>JASUAD010000011.1:11042500-21042500 GCA_037013555.1 Sextonia rubra
TGCTTGCTTTTTTTTCCTTCTCTTTTCTCTCTCTATTATCCCTAAGATTTCTCACAATGACCAAGGCTTGAGATTATTTTTTGTCTCCATAAGAACCGAACCTGTGAAGGAGAAAAGAGCCGGGACGAACACACGTTTTCTCTCTTCTCACTCTGACGAAGTTCCTCTCTTTCCATCCTTCTTCATTCTTCTTTTCTTATATTTTTACAAGTATTTATGGCCCTGCGTGGCTAATTTTTTTATTGGTCGAAGGAGATTGAAGCCTCGGAATAAATACTGTGAGATCTAATTTATTTTCATTGTTCAATTTATGCTTTGAATATGGGTCGTTCTTCTATGCTTAATTTGCTATCATGATTGTTTTGTTTAATTGCTAGGATGCATACTAGTATATTTTTCATTGCAATTTACTGCTGAATTAGAAGTCAAATCCGTAATTGTTTGATCTCTCTAATTTGCGAAGCAACTGATTTTTAATAATTTACTGCGTCAGTAATTGTTAGAAATTAGGAAGAACACCTGGCTAAATTAAATGCAACCGCGTGTGTTTGTGTTATTTAGGTTCATCGATCTCTCTAATTTAATGCTGTTATTAAATTAAATCTATAGCGCTTGTCTTAGGTTGTTTAGTAATTAGGGTTAATTAGAGCGCGTGTTTTCTAATTAACTAATTAAGGAGATAGGAGTTTAATTACAACGATGAATTTTCAAAGTGTTAATTGATTTATTTTTGCATCAATGATCAGTTATGAATTTCCGATGGTGGATGTTGACTTTGACCAATGCTTGCTCATTTAATTGCATTCGTTATTTTTTTTCTTTGCTCCTTATTTGTATTTATTTATTTTTTTATTAAAAAAAACCATCTTTGATCACAAAGCATAAAATTTGATTAAACACTCTTCGTGGGAACGATCCTTACTCGCACTATTACATATATTTTTTGGAGTAAAGGTTTTATTATTTTTGGGTGCATGCGACAGCACGACCAAATTTTTTTTTTTTTTTTTTTTGAACAATGAAAATACCAACAATGGAATTCACAAATCGAGGACGAAAACCTGCTCCATTTCATGAGCCATAGCCATACTATTATTTCAGACACCCCCACACTTAATTCTTGCACACCCAACATATCATCACAATGCTCCACCATCTCTACGGCTTGGGTAAAGGTATTACTGTTTCGGTTTCAAAGCTTGTAACATGGATTTACAATAAACGGGAATATAAAGCTCAAAGGGTTTTAACAAAGGAAAAATTTTATTCAAGGTAGGCTATTTGGTTTGTTTAGCTTATAACAAAGATGGCCTTAATCATGTTCATGTTTGCATGTGTTTATGTGACCTCGAATAGAATCAAGGCAAGTTCTAGAGAAACAAATCCATGGAAGAATGTCTCTCATGAAATAAAATAGGGAGACTGATATGGATGTGTCAGTCTAAAGGCTCAAAATCTCACCGGCTTTTTGTCTACCACATTTAATCATTACCATCCTCAAGGAGACTAATTAATTGCAAATTGCGGAGATCATATTATGAATTTTTCAAGCTTAATTGAATCTTGCTCATGTTATGAAATTTTAGACCAAATTAAAATGCTTCCTTCCCTACACTAATCAGATTAGTCTAGGCATAGCATCGTTTCTAGAAAGAAGATACTTTAACACAGAATGATCAGTAAACACCACAATCTTGGATCCAATCAAGTATGAATGAAATTTGTCAAGTGCAAAGACCCACTGCCAGCAATTTTTTTCTCAGTGGTTGAATAGTTGATCTGTGCACTATTCAAGGTCTTCCTTGCATAATAAATCACGAAAGGCTTTTTATCCTTATGTTGCCCCAAAACAACCCCAACCACATAATCACTAGCATCACACATGAGTTCAAAGGGTAGGTTCCAATCTAGAGGTTGCATAATTGGAGGAAACGTCAGCATGCCTTTTAATTTTTCAAAAGCCACTTGGCATACCTCAGTCCATTCAAATTGTGTATCCTTGGATAATAGTTCACAGAAAGGGCGAGATATAGAACTAAAATTTTTAATAAACCTTATGTAGAACTCTGCATGCCCTAAGAATGATCTTATATCCCTTACGGTTTTGGGCTGGGTAAGCTGGTGATCAAATCAATTTTCGACTTGTCAACTTCCAGACCCTTTTTAGACACAATATGGCCAAGGACAATTCCCTGACGAACCATGAAATGACACTTCTCCCACTTGTGTACCACATTTTTTTCTTCGCATCTAGTGAGAACAATCTTGAGGTTACTCAAACAGTCCTCGAATGAATCACCAAACACAGAGAAATCATTCATGAAGAGTCGAAATACGTTCCACCATGTCACTGAATATACTCAGCATACAACGCTGAAACATGGTGGGAGCATTACATAAGCCAAAAGGCATTCGCTGATAAACAAAAGTACCAAAGGGCATGTGAATGTGGTTTTCTCCTAGTCTTCAGGGGAGATTTCGACTTGGTTATACCCAAAATATCCATCAAGAAAGTAATAGTATTGGTGGCCAGCTACCCTTTCCAAAATTTGGTCCATGAAGGGTAAGGGGAAGTGGTCCTTACGTGTGACTGCATTAAATTTCCTGTAGTCTATGCATACCCTCCATCCCGTGGATACTCGAGTTGGAACCATCTCATCCTAGGCATTCTTGACTACAGTAACGCCGGCTTTCTTCGGAGCAACCTAGGTAGGGCTGACCGACTGGCTATCCGAGATTGCATAGATTATACCCACTTCTAACAATTTAAGCACAAAGCCCTAACCACTTCCTACATGGTAGGATTGAGGCGACGTTGCATTTGCCTACATGGCTTTGCATCCTCTTCAAGGTAAATGTGATGCGTAAACACTAAAGGGTCAATTACTTTGACGTCGGCCACATTCCAAGCAATAACATTCTTGTGTTGTTTGAGCACTTTCAATAGCTAGGCCTCTTGGTCCTCAGTAAGAAGTAAAGAAATGACTACTGGGTAAGTCTCCTCATCCCCAAGGTAAGCATATCTGAGGGTAGAAGGGAGGGCCTTCAACTCAGGTTTGGGTGGTTTAACCTGAGATGGAAAAGGTGGTGCATTAGTTGGTTCAAACTCCTCAAATTTGGGTGTCCATATCGCATGGGCTTCTTCCATAGTGTCGTTATCCAATTCCTCAAGAGTGCACATGTCCTCTTTGGCCTCAAATGTCAGCGAAATGTGGGAGTTAACACACTCCTTTAAATCATCCTCTAGTACAGTATTCATAAAGTTCATTTCAAGTAGGTCATCATCAATATCCTCGGGATGCTTGTATACACTGAATATGTTTAGTTCAATGGTCATGTTTGCAAAAGAAAGTTTTAACATTCCATTCCGACAATTGATTAGTGCGTTTGATGTTGCAAAAAATGGTCTTCCCAGAATTACCGGAATTTGAGCATTATTATTGTCTACTGGTTGAGTGTCTAGTACATAAAAAGTTACTAGGGAAATAAAACTTTTCAATTTGCACTAGTACATCCTCTATTTACCCCCCCTCCCCCCCTGGTTTCTTTACTAAACATTCTGCGAGTTGTAGAGTGACCCTGGTGGGTTTCAACTCGCCTAGTCCCAGTTGTTGATAAATCGAGTAGGGTAATAGATTAACACTGGCCCCCAAATCTAACAAAGCATGACCAATCTAGTGATTTCCACTGGTGCACGATAGGATGGGGCATCCCAGATCTTTATATTTCTAGGGCGTGCTGCCATTTATGAGCGCATAAACTTGCTCAGTGAATAAAGCTTTCTTTTGTACACTCATCCTATGCCTGACAGTGCAAAGATCCTTAAGGAACTTGGCGTAGGCTGGGGATCTCATTGATTGCATCCAACAGGGGAATATTGATTTTGACTTCCTTGAAAATGTCTAAGATCTACTGATTCAGGATTGGCTTATTGGGATGGGTCAATCTTTATTGAAAAGGGGCAACAGGTGTGATAATTGTGGGGTCAGGACCTTTCTCATTTTCAACAATAGTTTCTATATTAGAACTATCATTTTCAATCTTCTTATTCAAATCTGAGGAGACTTGTTGTTTATCTTTTTTGGGATTCTCTTGAAGCTCTTTGCCACTACGTAATATGAAAGCTTGAATATGCTCCTGATAGTTAGGGTTAGTTATTTCATTCACTTCAAACTGGCCTTTTAGGTTCATGGGAGGTTGAGCTGGAAATTTCCTTTCCCTTGAACTTGAAAGCTACATTTGATTTGTTCAACAAAAGTTTCTAACCTTCGAATAGCCTGTTGATTATATTGAATAGCCTGCTAGTTATTCTGAATAATCTATTGATTATTATGCATGCTCTACATAAACTATTGTTGAGATTGTACTAGCATATTAAGCGACTCCTCTAATGACCTATTCTGAGATTGTGGTGCATAAGATGTATTATGCTGTGGGGGCACGTATGCACTAGAATCTAATGGTCTTTGGAGATTATACTCAGGTGTAGCATTTGGTCCGTACCTCCAGCTGAAATTTGGGTGGTTCTGCCATGAGAGATTACACGTGTTCCCCATGGTATTTGTATTGGATGACTTTCGGTAAGCGTTCAAAGCGTTAGCCTGTTCTTGAATTGCTTCCTGTAATGCAGGTTCAGTTGGACAGTCTGCTGACATGTGATTTTCGGAAGCACAAATAACAAACCATAACTATATCCTTATTCTTCCCAAATTTTAGTGTTTCAACTTCAATTGTAAATGCTGCAAGCTTGGCTTGGATTTTAGTTTGATTATTCAAGTGATATAATCCTCCTCCTTTCGACTGATTCAATGACCTAGATTGATCTACCCCATCAGACGAGGCCTTTTTTTGTGCGTTTTCGGCCATTAGTTCCAAAAATTCCCATGCTTCATCAATTTGCTTTTAGTCAAATTGACCATATCACGTCATCTCAATAAATTGATGGGTAGCAGAAGTTAAACCCTCAATAAAAATTTCAATGAGATGATATGTTTCATATCGTAGTGAGGACATGTAAGGATCAATTCATTAAATCTTTCCCAACACTTATAATAGGGTCTTTGAGATTTTGTTTAAACATTATAATCTCCCTTTTTAAAGTGTTGGTCTTGTCCTGTGGGAAAAATTTTTTCAAAAATTCAGTCTCTAGGCCTTTCCAAGTATAAATTGAACTTGGTCTAAGATGTTGACCTTTAAAAAAAATCAACACAAATGTTGCAGTAAAGACATTACAAGTAAAGTCCAAGCCAAGGTACATAAACCCCAATATTTGTGGAATGACAAGTCGCATACTGCATCCAGATGCTCAAAGCTAGTGTAATCCACTCAAAAGACTTTAGATAAGCTCAGAATGTAGCTACTCCAATTTCAAAGTCAGTGAACTTCATTTAGTCACATGACTCATTTAACTTCAAGTTCAAGGTTCATTGGCTCAAAGTCTAGGGGTCATTGGATACATTTGAACTTCCGGGTTACCAAAGTAATTGAGACTCTCATGGAAACTCAAGAAACATACTTGGGAATGATATTTCAAAGTTTCAAAGCATTTGGACTTCATTTCAGCTCAAACTAAGCTTCAGTGGCTGTTTGTCAGCTCCTTCGGGTCACTGTGGAAATTAACACTTCTACATGTCAGAACAAGTTCAAACTCAGGAGAATGCCTTCAAGAACATTCAAGACTATCCTTTAAAATTTTAGAACATTTGGACATCATTTGGACCCATACTCATTTCAGATGGTCACTACTATCATTTATTAAGCTCTATGGGGTCACTGTGCAAAGGGACACCTCACAAAGATCAATTTGGCTGAAAACTCCCGGAGGAAGCTCAAATTATACTCAAGAAAGGCTTTGTAAAATTTCAGGTCAAATGGACATTATTTGACCCAAAGTCTACAAACATGTCAACTTTAGTTAGTGACCGCCACTGACCAAAGTCCTGCTTCCTAACGTC
This sequence comes from Sextonia rubra, assembly GCA_037013555.1. Lineage (NCBI taxonomy): Eukaryota > Viridiplantae > Streptophyta > Magnoliopsida > Laurales > Lauraceae > Sextonia > Sextonia rubra. The sequence goes on from JASUAD010000011.1 coordinate 11,048,455, forward strand.
CAAAATTGATGAAATTTGGGCACAAAGCTTCAATCGTGCTCAAAGGAGATTCTACAAATTTTCTAGTCAAGAGGACTTCGTTTGGTCCTACTTCCATTGCACGTCAACTTAGAAGTCAATGACCCCCGAGCCATGGAGGTCATAGACAAAATCCTTCTTCCAAGGAGCCAAAGCTGATGAAATTCGGAATAGAGATTCAAAATATATTCAAAATGAGTTTCCCAAAGTTTCAAGTCGATTGAACGTCGTTCGGGTAGAAAACAAGCTAACTACCTATGATGTGAGATGAATAGTGACTTAGAGCATGTAATAAATGGGTCACTGTTCAAAATCCTTTTACCACAAATCCAAACTACATGAAATTTGGATGGTCATCTAAGATGCCCTTGATATTAATCCCTTTGAGTTTCAAACCAAACCGAGGTCATTTGGGCCTCAAACAATTGAAATAAAGGCCCATTTTCATGAAAAGTCAGCAGGAGAGTTGACCAACTTCCGAAAGTAAAAACATGCTGAAATTTCTATGACACACTCAAAATGGTGTCAAAAAGCATCCCTCTAAGTTTTGTGAAGATCAAACATTGTTTGGGCCCCAAACAAGTGAAAACGGGTCACATATGCAAAAGTCTAGAAACAGAAACTCGGAGTGATCGCGGCTGCAGTCACTGACACCTGTGGAGTAGTTTTTACAGTTTTTGACTGTTTCCTCCACTTCCTTTCAACCTTCAACTCCCTATAACTCCTAAAAACTACCTCTGAACTCTATAAAAAGGGAGATTTGAACTCTTGGGAGGGGTGGTACACAAACAGTACAGAGAGACAATAGTTCCTGAAGTTCTAAAGACAAGTTCCAAGATTTGAAGCCATTCACAAGGCACTCGAAGTAGTCCCAAGATACTTCTTCTCCTCCTTCTCACTTACATCACTTACTAAAGGTGAGAAATGATTCAGAGAATGAGGAGGAGCATGTAAAAGGCGATATTCAAGTGCTATCAAGCATACAAAGGATGAAATCAATCCTTTTGCTTTTCTCACTTGGGAGGGTTTTGGAGTCATCCCGGAAGTTATAAAAAGGCCTCTTTAGGCTTTATTTTGACCCTTGAAAATCATAGGTTCAGAATAACACAACTTTCGCTCCATTTTGCTAGTACACAGCACCCTTTTTGGATTTGTACAAAAATAGTCCGTAACCAAAAGTGATGATCACCAAAGGTTTTGATCAATTCCAACCCAAACAAGCCCTCTTAATCGTCATTCAAAAGTTCAAAGATCAGAAAAAACAAATTCCAACACCTTGAAGGCGTTACAGAAGCAAAACAGAATAAAAAAGGAGGTAAATAGTGGCCATTTTGGCCACTATCTACCAATGACCGTGGGCCACAGTTACTCTTCCCAGTTTCTCTCTTTTTTTGCATTTTTGTCATTTTCTTATGCACTTTCTTGTAAATTCCAGGTTTTTATCACATCTTAGACTAAAGGAAGGGGTTGTAAATGTTTCAAAACTTGCAAACAACGTGCATTCCCATGGTCAGAGCGTTCGAACCCGTGTAAACAAAAAGAAAAATAATGATGAACTGTGGTTATTTCCTATTCTTCTTAACGCTTGAAGTGTGTGAATATTGGACTCGAATCTGTTGCACTTTACATCACATTTCGAGTGCAATTAGAAGATTGTCGTCATCTATGGGAACCTACATTCGCTCTAATTTGTGATCAAATTTGGCCAAAAGACATGAGAATTGGCTAAAATACATGAAAAGTGCTGAAAAAAGTGTAAAAAAGTGCTACTGTTAACTAGTGACCGCAGGAAAAGTGCTATTGTTAACTAGTGACCACTGGATGCTATGTAAATAGCTTGTGACACAGGAAGTAGTAGAAAATGGGCGTGCCCGTGAGCCTGCGGTCACTGACCTGTTTTGCTTCTAAAATGACTTGTTTGACCACTGAAGACACCCATACTAGACCTTAATGTCTATGATGGATTTGGAAACTTTAATGAAGGAACTTTGCACCTCGAAGTACATCCTTTTATCACTCAAATGAAGGCATTAGGCACCCGAAGTGCAAAACTTTGCCATTTATCGAAGGAACTTTGCACCTCGATGTGCATGAACCAAATCTACACCCTTTTATGGAAAAGAAGAGTGGCGGTTCAGTCCGAAAGGCCTCAATCCAAATAAATGTTTGTCTTAAATCAGTGATAAGACCAACGGTATTGCAGTCATGCACTGTCTGGCGTCATGCACTAATGGATCCCATATTGATCATTGTGGTAGTAATGCAAGCTCGATCCTGTGGATTCTATCCCTTTGATTAGATCCAACACTCCCTTGCTTATAAGTCTGACACAGATAACCTTAAAATGCTACTGAAATTTTGGTAGCCAGGTCTAATCAGTTTAGCATGCTTTTAAACCTTACTATATGGTCCTAGAATACTATATCAGCATAACACAATGAGATGAGATTTATGCCTATGTTTGACCATTCCGGTTCAAAACCATGTTGGTTCAGATGGCATTCATAAACCACTCCAGCTAGCCCAAGAGGCAGCCAAGTTGGTTATACACTAATGTAGTCCATTGGGCTTACTTTTTTGCAGAGATATCATAGGTTCTTTGATCATTACTTTCGATGAAGCCAAGTAGAGGCTCTTTAAAATCTCCATAATCCAAAACAAATCATCTGCAAGAGCACCGAAGAAAGCTCGAACTGACTCTGTTGCTCCTATGTCAAGAGTCTCAGTCTTCCAAATGCTCTCTACACCTATGGGTTCCAAGACTTCAACTAAACTAAATGGGTCATCGTGACCCCAAAATCCATCAAAAAGACCGAGACTCCCAAACCTTGGGTTTCCAACTACGCCCAAAATCCATTTGGAATTTTCAACAAGGTTCAAGAGGAACCAAAACACAAGTTGAAGTCAGGAGGCAATAGCCTTCATATCATCCAGCCTTGACTGGGGGCAAGGCAGGTCTGGCTCACAGATCACAAGGCAATGAAACTTGGCAAGTCGCACCTAGTGGCTGCTCAAGGTTCAAGATCATCTTCTACTTGGCCCAAACAGCGGGTCGTCAATAAGCAAACACCAAAGGACCTTCAACAACTTATAACTCGCAAGAAGGCTCAGAAACATGTGTCCATTCCCGGATGCAGCACATGGTCACCGCAATCGAACATTTCCAAGTCCAGCAAAGCTGAGAACAAACTATTGGCCTCACTTAAAGATATTACCTTTTACCCTCTAACTCAAAAAAAGGGATGGAAGTTTGGCAGGAGGCGTCTACCCTCTATCATAGTGGCACCATCCCCACCATCTTCACCCCAGCGTCTGTCACATAGCGCTAAAGACAAAAAGAAAATTGAGCGATTGGTCATGAATAATTCGACCGACCTCACTTGTTTCAAAGATTTGCTCCAACAAAAAAGGGAGCAAAAAAAGAAAAACAAGAGAGGTGCTGTTGACATTCTTTCACTTCTTAGTTCTAACCCCATGGATTGGGAACAAGTTGCCAGTACTTCCAGGCCACTAGTTGCCGGGTTCAAAGATCAAGCCTTAACAGCCAGACTGGTTAATTAGATAAAGAAAAAGGTTGTGGCTCGCTATAGGGATCAAACCCAGAAGCTGTCACGGCGCACAATCACTCAAAAATGGGTGATTAAAGAAGATGAACCGGACCTGACTTTGTCATGTATGGTCGAATAGGCTCAATCCGGAGAGTCACTCAGAGTGTAGCTCAAACTCAATCATAGGAATCTAACTCCAACTCCCATTCAGGCAAGACTTCTGAAGGGCATATCGAAATAGACTCTAATGAGGATCCTATTACTATCTTAGACACAGAAGATAGTCAATCCACTCCTCCTAAATTAACATCCTCCTATCCCCGTCAATACACCATGTTCATGGCTGAAAGGAGTCGAACTAGTAAGGATGGAAATGATAATGCTAGTGGAAGTACAGACGCCGGCAAGGAAAATGCTGGTGAAAATCAGGAAGATGGCATCAATGATGTCGTTAAGCAATAAGGAGCTAAGATTGATCACTTGACTGCCCAGTTGAAAATCCTAGCAAATAAGTTAGGTGGTCCAGCTGAAGCTCCAATCAATCCTCTGTTTGTTGACAGGAGAGAACAGGCAATGATCAGGAGAAATGCCACTAAAATTAACCTACTTGCAACTCAAATCAAGTCTCTAACGAACAAGGTGATAACTACAGGTTCTACTAGTGGTGATCATTCCTCAATCCTTAGTCTTCACATAAATCCCGAAAAGCATGTAACCTTCAAAGAAGTTGAAGAGATACCGACAAAATCAAAAGCAGAGACTAATATTAAAAAGAAATATACTACACCCAAGTATCCTCTCGAATTTGATCTGGTTCCATTTCCACCAGACAATAAACTTCCAACTTTCCAACTTTACCTTGGAAAAGGGTCAGCTTATCAACACATCGTGCATTTCAAATCACTCCTTAGAAGCCTGCCAAAGTTGGATGCACTAAAAATAAAGCTGTTTGTTGGCACATTGAAAGGAGTTGTTTGCAATTGGTATAAGCAATTACCAAAATTTTCCTTCATGACATGGTCAATCACAAAAGAGAAGTTCTTACTCCATTGCCAGGAGGAGGATCAGACAGTCACCTTCACCATGCTTAGCAGTACGAGGCAGGGATATAATGAAATTGCACTAACCTTTATCAATAAATGGAAAGCACTATCCTACAGATACTTAGAAAAACCATCTCAAAGGGCTACCATTGAAATGTGCAAAACCAATTTACCACTAGAGATCAAGGCTATCATACTTAGTCATAAAACTAAATCTCTGACCCAATTGGTAAAAGTAACTATTGATCCAGAGCTGACCCTTAAGCGAATCAGTTAGAAGAAGGCAAGTTCCCGAAAAGCAGAGTCATCTTCGTCTTCTGCTACAAAATTGAAAAAGAAACAGGAGGTTTTCAATGTACAAACCTCCAAACCACCTCCTCAAAAGCCTCCAAATGTCAAAACTGATCAAGCTAAGAAGAAGGAATATGAAAAGAGGACGAAAACTAAATATCCTTTTGACGGGGATATTGAAATAATCTTTCGATCATTGATGAAAAATAAAAAAATTGAGCTTCCACTAATGAAGAAGCCGAAACAAGTGGGTCGCGTCAATGACCCAAATTATTGTGCTTACCATCGAATAGTATCTCATCTTCTCAAGGACTACTTCATTTTGAAAGAAAAAAATGAATGAGATGTGGAAGAATGGAGTGATAACTTTCGATCGGAAATACGATGTGGCTCCGATCAACATGATCTCCTTTAGATAGTTTACACCTGTAGCAGTGTCCGCTCCACCAAAACCAATGACTATTTAATTCTGAGTCTTCAATGCAGTACATGACAAAAAAGGACTGATACCGGTCAAGACCTCTTCAGGGGAGGAAATGTGGATTCTCCCAGACCTAGTAAATGATGAAGGCTGGGAGAAGGTTAAAACCAAACCCACACCCACAGAAAGAAGGAAGGTTAAAAGGCAACTTAAAAACCTTCAGAAAGCTGCCCAAAGTCGTTTGTCGAAACAAGAGAAACAAACTAAACAGAAGAAAGAAAAGGTGGTCGAAGCTTCGGTTTTAGAAGAACCTCCCAAACCAGTCAAAGGTCACTTTACTTTGGTAGACTTCATCATTCCAATTCCAAAGGATGAGGAAAAGCCACCAATATCCAGTTGCAGCCGAATATCATGGGATAGCACGCCTCCTAATTCTGATGATAAGGAAGATTAGTCAGAATATTCCAATTTTGAAGACAATCAGTGGATTGATGACTACTTTGCTAATTTCTACCCTTCTTATGAGGTTATAGGTTTTGAACAAACTTTTGATCTTGAGACGAGTACGTTCAATATCAAGCATGGTCTTAATACACTGTCGGTGGTTCTTTATGACATACATAGACTGAGCACAAGTGGCTGGTTGAATGATCCTCCCCCTTTTCCACTACCTCCAGAAATTCATCCGGATCCCTTACCACTAGTTGAGTCCAATGAAGCACAGTAACAACAAGTATCGCATTCTTGTTCGCATGCGGTAATCTCTATGCCAGATGTTTCTCTTGGACCAACTATTAAGTCAACCCCTTTGAATGCAGATTCTGAACTTAGCACTCAGCTTATTATTCTTAACCCAACTAATGAGCTTGAGTTATCAGAATAACATAAGGAACTCAACATTGGTAGTCCTACTGTACCTAAGGAAGTCTTGCAAGTTCAGGATAACCTCTCTGACTCCAAAAAAGAGATATTATTGGCTCCTGCTCTAGTGATTCTGAGCACTACTACTGATGAACCCCAAACATCTCGAGCTGTTCTTGACAATAAAGATCAAGAAGCATGCTTGGAAGAAATTAGTCAACTTTTTGCTGAACCTAAAGAAGTTCATGCAATAAAAAGAGATACTCGTCCAGAAGTTGACCAAAGTAACATAGTTAACAACGGCACTCGTTCATGTCGTAACTATAGAGTCGACTATGATAGACCTTCTTCTTCTTCTTCTTATGTAAACCCTTCAGGGAAAAACACCAATATAAATGTAACTTCTTCATATACAAATGCTAATGCAAGGCCACCAAAACCATTCACGTATGATATTGTTGAACACCTCAAGCACATACCTGCATGACTTCACATTTTTTATCTTTTGCATATGTCTGAGGAGACTCGTAACAACTTCATACGAGCTCTACAGACTTTGAATATAAACAATCAAACTCATGTAGCACAAGTTCATCAGATAGAGAAGATCTATCTGAAAGCAAAATCCAAAAAGCCTTAAAAGCAGTGTATGGAATGTCTTTCTATTTAAAACGCTTTGAAAGCCACTATTTTCTTTGCCAAAGATGATCTCCTCTTAGGCAACATGAAACACATAAGGCCACTTTATTTCACAGCCTACATAAAAAACATACCTATTCCGAGAGTTTAGGTTGACCCAAGATCAACTCTAAACCTCATTACAATTACTGCTCTTCAGGAACTGGGTATGCCAGTGAGCAAGTCATCTGCTACAAAGACCTCAATTCAAGGCTATGATGGGGAAGTCCAGGATTTGATTGGCAAGATTCGGATTTGATTTCAGTTGGGAGATTTAACCTTAAAAGCCACTTTGCATGTGGTTAAGACTCATGCTTACTACAGCATCCTCTTGGGAAGGCGATGGCTTCATGATTATTTCATGGTACCTTTTATCTTCATCAATGTCTCAAATATATTGATGACGAGGGTAAAGTACATCGAGTGTTTGTAAATGAAAAGCCATTCAAAGGGAAGGAGGTTTACTTCACCGATGCAGCCATGTATCAGGAAAGACCTATAAAGTCTAAGCCAGATACAAATAGCTCTCCAGTGGGTGATAATCTCGCAGAACCTTTCACTATCTCAACAAAATGAAAAACTTATCCGGGGTTTGGCAAACGAACTGATTCTATCAGAAAATTGCAGTCTACGAAGAAGTACATAGTCAAGTTTGTGGATACCAAAGCTCCTTTGGTAATCAAAGTGAAATCTGAAATCAAACAATTAGATCAACCTGTGGTCATATCCACGAAACCACAAAAGACAAAGCAAACAGGTACTGTTATTCATACAAGCAAGACACGTAGCCCAGCTATGTATATAATGCCTATTCAGACTGGCAAACCACCTGCTACAAGACATCCAAAGCTCTCATATTCGACAAATGTGATTTACTTGGTCGGTAACTCAGATTTTGACCAAGAAAGCAATGATATACCTCCTTCTATTAGGGGAATGTCCCCGATGAGGCCCAATTCTCCTGTCACTTTCAGTCAACCTGTGCAAACATCACAACAAAGGGGTGAACTATCTTATAGATACATTGATAGATGGCTTCGCTTGGCTAAAAGATGTGAGAATCCTCCACACTACTCAGCATGGATTCATCTGTGCTGGATAGGTTTTCGGCCAACCCTCCGCAGCTTGACCATAGCAATGGAGTTTCAAACCTTTGATGAGATGTCCCGAATTGTTTCATCTCTCGAAGTGGCACTCTATTGTCTGCGAGGGAGGTCTAGACGAACGCGCCTAGTGCATGTTGTCTCAATGATCAGAGATTTAGATTTTGAGTCGAATTCTGAAAATGCTGAAAAGATGGACACTTGTGTGCACTCTATAGCAGACTAGGATCCTTCACTTTTGTCATGGCCCACTCCATCTCAAATTTATGATTTTGGAGGTTCTTGCTTCATAATGCCTCCATCCAAGCAATACAATCTCCTAATAGTTTTCCATCAAGCTGAAGATGCTCCTGCTTCATGTCCTATAAACAAGATCACCAATGATGGGAGGATAAGGCTTGACATTTATAATCTTGTGGTTTATAACATGATGAAGAATAAGGGATATAATCTCAAAAAGACCACAGGCCTTGGATTGAGTGCAAATGGGGTTCAGATTCCTTTAGACATCTTCACTCCAGAAATGAAAGAAGATCTCAAAAGGGGGTGCAGAATTGAACAACTGCGGCATTACATAGGATACATTCCTTTCAGCAACATTCCTAAGTTAAATCAAAATTTCAGAGTAAGATCTGTAGTTTTCACCGAAGGGTATGATTCAAATGACTATCGCGAAACTTTTGTCTTCCAGGATCATGCTAATTGGGCTGCTTTTCAACATCTTGAGGGATCAAGTGATGAAAATGACACTATGTCTTAGCCGTTCAACTCTTGAGGAATGGACATAGTCAGAAAAATTAGACCACCATCAGAACGTGGTCATCAATTCATTTTGGCCGCAATGGATTACTTCTCCAAATGGGCAAAAGTGGTGCCTCTTGCAGAAGTCAAAACAGATACAGTCCTCAATTTCTTAAAGACTCATATCATTTATCGTTTTAGGGTACCTAAAAGTCTGTATCATGACAATGGTCCTGAGTTCAATAACGACAAATTCTACAAATTATGTGACAAGTATGAAATCCAATGCTATCCTTCTACGGCATATAACCTTGCAGCTAATGGACTTGTTGAAGCTTTCAACAAGATTATTTGCAAAATTCTAAAAAAAATGGTCTCTAAGAACAAAAAGAGTTGGAATACTAAACTTCCTGAAACATTGTAGGCTTACAGAACTACAATTCCTAGTCCAACCAAATCAACATCATATTCCTTGGTTTATGGCTGTGAAGCTGTAATACCCTTGGAAATTCAACTTCCTTCTCTTCGGGTAACTGTGATAAACAAATACACTGAAGAAAAGAATGCTAAACTCAAACTTCAAGAGTTAGAAAGACTTGATGAAAAGAGGCTTACTGCTCGGCAAAGCATTAAATTATATTGTCACAACCCGGGCCCAGAAATCGGGGGTTAGCGAAAAGCTAAACCAGTGACACACGTACTCCCGTGCACGTGCATCCAAACCCAGTCCAGATGCACACACACAAGGGATCTAACACGTGCGAAACAGACGAACGCGGAAGCTGTAGATATCATAGCAAGCAACAAAGAAAATAGCGGAAGCCAAAGCAAATACAAATACGGAAACGACAAAGACAAATACACTGATAGAAAACCGAATACACACCAAAACCAATATATACAAAATATACAGAATACAAGTCCAAAGTCCAAAGATCCAAAGTCCAAATACAATATCCCCTGAAACCAAAACTCAAAATAAAAGCCACGGGTATGCATGCACGCACTTGGCAGAAGTGATCAGGCCCACTCTGCCAAACCTGAGGGTGCCTCTACACTCGCCCCTGCAGCCTCCTCGACCGCCGGGGAGCTGGGCAAGGTATCTGTGCCTGCAACACCACAGACAACACAAATGAATACAACGATCCAGCAAATATAAGTAGCAGAGATGAAACACTCATAGTATCAAAGCTGAATAAATGACAGAATAGTAATTTCAGAGTTTCATCTTAGTATGCTAAGTAAATCGTGCGTAGAAGTAAAGCGCATGATATGTGAATCAAAACATAGAAATACTAACTAAGTGGCTACTACGTTAACCATGTTCTCTCCAATAGAGAGCGGAGCAAAGCAAAGCAGAGGAGAACACCACTGACCGGGCCAGGGTACAAGTGGGTCTCAGGTTCCTGGGTTCCGGGGTCCCAAGACAAAGCGACACTGCAGTGAATACAGAGATACAGAGATCTAAGCCAGAGGTAACCCCGTCGGGCATCCTAGGGCTGAGGCTGAGTAGAGCCAGACTAATACCAATCAAATCAAAGCTAAAAGAAGGGAGATTATCCGCTTTGGACTCACCGATGACAAAGACCGGATCTTATCCTCACGTATTAATCTCTGGGCAGAGCCACCCGGGAATACCCAAAATCAGAGATAGACAAAGCCAACAAAGCATAGATATAAAGCCAAAACATAGCATAGATCAAGGCTTAGTGCAGAACGAAGAATAAAACAGATATACAGAACGAAAGCAAAATGACTGAGAAATGCATAACTATAGATTAACAGAACAGAGGGCAAAACTATAAACAATATGCAATGCATCTCAGATTCATCCGGAGTCAAGGTTCATTACAAGCCAGTCCTAAGCTAGTGGTTCACTGTCACTAACCGTGCATGTTGATGTAGTTTTAAGTTAATCAATGCACCGTTGCCATCAAAGTGTTGCGTAATCTTTGCGTGCACTGACGTCCCTTAAACCAACACCCATGGGAAGGTGCTTAACAGTGATCAACGCTCACATGAATGAGTCACAGCCTAACAGACTATTCATGCAATCCAAAACATCCATTGGGCCGGTTTACAGGGGTGGTTAACCCGTATTTGAGCCCTACAAGTCTCACCATTATCCTAAGTTATGTTTCAGAATTGCCATGCCTAACGGTTTAGCTATGAGGGACCTAGGGTTGAGCCGAAGACATCTTACGCGCTCGTCGTAATATGCACTACGGCTTCACCTTGGTTCCGTTCAAAACACAGCTAAACTGATCATCCTTTCACCTCTGATCTGGTATCCTTTTTCGGCTAAGCTACAGCCAGTATACGGCTTAGCCGTAGACCAACCCACGGCTTGGCCGTAGCATTCCACGGCTTAGCCGTAGCCACACCGTAGGAGTTCTGTGTTGGAAAAGTTTCGACTGATCAGAGATTTAATTCACGGCTGGGGTACGGTTTGGGTCACGGCTAGCTTACGGCTCAGCCGTAGCACAAATTACGGCTTAGCCGTAGCCTAGCCGTAGAACAAAACTGAAAATTGAAGTCTCTGGAAATCAAACCGTAGAAGTTCACGGCTTAGCCGTGCAATACAGAGACGAAAATGGGTTGAGTACAGAAATTGAAATTTGACACAGAAACTGCACAAAATGAGTTACAGAGGTTCCAAATCACCAAATGTGGCTGTAAAACATCAGATACACTAAAGAAGATGGAAATCCAAGCATTCAAATAGAGCACCCATGTGTGTTATAAAAGTCTGTACTTATACTTGCCTCAAACTCTGACAAATCCTCTGAAACAAGCTCCAAATCCACTAAAATCAAAACAAAGCAAAGCAATAAACCATGCATGAGATGAAGACACATCAACAAGAAAGAGAGCTGCAATTGGAGAAGAGGAAGGGAGAGTTGGGAAAGAACCCACTTACCAAAGCTACAGACAGAGATGAGATGAGAAGGAAGACCCAATTCAAGATGAGTGCAAGCTCCCCAACACCAAACAAGAACGAGAAGAAGAGAGAAAGAGAGAGAGAACCGAAGTGAAGAGGGAGAGAGAACGTGGCTTCTCTGGAGATTGCATGCAGTCGATGAAGACAAATGGGCAAGACATCCGGAAGCTGACTTATATATATATTTTGGGAAGTTTAAAACAAGGTCCGGTATGTTTAAGCAATTTACAGTTTAAGTCACACGAAGGTCCAACTTCTCCAATTGACTCCAAACGGATCTGACTCAGTTACGGAATTTGTCGAGCTCAACGAAACACGCGTGCTGACACCAAGATGATGCAAAGATGATATGAGCAAAACAAAAGCAAAATTACGAAAAAGGGCTTATAACTAACTATCTCAGGTTAAAGGTCACTCAACTACCTATCCAAGGCCCAAAACCAAGTCCAAAAGAATAAAACAAAACAAAACACACTAATGAGCCACTAATCCGGCTCAAAGGGGATCGGAGTGTTACATATATCAAGCTCTATGGCTGGGTAATTCAACAAAAAGGTCAAATATAGAGCTTATAAGAAAGGAGACTTAGTCATTGCAGTTAAGAGGCCCATGTTCTCTGCACACTTATTAAAAGGCAAGTTTGAATCCAAGTGGGAAAGACCTTTCGTCGTCGACAAGGTCTACTCTAACGACGCCGACGCACTTCTCATACTTGAAGGAGACAGATATATGATGCCTATCAATGGAGAATTTCTTAAGAAATACTACACTTAAATGTCATTAGCATACCTAAACCATGTACGTTGTACATTCTCACTCCTAAAATCCTCTGGTTTTGAGCCTCACAACCTATGACTCTTAACCAAAATCCCTCAGACTTGTATAAAATGATTACGAAGATCAAGTCTTTCGACCCCTCTAGTCAACCTTTTCTCACTTGGATAATGTCCCTACAAGACCCCTTGTAACATCCTGCTATACAATTTAAGTCTTTTTGCAAACCTATAAAGCAAAACTCAATTGTGTGGAATAAGTCCTTTTGCAAACTCCATAGAGCTAATCTTTAGTTGTATAAAACAAGTCCTTTTGCAAACCTTGTCTAACCAAAATCTAAACAAAAATCAAAACCAAATCTTTGTCCGAAGGAATAAGTCAAGGATCTCGAAGAACGCCTCACACATGGGCACCGGATAACATCCACTTTGTTTGACCCCTTTCGACACTAAAAGAATCAAGTCATGGACCCTAGAGAAAGCCTCACACATGGACACTGAATAATGTCCACCTAAATGACTCCCTTATTTTCAATTTGTGGATCCAAAAGATCGCAAATCACACCCTCATACAAGTCTGAGAAAACTAAGCCAAACAAAACATCCATACAAACACACATCCAAAATATCCATACAAAATTAAACCAAGCATTCCATGCCAATGACAAAGTCAAGCAAAAATGAAATTTTCATTGATATTCATTTGGAAGTTTAGTACAAAAAATGAAGTCTATATATATACATGGCCCCCAGGGCTAATCAAAATAAAAAAGAACAAAAGTCAGATAGGAGCTGCAGAGGAAAGTTTTAGTCTAGAAACTTCTCCAGTTGTCTCTTCGCATTCAGTGCACCTTCCATCAGGGCACGCCCTTTGTAGCTTGCATAAGTAGGTATGATAATGTTGATGTCAATCTCATCCAGTTTGATATTCAATTCACTCTCTAAAGACTAAACAAAATCATTCAAAGCCGTGCGCTTCGCCTCTACATGCGCAAGAAGATCATCTCTATGTTGATTGCCCTTTAAAACAGACTTCTTCAAGTCTTCAATATTGTTCTCCATGGAAGATAATTGTTGATGCAACATGGTGATCTACTATTGTATATTTTCACGCTCAGTCACACATACAGCTAGCTCATGTATTGTTTTGGCTCGCTTTACATTCACCACCCGTATTTCTTCTTTGGTGCTCTCAATCTCTATGGTCAGTTGAACTTTCTGCCTTAGAACTTTATCTTGAAATGCTTCAGCATGATCAACACTTTTGTCCCAGGTATCCTTTTTTTCAAGTTTGTTGAAAAAGAGGACAAAAGAATCACGAAGGCCACTTAAATCAATTTTGGCACCAGAAAATATCAGCATATTAGCTAAGGCTTTGGCTCCCTGAATCTTCTTGGAAGTAAGGCCTCCTTGAAAGACTGTGGCCAAAATGTTGTAAATAGCCATCTTCATGGTTTATGGTAGATTGAAGCTTCAGAGTATCCCCAAACAAACTGGGCTCCTTAAGGATGAAAAGATTTGACTCCCACTCCTGCGAATTTGACTGAATGTGAGAGCCTGAGCTGTCATCTCCTTCCTTCTCAACATTTATACCCTCACCCCCATGAATAGTCAATGCCTCTTCACGAACAGAAGCCGAGTCATGTGACCCTTGTGAAGACAGAGTGGCCGAAGGATCCCTATTTGTATGCGGTGTTACTGTAACATGCAATAATGCTTTCTGAGATCCCCTTCCTTCAGCAGCAGAAGCTTTATCTAATATCTTTTGCACAATTGGGTCTTCAATAATCTTCATGGGCGACGACTGATCAGCCCTGAAATGAACCCTTGAAGGTGTCATGGCTTTGAGAAGTGTAAAACTACAAGTAACTAGAGGTACACTGCTAGCGATGCGTGTTGCAGGAACATCATCTTCCATGGGATTTACAGCTTCTAAAACCAACTTCCTTTGAGCAAAAGGACCAATTTTGGTTATGATCGATTCTGTTATAATGGCCTCTTCAGCTGGGATCCTTATAATATCAGGTTCTTTTTCCATTACGCCAACGGGTTCAGTGCTTGATTCTGTCTGAATATCCAAAGCATCGTCGACTCTCAACTTAATGCTGATAAGCAGTACAACGAGTGCCGATGATAACTCCGGTCATTATTGACACTTTTTTTGTTGGCGAATCTAAGGAGAAGCCTTCCACGAAGCACTGCAAATCACTCTTCAAGGTGCTGCTTAGAGAAGCCTCAAAATATCCACTATGAATCGAGATATTGTCTAAATTAATTGAGGCTTTAGGAGTCTCTTTCTGTGCTAGCTCCTCAATCGGTGACTCAAAAGGCTTTCTTACTGACATGGGAGGTATAACAGGAGCACTTTCCTCCATTCAAGTACCTAAGAAAGAATGAATAAGATCAAATCACAATATTGGAACAAATCTTCAATTTTCAAAAAAAATTAAGTCAAGAGTTATCTTAAGAAATTGGATCTGTCGGAAATCCCTTAGCAACACTGGAGATTTCCCCCTTTTCTATTAAGACTCCAGCAGTTAGTCCCACTTTAGGAGGAATCTTTTGCTACTCAGTCTGAAGGGCCACATCTCTTGGCTCCATAGGTACATCGCTGCAGGTTGCTTTTTTAACAGTAGTAGCATCACCCACATCATCGCTAAATTTCTCCACAACAATGAACTCTGCTGGAATATCCGCCGCAACCTTTCTCTCAGACTCAGGCATCATTGCTTGATCAAACATATCTTTCTTAAAATCAAACTCAATATTGATGTCACTATCAGTTCGTTCCTCGGTGGTAGGAGTATCAAAGCTGCTATCTCTCCCATGTCCTTCATCAAAGGCATAGTCTTTAACAATTTCAGCCACTTGCCTCACAACTCCTCCAATGGTAGAAGTTTGAGCTGATAAGGTGGCAAGGAAAAGTGTAAATATCAAAACAAAAGTCAAAAACCAAAAAATTTTTTATATAGTATATTGCAAAGAAATAGAGAGGTGTTACCAGCTTTTAGTATTTGGGAACAACAAGTTCTAGGGCTTTTGGCTTTTCTCTTCTTTAAAGGAGCTTCTTTGCCAACAAGGGATCTAGTTACTAGCTTTGAGAGTACGGCTTTGAGCTTCTTGTGCAGAACCAGACCCACAGGGGGTTTTGTTGGCATCATAACCGGTGGTCTCGATCCGAGAGTTTCTTCAGTTGACTGGACCACTTCTACTGGACTTGGATCTGCATGTACCTTTATTGGCATCAGAGCAGCAATAGTAGCCTTTAACAAATTTCGACGAGCAAGGTCTGCCTCAGCGGCCGCACATATGATGGCTTGCTCTTCTTCAAATTGCCTTATCTACTCTACAACAGAAACCTTATTTCTAACAAAGCGAGAAGTAGGTCCAAAATTCAGTGCAGCTCTACTAATCCACCCAATCTCAGCAAGACTCTCGCTCTCCTGCAAATTTTCATCCACAGCCCACTGCATCCTCTTCGCAGTCACATTGAGAGGAAGCAAGAATCTCTCATCTTCTTCACCCCTTAAAGAACGGTGAGCTTTGCAAACATCAGACCTAGACACCAAGCCAATTCGCCGTTTAGCACCATCATACAGCCAATTCTCAAAATTCAATGAGTTAAAACAATTTTTCTTCAATTTCTCTCCTTTTTTAGAAGTAGCCAAAGGGCGACATGTAACGCGGGGATTGCTCGTTTACGTCTGTACAATGGCAATGGTACTTTTGGCATACCATTAGGCAAAACCACTCGTGTATCTAGGATTTAGGAGGCAAGGGTAGCCAAAATGAGCCCCAGTGTCAAGCACTTGATAAAATTCCCAAGCATTTCAGTCATCTTGTAAAGATCCAATAGTGCCTCGAATCTAGCCGGGTGCTCCCACAATGGCTTCATGAAAATCGAATTGTCTGCAAAATCTGGTAGGTATATGAGGTCGAATGTTAATATATGAGTTCTTCCTATATACCAGATCTGCGGGCCTCAAGCTCAAGAACCAACCCTTCTTTCATCTGACAAGCCAACATCTCAACCACCCTCTCTGATCTTGTCAATCGGTGGTTCTACAATATTTCTCATGCGTGTTGGAACTTTAATGTTGGGTACAGTGTCACGAGAAGCAACATAATTGTTAAAATTTCGCAAATGTTAGCGTAAGTCAATCATGGAATAAGTATTGATCAGACAGCTAATGCCTACAACACCCTCCATAAAGATACTTCCTAGTGCACTACTGTGTGAATGAAGACCGTTGCAATGATATGTGAACCAGGTGTATAGCAAATATTCAGTATAATACTGGTGAAAGGCTTCCCCTCTCTGACGGTGAAACCTAATAGCTTCAACTCGGTTAACATATATGCGACAAAAACAAGGCCCAGGTAAGCCTATGTTCGAAGGCCATTCTAAGCACTGGATATATGTAGCCAAGCCTAAAGTCACCTCCGAAACTCGAAAAAAGAACATCAAACAACCATGCTATCACAACCCGAGCCCAGGCAATCGGGGATTAAGGTTAGATTTAATCAGTGATACATGAACTCCCGTGCGCCCACATTTAGACCCCGTCTAAATGCACACGCATAAGGGAAGATCACACATGTACATTACAGTATACGCGGAAGCTATATCATTGCATAACAAGAGGAGAAATACTAAAGCAAAATCATATCTAAAAAAGATTACATGAAGGACAGGATGTACAAGGGCGAACCAAAACACAAAATGTAAAGACCAACTATTGCCAAGTTACAAAATCAATCATCTCCCACATCAAAGAAGACCTAATACATGTCATGTCGCTTTCTGGTGGAGTGATCACATCCACTCCTTTAGCCTTGACGGGGCGTCTACAGTCTCCTCTGGAGTCTAGCTGACCGACGAAGGGTCGGCAGCAGGATTTGAGCCTGCAACACCAAGGACAACTCATAAATACAACGATTCAGCAAGGCATAAGCAACAATAAGGTAACACGTGTTGTATCTAACAGAATAGGTAACAACTGATAGTTCATAGAGTTCCAAATTCATATACTAGGCAAGTTATACTATCGAATAAAGCATGCTATAAGAATCAATGGATACATGTCATATACTAGACTATGTGGCTACTACATTTGCCATATCCTCCCTCTAGGGATCTTTACTTACTGAGAACACCATCGACTGGGCCAAGGTACAAATGGGTCTCGAATTCCTAGGATCAAGAAGCCCCAAGACATAAACACACTACAGTGATATCATACATACTATGCCAAAATCAACCCCACCGGGTATCATAAAGCTGAGGCTGAGTAGTGCCTGACTATTTCGATTCAATCAGAACTAGACTTGAATAATACATGCAATTCTTTCTCAAGAACGATACTAAATACCATACTCAAGTCCAAGTCAATAACCAATAGCAATAGCGACTCGAGTGCATACAATTAAAAGAGATAACAATGCATAACCAATCACTACATAAGAGTGGAGGACAATAATCGTCATCCAATATGCCATGCAAATTAATTTGATTGATAGAATCAAGATAGTTTACTAGCAATCCATAATATAATTATTCAGTGTTTCTAACCGTGCATAATGATATAGTTTTAAGTTATCCGATACACAGTTATCTTTCTTATTGTGTTGCATCGTGTCAAGAGGGTGTATCGAAGTCCCTTAAACCAACACCCATAGGAAGGTGCTTAACAGCTGGATAACACACATGAATGAGTCACAGCCCTCAAGACCATTCATGTGATTCGTATACGCCTTTTGGCAGTTAAGGTTGCCTACATTCTAACTCAAAGGCTAAGGTCTCATCAATTCCTACCTTTCTTACTTTTCAATGGTCTTATGGCTTAGCCGTGGGTGACCTACGGCTTAGCCATGGGCATCTTATGGTTCAGCCGTATTATGCACTACGGCTCAACCGTGGTTTCCCCAGAATTATTTCCACAGTTACGACGAGCCAGGGCTAACCCGTGCTCCCTCTTACAGCGTCACCGTGGTTGTTCTACGGCTCAGCCACCGCTGGGTATGGCTTAGCCGTAGTACACCGCACGGCTTAGCCGTGGCTGGACCGTAGAAGGTATTCTCCATTTTCTGCTCTCTGGAAGTCAAGCCGTAACTTGACCTATGGTTAGGTCACGGCTATCCTACGGCTTAGTCGTAGCCTGACCGTAAAGTAAAGGCCGGTTTTGCAGCTCTCTGGAAAGTGAGCCGGGCAGTCATACGGCTTAGCCGTAAGTTGCACAAGGTCACGTTCTGAACCTGTTACAGATACAACTGTATTTGGACACAATGGAAAACAAAGATAACAAACATGTGAACTCTGTTACAAAAGGGTTGTAAATCACCGAACCCTGCAAGTGTAATGAAAATACCAACAATCATAAGTTATCAACATGTGTTCAGCTATATCGTACTTATACTTGCCTCAAATGAGCTATGTCAAGTTAATAGCTGTCTTTTGGCTCCAATTCGACTTCTACACGCTGTTCTAACTCCCATGGATGAAGGAAGAAGGAAGAAGTGAGTGCATGCAGTGGAGAGTGAAAAGAATTCGAGTTGACCACGAACCCAACTCTTACCTTAACGCACACACAAGGAGATGTAAGATGAGTGCACCAAAATCCCTCCCCCCCCCCCCCCTCTCCCTCTTTTTCTTGGCTTTGATCGTGGAGAAAAAAAAAGAAAGGAAAAGAAGAAATGAAGGAAAGAAGAAGAAAGGAACCACGTTGAGAGATGAGGAGAGGTCGGTGCATGCATCTTCTTAAATAAGATAAGGATAATGGAAACTTATAAAAAGGTCCAAAAGTGCAATAGAATTACAATTAGAGTCAATTAATGGTCCAACTAAAACAAACGACGTCATTAGCATACGAGGTAGTTACGGAAATTGACAAGCTCGACAAGATACACGTGATGAGACCAAGATGATGCATAAATGACGAAAGCTTACAAGATCGAAAATTACGAAAAAACGGCTCATGTCTACCTAAACAAGGTTAAACTCAACCCAACTACCTATCCAAACAAAACTCAAAAGGACGAAACAACATGCATAAAACTAATTCACTAGAAAATTTCCCAAAACACCTTAATTAGTCGCTAAACCCGATTAAGTTGGGTCGGAGTGTTACATTTGCCCCCAAAAATGTGGCAACCCAAGACTTCCTCTTCAAGTCCAGATATTTGGCAAAAATATATGGCTAGAAGTCTAGATCCTCATGATAAATGATGGTTTGGTCCTTCTTGGGGTCCTTGCTAAGGATAACCTCTTTCCACTTAAAATATCCGCCCTTATTTATGAAGAAAAGGCTATTACTACTCTTCACTTGACTCATCCATTAGGCAACTTTGCCTCGACTATGACTGGTCATTTGGATTGAATTTCCAAGAGCAAAAAGGAGATAATATGCAACCTAGAACTCACCGTCCACAGTAGCCAATTTTTCACTGGGCATAATGGTTTCGTCATAAATTTCACCATATGGTGCTAAACCAAAAATTTTCTTTGCCTCTCATAAAGAAAATTCCAGCTCCATGTTCGAAGTGATGAAAATACCGGCCGCCGAGCAAAACAATTCCAGAATAACCCTACAAATGTTCTTGTTTTCACAAGGGACTTTCTGCGTAGTGGTATTTACAGCATCAAAAATTTCAATTGCTTTCAAATCCTTGGCATAATGATGCTTAATCAAAGTCACCTAACTTTGCCAGTCTCCAGCATAATTGAACCATCCATGGGATTGGTGTCTTTTGCCGAGCCAGGCACTACCATTTCCAGTGTGGATACCAAGCCCAACTGTCCTTAGTTGTGAAATCATTGTGCCCACCTCAAGATTTAGAGTACACGGTTCTATTGCCTATATTTCAGACTTTGGGAACTCCGTGAAGTAATATGGAGGCTAGAGCATGAACTTACCAGTTTTGTAATGACTATGATGCTTTATCCATGAAAATGAATCATTCCTTGCTGGAATAGTGGGAGCCATAGACATTATCATTGCATATCACCTAACAGATCGAACAATGGTCAACTCATGAGAAATTCCCTCTGAGTCTGTATAGCAATACTGTATGTTGTCAGAAGGATGCTTCACGTTCTCTGTCATAGCATCTCCAAATATTTAATGTGGCTTGTCGAAGCTTACTTTGTCATTGTTCTCCCAAGCAGTGTTGTTAGCTAGACATCAGTATGTATACCAGTTTCTCCTTGTCAAGGCTCTGGTTCTCTGGTCTCTCAAAGCAGATGTATGCACCTTAGTCAGATCTTTTGGATCAGGGTTACTTGTACCTTCAACCTTAGAATGACCCTTTGTGGTGTTAGAAGTTGAGGTTACGGGTACTTTGCCTTTTCTGTTTGCAAAACAAAGAATAAGAAGCAAATATCAGTAATAGTGAAAATAACTAAGGCATAGAATTCTACCGAAATTTTGACAGCATTTCCCCTTAGCAAAAGAACAAAAGGAGAAAATAATACTCAGTTCTGAGACAAAGAATTGGTATCAAGGCACACTTAAGTCTCAGAACTGAGGTTTCCTGTCCAAAGAGGTGTTCGAGCACCTTAAGACCTTTCAGGGGCAATTGGATTCATGTTCGAGCACGAAAAATGTAGTTTCCAATGCAAGAAATGCATATACAATACAAGCAAGGCATGACAATAGCTATATACAGCACAAAGCATAAACAAGTTCAAACATGTATGAGTACAGCATTTAAAAAGTATATGGCATGTTTTCAACAAGGTTAACAGAGAGCAACATCAATTTTAAAGCACTGAAAACAAAAGTAAGTGCTATCAATCTATTGGTAACCACTTTTGTCACTCCCCGTGGTTTCATTAGACTTAGCTGCAACCATTGAAAATTGTTTCGCTCTCCACATTCAAACTTGAAGCTGACTAGGGGATTTCCACATTCCCAAGACAACAACCCTAACAAATTTCAGCAAACAAAGTCCTGGGCTATGATTTGCTATGATGGGACCATTAGACATCCTTGTAGGAGATCGAAAACGCAATATTTTCAGTGTATTGAGCTACTGAAGGAAATATTGCTCTACAAAGTTAATTTCAAAACAAAGATCATCAACTATCATCAATGATTGGAAGATTATATCGTTTCCGATTAGCTTCCCACAAAGACGGTTGCATCACTCAAAGTGACTAGGATGACACATCTCAAGTCGACATCAAAAAAGGCAAGGAAGGGTGAATTAGCTTTGGAAGTTATAGTTGAGAAAGACGATGAAAAGCAGCTCAATTAAAGCTATATTCAACCCCTTGACCAGAGGTTCACTCTATTTTCATCAGTTTCTTTAACCGGCTACTCATTTTTGGGCGATTGATACTTTCATGCTTATTGAGGTTTAAGGAGAGTAACCTTCTCATCAAAAACAAAAAGAAGTGTGTCGAAGGCATACTTAGTTCTGATTCTCGCAGAACCCATGGCGGTTAAGTTTGTGTTCACATCATGCTAATGACCAGATAGACTATTAAAAACCAACCCCCTGAAATTCCCATAGAGGCTGTGGTGACCAAATTTGAATCCTGCATTAGGCCAGGGATCAAGTGGTTGTCATCTCTCAACCCCCACCTATAATTCCCACAATCCGGAAATTTCCTATAGTCCGAAAAAGCCAGGTGTGTGCTCAGATTGTGTCAGCATTCAAGAAAATAGACAGAACTTGTTCACTACAGGTTCATTGAGGGATGACTTTTTTGTAAATCCTTTAAAGTTCAAAGTCTAATGGGTTACCCCGAGGAAATACGTGACCATGAATTTGCTCAACTTGGAAATTTCGATCTCAAACTACCATCGAGAAAGCTCAAATAAGGTTTCTACCTCATGCAAGCGAGAATTTTGGAAGAAAATCAAATGGAGAGGGTTAAAACCAAAATCTGGTTTGTCACATGCAAGACCCCACAAAACCGTGGGCATCCATTCAGAATTTGGGGTGTGTTTCAGTGATGAAATAGATGAAATGTAGTGGTGAAAGGCCTTCACTTAGTCTATGCACGAAAACACAGAAACAAATATATCTATCAGGTTGTGACTCTGGCCATTATCATGACTTGGCCCAAGCAGCATTAGCCTTGATCATAGACTGCTACAATGGTGCTTCAATTGTGTAGAAATGATGAACGGAGCTCAGACAGAATCTTCATACTAAAAGGAAAATTAGGAGCATGAAAGAAGCAAAACAAAAGTAAAAGAGAAAAGAGGAGAGCACAGCTCCACAGACCGTGTAATCAAAAGGGTTGTGACCGTGGGTGCCTCACAAACCATGACTGCAGCATCTGCTCGGTCAGTGCCCAATACGGAGAAAACCCTTACAACAGATTACTCAAGCATGAATCCCATGTCAACAGCAAACCATAAATACAAACAAAAACAAAAGAAAGAAAAGAAACAGAGAAAACAGAATTCTGCTTCTCTCTCAAACATTTTTTCAAATGGGTTGTGACCGTGGTTCTTCTCAGGGATTACACGAGTCGTGGCTTTGACACTGGCATGGGCAGCAAGCAAACTAAGCAAAACAAGCTACTCCAAGTGTAGCTCTTCTATCATCAAACACAAAAAGAGAGAGAGAGAGAGAGAGAGAGAGAGAGAGAGAGAGAGAAAAGAACAGCAGGGAAGGGGCGAACTCCAATCCCCATGAAAAACCCAAACGGTGAGAAGCTCTTGGCATGTTGGGTGCATGTTTGACTCAAAACTCACAGAGAAGAGGAATTGCAGTTTGGAGTTGTGGTGCTCATCAAACTAAAACAAATGCTGTGCATGGATGCAAGAACAGAATCAAACAAAAAAAAAAAGAAAGAAAAGAGCCATCAACAATGCCCATTCGGCCATGAATAAAACATAAAGAAAAGATAACATTCAAGATGCATACCTGCCATAGTAGTTAACTCTGGAGGGGGAAAATTGCAAGAAGAATCTTGGAGGAGATCCTCGTCTGCTGCTCTTCTTGCTCTTGGCCACAACTCAGAAAATTTAAAAGACAATAGAATGAAGGAGAAAATAGGGACATGGGCATTATATAATGTGTACGAGGACACGAGGTTTCACTTCAGATTCCCGCGATCACAACGTGATGATCAGTAGGACCCAGGACGCACTATCTCGTGACACACTCTCTTAATCTTCTTCAAGTCCACAGTTTACAGCCTTCTACTCAAGGTCACAGCATGGTCAAGTAGGGTCCACGATACAAGTTCCATTTCCTACAGACACTACTGTGTAGAGCAGTGGGGTCGACAGTTGATGGCTAATTTAAAATTGGGTTTTCCCCCTTGATTGCTGCTAGTCATCTCTCCCACGGCCACAGCTTGGATGAAATGCCATTGTTTGGAGACATGCTCTCCCAGAGCCCACTGTCACTGTTGTTGCTCCTTCTTAAGTCCACGGTCACAGTGTGGATGATCATAGGGGTCCACAACTTGGTGGCCCAAGCCTTCTTCTCCAATGGAAATTGCTTGATCAAAGTGGTGGGGTCCACTGTTTGGAAGCAAACCCTCTCCATTGTACTCAAAGGTCACACTGCCTTCCCTCATTCCCAGACATTGTGTTTAAAACACTTGGGTCCACAGTTTGGTGGCTGATCTAAAATTGGGACTCCTTCCCAATCACAGCTATTTCACAGATGGACACCATTGTTTTAGGCATTGGGACCCATTGCCTTGCTCTACCAAGCTCAAGTTCACCAATGTTTCACCCTCTTTCCCACAAACAATAGACTTGGAAAAGTAATGGAGGTCCACAGCTTGCCCAAGTCCACCAAGACCATTATCTTACCCTCACGGTCACTGTGTTTACAGCAGCGAGACCCACCACTTAGTGGCCTATCTTCTCAAATATGATCACTTAAGTTCCCACAGCAATATGGTGGACCCACTTTGAATGTTTTGCAGAGGATATGAATTTCCCACAATAAAA
Source organism: Sextonia rubra (assembly GCA_037013555.1). NCBI lineage: Eukaryota > Viridiplantae > Streptophyta > Magnoliopsida > Laurales > Lauraceae > Sextonia > Sextonia rubra. The sequence continues at coordinate 11,072,797 of JASUAD010000011.1, forward strand.
TGAACCTATCTTAGGGAAATTTTTTTTTTTTTTTTAAAAAGAGGGGGTTTTCTTTCCAAGCCAACCCAAATTTCACAATTACCTTAGGTCAAACTTGATTTTGAGCCATCATCTTACATTGTTTTGAATCAAAACCCACAAAAGTCAATCTTTTTCAAAATTCCATCCCATGTTAACTAATGTCAAGTCGAGTCAAAACCTTAACTTTGATTTTTGAAAATAAACAAAAAAAATTCCATAAAAATCCAAACCCAAATCCATTTTAAATCAAACCTTTAATTTTCTTAAAACCTCAAGGATTCTTCTTGTGGGTGTTCCCCATATTCCCACGGAGATGCCACTCTGGATATCTGTGACAAATAGGTCGAAAGAAAATCAATCCATTTCCAAAATCCAAAATCAAAAACCAAATTCATAAATTTCTGAATTTTCTAATACCTCAGGGATTTATTTTAGTGGGTATTTCCCACAGCCCCCACAGATATGCTACTTTTGATATCTCTGAAAATAGGGCAAGGAAATTCAAATTTCTTATGGTTTTACCAAAATTCCATTATCAAACCCTTCATGGTTTTTATCAAAATTTTCAAAATCTTAATCTAGGCCTACAACCTACCTTGACAAAACCTTTTTCATCAACGCCATTCATAATTCCCACAAATTGGCTATTTCAATGCACAATGATTGTCATACTCTAATCATTGCACCTTGAGAGGGCACTTGTTGACCCATGAAAAAAAATCATCACAAATGTTACAGTGAAGATATTGCAAGCAAAGTCCAAGCCAAGGTACATAAACCCCAAGATTGGTGGAATGACAAGTCGAATACTAAATCCAGATGTTCAGAGATAGTGTAATCCACTCAAAAGACTTCAGATAAGCTTAGAATACAGCAACTCCAATTTCAATGTCAGTGAGCTTCATTTGGTCACGTGACTCACTTAACTTCAAGTTCAAGGTTCATTGGCTCGAAGTTTAAGGGTCATTGAATACATTCAAACTTCTGGGTTACCAAAGTAGCTGAGACTCTCATGGAAACTCTACAAACATGCTTGGGAATGATGTTTCAAAGTTTCAAAACATTTAGACTTCATTTCAACTCGAACCAAGGTTCAGTGACTGTTTTCCAGCTCCTTGGGTTCACTGTGGAAACTAACACTTTTAAATGTCAAAACAAGTTCAAACTTAGGGGAATGCCTTCAAGAAAATTCAAAAACTATCTTTCAAAAGTTTAGAGCATTTGGACATCATTTGGACGCAAACTCAATTCAGATGGTTATCTACTATCATTTACTAAGCTCTGTGGGGTTACTGTGCAAAGTGACACCTCACTAAGATCAATTTAGCTGAAAACTCCCGGAAGAAGCTCAAGTTATACTCAAGGAAGGCTCTGTAAAATTTCATGTCAAACGAACATTATTTGACCCAAAGTCTACAAACATGTCAACTTTGGGTCAGTGACCCCCAAACCATGGGGTCACGAACCAAAGTCTTGCTTCCCAACGTCCAAAATTGATGAACTTTGGGTACAAAGCTTCAGTCATGCTCAAGGAAAATTCTACAAGTTTTCAAGTCAAAAAGACTTCGTTTGGTCCTACTTTTACTGCATGTCAACGTAGAAGTCAATGACCCCCAAGCCATGGAGGTCACTAGACAAAATTCTATTTCTAAGGAGCCAAAGCTGATGAAATTCGAAACGGAGATTCAAAATATGTTCAAAATAAATTTTCTACAGTTTCAAGTCAATTAAACGTCGTTCGGATAGAAAACAAGCTAACTACCTACGATATGAAGTGAATAGTGACTTAGAACATGCAATAAGTCGGTCACTGTTTAAAATCCTATTCCACAAATCCAAACTGCATGAAATTTGAATGGATACTTCAAGATACCCTTGATATCAATCCTTCCAAGTTTCAAACCAAATTGAGGTCATTTGGCCCTCAAACAGTTAAAATAAGGGCCCATTTTCATGAAAAGTCAATAGGGGAGTTGACCAACTTCAGAAAGTTAAAACGATCTGAAATTTCTATGACACACTCAAAATGATGTCAAAAAAGCATCCCTCTAAGTTTCGTGAAGATCGGACATCGTTTGAGACCAAATTGGTGAAAATGGGTCATAGCACAGCTGCAATCATTGACACTTGTGGAGCAGTTTTTGTAGTTTTTGACGGTTTCCTCCACTTCCTTTCGACCTTCAACTCTCTATAACTCCCAAAACTACCTCTGAAGTCTATAAAAAGGGAGAGTTGAACTCTTGGGAGGGGTGGTACATAGATAGTATAAAGAGACAATAGTTCCTCAAGTTCCAAAGGCAAGTTCTAGGATTCAAAGCCATTCACAAGGCACTCCAAGTAGTCCCAGCTTACTTCTTCTTCTCCTTCTCACTTACTTCACTTACTTAAGGTGAGAAATGGTTCAGAGAAGGAGGAAGAGTATGTAGAAGACAATGTTCAAGTGCTATCAAGCACACATAGGATGAAATCAATCCCTTTGCTTTTCTTACTTGGGATGGATTTGGAGTCATCCCTGAAGTTGTGAAAAGGCCTCTTTAGGCTTCATTCTGACCTTTGAAAATCATAAGTTCAGAATGACACAACTTTGGCTCCATTTTGCTAGTACACAGCACCCTTTTCAGATTTATATAAAAATAGTCCGTAACTAAAAGTGATGATCACCAAAAGTTTTGATCGATTACATGACAAAACAAGCCCTCTTGATGGTCATTCAACACTCCAAAGATAAGATAAAATAAATTCCAACACCTTGAAAGCATCACAGAAACAAAACAAAATGAAAAAAGAGGCAAACAGTGGCCATTTTGGCCACTGTCTGCCAATGATTGTGAGCCATGGTCACTAGGAGGGAGCCAGTGACCGTGGCCCCGATTTCTCTCTTTTTTGCATTTTTGTCATGTTTTCATGCACTTTCTTGTAAATTCTAGATTTAGACCACATCTGAGACTAGAAGGAGGAGTTGTAAATGTTTTAAAACTTGTAAACAACCTACATCCCCATGGTCAGAGCATTTGAACCCATGTAAACAAAAGGGAAAATAATGATGAACTGTAGTTATTTCTCATTCTTCTTAACACTTGAAGTGTATGAATGTTGGACTCGAATCCATTACATTTTGTATCACATTTTGAGCACGATCATAAGAGAATGGACCTAAGCCTTTGCTTTTTCTTTCAAAGAAAACAGAAATAATCTAAGTTTGATTGCATCCGGCACTACATTTTGTAACTAAAGTGTTGCACATACTTCATCAAATTCTTTTAGATGCAAGTATGCACTTTTAGAGTGAAGCCCATGAAACTTAGATAAAAGTTGGATTATGCTAGGTTTGATTTCAAATTGACCCATAATTGTGGGCGTCACTATACATGAGGGCGTGGTTTGACATGCGGGGTTCAAGTAATCACGTAAAGTCCTAGGTGGCTAGTTAACCTCCACACCATTGCGGTCTCCATTATTATTTCCATTCCTGAGTTGGGTATCATTGTTACCAAACCCACTCACCATTTAAGACATTCTCGAAGGACTTGAGGGTCTAGGAGATTCTTTCCTTTCTAATCTATGCGTTGAACCTCTTTGCCAAATTGGCTGAGAGGGCTTGTCCTTTTCTTTTGGAATTTTGAGATTTTTTTTAAATGAGAAAAACCTAGATTATACAATTACCTAAGTAACTACCTAAGGTCGAAAAGTTCCCTCTAGTTCTCCAATATGGTCCCATGAAACAAATTCGGCCAAATTAGCCACCAGGAAATGGTAGAGTCACAAATGGACCCATTTGAAGGACCAGTTTCTTTAACAAACTAATTGTCGCACACTATAGGGGCAAAGGCTTTCTTTGGCACCGAGAAGATTAAGGATAACGATTAGATCACTTTTGGTTTACTTTCTTCCAAAAGAAGCTATGACAAGTTTAAAAATAGTAACTTTTTTGAATTTTATAAAGTTCTTAAAAATAAGAGTGATGTGAACTTTCTAACAATCCATGCACTTTCCTTCCATGCACTTTCCTATTCCAATTTAGGGGAGCTCATCATTCCTTGCATGTCTTCCTATTTCTAAAAAGATGCCAAAATTAGATTACACCCACACAGCAATGTAAATAAAAAAAACCGCATGATTCCCTTGGATATTTAGATCGGGGCTAGTCAAGTTAATCATCCGCTGTTAATCCAGGCGAGTCGTCTTACTATGTTACCTAGTACCTAAGTTTTTGCCTTCCTTGTCTTAATTATGATTTAAATCGTACTTGTGAACTTATTGAAATAAACATAGAAATTCTGAGGATTTGCTCTCTTTGATTTTATTTGATTTGTTTCATTTTTTGTTTGTTTTGTTTATATTGATGGCTAGATTTGATATTGATCCTTGGACACCATTCTGTTATAAAATAAATTTCTCAGTGAATTATTGTCAGTAATTATTGATCATTTTATTTAAAGGGTTTAATTGTGAAAAATTCAATATCATGTGATAGACTTCTGGTTTGTAACCCTAAACCGAGGTGTGAATTGAAATTCAGAATTCTTGAACTTTATTACTTGTACAGTATTCGATATCAATGCATTCTCTAAAGCATGGGCAACACATGGTAGAGATGCTTAAATACGGATTTTAGCTCTTTTGGGTATAACATTGGGATTGAGATCCCTTTATACGATATTCTTAGTCTGCAGTTAGACCCACTTTGTTTTGGAGATTACCGGTATTCTTAGGCCTTGTGCGAACCTTTTATGGATATAAAATGATTTGTACCTAGCGGATACCTTATCCTTGGTTCATGCCTAACTTTGGCAAGCACACTTTGATATTTTGTTTACTGCGGAAATGCCTAATGCCTTTTTATTTGTTGATATGGTTGTTGGCTCACTTATTTGAAACGCCTTGAATTTCGGTCACATTACCTTCCTGTCACTTTTGAGATATTGCAGTTACCTTACTTGATATACCTTATATATGGGAACCAAGACTCTAAATTTAACTTCTTAGATTATTACTTGTTTGTTAGGTTTTATGGTTTGTATTACTTGTTGAATTTTACTTACACTTGTTTTTGGCCCACAGATTTTGAGGTTGAACTAGAACCCAAGAAAACCTTGCTAGTTTTGCATAATTGGGACTGAAGGATGAGCTACGAAAACTTCAGCCTTAGATTTGCGGATTGATTTAAGGTTTTATTAGAGTTGAGAAATCATTTATTATATTTTGAGGATCACTCACACTTCAGATTTATTTATTATGTTAATGGATTGATTTTATTATTTAGTATGGGATATTGATCATGTTATTCCATTTGGATTTATTTAATAAATTTTGGATTTTTTTATTTAATTATTGTGGACCCGTCATGCTCGTAATTTGAAGGTCCCAAGGACCTCGGATTTCGGGATGTGACAACCTTAAATGGTGCTCCCCAGCAATGGTGCCAAAAGCTTATTCATCAACTCCAAGTGCAAAACTGTAATGTAGTAATAAACTAGTGAGACCAGGTCGATCCTTAGGGAACAATATTTTTAATATGTTTTCAACTTATAAACTGTCTAAATAAAAGTCTAAAACTAACTTAATTTAAAATCTAACAAATACATTCATTCCTAAGAATTAAACACTTACAATAGCAAGTCCTAAATTAAAAATCTTAATTCTAAAACTTCCTAAAAATAAAACTAAATTCGCTACAAAATAAAACACATATTAGAACTTCCAATAAAATAAAACTAAAATTAGAAGCTTACTAAAATAAAAACTAAACAATGTTAGAAACTAATTAGACAAAAGTTAAAAACTTTTCTAAATTAAAAGTTAAATTAGGTTAAAAACCTAAATGAAGCACTTTTTAAAAAAAAATTTCTAAACCAATTCAAATTGGAAAGAGTTTTAATTTTAGAAAGAAATCTAAATAAAAAATGCTAAACAATTTCTAAAAACTCTATAATGCAACTAAACAAAGCAACTTTCTAAATTAAGAATGAATCTTTCCTAAATTATCATACACGAGAATCTTTCTAAAAATAAAATAAAAAAAAATCTGAAACTCATCCATGATGTATGAATAATGACAATGCAAACTTCTGAAAAAATTTAAAAAAAAATTATTACAGGATGTATGAGACATGCAACTAATCTAGTGCAAAGCATGTTGTGATGTATGAATCCTATCCTAATGCATAGCTAACAATAACATGTCCTATCCTACTGTTTACTACTGAATCTATCTGTCCTAGAATGCATGAATTAATAATTAAAAAAATCACCAAGCAGTAGCTAACATGTTGGAATATATACATGAATGAGTGGGGTGTGTATGAGTCTAATATATGAAATTAATAGGTGACCATATTTACTTCGGAAATCAACTTTAATGGTGCTAATTCTATTCAATTTCAGATATGAATCTTCTTCTTTTTAGCACAGAAAATCAGTTCTTAAGAGTAGTTTAAACAGTTCACAAATACATCAAACAATCACTTGAATAAGGGCCAGCTTCCATCACTATTTCAGAACTAATTGTGAACTGCTTTCAAGTGTATTTCAATTTTGATTTCAGGTTTTAAAAACTGTTGTAAACATCAAGCATACAATTGATATGAATATGCGCAAAACTGTTTGTTAAAATTTGTCCAAGATAGACATAGTTGAGACTATTTTCTGCACAAAAACCGAATTGTTTTCAATTCTTATTCTAAGATTTCCAAAGGGACTGCAACATGAAACAAGCTTTGAAGTGCACACAGAAAAACTCATCTCACTAATCTTTCACTGCAACATTTAATCTTGCCAACACATATTCATAACACCAATTCAAAACTAAATCCAGTCACATTTCTGTCTCTTTTTTTATTTTTTTAATCAAACACACATAAAATTGTGCACTGACTGCTGTTTGAAATAAATTCAGGTTTGGGATTACTTTTAGACTGTTCTCGCCACAAAACTACTCAACAACAAAAAAAAAAAGAGAAAAAAACAAATTTTGAGTTCACCATGATTTGCACACTCAAACATGTTCCTAGGATGCATGAAAGTTATGCAATTCTCATCAGTAAACCATATTAAATGAAGACTGTGCAAACTCAAGAACATAAAATGTGCAAAAAGTGAAATAAAAGTGCAAAAAGTAAAATAAAAGTGCAAGAAAATAAATGTGGTGCGCTGGAATTAAAAGGTGGTAAACTGAAATTGAAAGGTGGTAAACTTTGAAATCAAAGGTGGTGAAAACAAAAGTTGAAAGGTGGTAAAACAGAAGTTAAAGGTGGTAAAATTAGCATAGGCATTCTCTCAAAATCCTCCCTCAATCCAGGCTTAAAATTACTATTAATATGCTCTCTTAGACTTGGGTCGTCAATCCAAACAAGAAAACACAAATCAAGCAATAAGAATAACCATAAGAATAAAAAGAATAACAAGATGAATATCATTATACTAGCATGGCAATTCTTTTACACAAAATAGAAGAAATTTAAACAAAGAAATTACACATACTAGGATGAAAAAGAATTCCCGTCACGCCCCAATCCCGAGAATTTGGGGATTTTGTATGGGCCCCCAGGGCGTGGATACGTAATCCCGTAGAAATCCGTGCCCTGAAGAATTATGCATGAATTCCTACAAGGGAGATTCCACAGGAACGTGTGAGGTATGCTGACACACGTATAAACATAACTTATCATAAGTGAAATCCTACGAAATACTCAGTAATTATCAAGGGCACATGAAGTTCATAGTCTGTTAACCTCCATAAGTAAACATATATACATACAATAGGGTTAAAGTCTTTTAAGTACATTCCAAGAATACTACTTAAGAGTGTGATACAAAAGGTCCAAGCATAACATCCCAAGAATACACGCGCTCCGTAGGATGGCTAGTAATAGATGTCGCCATCCGTCCACTCGTCTACACCCCGAGGTACCATTGGGGTACCCTCCGAGGGCACGTCAATGTCCGCGTTGGGACCAGGTGCTGAACTTACAATACTAAGGGTAACACTGTTAACACGACGGTTAAGCAAGTACTGAGGCATATGAAACAAGTATAACAATATATACATATAACAAAAGTACTTAACAGTATGCACTGATTTAAAAGAACAATGGTGACATGCTAAACACATAATGCAAGAGTGGCAATGAATGAGAAATCACCGTCAAAGCATCATACATACTGACTGGCAACCACAGGGCTCTATTCTCCCAGAAAGGGAGCATACATACATATGGGTCACTAGGAGATCAGGCTAGCTTCCCGCTGAACGCCGACTACTCCTCCGTAAACCTACTGCAATGGTGACATACCTAACATATACCCAAAAGGGCGTAAGCTGAGTGGTGCCGACTCAAATTCAATCATATCAGTCATATCATACCCTTGACTAGCAAGCTCACACTCATTAGAAGCTCTAGCTTTTCAGACACACGCTCATTAGAAGCTCAGGTCTGAATGGCCTCAGGGTTTTGCTAGAGGAAACAGTTCCTGTTGAAGGTGGTGGGATGTAGCAAGATGCATGTATCCAGATTGAGATATTATTATAATAATTGGCCCATGATTCCCAAGAACATTCAACCCGACGTACCCATAAGAAATCCGGTGTCGTTGTGTTACCGCGTCTTGGTATTACCTTATAGGCATACGGGACACGTTCTTATGCCAACATCCATGACTTGCTATTGGGAGACCATTCGGGTATCATTCATTTCCTTATTTACTATGCTTACCATTGGGCCAGTGTAGTAGTGTAGGGGTGCCAATACTAAGGCCCTACAAAAGCATTGAATACCCCCCTATGTTTACTAGGTCCTTACTACTTAGCCATGTACAAGGCTACGGCTTAGCCGTGTGGGTCAATTCCATACGGATTTTTCAGGCGCAATTACGGCCCAACTGTATGTTGGCCTACGGCTTAGCCGTGCTAAGCCTACGGCTAGGTTACAGGGAGCTGACGGCTTCGCCGTAGTGTATTCCATGGTGCAGCCATCTGCAAACCGTAGAAAAAACTAGGTTCCATGAGCTCTCTGGAAAGCTCGCCGTAGGAAGACCTACGGCTAGGTTACTGGCTGGATACAGCTTAGCCGTAGTGAAATCCTCGGTGTAGCCGTAGGTGAGCCGTAGTACAAAATCCCATTCTACTGCTCTCTGGACTTTGAGCCGTAAGTGCTCACGGCTTAGCCATAGCTTCACCGTAAGCTTCAGAACCTAAATACAGTTCTTTAGCTCAATTCCAATTTTAGTCAGTACAGAACCTATATGTTCTGTGACTTACTAATAGTCTCCAATTAAGGTGCTCTGTACTCCCACACCCTCTATTCCCATTTTTACCATTCCCACTTAATTCATACCCCACTGGCACCCAAGTAACAACTTGATTCACATACACCCATTAAGAAGAGACTGCAGTTGGAAAAATTGGAAGAACTAACTCAACATGCAATGAATAAATTACACATGCAGTGCATATAAGCTCAAGTACTTACCTTGTTACCAGTGTTTAGCCCCTTTCTAACTCTTCTTGTCGTGTGGGTAGAGGGAAAACTCCAAATCGAAATGGGTTCTCTACAATAGAACATGCAAAGAGGAAAATGGGGTTTAAGTTCACATGCATGTCATGTGGTGGAGTCTTTATGGCCCTAATAACCCAAAGGATGAAATGAAGACAACCCCTCACCTTATACTGCTGTAGATTTCAGGAAAGAGGTACCCAAGGGAGAAGGAAATCAGTGGAGGGGTTTCTTAACACATGCACGACCCCTTTCCAGTTGTGGTAGCACCTCAAGAGGAAGAGAAATGAAAAGCAACTGAAGAGAAGGGAGAGCTCCAGCAGTTGAACGAAAAGAAGAGAGGAAGATACGTTGAGCTCCCATTTAAACATGAATTTCTGTGGAAGTTACATGCAAGTCCAATCTTTTCATGAAATTTCAGTTTAGGCCACATGGACCTCAATTGGCCCAGGATGACTCCGGATCGACTCGGGCCCAACGCGAAAGATGATCTACATGAAAAATTACATGAAAGGCAGTGGACTGGGTGTCTAAGAGACGCAAGGAAAATTTACAAAAAGGCCCTTAACTACTAAAATGAGGTCCAAACTCTACTCAACTACCTATCCGAGCCCAAACCCAATAGTTTTACACTAAATTAATCCTCAACAAGTCTTAATCAATATAAAACAAGGTTAATTAACGTAACTAAGATTAGTGGGGGTTCGGGACCTTACATCCTCCCCCACTTAAGATCATTCGGTCCTCCGAATGCAACGTACCTTAGGTAGTAGTTCCAGATATTTCGCTCGAATTTGATCTTCAAGCTCCCACGTGGCCTCTTCCTGTCCATGGTGCTCCTATAAAACCTTAACCCATTTGATCGTTCATGTATGCAGCACCTATTCCTTAGTGTCAACGATACGAGGTGGTCTTTCTTCATTGCTCACATCAAGCCTCACTTGCATGTCGTCCAACTCAAGGACATGTGAAGGATCTGGGAGGTACTTCCTGAGCATCGACACATGGAACACATTATGAACTCCCGCAAGTGGGGGTGGTAGCTCCAACCGATAAGCTAAGTCTCCCACTCTACTCTGTATCTCGAAAAGTCCCACAAACCGTGGAGCAAGCTTACCTTCTTGTCCAAACCTAATGGTACCCTTCATTGGGGAAACTTTCAAGAAGACTTTGTCCCCCACTTGGAACTCAAGGGGCCGACGGCGATTATTTGCATAACTTTTCTGACATGATTGTGCAGTTTTCAATCTATCTTGCGCCTTTTGCACTTTTCCCGTCGTATTCGCCACCATGGTGGGTCCACGGAAACTCCTAACCCCAACCTCTTCCCAACAGACAAGCGTACGGTACTTACGTCCATACAAGGCTTCAAATGGAGCCATTCTGATGCTCGCGTGAAAGCTGTTATTGTATGCAAACTCGCATAAGGAGAGGTGTTCATCCCACTCCTTTCTGAAGTCCAATACGCTAGCTCGCAGCATATCTTTCAGGGTCTGTATCGTTCACTCCGATTGCCCATCTGTCTAAGGATGGTAAGCCGTGTTGAAATTGAGTTTGGTGCCCAAGGACGTCTGAAAAGACTGCCAAAAGGAAGACACGAACCTACTGTCTCGATCAGACACAATTGAGACTGGAGTACCATATAGCCGCACAATCTCATCAATGAAGGTCTTGGCCATCTCCTGAAATTTCATCCCTTTCCTGATGGGAATAAAGTGGGCTAATTTCGTTAGTCTGTCGACAATCACCCACACAACATCATGATGCCTACTTGTTCGGGGCAGCCCTGAAACAAAATCCATCTTGAGATTCTCCCATTTCCACTTAGGAATCTGCAGAGGGTGTAACAAACCGGGAGGCCTCCTGTGTTCAGCCTTCACTCGTTGGCAGGTAAGGCATTTTGCCACAAAGCCCGCTATATCCCTCTTCATGTTATTCCACCAAAACCTGCCATATAAATTCCGGTACATTTATGTACTCCTGGGGTGCATGGGATATCGAGCATGGTGTGCTTCAGTCATAATTGCTCTTTTCAAGTTATGATTTTGAACCGCTGGAACACAAGCCGATCTCTAAAGTACAATACACCGTCTACCATCCTGAAATCAGGTTTCTCAGATATGTGGTCACGAATATTGACAAACTCCAAGTCTTCAAACTGCCTCTCCTTGATTTGTTGAATCACGGTGGGTTCGAAGATTGACATAGCCACTAACATGACCTTATCATCTAAGAATTCAACTTCCACATCCAGGTCTCAGAATTCCTCTACTAGAGACCATTCACCACACAAGGCTGCTAACTCGGTGGTGGATTTCCTGCTTAAAGCATCGGCCACTACATTCCTTTTCCCGGAGAAGTATTTAATCGGAAATTCATAATCCTTTATAAATTCCAACCACTTGCTCTATCTCATGTTAAGATCATGCTGCGAAACAGATACTGGAGACTGCGATGGTCGCTATGGACTTCAAATTTCTTGCCATATAAATAATGTCTCCATATCTTTAGAGCGAAAACTACTGCAGCCAATTCTAAATCATGTGTGGCATAGCTCTTCTCATGTTCCTTCAATTGTCAAGATCCATATGCTATTACCTTTCCATTCTGCATGAGTACACATCCTAGCCCAATCCCCGAAGCATCCATGTAGATAACAAATGCGCCACTCCCTTCTGGTAGGGATAAGATCGGGGCTGAAGTTAATTTCTCCTTAAGGAGTTGGAAACTCAACTCACACTCACCGGACCAAACAAATGGTTCATTCTTCCGGGTCAACTTTGTCAAAGGTGCAACTATTTTGGAAAAGTCCTTCACAAACCTTCTATAGTAACCTGCCAGGCCAACAAAGCTTCTAACTTTTGCAACGGTTTTGGGACTCTGCCAAGTAGTTATAGCCTCGATCTTAGCTGGGTCTACTACAAGCCCATCTTTTGAAATTATATGTCCCAAAAAGGCAACTTGTTCCAGCCAGAATTCACACTAGTCTAGTTTGGCATATAACCGGTGGTCCCTTAGCAATTGCAAAGAAGTCCTCAAATGTTCCACATGCTCGTCTTTGGTCTTGGAGTATACCAGAACATCATCAATGAAAATTACCATGAACCGATCAAGATATGATGAAAAGATTTTGTTCATCAAGGCCATAAATACTACGGGCACATTTGTCAATCCAAATGGCATAACCAAGAATTCATAATGCCCATATCTTGTCCTGAAAGCTGTTTTCGATGTATCTTGGTCCCTAACTCACAGCTGATGATATCCGGACCTGAGATCAATCTTAGAGAAATGTGTCGCACCCTGTAATTGATCAAACAATTCATTAATTCTAGGCAGTGGATATTTGTTTTTAATTGTCACCTGATTCAACTGCCGGTAATCAATGCACATCCTAAGGGTACCATCCTTCTTCTTCACAAATAAAACTGGGGCTCCCCATGGTGATGTGCTAGGACGAATGAACCCCTTATCCAATAAGTCCTGTAACTGTACTTTCAGTTCACGTAGCTCTGCCGGGGCCATTCTATACGGAGCCTTAGAGATGGGAGCAGTACCAGGTACTAGTTCTATAGTAAAATCCACTTCCCTAATTGGAGGAAGGCCAGGTACTTCATCTGGGAATACATCCGAAAACTCACAAACCACAGGTATTTCTTCTAGCTTCTTAGGTGCTTTCTTCTCCACAATAAAAGCAATATACCCTTCACAACCACTATGGGTTAGTCTTTCCGCTCAAAGTGCTGAAATCAATCTAGTGTTCGAACTCTTCTTGTCACCTTGGAATACGGCACTTGGGCCATCTTCACTCACCTTTACGGTAACCGTCTTACGGAAATAGTGGAGACAAGCCATATATTTGGTCAACCAATCCATGCCTAGGATTACATCAAAATCGTACATGGGTAACACGATAAGTTCAGCTGGGAGAAAACTTCTCCGATGAGAACTCGACAACCAGGGTAATAGTCATCACAAGTTACCCTCTTACCAATCGGAGTGATAACACTCAACACATACAGCAACTGTACTGGCGATTCCCGTATCCTACTAGAGAATCGAGGTGAGATGAAGGAGTGTGAAGAACCTGAATCAAACAACACTTTAGCTCAATGCCACAAACAGAAACCTTACCTACAACCACATGTTCCGCCGCCTCTGCTTCTTCTTGTGTCAATGCATAAGCGCGGCCTTGCCTTTGGGGTCGGTGTTGCTGTCCTTGTCTCTGCTGTCCCTGACCTTGCTGTGTCTGCCCTTGGCCTTGTCTGACTTGATGTTGCTGTCAGTTAGGCGCAAGAGGTGTCACCTTGGAAGGTTGCCGATACTGCTGCTGCTGCAAGGCTTGACTAAATTCCTTCCTTCTCGGGCACTCGGACAAGTGTAGTCCATGAAGCCACAGCCAAAACAGGCTCCCATGGACCTCCAACATTTACTATTCTCGTGACCCTTCTTGCATGCACCGCAGACTAATTGTGATGTGCCACTAGCAACTCCTTTCTATTTCTTAGAATATTGCTGACCTTTCCCAGAAGGCGGAACACTCTTCTTAGACTCCCCCAAGAATAAGCTCTTATCAATTTCTTCCGCTGGATAAGCCCTGGCTACTGCATCATCATATTGAACGGGACGTTGAAAGGCAGTGGCATGTTTCTTGATAGCAGGCCTTAACCCTTCCAGAAATCATTCCACTCTCTTTTCCTCAGTGTCAATTAGGTCTATAGCAAATCGAGAGAGCTGGCTGAACACATGCACATATTCTGCAACGGTCATGAGGTTCTGCTGCAGGGAAAGGAACTCTGCCTTCTTTTTGCGAGTCACGTGGTCGGGGATGAACTTCTTCCTGAATTGCCTCTTAAAGGCTTCCCAAACAGTAGCATCCGGCATAGCCCTCATGTGGTCCTGGATACTCTTCCACCATGTATCCGCGATGTCCCTAAACATGGATACTGCAAGGACCACTTGCTGCCTGGGTGTGCAGGTTAATGTATCGAAAACATTCTCCATGTGGACAAACCATTCATCTGCTTATAACAGATCCTCATGTCCGGTAAACTCTGTTGCTCCCCTTTTACGAAACTTCTCATACGAGGAGTTGGGATCTCTTGGCTGATCTTGTCGGTTTAACAGGGCGGCCAATTGTAACTGCATGGTGGCCTGATTGGCGTTGCTATCAGCCAGTTGATGCATTAGCATCATAAACCGTTCCTCCGTAGTCTAAGTGGGATGAGGAGGAGGTGGTGGTGGAGGATCCGCGCCTTCCAACTCAATGTTATTGCGGTCATTATTACCTGAGCTGTTGTTCGTGCCGAATCCAGACGCCATGGCTCTGCAATCACAATGGTGATTAATCATATATGCCTATTTATATACATACATACATACTACAGTCATACCATAGGTTATCAATATAATAAAAATTCACCCAAACGGACCTATCGGAACCTCACCACGCTTCCTAATGTTGCTAAGTCTTTTAAGTGACTTCTTGGTGCGGCTCTGATACCATTACTTATGTACCCAATCCCGGGAATTTGGGGATTTTGTGTGGGCCCCCAGGGTGTGGATACGTAATCCTGTAGAAATCCGTGCCCTGAAGAATTATGCACGAATTCCTACACGGGAGATTCCACAGGAACGTGTGAGGTATGCTAACACACGTACAAACATAACTTATCATAAGCGAAATCCTGCGAAATACTCAGTAATTATCAAGGGCACATGAAGTTCATAGTCTATTAACCTCCATAAGTAAACATATATACATACAATAGGGTTAAAGTCTTTTAAGTACATTCCAAGAATACTACTTAAGAGTGTGATACAAAAAGTCCAAGCATAACATCCCAAGAATACACGCGCTCCGTAGGATGGCCAGTAATAGACGTTACCATCTGACCACTCGTCTACACCCCGAGGTACCGTTGGGGTACCCTCCGGGGGCGCGTCAGTATCCGCGTTTGGACCAGGTGCTGGACCTGTAATACCAAGGGTAACACTATTAACACGACGGTTAAGTAAGTACTGAGGCATATGAAACAAGTATAACAATATATACATATAACAAAAGTACTTAACAGTATGCACTGATTTAAAAGAACAATGGTGACGTGCTAAACACATAATGCAGGAGTGGCAATGAATGAGAAATTACCGTCAAAGCATCATAGATATTGACTGGCAACCACAGGGTTCTATTCTCCCAGAAAGGGAGCATACATACATATGGGTCGCTAGGGGATCAGACTATCTTCCCGAGGAGCACCGACTACTCCTCCGTAAACCTACTGCAGTGGTGACATACCTAACATATACCCAAAAGGGCGTGAGCTGAGTGGTGTCGACTCAGATTCAATCGTATCAGTCATATCATACCCTTGGCTAGCAAGGTCACACTCATTAGAAGCTCTGGCTTGTCGGACACACGCTCATTAGAAGCTCAGGTCTGAATGGCCTCAAGGTTTTGCTAGAGGAAACAGTTCATGTTGAAGGTGGTGTGATGTAGCAAGATGCATGCATCCGGATTGAGATATTACTATAATAATTGGCCCCTGATTCCCAAGAACATTCAACCCGACGTACCCATAAAAAATCCGGTGTCGTTGTGTTACCGCATCTTGGTATTACCTTATAGGCATACAGGACACGTTCTTATGCCAACATCCATGACTTGCTATTGGGAGACCATTCGGCTATCATTCATTTCCTTATTTACTGTGCTTACCATTGGGCCAACGTAGTGGTGTAGAGGTGCCAATACTAAGGCCCTACAAAAGCATTGAATACCCCCCTATGTTTACTAGGTTCTTACGGCTTAGCCGTGTACAAGGCTACGGCTTAGCCGTGCGGGTCAATTCCATCCGGATTTTTCAGGCGCAATTATGGCTCAACCGTATGTTGGCCTACGGCTTAGCCATGCTAAGCCTACGGCTAGGTTACAGGGAGGTTACGGCTTTGCCGTAGTGTATTCCACGGTGTAGTTGTCTGCAAACCGTAGAAGAAACCGGGTTCCATGAGCTCTTTGGAAAGCTCGCCGTAGGAAGACCTACAGCTAGGTTACGGGCTGGATATAGCTTAGCCGTAGTGAAATCCACGGTGTAGCCGTAGGTGAGCCGTAGTACAAAATCCCGTTCTACTGCTCTCTAGACTTTGAGCTGTAAGTGCTCACGGCTTAGCCGTAGCTTCACCGTAAGCTTCAGAATCTAAATACAGTTCTGTAGCTCAATTCCGATTTCAATCAGTACAGAACTTATATATTCTGTGACTTGCTAATAGTCTCCAATTAAGGTGCTATGTACTCCCACACCCTCTATTCCCATTTTTACCATTCCCACTTAATTCATACCCCACTGGCACCCAAGTAACAACTTGATTCACATACACCCATTAAGAAGAGACTGCAGTTGGAAGAATTGGAAGAACTAACTCAACATGCAATGAATAAATTACACATGCAGTGCATATAAGCTCAAGTACTTACCTTGTTACCAGTGTTTAGCCCCTTTCTAACTCTTCTTGTCGTATGGGTAGAGGGAAAACTCTAAATCGAAATGGGTTCTCTACAATAGAACATGCAAAGAGGAAAATGGGGTTTAAGTTCACATGCATGTCATGTGGTGGAGTCCTTATGGCCCTAATAACCCAAAGGATGAAATGAAGACAACCCCTCACCTTATACTGCTGTAGATTTCAGGAAAGAGGTACCCAAGGGAGAAGGAAATCAGTGGAGGCGTTTCCTAACACATGCACGACTCCTTTCCAGTTGTGGTAGCACCTCAAGAGGAAGAGAAATGAAAAGCAACTGAAGAGAAGGGAGAGCTCCAGCAGTTGAACGAGAAGAAGAGAGGAAGATACGTTGAGCTCCCATTTAAACATGAATTTCTGTGGAAGTTACATGCAAGTCCAATCTTTTCATGAAATTTCAGTTTAGGCCACATGGACCTCAATTGGCCCAGGATGACTCCGGATCGACTCGGGCCCAACACGAAAGATTATCTACACGAAAAATTACATGAAAGGCAGTGGACTGGGTGTCTAAGAGATGCAAGGAAAATTTACAAAAAGGCCCTTAACTACTAAAATGAGGTCCAAACTCTACCCAACTACCTATCCGAGGCCCAAACCCAATAGTTTTACACTAAATTAATCCTCAACAAGTCTTAATCAATATAAAACAAGGTTAATTAACGTAACTAAGATTAGTGGGGGTTTGGGACCTTACAATTCCTCCTTCTAGTTGAATATTCATGGTTGTAGTGTGGCTTTAGGGCTAAGCCACCTTGATGACTTGAGATGTAGGGACAAGAAAGAGAGAGATGAGTATAGGAAATCTAGAGGTGGGAGTGGGTAATTCTTCCATACCTTAGACTATCACAAGGGTACCCTATTTATACTTTTTCAAGCCCCAAAATTTCCTTTCTCACTTGATATGATACAATCTTCAAAATTCTTGAAATTTGGAAAAAATTGGATGTGCATAACACGGCTGGGTGTGAATTTCGCTTGGGGTTTTTCTTTCTTTTTTTTTCTCTTTTCTTTCTTGCTTGCTTGGAAATCCATCTTTGATGTTTCTTTTTATTCTTGTCATTGCCACATTGCATTGCGATTCTTTTAAGAGATATCTTAGAGAAAAATCCTCACTTGAAATCAAACATGGCCCAAATGAGGTATAGAACTTCCTCTTTTGTCTTTTGTATTATCAACTTTCCCTCTATGGAAAATTCTCTTTGTTGGCTTTAAGATCAAAGAGATATTTTAAAATAACTCTCCTTGATTTTTTTTTTCTTTTTCTTTTCCAACAAAATCTAAATTCAAATCATGTTGGGAGTCCATGCTTTCTTGCCAATTTTTTTTCTCTTTCTTTTTAACTACTACTCCTTTTCAAAGAAGAACTCATATGTGGCTTTCCTTCTTCATTTTTAATGAGATTTTCTTCAGATTTTCTTGAAAATATCTTGAAATATGCAGTAATTTAAATGGACCCTGTCACAACCCGAGCCCAGGAGATCGGGGGTTAGCAAAAACCTAACCAGCGATACACGTACTCCCGTGCATATACACTTAGACCCGGTCTAGATGCACACGTACAAGGGGAAACACACGTGCAAAACAGGTATGCGGAAGCTAAAAATATCAACAAGAGATACGAGGCACACAAGAACAAAGACATAATATCCAAAGGCTGATACAAAAGTCTGAACATACACACGGGATCCAATCACAATGTATAGAACATGAGTACAATCAATGACATGAAAAGAAAACAAGATGCATGCATGCAGAGAACAGTCGCGCTCTAATGGAGTGATAGCACACACCCCGCGAACCTTAAGAGACAGCTGGAGTCTCCCAAGCAAACTGACGACCGACAAGAACACGGTCGAGGGTACCTAAGCCTGCAACACCAAGGACAACTCATGAATACAACAATTCAGCAAAGTATAAGCAGTAACAACTTAACACGTATGGTCTCTAATAGAATAAAAGACAAACAATCACAATAAGTCAATGTAGTAGTCTAGGCACTTATGTAATCAAATTAACATATGCTCTGTGTGAATCAATGGATCTATAACATGTACATACTAGGTGGCTACTACGTATGCCATATGCTCCCAAAATAGGGATCTTATAAACATGCTGAGAACACCATGGGCCCGATGGGTCTCAGTTTCCTGGAGTTCGGATTCCCCAAGACGTGTCCTTCTGCAGTAAGGCCATATAAACTATACCCAAGTCACCCCGTCGGGATCCTAAGGCTGAGGCTCAGTAGTGCCGGACTATATCGAGTCAATCAATATAAGAACATGCATATTATAACGTGCATATCATAACGTGCATAGCTGAACGTATATCTTATCAGAACGTGACGTGCATGTCTTGTTAAGCATATATCAACAACCATATCCAACTGAACAGATCAAACCAACAAGATAATAGATGATAACGAAGTAAAGGCATCTCAACTCATGTATATCAAATAGTAAGATCGAACATGCAAGACCACTGTTCCACCTGGGATTAACCATGGACCGAGCTAGAAATATCCAATCGTGTGCCCCAGCATAGAACGCGTATAAGAGGACAAGAACCGAAATCAATATGCCATGCGATCAGATTTCCTTGTAAGGATCACGAGCTTTTACTAGCCAATCCTATTCTAGTTATCCAGCGTCTCTAACCGTGCATGATGATGTAGTTTTAAGTTGTCAGATGCACTTTGTCTAGTGTTGCAATGTATTGAGAATGTGCACCGGAGTCCCTTAAGCCAACACCCATGGGGAGGTGCTAAACAACTGGATAACGTGCATGAATGATTCGCAGCCCTCGAGATCATTCATGTCATACACTCATACCATTGGGCAAGTCTAGGCGATCTACATTCTATCATGAAGGCCATATCAGTCTCTTTCTTAATCCTAATCCTATCCTTTCATTCATTTCTCAGGAGTGGCACGACTTAGCCGTAGGCATCTTACGGCCTAGCCGGAATCTGCACTGCGGCTCCACCGCGGTTCCCTTTACTGTTCATCCGCAATTACGATTCACCCGTATTTTGTTCTACGGCTTAGCCGCGTGCTGTTCTACGGCTTAGCCGTGGCTGGGCTGTAGAAGGTTTGTCAATTGCTTACTTTCAGTTAATCCAGAAACAGGCACCCTGTATTGATCTACGGCTGGGTCACGGCTGAGCTATGGCTTACCCGTAGGACAGTATACGGCTTAGCCATGTCCTGACCGTAGAGGAAAACTGGGTTTTTCCCCTCTCTGGACTCTAAGCTGAAGGTGAGTTACGGCTTAGCCGTGGTACACACGAAGCAGTTTCTGAACTGATTACAAAGTCATCGAAACATGACCAAACTGACGAAATCACTTAGAGTAGAAGGAAATGATCACGAAATGGGCTGTAAACACCATTCATACTCAAGAATACATGATTTAATCTTAACCAAATACATACCCACATGGTTAAACCAAGTTATGCTTATACTTGCCTCAAATGGAGTCTAACACCCTCTTTGTTGTCCTTGGGCTCAATCACACTGCCAACAAGCTTCTAATTGCCATGCATGCAAAAGAAGAGGAAGAAGAGGAAACGAGAAGCGTGAGTACAGTACCAAGCAATCATGAGAACAAGAGGAAGAAGGAAGAGAAGAAGCACAGCAAGAAACTCAAGCTCACCTCCAATCACACGAGTGATACTCGACGTGGACATGCACCGATGCTCTCCCTGACTTGAAAGCAAGGAGAAACGAGAAGAAGAAGGAGAAAAAACCTGGAGAGAAAAAAAAACAGAACAGTGAGAGTGAGCAGGAGACGAAGAACGTCTGTGGCTTATAAGGATAAATGTCAAGGCCATTTGCAATAAAGTCCAATCGTTTCAATGTAATTCCAGTTCAATTCAATTGCGGGTCTAACGGAAACAAATGACATATTCGGCAAACGATGTAGTTATGGGAATCAACAAGCCTAACAAAAGACACGCGTTAATACCAAGATGATGCATGAATGACGACATCACACAAAATGCAATATTACGAAAAAGGGCTTATGTCTACCTAAACCAAGTCAAACTCAACCCAACTACCTATCCAGAACCTGAAACTAAACAAACACAAGAACAAAACACCATTAGCAACCAAATCATCCGAAATTAGCCCCTAATCCAGATCAACTCGGGTCGGCGTATTACAGACCCCATCTTGGATGTCCCACAAGTGTGTCCCCACATATGTGAATGTATGTGAGACCATGAAGCCAATTTTGCATTGTTTTCTTCTAATTTTTTTCCTTTCTTCAATTCTTCTTTCTTATCTTTTGAAAATGAATATCTTACCTCAAATCTTGAAAATGGGACCCATGTCATCAATTTTCTACAAAACAAATGTGGATTCATATGAAAAGATAATTTTAACCCTAAGATCATAAAAGCATAACTGTGAGTCCATCTCTCATGAAATGACGATGAAAATGCACACATTTTTCACGATTTTATGTGAATGAACTAATGATGATGAGACTTTGATTTTTTTTCATGAGAAAAATAATTTTCATAGAACTTTCCAAAAATAGATTCCAAAAATGGCAAGTTTTACAATTTTATGAAAAAAGATGATTTGTGAGCATTTTTGTGCAAGAAAATATTACAATGTATTTAAAATACACAAAGACATGAAATGATACTAAATGAGGCTCTCTCAACTTGATAAGTCCTTAAAACTTCTGAAAATAACATGGAAAAAGTGTATTTTTGATGACTTATCACAAACCGATGGTTGTCCAACTCCATCTATATTATGAACAACAACTTATATTCTATAAGAACCGACAAATAAGTCTTTCATGTGTAAGCTGAACTCTGCACACCAACTTGTCTACTGTATAGAATAAAAGACACACGCATGCATAATAAATAACAATGCAACCATTTGCCATACAAATTCTCTTTAAGATGAAAAGACAAACTTTACTAATAAATAAATCAATCAGAGACAAATACATAAAAGTATGCTTTTAGTATAAATTTCCAACAATGTCCCACTAAGACTCAAAACCATGCTGACATGTATTTCAACCCCATGTCCTCCACATAACTATCAAAGCTCTTTGCTAGTAAGCTCTTTGTATAAGGATCTGCCAGGTTGTCCGCCGATGTAATCTTGGTCACAATTAGATCACCCCCTCTGTACGATTTCTCATATGAGATGTTACTTATGCTAGATGTGCTTACCCTTTTTATGCATCCTGGGTTCCTTATTCAATGACTACGGAAACACGGATTTTCTTAGCATAGGATTGGCTAGTAAACATCCTTGTTAACGTTTCAATTCAAATCATTCATATTGATTAAGTTAACCTTGCCTTCAACATAATCTAATCATTATACCCATTCTTTCGAGTGAACGTTGAGGTAAGATTGAGACAAAGCTTGTAACACTCCGATCCCCTTTGAGCCGGATTAGTGGCTCATTAGTGTGTGTTTTGTTGTTTTATTCTTTTGGACTTGGTTTTGGGCCTTGGATAGGTAGTTGAGTGACCTTTGACCTGAGATAGTTAGTTCTAAGCCCTTTTTCGTAATTTTGCTTTTGCTTTGCTCATATCATCTTTGCATCATCTTGGTGTCAGCACGCGTATTTCGTTGAGCTCGACAATTTCCGTAACTGTGTCAGATCCGTTTGAAGTCAATTGGGGAAGATGGACCTTCGTGTGACTTGAATTGTAATTAGTATAAACTTACCGGACTTTGACTTAACTTTCAAACCCTATATATTGAGTCATCCTCCAGGTGGCTCTCTCTCCTGTTCATTTCATTTCCTCAACGTGCATGCAGAGGAGAATTCCAGGAGAAGCTCTCCACGTTCTCTCTCTCTCTTCTTTCCTTCTCTTGATCGATTGAGCTTTGGATTCCTTGTTTTAGATTGGGTTCTTTTCTTCTTCTCTCATCTCTGTGCTTAGTCTCTGTCTGTGGCTTTGGTGGTAAGTGGGTTCTCTCCCAACTCTCCCTTCTTCTTCTCCAATTGCAGCTCTTTTCCTTGTTGATGTGTCTTCATCTCATGCATGGTGTATTGCTTTGATTTGCTTTGATTTTTAGTGGATTTGGAGCTTGAGTTTGCGGATTGATAGAGCTTTGAGGCAAGTATAAGTACAGGCTTTGATAACACATATGGGTTGTTTCTTTGATTGCTTTGATTCACTCTTATTCTCTGTAAATAAAGGTTTTACAGCCACATTTTGTGAATTTGGAACCTCTGTAGGTTGTTTGGAGATGTTTCTGTACCAAATTTCAGTTTCTGTAACTATCCCGAATTTGTGTTCTGTACTGTACGGCTAAGCCGTAAGTTTCTACGGTTTGACTTCCAGAGACTTCAATTTTCAGTTTTTGTTCTACGGCTAGGCTACAGCTAAGCCGTAACTTGTTCTACGGCTGAGCCGTAAGCTAGCCGTGACCCAAACCGTACCTAAGCCGTGAATTAAACCTCTGATCAGTCGAAACTTTTCCAACACAGAACTCCTACGGTGTGGCTACGGCTAAGCCGTGGAAGGCTACGGCCAAGCCGTGGATTGGGCTACGGCTAAGCCGTATACTGACTGTAGCTCAGCCGAAAGAGGCACCAGATCAGAGGTGGAAGGATGATCAGTTTAGCTGTGTTTTGAATGGAACCAAGGTGAAGCCGTAGTGCATATTACGATGAGCGCGTAAGATGTCTTCGGCTCAACCCTAGGTCCCTCATGGCTAAACCGTTAGGCATGGCAATTCTGAAACATAACTTAGGATAATGGTGAGACTTGTAGGGCTCAAATACAGGTTAACCACCCATGTAAACCTGCCCAATGGATTCTTGGATCGCATGAATAGTCTGTTAGGCTGTGACTTATTCATGTGAGTGTTGATTTACTGTTAAGCACCTCCCCATGGGTGTTGGTTTAAGGGACGTCGGTGCACGCAAAGATTACGCAACACTTTGATGGCAACGGTGCATTGACTAACTTAAAACTACATCAACATGCACGGTTAGTGACAGTGAACAACTAGCTTAGGACTGGCTTGTAATGAACCTTGACTCCGTATTAATCTGAGATGCATTGCATATTGTTTATGGTTTTGCCCTCTGTTCTGTTAATCTATGTTATGCATTCCTCAGTCATTTTGCTTTCGTCCTGTATATCTGTATTACTCTCCGTTCGGCACTAAGTTCTGTTCTATGCTTCGTTCCGCACTATGCTTTGATCTATGCTGTGCTTTGGATTTATATCTATGCTCTGCTGGCTTTGTTTATCTCTGAGTTTGGGTATTCCCTGGTGGCTCTGCCCAGAGGTTAATACGTGAGGATAAGATCCGGTCTTTGCCATCGGTGAGTCCGAAGCGGATAATCTCCCATTTCTATGGATTTGATTGATTGGTATTAGTCTGGCTCTACTCAGCCTCAGCCCTAGGATGCCCGACGGGGTTACCTCTGGCTTAGATCTCTGTATCTCTGTATTCACTGCAGTGTCGCTTTGTCTTGGGACCCCGGAACCCAGGAACCTGAGACCCACTTGTACCCTGGCCCGGTCAGTGGTGTTCTCCTCTGCTCTGCTTTGCTCTGCTCTCTATTGGAGAGAACATGGTTAACGTAGTAGCCAACTAGTTCAGTATTTCTATGTTTTGATTCACATATCATGCTCTACTTCTACGCACGATTTGCTTAGCATACTAAGATGAAATTCTGCAATTACTATTCTGTCCTTATTCTATTTGATACTATGAGTGTTTCATCTCTGTTACTTGTATTTGCTGGATCGTTGTATTCATTTGTGTTGTCTGTGGTGTTGCAGGCACAGATACCTTGCCCAGCTCCCCGGCGGTCGAGGAGGCTGCAGGGGCGAGTGTAGAGACACCCTCAGGTCTGGCAGAGTGGGCCTGATCACTTCTGCCAAGTGCGTGCATGCATACCCGTGGCTTTTGTTTCGAGTTTTGGTTTTTGGAGATTGTATTCAGACCTTGGACTTTGGGACTTGTATTCTGTATCTTTTGTATATATTGTTTTGGTGTGTATTCGGTTTTCTATCAGTGTATTGTCTTTGTCGCTTCCGTATTTGTATTTGCTTTGGCTTCCGCTATTTTCTTTGTTGCTTGCTATGATATCTACAGCTTCCGCGTTCGTCTGTTTCGCACGTGTTAGATCCCTTGTGTGTGTGCATCTGGACCGGGTTTGGATGCACGTGCACGGGAGTACGTGTGTCACTGGTTTAGCTTTTCGCTAACCCCCGATTTCTGGGCCCGGGTCGTGACATACGTATTGTATGGTATCAGAGCATGCTAGTTATAAGCATGTAGGCATCTAAGCTCGTGGTGAGATAACGATATCAACTATTTGACTCGAAGTCTCATATGTTGATTGGGATTTGACTAACTCAGGGTATTTTATATTTGTGTACTATATTTCTTTTCCTTTTGCAGGATGGCATCAGGATCAGGATCTCGGGATGAGAATCAACAGGGCCATAACGGTGATAGTGGATCGGTACCCCCACATATCAGTAGTGAGGAGCGGATGATGATGATGATGCAGTCTATGCAGTCATTACAGGCACAGATGGCATCCATGGTAGATAGGCAGAGTCAGGCTGCTGCAGTAGCATCACCTCGTATAGATCAGCAAGTGATTTTTCAGCCTAAGGAATCAGACCCTAATGCTCTTTTCGACAAGTTCCGTAAGCGAGGGGCGACTGAGTTCCATGGGATAGAAGACGCATTGCAGGCTGAGCAATGGTTGGAACAGACAGAAGAGCTTTTTGATACGATTGTGTGCAGTAACAAGCAGAAGGTAGTTCTCACAGCTTCTATGCTTCGGAGTGTAGCTAAGACATGGTGGAGGAGTGTCAAGAGCTCATTTCAGACTATGCCCAGTGCCACAGTTTGGGAGACTTTCAAGCAGCAATTCCGTCGGAAGTTCATGCCTCTCCATATTCAGCGAGCCAAGGAAGTGGAATTCTTCAACCTTCAGCAGAGACAGCTGTCAGTCACAGATTATGTACACAAGTTTACAGAGCTGTCCCACTTTGCAGAGGATATGGTAAACACTGAGCCGAAGAAGGTGACTCGCTTCGTCAACGGCCTGAATCCGAGACACAAACGCCACGTGGTTGCTTGTATGTGGCCGGCTACATTGGATGACGCTATTGACAGGGCCTATGATGCAGAGGCCATATTTGAGGAGGAGCGAACCGAGGCTAAGAGGACGGCAGGCTTCAGTGGCAGAAGTCAGTTTCAGAAGAAGTTCAAGGGTAAACAGGGCAGTTCGAGCAGTACTCAGGTGATTTGCAATCACTGTGGGAAGGATCACCCCACCGACAGATGTTGGAGGAAGAGTGGGGCTTGTTTCGGGTGTGGCTCTACGGATCACAGGCGGGCCCAATGCCCGAAGTTTCAGTCCTCTCCACAGACGAGACAGGCAGGATCTACAGCACAGGGCAGATCTCAGCCAGCTCGCCCAGCCCAGAAGCAGAACCGCCAGACAGCCCGAGCCTATGCTACTACGCATGAGGGCGCGGAGGAGGCCACGGTAGTGGAAGGTAAAATTTTAATTTATGATGCTGAAGCTTTAGCCTTATTTGACTCCGGGTCTACGCGTTCGTACGTAGCACCCCATTTTGCTGTGCAGCTTCGACAGCGACCCACACCACTCCCGTACTTGTTATTAGTATCCACTCCGGTTGGTAAGCGGGTGGAGTGCAGTGTTTTCTACCCTCAGTGTGATGTGCGGATAGCTGGTCATCAGCTCCCAGTAGACCTCGTGTTGCTCACGACACTGGATTTTGATGTGATCCTTGGTATGGACTGGCTTGCAAGATATCATGCGTGTATCAATTGCTACAGCAAGGCTATCTACTTTGATTTGGGCAGCGGATTCCGATTTGAGGGCAGCCAGATGAAGTGCCCAAGACGTGTAATATCTGCTTGTAAAGCAGACAGGATGCTTCGTAGGGGATGTGAGGGATTTCTTGCATTCATTTCAGAGAAGAAAGATCAGCGACAGCTCAGTGAGATTCCAGTAGTCAGCGAGTTTCCGGATGTCTTTCCGGAGGATGTGCCAGAGTTGCCACCAGTTCGGGAGGTAGAATTTGCTATTGACTTGATGCCAGGTACAGCACCCATCAGTAGAGCTCCATATCGTATGGCACCTGCAGAATTGTTGGAATTGAAGAAACAGTTGCAGGATTTGTTGGATAAAGGGTTCATCGCCCAAGTGTTTCACCTTGGGGAGCTCCTGTATTGTTTGTTAAGAAGAAGGATGGCAGTTTCCGGATGTGTATTGACTACAGGCAGTTGAACAAAGTAACTATCAAGAACAAATATCCATTGCCTAGGATTGATGAGTTGTTCGATCAGCTTCAGGGTGCAGCTTACTTCTCGAAGATTGACTTGAGGTCAGGTTATCACCAACTCAGGGTGAAGGATGAGGATGTTCCTAAGACAGCTTTCAGGACTC
Organism: Sextonia rubra; assembly: GCA_037013555.1. Taxonomy (NCBI): domain Eukaryota; kingdom Viridiplantae; phylum Streptophyta; class Magnoliopsida; order Laurales; family Lauraceae; genus Sextonia; species Sextonia rubra. The sequence continues at coordinate 11,100,275 of JASUAD010000011.1, forward strand.
GGTATGGACACTACGAGTTCCTTGTCATGCCATTTGGTTTGACGAATGCACCCGCAGCTTTCATGGCGTTGATGAATAGGGTGTTTACTTCCTTCTTGGACCAGTTTGTTGTAGTCTTCATAGATGACATATTGGTCTAGTCGAAGACTGCTGAGGAGCATGCAGACCATTTGAGGAAAGCATTGCAGCTGCTTAAGGATCACAAGTTGTATGCAAAGTTGTCCAAGTGTGAATTTTGGCTCGAGCAAGTTACATTTCTGGGTCATAAGATTTCTAGAGACGGATTGATGGTGGATCCGGCTAAGATTGAGGCAGTAGTCCATTGGCCCCGTCCTAGATCAGTGACAGAGATTCGGAGTTTTCTGGGTTTGGCGGGATATTACCGCAGGTTTGTGCAGGACTTCTCGAAGTGTTGGAAGTAGGTGGGTCTCGTGGATAGATTTTCAAAGCTTTTGACCCACTTGACACAGGGATCAACTATCCATAAGACCAAAACCCAATCCAGGATGCGTTACCCTCAATCTCGTGACCATGTACAGTAAAATTATACCAGCACTAAACATCCAAAATAACCTACGACATGCAAGAAGTAGATCATACCTTTGGAGACCCGCAGTGCTCTAATGGACTTCTTCAAGACCTCTTAGCCTTCCACGCTATGACCCCCGAATTGGATTTCTTTTCTCAAGAAGAACGGTGGAATCTTCAGGAGAAAATCCCAACTCGAGACTCCAAGGAACTAGAAGAAAGGAGAGGAGAGTAACTCGCGCAACTCTTGCACGAAAAGGGTTTTGGGCGTGAGAGAGACTCTTTTGGACGTCCAAGGATATTTTATAGACTTCCAAATCTCTCCCTTGTCTAATTGAAATAGAAGTCTTACTTCCAAAGCAATTAGCAACTTTCTCCTTTCCAAACTCTTATTTCTAGAGTCCAAGTCGAATTAGTGTTTTCCAATATCTTGGGCTAGCGTGGGGACCACTAGGGATTCCTTAGAAAGCTGGCTCCAACTGGAACACCGCGACCCCACATCTCATGTGCAATCCGGGCCCACAGTTAATTGCAAATAACACCACTATATAAATGCAATTGAACTCCAGTCTTAGGAATAAATTACAATGAAGACCCTAAACTTCCCAATTACCACAAGTAGGCCCCTCTATCAATATCCGTGGATCAATTGGAATAAATCCGTCTCTTCCAATCTAAGTTCCACATTTTATTATCCTTGAGCCCCAATTAATCACAGTAATCATCAGTACCATCCAATTAACTCTTAATTGAGATGGGTGCGCACTTACTAATGACAAATCCATTAATTGGCACAAGGGGATAAAAGAGATAGATTCCATCTTGATCATTCAATGTTCCCACAGTTCTACTACCATATACCCAAGACACCGAGGTGTTAACCTATAGTCGGCCTCACTCATTGGTGACTCAAAGCAAATGAATAGATAGAAACTTGAGTTCGTCAATGTCTCAGGATTGAGGGCCTATTGCTAGGGAATTATGAGAGCATACCTTATTATTGAGACGGAATACCATAAGGTGCATCTCATGGTCCTTCAATACATCCAATGTACCGGCACTATTGATCCAGAATCTTACATTCTGATGATCGAAACAAATCACACTATCTCATAGTGATCAAAGTGCTGCAACCTTATCAAATGAGATGCCCAGTCTCATTACTGGTTGTGAAGCTATTTAAGTATAAGATTTGTGACATATATCTCCCGCGTGTGGATCTCATCCATGCACATATATCACATCTAATATACTAATGGGACCCGGTTCAACTCATGAACCATTATGTCATACGTATTGGTCATGTGCATGAAGTAGTAAAATAACATTTATCTCATGAAAGTAAAGCATGATTTTATTGATAAATAAAGAAATTAATCAATTTATTACATCAACTGATGGATTGAGTCCACAAAAACTAACAATCTCCCACTTGGGCTCAATGCCAGTCAGGGTTGCATCTCATGCCCATCCCTTCTACGTGTTGCTCAAAGACTTTCGTAGTCAAAGGCTTAGTAAAGGGATCTGCCAAATTGTCTGCAGAGGCTATCTTGGTAATAGCAATATCACCTCTCTGCACAATCTCTCTGACTAAATGATACTTCCTCTGTACATGCTTTTGGCTTTTATGGCTTCTGGGTTCCTTTGACTGAGCGACTGCCCCGCTGCTGTCACAGTAAACTGTGAGTGGCTGTCGTGCCAAAGGTACCACCCCAAGTTCCAAAAGGAATCTTTTAAGCCACACTGCTTCCTTAGCTGCTTCACAAGCTGCTACATATTCAGCTTCCGAGGTTGAATCAGCGGTACATTCTTGTTTTATACTCCTCCAGCTGATAGCTCCGCCTCCAAGCATAAATACATAACCAGAGGTGGATTTCCTAGAATCCTTATCTGACATAAAGTCAGAATCTGTGTATCCGACTGGAATCAACTCATCACTGCTATAAATCAACATGTATTCTCTAGTCCTTCTCAAGTATTTGAGAATACATTTTACAGCAGTCCAATGTTCAGGTCCTGGATTGGATTGATATCTGCTGACTAGGCCCACTACATAACAGATATCTGGTCTAGTACATAACATAGCATACATGAGGCTACCAACAGCCGAAGCGTATGGTATCGACCTCATTTGCTCCTTTTCCTCGGGTGTCTTAGGACATTGATCCTTGGAAAGGTGCACTCCATGCCTGAAAGGTGTGATACCCTTCTTGGAGTCTTGCATTGCAAATCGTACTAGCACCTTATCTATGTATGCAGCTTGCGATAAGCCAATCATCCTATTTTTCCGGTCCCGATAGAGTTTGATCCCTAGGATGTAACTAGCTTCTCCCAAGTCCTTCATATCAAAAGTCTTGGCTAACCAAACTTTTACCGTTGACAACATTCCTATGTCTTTCCCCAGGAGAAGGATGTCATCGACATATAAAACCAGAAAAACTACCCTGTCACCTTCACTTTTCATGTACACACATGACTCATCCGGATTTTGACAAAAACCAAATGACTTGATTGCCTGGTCAAAACGGATATTCCAGCTTCGGGATGCCTGCTTCAGTCCATAAATAGACTTCTGCAGTTTGCAAACTTTTTGCTCCTGGTTTTTAGCTACAAAACCATCTGGCTGCACCATATAGATGTCTTCCTCAAGATGGCCGTTGAGAAAAGCCGTCTTGACATCCATTTGCCAAATCTCGTAATCGAGATGAGCCGCAATGGATAAGAGTATCCGGATGGATTTGAGCATGGCTACTGGCGAGAAGGTTTCCTCATAATCGATCCCCTCTTTCTGAGTATATCCTTTCGCAACAAGCCTAGCCTTATAGGTCTCCACTCTTCCATCTGGTCCTCTTTTTCTCTTGTAGACCCACTTGCACCCAATAGGTTTAATATTGGCAGGCAAGTCCACAAGTGTCCAGACCTGATTTGAGTACATAGACTCCATCTCAGCTTTCATAGCATCTTGCCAGCGTCCCGAGTCTAAGTCATTTATTGCTTCATCATAGTTAGAGGGATCTTGTTCTGGCTCTTCTGGGATTGCTTCATAAGACTCTCCCAAGAATGAGAACCTGTCAGGGGGTCTGACAATCCTCCCACTACGACGAGGTACTGGTGTAACTACTAGGTCTGGTAAGGGCGGTTCTTCCTCAAGTCCGGTCATACTTGGATTTGGAATTGATTGCTCCTGAATCTCTTCGAAGATCACCTTTTCTAAAAATTTCTGGTCCATCATATAATCTTCCTCCAGAAAAACCGCATTGGTGCTGACCAGCACTTTCTGCTCTCTGGGATTATAGAATAACCAACCTTTAGTTCCTTTAGGATATCCTACAAATGTGCATACTTCCGACTTCGCTTCCAACTTATCCGTCTTAACCTTGAGCACGTGTGCTGGACAACCCCAAATGTGTAAATGTTGTAGACTAGGCTTTCGCCCAGACCACAATTCCCGAGGAGTCTTAGGTATAGACTTAGATGGTACGAGGTTTAGTATGTACATTGCAGTATCCAAAGCATATCCCCAAAAGGATATAGGTAATCTTGAGAAACTCAGCATAGACCTAATCATATCTAAAAGAGTCCGGTTCCTTCTTTCTGCTACTCCATTCTGTTGAGGCATACCAGGAGCAGACAACTGGGATAGAATCCCATTTTCTGATAAGTAACCCATAAAATCAGCAGAGAGATATTCCCCTCCTCGATCTGATCGAAGAGTCTTGATACTCTTACCTAATTGCTTTTCCGCTTCCGCTCGAAATTCTTTGAACTTTTCAAAAGCTTCGGACTTGCGGTGCATAAGGTATATGTAACCATATCTTGAGTAATCATCTGTGAAAGTGATGAAGTACTCATATCCTCCTCTGGCCCTGACATTAATGGGTCCACAGACATCAGTATGCACTAATTCCAATAAATCTTTGGCCCTATTACCCTTAGCTGAAAAGGGTCTTTTAGTCATTTTACCTTCCAAACAGGACTCACAGATAGGCATTGGTTCTACCACCAATGAAGGTAAGATACCATCTTTCACTAGCCTCTCAATCCTGTTAAGGTTTATATGACCTAGCCTCAGGTGCCAAAGTTTTGTTGGATTAGATGAAGGTGACTTTCTCTTTAATGATGATCTACTAATTGTTTCAGTATCATGTATCTCATACATCGTGGGAGTTAACAAATAAAGTCCATTGGTTACCTTGCCAGAACATATGAAAGTACCATTCCTCTTTATGACAACTTCAGTACCAAAAGTAATAGAATAACCTTTATTCACCAAACTAGAAACTGAAATTAAATTCCGCCTTAAAGACGGTACATATAATGTTTCTGACAAAACCAATTTCTTATTTGAAAAACATAAAGTAATGACTCCTACTGAAACAGCCTCCGCCTTAGCGTCAGATCCTAGGTTGACAATGATTTCTCCATCACTTAGCCTCCTGGTTTCCCTGAACCCCTGCAACGTATTACATATGTGATTAGTTGCCCCGGAATCCACACACCAGGATTCTGAAGTACCAGTTGCAAAACTAACTTCAGATATAAGTGACTCAATCATACCTGGGGTCTTTTTCTTAGATAGATATTCTGGACAATTCCTCTTCCAATGTCCTGTCTTACCACAATGGAAACACTTTGCTTTTGTCCCTGAACCCTTAGCTTTAGCCACGCCACCAGTTGGACCATTCTCCACCTTAGGACCCTTTGGAACTGATTTCTTTTTGCCTTTCCGCCCTTTGCCTTTCGGCTTGGACTTGGCATCTGACTTTTCTGTCATTAAGGCAGTTGGTTTCTTCTTCATAATCCCTTCAGTTGCTACCAGCTGACTAGATAGCTCAGCTAGAGTCAGATTCATTTTATTCATATTATAATTGACCTTGAAATTGTTGAATGACTCTGGTAGTGACTCAAGGATTATGTCAATCTGCGATTCTGCATCAATCGCAGCTCCCAGTACATCTAACTCATTTAATGAGTCCATCATTTTCAACATGTGTTCCTGTACTGATGTACCTTCAGCCATCTTGGTGCTAATGAGCACCCTCATGGCTGCCTGCCTAGCAGGTCTGCCTTGTTCTGCAAACATCTCCTTTAAGTTCGATATCATATCATATGCAGTCTTATAAGATTGATGTTGATGTTGCAGCACACTAGACATGGATGCCAGAATGTAACATCGGGCCATCTCATCGTCTTTGGCCCATTTGGTGTAAAGGTCCTTTTCTGCTTCTGATGCATCTGGGCCAGGCTCTTCAAGGGGGTTTTTGGTAAGGACATATTTATATCCTGAAGCTGTCAGGACAATATCCAGATTCCGTTTCCAGTCTACATAGTTGGATCCCACCAACTTATTCTGGTTGAGGATGGTCGCAAGTGGATTGAAAGTATTCGAATTCATGCTTGTAATACTGTAGCACATAACCATACATTCAATTAATGAATTTAAATGACATTAGGGTTTAGTATTCTACCAAATTTATGTGGGAATCCTCATAACCACAAAATTCAGAATACATCGGAATCCCAATCCTGCGGGGTATGCCTCCTTGGGGAGTGCAAATACCTCCTAGACTGGTGCAGATCAAAGTTGGTCAAAATTTGGATTAAGACTAACTATCCATGATCCCCTTCATTCATTACAATCTAGGTATCTCATACCAAATAATGTATGACTCCCGATTAGCTTTGGTTTCTAAAATACATGAGGCAAATCCTTAGGGATACTACATCATTATTTTAGTTAAGTGTGACCCACCAACTAGCATTGCATGACAACCGTTGTGGGTAGCTCCTCCTTGGGGAGTGGGCTCCCACCCCGTCTCATCAACACTATCCATAGGAGATCCATATCCAGTATCCAGATAAATACAAGCCCTCCGTGGGGAATGGCCATTCTCAAAATAGCGCAAGGCTAATACTTTCCTTACAATGGACCTATGGTGGAAAACCATGGGGATTTTTATATATATAGAAATGCCCCGCTCCCACTTAATATTTTAGAGTTGAGGATTTCCTTATAGGTGTATGGGTCCATCAAATATAGGTATATATTCATCTCATGATAAGACCAATGATTGGTTCCAAGTCAAGTTATTTTAAGGAAAGTTCAGTTTAGTGTTACCAATAGATCCATCTCATGGGCCCACCAACTCTAATTAGAATTCTTTCCAAAAATTAATTTGATTTGACCAATTTTGGAATTTGCTATGTTTGGATCAGATATGGAAATACTCTAAAATAAGCATTCATCCATAAATAGAAAGTGCTATAACAAAAGACTAGTCCTCTCCTCCACATGACCCAGGCGGAAAAGACTTCTTGGACTTCTAGACTTTCCAAAACTTTGGGATTCCTGAAACTCTTTGGGCATCTCCAAAACACCTTTTGGTAATCTTCAAACTCTTTGATTAGGAGTCCAACTTCTCTTTCCTTCTTTGTTTCAGACATCTCCAGAATTTACAAATTTTAAAAATACATAAATTCCTATGTCTCTATAATGAGACTTACATGGTAGTCTAAACATGGAAATAAAAGGGCTATAGGGAAATTCACCATGCCTTGCCCTTTCACGGGAAACCAAGGAGACCATGATGCCCTTTACACTTAGCCACGAATAAACCAATAATTAAAAGGAAAGAAAAACATGTGGGTCATATGGAGAGGACATTATCACCTGCAAGTTAGTATCTCATACAACAATGCATCTCACAAAACCAGGTTGCCAAACCACAATAGAAAAACAAGATGCCAAATATTTTGCCACCACGATATAAGACCCCCTACGTAACGGGGGTCCGGGGGCAGCGCTAAAAAAAAAAAAAAAAAAAACAACAACTTAGACCAAGGACAAGATGATTCTGCCTAGGTTCGGCTAGCCGATCTGGTCCCTACGGTTAGCCAACAGACCTCTATAGCCATAGTGGTCACTTTGACTAACCGACCTGACGAACCCAGAAATTTGGGTTCTTTTCTGATTCGGCTCCTGCTGTACCCAATCACCTCTAATGATCTCAGTATGTTTTAATGGCATCTTATCATCCTCCTATTATGATTAAAACCTTTTGTGACTTTCCAAACATGTATCTACTACGAAAGCAAGCAAACCCAATAAACACTGATCCTATCATAGCCCTTGCTCTATCCTCTTCGCATCTCATGCGAAGATTAGAACAAGATTACTGATCTAACATGATTAGAGATAAGGTATGTCTCTGATACCAATTGTTGGAAGTAGGTGGGTCTCGTGGATAGATTTTCAAAACTTTTGACCCACTTAACACAGGGATCAACTATCCATAAGACCAAAACCCAATCCAGGATGCGTTACCCTCAATCTCGTGACCATGTACAGTAAAATTATACCAGCACTAAACATCCAAAATAACCTACGACATGCAAGAAGTAGATCATACCTTTGGAGACCCGCAGTGCTCTAATGGACTTCTTCAAGACCTCTTAGCCTTCCACGCTATGACCCCCGAATTGGATTTCTTTTCTCAAGAAGAACGGTGGAATCTTCAGGAGAAAATCCCAACTCGAGACTCCAAGGAACTAGAAGAAAGGAGAGGAGAGTAACTCGCGCAACTCTTGCACGAAAAGGGTTTTGGGCGTGAGAGAGACTCTTTTGGACGTCCAAGGATATTTTATAGACTTCCAAATCTCTCCCTTGTCTAATTGAAATAGAAGTCTTACTTCCAAAGCAATTAGCAACTTTCTCCTTTCCAAACTCTTATTTCTAGAGTCCAAGTCGAATTAGTGTTTTCCAATATCTTGGGCTAGCGTGGGGACCACTAGGGATTCCTTAGAAAGCTGGCTCCAACTGGAACACCGCGACCCCACATCTCATGTGCAATCCGGGCCCACAGTTAATTGCAAATAACACCACTATATAAATGCAATTGAACTCCAGTCTTAGGAATAAATTACAATGAAGACCCTAAACTTCCCAATTACCACAAGTAGGCCCCTCTATCAATATCCGTGGATCAATTGGAATAAATCCGTCTCTTCCAATCTAAGTTCCACATCTTATTATCCTTGAGCCCCAATTAATCACAGTAATCATCAGTACCATCCAATTAACTCTTAATTGAGATGGGTGCGCACTTACTAATGACAAATCCATTAATTGGCACAAGGGGATAAAAGAGATAGATTCCATCTTGATCATTCAATGTTCCCACAGTTCTACTACCATATACCCAAGACACCGAGGTGTTAACCTATAGTCGGCCTCACTCATTGGTGACTCAAAGCAAATGAATAGATAGAAACTTGAGTTCGTCAATGTCTCAGGATTGAGGGCCTATTGCTAGGGAATTATGAGAGCATACCTTATTATTGAGACGGAATACCATAAGGTGCATCTCATGGTCCTTCAATACATCCAATGTACCGGCACTATTGATCCAGAATCTTACATTCTGATGATCGAAACAAATCACACTATCTCATAGTGATCAAAGTGCTGCAACCTTATCAAATGAGATGCCCAGTCTCATTACTGGTTGTGAAGCTATTTAAGTATAAGATTTGTGACATATATCTCCCGCGTGTGGATCTCATCCATGCACATATATCACATCTAATATACTAATGGGACCCGGTTCAACTCATGAACCATTATGTCATACGTATTGGTCATGTGCATGAAGTAGTAAAATAACATTTATCTCATGAAAGTAAAGCATGATTTTATTGATAAATAAAGAAATTAATCAATTTATTACATCAACTGATGGATTGAGTCCACAAAAACTAACAATCTCCCACTTGGGCTCAATGCCAGTCAGGGTTGCATCTCATGCCCATCCCTTCTACGTGTTGCTCAAAGACTTTCGTAGTCAAAGGCTTAGTAAAGGGATCTGCCAAATTGTCTGCAGAGGCTATCTTGGTAATAGCAATATCACCTCTCTGCACAATCTCTCTGACTAAATGATACTTCCTCTGTACATGCTTTTGGCTTTTATGGCTTCTGGGTTCCTTTGACTGAGCGACTGCCCCGCTGCTGTCACAGTAAACTGTGAGTGGCTGTCGTGCCAAAGGTACCACCCCAAGTTCCAAAAGGAATCTTTTAAGCCACACTGCTTCCTTAGCTGCTTCACAAGCTGCTACATATTCAGCTTCCGAGGTTGAATCAGCGGTACATTCTTGTTTTATACTCCTCCAGCTGATAGCTCCGCCTCCAAGCATAAATACATAACCAGAGGTGGATTTCCTAGAATCCTTATCTGACATAAAGTCAGAATCTGTGTATCCGACTGGAATCAACTCATCACTGCTATAAATCAACATGTATTCTCTAGTCCTTCTCAAGTATTTGAGAATACATTTTACAGCAGTCCAATGTTCAGGTCCTGGATTGGATTGATATCTGCTGACTAGGCCCACTACATAACAGATATCTGGTCTAGTACATAACATAGCATACATGAGGCTACCAACAGCCGAAGCGTATGGTATCGACCTCATTTGCTCCTTTTCCTCGGGTGTCTTAGGACATTGATCCTTGGAAAGGTGCACTCCATGCCTGAAAGGTGTGATACCCTTCTTGGAGTCTTGCATTGCAAATCGTACTAGCACCTTATCTATGTATGCAGCTTGCGATAAGCCAATCATCCTATTTTTCCGGTCCCGATAGAGTTTGATCCCTAGGATGTAACTAGCTTCTCCCAAGTCCTTCATATCAAAAGTCTTGGCTAACCAAACTTTTACCGTTGACAACATTCCTATGTCTTTCCCCAGGAGAAGGATGTCATCGACATATAAAACCAGAAAAACTACCCTGTCACCTTCACTTTTCATGTACACACATGACTCATCCGGATTTTGACAAAAACCAAATGACTTGATTGCCTGGTCAAAACGGATATTCCAGCTTCGGGATGCCTGCTTCAGTCCATAAATAGACTTCTGCAGTTTGCAAACTTTTTGCTCCTGGTTTTTAGCTACAAAACCATCTGGCTGCACCATATAGATGTCTTCCTCAAGATGGCCGTTGAGAAAAGCCGTCTTGACATCCATTTGCCAAATCTCGTAATCGAGATGAGCCGCAATGGATAAGAGTATCCGGATGGATTTGAGCATGGCTACTGGCGAGAAGGTTTCCTCATAATCGATCCCCTCTTTCTGAGTATATCCTTTCGCAACAAGCCTAGCCTTATAGGTCTCCACTCTTCCATCTGGTCCTCTTTTTCTCTTGTAGACCCACTTGCACCCAATAGGTTTAATATTGGCAGGCAAGTCCACAAGTGTCCAGACCTGATTTGAGTACATAGACTCCATCTCAGCTTTCATAGCATCTTGCCAGCGTCCCGAGTCTAAGTCATTTATTGCTTCATCATAGTTAGAGGGATCTTGTTCTGGCTCTTCTGGGATTGCTTCATAAGACTCTCCCAAGAATGAGAACCTGTCAGGGGGTCTGACAATCCTCCCACTACGACGAGGTACTGGTGTAACTACTAGGTCTGGTAAGGGCGATTCTTCCTCAAGTCCGGTCATACTTGGATTTGGAATTGATTGCTCCTGAATCTCTTCGAAGATCACCTTTTCTAAAAATTTCTGGTCCATCATATAATCTTCCTCCAGAAAAACCGCATTGGTGCTGACCAGCACTTTCTGCTCTCTGGGATTATAGAATAACCAACCTTTAGTTCCTTTAGGATATCCTACAAATGTGCATACTTCCGACTTCGCTTCCAACTTATCCGTCTTAACCTTGAGCACGTGTGCTGGACAACCCCAAATGTGTAAATGTTGTAGACTAGGCTTTCGCCCAGACCACAATTCCCGAGGAGTCTTAGGTATAGACTTAGATGGTACGAGGTTTAGTATGTACATTGCAGTATCCAAAGCATATCCCCAAAAGGATATAGGTAATCTTGAGAAACTCAGCATAGACCTAATCATATCTAAAAGAGTCCGGTTCCTTCTTTCTGCTACTCCATTCTGTTGAGGCATACCAGGAGCAGACAACTGGGATAGAATCCCATTTTCTGATAAGTAACCCATAAAATCAGCAGAGAGATATTCCCCTCCTCGATCTGATCGAAGAGTCTTGATACTCTTACCTAATTGCTTTTCCGCTTCCGCTCGAAATTCTTTGAACTTTTCAAAAGCTTCGGACTTGCGGTGCATAAGGTATATGTAACCATATCTTGAGTAATCATCTGTGAAAGTGATGAAGTACTCATATCCTCCTCTGGCCCTGACATTAATGGGTCCACAGACATCAGTATGCACTAATTCCAATAAATCTTTGGCCCTATTACCCTTAGCTGAAAAGGGTCTTTTAGTCATTTTACCTTCCAAACAGGACTCACAGATAGGCATTGGTTCTACCACCAATGAAGGTAAGATACCATCTTTCACTAGCCTCTCAATCCTGTTAAGGTTTATATGACCTAGCCTCAGGTGCCAAAGTTTTGTTGGATTAGATGAAGGTGACTTTCTCTTTAATGATGATCTACTAATTGTTTCAGTATCATGTATCTCATACATCGTGGGAGTTAACAAATAAAGTCCATTGGTTACCTTGCCAGAACATATGAAAGTACCATTCCTCTTTATGACAACTTCAGTACCAAAAGTAATAGAATAACCTTTATTCACCAAACTAGAAACTGAAATTAAATTCCGCCTTAAAGACGGTACATATAATGTTTCTGACAAAACCAATTTCTTATTTGAAAAACATAAAGTAATGACTCCTACTGAAACAGCCTCCGCCTTAGCGTCAGATCCTAGGTTGACAATGATTTCTCCATCACTTAGCCTCCTGGTTTCCCTGAACCCCTGCAACGTATTACATATGTGATTAGTTGCCCCGGAATCCACACACCAGGATTCTGAAGTACCAGTTGCAAAACTAACTTCAGATATAAGTGACTCAATCATACCTGGGGTCTTTTTCTTAGATAGATATTCTGGACAATTCCTCTTCCAATGTCCTGTCTTACCACAATGGAAACACTTTGCTTTTGTCCCTGAACCCTTAGCTTTAGCCACGCCACCAGTTGGACCATTCTCCACCTTAGGACCCTTTGGAACTGATTTCTTTTTGCCTTTCCGCCCTTTGCCTTTCGGCTTGGACTTGGCATCTGACTTTTCTGTCATTAAGGCAGTTGGTTTCTTCTTCATAATCCCTTCAGTTGCTACCAGCTGACTAGATAGCTCAGCTAGAGTCAGATTCATTTTATTCATATTATAATTGACCTTGAAATTGTTGAATGACTCTGGTAGTGACTCAAGGATTATGTCAATCTGCGATTCTGCATCAATCGCAGCTCCCAGTACATCTAACTCATTTAATGAGTCCATCATTTTCAACATGTGTTCCTGTACTGATGTACCTTCAGCCATCTTGGTGCTAATGAGCACCCTCATGGCTGCCTGCCTAGCAGGTCTGCCTTGTTCTGCAAACATCTCCTTTAAGTTCGATATCATATCATATGCAGTCTTATAAGATTGATGTTGATGTTGCAGCACACTAGACATGGATGCCAGAATGTAACATCGGGCCATCTCATCGTCTTTGGCCCATTTGGTGTAAAGGTCCTTTTCTGCTTCTGATGCATCTGGGCCAGGCTCTTCAAGGGGGTTTTTGGTAAGGACATATTTATATCCTGAAGCTGTCAGGACAATATCCAGATTCCGTTTCCAGTCTACATAGTTGGATCCCACCAACTTATTCTGGTTGAGGATGGTCGCAAGTGGATTGAAAGTATTCGAATTCATGCTTGTAATACTGTAGCACATAACCATACATTCAATTAATGAATTTAAATGACATTAGGGTTTAGTATTCTACCAAATTTATGTGGGAATCCTCATAACCACAAAATTCAGAATACATCGGAATCCCAATCCTGCGGGGTATGCCTCCTTGGGGAGTGCAAATACCTCCTAGACTGGTGCAGATCAAAGTTGGTCAAAATTTGGATTAAGACTAACTATCCATGATCCCCTTCATTCATTACAATCTAGGTATCTCATACCAAATAATGTATGACTCCCGATTAGCTTTGGTTTCTAAAATACATGAGGCAAATCCTTAGGGATACTACATCATTATTTTAGTTAAGTGTGACCCACCAACTAGCATTGCATGACAACCGTTGTGGGTAGCTCCTCCTTGGGGAGTGGGCTCCCACCCCGTCTCATCAACACTATCCATAGGAGATCCATATCCAGTATCCAGATAAATACAAGCCCTCCGTGGGGAATGGCCATTCTCAAAATAGCGCAAGGCTAATACTTTCCTTACAATGGACCTATGGTGGAAAACCATGGGGATTTTTATATATATAGAAATGCCCCGCTCCCACTTAATATTTTAGAGTTGAGGATTTCCTTATAGGTGTATGGGTCCATCAAATATAGGTATATATTCATCTCATGATAAGACCAATGATTGGTTCCAAGTCAAGTTATTTTAAGGAAAGTTCAGTTTAGTGTTACCAATAGATCCATCTCATGGGCCCACCAACTCTAATTAGAATTCTTTCCAAAAATTAATTTGATTTGACCAATTTTGGAATTTGCTATGTTTGGATCAGATATGGAAATACTCTAAAATAAGCATTCATCCATAAATAGAAAGTGCTATAACAAAAGACTAGTCCTCTCCTCCACATGACCCAGGCGGAAAAGACTTCTTGGACTTCTAGACTTTCCAAAACTTTGGGATTCCTGAAACTCTTTGGGCATCTCCAAAACACCTTTTGGTAATCTTCAAACTCTTTGATTAGGAGTCCAACTTCTCTTTCCTTCTTTGTTTCAGACATCTCCAGAATTTACAAATTTTAAAAATACATAAATTCCTATGTCTCTATAATGAGACTTACATGGTAGTCTAAACATGGAAATAAAAGGGCTATAGGGAAATTCACCATGCCTTGCCCTTTCACGGGAAACCAAGGAGACCATGATGCCCTTTACACTTAGCCACGAATAAACCAATAATTAAAAGGAAAGAAAAACATGTGGGTCATATGGAGAGGACATTATCACCTGCAAGTTAGTATCTCATACAACAATGCATCTCACAAAACCAGGTTGCCAAACCACAATAGAAAAACAAGATGCCAAATATTTTGCCACCACGATATAAGACCCCCTACGTAACGGGGGTCCGGGGGCAGCGCTAAAAAAAAAAAAAAAAAAAACAACAACTTAGACCAAGGACAAGATGATTCTGCCTAGGTTCGGCTAGCCGATCTGGTCCCTACGGTTAGCCAACAGACCTCTATAGCCATAGTGGTCACTTTGACTAACCGACCTGACGAACCCAGAAATTTGGGTTCTTTTCTGATTCGGCTCCTGCTGTACCCAATCACCTCTAATGATCTCAGTATGTTTTAATGGCATCTTATCATCCTCCTATTATGATTAAAACCTTTTGTGACTTTCCAAACATGTATCTACTACGAGAGCAAGCAAACCCAATAAACACTGATCCTATCATAGCCCTTGCTCTATCCTCTTCGCATCTCATGCGAAGATTAGAACAAGATTACTGATCTAACATGATTAGAGATAAGGTATGTCTCTGATACCAATTGTTGGAAGTAGGTGGGTCTCGTGGATAGATTTTCAAAACTTTTGACCCACTTAACACAGGGATCAACTATCCATAAGACCAAAACCCAATCCAGGATGCGTTACCCTCAATCTCGTGACCATGTACAGTAAAATTATACCAGCACTAAACATCCAAAATAACCTACGACATGCAAGAAGTAGATCATACCTTTGGAGACCCGCAGTGCTCTAATGGACTTCTTCAAGACCTCTTAGCCTTCCACGCTATGACCCCCGAATTGGATTTCTTTTCTCAAGAAGAACGGTGGAATCTTCAGGAGAAAATCCCAACTCGAGACTCCAAGGAACTAGAAGAAAGGAGAGGAGAGTAACTCGCGCAACTCTTGCACGAAAAGGGTTTTGGGCGTGAGAGAGACTCTTTTGGACGTCCAAGGATATTTTATAGACTTCCAAATCTCTCCCTTGTCTAATTGAAATAGAAGTCTTACTTCCAAAGCAATTAGCAACTTTCTCCTTTCCAAACTCTTATTTCTAGAGTCCAAGTCGAATTAGTGTTTTCCAATATCTTGGGCTAGCGTGGGGACCACTAGGGATTCCTTAGAAAGCTGGCTCCAACTGGAACACCGCGACCCCACATCTCATGTGCAATCCGGGCCCACAGTTAATTGCAAATAACACCACTATATAAATGCAATTGAACTCCAGTCTTAGGAATAAATTACAATGAAGACCCTAAACTTCCCAATTACCACAAGTAGGCCCCTCTATCAATATCCGTGGATCAATTGGAATAAATCCGTCTCTTCCAATCTAAGTTCCACATCTTATTATCCTTGAGCCCCAATTAATCACAGTAATCATCAGTACCATCCAATTAACTCTTAATTGAGATGGGTGCGCACTTACTAATGACAAATCCATTAATTGGCACAAGGGGATAAAAGAGATAGATTCCATCTTGATCATTCAATGTTCCCACAGTTCTACTACCATATACCCAAGACACCGAGGTGTTAACCTATAGTCGGCCTCACTCATTGGTGACTCAAAGCAAATGAATAGATAGAAACTTGAGTTCGTCAATGTCTCAGGATTGAGGGCCTATTGCTAGGGAATTATGAGAGCATACCTTATTATTGAGACGGAATACCATAAGGTGCATCTCATGGTCCTTCAATACATCCAATGTACCGGCACTATTGATCCAGAATCTTACATTCTGATGATCGAAACAAATCACACTATCTCATAGTGATCAAAGTGCTGCAACCTTATCAAATGAGATGCCCAGTCTCATTACTGGTTGTGAAGCTATTTAAGTATAAGATTTGTGACATATATCTCCCGCGTGTGGATCTCATCCATGCACATATATCACATCTAATATACTAATGGGACCCGGTTCAACTCATGAACCATTATGTCATACGTATTGGTCATGTGCATGAAGTAGTAAAATAACATTTATCTCATGAAAGTAAAGCATGATTTTATTGATAAATAAAGAAATTAATCAATTTATTACATCAACTGATGGATTGAGTCCACAAAAACTAACAGATCTCAGCCCCACTGACTCAGTTGACTTGGAAGAAGGTCCCGTATGAGTTGACAGAGAAGTGTGAGCGTAGTTTCCAGATGTTGAAAGAAAAGCTCACTACGGCGCCAGTGTTGACTCTCCCGGATGGTAGTGAAGGATTTGTGATTTATTCCGATGCTTCTCAAGTTGGATTAGGCTGTGTACTGATGCAGAATCAGAAGGTGATTGCCTATGGATCCAGACAGCTGAAAGAGCATGAGAAGAACTATGCCACACATGACTTGGAGTTAGCAGCCATTGTATTTGCGCTGAAGTTGTGGCGGCATTACTTGTACGGTGTGAAGTTCGAGGTCCATTCCGATCATCACAGTCTGCAGTACTTATTTGATCAGCATGACTTGAATATGAGGCAACGGAGATGGTTGGAGTTTATCAAAGACTACGACTTTCCGATCAAGTACCACCCAGGCAAAGGCAATGTAGTTGCTGATGCGCTTAGCAGGAGGACAGACAATCTTCAGGTGTTGGCAGGATTCTATATGCTTGTGCATGATCAGCCTGTTGAGGTTCGGATGGTAGGTGGATTGGTGACATTAGCCACTACCGTCGTGTTTCAACCTGAGGTAATTCAGCAGATCAAGGATCGCCAATTTGAGGACCCCCTCCTGGCGAAGTTCAGAGATCGGATTTCAGATCGACCGGATTTTAGCTTGGTAGATGGAGTTTTGTACTTCAGGAATAGATTGTGTGTTCCCGCTGTGGATGAGCTGAAAGATAAGTTGATGACAGATGCGCACGATGCCCGATATGCGATGCACCCCGGTAGTACGAAGATGTACCGGAACTTGAAAGACAGATTTTGGTGGAACAATATGAAGCGGGAGATCGCAGGGTTCGTAGCTCGATGTTTGACCTGTCAGAGGGTAAAAGCTGATCATCAGCGACCTCCAGGATCATTGCATCCATTGCACACTCCGCAGTGGAAGTGGGAGCATATTACGATGGATTTCGTCTCCGGTTTTCCGCCGACCAGTAGAAAGAACAATGCGATCTGGGTCATAGTGGACAGATTAACCAAGTCGGCACATTTCCTTCCGTTTAAGAAAGGGATGACATTCACAGAGATGGCTAGGAAGTTTGTTGACGAGATAGTCAGATTGCATGGCACCCCAGTATCTATTGTGTCTGATCGCGATAGTCGTTTTGTGTCTTCATTTTGGAGAGCATTTCAGGAAGCTATGGGCACGAAGTTGAGTTTTAGTACGGCATACCACCCCCAGACTGACGGACAGTCGGAGCGTACCATTCAGACATTGGAGGATATGCTCAGAGCTAGTGTGCTGAACTTTGAGAAGGAATGGGATACGCATCTAGCATTGTGTGAGTTTGCCTACAACAACAGCTTCCACGAGAGTATTGGTATGGCACCATATGAGGCTCTATACGGACGCAAGTGCAAGACTCCAGTGTGCTGGGAGGAAGTTGGAACAAGAAGTTTCCATGGTCCGACGATCATTGCTGAGACGACAGAGAAAGTGCAGAAAGTGATAGAGAATTTGAAGATTGCTCGATCCAGACAGAAGAGCTATGCGGATACTCGGAGGAGACCTTTGGCATTCCAAGTCGGAGATTGGGTATTTCTTAAAGTTTCTCCGATGAAGGGCACAGTTCGATTTGGTCAGAAGGGCAAGTTAGCTCCGAGATATGTAGGACCGTTCGAAGTCAAGAGCCGAGTTGGAGATTTGGCTTATCGGTTGACGCTTCCAGTTGAGTTCTCCGGTGTGCACGATGTTTTCCATGTGTCGATGCTCCGTAAGTATGTGCCAGATCCGAGCCATGTGATTCGATACGATGACATTCAGATTCAGCCTAATGCAACTTACGTTGAGCATCCGCTTCGCATTGTTGGCACACGAGAGCAGATTCTCCGT
This sequence comes from Sextonia rubra, assembly GCA_037013555.1. NCBI lineage: Eukaryota > Viridiplantae > Streptophyta > Magnoliopsida > Laurales > Lauraceae > Sextonia > Sextonia rubra. The sequence goes on from JASUAD010000011.1 coordinate 11,118,812, forward strand.
ACCAGGACTATCAGATGGGTTAAAGTGTTGTGGGAGCATCATGGTCCAGATGAGGCTACTTGGGAGCTAGAGGAGCAGCTAGCACACCAGTACCCCCAGCTCTTTGCGCAGGTAGGTAGTCATTCCGAGGACGGAATGATTCCTAGTAGGGGAGGATGTAACACTCCGATCCCCTTTGAGCCGGATTAATGGCTCATTAGTGTGTGTTTTGTTGTTTTATTCTTTTGGACTTGGTTTTGGGCCTTGGATAGGTAGTTGAGTGACCTTTGACCTGAGATAGTTAGTTCTAAGCCCTTTTTCGTAATTTTGCTTTTGCTTTGCTCATATCATCTTTGCATCATCTTGGTGTCAGCACGCGTATTTCGTTGAGCTCGACAATTTCCGTAACTGTGTCAGATCCGTTTGAAGTCAATTGGGGAAGATGGACCTTCGTGTGACTTGAATTGTAATTAGTATAAACTTACCGGACTTTGACTTAACTTTCAAACCCTATATATTGAGTCATCCTCCAGGTGGCTCTCTCTCCTGTTCATTTCATTTCCTCAACGTGCATGCAGAGGAGAATTCCAGGAGAAGCTCTCCACGTTCTCTCTCTCTCTTCTTTCCTTCTCTTGATCGATTGAGCTTTGGATTCCTTGTTTTAGATTGGGTTCTTTTCTTCTTCTCTCATCTCTGTGCTTAGTCTCTGTCTGTGGCTTTGGTGGTAAGTGGGTTCTCTCCCAACTCTCCCTTCTTCTTCTCCAATTTCAGCTCTTTTCCTTGTTGATGTGTCTTCATCTCATGCATGGTGTATTGCTTTGATTTGCTTTGATTTTTAGTGGATTTGGAGCTTGAGTTTGCGGATTGATAGAGCTTTGAGGCAAGTATAAGTACAGGCTTTAATAACACATATGGGTTGTTTCTTTGATTGCTTTGATTCACTCTTATTCTCTGTAAATAAAGGTTTTACAGCCACATTTTGTGAATTTGGAACCTCTGTAGCTTGTTTGGAGATGTTTCTGTACCAAATTTCAGTTTCTGTAACTATCCCGAATTTGTGTTCTGTACTGTACGGCTAAGCCGTAAGTTTCTACGGTTTGACTTCCAGAGACTTCAATTTTCAGTTTTTGTTCTACGGCTAGGCTACGGCTAAGCCGTAACTTGTTCTACGGCTGAGCCGTAAGCTAGCCGTGACCCAAACCGTACCCAAGCCGTGAATTAAACCTCTGATCAGTCGAAACTTTTCCAACACAGAACTCCTACGGTGTGGCTACGGCTAAGCCGTGGAAGGCTACGGCCAAGCCGTGGATTGGGCTACGGCTAAGCCGTATACTGACTGTAGCTCAGCCGAAAGAGGCACCAGATCAGAGGTGGAAGGATGATCAGTTTAGCTGTGTTTTGAATGGAACCAAGGTGAAGCCGTAGTGCATATTACGATGAGCGCGTAAGATGTCTTCGGCTCAACCCTAGGTCCCTCATGGCTAAACCGTTAGGCATGGCAATTCTGAAACATAACTTAGGATAATGGTGAGACTTGTAGGGCTCAAATACAGGTTAACCACCCATGTAAACCTGCCCAATGGATTCTTGGATCGCATGAATAGTCTGTTAGGCTGTGACTTATTCATGTGAGTGTTGATTTACTGTTAAGCACCTCCCCATGGGTGTTGGTTTAAGGGACGTCGGTGCACGCAAAGATTACGCAACACTTTGATGGCAACGGTGCATTGACTAACTTAAAACTACATCAACATGCACGGTTAGTGACAGTGAACAACTAGCTTAGGACTGGCTTGTAATGAACCTTGACTCCGTATTAATCTGAGATGCATTGCATATTGTTTATGGTTTTGCCCTCTATTCTGTTAATCTATGTTATGCATTCCTCAGTCATTTTGCTTTCGTCCTGTATATCTGTATTACTCTCCGTTCGGCACTAAGTTCTGTTCTATGCTTCGTTCCGCACTATGCTTTGATCTATGCTGTGCTTTGGATTTATATCTATGCTCTGCTGGCTTTGTTTATCTCTGAGTTTGGGTATTCCCTGGTGGCTCTGCCCAGAGGTTAATACGTGAGGATAAGATCCGGTCTTTGCCATCGGTGAGTCCGAAGCGGATAATCTCCCATTTCTATGGATTTGATTGATTGGTATTAGTCTGGCTCTACTCAGCCTCAGCCCTAGGATGCCCGACGGGGTTACCTCTGGCTTAGATCTCTGTATCTCTGTATTCACTGCAGTGTCGCTTTGTCTTGGGACCCCGGAACCCAGGAACCTGAGACCCACTTGTACCCTGGCCCGGTCAGTGGTGTTCTCCTCTGCTCTGCTTTGCTCTGCTCTCTATTGGAGAGAACATGGTTAACGTAGTAGCCAACTAGTTCAGTATTTCTATGTTTTGATTCACATATCATGCTCTACTTCTACGCACGATTTGCTTAGCATACTAAGATGAAATTCTGCAATTACTATTCTGTCCTTATTCTATTTGATACTATGAGTGTTTCATCTCTGTTACTTGTATTTGCTGGATCGTTGTATTCATTTGTGTTGTCTGTGGTGTTGCAGGCACAGATACCTTGCCCAGCTCCCCGGCGGTCGAGGAGGCTGCAGGGGCGAGTGTAGAGACACCCTCAGGTCTGGCAGAGTGGGCCTGATCACTTCTGCCAAGTGCGTGCATGCATACCCGTGGCTTTTGTTTCGAGTTTTGGTTTTTGGAGATTGTATTCAGACCTTGGACTTTGGGACTTGTATTCTGTATCTTTTGTATATATTGTTTTGGTGTGTATTCGGTTTTCTATCAGTGTATTGTCTTTGTCGCTTCCGTATTTGTATTTGCTTTGGCTTCCGCTATTTTCTTTGTTGCTTGCTATGATATCTACAGCTTCCGCGTTCGTCTGTTTCGCACGTGTTAGATCCCTTGTGTGTGTGCATCTGGACCGGGTTTGGATGCACGTGCACGGGAGTACGTGTGTCACTGGTTTAGCTTTTCGCTAACCCCCGATTTCTGGGCCCGGGTCGTGACAAAGCTTCTACTAAGCGTGAGCCCATGAGCCAAGATAGGAGTGACTAGGGTTGAGAGGCTTTAAGCTCTAATAGCTCATTTAAATATGCATTATTTGAATATCAGATACTTGGATTAAATTTGACTTTTATTGACTGATTATGACCTCAAGACCGATATATGCTTCTGTATAAGAACGAGTCAATCACTATGTAAGATAAGTATGAAAGTTATAAATTTAGATAGGTCTTAAAACAGTAAGTCGACACCACTTAGCTTATACCCATAGGAGGTTCGACGGGACCAAATGAGGGTATTCAATATGTTACGTATTGCAGTAGTTTTATGAAAAGTTGGTTGATGCTCTTAGGGTAGCTAGTTGGTTTTGGCCGACCACTAGTGATTTCCCACAGTATGATATGCTCTTGTTCTACAGAGAAGATAGCCATTTAGATGCCAACTAGTATATTATTTTATCTTTATTTATGATTCATTACTCGTGCTTATTCACATCCACAACTTGCCTAGCTTCCGATATTGCTCTATTTAAGTTAATATGTTCTGATTCAAAGAATACATTATAATAGTCTTATGTACTATATATTTACTTAATCATCGTGTTAATAGTGCTATCCTTGGTGTTATAGGTACAGAACCGAATGCCGATTGAGTAGTCAAGGCGACCCTAAAGGGACCCTCAATGGTATCTCAAGGTATAGATGAGTGGAATGAGGATGACCCATTCTATTAGTCATCTGACATAAAGCGGCACAGGGTTTCTTTGGATTGCATAGAGAGTAGATCATGCCATCTTTATCATATTATTTTGGAGTGAGAGATTCGATGGACATGTGCTTTTGTATTTATGCATATGTTATATATTTCAACATTAGATGTGCATGTGGATGTTTTAATTAATAGATTATGGTTTATATTAACGTATGAATGGATGTGGTTTTATTAATGCCTATGATGAATTATAGGTGAATTCTCTAGGTTTCCGCTTAATTGTGCAAAATAAATTATACATGTATATGGATCTTTTTCACATGTACCTATGGGATCTTCCTTGTAGCAGTTAATACATATCTTGACATAGCACGGATTACTATGGGTTACGTGCGTTGTGTCTTGGAATCCATGATAATTCCAAATTCTCGGATTCGGGCGTGACACCCTTGGAACTAAGTTTAGAATGTATTCTGCCGTTTCTAGAACATGCCCCCACAATGGATTAGATAATTTCAAATAACTCATCATTGACCTCACCATATCCATAAGAGTCCTATTCCTTATTTCTGCTACATCATTTTGTTGAGGTGTACCTGGTGCAGACAATTGGGATGTAATCCCCTCTTGTGCTAAGTAATCCCTAAATTCTCTAAAAATGTACTCACCACCACAATCAGATCGTAGTGTTCTAATACTCTTACTTAAACGCTTCTCTGTTTCTGCCCTATACTCCTTGAATTTCTCAAAGCATTCGGACTTACGGCGCATTAAGTAAATGTACCCATACCTTGAGTAGTCATCAATAAAAGTTATGAAATACTCAAAGCCACCTCTTGCTTGGACATTCATGGGTCCATACAAGTCAGAGTGAACCTATTCCAACAGTTCTTTGGCCCTATAGCCCTTTGCCGCAAAAAGGCACTTGGTCATTTTCCCCTCTAAACAAGATTCGCAGACTGGAAGTTCCTCCACTTCCAATGAATTTAACGGTCCGTTTGCAACTAATCTTGAAATCCAGTTTAGATTAATATGACTCAGGCGTATATTCCAAAGATACGTTTGGTTCAATTGTGAAGGTTCCTTTTTCTTACATGGTAAGGTAATTGTGTTATTCAATTCAGTCATTTGCAATTTAGGAAAGATAGGATCAATAATATAAAGATCATCCACCAATGAACTAGAATAGATAAAACGCTTATTGTTCTTAATAACTAGAGATTTATTAAAATAAATGGAATATCCGTCTTTAACCAACTTGGAAATAGAAATTAAATTCCTCTTAATGGAGAGAACATAAAGACAACCTTTTAAAATTAAAGTCGTATCTCTACTAAAAATTAGAAAACATCTCCAACTGCAACTGCTGCCACTCTCATAACATCACCCATAAGCAAATAAATCTCCACATCACTTAGGTGCCTGGTTTGCTAGAACCTCTGCAAAGAATTGCAAACATGATTAGTAGCTCTCGTACCTACACACTAGTTACTGGTAGATATAACCGCCAAACATGATTTAACAACTAGTAAATGAAATTTACATTTATTGTTCACTTTGTTGATATAAGTTGGAAATTGCTTTTTCCAGTGCCCTGCTTGCTTTCAATGAAAATACTTGCCCTTTGGATGTTTCACTCTTCCCTGAGGTCTGTTGCCCCCTTAAGGAACTACATTACGATTCTGAGCCATTTTCTATTTCTTCTTAGCTTTCGGTTTAAAAATAGAACCTTTTCAGCAACATGAGCACTAGGTGGCTTTTTCAAAAGGCCCTTAGTAGCCTAAAGTTCCTTAAGTAATCCTACCAGACAAAAATTAAGCTTGTTCATGTTGTAATTTAGGCAAAAGTTCTCAAAAGAATCAGTCAAGGACTGAAGAATGATATCGATCTAGGTCTCTCCATCAATTTCAGCTCTAAGGACCTGTAGTTCATTTAAGTGTCCCATCATTTTTAAAACATGGTCCCTCACAGAGGTACCTTCAACTATCTTAGCGTTAAACAGTTCTTTCATGGCAACCTGCCTAGCCACCCTATCCTGATCACCAAACATCTTCTTGAGACTATACATGATGTCATAGGCAGTAGGAGAAGACTAATGTTGATGTTGTGAAACATTTGACATAGATGCCAACATATAACATCGTGCCATCTCATTAGCCTTGATCCATTTTTTCTATGCTTGGACGGCTACCTCATTGGTACAACCATCCACAGGTTTCTTTGGGCACACCTCAGTGAGCACATATTTGTACTCTTCAGCAGTTAGTACAATATCCAAATTTCTTTTCCAGTCAATGTAATTAGGTCCAATAAGTTTGTGTTCTTTGAGAATAACAGCAACTGGATTAAAAGCACCCATCTTAAATCTTGAGAATTACAAATCAACAAATCATGATGGGCACATAAACTTTGGATTCAAATAAAAGGAAAATGGCTCCCTCTGCCAATTAATAAAAGAATCCGATAGCAATCTAAAACACTAATGCATGTATGCCTCGATGTAAGGACTTCTACCATACTTATTTTGTTCAGATAGGATATAACCTATTAGTTTTACTATCAAGGTAACAAACCGTGCTAAGTAAAACCAAAAAGCTGCCATGAATTTGGTCCTATAAATAATAGTAGTGACTCAGATGGAGAGCATACTGTTATTTATAGCTAAGTATAGACCATCATTTAACTCAAAATCTATTATTCCGTAGTTGGTCCCGTTAAATGGAGAAGTGACCTATACTAATCATTACCCTAAATCATCCATATGGGAGTTTGTATTAGAGATTCCATAATTAACTCATCCGATGAAGAGAAAGACTCCAAGGTCAACACATAAATCAAGTACATCTCCTACAAAACAATGATGGAGACCATGGGAACTAAGAGGTTCCCTCTCCCACTTAGTTATTTAACAATGAAGGTTCTTATAAAACAATTTAATGAAGATCAGTTTAAAATCTTATAGTAATAGGTTACTATGATGTCTAGGTTACCCTATCTTTACTATTTCACTATTCCAAACATTATGACATAGGTCTAATATCATATTCACCATATTATGATAATAATAGACATCCAAGCACAAAAGAAAAAAAAGACAACCAACAAAAGAGCCCTAACTATCATGGTCAAGTAGAATCCTTTGTCTTCATAACTGCCATTTCTTCAAAACATGATCTTCGCAAAGGGGGTCCAGGGGTGTCCCCTGGCGGGGATCGAGCTTAAGCCTCCTGACGAATGGAGTTCACATGCTATCTCAATATAATTATATCACCATGAAAAATTACATTGAATCCTAAAGCTCTTAACAAACGAAGTTCACATTCTTTGTCAATATAATTACATCACCATGAAAAATTACATTGAATCCTACGCCTCCTGACAAATGGAGTTCACATGCTATGTCAATATAATTACACCACCATGAAACATTGTAAAATATGTAAAATAGTAACCATGAATTTGATTCATGGGATCCATTCACATAACATACACACATGGTGACCATGATAGCCAGATAATCGCTACAAAACAAAGGTTAGATTGTTCGCTACAAAACAAGGGTTAGTTACAACAAATGCAATCCAAGTTTTTACAGCAACCTATAATCTTACTATGTTCTCTTCAATCCATACGTAATATTAAGATTGGCTCTAATACCATTGTGGGATGCAACCGCCAAGATCCCTAAATATTGCGGACAAATCACTGCAGAAATAACTTTAGATGATGATGATTCAAGAATCATACTTGTAAGATCTCTCTGATTTGATCTCAGTCTTACAACAACTCGAAAATCTCAAGACTTTCTACTATATTAGTCTATACTCGAACTCACATCAGGGTATGGGCTTCTTTTGCAAATTCTCTTTGCTCTAAAAAAATGAGATTTCTCTTGTATTTTTTTTCCCAGAGAGCAATAGCACATATTTATAAGCTACAATAGGGATCTTAAGAAGGAAATAAGGAATAGACTTCTTATGGAAACAGAAAACCCAAATTCAACCGAAATTAGAATTAGTTCCATAAATTACAATTCAGTCTACTAGAGAATTATAATTACACTCATGTCCTTATTCTCAAAATAATATTTTGAGCTTATTGTGATTAAATGCTTATTAATCTCCCCACATTAAGATTTCAAATATCCATCGATTAAATAATTACTGACACCTATATTTTATCAATATCTTTATAATTCATTGAGACCTTACACTTAACTTATTTGATATGTTGGATACAAAGTCCACCTGTAGAGTTTGACATAATCAAAACTTATAAGTTTCATCAAGGGGATATCATCAATCTCTATTACGGGTCGTCGATTACGTCAATAAACTAACATACACCATACATGTAGTGTAATTATCTAATTTACTTAGATTATTGACCCATAAAGGTCTCACTCCTTTGTAAATCAAAGTGCGAAACACTAAATGTATGTGCCTGTTATTTATATTGGGATTAACAGTACAAGCACTCATAATAACCATTTGGATGTTAATCGTCTTATATAGTCAATAAAAAAACAATAAACCCAAAAGCGGTCCGATTTAATACACACAAAGTACACTAGCATAACAAGTCGAAACTATACCGTTTCTGCAGCAAAGAAAAGCCTGCTAAAACATCATGCTACAATCGTACCAATCGTATTTCCAACTCCATTTTGATTGTGAACAACAACTTATATTCTATAATAACCAGTAAATAAGTCTTTCATGTGTAAGCTGAACTCTACACACACCAACTTGTCTACCTTATAGAATAAAAGACACACACATGTATGATAAATAACAATGCAACCATTTGCCTATATAAATTCTTATTAAGATGAAAAGACAAACTTTACTAATAAAAAAAATCAGTCAAAGACAAATACATAAAAGTTTGCTTTTAGTATAAATTTCTCACACTAATCACACAAGAAGTAGAATCCCTTAATTTGGCCCTTCTAACCCCATTATTAAAAATCCAAAAATACAAAAAAACTATAAAAACAACAAAATCAAACCCAAAAATATTCTCCTTTTAATTCCACCTCTGGTGCCAAATATTTAAATGAGCATAATCACAAAAGGAATAATTAAGGATTAATTCTAGAATTGAACTAATGAGAATTTTAAGACCAAATATGCAATTTCCAAAAAATAAGATCAATCAATCAACCAATCAATCAATTAATCAAACAATTTGACCCCAAAGTGGTCGCCCTCAATCAATCGGCCTGTCAGCCACCTTTTATTTATTTCCTTTTTATCACACACACTAAAATCACACATTGAAATCTTATTTCCATCATTTCTTTGATTTGAAGATTTGACCTTTGAACCCTATTTTGCCAAGGGGTACCGGGAATAGGGCTGATCCTCTTTTTAAATATTTGGAACCTCCCCTCTTTTTCTCATTTATTTTAGTTGGTTATTTTATTTTACTTGACTTTACTATAATATATATACATATATATATGAGGATTAACCCTAAATTTGAACTTTTTCGTGATGACCATTCAACTTAATTTTTATTTGGAGAAACCATATTAAGTGAAAGGATAATCATCATGTGTTGCCTATGATACATTAGATAAGATAAGAACCCACCCATATTTTCTCTCATTTTCTCTTCGACTTTTGCCAAAGAGCAGTGTTACAGCTGTTTTCGTAGTTAGCGATCGTGATCCATTGATTTTAAGGATGGTTGAGATCTTCATTTTCGACGTACAAAAATAAACATCATACATATAAATGAATCGCAATCTCTCTCTCCCAAGGGAAGGAGGGGTCGAAGCTCCCATCCGTCAACAACCTTGGCCATTTTGTTAAAATGTAACTCAGAAATCCCATTGGATTTGCAAAAATGTGGTCCATAATTCAAAGCAGTGATTCTAAACTCAATTTATAACACTCAAATCATGGTGTAAGATGTCCAATCATTAGAAGTAGAAGTTTGAGCAAGTTTGGAGCTCGTTCAAAAGAAAGAAAAAGGAGAAAAGTTATGAAACAGGTTATAAGCCCGAAGTGGCCGAACGCATTCGGTCACAATCTGTGAACTTCATTTTTTATATTTTCTGTGAATTTGTGTAACTTTTTTTGTTTCTATTCAATTTTGACCATATCTAAGACCAAAGGGAGGGGTTGTATTTTGTAAATGTTGTACACAACTGGTATACTCGAGGTCAGAGTCATGAACCCATTAAAAGATAAAAGGGAATGAATGGAATTTCGAAGTTTATTCCTATTTTCTACAAATTGAAATTTGGGAGGTTGAATATATCTCACCTTGTGCAATTTTTTATGAATAGAAAATTGGCGTCATCTGTGGGGATGATGACTCTAATTTATAATCAAAATGAGTTACACAAACTGCATCGAACATGGAGATTGCGAAAGCACAGCACTGAAGGTCACTAATCAAATAATAGTGAGCAGTCAGTTATGATGCATGCTTAAGATTCCTTTGTGGAGGATTTTTGGATAATTTGAGCTCCAAAATTTGCTGAATAGGAAGCCTATCTAAACAGTTATGAATGAAGAGCAGAAAACAGAACACAGCATGAAGGGCCAAAAAATGATACAAGTGCACAGTCTTTGTGCAGTGACCGAACACATTTGGTCACTGCACAATTGAAACACATTTTCACCTTTCTTGTGTTGACCTATAAAAAATTGCAAATACTGCAGCAAAGACACCTCATCTCAGCTTAATTTAGGCTACAGAGGTTATTTGCCAGATCCTGGGGAATCACTGTGAGACCCGGCATTCCTACATGTCGAAGTGATAATATACTATACTCTGTGAGTCTCTGTGTAGAGTGACATCTCATGCAAACTAAACCAGTTATGACCGAGAGAAGCTCTGCAAAGTTTCAAGACAAAACGGCATCATTCGACCCGAAAAAGCACAGAACATATCTCTTGGGGTCACAGACCGAGGTCCAAAATTGATGAAGCCTGGACACAACGCTTCAATCATGCTCAGGAGATAATCTGCAAAGTTTCGGGTCAAATGGACATCATTTGACCTAAAAAGTTACAAGCATGTCTACTTGGGGTTCCCTACCGAGGTCCTGCTTCCCGAGGTCTAAAATCAATGAAATTTGGATGAACACTCCAAGATACCTCTAACGTCAGTCCCTCCAAGTTTCAAATCAAACCGATGTCATTTGGGCTTCAAACAGCTGAAACAAGGGCCCACAGTCATAAAAAGTCAACTGGAGAGTTGACCAAGTTCAGGTGGTCAAACAGAGCTGAAACTTCTACAACGTGGTCAAAATAATGTCAAGAAGCATCCTACCAAGTTTTGTGGCAATTGGACTTCGTTCGGGCCCCAAACGGATGAAAATGGGTCACATACACAAAAGTCCGAAAACAGGCCTTGTCCGTGACCGGAGACTGTTCATCAAGGGAGTTGACCAACTTCAGGTGGTCAGAATGAGCTGAAAAATCTATGACATGGTACAAATAGTGTCAAGAAGCATCCTACTAAGTTTCGTGGCAATTGGACTTCGTTCGGGCCCAAACGGATGAAAATGGGTCACATACACAAAAGTCCGAAAACAGGCCTTGTCCGTGACCGAGGACTGTTCATCAAGGGAGTTGACCAACTTCAGGTGGTTAAAATTAGCTGAAACTTCTATGACATGGTCCAAATAGTGTCAAGAAGCATCCTACCAAGTTTCGTGCCAATTGGACTTCGTTCGGGCCCCAAACGGATGAAAATGAGTCACATACACAAAAGTCCGAAAACAGGCCTTGTCCTTGACCGGGGACTGTTCATCAAGGGAGTTGACCAACTACAAGTGGTCAAAATGAGCTGAAACTTCTATGACATCGTCAAAATAGTGTTAAGAAGCATCCTACCAAGTCTCGGGGGAATTGGACTTCGTTCGGGCCCCAAACAGATGAAAATGGGTCACATACACAAAAGTCCAAAAACAGGCCTTGTCCATGACCGGGGACTGTTCATCAAGGGAGTTGACCAACTTTAGGTGGTCAAAATGATCTGAAAATTTTATGAAATGGTCAAAATAGTGTCAAGAAGTATCCTACCAATTTTTGTGGCAATTGGACTTCGTTCAAGCCCCAAACAGATGAAAATGGTTCACTTATACAAAAGTCTGAAAATGGGCCTTGTCCGTGACCGGGGACTGTTCATCAAGGGAGTTGACCAACTTCAGGTGGTCAAAATGAGCTAAAACTTCTATGACATTGTTAAAATAGTTTCAAGAAGAATCCTACCAATTTTCGTGGCAATTGAACTTCGTTCGGGCCCCAAACAGATGAAAATGGTTCACATACACAAAAGTCCGAAAACGGGCCTTGTCCGTGACCGGGGACTGTTCATCAAGGGAGTTGACCAACTTCAGGTGATCAAAATAAGGTAAAACTTCTATTACATGGTTAAAATAGTGTCAAGAAGAATCCTACCAAGTTTCGTGGTAATTGGACTTCGTTCGGGCCCCAAACAGATGAAAATGGGTCACATACACAAAAGTCCAAAAACGGGCCTTGTCAGTGACTGGGGCCCAATTAATGAAAAAGTTGACCAATTTTCCAAAGTCAAAACGGGCTGAAACTTTTATGACATGTAGAAAATAGTGTCAAGAAGCATCCCTCCAAGTTTCGTAACAATCGGACTTCGTTTGTGCCCAAAACAAATGAAAATGGACCACATATGCGAAAGCCCAAAATTTGGGCCTCGTCCGTGACCGGGCCTGCGGTCACAAACCTTTAAAAGATGTTTCCCACGACTTTAGGTGGTTTCCCTCCACTCTTCTTCAAAATCCAACTCCCCACAACTACTATTAACTCCACAAACTGTACAAACTGATTGGGAGTCTATAAAAAGGGCAAATTTTGAAGGAAAAAAAGGGAGGAACACACATAAGGAAGAAAATAGAAGAAATCAAAGAAAGAAAGCACTTAGAGCGACAAGAAGCAAACTCCAGCAGCACTTCCACAACCATTCCCACTTTCTTTTCTCAGTTTTGAAGGTGAGGAAGAAAATTCAAAAGAAGAGAAGAAAGTGGAATGACCAAATTTTATGATATGTTCATATGTTGGCAATTTTTAAGAGGATGACATTGTCACCTCTGTTTCTCTTATTCGTAAGGCTTCATAGCCATTGCAAGAGTTGTGAAAGAAGCCTCTTTAGGCCTCATTTTGTTCCTTGAAAATAATAGGTTCAAATTAACACAACTCCGGCTTTATATTTGCCCATTTCGGACTTGAAACAAAAACGCAGTCCGTAAGCACGAATGATGAGTTACAGAGGTTTCGATTGATTCCATGGTTAAATGTGATCTTCTTGATGGTTGTCCACCACTCCAAAGTCATGAAAATGGAGTTTCAACACTTGAAAGAAGTTCCAAGAAAGAACCATCGTGAACAGGAAGAAACCGGAGGTGAAACAGTAACCAAACGGTCACTGTCTGCCAGTGACCGTGACCCACGGTCACCCCTCCTTTTTCCCCTTTTTTCTACTTTTTATCATTTTCTTGGTTATTTTATGTACTTTTCTTTAAAATTCCAAGTTGAGATCACATCTAAGACTTGAAGGAGAAGGGGTTGTAAACTTTCAAAATGCATGTAAAAACCTGCATCCCCGCGGTCAGGGCACTTGAACCCATGTAAACAAAGGGAAATTAATGTGAACTGTAATTAATTCCCATTCTTCTTAACAGTTGAAGTGCGTGAATGTTGGACATTGAATCCATTACACATTTCCACGTCATTTTCGAGCATGATCAGAAGATTGACGCCGTCTGTGGGAAATTATTTGCCCTAATTTGTGATCAAATCTGGTGAAACATGCATGAAAGTGCTGAAAATTGCTAAAAGTGCTGCTGTTTCTGTTGAAACTACTGCTATTGCCTAGGAAAGTGCTGCTGTTTCTGCTGAAACTGCTGCTATTGCACTGGAAACTGCCGCTGTTGTGCTGGAAACTGCTGCTGTTTCACTGAAAACTGCTGCTAAAAGCTTGTGACCGGGGCACACGGTCACTTACCTATTTTTATGATGACAAAGGCTTATTTAACCTCCAATTACACCCATACAAGACCTTTGATGTCTACAATGGGTTTGCAAATATCATTAAATGACTTTTGCACCTTGAAGTGCATATTGTTCATACAAATGAAGGCATTGGGCACCTTGATATGCGTACTTGCCATTTAATTGGAAGAATTTGCACTTTAATGTGCATGACTTGATTGAATGAATTCGCACCTTGATGTGCATACACTTGTCATTTGATTGGAAGAATTTGCACCTTGATGTGCATGGATCAAATCATCACCCTTTTCACTTTAGAAGAGTGATGATTCAGTTCAAAGAGCTTCTGACCCATATAAAATGTTTATTAAATCAGTGATAAGACCAACGACATTGTAATTATGCATTGTCCGGCGTCAACTACTGATGGATCTTGTGTGGTCATTGTGATAGTGGTGCGGGCTTGATCCTGTGGGCCCTATCCCTTTGATTGATCCAACCCTCTCTTGCTTATAAGTCTGACACAAATAGTCCTAAAATGCTGCTGAAATTTTGGTAGCCAGGTCAAGTCAGCAAAGCATGCTTTTAAGCGTGACTCGATAAACCTGAAATGCTGTAGAAATTCTGACAGCAGGGATAATCAGCATAGCATAATGAAATAAGATTTATGCCTATATCTAATTATTCCGGTTTAAAACCATTCCGGCTAGCCCAAGAGGCAGCCATGTTGGTTATACTACTAATATAGTCCTATCGGCTAACTTTTTGCAGAAAACAGCTTGGGTTCTTTGATCATCACTTTCAACGAAGCCAAGGAGAGATTGTTCAAAATCTCCATGGCTTAGACCACATCATCAACAAGGGCACCCAAAAGGGGCAGAATGAACACCAGTGCTCCTGCATTAAGGGTCTTGGTCTTTCAGAGGCTTTCTGCTCCTTCAAGCTACATGACCTCAACCTACAAGGGGTCATCAGAAACCCTAAAGCCCATTAAGAAGGCAAAGACTCCTCAAACTTGGGTCTCCAAATATGCCCAGAACCCCTTTGGAGTCTTCCACAAAGGTCACTATGACCCAAACCACAAAGTGGGGTCGGAAGGCAGTAATCTTCGTATCACCAAGCCTCGACTGGGGGCAAGGCAGGTTCGGTTTACGAACCACAAAACAGAGATACCCGTTGGTTCACAGCAGGAGGCCTTGCAAATTGCTAAGTCTTCATTTGTGCATCCTAAACAAAGGGTGCATCCTAAACAATATGTACATCTCAAAAAGCAAACCACTCGCGAGCAAGCCCTAGCCTATGAAAAGGGTCAGAAGGATGTTGTTATTCCAGATTGCCGTATGTGGTCACCACAACCACGCATGCAGAAGTCCAGAAAAGCTGAGGAGAAACCCTTGGCCCCACTTGAAAAGAATGTCTTTTACTCTTTGACCCAGAAAGAGGGATGGAGATTCGGCAGGAGGCGCCTACCTTTTGTTATTGTGGCACCATCACCATCACTTTCAACCCAGCACCCGTCATATGGCGCTAAAAACAAGAGATATGCTAGACGATTGGTCATCAAAAATTCGACCGATCTCGTTCAATTTAAAATTTTGCTTCAACAAAAGAAGGAACAGAAGAAGAAAATTGAAAGAAATGTTATTAACATCCTTTCACTTCCTACTTCCGACCCTATGGATTGGGAGCAAGTTACTAGCAATTATAGGCCGTTAGTTGCTAAATTCAGAGATCAAACTCTAGCAACCAGATTAGCCCAGCAAATAAAGAAGAGGGCTTTGGCTCGCTCCAAAAGCATGCTCGGAAGCAATCATAGCATACAATCACTCAAAAATGGGTGATTAAAGAAGATGAGCCAAACCTGACCTCCTCATGTATGGTTGGACCTGGCTCAACCAGGAGAGTCACTCGGAGTATGGCTCGGACTCAGTCCCAAGAGTCTGATTCTAACTCTCATTTAGATAGGACCTCTGACGAACATGGTTCTGATAAGGACTCAATAACTCTCCTGAACACCAAAGATAGTCAATCCACTCTTCCTACATCCTCTTAGCCCCGTAGTACACTGTATTTATGGCTGAAGGGAGTGGGACCGGTAATGTAACACTCCGACCCAGCTTGACCTCGTTTAGTGGCTAGTTAATCTTGTTTTCGTTGCTAATCGTGTTTTGTTTGTGTTTTATTTTCGTTACGGGTCATGGATAGGTAGTTGGGTTGAGTTTGACCTGGATTAAGTAGACCAAGCCCTTTTTCGTAATTTTAGCTTTTCTAAGACATGGTCATTTTTGCATCATCTTGATGTCAACACGTGTCTTTCGTTGAGCTCGTTAACTTTCGTAACTACGTCACTTGCAACCGAGGTCGTGTGATTCGATTGGACCCGGGTTTGACTCAAACTGAAATTTCACTTCTAACTTGGCCTTTCTTGTAAATTAGACTTTTCCATTAGCTTTATAACTTCACATGATCGACAAGTTGGCTCTCTCTCTCTCTCTCGTTTTCTCTCAATTTTCCTGCTCTGTGTACGTGGAGTCCCTCCTTCACTTGACTTCTCTCCTCCATCGATCAAGAGGAGGTTGGTTCCTTTGCATGTGAGGTGAGTGGGACATGCTTCCATCTCTCTCATCTCTTCCCTCTAGTTCTTCTCCTTCTTGTTCTTATTGGTGTGTCTGTGTTTTGAATTTCTCTCCATCCCTCATGCATGCATGTGGTTTTGCTTGTGTTAGGTTGTGTTTGGATCCAAGGGCTCCCATTATGTAATTAAATTCCAATTTAAGGCAAGTATAACCATATCCTTGAGAACCCATGTTGGTATGCTTTTGATTTGGTTGGTTTTATGTGAATTAATGTGGAAATATGTGTTTACAGCCCATTTGATACTCATTGATTCAGTACTTGTGTATTCCCATTGGAGAATTTCATTTCTGATGCTTCCCAGACATTCTGTATGTGTTTCAGGAACTTTGAATTCGTGCAGGTACGGCTAAGCCGTATAGCACCTACGGCTCACAATCCAGAGAGGAGAAAAACCCAGTTTTCCTCTACGGCTAGGGCACGGCTAAGCCGTGGATTGCCCTACAGCTAAGCCGAAGCTCAGCCGTGGCCCAACCGTAGATCAATACAGGGTGCATTTTCTGGAATAACTGAGAGTCAGCAACTGACAGACCTTCTACGGTCCAGCCACGGCTAAGCCGTAGACCACACACGGCTAAGCCGTATTCACACTAGACTAATGAAAGAAAAACAAGGATAGGTATAAAGAAAAGACCGATATGACCTTCATGATGGAATGTAGAACACCTAGACTTGCCCAACGGAATGTGGTACAACGCGTGAATGATCTCGGGGGCTGCGAATCATTCATGTCCGTTATCCGGATGTTAAGCACCTCCCCATGGGTGTTGGTTTAAGGGACTTCGTGCACCGCCCGATTCAAGGCAACACTAGACAACGGTGCATCGAATAACTTAAAACTACATCATCATGCACGGTTAGAAACACCGGATAACTAGATTAGAATTGGTTTGTAAATCAGGATGATTCGATTTCACATGATTTGTTGCATAACATATTGCACTCGATCATTGATCTCAACGCTCTACATGATTACGTATGTTTCGTTACTTTCACATTGTGGTTTATTTACCTTGAGTATGCATGTATGATATGTTCACTCACAGATATGCACGTATGATATGTTGTTACGATCTACTCAGGGTTTTCATGATTGACTCCGTATAGTCAGGCATTACTTAGCCTCAGCCTTAGGATCCCGACGGGGTGAATTTGGTATAGTTTATATGGCCTGCTGCAGTATGGATATGTCTTGGGGAACCGGACCCCAGGAAACCGAGACTCATTGTACCCTGGCCCGGACAATGGTGTTCTTTGCACGTTATAAGATCCCTCTTTTGGGAGCACATGGTAATGTAGTAGCCACTAGTATGTACACAGCATGTATTCATTGATTCACTCAGCATAATTCTTTCTTGCATGACAGCCTAGTATACGAAAATGCCTTCTTTAATCACATGATGTTCTTATTCTGTTAGACACAGCGTGTGTTAACTTGCTATGGTTTATACTTTGCTGAATCTTCGTATTCACAGTTGTTTTTGGTGTTGCAGGCCCAGATCCCCCTGCCGAACCCCCGCAGGTCGGCCAGGCTCCAGATGAGACCCCCGGGGCCCCATCAGGCCTAGAGGAGTGGATGTGATCACTCCACGGGAGAGCGTCCATGGCATGCATCATTGGAGTCTTGTTTTGTGGATTTTCAGACTTGTATTTGGCATGACATGTCATTATTGTATATATTCTTTTGTTCTTTTTGTAAGACTATCATATGTAATTATGTCACTTCGTCCTTGGTATCCTCTTCTTGCACTGTTAGTTTATATTTCTGATATTTACAGCTTCCGCGTACTTGCTTGGCACGTGTGAATGTTCCCTTGTGCATGTGCATTTAGACTCGGTCTACGTGTGCATGCACGGGAGTACGTGTGTCATTAGGTTTGGCTTTTGCTAACCCCCGAACCCTGGGCTCGGGTTGTGACATACGTATTGTATGGTATCAGAGCATTCCTTGCTCATTCCTTGTTCTAGATGATAAGCATGTAGGCATGTAGGATCGTGGTGAGGATACGATTATTTCTTTGTGCTCTTTCTAGATTTCGGGGCTTGTTGGGCGCAATTGTTTTGTGTTTGTGTCTGACCCTTTCCATTTTACAGGATGGCATCAGGTTCGGGTTCTCAGCAGAACGCCGAAAATAATGAAAGCGGATCCGCACCGTCACCGCAGACACAAAATACAGATGAACGCATCCTCATGCTACTTCAGTCCCTTCAGGCACAATCGCAATCAATGCAGAACTTGCAAGCACAAGTTACCACCATGTTAGACCGACAAAGTCAAGCCCCAGTTCAGTCACATGTAGACCAACAGGTGATCTTGCAGCCTCGAGAGAGTGACCCGAATGCCCTCTACGGTAAATTTCGCAAGCGAGGAGCTATTGAGTTCTTTGGGACAGAAGAGCCATTGAAGGCAGAACAGTGGTTGGAGCAAACAGAGGATGTTTTTGAGACCGTCGTGTGCACGAACCGGCAGAAAGTCGGACTAGCAACTTCTATGTTTAGAGATGTCGCAAAAACTTGGTAGAAAAGCGTGAAAGACTCATACCGAGACATTCCTAGTGTGACAGTTTGGGAGATGTTCAAGCAGCAGTTCAGGAGGAAGTTCATCCCGGCTCATGTGTTTCGAGCCAAGGAGGTTGAGTTCCTAGCTCTCCGTCAGCAGCAGATGACAGTAGCAGAATATGTGAACAAGTTCATGCAGTTGTCGCACTTTGCTCCGGATATGATCAGCACTGAAGAAAGGAAGGTGAACCGGTTTGTTGAAGGTTTGCATCCCCGGTACATGCATCACGTGACTGCATTTCAACGTCCGGCTACGTTTGATGATGCAGTGGACAGGGCCTATTCTGCCGAGGCCATCCACCAAGCTGCGAGAGCCGTTGAGCCCAAGCGACAGCCGCCCTTCAGTGCACGAGGACAAGTACAGAAGAAGACCAAAGGTCAGCAGAGCACTTCCAGTTCCGCTGGAGTGACTTGTGGGCATTGTGGCAAGAACCACGCGACTGACGCGTGTTGGAGGAAGGCAGGTGCTTGTTTTATTTGTGGTTCGAGGGAGCATATGATCGCCAATTGTCCTCGATATAGAGCCTCCGGTGCAGCTCCATCTGGTCCTACCTCCGGTGCAGTTCCTAGCAGACCCAGTGCACCTACAGCTCCGAGCAAGTCACAGTCAGCTCGTCCAGGCTCGAGACAGCCTCGCCAGACAGCCCGTGCTTACGCTGCTACCCACGAGAGTGCCGAGGATCCACAGGTGGTTGAAGGTACTGTTTTGATTTCGCACGTCGAGGCATTAGCATTGTTCGATTCGGGGTCTACACGGTCTTATGTAGCACCTCGTTTCGCCGAGCGGTTGCATCAGCCGTCTAAGCCGTTGCCATATGTGTTGGTTGTATCCACCCCAGTTGGCAAGCGAGTGGAGTGTAGTATGTACTACCCCCATTACGACGTGCAGATTGCAGGTCATCAGTTACCTGTTGATTTGATCCTGTTGTCGATGCTGGACTTCGACGTGATCCTTGGTATGGATTGGCTCGCTCGATATCGTGCCTGTGTTAACTGTTACAACAGGACGATCTTCTTCGATTTAGGCAAGGGCTTCCGTTTCGAGGGCAGTCAGCAGAGATGCCCCAGACGTGTGATCTCGGCGTGTAAGGCAGATCGCTTGATCCGCCGAGGGTGTGAAGGCTTCATTGCCTTTATCGCAGCGAAGAAGGAGACGAAGCAGCTAGGTGAGATTCAGGTGGTCTGTGACTTTCCCGATATCTTCCCGGACGATGTGCCAGACTTACCCCCGGTTCGAGATGTGGAGTTCGCCATTGAGCTTGTTCCCGGCACGGCACCGATCAGCAAGGCTCCGTATCGCATGGCACCAGCAGAATTGGCAGAGTTGAAGAAGCAATTACAGGAGCTTTTGGATAAGGGTTTCATTCGCCCGAGCGTCTCACCTTGGGGAGCGCCAGTCTTGTTTGTCAAGAAGAAGGATGGTACTTTTCGAATGTGTATAGACTATCGCCAGCTGAACAAAGTGACTATCAAGAACAAGTACCCCCTACCTAGGATCGATGAGTTGTTTGACCAACTTCAAGGTGCAGCCTATTTTTGGAAGATTGATTTGAGATCTGGATATCACCAGTTGAGGGTCAAAGAAGATGACATTCCTAAGACTGCCTTCAGGACTCGTTATGGACATTATGAATTCCTCATGATGCCTTTTGGACTAACCAATGCACCTGCAGCGTTCATGGCCTTGATGAATCAGATCTTTGCTCCTTTCTTGGACCAGTTCGTAGTTATGTTTATTGATGACATACTGATCTATTCGAAGTCAGCAGAGGAGCATAGGGAACATTTGAGAAAAGCTTTGTCGTTGTTGAGAGAACATCGATTGTTTGCTAAGTTGTCGAAGTGTGACTTTTGGCTTGAGCAGGTGGCATTTTTAGGTCATATCATCTCACGAGAGGGATTGGCAGTTGATCCATCTAAAGTGGAGGCAGTAGTGAATTGGCCTAGCCCCAAGACAGTGACAGAGGTTCGCAGTTTCCTTGGTCTAGCAGGTTACTATCGTCGATTTGTCCAGGACTTTGCTAAGATCTCTTCTCCTTTGACGAAGTTGACCAGGAAGAATGTACCATTTGATTGGACTGAGGAGTGTGAAGCCCGTTTCCGGACTTTGAAAGAGAAGTTGACTACAGTTCCAGTGTTAGCTTTGCCAGATGGTAGTGAAGGGTTCGTGGTTTATTCAGATGCTTCGCGAGTTGGTCTAAGCTGTGTGTTGATGCAGCACGGGAAGGTTATTGCATATGGATCGAGACAGTTGCGAGAACATGAAAAGAATTACGCCACCCATGATTTGGAATTGGCAGCCATCGTGTTTACATTGAAGCTGTGGAGACATTATCTGTATGGTGTGCAGTTTGAGGTTCGTTCTGACCACCACAGTTTACAGTACTTATTCACGCAGCAGGAGCTGAACATGAGACAGCGGAGATGGCTTGAGCTTATTAAGGATTATGATTTCCCGATCAAATATCAGCCAGGCAAGGGGAATGTGGTAGCAGATGCGCTCAGTCGAAAAGCAGAGTCAGTGCAGCTATTGAGCAGTTTCCTCTTAGAGTTCCATGGTCTCCCTGTTGAAGTAAAACTAGTGGATGAGTGCGTGACTTTGGCTAGTACGCTAGTGTTTCAGCCTGAGATGATTCAACAGATTAAAGACAGGCAGTTTGAAGATCTAACCTTGAAGCGCATTCGAGACCACATTGGAGACAGACCCGATTTCAGACTCGAGAATGGTGTACTCTACTTTCGGAGTAGGTTGTGCGTGCCAGCAGTTGATGAGTTCAAGGAGAAGCTGATGAACGAAGCGCATTACGCTCGCTACGCGATGCATCCAGGCAGCACGAAGATGTTTCGAAATCTCAAAGATCGCTTCTGGTGGAACAACATGAAGAGAGAAGTAGCATGCTTTGTTGCTCGCTGTTTGACATGCCAGAAGGTGAAGGCAAATCATCAGAGACCGCCAGGCTCGTTGCATCCTTTGCACATACCGCAGTGGAAGTGGGAACACATCACCATGGACTTCGTTTCCGGATTACCGCCGACGAGCAGGAAGAACAACGCCATTTGGGTGATTGTAGATCGATTGACGAAGTCAGCCCATTTCATTCCTTTTCGGAAGGGTATGACATTTTCAGAGATGGCAAGGAAGTTCGTGGATGAGATCGTCAGGCTCCATGGTACCCCCGTGTCGATTGTATCCGATAGAGACAGCCGTTTTGTTTCATCTTTTTGGAGAGCATTCCAAGAGGCTTTGGGTACGAAGTTGAGCTTCAGCACGGCATACCACCCACAGACGGATGGGCAATCAGAGCGGACGATTCAGACTTTGGAGGATATGTTGCGAGCCAGCGTGTTGAGCTACGAGAAAGAATGGGATCTTCATCTATCGTTGTGCGAGTTCGCCTATAACAACAGCTTCCACGAGAGCATTGGGATGGCACCATATGAAGCATTGTATGGGAAGAAGTGTAGAAGTCCGGTTTGTTTGGAAGAAGTTGGAACTTGAAGTTTTCACGGACCGACGATCATTGCCGAGACTACGGAGAAGGTACAGAAAGCAATTGAGAACTTGAAAGTTGCCCGGTCGAGACAGAAGAGTTATGCAGACACCCGCAGACAACCCTTAGAGTTTCAAGTTGGTGAGTGGGTATTTCTGAAGGTCTCACCGATGAAGGGTACGATCCGTTTCGGCCAGAAAGGCAAGTTAGCTCCACGCTATGTCGGACCGTTCGAGATCAAGAGTCGGATTAGTGATTTGGCCTATTGATTAGAGCTTCCCGAGATGTTTTCAGGAGTGCACAACGTTTTTCACGTTTCGATGCTTCGGAAATATGTCCATGATCCCTCCCATGTCATTCGTTACGACGAAGTCCAGATTCAGCCGAGTGCTGCATACGTTGAGCGACCGCTCCGTATCGTGGGAACCCGAGAGCAGATACTCCGCACCAGGACAATTTGATGGGTCAAAGTGCTTTGGGAGCATCACAGTCCCGATGAGGCTACTTGGGAGTTAGAAGAGCAGATGGCACGACAGTACCCCGATTTGTTTTCCCAGGTACGAGTGAGTTAGTGTGCATTCCGAGGACGGAATGATTCTCAAGTAGGGGAGGATGTAACACTCCGACCCAGCTTGACCTCGTTTAGCGGCTAGTTAATCTTGTTTTCGTTGCTAATCGTGTTTTGTTTGTGTTTTATTTTCGTTACGGGTCATGGATAGGTAGTTGGGTTGAGTTTGACCTGGATTAAGTAGACCAAGCCCTTTTTCGTAATTTTAGCTTTTCTAAGACATGGTCATTTTTGCATCATCTTGATGTCAACACGTGTCTTTCGTTGAGCTCGTTAACTTTCGTAACTACGTCACTTGCAACCGAGGTCGTGTGATTCGATTGGACCCGGGTTTGACTCAAACTGAAATTTCACTTCTAACTTGGCCTTTCTTGTAAATTAGACTTTTCCATTAGCTTTATAACTTCACATGATCGACAAGTTGGCTCTCTCTCTCTCTCGTTTTCTCTCAATTTTCCTGCTCTGTGTACGTGGAGTCCCTCCTTCACTTGACTTCTCTCCTCCATCGATCAAGAGGAGGTTGGTTCCTTTGCATGTGAGGTGAGTGGGACATGCTTCCATCTCTCTCATCTCTTCCCTCTAGTTCTTCTCCTTCTTGTTCTTATTGGTGTGTCTGTGTTTTGAATTTCTCTCCATCCCTCATGCATGCATGTGGTTTTGCTTGTGTTAGGTTGTGTTTGGATCCAAGGGCTCCCATTGTGTAATTAAATTCCAATTTAAGGCAAGTATAACCATATCCTTGAGAACCCATGTTGGTATGCTTTTGATTTGGTTGGTTTTATGTGAATTAATGTGGAAATATGTGTTTACAGCCCATTTGATACTCATTGATTCAGTACTTGTGTATTCCCATTGGAGAATTTCATTTCTGATGCTTCCCAGACATTCTGTATGTGTTTCAGGAACTTTGAATTCGTGCAGGTACGGCTAAGCCGTATAGCACCTACGGCTCACAATCCAGAGAGGAGAAAAACCCAGTTTTCCTCTACGGCTAGGGCACGGCTAAGCCGTGGATTGCCCTACGGCTAAGCCGAAGCTCAGCCGTGGCCCAGCCGTAGATCAATACAGGGTGCATTTTCTGGAATAACTGAGAGTCAGCAACTGACAGACCTTCTACGGTCCAGCCACGGCTAAGCCGTAGACCACACACGGCTAAGCCGTAGCACACACACGGCTAAGCCGTATTCACACTAGACTAATGAAAGAAAAACAAGGATAGGTATAAAGAAAAGACCGATATGACCTTCATGATGGAATGTAGAACACCTAGACTTGCCCAACGGAATGTGGTACAACGCGTGAATGATCTCGGGGGCTGCGAATCATTCATGTCCGTTATCCGGATGTTAAGCACCTCCCCATGGGTGTTGGTTTAAGGGACTTCGTGCACCGCCCGATTCAAGGCAACACTAGACAACGGTGCATCGAATAACTTAAAACTACATCATCATGCACGGTTAGAAACACCGGATAACTAGATTAGAATTGGTTTGTAAATCAGGATGATTCGATTTCACATGATTTGTTGCATAACATATTGCACTCGATCATTGATCTCAACGCTCTACATGATTACGTATGTTTCGTTACTTTCACATTGTGGTTTATTTACCTTGAGTATGCATGTATGATATGTTCACTCACAGATATGCACGTATGATATGTTGTTACGATCTACTCAGGGTTTTCATGATTGACTCCGTATAGTCAGGCATTACTTAGCCTCAGCCTTAGGATCCCGACGGGGTGAATTTGGTATAGTTTATATGGCCTGCTGCAGTATGGATATGTCTTGGGGAACCGGACCCCAGGAAACCGAGACTCATTGTACCCTGGCCCGGACAATGGTGTTCTTTGCACGTTATAAGATCCCTCTTTTGGGAGCACATGGTAATGTAGTAGCCACTAGTATGTACACAGCATGTATTCATTGATTCACTCAGCATAATTCTTTCTTGCATGACAGCCTAGTATACGAAAATGCCTTCTTTAATCACATGATGTTCTTATTCTGTTAGACACAGCGTGTGTTAACTTGCTATGGTTTATACTTTGCTGAATCTTCGTATTCACAGTTGTTTTTGGTGTTGCAGGCCCAGATCCCCCTGCCGAACCCCCGCAGGTCGGCCAGGCTCCAGATGAGACCCCCGGGGCCCCATCAGGCCTAGAGGAGTGGATGTGATCACTCCACGGGAGAGCGTCCATGGCATGCATCATTGGAGTCTTGTTTTGTGGATTTTCAGACTTGTATTTGGCATGACATGTCATTATTGTATATATTCTTTTGTTCTTTTTGTAAGACTATCATATGTAATTATGTCACTTCGTCCTTGGTATCCTCTTCTTGCACTGTTAGTTTATGTTTCTGATATTTACAGCTTCCGCGTACTTGCTTGGCACGTGTGAATGTTCCCTTGTGCGTGTGCATTTAGACTCGGTCTACGTGTGCATGCACGGGAGTACGTGTGTCATTAGGTTTGGCTTTTGCTAACCCCCGAACCCTGGGCTCGGGTTGTGACAGGTAATGAAGAGGATGCCAGTGGAGGCAAAGATGTTAACGCAGAAAATGCTGACGAAAATCGAGAGAATGACGTCAGTGATGTTGTCAAGCAACAAGGAGCTAAAATTGACCACCTGACGGCTCAGTTGAAAATCTTGGCTGATAAGTTGAGTAGACCAGCTGAAGCTCCTGTTAACCCCTTATTTGCTAATAGAAGAGAACAGGCAATGATCAGGAGGAATGCCACCAAAATTGACCTACTCACAGCACAAATCAAGGCACTAACAGATAAAGTAATCGCCTCAGATTCAGCTGGAGGTGATCACTCCTCAATCCTTGGTTTTCACGCAGATCCTGAAAAACATGTAACTTTTAAAGAAGTGAAGGAAATATTAAATAAATCAAAAGTGGAGACTGTAACAACCCGCCCCTCACCATCGAGGTATTGTCCGCTTTGGACTTCCCAGGAGGTCACCCATGCTGAAATTGCTTTGACTCGAGTACGCTTAACTTTATAGTTTTTATGGAAGTCCTCACGGTTTTGTCCCTAAAAGGCGCCTCGACAGTTTAGGACGGATTCTTACTTATATTCTTTACATTCAAGGACTCTTGGGACTAGGTCGTTACAGGCCCACCAACTTCCGCCGGATATGTCCCCATATCCACACATATCGGACCGAAGATGGCATCATAAGCGATGTGGGACTTTGCTCCCGCCCCTAGCCAGGACGCGGACTCAAGAGGTCACCCAAGGGGCATCAAACCCCGCCACTACTCAGAGAAGAGTCATCCCCTTCTCTGATACCATCTGTAACAACCCGCCCCGCACCATCGAGGTATTGTCCGCTTTGGACTTCCCAGGAGGTCACCCATCCTGAAATTGCTTTGACTCGAGCACGCTTAACTTTATAGTTTTTATGGAAGTCCTCACGGTTTTGTCCCCAAAAGGCGCCTCGACAATTTAGGACGGATTCTTACTTATATTCTTTACATTCAAGCACTCTTGGGAATGGGTCGTTATAGAGACCAAGATGAAAAAAAAGGGTATTACATATAAATACCCTCCGGAGTTTGATTTGGTCCCATTTCCGCCAGATTACAAACTTCCGACTTTCCAGCCTTACCTTGGAAAAGGGCCAGCCTATCAGCATATAGTGCATTTTAAGTCGCTCCTTGGCAGTTTACCCAAACTGGATGCACTAAAAATAAGGCTGTTTGTTGATACATTGAAAGGAGTTGCTTTCGATTGGTACAAACAATTGCCAGAACTCTCCTTCACTACATGGCCAGTTACAGAAGAGAAGTTTCTACTTCACTTTCAGGAAGAAGATCAAACGGTCACCTTCGTTGTGCTCAGTAGTACAAAGCAAGGGGATAATGAAATTGTGCAAGCCTTTATCAATAAATGGAGAGCATTGTCTTACAGATGCCTAGAACAACCATCTCCAAAGGCGACAATTGAAATGTGCAAAACCAATTTGTGGCCAGAGATTAAGTCTATCATACTTAGTCATAAAACTAAGTCTTTGGTCAGATTGGTTGAGGTAGCTACTGATGCGAAGTTAACCCTGAAAGAAATTAACTAGAAGAAAACAAGTTCCCAAAAAATGGAATCATCATCATCTTCTGCTCCAAAACCAGCTGTGCCGAAACCTCAAAAGAAGCAGGAGGTATTCAATGTACAAACCTCCAAACCACCTCCTCAAAAACCACAGAATGGTAAGACGGAGCAAAACAAAAAGGAAGAATATGAAAAGTGGAAGATACCCTTTTGACGGGGATATTGAAGTCATCTTCCAAACATTGATGGAGAATAACAAGCTCGAGCTTCCACCCATGAAAAAGCAGGA
Source organism: Sextonia rubra (assembly GCA_037013555.1). Lineage (NCBI taxonomy): Eukaryota > Viridiplantae > Streptophyta > Magnoliopsida > Laurales > Lauraceae > Sextonia > Sextonia rubra. The sequence continues at coordinate 11,146,110 of JASUAD010000011.1, forward strand.
GCAAGTGGGTCGTGTTAATGATCCAAACTATTGTGCATACCATCGGATGGTATCTCATCCTTTAAAAGATTGCTTTATCCTAAAGGAAAAGGTCAATGAGATGTGGAAAAATGGAGTAGTAACATTTGATCGAAAATATGATGCGGCTCCAGTCAATATGATTTCCTTCAGACAATTTGCACTTGTGGCAATACCCGCTCCATCAAGGCCACCAATGGTCGAATTCCGGGTCATCAATGCACTATATAGTGAACAGCGGTTAATACCTGTCAAAGATTCTTCAGGGGAGGAAATGTGGGTTCACCCGGACTTAATAAATGATGAAGGATGGGAAAAGTGAAAACCAAACCCACACCTGTGGAAAGAAGAAAGATCAAAAGGCAAATTAAAGGTCTCCAGAAGACTGCTCAAAAGAAACAAGAACAACAGTTTAAGCAGAAGAAAGACAAGGCGATCGAGGCCCCAGTCTTAGAAAATCCTCCCAGATCAGCCAGAGGTCATTTTACTCTAGCCGACTACATCATTCCAATTCCAAAAGATGAGGAAGAACCAGCAATATCCAGCTGCAATTGGATATCATGGGATGGTACACCCCCTAACTCCGATGATGAAAATCAATGGTCGGATTACTCTGATCTTGAAGACGATCAATGGATCGATGATTATTTTGGTAATGAATACCCTTCTGATGAAGATAAGGATTTCGAACAAGCCTTTGACCCCGAGACGGGTACGCTTAATATCAAGCATGGTCTAAATACACTATCGGTGACCTTGTGTGAGATACACAGGCCAAGTTCAAATGGCTGGTCGAATGATCCTCCTCCTTTTCCACTACCTCCAGAAGTTCATCCATATCCACTACCATTAGTCGGGCACGATGAAGTTCAGCATCAGCAGACGGTTTTTCCTCCTTCCACGCCAGATGCTTTTTCCACACCTAATTCAGAGTTGATCTTTTCAAATGAAAAGTCGGAATTAAGTAATCAGTTGGTTGACTTCAACTCAACCAGGGAACTTGGGTTACCAAGGAGACATAATAACCCCAGTATTGGTAATATTGTCGAGAATATCTCTGACTTTGAAGAGGAACTGTCAACGGCTCCTACCCTGGTGGTTTTGAATGCTGCCATAGAGTCCCAAACATCACAGGCTATTCCTAATGATGTAAACCAAGAAGTAGGCCTGGAAGAGGACAATCATCTTTTCATCGAACGAAAAGAAGTTAATGCCATAAGAAGAGACGCACGACCGGAAATTGACCAAAGCAACATGCTTAATGATGGCACTCGCTCTGGTCGTAACTACAGGGTCAACTATGATAAATCCTCTGTTCCTTCCTCTTCTTATGCAAACCCTTCAGGAGGTAATACCAATGTAAATGTAATTTCTCCAGAAGTAAATGATAATACAAGGCCACCAGAGCCATTCACGTATGATGTTGTTGAACACCTTAAACACATACCTGCATGACTCCACAATTTTTATCTCTTGCAGATGTCCAAGGAGACTTGTGACAACTTCATACGAGCACTACAGGCCTTAAATACTGAGAATCATACTCATATAGCACAAATGCACCAAATAAAAAAGAACTATTTGAAGGTAAAATCCAAGAGGCCTCAAAAGCAATGCAAGGAGTGTCTCTTAACTCACAATGCTTCTAAAGCTACTATCTTTTTCACCAAAGAGGATCTCCTCTTGGGCAACATGAAGCATAGAGGCCACTTTATTTCACGGCCTACATCAAAGATATGCCTGTCCCAAGAGTTCAAGTTGACCCAGGGTCAGCTCTAAATCTCATCACAATCACGGCTCTTCAAGAGCTCGGTATTCCAGTGAGCAAGTTGTCTGCTACAAAGACTTCTATTCAAGGTTATGATGGGGAAGTCCAGGATCCGATTGGTAAAATCCAAATTCGATTCCAGTTAAGAGACTTAGTCTCGGAGGCCACCCTGCATGTAGTAAAAACTCATGCTTGTTATAACATTCTCTTGGGGAGACGATGGATTCATGATTATGCCATAGTACCTTCTACTTTCCATCAATGCCTTAAATACATCGACGATGAGGGGAAGGTACATCGAGTCTTTGCAGAGGAAAAGCCATTCAAAGGAAAGGAGGTTTATTTCACAAATGTAGCAATGTATCAAGAAAAGCCTACAAAATCCAACTCAGATACGAAGAATGCTCCTGTGAATGATAATCCTGCAGAACCTTTCACTATTTTAGCAAAGAAGGTTGGTCAATAATCTAATCCTCCCATAAAGTTGGAATGTGCAAGAAAATCTATGGCAAAATGCGTGGATATCAAAGCTCCTTTGATAATTAAGGTGAAATCTGAAATCAAAAGGCCAGATCCACCTTTAATCATATCCACAAAGCTATCAAAAGTAAAAGATGCTGAACGTCAGAGGTTTTCATTTTCGGCCAACATGGTATCCTCGACTAGCACTTCAAGCTCCAATCAAGAAAGCAATGATATACCTCCCCCTACTAGGGGAATATCGCCTATAAGGCCTGATTCTCCTGTCACTTTTAGTCAATTAATATTGACATCACAGCAGAGAGGAGAATTAGCCTACAGGTACATTGATAAATGACTCCGTTTGGCTGAAAGATGTGAAAATCCTCTACACTACTCCGCATGGATTCACTTGTGCTGGGTAGGTTTTCGGCCAGCTCTCCGTAGCTTAACCATGGCGATGGAATTTCAAACCTTTGATGAGATGTCTTGAATTATGTCATCTCTTGAAGTGGTACTCCACCGGCTACGCGGGAGGTCTAGAAGAACGCATCCAATACATGTTATTTCAATGATCAGAGATACAGATTCTGAGTTGGACTCTGAAGACGCTGAAGAAATGAGCACCTTTGTGCATTCTAAAGTATACTGTGATCTTCCACTTATGCCATGGCCTACTCCCTCTTATATTTATGAATTCGAAGGTTCTTGCTTTTCGGTAGCTTCATCTAAGCAGTATAATCATCCGATTATTTTTCATCGGGCTGAAGATACTTCTCCACCAGATATTATTGACAAAATTAGTAATGAGGGAAAAATCCGGTTCGATATTTATATTCCCGTGGTCTGTAACATGATGAAGAATATGGGGTACAATATCAAGAAACCTATGGGTCTTGGATTAAATGCAAATGGCATACGGGCTCCTTTGGATGTCTTTACTCGAGAGATGCAAGAAGATCTCCATACAGGGGGCAGAATTGAGCAGTTGCATCATTGCATATGATATGTTCCTTACAGTAACATTCCTAAATTTGAACAAAGTGTTAAAGCCAGATCGGTAGTCTTCGCTGAAGAATATGACTCGGATGACTCTCATAAAATTCCTATGCTTCAAGATCCCATTGATTGGGCCTTTTTTCAGCATCCTGAGGGGGCAAGTGATGAGGATGACGCTGCATCACAAATCACTAAATATTGGCCACCTGAACTCAATGAGGAAATAAGCCCGTCCCAACATGTCCGCTGGGAATGCTTAGCCCTTGATGTAAAAGCTAAAGAGCCTAAAAAACCAAATCCTTGGAAAGGGATCAGGCCTTGTCTAAAACCTCCAACTGAAACCCTAGAAGGTTTCACAGAGTTAGAAACTTCCAGTAACAATGTAGAAACACTTCCTCCTAATCCTCCAACTGAAGACCAAGTACAAGAAATAAACTTGGGAACCCCAGAAAATCCCCGACCTACCTTTGTAAGCTCTCAAATTAAAGGAAATGAACTTGATCTGTATATGGGATTCTTGCAAGAGTTCATAGATTGCTTTGCATGGATTAGATCCAGAAATTTCTGTACACAAATTAAATATAGCAAATGATGCTAAACCTGTAAAACAGGACCAAAGGAGGACAAAGCCTGAAATCATGGAGAAGATAGAAAAAGAAGTTCAGAAACTCAGGGGTGTTAATTTCATCCGTGAAGAACAACACCCTGACTGGTTGGCTAATATAGTCCTAGTTACTAAAAAGAATGGACAAATCAGAGTCTGTATTGACTTCAGAGATTTGAATAAAGCCTACCGCAAAGATGATTTTCCATTACCTCTACCAAAAATAATGATTGACAATACTTTTGGGTTCGAAAGAATGTCATTCATGGATGGCTTCTTGGGGTATAATCAGATCAAAATGTTCAAAGAGGATGAGAAACACACTTCCTTTAGAACTCCATTCAGCATATACTACTATACTATCATGCCATTTGGTCTCAAAAATGCTGGAGCCACATACCAAAGAGCAATGATGAAAATATTCAGGGACTTACAACATAAATATGTTGAATGTTATGTTAATGATTTGGCAGTCAAGAGCAAGCATAAATCAAATCATCTGGCCAATCTCCACACGGTCTTTGAGAAATTACGGAAATTCAATCTTCGAATGAATCCCCTGAAATGTTTTTTGGAGTTTTTTCAGGAAAGTTTCAAGGATTTGTGGTGCGAAAAGGTGGCATTGAAATAGATCTCATCAAAATCAAAGCCATATTGGAAATGCTTTCACCGAGAAATTTGAAAGAATTGAAAGGATTACAGGGAAGACTCGCCTATATCCGACGGTTCATTCCCAACTTGTTCGGAAAGTGCAGACCATTCTCCAAATTGATGAAAATAGGAGTGGACTTTGTATAGGACGAAGTTTGTGAAGATGCTTTCCAGGATATCAAACAATATCTTACAAACCCGCCAGTTTTTTCAGCTCCAATTCCGAGTAAGCCTTTCATTCTTTATACAAGGGCTCTTGATCATTCCTTGGGAGCATTGTTAGCTCAACAGAATGATGAAGGAAAGGAGGTGGCACTAAATTACCTGTCGAGGATGCTGGTTGGTGCCGAGCACAATTATCACCCGATAGAAAAAGAATGTCGTGCGCTTATGTTTGCAATACAAAAGCTACGACATTACATCCTCTCTAATGTGGTGTATCTGGTTTCCAATATTAATCCATTAAAGGTATTAGTGACAAAAGCTGGGGCGTTGAGCTAACGTCTAGCCAAATGGTCCATCCCTCTTTCTTAATATGACATCAGATATACTCCTATGAAGGCAATAAAAGGATAAGCTCTTGCATATTTTCTAGCAGAACATCCACTGTCAGAAGATTCTGAGTTCATAGACAATCTTCCCGATGCGTCAGTCTTCTTCACTGAACAAACATGGAAATCCACCATTGATTCAGATCTACATTGGACTATGCATTTTGATGGAGTTTCCAGGACTAATGAACGAGGAAAGCCAGTATCAGGGGTTGGAATTATTTTTTGTAGTCCAGGAAAACTTTATGTTCCTCACTCCTTCTCATTGATCAAGCCATGCTCGAACAATGTGGCAGAATACATAGCATTAATTATGGGGCTTGAGTTAGCTTTAGATGTTGGCATTAACATGCTAGGAGTCTATGGAGATTCACAACTTGTGATTAAGCAAATGAATCACGAGTATGAAGTAAAGAAACCAGACCTAGTTCCCCTTTTCAATAGGGCATATGAACTCAAGCAAAGGTTTAAATTGATTGCGTTTCATCATGTTCCGAGATGTCAGAATGTCAAAGCGGATGCCTTAGCGAGCTTGGCAGCTTCAATGTCAATCCCTGAGAATGACAAGATGATATTGGAAGTTGTTGAGAGAAGACTTCTACCCCCACTCGATACTTACAAGGCAGTGGAAGATAGCTTCACTATAATCAAAAATCGAATTTCATATTTCCAAAACACATTCAGGGATTGGAGAGATCCTTTTATTGATTATATTCTGCATGGAGTATTACCAAAGAACCCTAAAGATAGAACCAGTTGCCCTCAAAAACTTTTTATCGCAAGTCATACGATGGAGTTCTACTTCATTGTTTGTCCCCCGAAAGAAGCTGAGCAAGTTGTTAAAGAAGTTCATGCTGGCCTATGTGGTGCTCACCAAGCTGGACCAAAACTTCATGATCAAATTCGAAGATTAGGCTACTATTGGCCTACCATGGTGTCCGACGCTATTAGTTTTGCTAAAAGATGCAATGAGTGCCAAATTCATGGTGATTACATTCACCAGCCTCCTGAACATTTGCACCCTACGACCACTACTTGGCCGTTTGAATCTTGGGGAATGGATATAGTGGGGAAGATCAGTCCACCCTCAGAACATGGACATCAATTCATTTTGGCCGCAACCGATTACTTCTCCAAATGGGCAGAAGCAGTACCTCTCACAGAAGTTAAAACTGATACAGTCCTTAGCTTCCTGAAAACTCATGTCATTTGCCGTTTTGGGGTGCCCAAACTTCTGTATCATGATAATGGCCCGCAATTCAATAATAATAAATTTTACAGATTCTGTGACAAATACGGGATCCAGTGTTGTCCATCTACAGCATATAACCCCGCGGCCAACGGACTTGCTGAAGCTTTTAACAAAACCATTTGCAAGATTTTGAAGAAAATGGTTTCTGACAACAAAAAGAGTTGGAGTACCAGGCCTCCTGAAGCATTATGGGCTTACAGAACTACAGTTTGTAGTCCAATTAAATCAACACCATATTCCTTGGTCTATGGTTGTGAAGCTGTAATACCTTTGGAGATTCAACTTCCTTCTTTTCAGGTGGCTGTGATAAACAAATATACTGAAGAAAAGAATGCCAAACTCAGACTACAAGAGTTAGAAAGCCTTGATGAGAAAAGGCTTGCCGCTCGACAAAGTATTGAGTTGTATCAAGCTCGTATGGCTGCATCTTTCAACAAAAAAGTCAAGTATAGAGCTTACAAGAAGGGAGATCTAGTCCTTGCAGTTAGAAGACCTATGTTTTCCACGCACTTGTCGAGAGGCAAGTTCGAACCTAAATGGGAAGGACCTTTTGTTGTCGATAAGGTCTACTCCAATTGCGCCTATGCGCTCCTCACACTTGAAGGGGACAGATGCATGATGCCCATCAATGGAAAACTTCTCAAGAAATACTATCCCTGAATGTCATTTGTGCACCCATGCCATGTACCCAAACCATGTACAATGTACATTTTCATTCCAAAACCAAAATTCTCTAGTTTCGAGCCTCACAACCTAGGACTCCTAACCAAAATCCCTCAGACTTGTATAAAATGACTGCGAGGATCAAGTCCTTCGACCCCTCTAGTCAAACCTTTGTTACTTGGATAATGTCCTTACAAGACCCCTTGTAACATCCTGCTATATAGATTAAGTCTTTTTGCAGACCCTACATAGCAAAACTCAGCTATGTGGAGTAAGACTTTTTGCAGACCCCATATAGCTAATCCTTAGTTGTATAGAACAAGTCTTTTTGCAGACCCTATATGACTGCCTTCGGTTATATAGAACAAGTCTTTTTGCAGACCCTGTATAACCAAAATCTAAATAAAAACCAAAACCAAATCTTCATCCTAAGGAATAAGTCAAGGATCCCGGGGAAAGCCTCACACATGGGCACCGGATAACATCCACTTTGTTTGACCCCTTTCGACACTCAAAGGATCAAGTCATGGACCCTGGAGAAAGCCTCACACATGGGCACTGGATAACGTCCACCTATATGACTCCCTTATTTTCAATTTGTGGATCCAAAAGATCGCAAATCACACCCTCATACAAGTCTGAGAAAACCAAACCAAACAAACCATCCACACAAACCACATCAAACATCCACAAAAAATAAAACAAAACACCCATACCAATGACAAAATGGAGGAAAAGAAAGTTTTTCCGTTGGTATTCATTTGAAGTTTAAGAACAAAGAATGAAGTCAATGTATACATGGCCACCCAAGCTAATCAAGATAAAAGAGTCATACAAGAAGCTGCGGCGATAAAATCTAGTCCAAGAACTTCTCAAGTCGCCTCCCTTAGGACATGCCCTTTATAGCTTAGATAAGCTGTGATAACAGCATCAACGTCAATTTCATTCAGTTTGATACTCATTTCACTTTCAAGGAATTAAACGAAGTCATTCAAGGTTGTCTGCTTCGCCTTTACTTTGGCGAGAATGCACTCTTCGTAGGCCTGGTTCTTTGAACTAGACTTTTCTAAGCCATCCATGGCACCTCGAAGCTTCAGAACATCGTCTTTCAAGGATGAAAGCTATTGCAACAATGTGATGATCTGTGGTTACCATGTTCCTCACAGCCAAATATCTGGTTCTGTCTCAAGACACAACATGGTGAACCCGCTTTGGGCATTTTGCTCCAAACAAAAATGTGTGTTTTCTTCAAAGCCAACCTAATCCAAATTTTAAGTTCATCTCGGGACAAACCCAATTTTGAGCCAAATTTGTCATCTCAAATTGCTTTGAATCAAAATCCACAAAAGCCAATCTTTTTCATACTTCCTCATGTTAAGCCAAGTCAAAACCTAAACTATGATTTTTTAAAATAAACCAAAAAAATCCATGAAAATTCCAAACCCAAATCCATTTTAAATTTAAACTTTGATTTTTCTTAAAACCTTAGGGATTTCTTTTGTAGGTGTTCCCTACAGTCCCCACAGAGATGCCACTTTGGATATCTGTGATAAATAGGTCATGAGAGAATCAAACCCATTTCCAAAATCCAAACAAAAAATTTATAAACTTTTCAATTTTCTAAAATACCTCAGGGATTCTTTTGTGGGTGTTCCCCACAATCCCCATAGAGATGCTACTTTTGATATCTGTGCGAATGGGGCAAAGAAATTTGAAAGTCTTATGTTTTTGCCAAATTCCATCTCAAACCCTTCATGTTTTTTATCACAATTTTCAAAATCCCAAGTTTAGGCCTACAACCTATCTTGACAAACTGTATTTTCTTCAAGCCATCCATCATTCCCACAGATTGGCTATTTTGAGGCACAATGATTATTATACTATAATCATTGCACCTCGAGGGGGCACTTGTTAACCCATAAAAAATTGCAAATACTGCAGCGAAGACACCTCATCTTAGCTTAATTTAGACTATAGAGGTTATTTGCCAGATCCTGGGGAATCACTGTAAGACCCGGCATTCCTACATGTCGAAGTGATAATATACTATGCTCTATAAGTCTCTGTGTAGAGTGACATCTCATGAAGACTAAACCAGTTATGATCGAGAGAAGCTCTGCAAAGTTTCAAGACAAAACGGCATCATTCAACCCGAAAAAGCACAGAACATGTCTCTTGGGGTCACCGACCGAGGTCCTGCTTTCCGAGGTCCAAAATTGATGAAGCCTGAACACAAAGCTTCAATCATGCTCAGGAGATAATCTGCAAAGTTTCGGGTCAAATGGACATCATTTGACCTAAAAAGTTACAAGCATATCTATTTGCAGTTCCCTACCGAGGTCCTACTTCCCGAGGTCTAAAATAAATGAAATTTGGATGAACACTCCAAGATACCTCTAACGTCAGTCCCTCCAAGTTTCAAATCAAATCGAGGTCATTTGGGCTTCAAACAGCTGAAACAAGGGCCCATCATCATAAACAGTCAACTGGAGAGTTGACCAAGTTCAGGTGGTCAAACAGAGCTGAAACTTCTATGACGTGGTCAAAATAATTTCAAGAAGCATCCTACCAAGTTTCGTGGCAATTGGACTTCGTTCGGGCCCCAAACAGATGAAAATGGGTCACATACACAAAAGTCCGAAAACGGGCCTTGTCCGTGACCGGGGACTGTTCATCAAGGGAGTTGACCAACTTCAGGTGGCCAAAATGATATGAAACTTCTATGACATGGTCAAAATAGTGTCAAGAAGCATCCTACCAAGTTTCGTGGCAATTGGACTTCGTTCGGGCCCTAAACGGATGAAAATGGGTCACATACACAAAAGTCCGAAAACAGGCCTTGTCCATGACCGGGGACTGTTCATCAAGGGAGTTGACCAACTTCAGTTGGTCAAAATGAGCTAAAATTTCTATGAAATGGTCAAAATAGTGTCAAGAAGTATCCTACCAAGTTTCATGGCAATTGGACTTCGTTAGGGCCCCGAACAGATGAAAATGGTTCACATACAGAAAAGTCTGAAAACAGGCCTTGTCCGTGACCGGGGACTGTTCATCAAGGGAGTTAACCAACTTCAAGTGGTCAAAATGAGTTGAAACTTCTATGACATGGTCAAAATAATGTCAAGAAGCATCCTACCAAGTTTTGTGGCAATTGGACTTCGTTCATGCCCCCAAACGGATGAAAATGGGTCACATACACAAAAGTCCGAAAACTGGCCTTGTCCATGACTGGGGACCGTTCATCAAGGGAGTTGACCAACTTTAGGTGGTCAAAATGAGCTAAAACTTCTATGACATGGTCAAAATAGTTTCAAGAAGCATCCTACCAAGTCTCGTGGCAATTGGACTTCGTTCGGGCCCCAAACAGATGAAAATGGGTCACATACACAAAAGTCCGAAAACTGGCCTTGTCCGTGATCGGGGACTGTTCATCAAGGGAGTTGACCAACTTCAGGTAGTCCAAATGAGCTGAAACTTCTATGACATGGTCAAGATAGTGTCAAGAAGAATCCTACCAAGTTTCGTGGCAATTGGACTTCGTTAGGGACCCAAACAGATGAAAATGGGTCACATACACAAAAGTCTGAAAACGGGCCTTGTCCGTGACTGGGGCCCAATTAATGAAAAGGTTGACCAATTTCCTGAAGTCAAAACGGGCTAAAACTTTTATGACATGCAAAAAATAGTGTCAAGAAGCATCCCTGCAAGTTTCGTGGCAATCGGACTTCGTTTGAGCCCAAAACAGATGAAAATGCGCCACATACGCTAAAGCCCAAAATTGGGCCTCGTCCGTGACCGAGCCTACGGTCACGGACCTTCAAAAGATGTTTCCCATGACTTTAGGTGGTTTCCCTCCACTCCTCTTCGAAATCCAACTCCCCACAACTGCTATTAACTCCCCAAAACTACACAAAACTGATTGAGAGTCTATAAAAAGGGCAAATTTTGAAGGAAAAAAAGGGAGGAACACACATAAGGAAGAAAAGAGAAGAAATCAAAGAAAGAAAGCACTTAGAACAACAAGAAACAAACTCCAGCAGCACTTCCACGACCATACCTACCTTCTTTTCTCAGTTTTGAAGGTGAGGAAGAAAATTCAGAAGAAGAGAAGAAAGCGGAATGGCCAAATTTCATGATATGTTCGTATGTCGGCAATTTTTGAGAGGATGACATTGTCACCTCTGTTTCTCTTATTCGTAAGGCTTCCTAGCCATTGCAAGAATTGTGAAAGAAGCCTCTCTAGGCCTCATTTTGTTCCTTGAAATGATAGGTTCAAATTGACACAACTCCAGTTTCATATTTGCCCATTTCGGACTTGAAACAAAAACGCAGTCCGTAAGCACGAATGATGAGTTACAGAGGTTTCGATTGATTCCATGGTTACATGTGATTTTCTTGATGGTTGTCCACCACTCCAAAGTCATGAAATGGAGTGTCAACACTTGAAAGAAGTTCCAAGAAAGAACCAACAGGATGAAACCGAAGGTGAAACAGTGACCAAACGGTCACTGTCTGCCAGTGACCGTGACCCACGGTCACTGGCCTGGGGCAGTAACCGCGGGTCACGGTCACCCCCCCTTTTTTCCCCTTTTTTCTACTTTTTATCATTTTCTTGGTTATTTTATGTACTTTTCTTGAAAATTCCAAGTTGAGATCACATCTAAGACTTGAGGGAGGGTTGTAAACTTTCAAAATGCATGTAAACAACCTGCATCCCCGCGGTCAAGGCACTTGAACCCATGTAAACAAAAGGAAATTAATGATGAACTGTAATTAATTCGCCTTCTTCTTAACGCTTGAAGTGCGTGAATGTTGAACATTGAATCCATTACACATTTTCACGTCATTTTTAAGAGCAATCATCTTGCTTTGGTGATGCCTTATTACAAGTATCCAATACTTGTACATGTTACTGCAGAACCTAAACTGCTTGTGGGACTGGCCTAATAGGGGATTGAACTTCTCTTAATCATTTAGAAGTGATGTAAATCAAATGAATTGGCACTTTCAAGTGCATAGGTTAAAGACTTTAATCTTATAATTAAAGAAAGAGTGTTGTTTCAATCTTATTGTTGGCATTATGCTTCTGGTTGGAAGGTCACTAATTCGTTTGTAAGACCTAACAAATGTGCATTTTAAAATAAGCCATAAAATGACAACATTCATAATCATGCATTGCCTGAAATCTTATTCTAGTAGATCCCTTGCGATCAATGTGATAGTGACGTAGGCCTTGACCAAAACACATCCTATCCTTTAGTTGGATCTAAAATTCTCTCATACTTTTAAACCTGACCATTTGCTGTTGAAATGCTGCCAAAATTATGATAGCCCAAGGACCAGCTAGCATAACACAGAGATTGAGTTCATGCCCATTTCTGACCATTTCGGTTTGCAGTATATGATAACCATGTTGGTTCATAAGGCAACTAGAGACCATTTCGGCCTAAATCGGAGCCACGTTGGTTATAGGACTGATATAGTCCATTGAACCTATTTTGTAAACTAAGCATGGGTTGTCTGATCGTTACTTTTGATGATGCCAAGGAGAGGTTGTATAAGATCTCCATGACATAGATAGGCTTACCCTCTAAGGCTCCAAAGCGGGCCCAGACTAAAGCTACTTCTCCTGTACAAAGAGTCTCTGTCTATGAAAGGATCTCAAATCTAGATAACACCGTTACTCCTTCTATCCACACTGGGCATTAGTGACCCTAAGACCCATAAAGAAAGCTAAAAGGCTCAAACCTTGGGTTTTTGAATATACCCAAACCCGTTTGGAGTCTTCAACTAGGTTTAGGAGGAACCTAAGTCCCAGGCATACTCAAAGGATAGCAAAAATAACAATCTCCACATCATTAAAGCCCAATAGGGGGCAAAAAAGGTTCAATTGATGGACTTGGTTTCAAAGGTTCATGGCAAGCCGCATCATGTGGTTGCCATGGCTCTGAAAATGATATAAGCTCAACCCAGGTAGAGGATTAACAAAAAGCAATCACTCCAAGCATCTGAGGATTTTTGCCAATTCCTTAAAAATAAGAAAGCTCAAAAGGACCTTTCCATTCCCAGATGAACACATGTGGTCACCCAAACCATGCAACTCTAAGCCTAGCAAGGCCAAGGATAAGCCCCTAGCTTCTCTTGAAGACAACATCTTCTATCCTCTAACTCAAAAAAAGGGATGAAGAATTGGTAGAAGGTGCCTAGCCTTAAAAATTGTGGGGTGTACTCCCCCACCTTCACTCCAACAACCGTACATACAAAACAACAAAAAAAGGCCACGCAATTGGTCATTAACAATGCAACTAACTTGGCTAAATTCAAAGAATCGCTCCACTGGAAGAAAGAGCAAATAAAAAATGTGCTCCGTAAAAAAAAGGAGCAAAAGAAAAAAAGCATACAAGGGGCAATGGACATTCTCTCACTCCCTACCACTGACCCAATGGACATGGACAATGTCATCGGTAACTCTCAACCGATGGTGGTCAGGCTCAGGGACCAAACTTTGGCAACTAGTTTGGCTATCCAAATAAAAAAGAAGGCTTTAACCCACCACAAAATGCAAGCTAAGACGGTGACTCAGCCAAAGATCATTTGAAAATGGGTGGTCAGAGATGATGATCCTGACTTGGCTCCAACCCATATGGTCGAGTAAGGACCCGCATGCAAAGTTGCCTGCAACATGGCACAGACTTGCTACAAGGGTCCGAATCAAATTCTTATTCCAATGGGACATCTGAGGGTCATATTAACACTGACTATGAGGATGATTCTCTAGATGATTCAAATGAAGGTGTGGTTCTTTTACCACTCCTAGGACATTATCTTCAGTCAATCCACATCAATTCTCAATATTCTTGCCTGAGGGTAGCGGCTCCAACCAGCAAAGAAATGATGATGTTGGATGTGGTGACAAAAGACAAGGAGAAGAAGTTAGTAACAACAAAAAAGAAGACATCAATCATGTTGTTAGTAGTAGGGGGTAAAGATCGATATGATCATTGCCCAATTGTAAGTTATCATGAAGAAGATTAGTAATCCAACTGATCCTCCAAACCATCCTCCTTATGAAAATAGAAAAGAATAGGTAATGAAAAGGAAAAATATAAAAAAAAAATTGACCTTCTCATGTAAGGTCCCGAATTCCACTAATCTTGATTTACGTTAATTAAGCTCATTCTATATTAATTGAACTCGATTAAGGCTAATTTAATCCAATAATTAGTGGGGTTGGGCCTCCAATAGGGAGTTGAGAGGAGTTCGGCCCCATTTCAGTAGTTAAGGGCCTTTTCGTAATCTGTCCTCGCACCTTTTGGACACCCCGTCCTTTTCCTTAAGTGTAACTTTACACGTGGATCATCTTTCCTGTGGGGTCTGACTTGATTCGGACTTATCTTGGCCCGTTTGAGGTGCTTTTGGCCTAAATTGTAAATTTATAGAAAAGCTCAGGCTTGCATGCCAACTACAGGAAATTCTGTTTCAAAGAGGCTCGACTGTCTCTTCCTTCATTCCCCTCCCGGTCACTAGAGCTATTTTCTTCTTCACAAATTCTCCATCTTCCCTCAACGTTGGAGAGCACCTCGGCTTGGGAAGGTTGTGCATGCAAGGGTGGGAGTTCTTCTTCTCCTTGTCCTTCATTCTCTTCCCTTCTCCCTGTGCATTTCTCTCTGAGAGTAACTCATCTTCTAAGCTACAGCTGCAGCTGTGTAAGGTGAAGGATTTCTCTCATTCATTCAGTCATTTAGGGTTTATTGGAGTCATAAAGACTCAACTAGTTGGCATGCATGTGAATCTAAACCTCATTCTTCATTGAATGCTTTACTTGTAGAGAACCCATTTCAGTTTAGAGAGTTTCCTTTGAGCACTCAACAAGAAAGAGTTGGGAGGGCTAACACTGGTGAAAAGGCAAGTGTTAGAGTCATATGTGTTGCATGAATGGCTAAGTTATTGTGTATTGAACCAGCTTTTCATATTTTCAATTTCAGCTATTCCCTTTCAGTGTTTTAATCGATATGAATGTGGTGTGCATTGGCGTGCATTGAATTGGAATGCCAATAAGGGAATAGGAGGGTGTGTGAGTATGGGATACTCTCAAGGACACTTCAATTGAGCCTTAGAATTTCCTCACAAGTCAATTATGTGTTGATTCCGTACAGAACTAAGCTACTGAATTGATTCTGAAGCTGATGGCGAAGCTACGGCTAAGTCGTGAGCATTTACGGCTCAAAGTCCAGAGAGCAGAAAAATGGGATTTTGTACTACGACTTGACTATAGCTGAGCCGTGGATTTCACTACGGCTAAGTCGTATCCAGCCCGTATCCAAGCCGTAGGTCTTCCTACGGCGAGCTTTCTAGAGAGCTCATGGAACCCAGTTTTTTCTACGACTTACACGCGGCTGACCGTGGAATACACTACAGCTAAGCCGTAACGTCCCCGTACCCTAGCCGTAGGCTTAGCACGGCTAAGCCGTAGGCCAACATACGGTTGGGCCATAATTGCGCATGAAAAATCCGGAAAGAATCTGACCCGCTCTGCTAAGCCGTAGTCTTGTATACGGTTAAGCCGTAAGAACCCAGTAATTAGGATGTTAAACACTCCTAATGATTTTGTAGGACCTTAGTATTGGCACCTTCTATACCACTACAGAGGCCCAATGGTAAGTAGGGGAGAATAAATGATTCCCGGAGGGTCTCCCAATGGCAAGTCATGGATATGGCATAAGAAGGGTGTCCCGTATGCACAAGGCAATACCCAGACACGGTAACACAACGACACTGAACGTCTTATGTGTACATCGTGTTGAATGCCCTTGGGGACTATAGGTTACTTATTTGGGGTGAAGGTAGTAACTCCTTGGACTCACTTAACCTGAATGCATCCATATTGTTATGATATACCACCTTCAACATGAATTTCTTCTTTTAGTAAAACCCTGAGGCAAATTCAGACCTGAGCTTCTAATGAGTGAGTGTCTGACAAGCCAAAGCTTCCAATGAGTGCGAGCTTGTTAGCCAAGGGTATGATATGACTGATACGATTGGATATGGGTCGGCACCACTCAGCTTACACCCTTTTGGGTATATGTTATGTATGTCACCACTGCAGTAGGTTTACGGAGGAGTAGTCGGCGCTCCTCGGGAAGCTAGCCTGATCCCCTAGCGACCCATACGATATGTGTATGCTCCCTTTGGGGAGAATAGAGCGTCGTGGTTGCCAATCAGTACGTATGACATTTAAGTTGTAATTTCTTACTCATGCATCATGCTCAGTAATTTTAGTATGGATATATATTATGTTATACTTGTTCCATATGCCTCAGTACTTGCTTAACCGTCATGTTAACAGTGTTCCCTTTTGGTATTGCAGATCCAGCGCTCGGTCCCAACGCGGACACTGACACGCACCCGGAGGGAACCCCAACGGTACCTCGGGATGTAAATGAGTGGAAAGATGGCGACGTCTTTTACTAGCCATCCCACGGAGCGCGACTATTCTTGGGAGATATCGTTGTTATGCATGGGACCCTTTTGTATCAAACACTTAAGTAGTCTTTTTGGGATGTATTAAAGACTTCAATACTGTTATATGTATGTATATATGTTTACTTTTGAAAGTTAACAGACTATGAACTCGTATGCTCTTGATAATTACTGAGTATTTCACAGGATTTCGTTTATGATAAATTATGTTGTACGTGTGTCAGCATACCTCACACGTTCTTGTGGAATCTCCCTTGTAGGAATTCATGCATAATTCTTCAGGGCACGGATTTCTACGGGATTACGTATCCACGCCCTGAGGGCCCACTCAAATCCCCAAATTCCCGGGATCGGGGCGTGACAGCTCATGACCCAAATCAAAGCATTAGTAGACAAGATGGCTGGTGCTGGGAGTTCTAGGCACTATTCATTCAAACCAGGCCTTCATACAGATCTTGGCAAGCCTGTGACATTCATGGAAGTTTCAGAAATGATGGCAAAAGCCAAAGAAGAAACCAGGATGAAGGCAAAGGGAATCATGCCCAAATATCCTCCGCAATTTGACTTGGTGCCATTCTAGCCAGACTACAAGCTCTAGACCGTTCAGCCATGTTCTAGAAAGTGGTTGGTATCTGCAAATAGTCCACTTTCAAGTCTTTACTTGGAAGTTTGCTTGAAATTAAGATACTAAAAATCAAGCTATTCATAGGCACACTAAGGGGAGTAGCCTTTAATTGGTACAAACAACTGCCATTGCTCTCCTTTCCTACATGGCCAATACAGAAGAAAAGTTCTTACTTCACTTCTAAAAGAATGATCAATCAGTTACCTTCGCCTTGCTTAGTAGCACAAAGCAAAAGAGAATGAGTTAACTCAACCCTTTATTAACAGATGGAGGGCTTTGGCTTATAAATGCATAGAACCCCCATCTCAAAAGTTTGTAGTTGACATGTGCAAGGGTAACCTACAGCCGCAGATTGAGGCCATAGTGCTTAGTCATAAGACAAAGCTCATGCCAGGTTAGTGGAATTTGCTACATATGGGAAGTTAGCTCTCAAAGAAATTAACCATAAGAAGGCATCTTTTTGAAAGGCACAACCCACTTTCCCCTCCTCCAAAGCAAAGGAAAAGCAAGAAGTCTTCAATATACAAACTTCTAAACCACCTTGGAAGCCCCATAGCACAAAAGATGATTAGGAGACAGAAACATGATTCCTATCAATGGGAAATTCTTGCAACGATACTATTCCTACATGTCATTGATGTTTTCGAGAGCTTATTACCAAACAATCTATCACCATATGCTCAAAATTGCAAATACACAGTTTCACGTCCTAAATCCAGGGCATCTTAGCCAATTTTTTCAGACTTACCAACCCTAGTTGCAAGGATAATGTCCATTGACCCCTCTAGCAAAACCTTGTTACTTGGCCAATGTCCTTATAAGACCCCTTGTAATAAATTCGGTTATACAGCTAATGTCTTTTTATGGACCCCATAGAACTAAATACATACGAACATAGTTGTAAGGAACAAGTCAAGGACCCCGAAGAAAGTCATACCTTCTGACACCGGATAATGTCTATTTCAATTTACCTTTTTCGACACCAAAAGGAATAACTCAAGGACCCCGGAGAAAGTCATACATTCTAACACCAGATATTGTCCATTTATTTGACCCCTTTTGTCCTTTTATTCGTGATATTCATTCCAAAGATCATGAATCACACATACATGCAATTTTAGACTACCTTTGATTTGAGATCTTCATTCCAAAGACCATGGATCTCACATACATGCAAGTTTGAAACTATGTACGAACCATATCCAACAAACCATACACCATTCACCATGACATAGGATAATAAAATGGAAAATTTTTTTCATTTGATACTATTCTTAAGTTTGTTACATCTCCAAGGAAAGCAAGAAAAAAGAGAAACAATAGGACACTCAAGGCACAAATCTTTTAAGTGGATCTTGAAAGTTTTAGAGACTTTTATTGAGGAGCTGCTCTTTATAGTTCACATATGCGGGACCTATAGTTTCAAAATTCACTTCATCAAGCTTCAAGACAAGGGTGCTCCATGTCCAACGAACTCATTCTTATCATTGGGCCCACTGTTTGATGCCCTATGCTTTCCTACCTATCAATTTTACCTGACACTCAAAAGATGCCTTTCCAAACATGCCTGATTTTAAGCCCATTTGGCCCCTCAATAGAACAAAACAAATAATTTTTATGAATTAGGGTTGACCAAAAATTCTCCATATTCTATTCTCTTGTGGTTAACCCCAAGGGGTAACTTAGTTGGCTTAAGACTACGATTTGCTTCTGAAAGTTGTGAATTTGAACTGCACTATCACACTGGGCCTCAAGGAATTTACCTAGCTTCCCTATGCTTCACGGGATTGGTCCGGCCTAAAAAATTGGAACACCCTCTCGTACAATTAAAAAAAATCATTCTTGTGGTCCCGCTTCTTTTGGGGTTGCTCCAAGATTCTTCGTGACATGAGACATGAGACATGAGCCATGGGGCCATTTTCCTACAGAAATGTGGCCCGTACAAAACATGCTTTAAGACTTCCGCCCATTTTATGTTGGGTGGAGATGCACTTTTCCATTAGTGCCATTCATTTCTGTCAAAAAGTTGGATTTGCCACTGTTTGGATCTCCCGGGCCCGCCTGCGACACACGGAGTGACAGAGGGAGGGAGAGGTTCAAATGCTGCATTTCAATGAGGATTTGAGTGCTTATTTTGGAATCATTAAGTTTTGATTCTAGGTTTAAGTCTACTGAACTGAATGAACCTGATGATTTTGAGTCTGGGTCTGTAGTTCTATTCCCCAGGGACCATAACCCGTCTCCCTATGTGGATATCTCCCATAGGATGAGACAATCCATGGAGCCAACCTATGATCCTCATGATCAATTCTAGTCCATGTGACCCCCTCTTACATTTTATGGACCCCATGGCCTTTTCACTGATCCAAATAAATTACTGTTGCAACGAAACAAAATAAAATTATACATTTTAACATTGTTAAATTCAAGAGCCACGGATCATTGGATTAAGAGGATGAGTTTCAATTGAAATTTAATTAATGGGGGATTTGGGTTGTTCTCATCCCGATCTTTTGTTTTCCCATCTCAGCCATGATTGGTGGGACCTAAGATGGGACCCATGGGTTGTCCAGCATGGTCTCTTGTGGAATTGAGATTCTATAAGTGGTTCATACACAGTCACCATGGCTAAATCACGTAGAGAATTCAAAGTCTCTCATGAAGGCATCTGCACAAGAGCATACCCCTTTATATATCGAACCATTAATGTATAAAGGAGTTTAATATTAGCCCCCAGGACATGTATTCTCACACATTTATCGTAAAAATTTTTTATGGGGTTCACTTGTGGATCATATTTGGGGATGGCATTGGGGGAATACAAAGATATATGTAAGACCACTCCTATCAAGTTTGGCCCTAAGCCCATGTCCCTAACACTTTTATAATATTTCATAAATTCAGTCTATTTTGATTAGTACACAATTAATTTAATGGTCCATTAAATTCAAATTTAAACAAAACTTAGGGCGTGTGACTCTCATGATGGTTTCTACGCATTGCAAGATTTAATTTGAATGCTAAATAGGCTCCACATATACTTTTCACAAAAAAATAGTGATAACTAGTTCTCACAAAATTATTTTTTATACATAAATATTTCTCCATATGTATAATAAATATTAGATAATAAATTGAGTGGTGTTGGCACTCTAGCCGCACTTGCTATTGACTTGTAGCCAGCTTACCCAAAAAAATAAAAATAATACAATTACATTGCATAAAAAAATATCCATATTGGACATACATACAAATATATAATATAATGGCATTTGTATTATATAATAGTACATACATGTCAATTCAAATCTTTATCATTACTTGTCTTTTCCTCACCTTCCTTTATCTACAAAAATGAAAAAGAAGGAAAGGTACCCCACAAAACCCTTGTCGTGTGTCCCAGTTTTCCGCTCCCGACACGAAACGCCGTCGCGTCAGCAATCATTCATCAATTCGAGCCTCAGCCTCGAATCAACCAAACCCGCCTGCTATCCCGCCCCGTAACTAGGTTCGGAAAGATAAAAACCTAAAAGGCAAAAGTAGAACAAAGAAAAAAAAAAAAAAGGGGGGGGTGGGGCCCGCATCGGACCCTGAAGACCAAAAATAAAAATAAAAATAAAAAAGAAAAAAAAAGACAAGAGACCGAAAGTGGGTAAGCTGGCGATGGACTCGACCTTGAAGAAGAAGAAGGGGAAAAACCATCCGAACCGTCCGTCGACAAAGAAGAGAAAGAAGGGCCGTCCATCAAAGGCCGATCTCGCTCTCCGCTACCCGACTCGCTCGCTACCGGAGCCCGAACCTTTGCGCCGCCGCAGCCTCCGGCCGCTCAGCCGGCGCCGGGGATTGGAAGATGATGAGCCCTATTTCTACGACTACTACGAGGAAGAGGATGATGAAGCAGAGTTAGAAGCCAAGCAGAAGACTAAGAATAATAAGAGAGAGAAGAAGCTAACGCTTGTCTTGAAGCTCAATCGAAGGAGGGACTCAAGCGGGGCCCGCACATCCGATCTGAATTGCTCGTCCAGTTCCTACGGCAGCAAGAACGAGAGTAAGATTTTGAAGAGGAGAAGAATCAACTGCCATGACGTAGATGATGATGACGATGTGCGGTCGAATAAATCAGATGATCGAAAGGTATGTCTATTTATATATATATATATAATATATATACACTCATGATTGGAGAAGTCCACGTCATTGTCTGCTATCTCTCTAGTCAATTGTCAGACTATACGCATGCCTATCTTTGCTTTCCCTTTCTGATTCTTTCTCTTGCTGTGCATGTTTGGCTTTTTTCTCACTTATTAGGGGTTCTGTCGCTTATAAGATGTGTTTTGGATGATGATTCACAGGAAAAGAAGAGAAATGGAGTTCCAAAACCAGTGGATTCTGTTCCAGGTCTTCCTAATTTCTTACTATTCTTCTTCTTGTTTCTGTTGAAGTTATGTTTATTTATTGAGTTTGTTTTGTTTTCCAGGGATACCGACTGATTCTTCCATGCCAACGCCTTTACCAGAGCGGAAGATGCTGGAATTCATTCTTCATAAGCTTCAGAAGTGCGTGATAATTCATTTTTCTTTCATCTTTGATTTTGGTTTCTACTTTCTAGAGAGGGCCTCTCTGACTGTTGGTAGTTTTTCTTTTTCTTCTCGTGTGGCAGGAAGGATACTTATGGTGTGTATGCAGAGCCTGTGGATCCCAAAGAGGTATTTTAGAAGTTACAATTGAGTGGTTTTGGATATCATCTTAACCGACAGGTGGGTTGGATGATGCCAACCAAAGAGTTAGATAGTAATTGAATGACCCATTTGTTTGATCTTTATTGAAATGTTAGGATTTTAAAGCAATGCTTTCCTATCAATGGGGCCAAAATTGGAGTAGTAAAGGTGAAGATCTGTGATGCCCTGGACTGGGTTACTGTAGCGATCTGCATGTTGGGGCATGAGCTGAGGATTAGTATAACAATAATCTTTATTTTCCAAGCATCCATGTGTGTGAGGATATAAAAATCCCATCACAATTATGAATATTTATGGGACACTGCTTACGTTGTGGTGCAATCCAAAGTCCAGGGCTCATCGGATTCCGTGTTGCATCACTAATGCCTCAACAATTGTATACTATCACATAGTACATCATCAAACTGGTATAGACAAAAGTTAAACTAAGCTAAACAAATAAACATGATGACTTATTCCCATATATTCAAGTTAAATAAGTACAAAATATGTTTAATTACGTTCTCCAAAAGTAAAAGGCCAACAAAAGACAATACACAAAAGACAATGGAATCCCAAAAATATATGCTTACCAAATGTAACAACATCTCCTGGGCAACGGACGGTGTCTATATGACATTGACAACCTTTGCACAATAGTCTATTGTGTCTTGTGACTCCTTAGCCGCTGTCTTAGAAACTAGAGCACCAAATATAATTTAGACATTAGTATGACAAGTAATTAAAATAAATAACATGTTTCTTTCTTCAATATTGAATTTAAAGATAGGTAATTAGCAGAGCCCAAATAAAGTCTAACTAGGCATAATTAGCAGAGCCCAAATAAAGTCTTACTAGGCATGTTGAGCAGGAATCATAATAACTTGCGGAATCAAATTAAAATAAGGATAAACATGAAAACATACTCTTAGTAAGATGACATTCACTCGACTAAATTCCCTTGACAATAACAAGGATATATTGCGCATGTCCGAGAGTTGCAACTATAACCATGGGTACTTTCAAAATATACATGTACCCGTACCGAGTACTTACCCGTACACTTTCCGGGTATGGGCACGGCAAAAAACATATTGGGTATGGTCAGACATACCCGGTATGTTTTGACTTTTTGGGTATGGGATAGGTACATTTGTAGATACAGCATGGGTCCGTTATTGATACTTTTGTAAGAGTTTTTTTTTTTAATAACTTTTGTAAGAGTTTGAAAAAGCTAAAAAAAAACTTTTGTAAGAGTTTGAAAAAGCTAAAAATATAATTTTTAACTTTAGTCCTAACCCTTCTCAACGAACTTAGAAGGAAAAAGGCTTTAGCCCTAACCCATCTCCAATCCTCTCGTTTCCAACAAAAAAAAAAAAAAAAAAAAGAAGATGGAAAGGAGGAAGAAGAAGAAGAAAGCAATGCTGGATTATGAAATATAAAAAATAATATTGCTGTTGCTCTTTTTTTTTTTTAATTAGGTTGAATTTGTAATAGTATTAAGCAATTGTTGGCTTGTTGCATCTAAGAATTCTAACCTATTTTAATTATTAGCATATTGCATTATTAAAATTTTAAAAATATAATTCTTTAATGGACGTCCCCCAGTTGTACTTGTATCCTTTTTTTTAAGGATTTTGTCTTATCGGCGTCCTCATACCGTACCCATATCGGTACCCATACCGATACCCTTACTTCATAGGTTTCAGTGCATAAACAAGTTATCCAATAATGTCGAGTAATAACCGAGGGTATTGAGGAAAACTCCTACAAGAGTAATAGTATCTTTAGGCGATCCGCTAATTAGATATGGTACCAAGTGACTCCACATTGGTGGTGGAGCTAGGATGTTTTCTCAGCAATAGTTGACTTACAGTGGGTGGAACAAGGATTTTTTTATAGAGGAGATTGATCATATTTTTTAAATTTGTTGTTTTCTATTTATCATTAAAAATAAATTTATTAATTTTTTTGCAAAATTTTATGCCTATATCTAAAAAATCATAGATTATTCAAAACTTTGAGAACACTACCCCAATATTTTAAAAACATAATTATTCAAAACTTTGAGAACAATTAAAATATAAAAATAATAAGACTACCATAATGAATACAAATTGCTCAAAATAATCCTTTACCCCTTGTTTTAAGAGTGAGAGTTGTATTTCACTCTAATCAAAGTAGGGCCTCTATTGGATGATCAAACCTAAACTAATCCACCCATAATTAATTAATAAAATCTGTTAATTGGTTACTTTGATAGTTTAATAGGCCACAATAATTGTGGTAGACATGGATAGTTTAAAATTCATCGATCAGTTACTTGTGATCGCTTGCTAGGTTGCGATACCAGTGGCAAGCATAGATGGTTGTGAGCACACCATTGATAGTAATTCACCAATGCCATAAAGAGATAAAAAGTTAACTATTCATGTTGCTTAAAATAAATATCATCCTATTAAGTGGACTTTCCTCTAAATTTTACTTTAATAGAAGCTGGTCCCACCATAAGATTGAGCACATCATATTTTAAAATGTAAAATGGTGGACCAACTCCTCATTCAATCCAGAGGATAGCCAATAAGTCAAAATTCAACTAGTGTTAAAAAAAAGCATTATCTCAAAGTGTCGTGAGAGAGAAACCACTCTTTTGGAGAGAAATGCTCTCCTTAAAACTTGGAGATGATTTACTTGTATTTTTGAAAGCAAGCAAAGGACAAACGTAGCCTAAAAGGGATTTGTAAATTCTCTCTTTTTGTGAAGGAACAAAATAATGAGGAGGGGCTATGTTACATAGACTCGGCATTAGTATTGGATGTGGGTGCGCCTTAAGAGAATATGTCAAATGCCTTAGAAATAAACTATCGGCATGAGTATCGGGTGCAGGTGTGTCTGTATCGGGTGCTGGTGCATCATGGTTTTAGGCGAGTTCGTGTATCATAGGGCAAATTTGTAAGAAACCAAAAGGCCTCCAACATATATTCAAGGGAAACCAAGAAATCAAGGAGAGGCAATTGCCCCTCTTTAAACCACTGCCCGTTCCTCCCTCCTCTCCTCAGCCACTGCTCCACGCCACTTTACGAGTCCTACATTGCAACGAGCAAACTAATAATAATGAGATCCAGACACATCCATGTCTAACCGAGTGGGATTGAAGCTACATGGTGCTGACTTGAGACTCAAAGTCAAATATGCCTAAGGGTTCAAGGTTTACCTTTGAACTCAATCCTTACAAGGGGGTTAATAGCCCAGTTGACACCTTTAATTCTTCTAGGGTACGAAGACCATGGTTATCTCACACTCTCAAGTCCCTCAATGTTTACAAGTCCCGAAAATGACAACAAAAGAGGAAATTAGATTGGTGTTTTACACCGAATACCCCCTATTGGGTTTCAACTAAAAAGAATTGAACAAGTATCGAGTGAAACTAGAAAAACAAGTATGCTAAAAGGGCAAAGCTAGCAAGCTAGTATAGTAGACGGACAAGAGTTGACAATAGTAACAAACAAACTTGATCAACGAGATCAGACTAGCCGAAACAAGCTAAGTACAAATGGGCAGCATTTCGATTAGAAGTGGATAGCCTTGAGTGGGTGAAAAGGTATAGTTTAGATCTGGGCAACTCGAAAGGTAGCATGCATTAGATGTAGGCTCACCGACCAAAGTATACCACAACCATGGATCCTACCATCTAAATCTGAATGAGGAAATGACATTGACAATGCACGCCAGTCCTAGGGCATGACTCAAACCATGGATCAAAATAGCGGCCCTATGCTATATTGACCGTAGTGGCAAGGGCCACTATGCTATTTGAGTGTTAGTACCGCTACGCAGTGGCTTGGTTTAGTGGCTATTTGAGTGTTAGTATTGCTATGTAGTGGCCGGTTTATAACACCTAGCCGATGACTTTAAAAAGGTCTCCTTTCTCTTTGTTTACTTCTCTTCTTCCATTTTACCATAGTTCTTCTCCAAGTTGGATCCAGAAGATCACTTTCTTTCCATCTAAAGCTAAAAGACAAAAAAAAAAGAGAAAAAAGAATGAGAAAAAAATGCAAAAGTTACTTTTGCAAAAAGAAAAAAAATTAGTTAATTAAAAAACACACACTCAATCTAGCTTTTTACAATATTATGGATTCTCTGGATTTTTTTATAGATTTTTTTGGTAATTTTTTTGAATTGCACCTCGACCCGCTACGTAGCACCGCTACTGCTACATAGCGCCTGCTACGTAGCATTTTGACAGTCGACCTCTATGCTAGTTTCTACCACTATTTTGATCCTTGACTCAATCAAGCCAAAATAGCTAGGCTAAGATTGGGTGGTCTCGGGTTTGACGGATGGTACAACTGCACTAATGAGGAGTGCATGTGCATTGCATGAAATTGTCATGCCAAAAAATGAATTGTGAACATTTACAATTAAAACAAACAAAACGAGAAGACACGTAAAAGGAAAATGGACAAACACAAGAACTAACGTAGAAATTGTAATTCCTTTCCTTTTCCTAGTTTAATTTACATGGTTCTTACAAAATAACCTCATGGGCATAGGTTGTTTACATTCCACATTTTTTTTCTTTTTTACAACCTCCCGCCCTCTACTACCCCAGTCCTGTCTCGGACTCTCAAAACAAGAAAATTTCAAGAGAAAGAAAGAGAAATGGCTGTTTGGGGGACTGCCGGCTGTTGCATTGGATGGCCGGCAGTTGCCTGCAGAGAGCCACTACTTGCATTTTCTTCCTTAAACAGCAGCAAATGTACTCTGATATTCTGCAAAATTGGGTGGAATGTGGTAGGTTTGATTGTGATTTTCGATTAAGCAATCCTTGTAGTCCACCACTCGTTTCTCTTGATTGTGCTAAAGAGGCGAATTTCGAGGGAGTTGTTGGCTTTTGTATGCTAGCAGAGTGTCCAAGGCTGTACCATTATGGGGCCGTTGTATTGTAAGCCAAAAAGACAAACGCATCGAAGTCAAGGACCTCATTAAACTCAGTGACCGGGGAAGACAAGCAAAGTCTACTTGCTTGGAGGGTTTTGCATGGTTAGGTTCTTGGTTTTTACCATCTGATTATATCTTAGAGGTTAAGGACCTTAGGCAGTGAGGGTGGTTTAGTGAATTTGACAGAGCCTCCTCGGAGTTTCTTCTCTCTTGCGAATTCTAAGAGTTCTTCAGAAATTATCGGATTGGGATTGACCCCTTGCACTGCCCCTCAAGGCCCCTTAGCCTTTTTGAAGGAGGCAGTTGCAAGTAGTGGAGGAAGTGGAGAAAATGGCCATTTTCTGCTTGCCATGATGAACTGTCAGCTGTTGTACAGGTGGACTACCAGAAGTTGACTTGATCTGCACGCTCTGAAGTCGTTGAAATTGCCTCAACGTCTGAAAAACAGCGTGCCGATAGTTTCATGTGTTATCCACTGGCGGGTGCAGATGGTGCACACCGCTGGTTGTCTAGTTTTGGTTGCTCGACGGTTGCTGATTGTGTACTTTGCTTTGCTTCAGCCGCTCGGCGGTTGTCAGCAGTGAGTTTCATCTTTCGTTTTCTTGCTCTTCTTATGCTTCTTTCTTCTTACAAACTTCAGAGGAGCTTTCTTAATGTCCCTAAGCTTGCTTTGACCCTTGGTTCATTCTTTTTGAAGTGTTTGACAAATTTTGACCAACTTTGACTTGGTCCATTCTAGGCCTTGGATTACCATTAACATGCTAGAACAACACCATTTGCTCCTTTATGCCTTCTTAGGGTCTAAATGTTGGGGATTTTGAGTTCCTTGGTGCTCTTATGGTGATTGACATTCAAAACCCTGTGCTTGCATCCATTCGATTTGGGATTGCGTTTTACATGAATCTAAACGATCCATTAGGTGAATGTTAGCTCAAACATCACCTCACAATAGCCATAATTTAGAAAATTAAGGTGAGCCTGGTTACACGCCAATCAACACCATATCTTTCAACACCATTTATAACGCAGCCCTAAGTATTTACTAGTAATAGATATAGCGGCTTTGCGGGACGCAGGTTGAGTTTTGTGTTAAGCTTGCTAGGCATGCAGGGGTAGTGCCGCCTTGCTGGGGATTCAACACCCCTAAACCTAGACCAATTGTGAGAGGGATTCCCAGAAGTTGTAAGTTAGAGTTTACCAAAATGTTTATGGTTCTGGCGTGAAGAACCAAGGATTCCACTAATTTATCCATTAATAGGGGCAAACAATGTCCCAAGGTATGTTGGACAAGTCCCTTCCTAGGTCAAAGTCCAAAAGGTTGGGTCACAAGTCACTAACCAAGCCTAAAGATTCATGGATCTAACTTGGACGAACTGGGGTTTTAAATCCACCAATCAGCCACTTGGAGGGGGCAAACAAGGCCCAAAATAGGTGGCACAATCCCCCAAAAACATAAAGAAAGGAGGTGGCAAGGAAGTAGGTCAACACCCAACAATCGGTTGCAAAAAGGGGAATCGCTGTCTGGTTAGATGTGGCACCCTGAGGGCCCATGTCCAATTGCACTATGGTCGGACATGAGCCCTCAGGAGTTAGGTCTATGTCGGACTTCCCCTGTTTGGCCATGTCCGAATAGAAGCAGGCTTTGGCCCTTTTCTGAGTTTTTCTCCTCCCTTTTTTCCAATCTTTTGGGGAACCTTTGGCACTTGTTTGGGGGTCTTTTAACACTAATAACCACACTAATCTAACCTCCAATTCAGTTACTAAACTAAGCAAAACTAGCCATAATTGAAAGAGTAGAAAATGGAAATCAACGTAAGACTTGCATGCATGTCGTGTTAATCAAATTAATTACTTGCTGTGGGTCTCCTAGCTCACAAATACTGTAGCTAACAGTCCAATTTTGTGACTGAACTTCCCAAGCACAAAACCCCCAATTTCCTAGTATTTACCCACGAAAATAAAAGAAACTAGGAAAGACATGGAATGGGGTCTTGCATGTTGGAATGCTTGGGTGAAATGAGCTTCTAAACACAAATCTGAAGGGAAGAGGAGAAGAGCCTACCTCTAAGAGCTCTTTCCATCAGGAAAAACATGAATGGAGGGGCTGCTGAGCGTGGGTTTGGGTGAAAATGATGATAGAGGAAGAAGACAAGGTGCTCAATCCGTTGGTGGTGGTGTCCAATTGGAGGTGCTGGTTTGGATGCAATTTGGGGAAGAAAATGAGGAAGAGAAGAACAGAACTCAGCTGCTGCAATGCGCAGGAGAAGGAAGAAACAGGGCTGCTTGTGGTTTATCGTGCATTCAGCTTTTCCAGAAATGCTGAATATGTCTTGACTTAATTGAATTGATTTGGCAAAACAGAGGTGTATGGTGTCAAGGTTCTCAAGTGATCTCGGGCCAAGAATGGGAGTTTTTGTGAAATTAAATTATCTTTTCAATGAGCCCAAGAATAACATGCTTCGAGGCTCCAAGGGAAAACTCTACTTTTATGAAAATGACTATGTACTGGCTTATGGTCAAAATTTCAAAACAAAGGATTTCTCGGCATGAAATGGACTTGGGTCAAACACGAAGGTTGTTCATAATAATTTTGGCTATCTACTGAACCTAAAGTGGTATTTTCTGAAATTCCCAAAATTCCCTCAACTTTGCCTGAAATTCCAACTAGGTCCTCTAAATTACTAAACGGGTCCCAAAAGCTCTCAAACTTTCCTGAAACTTCCCAAACACTAACTGACCGTAAAAGTTAAATCAACTAACGTCTAAACTAAGTGTGTAACTACTAAACATAATTAATTAATAGCAATCGTGTAATTAAAGATCAGGGCCTTACAGGATCCTCACAGGCCCATCAAATGTCTAGTTTCTGGCAGGAAATGATTACCCATATCTCACACTAGTAAATTAAAATGCAGGAAATTGAGGGTCCCATATACATATACACCTTATATCGTTACTCACTTCTTCAATATTCCTTAACTAGACCCACTTTACTATAATTTCCTAGGTACTATCAGCACCAAGTGGTGATATGGATTTCAGATCAATAATCATCAAATAATTTTATATATTTTTAATATCTGATTTGTTGGGCTTGCTCCAATGCACGGCATCCCTCAAAATATTCGACTGGGTTTTGATTTCTGAGTTGCTCATCTCTTGGATTTCAGATGATTTTTTTGTTTTCTTGATTTTGCAGCTTCCTGACTATCATGACATAATCGAACATCCAATGGATTTTGGTACCATAAGGAAGAAGCTGGCAAGTGGTGCCTACACTTCCTTGGAACAATTTGAGGTTGGTCACTGTGATTATTGTGATGATCAGTTGCTCTTAATTCCTCTCTCTCTCTCTCTCTCTCTTTCTTGGATGTATCAAGATGGGATAAGGCTTTGATGATGGTGATGGTGATGCCTTGGAATCATTGGAGCTTCTTATCAGTTATTGTATTTGCATAGATTGAGATCTCTCAGTGCTTTATTTGTGGTCCTTTTTGACTTGTTTGAGGGATTTACATTTCGGTGAGTTATCAGTTGATATTTATTTACCATGTCTCATAGGAATCATTTTACGAATTAAAGCAGTGGCTTTATGTTGGTTATTGTCTATGCAGTTGTCAGATAATCTGTATTACTTAATTCCTTCTTGTATTATTGTATTAATTAGAGTGGAGCTTTCTTCCTCATTTCTGTGAGTGAACCATTTCTAAAGAGCTCCTAACTAGTTTGTGAAACTAAGGCCTTGACAACCACATTTTATCTCAATGCTAATGTGGATTGCTATTATTGCTTGTGGGAGCAACACTAAGCCAGATATAAATTTATTACAGAAGAAGATGATAATGTTGGGAAATTGATATGGTAGAAGTGTCTATGGTTGGGGACTAAGGTAGAAGAAGAAAGCTGAGAATAGAAGAGAATAAGGAAAGAAGGGAGGAGAGAACTGACAGATTCTGTGGGAATAATTTGTTGCACATTTCTGTCCTGCACAGTGTAATCTTTTACTAATCATTATTCATTAGTGTTGAGCACTTGAGCCTACAAAGCAAAGCGAATATATACAAACCGCCCCCTCCCAGTGGCTAAATATGTACGTATCTATGAATTTATCAATCTCAACATTTCCCTAAAGCTGAAGTGTTGATATCTATCATGCCAGCTTGGAGAATACATGATCAGGATGGCCCCCTTGAAATCTTTTCTGTCAAAACTTGGGTACTTTTCAATTAGAAATAAACATAACTGAATCTCCTTGGTGGCCACATTCTCCCTGATAAAGTGACTGGTAACCTCTATGTACTTATTGTGTTCATGAACCACGGCATTGGAGGCAATATGAATCACTGCTCATATTATTGCAGTAGAAAATCATTATATCACCATTGTAACACCCACTTTGGTTGCTCAACTAGTCATCAACCATAATAATTCATTTGTACTCTGACAAAGAAGGAACATTTTGTTCCCATTGCTCATTAAGAGCACCGTACATTATGCATATCCAGTACATGGATCATAATCCTTTCAGATAGGCATTACAGGACAAGATACCAATTATGGACATTCTCTCTGCATATTGTATTATTATAAATCCAGCCTTGTCAAGTCATACTGACATAACTCAAATGGTATCAAGGCCTACCTATAATCTTTTGAATATAAATGAGATACTCATGTCGTGAATTGGGTATTATGGAACACCTGTTCTGGTGGGTCCATATCCTGCTCGGCCCATCTGAAGAACTATATCTCTGTCCTATTTGTGCTCAAGGAGATCTGCAGAAGTTTCCAAGGTCATAGGGTCTTGTTTAGCTATAAAATTCCTTGAACTGAATCCTGTCAAGTCCATCCTTTCGGTCAGCCTTGGTATTTCTAGATCTGGAAGTCTTTTGATTGCATTTGATGGGACCCATTGAGTTTGGACCTATCCAGAAGAATCAGGAACGGTTGATAATCAAGTAGAAAAAACTCCAGAAAGAATTCTTGAAAATCCAGTGAAAATGTATTCCCGAAGGAAAGAGAAAGTAATTAATTACTTGTTCCAGATCCAGCATAAACAGAGGTTTTGGATGCAAATTCTCTATCAGGCATTCCTACTACAGCTGGCTCCGAGCTTGATCTGCCTATTGCTCTGCGTAAGGGGAAACAATTTGCTGTTACACATCATTAGTATCCTATCATCTTCTATCACCTAAATTTCATGCATGTGTCATGATTGTGTGTCGTAAGTATACCCTTAGCTGTATTTGTTCTTTCTTCAATAAATTTTACTGTTACCGATAAAAAAAAAAAGTGTACCCTTACATATCTTTGATTTCTTATTTTTGTTTTTGAAAAGGGTTGACTGAATTAATTGCTCAAAAATAACTTTATAGTATAGGAGAACTGTATTGAAATTAAAAACCCCACATAGAAGGGGTAGCGATCAACCAAAAGGAGAACCAAAGCGCCATAAAGCTGGGCAGTGGCCCTATAAAAGCTACCTACAAATTAACAGCATAAAACAATCAAGGAAGGCTTAGAGGCTCCCTCTTTAGCAACCTTGTCTGCTTCCTGATTTGCCAAACGTCTGCTATGGGAGAAGGAAATATTCAACTCCTTAGACAGCTGGGTCACCTCTTCCATGATATTCGCTAGATACCAAGGAGCGGCAGAATATAGAGAACTCCAATGAATGGTGCAGTCAGAGTCTCCTTCAACCAATAAACGATGAGGATTTGGCCTAGAGGCTTCCTGCAAGCCAAATTTCAAGGCTAACAATTCAGCCTTCTTGTTAGAACAGAACCCAACCCAACTGGACTTGAATATGAGAGGAGGATAAGGCCATTCCCAAGTTACCCAAATCTCTCCCATTGAAATTGGGCTTCAACACACCTGGAGGGGGTGGGCACCATCTAGGAGAGATGCACGGGGTGTGATGATGGGAAGAAGCCACTTCCCTTCAGTTATGAACAATGGAATTCATAGAGATACCCTTGAATTGAGCCAAAAGGTTGGTCCACTATGCCAGTAGAAGCTTTGCTTTCTCTTTCAACAAAGACTCATCAGAAGCTTTTCCTTCAAAACAGCCCATGTTTCTTTCCTTCCATAGAGACCAAACAATTGCCAAGAAAGAGAGGCTCTACATTATCCCAGCTCTATTGAAACCTGCCCCAAGTCTCCAGGACTCAAATAGAGCTAGGAGAGTGGGGAAAAGGGCCACTATAGGGGAAGCATCCCAAGTTTGCCTTCCAAATGCATTGAGCAACACTACAATTGAGCAACAAATGGTCCACTAATTCCTCACCCACAAGACACATTGGGCAAGCATTAACATTTATAATCTTTTAGCGCCTTAAGTTATCCATGGTGAGAATTCCACGAAGAAGTGCCGACCATTTGAAGGCGATAGCCCTTAGGGGGTTCTCATTTTTCTTAGGCTGGCCTAATTAAGGTGATTCTCTGCGGCTTTTGTAGTCATAGAAAAAAAGAAAGAGGCCACCGAGAGCAAGCCATCTGTTGCAGCCAAGGATCAAAATAATGGTTGTAGTGGGCATAGTGGCTAGTTTAGTGGCGTTACGTAGTGGTGTGAATTGAAAAGGTTGTCAAAAATAATTTGAAAAAAAATATCCAAAAAATCCAAATACTGGAACATGTTAGAATTTGATGTGTTTTTCCTATAATAACTAAGATAGGAAGATGTAGCGTTCCCTTCACTGCGTAGAAGTCCTGTGTCGCTAAATAATTATAAAATAAGAGAATTGATCTGATTTTTCCCTTGCATTTGTGTTGATTAACTATACTAAGTTAGATACCATTATGCATTTCTAAATTTGTAATTCAAATAAGTAATTCAACACAACTGTACGTAGCAAATGATTTATAAATTATAATGCTTAAAAAAACTTGAAGTTCAAACAAAATAACAAATGAAGTTTCATCAAAAAAAAAAAAAAAAGATTTTTGTTGAAAGTGGAGAAAAGAATACTTCTATAAAGGGGTTGTCTGCTAGGACATTAACTAGAAAAGAGCCCTTGAGAGGAATTGTCTGCATCATCTTCAATTCAGCCATAGCTTATGTGTTTTGTTGCTGTTTTAAGCATAAAAGGGCAGAAGAGTTGCATAGAAATGTTGTTTAGAGGGAAGAAGGAAATTTTTATCTATGGTTGCAGCCATCCATATCCTTCTATCTTTCATATTCATAGGAATGAAAACATTGCCAATACAAATCAGCAAATACCCGAATTGGCTTTCCTCCACTTGATTCAAGTTCCTTCTAAAAATAGGCCCCCATAAATTAGAATCACCTTGCCTCTCCAAATAATCTAAAATTTTGGCCTGTTGATTACTTGCACAATTGAATAATTCTGGAAAGGAGGTTGCTAGAGGCACATTCCCCACCCAAAGGTCCGTCCAGAAGAAGACTAGGTCACCTTTGATAGCTCGAAATCTCATATGCTTTGTAAACTGCTCCTTGGCAACGAGGATCCTTTCCAAAGGCCAGAGGAGTAAGGACATGGGTCTTCCAGTGGACAACCCTCTTTGGAAATAGCATATTTATTGAAAAGCACTGTGAGTCCCTAATTTGCTTGGGTAATCCCTTGAGGTAAGACCATGTCAATTGATCCTGTGAGCCAAGAAAGGGGAATTCGCAGGGAGTAAAGGTGGAGTGCTTCGGTTAGCACCGCGAGACTTTGAAGTCCCACATCGGAAATATCCAAGTCCTGCCCTGTGCTTATAAGTCAAATCCCATGTTAACTCAACATGATGCATCCGTGGAACCCATAAGAGCTCCGAAGTTAAGCGTGCTCGCCTAGATCGGTTGTGGGTTTGAATCCCCTCAACCACCTTTTTTCTTCTTGCACTTTTGTGGTCCCGAATTGGTAAATCAAACTGTTTTGTCTTCTTTACTGATCTAATAGCCCCTATGACATTTAATTTCATATCTAAACTCTTCATAGATTTTTAGAAATTTGTGAAAAATGTCTAAAGAATCCCAAACCTATAGATCTGATCTTTTGCACTTTTGTGGCCCCCACTTCATGATGCGAGCTGTTCAAAGTTCTCATATTAAATCTTCGTAGATTTTTAGAAATTTGTGAAAATATTCCAAAAAATCTAAACACATCTAAAAGTTTTGGCTGTACTTATTTAGTTAGGTGAAAATGGTGATCTTGACAGACATGGTTTTGTTCTTAACATATGTAATATATGCATAAGTAACATTTACGCATGTTGAAATCCATTTTCCTATCTCATGCACAAAAGGCAAATGGCCCCTTAACATTTTTCAATTTTCAAATAAAATGAATTTTTGTTCTAAACTCTTGGGGCGTGTTTGGTAATTCCACCTCAAAGTAAAATTAAAGTTATCTTTTATTTCAAGATACAACAAACTAAAAGAGTCAAATCAAAATACCAAATTTTAAAAAAATTCTCTTTTTACACTAAAAAGTCAAAAAGCTACTTTCTCATCTCACTAGCTGACAAAAAATATTTACTTTAACACAAAAAGTCAAAAAGTTACATTCTCTCTTCACTAAAAGACAAAATCTCATCACTGAATTAATTTAACGCCTCTCAACCTTTTATCTTTTGAAATGACCATTTACCCCACTTCACTTTACTAGTTAAATTAACAAACAGCCTCTTAAGAGTCAGATGAGGGTCAATTTGCCCTGCCATGGCAGGGGTTAATGGATTTGAGTGGGTTGGATTGAGAGAGGGATTCTTTACCTCAAAATCTGAGTCCTGGTCTGTCTTCTAAATTTGTTAGCATGGGATGAGATGTTTGCTGGCTGAGGTGAGTGTCCACCATTTTTCTTTTTGTACATGTGATCTATCCAACTATGGGCCCAACTTTTATTGACATTAAATGGCTATTGCTTTTGCATGTGGCTGATATGCTCATGTGCTTGTGAATGAATGCGTGCATAGTGTCCTCGATGTTAGTGTTTGTTAGCTTTATTTTTGTATATTTGAGGATTTTGTTATTCTGTATACATTTCTAGATAATGACTTTTAGATTTACCTTGGATGCAGAGTGATGTTTTTCTAGTTTGCACAAATGCAATGCAGTATAATGCATCAGAAACTATATACTATAAGCAGGCAAGATTTCAGAATTCTTTTTTGCACTTCTCATGCATTCTTATTAATTCTGTTTGATCTCAATTTCTTTTCCATATTTGATTGTGACTTTATTCATTTGCAAAGGCGCACGCTATACAAGAGCTAGCAAAGAAGAGATTTGACAAGTTAAGGGTTGTTGCATGCAATGAGATGGAGCTTGAGTCTCTGCAGAAAACCATATCCAATTCTATGTCAAGAAAGTCCATGAAGAAGTCCATGTCCATGAGTGCACAAGAACCTGTGGGCTCTGATTTCTCTTCAGGTGCGACTCTTGCCAACACGAGAGACACTTGCACTGGGCCAAACATGGCACAAGCTGTTGCAGTTGACAAGTCTGGCAGTGTTGATGGGTTGGTTATGGAGGGCAATTTATTCTTGGATGAGAACAAGCATGCTATAGCAGAGGAACTTTCAGGTATCATTGTTTCTTGGATGGCAATTCTTGTGCAGAATTTGGTTTTTTTATGTAATTTAAATTAATTATGGGGCTATTTACAATAAGGATGCATTTTCAATTATACATTTCCATTTAATGATATTCAACAGTATTATAATAAATTGGTAATCACACACCAATAATTTCTTCTGGTTTCTTTGCTCTCCTCCTCCCCCTCCTCTTAGTCTAGTATTTCTTCCCTATTTAGAGAGGGCTTAGCGTACAAAAGACCTAGATTTCACTGGGCATGTTTGAACCTGCTAGGGATGACATCTGTGTCAAGATTGCTAACATCAGCCACTATGGAGTATGTGACACCCAGGTTAAGGAAAATCATAAGTACTGATTCGTGGTTCTCTGCATGTTATTACGGATGTTATCCAGAATTAATTAGTCTACAAGTTTAAGTGGCCTTTTATTAGATATAAAGGAATATTTTTATAAAAAATGCAGTTCTCTTGAAGATATTTTGTTTTAAATCCAGAGCGTGTGGATGCAGACTATTGGTTCCAGACATACATGTTGAGGTTTTTCCTTTCAACAAAATTTATTTTATGGAGATCTGATCCATGACGAATGCTAATTAATACACACACACACACTCATATGGCACCACCTCTCAATCTCCCATCTGCTCACATCTGGTGGTTGGCCCATTTGAGTGGACCACAAAACAGGGAACCCGCCTCGATGGTCACCAGTTCTAAGGTTTGGTTTCAAACATCATCATCATCATCATCATCATCAAAGCCTTCCCAACCATGTTGGGGTCGGCTACATGAATTCTATTTCTCCATTCCATTCTATTTTGAGCTAAATCTTTCGATAAGTGCCACTTCTTCAAATCTGAATTAATGACTTCCATCCATGTTTTCTTCGGCCTACCCCTACCTCTTGATGGACGCTCCACCTATATATCCAAACTTTTAGTGAGATACTCTAATGTCAAGTGCAAATGTGCAAATATTCACCTTATGATTTGAAAATCTACAACGATGTGCACACATTGCAAGTTATGGCATTGGAGACATTATTTAATTGGTATAGATTTCATCTTATATTCTTATCATGACGCATTAACACACCATCAATCCCAACAACACATTGGTGATCATCAAGCTAAGTGGAGTGCCTATCTTTAGGAGTTCAGTTTTAGTATCTGACACAAACAGCCAAAGACAATTTGATAGCCCAGCATTATGTCGTCAAAAGCATCTCCTCACCACCATGACAGTCATTGTGCCAGGTTTTGAGTAGATCAAGCAAGAGTATGCAAATGAAAAGGATCTTGGCACTATCTATCCAGATCTTCTTAATGGTGACCAAGAAAAGTAGCCACAGTATAGTGTACATGATGGTTTCTTATTCAAAGGTATCAAACTCTTCCTACCTGCTGCTCTTATTGAGAACATGTTGTTCTAGAATCACATGAAGGAGGTTTTAGTGGACACTTAGGTCGTGACAAGACCCTAGCTCTTGTGGGTGATCGATCTTATTGGCCGCTCTTGGAGACTAATGTTATCAACCTTCGTGAAGGATGTCTCACTTTTCAATTGGCCAAAGGGAACAAAAAGAACATAGGATTATATTAGCCATTACCAGTTCCTCATGCACCTTGGGAAGATATTAGCATGGCCAAAAACACTTAGAAAAGTTGACTTAATCTTAGCTTTGGTTGATCGTCTCTTCAAGATGGCTAATTATATTCCATGTACAACCACAACCAATGCTTTTCTAGTCATTCTATTGTTTGTCAAGGAAGTTGTTCATCTACATGGACTTCCGACGACCATTGTCTGAGATTGCATCACCTAGTTCATGATGGACTTCCGAAGACCATTGTCTCAAATTCTGTTACCTGGTTCATGAGTTATTTTTGGAAGACTTTGTGGATGAGAGTCAAGACGAAGGTAACTTTTCCACTGCTTACAACCCTCAAATTGATGGGCATACTGCCATGCCCCCAAATCGGATTATTGCAGTTATCCTAGTCTAGGCGTGTGGATTAGAATGAATGGGATACTTGCCTTTCTTTCTCAGGATCAGCGTGTGTGAGGATGTACAATTTCCCAACTCTAACATGATTATTTTGTGTAGATTTACGTGGTGTTGCAACCCGAAGTCTATGGCCTTCGGATTTTGTGTTGCAACCCAATCGTTTCCACATGTGCTTTCAATAAAGTTATACATCGTCAGACTAGGGTAAGCTATAAGCATAGGGTTATAAAGCATAGCAGTAAACTGGGTTTTTTCATTACCCAATATGCTAAAGTGACAAAATAAAAATGTGCAGTAATTACAATTGAAAAGAAGGCTAACAAGGCCTGTACAACTGAAATAAACTTGAAGTGCATAAAATAACCCCCAAAGTGTTACAACAGCTCTATTCATGACTCAATGTCTAGATGACACCTTTAGCACAACTCTCACCTATGCAATGTGCCTCCACAAACTCTTCCTCACAGGCCAAGGCTAAAACATACAACACCAAGGTTAGCAAGGTCAGGCATGATGACCTGATAGGTCATCATCATCATCATCATCGTCAAAGCCTTATCCCAACCATGTTGAGGTTGGTTACATGAAATCTGTTTCTCCATTCTGTTTTATTTTGAGCCGAATTTTAGATAAGTTAAATTTCTTCAAATCTAATTCAATGACCTCCATTCTATTTTCTTCGGCTTACCCTTATCTTTTGATGGGCCATCCACCTATATAGCCAAATTTTTTCTTACCGTTGCCATTACTGGCCTGCGCTTAACATGCCTAAACCATATTAAAATGGTTTCTCTAATCGTATCCCCTTTTAGTGTTACCCATAAATGCTCTCGAAAGCCCTCATTTCTAATTTTATCTTTCCTAGTTTTACCACACATCCACCTAAGCATTCTCATCTCCGCTACATCCATCTTATGAATATGCATCTTCTTAATTGGCCAACATTCTGCTCCATATGTCAAGCTGGTTTAACCACTGTTTTGTAAAATTTGCCCTTCAATTTCGTTGGCATTCGTCTTTCATAAAGCACTTCAGAAGCTAGTCTCCACTTCAGCCATCCAACTTTTATCCTATGCTTCACATCTTCGTCAATCTCCCCATCCTTACTAATCATCAAGCCTAGGTACCGAAAAAAATTTTTATATGGTATCTCATGAGTTTCAATTTTGATAGTAGTTTCAACACTTTGTATATGTCCACTGAAGTTGCAATCCATATATTGTCTTTGTGCGACTTATTTTAAAGCTTCTAGATTATAATGCCCCTTCGCCATCTCTCAAGTTTTGCATTTACATCATCTCTTGATTTATCCACTAATACTATAACATTTGTAAATAACATACACAATGGTACTTCTTCTTGAATATGCACAGTTAACTCATCTATAATTAATGCAAAGAGATAAAGGCTTAAGGTTGATCTCTGATGTAAACGTATAGTCACAGGAAATCTACCTATTTCTCTACATGTGGTTCTCACATTTGTTACTGCTTCTTCAATCATATCCTTAAAATTTTCAATGTAACCTCTGAGGACATTTCTTTTCTTCAAAACCCATCAAATTAAATTCCTCAGTACCCTATCATAGGCTTTTTCTAAATCGATAAAAATCATGTATAGATTTTTCCTCTTTGCTCGATATTAATTGCCTAAGTAAAAAGATAGCTTCCATAGTTGATCTCTCTGGCATAAAATCAAATTGATTTTCAGCGATCTTGGTTTTTCGTCTCAGTCTTTGCTCCATTATTCTCTCTCATAACTTCATAGTATGACTCATAAGTTTAATTCCTCGATAGTTGGTACAATTTTGTATATCTTCCTTATTCTTATATATAGGTATTACAATGCTTCTTCTCCATTCATTTGGCATTTTCTTTGTCACAAGTATCTTATTGAATAGTCTATATAACCAACTCACCCCAACCTCTCCTAAGCATTTTCATACCTCTATCGAAATACCATATGGTCCTGTAGCCTTTTCTGTTTTCATTCGCTTCAATGCTTCCTTCACTTCCACCCCTCTAATTCTATGGAGAAAAGTATGCTATAGTGATGAAGTATCCTCCTTAACTATTGTATCTCCTAAATATTCTTCATTTAAAAGTTTGCTAAAATATTCCTTCTACCTTTTTTTTAATATCGCTGTTTTTCACCAGAACATTTCCCTCATTGTCCTTGATACATTTGACATGATCTAAGTCCCTACTTTTCTTTTCTCTTATTTTTGCGAGCTTAAAATTTTCCTTTTCTCCTTCTCTTGTTCCCAACCTATTATAAAGGTCATCGTATGCTTTGAACTTTGCACTACTTACTACTTTCTTTCTTTGTCTTCTTATGCATCTCAAAATTTTCCATACTCTTAGTTTCCTGTCAAACTTTGTAACAATGTCTTTACTCTCGAATAATTTTCTAAACCCCCACACTCCCCTACCATGTTTCTTAATTACTATGTCTCTTTCCTTTTGATTCTCCAAGTATCTCCTTTCCAACATTCCTAATGCAATTAGCCATTTGATTCCACATAACTGTAGTTTCTCCTTCAAGATTCCATTCTCCCTTCTCAATCATTTTGTTCTTAAATATATTTGCTCTTTCCCCATTCAAATCTCTCCACCTTGTTTTAGGGTCCATTTTGTTTACTACCACTCAATTTCTACTTTAATGCAAATATCTAAAACTCCAAGCCTATATTGCATGATCAAACTCTCTCCTGGGATAAACTTGCAACCTTTACAAGCCAATCGGTCCTATTTTTTAAACTAGAAAATAGTCTATCTGACTCTTATTACTCCCACTGTTATAAGTAATTAAATGCTCATCCCTCTTTTTAAAGTAAGTATTTGCTACTACAAGATCAAATGCCACTGCAAAGTCCAATATAGTGTTTCCGAATTAATTCTTTTTTCCAAATCCTTACCCTCCATGCACTCTCTCATATTCTCTATTATCTCTTCCTATATGCCTGTTTAAATTCCTTCTAAGGAAAATCTAATTACTATTTGGGATTTCTTGCATTAAATCATCCAGCTCCTCCCAAAATTATCTTTTTACACTTTCCTCTAGTTCTACTTGAGGAGCATATGCACTGATGATATGAATTATGTCTTCCTTTAGCATTAGTTTAATTGCTATAATTCTATCACCAAACTTCTTTTACCGCAACAATTTTCTCTTTTAAATCCTTATCAACAATTATACCCACTCCATTTCTTGTATTACTCTTTTCTGCATAGAAAAGCTTATACCCATTCGTGAGCTCCTTAGCTTTATTCCCTTTCCACCTTGTCTCCTCAAGCCACACTAATTCTTCTTCTTTTCATTATCTCAACTAACTTCATGCTCTTGCCTTTTAAAGTTCCTATATTCCAAGTGGCAAGTCTAATTTTCCTATTCTTCCTCTTCTTCTCATAGACGAACTTCTTTAACCGCACTAGCTCAGAGTCATGTGGTAGCTCTTGCACACTTTTCACTACAGCCGGGCATTGCTGCAATGTGTCGTTTAAAGCGGGGAACGCCCTAGCTTTATCATGAAATATTGTTATCTTAAAATTCATGTTTGAATTGTGATAAAGTTTTACGTTGGCTATCAACCTACCTAACGCAACCCCCTTCCTCTACCCGGGCTTGGGATTGGCAGCAAAAACTGGCGGACTTTAAAAATAAATAATAGAACATGTTGTTGCAACTATGAATATAAAGGCAGGCAATTGTAACAGGGTGTAGGTAGGTAGTGCATGAATATTGAGACTGAGCAAAACTATACAAAATCAGTGTAAGACGGATCTAAAATATCCAATACTGTCTAACAAAATGGCAACCACATGAGCCATACCCTCTTCATCACTCGTGGTGACGGGAGCACACGAGCAAATATAATCATGCATACATATAATAATAGTAAGCCAGTATAGCTGGTGTTAAGCAAATTATGATAATAGTAAGCCATTCATTAGATGGCCATCACATGAGGCACCGGTTACGGTAACGGGCAAC
Source organism: Sextonia rubra (assembly GCA_037013555.1). Lineage (NCBI taxonomy): Eukaryota > Viridiplantae > Streptophyta > Magnoliopsida > Laurales > Lauraceae > Sextonia > Sextonia rubra. Next base: position 11,188,377 of record JASUAD010000011.1, read on the forward strand.
GTAAACACACAAGAACCAATCTGCAGATGGTGATAATAGCAAGAACTCCAAAACAGCTGGATCTTGACTAAAATGGAAGTCCAAGCTTTAGTGGTGTCGACTCAAGAATCCAAGACAATGGGGCTGGGTCTAGGTCCGTTCCATTTTTATCACCTCAACCTCACTGGGGAGTTCGAGGTCCCATTGAGTGTCTACAGGCATCCCCAAGGGTTCAAGGTTTACTTGTGCCTTCAATCCATTCAAGGGGGCTCATAGCCCAATGGACCCTGAAACTCTACTCAGGTTTCGGGTCCATGGTTTTCTGTCTCTCAAGTCACTCAAGGCCTCACAAGATTCACACATGGTACAGAATAGGGTTACTACTACAAAACAGGCTAGAAACACACAAGCACATTTATCAATGTGGGTAGTTCTTGCGTAATCCAAATTTAGTTAACTGGACCCCTAAGCAAGTTGGACAGGCACACGGACTCACTTACATGTGATATTGGGCAAAATTGATAAAACTGAGCTAAGGTGCTGACTTGGCAAAGCCTGAGGTCTTTAAATCATACAACATTTTGGCATGAAATGGTCCAACCATGGATGAAAATCTCGTAATCGATTGCGGTATCGGCTGGTCCCAAAAACTGATACAATATCGGTATAGGTCTCGGTTCGCCATCCGTCACGGTTGTCATGGTGTAAATATTTTTTTAATCCAAAAAATTTTGAAAAAATATTAAAAAAATCCAAAATATTAGAAAAGGCTAGAAAACAATATATATTTTTTTCATTAGTAACTAGTATAAATCAAATTATTAGCCCCCCTAAGTTATGACATCTTGTATTACTGTCTTGTTTGAAATTATGGTTACAATTACATAAAATTAGATGTATATGACAAAACATGTTAAAATATCACAAATGTCATAAAGTGAAATTATAATTATGACTTATAATTTATAAACTAAAATTTTGAGATTTGCAAGCACCAAATCCAACAAAACTCTTGGAATCATGACCCTAAGAGACTTATTATTGACCAATTGAACAATACAAATACTAGTAATCTACACTTACTTGATGCATATCTGGATGGCTAAGTTCCAAACTTCGTTTTATCTATAATCACGGGAAATTAAACATTATAAGCAGTAGCATCACTGCACGGTTTGATGGTGTTGAGGTCGAGCACTCAAGCTTAGCTTTGAATAACCATTAGGCATGTCATGAACAATGCAGCTAGAAGGAAGTCTCTTGCAAGTAGATGCAGTTGTGTTCCCTCTAATACCATCAATGGTCACATCGACAATAACCCACATGTAACGACCTAAGAATCTGGAGCTCTTTAGATTCTTAAGACGTTTTCAAATTTATAACAACACAACATAAATCAAATTTCTATGACCATAAAGGTCTAAAAACATTCAAATTCCATTGCATTTAAATCATTAAGTATATTGAAAGTCATGATAAAACTATTGAATAGAAGACAAGTCTCTAATAGCAGTAGAGGAAATATTTAAATGTTGGGCTAATCCCATCTACGAATCTAATGATTGTTCCTCGCGCTCTGGATTAGCCACGCATGCTAAAATCCACCGACTGATCTTCGTCACTCCCTGCAACCTGTACGAATGCATTACCTGGAGTGGGGCGAACCACTGGTCAGTAACACTAGTGAGTAGAATAATTAAACATTAAGGTATAGCACATCTTCAATCATTCATGTGAATATTTATAAATTTAATAATAGTGTTAAACACAATATCTTAATCAATTCTTTCCTGAGTATTTTTCCTCATCAAACATCAAAAGGTTCCAATACCCTATGCACGTGTATCTACGTTTCTATCAACAATATGGCTTATCATCCACCATGAATGTTGAGTCTGTTTCGATACTCCCACACTGGAGTATCTTCATTTCTATCACCAACATGGCTAATCCTACCACCATGATTGTTGAACCTACTTCTTCGACCAACATCCACGAGAGAAGCTCTATACTCAGTGCTAGCGGTTTGTGTTACTCCATTTCAATCATCAATGTCAAGTTCAATTCAATAAGTTTATTAGAGATTCACTCCATCATAATCGGTTACATCATCTTATTATTTTCTTTGGCCAATACCACATTACGCTGGTTAGTCTTGGCCCACTCCAAGTTGGAGTTGGTACCAGGCACTGACATTGCCCATAACTTATTGAGGAAGCTAATTATTCATCGTAAAATTAATCACAGGGATCAAGACATGATTAATGAATTCAGATTGAAATATCTTCCATTATATTTGAATATTCATAAATTATTCCATGCTAATCATATTTTCTTTCCAATTCCGATGTGACGATAAAAATTTAGCATTTATTACAATAAATGTCATAGGGATTGCATTCTAGTAATAGCACATAGTTACTGTTCCTTACATATCCTTACAAGAAAAAAAGTGAAAGGGTCATCTAGCAACTAAGTATGAGCTTCAGGGACTTATGAGTAAATATACCTAACAATTTTATAAAGAATATAGTGCCAGATCCCTAGCCTTATGCTACAGCACTCGAACTTCATATTCGGCAAAAGGGGTTCACGCCTAGCACTTTTGGGACCTTTAGATGGTGGGACCCAATGGTCCAAATCACAAGGAGAACTACCCTTAGGGTCGCCCACGTGTCCTCTTCAAGATGAGTGGACCTGATCTTTGATCAAGTGGCCCATGCGGTTTTACAACCACTGTTGATCAAGACTCCTAAAACTCATTAGATTCAGCCCTTCTCTGTTATTCTAATGCATGCCTCAACAAAGCTCATTCATCTTAGTGATCAAATTGAAGGTTGAGAGGTATGCTAGTTACAAAAAATTGATTCAGTAAGTTCTATCGAAGTAATTGGGGTTTTTGATGATCTTTTCTTCCTCACATATGGTCATCAAATACTAGGAGGTTTCAATTTTTTTATCAATAGGTTTAGTTGGGTTGTTTCTCAACCTGAAACAGAGTCAATGGGGCGTCGATCAAGATCCCATCTCCAGATCATCAGGTCTGATTGGTCATTAGATGATCCATTTGCAATTCGTCCAGTAGATCATATGCCAGTCACTGTAGTAATTGTATTTGACGAGAATCATCACTTCGAATGATCAAATTACTCTCAATTTCTCCCCACATCAGAATCTTTAGAACAAGGTTCTTGAATTCAATTTTACACCTAATAGTGGAGAAGTTCTACTCACCGGGTATAGAATTCGTCGCCCAAGTTGTGAGTGGTCTTGAACTGAACATACGTTATGCGTCCCGCCGTCGATCTTCCTCGTCCTCTTCACGATCTTCTTCTTCTTCTACAGATTTTACAATTGAGATCTCTCTCTCTCATTGATGTGTAGAACAAATAGGCTCCCATAAATATATATTAGTGTTCAGACAGTCTTGCACTAGGTGTCTTGTTTGGGACTTCAAGGGAGTCTTTTTAGGAGTGTATTTTTGAGATAGAGTCCTGTTGAAATTCTTAGTTTTCAAATGACCTTAATCTAGTTTGATTATAATTCTACTAAGAATCCTAGTAGGGATATTACATACTCCCCTCAGGAAATTTGGTCCTCCAAATTTAAATATGCCTGGTGGAAAAAAGTGGATATTTTTCGCAGACCTCCTCCTCTCTCTCCCATGTGGCCTCTAGCTGGTTATGATGTTACCATAGTACTTTAACTAGTCAAATAGTTTTGTTCTGTAGAGCTCTTTCCTTCGTCTCTAGAATAGCCACTAGTTTCTCTTCATATGACAAATCTTGTTGTAGTTGAAGTGGCGCGAAGTCTATAACATGTGATGAGTCTGGTTTATATTTTTTTAGCATAGACACATGAAAGACATTATGTACACTTGGCAGTTGTGGTGGTAGTGTTAGCTCATAAGCATTTTTCCTGAATCTTATAACCCCTTTGGTTGGGGAGACTTTGAGAAAAACATGGTCTCCCACAGCGAATTCCAATTCCCTCCTGTGGTTATCAACATAACTTTTTTGTCTACTTTGAGCAGTCTTAAGCCTATCCTGAATTTTCTTGATATTGTTCGTCAAAGTCTGCGTCCAATCTAGCCTAAGTATTTTTCGATCACCTACCTCTTCCTAGTAGATAGGGGCTCGATAATTTCAACCATACAACGCTTCAAAGGGTGCCATTTGAATGCTCAAATGATAACTATTATTATAAGCAAATTCCACAAGTGGTAACTGTTCATCCCAACTGTCCTTGAAATCTAAAGCACATGCTTGCAACATATCCTCAAGGGTTTGGTTGGTCCTTTCAGTCTAAGCGTTGGTTTGGGGATGATATGCCGTACTGAACTGCAACTGAATTCCTATAGCCATCTGTAGTTTCCTCCAAAAGTTGGACACAAATGTAGAATCTCTATCCAAAACGATGGAAACAGGAATGCCATGTAACCGAACGATTTCCGTAGCATATTTTTGTGCTAATTCCTTCATTGAAGTTTTACTCTTAAGGGGAATAAAGTATGCGGATTTAATCAAACGATCCACAATAACCCAAATTACTTCATTGTTCTCGAAGGTACATGGAAATCTTGACACAAAATCCATTGTAATATGCTCCCATTTCCATTCAGGAATGAGAAGTGGTTGCAACAATCCTCCTGGCTTCTGATGATCTGCCTTTATTTGTTGACATGTTAAACACCATCCTACAAATTCTGAAATATCATTTTTCATACCAATCCACCAAAATCGTTTTCTGAGGTTTTGATACATCTTAGTATTCCTTGGGTGAATGGTATATCGAGTGTGATGCGCTTCTCGTAATATCTTGTCCTTGATCTCTAGAACATTAAGGATATATAGCCTATCTCGGAAATACAAAGTACCATTGGTGAGTGAAAATTCAAGCTTGTTATCCATTTTGTTGAAGATTTCCAATAGTGCCTCATCATTCCTCTGGTGACCCTTGATTCACTAAATGCGTTCTGGTTGAACTTTGAAATTACCAACTAAGACCTTGTTACTTATGGGCTAAAGATTTACTTCCAAATCTCTGATCTCTTTTAATAATCTCCACTCCGTTGTCAAACAGTTTAGTTGAATTGATATCCCACTTAAAGCATTGGCTACTACATTTGCTTTACTAGGGTGTTAGGAAATGGAGAAGTCATAATCTTTTAGAAACTCCAACCATCGTCACTACCTTAAGTTTAAGTCCTTCTGAGAGAAAACATATTTGAGGCTCTTATGATCTGTATATACCTAGAATTCTTCTCCATAAAGGTAGTGTCTCCAAATCTTGAGCGCAAAAACAACTGTAGCCAATTCTAAATCACGTGTCACATAATGTTGCTCATGAGTCTTTAATTGTCTGGAAGCACAAGCAATCACTCTGCCATGCTGCAGGAGTACACATCCCAATCTATGAAAAGATGCGTCGCAAAATATCACAAAACCACCACTGCTAGATTACAAGGCCAGGATCAGTGCCGAAGTTAGCTTTTCCATCAATGTTTGAAAACTAGATTCACATTTGTCGTCCCAAATAAACTAGACATCCTTTCTAGTGAGCCGAGTTAAAGGTCCTGCGAGGGAAGAAAATCCCTTCCCAAATCGTCTGTAATATCCTGTGAGTCCTGAGAAACTTCGGACTTTTGCCACTGTGGTTGGTCGTTTCCAATTAGTGATGGGTTCGATCTTTGTAGGATCCCCCAACAATCCTTCTCTCGAAATGATGTGGCCTAAGAAATTTACCTGCGCTAACAAGAAGTTGCATTTACTCAACTTTGCGTATAATTGGTTATCTCTTAATAATTGTAGTGCAGTGCGCAAGCGATTTTCATGCTCCGCTTCCGTCTTCAAATAAATTAGAATGTCATCAATGAATACCACTACGAACAGATCCAAATACGGCTTGAAATTTTGATTCATGAGTGCCATGAACACTGTTGGTGCATTTGTTAGCCCAAATGGCATTACTAGGAACTCGTAATGTCCATACCATGTCCGGAAGGCTATCTTAGGTATATCTTCATCTCTTGCACTTAGTAGATGGTATCTGGACCGAGATTAATCGTAGAGAAGTATCTTGCACCTTGAAGTTGATCAAATAATTCTTTTATCTGTGGGAGTGGATATTTATGCTTAATAGTGACCTGATTTAGTTGTTGATAATTGATGCACATGCACAAGGTTTCATCTTTTTTCTTAACAAACAGTATAGGTTCTCCCCACGGTGAGACATTAGGTTTAATGAATTCCTTGTCCATCAATTCCTGCAGCTGCTCTTTTAGTTCTCTTGGTTCAGCAGATGCCATGCAATAGGGTGCCTTGGATACTGGGGCTGTTCCTGGTACCAATTTGATAGTGAAATCGACCTCCTATACTAGCGCTAAATCGGGTAAGTCATCTAGAAAGACATCATGAAATTCTCACTACAGGAATATCCTCCAACTTGGGTTTTGTTTATCCTCAGTAACAAATGCGAGGTATCCCTTGCGCCCTTTTCTTAGCAATTAACTGGCCTTGATCGCTGAGATTACCCTAAACTCCGTTGGTCTCCTGGTTCCCACTATACGCACATCCTTATATCCTTCTAATTTGAAGCGAATAATCTTATTGAAACAGTCTAATATTGCCATATACTTAGCTAGCCAGTCATCATCATCATTATCATCATCAAAGCCTTATACCAACCATGTTGGGGTCGGCTAGCCAGTCCATTCCCAAAATATTGTCAAAATCATGCATTAGTAATAATATTAGGTTTGCAGGCATCGTGAATTTATCATGATTCAGGGGACAGTCATAAAATATGATTCTAGTGTTCACTTGTCCTCCAGTGGGGGTTGATACAATTAAAGCTTGGGAAAGTTTAGAGGGTCGCATGTTTAGTTTCGGGGCAAACACGTGTGAAACAAAGCTGTGTGTGGAACCAGGATCAAATAGTGTAATGGCTTTAGTACCAAAGATAAAGAGCATACCCTTAACTACATTGTTTGCCATGTCTACTTCTTGATGTGTGATTGCATAGGCCCTTGCATTGGGTTGTTGCCTCTCCTGATTTCTGCCTTGATTGTTCCTTCCTTGATTATAATTCTATCCCGTGGCGGATTCTGTAAATATCCCCTCAGCTGGTTCTGACCGTTCGGTTGGTTTTTCTGTAGCTGATTCTGTTGATTGGTTTGCTGTGGTTTCCCTTGATTCCAGGAAGGATAGTTTTGATAGGTCTAGCATGGCTGTTGGAAGTTTTGTTGGTCTTGATGTGATTGCTGCCTTTGTCGTTGCTTCTGATTGTTCTTTTGCCACTTTAGACAGTCCTTATGCCTATGCCCCACCTGGCCGTATGCAAAGCATGCACTGCGTTGCCATGGACACTGTTCCACTCATAGTTCTTCCCACAGCGACTGCATTCAACTTGAGAATCTACCTTTTGCTTCTTTTGGGGTGGTTGATTTCTTCGATTTCTTTTTCCATTTCCTATCGTTTTAGGTGGAGTTACCCTATTGATTTCGTCAGTAACTTCTTTCGACACAAAGGCCCTTTTCAAAGCATCCGCATAGGTTGCTGGCTGCCCCAGTCGTACATCCTTCTTGATATCTGAAGGTAATCCTTCAATGAATTTGTTACATTTCATATCTTCTGTCGCTATCAAACACTCTGCAAAATGAGACAGTTCCATGAACTTATTGTTATATTTTGTCACTGGCATGTCTCCTTGCACTAGATTCTGGAATTCTCTCTTCTTTCTTTCCTTGATGTGATCAGATATAAACTTCATGATAAATTCCTTTTTAAAGAAAGCCCAAGTAATCTCAACCTCCGGACTTGGATAGGTCTTCTTTGCAGGTTTCTACCACTCTTTTGCATCTCCTTCCAGTTTAAATGTTGCCAATAGGGCTTTTTGGTGGTCCGAGTAGCCCATTATCCCAAAGATTGCTTCCATATTCTCTATCCATTTGTTCACTTCTCATGGGTTTGTAGTTTCGTCAAAGTATCGGGGACGAAATTCATTGAATCTCTTGTACAAAGAGTCTCGCTTTCTATCTCTGCCTCCTCTAGCATTGATCCCGCCTTGTGGTCGATCATTGTCATTTTGATGTTGTGCCAAAGTCTGTATCTGCTCTTGCACCTGATTATATGTCTTCATGAAAGTATCGAACATATTCTACACGTATTCAGGTACTTGAATCAGTCCCTCATTCAGATTCAATGTCCCACTTTCGGTTCCATTCTGATTGGCATTACGGATGGGGTTGGGAAGTCATGTTCTTTCTCCTACAATCGGAGTATAGTAATTAGTACATTGTAATTAAATACCTTATCTTAATGCCCAATCCATGACCTCACCACATTGCCTAGTGTTTTTTAAGTCTTTTAAAGATTGCCCAAGACCTTACTCTGATATCACTTTGTAACGACTCAAGAATCTAGAGCTCTTCAGATTCTTAAGCTGTTTTCAAATTTATAACAACACAACATAAATCAAATTTCCATGGGCATAAAGGTCTAAAAACATTCAAATTCCATTGCGTTTAAATCATTAAGTATATTGGAAGTATGATAAAAATATTGAATAAAAGACAAGTATGATAAAACTATTGAATAAAAGACAAGTCTCTAATAGCAGTAGGGGAAATATTTAAATGTTGGGCTAATCCCATCTACGAATCTAATGATTGTTCCTCGCTCTTTGGATTAGCCATGCATGCTAAAATCTACCGACTGATCTCCATTACTCCCTACAACCTCTATGAATACATTACCTGGAGTGGGGCGAACTACCTTAATTAAGCATTAAGGTATGACACATCTTCAATCATTCATGTGAATATTTATAAATGCAATAATGGTGTTAAACACAATGACTTAATCAATTCTTTCCTGAATATTTTTCCTCCGCAAACATCAAAGGGTTCCGATACCTTATACGGGTGTATCTACGTTTCTGTCAACAACATGGCTTATCATCCACCATGATTGTTGAGTCTGTTCCGATACTCGTACACTAGAGTATCTACATTTCTGTCAATAACATGGCTAATCCTACCACCATGATTGTTGGACCTACTTCCCTCGACCAGCATCCACGAGAAAAGTTCTATACTCCGTGCTAACGGTTTGCGTTACTTTATTTCAATCATCAATGTCAAGTTCAATTCAATAAGTTTATTAGAGATTCACTCCATCATAATCGGTTACATCATCTTATTTTTTTCTTTGGCTAGTACCACATAACGTTGGTTAGTCCTCGCCCACTTCGAGTTGGAGTTGGTACTAGGCTATGGCATTGCCATATCTTATTGAGGAAGCTAATTATTCATCGTAAAATTATAATTATTTTATAAAGAATATAGTGCCAAATCCTTAGCCTTTATACTACATCACTCGAACTTCACACTCGGCAGAAGGGGTTCATGCATGGCACTTTTGGGATCTTTAGATGGTGGGACCCAACGGTCCAAATCACAAGGGGACCTACCCTTATGGTTGCCCACATGTCCTCTTCAAGATGTGTGTACCTGATCTTTGATCAGGTGGCCCATGCAGTTTCACAACCACTGTCGACCAAGACTCCTAAAACTCGTCAGATTCAGCCCTTCTCTGTTATTCCGATGCATACCTCAACAAAGCTCATTCATCTTTGTGATCAAATCGAAGGTTGAGAGGTATGCTAGTTACAGAAAATTGATTCATTGAGTTCTATCAAAGTAATTGGGGTTTTTGATGATCTTTTCTTCCTCACATATGGTCATCAGATACTGGGAGGTTTCAATTTTTTTTATCAATAGGTTTAGTTGGGTTGTTTCTCAACCTGAAACAGAGTCAATGGGGGGTCGATCAAGATCCCATCTCCAGATCATCAGGTCTGATTGGTCATTAGATGATCCATTTGCAACTCGTCCAGTAGATCATATGCAGTCACTGTAGTAATTGTATTTGACGAGAATCATCACTTCGAATGATCAAATTACTCTTAATTTCTCCCCACATCAGAATCTTTAGAACAAGGTTCTTGAATTCAATTTTACACCTAATAGTGGAGAAGTTCTACTCACCGGGTATAGAAATTCGTCGCCCGAGTTCCGAGTGGTCTTGAACTGAACATACGTTACGCGTCTCGCCGTCAATCTTCCTCGTCCTCTTCACGATCTTCTTCTTCTTCTACAGATTTTACAATTGAGATTAGTCTCTCTCTCTCTCTCTTTCTTTCTCTCTGTGTGTTGTTGATGTGTAGAACGAATAGGCTCCCATAAATATATATATATATATTAGTGTTTAGGCAGTCCTGCACTAGGAGTCTTGTCTGGGACTTCAAGAGAGTCCTTCTAGGAGTGTATTTTTGAGATAGAGTCCTGTTGAAATTCTTAGTCTTTTAATGACCTTAATCTAGTCTAATTATAATTCTATTAAGAGTCCTAGTAGGGATACTACACCACAAGCCATCCCCATGCTACTTGTAGAACCTAAGAAAGTTTACCTCGCGAATTAGGACTAGTGGTGACAGAACCTACAGTAAGGATTTGCACGTCTTTTATATATACAGCCGATGTTTTAAAATATCAGCTGATATATCACGATAATTTGGCGATATTTTGGTTGGGCAGTACTGAGACCGATGCCCAACCATTTATCGGTACATATTGGCTGATGTACTGGTATTGGCTTTTTATTTTATCCATGGGTCCAACCCGAGGGGGTTAGAAAAGGTATGAGTCGGATCTAGATGAGTGGGGAGGTGGCAGGGCAATGAATGTGCGCTCACCGATCTGATACATCACAACCGTGGATCCTATCATCCAAGATGAATTCCTAATGAATAAAAATATACAATTCCTAATGAATAAAAATGTACCATCTCCATGCAATAGTCCTTGATGTCTAAAATGAATAAAACTAGATCATCTAAACTGAGTCCTTTTTTCTGTGAGTCTTAACTTCTCTCTGCCATAGACATCAAATCCTATCACTTCATTGTTAAGATCCTCTTGCCTTTCTACATATTGGTTACCCAGAATTGGGGTGAAAACACAAATCTGAAACACCGAGTGAATAGAATTCTAGTTCTTTGTGTGTGCACAACATTGTGAGAAGTAACAGAGTGTCAGAAGTATCAATAATGTGAAATAGGGTTTTAAAAGAGGTTTCTAGAGCTATTTTTAGGACAGCCACTTAGCCACCCGAGTGCACTGGCCCATCTCTCGCATCTCATGGATGCCCCATAACACACATAAAGTGGTGATCTATAGTCAGTTGAGCAGCCGGCATATACTTGGTGAACCTCTGACTCACTAGTCAGGTAAAATCGCTGATCCTAGTAGTCAAGTAATCACATATAAAGAGGGCTTACCTGTAGTCTGTGAAAGTGTCTGGCATGATAGCCAATGTAACATCTCTGGAACAGAAGCCAATTTTAATCTTCTCTAGCCTGAAAGCCTGTTTTATCATTGAATCTCGACTCTAGTGCAAGGACATAAACGTCACACCATGCTGATGATCTAGGGGCGTCCAACAGGTTAGTTCCATCAATCCAGTTATTATTTTAATTTTTTATCATTGTCTATTCTTAGGACAAGCTAAGCTTGAAGTCAACTTACATGATTTTGGGTTGAACATGCCTCGTTCTGTTTCATTATTCATACGTAATCATGTAAAAGAATCGCATAACCCTGCTAAGTTTGAGACGCTTACACAAACGACCAAAAGTCAACTTATAACAATAATATGCAACTAGCGCAATAACCCGTCCTTAGCACATGTATATCAATAGCATTTCAAATTGAACAACCATAAATTTAAAAATTAAACAAACACTTAAAATTTATTTTTTGAAAGAAACCTAAAAAAGAAAAGATTATGAAAGCACCTCTTTCTTCAAACTTAGAAGAGGCGGAATTGAAAGGGAGTAAACAGAGGCGGTTTAGGTTAGGAAGGAAATATGAGAATATGGAGAAATGAAGTTGTTTCATAAGAAAGGAAATGAGAAAAGAAACGAGACTTGAGTAGTTACATGTTAATGTGGAGTAAAGGGAACTTGCAAGGGATAACTGATGGGAGATGAAAGTTGCATAAAAAGTGGGATATAAATTAGGACTGTGATGATTCAAGATAAAGTGGATAACTGTTGGTCAAAATTGAAGTAGGGTCAAAATTCTATCCGAAACCCTCCTCTTTGATATATTATAATTGGTAATATGTGAAACAATTACAATTCATGTATCACAAAATAGAACCGAATGGAGAAATAAAATTTATGTAGCCGAACCCAACATGGTTGGGATAAGGCTTTGATGATGATAATGATGATGGTAATATGTGAAACAATTACAATTCATTAACCATCTTAGAATCATGTAATATCACATTCACAAATAGCACAATACAATCATCATTTAGAAATGCCATAGAAATTACTTCACATGCAAATTGAAACATGTAGAACCAAATATGAGCATGTAATTCAATTCTGGAACTGTTACTGGAGCATGTACTGTTGTAGATTACCATAGCAAAGTATTGTTGCAAATAGAATAGTGTGAATAGTGACTGGCGACTACTATTGCTTAAATAACACCCAAAGCACTCTATACCATTAAATTCCTACAATAGTAAGAACACTAATTTAGTAGAAAAACAAGTAGATTGGGGTTCTAATCACATCAAATAGAAGGACAAGCCATATACACCTGTAGATTTAGAAGTCCACTCACCTTTGTATAGAAAACCGTGGCCTTAGAGATATGTGGATGACTAAGGGACAATTGATATTCCTTTTCCTAGTTATTCTCTAGGGTTCATAGCAGTCCTGTTGTTCGTTAATTTCACTTCAATGTAAAGTTAAAAGTCATTTGTCATTTCAAGACACAATAAAGTAAAAAAGTCAAATCAAAATACCACATTTCAAAACAATTCTTCTACCTTTTTATACCAAAAAGTCAAAAAACTACTTTTTCATCCCACTAATTGACAAAAATGTCTACTTTTAACACAAAAATTCAAAAAGTTACATTCTCATTTCACTAAAAGACATTATTCTCAGGATTAGAGAGAAGGGGTCTGGGATTTTGGGTCTTTTGGGTTTGGAGGTGTCGGTGGACGGTTCTTAGTTCTTAGGGATTTGGATTGTTTGGGGTTTTTGATGACTGGGACGCAGATGCAAGATTTAGGCTTCAGGGTAGTGGTTTTGGATTTTGAAGGGGTTTCAATTGGGTTATGGGATTTGGATTGTAATGATGTGGTTTAAGGCTTTGATTTTGATTTAGGGATGTGGGCATTGTTAGTACTTGAATGGTGATGGGGTTTTGGCTGATGGGGATCTTCTTGATGCGATTGGGCATAGATGGCTTGGGTTCAGGAAGAGCCCCAACATTAGCATAATTTGTAGAAGCACAATCAACAAAGAAGTTTGAGTTTTTGGATCTATTTATAATCAGTAGGCTGTATGTTTATAATGTTTCGTCTATCGAAGAATCTGCAGGAGTATAAATCATAAGATCATCAGGAAAACGGATGTGAGAAATGCAAGTTGATCCTTAGGAGAAAGTGTAAGACCCTGATCCTAATTAACCTGTTTAAATGCTAATTAAGTATGATTAGGGTTTTTTTGTGTGGAAAAGTACGATTAATGTTAATAAGTAGGTTTTAACATAGTTTAACAATTGAGTCAATTTGATCGTGTTTAGACAGAGTTTCAACTTAGAAAGGGTAGTTTAGTTACTTCAGTCATTATTAAGGGTATTTTGGGTATTTCATAATATCCCAATATAGGTTCAGTAAGCCCAAATTATTCCCAGAAACCTTCATGTTCAATTTGTGGTCATTTGATGTCTGAAAACCCTTCATTTCACTTCTTCCTTAAGTTGGGACACAGTCGTCATTTCGGTGAAAGTCGAGTTTTCCCTAGGAGGCTCAAAAAATTATCCTTTCGACTTTGTTGGGAACGTAACACTATTTTGAGTAACTTTTGTTAACACTCCATACCCATCCGAGGTTCAGAAGACCTTCAAATAGGTAGGTCAAAGTCTCACTTTTAGAAATGTTGACTTTTTTTATTGAGACCTTAAAAATTGTCACACTTGGGCTCGTTGGAAAGAAATTATTTCGTGGAACTTTAATGTAGCAAACGACTTGTTTCGGTGGATGGAAAACCTATTTAGAGGCCGAATTATCATGTCCACAAGTTCCAGGCGCAAACTTTTAATTTTCCAAAAGCGAGTCTATATAAGCAAGGACAAATCCTAGCCCATTTTTGTTTCTTCCGTCTTGAACAAGACTCATTTCCAGCTGAGCTTTCGAGGCCCTTTCATCTCTATTTCTTTGACGAATTGAGATTCTAGCCCATGGAAGTTGTTCGCGTTGTCCAGGCAATCCCTCTTGTCCGATTTCATCAAAGTCTGCAGTGGACCGCCCCTCTCAGCGAAATCTGTGTTATTGGAGCACTAAGGTCAAGGATCATCCTCATATTCTAATATGTTGTGTAGGATGTAATTTAGCCATGAATCCTTGTTTTCAAGATCGAATTCCAACCTATCCTTTAGTTTTGATTTTTGGAAGTTTTGGTGTAGGGTTTTGGGATTTTAGCGCTTTTATTGAGCCCCACTAACTTAGTAAGTTCAGGGTTTGTTTGCAAACATAGGAGACCCAAGGCAAGTGATCAATTTAAATTTCATTGCTTGTAGGCAAAGATTTTAGATGATTCCCATTTCTACTCTATGTTTTGCTTAGAAACCATGTAAAAGCTCATGATTTTTGTTAGTTTATTATTGAATTTAAGCCAAATTAGAGGCTCACTTAAAAGTAGATAGTGATGCAAAGTTCAAAGCATATGATGACATATATAATAATTTGAGAACAAGAGAAGAGATATGTTTGAGATTGAAAAAAATTAGCGAAAGGAAGAATAGGGACTTAGATCATGTCAAATGTATAAAGAGCGGTGGTCAAAAAGGTATTAGTGAAGGACAATGATATTAAAGAAAGATAAAGAGAATATTTTAACGAACTTTTAAATGAAGATTATATAGGAGGCATAGGAACCAGAGAGGATACTCCGGTTGTAGGACATACCTTGTACCTTAAAATTAGAATAGTAAAAGTAAAGAAAAAATTGACACAAATGAAGACAAGAAATGCTACATGGCAAGATGACATTGTGGCAGGAGGGCTGGAAATACTTAGGTGAAATTGAATGGATTTGGTTAACATGTCTCCTTAATGAGATATTAATAACAAAGATAATGCTAGATGAATGGAAAAGAATTGGTATAGTATCCATACACAAGAATAAAGGAGATATTCAAAGTTGTGCTAGCATGAGATTAAACTTATGAATCGTACTTTGAAACTATGGGAGAGAATAATGGAACAAAGACGCAAACAAAAACTAAGATATCTAAAACCTAAGTTTGTTTCATGCTAGATAGGTCAACTATAGAAGCTATCTTTTCACTTAGGCAAATAATGGCAAAATATTGAGAGAAGAGGAAAAATCTTCATATGGTCATAATTGATCTAGAAAAAGTTTAGGATAGGATACCTAGAAATTTAATTTGGCGGGTTTAGATAAAGGAGTGTTCTAGGAGGTTTTTATGAAATCATTAATGACATGCATGAGGGAGTGGTAATGAGTGTGAGAACTAACTATGGTGGGAGAGATTGAGAAAGATTTCAAACATGGTAGTGTGATAGTTGAAGTAGAGACTTGGTTCTAGAGTTCTTTGTGATCGGTGGATGCCAACAAGATTGAAGGTAGAATTTTACAAGACAATAGTTTGACGAGCCACGACCTAAGGAATAGAATGTTGGCGAACCAAGAAACAACATATGCACAAAATAAGTGAAGCAAAGATGAGAATGTTAAGGTGGATATGTGGTAAAACTAGGAAGGATAAAATAAAAAATGAGTTCTTTTGAAATCATCTAGGGATAGCATGAATAGGTAATAAAATAAGAGACTCTTGTTTGAGGTGGTTTCGACATGTCCAATGCAAACCAATAACAGTGCTAGTGAGGAAGATTTTTTCCATGCAGATTGATGGCCCACTAAGGGGAAGGGGTAGGTCGAAGAAGACATGGATGCAAGTAGCAACAATAGATTTGAAAATGTGCAAAGTGCAACTTGTATGAGGATTTGGCTCAAGGTAGATCATAATGGAGAAATAGGATTCATACAGGTAACCCTAACATGGTTGAGACAAGGCTTTGATGATTATTTTTATTAGTATTATTATTAAATGGATGTTAATCATGTGGCCCTTCTTGTTACCTAGTCTTATATGTAGTAATTGTTTGTACTGGAGCTAGTATCCTAGAAGTATTGGTGTACTATTAGCTACAGATACAAGTGTCGTATAGATCCTACATAGAAAACCAAATTCAACCACCCAAGATTACTTAAGTCATTCTGAATAATAAAAACAAGTGGCTTAAATTCATTGAACACCATTTTTCTATTTAAGCTTTTTATCATTTATTTCTCAATTTTTTTAGCTTTTGGGATGCTCTAGCTGTGAATTGCTCTGCTAGGCCAAGTCCCATGTGATTTGGCTGATCCAACAAGTGGCCGAGTTGTCCCTTGAGTATGAGTTTTAAAACCTAGGTTATAATTATGGTCTCTTGGTCAATTTGATTTTTGTCCTACAGCTTGTCCATGGTAAGAACCACTCTGGATGGTTTGCAATACCGAATGACGAGTGCTTGGAGGAAATCATGTTTGGAATACTTATGTGATGATTCGCAGAATCAAAAGGTTTAAGTTTCAACTATAATGGGATCCAATGCATGTAACTGATAAAAGAAATAGTTACCCATTGAAGTAGTTATCTATAACATTCCGTTGCACTAAAATGTTCTTTTGTTCAAACTTGCATTGCCTCTAAGCATGCAATTTATTCCGAAGAAAACAAAACATAAAAGAGGGTACTAGATATGAAAAATAACATTCAAACCACTTCTCTATCTTAATGGAAAATTTACATTGAGATCTAATCACTGCCTATATGCAAACCAATAAAAGTACAAAGAGATTCACCCTTCTTCATAGGCTAGAAAAGAAACTAGCCTGACATGGTCTTCTTCTTCCACAATTTCAGAAAATCCAGCAGCACTTAATCTTCTTGGATCACTAAATCGAAAGTGAAACAAGGTCCAGAAGGTGGTAGGGAGCTGTTAGACAGCTTGGTGATGGACCCAAGAGTGTGATCAGTAAAAGGAATTGGCCCTTGGGTGAAGAAGATTTAAGAGAGAGGAGCGTGAGCTGTGGTGGCTACCAATGTGGGACGTCCAGCCGTTGTGGGTTATTTATGGTTCTGTAACAAACTAGTTTCCTAGTTGGTTTGAGGCTCATGGAAGCTTCCTTGGGTTGGACTCCAAGTTACTGAGGTTCTTGGAATGTTTGGGAGAGAATTTTGGGATTTTAGGCGGTTTTTATAACCTGGGAACCTTGGTGTGCTAGACTCACGAATTCTTGTCCCACCTGTAACTAAGAAATTTCCCATGGACCCACAAATCTGGAAAATAATTGCACAAGGAGGAAATCTGAAACTTTGCAGCCTTGGTGGGCCCGACATGGGCCATTCAACAATGGGATGGACCCAGGGTGCAGACCACCCCCACCCCACCCCCCGCGGGCCGTGGCACAGTGGTTGGAATCTTTGCTTGCTTGCTTTCTCTTTCTTCCCTCCTTTCATTGCTTTCTCATTTCCCACTTCTTTCCAAATTATTTTCCTTTATTCTTTAATTCAAAAACAAAATTTGAATTTTCAAATCTTAAAAAATTGAGGAAGGAATATCTGCTTGTGCAACAATTAGAAACTGCGACCCATGCTGGCCGCCCCCTCCTTGGGGCGTGACTCACACCGAAGGAGTGTGGATACCCTGGGTCTTCAGTTCTTCACCTTTTTTCTTTCTTGTTTCTCTCCAATTTCTCGTCAATTTCTCTTCTCAATTCTCTCGAAGTGGGCCTCAATTTCTGAATTTTTCCTACACAAATAATAAATTAAATTCAGTAATAATAATTTCATGTAGAAAAGAATAATGCAAGGCATGGGGTCCAATTGAACGTGTATGAACTTGTACGAATATACCATGTTGATCAATTTTTCGTGTACTATGCAGTGGTGTAAAGAAAACATGTGAGCTTACAAGTGAATTTTGAGATATAAGTGATAATGTTAGGATAATGTGAAAGCAGAACTCCATCATGCATTTTCTGAATCTTGATCAATTTTCAACCAAAATGAACTTTGAAAACTCAAATGCAAGATTTTGTGAAATTCAATGCAATTAACCTAATTAAGTCCATTATTCTACATGAATTAATAAGAAAAATGTGCATTTTAATGGACTTATCAGCAATCCACACAATAGAAAACCTCAAGTAGATCTAGAGTTCTACTCACCTAGTGTAAGCAATTGTCACTTTAGCTATGTGAGGGTTGCTATAGGTCATCCACAAAGACTGCAACTGTTGATTCTCCCTTCTCCTTCTAGTTCTCCAGTAGTTTGATGCAAGTGCTTGGATCTCATTGATATGCTTGAGAATGAAAGGAAGTGAGAGGTCAAGTGAAAGGCTCCTGAAGTGTTAATGTGCACATATTGTTTGGTCTTCCTCTTTCTAATTGAATTATATTCCTATCATCAAAACCCACTTTCCTATTTGAACTTCATGTGAATAGCCCTCTTCCTAATTTTCTTCTTATTGTGGACGAGGAGTTCTTGCACAAGTCTATATTGAGATATGGGTTTATGTGCACATCGGTCCCACAGTTCTCTCGTGACTTATAAGTCTCTTTATAAAATAAGTTGGGTCCCATCGAGTTCTCTTATTAACTTAAGTTTTACCAACATAAAATCAAGAATTTATAACCCCATTCAATTAAAACTTAGATCCCACTAATGTCTTACAAATTAAATCCAGTAATAATAGAAAAGACTTTACTTACACAATCAATACTTCACATATCATAATTAAAAAAGGATCTGACCCACCAAAATTTAAAATAAAGAATTAACTAAACCTTACAAAATTCGAGCCCTCTACATAAATCAGGGTATTACACAATCCCTAGTCTTCACATTTGTAGTATCACTCCTGGTCAGTGGCCAACCTGACCAAAAGAAAGAAAAAAAGAGCCTTGCTACAAGAATAAGAGGCAAAACTGACAAAACAAAGGGTAGAAACAACTATTGCGTAAGAACCTTTAAACCAAAGCATCAAACAAACAATCAATAATAATTAAAAAAAATCAAAAACATTACATTTGAAAAACAACCATATGAGCTGATTTCTCCACTCTCCACCTGTTAGCCGAAGAGTCCACCACACCATTTCCTAATATTCCCACATTATTAAAGTCCGCTTGACTAGTCAAAGATAGAGATTTAATGTTGACAAAGTAGAAGTGAAATCTCCAAGGATAGGCCATGGAGACACCCAAGAGATGGCATTCAACGTAATGCTTTGTCCAAGTGGAAAGTTATCCTATTTTTTTGAATCCTAAGCTCTCTACCTTCATCATTGTTTTATAAATTGCCGATGAGTGATTGCTCTGATTGCTTCTATGTCTCAGTTAAGGGGTTCCCCTCCAAATTTGGGAGAAAGCTGTTTGTGGTGGATGAAAACCGTCGTTCAACTTACAATGCATCTGATCAACCAGTGACCAGAACTGAGTCGGTGCTTGCAACCTTTGAGAGTGAAATGAATCAGCTTGTTGTTGTATGTAACAAACAACTGACTACTTGTTCCAGCATACACCTTTTTCTTACTCATCTGTTTCAATTTTCTGAATCAGGTCGGGCTTCACGCAGATCATTCCTATGCAAGGAGCCTGGCTCGTTTTGCTGGCACACTTGGGCCTGTTGCCTGGAGAATTGCCTCGCGTAAAATTGAGCTGGCCCTACCTGCCAGCTACAAATTTGGTCACGGATGGGTTGGAGAATATGAGCCACTTCAGACACCTGTATTGTTACTTGAAAACCATTCCCAGAGGCAGCCAGCTTACAATTTAATCTGCCAGCACAAATCAGAGTCGAATAAAGTCCAGAAAATTAAGGAGAAATCAAAAGTTATACAAGATGGTAGCACTACATCTGTTGCACTTAAATCTGAGACTTCTGCGGAGGCAGATCATACACTGAAGTGCTCTAATTTGGATGCTAAGCTTTCTCGCTTTGGCATTGTTGCTGTAACGAATCCCAATGTACAAGATATACATCTGCAGCAACAGAACTCCCAAAACATTGATTTTTCTAAGCCTGATCGTAGTGTCTTGAAGCAAATAGAAATGAGCTGTCCATCTTCTTTAAGTAATGTCATTCCTAACAATGCTTCGCAGAAGCTTGAGCATCATTCACAAGAGAAGACTTCTAGGTTGCTGGAGATGGTTTCACGGAGCAGAAACCTCATGCACGCTGGACCCTTTAAACAGACAGAACCACTGGAGACATTACACAATAGTGAAAATGCATTTCAATCTAGCAATGGTGCGAGAACAGATGGTGGTGCTGTTAATGCATTGCCAAATGTGAGACCCAGAAATACTTTGGATAGTACTAGTACAACTGGTAATCTGTCCTTACCTTTTGTTTCCAATCACCAGGTAGCTGGAGCTTTGAGTTTCTTTGGTCACGGAAATAACAAGCAGGGTCTGGATGATCCAGTCAAAGTAATGACGAAATTTCTTAACTCTCCAATGGTTGATAATTCACTGGTTTCTCCACCTGTTCTGTCATCAAGAGAAGATGATTCATATCTGGCTACTGCTACTGCCAAGGCATGGATGTCCGCAGGAATCCATGGTCTGAAACTGAGTGACATAAGTCCGTCCCAAATGAAGATTGCCACTGCTTCTCTGTACAATCCTAGTCGGGAACTTCCCTGTTTGGTTTCCAGGTCTCATGAGGACAATTCTGGATCAGGCAGGTCACAGTCAGAGAACAGGTTTCCTAGTCAGACATGTACTCAACCTGTCCGTGTCGGTGAAGATCCACAGTTTCAGAACAGTAGATCCACAACTTCCTGTCGGTTACCAGCTTCTGACCTGTCAAGGTTTCCAATGGATTCCCCTTGGCGAGGCTTTGTTCCACATAATCTCCACCAAAGACAGAAAGCAGAAATGCCTCCCCCGGACTTGAACATTAGTTTCCAGGCTGCTGGATCTCCTGTACAACAGCAGTCGTCAGGTGTCCAACCTGACTCACAGCCACCTGATCTAGCTTTGCAACTTTGAGGGATGTTGTACGAGAAAATATATGGAGAACCTGTGGTAAGAGAAGCGCGAGGACACCACAGATTCCTTGGTTCATCATGGCATGTTCCAATTTCTACTTGATTGGCAGGTGCTATTGGATGAATATGGACTAATGCGCAGCGCAACTGAAAAGTTATTATCTTAAACCAAAGGTAATTGGCTGCAATTGGCTAATGGAATGTTGGAGAAATGGAGCTCTGGTGATCGTGAAAATGGCATGCTGCAGTATGGATTTATAACTGCAGGTTATATCTTCCAGAGATCTTATTTTCTGGAGCGTGCTACAGAAGCAGGTAAAGAGTTGAGATTTTGTGGAATCATGCTCTGCCACTTGTATGATAAGAGATGATGAAGTCATCTTTTATGGTCACGTAAACTTTGCAAACCTAAATCTGTTGGGTTTCCACTTCATGACCAGGTGTTAATAGTTGGTAGTTAGGGCTTCCTCAAGATCTGTCTTTTTGTATTGATTTGGTGAGGCATGCTTAATGATAGAGCTATATACACTGTACATTTGACTGTAAAATTATTTTAATGCTATTCATGGCCCGGAGGATGTTTATTAGATGGTTTATTTTCTTTTAATGACTTTTGGCTGTTGATGCTTTGTTTTCTTTTAGTGGCTTTTGGCTGTTGTGAAGTGTGACCTACGGTATGTGTGACCTAGGGTAACCCTCACCAGCTCAGCCTTCGGACCTTTAGCCTCTAGTCTTTTGGTTATCCGATTCTGACGAGCAAGGACTATTCCCTAGAGAGTAGATACATGGTTACACACATAGTACCCGGATAACGTGAAGGGCGAGAGCTGTACTGTAGACCATCATAATTGTTTATTGATATTTAATCAGTAGCTTTCAGTTGTTGTAGTTTATCATCATAATTGTTCTCTTCTTCAGCATTATATGAAGCTTTATCCCATCTGAACTCTATTTATGCCTAATTCTTTTTCTATCTACATTCTGCAATTATATTCTACGTCTTGAACTTGTAACAGTACGATGTATGGGGATTAGATGATCGTGATAAATATTGGCCGATCAATGGTTGGTGTTTTTTCAGGGAAAGGGCTAGTCAAGTGAGGTTCTTAAACGAATAGATTCGAAATCGGTGTACCGATGCCAAGGGACCAACCACATTTGTACTGGGTGATGAAACAATGACAAACCCTCAGTCAAGTGAGGTCCTTAAATCTAAGAGCCGTAGTCAGTCTACAGGTCTATCAATACTAGGGGACTAATCACATTTGTACTGGAGGAGGCAACCGTGATTTGGTGCTTTGGTTAGATCTTTGCTGCTTATGATGTGGAATGTGGTGTTGCTACTTAGTTGTGCAGAGTTGGGTGATCGCCCAAGCTAACCTATTTTTAATTCTTGTATTGTGGGGCCAAAATTATATTTTTTCCTACAAGAAAAATAAAATAAATTCAGAAATAATTATTTCATGCAAAAAAATAATAATGCAATGTATGAGGCGTAATTCAACATGTATGAACTCATGAATATAACACACTTAGTGGTGCAATGAAACTATGTGAGATGCAAAAAAAAATAATTTCATGAAAAATATTTAATTTTTAGAATTTTGATTGGTTTTTTTTAATTCAATTTTGAAAGCTCAAATGCATGATTTTATGAAATTCAATGAAATTAATGCAATTTATCCTGAATAAGTTTATAATTCTGCTTTAAATAATGAGAATGATGTGGAATCACTTGGCCTTATCATTGAACTTCTTTGACTAATTCTATGGCTAGATATGTCTAATAAATATGTTGATTTCATTATTGTTTTATTTTCATCATCTAAGTTTCTTTGATTTTATATTTTCTCTAGATATGTAGAATACTTAGGAACCTCTAGAGATGAAAATATACATGTTGCAGCATAGATGAGGATGACATCTCTCATTTTCACGATTTTGAAATTACATCTTGGATCATCCTTATGGGAGAGACTGGACTTAAGCCATACATATTTTAGTGCTCAGGATCTAATTCCTTAAATTGCAAGTCCATATTTCTGGTTTTTTTTTTTTTTGTGTTTTTTGAATTATTTTTTTTAAATTTTCTTATGGTGGATGCAACAATTATTTTTTAAAATTAGGTTTTTAGCATAGGTTTTTAGTTTAGGATTATTTTCAATTGATTGTAAAGTGTGTAACTAATTTGAATTTCGGATTTTATAGCTAGTGTAGTTCTTGTTAGGAATTTTTAGATTTTTATTAGGAAAGGCGCAAGCTAGTTTCTTTACTCTCCATGTCGATCGACCCTTTTTTCCCCGGCATTATTACTACCTGGTTACCCTACACTTGGGGTGAGCAAACAATATGTCATAAAGTAAAGAAACGATCACGACTAGACTCTAGGAGTTGCGCATACTGTGCACGGGAATAGACGCGCACTGTAAAAAATGGGTATTGGATTAGTTACACATTCAATGAGTCCTTTACAACTGCTAATCTAAGTCTTGGATTGCCATTAACATGTCCCTCACGTGCATTTAGTGTACGGATGCCGAAAAGTATAATTCAGTGTATTGATGTTGTTCGGCACCCGAGACCTAACTACGTGCATACGTAACTTCAAACTTAAACAACACCTACATCCCTCCCAACGACCCTCGGAGATGTCCGTTTGCTCAAACATCACTCCACAAATCCAACAATTCCATTTAAGTCATATCTTGTTCATGGAGTTCCATTTCTAGCCCCTAAGGTTCAAGGTGCTTACCCAAAGAACTAGGTCTTATCATGCTTTCATTAGTTATTTGGAGAGGCTAAGATCCTCCTAAAATGGTTAGGAATGAAGGTCAGACCACTGGAAGCATACAAATCCGGCGGTTCACTTCAGAAAGGTCTCGGGAAAGTTTTTAAAACGATACTATTCTTAACTGTCACTGGTGTTTTCGTAACAATCTCCTCATAATATCACAGTAAGCGCCAATTCAAAATAAGGGACATTCCCATTAATATCAAGGTTGTTGGTACAAAAGTATGTTAATTACAACCCAAAATACATAGGCATAACAAATGAGCGTACAGAAACTGTAGAATAAACCCAAAATACACAATAGGTGTGAGCATGATCTCCAATGCGGGTATGATGCTCTAGAGTACATTATTTGTAGTCCACTCGATTATTTCCTTAGGTTCCTTTGTAGGCGCCTCCTCCGGGGCAAAGGTAAGGGAGTCAATACCTATTTGCACGAAAGCAAACTAAACGCCAAACACGATAGTTTGACAAATACTCAACATAGTTGGCATACTATGATAACAGATTTAATGAATTAAACGGCATGTGATCATGTTGAAACAATAAAGCATAGTGAGGCAAGTCATGCTGGAATAGAAATACTGGTGGATTTGAGAAAATAACAATCTAACAGATAATCTTAGCTAAGGTCATTATACGGTAAATATAACGTACAATGCAACCCAACCTTTTCGTTGTCGGTGTCACATGATGACAATAACCCCACAAATGCACCTAGATCCATTGTCTGTTTGGCAAAACCCAGCTAGCAAAAAGAAATCACACGGCAGCACTGCAACATACCGACGGATGGCACACAAAATATTGATCACACAGGGATCCAAAGGTCAAACTATGGCAATAGCAATAACATAATGCATGATATGTATACAAATAATACAATTCCTGCAAAGCAAGTACAATGTAAGGCATAGCAAGCCATAATCCGGTTGTCCTAAAGCAAAGATCACAATAAGACAAAACTGTAGTCATGAAATTGGAAACAAATCAAAACGGAAGTATAAGACCGGTGATGTGAAATTTAATTCCATCTTCTTAAAACAGCAAGGGCACGGTTGTCTACAAGAGACAGTGGTAAATAAAGGTCGATCCCACAAAAAGCTTTACTAAGTAATAATTAAAATTTTGAACTTTTTAAACTAATCAAAGATTTAAGAGTATGATGTGTAGGAGATTAGAAACTAAAAATAAATTAAAAATGAAAAAAAATTAATAAGATAAGATGATCGGAGCATCCAGGATGTACTAAGCAAGATAATCAACTCAACCATGTAACTATTCTATTCTTTGTCCCAAAATAACTGAGATCAGAAATAAATTGATGTTTTTGATCCAGAAGATTTGGCTTTCGCAAAATTCTAATTTTTAATTAAAAAAAATCAATACCCAAGACTTCCTTTTTCTCATAAAAGAATGAGAAATCATAAGCATAACTTATCAAATTAAGTATAAACTATCAAAAGATCTTTACCCTAAGCATAATCTATCAAATTAAGTTATCAAATTCAATTCATTAAAAATCAAAACAGAGGTTGCCTTAGGCACGAAGACAAATCTAATATTCTAATAAAGCATCCATTAAAAGAGAGAGAAAAAGAAAGAAATAATCACATAACTTAGAACAAGAATTCTATAAAAATTCTACTTACCTTTATCTATGTGCTCCAATCAGAAACTCAGCCCAGCAATGCAAAAAGCCTCAAAAATAATTTCATTAAAAGCATTTCTTGTATAATGGTCTTTCAGAAATCTCTCTTCAAAAACATCTTAGTTTTTGGAGCAAAGCTCCATAATACCTTAAAATAAAATAAGAAATAATCAAGGGAAGAGAAGTGGAGAAGAGAGGGAGAAAGAGGAGGTGGTGCACGTCCCACCTTGGCTAGAAATGAGGAGGAACCTCCCACGGTGGCCACCTTTTATAATTTCTACAAAACCAGTGTTCATTGACTCTGGACTCCCTTCTATGGATAGAATTTTGCAGAAGTTGTAACTTGTTGGGGAAGTTTGGAGAAAATATTCTTTGGGACAAATTCGAATTGAGATAGGATGAGTGGGGAGCTTTTAAAAGCCTTAGTTGATCTTTAGATGGGGTCCCACACAGATGTACAACAATGGATCTTTGAAGGTGCGGATTTAACAACAATCCAGTCAAAAAATATACAAGAAGTCTTCGAGGCGCATAACTTGGTCAATTTAGCTCCGATTTGCAAAATCTTAGGCTCCACGAACATCTACTCTCAAAGACCTTTTCAACGGTAAGTGAATTGTGCCCATCCAATGGTTAGATTGAGAGTTATGACCGATTTAAGTTAGGCTGTCCTAAGAAAAAAGTGATAAACTGTTGAATTTTAATTTGAAATGGAATTTGTCTCTTCTTTGTTTTATTCCAACTCTATCTCCTATTTTTCTTGGTTGTCTTTAAATTTGGGTAGAATTGTGGGAAGAAAAAGAGCAAATCCTCTTACAATCATTAGAGGGTGAGAAGGAGAGTGTGGGACCATCCATTATCTCTTTTGCTTCAAAATTCATCTCTTTATCTTCTCTAGATAGACTTCCATCTAAATAAGGCTTCTTGGGATAGACAGATAAGGAGAAAGACATCTGGATTGTTCTAGAAGCTTCATGATAATGGGATAGAGTGTGTGGGATGTCCTATACATGTGTGGGTCCCACCTGTGTTGCGCAGCTTCCTTGTAACAAATAACTGGACTTTCCTGGGGTTTTGTGAATCCTACATTTCCTGCACATTCTAATTCAACTCATAAAATGTTGAAGAGCCCACATTGAAGCAGAACCTGTTCGGACATAGTTTTACTTCAAATATGACTTTTCGAAGAAAAATTGCGTAACTACTAAATAATGCAAAAAATGTGAAAAAAAAATCTAAAAATTCCAATTCCAAGGTAAAGATGCATGAAATAATTAAAATGAATGAGAATTGATGCATTTATCCTAATTAAGTCCCGAATTTACCTTCAAATGATTCATAAATGGTGCAAATTTATGAACTTTACACAACCCCAACCAGCATTTTCCTAGTCCCTAGCAAAATTTGTGAACAATAGTGAAGTCCTTTGACTTACTAATCCTAAGAAAATAAAATAATTGAAAACAAAAAAAATAAAGCTACTTTCACGAGCACTCTCAACGGCATTTAGCATATACAGCAAGCCCTTAAACCCCTAGGTTTTTGCTAGTAGACAAGTTGTGCCTCATGAGGGTTTGCATTTAACATACTCACAAAATTCATATACCCCAAAGAAAATAAATCAAATGAAAATTTCCAAAAGAATATCAAGTCATATCAGATATTTTTGACCTTCGGAATAATTAGAATCTTAGACTTTTCAAAATTTGGCTCACATCCCTAATTTCAAAATCTATCTCAAAACTCATACCAAACTTGTTTGCCTTTTGCAAGTGTATACATCAAATCAATCTTTCCGATATTTCGTAAAAATGTTGAAGATAGAATTTCCCCTCAAATATTCAGACCTTTCTAGATTTAAGTGCTCATAAATCTTCCCTCAAAGCTACTATGAGGGTTTGGCAAACTATTATTTACTTTTAAAAGCCTCCTTTTATTTTAAATTTTAGACATCCATTGGGAGCTTTCACGCTAATGAGTGTGGTAGCCTTCTCCTTGATCCAAAGTTAACTTTCACACATACTCTTAGATAGCATTTTCCTCTAGCCCAGTTCAAAACTTCTCTCGCTTTCTTTTTTCAATATAAGAGTTCCCGAGTTCATATGATGTAAGAAAAGTTAATATATAGGAAGCAAACCTAGTCATTAATCATTTCCACACATAATCCCTTGAAAAGCTCCTATGGACATTGGTCTCTCACTCTTTCCAATGCAAAAATTTTTGAGTTCAAACCTAGGGAGCATACCTAATCGTTTATTCATTCTTGCACATACTCCGTACAAAAATTTTTACGAACACTCAGTTTGGGCCAAAGACTTATTTCTTTTTTTTTCTTTTTTCTTTTCTTCTTTTTTTTCAAAGAACTTAAAACAATAGGTAGCCATCCTCATTTTACCTGAATTAACTCAGCAGGTTTATCAGATCAGGTTCATCTACGTGTTCCAAAAAAACTTATAAGTCTAAATTTCAAAGAGCCATCCTATTTTACTGAAAAATTCTAAAAGCAACATTAAGGTTGTGTTTTGATGCACAAGATTGTATAAGATTTTTACATTTTTAAGAAAGTTATCTTAGCCTTTAAAATTTGATTGTTGTTTGGGTAACTTAAGAAATGAAAAGAATACTTTCTTTTATATTAGAATTTCCAAAGATTTCTCCCTCACCCCTATGGTACAGGAAAGAATCTTGCAAGGATAATTTAATTGATTTCATGGGTTTTACTTATTTCATGAGGGAGTTACGACAGTTCCCTTTCATTCATGCCTACATCTATTTCTTTCTACTTCTTTCTCCTCTCTTTCCTCTTCCTTCTTCTCTTTCCCTCTCCCTCCTGTACTCTCCTTTTCCTCTTCTCATTTTCCCTCCTTGGATACATCCTCCCACATAAGAAAAGTATGTCTTCTCATCTTTTCTTTTCTTTTGTAAGGCTTTTCTTTATTTTATTTTTTTACTTTGACAACACTATCAGTTGATTCGCATGCTTCTTAAGCACCATCCTTGATTTTACAATATCATGAGGAAAGAACACCTAACCAGAAAAATATTGTGACAGATGGTAGTTGGGTTGATCTTGACATCCCCACTTTCAAACAATGGAAGCATGCATGCCTTTCTACCATCTGTCATGTTAATTATGTTGGCCAAGTGGTCCAGACTAATTGGGTTTAATGTCTTGGGTAGTTTCCCTAATTATATGAGCACTTTCCTGTTTCTAAGAATATAATTCTTGGGGGGCTAAGGAACTGGTGATTATATATATAATGTAATCCGCAACCCTAAATATATGCTAAGAAACCAAGGCTATGGATTCACAGATTGGTGGAAAACCTAGTGGAAATTAGTTTCTCATGGACATAGGCATATTTGCCAAATCACGTAAATCTCTTGTCTTCTTGTGTGGTTGATTGTTGATCTTAGTTGTTAACGTACACGTGCACATGACGGTGGTGTCAAATCCACAACAAGTGGTATTAGAGTCGGGCTAGGGTTTCCTAGGGCTTGGTAGTGCCATGAAGGATCAACTGAGTTGAATCGTCTTTCGGTGATTTAGATTTCTATTTAATCATGGAACAGAAGAAGTGATCGAATTCTTGATCTCTATTTTGGCCGCACAGATTTGAAAAAGAAATAGCCTTGTTTAGGTTCTTGGGTTGTTGATTGAAGAAGAACAGGTGCTGCCTTTTTTTCCTTTTTTTGCAAAGAAGAGTTTTAATAACAGAACTCGTCGATTCGCTACAATCGTAACTAGAAAAGACAGGCCTTAGGGTTTTTGTCTTATGTTGCAGAAGACTAGAGAAAGGGGGAGCTGCACGTTGCTTCTCCGCTATCCCCCCATTACTAGAGTAAGCACCTCTCCCCTTCTGTCATCAGCTGCCAACTGTCGTCTCATCGCATTTGGTGAGGAAGAAGAGTAGGGGTTTTTCGCCTCTATTATGGTTTCGGTCGCTA
Organism: Sextonia rubra; assembly: GCA_037013555.1. NCBI lineage: Eukaryota > Viridiplantae > Streptophyta > Magnoliopsida > Laurales > Lauraceae > Sextonia > Sextonia rubra. The sequence continues at coordinate 11,217,962 of JASUAD010000011.1, forward strand.
GTCGTAAGAACTAGCAAAGAAGAAGGGTTTTGCAGCCAGGACAGTTTAGGGTTAGATCAGGTCATGTCAGACCTGTTTCAGATAAAGCCCAACCCTGCAGTTCAGGTACAGGTTGGGTTTGGGTCAAGTCAGTTTTGACCCTTAAATAGATCCCATCCCGTAACAATAGCAATCTCTGATGTCAGCAGGTCGTATGGTCAAAGTTGTTTGACTGGGAATCGACGACAGAATTTTAATTCCATGATATCTTGATCATCCTACATTCGATCAGAGATCCATTTGTGCCTATAGTCAATGCGAGAGTTTGACCAAATCAGAGCACATAAAACTGTTTCTGTGATATCGAAGCCATCTAGAGCCAAGTTTCATCTCTGTTTCTTCCAGCATGCTCACGGTGACGAGATCTATGGCGTGGTCCAACAATTAAGGCCAGAGTTAATTGTTTGTTTTTCCTATATGTTTAATTGAGATGGTGAACAGTACTGTGAACATTTCCATGGTTAAGCTCAATCATACCAATTGGTTGATTTAGAAACTGAAGATAAAGGAAATCCTCTATTGCATAGACCTCTATGATCCCATTGAGGGGGATAGTGCTTGACCAAAATATATGAAAGATGCAAATTAAAATAAGATTCATAGAAAGACGATTGGTCACCTCATACAGTGGGTTCATAACAGCATATTTTACCATGTGTCTAATGAAACCAACGGGCATACTCTTTGGAAAAAGTTAAAAGCAAAGTATGATAAACAAACCACAGTGAACAAAACCTTTTTTTTTTTTTACCAAAAAGCTTGTAAACATGAACTGCAAGGACAATGGTCAGATCGAAGATCACATTAATGAGTTCCAAAGTATGGTCAATCAGTTAGTTACAATGAAGATGGTCCTTGATGATGAGATGCAAGCTTGTTGCTTCAAGTTCTTTGCCTAATACATGGAAAACATTGGTTGTTTTTATGAGCAACTCTACTTCAGATGGTGCGTTATCTATGAGTAAGGTTACCAGTAGTTTATAGAATGAAGACATTAGAAGAAAAACTGCAGGGATAGATAATATACAGGACTTTGTTACTGAGAACAGGGGGAGGAGTAAAAGTAGAGGACCAAAGGGTGATCATGGTAAGTCTAGAGATAGATCACAGACAAGAAAAAAGTATGTGAAATGCTTTTTCTGTGCCAAGATGGGCCACATCAAGAAAGTCTCTTTTGCCTTGAAGGAAGATAAACAAACCAACAATGAGAAGAAGAATGACAATGAAAACACTATAGCTACTTTAGGACAGGAAGTAGTAGTGCTCACCGGTGATGATGATGAGTGTTTGAGTGTTGCAGATGAACAGGTTGAGTGAGTTGTTAACACAGCAACATCCTACCATGCTACTCCATGTAGGGAGATGTTCACAACATACAAAGCAGGTGACTTTGGTACTGTGAAGATGAGCAACATGAGTTATTGAGAGATTGTTGGTATTAGTGATATCTACATTCAAACCGATATTGGTTGCACAATGACACTGAAAGTGTGCAACATGTTCCTGATCTGCTGTTAAATCTGATTTTTGGAACTGCATTGGATTATGTCAGTTATGAAAATTACTTCAGCAATGAGAGATGGAAACTTAGTATAGGGTCTGTTGTTATTGCAAGAGGGAAAGCTTGTAATATGCTCTACAAAACACAGATGAGACTATGCAAAAGGTGTGTTGAATGCTGTTCAAGACAATTCCTCTCTGAATTAATGGCATAAGAGACTTGATCACATAAAATGAAAGGACTGCATATGTTGGCAAAGAAGGATTTAATTCCTTACTCTAAAGGTACATCCCTTGACCTTTGTGATTATTGTTTGTTTGGCAAACAACATAGCATTTCTTTCTCTTCGACATCAAAATTGAAATCTAATGTGTTGGATTTGGTATTTTCTGATGTTTATGGTCCCATGGAGGTAGAATCATTAGATGGCAATAAGTTATTTGTCATGTTTTTCGATGATGTATTTAGAAAAGTCTGGGTTTATGCATTGAAATCAATGGATAAGGTGTTTCAGTTTTTTCAAAAGTTTCATGTTATGGTTGAAAGAAAAATAGGTAAACTCTTGAGTCTCCACATAGATAATGGTGTTAAATGCACATCCAAATACTTTAAAGGTTACTGCTTGAAGCTTGACATTAGACATTAAAAGACAATTCCTAATACTCCACAGCATAATGGTGTCGTAGAGAGAATGAACCACACTCTTCTTGAGAAGATGAAATGTATGATGAGAGTACAACATTTGCCCAAGTCATTTTAGAGTGAAGCCATTCTGATTGATGGTTATCTCATTAACATATCTTTTTTAGTTCCTTTGAATTTTGATCTTCCAGAAAGAAGATGGATAGGTAAAAATGCTTCCTATTCAACCTTGAAGGTGTTTGGGTCTAAGGCATTTGCACATGGACCGAAGGAGCAGTGTTCAAAGTTGCACAATATGGCAGTAAATTGCATATTTCTTGGCTATGGTGGAGATGAGTTTGGCTACAAGTTTGGGATCTAGAGAAGAGAATAAATATCAGAAGTTGGGATGTAGTTTTCCATAAAAACCAGTGCTTTAAAGATGTTAAAAAAACTGATAAGTCATCTGAAACAGTTTATGAACTGGTTGGTCTCACACTGACTCCTTCTCCGATGCAGGCTACAAGTGGAGAAGGTGGACAAAATGATCCGGAACATGATTAGGCACAAGGGTTGCCAGATAATGAGAGTGTTGAGCAGGAGGAGCTATAGTCTCCTCAATTAGAAACCACATAACCTCAAGCTAGGAGGTTTACTCGAGAGCGTCAACTATCAACTAAGTATCCTGCTTTAGAGTATATTTTATTTACTAATAAGGGGGAGCCAAGGAGCTTCCTAAAAGTAATGACTCATGTTAATAAAGATGAGTGGATAAAGGATATGCAAGATGAGATGAGTTCTTTGAAGAAAATAAGACTTATGAGCTGGTGCAACTTCCTAAAGATAGGAATGTCTTAAAATACAAATGGGTGTTCAAGCTGAAAAAGGATGAGAATGGAAAACATGTGAAGCACAAAGCATGGTTAGTGGTAAACGGCTTCACGCAAATGAAGGGTATCGACTTCGATGAGAATTTCTCTCATGTTGTGAAAATGACTTATTTCAGAGTTATCTTAGATATTGTCGTTAGCATGAACCTTGGGCTTGAACTGATTGACGTGAATACTGCATTTCTTCATGGTAACTTGAAAGAAGAGATCTACATGACTCAACCAAAAGGGTTTGAAGTAAAAGGAAAAGAACATATGGTTTGAAAGTTGAAGAAGAGTCTCTATGGGCTGCAATAAGCACCGAGCAGTGGTATAAGGAGTTTGATTCATTCATAATGAGTTATGGGTATCGAAGATAGCTGTAGATCACTGTGTTTATGTATGTCGACTTATAGATGGTAAGTTCATTATCTTTTTTTTTTTTTGGTTTGTAGCTGATATACTGATAGGTAGACAAAATAGTAAGTTGATTGTCAAGTTAAAAAAGGAGATGTTAAAGTCGTTTGACATGAAAGACTTGGGCCCTACACGTACGATATTGGGCATGTAAATACGTCATGACAGTAGTCCCAAGAAGCTGTGGTTGTCATAGGAGAAATATGTTGAACGAGTGCTCGAGTGGATTAACACGAAGAATGCTAAGCCAGTCAGCATGCCTCTAGCCACTTACTTTAAGCTAAGTAAGTACTTGTAGCTTACTACAGATGAAGAAAAGGAATGGATGGCGTCTGTTCCATGCTCCTCTATTATGGGGAGCTTATGTATGTCATGGTTTGCATACAGCCAAACATTGTTCTTGATGTGGGTTTAGTGAATGGATTTCTATCTATCCATAGAAAAGAGCATTGGGAAGTAATGAAGTGGATCTTCAAGCATTTGAGAGGTATGTCCAAGTTGTGCTTATGCTTTAGAGGCTCAAAATCAGTGGTGGAAGGTTTCACTAATGCTGGTTTCGTAGATGATCTTGATCATTGGTGGTCGATTTTTCATTATTTGTTTACTTTTGTAGGGGGAGATATCGCTTGGCAATCGAAGTTGCAAAAGTGTACAACATAGTAAAAAACCGAAGCAGAATACATAGGTGCTAATGAAGCAGGAAGGGAGATGCTTTGGTTGAAGAGATTTTTTCAAGAATTAGATTTGAAGCAAGAAGAGTCTGTAGTTTACTATGATATTTAGAGTGCTATGGATTTCAATGAGAATACTACATACCATGGCCTCATGAAACATGTTGATTTCAAATATCATTGGATTCATGATCATCAAGAAGAACTTCATGAAGTTAGAAAAGATACACACCGACAAGAATCCTCCGGATATGATGACAAAGGTTGCGTCTAAGTGAAAACTAGAGCTGTATTTAAAGTTTGCAGGGCTGAACTCCTGGTGAGGGGTTTAAGGCATCTTCCCCATGGTCTGGAAGGAGAGATTGTTGGCCAAGTAGGTCTAAACCTTTTGGGTTTAATGTCTTGGGTAGCTTCCCTAATTGTATTGAGACTTTCCTTTTGGTTAATAGTAGTTTACTAATAGTATTAGGGCTTTTCTTTTGTCTAAAAACAAAATTCTTGGGGGACTAAGGAAGTGGTAATTATATATATGATGCAATCTGTAACCCTAGACATATGCTGAGAAACCAAGGCTATGGATTCACAGATTGGTGAACCTAGTGGGAATTGGTTTCCCGTAGACGTAGGCATATTTGCCAAACCACGTAAATATCTTGTCTTCTTGTATGATTGATTGTTGATCTTAGTTACTCATGCACACACGCACACAACGGTGGTGTCATATCTATAACAAATTAAAGTATAAAAGATATCTATCACAAAACATTAATAAACAATAACAGAAAAGTATATCTGAAAAAAATTGTTATTAGTTTTGCTTAGTTGAAAGTTGTTTATCATTAGGCTTTACTAGGTTCGATGAGAGAAAATTGTGGGAAATGAAAACCAAGTTTGGCCAATGAACCATAAAAGTGATTTGCATAGAAAAATTGATTTTGGTTGCACTGCTGGCTTCCTTTGCTACATAGTATTATGATTAAAAAAGAAATTAATTGTTGGACCATTTAAAATTATAATGTGGATGATATAGAAGGTAGCTTAATTTTGGTTGCATTTTGTGCTGAGCATGTAATCATATAATATTCCGTCAAGGCCACTAACCCTATTTGTGAGGAGAAAAATCAATAGTTAGTCGTACCTATAATTTTCATATCACTGATACTTACTATCCTTTAGGGAATTTTTCGAGATGAATGTGTTTTATGATAGATTATCATAGGTTCACTTTGGATCTTGGTAAACTCAGTACAAGCTAATAAATTTATCAAGTCAGTGTTCATGTATTGGATCTATATTGATGTATTGGAAAATGTTGTCGCTATTTGCAATAACCAATTACAGGTATTAAAGTAATAGCTAACCTAAGTTCAAAGGATCCAAACCAGGACATTGTTTGTACTGAAGTCAGAAACAAAGTTGGCAACTGAAGTAATTGCTAAACTAAGTTCATAGGATCCAAACTAGGACATAGTTTATACCAAAGTTAGAAACAAAGTTGGCAACTAAAGTAACAGCTAAACTAAGTTCAAATGATCCAAACCAAGACATAGTTTGTACCAAAGTCAGAAACAAAGTTGGTAATTGATTAACTTGGGGCTGAACTTTATGGACTTGGCAGCTAAACATTGTGAAGCTGAAAAAATTATGCTTTTCCAGTTGGATAAATTGTGAAGGTTTTAAATCCATTATGGACAATAGTGTAAACTAAGGTTTATATTAAATGTCATGCCAAAAACAAAAAAAATAAAAGATTTACATTAAATGATCCTGTAATACCATGAGAGGGAAAGAGAGACAGATGGGATTGAATATGAATTTGATTTCAGGCCTAAATAAATAGGCCTGCTTGCTTACTTTTCATTCAATAATTAATGAATATAAAGTGGAGATGCAGATAAGACCTTACTTTGTTAGGATTCTCTATGATGATGGTTTGGGAATCATTTTCAAACAAAGGGGACACTATTTCATAGAATTCATGCATCTTGACCTTTACCCCCTCCAATTTTTGCCTATGATTGTGTTTACTACATGAATTGCTTTACTTGAGGTTTTAAAAGTTAGAACTTTGATTAATCAGGTGTCACTTTAAAGATATCTTCACTCCCTTTTGAACAAAGGTGGAAATAGAACAATGCAATTTTGGGTGTTTTCTGACAATGGATTTAAGAAAGAAATATGGAGAAAATAAATAGAAGAATTAAATAAGAAATTTAATAGTTCAGTAACTGTACAACAATTAAAAAGCCATATGGCAGATTTAAAAGCACAATATCATATTGTAAAGACATTAAGAGAACAAAGTAGATTTGAATGGGATGACCTTGTGCACATTTGCATAGCAAATGAAGACATGTGGAATTGTTATATTCAGGTATATTTTCATAGAAACATATATTTTATTAATAAAAAAAATTCTATGTGAACTAAATTTATTAATAATTATAGCATTTTTTCCATAGGCACCTCTTGAAGCAAAAGACTATAGAAGGACTCCTTTTCTACTGTATGATAATCTTAGCATCATATATGACAATATAGTATTTAATTTGTTAATTGAAAATAATAACATAATGCATATTTTGATAATGATAAGTAATTTTGATTATAAATTATTGTTTTAAGTTGTATGGCAGAGGGGCAAGTGGCAAAAGTCAAGTCAGATACCAATTACACAACATTATGTGGAAGAGGAAAGATCCATTCAAAATTGCGTTACTCCTGTTATATCTCAACCACCATCTAATGAGCATGTAGATGAGTCTGGTTTGAGCTCAGAGAATGTTGTGACAATAACACAAAAAGATAATCAAAGTAAACATTGTTCTACTACACTAAAATCGCTGACTTGTAAAAAAAAAAAAAAAAAGAGGTCGACCAAGTGTTGGGGAAAGAATAGCTGATGAAATTTCTAGAATGGTGACATCATCTAATCACTTAATATTGCAACTCCACTAACACCGACGAAAGATTCATATGAAATATGCCTAGAAGAACTTCAAAAAATAGAAGAACTAGATGAAGATATTATCGTCGAAGCAATAAAATTTCTTCGAGATCGACAAAATGCAATGCATTTATGACCCTTAAAGGACTGTTGTGATTGCGATGGCTTCGTCAAAACTGTGGGGGCTGCTAGATGCATAAATATCTCTAGTTTATAGTAATTTTAATAAACCTTTTCACCTGGCTTATTATGAGTTTGAGGTTGTTAAAAACTTTGTTTGTGTATATATTTTAATAATACTTCACTACGTGCAGTTTAAGTTAAGTTTATGGATGTTATAAACTTTTTCATTACTCTTTTAATAATACTTTGCTATGTGGCTTAAGTTGATGTTTTATCCATGATTGAATGAATTGTTTTTAGTAATTTTTAATATAATGTGTTTTAAGTTGTCCTTATTTTTGTGGACATATATCTTTGATTTTCCTATGATGGATTTCATTTTTTAAAACAAAATATTGATGTTATTGCAGATATTTTAAACCAAGATATAATATCTGATGATGAAATTAATGCTCATCAAAGGGAGCAAACTAAACTTAATATGCTTACGGTAACATCTATTGTTGGTTGATAAATAGACACTTATCTTGAAAAAAAGCCATGTCGTGATTCAACACTTTTTGGTGCTGCTTATGTAAATGAGTTATTAATTGGCCATCTAGAGCCTTTTTGACAAGTTTGTCACATGGAAAAACTTGTATTTATGAAGTTGTGTGATGTTATTCATAGCAAAAATCTTTTGTACGATACACGAGATATAACTCTTGAGGAGCAACTTGTAGTGTTTACGTTTACAATCAGTCATAATGCTGTCAATCATCAAGTTCAAGAATGTTTTTAACATTCAGGTGAAACTATCAGTCACCATTTTAATGGAGTTCTTCAAGCTATCCTCCCTTTTTAGACAGAATACATACAAGATCTATCAAGCAGTGTTCCTCTAGAAATAAAAAATGATACACTTTTTAATCATTTTTTCAAGGCAAATAATATTTTTCATTTAGACAATATACTCACTATTAGTTTAATAATTTATTTTACGTAATATAGGATTATATCGAAGTGATTGATGGTAAATATATTCATGTTTTCATCAAGTTCATAACCAAGCACCATATCGAAATTGACACAGCTTATTATCACAAAATGTTATGGCCGCTTGTACTTTTGGTTTGAAGTTCATTCATATTCAAGTAGAATGAGAGGGTTCCACATCGGATGCAGATGTTTCAAAGGTTGCAAAGAAAGATGGCTTTAAAGCACCACGAGGTATAAATATTATTTTACTTAGATCAAATAATTCCATTTATTTATTAATCAACTTGTGTTTTATCAGGTAAATATTTTCTTATAGATGTGAGATATGGAAACACTCCTAATTACATTCCCCTGTATCGAGGAATACGCATTACAAGAAAAATCACGTTTGTCATCGCTTAAAAAACTATTATTGTTGTAAAAAATTTTTAGTGATGGATAAAAAGTTGTCACTATTTCATCACAAAACCCCGGTCTGGGAAGTCCAATAGTGACAAATGTTTTCGTCGTCGCTAAAATTAGCTCTTTTGCGACAACGATAGGCATCACTAATTGCTGTCATAGTAGCTCTGTACGTTGCCAAATAGAGGGAGAGAGGTGACACAAACTATCCTTTTGCGATGACATTATTCGTCGGAAAATATAAGCAAATGTCACCAATGCGTTTTTAAGCAAGGCGGAAGAGCTTCTTGGAAGCTCTTTGGCGATGACGGTTGGCTGTCGCGGAAAGCCTTTTGGGATGAATGTGGGTTGTTGCCAAAAGTGTCTACCAAGGTTTTAGTGAGGGGAAATTTCATCGCCAAAGGTTTTTTTTTTTTCCAAAGACCAGCCTGTTTCAACTTCCATTATGCATAACCTATTTCCAATTCCATTCTACATAACCTATTTTCAATTTAAAAAACATGAAGCTATTTGATTTTATCTTAACTAAGCATCAACATCCAAAATCCCAATTTAATTCAAAATAACACCATTCAGATAGATATACATGTTAATGTCTACCGTGCTACAAATGGCAATACTTTTACATAAATTAGTACAAATGTCCAACCTAAGATCCCCCAAAAGTCTATTGTGGTCAAACAATTCAACAAAGTTGAAACGGCCCTACATCTACATCTTAATGATCCATATCGATCACTAATATGGAAAACAAATGAAACTTATATATCATTAAAGGGACATAACTGATATAGGCATATTATAAAATGATTATAACTAATATATAATTCAAAAGACATATACATGACATTGCCATTATTGATTTGGGATAGTGAAACTGATAATTTAAATATTCATCATCTCTAAAGCCTTGGCCAGCAAATTGGGGATTAGCTTGAAGAGTTTTACTATAGATTCCAAATCACACCACTCAGGGAGTCTACCGCTAAAATTCTTCAAGTGAGGATGATAAGAGGGTTGATTTGAACCTCAGCAAGGATAGAACTTACCCAAAAAATTTTCAAACTTAGAAGATCTAAGAAATTAAAAAATAATACAGGGCATCACTGTGATTTTTGACATCAACTACACTACACAATAGTACCATTGATACATCACTATGCACCTACGGTATAAAAAAAAACATAGACTGTGATAACAGAAGTTCATGAAATGAGATACAGAGTATGTTGTTGCAAAATGTAAAGCATTAATATCAAAGCAAATTAATTACTTTTCTTGTGAACTAAGAGGTTCCGCAATAAATAGTCACATTGCAAAAACAATGAACCCTAAAGATACTAGAACTATGGTATAAATTAGTAATAAGAAAGTGATCAAAGGTGGAACCCGGGCGGCATCTTTTCTTATCACATCTTTTCTTATCGCAATCACTTTAATTATCGGATAACTGCTAATTATTATGAACAATGTGAGAAAAAGCTGCAACAGTTCACTGTAATTTCCCTTAGCAATCACTCTCCACACACATCCGATCAAGGTAGCCATGTTTAGCATTGAGTTGGTAACCACAGGCACAAGTATTAGACTTGCACCTTGAAAATCAAACACCTGGTTTGTGTATCTATTTACTTGGTCTTTCTCAATAACCTTGCTTATCAACCCAAAATCAAGTTGCTTTACACTAATCATCCTTGTAGCAATATCCTAACATCCAAATAAGTTTGTTAAAACTAACTTGACCATCCATATCTTCTGTTCATTCTAAAGGATCCTTCGGTATGAAGGACTTCAAATAAATGTTGACGGCTGCCTAATATAAAGGCAGCCAAGAAGATGGCAAACCATGGATCTAAAACCTATTTGTTGAACAAAGGATTAAGTAAATCAATAACCATTTAACCCTGTAATTAACTACCAAATACAACCAGTATCATACTTGGATATTTCTCGTAGGGATGTAAAATAGGTTATGTTTGGGTTAGGTTCATGATGGACACAGACCCATAAGTTTGTTTGGTTGGGACTCTTAACACAACTCCATACCTGACTCAAAATCTAACAATTTGATGATGTGCCTTCCATACATAATATTGATAGCTATCAGATCAAATGTTAGTTAAGTACACAGTTATTCAAGTATGGACCCAACTGAACCCAACTATCAATTAAATGAAGACAAAAAAAAAAAAAAAAAAGAGTGACCATAACCAGAATTTTGTGCTAGGGTCACTTAGGTATCTGGGTAACCAAAGGACCATTGATGTCCCTTATTAGCTGATGCATTTCATGTAATGTCGGTTCAAGGGAAACAGAACCATAGCAAAGGAGTGTCATACTGCATTAGTTTGTTACCACAGAATGGACTACTCATTTCAAGGACAACATCCTCCTGCTCAGCTGGCTGCTATGGCTGCTTCCTTTAATACTGTTTCAGATTCAAATTGGTATGCAAATTCAAGAGCAAAAAATCATATTACTAATGATTTGAATAATCTGTTTGTGCATTTAGGCTATTCAGGGAAGGATCCAAGTATCTGTTGGCAATGGCAAATGTCTGAGAATAGCATATACAGGAGGAAAAAGAAGGTCCTGCTGACTACTAAGCACCCAATTTCTTTAACACCCCCCCCCCCCCCCCCCCCCCCCCACATATCTACTATGATAGTAAAGAACCAACATCTTATATAGAAGCATCTAAGTGTAAAGAATGCAGAAAAGCAATGTCAAAAGAGTTCTCTAGTCTTCAGAGACAGGGTACTTGGTCTTTAGTCCCCTACACTCCATCTCAACACATAGTACGCTGTCGTTGGGTGTACAACTTAAAGCGCAACATTGATGGGTCTATAGCTCGCCCACAAGGCATATTTGGTGGCCAAAGGGTTTCACCAAGAGTAGGGTATTGATTATAAGCCCAAGCTCAAGATAACTGTATGTTAAAAAAGAAAGGGGACTGCACGTAACTGTTACAGATAAAGTCATATGTACATTAAATATACCAGCCACAAATTTATAAAAAGAAGACAAAACTCCTAAAATTTACACTACCCATGATCAATAATTTAGTACACAAATAATCACAAAAGTATTTAAATATAAGTTCCATTTAAGTTGCTCATATTCAGATAATCACAAAAGTATATAATATGTAGTGCATACTGCACAGTTGACATCAAAAATAAAATTAACCAAACTCAGACCCAAATAGGAATAAGTTGAAATTTTACTATGGTTCAAGTGGACTCCTATTTGGATTACTTTTGGAGTTACGCTTGGTAAACCCTAGACCAACCAAGCTACCCTAAGTTTCACCCCCCTAATCTAATTCATCTCACCATAGGTGTAATAGTAGATGGTGGGTTCTTTAAAGCTAGCCCAGATTGGAAAGGTTCTGAAGTGAAAATCATTCTTGATATTTTCCATTGTCATCTCCACATTCTCTTTTGTAAACCAATAGGGGCTGATATTCACTGTTGTATTTTCACTCTGTTTGGAGAGGAAACTAAATCTCCAGTACTCTTCCAAGTGCCATCAGTCAACACTATCCAGCAACACTATATTGAATTGATGTGAATGGGTGGGAATTAGTAAATCATTGACTACACCTACGCCCACCTACTTGGAATCTTTTCGGCTTTCATACATTTGTTTGTATGAAAAAAGTGACATAGGGGAACCCTGGACTAGAGATGTTGGAGTCAGTATTTATGGGTCCAAACTGTCCAACATTATGATAAGTCTATCAGTGTGACACATTTGAAATCTAAATAGTTCAAATTAATTTCATACTACATTTTATTATGTTTGAAAAAAAATGTATTCTATTCGGAGTTGTGCCCATAGATTCTTTTTGGCTAATGGTAGTTTTTTTTATGGAGTGCTTGGAATGAGTTAGTTTACCTAGGAAGTTATGGTAAAATGTGTGTGTATAACAGTAAAGTCATGCAAAGTATTAAAACAGAAAAGTAATAGAAATAGGATAAGAAGAAAGACAGAAACAAACTAGGAAGAGAAGAATAAACAAAAAAAAGACTGAAAGAAAACAAAGAAAAGAATGACTTCCAACTAAAGCTTGTTCATCTAATGTGCAGGAAATCACTTTGGTAAACAGAATTCAATTGCAATGGTGCTGCTATAGTCAAGTTTCAATTCTGAAACTTGTTCATCTAATGTGCAGGAAATCACTTTGGTCAACAAACCAGACACCCAAAAACTATTCAAACTGTCCCATTCACTATTCGGCCACCATTTGTTCTTGTTTTCAATATGTTTTTAGCACTATTTCAGCATATAAAGGTTGAGAAACATGCACAAATCTGATTGTGCAATTCGGTCAATACAGTTTCAGATCCAACCTTATTTATGGGCTATTTTTAACAATTTTTAACATTTAATAGATATTACTTTAAATCTGATTTCTAAATCTAACATGATCAACACCTCTAAGCATGTTCTTGAGAATGAAAACAAAAAACAATGCATGAGACCAATGCAATTTTCAGCAGTAAACAGTCGTAGATATATATATATATATATAACTGTGCCACCAACAACTCACCCCCACTACCTTCTCATCACACCCATCATTGCACAGCCCATCCATGCATCTCATATCACTGCCAACACCACTCTCCACTTCATTACCACATTTCCATCACCACATTTCTATTTAATCTACTACAAAAGTTATGTTTGCAAATTGAATGTTATGCTCAATATTCAAAGTAGATGAAAGAGCAAGGTTATGAACAATCTAAATGTACTCACCAAGAGAGGTGGATGGTTGGTCGGCAGCAGATGATTGCACCCCTCCACCAATGGCAAGCATGTTCTTGATCATCTGCTCCATTTGCGCCTGCATCCCGGACTCGAGATCGGCATACTTCTTATTCTGTGCCTCAATTTGTGCTTGCTGCCAGTGAATCCAACTCCTCCTAAGGGTTTGCATGGCTTGATAATGTGCCCTTGATGCAGTGCAAGTACATGAAGAGTAGTTGAGGGGCTTCAGGTTGACTCCGAATCCCCGCATGTAACCTCGCTTGCTCCTAAGCACCTCAATAGCCATCTCCTCCTGTGTCATCTCCTGGGATGACTTTGTCTGAGAACTTTGGTCGCAAAGCCTTTCGAACTACTCCCATCATCCAACTTAAGATTTAAGCAATTAGGTTCTTTTTTCTAATAGTAATATATGTGGGAATAAAGATAAGTGTAATGACTAAAGACCATTTTTCTCAGACGTACATGTTTGCCAGCACAATGGGGCTATCCAATCATTCATCTTCTTTCTCTAATGAGATTCCTTAAAGAAGTCTACAGTATGGGGCCTCTCACCATTATTCTCGGCCGCCTGATTCCATTATTTTTAAAATATTAATTTATATATATATATGCAGCATGTTTGGAAGTAAAATGTATGGAAACTTTAATTTATGTCACCTTAATTGACATCATAGCTAAAAAGGATCTTGACCCCATGGTATGATTGTAAGGTAAGCACATCCGATTTTCATGATTTTTCTCACATCATTTCTAGAAAATAATTTTAGTATTAATCTATTTGATATCGAATAAAATAAACAAAAAATTTTATCTAATATTACCAAGAATTCTTATCATTCCAAGCAACATCAATCGGCCACCTCCACGCTTAATCTGTAACCCATTGTAAAGGCTTGCTATACGGGTTAACATCATCCTCTAACAGCTGTAGGTAGTGCTTCCTCATGTCATAATGCCAATCCCTATACCTCTCCTAGCACTTCTTGTTGATTCTTGCTCGTACATTTGGACTCTCGTAATAACCCGCAATATCAAATTTATCTTGCATACATGGTTAATGCCATTTTGAGCATAGTATTAAGTACTCAAATATAAGAACACTTCTTCTATATAAGAATAATTTAAATAGACCCAATATGTAATTACCAAAACTACCTGTACGGTGGAAGCCTTAGTCCCACCATCAATCTAATCCCACACCATCACTCCCTCAATAGGTGCCAACAAATGAACTTCTATACCAATTTGACTAGCTACCTTGTTGGCATAGTACCCAACTGGTGCATTGACCCTATCAGGAAACGCTATAGGGAGCTTTTGGCCTCTATTTTCTCTCAAAAACCATGCAGTTTCCTTCCTGCGTGACTTACCACATACTCATTTCATATTTGAACCAACCGACAAAAACATGTAACTTACGCTCTGTGTGTGTGTGTGTGTGTGTGTGTGTGTGTGTGTGTGTGTGTGTATTAGATTTAAATATTACTTACCTACGCTGCTAGTGCTAGTGTGGGTGGTAGACACTATCGATGTAGGCGTGACTAACAAGGTAGGGAGGGTAGGCACAACTAGTGTAGGTCAATTGGTGGCCGTGGACGATGTACTAATATGTTTAGGAGGCATAGATGGAATCTAGCAAAATAGTAATAATTAGTAAATCATCAGATATAAAAGAATATATCACATATTCTCGGCATGCCTAACTTTCATTCACTATAAGAAAGTTGACAATTGCCCTGTTCTTATTTTTTATATGCTTGATGTTTACACCAATTTAGAATAGAAACTCATTGAATTCAATTTGTATTCCTTGCTGGAAACATTGGAGAAAACTGATTTGAAGCAAGACATAGCATGGCCAAACTCATATGAAACTGTGTAAACATGATTAGGGGTACTAATGAAGTTGGCTACATAAATTAGATTTCCAGATCTGAATATTGAGTATTCTTGTGGTGAAAACAGTCATTGATTAAGTAGTAATCTGAATCTGAATTGGTTGAAGTTGCATACAATAAACTACCATTCTTATTTTTCTTTATATGCTTGATGTTTACACCAAGTCATAATAGAAACTCATTGAATTTGGTTTGTATTTCTTGCTGGAAACAGTACAGAAAACTGATTTGAAGCAAGACATACAATGGCTAAACTTTGTATGTAACTGTGATAATTTTGTGGTCTGTTTGAACTTGTTATAAAAATAATTTTCTGCACCTTTTTTTTTGTTTTAAGGTAAATTATAT
This sequence comes from Sextonia rubra, assembly GCA_037013555.1. Lineage (NCBI taxonomy): Eukaryota > Viridiplantae > Streptophyta > Magnoliopsida > Laurales > Lauraceae > Sextonia > Sextonia rubra. The sequence goes on from JASUAD010000011.1 coordinate 11,233,555, forward strand.
TGAAAGAAAAAAAGAACATGGGCTGAGAGAATCAGCCCCCAAAACACCAATACAACTAAGGACTCAGCAAAGAGAAAACAGAACAACCAGAATAACTAGAAAGGAAAGGAGCAAAAGAAGAAAACTTCCAACTAAGGAGAGCTGAATACCACAGGAGATTAAAAAATGGAAAAAAAAACCTAAAGAAACCCTGCCTTGATCTTTGTCCACCTTGAGAGCTAGGAACTCCATCACCTTGAATAGAGTATTCATGAAGACCTTCTGGAAACTATGGGGGAGGACAACCTCTGAAATTGCTTGTACTAGTTCCTAAAGCTGTAATGTCATCCAATTTGATGGGAGTATGAACAAAGGTAGTAATAGAGAGTAGGATATTGACACTCCAACAATGATAAGGAATATCCTTGAGCATGATCCAAACTGAGAATAGGGAAGGCCATTCAATAGTAGATTGGCCAGGAGACCAAGGTAAAAGACGCAATATGTCACAGAGATCGGGGATTGAGATAAGAGAAGGCCTTTATCATCAGAGAGATGAGAGGGGGCCTAGAAAGCTTCCAAAAGGAGTTAATATATTGAAGCCATTCCTGAGAGTGTCTTCTTCCTATAAAACAACCAATGGCTGAGAAGATGAAGGAATCTTTGCTAGATTGGATCATCTACGAAGGGATCTTCATAGAAAGGTTTCCATCTTTCCAAGAAGTAAGAGGATAGGAAGATGGATTTTCTACATTTAAAAAGAGAAGATTCAAATATGAAACTCAACTGAATTAGCAGCATTTAAAATTGATTTCTGAGTTTATTTGTTACACATATAGTTCATGCATCTTACTTATGCAAGTCTAAGAATTAGTCAGCAAACAAAAAAACTATTTTAAGGATTGTTTTAATGGATGTTTTAGCAATGTTTCATGCATCTTAGGTTAGTGATTTCAGAAATAAACATTAGATTAAACATATTTTGTTTCAGGTTTGCATTAGTACTAGGTTGCATACACAAGTAGAAAATTCCTGCACTAGTTTTTAGGTTGAACGTCACATACATTGTGTAGTTTGAAAATTTCGCATTGTCTTATGTTTTGATTCATAATTAGGATTATCTATTAACTCCATGCATAGATTCTAATGCAATAAAAGAGAACTTTCTTACTCAAATCATGAATAAAGATGCTCTTAGACTTTTAGATTAAGTAGGATTAATTAGGGGATTAAAACTCTCATCTAAATGAGACACCCTGTTTCCTATAACATGTAATGAGCTCATGAGTGCAAACTAATAACACCTAATAAAACTGTTGACCATGTATCCATTCATGTAATTTGGAAAACCCCTATGTTAATTTTAAAACAAAATCTTATGGTTTCTATGTAACCCAACTCATACTTCCTATTTCCAGCCATGCACATATCCAAAGTAAATGATGTTGAAAATTCCTTTTGTTCCTTTTGGCTAAACACCAAAGCTTTTTTTATTGTTCGCAAAGGAGCAAATTTTACTTTTTGGTTAATGGTTATTATTACAAAAGGAGGTTGTATATGAATGCCTATACTGGTTGCATAAAGTAGATTTTTAGCCCAAAAATTCCAAACCACAGAAGTAACATAGTGGATCTCCTCTGTCTCTTCTGTAGAGCCATAAACTATTGATCCGTAAATTCTAAAGTTATAAATGAAGATGAATATAAGAATGGTACATAAGTGCATAAGGACATATACCATAAGCCTTAAACAATGTAGAATGGAGTGATGTGCAAAACATGGCGAAGAGAAAAAGACATAGATAAACCACAGAAAGAACGCCTAACATTCAAAGGAGAAAAATCACCTATGAGAGAAATAGAAAGAAGGTTACCGAGAGACGGATCTCACCCTTAGAAATTGGAAACCGAGATTTTTCCTCTTGCACTTTTGGAAGAGACAAAGATAGAGAAGGTTTTCATTCTTTAAGATTTGGTCAGTGAAATTAATAGCGGGAGTAGGTTTTTAGGGCATGAGATTTATATAGATTGGTTGGCTTACTAAAAACAATTGGCACCTTTTGATGTAGGCCCTCAATAAATTTAATCAAATTTAAATTGGACCATTAGAGTTGTAAAACTATGTCATCTGACTAAAATATATATATATAAACATTCAATTTAATTTACAGTAGTTAATCTAATAATAAATTATTGAGATATCTAATATTTTTTTGAACTTATACAAGGGATGCCAAATGAGGAACAAGAAACCTTGGACATGGCTGTGTTAGGACTATATGCTCTATGTGTTTTGTTGTGCCAGTAGGGCTCAGCTCGGCACGACCCGCTGGGAAATAGGTTTGTTTACAAGTTGATGGTGTAAGGGATAAAGAACTTGAATTGTTCTTAATTTTCAATTGTTTATATTGTTGTTCCACCTTGTATTGCATGGGAGCCAAATTCCACTCCAACATTGAGGTTTGAGTTTTGTAAGTAAGAACCTCCAAACGGATTTATAACTTTGACGAAGGTTTTGAAGTTCGAAAGGAGGACTATTATATTCCCTACACTAGTTAAGTGAGACCAGTTGTTCCAAGAAATATGGGTCCAACAACATTGAGGATACATTTTTAACAATTCAACCCAGGTTTAGAAAGTTGTCATTAACTCATGGGAAGAAGTTAATTCATTAATAATAAATCATTACATCAAGGTTTTATATCAGGATCTATATCAAAATCAAAATGATCATGCAGCTCTTCTTCTTCATCATTGTTAGGCTCCCCATCACATTCATCTTCATCATCGAAGATCAAATCACCCTCATCTTCTTCATTGAGTTGTTCCAGAACCCCATCATTTGGAATAATTTCAGGAGCAATATCATCCCTATATAAAAGGAACGTGACAAGATCGTCCTCAACGATTGGTATAACTTCGATGGATTCTTCCTACTGGAACACATCGTTGGGATCAAACAATTCAACATCATTGGGTCCTACATCATCTAGCTCTAGCACATCCCATATTCCTCGATGTTTGGCTTGTTGTACAACTTTCTAATGTTCACCATATTTTGTATCATTCACATAGAAGACTTGTTGCACTTAACTTGGTAGGATAAAAAGGTCTTCATTGTACCAATGACTTCTTACATCAATGCTTATGCAATATGCATGATTTTGTATTGTTCTGCTACTACCGCTGTTATACCAATGACATTGGAACAAAACAACCCAATTCCCATACATATAATGAAGTTTCCATACATTGCACAAGTAACTAGAAAAGTCAACTATACGTCCCTCATGGACCCTTTCCATAACCAACCCACTATGTTGAGTCATACAACGGTATTCTCTGTCTTTGGCATGGTATCTAATGCCATTACGGTAGCAACCAAAGTACATATCCACTATCGCATGAGGACCATTGGCTCATGACCACAATTCATCGGTTGCTTCTAGTGAACCTTGACCTCGTAATTAATTCATCTACAAAAATATCGTGAGACAAGTACCACATGTTAATATCGATTCAAGTATAGATGAATCAGCATAGTTCTTCAAAACACATCTCTATATCTTACCCGATTTTTAAACCATATAGGAAATTCTTCTTTTTGTCTCTTTGTGATGTCACGAACACCTTGACTCTCTAACAAACACTTATGTTCCCTACTTATGAACAAGAAATTCAATAATACTATATTAATTACTATTGAACATCGTGGACAAAATTTAAAGGTACACATACACTATACTAAAGATAGATACGTACTCTAAATAGTCATCCAATTCAGAGCTATTATGCAAGAAAAACCAATGAGCCATGTCACGTTCCTCTTGGGACACATTGTAAGCCCTTGGGATTCGCGCATATGGAATGACATGCAGTGTGAAAACCTCCAACCTTGGGCCACACTCACCTCCATCGTCATTCCTTTCACCACGATTAAATACAGTTTCAATCCTCTCTAGGTACATTGAGCAAAAAGTAAGAGACTCTTTGACCATGTAAGCCTCTGTGATCGAACCCTTTGGGTGAGCTCGGTTGGTAACATAACGTTTCAGAGTCCCCAGTTGCCTTCATACATGAGAGCAACATAAAAGTATATTAATTATACCAAACAATTAAATTAAAAAATTAACTTCAAGGGATAAAGAACAAGTCCTGCGATGCTAATAATTACCTTTCAATGGGATACATCCAACTATATTGCGCTGGACCTGTAAACATAGCCTCACGAGGCAAGTGAAGGGCCAAATGGACCATCACATTAATAAACGCTGGAGGAAAAATCTTTTCTTGATTACAAAGTATGATTACTATGTGATCCTCTAGTTTTTAAAGATCCGTCATCTTCAATGTCTTCAAGCACAACTCTTGGAAGAAATTTCTCAATTTAAACAATGTGGAATAGATATCCTTGTCAAGGTACCCATGCATCCCAACTGGAAGAAGCCACTGCAGGAGGACATGATAATAATGACTTTTCAGGTCAGTCAACTTACCACCATTTGTGCTCACTCACCTTAAGATGTTTGATGCATAGCCATCTAAAAACTTAATTGATTTTAAGAACTCACAAAAGCCATGTCTTTTCTTTGGGTACAATGTGTACCGTGCTGGGCGCTTCTCGTAGGACCCATCTGCACATCTCTTTAGGAGCAACTCCTTCCTTATTTTCATATTCTTCAAGTCCACACATGCTTTTTCAGTGTCCTTATTCTTCCCATCTATGCACAACGTCATCCCTATGAGATTGTCACATATATTCTTCTCAAGGTGTGTGACATCAATGTTGTGCCGAATGTTCAAATCCTTCCAGTACGATAGTTCGAACAAAATGCTTTTCTTTACCCAATTAGTAGAGGATGAGGCCTTTTCCTTGTCCTGGTGCTTGGATGGTTCTCTCACTTTCCAAAAGTTAAGGAATCCAGTCGCTCCAGTATTTGTTCCCCTGATAACTCCAAAGGTCTTGACTGGTTCTCAATCTTACCATTAAAGAGCTCACTCCTTCACCAAAGGTGGTCCTTGCCAAAAAACGGCAACTACCCATGTATGCTATCTTCCCTTTCAACTTGTCCCATGATGCATCCTTGTTACAAGTGGGACATGCTAAATAACCCTTGGTTGTCCACCTAGACAAGTTACCATATGCAGGAAAGTCATTAATGGTCTACATAACAGCTGCATGCATTCTAAAAGTTTGTTTGGTTGAGGCATCATAAGTAAGCACACCATCCTCCCACCACTCTTTCAATTTGTCAACTAATGGATCAAGTAGACATCAATCTCTTTTCCCGGGGCCTCTGGTCTAGGAATTAATAGGGACATCATGCAAAACGGCTCTTTCATACACTTCCACGGTGGTAGGTTGTAGGGCATGACTATGACAGACCACATATTGTAGGAGGTGCTCATTTTCCAAAAGGGTTAAAATCATCAGTGGCCAGCCCTAGCCTCACATTCTGGGGCTCTCAGGTGGACTCTGGATACTTCCGATCAAACTCTTTCCACTCATCATTATCGACCGAATGCCTCGATAACCCATCTTCCACACATTTGTCCTTATGCCATCTCATATCTGGAGTTGTTTTCCTCGACATATACATTCTCTTCAATCTAAGTGTCAAAGGGAAGTACCGCAATATTTTGTGGGGGATCTTCTAATCCTTTCCATCAATAAGCTTGTATCTAGACTCCTCACACACCAGACAGTTTTCCGGAGTTACAGTCTCCTTCTAAAAAAGTGTACAATGATATCGACAGGCACGAATGCACACATATCCCAAACCTAAGTCAAGTAAAAACCTTTGGGCTTCATAAAGGGAAAATGGAATAGTGTGATAACTTTCTAGTAAAAGGTCTTTCAAGAGTGTTAATAACATGTTGAATGACTTTTTGCTCCACTTGTTCAACACCTTCAAGTGAAGCATCTTAATCACAAACAACAACAAAGTAAACTTTTTGCAACCTGGGTATAGTTCACGTTCCCCATTAGTGAGCAATTTCTTAAAGTTCTGCACATTCTCACTCTCAGCGCTACTAAGAAATTCATCCAAATCATCATTCCCGATATTCCCCATGTAATAATCTTCCAACATGTCAAATAATTTATCCTCATCCTCAATCTGTTCATCGCATCCCATTTCATCCCCAACATCTTCACTATCATCATATTCGTCATCATCTAATGTGTGTGCCTCATTCATGGGTATAGATTCCCCATGGTGCAACCAAGTCGTGTAAACTGGGCCTATTCCCCTCAAGCCCAGATGATATTCCACAACTTCACTGGTGTGCCACTCAAAGTGCATGCAGTCCATACAAGGGCAACGAATCTTGTTATCCTTTGCTAAATTGGCCGTTGCAAATTCAATCAATGACTTAACCCCACCCTAGTAAGGCTAGCTCATCTGTTAGTAAGTTTCATCCAACTTTTGTCCATAACTAGGCCTTAGGAATCTCATAAAAGAAAGGCATCCACCAAGAACACTTCCCTGGTGACGATGCACATACAAAATGTAGTAAAATAAACAAATTTTAAACCCATGTAAGAAAATGATAAAATTTTATACTTTATACCCCTAAGAGAGGAATAAGAAAAGGAGCACACATATCTTTTTGAGGAAGAAATTAGTAACCCCCATCTTCTTTGGAGAAACTAGTAGATAAGAAATTTGTAAAAACTAAAAAATCAAGGAAAAATAATATCCAGAGGTTTTTTGGTGGGTTTGTTTAGAAGGAAATTAATAACCCAAATACATGTTTTTTTTCCATGCATCCACAAGATGGTTCTTGGCCAATTTTCATAAACATCAAATTTCATGTAAAAATCAAATCTTAACAAGTATAAATGACCAAAAACAGAACTTCCCAAATCAAGCTTCTAAAGCTTCATCACATAGTAAAAAATTCTTTTACCTCCAAAGCTTCATCATAATAAAGAAGAAGAAAAAGAACAAGAACAAATAATCTCATATGCACTACTTCCTTCATTGAAAATCATAACCTAATAACTCAAAATCAATGTGCCAATGAAAAATATTTGCTAACAAAAGAAAGCCTCAATATGTATTCCCACATGTTAGGAATCCTTATATTCAGCACAATACCCATTTCCAAAAATCATTACTACCCATCAAAATACAATTAGAAGATAAAAAGAAAAGAGAACCCAAAGGTGAAAACCCCAGACAAAGAAGAACTCCACAATCCAAATCATGAGAAAATGGAGATAGAGATTTAGAGAGGCAGAGAGAAGTGACTACTTGAAAGAGATTTGGAGAGACAGAGAGTCTATTCCAGGCTTGGAATGGCGACACTGTTCTTGAAGTTTTACTTTGATAGTTGTGTACTTTCAATATACTTTTTGCCCATTCGCTTGCTGGATTAAATGTAGCTTGTTTGAAGGTCTATAATCTCCACCACAGGTACACTGAATATAACCAAATCAAATTCAATTGATATGAGTATTTTACAAGTACAAAACATGACAAAAAATCTATTGAAAAAAAAAACATACATAAACAAAAGATATTATATCCTAAGAAAACTAGTTCATAGATTTAAAGTCAAGCATAGATTCAGCAAGAAATAGAGAGCTGAAATTAAACTGATTACAAGAGAATGAGACCATCCTCATTCTATTCCCATTCATTCCTCTGCTAAAAAGAATCAAAACAAAATGGCAATGAACTATAAATGGAATTTCTATCATCTTTCGATTTGTTCAGCAGACCAAATCCAAATAAATTAATTAAAAAACAAACAGTTCAACCATTACTTGCATGAAAAAAAAGAACCAACATATGGGATAAAGAATAAGAAGATTTCATCCTTAGATGAAGATGAAATTTGGTTTTCCTTTCAATAGCAACAAGAGATGAATGAGAATAGAGTAGTAAAAGTAAAGTAAACAAGTCTCTAATCTCCTGCTGTAATTTATCCCTACAAACCAAGAAAAATTTCAAGTCTTAAATAAATTTTTTTTCTTGAGATTCATGTTAGATGCATCTTTTTGAACAAGGAAAATTCCTTTTTAACATCTACCTATAGTAGATAAAGAAAATAGATACACTCATTGTAAGGCCTAGGAATAGATTGGCTTGACCTTCAATTTTATGAGATTTTTGTAAGGTTATCAATCTTTTTAATGAGCACTTCAATAATATAAATCTTGATCTCTTTAATAATTAGGTGTTTAATCTAAAATACTTACTACATGGACCAACATGTATAGAATTAGGAGGAGTAGTGAACTATACATATATGTTGTTGAGAAATGTACTATTATTGAACAGAAAACAAAAATAAAAGAAAGAAATGATAAACCAAGCAAATCTCTAATCTCCACCCTAAATCATAAACCCCTTTCCTTCAACATCAACCCCCTTCAAAATCAATCTCTAATCTCCAACAAAAAAATCCCTCATCCATCAAGTAAGCTCATGCGAAGGGAAATGCATTCATCATAATTAGTTAATGCATTCATCTAACCAGTAAATACATTCATCTAAGAATTGTGCAAAGTGAGAAAGTGAGTGCATTCATCATAATCAATAAATGCATCATCTAAGAATTTCACAGGCCAAATATGACATTTTTACAACAATGCCAACTTTATGAATTCTTACTATTTAAATAAAAAAATATAGAATTCTCACAAAAGAACAATTGCTTTTATATGAGATATGAGAAATTCCCAACAAAGTAAAATTGGACATTCCATAAACAAACCCAAATAGTGTCCTAGATTTTTCCCCCATTTGACTTAGTTACTGTTCAAGAAGTAAAAATAAAGAAAATAAAAAAAAGAAAAATAGAGAACCTCTGCAATTAGTACACATACATGCACCAAAACCACAAAAGAGAGAGAGAAGACAAAGGCCTTGTTTGGTATCTCTTTCTACTTGTATTCCAACAAAGCCATTAGAAAAAAGAGACTAACATAAAAAAAAAAAGCATTAGAGCAAACATAGAAAGACATCCATCATTTGGAGCAAACACAGAATGCAATACTCTATCCAACCAACTCATTTGATGAGGAGTCTCATAAAAAGGATGACACGTGATTTTGCTCGAATGATCTCAAAATAGGGCCTTGGTTATGTTTCATTCAAAATAAAAAAAATATTTGGTATTATCTCATTCCATTATTTTGTAAGATGAAAAGGTCTATAAATACAAATGAGACATAAATGGGTTGACAGATTCAGCCTTGATAAAATAAATACAAGATGGCGGAGTGACTTCCATACTTCCAAAATAAGACATTTGTCAGTAGCTATATTCTTTCCAAAGATTGTGTTTTTCTATAGGCCCACTATGAGAAACACAAACTGTTGGGACTTAGGTTGTTGTTCGTGTTCCTCAAAAGGGCCAAAGGTAGTTTTAGTCATAGCTACAGGAGACACAAGTGTGAAAGAGGAAGTAGCAGCTATTCCTCTCTCTCGTTTTCAGACTTCGCCCAATCTCAATTTTACATTCATTAATTTAGGCAGCCCCAGGTAGACAAGGCATTGCCAACACCAAAAATGGTTGGTGAGGGATTTGAATCAACACATTTATATAAACAAGAAAAAAAAAGCAGAGAGCAAAGCAATCATAGTAAGATAAAAAAAAAGAACTAAAGAACTAATCGGTTCCATGGATAGGAAAGATGAAAAACAAATGAACAAGACAATTCCTCCTTTCATATTACACAAAAAGAGAGAAGAGAGAGAATAAAAGAAAAAAAAAGAATAAAGAATAAACAGCAAACAAAACAAGGGAAAGAAGAAATAGCAAACAGAAAAGGGTGGATGAAGTATGAACAATCTCAGGCCTAAGAATTAAGATGATCTTAACAAGAGGAATTGAGTAGCTCCACCAAATAATCAACCCCTAGGTCCTCCAACTGTATTGCATTCTCTATCCTACCAATCTCTCTCATTTCTTCTTCCTGGTTGAGCAAACAATGACACCCATTTTTTCCATGATCAACTATACAGAATAAACTAAAAAAAAAACCCTATACAGAATAAACTCCAGCCAACAAAGATAAATATATACATATGAGTATACAATTTATCCCATAAAACCCAATCTATAACATAGTTTAGGAAAACAAAAAGACCCATTTCATTGAACTGATAAATTTAAAAAAAACCTGAATACCACGTAACCCATCAAAGAAACATGTTAAGCAAACTCAAAACAACAAAACCCATTTCACCAAAACTCCAACAACCCAAAAAAAAAAAAACACACCTCAATCAGTCCAACTGAATAACTTAATCAAGAAAAAAACAGCACATTAAAAAACAAAAACACATAAAGCAGCAAACCTGGGCAAAATCAGATTAGGCATTCCTACCAAACTCAATTTCAAAACCCAATGTACCAAACAGAAACACACACAACAACAAACTTGGGAAAAATCATCTTTGATCATTTTTTCTTCTCATAAGACAAATGCAGCCTTCAATTGCAAAATAAAAACAGTGCAAACAAAGGAAAAGATGATCAAAGCTACCCTTTTTTTTAAGCCTAAGTGATTTTGCAGATGGTAGCTTCAAGTAGGTAAGATTCGATCAAGAGAAAATACAAACACAAAGATTGAAACTAGAGTAAATGTGCATGTATTGTAGTTTGGGTTTCCAATCATATTAAAGAGGAAATGATGGAAAGGGGAGCACAACAGGAGAGCACACATCTCGCACAGCGACTCCTCAGTAAAAAAGCCGCCTGATCACATGGGTAAGTGAACATGATGATGGTGATGAAAGAAGATGGTTTTGGGAGAGAGGAGAGCAAGAGGCAGTCCCACTGTTAGAGGCATTCCCCCCACCAAATAGAGATAAGGATGGGGAAAAAATGAAATTAAAGAAGATTTGGGGAGAAGATGTCTAGAATATTACCTGGAGGAGATAGGGCAAGTGGTGCACCACCGTTAATGCCAGAGTAGGAGATAGATTTCAGGAGCACTGCGGTTCAGAGAAGAAGAACTGCTCGCGGGAAGTTTTCTCGGTTTTTCGATGGAACCCTACTGAAAGGAGTTTGCTCTGGCACCAATATTAAAATATCTTCCGCGATGATACCATCGTCGCCGAAAAACTTCCGCAGCAACATAAATCATCACCTAAAGTTCTGAAAATCTTTAGGTGACAACTTTCCTTCGTCGCTAAAAGTCTTTTCTCAGTCTCCTCTTCTGTAAAGGCAGTGAAAATTTTTATCCTCTTTGGCGACAACTCCTTAATCGTCACCATAAATATATCAACCCCGATGGACACATATTGTCGCCAAAACCTTTCCCACAAATTGGCGAGAAATAGCTGATTGCGCAGGGGGGGTGGTGTGGGTGGGTGCAAACCGCAACATATGGTGATGATTTACTAGATTCATCACCGAAAACTAGTCTTAGGCACAATAATTTGGGTTGTGGCTAAAATATGACCTTTTAGCAACAATATGATCTGTTTGTCGTGAAAAGGCATCACTAAAACTATTTTTCCTTGTAGTGACGATATCATTTGAGAGAGTTTGCTTGTGGAAATATAGGCCCACAAGATGCCAAAGAACTCTTCAACCTTCGTCATTCTTGTTGGAAATTTATACTAAAAGCATACTTTTATGTATTCGTGTTTGACTGATTTATTTAGTAGTAAAGTTTGTCTTTTCATCTTAATGAGAATTTGTATGAGCAAATGGTTGCATTGTCTTTTATTATGCATATGTGTGTCTTTTATTTTATAAAGTAGACAACTTGGTGTATAAAGTTTAGCTTACACATGGAAGACTTGTTTGTCAGTTCTTATAGAATATAAGTTATTGTTGTTATAGAATTTAAGTTATTGTTGTTCACAATTTCGCTGGAGTTAGACACACCATCAGTAGCACGATGTTTTAACAGGCTTGTCTTAGCTGCGGGAAATGATATAATTTTGACTCGTTATGCTAGTACAGTTTGTGTATATTGAACCTAATCACTTTTGGCTTTATTGTCTTTATACTAACTAAATAAGATGATTAACATCCAAATGGTTATTATGAGTACTTGTACTCTTAATTCCAATATAAATAACAGACACATATATTTAATGTTTGGTATTTTGATTTATAAAGGAACAAGACCTTTCATAGGTCAATAATCTCAGTAAATTGGATAACTACACTACTTGTATGGTGGTTATTAATTTATTGATAGAATGCACATCCCACAATAAGGATTGATGATATCCCCTTAATGAAGCTTATAAATTTTGATTATGTCAAACTCTGTAGGTGGACTTTATGTTTGACACATCAAATAAGTTAAGTATAAGGTCTCAAGAAATTATAAAGATATCAGTTAAATATAGATGTCAGTAATTATTTAATAAATGAATATATAAAATCTTAATGTGAGGAGATTATAAGTATTTAATAACAAGAAACTCGAAATATAATTTTGAGAATAAGGATAGAAGTGTAATTATAATTCTTTAGTAAACTGAATTATAATTTATGAAACTAAGATTCTAATTTGGGTTGAATTAGGGTTTCCTATTTTCATAAGAAGTATATTCCTTGTTTCCTTCTTAAGGTCCATATTGTAGCCTATAAATATGCAATATTGCTCTCTAGGAAATACATGAAAGAGAAATCTCGTTTGTTAAAGCAATGACAATTCGTAAAAGAGGCTCACACCCCAGTGCGAGTTTGAGCATAAAGAAATATAGTAGAAGGTCTTGAGATTTTTTTGTTACTGTAAGATTGAGATCAAATCAGAGAGATCTCGCAGGTATGGTTCTTGAATCATCATCATTTAAAGTTATTTTCACCGTAATCTGTACGCAATATCTAGAGATCCTGGCGACTGCCTCCAACAATTCTTCCTTACAAAATGCAATTGAGCATGTCTTTGGTGTAATAAAAAATCGATTACTAATATTGAAAAACATTTCTTCTCATTCATTTGACATAATTATAGATGTAACAATTGTATGTTGCACCTCACACAATTTCATTCACATCCACTCTAATGGTGAAGGTTGGCTATATGAAGAGTATGACCTTCAATGTGAAAATTAGTATTCTAAAATGGAGGATATCAAGGAACCAAATGATGATTATAACACAGATAGGTGACGGCGGGAAGGTAATAGAATGCGGAATGAAATTTCAAATGTTATGTGGGATGAATATAGTGCTCGTACTAGTAGGTTAAGAGAGCAATAGGAACATTAATACAAAAATGCCTATCATGAATTGTAGTAGTCCTCTTAATTCATTTCTTTATGAACTTAGATATAAAACTATAAATTTGCATTTCATTATTTCTTTAACTTTAAATCTATAATGACTTTGTTTTGGGTATATTATAATCTTCAACTACTGCCAAATAGCTCTCTTTAAAATCTATTACATTCTTTAAATAATTATCAAACACAGAAAATGATGAAATATTATAATATTGCACTATTTATTCTAAAATATTTAATTCTGCTATTATTTAAATCTAAAAATATTATATTATGCATGTATCCAAATGAGACCTAAAGCTTCGTATTGAAAATCTCAAGAGAAGAATACATGTTTCAGCATGGAGCAAGTTTTGGCAATCCTTTGATCAATTCTATCCCTTAGAAAACTGAACCGTTATTTTACTTCCTTCCAATAATTCCAAGACTCTAGATTTCTTAATATTGTGAAATCATATCAGTTGTTTTGACAATTTTCTCAAAATTTTTGTGTTAAACAAAAGCAAACCTAAATTTGGTCCACCCCACCAACATGGGGGCCTTTTAACATCAAATTCCTAGAAGATTTGGTTACCTTAGTAAGAAATTATTCATTCGGCTATTGATGTAACCCATCTCAAACCAAATATTTTTAGTCTAACTCAACAGTTCCCTAACCAATAGCATCCTATTTCCTTTCCTACCGAGGTCCATGATAATCCTTTTTTTTATTTTTTATAAAAAAAAACTAAGAATAAAGAGAAAAGCTGGCATGTTTTTCTAAAAATGGACAAGCATGCTTATTTCCACCCCCCAACCTAAACTAAACATTGTCCACAATGTTATGCATGTAATGCAACACTTAAATGAATGAAATAACGTGAGCAATAATCAACTAATAAAAGGTACTAGTGAAAGAAGGCACCAAATGATGTAGCTTGTTCAATCCATGTCTATGGTTTGACACACATAAAAAATAAAAGAAGCTATTATGCTAACATGAAAAGAAAATTTTATGCTAAAAAGAAAAGATGCATGTAATGCAATACCAAAATGAATGAAATAATATGAGGAATAATCAACTAATGAAAGGTACTAGTGAAAGAAGGCACCTAATGATGTAGCATGTTCTATCCATGTCTATTATTAGACACACATAAAAAACAAAAGACCCTATTCTATGAACACAAAAAAAAAAAAATATTTGTGCTAAAAAGATGAGAAAAATCTACACTCCTGGATTTAAAACTTGGAATGCACCCAGATCCCAAACGAGATTTTCTTCCACAAAATGAACAAGAAGCACTAAAAATGTAACCAGGCGACTTTTAGACATAGTGAACATGAGAACCACACGTTCCTTGTAATTTGGTGAAGAAATTAGCACCATGAAGAAAAGAAAATACTGCCATGAAGAATTCCCCCTCCTCCCCGAACAATGGATCTCTGAATTTTATAAAATAAGGAAGCAATGAAAACGGGGTGGTGTTGGGTCCTCCCATGCCAATATTTCCACAAAATTAATTTTCCCAATCTTCTTTGGCATGGGCATACAAATGTTGGTGGAAACATCTTAATTTGAAAGTACAAAGAAAACCACATGTCTATTCGAAATTTCAGACTTTGGGATCTGAATCGAGCCAATTTTCTCAAATTTCAAAGATGTTTCAAAACAATGGGTCTCCTTATCTTCAGGTAGTTTATGGAACTCATGACTCAGATGAGCAATTTCCTTAAGAATGATTTCATCTGGTTGCATAGCTACTACCACATTATTCTCTACAGAAACAAGTGTTTCCTTTTCAAGACCACACCTAATTAGATCATCCAATGTGATCTCATGAGAAACCTCGTAGTTTGGGTGATCTATAGAAGAATCGATCATTATTTCAAAAGGGCTTATTGTTTTCCATTAAGGAAATCTAGATTCTTTTGATAGATTTGGTTAGACTATATAAGTATTGGGGGCATAGGCTCATATGGTTCAAGTGAGGCTAAACTATCACATCAGCATTCACAAACTCATTGTCATATTTAGATATCCAAATTGTATTTGTGTGATCCATAAATGTATGATTTTCAATGAATGTTGGATCATCACTTTTAATTTATACTTCACTTCTAAGGATGTCATTTATTTTTTCTTTAAGTAGACTAACTGAGTTTAGTCTTTCTACACCTTGCATTTTTAAACTTTCCATAGCTTGGATGTTGGTTTACATGGATTGTATGTTTTTCCTGATCGTGGAAAGAAAATCCTCCAAAACTTCCTCCAAGGGTAGTGCTGGTTCATATGACTGTTCGGGTGGAAGGGAGTTAAGTAGAGTATATGACTAGGAAGATGAGGGTGCATATGACATATCCTGCAATGGACACTCATATAACCCACCTAGAGTAAATTCATGGGGGCAGTACTCATATCCATAATGGGCCCCATTTTGCTAATTATACAGATAGTAGTTGTCCCAATTTGGCTTATATAAGTTACCCATTTCACAAGGCCCTTGATATGCATTTGAGTTCTCCATCATTGTATGAAGTTCCTCCCATTATTTTTTTTATTCGCTTCAGGATATGTTTTAATATCAGGCGTGGATCCCATACGTCCAAAGTAGGAGTCAATGACTATGTGGGGTATAAGTAATCATGTGGGACCCTCATCAGTTGATTACTATCAATTTCTTACCCACTAGATTGCCCATTATATGCAAAAAATTTAGCCATGTTATTCCATGAATGATTATAATTGTTAGGTCCCCCCTGTTCATGTATTCCCATTGGGTCATGATGCAAAGGCTAAGGATTGGCTAATTTTAAAAAAAAAATAAACTAATGAGAAAAAAAAACAAATTAACCTAACCTAGAGTCTTAATGGTCCTAATATGATGCACAAGCAGTCAAACACAAAAATTAAGCACAAGAAATGGTTCTAGGGTTAGCCTAAAATTCTAAACAACTCCTAACTAGTGAAGAGAATATGTGGGCCCCTAATTTAGTCTTATGAAACTTCAGTTGACCAGATCAACCACCAAGAAGTGGTGGGGATGAACCCGCTTAAGAATCAATACCCTGAACAGACAAGCTGTCACACACTCAAGAGCAAAGATTTTTCTTAGGCATCAACTTTGGTCAAAGAGCGTAATTGGTTTATCTGTTAGTGGTCTTTGTCCTGCTGAGCTCAAGTCCTATGGTCTCATTCTTACTTGATTTTAATTAATGACTAGGTTCCTTTGTGAGAGATGATTAGACCTAAGTGGGCAAGGATCTAGTAATGAAATCCAGTCCTTATCTTGTTGGGGTGAATTGCCCTTATCTAAGTGTGTAGGTCCACTTTCAAGTGTGTCTAGCAAAAATCACAATTTTGTAGGAAAAAAAAAACAATCAAGCCCGCTTGCAGGTAAAGGCTCGTGGGTTAATGATAAAGAATCTCATAGTAGCTCCATGCAATCCTTATCTTGTGCAAGCTTATCCTTCTACAACCAAGTAACCTATGAAAATGAAACTCTTAATAGTAAATTATAAGTTAGCAAAAAAAATCAAACTCTATCTAACAAAAATACAGTCTTATCCTAATATAGAAAAAGAGATAAAATATAAGAATTCTAAAGCTAACTAGATTAATTAAAACTCTATGAAAGGTATATCCAAAGTGAGAAAAATCAAAACTCTATCTAAGAAAAATAAAACATCCCAACTTATCCACTCAAGTGCCCAAATATGGTTAGAGTTTCAAAAGTATCCGTTTATCCAATCAGTTTTCAGATTATAAAGCTCTAATTTATCCAAACAACTTAAGGGAAAGATTTTTAAAAATTCTAACTAATTTAAGTTCAAATTTCAGAGGTTAGCAAACTAATCTAAACACTTTAATCAAATTCCTGAAAACCGAAACTTTATTATCTAATTTATCCTAAATAATTAAAGTAAAGAGTCTGAAAAAGTAATCTCTAATTTTTTTGTAGTTATTTTACTAAAATTTGGAATTAAAAGAAATCCTAAATTCTTTATTAATTAATAATTCCAAAAATTCAATTAAATATTTAAAAAATCAAAAAATTAAAAAAAAAATTCAATCAGAAAAGTGAAATAACAACTACTACTAATTGCAAGGAAAAGCTACTAATGCAAACTAGATGGCTAAATAAACCAATACTACCAAATTATGAGCATGCATATGAATCTAGCTAAAAAATATAAAAAATAAAAAAAATTCAAACCTTTAACAAAAACTTAGATTTCGCTCCTTAGCGATGGAACCGAATACTTGATGTAAAATTTAATTCAATCTACCTAAAAATGCAATTGCACAGTTGTCTACAAGAGATAATGGTAAATATTGGTCCATCCCAAAAGTTCTTTACTAAGTAAAAATTAAAAGATTGAACTTTTTAAACTAAACAAATATTTAAGAGTGTGATGTGTAGTAGATTAGAAACTAAAAATAAATTAAAAATGCAGAAAAATCAATAAGATAAAATAGATCAAAGCATCTAGAATCCACTATGTAAGATAATCAATCCAACCATGTAATTATTCTATTCTTTGTCTCAAAATAACTCAGATAAAAAACACAAATCAATGTTTCTAATATGGAAGATTTGTCTTTTGTAAAATTTTTAATTCTTAATTAAAAACAAAATCAATTCCCTAAACCTCCCTCACATCATAAAAGAATGAAGAATCTTAAGCATAACTTATCAAACTAAGCATAATCTATCAAAACAAAAATAAGTTATCAAATTTAATTCATTTAAAATCAAAACAGAGGTTACTTAAGGCTTGAAGACAGATCTAATATCCTAATAAAGCATCCATTAAGAGAGAGAGAAAAAGAAAGAAGTAATCAATTAAATTAGAATAAAATTTCTACTTAGCTTCATTTATGTGCGCTAATCAGAAACTCAGCCCACTATTGCAAAGAACCTCAAAAATAATTTCATTAAAAACATTTCTTGTACAATGGTCTCTCAAAAATCTAAAAAAAAAAAAAGGGCGGCATAGTGCACGAGGCTCCCGCATAACGGGGTCTGCGGAGGGTAAGATGTACGCAGCCCTACATTCATTTTGAAAAGGCTATTTTCGTGACTTGAACCCGCGTCTTCTAGGATGCTACCGGTAAGCTTTTACCGTTGGGCCAAGCCGCCCTTCTCTCGCAAAAATCTCTCTTCTAAAAATAACCTAGTTTTTGGAACAAGACTCCGGAATACCTTGAAATAAAATAAAAAATAATGGAAGGATGAGAAGTGGAAAAAAGAGGGAGAGAGAGAAGGTGGTGGACGTCCCACCTTGTCTGGGAACCTCCCATGGTGACCTTCTTTTTCAATTTCTGAAAAACTAGGGTTCATTGAATCTAGACTCCTTTCCATGGATAGAATTTTTAGAAGTTATAACTTGTTAGGCAAGTTTGGAGAGAATATTCCCTGGCACAAATTTGAATTTATATATGATGAGATGGGAAGCTTCTAGAAGCCTTAGCTGATCTTCAGACAGGATCCTACACAGATGTGCAGCGATGGATCTTTGACGATGTCGATTTAATTGCAATCTTGTCCAAAAATATACTCGCAACTTTTCGGGCCCATAACTTGGTCAATTTAGCTCCGATTTGCAAAATCTTAGTCCATGGACATCTACTCCGAAAGAGCTTTCCAAAGGTAGGTTTATTGTGTTAAATCTGACGGTCAGATTGAGAATTCTAACCAATTTAAGATAAGTTGTCCTAAGCAAAATGGGATAAACTATTGAATTCTAATTAGAGATGGACGCTATCTATTCTCTCTTTTATTCCAACTCTATCTCCTATTTTTCTTGGTTGTCTTCAAAGCTGGATAGAATTTTAGGGCAATAGAGAGAGACTATTCTTAGAAGCCTCAGAGGGTGAGAAGGAGAGTGTAAGACTAGCCATTATCTGTTTTCCTTCAAAATTCATCTCTTTATCTTCTTTGATAGCCTTTCATCTGAACAAGGTTTCTTTAGAAAGAGAGATAAGGAAAAAGACATCAGATCCTTCTAGAAGCTTCATGATAAGGGGATAGAGTGTGTGGTGCATCCCATGCATTTGTGGGTCCCACCTGTGGTACACAGCTTCCTTATAACACATAACTGGGCTTTCCTGAGGTTCTATGGGGCCAACATTTCTTGCATATTCTAATTCAACTCGTAAAATGCAAAAGAGCCTACATTAAAGCGAGACCTATCCGGATAGAATTTTACTCCAAATAGGACTCTTCGAAGAAAAATTGCATAAACTACTAAATAATGCATAAAATGTGTAAAAAAGTGTGGGAATTCCAATTCCAAGGTAAAAATGCAGGAAATGATGAAAAATGAATGAGAATTGCTGCGTTTATCTTAATTAAGTCCTAAACTCACCTTAAAATGATGTATAAATGGTGCAAATTCACGAACTTAACAACCGGACAAGTCAAACTATGATCAAACATGCCCATACTGGCTTAACTGACTTGACTTAGTATCCAAAATTAGTCATTTAACCTGAGTTTAAATGGACAACATTTCAGCTATAAATGAATGCCTGGAAAGGGAAAAAAGCCAAGTCGATCAGGTAAACATGGAAGGTTGTTAGGCATCTAGGGCCAACTCACCATCCACATGACCACACATGGATACTGTCAGTCCAATAGTAGAAGTGGCACCGAGATGCATACGTTTCAAAGGAACAAACTCAAGCATCATAATATAAGTTGTACTAAGGTTGGCTAGGTCTTGGGTATGGGCTTAGCATGAACAAGATTTCTAACACATATGACAGAGTTTACATGCAACTTGCATGTGAAAATACCAAATTCTGATGTTATGATCAAGTTTCACCAGCTTACCAATTGAAGGGCCATTACTAGTTTTAGTTTGGTCTCTAAATAGCCATTGACAGATCCACGCACTCCAACTCCACCCTATGTATACTTAAAGTTCAATGCCAAGCGTATACTTTGGTGTTTAAAGAGAATTTGGTATTTAACGCTAGGCTAACGTACTCTAGACTTTGAATGGGTGACTGCATCTTTGGACAATGCCATTGGGGTGGGGATGTGTTCAAACATCACCCCATTGGAGTTCCAAGGTCAAGTTGTGCGTAGGGTTCAAGTAGAAATCCTATCTATATCCTACGGTAGTGATTTTGACTCGCGAAATCAAGGTTTTGGGTCAATCCTTTTGTTCCATAAATGAAGCCAAAGAAAGGTCACAAATCACCTCAAAATTCCCTCAAATATCATGGAGGGAATGGTTGAGAAGGCAGTCCAAAAACCCATAAGAAATAAGCTAAAAAAGGGGTGATGTTAAGAAATGAGCTAAAAAAGGGGTGATGTTGGTCAGACATGGATTCCTTGTCCAACCAAATCTAATCCTAACAGCGTATCACACTACAGGACTTAGTCTCTATGGGGCAATTTCTTCCATACTTTAAGCCATTCTCAAAGGCCACTTAACATCAAATTAGAGGGTCCTTTTTGCATCAAAACATCATTAATTAAGCATTAAAAATCAACATTTCAAAAACCAGAACTTAGACTGACCATGTGATACAAAATGAGAAAAAATAAAATGAATAAACAATGATACTTAGCATGTATGTAATCCCACTTAAATTGAGAACTTTTGTCATGCCCTGAGCCTGAGAACACGTGATTGGGGCAACCTCAAGGTGTGATGATACGTCCCATGGAAATTCGTACCATGCCAAAGGCACAGTCGAATCCCCACGAGGGAGTTCTCATAGGATTCGCATGTGAGGAAGATCTAAACATACACATGGACATTTAAAACAAATAATGGAAGCTTGTAACTCATCTATTCATATAACATAAATCATAAACTTAAGTACACTTTACTAAAAATGGGATATGGTATGAGCATAATCAAGTCTGACTCATTACCATTAAAGTGGCAGACAAATCTTAAAGCTTACAAAAATGTTTTAAGATAACTCAAATAACCCATGCATATATATAGCATGAATAACATAAAGATGAGTCTACATGAACAGAAGTCCAAACACATAACATATTAGATGACAGAAGTCTAAAACTTATCATAAGTCTGATGGTAGCATGATGCAACATATAAGCCATCCCCTATAGCTAGCCACTTGGTCCCAATCCCCAACAGACCCAAGTGACAACTCTCTATAAAGTATTCATGATCATCAGTAGTCCACTCTATTATTGCCTAAGGAGTCTCTGTGATCTCCTCGGTGGCCTTAATGGGGTCAGTGTCAATACCTATAACATTAAAGGTAGTACTATTAGATGCGATGATCTAACATGATAAGTAATTATAAACATAGCATGAAGTATCAAATTAAATAAAAGAACATATTAATCATATGAAGTTAATGAACAAAAAGCTACACATAAGCTTGTGTATGAATAAGCACATAAACAGGAATCATACATAACATGTGAATAACATACCAATTGGCAAAATACATTGGCTATTTTCTCTTGTTTGTTGGTTACAACGGTGTGACCTTTTGGAAGAGAGCATACTTGCATATGCAGAACTACGAGGAGGCCCAGGCCTGAGACACCCCTGAGTAGACCTAGGAGTACCGTTCAACTTCAAAAGATCTAGACAGCAGCTAGGCCATATCATATTATACCCACACTTAGCCTCGTGAGGCTTCACAGGGTTAAAATTGAGTGGGGCCGACTGATGAGTCCATAAAAGTACATCACTTCACATAGTTTTATGGACTCATTTAAGTTAAACACATCGTTTTTAATTGAAAATCATGATTTCATGCATTTGAACATCAAAGTTTTGAATTTCATTTTAAGTGTGCGTGAACATTTTAAGTATGGGTGAACATTTTTAATTGTGAGTAACATTTTAAGTGTGAGTAACATTTTAAAATGTTCACCCACACTTAAAATGTTTGAGTGGTGGGGAAGTACTGGAGTGACCTGGAGCTCCCTAATTCGAACCTCTATAAGGACTTGCCCGATACATATGGCTTGTGCGTGGTTGTGTTTGTATTCGGGGCTTTTCTAATGATCAACCGTAAAGGGGACGGCGGGTTCCCTCGTTATAAAAAAATTAAAAAAAATTGAATTTCATGAAAAATCATTCAAATGTCACACTTCTTTGCATGAAATCATGGAATCCATCATTCATTGTGTTTTTCCTGACATTTTCCTTCATTTTTCAAAATTTCGAAAAATCCTAGTTCAATCAAGACTATTCATGAGGAATCCCAATTGCACTAGAATTCTACTCACATTTAAATTCTAAGCATTTTTACAGGAAATGCGGAAATTGGTACCCCGGAAATTTTAGTTTGAAAAATAGTCCTAGTCGGATTAGGATTCCTATGCAAAAATCACTCTTGCACATGAACAATCATTATGGAACCCACATTGAAGATTGAAGCAAATAAAAAGAAAATGAGGAAAGATGGAGAAATGAAGAAAGAAGTCATCAAGTGGAACCCACATACATATGTGTAAGCTTACACATGTGAGAGATGGCCAAAAGAAAGGGGTCCACATCTCTTGCTAACACAAATCATCTTCCAGAGAATTTTGGTTAAGTTCCCAAAAAGCCATTGCTTGAAGAAGATACAAACTCTTGGTGACAAAGTCCTACAAGAGACAGAGGAAGAGTTTTTAGAGAAGTTAAGTGGACATCAAACTCCTTTGAAATTTGAATTCAAATTTTTGCACATTAATTAAAAGATTTTATCTTTTAATTATCTCTAAAGAAACATATCAAGTGGTGTCCAATTCAACTTAAGAAAGGAAAGTCAATCCGTTTTCTTAGAACAAGGTACTAACACAACCATCCAATGTCTTGCTAGAATAAGAATTTGATTCGAACCCTTGTGAATGGGTCCATGCCATGCTACAAGTGACTCTGCATGTGGGTCCTGACTCATCCATATGAACTGGATCCAAGTCAAGATCCTCTTCCTTGACCACCCATTTTTTAGTGATCTTATGCTGACTTGCCCTCTAATCTTGTGTTTGGTAGTGAGCTAGAGCATTTTTTTATTTAGCTAAGCAACCTAGGGTTTAGTCACTAAACCTGACCATCATTGGCTCAAGGTAACGATAGTGTAGTCTGTTGACCCGTAAAAAATCAAAGCTGCTACAATCAACTCAAAAGACTTCAGATGAGTTAGGAATGCAACAATAATTCACATTTCAAAGTTGGTGGACTTCAAACTCCAAGCTGAAGGTTTGGTACCTCAAATCCAAGGAGTACCAAACAAATGCAAGCCTCTGGTAACTCTAAAGTGGGATTGAGAATGATGTCTCAAAGTTTCAAAGCATTTGGACTTCATCTCAACTAAAAATCAAGCTTCAGTGACTGTTTGCCAGTTCTTTGGGGGTCACTGCGAAAATTGACACTTCTACATGCCAAAGGAAACTCAAACTCAGGGGGATGTCTTCAAATCCATTCAAAGATTATCCTTTAAAATCTCAAAGTATTTGGATATCATTTGGACTAAAACTCAGTTCAGACGGAAATATACTAAGCTCTGTGGGGTCATTACGCAAAGTGACAACTCATGAAGATTAAATCAGCTGAAACTTTTAGAGGAAGCCCAAATTATGTTCAAGGGAAGCTTTACAAAATTTTAGGTGAAACAGATATCATTTGTCCCAAAGTATTCAAACATGTCAACTTTGGGTCAGTGACCCCCGAGCCAAGGGGTCACTGACCAAAGTCCTACTTCCTGACATCCAAAATTGATGAAATTTGGGCACAAAGCTTCAATCATGCTCAAAAGATATTCTACAAATTTTCAAGTCAAAAAGACTTCGTTTGGTCCTACTTCCATTGAATGTCAGCTTAAAAGATAGTGACTCTCGAGCCATGAAGGTCACTAGCCAAAATCCTACTTTCAAGAGGCCAAAGCTGATGAAATTCAGCATAAAGATTAAAATATGTTCAAAGTTAGTTCCTCAAAGTTTCAAGTCAATTGAACATCGTTCGGCTAGAAAACAAGCTAACTACCTATAGTGTGAAGTGAATAGTGACTTGGAACATGCAATAATAGGTCATTGTTTGAAATCCTACTTTCCCAAATCCAAACTGCATGAAATTTGGATGGACACTCCAAGATACCACTAACATTAGTCCCTCCAAGTTTCAAACCAAACCAAGGTTATTTGGGCCTCAAACAGCTAAAACAAGAGTCCATTTTCATGAAAAAGTAAACGGGGAGTTGACCAACTTTAGAAGGTCAAAACAGGTTAAAATTTCTATGCACTCTCAAAATAGTGTTAAAAAGCATTCTTCCAAGTTTCATGAAGATCAGACATCATTTGGACCCCAAGCAAGTGAAAACGGGTCGCATATACAAAAGTTTAAAAATCAAGCTCTAGGAGTGACCATGGCTGCAGTCACTAACTTCCATCGAGCAGTTTTTGTGGTTTTGGGCTATTTCCCCCACTTCTTTTCAAAGTTCAACCTCCCATAACTTCTCTTTAACTTCCTGAAACTCTCCAAAACCACTTTCGCAGTCTATAAAAAGGAGTAACACTTGAAAAGAAAGGAGACAAAGAGAAAAGGCAAAAAGAATTTCTACTAAAAGGCTTTAATCAAGGCATCCTCTAGCACTCTAACCCACTTCTTCTTCTTGTTCACAGTCACTAAAGGTGAGAGATGGTTCAAAGAAGAAAGGGAAGTATGAGTATTATTTAAAAGAGGACTATGTTCAAATACCGGCAAACCTTCAAAGGATGATATCAATTCCTTTGTTCTTCTCACTTAGGGGGTTTTCTAGCTATTGTGGAAGTTATGAACAAGCCTCTTTAGGCCTCATTCTGTCTCTAAAAAATTATAAGTTCAGAATGACATACCTTTGGTTTCATGCAGTACCCTTTCTGGACTTGTACAAAAAACGGTCCGTAAATAATAGTGAACAAAGATTTTGATCGATTCCACGTTTGAATTTAATCTTCTCGATGGTCACTCAACACCCCAAAGATCATAAAAGCAAGTTTCAGCACTTTGGAGAAGTCACAAAGACGAAACAACACAATACATAAGGCAAAACAGTGGCCTCTCGGCCACTGTCTACTAGTGACCGTGACCCACAGTCACTCCCCCAGTTTTCTTCCTTTTTCCATTTTTTTCACAATTTTCATGTTTGGATCACATCTAATACTTGAAAGAGGGGTTGTAAACTTTTCAAAACATGTAAACAACTTGCATCCCACCGGTCAGAGCATCTGGACCCATGTAAACAAAAAGGAAATTAATAAGAAACTATAGTTAATTCTCATTCTTATTAAATGCTTGAAATGCGTGAATGTAGGACTCGAATCCATTACACATTTCGCATCTTTCGAGCGCGATCATAGTCCAAGTCCTTTACATCAAGAATGGGGAGTGATAGAATGTCTACTGCACCTCCCTTCTTTCATTTCCTTTGCTTTTTTTTTTTTTCTAATAGAGCGAGTCCTTGAAATGGGCTAGATCGGTTGTGTCATTAATGATCAACCACGAAGCCTTTTTCTGGTGCTTTGCATGCACTTGTTGTTAGAGTGAGGGTGAGGGAATAGGACCCACAATCTTTGTAGGTAAGCGTCTTCTGCCAAACCTTTGTGTTGACCAATGAAAATTACAAATGTTGCAGTGAAGACATTATAAGCAAATTCCAAGCTAATGGGATATAAACCCTAGGATTGTAAAATGCCAAGTCAAGTACTGCATCCAAATGTTCATAACTAATGCAACTCATTCAAACGATTTTAGATGAGCTCAAGGTGCAACAGTTTGAATTTCAGAGTTAGTAGACTTCCTTTGGTCACTCAATTCACCAAGTATTAAATTCAAGGTTCATTAGCTCGAAAGCTAAGGGATCATTGAACCATGGCTGAAAATCGTAGTATCGGCTGATCCAAAAAACCGATACGGTATCAGTATCAGTTGCCGTTCACGGTCATCACGGTGTGAATTTTTTCTTAATCCAAAAAAAAATTAAAAAAACCAAAATATTAGAGAAGTCTGGAAAGCATGTTTTTATTCATTAGTAACAAGTATAAATCAAAATATTGGCCCCCCTAGGTTACAATATCCAGTATCACTATCTTGTCTGAAATTGTGATTTTTTTTTTTTTTTTGTGAGAACCATAATTATGACTGATGAAATATGAACTATCTGTTAGTGTAAAATTTTAAAGAATACAGCTTATTTATAATTTATATATAGTGGTTATACTTGTATCTTGTATAGTATATAACTATATACCCTTATCATGATTTATCAATCATCATTCATTAATCATCATTTCATCAATCAATTATCAAGCAAGTTGTGAAATTCAAGAACATAAACATGAACATAGCATGTGACATAATGACAGTAAAATTAATCATAAAGCAATTGAAGAGAATGAATGCACACCCTAATTCCAAGTGGAGTGTCACCCAGGCTCAAGATCATCGTCATCATCATTTTTTTTTCTTTGGTATGGGTTATAATAATATGATCCAAACTCTTCCATTACACTCCCATACCCTTAGCCATATTGATATTGTTGCTGAAGAACAAAGATCCCTTCATAGTACGATGAGCTATCCTCAGTAGATTGAGATGACTGGGGCCCCAAATTTAAATAAAAAATTCATGAGGAATAAAAATAGCTTATTGAGGCTCACGTTGGATCATTCCTTGCTCATACCACGGTTGTGATAGTGGAACTAGAGGCAGTTAAGTTGGCCAATGAGAGTTGTATCCATACATAACCAGCTGTTGTCCAACAATGCCCGCAGAAATACCTTCCCCCCTCCTTGACCGATGCTGCTACCAATCTCTGTCTCAGTTTGTGAGACATATCTTACATAACCACAATGGGGATCTATCTGTAGCACTAGGAAAATGCTGAATTGTCTTATATATTAGTGGCTTATTATCTCCATAGTAAGCACTAGTCCCAGGAGAATCAGGAGGAATTCTTACTGATGAGGAAGATGTAGAGATACTCGACTCACTCTCCCCACCCACCGCCTTTCCTCTTGTCTTTGTAGGATCAATCGTAGTATATCTCTATTGTTGTGTCAAATTAATCTCTTGTAACCTTTCAGAGGCTTTCATTGGCTCAAACTTCTTCCCAATCAAGTCCTCAACCATCTCGCTTCCTCTGGATCTTTATCTAATAATGGCTCTTCTACCTCCTCTAGCCACTCGCCTAACAAATCATCTTCTGCTGAAAAAATATAGTCTAAATTAACTGGGCAAAAGTAATCTTGTTGATCCTCAAATGCTCTTCTTCTTCGATTTTGACTACGGAGCTTGAAGTTATAGTGGATGTAAACCAATTTGTTCAAATTATCTATCGTGATTTTATTTCTTACTTTTGTATGGATAAAAACAAAGGCACTCTAATGTCTTTCGCAATTTGACGATGATATAGTTTGACTAAGGACTTTAATTGCAATCATCCTTAATACATGAGCACTCTCCCCATAATTCAACCACCATTTAGCTGAAAATAAAAGAAAATAAAATTAGACATTCAATTTTTGAATTTTTGAATAATGAAAATATAATTTACTATTTATTTTTTACAATTCTTACTAGAATATGTCTACGTGATGGCTCTTTGAGCAATGGTGGTGGCAAAACTTCCCATACCTTCACTATGTACATCAATCTAATAACATTAAAGAAGAAAAAGAATTATCAACTATTATGAATGAATAATGATATATATTAAATTGAAGAAGACAAAAGACACCATATAAGATATCTACTTTTTAATTTACTTACTTGATTTGTTGCCTTAATTGCCTCATCGGCGTCAGTTGTTAGTTTTTCAATAATATTTTTCATCCCTACTCGAATTTCATCAGTTATATTTTGATCCAAGAATTATATCAAAATTGTGGATTAAAAAAGTAACCTATTAAATGCAAAGATTAAAGTGAATAATATGTTAAGAAATAAAAAGAATTTAATACAACAATGAAAGTCAACAAGAAATCAATCTCCACTTACCAACAGTGTGTAAGTTATGATGCAATTGACGCTCCCAATGACTATCGATGATCTTCCAATATTTTGTATAATATTTATAATTTGCTTTAATAGCCATCTTTGCTTTCTCCATGGCCTATGTAAGAAGCCTATAGTTAGCTTATCATCACCATCAACTAATCGAAGAACTTTTATTAGAGGCTCAAGAACATTTAAGTAATTTTTGACATGAGGCCAAATCTTATTCGACTAAATGGTCTTGCACACTTCTTTTGCTATGGGAGTTGGCTGCTTTCTCCACTTCGAATTCATCCATTCATCTGATTTAATGAGTTGGAGAAGCCCTCCTCTATACTTGTAAATACTCTCGATGGCTATAAAGTGGGTGGCAAATTGAGTAATGCCAGGCTGAAGCAGTTCATGATTGTTTGTAAACTTTTTCATCATTGAAACAAGTCTATAAGATTGGTAGAAAAAATTAGTGATTTTCTTCATGTTTTCAATCACTTGTTTCATGACTTTTCCTTTAGTAATTTCTTCAAGCATCAAGTCTATGCAATGTGTTGTACATGGTGGCTAAAAAATATTTGCCCTCTGTTGCATAAGAATCATTCCTGCTTTCTTCATGTTTATAGCATTATCAGTGACAACTTGAACTACACAATCCGCCCTAATGTCATTAATCACTTCATTAAACAACTTATCGATGTAGCTAGCATCTTGAACATAATCAGTTGCATCAACTGATTTGATAAAAACTGTTTCCAAAGGGCAATAAACTAGAAAATTCAAGAGTGACATTTTGCGAGGGTCATCCACCCATCCCACATAAGTATGCAGCCCCTTTCTTTCCAAATCCTGCTAAAAGTCTCCACCCAGAGTTGTAACTCCTCATATTCTTTATTAACACAAAGATGACCAATCTCATATAGGGTGGGTGCTTTTATACTGGGACCATGTTCCACTGCTGCATCTAACATGGTGGTAAAATAAGGAGAGTTTGCCTTATGTGGTGGAATAGCCACATCTAAAAAGAACTTTCCAGCAGCTTTTACCAAATTTTCTCTTGCTTTATTGAATTTCCCCTTTAGTGCTTTTACAATGCTCCGTTGCTTGGTTGTTGGTTTTCTATATGCAAATTGGTCCATTGGACCCACCACAACTAACTTACGAGGTGCTTGTATAGAAAGTTCATCGTCGTCCTCAATATCTAATGGGCGAGGTTATCTTTGACTAAATGCTCGACGTAAACCCCTCCCCTGGATCCGAATGAGCCACTATCATCATACTGGCCACCTCTCATGGCTGTCTCATATTGCATCCTTCTTTTCTTCTCCTCCTCCTAAATTGACCTCAAACTTTCTTTCTCAACCCTCCTCAAATTTCAATCCTCATCATCGTCGGTGGAAATAATTACTCCCTCCCTAGACCCAAAAACTTCTTCTCTACATGCTTCAAATTCCTTCTCTCTTCTTTTCTTTCTGACAACTTTTTACTGTTTTCCTGCATCCAACAACTCTTTCATTTTTTTTTCACATTAGGTGGCACTTGAGGACACTTTACCACTTAGCCTTACCTATGAGCCAAGTGTTGCTTCAATCTAGTTATCCCTCCATTTATGAATTTTTTGGAATAATTACATTCAATTTTGTTTTTACTTCCAGCTTATTTACAATGATTCCATGCCGGATCAATATCACGCACCATTTTGATCTAGAAAACAAAAAAACACATTGCACGATATATAAAACATTTGAACTAGGATCCAAAATATAATAAAAACAAGGAAATTAATACATTTATGTAAAGCATTTAGAATCTCAAAAAGTCTCATTTTAAATGATACATTAATTATTTAATTTTCCTAATTCCATGTTTTAACAATCCAAAAATAAATTTAAAAATATAAAAAATATTGACATGTCACATAATTACATAAATGATAAGACAACAATAAAAAAAATTAGGATATGTGAAG
Organism: Sextonia rubra; assembly: GCA_037013555.1. Taxonomy (NCBI): domain Eukaryota; kingdom Viridiplantae; phylum Streptophyta; class Magnoliopsida; order Laurales; family Lauraceae; genus Sextonia; species Sextonia rubra. Next base: position 11,263,651 of record JASUAD010000011.1, read on the forward strand.
TATACAATGATTATATAAAATTAGGAAACCACATTTACTATGAAAACCTAAATATATAATAGTTTAATATTAAATTATTAGAAAATCTGAAAATAAATTAAAAAATTTACATAAAAGAATAATAAAAAAAAGTAATCTTGCATGAAGTATACAAAGATTATGCTTACTTAAAAAAATGTAGTGAAATCCTCAAAAAATTTATTTTAAATATTAAATTATTATTTCATGCAAGAAAATAAATTTTGAAAAAATAAATTAATTACATAATATTTTGAAAAAATAAAAACTTATCATATTCATATCATACCCGAAGTACACAATAAAATAACAAAATTGTGGTTAAATCCTCAAAAAGTCTTATTTTTATATTAAAATATTCAAAAATCCAAAAATAAATAAACATAAAATCTCCACATCTTGTAGATCTATGTATTTTACTAATAAATCTATCAAACTTGCTTCATAAAATCATATATTTGCATACTAATAAAATTAAAAATAACACTTAACACTAAAAACACTCTAAATCTTAACAAAAGTTAAAATCCTAAAATTTTAAAATACCAAATAATAGATCCACACTCACAAATCACAATGTATAAATCCATAACATAAAATAAGTGGAGTCATCATCATGGATCACTTCTAAGCTCTTACTAAACAAATATTTAAAAAAATACAAGAAATATAATATACTTACCTTTGTAAATTTATTTTCTTGACTTTTATAGACCAAATCCACCAAAATAATTGATTTTATGATGTTTTCGGAAGTTAATGGAGGTGGAGCAATAGGTTGGGCATCTTTAGAAAGGGGAAGATGATTAAAGAGGGGGAAAGAAGGGAGATTTTAAGGTTTTAAGGCTTTTATATAATATCGGCCGTTATATCATTTATGCAAATATTTTGAAATATCAGTTGATATCTTGTGATATTTTGGTGAAATTTACTGATACTGATTCCGAGACTGTTACAAAGTTAAATGTCGTACCGGTACCGACTGATACCAGTACGTATTAGCCGATATGAACCGATATCAGCCATTTTTTTTAAACTATGCATTGAACACACTCAAGTTTCTGAGTTACCAAAGTAGTTGAAAATCACATGGCAACTCCAAAATATGCTTAGGAATGACACTTTCAAATTTCAACACATTTGGACTTCATTTCACCCCAAAATCAAGCTTCAGTGGCTGTCTGTTAGCTCGTGGGGCTCACTGTGGCAATTGATACTTTTACCTGTTAGAATTAGCTGAAACTCCTAGAGAAAGCTCAAATTATATTCATGAGTGGCTCTGCAAAATAAGCTCAAATTATATTCATGAGTGGCTCTGCAAAATCTTAGGTCGAGTGGATGTCATTTGACCCAAAGTCTGCAAAAATGTCAAGTTTGGGTCAATGACCCCCAAGGCATGGGATCATTGACCAAAGTCTTACTTTCAGGTGATCAAAGTTGATGAAATTTGGACATAAACCTTACATGATGCTTAGAAGTGGTTCTGCAAAGCTTTAAGCCAAAAGGACTTCGTATGACTCTACTTCAACTGCTTGTCAGCTAAGAGTCCGTGACTCCTAAGTCATGGGAGTCACTGACTAAAAATCCTACTTTTAGGAGGCCAAAACTTATGAAATTTGGATTAGAGACTTGAAATGTACTCAAAGTCAATTTCGTGAAGTTTCAAATCAATTGAACATCATTCGCATAAAAAACAAGCTAACTGCCTGCAATACAAAAGAACAATGACTTAGAACATACAACAACTATGTCACTAGTCAAAATCCTACTCCCACAAGTCCAAACTAGATGAAATTTGTATGGGCACTTCAGGATATTCCTGATATCAGTCCCTCCAAGTTTCAAATCAATCCGAGGTCATTTGCGCCTCAAACAACTGAAACATGGGCCCATTTTCATGAACGTCAACAGGAGGTTGACTAACTTCAGAAGGTCAAAATAGGCTAAACTTTCTCTGACACACTGAAAATAGTGTTAGAAAGCAACCCTCCAAGGCTCGAGAAGATCAGACATCGTTCGGGCCCCAAACAGATGAAAATGGGTCACACATACAAAAACCCCAAAATTGGGCATGTCCGTGACCACAGCCACAGTCACGGACACCTGTGACGTGGTTCCTGGTAGTTTTTAGTGGTTTTTTCCACTTTATTTAGAACTACAATGTCCCATAACTCCCTAAACTTCCTCTGAAGTCTATAAAAGGCAAGTTTTGTCACTTAGGAATGGGTTCCAAACAAGTTCAAAAGGTTCAAAGCAAGTCACAAGGCTTTTTAAGCACTTCAAGCACTACAAGTTCACTTCTTCTTCTCCTTCTCACCTACTTAAGGCAAGAAATAGTTCAAAGAAAGAGAAGAAGCATGTATACTATTTAGAAAAAATGGATACAAGGGCTATCGAGCATACAAAGGATGAAACTGCATTCCTTTAGTTTTCTCACTTGGACGGGTTTTAGGCCATTTTTGAAGTTGTGAATAAGCCTCTTTTGGCTTCATTTTAGTTCTTGAAAATTGTAGGTTCAGAATGACACAACTTTGAACTCAGTTTGCTTGCATAAAACACCCTTTCCAGATTTGTACAAAAACATTCCATAATCAAGAAGTGATAATTACCAAAAGTTGTAGTCAATTCCACGATTGAACTAAGCATCCGTGGTAGTCATTCAAAAACTCAAAAAGTCAAAAAGCACAAGTTCCAGCACTCTGAAGGCATCACAAAAGCAAAATGGAGCAAAAATGGGGACAAATAATGGCCATTTTGGCCACTATCTATTAGTGACCAGGGGCCACAGTTACTGGCAAGGGGTCAGTGACGGTGGGCCACGATTACTGGCAAGGGCTCAATGATTGTGGTCTACAGTTAACTCCTCTTTGCATTCATTTTTTCTGCATTTTAGCCCCTTTTTCATGTATTTTTTTATAATTTTTGAGTTTGGATCACATCTAAGACCAAAGAGGTTGTAGTTTTTCAAAAATTGTAAATAACCTGTATCCCTGAGGTCAGAGCATTGAACCCAGGTAAATAAAGGGAATTTAATGATGAACTATAACTATTTTCTCATTCTTCTTTACACTTAAAATGTGTGAATGTTGGACTTGAATCCGTTGCATTTCACATATCTTTTCGAGCGTCATCACTTTGTCCCTACTCTTGCGTGAGAGGGTAAAAGGTGTTGTATGCAAGAGAGGGCCTTACTGGGCTTGGGCTTCGTTTAAGGAAGAAAGTGTCATATTCTAAATTTATACCCACATGTCATCATTGTGGAATCAAAGGACACATTCAACCCAATATAATAAACTGGGAAATTTACCAAAAAAATAAGTAATGGAAGAAGCAATTGTCTAAGACAAAGATCAAAATAAAAGCCATGTAGGTCAGAAAATTCGACCTATCAACGAATTTGGTATACACTACACTGAAAGCTCCAAACTCGAAATTATGAGTACCAAAATCCAAACAAACCTAATCAAGAAGATTAAGCTCCCACCCCTAGTGTTGAAAAGAATATGACGATAAAGGGGAGTCACAGTTGAGGGGGAGCTGCTGGATCCTGATTGACAGATATGCTGCAAGTTTCTTTTTTTTTTTTTTTTTGGTCAATTATGGACAAAAAGGGGGGGATATTCAGTGAGAACTGAAATAGAAACTATTAAATGCCTGAGACAGAGGCATTATATGCTAAAGGTACAAAAAAAAAAATAATGAAAAAGCTCAATGTATTTTGGCTTTTTATTTTTGAGTAGAATGTTTGTAAAGTCTAGGGAGTTTTATCCATGAATTGCCAAAGGGGGAGAGTGTTAAAATTATTAGTGTTGGCAAATTCATAGGTAGGACAAAACTCAGGGTCCAATTGAGTTGTAATTTTATATTTTTTAGATTGAACTGTTACGTGTTTCACCAGGTCATTTAAATGGAATTGTTTGGAGAAAATGGTTATATCTCTTAAACCAACTATTGGATCGGGGCAAACTACCTACCATTGAAAAGGTCTTTTCAAGTAGATATACGTAAGTTACAAGATTGTGTCAATCAGAGCTAAAGCGACAAAGTTATGGCCTCAGGAAATTTTCAAAATAATTATAGAAATCCCATCCAATCGATCTGTCATTCATCATATCGATCAAATAGTGCAGAGTCCTACTCTAGAGTTTTACTAAAGACAGGATCAATTCCCAATCTATCTGACCTTTGCCCGATCGATCGGATGACGTACAGAAACCCACCGACCTATGCGGAATTGTTTCCTTCTTGTACTAGGACTACCAATTTGTTTTTAACATGGACTCTAAACCTCAGGAATGAATTGTGGGTTATTTAAAGAGTGTTTTTCTCAACCCTAAAGCAAGAATCTCATTGTTTTGAGTCTAAAAAACTTGTAGGAGATTCATCTTCTTTAGAACTTCCATTGGAAAGATTGTGTTGAAGCATTGAGTATTAGAATCGGGTGTGCATTAAGCACAAGTTTTCCCACCTTTAGTGCATGAGTTTCCTCCTCATTTACTCCTCTTTAATAACCTTTGTCCTACATCAGTTTTTTGCTACTTCTTTTATATAGTTTATTATTGTTCACCTCCTAACTTATGGTGTTAAGCTTTCTAGTGGGTTTCGTAGTGGTTACCACATGTGTGCACCGGCCGGTCTTGTCATGGCGTGGCGTGGCATGGCATGGCATGCGTATGAGCAAGTGTGGCAGGCCTGGGCTTAGGCCTAGTCCATGCGGGTCAAGTGCAGTCAGGCCCGCCCTTCCACTCCGGTCCTACTTGTTGGGTTGCCCGATTTGGGCCTTGACCCACAAGTGTATTTTTGGATCAAAGGTGGATTCAGATCTGGATCCACTTGTCGGCATCATGCATTGATCCAGCACACATCTTTCCGCATAATCGTAACCGTAATGTCTCTCCTCCTTAATGCAGAGATACATTGTGCTGACTGTTGTGCAAAAATTACATCTCGCAATAAATGCAAAAGGTATAACTCTCTCAGTTGTCTTCCTAAGAAATCCCTATATAAATGGCTCTGGAGAAAGCCTTTCTTCACACCTCAGATCTGCAATCTCTACAAGAGAACTCTCTAGGAAAAGGCTTTCTTCCCTACTTCTTCTTCTGCAAGAGAGACATTTGTCCATCAGATTTCTTCCTGCGTTTTACGCTAAGAAAGATTTGCAACAGTGCTTCTCTGATTTTATCTTCTTCTTTCTCTTTCAATTTGGTTTATTGCTTCTAAGAGTCAGCAAAAGTAATCCCTTTGGGATTCGAATACTTTTCAGTCAGTCGAGTACACGGTTGGTGGAGATTTCAATTAGGGAAGCCTCTTATCCTGGGGCCAATGTTCATGAGGCTATATACATCTGTATAGAGGCGAAATTTGCCTCAAGAAAGCATCTCCAAAGACGTGATTCGATTGCCAATTGTTTTGCTGACTCCTAGCATTTTTCTCGGTTGTTTGTTTTATAGTTAATATTAGTAATTCACATACACCAGAAACCAACATTGAGTTCTAGAGGTTGTTGCTTCTAGTTTCAGCAGAAGATTGTCTTATCTTGTAGAAGGCTATCATCTTGAGTGTCTTCAAAGTGTTGTTGTTTGTCTTGAGTGGCTTCAAGGCGTGTTGGATTAGGCATGAAGAAGGTGAACAACGTATGCACCAACAAGAAAAACTACAGTCTTTTAATTTGTATGCAAGTAGATAAGGGTAGTAAGTAAATCTTATAACCTTTGATTTCAAAGTGCTTGATTTCTACTGGATCAGTGCTTACGTCCCGTGGTTTTTTTCCGATTTGGATTTTCCAAGTAAAAATTGCGTGCCTTTCTCTTGTGATTGATTGTTGTTAACTTAGATTTATTGTTTGTATAAAAAAATCTGTGGTAGGACCTTAAGGGTTAGAATCCTTCATAAAGTCTAGTGTTAGCACTCAGCTGGGAACGGCAACCTTCGTTTCTCTTGCAAAGGCTCCAATGTAAATTGGAACCCAGGGTGTGCTCGGCAGCATTTTTAAGAAACATTTTTTGTCGTTCCCTCCGTGGAATAAGACATGGAATATGTTTGGATGCTCATTAGTTGCCATCCAAAAAGAAATTTTGTGGAACTTTGGAAACTCTGTCAGGAACCCTACCCACCGTCTCCATCCAAACCAGCGACGACGACCATCATCTCTTTCAACACACTCTCACCGGTCCTCACCATACACACTGGCCCGGCCGTGCGGGGACACAGCACAAGCAGTGACCACCTCCCCCACCCAATCCATTTTTTTTTTTTTTTTGTTGCTTAAAAGGCACCCCATTTTTTTTGTTGCTTAAAAGAGGTTTCATATGTTACAAGTGGTGTGAGAAATTTTAAGAGATCGATGACATTTTCAACCTTAAAAAATTAATGATAATACACAATCTCATAAAACTGATGGCATAAAATTTATCTATAAAAATTTCATATATATACTCGCATATGACATTAGACTCAATTTTACACAATCTTATTATCTAAATTTATCTATAGCAATTTTCACGGATTGACATTAGACTATAGCATATAATTAATGTCAAATCATATAATAAAAGAGGTAATTGACTTTAGACGCAATTATCACTTGCATATAAATGGAAGGTTCATTATGTTTCCCTCATTTTTATGTATGTTTCCCTCATTTTTATGTACTTTTTTATATAATTAATAAATTTTCCTTGTACCATCGAGATTTATCAAAAAATGTAAAAACTACTTTTTAATGAAAATTTTACTCTAATATTTGAGGGCCCATTTTGGGAGTTTGCTTGAGGTCCCGAAAATCTAACCCAATTTGGGAGTTTGCTTGGGGTCCCAAAAATCTAAGGGTTAGCCCAGCATACACACGCACCAACCAACCAAAAAATCAACCACCTGCACATTTTACACCTTTAATCGTGTACACCATTGCTAGATAGACCTGTCAATCCTAGTTTTACCGAATCCGCGTATTGGACAACTCTGACACAGCACGAGGAATTAAAAAGGCAAGTAGATTCATCTTCACGACCATCACCATCAAATACAAATTCCCCATGTTGAATTTGGAAAATGCAATTATGCAGCTGCTTGTAAAGCCCTTTCATTGAGTGCTCGGCCTTGACATGACTCGAGGAGGAAGCCCAGCTAAGTCCGTGTCAGCAGTCTCTGTAAGACAGGGTTTAAAATATTTTCTTCTTTAAGACTGTTCGACTATAGATTCTCTATTCTTCCTAAAACAGTTAAGGCAGGCTTAGCGTCCTCATAATGAAATATTTTCAAATTGATCTCAAGACTAGATACCACCGAGCCAGTTTTGAGGAAGCTTATTTTGTTGTCACCTGACTCATCTCTCCGGGAGGTGTTTGATAGACTAAGAAAAAGGAATTTATAAGGCCCCCATAAGTTCACATAACCTCAAAGAGATCCCTATATTTTGCATTTTTACTGAAACCCCTTCGACTATCAGTCTGAAATAGTAACTAAACAGTTAAAAAATTTTCTTTTGACCGATTGACCCTTAAGAAAAACTCAAATGACTTATCATCTTACATTAAAAAGAAAAATTTTACACATCACACCCCCCCCCCCCCCCCCCCCCCCTTCCCGGGTATACCCTCTGAATTTAGCCCCCTTTAAACATTGTAGACTTATAAACAAATGCTAAAAATATTTGAATGGCTCGATATCACATATGCTTAGTAATGTAAATCCAAGTATTTCCATTGCCATGCCTCATTTTGTGGTCTTGTATTAGTTGAGCCCCACAGATTTTCTAACCTTGAATAAGGGGCATTTCTGTCATTTAACCAAACTAACTACATAAGAGTGCTGCTATTTGAACACAATTTTTATCTCTCATCACACATGGAAAAAAAATTCTTAAATCCTCAAAATACCCTTCTCTCCCCACTCACTCCTCTCTCCTCCCTCCTCTCTCCCCTTTTCCTCCTGCTGGCGACGAGCCTTGGCCGTTGGGAGGTGGGCTCTCCCTCCCTCTCCCTCTTCCCCTTCCCCTCCCTCTCCTTCCTATTCCTCTTCTCTCCCTCCTTCCTCCATCTTCATCTGCCTTTTCCTCTCCTCCTCTCCCTCTTCCTTCCCTCTTCCTCTCCCATTTCCTCTCTTCCCTCCTCACCTCTCAACCCCGTTTAGCCCTGCAAGGCCCGAACATCACACTGATGTTCAGCCTTGCACGGCCGAACCGGGTGGAGAGGCAAGGAGATGAGGAGGGGAGAAGGGAGAGGAAGAGGGAGGAGAGGAGAGGAAGAGGGTGGGAGAGGAGAGGAGATGAGAGAACGGAGGAGGAGATAAGAGGAAGGAGAAGGGAGAGGAGAGGAAGAGGAGGAAGAGGGAGGGAGAGGAAGAGGAATAAGGAGAGGAAGCGGGAGAACCCCCTTCCCGCTAACCGGAGCTTGTCGCTAGCCGGAGGGAAAGGGCAGGAGAGGGGAGGAGAGAGGAGGGAGGGAGGGAGAGAGATGGGGGTATTTTTGAAATTTTATTTTTTTTATTTTTCTCTTGTGTATAAAGAGATAAAATTGTTGTTTATCCAGCATCAAACCAGGTGCCTTTTTGTAAGAACATAAAAGACGGACATGTGGGTAAAAACATAAAAGATAACTTTTTGAGGTCGTAAAAATCTCTAAACTTAATTAGTTGGGGCCCTGTGGAGGGGGGGTCAAATCAAGGAATGGCGAAGGGGGAAAAAGCCATCATCACCCTAAAGAAATATCCAGTTGAATGGCAAGGATTATCCAACTGATCTGTAAGTTATGACCCATACGGCCAGATGAAAGGTTTAGATCGAGAACAGTGCACCATTTTGTATGCAAATAGAATTCACATAAAATAGAGAACATCACCATAGTCTTTCCCAAGTAACAACCAAATAAAATTACATGGAACTTTGAAACAGAAAACTTCGATCGCATGAGAAACCTCTTTAACATTCTAATGTTAATTCTATAGATCCTATCAGCAACTCACCTAAAATAACACCCCACGTTTCCTCTCAATTCTATCTTATAATTTCTTTTATAAAAGAAGTGAAGCACTCAAAGAAAAAAAAAACAGAGAGAGAGAAACAAAAGACAAGAAATTAAACATCAGTTAAGATCAATGATGAGACAATCATAACATATGCAAGAAAGAAGAACACAGCAATCTGAATGAAGAATTTTGGATTTTCCCTCATGCTTGGTGATGTGACAGCTCTGCACACCAGAATTTTAGTTATATCAATGAAAACACGAGGAAAAAAACCATATTGCAAGGTAGTTGATACATGAAATTACATATGAGACATGATCCAAAGCTGTGAATATGGTGAAGCCAAAGGCATTTTTTAATGATCAAGATCACTGAATTATTGTCATGCCAAGCCCAGATAAACCTCATAAATGGCACACTCAATGTAAAAATGGCTACAAATCACAAGGTCAGAATCTTTTAATGGGGTTGATACTGGGACATGGTATATCAACAATAGAGCCCATCATCATTTTAATAGTCTGCCCCATATAGAGCACCTCATATCCTGTGTCCTGATCACCAACACAGTAGCCGCAAAAACATGGGGGATCCAATGATCCAACGCATGTTCTCAAGCTGAGGATCAAAATAATTCCTCCAAATTAATACAACAAAGAAACTGCATATTTTTCACCCATTTAGATTCAATCCTGGATTAGGCCTCTCTCATGGAACATAATCCCTAGAAAAATACCAGAGGAACCTGAAATTCTGGATGTACCCTTAAAAAGTTCATCTTTGCAAAGGAGTCTATTTATGTCAGAAACTTGCCAAAATTCCAAGGTTTCATCCAAATTTTCAGGATTAGCAAATTCTTCACACGCAAGAATTGGAGTACTGGAAGCCCCAAATCCAACATCAAATTCAACCATTGTTCGCAGAGCAGGCCTCAAGACCTAAAAACTTACTTTGCAATGCGCTGAGAAAGTCGATGAAAGGGTAAACTCTGAACAAACACAATGCCAGGTCCAGTAAGAACGGCTGTTAATAGATTTTCACCCTGCAAGATTACAACACAGTTAAAGAGAATGTCCGACTTATATGAGATGAATGTTGTTCTTTTCTCAATCCATATGCATGTAGGTGCACACCCATTATGAAATCTAAAGAATGAGACATTTGGCCTCAAAAGACACTATGATATATTTTGCTCAAAATATAACGTCTTCACGAAGAATGATTTGTTTCATAGAATTGCCCATCTAATACTTTTACTTCTATGCTGACACTTGGTGCATGCCACAGAGTTGAATGAGTTCAACCGAGTATGTCTAAGACCAGGTCAAACACAGCCAAGCAACTCAATTTGATGCCCTTACGAGTCACTTCAGTGAGTCGATATGGGACTATGGGTGCAATGTTACCAACAAGGAGCAACCATAAATCATGGGCAGTCAAGCAAAGAGAAAGCAGTTTCATATACCTGCCTTACAGCTAAAGTACCACTACGCATCATCCTGGATGCTTCTTCGGCCACGGCGGAAGGGAAGATAATCCAGAGTCATTTATGAGTTTTATCAGCAGTTTGACCTCACATATGGCAGGGTTGACGTTCTTAGTTCCATCAGTGAACACACTGGGGTGTGTCAAGTTTTTGGATACCAGAATGAAGGCTGGTGGCATTGACAAGGATTGGCTAATACTGGTATGTTAGTCGTCCTATGTGAGAATTGTAGAAATTGGAATTCTTTTCTAAGATTGATTTAAAACTATTTCAGGACAGACATACAGTGATCTGGATAACATGAAGCCAGAAAAGCAGTGATACAAAAACCATACAATCCATTTCCAGCGAGTCCCCTCTTGCCTTGAAATACCAAACTGCTCAAGATTTTGGATACATTCTAAAGGGCCATTTAACTATTAAAGGTTTAAGGAGAAACAACGATGTTTACTTAATTATTTATTTATTTATTTATTTTTAAGTTTAGCACAGCAGTACAGAGGCATACCAATATAAAAGCGAGCTTGGGCTTGGGCTTGGGCTTGTGCTGCCATGGGCACAGGTGGCTTGTGTTAACTAGTGTGCTAATGAATTTGATTAGAACACAAGCCAACTCAACCTATAACCTATCAATTCATCTCCGCTTGGGCTCAGCTTGTAAAGGTCTCAGTTGAAGTTTGAGCAAGGCGCAGATTGGCTCATTTAATTTCTATATTACATATGTTTAATATAATTAAATGATATTTTTTTTCTATTATATATTATAACCATACAGGTAGTACTATATTTCACATGGGGCTCAGGTATGATAACTGTACTTATATTATATATGTTTTATGTATAATAATAATATACCTAAATAATAGCAAGACTCAGATTGGCTCATTTAATTATTATATTACATATGTTTAATATAATTAAATGGAAATATTTTCTATTATATATTATAACCATAAGATTAAGTCCATAAAATTGCACTTTATTTTCATTAATTCATGTAGAATTACAGACTTATTTAGGTTAAAATCATTGAATTTCATAAAATAACACATTAGTACTTTCAAAGTTAAATTCGTGTGAAAACTTGTTTAAATTCATGAAGTTGCATGCTTTCGTATCGAAATTACACTTTTTTGTTATACTATTATCCTCTCAAATATCTTCAAATTCATACGTAAACTCATGTATTCTCTTTGCACCACTGCGTAATATACAACAACTAAGCAACGTGGTATATTCACTTGAGTTCATACATGGTAAATCAGGTCCCATACATAGCATGATATTTTTCTGCATGAAATAATTATTATTGAATTTTTTTCATTTTTTTACTTTTTATTTTTTATTTTTTTTTGGGAGGAAAATTTAGAAATTCAGGGCCACACGATGGAGAATTTCAAGAGGAATTGCAACAAGAAAGAAATAAAATAAGAATTTCAACAATTTGAAAACACCCTTGTGGGGTCCACCTTGGGCATGAATCCCAAGGCAGAATGCAAATAGAGTGGGGTCCACTCTTGTTGCAACTTCAAGTGCTTTCCTTTTTTTGTTGGGAAAACCCAAATTCAAATTTCAAATTTGAAGAGAAGAGTCGAAAAAGAAAAGAGAATCTAGAGAACTTGGAGATCTAGTGGCACAACCACGAATCCACGATCGAAAAATAGACTAATATCCCGAAGGATTGATGGAATCCAAAGATGGATTCAGCCCAAGGGCATCCTCACAAGAGGAACAACCAGCATAAGAGATAACATCTCAAATCTCAAAGAGAACTTTATTGATTAAAAACTGAGCATGAATAACAAGGAGGCCTTAACATCCTTTTATAAAGGAGTTAGCTTGATCCCTAAGAAACAAAACTTACTAATATTACAATAATCCTAAGCAAGATAGGAAACTCACTAATATTAACCCTAATGCAATCAAACTACTAATAATATTCCTAAATAAATAAGTATCCAATTGGGCTTATGGACTAAACCCAATGGGTTGGCCGACTTATAGTCTGGCCTGCATCAACTCTCCTAGGTTTGGAACAACTCCGACGAGTTTGTCGACTGGAGAAATACTGGGAGGAGTTCGACCGTAGGATGAGAGAAACTTCCGCCTGGGTCAAAAATAAACAGCATAAACTTTTGTCTTTTCTTCAAATCCACATTTTCATGGCATGGCTTGAAAGTTTGTTGCATTCTTTTCCTCTATGTAAAAGTAGATCGAACTTTTCTTGGCTATTGATCTCTAAATAGAGTTTAGATGTGTGAACAGACTAGCAAATGCTGCAATTGGGGGTTGTCTATCATCCATGTCTGATCCTCAAAGATGAAGTCAATTTAGGGAACGTTAACAACTTGATCTTCTTACGAAACCACTAGAGCAACTGATTTGATTTTCGGTGGCCCAATGTGAGTTGCTAGAAGTGGAGTTACAATCAGATCTCCAAGATGTTCAATGCCCTTGCTAACCTAATCAAATGCTTTAATGGCTACTTGTTCTTGTTCTACCTCAACTTTTTGTGGTTTTGGATTATCACTATTTTGATTAGATTCTACGTGTTCTAAATTTTCCATGAGATTAGCATTGTCTTGACCTCGCGCCGTTATTGCATCATGAATATCAGCCGTCATGGTTCGCATCTCCTTTGGTGCAATCCCAATGGTAATTGCTTCTTCTGGCTCTTCTTCTGATTCTTTGGTGAAAGGTGATGAGGTGGGAGGAGTGCTTTGTGGTGATCAAAATAGAGCTTCTAGAAGCAGCCATTGATTTCATCTTCCATTCCATGTAAAAGTGTAAACATTATCCGCATGGTTGACGATGACCTTAAGACAACGAAGCCATGGACGACCAAGTAATATGTGGGCAACATTCATCAAGATAACATCACACTTAACATTATCTTCATAAGAACCATGCTTGATAGGAACAATACATTGATACCTGATGGAAATAGCAGAATCATCTAACCATGTAACACGATAAGGCTTCGGGTGTGTTGTAGTCGACGATTATAACTAATCAACTTTTTCTTTGGATATAATATTCATATCACTATTACAATTAATAATGACATTACAACGTCTACCTTTGCAATTAACTCCTATTCGAAAGATAGGAAGTAGATTCTCATCATTACATTTTCTGAATTATCTGCAACTAAAAGGCGCCAATGAAGGACAGGCAAAGGACTTTAGTCATCCATGTCTGAAACTTCAAATTGTCTAAGCATACACTCAACACGAACGGCTTCTAAGTATGCCTCATGACTGGTTTTGGAGTGATTCATACTCTCCAAGATATCCGTCGCAAGCCTCTGATGTAACAAACCAAATCACGCATCCTATCCTCCTGTTAGGCACATATATCTTGTAACTCCCAAAATTGGTGGGTATATTCATCAACTAACGAGTTCTCTAGGTTCAAATTAAGAAATTGCTCAAAATAGAACTCATTTTTAAAATACCAATCTCTATATGTGTATTGATACAAATATCTTTAAATTTCAATGGAGTTTCCAAAAATTTGCATGATGATAGGCCTTTGAAATCGATGATGGAGATAGAGAAAGCAGAAAATCAGTAACTTGGCTTGGCTTGGCTCTCTGATGGGTCCCCCCCCCCCCCCCCCCTTCTTTTTTTTATACTGCTATGGGTCTGGACATGGGTCAGGTGAGACCCAGACTTGGCAGCAAAGTAGACTTGGCTCAAGTAGAGTGGGTCAGGCTAAACCTGACTGATGGCCAATTGGAATCTAACAAATCTCTATTTGAGTCAAAGTGGAGACACGTGTGGGGATGCTGCTCCTCTCTTCAATTGAAGTGCAAGGAGTGAAAGAAAAACAAAAAAGAAATGCGAAGATGGCTTACCTCCTAGAGTTCCAAATTCCTATGGAGCACTTCATAACGACTACGACGATGATGGTGATCTGGCTGGATTCTGGCAACTCAAAGCCGACAACAATGGTGCAGGCAATGGTGCGACAGTTCATGGTGCCAAGTACGCCCCGCTTTCTCTACTCCTCTTCGTCTATCTTCTTATGCTGCTTTTCTTTCTTTTTGGCTTTTCTTTTTCTTTTCTTCTTTTTTTTTTTTGGGTCTATCGATGGAGAGGGGTTGACAATGGTGTTGATAGGGGGTTTTTTTTAAAAGGGCTAGAGCGTGCAGATCGGCAACGATGGGTCTAGGTGGGTCGCAAGTGGGTTGGGATGGTTCTGGAAGAGTGAAGATGGACTGAGATGGGGCAAGTATGGTTTGTAGAGCATGGTTTAAAAACTCAACTGAGTCTGAGTCGACTTGAACTCGGCCCATCCCGAGTCGCATCGAGCCGACTCGATATCATTTTTAAGGGACTCGGGTGAGTTCGCATAATGACGGACTCGGCCAACACCTATATGCTTCTAGGCCTTCTAGTTTGTCATTTTTCTTGTTTCAAAAGAGAGGAGAGGCTAAGAGAGGCTGGGAGAAGACTATTTCTACCTAGTTCTTAGCTCAAATCCCCTTTTTTTAAGAGATTCAAGCTTTCAAGATCAAGACCACTATTCATTCAAAAGAGGGGTTTTAAAATCTTGATTTTTGAGGTATGTATTTTCGTTTTCTCTTGCTTACATGGATGAGAAAGGATCATACCATGTTGGATATGGTTGAGGTTGAAATTTCTACTTATGATTTCGATAGAAAATACAATTATTTGTATTTTTTTGCTGTGAATTTTTATAGAAAAATAGGAAAAATCAATTTTTTTTCATGATTTGCTTTGTTTTTTTTTTTTTTTGTAGATTCTCACTCTTTTGGGTATATACTACATAGATCTATGGTTTTAATCATAGATCTATGCATATATGATCTAAAATTGTAATTTTTATGATATGTTTTTATTTAAAATAAATAAAAAATTATATTTATTGATTTGTACATGCTTATATAGCTGAGAAAAGATGATAAGAAATGTGTTTTGCTTGTAAGTGCACTTTCCACTCAGAGCTTATTGGAAATATGTATATATTTTTTCTAATTTTTGCCTTGGATTTAAAATATAAATATAATGACTTTTTTTTCAATATTTTGCTATGTTATTTATATAAACTTAATGTATGGGTTGTGTACTACATAGATCTATGCTTCTAATCATAGATCTATGTATGTATAATCTATAGTTGTAATTTTTATGATATTTTTTATTTAAAATAGAAAAAAATTATATTTATTGATTTGTACATACTTATATAGTTGAAAAAAGATGATATGATATGTCTTTTCTTGTAGGTGGATTTCCCACTCAAGACTTACTGGAAATATGTATTTTTTTTTTTAATTTTTGCCTCGGATTTCAAATATGTACTATGTAAATCTATGCTTCTAATCATAGATCAATACATGTATGATCTATAGTTGTAACTCTCCAACATGTTTTCTAGAGTTAGATTAGATGGTTGAGAAAAAGATCATAGAGTATGATAACTGTTAAGTTACTAACTTATAAATAACCTCATTTATTAATATATTTTTGAAATTGACAAATTAAGCAGATTACTTGTTACTTTAATCACAAATAGAATGGCACCATAGAAAAAAGAGAGGGAAGTTGATCCTGGATGAGCTCAAGAAGAAATTGTTGGTGGAGACCACCATAAGCTAAAATGTAAATGGTGTGTAAAAACCATGAGTGGTGGAATCCACATATTTAAACAGCATCTTGCACATATTTTAGGAGATGCAAAAGGTTGTCCAAATGTCCCTACTAAAGTCAGAAAAGAAACAAGGCACATCTTATCCGTAAAGAAGATAGAAAAAGTAGAGAAGAAAAAATTTCAAAAGAGAGTTGCTAGAATGGAGAGGATTGATGATTCTTCTGACGATGATGATGATGATGAAGATGAAGAGGCTAGGGATATACGAAGAGCAACGAAGGACAGCCGCCAAGCTCATGAAGCTAAGCTTGCTCGTTTGGAAGAATGAGGAGGTGGGGCCGTATCTTCAAGAATACCTCCGAACCCTTCTAAGGTACAGCAATAAAAGGTACTTTAGATCTATTATTACATAGTTACATAGAACCTAAAGCATGAAGTAACCCAAGATTTCTAGTTCTATGATGGGTGATATGAAAACCAGAGCTTTGAAGATAGATAAAGCAATTTCAAAGTTATTCCATTATAATCGGATTCCTCTAAATGTAGCTAGCTCACCATACTATCGGGCCATGGTAGATACCATTGCTGAGGCGGGGGCCTGAGTTAAACCTCCTACCGCTTATGAGATTAGCAGTAAATATCTTGATATGGAGCATAAAGATTATACAAGATACTTGCATGACCATATTGAAATGTGGAAAGAATATAATTGCACACTTATGTGTGATGGATAGACAGGCAATAATAAGCGGCACATAATTAATTTTATCCCTTATTGTGCAACGGGAACATGTTTTATCCACTCCATAGAAACATGTGGACATCGATTGGATGCTCAATATTTATTCAATTTAATGGATTTGACACTACAAATGATTGATGGATGGAATCAAAATGTTGTCTAAGTTGCGACAGACAATACGGCAAATTTTTAGGCGGCAGGGAAGATCTTACATGACAAGAATCCACATTATTTGAGTGCCATGTGCGGCACATTACATTGATCTTATATTGGAGGACATTGGAAAATTGGAATATGTCCATAACACTACCGAAGATAGAAAGAACATTGCGAGCTTAATTTACAACCATCAATTTTTGACCGATACGATGAGAGAATTCAATAATGGTCGTGAGACTTTGAGGCCGGGTATTACAAGATTTGCTACCAATTTTCTAGCTTTGGAGAGTCTTTGTCATCAGAAGGCAAACATAATGCAAATATGGATGAGTAAAGCATATATAAACTCCAGGTTTTCAAAACAAAATGTCACAACTTGTAGGCCGAATTGTATTGGCTACAAGTTTTTGGCACAGGACAGAGAGAATTACATCGCGAGCCGCTGGATGGTGAAACGAAACCGACAATGGTCAATGTCCATAATGCAATGGATTGAGCGAAACTCGCTATTGAGGCAAGATCTAAAGAAAAGTATGGGACTTATTATAAGACGCTGCGAAAAATTATTGACCAAAGATAGAACAACCAATTACATCAAAATATACATGCCGTAGATAAATCAAGATATACACAATTGCTAAATTTTATGTTTGAAGTTTAAAACATTGATTTATTTTTTAGAATTTAATCAATGTACTATTTATGACATCATGCAGCATACTTTTTGAACCCATCATGCTACTAGAGCAAGGGCTTCTCCAAGCACGAGGAAGTTTTTCAAAGCTTGAAAAGTACATTAGAGACAATGTTAGGGACAAAATGAAGAAAATTGACATTCTTAACCAAGTAAGGTTTCAAATTATAACATATTGTTTGTATCGAGATACTAGTAAACTAGTACTTACCAATTTATTTATCTTAACTTAATAATTTTATAGTTAAAGAATTATAAAGGCGCTCTTGAAAGTATTGGAGATGGAACTTTGTATAATAGCTTGTAAAAGGATGGATCTAAGGCTGTTATATTTGTATTTGCTATTATCATTTGTATTAATCTTTAGTGGATTAATAATTACTTACAGGAATTTAAATTTTAATTACAGCTGAATGGTGGAACAGGGTGATGATGTTCCTGACCTTAGAGATTTTGCAAGAAAAATTTTGAGCCAAACAGCATCATCATCTGACTGTGAACAAAATTGGAATACATCTAGCTTGATCCATACAAAAACCAGGAATCTCCTCAGTATAGAAAGATTGAAAAAATTAATCTTTGTCCATTATAACATGAGGTTTTGAGGGCAAAAAACCTCCAAAGAAGGGATGACGGAGACTATAATCCAATTAATTTGGATTATATATTCGAAGAAGATAACCCTTTAGAGGACTGGCTGGCTGAAAGAGAGGCTGCAGTTTTACCAAATACAAAGTTCTTAGATGAATAAATGTATGATCCTAATGAAACCAAGCCCCCAAAACATGAACCGGAACCCCCACCCCCACCCCCACCTTCCACTCGTAGATCTGCTACCACACGGGAAAAGGGCAAGAGTGTGGCAGAGGGGCCCTCACAAGGCTCACAACATGAGCCAAAAATGACATGTTTTAGTTCAGAACATGTTAAAGGGGCTAAGGATAAGTCAGCTTCAAGTGGCATTCAACCCTCTAAAGCCAAAAAATTGATTAAAAACCCAACTCTCCAATACAAGAGGATAACCAAAGGTAAAGGTCCAGCAAGCAAGTATTTAGCCACTCATGAAGAAAAAGAAGAATGCAAGATATCATCTTCAGGCAAAAGTGGCTCACCATAAGGGATCAATGTTGTTATGCACAGCCACCATATGATGGTGGTGATGATGAAAAATTTTAGAATAATATCACTATCCATGACATGGTTAGTGAACCTCAACCTACCAGTGGACAAGGAAGAGAGCGATAAGAACAATTTCATGAAGAACCACATCAACTAGCATCAAGTCCATATGAAGGACAGCAATATTGTGACTGGGCAGTCACAATTTGATCCCTTATATGAGCAATATGGTGCACACGGTGGTATTTTGCATGGGTATAGCGGGCAAGACTAATATGGAGTCATTATAATACCTATACAACAAGTACCACCACCAACTCACTATCCTTAAGGTCATGAACAAGGCTATCAAGGACAAGGAGGACATGGGTTCTTCAATTATGATATCGCTCAATGCTATCGCCAACAACAACATAATGATGATGATGACGACGACATCCAACTAGAGTATTAAATTCTGTGAAGAATGTGTTAAGGACTAAGGTATGTTACTATGCTTGCTATTTGACATTTGTTATTTCATAGTTGATAATTGATATTTGAATCTTGTTAGTTGATACTTGATACTCCATACCTGAGAGTTTTTTATTTTAATTAATTTTCATTTAATAGTTCCTGGTTCATATTTCACATTTGATTTCAATTTTCACGAGTCATAATCCACATTCTAAGCTCAACCGTTTCATAAATATATAAACAGAGTTAAGGGAAGGGCTCCAAAGGGTATTTTTCTATTTTTTGCATTTTTTGGCAATTATTTAATAATTTTTAAAGTCTTCAAAAAAATATATGACCAAACTCGGCCGAGTCGACTCGAACTCATCTAGGCCCGAGTCAGGTCCTGAGTCTGGGTCTTCAAACCCTATTTTAGAGGGGATTTTGGACAATTTCGGCTGGGGCTGAAGTGGCAGAGAGGCTACGGGAGTGGGTTTTGGGGGTCTTCTAGGGTTTTGAGGTATCAGTGGATGCGATCGAAGGGTGATGGCAGTGGTGTCGGGAGTGAGTTTTAATGAGCAAGGGTTGGTTTTGTTGGTTGTAGTGGTCTCAAGATGGCTAACGGGGTGATCTGGAGGATGGTGAACGGTTTTGAGTTGTGACGATGGGATAAGGGTGGATGATGATAAGAAAAAAAAAAATCCAAAAAGTACAAATGTCTTCCCAGCGATCAATCTTCGTCTCTGATACCAATTAGCGCGGCCACAAACCCACGATCGAAAAATAGACCAATCTCCCAAAGGATTAATCGAATGCAAAGATAGATTCAGCCCCTAGGGCATCCTCACAACGGAAACAAACAGCATAAGAGATAACATCTCAAATCTCAAAGAGAACTTTATTGATTAAAAACTAAGCATGCATAATAAGGAGGCCTAATATTAAAATAATCCTAAACACGATAAGAAACTCCCTAATATTAACCCTAATGCAATCAAACTACTAATAATATTTCTAAATAACTAGGTATCTAGTTGGGCTTATGGACTGAGCCCAATGGGCTGGCCGACTTATGGTCTAGCCTACATCATCAAGTTAGCAAGCCAGGGAGGAGAGGAAAATAAGGAAGAAAATTCAGCCCAAGCTTGGACATCCAAGAGGGGTGGCGCAGCCCGGATCTCCAATCGATCGTAGAACAATCTCCCGAAGGATTGTTCAAATCTAAAGATGGATTCCAGCCCCTAGGGCACCCTCACAAGAGGAAAAACACCATAAAAGATATAAATCTCAAAAGAGAACTTTAATTTATTGAAAAATAAGCATATCTATTACAAGGAAGGACTCCTCCTTATATAGGAGTGACTGTCTCTAAAGAAAGACAAACTCTAAACAAATATGGCTTACTAAAATAAATTAAGCAAGTTCTAATCTCAACTCAACATAAAATAGAAAATAAATAATTAATTAAAACTTTCTAATTAAGGATAGGGATCCCCAATAATGAGGAGATCATGGATCACGAGGGAACCATCAAAGTGGCCCATCAATGCTAGGTTGGATCTTGGATCTGGCCTACATCAGACCCTGCACTTGGGGGTAGCAATCACCATACAAGTTATATTATATTTCATATGGGGCTCACGTATGATAACTGTACATATATTATATATGTTTTATGTATAATAAAAATATACCTAAATTACATATACAATCTAGTAATATTGAAAAAGAAAATAAGCTAAAAGATAATTTCACATAATTGCAGTTTTATTTCATTACTTCATGCAGAATTACGGGCTTAATTAGGATAATTGCATTGAATTTCATAAAATCGTGCATTTGTGCTTTTAAAGTCAGTTTCAAGTCAAAATCAGTCAAAATTCATGAAATTGCATGTTTTCATGGAATTACTCTTTTGCATTAACCTATTATCACATTGAATATCTCTAAATTCACATGTAAACTCAAATGTTGTCTTTGCACCACTGCATAGTACACGAAAAATTGATCAACATGGTATATTCCTACAAGTTCATATGTGTTGAATTGGGACCCATGCATTGCATTAGTGTTTTCTACATGAAATTATTATTTCTGAATTTAGTTTAATTCTGTGCAGGAAAAATTTAGAAATTGGGGCCTGCATAGAAGGAATTTCAAGAGGAAATATTAGAGGAAGGAAAGAGAAGAAAAGAATTGAAGAGAGTTAAAGATCACACGTGGGGTCCACCTTGGGCGTGTTATCGCAAGGTGGGACGTCCCATGGGGCCTACTCACCTTGTTGGAAAAGTTCAAATCTCTTTCCTAATTTTTAGGAAAGTTAGAAATTCAAATTCAAATTGGGCAGGAGTTCAAATTAGGAAAGAATTGCACAGCAAGAGATCAAAGAAGGAAAGAAATGGGAAGAAGGAAGATTCCATGCACCGAAGTGGGACGTCCAAGAGGGGACACATTCCAATGCTACACACCCCATGTGGGGCCCACTAGAAGTTGAAAAAAATTCAGATTTTATCCTTCAATAAATTTCAGATTTGTGGGGTCCATAGAGGGCAAATTCTAAGAAGCCACAAGTGAGACCAATTTTAGAAAGTCTTGCACAACAGGAGACTCACGTAGGAAAGACTTTCACAATCCCACAAGCTCTCCTTGTTTCTGATTAGTGCCGAAAATGCATATTTTCATTATCATTTTAAGGACTTAATCATCATAAATTCCTTCATAATCATTAAAAATCATTATTTGGTGTTTTCAATCATCATTGTATGCATTTCACTCAAATTTCATTAAAAAAACACAATTTTTGCATAAAATCATGAAACTTTCTAAAAATAGCTTTCATTGTTGGAAAATGCTTACAACTTTTTGTCTTCACATAATATGATGAATTTTCTTTTTACCATTGATTAAATAAAGATGAAACATGTTTAATGGTGTCATTTCATCCTATCATTTTATGTGAAATGGGGCCACAATTTGCATTTATGACTTTAGCATGGAATTGTCAAATTATAATTGAAATTCATTTTTCTGTGTAGGTTTCACAATAAAATGGGACCCACAGGGATGAGAAAGAGTTAAGAGCATTTTCAAAAAAATTTTCAAGAAGAAGAAATAAAGATTTGACGAAGAGATGAAAATAAAGCAAGTGAGACTCACACATGAGCATGGGAGCCCATGCTTTGTTCCACCAGTTATTTCTTGCAATAATCCTTGGAGTATTATCAATGATGATTTAGATTTGAATTTCAAATTCAAATTTGGAAAAGATAAGGACAGTCAAAGAAAAGGAATGCAAAAATCTACGATGCACAGATACTTAAAAATGGGCAACATATCGTATCATATCATATCTGATACTTTACTTTTATGTGTAAAATCTATGCCGTTTTCATGCCCACAACATGTCCCTGCCGTATCCATGCCCTATATGGGCATCATAGTTCAAAAATAGAAAAGAGATTAGTTATTCCCGTTTTTTCTTAGAACAACAAAGTTTAAAGCAATCATTAACTTTCTAACCGAGTGTCAAATCAGGGCAATCTACCCACCGTTGGAAAGCTCTTTTTTAGTAGATTGTCCGTTGAACCCAAGATTGCACCAATTAGAGCTGAATTGACAAAGTTAATTTGCTCGGGAATTTCACTGTTAAATTGCTAGATGGGAATTGCTAGAAACCAGACTGCATGTTGAAGAAGCCACTGCGTGGGAGAGATTTACTCCATGTTGGACAACCAAGAATGATGCACCACGCCCCCCCCCTCTTTTCTTGCTGAATTGAATTATTTTAATTGCTGGAAATTTGAATTCAAATTTGAATTTTGAATTGCTCCAAAGTAGAGAAGTTAGCAACAAGTAAAGCGAGAAAGGAAAGAAATCCAAGCCAATGCATAACCAAGCATGGGACATCCACCCACAACCAGCCATCAAACATACACAAAATGGGTCCCATTTCAAAGCAAAAATTATGAAGATTCATCATCCATCAGATTTGCACACAAGATGATGAAGATTTCACGAAGATTCTTTGAAGACTGAAATTAGAAATTGTTGCTGGAATTTTTCAGAATTAGAAAGGAGGTGTTCTAAGCCAACAAGAAGAGGTTCAAGCTTCCTAAATACAAGAAATTTTTGTTGCTGAAGGTGTCAAGAAGAATAGGAAGTCTCATCACAAAAGGAAACAAATGTTTGCAAAAATTATAAATACATGCCAAGGTGGGGACATCCAAGCCAAGCCATTCACTCCCATTCCCCACCCCCCCACCCCAACAACAATTCATGCATAGCAAGGGATAGGGTTCGGCCATTTCTATTCTTGCTTCCATCCACCCATCCTCCACTTCCATCCTCTTCCTCCCCTTGATGCGGCACTTGAAGTGTGAAACGTTTGGATTGCTAGGCGAGTCTTCTCCCTCATCTTGATATTGTTTGGATCTAGGGCAGGCAAGAGTGAATTTTTGTTTTAAATTTAAGAATTTCTGAAATCTTGATTATATGATAGTAGTTTAGTGAGTTAATGAAGTTAATGATGTCCAATAGTTTTTACTACTTGCCCGACACACTACATTCTTGTAGTCATGACAGCTATGATTGGTAGTGTGGTTCCTAGTTGTTCACTTTCCTTATCTATTTAGTTTGATTTCAGATTTACAAAAATTTAAAACACCATCTTTAATTTTCTGCATTTCTATTTTTCTGCACTTCTTACTTTTTACAATTGGTTCATTTAATGGCTTTTATGGTTTTGCAATTTTTTTCTAGTTTAGGTTTATAGCTTAGGTTTTAGATTAGGAATTTTTATTCATTTATAATTTAAATTTGGAATTGTAATTAATTTTAATTTCACATTTAAAGTAGGATCATAGTGATGTATAGAATTTCCTAGGCTAATGTTAGATCTTCAATAGGATAGGTATTGTGTGATTATTGGCTCCCTATGGATTCAACCCTGTATTCACTAGGATATTACTACATCGCAACCTTGCAGTTTGGGGTTATTGATTAAGTTTTTGGCGCCATTGCTAGGGAGCAACATCACGAGGTAATTTCCTAACTTTCCTCTTTAACTGATTTGTGGGTGTGCCTTTACTATTCCTATCATCATAATAGATTTAAGGATGTGCCTTTACTATTCCAATCATCATTCTAGATTTAAGGGTAGCATGCATGGAATGTTTGGACCAGCCCATGGACATTAAAAGTGAATAAATAAACTCCGATTTTTTTATTAAAATTGGAAATTTTCAGTTCTGGAAATTTCAATTTTCTGATTTTTTTCAAAAATCACATCTTTAGGGAAATTGCCTTACTTGTTCCTATTATTAGCTAGTTTAGTTAATTTATTTGTGTTGTTATTTCTAGGAGAAGGGCGGCTTAGCCCAACGGTAAAGGCTTACCGGTAGCGTCCTAGAGGACGTGAGTTCAAGTCACGGAAACAGCTTCTTTAAAATAAAGGTAAGGTTGCGTACATCTTGCCCTCCTCAAACCCCGCTATGCGGGAGCCTCGTGCACTGGGCTGCCCTTTTTTTGTTGTTTCTAGGACTTTTTAAAAATAGTTAGTTGCTGTTTTTCATCACTTTAGGCTCCCTAAGTCGCTGGAAAATTTTCTGGAACTTTCCTTTAAAAAGGTGAACACAAACTTTCCAATTTCAGCATTTTCGCCATTGCTTAGAACTTGGAAAATCCAGTTTTTTTTTTTTTTTTGGTAACTTGGTTGTTTAGGATTTTTTTTTATTCTTGGAAAGATTACTAAAACAATTTTGGACATTGTTTAGAAACCACCTATTTTTAGAAAGTTGCCTTTTCTAGGTCACTTTCCGAACTTAGGAGGCTTTCTAAATTAGGAATCCTTCTTTGTTTTACTAATCTGATTTTTTTTTTTTTTTTGGTTCGTTGCACTTTATACTTCATAAAAAAAAAGTTGCTAAAATTGGACACCCACCCCTCTTGATTCCTAAAATGTATGAGTAAGAAGCCCCTTTGGCGGAGGGACTCCACACATCAATTAGAACAAAAGAAATCGCAAATCAAAAGCTTAATTGAAATTTACGAAAAAACTCAGATCTCCTAGTCCTCTTAGAATTTCGGAGACAATGGTGGATGCTCATAGCAATCATGGGGACAATGAACACATTGTAAATCCCAATGGGAATGGAAACGTTGAGGTGAACCAACCTCTACGGACTTTACGTGAATACCCTCAACCTACACATCAAGCCACGCGTTCATGTATAGTCATTCCCGCCGGTGTGTGACAATTTGAGATAAAGCCGGGGGTAATCCAACTTCTATTTAAAATTTACATAATTGATACCAAGACTGCATACTTGCACATCAAGGAGTTTCAAGAAGTGTGTGCAACACTTCATTACAACAGTGTAGAGGAGGACATGGTGAAATTTAGATTATTTCCATTCTCTCTCAGAGATAAGGTAAAAGCATGGCTCCACTCCCTACAGCCCAATTCAATTGTTTTATAGACCAGCATAGTCCAAGAATTCTTAAAAAAATTCTTTCCACCTCATAAGTCATAAGACCAACACCTTAAGGAGGCACATCATGAACTTTAAGCAAAAGGAAATATAATCCTACTATAGGTGTTGGGAGCGCTTTAACGAACTACTCCTTACATGTCCACACCATGGTTTCAAGATATGGCACACAATTGGTCATTGTTTATGATGGTCCCAGTCCCAAAACACCAATTTATAGAAATGATGCGCAATGGGCAGTTCTTAATGAAGAACCCCAAATGAAGCATGGGAATACCTTCAGTTTTTGGATGACGGTGCTCAAAATGGGGATAAAACTGAAGGTATAGAGCACACAAAGCAATCTAATCAGCGCAATGGAGGGGGGTTATATGTTTTCAAAGAGGATAAAGATGTCCATGCAAAAATAGACTACCTCGCAAGAGAAATCGAGTCCTTAAAATTTGGGAAGAACAACCATCAATAGTATGTGGCATCTGTGCTTGTGACACCCATACATCAAAGGAGTGTCCTACACTCCCTGCATTCTAGGAGATGTTCCAAGAGCAAGCCAATTCTCCAAACACATACCAACAACCAATCAATAATTCTTAGGGTAACACATACAATCCTAACTGGCAAAATCACCCAAATTTTAGTTGGAGAAAGGAGCCAAATGCTGCTTAGCCTACGAACTCCCGAAGGCAAAATCATTATGGGGCACTTCTAGTTCATTTAATCAAAACACACAACAAGTGCTACCCCCCTTTACTCAAAGTCTGCATTGGGATGATTTTGTGGCTAAGTTCATGTTGCAACAAGACAACATTAATCAAAAGAATGATAAAGAATTTCAAGATTTGAACAGCACCATGAAAGGCCTCTACGAACTTATTCAAGCTCAGAACAAGGGGGTCCTTTCGACCCAACTACAGCCCAACCCCAAAGAGCAATATGAGGTCAATCATGCTAGTCCCCCAAATCCCCAAGAGCAGGTTCAAGTTGTGACCACTCTCCGTAGTGGAAAAGAAATTCAAAAACCTACTCTAGAAAAAGATTCCAAAAAAAAAAAAAACTGCCTCCTCAAATCAAGAAAAGCCTCAGAAAAAGGTTGTCGTGCCTGTGAAAGGAAAGACTGTTGTTCCTCTAGGGTTCAAACTATTAGCCAATTTTCCAAATCGATTGGCTCCGCTTAAGCCCTATACTCAAAACTAAGAGATCCTTAATGTCCTCAAGGTTGTCAAAATTAACATCCTGTTATTAGATGCAATCAAATAGGTCCCACCTTACGCAAAGTTCCTTAAAGAGATCTACACCATCAAACGTAAGAAGAACATCCAAAAGAAAGTATTCTAAACTGAGCAAATGAGTGCAATATTGAAGCACAACACTCCCCCCAACTATAAAGATCATGGATGCCCCATAATCTCATGCATCATAGGAAATCACCAGATCAAACAGGCTTTGCTTGATCTAAGGGCGAGAGTATATTTACTACCCAACTTAGACTATGAGAAATTGGGGCTAGGTGAGCTAAAACCTGCGCAGGTTATCATTCAACCCGCCAACGGATCAATAAAGAGACCGAGAGGGGTAGTGGAGGATGTGTTCGTACAGATTTAAAAGTTCTACTTCCTAGTAGACTTCATTGTTTTAGACACTCACATAGTGGCTAACCCAAATGCTCAAATTCCCGTAATTCTTGGGAGAGCTTTCTTAGCCACATCAAATGCACTTAAAAAGTGCCGGAATAAAAAGATGACTCTCTTTTGGAAACATGACTCTCGAGATCAATCTTTTTGATCTTTGAAACCAACCTCAAGATGAAAATTCTGACTTCGAAGGTAGATTTCGTAGACACCTTGGTAGCGGAAATTTTTGAAGAGTCGATCAACTCAGACTCATATGCACTTTTAGAATCAAACAAGGCCATGGCCAATTTTGTGGAGATCCACAATGACACTATGGAGATTGCCTCAGTAGCATGGAAACACTCTTTTAAAAAGTTAATGGTACCCAAACTCTTCCCTCTCAGGAGAGTCCGCCCAAACGTGAATTGAAACCCCTTCCCCCAGACCTCAAATATGCCTACCTTGGGGATGATGAGACCTGAAACTTAGGGATGTAAAGTTGGTTTGACTTTGAGACCTGATTTAGAACTTTAGTTTGGGAAAGGTCAATCCTAAACAAGGACCGATGGTTTAAACCCTCATGGGTGAAGAATCAAGCTATCTATCACTTCTAAAGATCACTCGGACATTTGGTCAATCACATGCTACACCATGGGTGTTAGCCTAGGGTACTTGGTGTCCATAAAAAAATAAATAACATCAAGGCTAAAATAGCACATTGACACTGAGAACCCTAGTATTACACCATATTGGATGGCAAGGCCAACTGGTGATCCTAAACCTAGGAATTGGCTAGTAAAGCACCTTGATTCCATTTCAATCTCTATGCATCATGCATCATGGATAGAAACATAGTGGCCGATCCATGGGCACCACGCTACTTAATAAATAGCACCGCTCACAACTATATCGGTCCATAACAGATGATACATTCTTGTAGCAGCCGCTACATTGTCATGACGGCCGCTATGTTTCGGCCATGGGTTAAAAAAAAACCCCAACACAGCAATAAAATAAATAGCAGAGTTGGAAGAACAGCATCACGGAGAAAAAAAAAACAGAAGAAAGTACCTGCAGCAGCTCGAGCAAGAGGGCGAGCAGCAGCAACTCGCACGATGCTTCTTCTTCTTCTTCTTCCTCCTCAGACACAGTTCTTCGGTTTTTTTCCCCAGATGCAAGTTCTTTGTTTTTATCCCCCAGACGCAGCACCTTCTTTGTTCTTTACCTTCATCAAATGAAGAGGGCTAGGGCTTAAGTTTACTTAAGTTCCGAAATTTATATTTAGACTTGCCACGTTCTTTTTTTAATTTACCTTTACTTAAGTTACGAAATTTATGTTTAACCCCTTCCAAGTTTATTTTCTAATTCTAAGGCAACCATCCAAAAACACACAGAGGTAGAAAATACGGTCTTAACCAATTTCACTCTAATTGGAAATAGGGCCTAGCCAAATTTCACTCTAATTGAGAAAAAGCACTCTACCAAGTTTCATCCTAACCGGATAAAGGCCACCAATCAAATGTTACTCTAATTGGAAATAGGGCCCAGCTAGATTTTACGATAATTGAAAATAAAGCCCCATCTAATTTCACACTAATTGGAAATAAGCCCCAACCAGATTCCACTATAAAAGAAACTCTCTCTCTCTCTATATATATACACTGAAATGTAACTTTAAAATGTTAAATTCAAAGCATAATAGCAATGAAGTTTTGATGTCACTGTTTGATAATAAATGTTTTATTATCTCTTAACTTAGTATATCTATCAATGTAAATATATGTGGAAAAATAAATCAATCTATTATTTTATAATGATAAAATTTCTTTATGACATTTTTTTTATAAGCCTTAAGTTAGTTTCTAAGTTGGCATAACTAAACAACACGAATCAATATAAAAAAAAATTATCATTCCTATTCTTTTCTGTTCATACAATGATACAGGACCTCATGCAATGAGAGGATTGCTACATACCCCTATACTAAAGAAAAAAAAAACATAAATTCCATCATTTTAAAATATTATGGAATTTTTAGAATTTTTTTGGATTTTTTGAAGACTTTTTCAAATCTCACCACTACGCCGCTACCGCTGCATAGCGTTTTGGCAGTGGGCCACTATGCTCATCGCTACCGCTATTTTCATCCTTGCTATGAATTCATATTGGTAAGCCTATGTAATCGCTGCATGATTTCTTCATGCCTCTATGTTAAACATATTTTCTCATTATGACTGTCGTTCTCGGCTTTGCTACAGGTCATGTTGGATATCTTACATGAATCCTCTGTTACTTTTTGTCATCTATCCAATGTTTCATGATTCGATATATACGTCAAGATTATGAAAAGCTGTGCGTAAGTTAGGCACAGTTAGGTATGATTCTTTCAATTCATAATGCATCGGCACCACTCAACTTCGACACTCATGAAGCTTGGTTAGGCTGAGTGTGGATTTAATATAGGACATAGCCTAGTTGCAATCTAGTATTATACGATATGGGAGTTGACTTGACCAGTAGTCCATGGTCCGCGATGGAGGGACTTAGGCCCTATGCCTCCTAGTGGCACCACATACGAGTTGACATGTACGCTATCCTCTAAAGCCACATCATCACAACCAAGGTCGGGAGAAAATAGCAAATGTGTTGCCAATTCGTATGGTTTTATACCCATCTTATGTGATCCTTATGTCCATTCTTACTCATGCATATGCTTATGCCTATTTCTTTACATTGCATTTATATGATCAAAATGCTTCACTTTACACTTTCAACATTACATGCTTATGTTTATGACTGTTCTACTTGCTAGTCCATCGTGTCTCACAATGCTATTCTTGGTATTATAGGCACCAACGCCGACCCCACTCCCGTGGAGGAGACTAAAGAGGTCGTGCCAACACCTCAATAATTAGCTGAGTGGACCGTGAACAATGTCTTCTAGACGTCAAGGCCTACAGAGTGACGCCATTTGGCTTGGGTGCATGTTGTCGGTGGCCATAGTTGATGGAACATGTTTGAGGAGTTTATGGATATGTTTGGATTATGTTTTGGTTAAGGTAACAATGGAAATTTCAAGTGATATTTTGCAAACTTTATGTCTCTACATTCAAACTTTAACTATAATACAGTAGGCATGGTTATGCTCTTACCTTATCCCAATCTCTATTTATGGTTATTTTATTGAAATGCTATCTATGCATGCGAGTTACACAGGCTTCCACAACTTCACTTCGTGATTAAGTATGCAATTGCATGACTCCTCACACGTGAATCCTATGGGAATTCTATTGTGGGGAATTGTTGTGCCTCATAAATGGCTTGAATCCCCACAGGAGATGTCGGGACGTAGGCTCACGCCTCGGGATTTGTGCTAATCATGTTTCCTTGGGCTCGGTGTGTGACGTTGTCACCATCTCTCTGTATTTTTCCCGATGTTCCTCATCATATTCAGTTGTTCTTGATTGAATCTCTCTTTTGGTGAAGATCCAGAGACGGATGTCATTTACAAGGCATGCACAAAGGCAAGAAAGGAGAGTGCGAGATGAGAAAGACTGAACGAGAGAGAGAGAGAGAGCTCCATTGGGATTTAATGGCTTCATTCCAAGTTCCTCATTAAAAATGCTTGTAACTCATTTCAAATTTTGTTGCTAGAAGCATTATTCCATCACATGTTCCACGTAGTAAGGATAAAAACACCCAAATACATTCCATTGCTCTCCATCCCATGGGAACACAAAAACGTCCCACGGCATGATGCCAAATGGGCCCACTCATTTGGCATCATTCCTATGATGATTCTAATATAGTTGGGATGGGAAGTGAAAGTGGATGCACCTAATGTTTAGCACATATAACCATCAAACCAAAGACCAAAGCAGGGCTCGGCAAAACAAGAAGTATCATGGTATGTCGTCCATCCCTAAAATGGAGCTTTCATGCTAAAGCAAGAACTAGCATGAAAGGCGATCTATAATGACCAGTGCTGTTGTTCGTATTTCATTTTCTTCTTCCAAGCCCAGCCCTTCTCAGATAGCATTCACTGAGTTACTTAAAGTATCCTCAAATGACTGTCAATGTTGAGTTGGGATCATGTTGTGCTAAGATCGAGCCGTGTAAAACTTGTTTGGCAACAACACTTAGGCATCATTCTCAATCTAGCTAATCAACTACCAATATACACTAGGAGAGGTGGGATTCACATGATTGGTCAGATTAATGGAAAGGTGACTCAGGGGAGTTCACAGCTGAAGTACAAAAACTCTCTACTGCACCAACTCAAAACCCATTAGAGAATGAGAGAGAGAGCCCTTCAAACAAGCACAACCAATCAAAGAAAACCTCAGTGATGGAGGGACAAACATGGTTTATGCATCAACATACTCAAAACCCATATAAGAAACACAGAGAATGAAAAAGAGAAAAATTCATCAATTGATGAAGGGACAAACATGGTTCTGCATCACCCAACTCAAAAAACCATCTAAGAAACACATAGGATGAATAAGAGAAAAATTCATCAATTTATGGGTTACAAATGTCTACGGATTTTTCTGCTGAAACTGATGGAATGCAAATTCAGATTCAAATCAGGAAGATCAAATAACTGTAGAGTGATGAGAGACACTGCAGAGAGAAATTGACAAGAAAGATGGGAGGGGGCAGAGAGATGAAAGAATTTGCAAAGAGAGAGAAGAGGGGGACACGAGAAATAGAGGAGAATAGGGGGCAGGTTTGGTACAGGTTGGGATTTACCCAAACTGAGTCTCAGGGTAAATCATATCTCCAATTCTTCTCATCCAAACCCACCCACATTGTGAAGGGTATGTGATACCAAACTCGCCCCAAGATGGGTTCGAGTCAAGTCAATTTAAAGCCTTGAAATTTAAATACATGTGAAAATGAGTGCAAAGATCGAACACACCACCTATATCTTCACATATGCCTTAACCCTTAAGCCAATTCCCTACACCAACTACACTACACTACATTTTTGTCTATAACTTTAGTAGTAACTTGTATATATACATATACAAAGTGGGGCAGTTGGAGCAACAAAAAACCATGTCCGCCTCAAACCCAACTCGAGTATGAGTCCAAAAATCCATACCCACCTCAAACCCAAAAAAACCATTACCAAACTCACCCCTAATATGAGTGGGTCAAGGCTGATCCCCATTAAAACACGAACCCATGTCATCCTTATAAGAGAGAGAGAGAGAACCGTAGAGAGGGATGTCCAAAAGGATGAAGTAAGACAAGGATCCTGTGCATCCTACCAGTTTGTCTATGAGATATGATGCAAATTCGTTTCTCATTTCTCACTCCACAGAGGCTTTGTTCCATGGAAAGTTCCACAAATTTTTGTTTGAAAATCATCCAAACAAATTCGATTATTTTTGAGCCAGTGAGAATGCGAACATCCCAAAAGACCAATGTCAAACCCCCTCTTGAGTTAGGGCTCAATCAGATAATCACTTATAAAATGTCTGAATCAGGAAACTCATGAGGCTCCTCAATAGGGCCCACCTAAACCACCCCCCCCCCCCCCCCCACAAAACCCAACCACAAGAGAAAAAAAAAAGGAAAAAGAAACCCACACATGTATGGGATCTAGCCAATTTGTCTGATAGAAATGGGCCACCATTAGATTGATCATGTATAAAACATGTCAAATTTTTTCGGAATATATTAATCACATGTTTTATATCTCATGGTGGGCCCAAAATATATTTCAATGAAATATGCCTAGATCAAATATAAGAGGAACTTAGTTGAGCAGTTTAGATCTTCAAGGAAGAGGTAGAGGACAAGAAAAGGGAAGAAAGTAAAGGGCAGGAAGAAGAAAAAAGGGAAAGAGAAGACGAAAGAGAAATAGAAGAAAGAAAGGATAGAAATAGGAAGAAGAGGCCACAGCAGCACGACACGGGATGTACTCTCATGCTGCAGCAGAGAGCTTATTCTCTGTTTCTTTGCTATATATGCATATCTCTCTGTGTTTTCAATTATCAGCCATTACCGCTGACATTTTGAAATGGCCTGTTCGGGATCATTCTTATTCTGAAAATTAATTTATATTGTGCTGAGAAAGTTCTAATTCTGAGAATGAGCTGGGCTAAACTTGTTTGGCAATATTCTTTTATAATTGGTTACACGACATTGAATCAGTGAAAGCTTAGGAACCATTGATCCCCAGAGTTCTCTGTAACTAAGGAGTTCCTCTTGTTAAAAGTTCCACAATCCAAATAGAACCCAAATGGCTTTAAGAAGTGTTATTCACCATATGAAATGTCATGGAAAAGATACTATACATGTCTAAGAATTCATAAAATTCAATGTTGTATCCCCATTTCCAGCTTCGTAACTGTATTTTGGCATCAGAATTCTCAATGAAAAATATGACCTCAGTAGATTTAACAAAGACATCTTGTAGCTCTTAAATGTAATGTAATAGACGGATTGAAACAAAGAGGGTTGAGAAGGTTTTTTTTTTTTTTTTCCGATTCGACGAGATGGAGAATTTGCTAGGAAAGGGAAAAGGTGATGATAAAAAGAGGTAGAAAGTTGTTGGCCAGGGATGAGGGCATGAGAAAGAGGTTGCCCATTTGAGGAGAAGATGATAATGGAGAGATGCGTGGTTTTGAAGTTGTAGAGGGAGGTGGTTGAGAGTTTCAAGAAAACGGTAGGGAGAGACCTCAAACCACAAGAGATTTCCTGCAACCACATAGATAGAGGCATTTCAGATTTTAGGGACTCCCTAGCATTCTTGATGAAAAAAGATTTTTTTATTGTGCCAAAATTTTTGTGCTCGTGGACAGATTTTTCATGAGAATATTTTCAAAGAACACTTAATTTGTGACTACCAAACACATTCTTACAATTTTTCTTCGATGGGATCAGAAAACTATTCCCAAAAAATGATGCCAGATGGGCCCTAAAATGCCAGATAAATAGCAACACAGTCCGACACCAATAACCCAGAGATATCAACTTGGTATGGGCCAATACAGATACGCGTCCAACATCTTAAACCATGATAATAAAAGGATAAATAGACTAAGTCTTGCACAATAAATATCGTGAACAAGACACCTACCTCTGTGCTCCTCACCAAAACGGAAGAATACTATGATTGGTGAAACAGAAGTTTCAGAAAAAAAAAAAATCATGGGTAACACTCCAGATGCATTTTGCTTAACATTTAAGAAGATGAAAATGGTAAATTTCGCCAATATAGGGATAAGCTCATTCCAAAATGCTAGCAAGATAAATTAAGAACACACATCTTAAAAAATAAGAAGCAAAATGAAACGAAATGCATGCTCACCCCAAACGCCACTCGTCTCATGGGACCAGAGTATTTGATCTGGAAATCAACTGTTCGTGTCATGGCAACAATGCAGGACACATCAACAACCAAAACTTCTTCAACATCAAGTTTCTTCTGCACAACTGACAGAGAAGATTACCCAAGAGAACCAAATGTTAGCTTTAATAAATAAATGAACAGAACTTAGTTGAATTTCTTATTAAAAATGAGAGCAAATATATGAAATGTTTTTTAAGGAAGTGTCACATTGTAGGAATTCTAATTTGAATTCATCACATGTAAGAAACAATTGTAGGATCCAACAACGAATAATACAATACAATACATATTTACTTATTCAGGGTCTCTGCCTTTTTGTTGTTTCCATTTTGGCTATATGGTTTAGGTGAAAGAAACACCTAATGAGATTAGAAGATTGGGATTTTATAAAATGTTTTGGAGAGAAAAAATGAAGACTGGTTGACTGGACGAAGGAAAAATCACTAAAATTTCGAATTTTTGGTTTCCTCTTTTTTGCTCGGATCTCATTAATGACAACATTCAAAACATTCTAATTTTTTATTTGGATACTATTTAGCATATTTTTTCAGTTGTTCTAACAAAATCCCATTGACTAGGTCTCAAGGCTCAAAGGAAGAACAGAAATTGCTTTCCCCACTGACAATCTCACAAGTCACAACAGCAAGAAGCACAGCTGGAAGGTGCTCAAGCACACCTCACCCAAGTATGTTCACATCTAGCTTTACACATATGACTTTGTGGGGCCCACCATGATTCCTGTCAATCAACATGGGTAGAAGGATGGAAAGATCTCATGATGGATAGGTTTCGGCAAAAACTTCTGACAATGCATCTTTTTAAGATTCAATCTTAAACAAGGAGAAACTGGGAAAAGGGGGAAATAGTAAAGACCTTAAATGAAGTAGTGAGATACCAATTAACCTACGGCATGCTTTCATTAAGGCAACTCTAGAAGCTCTCTATGGCTAAATGAAAGGCCCCAATGATGGCCTGAATCTTTACACATTCACCACGGATTCCTAGCATTTGGAATGTTCAACAGTGGAAACCCAAGGAGTATTCACACAAGAAAACCATTGCTCAATGCTACCATACTATAAGAGGGAAAAAGATTGATTTTATTGATTCATAAATGAGAGATTACAAGGTATTTATAGAGGAGGAGAGGCCACCCTGCCTTTGAGGGACGTAGATAGGATTTCTCTTTTCCCACCATGAATTATTACATGTCTATCTCTTGGAGCTTTCGCTGATCACATCACTCAATTATATTAACTTATTACATGTCAACCAGCTATCTAGCTAAATTTATCTAGATCTAAGAACATTAATTAGGAACCCATATATTAAGCAACTATAGTTGGGCAATCGAAGTATTGGTCAATGAATTAAACCCAATGGATCAAATCATCTATGGGCTTGGCCCACTATCAGTTAAGCCCAATGGGCTAGCTAGTTGTGGACCTATTATTTATTGAGCTTCCTTTTTAGCACTTAGGCCTATGATGTACTAGGCTTTTTTCAGATCTCCCCAGTTTGTGAGAATTCCAACTTCGTTAAGATAGGTTGCTTCCAAATCACAGATTAGCCATTCATATCATTCTATGACTAGCCATTGTAATCAATGGATCTTTTTGCCAATGTTGCCACTTTGGTGACACTAGGTCATCTCAATCAAAAAATAGAATAGATGGGAGGCATCTTTGAACGATGTAGATTGAGTTAATGGTGCCATCATATTATTTGATCAACATCAGGTTGCACTTCTTCAAATTTATGCTCTCTAATTCCATCCACAACCTCTTCAACAGACCCATTTTCCTTGGTAAGACATTAACCTACATAGAAAAACTTTTCCTCAACAATGTTATTGTTGGCCTGCATTGGAGATGTACAAACTCCAAACCAATCACAAACAAATCTCTTAATTTATCATCTATTGATGTTACCCCTAAAATGCTCCCAAAAGTGCTCATTCATGATTCTATCTTTCCTAATTTTACCATATATCCATCTTTACTACACTCATTTTTGTGAATGTGTTGCTTCTTAATTTGCCAACATTCTACTCTATAATTCATAGTTGGTCTTAACTGTTGTCCTATAAAATTTCTCTTCAATCTTGTTGGAATAAGACGATCACAAAGCATACCAAAAGTAAGTCTCCACTTCAACTATCACACTCTTGTCCTATGTTCGACACCTCCTTAATCTCTACATCTAGCACTAAATATCAAGGGAAGGCATCAGAATGAACCTCTTTGTGATATCT
Source organism: Sextonia rubra (assembly GCA_037013555.1). NCBI lineage: Eukaryota > Viridiplantae > Streptophyta > Magnoliopsida > Laurales > Lauraceae > Sextonia > Sextonia rubra. The sequence goes on from JASUAD010000011.1 coordinate 11,300,608, forward strand.
CATAAGGTTCAATTCTCATAGGAGTTTTAGCTTGATGCAGCCCCGGATCTTCAATCGAAGATAGAACAATCTCCCGAAGGATTGTTCGAATCCAGATATGGATTCCCACCACTAGGGCACAATGAAACTCACAACAATCACTATAAAGAGAGAGAAAACTCACTTGAAACTTGAATTATAATTGAATAAGCATGTCTAAAACAATGAAAGGCTGTCCCCGAATTCTAAACTAAGAAATATCGATTCTAAACAATCCTGACTTACTAAATTGAATTAAGTAAGCTTTAATCTCAACTCAACATAAAATAGGAAATAAATAATGAATTAGAACAATCTAAGAATACGGATCCTTTAGGAGATCAATGATCAAGTGGGGCCCATCACCCTCTACAAGCCTGTGAACTAGGCCGGATCTTGGATTGGCCTGCATCAGCTCTCCCTGGCTTAGAGAAACTCGACTCCGGCGAATTAAGCGCTTGATATCTCTCATAGAGATCAAGATTAATGCACTGAAAATCTGTAGCAATGATCCAAGTAGCGTCAGAGAAAGGACGATTCTGCCAGCAAATATAAAACTTTTAATAACCTCCGTGACGTGTAGAGACAATTTGATCATCAAGGAAGTCAACAATCTCATTAGTAAGTGGGAGATTAACTGGTAGGGAAATAAGTTGCTTTTCGTTAACTCACCCAATATTATGCCCATGACAAAGAGTAAGATCTTCTACATTGAAGGAAGAACTGACACCTAAAGCAGAAGGAATGCCAAGAACATAGGCGTTAGGGCGAATCTTTGAATGGACTAGAGTTACAAGGGTGTAACTTCTCATTAGCCAGGAGGCAACCTTTCAGTCGAATATACAGCATAACCATATCTCCTTTATTAAATTCAACAAATCGATGAAGTTTTCATTATTTATTTCCTATTTTATGTTACGTTGAGATTAATACTTATTTAATTTAATTCAATAAGTCATAATTATTTAGAATCAGTATTTCTTAGTTTAGAATCCGCCCTCCTATAAAAGAAGGAGCCTTTCATTGCATTAGACATACTTATTCAATTATAATTCAAGTTTCAAGTGAGTTTTCTCTCTCTTTATGGTGATTGTCATGAGTTTCATTGTGCCCTAGTGACAGGAATCCATCTCTGGATCCGATCAATCCTTCAGGAGATTGATCTACACTCGATCAAAGATCCGAAGCTGCACCATAGCTCTTCAAGCATCCCCACTAAAGTTGCAATTCCTAAATTTTGTTATGCCTTATATTAAAGCTCTCAGATTCTAAAACCTCTCATCATCTCTCATTTTTCACATTCACACCATTTCTTGATTCATCCACACCAATATATCACCTATAAACAATATATACAAAGGTATCTCTTGAATATGAGAGGTTAACTCATCCATTGCAATTCCTAAATTTTGTAATGCCTTATATTAAAGCCCTTGGATTCTAAAGCCTCTCATCATCTCTCACATTTCACATTCACACTATTTCTCCATTCATTCACCAACACTATATCATCTATAAACAACATACACTAAGGTACGTCCTCTTGAATATGAGTAGTTAACTCATCCATAATCACTCGGAGTGATTAAAGCCCTTGGATTCTAAAGCCTCTCATCATCTCTCACATTTCACATTCACACTATATCTCCATTCATTCACCAACACTATATCATCTATAAACAACATACACTAAGGTACGTCCTCTTTAATACGAGTAGTTAACTCATCCATAATCACTTGGAGTGTGAGCTTAAAGCTAACCCCTAGTGCAAACCTATGGACATTGTGCAGGGACCCCAAATTATACATTTATCTGATTAAATAACTGATCAAAAAATAAACTTAGTCATTTTCTAGATTAAAAAGAAAAAGTTTTAGTAAATGGGTGGAACCCATTATACTGCGGCCAACAATTGGCAGTAAACCAGAAAATAACAGTATATTGCCCCTGAAACCAGTTTCCCTAAATCAGAAAGGAGTACCAATTTTGGAAGAACTTGGAGATCATCTTACTGCCCCTATGATAGGCAGTAAACCACTAAATACGCTGTCATTCTGCAAAATATGGAAAGAGCCAGATATAGGAAAGTATACTGAACTATACTGCCCATGAAATCAGGGGTGACCTAGCATACCACCGCTGTAAGCAGCAGTAAACCTGTCTGGAGACTGAAGACATGTCGTCTTGATGAGGAACTAGAAGCAGTTATGACTTGCCAATCAACTCATCAATCTGAAGACATGGCCCATATCATTGCACGGGACCAGAAAGTTCACTGCCATGAATGCCAAGACTATGGACATGTAGCCCACAACTGTAAAAATGAAAAATTATTGTAACCGCTGCAAGATGACAGTGAATATCATTTCAATGTGTATAAGACAATCTCGTGAAATAATGAACATTCGTAATGGTGGGATAACCAATGCCTGACTGCTCTTCAGGCTCAAAACCATTCTACCAGCTATGCTTCCTCGTCCTCATCCTCAAGTGCCATGATGCTAACTCTAGAACATACACAGGATATATCTTCCATAGAACATGGTCCAAGTGAAGCCCAAGCACATGCCGGATATGAACAAATTATTGATGCAAATGGCCAACATTTATCCATTTCTGATATAAATAGTATGCTCCGAATAATTCTCAAGCCAACCCCTCACTCTTTCAAATGTCTATTTTGTCCACATTTGTCTGCAAATATGATTTCTTTTGGTCATATAGTAGATAATGGGTTTTTCTACATTTGATTGTGTCATATCGATACAGGATCGGCAAACTGGGAATGTGATCAGGACAAAGCAAAGATAGGCAACTCTTTCTTTTGGATATTGAGTTTGGCTCTCTCCTCACCTCTTTTACAAGTTCAACAAATAATTTGTAGATCATTTGGCATCGGCACCTTTGACATTTGAATAATGATATAGAGTAGTGTCTTTATTTTTGTAGATACTTGGAATAGGTATAGGTAAACATATTCTTTCATCATTTAAGAAATCTCAGTGTGCTCCTAATTGCTTAAGTGAAAGTCACGTCTTGCCTCTTAATATTCATTATTCACAAGCAATTGCTCCTTTCAATATGATTCACACCAACTGTGTGTGTTTTTTGTTGGGGAGTGTTAGGGATGTGTGTGTGGGGACTAGGAGTGGGTTGCTTGTAAAGTGGTGAAGGGGGAAATTGCACCTAATTTAAGTAGAATGGGCTATAAATACGATGTTACATTCATTAACGATCACTCTCACTTCAATTGACTTATGTTTCTTCACCACAAATCTGAAGTTGGGAAAACTTTTTGGAAGTCTTACCCAATATAAAAACCCAATTTGGGAAAAATATTTAAAAATCTTCAGTCGAACTCCAAGGGAAAGTACATGTTTAGGGATTTTTCTTCTTTCTTATCCAACAAAAAAAATTCTCCATCAAAGATCATGTTGTCATACCACAACAAAATGAGACTGTTGAGAGAAAGAACAGGCATATTCTTGAAACCAAGGATAAAAATAGCAGTTGCAAGTGGGCGTAGCGGCTAGTGGCCAAAACGCTATGTAGCAAGCAATACGTAGCGACGTAGTGTTGGACTTTTTTAAGTGGTAAAAAAATTAAAATCTTGTATAGCAGCAAATCTTGTGTTTTTTTAGTGATTTAGAACCATATAAATGTAGAGACAACTAAAAGAATTGCTATTGAAGAGAACAAATAGGAAAAATAGTGTTGTAAATTAAAATTAATTAGCTTTACTAGATTTCAAACCATAGCACCGCTATTTTCAAAATAACACAACGGCCTCAACTGCTACAGCTGATAATGCGGCTGCTACATAGCGATTTTAAACCATGCTTGGAACCATCAGAGCATCACTTGCTGAAAAACTTGTCCCTTCAACTTTTGGTGTGACGCAATCATACAGTCACTAATTTAATTAATCACTTACCAACTCATGCCTTGGAATAACATTTCTCCATATAAATCTCTCCTTAAAACTTGAATATTTTTTGTTGTCTAACTTCGTACAGTAACTAATCTAATTAATAACTTACCAACTCATGTCTTTGAATAACATTTCTCCATATGAATCACTATTTAAACATTAAACTTCTTATTCTAAATGGCATATTTTTTGTTGTCTCACTTCATACATCTTCCCTCTCATGTAAGGACATAACTATCACCTCAGGCTGTGAAATATGCATTTTTGAGATACGGTGATGATCACAAAGGCTTATTGGGTTATGATCCACTAGCTCCCCACATTTGCACTACTCGAAATGTCCTATTCATTTAACATATTCCTTTTAATTCACTCCGCTCTAATTTTCACCACACACTTGTATCCTATCTTCCACAGTTTCCCAATTCATCATATCATCACCTCCAAGCAAGGATGAAAATAGCAGTTGCGGCGGACGTAGCGGCTCGTCGCCAAAACGATACGTAGCGGTAGCGGCAATACGTAGCGGCGCAGCGGTGTGATTTAAAAAAGTCTTCAAAAAAATCCGAAAAAGTTCCAGAATATCCAGAATATTGGAAACTGATGGAATATGTGTTTGTTTTGCAAAAGCAACTAGTATATGAGTATGTAACGGTCCCCTCATTGCATGAGATCCTGTTTCGCTGTATCAATAGAAAAGAATATGAATAATCAATGTTTTTCATATGGATTCATGTTGTTTAGTTATGTCAACTTAAATAGTAACTTAAGGCTTATAAAAAAATTGTTATAAACAAATTTCATCAAGATTCATTCAAGAATGAAAGATAAACTATGTTCAAACTTTATAGAAAAACAATATACTAATCTACTTAAAGAGCAAAGACTTTGTAATGGAAGAATACCTTGCTGATTAGCTCTAATCTAATACCAAAGGAAATGTCTTCCAGGAATCACATTGCTATCAATGTCATCATCTTCATCATCATTTGTTGTGTTTGTGCCCCTATTATATTGCACATTATCCCCAAATTGAATTTGATATTGGTGAGCATTGGGATCTTGGAATGCAAAGAAAAAATCAAAGGAGCTTGGAGGAGGTGGATATCTATATTGAGGTCGACTATCATCATAGTCACCATATGAGTAAGACCCTGAAGCCGAAGGTTGTTCTTCTTGTTGCACATGACCATACTGATAATATTGTGACGGTTCTTGAGGATATGGCCTATAGCCTGAATGTGGAAGTGGAACATTATAAATAGGGTTCCAAGATGCTGTTTGTTCCCCTCCTACATTTCCACTTCCACCCATATTCCCTAGCTCATCTATGTGTGCGGGTGATGACACTTTCCGTCGCCTTTGATAAGCACGTTGTGGAGCCATTCTTGATTGTTTGGGAAACTCCTCTATGGTCTCAATAGGAACGACATTTTCTTCTTCATCATATTGATAAGACTCAGCAGTGCCACCTGTCCCGTTGTCTCCTCCATCTCCTCCAAGACCTCCACCATGGCTACTGGAAGAGGCAACAGTAGAACTACTATCTTCAGAAGATGACATAATATGAGCTGGTTCCTTCCCTTTAGATGTTGCAGTTGCACTTCCACTACTTATTTCTCCCTGAGGTGGCTGTCCCCCTGACATTTGTACATCTTCAGCAATTAAACGTTGTACTTCTTGCCGAAAGCCCGGATCTAAATCTAACAATGGATCTTCAGTCTCGGCTATCCATGGAAGTAAGGGATCATCGTCTCTGAATATGTGATCCAAATTAATTAGACAATAAGTAGGATCATCCTTTGCCTTTCTCTCTCTATTTCTGTTCCTCAACTTGAGATTATAATGGCAGTATACCAATTTGTTGAGTTTTCTCATGGTTATCCAATTCCTGGGCTTCGTATGGATCATGGAGAAAGTGCTCCAATTCCTTTCACAATTTGATGATATTGTTGTTTGACTAAGGATGCGAATGGCTGCTCTCCTTAGATGTGGAGTACTCTCTCCAAAACTCTCCCACCAATCAGCTGGAATACAAAAAAAAGAAAAAAATTAGACATCTTTAAATCGTAGAAAGTTCCTTTTCTATGTATTGTCAGTTGCGTATAAGTATAACTACCAGGTGAACATCTTCAATCGCTCGCTGTACAAGAGGGTCAGCGAAAGTTCCTTTTTTATGTGTATAAGTAGAAATCTACAATGCAAAAAATTAGAAATAAATAAGTACACCATATCAATACAATTATCTCAAATATACTTAAAAGATTAAATAAATTTCTTAATTAGCTTACCTCTTGTATAGCTTCGATATGATCATCTTCACTCAAAATTCTTTTCAACACTATCCTTAATCCTACTCGCAATTCCGTATCTATTGCTTCAGTGTAGTGTGGGGCATTGCGATAGTAGAATTCAGGATTTAAAATATAATCTGCAGCATGCAATGGATGGTGCAGCGGATCGTTCCACCGGGCATCAATAATTTTTATGTAATCATCATGATATCGGCAATTTTCTATAATGGCTTGCTTTGCCCGATCAATTGCTTCATAAATGTACCCCATTGTTGGCTTTTCATCAGCATCTACAAGCCGCAACACTTTCACTAAAGGTTCATATGCCTTTAATATGTTCTCTACTTTGGCCCAAAATTTATTATCCCTCATTAGAATTGGGATGTCAAACTCCGGACCACGTGTTGCTTTGCCCCATTTCGAGTGAAGCCATTCTTCTGATGAAAACATCTGAATTAGCTCCGCTCTCCAACGTACTAAGCTTTCCATAGCAATAAAATGGGTAGCAAATCTAGTGGATGCCGGACGCACTAAGGCATAATTGTTTGTGAATCTCTTCATCAAGCTTAAGAGCCATGAATGGTCATATATGAACCTTGTAATGCCTCTACATGCCTTGATTGCAGTGGCCACATTCTTCTTCTTTCCAATATCCTCCATTATAAGGTCAATGCAATGTGCTGCACATGGGGTCTAAAATAAATGTGTCCTTTTTTCCATTAAAAGTTGACTAGCCTTCTTAAAATTAGCTCCATTGTCTGTCACAATCTGGACAATGTTCTCCTCTCCAACACTTTCTACAACTTTATCCATAAGCCTATAAATATAATTTGCTGTCCGTGTCTCTTCAGATGCATCAACGGACTTCACAAAGACGGTCCCAGTGACATTATACACCCAAAAGGTTAATTAATTGTGTTTGGGTGCCGCTTGTCCACCCGTCACACATAATAGTGACTCCATTTTGCCCCCACATGGGCCTAAACGTCTCTACCCAAGCCTTTATTTCTTTACACTCTTCTTCAAGGTACTTGGTACCCACATCATACACGGATTGGCAACGTAATACCCCGCCCAGCTTGAGCCGCAACATCAAGAACTGTCTGAAAATAAGAAGAATCAATTGCGGCAGGGGGTATATTCTTATGAATTAGCCATTTTGCTGTAGCTTTGGCTAATCTATCTCTTGCAGCCTTCATGACACCCTTGATAACATTAGAGATTTTTGGTTGTTTAGCTGCCTCCGATCTATGTGCGAACGGATCAACAAAACTAACCCCTCTTCCAGTTTGTGTAGGTGTAGCCATCCGAGTAGAAATAATCTCTATATCATCCCGCTGTCGGATGCTAAATGCTCTATGCATTTTACCCGCAATGCCTTTGCCCTTCCTTGTTGCACCAGATGAGCCACCTTCATCATAGTCTCTACGCTGGCTATAGGCTCGACGCTCTACTTCTTCTTGGCACGACATAAGGGACTCTCGGCGTGCAGCCATCATTTCTAGGTCATCAAACTCATCATCAGAAGCAGTACCAAGACCTTCATCCCCAAATACATCATGGCGTGCTGCATCAACACCCTGCTGCTTCTTCTCTTTAATTTGTACTTTTCTCTGTTTTGTTTGATTCAATAAATTTTTCATTTGCTCCCTAACTTCTTTGGACACTTCAAGACACCCTGCAACATTGCCTTGCACATGAGGCAAATGTTGTTTAAATCTTGTAATGCCCCCATGGGTCACTTTGTGACAAAACTTGCACTTAATCTTCAACCGATTGTTTTCAATTGCCTCACCATAGCTCCATGCAAGATCTATCTCACACGGCATTTTTTCACGTCACAATACCTAAACAAGATTTAAAAGTAATAGGTAAAAATGTAAATAAATTTCAAAAACATGAAAAAATTAGAATAACATGCATCTACGTGGGTGGGAATTGGGATTGATATATGGGAAATATAGATATAATATTTGGGGACTATTTTCAACCCATTTGATTCAGTTTACTTTTATAAAAAAAATACAAAAATCCAAAAATAAAAAATATGAAAAAATTAAAAGAAAACAAAAATATGTAGGATTGATCTATGGGAAACATAGATCTAACATTTAGGGACCATTTTCAACCCATTTGATTCAGTTTTCTTTTGTAAAAAAAAAATATTTTTTTTAAAAATACAAAAATCCGAAAATAAAAAATATGAAAAATTAGAGGGACACAAAAATATATGGGATTGATCTATGGGAAGCATAGATTTAACATTTAGGGACCACTTTCAACCCATTTGATTGAGTTTACTTTTATAAAAAAATATTTTTTTTTAAAATACAAAAATCTGAAAATAAAAAATATGAAAAAATTAGAGGGACACAAAAATATATGGGATTGATCTATAGGAAGCATAGATCTAACATTTAGGGACCACTTTCAACCCATTTGATTGAGTTTGCTTCTATAAAAAAATATTTTTAAAAAAAAAATACAAAAATCCGAAAATAAAAATAATGAAAAAATTAGAGGGACACAAAAATATATGGGATTGATCTATAGGAAGCATAGATCTAACATTTAGGGACCACTTTCAACCCATTTGATTGAGTTTGCTTCTATAAAAAAATATTTTTAAAAAAAATACAAAAATCCAAAAATAAAAAAATATGAAAAAATTAGAAGAACACAAAAATATGTGGGATTGATCTATGGGAAACATAGATCTAACATTTAGGGACCACTTTCAACCCATTTTATTGGTTTTCCATTAACAAAATAGATTTTTTTTCAAATAATAAAATAATCCGAAAATAAAATTCAAAAAAAAAATTAAGAAAGTGATAAAAAAGAGGGGCTTGATCAAAGAGGAACATGGATCTAACAACAATAACTCATTTTCAAGTGATTCATAGAAGAAAAGAGAGAAATAAGCACAAAGTAGACAAAAAAAAGCTTCAAAACTCACCTTTTTTGAGCTTGATGCTTGAATAGTGAACCCACCTTAATCTTTGGATGTTTTTGATGTTTTTGTTGATGATTTTACTGTTTTTTTGAGAGGATTTAAAAAATGGAGGCAAGGAAAGTGGCTTAGAGCAGTGAAGAAGGGAGAAGATAAATGTTAAAAGGGAAAGGTGGGTGAAAAAATCGGCTGGGGGGTTTTAAAACCCCCCAGCTGATACGTATCGGCCGATACACTTGTGAACAACAATTGGCGCTACGCCCGATTTATCGGCCGATACGCTTCGTATCGGCCGATATTTATATCCTTGCCTCCAAGACTTAGTATATGTTCGATGATCAGAGACTTTACCCATTGCTGCTCTTGCTCTTTATCACGGACCACCATTAAATCCTCTCCCTACATCACCTGGCAATGCTTTTCCTAACCAAAACCGATAAGACATTCCACATACCACATATCATTCTAAACCTCCTGATCTCGTAAGGCTTTTGTATGCCTTTTACTACTCTAGACATTGTTTCTATCCCGTCTTATTGCATGCAGTTCCATGTTGGCAGAATGCCATGACAGAAGAGTTAATTGCTCTCGAAACAAATCACACTAGGGATGTTATTCCGAGACCTGCATCAGTAACAATTATTGCTGCTCTTGCTCTTTATCACTGACCACCATTAAATCCTCTCCCTACATCACCTGGCAATGCTTTTCCTAACCAAAACCGATAAGACATTCCACATACCACATATCATTCTAAAACTCCTGATCTCGTAAGGCTTTCGTATGCCTTTTACTACTCTAGACATTGTTTCTATCCCGTCTTATTACATGCAGTTCCATGTTGGCAGAATGCCATGACGGAAGAGTTAATTGCTCTCGAAACAAATCACACTAGGGATGTTATTCCGAGACCTGCATCAGTAACAATTATTGGCAGTGAGTTTACTCTATCAAAGTCAAATCTAACTTGGGAGCTGGTGGAGTGGCATACGACACAGGTTTTTTCCTCCCGTCATGTTTGAAACCACCCTAGCTGGTGAAGCGGCATACGACATGGGTTTTCTCCCCCCATCATGTTTGAAACCACCCCAGATTTGCCCTGTGTGTGTGTAGATTTAGCAGACACCACCCAAGGGAATAGTCCTGTTGGGTCAAAGACCTCAGGGATACTCACATAATAAATAAATAAATAAGAGTCAAATTTAGTAAGTCTCAATAAATATAAAGCTCATCTTATTGATCAAGATTTCAAACATTAAAACGAGGTTGACTATGAGAAGATCTTCACCCCAATCACCAAAATGACTATCCTACAAATTCTATTATCAATTGCAACCATCTACAACTCAAATGGATGTAAGAATGCATTTCTTCAATGTGACTCACATGAAATAGTCTACATGCGACCTCCTCGAAGTTACGTTTGTCTCCCACGTCATGTATGTTGTCAGTGAAAATCTCTTTAGGATACGTTTGGCAATGGTCCTCTCCAATGTTCTCTCAATTTTCCATGCTGAAGTGGAAAATCCAAGTTTGGCACGCAGAAGAAAACTAATGGTCCGAACTCCTCTTTGCGTTTCCGATTTTTTCCTGAGTCCGACCTCTCCTATCCAATTTTAGAGCTCTGCGCAAAGCAAGATAGGTGGACGAACAGTAAAAATAACATTAGTTTAGGGATCACCAATTTGGTCTTTGGAAACCTATCTCGCGGGTCCCAAAATCACAATATGAACCATTGATCATCTTTAAATGGCCCAAAATGTTTGAAAAATCAACTATCAGCCGTTGATTCATCATATATTTTGTGACATTTTTTTAAAAGTCCAAACCGTTGGATCACGATTTTTGGACTTGTGTGGGCCCTTTTACAAAATCCAAACCATCCAATCTTGTTAGAAAACCCAAAATGGCTTTGAGGTCAAATTTTGCAATGTCATTAATCATGGATCATCAGAAAAAGCCAAAAAACTTCTCACTATCGATTTCACACTGTGAAAAAAAGGAGGAAGAAAAGGCAGTCCGTTTTTTCCAATTTTCTAATTCTTGTATTCCATGATCCAAACCTAAACACGGCTAATACCTCGAATTTTAACTATTGATCTTTCCTAAATTTTGATATATTTTCAAAAAAGTCCCAACCTTAAAATATTAATTTTTTTATTTCTATAAGCCCACTTTGCACAATCCAAACTGTTCAAATTCTCTAGATGGGCAAAAATGATTGTGCTGAAAGATGAGGTCTTAATTTTTCCTAGATTTCGAGAAATTTGTAAAAAAAAATTTAGAATCGTTAGATCACACATCCACAAATGATGGGAATCCTCTCTGTTTACCAATCCTAGAACTCCTCAAAAGTCCTTCCTAAGGATATCTTGGTTCCAGCAAATGGAGGGAATCCTCTAAATAGAGGATTCTCCTCTATTTACCAAATGTGCCCTCATGGTCTCTACATGCCTATGGTTTGATAAATTTAAGGGTGCCATCCTTCAAGCACAATTCTAGCAAAGTTCAAAAAAGAGCTCTTTGTTTATCCATCAGACATCAAGGGGTTACACTCTATGATACCCAGATATGGCTTGGATACGATAGAGACACGCCATGAATACGGAAGAGACATGGATTTTACATATAAAAAGTGAAGTATCGGAAACGATACAACACGATACATTGCCCATTTTGAAGTATCCGTGTATCATAGGTTACACTATATTATTTGTGTTAATGACAAGATCATCACTGGTAGTGATCCTACCAATATAAAAAGACCTCAAAAGATATCTTATGACCAATGTCAAGATGAAAGATTTGGGATCCTTAACCTACTTCATTGGTCTTGAAATCTCTAAAGCAAAGGCTGCTATTGGTATTCACCACAGGAAATATGTCAAAGACTAACTCTCCAGGACTAGAGTCACTGATTACAAGATCATGGATACTACTTTAGAACTCAATGTTAAAATTCATAGAGGCATGCAAACCTCTGCCTGGCCCAGGTTCCATTGTTGACTAGTTGGAAGTCTGCTATATCTCACCATGACAAGTCCCAAAATCTCTCATGTGGTTCCAATGGTCAGTCAATTTGTGGGCAATCCCCATAAACCACATGTTGCAGCACTTCACAAAATGGTTTGCTACATTTGTGGCATTCTTGATCAAGGATATTTTGCCCCTCTATATCCCTGTTATCTCAGAACTTACATGGATGTAGACTGGGCCAAATCCTCACACTAGAAGGTCCACCATAGGGTGGTATGATTCTTTGTACATCGCTGATTTCCTAGAAGTGTGAAGTCATCTGCTGAAGCTGAGCACTGCTCAATGTCCTCTACAATTAACAAAGCAATTTTGGCTATGATGTCTTCTTCATGAACTTGGTATCTACCGAATTGGTCTACTTCACTCTATGCTAATAACACAAATGCCATGCAGATTGCTATCAATCTAGTTTTTCACTAGTGAAACATCCATCTTAAGGCCGCTGTCACTTCATTCATCAGCATGTCATTTCTAAAGCCATACATCTTCTGTGTAGTTCTTCCCATCATCAGCTGGCTGAACTATTCACCAAAGTTACAACCAAGAGGCATCACGACTTTCTTACCACCTATGATGCCCAGATACGGATACGGATACGGATACGGATACCAATACAGGGAACGGAGATTCGACACAGCAACTCCATAAATTTAAGACACGAATACGTGTACGGTATCACTTAAAACACGATACGGACACAGGATAAGACATGAATACTGATACGAATTATATATATTAAAGCTATAAGAATGGAGGCCTCTGAAGGGTGCCACATCGGCGCCCCCTTATTTTTCTTTTTTTCCAGAGCGCTATGTCATATTCTAAAAAAAATCAAGAAATCCCTAAAATCTCTCTCTTTATCCTCCTCTCTCTCATCTTATCTCAATAAACAGCTATTTCAAATACATAACTAGGTTGTTGAACAATATACACTGATATATGTATGGGCCAAATTGGCTACTTCAGGAATATTGTACATTTCGTGATCAACAATTTTCATTATGTTCGATACCCGCTGAATTTGATGAGTCCTTACATGGATGATGATTTGGTAAATCTATGCTGTAGTGTCGTCTTGGTGGGGCCTAGCCAATTGTCAATCTTCGCAGCCATTAAAACAAGGACTTAAATAAACAATTAATGTTTTAACTTTTCTTTTTTTGCTTACTATTGAATTTAATTTACTTTTTTCTGTAATTTTTTAATATTTTTATTATGTAAGCTCATTTTGTTTACTAAAACGAGATCTTAAGACTTTCTCCAAAAATTCTTTTCATTCATAAAATGGGCCATGCACCCCATTTTTTTATTTTTTCATTAAATCTTTAAAAAAAACCAGATATATTATTTTTAAAGTTGTTTATTTTTATGCTTATTTCATGTTTTTCAGTTGTTTAAAAATCTCCTTTTTACTAATATTTTATTTACTCTTTTTACCATTCCCATTCACCAAAGAATCTTTACATTATCATTTCTAAAATAACATTTTCTTTGAATAGTTTCTCAGCCCATTCTTAATTAATATCTTGAAGATATAGAATTTGATTTTTTTTAATTGGGGTTCACTTTCATCTTTTTGCTCTTATTTTTTATGACGCAATACTTTATACTATTTTTTCATTTAACTTGTTATTAAAAATATTATTGTTCATTATTAATTTCCTTAATAATATCTTTCTTTTACCATGAAGATTATAACCTCGGTTTTTATTTCATTTTCTTCTAAAATTTTCTAATATGATAATAGATTTTTCCTTCTTTAACTATTAAAGTAATTTAATTTAATTTATTCTTTTTCCCCACAGGTCTACTTTTATTTGAAACTAATAAGTTCAATAATAATTCTTCTCAAGAGATTCTTTTTCAATGCATTAACATAATATATTGAATAATAAGACAACATTTAAAATGTTGATTTTAGGACCCAGGTTAAGCACGGGCCTTTGTTGCTAGTATTTAGTATATGATACATCATACATGACTAATTACTAAAAGTGGGTCCATATAAATCTCAGTCTAAAGTGGGGTGATATGGTCAAACTTATAACCTTAAAAAATTACAGCTATCAAAATTAAAATGGAGGGAGAGAGAGAAGTTTCAACTTTTCAAGGAAAAGAAAATATAACTTAAATAAGAAGGATATTAAATGACATTACAAGAAAGGCCACTTCCCCATCCAATAAAAAAATATAAATAAAATGACAGAACTTTAACTATGAGAGTGAAAGGGGGAAAACAACCATCAAATATACAATGGGTTTTGAGTTTTGCAATATTAAAATAAAACAAACGGGGCTGAATGTAAAAATAAAAGTATTCTTTTGAAGTTATAACCAAAGATTTTAGATGAAATTCGTTGTCTAGCTCAATTTTGGATAAATTCCTCCAATTTTGCTTTTTTCTTTTCGTAAAATACAAGATAGTCGTATCTTAAAATAAGGAGCCGTATCCTAGCCATATCTTGCCGTATCTCATACCCATATCCATATCAGATCGTATCAGTATGGATACCTCATATCAAATGAGGTATCCGGGCATCAGAGCTTACCACCAAATTGATGATTTGTCGAAAGCCGTGTCACTCTAACTATGAATGTAGATTGTAGAGACAAGGACCACAATAATTCAAAATCAAATTGGTGCCTCTCTCTCTCTCTCTCTCTCTCTCTCTCTCTCCAAAAAAAAAAAAAAAAACCACCCCACTTGTATACTAAAGAGCCAATGTGTGCATGTGTATTTATGAGACATATCTGTAACATATCAATAACAGAGATTAGCTTGGGATCAGCTTCACACAGATAGCAAGGGATATCATTGGCTTGATTTCCAAGTCCTAACATTGAGCAGTCAACCCAATACATGGTACGACCACCCTTCCAATGCCTCCTCCCTTTTCACTTCTGATACTAACATTCAGCCAGTGTTGCTTAATCAACTTATGTTCACTGTGTAGTTGTGCTTTGCAGTCTTCAATATCTTCAAACCACAAAGAATTGCACCCTCCTACTTTCCTCTAGTAGTGCTCGTACTTTGATTTTGGTAAGCTGGTGACATTAATGGCCTTCATTTAATTATAGAATTCTACAGTTTTTTTTTCTTTTTCCTATTATCTCTCATCTCATGAAATAGTAAGAAAAGGATATTAAATGACAGAAATACCCTTTGCTTAAGCTTAGCAAATCTCACTACAGGTTACTATTACAGGGGCCCACCTCAATGCATGATATTGATATCAATGGCATGGAGATGGAAAGGCTTAGATGTAGATTAAGAAAACAAGTAATATCAAACGATCCTAGCCATTGGTTTTAGGTATTCAAAGTTTAAGGGGTGAAATTGTCTTTTTATAATTTATCATTTAACTCGAGTTAAGTCATTTGAGTTTTTCTTACAATTGGACTTTTAGTCAAGGGAGGATTTAGTTAAAACATAAAATATATGAGCCATTTTGAGGTTTTGTCATTCTTAGCTTGAGGGGGTGTGAAGAAAGCAACAAATTGACAAAGGAACATAATTTCAAGTGTGCCATAGACTAAAGTTTTTTTTTTTAGTTATCCTGTAGGTTAGATTTATTCCTTAATTAGTCTCCTTGCAATCACCAAAACACATTTTTTTTTTTGGAGTTACCAAAATACAATAAAGAATATGTAAACAGACATAGGAAAAAGTTATAATTCATGCCAAAACTTCTCCAAAATATGCTTGTTTATTTCCTATATTGTACTGTCGCATAAGTGCATGCATGTAAATCAGTCAAAACAATTCGAACTTCAAGTTACTTTTTGTAGGGACTGTTAGTCAAGGGAGGATTTAGTTAAAACATAAAATATATGGGCCATTTTGAGGATTTGTCATTCTCAGCTTGAGAGGGTGTGAAGAAAGCAACATATTGACAAGGGAACATAATTTCAAGTGCAGCATAGACTAAAGGTTTTTTTTTTTTTTTTTTTTTTTTGGTAGTTAATCGGTAGATTAGATTTATTCCTTAATTAGTCTCCTCACAATCACCAAAACACATTTTTTTGGAGTTACCAAAATACAATAAAGAATATGTCAACTGACACAGGAAAAAGTAATAATTGATGACAAAACTTCTCCAAAATATGCTTGTTTATTCCTTGCATTGTACTGTCACCCATGCGCATGCATGTACATAGAACTGCATGTCCTATCTTTGCAGCCTACAATTAACATATAACAAAACAACTGTTCAACCTCTTTCTTTTTTAAGTTCAATGCACAAATAAGTGTCAAAAGAACATGTGAGGAAAAGGATGTTAAATAAGTATATCCCGCCCAAAAAAAAAAAAAAAGAAGAGTCAAGAAAACAAAGGAAGGATAAAATAAGCAATAAATAAATAAATAAAGACAAAGTGGATACTACAAGAGCAGGAGTCATAGGAGACTACAGTTTACAGAGCAAAATGGGAAATACTACTCGTCGTGTAATTGATAAAGTCTACCAAAAAAAACATAAATGAGAAACAGGATACATACCAGATCCACCCGCAACTATGAATGCAAGCCCTTGACCCACCAGCTTCTGCCTTAGAATTCCCTATTAACCTCACAAATTCAGCAGTCAAGCAGACGAGCAAACGGCACAAATTTTTCAGAACAAACTAAAAATCAAAATGCATAAGAAGCTTAGGACCGAAGTTCCCAGTTCTAGCTCCAAAAAGGGTAACAAGTATTAAATATGATCTCACCTCTGCACCAACAATGACATTACGGTTTCTTTGATCAATTGTGTTTGTAACTGTAACATCGTTGACAGAGCACAGAAATGCATCTGGCTACAACAACCATTTTAAAGAAAAAGCAAAACAAACTCCAAATTGTGAGAAATACAAAATATTTATTACCAACATAAGAGCAAAATAGGATAACATTCTAGAGGGGAAAAAGGGCATAGGACATGTTCTTGAAACAAGAGTACCAAATAAGTATCTATGAAACAACTCTACCTGGCATAGAAGCTCACCCCCAAAAGTTGCCAGATCAATCTGGGAAAGATAAGTGGTTCAGATTCAGGAAATACGATCAATGATATAACTTACAAAAAAATAAAATTAATAATAAGTTATCCATATGCAACTTCAAAGATGCAGTGTCACATGTTTTTGAAAGAGAAATCCACAGATTAATGGTCCACATTACTCAAGTTTCAAAATATACATGAGTTGTGGAAACAGACCGGGATTATCCTTGCAAGAGAGGGTGCTGCAATTCCAACAAATCCATTATGTGGACCAGAGTTAAGAAGAACTGTGCTTGTTATGTTCCTGCCAAAAAGCCATTGCCAAATGCCTCCTTCGTTTTCAGGGGTATAGACATTCTCCACTTGAACAGAACCAGATGTATAGCACATGGAACCTACATGATACCTCAATCGTCAAATGAAAGACACTTCATCATTAGTCCTTTCGACTGCATCTATGCATAGCATGTTAAATCATCCCATGTTAGTAATGGAATGATCCACAACATCACATAACAGTAAAGAAAACACTTCACAATTTTAAAAGGTGAAATTATCTTCTTGTGAAAATATTGGGATATTTTCAGGTTTGGAGTTTTTTGGGGATATATCAGGAAATGCAGGGGAAAATAAATTATCTTTTAATAATCAAAATAGTAAATAAATACAACTATAAAATACAACAAAAAACTACTTTTGCAGGTTTTTTTCTGATTTCTTGAGATATTTTGAATAATGGAGAAATTTTTCTAAACATTACAACATTATCAGGAAAACACCGCTTCAGATAGACGTTACAACATTATTTATTTAATACTGATTATGGGAGATTCAGTCCAACATCTAAATAAATAATTGTCATCCATTCTACAGTAAAAGGAAAAACAAATAAATGCTTGAAATGCCTTCAACGATATTAGCTGTAGTTTACTAGATTCTTCTGATGCCACATTTTGGTAGAATATGCAAAACCTTAAATTCACTATGATTTCTGCCTGTTGTCACACAAATTAAATTACGATATAGCATACCGCAATCCATATGTAGCAAGAAGTTTTCATACACAAACAGTCAGTCCAAGTCCAGTAGCCTACATGCCATTGAACTAATTTCCTTTCTAGTAGACAAACTCAAACTTGTGAGACAAGAGGAATCCATGTACAGCCATCAGAGTCAATTTGCCACACAAAATAATCTCACATTGCACCGGAAAGATAAGTTATCTTATACATACTATGTAACAGTGGTTTGGATGTAATTTCATATTATTGCTCAAGAGTTAATAAAATAAGTGGAGACCGGGTATTAGACTCTCTCTCTCTCTCTCCCCAACAGTGGTTTGGAATTTGGATGCAATTGTACATTACAACCAAGAGTTAATAAAATTTATAAAATAACCAAGAGTTAATAGAATTCATAAAGCTGGGGTGTTATTCTCTGTTTGCAACTTGGCACCAGGTACCATGGACTGTGGTTGCCTGACTAAGGCCAAATATCAGCACACACCACCCTTGACATTAAAGCCATAGAGATAGAGTGAGATGCTATGGGAAAAACCTATTGAAGCACCAAAATTAGTGGAGCTGTTTCTTTTCATTTTTCGAGATTGTAAGCTCTTTCAATATGCTCCACACAAAAATATACAGAATTTCAGTTGAAGATATCTAAACAGATAAGATTTGAGCATGCTGTCATGATTTCTCCTAGGCAAACTATAACATGCAGACAGTCCTCACAGAATTGATAATGCTCTAATAGTTTGTACTTTGGAGGGGCATTTAGAGTAACTAGTGCTGCTCACATCTTTGGCCATGTGTTAAGGTTGGTGAGCCAAGAGCAGAATATTATCTTTTATCTGGCCCGCATAGAATCTGTGTTACTACTTTATGATCTTTTTTCTAGTCCACAGAATCTGTGTTACTACTTACTCTTTTATGGAGTCCATGGAGGATTTGAAATCCAGCTCTTCTGATACAGTTCCACTCAGGTGAATTTAGTGATGTGTACTCATTCATGGCTTTGTGATTGTTTCAGCTGAAAATTTCAATATTCCTCTGTGATGCAAACATTGTGGACCATTTCTCAGACAGCTAATAACTTGGTTGAGTAAGCCCAAATTGAGATGTTAGATGTTGTCTGAGTTGTGGGACCCTAAATTGTTAAGTTTGACTATTAATTGGTGGTGATTTATTCACTGATGCTTGAGAAGTACTCCAACAACAGATTATTGAATATTTTCATCAAGAATGACAAGAGAGTCCTACCAGATAACCCTCTGAATATAAATTTCTTGGTGACTATCAATGTTCGCGAGAATGAATTTAAGGAACCTCATCACCAAATAAAATTTACCAGACAATCACTATAAAATTAAATCAATTACAAATTGCATGAATTCATCACTGCATGTCATTAATAAATCAGTTGTGCCATAGTTTGTCAAATTCAGCAAGAAAACTTACCAGGCTTTGCGATAACCTTCTCTTGTGACTTCAACATTATCTGTTAACAGAAGAACCAGTAACACCATTACAAACTTGCAGGACTGTAAACTAAGGGAAAAAATAATTGATATTAGTCATCATGAACCAAACCTGAACTATTTGAGCTTCTCCACCTAGTATTTGAAAAGGTATGACTGCGGCTTGTGGACTCTGTGATAGAGTGGTGAGAGAAGTTTACACATAGCATAAAGAAAGAAAAGAAATATTGAAATTCACAAGCACTTGTATGGAAGGAAATGATTTTCCTATGCTGGTGTTATCAACAATGTGGTTAATCAAAGAGGGAGCAAGGGTATGCCATATTAAATTTGATCTACAACATCTTGTTTGCACATATCTCATTACATCAGAGCTATCAAGTATCAATTATGTCATTAATCAAAAAGGAGAGCAACAAATTTAAACTTTCAGGGCTTGTTTGTGCATAGCCCATTACAACGGATGTGCATTTTTTGATATTCCATTCTCTAAGGACATGGTGCTGAAAAACAACTTCTTGAAATTCCTCAAAGAGAATAAGCCCTTTATAAAGAGAACCCCATTTCTGCATATTTCCATCTACTATCTCACATGACCATAAAAAACTCCACCTTCCCCCTTCCCCTTCTGCACTGTAATCAAGAATGACAATCCAAGATGATCAAAGAAAACGACAGGAAATGAAAATCCACAGCAAATTGCACACCAAACTATGCAGTATATGAAAAGCCTTGAAAGCAGTTTCCATTACCACCAAAAAAAAATGTCTAAACAAAGACCTAAATTTTTAAAAATGTACAACTGGTTTCCAGGAATTCTATATAAACTGCAAAAAATCAAAATTTTCAAATTAGGTTTTCACAATAACCATAGTTATCAATTTCATTTCAGAACCCATTCTGATTTGGATTCGGAATGAAATGTTTCGGCCAATTCAAACTTTCAGTCATATAGTTTGCATTTTCCTTTCGGAAAAATTTTAAATAAAAATAAAAATAAACTAACACATTTAATTTATCCTATTCAATCAATAATGCAATATGTTATCTTTACATGCCAAATGGATAACTTATAAGCTACATATGAGTGACAATGTGAAATTAGGCATGCATTATCAAATACCAACTTATAATGACATGAAATTTATAAACCATATAACAATATGGTCAAAAATGGACAGGAATAAACCGAAATTGAATGAAATCCAAAATGAGTTTTTTTATAGGTGTTATTTGATTTTGCCAGTTGTCTCAACCGAAACGAAATTAACAATAATGACCCCAATACCACCCCCCCCCCCCAACAAAATGAAATATATATATGTATACATATAAAAATAATAAAAAAACCCACAAAACAAAAATAATAATAATATGAAAAAGGTAAAGTGAAACACATTGCAACCAATATCGCCATTGTCATCAAAATTGGTAAAGCCTTTTCTGATCTCAATTTGTGCATTCCAATTCCATATCCATCCCTTTTGAAATTGCACAATCTAAATGTTACTTCTAACCATGGTAAGCAGTATTTCAAACCCCTTAACAGGCAATGTTAAAACCATTACCCACCTAGGAGTTAGGTGACGGGCAAAACGAGTGGGTTTACTCCCCATATCATGTATTCAAATCCCGCCCCAGACTTACCAGGTGCATGTGTGTGTGTGTGTGTGTGTGTGTGTGTGTGTGTGGGCTTCGTGCATCTACACAAGTGAATAGTTCTGTCAGGTTATATACTAGGGGAAAACCTAGTCATTAAAAAAAAAAGAAGAAGAAAAAAAGTTAAAACTATTACATGACAGCCATTGTAATCACCTTAACTGTTTTATTGGTTTGTTTAGTCCTTTTTTATTTGGACTGTTTGTAGAACAAAATTCAAATAATTGGATTTTTGAAAATCACCAATCAGAAGGACTATTTTGGCTGTTTCTAATGTGAAAAAATGTATTAGAATGGCATACAATTTTATATAGATACATACAGCATTATATATATAGTTCTGATTATATTCACATGACAAAAAGGTACAAAAAGGTAGCTACCAAAATTGGAACATGACAGATGAAACCATTATGTTAATGCTGTAGGCCTGCAAATTGGAATTATGTTTCTAATTGCTTCATTCTTTTCTTTGTATCCAAGAAAATATAACAAAATGTAGACAATAGGCCCATAGAGATTATGGACAATGTTACAGCAGGCTAGTTCATTTTTTACCATCAATCAGTCTCTACCAACTCCACTTTATCAGCAAGTCGCTTCCTCACTTGCTCCCTTCGAACATACTTAAAATCAAGCTCCATAGAAGACATCAGCACCCTTAACCAATTCACCATAAACTAGATCCTAACGGTTCCCTTGATTTACATGTGGATTGAACCCCTTTCGCCATTAAGGCTTTTTATTTCTTCTTCTTCTTCTGCTTCTTCTGATCTGTTACTCGCAAATTTTATTAAAAAGGAGATAAGATAGAGAACAACAAAAAAAGAAAAAAGAAGAAAGGTATAATACTGGATCCACTCCTGCCCGAAGAATGTGCTGAATTTTTACTATCATGGAAGAAGATAAAAGCTCAATTTCCTTTATATAATACTAGACCTTCCAACCACCCCCAGCTGCCCCCAAGGTCCAAGAAACCGCATTGCAATAATGACTTTCAAGGGTAAAAGTCCCATGGAACGAAAATACACACACCTACAAAGCCTCTAAGACACCCAATATCTCCACTTTGATAGAATCGTCAACTCCAATAAGCTTCAAGAAAAGAGAGTAACGTTTTACCTTCAAAATTACAAAGAACTCCACCAATACCCATTGATCTTGTTTTAACTCTACCCGCCCCATCCACATTAAATCTCAACAAACCAGTTAGAGGACACCACCGTTCCCCACTTTCTCTCCTCTGCAGGGACCCATCATAGACGCATCTATAAGAAACAAAAATATTTAGCCCTCTCCGATGGCCAAACTTTGCTCGCGATGATCCACAGGAAATGGTCCATCCCAAATCTATGTTAGTCCCACCGTTCTCCTAGGTCCTTGTACCTGAACTTCACTCAGACGCTACTACAAAACGAAACAAAGGCGTACTTTATCTACCCCTTTCAGGAATTGGTAGGCACCAATTACTGAAAGTGTGAATTCTAATCGGGAAAATCACATTGCAACTGGAGATACTTTGACCCAATGCACCAGATGGAACACTGTGTTTCGATCGAATTCGAGTGCATTGCTAAAATTACCACACCAAAACATGGACACGACTGGAATCGGATCTGAGACACAAGCAATTCGACAAAACCCTAATTCGTAGAGGGAAAGAAGTATACGAAAAACTCAATCATGTTATGAGACATTGGAAGATCGGATCTAGCCCTAGACTTTTGAGGGTAACGAGTGAAGGAAAAAAAGAAGAGTACCTGGTAAACGTAGGGTTGAAAAGGCGTCGAGAAGAGAGGCGCCGCCATGGCGATGGAAGAAAGCAGAGAAACTCTAGATCATCAGAAAGAGAAAACGGAAGGAGATGCCGAGGAGAGGACGGCAAAGCATTTGTTAAGAGTCTTCCTAAAAAGGAAGTCTCGTTGATTCCCACGATTCTTCCTCGAGGGTGTTTGGTTTGCCGCAGGTAGTGTTAAAAAGGGTCGAAATTTTTGGCTTTAGTCCAAAAACTTTAATCTAATTACAGTAAAAAGCCCACCTGGTTAATTCTTCCTTGGGGCGAGTATCTATAAAACTTCTTCTGGAGGGGGTCATAAGTAAAACAGGTGCAAAAATTTTAGGGGCAAGGGGAAGGGTGCTATATACAAAAATTATAGTGTTTCTGTCAAAATGCCCCAAATCATGAATGCTCCTTTTTTAGCTTTCATATAGGAGGACCTTGTGTCAATCCAACCCCTTCACAGATGTAGAGGCCCTTGATTGGAAATGGCCCATTAGACACTAATTTGTATCATTTTCACCATTACACTTTGAGGAACAAAAACTATGGGCTAAAATCATTTGATCAGTTAGATATTACACATTTTCATAAAATACGTTCAAGACTTTTTACACCTTACTTGAATTGGGTCAATGAGATTTGCTAAGCTTAAACAGTGGTTGTTTTTTCCATTTGGCCATAAAAACTAACGGTTATTTATTTCAATTGTATACCAATGAGGTTTTTGTTGGCTCAAAAAATATCACATACGTTTATAATAATATAAATATCAAATCAAAGGAAATTTTAGGGAAATATGAGAAATTCCAATTCCAAAGATGCTGATTTAGCTAAAGAGAAATCACAAGAAGCTACAAAGTCATTTGAAGCGTAAAAGGTGGCCAAATAGTGAAAATGGGTTCCATGTGCCCCTTGAACTCTAGCTTCTTTGACGTGGACCCCAATGACTACATTTAGTATGATTCAAGAGGTTAGATCAAGATGAAACTCTATATAAATCCATGAAATGCATGTTTAGAAGCTCCCTCAAAGTTTCAAGACAATCCAATACCACATGGACCCAAAACTAGTCAAAGAGCTTCCATTACCAAGTGCTCTAACGTGCACTCCATTAATTGCAGTTGACCTAGTTCTAGAGGTCAACATAATATGAAATTTTGGTCCAAAGTCAAGAAACACATTCAATTTGTTTCCTAATGTTTCAATGCTGTTCAAGATCATTTGACTATTAATTCAATTGAAGTCACTTCAAACCCTAAGTCCTCAAACGTAGACTGGAACTTTGCATACAGTGGGTCAAAGTTGATAAAAACCACTCTAAAAGGTTAGGTGCAAACTTCAGAACCATTACTCAAAGTTTCAAATCAATTGGACATCATTCGGACCTAAATTTGGGGGTATAGTAGTAACTAGACGCTGTATGAAAATCCTACTTTCAAAAGTCCAATCAAGATGATATCTTCCACAAAGCTTCAAAATAAATTCAATGATGATTTTCCAAAATTTTAGAGCCATTGGAAACCATTTAGATTCAAATATAATCTAAAATAGAGTTCAAGTCCATTCACCACATAGTTCTCAGACAAGGAGCATGAAAACGAAAACCACAATTGGACAACTTGATCAAATGAAGATGAAATCTCTCATATAATGTGGAAATGAGTTCTAAAGTGATGAGTTCTTAAAAATGTATATTTTAGGGTTATTTTGAAAAGTTTTATGGACATGTTAATTCAAAATAACTTCTGTTATTGTGAAATCATGTTTTTATGTATTTTATAATCAATGTGGTGTTTTCATGCATATTTCTCTTAAAAGCACACTTTTTGCATGAAACATGAAACCTACCATTTTTGGAATTTTATTGTTGGAAAGTATTGTGAACATTCTTTTTCTTATAAAATGATATGAGTTTCCATCGTCTTTAGTTTATTCAAGCAAAATCATGCACAATGATGTCATTGATGAATTATGAGTTAGACCCGCAATGATGCATTTGTGAATACAGGTAAAATTATCTTTTTACATGAAATTCACTTTTTGACTTGTAGAAAATGATTAACTGGGTGCCGCAACAAAGGATTAAGGCAAAGAAAGCAATTTTGAAGAAAATAAAGGAAAAAAAAGAAAAGAAAAGAAGAAAGGTTTTTAAAGAAAATTGGAAAATGGCTTCACGGGGCCTACACACATGCGTGTGTGAGTCACACATGTGGGATTGCCAAGAGGAGTCCACCATCATTGTTTGCATTATCTCAAATAATCTTTTTGAGGATTCAATGAAGATCCGAAGAAAATCTTAAAGATATTTAAAGAAAGGAAGGTCCAAGAAGAGAGATTCTTTACACATGATAAAAAAAATGCAAAAATGGAAAGTGATGAGTAAGCATAAGGATATCCACATCAGCTAAGATTTGGGCTGGATATTTGCTCAAAAAGATAGGAGATAATCACTCTAGAGAATCTCTCAAAACCCGAGGTTAAAAGCGAGAAAATTTGAGAAAGGTAGGAATTTTCAAATTGGCAAGTAGAAAGTAATAAAGAGAAAAAACAATCAAGGAAAGGCATCAAGATTTTCTCACACAAATTATTAAGTTTTTGCTAAGCTTGGATGTAAAGAAATATGTACTTCCAAGAAAGCATTTTGGCTAACGAGAAAGGAGGGTAAAAAAAAAAGAGGAAACGATTAGGATTGAAAAAATATAAATAGTCGACCCTTTAAACTTGCAAGCCACGGTTAGAATACCCACCTCCTGCCCCTAAATTTTGTTGACCCATAAAAAATTACAAATGTTGCACTGAAGACATTACAAACAAATTCTAAATCAATGGTACATAAACCCTGTGATTGTGAAATACTAGCTCAAGTGCTGCATCCAGATGTTCAGACCTGATACAATCAACTCAAAAGACTTCAGATGAGTTCAGAGTGCAACAATTCAAATTTCAGAATTAGTGAACTTTAATTGGCCACTCGACTCACAAAACTTCAAATTCAAGGTTCATTGGCTCAAAGTCTAGGGGTCATTGAATACACTAAAGCTTTCAGGTTACCAAAGTGGCTAAAAATCACATGGCAACTCTAAATTATGCTTCAAAATTTCAAATCATTTAGACTTCGTTTTAATTCAAAGTTAAGCTTCAGTAACTGCCTTCAGCTCCTTGAGGGTCACTATGACAACTGATAGTCCCACATATCAGAATAAGCTAAAACTCCTCAAGGACGCTCATATTATGCTCGGGGGGGGGCTCTGCAAAATTTTAGGTCCAACGGATGTCATTTGACCCAAAGTTAACAAACATGTCAACTTTAGGTCTATGAACCCCTAGGCATGGGGTCACTGACCAAAGTCCTACTTTTAGGTGACCGAAAATTGATGAAATTTGGACACAAAACTTCAATCATGCTCAGAAGATATTTTAGAAATTTTTAAGTCAAAAGGACCCTACTTCAATGACATGTCAACTAGGAGTCTATGACTTCTAAGTCATAGGGGTCACTAATCAAAGTCCAACTTCTAGGAGGTCAAAGCTAATGAAATTTCGACCAGAGACTCAAAATATGTTCAAATTCAATTCTTCAAAGTTTCAAATCAATTGAATATCACTCGGGTAGAAAACAATATGATTGCTTGCAACACGAGAATAATGACTTAGAACATGCAACAAGTAGGTTGCGGTTTGAAATCCTGCTTCCGCAAACCCAAACTAGATAAAATTTTCATGGACACTTTAAGATGCCCCTGACATCACTCCCTCCAAATTTCAAATCAAACTAGGTCATTTGAGCCTCAAACAGTTGAAATAAGCGCCCATTTTCGTAAAAAGTCAACCGAGGGGGTTTGACGAACTTCAAAACATCAAAACTTGCCGAAATTTCAACGACACACTCAAAATAGTGTCAAAAGGCATCCCTCCAAGTTTCATAAGGATCGGACATCATTCGGGCCCCAAATAGGCAAAAATGAGTCACATATGTAAAAAGCCCGAAATTGAATCTGTCAGTGGCTGCACCTACTATCACTGATACCTGTGAAGTGGTTCCTAAAGGTTGTCAATATTTTTCTCCACTTTATTTTGAACTCTAACTTCCTATAACTCCGCAAACCACCCTTGGAGTCTATCAAAGGAACTTTTCTCACTTAGGAAGGGTTCAAAGTAAGTTCCAAGCAAATCCAACAAGTTTAACAAGTTAAAAGCGATTAACAAGCCTAGTTCCAAGCATTCACAAGACTCCTAAGACACTCCAAGTTCACTACTTCTTTTCCTTTCTCACTAACTTAAGTTGAAAAATAGTTCGGAGAAGCTAAAAAGATATGCATCTCATTTAGAGAAGACGAATGCAATGACCATGAGGATGAGGTCTAATTCCTTTGATTTTTTCACTTGGAAGGGATTTTGGGCCATCTTGGAAGTTATGAACAAGCCTTTTTAGGCTTTACTCCATTCCTTGAAAATTATAGGTTCAGAATAACACAACTCTGGCTCCATTTTTACTTATATAAACACTCTTTCGGATTTATACAAAAACAATTCATAACCAAAAGGTGATGATTATAAAAAAATGGTTTTAGTTGATTCCACGACCAAATTAAATACTCTTAATGGTCATTCAACACTCCAACGGTCGAAGAGCACAAGCTCCAGCACTCTGAAGGCATTACAAAAGCGAAACAAAGAAGAAACAGGGGCAAACAGTGGCTTTTTTGGCCACTGTCTACCAATGATCGTGGGCCACGTCACCCCTTTTTGTATTTCCATTTTTTTGCATTTCCAGTCTATTTTTCATGTATTTTCTTGTACTTATTGAGTTTGGATAACATTTGAGACTAGAAGGAGGGGTTGTAAATTTTCAAAACTTGTAAACAACCTACATACCAGTGGTCAGAGCATTTGAACCCATGTAAATAAAGGGAAGATAATGATGAACTGTAATTATTTCTCATTCTTCTTAACACTTGAAGTGCGAGAATATTGGATTTGAATCCATTACATTTCACATCACATGTTGACCACGATCAAAAGATTGGTGTCATTTGTGGGAAACTATGTTTTGCTCTAATTTGTGATAAAATTTAGCCAAAAGACATTACAAATTGCTAAAATGCATGAAAAGTGTTGAAAAAAGTTCTGAAATGTGCTACTGTGAGCCATTGGATGTGGGATGCTATATAAAATGGCCTGTGGTAGCAGAAGACTATGCAAAAAGTGCTGTGACCGAAGAAAACAATGTAAAATGGGCAGTGATCGTGGGACTGCAATCACTAACCTGTTTTGCCTCCAAATTGACTTACTTGACTTCTAAAGACACCTATGCAAGACCTTGATGTCTACGATGGATTTGAGAGTTTAAATGAAGGAACTTTGCACCTCAAAGTGCATCCTTTTATCATTCAAATGAAGGCATTAAGCACCTCAAAGTGCATACTTTTGCCATTTAAGTGAAGGAACCTTGTACCTCGAAGTGTAGAGACCAAATCAACACCCTTTTACGCAATAGAAAAGTGTTGATTCAGTCTAAAAGGCTTTAATGTTACTGGCTGTTTGATCACCGGTCCGTTTATAAGACCCAAATTAATGTTTATATTAAATCAATCATAAGAACAACGACATTATAGTCATGAATTGTCTGGCATCATATACTGATGGATCCCGTGTGATCATTGTGGTATGGTGTAGGCTCAATCCTGTGGGCCTTATCCCTTTGATTAGATTTAACTCTCTATTGCTTATAAGTTTGACATGGATAGCCTTGAAATGCTACCAAAATTTTGGTAGCCAGGTCTAGTAAGCTTAACATTCTTTTAAGCTTGACTATATAGTCTTGAAGTGCTGCAGAAATTCTGATAGCTAGGACGGTCAGCAAAGCACAATGAGATGAGGTTCATACCTATGACTAACCATTACAGTTTAAAACCATGTTGGTTCAAAAAGCATTCATAAACCATTTCGGCTAGCCTAAGAGGCAGCCATATTGGTTATGACACTAATATAGTCCTTTGAGCTTACTGTTTGGCAAAGATATCATAGGTTCTTTGATCATCACTTTCAATGAGGCGAAGAAGAAGCTTTTCAAAATCTCTATGATTCAGGACAAACCATCTGCAAGAGCACCAAAGAGGGCTTGAATTGACTCGGCTACCCCTACTTCGAGAGTCTTAGTCTTTCAAAGACTTTCCACTCCTATGGGCTACGTGACTTCTTTGGATCTGAATGGGTCATCAATGACCCCTAAGTCCATCAAGAAAACCGAGACTCCAAAACCCTAGGTTTCCAAATATGCCTAGAATTCATTTGGAGTTTTTAATAAGGTTTAGGAGAAACCGAAATACAAACTGAAGTCAAGAGGCAGTAGCCTTCATATCATCAAGCCCCGTCTAGGGACAAGATAGGTCCAATTTATGGATCATAAGCCAATAACCCTTGGTAAGGCGCGTTTAGTGGCTGTCTAAGGCTCAAAATCATCATCTCTTCGGCCCAAACAATAGGTCATTAACAAGCAAGTACCAAAGGACCTTCGGCAACTCTTAACTCGTAAGAAGGCTCAGAAGTATGCGTCCATTCCCAGATGTAGTACGTGGTCACCTCAGCCATGTACTTCAGAGTCTAACAAGGTTGAGAACAAACTCTTAGCCTCACTTGAAGACAATATCTTCTACTCTCTGACTCAAAAAGAAGGACGAAGGTTTGGTAAGAGGCATCTACTCTTTATCATTATTGCACTAACAGGGCCATCTGCACCTTAACGTCTATCACATACTGCTAATCACAAAAACAAAGTTGAGCGATTGGTCATCAACAATTCGACTGAGCTCACTCGCTTCAAAGATTTACTCCAACAAAAGAAGAAGCAAAGGAAAAAGAACAAAAGATGCGCTATTGACATCCTTTCGCTTCCCACTTCTGATTCCATGGATTGGGAACGGGTTGCCGGCACTTATAGGCCATTGGTCGCCAGGTTCAAAGATCAAACCTTAGCAGCTAGACTGGCTAATCAAATAAAGAAGAATGCTTTGGTTCGCCACAAGAATAAAAACCAAAAGCTATCACAATGTAAAATCACTAAAAAATGGATGATCCGGACTTGACCTCGTCATGTATGGTTGGACCAGGTTCAGCTCATAGAATTACCCGGAGTATGGCTCAGACTCAATCACAAGAGTATTACTCCAACTCCCACTCAAGCGGGACCTCTAAAGGTCATGTTGAAACAGACTCTGGTGAGGATCCTATCACTATCTTAGATACAAAAGATAGTCAATCCACTCCTCCTACATTAACATCCCCTTACCCTCGTTAGTACACCGTGTTAATGGCTGAAGGGAATAGGATCAGTAAGGACAGGAATGATGATGCTAATGGACACAAAGATGCTAGCGAAGAAGATGCTAATGAAAATCAAGTGGACAACGTCATTGACGTTGTCAAGCAACAAGGAGCTAAAATTGACTATTTGAATGCTCAGTTGAAAATCTTCGCAGAAAAGTTAGGTGGTCCAACTGAAGCTCCAGTCAATCCTCTGTTTGTTGATAAAAGAGAACAGGTAATGATCGGGAGAAATGCCATTAAAATTGACTTGTTCACAGCCCAAATCAAGTCCCTGACAGACAAGATGATAGCTGCAGGTTCCTCTGGTGGTAATCATTTGTCAATCCTTGGTCTTCACGCAGATCCTGAAAAACGTGTAACCTTCAAGAAAGTTGAAAAGATACTGACAAAATCAAAAGTGACAACCAGGATGAAAAAGAATGGTATCACACCCAAGTATCCTCCGCAATTCTATCGGTTTTATTCCCACCAAATTATAAATTTTCGACTTTCCAGCCATACTTTGGGAAGGGGTCAGCATATCAGCATATTGTGCATTTGAAATTACTTTTTAGAAGCTTACCAGAATTGGATGCACTAAAGATAAGGCTGTTCATCGGCACATTGAAAGGAGTTGCATTTGATTGGTACAAGCAATTACCAGAACTCACTATCATAACATGGCCTATCACGTAAGAGAAATTTTTATTTCACTTCCAAGAGAAGGATCAAACAGTCACCTTTGCCATGCTCAACAATACAAGGTTTGTCTTATCGTTTACATGCAATAATTTCTATGTCAAATGTTTCTTTTAAACCAACTATTGAGCCAACTTATTTGAAGTCGGATTCTAAACTAAGCACTCAGCTTTTTGTTCCAAACTCAATTGATAAGCTTGATGTTGACCCATAAAAAAAATTACAAATGTTGCAGTGAAAACAATACGAGCAAATTCCAAACTAATGGTCTATAAACCCCAGGATTGTGGAATGGCAAATCAAGTACTGCATTCAGATGTTCAGAGAGGATTGTGGAATGACAAGTTAAATATTGCATCCAGATGTTTAGAGCTGATGCAATCCACTCAGAATACTTTAGATGAGCTCAAAGTGCAGTAGTTCTAATTCCAAAGTTAGTGAACTTCATTTGGTCACTTGACTTACCAGACTTCAATTTTAAGGTTCATTGGCTCAAAGTCAAAGGGTCGTTGAACAAAGTCAAGTTTCTGGGTTACCAAAGTGGCTAAAACTCTCATTGAAACTCCAAAACATACTTGAGAATGATGTTTCAAAGTTTCAAAACATTTGGACTTTATCTTAACTCAAACTAAGCTTTAATATTTGCCTGCCAGCTCCTTGAGGGTCATTATAGAACTTGACACTTCTATATGTCGAAACAAGCTGAAACTCAGAGGAATACCTTGAAATACATTCAAAGACTATCCTTTAAAGTTTCATAGCATTTGGACATCATTTGGACCCAAACTCAGTTCGGATGGATGTCTACTAAGCTCTGGGGTCACTGTGCGAAATGACACCTCATAAAGATTAAATCAGCTAAAACTCCTAGGGAAATCTCAAATTATGTTTAAAGGAGGTTCTACAAAATTTCAGGTCAAACAGATATCATTTGACCCAAATTCAACGAACATGTCAACTTTGGGTCAATGGCCCCCCAGGCATCGGGTCATTAACCAAAGTTCTGCTTCCAGGTGAGTGAAATTGATAAAATTTGGACACATAGCTTTAGTCATGCTCAAAAGAAATTCTATCAATTTTTAAGTCAAAAGGACTTCGTCTAACCCTACTTCAATGACATGTCAGCTAGGAGTCTGTAACTTCCAATTCATATGGGTCACTGGCCAAAGTCCAACTTCTAGGAGGCCAAAGCTGATGAAATTCGAATCAAAGATTCAAAACATGTTCAAAGTCAATTTCGGAAAGTTTCAAGTCAATTTAACATCATTCGGGTAAAAAACAAGCCAACTGCCTAAAGTGTAAGGTGAATAGTAACTTAGAACATGTAACAAGTAGTTCGCTGCTCAAAATCTTGCTCCACAAATCCAAACTGCATGAAATTTAGATGGACACTTCAAGATACCCCTGGCATTAGTCCCTCCAAGTTTGAAACAAACCAAGGTCATTTGGGCCTCAACAAACTAAAACAAGGGCCCATTTTAATGAAAAGTTAATGGGAGAGTTGACCGACTTTTAAATGTTAAAACGGGCTGAAATTTCTATAACATGCTCAAAATAGTGTCAAAAAGCATCCATTCAAGTTTCATGAAAGATTGAACATTGTTCGGGCCCAAAACAGGCAAAAAGGGGTCACAAGTGCAAAAATCCAAAACTGGGCCTTGTTTGTGACCGCGGCCCACTGTCACGGACACCTGTGACTTGGTCCCAGATGGTTTCTCGGACACCTGTGACTTGGTCCCGGATAGTTTCTTGGAGTTATTTCACTATGTTTCAAAATGTAATTCCCTTACAACTACTGGGAAAAGTCCCAACTTCCTTTAAAGCTTACAAAAGGCACACTGGGGCTTTGAAGAAAGGATAAAAGCAAGATTCGAAGCAAGTTCTAAGTAATCAATCAATTTCAACAAGTTACAAGCCTAGTTCCAAGCATCCATAAGACTTCCAAAGTACTCCCAGCACTTTAGGCTAACTTCTTCTTATCTTTTCTCATTAACTTAAGGTGAGAAATAGTTTAGAGAAGAAGAAAAATCATGTATCTCACTTAGAGAAAACAAATGCAAAGGCCACTTGTATGAAGTTTTCTTCCTTTGATTTTTCCACTTGTGAAGGGTTTTGGGGCCATCCTAGAAGTTGTGAACAAGCCTTTTTAGGCTTCATTTCATTCCTTGAAAGTTATAGGTTTAGAATGTCACAAATTTGGCTCCGTTTTTGCTTGTTTAAGCACCATTTTCGGATTTGTACAAAAATAGTCCGTAACTAAGAGGTGATGATTATCAAAGGTTTAATTTGATTCTATGGCCAAAGTAAGCACTCTTAGTAATCATTCAACACTCTAAGAATTGAAAGAAACAAGCTCTAGAACTTTGAAGAAGTCATAGAAGCGAAATAGAAAGAAAAAAAAAGCAAATAGTACCTTTTTAGCCATTATTTGCCAGTGGCCGTGAGCCACGGTCACTAGCAGGGAGCCAGTGACCGTGGCCCATGGTCACCATCTCCCTGCACTCTTTTTTTGTGATTTTCTTCCTTTTTTCATGTATTTTTTTGTAAATTCCAAATTTGGATTACATCTGAGATTAGAGGGAGGGGTTGTGATTTTTTAGAACTTGTAAACAACCTGCATTCTCGCAGTCAGAGCATTTGAACTAATGTAAACAAATGGAAACTAATGGCGAACTATGGTTATTTTCGATTCTTCTTAACGCTTGAAGTGTGTGAATGTTGGATTCGAATCCATTACATTTCATATCATGTTTCGAGCATGATCAGAAGATTGGCCCTATCTATGGGAAATGATTTTGCTCTAATTTGTGGTCAAAGTTAGCCAAAAGACCTGAAAAATTGCTAAAATGCACAAAAGTGCTAAAAATAGTACTAAAATGTGCTTCTGTGAGCCAATGGCCGCGGGATACTGTGTAAAATGGCTTGTGCCGCGAGATGTTGTTTAAAATGCTTATGGCCACAGGAGATTATGTAAAAAGTGTTGTGTAACACTCCGACCCTAACTAAGTATGTTTAGTGATTAATTGATTTTATTATTAGCGATTTTCTAGAGAATTAGTCTAGTTAATAATGTTTTGTCTTAATGAGTCACGTTTCGGGTCGTGGATAGGTAGTTGGGTTAGATTTAACCTATATTAGGTAGATACGAGTCCTTTTTCATAATTTTAAACTTTATAAATTTACGTCATTCATGCATCATATTGGCATCAACACATGGGTTTTGTCAAGCCTGTTAACTTCCGTAATTGACTCGAATGCAAATGAAATCATTTGAATTAGTTGGTTGTTCACTTGACTTAAATTGAAATTATTCTAAGAAATAGCGACTTTCTTATAAATTTTCGAAAACATGTGTCATATAAAAAGGGTCCAACTAACCATTCAACCCTCTCATGCTGTATGCACTTCTCTCCAACGTCTACTTCTTCTTCTTCTATCTCTTCACCTCTTTGTCTCTTGAATCATGGGGATAGAAGCTTTGCATGTGTGACCTCAGATTCTTCTTCTCCTTTTCCATCATCCTTGAGCTCTCCTTTTGTCTTTGAAGTGGAAGACTTAAGCATCTTTTTCTAATCCATCTTTAAGGTAAAAGTTTTGTTTTTTATTACAGCTTCCTTGAGTCTAGCGGACTCTCATTTCACTACACGCACTCATCTCTTTTCACAATTCTTGCATGCATGGTAATTGGGTCTAAAAATACCCAAATTAAGCCAAATGAAGGAGTAATAGTTTGAAAAGCTTTAACTAAGGCAAGTATAAGCAAATTTGGTTGAATGCATGTTGGTATATCTTGATTCTTATGATTCCTACAAATCTTTCAATTTATTGTGTTTTACAACCCTTTTTTATACTTTTATTTTTTCTTGTTTGAATCTTCATATAACTTTTTAGTTTTGAAACGAAATCAAACTGCTCCAGAACATCTAAAGTTTAAGGCTACGCCGTAGGTCTTCCATGGCCCCAACTCTAGAGAGCGTTAAATTTGAAATTTATACTACGGCCAAGCTACGCCTTAGCCGTAGGATGTACTACAGCTGTGCCGTGACTTAGCCGTGGTCTAGCTGTAAGCAATTTTACGGTTTGAAAACCCGAGAGTATGAAAAATTGAAAACCTCTTACAGCTAAGCCATGGTTAAACTGTATAATGTACTACGGCTAAACCGAAGCCACACCGTGGCCTAACCGTAGAACAAATATTGCTAAGCCATAAGGCAAACCACGATTCAACCGTGAATATAGGAGAATATAGGTAACTACAGTGAAGCCATAGTGCATATTATGATTAAGCCATAAGATGCCTACGGTTAAGCCATAAGTCACCCACGGCTAAGCCATGAGGCCCGTAGAAATCAAGGTTAATTTAGATACTATTAGGAGACCTTGTAGGGCTTTAGTTTCGGATTGCTTTACCTCATAAACTAGTCCCATGAAATAATTGAATATCATGAAGGGTCTTGAGGGCTGATACTCATTCATGTGTGTTATCCATTTGTTAAGCACCTCCCCATGGGTATTGGTTTAAGGGACGTCGATACCCATTTCCAATACAATGTAACATCAAACAAAAAGACAACTATGTATTAGATAATTTAAAACTACATCAACATGTACGGTTAGAAATAATGGATGATTAAATTAGGGTTGGTTAGTAAACCACCTTAATCCCATGAAACTGAATTGAATTGCATAGCATATTGAATTACGGTTATTGTCTTCTATTCTTCCAATAATGATTTAAATTAAATGATTATTTTCTAATTGATTCTAATTGTGTTAGTTCTTGATATATGTTTTCTATTGACCTTGACATTGAATTGAATATGAATGTATTGCACGCATGACTTGAATAAATACTGTATGCTATTGTCCTTTCTTAACGAATGAATTTTATGATTTACTCAAGTTCATATAGATGAATGAATTAAAATGTTCTGGCTCTAATCAGTCTCAGCCTTATGATACCCGGTGGGGTTGACTTTGGTGTAGCATGAATGTTGTTAATGCAGTGTGCTTTTCTTGGGGCTTTCGGACTCCAGGAACTAGAGACCCATTATACCTTGGCCGATCGATGGTGTTCTCAACGTATAAATCCCTAGAGGGAGGATATAGCAAATATAGTAGCTATATAGTAAAGTATTTCTGTTAATTGAATCTTGTAACATGCTCTATTCAAATGCACAACATGCCTAGCATACTAAATTGAAAATCTATCTATGATCACCTGTTAGTGATTCTTGAAGATACAATGCTTGTTACCTTAATTTTGCTTATGCTTTGTTGAATAGTATTACTCACTCGTTATCCATTGGTGTACAAGCTCAGGTCCCTCTTTCGATCCTACAAAGGTCAATGAGATTTCAGAGGAGATCTCTGTCGTCTCATCAGGATTAGACGAGTGGACAGCAGTTCATATCTGACCAATCCACCCTGGAGTGCGACTTGGATTAGTATAGGTCTTATATTGGGCTATGGTTGCATTAAGTTCATTTTGTTATGTATGGGCCATGACTCCATATATTTTGTCTACTGTATAAATGATCCATCTTTTCAGGAACTTTCGCCCCTTTTTGTGAAAAAACACGTTTTCTTTTCACTCTGTACATATAGATGTGTTTTTAGTTATTGTATATTGTGTGTGTATCCTCTGGTTTTTTTGTATGATATTGACAGTTTCTGCATATGAATGCTTAGACAAAAGTCCAATAATAGCAATTATATGTGTGACTTTCCCTTGTGTGTGCGCACTTAGACTTGGGTCTAGGTGTGTATACATGGGAGCACGTGTGTTACTATTTTAGGTTTAATCCTAGTACCCGAATTCTTGGGCTCGGGATTTGACATGTTATGACTATAGGGGATAATGGAAAATGGGTAGTGACTGTGGGCCTGTGGTCATTGACTTGTTTTGCCTCCAAATTAACTTGTTTGAGTTCTGAAGACACCCATGCAAGACCTTGATTTCTATAATGGGTTTGAGAGCTTAAATGAATGAATTTTGCACATCGAAGTGCATCCTTTTATCATTCAAATGAGGCATTAAGCACGTTAAAGTGCATGCTTTTGCCATTTAATTGAAGGAACCTTGCACCTCGATGTGTACGGACCAAATCAATACCTTTTTTATGTAATAGAAAAGTGTTGATTTAGTCCAAAAGTCTTTACGTTACTAGATGTCTGATCACTAGTTCATTTATAAGACATAAATAAATGTTTATATCAAATTAGTGATAAAACCAACAACATTGCAATCATGCATTATCTGGCGTTACGCACCGATGGATCCTGTGTGATCATTGTGGTAGTGGTGTAGGCTCGATCTTGTAGGCCCTATCCCTTTGATTGCATCCAACCCTTTCTTGCTTATAAGTTTGACACAAATAGTCTTGAAATGCTGCCAAAATTTTGGTAGCCAGGTCTAGTTAGCATAGCATGCTTTTAAGTCTGACCCACGAGCCATGGACGTTATTAGCTCCATTACATGTCAGCTTAGAAAATAGTGACCCACGAGCCATGGACGTCATTAGCCAAAATCATACTTCTAGAAGGCTAAAGCTGATGAGATTTGGAATGAAGAGTCAAAATGTGTCCAAAGTTAATTCTCCAAAGTTTTAAGTCAATTGAACATCGTTTGGGTAGAAAACAAGCTAACTACGTACAGTGTGGGGTGAATAGTAACTTGGAACATGCAACAAATAGGTCACTATTCGAAGTCCCACTTCCCTAAATCCAAAATGTATGAAAGTTGGATGGACACTTCAAGATACTCCTGATATCAGTCCTTCCAAGTTTCAAATCAAACCAAGGTCATTTGGGCCTCAAACAACTTAAATAGGGGTCCATTTTCATGAAAAAGTCAACAGGGAGTTGACCAACTTTGGAAGGTCAAAACGGGTTAAAATTTTTATGACACACTCAAAATAGTGTCAAAAACCATTCTCCTAAGTTTCGGGAAGATCAGATATCGTTTGGGCCCTAAACAGCTGAAAATGGGTCGCATACACAAAAGTCCGAAAAATAGGCCTTGGGAGTGGTTGCGGTCACTGACTTCCATCGAGCAGTTCTAGAGGTTTTGGGCAGTTTCCCCGACTTCTTTTTGACATTCAACCTCCCATAACATCCCTTTAACCTCCTGGAACTCCCTAAAACCACCTGGGCAGTCTATAAAAGGGATTACATTTGAAAAGAAAGCACACACAGTGACAAAGAGAGATACACACGAACAGAGAAAAGGCAAGGCATTTTTCTTTAAGAAAAGCATCTTCCAGCACTGAAACACTTCTTTTTCTTCTTCTCAGTCACTTAAGGTGAGAGATGGTTCAAAGAAAGAAGGGAAATATGAGTATTATTTAAAAAGAAGACTATGTTCCAGTATTGGCAAGCCTTCGAAGGATGACAACGATTACTTTGTTTTTCTCACTAGGGGGTTTCTAGCCATTTTGGAAGTTGTGAATAAGCCTCTTTAAGCTTAATTCTATCCCTTGAAAATCATAGCTTTAGAATGATACAACTTTGGCTTCATTTAATATCATTTTCGGACTCGTACAAAAAATGGTTCGAAAAAATAGTGATAATCAACAAAGGTTTCGATCGATTCCACGATTGAGTTTAATCTTCTCGATGGTCACTCAATACTCCAAAGATCATAAAAGCAAGCTTCAGTACTTTAGAGAAGTCACATAGATGAAACGGTGCAATTTAGAAGGCAAAACAGTGGCCTTTTGGCCACTGTCAGCTAGAGCCACAGTCACTGGCAGGGGGCAGCGACCGTAACCCACGGTCACTCCCCCAATTTCTTCCTTTTTTGCATTTTTTCACAGTTTTAATGTATTTTCTTCACATTTCGAATTTGGATCACATCTAAGACTTGAGGGAGGGGTTGTAAACTTTTCAAAACATATAAGCAACATGCATCCCCACGGTCAGAGCATTTGAACCCATGTAAACAAAAGAAAAATTAATGATGAACTGTAGTTAATTCACATTCTTCTTAATGCTTGAAATGTGTGATGTCAAACTCAAATCTAGTGCACAGTTTCGCATCTTTCAAGCGATTAGAAGATTGGCGCCATCCGTGGGAAATTATTTACCCTAATTTGTGATCAAATTTGGCTAAAAATGCATAAAAAGTGCTGAAAATTGCTGAAAAGTGCTACTGTTATGCTGAAAAGTGCTGTTGTTATGCTAAAAAGTGCTGCTGAAAGCCTGTGATAGCGAGAAACTATATAAAAAGTGCCGTGACTATGGGAATCAAAGGAAAATGGGCAGTGACTAAACTATTTTGTTGCTGAAATTGGTTTGTTTGACCTTTGAAGACACCCATGCAAGACTTTGATGTTTACAATGAGTTTTGGAACATTAATGAAGGAACTTTGCACATCGAAGTGCATTCTTTAATCATTCAAATGAAGGCATTGAGCACCTCAAAGTGCAAATTTTTGCCATTTAATTAGAGGATTTAATTGAAAGAACTTGCACCTTGATGTGCGCGGACCAAATCACACCTTTTATGCTTTAGAAGAGTGATGATTCAATCCAAAGGGCTTTGACCTAAATAAATATTTTATTAAATTAGTGACAAGACCAACGACATTACAGTCATGCACTGTCCGGCGTCATGCATTGATGGATCTTGTATGATCATTGTAGTAGTGGTGCAGGCTTATTCCAGCAGGCCTTATCCCTTTGATTAGATGTAACCCTCTTTTGCTTATAAGTCTGACACAAATAGTCCTGAAATGCTGTCGAATGTTTTTAGTAGCTAGGTCTAGTTAGCTTAGCATGCTTGTAAGCCTAATTATATGGTCCCGAAATGCTGTAAAAATTCAGATAGTTAGGACAATCAACATAGCACAATAAGATGAGATTTATGCCTATATCTAACCATTCCGGTTCAAAACCATGTTGGTTCAGATGGCGTCTATAAACCATTCTGGCTAGCCCAAGAGGCAGCCATGTTGGTTGTAACACTAATAGTCCTGTGGGCTTATTTTTTACAGATATTATGGGTTTCTTAATCATTACCTTTGATGAGGCCAAGGAGAGGCTCTTCAAGATCTCCGTAACTCGGAACAAATCAGTTATAAGGGCATCAAAAAGGGCATAAATGGACACTACTGCCCCTACATCAAGAGTCTCGGTTTTCCAAAGACTCTCTACTCCAATAGGCTCCATGACTTCGGCTGATTTGAATGGGTCATCAGTGACCCCAAAACTCATTAAGGAAGCTGAGACTTCTAAACCCTGGGTCTCCAAATATGCACAGAACCCATTTAGAGTCTTCCACAAGGTTTAGAAGGAACCAAAATACAATTTGAAGACAGGAGGTAACAGTCTTCACATCACCAAGCCTCGTCTGGGGATAAGGCAGGTCCAATTTACGGACCACAAATCAATGGTACCTGGCAAGTTACATCAAGCGGCTACTCAAGATTCAAAACCTTGATCTACTCAACCCAAACAACGGGTTGTTAACAAGCAAACTGTAAGGTCCAAATCCTAGTTAATCATAATTTATCCTAATTAATCTTATTTTGCTCTAATTAATCCTGTTTTGTCTTAATTAGGCTAATTGAGCCCAAATCTCAAGAGGTTTGGGTTATGAATAGGTAGTTGGGTCGGGTTCGAATCTTATTAGGTAGTCGAGGACCTTTTGTATTTTAGCATTTTCATGGTTTTTTTTATCATTAATGCATCATATTAGTTGCATTTGGTGAGTTTCATCTTATGGGACATCTTTTATGTTTGGCCCAATTTCAGTTGGACTCATTTCGACCCAATGCAAGCCCATTTGATCTAATTTGAGAATCAGGAAAACCTTGGACCTGCCTGTAATTTTAGAAAACCCACCCCTTTTAAAAGACCCTAACCCAACGCCCCTTCTCCTTCTTCCCTCTTAATTGTTGTAGCATTCTCCTTTCCTCTTCCAAGCTTTTTTTTGCTCTCTCTCTCCTTCATCTTGCTGTGATTTGGAAGCTTGGGTCGTTGCATGCAAGAGGTTAAAGTGTCTTCTTTTTCAATCTCTTTTTCCTCTTTTGTTCTCCTTCTAGAGATTTGCAGTCTCATCTACTTCTTTTGAGCTTACATAGGCCTTGAGGTATGGAAACCCCATCTCCATTTGAGTCATTGGTTCATTGTGGGTAAGGAAACCCAAGGATTTGGCATAGATGCATCTTATGCTTTTGTATTTCCATGCATGTTCTAGATCTTCTTCCTAGGAGAGCTTTTTGTACCTCTACACCAAGGAGTAGATTGATTTGAGTGAAGCACAACGCATAAGGTAAGTATAAGGATACATTTTCTTTACATGCATGGCTGATTTCTTGATCCTTAATATATTCTTGTGATTTGCCCTTTTTACAGCTCCTCTAATCTTTAATAGATAATGCATGGAATTGATTCATGATTTTAATGATTTTGGGATGAATAAATTGATAGTGGTCATAGGGAACCTAAGAATGTGAAATGGAAGCCTTTATATTAGTTTTAATGCAGGTGGAATAGAAGAGTGGAAAAGAAAATCAGTTGGGAAACTGAACACACCCGTAACAAAGTGCTTTAGGGCCGACCGGTTGGTCGTGAAGTTTGATCGGTCGAATAGCCTCTCTAGGTAGTCCGACCGGTTGGCCAATCTGCCCGACCGGTCGAATTTCGTTTCCGGATACTGTCCAACCAGTTGGACCAATACCCGATTGGTCGGGTAAGCCTAACCTTTAGATTATAGGAATGTGTTTCAAAAATGAATTTCATGCTTGACTATGGACTTTCTATAGTCTACGGAATAGCCTAGTGATGGTTTATATCCTTTAACCTTAGAAAGAGAACGAGGAATCCACCCACTCTTATTATAGGTTGTAGGTTTAACCTAAGACCGTTTATGACCATAGAAGTGGGATCCTTTGCTACACCAATATAGCCCAATGGTAACTAAACATGGAGAAGGAAGAGTGTTGAGCTGTCACTCCATCTCTCTTGATTCTCCGGTTAGTTTTCAATGTCACATCATGGGTTTTGGCATCAGATGAAGTGTCTTTTCCATATATAAAGTAATACTGAGAATGGTAACACAATGACGCCGAACATCTTATGAATACACCGCATTGAATGACCTTGGAAACCCGGATTATCTAGCACATGGTTGGCTAGTAACTATCCTTGGTAACTTCTCAATCTAATTGCATTCATATTGATAGCAAATCTTGACTTCAACATGATAGTTCATATTAGTATGCATTATTGATGATCAGTATTCTACTTAGTTGTGATTCTATGATTGGTATTTTCATCAAGACTGAAATACATTTCCGTATGAGTATAAACAAATCAGTATACGATGAGTATGGGTTTCAGATTAATTTCGATATACTTGGAGTCGGCACTACTTAGCTTATATCCCATATGAGGTTCGACGAGATCGAATGGGAGTATTTTATCAGTTATCTACTGCAGTAGTTATCAGAAGAGTGGGTCGACGCTCTTAGGGTAGTTAGTCGGTCTTTGGCCCGATCGCTAGTGATTTCCCACGGATTAGTATACTCTCTTATTAGAAAGAAGATAGCAATGTGGTTGCCATTTTGTATAATATGCTCTTTATTTATGATTCCTTATTCATGCTTACTCATATACATAAGTGTCTAGATTTCGATATTGTTCTCTTTTAATCATTACGTCATTTTAATTCAATTGTTATATCATGTTAAGCTTATGTATCCTTATCTTTGCTTAACCGTCGTGTTAACAAGGTTACCTTGGTGTTATAAGTACGAAACCTGTTGCCAGTTCGGCACTCAGCGCGCCCCTGGAGGGAACCCTAGCATTACCTCAAGATGTGAGCGAGTGGAACGAGGAAGATATCTTTTCTTGATCCTCCTCAACAGCGCGAAATAGGCTTATTTCGGGTTGATTTAGCTAAGCCATGGATTGGCTTAGGGTTCATCTTGACACTCAACATTTTGTATTATTTATAAATTTTTCATACGTTATACATGTAGTTGAGATAATTAACAGATTTAGTTTTATTAATGAACTGAAGTGAATGTTTTATTGATGCCTACGATATATACAGGTGAATTCTCCAGGTTTCCGCTTAATTAATTATACTTGTTAATACGTGTTTACGGATCTTCCTCACATGTACCTGTGGGATTACCCTTGTGATAGTTTGTACATGTCTTGTTATGGTACGAATTGTCACGGGTACGTGTGTTACACCTCGGAATCTACAATAAATCTCCAATTCTCGGGTTCGGGGAGTGACACAAACAACAAGGGACCTTCGGTAGTTCTTAACCTGCAAGAGGGCCAAGAAACATGCCGCCATCCTAAGCTGCAGCATGTGGTCACCACAGCCACGAATTCCAAAATCCAGAAAGGCTGAGAACAAACCCTTGGCTTCACTCAAAGAAAACATCTTCTACACTCTGACTCAAAAAGAGGGGCGGAGGTTCGGCAGAAGGCGTTTACCTTCAGTCACTGTGGCACCATCCACACCGTCTTCACCATAGCATTCATCTTCACCCCAGCACTTATCATACGGCGCTAAAAGCAAAAACAAGTTGAACGATTGGTCATCAATGATTTGACTGATCTTGCTCATTTCAAAGATTTGCTCCAACAAAAAAAGGAGCAAAAGAAGAAAAATAAAAGAAGTGCTGTTGATGTCCTTTCATTTCCCACTTCCGACAACATGGATTGGGAATGAGTCACTAGTACTTCCAGACCACTAATTGCCAAGTTCAAAGATCAAACATTGGCGGCCAGGTTGGCTAGTCAAATAAAGAAAAAAGCTTTGGCTCGCTACAGGGATCAAACTCGGAAACAGTCACAGCGCATAATCCCTCAAAAATGGTTGATTAAAGAAGATG
Source organism: Sextonia rubra (assembly GCA_037013555.1). NCBI lineage: Eukaryota > Viridiplantae > Streptophyta > Magnoliopsida > Laurales > Lauraceae > Sextonia > Sextonia rubra. The sequence continues at coordinate 11,344,608 of JASUAD010000011.1, forward strand.
AGCCGAACCTAACCTCATCATGCATGGTTGGACCAGGGTCCACCCACAGGGTCACCCACAGTACGGCTCGAACCCAATCACAAGAGTTTGACTCCAACTCCCATTCGGGAAGGACTTCGGAAGGGCATGTTAAAACAGATTCCGATGAGGATCAAACCACTATCTTGGATACAGAAGATAGTCGGTCTACTCGTCCTACATCCTCCTACCCTCGTCAGTATACTGTATTTATGGCTGCAAGGAGTGGGACTGGTAAGGATGGAAACAAGGGTGCCAGTGGAAACAAAGATACTGGCGAAGAAGATGCTGGCGAAAATCAAGAAGATGATGTCGTGACGTCGTTAAGCAGCAAGGAACTAAAATTGATCACCCGATTGCCTAGTTGAGAATCTTGGCAAATAAATTAGGTAGTCCTGCTGAAGCTCCAGTCAATCCCTTATTTGCAGACAAGAGAGAACAGGCAATGATCAGGGAAAATGCCACCAAAATTGACTTGCTCACAGTTCAAATCAAATCACTAACAAATAAGGTGATAGCTATAGGTTCTACTGGTGGAATCATTAATCAATCCTTGGTCTTCATGCAGATCCTGAAAAGTATGTAACCTTTAAAAAAGTTAAAGAAATACTAATAAAATCAAAAGTGGAGACCAGGATGAAGAAGAAGGGTATTACACCAAAGTACCCTCCGAAGTTCGATCTTGTTCCATTTCCACCAGATTATAGGCTTCCAACTGTCTAGCCGTACCTTGGGAAGGGGTCAGCTTATCAACACATCGTGCATTTCAAATCACTTCTAGGAAGCTTACCAGAATTGGATGCATTGAAGATCAGGCTGTTTGTCGGCACATTGAAAGGAGTTACTTTCGACTGGTATAAACAGTTACCAGAACTCTCCTTCACAATATGGCTCATCATAGAAGATAAGTTCTTCATTTCCAAAAGGATGATCAGACAGTTACCTTCGCCATGTTTAGTAGCACGAAGCAAGTGGATAATGAAACTGCATAAGTATTTATCAATAGATGGAAAGCATTGTCCTACAAATGCTTAGAACAACCATCTCAAGGGGCTATTATTGAAATGTGCAAAACCAACTTGTGACTAGAAATTAAGGCTATCATACTTAGTCATAAAACTAAGTCTCTGGTCCGATTGGTGGAGGTAGCTACTAATGTAGAGCTGACTCTTAAAGAAATTATTCATAAAAAGGCAAATTCTAGAAAAGCAGAATTATCATCATCTTCTACTCTAAAATCGACTACTCCAAAATTGAAAAAGAAACATGAGGTATTCAATGTGCAAACCTCCAAACTACCTCTTTAAAAGCCGCAGAATGTCAAAATTGATCATGCCAAAAAGGAGGAATATGAAAAGAGAAAGAAAACTAAATATCCTTTTAATGGGGATATTGAAATAATCTTTCAATCATTGATGGAAAATAATAAACTTGAGCTTTCACCAATGAAGAAACCAGAGCAAGCGAGTAGCGTCAATGACCTAAATTATTGTGCATATAATCGGATGGTATCCCATCCTCTTAGAGACTGCTTCATCTTGAAGGAAAAAGTCAATGAGATGTGGATGAATGAAGTAATAACATCCAATCGAAAATATGATGCTGCTCCAGTCAATATGATTTTTTTTGGGCAATTTGCACCTGTAGCAGTACCCGCTCCATCAAACCCACAAATCGTTGAATTCCGGGTCATCAATGTGATACATGATGAACAAGGATTAATACCAGTCAAAACCTCTTCAAGGGAGGAAATGTGGGTTCACCAAGATCTAGTAAATGATGAAGGCTGGGGGAAGGTGAAAACCAAACCCACACCCGCAAAAAAAAAGAAAGTTAAAAGGCAACTCAAAAACCCTCAAAAAGCTACCTAGAATCGCTTAGCTAAATAAAAGAAACAAGCTAAGCAGGGAAGGAAAAGGTGGTTGAAGCCTCATTTTCAGAAAAACCTCCCAAACCGGCCAGAGGTCACTTTACTTTGGCTAACTTTATCATTCCGATTCCAAAAAGTGAGAAAGAACCAACGATATTCAGTTGTAACCAAATATCATGGGATGGCACCCCCCCAACTCGGATGATGAGGAAGATTGGTCAGACTACTCCGATTTCGAAGATAATCAATCGATTGATAACTACTTTGTTGATGAATACCCTTCTGATGAAGATGAAAGTTTTAAACAAACTTTTGATCTTGAAACGGGTACACTCAGTATCGAGTATGGTCTCAATACGCTGTCGGTGGTCCTCTATGACATACACAAACCAAGTACAAGTAGCTAGTCGAGTAGCCCTCCTCCTTTTCCACTACCTCCAGAAGTTCATCTGGATCCTTTGCCACTGGTTGGACATCATGAAACACAGCAACAGCTGGCGATGTCTTCTTCTCCTCCCACAGTAATCCCTTCGCCGGATGTTCCTCCTGGACCAAACTTGGAGCTGATATCTCTGAATGCAAATTTTGAACCAAGCACTCAGTTAGTTGTGCCTGACCCAAGCACTCAGTTGGTCGTGCCTGACCCAACTAATGAACCTGAGTTGCCAGTTGAACATAATAACCTTAGCGTTGGCAATATTGCCGAACCTCAGGATGTCTTCCAAGTTCAGAATCAAGATAATATTTCTGATTCAGAAGAAGAGATACCATTAGCTCCGACTTTGGTGATTCTGAGTGCTACTACTGATGAACCCTAAACGTCTCAGGCTGCTCCTGATAATACAAGTCAAGAAGCAGGTTTGGAAGAAATCAGTCAACTTTTTGTTGAACCTGAAGAAGTTAATGTGATAAGAAGAAATACTCGTCCAGAAATTGACCGAAGCAACATGGTTAATGACAGCACTCATTCTGGTCATAACTATAGGGTCAACTATGATATACCCTCTTTTTCTTCTTATGTAAACCCTTTAGGGGACAACATTAATTTAAATGTAACTTTTTCAAATGCAAATACTAATGCAAGGCCACTAGAGTCATTCATGTATGATGTTGTTGAACACCTTAAGCACATACCTGCACGACTTCACATTTTTTATCTTTTGCTGATATCTGAGGAGATTCGTAACAATTTCATACGAGCTCTACAGGCCCTTAATACAAATAATCAAGCTCATGTAGAGCAAGTTTATCAGAGAGAGAAGAATTATCTGAAGGCAAAATCCAAGAAGCCTAAAAAACAATGTATGGAATGTCTTTCAGTTCATAATACTTCTAAAGCCACTATTTTTTTCTTCAAAGATTATCTCCTCTTAGGTGATATGAAGCATACAAGGCTACTTTATTTCACGGCCTATATTAAAGATATACCTGTTCCAAGAGTTCAGGTCGACTCGAGATTAGCTCTGAACCTCAACACAATTATAACTCTTTAGGAACTTGGTATCCCGGTGAGCAAACTATCTGCTACAAAGACTTCTATTCAAGGCTATGATGGGGAAGTCCAGGATCCGATTGGTAAACTTCTGATTCGATTCCACTTGGGAGATTTAACCTTAGAACCCACTCTGCATGTGGTTAAGACTTATGCTTACTATAACATCCTCTTAGGAAGGCGATGGCTTCATGATCATGCCATAGTACCTTCTACTCTCAATCAATGTCTCAAATATATTGATGATAAGGGTAAAGTACATCGGGTCTTTGCGGATGAAAAGCCATTCAAAGGAAAGGAGGTCTACTTTACTGATGCAGTCATGTATCAGGAACGGCCTATAAAGTCTATGCCAAATACCAAAAGTTCTCTAGTGGATGATAATCCCGCAGAACCTTTCACTTTTTCAGCATAGAGGAAAACCTATCCAGGATTTAGCAAAAAATCTCATCCTATCAGAAAGTTGCAGTCCACGAAAATGTCTGCGGTAAAGTGTGAGGATACTAAAACTCCTTGGGTGATCACAGTGAAATCTAAAATCAAACAATCAGATTAACCTTTGGTCATATCCATGAAGTCATCAAGGACAAAGCAAGCAGGTATTGCCATCCACATAAGCAAGGTATGTAACCCAGCTATGTATTTAGCGGCTGTTCAAAATGATGAATTACCTGCTTCCAGATATCAAACGCTATCATATTCGACAAATGTAGTTTCCTTGGTCGACAATTCAAGGTCTGATCAAGAAAGCAATGATGTGCCTTCTCCTACCAGGGGAATATCACCTAGGCCTCGTTCTCCTATCACTTTCAGTCAACTCGTGCTAACATCACAACAAAGAGGAGAATTATCCTACAGATATATTAACAGATCGCTCTGTTTAGATGAAAGATGTGAGAATCCTCCACATTACTCCACATGGATTCATCTATGCTGGGTATGTTTCTGACCAGTCCTCTGCAGCTTGACTATGGCAATGGAGTTTTAAACATTTGATAAGATGTCTCGAATTATTTCATCTCTCGACACTCTATCGTCTGCACGGGAGGTCTAGACGCACTTGCCCAATACATGTTGTTTCAATAATCAAAGATTCAAATTCTGAGTCGGACTTTGAAGACATTGAAGAGATGGATACCTCTATGCACTTTATAGTAGACTGGGATTCTCCGCTTTTGCCATGGCCCACCCTATCTCATATTTATAATTTTAAAGGCTCTTGCTTTTTAGTGCCTCCATCCAAGCAATATAATTATCCAATCATTTTCCATTAGGTTGAATATGCTTCTCCTTCAGATCTTATCGATAAAATCACTAACGATGGGAAAATACGGCTTGACATATACAATCCCGTGGTTTGCAACATGATGAAGAACATGGGGTACAATCTCAAGAAGCCCACATGCCTTAGACTGAATGCAAATGAGGTATAGATTCCTTTGGATGTCTTCACTCTAGAAATGAAGGAAGATCTTGAAAGAGGATGCAAAATTGAACAGTTCGTCATTGCCTAGGATACGTTCCTTACAGTAACATTCCTAAGTTAAAACAAAGTTTTAGAGCAAGATCCGCAGTGTTCACCAAAGGGTACGACTCAGATGACTCTCATGAAACTATTATCTTTTAAGGACCTGCTGATTGGGCCACTTTTTAACATCCTGAGCAGGCAAGTGATGAGGATGACATAATGTCACAAATCACTGAATATTGGCCGCCTAAACTCAACGAAAAAATAAACCCATCCCAACATGTTTACTGGAAATGCTTAGCACTTGATGTAAAAGCTGAGGAGCCTAAAAAACCGAATCCATGGAAAGGGATCAGGCCTTAGCTTAAACTCCCAAATGAAACTCCAGAAGGTTTCACGAAGTTGGAAACTTCCGAAAATGCTGTGGAAGCGCCTCCTCCCGAACCCCCAACTGAGGACCAAGTGCAAGAAATAAACTTGGGAACCCTAGAGAATCCCCAACCTACCTTTGTAAGCTCTCAAATCAAAGGAAAAAAACTTGATGTGTATGTAAGTTTTTTGCAAGAGTTTATGGATTGCTTTGCATAGACTTACATAGAAATGCCGGGTTTAGATCCAAAGATTTCTGTGCACAAATTGAACATAATAGATGATGCTAAAGCTGTAAAGCAAGACAAAAGGAGGACAAAACCTGAAATCATGAATAAAATAGAAAAAGAAGTTCAGAAGCTCAGAGATGTTCACTTCATCTGCGAAGAACAATACCCTGACTGGTTGGCTAATATAGTGCCAGTCATGTAACACTCCGACCCGAGTTGATCCGGTTTAGTGTGTAATTGCGTGTGTTTTTATCGCTAAGAGTGTTTTGATTTGGTTTTCCTTTGGTTTTGACTCGTAGAGAGATCGTTGAGTTGAGTTTGACTTGGTCTAGTTAGTTCGAGCCCTTTTTCGTAATTTTCGCTTTTGATTGACCTTGTCAGTTTTGCGTCATTCTGACGTCAGCGCGTGTATTTCGTCGAGCTTGTCGATTGTCGTAACTGTCTTGAATCCGAATGAGTTCGTTTGCTCTCGTTGGACTGTCATTTGACTCAAACTGATATTTGTATAAGCTATTTGGCCTTAAATGTAATTTCGACTCAAATTAAGTATAAAAATCCCACCAACTCCCTGTCTCTCTCGATCGTCTCTCTCGCTCTCTGTTTGTCTCTCTCTCTCGACAGCTCTCTTTCTCTCCTTCTCCTTTCTGTTTCTGTGCTTGAGGGAGGAAGAAAGGAGCTCGTTTGTGCGTGTTTTCCCGGTGGACTGAGCCAATCAGCGTGTGGATTTCGTCCGTGAGGCAAGTATAAGCCCAAGTTGTATGAACATCGATTGATAGTGATTTGATCGTCTTGTTTTTATGTTTCATTGTGTTTCTCCGTATTAGACAGCTCTATTCAGCTCATTTTGCTGTTTTCTTCCGGTTTCTAGCTGTTTTGTGCACTTTCTGTGTGACTGTAACAAGTTCAGAAAAATGAGTCCGTGCACTCACGGCTACGCCGTGAAATGTGCTACGGCTAAGCCGTAAAATGGCTTACGGCTAAGCCGAGACCCAACCGTAAACCAAACCGTAGAACAGTACAGACTGTTAGCTGAAAATAACTGGATGTTGGCAATTTGACATTCTTCTACGGCCCAGCCTGATCTAAGCCGTACATTGTCTTACGGCTAAGCCGTGGACCAAGATACGGCTGAGCCGTAGAGCAAAATACGGTTAAGCCGTAAATCCGAAGGGATATTTGGGGAACCTCAGCTCAGCCGCAGTGCATATTACGGCTAAGCCGTAAGATGCCACGGCTAAGCCGTAAGGTTACCTACGGCTACACCGTGAGACCCTGAGAATTAAATGAAAAGGGACTAGGTTTAAGCAAAAGACCGTATATGACTTTCATGTTAGAATGTAGCTAACCTGGACATGCCCAATGGAATGTTTGAATGACATGAATGATCTCAAGGGCTGTGAATCATTCATGCTGGTTATCCAGTTGTTTAGCACCCCCCCATGGGTGTTGGTTTAAGGGACTTCGATGCACACTCGAGACACTGCAACACTAGACAATGGTGCATCGGATAACTTAAAACTACATCAACATGCACGGTTAGAGACGCTGGATAATTAGTGTAGGATTGGCTTGTAATGGATCCTTGATTCGTATAAGTACTGGATTGGTTTGAGTTGTACAGCATATTGATTACGGTTTATGCCCTCTTATGTGTTCTACGCTGGACCTCTCGATTCTGTGGGAAATGCAGCAACCCCAGAGCGAAGCCCGGGTGGAACCATTCTATTATTGTGTATTGTGTTATACCGTTGCTCCATTGGAGAACTTGCATCAGTTATGAGTCAGTGATTGTGATTGATACTCATTGTCAGCACTTCCTATAATTGCTTATGTACATTCAGTATCAGTATATGCGATGCACTTCCTATTGTTTGTTCAGCATGATATGTGAGATCTGTAAGTGATAAGTGATATGATATGATTGATTGATTGAGGTGCATCATCCGATTGATTGTGATTGGTCTTGGCACTACTGAGCCTCAGCCTTAGGATACCCGACGGGGTTAACTTTGGTTTAGTTTAAGTGTTTGCCTCTGCAGAGTGTGATTGTCCTGGGACTCCGGACCCCGGGAACTAGAGACCCATGCGTACCCTGGCCCGGTCGCTGGTGTTCTCATCCTGATTGCTCTCGTAAGGGAGAAAATGGCCAATGTAGTAGCCACTTGATTGTTACCTGTTTATGATTCTGATAGCATGCTTATTCATTTGCATAATTGTTTAGTGTACAGACATCATTTCTATGGATATTGCATTATGACTATTGTTCGGTATTCTTCAGTTTTAGACACAATTCGTGTTATCTTCTTGTTGGCTTATACTTTGCTAAGTCGTTGTACTTATACGTTTGTCTTGTGTGTTGCAGGCTCAGATCCCTCTTCCGATCCTGCGTCGGTCGACCCGACTGCAGGAGAGGCTCGCGAGGCCCCCTCCGGCCTAGAGGAGTGGACTTGATCCATCCTCCAGAGTACGGTTTGCATCATTTTGGTTTTCCCCATTCCTTGTGTTGGAGTCTATTGAGGGGATTTTTCTGTAATTGCACTAAGGGCTTCGAGTGATACCTGTATATTGTATTTTGATTTTTGGGAGCCCTCTTCCGTAACATACGTTCCTGTATTTTGTTATTGTTATTGTTATCAGCTCATGATCGTTGTAATCTCCTATGTCTTTTGGTATATTGTGGTATGCCCTGATACGTACAGCTTCCGCGTACAGTTGTTTGCACGTGTGAATGATCCCTTGTGTGTGTATACTTGGACGGGGTCCAGGTGTGCATGCACGGGAGTACGTGTGTCATTGGTTAGATTTTCTCTGACCCCCGGTCCCTGGGCTCGGGTTGTGACATACGTATTATATGGTATCAGAGCATTGTCTCTCAGAGCTTTGTCTCTCAGGGCATTGTCTCCATCTTAGTGTGTAAGCATGTAGGCATAAAGGACGTGGTGAGATTTCGTAGTCCAGTTTTGGACTGTTGTGTTTGGTCCCCTTGTCTTGTGAGTCTGTGTGCGTTCCCTAGTGTGTTAGCAGATTGACTTTTATGTTTTGCAGGCTATGGCATCGGGATCTGGAACACACAACAACAATGATCAGGGAGATAACGAGAGTGGGTCAGCCGCTCCACAGCCACTTGTGAATTTTGACGAGCGCTTCTTGACTATGCTACAGGCTATCCATTCCTTGCAAGCGCAGGTTGTTTCGATCGTAGACCGACAGAGCCAAACGCCAGTTCGGCCTGCAGAGCAGCCAGTGGTTTTCCAGCCTAGAGAGAGCGATCCAAATGCGTTATACGACAAATTCAGGAAACGTGGAGCCACAGAGTTCTATGGTAATGAAGATGCGTTGAAGGCTGATCAGTGGTTAGAGCATACTGGAGATCTCTTCTCGACCATTATCTGTGATGACCGGCAGAAGGTTATGCTTACGGCATCGATGTTCCGAGAGGTGGCAAAGACCTGGTGGAAGAGTGTTAGTGCAGCTTATCTGACCTTGCCGAGTGAAACAGTGTGGGAGACGTTCCAGAAACAGTTCAGAAGGAAGTTCATTCCTGCTCATGTTCGACGCGTGAAGGAGGTTGAGTTTCTGGCCTTACAGCAGCAGCAGCTGACCGTTGCAGAGTACATTCACCGCTTTACCCAGTTGTCCCATTTTGCTGAGGACATGATCAATACCGAGGAGAAGAAGGTGAATCGTTTTATTTCTGGTCTACACCCGAGATACGCGAATTTTGTGACTGCCTTTCAGAGACCAGCTACTTTCGATGATGCGGTCGACAGAGCACACGCTGCGGAAGCCAACCACCTAGCAGAGAGAGCCATGGATTTTAAGAGGAGTGCACCAGTGAGTTCCAGGGGACAGAGTCAGAAGAAATGGAAAGGGAAGCAAGGCACTTCGAGTTTCTCCGGGAGCAGATGCGAGTTTTGTGGATTTGGACATCCGACGGAGAAGTGTTGGAAGAAGTCCGGAGCTTGTTTGAGTTGCGGATCGATGGAGCATAAGATAGCTCAGTGCCCGAAGACCAGGACTTTCCAGTCGTCCAGATCTATGGGGTCATCCAAGTCTCTCAGTTCAGCAGCTTCGAACAGCCCCCATCCGTCTCGCCAAAGCCAGAAGCCCCAGCGTCAGACTGCTCGTGTGTATGCAGCCTCTCATGATCATGCAGAAGATGCGAAAGTGGTGGAAGGTAAAGTTCTCATTGCCCGAGCTGAAGCACATACACTATTTGATTCGGGATCTACGCGTTCGTATGTTGCCCCTCGTTTTGCGGAACAGTTACCGCAACCCCCTCGACCGCTACCCTATTTGCTAGTGGTGTCCACTCCTGTGGGCAAGAGAGTGGAGTGTAGTGTATACTACCCTCAGTGCGACGTGGTGATTGAAGGTCGCCAGCTGCCAGTTGATTTGATTTTGTTGTCCATGTTGGATTTCGACGTGATCCTTGGAATGGACTGGCTAGCGCGGTATCGTGCCTGTGTTAACTGTTACAACAGGTCGATTTACTTCGATTTTGAGAAGGGGTTTCGTTTCGAGGGCAATCAGGAGAGATGCCCGAGGCGTGTCATCTCCGCATGCAAGGCGGATCGTTTGATACGCAGAGGTGGTGCAGGATTTCTAGCTTTTGTCTCGGAGAAGAAGGAGGTGAAGCAGTTGAGCGATATTTCGGTAGTACGTGAGTTCCCGGATGTATTTCCGGAGGAAGTACCCGAGTTACCCCCTGTCCGAGATGTAGAGTTTGCGATCGATCTAGTGCCCGGTACAGCACCCATTAGTTTAGCTCCTTATCGTATGGCCCCTGCTGAGTTACTCGAATTGAAGACGCAATTGCAAGATCTTTTGGAGAAGGGTTTCATACGGCCGAGTGTGTCACCGTGGGGAGCGCCAGTGCTGTTTGTGAAGAAGAAGGACGGTACCTTACGGATGTGTATAGATTACCGGCGGTTGAACAAAGTCACGATCAAGAACAAATATCCATTGCCGCGTATTGATGAGTTGTTCGACCAACTTCAAGGTGCTGCCTATTTTTCCAAGGTTGATCTGAGATCGGGGTATCATCAACTCCGGGTGAAGGAAGACGATATTGCCAAGACTGCTTTCAGGACACGGTACGGACATTTTGAGTTCCTCGTGATGCCATTTGGATTAACCAATGCACCTGCTGCCTTTATGGCTTTGATGAACAGGATCTTCGCTCCTTTTCTGGATCGATTCGTGGTGGTCTTTATTGATGACATTTTGGTGTATTCGAAGACCCCAGAGGAGCATGAGGAACATCTACGTCGAGCCTTACAGTTGTTGAAAGAGCATCGCCTATATGCTAAATTGTCGAAGTGTGATTTTTGGCTCGAGCAGGTAGCTTTTCTTGGTCACACCATTTCACGAGATGGGTTGGCAGTGGATCAGATGAAAGTTGAGGCAGTGATGAATTGGCCCAGCCCAAAGACTGTGACGGAGATACGGAGTTTTCTTGGATTAGCTGGATATTATCGTCGCTTTATTCAAGATTTTGCCAAGATTTCTGCACCATTGACTCGATTGACCAGGAAGCGTGTTCCATTTCTGTGGACGGACGAATGCAAGTGCCATTTCCGGATGTTGAAGGAGAAGCTTACTTCGGCTCCAGTTTTGACGTTACCAGATGGGCATGAAGGATTTATGATCTATTCAGATGCTTCTCGAGTCGGTTTGGGATGTGTTTTGATGCAACATGGCAAGGTGATTGCCTATGGCTCGAGACAACTTCGGGAGCACGAGAAGAACTACGCCACGCACGATTTAGAGTTGGCAGCCATCGTTTTTGCGTTGAAGATGTGGAGACACTATTTGTATGGCGTGACATTTGAAGTGCATTCAGATCATCATAGTCTACAGTATCTCTTCACGCAGTCTGAGTTGAATATGCGACAGCGAAGGTGGCTTGAGTTGATCAAGGATTTTGATTTCCCTATCAAGTATCATCCAGGGAAAGGCAATGTTGTTGCAGATGCCTTGAGTAGGAAGTCGGAGATTCTTCAGGCTTTGGACAGCCTTTATTTTGTGAGGCACGCACAGCCAGTGGAACTGCAATCGGTGGAGAACCGTTTGACACTTGCCAGTACAGTGAGCTTTCAGCCTGATATTATTCAGCGTATTAAAGACCAGCAGTTTGAAGATGCGATGTTGAAGCGAATTCGGGATAGCATTGCAGATCGACCAGACTTTCGTTTGGAGGGTGATGTTTTGTATTTCAGGAGCAGATTATGTGTGCCAGCAGTAGATGCTTTAAAGGAGAGTTTGATGACCGAAGCACACCATGCACGTTACTCTATGCATCCTGGAAGTACGAAGATGTACCGAGCTCTCAAGGACAGATTCTGGTGGAACAACATGAAGAGAGAAATTGCTGGGTTTGTTGCCAGATGTTTGACTTGCCAGAAGGTGAAAGCTGACCATCAGAGACCTCCAGGTTCCTTACATCCATTGCATATTCCCCAGTGGAAATGGGAGCATATTTCGATGGACTTTGTTTCGGGTCTACCCCTGACGAGCAAGAAGAACAGTGCCATTTGGGTGATCGTGGACAGACTGACGAAGACAGCCCATTTTCTTCCATTCAAGAAAGGCATGACATTTTCCGAGATGGCGAAGAAGTTCGTTGATGAGATCGTGAGATTACATGGTACGCCTGTATCGATTGTGTCAGATCGAGATAGCCGCTTTGTTTCTTCATTTTGGAGAGCATTTCAGGAAGCCATGGGAACGAAGTTGAGCTTCAGTACGGCGTATCACCCGCAAACTGATGGACAGTCAGAACGAACTATTCAGACGCTCGAGGACATGTTACGGGCCAGTGTGCTGAATTTCGAGAAAGAATGGGATTTGCATCTCTCGTTGTGCGAGTTTGCGTATAACAATAGTTTCCACGAGAGTATTGGAATGGCACCCTATGAAGCTCTGTATGGACGGAAATGTAGAAGTCCTGTTTGCTGGGAAGAAGTTGGAACAAGGAGTTTCCACGGACCGACGATCATTGCTGAGACTACAGAGAAAGTTCAGAAAGTGATTGACAATTTGAAGATTGCCCGATCGAGACAGAAGAGCTATGCAGATACGCGTAGAAGAACCTTGACATTTCAGGTTGGAGATTGGGTATTCTTGAAGGTCTCACCGATGAAGGGCACGGTACGATTCGGTCAAAAAGGCAAGTTAGCGCCAAGATATGTGGGTCCATTTGAGATCAAAAGCCGGATTGGTGATCTAGCGTACAGATTGATTCTACCCATGGAGTTTTCTGGAGTACACGATGTTTTTCATGTGTCTATGCTTCGCAAGTATGTTCGAGACCCGACGCACGTGATTCGTTACGATGATATTCAGATGCAACCTAACGCGTCATACGTTGAGCGCCCGCTCCGTATTGTTGGGACCAGAGAACAGCTCTTGCGTACGAGGACTATTCGATGGGTTAAGGTACTTTGGGAACATCATGGACCTGATGAAGCCACGTGGGAACTAGAAGATCAGATGGCACGACAGTATCCTTATCTGTTTGCTCAGGTACGCGTTCATTCCGAGGACGGAATGATGTCCAACTGGGGGAGGATGTAACACTCCGACCCGAGTTGATCCGGTTTAGTGTGTAATTGCGTGTGTTTTTATCGCTAAGAGTGTTTTGATTTGGTTTTCCTTTGGTTTTGACTCGTAGAGAGATCGTTGAGTTGAGTTTGACTTGGTCTAGTTAGTTCGAGCCCTTTTTCGTAATTTTCGCTTTTGATTGACCTTGTCAGTTTTGCGTCATTCTGACGTCAGCGCGTGTATTTCGTCGAGCTTGTCGATTGTCGTAACTGTCTTGAATCCGAATGAGTTCGTTTGCTCTCGTTGGACTGTCATTTGACTCAAACTGATATTTGTATAAGCTATTTGGCCTTAAATGTAATTTCGACTCAAATTAAGTATAAAAATCCCACCAACTCCCTGTCTCTCTCGATCGTCTCTCTCGCTCTCTGTTTGTCTCTCTCTCTCGACAGCTCTCTTTCTCTCCTTCTCCTTTCTGTTTCTGTGCTTGAGGGAGGAAGAAAGGAGCTCGTTTGTGCGTGTGTTCCCGGTGGACTGAGCCAATCAGCGTGTGGATTTCGTCCGTGAGGCAAGTATAAGCCCAAGTTGTATGAACATCGATTGATAGTGATTTGATCGTCTTGTTTTTATGTTTCATTGTGTTTCTCCGTATTAGACAGCTCTATTCAGCTCATTTTGCTGTTTTCTTCCGGTTTCTAGCTGTTTTGTGCACTTTCTGTGTGACTGTAACAAGTTCAGAAAAATGAGTCCGTGCACTCACGGCTACGCCGTGAAATGTGCTACGGCTAAGCCGTAAAATGGCTTACGGCTAAGCCGAGACCCAACCGTAAACCAAACCGTAGAACAGTACAGACTGTTAGCTGAAAATAACTGGATGTTGGCAATTTGACATTCTTCTACGGCCCAGCCTGATCTAAGCCGTACATTGTCTTACGGCTAAGCCGTGGACCAAGATACGGCTGAGCCGTAGAGCAAAATACGGTTAAGCCGTAAATCCGAAGGGATATTTGGGGAACCTCAGCTCAGCCGCAGTGCATATTACGGCTAAGCCGTAAGATGCCACGGCTAAGCCGTAAGGTTACCTACGGCTACACCGTGAGACCCTGAGAATTAAATGAAAAGGGACTAGGTTTAAGCAAAAGACCGTATATGACTTTCATGTTAGAATGTAGCTAACCTGGACATGCCCAATGGAATGTTTGAATGACATGAATGATCTCAAGGGCTGTGAATCATTCATGCTGGTTATCCAGTTGTTTAGCACCCCCCCATGGGTGTTGGTTTAAGGGACTTCGATGCACACTCGAGACACTGCAACACTAGACAATGGTGCATCGGATAACTTAAAACTACATCAACATGCACGGTTAGAGACGCTGGATAATTAGTGTAGGATTGGCTTGTAATGGATCCTTGATTCGTATAAGTACTGGATTGGTTTGAGTTGTACAGCATATTGATTACGGTTTATGCCCTCTTATGTGTTCTACGCTGGACCTCTCGATTCTGTGGGAAATGCAGCAACCCCAGAGCGAAGCCCGGGTGGAACCATTCTATTATTGTGTATTGTGTTATACCGTTGCTCCATTGGAGAACTTGCATCAGTTATGAGTCAGTGATTGTGATTGATACTCATTGTCAGCACTTCCTGTAATTGCTTATGTACATTCAGTATCAGTATATGCGATGCACTTCCTATTGTTTGTTCAGCATGATATGTGAGATCTGTAAGTGATAAGTGATATGATATGATTGATTGATTGAGGTGCATCATCCGATTGATTGTGATTGGTCTTGGCACTACTGAGCCTCAGCCTTAGGATACCCGACGGGGTTAACTTTGGTTTAGTTTAAGTGTTTGCCTCTGCAGAGTGTGATTGTCCTGGGACTCCGGACCCCGGGAACTAGAGACCCGTGCGTACCCTGGCCCGGTCGCTGGTGTTCTCATCCTGATTGCTCTCGTAAGGGAGAAAATGGCCAATGTAGTAGCCACTTGATTGTTACCTGTTTATGATTCTGATAGCATGCTTATTCATTTGCATAATTGTTTAGTGTACAGACATCATTTCTATGGATATTGCATTATGACTATTGTTCGGTATTCTTCAGTTTTAGACACAATTCGTGTTATCTTCTTGTTGGCTTATACTTTGCTAAGTCGTTGTACTTATACGTTTGTCTTGTGTGTTGCAGGCTCAGATCCCTCTTCCGATCCTGCGTCGGTCGACCCGACTGCAGGAGAGGCTCGCGAGGCCCCCTCCGGCCTAGAGGAGTGGACTTGATCCATCCTCCAGAGTACGGTTTGCATCATTTTGGTTTTCCCCATTCCTTGTGTTGGAGTCTATTGAGGGGATTTTTCTGTAATTGCACTAAGGGCTTCGAGTGATACCTGTATATTGTATTTTGATTTTTGGGAGCCCTCTTCCGTAACATACGTTCCTGTATTTTGTTATTGTTATTGTTATCAGCTCATGATCGTTGTAATCTCCTATGTCTTTTGGTATATTGTGGTATGCCCTGATACGTACAGCTTCCGCGTACAGTTGTTTGCACGTGTGAATGATCCCTTGTGTGTGTATACTTGGACGGGGTCCAGGTGTGCATGCACGGGAGTACGTGTGTCATTGGTTAGATTTTCTCTGACCCCCGGTCCCTGGGCTCGGGTTGTGACAAGTCACTAAAAAAAATGGGCAAATTAGAGTCTGCATCGACTTTAGAGATATGAATAAAGCTTGTCCCAAGGATGATTTCCCATTGCCCATACCAGAAATCATGATTGATAATACTTTCAGTTATAAAAGGATGTCATTCATAAATGAGTTCTCAGGACACAATCAAATCAAAATGTTCAAAGAGGACGAGAAACATACTTCTTTCGGAACCCCCTTTGGTGTATACTGCTATACCATCATGCCTTTTCGTCTCAAAAATGTCGGAGCCACATACCAAAGGGCAATGATGAAAATCTTCAAGGACATGCGACATAAGTTTGTTGAATGCTACGTCGATGATCTGGCGTCAAGAGCAAGCATAAATTAGATCATCTAGCTAATCTTCGTACAGTTTTCGAAAGGTTGCGAAAATTCAACCTTCGAATGAATTTTTTGAAGTGATTCTTTGGAGTCACTTTTGGGAAATTTCTGGGATTTGCGATTCGAAAAGGTGGCATCAAGCTAGATTCTGTCAAAGTCAAAGCCATATTAGAGATGCCCTCTCCGAGAACTCTTAAAGAACTGAAGGGATTGCAAGGCAGACTTGCCCATATCCATCGGTTCATTTCAAATTTGTTTGGAAAATGTGGATCATTCTCCAGATTAATGAAGAAAGGAGTAGCTTTGTATGGGATAAAACTTGTGAAGATGCTTTTCAAGATATCAAACGGTATCTTACAAATCCGCCGGTCCTTTCAGCTCCAATTCCTGGCAAACCTTTCATTCTCTATATACGAACTTTTGATCACTCTCTGGGGACGTTATTAGCTCAAAAGAATGATGAAGGAAGAGAGGTGGCTCTTTATTATCAAGAATGTTGGTGGGTGCTTAGCACAATTATCACGCAATAGAAATAGAATGCCCGGCACTAATGTTCGCAATACAAAAATTACATCACTACATCCTCTTCAATGTGGTGTACTTAGTTTTCAACATCAATCCATTGAAGACACTGGTAACAAAAGTTGGAGCACTGAGCGATTGTTTGGCCTAATGGTCCATTCTTCTTTATCAATATGATATCAGATACACCCCCGCAAAGGCTGTAAAATGGCAGGCTCTTGCTGATTTTCTGGCAGAACATCCACTCTCGGAAGATTTTGAATTCATAAACAATCTCCCTGATGAACCAGTCTTCTTTGTTGAACAACTATGGAAACCCACCATTGATCCAGATTTACATTGGATCGTGCACTTTAATGGAGCTTCTAAAACTAATGAGCTAGGAAAGCCAGTTTTAAAAGTTGGAATTATTTTCTATAGTCCAGAAAGATTCTATGTTCCTGTAACGTCCCACCCAACTTAATTGTAATTTATATCAATTAAATTTGATTTCTTATTAATTAATGTATTTTAGCCTTAATTTATCTTAATTTCAATTTTTATTAGGTCATGGATAGGTAGTTAGGTTGAAATTGACCAAACCTAGGTAGTCAAGGGCCTTTTCTTATTTTAGAGTCTTATAGTTTGCATCATATTGACATTATATTAATTGCATCAAGTGTGTCTCATCTTATGGGTCATCTTTCATGTTTGGCCTAACTCAATTCGGATTCATCTCGGCCCATTTAAAGCCCAACTGACTCAAACTGGAAATATATAAAACCAGTGGTCCTGCTTGTAAATTCCAGAAAACCCAATCCATTTAAATCAAATGAAACCCATCGTTCCTCTTCCCTTCTCTCATCTCTGCTGGAGCAACAGGGTTTCCTCTTCCTCCCATGCTCTCTCCCTCACTTTCTCTCTAGATTGGGCAATTGAAGTGCTGCATGTAATGGATTTGAGCTTCTTCTTCTTCCTCTTCAGTCTTCTTGTTTTCTTTTTTGGAATCTGAAGCCTCATTTCCTTCCTTGTGATTGTAGAAGACTTGAGGTAAGAAAACCCCATCACCATTTCAGTTCTTGAGTTCAATAGGGTCTAAAGACTCAAGCTTTGAGCATGCATGCATCACATTCTCATTTCTCTCAATGCATGTGTTTAATAACCTCTAGTGAGGCCTTCTCCACCATCTAACCAAAGGGCAAATTGATTTGGGTAAAGCACTGAACCTAAGGCAAGTATAAAGGTGCATATTCTCCACGTATATGGTTGATTTATTGATTTTTGATGAGTTTTTTGCATGTACCAATTTACAGCTCTTTAATCTTTAATTAAAGTTGTGTAAGATTGATCTTGTGATAATGATTGGATGGTGGAATGAATAATGGAAATGGATGGTAGAGAGAACCCAGAATGTAGCTTAAAAAGGGTCCTTTTAGTGTTTAAATGTAGGAGAATAGAATGAGTATAAAGAGAATTCAATTTGAAACTGAATCTCCTGGAGCAGAGTGCTTCAGAGTTGACTGGTCAGTCCTAAAGCCCGATCAATTGAATTTTTGTTCTGGGAGGTGTCCGACTACTCAATCGGTCGGGTAATTGAAATTTTGGGTTGAAATTTTTATTTAAAGATTTGTTCAAATAACTTACAAAAGACCTTCCATAGTTCATCGTGGGGTATAAGGAGAGACTACACCTTTGATCCTTGGTAAAGTTGAGGTGTGTTAAGCTAATTTTACCTTAGGATTGTAAAGATAATTCAAGACCATTTAGGGCCTTAGAAGTGGAACCCCTACTTCAAACAAATTAGCCCAATGGTAATTACATACTAAGAAGGAAAAGTGTTGAGCTATCACTCATTCTCTCTTGATTTTCCGATCAGTTTCCAATGTCACGTCATGGATGTTGGCATAAGAAGAGGTATCTTTTGTATATACAATGCAACACCGAGATTTTGGTAACACAATGACACCAAATGTTTTATAAATACATCTTATTGAATGATCTTGGAAACACGGATTATCTAGCATAGAGTTGGCTGGTAACTATCATTGATAATTGCTCAATCTAATTGCATTCATATTGTTAAGCAACATTGCCCTCAACATGATCTAATCATGTACTCATTCTTCTTAGCGAACCCTGAGGCGAAATCAGTGCTGGAGCTTCTATTTAGTATGGCCTGTGAGCTAAAACGGGAGTAGCTAAGGTTGAAAGGGTTCGAGCTCCATTAACTCATTTAAGTATACAATGTTTGATTATCAGTTATTTGTTTACTTCCGAATTTTATGATTGAATATGTTCTCAAGATCGAAAATCCCTTATATATGATATAATCAATGATAAGTATGTATGATATGAATTCGGACGGTCTTAATATATTGAGTCGGTACCATTTACCTTGTACCCTTATTAGGTTCGACGGGACCAATTTGAGTATTCTTTATATTCCTACTGCAATAGTTTATGGAGGAGTTGGTCCACGCTCCTCGGGAAGCTAGACTGATCCCTTAGCGTAATTCCCATACGTATGTTATACGCTCTCTCTAGATGATACACTTTTTTTGGAGAGAATATAGCCTCGTGGATGCCAACTAATATGTTTCGATATCCTGGTTATGATTCGTCACTCATGCTTATTCATGCACAACATGCCTAGTGTAATTCCCATACGTACGTTATACACTCTTTCTAGATGATACACTCTCTTTGGAGAAAACATAGCCTCGTGGATGCCAACTAGTATGTTTCAATATCCTGTTTATGATTCGTCACTCATGCTTATTCATGCACAACATGCTTAGCTGACGATTATTGTTCTCTTTTAATTAATATGTCTCTAATTCATTTGGTACAACATGATAGTTTTATATACACTTATATTTGCTTAACCATCGTGTTAATAGTACTACCCTTAGTGTTACAAACAGGTTTAAGTACTGATTCTACCTCAGACGAACCCGTAGAGGAGTTGCTAGAGACTTCCTAGGGTATAGTATAGTAGTGTGGACTTGACAATATTCTCCAATTGTCTATCTCGTAGAGTGTCATGAGTTTATTTTGAGACATGTTAAAATATGCCATTGGTGTGGCTATGTTTATGCATCCTGCCATTATGTCATATTGTGATTATGTTATTTGATTTAATGGATATATATGTATCTTACTCAGATTGTATTTAGATCATTTGTATTTGGACACACCATGTATTCTTATTTGGATCATTCATATAGACACTTGCATTTTGGTCATGTAGAATTTTGCATGGGATTATATTTCATATAAAAGACTCTTGTAGGTTCTATATCTTTGGTTTACAATTTTCAATTTAATAGA
This sequence comes from Sextonia rubra, assembly GCA_037013555.1. Taxonomy (NCBI): domain Eukaryota; kingdom Viridiplantae; phylum Streptophyta; class Magnoliopsida; order Laurales; family Lauraceae; genus Sextonia; species Sextonia rubra. The sequence goes on from JASUAD010000011.1 coordinate 11,364,463, forward strand.
CTCAATTATGCTTGATACCATATCTCAAAAATCTAAATTGTATAGGATATTTTTAAGTACAGGAAAAATTTACACAGGCTTCTACATATGTTTTAAATGGACATGTGTTACATATCAGTCCTCACACGTGAGATCTGTGCTTTTTCCCTTGTGGTGGCTCGTACGTGTCACAGTACCGCATGGATTACCACGGGATTACGTATGCCACACCTTGGGAATTGCCTTAATCATGGAATTTCGGGCTCGGGACAGTTCCTCACTCTTTCTCATTAATCAAACTATGTTCAAACAATGCAGCAGAATACACTGCATTGATTATGGATCTTGAGTTAGCCTTCGAATTAGGCATCAATATGCTTGGGGTCTATGGAGACTCACAACTCGTGATTAAACAAATGAATATTGAGTATGAAATGAAGAAACCTGACTTGATTCCCTTCTTCAACAAAGCTCATGAACTCAAAGAAAGACTTAGTCTGATTGAGTTCCACCATGTTCCGAGATATCAGAATGTCAAAGCAGATGCACTAACAAGTTTGGCAGCATCAATGTCGATCCCTGAAAATGACAAAATGATGTTGGAAGTAGTCGAAAAAAGACTTCTACCTCCACTTGACACCCATGAAGTAGTTTCAGAATGTTTCAATGTGATTAATAATTAGATTTCCTCCTTCTAAAGTGCGTTCAAAGATTGGAGAGACCCTTTGATTGATTATATTCTTCATGGGGTGTTACAAGAGAATACTAGATATAGAACTAGTTTTCAAAGATGAGCTCTAAAATTCCACTTTGATATGCCTTCAAAGACTCTTTATCGCAAATCGTATGATAGAATTCTTCTTCGTTGCTTATCATCAAAAGAAGAAGATCAAGAACATAGAGCTTCCCTGAACTTACCAAAAGACACGAATCGAGAATCAAAAGCATAAATTCCTCTTCCTAGCTTTGAACAAGAAGAAGAAAGAAGAAACAAAAGAGAAGAAGAGGAGAGAGCAAACTCACCTGAGGAACTGATAAGGGAGAGAGGTCGCTGGACTTATAAAGATAAATATCAAGGCCAATTTGCAATAAGGTCCAAGTAGTCAGACTATTTCCAGTTTGAGTCATTTGCGGGTCTAACGGAAACAAGTGACATATTTGGCAAACGACGTAGTTACGGGAATCGACAAGCGTCACAAAAGACACGCGTTAATACCAAGATGATGCATGAAGGACGACATCGAACAAAATCGAATATTACGAAAAAAGGGCTTATGTCTACCTAAACCAGGTTAAACTCAACCCAACTACCTATCCATAACCCGAAACCAAACAAAAACAATAACGAAATACAATTAGCAACCAAGTCCTCAGAAATTAGCCGCTAATCCAGGTCAAACTTGGTCAGGGTGTTACTTCCTCCCCCATTAAAAACACATTCCGTCCTCGGAATGAACACTCATTTGCAAGCACAACCCATCGAACTGCGATGTCTCCAGAATGCTTGATCTCTGGATTCACTTTGATAGGCATGGCGGCTTCTCAAGTTCCCACGTGCTGGAAGAATTGCTATACCAAGGCATCCTGGCAAAGCACACATACGTCGTCGCAACGAACACGTAAGAGAAAGTTCCGAACACATTGATGACGTACCTCGACACTGACTACAGCATGTCTTTTAGAAACGCCACGGAAAACCAATATGTGCGCCAGCTCACTAAAGTTAATCTAAATCTTGAATGGTGCAACAGGCCTCGAAACTAACTTGTCTTCTTGACCGGACAAATCGCACTCTGCATAGGCAAGACTTTAAGAAAACTCAATCGTCGCCTCGACAATTCCACGACCATCTACTAGGCTGCAAGGCTGCCTTATATGGACTGAGCGATCTACAAGTGTCTGTCTCAAGCATCCACTCGACTTATTCGTCTGTCTGCGTGTGCGAGGCTGACAATGCGTACAGACTGAAGAAGCAACGAGTAACCGCGAAGGCATTTGGCGAAATAGCATCTCAATAGCCCGGGTAACAGAGGACGATCACGAACGTGGCTTCAAGCATGGACTGCTCCCCGACGAAGTTGACGTGACGGCTGATAGCCTTCCCAACTCTTTACCTAACCGAAAAGCTCAACCCAACACGGGAAGTTGCAGGTATCCTCAATGCACAGCAGAGCCCTTCTCACCTTAACGTCGTCTCGCCAAACTAGACTCCGCCAGAAAGCCCAACGCGAAGAAATGCTCTAACACGACCAAAACAGCACCTACCTACGCACTAGCCCACCAGATCACCTCCTCAATACTGACTGATCATCCCGACCGATCACTCCACCAGGAGAGTTGGCAAACTCTTGTCAGGCGAAAATATCCCCCATCTTCCGACGAACTCACCTGGTGCTCACGTCACTTCCAGCATAGTAGCGGTTAGCAAAAGTCCACGAAGAAAGAATTCCACTAACATGATCCATCCAACATCCTGCATCATGAACAGCTAATAAGAAAATAGGGGTCAAGAGGAGAGGAAACAACCAAACAAAACCGCTAGATATGGAAGGCAAGGAGTGAGTGCATAATCCAAAGAAAAGAGGCAAAGAAAAGAAGTAAAGCTTACGCCAGGACAAGTACATTGATACAAGAGAAACCAAACTGTGACTCTCCAAGAATGGTGACAACGACAGTCTACAACAACCCAAAAATACGTCCACAGACAAGTAAAAGAGGAAAAATTAACAAAACAAGCTGAGGAAAAAGCTAGAAGAGAAACGAACAGTGGCAATAGGGTCCAATCGAAAATGGTCACGAGAACGTCGATGAATGATATCAAAATTACTTGGAGAATTCCAAGGATGGTTAAACGCAGAATAACTCAAAGGGGATTTACGACTACATAAGACGACTGGAACTTCAACGATCCGTCTCCAATGGTAAGGAAACAAGATTCCACGAGAAGCATCTTGGGCAAAGAGCAAAGGTAAGTAGGTCAAGCAGCGACATCGACGAAGAAGTAACGCTCAACAAAACAGCCTCAAAATAAAACAAGGAAACAAGGAAATGGAGGGGTAAGCGGATAGAGAGAAAAAGAGGACACAAGACTCAAAACACTGACATCCATCACCTAGTCACAGGCACGAACAGAACAGGACTGAGCACTCAACCGGACCCAATACAAACCAGTGGAGTAAACCTGAGCGGACTTCTCGATGGCAAGAGCTAGTGTACGGGAATGACCCAAAACAAAATCAATGGAATAGAGAATGAGGATCACCAAGTAATAGAGGAAAAGAATCATAGGAATTCTACCGCCCGCAGGATGATACTGCCCTTTCCTCAATGGAAACATCCGACTACAACAACAACAACTCGATACGACTCAAAGCCGATAAGGAATCATCTACATCGCATCTCACCATCACACTACTAACATTGGGAACTACAAAAGACACCCAGAAGATTCACTACTAATGGCTACCAGTTACTCCTCCACTAACTCCCCCATTAAAAGAACAGATCAGTCGCCTCACACAAGGTGGGCTATGACTACACTCCTCGAACAAGATCACACGACAAGGAACTACCCGACCTCACGGGTAACCTCAACACCAGTTAAGGGAAACCAACATCTCGACATCCACACAGAATGAGAGCAAGAGACAAGGAGATAGATGCACTCATATGAGAAATACAAAGTTAGGGATTAGTACAGCTTAAGACTCAAACTAGAGGGGTTTCTTCATTTCCTACCATTTCAACAAACAAGGAACACCTACCCTGCTAACTGACACAAAAAAAGAAGACACAAAACACAAAAGAACATGGACAGCCAGTCCCTCGAGCACGAGAAAGGAGCCGCCTCTAATGGGGTGAGATGAAGGCGCGAGGTCCTCGATAAAGCACATACCAAACAATCACTCCATGGAGCATGTGGACGTACTCATCCCGTTGCGCAAGCAAAGCTTCTATACAAGCGTGGAAATACACTTCGAATGTCACATAACTGCTGTCCGTCCAGAAGGTATATGGATAGCCGAAGTGCGTCCTGAGGATCTCTCATACTCTGAATGCATACAGCAGGAGTCGCCTTCGTCTACACGTAATCGTATAAGCGTCTGGGAGAAGATGCTTGATGCTCTCTTCTAACGTGTACCGGTCTCGGGACAGTTGAGCTTCTTGTAGTAGCTCCACCAATGCCATTGTCCGGACAACAGAAATAATGCCTCTGAGGTACCCTAACTTCCAACGGAGAACATCAATGTAAGGTTCCTGCAAACCGTCCGCTGCCATGAGCTCTAACCAAGGGCACGATGTGTTACGTGTAGGTTCCGTCTGTCCGTAGTGTCTTGCCAAACACTAGTTGAACACCTGCGAAAGAAACACCTGTGAATAGGCAAGAAGAACACATACCGACCAACCCTACCAACAAATTGACACTGAAGACCAACTGTTAGCATCATGTTTACTCACCACGTGCCTCCATGCTGATCCACTAGAGCAACAGTGCTCTGATATCATACTATACGTATGTCACAAACCGAGCCCAGGAGATCGGGGGTTAGCAAAAACCTAACCAGCGACACACGCACTCTCGTGCATATGCACTTAGACCCGGTCTAGATGCATACGCACAAGGGAAAACACACGTGCAACACAAGTATGCGGAAGCTGCAAATATCAACATGTGACACGAGACACACAAGAAACAAAAGGAATGATATCCAAAGACTGACATAAAGATCGGAACATACAAATTAGGACCCAATCACGATGTATAGAACATGAGTACAATCAATGACATGAAAAGAAAGCAATATGCATGCATGCAGAAAACAGTCGCGCTCTGGTGGAGTGATAACGCACACTCCGCGATCCTGAAGAGACAGCTGGAGTCTCCCCTACAAACTGACGACCGATAAGAACACGGTGAGGGTACCTGAGCCTGCAACACCAAGGACAATCTATGAATACGACGATTCAGCAAAGTATAAGCAAATACAAGTTAACACGTGTGGTCTCTAATAGAATAAAAGGCATAAATAATCATAACATTTCAAGTTAGTATTCTAGGCAGTCGTGCAATCAAGTTACAATATGCTCTGTGAATCAATGTGTACATAGCAGATACATACTAGGTGGCTACTACGTGCGCCATATGCTCCCAAAGTAGGGATCTTATATCCGTGCAGAGAACATCATGGGCCAGATGGGTCTCAGGTTCCTGGGGTCCGGATTCCCCAAGACGTTTCCTTACTGCAGCAATGCCATGAAAACTACACCAAAGTCACCCCATCGGGATCCTAAGGCTGAGGTTCAGTAGTGCTGGACCATATGGAGTCAAACAAACATAAGAACATGCATAACTTATCATAACGTGCATCATAACGTGCATATCATACTGTGTGTATAGCATAACATGTATATCTTATTAAAACGTGACGCGCATGTCTTGTTAGGCAAATAGTAGATAAAACAAGAGCTTATACGAGTGATATTGATCATACAATTCGAATAAAATAGCAACTCAAACTTATGCGTTAAACGGGTAGTATCGAACATGCAAGACCGCTGTCCCACCCGGGATTAACTATGGACAGAGCTAGGAATATTCAATCGTTGCTCTAGCATAGAACGCGTATAATAGAGCAAGAACCGAAGTCAATATGCAATGCACTCAAATTTCCTTGTAGGGATCATGGTCTTTTACTAGCCAATCCTATTCTAGTTATTTAATGTTTCTAACGTGCATGATGATGTAGTCTTAAGTTGTCCGATGCACCGTTGTCTAGTGTTGCCGTGTATCTGAAATGTGCACCGAAGTCCTTTAAACCAACACCCATGGGGATGTGCTAAACAACCGGATAACATGCATAAATGATTCGTAGCCCTCCAGATCATTCATGTCATACATTCAGACCATTGGGCAAGTCTAGGTGATCTACATTTTATCATAAAGGCCATATCAGTCTCTTTCTTACGCCTATCCTTGTTATTCATTTTTCAGGGGTGATACGGCTTAGCCGTAAGCATCTTAGGCGTAGCTGTAATCTGCATTACGGCTCCACCGCGGTTCCCTTTACTGTTCATCTGCAAGCATGATTCACCCGTATTTTGTTCTACGGCTTAGCCGTGTGCTGTTCTACGGCTTAGCCGTGGCTGGGCCGTAGAAAGTCTGTCAATTGCTTACTTTCAGTTAATTCAGAAAAAGGCACCTGTACTGATCTACAGCTGGGTCACGGCCGAGATACGGCTTAACTGTAGGACAATATACGGCTTAACCTTGTCCTGGTCGTAGAAGAAAATTGGGTTTTTTCCCTCTTTGGACTTTAAGCCGAAGGTGACTTACGGCTTAGCCGTGATACACACGAAGCAGTTTCTGAACTGATACGGAATCACTGAAACATAGCCAAGCTGACGAAATCACATGTAATATAGGAAAATGATCGCAAGATGAGCTGTAAACATCATTCATAAGCAAGAACACATTACTTAATCTTAATCAAACACATATCCACATGGTTTAGCCAAGTTATACTTATACTTGCCTCAAATGAGTTCAAACATGATCTTGTTGTCCTTGGGCTCAATTCTCACATGGACATGCTCCTAATACCCATGCATGCAAAAGAAGAGGAAACGAGAAGCGTGAGTGCATGTAACAGGTGAGAACGTGAAGAAGAAAGAGGAGAAGAAGAAGATCAAGAACATAGAGCTTCCCTGAACTTACCAAAAGACACGAATCGAGAATTAAGAGCATAAATTCCTCTTCTTAGCTTTGAACAAGAAGAAGAAAGAAGAAACAGAAGAGAAGAAGAGGAGAGAGCAAACTCACGTGAGGAACTGATGAGGGAGAGAGGTCGATGGACTTATAAAGATAAATATCAAGGCCAATTTGCAATAAGGTCCAAGCAGTCAGACTATTTCCAGTTTGAGTCATTTGCGGGTCTAACGGAAACAAGTGACATATTTAGCAAACGACGTAGTTACGGGAATCAACAAGCGTCACAAAAAACACGCCTCAATACCAAGATGATGCATGAAAGACGACATTCAACAAAATCAAATATTACGAAAAAGGGCTTATGTCTACCTAAACCAGGTTAAACTCAACCCAACTACCTATCCATAACCCGAAACTGAACAAAAACAAGAACAAAACACAATTAGCAACCAAGTCCTTAGAAATTGGCCGCTAATCCAGGTCAAACTGGGTCGAGGTGTTACAGGGGTCAATGTGCAAAGTGACACCTCATGAAGATCAAGTCAGCTGAAACTCCTAGAGGAAGTTCAAATTATGCTCAAAGGAAGCTCTGCAAAATTTCAGGTGAAACGGACATCATTTGTCCTAAAGTCTTTAAACATGTCAACTTTGGGTTACTGACCCCCAAGCCAACGGGTCACTGACCAAAGCACCGTTTCTCAATATCCAAAATTGATAAAATTTGGGCACAAAGCTTTAGTCATGCTCAAAAGATATTCTACAAATTTTTGAGTTAAAAGGACTTCGTTTGATCCTACCTCCATTACATGTCAGCTTAGAAAATAATGACCCACGAGCCATGGACATCACTAGCCAAAATCATACTTCTAGGAGGCCAAAGCTGATGAAATTTGGCATGAAGACTCAAAATGTGTCCAAAGTTAATTCTCCAAAGTTTCGAGTCAATTGAACATCGTTCGGGTAGAAAACAAGCTAATTACCTACAGTGTGGGTGAATAGTAACTTGGAACATGCAACAAATCGGTCACTATTCGAAGTCCCACTTCCCCAAATCCAAAATGCATGAAAGTTGGATGGACACTTCAAGATACTCCTAATATTAGTCCCTCCAAGTTTCAAATCAAACCGAGGTCATTTGGGCCTCAAACAGCTGAAACAAGAGTCCATTTTCATGAAAAAGTTAACAGGTAGTTGACCAACTTTGGAAGGTCAAAATGGGTTAAAATTTCTATAACACACTCAAAATAGTGTCAAAAACCATTCTCACAAGTTTCGTGAAGATCGGATATCGTTTGGGACCCAAACAGTTGAAAATGGGTCGCATACACAAAAGTCCAAAAAATAGGCCCTAGGAGTGGCTGCGGTCACTGACTTCCATCGAGCAGTTCTAGCGGTTTTGGGTAGTTTCCCCCACTTCTTTTTGACATTCAACCTCCCATAACATCCCTTTAACCTCCTGGAACTCCCTAAAACCACCTGGGTAGTCTATAAAAGGGATTACATTTGAAAAGAAATCACACACAAAGACAAAGAGAGATACACACGGACAGAGAAAAGGCAAGGCATTTTTCTTCAAAAAAAGCATCTTCCAGCACTCAAAAACACTTCTTTTTCTTCTTCTTAGTCACTTAAGGTGAGAGACGGTTCAAAGAAGGAAGGGGAATATGAGTACTATTTCAAAAGAAGAACATGTTCAAGTATTGGCAAGCGTTTGAAAGATGACAATGATTCCTTTGTTTTTCTCACTTTGGGGGGATTTCTAGACATTTTGGAAGTTGTGAATGAGCCTCTTTAGGCTTCATTCTGTCCCTTGAAAATTATAGGTTTAGAATGACACAACTATGGCTTCATATAGTACCCTTTTCGGACTCGTACAAAAAACGGTTCGCAAAAAATAGTGATGATCAACAAGGGTTTCGATCGATTCCATGGTTGAATTTAATCTTCTTGATGGTCACTCAACACCCCAAAGATCATAAAAGTAAACTTCAACACTTTGAAGAAGTCACAAAAACGAAACGGTGCAATTCAGAAGGCAAAACAGTGGCCTTTTGGCAACTGTCCACCGTCACTGGCAAGGGGCCAGTAACCGTGACCCACGGTCACTTCTCCAATTTCTTCTTTTTTTGCATTTTTTCATAGTTATAATGTATTTTTTTGCACTTTCCGAATTTGGATTACATCTGAGACTTGAGGGAGGGGTTGTAAACTTTTCAAAACATATAAACAACCTGCATCTCCGTAGTCAGAGCATTTGAACTCATGTAAATAAAAGGGAAATTAAAGATGAACTGTAGTTAATTCCCATTCTTCTCAATGCTTGAAATGCTTGAATGTCAGACTCGAATCCATTATACATTTCTGCATCTTTCAAATGCGATCACTCATTAGTTACATCATGTGTATTTCATCTTGTGAATTATCTTTCATATTAGGCCCAACTAAATTTGGATCCATCTTGGCCCAGTTGAAGTCCATTGGACTCAAACTATAAATTTTATAATAACAGTAGACTTGCATGCAAAACTATAAAAAATTTGAGTTAAAATAGGCAGCCATCGTCCCTCTTCATTTTCTTCAGTCTTCCTTTTACTAGAGCTACTTCATCTTCACACTCCTCTCACTCTCTTAGATTTGACACAATTCAACCCCACTACAAGCTTAGGCACACTTTGTCCAAGAAGTCCCTTTCCTCACCAAAAACCCTTCTAAAAGATGAGATTCTAGCCTAAAACTCTGCTAAATCCCTACTCAACCTCTGCAAAATTAGCTGTCAAACTCTTAAAGTGTTCATTCAAAGGGAAAAGTCAAGTGTTTATAGCTTTACGAACCCTTCAAGTCCCAAATGCATGATTAAATTATTGTCTTCTCTATTTTCCTCACTCAAAGGAGTACGAATTCTTTGACCATTGCGCACAGCCTTTTCATAGCCTTATTATGGTTTTTACAAACACAAGGCCAAAGTGACACAACCTTGGATATCCGTTGGTATAAAAAATAGCAATTCCCTTTGATTGTAAAAACACGGCCCTTAAAAATAAGTGATGAATTTCAAAAATAATTGTTTGTCAAAATCAAGTTCTATACACCCAAAATCTTGGTAAAACCATTCCAAACTTAAAAGTAGAGGGATGGAAACCATTTGGGAAGAAGAAAATAAGAAATGAAGGCTAAAAAGGGGCTGCAGGAACCCATGTCAATCAAATAGTGGTTGTCAGACATGGGCTCCCAAACACAGATTTATGAAGTTATCTTTGTATTTTTGCAGCTTTTCTATTTCTTTTAATTAAATTTGAAATCATCTGCGGCCAAATGGAAGGACACTACACCAAAAATGCAGTTCAGGAACGGATTATGGGCCCGGTTTTGGGCCGTCCCTAAAATGAAACGGATTTGGTCCGTTCTACAGAAGCCCGTTTGATAAAATGTGGGTTTGTTTTCGCAACAGAACGGCAAGAGGCACATATCTGTTCGCCTGGTTTTGGTTTCCTACTGCTTCTCCTCTTTCTCACATACTGTTCGCACATATCTTCCCACAGATCTGTTCGCAAAAGGCAAGGGGCAGATCCGTTCCCACTGTTCTTCGCCTTCTCTCAAGATTTTTCGATTTCAGGAGCTTTTCAAATGAGGGTTTCTCTTAGAGATTTTCACCGTCTGAACAAGGTGATCGGGTTTGGTTCAAGGGTTTTCATTTTTTGGATAATGATGATGATGATCTTGTTGATTTGTTCTTTTTTTAATTGTTTGGTTTTTTTATTTCGATTTGGTGTAGAACAAGTTGCAGAGTCTCTCTCCAACATTCAGATCTTCTCGAGACTCTCTCTCCAGGAAGCGCGTCAAGGTCGTTCGCCAGATCTAGGTCTGTTTCTAGGGTTTTTGTTTGATTGTGTTCTTAGATGTCTGATGTTTCAAGTTCCTGTGATATGTTTAAGTTATGGTTTTGAAGTAAAAATGGAGAAGTTAGGTTTTGGATTTTGTTATGTTTTTGTTTGAACCATGATCTCTCTCTCTCTCTCTCTCTCTCTCTCTCTCTCGTGTTTTGTGTGATTGAAATGAATTTCTAGAGCGATTGTTGATGGTTTGTAATTTGTGGAATGGCCATTCAAAGAAAATCATGGAATATGGTTTTGGAGGATTGTGATTTGTAATATGACTTTTCTCCTTCAACCACTCTTAGCATGCAACACCATCAAACAGCAAAAATGGATAAGAATTGGGGACTGGTGGTGAATGACGCACAGAAGCTGTTTGATCAATGGCCTGCCAATTGGGTGCGATAGGCTAGGATTGAAAATTGGAGGCAAGCTGTTTGATAAAATGACTGTTAGGTATTGCAGAGTGTGGTTTATAGGCCAGGTCCTCAAACCTACTCTATTATGAGAAATGGGGGAGCTAAAAAGGGGTTATTTCAGAACCTTCTTTCTATGTTGTTATTTTTAATACAACAGTTACATATATTACACCCTTCAGTATGCGATATTTGGGAGAGTTACCAAAGGTGATGAGACTCTAAGAAAGATGGAGGAACTACCCACTTGTTGTGAGGGGATCTTTGTAATGGTAAACTCCTGCGACATTGGAAGAAAGAAACCAAGTTCTCCCCAAAATGAGCAAATATCTGCACTGAATTCAAGAACATAGTATCTGTGAATGTGTCGGATGCAACTGGAAAGAAGCAAGTGCATTTATGAAAATGCAATTGCTGGCCCACACCCCACCTTTGATTTGAATTCAAGAACATGGGGATTTCTATAGATCTTCCTTTGTGGAGCAGATTGTTATTGTTATTATTATTATTATTAAGTTGTAGTTCTTTGCAATTTATTTTCCACGTAGACTTCAGTTGTGATTTTCTGTTGGCAACTCATCATAAATAAATCAGCTGCCTCTTTATTTTACTCCAGTTACAAAACTGTAAAAACTTTCTTGTTTGATCATGCATCTTTTTGCTGTTTAATGTTGTATATTTGCAAAAGTATATCCCTATAAAAATAATGAAGAAGTTGATATAGAGATTTGCTTGGTTAGTTTCTCTTGCCAAACTTATTCTGGCTTGCATTCATATTCATTGTTTGTATGTGAAGGAATTTGACACTCTGTGTTTCATTCATGTGGACATTAATACAGGAATGTGCAAAAGCAGAGGAAGAGCACAAGCGGAATATAATGGAATACAGAGAATTTCTCAAGTCATGTGATTTTATCAAGGTGGGTTTGCAACACTTGACATTTGTTTTTATGGTAGTTTTTATAATTGGTGAGTTTAAAATATCAGTGGTCTATTGTTTACGATTGTTTTCAGGCAAATAGTCAGTGGAGAAAAGTTCAAGACTGATTGGAGGATGATGAAAGATGTTAACGTCTTGAAAAAATTGATCACCTGGAAAATTTTCAGGTAATTCTATTCATTTTACTGGCGCCACCAACCACAACCACAGCAACAACCAGCGGCCCCCCCCCCCCCCCCCCAAACAAAAAAAAACAACAACTCTCCTTTACTTTTTGGTCTAGATGGGTGAGCCATAAGTGGTTCACAACCTGTGATACAATCTGCCTGCCCAGGGATTGACCCCTGTGCAGGCATGTGAGTTGAGACACCCTTGCCACTGTGGTGTCTCATGTTTCTCTACTGTCTGTATCTTTGTTCGGTCTGTTTGCTTACTTTAACTTGTTTTTCCAGGAATACATACGCGATTTAGAGAAAGATGAGGAGGAGCAGCGGAAGATACAAAAGGTGCATCTCTTGTGTAGTAATATACTTATTCTTTGCTCCCAGTTATTTATGCTCGGATTCTCATCCAGATTAAATTGCAAAAAGTGTAGGGACAATTGAGGAGTGCTGAATAAAAAAATCGTGATGAGTTCCGAAAGTTGATGGAAGGACATGTAGCTACTGGAATTCTCACAGCTAAAACTTACTGGCGTGACTATTGTATGAAGGTAGTGAGTAGTGACTTTGACATGATCTAGTTGAATGTATTTACATGTGTAACAGCCTCTGATACTTTATTTAAAATAAAAAGTGTGATGTTTGCTTTTAGTTAAGTAAAACCCTATGTGATCTCACATGATTTTTGGTTTGCAGGTTAAGGATTTACCTGCGTACATTGCAGTATCATCGAACACCTCAGAATCGACCCCAAAAGATTTATTTGAAAATGTCACTGAGAAGTTGGAGAAACAGGTTTGCATTCTTTTTCCATTTATTTGTGGCTGGTGGTGGTGCTATTTTGCCTGTGATCGTTTTGTATTTGCTTCTGCTCTTAGGATTATGTATCGTTTTTTTTCTCATCATTTTTTTTAAATATATAGTGGTAGCAGTTGAACATAAATAAGGATAGAACATTATGCAATAGACCTCAAGATGTGCTGACTGGTCATACCCTTTGCAAGTTGATCCGCTGTAAAAAATCCCATAAGAGATGAACACCTCGAAAAGGATGCTCCTGAACTAGATCGTGCGCTTCTGTAATTTTACCTGTTGTATATCATTGTTAATTTGGTCTTCCGTAATAGCAGTGGTTCACTGCTATTACGAGATATTTTAGGTGGAGGTGATGAAAAAATGGCGCTGCTGATGTAGGTTTTGGCATTGGAACATTTGTGCAAGTCACGGTTTTGGAGATATACAATGAGGAGATTTATGATCTTTTATCAAGTAATAGCAGTGGAGGAGTAAGCATTGGTTGGCCAAAGGGGACTCCATCTAAGGTAAAACAGTCTGCATATCTCTCTGTTATTGATTCCTTAATGCAACCCCAGATTGCTTGGATAAAGCTTAGAGGATGATATGATGATGTGTAGGTCATTTCTAGAATGGGATGAAGAATTGTAGCTCTGTTTATCTGATTATTCATGAACACCACCCACTTTTTGATATTGTGGAATACTATTTTTGATCTTTGTTCTGTTGTTGTTGGAATTTCGGCATGTTTATGATTTTTAGGGAGTGAATGTGGATGAGATGGGGGAATGCTTTCATTTCAAATCTCAAATCTATGTATGGCTGTATATCATGGAGGATATTTATATGGTGCAAAAGGGGAAGACAAATGAAATTCGACATATATGCACTTACAGTTGCTTGGGTCATTACCCGGAGCTTTGCAAAGCAAGAAGTATGTAAATGGATGAAAGCTCTTGCTAATAGGATTCATGGAGTCGATTCCACTTGGAGGATTGGTGGGTTTCTAATAGATGATGCAGCTATGAAGGTCGAGCCGATCAGGTAACAGGTATTTTTTCTATTGTGAACTTCTATAGTGCGATACTGTCAAATATATTTTCTCTCGACCGTGATTTAGAAAAAAGAATGTGATAGCAACCATTATAATGGTAATGATGAGTGATGACTCTTCAATTTGTTATACGATAGATAATGGTTGTTAACGGTGTACATTTTAAAAATATTGGTCATTATTTACATGACATATTCCAAATAAGAAAGTGATATGTGAGAGAATGCAACAACTTTTTTATTTTTGTAGTAAACTGTTGTGTACATGGGCATTTTTTACATATGGAAAATTTTCTTTTTAAAGATGGAAAAGTGGCAGATTTTACTGCCTATCTGTTTGAGTTGTTTTTTTTTTTTTTTTTGCCCAGTTATTGTGATTCCGCATTGTGCTTACTTGCAATTGAAGAATGGGTTATGACCCTTGGCCATTACAAGGTTGAAGATCCTAAAGCTTTATTTTGAACCTTGATATTTACCTGTTTATCGGGTTTCAGGGATGTATTTTGCTGCCCTGTTCTGTTTTGCATTTGGCGAGTTCGCAGATCATGGCTCAGGAGCATCATAAAAAGGTGCAGTAATATTGAAGTTAAGGGGGAGATATTTAAACGTCTAGGCAAAATCATTTGCAGCATCTAGACTGGAGTAGATTCGGTTGATGCCATAGGGAAATTCATTCAAGATTTTGTTGATCACACTGCCTTCATGAAGTACTTTAGGGAATGCTGGGTGCCTAAAATTGGTAAGTTTTTCTTTCTTGTTTTTAGCTCGGCCTTTAACCTGTTGTATGTGTACTAAATCTTGTGTTAGTCTTTTTATTTTTTCCTTGAATAGTTGGTGACTATAGTTCATTTAAAAGAAGGAAGTTCAATGACTATTTTCATGGGACACATGTCTATGATCTGAGCCATCATCATATATTGGTAATGATACCAATATATGCCACTTGCACAAATGTTCCAATGCCAAAACCTCCATCAGCAGCGCCATTTTCTTCATTTGTAAAACTGACATGCTTTTTTTTTTTTTCTAGACCTTAACTCCTCACATGCAGTCTCCTGTTGAAGATTTGTACAAAGTTAAAAACTCTAGGAGGCTGATGGGACCAGCTTTGGGAGATCAACAGCAAGGAAGCTTCTCCATTAAACTCGGGAAAAGTTTTTTGTACAAAGCAACAAGAAGATACCTGAAGAACTGACAAATGGGTGTTTCTGCATTGCCACCACTCAAGCCCAATAATTTTTTTCATTTTCTATTTTTAGAAATGAAATTATTGAATGTAACATGAATTTTTAATGATTGCGTTAAAAAATAATTTTAATGATTGCATTTGTATGAATGTGAATACTACAATTATTCTATTTTTTGTTTAAATATATGATTAGTAGCTAACTCAGGTGATCTTGTTTTCCAGGTAGGGAATGCGCTGACAGATGATTTTCATGATCACTTGGGGATTTTCCAATTTATGTGGTCCTCTGGCCTGATAGCAGATGAAACCTATAAGCTTCTGAATATGTTTTGCGACTATCAATCATTTGTGCACACCTCAGTACTTTGTGAATCGGTCCTCGATATTGCCAGCGAAGAACTTGGAAATATTGATCCCTATAGCATCTTCACTCCTTCCTGTACTGTCAACGGTGCTTTTCCAAATAGGCTACTGAAAAGATTGCATGTAAGTATTGGTATCTTTCACAGTCAGCTTGTGGATTAGTTATGTTTCTTATTTTGTTTAAGCACAAATGGACCGTGGACTTTGGTTTCTGTACATTGGTGAAAAGTATGATCCATGTACTGCAAAGCACTCAATTGTTTACTTCAATTTGCCTGAGGTTCAGAAGGCACTTCATGTTGATCCAGCAGTGGCAGCATCGAAGTGGGAGACTTGCAAGTATGATTGTTGTGCTTTCTTGAAATTGGATGTTTCCATCTATTACTCATCAAAGCACTTACCAGTAAATAGAAAGGGTTTTCTAAGCACAAAATCTAATTGAAGATTTAGTGCTGCTTAGTTCACTTGGCTACAGATTTTGACTTGCAGGCAGCATAGCTGCTCATTATTTACTGTAATTGACATCGCAACTGACATCTAGAAGGGTGAGAAATTCATCTGCGGGCAGCAGTGTTTCCTCTGTCAGAACTCGGAAGACAATCAGCGGGGACAACAGTATGATGATGTCCAGGACAGACAGTGACAACATGGTATCTATGCCTGAACGTATAATGATTCCACAATTGCCTTAGGAAGAGTTTTCAATCAATGAATCTGCTACTGGTGGTTTATCCAGATCATTTGCAACAGAACTTCCCTCTGTCCGTCAGAACTCTTTTAGAAGGCCGGGGTCTAGCAGCGAGACAGTGCGGAGTAGGCCAACTGCTCGTTCTGAGGATAGCAGTGCTCAACCATTCCACAGATTCTCAATGGATCGAGATGGTTTCCGACGTTATAATATGGAAGGCATTGCTGAGGTAGTGTTTGCATGACCTTTTCGGATTGGGCATATATGAATTGCTTTAGTTTCCAACTATTGCATTAACTACCTCTGATATTAAATTTTTCTGAATGAACCCTAAAGCAAACTTGGTTTGGGACCTGTGTGGCTTGACACTATGGATGGTGTTCCATTCTGTTGTGTATTTGGAAGTGGTGAAAAAATATTATTCTAGGCTTGCCTGAAAATTGTATGGGAAGCCACCCTTTAAACTCATTTCTGAAGCCTGTTGTTGCTGTGTTTGTGTTTCCATTTCCCTCTTTTAACTGCAAATGTACTCTAGTAGGTTGGTATTTGCTTAGATTGAGATTCATCATGATTTTCATTTTTTCATGAAGGAATGGTTTCCATTGCATATTTCATGACAATATTTTATAGTCACTGATTAAAACCTTTAATATTTAAAGTTCTGTGCCCTTGTTGTTTGTGTGCGTGTGTTTTCTCAAAGGATGTATTATTTGGGGTTACCTTCAAATGTGTTGAAACCCATCAAAGAGCTCATTTCTTGAAGTTGATAGCTGTATGTTTGCTGTTTGTGTGTTTTTTTCTTCTTTTGACAACACCAGTAGGTTGGTTTTGGCTGGAGATTCACCTTTAAATGTGATTGAAACGAAATATCTTTTCCAATTAAGTTCTGATATTTATTTTCCTTTATTTTCGTCATAGTTATGAAGTGTTGTTGAATTGATGTTATTGAGATATCTTACAAATCATGATAAGCCCCAAAAAAAATTTATTATTTTAAAAGTATAATCAATCCTTTGTTTTTATTTTCTGTTTGTCTTTGCAGGGTTGGCTTTGATCTGATTCAGTTCCATCTGAAAATGGAGGGAGACACATTATCAGGCCTTGGCAATGGAACTCAAGTAGATAACAAGGTCTTACAGGCATTCCAGAGGAGCTTTGGACAGGTACAAAACATCTTGGACCAGAACAGACTGCTGATCAATGAGATTAACCAGAACCATGAGTCAAAGATCCCCGACAATCTTAGTCGCAACGTGGGACTGATCAGAGAGCTCAATAACAACATTAGAAGAGTCGTTGATCTCTATGCTGACCTGTCCAGCTCTTTTACAAAATCAATGGAAGCTTCATCAGAGGGGGATTCTGCTGGAACCTTGAGGTCCAATGGCAAGGCTGGTCAGAAGAGAATAAGACTTGGATAGAGTCTTCAAAACTGCAGTGGTGCCTTACGGCAATGGGGAAAAGAATTATGGTAAGGATGTTAATGTTGCTATTAGAGGTCATTTTGATCATATGTAACTTTGTATCAGTAGAACCGTACTCTCATTCCTCTGTCAGTAAGTTCCATTTTGTTAAAGATACCCAGCAGTTGGCAATAATAGGTGATTTCTTGCATTGTAATTCCATTTCTTTTATTCAGTGGTGCGTTTTATAATGCCCATTGATTGTTTGAGGTCGGTGGAAAGTCAGGTATGAAAGGCGGTTTGAAAATGCAAGTAGGTGTCAGGTATGGCCCATGGATTCTTTGATACCTGCATGTATATCAATTTGATTGTCCCCACATTTCCAGATGGAAACATGGTGAATACTTCAAGGCTTCGGCAATCTCGGAACCAAGACGGAATTGATGGAATAGTGAATACGAATGGCACCAGAGTCTGGAGGAGAACTCCATATATAGAATGTACTACAGAACACACCAATTCGGCATATTCATTGTACAGATGAATTATTACTATATCAGTTGGAGCTTTGCATTTGACTCCCACAATAGGAACCTAAAACGGGAATTGGAGGAATAAATAAAAAAAAACTCAGCTTTATTTCGGCGAACATAGAAATATACGAAAACTGATGTGGATGTTCACTACCAACCTAAATAATGAAAAAGAGAAATTGCTTACTGACTTATCAAAAATAAAGTGGAAAAATGAAATATCATTTTCAATAAGTAGCCAAAATCTCAAATCACAATACAAGAGAAGACACATTTAAAACTTATGATTTAAAGAAATATTATTAAAAATATTTTAAAGAAGATAAAAAAAATGGCAAGAAAATTTGAAACGGCTCAAAACCGTTCCAGAGTTTCAAATCTGGAACGGTTTTGAGCCGTTCCAGATTTGAAACTCTGGAACGGTTTTGAGCCGTTCCAAAATTTCTGCGACACCTATTTTTGGAACGGTTTGAAACCGTTCCAGATTCATTCAGGAACAGTTTTAAACCGTTCCAGATGGACATTTTTGGTGTAGTGGGACTGTAAAGTAAACTTCACTATAAACAACCAGTGTCTATAAGGCCAAAGTATGAACTTACGTAAAATTAACTGGATGAATGAATATTAAAAGTTTCTCTTGTTTTACGTATTTAAATCTTGTGAAACCACCCTTCACAATTTTTACAGAACAATTTTAGTAAAAATACAAAGTATGAGAGCCTTTTCCGATGTTGTTAGAAAATACATGGGCTTATGTGTAAAAACCCTAACCACTATTGTTTCCCAATTGCTTTATAAATTTGATAGAAAGTTTCATATTGCAAATATTTCCCTTTTTTTCCTCTTTTGCTGCATTGGGCTGCCGGCCTAGGAGTGCTATTTTCACTTGAGGACCCAAGGATTGCTGGAAATTTTCAAAATAGTAAAAAACTTTATAGATTTATTACTAGAATCTCGCATAAGATAAGGTTGAAAATAAAATGTTATTTATTTATGCTTCTTGGTGTAACTCTACTCCAGTTGGGATGAAAGGGCATTGCCTTGGACTTGGAGCGTTAGAATTCATTGAGAAGCCTTGTATTTTGCTATTTATTGAGCTTGACTGAGTTGACCCCGTCACTATAATTTGAGTTAGATTGTTTTGGGCCTAACTTGGGTTGACCTAGTTCCGATTTAGTTTGGGTTGTCTTGCTTTTAGATCAAGAAGGAATAATGGGCTAGATAGCCAATGTGAGCTTAGAAATTGGCACGGCGCCAAAAAGGAATAATGCGCAAGGTAGCCCAACGTATGCTTGGAAGTTGGCATGATAGTTATTGTCTTTAACCACCATAGTTATTATGTCCAAATGCCAGTTGTTCAAATCCAATACTTCCGAAACAGCTCTTCTCGTTTCTATATACTGCATCCAAATCAAAATTGGGTATACACATTTTATTAGGCAACATGCACCAATCATATTCATGCACCAATCATATTGGCCATCAATAACAACGTGTTCTAGGTTGGGACTATTGGCGTGTGTAGATTGGTCATCAGGCTTGCAAACTAAGTCCAACAGACAAAGGATTTGATCTTATTTTATCTTAGAAGCAAGCTTGCCAATAACCCAGTTGTAGACACCTATCTAGTGCGAGGGCATGTACTGTCTTAAAGAATGTGTGACCCGTGACTTAGGTGATCCACCTCAACCATATATTTTATTATTATTTTATATAACAATCTTAAGACAATAAATATTATTTTTTTATCCAAAATGGATATTGCCTTGGTTCAATCCCTGATGCTGATGATTCAAACTTTGGGTAGCCCAAAAAAATGGGTGAAAAAGTAAGATTTTCCTTGGCCTAGTCAGCGTGACGGATTGAATCTTGATCGATTGATTTTATATTGATGGTTTGATTTGATCCAAGAATATGTCGAAATTCATGGATGCATCCCTCTTGTCCCACCGTGATAACCAAAAACTTGCTTAAGATCAAGTTTTGTAAAATTTATTATATGTGTATATATATACTAGATTTAAGTTGTTCATCATGCTCATATCCCCCCAAAACCCTAAGATGTTAAGTTTGAGATCTTAAATCCTTATGGGTTTTGAGATTTTTTTAATGAAAAATGGCTCATTATGTCCTTTTTTTTTAACCCTAATGTACAATCCAAACCAATTATTAGATTGGAATACTCTTTTATAGTTTGTTGGTAACCAATCTATGGATTGAGAATAAAATGTGCAGCCCAAAAGGTTGTATTTTAGCATTTATTTATTCATTTATTCAAAAAAAGATTAACCGAAATCAAGGGATGTCTATAATGTTTATAAACATAAAACATGCACAAGGCCCTAGATGTATAGTTCCTGAAATCCGGACCTATTGAACAACCATTTGGATAAATAATTGCTAATATTGCATCACTTCTGTCACTACTTGAGCCCGAGAATCTATAGATTAGGGTAATTTTCAAAGCGCGACATGTGTAATTTCGTGAAATTTCCATCTATATCTAAGTTCAAATAGAATTCTACGATAGGTATTCACATTCAAACGTGTGTGAGGTACTTTTAACGGACATACGTCTAAGCATTCAACACATTGAAGGCTATCAATATCACCTATAAATTTTTTAACTTTCAATAAACATTTCAATAGTACCAATTCATGAAAACAGTCCAAACCTAAACATTCAAATATACAAAAGAGATATGTATTTTATTACTATATCCTGTAACTTGTACATCCCAACTATATGATATGAACATGTAGGTGTCTCTTTAAAAAGGGATAAACATCTATTAACAAATAACAAATGATATACATCAACCATATGAGGCTATAGAAAACAAATATCTAGTGTGCATATACAAAACTAGTGTAAAATAATATAAAATCCACCAAAAAACCCTATATACAAACCCTAAAGTATATGCATGTTGCTCTTTGGAATATGGATCAGTCAGAGGGCCTCTGTTGTCCATTCATCAAGATTTGAAGGAAACACTGCGGTTTCTTCCTTTATTCCTCGGTCTCCGGAAGACCTGACTGGGATCTAAGCTTATAACACCATTTTAGGGAGCTGTGAATAAGACTACTCAGCAAAGCCTAAGCATGATCAAAGTAATATAAGTTGTGTCTATTAGAATAGAATGACAATTGATTATAAGAGGTCAATAAGGTTTACTAGGCATATTAATAAGTGAATAGAACATGCCGTACGAATCAATTGAAAAAAAATACTGTTAAGTGTCTACTATGTTTGCTAAACGCTCCCGGCAGGGATCCTGTTGCTAGGAACACCAGTGCCCCTCCCCAAGTACAGCTGGGTCCCTATTTTCTGGAGTCCGGAGTTCTAGATACCTACTGCAGTGGTAGCAATCGGTTACACCAAATTTGACCCCATTGAGTCTTATAAAATTAAAGCTAAGTAGTGTCAAACTAATTTACATCAGTGAATAGAAATTGAGTAAGGATTCACATTGTAACAATCAGTAACAATTGTAGTCTATTTCAACCGCTCTTACTTGATTGAATTCTGATTAACAACAAGAGCAATATATTTTACTAACCAATTCTAATTTAATCACCTGTAGTCTCCAACTGTCTATTTTGATATAGTTTTAGGCTATTTGATACATTAGTATCTTAGCTTGGTGTTACAATGTGTAAAAGCTGTATCATGGTCCCCTAAACCAACACTCATGGTTAAGTGTGTAACGCTCCATCCCACATCGCTTATAAATAAAATATGAGTCTTGTATATAATGAACTATGTAGGTTACTACTAATAAATCGGGCTTAAGTATTTTGGGCCACGTGACAGGTTCACCAAATTATTGGGCTAGTGGACTACTCGGGTCGTTATAAATGATATCAGAACCTACCACCAGTCGAAAATGTGGGACTCCTAATCCTGCTGGAAAACCCCTTGAGGCAAGATCAAGACAGAGCTAGGGTATGCGAGCCTATGAGTCAAGATGGGGGAATCTGCAGGGGACACGTCGAGATAGGAGAATCCGCAAAAGACACGGGTGTGGAATGCTTCGGTTTCACATCGCCTGGTGAAGTTAGATGGATTCATACTGGAAAGTGTGGCCTTAAGGGGGGTAGATTGTAACACCCCATCCTACATCACTTATGAATAAAATATGAATCTTGTATATAATGAACTATGTAGGTTACTATTAATAACTTGAATTTAAGTATTTTGGGCCACGTGACAGCCTCACAAAGTTCTTGGCTAGTGGACTACTCGGGTCATTACAAAGTGCTAGACAACGGATGGCAACACGCAAGTGACTTCCAGCCAAAAGACAGTTGACGTGTACTTGATTATCATTCAGCCAAGTGATTTGGTTAAAGGTTCCAAAACTAATGGCCCTATTAGGTCTTTTATTGTCCTATAGTTCTAAAGTTGAATTGTGGTATCATAATTAACCTTAAGTTAATTATGAAGAGTCTTGAGATCAATTGGAGTAAATATAGAACCCCAGGATATTTTAGAATTGGTCTAAAATAGATCCTTCAAAATTAACAGGGCCCACTCAAGTGTAGCTTAAGGTGTGCTCGAGTGCCTATGCTTTTGTCTTCAGCAAGTTTCAATAGACGAATTTCTCGTCAGGTTTCTGTATGTGCACTCGAGTGCGTGCTCATCTGTGCTTGAGCGCGTGCTCCAGATTTCCACTTTGGAATTCTGTAGCATAGTTCTCCTTTCCTATCCAGACACCTGCAAATGGAACTTCTGTTCCCCGTTATCAATCTCCATCATTTTCCTACATTTAATTCCTTTCAATGCCACTACTATCATCCTTTTCAGCACTTAACTCCTTTTAATGCCACTACTATCGTCCTTTTCAACATACATCAATTTCTTCAAGAAAACCCATGCCCAAACAAGAAAATGTGAAGAAAAGGCTGAAAATCACATGACATGTAATTCATCAATAAAATCAAGATACTACCAGCATGCATTCACTATCAATCAGCATATGCTTGCCTTAATTTGAAGTTTGCTCAAAAATTCCCTTCTTTTATCTCAAATGATAAAAAGGAACCCAAATCTTAGAACCATAACATGACATACAAGTGAAATGAGTGAGGAGTTGAGCTGTATACTGATTATAACTGTCTTCTTGACTCATAATCCTCCAAAAACTGTAGAAAATGAAGAATACTAACCTAATCAGCTGTAGAGAATCAATTGAGTAGGGAATTCATGCTTTCTAACCAAACATGACAAGTGGGAGATGAAGATAATGCTAGACAGATGGAATTTCCACTTCTAATTGGCACGCAAGATTTTTCCTCAGCCTATCTTGATGAAGGAAGTAAGGAGAAATGAAAACAGCAGAAAAGCTGATAAAATTTCTGTAACTTGAGATGGAAGAAAAAAGTCGGTGAAGCTCTAGCTGTTTAATAAAAACAGTTTTCCAGATTTGCAATTTAGTCCAAATTCGAATATTTATTTTCAGTTTGAGTGACTTCAAGGTTCACATGATTCAGTTGAGGTCAAATGAGTTTAGGTCCAACACAAAAATTGACAAGCTTGATGAGATGAAAAACAATGATACATAATCGAAGTTAAACCTGGCCTAACTACCTAATCTAAAATTTTTTGCTTCTAGGCATTGGGTTTTTATGGGTTTACTTGTTTCTTACAAGTTATTTTGATTATTGAATTGTTTATGGACTTTTATTTTCGTGTTGTATTTTTATCAAAATTTTTTATTATAAATTTATTCTTTTGATTTCAAAAAAATGTTTGAAGTAAAATATTCAATTCATTTAAAATAAATTAAAGTGTTTTTATTTTGAAATTTACCAATTATTTATTATTATTATTGTAGGTTTAAATTTTGATTGTAATTTTTACTATCTTAATATAATTTAGACTAAATCTAAGATTTTTATTATGTTTAATACTATACATTATATATTACCCGTGCTGCCGCAGGCATGTTTTGCTAGTTAAACTTAGGCCTTTCAATCAAGGGGTAGGATAATGTGGCTAACATAGATGTTTCTTAGTGGGAGCTTCTAAATGTGTATCAGCTTTGACTCATCTGACACAACCAATTAAAAATTTTTTTTTTTCAAACTCCCCATACTACCCTCACCCTCTTCTCTCCGTATGCACCTCCCCTCTCACTCCCTCCCCCTCCGGCTGGCCACGAGCTGCAAGCAATGGAGGGGAGTCTCCCTCTCTTTCTCCCTCTTCCTCTTCCTCCTCCTATTCTTCTTTCTCCTCCTCTCCCTCCCTCTTCTTCTCCTCGGGAGAGGGAGAGAAAAGGAAGAGGGAGGGAGAGAGAGAGGAAGAGGAAGATGAAGGGAGAGGAAAAGGAAGATGAAGAGGAGAGGAAGAGGGAGAGAAAAGGAAGAGGGAGGGAGAGGGAGAGGGAGAGGAAGAGGGAGATGAAGGTGTAGGAAATCGTGTGGCCCGCATGCCACTGTCTCACGTCAGATCAAGTAGGGCAGATGCCAACAGAGATGCAATCCCACTTTAGTGTAAGACTTGATCTGAGCCCCATAATAAGACTCCCAATAGGATCAGTGGATGTGGGCTTCTGGTGGAAGATGTCTCTAGTAAATGTGACTCTTCGGGACTTGTCTATATAAGGATAAGGGAGCCCTAGGGTTTGGTATGAACACTATTATTCTCTCCATTCCGGTAGGAAAGACAAGAGGCGAAGAGATCCACGGAGCTTCCCATCACCGGAACGCACATAGATATCCAGCCGCGTGACGGAGTCTTCTCATCCGAATCTATCAATTGGTATCAGAGCCCGGCGCGGAGAATAAAGAAAGAGGGTGAGAAGAGGAGAGGAGAGGAGGAGGGAGGGAGAAGAGAGGAGAGGAGAGGAGGAGAAAAAAGAATAAGAGGAGAAAGACAAATAGGAAGGAGAGGAACAGGAAGATGAGGAAAAGGAAGAGGAGGAGGAAGATGGGGAGAGGGAGGGGGAAAGGAGGGAGAGGGAGACTCTCCATGGCTGATCAGAGCTTGTTGTCTAGAGAGAAAGGGGGAGGAGAGAAGGAGGTGGAGCTGGAGGTGGTTTGGGGAGTTTTAATTAATTTTTAAATGGACCGTGTAGGATGAGAAAAAGGCCGTGTACATTTAAAAACTCCCGTTTTAATTTCCCCTCAACAAAGTGGGCCTCTTAACCTGGACTTTCGATTCCCGAACCTATCAAATAGTCTCATCGTCTCCTCCCAAAAACCCCTCGCATCGCAATCGCTCTCTCCCTTTTCCCTCCGACTAGGGTTTTGTATAGAGAAGCTACTATGGATCCTTCTACAGACGAACGTTCTGAGGCCAGGCTAACTACAGAGTCTCTCTCCGCCTTGTCTGAGGGCATATCCCTATTGCTTTCTCGATGGACCGCACTTCAAATGGCTGTTCAGAACGAATGGGGTGGACGAGATTCACTCCAGAAATCGACCCAACTCGCCTCCGATATCTTTAACTGGTTTGCCCAATCCAAAGGTAGCTAGCAATTCTACAGCATTTCTTTTCATTAATCTCTCATGTGTGCCTGTTTGAAATTTTAATGGATGTAGTACATTTTTATTCGAATCTCAAAGTAGGCATTAGCAACAAGGTTACATATCCGACATAGCCTATATGGGCAGTTTTTTTTTTTAATCCAAAATTGATATATGGCTTTTTGTCCATGTCAATGGAGTTTTACATTTTTTTTTTCAATTTCCATGATACCAGTAACTCTGTATTTTTGTTTTATTTCCATTGTACTATTTTATTTTATTTTTTGTTTATGACAGGTCCACTTTATATTGATGATTTGGAAAATATGATGGATGAGTGCATGGTGCTTTCTTTCAATACGGAGATTGAGGATGGCAGCGTTGAGGAAGTATGTGTCCTCTAATCTTTCTCTGGGGTCTGTACTTTGTGCTTCTATATTCAAAGGACCCTCTTGCCTTATTTGAATTTCATGATTCTTGATGGGATTGATAGGATGAATTTCTTTAGTTGAAATTGTGTGTGCGTGTATTATGAAGAGTTAGTAAGTTTGGTTTGAACTTAGTGGATCGAAGAATTTGGTTATCATCATCAGAGGCCTACGAAGTATGAACATCCTCTTAACTGTTAGGTTTGCATGTAATGATGATGAGTAAAGTGCAATTCCACTGTCAAGAAAAATAAGTATAAACAGAGCCAAGAAATAACATGCACGCACAATGAGCTCTAATTTGCCAGAACCATCATGTCTCAAAAGTCATGGTTCTTACGTAACTTATAATCTTAATAACTCATCACGTAAATGTTGAGCAGTCTAGAACTTATGATCTTAATGATTGATCATCACAAGCAATCTAAAAAGTTAAGTTTGTAAATGCATGTTCAAGTTGTCAACTATCTTCCATGGCAAACTCAGGTTTCTACTTGAGGGAAGATTTTTAATACACACACATGCACAGAGATTTGGATTCAGATCACAGGAAGGAAAAGAGAGCAACTACAAAATGTGCTAACTGGAGTAGAGAGCAAATGAAAAAAATGTGCTGACTGGATTTTCACCATTCTTAACAACTTATTTATTGATATGCTGGTCTGATGCGTACAGTTGGCTTTCTCTTAGGTTGGGCAAAGTGAAAGATGCCTTTATTCTTGAGTCTACTAGGGAGTGGAAGGCATTTATGGTTTTGCATCTTTTAGGGATAGGGAGCAAATACTTAAACGAAGATCGGTAGAAAGATTTGAAATAACTCAATTGATGCAGCCCAAGGGTTAGGGCTGCGTGGAGGTGCCTAAGCACGTGTCCAACGACACTTCGAACGGTCACAAAGACTTCAACACACACGAGGACACGCCACTCTGGGGAAAACCCAATTCTATTAATCAACCAAATCTGAGAAGTTCTTCTCTACAAAGCCATATATATAGTAAAACAAACTTAATAAGCAAGAAAACCCTAGGCTAAAAATGGAAACTTTCCTAATAATAATAATAATAATAATAATCCTAATCTAATTTGAAGAGGAGCTGAGCGGTGGCTGGGCCCTAGACTGCATCATCAATGAAGAAGAGAAAGATAGAAATGTAGCAAATAAGGAGCACCTGGCAACGATGACGGGGGAAACGGGTAAGAAGAAGTAAGGGAGGAATAAGTAGAACAATAGTACAAAGAAGCTTACCTGGGTTGTGGCAAATATAGTAGCTGATAGCATTGAGGGAGCAGTTGTAACAAATCGGAACAATGACAGACGACAAGGGCATGGGGATTCAAAAGATACATTTTTTCTAATACAAAACTAAAAGATAAACCCAACCCAACTTGTACTCATCATAGGGTGGGTTTGGCATCACAAATCATTAACTAGGCGCAAACCGGGTAGTGTACAGGGCAGGGCAGGTGTGATCACTTAAGGTTCCAGGTCAATTTTCCCCATGTTGAGTTTCAATCAAGGCATTTAAGATTTAAGAATGTTTGCTTGAAACCCTAAGGCACTAGGGTGTGCCTTGGCGCGACAGGTCCAACCTGAAAATGGGGCCTCACTTGGTGCATGGGCCCTTATATCGAGCCTAGATTAGGCCTGCTATTGACTACATTGGAATAAGAAAAGCCATTTAGCATGAGGTGCATTACAATCTTGTGCGTCAAGTACTAGGGGTGGATCTATGAACTCGTCCTTGGGTGGCTACTATGTAGAAACAATTTATTTTGGGTTTTTTTTTTTGGTTGTGGGGGGGGGGGGGGGGGGGGGTGGGGTTGGGTGTTTCCGCTAGTGACAAGTACCTCGTTTGCATGAAAATTCTGCTTAAGGAGTATGTTTAATACTATCAAGTATGTGTCATTTCACTGGCATTGATGATTATACTTGTTGGATAATTTTTTATCAAATTATTTAAGAAATCAAATGGCGTTTCTTACCTAGGTTTGCTTGTGATAGCTTTTCTTCTTTCTCTTACAAAGTATTGAGGGCTTGAAATATGGTCATGTTGTATAATTCCTCTTTCAATGTTTCCTGGATAATTAGGAATGCCCACCATACCCATATCTACACTTTAAATGTTTGAGTTGTGTTTTGAATGTCTACTTCGTATCATAAGCAAGAAATTTTGCTGTTTCTTTGTCTTCTTTCTAAATATGTAATGTATATAGACCTCAGGCTACATGTGTAGGGCCTAAGTAGATTTAGGATTTTTAATTATGTCATTACTTTCCTAATTTTATTTAAAGAGTTGTAATTAGGATAGGTTTGATTAGTTTCCTATTCTAATTAGTTTTCTTAGGGTCTAAGTTATGTTTTCCCATTTATTTGGCATTCTAGAGAAGAAATTCTCAGACAAAGTTGATTAATAGAATTTGAGTTTTATCCCTGAGGTGTATCCTCGTTATCATCTCTACGGAGACTTGTTGAGGTGTATGTAGACACATGCTTTGGCACTTTTCTATACGAGCCTTAACCTTAGGCCCTGCATTAATTTAATCCCATGATCGGCCACTAACCATAACTCAATTATTTATTTATTTCAATGCGCCAAGATGCATGTGGATGAGAGGTTGATGAGGAACACGATTTAATTAGTTTTCTAATAGACTTGAAACCGAATATCGGGGAAAAAGTGAATGACTGCAAGACCATTCATGAGGAATATTGGGAAGCAATTTGATGCGGGCCAGACCATAGGTCAGCCAACCCGTAGGGCCTAGTTCATAGCCCAACAGACATTTAGTTATTTAATAGTGTTAATTAAGTAGTTTGATTTGTTTAGAATTATTTTAGGAGTTCTATTTTAACTAAGATTGCTATGATTTGGTTTCCTTTGTTGTTTAAGAGAGTCTTGGTGTCTAAGTAATCTTATCCTATATAAGGATAATTATGTTTCATTGTACAACAAACATTTTGTTTATCAATAATATTTGAGTAATTAGAGTTTTCTCTTTGATTATGGTTTTCTACTCATTGTGAGTGCCTTAGTGGCTGAATCCGCTTGGATTCGATCAATTCCTTGAGAGATTGATTTATTTTTCTTAATCGTGGATTGTTTCTGCACCAATTGGTATCAGAGACAAAGAGTGATCAACGGCATGATGTATGTACTTTCCAAATTTTCTTCATCCATCTCCAATCCATCTTCACTCCAACCCACTGCTAAACTTGAAACCAGAACCCAACCCATTTGAGAAAACCACTCAATCCCGTAATCGGAACCTAACCCCTCATCTCAAACCGGACGTTGATTTCCGTTATCCCTCATAGCCGAACCAAAACTAACTCTTATAACACATGATGAAACCGAACCCTAGTCCACTTTCATCCTCATCGTCCGAGATCCTTGAAACCCATCTTCTTACTACTGAGAGCCCTAATTTCCCCACGCGTGACCCATCCTTGATCCATTGTCCACTTTGACACGACATCCACTCTCACCAAAACCCTAATCAAAGCCCTTCCCCTACCCATGGGAACCACAGGAATTCATCATGACCACCTAGAATTAGCATTCCCATCCCATTACGCCAAAACCCATCACCAACAACTAATTTGAAACCCCAACACCCATCGAAGGCCTTCCTTGCTCACCGACACCCATTCCCGAACACCAAAACCTTCCACCGCAGCACTTTCGATCACTCCTACCCTTAGCCAAATCAAACCTAGCCACCGTCTACCCCCCTTGACACCACCACCATCTTTCGTAACCCATTCTCGACCCCACCCTACCCACCGTACTGGTGTAGCCCACTCCTAACCCATCCTAGCCATCCCAAAACCCTTCGCCATCAACTCTGCACAACCCAGAAAGCCTTAAGCCACCTATCTAGTCCTAATCGTCAAAACCAGCCCTACCTTGCCTTCAACTTGAACCGACCCCTCAAACCCTTGCCAAATTGAAACCAAAACCTAGACAAACCCAACTCAACCCTTGTAACGACCCAAGAATATGGAGCTCATCAGATTCTTAAGCCGTACTCAGATTATTATAACAACATCACATAAATCAAATTCTTATGAGCATCAAGGTCATAAACAATCAAATTTAATTGTATTTCAACTACTATGTAGTTATCAGGAATCTGGATAACACTACTGAATATGACAATCTCTGTTTGTAGAAAAGAAAAAAAATATCTAAGTCTTGGGCTAATCCCAACTACAAATATATTCTTTGTTTTTCCGCGCTCTGGATCAGCCACGCATGCCAAAATCCACCGGCTGATTCCCGTCACTCCCTGCAACCTCCACAACTGCATTACCTGAAGTGGGGCGAACCATTAATAAGTAAAACTGGTGAGCAGAAATAAGGACATTAAGATAAAACATATTTCAATCATTCGGAGAACATATATATATATTCAATGATATAATTTCAATAACATTCTAATCAATTTCTTTCTTGAGTAATTTCCCACTGTGGCATCAAATAGTTCCGATACCCCATATGGTGTATCTATATTTCTGTCAACAACATGGTTTGTCATTCACCATGAATGTTGAGCCTGTTCCGATACCCCCAACCAGAGTATCTACATTTCTATCAACAACATGGCTTATCATGCTACCATAATTGCTGAACTTCTTCCCCTCGACCAACATCCACGAGGGAAGTTCTATACTCAATGCCAGCAGTTGGTATCACGCTTATTTCAATCATCAATGGTAAATTCATTTCAATAATTTTAAGATAGAATCATCTCCACCCTAATTGGCTACATCATCTTAACTCTTTTATTTGGCCAGTACCACACAACACTGATTAATCATCGCCCCACTCCGATTCGGAGTTGGTACCAAGCGGTGGTATTGCCCATGTCTTATTGAGGTAATCAATTATTTATCCTAAAGTTATCCATCAAGACACAATTAATAAATCCAAGTGAAAATATCACATTGAAGGAACTAGTTATTATAAAATTTACTATGGAATATTAAGTCAAAAAATGAGTTAATTGTTATGAAAGGGCCCGCATCGCATTCAAATAATTGATCCCACACCAGTTTCAGTAGTAGACAATATGGGTTTGTAACTTATCATGACGTAATTTGGTCATAAAGCCTTAGCAGGGTTTTTAGGAAATAACTAAAATAGCAGGGGGCAAATTTGTAATTTCAGAAGGTTATATAATATCTCCCCAATCGTCATTTGCACATATTCACGCCTCTGTATTCTCCAGTCGTTTCGTTCGTCAGAGAGGAGTAGCGCCAAGCTCAACTGGAGGTCATTGCAGGGTGGGGCCCAACGGTCCGATGCACGTGGGACCTACACCATAGTGGTCGCCCAGGGGTCCACTCCAAGATGTATGGACCTGATCCTTGATCGGGGAACCCCGATGGACCCACAACCACTGACGACCCAAACCCATCTCTGACGGTCTGAAATTCCAAGTCTCCCTTCAGATCTGAAATTCCAGAGTAAACAACCCTCTTCCCACCCTAAATCGAAGGCTCAGGGGTGTGCTACTCAGAAGATGTGGTCACAGTGAGTTTCCATCTACAGAATGGGCTTTTTCGACACTGTGTTCCGATTTGTGCCAAGTCGACAACTACCGAAAGGGCTTCATCTTGTCATCAAGGTTCTAGGTAAGTTGATTTCTAACCCATACAAGACTAAAGGGTGTCGATTAGGCGTCATAATGCATATCAGCGGGTCTGATTATTGTTTTGGATGATCGATGTGGGCTCTAAATCAAATCTGGCCGATAATCACTGTAGCAGTACAATACATAATAGCTACTGTTTAATCGGGGAATCAAATAGGTCTAATTTCCTACTGTTATTCAGATAATCAAGTTAGATTCTACTCACCTGGTATAGACGCGTGTTGATCGGGCAGTAGTCGGTCTCTCGTCAGGCATCCGATGGCGATCTTCCTCTTCTTCTGCAGTTTTGAAATTAATTTCAGTCTTCTCTCTCTCTCTCTGACGTTGGTGTGTTCAGGCCAAAACTAGTCTCTTGTCTATCTTTTATATTAGTGCAGGGAGGGGAGTCCTACTAGGGGTCTACTTTCCTCCTTAAGAGAAAGTCTCGTTCACCTTGAGAGAGAGTTTTGTTCAAAATTCTTAGTTTCCTGGTAACCTTAAGTTAATCTAATTACAATTTTACCAAGAGTCCTAGTTGGGTTATTACAACCCTGCCATCCAACCGAACCATCTCCACAAATCCCGCAACCATAGCAAACAAACAACACCCCCCCCCCCCCCCCCCCCCCCCCCCCCCCAACCAAAACCAAAAAAAAAAAAAGAGGGAGGAAGAATCAGAGGAGATCCTGCTGCTTGGTGGAGTCCATCGTGGCAGCCACCTACACTGGCGTTGCTATGTCTTTCCCCACCGCCATTGTCGAGCTCTCTCTTGTCGAAATCAATAGATAAGTTCCCCAACCCCTTTTTTTTCTTTTCATTGTACTGTAGAAAGAAAGAGAAAAGGCCTCCCTAACGTGCCATCCCCTCCAGTTGAGCCCAAGTTTGGGTTTGACCTGACTTGAGTCCAAACCAATAGGAAAAAGAAATAAAAACCTAGTAGGTCAACCTATTTTTCAAAAGCTGTTATAAATGTTATTGCCCTTGCATCCTTCGTCATCTTGCAAATTTTTGGAAACTTCAGTGAAATTCAAGCAATTTTGTATCAGTACACATATGGCGATTGATATTTTGAAAATGAGTTTTGTTTTGAGCAATTTCTTAATTTGAAGCAAGAGAACTTGTCAATTGATGAATATGAATATACCCACCAATTTTGGGAGTTGCAAGATATATGTGCTTTAGAGGAGGATAGGATACATGATTTGGTTCATTATATCAAAGGCTTAAGATCAAATATCTTGGAGCATATCAATTATTGTAAAACTAGTCATGAGGCATACTTAAAGCCCTTTCTGTTGAGCGTATGCTTAGATAGTCTCGCATGCAACTTGAGTCCGAAAAGCCTAATGACCAAAGTCCTTTGCTTTTCCTTCACCAATGCCTTTTAGTTACGGATAATGCAGAGGATGATGTTGATGAGAATCTCTCTCCTATCTTTTGGACACGAGTTAATTGCAAAGGTAAATGTTGTAATGTCATAATTGATAGTAGTAGTACTATGAATGTTATCTCCAAAGACGCTGTTGATTAATTGCAATTGCTGACTACAAAGCACCTGAAGCCTTGTCGAGTTGCATGTGTAGATGATTGTGCTCTTCCAGTCTGGCAACAATGTATTGTTCCAATTAAGCTTGACTCTTATGAAGATTATGTTAAGTGTGATGTTATTCCTATGAATGTTGCCCACATCTTGCTTGGCCGCCCATGGCTCCGTCGTCTTAAGGTCATCGCCAACTATGAGAATAATACTTACACTTTTAAATGGAATGGAAAGCAAATTCAATGGCGGCCTCTAAAAACTCCATTCTCATCCCCACAAGCCACCACTCATTCATGTCGATCATCAGCTTCAATTGAAGACTCACGGTTAGAACATAATGAAGAAATAAAAGACATGGCCGCTCCAAAAGTGCAGATAGAAGACATCAAGGATGATATTAAAGAGCAACTTCATGGACACTAATCTCGTGTGTACAAATAATATTTATCAAGGTAATGTCAATCATGAACCTCAAAGCATTAAGGAAAAACAGGGACATGCACACATTGAAGACTTTGATCCGCTTAACGAGAATATTGAACATCTTGGAGATCTGATTGTAACTTCACTTTTAGCAACTCACATTGGGTCAGTAGAAATTAAATCATTTACTCTAGTGGTTTCGCAAGAAGATCAGGTTGTTAAAGTTCCCTAAATTAACTGCATCTTTTGGGATCAACTATGGATAATCCAAAATCATACCTGGTTGGTACCAGGGCAACCATTGCAATGTCTAATGGTTTAATTCTACATCTGAGCTCCATGTAGAGATCGGCAATCGAGACAATTCTAATCTACTTTTACATGGATCAAAAGACCACGTCAAGTTTCCAAGCCATGTCATGCAAATGTGGATCAAAAGAAAGGGCAGAAGTTTGTGCGTTTGATTTTTGACCCAGGAGGACATTTCCCCGAACTTGCGGTTAAACTCCTCGTGGCATTTCTTAAGTTGGCAAACTTGCCGAAGTCGTGTTTTTCTAAGCCTAAGAGAGTTGATGCACGTCAGACGATAGGTCGGCCAACTCTTTGGGCCCAATTCATAGCCCAATAGACATGCAATTATTTAATAGTATTAATTAACTAGTTTGATTTATTTAGAATTATTTTAGGAGTTCTATTTTAACTAATATTGCTATGATTTAGTTCCTTTATTGCTTAGGAGAGTCTTTTCCTTTATTGCTTAGGAGAGTCTTAGTGTCTAAGTAATCTTATCCTATATAAGGATGATTATGCTTCATTGTAAAGACTAGGAATGTAAATGGGTCCCCGATTCTCCGATTACCCAGAAGTTCGGACCTATGAGAAACCGGGTTTGGGTGCTCATATAGGTCCCGATAACTAAATGGGTCCAGTTCTAGATCCATTTTTTGGACCTGGAACCTAAACAGGTCTGGTTCTGGAACCACAATGGTTCGGAATTGTGGCCTTGGTACACGGTTCATCTGTAAAGAATTTGCATATAAAGCAAATGGCAGTTAAGTAATATTTTGAAAAATGAGGCCTCCAAATCAAAAACCCCTTGTTTTGTATGGTATATAGGCCCACCTTTCCTCTTTTCATTTCCACACCAGCCTGGATTTCCTCTCCTTTGACAAAGACAAGGTAGTTGATGGGGTCTCTCTTTTATTAAGACGATGGATGGTGGGGTCTCTTCGGCTAAGCAAAATTGGAGGATGGGTTCTCTCTTTTTCTTCAACTAAGATAAAGTGGGGATGCATTTCTCTCTGTTTGGCTAAGGCAAAGATGAAGGATGGGTTCTCTCTCTCTCTCTCTGTGGCTAAGACAAAAATGGCGATGACATGGCTGGGCTACTTTGTTGGGGTATTAGAGGACGACTGTGGCCTTTGATGGGGTATTAGAGGAGTACTGTGGCCTGTGGAAACAGTTGGAAATGGGGTTTTGTGTGTTTTGCAGGGAAGATGGTGTTTGTGGGTTTTTGTGGTTTGGGTTTGGTATTTGGGTTGTGAAATTTTGGTTTTGATTAATCAACTGTGATGGGGTTTGGATTGAAGGGCTTTTGGGAATTTTGGGTTCTAAAATTGGAGATTTAAACTAACACTTATGGAAAATTTTAATTTCTATATTTTTTTTGTTTTTATTTCTCAGATCTCCAAGAGGAACGGGTCTCAGAACCAAGACCCTGTCATCCAATCGGAACCGCTTTCGGAACCTAGAGATAGGTTTCGACTCGGTTCTGGAAGCACTTGGTGCTTAATGGTTCCGGTTTTGGTTCCACACCAAAACCGACCTGTTTACAAGCCTAGTAAAGACAAATATGCTGATTATCAATAATATTTGAGTTATGAGATTTTTTTCTTTGGTTATGGTTTTTTACTCATTGTGAGTGTGCCTTAGTGGTTGAATCCATATCGGATTCAGTCAATCCCTTAGGAGATTGATTTATTTTTCTCGATCGTGGATCGTGAGTGCACTACAATTTATGTGGAGCACGTGCTTAAATGATCTCATCTAGAGAAAATTATGCCTCAATAACTAACGCTACCTTAAATAACAACAAACTGCTATGTTAAGGAACCAATGGCAAAGGAATTGTAGACTAAGATGCCTAAGCAAGACACAAAAGATTCCACAACTCAAGTTTGCCTCAAATTTCCTTCTATGGGTACTGGTGACCAAAAAAATATAGGCAGCAAGGAAAAACACACCAATTGTTGAAATCTCCTACATTAATTTCATCTTTAGAGATGAACAACGGATAGTTAGATACTGTGATTTGATGGTGCAAATTTTACACATAATGTATCCAACAGTGCAATTGCACATCTTACAAAAATGCGGCCATTGAAAGCAGTTCTACATGAAGTTGTACACAGAAGCTGATGATTATCCAATGGATCAGAATCTCGTCCAATTAATCTTCAACCTAGGTGGACATTTGCTAAAGTTGAGGTTGAGTTCCTTCTAAGCTGGGGGAGAAAGATGCAGGATAGACCTTAAAGGCCACGTGTAGGGCTTAAGTTAATTTAGGTTTTTTTTAATGATGTCATTCATTTTCTAATTTTTTAAGGAGTTATAATTAGGATAGGTTTGCTTAGTTTCCTATTTTTATTAGTTTTCTTAGGGCCTTGTATTTATATATCATTGTAGAGAAGAAATTCTCGAGAGTTAATTAATAGAATTGGGTTTTCCCATTGAGTTGCGTCCTCGTTATTGTCTCTGTGGAGACTTGTTGAAGTGTCAACGAACACACACTTCGGCACTTCAAAGTTAGGGCTTGCATAAAAAATTGGCCTTATGCCAACCTCCTCACCGTAGGGAGAAGATAGAATCTAAGATAGGAAAAAGCAATTAGAAAATTTTCATTCATCATTGCCTAAAGCCAAAATGAGGGCATTACATTATTATATAGGAAAATAAAAACCTAAAACTAATATGGACCATAGAAACACATTGATGGTCGGGATTAAAACATCCAACTAAAATAACTAAAAACATAATTTAAATCCTAATTAAAATAGAATATTTAATTGATAGGTGGGTTGGGCTGGGCCCGAAATATTGGATCGAGATAGGTGGATTGGGCTCATTTACGATTCGACCAATGGGGGACCATGGGTCTGTCCTGCATCATACACCTTCTTTTGCTAGACAATGCGCTTCCGAGTTGGCACTACGCTTAATATGATGGAAAGAGGCATTTAGATTTTTGATAATCTCAAAAACTTCTTCAATGATATTTGCCACGTATGGGGCCACAAGGGATTTACCTGGCTTTCCTCGGCCCGAAGGGATTAGTCTGGCCCAAAGGGCTGGGACACCTTGTGTTAGGAAAAAAAAAATAAAAAAAAAAAATTTGCCAAGTATCAAGTTGGACTTATGCTTGAGAAGCCTAGTGAATGGTCTTGATACACCCGCTGGTTCTCTGTCTTTTTTTTTTTTTTTTTAAATCACTCCCTCAATGCTAATTTACTAGATGAAGAGAAGTCATTCAGTCTCTTTTTTCTGGGGCTTACAACTTTTTTTGTATGCATAAACAATAATTAACAAATGCTATAAATGTCTACTTAAATGACATCATGAACTTGAAGCTACAGACTCAAAAAGTTGCTTGTTAGGGAACTTGAATGTTTGAACATGCTATCACTACACTTTATTACTCATAAACGCATGAACTAAAATGAGCTCAACATTCATAAAGTAAAAAAAATATGAATGTTATTTTCTCACTTAGGTCATTAGTGGGAAAATACCGTAAGAGGAGGAAAAATCTTAATGTGGTCTTCATCTATCTAGAGAAAACTTATGCCAATGCAATTAGAGATTTGATTTGGTTAGAGTTAGGAGTGTCTTGAGTAGTTATATTGATATCAGTAAAAACATGTATGATTAGTGGTAATAAGCGTGAAAACTACCTATGGACAGTCGTGTGTGTTTTCAGTGACCATACTTTTGCATTAAGGGTTAATTTTTAGCCCTTATCATTTTCCACAAATAATGGACAAGTCAACTGTGCACATTCAAGAGGAGGTAGCTTGTGTATGCTGCTTGTGGATGAGGATGAAGATGATGATGATGATGATGAGTATAGTCAAACATTCTCCATGGCAGTACTTGCTGATTGTTGTACCCATCCATCCAAACAAGCAAGGGTGGCTAGAGGAAAATTTGAAATTTCATTGACATGTATTACAGAGGATTTGGTTCTGTACCATGCAAAATTTTTTGGGACACATGGAATGTCCAATCATGAATCTAGATCATTGATCATTCATCATATGCAACCAACTTTATTATTATTATTAGTTCTATTCCTATACAAATGAATCTGTGGTAAAATAGGCCTAGCAGAGGATCATTGAAGTGGTGAGTGGTGAAGGATATAGGGTATAGGTGTAGATGGACCCTCATTGTTTAGAATTTTTTTACTAGGGAAATTAATAGGTATTCAATTTCCATCTCCCTCTTAATTCATTTACCATTAGAGTGGAGATTATTTGATGGTCATTTAGGGATCTTTACATTTGTTTCTTCAACTTTGGCCATTTTTATGCATACATTTGTCATAACTCCTAGGAATTTAATTCCACAAAACAGACGGGCTCTAAAAGAAAACAGTGCCTATTCCCTCCCACTAACTTCCTCTCTCAAATCTGCAATCTAAGTATTAAGCATTTTCTGCTGCTGCTTAGATTGAATAAAAGGAATTACCTCCTAGAATAAAATAGTAGCTCCTATCCGCATAAATTCTTTACAACCTTAACGTTGTAAATTTTGCTTTTCTTGAGCTAATCCTATCCCTCTGACCTGAAAAAAGACAGCATGACCTCCCAAACATGATTTTTAATGCCTCTTCTGCCTGCTTTCATAGTCTCCCAGGAAGCACTTAAATCAATATTAGCCTTCAAATTTTCACAAGGATACCTTTTAAAGTGACTTTGTAACATTTCTCTTCAGCGTTGATTATATACATGTATATGTATTTAGTTAATACTAGGTCAGCGATACATGAAGAACGTCTCCTTACCCTAGTGGTAAGGAATGGCTGTTTTTATTGGGCTATCCAGGGTTCTAACCTTGGCTAGCCCCCCTTCTGCCCACTTGTATGGGCTACCTTCCTTCTTAAGTGGGCTTTCTTCCTAGGTGTGCCGAGCTATCCTTGGGTCCTAGCCCCCTTAGATGGGTTATAGAAAAAAAAAGGTCATTGATATATTATTTTCATCTGGCTGACGATGCTTCTCACTTGTAGCATTCTATGGGATATTTTCCCATATGTATGCATTTATGATGCATAGTTATACTTACGCATGCGGGGTATGCTAGAACTTTCTGTGTAGGAAGTCGGGTTCTTGTCCAACAAGGTTACTCTGGACATTGTGCTAAACTGATAAAAATAATGCGATCATTGATGTTGTTGTGTTTCTACCAAATGAGAGTGATAATAGTTCTTTTTATAGATAAAAAGGGTGATGATAATACACATTATAATATTTCATGATTTGCATCTTTATTAATTCATCGTTTTATTTTTCATTTAGTTGCATTATATTCATTCTCTATATTTTGCCAAACACTCATGCTTTTTTAGTTTTACTTTTATATGAACAAATGTGACGTCAAACTCTCTTTTTCTTTTTATTTTTTATTTTTACTTGGATGCTGGTTCAATTTTGGTGGTGACTACAAGTAGGTGGCTGAACAATTGATGATCATGCATGAGGAGTGTCTTCAAGGCAATTATCATTCAATTGAAAATTTGAGGAAATGCAATGAAGGAGCCCAAGCAGTTAGTCAAAGCAGACAGGTAAATATGATAATGAGCTACAGCTTAAAATGCTTTCATTTTCTGCACTGTAGTATGGTTTGTTACCTTATCCTGGTTACTGAAAAGTCCCATGATTTGTAACTGGTGAAAAATGACCATGAATTGGAAATGTTGAACATATAAGATTGATGGCTAGAAAAAGATGTCTGCTATGAATCAACACCTAAACAATTATTTGTAATTCAGTCTAAAATGGGGAATGTCAGGTGGTTAAATCATGGTTTCAGACTTTCAGCCAATGTCTAGACCTTTACGTGGCTGTCAATATATCAGTTCATGAGTGGGAGCCATTTTAGTTTACAGACCAGTCTTTAATAACCCGAATGAGCACCAAATAGACTAATGTTTCAGGGCTTTTGTTGAGTTTTTTTTTTTTTTTTTTTTAAACTTATATCTATGTATCTATATATTTATATAAATATATATATGTATGTATATTTGAATGGTTAAGTTTTATAAAGGCATTTTGGTCACTTTGTTACATTCAGCAGCTCATGCTAGTGGATCTTGTGTCACATAATCCAATTGTGAAATGCAAATCAGAATTGAAACAGTTTTTGCATTTCTTCCCTTAAACCTATTGCTGTTGCCATGAATTTTGTTTATTTTTTGAAGAGTAATAAAGGAGTTCTATTAGTAGCTCCTGTTGAAGAAGTCTTTTGTTATTATTTTTTTAATGTACACAGTTATAGAGAACATAGCAGGAGACAGAAGAAAAAGGAGGTTGGTGCTCATAAAGAAGGAACCCCTTTCTTGCCTCATTTTACCACAGTATCTGCTTATCTGTTGTCTTCTCTTTCCATTGAAAAAAAGATTTTTCTTAATTGGGTATACCTAGATTGCTGGACAGTAGTTCATGGCTGCATCTTACTTAATTCACAATGATCATGGTTCACTGAGGTGGATAAATAATTATTATTTTGGATTGCTAGGTTCTGAGGTCTTGGATTGTTTCGGTCATTAGTTCTGATTTTTATTTTTATAGATCTTGGATCACACCAGTTCTATAAGTCTGAATTCAATTGTACAGCAGAACTCGGTTTATCGAGGCTGCCTTTTGTTAGATTTGAAGTCTTAACCATCTGATATTTTTTCCATCAGACTAAAAATGACATGTTTTCTCTAAAAAAACAGCAACTAGATTAGAAGATTCAATCCTTCTAATTTTTTAGCTTCTCTCTTTGTTGAGTGTGGATGGTGGTTATATTCCTGAAATCTCTAACTTCGTGTGAGTTTTTTTACTTATATGTTGTTTTCCTTTTTCAATAAGCCTACTACTGGTGATCAGTAGTTAAAATCACTAATAGTGGGTTCTGCTAGAACAAATAGGTGCACCTATGGCATCCTCTAGAAATGATTTTTGGGACATGACTTGTGAGTTGTGAAATGTCAAGAGCCAAACGGTACAGAATGATCTAATCTGACTGAAAATGATTGAAATGTGGCGCAGCCCCGGTTCGTGGGTCAGTTGTAGAACAATCTCCCGTGGGATTGTTTGAATCCAAAAAAGGATTCAAGCCTAGGGCACAACACTACTCACGATAT
The DNA here is from genome assembly GCA_037013555.1 of Sextonia rubra. NCBI lineage: Eukaryota > Viridiplantae > Streptophyta > Magnoliopsida > Laurales > Lauraceae > Sextonia > Sextonia rubra. The sequence continues at coordinate 11,405,470 of JASUAD010000011.1, forward strand.
CGAAGAGAAAATTCTCAATAAACTGAATTTAGTTAATAAAAGCATGTCTATTACAATGAAGAATTCCTCCTTATATAGGAGTGATTGTTTCTAAAATAGAAGGACTAATTCTAAACAAACATAACCTATTAAAAATAAAATAGAAAGCAGATAATTAAGAATAGGGATCCTTGAGGAGGTCAAGGATCAATCGGATGGTCTACGGGCCTGTGATCTGGGCCGGACTTGGGATCGGCCTGCATTAGCTCTCCCCGGCTTGAAAAAACTCGACTTCGGCGAGTTGAGCGCTTGATATCTCTCATAAAGATCATGATTGATGCGTTGGAAGTCAGTTGCTGTAATCCATGTAGCATCGGAGAGAGGACGATTCCGCCAACGTATATAAAACTTTTGATAACCTCCTTTTCGTGTAGAAACAATTTGGTCATTAAGGACATCAATAATTTCATTAGTAGGTGGGGAATTAACAGGTAAAGAAATAAACTGTTCTTCATTATCTCCTTCATTATCATGGCCACGATAGAGAGTAAGATCTTCGACATTGAATGAAGAACTGATGCCTAAATCAGGAGGAATATCAAGAATATAGGCGTTGGGACTGATCTTCTGGAGAATCTTGAAAGGACCTGAGTTGTGAGGGTGTAACTTCTTGTTAGCTCAAAGTGGCAACCTCTCAGATTGAATACGCACCATAACCATATCACCTTCATTAAATTCAACAAAGCGACGATGCTTGTCAACTTGCTGCTTGTAAACACTATTGCTGGCAGATATATGGCGACGTACTTCATTGTGGACTTGCTGCATGTGTTGGAAAAAATGTTTAGCATCTGCACTAACTCTTACATCAACTGGTAACGGGATGAGATCAACAGCGTGTCATGGACGAACTCTTGTAACATCTTCAAATGGTGAAATTCCAGTTGATCGATTGACAGAGTTATTGTAAGCAAATTTTGCCATAGGTAGCACTTGATCCCAATTTGTGATACGGTCACAGACAAGGCAACGTAACAATTGTCCAAGACTTCTGTTTACCACTTCTGTTTGTCCATCAGATTGAGTATGACAAGCAGTAGAGAAATTAAGCTTGGTATTGGACAACATCCATGATGTCTTCCAGAAGTAGCTCATAAATTTCGTATCTCGGTCAGAAACAATATTTTTTGGAAGCCCATGTAGCCGAACAACTTCTTTGAAGAATAATTTAGCCACCTTGTAAGCATCAGTAGTTGCAGTACAAGGAATAAAATATGCCATATTTGAAAAACGGTCAACAACAACAAAGATGGAATCAACCTTTCGAGTAGTCGTAGGTAAACCTAGCACCATATCCATGCTAATATCTTCCCAAGGATTGTGGGGAATAGGCAAAGGTTGATATAATCCAGTGTTTTTCTTATTTCCTTTGGCAATCTGGTATGTTCGGCATCACTCACAAATATGAATTACATTGGTCTTCATGCGAGGCCAATAATATCTGTCGCTGGCAAGAGCAAGTGTTTTATCGCGACCCAAATGTCCGCTACATCCTCCTACATGCAACTCTCGCACAATATATTCACGAATAGAAGTAGCTGGAAGATAGAGTTGCGTACCTTTAAATACGAAATCATCATGAAGATTATAATAAGGATGCGGAATATGATCGCCATTAAGGAGATTCGCATAAATAGAACCAAAATCTTTGTTTGCTGCATAATCTTGTTTAATTTGCTCAAAACCAGGTACATTAATAGACATGGCAGTCAAAAGATGTTTCTTCCGGCTTAATGCATCTGCAATCATGTTATCCTTTCTAGCTTTATGACGAATGCTAAATTTGAACTCTTGTATATATGCACTCCATTTAGCACGGTTAGCACTGATCTTTTGCTGAGAGTGTAGATGTTGCAAAGCATCATTATCAGAAGAAAGCTCAAACTCATTAGCAATCAAATAATGTCTCCAGTGATGAAGTGTCTGGACAAGAGCATAGAATTCTAAATCATACGCAGTATACTTTCGCTTGGCATCAGAAAGTTTCTCATTGAATAATGCAATTGGATGTCCTTTCTGGCTAAGGACACCGCCAATGCCAACATTCGAGGCATCACAAGCAATTTCAAATAGCTTGTTAAAATCAGGAACCTGTAGAACATGTGCTTCAGTAATCTTTTGCTTGATCTTTTCAAAAGCCTTGGTGGCTGCATTGGTCCATTTGAAGTCATCTTTCTTCATATAGTCAGTAATAGGAGTCATAATAGTACCGAAGTTTCTGATAAACTTTTTATAAAAATTGGCAAGACCATGAAAACTACGAACTTCAGTAAGGGTAGTAGGAATTGGCCAATCAAGAATAGCACTTACTTTTGCAGGATCCATCTTAATACCTTGTGTAAATACTATATATCTCAAGAAAACAACAGAATCACTCATGAAGGTGCAATTCTTGAGATTAATATAGAATTGCACCCTGCGGATAAGGTGGCAGACCTTATCTAAATGCTAAAGGTGATTTTCTTTTGACTTGCTGTAAATAAGAATATCGTCGAAGTAGACGACAACAAATCTTCCAATATAAGGCTGCAATAACTATGTCATAACCCGCATAAAAGTATTAGGAGCATTGGTTAAACCAAAGGCCATAACTTTCCAATATATTTTCAAAGAGACCATCCTTTGTTTTAAAGGCAGTTTTCCATTCATCTCCTGGTTTTATGCGAATTTGATGATAACCGCTCCGCAGATCAATTTTTGAAAATATGCATGCACCAGTCATCATATCTAACATATCATACAATTGAGTGATAGGGAAGCGATATTTTACCGTGATTTTGTTGATTGCACGGCTATTTACACACATTCACTAGCTTCCGTCCTTCTTTGGAGTGAGAAGTGCTGGAACACCACATGGATTGAGACTTTCCCTTATATAGCCTTTCTGAAGCAAATCATCAACCTTTTTAACTCCGCATGTTTTGTTGGGCTCATCCAATAAGCAGGCAAGTTAGGTAAAGAAGCTCCTGGAACAAGATCAATGGCATGCTGAATGTTTCTTGGCGGGGGTAGTTCCTTAGGTAACTCGTCAGGAACTAAGTCAGCAAATTTGTTTAATAACAGCTTCACTTTTTGAGGAATGGCATGAGAATCATCAGCAACTTGTTTAGTAACTAATGCATACGTGACACCTTGCTCTTTGCTTTCAACTTCAAATATCCGCATTGTTAAAATATGCGATGTAGGAGAAGATGCGGCAACAGGGGAAGAGGAAGGTGAGGATGGTGGAGTCTGCAAAGGACGCAACATGATTCTTTTATCTTTTCATTTGAAAGTGTAGGTATTATGTTCATGATCTGTGATAACTTTAAGCTTCTGTAGCCATGGCTGTCCAAAAAGAATGTATAATGTTCATTGGGATGACATCACAGAGAAGGTTATCCTCATAATTGCCAATCTTAAAAGGAACAAAGCATTGCTGACGAACGGGAATAGAATAGTTGTCAACCCATGCAACTTTATATGGCCTTTGATGCTTTACCGTGGGGAAGTTTAAGCTTATCAACTGCTTCTTGAGAAATAACATTCATAGTACTGCCACCATCAATAATCATATTACATGATTTGCCCATACAACTGACATGGGACCGAAAAATAGAGGCATGATTCCAATCTATTTCCTCTTTTGCATCTGCTACTAGCAAACGACGATTTAGAAAGAGAAGTTGAATGCCATCGTCAGCGTCTACATAATCCAATTGATTTGCTTGATCTTCATAACGAGGATTTGTGTCAACTTGCCCTGATTCCATATGCTCATCCTGCTGAACATCACTATCACGCGCTCATTGGAAGTGTATAAATTTCGATGAGGGCATTCATTGGTTTAATGTCATCGTTGCTTGCAGGCATGACAAACAATATCCCTTCTGTCTGTTCTTCCATAAATACGATTATCATTCTGGTTCTGTGGAAATCTCTAATTCTGTTGGGGATTCATCTGCCTTTGTTGCATACCTGGCCAAGGATTCTAAGGGGTTTGCTGAACTGGACGCTGAGGAGGAAGCCTATAAACTGGTGCTTGATTACGATTATAGGTAGGGTCAGGACATCTTTTTGTGGAAGATTCCCCGGCTTAAAAAGTATTGCACTTTCGCAACTGAATTTCATGTTGGGCTTTGCGGGCTTTATTGAATATTTCATCTACTGTGGCATAATCAAACACTGCCACCTCTCGTCTGATATTGGCATGCAGATTATCTCTGTATCTGGTGATAGTCAGACGGTCATCTGTCCTCAAGTTATAGCGCACAACGTACTCATGAAACTTGTTGGTATATTCTTCCATAGTCATAGTGCTTTGCTAGAGACTTAGATACTCTTGATGAAGTGTATTCATATAATTAGATGGAAGAAAATTGCCCTTGAGTTTTTCTTTCATAATATTCCATTGGAGAATTGGTTGGCCCACTGCAAGCTCATTGTTCTCAACACCATACCACCAAATTCGAGTAGGACCCTTAAGTTTTACGTTGGTAAAGGCTATCCGCTATGTATCATTCATACCATACTAAGCAAAATAGTCCTCCAAAGAATTAAGCCAATCAACAAAAACTTTCGAGCTCGCATCACCACTAAAGTCAGTAATTTCAATTTTGACTTTTCTAGTGATGTCATCAGGTGAGGGTGTAACAGGGGGAGCTTGATAATCTCGTTAAGCCAGAAGTCGTTGCATAAAACCACGAATGGATTCTTGATTTTCAGGTCTTTCTGGTTGGACGGGCGTGTACATAGTCACATTGGATGATCCTTCTTGACTAACAAATTGCTTTGTTTGTTTCTCAGCAATGACATTTTCTGCAATTTTGAGATGTCCCGTGACATCTTCTAATTCTTGACTTAGTTTAAGGATGGTTTCATTTTTCTGCTGGTCGGTCATCCAATGTTGGAGATCATCACCTTTTCTAGGCATGATTACTACTTCTCCCCTTTTTTTTTTGGATGAAATAAAGAAAGAAAGAAAGAAAAAGTGGGCCGGGTCAGTTAAAACTCAGGGTCCGAACGTGGTAAGAGAAAAGAAGGTCTTGTCTTGAGATGTGCGCAGAGAAAAAATAAAAGAAGGAAGGGTCGGCTTAGCTGCTGTGTGGAGGATTTCTTTGCAGCTCGGCGATGCATATCGGCATTGAGGATTTCGCTGCTGCTCGGCGATGCAGATCAGCTGGAGACCGGCGACGCTGCTACCGACGGCGCTGGGGCTGGAGATTGGTGACGACGAAAATCCACGGTTCCAGGTGTTGCCGAAACCAATCGTCTCGCTTTTTCCTCTACTCATTTTGCTGCTGCTGCTTCTTTTACACTATGGGGGGATATTGATGGTGTTGATGGCTGTGAAAAGTGGAGGGTGAGGGGACTGCCGTAGCAAAAGGGCTGACAGATGTCTTAATCAGTGTTGAGGGTTTAGAGATGTAAAAAGGGGTCTTGTTGGGGGAATGGGTGGCGCTCGGTTTAGTGATGGGGTCTGTCGCAGATGTGGGCGCCGACTGGATGGGGTGGTGGGTTGGGTTGGTTCCGGCGAATGGATTTTGGCAGGGGTGTGGTGTTAGGGTTTCGGTATTGGTGTGTGGAGTTAGGGATTTGGTACGGTAGGGTTAGGGGTTGTGGATGTGGGAAGTGACAGGGAGATGGGTGTCGGCAGGAGGGTAGGTGGGTTTGAGTTGGTGACGAGGGTCGAACAATATAGATTTCTATTTTTGAAAAAGGGTGTCGCCTGGGTTTTGGGGTCGACTGGGGCCATCTGGGATGGCCGTCTGGGATGGCAGCGGAGGATTGGGTTTGGGAATGGTGGTTAGGATTGGGATCTGTCTTGGTCTGGGTTTAGGGTTCTGTTGGGTGCCGATCGGGAGGTTGGGTGTCGTCTGAGATAGCAGCGGAGAGGATGGGGTGACAAATTTCGGAAACGACAGATGGCTCCCGGCGACCGGATTTGGTCTCTAATAGCAATCTGGCATAGCCCCAGTTCATGGGTCAGTTGTAGAACAATTTTCCGTGGGATTGTTTGAATCCAAAAAAGGATTCAAGCCTAGGGCACAGCACAACTCAAGATATTGAAGAGAAAGTTCTCAATAAACTGAACTTAGTTAATAAATGCATGTCTATTGCAATGAAGAACTCCTCATATAGGAGTGATTGTTTCTAAAATAGAAGGACTTATTCTAAACAAACATAACCTACTAAAAATAAAATAGAAAGCAGATAATTAAGAATAGGGATCCTTGAGGAGGTCAAGGATCAATCGGATGGCCTGCGGGCCTGTGATTTGGGCCGGACTTGGGATCGGCCTGTATCAAAATGCATCGCTATCGTCTTCACAATCTATTTTCCCTTGCAATCATGTCCTCCTCATCCATGAATTATCTTTTTGACATTTGTCTCTAGCACTGATTATTTGCAGGTCCTGTGGCTCTCAACTCCTACATGTATGGCCTCTGTTTTCATAATGCACTGTTTATTTGACTTGCCCATCTTTGATGGATGATGCCCCTCCTCCATTGGGAGATTCTAGCCATTTGGTTGATGGCTGTTTTTTTTTTTAATTGGGCCGTTGTTTGCCCAGTAAGATCCATATGCAGACCAGTGATTCGCATGGGATTTTATGGGTATTGATTTGTCTACTTAGCACCATCAGAATGACAGAATGGATGAAACTCCATGAGTGGAATGGGGTGCCTCATCAAACCATGGGTTGCCTGGGGCTCCTGGTTCTCAGTAATTCCTTTCTCACGTTTATTTGGGTGGGCGGATGCGGCAACTAAATCTACTTGTCACTTTTTATTCAGAAAAGAAAAAACAAAATCAAATGTGTGTATTTTTTTATCACATGGCAGGTGGTAAATGATGATGAGGACGAGAGTTCTGATGATGGCGCATCTGGCATGGTGGTGGATGAGACGAATCCAAAGCCAAAGGACGCTCTAACAAATGGGTCGAAGCAGGAAGAGTCAATGGAAGCTGAAGAAGGTTGGACTGTTGTCCCCGCAAGGAGAAACCGGGGTAAGAGATATTGAAAGCTCGAAGGCTTGTTTCTTCTTCTTCTTTTTTCTTTTTTGGGCCTCCCATGGAAGGAATTGTAGTTTCTTGTTTAATTTGCATCAATTTTCCAAGAGTTGATTATGCTTGTTACTCTCTAAGTTCTATGTATTATAGAGCTGCCCTTTTTTTTTAATCAAGTACAATGTTCCCAGACAGTTAAGTGGGTTCATTTTTTCTTTTAAATATGCATTAACTGTCTTTTGACTTTGTTGTAGTTTTTATTATTCATTTTAAATTCATATAAAAGAAGATTAACATGACTCCCTGAGTTGAACGACTCCTGTCATTGTATCGACTCCACTCCATGGCTTGCTTACTTGTACGAGTCACAAGTCAGCAAGCTATGGATGAGACCAGACAATAAAATGAATAATTGTTAATTGATTGATGATTTGTATATACTCGATTGAAGGAGAAAACTCAGGAATGGTTCACACTATGAGAAGAAATGACAAACGAGGGTACCAGACCGAGGGTTTGTTTGTTCGAATCATTAACTGGGCTTTTTTTGCTTTTTGCTTTTGAAAACCTTTTGTCATGAGAAGTCTGTTTTAATATTTCATTTTTACATGGACTTTTCTTGAAGCAAAAGTTAAAATGCACTTTCTAAAGACCCACTTTGCTTTTACAATGGGATTTTTCACATAAGCGGGCTGCACAACATAATGAAGCGGAAAGTCTCGTGGGAATGAAATTAGCTTTTGCAGGAAGCTCCCCCACCTCTAATTTCCTTCTCTCCATCTTTCTACCTTTGCAATTGTCAGCCACTCTTCCTTTCAAACAAATATAGGATAAAGAAAAATTAGGGCTCATTTGATTCGACAGTATTAGGCCCTTTTTTTTCTCTTGAGCTCTCATTCATTCCCCATGTCGTGGGTTTTCTAGCTATGGGATTTCAGATTAATATTTCTCAATTTATATTAGGGTTGAAAATTGGATTCCCTGGCGTGATGCATTATATTAGGCTGAAGTTTTGAATTCCTTTGTGGCGTGATGCATTGATTCCGTCCAACCAATTTGTTTGCTTGTTTTTTCTGATGAATGGTTGGATGTTATTGCATACCTTTCTTTTGTTCTCTTCTTCAAGAGTGAGGAAGACAAGGTGACTTGGGTTTTTTTTCCTCTTCTCAAATTAATTTGTTCAATTAATTAAAATTTTCATTTCACTTTGATTTACTAGCATCCTTTATATACCATGGATTCTCAGAATTTTCTTCTTTGTGTAAGTTCTTTGATAATTAGGACCCATGCGTATAAAGGTGGGAAGTCAAAAAAAAAATCAAGTTCTACTCTTGGAATTTATGGGTTAGCACTTTTACGGCTATATGCTTTTATCTAGAATTTCATAAGTGCTCTAGAGAATTAGTCCTAATTTTCATAGAAAGTGGCCCCACCTTCACACTCATATAGATGAGTCTATAAGAGTGCTCCTGCAGCTGTGCACCCTACCATGAAGGCTATAGATCTCATTAAGAATTAAACCTAACCTCACTCGCTATAGGTTATATATTGACATTTAATCTCACATAACATAACATGATAGGGATGAGTTTTTTTTAGAAATATTTATTCTCATTTTTTCAGTGAACCAATCATCAAGATAGCTTGTTTTTCCCATTGAACTTATTTCTAGGGATCTTTTGTCATTATGTTAGGTTCTCGCTATTGATGATTTATGGGTTTAAGACCATCCCTTTATTTGCTGTCTTTATTTTCTCCCTTGCAAGGCCTTTTGTCAAAGGATCTGCCAAAATTGTCCTTTGGTCTCACATAATCAATTGTAATCACTCATCCACCGAGTAATTGTCTCACATAGCTATGTTGCAATCGTACTTGTCTAGACTTTCCATTGTATGTGGCATTTTGTGCATTTATAATTGCTGCAGTGTTATCACAATGAATAATAATAGGAGGAATTAGTTTAGTACACAAATGAATATCATATAATAAATTTCTAATCCATTCGGTTTCTGTTGTAGCAGCTCTTAGAGCCAGCCAAGAATTCCGAATCCTGATTAGAATGCGATATTGAAGTTTGTTTCCTGGATTTTCAGGATATTGCAGCAGCACCCATGGTAAAAATATAACCACTTGTAGACTTAGAATCATCTAAGTCTAAGTTCCAGTCAACATCACTGTAACACTCAAATGAAGCTGGATAACTAGAATAACACGATGCATAATTCATAGTATGCTTTAAATATTTAAATACTCTAGATACATCATTTCAATGTTCAACACCAGGATTGCTTGTATATCTACTTAATTTACTTATAGCATAAGTTATATCAACACGAGTACAGTTCATAGCATACATTAAACTGCCAATTACATTGGCATAATCAAGTTGTGCTATACTATCACAATCATTTTTTACTAATTTGATACTTGGATCAAATGGAGTATAAACTAATTTACAATCAAAATGGTCAAATTTTTTCAACACTTTTTCAATATAATGTGATTGGGACAGTTTGATGCCAAAGGCATCTCTAATAATTTTGATTCTCAATATTACATATACTTCTCCCAAGTCTTTCATATTAAAATTATTGGAGAGAAGAGTTTTAGTTTCTTTAATATAGTCCAAGTTTATCCCAAAAATTAGTAGATCATCAACATACAAACACAAAATTATAGTTAAACTACCATGAGATTTATAATAAATACATTTTTCAACCTCATTTATTTTGAAGCTTTTGTAAAGCACAACATCATCAAACTTTATATGCAATTATTTTGGCCCTTGTTTTAGTCCTTATAAAGACTTTATCAACTTACACACCTTATAATTTGTCCTTTTATCACATAACCCTCAGGTTGTTGTATATAAATCTCCTCTTCTAAATCTCTATTTAGAAAGGTAGTTTTAACATCCATTTGATGAATATGCTAAGTATGTACAGTAGCTCTAGCTAATAAGTTCTAATAGAACTGATTCGTGATATAGCTCAATAAGTGTCAAAAAAGTTGTTGACCCATAAAAATAAAAATCACAACTATTGCAGTGAAGACATTACAAGCAAACTCCAACCTAAGGGCACATAAACCCTAAGATTGTGGAATGCCAGGTTAAGTACTATATCCAAATGTTCAAAATTAATGCAACTCATTTAGAAGACTTCAAATGAGCTTAAGGTACAACACTTCAAAATTCAGAGTTGACAGACTTCATTTGGTCACCCGACTCACCAAATCTCAAATTCAAAATTCATTAGTTCAAAGTCTAGGGGTCATTGGACACACTTAAGCTTTTGAGTTACCAAAGTGGCTAAAAATCTCATAATAACTCCAAAACATGCTTAGGAATGATGCTTCAAAATCTCAAAGCATTTGGACTTCATGTCAATTCAAATTTAAGTTCAATGATTGCCTTCAAGCTCCTTTGGGGTCACTATGACAACAGATACTTCTATATATCAGAATCAGCTGAAAATCCTTAAGGAAGCTCAAATTATATTCAGGAGCGGCTTTATAAAATTTCAAGTTAATTGGATGTCATTTGACTCAAAGTCAACAAACATGTCAACTTTGGGTCAGTGACCCCCAAGGCATGGGGTCACCGACCAAAGTCCTGCTGCTAGGTGACCAAAGTTGATGAAATTCAGATGCAAAGCTAAAGTCATATCAGAATTGGTTCTGGAAATTTTCAATCGAAGAGGACTTCGGATGATCTTACTTCAACTACATGTCAGTTAGCAGTCCGTGAACCCTAAGTCATGGGGGTCACTGACTAAAATCCTACCTCTAGGAGGCCAAAGCAGTTGAAATTTGGATCAAAGACTTAAAATATACTCAAAGTCAATTTCCCAAAGTTTTAAATCAATTGAACATCATTCGAGTACAAAACAAGCTAACTGCTTGTAACATAAGAGAACATTAACTTAGAACAAGCAACAAGTGAGTCACTATTCGAAATCCTATTTCTAAAAATTCAAACCATATGAAATCTTGATGGACACTTTAAGATACCCCTGAAATTAGTCTTCTAAGTTTCAAATTAATCGGAGGTCATTTGGGCTCAAACAATTGAAACAAGGGCCAATTTTTCATGAAAAGTCAATAGGAAGGTTGATCAACTTCAAAAGATCAAAATGATTGAAATTTCTATGAAACACTCAAAATAGTGTTAAAAAGCATCCCTCAGAGTGTTGTGAAGATTGGACATCTCTCGGGCTCCAAACAGGTAAAATGAGTCACATATGCAAAAAACCCAAAATTAGACCTGTCAGTGACCACGGCCACGGTCACTGACTCCTGTGAAGCGGTTCCCGGCAATTTTAGCAGTTTTCTCCACTTTATTTCGAACTCCAACCTCTTATAACTCCCTAAACCACCTCTGAAGTCTATAAAAAAAAAAGTGTTGGCACTTGGGAGAGGTTCCACACAAGTTTCAAGCAAATTCAAGGAAGTTAAACAAGTTCAAAGCACATTAACAAGCAAGTTCCAAGAATTCACAAGACTTCTAAGGCACTTCAAGCACTCCAAACCTACTTATTCTTCTCCTTCTTACTAACTTAACGTGAGAAATGGCTTAGAGAAGGAGAAGAAGCATTCATATCACTTAGAGAAGATGGATGCAAGGGCCATGAAATATAAAAAGGATGAAGTTTATTTCCTTTGGTTTTCTTACTTGGGAGGGTTTTGGCTATCTCAGAAGTTGTGAACAAGCCTCTTTAGGCTTCATTCTGTTCCTTAAAAATCATAAGCTCAGAATGGTACAACTTTGGCTCCATTTTGCTTGTATAAAGCACTATTTTGGATTTGTACAAAAACAATCCGTAACTAAAAAATGATAATTACCAAAGGTTTTAGTCGATTCCATGGCGAAATGAAACACTCTTAGTGGTCATTCAACACTCCAAAGTCAAAGAACACAAGCTTCAGCACTCTGAAGGCATCACAGAAGCAAAACATAGAAGAAATGAAACAAAAAGTGGCCATTTCGGCCACTGTCTGTTAGTGACCATGGGCCACAGTTGCCATTTCCCTGCCTTTTTTTTTTTTTTTGCAGTTTTTGCCCCTTTTTTTTTTATGTATTTCCTATAGTTTCTAAGTTTAGATCACATCTGAGACTAGAGGGAGAAGTTGTATATTTTTAAAACTTGTGAACAACTTGTATCCCCATGGTTAGAGCGTTAGAACCCATGTAAATAAAGGGAGATTAATGATGAACTGTAATTATGTTTCCCATTCTTCTTAACGCTTTAAGTATGTGAATGTTGGACTTGAATCCATTGTATTTCACATCACGTTTCGAGTACGATTAAAAGTCTACCCCCTACTTTTGCCTAAAGCCTTTGGCTACTAGCCTGGCTTTGTATTTTTCAATTGACCCATAAGGTCTAAGTTTCTACTTAAGAACTCCATTTGCATCCTAAAGGTTTTGTACCTAAAGGTAAGTCAACTAGTTCCCAAGCATGGTTTGCTAGGATGGACTCTATTTTATCATCTAATTTTTTCTTCTAAAAGGCAGCATCATGCGTAGACATAGCCTTCGTAAAAGTAAATGGGTCCTTTTCTACTAAATAGGTTTCAAAGTCAGGGCCAAAACTAGTGGATATTCTGACTCTTTTACTTCTCCTAAGTTGGGGCTCCTTTTCCTTTAGAGTTTTTAGAACTCGTTTAGATGAGGAAGGTTCATATGCAACTCTAGTCTTAAAAAGGAAAATATCTTGAGTCTACATCTCTAAACTTAACTAGACTTTGGCCTTCTATTTTTAGAAATCTATAGGCACTACTATCTTGTGCATATCCTATGAACATACATTTCCATGAGTGGGGTCATCACTTAAGCCTTTTTGGATCTATTATCCTAACAAGGGCCAAGCAACCTCAAACTCTAAAATATCTAAGATTAGGGGTTCCTCCCTTCCCAAATCTCAAAGGGTATACAATTTGTCGTAGAATGCAAAGTTCTATTTAAGATAAAATATGTAGTCAATAAAGCTTCACCCCCAAAGATTTTTTGGACTATTGGATGAAATCAACATACAAGTAACCATTTCAATCAAAACCCAATTTTCTTTTATACCATTTTGTTAATCTGTATAAGGAGCAGTATTGGTTCTTTTAATTCCTTTATATTCACAAAAGTCCAAAAATCTTTTGAAGTATATTCACCACCTTTATCACTTTTAAACTTAATTACTTCTTATTTATCTAATTTGTTTTCAACTTCAAACACAGATTTTAAATTTAGATAAAGCCTCATCTTTAGTTCTTAGCAAGTATACATAAGTATATCTAGAACAATCATCAATAAAAGTAATAAAATAATATTTTCCACCTCTAGTTATAATGCTACTTAAATCACATATATAAGAGTTTACCAATTGAAGTAACTCAAATTCTCTTTCCACATGATGAAAAGGCTTATGCGGAATTTTGGATTGAGAACATATTTCACATTTCTTGTATTCATCTTTATATTTATCAATCAATCCATCGTTACTCATATTTTTTATAGTTCTGAAATTAAAATGAACTAGTCTAGCACGCCAATCATAAACAGAAGTAATTATATAAGCAGAAGAAGATGCAGTATTATTGATAACACTCAATTTAAACATACCATCACAAGTATAACCCTTACCAACAAGGACACCTTTCTTGGTAATTACAAACTAATTAGACTCTATCAGTTGCTTAAACCCTGCCTTATTCAAAAGATAATTAGAATTCATATTCTCTCACATCTCTAGAGCATGAAGCACATTCATCAATGTCACAGTTTTTCTAGAAGTGAATTGAAGTTCAACCTTCCCTTTACCAGTTACTTGAGTAGTAATAGTAGTTCTCAAAGCGAGTTTACAATCGTTCTTGACCTCCTCATAGTGTTGACCTATAAAAAATTATAAATGTTATAGCAAAGACATTACAAGCAAATTCTAAACCAAGGATACACAAGCCCCACGATTGTGGAATGACAAATCAAGTATTGCATCAAGATGTTTAGAGTTGATGCAATCTACTCAGAAGACTTCAGATGAGCTCAGAATGCAGTAGTTCAAATTCTAGAGTTGGTGAACTTCATTTGGTCACTTGACTCACTAGACTTCAATTTATGGATCATTGACACAAAGTCGAAGGATCCTTGAACAAACTCAAATTTCTCGATTACCAAAGTAGCTAAAACTCTCATTGAAACTCCAAATCATACTTGGGAATAATGTTTCAAAGTTTCAAAGCATTTGGATTTCATCTCAGCTCAAACTAAACTTCAGTAACTGTTTGCTAGTTTTTTGGGAGTCACTGTGGAAATTGAAACTTCTACATGTCAAAACAAGCAGAAATTTAGGGGAATGTCTTCAAATACATTCAAAGTTTCAGAGCATTTGGACCCAAACTCGGTTTGGATGGTTGTCTACTAAGATCTATGGGTCACTGTGTAAAGTGACACCTCATGAAGATCAAATTAGCTGAAACTCCTGGAGGAAGCTCAAATTATGCTTAAGAGAGGCTCTACAAAATTTCAGTTCCAACGAATATCATGTGATTCAAATTCAACAAACATGTCAACTTTGGGTTCGTGACCTCCAAGGCAGGGAGTCACTGACCAAAGTCCTGCTTCCCGATGCTCAAAATCGAGAAATTTGGACACAAAGTTTTAATCATTCTCAAAAGATATTTTGTAAATTTTCAATTTAGAAGGATTTCGTTTGAGCCTACTTCAACGACATGTTAGTTGGGAGTCCATGACTTCTAAGTCATGGGGGTCACTGACCAAAGTCCTATATTGAGGAGGCCAAAGCTGATGAAATTTGGAACAGAAATTCAAAATGTATTCAAAGTTAATTCCCTAAAGTTTCAAATCAATTGAACGTCATTCGGATAAAAAATAAGCTAACTGCGTATAGTATAAGATGAATAGTGACTTAGAATATGCCGCAAGTGAGTTGTTGTTCGAAATCGTACTTCCACAAATCCAAACTCATGAAATTTGGGTGGAAACTGCAATACCCCTAACATCAATCCCTCCAAGTTTCAAACCAAACTGAGGTCATTTAGGCCTCAAACAGCTGAAACAAGGGCCCATTTTCATGAAAAGTCAAAAAGGAGTTAACCAACTTCAGAATGTCAAAACGGGCTGAAATTTCTATAGCGCACTCAAAATAGTGTTAAAAGCATCCCTCCAAGTTTCATGAAGATCGAATATCGTTCAAGCCCCAAACAGGTGAAAACGGGTCACATGTGTAAAAATCCAAAACTACGCCTTGTCAATGATCGTGGCCCTCTGTCACAGACCCCTGTGACTTGGTCCCAGATGGTTTCTGGGAGTTATTTCACTTTATTTCAAAGTGTAATTCCCTTGCAATTGCTATGAACTGCCCCAACTTCCTCTGAAGCCTTTAAAAGGTATACTTGGGCTCTGAAAAAAGAGTTGAAGCAAGTTCTAAGCCACCAAAGCAAGTTCCAATCAATTGCACACTAAGTTCAACAAGTCACAAGCCTAATTCAAAGAATTCTCAAGGCACTTTAGGCACTTGAAGTCGACTTTTCTTTTTCTTCTCACTAACTAAAGGTGAGAAATATTTCAGAAAAGGAGAAGAAGCATGCATCTCACTTGCAAGGGCCACTTGGATGAAGGCTTCTTCCTTTGACTTTCTCACTTAGGAAGGGTTTTTGGGTCATCTCGAAAGTTATGAACAAGCCTTTTAGGCTTCATTATGTTCCTTGAAAGTTATAGGTTCAAAATGACAGAACTTTGGCTCCATTTTTGCTTGTATAAGCACCATTTTCGGATTTATACAAAAATAGTCTGTAACTAAAAGGTGATGATTATCAAAAGTTTAATTCGATTCCATGGCCAAATCAAGCACTTTTGGTGGTCATTTAACACTCCAAAACTCAAATAATCCAGACTTGTATTGGATCAAGCATTCTGATGGAGCTTCCAAAACTAATGAGCTAGGAGAACCAGTTTCAGAGGTTGGAATCATTTTTTTCAGCCCGAAAAGATTTTATGTCCCTCACTCATTCTCATTAATCAAGCCATGTTCAAATAGTGTGCAAAATACACAGTATTGAATATGGGTCTCGAACTAGCCTTGGAATCAGGCATCAATATGCTTAGAGTTTATGGAGATTTGCAACTTCTGATCAAATAAATGAATCTTGAGTATGAAGTGAAGAAACTAGACATGATTCCCTTCTTCAAGAAAGCTTGTGAACTCAGGAAAAGATTTATGCTAATTGAGTTTCACCACATTCTAAGACATCAAAATGTCAAAGTAAATGCACTGGTAGGATTGGCATCCTCAATGTCAATCCTTGAAAATGACAAAATGGCGTTGGAAGTAGTCAAAAAAAGACTTCTACCTCCACTCGATACCCATAAAGTAGTAGTAGATTACTTCGATGTGATTAAGAACTGGATTTCATCTTTCCAAAATTCATTCAGAGATTGGAGAGATCCATTTATTGATTATATTCTTCATGGAGTCCTACGAGAGAATACTAAAGATAGAACTAGTATTCAAAGGCAAGCTCTAAATTTTCACTTTGATTTGCCTTCAAAGATTTCTTATCGCAAATCATATGATGGAGTTCTTCCCCGTTGCTTGTCACCAAAGGAAACAGATTAAGTGCTTAAAGAAATTCATTCTGGCCTATGCAATGCTCACTAGGCTAGGCCAAAGCTTACGATTGAAGGTAAGGCTACTATTGGCCTGCAATGATGTTTGATGCTATCAGTTTTGCAAAAAAATGTAATGAATGTCAAATTCACGGTGATTACATCCATGACAGCCTGAATATCTACATCCTACATCCACCCATTGGCCATTTGAGTCTTGGGAAATGGATATAGTTGGAAAAATCAATCCACCATTAGAACGTGGTCATCAATTCATTTTGGCTGCAATGGATTACTTCTCCAAATGGGTGAAAGCAGTTCCCATTGCAGAAGTCAAAACAGATACAGTCTTCAGTTTATTGAAGGCTCATATAATCTATCGTTTTGGTGTGCTTAAACGTCTGCATCATGACAATGGTCCTTAGCTCAACAACGATATATTCTACAAATTCTGTAGCAAGTGCAGTATCCAATGTTGTCCTTCCACAACATATAAGCCTGTAACTAATGAGCTTGCTAAAGCTTTCAACAAGACTATTTGCAAAATTGTGAAGAAAATGGTCTCTGACAACAAAAATAGATGGAGTACCAAACTTCTTGAAGCTCTATGAGCCTATAGAACTATAGTTCGTGGTCCAACCAAATTAACATCATATTCCTTGGTTTATGGCTGTGAAGTTGTAATACCCTTGGAAATCCAACTCCCTTCTCTTCGGGTAGCTGTGATAAACAAATACATTGAAGAAAAGAATACTAAACTCAGATTTCAAGAGTTAGAATGCCTTGATGAAAAGAGGCTTGCTGCTAGGCAAAGCATTGAATTATATCAAGCTCATATGGCTAGGTTGTTCGACAAAAAGGTCAAATATAGATCTTACAAGAAAGGAGACTTAGTCATTGCAGTTAAGAGAGCTATGTTCTCCACACACTTGTCAAAAGGCAAGTTTGGATCCAAGAGGGAAGGATCCTTTGTCGTCGACAAGGTCTACTCCAACGGTGCCTACGCACTTCTCACCCTTGAAAAAGACATATATATGATGCTTATCAAAGGAAAACTTCTTAAGAAATACTACACTTAAATGCCATTGGCATACCTAAACCATATACAGTGTACATTCCCATCCTTAAAACCTTCAGTTTCGAGCCTCACAACCGATGACTCTTAACCAAAATCCATCAGGCTTGTGCAAAACGACTATGATGATAAGGCCCATCGGCCCCTCTAATCAAATTTTGTTTCTTGGATAATGTCCCTACAAGACCACTTGTAACATCATGCTGTATGGACGAAGTCCTTTTGCGGACCTTGTATAGCCAAATCCAGCTGTATAGACTAAGTATTTTTGCAGACCTTATATAGCTGCCCTTTGTTATATGGAAACAAGTCTTTTTGTGGACCCCATATAACCAAAACCCTAACAAACCTCAAAACCAAAATTTTGTCCAAATGGATCAAGTCATGGACCCTGGAGGAAGCCTCACACATAGGCACCAGATAAAGTCAACCTATATGACTCTTTTCTTTGTTGATTTGTATATCCAAAAGCCTATAAGTCACATTCCATACAAGTTTGAGAAAACAAAATCAAAACAAACTATCCAAACCATACACACATCCAAAACATCCATACAAAGTTAAACCAAACATTCCATGCTAATGACAAAGTGGAACAAAATGAAAATTTCATTGATATTCATTTGGAGTTTAATACAAAAATGAAGTCAATGTATACATGGGCCCCAGGGCTAATCAAAATAAAAATAGTTAGATAGGAGCTGTAGTAGAGAGTTCTAGACCAGGAATTTCTCCAATTGTTTCCTCGCATTCAGTACACCTTCCATAAGAGCATGCCCTTTGTAGCTTACATAAGCGGGTGCGGCAATATTGATGTCAATCTCATCCAGTTTGGTATTCATTTCACTCTTCAGATATTGAACAAAATCATCCAAAGCAGTCTGCTTCAGCTTGCATAAGAAGGTCATTTCTATGTTGATTACCCTCTGAAATGGACCTCTTTAAGTCTTTAATGTTATTTTCCAAAGAAGACAATTGTTGCTGCAGTACGATGATCTGTTGTTGTATATTTTCATGCTCGGTCTATGTTATCTTAGCCTGCACTGCATTTATTGCCCTTATCTCTTCTTTGGTGTTCTCAATCTCTGCAGCCATTTGAACTTTATGCCTCAGTATTTCATCTTAAAAAGCTTTGGTATGATAAATACTTTTGTCCCAGATATCCTTTTCTTTAAGCTTGCTGAAGAAGATGACAAAAGCATCACGAAGACCACTCAAAATCAGTTCTGGCACCATAAGATATCAACATATCGGCTAATGCTTGGGCACTTTGGATCTTCTCAAGAGTAAGATCTCCTTAGAAGAGTATGGCCAAGGTGCTATGAATAGCCATCTTCATGGCAAAGTTCACAATAGATTGAGGCTTTGGGGCATCGTCAAACAAACTGGGCTCCTTAGGAACAGAAAGATTTGAATCTCGTTCTTATGAATTTGACTGAGTTTGAGAGCCTGAGCAGTCATCTCCTTATTTCTCAACATTTGTAACCTCACCCCCAGAAGCAGCCAATGCTTATTCGCAGACAGAAAGCGAGTCATGCAATCCTTGTGAAGACAAAGTGGCTGAAGGATTCCTATTTGTATTCGGTGTTACTGTAACATTTAATAATGCTTTTCGGGATCCTCCACCTCCAGCAGCAGAAACTTCATTTGTTATCTTTTGCACAGCTGGGTCTTCAATAATCTTCATAGGCGATGACTGATTGACCTTAAAATGAACTCTTGGAAGTGACATGGCTTGGGAGGTGTGAAGCTGCCAGTAACTGGGGGTAGGCCACTAGTAATTGGCGTTGTAGGAGTATCATCTTCCATGGGATCTATAGCTTTATCTTCTCAAACCAACTTCTTCTGAGCAGGAGGACTAGTTTTGACTATGATCAGTTCTATTATGATAGCTTCCTCATCTATGACATCTTAATATCAGCCTCTTTTTTTACTACACCAACGGGTTCAACGCTTGGTTCAGTGTAAACATCCAAAGCTTCACCGGCCCTTGGTACATCATCAATTCTTGGCATATCAATAGCTGCAATAGGTTCACTTGCTTGAGATCCTGAGTTCGAATCCAAATTCACCAATAGAATTGCACTTGGTACAACCACAGGCTTAATGCTGATTGGCAGAACAATCAGCACCGATGATAACTAGATCATTGTTGACACTTTTGGTTAATGAGTCTGAGGAGAAGTCTTTTACGAACCTTCGCAAGTCGCTTTTTAGAGTACTGGTCATAGATGCCTTGAGGAATTGGCTATGGATGGAGATATTGTCCAAATCAATCGAAGCTTCAAGACTCTTTCTCTTTGCTGGCTCCTCAATTGGTGACCCAAAAGGCTTTCTCATTGAAGTGGGAGGCATAACAGGAGCGCTCTCCTCCACTCGGGTACCTAAAAAGGAATGAATGAGATCAAATTACAATGTTGGAATAAATTCTCAATTTCCAAACAATCAAGCCAAAAGTTACCTTTTGGAGTTGGATCTATCGGAATTCCTTTGACAGTACTGGGGATTTCTCCTTTTTCCATTGAGACTTTGGCAGTTGGTCCCTCAGAAATTTTAGGAGGAATCTTTTGCTACTCAGTTTGAGGGGTAACATCTCTTTCAAAAGCAGCAGCGTCATCCATCTGAACTCCGTCACTACTCATTGGCTCCGAAATTAGCTCCATGGTTACATCGCTGCAGGTTGCCTTATCGACAATAGCAGCATCACCCACATCATCGCCAGATTTCTCCATAACAATGGACTCTGCCGACATATCCACTATAGCTCTTCTTCCAGACTCGGCATCATTGCCTGGTCAAACGTATCTTTTTCAAAATCGAATTCGATATTAATGTCATTACCGGTTTGTTCTTCGGTGGTAGGAGTATCAAAACCACTATCTCTTTCATCACCTTCGTCTAAGGCATAGTCTTTAACAATCTTAGCCACCTTTTGCTCCTCCAGTAGTTGAAGTTTGAGTTGATAAGGTTACAAGACAAAACATAGACATCAAAACAAGAGTGAAAGAAAATCAAATAATAGTGTCATACAAAGAAATAAAGAAGTCTTACAAGCTTTTAACCTTTGGGAACAACGAGTTTCAGGGCTTTCATGTTTTCTTTTCTTTGAAGAAGCTCCTTTGCTGATAAGGGATTTGATTACATGTTTTGAGTGTATAGCTCGAAACTTCTTATGTCGAATCGGACCTGCTGGAGGTTTTGCTGGCATTGTAGCCAGTGGTCTCAATCTGGTAGTTGCTTCAGTTGACTGAACTACCTATGCTAGACTTGGAATTGGATGTACCTCTGACATCACTGGAGTAACAATAGTAGCCTTCAACAAATTTCGGCAAGCAAGGTCTACCTCGACGGCTGTGCGCATGATGGCTTGCTCTTTTTCAAATTTCCTTGTCTACTCATTAATTAAAACTTTTGTTTTAGTAAAGCTAGAAGCAGATCCAAAGTCTAGCGTAGCTCTACTAATCCACCCAATCTTAGTGAGACTCTCGCTATCCTACAAGTTCTTATCCACAGCCCGCTGCATCCTTATTGCAGTCACATTAGGAGGAGGCTAGAATCTCTCATCTTCTTCACCTCTCAAAGAGTGGTGAGCTTTGCAAACATCAGATCCGGCCACCAAGCCAATTTGCCATTTATCTCCATCATATAGCCAATTCTCAAAGTTGGCCGAAATGAAACTATCTTTTTTCACCTTGTCTCCTTTTTTAGAAGCAACTAAAGGACAACATTTGATGCGGGGGTTGTTTGTATATGTCTCCACAATGGCAGTGGTACTTTTGGCATACCATTATGCGAAACCATGCATGTATCTAGGATTTGGGAGGTGAGGGTAGCCAAAATGAGCCTCAGCGCCAAGCGCTTGATAGAATTCCCAAGCATTTCGAGCATCTTGCGAGGAACCAGTAGCGCTTTGAATTCGACCGCGTGCTCGCACAATGGCTTGATGAAAGTCAAATTGTCTACAAAATCTAGTAAGTATATAAGGTTGGATGTTGATATATGAATTCCTCCTATATATCAAATTTACGGGTCTCTAGCTTAAGAACCAACTCCTCTCTTCATTTGACAAGCCAACGTCTCGACCACCCTCTCTGATTTGGTCAATCGGTGGTTCTACAGCATTTCTCATGAAAGTTGAACTTTAATATTGGGCATAGCGTCGCGAGAGGCAACATAATTATTAAAATTACACAAATGTTAGCGTAATTCAGTCATGGAATAGGTGTTGATTAGACAGCTACCGCCTACTACACCCTCCATGTAGAAACTTCCTTGTGCACAGTTGTGTGAATGAAGCCCATTGCAGTGGAATGTGAACTAGGTATACAACAAATACACAGCATAATACTGGTTGAAAAGCTTCCCCTTTCTGATGGGGAAACCTAATAGCTTAATCTCGGTTAGCGTATATGCTATGACAGCAAGGCCCAAGGCAAAACTATGTCCAAATGCCATTTTGAGCGCTGGATATATGCAAGCAGGCCTAAGGTCGCCCCGGAACTCGGAGAAAGAATATCAGACAACCATGCCGTTAAAAATGTAGCAAGCCAACACTTCCTCTTCAAGTTTGGATATTTGGCAAAAATACATGGTAAGAAGTCCAGATCCTCCTGATAGATAACTGTCAGGTCCTTCTTAGGGTCCCTACTGGAGATAATCTCTTTCTACTTAAAATATTTGCCTTCATTTATGAAAATAGGGCTGGTGATACTCTTCACCTGAATTATCCATTGGACAACTTTGCCTCGACTCCGGCTGGTTGTTTGGATTGAATATTTAAGGGCAAAAAGGAGATAATATGTAGTTTGAAATTTGTTTGTTTATGGTAGCCAATCCTTCACTAGGTAGAATGTTTTCACCATAAATTTCACCATAGCACCAAAAAATTTTCTTTACTTCCCATAAGAAAACCCCAGTCCATGTTTGTCATGCCCCGATCCCAGGAATTAGAGATTAGAATGGGCCCCCAGGGTGTGAATAGGTAATCCTATAATAATCCGTGCCATGTGAAGATATGCACGAATCACTACAATGAAGATTTCATAAGAACATATGAGGAAAGTCCAACAACATGTAGATTAAAATTCAACATCAAGTGGAAACCTATAAAATACACCCGTAATGATTGTAAGCAATGTATAGAAGAGCATAGTATACCATCATAAAATAAATTAAGTCTTTTAATTAACCATTCCCATCACATACATAACCACAAGACCTTAAACAGGTCTTATATACAATGTCCAGTTTAAACCATCTCCTTTACACAAGACCAAAATCACAACTGATTAACCCAACAAAATTACTTGACGCTCTCCGTAGGATGACTAGTAAAAGACGTTGTCATCCTTCCATTCTTCTATACCCCTAGGTACCGTTGGGGCACCCTCCGGGATGCGTCCATAGTTGTGTTGGGGTTTGATTCTATACCTATAACACCAAGGGTATCATTGTTAACACGATGGTTAAGCAAATATAAAGATACATAAGACTATTATACTATATCAAATGAATTAAGAAATATATAGATTAAAAGAAGGCAATAATCGTAAACTAGGCATGTTGTGCATGAGTAAACATCAGTAACGAATCATAAATAGGATATCATACATACTAGTTGGCATCCACAATGCTATATTCTCCCAAAAGAGAGCGTATATCTAGAGAGAGTGTGAATATACATATGGGAATTACGCTAGGGGATCGGGCTAGCTTTCCGAGAAGCGCCAACAACTCTTCTGTGGATTATGGTGGCAGCGACAAAAAAGATACCTAAATTGGTCCCATTGAACCTAATCACGGTACAAGCTAAGTGGTGTCGACTCAACGTATCAAGACCGACTCGAATTTATGTCTTTCATACATTTTAGTCATACTTATCATATCATACATAAGGGAGTTTCGGTTTTGAGATCATATTCATTCATAAAAATCAGAATTAACAAGTATCCAATAATCAATTACTGCATACTTAATTGAGTTAAATTATGTTGAGGGCATGATTACTTAACAATATGAATGCATTTAAATTGAGAATGTATCAAGGAAATTTACTAGCCAACCCTATGCTCGATAATCCACAATTTCGAAGGCATTTAACATGATGTATTTATAAAACATCTGGTGTCATTGTATTACCAAATCTTGGCATTATATTGTGTATGCAAGGACACCTCTTCTTATGCCAAGACCCATGACGTGACATCGGGAATTCATTCAGAAAATCGAAGGGGATAAGTGACAGCTCTACACTTGTCCTCCTTATTATTTGAATACCATTGGGCTAATTTAATTAGAGAAAATGTGTCATATTTAAAGCCTTATAAATTCATTTGAAATCCCTAATATCCTAGGTTCACAATGTGCTTACGGCTTAGCCGTACATATGTTACAGCTTAGCCGAGTGACTTAGTTTTTCCTTCAGGTTTGTACATATTTACTGCTTAACCGTATATTAGCCTCAGGCTTAGCCGTGCTAAGCTTACAGCTGGGCTACGGCTGGTCTACGGTTTAGCCGTAGGTGAGCCGTAGAAGAAAAATAGGATTTTAGGCTCTCGGGAAAGCTTGCCGTAAAATGGCTTACGGCTTAGTCACGGGACGGTTACGGCTTAGCCGTAGTGCATTCCACGGCTTAGTCGAGGGTTAGCCGTAGTACAAAAAATGGGTTTTGGTACTCTTGGGATTTTGAGCCGTACACATTGATGACTTAGCCGTGGCTTTGCTGTAAGCTTCAGAAATTCTGGAAGGGATTCTGAAGCTCGAGTTCAGTATAGAACTCTGAATTTAAAGGGGGTTACAGTGAGCTTCCTACGGCTTCAAAATATCACTATGGGTTTTACAATACTCACACAACACCCACATTACATAGTCATACTCTAATTCATTCAATTTAACACATATATACTTATATCAAAGTGGAAGGAGCTGTAACTTGAAACTAGAGTGATCAGTCCAAGAATCAACAATTTAGACATATGTGCAGTATCACATGTACTCTAATACTTGCCTTTTACATAGTGCTTGACCCTACCAGCTTCTTCTTGGTGTGTAATTAGGGAAAGCCTCAATAAGAAGATGGATTCTCTACATGAAAGACATACAAATGATGAATCTAATGTAGAATGCATGCATGTGGTATAATTGAGTCTTCTTGACTCTATCAAGCCCAAAGAAGTAAAATGGAGGCAGAGTTTTCACCTTAAGGAGCTGTAGCTTGGGGAAGAATGTGCTCCTAAAGAGAAAAATGCATAAGGGAAGGAGGAGAAGATGAATGAAGGCTATTACTATTACATGCAAGGCTTGAATTCCTTGTTTCCAGCTCCAAAGTGAAGTGGAGGTGAAGAAGGGAGAAGAGTAGAAGTAGTTCCAGCAGGATTGTAAGAGTAAGAAGGAAGAGAGAGACATTGGCTCCCCTTTTTAACTCAATTTTTCTTGAAATTTACATGCAAGCCCAATATTTCTGAGAAATTATAGTTTAGGTCAAATAGACCTCAATTGGGCCAAGATGGGTCTGAATCAGGTCGAGCCCAACATAAAAGATGATCTATACGAAGAATTACACAAGATGCAACTAATGAGGTGTCAATATGATGCAAGAACAAATTACAAAAGGGCCATCAACTACCTTGGTAAGTTTAAACCCGACTCAACTACCTGTCCATGACCTTAGCCTCAAGGGTTTGAGTTATATTAGCCTAAACACATTTTAATTAATATAAAATAAGATTAATTAATATAAATCGAGGTTAGTTGGGGGTCAAGACCTTGCAATGTTCGGGGTAATGAAGGTATCGGTCATTGGGCAGAATAATTTCAGAATTGCCCTGCATATGTTTTTGTTCTCGAAAGGGACTTCTTGTGTGGTGGCATTTATAACGTCAAAGACTCCAATCACTTTCAAATCCTCTGCGCAATAGTGTTTAATCAGAGTCATCCAACCTTGCCGATCTTGAACATAGTTAAACCATCCATGAGACTGGTGTCTTTTGCAGAGCCAGGCACTCTCATCTTCAATGTGGATACCAAGCCCAACTGTCCTTAATTGTGAAATCACTGTACCCACTTTAAGATTTAGAGTACATGTTTCTATTACCTCTATTTCAGACCTTAGGAGCTCTGTGAAGTAATGTGGAGGCTAGCACATGAACTTACCTGTTCTGAAATGGATGTGATCTTTTATCTACAAAAATGGATCATCCCTTGCTGGGATAGTTGGAGCCATCGACATTATCATTGGATACTGCTGGATAGACCGAATAGTGGTCAATTCATGAGAAATTCCTACTGAGTCTACATATTGATATTGTACGATATCAGTAAGATGTTTCAGGTTCTCCTTCGTGGCATCTTTGAGTATATAACGTGGCTTGTCAAAGCTCTCTTTATCATTATTCTCCCAATCGGTGTTATTCGCCAGACAACAGTATATGTACGAATTCCTCCTTGATAGGGCTTTGGTTCTTTGACATTGCAAGGGAGCAGCAAATACTTCATTTGGATTTTTTTGGATCTAGGTTACTTGTAGTCTTACCCTTTGCATGGCTCTTTGATGCTTCGGTAGTTGAAGTCGCAGGTGCTTTGCCTTTTTTGTCTGCAAAACAAACAAACGAGAAGAAATATCAGTGACAGCAAAAATGACTAAGGCATGGAATTTTACCGAAATTTTGGCAACATCTCCTCTCAGCAAAAGGCCAAAAGGAGAAAATAATACTCAGTTCTAAGACCAAGAATTGGCATCAAGGCATACGTAAGTCCTAGAACTGAGGCTCCTGGTCCAAACAGTTATTCAAGCAACTTAAGACCTTTCAAAGGATAATCTGATTTGTGTTTGAGCACAAAAGTTACAGAATCTACTACAAGAAATGCATGTACAATACAAGCAAAATGTGACAGCAGCTATATACAGCACAAAGAATGAACAAACTCAAAAAAATGTATGAAAAGTGAAGCATATGAAAGTATATGGCATGTCTTCAACAGAGTCAACAAAAAGCAACATCAATTTTAAAACATTGAAAACAAAAGTAAGTGCTATCGGTCTACTTGTAACCACTTTCGGTCAGTCCCCATGGTTTCATTAGATTTACCTACAATTATTAGAGAATGACCTGCAACTATTGGAGAATATTTTACTCTCCACATTCAAATTCAAAGCCGACTAAAGGATCTCCACATTCCCAAGATGGCATCGCTAACAAATTTCAGGAAACAAAGGCCTGGCGATGATTTGCTATGATGGGACATTAGACATTCTTATGAGCGATCGAAAACGCATTGTTTTCAATATATTTAGAGATAATGAAGGAAATATTGCTTTGTAAAGTTAATTCAAAACAAAGATCATGAATTGTCATTGATGATCGGAAGGTGATATTGTATCTGTTAGCTTCCTACAAAGACGGTTGGCATCACTCAAAGTAACTCGAATAATCAGGTTGGCATCGGAAAAGGCAAGAAAGGGTGAATTAGCATTGGAAATTGTAGTTGAGAAAGAAATATGTAAAATGGCTCATTCAAAGCTATATCCAACCACACAGCCAGAGGTTCATCCTATTTTCGTCGGTTTCTTTAACCAGCCGCTCATATCTGGGTGATTTATACTACTCATATTTATTGAGATTTAAGGGGAGTAACCTTCTCATCAAAAACAAAAAGAATGTGTGTCATAAGCATACCCAGTTTTGATGATCATGAATGAACTCCCACAGAAGCCATATTGATCAAGTCCGTGTTCGCATCATGCTAGTGACCAGGCAAACTATTACAGACCAATCCCTTGTAATTCACATAGAGGCCGTGGAGACCCAACTTGTACCTTACATTATGCTAAGAATCAAGTGGGCTGTCACTTCTCAACTCCCTATGCTTCCCACGGTCTGCAAGAGCCGGTGTGTGCTGAGATTGTATCAAATGTTCAAATAGAGCAAGTGGGTGTGTCTTCACCTAGCCCAACGATGAAGGGGTGAAGCCTAATGTTCTACCAAAATTATACATTTCCCCAAAAGGAGTTTGCTCATTTCAAGTTTTTTGAAGGATTGATTCTTTACAAACATTCCGAAGTTGCCTCATGTATTAACACTGGGTACTCCAAAGAGGTCATGGACAGTTTATCTTGGTGATATTACCATGTTTTAAGAAGGAAAAAAAATGGTTGCACTTATTGTAACCGTGGCCTTTCTTGGCTTGACCATAGTCATGTTCCAACAATTGTTCAAGTTACCAAGTTTTGTGCTGAAAGGTATCGTGTTCTTGATGCTCGAGAGACCATCAGAACAAGCACACCGATCAAAGAAAAAAAAAAAAAAAACTTCCTTCACACAAGTTGCTGACTGTGGGACTTACCTGGGCACTACTTGAATGTAACAAACATTCATCACATTTGTACGAGAGTGAAGCTTAAAGCACTATCATGCGTCAAAAGAAGTGACTGAGCCAAGCATCAAAGTTGAAAACAAGAAGCCCAATCAAACAGACACTTCATCAAACAGTTTATGATCGCAAATCTGCCCACACAGCTATGAATATAGATGTTGTTTGAGGAGACATTCTTCATCAAAATGTGATGGCATCAAACACCAAATCAGAGATCGAACACACCACCTCAAAGCAAACAAAAAAAAAAAAAAAGCAACAATGGTCGTGATTTTGGGATTTCCCCGGGCAGTGATGACTGATGGCTATGGTCTGTGGATTTCTAGGATGGTGTCGAATTCAACCAGATTACAAAAGAAGACAGAAAGAAGGAATCCAACTAAGACTTTTACACTCAGGGCAAATTGAAATCAAGGCAAGAAGGGCCAGCCCTAGCCCCAGTTCATCGTGCACAGACACTTCAAGACCGTGGTGCACCCTTGCAAGAGTGGATTTGTTTTGTGGCAAATCCATGGAGTAGATATAGTATGGTGTGTGGACCATGTTTTTCATGATCTAAGACATCAAAGCTGTGGAAACAATTGAAGTAGAATCAAACATACAACAGAACCCATATTCCGCCATGGCAGAATTTGGGGAAGATGGAGCTCGGAATGTCGTACCAGCCATAGAGAAAGCCTGGACAATGGAGAAAGCTCAAAAATTTTATCGAAGATCGAAGAAAAAAAGGAGTCCAAATCGTTCCCTCCCTTTGCTATGCTCTCCATTTTCAAAAGAACAAGTGCAGCGGCTAGGAGTCTGGGTTTTCATATAAATTCATTTCTCACAGTCATCGTAGGCCTCTTCCTCGCGGACATTGCTGTGTTGGGCATGGGGTCCACGACTTGATGTATTAGCCTCCATCACTAATCATCCATAGTCACCACTGTTGTTTCTAAGCATTGGGACCCATTGTTTAATGGCCCATTCTCTCAAGTATGCTCATTCAAGCCCCCACGGTCACTACTGTTGATCCCTTTGCCCATGGTCACAATGTGACTGAGCAGTAGGATCCATGGCTTGGTGGCCCATGCCATTGTGATCATTTGAACCCAAGACCACTGATGCTTCACCCTCTTTCCCACAGCACATGGTGGGCCCACTTTGGATATTTTGAACCCAAAACAAAAAAATGAATTTTCCATAGCAATATGGTGGGCCCACTTTAGGTATTTTATAAAAGAAATGAATTTCCCACAACAAAGTGAACCTATTTTTGGAAAATTATTAAAAGAAAAGGGCTTTCTTTCCAAAAAAAAAAACCTAAATTTTCAAATTTATCTTCAGTCAAACTAGATTTTGAGCCATCATCTCAAA
Organism: Sextonia rubra; assembly: GCA_037013555.1. Classification (NCBI taxonomy): domain Eukaryota; kingdom Viridiplantae; phylum Streptophyta; class Magnoliopsida; order Laurales; family Lauraceae; genus Sextonia; species Sextonia rubra. The sequence continues at coordinate 11,434,917 of JASUAD010000011.1, forward strand.
TTGTTTTGAACCAAAACCCAACAAAGCTAATCTTTTTCGAAATTCTATCTCATGTTAACTCTTGTTAAGCCAAGTCAAAACCTTTGGTTTTTTTTAAAATGAACAAAAAATTCATGAAAATCCAAACCCAAACCCATTTTAAATCAAATCTTTGATTTTCTTAAAACCTCAGGGATTCTTTTTGTGGGTGTTCCTCACAGTCCTTACAGCGATGCCACTCTGGATATTTGTGACAAATAGGTCAAGAGAAAATCAAATCCATTTCCAAAATTTAAACTCCAAAACCAAATTCATAATTTCTGAATTCTCTTAAAACCTTAGGGATTCTTTTGTGGGTGTTCCCCACAGTCCTCACGGATATATTACTTTTGAAATCTATGAAAATAGGGCAAAGAAATTTAAATTTCTTATATTTTTACTAAATTCCATCATCAAACCTTTCATTTTTTTTATTATTAAAATTTTCAAAATCCCAGATTTAGGCTTACAACCTACTTTGACAAAATTGAATTTTCATCAAGCCACTCATCATTCCCACATATTGGCTATTTTGAGGCAAAATGATTATCATATTGTAATCATTGCACCTCAAGGGGGCACTTGTTGACCTATAAAAACTACAAATGTTGCAACAAAGACATTACAAGCAAATTCCAAGCCAATGGTACATAAACCCCAGAATTGTGAAATGGCAAGTCAAGTACTACATCCAGATGTTCAAAGCTAATACAATTCACTCAGAAGACTTTAGATGAGCTCAGAATGCAATAGTTCAAATTCCAGAGTTGGTGAACTTCATTTGGTCACTTGACGCATCAGACTTCAAATTTATGGTTCATTGGCTCCAAGTCGTAGGATCGTTGAAAAAACTCAAGTTTCTTAGTTACTAAAGTGGCTAAAACTTTCATTGCAACTCCAAATCATGCTTCGGAATGATGTTTTAAAGTTTCAAAGCATTTGGAATTCATCTCAACTCAAACTAAACTTCAGTGACTGTCTGCCATCTCCTTGGGGGTCACTATGAAAATTAACACTCCTACATGTCACAACAAGTAAAAATTCAGGGGAATGTCTGCAAATACATTCAAAGACTATCCTTCAAAGTTTTAGAGCATTTGGACATCATTTGGACCCAAACTCGGTTCAGATGGTCGTCTATTAAGCTTTATGGGCCATTGTGCAAAGTAACACCTCATAAAGATCAAATTAGCTGAAACTCCTGGAGGAAGCTCAAATTATGCTTAAGGGAGGCTCTGTAAAATTTCAGGTCAAACGGAAATCATTTGACCTAAATTCAACAAACATGTCAACTTTGGGTCTGTGACCCCCAATACATGGGGTCATTGACTAAAGTCCTACTTCCCAGTGCCCAAAATTGATGAAATTAGGACGGATAGCTTTAATCATTCTCAAAAGATATTCTGCAGATTTTCAAGTCAGAAGGACTTTGTTCGAGCCTACTTCAATAACATGACAGGTAGAAGTCCGTGACATTCAAGTCATGAGGGTTACTGACCAAAGTACTATTTCTAGGGGGCCAAAGTTGATGAAATTTGGAAAAAAAATTCAAAATATGTTCAAAGTTAACTCTCCAAAGTTTTAGTCAATTGAACATTATTCAGGTAGAAAACAAGCTAATTGCCCATAGTATAAGATGAATAGTGACTTAGAACATGTAACAAGTGAGTCACTACTCGAAATGGTACTTCCACAAATCCAAACTCATGAACTTTGGGTGGAAACTCTAAGAAATCCCTGAATTAATCCCTCTAAATTTCAAACCAAATCGAGGTCATTAAGGCCTCAAATAGCTGAAACAAAGGCTCATTTTCATAAAAAGTTAAAGGAGAGTTGACCAACTTTAAAGGTCAAAACGGCCTGAAATTTCCATGACACACTTAAAATAGTGTAAAAAAGCATCCCTCCAAGTTTCATGAAAATCGGACATCGTTTAGGCTCCAAACAGGTGAAAATGAGTCACATGTGAAAAAATCCAAAACTGGGCCTTATCAGTGACCGTGGCCCACGGTCACTGAAACCTGTGACTTCATCCCAGATGGTTTCTAGGAGTTATTTCACTTTATTTCAAAGTGTAACTCCTTTGCAACTACTTGAAACGATCCCAACTTCCTTTGAAGCCTATTAAAGATACACTTGGGCTCTGAAGAATGGTTGAAACAAGTTCTAAGCCACCGATGCAAGTTTCAATCAATTGCACAAATCCAAACTCATGAACTTTGGGTGGAAACTCTAAGAAATCCCTGAATTAATCCCTCTAAATTTCAAACCAAATTGAGGTCATTGAGGCCTCAAATAACTGAAACAAAGGCTCATTTTCATAAAAAGTTAAAGGAGAGTTGACCAACTTCAAAGGTCAAAATGGCCTAAAATTTCCATGACACACTTAAAATAGTGTAAAAAAGCACCCTCCAAGTTTCATGAAAATCGGACATCGTTTGGGCTCCAAACAGGTGAAAATGAGTCACATGTGAAAAAATCCAAAACTGGGCCTTATCAGTGACCGTGGCCCACGGTCACTGAAACCTGTGACTTCATCCCAGATGGTTTCTAGGAGTTATTTCACTTTATTTCAAAGTGTAACTCCTTTGCAACTACTTGAAACGATCCCAACTTCCTTTGAAGCCTATTAAAGATACACTTAGGCTCTGAAGAATGGGTTGAAACAAGTTCTAAGCCACCGATGCAAGTTTCAATCAATTGCACAAATCCAAACTCATGAACTTTGGGTGGAAACTCTAAGAAATCCTTGAATTAATCCCTCTAAATTTCAAACCAAATTGAGGTCATTGAGGCCTCAAATAACTGAAACAAAGGCTCATTTTCATAAAAAGTTAAAGGAGAGTTGACCAACTTCAAAGGTCAAAATGGCCTAAAATTTCCATGACACACTTAAAATAGTGTAAAAAAAGCATCCCTCCAAGTTTCATGAAGATCGGACATCGTTTGGGCTCCAAACAGGTGAAAATGAGTCACATGTGAAAAAATCCAAAACTGGGCCTTATCAGTGACCGTGGCCCACGGTCACTGAAACCTGTGACTTCGTCCCAGATGGTGTTTAGGAGTTATTTCACTTTATTTCAAAGTGTAACTCCTTTGCAACTACTGGGAACGATCCCAACTTCCTTTGAAGCCTATAAAAGATACACTTGGGCTCTGAAGAATGGGTTGAAACAAGTTCTAAGCCACCGATGCAAGTTTCAATCAATTGCACACTAAGTTCAACAAGTCACAAGCCCAATTCAAAGCATCCCTAAGGCAGTTTACGCACTTTGAGTCTACTTTTCTTCTCCTTCTCACTAACTAAAGGTGAGAAATAGTTTAGAGAAGGAGAAGAAGTATGCATCTCACTTAAAGAAGGCAAGATGAAGGCTTCTTCCTTTGATTTTCTCACTTGGGAAGGGTTTTAGGTCATCTTGAAAGTTGTGAACAAGCCTTTTAGGCTTCATTCTATTTCTTAAAAGTTGTAGGTTCAGAATGATACAACTTTGGCTCCATTTTTGCTTGCATAAGCACCCTTTTCAGATTTGTACAAAAATAGTCCGTAACCAAAAGGTGATGATTATCAAAGGTTTAAATCGATTCCACTGCCAAATCAAGTACTTTTGGTGGTCATTCAACACTCTAACACTTGAACAAAACAGGCTCCAACACTCTGAAGAAGTCACAAAAGTGAAACAAAGAGAAAAGGAAATAGACTATGGTTGAGGCAAATAGTGGCTTTTCAGCCACTGTCTGCCAGTCACCGTGGCCCACAGCACTCCCCACTGTCTCCCTCTTTTTTGTATTTTTTTTTTCCATTTTTCATGTAGTTTCTTGTATTTTTTAAATTTAGATCACATCTGAGACTAGAAGGAGGGGTTATAATTTTTCAAAACTTGTAAACACCCTATATCCCCATAGTCAGAGCATTAAACCCATGTAAACAAAAGGAAAATAATGATGAACTATAGTTATTTCCTATTCTTCTTAACGCTTAAAGTGTGTGAATGTTGGACTCGAATCCATTGCATTTCACATCATGTTTTAAGAGCAATCAGAAGATTGGTGCCATCTGTGGGAATTTTGAATGATCACACTTGAGGGAGTAGATCACTAGTAGTGGATCTCACTGCTTAAAATCATAGTGACCGCGAGGGTAAGACAGTCATGCTGCACCTTAGGAAGTCTTCCATGTTCAGGATAACCTCTCTGACTCAGAAGAAGAGATGCCATTGGCTCCTACTCTAGTGATTCTTAGCACTTCTATTGATCAACCTCAAACATCTCAAGCTACTCCAACAATGTAAATCAAGAAGCAGGCTTCGAAGAAGTCAGTCAACTTTTTATTGAACTTGAAAAAGTCAATGTAATAAGAAGAGATACTCATCTAGAAGTTGACTGAAAGAACATAGTCAACGACGGCACTCGTTCTAGTTGTAACTATAGAGTCAACTATGATAGACCATTTTCTTCTTCTTCTTCTTTTTCTCATGAAAACCCTTCGGGGAATAGCACAAATGTAAATGTGATTTCTTCAAATGTAAATGCTAATGTAAGGCCACCAGAGCCATTAATGTATGATGTTGTTGTACACCTCAAGCACATACCTGCACCATGACTTCACATTTTTGACCTTTTGCAGATGGTTGAGGAGACTCGTAATAACTTCATATCAGCTCTACAGGCTTTTAATACAAATAATCAAACTTATGTAGCACAAGTTCATCAGATAGAGAAGAACCATCTGAAAACAAAATCCAAGAAGCCTCAAAAGCAATGTATGGAGTGTCTTTCTATTCACAATGCTTCTAAAGCTACAATTTCCTTCGCCAAAGATGATCTCCTCTTAAGAAACATGAAGCACACAAGGCTACTCTATTTCATGGCCTACATCAAAGACATACTTGTTCTGAGAGTTCAGGTTAACCCAAGATCAGCTCTGAATCTCATCACAATTACAACTCTTCAAGAACTTGGTATCCCGGTGAGCAAGCTATTTGCTACAGAAACCTTAATCCAAGGCTATGATGGGGAAGTCCAGGATCTGATTGGCAAGATTTGGATTCGGTTCCAGTTGGTTGATCTAACCTCAGAAGCCACTTTGCACTTGGTTAAAACACATGCTTACTACAACAGCATTTTAGAAAGGCAATGGCTTCATGATTACTCCATAGTATATTCCACTCTCCATCAATGTCTTAAATATATTGATGATGAGGGTAAGGTGCATTGAGTCTTTGGAGATGAAAAGTCATTCAAAGGGAAGGAGGTCTACTTCACTGATGCAGTCACGTATCAAGAAAGGCCAATAAAGTCTAAGCCAGATCCAAATAGCTCTCTAGTGGGTGATACTCCCACAAAACCTTTCACTATCTTAGCAGAAAACCTGGGTTTGGCGAAAGATTTGATCTTGTCAGAAAATTGCAGTCCACAAAGAAGCAAACAGTGAAGTTTGTAGATACCAAAGCTCTTTTAGTGATCAAAGTTAAATCTGAAATCAAACAATCATATCAACCTTTGGTCATATCTACAAAACCGTCATTCGCAAATCAAATAGGCATTGTTATCCATACAAACAAGACATATAGTCTGACTATGTATATAATGCCTGCTCAGAATGGTGAACCATCTGCTGTAAGATAACGAAGGCTTTCATATTCGGCAATTGTGGTTTCCTTGGTTGGTAACTTGGATTTTAATAAAAAAAAAAAGCAATGATGTACCTTTCTTACTAGGGGAATGTCACCCATGAGGCCTGATTCTCTTGTTACTTTCAGTCAGCTCATGCTAACATTATAACAAAAAGGTGAACTATCTTATAGATACATCGATAGATGGCTTCATTTGGCTGAAAGATAAAACAATCCTCCAAACTATATAGTATGGATTCATCAGTGTTGGTTAGGCTTCCGACCAACCCTTCGTAGCTTGACTATGGCAATGGAGTTCAAACCTATGATGAGATGTCTTGAATTATTTCATCACTCGAAGTGGCACTTTATCGTTTGCGCAGAAGGTCTAGATGGACACGCCCAGTACATGTCATTTCAGTGATCAGAGATTCAGATTCTAAGGAAGCTGAAAATATGGACACCTTTGTACACTCTATAGTTATTGACCCATAAAATTTTGCAAATTATGCAGCGAAGGCATTACAAGCTTTGGATTATAAAGTTCCAAACTTTTCAAAGCATTTGGACCTCATCTCAGCTCAAATCAATTTCAGAAACTCTTTGCCAGCTCTTTGGGAATCATTGTGGGACCTAGCACTTCCACATGTTGAAGCAAGCTTCTATTCAACGAAATACTTTCAAGTACATTTAAAGACTACTCCTCAAGGATTCAGAGCAGTTGGACATCATTTGGATCCAAACTTGATCCAGATGATCATATACTATGCTCTGCGGGTCCCTGTGCTGAGTGACATCCCATGAAGATCAAATTAGCTGAAACTCTCAGAGGAAGCTCAAATGATGCCCAAGACAGGCCCTACAAAATTTCGGGTTGAACAGACATCATCGAACCCAAAAGCCACAAGCATGTCAACTTGGGGTCAGTCCCCCAAAGCCATGGGGTTACTAACCAAAGTCTTGCTTCCTGATATCCAAAATTGATGAAATTTGGGCAAATACTCCAAGATATCCCTGATGTCAGTTCCTCCAAGTTTCGAACCAAACCGAAGTCATTACGGCCTCAAACAGCTGAGACATGGGCCCACATTCATAAAAAGTCAACTGGAGAGTTGACCAACTTTTGAAAGTCAAAACAGGTTGGAACTTCTATTATATGCTCAAAATAGTATCAAGAGGCATCCCTCCAAGTTTCGTCAAGATTGGACTTCGTTCAGACCCCAAACATGTGAAAATGGGTCACAAATGCAAAAATCCAAAAATGGGCCTTGTCCTTGATTGCGGCCTGTTCATCAAGGGAGTTGACCAACTTCAGGTGGTCAAAATGAGCTGAAACTTCTATGACACACTCAAAATAATGTCAAGAGGCATCCTTCCATTTTTGTCAAGATTGGACTTCGTTCGGACCCCAAACAAGTGAAAATGGATCACAAATGCAAAAGTCCAAAAATGGGCCTTGTCTGTGACTGCGGCCTATTCATCAAGGGAGTTGACCAACTTTAAGTGGTCAAAACAAGCTTAAACTTCAATGACACACTCAAAATAGTGTCAAAAAGCATCCTTCCAAGTTTTGTCAAGATTAGACTTCATTCGGACCCCAAACAGGTGAAAATGGGTCACAAATACAAAAGTCCAAAAATGGGCCTTGTCCGTGACCGCGGCCTGTTAATCAAGGGAGTTGACCAACTTCAGATAGTCAAAACGAGCTGAAACTTCTATGACACACTCAAAATAGTGTCAAGAAGCATCCTTCCAAGTTTTGTCAAGATTGGACTTCGTTCGGACCCCAAACAATTGAAAATGGTCACAAATGCAAAAGTCCAAAAATGGGCCTTGTCCGTGACTGCGGCCTGTTCATCAAGGGAGTTGACCAACTTCAGATGGTCAAAACGAGCTAAAACTTCTATGACATACTCAAAATAGTATCAAGAGGCATCCTTCTAAGTTTCGTCAAAATTGGACTTCGTTCGAACCCCAAACAGGTGAAAATCGGTCACAAATGCAAAAGTCCAAAAATGGGCCTTGTCCGTGACTACGGACTATTCATCATGGGCGTTGACCAACTTCAAGTGGTCAAAACGAGCTGAAACTTTTATGAAATGGTTAAAATAGTGTCAAAAAGCATCCCTCCAAGTTTTGTGGCAATTGGACTTCGTTTGGGCCCTAAACAAGTGAAAACGGTTCGCAAATGTAAAAACCCGAAATTGGGCCTTGTCCATGACCGCAGCTGTGGTCACGGACCCCCAAAGGGCACTTCCTGCGGTTTTAGACGGTTCTTCTCTACTTTCTTTCGAAGTGTAACCTCCCACAACCTCCCTTAACTCCCTGGAGCTGCCAAAAATTGATGGGGAGTCTATAAAAGGCTAAGATTTGAAAAGAAAAGGGAGGTGACACAAAAGAACACACACAGGAGAGAAAAAGAGAGAATCGAATGAACACAAGAGCATTCAAGCAAGAAAAGCTGCATCCCATGACCATTCCCTTCCTTCTTTAGTCACCAAGGTGAGCAAAAAGATTCAGAGGAAGAGGAGAAAGGTGGGGTAATTACAGAACGCACTATGTACGTGCGGTAACGGCTATTCGAAGGATGACGTTGTCATCTTTGGTTTTCTCATTCGGAGGGATTTCTTGGCCATTACAGAGGTTATGAACGAGCCCCTTTGGGCCTCATTTTGTTCCTTGAAAATTATAGGTTCAAAATGACACCACTTTGGCTTCCTGTGATGCCCTCTTTACACTGAACAAAAGACAGTCCGTAAACAAGAATGATTTGGTCTTCTAGAGCTATGACTTTGTTCAGTGACCACTGCGTGTGGGTAACTCCTGTATCTAAGTTCACATGGAGTCCAATTGCTCCTGCATCTGAGCTCAAATGGAGTCCAATTGCTTTGAAACTTTGGAGAGTCTTCTAAAACTATGACTTTGTTCAGTGGCCACTGAGTGTGGGCGACTCCTGCATCTGAGCTCAAATGGAGTCCATTTGCCGTGAAACTTTGGAGAGTTAACCCTGAACATGCTTTAAGGCCTCCATATTAAGTTCACCTAATTTGGTCTTTTGGAAGCATGCTTTGTTCAGTGACCACTAGGTATTGGTACCTCTTGAGTTAGGGCTCAAATGGAGTCCAATTGCTCTAAAACTTGGAATAGTGCACTTGTGACACATACGCAGTCATTTGTAGCAATTTCACCATTTTTGGCCATCTAGAAGCACTATTTCAATTTGCACCTTCCTAAGGCCATTTAGAAGCACTATTTCAATTTGCACCTTCCTAAGGCCATTTAGAAGCACTATTTCAATTTGCACCTTCCTAAGACGTAGGGTTCATAGTGATTTGTGCTGAGTCTAGATCCAACCAATTTTGAACCAAAGTGAGATGATGAGTTTGTAAAACTTCACTTTTCATATAATTTCATATATTTTAAGGACTAAATTATTCTAAACTGCATCAATTAGGGTGGAATCATGATTAATGCACTTCAAATTCATTTTTTATATTTTAATGCATAATTCTCTAAAAAATTATCATTTTAACACAAAATCATGAAAACTACTTTTTTGAAACCCTAATTTCTCAAATTATCTACCAAATGTTGATTCTTCATGAAATGATTTGAAATTCCTTTATCATTAGTTTGTTTAAGCAAAAACATGTATAATGATGTCATATTTTGCTACCATTTCATGTGAAACGAGTTCGTATTCATTTGTGACTTTAGGGGTAAAATTATCATTTCACATAAAATGTCACAGTTTCATTCATGAAATCACTAAAACCATCATTCATTACATTATTCCTCATGTTTCATATCATTTTTCAAAATTTTGGAAGAATCCTAGTTGAATCAGGACTATTCACGAAGAGTCTCAGTTGGACTAGAACTCTACTAATTATTATCGTTTGAACCTTTTTTTTATAGGAACTGTGAAAACTAGGACCTACTAGATGTCAATTGGAAAAGGATACCCTTCCTAGATGAAGAATCCTACTGACATTAGGATTCTTACTAGGAACCCACACGTAGCTCAGAAAATCATATTGGGTCCTGCAGTGAAGATTGGAGCTAAAACGGTGATGATCTAAAGAAGAATGGAGAAGAATTGAAGTCAATGGACGCCGCAAACATTCTCACATGTGGAGAGCTCACACATGTGCCATGAGTAAAAAGGGGTCGGTCCACTCATTCTACTTGAATAGTCTCTACAACCTTTTTCAGAAAAGTTCAAGAAAATACTATGACGATGTAGTAAATTTAATTAATAATTCAAGGAGTTTCCAAAGCCATAAGGGGACCCACACAAGCATGCACATCCATTCCTCCTTTATTTTCATGTTTGAATCACACTTAAGCTCTTTTAAATTATTTCCTCATTATTTATATAAAATTTGATAAATAAAGGAGATAATTCATGAAATAAAAGAGAGTTTTAATAGGAAAGGATAAGCCACCGAAGGAGGTAGACATCTATCCTTTCAAGAAGTATTTTGCACATCCAAGGGACGTTTATCTCCTGCTTTGGATGACTAGCCAAGAATAGGCCCCATTCCCCATAAAGTGAAGAGCTTTTGCTAACTTTGCGGGACTTTTCTTATGCAATTGCATTTTACTGCAAGTGGGCCTGACTATCATTGCTTTTGGCTTAAACTCAAGCATATTTTCAGCAACAAAACACCTCCTTATCTTATCCTTATCAAGCTTGGAGATTATAAAGCAAAGAGAAAGTGATGATTGAAAAAAAGAAAAGCCATATTAGAAAAAGGAAAGTTTTAGGATAGTATATATTAAAATGATCATCTTTCTCAAACCGTAGACCAGATTGGACCAATCTTGGTCCCATTGGAAAGATCTTTCGGAGTAGATATCTATGGAGTCCAAGATTGTATAATTTGGAGTTGAAATGAGAAAGTTATGACCTCAGGAATGTGGCTATAAATTTTCTACTCGGGATTGAGATTGTTTCATCAAAGGTGGGCCCTATCCTTTGGCAAGTTTTAGCAACAATTCAAATGGTGATTGCACTTAGAATTTCATCAAGAAAAGTCCCTTTTACGCAATCTAAATCTCATCCAAACTTGTTGGCTAAGAAACAGATCCCATCTCAAAGGAGATTTCTGCAATTTTCAAAGGAGTTTCATGAGAGAGGGACTTAGAAAGCCAAAATCTACTTAAGGAAGGAGGCTTGCATGACCCTCGCTATGGTTGGCTCCTCTCTCCCTTTACTAATCCTCTCTTCACCCACAAAAAGGATTTTCAAGAAGGTTCGGTATTGGCCACACCACCAACTTGGTCCACCATCTAGAAGAAGAAGAAAGTTCCAATCCATCCTAGTGTAAGTAATAATTCTTTTTGGTTTCAGTTGATATAAATTCTTTGCAAAGAACACCACTTCATTAGTAAAATTCTACTTTTCTTTTAGATCTTGTCTTTTATTATGTAGTTGATCCTGTGTTTTGATTATGATGTTTGTGATGTGATTGACAACCCTAATCTAAGATGTTACGATTAAAATAATGGGTGAATCTTGTGATTGATGGGATTTTAGAAAAATATTGTACTACTTGAACTACATTTAAATTCATGCTTACTACATTTAAATACTTGTTCTACTACAATTACTTTCAAGTTTACTACATTTAAATTCCAAGTTTTACTGCATTTAAATTTTCACAAAATCACCACTTTTAAATTCGTTTGTTTTTATACTTTTCTTCTTATTGTGTCTAGATCTTGCATAACTTGTTGATAGAATTAGGTTTTAGAACCATGCATATTCATTATATAAGATTTCTCATAAGTTTAACTTGCTAGAAATCAAGTTCTCAAATCTAAAACTCATGTGTTTTGAATAAGAATAAAAAGTTGAAATTTGATAAAAAGGAACTCTGCATAAAAAATAGCTCGTAGTTGTGATTTTGGTTCAAAGCTTGGCAATTTCAAATCCGGCTTGGAGACCTTATTATGCCTTGAAATTTGGGTAAGTTTTAGATCATTGGATGTACTTTAAAAGCTCAAAATTTCATAGGAAAAGGATTTTGGGAAGTTGGGCTCTTAGTAGCCTAAACACGGACTAGTTTTTGCACCCAGATTTCTGCAGCAGGGCAGATTTGTGTCCGAAAATTTTGAAATCAATTTAGTGAATTCCCTGTGAAAATTGGTGAAATTTAACTTTGATAAGTGAAGTTTCAAATCACTAAGTTTCAAGTGAAAATAAATTCAGGAAGCTTAGAAACAAAGGGCTTGAGCACAAAGTAGACAGACTACCTGTGTGAAGAAATGCTATATTTTTAGATTATATTGGTCATCTTCATTCATGCATATTATCTTCATTTTAGATTCTTTTTCGATTCCGTTTGTTTTTTTTTTTTTTTTTTGAAACATGCAACATGAAGGTTTAAATTCCATCTATTGAGTCTAAGTTTATATTATTTTAGTTTAGGTGTACAAAGCCTTGAAAAAGATGCAGTATACAAATAGTTTGACACTTAGAAGAATCTCAGCATGCATCTTAGTATTTTGATTTTTTTAGGATTGAGTCATTTTAGAATTAAGAATCATTTATTTTAATTTTTATTTAATTTAATCATTTATTTTATTAGTTTCGCCTTTTGTTAAGTTAGAAAGGACCTAATCATATTTGCTCCTTGTGGATTCAACCCCGTACTCACCGGGATATTACTATATCGAACAACTCTGCACTTGGAGTTTTGCAATATGAGACCCTTGCACATAGGCTTTGACAGGAATTGTTTGCTCTCTGAAGCAAAATCTTGGACCTTTCTACATGCACTACGCCCTGGTCAACATAGTGTGTGGGCCCCACATAAGCTTCCTTTGAGCTAAGTGGCTGCTTCAAGTGATTGAATACGCCATGCACCTTCTCAAATTTGATTTTGATGTAAACTTTTGGACTGCATAAAAGATGTGATTTTTGATGAGTCAACAAGTAGCTCCTTAAGATACAATGATGGAAAAGGATATTTTTTGAAATCTTTTGTGCCTCGAAATAGCCAATTTATGGGAAGAATGGGTGGGTTGATGGGATGTAAAGTTTTAACAAGGTAGGTTGTATGCCTAGACTTAAAATTTGAAAATTTAATGAAAAACTATGAAAGGTTTGATGGTGGAAATTTTTTTTTTTAGCAAAACATATGAAATTTGATTTTCCTTGGCCTATATATCACAAATATCATTTATGTGCATCACCGTGGGGACTATGGGGAACACCCAGCAAAAATCCCTAATATTGAGAAAATCAAGAGTTTATGTTGATGAAATATGGATTGTGTTAAACTCCATGGGTTTTGGTTGGTTTTCAAAGATTAAAGTCATGGTTTAGACTTGACTTGACAAGAATAAGGTTTAGTGTGAGATTTTGAGAGAGAGTGGCTATTTTTTATGTAGCCCTAACTTCAGTAAAAAAAAATTGGGTATTTTGATCAACCAAGGGGCTAACTGGTTTTGAACATGAGTCCTATGTTGGTGTTTTGCAGATGGCATTTTGATAAAGATATGCTCTTCTTGGAAGGTTAAAAAAGTATGGGCCACCGAACAGTGGCTTCCGCTGCTTAAGAAAGGAATTTTGGACATGGGACCCATGCCTCCGGTGCCCGAGTGGGATACATATTTAAGGCAGATGGCCTCCCACTTTTCCGACCTTAGTTGTATTCGAACTCCTCATCCCAAATCGACTGCTGTGGCAGGTACAGTCCCTAAACTTCGTCTTCTTGAAGCTTTGTTTAATTTCATACACTGCCGATCGTGTTTAGGGCTTTTGAGCTGATATATTTGTTGATGATTTGTCTTTGTGTTCCCTGCTCCCCTGACGTGGAATCATTTAAAACTTGCGTTTCTTGAATTTGCCCTATGATTTATAAAGGAAATCCATGTATTTTCATCGAGTCTCTGTTTCGACCTGTGAACTTCTCATTCACAATGATTCGGGGATTAGGGTTCTACCCATTTGCCCCAACATGTTTCAACCATTAATTTTGATGGAAAGCTATTTCTTGCATACAACCATTAATTTTTCCATGGATTGTTCCGAGAAATCCAGTCTTTCTTGCCCACCCCCCACGGTTTTTCAATTTTCCAAAGAAAATCTTCTCAAACTTGACCTGTAATTGGTGACCTACAAATAGACTCCAATCCTCTAAGAATCAAGTCGGTCTGCACAACAGTTGAACATAGATAATCCGGTCATGGAATTTTCTCCAATTTTGTTTCTTCTTTCTCATCCATTTTAATGGAATCACATGGTGGAGATATCGAAAGCTGCATTCCTTTCAATCTGAAGGAGAAATCTTGGGGGATTTTCAAATTTGGCCAACGGAGCACACAATTGCACAGTGTAGTTTGGTCAGGGAGCTTTCTTGGATCTTGTTCTCCTTGGTTCAAAAGTTTCATAAAGAATTTTACTCTTCAGCGCAGTTAGTGTTAGTTTTTGTGGACTCAATCCATCAGTTGATGTAATAAATTGATTAATTTCTTTATTTATCAATAAAATCATGCTTTACTTTCATGAGATGAATGTTATTTTACTACTTCATGCACATGACCAATACTTATGACATAATGGTTCATGAGTTGAACCGGATCCCATTAGTATATTAGATGTGATATATGTGCATGGATGAGATCCACACGCGGGAGATATATGTCACAAATCTTATACTTAAAATAGCTTCACAACCAGTAATGAGACTGGGCATCTCATTTGATAAGGTTGCAGCACTTTGATCACTATGAGATAGTGTGATTTGTCTCGATTATCAGAATGTAAGATTCTGAATCACGGTGCTGGTACATTAGATGTATTGAAGGACCATGAGATGCACCTTATGGAATTCTGTCTCAATAATAAGGTATGCTCTCATAATTCCCTAGCAATGGGCTCTCAATTCTGAGACATTGACGAACTCAAGTTTCTATCTATACATTTGCTTTGAGTCACCAATGAGTGAGGTCGACTATAGGTTAACACCTCGGTGTCTTGGGTATGTGGTAGTAGAACTGTGGGAACGTTGAATGATCAAGATGGAATCTATCTATATTATCCCCTTGTGCCAATTAATGGATTTGTCATTAGTAAGTGCGCACCCATCTCAATTAAGAGTTAATTGGATGGTACTGATGATTACTGTGATTAATTGGGGCTCAAGGATAATAAGATGTGGAACTTAAATTGGAAGAGATGGAGTTATTCCAATTGATCCACGGATATTGATAGAGGGGCCTACTTGTGGTAATTGGGAAGTTTAGGGTCTTCATTGTAATTTATTTCTAAGACTGGAGTGCAATTGCATTTATATAGTGGTGTTATTTGCAATTAACTGTGGGCCCGGATTGCACATGAGATGTGGGGTTGCGGTGTTCCAGTTGGAGCCAGCTTTCTAAGGAATCCCTAGTGGTCCCCACGCTAGCCCAAGATATTGGAAAACACTAATCCGACTTGGACTCTAGAAATAAGAGTTTGGAAAGGGGAAAGCCGTTAATTGCTTTGGAAGTAAGACTTCTATTTCAATTAGAAAAGGGAGAGATTTGAAAGTCTATATAATCTCCTTGGACGTCCATAAGAGTCTCTCTCACGCCCAAAACCCTTTCGTGCAAGAGTTGCACGAGTTTCTCTCCTTCTCTCTTCTAGTTCCTTGGAGTTTCGAGTTGAGAATTTTCTCCTGAAGATTCCACCATTCTTCTCGAGAAAAGAAGTCCAATTCGGGGGTCATAGCGTGGAAGGCTAAGAGGTGTTGAAGAAATCCATTAGAGCACTGCGGATCTCCAAAGGTATGATCTACTTCTTGCATGTCGTAGGTTATTTTGGATGCTTGGTGCTGGTAGAATTTTTACTGTACATGGTCACGAGATTGAGGGTAACGCATCCTAGATTGGGTTTTGGTCTTATGGATAGTTGATCCCTGTGTCAAGTGGGTCAAAAGTTTAGAAAATCTATCCACGAGACCCACCTACTTCCAACAGTTAGTTAGTGCAAATGACTCCTAATTTATCAAATGATGCCCTACTGTTCAATAACCCATGAGACTAGGACACAATCCCCACACTGCCCCAATAGTGACATAGCCCACACACTGCTCGATCACCGAGATCCAGGGGAATTTCCTTAGCAAATGGGTCGACTGCTACTCAGGACATCTTCCTTTTAATTTGACGGAGCTAATGATCGGAAGTTGGCTTACCAGCCATTGAATCGTCTCTTGATGAAGAAAAAACGAAGGTGTAAGTGAGAAAACTTGAAGAAGATCCTCGGAAACCCTAGCACGAAAATCTCGGAAGCAAGAGATCTCAAAATTGCTGAGTGGCAAATTTGAAAAGTCGCTACGTTTTTTAAAGGCTGATCGTTCGGCGACTCAAATAATGCCCACGACCGCCGAGAGCCAGTTTGGACCCACTTTTCGACTGTTGGATTTTCAAAATTGCAAAATTCGGTTTGGCATTGTCCCATTAATTAGGATGTTTTTATATTTCTGCGAGATAAATCGGCAGAAAATATATTTAATATGTGTAAATTATTATTCCAAATTTTAATTTCATAAGAAGGAATCTCAAATTTTTAATCTACTGGCATAAACAATCAGAAAAAAAAGCCTTTATTATTTTTTTTAAAGAACAACTTTCTAGGCCCATAATATGATTTCTAATTTCTTAAAATGGTGGGATCACATCATAAATCTTTTGATTGTTGGCACCATGTTCTAATTTTTAAATGTGAGTTATATGGGCAAAAAAATTATCTCTCAAAATTTTTTTTATCTTTGAAGAAAAAATACTTAAAATTTCAAAAAAAATCTTTCCAAAAATATTTAATCTCACAAAAAAATTTTAATCTTTCAAAAAAAATCCTTGAAAAAATATTTAATCTTTTTTAAAAAATAGTTAATCTTTCAAAAAATATTTAATCTTTCAAAAAAAGTTTAATATTTAAAAATTTTAATCTTTCAAAAAAAATTTAATCTTTTAAAAAAATATTTAATATTTCAAAAAATATTTAATTTTTCAAAAAACATTTTTAATATTTTAAAAAAATATATTTAATTGTTGATAAACAAAATCCTTTAAAAAAATCAGGGATCAGTCTTTAAAAAAAAAAAAGGTGGTGCTACATTGTAATTCCTCTGAATGTGGCATACATTGTGAATCCGATGAATATAGTTCTATGTTTTAGTTTCTAAAGGTGTGTACTACGTAATTTTTAAAATAGGACTCTTGTTTATAATTAACAAATAAGATGGTCGCACTTTATAATCTATTACATTTCTAAAGGTGGACACTACATTGTAATTTTTAAATGTGAGTCCTATATACAAAATTACAAAAAAAAAATGTGGCTCCACTTTGTAATTTCTAAATGTGGGTCACGTAGTCACGATCACAAATGGTAGTCCTACATTATAAGTGTACTATGTTGTAATTTATAAAGATAAGTCCCACATTTAAATTAAAAAGGCAGATACTACGTTGTAACTTCTACAGATGGGTCCCACATATGCCAATAATAAAGTGCCGCAAACATAAAAAGATAAGTCCACATTTTAGATTTTATTATTCTCTTACTGTTGTTCGTTGGAGAGAATTTTTTGCACCATTAACACACAAGTTCCATGTGGCAAATTCTCTACAGAGTTTTTTAATACAATGTTCTACAAAGTTTCGTCTCGGCATAACTCGATCTCAACACAACTAGATCTAAGCATAAAATGGGGAACAACATGAGAACAAATCCAACCATGCCCTTAATGTCCCGTTCAAGAACACCTTCAAAACAAGTGGCCACATGATCCATTTCAAATTCGTTTTGACTCTTCAAACCCTCAATCAAGTGAAAGTAAGAGATCCTTCACTAGAAACTTAAGGTGAACCAATAACTCACGTGAAAGTAATTCACTTGCTAATTCCTACCCAAAGTCTGGTTAAACATCTCTCCTTTTGTGCAATAAAAGACCTGCTCCATGTCCTTGATAAAAAAGACCGCCTCAAGTACCTCGGTCAAAAACACTTCCATCTCAATCAAAGCACCTCCATCCCGATCAAAATTCCTTTTCCAAAAGGAAACAAAAGCACATAAATGAACCCAATTTCCAACTAAAAGCCACATCTACCCTTGGGAACTTCTAGATACCTTAAGCTTTCGGAGAAAAAAATCTTATTCCCACAAAGATGCATACGCATGATATTTGTCAAAAATAGGATACAAGTAGGAAGTTTTCCACAATCCAACCCAATTTCCATTCATTAAAATAGATCTCTTGACATCTTCAAACATGAGGAACTTTGCTTAATATAACTCACTAGTTCCCATGGAGAGACACGCCTATGACCTCCATGACAAGCAGATCAAGGTATCCATGAATCATGTTTTTTGAGGCACAATGACTATAGGATGCTCATTCCATCATTGTAGTTCGAGGGGACATTTGTTGGCATGAAAAATATTCATGAGAAAAATCAAAGAAAAGAACAAGAATAGAATAGTTGAATGGGCCATGACCAATGGCAAAGCCACAGTGCTGAGAGGAGGCAATTATCCCCTCTCAACTTATTCCTCTCCTTTAATGTAAGAGTAGAATATGTAAGAACTCAATGAGGGATTTTTGGTGTTATCCATTTGGCCCTTCTCAACTTATTTGTTTTTCACCTTTGCCCCTCATCAATATTTTTTTTTTCCCTTTTGATGAATGATGAAACTGTAGACTACTAAGGGTAGTTATGTAAAAAGATAACTCATCAAACCACTTTTCCCACTTTTTTGCCAAATGTTCTAAATATGTTTCTTCTTACTTACTTTTTCATCTCTTTCTACAAGACAAATCCAAATAATTTTATTCCTTTCTTACTCTAGTACTGTTCTTTTCATATTCCTTATTATTTTTTTCATGTTTCTTTATAGCGAGCCTATAATTTAGAGCCTATCAAGCTTGACACCCATAATTTGCACATTTTGATTATTTGCTTGTTTAAATTGTCATCAAATTTTAAAATTTTAGCATTTAAACTTAAAATCTATCTTTAATTAACTCACCCTAATTCTTAAGTAAGAAAGTCCATATGGTTATAACTAAATGTGCTTAACGGTTATTTACACTAATTATCTAAACAAAGGTTTTACCATCCTTAGCATTTTTGTCTAAATAGTGAAGGATTTGAGCTCTAAACAATAGGCCAAAGATCAAGATTTTTGGTCATTAAGATCATCCTCATAATATAAGGTCCAAGAAAATATTAACTTAATATTTTTGTTGTTGGGAGGCAGCAGCCAGGATCCCTAGATATTGCATACAGATTACTGCAGAAATAATTTTAGATGATAATGATTTAAGAACAATACCTGCGAGATCTTTCTGATTTAATCTCGGTCTTCTAATAACCCAAAAATCTCAAGACCTTTTACCATATTCCTTTATGCTTGAACTCACATCTGGGTGTGAGTCTCTTTTGCGAATTCTCTTTGCTCTAAAAAACGAGATTTCTCTTGTGTTTTTCTAGAGAGCAATAACGCATATTTATAGGCTACAATAGGGAGCTTGAGAAGGAAATAAGGAATAGGCTTCTTATAGAAATTAGAAACTATAATTCAACGCAAATTAGAATCCTAATTCCATAAATTACAATATAGTCCACTAAAGAATTATAATTATACTCCTGTCCTTATTTACCAAATAATATTTCAAGCTTCTTGTTATTAACTGCTTTTTAATCTCCTAACGTTAAGATTTTAGATATCCATCAATTAAATAATTATTGATATCTATATTTAATCGATATCTTTATAATTCCTTGAGACCTTATACTTAACTTATTTGATATGTCGAACATAAAGTCCACTTGTAGGGTTTGATATAATCAAAACTTATAAGCTTCATCAAGGAGATATCATTAATTCCTATTACGGGATGTGGATTCCGTCAATAAACTAATATCCATCATACATATAGTACAGTCATCCAATTTATTAAAATTATTGACTCATAAAAGGTTTCAGTTGTTTGTAAATCAAAATGCCAAACACTAAATGTATGTGTCAATTATTTATATCTAGATTAAGAATGCAAACACTCATAATAACCATTTGGATGTTAATCGTTTTATATCGTCAGTATAAAGATAATAAACCCAAAAGCAGTCCTGTTCAATATACATAAAGTGTATTAGCATAACGAGTTGAAACTATACCATTTCCCGTAGCCAAGACAAGCCTGCTAAGACATTATGCTATAATCATACCGATGGTGCGTTTAACTCCATCTAGATTGTGAACAACAACTAATATTCTATAAGAACTGACAAACAAATCTTCCATATGTAAGCTAAACTCTACACATCAACTTGTCTACTTTATAGAGTAAAAGACACACTCACGCAAAATAAATAACAATACAACCATTGGCGCATATAAATTCTTATTAAGATGAAAAGACAAACTTTACTAATAAATAAATCAGTCAAAGACAAATACATAAAAGTATACTTTTAGTATAAATTTTCAACATTTGTAACTATAATCATGTGCTTATAAGTAAATATGCTACAATCATGTAATTTCTAATTCTTCTCTCATGTTCTGGATCTAATACTAAATGTTATTGGAAGTGGAAAGCAATACAAATTTATCATTTTGTTATCATCTTTAAGAAACAACCTCATAACTATTTATTAGTTAACTTGGATTGAACACATGATATCAAAATCTTGATATCACGCTAAGATGTTTTCTAAATTTTTTTTGGATTTTTTGTTATGAGAATTTTTTTTCTTTTGTCCCCATTAAGAGAAAATCCTGACTTCGCCACTGGCCATGACAATGTCAAACCACTGTTAAGTTCATCAACTAAAGGTCAAAATAGACCAAGAACATAATAGGGAAGGTTCTCTTGAAGATTGAAAGCAAATAAGGGCTAAAGAATTGAAAAAACAAGTCAAAGGTGGCAGTAGCTAATGGTCCAAGGCAGTAGATAATGGTGCAGAGCAGTGGCCGAATGAAACAAGGAAACAACCGACATAAACAACTCAGCAAGTAGCTGATTTAAATCTGGTCAAATCACTGAATTATTGATTCTAAACCCATCAACATGATTCAAGGAGGGTGAGTTTAATAGGCAATCAAGCGTGGTTGAATACGAAGGGTAACTGATTTCACAAAGACACAATCGGCTACACACCCCCCCCTACAATCCAATTCTACAACTTAAATCACTCCCTTCTTCAAATCACCAGAGGGACCTTTAAGCCTATAAATACCCCACGTCGACCTCTCAAGGCA
This sequence comes from Sextonia rubra, assembly GCA_037013555.1. Classification (NCBI taxonomy): domain Eukaryota; kingdom Viridiplantae; phylum Streptophyta; class Magnoliopsida; order Laurales; family Lauraceae; genus Sextonia; species Sextonia rubra. The sequence goes on from JASUAD010000011.1 coordinate 11,455,815, forward strand.
TCAAGCACAAGGCACAAGCACAAAGCATCAAGCATCAAGTACAAAAGATTAGGCAACCAGTCTTTGTGAGGAACAAAATCAAGAAGTCTTGCATCCATCCCCATCAAACTCCAAAACACAAGGAACTTAGCCTTTGAAATACATTTAGAGGATTCAATGAGGTACCTTGAAGCCATGGAGAATCCACAAGAAGTCCCATAGAAGTTTAAGTTTTTTGGGACTTTCTTTGTTTTCTTCACTTTAGAGTTGAAGAAGTTCGTGAACTTATCTGTGTTCATTCTTTTGGAACTTCAAAGTGGTGAACCTTAAGATGACACAGCCATGGACTCTTCAATTGGTTAAAAAAACTAACAACTCCTCTTAGAATTCACACTTAGCACATCCAGGAAAGCAAGTGATAGATTATGAAGATCGCCAATTCAACTTAAAGAGGGGGAAATACACATCTGCTTGATTCAACCATAGGAGACCAAAATCAAACCCTAAGTCGGCCATGGCCTTTTGGGACTAGGCATCCCCTTCCTTTCTTCTTTTATGTTTCTCATGTAAATCTATTACTTTGTTTTAATTTCTTTGGCCAAAGGTTGATCATCCAAGACTAAGTGGGAGAGTTGCATAAAAAAATGTAAGCAACTTGCTCCCAGAGGCTAAAGAAACTAAACCCATATAAATTAAACTCAATAACGGAAATTGAAAGCTGCCATCTTCTTTCTGTGAAAATTACATGTATTTTTTTTCTTCTTTGTGGTCAAATGAATTGTAGCCACTTTTGTTTGTAATTTATTTGTGGGCAACAATGTATGCTATATTATTATCATTCATGCTGCTCTCCATGCACTTGCACTTAAACTGGCTCGTACAAGCTTCTGCCATGAATCCCTCATGGATCAAGGGCTTGGTAAACCTCACATAGCGGAGTCCTGTGGGTATATATAATCATGCATACATGTGGCCCCTTAAACACACTTAGCAATTTAGATCATGACACTGGCCCACTAGGTCTTTATCGATTTAGAGAAAGCCTATGATAGGGTACCGAGAGATTTAATTTAGTGGGTTTTTGAGAAAAAGAATATCCTCAGCGGTTACATTGAAATTTTTAAGGATATGTATAAAGAAGCATCAACAAATGTAAGAACTACATGTGTAGAAACAGGTGAATTCCTCATAACTATAGGTTTGCATCAAGGATCAGCCTTAAACCCCTACCTCTTTGCATTAATTATAGATGAGTTAACTACACATATTCAAGAAGAGGTACCATAGTGTATGTTGTTTGCAAATGACATTGTATTGGTAAATGAATTAAAAGATGGTATAAATGCAAAACTCAAGAGATGGCAGGGGGGATTAGAATCTAGAGGCTTTACAATAAGTTGTACAAAGACAAAATATATGCATTGTAACTTCAGTGGTCATATACAAAGTGTTGAAACCACTGTCAAAATTGAAACTCATGAGATACTACGTAGAGATTCTTTTCGGTATCTAGGCTAGATGATTAGTAAGGATGGGGAGATTGACAAAGATGTTGAGCATAGGATAAAAGCTAGATTGCTGAAGTGGAGACTAGCTTCTAGAGTGTTTTGTGACAAACGAATGCCAACAAAATTGAAAGTCAAATTTTACAGGATAGTGGTTAGATCAACTATGACATATGGAGTATAATGTTGGCCAATTAAGAAGACGCATATCCATAAGATGGATATGGCAGAGATGAGAATGCGTAGGTGGATGTATTATAAAACTGGAAAAAATAAAATTAGAAATGAGCACTTTCGAGAGCATTTAGGGGTAGCACCAATAGGAGATAAGATTAGAAAAACTTGTTTAAGATGATTTGGGCATGTTAAGTGTAGGCCGATTATGGCACCGGTGAGGAAAAGTTTGGCTATCCAGGTAGATGGCTCATCAAGAGGTAGAGGTAGACTAGAGAAAACATTGATAGAAGTCATTAAATCATATTTAAAGAAATTTAACTTATCTAAGGATTTGGTTTAAAATAGAACAGAATAGAGAAACAAAATTCATGTAGCCGACCCCAACATGGTTGGGATAAGTCTTTGATGATAAAAATGATGATGATGATGACACTAGCCCATTAGGAGATTTGGGAGTAGTTATCTCAATGGCTCTATATGTTATTTCCCCCTCTGCAGTGGAAGTCTCATTTAATACTTTTTGTATCTATGTAGCCTCTGCCTTTTTTGATTGAGTATTCTGTTCTACAAACTTCATTTTAGAAGGTGTCACTCGCTTGGGCACTATAAATTCTGGAGTAGCAATGGCTGTAGTGGCTACTTCATTTGATGGTGCTGTAGGTGCCTCCTCAAAACTCAGTTCTTTTTGAGCTATTAGGTTAGGTTCAGATGTGACAACTGGTCTTGGTTCCAACAGATAACAGTTGGCCTTGGTTTAGAAGTAACCACTAGCCCTAGCTCTGATGAAGGGCCTTGTTTGCAACATTGATACTGGGAGGGCTCAATAGAGATGGTTCTTCTAGCATAAGAGCTAGTGCTGCAACAAATGAGCTTGTGGTGCCGGAACCCTAAGAACCCATGTCGATAGATATGTTGTCATGGTTAATTTGGCACTTAAGATTATTAGTCATAGGAGCATCCCAAATTGGTGAGTCAAAAGAAATCCCCTCTGGTGCCGTTGGCATAATATGTTCCTGAGTTTGAATCTAAACACCTAAAAGAAAACATAAAAAGTAAGTCAAAAAAGGAACTGCTAATGAGAAGTTTGATTACAACTCTAAACAAAATATGCCCTCATTGAGGATAGGTTGTGATTTCATTCTTTCATCTACAATGGAAGTTTCTTGATCTTTTCTTGCAAATGGTGCAACTCCTTCATCAGGATTGGAGCATCTCTTTCCATTCTTTCTCCATCAGACTCTACATAGAAGGAAAATGGGGTGATTAGCAAAAAAAAAATTATATGAGAAGTTCTTAAGAAATGATGAAAGTTCACCATAGTCCTCCACCACTATGACTACATGTGCAAAAAGACCCAAGTAAGTAACAAGCGAAATACAGTTACAATGGAAAGGCAACTGGTAAGAAGGTTATCATTCAAGACTTCCACCCCTTTTTGGTGAGCAAGGAAAAGACACGAAAGAGAAAGAAAGCAAGAAATGCCAAAATTTTCAACTCTTTTCAATTTTGAGTTTATTTTTGTGGGTTCTTTTGAGTTTTGACCTCCTAGCTGTAGGCTGTTTACATGTAGTTTTTTTTTATCACAGCTCCCCCACTTTGTCTCGAATGATTAACACTTACAAGAAGAAAGAAAATAATGACAATTTGCATAAAAAAAGACAAAAGAGACTAATTCAAAGATGTGTGCTACCTTCTTATATTTCATGTCGATCAAGAAGTCTTCGCAACCTGTCACTTGTTTTTTCCTTAGATGTAAAATTCCAAGGGGAGTTAGAATTCTACGATCATGGTTGCCCTTATGGATCGCTTATCCCTTTATACCAATAGGTTACCATAGTTGTACCCATATCACCTTTAACTCCCAAATAAATGGAACGAAGAAAGTCCTAACAAGCTTGTCTTCTTTGGAGATCATTTCAAGCCAAGGCACTTGTCACAACCCGAGCCCAGGGTTCGGGGGTTAGCAAAAGCCAAACCTAATGACACACGTACTCCCGTGCATGCACACGTAGACCGAGTCTAAATGCACACGCACAAGGGAACAAGCACACGTGCCAAGCAAGTATGCGGAAGCTGTAAATATCAGAAACATAAACAACTAATAGCACAAGAAGAGGATACAAGGAAAGGACTGACATAATTACATATGAACGTTTACAAAAGAACAAAAGGATAAATACAATAGAGACATGTCATGACATATACAAGTCTGAAAATCCTCAAAACATGACTCCAACATGATGCATGCCATGAACGCGCTCCCGTGGAGTGATCACATCCACTCCTCTAGGCCTGATGGGGCCCCGGGGGTCTCATCTGGAGCCTGGCCGACCGGCGAGGGTTCGGCAGGGGGATCTGGGCCTGCAACACCAAAAACAACTGTGAATACGAAGATTCAGCAAAGTATAAACCATAGCAAGTTAACACACGCTGTGTCTAATAGAATAAAGAACATCATGTTATTAAAGAAAGCATTTTCGTATACTAGGCTATCATGCAAGAAAGAAAGATGCTGTGTAAATCAAGGATAACATGCTGTGTACATGACTAGTGGCTACTACATTACCATATGCTCCCAAAAGAGGGATCTTGTAACATGCAAAGAACACCATTGTCCGGGCCAGGGTACAATGGGTCTCGGTTTCCTGGGGTCTGGTTCCCCAAGACAAAATCCATACTGCAGCAGGTCCTTATAACTATACCAAATTCACCCCGTCGGGATCCTAAGGCTGAGGCTAAGTAGTGCCTGACCATACGGAGTCAATCATGAAAATCCTGAGTAGATCGTGATCATATATCATGCGTGCATATCTGGAATTGAACATATCATACATGTATACTCAGGGTAAATAATCGCAATGTGAAAGTAAAGTAACGGGATACAAGTAATCATGTCAGAGTGTGAGATCAATGATCGAATGCAATATGGTATGCAACAAATCATGCGAAATCGAATCATCTTAAGTTACAAACCAATTCTAATCTAATTATCCGGTGTTTCTAACCGTGCATGATGATGTAGTTTTAAGTTATTCGATACACCGTTGTCTAGTGTTGCCTGGAATCGGGCGATGCACGAAGTCCCTTAAACCAACACCCATGGGGAGGTGCTTAACATCCGGATAACGAACATGAATGATTCGCAGCCCTCGAGATCATTCACGCGTAGTATCACATCCGTTGGGCAAGTCTCGGTGCTCTACATTCTATCATGAAGGTCATATAGGTCTTATCGTTACACCTAGCCTTATTCTTCATGTGTGGTTACGGCTTAGCCGTGTGTGTGCTACGGCTTAGCCGTGTGTGGTCTACGGCTTAGCCGTGGCTGGGCCGTAGAAGGTCTGTCAGTTGCTGACTCTCAGTTATTCCAGAAATTGCACCCTGTATTGTTCTACGGCTGGGCCACGGCTGAGCTACGGCTTAGCCGTAGGGCATTCCACGGCTTAGCCGTGCCCTAGCCGTAGAGGAAAACTGGGTTTTTTCTCTTCTCTGGATTGTGAGCCGTAAGAAGCATACGGCTTAGCCGTACCTGTACGAATTCCATTTCCTGAAACATGTACAGAATAGCTGGGAATGCATCATAGGGGCAATTTATCAATGGGAATACACAAGAACTGAAGCAATGAGTATCAAGTGAGCTGTAAACACTTATTTCCATATCAATACATGTAAGATCAACCCAATTCAATGCATACCAACATGGGTTCTCAATGTTATGGTTATACTTGCCTCAATTGGAAATCAATTGCACACTGGTAGCCCTCAAGCCAAACACAACCTAACACCAAATCAAAGTACATGCATGCATGAGAGATGGAGAGAAATCCACAACACACAGACACACCATGCAAAGAAGCAAGAAGGAGAAGAGATAGAGAAAGGAGATGAGAAGAATGGAAGACTTCCACTCACCTCAATTGCACATGCAAGAACCACAAGCTAGATCGATGGAGAGAAATCAAGTGCAAGAGAGAGAGATTCCACGTGCACAGTGAATTTGAGAGAAAACGAGAGAGAACAAGAGAGAGAACGTGAGTGTTGGTGAATTGGGTGAGAGCTTATATAAGTAATGGGTTGATCAAATTTACAATAAAAGCCAAGTGAAAAGTGTATTTACAGTTTGAGTCAAACTCGGGTCCAATCGAATCACACGACCTCGGTTGCAAATGACGTAGTTACGAAAGTTAACGGGCTCAACGAAAGACACGTGTTGACATCAAGATGATGCAAAAATGACCATGTCTAAGAAAAGCTAAAATTACGAAAAAGGGCTTGGTCTACTTAATCCAGGTCAAACTCAACCCAACTACCTATCCATGACCCGTAACGAAAACCAAAACACAACAAAACACGATTAGCAACAAAAACAAGATTAACTAGACGCTAAACGAGGTCAAGCTGGGTCGGAGTGTTACATCCTCCCCTACTTGAGAATCATTCCGTCCTCGGAATGAACACTAACGCACTCATACCTGGGAAAACAAATCGGGGTACTGACGTGCCATCTGCTCTTCTAGCTCCCAAGTAGCCTCATCAGGACTGTGATGCTCCCAAAGCACTTTGACCCATCGAATCGTCCTGGTGCGGAGTATCTGCTCTCGGGTTCCCACGATACGGAGCGGTCGCTCAACGTATGCAGCGCTCGGCTGAATCTGAATCTCATCGTAGCGAATGACATGGGAGGGATCGTGAACGTATCTCCGAAGCATCGAAACGTGGAAAACGTTGTGCACTCCTGAAAACATCTCGGGAAGCTCTAATCGATAAGCTAAATCACCGATCCGACTCTTGATCTCGAACGGTCCGACATAGCGTGGAGCTAACTTGCCTTTCTGGCCGAAACGGATCGTACCCTTCATCGGAGAGACCTTCAGAAAAACCCACTCGCCAACCTGAAACTCTAAGGGTCGTCTGCGGGTGTCTGCATAACTCTTCTGTCTCGACCGAGCAACTTTCAAGTTCTCAATTGCTTTCTGTACCTTCTCCGTAGTCTCGGCAATGATCGTCGGTCCGTGAAAACTTCGAGTTCCAACTTCTTCCCAACAAACCGGACTTCTACACTTCTTCCCGTACAATGCTTCATATGGTGCCATCCCAATGCTCTCGTGGAAACTGTTGTTGTAGGCGAACTCGCACAACGATAGATGAAGATCCCATTCTTTCTCGTAGCTCAACACGCTGGCTCGCAACATATCCTCCAAAGTCTGAATCGTCCGCTCTGATTGTCCATCCGTCTGTGGGTGGTATGCCGTGCTGAAACTCAACTTCGTACCCAAAGCCTCTTGGAATGCTCTCCAGAAAGACGAAACAAAACGGCTGTCACGATCGGATACAATCGACACGGGGGTACCATGGAGCCTGACGATCTCATCCACGAACTTCCTAGCCATCTCTGAAAATGTCATACCCTTCCGAAAAGGAATGAAATGGGCTGTCTTCGTCAATCGATCTACAATCACCCAAATGGCGTTGTTCTTCCTGCTCGTCGGTGGTAACCCTGAAACGAAGTCCATGGTGATGTGTTCCCACTTCCACTGCGGTATATGCAAAGGATGCAACGAGCCTGGCGGTCTCTGATGATCAGCCTTCACCTTCTGACATGTCAAACAGCGAGCAACAAACCCTGCTACCTCTCTCTTCATGTTGTTCCACCAGAAGCGATCCTTGAGATTCCGAAACATCTTCGTGCTGCCTGGGTGCATCGCGTAGCGAGCGTAATGCGCTTCGTTCATCAGCTTCTCCTTGAACTCACCAACTGCTGGCACGCACAACCTACTCCGAAAATAGAGTACACCATCCTCGAGTCTGAAATCGGGTCTGTCTCCAATGCGGTCTCGAATGCGCTTCAATGTTAGATCTTCAAACTGCCTGTCTTTAATCTGCTGAATCATCTCAGGCTGAAACACTAGCGTACTAGCCAAAGTCACGCACTCATCCACTAGTTTAACTTCAACAGGGAGACCATGGAACTCTAGGAGAAAACTGCTCAAAAGCTGCACTGACTCTGTTTTCCGACTGAGTGCATCTGCCACCACATTCCCCTTGCCTGGCTGATATCTGATCGGGAAGTCATAATCCTTAATAAGCTCAAGCCATCTCCGCTGTCTCATGTTCAGCTCCTGCTGTGTGAATAAGTACTGTAAACTGTGGTGGTCAGAACGAACCTCAAACTGCACACCATATAGATAATGTCTCCACAGCTTCAACGCAAACACGATGGCTGCCAATTCTAAATCATGGGTGGCGTAATTCTTCTCATGATCTCGCAACTGTCTCGATCCATAGGCAATAACCTTCCCATGCTGCATCAACACACAACCTAGGCCAACTCGAGAAGCGTCTGAATAAACCACGAATCCTTCACTACCATCTGGCAAGGCTAACACTGGGACCGTAGTCAACTTCTCTTTCAAAATCCTGAAACGGGCTTCACACTCCTCAGTCCAATCAAATGGTACATTCTTCCTGGTCAACTTCGTCAAAGGAGAAGAGATCTTAGCAAAGTCCTGGACAAATCGACGGTAGTAACCTGCTAGACCAAGGAAACTGCGAACCTCTGTCACTGTCTTGGGGCTAGGCCAATTCACCACTGCCTCTACTTTAGATGGATCAACTGCCAATCCCTCTCGTGAAATGAGATGACCTAAAAATGCAACCTGCTCAAGCCAAAAATCACACTTCGACAATTTAGCAAACAATCGATGTTCTCTCAACAACGACAAGGCTTTTCTCAAGTGCTCCCTATGCTCCTCTGCTGACTTAGAATATATCAAGATATCATCAATAAACACAACTACGAATTGGTCCAAGAAAGGAGCAAAGATCTGATTCATCAATGCCATAAAAGCTGCAGGTGCGTTGGTTAGTCCAAAAGGCATCACGAGGAATTCATAATGTCCATAACGAGTCCTGAAGGCAGTCTTAGGAATGTCATCTTCTTTGACTCTCAACTGGTGATATCCAGACCTCAAATCAATCTTCGAAAAATATGCTGCGCCCTGAAGTTGATCGAACAGCTCATCAATCCTGGGTAAGGGGTACTTGTTCTTGATCGTCACTTTGTTCAGCTGTCGATAGTCTATGCACATCCGAAAAGTACCATCCTTCTTTTTGACAAACAAGACTGGTGCTCCCCAAGGTGAAACGCTCGGGCGTATGAAACTCTTATCCAAAAGCTCCTGTAGTTGCTTCTTCAACTCTGACAACTCTGCTGGGGCCATGCGATACGGAGCCTTGCTGCTCGGTGCCGTGCCGGGAACAAGCTCAATGGCGAACTCCACATCTCGAACCGGGGGTAAGCCTGGTACATCGTCCGGGAAGACATCGGGAAAATCACAGACCACCTGGAGCTCACCTAGCTGCTTCGACTCCTTCTTCGCTGAGACAAAGGCAATGAAGCCTTCACACCCTCGGCGGATCAAGCGATCTGCCTTACACGCCGAAATCACACGCCTGGGGCATCTCTGCTGACTGCCCTCGAAACGGAAGCCCTTGCCTAAATCGAAGAAAATCGTCCTGTTGTAACAGTTAACACAGGCACGATATCGAGCGAGCCAATCCATACCAAGGATCACGTCGAAGTCCAACATCGACAACAGGATCAAATCAACAGGTAACTGATGACCTGCAATCTGCACGTCGCAATGGGGGTAGTACATACTACACTCCACTCGCTTGCCAACTGGGGTGGATACAACCAACACATATGGCAACGGCTTAGACGGCTGAGGTAACCGCTCGGCAAAATGAGGTGCTACATAAGATCGTGTAGACCCCGAATCGAACAAAGCTAAAGCCTCGACGCGCGAAATCAAAACAGTACCTTCAACCACCTGTGGATCCTCGGCACTCTCGTGGGTAGCAGCGTAAGCACGGGCTGTCTGGCGAGGCTGTCTCGAACCTGGACGAGCTGACTGTGGCTTGCTCGGAGCTGTAAGTGCACTGGGTCTGCTAGGAACTGCACCGGAAGCTCTCTGTCGAGGACAATTGGCGATCATATGCTCCCTCGAACCGCAAATAAAACAAGCACCGGCCTTCCTCCAACAAGCTTCGGTCGTGTGGCTCTTGCCGCAATATCCACAAGTCACTCCACTGGAACTAGAAGTACTCTGCTGGCCTTTGGTCTTCTTCTGTACTTGTCCTCGTGCACTGAAAGGCGGCTGTCGCTTGGGTTCAACGGCTCTAGCAGCTTGGTGGATGGCCTCAGCAGAATAGGCCCTGTCCACTGCATCATCGAACGTAGCGGGACGCTGAAACGCTGTCACGTGGTGCATGTACCGGGGATGCAAACCTTCCACAAACCTGTTCACCTTCCTCTCTTCGGTACTGATCATGTCCGGAGCAAAAAGCGACAACTGCATAAACTTGTTTACATACTCTGCTACTGTCATCTGCTGCTGGCGGAGAGCTAGGAACTCAACCTCCTTGGCTCGAAACACATGAGCCGGGATGAACTTCCTCCTGAACTGTTGCTTGAACATCTCCCACACCGTAGCACTAGGGATATCTCTGTATGAATCTTTCACGCTCTTCCACCAAGTCTTTGCGACATCTCTAAACATAGAAGTTGCTAGTCCGACCTTCTGTCGGTTCGTGCACACGACGGTCTCAAAGACATCCTCTGTCTGGTCTAACCACTGTTCTGCCTTCAGTGGCTCTTCTGTTCCATAGAACTCAATAGCTCCTCGCTTGCGAAATTTCCCATAGAGGGCATTCGGGTCACTCTCTCGAGGCTGCAAGATCACCTGCTGGTCTACATGCGACTGAACGGGGGCTTGGCTTTGTCGGTCTAACATGGTTGTCACTTGGGCTTGCAAGTTCTGCATGGATTGTGATTGTGCCTGAAGGGACTGGAATAGCATAAGGATGCGTTCATCTGTATTCGGTGTCTGCGGTGAAGGGGCAGATCCGCTCTCGTTATTTCCGGCGTTCTGCTGCGAACCAGAACCTGATGCCATCCTGTAAAATGGAAAGAGTCAGACACAAACACAACACAAGAGCGCCCAACAAACCCCAAAATCTAGAAAGAGCACAAAGGAATAATCGTATCCTCACCACGATCCTATACATGCCTACATGCTTATCATCTAGAACAAAGAATGAGCAAGGAATGCTCTGATACCATACAATACGTATGTCACAACCCGAGCCCAGGGTTCGGGGGTTAGCAAAAGCCAAACCTAATGACACACGTACTCCCGTGCATGCACACGTAGACCGAGTCTAAATGCACACGCACAAGGGAACAAGCACACGTGCCAAGCAAGTATGCGGAAGCTGTAAATATCAGAAACATAAACAACTAATAGCACAAGAAGAGGATACAAGGAAAGGACTGACATAATTACATATGAACGTTTACAAAAGAACAAAAGGATAAATACAATAGAGACATGTCATGACATATACAAGTCTGAAAATCCTCAAAACATGACTCCAACATGATGCATGCCATGAACGCGCTCCCGTGGAGTGATCACATCCACTCCTCTAGGCCTGATGGGGCCCCGGGGGTCTCATCTGGAGCCTGGCCGACCGGCGAGGGTTCGGCAGGGGGATCTGGGCCTGCAACACCAAAAACAACTGTGAATACGAAGATTCAGCAAAGTATAAACCATAGCAAGTTAACACACGCTGTGTCTAATAGAATAAAGAACATCATGTTATTAAAGAAAGCATTTTCGTATACTAGGCTATCATGCAAGAAAGAAAGATGCTGTGTGAATCAAGGATAACATGCTGTGTACATGACTAGTGGCTACTACATTACCATATGCTCCCAAAAGAGGGATCTTGTAACATGCAAAGAACACCATTGTCCGGGCCAGGGTACAATGGGTCTCGGTTTCCTGGGGTCCGGTTCCCCAAGACAAAATCCATACTGCAGCAGGTCCTTATAACTATACCAAATTCACCCCGTCGGGATCCTAAGGCTGAGGCTAAGTAGTGCCTGACCATACGGAGTCAATCATGAAAATCCTGAGTAGATCGTGATCATATATCATGCGTGCATATCTGGAATTGAACATATCATACATGTATACTCAGGGTAAATAATCGCAATGTGAAAGTAAAGTAACGGGATACAAGTAATCATGTCAGAGTGTGAGATCAATGATCGAATGCAATATGGTATGCAACAAATCATGCGAAATCGAATCATCTTAAGTTACAAACCAATTCTAATCTAATTATCCGGTGTTTCTAACCGTGCATGATGATGTAGTTTTAAGTTATTCGATACACCGTTGTCTAGTGTTGCCTGGAATCGGGCGATGCACGAAGTCCCTTAAACCAACACCCATGGGGAGGTGCTTAACATCCGGATAACGAACATGAATGATTCGCAGCCCTCGAGATCATTCACGCGTAGTATCACATCCGTTGGGCAAGTCTCGGTGCTCTACATTCTATCATGAAGGTCATATAGGTCTTATCGTTACACCTAGCCTTATTCTTCATGTGTGGTTACGGCTTAGCCGTGTGTGTGCTACGGCTTAGCCGTGTGTGGTCTACGGCTTAGCCGTGGCTGGGCCGTAGAAGGTCTGTCAGTTGCTGACTCTCAGTTATTCCAGAAATTGCACCCTGTATTGTTCTACGGCTGGGCCACGGCTGAGCTACGGCTTAGCCGTAGGGCATTCCACGGCTTAGCCGTGCCCTAGCCGTAGAGGAAAACTGGGTTTTTTCTCTTCTCTGGATTGTGAGCCGTAAGAAGCATACGGCTTAGCCGTACCTGTACGAATTCCATTTCCTGAAACATGTACAGAATAGCTGGGAATGCATCATAGGGGCAATTTATCAATGGGAATACACAAGAACTGAAGCAATGAGTATCAAGTGAGCTGTAAACACTTATTTCCATATCAATACATGTAAGATCAACCCAATTCAATGCATACCAACATGGGTTCTCAATGTTATGGTTATACTTGCCTCAATTGGAAATCAATTGCACACTGGTAGCCCTCAAGCCAAACACAACCTAACACCAAATCAAAGTACATGCATGCATGAGAGATGGAGAGAAATCCACAACACACAGACACACCATGCAAAGAAGCAAGAAGGAGAAGAGATAGAGAAAGGAGATGAGAAGAATGGAAGACTTCCACTCACCTCAATTGCACATGCAAGAACCACAAGCTAGATCGATGGAGAGAAATCAAGTGCAAGAGAGAGAGATTCCACGTGCACAGTGAATTTGAGAGAAAACGAGAGAGAACAAGAGAGAGAACGTGAGTGTTGGTGAATTGGGTGAGAGCTTATATAAGTAATGGGTTGATCAAATTTACAATAAAAGCCAAGTGAAAAGTGTATTTACAGTTTGAGTCAAACTCGGGTCCAATCGAATCACACGACCTCGGTTGCAAATGACGTAGTTACGAAAGTTAACGGGCTCAACGAAAGACACGTGTTGACATCAAGATGATGCAAAAATGACCATGTCTAAGAAAAGCTAAAATTACGAAAAAGGGCTTGGTCTACTTAATCCAGGTCAAACTCAACCCAACTACCTATCCATGACCCGTAACGAAAACCAAAACACAACAAAACACGATTAGCAACAAAAACAAGATTAACTAGACGCTAAACGAGGTCAAGCTGGGTCGGAGTGTTACAGCACTATCCTTCTGATTATTATTAGAAGCTCAAGTACCTTATTATGAAAGTTGAGGCTTGAACTTTGGAGAAGTCAAAGTGTCATAGTCTTCTCAAATAGAATCCGAAGAGTCTTGAATATCTTTGTGTACTTTATTGTCTTTATGTTGCCATAAGTGACTAGAGTCTTCTCTAGTCACTTATGGCAAGGAGAAGATTGAGCAAAAATTATTTTGCAGGGTGGCTAGCCAACCGTGTATTTGTGCGGTCGGCTACCCTCCCACAGTCAACTTTATATAGTGACAGCAAGATCTATCCTTGGATCATGCCAATCAGCTTGAAATCAACTATGAATGATTTGACTAGGTCTTAATTGCTACTCAATGAGCTATCAAAATTTTAACTATCACCTAGACACTTTCCTTTGTCGACCAGTGAACATTCGCCCACTAATTTGTTTAGTGGGCCAGTGTAGACTTTTTCCATTTTTTGAAGTATTTTGACTTGTTTTCTTCTTCAAACTTCAAGGTGTCTTCTTAGGCTTTGTCCTTGAGTTGTTTGTGCTTTGTTTTACTGTGTTTAAGCTATGCTTAAATCTTTGACTTGACTTTTGATTTGCTAAACTGCTTGTGGATTTCTTCCGAACGAATGCAGCTTTGGAGTTCATACCAACACCAAATGTGACCAACTTGCTTTGACAAGGGGTCTTCACATATTTCAGCCATCTCTACCCATCTATTAATGAAGTCGAGTGCTGGCTCATTATCTTTTTACTTGGCTCTATCTAGTTAAGTGATGGAGACTGGTTTTTGTGATGTCACCACCATGATTGGCTTATTGTGCCTTTTGGTTTGGATCACGATGGACTGATTTGAGAAGCCCTTTATTGGAATGATCAATGGGTTATCCTTATCTTTGATCACAATTGGTTGTTCTGTGAATCTGGCTATTCTAGTTTTGCTTTCTAATTTATTTTGAGGGGTGTCTACTGATTCTTCCATTATAGGTGCTTTGCCTTTATTTTTCTTGCACTTTGAATCTTCGGACTCTTCCTTGTAGATAATTGCATCTGTTCAGGATACCTTTTTTCCTTTGAAAGATTGTGTATCTGCAAAGACGCAATGTACTTTACCATTATCATTGATGTACTTGAGGCATTGATACAGTGTGAAGGGAATGATAGTGTAATCATATAACCATCGTTTCCCCAACAAGATGTTATACCAGGCTCTTTGTCACGCCCCAAACTCGAGAATTGAGGATTAGAGTGAATCTCGAGGTGCAACACACGTAACCCGTAGCAATCTATCTCATGTCAAGACACGTACGAATTGCTGCAAGGGAAATTGCACAGGTATGTGTAAGGAAGAACCACATACACATTACCCTCATTTTGCATAATTAAGTAGAAACTTAGAGAATTCACCTATAATTCATCATAAGCATTAATAAAAATTCAATCTTTCATTAATATAAACCAAGATCTATTAAGTAAACCATCCACAAGCACATGATAACAAGGATACATAAACATAAATATAATTCAAAATAACATGTCCATCAATAGTGACTCCAAAATGACATAATGATGATGGCATAGTCTGTTACAAGCCAAACTATATCTATACACTATTAGTGCCCAAAAGAACCCCATGTGGCGCACTACATAGGATGACTAATAAAAGACATCATTCTCATTTCACTCATCTACACCCTAAGGTATTGATGGGGTTCCCTCACGGGGCGCGTCGATTGCCAGATTAGCATTGGGTTCTATACCTATAACACTAAGGGTAGCACTGTTAAAAAGACGATTAAGCAAATATAAGAGTGCATAAGACTATCATGATGTATCAATTGAATTAGAAAACATATTGATTAAAAAAGGGCAATAGTGGAAACTAGACATATTGTGCATGTGAATAAACATAAATAAAGAATCATATATGGAAAGATAATCACATACTAATTGGGATCTACATGGCTATCTTCTCTCTAAGAAAAAAGCATATGGTACCGTGGGAAATCAGTAGTGATCAGGCCATGACCATCTAGATACCCTAAGAGAGCCGACTAACTCTTCATGTAACTACTGCCATAGGTAACGTATAGATTACCCTTATTTGATCCTATCAAACAGTCTATGTATACAAGTTAAGTGGTGCCAACTCGATGCATCAAGACCGATCAGAATTCAAATTTTCATATGTAGAGATTGACTTATTCTTATACAGAAACATATATCGGTCTTGACATAAGAATCATATAAATGAAATTGAATAGTAATTCGAACTAATTTTACAACGCATACAACAAATGAGCCATTAGAGCTCAAACCTTCTTAACCTTAGTTACTCCTATTTTGACTCATGGGCTCACGCTCAATAGGAACTTCGTCTCCGATCTTGCCTTAAGGCTCACCAGGAGGAATGGGTACATGTGTTCGCGCTTGAAACGTAACATGAAATGCAATGGATTCAAGTCCAACATTCACACACTTCAAGCGTTAAAAAGAATGGAAAAAATAATTACAATTTATCATTAATTTCCTTTTGTTTACATGGGTTTAAATGCTCTGACCGTGGGGATTCAAGTTGTTTACAAGTTTTGAAAAATTATAACCCCTACATCTGGTCTTAGATGTGATCTAAATTTGAAAATTAGAAGAAAATACATGGAGAAAGGGGTAGAAAATGAAAAGAAAAAAAGTAGAAGGCGGTGACTGTGGCCCATGGTCACTGATAGACAGTGGTCGAAATGGCCATTATTTGTCCCCATTTCTTCTTTTTTTTTTTTTTTGGCTTCTGTGATGCCTTCAAAGTGCTAGAGCTTGTGTTCTTCGACTTTTGGAGTGTTGAATGATTACCAAGAGTGCTTAATTTGGCTGTTGAATCGACAAAAACCCTTGGTAATGATCACTTTTTGGTTACGGATTATATTGTACAAAACCCAAAAGGGTGCTTTATACTTGCAAAACGAAGCCAAAGTTGGTCATTCTGAACCTATAATTTTCAAGGAATAGAATGAAGCCTAAATAGGCTTGTTCACAACCTCTGAGATGACCTAAAACCCTCCCAAGTGAGAAAACCAATGGAAATAGTTTTCATCCTTTTTATGTTTTATGGCCTTTGCACCCATCTTCTTTAAATGATATGCATGCTTCTTCTCATTCTTTGAACCATTTCTCACCTTAGGTTAGTGAGAAGGAAAAGAAGGAGTAGACTTGGAGTGCTTGAAGTGCCTTAGAAGCCATGTGACCTTGCTTAGAACTTTGGAATCCTTGCTTTTGAGCTTCCAACCTTGCTTCCACTTTTCTTCAGAGCCTAAGTGTGCCTTTTATAGGATTCAGAGGAAGTTAGGATAGTTCCCAATAGTTGTAAGGGAGTTACACTTTAAAATAAAGTGAAATAACTCCCAAAAACCATTCAAGACCAATTCACAGGTGTCCGTTACTGCAGCCGTGGTAACAAACAAGGTTCAATTTTAGGCATCTGTAACCCATTTTCATCAGTTTGGGACCCGAATGATGTTTGATCTTTACAAAACTTAGAAGGATGCTTTCTAACACTATTCTAGTGTGTCAAAGAATTTCAGCCTGTTTGAACTTCTAAAGTTAGTCAACCCCCCCCCCCCCCCGGTTGACTTTTCATGAAAATGGGCTCTTATTTCATCTGTTTGAGGCCTAAATGAGCTCTGATTGATTTGAAAGTTGAAGGGACTGATATTAGAAGCATCTAGAAGTATCCAACCAAATTTCATTTAGTTTGAACTTATGAAAGTAGGATTTTAAACAATGACCGACTTGTTATATGTTCTAAGTCAGTGTCTTTTTACACTGCAGGCAGTTAGCTTATTTTCTAGCTGAATGATGTAAAATTGATTTGAAACTTTGGAGAATTGAATTTGAGCACATTCTGAGTCTCTGATCAGAATTTCATCAGCTTTGGCCTCCTAGAAGTAGGATTTTTAATTAGTGATCCCCATGACTTGGGGGTCATAGACTCCCAGCTGACATGTAGTTAAAGTATGGTCGGACGAAGTCCACTTGGCTTAGAAATTTGCAAAACCACTTTTGAGCATAACTTAAGCTTTATGTTCAAATTTCATTAACTTTGGTCTCCTAAAAGCAGGACTTTGGTCTATTTAAGAGTCACTAACCTAAAGTTGACATGTTTGTTGACTTTGGGTCAAATGACATCCATTTGACTAGAAATTTCGCAAGTCCCTCCTGAATATAATTTAAGCTTCCTCTATGAATTTCAACTGATTTTTACATGTAAGAATGTCTGTTGCCACAGTGACTCCAATGGGTTGGAATACAATCACTAAAGCATGAATTTGAACTGAAATGTAGTTCAGATGCTTTGAAATTTTGAAACATTATTCCTAAGCATAATTTAAAGCTGCTGTGTGATATTTTAGCCACTTTAGTAACTCAAAAGTTTGAGTGTGTTCTATGACCCCTAGACTTTGAGCTAATGAACCTTGAATTTGAAGTTTGGCGAGTCGAGTGACCAAATGAAGTCCACTAACTTTAGGATATGAACTGCTATACTTTGGGCTCATATGAAATCTTTTGAGTCAGTTGCATTAGTTCTAAACTCTAGACGTAGTATTTGACTTGGCATTCTACAATCCTAGGATTTATGTGCCCTTGGCTTGGAATTTACGTGCAGCATTTGTAATTTTTTATGGGTTAACAACATAATTTACTCATGTTGAGGCAAGGTTTGTTTTAAGCAATATGAATGCATTTGAATTGAGAGATTAACAAGGGCATCTGCTAGCCAACCCTAAGCTCAGATAATCCGTGTTTTCGTAGTCATTCAATACGGCATATTCATAAAACGTCTAGTGTCAATGTGTTACCAAAATCTTAGTGTTACATTGTATAGGCAATGGACACCACTTCTTATGTGAACACTCATGACGTGATATCGGGAAACAACTGGAAATCAAGAGTGAATGAGTGACAGCTCTACACTCTTTCTTCTTAGTATGTAATTACCATTAGGCTAATTTAGTTGGGGGTATAGGTACCACTTCTAAGGCTCTATATGGTCTTCAAATGTACTTAAAATCCTAAGGTTAAGATTGGCTTTAATTCATATTTCTAAGGTCTTAAATAAAGGTTAGAAGTGACTTTTAAAGACAGCCTTTCAAAATTATCTAAGCTTGATGGAGCGCAGCCCTAAGTGCGCTCGTGCACCCATGGCTCTATTTCAAAAAAGGTTTTGACTAACAAATTTTTCATCAATTCATTGTACACGCGCTGGTGCGCCACCCAAATGCACTCGAGCACATTTCGTCTTTGTTTCCAGACAAAGACGATTGATGCATTTTTCGTTAAAAAATGGCATGGGCGCTCGTGTTGTGCTTGCAAGCACTTGAGCGTGCTTTCCAGAATTCCAGTTCGGAATTCTGCTGCAAGCACTCTTCTTCTTCATTATTGTACTTGCATGGAACCTCTATTCCCCCATCCATTTGAGACCCATTCTACACTTCTTTAACATTAATCATTCCATCATACATTCTTAGTTTCACTCATTAACACATAAATCATTTACATTTCCAAAATCAAAGGTAGTAGAGCTATAACTTGGCATTAATGCAGATCTCATCCATAATCAACATAGCAAACCATGCATGTAGTAAATATACACTTATACTTGCCTCTAATTTTAGTGCTTTGCCCAAAACAAGCTTTTCCTTGGTTTGATGCTGGAGAAAGCCTCAATAGAAGATGATCTAAGGCATGCAAAGACATGCAATTAGTGAAATGGGTTTGAAATGCACATATGTCACCACTTTGAGTCTCCTTGACTATTTTAGGCCCAAAGAACTAAAGAGAGTTGTCCCTTCCCTTAGAGAGTTGTAGATTGAAGAAAAAGAAGGAGGAGGAGATGGAATTGTGAGCTCCAAAGGTGGAAGGTGGGCAAGAAGATGATGGGGAAGACAATAGGAGCTTTGGTTCCAATATGAAACAGCTCGTGGCCATGTCTTGAAGGACTCGATTCTTCTTTTTATTAACTCCATTTTGTTGTAGAGTTTTAGGTGCTGAATATTCATGGTGAATGCCATACTTTTCACAGAATTTGTCAAACTGATCATTTTCAAATTCTCCACTATGATCACTCCGGATTTGGGCTACTGAAGTACCTTTTTCAATTTGAATTTGTTTCACTATTCTTTTAAATTCTCCAAAGGCTTTAGATTTCTCTCTTAAGAATGCAACCCAATTGAATCTAGAGTAGTCATCTACCATAACAAGAAAGTACCTTTTCTTTCCTCAACTCTTTCTTTTTGTTGGTCCAACCAGGTCCATATGAATAAGTTCTAGAGGTCGGGAAGTTTTCATAGCATTCACATTTTTATGGGCACTTCTAATTTATTTTCCTTGTTGACATTCTCCACAAATCATCTTTTCTTGTCTACTGATCTTGGGTAGTCCTTCAATATATTTGTTTAGCTGGGATAAGTCCCTGTAGTTTACATGCCCAAGTCTTCAATGCCACAGCTTAACTTCATCGGTATTTGTCACAACCCAAGTCCAGAAATCGGGGGTTAGTTAAAACCTAACCAGTGACACAAGTACTCTTGTGTACGCACACCGAGACCTCATCTACGTGTTCACACACAAGGGACATTCAAACATGCAAACATGGTGTATGTGGAAGCAGTAGGCATCATTGCACAAAAAAAAGGAGAATACACAACTAAATATAACAAGTGCCAAAGATCACATTAATTTACAGAATGTACACAACAAAAAAAGGGACACAGTATCTTCAATGACAAAACTACAAGGTATACAAGAGAACCCAAAAGCTCAAAACAAGCCTCATACACACACAGAGAAGTAACTAATGCAGATGTAAGGCCGCTCTCAACTGAAGAGATCACATCCACTCCTTTAGCCTTGACTAAGCCTCTCGCGTCTCTCTTGGAGTCGGGTTGACCGATGAGGGGTCAGTAGAGGGAGTTGGACCTACAACACCAAGAACAACTAATGAATACAACGATTCAGCAAAGCATAAACAACAATATGGTAACACGCGTTATATCTAACAATGTAAATAACAGATAATAATGCATAGAGTTCATGATCATATACTAAGCAAGTCGTGCATAGAAATAAGCAGGCTATCAGAATCATAAAACAAATATACAGGCTAGGTGGCTACTATATTTTCCATATTCTCCCTATCGAGAGCAAGCAAGACGAGAACACCATTAACTGGGCTAGGGTACGAATGGGTATCTGGTTCCTAGGGTTTCGAATCCCAGGAGAGGAGCACACTATAGAGGCAACAAGCAGGCTACACCAAAGTCAACCCCGTCGGGTCTCCTAAGGCTGAGGCAGAGTAATGCCAGACCAAATCAATCATGTCATGCATACAAGACACAATACACGTTAATTCAAGTAACATTCAGGCAGGCAGTACAAGCACGCAAGGCAATACGTGTACCATGTCATCTCACATTCCGGTCAATACTAGTATTTCAAGACAAGTGGATAGACCAATACAATTACAAGTCTAGACAAGAGTAAGGAATGGAGGGCAAAAACCGAAAGTAACATGCAATGCAAGTTAAGTTATTTCAGAGAATCATGAGCGTTTACTAGCCAACCCTAATTTAGTTGTCCATCGTTTCTAATCGTACATGATGATGTAGTTTTAAGTTATTCGATACACAGTTGATCCTTTCGTAGGTGTTGCACTGTATCGGTAAACGTGTATCGAAGTCCCTTAAACCAACCTAATGGGAAGGTGCTAAACAAGTGGACAACACACTTGAATAACTCACAACCCTCAAGACCATTCATGCTCTTAAGGTTGTCTGTTGGGCAAGTTATGTGGTTGAGAAATCCATGTAAAGGCTCTATAAGGCCTCGTCATTAACCCTATCTTTTCTCCAATTCATTAAAGAGCAGAGAGACCCAGAAGGTAGCATAAAAAGGTCTTCTGACTATTAAGAAGTAGGGAAAGAAGAGTGAGCAAGAATAGGATTCAATCAGACACTAAATCTCCCGGAAGCAAAGTGCTTCAGGGCCGATCGGTCCACTCTGAAACCCGATCGGTCATATTTCAGTTCTGGAAGTGTGAGATCCGTTGGACCCCAGGCCCGATCAATCGGGTAACAGGACTTTGTACAAAACGACTAAACCGAATTTCTTACACTCACGAAAACGACATGTATCAAGGTAATACAAATCTAAAGGGGCTTACAATAACAACACACTTGAGAGAGAGATGAAAAGAAACAACAACAATCACCGTGTACCAACATGTGTTCATCTATAATGTGCTTATACTTGCCCCAAACGATCTTTTTCCATAAATTAGTTGTTCTTTGGCCTAATTAACCTCGAAGAGGCAGTCCTAACACCATGCATGCCAAGAGTGAGCAAAAGAAAAGGTGTGCATGCAGTGCAATCACATTCTAACTCATAACGGAGACCATGACTCAACTTCTCACCTAAGATGAATCGGTAAGATGGTGCGAGCTTTTTGTCCATAATGAAACGAAGAAGAATGCGATGGACTGAAGAGGCTTTAAGTAGAGAAGAAAAGAGAAAGAACTCGCCTCTTACCTTCGAACCCGAGGAGAGACCATAAGTGGGTGCACACGAACTTCCCCCTCTCTTTGATCATGAGAAGAAGAAGAGAAAGAAAGGAAGAAATGAAAAGCAGAGAAGAAAGAAGTAAGAGGACATTGAAGATGGAGATGGAATGAGGAGAAGTCGGTGCATGACTTCTTATATAAGATAAGGATGATGAAATTGCAAAACAGTCTAAGAGTTTAGGTTAATTATAGTTTGAGTCAAATAACCGGCCAATGGAAGCAAACGACATCGTATGCATGCGAGTTAGTTACAACAATTAACAAGATCGACAAGATACACGTGTTGACACCAAGATGATGCATGGATGACGAACTCGCATAAAATCTAAAATTATGAAAAAGGGCTCATGTCTACCTATTCCAGGTTAAACTCAACCCAACTACCTATCCGTGACTCAAAACGAAAACACAAAAGAATACAACAACAAGCATAAATCTAATGCACTAGAAAATGACCCAAAACCACATTAATTAGTCGTTAAACCGGATTAAGCTGGGCCGGATTGTTACAGTATTAGTTAGTAAGCAAGAAGTGGAAGATGAAGAATTTGATTTTCTTACCACATAGCAGTTGTCGGTGGTTCTAAGACCTCTCAAGATTATCTTTCCATTCTTTGAGATCTCACAACCATGACTACTGAAGTTTACAGTATAGTCTTTATCACAAATTTGAAATATGCTAAGTAAATTATGTTTCAAACCATCAACACACAGAACATTCTCAAAAGTTGACAGG
Source organism: Sextonia rubra (assembly GCA_037013555.1). Lineage (NCBI taxonomy): Eukaryota > Viridiplantae > Streptophyta > Magnoliopsida > Laurales > Lauraceae > Sextonia > Sextonia rubra. Next base: position 11,478,438 of record JASUAD010000011.1, read on the forward strand.
TTTGGAACATTTAAAGTTCCCTTACTAATAATTTTGGTAGTACTGCCATCTCCAAAAGTAATGCTGCCTCCATCAAAATCAATCATCTTAGACAAATATGATTTATCACCAGTCATATGTCTTGAGCATCCACTGTCCATATATCATCTTGATTGATCTGTAGCTTTAAAAGCTATGTGGACCACTAGATTCTTGTTCTTAGGTATCCACCTAGATGCTCTAGTAGTGGGGATCCCAACAAGCTTTTGATGTTTCACTTGATATGTCTTATATTGGAGAAAAAGAATGTTAGCTCCAATTTTTGCTTTATCTCTTTTGTATATTTCAAATTGTTTTCTTAACTTCTAAACTTCTTTTAACAGGTTATTCATCTTTTGGTTTAAGGGGAACTTGTTACAGTAATTTACTTTAATTTTTATTTGAGACTTCAACATTCTGTTTTCAAGTTCCACATTCTTTGAAGTGTATTTCTCACTTTTAAGAATTATGTTATGATGAAGTTTTCTCAACTTGCACTTTACTTTGAAATGACCTTTTTCTCCACAATAGTGGCAAAAGACATTTGATGAAACAGTATAAGTACTAGTAGAAGCTCTATCCAAAATGTTTTTAACGGTGGTATCTTCCTTCTCTAGTATACTTTTGACGAAAACAATTCCGGTACTTGGAAATTGATTAACATCTTTGTCATATCCAAGGCTAGTCATGTCCTTATAAGATTTCCCAAGTTTGAATAGTCTTATGTACTTCTTATCATTTTGGGTAAATCTATATTCATACTTTTCTTTATATCGTCTCAGATCAACAACTTCATTGCGGAGAGCATTATTTTCATCTTTTATCTTCCAAACTATTTTTTTCATTTTCTCTTAATATGGTTACATTTTCTGTTTCAGATGCTAACTGGGCTTTTACTCTTTCAAGTTCTTTAATTAATTTCTCCTTTTCATTATTGATACTATCAACCTTTTCTTTTAAATTTTTAATTTTATTTTGTTGCTTACTTACAGTTTCAACTAGTTTACAAGTTCCCTCATAAAGTAGTTCCTAGGAATCCATTGTATTGTTATTTTTCTCATCACCTGAATTTTCATATTCACTTTCTGACTCACTTCCTGAGGTTTCTTCAAGTGATACTTCAGATTTAATCATTTCCTTAGAGAAATTAAATGTTGTAGTAGTAGCCATCAGAACTATATATTTGTTTGATTCATTTTAAAGTGATTCATCTGAGTCTAAACCTGATTCAAATGAATAATCACAAGTGGCTACTAGATTCTTCTTTTTGTATTTTCCTTTTTGTGGACAATTGGTGGATATGTGTCCATATTTCTTACATCTGTAACACAAAGGGCTCCTTATAGTTACTTATAGGGAAAGAACTTGATCGACCTTTGTGTTTTTCATTATTGTTCTCATTTTTATAATCTTTGACTCTCTTTTTCTTAAATCGTTTTAAAAATCTTTTAGTTAAAAGAGCCACATCTTCATTCTCATCATCACTAGATTGACCTTTGTTGTCTTTAGAAGAGAAGGTGTTATGAGAAGCGATCAGAGCAATTGATTTCTTTTTGTCATTATTGAATTTTAATTCAAAAGTCTGGAGGGATCCCACTAAATCTTCAATTTTCATTTGTTCTAAATCTTTGTGTTCTTCTATAGAGGTTACCTTAGGATGAAATCCTTTCGGAAGTGATCTCAAAATTTTACTACAAATTTTGCCTTCTGGAAGAGTTTCACCCAGAGCCCACATTTCATTCACATTTTTCATGAGCTTCATATGAAAGTCTATAAACATCGCATTTTCTTCCATACTAATATTTTCAAACTAACTTGTGAGCATCTGTAGTTTAGATCTTTTGACTATAGAAGTACCCTCATAAGTAACTTCAAGAAGTCTCTAAGCCTGTTTTGCATTAGTGGTTGTCATGATCTTTTTAAATTCTTCTTAATTCATGGCACACACTATAGCATTGTAAGCTCTAGCATTGTTTTGTCTAAGTATTTTTTTATCAGCAAACCCTTTTGCTGGATCCAATGGTCTAGTGGTTTTGACACCATATGTAGTCACTTCTTTAGTGGGTTCTGTTCAGCCATTCTCTATAGCCTCCCAAACAGCCCAGTCCATAGATTTCAAAAATGCTATCACATAGGCTTTCCAAAAGGCGTAGTTTGCTCCATCAAAGAGAGGGGGCCAAGTAATTAAGCTTCCATCAAGATTCATGGTGAATCTAGCTAAAGGATCTACTTCAGGCTATTATACCCTTAAGAAGTAACCTGACTTTGATACCAATTGAAAGTGCAACAACTAGATCTCACCAAGTCCTAAAGGGGGGTGAATAGGACTAATTAAAATTTCTTTTCAGATATGGGGCTACTTTAGTGTGTAATTTAAAGTCTCAATCAATATTACGAGTCCACAAGTATGATCAAGAGGGATGCTCAAAGTTGTGTGTGTTTACAGTGTGTAGATATGCTACTAAAATAAGGAAGATCTAGCTAAAGGAAGATAATCAACATAAGTGAATAAGGCTATAAAGCATCCATCACAAACATTAAGTGCAAACACATAAATTTACAATGGTTCGGTCCCAGACTTACATACACTCTCAAGAGCAATCTCTCTTGATTCCACTGAATATGAGGTACTAACATAAGAACACCTCCTGCAACAATATTTTGATGCAGTGGTTTGTCTTCCACCAATTGGTTTTTTTTATCAGGTGGTTGATCCTAGATCTATTCCACCAACTACAACAATTTTTGATGTGGTGGTTTGTCTTCCACGATATATAGCAAAGAAAATGAAATGAAGAAGAACACCCAAACAAATAACTGGATACCTTAGCGTTGAATGGTGTTCTTGAAGCTCGAAAGAAGACCTCCAAGCTTTGACCTCTTGTGCTTAATCCTTGGTGATGAAGATCTTCAAATGAGTGCTCAGCCAAGGGAAGAGGTTTTCTAGGATTTTGGAAGGTTGGGATTTACTCGGGATTTACTCAGATTGAATTTAAGCCTTTCCTTAATGCACGGCAACTCTTTTCAGAACAATAATGGCACTTTAAGTTTTACAGAAAAGATGGTAGTGGGAGCCTTAGTACAGGTTTTACTAATGGTGCAAGGGCTTTACTTTATTGGTATTTTTCTCAATTTGATCTCATACATTGGAGGAAAAGAGGGCTTCTTTTAAATATAGAGAAACTCCAACGGTCAGATCTACAACTAGGAAAAAGGTGGTCTACGGCTTAACCGTATGCTCTGACAAAATCCAACGGCCAGTTTGACCCAAATTCAATGTTTTTCCTTCTTACGGTTAAGCTTATGCCTTGGCCGTAAATCCTTCTACGGATTAGTAGTAAGGGCCTTACGACTTAGCCGTAGAACAGCCATAAGTTAAAGTTTGCCAATAATGCTTTCTAGAAAGTGGCCTGTAAGCTTTACGGCTTAGCAATGAAACATTCTATGGCTTATCCGTGAAGGTCTTATGGCTTAGCCATAAGATTAACCATAGGCAATATGACCAAAGCTCTCTCTCTGGAAGATGGCCCTTAAATTTCACGGTTTAGCCATGAATCATGCTACGGCTTAGCCATAGGCCTTTTATGGTGTGGCCGTAAGATCAGCCGTAGAACAATGATTCCAAAACTTCTCTCTAGAGAGTGAGCCGTAAGATCCACGGCTTAGCCATGATCCAAGCCGTAGTTAAAAAGAGGATATTTAAAAACACCTTTTTTCCATTCTATTTCTAGGGACACTAGTGTTTAATGTTACCTTAGCCCTTAGCACTCAATGAAAATCTTCTAGATGATGGACATGAAGGATCTTGATCTTCCTTGATCTTGCTTGATCTTCATTGATGTAACTTGATCTTCCTTGATCTAGAGTTGAGCTTCATTGATGATACTTGATCTTTCTAGAACTAGACTTGACTTAGTTCACGGAATTGACAACACACTCTTACTATGACACTAACAATTTGTCTTACAAAACAAGTTGACCAAGTGAGTATTTTAACATTTCCCCATTTTCTTTGTTTCCAACCATTCATGTTTTGGCATGAAAAGAGTGGTCCCTAGTTGGAAAAGAAAGGGCTAGGTACAACTTAGTTCAACTGAAGTGTAATAGTTTAATATAACCGGCATGAACTAGTCATGTGGACTCCATCTGTTCCAAAGACTAAGTAAATCATTGTTCACCATGCCATTTGGATAGACTAATGATATTTCTTTCTCTCTCTCTCTCTTTTTCCAACCTTATTCACATCTTTTGGATGTGAAGGTATTGGTCCTGAAATGGGAGAGAAAGATTAGATCTAGCATAGTCTAACCGAAGTGCAACATTTAGAGTAACCAGTTTCAACTAGCCATATAGACCTTGTCTTTTCCAATGACTACAGTGAATCAATGTTCGCCATGCCTTTTGGTCGGACTTTAAGGAGGTTCACTACCAACTTTGTGGGTTACATAAAAATTCTCATTTTTTTGGGAGGGTAGCCAATCCATGCATGGGTCGGCTACTCTCCATGCATTATTTTTTTTCTCCTTCAAGTATTGATCAAACTAAACTCTTAATTGGCTTATATATATATTGAAATTTCCCATAGACAGTGCTAATCATCTCTGTTTGCCCCTTTTTTGAGATCGAAGAAAAGACATGGACTAGAAAAAAGCAAGAAATGCCGAATTTTTTGACTCTTTTCAATTCTGAGTTTGTTTTTGTTTTTCACGTTCTGACCTCTGAGGTGTAGGCTGTTTACATATATATTTGTTTTCATAGCCCCCATCCTTGGTCTCAAATTAACAACACTTATAAGAAGAAAGAAATAAAATTTTACATAGAAAGTAAAGGAGACCGATATGGAGATATGAGATGCCTTCTTATATTTCAAGTCGATTTAGCAATCTTCATGCCCTATCACTTATTTTCCTTGGATGTAGAATTCAAGGAGAGTTTAGGACAAAGGTTTTACATTCATGCTTGCCCTCATGGATCGTTGATCGCATTATACCAATATGTTGGTCATGGTTGTACCCCGTATCACCTTCAACTCTTAAGTGAAAGGAACGAAGAAAGTCTCGAAAGACTTGTCTTCTTTGGAGATTCTTTTGGATCGAGGCACTATCTTTCTAATTATTTTTAGAAGGTTAAATACCTTGTTGATCGAATCGAGGCTTGAACTTTGGAGAAGTCAAAGCGCCAGAGTCTTTTTGAAGAGAATCTGAAGAACTTTTTTGTTTTTCTTTATGCCTTGTGTTGTTTTATACACTGGTCTCTTATGTTGTGTGTATTGTGTTGTGTTGTGGAATGGGCACCCAAGGGGGGCTATTTATAGCCTTCAAGAGTCTTCTCTAGTCATTTGTGGTAAGGAGAAGATTCAGTAGAATTTATTACACAGGGGGGTAACTAACTGTGTATTTTTGCAGTTGGCTACCCTCCCATAGTTAGCTTTGTGAGGTGGTAGCAAGATTCTCGTCCTTTAATCATGTTAATTAGCCTAATATCAGCCTTGAATGTTTTGACCAGATCTCAATCAGCTACTTAATGAGCTATCTAGATTTGAACTGTCAGCTAGTCACTTGCCTTTGTTGACCAATACTTCATGGGCCACTAATTTGTTCAGTCAACAGTGCTCATCGGCCACTAATTTGTTTAGTTGGCCAATGTAGACTTTTCCACTTTTGAAGTATTTTGACTTGTTTTCTTCTTCAAACTTCAAGGTGTCTTCTTAGGCTTTTCCTTTTAGTTGTTTGTGCTTTGTTTTGATGTGTTTGAGCTTTGGCTTGTCTTTTGATTTGCTGAACTACTTGTAGATTTCTTCCGAACTTTTTTGCATGTCAACACTTTGGGCTTCATTGTGTAACTAGTTTCCTATTTTCTTCCTTCTTTCTTTGTTCAATTTGAACTCAAGTTCTCTCAATTAATTCCGGCAAATAATAGGAAATAAACTTGCAAGGATTCTGGACCCTTGGACATCCAATATAGTGAAGGAATCTTTAACACAGTTGCTTCTCTAACACAGAACATAGTTTCTACTCTTGTTTCATTTTCTTCTTCAATATTCACTCGTATTTCCAAATTCTTCCAATATTTAAAATTCAAATCCAAAAAAAATCATCAATTAATCCAAAAAGAGAAGGTGGCGGGACCCCCTTGGGCATGCATTGGACTAGGCATGTGTGGGTCCCACTGTGGCTTCAAATTTCTTTTTTCTTTCAAATCTTCAAATTAATTATTGAATTTCATTTGGAAATTATTCCTTGACTGTTCTCATCATTATGAATCCCATTTGAATGAAAAACTTACATAAAAATGACCTTTCATCATAATTTATAAATTTCAAGCAAAAGTCACAAGTGCATGATGTGGGCCCTAATTCACACTAAATGAATGCTTGAAATATCACCACTAAACTAATTTCATCTTGACCTAACTAATGGTGCAAAGAAACCTCATCATTTCATGTGTGAATTAAACTCAAGCTTGGTAGGGTTAGTTGAAACTAAAATAAAGGAGAGTTTCACTTACTATGTGAAGAATAATATGGTACTTAATGGTTGGGTAGAGGCTTCCAATAGTTCTTGCAATCCTACTAGGAGGATATGGCTATTTGGGAATCCAAAGGCGACTACTCCTTAGGTGGAAAAGGTAACTTTTCAAAGCATTCATTGTTGGGTCCAAATGAAGCACTCCATATTTACCTTAACTATCTAATATGGTGCCACCAATTATGTAGATTGAAGACAGTTGTGGGAGTATTTGCAATGGTACTCAGATAGGTATCTTTTGTTCACCCCTTTTTGAATGGACGAGAGAAAAGATACGGCATAGAAAAAAAAGAGAGAGAGAGAGAGAATGCCAAACTTTCTAACCTTTTCGATTCCAAGTTTATTTTTCATGGGTTCTTTGACATTCTAACCTCCTAGGTGTAGGCTGTTTACATGTATTTTTTATCACAACCTTCTAGTTTGCTCTCAAATGATCAAAAAAAAAAAAGATAAGATAAGAGTATATAAAAATTAGAAAAAAAAGGAGACTAATCCAAGGTGTATTAGATGTATGCCTCCTTTTCGTATTTTAAGTCGATTAAGCAATCTTAGTAACCTATCAATCATTTTTCTTGGATATAGAATTCCAAGGGGATATTTAAAATGAAGGTTCTACGGTCATGGTTGCCTCCATAGATCACTTATCGCGTTATACAAATAGGTTAACCATGGCTGTACCCATATCACCTTCAATTCCTAAGAGAAGGAAATGAAGAAAGTCATGAAAAACTTATCTTCTTCGGAGATCCTTTCAACCTAAGGCACTATCCTTCTAATTATTTTCAAAAGATCAAGTACCTTGTTCCTGAAGTTAAAGCTTAGAACTTAAAGAAGTTGAAGCATCGGAGTCTTCTCGAAGACAAAATGAAGAGTCTTGAATACCTTTGTGGTTGTTGTTTGCACTGTGTGTTGTGTCGTGGAATGGGTGCCCAAGGGGGGTATTTATAGTCTCCAAGAGTCTTCTCCAATCATTTGTGGCAGGGATAAGATTAAGCAACATTTAATTCACAGGGGGGGATTAGCCAATCATGCGTTTGTATGGCTAGCTACCCTCCCTCAATCAACTTTGTGGGGCTGGCAGTTAGATCTTCATCCTTGAATCATGTTAATCAGCTCAGAATGATTTGACCTGATCTCAATCAGATACTTAATGAGCTATCAGAATTTTAAACTATCGGCCAGCCATTTTCCTTTGTTGGCTAGTGTTCCATTAGCCACTATTCTGTTTAGTCGGCTAGTATACCTCCGGCCATTATTTTGTTCCATCAGCCAGTGTATATTTTTTTTACTTTTTGAAATGTTTTGACTTGTTTTCTTCTTAAAACTTCAAAGTGTCTACTTAGCTTTGTTATTGAGCTGTTTGGGCTTTGTTTTGCTGAGCTTGAATCATGTTTGACTTGACCTAACTTTTAATTTGCTGAACTGCTTGTGGATTTCTTTTGAACTTTTTGAATGTCAACATCTTCTTCTTGGTTGGTTGCTAGGGATTTTAACACTATCAAGTGGGTATTCGAAAAGCAAGGTGGTGCTAGTCCGCGACCATTTGCGGTACTTAAACTTATTCAATGTGTAGATGGGATTGGTCTTACTAATATTCCGATCCATGGAGCCACAATTACCTAGTTAAATTCTAGTGTGGGTAGCTCAAGGATTGATTGCAATCTTGATAAGGGTTGGGTAATAGCTTGCTTTTCAATGAGGGCAAGTTTAGAGAAGAAGTTCTTCGGGGGTCTATCTGATCACTCTCCTCTCCTTTTTTTTTTTTTTTTTTGTTGGAAAAGACATTTAAGTCAAGTCTCCCATTTGTTACTTCAACTATTGGGCAAAACGAGAACAGTTTTTAGATGTAGTCCAACCAGCCTAGAATATTCAAGTGGAGGGAACAACTATATTTCCTATTACAATAAAACTAAAAACTATGAAGAATTCATTACAAATATGGCATAATCAACAATAGGCTATTGAGATCAGACTCTCCCTTCCCAGACATGAGCTCCAACATATTCAGCAAGCTTTGGCGTGGGATCCAGGCAATGCATGTTTACAAGAAGCAGAGAAACAAGCTAAAATCTCATTAGATCAGCTAGCCCCAGTTAGAAGAAAGCATGAAAAGTTTGAAAACCGAGGATGACTCGATAAACTTAGGGGATGAAAATATTACTTATTTCTACAGAATGCTAAAAGAGAGATACGTGGCCTCCTTCATAGCAAAAATTGAGGATGCAGAGGGTGTAGTTTATACTAATACTACAGTTATTGGGCAGCTCTTTGTAATCACTTCACAAATATCTTGGAACCAAACAATGATCTCATTAATTTAGAGCTACCTCATGTTGAACCTTATGGGAAACTGTCAAAGGATCAAGCTAGGGAGCTTGATAGACCCGCTTTAATTGGTGAAGTTGAAGATGCAGTTAAAGGGGTAAACCCAAACAAGGCCCTTGGGCTAGTTGGTTATACAATGCCCACTTCTATAAAATATCTTGGCCTATCATTGGGAATGATATATGTGATGCAATAATGGAATTCTTTCGAACTTCTAAATTATTGAACCAAGTTAAAGCCACCTTCATTGCTCTTGTCCCAAAGATGGAAAGTGTTGTTATTTCAAATATTTTTAGGCCCATTGCCCTCACCAATGAGTTGTATAAAATCATAGCCCGAATATTGGTTGCAAGGCTTAAAAGAGTAATTGGGAAAGTGTTGGCTCCGTCTCAGTTAGCCTTTATCCCTTGGAGATCATTTGCTAATAATATATTGCCAATGCAGGAATTACTATATCAATTTCATTTTATTAAGGGAATTCCACAGATGTGCCTAAAAATTGATTTAGCTAAAGCTTATGATAGTTGTTGGTTAGGTAAAATTGAGGTAAATGAAGTACAAATTATGGTGAATACCCCCTTATTTCTCAAAGTGATATTACATCACTGAGAGAGAGATTCTAAACCTAGAGGGAGATGGGTTTACCGACATAGAGAGATAGTCCTGACTGTAGCCTACTCTTAACTTCTATGTTAGAGTTCAAAAGAAATTTGTTAGAGTTCAAAGGAAATTTGGTCAGATGTACTATCCACTAGAAGGTATGATGAGATATTCCTTTTAATTCATAATTATTTGGAACTAGTGGGGGAATTGTTGTGTTCCAAATATACCCATCTCTAAGGTTCATGTATTGTTTAGCTTTCGTCTATGTTAGATTGGACTTTTTAGTTTAGCTTTCACCTCTGTTAGATTGGACTTTTTAGTCCTTTACAAACTCATGGCTTAGTGCAGAATGAGCAAAAATACTCCTAATAGGTTTACCCAAATGGATGTAGAGGTTATGGCAGCCTCTTATGGGTATTGTCGGTAAGGTTCTAGAGCATTCACTAAGACCAGGACTAGCGCATGACCTATAAAATAGTGCGACATGTAGAATATGGATGTTCAACCATATTGTATTATGTGAATATGTATTTTGAGCTTCACTTAGGTCTCATCACTCACTCTAAAGTTTCATTATACATATTCTACTTTCAGGTTCAAGGGTCATCCACCTTTAAAGGATGCATTTTATAGTTTTTAGTTATCTTCTTATTACTATTAATTTTTTTATAATTATTTTTCTTAAAAAGTGTTTTTAGAAAATAGTGGAGGATTGGTGAATATTTTCCACAAACCAACATTTTTGAAAAAAGAAATTAATTAATTTCAAGAGACACTTGAATGTGTCTTTTCAAATTATTTCAAATATTTTGAAGTCTGTGTCTTTTCAAACCATATTTGTGCCTAATGGATGAGATGTCTCTTAGACCCATTTGAGTGGATGTCACCTAGTTTTAAGGGGTGCTTTCTAACTCCATAAATTAAGGCATTCTTCATAATTCTCATATGGAACTAAATATAGCAGAGACTACAGAGATTGTAGACCATATGACCATAATTTTCATATGGTCACTCCCAAGGCCATTTTTGGACTTTTGCATATGTGACCTGTTTTCGCCTGCTTGGAGCCTTAATGATGTCCAATCTTCACAAAACTTCGAGGGATGCTTTTTGACACTATTTTGAGTGTATCATAGAAATTTCAGCTTGTTTTGACCTTCTGAAGTTGGTCAACTCCCCATTGAAGGTGGGCCGCAGTCACTCCCAAGGCCCATTTTTGGACTTTTGCATATGTGATCCATTTTAGACTGTTTTGGGCCCGAACAAAGTCTAATCTTCATGAAACTTGGTGAGATGCTTCTTAACACTATTTTTAGTGTGCATAGAAATTTCAACCCATTTTGACCTTCTGAAGTTTGTCAACTCCCCATTGAAGGTGGGGGGCGCTATCACTCGTAAGGCCCATTTTTTAACTTTTGCATATGTGACCCATTTTCACCTGTTTGAGGCCCGAATGATGTCCAATCTTTACAAAAATTGGAGGGATGCTTCTTGACACTATTTTAAGTGTGTCATAGAAATTTTAGCCCGTTTTGACTTTCTAAAATTGGTCAACTCCCCGTTGAAGGTGGGCCATGGTCATTCCCAAGGCCCATTTTTGGACTTTTGCATATGTGATCTGTTTTCATTTATTTGGGGTCCGGAAAATGTCCAATCTCCACAAAACTTAGAGGGATGCTTTTTGATACTATTTTGAGTATTTCATAGAAATTTTAGCTCATTTTGACCTTCTAAAGTTGGTCAACTCCCCCATTGACTTTTCATAAAAATGGGCCCTTGTTTCAGCTATTTGAGGCCCAAATGACCTCAGTTTGATTTGAAACTTGGAGGGATTGATGTCAGGAGTATCTTGGAGTGTCCATCCAAATTTCATGTAGTTTTTATGGAAGTAGGATTTTGAACAGTGACCCATTTGTTGCATGTTCTAAGTCACTATTCACCTCACACTATATATAGTTAGCTTGTTTTCTACCCAAACGACGTTTAATTGATTTGAAAATTTGAGAACTCATTTTGAATATATTTTGAATCTCTGTTCCAAGTTTCATCATCTTTGGCTCCCTAGAAATAGGATTTTGGCTAGTGACCTCCATTGCTCGAGGGTCACTGACTTCCAAGCTGACATGCAGTGGAAGTAGAACCAAACGAAGTCCTCTTGACTTGAAAATTTATAGAATCTCCCTTAAGCATGACTAAAGCTTTGTATCCAAATTTCATTAATTTGTGACGTCGGGAAACAATACTTTGGTCAGTGACCAAATGACTTAGGGATCACTGACCCAAAATTGACATGTTTATAAACTTTAGGTCAAATGATGTCCGTTTGACCTGAAATTTTGCAAATCTCCCTTGAGCATAATTTGAGCTTCCTACAAGAGTTTGAGCTAATTTGATCTTTGTGAGGTGTCACTTTGCACAGTGACCCCACAGAGCTTAGTTGACGACCATCTAAACTGAGTTTGGGTCCAAATGATATTCAAATGCTCTAAAATTTTAAAGGATAATCTTTGAATATACTTGAAGGCAATCCCCTAAATTCGAGCTTCTTCTGACATGTAAAAGTGTCAATTTCCACAGTGACCCCCAATGAGATAGCGAACAGTCACTAAAGCTTGGTTTTGAGCTGAGATGAAATCCAAATGCTTTGAAACTTTGAAACTTCATTCTCAAGCATGTTTTAGAGTTGCCATGAAAGTTTCAACCACTTTAGTAACCTAGAACCTTGAGTATGTTCAGTGACCCCTAGTTTTTCAGCCAATAAACTCTGAATTTGGTATTTTGTGAGTTGAGTGACAAATGAAGTCCAGTAACTCTGAAATGCTGCAGTCTGAGCTCATCTTAAGTCTTCTGATTGGATTGCACCAGCTTTGAACATCTAGATGTAGTACTTGACTTGTCATTCCATAATCCCAGGGTTTATATATCCTTGGTTTGAAATTTGCTTGCAATATCTTCATTGCAACATTTGTAATTTTTTATGGGTCAACAAGCTCATAATCTAAAGATCATTGAACATGCTCAAGCTTCGGAATTACCAAAGTGGCTGAAAATCTCATGGCAACTCCAAACCATGCTTAGGAATGATGTTTTAAAGTTTCAAAGCATTTAGACTTCGTCTCAACTCAAACTAAGCTTTAGTGACTATATGCTAGCTCCTTAGGGGTCACTGTGGAAATTCACACTTCTACCTGTCGAAACACTGTTTGCTAGCTCCTTGGGGGTCACTGTGAAAATTGACAATTCTACCTGTCAAAACAAGCTGAAACTCAGAGGAATGCGTTCAAAAACATTCAAAGATTATCCTTCAAAGTTTTAGAGCATTTGGACATCATTCGGACCCAAATTTAGTTAGGATGGTGGTCTACTAAGTTCTGTAGCGTCGCTATGCAAAGTGACACCTCATGAAGATCAAATCAGCTAAAACTCCTAAAGGAAGATCAAATTATACTTAAGGGAGGCTTTGCAATATTTCAAGTCAAATGGACATCATTTGGCCCAAATTCAACAAACATGTCAACTTTAGGTGCGTGACCCTAAGGCCTATGCCAAAATTCCCGATGCCTAAAATTGATGAAATTTGGTCACTAACCAAAGCCCAGCTTCCCGATGCCTAAAATTGATGAAATTTGGACACAAAACTTTAGTCATTCTTAAAAGATATTCTACAAATTCTCAAGTCAGAAGGACTTCATTTGAGCCTATATCAACAACATGTCAGCTAGGAGTTCGTGACTTTCGAATCATGGGGATCACTAACTAAAGTCCTGTTTTTAGGAGGCCAAAGCAGATAAAATTCCAAGTAGAAATTCAAATTATGTTAAAAGTTGATTCCCCAAACTTTCATGTCAATTGAATGTCGTTCAGGTAGAAAACAAACTAACTGCCTATAGTGTAAGGTGAATAATGACTTAGAACATGCAACAAGTTGGTTATTATTTGAAGTCCTACTTCCACAAATCTAAACTGCATGAAATTTGGATGGACAGACTAAGATACCCCTAACATTGGTCTTTCCAAGTTTCACACCAAACCAAGGTCATTTGGGCCTCAAATAGCTGAAACAAGGGCCCATTTTCATGAAAAGTTTACGCGGGAGTTAACCGACTCCAGAAAGTCAAAACAGGCTAAAATTTTTATGATACACTCAAAATAGTGCCAAAAAGTATTCCTCCAAGTTTCATAAAGATCAAACATTGTTCAAGCCCTAAACAGGTGAAAATGGGTCACAAGTGTAAAAATCCAAAACTAGGCCTTGTTAGTAACCGCGGCCCACTATCATAGACACCTATGACATAGTCCTAGACAATTTCTGGGAGTTATTTCACTTTATTTTGAAGTGTAACTCCCTTACAACTATTGGAAACTATCACAACTTCCTCTGAAGCCTATAAAAAGTACACTTGCGCTCTGAAGAAAGGGTTAAAACAAGACTTCTTCCTTTGATTTTCTCACTTGGGAAGGGTTTTGCGCCATCCTAAAAGTTATGAATAAACGTTTTAGGCTTCATTCTATTTCTTGAGAGTTATAGGTTCAGCATGACACAACTTTGACTACATTTTTGCTTATTTAAGCACCCTTTTCGGATTTGTACAAAAATAGTTTGTAACCAAAAGGTGATAATTATTAAAGGTTTAAGTCAATTCCATGACCAAATCAAGCACTTTTGGTGGTTATTCGATACTCCAAAAATTGAAGAAAACAGGTTCCAGCATTCTGAAGAAGTCACGGAAGCAAAATAAAGAGAAAAAGGAGGCAAACAGCAACTTTTCAGCCACTGTCAGTGACCGTGGCCCACGGTCACTCCCCACTATCTCCTCTTTTTTGTATTTTCTTCCATTTTTTCATGTATTTTATTGTAAATTCTAGATTTAGATCGCATATGAGACTAGAGAGAGGGGTTTTAATTTTTTAAAACTTGTAAACAACCTGCATCCCTAAGGTCAGAGCATTTGAACCCATGTAAACAAAAGGAAAATAATGATGAATTGTAGTTATTTCCTATTCTTTTTAACACTTGAAGTGTGTGAATGTTGGACTCAAATCCATTGTACTTCATATCACATTTCAAGCGCGATCAGAAGATTGGCCCCGTCTGTGGGAAACACATTTTCACTCTAATTTGTGATCAAATTTGGCCAAAAAATATGAAAATTGGCTAAAATGCATGAAAAGTGATGAAAAAAGTACTGAAATGTGCTACTGTGCACCAGTGGCCATAGGTTGCTGTGTAAAATAGCCTGTTGCCAAGGGATGCTGTGTAAGATGACCGTGGCCGCGGGAGACTATGCAAAAAGTGCTATGACTACAAGAGGTAGTGAAAATAGGCAGTGATCATGGGCTTGCATTCATTAATTTATTTTGCTTCCAAATTTATTTGTTTGACCTCTAAAGACACCCATGCATGACCTTGATTTCTATGATAGGTTTGGAAGCATTAATGAAGAAACTTTGCAACTCTAAGTGCATCTTTTTATCATTGAAATGAAGGCATTAGGCACCTTGAACTGCATACTTTTGCCATTTAGTTAAAGGAACTTTTCACCTTAATGTGCACAGACCAAATCAACACCCTTTTATACAATAGAAGAGTGGTAATTTAGTCCAAAAGACTTTGACCCAAATAAATGTTTTTATCAAATCAGTAATAAGACCAACGACATTGCAGTCATGTATTGTCTGGCATCATGCATTAATGGATCCCGTGTGATCGTTGTGGTAATGGTGCAGGCTTGATCCTATGGGGCCCTATTCCTTTGATTAGATTCAACCCTCTCTTATTTATAAGTCTGACACAGATAGCCCTAAAATGCTACCAAAATTTTGGTAACCTGGTCTAGTCAGCTTAGCATACTTTTAAGCCTGACTATATAGTCCCGAAATGCTACAGAAATTATGACAACTAGGACAGTCGGCATAGCACAATGAGATGGGGTTTATGCTTATTTCTGACCATTCTGGTTTAAAACCGTGTTGGATCAAATGGCATTTATAAATCATTCCGGCTAGCCCAAGAGGCATCCATGTTGGTTGTGACGCTAAAATAGTCTTTTGAACTTACTTTTTTTTATAGAAATCTTATGGGTTCCTTAATCATCACTTTCGATGAGGCCAAGGAGAGGCTTTTTAAAATCTCCATGTCCCAAAACAAATCATCTACAAGAGCACTGAAGAGGGCTCGAACTGACTCTACTATCCATGCGTCGAGAGTATCAATCTTCAAAAGACTCTCTACTCCTATAGGTTCCATGACTTCAATTGATCTAAATGTGTCACAGTGACCCCAAACATCATCAAGAAAACCGATACTCCCAAACCCTAGGTTTCCAAATTGCCCAGCATCTGTTTAGGGTTTTCAACAAGGCTCGGGAGGAACCTAAACACAAACTGAAGTTAGGAGGTAGCAACCTTCATATCATAAAGCCTCGTATGGGGATAAGGCAAGTCCGGTTTACGGATCACAAGCCAATATCACTTGGCAAGTCACATTCAGTGGCTGCACAATGCTCAAGACCATCATCTACTCGGCCCAAACAACGAGTCGTTAACAAGCAAGCACCAATGGACCTTCGGCAACTAATAACTCGCAAAAAGGCCCAGAAGCATGCATCCATTCCTGAATGCAGTACGTGGTCACCACAACCATGCATTTCAAAATCTAGCAAGGCTGACAATAAACTCTTGGCCTCACTTGAAAATAATACTTTCTACGCTCTGACTCAAAAAGAGGGATGAAGATTTGGCAAGAGGTGTCTACACTCTATCATTGCAGCACCAACCTCGCCATCTTCACCCCAGCGTCTATCACATGGTGCTAAAGACAAAAAGAAAGATGAGCGATTGGTCATCAATAATTGGATTAATCTGGCTCGTTTTAAGGATTCGCTCCAATGAAAGAAGGAGCAAAAGAAAAAGAACAAGTGAGGTGCAGGAAACATCCTTTCACTTCCCACTTCCAATTCCATGGATTGGGAATGAGTTGCCAACACTTCCAGGCCACTGGATGCCAGGTTCAAAGATCAAATCTTAGCAGCCAGATTGGCTAATCAGATAAAGAAAAAAGCTTGGTTTGGTATAAGGTTTAAACCCAAAAGTTGTCACGGCGCACAATCACTCAAAAATGGGTGATTAAAGAAAATAATCCAGACTTGATCTCGTCATGCATGGTTGGACCAGGTTCAACCCGAAGTGTTACCTGGAGTATAGCTCAGACTCAATCACAAGAGTTTGACTCCCACTCCCATTCAAGTAGGACTTCTTAATGTAATGTCAAAACAGACTTCGATGAGGATCCTATCACTATCTTAGATACAGATGATAGTCAATCCGCTCCTCCTACATTAACATCCTCCTACCCCCATCAGTACACTGTGTTCATGGCTGAAAGGAGTGGGACTAGCAAAGATGGAAATGATAATACTAGCGGAAGTAAAGACACCGGTGAGGAAGATGCTGATAATAATCAAGAAGACGACATCAGTGATGTTGTCAAACAAGAAGGAGCTAAAATTGATCACTTGACTGCCTAATTGAAAATCTTGGCAGATAAGTTAGGTGGTCCAGCTAAACCTCCAGTCAAACCTCTATTTACTGATAGGAGAGAACTACCAATGATCAAGAGAAATGCCACCAAAATTGACTTGCTCACAGCTCAAATCAAGTCCCTAACAGAAAGGTGATAGCTGCAGGTTCTTTTGGTGGTGATCATTCATCAATCCTTGGTCTTCATGTAGATCCTGAAAAACATGTAACATTTAAAGAAGTTAAAGATATACTGACAAAATCAAAAGTAGAGACCAAGATAAAAAAGAAGGTTATCACACCCAAGTATCCTCCAGAATTTGATCTGGTTCCATTCCCACCAGATTATAAACTTCCGACTTTCCAGTCATACCTTGGGAAGGGGTCAACATATCAACATATTATGCATTTCAAATCACTCTTTGGAAGCCTGTTAGAGTTAGATGTACTAAAAATAAGGCTATTCGTCAGCACATTGCAAGGAGTTGCCTTTGATTCGTACAAGCAGTTACCAGAACTCACTTTCATGACACGGCCTATTACGGAAGAGAAGTTTTTACTTCATTTCCAAGAAGAAGATCAAATAGTCACATTTGCCATGCTTAGTAGTACAAGGTAAGGAGACAACAAAACTACGTAGTCCTTTATCAACAGATGGAAAGCATTGTCTTACAAATGCTTGGAACCACCATCTCAAAAGGCAACCATTGAAATGTGCAAAACCAATTTACAACTAAAGATCAAGGCTATCATACTTAGTCATAAAACTAAATCTCTTACTTGATTGGTTGAAGTAGCTACTGACGCAGAACTGACCCTCAATGAGATCAGTCAGAAGAAGGCAAGTTCCTAAAAGCGAAGCCATCTTCATCTTTTGCTCCAAAATTGAGGAAGAAAAAGGAGTTCTTCAATGTGCAAACCTCCAAACCTCCAAACCTCCTCAAAAGCCTCCAAATGTCAAAACTGATCAAACCAAGAAAGGGGAGTATGAAAAGAGGAAGGAAACTAAATATCCTTTTGATGGGGATATTGAAGTGATTTTCTTGTCATTGATGGAAAACAATAAAATTAAACTTCTACCAATGAAGGAGCCTAAACAAGCGGGTCTCGTCAATGACCCAAATTACCATGCATACCACCGGATGGTGTTTCATCCTCTCAAGGACTACTTCATTTTGAAAGAAAAAGTCAATGAGATGTGAAAAAATGGTGTGATAACTTTTGATCGAAAATATGATGTTGCTCCAGTCAACATAATCTCCTTTGGACAGTTTGCACTGGTAACAGTGTCCATTCTACCAAAACCAATGATTGTTGAATTCCGAGTCGTCAATGCAGTACATGATGAACAAGGATTGATACCGGTCAAAACTTTTTTAAGGGAAGAATGTGGGTTCACCCGAACCTAGTAAATGATAAAGGCTGGGAGAAGGTAAAACCAAATCCACACCTCCGGAAAGAAAGAAGGTTAAAAGGCAACTTAAGAACTTTCAAAGAGCTACCGAGAATTGTGTGGCTAAACAAGTAAAACAAACTAAACAGAAGAAAGAAAAGGTGGTCAAAGCTTCAATTTCAGAAGAACCTCCTAAACCGGTCAAAGGTCACTTTACTTTGGCTGACTTCATCATTCTAATTCCAAAGGATAAGGAAGAGCCGCCAATATCCAATTGTAAGAGGATATCATAGGATGGCACAGCTCCTAATTCAAATGATGAGGAAGATTGATCAAACTATTCTAATTTCGAAAATGATCAGTGGAATGACGACTACTTCGCTGATGAATACCCTTCCAACGAGGATGAGAGTTTTGAACAAGCTTTTGATCCTGAAATGGGTACCCTCAATATCAAGCGCGGTCTCAATACACTGTCGGTAGCTCTTTATAACATACACAGACCAAGCACAAGTGGCTGGTCGAATGGTCCTCCTCCTTTTCCACTACCTCCAAAAGTTCATCCGGACCCCTTGCCATTGGTTGAATCCGGTGAAGTGCAGTAATTACAAGCATCACCTTCTTATTCACACATAGAGATCTCTATGCCAAATGTTTCTCCTAAACCATCTAATGAGGCAACTTTGTTGAAGTCAGATTCTGAACTAAGAACTCAGCTTATTATTCCTAACTCAACTGATGAGCTTAAGTTTCCAAAACAACATAATGACCTCAGCATTGGCACTCCTACTGCAACTCATGAAGTCTTCCAAGTTCAGGATAACCTCTCTGACTCAAAAAAAGAGATGTCATTGGCTCTTACTCTGGTGATTCTTAGCACTGATGCTGATGAACCTCAAACATCTCAAGCTACTCTTGACAATGCATATCAAGAAGCAGGCCTGGAAGAAGTCAGTCAACGGTTTGCTAAACCTGAAGAACTTGATGCAGTAAGAAGAGATACTCATCGAAAAGTTGACTGAAACAACATAGTCAACAACAGCACTCGTTCCAATTATAACTATAGAGTCAACTATGATGACCCTCTTCTTCTTCTTCTTCTTATGTAAACCTTTCGGGGAATAACACAAATGTAAATGTAGCTTATTCAGACATAAATGCTATTGCAAGGCCACTAGAGCCATTCACATATAATGTTATTGAACACCTCAACCACATACTTGCATGACTTCATATTTTTGAACTTTTGCAAATGTCTGAGAAGACTCATAACAACTTCATACGAGCTCTACAGGCTTTGAATAGAAACAATCAAACTCATGTGGCGCAAGTTCATCAGATAGAGAAGAACTATCTGAAAGCAAAATCCAAGAAGCCTCAGAAGCAGTATATGGAGTCTCTTTCTATTCGAAAGCCACCATTTCCTTTGCCAAAGATGACCTCTTCTTAGGCAACATGAAACACACAAGGCCGTTCTATTTCACGGCCTACATCAAGGATATACCTATTCCAAGAGTTCCAATTGACCTGGGATTAACTCTAAATCTCATCACAATTATAGTTTTTCAGGAACTTGGTATCCCAGTGAGCAAACTATCTAGTACAAAAACCTCAATTCAAGGCTATAATGGGGAAGTCCAGGATCTGACTGGCAAGATTCGGATTCGATTCCAGCTGAATGATCTAACCTCAAAAGCTAGTTTGCATGTGGTTAAGACACATGCTTATTACAACATTCTATGAAGAAGGCGATGGCTTTATGATTACTCCATAGTATTTTCTACTCTCCATCAATGTCTCAAACATATTGATGATAAGGCTAAGTAAGGTACAGCGAGTCTTTGTAGATAAAAAGCCATTCAAAGGGAAGGAGGTCTACTTTACTGATACAGCCATGTATCAAGAAAGGCCTGTAAAGTCTAAGCTAGATACAAATAGCTCTCTAGTGGATGATAATCCCATAGAACCTTTCATTATCTCAGTAGAAAGGAAAACCCATCCAGGGTTCGGCAAAAAGAGTTGATCCCATCAGAAAGTTGCAGTCCACAAAGGAACAAGCAGTGAGGTTTGTGGATACTAAAGCTCCTTTAGTGATCAAAGTTAAATCTAAAATTAAACAATCATATCAACCTTTGGTCATATCTACAAAACCATCAAGGACAAAGCAGACAGGCATTGTTATCCATAAAAGCAAGACATGTAGTTCAGCTATGTGTATAACACCTACTTAGAATGGCAAACCACCTGTTGCAAGACATCAAAAGCTCTCATATTCAATAAATGTGATTTCCTTGGTCGGTAACTCAAATTCTTATTAAGAAAGCAATGATATATCTCCTCCTATCATGGGAATGTCACCCATGAGGCCTGATTCTCCTATCACTTTCAGTCAACTTGTGCTAACATCACAATAAAGGCAAACTCTCTTACAAATATATCAATAGATGGAGGCAAACTCTCTTACAAATACATCGATAGATGGATTCATTTGGCTGAAAGATGTGAGAATCCCCCACACTATTTAGCATGGATTCATCTGTGTTAGATAGGCTTCTGGCCAACCCTTTGCAGCTTGACAATGACAATGGAGTTTCAAACATTTGATGAGATGTCTCGAATTGTTTCATCTCTTAAAGTGGCACTCTATCATCTACGTGAAAAGTTTAAAAGGACGCGCATAGTGCATGCTGTCTCAATGATCAGAGATTCATATTCTGAGTTGGATTCCAAGGATGCTGAAAAGATGGACACCTCTGTACACTCTATAGCAGATTGGGATCCTCGGTTTTTGCCATGCCCACTCCATCCCAAATTTATGATTTTGGAGGTTCTTGCTTCTTCGTGCCTTCATCCAAGCAATACAATCACTTGATGGTTTTTCATCGAGCCAGAGATGCTTCTGCTTCAAATTCTATTGACAAGATCACCAATGATGGGAGAATAAGGCTTGACATCTACAAGCCTATAGTCCATAACATGATGGAGAACATGAAGTACAATCTTAAAAAGCTCACAAGTCTCGGAATGAGTGCAATTAGGGTTCAGATTCTTTTTGATATCTTCACTCCAGAAATGAAAAAAGATCTCAAAAAGGGACTCAAAATTGAACAACTATGACATTACATAGGGTACGTTCCTTACAGCAACATTCCTAAGTTAAATCAAAATTTTAGAGCAAAATTTGTAGTTTTCAACGAAGGGTATGACTTGAATGACTCTCAAAAAATTGTTGTCTTCCGAGATCCTGCTGATTGAGCTGCTTTTCAACATGCTGAGGGAGCAAGTGATGACCATGATACAATGTCACTAATCACTGAATATTGGCCATCTGAACTTAATGAAGAAATAGATCCATCTTAACACACTTGTTAGGAATATTTAGCCCTTGATGTAAAAGCTAAAAAGCCTAAAAAAACCGAATCCATGGAAAGGGATCAGGCCTTGGCTTAAACCCCCAAATGAAACCCCATAAGGTTTCACAGAGTTGGAAACTTCCAAAAATGCTGCAGAAGAACTTCCTCCCGAATCTCCAACTAAGGACCAAGTATAAAAAATAAACTTGGAAACCCAAGAAAATCCTTGTCCTACTTTCTAAGCTCTCAAATCAAAGGAAAAGAACTTGATGTGTATGTAAGTTTCTTTTGAGAGTTCATGGATTACTTTACTGAACCTATACAGAAATATTGGATCTAGATCCAGAAGTTTCCATGCACAAATTAAACACAGCAGATGATATTAAACCCTTAAAGCAAGATCAAAGAAGGACAAAACCAGAAATCATGGATAAAATAGAAAAAAAAAGTCTAGAAACTCAAAGATGTTCACTTAATTCGTGAAGAACAACACCCTGACTGGTTGGCTAACATGGTGCTGGTCACCAAAAAGAATAGGCAAATCAAAGTCTGCATTGATTTCAGAGATCTGAACAAAGCTTGTCCTAAAGATGAT
Source organism: Sextonia rubra (assembly GCA_037013555.1). Classification (NCBI taxonomy): domain Eukaryota; kingdom Viridiplantae; phylum Streptophyta; class Magnoliopsida; order Laurales; family Lauraceae; genus Sextonia; species Sextonia rubra. The sequence goes on from JASUAD010000011.1 coordinate 11,500,770, forward strand.
TTCCCATTACCCATACCAAAAATCATGATTGACAATGCTTTCAAATTTGAAAGGATGTCATTCATGGATGGGTCTTCGAGATACAATCAAATCAAGATGTACAAGGAGGACGAGAAGTACACATCCTTTAGAACCCCTTTTGGCGTGTACTGCTACACCGTCATGCCTTTGGTCTAAAGAATGCTGGAGCCACATACCAAAGGGCGATGACAAAAATTTTGAAAAATGTGCAACATAAGTCTACCGAATGCTATGTCGACAACTTGGCAGTTAAGAACAAACAAAAATCAAAACACTAGCTGATCTTCACACAATCTTCGAGAGGTTGCGAAAATTCAATCTTCGAATGAATCCTTTGAAGTGTTTCTTTGGAGTCTCTTCTAGGAAATTCCTAGGATTTGTGGTTCGAAAAGGTGTCATCAAACTAGATCTAGTCAAAGTCAAAGCAATATTGGAGATGTCTTCTCCAAGAACTCTAAAAAAACTGAAGGGATTGCAAGGCAGACTTGCCTACATTCGCCGGCTCATCTCAAAATTTTCTGAAAAATACAGAGCGTTCCCCGGACTAATAAAGAAAGGATTAGACTTTGTGTGGGATAAAACTTATGAAGATGCCTTTCAAGATATTAAAAAGAATCTCACAAACCTATAACAATCCGTCCCCAATTAAGCACTTTTAGCGATTAATTAAGTTATTAACTAATGATTATAGAATTAGCCTAATTGATCATGTTTAAATTGCTATTAGGATGGATTTAACTTAGTTTGGCTTATGGGGTCATGTTTAGTCCTGAATAGGTAGTTGGGTTGAGTTTAACCTTAATTAGGTAGATACAAGCCCATTTTTGTAATTATGGACTTTATAACTTTACGTCATTCAGGCATCATATTGATACCATCACATGTGTCTTATTAAGCTCGTCAACTTTGTACTTGACTCAAACATATTTGACTTTGTTGTGATAGTTGAAAACTTCATTTGACTTAAACTGAAATTACCTAAGGAATGTAGACTTTCTTATAAACTTTAAAAAAAGTATATCATATATAAAGGCCCAACTGTTACCATTGGAACTTCTTCTTTTTGGATTCTCCTTGTTCCAATGTTCTTCTTCTTCTCCTTCCATTTCTTTTCTTCTTCTGCATCAAAGATAGCCAAAGAGATCTTGCATGTGGGATTTCAAGAACCTAGTCTATTATTCTAGCTTTCTCATTTCCTTTGAATTGAAGATAGTGGTCTATGGTAAGATCGTTGCTCATTATAGCTCTCTTGAGTGTAGAGGACTCTCATTCTAACACATGCACTCATCTCCTTCCTCATTTCTTACATGCATGGCATTTAGGTTCAAGAACTAGGTATTCCTCCACAAGTTAAGATAAAAGAAGATTAGTTAGTTGAAAGCTTAATCTAAGGCAAGTATAAGCAAATTTTAGCTGAATGCATGTTGGTATATCATGATTCTTGTACATCTATCAATTTTAATTTGTTTATAGCCCTTAATTGTACTTCTATCCTACTAATTTAAAAATGTATGTTAAGGTATCAAATTATGAAATGTACTGGGATTTGCTTTAGGAAAACTGAAACTTATAACTAAGCTGTAGGAGAGTTACGGCTCAAGTTCCAAAGAGTATATAAATCGAACATCCTTCTACATCTAAGCCGTGGCTCAGTCATAAACTAAACACGGCTAAGCTGTAGGATGCCCACAGCTAAGCTGTAAAGACACTGAAAACTAGGATTAAGTAGTTACTATTATGAGACCATGTAGGGCCTTAGCTTTTGGATCCCTATACCCTATTAACTAGTCCAAAGGAATGATTAAACATCATGAAGGGTCTTGAGAGCTGACATTCATTCATGTGGTGTTATCCATTTGTTAAGCACCTCCCCATGCATGTTAGTTTAAAGGACTTCGATACACATTCCCGACACACTATAACACCGAAAGAAAGACAATTGTGTATTAGATATCTTAAAACTACATCATCATACATAGTTAGAAACGATGGATGACTAGATTAGGGTTAGTAAAACTATCTTAATTTCATTTAAATTGAATTGCATAGCATATTGGATTACCATTATTGACTTCTGTTATTCCAATATTCATTTGATTTGAAATAATCATGTTCCAATTAATTCTATTTGAATTCTTTCTTAGTCGACATATTGTATTAACATTGCCTTTGAATGGAGTATGAACACCATTATACGAATGAATTCAATGTATATTGTCTTGTATTGTTCTCAATGAATAAATGGTACAAATTATTCTAAGTTTAATTGACTGAATTAAAATGATCTGGCTCTACTCAGCCTCAGCCTTATGATACCTAGGGGGTTGACTTTGGTGTAGTAATGAACGATGGCCCCGCAATGTGCTTTGGAGCTTCCAGACTCCATATATGAAAAGACCCATTTATACCTTGGCCCGATTGATAGTGTTCTTAATGTAAAGATCCCTAAAAGGAGGATATCACAAATGTAGTAGCCACTTCATAAAGTATTTCTATTAAATGATTCTCACAACACGATTATTCAATTGCACTTCATGCCTAGACCTCTTTAATTACATGTTAATGATTCTCATAAATACAATGCGTATTACCTAAATTATGCTTATGCTTTGCTGAATAGTCTTATTCACTAGTTGTTTTTGGTGTAACAAGTCCAGTCTAGTTTCCAATCTTCAAAAGATCGAGAAGAATTCAGAAGAGGCCTTTGAGAACCCCTCCGGCCTAGATGAGTGGGCGGTGGATCATTTTTTATCAATCCGATCACGATAAGCATCAAGGATTAAAGTTTAGGCCTCATTTTGGGATATAACTGCATCTAGGATTTCATGACTATATTAATTTTATTTTGATTTATATGGATCATGACCCATTGTATTTTGAAATGGTGTAACTCCTCCTCTTTGTTCGGAAACCTTCTTCCATTTTGTAAAGGCATGTTTCTTTTAACTCTTATATACATGGATGTATTTTCGTCTGGTGTTGTGATAACTTGTTCCAGGATTGATATTGATAGCTTCTGCATATTAAATGTTTGGACAGATATCCATTAATAGCATCTCACATGTGTAAGTAGGATGACTATCCCTTGTGTAATTCCGCTTAAACTCGGGTTTAGGTGTGAATTATATTGGAGTACGTGTGTCACTTTTTAGGTTGTAATCCCAATACTCGAATTCTTGGGCTAGGGTTGTGACAGACGTAAGTGAAGTGTCCTGTTATAACAATTCACATAGGTATGATATCTCGCTAGCCAATCCTTCCCAATCTAACATCAACAGCACCAATACATAATCTCACATCAAAATCTAACATCGACAGCAAAATTATTAACGACCTTCTATCCATACATCACATTGGATGTAGTAGAAACTACACTTCACTCTCTTGCCTACAAGAGTGGACACCACCAATACATATGGTAGCTGCTTAGGCGGCTTCTGTAGCTTCACAGTAAAATGGGGTGATACGTATGAATGTGTAGACCCTGAGTCAAACAACACTTGTGCTTCTTCATTAGCTATAGGAATAATACCTTCTACCACATCAGCATCCTCAGCACTCTCATGAGTAGCGGCATAGGCATGAGCATTGTGGTGATTCTACTTCTAGCCTTGTTGTGATTGTTGTGGTTTGCCTTAGGAAGTGTGCACGGAGGGTTGTGGCTGCTGGATGGGCTTGTACTTGGGACATTGATTCATCTGATGCTCCATTGAACCACAAATTAGACAAGCTCCTGTACTTCTCCAGCATGCCTCTGTTTGATGTGGCTTACCATAAAGGCCACACTTCACACTTGTTTTACGTGGGCTACCTTGATCACCTTTCATTTTCTTTTGTACTTGCCTTTTAGCATTAAAGGATGTGTTTCTTTTGGGGCCCATAGCTCTTTTATCACGCGTGTTAGCCTCTGCAAAATAAGCTCTATCTACCACATCATCCAATGTAGTTGGCCTCTAGAAAGCTGTGACATAATCTTTGTACATAGGATTTAGGCTAATGATAAACTTGTTAACCTTTTTCTTGTCCGTATTGATCATATCTTCTGCATACTGTGACAACTGAGTGAAGGTATGTACATAATTAGCCACTGACATCTGATGTTGCTGTCATGCCAAAAACTCCACCTCTTTTTCCCTTTGAACATGAGCTGGTATAAACTTCCTTTTAAACTATCTCTTGAATGTCTCCCACACTATAGCACCAAACATATCCTTATACGAGTCTCTCACACTTTTCTACCATGGTTTTGCCACACTGCAAAACATAGATGCGATGAGCAAGACTTTCTGTTTGTTGGTGCAGACAACCATGTCAAACATATTGTAAGTATGCTCAAACTAGTCATCTGCTTGTAGAGCATCTTCTTTGCCATGAAATTCTATAGGCCCTCTCTTTCTAAATTTTTCATAGAAGGCATTAGGGTCATTCTCTTTCGATTGGAACACCACTTTTGCTTTACGTGTCGTGAGACGTTGGTTGACTTTGTCGTTCTACTATAGAAGCCATTTTGCTTGTAAAGACTTCATAGCTTGCATTTGTACTTACATTACTTGAGACTGCGCTTGAATTACTTGCATTACTATCATAAAACGGTCATCAGTATTTGAAGGTGGGGGTTAAGGTGTAAGGACCCGAACCCCCACTAATCTTAGTTACGTTAATTAATCTTGTTTTATATTGATTAAGACTTGTTGAGGGTTAATTCAGTGTGAATTATTGGGTTTGGACCCCACTTAAGTAGTTAAGGGCTTTTTCGTAAATTGTCCTTGCACCTCTGGGATACACCGTCTATTTCCTTACGTGTGATTTATCGCGTAGATCATCTTTTGTGTTGGGTCCAAGTTAATCCGGACTCATCTTAAGCCAATTGGAGCCCTTCCGGACTAAACTGGAAATTTCCGGAAACAAGTGGGCTTGCATGTAACTTCAGGAAAAATTGTGTTTAAAAAGGGAATTCCACTGTTCTTCTCCTTCCTCTCTCGTTCGATCGGTTGGAGTCCTGTTCTCCTGGGTTCCTTCTTCCTTCTACTTGCATTGGAGTGCTTGGGGATTGTGGGAGTGTGCATGTGTAGGGAGTGGTCTCCACTCATCCTCTCCTTACTCTTTTGGGCGTTCTTCCCTCTCTAAGTTGAAGAACCCATTTCAGATTTGAAGGTTTCTTCCAACCTCACGGCAATCTACAGTGGGAGAGGGTTAGTGTTGTTAGGAGAGGCAAGTACTTAAGCTTATATTCATTGCATGTGGGATTGTCATTGCATGTTAAGTTAGTTGTTTTCATTGCCATTTCTTCCTCCTTAATATGTATGAATGAATCAAGTAGGAATGATGGAGATGGGAATAGAAGGTGTGTGAGTATGGAATACTCTCCAGAAAACTTCAGTTGAGCTTCAGCATTTCCCTTATAAGTGAGTTCTGTAGTGATCCCGTACCGAAAATTAAGCTACAGAACTGTATGTAGATTTTCTGAAGCTTACGGCGAAGCTACGGCTAAGCCGTGAGCTCTTACGGCTCAATGTCCAGAGAGCAGTAAAATGAGGTTTTATACTACGGCTCACTTACGGCTACGCCGTGAAATCCACTACGGCTAAGCCGTATCCAGCCCGTAGCCGAGCCGTAGGTCTTTCTACGGCGAACTTTCCAGAGAGATCACAGAACCCAGTTCCTTCTACGGCCTGCATACGGCTGCACCGTGAAATACCCTACGGCTAAGCCGTAACCTCCCCGTGACCCAGCCGTAGGCTTAGCACGGCTAAGCCGTAGGCCAATATACGGTTGAACCGTAACCACACCGAAAATCCGGATGAACTGTGACCCCCTCTCGGCTAAGCCGTAGCCCTGTACACGGCTAAGCCGTAAGAACCAGTGAATGTAAGATGTTAGGAACCTTAATGATTGTAGGGCTTTAGTCATGGTACCTTTTATACCTCCACATTGGCCATTGGTAATTACACATTGGAATGAATGAAGGATTTCCCAATGGCAAGTCATGGATGTTGGCAAGAGAGGGGTGTTCCATATGCACACAATGTAATACCCAGACACGGTAACACAACGACACCGAACATCTCATGTGTACATCGTGCTGAATGTCATTGGGAATCAGGAGACTGCTTCATCTAAATGCAATCATATCATATTGATACATAACACTACCTTTGACATGACTATTATCGCATTCACTTCCTCTAACAAACCCCGAGGCAATTCAGACCTGAGCTTCTAATGAGTGCGTGTCTGACAAGCCAGAGCTTCTATTGAGTGTGTGCTTGCTAGCCAAGGGTGTAGCTGAGGTTCGGGCCTTGTAGCCTACTTGCATGTGCTTCGTTTTCGTTGTTTCATGGTTATTTATTCCTTATATATGTTATGATTTGTATGATTGACTCCGAGTCGGCACCACTTGGCTTCTGCCCTTTGGGTATTATATGTCACCACTGCAGTAGGTTTACGTAGGAGTTGTCGACGCTCCTAGGGAAGCTAGCTTGATCCCCTAGCGACCCATACGTTATGTATGCTCCCTTTGGGAGAATAGAGCATCGTGGTTGCCAATCAGTATGTATAACATTAAGTTTCACTCATGCATCATGTTTAGTGATTGTTCTTGCTATGTATTATGTTATATTAGTTTCCTATGCTTAGTATTTGCTTAACCGTCGTGTTAACAGTGTTACCCTCGGTATTGCAGATACAGCAACCGCTCCCGACACGAATATTGACGCGGCCCCGGAAGATACCCCAACGGTACCTCGGGGTGTAGGTGAATGGATGGATGGCGATGTTTACTACTAGCCATCCTACGGAGAGCGTCTCTCCTGGGAATATTATGTTGAAGACCTTTGTATCACCTTTAAGGACTGATTACGGAAAATGTATTTAAAGGACTATAACACTATTGTATGTAAATATGTTTTAATAGACTATGAACTTTATGTGCTCTTGATGATTATTGAGTATTTCACAGGTTCTCGATTATGATAATTTACGATTGTACGTGTGTCAGCTTACCTCACATGTTCCTGTGGAATCTCCCTTGTAGGAATTCGTGCAAAATTCTTCAGGGCACGGATTTCTACGGGATTACGTATCCACGCCCTGGGGGCCCACTCAAATCCCCGAATTCCCGGGATTGGGGCGTGACATACGTAAGTAATGGTATCAGAGACATTTCCAAGAAGTCACTTAAAAGACTTAGCAACATTAGGAAGCGTGGCGAGGTTCCGATAGATCCGTTTAAGTGGGGTTCTATTATAATGATAACTATGGTATGACTGTAGTATGTATGTATGTATGTGCATCTATTTAAACATATATGATTAATGACCATTGTGACTGCAGAACCATGGCGTCTGGATCCGGTACGAACAACAGCTCCGGTGATAATAACCGTAATAATATTGAGTTGGACGGCGCTGATCCTCCACCACAACCTCCCCCTCAACCCACCTACAATACAGAGGAACGGTTTATGATGTTAATGCATCAATTGGCAGCTAGTAACGCCAATCAGGCCGCCATGCAGTTGCAGATGGCCGCCATGTTGAACCGACAGGATCAGCCAGGAGATCCCAACTCCTTGTATGAGAAGTTTCGAAAAAGGGGAGCAACAGAGTTTACTGGACATGAGGATCCGTTACAAGCAGATGAATGGTTTGTCCACACGGAAAATGTTTTCGATACCTTGACTTGCACATCTAGACAGCAAGTGGTCCTCGCAGCATCCATGTTTAGAGACGTCGCGGATACATGGTGGAAGAGTATCCGGGACCACATGAGGACTATGCCGGATGCTACTGTTTGGGAAGCCTTTAAGAGGCAGTTTCGGAAGAAGTTCATCCCTGACCACGTTACTCGCAAAAAGAAGGCAGAGTTCCTTTCCCTGCAGCAGAACCTCATGACCGTTGCAGAATACGTGCATGTATTCAGTCAGCTTTCTCGGTTTGCTCTAGACTTAATTGATACTGAGGAGAAGAGGGTGGAAAGATTTCTGGAAGGGTTAAGGCCTGCTATCAAGGGACATGCCACTGCCTTTCAGCGTCCCGTTCAATATGATGATGCAGTAGCTAGGGCTTATGCAGCGGAAGAAATTGAGAAGAGCCTATTCTTGGGGGAGTCTAAGAAGAGTGCTCCACCTTCGGGGAAAGGTCAGCAGTACTCTAAGAAACAGAAGGGAGTTGCTAGCAGCACGTCCCGACCAGTTTGTGGTGCATGTGGGAAGGGTCACGAGACTAGTAAATGTTGGAGGGCTATGGGAGCCTGTTTTGGCTGTGGCTCCCTGGACCATCGCTTGTCCGAGTGCCCGAGAAGGAAGGAATTTAGCCAAGGCTATCAACAGCAGCAGTATCAGCAGCCCCCTCCTGCGCCTAACCGACAGCAACAGCAAGTGAGACAAGGCCAAGGGCAGACACGACAAGGCCAAGGGCAGACACGACAAGGCCAGGGACAACAGAGACAAGGACAGCAACACCGACCCCAAAGGCAAGGCCGCGCTTATGCATTGACACAAGAAGAGGCAGAAGCGGCAGAACATGCGGTTGTAGGTAAGGTTTCTGTTTGTGGTATTGAAGCTAAAGTGTTGTTTGATTCGGGATCTTCACACTCCTTCATCTCACCTCGGTTCTCTAGTAGGATACAGGAATCGCCAGCACAGTTGCCATATGTGCTGAGCGTTATCACTCCGGTTGGTAAACGGGTAACCTGTGATGACTATTACCCTGGTTGTCGAGTTCTCATCGGAGAAGTTCTTCTCCCAGCAGAACTTATTGTGCTACCCATGCACGACTTCGATGTAATCCTAGGCATGGACTGGCTGACCAAATATATGGCCTGTTTGGATTGCTACCGTAAGACCGTCACCGTAAAGGTGAGTGAAGATGGTCCAAGTGCGGTGTTCCAAGGTGACAAGAAGAGTTCGAACACCAGATTGATTTCAGCACTTCGAGCGGAACGATTAATACATAGTGGTTGTGAGGGCTATATTGCCTTCATCGTAGAAAAGAAATCACCTAAGAAGTTAGAAGAAATACCTGTGGTTTGCGAATTTCCGGACGTATTCCCGGATGAAGTACCCGGCCTTCCACCAATCAGGGAAGTGGATTTTACTATAGAGCTGGTACCCGGTACCGCTCCCATATCTAAGGCCCCATATAGAATGGCCCCGGCAGAGCTACGTGAACTGAAACTGCAGTTACAAGAATTATTGGATAAAGGGTTTATTCGCCCTAGCACATCTCCTTGGGGAGCCCCAGTTTTATTTGTGAAGAAGAAGGATGGCACCCTTAGAATGTGTATTGATTACCGGCAGTTGAATCAGGTGACAATTAAAAACAAATATCCACTGCCTAGAATTGATGAATTGTTTGATCAGCTACAGGGTGCAACTCATTTTTCGAAGATCGATCTTAGGTCTGGATATCATCAACTGCGAGTTAGGGACCAAGATGCATCGAAGACCGCTTTCAGGACAAGATATGGGCATTACGAATTCTTGGTTATGCCTTTTGGATTGACAAATGCCCCTGCAGTGTTTATGGCCTTAATGAACAAGATCTTCTCATCCTATCTTGATCAGTTCGTGGTAATTTTCATTGATGATGTTCTGGTGTATTCCAAGACCAAAGACGAGCATGTGGAGCATCTGAGGACCTCTCTACAATTGCTAAGGGACCACCGATTGTATGCCAAACTGGACAAATGTGAATTTTGGCTGGAACAAGTTGCCTTTCTAGGGCATATAATTTCTAAGGATGGGCTGGCACTAGATCCGGCTAAGATTGAGGCTATAACTACTTGGCAGAGTCCCAAAACCGTTGCAGAAATTAGAAGTTTTGTTGGCTTGGCCGGTTATTATAGAAGGTTCGTGAAGGACTTTTCCAAAATAGTCGCCCCTTTGACTAAGTTGACACGAAAAAACGAACCATTTGTGTGGTCCGCTGAGTGTGAGTCGAGTTTCCAACTGCTTAAGGAGAAGTTAACCTCAGCCCCGATCTTATCCCTGCCAGAAGGGAGTGGCGGATTTGTTATCTATACAGATGCTTCAGGGATTGGGCTAGGGTGTGTACTCATGCAGAATGGAAAGGTAATAGCATATGGATCTCGCCAATTGAAGGAACATGAGAAAAACTATGCCGTACATGACTTGGAATTGGCTGCAGTGATCTTCGCGCTGAAGATGTGGAGACATTACTTATATGGAGAGAAATTTGAAGTCCATAGTGATCACCGTAGTCTCCAGTATCTGTTTTCGCAGCATGATCTTAACATGAGACAGCGCAGGTGGTTGGAATTCATAAAGGATTATGACTTTCCGATTAGATACTTCCCTGGAAAAGGGAATGTAGTAGCTGATGCTTTAAGCAGGAAATCCACCACCGAGTTGGCAGCCTTGTGTGGTGAATGGTCCCTAGTGGAGGAATTCCGAGATCTGGACGCGGAAGTTGAATTTGTAGACGATAAGGTCATGTTAGTGGCTATGTCAGTCTTCGAACCCACCCTGATTCAGCAGATCAAGGAGAGACAGTTTGAAGACCCGGAGTTTGCCAAGATTCGTGACCATATTTCTGAGAAACCGGACTTCAGGATTGTAGACGGTGTGTTATACTTCCGAGATCGGCTTTGTGTTCCAGGAGTTCAAAATCATAACCTAAAGAGGGCAATTATGACTGAAGCACACCATGCTCGGTATTCCATGCACCCAGGGAGTACAAAAATGTACCGGAATCTACATGGCAGGTTTTGGTGGAATAACATGAAGAGGGACATAGCGGGCTTTGTGGCCAAATGCCTTACCTGCCAACGAGTGAAGGCTGAACACAGGAAGCCTCCCGGTTTGTTACACCCTCTACAGATTCCTAAATGGAAATGGGAGAATCTGACGATGGATTTCGTTTCCGGACTACCTCGAACAAGTAGACATCATGATGTAGTGTGGGTGATTGTCGACCGACTAACAAAATCAGCCCACTTTATTCCCATCAAGAAAGGGATGAAATTTCAGGAAATGGCCAAGATCTTCATTGATGAGATTGTACGGCTACATGGTACCCCGGTCTCAATTGTGTCAGACCGAGATAGTAGGTTCGTGTCCTCCTTTTGGCAGTCTTTCCAGACGTCTTTAGGCACCAAACTCAGTTTTAGCACGGCTTACCATCCTCAAACAGATGGGCAATCGGAACGAACGATACAGACCCTGGAAGATATGCTACGAGCTAGCGTAATGGATTTCGGAAAGGAATGGGATGAGCACCTCTCCTTGTGCGAGTTTGCATATAATAACAGCTTCCACGCGAGCATCGGTATGGCCCCATTTGAAGCCTTGTATGGACGGAAGTGCCGTACGCCAGTCTGTTGGGAAGAAGTTGGAGTTAGGAGTTTCCATGGACCCACTCTGGTAGCGGATACAGCGGAGAAAGTACAAAAAGTGCAAGATAGGCTGAGAACTGCACGATCGCGCCAGAAAAGTTATGCAGATAACCGCCGCCGGCCCCTTGAGTTCCAAGTGGGGGACAGAGTTTTCCTAAAAGTTTCCCCAATGAAGGGTACTATCAGGTTTGGCCAGAAGGGTAAGCTTGCTCCTCGGTTCGTAGGGCCTTTTGAGATACAGAGTAGAGTGGGAGACTTAGCTTATCGGTTGGAGTTGCCACCCTCGCTTGCAGGAGTCCATAATGTGTTCCATGTATCAATGCTCCGGAAATACCTCCCAGATCCGTCACATGTTCTTGAGTTGGATGATGTACAGGTACGGCCTAATGTGAGCTACGAAGAAAGACCCCTTCGTATCGTTGACACTAAGGAACAGGTGCTGCGTACACGAACGATCAAATGGGTCAAGGTGTTATGGAATCACCATGGACAGGAAGAGGCCACTTGGGAACTTGAAGATCAAATCCGGGCTAAATATCCAGAGCTACTACCTAAGGTACGTGCATTCGGAGGACCGAATGATCTTAAGTGGGGGAGGATGTAAGGACCCGAACCCCCACTAATCTTAGTTACGTTAATTAATCTTGTTTTATATTGATTAAGACTTGTTGAGGGTTAATTCAGTGTGAATTATTGGGTTTGGACCCCACTTAAGTAGTTAAGGGCTTTTTCGTAAATTGTCCTTGCACCTCTGGGATACACCGTCTATTTCCTTACGTGTGATTTATCGCGTAGATCATCTTTTGTGTTGGGTCCAAGTTAATCCGGACTCATCTTAAGCCAATTGGAGCCCTTCCGGACTAAACTGGAAATTTCCGGAAACAAGTGGGCTTGCATGTAACTTCAGGAAAAATTGTGTTTAAAAAGGGAATTCCACTGTTCTTCTCCTTCCTCTCTCGTTCGATCGGTTGGAGTCCTGTTCTCCTGGGTTCCTTCTTCCTTCTACTTGCATTGGAGTGCTTGGGGATTGTGGGAGTGTGCATGTGTAGGGAGTGGTCTCCACTCATCCTCTCCTTACTCTTTTGGGCGTTCTTCCCTCTCTAAGTTGAAGAACCCATTTCAGATTTGAAGGTTTCTTCCAACCTCACGGCAATCTACAGTGGGAGAGGGTTAGTGTTGTTAGGAGAGGCAAGTACTTAAGCTTATATTCATTGCATGTGGGATTGTCATTGCATGTTAAGTTAGTTGTTTTCATTGCCATTTCTTCCTCCTTAATATGTATGAATGAATCAAGTAGGAATGATGGAGATGGGAATAGAAGGTGTGTGAGTATGGAATACTCTCCAGAAAACTTCAGTTGAGCTTCAGCATTTCCCTTATAAGTGAGTTCTGTAGTGATCCCGTACCGAAAATTAAGCTACAGAACTGTATGTAGATTTTCTGAAGCTTACGGCGAAGCTACGGCTAAGCCGTGAGCTCTTACGGCTCAATGTCCAGAGAGCAGTAAAATGAGGTTTTATACTACGGCTCACTTACGGCTACGCCGTGAAATCCACTACGGCTAAGCCGTATCCAGCCCGTAGCCGAGCCGTAGGTCTTTCTACGGCGAACTTTCCAGAGAGATCACAGAACCCAGTTCCTTCTACGGCCTGCATACGGCTGCACCGTGAAATACCCTACGGCTAAGCCGTAACCTCCCCGTGACCCAGCCGTAGGCTTAGCACGGCTAAGCCGTAGGCCAATATACGGTTGAACCGTAACCACACCGAAAATCCGGATGAACTGTGACCCCCTCTCGGCTAAGCCGTAGCCCTGTACACGGCTAAGCCGTAAGAACCAGTGAATGTAAGATGTTAGGAACCTTAATGATTGTAGGGCTTTAGTCATGGTACCTTTTATACCTCCACATTGGCCATTGGTAATTACACATTGGAATGAATGAAGGATTTCCCAATGGCAAGTCATGGATGTTGGCAAGAGAGGGGTGTTCCATATGCACACAATGTAATACCCAGACACGGTAACACAACGACACCGAACATCTCATGTGTACATCGTGCTGAATGTCATTGGGAATCAGGAGACTGCTTCATCTAAATGCAATCATATCATATTGATACATAACACTACCTTTGACATGACTATTATCGCATTCACTTCCTCTAACAAACCCCGAGGCAATTCAGACCTGAGCTTCTAATGAGTGCGTGTCTGACAAGCCAGAGCTTCTATTGAGTGTGTGCTTGCTAGCCAAGGGTGTAGCTGAGGTTCGGGCCTTGTAGCCTACTTGCATGTGCTTCGTTTTCGTTGTTTCATGGTTATTTATTCCTTATATATGTTATGATTTGTATGATTGACTCCGAGTCGGCACCACTTGGCTTCTGCCCTTTGGGTATTATATGTCACCACTGCAGTAGGTTTACGTAGGAGTTGTCGACGCTCCTAGGGAAGCTAGCTTGATCCCCTAGCGACCCATACGTTATGTATGCTCCCTTTGGGAGAATAGAGCATCGTGGTTGCCAATCAGTATGTATAACATTAAGTTTCACTCATGCATCATGTTTAGTGATTGTTCTTGCTATGTATTATGTTATATTAGTTTCCTATGCTTAGTATTTGCTTAACCGTCGTGTTAACAGTGTTACCCTCGGTATTGCAGATACAGCAACCGCTCCCGACACGAATATTGACGCGGCCCCGGAAGATACCCCAACGGTACCTCGGGGTGTAGGTGAATGGATGGATGGCGACGTTTACTACTAGCCATCCTACGGAGAGCGTCTCTCCTGGGAATATTATGTTGAAGACCTTTGTATCACCTTTAAGGACTGATTACGGAAAATGTATTTAAAGGACTATAACACTATTGTATGTAAATATGTTTTAATAGACTATGAACTTTATGTGCTCTTGATGATTATTGAGTATTTCACAGGTTCTCGATTATGATAATTTACGATTGTACGTGTGTCAGCTTACCTCACACGTTCCTGTGGAATCTCCCTTGTAGGAATTCGTGCAAAATTCTTCAGGGCACGGATTTCTACGGGATTACGTATCCACGCCCTGGGGGCCCACTCAAATCCCCGAATTCCCGGGATTGGGGCGTGACATAAGGCACAGAACCAACCGTTTCCAATAGCGGGTTCATACCACTCTTGTTGTTATTATTGTTGGTACCCGATCTAAAGGCCATTTCCTACATACCTTAGAATTAACCCAAGTACCTCCCCCATACCAGATCAAATTATTAGACTATAAAGTTAAATATTTAATATTCGCTTAATTCTATCATATCCTCGCCATGTTCCTACATATCTAAGTCTTTTAAATAACTGTTTCATGCTCTAATACCATACTAATACGAATGTCACAACCCGAACCCAGGAATTCGTGTATTAGGATTACAACCTAAAAGGTAACATACGTACTCCCATATAATTTACACCTGGACCTGAGTCTAAGCAGAATTACATAAGGGATAGTCATCTTACTTACAAATGCGAGATGTTATTAATAGACATCTATCCAAACATTCAATATACAGAAGCTATCAATATCAATCCTGAAACAAGTTATCACAATACCAAACAAAAATACATCTATATATATAAGAGTTAAAAGAAACATGTCATTACAAAATGAAAAAGGTTTCCAAACAAAAAGGAGGAGTTACACCGTTTCAAAATACAATGGGTCATGATCCTTACATATCAAAATAAAACTGATGTAGTCATGAAACCCTAAATGCAGTTATTTCCCAAAATGAGGTCTAAAGTTTAACCCTTGACCCTCTTAATGGTTAGATCGATCAAAAATGATCCACCGTCTACTCATCTAGGCTGGAAGGGTTCTCGAAGGCGTCCTATGAATTCTTCTCAATCTTTTCAAGATTGGAAGCTGGGTCTAGGCCTGCAACACTAAAAATAACTAGTGAATAAGATTATTCAGCAAAGCATAAGCATAATTAAGGTAATACGCATTGTATTTATGAGAATCATTAACATGTAATTAAAGAGGTCAATTTAGTATTCTAGGCATAATGTGCACTTGAATAATCATTCCATGAAAATCATTTAACAGAAATACTTTACGAAGTGGCTACTACATTTGCTATATCCTCCCTTTAGGGATTTTTACATTAAGAACACCATCAACCGGGCCAAGGTACAAATGGGTCTTTTCATAGATGGAGTCCGGAAGCTCCAAAGCACATTACAGGGCCATCGTTCGTTACTACACCAAGGTCAACCCCCTTGGGTATCATAAGGCTAAGGTTAAGTAGAGCTAGACCATTTTAATTCAGTCAATTGAACTTAGAATAATTTGTACCATTTATTCATTGAGAACAATATAAGACAATATACGTTGAATTCATTCGTATACAAGACAATATACATTGAATTCATTCGTATAATGTCGTTCATACTCCATTCAAAGGCAATGTTAATACAGTATGTCGATTAAGAAACAATTCAAATAGAATCAATTGGTACATGATTATTTCAAATCAAATGAATATTGGAATAATAAAAGTCAATAAAGGTAATCCAATATGCTATGCAATTAAATATAAATGGAATCAAGGTAGTGTTACTAACTAACCCTAATATAGTCATCCACCGTTCCTAACTATGCATGATAATGTAGTTTTAAGATATCTGACATACAGTTGTCTTTCTTTTGGTGTTATAGTGTGTCAAGAATGTGTATCGAAGTCCCTTAAACCGACACCCATGGGGAGGTGCTTAACGAATGGATAACACCACATGAATGAATCTCAGCCCTCAAGACCCTTCATGATGTTTAATCATTCCTTTGGGCTAATTAATCGGGTATAAGGATCCCAAAGCTAAGGCTTTACAAGGTTTCACAACGGTACCTCCTTAATCTTATTTTTCAGTGGCCTTACAGCTTAGCCATGGGTGACTTACAGTTTAACCGTGGGCATTTTACAGCTTAGCGGCGTTTAGTCTACGACTAAGCCACAGCTTGGCTATAGCTTAGTCGTAGCACATTATACAGTTTAGCCGTGCCTTAGTCATAGAAGGATGTTCGATTTATATACTCTCTGTAACTTGAGTTGTAACTCTCTTTCGGCTTAGCCATAAGCTTCAAATTTCCTAAAGCAAATCTAATACATTTTAGAATTTGATATCCTAGCATGCGTTTCCAAATCAATAGAATAGAGGTATAATTAAGGGGTATAAACGCATTAAAATTAATAAATGTACAATAATCATGATATACCAACATGCATTCAGCCAAAATTTGCTTATACTTACCTTAGATTAAGCTTTCAACTAACTAATCTTCTTTTATCTCAACTTATGGAGGAATACCCAATTCTTGAACCTAAATGCCATGCATGCATGAAATGCGGAAGGAGATGAGCGCATGTGTTAAAATGAAAGTCCGCTAGACTTAAGAGAGTTGTAATGAGCAACGATATTACCTTAGACCACTATCTTCAATTCAAAGGAAATGAGGAAGCTAAAATGACAGATTGGGTTCTTGAAATCCCACATGCAAGATCTCCTTGGCTATCTTTAATGTAGAAGAATAAAAGAAATAGAAGGAGAAGAAGAACATTAGAGCAAGGAGAACCCAGACAGAAAAAGTTCCAATGGTAACAATTGGGCCTTTATACATGACATAATTTTCTGAAGTTTATATGAAAGTTCACATTGCTTAGGGAAATTTCAGTTTAAGTCAAATGAAGTTTTCAACTATCACAACAAAGTCAAATACGTTCAAGTCAAGTATGAAAGTTGATGAGCTTAACGAGACATATTATGGTATCAATATGATGCATGAATGACGTAAACTTATAAAGTCCAAAATTACAAAAAATGGCTTGTATCTACCTAATTAAAGTTAAACTCAACCCAACTACCTATCCAGGACCGAAACATGACCTCGTAAGACAAACTAAGTTAAATCCATCCTAATAGCAGGTTAAATATCATCAATTTCTATAATTATTAGCTAATAACTTAATTAATCGCTAAACGTGCTTAATTAGGGACGAAGTGTTACATACTCCCCTCCTTAGGAATCATTCAATCCTCTAAATAAAACATACCTACATGAAGAGGTCGGGATATTGTCGGGCCATTTATTCTTCATGTCCCCATTTGGCTTCATCGGCACCATGATGCTCCCAAAGGACTTTGACCTATTGTATTGTTCTCATATGTAGTATTTTCTCCCTTATTCCCACGATATGGAGCTTGCGCACAATATACAACGCATCCGGCTGAATCTA
Source organism: Sextonia rubra (assembly GCA_037013555.1). Lineage (NCBI taxonomy): Eukaryota > Viridiplantae > Streptophyta > Magnoliopsida > Laurales > Lauraceae > Sextonia > Sextonia rubra. The sequence continues at coordinate 11,518,414 of JASUAD010000011.1, forward strand.
GTTAACATCAAACCGAATGACATGGGTAGGATCTCTAACATATTTACAAAGCATTGATACATGAAATACATGATGTACTCCAGATAACTCTACAAGAAGTGCTAACCTGTAGGCCAAATCACCAACCCTACTCTCAATTTCGAACGGGCCTACATACCTCGAAGCCAATTTGCCCTTTTGGCCAAAGTGAATAGCACCTTCATCGGAGAGACTTTTAGAAAAACCTAATCACCAAACAGAAACTCCAAGTCTTTTCTACAGGTATCAGCATAGTTCTTCTGTCTTAGATGAGCAACTTTTAGATTCTTAATTGTTTTCTACACCTTTTCGGTAGTTTCAGCAATAATAGTCGGTCCATGGAAACTTCTAGTTTCGATTTCTTTCCAACAAACTGGACTCCAACATTAACATCTATAAAATGCTTCATACGGAGCCATTCCAATGCTTTCATGGAAGCTATTATTATATACAAATTCATACAATGATAGCTGTTTATCCCATTCTTTGTCAAAGTTTAGGACACTGGCATGCAATATGTCTTCCAAAGTTTGAATAGTACATTTGGATTGTCCATCCGTCCGTGGATGTTATGTGGTACTGAAACTTAATTTGGTACCCATACATTCTTGAAAAGCCTTCCAAAAAGCCGATACAAATCTACTGTCTCGATCGGAAACTATGGCCACTGGCTTACCATGTAACCTGACAATCTCATCCACAAACTTCTTAACCATTTCCAAAAATGTCATACCTTTTTTGAAAGGAATGAAATGGGCTACCTTCATTAGCCTATCCACAATCACCCAAATTACATTATTCTTCTTACATGTTTGGGGTAACCCAAAAACAAAATCCATCGTGATGTGTTCCCATTTCCACTGATGGATATGCAATTGGTGCAAGGAGCCAGGAGGTCTTTGATGATCAGCTTTCACCTTTTGGCATGTAAGGCACCTAGCTACGAATCTTGTGATTTCTCTTTTCATATTGTTCCACCAAAACTGATCTTTTTGGTTCTAGTACATCTTTATGTTACCAGGGTGCATCACATACCTAACATAATGTGCATTGTCATTAGGCTCTCTTTCCGGCCATCAAGAGCCAATATGCACAATCTGTTATTGAAATATAAAACACCATCCTCAAGGTGGAAATCCGGTTTATCTCCTATATGGTCTTTAATTTGCACTAGATTCGGATCTTCAAAATGTCTATCCTTGATTACTTGAATTATATCAGGCTGGAAGGCAACAGTACTTGCAAGCACCACCAAGTCATATACCAGATTTATTTCTGCATGCATGTCTTTGAATTCATCAAAGCGAACACAAAAGCTGCTAGTTCCAGATCATGTGTGGCATAGTTCTTTTCATGCTCCTTTAACTATCTAGAACCATACGCAATCACCCTGCCATGTTGCATCAAAACACACCCCAATCTAACTCTAGACGCATCAGAATATATCATAAATCCTTCAATTCCGTCCAGTAGTATTAATACCGGAGTGGTTGTTAACTTTTCTTGGATTAACTAATGCACCTGCTATGTTTTATGGCTTTGATGAATAAGGTCTTCGCTCCCTTCTTGGATCAATTTGTTGTGGTTTTCATTGGTGATATTTTAGCGTATTCTAAGACAGTAGAGGAGTATGCAGACCATTTAAGGAGAGCCTTGCAATTGTTGTGAGAACATCAATTATATGCAAAGTTAGAGAAATGTGATTTCTGGCTTAAGCAAGTAGCTTTTTTTGGTCATATCATTTCACAAGATGGTTTGGCAGTTGATCCATCAAAAATTAAGGCAATTGTAAATTCAATGTATATTGTCTTATATTGTTCTTAATGAATAAATGGTACAAATTATTTTAGGTTCAAATGACTGAATCAAAATGGTCCGACTCTACTCAGCCTCAGCTTTATGATGCCCAGCGGGGTTGACTTTGGTGTAATAACGAATGATGGCCATGCAGTGTGCTTTGGAGTTTCCGAACTCCATATATGAAAAAACCTATTTGTACCTTTGCCCGATTGATGGTGTTCTTAACATAAAGATCCCTAAAGGGAAAAAATGACAAATGTAGTAGCCACTTCGTAAAGTATTTTTGTTAAATGATTTTTATGGCACGATTATTCAATTGCACAACTTGCCTAGAATACTAAATTGACTTCTTTAATTACATGTTAATGTTTCTCGTAGATACAACGCGTATTACCTTAATTGTGCTTATGATTTGTTGAATAGTCTTATTCACTAGTTGTTTTTGGTGTTACAGGCCTAGATCCAACTTCCGATCTTGAGAAGATCGAGAAGAATTCAGAGGAGGCCTTCGAAAACCCCTCCGGCCTAGATGAGTGGATGGTGGATCATTTTTTATCGATCCAACCACAAAGAGCATCAAGGATTAAAGTTTAGGCCTCATTTTGGGATATAATTACATCTAGGGTTTCATAACTACATCAGTTTTATTTTGATATGCAAGGATCATGACCCATTGTATTTTGAAATGGTGTAACTCCTCATTTTTGTTCGGAAACCTTCTTCTATTTTGCAAAGACATGTTTCTTTTAACTCTTATATATATATAGATGTATTTTCATTTGGTGTTGTGATAACTTATTCTATGATTAACATTGACAGCTTCTACATATTGAATGTTTAGACAGATGTCCACTAATAGCATCTGCATATGTAAGTAGGATGACTATTCTTTCTATAATTTCACTTAGACTCGAGTCCAAGTATGAATATACGGGAGTACGTGTGTCACTTTTTAGGTTGTAATCCTAATACCCGAATTCTTGAGCTCAAGTTGTGACATACGTATTCGTATGATATCAGAGCATGATACAGTCATTTAAAAGACTTAGGCATGTAGGAACATGGTGAAGATACGATAGAATTAAGCGAATATCAAATATTTGACTCTATAGTCTAATAATTTGATCTAGTATGGGGAATGTTGTTGGGGTAATTCTAAGGTAAGATCGTTTGATTTCGATTTTGCAAGAAATGGCTTTTGGATCAGGTACTAACAATAATAACAACGAGAGTGGAATGAACCTGCTATTGGAAACGGTTGGTTCCATGCCTCAACCCCCATGATGAGTCTTTAAAAATGCATATTTTCATATACATTTTGACCCATTTTAAGGACTTATTGAGTCAAAAGAGCTTCATTTAGTATGATCTAGTGGTTTCAAGCATTTCAAATTCGTTGTAGTTTATTTCTACATAATTTGTTTAAAAATCACACTTGTTGCTTAAATTTATGAAACCTGCCACTTTTGAAAATTTATTTTTGGAAAGTTTTGTGCATATTTAGTTTTCGAATGAAATAAATTCAATTTCATCACCATTAGTTCATTCACATATAATCATGAAAATGGTGTACATTTTCATTGGCATTTCATGAGAGATGGGCCCACAGCCATGCATTTGTGATCTTAGGGTTCAAATTATCTTTTCACATAAATTTATATTTGTTTTGTATGAAATTGATGATATGGGCCCCATTTTAAAAGAATTGAGGCAAAGAAATGATTTTCAAAAGAGAGGAGAAAAGAATTGAAGAGAAAAAAAAGAAAGAAGAAAAATTTGCAAAGTTGGTTTCATGGTCCCACACATATTCATATGTGTGGGGACATGCTTATGGAATGTTTAAGAAAAGGGTCCTGCTCTGAATTCAAAATTAATTAAGGGAAAAAAAAAGCCAAGGTAGAGAGAATTCAAGGAAAGAAAGTCAAATAAGGAGAATTCAAAAATAGAAAGCCAATCTCATTTTTCTTTGGATAGCAGACATTAAAATGGTCATAACTTTGAAACCAAGCGTTGGATTTAGACAATCTACCTACTGTTGGAAAGCTCTTTTCAAGTAGATATCCATAGGACCAAGATTGCACCAATCGGAGTTAAAACACCAAAGATATGGCCTCAGAAAGTTTACTATATATTTTTAGGCTGGATTAAGATTGTCTTTTCAAAGGTGGGCCCTATCCTTTGGCAAATGTTAGCTAAGAAAGATGGATACAATTAGAATTCCAGCAAGAGAAGGAATCTTATCTCATTTCAAACTTGGAAGACTTGTTGGCCAAGAAAAGGACTTGCTTAAAGAAGGAAAGCCACATATGAGACCTTTGAAAAGGAGTAGAAGAAGAAAAAAGTATAAATAGGGAACCCCTCTCCCATACTCTTCATGAAAGGATTACCCACCTCCCATCTCTAGATTTCTACAATCCATCTCTCCCTCTCTTGTCTCTCCATCAAAAGTCATCAAGGAGGCTTAGCTCTAAAGCCATACCACCAATCTTGAAGTGTCAACTAGAAGGAGAAATTCTTTTCCATCCTAGTATGTGTAATATTTGTTTTAATTTTTTTTATATTATGTAAAGGATTATCATACTAGTTCAATAATATTCATTTTGATATTCTTCTTATTCTTATGGTTGCTTGATTGCTTGATTTAAGTTTTTCTTGTTTGGATTGATGACCCAAATAAAAAAGCATATTTAAGAAATTATTAGGCCTAGATTAAAGAAGAATTTTGAGTGAATATACCACCTTTGACTTTCTGTTATTACCACTTTTGACTTCCTGTTTTTACTACCTTTGACTTCAGCGGCTTATTGCCTTTGACTTCCTGCACTTTTTATTTATTTTCTTGCACTTTTCTTTTTATTTCCTACACTTTTAGTTTAAATTTCTACATTATTTATGTTTATTGTCATCACAAATCAATCTCATGCATCATATCACGCAAGCCTCATTCATTCATGCATTAAAACATTCTTTACATTAGTCTAGTTCACATGTTTCATTCATCTTGTAAATTTTTTTATTATTTTTTTAAATTGTCATACATCATAGATTAATTTAGGAAAGTTTAGTTTTAGATTTTTGTTTTTATTTTTAGAAAGATTCTCGGGCATGATAGTTTAGGATAAATTCATTCTCAATTTAGAGAGTTGTTTTGTTTAGTTGCATTGTATTGTTTTTAGAAAGCGTAGATTTTTAATTTAACTTTTAATTTACGAAAGTTTTTGTTTTCTTTTAATTTAGTTTAATTTGTTTCTAACTTTGTTTAGTTTTTATTTTTAGTAAGTGATCGGGAGTTCCAAGTGCAGAACCGCAATATAGTAATAAAACTGGTGAGACCAGGTCGATCCATAGGGAGCAATGTGTTTTAAGGTCCCTTTTTCAACTTGTACCTGCCCTAAATGAAAATCTAAAACTAGCCTAATTTAAAATCCAACAAATACAAACATCCTACTTAACCAAAATTAAATTAATTACAAACCAATGAAAAGAAAAAAAAACTTTCCTAAATCTAAAAATTCCTAAAATAAAACTAAAATTGCTGCAAAACTAAAACACAAGTTAGAATTTCCAAAAATAAAAACTAAAATTAGAAACTAACTAAGCTAAACAATATTAGAAACAAAAGAAACAAAAGTTAAAAACTTTCCTAAGTTAGAATTTCCAAAACCAAAAAAAACTTTTCAATTTAAAATCTTCAATTAAAACAAGTTTAAAAAGATATTTGATTCTGGAAATTAACTAAAACAATAAATAACATAAAACTAGAAACAAATTTAAAATTAGAAAACTAGTAAAATTAGTAATGCAATGCATGCCATGAGATGCTGAAAAATTCTAAGTCTGAAAAACTAGTATGCTGATGCAAATTTCATACATGATTTGAATTATTCTAATGCATCCTAAATCTAAATTTAATGGCTAAAATTTATGCTCTACTGATGCAAGAAACTAAAAAAAAAATGGAAGTAAAAAAGGATCTAAAACGAAAAAGTTATGAATGCATGAACATGACAACTTTGCAAAATTCTGTGCAGAAATTATGATTCGAGTTGACTGATTGACAAAGTTTAAGCCTTTGGTTCACAAGTCTTCCGAAATTATTTTGAATTGAGATTCTAGAGAATGAAAGACCACATACTAAACTTTAATTTTCCCAAGTTTCATAGAAAGATATTATGATTGGACTGGTCTACCCACTTCGAACTTTTTGTCAAAAACTGTTTCTGCAGTTTGTTGAAACTGTTAAGTTTTGTTGTTTGTGTATTAAGTCCGAATTTTATCATTAGATTCAGATCTGAAGGCTTAATTTTCATCAACTTAAATGTGCATAAAATTCTTATGATATAAAAATACATGCAATGAATTCTAATCCAACCATCAAACTATGTAAAAAAAATACTTAAAATCAATGTGAACATAACAGGAAAAATAAAAAAAGTGCAGAAAATAAAATAAAAGTGCAGGAAGTCAAAGGCAGTAATAACAGGAAATCAAAGGCGGTAGATTGCTCTTTCAATTTCTTACCTCAATTTGGGCTCAACAAGATTAGAAGTGTTGTCCTAGGGTCTTATTCTTCATCTTGGGTCATCAATCCAAGTGAGAATAACAAACCTCCATTCAATGTTGAAATAAATTTCAGAATTGGCCTCTAATTTTTCTTCCCTCAAACCCCTTTAACTCCATCATGCATTGCCTCCAAAAATACAATATATCCAAAGAGACAAATATATTAAAAAGGTTACTAAGATGGGTTGCTAGTTGTGATTCCAATTCTATCCCAATATTTAAACAAGAATGAAAATTAACCCAATCACAAACAAGACTAAAATTATGAACACCATAAAATCAAAGGCAAGAAAAAAAATTGAAAAGAAACAAACTTTACTAGCATGAAATTGTTTTACAAAATATTGAAGATAAAAAGCAAATAATTGCATACTAGGATGGATGAGAATTCCTCCTTCTAATTGACACTTCAAGGTTGGTGGTGTAACTTTAGGGCCAAACCTCCTTGATGACTTAAGATGTAAAGACAAGAGAAGGAGAGGTGGAGTGTAGAAATCTAGAGGTGGAAGGTGAGTAATTCTTCCATGAAGAATATGAGAGAAGGGAGCTCTATTTATACTTTTTCAAGTCCTACCCTTTCTCAAACTCTAAGATCTTAAAAATAATAATAATAAATGAAAGAAAAGGGCTCCAAACAATGCTTTGGACGTACAATATCTTTTGGGTTTTTTTCTCCTTCTATTTTTTTCTTCTTTCGTTGCTTGCTTTGATTGGAAGTCCCTCTTAGATGCTTCTTTCCTTTCTTGTATGTGTCACCTTGCATTGAGATCTTTTAAAAGATAATTTAGGGATAAGAATCCTCTCTTGGAATCAAACTTGGCCCACATGAGGTGTAGAATTTCCTCTTTTTTCTCTTTACATCGTCAACTTTCCTTTTTTGGAAAGTTCTCCTTATTGGCTCCAAACTTGAAGAGATCTTCTAAATAATTCTCCCTTGATTTTTTTTCCTTTTCTTTTTCAACCAAAATCTGATCGAAAATCCTCTTTTGGACGTGGAATAGCTTGCTTGGATTTTTTTTTTTCATTTTTTTTTCAATTAAATTTTTTCCTTCTCTAAAAAGAACTCCTATGTGGCTTTCCTTGTCTATCTTTGATGAGATATTCTTCAAATTCTCTTTAAAATCTCTTGCAAATATGTAACAAATAAATGGACCCCATCTTGGATGTTTTACAAGTGTGCCCCACACATGTGCATGTGGTGTGGGACCTTAAAGCCGACTTTTTGCAATTTTCTTTCAATTTCTTTTTCTCTTCAATTTTTCTCTCCTTTCTCTTGAAAATCAATTTCTTACCTCAATTCTTTACAAATAGGACCCATATCATCAATTTCCTACAAAACAAATGTGAATTCATGTGAAAAGATAATTTTACCCCTAGATCACAAATGCATGACTGTGGGCCCATCTCTCATGAAATGATAATGAAAGTACACACAATTTTTCATGATTATATGTGAATGAACTAATGATGATTAAAATTGAATTTATTTAATGAGAAAAATTATTTTCACAAAAATTTCCAAAAATAGACTTTCCAAAAATAGCAGGTTTCATAACTGTATGCAAAAAGTGTGATTTTTAATCAAATTATGTAGGAAGGCACTACAATGAATTTAAAATGCATGAAACTACTAAATCACACTAAATGAGGCTCTTTCAAGTTAGTAAGTCCTTAAAATGGGTCAAAACGTGTACGAAAATATGTATTTTTAAAGACTCATCAGTAAGTTTCTAATTTTAGTTTTTATTTTATTGGAAGGTTTAATGTGTGTTTTGTTTTGTAGAGATTTTAATTTTTATTTTTAGGAAATTTTAGATATAGGAATTTTAATTTAGGAATTGTTGTTGTAATTGTTTAATTTTTTAGAATAACTATATTTGTTAGATTTTAAACTATGTTAGTTTTAGATTTTATTTAAGACAGGTTACAAGTTGAAAATATCTTAAAATCATTGCTCCCTGTAAATCAACCTGGTCTTACCAGTTTATTACTATATCGCAGCTCTGCACTTGGAGCTCACGATCACCGCACCTTCAAATACTAAGGACTGTTTTATGATGGCGGTGCAAGTAATTTAAGAGCAATATCAAGTAATGCAAACACAGATGCAAGCTATGCAGTCTTTATAAGCACAAATGGCTTCTATAGTAGAATGACAGAGTCAACTAGCAGTCCCACCACACGTAGAGTAATAAGTCGTGTTCCAACCGAGAGAGAATGACCCCAATGCCTTGTATGAAAAATTTAGAAAAAAAAGGGGCTACAGAATTTCATGGCAGAGATGATGCTCTCCAAGCAGACGAATGGTTAGAGCATATTGACGATATGTTTGACATGGTTGTTTGCGCGAACGGGCAAAAAGTCCTGCTCACTGCTTCTATGTTTCACTGTGTGACAAAAACATGGTGGAAGAGTGTGAGAGACTCATATAAGGATATAGCTAGTGTTACAGTGTGGGATACATTCAAGAGACAGTTTAAAAGGAAGTTTATACCGGCTCGTGTTCAAAGGGAAAAAGAGGTGGAGTTTTTGGCATCACAACAACACTAGATGTCGGTGGCAAATTATGTACATACTTTCACTCAGTTATCATAGTATGCAGAGGATATGATCAATATGGACAAAAAAATGGTTAACAGGTTGATTTTTGTCCTAAATCCTATGTACAAAAATTATGTCATAGCTTTCCAGAGGCCAGCTACATTTGATAATGCTGCAAATAGAGCTTATTCTACAGAGACAAATGCTTGTGAAAAAGGAGCTATGGACCCCACTAAAAAACATATCTTTTAGTGCTAAGGGGGAAGTACAAAAGAAAATGAAAGGCGGTCAAGGTAGCCCAAGTAAAGCAAGTGTGAAGTGTGGCCTTTGTGGCAAGCCACATTGAACAGAGGCATGCTGGAGAACTACAGGAGCTTGTCTAATTTGTGGTTCAATGGAGCATCGGATGAATCAATGTCCCAAGTACAAGCCCATCTAGTAACCATGAACCTCCGTACCCACTTCTCAAGGCAAACCACAGCAATCATGACAAAGCCAGAGGCAGAATCACTAGAATGCTCATGCTCATGCCGCTACTCATGAGAGTGCTGAAGACACTGATGTGGTAGAAGGTATTATTCATATAACCAATGAAGAAGGACAAGTGTTGTTCGACTTGAGGTCTACGCGTTCATATGTATCACCTCATTTTGCTGTGAAGTTATGGAAGCCGCCTAAATAGCTACCGTATGCATTGGTAGTGTCCACTCCTATAGGCAAGAGAGCGAACTATAGTCTACACTATTCCCCATGCGATGTACAGATAGAAGGTCATCAACTCCCCGTTGACTTGATTTTCCTGTCAATGTTAGATTTTGATATCATCCTCGAGATGGATTGGTAAGCAAGATATCATGCATGTGTGAATTGTTATAATATGATGATTCACTTTGATTTAGGTAATGGGTTCCGTTTCGAGGGAAGTAAGAAGAAATTGCCTAAGCGCATCATCTCCACATTTAAAGTGGATAAGATGATACGCAAATGGTGTAAAGGCTTCATTGCCTTTATCCCAGAGAAGAAGGAACTCAAGAAGCTTTGAGAAATTACGGTTGTACATGACTTCCCAGACATATTTCCCAAAGAAGTCCCAGGGTTACCTCTTGTTAGAGAAGTTGAATTCTCTATCGAACTCGTGCCCGGCATAGCACCGATTAGTAAAACTCTATATCACATGGCTCTTGCAGAATTACTAGAGTTGAAAAGGCAATTACAGGATTTACTCGATAAGGGTTTCATACAACCTAGTGCATCACCATGGGGAGCACCGGTGTTATGTGTAAATAAGAAGGACGGCACGCTTCAACTGTGTATTGACTACTGGTAGCTGAACAAAGTAACCACAAAGAATAAATATCCCCTGCCACGCACTGATGAATTGTTTGATCAACTCCAAGGTGTAGCATATTTCTCAAAAAAAGATTTGAGATCTGGTTATCATTGATTGAGAGTTAAGGAAACTAACATTGCTAAAATTGCCTTTAGAACAAGGTATCGGCATTATGAATTCCTCGTGATGCCTTTTGGATTAACTAATGCAGCTATTGCATTTATGGTTTTGATGAATAGGGTCTTTGCTCCCTTCTTTGATCAGTTCTTTATGGTTTTCACTGATAATATTTTAGTGTATTCTAAGACAGTAGGGGAGCATATAGAACATTTGAAGAGAGCCTTGCAATTGTTGAAGAACATCAATTATATGCAAAGTTAGAGAAATGTGATTTCTAGCTTAAGTTGGTAGCTTTTCTTGGTCATATCATTTCATGAGATGGTTTAGCAGTTGATCAAGCAAAAATTAAGGCAATTATAAATTGGCCAAGTCCAAAATCTATGACAGAGATCAGGAGTTTTCTTGGACTTGTAGGGTATTATAAAAGATTTGTTCAAGACTTCTCAAAAATATCTGCTCCTTTGAAAAAGTTAACTCAAAAGAATGTACCCTTTAATTAGACTGAAGACTGTGAATCAAGTTTGAAAACTTTGAAAAAAAAAGTTAAATACTGCTCCAATAGTAATACTACTAGATGGAAGTGAAGGATTTGTGATATATTCAGATGCGTCTAAAGTTGGATTGGAGTGTGTTTTGATGCAACATGGCAAGTGATTGACAAGGTGATTATATATGGTTCTAAATAGTAAAAAGAGCATAAAAAGAACTATGCCACACATGATCTGGAACAAGTAGCTATCGTGTTCGCTTTGAAACTTTAGCGACATTATTTGTATGGTAGAAAGTCTGAGGCACATTCAAATCACCACAGCTTGTAGTATTTGTTTGAGCAGCTTGATTTGAATATGAGGCAACGTAGATGGCTTGAGTTCATAAAAGATTATGATTTCCCTATCAAGTATCACTCAGGAAAAGAGAATGTTGTGGTAGATGCTTTTAAAAGGAAAACAACAAGTCTTAGTACTTTCTTAAGCTCAACTTTATTCATACAAGATAAATTGAAAGACATGCCTATAGAAGTAAATCTGGTTGATGACTTGGTGGTGTTTGCAAGTACTGTTGCCTTCCAACTTAATATAATTCAAGCAATCAAGGATAGACGGTTTGAAAATTCGAATCTAGTGCGAATTAAAGACCATAAAGGAGATAGACTAGATTTCTGCCTGGAGGATGATGTTATATATTTCAAGAACAAATTATGCATACCAGCTCTTATGACCTGAAAGATAGCCTAATGATAAATGCACATTATGCAAGGTATGCGATGCACCCTAGTAGCACGAAGATGTATTAGAACCTAAATGACCGGTTTTGGTGGAACAATATGAAAAGAGAAATCACAAGATTCGTAGCTAGGCGCCTTTTATGCCAGAAAATGAAAACTAATCATTAAAGAACTCCTGGTTCGTTGCACCCATTGCATTTCCCCCAGTGGAAATGGGAACATATCATGATGGATTTCGTTTTTGGGTTACCCCCCAAGTAGGAAGAACAATTCAATTTGGGTGATTGTTGATAGGCTAACGAAGTCAGCCCATTTCATTCCTTTCAAGAAGGGTATGACATTTTCGAAGATGGCCAAGAAGTTTGTGGATGAGATTATCAAGTTACACGGTATGCCAATATCTATAGTTTCTGATCGAGACAAAAGATTTGTATTGTCTTTTTGGAAGGCTTTTCAAGAAGTTATGGATACCAAATTAAGTTTTAGTACCGCATACCATCCACAGACAGATGGACAATCCGAACACACTATTCAGACTTTGGAAGACACACTACGTGCCAGTGTCCTAAAGTTTGACAAAGAATGGGAAAAGCACCTAGCATTATGTGAATTAGCATATAACAATAGCTTCCATGAAAGCATTCGTATGGCTCCGTATGAGGCATTATATGGACGTAAATGTCGAAGTCTAGTTTGTTGGGAAGAAGTTGGAACTAGAAGTTTCCATGGACTAACTATTATTGTTGAAACTACCGAAAAGGTGCAGAAAGCAATTGAGAATCTGAAAGAAGAGCTATGCTAATACTCATAGAAAAGACTTGGAGTTTCAGATTAGTGGTTAGTTTTTTCTAAAAGTCTCTCCGATGAAGGGTATGATTCACTTTGGCAAAAAGGGCAAATTGGCTTCGAGGTATGTAGGCCCATTCGAAATCAAGAGTAGGGTTGGTGATTTGGCCTACAAGCTAGCGTTTCTTGTAGAGTTCTCCAGCGTACATGATGTATTTCACGTATTAATGCTCTATAAATATGTTAGAGATCCTACCCACGTCATTAGATTTGATGATATCTAGATTCAACTGGATGCGTCATATGTTGAGCATCGGCTCCGCATCGAGGGAATGATGGAGCAAATACTATGTACGAGAACTATACAATAGATCAAAGTCCTTTGGAGCATCATGGTCCTAATGAAGCCACGTGGGGACTTGAAGAACAAATGGCCCAACAATATCCCAACCTCTTCATGTAGGCATGTTTCATTCAGAGGACTGAATGATTCTTAAGTGGGGGAGGTTGTAACACTCTGTCCCTAATTAAGCACGTTTAGCAATTAATTAATTAAGTTATAAGCTAATAATTATAGAATTAGCTTAATTGATGATGTTTAACTTGCTATTAGGATGGATTTAACTTAGTTTGTGTTATGGGGTCATGTTTAAGTCATAGATAGGCAGTTGGGTTGAGTTTAACCTTAATTAGGTAGATACAAGCCTTTTTTGTAATTTTGGACTTTATAAGTTTACGTCATTCATGTATCATATTGATACCATCACATGTGTCTTGTTAAGCTCATCAACTTTCATACTTGACTCAAACGTATTTGACTTAGTTGTGATAGTTGAAAACTTCATTTAACTTAAACTGAAATTACCCTAAGCAATGTGGACTTTTTTATAAACTTTAGAAAAGTATGTCATATATAAAAGCCAAACTGTTACCCTTCGAGCTTCTTCTTTCTACGTCCTCCTTGCTCCAATGTTCTTCTTCTCCTTCCATTTCTTTTTTTCTCCTGCATCAAAGATAGCCAAAGAGATATTACATGTGAGATTTCAAGAACCCAATCTATTATTCTAGCTTCCTCATTTCCTTTTGAATTGAAGACAGTGGTCTAAGGTAAGATCGTTGCTCATTATAGCTCTCTTGAGTCTAGATGACTCTCATTCTAACACATTCACTCATCTCCTCCCTCATTTTTTGCATGCATGGCATTTAGGTTCAAAATTTGGGTATTCCTCCACAAGTTGAGATAAAAGAAAATTAGTCAGTTGAAAGCTTAATCTAAGGTAAATAATATCAAATTTTGGCTGAATGCATGTTGGTATATCATGATTCTTGTACATTTATCAATTTTAATGTGTTTATAGCCCTTAATTGTACTTCTACGATACTAATTTGAAAATGGATATTAAGGTATTAAATTCTGAAATGTAATAGATTTGCTTCAAGAAACCTGAAGCTTACGGCTAAGTTGTACGAGAGTTACAGCTCAAGTTCTAGATAGTATATAAACTGAACATCCTTCTACGGCTGAACTATGGCTAAGCTGTATAATGTGCTACGGCTAAGTCGTAGCCAAGCCGTGGTTTAGCCATAGACTAAACACAGCTAAGCCGTAAGACAAAACATAATCCAACCATGAATATGGAGGAGATTTGGGGTAACTACAGCTAAGCCATAGTGCATTTTACAACTAAGTCGTAAGATGCCCACGACTAAGCTGTAAGTCTCCCATAGCAAAGTCGTAAGGACACTTAAAACTAGGATTAAGTAGGTACTATTGTGAGACCTTGTAAGGCCTTAGTTTTTGGATCCCTTTACCCTATTAAATGGCCCGAAGGAATGAGTGAACATCATGAAGGGTCTTGAGGGCTGAGATTCATTCATGTGGTGTTATCCATTTGTTAAGCACCACCTAATGGGTGTTGGTTTAAGGGACTTCGATATACATTTTCGACACAATGTGACACCAAAAAAAAGACAATTGTATATCGAATAAGTTAAAAATACATCATTATACATGGTTAGAAACGATGGATGACTATATAAGGGTTGGCTAATAAAACTACCTTAATTCCATTTAAATTAAACTGCATAGCATAGTGGATTACCATTATTGACTTATGTTAATCCAATATTCATTTGATTTGAAATGATTATGTATCAATTGATTCTTTTTAAATTGTTTCTTAAAGGACACGTTGTATTGGCATTGCCTTTGAGTTGAGTATGAATGAAATTATACGAATGAATTCAATGTATATTGTCTTGTATTGTTCTCAATGAATAAATGATACAAATTATTCTAAGTTCAAATGATTGAATCAAAATCGTCTGGCTCTATTCAGCCTCAACCTTATGATGCCTAGCGGGGTTGACTTTGGTGTAATAACGAATGATGGCCATGCAGTGTGCTTTGGAGTTTCCGAACTCCATATATGAAAAGACCTATTTGTACCTTAGCCCGGTCGATGGTATTCTTAACATAAAGACCCCTAAAGGAAGGAAATGGCAAATGTAGTAGCCACTTCGTAAAGTATTTTTGTTAAATGATTCTCATGGCACGATTATTCAATCGCACAACTTGCCTAGAATACTAAATTGACCTGTTTAATTACATGTTAATGTTTCTCATAGATACAATGCGTACTATCTTAATTATGCTTATGCTTTGCTGAATAGTCTTATTCACTAGTTGTTTTTGGTGTTACAGGCCCAAATCGAACTTCCAATCTTGAGAAGATCGAGAAGAATTCAAAGGAAGCCTTCGAGAACCCTCCGGCCTAGATAAGTGGAGGGTGGGTCATTTTTTATCAATCCAACCACAAAGAGTGTCAAGGATTAAAGTTTAGGCCTCATTTTGGGACATAACTGCATCTATGGTTTCATGATTATATCAATTTTATTTTGATATGTATGTGTCATGACCCATTGTATTTTGAAACAGTGTAACACTTACTATTTGTTCAGAAACCTTCTTCCATTTTATAAAGACATGCTTCTTTTAACTCTTATATATATATATATATATGTATTTTCATCTAGTGTTATGATAACTTGTTCTAGGATTGATATTGACATCTTCTACATATTAAATGTTTGGGCAGATGTCCACTAATAGCATCTCGCATGTGTAAGTAGGATGACTATCCTTTATGTAATTCCACTTAGACTCGGGTCCAGGTATGAATTAAACAAGAGTACGTGTGTTATTTTTTAGGTTATAATCCTAATATCTGGATTCTTGGGCTTGGGTTGTGACAAAACCCACCTATTTTTTCAACTCCAAATCTAGGCAAACCTTTCATTATCTATATTCAAGCTCTTGATCACTCTTTGTGGGTATTATTAGCTTAAAAGAGTGATGTAGTTAAGGAGGTGGCTCTTTATTATTTATCAGGTATGTTGATTGGCACTTAGCATAATTATCATCTAGTGGAAAAAAAATGTCTTGTACTGACGTTCGCAATACAAAAACTTTGTCACTACAGCCTCTCCAATGTGGTGTACTTGGTTTCCAACATCAACCCATTGAAAATGCTAATGACAAAAGCCGGAGTACTAAGTGATTGCTTAGCCAAATGGTCTGTTCTTTTTTCTCAGTACGACATCAAATATACCTCTGCAAAGGCAGTAAAAAGATAGGCTCTTGCTGATTTTCTAGTAGAATGTCCACTCTCGGAAGATTTTGAATTCATAGATAATCTCTCTGACAAGCCAGTCTTCTTCATTGAGCTATGGAAACCCACCATTGATCCAAACTTACATTGGATCATGCTTTTTTATGGAACTTGCAGAACTAATGAGCTAAGAGATCCAGTTTCAGGAGTTGGAGTCATTTTCTGTAGCCCAAAAAGATTCTATGTCCCCCACTTTTTCTCATTAATCAACCCATGTTCAAATAATATGGCAAAATATACAACATTGATTATGGGTCTCGAACTAGCCTTGGAATTAGGCATCAATATGCTTGGAGTCTATGAAGATTTATAATTTGTTATTAAACAAATGAATCTTAAGTATGAAGTGAAGAAACCAAACTTGATTCCCTTCTTCAACAAAGCTTGTGAACTCAAAGAGAGGTTTATGCTAATTGAGTTTCACCACATTCCAAGACATCAAATGCACTAGCAGGTGTGCCAACCTCAATGTAAAATGCTAAAAATGACAAAATGACGCTAGAAGTAGTCGAAAGAAGACTTCTACCTCTACTTAATACCCATAAAGCAGTAGCAGATTGCTTCAATGTGATATTTCATCTTTCTAAAATTCATTCAGAGATTAGAGAGACCCTTTTATTGATTATATTCTTTATGGAGTGTTACCAGAGAATACTAGAGGCAAGAATAGTATTCAAATACGAGCTTTAAAGTTTTACTTCGATTTGCCTTAGAAAACTCTTTATCACAAATTATATAATGAAGTTCTTCTCCTTTGCTTGTCACCAAAAGAAGCGGATCACGTACTCAAAGAAGTTCTTTTTGGCATATGGGTGCTCCAGTATGTTGGACTAAAGCTTCACGATTACATTTGAAGGTTAGGTTACTATTGGCCTACAATGGTGTCTGATGCCATTAGTTTTGCCAAAAGATGTAATGAATGTCAAATTCATGGTGATTACATTCATCAACTGCCCGAATATCTACATCCTACATGTACCTTTTAGCCGTTTGAGTCTTAGGGAATGGACATAGTTGGGAAAATCAATCCACCATCAGAACGTGGTCATCAATTCATTTTGGCCATAACGGATTACTTTTATTAGAAATGAGTGCTTTTGAGAGCATTTAATGATAGCACCAATAGGGGATAAGATTAGAGAAACCTATTTAAAATGGTTTAGGCATGTTGAGCATAGGCCGGTAATGGCACCGGTGAGAAAAGGTTTGGCTATACATGAGGATGGCTCATCAAGAGGTAGACGTAGGCCGAAGAAAATATTGATGGAGGTCATTGAATTAGATTTGAAGAAGTTTAACTTATCTAAGGATTTTGCCCAAAATAGAACAAAATGGAGAAACAGAATTCATGTAGTCGACCCCAACATGGTTGGGATACGGCTTTAATGATGATGATCGTGATGATGATGATGATGACGATGATGATGATGAGTCTCCTAATAGTATTAGAACTTTCCTTTGTCTAAAAATAAAGTTCTTCGGGGCTAAGGAAGTTGTGGTTATAAATATGATGTAATCTGTAACTCTAAACATATGCTAAGATTTTGAGGCTATGGATTCACAGATTGGAGAAGAACCTAGTGGAAAATGGTTTCCTGTGGATGTAGGCATCTTTGTCGAACCACATAAATCTCTTATCTTCTTGTGTGGTTGATTGTTGATCTTGGTTTCTCACGCACACATGCTCACAACGTTGGTTTCATATCTAAAACCCCTTATGGGGACCTAGACCTAGTCATTTATGATCTAGGAAGAGAGCCTAGTACCTGGTTCGAGACTTTGTGGGGAACCATTATTGGTCTCTTCCCTCACCAACTTCAGAAGATTAAATATCACCTTGGAATCTTATCTAGAATGAAGTTCATCCTAAAGTTGATTTTCTGGATGAAATAATCTGGAGCTTGGAAGAGGACGGTCACTTTTCACTTAAATTGGCCTATAATAGCATTACTTCTACTCCTAATCTGCCTGAACCTCCATGGGTTAGAATGGTGTGGTTTAAAGATTGCGTGCCAAAGGATTCTCTATGTGCTTGGATGGCTTTCATAGGTTGTTTGAAGACCAAGATTTTTCTCAGCAACAGAGGGGTAAAAAGTGACTTTAGTGCGTATTATGCACTGGTACTAGAGAATTTGTGGAGCACCTTTTCCTCAATTGTCCATTTGTTATAGTCCATAGTTTGCCATACTCTTGAAGGATTGGTTACATCTATTAGAGATAAGAGTGAATCCTTCTTCTATAGGCATGAGTTTCCTCGGACAACTCATTGTTCCTGCCTTTATGTGGCATGTTTGGAGATAGAGGAACTACAGAATTTTTTTCCTACACATCTAAGAAGCCTTACCAAGTTATTTTTGGCATCCTCCATTGGCTATACCGTCGAATGGTGTTATCTAAATATTAGGTTACCAGGCTCCATTCATAGCCAGTGGAAACTTCACCCTTGTGTGTCTTCACCTGGGGAATCAACTAGACATCTCAAATTACCTTGGGGATGGCGTTTCTCTATTATTACTGAGTTGGATTACTTAGTGGCCATTTTTGGGCATCTAGATGGCTACCCAAAGTAAGCAGATATCAGGACCAGCTATGTCAGCTTTCGTAACACAGTTAGTTTGCTCTTTGGTTCTATACCCCTGGACGTTACAGAACTCAAATTAGAGGTTGATACAGGTCTAGCCAGTGTGTTACAAGACCCCTCTTCTTCCCCTTGGAGACAAAGATTTTAATTTAGTAAAATGGCAAGAAGCCTCCAGCAGTTTGAATTGCCTATTTCTTACTCCCAATGATGATTGCTTGTAGAACTAGTAAACGAGTGAGAGAGATGTCATGCCCCCAAAATTGGGCTGGATACAAAACCCAATTCCAGGGGTGTGAGACCTACGGCTAATTAAAATTTTTCTAACATAAACAATACGAGTCCCAATTCCCGGTGGATCGAAATCCTTCGTAAGGCTATGCTTGGTGATCAAGCAACCATAATCACACGCGAAACTAAAATCCATACTCATCGTAGACGGATATCACATAATAACTATGTAACAAATCTCATTAATAATAAAATCAAGGTCAAGTGCTTCGAAGCATAACAATTAAAGTTATAATTTCAAAACAAAAAAATTTAATTAAATAAACTAATGGCCCAAACATGGCCTTATTACATAATCTAAAGTTTTCGAACTCTGCACCGCACTAGGACACCTCAGATGATGTCATCGGTGCTCCACTCAACAACTCCGCCATCTAACAGAATTTCCTGCGTCGCCTAACCCTCCGGTTCGGCACTGGTAATGGAACCTAGATACCAAAAGTAGTGAGTCAGATTAACATAATCTGACAAGAGGGTAAACTGCAAGCAATGGATTAATCAACTGAATTAAACATAAGTATTCATTCTGACCCACAATATATCAGATGCAAACCCCAATGGCATGAATGCATAGAAACGGGTATTCCCGCTGATAAATATACAGAAACGGGTAATCTCGCATACAGATAACAGAAACAGGTAATCTCGCATACAGATAACAGAAACGGGTAATCCTGCATACAGATAATAGAAATGGGTAATCCCGCATATAGATAACAGAAACGGGTAGTCCCACAGATAATAACAAAATCAGGTATTCCCGCGATAATAACAGAAACGGGTAATCCCGCAAATAATAATAGAAGGCACAGCTATGTGCTATAATCCATAGTACACGCTGACCCGATGGCGTACGTTCACCTCTAAGCTGCAGTCGGTCAGATATATACATATGCATATTTACAAATACATATGTATACCAATGCAGAATGAACCATGATATAACACCCTTAATCCCAGTATTCAACCAATATCAATTGAGTATTTAGACTTTTAAATTTGAAAGTATATTATGAATGTTTGTCAATTCAAATTATTTAAGGGTAAGCACTAATCCACCAACGGTCAAAGTTAGAAAAATATGCACACGAGAATTAACCCTCCATCACAATGAAAATGTGAATCCACGATGCTAATATCCTACTTTTAGTGTCTATCATGTGGTGCATCCCAAATTTCACATTCCCATTCTGACTCAATCTAATTCTCATGTGAACACTCAACCAACTTTTCTCAAAAGGCAGGAATCCATCTAATCCATTTATGTATATTTAATGTGTGTTACAAATTGGGTAAAAGATATTCAAATTCCAAATCAAAACTTAAATCCAATTATGATCAAAATGGGGTAAAAGGGAGTAATTAAACTCTTAATTAACCTTTTTGTGTATAAAAGTACCTTATCATCTTATATACAACAAAATATCTAAATCTCGGATTCAAATTCGAAATTTAAACTAAATCAAAATCCAAATTAGAAATTCAAATACTTCTTAATTAAGACTTAATCATTTCCAATTGAAACTTAATTAAATTCTAATCAATCTAAATAAATTATTAATCATAAGTAATTAAACCTCAATTAAGTTTATAAACAATTCTAACTAAATTCATAATAACTCAAATCAATAATTAAATAATAAAAATTAAATCACTACTAATATACTGAACTATTAATCAAAACCCAACATACTAAGTTATTTATAAATAATATCCTAAATCCTCTTACTTATTTAGGTATTATTTTTTTTATTTAATTTAAATAGGCTAGACCCATCAAATCCGGCCCAAACCCACCAGCTAGGCCGCTACCCAGCCGGCAGGCCTGCAAGCTGCCTGGGCATGCCAGGCAACACTACCGCTTGGCATGCGCAGGCGGCGCTGCTACCTGTGCATGCCAGGTGGCGCTGCTGCCTGCCATGCGCAAGCAGCACCTGCTGTTGCCATTTTTTTTCTTTTTCTTTTATATATATAAACATAAATAGATTTTATATTACTTTAAGCAAAAGAAATCAAATCTCCTTTGTTAATCCCAAATCAAGGTATTAAATCAAAATGATGAAATCATACAAAAAGTTTGAATCTAAACGAAGAAATCTTACAGAACCATGTTATCCAACAAATAACAAAAAGATATTGCAAGTAACCAAAAGCTATTGTTTACAGTTATCCACTTGCTGGAATCTCGAAGCCAAAAGTAAATCTGAAGATCAGAAGATCCAACCTTGGTTTCCCCCCGGAGAACTTCTAGGGCTTGGTTGTAAAAGAAAGGAAGAAAATGGGAGAATGGAGAAAACCTTAAGGTTTATATTGAGAGGAAGTTTTTCTAAATTGCAAGAAAGGGCTCTCTGCTTTCTAGTGAGTTTTATGAAATTCCAAAAAGAGTCCTCTAGCCTAAAAGGGTCAAATAACTCATGCCCAATTATATTAAATCAATCTATCTGACCCTCTTAACCCAACTTAAACCCGACAGACCGGTATGACCCAATATAAAAATTTGGAACTTGACAAGAGATGTATGCTGCTGCATCGCATGTATATCCTATTCCCTTTGCTAGCATTTGTTATACCTGAGCGCTGGTTGTGGGCCTTTCGCTGTTTTGTTTGATTCCATGGGGAATGCCCCAATGTAGTTCTGCTTAAACTACCTTTTGTATCTTTTGTATGTTATGAGTAAAAACCATTTACCTTTTTTACAAAAAAAAAAAAAGAGAAAAGAAGAAGATTGTGAGCATTTTTTGACTTTTGATGTTAAATTTGAGGAATTTCATGATTGTGTGCTAAAAATTGTGATTTTT
Source organism: Sextonia rubra (assembly GCA_037013555.1). Taxonomy (NCBI): domain Eukaryota; kingdom Viridiplantae; phylum Streptophyta; class Magnoliopsida; order Laurales; family Lauraceae; genus Sextonia; species Sextonia rubra. The sequence goes on from JASUAD010000011.1 coordinate 11,540,135, forward strand.
CAATGAAATTTGACTTAAATGCAAACAATGATGAATAAAACATAAAATAATGATTTTCTGATAAAATGAAGCAAATTTTTATAAATAAGTGCATAAAATATCATGAAATTATAGTGAAAATATGTATTTTTAAGGACTTATCAAATGCTTCATTAAATGTTGATGTTTATTTGTTATTAAAATAAAAAAGGTTGATGTTTATCATTATTTTTAATTGGCCATAATTAGATTAATTTTTATAACTCACCCTATTCAACCCCCCTCTAGAGTTCGGATCTCGGACTACCACATATATAGCAATAACTGGGCCTAACTAGGTTGTGCCATGGCTAGCTGCGCTGCCTAGCATTGAGCTATGTTGTGTGCCCAAGCACCCAGCCTAGCTAGCCCAGTTCTAGGTGTGGGTTAGACCACTCCAGGCCAGTCATCGTGCCAAGCCCACTTTGCACCTCAAATGTTGGGTGAAGTGGAATAAAAGTTAGGGTAAGAAAAAAAGAAAGAAAGAAAGAAGGAGGTTAAGAGTAAAGGGAAAACGTTGGCCATGTTATAAAATATTATTATTAGTGGATGCCCACCTTAGGGCCCGCATTAGATTTGGAAAGCAAGAGTCCTGCTATATTGGTTTGCTTGGGGAGGAAGCAATCTTACTCTATAAATAAGATCCTCCTCCCCCCTTCATGTATGTACACATCTCTCATTCTATAAGAAAAGTTCTCTCTCTTTCCCCATCTACTCTCTCTCCCCCCTCTTCTTAAACACGTTATTAGCACAACTCCATCTCTCCTTCTGTTTTCTTTTGTTTCTTTTGTTTGGCTTGGTCAACGTGTAGGTGTAGAGGAGGATAGTCCGATCGAAGATCTATTTGAAGTTACGAAAAGATCAAGAGCAGATCTACACGTTACAAGTGAAAGAAGGCAAATCTAACGGTAACATAATTTTCATTATTTATATTCCTTTATTTGTTTAATAATTATTTATGCTATGATTATTTATTTATTTATTTATTATTATTATTTTTAACAAGGGAGATTAAGAATGGATCATAAATAGAACCTGATGTTCTATATTAATATGGGCTTGCAGTTCTGTAAGAACTAGAAGTTCTTTCTAAATCCGGACCAGAAGATCCGTGGATTATTAAAATCTGAAACCAGAAGTTCTCAGATCCACAATATGGACTTAAAGATTCATTTATAATCAAACCTGAAGTTTGATATTTTGATCTAGGAATAAAATTAATAGGCCATAACATCAAGCCTGAAGCCTTGATAGAACCTGAAGTTCAAAAATTAAAGAACCTGAAGTTCTAACCAGGAACCTGCAGTTCCAAATCAAGCCAAAAGCCTTGTCAAAACTGGTTGTTTTGGATTTTTAAATTTGATAACATGATGTTATTCAATTTTAAATTGGCAAACTTGATCTGACATGGCTCACCCCTTAATTTATTCTGAATGCCTTACAATTTTTATTATTTATATTTTATCTTTTGCATATCAATGATCATGTATTTTTTTTTCTTTCTTTCCAGCTATTACATAATGTCGAATTTAACGAAACTTGAATTTAAAGCCCTTAACATTACCGGGGACAACTATTTATCCTGGCACTTGGATGTAAAATTACATTTGCAATCTAAGAAGCTTGGAGAGACGATAAAAGAAGGTAATAAAGAGTCCCTGGAAAATAGGGCATTAGCACTTATCTTCTTACGTCATCATATACATGATAACCTTAAGAATGAATACCTCACAGCAGAGGACCCAGCAGGTCTTTGAAAATCTCTGAAGGATAAATATGATCACCAGAAGATGGTCTTATTACCAACAGCTCAGAATGAATGGCTAAACCTACGATTTCAGGACTACAAATTGGTATCTAAGTATAACTCTACTCTTTTCAACATTGTTTCCCGGTTAAGATTGTGTGGGGAAACGATTACAGAAGAGTAGATGTTAGAGAAAACGCTGTCCACTTTCCACGCAACAAATGTAATCCTACAACAGCAGTACCATGAACGACGTTTCTATAAATACTCAGAACTGATATCTTGTCTCCTTGTTGCTGAGCAAAACAGCAAAGTTTTGTTAAAGAATCATAACTCCAGACCAACTGGATCTATGGCATTGCCTGAAGCAAATGCCAATTCCAGCAGAGGCAGAGGAAGGGGGTGTGGGAGAAATAATCCCTCTAGAAGAGGTGAAAAAAGAAACTCCTCCCGACGAGGAGGATTTCGAGGTCCTCCCAATAAAAAATTCAAAAACCATCATAAGTGGTCTGATCCTCAGAAGCAACAAGATCCGGATCAACCTCAGAATCCACCGAATATTTCTGCACACCGTTCTGATTACCCTTGCTACAGATGTGGAAGGACTGGGCATTGGTCACGCTCTTATCGTGCACCAAAAGACGAGGTGGAACGATACAAAGCATACAAGGCCTCTATTCATTTTGTAGAGTCAAATGATCTGGAAGATTAGGATTGGGATACTGACCTACAAAATGACAATTACCAGTTGGATATTACAAATTTGGAAACTAAAGAATTTTTTGAAGACGAAAAAGGCCAACCTCTAAGCAATGAGGCATTTAGTGCTAAAATCGGAACCCCTCCTGGAATGTTCTAGAAGACCAAATAAATATTTTTCAAAATCTCCATTTAGAATCTCTTTTTAGCTATTTACCTTTTCATGGATATTTTATGTTAGATAATTTATTTATTTTTAGTTTCTTAATGTTGATAAACCTTTTATGGATGTTTTTGTGATGAATGACTTCTTACCAATTTGATGAAATTTCTATTATGAATTTATTTTTTTTAATCATGTGATTGTTTAGTTACATTTTTTTATTATCTTTTATTTAAAGGTATGGATCACAACAATGGGGATACTCATTGTCTTATAATAGTGCTACAACACAAACCATTCTGAAAAACTAGAAGTTTTTCTCAGAATTGGTATTGAATCCATGAAAGGTATCCACCATAGCTGGACCTGTGCAAATAATTGAAGGCTCAGGAAGAGCCCACATAATGTTACCTAATGGTACTCATTTATTCATTAAAGATGCATTGTTCTCCAGCAGTTCCCGAAGAAACTTGCTCAGTTTTAAAGACATCAGAATAAATGGATACCATATTGAGCTGTTAATGAAGGTAACAAGGAAATGTTACTTATCGTTACTAGTATCAGAGGCCGAAAGCAAATGCTAGAAACATTAAGTGCACTTTCTTCTGGGTTATATTATACGACGATATCCATCGTCAAATCAAATTCAGTTTTGAGTAAAACGAGACAGTTAAGCCCGAAGCTTAAACCAACCCCAAAGCTTAGCAACCCTTAGGCTTTATTGCTTTGGCATGATAGATTAGGGCACCCCGGAGTTACCATGTTAAAGAAAATTATTGATAACTCTGTTGGACACTCTTTAGATAACCATAGATTGACCATACCGAATGGGTATTTATGTATCCCATGTTCACAGGGAAAGTTAATCACTCGACCTTCCTTCGTCAAGATTGCATTAGAATCCCCATCCTTTCTGCAAAGGATATAAGGCGACATCTGTGGACCGATCAATCCACCTAGTGGACCTTTTAGGTCTTTCATGGTTCTGATTGACGCTTCCACCCGTTGGTCTGATGTTTGCCTACTTTCAACTAGGAATATAGCCTTTACCGTTTATTAATGCAAATCATTAAACTTAGAGCCCATTTTCCTGATAATCCTATTAAGTCTATACAACTTGATAATGCGGGTGAGTTTACATCACAAGCCTTCGATGACTACTGTTCATCTCTTGGCATCTCTTGGCATTGTTGTCGAACATCCTGTCCCTCATGTCCATACCCAGAATAACTTAGCTGAATCCCTGGTTAAGTGCATTCAACTTATTTTTAGGACCCTGTTGCTGCAGTCCAAATTACCAATTAGTGCTTGGGGACATGCTGTGTTACATGCATTAACACTCATTCGACTTCGACCCACATCCTACCATCAATACTTTCCCACACAGTTTATATCGGGACATCAACCTAATATTTCCCATTTGCGCAAGTTTGGTTGCGCTGTTCTAGTCCCTATACTACCCCCTTAACGTACTAAGATGGGACCACAACGTAGGTTGGGCATTTATATCGGCTATAATTCTCCTTCTATTATTCGATTTTTAGAACGAATGACAGGAGATGTTTTTACTGCTCATTTTGCTGATTGTCAATTCGATGAGACAAAATTCCCGCCGTTAGGGGGAAATAAAGAACGTATTGTTCCTGCAGAACAACCCGTTTTTGAACAGCGTGAACTAACGTGGAATGCTTCCACTTTGTCTCATTTAGACCCACGCACTTCACAATGTGAATATGAAGTCTGTAGAATTGTGCACTTACAAGAAATTGCAAATAAATTACCCGATGCATTTAACGATGCAGCAAAGGTAACTAAGTCACATATTTCAGCTATGAATGCACCTACTAGACTTAATGTTCTTATAGGACAAAGTCGAAAAGTGGCAACAAAAGAGTCTGTAATACGCCAAAAGCATGGCAGACCTATAGGTTCAAAAGATATAGCTCCGCGAAAAAGGAGAAATATACAATCATCATATCCTCCCAAAGATACACTTAACACTCCTGAAGAGGTTTCTCCTGAAGAGGTTCATAATGCTCCCGAAGAAGCTATAGAAAAATCCACTCTCTTTAGAATGACGAAAGTCCTTGATAAGACTATAAAAGCCCCTGAAGTGGCACCAATACCAGATAATGAAGAGATCTTCATATTTTACAATTATTCAAGAGAGAGATGGGATAGAAAAAGAATTGTCATCGATGACCCATTTGCATATGCAGTAGCTACACAAATATCAATGGAACATGAGGATGATGATTGGGATACAGAACCACGTACTATAAATGAATGTCGATAAAGGAAAGATTGGCCAAAATGGAAAATTGCTATTACAGCAGAATTAGAGTCTCTCAATAGACGTGGTGTATTTGGACCTATAGTATAAACCCCAAAAAGTGTTAACCATGTAGGTTATAAGTGGGTGTTTGTAAGGAAAATGAATGAAATGAATGAAATTATTAGATACAAGGCAAGACTTATGGCACAAGGTTTCCTGCAGAAACCTGGGATTGATTATGAGAAAACATACTCCCCTGTTATGGATATAACGACATTTAGATATCTAATAAGTTTAGCGGTTTCTGAAAATCTGGATATGAGACTCATGGATGTTGTGGCCGCTTATCTGTATGGGGACTTAGACACGGAAATTCATATAAAAATCCCAGAAGGATTTACTTTGCCTGAAGCAAAGCCCAAGAGTACGTACTCAATACAATTGAGACGATCATTGTATGGATTGAAGCAATCTGGAAGAATGTGGTACAATCGTCTCAGTGAATATTTGTCTAAGGAATGATATGAGAACAATCCCATTTGCCCATGTATCTTTATAAAGAAATCCTCAAAAGGATTTGCAATAGTGGCAGTTTATGTCGATGACATAAATTTAATTGAGACTCCAGAAGAGCTTGAAATAACTACTGATTATTTGAAAAGGGAATTTAAGATGAAAGACCTTCGAAAAACAAAATCTTGTCTCGGCCTGCAGATCTAGAGAAGTTCTAGTGGAATATTAATCCATCAATCTAATTATACCAAGAATATACTAAAACGCTTTGGTATGGATAAAGCACATCCACTAGGCACTCCCATGGTTGTTCGGTCTTTAGATATAAACAAGGATCCATATCGTCCAATTAAAGAAAATGAAAAGGTATTGGGTTTAGAAGTACCATACTTGAGTGTTATTGTGTCACGCCCCGATCCCGGGAATTTGGGGATTTGAGTGGGCCCCCAGGGCGTGGATACGTAATCCCGTAGAAATTCGTGCCCTGAAGAATTATGCACGAATTCCTACAAGGGAGATTCCACGGGAACGTGTGAGGTATGTTGACACATGTACAACGTAGTTTATCATAAACGAAATCCTGCAAAATACTCTGTAATTATCAAGAGCACACGAGTTCATAGTCTGTTAACTTTCAAAAGTAAACATATCTATATATATACATATGATAGTGTTGAAGTCTTTAAATACATTCCCAAGAAGACTGCTTAAGTGTTTGATACAAAAAAAAGTCCCAAGCATAACAATGATAATTCCCCCAAGAATACTCACGCTCCGTGGGATGGCTAGTAAAAGACATCGCAGTCTTTCCACTCATCTACATCCCGAGGTACCATTGGGGTACCCTCCGGGTGCGCGTCAGTGTCCTCGTTGGGACCAGTCGTTGGACCTGCAATACCAAGAGTAACACTGTTAACACGACGGTTAAGTAAGTACTGAGGCATATGAAACAAGTATAACATAATATATCAATAAGAATAATCACTGAACATGATGCATGAGTAAGAAATTACAACTTAAATGTCATACATACTGATTGGCAACCACGACGCTCTGTTCTCCCAAAAAGGAGCATACACATATCGTATGGGTCGCTAGGGGACCAGGCTAGCTTCCCGATGAGCGCCAACTACTCCTCTGTAAACCTACTGCAGTGGTGACATACATAACATATACCCAAAAGGGCGTAAGCTGAGTGGTGCCGACTCATATCCAATCGTATCAGTCATATTATACCCTTGGCTAACAAGCTCACACTCATTAGAAGCTCTGGCTTGTCAGACACTCACTCATTAGAAGCTCAGGTCTGAATTGCCTCAGGGTTTTACTAAAAGAAGTAATTCATGTTGAAGGTGGTATATTATAACAATATGGATGCATTCAGCTTAAATGAGTACCCAAGGAATTGCTACCTCCACCCCAAATAGTAACCTATAGTCCCCAAGGGCATTCAACACGATGTACACATAAAACGTTCAGTGTCATTGTGTTACCGTGTCTTGGTATTGCCTTGTGCATACGGGACACCCTTCTTATGCCAACATCCATGACTTGCCATTGGGAGACCCTCCGGGAATCATTCATTCTCCCCAACATGTGCTTATCATTGGGCCTCTGTAGTGGTATAGAAGGTGCCAATACTAAGGTCCTACAACATCATTGAGAGTCCCTAACATCCTGTTTCACTGGGTTCTTACGGCTTAGCCGTGTACAAGGCTTCGGCTTAGCCGAGTCGGTCAAAATCCGTCTGGATTTTCAGGCGCATTTATGGCCCAACCGTATGTTGGCCTACGGCTTAGCCGTGCTAAGCCTACGGCTAGGGTACGGGGAGGTTACGGCGTAGCCGTAGTGTATTCCACAGTGTAGCCGTGTGTAAGCCGTAGAAGAAACTGGGTTCCATGAGCTCTTTGGAAAGCTCGCCGTAAGAAGACCTACGGCTTGGGTACGGGCTGAATACGGCTTAGCCGTAGGGAAATCCACGGCGTAGCCGTAGGGAAATCCACGGCGTAGCCGTGATGAGCCGTAGTACAAAATCGCGTTTTGATGCTCTCTGGACTTTGAGCCGCAGATGCTTACGGCTTAGCCGTAGCTTCACCGTAAGCTTCAGAATCTGAATACAGTTCTGTAGCTCAATTCCGGTTTTAATCAGTACAGAACCTATATTGGAAGGGGGTTCTATGACTTACTAGGAGTACCCAATTAAGGTGTTCTGTACTCCCAAACCCTCTATTTCCATCTTTTCTCCATTCCCACTTGATTCATACCCCATTGGCACCCAAGTAACAGCTTAATTCATACATATCCATTAAGAAGAGACTCAAGTGGGAAAATTGGAAGGACTAACTCAACATGCAATGAACAATTACACATGCAGTGCACATAAGCTCAAGTACTTGCCTTGTTACCAGTGTTTAGCCCCTTTCTAACTCTTCTTGTCGTGTGGGTAGAGGGAACACTCCAAACCGAAATGGGTTCTCTACAGTAGAACATGAAAGTGTGGAATATGGGGTTTAGATCCACATGCATGTCATGTAGATTGATTCCTCATGACTCTCATAACCCCAAATACATAAAAATGGAGGTGGATCCTTACATTAAACAGCTAGCTTGCAGAAAAGAACAGTACAGAGAGATGGCTCAGGGAGGGGAGGGAGGAAGAAGATGATCCCCAAGCCAAGTGGCTCCTCAAGTCTTAAGAAGGAAGAAGTTCGGGAGAAGAGGAAGAAGACACTGTTCCAGCAACTCAAATGAAACAAATCAAAAAGAAGGGAGGAAGATACGTTGAGCTCCCATTTAAACATAACTTTCCCTGGAAGTTACATACAAGCACTATCTTTTCCTGAAATTTCAGTTTAGGCCAAATGCACCTTAATTGGACCAAAATAAGTCCAGATCAAGTCGGACCCAACAGGAAAGATGATCCACGCGTAAAGTTACACTTAAGGAAATGGACGGGGTGTCCAAGAGGTGCGAGGACAAATTACGAAAAGGCCCTTAACTACTGAAGTGGGGCCGAACTCCGCCCAACTCCCTATTCGAGGCCCAACCCCGCTAATTATTAGATTAAATTAGCCTTAATCGAGTTCAGTTAATATAGAATGAGCTTAATTAACGTAAATCAAGATTAGTGGGATTCGGGACCTTACATATTGGTGCTTTAATGTATTTAGCATAATGTACTAGACCGGACATTTCCTTTTCAGTGAATTTACTTGCTAGATACAGTTTTGTGTCAACCAAAGGTATTGAATTGGTATCAAACATATCCTACGTTATTTACGTGGTACAATTGATTTAGGACTCTTTTATTGTAAAGATTCCAAGTTTCCAAGTTTGTAGGATATGCAGATTCAGGATATCTCTCTGATCCTTATAAGGGTCGATCATAAACAGGTTATGTATTTCTTAGTGGCAATGTTGCTATTTCTTGGAGATCTACTAAACAAACTTTGGTAGCTATTTCTTCTAACCATGCTGAGATTTTAGCCCTCTATGAAGCCAGTAGGGAATATATATAGCTAAAATCTTTAATTTAGCATATTCGTAGTTCTTGTCAATTGCCTCTTAGTACAGGTACCCCGAGCATTATCTATGAAGACAATGAGGCATGCATTCAACAAATTAAAGAAGGATACATTAAAGGTGACAAGACAAAGCACATTGCACCAAAGTTCTTCTTCACACATGAGCTTCAGAAGAATAATGAAATCGAAGTCAAGCAAGTTCGTTCAAACAACAACTTGGTTGATTTGTTTACCAAGTCATTACCAAAGTCAACATTTCAAAAGCTTGTACATGAGATCGGCATGCGGAAAGTTTATCATCAAACAATGTAAAGGGTATTATTGTCAGGGGGAGTAACAGATTCAGGATAGGTATCTTGAAGCCTATCAATCAGGACACATGTGCGCTGTACTCTTTTTCCTTCTCTAGGTTTTGTCCCACTGGGTTTTCATAGTTAAGGTTTTAACGAGGCAGCATTATGTAAGTCTAATACCATTTCAATAATTTTGTAAAATGTTATACTCTTTTTCCTTCGCATTGGTTTTTATCCCATTGGGTTTTTCCTTTGCAAGGTTTTAATGAGGCAACTGTTATTGAATGGTGGTCATCCAATGGGGAGTGTTATAAAATATTATTATTAGTGGCTGCCCACCCTGGGGCCTGCATTAGATTTGGAAAGCAAAAGTTCTACTATATTAGTTTTGCTTGGAGAGGAAGCAATCTTACTCTATAAATAAGATCCTCCTCCCCCCTTCATGTATGTACACATCTCTCATTTTATAAGAAAAGCTCCCTCTCTCTCTCTTTCTCCATCTACTCTCTCTCCCCCCCTCTTCTTAAACAGGCCATTCCTTTTTGTTAGTTGCGCCCTTCGGAGTACATTTTATTGGTTATTTAGTTCCGCTTTAAGACTAATAAATAATATAATTTTATGTCATTTGGTCCTATATTTCAGTCCACCCCTTATATGCAAATATTTTGTTGAGATGGTGAATAGGCAACTTATTCCTATAGCACCCTTCAAGCTGCTGTCTTTTTCTCTCCTGCCCACTGAACCAGCTCATAAAGACAAAAAAAAAAAAAAAAGGTCAATAGACCAAATTATTGTAAGATATTCTAGAAAAAAAAGGGCGAGGGAAATCCCATATTAGGCAGACTCATAGGAGATTCTTTTTGGGCGGCTCAAGTCTGAATCTGACCACTGTGGGCTCCTCTTCTTTACTTTTCCCGCCTTCAAAAATTTCTTTGGCCCTCTTGTGTAGAGTTCCCACCTTTTCATTTCCGCTGCCACCTTCTCCCAAATCAATGAATGCTTCTTCCTCCTGCATTTCATAAGAGAGAGAGAGAGAGAGAGAGAGAGAGAGAGAGAGAGAGAGAGAGAGAGAATGGGGATTCAGGGTCTTCTCCCTCTGTTGAAGTCGATTATGGTTCCCATGAACATCGAGGAGCTTCGAGGTTGCTCGGTTGCCGTCGACACCTATTCTTGGCTCCACAAAGGTGCCCTCTCCTGCAGCAAAGAGCTCTGTAAAGGCCTCCCCACGACCAGGTTTTTTTTCTTTTTTTTTTTTTAATCAATCGATCAATCTTCATTCCTCTTTCCCATTTCTTCTTCTTCCTATTTTCTTTCAATCAATCTTTGCTTTTAACTGCATTGTCCCATTTTACACGATTTAGGGTCTGTTTTCCTGTGAATGAATCCAACAACAACCCAAAAAAGGGAGGGGGCGGGGGGTGTTGTGGTGGGGAAGGAATTGTGGGGGTGGAATCTCAGATTCAGCTCATACATGAAGCAATTTCCTGTTTCTTTTTTTTTTTTCTGTTACTTTGATTTTTTTTATTGGAGCTTTGATTTGGGGAACAATGAATCCTTCTTCCTCTCTTTATGAAATGAGTTCGATTATCTTTTCAAAAAAAAAAAAAAAAAACTCATCCCAGTTATTCCCAGAAGAAGTCTTTGCCCTCCCCAAGACTGAAATGGGTTTCTTTCTACTTGCATTTCCAAGACCATAGAAATGTGAAGAATCTGAGATTTCCCTCCCTTAACAAGCGACAGCCCTAGCGTGTTGAGGTTTAGAATGTCCTAGTTGCATCATTATCATCATCATCATAATCATCAACAACAACAACGGCAACTAGGCTTTATGCCATCAATCTGGGGTGGGCTTAAAGTATACCTAATACTCATCTCAAACGTAAAATTAGAGACAAGCAATAAAGTGAAATGGAAAGGCAGAATACGACAATCATTAAGTCTTGGTAGAATAAGTTGAATGCATCAGCTAGGGAAATGTGTATGTTTCACTCCTGTGTGGATTGATTTCTGCGTACCTCGCACATGTTTGGGGTTGTTCTTATTTTTAGGCCAAGTTTTCTTTATTAATAGAGACTGTCCTACCATTTGATAATTTACAAAATTTGCATGTAATTTTTCTTCATTTTTTTCTTCAAGTACCACCTTTTTTTTCCTCAACAACAAAATGCACATTTGTTTTTGCAAGTGAGTAATCATCACTACCACAGTCAGCCCACCAAAGCTAAATTCTTTGTGGGTCAGCCGTGTGAGTTCTATATTCTAAGTGAGTAGAAAATGGTATCTCGATAGTAGCATATGGGCAAGCTGTTACTCCCATTTACACATGGAAAATGCTCTTTGAATTGGGCTTGAAACCAAAAGTATCTTTTAAATTTAATATAAGACTTGCTTGCAAAGTTGATAGGATCTTGGTTTTAGCAAGTTTTTTTAATGAACTTCTGAAAGGAAAAGAGGGAGAAAATGGAAATGCGTTCTCCAAAGTTATGGTCTTTTAAATTTAATAACACTCGCTTGCCAGGTTGATAGAGTGTTGGTTTTAACAAGTTGTTTAATGAATTGCTTAAAGGAAAAAGAGGGAGCAAAATGGAAATGCCTCCACGAAAGTGATGGTCTTTACAAAGACCTTTTTTCCTAGATCTCCTTCAACATTTTCTTAACTAGGGACCTTTAAGAGTTGGGCTGACGTTTATAATGATGAAGAAGTTGGGGCTCATAATCAAGACATTGGTGAAATTGAGATTGAAGTGAATGTCAAGTCCCTATTACACAATTATGAGGACAAGGAGGACAGTGATGATATTGAGAATGTGCACCAAATGCTGAAAGTTGGCAAAGAAATAGGTGTTTCATAGGGTGGAGGTGATGATAACGGGCACTCATTTGTAATGGGTTTTCTAATAAGGAGCAACCAAGGAAAGAAAAAAAAAAGCCCAAAGTGGAAGCAAAGTGTGAATTAAAATGTCTCCATTGGTTGATCAACTATGATTGAACTATGGAAAGCTTGGAAAAAAAGGTACTTTGATAATTGTGTGATGTAAGTTTTGTTAGTTTCTGCTAAGGGAAGGGGTTAGGTAATCTGTCTTGTTCAAAGTATATGTATATATATATATATATTGTATAACTTGTTTTGCTAAAATATATTAATTTGCCACCTACCGATGCTGTCCCTAAATGCTCCTAAATATGCTCATTTGTGATTCTAGTTTTTCTAGTTTTATCACACATCCATCTCGATATTCTCATCTTTCCTACAATCATTTTCTGCATGTATTGTTTCTTGATTGGCCAACATTATGCTATACAGGTCATATTTATTCTAATTGTTATCTTATAAAATTTTTCTTTCAATTTTATTGTTATGTATCAATCACAAAGAACTTTAGCTTTAATCATTTACAAATTAATAGCCCAATTTGTATATTTAAAGTATTTATTTTGAAGATCTTTTATCTAAATATACTAATGCACTCCACTTCTAATTTGGGTTTGCATCTGGAACTTGGTTTGTTTTTTCAAGTTGATGCCAAATCTCGATACAACAAATAGGTTCCATGTTGGGATTGGATCGGAATTCACCATGGTTTTGCCTTGCATCTAACTCGATTGCATCTCTTGTTATGCTTGAGGATAGGGATTAAGTGAAATGCTCTACAAGGACAACACATGGGACTACAAAGTTTCACACAAGAAGGCTCTGAATGACTTGCACATGCAATATTTGGAGTTTCAATCCTTTTTTAGACTTCATTTTTTTCTAGTTTTTTTCCAGATATGGGTATAAGTAAGAGTCTTAAAATATAAAGTTCTGTTATTCTTAAAATTAAAAAGATGGTTGTGATGTTACTTGATGTTTTAATGTGTCAAGGTACTATTTAAATGCATGTAAAGGGACGTTCATTTTAGTTTTTGTCATCTTTCATATATTATCAATAAGAGCTGCTAGTTTATTCAATTTTGAGTTTTCTCCTCCCTTGGTTGATTTTCTCCCATTGGATCAAGGATTTATGTGGTGAATTTTCGTGATCAATAAGCGAATCCTTAATTCTCCTTGATTTACATTTGATTGAGGATTTTTGGATGTCGGTCCACGAGTGATCAGATTTGGCTCCCTTGGTTGTGTCAAGTGTGTATGAACTAAGGTTTAAATCTCATGGACGGTCTTTTGTGCTGGTTGAGATCAGGATAAGCTGGTACCACATATGTAGGATTGATACAGGCATGTTCTTAGAAATCACATAAAAATTTTAAAGTAAGGAAAAATGAAGACATAATAAGAAAAAGGCTAAAGTGTGTAAATGTGATGATTTACTTGTATCCTAAATCAATTACACATATGTTTAGCTTTTCTTAGGGCTAGCAAGATGTTAGTCATGTCCTGTAGCTATGAAAGGATCATTTAAAATCTGAATAGCAACTAGGTACCAATATGTAATAATTATTTATTACTTAACACCTCATGATAATATTAAGATCACAAACCATAACATTAATTGAGGCACGAGGGCATTGGTCATGGGGCAGTAAATTCTTTATGCTCACATTGAATTTCAAGGAGGCTAAAGCCTATTTTCATCATTGTCATTTGTCACCATACTCTACTCCCTATTCGTAATTAGGGAACCAAATGGACCCAAGACCCAAAAATAACCAAACTACTCCTCACTCTCCATCGTCGTATTGGTAACTTTTATGTGACATTGATCTTTAATCTTGCAATGTTCATTGCCATACTAATACTGCTTCTAGGGGTTACAACTTACAAGGCCTAAAAATAACCAAAAAACTCCTCCCTCCCCATCAGCATATTGGTAACTTTTCTGTGATATTGATCATCAATCTTTTACTGTTCACTACCATACTTCTACTGCTTGTGTGTGTAAGGATTTGGACTAGGGTTCTAACTTCTAACGAGCCAATTGTCTCTTTCACACTTCAAACTCAAAGAGGGAAAATCGAAAAATGAGTTCCTATGTATGTTTTTGTTTGAGTCAATTTGTGACTCAATTTGCACAATGTGTTGGTTTGTCGCTGTCCATGCTAGTCTTGTGCCAGTCTGCACCTGTCCCATGCCAATCTATACAGGTCATATGCCAATCATACTAGTCTGTGCTGCTCTCATACCGCTCTGTGCCAGTCTTGGCTAGTTCATCCACACTTATTTGACTAAATTGGTGCTAACTTGGTAGAGTTAGCACTTTTCTTAGGATCTTGGTCACTGAATTGTACCAGTAACTGTCCTTGAGTCAACTTGCCTATTTGGTGGTTTAGGAAATTTAAACCATGCTATGAACTCTTCCAAGCCCACCTTGGAAATTTTAGATAGTAGATTGTAGACTAGTATTCAATTCGCCAAGCTTTTCTTCGATGACTAGGAACCCCGCAGCTTTTAGGCTATTTCCTTTGTGGGTTGCAAAATCAATACTGTTGCAAATCCAACCAACCAATCATTCAAGAAGCATGAGTTTTTGGGATAAGTCTGCTACAGCATTCCACCCCAATGTGAAACTGGTTTAGCCTTGCTTTCAATGTCCAAACAATGATTGGTTCAGACCCAGTTTGTAGAATCTGTTCTAGCAGAAAATCAGTAAGACCAGTACTTGTTTCAGGCCTCAAAGATCAGCAACAAGCCAACAAACTGATTTGGGCTTTTACTGATCACAAGATATCAAGCTGTGGAGATAGGAATTTTGCAGTTTAATTAACAAGAGGACAACCCCGGTTGGGCTGGTTTTTCACCTAGATCAGTTATGCCGATTAAATCCAAGGGTTGTTCCCAACTTTCTTTGAAAGCCTAGTCCCTCCAGTTGTGACAATCACAAATGAATCTCAATGCTTGTACAATCAATATGATTGTCCTTTAGGACATCGTTCAGCAATAAAGACACCCTAATGATAACTTTATCCTAAGCCTACATCTCAACAACTTAGAAAATAGAAGTTTGAACCAACAAGGAAGTCAATGTATTTATCTTTGCTGTTGCTAACATGGTTACCGTTGTAAATAGAAAGATAACTTGAAGGTGACAAAGTTTATTAACGAAGGTATTATAAAAGGATGGTTCCTTTTTTCAACGACTCCAGATTGATGGGCTATGGCTCTGATATGATGATGATGATGATGTTCCCTTGTTGCCTTATTATTTATTTCTGATTTGCATATGGCAAGCCATAATTTATTTTAGTGTGTAATCGTGTCTTTTAATGATACAATTATTAATGGACTTCCAGGCATATTGATTATTGCATGCATAGAGTAAACTTGCTTCGACATCATGGTGTCAAACCTATTCTTGTCTTTGATGGAGGGCTTCTGCCGATGAAATGTGACCAAGAAAACAGGCGTTGGAGGTACTCTTTATTCAAAGTATTGATTGTATGTTTTCAATATTTCAATCATTTAATGGAATGCATTTTTCTTGTGAAAGAAGAAAAGCACAACAGTATGCACTACTGTCTCTTGTATCTATTTAATTTTCATATGTGTGGACTATAAAGTCACAAAAATTATCTTCCTTTTTGCATACTCATTCTACAATCTTGAAGCAATAAGACTGCTGCATACATATACTCTCTCTCAAGGAGAAACAAAATTTGTTGCATGCTTTCCATTTCGTGCTTCAACTGTTGAAAAATCTGGTTTTTCTTCCTCATCACCTTTATTTGTTGAATTGAACATATGCTCCAACCTTGTGTCATAAGGGAAGTTTTTTTTTTTTTTTTTGGGGCCTTAGATCCTTGTCTGGGAAAAGTTTACTTTTCTCAGAGTATGGTTATTTGGATGTAGAAGTGTATACGGATGCAAACTGGGCAAATAGTCAGACAAACACAAGATATACAAAATACTACTGCACAAATGTTGGGGTCAATATTGTATCTTGGAAGAGCATGAAGCAGTATGTAGCTGCACGCTCCAGTGCAATGCGGAGTCTTGAGTATAGGGCTATGACCAATGGTGCTTGTGAAACTATATGGATGAAAAAAAAGAAAATCATTGATTGGTTGAGCCTTCTGGTTTAGCTTCTGATGAGGTTTTATTGTGATAATTGAGCTGCCCTACGAATTTCAAAGTGGTGTATCGTGAGTTTTGGTCTTCTTATTGTGATAATAAGAGGATGAAGCATATTGAGGGTAACTATCACTATATCAGAGGAAAAGTGGTTTTTAACCTCATTAATGCTTCACTGATTAAGTTAGCAAACCAGGTAGTATATAGTAGGCTTACGAAAGCCATCAGGAAACTAGTTTCAAAGCTACCTACAAGCTGGGCATGGACAATATCTATACTCTCTTGAGGGTAATTTGTTAGGTATTTTATCTACTTGCGAGAGTACTTGTTGTATTTAGGTAGGGGATATATTTGTAATCTGTCTTTTACTACAACAGACAGAAAATTGGCCAAAACTGAAAATTCTAATTATGGCTTTCTTTTCCTTTCCCTAAATTACTTCCTTTAAGAAGACAAACCTGTTCCACCATTAAATCTCTCTTTACTCTCAAATAGGAGGGCAAATGAATAAGATCTACAAGATTCAGCCAAAGATACTCAACACTTTGTGTTACTAAATCTAGTACAAAATATGTGTCGGCAATCCATGGTTAGATTCTTATTTGCACTCATTAACCGCTTTGTTAAAATTTTCTTGCATGTATTATTCGTTAACCATTATTCTTATTTGATAATAAATGTGATTATTTCATTTAGGTTACTTTCAAAAATGAAAAAAAAAACCCATGGGAAATATGTCCCTAGGTAATAGGGTGTGAGCTTGTTCAAGTGAATTTCAAATATTTTGGAAAATTCTTGGGGTGTAGCTATCAGATGTGGACATAAAAACTTCAAAATAAAAAGGAAATTTTCTTATATTTTGTGATTTTCCTTGTCAGTATTATTGTTGGCCTACATTGTACATGTCCAAACTATCTCAAAAGAGTTTCTCTTGATTTAGCATCTATTGATGCTAGTTCTAAATGTTCTTGAATGTGCTCATTTCTGATTCTATCTTCTTTTGTTTTATTACGCATTCATCTCAAAAATTTTTCTTTACTACATTTGTTTTTTTTTTCCTAATTGGTCAACATAGACGGTCTAATCCTTGTCTTGTAAAATTTTCGCATAGAATCTTGTTGGGATGCAATCACAAGGCACCGTAGAAAGCAAATCTCCATTTTAACTGTCCAGCTCTTATCCTATATTTGACAATCTCCTCAATCTCTCTATCCTTACTAATTATAGAGCCAAGTATTAGAAGGAATCCCTTTGTGGTAATCCTAAGCTTCATTATGAGTTACATCTTTGTGTATCCCCACTGAAATTGTAATTTGCATTTCTATCTTTGTAAGAGTTATTTCAATGCTCTTGGATTCTACAACCTCTACATTCATGTCATCTCTTGATTCATCCACTAATAATATATCATCTGCAAACAATAAACATCACTAATAATATATCATCTGCAAACAATAAACATCAAAGTACCTTCTATTGAATATGGGCAATTCACTTGTCCATAATTAGTGCAAAAAAAAAAAAAAAAAAACCAAAAAAAAAAAGAAGGCCAAAAGCTGCCTCTAATGCAAATATGGTCATTGGTAACACACCTATCTCTCTATGGGTAGTTGTCATACTCTTTATCGCTCCCTCATACATATCTTTAAAGAGGTCACTTTTGGGACACTCTTCTCTAAAATCCACAATGAACACCATTTGAAGTTTTTTTGTTTCTTTTTCTTTTTCCTTGTCTCATTATTTTTCCATTAATTACCTAGGTCAGAAGATAGCATCCATAGTTGACCTTCCAGGCATTAAATGAAATTGATTTTCTAATATCTTGGACTTTGTCCAAGTCTTTGGTCCATTACCATCTCCCATAGTTTCATAGTGGATCCATAAGTTTAATCCCATGCTAGTAGTGCAACTTTGTACATTTCCTTTGATCTTTTATATAGGTTCTACATCACTTCTCTATTTACTCAACATTTTCTTTGTCCTTAATATCCTATTGAAGAGTCTAATTAACCAAACCCATCAATTTCTCCTAACCACATCCAAGCCTCTATTGGAATGCCATTTGGCTCTACTGTCTTTCCCATCTTCATTGTTATCAATGCTATCTTCACTTTTGTTACATTAATTTTGCGGTAGATGGTGTTTGAGTTTCCTGAAATTAAAGATAACAGAGTACCACAATCAATGGAGAAGAATTGAATTGAGTGCCGATCCCTTTGGAGGCCTCTTTATTATATTAAAACTTTTACAGTTATCTTTAAAAAGTTTTACAGCAAGAGAATCACCTTTAAGTGGGGTGATTACAATCATAATTCATGACTTGAGGTAATCAAAATATTCTACGGATACTATCCAAACTGTCTATCTTGAGAACATAATACAATTGTCTTTATGGGTCCATGTAGGCCTCTATGGCCAACAACCAACTTAGCTCTAATACAGGGTATGTCCTAATGATCCTAAGCCTCCTGAATAATCATCATTAAAATATTTCTTAAAATAGTCTCTGCACATTTTTTTAATATCATTGTCCTTCACAAAGACCTTTTGATCATCCCTCTTTACACATATGACATGGCTTAAGTTCTTACTGTACTTCATTATTTGGAGAGTAATTAGTATGTGCTATTTCAAAATTTTAGCGCCATTTAAGCTTGTACCATCATATAGCTGAGTGCATCAAATTATGATGAACTTAGGTTTAAGATTTTGTCAAGTTTATGGCCTCTTTCTACCTAGAGTTCTTGAGTCATTAGCTTAAGACAAGGTTTTTCATTATTATTTTTATTTATCATTATTATCATTATGTTTTTGTTATGTATTTGCTGGTGGTTGCTATCTTTTAAGGAAAACTGTACAGCTTCTCTTTTGTTAGGATACTCATGGAGAAAAAAGAATAGACTTAATGCAGGATTTTGCATTAAGTGCTTTCCAACTGAATAAATGAGGAGTTTTTACACATTATTTTAACATGGTATTTTCTTGGCTAAAATTCTTTTCATTTCATTTTCCATCAATTTTTTCTCCTGACTACCTACAAATAAAAAAATAATTTCATTTAAAGGAATCCATGTTGGAATCCAGTCACATAAGTTGACTTTTTCCAAAATCTCAAGGTACAATTGTAATAGTTGTTCATGGTCAAATGTAAAACGCAAGCCACTGGTTGTCCAATGAAATGGCCACCATTTCATTCTTGAATTACAAAGTAACTACCCAGATTGATGGGATAAGACTTTGATGATGATGACAACTATGATGATGATATATGAAACTATATTTTATTGTTTAACATGGTGTAAACTCCACTTGGAAAAAACCTGGTTTAAAATCCTGAACCAGGATTGAGACCCGGTTAGTTATTGAAATGGTTTGGTTTATGGGACTGGAAGGTTCTACCTGGTGGATAAAAAAGTGATTGCTGTTATATTTTAGTTATAAAATGTGTTAAAATTGTTTCATCGTGCTCTGTCATTGGATGTGTAACTGTGTAAGGAATTGATGTTTCTTTGACTTATGTTAGAATTAGAGTAAACAAATTCAAGCCACTACCTACTTTCACTGAAAATCACTATGACCTGGAAAACAAGGTCTGGTTTCACCAGAATAAACAAGGTTTTCCTGACCCAGTCACCCAAATGTGAGCAGGTCGAGTTGATTACGGCGTTCTCTAGTGGACCAGCCACTGTCTATATAAATGTCTCAAGGGATCACTAACATTCAATTTTGACATGTTATTGGGTTGATTGCTTCTTGATAATGAAGCTATCTAATTGCAGGGCAAGAAAGGAGAATCTTGAGCGTGCACTTGAGCATGAGTCAGCTGGAAATTCTGGTGCGGCTTATGAATGCTACCAAAAGGCAGTCGATATCACCCCTTCAATTGCATTAGAGCTAATATTGGTAGGAAGAGGTTTGGTTTTCAAAATATTATGACACTGTATCTCTCATCCAGAGCTAGTGGATTCTAGCCAACATATGCACTGCGTTCATGTGATTCTTCAAATTTAGTTTTATTTTTCTTCTGGTTATATATGAGGCATTTTCATTGTCTTTTTTCTATATAATATAAATGTATATCTGTGTATATATATTTTGTGAATATTTTGTTTATAGTATTGACATAGTTGTGCTTGGAAGGTCTTAAAGAAGGAAAATATTGACTATGTTGTGGCTCCTTATGAGGCGGATGCTCAAATGGCCTTCTTATCCATCAACAAGTATGTTGATGCAGTCATTACTGAGGACTCAGATTTAATACCCTTTGGATGTTCCAGAGTGAGTTGTTTCTTAATTAAGATTTGTTGCACATACCTTGTTGATGTTTTGTTGACTTATATGGCTTGGCCTTTCGTTCCATATTTTCAAATTTGTGTAGTCACTTGACATTGTCTAATCTTATTTCTATTACCAGATTATTTTCAAAATGGACAAATTCGGACAAGGTGTCCAGTTTCAGTATTCAATGCTACAACAAAACAAAGAGTTAAATTTTACTGGATTTACAAAGAAGATGATCCTTGAGATGTGCATCTTAAGCGGTTGTGACTATTTACAGTCACTGCCAGGTATGGGCTTGAAAAAGGCTCATGCTCTTGTGAAGAAATTCAAAAGTTATGATAAGGTAACAATGTCTGCCAATTTAGTTGATGGTTATCTGGCAATGAGCAGTTTGATACTTTATATTTACTGTGAAGTTATTGTTAGGGAGTGATGCATTTCTTTGTTATAATATAAATGAGATTTGAGGAGCGGTGTGGTAGTTTAAGATATAAAAGATCTTTGTTATAATATAAATGAGAACTAAGGAGTTGTGTGGTGGTTTAAGATATAAGTATATACCTTGATGCCTATCTGGCACAAGATAATACAAAAATTCTTCAAACCAGTGAAGGCAACACTGCTGCAATCTAATTATTGACTGGTTGTTTTCAATCCAGGCAGCATGTACTGTAGTGACTGTCCTAATTATCTGCTGAATGGGACTACTGTTTTAAATAGTGTGATGCCCCTGGCCCGAGATCCACATAATCACACACGGGTAGTGATGTCATGTCCTGAATCCGGTTCAGGGCCCATTTGGGTTCAAAACCATGACTGAAAAATCAGATAACCATCATAAGTCAAATCCACTTCATAAGCATAAACTGGGCATTTATTAAATTAGTCCATAAACAGTAATCAAGATCATAAACTGTAAAATGATCTAATCCAGCTAAATTTCAAAAACCATATTCCATAACTTCACAAAGTTATTGACATAAAAGAAAAAAATCCAGAATTCTTCCTCCTAAAAGAAGCCTACGAGGGTAGTCCTCGAAAATAATAGTGATACACCTCTTTGCCATGGATTTCGAAATTCAGTTCTTGCTCATCACAATGCACATGATTCCCTGCAATCAGGTTACCTGGCAAGGGCAAACCAGAATTCAATATACACTGTGTGAACAGTATCCTAACTGCACTTAAGTGCTCAAGTATTTAAGTGTAACATAAGGCCATCACTTTATGCAATTTAATTAATGTATGACTGCCCGATACTTAAAGAAAATCAAAGCACGGTAAGACTACATCCAACTGTCACCCCTATTTGACCATTAGATGTAGCAGGCCTAGCATACATGTCATCAAGTTACCACCCACAAGTCTAAATCTTACTGCAACCCAAATGCAACAAAGTTAGACCGATTATTCTCCATACAACTGTAGATGCATAATAAGATCAGGCCCATCAGCCCAGGCCCATCAGGCTCATGAGGCGATCCCATGTGAGGGATTTAGTTAGCATCAGTCAGTCAGTCATCAATATTCTGTGTAGCTGAATGCTTTATTGTCTTATTTGCTTGTAACTAAATACCAATTATTGTAAATTAGCTTTTAATGAATGCAATACGCATTATAAATGTGAAGGTCGATGCCCATCCAAAGCATATGACAATTTCCTCAATTTCCCTATTTTTATCTTCTGCTCTTAAGATTGTTGATATAAGGATTTACACATCCTTACATGGTATCAGAGCACTGATGATATCTGTCTTCCCTACTGTTCCTGGATGGGGAAGCCAACAACATTCCTGGTTGAAAAGATCCTTTATCTTTCATCGATTAAGTGTGCCTTTCATCTTTGGTTGATCTCTGATGATGTGCTTTGCTTTTGGTTGCTACTGCCTGTGTCTGGATTGCCTATGATCAAGAGTGGCCCACCTTCGATCATGCCAGTATTCACTAGCCATTTCTATGATTGTGATTGACAGCCTTTCTGAGATATTTTCACGATTTTTCTGGATTTTTTTGTCGTCATTTAAGGTAGGATTGGACCTCTTCTTCATTTGTCGATTTTGGGTCCTTTTTCCCAAATAGTTTTAATCAAAACCATCTAGATCTGTGGATTTGTATCCAATACTCTTCAAACTTGAGCTGAGGGTATTAGCCTTGAATCTCTCCAAGGTGATAAGGTCTGATCTGTGATTGGACCTTCGTCTGGGGCCCACACAGTGATTCTGCCATTCAACTCAAGCTCGCCTATATTGTTTAATGTCCCTGTATGATTAGCTGACTGATATTGTCCCATCTGATCATCTGTAGAGCATTTCATCGTAGTCCAGGACCTTTTGTGAATGCTTTTGAATTGATCACCGTGGTATCATCCAATTAGAAAAATTTTCTGCTAAGCATATTAAATCTTCTGTTTCGGATCTGTTAACTCTTTGGGTTACTTTATCTCCATGGTTCCAATGGACAAGATTGACATCATTCTTGTCAAGTTTAATGGGACTAACTACTTGTCCTGGTCCTTCCATCATTCTTGTCAAGTTTAATGGGTCTAACTACCAGTGCTGGTCCTTCCATCCATTGAAAAGAAAGGGCTAAGAGAATAGCTGGAATAGAATATGTGAGTCTTTTGGACTGAATTGTCTGGTCCTTTAGGATAGACTGGACATTCATTATATAGGGACTTGGAGCCCAATCAAAGATACAATCAAGATATAATTAAATCCTTAATTAAGCAAGAGAATCTATAATCCTAGTCAGCCTACCAAAACAGAAAATATTGTACAGGTAAGTTGTTTGACCATGTTGCCCATGCGATTCTAGAACAACTCTAGTGGGCCTGGGCCACTCTTGACAGCAGCAAGGCGAGTAGCAACATGTATTTTTTTTTCATCAGGCGCCTCCGGCCATCCCGTCTAAGCAAAGAGCAAGACCTCTTCCTCTCCCTTTCTCTCTTTTTTCTCTCCCCGCTCCCTCCTATCGTTTTGTCTCCACTTTCTCACTTCTCTAGTTTTCGGTTTCTATGCAGTTTTTCTTCTTTTAAAAGTCATCTCTGTCCTCTCTCTCTTGATGTATGATGATGATTTCCTTTAAAGTTACTTTATTTCCAGGATCTCGGATTTTGGGGCATGACAATTTGGTATAAAAGCCTGGTTTTTTTTTAAATATATATATATAAAATTTGGTAGAAACCTTAAGCCGTGTGAGATCGCTGGGTAGAAAAATTAGAATGGGTTTCGTATTTTATATAAGTTATTATTTTGAATATAAAAGCATTATTTTCCCTAACTTTCATGGCTGTTTTTGCATTCAATTATTATGTATTCCATTAAGTTGCGCTATACATTATTTGGTAGCCATCTTTTGATCTTTTCGTTATATAAATTATATTTCTCTCGATGTAGTTTTCCTATGAGTCTTATTAATTTGTATTATATATATTCTATATGCAAAAAAAAAAAAAAAAACCCAAATACGAGTTTCACTTATTCTCCTTGGTTTTCAAAAAAAAATTTGGTGGACCAAATTTCCATCTGTCCAATTGTTTCTATTCCAATCTTTCATTTTTTATATTGTTTTTTTGCCTCTTCATTTTTTATTGACAACTTTTTAAAGTCCAACACAGATGGAGCTGTCTCCCATCTCTCTCTATTTTTTTTATTATTATTTATGTCTCCCATCTTTCCATTGTAAATACAGCTGCCTCTTATTCTTGTAATATCATGGTTGGGTAGAATGCGAAAAAGAATTGCTGGCTCTATCTTGTTGAGATGTTTAATGTATTTTTAAATTTTTAGATGTATTTTTTTTATATTTTCATATTTTTTAAGCATGCCTTTTTTGGAGTGGAATGCCAAAATTGAGTGGAATGCTAGAACGTTCCACTACAAACTGAAACAGTGACTGAAATGGAATTGACAACTATGGATGAGACACCCCAGGAATATCGTGGCTTAAAGGAGTTGTCCCTTTTACAACTTGAACTCAGCCTTGACAGTTGTGCGCAAGAAACAATTCCCTCCCAATGGAACTTTTGCACACAACTCCCCTTTAACTTTTAACTTGTTGGGCCCCTCCCATTAAAACATTCATCTAATATTTTATAATTTTGAGGGATCCCAACACTAAATTAAAATTCAATATTGAGTGTTGAGGGTCCCAATTATTAAAATTAAAGCATGCAACATAAGCTTGATGGGCCCTTACCAACTAACAAAATCTTTAACCTTTGGCCCACTAGCCTAGACCTCGAATAATTTAATTAAAATGGCTTGGGACATTACTTCAAAATGAAATCAAATAAAATAAAGTAAGAAGGCACGGGACATTATGACTAAGGCGCTATATTGCATGGGGATTCGAGTCAATTGATTCAACTTTTATTTATTCTCCAAGCAAGAGTTCCTGTAATGACCCAAGAATCTGGACCTCTTCATATTCTTAAGCCGTTTTCAAATTTTTATAACAACACCACATAAATCAATTCCCACGAGCGTCAAGGACTAAAATACTCAAATTCAATTGTATTTAAATTATAAAATATATTAAAATTCATGATAGAGACTACTGAGTAAAAGACAAATCTCTATTTGCAATAGAATACGCAACTAAGTGTTGGGCTAATCCCATCTACAAATCTATTCTTTTGCTTCTCGCGCTCTGGATCAACCACGCATGCCAAAATCCACTGGCTGATCTCCGTCACTCCCCGCAACCTCTACAAATGCATTACCTGGAGTGGGGCGAACCACTGGTCAGTCACACTGGTGAGTAGAATAGGAAAACATTAAGGACTAGTACATTTCAATCATTCAAATGAATATTTATATGTTCAACAATGGTGTTAAAATAACATCTTAATAAGTTCTTTCTTGAGTGATTTCCCACCGCAGCATCAAATGGTTCCGATACCTCATACGTGTATATCTACGTTTCTATCAACAATATGGCTTATTATCCACCATGGTTGCTGAGCCTATTTCGATACTCTTACACCGGAGTGTCTACATTTCTGTCAACAACATGGCCTATCTTATTACCATAATTGTTGAACCTACTTCCCTCGACCAGCATCCACAAGAGAAGTTCTAAGCTCAGTGCTAGCGGTATAAATTACTTTATTTCAAACATCAATTTCAAGTGCAAATTCAGTAAATTTATTAGAGAATCATCTCCATCATAATTGATAACATCCTCTTACTATTTCCTTTGGTCAGTACCACATAATACTGGTTAATCCTTCCCCCACTCCGAATCGGAGTTGGTACCAGATATGTGGCATTGCCTTGATCTCTAACATAATTCACTTATCAGTTGATTAGCAATTAAATCATACTGACTTGGATCATATTGGATTATACACAGTTATAAGTCTACATTAGTATTCCCATCATACTAAACCACATAAAGTGAAAGTAATTACCATCCTTAAAAGAATTAGTGATTATTAATCAATGGTAGCAAAAAATTCTCTTTACAGTAATCAAAGGAATAGTGATAAAAGAGGTTTCTAATATAAATGCATTTTACAGGGACTAATCTGTAATTTTTGTTTTTTTATAAACTGTTCTACATGTATATCCAGTCGACAGAAGCCATTCACTGGAGAAGATGGTTCTCGCCTGGCTGTTTTTGAAGCAGTTGGATCTGTGGCCATAGTGGACAAATCCCAAAAAAAGGACCACATGGCTAAGGTCGCCCCTGGGCCCACAACAAGATGTGTGGAGTGGATTTTCCATTCGATCATTCCTGTGGGTCCACTACACATGTCGACCCAACATGTTTTTACCAACTAAAACTGAGAAAATTCAAACACAGATTGAATCTTCTTGAAAATCACTTTGTTCATGCTTCCTAATTCAAGGGCCAAATGTGTATTCATCATAGGAAAACCATTGCATCCAGTTTCAAAGAGTATTGATTGCGCAGGTGCCCAAAATCTCTAGAATTCATCATCGAAAAAAAAAAACTACTCATCGGACCTATCAAATATTGTTTGGATGGTGGACCCCCAATGGTCCAATCCACATGGGACCACTATGTCTGGGATCGCCCAACAGTCCTCCACCAGATGTGAGGTCTTGATCCCTCATCAAGTGGGCCATGGGGGCCCACAACTCAAGTGGACAAAATTGGTTTCTGACGACATGAATCCAACATTAACCAATTTCTAGTTTTATTACCCTGGAGATCCCTGATCCCCAGCATCTAATCACATACTCAGCAAACCTACTAATCATGGAAACCCAATTCAACAAGTTCTACTTAAGATTTATGAGTTTTATATGATATCTTTCTTCTCATCAATGCCGATCGCATTGTTACAGTAGTATCAGGTAGAGCACAGCCCATCAATGGTTCGAATATCACAAAGTCTCATCAATTCAAGCCTTACATCATCCAAATCAGAAATTCTACTCACCTGGTATAGAAGTAGGTTACTCGGGCAGTGATCAGTCTTGCGTCAGACATCCGCTACGCGTCCGGCTGTTGATCTTCCTCGTTCTCTTCGTGATCTTCTTCTTCTTCTACAGATTTTACAATTGATGTCAGTCTCTTTCTCTCTCTCTCTCTCTCTTTGTCTCTCTCTCTCTGTCGTTGATGGATAGAACCAATAGACTCCCATTATATATATATACACTAATGTTTAAGATTTGCACCAGGAGTCCTGTTAGAGACTACAAGGGAGTCCTTGAAAAACACAGAAAAGGCAAGAAAAACTGTAGAGATCTAAAATGAATTGCTTGCCGAGATGATCCCTTTGCAAGCCCTTTAATATACAGTGATTTTTATAATTATGCCATTATACAACTGTGCTAAAACAAGAAAAGAAAATGCAGCAGACAAAATCTCCCTATACAATGTAATGTACAAGAGTGTATAGATCATAAGATAGTTTCTTAATCTGTGATTGGCATACCAAACGGGCCAGCCCATTGGGCTGACCCAACGAGCTGGCCTAATGGGTTGGCCCAATGGGTCATCCAGTTGACCTAGTCTTTTTACACTCCTCCTCAAGCTCATCGCGTGGTAGTAGTAGGAGATTGTTCAAGGAAGATGAAAAATGAGTAAAGGTCTGAGCTTTAGTAAAGAGATCAGCAACACTGTTAACCAAGCTGACGAAGTGGAGTGATAGAGTGCCCAATTTATAATGCTGGTGAACAAGATGGCAGTCAATTTCAATATGTTTAGTTCGTTCATGAAAAACTTCATTTTGAGTGATCCTGACAGCACTCTGATTGTCACAATATAATGGTGTGGGAGCATGAAGATGAACACCTAGGTCATGTAGTAACCACCGAAGCCAAACAATTTCAGAGGTAGTATCTGCAAGAGCATGATATTCAGCTTCAGTAGAGGACTTGGATACGGATGTCTGCTTATTGCTTCTCCAGGAGACCAAGGAATGACCCAAGAACAGGCAATAACCAGTGGTTGAACGCCGATCATCCAGATCCCCTACCCAAACAGAGTCAGAAAAGGCTCGAAGATGAAGCGGACTATCGGAAGATAGAAGCAAGGCATAGGATTGGGTACCCTGTAGATAACGAAGAATCTGCAAGACGGCACTCCAATGAACCGAGGTGGGCTGAGCTATAAATTGACTCACAATGTGGATAGCATAAGCAATGTCGGGTCGAGTAATAGTTAGATAAACAAGACTCCCAACAACTTCTTGGTAGCGAGTAAGATGATCTAAAGGCACATCATTGGTTTTGCGTAGCCGTGCATTGATTTCCAATGGAGTAGAAACTGAAGCTAGATCAGTAAGGCCCGCACGCTGTATGATGTCAGAGCAGTACTTCATTTGAGAGAGGGTGTACCCCTGTTTGGAATATTCCACTTCAAGCCCAAGAAAGTAGCGAAGATGACTGAAATTTTTCATCTCAAATTGGTTCTGAAGGAACAGCTTGAGCTCAGAAATACCTCAATGATCACTTCCAGTAATGATCACATCATCCACATATAGGAGTAGAATAACCATACCATTGCGTGAAGTGCGAGTGAATAGAGCACTATCATGTTGACTCTATTGAAGGCCACTGGAGAGAACTGTTTTAGTAAAACGTTCAAACCAGGCACGAGGAGCTTGTTTAAGTCCATACAGGGCTTTCTTCAGATGACACACTTGATTAGAGTGGGGAACCCTAAGAGGGGGTACCATAAAGATTTCTTCACGGAGATGCCTATGAAGAAAGGCATTCTTTTACATCAAGTTGATATAATGGCCATTGACGAACAGCAGCAACAGAGATCAATGTTCGTACAGTGGTCATTTTTGCAACAGGTGCAAATGTTTCCTCATAATCAATTCCATAATCCTGTGTGTAGCCTTTTGCGACAAGGCGAGTTTTATACCGCTCAGTGGTGCCATTGGAATTGGTCTTCACCTTAAAGATCCATTTGCAACCAATAGTTTTCTTTCCTGGAGGAAGAGAGACAAGCTCCCAAGTGTGATTTTGCTGAAGTGCAGCTAATTCTTCTTCCATGGCTTTTCGCCACTCAGGGTACCGAGAAGCCTCGTTATAAGACCTGGGTTCAAAATGTGAATGAACTGTAGCAAGATAGTTGCAATACTGAGGGGAAAACAAGTTTATAGAAACAAATTCATAACGCTGCACTGGTGTGCGAGTACGAAGCGGATATCTCCATGGTGGGACCGAATCTTGTACTTCAGGAACAGTGGGGACTTCAGCCACATCAGAAGGGATGGAGTCGGGTTTGGGCCTCCATTGATAGACAAGAAGTGGCAGAGGATCAACGGAAGTTTCTGAAGTAGGCAAAAGATTGGTCTCAGATGGAAACAAATCCGGAAGAGGGTCAAGGGGGTGTACAGAGGGGACAGTCTGTGAGGATCGCAAGGAGTAATAAGGTATATGTTCTATGAAGGTAACATTACGAGAAATGCGCAACTTGTTCATTTGTGGATCATAATAGCGATATCCTTTTTGTTCTATACCATGGCCAAGAAAAACACAAATAGCAGGCTTAGGGGACAGTTTGTGTCGCTCACTAGAGGGAAGCAAAACAAAACAAGTACATCCAAAAACTCTTAGATGGGAGTAAGTGGGTTTTGTACCATAAAGTTTCTTAAAAGGGGTGGCCCCAGACAAAATAGAAGATGGCATTCTGTTGATGAGATAAACTGAAGTGAGAACAGTTTCTCCCCAAAATGTAATGGGCATGGAAGAGGATTGTAGCATAGATCTAGCCGTTTCAATGATATGTCTATGTTTTCTTTCGGCTACCCCATTTTGTTGTGGAGCACCTAGGCAGGAGAGTTGGGCTATTGTAACATGACTGGCAAGCAGGTTTTGAAATTTTTGTGACCGATATTCTCCCCCTGCATCGGAGCAAAAAACTTTTATCTTAGCAGAAAATTGGGTGGCTATTACGGTGGTGAAGTGCAAGTATGTACTAAGAAAATCGGATTTGTGTTTTAACAAGTATATCCAAGTATATCTGATGTAATCATCCACAAAGATAACATAATAAAGTGATCCACCTTTGGTGGGTTGAACAGTAGGGCCCCATAGATCAGAGTGAACAAGTGCAAAAGGTGCAGTGGAAACGGATGTATTTTTATTAAAAGGCAAAATAGTTTGCTTTGACAACTTACATCCAATACAACTAGTAGATTCAGACAAAGTGACTTTTCCAAGACATTTATTGGCAATTGAAAAATCTAACTTTCCTTTGGACAAATGACCTAACCGAAGATGCCATAAGTTGGAGGATGAGGTTGATGTAGACACTGCCAGGATGGGTGAGGAAGGCACATGAAGAGAGGTCAAGTGATACAAATTCCCTTCTTTATGGCCAGTCCCAATCTGCTTCCCGGAGCGAGGATCCTGCACAACACAACCAGTAGAGTTAAATGAGACAAGATAACCTAAATTAGTAAGTTGACTGACGTAAATGAGGTTAATAGCAATGCCTGGAACACACAGAACATTCGGCAAAGATAGTAGTCCAGATGAAGACCGAGATGTGATAGTACCAATGGTGGAAACAGGCATAGTGGTGCTATAAGCAGTATATATATTTAGAATAGTAAAAGGCTTTTGACTGAAACTTAATAATGATGAATCAAAAACTATGTGAGATGGGGCACCTGAGTCAAATATCCATGATGGAGATTTACCAGAGAATAAAGCCATGGCAGAATTAACCGGTTCAGCCTGAGTAGTATTGGGACCACTGGAGGAAGCTATAGGAGCTGCTGCAGTCGTTCATCAATCATAGTCTAGATCTGAGTAGAGAAATCAGGGGGTGCTTCTGCAGTCACTACCGCTATTTGATTGTGTCTGAGACGTTGACCGGGACGTCGATTTGGCTTTTTCTGATTATGCTTCTTTTTCAGCTGAGGGCAATCTCTCTTCCAGTGTCTTAGTTCTTTGCAATAATTATAGATGTTGTTAAAACCCACAGGTTTTGCAAGAGGGGATGACTTAGCAGCAACAAGGACTTGATCTGACTCAATGACTTTGCGCTTTGATAAGGTTTATTGAGTTTGTTCCTCTGCTAGAAGTTCAGACAAAGCTACATCCACATATGGTAATGGAGATTGATGTAATAGTAGACCCTTAATGTGTTCATACTCAGGGCGAAGGGCCATAAGGAACTAAACCAGCCGAGTTTCCTGCCTATATTTGTCAAAAGTGGTTGAGTCTGGAGAGCAGGTAAACTGGGGTTCCATTAGAGTTAATTGATCCCATAATGCAGTCATCTTGACATAAAATTCATGAATAGACTGAGATCGCTGTTCAGCAGTTTTTATTTCCCATTCAAGTTAATAACGTCGGGTGGAATTGGATTGAACATATAACCGAGCCAAATAATCTCAGGTATCTTTAGGATGAGAGAATTTAGACAATTGATGTCCAATGGAGGGAGTGACTGAATTTGCAATCTAAGAGTTAATTTTTCCCACAGATGCTTCCCAATCCTCATAGGCACGATCCTTGGTGTCAGGTCCTGTGTAACGACCCAAGAATCTGGAGCTCTTAAGATTCTTAAGCCGCACTCGAATTGTAATAACAACACCACATAAATCAAATTCTCATGAGCATCAAGGTCATAAACAATCAAATTTCATTGTATTTCAACTATTATGTAGTTATTAGGAATCTTGATAACACTACTGAATATAACAATCTCTGTTTGTAGAAAAGAAAAATATCTAAGTCTTGGGCTAATCCCAACTACAAATATATTCTTTGTTTTTCCGCACTTTGGATCAGCCACGCATGCCAAAATCCACCGGCTAATCGCCGTCACTCCCTGAAATCTCCATGACTGCATTACCTGAAGTGGGGCGAACCACTAATCAGTAAAACTGGTGAGTAGAATAAGAAATATTAAGATAAAGCATATTTCAATCATTTAGAGAACATATATATATTCAATGACGTAATTTCAGTAACATTCTAATCAATTTCTTTCTTAAGTGATTTTCCCATTGTGGCATCAAATAGTTCCGATACCCTATACGGTGTATCTACGTTTCTGTCAACAACATGGCTTGTCAATTACCATGAATGTTGAGCCTGTTCCGATACTTCCAACTGGAGTATCTACATTTCTATCAACGACATGGCCTGTCTTGCCACCATGTGTTGAACTTACTTCCTTCAACTAACATCCATGAGAGAAATTCTATACTCAGTGCCAGCAGTTGGTATCACTTTATCTAAATCATCGATGGCAAGTTCAATCAACAAACTTATTATGGATCAAATTCTACTATAATTGGTTACATTATCATATTCTTCTCTTTGGCCAGTACCACATACCACTGGTTATTTCTCGCCCCATTTCTAGTCAAAATTGGTACCATGCTGTGGCATTGTCCATATTTTAATGGGGAGCTAATTATTCATTATAAAATCAACCACAGTTATCAAAACATATCATTGGATTCATTTAGAATCATATTTTCATTATTTTCAAATATGCAGCAATTTTCATGTAATTTACACCACTGCCAAATTACATAATATAAATGAATATTTCCATCTAACAGGTTAAAACTAATATTTTGTAATGATTGTCTTCACTCTAATTTAGAGGAAGCATCCGAACACTGGGCCACGAGTTAGATAAATAATGTTGGGGTAAGTGCATAAGATATCAACTATGTAATCGACAAGGCTTTAGTGAGATTATTAAAATATCGCAAAAGAACCAGGGCCTATTTGCAATTTTGATAAGGTGCTCTCTTCATAAATAACTCGACGGAAGTTCCCTGTAACGAAACAGAGATTTTCGTTGGCTTTTGGGGGTTTCGACCAACTACGATGGAGCTGGAAGATGGAGGGCTCCAACGGTTCAGATCACATGAGTCCACCACCAGTGGGGTCGCCCTGGGGTCCACCACCAGATGTAGGGACGTGATCTTCAATCGGGTGGCCCACGTGGGTTCTGTACTCCCCAACGGAAATTTGTTCCAAGACGGTCCGATCTGCATCAGCCTCTTCTCCGGCACTAGTTTCCTCCAGATCTGGGACTCGATGCACACGGGACCTGAGTTAGGGGTCTGATCTACCTTATGGCTTCCATCGGCAGTTCATTAGGATCTGATCAAAGGGCTTTTCTACTATTTACTTGGCCAGAGCACGTCGACAGTGAAGGAAAAGTGTTGCAACCGTAACATAGATGACCAAATCATCATTCGGGATGTTCAATTTCATCACAGTCAATTTCAAATCTCATTGAACAGGTAAGAATTCTACTCACCTAGTGTAGACGCGTGTTGATTGGGCAGTGGCCGGTCTCTCATCAGTCATTCGCCGCGCGTCCCGCTATTGATCTTCTTCTCCTCCTAACGATTTCACAGCCAAGTCAGTTTTCTTTTCTCTCTGAAATTTTTATTTTCGTTGATATCTGGATTAGGGACTTTATATATATATATACTGTGTTTGAAGGGAAGTCCAGTTTGGAAACTACTATTCTGAGAGAGGAAGTCTATTGGGACTCCTACAATGGACTTGCCAAAAGTCTTAAAACATTCCGATCAATTAGGAGACTCCCTGTCAGGCTCCAAGCATAGTTTGGACTATCATGGCCCACCTGGACAAGGGTTGGCCTACAAAAGTAGGTTCGGTTATTACATACTCCCCTCCTTTAGGAAATTTGGTCCTCCAAATTTAAATCATACCTGATGGAAAAAGTTGCGGATATTTGTCACGGACATCCTCCTCTGACTCCTAGGTGGCTTCGAGTTGATTATGATGCTGCCATAGGACCTTGACTAATCGAATAGTCTTGTTTCGTAGGGCTTTTTCCTTTGTCTCTAGAATAGCCACCGGCTTCTCTTCATAGGACAAATCGTGTTGCAACTGGAGAGGCTCGAAGTCAATAACATGCGAGGGATCTGAGTTGTATTTCTTTAGCATAGACACATGAAAGACATTGTGGACACTTGACAATTGAGGTGGTAGTGCAAGCTCATAAGCATTCCCATCACTGACTCGTCCCGTTACTTCGAAAGGTCCAATATAACGCGGACTTAACTTACCCTTTTTCCCAAATCGCATTACTCCCTTGGTCGGGGACACTTTGAGAAAAACATAGTCTCCTACGGCGAATTCCAATTCTCTCCTGCGATGGTCAGCATAACTTTTCTGTCTACTTTGAGCAGTCTTTAGCCTATCACGGATTTTCTTGATATTGTCCGTCGAAGTCTGTACCCAATTTGGTCCAAGTATTCTTTGGTCACCAACCTCCTCCTAGCAAATAGGAGTTTGACAATTTCGTCCATATAACGCCTCAAAAGGTGCCATTTGAATGCTTGAATGATAACTATTATTATAGGCAAACTCCACAAGTGGTAATTGCTCATCCCAACTGTCTTTGAAGTCCAAGGCACATGCTCGCAACATATCTTCAAGAGTTTGGCTAGATGACCCGCCCAATGGGTCATCTAGTTGACCCAGTCTTTTTACACTTCTAAGGGAGTATTTGTGTGAGAGAGTTCTGTTGAAATTCTTAGTCTTCGAATGACCTTGATTTAGTTTAATTATAATTCTAAGAAGAGTCCTAGTAGGGATGTTACAGTTCCCACAGGATTTCACGTGTGAGGCATCACAAAACAACCATCACAATCATAATTAGTTTTTTTCATAGAAGCTTGTGTGACTCATTGAACGTGTTTATCACTTGCAAATCATGGTATCACATACAGTCGTATTAATTGCATATTTAGATGAAGATCATGGCATACATGTCCATAGATAATATGAGGTTCAAGTTGAATTAGAACAGCAGTAAGAAGTAACAAGTAGTGGCAGTAGTGTTTAAGTTTTACAAAACGCCATCATAATTAAAGTTACACATCTTAATGGCCACCTTATTCAGCCACTATCCATGATCGATAAAAATAAATCAATCTCTCAAAGGATTGATCGAATTCAAAGATGGATTCAGCTACTAGGGCCCCCTCACAAGAGGAGTAAACACTATAAGGAATAACATCTCGGAAGAGAACTACATTGATTGAAAACCGAGTATTCATAATAATGAGGCTAACATCCTTATCTAAAGGAGTTGGCTTGATCCCTAAGCAACAATACTTCTTAATATTAGAATAATCCTAAATATAAAAGGAAACTCACTAATATTAATCATAATAAAACTAATTACTTAATATTATTCTTAAATAACTAGATGTTTGGTTGGGCCTGTGACTGTGCCCAACAGGTTGGTCGAGCCATGGTTTGGCTTGCATCAATTCTCTTTTGCTTGGAAAAACTTGACTCCAACGAGTTGCCAATTGATAAATGCAGGAGAGAATTCGACCGTAAGTTGCGGGAATGTTCTCCTGAGTTGAAAATCAATTGCACAAACTTTAGTCTTTTCTTTTGATCTGCATTTGCATGACATGTCTTGGAAGCTTGTCATGATTGTTTTCTGCGTGTAAAAGTACGCTGGAAGTATTTCTTCTTCTGATGAATGAATTTAGTTCAGACGTGTGATTGGAATAGTAGATGCTTCAATTGTTGGCTTTTGAATATCCATGATTTATCCCTGAAGATAAAGTCAATATGGGGGATTTCAACAATTTGATCTTCTTATGGAACCATTGGAGCAATTGATTTGATTTCCAATGACCCAATTAGATTGTTTGAAAGTGGTATTGAAATCAAACCACCTAGATGTTCAATGTCCTGGCTAACTTGAGCAAAGCCTTCGATGTGTGCTTGTCCTTGTTCTTCCACAATGCTTTGAGGTTCATGGTTGACATTGCCTTGATCAATAGTGTTTGTACCCATAAAATCAGTGTTACCATTAAATTGCTCTTCGATGTCATCCTTGATGTCTTCTGTCTGCGCTTTTCGTACAATCATTTTTTCTATTTCTTCTTTTTGCTTTTGCTGTGGTTCTTCAACTAGAGGTGATGATTTAGATGAAGACATGATTGTTGATGGTAATGGAACAAGCATAATTCGTTTCCTTCCCACACAATTGTATATTTGTTCATCTCTGTATCATTATGCATTTTTTGCAAATAGGAAATAAATTAAATTAGAAAGCTAATAAAAGTAAAGTCCTAATTAACAATAACTTCTAACAATAAGAGAATCCTAATAAACTTCATGTCCGAGAATAATTGTAGTTGTGAACTCTTTATTGGGCTTGGGCCCAATGGGCTGGCCAATCATGAATTTGGCCTGCATCACCATCAAGGCCAAGCACACGGTCCACATGATGAGCACTCGTGTAGCAGAATTGTTTGAAACACAACATCTGGGTCCACTCATCTACGCCTTGAGGAGTCTCTTCGACTTACTTAGTTTCCTGTGCAAGGGGCTCGGCATTGTCACTTGTAATGCCAAGTGTAACACCATTAGATATGACGATCTAGCAAGTGGAACTAATATAATAATAAATATTTGTTGCATCAAATGAATATAAATCTCTGATGATCATATAAGGGCAATAAAGGACAATAAAGGCATGATTATTCTTGAGTAAGCATGAATGAGTCATGATGAATCGTAAGTGACAATGTCTAATAGTATGTCCTAGCAAAATGGCATATCTACATTAGCTATATTCTCCTAAATTGGTTGCTACATATTGCCTAGATGAGAGCATGAACATAACATGACATGACATAATCTAGACTGCAACCAAGCCATAAACATATACTAAATCCACACTCAACCTGGTCCGATTGTGATAGGATCAAAGCGGGGTGGTGCCGACACAAAGAGTGATACAAATTGTAGATTGTGAACATAAGGTTGGAATGTAAGGTGCTATCCCACAGTAACAACAAATATGTGAGATCATATGCATAAGGGGTAGTCCCAATGACATACATAATCTGGTAACTTAAGATGTCATGCTGCAAGATCAGGAAACATGAATATAATAAATAAGCAACATACGATGCATGATCAAGTCTTGTTAATATAAAGAATGTAT
Source organism: Sextonia rubra (assembly GCA_037013555.1). Taxonomy (NCBI): domain Eukaryota; kingdom Viridiplantae; phylum Streptophyta; class Magnoliopsida; order Laurales; family Lauraceae; genus Sextonia; species Sextonia rubra. Next base: position 11,577,076 of record JASUAD010000011.1, read on the forward strand.
GCATGCATATATAACGATTGATGTTGGATCAAGAAGTGATTTACAGTCCAATCCTAGGGTCTGGATAATCCATCAGCCTCACTATCCAACTATGTGTAGTACTAAGGTCCTCGATGTCTCCATGCTACCTTAACCTTGTGTCACTTGAGTCTGAGAACATTGAGATACCCTAGGCCAACACCATTGGCTTAGTACGATGATTACCAAGTTCCGGTTATCCATGTAGGCGTATGACATTGACAGCTCAAACATCACTTACATTGGTCTAGGGGTCCATTGGGCCTTGTTTACAGTCAAAGGGTTTCAATACTAGTGTCCAAAAGTCACTAAAACCTCTAGGTTTCATGGTTACCCTCACACTTAACTGTGAACGGTCCACAGTTGACAACGGCCACCTCCGGTTAGCTTTATTGTTACAACCTGAAACTACAACTGTGGTTGGCAGTCATGGTTTTGCATGGTTGGCTCACGGTTAGCCGTGAAAGGGTCTATGGTTAGCCGTGAGCTAGCTGCTGTTCAAATTTTCTGGAAATGCAAGCTACTGGAATTGTGACTGTGGGACTCATTTGAGCTCTACGATTAACCGTGGGCTTTAGAAACCTGAAATTCGAACCTGGACTGGTCTGTAACAGGTGGGGTGTTTCCCCATTGAACTTCAAACCTTAGAAATTGTCTACTCTTGTCCAAATGGAACTCCCAAAGCTCATTACAACTACAGTTTCAAAGTAATCAAGAAATCCGTATCTCCATTCCACAAATCCACTAAAACACAAAAATGAGCTTGTATTGGGTATTCTATACATGTAATAACATATGAATCAACAATCAAAGCATACACGCATGATATTTTAAGTGCTCTACTTGCCAGACTGTTGCTTGGCTCAAATCCATGAAATCCAAGACTTATATACTCTATCCAAGCTCAATATAAGAAACCACAAATTTCTAGTTGACCCAACTCCCAAGATTCCTAGAATGGTGATTGAACAAAATAGGGTTGAATAAACTTGTATCCATCAGATTTGGGCTCCGTTAACTGATTTCAAGCATGAGAAGCTGATTGGAAGCAATTTTCTTACCAAGAGAACAAGTAGAGAAAAGATGGAGATGAATGAGAGCTTGTAGAAGGTAGAGAGGTTGAAGATGCTGCACTTGGGGCTGCTAACTGCTATGTGCAAAGCTTCCCTAGCTTGGTTGAAGGCAAGAAAGTGAAAAAGAAGATGATGAAGAGAAGAAGGGAAAAGAGTTCCAGTAACAAGAAGTGAGGGCCGATTAGGTTAGGGCTGGGTTTTAGTGGGAAATTTTCAGAAATTGTAGGAAGGTCCATGTTATTATGTGATTTGTCATATTAGGGCTTTTGGACTGGAAATGAAAATAAATGGGCTCCATTGAGTTAGGTCAAAACTTGGAAGTGACTACAAATGAAATGCTCTACCCATGGGATGCAAATCGGGCAGTTTTAAAATAATATGCAATCCTATATCAAATAACAAAGAGGTCCTCGAACTTGAACGAACTTGAATGTTAAGTGAATTCATTTTCTGTTTTCTTTCTCTGTTCCATGACATAAGCTCCTCGAAACTGTGGATGTAGCTGTCTTGACAAGTGTCTCTGGACTTTAGTGTTTTTCTTATATTGTATAAATTCCTTTTCATTATTATATTATATGATCTGTTTAATTTTTGGAAGTGTATTTTTGAAATTTGGGTGCAGTTGACTTGTTCAGTTAATGGATGTTTCATTACTTTCAGGTAATTAAGCATTTGAGGTACAGTGCTGTTTCAGTTCCACCTACTTATGATGAATCCTTCAAGAAGGCAATGTGGAGTTTTCAGCATCAGCGAGTTTATGATCCCACAATTGAAGATATTGTTCATCTAACTGACATCCCACATGACCTTGGCTCTGACTTGGACTTTCTGGGCCCATATCCTTGTTGTATAGTTCATGTTGTTGCTTTTCATTACAAATGAATTTCTTCATTTATTTTGAATTTTCAGTTTGAATCTTAACAATTAGTACATTGCTACCACAAAGTGTAGTGAAAGGCATATCTAAAGGCGATCTTGATCCATTAACTAAATTGCCATTCCAGGTGTGTTCTCTCTACCATAATTCGTCATCATCATCATCTTAGCCTTATTTCATTAATTTGTTGTCAAATATAACACTTTCATAATTCCCTTTGCTTGTTTTGGCCGTGGACCTAGCATTTCAAAATTTGATTCTTATTTCATTTTATTTAAAATTCAAATGTTGGATACAATGTCCTTCTTTGTTCTGTTCTACCATATAGCATTGCATACTATTGATCCTTTTGTTTCAATGGTTAATATCATTTAATCTAACAAAGAGGCTATGTGAACTATACAAAAACATGGAAACTACAGTCCCTTGAATGTAGTTTAATCAAATTTTAATCTTTTCTCTTTTTGATTTTCCAACTAAACTTTTTAACTTCCTCCTCTGTGCTCAAACCTTTGCTTATACATATTAATCCTTCCTGTCATATGGCAGTAAGACCTACTATTACATAAAAGGTTGAATTAATAGAGAATATTAAGATGATTGGTGGTTGTGAGTTCCAAGTGCGGAACCACAATGTAGTAATAAAAACTGGTGAGACCAGGTTAATACATAGGAAGCAAGATGTTTAAGGTCCTTTTCAGTTTGTACCTGCCCTAAATAAAATCTAAAACTATACGAAATTAAAACTAAAAATTAGAACCATTCCTACTTTAATTAAAATAATTAATTACAAATCAAATAAAAAAGAAAACTTCCTACATCTAAAAATCCTAAATCTAAAACTTTCTAAAAAAAACTAAAGCTACTACAAAACTAAAACACAAGTTAGAACTTCCAAAAATGAAAGCTTTCTTAAAACAAAATTAAATGAAATTTAGAAACTAAAAAAAACACAAGTTAGAAACTTTCCTAAGCTAGCAAAGTTAGTAAAATTAGTAGTACTATGCAATGCATGCCATGACTAGTTTCCTAATGCAAAGTTTCCTGAACGAGATGTAAAATTTTAAATTAAATATGAACTTAATCTAATGAAATTTTAAACTAGATTTAATGGCTCGAAATCATGCTGTATTGATGCATGAACCTAACAAAAACACGGATTTGAAAAACATTCTAAAACGCATAAATAATGCATGAATAATGGTTGCAAAAAATAAAAATTTCGGACATGCAGTTTGGCAAACAGTCTTAGTTTAGGCCTCTCGAAATCGACCTTCCCATAATCTTTTGAATCTGAAACTTTGAGATTTTAAAGTTCACTTATCAAAGTTTAATCCATCCAATTTTTACAGCAAAACTCACTGATTTGATATGTCTATTAATTCTAAACTTTCAGACCAAAAATCTGCCCTGTGCGTAGCTTTTGTATATAGAATTTCTGACTGGTGAGTGTTTTAGTGACTGAAAACCCAATCTCCCTTAATCCTTTTCCTCTGAAATTTTTATGGCACAAAGTTAACTCAATCAACAATGGTTCCTCCAAATTTTAAGCCAAAATAACCTTTCTGTGTCACGTTTTAAATTGCCAATATTTGGGGAAAAATAGTGACTATTTTGCTGTCTTTTTAAATCCAAAATTGACCCCATTAATTTCCAAAAAAAAAAAAAAATCACGAATTCCAGATCTAAAATTCTAAAATTCCAAATTATAGTAACTAATCTAACACATGATATGAATGCATGCTTCTAAAAATTAATCATAGCCATAAATCATGCAACATAAAACACAAATAGAGCAAGAAGAACAATGTAATTTAAATGTAGTATTTTTGTAGAAATTTAAATGTAGTGAATAATAAAAGTAAATGTAGTAAACAATAAATGTGAATGTAGTTTGTAGAAATTTAAATGTGGTTCATCTAGTGAGTATTGTTTTATTTCTTCCAAAAAATCCTTACTCAATTTAATTATACTTCAAGTCTGTCCTTACAGACTCGGATCGTCAATCCAAGTAAGCAACCAAGCATACATTCGAAATATATTAAATCACAAAGAGAATAACGAAAGATTGTAGAAATTTAAATGTGGTTCATCTAGTGAGTATTGTTTTATTTCTTCCAAAAAATCCTTACTCAATTTAATTATACTTCAAGTCTGTCCTTATAGACTCGGATTGTCAATCCAAGTAATCAACCAAGCATACATTCGAAATATATTAAATCACAAAGAGAATAACGAAAGACATTGTAGAGAGATTCTTTCTTGCTCTCCTTTGGAAACCAATCTCTACACAAACTATCCATATTTAGAAGATTCTTCTCTCATGTGTAAATAAATCTTCTAAGTCAGCTTTTCTTCTTGAAATTTCTTGGGGCATGTTTGGTAACAAGTGAGGAATACACAGATCTATATATTTCTCACTACCCTTAGAAACGAATAATCCTCACTAAGGATTTTATATCTAATGATTCTCATGCTCATTGTTTGGTTAGAACCGTGGAATGACAAGAGATTTCTTCAATCTACGTTTGGAGTTGAACACCAATATCCGTTGAAATGAAACATCCCACCTAATATGAGGCTTTTGATGGTTGGCTATGACCAAGACTTATTAGCTGATAGGTGGGGCCAATTCATGATATTTAACATACTAAGAAGTAAGAACTTTTATTGTGCTTTTGATTGATATGATGGGACCCATTGCATTCCATGTTTGAGATTAAAAAGGTGACATTGTGACTCAATTTCTGTAATGACCCAAAAATCTGGAGCTTTTCAGATTCTTAAGTCGTTTATCGTGATTATAATACAATAATATTCATTAAGTAAATTCCAAGAGCAAGTCCAAGCAAAAATAAATATTTAAAATCTCAATATTAATGTCTTAACAAGTTTTTACAGGTTTAGCTGGATAAGATATTAAATCTAAGAAAGTATCCCAAAATTGGGCTGGCCCCCATCTAATAATCTAGGAAGTGCTTCGATCTCTCAATCAGTGATGCATGCCAAAATCTATAAGCTGATCTCCGTCGTTCCCAGATCCCGCTATGAATGCGTTACTTGTAGTGGGGCAAACCACTAGTTAGTAATACCGGTGAGTAGAATTTCTAAATCAAGAGAACAAAAGAAACTTGCATGATAACAAAAATGTTATATTATAGTTGTTCTATCATATCACTTCCGTTTATTCATCCTCATCAGTGTATTGATAGAATCAAATGCGTCACATAAATCTTCGATATTCATATGTTTCTTTGAAAAGAAAGTTCATAGGTTTACCCTGAAGAGTAAGTTCATAATCCTATTCAACAACATTGTTTAATGTATACCAAGATTGTCATATTGTACTTTCATATGGGATTCACATTCATGTGGTGACAATACTGCCACCATCCTCAATTCATAGACATTGTTTGAATGGGGGAATTCATATTCATGTCGTGACAAGACTGTCACCCATCTTAATTCATAGGAGTTCTTATGTTCCCACAAGGGGATTCATATTCTTGTTATGACAAAACTGTCACCCACAAAGGAATTTTATATTCGTGTCGTGATCAGACTGACACCCATCTTAATTTCTAATAGATGTTTGAACAAAGGAATTCATATCTGTGTTGTGATCAGACTGTCACCCAATTTAATTTATAGAAGTTCTTATGTTCCCACAAGGGGATTCATATTCTTGTCGTGACAAAACTATCACCTTTCATTGTTCGAAGATTGATTCAATACCAGTGTAAAAACAATCATAATTCTGATTTTTAATTTTAGTTCATAAGTTTTAAGTATCATCACGTTTACCATTGGCCAATCCCACATATTTCATATTGAAATCTCGCCCTACTCTGATTCATTATTGGTAATTCCACGTATGTGGCATTGTCCAAATGTCCCTTGAGATACATGTTACTCATAGATCAAACATACTAATCAATCTTAAACTCTGTGATATTTAGCTTAGATCGCACACTTATCATTAAAGTACTCAAGTGTTCTATCCAAATCTTCACTTCAGCCACAGTTATAAATTACATAATGAAAGACATCGAAAATCTGAGTTACTAAAATTCAGAATTAATACATAAACATAGGATGAACAATGAAAGCATGCCTGATAAGAATTAGTTATTCCAACAGTTACACTCTTATTCTCTAACCTTAGAAAGTAATAATCATAAGAATTATTCATAAGGGTACTCAGCAGAAAATAATAAGAAGGCATCTCCATCATGAGATGTTTCAGAATTCATCCAGTACTATATCTGGCAGAACAAGGTTCAAATATAACTCTAGTCAAGGGAAGAAAAGCCACACAACTGGGCTGTGTTTGGAGCAGTTGGATGTGGGTCCCATTAGTCCAATCCTCCTGGGACCACCACACAAGTGGTCCAATCTTCACACATGATTCATCCATTAGACTTAGATCAAATATTATGATCAAGTGCTTTAAGAGTACTATATTAACTGTTTCCTTTAGCACATGTTCTACAGATGATATCCATCCAGACTTTATACAAACAGAACTGTAGCACCAATAAAAATATTAATAATAAAGAGAAGAGTGACCAGTGAAATAATATTCAGCAAAAATAGAAAACTCAACAAGCAGATTCTGAAACTATTCCCACCCTGTGCTCATGTTTTTGTACCAAGTGAACAGAAGAGTTTCTGTAACTGAGGGTATGTAGTTTTTTTATTTTTTTAACCTAGAAGCTTCAATAAAAGTAATGATATATGAATAGAAATCTTCACATAGTGCTAAGTAGAAACAGTACTAGTGACAGGGAGATAGTCTCACGCCTAGCCCTGTTTGATTCCCTTGGATGAGATGTACCAATGGGCAAATCCTAATGGGTCCACCACCCTAGTGGTTGACCACTTGTCCCATACCAGATGTAGGGACCTGACCTTAGATTAGGTGGGCCACATGGGTCCACAGCCCTCAAACAATCAAGTTACATTTTGACGACCTGAACTGATAATCATTTCAGTTCTGAATTAATGTACACATTAAACTATCATACTGCATGATGAAAACAGTCCTTAAGAAGCACATTCATCATAAGATTCGATTAACCAATCATTTATACAAAAAGGGAGCAGTTTTAAGTCTTTATTTTCCTTCACAGACTTGTCGACAGTCTTGCATTTTCATCAATTTAGATCTAGATGCTAATATAATGAACCCCTATTGAACCAAATCAAAGAAATGATATCCCTGATGTCAAGATGTACTTGTATCTTGCTGAACTTGTATCTTGTTGCAAAGATAACAACAGAAATTGATATATATATTTAAATTGATACCAAATAGTAGAATATGAAGAACAAAATATTGAAATGAGTATAAGAGAAGTCCTACTCACCTTGTGTAAGTAATGAGTGACCTCAATTCAAACATCCACTGAACCAAGGCTCCTTGTAGAAATTCTTTGCTTCAATTTCAAATATCCAGATATTAGACTACTATTCCTCTTACATGAAAAGTGAACAAAGAAGAGAAGGATTCTCTATTTATAGAGTATTGGACGTCCATTGGAGGAGTCCCAATTGGATGTTTCTTCTTGAAGGGTCACCTAGAAAATCTAAGGTTGCATAGGAAGTCACAAAGTTGCCTAGGAACCCATAAAGTCATACCTACTAGTATGCAACAAAGAGTCATTTTAGAAAACTGAACAGTCACTAAAGATGGGTCTTGGGTCTAGTTTTCCACCTATTAAAGAGGTCCGTAGGTCTTGGCCCAACAGCTCAGTCTATACATAAATTGGATTGGCCAATGTGGGCCTTTCTAAGCCCAGTTGGCCCAGTATAAATTCAGGGTTATTACAATTTCTACAAACTCAACTTACTTCATTTGCATTACAAAATCATTCATTTAACCTACTCCATCTTCTAAACTTCATTACAAGAAGCTAGTAGGAAATTGAGAATAGTCTCAGGGCCTTCACCTTTTGTTCTCATCCCATCCCTTATTCTCAAAAGTTCCAACTTGAATGATGCATACCCATCACAGGCTCATAATTGAAATTTGATTTCTTTCAATTGCTTATCATAACCTGAAACAAATAAATACAAAAATTATAACATGTATAATGAGAATGCAGTGCACCCATAACAACTTAATATATATGCTCTCATGGAACCAATTCAAATGATGTCAACTGCTAGAATAACTATTCTAAACCCACTACCAACACATCCAGCTTTGCTCTACACCATTATCATATCACAAAACCACATGCTTTGTCAGTCTAAGGTGAGGACAAGTTCCCATAAAGCAGTTCTTCCATCCTCGCTCAAATTTGATTGGGTAAAAGAATTATGTATTAACCATTAACAAACCATCCATGCAAACATGGTTTGAGCTAAAAACATACTCCAGTTTCACTATTGATATAGGAAGAAAATTCAGCAATGAACAGAGGGCTCAACTGAGGGAGAGAAGTCAGTCATACATAAGGTAATCTCTGTTTATACAATTTCAACTGGGGGCAGAAATTTGTCATATAGTTGAACTCTGCTAATACAATTTTATACTCTTCATTGGTGCTCTACTACTCCATTTGTTTCAGCAACCATAGAACCCAATTGAAATCCTTTCCCCATTGCAAACCGAGAGCAACATGTTGCCTCTTTCAGCTATTAAATCTGATGAATATCTCATCAGTCGCATAGCATAATTTGAGACCCAAGTGATGTAACGACTCAAAAATCTGGAGCTCTTCAGATTATTAGGACGTTTCCAATTTAGAATTCAATATTCATCATAAGTAAAATTTCAAGAGCATAAAGTCCAAAGCATACATTATATGCCATATATTAATGTCTGAAAGTCAACAAGCGTACTACTGAAAGACACAAGATTTATTTAATTCTAATAGACTAGTTCTAGTATGGGTTGGCCCATCTAAGAGTTATTTTCCGTTCGCTCAATTAGCCATGCATGCTGAACTCCATCGGTTGATCTCTGTCATCCCCTAAGCCCGCTATGGATGCATTACCTGAAGTGGGGTGAACCATTAGTCAGTAATACTGGTGAGTAGAATTTCTAATATAATCAACTAATATAAAATAATAAATAAAAATAAATAAATCAGCATAAATTCAATCCATCCTAATCAGATGAATAATCTATATTTCAAGGAATAATATATCAATATAAATATCCATTTGATTTATACTCAAATATCTATTAATATCAATGCATTGGCAATTTCCAATACCCCACACCGGAGTATCTACCTTTTTATAAACTACATAGCTTATTGTCCACCAGGATAGTTGACTTTATTTCCCTCGACCAATCATCCACGAGGAAGTTCTTATTTATCCTCAACGTCATGGCCTACCATCCGTCATGATTGTTGATCCTCCTTCTCTCGATCAATGTCCACAAGAGAAGTTCTCTTTATCATCATCATCATCTCATTTTGTCTATGGTCAATCTCACATACTTAAGGTTAAGTCTTCGCCCTACTCCAAATCGGAGTTGATACCCAACATATGGCATTGCCCAAATCTTTTGAAAGGTAATTGATTTTCACATGATTACCATATAGATTATATCACAACAATAATTATTATATTGGATTATACACAAATATTCTTAAATTCACTAAAAGCAGATATCATACTCAACAGGTGTATGAAACAAAAGTAATCACCAACATTAAAGAAAAGGATTAGTGGTTATTATTGATTAATCAATGGTGCCAACACTTGTCCTTCCAAGTCTAAGACAATTCCAAATTTCTGTCCTTCTAGACAAGTAGTAGTAAAAAGGGGTTTTTAAATATAAATATAGACTACAAGGACCAATCTGAAAATTCCATAAACTATTTTGCAAATGAATACCAGTCGACAGAACCGAAAGAGTCTCCTCCTAGAACTTGTCTCACGCCCCTGCCTCTTAAGGAAATTAAATGGCGGGACCCAATGGTCCAAACAACATGGGTCCATCACCTTAGTGGTTGCCCATCAGTCCTCCACTAGATGTGGGGGACTGATCACTGATCGGGTGGACCATGTGGGTCCATTATCCCATACACTCATTGGTACCAATGACGTTCTTGAAACTAAAAGGTCACAATTTTTGGTACATTCTCTATGATAATCCTCCCTCTTAGATGTTAAAATCAGGCTTCAAGAATCATACAGATCCTACAGCATTAGTTTATCCAAGTCCAAGCACAAATCTTGAGTTTTATTCCATTTTTATGGAATACAGAGGGTTGACAAAAATGCTCATGTTCATCAGGTATTCTCTTATATTTGGATTGTGGGTCCTTGAGATCCAAGTTACAAGGGGACCCCACTAGTAGGGTCGCCCATCAGTGATCTCTTAGATCCCCGGGCATGATCCTTGATCAGATCGTCCACTGGGACCCACAACCCCTTGAAGGCAAAACCTGCCCAAAGAGATTGGTTAGGGAAAAAGTCCCTGGTCTAATTAAATTTCTCTATTATTGCTTGACAGATTGGTGCTGAAACAACTTTTAGTAGTGACTTAAACTCAGGTCCATTATCAGAACTCAAATCTGTATATTTCATCCAATGAAAAGCATGTCAATAATACTCAACTGGTATTGTTACTTGTTGCCTTGTAACAAAATTTCTTAACTGAAGCAATCATTCACAATCACATGTTCATGAGTCTAATTAGAAATTTCTGCTTACCTCACATAGACAATCGGAGCCCGTGATGTGAGCGGTCTCGAGCCAGACATCCACTATCGTCCCGCTTTTCTTTCTGAATCTCTACTCTTACCACCAACAAAAACATAGCATTAGTTAGATCTCTCTCTATCTCCTGTTTATAATATTTGAAGAAGGTGAGGAAACAAGAGAGAGACCTCTCTTTTATAATAGATACAGCCTCCATATAAGGAGTCCAATGGAAGTCCTTTGAAATTCCTCACATGAATAGTTACTTTTGGGTACTCCAAGAGTCTTGCCTATTGGTATTCAGAGTTATTCTTGGGTACCCCAAGAGTCTCACCTATTGGTATTCAGAGTTACTCTTGGGTACTCGAAGAGTCTCACCGACTGGTATTGGGTATGGGTCAAAATCCTACTATGTCTTTGGGCCCTAAGTAATACTTACTTGAACCCGATAAAACCTCGCCCATCGTACCAATTTAACATCAAACTGGGCTGGCCAAAGGTAGCCCCATCTAAGATAGATTGGTCTGCAAGGCTATAAGTCAGGGTTGTTACAAGTGATCTCCACCTACTCGTAGATCTCCAACTATGGTAGCAATAGCTGGAGTCTCTGGTGGGCGGTGCAGTGGAATTGGCAACGTTTGGCGGTGGTGGCAGCAAAAAAAAGCCCAAAAACAAATTAGTAGCGGTACTACGATAGCGGTAGCAGTGGAGGCGGCCCTGCCTTTTTCTTCTTCGGTTTGCCTAGGTTATGAAATAGGGCAAAATCAAGCCCTTTATTCTAGATCTGAAAAGCCATATTTGTATCCATCAAAAAACCAATACGATTTCTAAATCCAATCTTGGTCGAGATTTTCTCTAGTGGCAATGGGGATCCGGAAGAAGGCCTTTATCTTCTGTAGTGATCAAGCCTGGGTTGAAGAAGCAATGCCTCAGTGGAGAGCGAGAGTTGATGAGAGGGATACTGATAGGGATTGCATAGAAAGTTAGTTCCATGAGAATGGGAGTGAGGGCTTGCTTTGCGAAGAGTTGAATTGAGAGAGGGATTACGAAGGAGGGGTAAGGAATTTTGTTTTTATACCCGTCTAAGAAGCATGGACACGGACACGGGACACAAATATGACACGACATATACGCCGACACGGCATTTCTCAAAAAAGTAGGACACGGACACGTCGGGGGACACGTTAATAATATATATTAATATATATAATCATCTACTAAAAAAATAATATCATTTTAACTTTTTAAATCAATTTAGCGATCAAAAAATAAAAATTCAAGTACCGACTAACAAACATATCAAATTATCAAATATCAGTACAACACTAAAACATAATTTATAATCATTAAACATGAAATATCTACAATTCCATAAAATCCATATAAAGAAAAGGGCGGATCATCTCTTTTCTCTCCCTTAAAAAAAAGCAAAAAAGGAGCCTATCTTGAGGCCTATTCTTTAGTGAAATATTTATTTGTCTTTAGCTTGTGATATGATTAATATTTACAATCATACATTTTTCTATGGTACAAAATTGTCATATATCAAGTTTCCAAGTTTTTATAACCACATGTTAACAAAGTGTCCAAGAGATATCACCCATATGCTTATTTTTTAGTCATAGACACGGGCTAAGAATTGTGGGACACGTTGCAAAAAGAGTGCCGGACAAGTGTCCAAAATTAAAATTTTTAGTTCTTAATTATGGACACGGCTAAATAGTATCGGACACGTGTCCGACACGGACACGTCACTTTCTTAGAAGTGTCCGTGCTTCTTAGATACCCGTACTCTAAAACTCGTTGATTTCTAAGTCCCAGGGGGGGAGGTCAGATCCTCAAAACCTCACTTTTGATGATTTCCGACACTCTAAATCAGTGACTATTTTACAGCACCAAACTTGGATTTTCATGTTTAGTGTGGAAAGCAGAGATCATATCGTCAGTGATTTTGTTACCAAAATTCCCCTGAGGAGTTTCTTCAAATCTTTTTGGATTATCATGAAAAGAAAAATGCAAGGATGGTGGACCCCACTTTGATCTTTATTGTACTTCACTTGAGGAGAGATGGATCCTACCCAAAGGTGTGTAACATGTAGAAAGTTTCTAATCTTTTTGCAATTTTGCCTAAAAATACACAGTCAACTTTTTGAGGCCATAATTTTGTCGTTTCAGCTCTGATTGATGCAATGTTTGATCTTATGAATATCTACTCGAAAAGAGCTTTCCAATGGTTGGTACATTGTCCAAATCCAATGCTTGGTTTGAGAGTTATGATCGTTTAAATCTATTTTGTCCAAAGATAAATGAGATTGACTTTCCATTTCTGAATTTCTTTTCGTTGACTTTCCTTTTCTTGAAGTCTCTCCACCTTGGCTTTCTTTACTTGATTCAAATTTGAATTCTTGTAACAATTGGAGAGTGGGACCTCCCTTTGACCATCCGAGAAATTGTGCACATGTGTGTGGGGTCCTCATGAAGCCAATCTTTCAATCTTTCAAATTTATTGTGTCTTCTCTCTCTAGTTTTCTTCAAATTATTTTCTTTGCCTAATTCGAATGTTGTGGTGACCCATTTCATTAATTTCTTGCACAACAAAATGATGTTTCATTAAACTCAATAATTTTGACTATAAGTCATAACTTCATCAATATGGGCCCATCTCTCATGAAATGAGAATACAAATGCACATCATTAGGCATGATTTTATGTATATTATCTAATGATGATGAAAAATAAATTTATTTCGTGAGAAAAATAATTTTCACAAAACCTTCCAAGAATATAATTCTAAATATCTCCAGTTTCATGAATTTATACAAAAATGATGATTTTTGAGCAAATTGTGCAAGAAAACACTATAATAAATTTAAAATGCATAAAATATGATTTCAATCTCAATTAAGTTCTTTTGATTCAGTAAGTCCTTAAAATGGTCCAAAAATGTGCATAAAAACTATGATACGGATACTTACCGGATACTTGTGCAAGCCCAATGTATTCGTATCATACCGATATGATACTTGTACTGGTACCTGATACTGCACCGATACTTTTGGGGTATAAGTTTGGTATATCCTACTTAGCAAGTCCATTACTTCATTTATTTCTTTAAGTTTTCTTACTTTTCAACATAGAAAATGTAGAATTGAACATAAACAATTGATAATTTCGTTAATTAAAACGTAAATTAAAGGAAAATTTAGGACAGCTGAATCCGTATCCGTATCCTAAATTTTCCAAAGTGTAGAGTCGTATCCCTAATCTCTGTATTCGTATTCATACCCATATTTGTATCTGGGCATCATAGCATAAAAATATGCATTTTTAAGGACTTAACAATTGGATATCTCATGATGTGGATGAGTTTGTGCTAAATTGGGATTAGTTGTTTGTATTTGATTAGGACTATATTATATTGATGTGATGAGGATTATATATATTAGAGTTATGTTAGTCCATGTTTAAGGCACCATTTGGCAAGTCTATTTCTCTCTTTTTTTTTTCCCTTTTTGGGAGAGCAAGGAAGTGTATATATTAATCACGGAAAGAAGGGAATTATTTAGACTTATGCCACCCCAAAAGGCAACCAGTTATGGAAGGCCCCCATCCATGGGCAAGAGGAGGGAGGGCATAAAAGAATGGGAGCAAAACAAAATTATAGCAGCCATAAGCTGGAACAGCTAACAAACAAAAGAACGATCAATACACTATGCAACCAAAGGTAATTATTATAGCCCATCATTGTTATGCCCCGATCTTGGGAAATGGGGTTAGAATGGGCTTTACGGGGTGTGCATACATAATCCCGTAGCAATCTGTGCATATGAAAATATGCACGAATTACTACAAGGAGGATTCCACAGGAACGTGTAGAGATATTTCTCCAACATGTAAATTATGTTTGACAATAAGTAAAAGCCTGTGTAATACACTTGTAATGACCATAAGCAATAATAAAGATACATCATCCATTTCATAAATAAGTTTGAAATCTGTACTTAACCATTCACATTTACATGACAATAATTGCTTAAGCATATATAAGATTCAAAATCTTATATGCGTCTATCAAAATGCTAGGTGCAAGAACAACCATAGTCCAAGCAAAACAACCCAACATGACAACCCATTGTCACTCTTCGTAGGACGATTAAGAGAAGACGTCGTCTTCTTTACTCTCATCTACTCCCCGAGGTTCCATTTAGGTTCTTGCTGGGGCGCATCGTTTGCCTTACTGGTTTGGGTTAGTACTTGTAACACCAAGGTTAGCATTGTTAATACGACAGTTAAGTAAGTATAGAGAGATATATAAGACCATTATGCTGTATCAAAGGAATTAAGAAATATATATGGATTAAAATAAGGCAATGATCATAAACTAAGCATGTGATGCATGAGTAAACATGAGTAACGAATCATAAATAGGATATCAAATCATACTAGATGGCATTCACGAGGCTATATTCTCCCAAAAGAGAGCGTATCATCTAGAGAGCGTACATATGAGATGCCAGGGGATTAGGTTAACTTCCCGTGGAGCGTCGACAACTCCTCCGTGGACTACTGCAGCGGTGACATAAAAAATACCCGAATTAGTCCCGTTAAACCTAATAAGGGTACAAGCTAAGTGGTATCGGCTCAACGTATCAAGACTGATTCGCATTCATATCTTTCATACTTATGATTAATCATAGTGATCGTCTCATATTCATACATATCAGTCATGCTTATCATATCATACATTACGGAGATTCGGTCTTGAGATCATATGTAACATTTGCAAGAGAGTTTAGAATTCCATTAAAATGGTGAGAATACAGTGCCCTTCAGAGATGACTGTAGTTTTACATATATAGGGGTTGATTTCCCTCATTACAATCCATAGATCCTATATTATAGCACAGATCCTAAATTATAGCATTATCCTTTGACTTATTCTAGATCCTATATTATAGCACAGATCCTAAATTATAGCTTATTCTACAGTACAACAGTGGACTGAAAACTGGACTGAGCCTAAATGGCCTGCTTGCCAAGATCGGGCCTGGACTGGGCCTAAATGGCCTGCTTCGATTGACACCCCCTCTCAAATTGATGCCGGGGAGTCATAAAGCAGCAATTTGGAGACAAGAAATTGATGCCGAGGCCAAGGAAGGCCCTTTGTGAAGATATCTGCAAACTGAAATTCTGTAGAGACATGAGGAAGACGAATGACATCACGCTTATATTCATCTCGAATAAAGTGGCAGTCAACTTCGATATGTTTGGTGCGTTCATGAAATATAGGATTTTCAGTGATTCGGATGGCCCCAGTATTATCAGCATGCAAAGGAGTAGGAGATGTTTGAGCGAACCCGAGTTCCGATAGAAGTCCCCGTAACCATAAAATCTCAGAACAAGCAGAAGACATTGCCCTATATTCAGCTTCCGTGGAAGATCTAGACACACGTTCTTGTTTCTTGCATTTCCAAGAAACGAGAGAAGTTCCAAGGTACATGCACCAACCAGTAGTAGAACGGCGTGTGTCTGGACAGCCTGCCCAGTCAGCATTCGCATAAGCGGTCAGATGAAGAGGATTATCCTTTGGATAATATAAACCACGAGGGACAGTTTTTAACAGATAGCGAAGAATGCGCTTCACAGCTGTCAAATGAAGATGTCTAGGAGCGGTCATGAACTGGCTCACAAGATGAACGACATAGGAGATGTCAGGTCTAGTGATGGTGAGATAGACAAGACTTCCCACCAGACGCCGGTAGGTTTGAGGATCAGGAAGAAGATCGCCATCATCCTTACTCAACTTGAGATTGACCTCGACAGGCGTATCGACAGGGGAAGAATCATGGAGGTCAGCCAACTCGATAAGATCTGATGTGTATTTGTGTTGATTAACAAATAGACCTTTGGGAGATTGATGCACCTCTAAGCCCAAGAAATAATGCAAGGGGCCCAAATCCTTCATACAGAAGGAATCCTTGAGAGAAGCCTGGAGGGATTTGATCATACCATCATCTGTGCCAGTGATAATAATATCGTCAACATATACGAGAAGCACAGTAACACCAGTAGAGGAGTGGCATAAAAAGAGAGATGGATCATAAGAACTTGGGGTAAAGCCACTCTCGCATAAGAGACCCTTGAAGGTCTCGAACCATGCCCGAGGAGCTTGCTTGAGACCATAAAGCGATTTGCGCAGGCGACAGACACTCCTCTTAGAGGGAGAGGGGACACCTTGTGGTATCCGCATATAGACTTCTTCTTGCAGATCCCCATGGAGAAAGGCATTTTTGACATCCATTTGGTATAAAGGCCAGGATTTAGAGGCAGCAATGGCGAGAAGTAACCGAACAGAAGTCATTTTTGCCACAGGTGCAAACGTTTCCTCATAGTCAATGCCATACTCTTGTCTGTTTCCGAGTGCTACAAGTCTAGCTTTGTGTCTATCCAATGACCCATCAGATTTAAGCTTGATCGAGTAGATCCATTTGCAACCGATGGGTTTAACTCCGGAAGGACAATCCACAATATCCCAGGTGTGATTCTGATCCAATGCATCCAATTCCTCCTTCATAACTTGGTTCCAACAATCTTGTTGGACAGCCTGCAAATAAGAACTTGGGATAGAGATAGAAGAGAGAGTGGTCATCAAGGAAGTATGGGTAAATCCATACCTATCAGGCGGTCTAGAAGTTCTGGAGGAGCGACGTAAGGGAGGAGTAGTTGTGGAACCATGTGTCGGTGGAGGATCAGGGGGAGGACCATCCACAGTGGGAGGTTTCTCCCGACGGTGGTATACAAAAGCAGGATTAAACCGAGTAACAGAGGTTTGATCCGAAAAACCTGGTAAGAGAGCTGGGGAAGAGGGATGAGGACTGTCCATGTGAGTGGGAAAGAAATATTGATTTTCAAAGAAAATAACATTCCGAGAAACCCTGATACGACGACCAATGGGATCATAACAAACAAAACCTTTTTGATTAGTGGCATAACCCAAAAAAGCACACCTGCGAGATTGTGCTGTTAGTTTCGTTCTTTCTGTGGGAGGTAAATGAACAAAGCAAACACAGCCAAAGGTATGTAAGTGATCAAACACTATGATGCACGGATACTTCAAAATGGCCAACGTATCGTGTCGTATCGTATCCGATACTTCACTTTTTGTGTGTAAAATCCGTGTCCCTGCCGTGTCCATAAGGTGTCCTCGCCGTATCCATGCCGTATCCGGGCATCATAGATCAAACATAGGATGATGACCAAACAATTTAAAATGAGGCGTTAAATGGCCAATGGTAGGGGATGGAATGCGGTTTATGAGATAAACAGCCGTGGTGAGAGCTTCAGTCCAAAAACGAGGGGGAACGGATGCTTCAATCAGAAGAGTTCTAGTGACATCAAGAAGATGTCTGTTTTTCCGTTCCGCAACGCCATTTTGTTGTGGAGTATACGGATAGGTACGTTGAGAAATGATTCCTTTATTGTTTAAAAAGGATTGAAAATCCTTGGAAACATACTCCCCCCCTGAGTCTGAGCGCAAAGTTTTAATGCATTTAGAGAATTGGTTTTCAACATATTGAACAAAAAATTTAAATGCATTAAGAACAGCAGACTTCGAATGTAATAAATAAATCCAAGTAAATCTGCTGTAGTCATCAATGAATGTTACAAAGTACTTGAAATGACTATGTGAAATGGTCGGAGCAATGCCCCAAACATCATTGTGAATTAAGTCAAAACATGAAGTGCTCCGTGTGTCAGAGATTGGAAAGGGTAAAGTTTTACTCTTTCCTAATTTACAAGCATCACAGTCAAAAGAAGCAGAATCAATAGGTTTATTTATTAATCCAGAGTGAAATAAAGTAGACAGTGTAGAAGCATTCGGATGACCAAGTCTATTATGCTGCAATCGAGAATTATTCTGAATGAAAAAACAAAATAACTGATGTAAAGGTTTATCATGAATAAATGAAGACACTGGTAAAGGAAAAAGTCTGCCACGCTTAGGCCCCCTCGCGATCACTTCCCCCGACTCCTGGTCCTGCACAACACAACCAGCAGAAGAAAAAGAGACATTGTAATTATTTTCAACAAGTTGACCCACAGAAACCAAATTGGTAGCAAGATGAGGTGAAACTAAAACATTGGTTAAGGGTAAGGGGCCAGGGGTATCACCAACAGAGGTGATGGGAAGATGATCTCCGTTTGCAGCTTGAACCGTAAGATGACCAGTATAAGGAACTACATTTTGCAATTGTATAGGTGAAGAGGACATATGGTTACTGGCACCAGAATCTAAGTACCATGTATTAGAAAGAGATGACCCAGTACCTGCGATGTGCATGGATGCCAAGGCATTGATAATCATTTGGTTGACCATCTCAGGGGTGAGAGGAGCTGGGGATGCAGATTGCGTGGAGGAATCAGGTTGTGAGGAAGAATCAGACGGCAGAGCACTGAATTCAGAGGAGGCATATCGTGGAGTGGTGACTGTGTAAGCACTAGGAGCGGATGACACTGTGTAAGGATTAGAGGCTGAGGGCACAGAGTTGCGGAAAGTAGAATTGCGACCCTTCTTCCGGCATTCATCAATGACATGACCAGTGGCCTTACAATATCGGCAGATCTTGACCTTGCATTGATTAGCATAGTGACCATATTTCTTGCAGTTATGGCACTGAACTTTACTGATATCCCGGGAAGATCGTCTGGTGTGAGCAATATAGGCAAGCGGAGCCTCAACAGCCCTTTGTTGTTCCATAGTAGATTTAGTGACGAGACGTTGTTCCTCCCGTAGCAGCTCCTGAAGACAGTCATCCAGGCTAGGAAGTGAAGCCCTGCTCATCAAGTTGGATCGAACTGGCTCAAACTCCAGACGAAGTTTCATAAGAAACTGATCCCAATGGCTACTTTGCTGTAAGCGAGATAGTTCAGGTAGAAGAGCTTTAGACACCGAGGCATACTTAATTTCATCGTATTCGGACCACAGTCTGCGAAAGCCATTGTAATACTCCTGAACAGATTGTGTGCCTTGAGTATATTGAGAAATATCAAGTTCCGATTGAAATTGACGAGCAGCAGTGCCTTGTTGATAGATCTTTTGAAGATAGTCCCACATTTCACGGGCAGTTTGGCAAGGTCTGAGGTTGAGGATAAACTGTGGGTCAACTGATCCTAGTAACCAGGTTTTTATTTTAACATCCTTAGTTTTCCAAGCTAAAATCTTCTTGTCATCGGCCTCGGGTTTAGGGTCAGATCCGTCAATATGTGCCCAAAGTTCCTTGCCTTCTAAGTAAATTTGAAATTGGAAGGCCCATGAGGTATAATTAGCGCCATCAAACTTAACCAGGGAGATGATGTCAGATTTGTCCATGATGACCCAGAACAAGCAAACACTCCAGGAAGCAGTAATATCAGAATCAGTCCACAATCAGTGGTTAGAGACACAATCAGATGGACCAGAGTGGTGATGTAAAACAACAGATAGCAACCAGAATGATGAACAAGCAACAACAGAACAAATTGCAGGAACTTGCAACAGTAATAAACCAGGAGAATGAACTAGCAGAATGATGAATCAGTGCATGCACAAGCAGTAAGTAGCAGCAAACAACCAGAACAGGCAGTCAGTAAAAGTTTCCGGAAGGAAACACTGAGCAGCATCCAGACGGCCCTGTCGTCAGGGAGAGATACATGACCGGAGCCCCACCGGAGGATCTCTTGATAGATCAGAGAGTGGGGATGGTTGAGCAGGATAAGCACGCAACTAATGGAAGTGGTCTCAAACAAATCAAATCCAGAACCAGGATTTTGGACGGCCGAGATGAAAATAAGTAAAAAAATTGAATTTCCTCAAAAATAGGTAGAAGGCCTACCTCTGATAACCAATAAATGTTGGAAAAATCTTCATAAATAAGAGAAGATTCAGACGACCAAGAGGGAGGAATCCGCTGAGATGGTGATGATGATGATCACAGGTGGGCCACGCCTGATCTGAGATGATCAGGGATGATCAGAGAAGATCCGACTGAAGAAGATGATCACAGAGTGGCTTCCAAGGCTTGGAAGATGACTGAGACAACCAAGATGATTGATTGACCTTGCTCTGATACCATAACATTTGCAAAAGAGTTTAGAATTCCATTAAAATGGTGAGAATACAGTGCCCTTCAGAGATGACTGTAGTTTTACATATATAGGGGTTGATTTCCCTCATTACAATCCATAGATCCTATATTATAGCACAGATCCTAAATTATAGCATTATCCTTTGACTTATTCTAGATCCTATATTATAGCACAGATCTTAAATTATAGCTTATTCTACAGTACAACAGTGGACTGAAAACTGGACTGAGCCTAAATGGCCTGCTTGCCAAGATCGGGCCTGGACTGGGCCTAAATGGCCTGCTTCGATTGACAATATGCAGTTATAGAAATTGGAATCGGCAAGGCAACTGATAATTAAACAATGCATACTTAAATGAGCCAGAGAGCTCGAACCCTCTTAACCTTAGCTACACCCATTTTGGTTGACAGGCACGTACTTAGTAGAAGCTCAGGCCTGATTCGTCTCAAGGTTCGCCAGGAAGAATGAGTATATGTCTAGATCATGTTGAGAGCAAGGTTTCGTACAATATGAATGCATTTAATCGAGAAGGCATCAAGGGAATTTACTAGCCAACTCTATGCTAGATAATCTGTGATCCTAAGGTCATTTAATACGATATATTTATAAAACATCCGGTGTTATTGTGTTGCCAGTCTTGGCATTACATTGTGCATGCAAAGGACATCTTTTCTTATGCTAACACCCATGACGTGACATCGAAAATTCATCTGGAAAATTAAAGGGGATAAGTGACAGCTCTACACTCGTTCTCTTTATCATTTGACTACCATTGGGATAATTTAATTGTGGAAAAGGTGCCACAGCTAAAGCCTTACAAAGTCATTTGAAATCCCTAATATCCTAAGTTTACAGTGTTCTTACGGCTTAGCCGTACATATGTTATAGCTTAGCCAAGTGGCTTAGTTTTTCCCCTTAAGTTCATACGCATTTACGGCTCAACCGTTTATTAGTCTATGGCTTAGCCGTGCTAAGGCTACAGCTAGGCTACGGCTGGGCTACGGCTTAGCCATAGTACAATCCACGGCTTAGCCGTGGGTGAGCTGTAGAAGAAAAATAGGATTTTAAGCTCTCGGGAGAGCTCGCTATAAGATGACTTATGGCTTGGTCATGGGATGGTTACGGCTTAGCCATAGTTCATTCCACGTCTTAGCTGAGGGTTAGCTGTAGTACAAAAATGGGTTTTGGCCTCTCGAGATTTTGATCCATACACACTTACAGCTTAGCCGTGGCTTCGCCGTAAGATTCAGAAATTCTGAAAGTGACTCTGAAGCTCGAGTTCAGTACAGAATTCTCAATTTAAAGGGTTATAGTGAGCTTCCTATTGCCTCAAAATATCACTGCGAGTTTTAATGCTCACACAACACCCACATTATATAATCATACTCTAATTCATTCAATTCAACACATATATGCTTAAATCAAAGTGGAAGGAGCTGTAACTTGAAATTAGAGTGGTCAGTCCAAGGATCAACAATTTATACATACATGCAGTATCATATATAGTCTAATACTTGTTTTATATCAGTGCTTTACCCAAAACTAGCCTCTTCTTTGGTTTGTAGTTAGAGAAAGCCTCAATAGATAATGGGTTCTCTGCATGAAAGACATGCAAAATGGTGATTCTCATATAGAATGCATGCATATAGTATTTTTGAGTCTCTTTGACTCTATTAAACCCAAGGAATTGAAATGGAGGTAGAGATTCAACTTATGGAGCTGTAGCTTTAAGAAGATGGTGAATGTAGTTGTTCCAATGAAAGAGATGCACAAAAATTGGAAGAAGAAAATGAATAGAGGGTATTCTTCTTGCATGTAAGGCTTAAAGTCCTTGTTTCTAGATCCAAAGTGCAGTGGAGGTGAAAAAGGGTCGAGAAGAGAAGCAGCTCCAGCAATTCAGAAGAAGAGAAATGGAGGTGAACGTTGGGTTCTTCCTTTTAACTCAATTTTCCTAGAGTTTTTACATGCAAGTCCAATATCTTTGGGAGAATTATAGTTTACGTCAATGGACCTTAATTGGGCCAAGATGAGTCCGAATTAAGTTGGGTCCAACATGAAAGATGGTCTATACGATGAATTTCCATGATGCAACTAATGAGATGCCAATATGATGCGAATCATGAGACTCTAAATTATAAGAAAGCCCTTAACTACCTAGTTAAAATTTGAACCCCATCTACCTACCCAACTGAAACCCACTAAAAATTAAGAACAATATAAATTAAGGCAAAAAATATATTAATTAATAGAAAATCAAGTTTAATTAACATAGAGTACAATTAAGTCGGGTCGGGACATTACTGTAATGACTTGGAACCCGGGCCCTCCGGATTCCATGTTGCTACTGTAAGTGTTCATATTTCTATACACATAAGTCAAATAAATAATTTAGTTTCGTGGGCATAATTACTAAATCTTGGAATGATAAAAAAAATACATTATGAATATCATTCTTTCATTTCGTGTTGTCTTTCGCCCTCACAATGCGCATGCTAAATGCCTACTTCGTCTTGAACATCATATGCTCATCCTCAATCATGTTACTTGGGGCGAATCATTAGTCAGTACAACTGGTGAGTAGAATTTCTAATTTAAAGAGAATTATCAAGCATAAAAGGAATTAAATTGTATCACACTGGGTTCAAAGGATTCATAGGCTCTCCTTAGAAGGAAAGTTCATAGGTTCATAATTGTATTAACAATATGGTTTTGATGAATCACCATGATTATTGTTTTGTTCTTTCATAAGAGAGTTCATATTCTTGTCGTGACAAAATTGTCACCATTCATTAAGGGAGATTTATATTCTTGTCGTGATAAGATTGCCACCCATCTTAGTTTATAGAAGTTTTTATGTTTCCAAAAGGAAATTCATATTTTTGTCGTGACAAGGTTTTAACCTTCTTACTCCATAATAGTTTTTAGGTTTTCATAAGGGAAATTCATATTCTTATCGTGACAAGACTGTCACTCATCTTAATTCATAATAGTTCTTCGGCTTCCACAAGGGAAATTCATATTCTTGTTTTGACAAGGCTGCCATCAATCTTAGTTCATAGTAGTTCTTAGGTTTTTACAAGGGAAATTCATATTCTTGTCGTGACAAGTTTGTTAGCAAGATTCATAGTTCAAGGTCGAATCTAGTGCCATCGGAATTAGCTACTTCATTTCAAATCATAGTTTCAAATTCGTATCCATTCATAAATCCAATATAATTCATCATAACTTATAGCATTATCTCATTCTTTTGCCACATACATTGGGTTAGTTCTTGCCCTACTTCGAATCAGAATTGGTGCTCAGGTATGTGGCATTGCCCATATCTTATTATGGATTCTACTTGTTATCACCATTAATAATAAAATTCAGTAATGACCAAATAATTCATAATTGATCATAATTCGGATATATTCAAATAACAGATTCCACATTATATTGTAGAGATGCATAATATAATCGTAAGTAAATAACAGAATCTTAAAATCAACAATAAAGTTCAAGCATCATAACTAATCCAGGAATTATTCAATAGTAATTATAGTCATCAAAATCTGAGGTTTTCTTATTTGGGTTAATTACTGTTTAACAGATAGATGTAGTCAAAGATTTTAACTAAAACTTCATGCCTGGTTAAAAGAATAATTATAGTAATAATAATTGATCAACCGAGATATTTATTTCTATGACAAGGATCCTTCCTTGCATTTTCTTACAGAGTAAGTTCAAAAGGGTTTATTTTAATCATAAGATTAATCATATGTATCAAATCATAATCAACAGTATCTGGATTGGATCGTATTCTTACATATTTGAGTTTCGTATTAATTCCACATCATATTCCAATCACACATATCATATAGTTAATAAGTATAAATCAGAATTAAAAAAAAAACCATAAGTTGTAGAGCAATACTTCAACATGTTAGGACCTTACACCAAGAAGTTAAGAATTTCTACTCATCTTATGTGAGGAGGCTTCAAGCATCCATCTCTCTCTTTCTCAATTCCCATGGGACATGTGTGTAGAAGAAAATAAGGGAGATGGCCCCTTATATAACAGGTGAGGAGATACAACTTTTAGAAACAGGTGAGGAGACACAACTTTTGGAAACAGGTGAGGAGACGCATCTTTTGGAAACAGGTGAGGAGACACAACTTTTGGAATTTCCTATGTGGAAAGTCCCACTTGGGTAGCCCAATAGTCACATCCCTTGGGTACTCCAACTCCAAGAGTCACATCACTTGGGTATTCTAACTCCCACAGTTACATCACTTAGCATTTAAGGGTCACTCTAGATGGATTCTAACAGTCATACCCTTTGGTATTCAAAGCTCACTATAGGTGGACTTGGGCTAAGTTCCCAAAGGGTCTTTGGGCCTTAAAATAACCTAATCCAAACTAGCATTCACTCAATTAATAAGGAAAATGGGCCCAGTTCCGAAATCACCTAACAAAACAGGTGATATAGTATTCTTACCGACTACAAATAGCCATAAAATATTCAAGAAATCCTAATATTGCAAATTAAAATTCAAGAACATCATGTAACAAAATATATGCATTATTCCTAATTATTTTAGCCCTTATATCAAGGTTTGGGTTGTTATACTTACAATCACCACGTGGACCCAAGTGGACCCGCAAGGTCTAAATCATGTTTGATATTGACAAACGATAAAAAATCATTATTGATTGTAGATTGGTTTGAGTTGCCCATTCATGGGGATTTTTATTTTATTCTCCCCAAGTAAAGGGGATATGAAGTAGCCCGGAGATCAAGATGAAAGAGGACCAAACCCATATCAGGGATTTGGTCGAATCCAAAGGATTCTAGAGCAATCACAACCATAATCACAAATACTCAAATCACTAAAGTCTCAATTCATTAATCAAATCAAACGGTGTCTATCCCAAAGGGGATTTACATATTTATAAAAACGGCAGCTTTCCCTCTCTTAGAGGAGAACTTGCCCTCGAGTTCGGTAAATGTTTACCTAGGTCAAAAATCATTCGAACAAACTTCTAAGTTGCCTTTTGGGGCTTTTTTTCCAGGATATGATTTGAAAGCGTAATGTGAGTTTTTCTTGCACTCAAAATGGAATTGGAGGTGTGGTTTCCACTAATGATTGCATGTAGTTGGAATGTATGAGCTGCCCATTAGACTTTGTACCAAGAGATCATAATCTTTTGTTAGCAGTAGTTGATCTCTGAAGATGAAATGTATGTGGGGCTCTTCAAAAGTTGAATCTTTACATTTCATAATGTATGGAACAATTGATTTGTTGTTTGATGTTGCAATCAGATTCATTGGATAAGCAATGTCTGCTTGTATTTTTCCTTGCTTTAACTCTTGCTTCTGTAGATCAGCATTGTCCCTAGAAAGAGATTTTTCTTCTTCCTTGTTAAAGAATAACGTGTGGGGCCACTTGTTTCTAGTTAAAGTCCAAAATGGGAAAGAAGTGTATCCCAAGATTTAAATTCAAATCTACATAGATTAGCTTTCTATTTGTAGCTAAGCTAAATTATCTCTTAATTATAATAAGTCAAGATCATTACAATTGTACTTTCTAAAAATACTATGATTGAACATTATAAAAAGAGAAGCTTGGTGTATGTAAAATACACACAAGCTCTTTTTTTCTTTTCCACCTCACGTCTCAAGCATTTTCTTTTTTCTTCGTTATTATTATTAATTTTTTCCTTCTTTCTTTTATATTCATTTACTTGTGCTGGTTTGATTGGTGTAAGTGTGATCTGAGAGGTCTATGTAAAGGACCAATCCTGTAAAATTTTGCAACATGGTATCAGAGCAGTTTGGCTAAGGAGAACTAGTGATTTCCTAGTCAAACATGACCTTGGGATAATTACAAAAGTGTGGAGTAGTCAAAGGAAGCAATCGAACCAAAAATCATAGCAGATAGATACTTGTTGGCAGAGATCATCACATGTGGGTCCACAATCCAAGCAAGACAGGTAGTGCATGATTATCTTAGTAGGCGCGCGTATTTAAGTACTGCCCAAATCACATTTTTTCATAATTTTTTTGATCAGAAGAAACAATTTTTTCCTTGATTCTTCCATAATGTATAGTGAAAGTGATATCATTTCATCTTCTACTAATCCCATGGATGCAAGCCATGTGATAACTGGTCTTACCCATACTCGACTTCGCATTACAAATGTTCTCTTAAATGGGAAAAATTATTTTTACTGGGCTCAGTCGGCTAGGATGTACATTGGCAGTCAAAAGATGTTAGGATATATCATAGGAAAAAAAAAGGCTCCCAAAGAAGATGATCCCACCTATGAGGAGTGGGAATCTGCGAATCTGATGGTTATGACTTGGTTAGTTAATTCAATGGAAACCCACATAAGTCATGGTCTTATGTTTTGTAAGACTGTAAAAGAGATTTGGGATAGCCTAGCTGATTCCTACTATGAGCAACAAGATCTTGCTCGAATTTATCAATTAGATAGAGAAAGTGCACTTCTAGAACAAGGGAATATGTCTAACGAAGAATACTACGAGAAGTTGAGGGGTAACTGGGAGGAACTTGATCACTATTTACCTATCCCTATGACTCTAGAAGGATATCAGACACAGAGAGAGCATAGGAGAATTTTTGATTTTTTGAGTGGACTTAATATTGAGTATGAGCCACAGAGGGTCCAAGTTCTAGGAAAAGACAGTCTGCCATCTCTTCGTGCTATTTATAATTATATCCGGGGAGAAGCCAATCGTAGGACTTTTGCACCAAGATCTATGTCTTCTGACAATTCTGCTATGATCGGTGAGGCAAAAAACCAAAAGGGTAAAAAGAGTTATACACAGGAAGAGTGGGAAATGATGAAATGCACGGGGTGTGGAAAACCACGACAGACAATTGATATGTGCTGGGAGATTCATCCACATCTGCGACCAAAGTCCAGGACACCACGAGCAAATACAGTTACTAATAAAGGGGAGCGAGTGAAAGCTGAAATGTCAATAGATCCACGAGATCAAGCTATTCATGAACTGAGTCAACGGTTAGCATCCTTGAAAGCATCTCTCTAGATGAGAATGACAGGTAATGCCTTTGCTAACAGTGCGTCCAGCCCTCACTCGTCCTCCTGGATCACTGACTCAGGAGCCTCTTACCACATGACTGGTAAGCGAGATGGCTTTGTTTCTCTTTCTCCTTGCATTGGTAGTATTAAGTTGGCAGTGGCACCTTATCTCTAGTTCGCGGTAAAGGAACTTTTCAGATTGCTTCATCCTTAAAGTTCCCTTCAGTACTGCATGTTCCTTCCTTTCCAACCAACTTGTTTTCTGTTAGTGCCTTAACCAAAAGTCTAAATTGTAGTGTAACTTTTTTTCCTTCTCATTGTGTATTTCAGGACCTCAACACGAGGAAGATGATTGGTGGTGGGCCTGAAGAGAATGGATTATATCTGCTGAACACTCACGGCGGTGCAGCTTGCATTTCGAAGTCTACTCTGAGTACTGATAGTGTAGTGCTTTGGCACAATAGGCTAGGACATGTTTCTTTGAAAGTTTTGTCTGAATTGTTTTCAAATAAAGTTACTTTACAAAATAAATTGCAATGTGAATCTTGTGAACTGGCCAAGCATTGTCGTTCTTCTTATCCTTATAATGGTACTCGCAGTATGAATGCATTTGATATTGTCCATCCTGATGTTTGGGGTCCATCACCTGTTGACTCCCTCTTTGGTTTTAAACACTTTATCTCTTTCATTGATTATTTCTCCAGAATGACCTGGGTATATCTCATGCAATCTCGTGATGAAGTACCATCTATTATCCAAACATTTCATACAATGGTTAATACTCAGTTTGGGGCGAAAATCAGGATCTTTCGTTCTGACAATGCCAAGGAGTACATGGCAAAGGGGCTACATGAGTATTATATTCAACATGGAATAATTGCTCAAAAAACTTGTCCATACACTCCTCAACAAAATGGTGTTGCTGCGCGGAAAAATTGACTCCTTTTGAGTATTACCTGCTCTGTGTTACTTGGTATGAATGTTCCTAGGAAGTATTGGGATAAGGCCCTTCTTATTGCTGTCTACATTATCAATCGCATACCAATTCCTTTGCTACAGGGAAAGTCGCCTCTTGAAATTCTTTTACTAATGTCCCTCGATTTCCTCTTGCACCAAAGGTTTTTGGATGCACCTGCTTTGTTCAGATAGTTGGACCTAGCCGAAACAAATTGAGTGCCCAGTCAGTTAATTGTGTCTTCCTTGGCTACTCTCTTACCCAGAAAGGATACAAGTGCTGCTGTCCAGATGCAAGGAAGAAATATGTTTCAAAGGATGTTACTTTCTTCGAGGACATACCTTTCTTCAGTAAATCTTCTGTCCCTAAAGAACAGCTTCCACTTTCGGAAGTTCCCTTGTTCACTCCCTCCATCTCACCTGTGTCCTTGCCACAAGAAAAGCCCTTGCAAGTCTACACTCGCAGGAAGGAAGCCGATGTTATCTAGACTCCGCCCACTACCACATCTCTCGAAGTTGATGATCCATAAGATCCATCATTGGACCAACCTATTGCACTTCGCAAAGGTAAATGCACCTGTACACAGCACCCCACTGAGAGATTTGTGTCCTATCATGCCTCGTCTCCTTCCTATACTTCCTTTCTTTTTGCTGTTGCTTCTTGTTCGATTCCTTCTAGTGCTGCAGAGGCTCTGGCTAATCCTAAATGGGGAGAGGCATTGGTTATCGAGATGGAGGCTCTTGCGAAACAACAAACATGGGAGTTGGTGTCCTTGCCCCCTGTCAAACATATTGCTGGATGCAGATGGGTCTTCACAATCAAATATAATCTTGGTGGAAGTGTTGAACGCTACAAAGCTCGTTTGGTGGCAAAGGGCTATACACAATTATATGGCGTGGATTATCATGAAACTTTTTCTCCTATGGCTAAATTGACTGCTGTTCGTATCTTAATCTCTTTGGCTGCAGCTCAATCCTAGCCTTTCTGCCAACTTGACATAAAAAATGCCTTTCTTCATGGGGAGTTAGCTGAAGAGGTTTACATGGATCCCTCTCCTGGTTTTTTTCCTTAGGGGGAGAAAAAGGTGTGTAGGCTAAAGAAAGCATTGCATGGATTGAAACAATCGCCGCGGGCTTGGTTTGATCGGTTCAGTAAAGCAATTGTTACACTTGGATTTAGAAGAAGTGTTTTTGATCATTCGGTCTTTATAAAGAAGACTCAGCAGTCCATAACAATCCTTATTGTGTATGTGGATGACATCATCTTATCAGGAAATGATGACTTTGAATTACGCCAGACAAAAAAATTCTTGGGATGCACGTTTGACATTAAAGATCTACGAGCTCTCAAATATTTCCTAGGTATTGAAGTAGCTTGATCCAAACGGGGGATTTATATTTTGCAAAGGAAATATGTGCTGGATTTGTTGAAAGAAACAGGGATGCTAGGTGCCAAGCCTTCTGATCCTCTGATGGAGATGAATCATGGTCTTCATGATCAGACATCTGAACTCTTATCTGATCCTCGACGATTTCAGAAGTTAGTAGGGAAGCTCATATATCTTATTGTTACTCGGCCAGATATATCTTTTGTAGTAAGCATGGTTAGCCAATTCATGCACAAACCGTCTAATCATTAAATGAGTGCTGTTTTCCGGATTCTTAAATATCTCAAAAAGTCTCCACGAAAAGGCATCTTGTACGAAAATCATGGGAGTGTAGAGATCAGCGGATATTGCAATGCATATTGGGCTGGATCCAAGCTTGACAGGGGGTCTACCAGTGGATATCTTATGTTTGTGGGAGGCAATCTTGTTTCTTGGAAAAGTAAAAAGCAAGCTGCAGTTGCAAAATCTAGTGCTGAAGCAGAATACAGGGCAATGGCTCTAGCTACATGTGAGTTACTTTGGCTAAGGTCTCTACTTACAGAGTTTGGGTTTCTGTCAAACGGCCCAATGAAGCTTTACTGTGATAACCAGGCAGCTACTCATATTGCAAAAAATCCTGTTTTTCATGAAAGAACAAAGCATATCAAAGTAGATTGTCACTTTGTATGGGAAAAGCTTGAGCAGCAAATCATTAAAACACCATTTGTTCCATCAGACAAGCAACTAGCAGATATACTAAAGTAGTTCCTGCAAAAGGACTACAGAGTGTTTTGGTCAAGCTTAGCATGTGTGATATCCATGCTCCGCTTGAGGGGGAGTGTTAAAGAATAACGTGTGGGGCCACTTGTTTCTAGTCAAAGTCCAAAATGGGAAAGAAGTGTATCCTAAGATTTAAATCTACACAGATTAGCTTTCTATTTGTGGCTAAGCTAAATTATCTCTTTATTATAATAAGTCAAGATCATTACAGATCATTACAATTGTACTTTCTAAAAATACCATGATTGAACATTATAAAAAGAGAAGCTTGGTGTATGTAAAATACACACAAACTCTACTCTTCTCTTCCATCTCACATCTCAAGCATTTTTTTTTCTTTTCATTATTATTATTATTACTTTCCTTCTTTCTTTATATTCATTTACTTGTGCCGGTTTGATTGGTGTGAGTATGATCTGGGAGGTCCATGTAAAGGACCAATCCTATAAAATTTTGCAACATGCCTCTTGAAGTTCAGATGAAAGATGACCCATTTTGGAAGTTCTACAACTTATTTTACTTGAAGAGCTTGAAGTTGTCATGAGATCTTTCTTTCCTTGAATGTGCTTTTTAACATCACCCTTAGAATTTATTTCTTCTTTGCGTTTGTTGTTTTTTGATTCTTCAATCGATGGTGATGACGCCGACAAAGAGGTTGCCGGTTGTAATGGAACAAGGTCAACATAGCATCCCTTTTAAGAGAAGGAATAGATATTATTCTCTTTGTCATGTTGCACTTTTCGATCAAGAAGCCATGGTTGTCCCAAGAGAATACGAGTGATATAAACATGGGAATTATATCACACCTATAGTTATAAAAATCCTACGATTTGTATCTGGAATATTAACGAAAATGATTTGTGTCTATTCAATGAATCCCATTTAGAGATGAATCTTAGGTATCAAGTGTAAATCCTACATTCGATACTCGTTTCATGAATCTTACGATTCAAGCTATTCTGCTAAGTGAAATAGCTACAACCAATAAGTTCATATTAATATGTTTTTTTACCTTTTTCTCTTTTTTATTTTTTCTTTCTTTTAGTATTTTTATTTTTAAAAGGTTGTTTTTTGGTTAACGAAACATACTGTGAATTTTTTGCGGCTTTGATGAGGTTTTAAAGACGAATAAAGAACATGCATTAGTTAAAGCATTCGATTGTACATATAGTGCTTATCCATATATCTTCTTCTTCTTTTGATCTATTTTGTTTTTTTTTTCTTTGGGAACATTTTCTTAACTTCAAAAGATATTCGACTGTGTAAGATTGATGGTTTGGATTTTATTTTATTTCTATATTATGATTTAAAAATAATAAATATCTGTATATAATTGACATTTTAAAATTATTTAACTATTTACACATCATTTATTACATATATTAATGTGTGTCATGATGTTCATAATATGATTTTATGATAGACTTGTTATTGTATTTATACCACTATAAGTGGGAAAATGGATGGTTATGAATAATTACTTTCTATTTTTCTTTTTAATTTTTAATTATTTTTATTTTTATTTGAAAAATAAAAAATCCTCCGATTCGCGATATGATTCATGATTTGATTCATGTGTATGAACAATTTATGGTACGATTCTGATTTCGAAAACTATGATCACACCAAATTTTATCTTCATATCCATCAATATTAAAAATGCCAAGCGTTTATGAGTCACATGAATAAAACAACCATTAGACCATGTGACTTTGTAAGGCTTTTGGAGCTTCTCTGTAGACCAATAGAGTTTATTAATAACTTCTTGTGCCACAAAATTGATAGTGCTGACCCGATCAACAATCAGATTGGCTAACTTGCATTCACACTTTACTCGTGTCCGGAATATCATAGTCTGTTTCCACTCTTTGTCTTCCTTTTCATTGGTGGTGAGAAGTCTATGAATGACAAGCGTGTGGTTAGCTTCTCTTGTATAATTGGCAAAATTTGTTTGTTGCGGAGAATTTTCTTTCTGAGATTTAATATGTTGCAGGCGGGATTGTCGAAGCATGTGCTCAACATGAAGAGCTTCCTTGTATGCTTCGTGAACATTGTTGCATGGTTTCATCTTCTCGAGAATGGTTGGCTTCAAACCTCTGATAAAGCAAGTCAAATCATGCAGCTCATCCTGCTCCAAGTCACATACTTGATGCAGTCTTAAAAATTAATCTACATATTCATAAATTGTTGAATTTGCCTATCTGAGGTTAAGGAACTACTCAAAGTTTACCTTATTTGCATAAAACCAGTCTCCATATTTATACTTGTACAACAATTTTTGAAAATCCATGGATGGTCTAAAGATTTGTATATTGACTTTGAAGCAAGAAAATTAAAAGTCTCAAAATTCTCAAAAATTGACTAACCTCGTTAAGAAGCAAGGGCTGAGATCGACCATGTAGAAATACACTGGAGTTTGCTTGGATGGGGTGGCATGCTCACTATTGGCTGGTCCTAAAAGTTTTTTTTTTTTACCTTTAATCTTAGGTAAGTGGGTCTGACCTGAACCGAAGTGAGGTCTAGAAGGTGAGCTAGGTTGCTACAATGTGAAATAGGCTTGTGAGTTTGAGTTGGACCCGAGCTTAAGCCCAATAGGTGGCTTGGCTTGTGGCATGTGGAGGACCATGTGTGAGGGCTCCTTCTCGCCATTGATGTAGCAAAAGAAAATATGCAAGAGGACCAAACCCACATCAGGGATTTTACCAAATCCAGAGGATTCAAGAGTAATTACAACTACAATCATAAATACTCAAATCACCAAAGTCTTAATTCATTAATCAAATCAAATGATGTCTATCCCAAAGGGGATTTACATATTTGTAGAAAAGAAAACAACCAATTCCTACTAGGACTCAAATAAGAAAACTAAATCAAATAGGAAACTAATTAAAATAAAAAGCTAATAAAAATAAAGTCCTAATTAATAATAACTTCTATCAATAAGAGAATCCTAATAAACTTTAAATCCTAGAGTAATTGTAGTTGCAAACTTGTCATTGGGCTTGGGCCCAATGGGCTGGCCAATCATGGATCTGGTCTGCTTCAGGATACAATTGTTGTAACCTTCATTAGATTTAATATTCCAAAGATATTAACATAGGAGTTCTCTGAAGGGACCGACTACCTCATTCCAATGCATTTTTATCTTCCAGTGGAATATCTTGGAAATCTTTAGTTATTTCATAGTATCAAAGCATCTCTAATTCAAGAAAGTCTTATGACATACCATGAAAAGAAAAAAAAAAAGAAAGTCCTATGAAATTGTTCTTTGAAGTTAGGACTTAGGATGGCTTTGGTGTTTGAGTGAAAAGTGGTGGCTGTCTTCTCCCTTTTGTTGTTGTTTCACAAGGTGTAAAGCCTGAAAACTTAGATGTCAGATTATGTCCCAGTTGTGGAGCTTGGATTTAGCATCAACATTCAAGCACAAATATAAATATGAGGCATAACTGAAGCACAACAATGCTGTGGTGCTCTCCTAGTGAGAGTATTTAATTCTAAGTAATAAAACATAAACTATGGCAATCCTCACATAGCTAGATATCAACAATTTGTAGAATTCATTAAAATATTCAAAAGGTGTTCTTTCTGGTGGGTCTGTAAAAATTTAAAACTTAAATAGGTCTCTGTTAGGGTCCAGCACACTCAGATGACTCACACAGTTGACCAACTAGTGTCCAGATATTTTCCCATCGCCAAATGCAGTTAGCCAACAGACAGGTTCATTTCCAGGCATTTCTGTTTATGCTCCTAAATGCATGCCAATTTTGTGAAGTTATTTTCCAATTTTTCACGTGGTTAGGTGTAAACCAGTGGACACCCTTTCTGTCTTATTTGTGGGTGCAACTGGTCTTAGAAATCATTTGGTATCAGAGCAGTCTTTCCTTGGGCATGCCAAGAAAGAAAAAGCCATAGAATCTGATCCCGTGGAGAAATGTTTGGAGAGCTTGGAAGGGGCTTGGGAGCTAACCAATATGCTACTTGACCAAATTCAACAAGCCTAGAGTGTCTCACCTTGCAGTTACTATAACTACCTGGAATCTAGGGCTCTTCACATTCTTAAGTCACCTTCATAAATTATAATTCAAGACAAACAAGGGAAGTCTTGGTTCTTCATCAACAGTGTGGCTTGTCTGCCCCACACTTTTGTTGTATCATGACTAGTTTTCCATCATGATTCTTGTTTTGAAATTCACCATCCAATGTTAGCGGCATCGGTTACTTAGTTTGAATATATAAATTCCAGATTCAATTAACTTCGTAAGGTTCGTTAGGAATCTTTTTCATAATCATGTATATCATTCTGTTCTTCCTATATGACCAGTCCCACATACGCTGGGTTAAGTCCAT
This sequence comes from Sextonia rubra, assembly GCA_037013555.1. Taxonomy (NCBI): domain Eukaryota; kingdom Viridiplantae; phylum Streptophyta; class Magnoliopsida; order Laurales; family Lauraceae; genus Sextonia; species Sextonia rubra. The sequence continues at coordinate 11,612,336 of JASUAD010000011.1, forward strand.
GCCCCACTTCGAATCAGATTTGGTACCTAGGTATGTGGCATTGCCCATGTCTACTGAAAATTCTAATTGTTCATAAAAAATTCAACAATAAGGTCAAAGCATAACTGATAATTCAAAGTTGATCATAATTCAGATACATTCAAACATTCATCGCAGGTTCTATATAAAATTTCACACCATATCCCAGAGGTGCATAACATAAAAGTTAGTATCAGAATTTAAAAATCAGCAATTATTATTTCAGGGATAATTATAATAACAATTATTTGGCCTTACAGTATGTCTAAGTCAATTGCTACTGCCCTTCTTTGCATATTTGTTAAGGGAAGAGTCTTAAAAAAGGATCCAATTGTACCAATTTAAAACATCAGGGACTTTATTGAAATTTTTAGCAACAAAAAACTATTCAACAGAATCAACCCACCCTTCTAGAATAATGCCTCATGCCTAGCCCTCTTTTGGTCAGTTGGATGGTGGGCCCCAATGGTCAAATCCAGGGAAGGACCTAATTACTATGGTTGACCATGAGGCTATTATCACATCGATGATTAGATGGCCTATCCGGGCTCCACACTCCAAATCGAACAGAGGCTCCAAGTCTACCTGAATTCTGCAATTTGAACTTTCTGCCATGATTTCTCACTAGATTTTGGGTAGCTTTATTATCAATTGCTTCTTAAGAGCACTATCAACAATAATAAGTGCCTTGGTCTGGATTTCTAGTCTATAAACAGGGATTTCCATCATCAATTTTTCAAGTAGGGATTTCCATCATCAAATTTCGGAAAACACAACACTGCGAGAAATACAAATCCTTTTGATTGATGGATCATAGTAAAGAAATCCTCTTTGATGATAAGCGTAACCTAGAAAGGCACATATGTAGATTGATTAGACAATTTCGTGCATTTAGAATGGGTAAGGTGAACAAAACAAACACACTCAAATGGATGAAGATGTGTATATGTAGGGTGAGAGTTAAAAAGGTGAAAATATGGAGACTGATTTTGAAGCTTAGAAGATGGAAGTCTATTAGTAAGATGAATAGCAGTCGATGGTGGTTTAGGCTAGAACCAAGGGGGAACAGATTATTCAATTAAAAGGCAACAAACCATGTCAAGAAGATGATGATTTTCCCATTTAGCAATGCTATTTTGCTGAGGAGTATGTGGACATGTTCGTTGGGAGACAATCCCTCTTTTTTGAAGAAATTTTTGAAATCTATTGGACACATTTTTTCCACGAGAATTAGATTGAAGATTCTTTATGCGAGTAGAAAATTGTGTTTCAACATAGGCAAAAACTTTAGATTTGGCCCATAAGAAATAAACCCAAGTGAATCGACTACGATCATCTATGAATGTGACAAAATATATATAGTGGGAATGAGAAATAATTGATGTTGTCCCCAAAACATCACTATGAATCAAATTGAAGCAATTTTTTGTAATGTCTAGGGTTTAGTAAGGGGGTCCACAACTTTTGGTTGAATAATTAGGTTATGTGGTTTATTCACCTTATTTAGTGGGCCCTAGCATCAATGAAAGTTACTATTTTAAGATAGGGCCTTGATAAAAGACTATAGGTGAATGGGACCAACCTGGGCTCTAGCGTTAATGAAAGTTACTGTTTTAAGAATTGGGCCTTGATAAAAGACTATAGAGGAATGCGACCCGACCTTGTAGTTCTTTCCCAACTATAACCCAAAAAGGAGTTGACATATGACTCCCGGAAGGAGTTCTCTTTTGCACGGACTCCTTGGAGGATTCCCCATGTACACTAGAGACTCCTCTCCAACTATTGAGATCCATAAATTGTTGATTTTGATTTTTGAGAGAAAGGAAGAACCTAAGAGGAGACCTTCTTGATTCTAGGTTTAGAAGAAGAAGAAGGTGACCAGTCAGGTAGTAGTTGATGGATGTCCTCTCAACCACACATCGTAAAGCAACAATAGTCTACAAGTGGTGAGTGAATCCTCTAACTTAGATGTTGATGTTGGCCAGATCTATGATTGGTTAGCCATTGGGCTCAAATCCAAAGCCCGGCAATGAAGATTGATTTTATTAATAATAGTTGCTTTATTGGTAGTAATTGCTTTCTTAAGCTTTAAAAATTAGATTTATATTTAAATTAGGATTTCTTATTTGGATTGAATTAGTTTGTTTCTTTATTTGGAAGTAGTTTAGTTATAAATAGATGTAATCCCTTCTCATGGGATAGACTACATTATTATTGAATGAGATTTCAGTTTCTTCTCCTTGTGGATTGAATTCTTGTCTTTGGCATGAGGCCTAGATGATTTATCCTAAGACTTTTGGCTTGGAGAATAGCCCGTTGGCTATTCTTCTTCCCCGTACTATGCCACTGAAATAGAAGAAAAAGAGTAGAAGCAGACTGACATTCTGGACGCGAGCAACATGTGAAGACAGGTTAGCCAATCTGATTAGTGATCAAGGCAGTGCTATCAATTTCATGGCGCAAGAGGTTATTGACAAACTCAATTGGTCTATTGAGAAGCTTCCGACTCCTTACCAAGTTACATGGTCTAATGGTTCGTCATACTTATCACTCACTGGTATCTTTCAAGATTTTTGGATATAAAGATAAAATTTGGTGTGATGTAATTTCTATGAATATAACTCATTCTTTTGGGAACAACATGGATTTCTGATCGAATTGTGCACAATGACATTATGAAAAACACATACCTTCAGGTGGCAAGGACGATGGGTCACGCTCCTTTCATCTTTATCTCCTTCTTCCCCTTCAAATATTGAAAATCCAAAGGAAGAATAAGAAGGAGAAACAAAATCCAAGGGTGATGTTGAGAAGCATGTTCAAGGAAAGGATGATCTCATAACAATTTCAAGTGAAATAAGTCACAGAACTCTCAAAATGGGTCATGTTTCATTTGAACTTCAAGAGGAAGAAGATAAATCTCTTTCTAGGGACAATGTTGATCTACAAAAGCAAGAGGTAAAGCCCAAATAAGTACAAATGGATATTGGTCATCCAATGGATATGATTGTACCACCACTTTTAGAAAAGCCAATTGAATCATCAGACGTCAAAACAATTGTTCCAATGGTTTTGTAAGTAGATCAAGCTATTAAAGTCCACCACATGGACTTCATCTTCGGCATCTAATGTTCCGATCACAAATTCAAGACACATGCAGTCCTTAGAAGAAGCAACACCTCCAACCTACTTTTCATATGAAGAAAAGATCAAATCACGCTTTCAAGTCATGTCCTCCAAATCAATCTCCACCTATGATACCCGGATACTCCAAATGCCCTGTGGTATCCGTACCGATACGATACGATACGGATATGGGTACGGGATACGGCTAGGATACGGCCACTAATTTTAGGATACGGCTCTGCAATATTTTTTACCTAAAATTACGACAAATTTTGTCCATTTTGACCAATTTACTCCTAAATGAGCCCTCTCTCAATTTGATCAAATAAAAATAAAAAAAGAAGGTGAAGAGGAGGAGGAAAAGGTGGTAGCGAGGAAGAAGATAACTAAACTAATTGAGGCTACTGCTTTCATTTTGACGGGTAGCTTTTTTAACTAGGTGGTAGACTACTGTGTTCCTTTCTGTTACTATTGCTACTTCGAGTTTCTAGCTTCAGGTGTTATATATGCCTCCGCTTCTTCTTAATCATTTTTCTTCTTCTTTTTCGTTCGATGATACCCCAGAGATGCAAAAGGAGCAAAAGAACCCGTCGCATTTTATTAATGAGAACGGGCCTATTGGGCTTTTTTTAATTTTAATTTCTTTCTATTTTAATGTTGAGTTACTAGGCCAACCAAGACACTTGGCCCATTTTTTTTTCTTTTCTTTTATTTTCTTCTATGTTACGATACTGTCAAGTCCACTTCATTGAAAATTTAATCCACACAGTGGACCTCGTAATATTTGAGCACTACGATAAGTATTTATATGTTTATGTTTTTTGAAATGCCGTACCCGTATTCGTATCCTAAAATTTTCAAGTCGGCGTATCGAACCCTCGTTCCCGTGTCCGTATCCGTACCCGTGTCCGTATCTGGGCATCATAGATCTCCACATGCGATTTGGAAGTTTGTTCAAATGATTTTCGACCCAGGTGGATATTTCTGAACTCAAGGATGAGTTCTTCCTAATCTAAATGGGCTCAAAATCCAAAGCCCATCAGTGAAGATTGATTTTATTAATAACAGTTGCTTTATTAATAGTAGTTGATTTCTTAAGCTTTAAAAATGAAATTTATATTTAAATTAGGACTTCTTATTTGGATTGAACAAGTTTGTTTCTTCATTTGGAGAGTCGTTTAGTTATAAATAGATGTAATCCCTTCCCATGGGATAGACTATATTATTATTGAATGGGATTTCAGTTTTTTCTCCTTGTGGGTTGAATTCTTGCCTTTGGTGTAAGGCCTAGATAGTTTATCTTAAGCCTTTTGGCTTGGAGAATAGTCCGCTGGCTATTATTTTTCCCTGTGCTACGTTAGATGTTTACTATGATGTGTTTGCCAAATCTGAGATTGGGATCTCTACTTTAGATATTTACTATGATGTGTTTTGTATTACCAGTAGTGGACCCATAATCTAGAAACCAGAAGCCATCTGCCATAATCACAGACCGGTGTTGCTACATCTTTATGTTGATTGATTTCTGTATGCGTTATAGATACTGAGGTATAAGAGGGTTAAAGCTTTTGTTACTAATGCTGAAGTGTCTTTTATTTGAATCAACTGGTTTCCTTTTAAACAATTGAATATATAGAGAATGACGACCTTGTATTATGGTAGTTCCTAGATTGAAGTGCTTATTTAATGATTATTAATGCTGGAAATTTCTTGTGTTAGCAATAGTAAGATGGTGAGGGAGCCTACCCAATTCAGATACCCTTTGTAAGATGAAAAAGCAGAAAGACTAAAATTGAAAACGGAAGACTTTTACTTTTTCCCAATTTGCAAACAATCGATATTGACATCTGAAGAAGAAAAATTCATTTTTTTAAGCAAACCAGAATTCTTTAAAGATAATAATACCTTTGAATTGGGATGTCCTAGTTTTTTTTGCCACAGATGCACATTATTTTGGTGAACATATGAAAAGCAGATGTAGATTCATAGTTATGTTGTGCAAGCAAACATAGTGGAAACAACCGTCTGCACTTAGGCCCCTCCACAATCACCTTCCCCGTCCCTTGATCCTACTCAACACAATCAAATGGAGAGGACACATTACAATGGTTATCTTGGCCAACAAATAATAAATTTGTAGATAGACCAGGAGGAAGGAAAACATGATTCAAAGGCAAGGAGTGTGGAATATCTCCTATGGTAGTGATAGATAAATGTCCTCCATTAGCAGTCTGTACTTGGAGTTTTCCATCATATGGTTTACTATTAGAAAGGATACTAGAAGAAGAGGTCATACGATTTGATGCTCCAGAGTCAAAATACCCAATGGAAGAAGATGATGAAGTTTTACCTGAAATTCCAAGGGTATAAATGGCTTGGAGGATCATTTATTGGATCATTTCAGGAGTGACAGGAGGCTGGGTGCGGATGGCTGTGAAGACATAGATGAAGGTTGAGAAGCAAATACCACAGTGTGAGAATCCAAAGAAGCAATAGTAGTATAAGCACTGGAATTTCGGTTTTTGGCCTTTTCTTGCATTTAGAGATTATTTGTCCGGTAGCCTTGCAGTAGTTACAAACTTTTCTTTTGCAGGGCGATGAATAATATCTGAATTCCTTTCAACTATTACATTGTATCTTGCTCAATTCCCTTGATGGAGTTTTGCATCCTAAGAGCTTCCCTTTTGCCACATAAGCGACATTAGTTGGACCATTGGAAGATTGTTGGGAAAGTTGTTGTTGAGTGAGTAAATGTTGCTCTTCACGAAGAACTTCATTAAGACATGTCTCCAAGGAGGGAGGTGGATGCTGGTTCATAAGATTAGAGCAGACATTTTCAAACACATGTCTAAGTTTCATTAAAAACTGATCACGCTGAGTAATCTTATGAATTTCTTGAATTCTAGATAATGTGGCTTCCGTGATGGAGGCATATGCAATATCAATGAACTTAAGTCCGAAAAGTAAGGAATCCAGAATAGTAATCTTGTACAATCATGTTTCTTTATAGATGCATTTTAGGTATGCTCACATTTCTTGATTAATTTTGTAGGGTTTAAGAAGAAGAAAATATTGGGGGTTCATTGTCCTCAAAATCCATCTCATTAACTGTGCTTCCTTGGTTTCTCATTCTTTCAAGTTTTTCTTTTTCTGTTGGTTTTTTCACGGAACCAAAATTGTGACCCCATAGTTTTTTATTTTTTTTTCTTTCAGATATAGTTCAAATTGATATGCCCATGAAGAATGGTTTTTTTCCATAAAATTTTATCAATTGCAACTCAGATTTTTCCATCTTATCACACAAAATGAATTCATCTAAAACAAAATAGGCACTTAAGGCCACTCAGATAAAAAAATCGAATTGATACATTCAAATCTGTTGAAATCCATGCTGTATAAATTTCTTAGATCAATTCAGATTGAATTGATATGATTAGATTCTGCAAGAAAGCAAGGCGGAACAATGAACTGGGGTAGATGACCTAGTTTTATGCAAAAATGCAGCCCGACATGTTTCTCTTCCCAAACAAGTCCACAGAGTTGCTGCTCCTTGAAAGAATATTAATCTCATTTGACCATATCTAAAAGAATGGGTTTTGGGCCTATGGTACAGCGGTCATAAATGAGCTTGGCTTATGGTACAGTAGGCCTTATTAACAAACCATATCCCTCAAAAAGCAATAAATCAACTCACCTTTTGTAGAAAATTGTCGCATTCACATTATGTGGGCAAGAACAGGACATTTGTCAACCGCTCCTCCACTGATTACCTTCCTCTTCCTCGCAGAACCCCAATTTCTCCTAAAATCCACGCAACAATGCTTCTCTCTCATTTTCCTTAGGGTTTTTCCCTCAAGTGAATGAGGGAAAATGATTAAATAAATAGAAGAAAAGAGGAGTATGCGTCAGCTATGGGTTTGAATCCCAAAAGAAGTGTTGTGCTTTAACTAGAATCCTCCTTGGGAAACGTGCACAAGACTCTGGGGGGCTTGAAGTTGTGCACAACTTGGTTGGGTCTCCTTTCTTCTTAATAGGACTTCTTTGTTACATTTTCATAAAAGGGGTCCCATTGTATGATATGAATAAAATAAGATAAGTTGAGATCCAAGGTTCCCATCTATGGTCCCACTAATTCTTTACCAAGTCTAGGGCCCACCAACTAGTGACAAATAATGAAATTCCTAAGATATGACACCCACATATCCCTGTCTAAAAGAGTTGCGCCCAACCTGGGGGCATATATGGGTCCTAGAAATTACAAACTTCCTGCATTTTGATGGCTATAGACCACTTGAATTTAGCTATGAATGCAAGCGTTCCTTTCAATAACATCAGACCATGGAAAATGAAAAGACAATGTTTGCATTGTTTCACATGGATGGTGTAGCTTTTACGTGGTTCCAATGCTATACTCACATAAATCTTGTCTAACATTGTAGGCACTTACAGATGCTCTATTGATTCTGCTTGGGCCTATTGATTATGAAAATATAGATGGAACATTGGCCAAACTGAGATAGTGCAGAATTATCAAACCAAATTCGAGCATCTAGCAAATTGGGTGACTGCATGGTCTAATCTTGCTTTGATGGGAACCTTTGTTTAGGGACTACAAGATGAGATTGGATAGAAGGTCCTCGTGTTTCAACCAGCCACTGTACAAGAAGCAAGGGGCTGGCCTAACTTCAAGAGGAAAAGCTGAATAGACTTAGAGGGTGTTCTTTGTCCCACAACTGTAAGACCTGCCCTCTAGGTCAGTCCCACTGTAATAACCTAACCTGTCTTGGTGGGCCAGCCTTACAGTGTGGGTCGTATTAGTCTACCATAGTTGAAGTCAGCATGAGAAGTCATAGATTAGGATTATTTAAAAATTCAAAATAGGCAAGAACAGGGAGTCCAGGACCGACCTTTCTCTAGGAACACTATTACCAAAAGACTTCCTTGTAGTTCCAAACAGGACTTTCCTTTAAACAATATATATGTGTAGAGTCTCTTGTTATCTCACACATCAACGAAAAAAAGAAAATTCTGAGTGAGAGAGAGAGAGAGAGAGAGAGAGAGAGAGAGAGAGAGAGAGAGACTAATTTGGTGTGGTATTGTTCGAAGGAGAGGAAGGTCAAGATCAACAGCGGGACAATGGTGGATGTTTGACGTGAGACGAAGCATTGCCAGAGCAATACACTATATACCAGGTGAGTAGAATTCTAAACTCGATGATCTAAGGTCTGAATTCTGATGAATCTCCGTGCTAATTGATCGACTAATGGGCTGTGCTGTACTAAATTTACTGTGACAATATTGTCGGCATCACCAAAATAGGATATTATTTAGAATTTCACAGATCTCCATTAGAACCTGTCAAATTGGGTCTCTGAGATTTGTAGTCTAATAAACATGGGTGTAGATCACAGAAATATCTGATTACAGCAATGATCGAAATTAGAATTGGAAGATTCTGCAATCATGTTGGCAAAAACCAATTTTATCCACTTGAGTTGTGGGTCCCCATGGCCCACCTGATGAGGGATCAAGATCCCACATCTGGTGGAGGACTGTTGGGTGACCACAGATGTGGTGGTCCCGTGGGGATTGGACCATTGGGGGTCCACCATCCAAATCCTGTTTGGGAAGCCCTGACGAAAACTATTTCTGACGAAGGAAATTTTTGAAATTTGGGCCCCTGTTATGATCAACATCTTTGGAAACTTGATGGAATTGATTCGCTATGATTAATAAACTTTTAACTATGGATTAGGAAGAAAGAGTTTAGAACTGCAAAGAGATTCAAATGTTATATGAGTTTTTGTGAAATTGGATCGTTAAAACAGGATTTGGTCGACAGTGATAGTGGGACCATGTGGGCCACCTGATCTGAAATCAGGTCCCCACATCTGCTAGTGGACCCTAGGGCGACCCCACTGGTGGAGGTCCCATGCGATTTGGACCGTTGGGCCCCACCATCTAAAGTGTCAAAAGTGGCCAGGCATTAACACCCTGTATTGACGTCTGGGTTCCGATATTATATGGGTGAAGATGTCGAGTGGCACAGCTTGTAATTTTAGTTTGATACAATTACAGAATAGTCCTTGATGTATATAATTTTATTAATAACCCTTTTACTGAAATTCTTTTGAGAACATGTAAAGAATAGTAATTTCTGATTTTTTTGCTGAATCCTACAAGCATGATATTTATTTTAATAAATGATGAAATTTTGTCATCACATTTAAATTTGAGCTGGAATAGATTGTAAATTAATATGGGACATTTACTGAACACTCAATCTAATTTAATCTGAGTTCAATAATTATGCCTTGTTTCCTGTAATTAATTTTATAAAGAACAAGTAAATTCCTCAGTAAAATATGGATAGTGCCACAGCCTGGTATCAATTCCAACTAGGAATGGGGCGAGGATTAACCAGTGTTATGTGGTACTAGCCAAAGAAAAGAATAAGAAGATGCAACCGATTATGGTGGAGATGAATCTATAATAAATTTATTGAATAATTTGCTATTGATGTTTGAAATAGAGTAACACAAACTGCTGGCACTGAGTATAAAACTTCTCTCATGGATGTTAGTTGAGGGAAGTAAGTTTAATACACATGGTGGAAAGATTAACCATATTGTTGATAGAAATGTAGATACTCCGGTGAAGGAGTGTCGGAACAGATTCAGCAATCATGGTGGATGATAAGCCATGTTGTTTATAGAAACGTAGATACACTCATATGGGGTATCGGAATCATTTAATGTTGCAGTGGGAGAATTACTCAAGAAAGAAAGTGATTTAAGATATTATTTTAACACCATTATTGAATACATGAATATTCATTAAATGTTTGGATTATGCTATACCTTGATGTTTTCCTATTTTACTCACCAGTGTTACTGACCAGTGATTCGCCCCACTCCAGGTAATGCAGTCATGGAGGTTACGGGGAGTGACGGAGATCAACTGGTGGATTTTGGCATGCGTGGCTGATCCAGAGCCCGAAAGCAAAGAATAGATTTGTAGTTGGGATTAGCCCAGGACTTAGATATTTTTCTTTTCCACAAATAGAAATTGTCTTATTCAGTAGTGTTATCAAGACTTCTAGTATATACATAATGGTTGAAATACAATGAAATTTGATTGTTTTAGACCTTGATGCTCATGAGAATTTGATTTCTGTGGTGTTTTTATAAAAATTTGAGTACGGCTTAAGAATCTAAAGAGCTCTAGATTCTTGGGTCGTTACACCCACAATGGGTACATCTCATATTGGACTGAAATGGGTCATGTCACCCACTCCTAAACAAGTCCAGGAAACCATCACTGCCTTACCTAAAAAGAATATCCATTGTGGAGATGCAAGCATGCCGCAAGAAAGTGCTCTATTTTAATCATGACGAGCCCTTTATGCTGGGACATCGGTGTAAAAAAAATGCACATTTATCTCCTAGAAGAGGCGGGCTACGTTGGGACTAAAGCGTTACCAAATTCTAGCGATGTTGAGGAAGAGGCCAACCCTATTGAGGTATCGCAATTAGTACATGGCGAATTTTAACAAGGACCAATGTTAGGGTCCAGCCCACTCAGATGACCCACACAGCATGCTTATTTCCAAGCATCTATTTATATTAGGGATGGTAATGGGGCGGGTATGGGGCTGGTTGGGGAAAAACCGAAACCTGCCCTGTCTCAAGTTTGTCTCATCTAAACCAGACTCGCCCTGTGATGGGTCACTGGTATGTGATACCAAACTACCCTAGTTGGGCAAAGTTAGGTCAAATTTAATGCTTAAATATTTTAAAATATATAAATGCATGGAAATGCATGTGTTAGAGTTTGAACAAATAGTCTTATCTTCACATATGTCTTAAGTCAATGCCCCAACACCACTTACTATTAAGAGTTGCTGACCATTGCAACCAAAATGCGTAAGAATTAGAGTTGCGGCAAATAATATTCTCAACACCCCCCCTCGGGCAGGACACTACCCGTGCTCAAAGCACACACCTGTCATAAAGCGGCATGGAGCCTTTTGCCTTGTGCGCTTGCACCCTCAATATAAGACCAAGGGCGTGACAATATGTATTTGAACCCGGGACTTGTGGTGGTTCTGATACCATGTTAAGAGTTACTAATCATTGCAACAAAAATGCATAGGCATAAGAGTTGCGGAAAACAATATACTTAACACTTACACCATAGAATTTTTGTTTATACTTTTGGTAATAAATAAATAAACATTATATACATGGCAGGGCAAGTTAGATCAATAAAACCCAAACCAGTCCCATTCTAAGCAAACCATTACCAAACAGGGTGGGTCCCCATTTAAATCGATCCTTCTAAACTTGGTCTAGACTAGAGGACGCCCTAGTGTTGTTAAACGTGCGCCTATGTGCGAGGCATACCATGTGTGCTCCAATACCCTAGTGATGAGGCGCCTTCAACCAAGCGCAGCCGCAGAGTGCGAGGTGCGGGCCTTTCATGTCATGACCCAAATTTCGAGGCCTTGTTGGAATTTGAGTTATAACGCATTGGCGTACAATTCGCATGCTTAAATCAAATGAACACATAAGGCATAAACATCATTTATTAAAATTATCTTTTCATATAATCTAACCAATTAAATGACCAACTAATAGTGTCTCCTGTGTCTAATAATTCCCATAATAAAATTCTTCAACTAATTAAAATATTCAATACTATCAATTCTCATAAACTATTGAATATTGATGTAATGCTCTTCTTAGCCATGCATGCCAAACACTACGGACTGCTCTTCGCTATTTTCTAGTCCATCCGCAACTCGATTACCTGAAGGGGGCAACCCAACATCAGTATAAACTGGTGAATGAATTCTTACTCTCACGTACAACCACTATTAACATAATGGCTTCATTAGAAACAAGTTAGTAATAAACAATAACTAATTGAAATCACTGAATTGAATTCATTCCATGACATATCTCTGAACTACATCCTTGCACTCAATCCACATCATTGTACATCTTGACATATCACACTTTTCGAGATGCCACTCATGCATCTCCTCACCCGGCGTCCCATAAGACCCACTACTTCAAGACCTCAATGTCCTATCATTCACATTCCTAGATAGCATAAACAATTTCAAATTGAACCCAGTGGCCCAGAATCTCGCAACTATAATAGATCATACTGTGCTAGTAGTTCAGAGCATGTTTCAATAATGTTCTCACAAAATAAAATCATGCACGCACCACGCTAATTATAAATCAGAATAGATTTTTATTTTTGTATCTAATAATTGGCATGGGCCTAGCTTTATCTACTAAACCCATTTGATTGTTGCCCCGCTTCTCATCATAATTGTTATTGGTTAGCGTAGGAGTGGGCCACACTCTTTTCTTTTTAATCCCATTCCATAAATCTTAGTATTTTATGTAATAAGAAACAACCTATATTACATAATGTTGTCATCAATTCTCATATTCCATAAGTCCTTATTTAATTAGTCATTGAAGGGCTCTTTTGTAATTATTCTAACAGTAAATGTTCTCTTTATAAATTCCTAATGAATCACATGCTCGACAAAACCTAGCTTTCTATATATATATATACTCCACGCCTCTTAATGTCGAAGCCGTCAGATGGTGGGACCCAATGGTCCAAATCAATTGGGACCACCACCCTAATGATCGCCCAAGGGTCCACTACAAGATCTGTGGATCATATCTGACATCAGCTGGCCCACATGGGCCCACAACCCATGTTGACTCAAAGAGGTATTTAATGAACAAAATTTTGGAAATCCTTTTTTTGCTTTGAATTCCATCAATAATCATCCATCCTTGTTGCCGAAATCAACATTTAAAAGTGTACAATCATAAGGAAATCAATATCTCCTGGTTTCAGATCAAACTTTTAAGTCTTCACTCATTAACTTGTCTAAACAGAAGTCGTTAGGCACTGTTTTAACGTAACCGGCTTTCTGCAATTCCAGTCTTGCAGGCCCAACTAAGTTACTGCCCCATTGGATATGTCTACTAGGATCAACCAAGGGTCCCCTTTTAGATCATCGGATCTGATTGATCACCACACGAACCATGTGGGACCCACAGTCCAAATTCGGACAACTCACAGGGATGACCTGGTTCCTGACTTAATCTTGACATCAGGGCTCTCTTGTTCATATATGAATCATGCCCAACCTTAAGGAATAGACATAGGAAAATCACTCACTTCCTATAAAAGTTTGTGATGTGCGGTCAAGAAGACATTCGTCAACTGCTACCTGGATGGTCACCTTTTTCTTCTTCATGCAAATCCAAGCTCTCTGTTGAACAATAAATCTCTTTCTCTTAGATTCTCTCTTAGGCTTTAGAAGGAGATAGAGTGAAGCACATAAGAGGCTTCCTTATATTATATAGCTAATCCCCCTTTTCCTAGTAAGAGCCATGTACAAGACTTCTCTCTCATTAGAGATTCTGCACAACAGGAGTTTCTCTCCCATCCAAAGTTCACTTCCTTTAGGATGGAAGTGTTGTGCAGCAAGAGTCTCCTTCCTCCTCTTAAAGACTAATCCATGTTACTATGGAATGGGTCCCATCAATCAATACATAATATTTAAATCAATATCTTGTCCCATAATAATTAATTAGCAATAAGACCCACCATAAAAATCAACAATTAAGTATTTAAAAATAGGGCCAGAATTTCCAAACCTTGGGTATTACATTTCGCCGGGGCGCACCATGGCTTTTTTTTTCCCTTTCATTGTGCTATTTTGCTACTGGGCTTGGTTGACTCTCTATATTTTTGTTCCTAGTTTCCTTCTTTGTTTGTTGTTTCGAACTGCTTGTTGCACCATGCTTTTTACAATTGCTGGCTAGTTTTCTTTTTCTTATTTAATTTTTGCATTCCTGCAATTTTTCATATACATTTAATGTTGAACTTTTTTTTTCTGAATTTGTTTTATGTGTTGATTTAGAAGGATAAACTAAATCCATGAAACCATGTTTTTAATTTTAATATTAATTATATTTTGCTTTGGAATTGTAGTAATTGTTTTCAATGTCATTTTAAGGTAGTATTAGTAAAAAAGATCCAACATGGCATTATGCACACTTGCCTATGTTGAACTTTGAATTATTTGTTTATGCTAAAATATCTATTTTTTTTATCTACAATGTGCGCCTCGCTTCAATTAAGCCCACGCCTCGTTTTGTGTGTCATGCCTAAGCCCTAGTATATCTTGCCGCCTTGATGCACCTTTCGCCTTTAACAACACTGGGATGCCCTTTCCCCTTATTCGTAGGTGTAACTTGGTCTCAAAACCTATTAGACATATGGACTAAAATCCCTCCGACGGTCACTGTTTTTCGTTCCCACTTGCCCAGGTGTTGAATTTGATCCCTCAACCCCCATGTGCCTCCTAATCATTATTTTGCCTTTCACTCCAGCTCTTGTTAGCTAAAAATATCTCATGCAAAAATAAGTGCAAAGAGCTTTGTGGGAAGCAATCGTACGTCTACTTTCACTTGCAGTAATTATTATTATAATTTCAAGGCTTCAAGCACTATGGATCCTAAATTTCCTCAAGTATAATTAACAGGAATGGAAATAACATATGACTAGAACCAAGCAGAAACCAACTAAATATCATCTTAGTTACAAATAATCTAATAAAACATCATGCATCAAAATAATGCATCGATGGCATACTACACGAGCTATCTCCCCACTATTGCGGGTAACTTAAACAGACAGATCAGAGTTGGTACCTCTGTCATCCTGGTTGATTCCCATACTGTTGTAACGACCCAAAAATCTAGAGCTCTTCAGATTCTTAAGTCGTTATTATGATTATAATATAATAACATTCATTAAGTAAATTCCAGGAGTAAGTCCAAGCAAAGATAAATATTTAAAATCTCAATATTAATGTCTTAATAAGTCTTTATAGATTCAGCTAGATAAGATATTAATTTTAAGAAAATATTTCAAAATAGGGTTGGCCTCATCTATTAAACTAGGAAGTGCTTCGATCCCTTGATCAGCGATGCATGTCAAATTTTATAGGCTGATCTCCGTCGTTCTCAGATCCCGCTACGAATGCATTACTTGTAGTGGGGCGAACCACTAGTCAGTAACACTGGCTAGTAGAATTTCTAAATCAACAAAAGAAACTGACATGATAACAAAATATAGTTCCCAAAATACATCAAACAAAATTTCAAGTTTCATATGTTTCTTTGAAAAGAAATATCATAGATTTACCCTAAAGAGTAAATTCATAATCCTATTCAACAACATTGTTTAATGTATACCAAGATTGTCACATTGTATTATCATATGGGATTCATATTCATGTCGTGACAATACTACCACCATCCTCATAGACATTGTTTGAATGAGGGAGTTCATATTCATGTCGTGACAATATTGTCACCATCCTCATAGACATTGTTTGAATGAGGGAGCTCATATTCATGTCATGACAAGACTGTCACCCATATGAGTTCTTATGTTCCCACAAGAGGATTCATATTCTTGTTGTGAAAAAACTGTCACCCACAAAGGCATTGCATATTCGTGTCGTGATCAGACTGACACCCATAGTAGATGTTTGATCAAAGGTATTCATATTCGTGTTGTGATCAGTCTACCACCATTTTAATTCATAAAGGTTCTTATATTCTCATAAGAGGATTCATATTCTTGTTGTGACAAAACTGTCACCCATAAAGGATTTTCATATTCGTGTCGTGATCAGACTGACACCAATAGTAGATGTTTGATCAAAGGTATTCATATTCGTGTTGTGATTAGTTTGTCACCATTTTAATTCATAAAGGTTCTTATGTTCTCACAACGGGATGTCACCTTTCATTATTCGAAGATTGATTCTTTACTTGCGTAAAAACAATCATAATTCTGATTGTAAATTTTAGTTCATGAGTTTTAAGTATCAACACATTTACCATTGGCCAATACCACATGTTTCATATTAAAATCTCGCCCCACTTTGAATCGTTAATGGTATTTACGTATGTGGCATTGTCCATATGTCCTTTGAGGTCCAAGTTAATCATAAATAAAACACATTGATCAACTTATAATCTGTCGTATTTATTTTAGACCATACTCAAGTGTTTTGTACATTTTCAGCCACATTTTTTATTCGTATATGACATCTGTAACGACCCAAGAATCTGGAGCTCTTTAGATTCTTAAGCCGTACTCAAAGTTTTATAACAACACCACATAAATCAAATTTTCATGAGTGTCAAGGTCATAAACAATCAAATTTCATTGTATTTCAACTATTATGTAAATATTGAGAGTCTTGATAACACTACTGAATAAGACAATTTCTATTTGTAGAAAAGAAAAATATCTAAGTCTTGGGCTAATTCCAACTACAAATCTAATATTTGCTTTTCGCGCTCTGGATCAGCCACGCATGCCAAAATCTACCGGCTGATCTCTGTCACTCCCCGCACCCTCCAAGCCTGCATTACCTGAAGTGGGGCGAACCAGTGATCAGTAACACTGGTGAGTAGAATAAGAAACATTAAGATAAAGCGTATTTCAATCATTCAGAGAACATATATATTCAATGATATAATTACAATAACATTCTAATCAATTTCTTTCTTGAGTAATTTTCCACTGTGGCATCAAATAGTTCTGATACCCCATACGGTGTATCTACATTTCTGTCAACAACATGGCTTATCATCCACTATGAATGTTGAGCCTGTTCTGATGCTCCTAACCGGAGTATCTACATTTCTATCAACAACATGGCCTATTATGCCACCATGATTGCTGAACCTCTTCCCCTCGACCAACATCCATGAGGGAAGTTCTATATTCAGTGCCAGCAGTTGGTATTACGCTTATTTCGATCATCAATGGTAAATTCATTTCAATAACTTTAGTATAGTATCATCTCCACCATAATTGGCTTCATCATTTTATTCTTTTCTTTGGCCAGTACCATATAACACTGGTTAATCCTCGCCCCACTCTGAGTCGGAGTTGGTACCAGGCTGTGGCATTGCCCATGTCTTATTGAGAAATTAAATAGTTTACCTTAATTTAATCATATGAATAAATTTTAAATTTAACAAACTCAGATTAGAACATTCTCCAGTATAGTGGAATATTCAATAAACATTCCGTATCAGTTTTCATCACATCTATCTCTAATTTAGAGGTGATGATAAAGCTTTAGTAATTGTTACACTGAGCATCATATTTGATTTTTGTCTAGTAACTTGTCCTTACAAAATATTAGTAACAAGGACTATTAATAAAAATATATTTTGATCAGGGACTATTCTGCAATTTCTAGAGTCTTAAATTTACGTTTTGTGCCACTCGACATATTATACAGAACCCAGTTATCGTTAGGCTATTGTTTCCGCTTAGGTAGTTTGAAACCTCTGGATGGTGGGGCCCAACGGTCCAAATCACAGGGGACCTGTACCAAGGTGGTCGCCCAGGGGTCCATTGATAGATGTGTGGACATGATCTGCGATCAGGTGTCCCATGTGGTTACACAACCACAGTCGACCCAAAGAGGTTTTGACGAACTAATTTTTTAAAGATTCCAATAAGATTTGGATTTCTCTGTATATCTAGCATTCTTCCTACCTAATACATAGTTCAGAGGTATATCAATCCTAGAGTGATAAATTCACCAAGTTTCCAACGATGTTGATATCATTAGAAACCCAAAACGTCGAATGCTACTTCCGTCAGAGACCTTTTTTCGTCAGGGCTGTGAACAGCACTTGGATGGTGGACCCTTAGTGGTCCAATCTACATCGGACCACTACAACTGTGGTCGCCCAACAATTTCACATCAGATGTAGGGTCTTGATCTCTCATCAGGTGGGCCATGGGGACCCACAACCCAAGTCTACCAAAGTGGGTATTGACAACCTGTATACAGGGATTTCTAAATTTGGTTCCGATCATCATAGTAACCAAAATTTCTTCTATCTGGACCCATGTATATTAGATTGACAATCACAGCAACCCAATTTGACAAGTTCTATTGAAACCTTTTGGTTGCTAGATGATATCTTCCATTGTTTAATGTCTGCAGCCACTCTTACATGGACTGTGGCAGAGAAACAGACCATACATCATCAAGTTTTGAAATTCTACTCACCTGGTATAGACGTATGTTGATCGGGCAGTAGTCGGTCTTTCGTCAGGCATCCGTTGTAGTCTCGCTGTTGATCTTCCTCTTCTTCTGTAAATCTAAAATCAGTTCCAGTCTCTCTTCTCTCATACACACACACACACTCTCTCTCTCTCTCTCTCTTTGTCGTTGGTGTGTGTAGGCCAAGACTTGCCTCTTATCTATCTTTATATTAGTACAGGGAGGGGAGTCCTTCTAAGGGTCTACTTTCCTTTTTAAGAGAGAGTCCCGTTCACCTTGAGAGAGAGAGCCTTGTTCAAAATTCTTAGTTTTCTAGTAACCTTAAGTTAGTCTAATTACAATTTTACCAAAAGTCTTGGTTGGGATATTACATACTCCCCTCCTTAAGAAATTTGGTCCTCCAAATTTAAATCATACCTGTCGGCAAAAAAGTGCAGATATTTGTCACGGACCTCCTTCTCTGACTCCCAGGTGGCTTCGAGTTGATTATGATGCTGCCATAGGACCTTAACTAATCGAATAGTCTTGTTCCGCATGGCTCTTTCCTTGGTCTCTATAATAGTCACCGGCTTCTCTTCATAGGACAAATCTTGTTGTAACTGGAGAGGCTCGAAGTCAATAACATGCGAGGGATCTGAGTTGTATTTCTTTAGCATAGACACATGAAAGACATTGTGGACGCCTGACAATTGAGGTGGTAGTGCGAGCTCATAAGCATTCCCATCACTGACTCGTCCCGTTACTTCAAATGGTCCAATATAACGCGGACTCAACTTACCCTTTTTCCCAAATCGCATTACTCCCTTGGTCAGGGATATTTTGAGAAAAACATGGTCTCCTACGGCGAATTTCAATTCTCTCCTGCGGTGATTAGCATAACTTTTCTGTCTGCTTTGAGCAGTCTTTAGCCTATCCCGAATTTTCTTGATATTATCCGTCGAACTCTGCACCTAATCTGGCCCAAGTATTCTTCGATCACCTACCTCCTCCCAGCAAATAGGAGTTCGACAATTTCATCCATACATCGCCTCAAAGGGTGCCATCTGAATGCTTGAATGATAACTATTATTATAAGCAAACTCCACAAGTGGTAATTGCTCATCCCAACTGTCTTTGAAATCTAAGGCACATGCTCGCAACATATCTTTAAGAGTTTGGTTAGTCCTTTCAGTCTGGCCGTTGGTTTGGGGATGATATGCCGTACTAAAACGCAATTGTGTTCCCATAGCCATCTGTAGTTTCCTCCAAAAGTTAGACACAAACCTGGAATCCCTGTCCGAAACAATGGAAACCGGAATGCCATGTAACTAGACAATTTCCTTGACATATTTTTGAGCCAATTCCTTCATCGAAGTTTTATTCTTGAGGGGAATAAAATGTGCAGATTTAGTCAAACGATCCACAATAACCCAAACAACTTCGTTGTTCCGGAAGGTTCGTGGGAATCCCGACACAAAATCCATAGTAATATGTTCCCATTTCCATTCAGGGATGGGAAATGGTTGTAGCAATCTGCCCGGCTTTTGATGATCTGCCTTTATTTGTTGACATGTTAGACACCTCCTTATAAATTCAGAAATGTCATTTTTCATTCCAATCCACCAAAATCGTTTTCTAAGGTTTTGGTACATCTTGGTGTTCCCTGGGTGAATGGTATATCGAGTATGGTGTGCTTCCCGTAATATCTCATCCTTGATCTCTCGAATATTAGGAACACATAGCCGATCTCGGAAATATAAAGTACCATTGGCGAGTGAAAATTCTGGCTTGTTATCCATCTTGTTGAAAATTTCCAAGAGTGCCGCATCATCCCTTTGGCGATCCTTGATTCGCTGTATGAGTTTCGGCTGAACCTTAAAATTACCCAATAAAATCTTATCACTTATGGGCCAAAGAGTTACTTCTAGATCTTTGATCTCTTCTTATAATCTCCATTTTGCCGTCAAACAGGCTAATTGAATTGATTTCTGACTTAAAGCATCGGCTACTACATTGGCTTTACCAGGGTGGTAAGAAATGGAGAAATCATAATCTTTTAGAAATTCCAACCATCGCCTCTGTCTCAAGTTCAAGTCTTTCTGAGAGAAAACATATTTCAAACTCTTATGATCTGTATGTACTTGGAATTCTTCTCCATGAGGATAGTGTTGCCAAATCTTGAGAGCAAATACAACTGCAGCCAATTCTAAATCATGGGTCGCATAATTTTGTTCATGAGTCTTCAGTTGTCTGGAAGCATAAGCAATCACTTTACCATTCTGCATGAGTACACATCCCGGTCCATGAAGAGACGCATCACAAAATATGACAAAACCACCACTGCCAGATGGTAGGGCTAGTATTGGTGCCGAGGTTAGCTTGTCCTTTAGTGTCTGAAAACTAGACTCACATTTATCATCCTAGTTGAACTGGACATTCTTCCTAGTGAGCCGAGTCAAAGGTCCCACAAGAGAAGAAAACCCTTTCACAAACCGTCTATAATATCCTGCGAGTCTTAAGAAACTTCGGATTTCTGCTACCGTGGTTGGTCGTTCCCAATTAGTGATAGCTTCGATTTTTGCAGGATCCACTGACAAGCCTTCGCCTGAAATGATGTGGCCTAAGAAATTTACCTGCGCTAACCAAAAGTCGCATTTACTCAACTTTGCATACAACTGATTATCTCTTAGCAATTGCAATGTAGTGCGCAAGTGAAGCCCATGTTCCGCCTCCGTTTTTTAATAAATTAGGATGTCATCAATGAATACCACTATAAACTGATCCAAATATGGCTTGAAAATTTGATTCATGAGTGCCATGAACACCGCTGGTGCATTTGTTAGCCCGAAAGGCATTACTAGGAACTCGTAATGTCCGTACCGTGTCCGGAAAGCTGTCTTTGGTATATCTTCATTTCTCACCCTTAGCTGATGGTATTCGGACCGTAAATCAATCTTTGAGAAGCATCTTGCACCTTGAAGTTGGTCAAATAATTCATCGATCCGCGGCAGTGGATACTTATTCTTAATAGTGACCTGGTTTAATTGCCGGTAATCGATGCACATGCGCAAGGTTCCATCTTTCTTCTTAACAAATAATACAGGTGCTCCCCACGGTGAGACACTAGGTCTAATGAATCCCTTATCCATTAATTCTTGTAACTGTTCTTTCAGTTCCCTTAGTTCAGCAGGTGCCATACGGTAGGGTGCTTCGGAGATTAGGGCGGTTCCTGGTATCAATTCAATAGTGAAATCGATCTCTCGTATCGGCGGTAAACTGGGTAAATCATCTTGAAAGACATCGGGAAATTCTCTCACTATTGGTATATCCTCCAGCTCAGGCTTTTGTTTCTCCGCAGTGACGAATGCAAGGTATCCTCTACACCCATTTCTTAGTAATTGGCTGTCTTTAATTGCCGAAATTACCCTAGACTCCACGGGTCTCCTGGTTCCTACTATCTGCACTTGTTTATATCCTTCTAATTTGAAGCGAACTATCTTATTAAAACAATCTAACACAGCCATATACTTTGCTAACCAGTCCATTCCCAAAATAATGTCAAAATCATGCATTGGTAATACTATTAGGTTTGCGGGCATGGTGACTTTATCATGATTCAGGGGGCAATCATAGAATATGGTCTTAGTGTTCACTTGTCCTCCAGTAGGGGTTGATACAATTAAAGCTTGGGAAAGTTTAGAGGGTTTGCATGTTTAGTTTCGAGGCAAACACATGTGAAACAAAGCTGTGTGTAGAACCAGAATCAAATAGTGTAATGGCTTTAGTACCAAAGATAAAGAGCATACCGTCAACTACATTGTTTGCCATGTCTGCCTCCTGCTGTGTGATTGCATAAGCCCTAGCATTGGGTTGTTGTCTCTGTTGGTTTCCATCTTGATTGCTCCTTCCCTGGTTATAATTCTGCCCCTGTGGCGGATTTTGTGGATATCCCCTCTGTTGCTTCTGACCATTCTGTTGGTTCCTCTGTGGTGGCTGATTCTGTTGATTACTCTGCTGTGGGTTTCCTTGATTCCGAGGAGGGTAATTTTGGTGGTTCTGGCGTGACTGTGAGAAATTTTGTTGGTCCTACTGCAACTGCTGCCCCTGTCGTTGTGCTTGATTCTTCTTTTGCCATTTTGGACAGTCCTTACGCCTATGACCCACTTGGCCACACGTAAAGCATGCACCGCGCTGCCATAGGCACTGCGCCAATTCATGGTTCTTCCCACAGCTACTGCATTTAACCTGAGATTCCACCTTTTGCTTCTTCCGGGGTGGATGGTTTTCTCGCTTTCTCTTTCCATCTCCTGTCGTTGTTGGTGGAGTCACCCCATGGATCTCATCGATAGCTTCTTCTGATACATATGCCCTTTTCAAAGCGTCCGCATAAGTTGCTGGCTGTCCCAGCCGTACATCCTTTTTGATATCCGGGCGCAACCTTTCAATGAACTTATTACGTTTCATCTCCTCCGTCGCTATCAAGCACTCCGCAAAATGAGACAACTCAGTAAATTTATTATTGTATTTCATCACTGTCATGTCTCCTTGCACTAAATTCTGGAATTCTCTTCTTTTCCTTTCCTTAATATGATCCGGTATAAACTTCATAATGAATTCCTTTTAAAGAAAGCCTAAGTAATCTCACCCTTCGGACCTGGATAGGTTTTCTTTGCAGATTTCCACCACTCTTTTGCATCTCTTTCCAGTTTAAATGCTGCCAACAGGGCTTTCTGGTGATCCATGCAGCCCATTACTTCAAATATTGCTTCCATATTTTCTATCCATTTGTTCGCCTCCCATGGATTTATGGTTTCATCAAAGTATCGAGGACGAAACTCATTGAATCTCTTGTATAACGAGTCTCGCTCTCTGTCTCTGCCTCCTCCAGCATTGACCCCGCCTTGTGGTCGATCATTGTCATTTGGACGTTGTGCCAGAGTCTGTATCTGTTCTTGCACCTGATTATATGCTCTCATGAAAGTATCAAACATAGTCTTCACGTATTCAGGCACCTGAGTCTGTCCCTCATTCAAATTCGACGTTCCACTTTCGGTTCCATTCTGATTGGAATTACGGATGGGGTTTCCTTGGGAAGTCATATTCTTTCTCCTGCAGTGGGAGTACAGCAGTTTAGTACATAATAAATGAATACCTTATCCCTACACCTAATCCACGACCTCACTACGTTGCCTAGTGGTTTTTAAGTATTTTAAAGTTTCTAAGTTATAGAATTCAGAATTTATACATAAAAACAGTGATCTCAAGTATTCTATACAAGTCATTATTTTCAGCCACATTTCTAATTCATATATGACATCAAAACTCTAAGTTATAGAATTCAGAATTTAGTACACAATAACAGTTATCTCAAATATTCTGTACAAGTCTTTATTTCCCATCACCGACATGTTGACGGTCTTACAATACAAGACTGGTTGATAATATAATGGACCAAAGGAAATCATATCCCTGACATCCAGCTGAATTTATATCTTATTCTTAGGACACAAGATATCAACAGAAACTTGTACGTGTATAATTAATAGAATTGATATCAACCAGTAGAATAAATTATGAAGAACCATTCTTTTTCTTAACAACAAAATAGAGAAGTCCTACTCACCTTGTGTAAGTGATGAGTGACTTTAAATCAGTCATTCAAAAAAACTCCTTGCTGAAATTCTTTTGTTTCAAATTTCCAACTTCAAAACATTAGACCTCTTCTCTTCTTCCATGAGAGAATGATCAAAGAAGAGAAAGAGGCTCTATTTATAGAGTGTTGGACGCCCATGAAAGGTCATATAGAGAGTCCAACAGTCATGGCTTTTGGTGAAAAACAAAGAGTCACATGGGGAAACCCAACAGTCATGGCTATTGGTGAAAAACAAGGAGTCTCTTTGGGAAAATAAACAGTCACATCTTAAGTGGATTTGGGTCTTATATCAAGACCTGAAAGTTTGACCCAACAGCCCAGTCCAATTCATGAATTGGGCTGGTTGAATCTGGACCTTTTCTAACCCCAGTTGACCTAGTAAAAAAAATTCAGGGTTATTTCAACTGTCCAGGCCATCAGAGCGGTATCTAGAGATGATTATAGTCACACAGAGTTGGACATGCAGAGCGACCAACTCTGTAAGGCATCCCAGCTGCATTGGGGTTTTGAACAGCTCAATGGTGTCAGATGCATTTAGTATCATAGTGTCGGAGTTTTTATAGGCCTCTTACAACGTCAGGATCCTAGGGTAGGGGCATCAGTTTTTATAACTATATCCACAGTCTATATACATGTGCTGTAATCATGTTCTACACCTAATATAAAAATATTCAGATATAGTTTATTGCACGTGTACTTTGCCTGTCATGTATGAACTTGAAAAAGAGTTCTGTCCTGCCTGCATATTTCACCATCAACACTTCACACCCAGTTCTTCATACCTTTATTAATGATATGTGTACAGATTGCTAGTAAATTGCAGAAGCCGTTTGTGACTTAGTTTATACATAGATTTCGCATAAATTCTACTAGTGCCATATCACCCAAACCAGGCCACTTTCACTCTAGTTCACTATTCCAAGTGCTGTTTACTAATTCAGCTTAGGGTGTCACCTGAAAAATATGTAAACTGCAATATAGATGCCCATCCAAAAACTGGGTACTGTGTAGCAGTTATTGGGCTCCAGGTTAATCGGCCCAGCTGGGTCCAAACTCAACTACATCCAGCATTACTAGGGTCACCACTGGGTGTCAAGGAGCAGTACCCATTTTCTGGTCAGGTGGGCCATGTGGTCCCCACTGACAGATTTATCCAGAGAGGTCTACACAACCCAGATTTCTTAGACAAGTGTTTGGGTTCAACCAAGGGCTAACTTAGTCAAATAAGACCATTCTTTCTAATTTTTACCATAGAACAGGACCATTCTTTGTAATTTTACCATGAAACAAATCGTCCATTATGGTTTATGTTCCCTGATGATGAGGGTGTGGCACCAACAGAACTTGACCATCTTCCCATTGCTTAGAGTCTAGAAACCCTAATTTCAAGTAATCTTTTATTTAGAAATACAGAACTCCTAATTTCAAGTAATCTTTTATTTAGAAATACAGAACTCCTTAAAAAAAAACAATAGATAGTTTGATCTGGATGACTACTTGTCCACTCAATTAGATTCAACACAACTGGATGTCTACCCAAACCCAGACTGGATGCTTTTGTTCACAAACCACGCCCAAACTCAACACACTAATAATCTGCATCTGAACTTTAAATGAGGCTCCAATTGCTTTTTACATGAAAATTGAATTGCAGCTGAAACTGAAATACCCATGTTCTTACAGGTGCTGATGCCACTGCTGACTTGCTTATGTCAACCTTATTGTTCAAACAATTCAAGAAAATCTCTTACGAGAACAACATCCCTTGCTAGGTCACTTATCCTCAATTTCAACTCAAATGGATCCCTTTTCAGCCCTCCAGCAGCCTTCGCAACTTAATCCACAAAGTCAAACTTCCTGCCTGGAAGTGGACAGTTCTGAAACCACCAAGAACTGATCCAAATCTCTAATCCAAACTCCACACCACTATTGCATGGGTATCTTCTTCAATCTGTAAAGCTTTTATACCAAATTGAAAACCTAGAATTTAAAATGGATTCTAAGGTTTCTTCCCGAAAGGTCATAAACACCTTAAATTGAAAAGAGATGAAATTTGGACAAAAAAATAAACTTGTGGTTGTGATAGCCTAGGTTGGCCAACCACTCCCATATATATATATATATATATATACATTTCTATATTTTTTGATATTAACAAGAGAGCCCCAAATTTTATGTATGTACAAAATAGCCCATAGTTTTTATCTATTTACATGAAAGTCCTACTTTGTTTCATAACTGTCTACATACAATCCAATCAAACCTCTTCTATACCTTTGCTATAGTCTAGAGACAATATCATATATTAATATATGCTATATAGTCTATACAAAGGTGAAGCCTATGTAGGATAAATGGTCATGATGACCATAATTGTAATGACCCAAGAATCTGGAGCTCTTCAGATTCTTAAGATGTTCTTAATTTTATAATAATCACCACATAAATCAAATTCCCATGAGCATCAAGGTTTAAAACATTCAAATTCTATTGTATTTAAATCATAAAGTATATTAGAATTCATGATAAAGACTACTGATTAAAAGACAAATCTCTATTTGCACTAGAATAATCAACTAAGTGTTGGGCTAATCCCATCTACGAATCTATTCTTTTGCTTCTCGCGCTTTGGATTAACCACGCATGCCAAAATCCACCGGCAGATCTCCGTCACTTCCCACAACTTCTACAAATGCATTACCTGGAGTGGGGCGAACCACTGGTCAATAACACTGGTGAGTAGAATAAGAAAACATTAAGGTATAGCATATTTTCAATCATTCAATGAATATTTATATATTTAATATGGGTGTTAAAATAACATTTTAATCAATTTCTTTCTTGATTAATTTTCCACCGCAGTATCAAATGGTTCCGATATCCCATATGGGTGTATCTACGTTTCTGTCAATAATATGGCTTGTCATCCACCATAATTGTTGAGCCTGTTCCGATACTCCCACACTGGAGCATCTACATTTTCATCAACAACTTGGTCTGTTTGCTACCATGATTGTTGAACCTACTTCCTTCGACCAAAATCCACGAGGGAAGTTCTATACTCAATGCTATCGGTTGGTGTTACTCTATTTCAAATATCAACTTCAAGTTTATATTCAATAAACTTTATCAGATATTCATCTTCATCATAATCGGTTATATCATCTTAATCTTTTCTTTGGCCAGTATCACATAGCACTGGTTAATCGCCCCACTCCGAGTCGGAGTTGATACTAGGCTATGGCATTGCCCATATCTTATTGAGGAAGTTATTTATCTATCATATAATTAACCACACAAATTAAGTCGCAATCATAATCACTAGATGGAATCATATACGTGTTGAGCATATCAAGTCAGTGGCTGTTTCAAATAATATTCCAATTCTGGGTTTAATCATTTGTAATTAATTTCTGAATTTTCTTCGCCAAGATTCATTTTCTTTATCTATATATATACATATATTAGATCCTATTTAGACATGATGATAAAAATTCATCATTTATTATAATAAGTATCATGCTTGTCGGATTCTAGCAACAGTCAATAATTACTGTTCTTTACATGTTCTTAAAAGAATTTTAGTAAAAGGGGTTATTAATAAAATTATATACATCAGGGACTATACTGTAATTTTATTAACTTAATTTACAAGTTGTGCTACTTGACAACCTCATCCATATAATATCAGAACCCAGATGTCATTACAAGGTACTCTCGCCTGGTCTCTTTGACACTTTAGATGGTGGGGCCCAACAGTCCAAATCACATGGGACCACCACCAGTGGGGTCGCCCTAAGGTCTACTAGCAGATGTGGGGACTTGATTTTTGATCAGGTGGCCCACGTGGTCCCACTACCCCTGCCGACCCAGAGGTGTTTTTACCGACTGAAACTGAGGAAAATTCAAACACCGATTGAATCTTTTTGACAATCACTTTGTTCCTGCTTCCTGATTCAAGGCCAAAGGTGTGTTCATCAGAGGAAAACCATTGCATCCAGTTTCTAAGAGTATTGATTTCACAAGAGCCCAAAATTTGCAGAATTCATCCTCGTCAAAATGCTACTCGTCAGACCTATCAACTATTGTTTGGATGGTGGACCCCCACTAGTCCAGTCCAGATGGGACCACCACGTTTAGGATCGCCCAACAGTCATCCACCAGAGGTGGGGTCTTGATTTCTCATCAAGTGGGCCATGGGAACCACAACTCAAATCGACAAAGTTGGTTTTTGATGACATGAATCCATCGTTAACCAAATTCTGATTTTTATTTCTTGGAGATCCTTAATCTCCAACATCTAATCACATACGCTGCAACCTACTAATCATATAAACCCAATTCAATAAGCTCTACTTAAGATTCATGAGTTTTTATATGATGTCTTTCATCTTATTAATGTTGAGAGCACTGTTATAGAAGTATCAAATAGAGCACAGCCCATCAATGGTTCGGATATCACAAAGTCTCATCAATTTAAGCCCTTCATTATCTAGATCAGAAATTCTACTCACCTGGTACAGTAGTGTATTGCTCCGGCAGTGATCGGCTTCGCGTCAGACATCCGCTGTTGTCCCACTGTTGATCTTCCTCTCCTTCTAACAATTCCACAACTAAAATAGTCTCTCTCTCTCTCTCTCAGATTTATTTATTTATTTATTTATTTTGTTGATGTATGTGAGATAATAGGAGCCTCTACACATATATATATATATTAGTGCTTAGAGGAAAGTCCTGTTTGGAAACTACAGGGAAGTCTCATTGGCAATAGTATTCCTAGAGAGAGGTCGGTTTGGAACTCCTTATACTTCTAATAACCTTGTTCTTGCCTATTTTGGACTTACAAGGAATCGTAATCTATGACTCCCATTCTGACTTCAACTATGGTTGACTAATATGGCCCACCTTGTAAGGCTGGCCCACCAAGGTAGGTTAGGTTATTACAATAATTGTGGTCTCTCGACATATATAAAGCTAATTAATTTTTAAATAATCTTAGTTTGATTCCAGTTCTCTTAAATGAATCAACATTGTGTTATGCTAGCATTTTGCGTTTCATCTAGTTATTGCTTTAACTGAGCAAACAACTTCTGTCGTTTAGGTTTATTTTGTCCAATTTTACCAATGTTGATTCTTTTTATATCTATTCTAATGAGATTTTTTTCTCCATTCATCAGCAGCTCAAACCATCTAATGTGTTTATGTTTAATGACTTTTATTTGTCTCTTTATTCATCACTAGCTAGATTTATTTAATTATATTTATGTTTGTTTTTCTTTTGATTTTATCATAGGTGGAGATGATTCACACTGGAGTCGTACATGATAGAACTTATTCAGTGAAGCAACTCAAGCTTGAGAAAGGAAGAAGAAAGCGAGATTTAACTGGAAAAGAGAATGTTTTGACTAATTACTTCTGTATCCATTTTAAGATGTTTCTATTTCTTGGTTTTAACTTTGTTTCTTGTCAGGTTGGAAATGGTGTATTGAGAAAGCTAGTGAGGCAATTGTGTGAATTTTGATGAATCAACAGGTTTGTCCAAAATGGACAAGCGGCAAGCTGTTTGGGCTTATTGGCCAAACCTAATACAAGGGTTTGTGAATTTCCCATCTACCTAACAATTAGATCCACACATTCCTAGCCATCAAATCCAAGATGTTGACTCTGTCTTTCATGAACTTTTATTTCAAACATTAATTCTAGTTTCTTGGATCAAATGGCTCATATTTACCAATGAAGCTGATTGTTGGTAGATGCCTAGATCCAAAGTCCTCTACGGTCTCTTCTTGTGCTTACATGTCTCATTTGGTCATTTATCTCTTCATGCTTGTCTCACTAGCAAGATTCATGTTGTACAATTTTTCAGAAGTATTGAGGAAGTCCTACACCTTCAATCTGGATAGGTGTTGGTGTAAGGGCATATATATGTTCCTTAATATTGATAAACATGCGTCTTTATCAATTTACCTTGACACCTGAAGGCATAGCATCTCTTGAGGCAAAGAGGCAATTCAAGGCCCCTCGGAAAAGCCCTGAGCATTTAAGATCATTGGGGAAATATTCTCATCATGATGGTGATGTTTCTAATTGTCACTTGGTTGGAGAAACTGTTGAATGTGACTTAAGTTGTAGGCAAGGTTCCCCACTCGAATCAAGAAATGGCCAAGACAGCTCTCCTTTAAAGGATTCTGTGAGTTGTGCTTCTAAAGTTATTAATAGTTTCATCCAAGTGTGCTTCTATACTTCCAAGCTTCTAACGCTCTTTTGCTTGGAAATGAATGTGGCAGTGGTTACCTTCATATCAGATGGAAAATAGTTTGGCTGCTAATGCTAATCAACTTTTGGAGTTCGCTAATTGTGGTAATGCTTGAATTTTCTGCCTTTTTTTCTCCATAACACATTATACACACACAAGCCTCCCTTTACCACTAGTCTTGACAAAAATGAAGGCAATAACATTGACCTCAAAACTGAAGTCACATCACACATGGTGATCCAAATTGAAATGAATCATGAAGAGAAAGAATCTTCCTCCTCAAATACGCAATTGGAAGAGAACACGGTGAATCCCTGCAATTTGTAAGAGCACACCAGAAGGGAATCAAATTCTGCCAATACCTGACAATAAGATCTAGACAGTGAGATTGAAAATTGCCAAGTAGAGATCTGCTGCTGTCAATTGGACTTATTGTGTGATCAGGTCAATTGACAAGTGCAGATTCTACTCGGAACTTTCACAAGGGTTTTCACTGAAGGGACTTCCTCACAGGGGTATGCGAAGAGAATGCCTTGCACAAAAGGTACTTGGCATGATCCTCGATATTCTTAGTGCTTGTTTGGCATCTCTATTTCTAGCATCTAATCCTCTAAATGTCCAAAACGAGCAGAGCTTTCAAAAATAAGAGCGTTTGGCAAACATTTTCATTCTCTGCCTAGTTTAGAGAATTAGAGGGAAAGCCTCTAAAAAATGAAATAACCGAATTCTAGACATTTAGAATTCGAGCGTCTGGTCTGCAAAAAGAAGCAGCAGAGGTTACTTTTTGAGACAAAACTACCCCTGGATGGTGTTTTATCAACACCGAAAATCCTCTCCAACAAAACCCTCCTTTGTGCACAAGTTAAAAGATCCTAAACACATAGCCTCTGTGAAGAAAGAGGAGAGGGAAGAGATGACCCTTTTGTGGCTGGTTCAGGGTATGCTTTCTTCTTCTTGGATTCTTTTTTTTTTCTTTTTTTCTTTTTTTCTTTTATCTCTCTGCTGGAAGTTGTGCTGATGGGAAACAGAGAGGTGTGAGAGATGATGAAAACGGTGGAGGAAAAAGATGATGAACCCAGCAACTCTCTCTCTCTCTCTCTAACTGTGCAACTCTCTGTCGCCCCCTCTCAACGTTTCTCCCTCTTTCTCCATGTCCCTTTGTTCCAATCGGGTTTTGAAGGGTGTCGGTACTATTCAGCGGATGTGGAAATGGAGATGGGAAGCTTGATTTAAGGCACATGTAAGGTGTTGGATTTGGGAATTTTGTGCACATGCAGGGTTTTGGATTTGGGGTTTTGGGCATGGTAGGCCATATCCTCTTTCTAAGATTTCATGCATTAGTGATTGAGAATCCCTATTGATGTTATAATGAGTGGTTGATTCTTTTCTATTTTTTTTATACAAAAGTCAATTCAGTTGACTTGTGGATATCATTGGCCACAAATTTTGGGAACGTCTATGCTCATCTTCTTGGATTCATCCTCGCTTTTGTCAAAATCCAATGTAGCTGGGTTGGATGATTTGCTAATTGATTTGAGTGCCAACATTGCATGACAATGATAAGCATGTGGCACAAGTTGTATTGACTGGATTTGGGTCTTCATGCATGGACTGAAGATCGTCTGGCACACCATGGATTTGGGTCTTAATGCGGGGTCCTAGGTCTCAATTCTAGTGTCCGGGTTGCTAAAAATTCATGCATATACTCAAATGTGCATAAATTTTTTTTTCTTTTTTTCTTTTTAACATAATGACATAAACTACCCCTGTAATAAGTGACATACCCCTCTAAATAAGAGGCAATAGAAGATGTACCAAATGTTATATTTAAAATAGACATGTACAATGCCAAACACATTTTTCGATTTTAGCCTCTTTCTTTTGTAGCTCTTTTTTTAGTGACTCTATTTTAGATGCCTCTCTTAGAATAAGAGTAGAGATACCAAAAAAGGCGTTAGATTGGTCCTTAGAAATGACAATCATGTGACTTGGATTTTGTGAAACTTACAGAGATGATTGATTCGATAATCTTTGCGATCAGCCATATATCCTGTGTAGAGTACAATGATAGTATGGGAAGTACATAAATGGCAGGGTGGGCATCCAATCTTGACCGATTGATACAAGGTGTCAAATTTCCCAAGATAATGATGGTGCAAATCTAGAGAGAAAATCCAGTGTAGTGCACTGTTGGTGTACTACATGTTTCTTCGGCTTCAACAGGAGCAACTCATCCAATATCCAAACTACTCATCACATCCACACCTTTGTACGGGTCATTGGGCCTAATTTCACTACAATATACATTTGGTGATATTAGAACAGAGATGATCAGTCCACAGGGTGACATCACTTTCATCTGAGTAAGTTTTGGGCAGTGCATGTAATGGAGAAAATGTGAAATGTGTATGGTCTAGAGGAAGCGAAAGTGGCCCCTAGATGTCAAATCAGATGCTCCTTTTGGATTAGTACACAAGAACCTCATCATTTCAACAGAACCAGTTAGTGGTTCACCTCTTTTACCAATGAATACAAGTGCTTATGTCATAAAATTTTAATCTTATGATGAGGTCTTTATGAAAACCAAATGCAACTTTTTAGCAAGTAGATTCACAAAATTAATTACATAAACAGAAAGCCTTTCCTCCTCTGCATGTGAATCAAGTGAGGCTAAATGTTATTAGCATTGTTGCAGAGAAGCTGAGTGGTTCAGATCATCCTATGTTGCAGCAGTCTAAACATGATCAGTCCAAGCCTTCTCCACCAGTGGACAAGGATCACAAATGTGAATCTCCATTGGTTTCAGTTGAGGAAAAACCATTGAACAGAAATTTGGTAGTGAGAAGTCGTTATTTCCAACATAAGTTATTAAATGAGAATGATCATGTCAATAAAGAAGAGAAATCCATACTCGAGGAAGATACAAGCGGCACTGTTTGTGATCTTACTGCGCCTGAGAATGCATCTTTCTGCAAAAATTCTATCAGGAGAGGAAAGCATATCTCCCCACAAAGTATTCAGAATGTATGCACATCTTTTAAGTGTTAGTTTTCTTTCCCTTTTTATTTGCTTTGACAATATGTAATGTCGTCAAACTTTTCGTCTGTCCAGGAAAATGCAAAAGCCAAGGTTACCCTGACAAATCCTCCTAAAGGTATGATTCAGTTTAAAATGGTGTTACTAGCTATGACCTATTATTTTCTAGCAAATAAATGTCAATACTCCTGGTAATTTTGATATCCAGTTTTACCTCTGCAGTTGAAGTGTACACTATGCTTGGCTAACCCCTGGCTAGTTGAAGCACTTAAAACTCCAAAGCAGTTGGCTGGAAATCAACTCAGTGTAGCATTTGTTTTTATAAACATCCTAAGGGTCTAGAAGCTTAAGTTGCATGGGTCTAGTAGAAGAGCAATGGTTCCAGTGCACCCAAATAGACATTATTCATATCAACGGCAATAATATCTCGAATTGTAGACTTGGATTCATGCTAATTATGAAAGGATAGTTTGATGGAAAGGTCTCATAGTGGATTTGATTGTGGGAAAGATCATCTCAGTAACATCATCACAACTATTGATTGAGGGGCATTAAAGTTTAACAATTTCTTAAGTTACAGTTTTTATGAAATTTAATCCAATGGTGAATAAAATTAAGATTAGTGTTGAGTGCTAATTCACGAGGTATTGATGAGTGTGAGGGAGTTGGGTTTGTCATAGGTGTATGTGGTGGAAAAAAAAAGGTTACCTTTCATGCAATCCAGGAGAGGCAAGAAGAGCGGGGCCACATATATGGCTCTGACCGTGTGAGAACTGTTTTCACGCACCTTCCATGAGAACTTTTTGTGGGGCCCACCTGTGGATCCCATTTGGAGATGGGAACAGGGGGGATGGAAAGATCTATGTGGGACAACATCAAATATCAAGTTAAGCCTCAATCACATGTCCTTAACCCCTTCATCCGTGGCCCACAATTCCAATCTATTTGGATTGGTGCATAGTCGATCCAACGGTCCAGTAAATTTGAATTTGGCCAAAACTTGGGGTGTGTGACTATCAAGGGGGTCCCTGTGTATTGCAAGGTTTGGATTGGGTGATAGATGGGCCATACCTAGAATTATCACAAAAAAATTGTGAGAATTTGTTCTCATAGGTTTACTTCCCATACATACATACATATATATATGGGCCGTGCTCTCCTACGGATGGCCATGTGGAGCCCACCTAGGGCCATGACAATCACGGGGAGGTGGGGGATTGTAATATCTAGATGAGACCTACATTTATGCAAAATCTCAAGTCCATTAGACCATCCTAACCCCTTCATTCGTGACCTTCAAGTTTAACATTTTTAGGACACATCCTTTTTTAAGGATTTCAATTCAACAGTGAGTCACATTTTGATAGGTGTCATACCTAGGGCTTGTGACATTCGGGTGGGTTAGTGCATGTGAGGGGGTTGGATTGATTATAGGGGGTCCTAGATCCCCCTAAAAAAGGACTGCCCACATAGTTGCTCCCATTCTATGCATGTGAATGTTTATGTCTATGGTTGTGCTCTAATGCAGACACTCTGTGCAGACTCCCTTGTGGAGCCACCTAGGCGATGCCAATCATGGGGAAGGTGGGGGATCGAAATATTTGAATGAAACCTACATGTGTTCAAAATCTCAACTGCATTAGATCATCCCACCCCCTTGATCCATAGCCCTCAAGTTTAAATGCAAGGCATTATTGGCTAGCTAGGCATGATTAATATCCGTGTGCCAACTTGAGGTGTGTGTTGAGGCATTATGCTTCCATAGTTGACTGGAATATATTACTGTGATCATTTACAGGTTCAAGTCATGCAACCCTCTTATAATAAAAAGGTTTGTATGAATAGTGAAACTAGTGATCTTTTTATTCCGAAAAGTGCAACCAAACACTAAAAGGGTTGGAAAATATAAGAAAGATCAGAGCCTAATTAGAAGGAGAGAGAAATAACTAGAAATCAATGATCCTCATCAGGAGAGATCAGTGTCATTGTATAGAGTCCAAGTACATAAATACAACATGTGTACCTGTTTTAAGTGTTATAATCTCTTAGATTTTATGCAATCTAACTAGATAATGCACAGTGTGGTACGTAAGTTTACAACAGATGATGCTCCTCCTATAATGT
Source organism: Sextonia rubra (assembly GCA_037013555.1). Taxonomy (NCBI): domain Eukaryota; kingdom Viridiplantae; phylum Streptophyta; class Magnoliopsida; order Laurales; family Lauraceae; genus Sextonia; species Sextonia rubra. The sequence goes on from JASUAD010000011.1 coordinate 11,647,685, forward strand.
GGTGGTCTGCGAGACCGTACTTGTGCATCATTTGGTTTTCTGTGAAGCCCCTATGTGGGTAACAGTGTTAGCCAGGAGGTTAATGATGTACTGAATATTTCATCTTAATATGTTTGAATTTCTTCATATTTGGATTGGTTAGGTTATTCAGAAACCATTTTAATGGTTCTGCAAGTATACCTTCAATACCATAGGTGATTCGTTCTTGCAGGCAATCATGCTTTTGAGCCTGCCCCTAAATGTATGGAGGCAGAGACCGAGCAAGGAAACTTTGTATGTAATATTTCACATTTGAGCCGTTACTCTGATATAGCAGAGAAATCAATGGAGAAATTTGTTTCAGTTATGTCTTCCTTCAAATGTGTTCAATCTGGTTCTCGCGCCAGTGGTCTCCGTGCTCCTATGAAAGATGCAAGTAACACATGTACATTAAGGTAGATCTCTGATCCTACAAATTGTAATTGTCTGTTTGCTTCTAAAAAACATAAGAATCTATATAACCAGAGTTTGGTTTCTTGAAGGTCAACTGTTGGGCCCTTGGATTTTAGCGAATTTTCTTATGTACCTAATAATCGAAGGATTGCATCAGCATCTAAGAGTTAAGTCAGTATGGCGATTAAGCTGCTTCGCACTAGTTGCTTGTAAGCATTTCAGATGTAGTTGATCCCTTGATGCCATTTACTTTTGGCTTACTGCAAAGATCTCTTAAATATCCAAGAAGTTTAACTTTAAAATTTTTTGAAACATTATGGCTTCTTCTTTGCAGCGCTAACATCTAATTTGCCTGTTCTGTAAGTACCATTTTTCCATTAAATTGGTCTCCAGCATGTTTTTCATCTCTGTGCAATACACATGAATCTACATCTCCCTAACTTTTTATTCAAATATTCTGGTAGAGATGTGTTTCCTAATGGAGATCCCCATGGTGTCCTAGCCATGCAGGCCTATTGTGCCATTATCCTTGGTATGATTGTTATCCATGTATGCTGCTGGTATTGAATCAGGTAATTCCAACAATGACTGCAATGATGCCTATTTTTACATTGCATTTATAACAACTAAAATTGTATTGTAGAGGACATTGGGAGTTGCTGAATTTTTGTCTATTACTCTTTCAAAAACTTTCATATCCTTGGGATTCAGTTCTCTTGCATTTAGGTTATCTATCACTCTAATCACTTGTTCTTTTGGTTACCTGTAATCAGTAATGGTATTAACAAAATAACATGTGCCATGAATTGTTCTGAAAAGCATATTGGAAGTCATTAAAGGCGGGATTATTCAAATTCTATCGTGAATTGTAGATTTTTTTTTTTTTTGGTATTTTTCTTGTAAAAATAACAAAGAAATTAAAAGAATAAAATAAAAAAGTAGTTATTCATAATCCTTCCATTTTCTATCCATAGCAACATCAATACTTTGACAAATAAGACTGATCTGATCATATGAAGAACCTCATTGACATATATTAAAATATTTAAAATGGGAGAATACTACTATGCATCTATCCCTCACACTATGGTGCATGAAACTTTTATGTTTGGACATATTAATATGCAAAAGACTAAGAGCTATATTAAAAAGTGGAATACTTTTTGACTTTTGCACATTGATATGTCCAAATATGGAAGTTTTAAAATGATATGTGCGAATAGTAAAATATGTTTTAGATATCTATATTACTAGGAAAAGTAAACCAATTACGGCGGTCTTTTTTATAAATAAAAATAAAATTCAAACCATCAACCTTATATCGTTAGGATTTCCTGTTCAAAAAGGAAAATTAGGAAAAAAAATATATAGGATGAAATCCATACATGAAGTTTTGAGCTTCTGATTTCTGGAAATTTCATAATGACCCAAAACCCAAAACAGTGAGAAATACTTCCGTTGACTGAAGACCCATTTGAGTTTTTGGTCTCTTAAAATTTCACAATAGACCTTGATATTCTTCCTAATTACATTCAGACATATTTCTAGACCATTCTTTGAGTTTTGGATTTTTCCTAAAATTATGTTTTAGTCCCTACTATTCTCTATAATTATGGATATACATGTTCTAGTCATTTCCCCCTAGTCTTGGACTTTCAATAAGCCCCTATTATTTTCTGTATTATATCTGAAATTGTTATTGCATTATTTCCTTAGCCTCATACTTCTGAAATTACAACTAGAACCCTGTAGTTTACAAAAATTGTGCATATATCTTCCTACTTCGTTTTTAGTACAGCTGAATCTTTTAGGGACTAATTATGTGAATTCTAGACTCTAATTAATTACAACTTGGGGCCAGTTATTGGTCATTTTTAGGCCTCCATTGGATTTTCATCAATTCTTGGTGTTCTAAGTCTCCATAAATTATCAAGAGCCCCCTCTTGTTCCTACATCCACAAATGGATGTCGTGTTGATCAATTTCGTGGATCCTCAGGTCATTGAGAGAGTTTATGATTGGCGTGTGGCCCACTGCAATGCTCATCCCTATGTGATTACTAGAGTTCATACCTTGTGGTGGAAATGATCCCTAAAACTCCTAGTTTCTTATGATGATTTGTATTCAATCAAGTTGCTAGAGTCAAAGTGGTGGTGACTTGTCGTGATAGATCTATGTGTTGGCATTCCCTTGACCCCTGTTGGAGGCTTCATCCATCAAAGTTGCCAGCATGGGAGGTTATCCTTACCATGCCCGAGTCAGGCGCAGGAGATGTTCGGGAAGTCTCCTAGAGCCATTATGCTAGACTGCAGCTAGCCTTGTCGTGTTTTGGGATATTTACTTCTTACCTAGAGTAATTTGGGCAAGTAGTGTTGGTACCGACTAAAAGTGATAAATGCTACTGTGGTGCAGGTTTATCCTGTGCATATCAAATATTGGTGTATTGTGGTGCAGGTTTTCTTTTACCTTTTATATTGTGGAGAGATGTGCCTTGGTCATGTATTTTTGTTAAACTCACTCACCAGTCATTTGTTGCCTTAGTTTATTGTGAATTGTGTTATTATATGATTTATAATTTTTGTACTCTATCCTCACATATATGCTGTATACCTTGCTTGTCTATTAGCATGTTCCTTAGGATTGTATATTCTAAAATGCCCTATTCATGTAAATTAGTGCTTGCTGTGACTAGGTTTTATTTGATTGTGCAGATTACGATGTTGGTGACCCATTTATGAGCTTTGCGGATGCAGTTGGGTTGGAGGGCTGACCTTTTGGGACGTGTACATTAGAGTTTGCTAGTTGCTAGATGTTGTATTGTAGTTGAACATTTTCCCTTTATCGTTGATTCCTTAAACTTTTGAAGTTAAATGTTTTGTAAACCTCAAACTCTGATATTTTCTAGTAAGAGAATCAATTAAAAACTTATTTTCTGCTGCGTAACTATTATCACATTTCATATAAATGTTTCATTGTTATTTTAAATTTTAAATGTTATTCTTTGTTGATTTTGACACATTACTTGGATTGTTGATTGACAATCATGCCTCAAAGCTTGGACTTTTGGGTTCCAGGGTGTGACAATACTATCCTGTTCCATGAGGATCTTTCCTTCGTCTCCAGGATGGCCATGGGTTTTTTTTCATACGACATGTCCTACTGACTTTGGGTTGGTTCGGAATCTATTACATGTGATGGATCTGGTTGATAATTCTTTAGCATAGATACCTGAAACACATGTACTATTGCAAACTATGGTGACAATTCAAGTGCATAAGCATTACCATCACTGATGCGCCCAATTATCTTAAATGGTCTAGCATACCATGTGCTCAACTTCCTTTACTGAACGTCATGACTCCTTTGGTTTGGGAAACCTTGAGGGAGACATGATTGCCTATGACAAACTCCAATTCTCGCCTTCGATTTTTTGCATAACTTTTTTGTATGCTTCTGGCTGCCTTTAATCTGTATCTAATCTTGATACCATCTGTCAACGTTTGTACCCAATCTGGACCGAGTGTCCTTTTATCACCAACCTCTTCCCAATAAATAGGAGAACGACAGTTCCATCTGTATAGGGCTTTAAAAGGTGCCATCTTGATGCCTGAAAGTTAACTGTTATTGTCTGCAAATTCTATTAATGGCAACTGTTCATCCCAACTGTCTTTGAAATCAATAGCATATCTCCTTAGCATGTCTTTGAGGGTTTAGTTGGTCCTCTCAGTTTGACCTTTAGTTTGTGGATTGTATGCCGTACTGATATTCAATTTAGTGCCCATAGCAACCTGCAACTTTTTCTAGAAGTTGTACACAAATTTTGGATTCCTATCCGATACAATAGAAGTTGGTACTCCTTGCAACCTTACAATTTCCTTCACATACCTCTTTGCCAACTGTTCCATCGTACTTATGTTCCTGAGAGGAATAAAGTGCATGGACTTTGTCAACTTGTCCACAATTACCCAAATCACTTTGTTAGTACTTGAGGTCTTGGGAAATCTTGACACGAAGTCCATGGTAATACGTTCCTATTTCCGTTCTGGTATTGGTAACGACTGTAACAATTTTCTTGGATTCCTATGGTCGGCGTTCACCTATTGTCGGGTTAGGCACCTGCCCACAAACTCAGCAACATCGTTCTTCATGCCAATCCACCAAAGCCGCATCTTCAAATTTTGGTATGTCCTAGTGCTTCCAGGATGGTTAGTATATCGATAATGATGTGCCTCCTTTAGAATTTCATCTTTGGTCTCCTGAATGTTAAGAACACATAGCTTGCCTTTATAATATAATGTACCATTTGTAAGAGAAAATTTTGGTTTATTGTCCATTCTGTTGAAGATTTCCATCAATGCTTCGTTATCTATTTTTGGTGGTCTTTGATTCTTTGAATTGACTCTGGTTGAAGTTTAAAGCTCACTAATAGCACTTTGTCACTGATCGGTCGCCGATTCACCTCCAAATCTTTGATCTCTTTGAGTAATCTCCATTCCGATGTCAAACAAGCAATCCTGAGTTGACTTCCTACTTGAATCATATGCAACCACATTTGCCTTGCTTGGATGGTAGAAGATGGAGAAGTCAATCTTTTAGAAACTCTATCCACCTCCTTTGCCTTAGATTTAACTTTCTCTGGGAGAAGACATATTCCAAACTCTTGTGATCTATGTATTCTTTGAATTCTTTCCCCTACAAATACTATCGCCATATCTTTAGTGTGAAAACTACTGCAACCAATTCCAAATCATGCATTGCATAATTATGCTCATGTGCATTTAGTTGTCTGGAGGCATACACAATCACACTCCAAACCATGCAATGATGCATCACAGAATATCACAAAGCCTCCACTACCCGAGGGTAAGGCTAGTACTGGAGCTGATGTCAACTCGCCTTTAAACATATGAGAATTAGCTTCACACTTGTCATCCCACAAAAACTGTACATCCTTAGTGAGCCTGGTCAATTGTCTTGCTATGGAAGAAAACCCTTGTACGAATTGTCTATGTTAGCCAGCTAAACTCAAAAAGCGATGGACTTTTGAAACAGTTGTGGGTCTTTTTCAATTAGTGATGGCTTCTACCTCAAAATATATAGGTGGGTCACAGCTCAGGAAAACTGTACCACATTTAAATTGGTCGAGCTTGGTCAACCCTCACAACTCTTTTGATGAGTCTAATATTTTGTATTCCTCTTGTCATGTCTAAATCTTTTGTTTCTGTGCCACACTTTTGGCATGCATTCCATTAGGCACCATTGAAAATCAGCAAAATTGGAAGATAGATTTGGGGCACCGTGGAGTGGAGAAATGTTCACCTATGAGCAACACACGATGCTATCCAGCTCTTTGGGGTCCACATGGGCCCACCTTTGATCATTCAAGTCCCTTTCACATTCTTATTCCCCTCTGATCTTATGCCTTGCCCAATTTGACTCTCATTAAACCTTAACCTACTGTTAGATTGAATCTTAGATCAATATATGGTTAAAAGTCCACTAATTTTAATGCTATTCAATCAAGGGCTAGGTTGGTCTCATGGGGCTAATTTTTTTTCTTGTTCCTTATCCATATGAAGAACTTTCCCTCTATCCCATCCTCGCTACTATGGACATATTTAAGTGTGCCCATGAGCTTAATACAAACAGTATGCACAGGCAGAATGCTTGTATGAGCAGGAAAGGGGAGAAAAAAAAATGAAAGGGTTTGTCTCTTGTATGAGTAGGAAAGAGGAGAGAAAAAATGAAAGGGTTTGTCGCCATCTTTTGGGGCCTTAGAGTCTTCCTTTTTGTTTTAATTGCTCCCCCAAATTTTTGGGGCCTTTTGAGTTCAGTACACAACTCTTATATTGTATAGTTTCTTAGAGCAATGAATACATTTACCATATTCAAAAAAAGAATGCTTGTATGAGTAGGAAAGAGGAGAAAAAAAAAATGTAAATAGAGCTAATGAGGTGGATGACGAACCCAGGCTTGGACGTCCAGCCCCAATCTCCTTTCTCCAATTTCCCACCTCTTCTTCCTCGTTTCTTTTATTTTTGGTATGGCTCAGGCCAGGTCCGAGTATTTTCTTGTTGAGAGGTAGAGTTTGTGAAAGAAATTCTAACAGGATGATGATTTTAATGAAGATTGAATGGCTGGCTGAACTCCTTAATTAGAGCTACGGAAAAAGCTATGTGAAGTCTTTTTTTTACACATTAGTCCTTTCTTATGTTCCATATAATGCGTGCTTACTGGCTTTAATAGATTTGTCTTAATGCCATAGGCAAACTTATGACATTTAAATTTTTAAAATAAAACATTTTTACTATTTATGCTTAGATTTGATAGGCCATGCTTAGGATTAAATTCTTTTGATGGTTTATGCTTATGTTTTATAAGTAGTTCTTAAGTTTTTATGCATTCTGAAATGAAGGAAGCCTTAGGCTTTTTAATTCTATAAAAAAAAAAAAAAGGAGAGATTTTAAAAGATAGGGATCCTGTCATCCTAGGGATGGCAATGGCACGGGTCAGGTTGGGGTTAAGTTAGACCTGAACCCAACCCGATTGGCATTTCTACAATACCATACCTGCCCCAACCTGTGCTAGGTTAGATGGTTTGTCATACCAAACCTGTCCCATTAAAAGCACGGATTGGGTTAGGTTTGATTGTGATTTATTTTATATTTTTGAAAGTTATTGCCATTTGTACTATTGAGCTCTTATATGATTAAAAGATGCAATGAGTGATATATGAAGCAAAGATATGCAGGGTGGGTCGGGTTGATGTACTAAAAAACCCAGTCTTGCCCCAAACCAAACTTAGGTTAATGTATGAAAAATCATGCCCAACCCGAACCCTACCAACACAATACCAAACTTGCTCCTAATAGGAGAGGGTTAGACAAGGGTCAAGTGGTATCTGGTGCGAAAGCATGGCAAATACTAACAAGGTGAACAAATACAAGAACCATGCTCAAGTGTAATGTGTACATTGGGTCAAACTGTCCTATTAAGCTATAGGACGGTTCAACAATCGTTACAAGATCCTTCATAGGATTCGAGTTGCCTTTAAACAAGTAAAAAACCGCACCATTTGCCTTTGGGTGGATCTAAGGCCCTCACGTCGGAATTTCATGTGCTTTGGTGCTCTGATGTTTATTAGACAAAGAAACCTTAGATCACATACAATCAACTTAGTATTACTTCCTACATATCTCTAGGTAAACCTGGGGTGGGAGGGAGGATGATTGTTAGCTCGAACATCACCCCCGCTAGCCCATGTCCAAGTCTTTTGCAAGCTCAAGTTACAATTTTGAGTCAACTAGGCCTTAGGTTTAAACACATCAAAGTGATCAGTTTGGAGGGGAATTAATAGTAAAAAATGCGTCACATTGGGTCCTGCGAATGGATTTGCCTTAAAACACAACAAAATGGGGTTGCTCAAGCAGCAGCCCCTTTGGACATGGACTTTCAGTTCCATGTCAAGAGAGTAACTGCACTGCTAGGTAGGGACATTTTCAGGGGGGTTTTACCATTGTTTTCATGCCATTTCAAGAACAATTGAGGGGCATCTAGGGGGTCCTTTTTACTTTTAATTAATCTTCAAATTAGCATAAGAAACATGAATTTTAATCCCTTGAAAAAGAGCTAAACACAAATAGAGTAGTAAGTGAAAATTGGAGTTGGTGAAATGGAACGAGATTACACAAAACAAAGGACAAAAGGGTGCTAGACAATTGGCTAGCACTTCATGAATTCCCACACCTTCCACACACTTTCATAAGCTCCAAGAGGTCGTGCAAAGGGCTGCTTTTGCCACTTTCGCGCCAAAAGGGAGGAGGAGAGAAAGGTGAAGGTGGAGGATACGTGGATTCAAGGGCTCCAATTCCCACTTGAGTAAGGCAAGGAAGCAAGAAGAAATGAAGGGGAGAGGCTCTCTGCTGCTGACAATGGATGAATTGAAGCAAATGGGTCGAGCAGGGGCTTATAAAGGAGAATATTAGGTTTGTTAAAATGATAATTGTGTCCTGACCTATGATGCCTAGATACGAATATGGATGCGGGCATGGATATGGGGATCGGATATACGACTTTACACTTTGAAAAATCTAGGACACGGATATAGATACAGATGTCCTAAATTTTCTTTTAAATCACATTTGAATTAATGAAATTATCATTGTTTATGTTCACTTTTAACATTTTCTATGTTGAAAAGTAAGAAAACTTAAAAGGACTATATAAAATAATGGGCTTGTTAAGTAGGATAAAATAAACTTATACATCGAAAGTATCGGTGCAGTATCGGGTACCAATACAAGTATTGTTTTGGATCAATATGGATACGTTGGGCTTGTACAAGTATCCAGGTATCATAGGTCCTGACTTAAGTTGTAACTTAGATCGTTGAAACGACTGACTTCCAGAACTCAGATCACCATGGCATAAGAATAGAAGTTGTTGGAAATTAAATTTACTTTCCAAGAATCAAATTTCTAGAGGTCATTTGGTCAAAGTCAGCTTTTACAAAAAAGATAATTATGTCCCAAAAAGGCAAAAATGGATGAAACGGAGGGTTTCTGCAGATCGAATGGACACGTGTTGAACACAAAATTTGTAGGGAATAACAAGCCCAAACTTCTGAACCCAAAATGAGAATTTTATGAAATTTCCAAAATATCCCTAGTTTCCTTGAAGTCTGAATGAGGCTTATTTAATTACTGAACTTGAATCGAAACTTACCAAAACTCTTCGAAACCTTACTAAAACATCAAAACCAATTCATTAATTCATAAACATGCTTAGTTAGCGGATAACCTTAATTAGTTAGAAATCAATAGGGTAATTAGGAATCAGGACCTTACATTCCCCCGTCCTTCAAATGTGAGTAAACTATCTGTACCAAGGGGCCGAGGGACTTTCCATAGACCCAGGGTTGTGATGATCTTGCACTCGGAAATTTACACATAGCACGAGGTTACTAACAATCCTAACAAACAAGGTTCTAGTGAAGACGTGCCTTCATCATCAGCTTTAAGCATGCTTGGATAATTTCGGTCAATTTCATAATCTCCCCTCACTTTCCAAGGCGTCCGAGTGTTGTCTTCATAGTACCATGTCGGCTGCAACCACTGTGATGTTGTCGAAACTTGTCTCAAGGGGAGGGCAACCATTGGAGGTTCTGGCACTGGTGATGTTTTCCTTGTGCCCTGTTGCTACTTCTTGGTTAACACCGGACCCCGATGGCTCATTTGTCCACAAATAAAGCACATGCCCACTTAATACTAGAGAATCCTCGGCTCCTCTTATTTAGACAATCCCGTACCTTGTGATCCAAACCTCCACATGCATAACATGACTCATTCGGTGGCCGTGTGTGCTATTTTCATAATCTTTCCCATCATGCTTACTTGTTGAGATTTCTGGGGATACCATAACTGCGGTCGGGCTTATATCCTGAGGTTCATATCATCGCGATACTGAGCTGCTTACATAAGATGTGGATGGCTAAGCTTCATGATACAATCTTAACACCTTGTCAATATTGTGATTTTCATTCTAGACTAATAAGCCTTTCTTATAGCCTAGAGTTTGTGGTCTTGATCCTCCAGTTTCATCCCTATGAATGGTCGCGTGAAGTTCTGTGATAAGTCTAGCAAGTAGCAACCTTCTTTCTCTCTGTGTCAACCTACTCTGTGGCAAGCTAGGAGAGTCTTGAAAAGTGGTTCGCTTTATTGTAATTTTTCTATGTCTACTTGCTTCTGGGCGGCAACATGCTTTGGAATAAACATTCCAATAAATTCTTTCTTGAACGTTTCCCTATCAGTCATGCCCTCTATAATTTGAAAGGATCCTTCCATGCCTCTCCAACAAGTTTCGGCTACACCATAGAACATAAAAGTAGCAAGGATCACCTTTCGCTATCCTGCACATCCCATGGTCTTGAGAATACTTTCGGCTCGGGTTAACCACTCACCAGCCTCTAAGGGGCCCGTATCTCCTGTAAACGGGTAACACCAAGCTTCCCGGATGATTGGGATTACGTCCTTGGGTTTGGCACAAGCAGGGTAGTAACTACCTGTAGTGGTGGCACAGGTCATGCGAATCGTACATAACTTCCAAGAACCATGTGCTTGCATTCGTGCCTGATTCTTACTCGTAACTTCTTGTTGAGTTGTCAAAGTGTTATGTCCCAAATTTTTATTTTTGGGTCATAGCACTTTGTTGGGTTTGAGTTGGGTTGAGAGGGGTTATATGGGCTTAGCAAACACTTGTGAGCCTTAGGTTTACGTTATTTGACCCTTTTTAGGCCAATAGACTCTTTTTGAAATTTCGTAAAACTTACTAGAAAGCAGAGAACCCTTCCTTGTAATTTAGAAAAAACCTCTTCATAACATAAACCCTTAGGGTTTTCCTCTTTCTCCCATCTTCTTCTTTTTTCTACAACCTGCAACCAAGCCCTAGAAGTTCTCCAAGGAGAAACTAAGGTAGGATTTTCAGATCTGCTTTTGGCATCAAGATCCAAGTAAGTGGATATTTATAACCAATGTGGTTTTGCTTATTTTGTTGATTAATATGCTTTGAGATGTGATATATGTTTTGTTGTTTAATATGCATTAAGATGTGATTCAATGGTATGATTTCTTTGATTGGGTTTAGTATCTTGATTAAAGATTAAAGATAAATGTTTGAAACAACGATGTATTTTTGTGAGATTAGATTAGTGGGTAAGAAGAATGTTTAAAAAAACAATAAAAAAAATAACTGGGCCGGATCTGTAGGGCTGAGCCCATTTTCTTAAAAAAATAATAAATAAATAAATATATATTTAGAAATTAGGATTTTATTTACAAATATTTAGAATATTGTGATTTGGTTAATGGTCTAATAGATCAATGGTGATTTGATTATATTAACTAATTCTTAATTGAGTATTAATAGAAATTTAGTTAGGACTGTTTACAAATTTATTTGAAAATTTAAATACTTATGATTAATAATTTATTTAGTTCGATTAGAATTTAATTATAATGTATTTGAGATGGTTGAATCCTACATTAGAATGTAACTGGAATTCTAAATTGAATTTTTATTAGAGTTTAGACTTTGAGTTTGAATTAGAGATTTGTACCTTTTGTTTTGTATAAAATAATAATATGTAATTATACACAACAATAATAATTTAGAACTTAATTATTTCATTCCTTTTTTTATCATAATTTGATTTAAGTTTGGAGTTGGAATTTGAGTATCTTTTACTTTACCCAATTTGTAACACAATAAATTTACATAATTGAATTAGATAAATTATGCCTTTTTAGAAAAGCTAGTTGAATGTTCATATGAGAATTGAACTAAATGCAGAATGAGAATGTGAGATTCGAAATGCACTACATGATAGACACTAAAAGTAGGATATCGGTATTGTGGATTCACATTTCCATTGTATTAAAGGGTTGGTTCTCATATGTATATTTAATCAACATGACTGTTAGGTGGTTTAGTGCTTATCCTCAGAGAACTTGAATTGACATACGTTCATAATACACTTTCAAATCTAAGAGTTTAAATACTCAATTGATATTGGTTTGAATACTGGGATTAAAGGTGTAATATCATGGTTCATTCTGCATTGGTATATGTATGTATTTGTAAATATGTACATATATATACATCTGACCAACTTCATTTCGAAGGTGGACGTACGCCATCGGGTCTGTGTGTACTATGGATTATAGCACACAGATGTACCTTCTGTTATATTTTGGCGAGAATACCCGCTTCTATATATTTTTTTGTGGGAATACCCGTTTCTGTATATTTATCTGTGGGAATATCCGTTTCTGCTTATCTGTCTACGGGAATACCCGTTTCTGGTATATAGTATTTACGGGGATACCCGTTTTTGTGCATTCATGCCATTAGGGTTTGCATTTGATATATTTTGGGTCATAATGAATAGTACGTTTAATTCAGTTGATTAATCCATTGCTTGCAGTTTATTCTCTTGCCAGATTATGTCAATTTGACCCATTACTTTTAGTGTATAGGTTCCGTTATCGGTGCCGAACCGGAGGATCAGGCGACACAGGAAATTTCGCCAGATGGCGGAGTTGTTGAGTGGAGCACCGATGACATCATCTGAGGTGTCTTAGTGTTGGTGCAGAGATCGAAACTTTAGATTATGTAATAAAGCCATGTTTGGGCCATTAGTTTATTAATTTAAGTTTATTATTTTGAAATTATAACTTTAATTATTATGGTTCGAAGCACTTGACCTTGATTTTATTATCAATAAGATTTGTTACATGATTATTATATGATATTCGTCTGCGATAAGTATGGATTTCAGTTCCACGTGTGATTATGGTTGCTTGATCACCAAGCATAGCCTCACAAAGGATTTCGATCCACTTGGAATTGGGATCCGTATTATTTACATAAGAAAAAATTTAATTGGTCCAAATTCTTGTAACCCTAAAACTGGATTTGGATCTGGCCAATTTTAGGGGCATAACACAAAGTTTAAAGTTTTCCCCGAAGCTGATCATCATCTGTGCCATGAGTATTCGTAGCACTACCTGAAGGATTGTAGTTGTTTCGAGTACGACATCTAGGCACTATCAAAGGAACAAGGTTACAATACATGTAAGCATCGCATCACGCAATCACAATCCAATCGAGCATCACCTGTCCAAATCTGCCTAACTCTCATGTCGAGTCCTAGGGTTTCTAGCATCTTTTAATTCCTAGGACTGCCTACTCTGATATCGGCCTGATATTTTATTCACCAGGCTTTATTTAAGGCTCTGACATGACCTATCACATCTCGGATCTTGGGGCCCTACAAACTTCGGCCCATGACGTATTTATATCTAATAAATCATGTATTTCAAAAATTGTGTCCACTTAAAATTGTTTTAAAGTTAACAAAGCGAAGCATAATTTTATTGAAATTACAAGAATCCTACTTACAATATGTTTTGAGCATTAACCAGTACAAACTGAGTTACAAGAGTTGAAATACAAAATACAATTAAGGAAACTAAACTACAGGTGTGCCGGCTCTCCTTGCACCATAACAATATCATTAGTATAAGCCTAGGTGCACTGCTTCTGCTATCACATAGTTTCCAAGGAAACTGGTTTATATGTGCACTAACAATATTGGTACCCTCCACCTACAAGCACCCAAAGCAGGATTAAATTGGGTCTGACAAGCGATAAATGAAAATGATATGGCATGTAATAGGAACTGATGTACAAGAAACATACTATAGTGAAACGCGTGCATAATAACTTACGAATGAGTATAACAAATGACAAACCAAATCAATCTAGGAATTAAACTCGTAAAATCAATGCCTTGGGGTGGATCTAAAGTCCACACTTTGGAATTTCATGTGCTTTGGTGCTCTGACGGTAATTTGACAATGAAACATTGGATTCATATAGTTAACTAGGCCTAAGGTATGAATTTCCATGTTATAGGACATGGATTTTAAGCACATTAAAGTGATCAGTTTGGAAGGGAATTAATGGTCAAAAGTGTGACACGTTTGGCCCTGCAAATGATGCTTATAGTTGCGAAGGAGTGGTCCCACAATCCCCAAAGGATTGGCATCAAAACACCATGAAATGGGGCTGATCAGACACCAGCCCCTGTGTGTGGTCGGCCATGGACTTTCAGGTCCATGTCCGACAGGTTAGTAACTGCACTACTAGGGACGTTTTGAGGAGGGTTTTACCATTGTTTCTCATGCCATTTCAAGCGCAACTGAGGGCATCTAGGGGGTCCTTTTCACCTTTAATTAATCGTCAAATTAGCACAAGAAACATCAATTTAATTCCTTAAAATAGAGCTAAACATGGGTTCAATTCTAACACAGATAGTAGATACATGGAGTAGTAAGTGAAAATTGATGAAATGAATGAAGCATGCTATGAAACCAAAATCAATCACTTGCCTTGAGTCTCCTAGCTTACAAATCAATTCTAGGAGACCTCAAGAGAGTGCTACGGTCTTCCAAGCACTTAAAACCGAAACCTACACCCCAAAACGACCTAGAAAATCAATGTCAAAGCTAGAGTTGGTGAAACGGAACGAATTTACACAAAACGAAAGACAAAAAGGTGCTACAAGTGGCTAGCATTTAAAATGAATTCCCTCACCTTCCACCCACTTTCCTAAGCTCCAAGAGGTCGTGCAAAGGGCTGTTTTCGCCACTTTGGCGCCAAAAGTGATGAGAAGAGAGAGAGAGAGAGAGAGAGAGAGAGAGGTGAAGGTGGCAAGGATCCGTCGATTCAAGAGTTCCAATTCTCACTTGGGTAAGGCAAGGAAGCAAGAAGAAATGAAGAGGAGAGGCTCTTTGTTGCAGGAAATGGATGAACTGAAGCAAATGGGTTGAGCAGGGGCTTATAAAGAGACATATCAGGCTTTGTCAAAATGACAATTGTTTCAGACTTAAAGTTGTAACTTGATCGCAGAGACGACTGACTTCAGACCTCAGATTACAAAATGACAGTTACGGAAAATTAAATTTACTTTCCCATGAACAAAGAATATGAGTTTGCAGATAGTCAAAGTCAACTTTTAGGAAAAAGAAAGTAATGTCCTGAAAAGGTTAAATCAGATGAATGGACACAGGTTGAGTACGAACTACGAAGTCGTAGGGAATAGCTAGGCTGAACTTCTGAACTCAAAATATGAATTTTATGAAGATTTCAAAATACCCCTAATTTCCTTGAAGTCTGAACTAGGTTCATTTAAGTACCCAACTCAAATTGAAACTTAACAAAACTCTTTGAAATCTCTGAAAACCTTACTAAATCATCGTAACCAATTCATTAACATATAAACATGCTTAATTAGCCACTAATTATAAATAGTTAGCAGTATGCAAGGTAATTAAGGATCGAAACCTTACATAATGAGAGTGGATACAAGAGTTGATAGGTGGCAAATGAGTGAGGAGATTCAATTTATGACCATGGTTCCAAGGAAGAAAAAAAACCCGAAAACTGTATTATTTGAAGGTGTTGTAATGAATGGAAGATGACAGAAAATAGAATAAACAAAAGCGTTGAAGTTATATCCAACCCATGTTACTCAGATTTGCGAACTAGGGATACCTTTATTATTATGAAAAATATTCTCTTGTGCACAGTGCGAGCATGAGAACAGCCACCCACTTTTGTATAATGAGAATTTTAGAGGTGGGCCTTATCAATCTCACTGATTATATATGCAAATAAAACAAAATTTTAGGCAGCTGGAATTCATCTGAAGTACTTTAATATGTGAGTGATTCTCTGGAAAGCGAAACGAAGTTCTTTCTTTATAATTAAAATGAGAAATCTTCAAGTTCTTTCTCTCTCGTTTTATTGCAAGCATGGCATAGCATAAATAAGCAGGAACCAACATATCATCTGATGGGAATATGAATTTACTTTGCGGAGCTTTCTTCCTCTATAGGCCCAAGTGATGAAATTGGAGGGCGTCCTGAGTGTCTTATGCGAATGCCACCATATAAAAAGATCATACACGCTGCTCTCGATCAAGCTTCATAACTGTTTAAGGGTAGAACCGTAGAAGCCACTGCGGAGGGTAAGGTGTAGAACCGCATAAGGTATTGGTTGGGAGGGCATGGAATGAATTGGCTTGTTCTGGCATGAGAAACGAGACCCAAATGTTTGGTTGTTTACTGAGATCCTGAATAAAAATAGGATCTTGATAGAAGCCTACTTTAAAGTGGAAGCGAGTGAGTTGACCACCTAACTGTTGTTTCCATTCAATCGAAGCCTATGGTGAATAGTTTTGTCCATTCATGTTTGTCGTCCTCTTTGATATCTCTGAACGAACAACTAGTAGTGTTTGATGATAATGAACTTCTATGGAGAAGTAAGTACATGCTTGCGTCCAAATAGTAATTTCGATGCCAACCGCTTAGTTCGATTCAATTGGGCTCACGTTTTCTCGTCCAAGTTGTCTTTACAATGGCCCTTCTGTTGATTATGTACCCGACCAATTTCAATTCTTTCAGGGGTTTTTTGTTTGGAGGAACTGAATTTCTAGGAATTCTAAAAGTTCAATTTGGAAAGGTGGCCAAGATTGAAGGAAGCACGGTGAGGACAGATAAATGGCCATCAAATAATATGTGTTTTATAATTAAGGAAAGATGGAAAATGAATATCTAGTCATCACATAATAAACTAAAATTTAAAAGCATAAAGAGCCCCACTTCTTTAATACTCCTTTGTTGAACCTGTTTTACCATGAATGTTTGGAAATTTAATTATTTCGAACAATGGGCAATATAACTGCTAGATTTATTTGTGAAAAAGTAATGTTGGGTTTATATATGGTATTTTAGGTTGGTTGTTTGGAGAGCATATATTTTAAAAATTTTTGCTGTATTATATCAAACTTATGACCACACGTGCACAAGAAGTGAAGTGAAGACTTAGATCAGTGTTTAGTATCATTTCCATATATTAATCAATCTAATGGTAAATTACTTTATTATAGTGAAGTTTTGGACTGGGTGCATTAAGGTGATGCATGACATGAATGTCGGAGAACAATAAAATGTAGGAATCATATACACGAAGACAAAATGCACTTTGGCATGAGATTAATCCTTCTTTTAGTGAATGGCTAATTTATTTACTTTTTCTTTATAAATGATATGTAGGATAAGGTAAGCTGGCCCTTACGAACTCTATTGCATCTTCCACTGCCTATCATTACATCTAATGATTGGTATACCCTGAAATAAATCATCTTTCAGCCGATCAAAAGAACAAAAAAAGCCATCTTATGGTTTGGTCAGTGGGCGACATATCCATCTCAAGATTTACTTGATTTTTTTTTTTTAGTTATAGAGATGGGACCATGAAAAAGGAAAGATAGCAACTAGGAGCTGACAGAATTGACAACCGAAACTAGACATCTTTTTTTTCCTGATTTGTGGTTAAAGAGCCTCTTCAAAATGAAGGTAAAGCTACGAACATTTTATCCTCCCCAAATCCCACTATATTGGAGCCTTGTACATTAAGCCTCCCTTTTTTGTGGAAAGAAATTGTGTCACCCCAAAAGTGCTGCACCCTTGCGAAAACTCTCGAGTAAACTCTTCCTTTTGTTTGGGAGCCCTCCGCCGGCACAAGTGCTCACCATTTTATAGGGTCCATAGGTGGCCTCATTTGGGGATGGGAGCAAGAGATTAAAAATCTCCTCCACCTATCTATCTATAGTAATAGAGGCTCAAACCATCATCTTAATCATTAAATAAAAAATCAAAAAGTTTTCTTCCATTGGGTTTATGTCTTGTATTACAGGTTCACCGTATTAGTTCATTGTGTTAACGAGGGATTAGGCTTTGGGCTATTGGTATTTTGATATTTGTACAAGGCTTTCTTAAGGGCAAAGATAGAAATAATTATATATTATATAACTTGTAACCCTAGACCTAAGAGTGTATATTAAAAAACTGGAGCTCTCTTTTGACTGTGGATGTAGGCACTAAGGATGGTAAATGGGCGGGTTTGGTATGGGTTAGAGTAAATCCAAACTAGCCCCATCTCAAATTTATTGGGGTAAACCCAAACTAGCCCCATCTCAAATTTATCTCATCCATACCTGTCTTGCCGTGTGACAGTTCATTGATGGAAATACCAAACCCACCCCGTTTGAATGAGATAAGTCAAATTTAAAGCTTAAAACTTTAAAAATGTGTTAAAATGGATGGGAATATGTATAGTAGAGTTTGAACATACTATCTTTTCTTCCCATATGCCTAATGTTAAGGCCTAAAAAGGCCTACACCACATTAGTTTTATCGATTACTTTAGTAATAAATATATAAATATTATATATTCGGGGCAGGGCGGGTTAGATCAACAAAATCCAAACCTGCCCCTAATAGGAGCGGGCCGGGCGAGCCCCGTTTATACCCAACCCATTGCCATCTTAAGTACATTGCCAAACTATGTAAATCTCCCTTATTTGTGGCTTGATTGCAGATCGCAGGTTCCGTGCTTCTGTACATGCATAAATCTTCATTCAAAATGAGCGCAAGCTGATCCAATGGTTTAATCCATTTGGATGGATACCAAACTTGAATCAGTGACTATCACGGGGAGGTCCTTATTTTATGATCCAAGATCCACTTGGATTGGTCATAAGTTAGGTCCCATTAGGTGTTTTACCATGCAGTGCTCACCTTATTGGAGGAGAAATTCTTATTTATTTACATGCTTGATAAGGTAAAGTAAATGTGAATATCACCTCATGAAAAAGGAAAAATAAAGTAAGGTGAGATAAAGTATTGGAAAAATAAATTAAGAGAAAGAAAAATGTAGCTTAGGGTAAAGTGTGGTGAAATAAGTGGTGGCTGGGGATTGCTTTCTACCACTTATATAAACACCATAAAGGAGAATTGTATTGCATTTGTGCCTATCTTTACTTTACCTATATTTCACCAGTGGCTAAACAAGCATTGGGATAAATTTTCCTCAAAATAAGCAATAGGCAATATGACCACCATTGGTTTGACTAACTTTATTTGCTTTTCTCTTTGTTCTGAAAATGTAGAACGGGTCCATCATGTTTTTATCACGTTTGTTGTGATTGATCTTGTCGTTGAATGTCACACATTGTCATGCATTTATGCAAACCGTTAAAAATTTCAAATGGAAGGCCTTCCTCATGAATTTGATAAGGTGATGCACTTCACTAAAATGCAGCGTTGCGGCGGCACTGAAGTTCTTCCCATTAAATTTGATATTTTAAAGGGGAGATCTGAAAATAGTATAAGCTTTTAGCTCATTTAATAAAAATAATAAATGAAGATTTAAATATTTCAAAAAGAGTATAAAAGCATCCAATGTTTCTCAATAAAGTCCTCACCATAAAAGAAATTAAAAAATGGTAAAAACAACCTCTGTCATTTTTCAAAATTTCTCTTTAATCATTCATAATTAAGAGAAATAGTCAAGTCCAACCCAAATGACTTTGCAACTACCTTTGTATAGATAGGTAAAAAAGAAGGGTTTATAATTTATATGGATTCCAAATGACTGAAAAACTTACTTCACTAAATGGTTATAACTATCAAAATGAAGTTGAAACGTGAGCCACATTGGAATGCAGAGAAAAGAGCCTTAAGATCAATTTTGGCATTGTTGTGGGGGACTAAATCATAAAAAGAAGGTACCCCACTAAAACATTTGATGAACAAGGCCCAAAAAAGTAATTTTTGGGTTGGTTTTGGAGGTAAAAAGGAAAGGTTAAGAAAGGATAACAAAATTGTTATGAGGGTATTTTTGTCATTAATTTTTTTTTTGTTATGGAGAGTAAATGATTGAAACTAAATTTTTTAAATATTCAAATCCTCATGTAGGTTTGTGAAAATAAGTCTAGATTTTTATGGGGGGTTTCTTTTTTTTTTTTTTGGTGTCTGTGAAATTTCCTTTTTCTTAGAACAATTGCTTGTTGTCTCATGTAATCGACGTTGCATAGAGCTACCACATGGTGCATTTCTTTTCGTTGGTAACCCAGCCAAGAGGGCTAGGACCCAAACAAAGAGCCTATACATGTTCAATGGTCTACATCTTGATCGGACATGGGGCCTGATAGGTAGTTTTATGCAGTTACTGGAGTTTATGTTTGCTTCCAAGTCTGTTTTGTAACTTTCAATTTAGTTTATTGAAAAAAAATCAAAGCTATGCTCTTCCTATAGGCGGTGCCAATTTTCTATGAGATGATAATTATGAAATAACTGAAATGAATTCACAAAGTTCAAAAAACGGAAAATAGAAGTACTGCCATTTCATTCCTCCCTTTTATTTTTACGTGGGTTCATGCTCTAGCCTTGTGGATGCAGGTTGTTTACAGTGAATTTTAGCTTACAACCCTCCATCTAGCCTTAGATTGGTCTCAAACTAAATAACAATACAAAAATATTGAAAAAATAGAAATGAAACTACATAAATGCAACTTTGGAAACCCTTGTCTGACAGTTCTATCTAGTTGAACAAGGCTTCATGCAAACTTCTTTTTGCCTTCTTTTGCTTCTGTCTTCTCTCAAGTGGACGCCAAGGTCTTGTGTGCCCCTGCCTCTAAATTTGAGATGGTTTTACCAAGGGTTTTGGGTGTATGGAAATTGGTTTTGACTAGCAGCGATCTTTGCAATCAATCACTTGTTTTCAAGGATTGTGTTTGTATAATTCAAGGGAGTTGTTGGTTTTTATTGCAATGGATACTTAGAGTTGTGCCATTCTAGCTTTGTAATTGTGAAAACTAGAATGAAGACATAAGTGGTCTTGTACAACAGTGAAGGAATTCCATACTCCTTTGATTGAGAAAATCTAAGAAGACAATCATTTGGTCATGAATTTGGGTTTAATGAATTGGTAAAGCCACAAATGCTTGGCTTCCCTCTATAAAAGGACAGTTACAGAGTTTGGAAGATAAGCTTCAGAGCTTATGCAGGCATTTGAACATAGTTCTAAGGCAGAATCTCACCTTGTTTTGGTGAAAAAAAGGTTTTGGAAAGAAAATACTAAGGGTACGTTTGTGTACACACTCTTTCCGTGGAAAGAGGAAATTGCCACATCAAGAAAGTCCATGGAAATGAATTTTATAAGAAAATAGTTCCACAAAATTACAAAAGTTTATGTTTGCTGCAATTTCTTTTCCATGGTGAATTGGTGCTAATGTTGTTTGGTGTGGTTGTGGTTACTTGGTGAAAAGTAGTTTTCTTTATTGGTGTAGCAATTTTCTATGAATTTCTTTTAATAACTTGCAAATAAAAAGGATGGAGATGATAATTACTTGGTGAGAACCAATTTTGTAACTTATAGAAAAAGGGTGGGGTAGAAACAAAAGGGGGGGCCGGTGAGGGTTGTTTTCATACAAAAATGACAATGGAAGGGTGGAGGGTAAGCAGAGATGGCACTGGAAAGCTGTAGGGAGAAACAAACATAGATGGTGGAAGGAAACCAGAGATGCGGCAGAATGGTGGAGGGGAGATGAAGAGTGGAAGGGGGAAAGAGTGGAGGGCATTGCAGTAGAGAAAAGAGTGAAAGTAAGTACTAGTACACAATGAAGTGCGAGAGGAAATCAACTTATAAAAGAGGGTAAACTTTTCTACAATGTTGGGAGTCTAGTGGCCCTCCATGGGAACTCCGTTTTCAACCTTGTCAAGGAAAAGTTTGATGTAGTGAAAAAGTGATTCCGAGGAATAGTGCTGGAGGCAGTTTTGAGCCCCAAGAATTTTGTTGTGTGAGACCATTTTCTTTAGTATTTTGCAAATCATCTTGTTGAATGCTTTTGCCAAGCCATTTGTTGCAATGTTATGGGCTGTTGATAGGCAACATTGAATTCCTTATTTATTGTAGAATCTACGGAATTTATCATTGTTAAATTGTGATCCATTGTCATGGTACAACCATTTCAGTACCTAGAATCTGCAAACGATGTTTGTTTTGATGAAACCGATAACCATTCTTGCTTTGGCTTTGGTTAAAGGTGCTGCTTCAGCCCATTTAGAGAAGTAATCTATAGTAACTAGAATGAAATGATGTCCCCCATTTGATGGTGGGTGAATTTTTCTGATGATATCCCTTCCCCAGGCTTCGCATCACTAGGAAGTGAAAGTTGGATATAAATTTTCAAGAGGTACGTGAATGTAGTCTCCTTAAATTCGGCATTCCCTACATCTTTTTGTAAATTCCATAGCAACAGAGACCATTGCCTACCGGTAGTAACCAAGTCTTTGGATTTGAACATGTAATTTTGGCCCTAGCAGATGTGCTATGCATTAGCTAGCGTGTACCTCCTTGAGGGTATCTTCTGCTTCCTTTTGAGATAGGCAGTGGAGAAGAACTCCATCCAGGATTTTCAGTAAAGCGTCTTTGATGGCGTAGAACTTAAGAGCTCATCTTTGAATGCTTGCTTTATCTTTGGGGTTTTCTAGCAGGACTCCATATAGTATGTAATCGATGAAGAGTTCTCACCATTCTCGGAAGGAATTCTTCAAGAAGGAAATTTGGCTTCTGGTTGTGATGAAACATTCCATAGGGGTGGGTGGGAGAGTTTCCAGAGGTGGTAGAAATAGTTATTTGACAATTGAATTGTTGAATTGGTCGCCTTCTGGTATGGCTAATAATGTCGCTAGACTTGCTATAGTGAATCTTTCTTGGCATTTTGATGCCTAGGGACATGATTGAATTCAACTAGGGTGAATTGTTCTCTTCGCTGTTGAGCTTGATTGTCATACGATAACAAGCTTGGTGTCTTCACATTAGACTCTGAGCTCATCTATTTGATAATGAGTTGAGAGTCCCCATAGACCCCTAGAATGTTGATGCCAACATCCAAAGCGAGTTCTAGTCTAATGATTATGGCTGTGTATTCTGCTTTGTTGTTGAAGCATCCTCTAGTTAGAGAAAAAGAGTGTGGTAATATGTCTTCTTTGGGCTATGGAAGACAATTCCTGCTCCTGCCAGTAGTGGGCAATGTTCATTAGTTCTTGAGGCTCTATTGAAGTATGTAGTTTAGTGAACATGTAGATTCTCCTCTGTTGCGGGATTTTCCACGAGGAACATTGGTTCATCTAGGAGTTATTCTTCAAGTTCAAAACCTTCCATTAGCGGATGTTCTGCCAAAAAATTGGGCAAGGCTTGCCCTTTGATGGCCTTTGCAGGTATGTATCTGAGGTTACACTGTATCAATAGGATAGACCATTCTCCTAGCTGACCACTTAGATACTCGGCTTTGAGATTAGTATTTTTATTGGATATACCCAAGAGATCAAGTATATCGTGTGGCATAGTAGGTAGTGCCACAGCTTTTGGACAAGAAACATGAGCACTAGGCATTCCGTTTCTATTAGGGAATACTTGTGTTCTGCTCCTATCATCATTTGGGGGAGGTAATATAAAGCTACTTCCTTTCCTTCATAATTATATTGAGCTAGTAATGCTTCCGGTTAATGATCCAAAGCCTTTGTGTAAATAATGAAAGGCTTTCTGGATACAAAAGCTGCAAAAATGGGTGGATTGGTGTAACACTCCGATCCAAGCTAAGCGTGATTAGTGAGTAACTAATTGTGCTCAGTAGCTAATTTATGAGGTTTTCTCTTAATTAGGTCCATTTTAGGTTTATGGAGTCTTTGGGTCAAGTTCAAGTTATGGATTGGTAGTTGGGTTGGATTTGACCTTACCGAAGTAGATGAAAGCCCCTTTTCGTAATTTTAGAATACTTGATTTGATGTCATACATGCATCATATTGACACTATTACATTTATCTTGTTGAGCTCGTTAACTTCCATACTTGACTCAAATGCATTAGATGTCATTTGATTTAGTTAGACCTTCATTTGACTTGTATTGAAAATAAGACAAACTCGAATGACTCCCTTTTAAACCCCACACTATCTATATAGTCAAGAGTTTCAGAACCCATTTTATTCGATCACCGTTGCTTCCTTGTTGCTGGAGCTTTTCTTCCTTTCTTCCTTTCTTCTTTTCTTCTTCATCTTCATCCAAGAGTGGTCATGCATGTGGGAATTTAAGCACCTACTCTAACAGTATAGCTCTTTTCTATATTCTTTCCTTGTTGAACTTGCAGTCAGTGGGTTCTTTCTTCTCAACTACTCTTTAGTTATTATTGAGGTAAGATCTTTTCTTATTCATTGATCTCTTGGGTTAATAGAGTCAAGAGGACTTTCAGTTTATGCATGCACTAATTTGTTTCTCCATTTTTGGCATGCATGGCAATTAGGTCTAAAATACCCAAATTGAGCCAATAAAATGATTAAGAGCTTGAAAAGCTTAACTGAAGGCAAGTATAGGCAAATTTTGGTTTAATGCATATTGGTACTTTATGATTCTTGAAAATCTATCAATCTGTATGTGTTTTTACAGCCCCTAAGTATGAAATTGCAAGAAACAAACTTAACCTACTTCAATAAATCTAATGCTTACGGTTAAGCCATAAGTAGTGTACGGCTAGGACTCCAAAGAGTAGAAAACCCTGTTATTACACTACGGTCAAGCTATGGCTAAGCCGTAGGATGTACTATGGCTGAGCCGTAACCTAGCTGTGGCCCAGCCGTAAGCCATTTTATGGTTTGAAATCCCGAAAGCCTGACAAATCCAAAAACCTTCTACGGCTAAGCTGCAACCAAGCCGTATATTGAGTTACAGCTAACCTGTAGCCAAATTGTGGCTCAACCATAGACTAGAGAAAGCACGGTTCAACAGTGGGCCACCACATTTGTGGAGACAATTCTAGGGAACTACGGCTGAGCCGTAGTGCATAATACGGTTAAGCCATAAGATGTATATGGCTAACCCGTAAGTCACCCACGGCTAAGCTGAGTCTACTGAAAATTAGGATTAATAGGTATTGTTGTGAGACCTTGTAGGGCCTTAGCTTTTGGGTCCTTGTACACCATTAACTGGCCCAAAGAAATAATTGAAAGATCATGAAAAGTCTTAAGGGCTGAGACTTATTCATGTAATGTTGTCCATTTGTTAAGCACCTCCTTCTGAGTGTTGGTTTAAGGGATTTCGATACACCTTTCTGATATAATGTAATACAAAGAAAGATAATTGTGTATCGGATAACTTAAAACTGCATCATCATGCATGGTTAGAAACAATGGATGACTAAATTAAGGTTGGCTAGTAAAACTGCCTTGATTTTATTAAATTGAATTGCATGGCATATTGGACGACGTTTATTGTCCTCCACTCTTATGAATAGAATTTAATGATTATCGTATGTCTTGCCTTCCAACATTTCTATATTATATGCATTGGATTCCCTTAATGTGTTCTTGATATTCAATTTACATTGACCATTGGTATTGCATTGAGTATGAACGTATTGCATGCCTGAATTGAACGTATACGATTTGGTATTGTATTTGTTCAAGTTCAAGTACATGATTGAATCGAAATCGTCTGGCTCTACTCAGCTCAGATTTATGATACCTGGTGGGGCTGACTTTGGCATAGCATATTTATTACCACTGTAGTGAGTTCTTGTCTTAGGGCTTTCGGTATTAGATTTTGTGGACTCAATCCATCAGTTGATGTAATAAATTGATTAATTTCTTTATTTATCAATAAAATCATGCTTTGCTTTCATGAGATGAGTTATTTTACTAATTCATGCACATGACCAATACATATGACATAATGGTTCATGAGTTGAACCGGGTTCCATTAGTATATTAGATGTGATATATGTGCATGGATGTGTAACGACCCAAGAATCTGGAGCTCTTCAGATTCTTAAGCCGTACTCAGATTATTATAACAACATCACATAAATCAAATTATCATGAGCATCAAGGTCATAAACAATCAAATTTTACTTTATTTCAACCAGTATGTAAAAATTATATGTCTTGACAACACTACTGAATAAGACCATTCCTAATTGAAAAAGAAAGATAATAATAACATCTAAGACTTGGGCTAATCCCAGCTATAAATATGTTCTTTTGTTTTCTCCGCACTTTGGATCAGCTACGCATACCAAAATCCACTGGCTGATCCCCGTCACTTCCCGCCACCTCCATGACTGCATTACCTGAAGTGGGGCGAACCACTAATCAGTAAAACTGGTGAGTAGAGTAGGAAATCATTAAGATAAAGCATATTTCAATTATTCGGAAAACATATATATTCAATGATATGATTTCAGTCACATTCTAATCAATTTCTTTCTTAAGTGATTTCCCACTGTGGCATCAAACAATTCCGATACCCCATACGGTGTATCTACATTTCTGTCAACAACATGGTTTGTCATCCACCATGAATGTTGAGCCTGTTCCGATACTCACAACTGGAGTATCTACATTTCCATCAACAACATGGCTTATCATGCCACCATGTTTGCTGAACCTCTACCCCTCGACCAACATCCACGAGGGAGGTTCTATACTCAGTGCCAACAGTTGATATCACACTTATTTCAATCAAGATACAATTAATAAGTCCAGGTAAAAATATCACATTAAAGGGCTAGTTATAAAACTCATTATAGAAATCAAGTCACAGGGAATAATTAGTGGTTATAAAAGGCCCACATACATGTAAATAATTATTCCCCCTACAAGCTTAGGGAATTAATAATATTGGATCATATTATATCATGCTATAAGTTAATCACTACATTAGCGGGGTTCCGTGGATATAACAATGAAATCAGGGGCCCATTTGTAAAATTCCCAATAAGTTATAACGTATGCCCGTAGTCGACCCACGCATTCCCCTCTCTTTCCTCTCCCATTCTCGTGATCTGTTTGTTTCGTCCGTCAGAGGGTGGCACCGCCAAGCTCGTCTGGAGGAGATTGCAAGGTGGGGTTCAACGGTCCGATGCGCCGGAAATCTTCACCACGGTGGTCGCCCAGGGGTCTACCATAAGATGTGTGCATGTGATCTACGATCAGGGATTCCAGGTGGGCCCACAACCTTTGGCGACCAAAACCCCTTTCTGGTAGTCTGGAAATTCCAAGTCTCAGTTCAGAGCTGAGATTACAGTGTAATCAATCCCTTTTTCAGCCTAAATCAAAGTCCTCGAGGCGTGCTAATCAGAAGATATTGTCCCAACGAGTTTCCATCTACTGTGGGGGATTATTGGGGATGTTCCATGTCTGTGCCGGGTCGCCGATCGTAGCAGAGGACTTCATCCTTTAATCAGAGCTTCAGGTGAGTTGGTCTCTAACCCAGACAAGGTTAAAGGGTTTCAATTTAACATCATTCAGCACAACTGCAGGTCTGATCATTGTTTTGATGATCGGGTTGGGTTCTAAATCAAATCTGGCCAATAATCAAATCTGGCCGATAATCACTGTAATAGTACAATATATATTGGCCACGGTTTAACAGGGAATCAAATAGGTTCAATCTCTTATTCTATTCAAATAATCAAGTCAGATTCTACTCACCTGGTGTAAACGCGTGTTGATCGGGCAGTGGTCGGTCGCTCGTCAGTCATCCAATGGCGATCTTTCTCTTCTTCTGCAATTTCTGAAACCAATTTCAGTCCTCTCTCTCTCTCTCTCTCTCTCTGAACTCTTTACTGTTGCCGTACCTCCGATGGATTCTGCCAAGCTATATATATTGTTTGGTGGGGAGTCCTGTTTGGAAACTGCTATTCTGAGAGATGAAGTCTATTGGGAAACAAAATCTGAGAGAGAAATTCTACCGGGACTCCTACAATGGACTTGCCAAAAGTCCTAAAACATTCCGATCAATTAGGAGACTCCCAGTCAGGCTCCAAACATAGTTTGGGACTACATTGGCCCACCTGGAAGAGGGCTGGCCTACAAAAGTAGGCTCGGTTATTACATACTCCCCTCCTTTAGGAAATTTGGTCCTCCAAATTTAAATCATACCTGATAGAAAAAGTTGCGGATATTTGTCACGGACCTCCTCCTCGGACTCCCAGGTGGCTTCGAGTTGATTATGATGCTGCCATAGAACCTTAACTAATCGAATAGTCTTGTTCCGCAGGGCTCTTTCCTTTGTCTCTAGAATAGCCACCGGCTTCTCTTCATAGGATAAATCTTGTTGTAAATGGAGAGGCTCGAAGTCAATAATATGCGAGGGATCTGAGTTATATTTCCTTAGCATAGACACATGAAAGACATTGTGGACGCCTGACAATTGAGGTGGTAGTGCGAGCTCATAAGCATTCCCATCACTCACTCGTCTTGTCACTTCGAATGGTCCAATATAACGCGGACTCAACTTACCCTTTTTCCCGAACCGCATAACTCCCTTTGTTGGAGATACTTTGAGAAAAACATGGTCTCCTACAGCGAATTCCAATTCCCTCCTGCGATGATCAGCATAACTTTTCTGTCTACTTTGAGCAGTCTTTAGCCTATCTCGGATTTTTTTGATATTGTCCGTCGAAGTCTGCACCCAGTCTGGTCCAAGTATTCTTCGGTCACCTACCTCCTCCCAGCAAATAGGAGTCCGACAATTTCGTCCATACAACGCCTCAAAAGGTGCCATTTGAATGCTTGAATGGTAACTATTATTATAAGCAAACTCCACGAGTGGCAATTGTTCATCCCAACTGTCTTTGAAGTCCAAGGCACACGCTCGCAACATATCCTCCAGAGTTTGGTTAGTCCTTTCAGTCTGGCCGTCAGTTTGGGGATGGTATGCCGTACTAAAACGCAACTGTGTTCCCATAGCCATCTGTAGTTTCCTACAAAAGTTAGACACAAACCTGGAGTCCCTGTCCGAAACAATGGAAACCGGGATGCCATGTAACCGAACAATTTCCTTGACATATTTTTGAGCCAATTCCTTCATCGAAGTCTTATTCTTGAGAGGAATAAAATGTGCGGATTTAGTCAAACGATCCACAATAACCCAAATAACTTCGTTGTTCCGAAAGGTTCGTGGAAATCCTGACACAAAATCCATAGTGATATGTTCCCATTTCCATTCAGGAATAGGAAGTGGTTGTAGCAATCCTCCTGGCTTCTGGTGATCTGCCTTTACTTGTTGACATGTAAGACATCTCCCTACGAATTCAGAAATGTCGTTTTTCATTCCAATCCACCAAAATCGTTTTCTGAGGTTTTGGTACATCTTGGTATTCCCTGGGTGTATGGTGTACCGAGTATGGTGTGCTTCCCGTAGTATCTCATCCTTAATCTCTCGAATGTTAGGAACACGTAGCCGATCTCGGAAATATAATGTACCATTGGCAAGTGAAAATTCTGGCTTGTTATCCATCTTTCCGAAAATTTCCAAAAGTGCTACATCATCCCTTTGGTGATCCTTAATTCGTTGTATGAGTTCTGGCTGCACCTTAAAATTACCCAATAAAATCTTATCACTTATGGGCCAAAGAGTTACTTCTAGATCCTTGATCTCTTCTAATAATTTCCATTCTGCTGTCAAACAGGCTAATTGAATTGATTTCCGACTCAACGCATCGGCCACTACATTTGCTTTACCAGGGTGGTAGGAAATAGAGAAATCATAATCTTTTAGAAATTCCAACCATCGCCTCTGTCTCAAGTTCAAGTCTTTCTGAGAGAAGACATATTTCAGGCTCTTATGATCTGTATATACTTGGAATTCTTCCCCATAAAGATAGTGTCGCCAAATTTTGAGAGCAAAGACGACTGCAGCCAATTCTAAGTCGTGTGTTGCATAATTCTGTTCATGAGTCTTCAGTTGTCTGGAAGCATAAGCAATCACTTTACCATTTTGCATGAGTACACATCCCAGTCCATGAAGAGACGCATCGCAAAATATCACAAAACCACCACTGCCAGATGGTAGGGCTAGGATTGGTGCTGTGGTTAGCTTGTCCTTTAATGTCTGAAAACTAGACTCACATTTATCATCCCAGTTGAACTGGACATTCTTCCTAGTGAGCCGAGTCAAAGGTCCCGCAAGAGAAGAAAAACCTTTCACAAACCGCCTGTAATATCCTGCGAGTCCTAAGAAACTTCGGATTTCTGCCACTGTGGTTGGTCGTTTCCAATTAGTGATAGCTTCGATCTTTGCGGGATCTACTGACAAGCCTTCGCCTGAAATGATGTGACCTAAGAAATTTACCTGCGCTAGCCAAAAGTCGCATTTACTCAACTTTGCATACAACTGATTATCTCTTAACAATTGCAGTGCAGTGCGCAAGTGATTCCCATGTTCCGCCTCCTTCTTTGAGTAAATTAGGATGTCATCAATGAATACCACTACGAACTAATCCAAGTATGGCTTGAAAATTTGATTCATGAGTGCCATGAACACCGCTGGTGCATTTGTTAGCCCGAACGGCATTACTAGGAACTCGTAATGTCCATACCGTGTCCTGAAAGCTGTCTTTGGTATATCTTCATTCCTCACCCTTAGCTGATGGTATCCAGACCGTAAATCAATCTTTGAGAAGCATCTTGCACCTTGGAGCTGATCAAATAATTCATCTATCCGCGGCAAAGGATACTTATTCTTAATGGTGACCTGGTTTAATTGCCGGTAATCAATGCACATGCGCAAGGTTCCATCTTTCTTTTTAACAAATAATACAGGTGCTCCCCACGGTGAGACACTAGGTCTAATGAATCCTTTATCCATCAATTCCTGCAACTGTTCTTTCAGTTCTCTTAGCTCAGCAGGCGCCATGCGGTAGGGTGCCTTAGAGATTGGGGCTGTTCCTGGCATCAATTCAATAGTGAAATCGATCTCCCGTACCGGCGGCAAACCGGGTAAGTCATCTTGGAATACATCGGAAAACTCTCTCACTACCGGTATATCTTCCAACTCAGGCTTTTGTTTCTCCTCAGTGACGAATGCAAGGTATCCCCTGCACCCACTTCTCAGTAATTGGCTGGCTTTAATTGCCGATATTACCCTAGACTCCATGGGTCTCCTGGTTCCCACTATCTGTACCTCCTTATATCCTTTAGATTTGAAGCGAACTATCTTATTGAAACAGTCTAACACAGCCCTATACTTTGCTAACCAGTCCATTCCCAAAATAATGTCAAAATCATGCATTGGTAATACTATTAGATTTGCGGGCATGACGACTTTATCATGATTCAGGGGGCAATCATAGAATATTGTTCTAGTGTTCACTTGACCTCCGGTGGGGGTTGATACAATTAAGGCTTGGGAAAGTTTAGAGGGTTGCATGTTTAGTTTTGGGGCAAACACATGTGAAACAAAGCTATGCGTGGAACCAGAATCAAATAGTGTAATGGCTTTAGTGCTAAAGATAAAAAGCGTACCCTCAACTACATTGTTTGCCATGTCTGCCTCCTGCTGTGTGATTGCATAAGCCCTAGCATTAGGTTGCTGTTTCTGCTGATTTCCGCCTTGATTGTTTCTTCCCTGGTTATAATTTTGCCCCTGTGGCGAATTCTGTGGATATCCCCTCTGCTGGTACTGACTGTTCTGTTGGTTCCTCTGTGGTGGCTGATTCTGTTGATTACCCTGCTGTGAGTTTCCTTGATTTCGAGGAGGGTAATTTTGGTGGTTCTGGCGTGACTGTGAGAAATTTTGTTGGTCCTGCTGCAGTTGTTGTCCCTGTCGCTGCGTCTGATTTTTCTTTTGCCATTTTGGACAGTCCTTACGCCTATGACCCACCTGGCCACATGTAAAGCATGCACCGCGCTGCCATGGGCACTGCGCCAGTTCATGGTTCTTGCCACAACGACTGCATTCAACCTGAGATTCCACCTTCTGCTTTTTCCGGGGTGGGTGGTTTTCTCGTTTTCTCTTTCCATTTTCTGTCGCTGTTGGTGGAGTCACCCCATTAATCTCATCAGTCGCTTCTTCTGATACATATGCCCTTTTTAACGCATCCGCATAAGTTACGGGCTGTCCCAGCCGTACATCCTTCTTAATATCCGGACGCAACCCTTCAATGAACTTATTACGTTTCATCTCCTCTGTTGCTATCAAGCCCTCCGTAAAATGGGACAGCTCAGTAAATTTATTATTATACTTTGTCACTGACATGTCTCCTTGCACTAGATTCTGGAATTCTCTTCTCTTCCTTTCCTTAATATGCTCCGGTATAAACTTCATAATAAATTCCTTCTTAAAGAAAGCCCAAGTAATCTCGCCCTCCGAACCTGGATAGGTTTTCTTTGCAGATTTCCACCACTCTTTTGCATCTCCTTCCAGTTTAAATACTGCAACAAGGCTTTCTGGTGATCCGTGCAGCCCATCACCTCAAAGATTGCCTCCATATTTTCTATCCATTTGTTCGCCTCCCATGGATTTATGGTGTCATCAAAATATCGAGGACGAAACTCATTGAACCTTTTGTATAACGAGTCTCGCTCTCTGTCTTTGCCTCCCCCAGCATGGACCCCGCCTTGTGGTCGATCATTGTCATTTGGTCGCTGCGCCAAGGTCTGTATCTGCTCTTGCACCTGATTATATGCTCTCATGAAAGTATCAAACATAGTTTTCACATATTCAGGCACCTGAGTCTGTCCCTCGTTCAAATTCGAGGTACCGCTTTCAGTTCCATTGGAATTACGGATGGGGTTTCCTTGGGAAGTCATGTTCTTTCTCCTACAATGGAAGCACAGTTGTTAGTATATAGTAAATAAATTCCTTGTCTAAATACCCAATCCACGACCTCACCACGTTGCCTAGTGGTTTCTAAGTATTTTAAAGTTTGCCCAAGACCTTGCTCTGATACCACTTTGTAACGACCCAAGAATCTGGAGCTCTTCAGATTCTTAAGCCGTACTCAGATTATTATAACAACATCACATAAATCAAATTCTCATGAGCATCAAGGTCATAAACAATCAAATTTTACTTTATTTCAACCAGTATGTAAAAATTATATGTCTTGACAACACTACTGAATAAGACCATTCCTAATTGAAAAAGAAAGATAATAATAACATCTAAGTCTTGGGCTAATCCCAGCTATAAATATGTTCTTTTGTTTTCTCCGCACTCTGGATCAGCTACGCATGCCAAAATCCACTGGCTGATCCCCGTCACTTCCCGCCACCTCCATGACTGCATTACCTGAAGTGGGGCGAACCACTAATCAGTAAAACTGGTGAGTAGAATAGGAAATCATTAAGATAAAGCATATTTCAATTATTCGGAAAACATATATATTCAATGATATGATTTCAGTCACATTCTAATCAATTTCTTTCTTAAGTGATTTCCCACTGTGGCATCAAACAATTCCGATACCCCATACGGTGTATCTACATTTCTGTCAACAACATGGTTTGTCATCCACCATGAATGTTGAGCCTGTTCCGATACTCACAACTGGAGTATCTACATTTCCATCAACAACATGGCTTATCATGCCACCATGTTTGCTGAACCTCTACCCCTCGACCAACATCCACGAGAGAGGTTCTATACTCAGTGCCAACAGTTGATATCACACTTATTTCAATCAAGATACAATTAATAAGTCCAGGTAAAAATATCACATTAAAGGGCTAGTTATAAAACTCATTATAGAAATCAAGTCACAGGGAATAATTAGTGGTTATAAAAGGCCCACATACATGTAAATAATTATTCCCCCTACAAGCTTAGGGAATTAATAATATTGGATCATATTATATCATGCTATAAGTTAATCACTACATTAGCGGGGTTCCGTGGATATAACAATGAAATCAGGGGCCCATTTGTAAAATTCCCAATAAGTTATAACGTATGCCCGTAGTCGACCCACGCATTCCCCTCTCTTTCCTCTCCCATTCTCGTGATCTGTTTGTTTCGTCCGTCAGAGGGTGGCACCGCCAAGCTCGTCTGGAGGAGATTGCAAGGTGGGGTTCAACGGTCCGATGCGCCGGAAATCTTCACCACGGTGGTCGCCCAGGGGTCTACCATAAGATGTGTGCATGTGATCTACGATCAGGGATTCCAGGTGGGCCCACAACCTTTGGCGACCAAAACCCCTTTCTGGTAGTCTGGAAATTCCAAGTCTCAGTTCAGAGCTGAGATTACAGTGTAATCAATCCCTTTTTCAGCCTAAATCAAAGTCCTCGAGGCGTGCTAATCAGAAGATATTGTCCCAACGAGTTTCCATCTACTGTGGGGGATTATTGGGGATGTTCCATGTCTGTGCCGGGTCGCCGATCGTAGCAGAGGACTTCATCCTTTAATCAGAGCTTCAGGTGAGTTGGTCTCTAACCCAGACAAGGTTAAAGGGTTTCAATTTAACATCATTCAGCACAACTGCAGGTCTGATCATTGTTTTGATGATCGGGTTGGGTTCTAAATCAAATCTGGCCAATAATCAAATCTGGCCGATAATCACTGTAATAGTACAATATATATTGGCCACGGTTTAACAGGGAATCAAATAGGTTCAATCTCTTATTCTATTCAAATAATCAAGTCAGATTCTACTCACCTGGTGTAAACGCGTGTTGATCGGGCAGTGGTCGGTCGCTCGTCAGTCATCCAATGGCGATCTTTCTCTTCTTCTGCAATTTCTGAAACCAATTTCAGTCCTCTCTCTCTCTCTCTCTCTCTGAACTCTTTACTGTTGCCGTACCTCCGATGGATTCTGCCAAGCTATATATATATTGTTTGGTGGGGAGTCCTGTTTGGAAACTGCTATTCTGAGAGATGAAGTCTATTGGGAAACAAAATCTGAGAGAGAAATTCTACCGGGACTCCTACAATGGACTTGCCAAAAGTCCTAAAACATTCCGATCAATTAGGAGACTCCCAGTCAGGCTCCAAACATAGTTTGGGACTACATTGGCCCACTTGGAAGAGGGCTGGCCTACAAAAGTAGGCTCGGTTATTACAGGATGAGATCCACACGCAGGAGATAGATGTCACAAATCTTATACTTAAATAGCTTCACAACCAGTAATGAGACTGGGCATCTTATTTGATATTTTGTCAGCACTTTGATCACTATGAGATAGTGTGATTTGTCTCGATTATCAGAATGTAAAATTCTGGATCACGGTGCTGGTACATTGGATGTATTGAAGGACCATGAGATGCACCTTATGGAATTCCGTCTCAATAATAAGGTATGCTCTCATAATTCCCTAACAATAGGCTCTCAATCCTGAGACATTGATGAACTCAAGTTTCTATCTATTCATTTGCTTTGAGTCACCAATGAGTGAGGCCGACTATAGGTTAACACCTCGCTGTCTTGGGTATGTGATAGTAGAACTGTGGGAACATTGAATGATCAAGATGGAATCTATCTCTATTATCCCCTTGTGCCAATTAATGGATTTGTCATTAGTAAGTGCGCACCCATCTCAGTTAAGAGTTAATTGGATGGTACTGATGATTACTGTGATTAATTGGGGCTCAAGGATAATAAGATGTGGAACTTAGATTGGAAGAGATGGATTTATTCCAATTGATCCACGGATATTGATAGAGGGGCCTACTTGTGGTAATTGGGAAGTTTAAGGTCTTCATTGTAATTTATTCCTAAGACTGGAGTGCAATTGCATTTATATAGTGGTGTTATTTGCAATTAACTGTGGGCCTGGATTGCACATGAGATGTGGGGTCGCGGTGTTCCAATTGGAGCCAGTTTTCTAAGGAATCCCTAGTGGTCCCCACGCTAGCCCAAGTTATTGAAAAATACTAATCCGACTCAAACTCTAGAAAGAAGGGATTAGAAAGGAGAAAGTTGCTTTGAAAGTAAGACTTCTATTTCAATTAGGCAAGGAAGAGATTTGTAAGTTTATAAAATCTCTTGGACGTCCAGAAGAGTCTCTCTAACACCCAAAATCCTTTCGTGCAAGAGTTGCACGAGTTTCTCTCTCCTTCTCTCTTCTAGTTCCTTGGAGTTTCGAGTTGGGATTTCTCCTGAAGATTCCACTACTCTTCTTAAGAAAAGAAGTCCAATTCGGGTCATAGAGTGGAAGGCTAAGAGGTGTTGAAGAAATCCATTAGAGCACTGCGGATCTCCAAAGGTATGATCTACTTCTTGCATGTCGTAAATTATTATGGATGTTTAGTGCTGGTAGAATATTTACTGTACATGGTCACGAGATTGAGGGTAATGCATCCTGGATTGGTTTTTGGTCTTATTGATAGTTGATCCCTGTGTCAAGTGGGTCAAAAGTTTTGAAAATCTATCCACGAGACCCACCTACTTCCAACATCCGGACCCCAGGAGCTAGAGATCCATTCGTACCCCGGCCCAGACAATGGTGCTCTCAACACATAGAACCCTAGAGGGAGGATATGGCAAATGTAGTAGCCAACTAATATGTATTGCATTTATTGATCCTTATAGCATGCTTATTTCAAATGCACGACGTGCTAAGTGACTAACTTGGAACTCTATTAATCACATTTTCTTATTTCTTTTTGATACAATGTGTTTGGTGGGAGCAGGTGTTCAGCCCGCCAAAGCAAAGCCATGTGGGTCCCTTGACCCAAAACGGATTTATTTCAAATGTATGATATGCCTAGTGTACTACCTTGACTTCTAATAATCACATGTTATGACTTCTGTTAAAGACAACGTGTATTACCTCAATCTTACTTATGCTTTGCTAAATAGTTTTATTCACAAGTTATTTAATGGTGTTAGAAGTTCAAATCTCAAACCCGGTCTAGCACAGACCTAGGTAGCGTAGGAGGAGACCGCAATGGTTCCTTTAGATGGTGTCAGTGGACAGCAGTTTGCTGACTGATTCTCATGTCGAGAACGACTCACTAGTAGGTAAGAATTGTATGTATTGGGTTTTTTGGTCTTTTAGCATTTGCATATAATTGCATCCATGTAGACTAACATGTTATAATTGGATCTCGTTATATACGTCTCTACCTTCATGTATTCCCTTCATAGCATGTTATCCTTGATCTCCTTGCATGCATGAGCACATCATGTATGGGTTGTGTATAACTAATCTATTAATCATATGTTCTGGAATATTAAGTTTTGGATTGTTTCATGGTTGTTTCAGTATTACTGAAATGTTTAATGAAAAGTGAAGAAAACTTATAGGCAATATTGACAGGCTTCCGCACATTGAATGTTTGGACGGATGATCCGTTCAGCACGTCACATTTGTAAGCATGTGAATATCCGTTGTGTAATTCCATTTAGACTCCAGTCCAGGTGTGAATTGCACGGGAGTACGTGTGTTACTAATTGGGGTAACTCTAATCCCGATTTCTTGGGCTCGGGTCATGACAATTAGTGAGGTACATTTTAATGTCTTCAAAGGCATCTTCGCATTTTTTGTCCCATATAAACTCCATTCCTTTTTTCATTAATTTGGAGAATGGTCAGTGTGGCGGATAATATCTCAGTGCTATTGATAAAATGGTGACTAAAGCTTGAATCTCGCCCGAATAGTCCATGAGAGGGACCACGATCTCAAGGAACTTGCTAATGCCTCCAAGCTGGCGATGATGAAAGGGGCTGAGCTTGACTTAGATCCGACCAGAGGAGTTCAACTCAGATTTAGGACCCTAGCTCGGCCAATCCGAACAACC
This sequence comes from Sextonia rubra, assembly GCA_037013555.1. Classification (NCBI taxonomy): domain Eukaryota; kingdom Viridiplantae; phylum Streptophyta; class Magnoliopsida; order Laurales; family Lauraceae; genus Sextonia; species Sextonia rubra. Next base: position 11,685,098 of record JASUAD010000011.1, read on the forward strand.
TTATGGTCTATCCGAGCTTTGTTCTAAGCTTTGGCAGTAGATGACTGAGAACCCTAAGACATGTTATGCCATGCGTCAAGGCACGAGACCGCACGACCTACTAAGCACAAAATAAGCAATTGTTGGAATGCGGGGAAGCAGGAAAATATGATAAGGAAGGGAAATTGCCCATTATCGTGGCAGTTAAAGAGTGGGAGGACAGGTGTCGCCCAATCCACCTCCTTTTTAAACTACCTTTTATGCCTAGATGAGGAAAGAGGTATGCACATCAAACTAGTTAAAACCTGAGCAAACTTCGTCCTTTCCTTTGACATTCTATTTCTGACTTAAGAGTTGGAGGGCCTTTGGCCAGAACACATCCTGCCGATGATCATTCACTATTTTTCCTTGTGTAGGGCCTAGACGACTAGAATCTCCACTTTGGTCTAGCAGCAGAATCCTCACTAAACTCTGCATTATGCTAGGTCAAACTAAACCTAATCCAACTTACAAAATTTGACCTTACAATTTTTTACACCCTCTGTGGGAAGGAACATCCAATCAAGAAGTTACTATGAAAGAAGAAGAACGAGATCTCAGAAAGAAGTCGACGGATGGGATCTTCATTTCGTGTCCATCGATTGTCTTCACCCGTGGTGATGGACAACTAAGCTAGGGCCCTCATTATCAAGAGGAATCACTGGTTGGCTATTTTGAGGATGAAGAGCGAGAGCACGAACTGGTGATTGAGGATCACCTTTGGATCCCACGAGCAACGAGTAGGGTTACATGAGATTCGGTGTACCGCTAGGGACTAAGCTATGTTGTTAGGTTCCCTCCTTCACACTTCAGTGATGCACGACAATGTCAACGGCAGCCTGCCACTTTTAGTCAGGAGCCACCATCGCCCTAGGACCCTTATGCACGATTGAAATGTGCATATGAGGTGATCATGTAGGAGTGGCCAAAAAAAAATGAAGTAACAACAAGTGAAGATCAATTGCCTCTTAAAGAAATTGGGAGCAAGAGAGGATCATACTGGAGGGAGAGAAAGTGCTTCACCCTCCAGGTCGGAAGGTAGGAGTTCGTAATGTAGCCGTGTCGACAATCACAGATGCTCCCCTACTCAGAAAACCTGGACTCGCTTATAGAGTTCGGCGTTGGGGTAAAGCATCAAAGGGAAGCATTCGGGGTGTGGGAAGCTGAACATAAAAAAGCCGACCTCAGAGAAGAGTTGGATCAATCAAAAATTGGTCTTGGCAATGCAAAAAGACAGGGCATCAAGTGGATCCTAGCCAGTTGATGCACCATTCTCAAAGGTAAGGTGCGGAAAAAGAACATCCCAACAAAGCATTGAGAGAGGGGGACATCCAAGCATTGATAAAGAAGGCATTCATTGGCCGAATAATGCCTGCTAGGGGAACCACAAGGAAGAGGAACAGAAAAGCCTTGCAACAGAACTTTTCAAAAAAAATTTACTGGGCAAATACACATAGGTGCTTCTTAACCCCAAAGCTAAAGATCTACGACAGGACCTCAGATCCAACACTACACCAAAAATGCCCATCTGGAACGGTTTAAAACTGTTCCTGAATGAATCTGGAACGGTTTCAAACTGTTCCAAAAATGGGTGTTGCAGAAAATCTGGAACGGTCCAAAACCGTTCCAGATAAAAAAATTGAAACGGTTCAAGAAATCTGGAACGATTCAAAATGATTCCAGATTTGGAAATCTGGAACGGTCCAAAACCGTTTCAAAATTTTAAAACCGTTCCACACTATTTCCTAGTATTTTCTTGACATTTCTTGTTGCCGGGAGAATGCCTTAATTATCATATGCTGTCAATTCTGCAAAGATCTAGTGAATTAGCTTAATTCTTCTTTTGTCTTATTGCCAATGCCCTTACTCTTGATATTAGAAGAGGTGAAACATATCGCCATGAAGTGATTGGTACTCCAATTTGCTTCCTACTAGCCAATTCCGCGGTCTTATTAATGCACCTCTTAATACTAGCCATATTAAGTATCTCATTGGTATGATTATGGGCACAACTAGAATAAAATAATTAACTGGGATATTGGATCCCAGAAATACTTTATTTTAATGAATTAACTGAAAAGAAATGGGCTAGACAATAAAAAAAAGTCAGAAAGGAAACAAGTAAAAACAAAGCTGGAATGATTTAAAAAATCGAAAACAAAAATAGGGGATCACAAATTCCCCTCGTCCTCAACAAAATTCAACAGAAATCGGAGAATGAAGGCTTTGTGATCTTCCTTCACTTTCATTGCAACTGCCCCTTTCATTAGAGCCTCTCCAGCTAAGGCACACCATAGCCTGTGGTGCGCTCTATCAGACGCTGCTTCAGAGACTCAACCTGCCCGGAGAACTCCCCATCTGACGAGTGTCAAGTAGTTCAATAATACAAATCTTCTTTAACTTCTTCTCCTAAACCTATTCAACAATGAAGCATAAAAAGTATAAGCTGTATTCAAGAACATTTTCTTTTTCGCAGGAGAAAATAACAACAGTAAATAAGAAATATAGATATAATTCAGCCTCTGCATTGTACTCAATAAGTTTGCAATTCCATATATGCCACGTATGTATGATTTAATGTGCCAATAAAACATGGCAAGAATGAACTTGCAAATCACCCTGAAACAATTTGAATTGACTGTTTGCATAAAATCAACAATTTGAACAAAAGAAAAAAGGAAATAAAAACAGTGTAAAAATATCATATACCTTCCAATACGTCACCGTTTTGTCATTGGTACAGAGAAGGGAAAGTGCACCATTGGTTGATTGACACCAACGAACTCTATTGATTTTCTCCTCTATTTCCAAGCTTTTGAGGTAGTCAAATTAGGTGTGATTGTAAGTTTAGTGTCTAGTATAACAGCCACAAACATGCAATGGTGCAGGTGACACCAAAATTCAGATAAAACAATAACCAAGCATAAAAAGTACCTCAAGTTCATGACTCTGTTGAAGAATCAGAATCAGACCCTAAAGCAGACATCATCGCTGTTGAAGAAGCCAATTCAGAATTCTGTTTTCTTTGGAAGTTCCTTCCATTTACAATAGCAACTGAGGCATTATGTTCTACATTTTCCACTCCTCTATCGCCCCCATCATTTGAAACAAAAGTGACTTTATTAGATTCATTTGATAGATGTGCCAACCTCTCCATCTCAAGAAAGTTATCCATAAGTTCCAAGTGATTAGAATTGTAGACTTTGTTACTAGTGTCAGCATTCTTTTCTTTCTTGAAATTAGACAACTCTGAGTTCTTTGCTGTAGCCCAAGACTCACAAGTTCCTTCCTCGACTCCATTTTCGGACATGGAAGTCAATCTCGGTGGATTGCTTGCATTCTGACCCATGGAAGCTTCAGTTGGGAATTTTAAGGAGTTTTCCTTTTGATTTGCAACCTGCATCTCTGCTTCCATACAATGAAGCTTCCTTTCTATTTCAGAACACAAGTTTTTGGAAGCCTGGAGTTCATTGTTACGACTTGACAAAGCCTCCTTTAGCATTTTTGTTTCTTCTTCCATTGTTAATAAACGAGCTGTGAGGAACTCAATCCTCATGCACTCTTTAAGAGCTCCATCCAGATGGGATGCTTGGTCTTCAGCCGCAAGTTTCAACTGTGTGACAGATTCCAGTTGATTTTTCAATGCCAAAGCTTCTGCTTCAGCCTTTTCCCAACCTGCATTATAGAAACACAGTAACCCTAAGAAAATCCAAAAACTGAGAACATGAGAAAAGGCAGGTCCAGGTGATTATATGAATTAGAGAAACAATATAGTGATAGTAGAACCACTGGATAAAACTGTTAGGAGAATATGAAAGAAAGACTACTTCAGTCCAACAATGAACGATCCTCAGAACTATCAAAATTTAGGCAACTTGAATTAGAGAAACAATATAGTGCTAGTAGAATCACCAATAAAACTGTTAGATGAATATGTGAGAAAGAAGACTTCAGTCCAACAATGAACAATCCTCAGAACTATTGAAATTTAGGCCAGTTGCAATTCATGCATGTCATTTTGGTCCAAGGGTCTGCCTTGACCAATCATGAAATGTGAGCCTCAGAATGAAGAAATATGTTGACCTGTACAGACTAGGGGGAGTTTCACCGGCCCTCCTCACCTGTATTCAATCTTTCTTTTCTGAATCACATATCCTAATCTCATTCACACGGGATAGATTCCTGCCCAGGTTCTGTGAGGACCTTATCCTGGCAGCACCAGTCACAGGGGCAGCATTCCTAACCCGTGAAAAAACAATATACTACAATAGAAACGAAAAGATAAAAAACATGATTCAATTGCAAGGACTCTGATTCATAGTAATGATCAAGAAGTATGAAAAAAAAAAGACAAACAATCACATGGGGAGCATCTCTTCTGAGCAAAAACGAACAAGTTATATTGTTGAACCTGAGACAGCTTCTTCAGCAACTTTGGCATGTTGTTTCACCAGATTGTCCTTGGTGATCATCTCCGACTCAGCAGAGGACAGCTTTTCATTCAATATCTTCACTTGACATTCCAATTCAGTCAGATTTGCATATGATTCCACTGAAATTTTTACATAATTTATGTTCTTGGAATCATCCTACAAACAGAAAAAAGAAACATATCGCACAACTATATAGCATTAGAGGCACAATCAATAAATTGGACAGAATAAAATAAAACCCACACGACAGGAAGAGTTCACTGGATAGAGAATTAACAGTTAATGATATGTGCTAATACAAAGGTTTTAGAAGAAAATAGAGCAAAACAGAAGACCATGGTAAAATGTCCTCCACTTTCAATTGAGTGTTATATTTGGAAATCTTCAAATGCGTAGCAACACATTGACCCAAGTAAATTTTGTCACTTGTGTCATGCATCATTTAATCTGAAACCAAAATGGCCTAGGTGAGAATCTTTTTTATGGGATAAAGCTATGATGATCATGGAGACCAAACATGAGTTAACTCTTTTTAATTGGATAAAGCGGTGACGATGATGTAATTGGGACAAATGTAAGATATTTCAATTATTCTTATTATGGGACAAGGCTGAGATGACAAAGATGACGATGACATCTTGAAAATAGGTCTAATTAATAAAGTGACTCTACTTACCCATGAACAAAGCATACTCTGTATTTTTTCTTTTAAACTGGGAGAAAATGAAAAGATGAGCAAATAGCCATTAAAATACATAGAAAAAACTAAAACAATCTATACAGTCCAAGTTAACAGCAAGGAGGATTGAGAACACTGGTATCATATCAATTGAAAATGTCAAGTTCAAAGCTTTTCTTTCTGTATGAACACTGATGAACCCTGAAAGATCTGCAGCTTAGAAATAATAAGTAAAGAAATTAATTTCCAAAATAAGAACCAAAACATAAATAACTAACTTCCCTTCCAGTGAAACAAAGATACAGCTGAAGTGGAAAAAACTAAGGATCAAAGATCATAATGGCAGATAACAAACCTCATCTCCTGGATTTCCAGCAAAGCGTGCAGAAGATGCACCAATAGAATCTGTTGCAGTTACCGTTTTCTCTGAGGATTTTCTCTTCCAGGGCCAACTCCTGCGGTCCATCTCAATCTAAACAGCCTATGAACAATAATAAATAAAGGGCTGTAAAGCAATATCAACTTGACAAGATGGCAATTGACCAGGTGGTGGCTGGTACCCGTATGAGTCCATTACAAGAATGCTTAAATAGCACTAACTCAGCCGAGTCGAGATCAATTCGGATGATCAAGCAGGCATGGAGGGGCACAAGACTGGCACAGACAAGCATAGGACCGGCACAGCACAGACTGAACCACAATAACTTGACCAAACACATACATATAAATACACAATTTTTCCACTATTGCTTTCCTAGTTGGAAATGAGAGGATGAGTCAACAGACTTGTAGTTCAACGGGAATGTAATGGCCAGTACTGCATCAAGAAAAATAGGTTAGATATGGTTAAAAAAATGGAGTGGATCTAGATAAAGAAGTGCACACAACTATTACGTTGCTAACTGCCATTCTACAACAATGGATTCTGAAGGTCGTGGTGGTGATGGTGACGTGACAGCAATGGTGATAGTGGAACCCAATACTGACTATGAGGGCCATGAGATGGCCATCTTAATGAAGATCAATCATCACCATCAGGAAGTAATAATGCAGTTTTTGAAGATGAAGACGAGTATCCCAGACAAAAATTCAGACCCACTGGCTTATAGTAGAAAAAAAATGTAGAATATCAAGCCAAGAGTGTTCAATATGATGGATGGTATAGATACCCAAATCCAAATCCTTATAATCGTGACTGAGTATGAATATAGTGCCTGTAGGCAGTATTATTATGGTGGTGAACAATAAGAGGCCAATAATCAACACCAACTACAAGTGAAATTTCAAACATGACAATGGAGTCAGAATAATTACAGGCTACATAGAAGACAATTATCCATTGGGTGCCCCAAAATTATTCATTAAGGAGAGGATATCATAATAACAATGATGAAGATTGGTTTGAAATGTTGTATCCCCCACAGCCCCAAACCCCACCCAGATCTGGCTGCATGATTTTACATGGTAACACCCCACATATCCTTAGTAATCTGTACAGTGGGCCCAATGGAACAACCATCACTTAGATAGAAGCAGTTTTTGTCATTTCATTGAAATGATTTGTTACCAAAAGATCAATTTCAACACAGCATTCAATCTCTATCCAATCTGATTGAAAAGAAAGCCCTGCAACCAAAGGTCAAAGCACATATAGAGTCCGGGAAAAGATAGGCAGCAATCTCAAGCCAACTGCCGCATATGGAGCAGCAACCCTTTGGTATTAGCTTTAACAAAAATAGGAAAAGATAAAGAGGAATGGTGAAAATGGGCCAGAATACTCAATATGATTGCAAAGCAAAAATGTCCATGAAAAAAAAAACATAAATGAGAACTGCTCCTCACGTTAGTTGGTAAGGAGCGGTAGTTTTTACCTGGCTATCCATAGGGTTCAAACACTGAATATGCCACCCTTCCTCCATGTGCGGACTTCCTTCCCACATGTGGGATTTTGTTCTCGCATGTGCAAGCTTCGTTACCTACATGTGTGTGCTTCTATTCCTATGTGTGCGGGCTCTCTCCTGGGACCATCCCCCTTGGGTGGGGTAATAAAAAAACAGAAAATGAGTGTAGCATGCAATTGTCAGACACAGCAACCTCAAGACTTTTGCCTCATATTATTATTACCACGATTATTTTTCAGCTGCTGGTCTGTGAAGTTTGCTCGCATGGGAGTCTGCCCCACCCCCACCCCAACAGAAGGGTTCCCAAGTTTCCAACTTTCAGAACAGGCAACCGAATTTTCCTCAGGGACTCTACGACCCTTGAAAAAGGACATTTGAGCTGTTTAAAGATCCTTATGAAAGCTTATATAACATTATATAGCTGAATATTAAGTTTCTCATGGGTTACACCAACAGAGATAAGAGCAACTGGGGTTTGTTCTCCGAGTATTTATTATCCAAACCCAGCCACGGTTTGAACAATCCAACTCAGAAACCAATCCAAACATCCCTAATTTACAGAGGAAACCAAAATAACACAAGCAATTGGCATACCCCTGTGACCCTCATCCCATCAAACAACCCCCAAAAGTGAAAAACACGATTGAAATGAAAACACCCCAGATTCAATTTCCAGCAGAAATTTAAAAACACCCCAATGTTTCCAAAGACACCCACCTCAGACAAACTGCCTGATAGCTTGTGCATGAAACAATGTTTCCAAAATCCAAACAGCTTGTGCATGAAAGAACCCAACTTTTTCCTCAGATCAAAGTTGAAAAGTGAAGATCCCAGAAAGCCAGATTCTCTGATGAGGATGAGGACAAAAGAAACGACAAGAAGGGCAGCATAGAGCCATAGACGAAGGCTTCAAAAACCAAACCACATTACACAGAGCAAACAGTTGTTTAAGGGCTCATGGGACTGCCTGACATTCCTGGATTTTTTCCAACACCATTCAGTGATTTCATGTATACTTTATAAGACTCCAAGCTTAAAACTGAAGCTTTTTGGCTGGATTCTTAATGCCTTTGCTTTTATATATTCCATTTCAACAATGCGAGTCAGTCACACATACAGTGTCTTCTTGGGGGAAGGGAAGCAAGGATTTTGTGGATTACTGTGTGATTATGAAAAGATGTAGCCTATCTATAGAATAGAAACATATATTTTGGAGAAAATGAAGTAAGAAGCACTACACCAAAAACTGTCATCTGGAACGGTTTTGAATTGTTCCTAATTAACATTGATAGCAAATGATCAATGAAAATTGAGGAAAAGAAAATTTTCATACTGTTACAAACTGCGTAGGTGATGCAAATCCCTTGGATTGTGAATCAAAAGAATGAGATCAGCTTGTGGCCTTATGAGCCAATCCAGTGGTTCTATGTGACCGATGTCTTGGTCTGTGTAGCCTTTGGGTCTTAGCAGATGCTGCAAAGAATCATCATTAGTAGAAGAGCAGTCAGAAATACAGGGGAAAAAAGGTAAAGTTAACTAAGAACATTTTGTAAATAGTGGAAAGGCTAAAGATGCAATAAAATATGCTGCATCCTATGTAGCATGGACAGTTTGTTTCAAACAGAAAAAATTTTCTATAACAGATGAATAAAGATAACAACCAACTTCTACCAAAAAACAAAAAAAAGATGACAACCTGCCATAGGGAAACAAACTTTCCTATGTTTTAAATTCAACAAAAACACAGCTTCACTAATTTGTGTATCAATTCATAATTCACATTCGACACCTGCTACAGTTCACTCATTCAATGGGGTTAAGTTCATTTAATTCACTATTCTTCACTCCTAAATTGTAGTTCAAATTCGCTAAATTTTGAAGAGCATATCTGATAGTCTACTTAAATATAGTTGATTCAATTTGCATGGTTTTGAAAATGATTCAATTTGCATGGTTTTGAGAAGTACCAGTGGTTAATCATAGACTCTCAACTTGCATCCATCTTTACAGTCCAAAGCATATAGCTGACCATTCAAGGAGGTGCTTGGGTTCCACCAGCCAGTAACCATTCCGTCATAGACTGGGTACCAGCTGTTGGATTCAGGTGTATATACCTCACTTAAAACCTGTTTATGGGTGCTGAGTCCTTTTAGAAACCACCTCCCATCGTAAACGACTCCAATAAATGGTAACATCACAGTGCTCATAACTGCAATGAAGGACCACCTGACAGTGCTCATAACTGCAATGAAAGGACCACCTGTTCTTGTTTGGGTCATAGACCTCTGCTGACCTCAATGATGTCTAGATTCCCTCAGTCTCCCCACCAGCAACATATAAGCAGTTATTGATGACACAGCAACGAAAAAAATGCCTTCTCCGCAGCATATCTAGAGCTCAGTGCCTTTTATTTGTGCAAGCGCTGTAAAATACTACCCGTCTCATCGATCCCTTAAGTGGATCTCTGCCCAAATAAGTAGAAGTGGCAGCCACTAAGAATGGCACACCCAAACCCAATGGCTGCAGCATGCTCAACCGGGACAAATGGGAGAGGCTGCCAAAGCTCGTGCATGGGGCCAAACGCCTGCCATGAAATCCACCCTTCTCGGTCTCTTTTGATGACGTAGATCCATTCCTCTGCAATTCCTAGGCTCTTGTAGAGAGAGTAAAAGAAATTACCCGCCAGAAGTCTGTACCATCTCTTGCAGACAAGTCATAGCTTCCTATGCTCAACACGAGGGACCCTGATCAAGCAAGCAATAGGTAAGTCCTCAGGTAGGCCAGGCAATAGAGGAGACTGATTTCGAGTTTTGTCTCCACGTGCTGTCTTGTGCCTAGTTGGATGGATGTGTGCATACCTTAGTGCCAACACCACTCAACCATGAGCGTGTTGGCTATTAACATAACACTTCAAAGAGCATGGAGTTCACTATATCTCTAGCTGAAAATGGGCCCCAGGTGGTTTTTTTATTTTTTATTTTTTGGCACTCGCATTTATTCTTTCTCGTTTCTATATCTTTATGGGGCCGTTTCTGTACACCTGCTCCTAACACCTTACCTTTGCACCAAAGGAAGTCATCTTGCCATCAAATTACTGAAACATCCATGCATTCTAAAACATGCTGGCGATATGTATTGCTTGGTTAGTACTAACTACAGCTAAAAATCAGCCAGATCTGAAGTTTCCAACCACTATATTGATGGATCTCTACTTTCTTATGGCTGCCAAAATGTCTCTTTTTTCCCACTTCTGAGATCTACCAGCTGACTAATTTTAAGAGGGTGTTGTTTACGGTCCCAACCACTTAGTTGTTGGGTTACATAGACCGCATACACATTAGCTATTTTCATACATGTGCAATAAGCCAAGCCAAATAGAGAGGTATGGCTAAGATGATTATGACAATGGCCTTGGACATAAGAAAGAAGAAAGAAAAAATGCAGCAGAAACTAACTTTTTTTTCCTCGAAAGTTAGAACTTATATTGAAAAGCTCAGTTTGGATCAAAGATGGTTAATGGAAATATATACACACACAAAAGACCACAAAGAGACAAGCAAAACATAAGAAGAAAAATTGCATGTTGGTAGAATACACTTCATTTTTTAACTCTCCAACTGTACAGAAATAGTTCCAAAGATGCCTCATTTGCGAGGTTGCACATTTCCTGATTTGTTAACCGAAGCAAGTTCAACAGAAATGATGAAGGATGATTTACCTGTTTCTCTAAGGTAACGAACATCTCCATTCATAATCCTCAGGAGTTTCCTACAAACCACAAGGCTATTTCCCTCCTCAAATGTGTCCATGTCACCTTCAAACATCTGCAAAAGCAGTTCTTGTGGTATTCCGCTACTTGAGTGGGCAATCCTGAAGCAAAACAAGAAGCATTACAAAGACAAGCATGTTTTAATTGTTCAGAAATATATCATTTTAACAATTAACCAATTCCAAAGCATGTTCTAATGTGAAGATATGATCTACAATTGAATCATGACTACAATAGAAGACAAGTTATAATCCAAATTCTCAATAGAACTCAGAGAAGGAGAACAAAATAAATCAGACTCACCAGTGGAGGCTGAAGTTGAACTCCTCTCACCATCTTCCTTCATTCAAAGATGATTCACAAATCCATTAATCAAACACCATGATCATCTTTCAATCTTCAAGACCCACTTGCAAAACAAACAAAAACTCCACCTCCTAGAACCCCCCAAACAAACCCCTTCCCTCCTTCTCAACAAATCAAATTCACAACCTCCAACCCCTCACTAGCTCTCCATCCTAACAACCCACCTCCAAAACCAAAAACCCATATCAGAAAACTCCATAGAATGTCTCACCACTTTCAAACCAAATCAAACTCACAAACCCAAATCGATCACAAGTCACAACACAAACCTCACCATCTCCCAAAACCACAAAAACCCACCCGCCAGCAGTGCTTTCCAGGTCAAAAGGTTGTGAATCCCAATCCCACTACTCCCCGCTTCCCACAACACAGAACCCAATCATCAAAGGGTCATTCAAAGGAGAGAGAAAGAGGGAATATAAAAGAGAGAGAGAGAGAGAGAGTGTGTGTGTGGTGGGTGCAGACAACAGTAGTACCACCTAAACCATTAAATGGAAAGGAACTTGAAGAAACTCTCTCTCTCTCTCTCCCTCTCTCTCTCAAAATACACCGGCCAAAAGCTTCATTGTTGAAATAGTGCATTTGTTCCTTGATTTCACATGAGAAAATGGCGATTGCAAAATCACCTTTTTTTTTATCAAAACTATTCAAAAAAAAACCCATGTATCATTTAGCTGAGTTTTTCAGTATTGGCCAAAGTTAACAAGTACATAGCGAACATACACATTTCTTTTTTGAGGGTAACATGATCACATCCATTTAATATCTCATTGTTTAATGATAAACCCTTGGCTTTTAACTTAAATACCAAATAACAGTGTCTTAAATTACACCTCAAATGGAAAGGAAAAAACAAAGCTCTACTCTAAATATTTTTGCAAAGCACAGACATGTCTTAGGAATAAAATTTAGCAAACAGAATCAAATTCAAACTTATGACATGTCTCAGGAATAAAATTTAGCAACAGAATCATATTCAAACTTATGTATTTTCCTCTTCCCATAGTATAGAGAAAGAATTTAGGAACAGTTGAATTACCAACAAGAACTATGCAAGCCTTCCACTTCCCAGTTCGATTTGCAAGGACCGGGCAGCCGTGGAGATCAATAGAGCCATCTTGAGTGCACCCTTTGCCTTCCATTAGAGTATTAGATGTTGAAAAGCTGCAAAGAGATAGAAGGGGAGAATGTTTAGACTAGTTGAGAAGAAAGTGGACCGAATACCATAACGATATCGGTACTAGTTAAGTTGGGGTGCTTGAGAGGTTGCAAGGGGAGCTATAAGGAGGAAAATTTGGTTCCTTATCAAAACCAAATGAATGGAACTAATGAATCTTCAAAATGAGCAATATATCAACATGAGAAAGGAAAGAAACCCATTTCAATCATGAGCACAGTAACCAACATGGCTAACTGATTTCAGAGATCAATAACCAAAACTTCCAAAACCCCAAATAAAACACGAAAAGGCCTCAATCCCCACTTCAAATTAACACCTAGAATTTAAAAAAAAAGCAAGATATTAGAAATGTCCACAAATGAATAAAAGAAACCCAAATTACAAAATATTCAGAATGCACCCAAATTACATATGGAAAGCTTCAACATTCAGTTAAATTATACTACTACCCAAAAATAGAACATAAACCCACTTCAAATCCAATTACCATAAAGCACCCAAAACAAAACCCAATCAAAATCTAAATCAGGACACATTGATTCCAATGATTCAGAGTCTAAACACAGCCATTCAAAACCCACCCGAAACACATACCCCATTCAAAAGCTAGACAGTGACCCAAATAGAAAGAGAACCAACTAAAAGTGTAAAAAAGACAGTTACCCAGTTCAGATTCCTTTTCCCTTTTAGCCACTGCCCTCCATTTAAAGCAATTGCAGCAGCTTTGGCTAATAGGCTTTGTTCAACCTCAAACTTCCCAGTGCTGCTCTGTTATTTACTACCATATTTCATTATCAGTGCAAAAAGATGAAGACTCAAAACAAAAAAGGACATGAAAGTAACAGATCAAAGCTTCTGAGGCTCTTCAGGCTCTCAGTCTCAACTAATTGGAAACTATAAAGGACAAAAACCATAGATCCAAATCACATACCAGACCTTCCGATTCGCCATTCTCCTCCACAATCGCATGCAGTTTGTGACCTAAATCAAAGACAACAACAAAGCACTAATCAGGCCAGACATATGGATCATCAGAATCGAACGATCAAACCCTAAAGCAGAGGATCTCTTCTGTCGATCTAAAGAGAAGAAGCCCTAAAACAGGAAGATTTGTTTCATCGATCGAAACTAAAGGAGAAATCCAAATTTAGATCTACCAAAAATAACAAGGATATTAGAGTTGAAAGATCGATTAGAGCATCAATGGCGAAGAAGAAAAAACCCTAACTTGCCTGTTGAGAAATCGAGAAGAAGAGATAGTAGAAGTAGAAGATCGGGAAGAAGAGAGTAGAAGATCGGCAAGCAGAAGAGCACAAGAAGAGAAGAAAAAGAAAACAAACGTTTGGTTTCTTCTCAAGTGGACCTCGTGCAGAACGGGCCAGATCCGTTTCAGCTCAAGAACGGCCCAAAACCGGGCCTAGAGTCCGTTCTTAAAATGCATTTTTGGTGTAGTGCAACTAATCACGTACGACACTCCTAGTATTCGATGGCGTTGTATATCGAGAATGACCCTTTAATGTGCAAGATCTTCCCAACCAGCCTTAGGGACCTCTCCATCAAATGGTTCCGCTGGCTGGAGCCAAGGTCAGTTTAGATCATCAAGAAGCTAGCTAAATCATTCGTTGCATGGTTCGTGACGAACTATAAGCAGGCAAAGGATGTGAGAGCATTGCTCACTTTGAAAAAGGAAGACAACGATAGCCTCAAGGAAAATAGTGTGAGGTACTGGCTCCTCTATAACAAGGTGGATGATAGCAATGAGAATGTGGCAATGGCGACCTTCAAGAGCGAATTGCCAAAGGAGAGTCAGTTACGACAATCCTTGAGATGTCCACGTACCAACCATGATGATTTGATGGAAATAATAAAAGGGCACTTTAAAGTCGAAGAAGATATGGGGATCTCAGACTCTAAGCTCAGTCAACCTGAGGTAAGTAGCAATAAGAGAAAGAAATGAGACAAAAAAGAAAAGAAGGACAAAGGGTCGGGATGTGCCGAGCTCACCAAAGTAGCATTCGAAGGCATCTTTTTACAGTATTCAGGGATCCAATCTACCAGATTCTTACTCAGATTAAGGATACGCCATTCTTTGTTCGGCTACCCAAGATGATAAGTGATCCAACTCGGAGAAACCCAAAACTTTGGTGTTCCTACCATGGGATAATGGCCATTTAATAGAAAACTACTATTTGTTGAAAAGCACCTCGATAACCCTGTAAAGGAAGGGCACCTCAAAGAATATGTGGATAAGGATGGCACAAAGAAGCTACAGGACATTACAACAAGCTGCACTTTTGGCGACGTTCTTCAGCGATGCTTTTATAATTTGATCAGTACTGAGTAACCTTTGGCAATCATTTACCAATGTATATAATTTTGTCAGTGAAACTTAAGCAATTACAGACATTTTCCATAAAATGTCAGTAAAAGTATGACATTTACCAACGTTTTCCGTATGACATCTACCGACGTTTTACGGAAAACATCGGTAAAAGTCCAACTTTACTGACGTAAAATGAAAATTCGCTGGCAAAGGTTAGCAGTGAATTAACTTAATTTTTAGAAAAAATAAAAAAATAAATTATTAGCAATGGAAATTATCGTTGGTAATAATTATTATTACTAATATTTTACTAAAAATCATAAGTAAAAGTTGAGTTTTATCGACATAAATTTCCTCTTTGTCGGCAAAGGTTTAGTCCCTTTCAACTTTTTTCTAGAAAAAATTATATGGTGAACGTTTATGGCCAACGAATTTTTGGATTTTGGTGATGAAAATTATTGTCGCTAATAATTATATTATCGACATTTTACTGAAAACCGTCGGTAAAATCTTAGTTTTACTGACATAATCCTCCTCTTCGTCAGCAAAAGGTTAGTCCTTTTCAACTTGTTTTAGAAAAAATTATATGGAGAAAATTTATGGCCGATGAATTTCTGGATTTTGGTGATGGAAATTATCGTTGGTAATAATTATTATTACTAACGTTTTACAAATTTTGGACTTTTAGCAACAAAAACTAATTGTTCATGAAGGTCAATTTTTATTGGCGCCAACTAGAAGTCATTTTTCACTCCCCTGCCCCTAAACCACTTTTTCACTCTGCTATGCAATCTCTCCCTCTCTCCTCGTATTCTTTGCTCTTCCTCTCTCCTGGCGTTCTTTACTCACCGATGTTCCCAGTTTCGCTTTGTTCCTTGCTCACTGGCATTCTCTGCTCTTTCTTCACCTCTCTTCCCTCTTGCTTGCTCTCTCACTCTCTCCCTTTCTGCTCTCTCTGATACTTGCTCGTTTGATCATCTCTCTCTCTCTTTGCGATCAATCTCTTTCTATTGCCTTTGCCTCTCCCGCTGCCTCTGCTTTGTTAGCCAAGAGGAAGGAGAAAAGAAGTAAGAAAGAGAAAGGAAAAGCAGAAATCCGGCATTCGAATATCCACATTCAAAATTTTTGTAGTTGCTACTGCTGCATCTTTATCTCTTATTCATCCATCCACCCATCTATCTATCTATCTATCTATCTATCTATCTATCTGTGAGAGGCAATGATAATATGGTTATTCTTTTGCTTTTGAATCCAAACAGCTATGGGTGGTGGCAAATGTGTTGCCTTTTGCATATTTTGACTCGTGTGTAATTATCTTCTCAAATCATTAGCTTCTAATGCCATTCACAGATCAGTCCATAATTTTTATAATGTATCAGTTTAAAATAATTACTAGAAACATTTATAGTTTGCAAGGTACCAATTAGAGGAGAGAAAATTTGTCTATGGATGATTACAATCCTAATTCCCAATTTATTGCATACTTAATATGTAACAAACAACCTGTTGAAGTGTCTCCATCATCTCAGAGTATTCCTTTTGATCTCTAGCTTATGGAACAAGCATTATAATTTGTGAAAGAAAACAAAGTTTTTTTTATTGCACCAAAGCTTTAGCCAATTTTGCATATCGACATATGACTTCTACAAAGTTTCATATAAAACATCGATGCATCTGTATAACTAAATGAATCTTAATTATGAAATAGCTCCACTTTGTCAGTTACCTTGATATTATTGGGCCCAAATATCATATATTGACATGTGATTTTGCTTTTGCATATCGACATATGACTTCTACAAAGTTTCATATAAAACATCCATGCATCTGTATAACTAAATGAATCTTAATTATGAAATAGCTCCACTTTGTCAGTTACCTTGATATTATTGGGCCCAAATATCATATATTGACATGTGATTTTGCTTTGCACATTGGTGCCAAGTTGTTTGTCATACCATAAACATGACGCATATCTTGTCATCATTCATCCAGCCAAAAAAATCATGCATATCTTGTAAGACATGTGACTTTGCTTTACACATTCATCCAACCATCAAGATAAGCATTGGGTGATTAGGTAAGAGATTAGACCTTCCATGATTAAATGAAACCCCTTGTCAAAGATATCACACATGGAGCAAATTTTAATTTCTAATTGCATGCGATTAGGTCAGATATTTACAGGAATTGGATATTATATTATCACAACTGATTTAGTGTGGAGTACATGGCGGGGGTGAACTCATTTATTGATTTTACAAAGCCAAATTCAGGCGGGGTAGCTATGATTAAGTGCTTGTGTAACGATTGCTGTAACCATCAGAACCATGAGTATGGAACGGTGAGAAATCATTTGCACATTGAAGGAATGATGGTCTCATATCAACAGTGGATACATCATGGGGAACCTATAGTTAAACCTGATGATTTAGATGAGAGCGAAGATAAATTAGAAGAGAATCAAGATGAATATGATGAGTTGATAGAGGACCATTGTCGGGGAACTTATATGGAGGAAGATATTCAAGAGAGGGATGATGTGCAGCATTTTGAAAATTTGTTGAAGTCTTCCTAGTGTGGCCTGTACCCAGGCTGCAAGAGCTTAGATACTCTGTTACCGTTTGTTATTATGATATTGCATGTGAAGGTAGAAGTGGTAACAATAAGTCGTTTGACAAGGTTCTGTAGCTTTTAAGGATATCTTACCCGAAAGTCAAGTGGTGCCGGCCTCAGTTTACGAGGCGAAAAAATTATTACATGACTTGGGCATGAGATACAAGAACATAGATGCCTGCAAACACGATTGTTTGTTGTATTGGAAGCAGAATGCTCAATTGGATAAATGTCCAGAATGTGAAGAGCCTAGGTACAAGGTCAATGATGGCAAGCGAAAGAAGATCCCTCATAAGGTGCTCTATTACTTTCTATTGACACTAAGGTTACGCAGATTGTATATGTCCAGGAAGACAGCCATGGAGATGAGATGGCATAGTGATAAGCATGTTGGTGATGGGATAGCGAGGCACCGGCTGACTTTGTGGAATGGAAAGAAATTGATAAAAAAACATCTAGATTTTACTCGAGAGACACGTAATGTGAGACTAGGGTTAGCCACCGATGGATTCAACCTTTTTGGTAACATGGGCACCTCCTATAGCATTTGGCCTGTCAGACTTATGCCCTATAAATTGCAACCATGGATGTGTATGAAGGAACCATTTTTTATAATGTCATCACTTTTTCCAAGACCAAGCTCACTGAGAAATGAGTTCAATGTATATCTGAGGCCCTTGGTTAATGAGTTGAAGGACTTCTAGGATAATGGTATATCAACTTATGATGTCTCCACTAAACAAACCTTTCAGATGCATGTGGCTGTGATGTAGACCATAAATGACTTTCCTGCATATGGCAATTTGTCTGAGTGGAGCCCAAAAGGTTATAGCGCTTGCCTTTCATGTAACAACAGCTTGCTAGGGGTGAAGTTAAAAGATAAGATTGGGTACATTGGCTATTGAAAATACTTGGAACTGAACCATCAATGGCGTAGAAGCAAGGCCTTAAACGGTCAGCCTGAGCGTGAAAAGAATTCTTTGATTTACTGGTGCAAAAGGTACTAGACCAGCTAGAAGAACTAGTGCTAGTTAAGTTTGGCAAAAATAAGAAAAGACCACGTAACTTTGGAGATCTGAATTGGATAAAAAAAATCATCCTATTTGAATGGTCCTACTAGAAGTGCAAAAAACTCTGACAAAACCTTGATCCTGTGCACATTGAGAAGAACATCTGTGTAGCTTTGGTTGGAACAATTTTAGGCATAAAGGGTAAAAATAGGGACACCGAGAAAGTGCATAAAGATTTGAAAATATGGGCATCAAGTCAGAGTTGCACCTAGTGTAAGGTCCCAATCCCAACTAACCTCATTTTATATTAATTAACATTATTTATACTAATTAAAATTTGTTTAGGCTAATTTAACTCAAACCCTTTGGGCTTGGGTCATGGATAAGTAGTTGGGTCAGGTTCGAACTTTACCTAAGTAGTAAGGGCCCTCTTGTAATTTGTTCTTGCATCATAAAACCTTATTAGTTGCATCTTGTATAATTCTTCGTGTAGACCAACTTTCATGTTGGGTCCAACTTAATTTGAATCCATCTTGTCCCAATTGAAGACCATATGACCTAAACTGTAATTTTTCCAGAAATATTGGACTTGCATGTAAAACTTCAGGATAATTTAGTTAAAAAGGATGAACTCAATGTCTCTTCCTATCTTTCTTCTGATCTTCACTGGAACCACTTCTCCTCTTCACTCTTCTTCACCTCCACTTCACTTTGGAGCTGGAAACAAGGTCTTAAAGCCTTGCATGCAAGAGGGATAGCCTCTATTACTCTTTTTCTTCTTCTTTTGGATATATCTCTCGTTGGAATCACCATCTTCTTCAAGCTACAGCACCCTAAGGTGGAATCTTTATCTCCATTTCAATTCTTTGGGTTTAATAGAGTCAAGGAGACTCAAAAGAACAGCATGCATGCATTTTATGCTAGATTTACATTGCATGTCTTTGCGTGTTATAGGGAACCCATCCATTAAGGCTTTTTCTACCCCCCTATACACTAAGGAGAAGTTGGTAGGGTCAAGCATTGTGCTAAAGGCAAGTATTAGAGTATATATTACCAAGCGTATGTCTAAATTTGTTGATTCTTAAAGTGATCACTCTAAATGTAAGTTACAGCTCATTCACCCTTGATTAAGCACATATGTATTGGATTAGGTATTAATGAATATATATATATGCAATATTAATGATATGTGGGCAATTTAAGACCTCTTATGAAAATTTGGGAAAATAAGGAATCTCATTGAAACTAAGAATTAAGAGTTCAGTATTGAACCCGTGCTCTAGAATTATTTTTAGACATTTTGAAGCTTACGGTGACGCCAGGGCTAAGCCGTAAGTATGTATGGCTCAAAATCCTGAGAGCACAAAAAACCCATTTTTAAACTATGGCTGACCCTCGACTAAACCGTGGAATGAATTACGTCTAAGCCGTAACCATCTCGTGACCAAGTTGTAAGTCATTTTATGGTGAGCTCTCCCGAAAACCCAAAATGCTTTCTTTCTTTTATGGCCAACCCATGGCTAAGCCGTGGATTGTACTGAGCCACTCGGCTAAGCTGTAACATATATATGGCTAAGCCGTAAGAATACTGTGTACTTAGGATATTAGGAATTTCAAATAACTTTGTAGGGCCTTAGATATTGCACCTTTTCTCCAATTAAATTAGCCTAATGGTGATTAAATGACAAGGATGACAAGTATAGAGTTGTCACTTATCCCCTTTGATTTTCTAGATGAATTCTCAATGTTACGTCATGGGTGTAGGCATAAGAAGAGATATCTTTTGCATACACAATGTAATTCCATGAGTGGTAACACAATGACACCGAAGGTTTTATGAATATATCGTATTGAATGACCTCAGGATTATGGATTATCTAGCATAGGGTTGGCTCTTAAATTTCCTTGATACTTATTGATTAAAATGCATTCATATTGTTTAAAAACCTTGCCCTTAACATGATGTAGTCATGTTTCCATTCTTCTGGGCGAACCTTGAGGCAATCAGTTCGGATCTTCTACTGAGTGTGTGTCCGTGAACTGAAATGGGTGTAGTTAAGGTTGAGAGGGTTCGAGCTCTATTTGCTCAATTAAGTATGCATTAATTGATTATCAGATACTTGTTAAATTTTGATTCCTATGATTGAATATGATCTCAAGATCGAAACTCCCTTATGTATGATATGATAAGTATGACTGATTTGTATAGCTATGAGACGAACATTATGATTGATCATAAGTATGAAAGATATGAATTTGAGTCGGTCTTGGTACATCGAGTTGGCATTACTTAGCTTGTACCCTTATTAGGTTCTACCAGACCAATTTAGGTGCCTCTTATATCACTGCCATAGTAGTTTATGGAGGAGTTATCGGCGCTCCTCGAGAAGCTAGCCTGATCCCCTAGCATAATTCTCATATGTATGTTATATGCTCTCTCTAAATGATACGCTCTCTTTTGGGAGAATATAGACACGTGGATGCCAACTAGTATGTTTGATATTCCGTATTGATTCGTTACTCATGCTTACTCATGCACAACATGTCTAGTTTACGATTATTGCTTTCTTTAATCAATATTTTCCTTAATTCATTTGATACATTATGATGGTCTTATTTATCTCTATATTTTCTTAACAGTTGTATTAACAGTGCTATCCTTAGTGTTACAAGTACGGAACCTAATCCTAGCACAACTGTTGACATGTCCCCGGAGGGTACCTCAACGATATCTAGGGGTATAGAAGAGTGGAAAGAAGATGACGTCTTCTACTAGTCATTTACGAAAAGTATCAAAGGGGTTTCGTTGGGTTAATAAGTTAGTGATATTTGGACTAGTGTTAACATGCCTCCTTATTTTATTGGGACATTGATCAATGGACATGTGTTCGGGACTATATGAATGACTTGTTAAATGAATTGTGGTTATAAGTATGTTGGGAATGGTGAAGTAAAAGACTTAAAGTTTATTTATGATTGCATAATATTCCTTCTATGCATTGCTTATGATCGTTACAGGTGTATTTCACAATTTTCCGCTTTATGTTTGAAATTTAATTTACGTGTTGCTGGACATTCCTCACAGTTCGTGTGGAATCTCTCTTGTAGTGATTTGTGTATATCTTCGCATGGCACATATTACTATGGGATTACGTAGCCACACCCTGGGGGCCCATTCTAATCCCAAATTCCCAAGGGCGGGGTGTGACATCTAGTGGAGAGGGGTAATAGATCCAGCTTGAAGCCGTATGCCTCTTACACGTTGGAACCAAAACATAGAGACGGATATTATGAATTCTTGAAGTCGATCAAATACTCAGACGGCTATGCAGCGAACCTCTCAAGGTGTGTAACCTCAAAAAATGGTAAATTATCTTGTTAAAAAAGTCATGATTGCCACATCCTTATTCAACGCATCCTTCCTATTGGCAAGCACAGCTTTCTGAATAAGGATATCTGTACAATATTGTTTGAGTTAGGCAGCTTTTTCCAAGACCTCAGCTCGAAAATACAGAGATACAATGATTTGAAAAAATTGGAGGAGCAGATAGTTTTAATATTGTGTAAGCTGGGGAGGATTTTTCCTCCTATTTCTTTGATGTGATGGTTCATCTATCAGTTCACTTGCAGCGCGAGGCCATGCTTGGTGGACTGGTGCAATATCGATGAATATACCCAATAGAAAGGTAATAGTTAATGACCATTGATTAATAATTTATGTATCAGTGCAGTTGCTTTGGATTGAAATTTTTAATTGTTATCATTGGTTGTTTAAAGGTTTCTGAAGACCTTAAAAGGGAACGTTAGCAACCGAACTTGGCCAAAAGGTTTGATCACCGAGGCTTACATTGTCAAAAAGTGTCTTACTTTTTGTTCAATGTATTTAAGACAGACTGATTGAGTAGAACACTATGATGATAGTAGTGAATGTGGCCTGGCGATGTCGGTCTTCGTACAAACTATCCATCCCATTGGATTGATGGCAAGGACACATGATCCTTCGTAGAGAGGGCATGACATGGGTCATTGGTTTATGCTCAATAATAGCCTTGAGGTGGAGCCATATCTACAATATGTGCTTCAATCTAACCATATTTATGCATTGCTTATTAATTCTTTGATTTATTCTCCACTTTTATTTGCCTTGAGTAGGGAACACAATAATTTAGTACAAAATAAAAAAGGTGGAGAAATCGGGTAGATATAATGAAAAGAATTTACAAAATGGTTCAAATAACGTGTAAGACATATAAAACATTATCATTTTAATTGCTAGACATTATTGGATTACACTTCAAATGACATTAGTGTAATACATTTGTCTTAATCTGCTTATGTAGATGAATCAATTGCAAACTTAAGGGTCACCAAAAGCTACTGATGAGATGTGGTCATTAGTAAATGGCCCTACATCTCTAACAAATCTTTATCAGGGGTGTGATTGCAATAGCGTCCGATTTCATACTATAGACCGTGAGAAATGCCGTAGGAGTTAGAGTAGTAGCTTGGTTGTGGAAGGAGAATACGAAGGAGAGAAACATGACTACTATAGGTACATCCGCAAAGTCTAGGAATTGTCTTATCTGCACGGGGGTAAAGTGCTTTTATTTGAATGTGAATAGTACAACATTAGTACAAAGCACAAGATAAACATCGAAGCAAACATTAGTACAAAGCACAAGATAAACATCGAAGCACATGTTATAAGCATTGATATCACGGTTCGTTGGTGTAAAGATGATCCATTTGTCCTACCAAGTCAGGTGACACAGGTTTTCTACGTCCATGACACCAGTAGAGGAAAAATTGGAGAGTCATAGAACGGGTCAAGCCTCGGTGAGTATGGGATGTACATGTTAAACGGGATAACAATGATGATGGTGATGCGCCTATTAATGCATTTCAACAGAACCAAATGACATTTGTTGTCCCAGTCCTCGTCGATGGTACTAGTGTCCAATACTCTAGGGATGATATAGATCCTGAGATCATTTTCAGTGATGAGTCAATAGACGAGGATGGCCAAGACAAGGGTGAAACATTGGCGGAAAATGAAGATGAAGAAGACAATGATGTACATAGTCAATTTGACTCTAACATGGAATATGACATGTAGTGTTTATTTCAGGTTTTATACATATAACGATTAAGTAGATTAATAAAGATCTTGCCTTTCAGAATGACATTATCTTCAATTTCATTTTCTCTTATGATTTGTTCATGTATGGATAAAACATTTCTATAGTTCATATTTTATGCTTATTTATATATATCATTTGCAAAATATGCCAAACGGAGGGAAAAAATGGGTCAAACGAGGAGAGTTGTCCCATCAAGTGCGAGCATCCAATTATTTATTAAATAAAAAAAGATAATTAAGCAGAATGCAGATAAACTTGCATCTCTAGGGCTCTCGCCGACCGTATGTGCTATATTTGGTTTGACTAAATGGACAAACGAGGAGGGAAAGAAAAAGGTTTGTGGGAATGATAACAACAAGAGCTACATTCACCCAGAAGATGATGATGTAGATGACGAGACATCTTGGTTTGAATCGGATGAGGTAATTTTTTTGTGAATGTCTATGACATGTGCTTTAAAATTTTAGTTTTAATAATGACACTCATGCTAAAATGATTTCCATTTCCATTGAATATAAATTGTTGACATTCACTTTATTAATATTATTGATTTTTGCTAATAATTATTTATTTTCCTTGTCACTTTGCTCTAAGCCAAATTATAGATATAACTCCGGAGACGAGGGTTAGACGTGCTCAGAGTATCGCAGCTGTACTTGGGTTAGCTCGTGCAGAGAGCACACTGAGGCTGTGACACAACTTCTGCCAATACAGCCTTCGAGCACATAGCCTTTATCGATCCAGCCTCCTACCACACAGCCCTCGTTAACCCAGCCTCCAACCACATAGCCCTCGCCGACCTAGCCTCCGCCGTCCCAGCCTCTACTGAGTCCTCATATAGTCGACCAAACCTCCGCCGTCCCAACCTCTATTGAGTCCTCATACAGTCAGTAGCAGTGTAGGTGAGAAAATTATGACCTTTTAAAATCCTGAATTCACCTCAATTTAATGATTTGTGTTCATAAACTCATTTAGCACTATCATCTTAA
This sequence comes from Sextonia rubra, assembly GCA_037013555.1. NCBI lineage: Eukaryota > Viridiplantae > Streptophyta > Magnoliopsida > Laurales > Lauraceae > Sextonia > Sextonia rubra. Next base: position 11,709,523 of record JASUAD010000011.1, read on the forward strand.
CAGTATTAGCCCCAATTTCGGAGGTTTCAAGCCATATAACGGGCATTACGTAAGGGAAGAAAACAGTAAAACTGAGGAGACAGCTGGGTCATAACATCCCAGTTCTGATCCCCAGCTCGAGCCATAGGCCAAAGGGGGAACATGCACTGTCACAGGTTAACTATCTTGGGTTAGCCATTGAGAGGTCGCCCCAGTTCAACCCCATGGTTGGAAGAAGCTTGATAGTGGGATTAAGCTTGCCGTTATTAGTTCAGTTTGGGTAAACTAAAACTAGAAATATCAACCAAATTGATCATAGTTGTGCTCCTCATTACAATATCTGACTATATTTTATTATTACTAATCTTTATATGTCTCTCGCCTAATTGCGACAAATATTTAATATCGGGGACTATGCATGCGATATGCAGCTCGGGGCAGAATTGACTGCTAGTGCGGGATTTTGTATAGGAGTTAGAAATACAAGCTACATAGTCACTATCTCGGGCTGTTGGAGCAGGGGGTTCCCCGACACCAGGACCACCTTGCAGAGGGTTATGATCCAGGCAACTAGCAGTTGATGGTCTTGCAGTGCTGGGAATCACCATAGTGAAAGGTAACTTTTGGATGTTATCTACAACAATTAATTATATTCTAATGTAATTCTATTAGTTATGATTTGTTGAAGAAAGCTATTGTATTATTGTTTTTTTACGTAGGCAAAGTCGAATAAGGCTTAAGAGAGGCGAGCCAAGCTGCCATACAATCATTCTAGTGGCTCCGGGTCATTTGCATCAAGAATGTCCATAATGGTACTAATTATACTCATATGAAGAAACTTGATTAAGTTTATTAATTTATCAATATGTAGATTCATATCTAATACAAAATAATTTCAATTGATAGATGATACAGAATGTCAGTTAGGCGCCGCCTATTACTCAGTTCTTCCACAACACCCACTACAAGCAAAAGAGCAATGAGTAGGTAAATGACGTGGCTCAGTAGAAACATGTATGTTTGCTCTTCGATTTAATTTTGATCAATAATGCCACAAAAGCATTTTAAATCCCTTATTAATTTAAATGGCAAGAGGCATTGGTGCAGTGGATTGAGGAGAAGTCACATCCCTTTGTCATAGCTCCAGTGATTGAGGAACAAATTGCTGTTGATGTGCTTGGGAAGAGGTCAGGATACTTGAATGGATATGGTATATACACGAGGACCTCTTTATCTTCCACACAATCTCGGGCGTCACATCCTGAGGTGATCACCTTGCAGGTGCAGCTAGCTCATGAGTAGGCTAAGAGGCAGGCTGAGTAGAACCGGAGGACAGCTGCACTCGAGGCCCTCGTTCAACAGCTAGTAGCTGCGGCAGGGATAGATCTAATGATCTACTTCAGCATCTCTAAAGGGACCAATTCTAATGGTGATGGCACAGCTACTGGAGAGCATAATGCACCCCTTGGTTAGTATATTATTCTATTGAAATTTTAACATAATAAATTTATAAACACTGAAAATGTATGATTTTCAACACCTATGATTAGAGATACGGCCCTCGAAATAGGTCGAAAACTGGCACGAGCACTTCACTCGAGGGTGGAGTAACTTGTAGGAACTAATGGTTGACAAATCAAAGTCCCGGTTAGAGAATTAGAAGCAATAGCCTACAATTTTCCAGCACTTAGGCTCAAAAACTGCCCACCGGGGGTCCAGAACCTATGATCACTTGTATAGAGTTTAGAGTTTTTAGTTGACTTAGAAGTTGCTTGCTCTTTCCCCCACTTGTTTTTGAGCTTATGAAGATGAGTCATTTTTGTGTTTGGTTTGAGGCTTATGATATGATGATGATGTGTTGACCGACAGTCGTTAAATCGCTCATCGCAACTTTGTTCAGTATGTAGAATGGTTTAGGTACCTTGTCCATTGCATGCTGTCAAGTAATGCTCAAGTGTGGTGTTTAATATTGATTGTTGAATTTCTTACATTGACAAAACCAGTGGCACACATGAATTGTTTCCTCTTTTTCAATGGTCCCATTTTTTATGCAAACACCATGTAAGCATGTTTCATTTTTGGCTCATCCTCCTTGTTTATGTCCTCCTATTTGATTGTCATATGTTTCTTTAGGTTATCGACACCTAATGATAGATAGAGAGTTGACATGAAGTAGGCAGGAGACCGTAAAAGTTTAATTCCTTTTCTATGCCATTTTCAACTTGTTCTGTCATGCTTTGTCTTCTGGCTGTGGGTGAATTTGGGATTACCATATGGCTGAAATATTTCACATGATGCGTTGCTTTCATATACTATATTAAAGAGATCATTGTTGGGTGTATTATTTGACGTGCCCGCGAGGCTTTTTCCTTTATCTTCAAAAGTAACAAATGCTGCAGTTTTTATTTGTCTACAAAAGAAACAAATGCTACAGTTAAATTAGTAATTTAGTATTTTTATTGTTTTGTGCTCGCATGTTAACTGCAAATAAACTCATATAAGAGCCCTTAACTCTCATCTCTGAGCATCCTATTTGCTATTTAAGCCATGGCGGTTAAAACCCTCTCTCCTGTTATAGAGCCTACTTTGTGTTGTAAGTGTGGTGGGTGAATATGTTGTTTGCTCATATGGCTCATATATGTGCGATATGTTACTTTCCCATAATATATTAGGGAGGTGATTTACATCAAATAAAGAAATGTTTTAATACTTGAAACAACTAAACTATTGGTTGTAACCATCTGCCTTTCAGAGTTTAAATTAATAGAACATCTGTATTCTGCATTATCCAATGTAGGTTGCTGGTAAGTTTGGAGCTACCAAATAATCAATCGGCCATTGTAGGATGCATCAATTCAGAACTCTAGGTCGTTGACTCGTTGTATCACCCTGATAAAAATTCCAGATTCCTTCACCAGACTGATAAAGATTCAGAAAACTGAGATGGTTGATACCTGCAGCAAACCAAAATTCCTTGCAAAAGAGTCAAGGTGGGGAAGAATACAGAAAGCGGGATCCCCCTATGAAAATATACTAGAAAAAAGCTCTAGTATTTACAACAAATACCCCAAAAAAAAAAAAAACAGTTTTACATAGATCCTTTGCAGAAAACATGGCTAATGTGATGTAGTCTCCAAAGAGCTTCCTAGCCAAATGCCTTAACATGTGTATTTATTATGAATTAATAAATAACCTAACCTGCCGCTATTCTTTTCCTTAAATTTCAGAGGTAACGCTCTTCTTTCTATTCTTTTCCTTTAGAGAGCCCTAATAAAAAATTAAATGAAGAGGAGATTAAGTCCTAGATGTTAGCTAACCTTTAAAGATCCTTAGCAAATTAGAATACTAATGTGGGATTTGCATTGCTCAAGTCAGGTGCAAATCCCCTCAAAATATTTTCCTTTTGTCATGGGTGCTGCTTGGAGTCCTTTGCATGCTCTGATTTCATCATCAGGTTAGCCATATGTCATCCCTTCTAACAGATCTTCTAGTGGTTTCCCATGTGTTGGACGATTTTAATTTCTTTTGTGGCAATTTCTTTGGGTATATTGTCTTAGATGTTACTAGCTATATATATATATATATATATATATTTTGGCAAAAACTCTCTGCGTCCTTTTTTTACTTTTCTTTCACTTAAGCATGTGCTTGAATAGTCTTTTAACTGAGACTTGTCTCTTTAGCATGGTTGACCATAGGATGAGGCTTAGCTCTCCTTTTGCTTACATTGTTCCATTGGCTGCATTAACTTTCTCTGTTTGAGAGAACTCAACTATGGTGAGTAGATGGCATAATGTTGCTAAAAAAATGTCTACTTACTTTTCAAAGTTTTAATTGCCATGTGTTAACATGTGCTTTGGAGCTTGGTCAATGATTACACTTAACAAGTAACACTTAACAAGTAACTTCTGATATCTTCCTATTAACAATGGAGCTTAGTCCATTCCGGTAACAGCACACCTTGTATTCCTCCATATTTCACGCTTCATCATCGTCATCTGATGCAAGCCGGGCCACTTCAAGTTGGTCGAAGACCCCTTGGTTAGTCTCATGTCCATTTTACCTGAGTCAGGGTCCACAATTGGCCTAATAGGCCTAGATATGTACTGCAAGAGGCACAAGCCTTCTAATAAGCAATAAATCAAATTTCTTTTGGTATCTCATAGAATTGTTATCTCTTTTTAAGTGTCTTCCTTATTTTTGTTAGTATACCAATCTGCTCATTTTAAGATTAGAGTTACACGTTTTGGAAGATTGTAGCATCTATATTGGCCAAAACAGTATTGGAGACATTGCAATAGTGAAAACTGTGAATATTGCAATAGGAAATAGTTCCCAAAAAAATTGAAAACTCGCATGAGCACTTTGCTTGAGGGTAGAATAACTTGTGGGAACTGACAGTTTGCCAATCAAACTCCCGGTTAGAGAATTAGATGCAAAAACCTATGATTTTCCAATACTTTGGCTCAAAAACGGCCTGCCGGGGGCTAGAATGGGAAACGGCCCCAAGAAAAATTAGCAACTAGAATGAGTACTTCACTCGAGGGTGGAGTTACTTGTAGGAATTGAAGGTTTGTAAATCGGAGTCCCAGTTAAAGAATTAGAAGCAAAAACCTACGATTTCCAAGACTTAAGCTTGAAAACCGCGCGCCGGGGGTCTAGAACGGGGAACGCCCCCCGAAAAAATCAGCAACTAGTACAACACTTCGCTCGATGGTAGAGTAATTTGTAGGAACTGATGGTTCATAAATCGGAGTCCTAGTTAGAGAATTAAAAACAAAAACCTATGATTTCCAAGATTTAGGCTCGAAAACCGCCAACCGGGGGGGGGGGGGGTCAAAAACGAGAAACGGCCCTTGAAAAAATGGGAGACTGGCATGAGCACTTCACTTGAGGGTAGAGTAACTTGTGGGAACTGACAGTTTTCAAATTAGAGTCTCGATTAGAGAATTAGAAGCAAAAACCTATGATTTTCTAACACTTAGGCTCAAAAACTGCCTGTTGGTGCTTTAGAACATTAAACGACCCTCGAAAAAATTAGAAATTGGCACGAGTACTTGGCTCGAGGGTTGAGTAATTTGTAGGAATTGACAATTCGTAAATCAGAGTCTTAGTTAGAGAATTAGAAGTAAAAACCTATAAATTCCAAGACTTAGGTTCGAAAACTGCCCACCGAGGGGTCAAAAAGGGGAAACAATCCCCACAAAAATTGAAAATTGGCATAAGCACTTCGCTTAAGAGTAGAGTAACTTATAGGAACTAACGATTTACAAATAGGACTCTTGGTTAGAGAATTAGAAGCAAAAATTTACAATTTTCAAGACTTAGGTTCGAAAACCACCCATCGTGGGATAAAAAATGGGAAACGACCCCTAGAAAAATTGGAAACTGGCACGAGCACTTCGTTTGATGGTAGAGTAACTTATAAGAACTGACGGTCCACAAATTAGACTCCCGGTTAGAGAATTAGATTCTAAAGCCTAGGATTCTCAACACTTAGGCTAGAAAACTGCCCGCCAAGGGTCCAAAATGGGAAACGGCCCCTGAAAACTTGGAAATCGGCATGATCACTTCGCTCAAAGGTACAGTAACTTGTAGGAACTGACAATTCATAAATCAGACTCCCGGTTAGAGAATTAGATACTAAAACCTAGGACTTTCAATATGTAGACTTTAAAACTGGCCGTCGGAGGTCCAAAATGGGAAACGGCTGTCGAAAAAATCGGAAACCGGCACAAGCACCTCGCTCGAGGCCAAATTAACTTATAGGAATTGATGGCTCACAAATCGGACTCTCAATTAACGAATTAGACCTAAAAATGTTGGATTGCCAACACTTAGGCTCGAAAATAGGTCGTCAGAAAGTTGAAAACGGGAAAACGGCCATTGGACGTCCCGAAAACCGGCACAAGTACCTCGCTTGAGGCCAAAGTAACCCATAGGAATTTATAGCTCATGAATCAGACTCCTAATTAACGAATTAGATACATAACCACTTGATTCTCAACACTTAGGCTGAAACAGGCCACCAAAAAACCTAGAAAAAAATTCTATATATATACATGTTTATCTTACATTTGTAATTTAATTCATTAAAAAGGTTCTAATGTTGTTTTTGTCATTGCAGATTGATGGACGCTTTTGGGTCGGTTGTAGACTTTTAGGGATATTTTATTTTCACTTTAGTTTATTTGTATTTGTATATTGGACATTTATATGAGACTGTATCATTGATTGTAATATTTGTTAAATGAGATGAATGATTTGATGAGAGATGGCAATGGTTGTTTGTTTATTTAGCAAATCTTGCATGTATGCGTTTCTTATGTTGAATACAGGTATATGACTAGGTTTATATTTGATACATGTGTATAAACAGGTTTACAGGAAGATTGTATTGAAAAAATAGAAGATATATTTAAAAAAAATAAAATTTGCCAACTAAAAAAGACATTTACTGTTTTTTTATCAATAAAAGTGAAATAAAAATAATTAAAAAGAACAAATTATTTTACCAACGTTTTTTTCATCCGTAAAAGTAATTTAAAAGATGGAATTGAGTTTACCGATGTTTTTAAACGTCAGTAAAATTAAATTGATAATTTAAAAAAGTCGGGGTAATGCTGTTGCTAATGTTATGTTTGCCAAAGTTATCTAAACGTCGGTAAAAGTAATTTCAACATTTTAGAATTGGGGAAATAAATTTAATGATGTTTAGAAATGTCAGAAAATTAAATCAAAAATTAAAAAATAAATTTATGATGTTACCGACATTTTATTAACTTCTGTAAAACTAATATGAATATTTTTGAAAAAGGAAAATGATTTTACCAATGTTAAAAACACATCAGCAAAAGTAAAAGGAAAGTTTAAAAAAATGAAATTAAAACGTCAGTAAAATGAAAGTTGGAAATTTCAAAAAAGGAATAAATGTTTTACTGACGTTATAAAATGTCAATAAAAGTGAAATTAAAATTTAAGAAAATGAAATGATTTTGCCGACGTTTGTTAACATTGGTAAAATGAAATTTCAAATTTTCAAAAAAGGAATAAATGTTTTATAGTTGTTAAAAAGCGTCAGTAAAAGTGAAATTAAAATTTAAAAAAATGAAATGATTTTGCTGACGTTTGTTAAGGTCGGTAAAAGACAAATTATCATCCATGAAAAGGTAATTTTTACTGACATAATTAGATTCCGTTGATAAAATCTTTTGCCCATGACTTTTTATCGACGTTTGGCCAACATAAATTTTTTCTTCGGTAAAGAGTTTTACCGACATATTTGTCTCTTTTGGTGACGAAAATTTTCATAGCTAAAAATGTAAATTGTTCTAGTAAGAGCAGGTAGCTTGGAAGGTGCCAAATGTGCCAAACGAAGGGGGAGAGCTGATCAGGATAATTGACATGGTTCATAGAGCGGTGGACCCGGAGGAAGTTACAAGATAAGTAGTTAGAACATAGGTGCAAAGGGTAGCTCACCCGAGAGAAGTATATCAGGTGCATTCCCATCCCAATTTTGCTGCCAAATAGAGCCCTGAAAGGGAGGAGATAACATCTTCAAAAGAGGATTTGAGGGATGTGATTCACCCTCATTATGATGCCCTAGTACTGACCTTGCATGTCAAAGAATATGAGGTAAGGAGGATGCTCGTGGACCGCTACAGTTCATATAAAATAATGTATATTAGGTTGTTCAATAAGCTCGGACTAACGAAGGTAGACTTGAGACAAGCTTCTGTTCTGCTTGAGGGATTCAGTGGACTCATAGTTCGCCCATAGGCCGAGTACCTGTGCCAGTTTCGACGAGTCCAATTGTGACGTCCTAGAGTCCTGACTATAGAGAGGAAAGTGACTGAGCTTATATATAGAACTTAAGGCTTTCCCAAGATAAGCCTTTTAGTGAGTTAAGGCTCACCAGAAGCAAAACCGTGGGGCCCATGTGCCAAGGTGGACAACAACATGCATGTGTGTCGGGTGGGGCCACTGCAAGAAAAATCACTTTTGGCGATGACTAAAAAACTTATTATCATTGCTAAAACACTTTTAGCGATGGATAACTAGTCGTCACTAATTTGTTGCAGAACCTTGGTTTGGGAAGTCCAATAGCAGCAACTATCACAGTTGTCACTGAAAAGTAGTCTTTGGCGACAAATAGAGTCATTGTTAATATTTGTCACAGTATCTACGTACGTCGCCAAATAGAGGGGGAGAGTTGACCAAGACTAGCCTTTTGTGATGACATTATTCATCGTGAAAGATAAGCAATTGTCGCCAATACTCTTTTAAGTGGGCTTAAGAATTTCTTGGAAACTTTTTGGTGACAACGATTGGTCATTGCTAATACATGCTTTTAGCGATGGTAATTTTCATCGCCAAAGGTTTTTTTTTTCTTTTTACAATGGCGTGCCTATTTCCAATTCCATTCTTCATAACCTGTTTCCAATTCCATTATGTATAACTTGTTTTCAATTTCAAAAACATGAAGCTATCTGATTTCATCTCAAGTAAGCACCAACATCCAAAATCTCAAGTTTAATTCAAACTAACAACCATTCAAATAGATATACATGATAAAGTCTACTCCATTATGCAAAACCTATTTTCAATTTCAAAAGCATGAAGTTGTCTGATTTCATCTCAAGTAAGCATCAACATCCAAAATCCCAAATTTAATTCAAACTAACAACCATTCAAATATATATATATATATGATAAAATCTACCATGCTACAAATATCAATACATATACATAAATTAGTACAAATGTTTAACTTAACATCCCCCAAAAGTCTATTGTGGTAAAACAATTCAACAAAATGGAAACAGCCCTGCAACCATATCTTAATGATCCATATTCATCGCTAATCTGCAAAACAAATGAAACTTATATATCATTAAAGGAATATAACTGATATAGGCATATTATAGAATAAACATAATTAATATATAATTCAAGAGACATAAACATGACATTGCCGTTATTGATTTGGGATAGTGAAACTGATAACTTAAACATTCATCATCTCCAAAGCCTTGGCCAGCAATTTGAGGATTGCCTTGAAGAGTTTTACTATAGGATTCCAAATCACAACACTCAAGGAGTCTACCATTGAAATTCTTCAAGTAAGGATGATAAGCGGATACTCGAACCTTAGCAAGGATAGGACTTCTCCAGAAAATTTTCAAGCTTAGAAGATCTAAGAAACTAGATCTTAATTGATTTGGAGTGGTTTTCAGTTCTGATATTAAGGTTCTCAAAGTGGTTCAATCATTAAGAATATAAAGGTTGAGAAACATGCACAAATCTGATTGTGCAAATCTGAATCCAACATGATCAACACCTTTAAGCATGTTCCTAAGAATGAATAACACAATGCATGAGACCAATGCAATTTTCAGCAATAAATAGTCATAGATATATATATATATATATAACTGTGCCACCAACACCTTCACCCCACTACCTTCTCATCACACCCATCATTGCACAGCCCATCCATGCATCTCACATCACTGCCAACACGTTGGACTCTCCTTTATCAGTAGGGCTCAACAATTGTGGCTTTCTTTTTGTGTTCTGAGATTTTGATTCAGAATCACTCTTACCGAATTGGGGTCAATCACTAAAATTATCCCAACTCCAATTTTTTGTCAGTGTGTCCAACTTGTATGTAACAAGAGCTGCATTAATACTGTTTTAGTGGAAGATCATGTCCAAAACCTACACAATAAATGTATTTACATATGTAGTAAAGCTTTGAAGATACACCCAATTTTTTCCTTAAAAAAAAAAAACCTCTAACCTTGTGTACAAAGATGCACCCAACTAGCTTTGGGTGATAGAAATTACTTAGTTATTGCTTTGAAGAGCTCTTCTTTTCTCCTTAAGTTAATAATGTAAAACTGATTTTAAACTGAAGTTTTTTTTTAGCTATTCTAGGTTATTGGTCAGTAGTGATATTTAAACTCAAGGACCAAGGGATCAATCCCTGGTCATGTAGGTGAACCTAAGTTGCCAACACCACTCAAGCATGAGTGGCTTAGAGATTTGATTGAGGTCTGGGCAAATAGCAGTATTGATAATGTTGTTGGGTAGGGTCGTCAGATGCTCTTCGTGGTTGGTTCGGTCAAGTTTTACATCTAATGTCAATGAAGATAAAACAAATGGTAGCCCCAATTTTAATTGAGTGTTTCCTTAAAGCCATATGGAACGAAAAATCAAATGGTTAAGACCGATGAGCATTAGGCCTTCCAAGTGGTGCATCTCCTAACCCCCTTAAATTGTTAAAAGATAATTTCGAATTAGTATTTTGAGGAGGAGCCTTATCTCAAAATGTTTCTAAGAAAAATGGTAGGTACTAGGTATTGCTTTTTTTTTTAGTGCTCCAGCAGAAAAGTTTCTGACAGCACCTAAGCAGTTGGTTCGGCTTCTTGTTGAGTGGATATGCCTGAATCCAAGCATTCTCATATAGGCGGGCCTGTTTTGGACAATCTAGATTTCTCTAGACAATCTAGTTTTCCATCTAGGCCCAGATGCAACTGCAAAAGAAGATAAGCATTTGATATGTTTCATGTTTGATTTGTAGTCATCTTCATTGTGACTATATATTGTGGGTTCTTATTAAGATAACTAGGACTATCCAACAGGGATATCTCTTGCACCATCACGCATTACCTTTACCCTTTTCTATGCTAATCACCATATAACTGGTATGAAATAGGGCGTGGCACAACGCTTGCATGAAAAGATGGTCCTGGCCATGCATCATATATCTCCTTATTTGAGGCATTAATATCTCTGCTCTATAGTTGTAAAATGATCAGTGGCGGCCTTTTGTTTCTATAAAAAATTGCAACTCTTAGTTCTTTTCCTCTTCAAATAGTTCTTTGTAGTTGTCTCAAGGCTAACTTGAGTTATTTGGTTACTGCAGGCACATGATTTTCCAGTGATTGATAGAAATAAATTGGGGTTTTTACAGACCGTCAAGTTATTCTTCACATCAGTTTTCTTAAGTGTGAAGGCTGTTGACATAGACAATACCTTTTTGGTTGGTTACATGTTATAACCATATTTAAGTGAAGACAAACCCCTCATTTCTTTTGTGTTCCCAAATCCAGCATTCAGTTTTCCCATGGTGAAACATAAAGTGTCTCTAGGAAATGGAAGGAGATAAAAAGTCTAAACATTCATTTGAGGAGTTGCTCTTGCTTTTTATGACCAAGAAGAGTGTATCTTTCCTTTTGTTTCTCTTTATTTACTTGATTTGACCCTATTGAATCTTGTTCTTAATATTCATGAATGTTTTGTAGTTGTAGATCTCCTTGTGCATTGTTTATATCTTTCTTTTGTGAGAGAAACTCAGTTGAAACTAAATTGGAAACCAGAGAATGCACATCTTCTCTTGGTCATTCCAAATCTTGTCTTGGTTTCTAGTCTCTTATTCCTTAAAATATGACACTTTTTTTTATGAATTTTAGGTTTGATATCATGTGTTGCACAATTTTAGGTGACAACAGTTGCACAATAAGAGTTTGGTTGAAATTAAGGCTTCCTCAAAGTTGGTTTATTATTCCGTTTGGAACTGCCAAACAAAACTGCAACAAATGGAAATTCTGTTGATGTCATCCATAGCTAGAGAGTAACAAAAGATTACTAAGCACACCCTGGATTGTAAAAAGCCCTCCATCAATTATGAGAAATTGAGAGTAGTAAACTTTAGCTGCTAGTTGCAAATGGACTTTGTAATAGAAGCTGCAGGGCACCTACAAAAGGCAAAAGGACCTCACAGCAATATCTGAAGAATCAAACTTTTTAAATGCAGCCATAATGCCATGTAGAGTCTTCTACAAATTTTTTGCATTTCTAATATTGTTGATCCTTGTGGCAAAAAAAGGATATCTGAAACATTCTCATGCATGTAAACCCTTTCTTGTTGATATAAGCACTTCTCTATTATTACCCATTGATCTATAAGATCACCTACTTAGTCTTTATATGTGATGCATCATGCTTGTGAATTTCAACTTTTTTCTTAAACAGCAAATATTTTATTTCACCAAACAAAGAACAAACCAAAAAAAAAAAAAAAAAAGGAAAGGAACGCCGAAGAACATTAACACAAATTAAAAGCAACTAAACATCAAAAGAAATAGAATTGTGAAAAACCTCTTCCCTCACAATACATTCTGCCAAATCATTTGCTTCTTTTAAAATATGATGAAACAAAGCAACTAGCCTTCTCAGAAATATCTTGCACCTCCTTCACCCAATCCGCCATCCTTTGAGGATGATTAGCCTTCCTAGAACCCCACTTAATTTCTGAAAAAGAATCATTTTCAGTAACTCCCAACTTAAGCAATTCACAACAGCTTATCAAAAGAGCAAACATCTCTGTTTCATTGGCATCTTATTTGGCACATCCATAGGCCTAGAGAAACTCCCAACAACATTACCATTCCAATCCCTAATAACACATCCAAAGCCTTCTCTTTTGGCATAATGTAGAAACTAACATCAAAATTCAATTTAAGGAATCTCAAGGGAGGATGAATCCATGACATTTATGCACAACTTTTACACACCACCTCCCTTAGAAAGCAGCCCAAGATCTATTGATGGCTTCCAAAGAAACTCCAATAAACTCCTTTCTTCTACACACATTAACTTTTATTTCTGAAAACTCTACTTTTTCAAAAGCTAGGTCAGCAATCCTAGTACATTTCCTTTTTTTCAGCTTCCATCTGTACATTCAAACAAATTTTTTTTTTTGAAGGAGATGAACATAACTTTCTGATTTCAGCACTTCTACATCACCTTCCAAGTTTTCTTTTGTGAGATTAATTGTTGACACGTGGCTACTTGTGGTGTTTTCTCTTAGTTCACCTAGTTCAGTGTAATTTCTTAGGAACTCACTATTTAAATTTTATCATTTAATCAAATTTTTTGTTTTGGGATAAGGCTTTGAAGATGATGATGAATAGAATTTCTAGTTTTCCCTGGATGAAAATGATGGTAGGTGAAATATTTTGCTTCATCCATTTGCTATGCTTTTGAAGTTGTGGTGTTGTATGCATCACGTGGTATTCACAACAACTGTTAGTTTCTACCACAAAAAATAATCTAACAAGCCGTAAAATGTGACCATGACAAATAATCTAGCAAGCCCATAAAATTCCATGAGTGGCACTATAAAGGATATAAATCCATTCTAGCATTGTTTGTAGCAGAAACATAAGTTACTATCAAAAGGTACTCATCAATTCTAGCATTGTTTGTAGCAGAAACATAAGTTACTATCAAAAGGTACTCATCAAGAGAGGTGGATATTGGTCGCCAGTAGATGATTGCACCCCTCCACCAGTGGCAGGCATGTTCCTGATCATCTGCTCCATCTGCGCCTGCATCCGGGACTCTAGATCGGCATCCTTCTTATTTTGTGCCTCAATTTGTGCTTACTGGGTCTGGGTCAGCCCTCTCACCCTCTCAATGAATCCAACTCCTCCCTGAGGGTTTGCATGGCTTGATCATGTGCCCGTGATACAGTGCAGGTATGTGAGGAGTAGTTAGGGAGCTTCAGGCTAACTCCGAATCTTTGCGTGTAACCTCACTTCCTCTTAAGCACCTCAATAGCCATCTCCTCCTTTGTCATCTCCTGGGACGACTCTATCTGAGAACATTGGTTGTGAAGCTTTTTGAATTGCTCTTGTTATCCAACTCAAGATTTACGTAATTAGGTTCTTTTCTCAAATAGTAATATATGTGGGAATAAAGATAAATGTAATGACTAAAGACCCATTTTTGTTAGACGTACATGTTTGTCAGCACACACTGGGGCTATCCAATAATTCATCTTCTTTCTCCAATGAGACTCCTTAAAGAAATCTGCAATATGGGGCCTCTCACCATTATTCTTGGCCACCTGATTCCATTATTTTTAAAACATTAGTATATATATATGCATCATGTTCGGAAGTAAGATGTATTTAAACTTTAATTCATGTCACCTTAATTGACATCGCAGTTGGAAAGGATCTTGACCCCATGGTATGATTATAAGGTAAGCACTTCTGATTTTCACGATTTTTCTCACATCGTTTCTAAAATATAATTTTAGTATTAATTTTATTGATATCGAATAAAATAAATAGAAAACTTTATCTAATATTAAGAAGAATTTTTTTATCCTTCCAAGTGACATCAATCAGCCACCTCCACATTTGCTCTGTAACCCCTTGTAAGAGCTTGCTATAAGGGTCAACACCATCCTCTAGCAGTTGTAGGCAGTGTTTCCTCATGTCATAGCGCCAATTTCTATACTTCTCCTGGCACTTCCTATTGATTGTTGATCGTACATTTGGATTCTCGTCATAACCCGCAATATCAAATTTATCTTGTATACATGGTTAATGGCATTTTGAGCATAGTATTAAGTACTCAAATATAAGAATACTTCTTCCATACACGAATAATTTAAATAGACCTAATATGTAATTACCAGAACTGCCTATACGATGGAAGCCTTAGTCCCACCATCAATCTGATCCCACACCATCACTCCCTCAACAAATGCCAATAAACAAACTTCTATACCAATTTGACTAGCGACCTTGTTGGCATAGTATCCAACTGGTGCATTGACTTAATTGGGAACTGCTACAGGGAGCTTTTGGCCTCCATTCTCTCTAAAAAACCATGTAGTTTCCTTCCTGCATGACTTACCACATACCAGTTTTAGATTTGAACTTGGCCAAGACCGACAAAAACATGTAACTTACTTATGTTGTGTGTGTGTGTGAATGCATTAGATTTAAATATTACTTACCTATGCTATTAGTGCTGGTGTGGGTGGTAGACGCTACCGATGTAGGCATGACTAACTAGGTAGGGAGGGTAGGCACATCCAGTGTAGGTCGACTGGCAACCATAGATGGTGTACTTATACATTTAGGAGGCATGGATGGAATCTAGCAAAATAATAATGATTTGTAAATCATCAGATATACAAGAATATATCACGTACTCTCAGCATGTCTAGCTTTCATTCACTACAAGAAAGTTTACATACAATAAACTGCCTTGCTCTTATTCTTTATATGCTTAATGTTTACACCAAGTCGGAACAAAAACTGATTGAATTCAATTTGTATTTCTTGCTGGAAACAATGCAGAAAACTAATTCAAAGCAGGACATAGCATGGCCAAACTTTGTATGAAACTGTGTGAACATGTTGAGGGGTATTGATGAAGTTGGCTATAGAAATTAGATTTCCAGATCTGAATATTGAGTATTCTTATGGTGCAAACAATCATTGATTAAGTAGTAATCTAAATCTGAATTGGTTGAAGTTACATAAAGTAAACTGCCATTTTACTTATTCTTTATATGCTTGATGTTTACACCAAGTCAGAACAAAAACTCATTGAATTCAATTTGTATTTCTTGCTGGAAACAGTGTAGAAAACTAATTTGAAGTAGGACATAACATGGCCAAACTTTGTATGAAACTGTGTGAACATGTTTAGGCGCACTGATGAAGTTGGCTACAGAAATTAGATTTCCAGATCTAAATATTGAGTATTCTTGTGGTGAAAACATTCATTGATTAAGTAGTAATCTAAATCTGAATTGGTTGAAGTTGCATACAATAAACTGCCATTTTTCTTATTGTTTATATGCTTGATGTTTACACCAAGTCATAAACAGAAACTCATTGAATTCAGTCTATATTTCTTGCTGGAAACAGTGCAGAAAACTGATTTGAAGCAAGACATACAATGGCCAAACTTTGTATGTAATTGTGATAACTTTGTGGTTTGTTTGAACTAGTTGTAAAAATGATTTTCTGCATGGAAAGGTTTCCATCTTTCCAAGAAGCAGGAGGATAGGAAGAAGGTAGGATTTTCTACACTTAAAAAGAGAAGATTCAAATATGAAGCTAAACTGAATCAACAGCATTTAGAATTGGTTTCTGAGTTTATTTGTTACTCATATAGTTCATGCATCTTATTCATGCAAGTCTAGGAATTAGTAGGCAAACAAAAAATCTATTTTTAGGATTGTTTTAGTGGGTGTTTTAGCAATGTTTCATGCATCTTAGGCTAGTAATTTTAGAAATAAACATTAGATTAGGACATATTTAGTTTCAGGTTTGCATTAGTACTAGGTTGGAGACACAAGTAGAAAATTCCTACACTAGTTTTTAGGTTGTACGTCACATACATTGTGTAGTTTAAAAATTCTGCATTGTCTCATGTTTTGCATCATAATTAGGATTATTTATTAACTCCATGTATAGATTCCAATGCAATAAAAGAGAATTTTCTTACTCAAATCATGAATAAAGATGCTCGTAGACATTTAGATTATGTAGGATTAATTAGGGGATTAAAACTTTCGTCTAAATGAGACACTCATTTCCTATAACATGTAACGAGCTCATGAGTGCAAACTAATAACACCTAATAAAACTTTCGACCATGAACCCATTCGTGTGATTTGGAAAACCTCTATGTTAATTTTAAAACAAAATCTTATGGTTTCTATGTAACCTAACTCATACTTCCTATTTCCAGCCATGCACATATCCAAAGTAAATGATGTTGAAAATTCCTTTTGTTCCTTTTGGGTAAACACCAAAGGCTTTTTTTATTGTTTGCAGAAGAGGAGATTTTACTTATTGGTTAATGGTGATTATTACAAAAGGAGGCTGTATATGAATGCCTCTACTAGTTGCATAAAGTAGATTTGTAGCCCAAAAATTCCAAAACACAGAAGTAACATAGTGGATCTCCTCTGTCTCTTCTGCAGAGCCATAAACTGCTGATCCATAAATTATAAAGTTATAAATGAAGATGAATATAAGAATGTTACGTAAGTGCATTAGGACATATACCCCCAGCCTTAAACAATGTAGAATGAAAAAATGCACAAAACATGGTGGAGAGAAAAAAACATAAATAAACCTTAGTAAGAACGCCTAACATACAAATGAGAAACATCACCTATGAGAGAAAGAGCAAGAAGGTTACCGAAAGACGGAATCTCACCCTTAGAAACTTGAAACCGAGATTTTTCCTCTTGCACTTTTGGAAGAGACAGAGAACATGGGAGGGAAAGAGAAGGTTTTAGTTCTTTAATATTTGGTCAATGAAATTAATAGCAGGAGTGGGTTTTTAGGGCGCGAGATCTTTATAGATTGGTTGGCCTCTAAAAACAATTGGCACCTTTTGATGTGGGCCCTCAATAATTATTAATCAAATTAAAATTTGACCATCAGATTTATAAAACTAAGTCATATGACTAAAATATATATATATATATAAACATTCAATTTAATTTATAGTAGTTAATCTAATGATAAATTATTGAGATATCTAATATTTTTTTAAACTTATACAAGGGGTGTTAAATGTGGAACAAGAAACCTTGGACACGGCCGTGTCAGGACTATATGTTCTATGGGTTGTGTTGTGCCAGTAGGGCTTAGTTCAGCATGGCCCATTGCGAAATGGGTTTGTTTACAAGTTGATGGTATAAGGGAGAAAGAACTTGAATTGTTCTTAATTTTCAGTTGTTTATATTGTTGTTCCACCTTGTATTGCATGGGAGCCAAATTCCACTACTACATTGGGGTTTGAATTTTGTAAGTAAGAACCTTTAAATGGATTTATAACTTTGACGAAGGTTCTGAAGTTTGAAAGGAGGACTGCTATATTCCCTACACTAGTTAAGTGGGATCAGTTGTTTCAAGAAATATGCCCCCAACAACAATGAGTGTACACTTTTAACAATCAAACCTGGGTTTGGAAAGCTGTCATTAACTCATGGGAAGAAGTTAATTTATTAATAATAAATCATTACATTAAAGTTCTATATTAGAATTAGAATGATCATGTAGCTTTTCTTCTTCATCAGTGTTAGGCTCCCCATCACATTCATCTTCATCAATGAAGATCAAATCAACCTCATCTTCTTCAGCGAGTTGTTCCAGAACCCCATCATTTGGAATAATTTCAGGAGCAATATTATTCCTACATAAAGGGAACGTGACAGGCTCGTCCTCAATGATTGGTATAACCCCGGTGGATTCTTCCTATTAAAACACATCATCGGGGTCGACCAATTCAACATCATTGGGTCCTGTATCATCTAGCTCTAGCATATCCCATATTCCTCGATGCTTGGCTCATTGTACAACTCTCCAATGTTTACTATATTTTGTATCATTCACATAGAAGACTTGTTGCACTTGACTTAGTAGCACAAAGGGGTCTTCATTGTACCAATGACCTCACATCTATCGTCATTCCTTTCACCACGATTAAATATGGTTTTGATCCCTCCTAGGTATTTTGAGCAAAAAGTAAGAGACTCTTTGACCACGCAAGTCTCTACGATCAAACCCTTTGGGCGAGCTTAGTTGGTAACATAACCTTTCAGAGTCCCCAGTTGCCTTTATACATGAGAGCAACATAAAAGTATATTAATTTTACCACACAATCAAACAAAAAATTGACTTTAAGGGATAAATAACGAGTCCCGAGATGCTAATAATTACCTTTCAATGGGGTATATCCATCTATATTGCACTGGACCTGCAAGCATAGCCTTACAAGGCAAGTGAAGGGCCAGATGGACCATCACTTCAAAAAACGCTAGAGGAAAAATCTTTTTTAGCCTGCAAAGTATGATTACTATGTGATCCTCTAGTTTTTAAAGATCCGTCATCTTCAATGTCTTCGAGCACAGCCCTTGGAAGAAATTTCCCAATTCAAACAATGTGGCACAGATATCCTTGTCAAGGTACCCACGCATCCTAACTGGAAGAAGCAGCTATAGGAGGACATGACAATCATGACATTTCAGGCCCATCAACTTACCACCATTGGTGCTCATGCACCTTGAGATGTTTGCTGCATAGCCATCTGGAAACTTAATCGATTTTAAGAACTCAAATAAGCCATGTCTCTCCTCTGGGGACAATGTATACCGTGCTGGGGGCTTCTCATAGGACCCATCCACATGTCTTTTTAGGTCCAACTCCTTCCTTATTTTCATACTCTTCAAGTCCACACATGCTTTTTCAGTGTCTATGCTCAACGTCGTCCCTATGAGATTGTCACATATATTCTTCTCTAGGTGCATGACATCAATGTTGTGCCGAAGGTTCAAATCTTTCCAGTACGGTAGCTTGAACATAATGCTTTTCTTTACCCAATTCAGCACAGGATGAGGCCGTTTCCTTTTCCTTGTGCTTGGATGCTTCCTTAACTTTCCAAAAGTTAATGAATCTAGTTGCTCCAGTATTTGTTCCCCTGATAACTCCAAAGCTCTTGACCGGTTCTCGATCTTACCATTAAAGAGCTTACTCTTTCACCAAAGGCGGTCCTTAGCTAAGAAATGGCGACTGCCCATTATGCTATCTTCCCTTTCAACTTTTCTGATGATGCATCCTTGTTACAAGTGGGACATGCTAAATAACCCTTGGTTGTTCACCCAGACAAGTTACCATATGTAAGAAAGTCGTTAATGGTCCACATAACAGCTGCATGCATTCTAAAAGTTTGTTTGATTAAGGCATCATAAGTAAGCACACCATCTTCCCACAACTCTTTCAACTTATCAACTAATGGTTGCAAGTAGACATCAATCTTTTTTCCCGGGGCCTCTGGTTCAGGAATCAATAGGGACATCATGCAAAATGACTCTTTCATACACTTCCATGGTGGTAGGTTGTAGGACATGACTATAACAGAACACATACTGTAGGAGGAGTTCACGTTTCCAAAAGGGTTAAAACCATCAGTGGCTAGCCCTAGTCTCACATTTCAGGGCTCTCGGGCAAACTCTGGATACTTCTGATCAAACTCCTTCCACTCACCATTATCAGCAAGATGCCTTGATAACCCATCTTCCACACATTTGTCCTTGTGCCATCTCATATCTGTAGCTATTTTCCTCAACATATATAATTTCTTTAGCCTGGGTGTCAATGGGAAGTACCGTAATATTTTGTGGGGGATCTTCTTACCCTTTCCATTATTGAGCTTGTATCTGGACTCCCCACACATCGGATGGTTTTCTAGAGTTGCATTCTCCTTCTAGAAAAGTGCACAATGATATCAACATGCATGAATGCACACATATCCCAAACCTAAGTCACGTAAAAACCTTATGGCTTCATAAAGGGAAAATGGAATAGTATGACAACTTTCTGGTAAAAGGTCTTTCAAGAGCGTCAACAACATGTCGAATGATTATTGCTCCACTTGTTCAACACCTTCAAGTGAAGCATCTTAATCACAAACGACAACAAAGTAAACTTTTCGCAACCTAGGTATAGTTCACATTTCGCATTAGTGAGCAATTTCTTAAAGTTCTGTACATTCTATAAGGTCCCAAATCCCACTAATCTTGATTTACGTTAATTAATCTCGTTCTATATTAATTGAACTCGATTAAGGCTAATTTAATCCAAAAATTTTCGGGTTTGGGCCTTGGATAGGGAGTTAGGCGGAGTTCGGCCCCACTTTAGTAGTTAAGGGCCTTTTCGTAATTTGTCCTTGCACCTCTTGGACACCTCGTCCATTTCCTTTCGTGGAATCTTCGCGTAGATCATCTTTTGTGTTGGGCCCGACTTGATCCGGACTTATCCTGGTCCAATTGAGGTGCATTTGGCCTAACTAAAATTTCTTAAAACATATGGCCCTGCATGTAACTTCCAGAGAAATTCATGTTTAAATGGGAGCTCAACGTATCTTCCTATCTTCTTTTCGTACAATTGCTGGAGCTCTCCTTTTTCTTCAGTTTCTTTTCATTCCTTTTCCCCTGGAGGGGTTACCACGACTGGTAAGGGGTCGTGCATGTGTTAGGAAACGCCTCCACTGATTTCCTTCTCCCTTGGGTACCTCTTTCCTAAAATCTACAGCAGTATAAGGTGAGGAGTTGTCTTCATTTCATCCTTTTGGGTTATTAGGGCCATAAGGACTCCACCACATGACATGCATGTGAACTTAAGCCCCATTTTCCTCTTTGCATGTTCTATTGTAGAGAACCCATTTCGATTTGGAGTTTTCCCTCTACCCACATGATAAGAAGAGTTAGAAAGGGGCTAAACACTGGTAACAAGGCAAGTGCTTAAGCTTATATGTACTGCATGTGTAATTTACTCATTGCATGTTGAGTTAGTTCTTCCAATTTTTCCCACTGCAGTCTCTTCTTAATGGGTGTGTGTGAATTAAGTTGTTACTTGGGTGCCAGGGGGGTATGAATCAAGTGGGAATGGTAAAAATGGGAATAGAGGGTGTGGGAGTATAAAACACCTTAATTGGATATTACTAGTAAGTTATAGAACCCCCTCCCAATATAGGTTCTGTAATGACTGAAATTAGAATTGATCTACAGAACTGTATGCAGGTTTCTGAAGTTTACGGTGAAGCTACGGCTAAGTCGTGAGCACTTACGGCTCAAGGTCCAGAGAGCAACAAAACTCGATTTTGAACTACGGCTCACCTATGGCTACACCGTGGATTTCACTACGGCTAAGCCGTATCCAGCCCGTGACCTAGCCGTAGGTCTTCCTACGGCGAGCTTTCCAGAGAGCTCATGGAACCCAGTTTCTTCTACGGTTTGCAGATGACTGCACCGTGGAATACACTACGGCTACACCGTAACCTCCCCGTATCCTATCCATAGGCTTAGTATGGCTAAGTCGTAGGCCAACATACGGTTGGACCGTAAATGCGCCTGAAAATCCGGATGGATTCTGACCCACTCGACAAAGCCGTAGCCTTATATACGGCTAAGTCGTAAGGACCCAGTATACATAGGGGTTAAGGGCATTCAATGCTTTTGTAGGGCCTTAGTATTGGCACCACTACACTGGACCAATGGTAAGCACAGTAAACAAGGAAATGAATGATACCCGAATGGTCTCCCAATAGCAAGTCATGGATGTTGGTATGAGAAGGTGTCCCGTATGCTTATAAGGTAATACCAAGACGCGGTAACACAACGAAACCGGATTTCTTTTGGGTACGTCGGGTTGAATGTTCTTGGGAATCAGGGGCCAATTATTATAATAATATCTCAATCTGGATGCATGCATCTTGCTACGTTCCACCACCTTCAACATGAACTATTTCCTTTAACAAAACCCTGAGGCCATTCAAACCTGAGTTTCTAATGAGCGCGTGTCTGACAAGTCAGAGCTTTTAATGAGTGTGAGCTTGCTAGCCAAGGGTATGATATGACTGATATGATTGAATCTGAGTCGGCCCCACTCCGTTTACACCCTTTTGGGTTTATGTTATATATGTCACCACTGCAGTAGGTTTACGAAGGAGTAGTCGGCGCTCCTCGGGAAGCTAGCTTGATCTCCTAGCGACCCATATGATATGTATGCTCCCTTTTGGTAGAATAGAGCCCCGTGGTTGCCAATCAGTATGTATGATGTTTTAACGGTAATTCCTCATTCATTGTCACTCCTGCATTATGTGTTTAGCACGTCACCATTGTTCTTTTAAATCAGTGCATACTGTTAAGTACTTTTGTTACATGTATATATTGTTATACTTGTTTCATATGCCTCAGTACTTGCTTAACCGTCATGTTAACAGTGTTACCCTTGGTATTGCAGGTCCAGCATCCGGTCCGAACGCGGACACTGACGCGCCCTCGGAGGGTACTCCAACGGTACCCCAGGGTGTAGACGAGTGGATGGATGGCGACGTCTATTACTAGCCATCCTACGGAGCACGTGGATTCTTGGGATGTTATGCTTAGACCTTTTGTATCAAACTCTTAAGTAGTATTTGTAACACTCCGACCTAGTTTGACCTCGTTTAGTGCCAAATTACTGTTGTTTTTCGTTGTTAATTGTGTTTTGCCTTTGTTTTGGATTCGTTGCGGGTCATGGATAGGTAGTTGGGTTGAGTTTGACCTAGATTAGGTAGACCAAGCCCTTTTTCATAATTTTAGCTTTTCTTCGACATGGTCATTTTTGCATCATCTTGATGTCAGCACGTGTCTTTCGTTGAGCTCGTCACCTTTCGTAACTACATCGTTTGTAACCGAGGTCGTATGATTCCACTAGACCCGGATTTGACTCAAATTGTAAATTGCCTTAACCTTGGACTTGATTGTAAATTGAACCTTTATCTTATATAAGAGCCATCTCCACCGATTCAAGCTCTCTCTCTCTCTCTCTCTCTCTCTCATTCTCTTCTCTTTCACTGTTCACGTGAAGCTCCATTCTCTCTCCCTCTTGATTCTTCTTCTCCACCGATCAAGCCCAAAAGAGAAGATTGTGCTCTCTTGTTCCTTGGTGATTGGATTGAGGTGAGTTGAGGTCTTCTCCATCTCCCTCATTTTCGTCTTCTTTTTTCCATGATTCCATGTCTATGCTCATTATGCTTCTTTCTCCTTCTCATGCATGCATGCTAGCAGTGATTGGTGTTTGGTTGTGAATGAGCCAAGGACAGCAAGTGGTGTAATTGAACTCAATTAAGGCAAGTATAAGCTTAACTTGTATGAACCCATGTTGGTAATGACTTGATTTTGGTTGATTCTCATGTATTTGCATGGACAACAGGTTTACAGCCCAAATTGAGCTTATTTCCCCTTTTTCTGTTGAGATTCGCCTATTTCAGGTTGTTCCAGATTTTCTGTATTTGATTTAGAATTCGACCACGTGCATGCATGGCTAAGCCGTGAAATATGCTACGGCTAAGCCATGAAACACGCTACAACTAAACAGTAAGCCCCACCGTAACTTAGCGTAGAACAGTACAGGGTGACACCTGAAAATAACTGAGAGTATGCAAATCAGCAACTCTTTTACTGCCTAACCACGACTAAGCCGTGAAACCTTCTATGGCTAAGCCGTAGGGTTGCCCATGGCTTAGCTGACTGATTGGAACCGGAAGAAAAATGGGAAAGGTAAGGGACCTATAGGACCTTTACAGTAGAAGGTAGGCACCTTTGACTGGGCTAACGGGACATGATAAAACACGTGAATGATTTCGAGAGTTGCGAATCATTCATGTTCGTTATCCAGTTGTTAAGCACCTCCCCATGGGTGCTGGTTTAAGGGATTTCGGTGCACCAACTGATTCCATGCAACATTAGACAATAGTGCATCGAATAACTTAAAACTACATTATCATGCACGGTTAGAAACACTGGATAACTAGATTAGAATTGGTTAGTAAATGACTTGATTCTCTATGCTAACAGTTGCTTGCATGACATGTTGTCTATCGATCATTGATCTCCACTCTTTAGCAGATCATTGCATGTCACGTCGAAAGTCATACTATGCATTCACCTTGAGTATGTATGTATGTATGATATAAGGTCTGTTATTGGATGTGCACGCAGGATATGTTTGTCACGATCTACTCAGGGTTTTCATGATTGACTCGTATGGTCAGGCACTACTTAGCCTCAGCCTTAGGATCCCGACGGGGTGAATTTGGTATAGTTCATGGCCTTGTTGCAGTAAGGAAATGTCTTGGGGAACCGGACCCTAGGAAACCCGAGACCCATTTGTACCCTGGCCCGGATAATGGTGTTCTCTGCACGATATAAGATCCCTCTTTTGGGAGCATATGGCAATGTAGTCGCCAACTAATTATGTACACAGCATGTATACATTGATTCGCATGGCATATTTCTTTTTTGCAGGACAGCTTAGTATACAAATGTAACCTATTTTGATTGACATGATGTTCTTTATTCTATTAGACACAGCATGCATTAACTATTATGGCTTATACTTTGCTGAATCGTTGTATTCACGAGTTGTTTATGGTGTTGCAGGCTTAGATACCCCTTCCGACCCCTCGTCGGTCGGCCAGACTCCAGTTGAGACCCCTGAGGCCCCATTAGGCCTAGAGGAGTAGATGTGATCACTCCATCGGAGAGCGTCTTGGACATACATGGCATAGGAGTCTTCCTTTTGAGATTTGTCACGCTTGTATGCGTCATGCTTGTATATGTTTATTTTGATCATTTTGTAAAACCTTTCTATATATATCAGTTATGTCTTCTTATTCTCTTCTTGCATTGTTTAGTTTGATGTTTTTGATATCTACAGCTTCCGTGTACATGTTTGGCACGTGTGAATGTTCTCTTGTGCGTGTGCAGTTGACCGGGTCGACTTGTACAGGCATGGAAGGACGTGTGTCATAGGTTTGGCTTTTGCTAATCCCCGAACTCCTGGGCTCGGGTTGTGATAGTATTCTTAGAATGTACTTAAAAGACTTCAACACTATCATATATATATATATATGTTTACTTTTGAAAGTTAACAGACTATGAACTTCATGTGCTCTTGATAATTACTGAGTATTTCGTAGGATTTTGCTTATGATTAGTTATGTTTGTACGTGTGTCAGCTTACCTCACACGTTTCATGGAATTTGTCACGCCCCAATCCCGGGAATTTGGGATTTTGAGTGGGCCCTCAGGGCGTGGATACGTAATCCCATAGAAATCCGTGCCCTGAAGAATTATTTACGAATTCCTACAAGGGAGATTCCATAGGAACGTGTGAGGTATGCTGACACACGTACAAACATAACTTATCATAAACGACATCCTGCGAAATATTCAGTAATTATCAAGAGCACAAGTTTCATAAGTAAACATATAAACATACAGGAGAGTTAAAATCTTTAAGTACATTTCCCAATTGGTTCTTAAAAGATTGATACAAAAGTCCCAGCATAATATCCCTAAAATAGACGCTCTCCGTAGGATGGCTAGTAGTAGACGTCACCATTCATCCATTCGCCTACACCCCGAGGTACCGTTGGGGTACCCTCCGGGGCCGCGTCATTGTCCTCGTTGGGACCGGGATCTGGACCTGCAATACCAAGGGTAACACTGTTAACACGACGGTTAAGCAAGTACTAAGGCATATGAAACAAATACAACATGATGTGGTAACAAGAACAATCACTAAACATGATGCATGAGTGAGGAATTATAATTGAAACATCATACATACTGATTGGCAACCACAATGCTCTATTCTCCCAAAAGGGAGCATACATATCGTATGGGTCGCTAGGGGATCAGGCTAGCTTCCCGAGGAGCGTCGACAACCCCTCCGTAAACCTACTGCAGCGGTGACTTACAAATACCCAAAAGGGCAAAAGCTAAGTGGTGCCGACTCGGAATCAATCATACTAATCATATCATGTGTGAGGAACATTAGTCTAAGAGTATAATTGTAACAACGACAATAAAAAAAAAAATGAAGCATATACATACTGAAACGGAGCAGATACATATGAGCTACAAGGCTTGAACCTCGGCTATACCCTTGGTTAACAAGCACACATTCAGTAGAAGCTCTGGCTTGTCAGACACACACTCATTAGAAGCTCAGGTCTGAATTGCCTTGGGTTGTGCCAGAGGAATGAATTTGATAACAATCATGCTGAAGGTGATATATCATAGCAATATGGATGCATTCCCTTAGTCCCCAAGGACATTCAACACGATGTACGCATGAGACACTTGGTGTCATTGTGTTACCGTGTCTTAGTATTACCTTGTGTGCATACGGGACACCCTTTCTCACACCAACATCCATGACTTGCCATTGGGAGATGATTCATAAATCATTCAATCATTCTAACAGGTAATTACCAGTGGCCAATGTGGAGGTATAGAAGGTACCAACACTAAGGCCCTACAAGGTCATTGAGGTTCCTAACGTCTTGCATTCATTGGGTTCTTACGGCTTAGCCGTATACAAGGCTACGGCTTAGCCGAGTGGGTCAGAATTCCATCTACATTTTTGGCGCAGTTACGGTCCAACTGTATATGGGCCTATGGCTTAGTCGAGCTAAGCCTACGGCTAGGGTATGGGAAGGTCACGGCGTAGCCGTAGCATGTTCCACGGTGCAGCCGTCTGCAAGCCATAGAAGAAACTGGGTTTTATGAGCTCTCTGGAAAGCTTGCCGTAGGGAGACCTACGGCTAGGGTACGGGCTAGATACGGCTTAGCCGTAGTGAATTTCACGGCGTAGCCGTAAGTGAGCTGTAGTACAAAATCCCATTTGACTGCTCTCTGGACTTTGAGCCGTAAGTGCTTACGGCTTAGCCGTATCTTCGCCGTAAGCTTCAGAACCTGAATTTGGTTCTGTAACTCAGTCCAGTTTGGGAGCCATGCAGAACTTAACTTGGGGAATGGTATCTATACTCAGTTGAATTATCCCTGAAGTTCTCAACACTCACACACACACACCAATTCCATTCTAACCATCCTAACACAACCCAATCTCATGTATGCTCTGACAACAATAAAATAAAGAATGAAGTTGAAATGTGTATGAAACTAATTCAGTAACCCAGAACTTAATCAGACATGCTACAACCATGACTCTAGTACTTGCCTTTCCACCAGTGTTAGCCCTCTCAACTCCCTTTCTTGCTGTGTGCTCAGGAAAGTCCCTGGAAATAAAATGGGTTCTCTACAATAACATGAAAGTGTGGAATATGGGCTTAGATCCACATGCATGTCGTGTAAATTGATTCTCCATGGCTCTCATGACTCTAATTACATGAAATGAAGATGGATCTTTACCTTAGACAGCTAACTTGCAAGAGAGGACAATACAAGAGGATGGCTCAGGGAGGAGAAAGAGGAAGAAGATGATTCTCCCTCAACACTACATGCAAGATCTTCCCCAACCGAGTGGCTCCTTGAATCTCTAGAAGGAAGAAGTGAAGGAAAAGAGGGAAGAGCACTGCTCCAGCAACCCAGAAGAAACGAAAAAAAGGAAGGAGAGAGTACGTGGGATCTTTCCTTTTAACATAACTTTCTCTTGAGTTACATGCAAGCCCATAAGTTCTAGATAATTTACAGTTTGGACCAAAGGGACCTCAATTAGCCCAAGATGAGTCCGGATTAACTCGGGCCCAACACGAAAGACGATCTACAAGAAAAGTTACACGAAAGGGAATGACGAGGTGTCTAAGAGGCGCAAGGACAATTTACGAACAAGTCCTTAACCACCCAAGGCGGGGTCCAAACTCAACAGTTTCACACTAAATTAACCCTCAACACGTCTTAATCAATATAAAACAAGATTAATAACGTAACCAAGATTAGTGGGGGTTCGGGTCCTTACAGAATCTCCCTTGTAGGAATTCGTGCATAATTCTTCAGGCATGGATTTTTATGGGATTACGTATCCACGCCCTGGGGGCCCACTTAAATCCCCAACTTCCCGGGATCGGGGCGTGACATACGTAAATAATGGTATCAGAGCCGCACCAAGAAGTCACTTAAAAGACTTAGCAAAATTAGGAAACGTGGTGAGGTTCCGATAAGTCTGTTTGGGTGGATTTCTATTATAATGATAACTTATGGTATGACTATAGTATGTATGTATGCATATGTATATATAGACATATATGATTAATCACCGTTTTGATTGCAGAGCCATGGCATCTGGATCCGGCACGAACAACAGCTCAGGTAATAATAACCGCAATAACATTGAGTTGGAATGCTTGGATCCTCCACCACCACCTCCTCCTCATCCCACTTACACTACGAAGGAACGGTTTATGATGCCGATGCATCAACTGGCTGCTAGCGACGCCAATCAAGCCGCCATGCAGTTAAAGTTGGCCGCCCTGTTAAACCGACAAGATCAGATAGGAGATCCCAACTCCTTGTATAAGAAGTTCCGTAAGAGGGGAGCAACAGAGTTTACCGGACACGAGGATCCGTTACAAGCAGATGAATAGTTTGTCCACACGAAGAACGTTTTCGATACATTAACTTGCACACCCAGGCAGCAAGTGGTCCTCGCGGCATCCATGTTCAGGGATATCGCGGATACATGATGGAAGAGTATTCGGGACCACATGAGGGCTATGCCGGATGCTACTGTCTGGGAAGCCTTTAAGAGGCAATTCAGGAAGAAGTTCATTCCCGACCACGTGACTTACAAGAAGAAGGCAGAGTTCCTTTCCCTGCAGCAGAACCTCATGACAGTTGCAGAATATGGGCATGTATTCAGCCAGCTCTCTCGGTTTGCTCTAGACCTAATTGACACTGAGGAGAAGAGAGTGGAAAGATTTCTGGAAGGGTTAAGGCCTGCTATCAAGGGACATGCCACTGCCTTTCAACGTCCCATTCAATATGATGATGCAGTAGTCAGGGCTTATGCAGCGGAAGAAATTGAGAAGAGCCTATTCTTGGGGGAGTCTAAGAAGAGTGTTCCGCCTTCTGGGAAAGGTTAGCAGTATTCTAAGAAATAGAAGTGAGTTGCTAGTGGCACATCACGCCTAGTCTGCGGTGCATGTGGGAAGGGTCACGAGATTAGTAAATGTTGGAGGTCCATGGGAGTCTGTTTTGGCTGTGGCTCCATGGATCATCGCTTGTCCGAGTGCCCAAGAAGGAAGGAATTTAGTCGAGCCTCATAGCAACAGCAGTATCAGCAGCCTTCTAAGGCAACACCTCCTGTGCATAACTACCAGCAACAGCAAGTGAGGCAAGGCCAAGGGTAGACTCGGCAGGGTCAGGGACAGCAGAGACAAGGACAGCAACACCGACCCCAAAGACAAGGCTACGCTTATGCATTGACACAAGAAGAAGCTGAAATGGCGGAACATGTGGTTGTAGGTAAGGTTTCTGTTTATGGCATTGAAGCTAAAGTGTTGTTTGATTCAGGTTCTTCACACTCCTTCATCTCACCTCGATTCTCTAGTAGGATACGGGAATCGCCAGCACAGTTGCCGTATGTGTTGAGTGTTATCACTCCGGTTGGTAAGAGGGTGACTTGTGACGACTATTACCCTGGTTGTCGAGTTCTCATCGGAGAAGTTCTTCTCCTAGCGGAACTTATTGTGCTACCCATGCATGATTTCGATGTAATCCTAAGCATGGACTGGTTGACCAAATAAATGGCTTGTCTAGATTGTTTCCGTAAGACTGTCACCGTAAAGGTGAGTGAAGATGGCCCAAGTGCTGTGTTCCAAGGTGATAAAAAGAGTTCGAATACCAGATTGATTTCAGCACTTCGAGCGTAAAGACTAATCCATAGCGGTTGTGAGGGATATATTGCCTTCATTGTGGAGAAGAAATCACCTAAGAAGCTAGAAGAAATACCAGTGGTTTGTGAGTTTCCGGATGTATTCCCGGATGAAGTACATAGCCTTCCTCCAATTAGGGAAGTGGATTTTACTATAGAGCTAGTACCTGGTACTGCTCCCATCTCTAAGGCTCCATATAAAATGGCCCCGGCAGAGTTTCGTGAACTGAAAGTACAGTTATAGGACTTATTGGATAAGGGGTTCATTCGTCCTAGCACATTACCATGGGGAGCCCCAGTTTTATTTGTGAATAAGAAGGATGGCACCCTCAGGATGTGTATTTATTACCAGCAGTTGAACCAGGTGACAATTAAAAACAAATATCCACTGCCTAGAATTAATGAATTGTTTGATCGATCAATTACAGGGTGTGGCACATTTCTCTAAGATTGATCTCAGGTCCGGATATCATCAACTGTGAGTTAGGGACCAAAATACATTGAAAACAGCTTTCAGGACAAGATATGGGCATTATGAATTCTTGGTGCCTTTTGGATTAACAAATGTGCCGCAGTGTTTATGGCTTTGATGAACAAGATCTTCTCACCATATCTTGATCGGTCGTGGTAATTTTTATTGATGATGTTTTGGTATACTCTAAGACCAAAGACGAGAATGTGGAACATTTGAGGACTTCTCTGCAATTGCTAAGGGACCACCGACTGTATGCCAAATTGGACAAGTGTGAATTCTGGTTAGAGCAAGTTGCCTTTTGAGGGCATATAATCTCAAAGGATGGGCTTGCAGTAGATCCAGCCAAGATTGAGGCTATAACTACTTGGCAGAGTCCCAAAACCGGTGCAGAAGTTAGAAGTTTTGTTGGCCTGGCCGGTTACTATAGAAGGTTTGTGAAGGATTTTTCCAAGGTAGTTGCACCTTTGACCAAATTGACCGGGAAGAATGAGCCATTTGTTTGGTCAGCGGAATGTGAGTCTAGTTTCCAACTCCTTAAGGAGAAATTAACCTCAGCCCCGATCTTATCCCTACCAGAAGGGAGTGGCAAATTTGTTATCTATACAGATGCTTCGGGGATTGGGCTAGGATGTGTACTCATGCAGAATGGAAAGGTAATAGCATATGGATCTCGACAATTGAAGGAACATGAGAAAAGTTATGCCACACATGATTTAGAATTGGCTGCAGTAGTCTTTGCGCTGAAGATGTGGAGACTTTATTTATATGGAGAGAAATTTGAAGTCCATAGCGACCATCGTAGTCTCCAGTATCTGTTTTCATAGCATGATCTTAACATGAGACAGCGCAGATGGTTGGAATTCATAAAGGATTATGATTTTCCGATTAAATACTTCCCCAAGAAGGGGAATGTAGTGGCCGATGCTTTAAGCAGGAAATCCACCACCGAGTTGGCAGCCTTATGTGGAGAATGGTCTCTAGTAGAGGAATTCCGAGATCTGGATGTAAAAGTTGAATTAGTAGATGATAAGGTTATGTTAGTAGCTATGTCAGTCTTCGAACCCACCTTTATTCAACAAATCAAGGAGAGGCAGTTTGAAGATCCGGAGTTTGTTAAGATTCGTGACCACATATCTGAGAAACCTGATTTCAGGATGGTAGACGGTGTATTGTACTTTAGAGATCGGCTTTGTGTTCCAGCGGTTCAAAATCATAACCTGAAAAGAGCAATTATGACTGAAGTACACCATGCTCGATATTCCATGCACCCCGGGAGTACAAAAATGTACCGGAATTTACATGGCAGGTTTTGGTGGAATAACATGAAGAGGGATATAGTGGGCTTTGTGGCAAAATGCCTTACCTACCAACGAGTGAAGGCTGAACACAGGAGCCCTACCGGTTTGTTACACCTTCTGCAGATTCCTAAATGGAAATGGGAGAATCTCACGATGGATTTTGTTTTAGGGCTGCCCCGAACAAGTAGGCATCATGATGTTGTGTGGGTGATTGTCGACTGACTAACGAAATCAGTCCACTTTATTCCCATCAGGAAAGGGATGAAATTTCAAGAATTGGTCATGATCTTTATTGATGAGATTGTGCGGCTACATGGTACTACAGTCTCAATTGTGTCCGATCGAGACAGTAGGTTTGTGTCTTCCTTTTGGCAGTCGTTTTAGACGTCCTTAGGCACCAAACCTAATTTCAGCACGGCTTACCATCCTCAGACAGATGGGCAATCGGAGCGAACGATACAGACCCTCGAAGATATGCTACGAGCTAACGTATTGGATTTCGGAAAGGAGTGGGATGAACACTTCTCTTTATGCGAGTTTGCATACAATAATAGCTTTCACGCGAGCATCGAAATGGCTCCATTTGAAGCCTTGTATGGACGTAAGTGCAGTACGCCTCTCTGTTGGGAAGAAGTTGGGGTTAGGAGTTTCCATGGACCCACCCTGGTGGCGGATACAGCGGAAAAGGTGCAAAAGGTGCAAGATAGGTTGAAAACTACACGATCACGCCAGAAAAGTTATGTAGATAACCACCGCCGGCCCCTCGAGTTCCAAGTGGAGGACAAAGTTTTCTTAAAAGTTTCCCTAATGAAGGGTACTATTAGGTTTGGACAAAAAGGTAAGCTTGCTCCATGGTTTGTGGGACCTTTCGAGATACAGAGTAGAGTGGGAGACTTAGCTTATCGGTTGGAGCTACCACCCCCACTTGCGGGAGTTCATAATGTGTTCCATGTGTCGATGGTCAGGAAGTACCTCCCAGACCCTTCACATGTCCTTGAGTTGGACGACGTGCAAGTGAGTCCTGATGTGAGCTATGAAGAGAGACCCCTTCATATCGTTGACACTAAGGAACAGGTGCTACGTACATGAACTATCAAATGGGTTAAGGTGTTATGGGAGCACCATGGACAGGAAGAGGCCACTTGGGAACTTGAAGATCAAATTCGGGCGCAATATCCAGAGCTACTACCCCAGGTACGTTGCATTCGAAGGACCGAATGATCTTAAGTGGGGGAGGATGTAAGGTCCCGAATCCCACTAATCTTGATTTATATTAATTAAGCTCGTTCTATATTAATTGAACTCGATTAAGGCTAATTTAATCCAAAAATTTTCGGGTTTGGGCCTTGGATAGGGAGTTGGGCGGAGTTCGGCCCCATTTTAACAGTTAAGGGCCTTTTCGTAATTTGTCCTTGCACGTCTTGGACACCTCGTCCATTTCCTTTCGTGGAATCTTTCGCGTAGATCATCTTTCGTGTTGGGCCCGACTTGATTCGGACTTATCTTGGTCCAATTGAGGTGCATTTGACCTAAACTGAAATTTCTTAAAACATATGGCCCTGCATGTAACTTCCAGAGAAATTCATATTTAAATGGGAGCTCAACATATCTTCCTCTCTTCTTTTTGTACAACTGCTAGAGCTCTCCCTTCTCTTCAGTTTCTCTTCATTCCTCTTCCCGTGGAGGTGCTACCACGACTGGTAAGGGGTCGTGCATGTGTTAGGAAACGCCTCCACTGATTTCCTTCTCCCTTGGGTACTTCTTTCCTGAAATCTACAGCAGTATAAGGTGAGGGGTTGTCTTCATTTCATCCTTTTGGGTTATTAGGGCCATAAGGACTCCACCACATGACATGCATGTGAACTTAAACCCCATTTTCCTCTTTGCATGTTCTATTGTAGATAACCCATTTCGATTTGGAGTTTTCCCTCTACCCCCACGACAAGAAGTGTTAGAAATGGGCTAAACACTGGTAACAAGGCAAGTACTTGAGCTTATATGCACTGCATGTGTAATTTACTCACTGCATGTTGAGTTAGTTCTTCCAATTTTTCCCACTGCAGTCTCTTCTTAATGGGTGTGTGAGAAATTAAGTTGTTACTTGGGTGCCAGTGGGGTATGAATCAAGTGGGAATGGTAAAAATGGGAATAGAGGGTGTGGGAGTACAGAACACCTTAATTGGATACTACTAGTAAGTCATAGAACCCCCTCCCAATATAGGTTCTGTACTGATTGAAATCGGAATTAATCTACAGAACTGTATTCAGGTTTCTAAAGCTTACGGTGAAGCTACGGCTAAGCCGTGAGCACTTATGGCTTAAGGTCCAGAGAGCAACACAACCTGATTTTGAACTACGGCTCACCTACGGCTACACCATGGATTTCACTACGGCTAAGCCGTATTCAGCCCGTGACCTAGGCGTAGGTCTTCCTACAGCGAGCTTTCCAGAGAGCTCATGGAACCCAGTTTTTTTTACGTTTTGCAGACGGCTGCACCGTGGAATACACTACGGCTACACCGTAACCTCCCCGTACCCTAGCCGTAGGCTTAGCATGGCTAAGCCGTAGGCCAACATACAGTTAGGCCGTAAATGCGCTTGAAAATCTAAACAGATTATGACCCACTCGGCTAAGCCGTAGCCTTGCATACGGCTAAGCCGTAAGGACCCAGTAAACATAGGGGTTAAGGGTATTCAATGCTTTTGTAGGGCCTTAGTATTGGCACCTCTACACCGCTACACTGGCCCAATGGTAAGCACAGTAAACAAGGAAATGAATGACACCCAAATGGTCTCCCAATAGTAAGTCATGGATGTTGGCATAAGAAGGTGTCCCGTATGCCTATAAGGTAATACGAAGACGCGGTAACACAACGACACCGGATTTCTTTTGGGTACGTCGGGTTGAATGTTCTTGGGAATCAGGGGCCAATTATTATAATAATATCTCAATCCGGATGCATGCATCTTGCTACGTTCCACCACCTTCAACATGAACTATTTCCTCTAACAAAACCTTGAGGCCATTCAAACCTGAGCTTCTAATGAGCGCGTGTCTGACAAGCCAGAGCTTCTAATGAGTGTGAGTTTGCTAGCCAAGGGTATGATATGACTGATACGATTGAATCTGAGTCGGCACCACTCAGCTTATGCCTTTTTGGGTATATGTTATGTATGTCACCACTGCAGTAGATTTACGAAGGAGTAGTCGGCGCTCCTCGGGAAGCTAGCTTGATCCCCTAGCGACCCATATGATATGTATACTCCCTTTTGGGAGAATAGAGCCCCATGGTTGCCAATCAGTATGTATGATGTTTTAACGGTAATTCCTCATTCATTGTCACTCCTGCATTATGTGTTTAGCACGTCACCATTGTTCTTTTAAATCAGTGCGTACTGTTACGTACTTTTGTTATATGTATATATTGTTATACTTGTTTCATATGCCCTAGTATTTTAACAGTGTTACCCTTGGTATTGCAGGTCCAGCATCCGGTCCCAACGCGGACACTGACGTGCCCCCGGAGGGTACCCCAACGGTACCTCGGGGTGTAGACGAGTGGACGGATGGCGACGTCTATTATTAACCATCCTACGAAACGCGTGGATTCTTAGGATGTTATGCTTGGACCTTTTGTATCAAACTCTTAAGTAGTATTCTTGGAATGTATTTAAAAGACTTCAACACTATCATATGTATATATATGTTTACTTTTGAATGTTAACAAACTATGAACTTCATATACTCTTGATAATTATTGAGTATTTCACAGGATTTCGCTTATGATCAGTTATGTTTGTATGTGTGTCAGCTTACCTCACACGTTCCTGTGGAATCTCCCTTGTAGGAATTCGTGCATAATTCTTCAAGGCACAGATTTCTACGGGATTACGTATCCACGCCCTAGGGGCCCACTCAAATCCCCAAATTCCCGGGATTTGGGCGTGACACATTCTCACTCTTGGCGCTATGAAGAAATTCATCCAGATCATCATTCCCAATGTTCCTCATGTAATAATCTTCCAACACGTCAAATAATTCATCCTCATCCTCAATCTATTCATCGCATCCCATTCTATCCCCAACATCTTCACTATCGTTATATTCATTATCATGTTATGTGTGTGCCTCATTCACAAGTACAAGTTCCCCGTGGTGCAACCAAGTCATGTAACCTAGGTCTATTCTCCTCAAGCCCAGATGATATTCCACAACTTCACTGGTGTGCCACTCAAAGTGCATGCAGTCCATACAAGGGGCAACAAATCTTGTTATCCTTTGCTAAATTGGCCATTACAAATTCAATGAATGACTTAACCCCATCCTGGTCAGGTTGGCTTCGTCTGTTAGTAAGTTTTGTCCTAAACCCCATCCTGGTAAGGCTGGCTTCATCTATTAGTGAGTTTCATCCAACTCTTGTCCGTAGCTAGGCCTTGTGAATCTCAAAAAAGAAATGCATCCACCAAGAACACTTCCCTGGTGACGATGCACATACAACACATAGTAAAATGAACAAGTTTTAAACCCATGTAGTAAAATGATAAAATTTTATACTTTATAAGATAAAGAGCACACACGTCTTTTTGAGGAAGAAATTAGAAACCCCCATCTTCTTTGAAAAAACTAGTAGATAAGAAATTTGTAGAACTAAAAAATCAAGGTAAAATAATATCAAGAGGTTTTATGGTGGGTTTGTTTATAATGAAATTAATAACACCGATACATGTTTTTTGTTTTTTCCATGCATCCACGAGATGGTTCTTGGCTAACTTTCATAAACATCAAATTTCATGTAAAAATCAAATCTTAACAAGTATAAATGACTAAAAACAGAATTTCCCAAATCAAGTTTCTAAAGCTTCATCACATAGTAAAAAATTCTTTTACCTCCAAAGCTTCATCATAATAAAGAAGAAGAAAAAGAAAAAGAACAAATATACTCATATGCACTACTTCCTTCATTGAAAATCATAACCTAATCACTCAAAATCAATGTGCTAATGAAATATATTTGCTAACAAAAGAAAGCTTCAATATGTATTCCCACATGTTAGGAATCCTTATATTCAGCACAATACCCATTTCCAAAAATCATTACTACCCATCAAAATACAATTAGAAGTTTAAAAAAAACTAAAAACCCAAAGATGAAAACCCCAGACAAAGAAGAACCCCACAATCCAAATCATGAGAACATGGAGATAGAGATTTAGAGAGACAGAGAGAAGTGATTACCTGGAAGAGATTTAGAAAGAAAGAGAGTCTATTCTAGGTTTGGAATGGCGACACTCTTCTTGAAAGTTTCTTTGATAGTTGTGCACTTTCAATATGCTTTTTGCCCATTCGCTTGCTAGATTAAATGTAGCTTGTTTAAAGGTCTCTAATCTCCACCACAGGTATACTAAATATAATGAAATCAAATTCAATTGATACGAGTATTTTACAAGTACCAAACATGACAAAAAATCTGCTGAAAAAAAACATAATGAACTAGAAAAAAGATATTATATTCTAAGAAACCTAGTTCATAGATTTAGAGCAAGCATAGATTCAACAATAAATAGAGAGCTAAAATTAAACTGATTACAAGAGAATGAGACCATCCTCATTCTATTCCCATCCATTCCTCTGCTAAAAGAATCAAAACAAAATGGCAATGAACTATTAACGGAATTTTTATCATCTTTCAATATGTTCAGCAAACTAAATCCAAATAAATAAATTAAAAAACAAATAGTTCAACCATTTAAAATATTTCTTACTTGCATGAAAAAAAAAGAACCAACATATGGGATAAAGAATAAGAAGATTGCATACTTAGATGAAGATGAAATTTGGTTTTCCTTTTAGTATAATAGGGGATGAATGAGAATAGTAGCTGTAGAAGTAAAGTAAATAAATTTCTAATCTCCTATTGTAATTTGTCTCTACAAACCAAGAAAAATTTTCAAGTCTTAAATAAATTTTTTTTCCTTGAGATTCATGTTAGATGCATCTTGTTGAACAAGGAAAATTCCTTTTTAACATCTACCTATGGTAGATAAAGAAAATAGATACACTTATTGTAAGGCCTAGGAATAGATTGGTTGGACCTTCAATTTTATGAGAATTTTGTAAGGTCATCAATCTTTTTAACGAGCACTTCAATAATATAAATCTTGATCTCTTTAATAAATTGGGTGTTCAATCTAAAATACTTAATACATGGGCCAAAATGCATAGAATTAAGAGGAGTAGTGAACTATACATATATGTTGTTTGGAAGTGTACTATTGTTGAACATAAAACAAAAATAAAAGAAGGAAATGATAAACAAAGCAAATCTCTAATCTCCACCATGAATCATAAACCCCCTTCCTTCAATATCAACCTCCTTCAAAATCAATCTCTAATCTCCACCCAATAGATCCCTCATCCAGCAAGTAAATTACTCATGTGAGGGGAAATGCATTCATCATAATTAGCAAATGCATTCATCTAACCAGTAAATGCATGCATCTAAGAATTTTGCAAAGTGAGAAAGAGAGTGCATTCATAAAAATCAGTAAATGTATTCATCTAAGAATTTCACAGGCCAAATATGACATTTTTACAACAATGCCAACTTTATGAATTCTTACAATTCGAATAAAAAAATATAGAACTCTCACAAAAGAACAATTGCTTTTATATGAGATATGAGAAATTCCCAACAAAGTAACATTGGACATTCCATAAACAAACCCAAATAGTGTCCTAGATTTTTCCCCCATTTGATTTAGTTGCTGCCCAAGAAGTAAATATACATAAAATAAAAAAAGAAAAAACAGAGAACCTTGGCAATCAGTACACATACATACACCAAACCATAAGAGAGAGAGAACACAAAGGCCTTGTTTGATATCTCTCTCTACTCGTATTCCAACAAAGCCAAAAAAAAAAGAGACTAAAATTAAAAAAATGCATTGGAGAAAACATAGAAAGTCATCCATCATTTGGAGGAAAAATAGAATGCAATATTCTATCCAACCAACTCATTTGATGCGGAGTCTCATAGAAAGGATGACACAAGTGATTTGGCTTGAATGATCTCAAAACAGGGCCTTGGTTATGTTTCATTCAAAATAAAAAATATTTGTTATTATCTCATTCCATTATTTTGTAAGATGAAAAAGTCCATAAATATAAATGAGAGACAAATGGGTCGACAGATTCATCCTTGATAAAATAAATACAAGATGGTGGAATGACTTCCATACTTCCAAAATAAGACATTTGTCAGTAGCTATCTTCTTTCCAAAGATTGTGTTTTTTTACAAGCCCACCATGAGAAACACAAACAGTTAGGACTTGGGTTGTTGTTCTTATTCCTCAAAGGGGCCAAAGGTAGTTTTCGTCATAGTTGTAGGAGACACAAGTGTAGAAGAGAAAGTAGATGTTATTCCTCTATCTCGTTTTCAGACATCGCCCAATCTCGATTTCACATTCATTAATTTAGACAACCCTAGGTAGACAAGGCATTGTCAACACCAAAAAGGGTTGGTGAGGGACTTGAATCAACACATTTACATACATAGGGGAAAAAAAGCAAAGAGCAAGGCAATCATAGTAAGATAAAAAAAGAACTAAAGAACTAATCGGTTCCATGGACAAGGAAGATGAAAAACAAATGAACAGGACAATTCCTCCTTTCATATTACACAAAAAGAAAGAAGAGAGAGAATTTAAAAAAGAAGAAACAACAAACATAACAGGGAAGGAGAAAAGGGTGAATGAAGCATGAACAAGCTCAGGCCTAAGAATTAAGATGATCTTAATAAGAGGAATTGAGTAGCTCCTCCAAATAATCAACCCCTAGGTCCTCCAACTCTACTATCTTCTCTATCTACCAATCTCTCTCTTTTCTTCTTCCTAGTTGAGGAAACAATGACACCCATTTTTTCCACGATCAACTATACAAAATAAACTAAAAAAAAACCCTAAACAGAATAAACTCCAGCCAACAAAGATAAATCTATACATATGAGCATACAATTTGTCCCATAAAATCCAGTCTATAACATAGTTTAAGAAAGCAAAAAGACTCATTTCATTGAACTAAAAATAAAAAAAAAACACCTGAATACCCCCCAACCCAACAATCAAAGAAATATGTTCAGCAAACTCAAAACAACAAAACCCATTTCACCAAAACTCCAACAACCCAAAAAAAAAAAAAAACACCTCAATTCTATACAACTAAATAACTTAATCAAGAAAAAAAATAGCACATTAAAAAACAAAAACACATAAAGCAGCAAACTTGGGCAAAATCAGATTAAGCATTCCTACTAAACTTAATTTCAAAACCCAATGTACCAAATAGAAACACATACAACAACAAACTTGGGAAAAATCATTTTTGATCACTTTTCCTCCCATAAGACAAATGTAGCCTTCAATTGTAAAATAAAAATAGACAAACAGAGGAAACGATGATCAAAGCTACCGTTTTTTTTAAGCCTATGTGATTCTGCAGATGGTAGCTTTACGTAGGTAAGATTCGATCAAGAGAAAACACAAACAGAAATATTGAAAACAGAGCAAATGTGCATGTACTGTAGTTTGGGTTTCCAATCACATTGAAAAGGAAATAATGGAAAGGGGAGCATAACAGGGAAGCACACATCCCGCACAACGACTGCTCAAAAAAAAAAACCACCTAATCACATGGTTAAGTGAAGGTGGTGATAGTGATGAAAGAAGATGGTTTTCGGAGAGAGGAGGAGCAAAAGGCGGTCGCACTACCAGAGGCATTCACACCCCAAACAGAGATAGGGATGGGGAAAAAAAGAAATTGAAGAAGATTTAGGGAGAAGATGGCTAGAATATCACCTGGAGGAGAGAGGGTAAGCGGTGTGCCGCCGTTGACACCGGAGTTGGAGATAGATTTCAGGAGTGCCGCAGTTCAAAGAAGAAGAACTGCTCACAGGAAGTTTTTCGGTTTTTCAATGGAACCTTAATGAAAAGAGTATGCGTTGGCCCGAATATTAAAATGTCTTCCGCAACGATACTATGTCGTCACCAAAACACTTCCCGCAGTAACATAATTCGTCACCTAAAGTTCTAAAAATCTTTAGGCAATAGCTTTCCTTCATCGCTAAAAATCTTTTCTTGGCTTCCTTTTCTGTAAAGGCGGTGAAAATTTTTATCCTCTTTCCTGCAAATTGGCGCGAAATAGCTAGTTGCACATGGGGTAAACTAGAATATATGGCAACGACTTACTAGATTCGTCACCAAAAAAATAATTTTAGGCGACAATAATCTGGGTTGTGGCCAAAATATGACCTTTTGGTGACAATATGATCCATTTGTCACAAAAAGGCATGGCCAAAACTATTTTTCCTTGTAGTGGGCATTACAAATGGTGTCAAGGCCAACTCTCGACTAGTTCTAGTGTGGATCCCTATCATGGTTTGGTGCAAGTGGGCATGTTTCCATGTAAGCAGCCAAGAGAGCTGGTAGGCGATAGCGACTGACAGGCTACTGCACAGGGGTATGCAGCCCTTAAGCGGGTGGATTGTGACGTTCTAGAGTCCCACATCGATTATAAAGAGGAAAGTACCTGGGCTTAAATATAGAGCTTAGGGCCTACCCAAGATGAGGCCTTTTAGTGGGTTGAGGCACACTAGAAGTAAAACTGTGAGGGCCATGGGCCAAAGTGAACAATATCATGCATGGTGTGGGGCGGGGCATTATCTACCATGATGTTGAATTCGTGGTTGTGGATACATCGGATGCAAGTTGTCCTATCCACATTTCACCAAAAGATCAGATTCTCGACCAACGAACAGGTCATGGAGATTAGGGGTGACTAGGTGGTGTTGAGTAGTTGTCATGTAGAGGTAGTGAAGGGCAAACTGGTGGATACGGAGAGAAGTAATGCTTAAGGGGCCAAGTGGGCCACACTTAAATAGCAATTACAGCATGGTTGGCTGGATACCGAGGAGCCTATCAGTGGCCTAGTTGATAAGTCAGCCAAGGAACTATAGGTAGTACGAATCAAAGAAGAAGAGCTAGACAAATACTTTTTTATCGGATCCTTTTTGTTGGATCAAGAAAGTAGAGAGTTGATAGATTTCTTAAAGGAAAACTTGGATGTATTTGCTTGGACACAATATGAAATGCATGGAGTTGACCCAAAGATAATATGTCACAAGTTAGGAGTTGATCCAAAGTCAAAGCCAGTTGTCCAGAGGCAAAGGAAGCTAGCACTTGATCAAAAGGAAACAGTAAATGATGAGTCGACAAGCTATTAAAGGCCAATGCTATTAGGGAAGTTCATTATCCAAAAAGGTTGTTAAATGCCATGGTAGTACCCAAGAAACATAAAAAAAATGGCATGTATGTGTGGACTTCACCGATTTGAACAAGGCATGCTTGATGGATAGCTTTCCCTCACCAATGATTGATCAGCTAGTTGATTCGATAATGAGGCATGGCAGGATGAATTTTCTGGATGCCTTCCATGGTTACCACCAAATAGCCATGGATGAGGCTGACCAAGAAAAGACTTCAATTTTCATGCCAAATAGAACCTATTGTTACAAAAGAATGCCATCTGGACTTAAGAATGCAGGAGTGACTTGCTAAAGATTCGATACAAAAATGTTCCAGGGTTTGACTGGTAAGATTGTCAAGGTATATATATAGGACATGGTGGTGAAGAGTAGAAAGGGTTCTAACCAAATAAAAGATCTAAAGGAAGTGTTCGGCATCTTGAGGAGGTTTCAATTGAAGTTAAATGCCTCCAAATGTGCCTTTTAAGATTTATTGTTACTCAGAGGGGAATCAAGGCCAATCCCGAGAAGATTTAAGCCATGAAAAATGTTGTAAAGCCAAAGACGAAGAAGGATGTGCATAGACTTATTAGCATGATGGTGGCGCTCAACCGATTCATTATAGATCCTTGTACAAATGCCGATCCTTATTCTTAGCTCTAAAAAACAAGCTAGCGACATTTGGAATGAGGATTGGAACCGAGCTCTTGAGAAATTGAAAAGGTATCGCAACTCCCCTTTAGTATTGTCCATTCTAGAGCGAGGGGAAGAAATGGTATTATATTTGGTGTGTCCAACCACGCTTTGAGTATAACGTT
The DNA here is from genome assembly GCA_037013555.1 of Sextonia rubra. Lineage (NCBI taxonomy): Eukaryota > Viridiplantae > Streptophyta > Magnoliopsida > Laurales > Lauraceae > Sextonia > Sextonia rubra. The sequence goes on from JASUAD010000011.1 coordinate 11,752,451, forward strand.
AATGAGGGAACAAGGGAAACAATGCATGGCCATTTACTTTGTTAGTAAGACCCTGCTGGATGCTGAAGCCAGGTATCCCCCGTTGGAGAAGCTAGCCTTAGCATTGGTATGTACTACATGGAAACTCCAACATTTTTTTAAGGTGCACACCATAAAGGTCTTGACAGAGCATCCATTGAGGTCTATACTGTAAAAGGCTGATTTGTTCCAAAGAATGGTTAAGTGGGCAGTCGAGATAAGTGAGCACAAGATATGGACAGTAACAAAAGGACAGATAGTGGCTAATTTTACAAAAGAATTCATAGCTAAGGAGGACAATCAACTTGAGGAATCACATCTTCGCTCAGTACCTTGTGCCATGGATGACAAGCTAAGGGGTGGGTGAAGGAAAGCAAGTCTGGAAGGTGTATGTTGATGGAGCGCCCAATAGCATGGGTGCTAGTGTGGGAGTGGTGTTGGTCACCCAAGAAGGCTTGGTGATCAAGAAAGCAATCTCACTAGGATTCCTGGCCTCAAACAATGAGATAGAGTACAAGGCTTTGCTGTCAAGACTCAAGGTTGCCGAGCTGCTATAGGCAAGGACACGAATTGTCTTTTGTGACTCACAATTGGTAGCTAATCAATTGAGTGGAGAGTATATCGCTTAAGATGAGCGAACGATTGCTTACCTAGAAAGGTGCATAACTAATAAAGAATTTTAAGAGTGTTAAGATAAAACAAATGGGAGGGAAATGCCCAGTAGATAGCTTGGCCAGTTTTGTGTCAGCAGTTAAATTCAAGCTTAGAAGAGAAATAACAGTAGAGTATCAACAGCAGCAGAGCATCAAGGAAGAAATTGTTTTCGATATTGAGGAAGCTAAGGAAGAAACAGGCTGGATGACACCGATGTTGGATTTCCTGAGGAATGGAGCCTTGCCAGCCGAGGCAAAAAAGAGTTTGAAGGTGAGAAGGAAGGCAGCTCAGTTCTACTTGTCTCCTCAAGGGAAGCTATACTAATGGTCTTATTCTGGGCCATATCTATAATGTGTGCATTCGAGCAGGGTCCAAACTTAGCTTTGAGAAATTCATGAGGGAATATGTATAACCCACATTAGTGGTCGAAGTCTCGCCCACCGAGCAATGTCTTAGGGGTATTAGTTGCCGTACATGAAAAATGATGCACTTTAGTTCATCCAAAAATGTGAGAAATGCCAAAAGTTTGGCTCCAATATTCACCAACCAGCCGAGTTATTGAACTCAATGACAAGTCCTTGGCAATTCGATCAGTGGGGGATCGATATAGTAGTGTCATTGCCAAGGTCTGTTAGGAACTTTAGATTCCTCATTATAGTAGTTGACTACACAAAATGGATCAAGGCGGAGCCCCTGGTCCATATTCTGGAAATTAACGCTAAAAATTTGTATGGAAAAATATTGTCACCAGATTCGGCATTCCCCAAACTTTGGTTAATGACAATGGCAAGCAATTTAAGGGTAAGGCATTTGAGGGCTTATGTACCAGGCTTAGTGTCAAGCACTACTATTCCACCCACGTCTGTCCTAAGAGCGATGGACAAGCTGAGAACTCCAATAAAAAGATATTGGATGCAATCAAGAAGAGGCCTGTGGGAGTTTGAGGAAAATGGGTGAACAAGTTGTTAAGCATCCTTTGAGCATACCAAACAACTCCAAGAAGGTCAATTTGAGAAAACCCATTCCCCTTTGCCAATGGGGTGGAGGCCGTGATTCCACTAGAGATTGGTTTGCCTACGTTAAAGATAGAAGTCTACAACCAATAGGAGAATGAAGGAAACACTGCTTGGGAACTTGATGTCACAACCCTAGCCTAAAAATCCTCGGATTAGGGTTAATACCTAAGCGTGATACACTTACTCCCGTGTAATCCACAACTGGACCGGAGTCTAAGTGAAATTACACAAAGGATGTTCACATTACTTACACGTGTAAGGAGCTTTTAACGGACATCTGTCCAAGCATTAATCACATGGAAGCCTGTCAATATTATTTAACCATTTTGTTTTTCTCCAATAATAATAAACAATTCCCAAGGTATCAATTGATGAAAACAGCACACACTAAAATACCATTAAAAAGGGTAACATACTATGTGATATGTATGTATATGAGTTATACAAGGGTGTTATCACATGTCTATAAAAAAGAGAATAAAGTTTTATAGATAACAACAAAATATACATTGTCCCAAAAGAAAGGGGAATTATGAACTATACATGTAATAAAACTAATGCAAAATGTCATGAAACCCTATCCTTAAAAACTCTAACAAGAAAGGTCCTAATATGCTTGCATCGCGCTCCGTGGCGGGGATCAGTCAAATCGCTCATGTTGTCCACTCATCGAGGCCTGAACGGACTCCATAGGCATCCTCCCAAGTCTCCTTGATCTTTGTAAGATCGGAACTAGGATCTTAGCCTGTAATAGCATTAGACAACTTATGAATAAGACTATTTATCAAAGTATAAGTATAATCAAAGTAACATACGTTGTATATAAAAGAATCATTAACAAGTGATCATAGAGGTCAATTTAGTAAACTAGGCATGTTGTACATTGAGTAAAAATGATATGAGAATCAAATAAGGGAAATACTTTACTATTTGGCTACTACATTTGCTGTATCCTCCCTCTAGGGTTTTTGCATTGAGAATACTAATGTCCTAGCCAAAGGTATGGTTGGTCTCTACATTCATGGAGTCCGGAAGCTCTAAAGGCACATTACAGTGGTACCATAACAATCTATTACACCAAAGTCGACCTCGTCGGGTATAATAAGGTCGAAGCTGAGTAGAGCAAGACCATTTCGAATCATATAATTGAAATTTAGTAATTCATACAATTTGTTTTATTATAAACAATTTATTAGACGTTCAACTCATTCTTACTCAATTTAATATTGGCAATAGGAAAACATATGTCAAGAAACGTTAAACTAAAATCAACCCATATGATGATCATTTCAAATCATTTCAATAATAGAGAGCAATTAGAATGATTTAATATGCTATGCAATTCAAATTAGTAGAATCAAGGTGTTTTACGAGCAAACCCTAATCTAGTCATCCATTGTTTCTAATCATGAATGATGTTGTAGTTTTAAGCTATTTGCTGCACGGTTGTCTCTATTTGATATTACATTGTGTAAGGAATAGTGTATCAAAGTCCCTTAAACCAATACTCATGGGGAGGTGATTAACAACTGGATAATATTACATGAATAAGTCTCAACCCTCAAAACCCTTCATGTTAAGTAATTTTCCATTGGGCCAAATGATTTGGATAAAGGATTCCAAGGAACTATGGTCCTACAATGTCCTCCCAAATGTCCCAAAATTTCTTAAGTTTTCAGGGTTCTTACTGCTTAGTTGTGGATAGCCCATGGCTTAGCCATGGTTTACAAAATTTTCCCGCATTTTACGGCTTAGCCTTAGGTGGCTCACAGCTTGGCTATAGCTTAGCCGTAAAGTATTTCACGTTGGGTTGCAAATGGGTCGGTTCCAGTCAGGGTCCATGCCGGAACTAGAACTGGAACCGAAACCATTATGTTCCAACTTACTAGATCCAGAACTAGTTTCAGAATGTTTCCTTTTTGCCCCGCCAAGTACCAACCATCATAAAACATATCACTCAATAGTCTTAACAAGTGATCAGGTCCTTTCACTGTTCTTCTGAATCGTAACCCATGTCATCATAACCTTAAGCATATAAGGATAAAATTAATTAGTTTTAGTGTAGGTTGAACAAATGGGAAGCTTTTGCAACTTAATATATCCACCACCACAGTCAAGCTTTTGCTCATGCTTAATATAGAATTTAAAAACCAATGTCTTATCATTGTTACTGAACTTAGAAAGCCCTATTAGAAAATTAAAATATAAAAATGAGGCGAGACATAAACAGAGATTGGAGAGAAAGTGGAAGTTTAGAAAAACTTAGAATTCAAGAATCACATTCAAAAAGTCCATCCATCAATAACCTGCACCCTTAACAGAATCAAGAGTTTACAAAACATCAACAATCAAAAGTTTATAAAAAACATTCAATCTAAACTATCGAAAGTCCAAACATCAGATTTTAAGTCCAACCATTAGTAATCAAAAGTTTACAAAACACATGTAAACTTCAACTATAAACTATCAGCCCATAATTCATCCCTCACAAATATAAATTGCACCAGTCCATGGCACACTTCATCTACAACAAAGAAAAAAAAATGAGTTAATAATATTCTTATACAAAGTAATCATTCAAACCAAATTGAAAATTAAATAAATCTGTAACTCACTAATCATTTCAAGCCACCATCAATTAAGATTATATTTGAAGTCTCAACTTTATCAATATTGACTGCCTTTGTGATTGTGTAATGGTAAAATTAAATATAGGAAAAATGAGTTAAACATATTCTTATACAAAGTAGTCATTCAAATCAAATTGAAAATCAAATAAATCTATAACTCACTAGTCATTTCAAGTCACCATCAATTGAGATTATATTTGAAGTCTCCTCTTTATCAATATTGACTGCCTTTGTGATTGTGTAATAGTAAGATTAAATATTTGAAAAATAAACTTAAATATGAGAAAGTTTTATGAATTTGAATGCAAAAGAAATCATATGAAGGTACAAAAAAATTACCTTTTCTTGAACTTCTCAGCTAATTTTGACAACATATTAAGCTCTCTACTGTAGTTGGGAGTAAATTACTCCTGTAATCATCAATTGTTCTACCTCCAATACTAAAAGTTGATTATGATGCAACGGAGGATGTAAGAATGGCCAAAATATCATGGGCCATTAGAGCAATGTCACGGTATTTGGTTGCATTGTTTTTCTACCGACCTAGTATATCAAAATCCTCATCATCTATGCTAAGCCATAGTGCTTCATCCGAAAATATCTGCAAATCTGACTTTCTTTCAATGGGTGAATTTTCTTTGAGAAACATGTTGAGGTCAACTTCCCAACCTTTTTTAATAGCACTAGCAACAATTGGAGAAGCAACAATTGGACTTGTCCCATAACTACCGCTAGCACCATCACAAGCACTCCTGGCACTCCAAACATTGGGTGAAAGTCTTCCATCAAGAGAATATTCATTGTAAAGGCTTTTCAATGCAAGCTTAACATCCATAATCCTTGCATCGGACTTAGCACCATAAATGAATGGAAAGTAGTATTCAATTACTTTAAATTTGAGTCGAGGATAAAAAATTGCAGCAATTGCTAAGGTGTGGGAATGATATTCCAATATTTTTTGAACCTCGCAATCATTTTCATGGCTATATCTTTGATAAAAGATTCTGAACTATTGTACCATTCAATCAAATGCAAGTGTAGTATACTAACATCAGAAAAATAAAAATTCACTATTGGGTACTCAATGCTTGAAAATTTTTGTGTCATCTCATAAAACACTTTCAAACATGTACATATACTTTTCACGTTTTTCCATTTCTCAAAACTTGTGGCAAATTTGTATCCACTATCACGATCACTTAAACGTTCAAAAACTTCCTCAAATTGTATCACTGTTTCTAGCATTGCAAAACTAGAGTTCCACCTATTCAAATTATCAGGTTGGATTTTCTTTTTTGGAGCTCGTACTTGCCATGTAATTTCATTAAAATTTTGTTCTCTCAACTGTGAAGCTCTAATAATTTTACACTTTCATGAACTTTGTAAATTATATCTCATATGGAAACCATGCCATCTTGAACTATCAAATTCAAAATGTGTGCACAACACTGCACATGAAATATATCTCTATTGGACAAAATTACACCCTTAGTCGTAAGCTTTGACTTGAGCTCTCGAACCACAATATCATTGGTAGAACAATTATCTAAAATAATGGCACACAATTTTTTATCGATATTCCAGCTATATAACCTGTCTAATATGCAGTTACAAAGTACTTTGCCAGTGTGGGGAGCTTCAACAGAGCTAAATGCAATGATCTTTTTTTGTAAATTCCAGTGATCAATAAAATAACATGTTAAACTCATGTACCCAAGATTCTGATTAGAACTCCACATGTCAGTTGTCAAACTTGACATTTTAGATTGTCCAAGAAATCATAAAGCTTTTGTTTCTTCTCATTATAAATCTTTATAATATCGGACTTCAAAGTACTCCATGACACCGTTTTAAACATCAGTTGGAGCCCTTTTATGAAATTTCAAAACCCCTCATATTCTACAAAGCAAACTGAGAATTCATGTAATATGACCGTGCGTGTAAGATCATGTTTACTTTTCTCTTGATCAAATTTGAAACTTTGCATAGCACTAACTCCTCCTTCTTTTACTTTACTGAGTTGTAAAATGTGCTGTTTTATATTTCCTTTCCCCTGTTTATTATATTTGTAAACAACACAATGACTTAGATGTTTTTTCAAATGTGAAATTCCATCTGTGCTCTTCCCATTCAGTAACTTTTTACAATGATTGTACAATGCCTTTGCAACTCCATTTTGTGTAATTATCTCAAAATCATTCCAAACTACAGATGTTAGCTTCATTTGTTTTGGAGATACCCTAGAAACTTCAATGGAAACATTGGTTTCTGCATCTTCATCAATGGTTTCTAACATTTTATCTGCATATAAATGATTATAAATCTATTATTAAAGACTTGAAGGAACAGAGAGCTGTAAATCCCATAAGAAGAACATTGGTTTCCCTATCATCGGCATCAACGGGTTCTAAACTATTATCTGCATATAAATAATTACAAATATTTAAGTTAATCAGTGACTAACAATTAAAAGTGCACATTGACTAAAGGTCTAAGGATTTTTTTCGTTTTCTATTTTTATTTTTATTTTTTTGCGCTCACTAATAGTAACTTTTCATATAAAAAAATAAGGAAAAGGATTATAACAAAAAAGAAAACAAACAGAACAACAAGGGAGTGGGGACAGAGCTAGTATAGAAAAATTATACCACCACCCAAGATACCAAATAAAAGAAAAAAAAGAAAAAAAGAACAAAAGCAGGAAGGCTAAGATACTAACAAGTAAGTCAGCATACTCATTGAGGTAAGAAACATAATATTACAAAAGAAAGCATATAACGAAAGTTCAATTGCATCTATAAGCCACATGTGCATCTATATTGCTTACATGTATACCAAGGAGTAAAATTGGCATGCCCAATTAAAACACCCTAAGATCAATCAAAATTACAGAACCCATTTACAATAGAGATGCAAGCACATACAATCCCAGAAGCAAACTAATTTGATCTTGGAAATGCTACTAAACGGAGCAATTAGAGACGCACAAAATGGACATGTTCATCTAAGTGTGGTGTTAACACCCAACTGAAGTTGATGATAAGGAGAAGGTAGAGATCATCGAAACAACTCTAGAATGACAAACACACACAAAAGAAAAAGAAAAAAAACAATGGTTGAAATAAAAATAGTAAAATACCCAACTAAAACAACCCAAGATCCACTAAATCCAAGTTGAAATTTTACTAAAAGTTGCAACATTTGTAGCATTGAGTAGGAATCAATCACCTGTTGCCATCCCCCAAAGATGCCCTTTTTCTTTATCTTTCCTTTTTCAATTTTCAACAAGACCTGTAATGAATCAAAAATACAAAAAACAAACAAACAAATTAATGAAGCAATGGAAATATGAAGCCCCTAGAATCCAAACCATAACACAAAAGGAGAAAAAAAAGCTGGCATTGGAGAGAAGGAGAACCCACAGTTGGAGAACCAAGGAATGGAGGCTGGGTGGGGGAGGGATAGACAAGAGAGAGAGAAGAGAGAGCCAGAAGGGATGATAGTTGGAGAAGCCACAGTTAGAGAACCAAGGAAGGGTAGTTGGGTGGGGGAGAGATAAATAAGAGAGAGAAAAGAGAGAGCCATTGGAGAACTGATCCGAAATGGCGGGATCTTTTCGGAAGACGGTGCCTACTCTCTCCCCTTTTTTCAGATTTGCAAATGACGAAGTCTAGGGCATCCAAAGTCTAGGCAACCAATATCTATCGTGGGTTTTTTCTTTTTTTTAATGTATGTGATTGTATGGGTCGGGTCTCTCATCCACAGGTCTGAGACCTAGTGGAACCGAAACCGGACCCGATTAGCAATCGGTTCCAAAATAAGGACCCAGAACCGGATTTGTTTAGAAGCTGGTTCCAAATGTAGGACCAAACCTAGTTTTTAGCAGGTCAAAACTTTCAGGTAATCGGAGAATCGGGTATCCATTTTCAACCCTAATTTCACAACTTAGCCGCGAGCTCAGTCACAGAAGAAAGGTCAGGTTTTGGTATCTGGAAAGCTAGTCGTAGTATAACTTACAGCTTAGCCGTAAGCTTCAGAAATTCTGGAGCTTACACTGTTTCAGTACAAAACTTTTCCAACTTGGTTCTACTATGGTTTTCTCTAGTCTTGATGCAGCCCTAAGGTTAGGGCGTGCGTGGAGGTGCCTAAGCATGTGTCCAAGACACTTCGAACCGTCAAGATGACTTCAAACCACACGAGGAAACACCTCTGGGAAAAAACCCAATTCTATTAATCAACCAAATATGAGAAGTTCTTCTCTACAAAGCCATATATATAGTAAAACAATCTTAATAAGCATGAAACCCTAGGCTAAAAATGGAAACTTTCCTAATAATAACAATAATAATCCTAATCTAATTTAAAGAGGGGCTGAGAGGAGGCTGGGCCCTAGACTGCATCATCCTCCCCAGGTTGAAAGAAGAGTTCGTCCTCAAACTCGATGCTGCTTCGGATTGCCAGTGTAAATGTGTTGAACATGAAGGACATCCTTTGTGGCAGCTTTCCAGGAATTCTTCTTTGGCAGTTGTGGTTTCTCAGGATGAAGAGTAACTTGCTGTCCACCATGCATGAATGTATAGGTGTTGTCGCGCATACCATGAGTCCCATTCTTATCATACATCCATGGACGGCCCAATAAGATAGCACCACTATCCATAGGTAGCACATCACACCAGATTATATTCTTGTAAGTTTCACCAATGGGAAAAGTAACTTTGCAAGTATGTCGAACATGCGCTCGATCACCATTCATTAGCCATTTGACAAAATAAGGACGGTTATGCTTATAAACTTTCAATTGAAGGCGATCAACAAGAGCATGGGAGATGAGATTTACACAACTTCCACTGTCAATAACAACTGTGCAGTTTTGTCCCTGAATCATTCCTGTAGAACGAAAAATATTTTTGCACAACCACTTATGCTCAACAGTTGGTGAAGCATCCTTGAGGACAATAAGAGCGTCATCTGGGGCCTCTGCATCGGTGAAGTCAATGTCCGCAGTGTCAATATCCTTGGAATTGTCAATATCCTTAGGATCAATGTCAATATCATCTCGGATATTGTTATCAGCACCTTCAATCTCAATTAGATGTATTCGCTTTGGACAATCTGCGGCGCGATGCCCGTGCTGGTGACAATGAAAACAAACCATCTTATTTTGACCTTCAGTCCTAGCAAAAATCTGTCCATTGGATTTAGCTTCTTGTAGAGGGGAATTCTTTGGCTGAGCCCATTTGGATTTTTGTACTTGATGATTTGCAATTCCCTCAGCCTTGATAGCATGTTGGATGAGTTCATCGACATTATCAAAATGTTGGAAGGCAAGGATATGCTGAATGTCTAGTCTCAATCCATTGAAAAATCTATCAACTACCACATCATCATCTTCATTCAAGCCACAACGAGCATGCAGAGTCAAAAATTCCTCCGAATATTTAACAACTGTCTTAGGCCGTTGTTTCAAATTTTGAAAACTGGAACGGAGATCTCTTGCATAGTTGACAGGGAGGAATTTTTGTTTCAAAATATTTTTCATCTCAGTCCATGTATCAACTGGGTCCATGTTTTGATTCCTCCGTTTTCTTTGTAATTCAGCCCACCAAGTTGCAGCATAATTACGAAATCTAGTAGCAATCAGTGTGACTTTATTGTGCTCAGTCATTGGCTTATGTGCGAAAATATTTTCCACGCACACTAACTAATCCATAAATTCCGCAGGTTGCAATTTTCCATCATATTCAGGAATCACAATTTTAATCCCTAAGTCTTGATCAGGATTATTTTCAAGTCTAATCTATCATTTTATATTTTCAAGTTTACATTTCATCATTCTTTGAAGAGATCTCATCATGCATTAAAATTTTGATAGAATAAGGATATAAGGGTTGAAAAATCACATTTAGAGCTCAATAGATTTACAAGAACTAGAATTTACCAACATGCAATCAATAATAATTAGCTTATACTTGCCTTTGATTAAGAGTTCTAACTACTACTCCTTCTCTTGGCACAATTGAGAAGAAGAGGACTGTACTTGGCCCTAAAATGACATGCATAAAGAAAGAATGAAGAAAATGATTGTATGCTTGAAATAAGAATCTCTTTAACTCCATTAAACCACTATTCTGTAGGTAAGTACAAAGCCTTACTTTAAAACTGATTTGGGAGAGGAGATACATAGATTCTACACTTCAAAGATATGAGAAGAGGTAGAAGATGATGGAAATGGAAGATGGGAGCCTGCAATCACACATGTAAGCTACTAGTCCCTTGATTTGATCAAGAGATAGTGATGGATAGAAGAAGGAAGAAGAACTCTATGGCAGGGAGAAGAGAAGGGTTCAAACACCTACAATTGGTCTATTTTATAAATAGAGTTTTGTGGAATTACAGGAAAGTCCTCATTCCTCAATTATATTCCAACTTAAGTCAAATGAGGGCTTAATTGAATCAAACGAAGTTGAATGCATTCATGTTAAACACGAAAGTTGATGAGCTCAATGAGACGAATGCAATGATATCAATATGACGTATCTATGACGTAAAACCATAAAATCTAAAATTATGAAATGGTGCTTCCATTTACCTAGTTAAGGTTAAACTTGAGCCAAATTACCTATCCATGACCTGAACTTGACCCAAGAGATTCAATAAGACAAAAGTAAACTAAATCTAAACTAATTAGATGTTAAACATCATTATTTAGATTAATGCTATATTAATTAGTTAATATCTTACTTAATTAATCTTTAATCATGCTTGATTGGGTTCAGTGTGTTACACTTGACCTAGTAGAAGAACAAAGGGAGCAAGCCTTAATTAAGTTATCTTCATACCAGTTGTAGATAGCTTGGGCATATCATAAGAAAGTTTGAATTCGAGATTTTAAGGTTAGATAATTGGTGCTAAGGCGATTGCTACCTAACACAAAGGATCCTACCCATAGTAAGTTGGGATGCAATTGGAAGGGGCCATAGAGAGTCACCTCAATGGGCGAGACTGAAGCTTACAAGCTAGAAGCTTTGGATGGGAAACCCCTTCCTTGAATATGAAACATATCAAACTTGGAGCTCTTCTACTTTTAGTGTTCAATCCTTTTGTGCAATGCAATGAATCTTTGGATTTTTGCTAATATGCAATGAACTTATCTTTCTTTCTGTCTATGTTATTTTTCTTGTGTCAGGAAATTGATGAAAAAAAATAAAAAGAAAAACTTCAACATCTGACCAGAAAAGGTTGCACAAGGTTGACAAACTTGTGATTTTGAGCTGATCTTACCTTGGTATCGCTGGTTGGACTAGGAACTTGACTAGGGCCAAGGCCAGGGGGCGAAGGACCCAATAAAAGCTTGGGAACTTTAATACTTAGTTCGTTCCGAAGGATAAATCCATAGCAGTGAAACCAAGTTCTACACCAAGGTGCACTACGCTGATTGACCTTGGCTAGTGGCTTGGCATGATGATGCAAGTTGTTAACTGTGAGCTCGGATGGTCCAACAATGATAGTGTTAAAAATAAATAGATAAATAAATAAATAAGAGAAAAGTATGGTTCCAAGCTGCTTGGAGAAAAGTTAAGTTATTGAAGAAGAAAGATAACCAAAGCATTGCATCATATTCCAAGCGCAAGGGCCTTGTAACAAAAATAAATAAATAAATAAAAATAAAAAAACAAGAAAACAAAAGGGGAAAAGCCACAGCCAAAATCAAGTTCCACGAAAGGAACAAGATAAAAAGGACAAGGACAAAAGGCTGGAATGAGAATCCTATAATGGCATCACATTTGGTCGCCCTCTTGATCCATAATTAGCAAGTCTACGCCGTGGTGGTCGACTCTACCTAGATTGTCACCTTGATTGGCTGGAGCCTCTGAGGCTGATTGGCGGAGCTCGGGAGGAAGCACCAAGGAAGCCTTGGTTGGAGCAATAGGAACCAGGGTTGCATGCTTGCCCCTTAATTTGGAATCCTCGAGAATGCCTACTTCATCCATCCCAACATCAAACCCCATCTTGAAGATAACGAGTCTGATATCCTCTAGCTACATCAAATATATTGCCTTAGCCTCGTCATAGCCTTTGTCTCTATTTTTCTCCACCTCACCCTTGAGGGCTCCGACCTCCAAAGTGGTAACCTGAACATTAGCACTCTCCAACTTGACCGCCTTGGTGTCCAAGGTACTCTCAACCATAAAAGCATAGTTAGATTCAAAGTCGACCTTCATTTCCACCATCTGCGGTTCCTTTTGTAAGGCATGTAATATTGGCAAATTCATGGGATGGACAAAACTTAGGCTTTAAGTATTGTAATTTTATTTTCTAGATGGACTGAAGCCTCTACAAAAGTTATAAATGAAGGTCTTCTACTTTAAAGATGGAATGCATGTGCTCTAATTGTCGGGCCGGTCCAATTACATGGCAGATCGATCGAATTACATGCATATAAAAACCTGCAGATAGAATTGAAAACCGACCGGTCAGCTGAGGTGCCCGATTGGTCGGACCCCATGCCCAACCGGTTGGATAGGATATCCGATTGGTCGGCTGGGTCGGTTATCAAGAATCAAAAAACTCTGATTTTTTGGATCTACAACTTGTGTGATCAAGTCCTTCCTTATCTTCTCCGAATCTAGAGCGAAAAGGTCTTTATGGTTGCTGTGTATATAAAGATCATCTATTCCTTAAAGGAATTACCTCTCTTCAAATCAAAACCCTAGTGATCCTATTGAGAGACATCATCTTCCCAGAAGCTTCTCTGTTCTACATGTGCTGCGAAGTGTGCTTCTGAGTATCAGGTTCATTCTCTATCTTGGTAATTCGTCTTAAGAGGCATCAAGGCGTGAAGATCAAGTCTGCAGAAGGTGAATGGTGTGTGCATCGACAAGAAGGAGTGCTTTTAGTTCCTTAGGTTGTGTTCAACTGGGAAAAGGGTAGTAAGTAGTTCTTGTAACCTATCTTGTATAGTGTTTGATCTTGGTGGACCGGTGGTTGTTCTTGTGGTTTTTCCCATTTGGGTTTTCTACGTAAAAAATCTTGTGTCCATCTTCCTTGTGGTGATTGTTTTGTTGTTAGATTCACTACTATTGGTATCTTCATAATTAGATCTGACTAGGACCTAAACCTGTGTTAATGTTTAAAGTCTTTCAAGTGGTATCAAAGCAGGTTCTTATCACTGTTTTTAGATCTACTCAGATATCTGCTATGGAGATTCCCAGGGATGGAACTTCAACTAATAAACCCCCTTATTTGGATGGAACAATTATGCTAATTGGAAAGTCAGAATGGTTGCCTTTTTACAGTCAATTGATATAGATGCATGGCAATCCATTCTGATTGCATAGGTTCTACCAACTGTTATTACTTATGGGAATGTTACTATCCCTAAGCCATGGCTCAATGGACCAAGTAAGAAAAATATGCATTCATTGTAAATAGTAAAGCCATGAATGTTATCTTTAATGGTGTCTCACCTACAGAATTCAAAAGAATCTCTAAGTGTAACATCACTAAAGAAGCATGGAGTATCTTGGAAACTGTCCATGAAGGATCTGGAAGGGTCAAATGGTCTAAACTTTAGAAACTAATCACTATGTTTGAAACTTTGATTATGGAAGAAAACGAAACATTTAATGAATTTTATGCCAAACTTAATGATGTGGTTACTTCAACCTTTAATTTAGGAGAGATCATTGCTGAGAATAAAATAGTTCAAAAAATTCTACGATCTCTTCCTGAAAGGTTTGATCCTAAAGTTATAGCAATTGAGGAAACTAGTGACTTAGATACTCTTTCGGTTGATGAGTTTGTTGGAAATTTACAAACTTTTGAAGCCAATCTCAGGTCAACCAGAAAATCTAAGGGAATTGCACTAATTTCTTCCAAATCAAATAATGATAGTGATGGTTCTAAACCAGACTTTAATGATCCTGAATTTGATGCCTTTTTAGTCAGAAAATTTAAAAAGGCTATAAAGAGTTCTAATAAAAAGGATTGGAAGAAGGCTTACAAGAAAAATAAGGCTAAAAATAAGTCTAATTTCACATCGAATGTTAACCCAGCTTCTAATCCTCTGTCTAAGCCTGAAAATAATTCTTTCAAAATACCTTCTAAGAATGCTCAATGCTGTGAATGCAAAGGTTTGGGCCATTATGCATCCCAATGTGTCAATGCACTTTTAGAAATCAAGGGAATCAAGGTAAAGTATTGAATGTCACTTGGTGGGATGATGATTCAGAAGAAGAAGACCAAATTCCAGAATCTGAATCTTCTGAACACAATAAATTTATTGCTTTTATGGTTAACTCAACAATTCCATTATCAAGAATTCCTTGAGTGCAGGGTTTGATTCTGATACTGAAAGTGATGCTTCTCTGGACAACATGCCTCAGTCTGAAAAAGAATTGTTGGAGGCATATGGTAAACTATTGAAAAGAAGAGTTGCATTGATTAATGATGCACTAGAGTTGAAATTAGAAACTTCTAAAAAAGTGATTTCATCACTGAAGAAAGAGTTGAAAGAGGCTTATGGTAAGATATCTACCCTAGACTCACAACTAGTTATCTTCACTAACAAGTAGACTGATGCAGGTAACAATTAGACCTTGCTGCATGATAAGTCGCTCAAGACATCCAAAGAATTGGATAATGTAAGAGAAGAGCTTAGATCTAGCAAGGAAGAGAATGCATCACTGAGTCACAAGCTTCAATTAATGTCGGTAGAACTTGTTGAAGCTAAAGCTGATTTGTCAATGATGAACATTGGTTTTAAGAAACTAGATGAAATATTAGGTGTTCAGAAGTCGAGTGCTGACGATAGACGTGGACTTGGATATGAATATAGTTCAACATCATAGAATATAGGTAAGTTTGTTAAAGGCACTACCATGATCACCTCTATACCCACCATTCAAGCACATCTACAAGTGAATCTTGTAAATAAACCAAATAACAAAATGTCACGTCCCACATTTATTCTAATATGTCACTTTTGTGGGCTTCAAGGACATATAAGACCACATTACAATAAATTGCGAATCATGTTCCGAAATCAATTGAGGCGGAGATATTCCTTGCCTCAAAAGGTCAAGACTAACTAAGTTTGGATTCGAAAGTTTGACCTCTACTGTAATGTGGTTCTTACAGCCCTTCGAGCTCAAAATTCACATGTGTGGTACTTGGATAGCGGGTGCTCCAGACATATGTCTAGTGACAGATCATTATTTACTTCTCTTAAGAAGTGTAATAGTGGTAGTGTTCAATTTGGTGATAGTAACAAATCCAACGTCATTGGTAAGGGCACTGTACATATTCCTGATATGTCTTCTATCCATAATGTGTTTCTTGTAGATGGCCTTAAAGCAAATCTTTTAAGTATCAATCAGCTCTGTGAATCTGATCATGTAGTGCATTTTTCCTTAAATGACTATGTTATTGTAAACAAAGAAGGAAAAATTGTGCTTCACGGAAAGAAAATTTTGGATAATTGTTATGTTGTTAGGAATTCTGATAGTCTTCAGTGTCACTTAACCTCATTAGACACTGTCGATCTGTAGCATCAACGTTTGGATCATATGAATTATATTGAACTTGAACTTCTCTCTAAAAAAGAGTTAGTTCGAGGTTTACCCAAAATTCAGAAACCCTCCAACATTGTATGTGGCCCATGTCAACTTGGTGAGCAAAATCATTCACCTCATAAAAAACTTGATCAAATGACTACATCTAGGCCATTGGAATTACTACATATGGATCTTATAGGTCCTACTCAGATTCAAAGCATCGGAGGAAAGAAATACATCTTTATTATTGTTGATGATTTTTCTCGTTTCACTTGGGTTAGATTTCTGAGAGAGAAATCAGAAACTTTTGATGTCTTTCATTACTTATGGCTTCATTTGATTGCAGATAAAGGTGCCTAATTTGGTGGTGTTTCAAGGATTAGAACTGATCATGGAATAGAGTTTGAAAATTTTGCTTTTAATCTTTCCGTGCTAAAAATGGTATCAAACATGAATTCTCAGCACCTAAGACTCCTAAGCAAAATGGAATTGTTGAATAAAAAAACCGGGTTGTACAAGATATGGCCCATTATGCTTTACAGTAAAAACATTCCACAAAAATTATGGGCTAAGGCAGTAAATACTGCAATTCATGTGATTAATCGAGTCTATCTCAGACTTGGAACTAAGATGACTCTGTATGAAATCCGGCATAGTAGGAAACCTACAGTTAAATACTTCAGAACCTTCGAGAGTAAGTGTTACATATTCAAAGATAGGGAACATATTGGTAAATTTGACTTCCGAAGTGATGAGGGTGTGTTTCTTGGCTATTCCTTGGATAGCAAAGCATACCGCGAATTTCACTTGCACAATTCTACTGTTATGGAATCATTCAATGTGATTCTAGAAGATGCCAAGTCACATTTCAATTCTGATGATGATGAAGTAATGTTTACTCCTCCTTCTTTGTAGGAAGATAATTCCGATGAAAAACATGATGATCCTCCAGCAGCAAAAGATTCTCTTGAGAAGCCATCTAGCACATATTTGGGTGACTCCTCTAAAGAACAACAAGAACTAAAGGCACCCATTGTCGCTCAAATGCCCACCTTAGATCTTGTTGTTCCTCGTCAAGGTACGTCATCTCGGATAAATCCAAAAGCTAGAGCTTGGAAACATCATTCATAATCGGATATAATTGGCGATGTAAATGAGCCAAGACGCACACATCAACAGGTAAGTGATGAGGTAAGTTATTTCTATTATATTTCTACTGTCAACCTCATAATGTTTTCGAAGCACTTAAAGATGACTCATGGATAAATGCCATGCATGAAGAATTAGCACAATTTGAAAGAAATGATGTATGGCAACTTGTTCCCCAACCAACTCACACTAATGTCATTGGTACAAAATGGATTTTCAAAAATAAAACTAATGAGTTGGGTCAAGTTTTTAAGAACAAAGTTAGGCTTGTAGCACAAGGTTATACTCAAGTTGAAGGTATTGATTTTGATGAAACCTTTGCTCTAGTAGCCAGACTTGAGTCAATTCGCATCCTACTAGCCCTTTTTTGTGCACTGAACTTTAAACTTTATCAAATGAATGTCAAAAGTGTATTTTTAAATGGTTTCTTGAATGAAGAAGTTTATGTTGAGTAGCCTAAAGGATTTCAAGATCAACGGTTTCCTGGTCATATATATAAACTGAACAAGGCATTGTATGGTTTGAAGTAAGCTCCTTACGCATGATATGAATGGTTAACCCCCTTCTTGCTTGAAAATGGTTTTCGATGAGAAGGAGCTGATAAAGCCCTGTTTATCAAGAATGAGGACAAGGACTTACTGATTGCTCAAGTGTATATAGATGATATTGTGTTCGAATCAACCTCACAGTATTTGGCAAATGTGTTCTCTGAAATCATGGCAAGTGAATTTGAGATGAGTATGGTTAGTGAATTAGCTTTCTTCTTGGTTTTACAAATAAAACAAAGTGCGGATGGTATATTTATTTCTCAATCTAAAAATGCCACTAATCTACTCAAGAAGTTTGGAATGCTCTCTTCAAAACAGGAACAGGTTTCAATAAGCACTTCAGTCAAACTCAGTTTAGATACAGAAGGTACAAATCTAAATGATACATTGTTTTGTAGCATGATTGAGAGTCTACTATATATTACTGCTAGTAGACCTGATATGGCATACAGTGTGGGTATCTATGCCCGATATCAGTCAAATCTCAAAGGAATCTCACGTTAAAGCTGTCAAGCGTATTATGAAGTATGTGCGAGGGACACTAAACTATGGTATTTGGCTAACAAGGAACACCAACACAACAGTTGTTGGATACTTTGATGCTGATTGGGTTGGCTGTGTTGATAATAGGAAGAGCACCTCTGGCAGATGTTTCTTTATTGGCAACAATCTTGTTGCATGGCATAGTAAAAAGCAAACATCAACCTCTCTTTCTACTACTAAGGCAGAATATATTGCAGCTGGAAGTTGTTGTACACAACTTATTATGACAATCTACTGTGACAACAGGAGTGCTATCGACATTTCTAAGAATCTCGTTCAGCATTCATAAACCAAAAACATTAATATCAAGCATCATTTCATTCGATAATTAGTTGAAGATAAAATCCTTATCTTAGAGCACATTCCAATCGAAAATCCACTAGTTGATTTGTTCACTAAACCTCTTGAGCCTCTTAGGTTTGAATCCCTTCGTAGATCCCTTGGAGCTGGACTCCATCCTTAACATGTCTTCTACATAGCTTGCTATTTGCACATGCCAGTTATTATTGCTAATTTTATGATTATTTGATATGTGATTTACCTTGTTTTACTTTAGTTATTGGGCTGATTTTTGTAGATGGTACACAGAATTTAAGGAGACTTCTCAATGTCACACTTTCCTATCATCTTCATTCACTACGTTTGATGCAATCTGGGAATACGTTGTTCGAGCTTCTTTTGAAGATTCTCACTACATTAGAAAATCAACTTTGGATTCTTCTTCTCCCTTCCTTCCTTCTAGTCAAAAAAGAGGGGGGGGGGGGGGGGGGGGGGGGGGGAGTGGATACTTATTCAGGGGGAGTTTTGCACTCATCATAAAAAAATCGCACAATGATGTTCCATATGGATTTCCTGTGCTTCATATATACATTGATTTTACTTGAGTATTGACTTCCTAGTCTACATGTTTTTTCCTCACGATCTTCATGTTGCTGGGTATATCTCTCCTTCTCTGTGTTACTTCAACATCGTTCGCTTCTTAACTGTTGTAAAATATCGTATTTGAGCATTGACGATTTTCATGTGATTAGTTTATTTTTGGTATGTTGCTTTTTCATCTTGGCTTTCATATTTATCTTGAGCTTTGATATACTACACTCTGTGAGTTTTGTTTGCAAAAAAAAAAAAAAAAAAAAAAAAAAAAAAAAAAAAAAAAAAAAAAAACTCACAGCTGTGTATACCGACCAGATGGGCTACACATCAGACTGGTCAGACAAGTCTCTTCTCTTTCACAGAACTAAAATCTGATCGGTCGGCCTCTTTCTTCGACCGATCGGGTTATTTAGATAAAATTTCACAGAACTATAATCCGACCAATCGGGCTATTCATCCGACTGGTCGGGCACGTCTGGATTCTTTAAGACCCTGTGTGCGTCTGTTCATTTCATTTCACCATCTACTCCTATTTTGATCTCTAACTTCTCATCTTTTACTCTTTTTGCATAACCCTATTTTCCTGATCTGATTCCTTCGATTGGGTTCTTCCTCCAAGATAACTTTCTTTACTTGTTTTGTTTTCCATTGCAACCATATGCATTCCATCTTCCTCTTCCTTATTGATTTATCCTCTTCATTGGTTGTATCTTGACGTTGGATGCCTTTTGGATTGTGTGCCTTCTTTCCATCTCTTTTAGCAAAACTATTCACTATGATTTATATCTTGATACTTGTGATTGTTCTTGTATGCTGATTGGGATCTCATTCTTGCGAGCTTGTGCTTATTTCAAGCTTCATTCTTAATGTGCGCGCCAACTGTTTGATGAAATGCTCCAATGAGTTTAATCATGTATCTTTCTCATTTTGCTTACATTGGATTGTGCTTTGATGATTTCTTCTTCAAGATACATCCATCATTCACAGATATGGCTCCAAAGAAGCTTGTTTCAAGCGAAAACATGTGGCTAGTACCTCATCTTCTCCCGGTTTTAACATAGAACGGTTTCTTTCCGAAGAGCGGGCAACACAATATAATAAGATATTCCGCAAAAGGACCGTACTCTTTGAACATCCAATCAATCCGTTGGAATTTCGTACGTTACCTTTTGGTGCTTGGCTTGATAGACGACGATGGACCTCTCTTTACAAGTTTGATACGGAGGTCTTTCCTGATTTGGTTCGTGAATTCTACAATAATATGTCTGATATGTCTGTTGAGCTCATCAAGTCGTGTGTTAGAGGCCAACACTTGTCCATCACTCCCTCTTCACTTGGCAGGTTCTTAAGTATTGATCGGACTCTGGATGCAAAATATTCAATGCCTGACCCATTTGATCTAGATGAGGGTACTCCGGCTATTGATTTTAACGAGGTTGGCTTGGTGTTCTGCGGAAGTCCTCGTGATTGGCCTTTTGGTACACTATTAAAACAGAGTGAATTGATAGATTCGTATCGGCTTCTCAATATCTTTGTGAAAAACAAGATTGAGCCCAAAGGTCATCATGCTGAGATCTATCACGAGGCCAGTTATCTGTTGTATGTTATTGGTAGTGATCTCCCTATTGATTTGCTCGCATTATCTTTGACACTATTTATCAAGCTCATTCTGCTGCTGAGAATGCCTCGCTTCTGTTTGGTGTATTGCTCTCCCGATTTCTTCTTGCACAGGGTGTGATGTCAGATATAAATGATGTTTCAGTTCTGATTTTGAATCCTATCACTATGAGCACCTTGATGCAATCTAAGTCCCAGGTTTGCCAATTTGTTCCTCGAGGCCCTATTCCAGCACTTGCTGCTGAGGAAGATATACCGGATGCTATTACCATACATGACAGGCTTTCAGTGTTTGAGGACACTCTCTCTGACTAGGCCGCTTATCTTGATCTTCTTCATAACGAGGTTCAGACACTCTATGGGCAGTTTGATGTACTTGAGTCCAAACTTGACTCTATTTTGGATCATCTTCGTCAGCGCTGATTGTCTTCTCTGTCTTTTGTTTATTTTTGTTGCTACTGGGGGCCCCTTCTCAATTCATGCCCAAAAAGGGGGAGAGCTTATACCATGTGTTTCTGACCTAATTGTTACATGTGTTTCTGACCTAATTGCTAAGAGTTGTTTAGATTGATGACTTGCATTGATTATGTTCTATATGTTTTATTTTGTTTTATTTGTGATATGCTAATCTAATCTTCTGGGTGCCTAGAAAGGTTGTTCTTGTTTTCAGGTTTCAAATTCTCTTTCACCATTGACCTTGAGCTCAAGCTGAGACTCCAGTTCGCCTTGGGAAACACTAATAGCTTGAAGTTCCTTTTGCAAGGTCCCAGCCAGAGCACTCATTTTTTCCATGCACCTCATTGAGAAGGGAAGCTGACATGGAGGCCTCTTTACCGGGAAAGCCACCAAGGCTGGCAAAGAGGTTCTTTGGTTGGTGCCTTGACATGGTCTCTTGAAAGGGTCCACTGGAGGACTTAGAAGATGAAGACTTGCCATCTGATAGGACAAATACAGGGAAAGGTACAGGATGCAAGACATCAGTATCCGGCGGGGATGAATCCGAACTAGCGACCTTCTTCAAAGATCTAGTGGTGCGGCGTTTTAGAGGAGCTGATCTAACTAGAGGAGGAGGAAAATGGCGGTGACCCGCAGGGCACATGAATGTTTACTAGACGCCTCAGATTTCACCTGCTTGGACGTCTCTCCGGATTTCTCTTACTTTCCTTTCCTCCTCTTCAGCTGCAGTTCAGTCCTAGCTATGGAATCTCAAATGAGAATTGATGAAAAATTGTCGTACGTGCTCTCGTAACCAAGCAAGACGTCCGCAGCTCAACCCTATCTATTCTCTGTTCAAGGGTGCCTCTATACTCCAACACCTGGCTCCGCTCACTGTGCTTGACTTTGGATGGCTCCAGGCCATTAACAAATTTTTCTGAAAACGAAAAATATCAGGGGTTTGCCTAGGAGATGGACAAATAGATATTTGGGAAGAGCAAAAGAATCCAGCATGGCTCACCATGGTTTCAAGGAACCTCACATACATTTCCCTTCCAGAGTGGCCGAACTTCCCAGTTTCCGCCGACCACAGTAATATCTCGTTTACTACCCTTGTTAGTGTCAGGAAGGTAATGGAAGAGCAGCTTGTTGCGGTCTCTGACTTTGAAGTAATAAACCTCCTTCTTGCTGTTAAGTGGGGCTATTGAGTAATAGGAAAAAATTTCATACACGCCTAGATGCATGTCGAGCAGATCATTCAACGCCACTACTCCCATAACAATCTGGTAGACATTGGGAGTACATTGGAGGGGAAATAGATTGGTATGGGCTAGCAATTAGACCAAAAGGGGAAGGAGGGGAAACCGAACCCCTCCCTCGACAATGGCCATGGTCAGGGAGGGCATTCTATTAGTTATCCCCTCAGAGAACACCTCATCCGGAGCAGGAGCCTGGATGAGGATGTCGTTTGGGACATTGTATTTCCTCTTAAAGTCCTTTGTGCTCTTGGGAGATTCGATCAGAACTCTCAAACAACCCATCCAAAAGAAAACAGAAAGAAGGAAAAAGGACTCACATGGGTTTGGAAGTAAGGCCTGGAAATAAAGATAGAAAGAAGGAAGCTGGCACTAAAAGTGATGGCTGGCAATGACAGGGAGTTCTCAGAAGTGTACTTGGAAGAACAGATGAGTCCTGTTTTGAAGAATGGAGAAAGGGTCTTAAACCACCCTTCTTTATTGGCGGATTTTAATATCTAAGGGGTGGCCTGCATGCTTCTCAAGGTTTTATAAAGAAACTGTCTGATTTCAAATCAGCACATCACTTAGTACAAAAGTCATAATGGTTGATTTGAGATTTGAAATCACGAGGACTCTCAAAGGAAGACGTGCATGGGAAGAGGGCTAGAGTCTGATGCAGCGATCGATGGGAAAAGCCTCGAGCTTTGCTCATCCCCATCCAATTCAGAACTAAGGACAAGCAAAGCTGTGGGGACAACTGTAGGGGATAATATCTTGGTGCTATTGGTAAAATGGTGACTAAAGCTTGGATCTCACCCGAATAGCCCGTTAGAGGGACCACAATCTCAAGGAACTGGCTAATGCCACTGAGCTGGTGATAAGGAAAGGAGATGAACTCGGCTTAGATTCGACTAGAGGAGTTCAGCTCAGATTTAGGACCCCAGCTCAGCAAATCCGGACAACCGTATGGTCTGCCCAAGCTCTGTTCCAGTCTTTGATAGTAGAGGACGAAGAACCCCAAGACATGTTATGCCACGCGTCAGGGTATGAGACCCCACGACCAACTAATTACGAATTAGGCAGTTGCCGGAATGTGGGGAAGTAGGAAGATAAAATGAGGAAAGGAAATTGCACTTTGCCCTGGCAGTTAAGGAGTGACGGACAGCTGTTGCCGTCTACACCTCCCATGGAAACCTTCTATGCCTATAAAAGCATATCGAAGACGAGGAGTGAGGTACGAACATCAAACTAGCTCAAACCTAAATGGTCTTCTTTGTCTCACATTCTCTTTCTGACTTAGGCATCGGAAGGCCTTTGGTTGGAACACATTCGGCCGACGGTCACTCACTATTTGTCCCTCTGCAGGGCCTGGACGACTAGAAACTGCAATTTGGCCCAGTGGCAGAATCCTCACCCTACTTTGCATTAGCCCATGTCAAACTAAGGGCCTGTTTGGTTGCAACAATTTGGAGAATTTGGAATGCTGGAATTCAAGATGCTGCTAAAGTCATCTTGAATTCTAATTCTCTGTTTAATTTGTCTTGCAATTCAAGCCTGATAATTCACTCCATCTTGAATTCTTGAAATTCTCTGTTTGATATTATTTACTAGGATTCTTTGTTGGATTTTCACATAAAAATCTATAAAAAGAAAAAATCAATTCAGAAAAAAAAATTTTGAGAAAATAAAATAAAGAATAATTACTCTTAAGAAATCTTTATAGGAGTCCCACTTAGCCATATGCTAATAGAATCCCCATATCCCAAACAACAAATTCAAAAGACACCCATTGATACCATTACTTCTTGAAAAAAAAAACAATGTTCAAGGTGACCCCAAACCCACCATCAGAATAACTCAAGTGATATAAGATATGGTACTAGCAACTTATCCAAAGAATTAAAAATCAACTGAGCGAAATAAATGATCAGAACCCAACTCTGTTGCTTTCTGAAAAACCGACTCTAACCGCCCACGATAAAATGATCCACACGCCAGCCGAACCCATTCCAAACCCGTTATTCGTCAGCCGAACCACACTGGTAGGTATTCCTTACTCTTTGTAATTGGTCATAAGCATACTCCACTGAGAAAGAAGAGACAAGAATACACAAACACACACAAAACGAAAGGCAAGTTTGGATCTTCACAATCAGATACAGGGAGCTAGTATCACACATGTGGGAAGGAAAACCAAGTAGCACATCTAAACAACTTCCAAGGTTCAACATTTAAGTGAAATAATGTGCTACTTTACACTGTCAACCATCCCCACAGTCACTAGAGAGCACTGTTGAAAATATCGGCCGATACCGGTCCGTATCGGCCGATACGAACCGGTATCGGTCGATACCGGTCCGATATTTTGAAAATTATCGATATCGGTATAATATCGCCAAAATATCGCGAGATATCGGCCGCATTTCCAAATTATCGGCAGAACCGATATATCGGCCGATATTTTGAAAATATCGGCCGATAATATATATATATCGTTTTAACCCTAATTTTTCCCCCTTTCTCCCTCTCTTCTCATCCTCCTCTACCCAAAGTCGCCCCACTTGCTGCTCCTCCTCCATTAGCCTCCAAGAGCATCACAAAACTAATTTTTTGGGTGGATTTGGCTTATAAAAGTAAAGGAAATACATTTATAAGGTAAGTATATTGAATTTCTTTTTTTTTTTTTAAATATTTGTTAAGTAGGAGCTTAGATGTGATCCATGATAATGATTCCACTTGTTTTATGTTATAGATTTACATGTTGTGATTTATGAGTGTGGATCTATTATTTGGTTTTTTAAAATATTAAGATTTTAACATTTATTAAAATTTAGAGTCTTTTAATGTTAAGTATTATTTTTAATTTTATTAGTATGTAAAAACATGATTTTATGAAGCAAGTTTGATAGATTTAGTAGTAGAAGACATAGATCTACAAGATGTGGATATTTTATGTTTACTTATTTTCGGATTTTTAAATATTTTAATATTAAAATAAGATTTTTTGAGGATTTAATCACAAATTTGTTATTTTGTTGTATACTTCATATATGATATGAATATGGTAAGTTTTCATTTTTTTTTTAAAACATTATGTAAATACTAAATAGTTTTATATTTTCAAATTTTATTTTCTTGTATGATAATGAAATAATAATTTAATATTTAAAACTAATATTTTGAGGATTTCACTATAATTTTTTTAAAGTAAGCATAATCTTTGTAAACTTCATGTAGGATTACTTTTTTTAATTGTTCTTTAATGTAATTAGTTTTATATTTTTTAATTTATTTTCGGATTTTTTTAAATTTTAGATTAAACTATTATATATTTAGATTTTCATTATAAGTATAATTTCCTAATTTTATATAATCATTGTATACTTCACATATGCTATTTTTTTTTATAGTTGCCTAATCATTTATGTGAATATATAACATGTCAACAATTTTTATATTTCTAAATGTATTTTTGGATTGTTAGAACATGGAATTAGAAAAATTAAATAATTAATGTATCATTTAAAATGTACCCTTTTGAGATTCCAATTACTTTTATATGAATGTATTAATTTCTTTGTTTTTATTATATTCTGGATCTTAGTTTAAATGTTATAAATTGTGCCAATGTGTTCTTTTGTTTTGAAGAAGCGAGATTAAAATGGTGCGTGACATTGATCCAGCATGGAATCATTGTGAAGAAGCTGGAAGCAAACACAAGATTAAATGTAATTATTGCCAAAAAATCATAAATGGAGGGATAACTAGATTGAAGCAACACTTGGCTCATAGGCAAGGCCAAGTAGCAAAGTGTCCTCATGTACCACCTAATGTGAAAAAAGAAATGCAAGAGTTGTTGGATGCAGGAAAACAGAAAAAGGTTGTCAGAGAGAAAAGAAAAGAGGAGGAATTTGAAGCATGTAGGGAAGAAGTTTTTGGGTCTCGGGAGGGAGATATTATTTCCTCCGATGATGATGAGGATCCAAATTTAAGCAGGGCTAGAAAAGAAAGTTTGAGGTCACTTCAGGAGGAAGAAGAAAGAAGAAGAATGCAGTATGAGGCAGCTATGAGAGGTGGCCAATATGATGAGGGTGGTTCATCTGGATCTAAGAGAGGGGGTTTGCGTCGAGCATTTAGTCAAAGACAACCCCGCCCAGCAGATATTGAGGATGATGATGAACCTCCTACACAGGCACCTCGTAGGCCAAGTGTGGTGGGTCCAATGGATCCATTTGCATATAGAAAACCAACAGCCAAGCAACCAAGCATTGTAAAAGCACTAAAGGGAAAATTTAATAAAGCAAGAGATAATTTGATAAGAGCTACTGGAAAGTTCTTTTTAGATGCAGCTATTCCACCACATAAGGCAAACTCTCCTTATTTTACCACTATGTTAGATGCAGCAGCGGAACATGGCCCCGGTATAAAAGCACCCACCCCATATGAGATTGGTCATCTCTGTGTTAAAAAAGAATATGAGGAGTTACAGCTCTGGGTGGAAACTTTTAAGAGGATTTGGAAAGAAAAAGGCTGCACACTAATGTGTGATTGGTGGACGACCCTCACAAAACGTCATCTCTTGAATTTTCTAGTTTATTGCCCTTTGGGAACAGTTTTTATCAAATCAGTTGATGCAACTAATTATGTTCAAGATGCTAGATACATCAATAAGTTGTTTAATGAAGTGATTAATGATATTGGGGCAGATTGTGTAGTTCAAGTTGTCACCGATAACGCTGCAAACATGAAGAAAGCAGGACTAATGCTTATGCAGCAGAGGCCAAATATTTTTTGGTCACCATGTGCAGCACATTGCATAGATTTAATGCTTGAAGAAATTTCCAAAGGAAAAGTAATGAAACTAGTGATTGAAAAGATGAAGAAAATCACTAATTTTTTCTACCAGTCTTATAGACTTGTTTCGATGATGAAGAAATTTACAAACAATCATGAACTACTACGGCCTGGCATTACTCGATTTGCCACCCACTTCATAGCCATTGAGAGTATTTACAAGTATAGAGGAGGGCTTCTCCAACTCATCAAATCAGATGAATGGCTGAATTCTAAGTGGGGAAAGCGGCCAACTCCCCTAGCAGAAGAAGTATGCAAGACCATTGAGTCCAATAAGATTTGGCCTTATGTTAAAAATTGCTTAAATGTTTTTGAGCCTCTAATAAAAGTTCTTCGATTGGTTGATGGTGATGATAAGCCAACTATGGGCTTTTTACATGAGGCCATGGAGAGAGCAAAGATGGCCATTAAAGCAAACTGTAGATATTATACTAAACATTGGCAAATCATCGATAGCCGTTGGGAGCGTCAATTGCATCATGACTTACACACTGCTGGTAAGTGGAGACTGATTTCTTATTGATTTTCATTATTATATTAAATTCTTTTTAATACATTACTCATGTAAATTTTTGCATTTAATAGGTTACTTTCTCAATCCACAATTACGATATGAATCTTTAGATCGAAATATAACTGATGAAATTCTAGTGGGCATGAAAAATGTTATTCAAAGACTAGCAAATGACGCTGATGAGGCTATTAGGGCAACAAACCAAGTAAGTATATTAAAAAGTAAAGATCTTATATATTGTATGTTGTTTTCTTCAATTTAATTTATATCATTATTCATTCATAAGTCATAATAGTTGATATTGATAATTCTTTTGCTTCTTTATTCTTTAATGCTATTAGATCGATGTATATAATGAAGGAATGGGAAGTTTTGGCACCACCATTGCTCGAAGAGCTGTCACACAAACATATCCTGGTAAGGATTGTATAATATAAATAGTAAATTATATTTTCATTATTTGAAAATTCAAAATTGAATGTTTAATATTATTTTCTTTTATTTTCAGCTGAATGGTGGTTAAATTATGGAGAGAGTGCTCCAGCATTAAGGACGATCGCAATTAAAGTTCTCAGTCAAACTACATCTTCGTCAAATTGCGAAAGAAATTGGAGCACCTTTGCTTTTATCCACACAAAAGTAAGGAATAAAATCACGATGGATAATTTGAACAAACTGGTCTACATTCACTATAACCTCAAGCTCCGCAGTCGAAATCGAAGAAGAAGAGCATTTGAGGATCAACAAGATTACTTCTGCCCAATTAATTTAGACTATATATTTTCAGCAGAAGATGATTTGTTAGGTGAGTGGCTAGAGGAGGCAGAAGAGCCATTATTAGATGGAGATCCAGAGCTAGCAGAAATGGTTGAGGACTTGACTGGGAAGCAACTTGAGCCAATGAAAGCCTCTGAAAGATTACAAGAGATTAATTTGACACAACAACAGAGGGGTACTACGGTTGATCCTACAGAAGCAAGAGGAAAGGAGGTGGGTGAGGAGAGTGAGTCAAGTATCTCTACATCTTCCTCATCAGCAGGAATTCCTCCTGATTCCCCTGGGACTGGCGGTCACTATGGAGATAATGAGCCACCAATGTATGAGACAGTTGAGCATTTTCCTAGTGCTACAGACTTAGATCCCCACCGTGGTTATGTAAAATATGTCTCACAAACTGAGACAGGGATTGGTAGTAGCATCGGTCAAGGAGGAGGGGAAGGTACTTCTGCAGGCAATGTTGGACAACAGCAGGCTATGTATGAACCGTATGGATACAATCCTCATTGGCCAACTCAACTGCCTTTAGCTTCACCGTTACAACCGTGGTATGAGCATGGACAAGGAATGATCCAACGTGAACCCCAACAAGCTATTTTTCGTCCTCATGAATTTTTTAATTTAAATTTGGGCCCCCAGTCATCTCAATCTACTGAGGATAGCTCATCATATTATGAAGGGATCTTCGTTCCTCAGCAACAATATCAATATGGCCAAGGGCATGGGAGTGCAATGCAAGAGTTTGGATCATATTATTATAACCCATACCAAAGAAGAAGAAATGATGATGATGATGATATCGAGCCTGGAAGACACTCCACTTGGAATTAGGGTATGTATTGATTCTCTCCAATTGCTTTATGATTTATTTTACTGTCATTATGTCATATGCTATGTTAATATTCATGTTCTTGAATTTTACAACTTGCTTGATAATTGAGTGATAAATTGATGGTTGATGAATGATGAATGATAATTGATGATTGATAAATAATGATTTATATACTATATAAGATACAAGTATAACTTACAAGTGTACAACATTACAAGTCTACAACCACTATATATAAATTAAAAATAAATTGTATTCTGTAAAATTTCATACTAATAGATAGTTCATATTTTATAAGTCATAATTATGGTTTTTATAAAAAAAAAAATCACAATTTCGGACAAGACAGCGATACAGGATACCATAAGTTAGGGGGACCGATATTTTGATTTATATGTGTTACTAATGAAAAAAAACATTGTTTTCTAGTATTTTCTAATATTTTGGATTTTTTGGATATTTTTTCAATTTTTTTTGGATTAAAAAAAAATTCACACCGCGATGACCGCGACGGACCGCGAACCGCGACCGATACCGATACCGTATCGGTTTTTTGGACCGACCGATACCGCGACCGATACCGCGATTTTTATCCATGCTAGAGAGAGCTTTCTCATACATCATTGACTGGCAAAAAATTCCATCACTCAAGAAGTCATGGAGATTCCAAATTCAGGAATAAAAGAAGACATGGAAATTATGGTATTCTCCTCTCGGCCTTTATTGTTTCTAAGCACCTGGAATTTGTGTTCAGGATTGGAATCTATAATTTGTCAAATAGATGGAATTTGTAACTCCAGCAAAATTCTCAGACAGAAGAATTCCAAAAAGAAAATGTGGCAATCCAAGCACCTCTTGCAATCAAACGGGGTATATCAAGTATTTATGTGTCATTCTATGTCCCCATGTTGGGGCATCAAGTCGAGATGTGCATGCAGGTGGGTGGGGGTGGGGGTGGGGGTGGGGGTGGGGGTGTGCGAGAGAGAGAGAGAGAGAGAGAGAGAGAGAGAGATCAAATGGAATAATTTGTTCAAACATTTAAAACTGAAAAAAAAAAATAGTACAAAGGCACAATAATTCCAGCATCTTAAGCTCTAACATCACAAGCAATTTCAATCTATTTCTTTTTAAAAAAAAAATAATTAAAGTCCAAGATATCATGCTCTCTATTCTTATGTGCCAAAATTCCTAAAAGAAAGTGGCAGTTCTGAAAGTGGCAATGCAACTTAAAGCACAACTTTGTTTCACAGTTTCATGCACCTCTTTCTCTAGAGAACAATGGTGTCTAGCATGGTTCCAAGCATTTGAATTATGTTAGATGACATCAAATTTGAGATATGCTCTTCCAGATGCCTCTTGGCATCCTGTCTGCCCACATTTGCAATGGCTAGCTTCTCAGGGGGGGCACCTCATCCTCTTCCTGAACTGCCTTGTTGTATTTGATTGCCAAGTCCAGCATCTCCTGCTTGTTCACCAGGTCAAACTCAAAAATAAATTCAGAGACATATGCCAAGGTGACTAAACTAACTACAAGTAATTTGATCACTTCGGTGATAATTACATTATATATCGTAATGCTGAACATGTTTTTGATAGTGGCATGCAAGAGAGGCTTCAACACTTTCTCTTAGAAATTTATTTTTTTTCTGTTTAAAGTAAGTACAAGTAATTGGATCACTTAATCACTTCGGTGATAATTCCAGTATACATATCATAATGCTGACCATGTTTTGATCTTGGCATCGAAGAGAAGCTTCAACACTATCTCTTAGAAATTCATCGTGTTCTGTTTCAAATAATACACACAATGAAAAATCCCATGAATTTACAGAGAGCCCATGAATTTACAGAGAGTCCAGGAGCTTCCTCCCACACACATGAAAGAAAAGACATATCCTATTCAAGGTCAGATGTTTAAATGGGAAAATGCGTCAAACAGGCATATGCCACTTCATTAAACACAGCAAAATAAAATATGAACAATGACTTCACATCTAATTGGTTCTCTTCAAAACATAGCCTATGAACTTCCACATATCAATATAAAAATACATACAACAATCTTAGGAGTTTTGAAATCCCATGCCACTTCTTATGAAGAATAGATTAAAAGTATTTTTCAAGTTCATGCTTCATCATTCCACCTCTATTTTACATGGATTTATAAAATCAAGCCCTTACCTGCTACCCCTTTTTAATCAATGTACATAAAAAACACTCAAGACTCTACAGGTCCAAATCTAAATGAAAACAAGCACATAAAAGACGACCCCATTGAAATGTGAAAAGCACATGTGGCCTTGTGTGGGCCAGGTTAGATCTAAAAAGCATACTTTAGCTAATATCAAGTATGAAAGTAATTGACCAGGAGTGTTGAACCAAATCCTTATGTGTGACAATGTAGTAAGTGACATGTTACCATGCAATTTAGTGGATACTGATGTAATGAGCTTTTGTTATGAAGTAAATCTGTGGGAAACAATGTAAATGACTGTTTTGTTAATTAATAAATCACATTGACCTCATCTATCATGCGGTTGTACTTTTGTTGCTTTCCTCCCTAACCTGTAGTCACTGCATTTGTGGCACCAGTGAGTATAGATAAAAAAAAATGACCTTTCTTTATCAGAGGTGGGCCTTACAGCTTAAAAGTTCAGAGCAGTGCCACTCAAAACAGTGCCAACTCAGTTTAACTAATATTGGATACAGACTAGTTTTCTAAGTCTATTGTTCCATTCACAACACAGTCCAGTCAAAGAATACACTGGGTTGGCCCAGTTTCACTAATCACTATAGATGTGTTACCAGGATGCTAGGCGCCTCCTAGATTATATGTAAAATGTTTTCAAAAGTCAAAACTAGGAGGGGGCTTCCCTCAAACAAATATTTGTAGGTAGGATTTGTTTCTTACCTTCACATTTTTTTTTAAGGTCATCAAGCTTCTAAATTTCAACATGCAGAGTACATAAATTTCAGTCCCAATGCCATATGACCCAATGACCATAGTTCTTGAGCATACTATACATGCTACAATATAAATAACCAATCCGTCATCAAATGAGATAAAATGGTTAGGCAAACAATCCCACTTCAGGGTTAATTCCAAAATGGTTAGGCAAACAATCCCACTTCAGGGTTAATTCCATGGATAACAAACCTCTTCAGAATGTTAAACTAAAGATAGTAAACATGTCATTTCTATTAGCTTCTCTAACAGAGCAATAAGAGTAATAAAATTACATAAAAAGAAAGTAGGGGAATACAAACAAACAAGTGGTGGGCAGTGTTTAAATTACAAAAAAATATAACAAGTACTAATGCTTTTGTCCGGCCATGGTAAAAAATCAAAATAAAATTGAGTTCAAACATTCCACCTCAATACGATCAACACAATAACAATATTCAAGAACCCCAATAGAATGGCCAATGTCATTAATCTAAGAATCCCAAAAACCATATGCAAAAACTCTCCTCCTCCTCCTCCTCCTCCTCCTCCTCCTCTTTCTACACCTTTATCCAACACCAACACCAACACCAACACATAGGGCGGTAACCACCAAATTCCAAAGAAGAGGGGAAAAAAACATACAAGCCACCTGCAAAAATTTCTCCTGTAATTGTAAAAGTAGAAGGAAAAAACAGTATACAGAGTCTAAGCCCATTTGCCTATTTTGAAATCAAACCCTAATCGCAAATCCAAACCCTTCCCCAAGCTGAATCCAAATCGAGATAAAAAATATTGAGAGCAGAACCACCCAATCCACCAAATATATCAACTCCTCCCTCCCTCTGTAATCCCCCATCAGAACACTCAAATATTGACAAATGAGAATGGATATGAAAAAAAAATTCATGAAAATAGAGGATGCAAAATATAGGAGATCAGAAAAAAGGGTTTTACCACTGATTTTTGGCTTCAGTCCTCAAGCAGAAGATGACTGTTGCAAAGCCGGAGTACGATTGGAACTCTCCCAGAAATCTCAAACTTTTGGAAATCTTGAGATGCTGGAGGACTCTATAGCGTTCCAAATGCTCGGTATTTTGGAATTGCGTTCTTCAAATCCCATTTCCCTTGAACCCAAATGGAGAATCTCTGTCCAGAAATACCCGACACCCAAAATTAAATTCCTGGCTAGAGATACTCACGAAACAAACAGGCCCTATACCAAATCCAAACGAAACAAACAGGCCCAATACCTAATCCAACTTACAAAATTTGACCCTACAGTCGGCATTTCCCCGACATATTTGAGATGGAATCTTTGGATGCATGCTAACTTTCCTTCTTATCCACTAAGTTGATTCAATGCTCGAGGCGAGGACCTCCCTATTTTAACTTTAACGTTGATGGAACCTAGTTTCACTCCTGCTTTTCGAACAACGAATCTTAAAAATTTTCCTCAAGAAACTTCGAAGCAGAATTTTAATGGATTCATCCTGAGGTTGAATTTTCGTAATCGCTTAAAGACCTTGAAGGTCTGTTAAATGATCACCTGATATTTTGTTCTTCACAGCTAAATTGTCGACATAGCACTCAACTGCCTTGCGTTGCATATCTTTGAAATTTTCATTATTGCCCTTTGATAGGAGGCTCATGCATTTTTTTAGCCCAGAGGGCAGGTATAGTAATAGATTTCGAAGGGTGTTCGAAATGAGGTGTGCTTTTTATCCTAATGGTACATTTTGATTTGATTGTATCCCGAGAATTCGCCCATAAACGATATTTTTTTCATACCTAGATGTATTGTCTATTATGAGTTCTAGGATAGATAATGGGAAGTCATCCTTTCGACACGCTTTATTTAGATCTCTTAAGTTGATTGAGACTCTAATTTGACCATTCTTTTTCGTCACTAGATATATATTTGTCAGCCAATTCAGATGTTGTTCTACCCAAATAAACTTAACATCTTTGAGCTTTTGAACCTCTTTTTCAATTTTGTCCATCTCGCGGGTTTGGTTTATCTTTAGTTTTGTTTCATAGGTTCTATATCTGAGGTAATATTTAGCTTGTGAACCGTGACTTTTGGTTCGAGTCTGGGCATTTCTGCATAAGTCTATGCAAAACAATATACAAACGCAAGCAAAAAACCAATCTACTTTGCAAGCTCTTTCCCCTTTATTTTTTAACTTACAAAGGTGGGGCAAAGATTTTCCAAGGTTTCTAGGTTTACTTCCTGGACCAAGTCCTCTATTGGAGGATTAGGAGAAGGTTCTTTTATATTGTTTTGGCAGCTTCCAACTTTATAAATCCCTTTAGGTTATCATTTTTAGGTTTGAGCGAGGGCCTTATCCCTTTACAGGATTTTATTTTTATTGGCCTATTGGTTTATACATTTGATAGAAGGCGATCTCACCCCTGTTGGCTTTGGCACTCATTCCTTCACCCAAGGGCCATGTAACTTGCTAAGGTGTATTGTCTTTGTCGATGCCTTTTTCATCATGTTGGAATGTAGCCTAGTCATTAAGTTCATAGCCCAAGACTGTTTCTTTAGAATTATCTGTCTCATGCCCATGTGAAGAGGAAACAACCTCTTTTTCGAAGTTAGGGATTTCTTTGAGAAAATTGTTGTATAGAATGTATCCAAGGCCATATGTATGAGTGTTGATATGGCCTTCTCTTTTATACTCTTTCTGCTGTTTAGCGATCATGCCATCATAGGGGACCAGGATGCCTTTTCTATTTCTTGGTCTGGTTGGCTTTCTGAAATCATATTCCATTTTCTTCATTATCTAATAGGACTGCCAATTGTAAAGGTCGAACACCACCTATCCTTGGTTTGTAATTTCTTTGGTGGGATGTGCAAAGGAATGATCATCCACTCAGGAGAAAATAATTGAATGTGGGCTGTATTGGGCTGTTCCAACCATGAAGATTGATCCTTCAGCATTGTACATGGGCACTAGAGCTGGCCAAGGGTGTAGAGGCGGAAGATAGTTTGAAGGTCCTTCCTCTGCAGACTCATTTGTGCCTTGCTCTTATTTCATGTCAAAATCATGTGCAATGGACATAGTGAACATGGAATTAGCATCTTTTTAACCTAATGATTGGCTGAGTAACACTTCTTTCAATGTTTGCAGCCATTTGGGATAGTTCTTCATATGGCTGAAATTGCACACCCATCATAATCCTTCAAATATAATGGCGAAGTCCATGTTGATATAGGGTTATGTAGGTCTTTTTTAATGGTAGTTCGGCCCATTGGCCGACCTAGTCTTTTCATTATCTAATAAACCTTTGAGATGATTCTCCTTTTTCTTGTTGTATTCAAAGAATAAGTCCTAGGTTGACTAATTGGCTTGTCTTCACCATGCTTCTTTCACTATCAACTTGATGACTTTGCCGTGAGCTTGACACAAGGTGTAAGAGATTTCTTTCCACGCATGTAGTGATCTTAGCTAGCTGATCAAGGGTTTTGATGTCCATGTTGATCATCATAGAGTGAATGCAACTTTGGAGTCCATGCTAGCGCCCAGTATGACCGACTTGTTTTGATAGGGGGTTTTCACAACACTTTAGCCATTTCCACCCATCTATTGATGAAGTCAAGTCCTAGCTCATTTTTCTTGCTCGGCTCTTGCTAGTTGGACAATGGAGACTAGTCCTTTACGGATTGATGATGCTGACATGATTGACTTTCCATGCCCTTTAGTTTGGATCATCAAGGCTTGATCTCGAAATATTTTTAGTGAGATGACTAAGGGGGTGTTGTCATTGATCATAGTTGGCTGCTCTGTGAACCTGACAACCTGAGTCTTGCCTTCATTTTTTCTTTTGAGGGGTCTCCGTTTGGTCCTCTATCAATAATTAGCTTTGTAATTCCTCCCTGAACGTGTTCTTTCCTTTTGTGATCGGGTTTCTTCAGTCCTTGGGGCCCTTTAGGTAGTGAATACTTCTTTCACCTCTTGCAGGTATGAGTTGGTTTCTTCATTTTCCATGTCTTCATATTTTAAAGGTAGGTAAAGACTTGCCACCATCAGGTTGGGTGCCATTAGTGTTTCTTCTTCATGATCTGAGTTCTGTTGTTCCTCTCCCTGGCGTTCGTGGTTAAGGCAAACCTGGTTTATTTGCTGACTTAGCTAGTTAATCAGGTGAGGATCAATGTTCCTTTGCGATGAATTTCCTATTCATTACCTTTGCTCGACTAGGCAGTCATCTTCTATTGGCGCATGGTCATAGAAGGAAAACAATCATTTTTGGCATTTTAAGGTACAAAATGTCTTCTTCGGTTAGAACTTCATCAAACATATATTCTTTTTCCTCTAGGTCATCCCTTGAAGGTATACTCCTTTTGTCTTCATTTTTAAAATCCCAGGGATAGTTGGCCAATCATATTTGGTTACAATTGGAGACTTGTGGGTCCTCATTGTCACTGTTGTTGACATGGACCATGAAGTTTGCTAGTGTAAAGGGTTTTCTGGCTTGAGTGGTGGAGATTCCTTCTTCTAGGATCTTCTTGATCTTTTTGTTTATTGGAGAGGACTGGATCTCTTGTGTCACCATTTTGGCCTTTTTTTTATACCCCTTTTCTTTTTTTTTTTTACTGCTAGCCTTTTGACTACCTCCTAGTCTTCATCATTAACGAGGTCGGGGTGGACCCATAGTTCTTCTCCAGAGTTGGTTTTGATAAGAAGCAGTCTATTCTTATGCCAGACCTGATTTATGACCTGAAATTTCACCATTTTTGGTGCTAGGGAAGCAAAGAGTTTTATAGGTTCAAATTGCCTAAAAGATTTCATGTTAATAGGATTTGGACCATTTTTTTTTATTGAATGTGATCGATAAGTCCTTCAAAATGCATATTTTCATATACATGTAGGACTATTTTAAGGACTTATTGATTTAAAAGATTCTTATTTAGTGTGATATAATGGTTTCATGCATTTTGAATTCATTTTAGTACTTTCCTACATAAATTGCTTAAAAATAACACTTTTTGCATGGAATATGAAACCTGCCATTTTTGGAGTCCTATTTTTAGTAGGTTTTGTGAAAATTATTTTTCTCATGAAAGAAACTAAATTTTCATCATCATTAGTTAATTCATAGAAAACCATAAAAAATTATGTGAATTTATCTATCATTTCATACGAATTGGGCCCACAATCATGCATTTGTGAATTAAGGGTAGAATTGTTGTTTTGCATGGAATTCATTTCTTTTCTTGCAGAAAATTGATGACATAGGTCCCATTTCCAATAGTTAAGGCAAGATATTTATTTTCAAAAGAAAGGAGAGAAGAATTTAGAGAAGAAAGAAATTAGAAGAAAAAAAAATGCAAAATTGGTTTCTTGGTCTCACACACATTCACATTTGTGAGGACACACTTGTGGGACGGCCAAGATGGAGTCTAATCTACTTGTAGCATATTTTTAATACTTTCAAAGACTTCCAAGAGAATCTAAAGAAAATCTCATTAAAGTTAAAGAAGGAAAGCCACATGTGAGATCTTCTTTACAAAGGAGTAGAAGTTGAAAAGAAAAAAAATGGCAAGTTTACAAGGTTATTCCATGCCCAGCCACCACTAGCCAACTCATATGGGCCATGTTTGATTCCAAGTGAGGATTTTTCTCTGTAAGTTATCTCCTAAAGAATTTCAATGCAAGGTGGCAATTATAAGAATAGAAAGAAGCATCAAAAATGGACTTCCAAAGAAAGAAATAAAAGAAAAAAAATAAAAAAGAAAGAAAGAAAAGAGCAAGTACATCTCATGCCCAATCCATGTCATGCACATTCCACTTTTCCCAATTTTAATTAGTTTGAATATTTTTTGATATCAAGTGAGAAAGGAAAATTTGGGGCTTGAAAAAAATATAAATAGGGCACCCCTTTGGTAGTTCAAGGCATGGAAGAACTCCCTCTCTAGATCTCTACACTTCATTTTCTCTCTTTCTCTCTCTCCCTTCATCATGTCTTCAAGGAGACTCTGCTGCAGTTACACTACACCCTTGAGATTTCCACTAGAAGAGGTTTTCTTTTCCATCTTAGCATTATTATTCTTTGATTTCATTTTTCTTATCTCATGTAAAGACTTTATACGCTAGTATAATGTTATTCTTCTCAATTTCTTTTCCTTTTATTGTGGTTTGTGTGGATACTTTGTTGATGTTTCTTCTTTTCTTGGATTGACAACATAAGATACTAAGATCATATATAAAGTAACCATGAACCCAGTTAAGAGTAAGTTTTAAGAAGATAACCTCACTACAGTTACTACATTTAAATTCTTGTTCACTACATTAAGTTTGCTGCAATTACTACATTTAAATTCCAGTTTCTCACTACATTTAAATTTTTGTAATTTTTTTTATTTCTTTTGATTTTCTTTTGGATGTTCTTTATATTTCAATGTTTTGTTTTGTGCATGGTTTAAGGGCTGAAAGTTTGATCATAGCATGCATTAATTAGCATTTCATTTCCCAACATATTAAGGTGATGGAATAAGAAAG
The DNA here is from genome assembly GCA_037013555.1 of Sextonia rubra. Taxonomy (NCBI): domain Eukaryota; kingdom Viridiplantae; phylum Streptophyta; class Magnoliopsida; order Laurales; family Lauraceae; genus Sextonia; species Sextonia rubra. The sequence goes on from JASUAD010000011.1 coordinate 11,791,154, forward strand.
TTACAGACTGTTTTTTTCTTTTGAAAAAGAATCAGATCCGAACTGTTCTTGAGAGCGTCCATTGCAGCTCATATTGTTGGATTTTCCTGATCTCAAAATCAGTCCATATTCTTTACAATTAGTTGTGTTATGTTTAAGATAAATTATGGACCAGAATTGTGGACTTCAAAGCATTGAAATGTGTAGTTTAGAAAGTGGATTTGAATGAGATTCAATTCTGAAAGAAAACAGTTTCCAACATGGAAATCAGAAATTATGCACAGCAGAATTTTTCTTTGTCTTAACATGTTAAGAACACATGCAGTCGTGCAAAATTACATGTGAACAGTTAGCGAACCATGAGAGTTGCTGAAAGCACTTTGTAAAACTGAGTTTTTCATCTCAGTTGTGCCCAGAAGTGAAGTGTTTTCAGGCGTGCAAACAGTCCACTATACACAAAAATCATGCACAGCAGAATTTTAGTTTCATGCATCATGTTTCATGCATACTTTTCGATCTTTCTCTTTTCTGTTTTCTTTTTTCTTTTTCTTATATTCATGCATCAGTTAAGTGTTGATTTCAGCCATTAAATTTAGACTAGGTTCATATTTTTCTTAAAAACTTAGCATCACATATAGAAAAAAGTTCTGCACTAGTTGTTTACATGGCATGCATTGCATTGCATTGTTACTTTGTTTTCTAACTTTCTAATTTTAGAATTAGTTGCTAAACTTTAATTTAGGAATTTGACTTAGGAAAGTTTCTAATTTAGATTTTTAACTTATTGGTTTAGATTGTTTCTTAAATCAACTTGAATCTTAGGTAGGTTTGTTTGATGATTTGTTTTTATGTTTCGTTTATCAATTTGATTTGAATGTTTTATTTCCTTTTTGGTAGGTTTTCATAATAGAATGTTTATAATTTGATGTTCTAATTTGTTTGTTCTTTTGTAGTGAATTTAAGATTCCTTTTTAGATTATGAAATTTTTATTTTTGGGAATGTATTTGATTTAATAGGTGGTGAATGTAATTTTCTAGTTTTTAAGTTAGTTTTAGATTTTATTTATGGAAGGTGACAAGTCAAGTCGGAAACCTTATTTCAATAGCTCCCTGAGGATTGACTTGGTTTTACCAATTTTACTACAATCGAAGCTTTGCACTTGGAGTGATGATCAAGTGTTTGGAGTCGTTGCTGGTGAGCACCGTTGCCGGTAACTTTTCTAACTTTCCTTCCTTAAATTGCTTTGTAGGTGAGATTTAATTTTGGCATCTTTCTAGATATAGGAGGACCTGCATGGAATGTTAAATTGCCCTAAATAAAAATAGAAAAGTTCATGGATTGTTAGAAAGTACACATTACTCTAATTTTTAGAAACTTTCTAAAATTGAAAAAAGTTACTGCTTTTCGACATGTCATAACTCCTTTTGGAAGAAAGTAAACCAAAAGTAACCTTATCATTGTCCTTAATCTTCTCGGTGCCAAAGAAAAGCCTTTGCCCCTGTAGTGAGTGACAGTTAGTCTATTCAGGAAATTAGTCCTTCAAATGGGTCTATCCGTGACTCTACCACTTCCTGCTGGCTAATCTGGCCGAGTTGGTTTCATAGGATCAGATTGGAGAACTTAAGGAAACTTTTCAACTTTAGGTAGTTACTTAGATGCTGTTTGTATAATCTAGGTTTTCATCATTTAAAAAAAAATAAAAATAAAAAAATCTCAAAATTCCAAAAAGAAAGGACAAGCCCTCTTAGTGAATTTGGCAAAGAGGTTCAGAACATAGATTAGGAAGGAAAGAATTTCGTAAACTCTCAAGTCCTTCGAGATTTTCTCAAATGGCGTGTGGGTCCGGTAACAATGATACCCAACTTAGGAATGGAAATAACAATGGGGACTGCAATGGTATGAAAGTTAATCAGCCACTGAGGACTTTACATGATTACTTGAACCCCGCACGTCAAACCACACCATCATGTATAGTAGTGCCCGCAATTATGGGTCAATTTGAAATCAAACCTAGTATGATTCAACTTCTACCTAAGTTTCATGGGCTTGACTTTGAAAGTGCATACTTGCACTTAAAAGAACTCGATGAAATATGTGCAATACTTAAATTACAAAATATAGTGCCAAATGTAATCAAACTCAGATTATTTTCATTTTCTTTGAAAGATAAAGCAAAGGCTTGTCGCCATTCTCTTAGACTAAGTCCAATCACTACTTGGAAAGGCCTAGAGATTGAGTTTTTGAAAAAACTCTTCCCACAACACAAAACTAATACTTTAAAGAGGGAAATCATGATGTTCAAACAAAATCTTAAGGAACCCTATTATAAGTTTTGGGAAAGATTTAACGAATTGATCCTTGCATGACCTCACCACGGATATGAAACATATCATTTCATCGAAATTTTTTTTGAGGGTTTAACTCCTGATACCCGTCAATTTATTGAGATGATGCGTAATGGTCAATTTGATCAAAAGCAACTTGATGAAGCGTGGGAATTTTCGAAATTAATGGCAAAAAATGCGTAAAAATGGGCCTCGTTTGATGGGGCAGATTAGTTGAGGTCATTGAATCAGTCCAAAAGAGAAGGATTATATCACTTGAACAATTAAACTGAAATCCAAGCCAAGCTTGTAGCACTTACAATGGAAGTTGAAGCCCTGTAACTTGGAAAGAATAAGGATACCGTCATGGTTTGTGGTATTTGTGCTTTCGAAAATCACATGTGAGTAGACTGTGCAACCGAACCTACATTACAGGAAGTGAATCAAGAACAGGCTAACACTTTGAACTCTTATCAAAGGCCATTCAATACAAATACCATGGGGAATGCGTATAATCCTTCATGGCGGAGCCACCCAAATTTTAGCTAAAGGAACGAAGCAAATGCTACACCTGAGTATAATCCCCAAAGACCATCAAATTCTAGGGCATACTTGCCCCCACAGCATAATACGTTTTATGCACCACAAGTTTAGAATAGGTCATTGGAGGAGTCGCTTAATATGCTGATATAATCTCAATAGCAATTTATGCAAAACTTGCATAATAATCAACAGATTATTCAGAATAACCAGTAGGCTATTCAAGATAATTGACAGGCTGTCCAAAGGTTAGAAACTTCTATTAAACAAATCAAACGTAGCCTTTAAGTTCAAGGGAAAGAAACCTTTCCAGCGCAACTTCTCCCGAACCTAAAAGGCTAGAAGTGAATGATGTAACTAACCCAAACTATCAGGAGCATGTTCAGGTTGTCACTCTATGTAGTGGCAAAGAGCTTCAAAAGAATCCAAAAAAAGATAAACAACATGTCTCCTCAGATTTGAATGGGAAGATTAAAAAAAGATAGCATTAATGCAAATACTTCTGTTGACATTAAAAAAGTCCGAACCCCACTATTACTAAATTGATTGCCTTTTTTCCTTTGAGGTTAACCCATCCTAAACAGAAAATCTAGAATCAAGAAATTTTGGATGTTCTTAAAGAGGTCAGAATCAATATCCCTCTACTAGATGCTATTAAACAGGTCCCCACCTACGCTAAATTCTTAAAAGATTTTTGCAATGCTAAGCATAGGGTTCATGTTCCAAAGAAAGCATTCCTCATTGAACAAATAAGTGCGTACCTGACTCAAACCACTTCTCCTAAATACAAAGATCCAGGATGCCCCACTGTTCCATGTGTCATTGGAAACCACCGAATAGATCAAGCTTTGCTAAACCTGGGAGCTAGTGTAAATCTATTACCTTACTCAGTTTATTTACAATTCGGGCTTGGTGAGTTAAAGCCAACCAAAACTACTCTTCAACTCGCCGATCGATTTGTTAAGCAATATAGAGGGTTAATAGAGGATGTTTTGGTACAGATTGAGCATTTTTTCTTCCCAGTAGATTTCTATGTGCTGGATACAGAACCAGTATAGAATGAAAGTGGTGATTTCTATGTGCTGGATACCAAACCAGTACGGAATGAAAGTGGTGAAATTTTAGTTATTTTGGGAGGACCATTCTTAGACATTTCCAATGCTCTTATTAACTGTGGGAGTGGAAGGCTCAAACTTTCTTTTGGGAACATGACCTTGGACCTTGATATCTTTCAAATGTGCAAACAGCTGAGAGATTGCGAGACTGACTATCATGATGTAGACTTGATTGGTACCTTGGTTGAGGATGATCTTGAGGAGTGCATTAACTCCCATGTTGCACTGATTTTTGCTGGAGAGGATATGGGCTATCTTGAGGATTTTCAAAAGGACAATGTTGAAAATGCCCATGCAACATGGCAACCCATTTCGAAGAGCTTGAAGCAACTGGTATGCCAACTCTTCCATCTCAAGTGAAACCATCTCAACCTTAGTTGAAGCCCCTCCCATCGAACCTGTGATACACTTACCTTGGTGACAATGAAACATATCCTATGGTTATTTCTTCACTACTTACTGAGGACCAAGAAGTCCAACTGTTGAAAATGCTCAAAATACACAAGGGAGCAATAGCTTGGAATGTGGCTGATATTAAGGGAATTGATCCTTTAGTGTGTACACATCGCATCTACCTCGAAGATGATGCTAAAACATGTAGGCAAATGCAATGCCAGCTCAATCTTACCATGGAGGAAGTGGTTAAGGTTGAGGTGCTTAAACTTCTGGATGTGGGTATAATCTATCCAATTTCGGATAGCCAGTGGGTCAGCCCTACTCAAGTTGTTTTAAAGAAAGTTGGCGTTACTGTAGTCAAGAATGCCCAGGATGGGATGGTCCCAACTTGAGTACCCGTGGAATGGAGAGTATGCATTGACTACAAAAAACTAAATACATGCACATGGAAAGACCATTTCCCTTTACCCTTTGTGGATCAAATTTTGGAAAGGGTAGCCGGCCACTCATACTATTGTTTTCTTGACGGATATTCTGGGTATAACTAGATTAAAATCGCCCTAGAGGACCAATAAAAGACCACATTCACATGCCCGTTTGGTACCTTAGCTTATCAGTGAATCCCTTTTGGGTTATGCATTACTCCGGTCACCTTTCAACGTTGTATGTTGAGCATTTTTAGTGAAATGGTGGATCATATTCTTGAGGGCTTCGTGGATAATTTCATTGCGTTTGGTGATACATTTGAGGATTGTTTAAGCAACCTAGAAAAGGCCCTCACTAGTAGCGAAGAAAAGAACCTTGTGTTGAATTGGGATAAGTGCCACTTCATGGTTCACCAGGGAATTGTCCTTGGCCACATTGTGTTGGAAAGGTGATGGAAGTTGACAAGTCCAAAATAGATTTGATCACCAACCTATCAACACAAAAAAACCATATGAGACATCAGATCATTCTTAGGGCATGTAGATTTTTATAGGAAGTTTATTAAAGATTTCAATTCTATATCTAGACCTCTCTATACCCTGCTTTTTAAAGGGGCAAAATTTGAATGGACTAAGGCATTCCAAGAATCATTTGATAAATTAAAAAGCACGCTGATGTTTACATTGATTATGCAACCTCCTTATTGGACTTTGGCTTTTGAGATCATGTGTGATGCCAGCGATTACACGGTTGGGGCTGTGTTGGGGGACTGTAAGAATAAGAAACCTTACATGATTTATTGTGCAAGTAGGAGCTTGAATAGTGTACAAATCAACTACTCAACCACTAAGAAAGAATTGCTGGCAATGGTCTTTGCACTTGACAAGTTTAGAACCTACTTGATTGGGTCTAAGATAGTGGTTTTCACCGATCATTCTGCGCTCAAGTACCTTTTTTCAAAGAAGCATGCGAAGCCTAGACTTATCCGCTGGATCCTCTTACTCTAAGAATTTAACTTAGAAATCAATGATAAAAAGGAGTAGAGAACGTCGTGCTTGATCATCTATCAAGGTTGGTCTTTTTCGATACCACCGAACCAACACTAATCTAGGATGATTTCCCAGATGAACATTTATTTGCTGTGTCCCAATCCCCTTGATATGCTAATACCGCAAACTATCTTACTATGGGTAACATTCCTAATCATTGGAATAAGCAAGGTAAAGACTCTTTCTTTTCTCAAGCTCGATATTTTTTCTAGGACGATCCACATTTGTTTAAATACTGCCCATATCAAATAATTAGGAGATGTGTAATTGATCATGAGATACACAGTGTCATATCCTTTTGCAAAACACAAGCTTGTGGGGGACATTTTTCTGGACAAAAGACTGCTATCAAAATTTTGCAGTTTGGATTCTATTGGCCCTCATTGTACCATGATGCTCACGATTTTTGTCGGGCCTGTGATCATTGTCAAAAGTTGGGAACAATTTCCAAAAGAAACATGATGCCTCTAAATCCCTTTCTCGTAGTGGAGCTCTTTGATGTATGGGGCATTGATTATATGAGTCCACTTTCTCCCAATTTTGGCTATATCTTTATCTTAGTGGCTATAAACTATGTGTCCAAATGGATAGAAGCTATTCTTTGCTGGGAAAATGATGTAAAAACAGTTTGAAAGAAAATATTTTTCTCATTTTGGTACTCCATGAGCCATCATTAGTGATGGGGGTTCGCATTTTTGTAATCGGGCATTTGAGGTCTTGACAAAACAATATGGGATAACCCATAAAATTGCCACTCCTTATAACCCACAAACCAATGGGCAGAAAGCTGTAGACAAAGATGCAAGCCACTATCTTGATTCTAATGGAGAAGGAAGGTAGAGAAGAAATGGAATGAAGGAATGAAGGCCTTAACTCATCCATGCCAGACCCATCTTGTTCACAGTGATTAGGAGGAAGAAAAATGGTGAGGAAGGAGACTTGCTGTGCTTTCTCTTGGTTTGAAGAGACCGAGTGCAATGGATGTTGGAGTGAAATGGGTTCTAGAACCCATTTAAGTATATAACTTTTAAGTTTTATAAAAAAGCCCTCATTTCTCACTTTCATTTTCAATTTAAGTCTAATGAGGGTCTAACCAATTCAAACAAAGTCAAATGGATTTAAATCAAGTACGGAAGTTGACGAGCTCAACGAGATCAACGCGATAATATAATATCATGCATGTATGACGTAATACCATGAAATTTAAAATTACAAGAAAGGGCTCCCATCTACCTAGTTAACGTTAAACCCAACTCAAACTACCTATCCATGACCCAAACTTGATCCACTAGACTCAATCGGACAAAAATAACTAAATCTAACCTAATTAGATGTTGAACATCAATATTTAGGCTAATTTTATATTAATTAGTTAATAACTTAATTAGTTAGTAATCATGTTTAATTGGGATCGGAGTGTTATAATAGTCTAACATAAAAAAAAATCATCCATCTAAAATTATCTCAAAAGATATTTTGTGAAGATCAAAGAGTTATTGGTCTTCTAGAGCATGCTAGGGAGTGCTCCTACCATAGCATGAAATGTTTCATTGCTCAGATGTTGGCCATTCTAATCTTCAAAAAAATCTCAAGCCTCCAAGTTTGTGATGTCTAATGGAGGCTCATCATTTTGTAGCATTGTATCCTAATCCTAGTCTTCCAGATCAATTGTCTCTGCTGAATAAATAGAGGTTTTATATGCTTTATATTGTTCCACAACTTCCTTTGGTGCACAACAAGTGTGTGACCAATTTCCACTCCTTCCACATCTATGTCAAGTGTCATTAGGATGGTGGGCATGATTAATTGGTGGATTCTAATTCTGATTGTTCTTTTTTGGAGGATCAGACCATTTCTGGTGATTTTTATTTTTTATTTGTATTTTTTGTTTTGGGGTGAGTGTGGGGGGGGGGGGGGGGGGGGGGGTGCGGCGGCGAAAACTACCTCGTTTGAAGGAGTTATTTCTTCTACCTCTACTGGAGAAATTATATTTCCCACGTCCCCTTCTTCTACCTCTGTTTGAACTGAAATTGGCATTTTCTTTAGGAATTCCTGTAGATCTGCTTGGTCTGGAGTTGTGATTTTTTATCAATCCTTTGCTATTTTGTTCAACGATCAAGATGAGATTTGAATATTTAGAGAAACATCATTCTCAATACTGTTGCTGCAAAATTACATTTGATGCGTAAAAAGTTAACAACGTTTACTCTAACATCTACTCATTCGTATTCTTTTCCCTATACAATTTTAAATAGGAAATTATGTAAATTTAATTAATCTACTTAGAACGATAAGTGCACAGTTGTCTTGTTAAGACAATGGCAAATACAAGTTGATCACATAAAGAGCACTTTTGAGCTCATTTAATTAAAAAATCTGAAGATTTTTAAATCAATCGTAGAAATCGAGAAACTTGATGAGATGTGAATGACAAAGTAGAAAATAATAAGATAAATAGATCAAAGCATACAGAATCCATTAAGCAAGATAATCAATTTAATCATGTAATTATTCTATTCTTTGTCTCAAGATAACTTAAGTAAAGAACAAATCAAGGTTACTAATCCAGATATTTGACTATTACAAAAACCAATTTTTAATTAAGAAAAACAAAATTAATACCCAAGACCTCCTTCACCTTATAAAAGAATAAACATCTTAAACATCACCTATCAAACTAAGGATAGACTATTGAAGATAACCATAGATCTAAGAATAATATATTAAAGTAAGTATAAATGATAAAATTTATTCATTATGAACATAAATTAGAGGTTTACTTTTGGTATGAAGACAAATATGTTATTATTTTTTAAAAGCACATTAATAAGAAAAAATCAAAAAATAACATAATAACAAATATTAATTAAAACATTAAAATAATTAGCTTCATCTTTAGCTCTAATCAGAAACTTAGCCCACCATTGCAAAAAAGCTCAAAAGTAACTTCATTAATATCTTCTCCCTATATAATGATCTCTTAGAAATCTCTCTTCTAGATCCTACTTTCTAGAATAAGGCTCCAGAATACCTTTAAAATAAAATAAAAAATTAATAGAGGAAAGAAAGAAGAAAGAGATTTGGGATTTCCAGATCTAGCTAGGAATGAGGAGGAGCCTACCATGGTGGCCTTTTTCTAGTTCCTTAGGTTTATTGAATCTGGGCCTTTTTTTGGTGAATTACAAGATAAGACATGCTGCATATGGATTGGATTTATCTCATAGGATTTCACAACCCAAGCCCAAGAATTCGAATATTATGGTTAAAACCTAAAAATTAACATATGTACTCCAGTGTAATTCACATCTGGACTTGAGTCTAAGTAGAATTACACAAGGGATAGTCACATTACTTGCACATGTGAGATTTTTTAACAAACATCTGTCCAAGCATTCAAACGTAGAAGCCTCTTAATATAATCCATGAAACAAGAGGTCATAACACCAACTAAACACGGCTATATGTATACAGGTTACTATGATGTCTTTACAAAATGGAAGAAAGTTTCAAAATAGTTGGAAGGATTTTATACAGGTTTCAAAATACAAGGGATCATGATCCATGTATATTAAAATAAAACTAATGCAAATCATGACACCCTAAATGTAGTTACACCTTAAAAATGAGGCTAAACTTGATCTCTGATGCTGTCTGGGGTGGCTCGATAAAAAATGATTTGTCGTCCACTTATTTAAGTCGGAGGGGTTCTCGAATGTCTCCTCTGAATTCTTCTCTATCTTCTCAAAATTGGAATTGGGATCTGGGCCTGTAACACCATAAAGAACTAGTGAATAAGACTATTTAGTAAAGTATAAGAATAATTAAAGTAACACGCGTTGTATTTTAAAAGAATTAATGACAATTGGTCAATGGAAGTCAAGTCAATACACTAGGCATATTGTGTATTGAATAAAATATGCTATCAGAATCAATAAGATGAAATATTTTGCTATTTGGCTACTACATTTTCCATATCCTCTCTCTAAGGATCTTTACGTTAAGAACACCATCGGCCGGGCCAAGGTACAAATGGGCCAAGGTAAAAATACCATCGGAAGCTCCAAAGCACACTACTGGGCCATCGTTGGTTACTACACCAAAATCAACCACAGCAGGTATCATAAGGTTGAGGTTGAGTAAAGCCAGACCATTTCAATACTTTCATATAACTGAACTTGAGTAATTTGTGCAATTCATTTCTTGAGAACAATACAATACTATGCAATGTACTTTCAAGTCATTCGTACTTGATTCAATCTCAATATATATAAAGAAACAATGCAATTAGAAACAACTTATACATGATCGTTCAATTTAAACTTATTATTAGAGTAATAGAAGGCAAATAATATTAAACTAATATGCTATGCAATTCGATTTAATAGAATCAGGGTAGTTTTACAAACCAACCCTAATTTGGTCATCCATTGTTTCTAACTATACATGTTGATATAGTTTTAAGTTATACGATACATAGTTGTCTCCTTTTTGGTGTCACATTATGTCAGAAGAGTGTATTGAAGTCCCTTAAACCAACACCTATGGGGAGGTGCTTAACAAATGGACAATGCCCCATGAAAAGATCTTAGCCCTCAAGACTTTTCATGGTATTTAACTATCCCATTAGGCTAATGAATAGGGTAAAGGGATCCATGAGCTATGGCCCTACAAGGTTTTGTAATAGTCCACACTTAACCTTAAGTTTCAATAGCTTTATGCTTAGCCGTGGGTGACTTACAGCTTAGCTGTAGGCATCCTACAGCTTAACCATAAAATGCACTATGGTTTAACTTTGGTTACTCGAATACTTCCTCCACATTTTATGGTTTAACCGTGTTTGAACTACGGCTTAGCCGTGGAGAAAATTTCCAATTTTTGTTCTTTGGACTTCAAGCCGTAGGATACTTAAGGCATTGCGGTAAGCTTCAAATTTTCTGAAGATAAATCAACACAGGTAAATTTTCATATCAGAATATTTCAAGTTTGTTCCTACTATCATATTTCTTACTCCATTCAATTCTACTATCATATCACTCAACCTGGGGTTTGATTCATAGTTCATCAGAATTACTACAAATCTCATTTATTTTAATAGGAATTTAGAAGAATGAGGAGGTCATGGCTGAATGCATATTAAAGAGGAAATAGACTTACAAAATTCATAATATACCAATATGAATTCACATTAATCAACTTATACTTGCCTTTGCTTAGGAATTCAATTCACTAGTCTTGTTTTGGCTCTGTGGAGTAGTCAACCCACTTCTAAAACCTACAGTGACATGCATGTTATAAGTGATGAAGAGGATGAGTGCATGTTCAAGATGAGAGTCATCCAACTTTTATTAACCCAAAAGGTCAATGACTGAAAGGCGATCTTACCTTAGAGATTGATTGGAAAGAGAAGGGTCTAAGTCCTTCACTTCAAAGGAATGAGGAGAACTAAAAGATGATGGGAATGAGAGGTGAGAACCTCAAATCAAATATGCAAGCACTAAAACCTTCGGTTGTTGAGGGAAATGGTGAAAAAGAGATGAAGGAAGAAGAAGACTGGAGCAAAGAGAATACAAGGAGGGAAGAGCTCAATTGCAACAGTTGATTTCTTTTATATGAAACATTTTCTGAAGTTTATAAAAAAGTCCATATTCTTTGGGGTAACTTTAGTTTAAGTCAGATGAGGCTTTATCTATCAGAGACAAGGTCAATTACATTTGAGTCAAGTACAGAAATTGACGAGCTCAACGAGACAGGCACAATGAAATCAATATGAGGAATGTATAATGTCAAACCATGTACTATAAAATTACAAAAAAGGACTTTAATCTACTTAATAAAGGTTAAACTCAACCCAACTACATGTCCAGAATCTAAACATGACCCACTAAGAGAAAACAAGTTAAAGCCATCCTAAAGGCATGTTAAACATCATTGTTTAGGCTAATTCTAAGGTAATTGGCTAAGAACTCTTTTAATTAGTTGCTAAGCATGCTTAAGTGGGAGCGGAGCATTACATGAGATGAGAGTGATCTTGGAGATAAGATGAGGTGAAAGCTTTTGGGATTCTTATCTGATCTTTGGATAGGTTTCACAGAGGAATGTGAAGCAGTTATACTTTAATGGTATAAATGCAATTGCAATCCCACCTAAAAATATACATGAAACTTTTCATGCAACTTTCTCATTTGAGGTCCAATTTGTGGAATCTTGTCCTCCATGAACATCTACTCTGAAAAAGCTTTCCAACGGTGGGACATTTGTGTCAATCCGATATTTGGAGTGAGAGTTATGGTCATTTTAAGATAGGTTATCTTAGGAAAAATGAAATTGAATTTTGAATTCTAATTTACAATTGAATCTATCTTTACAGTAGATGTGACTTGTTAGCCAAGACAAAAGAATATTCCTTCATAAATATGATGAGATAAGAGCTTTTAGAAGCCTTAGCTGATCTTTAGGTGGGGTTCACAGGCAGATGAACTCAAGGGTATAGATCTTCAAGCAGTGGGCCCCAAATTATCCATAGAGTTCTGTGAATCCTACAAATTTCATTTGCTACACATTCTAATTCAACAAGTAAAATGCTAAAGACCCTACATTGAAGTGGGATCCATCCAAACAGAGTTTTATTCTAACTAAGACTTTCGAAGAAACATTGTAAACATTCTTAATGAATGTAGAAAATGTGTAAAAATTGTGCAAATTCTGATTTTTAGGTGAAAATGGATGAAATGAAGGAATTAAATAAATAATGATGCGTTTAACCTGATTAAGTCTTAGTTTATCTTAAAATGATGCATATTGTACAAATTCATAAACTTAACTCAGGCCCTAACAAGTATTTTACTAGTGTTTTAGCAAAAGTTGCGAACAAAAAGTTTGAATTTCTTTGCCCTAATCTAAGAAAATAAGTAAAAATGAAAATAGAACCACTTTCACTAGTACTCTCGGTTACATTTAGCATATGCAATAGCCTTTAAAACCCTAAGTTTCCCCTAGTAGAGGAGTTCTACCTCATGAGGGTTTGTAGCGAATCTACCCATAAAATTTCTTTTCAAAAAACAACAAAGGTAAAAGAAATTTCTCAAAAGAAAATGCACCCCTATTAGATACTTTCGAAATCTAGAATGATTGAAAATTTAGACTTTTCAAAATTCAGTTCACTATTCTATTTTCAAAAACTTCGTCAAATTCATACGAAAACTTGTGCGCAGGGTGAAAACTGTAAACATCACCGTGAATTTCAAATATTCCACACGAATGCCATTTCAATGAAATTTTCCTTTAAACCTTTTGATCCTCCAAAAATCCAACGAAAATAAATTTCCTCCTCTCAAGGCTACTATGACAGCTTCATAATGCTGTTAGGGGCCAAAAAACTTTCCCATTCCTTTCCCACTTCTTTTGTTTTTTTTTTAACACAAACACACACATCTTTTTAATTACTTATGACTGTGCAATGCCTAGGTTCCTTAAGCTTTCTAATTAGCTCCTGTAACGAATGTTATGTCAATGACTCCCAAACTAGATGGCTTTAGGGCACCAGGTATATGCTAACAAAAAAAAAAAAAAAAAAGCCACAAACATTACAAGTGTTGCTGTGAACACATCATAAGCAAATTCTAAGCTCTGGGCCACATAAACCCTAGGGCTATGGAATGTAAGGTCAAGTATGGTAGCAAGATGTTCAGAGTTGATGCAACTCACTTAGAAGACTTTAGATGAGCTCAAAATGTAGCAGTTCAAATTTTAGAGTTCATAGACTTCATTTGGTCACTCAACTCACCAATCACCTAGTTCAAGGTTTATTGACTCAAAACCTTGGGGTCACTTGATGTAACACTCTGACTAATTAAGCATGCTTAGCAACTAATTAAATAAGTTATTAGCTAATAACCATTGAATTAGGATGGATTTAACTTGTTTGGTCTTTGTGGGGTTATGTTTAAGTCATGGATAGGTAGTTGGTAGAATTTAACCTTCACTAGGTAAAGAAAGCCCTTTTTCGTAATTTTTTAGTTTATGGTTTTACGTCATTCATGAATTATATTGACACCATCACATGTCTCTCATCAAGCTCATTAACTTTCATACTTGACTTGAATACGTTTGAGTTTGTTTGTGTTAGATGAATCTTCATTCGACTTAAACTGAAATTACTTTAAGAAATATGGACTTCCTTATAAACTTCAAAAAATATTTTGTATATAAAGAGCCCACTGTTCCTAATTGAAAGCTTTTCTCTCTAATACACTTCTTGACCTCAGTATCCTTCCTTCTTTTATCATGAATATTCTCATCTAATCAAGAGAGTTGATCTTTGCATGTATGATTAGAGGCTCATCTTAGCATCTCCAATGTCTTTTAATCTAAGCACAAGCTGTGATGTGAAGAATTCAAGCAATGTTCTTCTTTTCATCGATCTTTAAAGGTAAGACCTTTTCCTTTCCACCAGTTTTGGTTCAAGGAGTGAGGAAGACTCCTCCTATAAGCTTGTACATAACTCTTTCCTCATCCCTCACTTGCATATTAGTTTTAAGCTTGAGAATTGGGGTGTCATCTCAAGTTGAGCCAAGAGTAAGAGTAGTTGTTTGAATTTTAAACCAAAGCAAGTACAATCAAATTTTGGTTTAATACATGTTGATATATTATGATTCTTGTAATTTTACTGAATCCTGTGCATTCAACCCTAATGTTTTCAATTTTCTAAACTCTACTGTATGATACCCTATTGTACCCAATTTCTTTACACTTTACTGTATTATGAAGTTTAATGTTTTTGATATTGTATGAGATGAAGTATGAGTTATAACAAAGGATGACTGATTGCAATAGGTAGGAAATACCCTAGGAGGACCTAAGTTGAAAGGTGTTGAATTTGCTTCAGACGTTGAATGTGCTTTCGAAAACTGTAGTTTACAGCGAAGCCGTAAGGAAGTTACGGTTCATGGTCCAGAGAGATAAAATATCATGTTTTCTTCTATGGCTAAGCCAAAACTGAGCTGTAGAATGTGCTATGGCTAAGCCATAGCTAAGTTGTGGCTTAGCCGCAGGACAGATATGTCTAAGCCGTAGAATAGAAGATGGTTCAACAGTAAATGTGAAGGACAATTTTGGGTAACCACGACTAAGTCGTAGTGCAATTTATAGTTAAGCCATAAGTCACCCACGGTTAAGCCGTAAGTCACCCATGGCTAAGCCATAAAGTCATTGAAACTTAAGGTTAAGTAGGTATTGTACGAGACCTTGTAGGACCTTAGTTACTGGATCTTTTTACCTTATTAACTGGCCCAATTGAATAATAAAAAGCTCATGAAAGTTTTGAGGGCTAAGACTTATTCATGTGATGTTGTCCATTTATTAAGCACCTCCCTATGGGTGTTGGTTTAAGGGACTTCGATACACATCCCTGATATAATGCAACACCAAAAAAAAGGTAACTGTGTATCGGACAACTTAAAATTACATCATCCTGCATGGTTAGAAACAATGGATGACTATATTAGGATTGGCTAGTAAAACTACCATGATCCTATTAAATTGAATTGCATGGCATATTAGATTACCATCATTGTCTTCTAGTTTTCCAAAAATGATTTGAATTGAATTGATCATTTCATGCATTGAATCTATTTGAAATGTTTCTTGATATTATATTGACATTGATATTGAATTGAGTACGAACGTATTACACAAATGAATTGAATGTATACGATTTGGTATTGTTCTCACTTAATGAATAAATTGAATGATTCCCTAAGTTTAATTATATGACTAAATCGGAATGGTCTGGCTTTACTCAGCCTCAGCTTTATGATACCTGGCGAGATTGACTTTAGTATAGCACGAATGATGCCACTACAGTGTGTTTTTTTAGCTTCCGGACTATATATACAAGAGACCCATTCGTGCGTTGGCCCGGTCGATGGTGTTCTCAATGCAAAGATCCCTAGAGAGAGGATATGGAAAATGTAGTAGTCAAATAATAAAGTATTTCTATTATTTGGTTCTTATAGCATGATTACTTAATTGCACAATATGCCTAGTATACTAAATTAACCTTTTTAATCACATGTTAATGATTCCTATAAATACAATGTGTATTTCCTTGATTGTGCTTATACATTGCTAAATAGTCTTATTCATTAATTGTCTATGGTGTTACAGGCTTAGCTCTTAGTTCTGATCTTATGGAGATTGAGAAGACTCCAGAGGAGACTTTCAGGAACTCTTCCGACTTAGACAAGTGGATAGCGGATCATCTCTAATTGATCCATTACGGAGTACACAAAGAGCATGCTAGGTCTTGTTTTAGGATGTAACTACATTTAAGATATCATGAATTGGATTAGTTTTATTTTGTCCTGCACAGTTCATTATCCCTTGTATTTTGGAAACCGTGTAACTCTTATATATTGTTCCAGTAAACTTTCTTTCCTTTTTTGTAAAGGCATGTTCATTACTACTCATGTTCATAGCATATCATATAAATGTATAATTGTTGGTTAAATTATCCTATTTCATGAATGATATTAATTGGCTTTCGCATTTAAATGCTTCGATTATGTCCGTTATTGGCATCTCACCCGTGTAAGTAATGTGACTCTCCCTTGTATAATTCCACTTTGACTTGAGTCTAGGTGTGTATTACACGGGAGTACGTGTGTCACTATTTTGGGGCTAACCCTTATATCCCAATTCTCGGACTTGAGTTGTGACACCTAACACACTCAAGCTTTTGGATTATCAAAGTGGCTGAAAATCACATGCAACTCCAAAACAAGCTTAGGAATGATGCTTCAAAGTTTTAAAGCATTTGAACTTCATTTCAGCTCAAACTCAAACTTCCTTGTTATCTACTATCTCCTTGGGGTCACTATCCAAAATGACACCTCATGAAGACCAAATTAGTTGAAACTCTTAGAGAAAGCTCAAATTATATTTAGCAGTGGCTCTGCAAAATTTTAAGTAAACGGATGTCATTTGGCCCAAGTTCAACAAAAATGTTAACTTTGTGTCAATAAACCCCAAACCTATGGGTTATTGACCAAAGTCCTACCTCCAGGTGATTAAAGTTGATGAAATTTGGATGCAAAGCTCAAGTCATGTTCAAAAATGACTTGGAAAATTTTCAAACCAAGGACACTTCATTTGACCTTATTTCTGCTACATGTCAGCTCAGCGGTCAATGATACCCACCCCCCCACCCACCCATACCTTGGGGTCACTCACCAAAATCCTACTTTTGGGAAGCTAAAGCTGATAAAATTTGGATTAGAGACTCAAAATGTACTCAAAGTCAACTCCTCTATGTTTTAAAGCAATTGAACATCATTCAGGAAGAAACCAAGCTGGACTGCCTACAATGCAATGCGACATTGACTTAAAACATGAAACAAATGGGCCATTGGTCAAAATCCCAATTCCACAAATCTAAATCATATGAAATTTCTATGGATATTTCAAGACTCTCCTAACATCAATCCATCTAAGTTTCAAGTCAATTTGAAGTCATTTGATTCTCAAACAACTAAAATAAGGGCCCATCTTTATGAAAAGTAGAAGGAAAGGTTGACCCACATGAAAAGGTCGAAACATGATGAAATTTTCATGACATGGTCAAAATGATGTAAAAACATATTCCTCCAAGTTTCATGAAGATCATATATTGTTTGGGCTCCAAACTAATGGAATATAAAAAAAAAAAACCAAAAATGGGCCTGTTCGTGACCATGGCCAGGGTCACGGACACCTGTAAAGTGCTTCTTGGCCGTTTTATGCGGTTTTCTCCACTTTATTTTGAAACTCAACTTTCCATAACTCCTTTAACTACCTTTAAAGTCTATACAAAGAAGTTTGGGCACTTGAAAAAGGGTTTGAAGGCTCCAACACAAAAAGACAAGATACCAACAAGATTCCACAAGATTCTAAGGCTCTGCACAAAGGATCCCTTAGTCACTTGGAAATAAACTCTTTCCATTCCTCTTCTTCTCACCAACTCAAGGTGAGAAATGTTCTTAGGAAGAAGATATACGTGTTTATTATTGAGAAAAAAAGAGTTTCAAAAGCATCAAGTGCAAGGAATCTCGATGGATAGAACTATTTTCTTCGGCTCTCCCACTTGAAGGGGTTTTTAGGCTATCACTAAGCTTATGAACAAGCCTTTTTAGGTTTCATTATGATCTTTTAAAGTCATTGAATTAGAATGTCATAACTCTGCCTTAATTGCTAGTGTAAAAGCTCCCCTTTTGAATTTACACAAATGCGATCCTTTATAACAAAGTGATGTCTACCAAAGATCGCAGATGATTTTATGGTTAAAGTCAACACTCTTGGTGATCATCTAATGCTCTTAAAGCTAAAAGACATAAGTTCGTGTTGGAGATTTATACTAAAAGCATACTTTTATGTATTTATCTCTGACTAATTTATTTTTTAGTAAAATTTGTTTTTTTTATCTTAATGAGAATTTGTATGAGTAAAAATGGTTACATTATTATTTATTATGCATGTGTGTGTCTTTTATTCTATAAAGAAGACAAGTTTGTGTGTATAGTTCAACTTACACTCAGAAGACTTATTTGTTAGTTCTTATAGAATATAAGTTATAATTGTTCATAATTCAAATGGAGTTGGACATATCATCAATACGATAGTAGCATGATGTTTTAGCAGGCTTGTCCTAGCTGTAGGAAACGGTTTAGTTTTGACTTGTTATGCTAGTATACTTTGTGTGTATTAAATAGGACTGCTTTTAGGTTTATTGTCATTATACTGACTATATAAGATATTAACCTACAAATGATTATTATGAGTGTTTATACTCTTAATCCCAATATAAATAATAGACACATACATTTAGTGTTTGGCATTTTGATTTACAAAGGAGGGAAACCTTTTATAAGTCAATAATCTTGGTAAACTGGATCACTATACTACCTATATGGTGGATATCAGTTTATTGATAGCATCCACGTCTTGTAATAGGGATTGATTGTATCCCCTTGATGAAGCTTATAAGTTTTGATTATGTCAAACCCTGTAGGTGGACTTTGTGTCTAACATATCCAATAAGTTAAGTGTAAGGTCTCGATGAACTAAAAAGATATTTATTAAATATAGATGTCAACAATTATTTAATCGACGGATATCTGAAATCTTAACGTGGGGAGGTTAATAAACATTTAATACCAAGAAGCTTGAAATATTATTTTGAGAATAAGGACAGGAGTACAATTATAATTATCTAGTGGACTGAATTGTAATTTTTGGAATTAGGATTCTAATTTAGGTCGAATTAGGATTTCCTATTTCCATAATAAGGGAAATCTCATTTTTTTTAGCAAAGAGAATTCATAAAAGGGGCCCACACCCTAGTGTAAATTTGAATATAGTAAAAGGTCTTAAGATTTCTGGGTTGTTGTAAGACCAAGATCAAATCAAAGAGATCTCGTGGGTTTGGTTTTTGAATCATCATCATCTAAAGTTATTTTCGCAGTAATCTGTACACAATATCAAGGGATCCTGGCAGCTACCTCCCAATAGTTTCATCACTCTATAGGCACTACAGAGGCAAACAAAGATGAAACAACGACAAACAGTGGCCAAAACAACCACTATCTATCACTGACTGTGGGCCACGGTCACTGACAGGACCGTGAACCATAAACACTGATTCCATGTTTTTATTTTTTTCTGTGTTCGTTCACCTTTTTCATGTAATTTCTTTAATTTTCTTAGTTTGGATCACATTTGAGACTAGAGGGAGGGGTTGTAATTTGCTAAAACTTCTAAACAACTGCAACTCCAAGGTCAGAGAATTGAACCTATGTAAACAAAGAGAATTTAATGACGATCCATAGTTTTTTTTTTTCATTTTTCTATGTGCTTGAATGTGTGAATGTTGGACTTTATTCTGTTCCATTCAATATCATACCGAGCGTTATTAGAAGATTGGCCCCCTCTGTGGGAAACAACTCACTTTAATTTGTGATCAAACTAAGCTAAAAGACATGAAGAAGTCCTAAAATATATGAAAAAGTGCTGTTGTAAGCCAGTGACTGCAGGATGCTATGTCAAATGGCCTGTGACTACAGGATGCTGTGTAAAATGGTCTGTAACTTTAGGATGCTGCATAAAATGGCCTATGACCACAGAAGGATGTGTAAAAAGTGTTGTGACTTTTGGATGCTGTGTAAAGTTGACAATGACCGTGGGTCGATGATCACTGACCTGTTTTGACTCCAATTAAACCTGTTTGACTCTAAAGACACCCTATTTAAGACCTTTAATGTCTATGATGGGTTTGGGAGCATTTATTGAAGAACTTTGCACCTTGAAGTTCATAAACTTGTCACCTTAAATAGAGGAACCTTGCACTTTAAAGTGCATAGACCAAATCAACAACCTTGTATGAAATGAAAGAGTGTTGATTCAGTCTAAGAGGCTTTACATTTCTTACTATAGAATCACCACTCATTTATAAGACCTAACAAATGTTAACATCAAATCAGTCATAAGAACAACAACATTTGCAATCATGCATTGTCCGGAGTCTTACACTATTGGATCTCGTGTGGTCATTATGGTAGTGGTAGAGGCTTGGTCTTGTGGTCCCTATCCCTTTCGTTGGATCCAACCCTCTATTGCGTATAAGTCTAACTATATAGTCCCGAGGTGGTTCTAAAATTCTGGTAACTATGACTAGTCAACATAGCATGTTTCTAAGTTTGACTACATAATTGCAAAACATTGACAAAACTCCAGTAGCTAGGGATGATCAGCATAGCACAATGAGATTGGGTTCATGCCTATTTCTAACCATTTGTTTTATCTAATGAGAAAACCATGTTGGTTCAGAAGGCATTCATAAACCATATTGGCTAGCCAAGAGGCAGCCATATGGGTTATAAGACTGATATAGTCCTTTGGACTTATTTCTTATAAAAAATACCACTGGGCTCCTTGATCATTACTTTTGATGAAGCCAAAGAGAGGCTATTCAAGATCTCCATGACCCAGAATGGTAAATCTGGAAGAACTCACAAGGGACCCCAGACTGACCCTATTACTCCATCAAAGGTCTTAATCTTTCAGAGGCTCTCTACTCCCGTAAGTATAACTATTTCTTCTGATTTGAATAGGTCATCAGTGACCCTGAAGTCTATCAAGAAGAATGAAGTTCTCAAACCTTGGGTTTATAAATATGCCCAAAACCTATTTGGGGCTTCTGCCAAGATTTAGGAGGAGCCTAAACTCAAGATGAAGTGAGAAAGCAATAGTCTTCATATCATCAAGCCTCATCTGAGGGCAAGACAGGTTCAATTCGATTCATAAATCGCAAACCAATAGTTCCTGGCAAGCCTCGTGCCATGGCTACTTAGGGCCCAAAGTCATCATAACTAGACCCAAGCAGCGGGTCATCAACGATCAAATGCTTCGAGCACCGGAGGACCTTAGGCAGTTCTTTATTTCAAGAAGGCCCAAAAGGATGAGTCAATTCCTAGATGTAGCATGTGGTCACCTCAACCATGTATTTCAAAACCCGGCAAGGCGAAGAACAAACCTTTGGCCTCACTTAAAGAGAACACCTTCAGCCCGCTAACTCAAAAAGAGGGACAAAGGTTCTGCAGAAGGCATCTACCTTCTATCATTGTAGCAACTACCCCCCATTTGAACACCAAAAGAAGATTGAGCAATTGGTCATTAACAATGCAACCGATTTTGCTCACTTTAAAAACATGCTTCAGTAGAAGGAACAAAAATGGTGCTATCAACATCCTTTTGTTTCCTACTTCCGATCCAATGGATTGGGAATGAGTCACTGGCATTTTCAGGCCGCTGGTGGCTACACTCAAAGATTAAACCTTGGCAACTAGGCTAGCTAGCCAAATCAAAAGGAAAACCTTGGCTCGCCATAAGGAGCGAACTCAAAAGCTATCACAGTGCGAGATCACTAAAAAATGAGAGGTCAAAAAGGTGATCTTGACTTGATCTCTTCTTACATGGTCAGGCCAGGTTCTACTTGAAGAGTTACTAAGAGTATCGCTTGAGCTCAATCACAAGTGTCTGATTCAAACTCTTATTGAAGTGGGACTTCTAAAGATCATGTCGAAACTAATCCTGACGATGATCCTATCACTGTCTTCGATACAGAAGATAGTTTGTCGACTCCTTAGGCATATACATCATCCTAACCCCATCTACACTATGTTTATGGTTGAGGAGAGTGGAATTGGCAAAGTTGGAAATGACGATGCTGCTAGAAATGAAGATGTCGTCGAAGAAGATGCTAGTGAAAACGAAGATGATAATGCCAATGATGTTGTCAAACAACAAAGAGCTCAGATCGACCACCTAATTGCCCAATTGAAAATCTTAATATATAAGCTAACGATCTGGTCAAAGCTCAAACAAATCCTCTTTTCACTAATAGAAGAGAACAAGCAATGATCAGGAGGGATGCAACTAAGATTGATCTGCTCATAGCTCAAATTAAGTCCTCGATAGATAAAACGACGATTGCAGGTTCCTCTGCTGATCATTCGTTAATTTTGGGTCTTTACACTGATCCCGAAAAGCACATAACCTTCAAGGAGGTTGAAGAAATTTGACAAAATCAAAGGTGGAAACAAGGATGAAAAGAAGAGTATTACACCAAAGTACCATCTGGAGTTTGATCTTTTTTCATTTCCATTAGATTATAAACTTCCAACTTTCTCGCCATAACTTAGGAAGGGGTCAGCTTATCAATACATTGTGCATTTTAAATCACTTCTCGAAAATTTTTCAAAATTGAATGCATAGAAAATAAATCTCTCTGTTGACACACTGAAAGGAGTTGCCTTTGATTGGTACAAACAAATACTAGAACTCTCTTTCATGACATGGCCAATCATAGAAGAAAAATTCTTACTCCACTTCTAGGAAGAGGATTAAATAGTCACCTTTGCCATGCTCAGCAGTACAAGATAGGAAGACAATGAAACTGCACAGTCCCTTATCAATAGATGGAGAGCATTATTTGACAGATGCTTGGAACAATCATCTCAAAGGGCAACGATCGAAATGTGCAAAACCAATTTGCAACCATAAGTCAAGGCTATTGTACTTAGTCACAAAACTAAGTCTATAGCCCAATTGGTTGAGGTTGCCACTGATGCAAAACTTATCCTCAAAGAGATCAGTCAAAAGAAGGCAAAGTCTCAAAAAATTGAGCCATATTCATCTTCTACATTAAAACCAAAGAAGAAGTAGGAGGTGTTCAATGTGCAAACCTCCAAACCTCCTTAAAAGCCTCAAAACACCAAGAGTGATCAAACCAAGAAAAGGAATATTAGAAAAAGAAGAAAACTAAGTAGCCATTTGATGGAGAAATTGAAGTGATCTTCCGGTCATTGATGGATAACAATAAAATTGAACTTCTACCAATGGAAAAACCTAAACAAAAGGGTCGCATCAATGATCCCAACTAATGTGCATACCACCAGATGGTATTACATCCTCTCAAAGTTTGTTTCATTTTAAAAGAAAAAGTTAATGAGATGTTGAAGAATGGAGTGATAACTTTTGATGGGAAGTATGATCTTGTTTTGGTCAAAATGATCTCCTTTGGACAGTTTGCACCCGTTGCTATGCTTTCTCCACCAAAACCAATGACGGTTGAATTCTGTGTAGTCAATGCAATACATGACGAACAAGTTTGATACTAGTCAAGATCTCTTCAGGAGATGAAATATGGGTTCACCCAAACCTAGTAAATGATGAAGGCTAGAAAAAAGGTTAAAACCAAACCCACGCATGCTTAAAGAAAGAAGGCTAAAAGGCAACTTAAGAACTTACAAAGAGCTGCCCAAAACCGCCAGATCAAGCAAGAAAAACAAGCTCAAAAGAAGAAGGAAAAGGTAATAAAATTTCTGCTCCAAAAAAACCTTCTAAGCTAGTCATTTTACTTTGGCTGACTCTATGATTTTAATTTCAAAAGATGTGGAAGAACCACTAATATCTAGTTCTAATAGGATATCATTAGATGGTACACCTCCTAATTCGGATGATGAGGAGGATTGTTCGGACTTCTCTGACTTCAATGATGATCCGTGGATTCATGATTACTTCACTGACGAATACCCTATGATAAGGTTGAGAGTTTTAAACAAACTTTCGATCCTGAGACGGGTACTCTTAATATCGACATGGTCTCAACACTGTCAGTGACTCTTTATTATCTACATAGACAGAGTGCAAGTGGTTGGTCAAGTGATCCTCCTCCTTTTTCACTACCTCCAGAGATTCATCCAGATCCTTTGCCTTTGGTTGAATCTGATTCGAACGATAATAGCAGGCATTGTCTTTTGGTTCCCATGTGGTGACCTCTATACCAAATGGTTCTCCTGAACCAAGTGTTGGGCCAATTTCTTCAAAGCTAGAATTTGAACCAAGGACTCAACTCATTAACTCCAAAGCAACCGGTGAGCCTAAGTCATAAAATGAACACAATGAACTCAGTATCGGTAGTCTTGCTATGCCTCAAGAAGTCTTTCAAGTTCAAGATAATCTTTTTGATTCAGAAAAAGAAATCCCACTGGCACCTGCTTTGGTAGTCATTAGCACTTTTGTTGATGAACCTCAATAACTCAAGTCAATTTTGACAATGCAAATCAAGCGGCAAGCTTGGTGGAAATCAGCCAACTCTTTGTTGAACGAGAAGAAGTCAATGCCATAAGAAAAGATACTCGTTAAAAGGTTGACCGAAACAACATAGCCAATGACGATATTCGCTCCGGTCATAACTATAGAGTCAACTATGATAGACCTTCTTCTTCTTGATATGTAAACCCTTCGAGGAACAATCTAAATGTAAATGTAACTTCTTCGGAAGCAAATGCTAATGAAAGGCCATCAAAGCTATTTACGAATGATATTGTTGAACACCTTAAGCACATTCCTATACAACTTCATATTTTTTATCTTTTGAAGATATTTGAGGAGACTCGTAATAACTTTATTAACAATTAGAGCCATATATGAATGATGTTGTTGAACATCTTAATCACATACCTGCACGACTTCATATTTTTTAATCTTTGGCAGAGGTCTTAGGAGACTTGTAACAACTTCATACAATCTCTATAAGCTTTAAATACCAACAATCAAACTCATGTAATGCAAGTCCATCAAATATAGATGAACTATCGTAAAGCAAAGTCCAAAATGCCTCAGTAGCAATGCATAGAATGTCTTTCCATTCACAATACTTCCAAGGCCACCATTTCCTTCACTAGAGATGATCTCCTCCTAGTTGACTTGAAGAACACAAGGCCGCTCTACTTCACAGCCTACACTAAGGGAATAAATGTTCAAGGAGTTCAAGTTAAGCTAAGATTGGCTTTTAACCTCATCATAATTGTAACTCTTTAGAAAGTAAGCAATCTATATAGTACCAAAAGTTTGATCCAAGGATATGATGGAGAAATCCAGGATCCGATTGGTAAGATTCGGATTCTATTCTGGCTGGGTGATCTAACTGCAGAAGCTACTTTGCATGCTTGTTACAATATCCTCTTGGTAAAGCGATGGCTGCATGACTATTCCATGGTGCCTTCCACTTTTCATCAATGCCTCAAATACATTGATGATAAAGGCAAGGTGAATCATATCTTTGCAAATGAAAACCATTCAAAGGCAAGGAGGTCTATTTCACCAATGTAGCTATGTATCAGGAATGACATGCAAAGTCTAAACCAAATCTAATTAACTCTCCTGTGGATGATGATTTGTAAAAACCGTTTACCATCTCAATAGAAAAGAAAACTTATCCAGTGTTTGGCAAAAGATTTGAGCTTGCTAAGAAATTGGAGTCTACAAAGAAGCTGACAGTCAGATTTATAGATACCAAAGCTCCTTTGGTGATTAAGGTCAAATCTGAAATCAAACAGTCAGATCTGCCTTTGGTCATATCCACAAAGCCATCCAGGAAATACAAGTAGGCCCTGTTATTCATACAAGCAAGATATGTAGTTCAGCTATGTATATAGTGCCTGTTAGGAACTCAGCAACACCACTAATTAAGGACTTTTCAATGCCAATGAGGGATGGCAAACCACCTGTTGTAAGATAACGAAGGCTCTCTCAACTAACAAATGTGGTTTCCTTGGTTGGTGACATAGATTCTAATTAAGAAAGCAATGATTTACCTCCTCCTATCAGGAGAATGTCACCAATGAGGCCTAGTTTTGATATCACTTTCAACTAACTCTCGCTGACATCACAATGCAGGGGTGAGTCTTCTTATAGATATATCAATATATGACTTCATCGACTGAAAGATGTGAAAATCCTCCATACTACTTAGCATGGATTTATCTATGTTAGGCAGGCTTAAGGCCAACTCTTCATAGTTTGACAATGACAATGAAGTTTCAAACCTTCTATGAGATGTCTCGAATTGTTTCACTCATTGAAGTAGCACTCTATCATTACGCTGAAGATCTAGACAAATGCAACTAGTGCATGTTGTCTCAGTGGCTAGAGATTCAGAATCTGAGTCAGATTCTAAAAATACTAAAAAGATGGACACCTCCATGTACTCCTTTGTAGATTGGGATCCTCCACATCTTCCGTGGCCTAACCCATCTTAAATCTATGATTTTGATGGTGCTTGCTTATTTATACCCCTATCCTTGCAACATAATCACTCGATAGTCTTCCATCAAACTGAGATGCTTTTGCTTCTTATCCTATAGAGAAAATCACCAATGATGGGAGAATAAGGCTTGACATATCAATCATGTGGTTAGCAACATGATTAAAAACATGGGATACAATCTTAAAAAGCCCACTAGCCTCGGAATGAGTGCAAATGGAGTTCAAGTCCCTTTCAATGTCTTCACTCCATAATTGAAAGAAGCTCTCCAAAAAGGATGGAGAATTAAACAGCTGTGACATTGTATAGAATACTTTCCTTATAGCAACATCCCTAAGCCAAATCATGACTTTAGAGCAGGGGCAGTGATGATGAAGATGCAATGTCATAAGTCATTGATATTGACCACCTGAACTAAATGAAGAAATAGATCCATCTCAGCACACCCATTGGGAATGTCTAGCCATTGATGTAAAAGCTAAAATGTGCGAAACCAAATCCATGTAAATGGATTAAGCCTTGGCTTAAACCCCCAAATGAAACCACAAAAGGTTTTGTTAAGTTAGAGCTTATAAAGATACTGTGGAATAACCTCCTCCTAAGCCTCCAACTGAGGACCGCATATAAAAAATACACTTTGGTACCTCATAAAATCCTCATCCTACCTTTATAAGCTCTCAAATTAAAAGAAAGGAACTTACTGTGTATTTGAGTTTCTTATAAGAATTCATGGATTATTTTATGTGGACCTACATAAAAATCCGAGTCTAGATCTAGAAGATTCCATGCACAAGTTGAACATAGAAGAAGATGCTAAACCTTTGAAGCAGAAACAAAGAAGGATGAAACCAGAAACCATGGATAAAATAGAAAAAGAAGTCCAAAAACTCAATGATGTCCGCTTCATCCGTGAAAAGCAACATCCCAACTGGTTAGCAAACATAGTACTAGCCACTAAGAAAAATGGGCAAATTAAAGTCTGCCCTGACTTCAGAGATTTGTACAAAGCATGTCCCAAAGATGATTTCCTACTACTCATACGAAAAATTATGAATGATGATACTTTCAGATTTGAAAAAATGCCATTCAAGATACACAGCAAGGACGAAAGGCACACATCCTTCTAAACCCCCTTTGGTGTGTATTGTTACACTTTCATGCCCTTCGTCGTTAAGAATGCTGGAGCCACATATCAAAAGGCGATGATGAAAACTTTAAAGACATGCAGCACAAGTCTAATTGAATGCTATGCCAACTATTTGGTAGTCAAAAGCAAAGAGAAGTCGGACCATCTAACTGAGCTCGCAAAGTTCTTGAAATGTTGCGGAAATTCAATTTTCGAATGAATCCTCTAAAGTGTTTCTTTGGAGTCTCTTCCAGAAAGTTCTTAGGATTCGTGGTTAGAAAGAGCAGCATCAAACTAGAGTCGGTCAAAATCAAAACCATATTGGATATGCCGTCTCCCAGAATCCTCAAAATACTTAAAAGGATTGCAAGGCAAATTTACCTACATTCGCCTGCTCATCTCAAACTTATCTGGGAAATGCAGAGCATTTTCCAGACTCATAAAGAAAGGAGTTGAATTTGTGTGGGATAAAGTTTGTAAAAATGCCTTTAAGATACCTCACAAACCCATAAATTCTTTCAACTCTGATTCTAGACAAACCTTTCATCCTCTACATTCAAGCTCTTAATCATTCTTTGGGGTCATTATTAGCTCAAAAGAATGATGAGGATAGGAGGCGGCTATTTATTACTTGTCACAAATGCTTGTTGGTAGTAAACATAACTACCATCCAATGGACAAAGAATGTCTTACATTAATGCTTGCAGTACAGAAACTACATCACTATATCCTTTCCAACGTGGTGTATTGGGTTTCTAACATCAAGCCATGGAAGACACTTATGATAAAAGCTGGTGCACTAGGTGATAGCTTAGCCAAATGGTCTATTCTTCTCTTTTAATATGACATCAGATACACTCCTGCAAAGGTGGTGAAAAGGTAGGCTCTCGCTATTGTTCTAGCAAAACATCTACTCTCGAAGGATTCTGAATTCAAGGATGATCTTCCTGACGAGCCGGTTTTCTTTGTTGAGCAAATATGGAAACCCACCATTGGTCCAGACTTACATTGGATCATGCATTTTGATGGAGCTTCGAGAACTAATGAGTTAGGAGATCTAGTTTCAGGGGTTGGAATTATTTTTTGTAGCCTAGAAAGATTCTATGTCCCTCTCTCCTTCTCATTAATCAAGCCATGTACAAACAATGTGACACAATACATAGCATTGGTTATGGGTTTTGAGCTAGCCTTGGAGTCAAGCATAAATATGCACGGAGTCTATGGAGATTTGTAGCTCGTAATTAAACAAATGAATCTTGAATATGAACTGAAGAA
Organism: Sextonia rubra; assembly: GCA_037013555.1. Lineage (NCBI taxonomy): Eukaryota > Viridiplantae > Streptophyta > Magnoliopsida > Laurales > Lauraceae > Sextonia > Sextonia rubra. The sequence goes on from JASUAD010000011.1 coordinate 11,820,023, forward strand.
ACCAGATTTGCTTCCTTTCTTCAACAAAGCTTGTGAACTCAAGGAGAGATTCGTGTTGATTGAACTTCACCACATTCCAAGACATCGAAATGTCATGGCAGATGCACTAACGGGATTAGCAGCATTAATGTTAATTCTCAAGAATGACAGAATATCTCTAGAAGTAATTCAAAGAAGACTTCTACCTTCACTTGACACCTATAAACAGTACTAGATTGCTTTGATGTGATCAAAATTTTGATTTTATCCTTCCAAAACTCATTCCGAGACTGGAGAGAACTTTTCATTGATTACATTCTCCATCTAGTCTTGCCAGAGAATGCTAAGGACAAGACTAGCATTCAAAGACGAGCTCTAAACTTTCACTTTGATTTTCATTAAAAAAACTCTCTACCATAAGTCATATGATGGAGTTCTTTTCCATTGCTTGTCGCCAAAAGAAGCAAATCAAGTATTGAAAGAAGTTCATTCTGGCTTATGTGGCTCACACTAGGCTGGACCAAAGCTTCATGATCAGATTCAAATGTTAGGCTACTACAAGCCTACTATGGTGTCCAACACCATTAATTCTGTGAAAGATGTAATGAATGTCAAATCCATGAAAATTATATTCATCAACCACATGAATATCTATATCTTATGTCCACTTCTTGGTCATTGGAGGCTTAGGGCATGGACATTGTTATCAAAATCAATTCGCCATCAGAACATGGTCATCAATTCATTTTGGCTGTAACAGATCACATCTCTAAATGGGCAAATTCAGTGCCTCTCACAGAAGTCAAAATAGATACAATCCTTAGCTTCTTGAAGACTCATATTATTTGTCATTTTGGGGTGCATAAACATCTACATCATGACAATGGTCCTCAATTCAATAATGACAAATTCTGCAGATTTTGTGACAAGTAAGAAGTCCAATACTGTCCTTCTATGGTATACAACCTTACAGCTAATGGACTTACTGAAGCTTTCAACAAGACTATTTATAAAATTCTAAAGAAAATGATCTTTGATGTCATAACCCGAGCCCAAGAAATCGAGGATTAGGAGAAAACTTAATCAGTGACATACGTACTCCTCTATATGTACCCCAAAACCTGGTCTAAGTGCACATATACAAGGGAACTATCACACGTGTAATCCTTATACGCGGAAGCTGTAGATAGTATCAGAGTACAAAAGGGCATAAAAAGCTACAATAAACATAATTACTAAGGAAAATAGATGTCATAAGAAATACATGAGAGAATATTCAATGAATACATATACAATAGATAAAACACTAGCATGAAGTAAATGGGAATGGAAAGAATGCAAGGTGCTATCTGGAGTGGATCCATCACACCCACTCCCTGTCCCACTGGAGTCTCTATAATCTCCTCTGAAATTAGGTAGATCTTCAAGGGATCGGAAACTGACTCTAATCCTAGAACACCAAGAACAACGAGTGAGTACGACGACTCAGCAAAGTATAGATAACATAAAGGTAACACGTGTTGTGTCTAAAAGAATCAGTAACAGGTAATCATATAAGATGTCAATTCCATATACGAGGCAAATCGTGCAATGAATAAAGCATACCATACGAGTCAATAAAAGAAATACTGTACTAGATGGCTACTACATATGCCATATTCTCTTTATGAGGATCAATCAGTAGCGAGAACACCATCATCCAAATAGGTCTCGGTTTCCTGGGGTCTGGAATCCCCAAGACGGTAGCACACTACAGCGGCAACAATCAATAATACGTCAAATGTCAACCCCGTCGGGTATCATAAGGCGGAGGCTGACTAGAGCCAGATATTTTTACCAATCAGTCATTTATTAATCAGTGAAAACGATTCCTTTCTCAAGCATCAGAAAGAATGTTTAACCAACCAATCTTTAGCAATTCAATCAACCTCAACAGCAATATCAATTCAACAATATCAATTCACGTTACAACAACCGTCAAGAGAATACAATGCACAACAATAGATGACAATAGAGGGCAATTACTGAATTTCAATGTGCTATGCAGATCAATTTAACAGAGTCAAGGTAATTTTACTAGCCAACCCTAAGTTAGTTATCCATTGTTGCTAACTGTGCATGATAATGTAGTTTTAAGTTATCCGATATTTGGTTGTTCTTCCTTTGGTGTCTCATTGTATAAGTAAGAGTATCGGAGTCCCTTAAGCCAACACATATGGGGAGGTGCTTAACAAATGGATAACATTCATGAATGTACCTCAGCCCTTAAGACCATTCATGATATTCATATGTTCGGTCATTAGTGTAGTTCATCTATAGGTCTCCAAGTAGTATTAAATGGGTCAGGAAGTTATGTACATTTAATTTGCTACAAGTCTATAGGTGACTTACTCGACCGATCAGGTAAGTGTCCGACCGGTCGAACCCCATCCAGAACCAAAATCCGACCAATCGGGGTTGAGGACCGACCAGTCGGCCCAGAAACTCCCTGATACGCATAGAGTCAGTTCATAACGGACTCAAGGCTAAGATAAAGGTAAGAAATTCAAGTCTTAAAGGCTTACTAAGTCTGGTATGGTCTTTAACACACCCTTGTGAGGTCTTTGCCCGATCTTCTGACTTTGCCGCATTAAATCCTAAGGTGTAACTATGTAAGGTCTAAGAGGAAGTCAAGGTGCTCCTATAATAGGACTGTAAGGGATTCGTAGTCCATTATGTAGCCTAACAATTAGGCCACTAGGAGGTTTACGAAAGGCCTCTAGTTAGACTTGAAACCATTTATATAAAGAACCTACATTATGGAGATATGCACGACCCGACTGATCGCGTACAGGTCTGATCGATCGGGCGTGCTCCCAGCACTTCAATTTGATCGATCAGACTATTAGGACCAATCAGTCGGCCCTAAGACGCCCGGCCATGAACAGTACTAGTTACCTACTCTTCTAAAGTTTACAAAACCTTCTATTTCTCTTCCTAATAATGAAAGAAAAACCAAGAGGGCTGTAGAACATGCATAGACTAAGATATTTGAAGTAAATCACAATCATCACAAGTTACCGACATGTATTCAACCAATCGTTATTTATACTTGCCTTTACTGACGAAGAATCAAGCTTCACTCATTTCTACCCGGCGCAAAACATCAGAGTTTTACACCGGCCACGAGAAGAAAATGGAAGAAGAACGAGAGAGGGAGATGAAGAAGAAGAGTGGATGGAGGAAGAAGAATAAAAGAAGAAGATAAGAATGAAAAGAGGCGGTGGTTTATATATATATATTTTTTAGCCATTTGCAACCAGGTCCAAAAGTTATACAAATTATAATTCGAGTCAAATGAGTACTTAAACATTTCAAATGACTCTAGCTGATTCCGAGTCAGTTGCGGAAAGTAATAAGCATTACGAAAGACACACGATGACATCAAGATGACGCTGAAATGACAAACTCAATTAAAATAGAAAATTACGAAAAAGGGCTCGAAGCTACCTAATCCAGGTAAACCTCAACCCAACTACCTAACCAAGGCTCCAAACTTAACCCAATAAGAATAAAACATAATAACCCTAGAAAATCCTCCAGTAATACGCTAACAACAAGAGTAATTGACTACTAAACCGGTTAATTGGGGTCGGAGTGTTACATCCTCCCCCACTAAGACTCATTCCGTCCTCGGAATGATCACTCACCTGTGGAGAGATTGGGAGAGTAGCGATCCATCTGTTCTTTCAATTCTCAGGTGGCTTTATCTAGATTGGGGTGATGTTGAACGTAGATGTCTCATCTGCAAGTGTTGTCTTCTCATATCCACTGTAGGGAGCAGCGCTCTACGTCGAAAGCATACGGTTAAACTGCATACCAGCATACCGGATAACGTAGGAGGGTTGCGAACACAGCTACAAGCATGGACATTCCCCCAAAGAAACTGACATGCCAACCTGTAGGATACCTTACTACACTTCTCAGATTGTCTAACAAACTCTCGGAACCAGTCCACCTTTCTGATCAAATCGTATGACACCTTCCAATGATAAGACGTCAGAAAATCTCATCATTACATTGAAAGTCGAAAGGTTTCCTCTGCTTCTCAGCATAGCTCTGCTTAGTGATTAGGTTTTGCACCTTTCCGTCATTTCCGCAATAATCTTCTCATCCTTACTTCTTCTCATCAAACCAGACTACAATATGAAATCCATACAAGACACCATACGGAGCACGAAGCAACTGTCTGGCACGATCAAAACAACAGACACGGGCGCACTATGAAGCCTGACAATCTCATCGATGATTTGTGGCCATCTGTCCACTTCACCAGGAGCATAGATCCTGCAATGCAAGGGACGTTTTCCACTTTCCATGAACCTATCTATCGATGAAGTCAACTGTCTGGGGCAGTCTTAGCCATCGGGATATAAACGAACAAGGGGTCCCACCGAAAGAATAGTACTACACCCATGACATTACACACCCAAGATAACTACATCATGAACATATATTAGTAGAGAATCAGGGGTAGATATGTACGTAAGTCAAAGAAAGATTGAGTTGCCAAAAGATAGGAAGCAATCATTGCTAAAGAGCAGATACACTGATACAAGGAGAAAAGAAATTTTTGACCTTCATTGAGAAGTGGAACTCGACAGTCCGCGAAGAACCAGGAAACACTTCCAATCACAAATAAAGTAGAGAAGGAAGATTACAGCTACTTAAAGAGAAAAAAGCTGCCAAACAAAACAAGGTGGAGGGAAACCAAGAAAAGCTCGAAACATATAAAATGATAAACTACTAAACGTTTACGGTCCAATCGATGTCTCTTTGGATATTGGAAAGATCAACAATGCATTTTGTACTTCAGGGTACGGTTACGAAGAAGCTGATTGATGGCATTGAGATCGTGAGTAGAACACCTGTACTCATAGAATAGTGCCTAACTCGGAAAAAAGAGGTCTTGACTCAGAGAGTGTTAACCACTATACAGGGAAATTGAAGTTGAGAATTCTGAGGCATAGATAACATTAGCAAGGAAACAAGATTCATGAAAAGTGTCATGGTAAAAGGTAGGAGACACTAAGGATCAAGTATCTGCGTCGAAGAAGTAGACCTTCACAAAACGACCCAGGAACAAAGTCAAGGAAAATAAGATTCAAGCAAAGGCTAGAGAGACAGAAAAAGAGATCAAATACATTCTAACAAGCACGGAAAGGGAAAAGAAATGATCGTCTGAGTGAATATATAGTGAAATAGTAGGGGTCAAAAAAAGGGATGTATCGGTTACAAAAGATGCCTCAAGGTAGTTGCCCAAAACATAAAGTCCTTGAAGAGAGAACGAAGGTCAAATGAGACTCAAAAGGAAAGAATCATAGGAATCACAAGCATGGATAATGCACTAGGAGAGCCAAGTGTCAAGTACGGGATAGAGGGAAAACAAACAACAACTCTAAAGTCATCTCTTAGAGATATCAATAAGCCACCTATAATCAAGGCCTATGATCAATCACTTTCATCCTCAGTCAACTCATCAGAGATCTAAAAAGATTAGGAGCTGCAAGCTTAAATCATATTTACCAAATAGGCCTTTACAATCATTCCTTAAGCATTTTACGGATTCAGTATCTTCAAAAACAATGTATATTTTCCACATACTCGTGGGACTAGATCTATCTGATGACTCCCAAGACATATCTCAGTTTCAAATCCTCAAAGTATTATCATTTGTCCCACTGTATGCTCCCCCACTAAAAAAAAATCAGGCTTCTCACACAACTGTATAGTCCGTTCACTTTAACCATGACTACTGCAATATACCTTTCAGTGTCAACATGATTAATCAACACTCTTTACCTTAACACTGTCTACCCTAGATTGCAACACACCAAGAACTTATCATCCAAATCTAGTGAGAGAAAAATCCAACTAAATAGATTCACTCACTTTTAGTACTACAAGGTTAGTGCCAGTACATCTAAGTATTCAAAATATAGGAGTCTCAGGTCTTTACGATTGGCTCTATCAAGTAGCACCTAACTCACCGACTATAGCTAAAGAAGAAAACGTAGAAGAAAATGGACATCAAGATCCTCCAGCACAATTGAGGAGTTGCCTCTAATAGGATGCGATGAAGGCGTGAGGTCCTCGATGAAGCACATACCAGACAACAACTTCTTGGAGTGTGTTGACGTACTCATCGCATTGCTCGAGCAATGCTTCTATACAGGCGTGGAAATACACTTCAACTGTAACATAACTACTTCCCGTTTAGGGGCTATACGGATAATCGAAATGCGTCCTGAGTAATTCCCATACTTTGAATGCATACAGCAGGAGTTGCCTTCGTTTGCACACAATTGCATAGGCATCTAGAAGAAGACGCTTGATGTTTTTTTCTAAGGGATACCAATCTCGAGATAATTCAGCTTCTTGGAGTAGATCTACCAGGGCCATCGTCCGAACAACAAAAGGTACACCTTTGAGGTGCCCTAACTCCCAGCGGAGGACGTCGATGTAAGGCTCCAGAAAACCATCATCTACCATGAGCTTTAATACACCGTGCTACTAAGAAGTACCATCTATACTTTCTTGACAAACACCTGTAAAAGAAAACTTCTTTAAAGATAACATACCGATCAACCTCGTCAACAAATTCGGCATTGAAAGCCAACTGTTGACATAATGTTTGCTCACCACGTGCCTACATGCCTACATGCCTAGTAACAAAAGCAACAAAAATGGGGCTCTGAAACCATACAATATGAATGTCACAACCCGAGCCCAAGAAATTGGAGATTAGGAGAAAACCTAATAAGTGACATACGTACTCTCGTATATGTACCCCTACACCTGGTCTAAGTGCACATATATAAGGGAACTATCACACGTGCAATCCTTGTACGCAGAAGCTGTAGATAGTATCAGTGCACAAAAAGGCATAAAAAGATACAATAGACATAATTACTAAGGAAAATAGACGTCACAAGAAATACATGAAAGAATATTCACTAAATCCATATGCAATAGATAAAACACTAGCATGCAGTAAATGGGAATGGAAGGAATGCAAGGTGCTCTCTAGAGTGGATCCATCACACCCACTCCCCGTCCCATTGGGGTTTCTATAATCTCCTCTGAAGCTAGGTTGATCTTTGAGGGATCAGAAACTGACTCTGATCTTGGAACACTAAGAACAACAAGTGAGTACGATGACTCAGCAAAGTATAAACAATATAAAGGTAACACATATGTCTAAAAGAATCAGTAACAGGTAATTATGTAAGATGTCAATTCCATATATGAGGTAAATCGTGCAATGAGTAAAGCATGCCATATGAATCAATAACAGAAATACTACACTAGATGGCTACTACATATGCCATATTCTGCTTATGAGGAGCAATCAGTACTGAGAACACCATCGGCCAAATGGGTCTCAGTTTCCTGGGGTCCGAATCTCCAAGACGGTAGCACACTACAGCGGCAACAATCAATAATACGTCAAATGTCAACCCCGTCGGGTATCATAAGGCGGAGGCTGAGTAGAGCCAGATATTTTTACCAATCAGTCATTTATTAATCAGTGAAAACGATTCCTTTCTCAAGCATTAGAAAGAATGTTTAACCAACCAATCTTTAGCAATTCAATCAACCTCAATAGCAATATCAATTCAGCAATATCAATTCATGTTACAATAACCGTTAAGAGAATACAATGCACAACAATAGATGACAATAGAGGGCAATTACTGAATTTCAATGTGCTATGCAGATCAATTTAACAGAGTCAAGGTAATTTTACTAGCCAACCCTAAGTTAGTTATCCATTGTTACTAACTGTGCATGATAATATAGTTTTAAGTTATCCGATATTTGGTTGTTCTTCCTTTGGTGTCTCATTGTATAAGTAAGAGTATCGGAGTCCCTTAAACCAACACCTATGGGGAGGTGCTTAACAAATGGATAACATTCATGAATGTACCTCAACCCTTAAGACCATTCATGATATTCATATGTTCGGTCATTAGTGTAGTTCATATATAGGTCTCCAAGTAATATTAAATGGGTCAGGAAGTTATGTACATTTAATTTGCTACAAGTCTACAGGTGACTTACCCGACCGATCAGGTAAGTGTCCGACTGGTCGAACCCCATCCAGAACCAAAATCCGACCAATCGGGGTTGAGGACCAACCAGTCGGCCCTGAAACTCCCTGATACGCATAGAGTCAGTTCATAACGGACTCAAGGCTAAGATAAAGGTAAGAAATTCAAGTCTTAAAGGCCTGCTAAGTCTGGTATGGTCTTTAACACACCCTTGTGAGGTCTTTGCTGCATCAAATCCTAAGGTGTAACTATGTAAGGTCTAAGAGGAAGTCACGGTGCTCCTATAACAGGATTGTAAAGGATTCGTAGTCCATTATGTAGCCTAACAATTAGGCCACTAGGAGGTTTATGAAAGGCCTCTGGTTAGACTTGAAACCATTTATATGAAGAACCTACATTATGGAGATGTGCACGACCCGACCAATCGGGTACAGGTCCAACCGATCAGACCTGCTCTCAGAACCTCAATTCGACTAGTCTGACTATCAGGACCGATTGGTTGGCCCTGATACGCCCGGCCACGAACATAACTAGTTACCCACTGTTCTAAAGTTTACAAAACCTTTTATTTCTCTTCCTAACAATGAAAAAAAAACCAAAAGGGCTGTAGAACATGCATAGACTAAGATATTTGAATTAAATCATAATCATCACAAGTTACCAACATGTATTCAACCAATCGTCATTTATACTTGCCTTTACTGACGAAGAATCAAGCTTCACTTGTTTCTACCCGGTGCAAAACATCGGAGCTTGACACTAGCCACGAGATGAAGATGGAAAAAAAACAAGAGAGGGAGACGAAGAAGAAGAGTGGACAAAGGAAGAAGAAGAAAAGAAGAAGATAAGAATGAAAAGAGGCGGTGGTTTATATATATATATTTTAGCCATTTGCAACCAGGTCCAAAAGTTATACAAATTACAATTCGAGTCAAATGAATATTTAAACATTTCCAACGACTCCAGATGATTCCGAGTTAGCTACAGAAAGTAACAAGCATTACGAAAGACACACGAAGACATCAAGATGACGCTGAAATGACAAATTCAATTAAAATCAGAATTACGAAAATGGGCCTGAAGTTACTTAATCCAGGTAAACCTCAACCCAACTACCTAACGAAGACTCCAAACTTAACCCAACAAGAATAAAACATAATGACCCCAGAAAATCCTCCAACAATATGCTAACAATAAGAGTAATTGACTACTAAATCGGTTAATTGGGGTTGGGGTGTTACATCTGACAACAATAATAGCTGGATTACCAAACTTCCTAAAGCTTTGTGGCCCTACAAAACTATAGTCCATGGTCTAACCAAGTCAACACATTATTTCCTTGGTTTATCGCTGTGAAGTTGTGATACCTTTGGAAATTCAACTTCCTTCTCTTTGTTTAGCTGTGATAAACAAATATATTGAAGAAAATAATGTCACACTCAAACTTCAAGAGTTAGAAAGCCTTGATGAGAATAGGCTTGCTGCTCGACAAAGCATTGAGCTATATCAAGCTCGTATGGCCGGGTCGTTCGACAAGAAGGTCAAATATAGAGCTTACAAGAAAGGAGACTAAGTCCTTGCAATCAAGAGACCCATATTCTCCACACATATGTCGAAAGGCAAGTTTAAATCCAAATGAGAAGGACTTTTTGTTGTCGACAACATCTACTCCAACGGTGCCTACACACTGCTTATACTTAAAGGAGATAGATGCATAATACCTATCAATGGAAAACTCCTAAAGAAATACTATGCTTAAATGTCATTGGTATATCCAAACCATGTACAGTGTACATTCTCATCCTAAAAAAATTTTGGTTTCAAGCTTTACAACTTATGACTCCTAACCAAAATCCCTTAGACTTGCATAAAATGACTATAGGGATAATGCCATGTGAGCCCTCTAGTTAATCCTTGTTACTTAGATGAGGTCCCTATAAGACCCTTATAACATCGTGCTGTATAGATCAAGTTCTTTTGCGGGCCCTATATGGCAAAACTCACCTATGTGGAATAGGTCTTTTTGCGGACCCCATATAGCTAACCCTTAGTTGTATAGAACAAGTCTTCTTTCACACCCTATATGGCTCCTATCGGTTAGATGGAATAAGTCTTTTTGGGGACCCTGTATAGCCAAAACCCAAACAAAACCAAATTTATGTCCTAAGGAACAAGTCAAGGACCCCAAAGAAAGCCTCACACACTGGCATCGGATACCCTCCACTTTGTTAACCCCTTTCATCAATCAAAAGGATCAAGTCGTGCACCCTAGAGAAAGCCTCACATAAAGATAAAGACCACCTATATGACTCCTTTTCATTTGGATTTGTAGATCCAAAAGATCATAAGTCACACCATATGCAAGTCTAAGAAAACAAACCATACATACAGCCAAATCATCTATACAAACCATATCAGATATCCGTGCAAAACCAATCCATACATTCCATACCAATGACAAAATGGAGCAAAAGAAAAAAAATTCATTGATATTCATTTAAAGTTTAATACAAAGAATGAAGTAAAAAAGACATGGCCACCCAAGCTGATAAAAATAAAAATAAATAAAAAAAGAGCTAAACAAGAACTGTGGCAAAGAGACCTAGTCCAGGAACTTCTCAAGTTACCACTTCGCGTTCAGGATTTTTTCTTTTAAGACGTGTCCTTTGTAGCTTGCATAAGCTAGGACAATAGCATCGATGTCAATCTCATCTAACTTGATGTTCATCTCACTCTCTAAGGATTGAACAAAATTATTCAAAGCGGTTTGCCTACGTCCATACTTTGGTAAGAAGGTTACCTTTGTGGGCCTAATTCTCTATACTAGACTTCTCTAAATCCTGTAAGGTTCTTCGAAGCTTCAGAGCATTGTCTTCCAAAGCTGAAAATTGTTATTGCATGTGGTGTTCTATTGTTGTAGGCATTCATACTCTTCTCAGTGCATATTCATTTCTTGTGCCAACTGACCATTTGCTTCATCCACCACTTTAGCTTCTTATGCAATGCTTTCAATCTCAAATACCAACTAAACCCTTTCTATCAAGACTTCATCTTGAAAGGCTTTAGCATAGACCACACCACTGTCCCAGGTGACTTTTTCTTCAAGTTTACTTAACATGACTGTGAAAATATCTTGGAGGTTACTTAAATTAGCCTCAAGAGCAGAACGTACCAATATCTCAGCCAATGCTTTGCACTTTTGTGCCTTTTCAACTATGAGGTTCTCTTGTGATACTGTGTCCAAGATATTGCAAAGCATCATCTTCACTGCAACTTTAACGGCAAATTCGAGTCTGGGGCATCACTAAACAAATTCAGCTCTTGGTGTGTGAAAGGACCTAACTCATGCTCTTGTGAATTTGAATAAGTCGGGGGCCCGAGAGCTCTTTTTCTCCCTTTTCGACATTTGCACCTGCAACCTTGTGAATAGTTAATCATCTTAATGGATAGAGGATGATTCATGCGATCATTGTGAAGAGAAAGTCGCTAAAGGATCCTGATTTACATATGGTGTTCCTGTAACATTCAACAATACTTTACGGGAATCGTCGCCCTCAGTAGCTAAAGCTTCATCTGATATTTTTGATGCAGCTGGGCCTTTTTGCTCTTTTTGTAGGCATTAATTGCTCAGCCCTAAAATGTACTCGTGAAGGCATCATGGCCCTAGGTGGTGTGAAGTTGCGGGTAACTAGCGTAGCAGGGACATCATCCTCCATATGATCCACAGCCTCATCTTCAAGAACCAATTTCCTTTGGGCAAAAAGCCTAGTCTTCACAATATCCATCTCAACTAGAGTCATTTCAATATTAACCTCCTTCTCAACCATGCCAATGAGTTCAACATTTGGATCTATCTAAACACTCAGAGTTGCATCAACCTTGGCACATCAGCTGCTGCAGGTGATTCACTTACATGTGATCCTAATTCTGAATCAAGACTCATCAAAGGAATCACACTTGGAACTACTAGGGGCATATCACAAATTGGAAGTAAAACAAGCACTGATGACAACTCTAAATTGTCATTAACGCTTTTGTTTGGCAAATCTAAATAGGGGGTGGGGGGGGGGGGGGATCTTCCATGGCCCTATGCAAGTCTCTCTTCAGATTACTATTCAGAGATGTCTCGAAGTATTCGCTATGAATAGAGATGTTATCCAAGTTGATTGGAGCTTTGAGACCCTTTTTCCCCACTGGCTCTTAAATTGGTGATCCAAAAGGCTTTCTCACTTATGCGGGAGGCACAACAAGTGTCACTTTGGTTCATTTGGGTACCTAAAAAGGAACAAAAGGGGGGAAGTCAAATCAAGATGTTGTAATAAAATTTTCGACTTTCAATATTCAAGTCAAGGCTTACCCTCAAGAGTTGGCTTTGTAGTAATTCCCTTAGCAATGCCAAGAATTTCTCCTGCTTCCATTACAACATCAGTAAGTGGTCCCTTAGAGACCTTTGGTGGAAACTCTTGTTGTTCCACCTGAGGGACAGTATTTCTTTTAGAGGCAGGTATCTCTGACTCAATGGGGTCCATGTTACTTCTTGGTTCTTCCTTAGAGACACGTTCATCAACTTTATCAATGTCGATTGCTCCTTCAATGCTAGTTATAAAATAAGCCTCACTGCTACTCACTTGTTCAAAAACTGGCTACATGGGTACATCACTACTACGAACCTTATCAATGATAGTGGAATCACCCACGCCATTGCCAGATTTCTCCATGACAATGGACTCTACAGGCACGTCCATTGTAGTCTTTCTCCTGGACTCAAGCATTTTACCTGGTCCAATGTCTTTTTCAAAATCTAACTCAATATTGATATTGCTATCGGTTCTCTCTTTAGTGGTGGGGTATCAAAACCACTAGCCCACTTGTTTGTGTCATTAGAGACATACTCCTCCACAATGTCAACAACCTTCTGTGAGACTTCTTTAACGGCCGAAGTTTGAACTCATGAGGCAGCAAGACAAAGTGTAGACATCAAAACCGAAAAAAACGGAAGAAGAACAAGTAAAAATGTCATAAAAGAGATATTTACCAGCTCTTAGCCTCTAGGTGCACGAGTTCCAAGGCTCTTAGCTTTCCTCTTCTTCGATGAAGTTCCTTTGTAGCTAAGAGCTCTCGTTACACTCTTTAAGCGTATCATCAGAAGCTTCCTATGAAGAACTAGGCCCGTTGGAGGTTTTGTTGATGGAACAGCATTGGTTTTGACTTAATAGCCATCTCTGTTGACTGTACTGCCTTTACTAGACTTGGAATTGTATGTGTCTTCATTGTCAATGAACTTGCAGCAGTGGTCTCTAGTAAATTTTGGTGAGCCATGTTTGCCTCTGTGGCTACTCGTATGATGGTTTGCTTCTCTTCAAACCTTTTGGTTTGCTTGCCAACTAATACTTTATTTCTTGTAATACGAGAACCAGACCCCAAGTCCAATGGTGTTCTACCGGCTCACTTGGCCTTAACAAGACTTTTTCTCTTTCAAAGGTTTTTATTAATGGCTTGCTGCATCGTCGCTGTAGTAACATTGGGAGGAGCCAGTATTCCTTGTCTTCTTCACCTTTCAACGAATGGTAGGCTTTGCAAACATCAAACCCAATGGCCAATCTAATTTGCCATTCATTTTCATTAAATAACCAATTTCAAAATTAATCGGGATGAAGCGATCCTTCTTCACCTTATCTCCTTTCTTGTAAACTGGTGGAACGCACCATTTTACATAAGGATTGCTTACAAACATCTCCATAATGGTAGTGATGCTTTTTGCGTACCATTCCTCAAAGCTGCTTATGTAGCCAGCCTGAGTTAGACGAGGCTAGCCAAAGAGAGCTCCGGTGCCAAATGATTCATAAAACACCCAAGCATTTCTAACATCCTATAGGAGCCAAGTGTGCCTTAGATGTGGCCAAGTGCTCCCACAAAACCTGGTAGAAGTCGAATTGCTTGTGAGACCTGGTTAGTATATAAGGTTAGATGTTGATATAGGCATTTTTCCTGTGCACCACGTCTACAGGTCTCAAGCTGAGGAGCCGACTCTTCTCTTCATCCGACAAATCACCTCCCAACCTACTTTCTAACTTTGTTAATCAATGGCTCTATTGCATTTCTCATGCAGGTTAGAACTTCAATTTTCGGCATAGAGGGGCGAGAAACAACATGATTATTAAAATTGTGCAGGTGATGGTGTAACTCAATCATAGTGTGAGCATTGATCAAACAACTTCTGCCTACTATGCCTTCCATATAGATGCTTCCTAGTCCACCACTATGCGAATGAAACCCATTGTTGTGGTATGTAAACTAAGTACATAACAAGTGCTCGGAAAAATACCGGTTGAAAGATTTCCCTCTCCGACTGTGAAGGCTAATAGCTTCAACTTGGTCGATATATATGTCACACATGCCGGACCGATAGCAAGCCTATGACCCAGTGCCATTTAGAGCATAGGATATATGCAGCCAGGCCTAATATCACTCCTAGTACTTGTAAAAAGAACATCTAATAACCATGCCATAAAAAATGCAACAAACCAACACTTCATCCTCAAATCCAAATACTGAGCAAAGATGTAGAGGAAGAAGTCTAGTTTTTTGTGATAAACAAGCATCAGCGTCTTCTAGGTGTCTTCGTAGGGAATAACTTCCCTCCACTTGCAATATCCATCATTTGATAAAAAAAAAGGAGCTTATAATGGTTTTCACCTGCTCCATTCGCTCAATTTTACCTCATCTTCGGTTGGTTGTTTGAATTGAGTTTTTAAGAGCGAACATGAGATAATAAGCAACCTAAAATTCATCATCCATGGTGGCCAATTCTTCATCAGATGAGATGGTCTCATCATAAAGCTTGCCATAAGTTGACAAACTGAAGATCTTCTTCATCTCCCATAAAGAAAATCCTAACTTCATATTTAGAGTGATGAAGGTACTGGTTACAAGAAAACATAGTTCGAGGATTGCCCTACATATGTTCTTATTCTCACAGGGTACTCTCCATATAGTAACATTTTAGGCTTAAAAAATGCCAACTGCACTCAAAGTGTCCTCGCAATGGCGCTTGATCAAAGTCATCTAATGTTTCCATTCTCTGATGCAGTTAAACCACTCGCAGGACATGTGCCTTTCACCAACCCAGGCACTTCCATCCTCAGTTTGAATGCCGAGTCCTATTATGTAATGTCCAAACCCAAACTAAACTTCATTACAATAATTAATCTTGTTTTACCTAATTAATACTTATTTAGACTAATTCAACTCAAATTCACTTGGGTTTAGGTCATGGATAGGTAGTTGGGTCGGGTTCGAACTGTATGTAGGTACTCAAGGGCCTTCCCATATTAGAGTTCATGGTTTGCATAATTTTTGGACCAGCTCAATTTGGATCCATTTTGGCCCAATTGAATTCCAATTGACTCAAATTGTAAAATCTATAAAACAGTGGACTTGCATGCAAAATTTTAAAAATTTTGACTTAAAGAGGGACAAACCATTGTACCCTCTTCATCTCCTCTTAGAGACCTACTGAAGCCTCTTCCTCACACTCTCGTCCCATCTTTTCTTTAAGCTTGGAGCTGGAAATTGATCGTGGAGGTGTTGCATGTGTGTTGGAGCAACACCATCTTCATTCACTTCATCTCCTCTTCTCCTTTATAGCTCTCTAAGGTGATGATCCCATCATTATTCCATTTATTTGAGCTTAAAAGAGTCAAGGAGGCTTAAATTGGTAACATGCATGTATCTCAGACACAATTTACCCATTGCATGTCTTTGCATGTAGTAGGATCATATTCTATTAATGCTTTCTCCACCATCAAGCCAAGGGAGAAGTTAATTTGGGTAAAGCACTGAATTAGAGGCAAGTATAAAAGTGTATATTACTGCATGCATGTCCATTTATGTTGATCCTTGAAGAATTTTCCATGAATGCTAATTTATAACTCTTTTGCCTCTTTTAATTTGAGAATAATTGATGGTTTAAATGATAATAGTATGTTTAAGAAAGAATGATGAAATGTGGTTATTAAATGATGTATGATAATAATTTGGAGTAAATAATACCACATTTAAATTACATTAGAACCTAATGAAGAAGTTCTGTACTAAACCTTACTTCAGAACTGAAATTCTAAAGCTTACGGCTAAAGCTGTAAGTACAATACGGCTTGGAATTCAGAAAGCCAAAATTTGACATTCGTTTTACAGCTAACCCCATGGTTAAGCCGTGGAATACACTACGGCTAAGCCGTACCCAAGCCGTAGCCCAGCCGTAGGCTAAGCACGGCTCAGTCGTAATACAAAATATGGCTAAGCCGTAATTGCAGGAAAAATCCAATAAGACATGGCTAAGCCGTGGCCTATAGATGGCTAGGCCGTAAAAACCCAGTGAACTTAGGAAAATTAGAGATTTCCAAAGACCATGTAGGGCTTTAGAATTGGTACCTTTGTTTTGACTAAATTCACCCAATGGTAATTAAATACTGAGGAGGAAGAGTATAGAGCTGTTACTCACTTTCTCTTGATTTTTCGGATGGTTTCCGATGTCACATCATGGGTGTTAGCACAAAAAGAAGTGTCTAACGCCTATGCAATGTAACACCAAGATTTTTTTGTAACACATCAACATCGGACATTTTATGAGTACACCATATTGAATGACTACGGAAACAAGGATTATCTTAACATAGGGTTGACTAGTAAACATCTTTGTTAACCTCTCAATTCAAATGCATTTATATTGAGTAAACTAACCTTGCCCTCAATATGATATAATCATGTACCCATTCTTCCCAGTGAACCTTAAGGTAAGATCGGAGATGGAGCTTTTACTGAGTGTGAGCTCGTAAGCCAAGATAGGATAACTAGGATTGAGAGGTTTTGAGCTCTTATAGCTCATTGTATTCATTGTTTGAATATTAGATACTCGGATTAAATCCGAATTTTATTGATTGATTATGACCTTAAGACCGATATATGTTTCTGTATAAGAACGAGTCGATCGCTACATAAGATAAGTATGGAAGTTATGAATCTCGATCGGTCTTGAGACATTAAGTCGACACCACTTAGCTTCTACCCATGGGAGGTTCGATGGGACCGAATGAGGGTATTCAATATGTTACCTACTATAATAGTTTTATGAAGAGTTGGTCGACACTCTTAGGGTAGCTAGTTGGTCTTGGCCCGACCGCTAGTGATTTCCTACAGTATGATATGCTCTCATTTTAGAGAGAAGATAACCATGTGGATGCCAACTAGAATGTTATTGTATCTTTATTTATAATTTGTTACTCATGTATATTCATAAGCACAACTTGCTTAGCTTCCTATATTGCTCTCCTTGAATCAATATGTTTTGATTCAATTGATACATCATGATAGTCTTATGTACTCTATATTTGCTTAACCGTCGTATTAACAGTGGTACCCTTGGTGGTACAGGTACAAAATCTAATGCTGATTTGGTAGTTGACGAGGCCCTGGAGGGAACCTCAACAGTGCCCCGGGATATGGATGAGTAGAGCGAGGATGACATCTTCTATTAATCACCTGATGTAGAGTGTCATAGGGTTTCTTTGGATTGTATAAAGAGTAGATCATGCCTTCTTAGCCATGTTATTTGGAGTCAAAGATTTGATGGACATGCCCCTTTGTATTTATTCATATGATATGTATTTTAGTATTAGATGTGCACATAGATGGTTAAATTAATAGACTATGGTCTATATTAACGAATGAATGGATGTGGTTTTATTAATGCCTATGATGAATTATAGGTGAATTCTCCAGGTTTCCACTGAATTGTGCAAAATGAATGATACATGTATACAGATCTTCCTCACACATACCTATGGGATCTCCCTTGCAATAGTTCATATGTGTCTTGACATGGCAGGGATTACTACAGGTTAAGTTTCTTGCACTTCGAGATCCACTCTAATCCCCAATTCTTGGATTCGGGGTGTGACTGTCCTCAATTGTGAGATGGTAGTACTTGCCTCAAGATTTAGGGTACATGGGTCCAAGGTCTCTATCTTAGATCTTGGAATCTTCGAGAAGCAGCATGGGTGTTGGCGCATGAACTTACTAATCTTAGAATGGGCATGATGCTTTATCCATGAAAAAGGATCTACCCTTGCTTGGATGTTTGGGGTCATTGTCATCACCCTCGAACAACTCTTCATAAATCGAATAGTGATGACCTCGTGAGAAGTTCCAAACGTGTCCATGTAATGGTATCATACGCTCTCACTTGGCTGTTTCATCGACTCCTTCGTCGCATCGCCTAATATATAGTGGGGTTTGTCGAAGCTCACTTGGTTATTATTTACCCAATCGTTGTTATTGACCAAGCACCAATAGATGTACCAATTCCTTACAACCAGAGCTTTGGTTCTTTGGTTTGTCAAAGTGATGGCGAAGACTTCATTTGGGTCCCTTGTATCTGGATTACTTTCAACTCTGCCCTTAGAACGGCTCTTTGATATGCTAGAAGTTAAAGTAACAGGTGTTTTGCCTTTTCTATCTGAAGAACAATACAAAAAAGGGGGCAAGCATTAGTAACAAAAAATGGCTAAGAAAAGGAATTCTACTGAAATTTCGGCAGCATCTGCCCTTAGAAAAAGACCAAAAGAAGAAAATAATTCTCAATTCTAAGACTAAAAATTGGCATCAAGACACATTTAAGTCCCATAACTGAGGCTTCCGGTCCAAACAAGTGTTCGAGCACCTAAAAATCTTTTAAGGGGCAATTTAATGCACGCTCTGGCTCAAGAGATGCAATATCCAATATATGGAATGCATGCACAATACAAAATAAAGCATGACAGTAGCTACATACATCACAGAGCACAAACAAGCTCAACATGTATAAAAATGAAGCATGTGGAGGCGAATGGTAGATTTTCAACAAGAGAACAACGTTAATTCAAAGCATTAGAGACAAAAGGTAAATGTTGTTAATCTGATGGCAACCATCTTTGGTCATTTCTCGTGGTTTCATTAGGCTTTCCTACAACTATTGGAGATTGTTTCTTCTCCATGCTCAAATTTGAAGCCAACAAAAGGATCTCAACATTCTATGACGGCCTCTCCAACAAAAACAAACGAAGTACCATAAACATGTGCTTTAACCGAGGCTTTTATCTCAGCAACCAAAGTCTCATGTGGTGATTTGCTATGATGGGACCATTCGACATTCTTATGAGAGTTTGAAAGTACAATTTGAATGCCATTCATCATAAGGATTCCACAACCGGATGTGCACTCAAATTCACAAGATATATCTTGTCGGTAAAACTCGACATTGCATACTCTTCTTAGTGGATATGGAGCTGATAAAGGAAATATTACTATCCAAAGTTAATTTCAAAACAAGACCATTGATTGTCATCAATGATTAGAAAGTGATATTGCATTTGTTGGCTTCCTATAAAGACAGTTGACATCATCTAGACTCACTTGGATCTGAGAAAGACAAGAAATGGTGAATTAGCCTTAGCAGTTGTGGTTGAGAAAAGCACAGTAAAAGTTATCATTAGTGATCATACTCAAAACTACATGTGATCACTTGACCAGAAGCTAATCCTATCTTCATCAATTTCTATATGGGCCGACGGCATTCATGAGATTTTTACTTCACATGTTTGTTAAAATTTGAGGGGGATAACCTTCTCATCAAAAGCAAAAGAAGTGTGCCTTGGGTATGATAAGTTTGCTGAACACAAAAAATTCCCACAAAACCCGTGGTGACCTAACTTGTACCTTACACTATGCTAAGAATCAAGTGGACTGTCACTTCTCAACCCCCTACATTTTCCACAGTCCGCAAAGGCCAAGCATGTGTTTAGACTGTGTCAATGTTCAAGTAGAACGCGTGGGTGTGCCTTCACTGAGTCCAACAATAAAGTGGTGAAGCCTAATGTTCTACCAAAGTCCTACATTCCCCAAGATGGAGCTTGTTCACTTCAAATTTGTTGAAGAGTGGGTTCTTTACAAAACCTTTTGAAGTTCAAGGCCTCAGGTGCTATTCTAATGACTTCAAATAAGTCATGTGCAATCCACTCTGAGTAATCATGATTTTCCAAATCAAAGGGGAGAGAAGAAGGTCACTCAAGGTCATGACCGTGGGGTTTTCTACGGATAGTGGTGGCCATGACCATAGGGTGGCTTGGACAGTGTTCGATTAAAGGGAGCTTCGACAGAAAAAACTCAAGCAAGAATCTTGCATCTAAAGCAAGTCTGAACCAAGGGGGGAAAGCAAGGTGGGAAGGTTCAAGCCCAAAATCCAGTTCGTCACATTCAAAGCCCTTCAAAATCGTGGATATTGAGAGCTTAGATATGTTTTATTGCAAATTCATGGAGTGCAATGCTTGAGAAGAGCTGACACTAGTCAAAGCATGAAAGCACGAAACAAAAGAAACAACAGAAAAAAAAAAAAAATCAAACATTTCTTCAAACAAGAGGTGTCCGTGGACTTCCACGGACAGTGCAGGTTGTGGCTGGGATTTACTTAAACAATGCTCAATTTGAGCAACCCAGTACAAAAAACGCATGGACAGCACTCTTGCATCAAAAAAAAAAAAAAAAAAAAAAAAAAAAAAAAAAAAAAAAAAAAAAAAAAGAAGGGCCAAGCCCTAATTCCGCCTCATCATAAGCAAAATCCCAATTCGGTATGTACAAGACCCCAAAACCGTGGGTGAATCTTTGAAGATTTGTTTTTATTCCAGAGCAAACTCATGGAGCAAATGGAGTGCTGTTTTTATTCAGTCGATTCAAATAGCAAAGTAAAAGACGGGGGGGGGGGGGGGGGGGGGGGGGGGGGGGCGGGTGGTGTGGGGGTTTGTGAATGGGCTCCGTTTTATAGCTCACATTCAAGCACTATCTTCCCCAAGCCCATAGACACTGCCTGATAAGAACAGTTGGGTTCTAACATGCTGTCCCTCAACTCATGAACACTGCTAAGTTAGGCCTGCAGTCCACGGCTTAGCTAAGTCCATATGAACACTGCTGCTCCTCTCAAGCCCACCGTCACTAATGCTTCATTATTTTCCCACGGACACTATGTGGTTAAAACAGTGGGGTCCACGGCTTGGGGGCCCAAGCTATCTTGTGCAGTAATTTGAATTCCCTCAACAGATGGTGCGCCTTTTACCCTTATTGAGCAGTGGAACCTACTGCTTAGTGGCCCACACTCTCTCAAACATGATCAATCCAATTTCCCATAGCAAAAAATGAATCCACTTTGGTTATCTTTTCTCTCTCTCTCTCTCTCTCTCTATATATATATATTTGGTGGTTTCAACTCAAGACATTAAGCCAAGTCCCAAGCCATTCTTAGTTAAACCCCAAATTTCAAATTCATCTCAAGTCAAACACCCAATTTTGACCAAAAAATTGTTATTTCAAAATTATTTTGGATCAAAATCCACAATAGCCAATCTCCTTCAAAATTCGATTTTATTTTGACTCATGTTAAGCCAAGTCAAAACCCAAACCCTGATTTTGAAAACAAACCAATAATCCATCAAAACTCCAAACCCAAATTCATTTCAAATCCAAACCTTGATTTTTCTTAAAACCTTAGGGATTCATTGGGTAAGTGTTCCACACAGTTCTCATAAAGATGCTACTTTAGATATGTATGATAATTAAGTCATAAAAAAAATCAAATCCATTTTCCAAAATCCAAACTAAATTCATAAAATTCTGAATTTTTCAATACCTCAGGGATTCTTTTTGTGGGTATTTCCCATAATCCGCACAAAAATGCTACTTTTGATATATATGAAAAATAGGGCAAAGAAAATCAAATTCTTTATATTTTTAGCAAATTCCATTATAAAACTTTTCATAGTTTTTTTATCAAAATTTGAAGTCTAGTTTTACAACCTACCTTGACAAAACTACATTTTCATCAAGCCATTCATCCATTCCCATAGATTGGCTATTTCGAGGGACAATGACTATCATACTTTCATCATTGCATCTCGAGGGGGCACTTGTTGACCTATAAAAAATCATAAACATTACAAGCGTTGCAATGAAGACATCACAAGCAGATTCCGAGCTATAGGGCACATAAACCCTAAGGTTGCAGAATGTAAGGTCAAGTACTGTAGCTAAATGTTCAGAGTTGATGCAACACACTCAAAAGACTTTAGATGAGCTTAGAGTGTAGCAGTTTAAACTTCAGAGTTAATGGACTTCATTTGGTCACTCAACTCACTAACCACCCAATGCAAGGTTCATTGACTTTAAACCTCGAGGTCACCAACACACTCAAGCTTTTGGATTACTAAAAGGTGCTAAAAATCACATGGTAACTCAAGCATGCTTAGGAATGATGTTTTAAAGTTTCAAAGAATTTAAACTTCATTTCAGCTCAAACTTAAGTTTCAGTGGATGTCTACCAACTCTTTGGGGTCACTGTGCAAAGTGACACCTCATGAAAACTAAACAATTGAAACTCTTGGAGAAAACTCAAATTATATTTAGGAGTGGCTCTATAAAATTGCAAGTCAAATGGATGTCATTTGACCCAAGTTCAACAAAAATGTCAACTTTGGGTTAGTGACACCAAAACCTTTTGGTCACTGACCAAAGTCTTGTCTCCAGATGACCAAAGTTGATGAAATTTGGTTACAAAGCTTAAGTCATGTTCAAAAATGACTCTATAAATTTTCAAGCCAAAGGGACTTCATTTGACTCTACTTCAGCTATATATCAACTCAAGGGTCAATGACTCTCCGCCCCTCCCCCCCCCCCCCCCCCCCCCCCCCCCCCCCCCAACCCTTGGGGTCACTGACCAAATCCTGCTTCTAGGTAGGCAAAGCTGATAAATTGGATCAGAGACTCAAAATATACTTAAAGTCAACTCCTCAAAGTTTTAAATCAATTGAGCATCACTCGGATAGAAAACAAGCTAACTGCCTATAATGCAATGGTAACATGCAACAAATGGGCCACTAGTCAAAATCCTACCTTCACAATCCGAATCACATGAAATTTGGATGGATATTTCAAGATTCTCCTTATATAAACCCTCCAACTTTCAAGTCAATTTGAGGTCATTTGGTCTTCAAACAGCTGAAACAAGGGCCTGTCTTTATGAAAAGTTAAAGGGAGGGTTAACCAACTTCAAAAGGTCAAAACATGATAAAGTTTTTATGATACACTCAAAATGGTGTTATAAAACATCCCTCTAAGATTTATGAAGATCAAATGTCATTTAGGTCCCAAACAGATGAAAACAAGTCACATATGCAAAAAAAGCAGAAATGGGCTTGTCCATGACTATGGCCATGATCACAGACACCTGTAAAGTACTTTTCAATGGTTTTAAGTGGTTTTCTCCACTTTAATTTGAAAATCAACTTCCCATAAGTCCCACAACTACCTCTGAATTCTATAGAGAGCAAGCTTGAGCACTTGGGAAAGGGTCGAAGGCTCCAACACAAAAGGAAAAATACGAACAAGATTCCACAAGAGTCTAAGGCTCTACACAAAGGACCGCTTAGTCATTTGGCAAGCAACTCTTTCCATTCTTCTTCCTTTCACCAACTCTAGGTGAGAAATGGTTATGAGGATGAAGATATGACTTTTGAGTCATGGGGGTCACTGACCAAAGTCCTACTTCTAAAAAGCCAAAGCTGATGAAATTTGGATCAGAGAATCAAAATATGTTCAAAGTCAGTTTCCCAAAGTTTCAAATCAATTGAACATCATTCAGGTAGAAAACAAGCTAACGGCTACAATGTAAAAAGAATATTGACTTAGAACATGCAACAAGTGGGTCGATGTTTGAAATCCTGCTTCCACAAACCCAACTACATGAAATTTGGATAAACACTTCAAGATGCCCCTCACACTAGTCCCTCCAAGTTTCAAATCAAACAGAGGTCATTTTGGCCTCAAACAGTTGAAACAGAGGCCCATTTTCATGAAAAAGTCAATGGGGGTTGACCAACTTCAGAACATCAAAACGGAGTAAAATTTCTACGACACACTCAAAATAGTGTCAAAAAGAATCCCTCCAAGTTTTATGAAGATCAGACATCGTTCGGGCCCCAAATAGGTGAAAACGGTTTACATATGCAAAAAAAAACCCAAAATCGGGTCTGTCAATGGTCACAGCCGTGGTCACTGACACCTTTGAAGCAGTTCCTAGTGGTTTTCAATAGTTTTCTCCATTTTATTTTGAATTCCAACTTCACATAACTGCCTAAACTACCTTTGGAGTCTATAAAAGGAATATTTTCTCACTTGGGAAGGGTTCGTAGTAAGTTCCAAGTAAATCTACACTAGTTCAACAGTTAAAAGGCATTAACAAGCATAATTCCAAGCATTCACAAGACTCCCAAGGAATTTCAAGCACTCTAAGCCTAAATTTTCTTCTCCTTTCTCATTAACTCAAGGTGAGAAATAGTTCAGAGAAGGAGAAGAAGCATGCATCTCACTTAAAGAAGACAAATGCAAGGGCCACAAGGATAAAGTCTATTTCCTTTGATTTTCTCACTTGGGAGGCGTTTTGGGCCTTCTCGGAAGTTGTGAACTGGCCTTTTTAAGCTTCATTCTTTTCTTTGAAAATTATATATTCAGAGTGACACAACTTTGGTTCCATTTTTGCTTGTATAAGCACCCTTTTTGGATTTGAACAAAAACAGTCCATAACCAAAAGGTGATAATTATCAAAGGTTTTAGTCGATTCCATGGCCAAATTAAGTACTATTTGTGGTCATTTAACACTTCAAAAGTCAAATAAAATAAGCTCCAGTTCTGTGAAGGCGTCACAGAAGCAAAATAGAGAATAAACAGAAGCAAACAATGGCCTTTCGGCCACTATCTGCCAGTGGCCATGGGCCACAGTCACCACTTCACCATTTTCCATTTTTTGCATTTTTTACCATTTTTCCATGTATTTTCTTATACCTTTTAAGTTTGGATCACATCTGAGACTAGAAGGAGGGGTTGTAATTTTTCAAAACTTATAAACAAGTAATTTTTCAAAACTTATAAACAACCTGCATCCCCATTATCAGAGCGTTTAAACCCATGTAAACAAAGGGAAAATAATGACGAACTATAGTTATTTCCCATTCTTCTTAACGCTTAAGGTGTGTGAATGTTGGACTCAAATCCAATGCATTTCACATTACATTTTGAGCGCAATCAAATATCATTTATTTGCCTACTGATGTAACCCATCTCAAACCAACTTGCTTTGGTCTTATTCAACAGTTCCCAAACTAGTAGTCTTCTTTCTCCTTACTTGATGTGGTCCAAACTTTTAAAAAGAAATTGATAAAATGATTCTTAAATCCAAAATAAAATCCTAGAAATTTAATAAAAAAATTCTTAAAACTAAGAATAAAGAGAAAAACTAAAAAAATGTTGCCTAAAAATGGACAAGTGTGCTTGTTCCCGCCCCCTAACACAAACTAAAAATCGTCCTCGATGTTTTGCATGGAATGCAACACTTAAATGAATTAAATAACATGAAGAATAATTAAATGATGGAGGAAAATGTGAAAGTAAGCACCCGATGAAATGAAATGAAGCTATTCTACTAACATGAAAAGAAAATTTTATGCTGAAAAGAAAACTGTACACTACTACATCCAAAACTTGGAATCCACCTGGATGCCAAATGAAAATTTTCTTCACACAATTTACAAGAAGTACTAAAAAGGACGTAACCATAAGAACACTAGGCCCAATGAACATGAGGACCATATATTCCCTGTGATTTGGTGAAGAAAATACCACCATGAAGAATTCATCCTCCTCCCCTAAGAATGGATCTTTGAATTTTATAAAAGGAGGTAGCAATGAAAAACAAAGTGATGTTTGGTCCTCCCTGTTAGATTTTGTGGACTCAATCCATCAGTTGATGTAATAAATTGATTAATTTCTTCATTTATCAATATTATCATGCTTTACTTTCATAAGATGAATGTTATTTTACTACTTCATGCACATGATCAATACATAGGACATAATGGTTCATGAGTTGAATCGGGTCCCATTCGTATATTAGATGTGATATATGTGCATGGATGAGATCCACACGCGGGAGATATATATCACAAATCTTATACTTAAATAGCTTCACAACCAGTAATGAGACTAGCATCTCATTTGATAAGGCTGCAGAACTTTGATCACTATGAGATAGTGTGATTTATCTCGATCATCAGAATGTAAGATTCTGGATCACGGTGCTAGTACATTGAATGTATTGAAGGACCATGAGATGCACCTTATGGAATTCTGTCTCAATAATGAGGTATGCTCTCATAATTCCCGGGCAATAGGCTCTCAATCCTGAGACATTGATGAACTCAAGTTTCTATCTGTTCATTTGCTTTGAGTCACCAATGAGTGAGGCCGACTGTAGGTTAACACCTCGGTGTCTTGGGTATGTGGTAGTAGAACTGTGGGAACGTTGAATGATCAAGATGGAATCTATCTCTATTATCCCCTTGTGCCAATTAATGGATTTGTCATTAGTAAGTGCGCACCCATCTCAATTAAGAGTCAATTAGATAGTACTGATAATTACTGTGATTAATTGGGGCTCAAGGATAATAAGATGTGGAACTTATATTGGAAGAGACAGATTTATTTCAATTGATCCCCGGATATTGATAGAGGGGCCTACTTGTGGTAATTAGGAAGTTTAGGGTCTTCATTGTAATTTATTCTTAAGACTGGAGTGCAATTGCATTTATACAGTGGTGATATTTGCAATTAACTATGGGCCCAGATTGCACATGAGATGTGGGGTCGCGGTGTTCTAGTTGGAGCCAGCTTTCTAAGGAATCCCTAGTGGTCGCCACGCTAGCCCAAGTTATTAGAAAATACTAATCCGACTTGAACTCTAGAAAGAAGGTTTTAGAAAAGAGAAAGTTGGTAATTGCTTTGGAAGTAAGACTTCTATTTCAATTCAGAAAGGAAGAGATTCAAAAATATATAAAAACATCTCTTGGACGTCCAATGAGACTCTCTCACGCCCACCCTATTCGTGCAAGAGTTGCACGAGTTTCTCTCTCCTTCTCTCTTCTAGTTCCTTGGAGTTTCGAGTTGGGATTTCTTATGAAGATTCCACCAATCTTCTTGAGAAAAGAAATCCAATTCGGGTCATAGCGTGGAAGGCTAAGAGGTGTTGAAGATTCTCATCATCAAGCAGAGTCGCAACTTCTCCATTAGAGCACTATAGATCTCCAAAGGTATGATCTACTTCTTGCATGTCGTAGATTATTAATGATGTTTAGTGCTGTTTGATTCTACCTTTTAGATAGAATATTTACTGTACATGGTCACGAGATTGAGGGTAATGCATCCTGGATTGGGTTTTTGGTCTTATGGATAGATGATCCCTGTGTCAAGTGGGTCAAAAGTTTTGAAAATCTATCCACGAGACTCACCTACTTCCAACACTCCCATGCTAATATTTTCATAAAATTGATCTTTTCAATTTCCTTTGGCATGGGTAAACAAATTTTAATGGTAACAACTTTATTTAAAACTATAAACAAAGCCACATGTGTATGCAAAAATTCAAACTTGGGGTCCAAATCAGGCCAATTTCCACAAATTCTAAGATTTTTTCTGAAAAATGATTTTCCATGTCTTCAATTTATTTATGGAACTCAAAATTTAGATTGGTAATTTCCTAAAAAATTATATCATCTAGATGCACATTTATTGCTACATCATTCTTTTCAGAAACAAGTGTCTCATTTTCAAGAACGCACAAAATTGGATCATCTAATAGTGGCTCACGCGGAACCTTGTAGTTTGGGCAATCCAAAATAACTAAATCCTTAAAATCGTAATTAATTTGAGTAAACTATGGGGACATTGGTGTCACAAGCTCATATGGGTCAAAGTCTCGCTCAACCATCACACCCGCATCCAGAAGCTCATTTTCATCTTCAGATATACAAATTGTATTTGTATGATCCATATATGTAGGATTTTCAATAATTGCTGGATCATTTATTTGAGATTTTACTTCACCTCTAAGGATATCATTTGGTTTTTCTCCAAGTAGACTAACTGAGTTTGGCCTTTCTAGGGCTTGCATTTTTAGGGTTTCCATGGCTTTGATGTTGGTTTGCATGAATTATGTATTTTGTTTGATCATAGAAAGGAAATCATCCAAAGATTCTTTCAAGGGTGGTGGTGGTTCATATGTTCTTTCAGCTGGAAGGTGATTAGGTGGTGCATATGTGATATGACCATGAAAATGGGGGTGCATATGACATATCATGAAAGGGATACTCATATGACCCACCAGAGTAAATTCATGGGGATAATACTCTTGATCCATAATAGGCCCATTTTACAAACTATAAGGAAAGTAATTGTGCCAACTTGCGTTATACGTGTTACTCATTTCACAAGGCCCATTTCCCCACATGTCCATATTAGGAGTGAATGATTGTGTGGATTATGAGTAATCATGTAGGACCCTCATCAGTTGATCACTATCAATTTATTACCGATTGGATTGCCCATTATATTTTAAAAAAATCCAGCCATGTTATTCCATAGATGATTATAATTATTGGGTCCCCCTTGTTCATGTATTCCCATTAGTTCATGATATAAGAGGAAAAGGGTTGGCATTTTTTTTAACAAAAAGAACTAACTAGTTCTGACCTATATGGAGGGTGCTAATGGTCCTAGTATGACGCACAAGCAGTCACGCACAACCATTAAGCACAAAAGTGATCATAGGGTTAACCTAGACCACTAGATAGCTCCTAACTAGTGAAAAAAACATTTGGGCCTCCAATTTGGTCTTACGAAGCCTCAATTGACCAGATTAGCCATCAAGGAGTGGTGGGGATGAACTTGCTTAAGAACTAGTACCCTAATAGACAAACTGTCATGCTCTCAGAAGCAAAGGCTTTTCTTAAGCATCAACTTTAGTCAAAGAGCACAACCGGCGCAACTGTCAATGGTTTTTGTCCTACTGAGCTCAAGTCCTCTAATTTCATTCCTACTTTATTTTAAGTAATGGTTACATGCTAGTAAGAAAATATTAGACATAGGTGGCAAGGATCTGGTGATGAAATCCGGCCCTTATCTTGTTGGGGTAACTTGCCCTTAACTAAGTGTGTGGGTCTAATTTAATTTGTGTGCCAAGCAAGCAATCATAATTTGTAGAAATTTAAATCACACAAACTCACTTACAAATAACGATTCGTGGGTTAAGAATAATG
Organism: Sextonia rubra; assembly: GCA_037013555.1. Taxonomy (NCBI): domain Eukaryota; kingdom Viridiplantae; phylum Streptophyta; class Magnoliopsida; order Laurales; family Lauraceae; genus Sextonia; species Sextonia rubra. The sequence goes on from JASUAD010000011.1 coordinate 11,849,319, forward strand.
GACCTTATAATAGTCCAAGCAATCTTATCTTCTTGCAAGCTTATCTTTAGAGCGAATTTTATTTTCAAATTTTGAATTTTGAAAGCAATCTTATATCCAACAGTTTCCTATTTTTGCAAGCAACCTATCCAAAAAATTTCAAAAATTAGTAAATCTTATCACCTAAGATAATCCAAAAAATCAAACTCTAGATAGCCTAATCTAAAAGTTGTAATCTTATCCTAATCTATAAAAGAGATAAAATAATAAAAATTCAAAAGATGACAAAGTTTATCTAAACTCTATCACAAGAAAATTCAAAATTAGTAACTAAAATCAAAATCCTATTCAATCTAATCCAATCTAAAAAACTAAAAATTCTAACTTATCTACTCAAGTTAAAAGATAAGATTAAAATTCCAAACATAACAAGCTATCCAATCAATCAAGTTTTATCTAATCAAAATTTTCAGATTTTGAAACTTTAACTTATCCTAATAACTTTGAAAATCCAAATGCAACATTCAAAAGTTGGCACATTAATCCAAGAAACTCCAATCTAATCCTATAAAATTGAAATTATATCTAATCTAATCTAGAAATTCAGTTTTTTTTCTTTTTTTTAACTTACTAAAATTAGAAATTAAAAGAAATTTTTTTTGTTTTTTAATCAAAAATTCCAAAAGTTCAATTAAATCATAAAAAATCATAAAAAATCAAAGTTTTTTAAAATCAAAAAATCAAACTAAATAAAAACAAATGATGCAAAACATAATTATATGAATGATGCAAACTAATGCAACCTACGTATGTTCATGAACCTAAATATGACTAAAATACAAAAAAAATTTAGATATAAAAACAAAATTTAGAATTGGCACCCAACAATGGCACCAAAAATTTGATGTGAATTTAATCAATCTACATAAAATTGCAAGTGGACAGTTGTCTTGTTGAGACAATGGCAAATAAAGATTGATCCCACAGAAGGTAGTTTTGAACTTTTTTAATTAAAAATCTGAATCTTTTTGAATCAACCGTAGAAATTAAGTAACTTGATGAGATGTGAATCAGAAAAGCAAAAAATAATAAGATAAATATAGAGCGCATCTAGAATCTACTACGCAAGATAATCAATCTAATCATGTAATTGTTCTATTCTTTGTCTCAAGATAACTCAGATAAAAAACAAATCAATGTTTCTGAACCAGATGATTTGACTATTACAAAAACCAATTTTTGATTAAAAGGAACAAAATTAATACCCAAGACCTTCTTCACCTCATAAAAGAATGAACAACATAAGCATCACCTATCAAACTAAGCATAGACTATCAAAGATAACCATATATCTAAGCAAAATCTATCAAACTGAATATAAATGATCAAATATTATTCATTACAAACATAAATCAAAGGTTTGCCTTTGGCATGAAGACAGATTTATTATTATCTTTTAAAAGCACATTAACAAGAGACAATTAGAAAATAGCAAAATAACAAACATAAATTACATTATTAAAATGCTAAACTTCATCTTTCTTTCCAATTAGAAACTTAGCTTACCATAACAAAGAAGTTCAAAAGTAACTTCATTTATATTTTCTCTCTTCTAGATCATACTTTCTGGAGCAAGGCTCCAGAATACCTTTAAAATAAAATTAGAAATTAATGGAGGGAAGAAAGGTGGAGAAGGAAAGGAGAGAGAGATCTAGGATTTCCAAATCTCGCTGGGAATGAAGGGGAGCCTCCCATGGTGGCCTCCTTTTATAGTTTTTTGTCTCCTTAGGTTCATTGAATCTGGACCTCTTTTTTGTGAATTAAGAGATAAGATATGCTGCTTGTTGATTAGGTTTATCTTCTAAGATAAGAGAGATCTTGGAGATAAGATGAGCTAGAAGCCTTTAGAGTTCTTATATGATCGCCATATAGGTTCCACACAGGGATGTGTGGCAGTTGTACTTTAATGGTATAGATGAAATTGTAAGCCCACCTAAAAATGTACATAAAACTTTTAGGCCCATAACTTCCTCATTTTAGGTATGATTTTTGCAATCTTGGAATCCACAAACTTCTACTTTAAAAGAGTTTTCCAGTGGTGGGTCATTTGTGTCGATTCAATGTCCGGATTGATAGCTATAGTTATTTTAAGATATGCTATCCTAAGAAAAGTGGGATTGAATTTTGAATTCTAATTTGCTATTAATTCTATCTCTGCAATAGTTGTAACTTAGTAACCAAGCTAGAAGAATGTTCTTTTGTACAATAGGATGAGATAAGAGCTTTTATAAACCTTAACTGACCTTTAAGTGGGGTCCATAGGCAGATGAACTCTAAGGGTGTAGATCTTTAAGCAATGGAACCGAAATCATCCCTAGGGTTCTGTGGATCCTACAAATTTCATTTTCTACACATTCTAATTCAATCAGTAAAATACTGAAAAGACCACATTAAAAAGGTGCCCATCCAAATAGAGTTTTATTACAACTGGGACGTTTTAGAGAAAATCTGCAAACATTCTTAATGAATGTAGAAATTTTGTAAAAATTGTGCAAATTCTGATTTTTGGGTGAAAATGCATGAAATGATGAAATTAAATGAATAATAATGCATTTAACCTAATTAAGTCATTATTTAACTTAAAATGATGCATAATTGATGCAAATTCATGAACTTAACAAGAAATAATATTGAAAAGAGCAGAGTTATATTCAGATACTACTATGTAATCCTAAAATCTCAGGTTTAGCCATTCACTTAGAGCAGCTAGTAATATGACCATCTTCTGACGATCATACATATTCTTTAGAAATTTCCAAAAACATGTTGGTTTTCCCCAATTAGGTGTTCATTTTTAGGTCATCATGAATGTAATGGCATAAGAAGATGAGGGTTAAAACCTTGTCCTCTAGGGATGTCACGACTCGAGCTTAAGTATTCAAGTATTAGGGTTAAACCCAAATAGTGACACATCTACTCCCACATAATAGACACCTGGACTCGAATCTAAGCGGAATTATACAAGGGATATTCACATGCTTACACGTGTGAGGTACTTTTAAACGGACATCTGTCTTAGCATTCAATACGAAGAAGCCTGTCAATATCATAAAAAAAATTGTTGCTCAAAGGTTACACAATTCCCAATATATCAATTCATGAAACAAGATCTCATAATACCCATCAAAAGATATGTTATGTAGAAGAGTTACGTAGAGACATGTCTTTACAAAGTGGAAGGAAAGTTTATGAACATTAAGAAAGATTTATATAATCTCAGAATATAAGTAATCATGAATTATACATGACAAAATGAAACTAATGCAAGTTATGAACCCTAATGCACATACAACCCCAAAACTAAGGCCTAAACATGCTCTTGACACACTCCATAGTAGATCAGTTAGAGAGTATCTGCTGTCCACTCATCTAAGCCTGATGGGACCTCAAAGGTCTCCTTTGAAGTCTCCTCAATCTTCGTAAGATATGGACTGGGATTTGAGCCTGTAACACGATAGACAACTAGTGAATATGACTATTCAATAAAGTATAAGTATAACTAAGGTAATATGCATTGTATGTACAAGAATCATTAACAAGCAATTACAGAGGTCAATTTAGTATACTAGGTATATTGTGCAATTGAATAAAGCATGTTATAAGAATCAATTAATAGAAATATTTTACTATTTAGCTACTACATTTGCTATATCCTCCCTTTAGGGATCTTTGCGTTGAGAACACCATCGACCCTATCAGAATATGAATGGGTCTATTCATACATGGAGTCTGGAAGCTCCAAAGGCACACTGCAGCTGCACCATTTGTAAACTATACCAAAGTCAACGCCGCCAGGTATCTGATGAGTCTCTAAAAATCCATATTTTCATACACATTTTGACCCATTTTAAGAACTTATTAACTTGAAAGAGCCTCATTGAGTGTGATATCATGGTTTAATTCATTTTAAATTCATTTTTATATTTTTCTGCATAAATTGCTTAAAAATCATACTTTTTGCATAAATTCATGAAACCTGCTATTTTTGGAAAGTCTATTTTTGGAAAGTTTTGTAAAAATAATTTTTCTCATGAAATAAATACAATTTTAATCATCATTAGTTCATTGATATAAAATCATAAAGAATGATGCACATTTTTATTATCATTTCATGAGAGATGGGTCCATAGTATGCATCTGTGATCTAGGGGTAAAATTATCTTTTCACATGAATTCACATTTCTTTTATAGAAAATTGATGATATGGGTCCCCTTTATACAAAATTGAGGCAAGGAATTAATTTTAAGAGAAAGGAGAGTAGAATTGAAGAAAAAAAAGGAAATTGGAAGAAAATTGTAAAAAGTCGGCTTCATGGTCCCACACACACATGCACTTGTGTGGGGCACACTTGTAAAACATTCAAGATAGGGTCCATTTATTTGTTGCACATTTTCAAGAGATTTTGACGAGAATTTGAAGAATATCTCATCAAAGATGGACAAGGAAAGCCACATAGGAGTTATTTTTTGAGAAGGAGAAGATTTAATTAAAAAAGTAAAAAAAATCCAAGCAAGCTATTCCACGTCCAAAAGAGATTTTGGATCAGATTTTGGTTGAAAAAGAAAAGGAAAAAAAAATCAAGAGGGTTATCTTCAAAGATCTCTTCAAGTTAGGAGCCAACAAGGAGAACTTTCCAAAAAAGGAAAGTTGACGATGCAAAAAGATAAAAGGAGAAGTTCTACACCTCATGTGAGCCAAGTTTGATTCTAAGAGAGGATTCTTGTCCCTATTTCATCTCTCAAAAGATCTTAATGCAAGGTGGCACATACAAGAAAGGAAAGAAGCATCCAAGAGGGACTTCTAGACAAAGCAAGCAAGGAAAGAAAAGAAAAATAAAAAGAAAAAAATCCCCAAGGATATTGCACGTCCAAAGCATTGGTTAGAGCCTTTTTCTTTCAATTTTTTTTATTATTTTTAAGATTTTAAAGTTTGAGAAGGAGTAGGACTTGAAAAAGTATAAATAGGGCACCCCTCTCTCATATTCTTCATGGAAGAATTGCCCACCTCCCACCTCTAGATTTCTACACTCCATCTCTCCCTCTCTTGTCTCTACATCTTAAGTCATCAAGGAGGCTTATCCCTAAAGCCACACCACCAACCTTGAAGATCAACTAGAAGGAGGAATTCTTTTCCATCCTAGTATGTATAATCTTTTGGTTTAATTTTTTTCATTTAATGTAAAGGATTGTCATACTAGTTCAATAATATTCATCTTCTTATTCTTCTTATTCTTATAGTTGTATGACTGCTTAATTTGTGTTTTTTCTTGTTTGGATTGACAACCCAAATAGAGAGCATACTTTAACAAATTGTTAAGCCTAGACTAAGGGAGAATTTTGAGTGAATATACCGCATTTAACTTCTATTGTTTACCGCCTTTGACTTCAGTTATACTACCTTTGACTTCCTGCAATTTTTATTTTCTTTCATTGCACTTTTAATTTTAAATTTCTACATTTTTATTTTCCTGCACTTTTATTTCATTTTCTGCACTTTTGTTATTTTCCTGTTATGTTCATGTTGATGTTAAGTTTTGTTTTTGCATAGTTTGATGGTTGGATTAGGAATCATTGCATCTATTTTCTTATCATAAGATTTTGTGCAAATTTAAGTTGATAAAAATTAAGCCTTCAGATCTGAATCTAATGATTAAATTCGGACTCAATTTATAAACAGTATAACTTAACAGTTTCAGCAAACTGCAAAAACAGTTTTTTGGCAAAAAGTTCAAAGTGGGTAGACCAGTCAAATCATAATATTTTTCTTTGAAACTTGGTAAACCTAAAGTTTAGGAAGCGGTCTTTCATTCCACAGAATTTCAAATCAAAATAATTTTGGATGGTTTGTGAACCGGAGGCATAAACTTTGCCATTCAGTCAACCTAAATCAGAATTTCTGCACAGAATTTTGCAAAGCTGTCATGTTCATGCATTCAAAACTTTTTCGTTTTAGATCCTTTTTCACTTCCGTTTTTTTTTTGTTGGTTTCTTGCATCAGTAGAGCATAAATTCCAGCAATTAAATTTAGATTTAGGACGCATTAGAATAATTCAAATCATGCATAAAATTTGCATCAGCATACTAGTTTTTAGACTTAGAATTTTTCAGCATCTCATGGCATGGATTACATTACTAATTTTACTAACTTTCTAATTTTAATTTTGTTCCTAGTTTTATGTTTTTGATTGTTTTAGTTAACTTCCATAATTAAAATATCTTTCTAAAATTGTTTTAATTGAAGATTTTAAATTGGAAAATTTTTTTTTTGGAAATTCTAACCTAGGAAAGTTTCTAACTTATGTTTATTATATTTCTAATGTTGTTTAGCTTAGTCAGTTTCTAATTTTAGATTTAGTTTTATTGGAAGTTCTAATGTGTATTTTGTTTTGCAGTAACTTTAATTTTATTTTTAGGAACTTTTAGATTTAGGATTTACTTTCTTTATTTGAATTGCGATTGTAATTATTTTGTTTTAGGAATGTATGTATTTATTACTATTTAAATTAGGCTAGTTTTAGATTTTTATTTAGCACAGGTTACAAGTTGAAAATACCTTAAACACATTGCTCCCTGAGGATCGACTTGGTCTCACCAGTTTTATTACTACATCGCAACTCTGCACTTGGAGTTCACGACCAAGTTTTTGGCGCCGTTGCCGGGGAGCGCCATTTAACGTAATTTTTCTAACTTTCCTTATTTACATTGTTTTGTGGGTGTGGTTTAATTTTGGCATCTTTCTAGAAATAGGAGGACATGCATGGAATGCTAAGCCGCCCTAATTTGGAATAGGAATGTGCATTGAATGCTAAAAAATACACATCACTCTGATTTTTAGAAACTTTCTAAAATTGGAAAAGTTGATGTTTTTCAACTTGTCTCAACTTCTTTTCGGAAGAAAGTTTACCAAAAGTGATCTAATCATTGTCCTTAATCTTCTCAGTGTCTAAGGAGGCCTTTGCCCCTGTAGTGCGCGATAGCTTGACTGTTTAGGAAACTGGTCCTTCAAACGGGTCCTTCTGTGACTCTACCACTTCCTGGTGGTTAACCTGGCTGAGTTGATTTCATAGGACTAGATTGGAAAACTTAGGGAAACTTTTCAATCCTAGGGAGTTGTTTAGTTGCTTTCATAACTTAGGTTTTCTCATATTTTAAAAATTAAATAAAAACTCTCAAAATTCCAAAGAGAAAGGACAAGCCCTCTCAGCCAATTTGGCAAAGAGGATTAGCTCATAGATTAAAAAGGAAAGAATCTCCTAGACCCTCCAGTCCTTTGAGATTGTCTCCAATGGCGAGTGGGTCCAATAACAATGATGCCCAACTCAGGAATGGGAATAACAATGGGGACCGCAATGGTGTGGAGGTTAATTAGCCACCTAGGACTTTACGTGATTACTTGAGCCCCGCTCGACAAACTACACATCCTGTATAGTGATGCCCCTAATCACGGGTCAATTTGAGATCAAACCAGGCATGATCCAACTTCTACCCAAGTTTCATGGGCTTGACTCTGAAAGTGCATACTCGCACTTAAAAGAATTTGATGAAGTATGCTCAACACTTCAGTTACAAAATGTAGTGCCGGATGTAATCAAACTTCGATTATTTCCATTTTCTTTGAAAGATAAAGCTAAGACTTGGCTCCACTCTCTTATACCAAGTTCAATCAATACCTGGAAAGGCCTAGAGACTGAGTTTTTGAAAAGATTCTTCCCACAGCATAAGACCAACACTTTGAAAAGAGAAATTATAATGTTCAGACAAAATCTTAAGGAACCCTATTATAAGTGTTGGGAAAGATTTAACGAATTAATCCTTGCATGTCCTTATCATAGATATGAAACATATCGTCTCATCGAGATTTTTATTAAGGGTTTAACCCCTGATACCCGTCAATTTATTGAGATGATGTGCAATGGTCAATTCGATCAAAAACAAAATGATGAAGCATGGGAATTCTTAGAACTAATGGCTAAAAATGCACAAAAATGGGCCTCGTCTGATGGGCAGATCAATCTAGGTCATTGAACCAATCTAAGGGAGGAGGAATCTATCATTTGAACAATCAAACTGAAATTCAAGCCAAGCTTGCTGCACTTACAAGAGAAATAGAAACCCTGCAACTTGGAAAGAATAAAGATACAGTCATGGTTTGTGGCATTTGTGCTTTTGAAGATCATTTGTCAACAAACTATCCAACTGGACCTGCATTACAGGAAGCAATTCAAGAACAGGCTAACATTTTGAATTCATACCAAAAGTCGTTCAATACAAATACCATGGGGAACACGTATAATCCTTCGTGGCGAAACCACCCAAATTTTAGCTAGAGGAATGGACCAACTGCTACACCTGAGTATAATCCCCAAAGACCATCAAATTCTGGTGCATACATGTCTCCACAGCATAATACATCTTATGCACCACAAGCTCATAATAGGTCATTGGAGGAGTCCCTCAGTATGCTAATGCAATCTCAACAACAATTTATGCAAAACATGCAAAATAATCAACAGATGATTCAACATAACTAGCAAGCTATCCAAAGATTAGAAGCTTCTGTCGAACAAATCAAACGTAGTCTTCAAGTTCAAGGGAAAGGAACATTTCCTGCTCAACCTCTCCCGAACCCAAAAGGCCAGTTTGAAGTGAATGACATAACTAACCCAAACTATCAGGAGCATGTTCAGGCAGTCACTCTATGCAGTGGCAATGAACTTCAAGACAATCGGAAAAAGATAAACAACATGTCTCCTCGGATTTGAATGGAAAGATTAAAAACGATAGTGCTAATGCAAAAACTGTTGTTGAGAATGAAAAAGGTCCTGACCGCATAACTGTCACACCCATTGCCCTTTTTCCACAAAGATTGACCCATCCCAAAAAGTCAATCCCAAACCAGGAGATCTTATACATTTTCAAGGAAGTGAAAATCAATATTCCTCTATTGGATGCAATTAATCAGATTCCAGCCTATGCCAAATTCCTTAAGGATCTTTGCACTGTCAAGCGTAGGACGAATGTACAAAAGAAAGCTTTCTTCACTGAGCAAGTTAGTGCACTCCTAAACGGTAGCACACCCCAGAAATACAAATATTCGGGATGCCCCACCATAACGTGCACCATTGGAAATCATCGGATTGGTCAGGCTCTATTAAACCTGGGGGCCAGTGTTAATCTATTACCCTACTCGGTTTATCAACAATTGGGGCTAGGCGAGTTGAAACCTACCAAGGTTACTCTACAACTTGCAGATCGTTCGGTCAAGAAACCAAGGGGGGTAATAGAAGACGTATTAGTGCAAATTGAAAAATTCTATTTCCCTGCTGATTTTTATGTACTAGACACTCAACCAGTACATAATGACAATGCTCAGATTCTGGTAATTTTGGGAAGATCATTTTTAGCAACATCAAATGCATTAATCAATTGCCGGAATGGAATGTTAAAACTTTCTTTTGAAAACATGACCATTGAACTAAACATATTCAATTTATACAAACATCCTGAGGATATTGATGATGATCTCCTTGAAATGAACTTTGTGAATACTGTGCTGGAGGATGATTTAGAGAAGTGTGTTAACTCCCACATTGCACTGATGCTTGAGGCCAATGAGGATATGGACTTTCTTGAGGAAATAGATGATGACACTATGGAAGAAGCTCATGCTATCTGGACACCCAAGTTTGAGGAGCTTGTACCAAATGGTGCACCACCTCTTCCATCTCAGGTTGCACCACCCAAACATGAGTTGAAACCCCTCCCTTCTAACCTCAAATATGCTTACCTTGGGGAAAAGGAGACCTACCTAGTAGTTATTTCTTCGCTTCTTACTGAGAATCAAGAGGCCCAATTATTGAAAGTGCTCAAACAGCACAAGAATGCGATTGCTTAGAATGTGGTTGACATCAAAGGAATTGATCCTTTAGTGTGTACGCATCGCATCTACCTTGAAGAGGATGCAAAACCATGTCGGCAGATGCAACGTCGGCTTAATCCTACCATGCAAGAAGTGGTTAGGGCTGAGGTGCTTAAACTACTTAATGTGGGCATAATCTATCCCATCTCGGATACCCAGTGGGTCAGCCCTACCTAGGTCATTCCAAAAAAAGCCGGTATCACTGTAGTAAAAAGTACTCAAAATGAACTTGTTCCTAGCCGAGTCCCCACAGGATGGAAGGTATGCATAGACTATAGGAAACTTAATGCAGTCACACGTAAGGACCATTTCCCTCTACCCTTTATGGACCAAATTTTGGAAAGGGTAGTTGGCCACCAGTACTATTGTTTTCTTAATGGATATTCTGAATATAACCAAATAGAAATCTCCCCTGAAGACCAGGAGAAAACTACATTTACATCCCCTTTTGGTACTTTTTCTTATCAGCGAATGCCTTTTGGGTTATGTAATGCTCCCGCCACATTTTAGCGTTGTATGCTGAGTATTTTTAGTGACATGGTGGAACGAATTCTCAAAGTCTTCATGGATGATTTCTCTGTGTTTGGTGACTCATTTGAGGATTGTTTGACCAACCTCGAGATTGTTCTCACTAGATGCAAAGAAAAGAACTTGGTACTCAATTGGGAAAAATGCCATTTCATGGTTCGCCAGGGAATTGTCCTTGGTCATATTGTGTCTGAAAAAGGTCTAGAAGTTGATAAGTGTAAAATTGATTTGATTGCCAACTTACCCACACCCAAAACCGTAAAAGATACAAGATCATTCTTAGGGCATGCAGGGTTCTACAGAAGGTTTATTAAAGATTTTAGTTCTATATCTCACCCTCTCTGTGAACTGTTATCCAAGGATGCACAATTTGAATAGACTGAGTCATGCCAAGTGGCCTTTGAAAAATTAAAAGGTATGCTAACGTCTGCTCCAATTATGCAACCTCCAGATTGGAACCTTCCTTTTGAACTCATGTGTGATGCCAGTGATGTTGCGGTTGGGGCTGTTTTGGGACAACGTAAGGATAAAAAGCCTTATGCGATTTATTATGCAAGTAAGAGCCTGAATAGTACACAGATCAACTATTCAACCACTGAGAAGGAATTATTAGCAGTGGTCTTTGCACTTGACAAATTTCACTCTTACTTGATTAAATCTAAGATTGTGGTGTTTACTGATCATTCCGCGCTAAAGTACCTTCTTTCTAAGAAAGATGCTAAGCCCAGACTGATTAGATGGATCCTTTTACTCCAAGAATTTGACCTTGAAATCAGAGATAAGAAAGGAGTAGAAAATGTTATGGCAGATCACCTTTCTAGACTTGTCATTTCTGATACTATTAAGCCAACACCAATCAGGGACAATTTTCCAGATGAACACCTTTTTGCATTATCCAAACCCCCTTGGTTTGCAGATATAGCAAATTATCTTGCTATGGGCAGTATTCCTAGTCATTGGACTAAGCAAGATAAAGATTTTTTCTTTTCTGAGGTAAAATATTTTTTCTGGGATGATCCATACTTGTTCAAATACTACCCAGATCAAATTATCAGGACCTGTGTGCCAAATGATGAGATTCCTAGTGTCATATCATTCTGTCATTCACAGGCTTGTGGAGGCCATTTTTCTACTAAAAAGACATCATGTAAAATATTACAATGTGGTTTTTATTGGCCCACACTTTTTAAGGATGTTCATGAATTTCGCAAGACCTGTGAGTGCTTCCAAAAATTGGGTAATATTTCAAAAAAAAACATGATGCCTTTGAACCCAATTTTGGTAATTGAAATTTTTGATGTATGGGGTATAGACTTTATGGGACCTTTTCCTCCTAGTTTTGGTTTCATTTATATCTTGGTTGCTATTGATTATGTCTCAAAATGGATCAAAACTATTCCTTGCCGGAATAATGATGCTAAAACTATCCAGAGATTTTTGAAGGATGTGTTTTTACGATTTGGAACCCCTCGTGCCATTATAAGTGATGGGGGATCGCATTTTTGTAATAGAACTTTTGAGGCCCTTATGAAGCAATACAGAATAACTCACAAAGTGGCCACCCCTTATCACCCACAAACTAGTGGGCAAGTAGAGGTATCAAATCGTGAAATCAAGCAGATTTTGGAGACTACCATAAACCCTAATCGAAAAGATTGGTCTACTCGACTAACCGATGCATTATGGGCTTATCGGACAGCTTTCAAAACTCCTATTGGAATGTCTCCTTACCGGCTAATTTATGGGAAAGCTTGCCACTTGCCAGTGGAACTTGAGCATAAAGCTTATTGGGCTATTAAACAGTTCAACCTTGATATAGATAAAGCTGGATCTAATAGGAAACTACAACTAAATGAATTGGAAGAGTTACGCAGAGAAGCCTATGTTAATTCTAAAGTATACAAAGAGAGGACAAAGGTTTTTCATGATAATCAAATCCTCAGGAAAAATTTTCACCCTAAGCAAAAAGTCCTCCTTTACAATTCTAGGCTTCACTTATTTCCTGGCAAGCTCAACTATCGATGGACTGGTCCATACATTGTCAAAACAGTTTTTCCATATGGTGTTGTTGAGATTTTCGATCCAAAGGATGGCCAAATGTTCAAAGTCAATGGCCAAAGATTGAAGCCATTCTTGGAGATCGCACCACCTGAAGAGGATGAAATTCCTCTTGATGATCCTATATACAAGGATTGATCGGCCTTGGATCTGACAGTGGCCTTTTGCTATGTATATTATGTATATTATGGTTTTCCTTTTTTTCTTTTTATTTTGTCTAACCTTGGACAGGGAGCAGCTCAGACATAATTTCAGGTGCCTCTTCTCCTTACCCTCTTTTACATTTTTTTTCCTCATGATATTTTTATTGTTTTGCACACTGTACATCGAGGACGATGTTCATCTTAGGTTAGGGGGTGGGAACAAGCACGCTTCTCCAATTTTAGACAAAAAATTTTTTTTTTGGTTTTTCTGTCACTTTTATCTTTTTAGTAAGTTTTTAATCATTCTAGTTTTTTTTAAGAACAAAAAAAATTAGGACCTTTATTTCTTTTTTCATTGTCAATTGTTTTTCATTTTAGAAAAGAAAGTTTTCAAAAGAATTAAAGCGATTTGAAGATATATAGAAATATGAAATTTTCATACTTTTGGAAGGAAGTAAAAAGAAAGTTTGCATTTTCTAAAGGAGAAAACCTATCAGAAGGTTACCAAAACTTGCTCTTCTCATACACACACGTATACATTTTTTGAAATTTTGGATATGAAGCTTTGATGCTGTTTGTCTTTGGAATTTTTTTGGAGAATACAATGTGAACTTGAAATTTAGTTTGTAGAATATTTTTGTTTCCTGGTTCATTTTGGTGAATTGTATTTATTAGAACCAAGATGAATTAATTCGAGTGAAATGAGAATTGCCACCTAGTGTTTACTTTGGTTTAAAAAAAACAAAAAAAATAAAGTGAAAAAAACACAAAGAGCATATAATGAGCAGTTTATGACTAGTTTGGGTTCGTAGCCTTGTTAACTCGAGCTAGTAAGCCTGGAGTGATATTTCCATATCTAGTGCCTTAAAGCCATTTGGTTTAGGAGTCATTGGCCTACACTCGCTACATGGGTTAATTAGAAAGCTTAAGGGACCTAAACATTGCACAATCACAAGAAAAAAAAAAGATGTAGATGAATTATGGCCCAACGAGTGTCCGTAGAAATTTTCAAGGGATATGTGCAAAAAAGCATAAGGACTAAGTTTGCTCCTTAGATCCCAACTTTTGCTATATCATATGAACTTGGAAAATTCTATGTTGGAAAAAGTAAAAGAGTGAAGAGTGTCCGTAAAAGTTTGCAAGGGAGTATGTGCGGGGAAGGACAAGGACCAGATTTGCTCTCTGTATTCTAACTTTTCTTCTATCGTATGAAATTGGGAACTCTTGCATTGGAAAAAGATAGTGAGAGAAAAAGAGGCCAACCGAAGTAAATAGTAAAGTGGCAGCTATCTTAGTAACTTTGAAAGGAAATTTCTTTTTACTAAAATTCAGGGGATCAAACTATTTGAAGGAAAAATTATGTTTTTGCAGCATTATTGTAGAATAACTGAAATAGGTTTTTGATGTATACAGTTTCCCACAGTGCACGCAAGTTGGTTTGAATTTGAGAAAGTTTTTGAGAATAGAACTGTGGATCGGACTTTGAAAAGTCTGAAAGTGTCATTATTCCAGATTTCAACAGTATCCGATATGAGTGAATTTTCTTTTAGGAAATTTCTTTTCTCCTTTACTTTTGTTTATTTGTTTTTCTAAATAAAAAAAAGAGAATTTTGTGAGTATATTCACTACAAACCCTCAAGAGGCACAACTCGTCCACTAGGGGAAACCTAGGAGTTTAAGGGCTTGCTGCATAAGCTAAATGCAGTCGAGAGTGCCAGCGAAAGTGGCGTTGCATTCATGTTTAGTTTTATTACATTGCATTAGTTTAAGCTAAGATTTGGTTAGGATGGAAGCTTCATAATTTTTGCATTTTTTTTTGCTAGGGACTAGCAAAATGCTGGTTAGGGGGTGTGATGAGTCTTTAAAAATGCATATTTTCATACACATTTTGACTCATTTTAAAAACTTATTAACTTGAAAGAGCCTCATTTAGTATGATATCATGGTTTAATTCATTTTAATTTCATTTTTATATTTTTCTACATAATTGCTTAAAAATCATACTTTTTGCATAAATTCATGAAACCTGCTATTTTTGGAAATTCTATTTTTGAAAAGTATTGTGAAAATAATTTTTTTCATGAAATAAATTCAATTGTAATCATCATTAGTTCATTCATATAAAATCATAAAGAATGATGTACATTTTTATTATCATTCCATGAGAGATGGGTCCATAGTATGCATTTGTGATCTAGGGGTAAAATTATCTTTTCACATGAATTCACATTTCTTTTGTAGGAAATTGATGATATGGGTCCCCTTTATAAAGAATTGAAGTAAGGAATTAATTTTAAGAGAAAGGAGAGCAGAATTGAAGAAAAAAAAGGAAATTGGAAGAAAATTATAAAAAGTCAGCTTCATGGTCCCACACACACATGCACATGTGTGGGGCACACTTGTAAAACATTCAAGATAGGGTCCATTTATTTGTTGCACATTTTCAAGAGATTTTGAAGAGAATTTGAAGAATATCTCATCAAAGATGGACAAGGAAAGCCACATAGGAGTTCTTTTTTGAGAAGGAGAAGATTTAATTGAAAAAAAATGAAAAAAAATCCAAGCAAGCTATTCCACGTCCAAAAGAGATTTTGGATCAGATTTTGGTTGAAAAAGAAAAGGAAAAAAAATCAAGAGGGTTATCTTCAAAGATCTCTTCAAGTTAGGAGCCAACAAGGAGAACTTTACAAAAAAGGAAAGTTGACGATGCAAAGAGATAAAAGGAGAAGTTTTACACCTCATGTGGGCCAAGTTTGATTCTAAAAGAGGATTCTTGTCCCTATTTCATCTCTCAAAAGATCTTAATGCAAGGTGGCACATACAAGAAAGGAAAGAAGCATCCAAGAGGGACTTCTAGACAAAGCAAGCAAAGAAAGAAAAGAAAAATAAAAAGAAAAAAATCCCCAAGGATATTGCATGTCCAAAGCATTGGTTGGAGCCCTTTTTCTTTCAATTTTTTTATTATTTTTAAGATTTTAAAGTTTGAGAAGGAGTAGGACTTGAAAAAGTATAAATAGGGCACTCTTCTCTTATATTCTTCATGGAAGAATTGCCCACCTCCCACCTCTAAATTTCTACACTCCATCTCTCCCTCTCTTGTCTCTACATCTTAAGTCATCAAGGAGGCTTATCCCTAAAGCCAAACCACCAACCTTGAAGATCAACTAGAAGGAGGAATTCTTTTCCATCTTAGTATATATAATCTTTGGTTTAATTTTTTTATCTAATGTAAAGGATTGTCATACTAGTTCAATAATATTCATCTTCTTATTCTTCTTATTCTTATGGTTGTATGATTGCTTAATTTGTGTTTTTTCTTGTTTGGATTGACGACCCAAATTGAGAGCATACTTTAACAAATTGTTAAGCCTAGACTAAGGGAGAATTTTGAGTGAATATACCGCCTTTAACTTCTATTGTTTACTGTCTTTGACTTCAGTTATACTACCTTTGACTTCCTGCAATTTTTATTTTCTTTCATTGCACTTTTAATTTTAAATTTCTACATTTTTATTTTCCTGCACTTTTATTTCATTTGCTGCACTTTTGTTATTTTCCTGTTATGTTCATGTTGATGTTAAGTTTTGTTTTTGCATAGTTTGATGGTTGGATTAGGAATCATTACATCTATTTTCTTATCATAAGATTTTGTGAAAATTTAAGTTGATAAAAATTAAGCCTTCAGATCTAAATCTAATGATTAAATTCGGACTCAATTTATAAACAGTATAATTTAACAGTTTCAGCAAACTGCAGAAATAGTTTTTTGGCAAAAAGTTCGAAGTGCGTAGACCAATCAAATCATTCCCCAGAATTTCAGATCACAATAATTTTGGTTGGTTTGTGAACCGAAGGCTTAAACTTTGTCAATCAGTCAACCTGAATCAGAATTTCTACACAGAATTTTGCAAAGTTGTCATATTCATGCATTCATAACTTTTTCGTTTTAGATCCTTTTTCACTTCTGTTTTTTTTTTTTTTTTTTGTTGGTTTCTTGCATCAGTAGAGCATAAATTCCAGCAATTAAAGTTAGATTTAGGATGCATTAGAATAATTCAAATCATGCATAAAATTTGCATTAGCATACTAGTTTTTGGACTTAGAATTTTTCAGCATCTCATGGCATGGATTACATTACTAATTTTACTACCTTTCTAATTTTAATTTTTGTTCCTAGTTTTATGTTTTTGACTATTTTAGTTAACTTCCATAATTAAAATATCTTTCTAAAATTGTTTTAAATGAAGATTTTAAATTGGAAAGTTTTTTTTGGAAATTCTAACCTAGGAAAGTTTCTAACTTATGTTTATTATGTTTCTAATGTTGTTTAGCTTAGTCAGTTTCTAATTTTAGATTTAGTTTTATTGGAAGTTCTAATGTGTGTTTTGTTTTGCAGTAACTTTAATTTTATTTTTAGGAACTTTTAGATTTAAGATTTACTTTCTTTATTTGAATTGCGATTGTAATTATTTTGTTTTAGGAATGTATGTATTTATTACATTTTAAATTAGGCTAGTTTTAGATTTTTATTTAGGACAGGTTACAAGTTGAAAATACCTTAAACACATTGCTCCCTGAGGATCGACCTAGTCTCACCAGTTTTATTACTACATCGCAACTCTACACTTGGAGTTCACGATCAGTATCATAAGGCTGAAGCTGAGTAAAGCCAGACATTTCAATTCATTTAATTGAACTTGAGTAAATCATGCAATTCATTCATTGAAACCAATACAATACAGTATATGTTCATTGCATTCGTTCAATTCGTTCTTGCTCAATTCAATGGCAATGTCATTATAAAACGCATATTAAGAAACAATTCAAATAGAATCAATTTATACATGACCACTTTGATTCAAAATCATTATTGAAATAATAGAAGGCAATAATGGTAATCCATATGCTGTGCAATTCAAATTAATTGAATCAAGATAGTTTTACAAACCAACTCTAATCTAGTCTTCCATTATTTATAACTGCGCATGATGATATAGGTTTAAGTTATCTGATACACAGTTGTCTCATTTTGATTTTACATTGTGTTGGGAATGTATAAAAATCCCTTAAACCAACACCCATGGGGAGGTGCTTAAGGAATGGACAACACCACATGAATGAGTCTCAACTCTCAAGACCCTTCATGATGCTCAATTATTCCATTGGGCCAATGCATAGGGTAAAGGGATCCAAAACTAGGGTCCTACAAGGTCTTGTAACATCCCTAATTAACCTTAAGTTTTAATGGCTTATAGCTTAGCCATGGGTGACTTACGGCTTAGCCGTGGGCAGCCTATGGCTTAGCTATAAAATGCACTATGGTTTAGCCATAATTACCGAGATTTTTCCTCCTCATTAACGGTTGAACCATATTTTGTTCGACGGCTTAACCGTATTTGACTTACGGCTGAGCCACAACGCCGTAGTACATTCTACGGCTTAGTCGTGGCTTAGTCATAGAAGAATTCTTAAATTTTGGCTCTCTGGATTCTGAGTCGTAGCATGCTTAGCCATAAGCTTTAGTTTTTCTAAAACTGATTTAGTACAAGGTTCAATTCGCTTACAAAAACTTTTCAACCTAGTTTCCACTATGGCATCCCTACTCCATTCAGTCATTATATAATTTTAAGTTTACATTTCATCATTCATGAAGAGAATCTCATCATGCATTAACATTTAGAAAAACAAACGCATAGGTTGAATGCACATTAAAGATGAAATAGACTTACAAGATTCATAAAATACTAACATGAATTCACAATAATTAGCTTATACTTGCCTTAAATTAAGCTTTTAACTCACTAGTCCTTCTCTTGGCTCAATAAAGAAAAGACACCAAAGTCTTAAACCTAAATGCCATGCATGTAAGAAATGAGGAAGGAGATGAGTGCATACTTGATCAAAGATTCTCTTTGACTTTACTAAATTAAGAAATCTAGGAAAGAGAGAAGATCTCGCCTTAGACCATAGTTAGGGAGTTGTAAGGAGAGATGTAAATCACTATCTTCAATTCCAGAAGAAAAGGAAGCTAGAGAAAAGATGGAATGATGGAATAGGTGCTTGAAATCCTGCATGCAAGATCTATCTTGCTCCCTATGATATAGAAGAAGAAAAATGAAAGAACAAGAAACTGTTATAACTGAGAAAGAAAAAGGATCGACTGAAGGGTTCTTGCCTCTTTAAACATGAGCATTTTCTAAAGTTTACAAGAAGAGCCATCCCTTTAATGTATTTTTAGTTTAAGTCAAATGAGGGTTTAACTAACACAAACAAGTCAAATACATTTGAGTCAAGTACGGAAGTTGACGAGCTCAACGAGAGAAACATGATGATATTGATATGATTTATGTATGATGTAAAATCATGTAATCGAAAATCACGAAAAAGGGCTTTCATCTACCTAGTTAAAGTTAAACTCGACCCAACTACCTATCCATGACCTAAACATGAACCACTAAGATAAAACAAGTTAATTCCATCCTAATAACATGTTAAACATCATTATTTATGCTAATTCTATGGTAATTAGCTAATAACTTACTTAATTAGTCACTAAACATGTTTAATCGAGATTGGAGTATTACAAGGGACATCTTATTTTCCTGTTTTATAGCTTCTCTAAGTTTCTTGGATTGCAAGTGGGTTTTTGCATCTAGTTGACAAGATAAGTAACTGTCCCCAGTAATGTTAAGTGCTTTAAATTCAAATTTTGCCAAGTTCTACATCATACAAGAACTGTAATAAAAGATAAATAATTATTGGTACGTAGACAATTATCAAAGATAAAAAAAATGAAACCTTAAACATTCAAAATAAAATAAGAAGTAAATTAATCATGTCAAATAAGTTGGCTAGTGAAAGTTGGAACAACAGGTTCTCAACTTTAATAATTAGAATGGCTAGTTCTGTCAAGACTTCTGGCTTTATTTAAAACTTCACACCAGTTAGAATTTCTGGTTCTATCAAAGCTTTATACTTCATAACTTCTTGTTCAGTCAAGACTTCAAGCTTGATTTTATGGCCTAATATTGATTAATTTCATTTTTGGATCTAAACATCAAAACTTTAGGTTGATTAGAAATATGAATCTCTAGGTTCATACTGCAAAACTGAGAACTTTTGGTTCCAAATTAGAATTTCTTATGGATCTTCTGGTCAAGATTAAAACTTCTAGTTCTTAAATTAACATACGAAACTTCAAGTCCTAGTTAAAATAGAACTTCTAGTTCAATTTATGATCCATGACATGCAATTATTATCTTAATCTCCCTTAAATAAGAAACATAAATCATTCATCATGCAAATAAAATTCTAACTATATGTACATCTAAAAAGAAATACAACAAAGGCATATATAATTATTAAACTAAGAGAAAATCATAAAGAACAAAATAAATTACTTCACCATTAAATCTCTCATTTTTCTTCCAACATGTAGATCAATTCATGAGCTTTCCGTAGGTTCAAACGGATCTTCGATTAGACTCCAGATGAGCAAGATATCGTGATTTGGAGTTTAATAGACAAATTTTTCTGCCTACGTCAATGCTGCAGCATAGCTGGCTGCTGCTTTTTTTTTCTTTTTTTCAACTAGAACTAAAAAAGAAGAAGAGCCTATATGTTGATAATGGGTTGCAAAACTAAAAGCCCACACAAGAAGAAAAAGATGATGAAAGTGAGAAATAGAGAAAGAGAGAGAAAATCATATTAGAATGAGAGATGTATATACAGAATAAGGGGGAGGAGGTCTTATTTATAGAATAAGACTACTTCCTCCCTAAGCAATTTAATATTGCAAAACCTTAAGTAATCTCCTTATCTCATGTGGGTCGCAATATGGGTGCCCACTTCTTGATAATACATCTCATAACAGATTCATGGATTATATTATTATAAAGAAACAAGATATCAAAGCATAATCTATTACATGGTATTCTTACACTCAACCTAAAGTTAAGAATTTAAATTGTGTCATCTTCCCTTTCTTTTCTTCTTTCTTTCTTTCCTTTTTTACTACCTCCTTGTTAATTCTTTTGTCCTTGCAACTCATTGCACACCACTTACTTAAACCACCACATGGCCAACAACCCTCTATCTTTGCCAAAAATGGTTTGAGAGATTTATAGGCAACGATTGTAGTGGAGAATAGATTGATTGAGATTTGCAAATCGATTAGTAAACTGAAAAGTTATTCCAAGGTGATTGTAATTCCTCATTTGTGGAAATAGAAAGGAACTTAAAATAGATAGTAGATTCCTAAAAATCATGTGTTGTTACACATTAAACTTAAAATATCCATGGGTCCACCATAACTCGACCTGTTTTCATGTGGGTCAAAAACACTTAACCTATAAGCAACCCTTATATATTGCTGGTCAAGTTTGATGGACCAAAAGCGAGTCTAATTAGGGTCTGGTCACATTTTGCCAGCTCTACATACAATGTATTAAAATGAAAAGACAGGTCCATTTATAAATATTAAAACCACATATGTCTACTTATACATTATAGAAATCTTAGAGGGTAGATACAAAACCCCTTTTTTTCATTATGGTATTATCCGTTATTAGTGTCACCAAGTGTAGTCAATTGTTGGCCAAAAGAAAGTTAAATGTATCAACGGCCCAAAATATATAGTTCTTTAGGTTTCTTCTTGAGGCCTTCCATTTTTTTGTAGTTTAGAGGCTTTAATGGAAAAAGATAGCAGAATTAGAAAATCCTCTAAAATAGCTTATGAGACTTTGAGACTCAAATTTGCTAAAACATTTAATGAAATAAAGCAACGGCAACTTGGAATTGAACGAAAATTTAAAATGTATGGTAGATTCTTTTGAAAATGAAACGACATGCTTTCAAAAGAAAGAGAGAGAGAGAGAGAGAGAGAGAAAATCTTTGGGATTTCTCCTCGGTTGTACTCAATAATGATGTAACGCAGGTGAACTCTGAAGCAAGATGTGACTTGGTTAAACCATGAATTTTCTTGGAGGAGTTGCCTGCTTTAGGCCCCACCTACACTACAACAAGATGCACTTTTGGTGACAGTCTTCGACAACGCTTTTATAATTTCGTTAGTAAAGACTAAGCTTTGACGATTCTTTACCGACGCATATAATTTTGTCAGTGAAAATTAGGTAATTACTGACATTTTATATTAAACGTCGATAAAAATAAGCATTTTACAAACATTTTATATAAAATGTCAGTAAAATTAGTTATTTTACTGATGTTATTTGAAAATTCATTGACAAAGGTCGATAGTGAATTAACTTCATTTTTAGAAAAAAATAAAATAAAATTATTTTTTGTTGAAGAATTTTTTTTATTTTAAGCGGCAAAAAGAAGCATCGTTAAAGCTCAAGAGAGGACTTTTCCCGATGTTTGTAATTTTTGTCATTAATAGTATTATTTTACTGACGTAAAAATATAACGTTGGTACGAAACATGAAAATACTTTTACCGACATAAAATGAATAGACACCAGTAAAGTTACATAATTTTTTCTTATTGTTAGAAAAAATGGAAAAATATTTATTCATCGGTAAAGTTTTGAGATTATTTAGCTAAAGCTCTAGAAAAAAATGAAGAACATTTGCCGATGAAATTTTAACTTTTTACGATGAAAATTAATCATCGATAAAAATCTTATAAACCTTCGCGCCACCCTGTTTCCCCTTTTTCATTCCCCCACCCTAATTTCGTTTCTCTCTCTCTCTCCGTTTTCTCTCTCTCACTCTCTCTGATCTCTCACTCTCTCTTGCCCCCAATTTTGTTTCTATCTCTCCGCTCTCTTTCTCTCACTCTCTCTGGTCTCTCACTCTCTCCGATCTCTCTGCTCTCACTCTCTTGGATCTCGTTGCTCTTTCTGATCTCTCGCTCTTTATCACCCTCAATTTTGTTTCTCTCTGCTCTCTTTCTTTCACTCTCTCTTATCTCTCGCTCTCTTTGCTCTCTCTCTCGCTGCTCTCTTATATCGTTGTTCTCTCTCGTGCTCTCTCTGTCGCTCTCTTGCTCTTTCTTTTTCACTCTCTCTGTTATCTCTCTCTACGCTCTCTGCGATCTCTAGTTCATCTTTCTCGCTCTCTCTGATCTCTTTGTTCATTTCTCTATCTCTCTTACTCTCTTTGATCTGCGACCCGCTGCCACTGCCTCTATAATCCGCTGCCACTATCGCTGGAATCCTCCGATCCTCACTCTGCTCCTCTCTTTCTCTATCTGTGATCCACTACTAGTGCCTATGCGATCCATTGCCGGTGCTCTGCATTCCGCTGCTAGTGCCTCTGCATTCTGCTGCCGCTGCCTCCGCCTCTATCAGCTAAGAGGAGGGAGGGAGAAAAGAAGGGAGAAAAAGAAAGGAAAAATCTCAGCATTCTGCTGCCGATGCCACTGCATTTGCCTTTGCAAAAATCTGGCCTACATTTTTTCAGGTTTGTGTTTTTTCAGCAAAAATCTCACTTTGCTCATCTTTTTATAATTTTTATTTTTTAGATTTTCTCTATTAATTGGCATTCTAGATTTTCTATGTGAGTTCATGTGGGGATTTAACACACTAAATCGGCCAAAGTCTGCATCTTTATGAGTTGTTGGATTTATAGTTGGATTGATATATCGTCTGTTCAACTATTTGATGTTACCCTTTGATAATGTCTAAAAGAAAATTTTAGAAAAAAGTTCTGCAAACAAATTACAAATCCTTCCTGATTGGTTTATAAAGGGAAAATGTTAAAAAAATCATATATTTTTTCTCAATTTTATACTGTCATAAGATGTGTGTTGTTTTTTTAGGCATTTTGGTACTGATTTTGAAATATCATAATCGCACTTTGTGGAAGATTTGAGTATTTAAATATCACAAAGGTACTGTTTATGTTTTTATACCAGAAAAACAAATATGATCACATTACTGCCTGAATCCTTTTTTAAAAGGCTTCTTGCATAGGGCTCTAGGGTGCGAGTTGGTTCCTATTAGCTGAGTTCAAGCCGACTTGGCCAAGTGGACTTTGCTTGAGGGTGATGAAGTTGCCCTGCTTATGAGTACTAATCCATCATTCAAGTCCTAGTATTCAAGCCTTGTTTGATATAAATGGAGAATAAATTTAATAAATGCGCATGGTGATGGACCCATGTTGTCTAAAGCTAAAACAAGAGTTTGCTAGGCTTTCATGGGAGGCAATAAACCCTCGTACAAAGCCTTTTTTTCTGCATGGAAAGGAAATATCTAAACATAAGTAAAGGAGTAGCTTGCACAATGGGTAGGCGTGGATTACCCAATTGATTTCATTCTTTAAAAGAAATGTATTCCCTTCTAAGGGAGGTGATGTGCCTATCGGCCAAGTCATAATGATCAGTCTCTCTCCTTTCCCTAGTGTGAAGGAATTTGTCTATCATTCAATCCTTGTATTAAAGCCTTGTTTGATATAAATGGAGAATATATTTAATAAATCTACTCTTGTTTGCTGTGTAATATAATTTAAACACCTAGGACTCTCTCGACCTTTTTATGTGTCGGTAGTGAAGACACTTAGGGGTATGAAAACTATAACTTTCATGTTGAACAATTATATAAAATCATTGAAGGGCTTTCGATAAAATAAAAACTCAACAGGAAGCAAATGAAATAACCATCATGAGGCTAGGCCAACTTTTGGTTCTGAGGAACAAACATTTCTTTCTTGTAGGTTGGACGATGCTATTGCATTCAACTAAAATCTATTGTCATATATCAATCTTGTACGTTTTTGTCAAAGATGCTAAACATTATCACACCATGGTTATTAGTACCTATTGAGAGTTCTATTCCTAATATTTCTAATTGCTTGTGATTAGGTCAGATATGGACAAGAATTGGATATTACATTATCAGAACTGATTTAGTGTGGAGTACACGGCCGGGGTGAACTCATTTATTGATTTTACAAAGGCGAATTTAGATGAGGCAGCGGTGATTAGGTGCGCATGTAATGATTACTGTAACCATTAGAAGCATAACTATGGAATCATGAGAAATCATTTGCACATTCATGGAGTAATGGTCTTATACCAACAGTGGATAGTTCACGGGGAACCTATAGCTCAACCCGATGATTCAGATGAGAGCGAGGATGAATCGGAAGAGAATCAGGATGAATATAATGAGTTAATAGAGGACCATCGTAGGAGAACTTATTTGGAGGAAGATACTCAAGAAAGGGATGATGTGCAAGATTTTTAAAAACTGTTGAAGGCTTCCCAGCATGGCCTGTACCTAGGATGCAAGAGCTCAGATAATCTGTTAGTGTGGCACTCTGGCCCTAATTAAGTCTGTTTAGTAACTACGTAATCCTATATTAGTGATTGGGAGAGAATTAGTTTAGTGCTTGTTGTTTTGTCTTTCGAGTTATCCTTCGGGTCATGAATAGGTAGTTGGATTGAATTGAGCCTGGATTAGGTAAACACATGCCCTTTTTCGTGATTTTTGACATTGTAAGAGGTCATCATTCATGCATCATCTTGGTGTCACCACGTGCATCTCATCACGCTTGTTGATTTCTGTAATTGACTCGCATGCGAACGGCTTCGTTTATATCCGTTGGATGTTTAGTTGACTCAAACTAAAATTTTCTTGAAATACAAGGACTGCTTTATAAATGCCATATATCACATGCCTTATATAAGGAGAGAGCACCGACTCAACTCTTTCTCTCATCCTCTCTCTCTTTCAATGCACGTCTTTTGTTTTCTTCTTTCTATTCTCTTCTTTTTCTCTTCTTATGCTATCAAAGATCAAAGCAATGAACCTAGGATCCTTGTTGCACCCATTCGAGTGGTCCGTCTCCTTGTGTGGTCTAAGGTAAGAACTTGTCTCATTCCAACATCCATGAGTCTAGAGACCTCTTCATTCACTGCATGCACTCATCTTTTCTCCCTTTTTGGATGCATGGCTAATAGGGCTACTTAGAGAATCCAATTTGAGCCAAAGGACGGAGATTCACTTGAAAAAGCTCAATTAAGGCAAGTACAATGACGTTATAGATGAACACATATTGGTAGACTATAATTGTTCTTATTTTTCTCAATCTTTCAAGTTTCCTATGTTTTACAACCCTTCTGTACATATAATATGTTCTTAGTTCCTCCTATATTAAATTCATGCAATTCTGAACTATATGTGAAATCCTTCAATCGCGGAGCTTCTGAAGCCTATAGCTAAGCCGTATGAATTTCACGACTCAAACTCCCAAGAGTAGCAAAACTACCAATTATACTACGGCTAAGCTACGGCTAAACCGTAGGATGTACTACGGCTGAGCCGTAAGCTAGCCGTGACTTCACCGTAAGTCAAGCTATGGCTTGATGTCCAGAGAGTAGTAAAAAGGAGGGATTCTTCTATGGTCCAGCCATGGTAAAACCGTATGGTGTGCTACGGTTAAGCCGTATCCAACCCGTGGCTAAACTGTAGAACAATCACGGTCCAGCAATAAGAAAAAGCATGGTTTAACCGTGGCTCACCGTAAATGCGGAAGAGATTCTGGGGAACCATGGCTAAGCCGTAGTGCATAATACGGATAAGTCGTAAGATGCCTATGGCTAAGCCGTAAGTCACCCATAGCTAAGCCGTGAAACTGCTGAAAATTAAAGAAAAAGATATG
The DNA here is from genome assembly GCA_037013555.1 of Sextonia rubra. NCBI lineage: Eukaryota > Viridiplantae > Streptophyta > Magnoliopsida > Laurales > Lauraceae > Sextonia > Sextonia rubra. The sequence continues at coordinate 11,875,631 of JASUAD010000011.1, forward strand.
TATTATTATTAAGTGACCGTATGGGCTTTCATATTAGATTCCGGTACCCCTTAACTTGTCCAATGGAATACCCGAATATCATGAATGGTCTTGAGGGCTGTGATTCATTTATGTGTGTTGTCCAATTGTTAAGCACTTCCCCATGGGTGTTGGTTTAAGGGACTTCGATACGCCTGCTCGAATCATTGTAACACTAAAAGACGGACAATTGTTTATCGAATAATTTAAAACTACATCATGCACGGTTAGAAACAATGGACAACTAGCTTAGGGTTGGCTAGTAAACTATCGTGATCCCATGAAAATGAATCGAATTGCATAGCATGTTGGTTCCAGTTATTGCCTTCTATTCTTTTACTCTTGCTTTGACTTGCATGATTATTGATTTGACTTGAAAGATCATGTTCTTTGTGATTAAGCTTATTGCAGTATTTCTTGAAAGATATATTCAACTTTAACTTAAATTGTTAACTTGAATTGAATGGACTTGTATATGAATGCATTACTCAATATGACATGATTGACATAGTCTGGCTCTACTCAGCCTTAGCCTTATGATACTTGGCAGGGTTAACTTTGGTGTAGCTTGTTTGTGCCGTTGCAATGTGCTCTTGTGTTGGGGCTCCGGACCCCAAGAACTAGAGACCCATTCGTACCCTGGCCTAGTTAATAGTGTTCTCAACATATAGATCCCTAAAGGGAGGATATAGCAGATGTAGTAGTCACATAGTACAATATATCTGTTCATTGATTCTTATATGATGCTTTATTCAAATGCACGATTTGCTTAGTATACTAAATTGAAACTGTATGAGTAACCACCTATTAACGATTCTTGCAGACACAACACGTGTTACTTTACTGATGCTTATGCTTTGTTGAATAGTCTTATTCACTTGTTATCCTTGGTGTTGCAGGCTTAAATCCCACTCCCACTCCCGATCCCTCGCCGGTCGGCAAGACTGCAAAGGCAATCATAGAGGCCCCTTCAGGACTTAATGAGTGGACATGAACAATCCGCCCCAAAGAGCGGCATGGTTTAGGATAGGCCTCATTTTGATCTGTGGGCTATATTTTGTTATGCATTGGAGTATACCTCCCTGCATTTTGTGTTTTATAGAAACTTCCTTCTCACTCTTGTAAAGACATGGTTCCTTTTCATTTTATATCATGTAAATAATGCTTTCTTTTAGTTTGGTGTATCCTCTGAATTATGTGATGATATTAACAGCTTCTACATACAATGGTATTGCACATGTGATTTTCCCTTGTGTGTATGCACTTGGACTGGGTCTAGATGTGTATGCACGGGAATATGTGTGTCACTAATTAGGTTTAATCTTAATCCCCGATTTCTTAGACTCGGATTGTGACAGTTAGTGTTTGTCATCAAGATATTACATGTGAAGGTCGAAAGTGGGTGAAGCAAAAAGTCATTCGACAAGGTCTTACAGATTTTTAAGGACTTCTTATTTGAAGGTCATGTGGTGCCAGCCTCAGTTTACGAGGCGAAGAAATTATTATGTGACTTGAGCATAGGATACAAGAACATAGACGCCTGCAAACATGATTATGTGTTGTATTTAAAGGAGTGCTCAATTGGATAAATGTCCAAAATATGAAAAGCCTAGGTGCAAGGTCAATGATGGCAAGCAAAAGAAGATCCCTCAAAAGGTGCTCCGTTACTTCCCATTGACACCGAGGTTGTGTAGATTGTATATATCAAAAAGACAGCCACAAAGATGAGATGGCACAATGATAAGTGCGTTGATGATAGGATAGTAAGGCATCTGGCTGAGTATGTGGAATGAAAAGAATTTGATAAGAAAATATCAAGAGTTTGCCCAAGAGACATGTAATGTGAGGTTGGGGTTAGCCACCGATGGATTTAAGCCTTTCGGTAACATGAGCAGCTCCTATAGCATGTGGCCTATCATACTTATGCCTTATAATTTGCCACCATGGATGTACATGAAGGAGCCATATTTTATGATGTCATTACCTATTTAGGACCAAGCTCACCGGGAAACGAGATCGATGTATATCTGAGGCCCTTAGTTGATAAGTTGAAGCACTTGTGGGATAATGGTGTATCTACTTATGATGCCTCCACTAAACAGACCCATGCAGCTATGATGTGGACTATAAATGACTTTCCTGCATATGGCAACTTTTCTGGGTGGAGCACAAAAGGTTATAGCGCTTATCCCTCATGTAACGACATCTCATTAGGTGTGAAGTTGAAAGATAAGATTGGGTACATTGGCCATCGAAAATACTTGGAACTGAACCACCAATAGCGTAGAAGCAAGGCCTTCAACGGTCAACCTCAGTATGAAAAGAATTCTTTGGATTTATCAGTGCAGAAGGTACTAAACCAGCTAGAAGAACTAGCACCGATCAAGTTTGGTAAGAATAAAAAAGACCTCATGACTTTGAAGAATTGAATTGGACAAAGAAAAGCATCCTATTTGAATGGCCCTACTAGAACTGCAAAAAACTCCGACACAACCTTGATCTTATGCACATTGAGAAGAACATCTGTGTAGCTTTGGTTGGAACAATTTTAGGCATAAATGGCAAAAACAAGGACACGGAGAAAGTGTGTAAAGATTTGAAAAATATGGGCATCAGGTTAGAGTTGCATCTAGTGTAGAGGGGCGATGGATCCAGCTGGAAGCCGCATACCTCTTACACTTTGGAACCAAAACATAGAGATGAATTTTATGAATTCTTGAAGTCAATCAAATACCTAGACGGCTATGCAACGAACCTCTCAAGGTGTGTAACATTGAAAAATGGTAAATTATCTGGTTTAAGAGCCATGATTACCGCATCCTTATCCAACACATCCTTCCTATCAGTATGCCCGGCTTTCTGAATAACAATATTTGTACAACATTGTTTGAGTTAAGCAGTTTTTTCCAAGACCTCTGCTCAAAAACACAAAGACATGATGATTTGAAAAAATTAGAAGAGCGAATAGTTTTAATATTGTGGAAGCTGGAGAGGATTTTTTCTCCTACTTTCTTTGATGTAATGGTTCATCTATCAGTTCACTTATCGTGCGAGGCCATGCTTGGTGGACTGGTGCAATATTGGTGGATGTACCCAATAAAAAGGTAATAGTTAATAATCATTGATTAATTATTTATTTATTAGTACAATTGCCTTTAAAAATCGTAATTGTTATCATTGGTTGTTTAAAGGTTTCTAAAGACCCTAAAAGGTCATGTTCGCAACCAAGCTCGACCAAAAGATTTGATCGCCAAGGCTTACATTATCAAAGAGTGTCTTACTTTTTGTTCAATGTATTTAAGGCAGATTGATCGAGTAAAACGCTATGATGATGGTGGTAAACGTGGCCCTGGGATGTCAGTCTTTATACAAACTGTCCGTCCAATCGAACTGATGGCAAGGGCACATGATCTTTTGCAATGAGAGCATGACATGGCTCATTGGTTTATGCTAAATAATACCACTAAGGTGGAGCCGTATCTACAGTATGTGCTTCAATCTAACCATATTTATGCATTGCTTGTTAATTATTTGATTTATTCTCTACTTTTACTTATTCATTAAAAGCTACCTTGAGTAGGGAACACAAGAATTTAGTACAAAATCAAAGAGGTGGAGAAATCGGGTAGGTACAGCGAAAAGAATTTGCAAAAAGGTTCAAACAACGTGTAAGATATATAAAACATTATCATTTTAATAGCTAGACGTTATTAGATTACACTTCAAATGACATTAGCATAATACATTTGTCTTAATCTGCTTATATAGATGAATCAATTGCAAACTCAAGGGTCAGCAGAAGTTACTGATGAGATTTGGTCATTAGCAAATGGCCCTAGATCCCTAGTGAATCTGTATTAAGGGTGTGATTGCAATGGCATCCGATATCACACTAAAGACCGTAAGAAATGCCGTAGGAGCCAAAGTAGTGGCTTGGTTATGGAAGGGGAAGACGAAGGAGAGAAACATGACTACTATGGATACATTTGTAAAGTCTAGGAATTGTCCTATTTACACAAGGGTAAAGTGGTTTTATTTGAATGTGAATGGTACAACACTAGTACCATGTACAAGATAAACATCGAAGAACATGTTACAAGCATTGATATCACGGGTCGTTAGTGTAAGGATGATCCATTTGTCCTACCAAGTCAAGTGACACAAGTCTTTTATGTCAATGGCACCAATAGGGGAAAAAATTGGAGTCTTAGAATGGGTCAAGCCTCGGGAAGTATGGGATGTACCCGCTAAGCGGGATGACGATGACTATGATGATGCGCCTAATGATGCATTTCAGTAGGACCAAACGACATTTATTATCCCTGTCAACGCTGATGGTACTAGTGTCCAATACTCTAGGGATGATATAGGTCCTAAGATCGTTCTCAGTGATGAGTTAGTAAATGGGGAGGGCCAAGACGAGGATGAAACACTAGCGGGGTATAAAGATGAAAAAGACAATGATGTACTAAGTCAGTTTGACTCTAACATGGAATATGACATGTAGTGTTTGTTTCAGATTTTGCACATTTAACGATTGAATAAATTAATAAAGATCTTGCCTTACAGAATGACATTGTCGTCAATTTCATTTTCTCTTGTAATTTGTTCATATATGGATAAAACATTTCTGTATTTCATGTTTTATGCTTATTTATATATATCACAGTTGCAATCGATGACAAACAAAGGGAAAAAATGGGTCAAACCACGAGAGCCGTCCCGTCACGTGTAAGCATTCAATTATTTATTAAAGAGAAAAATACAATTAAGCAAAATGCAGATAAACTTGCATCTTTAGGGCTCTCGCGGACCACACATGCTATATTTGGTTCGGCTAAAGGGACAAAAGAGAACAGAAAGAAAAGGTTAGTGGGAATGATAACAATGAGAACTATAGTCCCCCATAAGAAGATGATGTAGATGACGAGACATCTTAGTTTGAATCGGATGAAGGAATCTTTCCGTGAATGTCTATGACATGCGCTTTAAAATATTAGCTTTAATAGTGACACTCATGCTAAAATGATTTCCATTTCCATTGAATGTAAATTGTGACATTCACTTTACTAATATTATTGATTTTTGATAATAATTATTTATTTTCCTTATCACCTTGCTCTAAGCCAAATTGCAAATATGCCTCGAGAGAAGACGGTCAGACGTGCTCGAAGTATCGTAACTACACTTGGGTTAGCTTGTGCAGAAAGCACACCCGAGGCTGCGACACAGCCTCTACCAATATAGCCTCCGACCACACAGCCCTCATCAATGCAACCTCTTACCACATAGCCCTCGCCGAACTAGCCTCCTACCACATAGCCCTCGCCAACTCAGCCTCCTTCATCCCTGCCTTCCCTGAGTCCTCATACAGTTGGTAGTAATGTAGGTGAGAAAATCATGACCTTCTAAAATCCTGAATTCACCTCAGTTTAATGATTTGTGTTTACTAACTCATTTAGCACTGTCATCTTAACAACATCAGCCCTAGTTTCAGAGGTTTCAAGCCGTGTAAGGGGCACTACGTGAGGGAAGAAAGGGGCAAAGTTAAGGAGATAGTTGGGTCATAACATCCCAGTTCCGATCCCCAACTCGAGCCATAGGCCAGAGGGGGAACATACACCATCACTAGTTAACCATCTTAGGTTAGCCATTAGAGAGATTGCCCCAATCCGACCCCATGGCTGGAAGAAGCTTGATAGTGGGATCAAGCTTGCCGTCATTGGTTTAGTTTGGGTAAACTATAACGAGAAATATCAACCAAACTGATATAGTGGTGCTCATCATTACAATATCTGATTATATTTTATTATTACTAATCTTTATATTGCTCTCTCTTAATTGCAGCAAATATTTGATATTGAGGACTACGAGGGTGATATGCAGCTCAAGGTGGACATTGACTGCCAGTGCTAGATTTTGTATAGGAGTTAGAAATACGAGCTGCATAGTCACTATCTTAAGCTGTTGGAGCAAGGGGTTCCCCGACCCCAGGACTACCTGACACAGTTGTGATCCAACCGACTGGCAATTGATGGTCTCGCAGTGCTAGAAATCACCAGAGTGAAGGGTAACATTTGGATGTTATATACAACAATTAATTATATTCCAAAGTAATCCTATTAGTTATGATTTGTTGAAGAAAGCTATTGTATTATTATTCTTTTATGTAAGCAAAGTTGAAGAAGGCTCAAGAGAGTCGAGCCAAGTTGCTATACAATTATACTAGTGGCTCCAGGTCATTTGCATCGAGAATGTCTTTGATAGTACTAATTATATTCGTATGAAGAAACTTGATTAAGTTTATTAATTTCTCAATATATAGCTTCATATCTAATACAAAATAATTTCAAATGATAGATGGCACTGAATGCTGGTCAGGCACCGCTTATTACTGAGTTTTTCCACGACACCCACTACAAGTAAAAGAGTGATGAGCGGGTAAATGACGTGGCTCAGCAGAGACATGTACGTTTGCTCTCTAATTCAATTTTGATCAATAATGTCACGAAAGCATTATAAACCCCTTATTGATTTAAATGGTAGGAGGCCTTGGTACAGCGGACTGAGGAGAAGTCGCAGCCCTCTGTCACAGCTCCGATGATTGATGAACAAATTGCTGTTGATGTGCTTGGGAAGAGGTCAGGTTACTTGAATGGGTATGGTATATACACAAGGACTCTTCACCTTCCACACAGTCTCGAGCATCCTGAGGTGATCGCCCTGCAAGAGCAGCTATCTTAGTAGGCTAAGAGGTAGGCTAAGCAAGACCAGAGGCAGGCTGAGCAAGACAAGCAACAGGCTAAGTAGGACAACTACACTTGAGGCCCTCGTTCAACAGCTGGCAGCTGTGGTAGGGATAGATCTGACAATCTACTTCAACATCTCTAAAGGGACCAATTCTGCTAGTGATGGCATAGATACTAAAAAGCATGATGCGACCCCTTGGTTAGTATATTATTCTCTTGAAATTTTAACATAATAACTCATTAAAATTTATAAACACTAAAAATGTAGAGTAACTTGTAGGAACTGACGGTTCTCAATTTGGAGTCCTGGTTAGAGATTTAGAAGCAAAAACCTATGATTTCGAAGACTTAGCTTGAAAACTGCGCATCGAAGGGTCAAAAAGGGAAACGACCCCCTAAAAATTGAAAAATGGCACAAGCACTTCACTCAAGGGTAGCGTAACTTGTAAGAGCTGGTGGTCCGCAAATCAGACTCCCAATTAGAGAATTAAAAACAAAAAACTATGATTTTCCAACACTTTAGCTCAAAAACCACCCACTGGGCGACCAGAAAGGGAAACGGCCTCCAGAAAAATTGAAAACAGGCACGAGCACTTGGCTCGAGGGTAGAGTAACTTATAAGAACTAACGGTTCACAAATAGGACTCCCGGTTATAGGATTAGATGCAAAAACCTACAATTTCTAAGACTTAGGCTTGAAAACCACCCATCGAGGGGTCAAAAATGGGAAACGGCCCCCGAAAAAATCAAAACTTGGTAGAAGCACTTCGCTCAAGGGTAGTGTAACTTATAAGAACTAACGATTTGTAAATCGGAGTCTTGATTAGAGAATTAGAAGCAAAAATATACAATTTCTAAGACTTAGGCTCAAAAACCGCCCACCGGGGGTCCAGAACGAGAAACAGCCCCGAAAAAATTGGCAATCGACACGAGCACTTTACTTGAGGGTAAAGTAGCTTGTAGGAACTAACGGTTCACAAATTGAAGTCCCAATTAGAGATTTAGATGCAAAGACCTATGATTTCCAAGACTTAGGCTCAAAAACTGCCCATCGAGTGGTCAAAAATAGGAAACGGCCCCTTAAAAAATTGAAAATTGGCACGAGCACTTCACTTACCTTGCGTTTGGTTGGCTGGAATGGAGGTCGGAATGGAATGGTCATTCCGTTGGAATGACCATTCCAACGTTTGGTTCATGAAAAATGAATGAAATGGCTATTACTTCAGGAATGGTGATTCCTTTATACAAAGGAATCACCATTCCATTGGGGGCTCAAAGGAATGGCCATTCCATTCCCTTGTTATTATTGGTTAAAGTCGAAGATGCCCCTGCCTTGCCCTATACAAATCAACCAAATGAGGAAAATCTGCGTCTCTGCTTCCAGTTTCTTCTCTCGTCTCTGTCGTCTCTCTCGTTCGATCCACTGCCAAGCGAACGGCGCCAACAAGATCAGGTATGCTTCTCTCCCTTTCTCAGTCTCTATCGTTCTCTTCTCCTTCTCCTTTCTTCACTGCTGCAGACGCACACACAAATTTGGGTTCCTCCCTTCAAACCCTATTTTTTGGGGTCTGGACAGAGGAAGGTGAGAGGGGGCTGGGCGAGAGGAAGAAATGGACAGAGGGAGGGAGGGGGGCTGGGACAGTGGGGAGAGAGCGAGAGGGAGAGGAGCACATTGGTGAGCGACATTCATCCAGGGTGGCTGGGTGAGCGACATTCATGCTCACAACACCTCAGGATGCAGTAAGATTAGGGCTCGGCCCTTTCTTCCTCTTCTTCTTTTTTTTTTTTTTTTGTTTTTTTTGTTTTTCTGTCATGCTCCTATCTTGCCTCTTGACGTGAGGGTTCTATCTGAGCTCCATTCGTGGTGTTTGCACAACTGAGGCACCACAGTAGCAGTCCATGATCATGGTTAGCATCATCCAGGGAAATCCCATAGTCACAGCTATTTTTCTCCCCTTTTTTTTGTTTGTTTGTTTTTCTTTAACTTTATTACATGGCTCAGTCACCTTTTTTTTTTTTTTTACGCATGATAGTGCTTTGAAATTCACTTTTGTGCAAGGTGTGATGAATGTTTATTAAGTAGTGCCCAGGCAAGTCCCACGGTCACAACCTGGGATGAATGCAACGGTTGACTAAAAAGTTTTTTTTTTTGTTTCCTGTGCTTGCATTCTTTGATTTAAGCTAAGAGTTCTTCAGTGCTCTACTTGCAAACTGGCACAAACATGAACTCAAAATTCCAAGCATAGCTCACATTTTTGGGAGTTAGCTGATGGCAAACCTAGCATTCAAATTTTAATACTCAACTTGGTTCATTTGACTATACGAGGGTGCTATTGTGACTCTCTTCATGGGCTAAGGTTGCAAGTTCATGGAAATACTCTACGTTGGGACACCACTTGTGCAAGCCCACGGTTACTGCCAACAGTGGCCATGGAGGCCTACGGTCACTACCAATCCATGACCTTCCTTTCTCTCTTTTTCTTCTTTTTTTTTTCCTTTGTTTTGAGATTCTTGATCTCTTCAATCCTCTTGATGCAAGATGCAAGATGGCTCATAAATATCATCCCAATTCCAACACCAAGCCGTTGTTGTCTAGGCATGCTCACAATCACCACTCCTTGGTGACTGTTTAGACCCTTTTTGAGAGTAACACATGATACTTTGAACTTCAAGATGTCTTTGGATGGCCATTTTTTTATCAAGAGATTTTAAGTGAACAAGCTCTATCCAGGTGAATGTATGCCTTTGGCAGAACTTTAGGCCTGATCCTTTTACTGTTGAAATTAGTGGAAGGCACACCCACATGCTTTGCTTGAATATTTGACACAATTTCAGCACACAGTTGGCTTTGAACGACTCTCTGTACATGATTCCTATTGCTTAAGCAAACTAGTGAATGCATTTTGATATATTGAGTGGATCAAATTTGATATAAGTTGCATGTGTTCATATTATTGAATGATGCTTTATAATTTTCGAATGATGCTTTAATCAGGTCCTCAATGGTACCAATTTTAATTTAAATTGATGTATCTTTCTTTTATGACAGTTATGGCACGTGTTAGTCTAGCCAAAAGAAAATTGAAAGTGAAGAAATTGGCAATGGTTATGCAGTGGTGGTTGGACATTCTACATCTACTGGGGCTATTCATACAATTATCATATAAATTATTCGAAAAACAATGCATGCGTGGGGTTAGATCTAGGTACCAATTAGATTACTATGGTAATAGAAAAATAATTGAGAATTGGGTATATAAGAGTGATCACATATGTTTGAACAATTTTAGAATGACTAGGCGACCATTTGTGAAGTTGTGTCACTTGCTTAGTACAATTGGAAAGCTGAAACCAACCAGACACATGTTGGTTGATGAGCAAGTAGCAATTTCCTTGCATATCCTTGCTCATCATGTCAAAAATAGGGTAATTCAGAGTGAGTTTAATCGTTCAGCGGAATCAATAAGTAGGCACTTCAAAAGGTTTTTGGTTGCAGTCATTAGACTACAAGGAGAGTTATATAAGAAACCTGAGCCAATATCAGAAAACTCGGTAGATGAAAAATGGAAGTGTTTTAAGGTAAATGTTTCATATTTTTTTAAATTATAGCTGTGTAATTTATCATCTATGTGTAAATATATTTTGATGCATTGTAATGTCTTGTAGGGATGTTTAGGAGCTTTAGATGGGACACACATACCGGTCCATGTGCCGGCTGTTGACAGACCTAGGTATCGAACTAGGAAAAATCACATTGCAACTAATGTCCTTGCAGCGTGTAACCCAGATCTCCAATTTACTTATGTATTGCCTGGATGGGAGGGGTCAGCCGCTGATGGTCGAGTGTTACGGGATGCAATTGCTAGAAGACATGGTTTAGTTGTTCCACGTGGTAAGATACAATACTATTACAAAATCAATAATAAACTAATTTCTTTGAAAAGAGTATATATCACTAACATAAAAAAAATGTTCAATTTGTTTAAGGTACCTACTATTTGGTTGATGCTGGGTATACAAATGGTGAAGGATTTCTTGCACCGTATAGAGGTCAACGTTATCATCTGAATGAGTGGAGTAATGGACGTCAACCGACGAACGCGGAGGAATATTTTAACATGAAGCATTCAATTGCTAGAAATGTAATAGAAAGAGCCTTTGGGATATTGAAAAAACGATGGGCAATTCTTAGGAGTCCTGCCTTTTATCCCATTAATATTCAAGTTCATATTATCTTGGTGTGTTGTTTGCTTCATAACTATATAAGGAATGAGTTACTTGTTGACCCATATGAAGATATAGAACTAAACGAGGATGACAACGAAGGAGACATGGAGATAATTGGCACTGTAGAGACTTCAAATGAATGGACTTCATTTAGACAACAAATGGCTATTTCTATGTTTAATGCGTGGAGATGAACTATTCGAATTTGTTTGTATTTTAAAGGCAAAGCTTGTAATGGTTGCAACTTTTATTTGCTTGTATTGGAGTGATTATTTGTAATGGTTAATTTAAGTTGCTATATCATGTTATTTTATACATTTTATTCATTGTGCCATTTTTCTTTATTATGTTGTTGGTTCATGGTTAATTAAATATCATGTTATTGGTGGATTGGTTGTTCTAATATTAATAGGCATGGACATGAGTGAAGATATAAACATCAATGAGAAGGGGCCAGGGAAGAATAAAAGGAAATGGACAGAAGCTGAGGACAGAGAGTTAGTTTTTGCATTGTTTGATATGGTTAATGCTGGAACTCATAAGGCGGACAATGGGTTCAAGCCAGGCTTTCTTGGAGTGCTTGAATCTGTATTAAAGCAAAAGTTACCTCAAAGTGGAATTAAAGCCAAGCCACACATTGATTCCAGAATTAAGACAATGAAAAAGGACTTCCGTATTGTGTATGATATGCTTAACGGATTAAATTGCAGTGGATTTGGATGGGATTCAGAAAAGAATTTGGTGGTTGCAGAAGATGAAGTTTGGAATGGTTATGTGAAGGTATTATTATTTGAGGAATCATTTAATGTATTCTTATCTGGCCTTTGAATATATTACTTTATTTGTTTTTTTTATATGTTGTTTGTAGACGCATAAGGGTGCAGCTCAGTGGAGGACTAGGAGTTTTCCACATTATGAAATGCTTTGCACTATCTTCGGTAGAGATCGTGCCACAGGAAGGGCAGCTGCTACCACTGAAGATATCTTGGATGAGCTGACTAGAAATGAGGAGGATGAAGATACAGAAACTTGTCCTGTGAATTTAGAGGAAATGTCCACAGCTTCATTCAATAATGAAGGAACTAGTCAGAAAGGAAAGAGGAGAAGGAGCATGGATAATATGGATGGATTTCGAGAAGCAGCCATGATCATAGGCAACAAGATTGATGAAGCTACTGAGAAGTTCAGTAGAGCTATTGGTGTTGATTTGGATATAGCGACAAAGAGAGATAAAATCAATGAAGAACTGCGCAAGCTTCCAAATCTATCAAGGATGGAACGCCATAGAGCCTTGATTACTATAGGCCGTGATCATGAGATGACTGCAGTTTTTTTTACTTTGGAAGATGATGAGAAAGAAGACTTTGTGAGGGTTTTGTTAAGTGGAGCTCTTTGATGCATGCACTCTTTGTTTTATATTTGCTACTCTTTGTTTTAAGCACTATATGGATGTTATTTTGGACAAGTTGGATGTATTCAAACTTTTAAATGACTTGGTTTAGACAATATATGTGATGTTTAAGTTTAATAACATGTTATATGGAGATTTTATTGATGTTTATTGCTATTGTAAATCATGGTTAAGGTTTATTATCATGTAGAACTCTTTTAACGAAGGAGATGTGAAATTACTCCTTCTGTTTCTGTTTTTATTGTGTTGTGATTGTTGGGTTTTTGTTTTGTAAGACATTAAAGTTAGGGAGTTTTCTACTACTCTTTGGATATTTGTTCTATTCTTGCTATTTTTTATTGTTTTGTTGTAAGACTTGTTGCTCTTTTCATGGGGTTTTCTCCTTTTGTCTTGGTTTTTCTGTATTGGGTTTGTGATATGATTGGGTGAAAGGAGGGATATTGCAATGTTACAGCAGTTAGCTCTGAGCTGGATTTGATCCCGACAAGAAAGCAACAATGCGGTTAGAAATATCAAACTTGCTTTTCTCATTATTGGATTTGCCCCTGCACTAGCTAAGGAGCATCTTCTAACAGCTGAAAGCAAAGGTTTGTAACTTGGATGTCCTCATTGTTATAAGGAATAGATTAATTTTATTGATAATTATACTAAGGTCAACTTTCTTTCATGGGGTGTAATACTTTCAACTGGAATAACTGTGACCAGAGGAGCCAACCTGAAAGAATTGGGTATGTGCAGAAGATCTTAACCCATTTGTGGGCGTTCATACTGGGGTTCTGCTCTCAAAATACTTACATTGCATCTTTATGTACTTGATTATATTTAAGAAGATCTATTGCTTCTGTTTTTGTCACTGAATTCTCTCCATGTCATGTTTTTGGATATCTTACAACTGCCATTGATATTCCCTTTGATTGTTTTCATGTTACAGATGTCTGGAGATCCTGGAATCTCTGCTTTTCCTGATGGCGATAACATCTTCAATTGGGTAGGAACCATCACAGGAAGTAAAGATACAGTTTATGAAGGAAAGATTTACAAGCTCCATATGTCTTTTCCTGCTGAGTATCCATTCAAGCCTCCAAAGGTGAAATTTGATACCATGTGCTTCCACCCCAATGTTGATGTCTATGGCAACATCTGTTTGGATATTCTGCAGGTCTCTCTCTCTCTCTCTATCTATGGCAACATCTGTTTGGATATTCCCCAGTGGACACATTAGATTGTTTTTCTTTTTCTTATTGTGTACTTGGTGATTTTCAGAACCCAACAATGACTCTCCTCTGAACAATCAAGCAGCAGCACTATGGAGCAATCAAGAAGGTATATGTTTATGCACTTGTAACGGATATACTGATAAGATTAAAGACCCTTACAGGAAAGATGAGATTACACATTGTAGTTGTCTGTAATATAACTCTCAAGATGTTGTGTTTGGTTAGCATAGGATAACCATAATCATTGGTCTGTTTGTGTTTGTAATGGAACAAGACTAAATATCTTCATTATCTAAACAAACTCAGAACACACAATTGGAAGTGATTCAGTAATTAAACTTTGTGAATCAATCTTTGTTCTTTTATTCCAGTTGGGCCAGTTGGATTTCTCTATATGAATTAGCATTTTTTTTATCCTTCTCCCCCTTCTCGATCCAATGTGGAGGCAGCTATGTTGATTATAGTTTATAGCCTTCACAACTCGTTTAGGAATAAACAATTCATGGGGCAGTTGAAGCATCACAGGAGGAATTATAACAAAACTGGGTATTTGGAGTTACAAAGATGTGGCTAGGGCAGATAGGGTTGTCTGACTTGTGCTTCTTAGCAGCTGTCAGGCATTGGGTGTATTGAGACCTAGAAATATTCTGTGATGAATGTACAGGAAATCACTCTTTGGATTTACCAAAGATCTTTATCAAAGGTTCAGCATGAAGAAAGATGATATAAGGAGAAGAAAAGAAGCAGGTTTTGTAATTAAAGGAACTGTAATCTCTTCCCTTCATATGAGGGAGAGGATGATGAAATGCAGATGAAGGAAAGGACACTTCTCTTGAGGTCAGGCCATTTGGCAAGCTGAAAACAGGAGAGTTCATGATTAAGAGGAACATCAGATGCAACTCCAATTTCAGTCTCAAGAAATTAGGTCGTAAACTTGTTCCAACTCATTTGAATGCCCTTCAATGCCTAACAAGATTTCGCATACTGTTATGCATATGATCCAGATTGCTGCACCTTAGAAATCATGCTAGGAGTCCAATATCTCCAAGATAACTTCAACAATGATATATCAGCCACCTTAACATGTGTGTGCTCTTTCCCACTGTAGTTTGGAACATGTCGATGTTTGTCTAACTTCCAAAAGTTTAGTAAAGTTTAGTATGACCTAAAAACCATATCCTTCATTTTACTATTTATGTAATATGATGCAAAGCCATTTAGTCACAGATCACTTCTGCCATTTTGAATCTTACACCACCGTTAGACAAACTGAGTTCAATTTAATCCTTCTAATACCCAGTTTCACTCGGAATCTTGAGGCTTCTTGGCAAACAAGTGCTCCCATGTCTTGAATATTGTGCGATTTTGCAGGGAGGACCACTAGAGGTAAATTTCTCCAAGCAGATTATATTCCAGATAATATCTTCCCAAGATTGGCAGCAGAAATGTCTCATTCTACTCATTAACTACTGGTAAAGCTGAAAGGTCAAACAGATTTGAAATCATCCCCTTTGCAATTGACCCATCAAATGATAGCTTTGCCATTGATACATCGAACGAAAGCTAGAGGTAGACTAAAACCTGAACACATGAAAAAAGAAGTCCAAAATTCAAAGGAATTTCTTTTTTGCTAAATTATTTCTAAGGTATTTCTTATTAATAGACACGCCTAAATGCTCTCAACACATTGCCTCAAGTTCTTCCATTGAGCAGAACCCATTACACTTAGCACAAATTCAATATATATAAGATCTCTTTTAGTGTTCTTGTGCCAAAATTGAGGAGTCTCTCTACCATTCACCTATGCCAGGGTTATGGACTAGATTTCACAAAATGAGTTTTTATTTTGGGACATATCTCATTGCATTTTCTTTCTACATGTGCTGCATGAGGCAAGCTAGACTGCACCCAATCACGGAATCTAGGATCTCCTTTTTTGTATTATTTTGGATTTTGCCATCTGGTTGTCAACGAAACAAGAGAACCTTTGAAGGTGAGTTTTGCATGCTAAGAGCTCTAGTGGTTGAAACCCAAACGGATTGATCCATGGGCCTGCAAGAGGAAACTGATCTGCATACACCTAAGGCATTTGCTAGCCAACCCCAACATAGTTGCAGCATGGCTTGGATTATTATGGTGGTGGTGGTGATGATAAGCTGGGTTTTTTTTAAATTATAATTGGAAAGTAAGTGTTCTTTATTACAATTGGAAAGGGATGTGAGGTGCTTTGACCAAGCCCTTGGAGCTCCCTCTGTTGGTGCTTCGACCAATTCCCTGGAGCTATTATCATGTTGCACCATTTTCTCACACGTCAACAGAAGATAATTGCACATCTGCAAAAACTTTCAGTTGATTTATGAAAAAGTCCATTGATGCATGTAACTAAGAAGCTTGATGTTCTGAAGAGCTAAGAGTAAAGGCCTTCTGATAGTAGAATACTGCAAAGAATACTTGGAAGGATATTGTAATACCTTAGGGGTACCAACAGCAATACTGATATCAACATATTCTCTATATATGATATCTTCCCCATCAATCACTGCATTTACTATTGGCTGATTCTGGAGTGCACTAAAAGCAGCCTGTAAAGAAATGGAAAAGAAATTAAAATCCAAACATCAGCAATGAAAAACGTGAAACATCTGCTAACAATCACATACTTTCACAAATCCAGACATAAATCCCAACTTCACTCCATGCTTTTCATAAAAAGCATCTTTATAGTCAGAACGGAGCTTCATCAAGTTAGTCCTGCACCATAGCACAAAGAAACGAGAGAAAAAAGTGATAACCATAAAATCCATTGTCATCAATAGCGCTGCTATATGAAGAAATTCCATAATGTCTGCATTTAAGAGGGACAAGTATCACACACCCAAGTATCCATGGGCCTGCGTGGTGCAACAGATCACCTCTCATTGCTTGTTTGGTTAATGGAATTATAAAGTGAAGTGCAGTCTCAAATTAAGAAAAAAATTAAAATATGAGGGGGGTCTAATCAAAATATTATGATTTTTTTTAATCTTTAATGGCTTGATAAGGAATTTTTTAACCTTTTTTTTGGAAAAAAGTGGATATTTAAGTTTTTGTTGAGGTTTATTGCTACTGTAAATCATATTTAAGTTTTAATATCACAGGGGTATATTGGTCAGTCTATATAAATTTTATTCCATTCCTATCATCATTCCAGCATACCAAACATAGGAATCGGAATGGAAATCTCATTACTGGATTGATTCCTTTGTCTAACCAAACGTTGGAATGGGAATCACTATTCCAGCATCCATTCCATTCCAGGCTCATTCCAACCTTCATTCCATTCCTCTCAGCAATCATTCCAGCGAACCAAACGCTACCTTAAGTGTAGAGTAACTTGTAGGAGCTGGCAGTCCACAAATTAGACTCCTAGTTAGAGAATTAGAAACAAAAACCTATGATTTTCCAACACTTTGGCTCAAAAACCACCCACCAGGTGACTAGAATGGGAAACGGCTCCTGGAAAAATCGAAAACCAGCACGAGCAGTTCGCTTAAGGGTAAACTAACTAGTAGAAACTGACGGTTCGCAAATAGGACTCCCGGTTAGAGAATTAGACTCAAAAACCTATGATTTCCAAGAATTAGGCTTGAAAACCATCCATCGGGGGTTCAAAAATGGGAAACGGCCCCCAGAAAAATTGGAAACTAGCACAAGCACTTCGCTCGAGGGTAGTGTAACTTGTAGGAACTGGTGGTCCACAAATCGGACTCCCGATTAAGGAATTAAATGCTAAAGCCTAGGATTTTTCAACACTTAGACTTGAAAACCGCCCGCTGGGGGTCCAAAATAGAAAACGGCCCCCCAAAAAAATCAAAAACCAGCACAAGCACATCACTTGAGGGTAGAGTAACTTGTAGGAACTAACAGTTTGCAAATTAGACTCCCGGTTAGAGAATTAGACACTAAAACCTAGGATTTTCAACACTTAGGCTCTAAAACTAGCTGTCGGAGGTCCAAAATGGGAAATGGCCCCCGAAAAAAAGGGAAACCAGCACAAGCACCTTGCTTAAGGCAAAATTAACTTGTCGGAACTGACAGCTCACAAATTGGACTCCCGGTTAGAGAATTAGACCTAAAAACGTTGGATTTCGAACACTTAGGCTCGAAAATAAGCCACCGGAGGTCCAAAATGGGAAATGGCCATTGGGTGGGCCAAAAACTAGTATGAATACCTCGCTCAAGGCCAACGTAACTTGTAGGAATTGATGGCTTGTGAATTGGACTCCCAGTTAATAAATTAGACGCAACAACTGCCTGATTCTCAACAATTAGGCTAGAAAACAAGCTACTAAAAAACTTAAGAAAAGATTATATATACTTGTTTATCTTACATTTGTAATTTAATTCATCAAAAAGGTTCTAATGTTGTTTTTGTCATTGCAAATTGATGGACACTTTGGGTTCGGTTGCAGACTTGGAAGGGTGTTTTATTTTCATTTTAGTTTATTTGTATTTGCATATTGGACATTTATATGGGACTGTATCATTGATTGTAATATTTGTTAAGTGAGATGAATGACTTGATGAAAAATGGCGATGGTTATTTGTTTATTTAGCAACTCCTGTATGCATTGATTTCTTATGTTAAATACAGGTACATGAATAGGTTTATATTTAATATAGGTGTATAAACAGGTTTATAGGAAGACTATAATGAAAAAACAAATAATATATTTAAAAAAATTTTCCTACAAAAAATGACATCTACCAACACTTTTTCCTTCAATAAAATTTTAACAATTTTATCAACATTTAAAAAAGTCAGCAAAAGTAAATTGAAATTTTAAAAAAATGAAATTAATTTACAGATGTTTTCTTAATGTCAACAAAATGGAATTGTAAATTTTAAAAATAGGGATAAATGTTTTACCGACGTTGAAAAACATCGGTAAAAGTCAAAATTAAAATTGTAAAAATGGAATGAGTTTACTAACGTTAAAAAATGTAGGTAAAATTAAAAGGGAAATTAAAAAAATAGAAATTAATTTATCAACATTTTTTTAACGTCGGCAAAATGAAATTTTAAATTTTTAAAATAGTGATTTTTTTACTGATGTTAAATAACATCCGTAAAAATGAAATTAAAAAAAAAAAGAAATGAGTTTGCCCACGATTTACCCACGTTTTTCTAATGTGGGAAAAATGAAATTTTAAATTTTAAAAATAGGAAAATTTTTTTATCGACATTATAAAATGTCAATAAAAATGAAATTGAAAATTTTAAAACAATGAAATGAGTTTGCCCATGATTTACCCACGTTTTTTTAGTGTCGGTAAAATGAAATTTTAAATTTTAAAAATAGGGAAAACTTTTTACCAACATTTGAAAACGTCGATAAAATTGAAATTAAAATTTTAAAAAAATTAAATGATTTTGCCTACATTTTGAAACGTCAGTAAATGAATAATTTATCATCAATAAAGATTAGTTTTTACCAATAGAATTACGTTCCGTCAATAAAATATTTTGCTGATGATGTTTTATCGACGTTCGGCCGACGTAAATATTTTCATCGATAAATTCATATACCAAAATTTTTGTATCTTTTGCCGATGAAAAGTTACATAGCTAAAAATGTAAATTGTTGTACTGATAGAAACATAAAGGAAACTGGGCCCACTACATGAGTGCTCTCTATGAAAATCTAGTCAAATAAAAGATCATAACATAAGCTTCATAAATGTTAGGATATGCATGCCACGTAAGCCATGATGGACCCTAGCCGTGAGAAAGCCCTTGGGTTGAAATGGTAGATAATGAATGGGCTTGTTCTGTCAAGAGAAAAGAGTACTCATCAATATGTAAAAGGGTGTATTTGGATGCAAAAAAATAAAAAAAAATAAAAAAAAAAAACACACACACACACACACACACACAAAAGAATAATATTTTATAAAATATAATTTTTCATTTTTACAGAAATTTTTTTTGTACATTTGGTAATCAAGGACAAATGTAAAGAAAATGTTAGTTTGTTTCAAAAAACTCTATTTCTTCCTATAGCTCCTCCTTGAAAAAAAACTTTTTATAATATAAAAATATTACAAAATGGGCGTTATAAATTAGTACAATAACATAAAGACTTTTCTCAACCAAATGTATCATAATGTATTTGTTTATATGGTATTTTGTTTAGTTCCATCCTATCATATTTATCTTTTTGTGTTTTGTACATTATTATATCCAAATATGAAAGTATCCCTCACTCTATAGTGAGGGAAGGAAGGGTGAGGGAAGGATGTATACTAATATTTTTATATTTATAATATAATATATTCCTTTTTTAACCCAATAAGATAAAAACTTTTGTGTAATGTGGCATAAAATTAAAAAATATTAAAACACATAAATATAAACATTTTAATCATTTTACATAGTGTGGAGAATGTGTGGGGATGAAAATCCAAACTTTAATTACCAGCCTAGAAATAATTATATGTAAACTTCACAGGAAAGTTTTGACAGAAGTAAGTATCACCTTTACTTCATCAATTCATTTCTACCATAGGTCCTCTCATGATGATGCATTTAGTCAAATTTCAAGTCATTATATATATATATAGTTTTTTGGACCTATCAAGGTTAAAAAGGTGTGTGAGCTATGATAGTTTTTTCCTTTTACACATTAATACTTTTCAAAAAAGAAGTGTCCCTCACCAAAATGGTAAGAGACATATGTACATGAATATTCTTTATATATATATATATGGGGCAAGCCTCTCCTAAGCTCAATCTTATATAAGAAATTTATTAAGCTGGAGCCCTTGGGGCCCACATTTGGTCTATCCAAATAGACCAAATACACAACTCCCTAAATTGCTCATGTCCACCATTTTTTTGTCAAATTTGAATTTACTAGACCATTAGATCGACATTATATGGTGAGGGATAGATGTGGATATATACATGGTGAGGGATAGATGCATATGAATACCCTTCTTCCGTAGCCCACAAATTTAACGAATTTATATTAAAAAAATTTTTTGACCCTCAATCCAACGGTCCAATCCATTCAGATTAGTGAAAGCTCATTTGAATTATTATTAATTAAGGGGTCCAATATGTGTAGATAGTTTATAAAGTCAACCATACTATGTTGTCCCTTACCATAACATGATGAGGGATGGATGTGCATGAACATTTTTCATATATATATATATATACTAGCAACAATGCCCGGACTGAGCCCGGACGATATAAAATTAATTACTACACTTATCCCTGGCATTATAAAATCAATTATATCTCAAATATTTTATTATTATTCAACATAAATAATGATATTTATAAAGACAATGAATACATCTTTATTTGCACAAATATACAATGATACTACATAAAAGAAATATTTTAATTTAATTTACTCGATGCAAAAGATTAATATTTATTTGTAATTTGTAAATATAGATGTGCCATATGTCTTTATGACTTCATTACTTGTGTTCACCAGTGATAAAACTTTTGAGATGTACATACATATTATTTTTACATTTTATCAAAAGAATAAAAAAGATTAGATGAATCTAGACGTATTTTAAAAAAATTTATGCTTTTTTATCCTTTTTTATGAGACTGTGTTATGGATGAATGTAGGTGTTGCATCATACAAATAGGCAAACCTCTGAAAAGGATATCTAGGATTTTTGTTTATAACACTTTCCTTCTTGAACGTAAAAAGAAATTTACAAAATTAAATCCTAATTCATCCCCGGATAGCAAGCCAAGCTCATCGAAGGTTCGATAAAAAACTAATCTCACTCCTAGTTCACATATCCTAAACTACTTTCAAACCTCACAAGAACTTGAAATAAATTAATGTGTAGAGAAAAACCAATAGAACCTTTGATGTGTAGAGAAAAAAACCCATGTCCTTTCTTCTACTATCTGAATCATTTCAAAGCAAAACAATACAGAAACCCTAACTGAAGATAATGGAATTATTTTATTTCCACATACCATGAAACTAAAACAGTAACATAACACTTTTAACCATAACAGAGGGGAAAAAGGAATAATTAAATGGAAAATAATTGCATGTTGGATTTTGTAAAAATAAAAAGGGAAATCTACTTATGAGTAGAATCAAGAAGAAAAACTTGAGATTTAAGGGAGTTGATGATGCCGATGTCATGGTGTTTGCGTTTACAGGCATGAGAATAGAGAACTGCTCTTTAGCTTGTCTTTCTCCCGTCATGGTCAAATCAAGGAGAAATATTAAAAGAAAAGGTGGAGGCGAGGTGCAGTTTCATCTCCCTCTGTTAGTTCGAAGGAAGACAAAAGAGATACTTAGAGAAGAAGAGGTCTAAGCAAAGGAGATGGAATCCCAAACGTTATCAGATTTTGTGAAAATGTTTTGAAAGCTTAAGAAGGAGAAATGCTTCACGTTATTATAGTGTTAAGAGACGAGAATGATAGATGAGCGCGAGAGAGAAATCAGGACCTGAGGATGTGATCAATCTATTATGGAAAGTGGAACAAAATTGATTTTAGGGAGATGAATGGAATGGTTAGATATTAAGACGGAAAATCAATTGGAGATTTTAGTGGATAAAAAGAGAGATTTTAGGAGATCTAAGGTTAAAAAATACTAATTGCCTAAAAGATAAGAGGGAGGGAAAGAGAGTATAAGAGGAGAGATTCTAGTATTTTAGGATGCTGTGGCGCTCTAGAAAAAAAGAAAAATAAGGGGTGCTAATGTGACACCCTCCACAGGCCTCCATTCTTGTAGCTTTAATATATATAATGTGGAGAATATTCATATGCATATCTATATAATTATTTAACCTATATATGAAAATGTGATAACTAGACCAATGGTTAATAGTTTTCACGTATTGGTTGATCTCAGGGGAATTTGAGTGAGCTTTTGTACCACTATGCATTTAAAGAAGGGTATCCCATGAATGTTAGATCAATAAAAAAAACAAAAAAGGTAAAGACTCACGGCATATTTGCACCGCTACCGACAGGGTTATGAGATATGTATGGTTATAGAGATAAATAAAATGTAAAAAAAAATATGCGCCAAGATAAATGGAGAATTATCATGGGATTAATCATTATTCCTAATTTTATGAATGGCTAATTTAATTTTCTTTCTTTATTTATTTTATACTTGAGGTAAGCTTACCCTCACGAATTACAACTTAATTCTATGACCAGCACTCCAAGCAGCGAATAAATCATCTTTCAATCATAATATGGTCTAGGGCGGGCTCCAGAAAATTTGAGGCCTAAAGTTACAATCCTAAATTGAGCTTTTTCTATTTTTAAATATCATTATAAATATTTTATTTCAAATCTATTTTCTCACTTTTCGCGATATGATTCTGTCATTCAAATTTAAATGAAATCGGCTTAGTTTCCGTTATTCAGATTTAAATGGAATTAGGTATAAATCATGTAAATGTAATATGTGAGATAAAAGTTGGAAAGTGTGGATATGGAAATTATGCATGCGATTATGTTGACAATTGAGATAATAGTGAAACCGTGTCAATGAGTTAGATTGGTAATTATATAAGAGATTTTAGGGAGGATCTATGTTATTTTTTATTTCAAAATAATAAATGGGGCCTTATTTTTGTGGGGCCTATAGCAAAGGTTTTGGTAGCCTTATGCAAGAGCGGGCCCTAATATGGTTAGTGGTAAAGCACAAGGGCCTACCAACATATATTGTTATGGGGCAGTCACCCCATTAGACTTGGGTTTCCTGCAAAACTCACATGAAAATTTTGGATACACTTTTAAAAGACAAATGAGAATTCTGGGTCTACATCCACAACCAACTTGAAATTCTTAGATTGGCCAACAAAATCCAATGATCTGTTTGGACTTAGCTCCCTTAAACTAAAATCTTAGGTCCGCCACTCAGCCTAAAACAACCAACTCCTAGTGTTACCCCTGAATAAATCATCTTTCTTATAATACATCGAATCCAGTGAAGCATCGCTGCACCATATTATAATACAATTATTTGTACTCTTTAATAACCATGTGCCACCTTATCACATTACAATTGGCTTTCTTGATCTCTCCCATTCTTTTTTTATTTTTTTTTCCAAAACTATCCTTGTTAATGTCGTAACAATTACTTTCCCACATTACACTTATAGATTCTCACCTCACTCTATTAATTCCATCCCATATCTAATATCTAAAACACTGATCTGTATGCTAAATTCATTATGTTTAGAGTTGGGTGCACCAATTGACATGGGCAATGTTCTTCTAGGAGCAAGCTACATAACTCTCATTTGCAGTTGAGCTCCTCGAGTTGGCTTTACTTTATTGTGAACTCATTACAAAATACATGATCATAATAATAAAAATCTCACTCAATTGGAGTTGGACCCACTTAAAAATTCTCCCATAATCTAACATTGGTCCCAGAGATTCATAACCCTCTTCGATGGGCCTTACTTTGAAAGATTTAAACAAACACCACACCAAAAATGGAGTTCAGGAATGGACTGTGGGCCCGGTTTTGGGCCGTTCTTGAAATGAAACGGATTTGACCCATTCTGCACGAAGCCCATTTGAGAAGAAAGGCTACATTTCTTCCCGCTACTCTTGCTCTTCTTCTTCCTGATCTCCTCTTGCTCTCTCTTTTTCCCGATTTCTCAAAAGGCAAGTTAGGGTTTTTTCTTCTTCAAATCTTAGATCCTTGATGTTTAGGGTTTAATCTTGTTTTTGATGGATCTGCTGTCTCTCGTTGGTCACATGAGAAGAGAAGAGATGGCTAGGGTTTTGTCTTCTCCAAGTCTTCTTCACGTTGGTCACAGTGTAGGAGAAAAGAAGAGACGGCTAGGGTTTTTTGTCTTCTCCAAGTCTTCTTGTTTATAACACTTTCCTTCTTGAACGTAAAAAGAAATTTACAAAATTAAATCCTAATTCATCCCCGGATAGCAAGCCAAGCTCATCGAAGGTTCGATAAAAAACTAATCTCACTCCTAGTTCACATATCCTAAACTACTTTCAAACCTCACAAGAACTTGAAATAAATTAATGTGTAGAGAAAAACCAATAGAACCTTTGATGTGTAGAGAAAAAAACCCATGTCCTTTCTTCTACTATCTGAATCATTTCAAAGCAAAACAATACAGAAACCCTAACTGAAGATAATGGAATTATTTTATTTCCACATACCATGAAACTAAAACAGTAACATAACACTTTTAACCATAACAGAGGGGAAAAAGGAATAATTAAATGGAAAATAATTGCATGTTGGATTTTGTAAAAATAAAAAGGGAAATCTACTTATGAGTAGAATCAAGAAGAAAAACTTGAGATTTAAGGGAGTTGATGATGCCGATGTCATGGTGTTTGCGTTTACAGGCATGAGAATAGAGAACTGCTCTTTAGCTTGTCTTTCTCCCGTCATGGTCAAATCAAGGAGAAATATTAAAAGAAAAGGTGGAGGCGAGGTGCAGTTTCATCTCCCTCTGTTAGTTCGAAGGAAGACAAAAGAGATACTTAGAGAAGAAGAGGTCTAAGCAAAGGAGATGGAATCCCAAACGTTATCAGATTTTGTGAAAATGTTTTGAAAGCTTAAGAAGGAGAAATGCTTCACGTTATTATAGTGTTAAGAGACGAGAATGATAGATGAGCGCGAGAGAGAAATCAGGACCTGAGGATGTGATCAATCTATTATGGAAAGTGGAACAAAATTGATTTTAGGGAGATGAATGGAATGGTTAGATATTAAGACGGAAAATCAATTGGAGATTTTAGTGGATAAAAAGAGAGATTTTAGGAGATCTAAGGTTAAAAAATACTAATTGCCTAAAAGATAAGAGGGAGGGAAAGAGAGTATAAGAGGAGAGATTCTAGTATTTTAGGATGCTGTGGCGCTCTAGAAAAAAAGAAAAATAAGGGGTGCTAATGTGACACCCTCCACAGGCCTCCATTCTTGTAGCTTTAATATATATAATGTGGAGAATATTCATATGCATATCTATATAATTATTTAACCTATATATGAAAATGTGATAACTAGACCAATGGTTAATAGTTTTCACGTATTGGTTGATCTCAGGGGAATTTGAGTGAGCTTTTGTACCACTATGCATTTAAAGAAGGGTATCCCATGAATGTTAGATCAATAAAAAAAACAAAAAAGGTAAAGACTCACGGCATATTTGCACCGCTACCGACAGGGTTATGAGATATGTATGGTTATAGAGATAAATAAAATGTAAAAAAAAATATGCGCCAAGATAAATGGAGAATTATCATGGGATTAATCATTATTCCTAATTTTATGAATGGCTAATTTAATTTTCTTTCTTTATTTATTTTATACTTGAGGTAAGCTTACCCTCACGAATTACAACTTAATTCTATGACCAGCACTCCAAGCAGCGAATAAATCATCTTTCAATCATAATATGGTCTAGGGCGGGCTCCAGAAAATTTGAGGCCTAAAGTTACAATCCTAAATTGAGCTTTTTCTATTTTTAAATATCATTATAAATATTTTATTTCAAATCTATTTTCTCACTTTTCGCGATATGATTCTGTCATTCAAATTTAAATGAAATCGGCTTAGTTTCCGTTATTCAGATTTAAATGGAATTAGGTATAAATCATGTAAATGTAATATGTGAGATAAAAGTTGGAAAGTGTGGATATGGAAATTATGCATGCGATTATGTTGACAATTGAGATAATAGTGAAACCGTGTCAATGAGTTAGATTGGTAATTATATAAGAGATTTTAGGGAGGATCTATGTTATTTTTTATTTCAAAATAATAAATGGGGCCTTATTTTTGTGGGGCCTATAGCAAAGGTTTTGGTAGCCTTATGCAAGAGCGGGCCCTAATATGGTTAGTGGTAAAGCACAAGGGCCTACCAACATATATTGTTATGGGGCAGTCACCCCATTAGACTTGGGTTTCCTGCAAAACTCACATGAAAATTTTGGATACACTTTTAAAAGACAAATGAGAATTCTGGGTCTACATCCACAACCAACTTGAAATTCTTAGATTGGCCAACAAAATCCAATGATCTGTTTGGACTTAGCTCCCTTAAACTAAAATCTTAGGTCCGCCACTCAGCCTAAAACAACCAACTCCTAGTGTTACCCCTGAATAAATCATCTTTCTTATAATACATCGAATCCAGTGAAGCATCGCTGCACCATATTATAATACAATTATTTGTACTCTTTAATAACCATGTGCCACCTTATCACATTACAATTGGCTTTCTTGATCTCTCCCATTCTTTTTTTATTTTTTTTTCCAAAACTATCCTTGTTAATGTCGTAACAATTACTTTCCCACATTACACTTATAGATTCTCACCTCACTCTATTAATTCCATCCCATATCTAATATCTAAAACACTGATCTGTATGCTAAATTCATTATGTTTAGAGTTGGGTGCACCAATTGACATGGGCAATGTTCTTCTAGGAGCAAGCTACATAACTCTCATTTGCAGTTGAGCTCCTCGAGTTGGCTTTACTTTATTGTGAACTCATTACAAAATACATGATCATAATAATAAAAATCTCACTCAATTGGAGTTGGACCCACTTAAAAATTCTCCCATAATCTAACATTGGTCCCAGAGATTCATAACCCTCTTCGATGGGCCTTACTTTGAAAGATTTAAACAAACACCACACCAAAAATGGAGTTCAGGAATGGACTGTGGGCCCGGTTTTGGGCCGTTCTTGAAATGAAACGGATTTGACCCATTCTGCACGAAGCCCATTTGAGAAGAAAGGCTACATTTCTTCCCGCTACTCTTGCTCTTCTTCTTCCTGATCTCCTCTTGCTCTCTCTTTTTCCCGATTTCTCAAAAGGCAAGTTAGGGTTTTTTCTTCTTCAAATCTTAGATCCTTGATGTTTAGGGTTTAATCTTGTTTTTGATGGATCTGCTGTCTCTCGTTGGTCACATGAGAAGAGAAGAGATGGCTAGGGTTTTGTCTTCTCCAAGTCTTCTTCACGTTGGTCACAGTGTAGGAGAAAAGAAGAGACGGCTAGGGTTTTTTGTCTTCTCCAAGTCTTCTTGTTTATAACACTTTCCTTCTTGAACGTAAAAAGAAATTTACAAAATTAAATCCTAATTCATCCCCGGATAGCAAGCCAAGCTCATCGAAGGTTCGATAAAAAACTAATCTCACTCCTAGTTCACATATCCTAAACTACTTTCAAACCTCACAAGAACTTGAAATAAATTAATGTGTAGAGAAAAACCAATAGAACCTTTGATGTGTAGAGAAAAAAACCCATGTCCTTTCTTCTACTATCTGAATCATTTCAAAGCAAAACAATACAGAAACCCTAACTGAAGATAATGGAATTATTTTATTTCCACATACCATGAAACTAAAACAGTAACATAACACTTTTAACCATAACAGAGGGGAAAAAGGAATAATTAAATGGAAAATAATTGCATGTTGGATTTTGTAAAAATAAAAAGGGAAATCTACTTATGAGTAGAATCAAGAAGAAAAACTTGAGATTTAAGGGAGTTGATGATGCCGATGTCATGGTGTTTGCGTTTACAGGCATGAGAATAGAGAACTGCTCTTTAGCTTGTCTTTCTCCCGTCATGGTCAAATCAAGGAGAAATATTAAAAGAAAAGGTGGAGGCGAGGTGCAGTTTCATCTCCCTCTGTTAGTTCGAAGGAAGACAAAAGAGATACTTAGAGAAGAAGAGGTCTAAGCAAAGGAGATGGAATCCCAAACGTTATCAGATTTTGTGAAAATGTTTTGAAAGCTTAAGAAGGAGAAATGCTTCACGTTATTATAGTGTTAAGAGACGAGAATGATAGATGAGCGCGAGAGAGAAATCAGGACCTGAGGATGTGATCAATCTATTATGGAAAGTGGAACAAAATTGATTTTAGGGAGATGAATGGAATGGTTAGATATTAAGACGGAAAATCAATTGGAGATTTTAGTGGATAAAAAGAGAGATTTTAGGAGATCTAAGGTTAAAAAATACTAATTGCCTAAAAGATAAGAGGGAGGGAAAGAGAGTATAAGAGGAGAGATTCTAGTATTTTAGGATGCTGTGGCGCTCTAGAAAAAAAGAAAAATAAGGGGTGCTAATGTGACACCCTCCACAGGCCTCCATTCTTGTAGCTTTAATATATATAATGTGGAGAATATTCATATGCATATCTATATAATTATTTAACCTATATATGAAAATGTGATAACTAGACCAATGGTTAATAGTTTTCACGTATTGGTTGATCTCAGGGGAATTTGAGTGAGCTTTTGTACCACTATGCATTTAAAGAAGGGTATCCCATGAATGTTAGATCAATAAAAAAAACAAAAAAGGTAAAGACTCACGGCATATTTGCACCGCTACCGACAGGGTTATGAGATATGTATGGTTATAGAGATAAATAAAATGTAAAAAAAAATATGCGCCAAGATAAATGGAGAATTATCATGGGATTAATCATTATTCCTAATTTTATGAATGGCTAATTTAATTTTCTTTCTTTATTTATTTTATACTTGAGGTAAGCTTACCCTCACGAATTACAACTTAATTCTATGACCAGCACTCCAAGCAGCGAATAAATCATCTTTCAATCATAATATGGTCTAGGGCGGGCTCCAGAAAATTTGAGGCCTAAAGTTACAATCCTAAATTGAGCTTTTTCTATTTTTAAATATCATTATAAATATTTTATTTCAAATCTATTTTCTCACTTTTCGCGATATGATTCTGTCATTCAAATTTAAATGAAATCGGCTTAGTTTCCGTTATTCAGATTTAAATGGAATTAGGTATAAATCATGTAAATGTAATATGTGAGATAAAAGTTGGAAAGTGTGGATATGGAAATTATGCATGCGATTATGTTGACAATTGAGATAATAGTGAAACCGTGTCAATGAGTTAGATTGGTAATTATATAAGAGATTTTAGGGAGGATCTATGTTATTTTTTATTTCAAAATAATAAATGGGGCCTTATTTTTGTGGGGCCTATAGCAAAGGTTTTGGTAGCCTTATGCAAGAGCGGGCCCTAATATGGTTAGTGGTAAAGCACAAGGGCCTACCAACATATATTGTTATGGGGCAGTCACCCCATTAGACTTGGGTTTCCTGCAAAACTCACATGAAAATTTTGGATACACTTTTAAAAGACAAATGAGAATTCTGGGTCTACATCCACAACCAACTTGAAATTCTTAGATTGGCCAACAAAATCCAATGATCTGTTTGGACTTAGCTCCCTTAAACTAAAATCTTAGGTCCGCCA
The DNA here is from genome assembly GCA_037013555.1 of Sextonia rubra. NCBI lineage: Eukaryota > Viridiplantae > Streptophyta > Magnoliopsida > Laurales > Lauraceae > Sextonia > Sextonia rubra. Next base: position 11,905,546 of record JASUAD010000011.1, read on the forward strand.
CTCAGCCTAAAACAACCAACTCCTAGTGTTACCCCTGAATAAATCATCTTTCTTATAATACATCGAATCCAGTGAAGCATCGCTGCACCATATTATAATACAATTATTTGTACTCTTTAATAACCATGTGCCACCTTATCACATTACAATTGGCTTTCTTGATCTCTCCCATTCTTTTTTTATTTTTTTTTCCAAAACTATCCTTGTTAATGTCGTAACAATTACTTTCCCACATTACACTTATAGATTCTCACCTCACTCTATTAATTCCATCCCATATCTAATATCTAAAACACTGATCTGTATGCTAAATTCATTATGTTTAGAGTTGGGTGCACCAATTGACATGGGCAATGTTCTTCTAGGAGCAAGCTACATAACTCTCATTTGCAGTTGAGCTCCTCGAGTTGGCTTTACTTTATTGTGAACTCATTACAAAATACATGATCATAATAATAAAAATCTCACTCAATTGGAGTTGGACCCACTTAAAAATTCTCCCATAATCTAACATTGGTCCCAGAGATTCATAACCCTCTTCGATGGGCCTTACTTTGAAAGATTTAAACAAACACCACACCAAAAATGGAGTTCAGGAATGGACTGTGGGCCCGGTTTTGGGCCGTTCTTGAAATGAAACGGATTTGACCCATTCTGCACGAAGCCCATTTGAGAAGAAAGGCTACATTTCTTCCCGCTACTCTTGCTCTTCTTCTTCCTGATCTCCTCTTGCTCTCTCTTTTTCCCGATTTCTCAAAAGGCAAGTTAGGGTTTTTTCTTCTTCAAATCTTAGATCCTTGATGTTTAGGGTTTAATCTTGTTTTTGATGGATCTGCTGTCTCTCGTTGGTCACATGAGAAGAGAAGAGATGGCTAGGGTTTTGTCTTCTCCAAGTCTTCTTCACGTTGGTCACAGTGTAGGAGAAAAGAAGAGACGGCTAGGGTTTTTTGTCTTCTCCAAGTCTTCTTGTTTATAACACTTTCCTTCTTGAACGTAAAAAGAAATTTACAAAATTAAATCCTAATTCATCCCCGGATAGCAAGCCAAGCTCATCGAAGGTTCGATAAAAAACTAATCTCACTCCTAGTTCACATATCCTAAACTACTTTCAAACCTCACAAGAACTTGAAATAAATTAATGTGTAGAGAAAAACCAATAGAACCTTTGATGTGTAGAGAAAAAAACCCATGTCCTTTCTTCTACTATCTGAATCATTTCAAAGCAAAACAATACAGAAACCCTAACTGAAGATAATGGAATTATTTTATTTCCACATACCATGAAACTAAAACAGTAACATAACACTTTTAACCATAACAGAGGGGAAAAAGGAATAATTAAATGGAAAATAATTGCATGTTGGATTTTGTAAAAATAAAAAGGGAAATCTACTTATGAGTAGAATCAAGAAGAAAAACTTGAGATTTAAGGGAGTTGATGATGCCGATGTCATGGTGTTTGCGTTTACAGGCATGAGAATAGAGAACTGCTCTTTAGCTTGTCTTTCTCCCGTCATGGTCAAATCAAGGAGAAATATTAAAAGAAAAGGTGGAGGCGAGGTGCAGTTTCATCTCCCTCTGTTAGTTCGAAGGAAGACAAAAGAGATACTTAGAGAAGAAGAGGTCTAAGCAAAGGAGATGGAATCCCAAACGTTATCAGATTTTGTGAAAATGTTTTGAAAGCTTAAGAAGGAGAAATGCTTCACGTTATTATAGTGTTAAGAGACGAGAATGATAGATGAGCGCGAGAGAGAAATCAGGACCTGAGGATGTGATCAATCTATTATGGAAAGTGGAACAAAATTGATTTTAGGGAGATGAATGGAATGGTTAGATATTAAGACGGAAAATCAATTGGAGATTTTAGTGGATAAAAAGAGAGATTTTAGGAGATCTAAGGTTAAAAAATACTAATTGCCTAAAAGATAAGAGGGAGGGAAAGAGAGTATAAGAGGAGAGATTCTAGTATTTTAGGATGCTGTGGCGCTCTAGAAAAAAAGAAAAATAAGGGGTGCTAATGTGACACCCTCCACAGGCCTCCATTCTTGTAGCTTTAATATATATAATGTGGAGAATATTCATATGCATATCTATATAATTATTTAACCTATATATGAAAATGTGATAACTAGACCAATGGTTAATAGTTTTCACGTATTGGTTGATCTCAGGGGAATTTGAGTGAGCTTTTGTACCACTATGCATTTAAAGAAGGGTATCCCATGAATGTTAGATCAATAAAAAAAACAAAAAAGGTAAAGACTCACGGCATATTTGCACCGCTACCGACAGGGTTATGAGATATGTATGGTTATAGAGATAAATAAAATGTAAAAAAAAATATGCGCCAAGATAAATGGAGAATTATCATGGGATTAATCATTATTCCTAATTTTATGAATGGCTAATTTAATTTTCTTTCTTTATTTATTTTATACTTGAGGTAAGCTTACCCTCACGAATTACAACTTAATTCTATGACCAGCACTCCAAGCAGCGAATAAATCATCTTTCAATCATAATATGGTCTAGGGCGGGCTCCAGAAAATTTGAGGCCTAAAGTTACAATCCTAAATTGAGCTTTTTCTATTTTTAAATATCATTATAAATATTTTATTTCAAATCTATTTTCTCACTTTTCGCGATATGATTCTGTCATTCAAATTTAAATGAAATCGGCTTAGTTTCCGTTATTCAGATTTAAATGGAATTAGGTATAAATCATGTAAATGTAATATGTGAGATAAAAGTTGGAAAGTGTGGATATGGAAATTATGCATGCGATTATGTTGACAATTGAGATAATAGTGAAACCGTGTCAATGAGTTAGATTGGTAATTATATAAGAGATTTTAGGGAGGATCTATGTTATTTTTTATTTCAAAATAATAAATGGGGCCTTATTTTTGTGGGGCCTATAGCAAAGGTTTTGGTAGCCTTATGCAAGAGCGGGCCCTAATATGGTTAGTGGTAAAGCACAAGGGCCTACCAACATATATTGTTATGGGGCAGTCACCCCATTAGACTTGGGTTTCCTGCAAAACTCACATGAAAATTTTGGATACACTTTTAAAAGACAAATGAGAATTCTGGGTCTACATCCACAACCAACTTGAAATTCTTAGATTGGCCAACAAAATCCAATGATCTGTTTGGACTTAGCTCCCTTAAACTAAAATCTTAGGTCCGCCACTCAGCCTAAAACAACCAACTCCTAGTGTTACCCCTGAATAAATCATCTTTCTTATAATACATCGAATCCAGTGAAGCATCGCTGCACCATATTATAATACAATTATTTGTACTCTTTAATAACCATGTGCCACCTTATCACATTACAATTGGCTTTCTTGATCTCTCCCATTCTTTTTTTATTTTTTTTTCCAAAACTATCCTTGTTAATGTCGTAACAATTACTTTCCCACATTACACTTATAGATTCTCACCTCACTCTATTAATTCCATCCCATATCTAATATCTAAAACACTGATCTGTATGCTAAATTCATTATGTTTAGAGTTGGGTGCACCAATTGACATGGGCAATGTTCTTCTAGGAGCAAGCTACATAACTCTCATTTGCAGTTGAGCTCCTCGAGTTGGCTTTACTTTATTGTGAACTCATTACAAAATACATGATCATAATAATAAAAATCTCACTCAATTGGAGTTGGACCCACTTAAAAATTCTCCCATAATCTAACATTGGTCCCAGAGATTCATAACCCTCTTCGATGGGCCTTACTTTGAAAGATTTAAACAAACACCACACCAAAAATGGAGTTCAGGAATGGACTGTGGGCCCGGTTTTGGGCCGTTCTTGAAATGAAACGGATTTGACCCATTCTGCACGAAGCCCATTTGAGAAGAAAGGCTACATTTCTTCCCGCTACTCTTGCTCTTCTTCTTCCTGATCTCCTCTTGCTCTCTCTTTTTCCCGATTTCTCAAAAGGCAAGTTAGGGTTTTTTCTTCTTCAAATCTTAGATCCTTGATGTTTAGGGTTTAATCTTGTTTTTGATGGATCTGCTGTCTCTCGTTGGTCACATGAGAAGAAAAGAGATGGCTAGGGTTTTGTCTTCTCCAAGTCTTCTTCACGTTGGTCACAGTGTAGGAGAAAAGAAGAGACGGCTAGGGTTTTTTGTCTTCTCCAAGTCTTCTTCACATTGGTCGCATCTTTTGCAGATCTTCTTCTTGTCTCTCCAGTGGTATAAACCCTAACCGATTATTATACTCCTTTCTCTGCAGATCTTCTGTGATTTTCATCTGATCTTCCTCTATTTTGTCATATACGTGTTTTTTGGATGTTTTGGTTGTTTTTAGATCGATTTATTGAGATTCATGTTGATTTTCCAAATGTATTAGGAGATTACTATCTCAAGATGTTTGTGATGTTTTGACTTGGATTTGTGTTGATGATGTTTGCACCGTTGGATTTTCTAACACATGCAGTTTCTAATATTAGAAATGTACAGATAGAGATTGATTCGCACGCACACCAAATGTTTGATTTTTGGCTACAAATGTTCATTCTTTTAGCCTTGTGCCTGTTTGTATTGTGAAATTTCACCACAAAATGCCCACACAAAATTAAGTAGGTGGATATTTTACACCCCCTCCCCCCTCTCATGATTGATCTAAATGCTTTACAAATCACCTATATTTATTTACTTGGATAAATAGCAGTTGGTAATAGTATTGCCATAGGGATGAGATGGCCTGATAAGCTTACTTACATGATTTAGTGGTCTATAACAATTAATCATGTCACATAAATAATTCAATTTTTTTAAAGAAAAAAGTTGGTTAGAGAGTTTAGCAATCTGAGGTTGGTTTTTTTGGTGTTTTGTTTTTTGGGTTTTGATTGTTGATGAAGAATTAGAAATGGGTTTAGTCTTTTTTTTTTAATGTTTTTGGTGATTTAGGTTAGAATGTAGTTCTTTGAAGTTGATTGATATTGTCTATCTTGGTTTTGTTAGGTTGTTTTTTTAGGGGTTATATGATGAGATTATAGAGGTTTTGTTGGGGATTACTTTTATATTCTCTGTAATTCTGTTTGGCAAATTTTATATGATGTGATTATGAGAATTTGTTGATCTTGTTCTACTGTTATTGGGGTTTTGGGTTAAAATGCAGTTCTTTTTGTTGATAATTGGTTATGTGGATTTTGCTAGTTCTTTTTTAAGGGGCTATATTGTGACATTACAGAGGGTTTGCTGGGGTTTTTTTTTTATATGATTTGTTTATGTGAATTTTTTTGGGTTAGCTCAGAATCCTTCAATTGGCAGGGCCCATTTGCATCTGGTGAAAAGTAGTTGTATTCGCATTCTTTTGTTTGTAAAATTGGGATTGATCTAATAGTTGAAGTTTGGTGTTGATTTGAATTCATCCGAGGAATAATAAAAGTCATGTTACTTTTGAGTATATTGAGACCCAAGTCCTCATGATTGTAGTATTGAAACTGGAAGTTGTTTGTGAGGGTGATGCATGATTGTAGATATTCTATTAGAAATGGGTCTTCTTGCATCATCTGTAGGATTCACATGTAGAGCTGTTTGGATAATTGGCAGTGAACAGATTATCCTGACCATCTGTTAGTGGAATTCAAATACACAATTGAAAACAGTAGTTGGGGTTCCTTAATGATAGTCCGGATCATCCAACCGGTGTGGGTTTTTTTTTTTTTTTACCGAAGCTCTTCCTTTCAGGTTCCTGACTGATAACTATTTCCTTATTTGTTGCCAAGGGGCTTCCCTTTTTTTTTTTTTTTTTTTTTTTTTGAGCAATTGATGATCTTAAATGATAACTATTCTGTAATTATCCAATTTATCCTAGGACATTGTACAGTATGCATTTGCTTATCATCCCTAAAACTTATTCCGTGTCCAATAAACACTTTTGTTTGGCTGAAATAATAATAAGAGGCACATTCCTGTCCCTTTCTCAAATTTCATTGAGTGCAGTTGAAACTTGAAATGCCACTTTAACATTTATCTTATGCAGGTCAAACGGATACCACCGTTCTTTTATACTCACTAAATATTTCCAATGGGAATGAATGTTTCTCCTTCTGCATCAAGGATTGAATCCATAGACAGAAACAATTTGAGGAGTGAGTCTTTCTCAGATGCAAATAGTGTACCTAAGAAAGGCTGTCATTCCATTGTTGTTCTTGGTGCTTCAGGAGATCTTGCTAAGAAAAAGACATTTCCAGCGCTTTTCAATCTTTGCCAACAGGTTTGTCAAATTTATTCTATGTGATCATTGTTTGGTGTAAGCCATATGACACTATTTTTGGAGCATTCTAAATCACTCAATAAATTCAATCATGAAACATTTGTAATTGGATTATACATTTCAAAATAGTAGCTGCAGCAGTACTACTACTACTAGTAGTGAGTAGTGGCATAAAACAGTTTAGGAAATTTTTATGAACCAAGTTATATCTTATTCATGCTATTCAGCTTGCGCATAACTTTCCTTTTGAACTCTGATTCCTCCCTAATAATAGTATATAGAATTGGACTGTATGTTTCAAGGTGAAATCATGTATTGTAAGTTTTAAGTTGTAACCACTTCATTTTGTGGAGCTTATCTGGAACTGTTTGGTGCCACAAGGAAATTTTATTGAATTGGTCCTTTACCTTGATTAATGAAATGATTCCATAGTTTTGGTTAATCCCAAGATAACTTATTGAAGTTTTATGAGTAAAAGAAAATTGGGTGCCTCGTGTTTACAATTTGAAAAACTTGCATTGGATAATTGCGGTTGATGCATGCATGTTGGTTAATTACCATGGTCATTTTGCCGAATCAGCTGATTCATTTTTTTTTCCTTTGACAGAAAGTGAAGAACTGGAAATGGCTGATATCCTTTTTGAACAAACAAAAGTAAAAGAAGTATGAACCATGAATTGCGGATCAATTAAATAAAAAATGAGAAAGAAGAATTCCATGTTACCTTACAAGTGCTATATCATTGAAGTCTGTTTAAATTTGACATAAATGATGTAAAGTGTGGGATCTATATCATTGTTTTTAAATGTTATGTAAGTGTATTATATTACCAGGCATGTGGATAGTTAAGACCGGTATAATTGGTTGACCTGGACAACCGGTTTATTACCAACTCTTTGACTAATTTATTTATTAGTAAAGTTTGTCTTTTCATCTTAATGAAAATTTGTATGTGCAAATGATTGTATTGTTATTTACTATATATGTGTGTGTTTTTTATTCTATAAAACAGACAAGTTGGTGGTGTAGAGTTAGGTTACATACAGAAGATTTATTTGTTAGTTCTTATAGAATATAAGTTATTGTTATTCACTATATAGATGGAGTTGGACACACCATCAGTACAATTATAGCATGATGTTTTAGTAGACTTGTCTTAGTTACGAAAAATAGTATGGTATCAACTTGTTATGCTAATATGCTTTTGTGTATATTGAATAGGACCGCTTTTAAGTTTATTATCTTTATAATAACTATATAAGATTATTAACGTCATTATGAGTGCTTGTACTCTTAATTCCGATATAAATAATAGACACATACACTTAGTGTTTGGCATTTTTATTTATAAAGGAGTAAGACCTTTTATGGGTCAATAATCTTAGTAAATTAGATAACTACATTGCGTGTATGGTGGATATTAGTTTATTGATAGAATCCACGTCCCGTAATAGAGATTGATAATATCCCCTTGATGAAGTTTATAAGTTTTTATTATGTCAAATCCTGCAGGTGGACTTTATATCCAACATATTAAATTAGTTAAGTGAAAGGTCTCAAGGAATTATAAAAATATTAATTAAATATAGGTGTTAATAATTATTTAATCGATAAATATCTGAAATCTTAACGTGGGGAGATTGATAAGCATTTGATAACAAAAAGCTCAAAGTATTATTTTGAGAATAAAGACATGAATGCAATTAAAATTCTCTAGTAGACTAAATTGTAATTTATGGAACTAGAATTTTAATTTGGGTCGAATTAGGGTTTCTTATTTTTATAAGAATCCTATTCCTTATTTCTTTCTTAAGGTTCCAATTGTAGCATATAAATATACTCTATTGCTCTTTAAGAAACAAAACAAGAGAAATCTTATTTTTCAGAACAAATAGAATTCACAAAAGAGACCCACATCTCGATGCGAGTTCAAGCATAGAGGAATACAGTAGAAGGTCTTGAAATTTTTGAGTTGCTATAAGATCGAGGTCAAATCGGGGAGATTGTTCATCAATCCAAGTGCAAAGCTGCGATATAGTAATAAACTAGTAAAACTAGGTCGATCCATTGAGAGCAATATTTTAAAGATGTTTTTAAATTATCACCTACATAAATAAAATTCTAAACTATCCTAATTTAAAATCTAATAAATACATTCATTCCTAAAAATTAAACAATTACAATAACAATTCCTAAATTAAAAATCCTAATTCTAAAACTTCCTAAAAATAATATTAAGATTTTTGCAAGACAAAATATACATTAGAACTTCCAATAAAACAAAAACTAAAATTAGAAACTAACTAAAAATAAAAACAAAGTTAGAAACTAATAAAGCAAATGTTAGAAACTTTCCTAAGTTAAAAGTTTAATTAAGTTAAGAATCTATACTTTCTACAGCAAAATTTTTTCAAATCCAATTCAAATTAGAAAAAACTTTAACTTGAGAAAGAAATCTAAATGAAAACCTAAAATTAAATTATTAATCTCCTAAAGCTAAACAATTTTTAAAAACAAACTATACAATACAATTATACAAACCAACTACAAGACAACTAAACAAATCAGCTTTCTAAATTAAGAATGAATTATTAAATCATACATGATAAAAATAAAACAAGAATACAAATCTAAAATCTAAAATTTCTAAGGTGAACAAGATGCAAGAAAAATGAAAACAATTTACCTAATGCATGAATATATAATCTACATGTCATAATATTATACATGACTTAGATGCACTGCCAATGGAAATTCAGAAATCATTTTTAGAAGATTGGTTTAGGTGAGTTTCAGATATGAAACTCTCTTCAATTTTAGTACAAATATTAAGGTTCAAACAGTCCATAGTTCTTCCATCGAATTCCATTCATAGATCGGCCATCATCTATCTCATTCAAATATAAATTCAGCACTTAAATTCAGGTGTGCCTCAATTCCACATTTTAAGTTGCTAATTTCTTTCAAAAGTCAAGTACATATGACCTATTGTAGAATCCAGATTTTGTTTGATTTATGGATTGTTTTTAATTCAGAATCTTAGAACTTAGCAAAACTGAAAATCTGATTTCTAAATTTGGCATGGTCATCACCATCAAACATGATTCTAAAAATTGAAGTATGCATGATCCTAATGTAAGTTTTAGCAGTGAACAATTCTAACAAAGATTGTTGATAAGTCATTTAAAATGCATATTTTCATATATATTTTGGAACATTTTAAGGACTTATTGAGTCAAAAGAGACTCATTTAGTGTGATCTAGCAGTTTCAAGCATTTTAAATTTATTGTAGTACATTCCTACACAATTTGATTCAAAATCACACTTTCTACTTACATTCATGAAACTTGCCAATTTTGGAAAGTCTATTTTTGAAAAGTTTTGAGAAAATTTATATTCTCATAAAATAAACTAAAATTTTATCGTCATTAGTTCATTCACATAAAATCATGAAAAATGGTTTGTCATTGTCATTTCATGAGAGATAGGCCCACATTCATGCATTTATGATCGTAGGGTTAAAATTATCTTTTTACATGAATTCACAATTGTTTTATAGGAAATTGATGATATGGGGTCCCATTTTTAAAGAATTGAGGCAAAAAAATGATTTTCAAAAGAAAGGAGAGAAGACTTGAAGAGAAAAAGAAGAAAAAAGAAATTTTACAAAGTTGGCTTCATGGTCTCACACACATGCACACATGTGGGAACATAGTTTAAAATGTTCAAGAAAGGGGTCCCACTCTCCAATTGTCGAAGAATTCAAAATTAATATAAGAAAAAAAAAGGCAAGGCGAAGAGAATTCAAGGAAAAAAAAGTCAAAGAAGAGAATTTAAAAATAGAAAGTCAATCCGTTTTTTCTTTGGACAACACACATTAAAATGGTCATAACTCTCAAATTGAACATTGGATTTGGACAATCTACCTACTGTTGGAAAGTTCTTTTCGAGTAGATATCCGTAGGATCCAAGATTACAATCAGAGTTAAAACAACAAAATTATGACCCCAAGAAGATAGCTATAATTTTTTTTACTCAGGATTGAGATTGTCTCATTAAAGGTAGGCTCTATCCTTTGCCAAGTGTTAGATAAGAAAGATGGATACACTTAGAATTCCAACAAGAGAAGGAATCTTATCTCATCTCAAACTTGGAAGACTTGTTGGCCAAGAAGAGGACTTACCATGAGAAGAAAAGCCACATATGAGACATTCTTTGAAAAGGAATAGAAGAAAACAAATATATAACTAGAGAACCCCTCTCCCATACTCTTCATGAAAGAAAAAACCTCGTCTCTTTAGCTCTCTCCTTCCACTCTCTCCATATCTTTCTACTCCATAATTTCTCTATTTAAGAACGCTTTCTCCAACTTGAAGCTTCCACTAGAAGAGGATCTTTCATCCTAGATCATGTAATGTTTTTTTTTTTTCCATTCTCTATCTTTATGTAAAAAATTCATATCTAATAAAAGTTTGTGTTTTCGTTTCCTTAATTTACTTCTTTTTATATCTTTGATAATGAATGCTTGATATTTATTTTTAACCTTGTTGCTCTTGGATTGGCAACCCAATGAAGCCTAAGAACATGATTTGAGCAAACATAATATACGATAAAAGAAGAATTTAGGAAAAGAAAAAATCATATACTTCCACACATTTAAGTTCCTTGTTATTCCACACATTTAAATTTCTTGTTTTTTATACATTTAAATTCAAGTTTATTCACACATTTACTTTAATGTTGATTCCATACATTTAAATCTCATTGTTATTCTTGCTTTATTTGTGTTTTTTATGTTGCATGATTATGGCTGGGATTAATTTTTAGAAGCATGCATTCATATCATGTTTTAGTTTAGTTGCTGGAAATTGAAATTTTAGATCTCGAATTCATGGTTTTTTTTAATTAAAGGGACAAATTTTGGATTTAAAAAGACAGCAAAATTAAACGGCAAACAGTAACTATTTTTATCCAAATATTGGCAATTTAAAACATGATATAGAAAGATTATTTTAACTTGAAATTTGGAGGAACCATTGGTGGATGAGTTACTTTGTGCCATGAAAATTTAAGAGGAAAAGGATCAAGGGAAGGTAGGTTTTTAGTCATTGAAGCAACGGCGAGTTAGAAATTCTATACATAGAAATCTGCATAGGGTAGATTTTTTGTCCGAAAGTTTGGAATTAATAGACATATCAAATCAGTATGTTTTGCTGTAAAAATTGGATGAATTGAACATTGATGAGTGACCTTTAAAATCCGAGATTTTAATATTCAACAGATTATGGTAAGTTCAATTTCTAGAAGCCTAAACTAAGACTAACTACTAAATTACATATTAGAGTTTTTATTTTTGGTAACCATTATTCATGCATATTTTGTGCATTTTACAATATTTTTTTTGAATTCATTTTTTAGGTTCATGCATTAGTAGAACATTATTTCTAGCTAATAAATCTAATTTAGATTGTGTTAGATTAGGATCATATTTTGTTTAAATTTTGTATTTCATATTAGGAAAGTTTGCATTAGTTACATGGCATGCATTGCATTACTAACTTTACTAACTTTCTAATTTTATTTTTTTTCCTAGTTTTATGTTTTTTACTATTTCAGATAACTTCCAAAGTTAAAATATCTTTTTAAACTTGTTTTAATTGAAGATTTTAAATTAGAAAGTTTTCTAGTTTTGGAACTTCTAACTTAAGAAAGTTTTTAACTTTTGTTTAATTAGTTTCTAACATTTTTTAGTTTTTATTTTAGTAAGTTTCTAATTTTAGTTTTTTTTTTGTTTATTGAAAGTTATAACCTATGTGTGATCTTATAGTAATTTAGTTTCTTTTAGGAATTTTAGATTTAACAGTTTTAGTTATAGTAAGTTTCATTTTATTTGGATTGTAATTAATTTAATTTTGGAAAGTAGGAATTATGGTTGTAATTTTTAGCTTTTAGGCTAGTTTTAGATTTTTATTTAGGGCAGGTATAAGTTGAAAATATTTTTAAAATATAGCTCCCTGTGGATTCGACCCTGTACTTATTGGGATATTACTACATCGTGTTTCTGCACTTAAAACTCACGATCAAGTTTTTGGTGCCGTTTCCGGGGATCGAACCATTTAAGGTAACTTCTCAAACTTTCCCTATTTACATAACTTTGTGAGTGTGATTTAATTTTGTGTCATCTTTTTAGAAATAGAAGGACATGCATGAAATGATAAACCACCCTAAGTTGGAATAGGAAAGTGCATGGAATGCTAGAAAGTACACATCACTCTGATTTTTAGAAACTTTCTAAAATTGGAAAAAGTTACTGTTTTCAAGTTGTCATAACTTTTTTGGGAAGAAAGTATACTAAAAGTGATCTAATTGTTTTCTTTGATTTTCTCGGTGTCCAAGAAAGCCTTTGCTTCCGTAGTGCGCGACAACTTGTCTGTTCAGGAAATTAGTCTTTCAAATGGGTCCATTTGTGACTTTACCACTTCCTAGTGGCTAACCTGGCCGAGTTGGTTTCATAAGACCAGATTGGAGAGCTAGAGGAAACTTTTCAACTTTAAGGAGTTACTTAGATTTTTTTTCTTTTTTTTGTATAACTTAGGTTTTTATCATTTTTCAAAAAAAAGAATTCAAAAAAAAAAAAAACAAGTGATTCTAAAAATGGATTGGTGGGAATCCACAAACATGAGGGGACTTAACAATGGGCAAACCAATGGGAATGGAATCAATGCTAATGACCTATCGAAGTCCTGACGAGCTTTGTGCAAACAAGAAAAGATTGCAAAGTTACATCAAAGAAATTGTTCAGTTAGATTTTATGAACGAAAGTGAGCCAATCACTATAATCATTATTATAATGAGGATTCTGTAGAGGATTTTAATGGAATGATTAGCTTAGATCATCAACCAATAAGAGTCCCGCATGAGTTCTCATACCCCACACAATTAGTCACTCCTCCCAATGCATACTAAGATTTTAATGGCGGGCTGCATCAAATTAAAATCAATAGCATTACCACAATGACATGGGTAACATATGTAGTCCAAATTAGGATGATCAATCACTCAACAATTGGCGAAATGGGCCCAACACAGATCATATCTCTTATCCCCAAGAATTTACTTCAGATAGGTCATATGACTACCTGTCAAAGAATACATCATATGTACCCTTTTCTTCTCCCTGGTCATATGTACCTCATAATTCCCTACCACCTAAATGGCCATATGAACCACCACCACACCTAAAGAATTCTTTGGAGGACACTTTAGCCAAATTGGTTGAGTTCACACAAAACACCATGCAAAGCATACAAAAAAACGAATAACGCATGAAATGCCCAATGACTTTGATTAATCAAATAGGGCTTGAAATGAGAAAAAGATATGACACCCTTGGAATTAAAGATGATAATACATTTAATGAAGATCTTGTAGATATGGATCACACACACACAGAGTGGATATCCAACGGTGTGCATGAGAACATGGATGATGGTGCAATGCATGAACCAATTGATAAATCACATGAGCCTGTATGCACCATTTTTCCTCAGTACCAACCAATCCACTTCACTATAGAGGGATTTATGCCCTTTTACATAAATCCTTTCTATGATTCAGATTCTTCTGATGAATTTGGCATTGCGGTCTTTCACAAATTTGATATTCCTATGATTGAGGAAACCGCAAATGAACCTAATAAGCTCCAAAAAGAATATTACAAATGGGAGGATGACCCCATTTTTCAAATTTCTAGTTCAAATAATCTGGAATCCATGGAATCATGTATTGACCCCTTCATGAAATCTGATGAACCCTTAGAAAAATTGCCTCGCATAACTTGGCCCTCAATGTTATTCAGAAAAACTTGTGGAATTAGAAAAAAGTAGTCCCATTCAGACTCCCAAGTCTGACAATTTGGAATCTTTTGAGCCCATGTCTTAATGGAACGCTGAAATTGAACTAACGAAATTTGTGGCACGGGAGGACCTAGGGACACCCAGTTGCTCATTACATCCTCTCCTATTTTTCAAAGATCCATTTTTAGGGGAGGAGGAAGAAATTTTCTTTGTGGTCCTTTCTTCACATAGTGTATAAGAACATGCAGTCCTCATGTTTATTAAGCCCACCACCGACTTAGTTTCATATCTTTCTATGTTTCTTGTAAACTGTGTGCAGGAAAATTTCATTTGGGATCTGTGTAGACTCATGGCTTCGAATCCAATAGTGTAGGTTTTTCTTTTCCTTTTAGCATAGATATTTCCTTTTAGAAGTAGCTTCTTGACTTTTTGTTCTTGTTTTTCTATTTTGTCTAACCTTGGACAGGACGCAACTCAGACACATCTTTAGGTGACTTCTTCTCTTTACCCTTTACATATATGTTTTCTCATGTTACTTTTATAGTTCTACATTACATGCACAAACATCGAGGATGATGTTCATCTTAGGTTAGGGGGTGGGAACAATCACGCTTGCCTAATTTTAAACAAAAATTTTTTGATTTTCCTGCTACTTTTATCATTTTAGTTAGTTTTTTTTAATTTTTAAGACCCTTTTTTTATCAGCATTTATTTTTTATTTTAAAAAAGAAAGGTTTCAAAGAAATTAAAGCGATTTGATGATATATAGAAATCTAAAATTTTCATACTTTTGGAAAGAAGTAAAAAGAAAGTTTGCATTTTCGAAAGGAGGAAACCTATCAGAAGATTACAAAAACATGTTTTTCACACACACACATGTATACATTTTTCGATATTTTGGATAGAAAGCTTTAATGCTACTTTTGGAGTTTTTCCGTAGAATACAATGTGAACTTGAGATTTAGTTTATAGAATATTGTTTGTTTCCTGATTCATTTTTGGTGAATTGTATATATTAGAACCGAGATGAATTAATTCGAGTGAAATGAGAACTGCCACCTAGTGTTTACTTTAGATTAAAAAAAGAGAGTGGAAAAAAAAAAAAGAAAAAGCATATAATGAGAAGTTTGTGACTAGTTTGGGTTCATACCCTTTTTAACTCGAGCTAGTAAGCTCAGAGGGGTATTTTCATACCTAGTGCCCTAAAGCCATCTAGTTTGGGAGTCAATGGCTTAACACTCGCTACACAAGTTAATTAAAAAGCTTAAGGGACCTAAACATTGCACGGTCATAAAAAAAAGGGGAAGATTAATGATGATGAATTATGGCCCAACGAGAGTCTGTAGAAATTTTCAAGGGATATGTGCAAAAATGCATAAAGATTAAGTTTGCTCCTTAGATCCAAACTTTTGCTATATCACATGAACTTTGAAATTTCTATGTTGGAAAAAGTAAGAGAGTAAAGAGTGTCCATAAGAGTTTGCAAAGGAGTATGTGCGTGGAAGGACAAGGACCAGATTTGCTCTCTAGATTTTAACTTTTCTTATATCGTATGAACTTGGGAACCCTTGCATCGGAAAAAGACAGTGAAGGGAGAAGAGGCCTATCGAAGTAAATAGTAAAGTGGCAGCCATCTTAGCAACTTTGAGAGGAAATTTTTTTTGTTAAGTTTCGGGGTCTCAGACTATTTAAAGGAAAATTCTGTTTTTGCAGCATTATTATGAAATATTTGAAATCGGTTTTTGATGTATATAATTTTTCACCGTGCACGCAAGTTGATTATGAATTTGAGAAAAATTTTGAAAATAGAATTGTAGACCCAACTTTGAAAAGTCTGAAAGTGTAATTATTCTAAATTTCAAAAGTATCCGATATAAGTGAATTTTCTTTAAGAAATTTCTTTTTTCCTTTATTTTTGTTATTCTTGTTTCTTTTCAAAAAAAAAAAAAGAATTTTGTGGGTATATATGCTGCAAACTCTCATGAGGCACAACTCATCTACTAGGGAGAACCTAGGGGTTTAAGGGCTTACTGTATGTGCTAAATGCAGTCGAGAGTGTCAGCGAAAGTGGTGTTGCATTCATATTTATTTTTCTTACATTGCATTAGTTTTAGATTATATTAGGTTAAGATGAAAGCCTCATATTTTTCGTAGTTTTTTGCTTTGGACTAGCAAAATGTTAGTTGGCGGGTGTGATGAGTCTTTAAAAATGCATATTTTCATATATATTTTGAACCATTTTAAGGACTTGTTGAATCAAAAGAGCCTCATTTAGTGTAATCTAGTGGTTTCAAGAATTTTTAATTCATTAAAGAGCATTCCTACATAATTTGATTCAAAATCACACCTTTTGCTTACATTCATGAAACCTGTCGTATTGAAAAGTCTATTTTTGGAAAGTTTTGTAAAAATTTATATTCTCTTGAAATAAATTGAATTTTCATCATTATTAATTCGTTCACATAAAATCATGAAAAATTGTGTGTCATTGTCATTTCATGATAGATGGGCCCGATTCATGCATTTGTGATCTTATGATTAAAATTGTCTTTTCATATGAATTTACATTTGTTTTGTAGGAAATTGATGATATGGGTCCCATTTTCAAAGAATTGAGGCAAATAAATGATTTTTGAAAAAAATGAAAGAAGACTTGAAGAGAAAAAGAAGAAAAAAAAATTTGCAAAGTTGGCTTCATGGTCTCACACATACGCACACATGTGTGGGGACACAGTAGTGGAATATTCAAGAAAGGGGTCCCACTTTTCAACTATTGCAAGAATTCAAAATTAATGTAAGAAAAGAAAGTCAAGATAAAGAGAATTCTAGGAAAGAAAAGTCAAAAAAGGAGAATTCAAAAATAGAAAGTCAATTCCGTTTTTCTTTGGATAACATACATTAAAATGGTCATAACTCTCAAACCGAGTGTCGAATTTGGACAATCCACTTACCATTGGAAAGCTTTCTTTGTGTAGATATCTGTAGAATCCAAGATTGCACCAATCGAAGTTAAAACAACAAAGTTATGACCCCAAGAAGATGGGTATAATTTTTCTACTTGGGATTGAGATTGTCTCATTAAAGGTATGCACTATTCTTTGGCAAGTGTTAGCTCAGAAAGATGGATACACTTAGAATTCCAGCAAGAGAAAGAATCTTATCTCATCTCCAACTTGGAAGACTTGTTGGCTAAGAAGAGGACTTACCATGAGAAGAAAAGCCACATATGAGATCTTCTTTGAAAAGGAATGGAAGAAAATATATATATATATAAATAAGGAACCCTTCTCCCATACTCTTCATGAAAGAAGAGACCTCCTCTCTTTAGCTCTTTCCCTCTATACATCATAATTTCTCTATTCAAGAAGGTTCTCTCCAACTTGAAGCTTCCACTAAAAGAGGATCTTTCATCCTAGATGATGTAATGTCTTTTTTTTTTTCATTATCTATCTTTATGTAGAAACATTCATATCTAATAAAAGTCTGTGTTTTCATTTCCTTAATTTACTTCTTTTTACTTCTTTGATAATGAATGCTTAATGTTTGCTTTTAACCTTGTTGCTCTTGGATTGACAACCTAAAGAAGTCTAAGAACATGATTTTAGCAAACATAATCCAGGATAAAAGAAGAACTTAGGAAAAGAAAAAATCATATACTTTCACACATTTAAATTTCTTGTTATTCTACACATTTAAATTTCTTGTTTTCCATACATTTAAATTCAAGATTATCCACACATTTACTTTAATGTTGATTCCATACATTTAAATTTCATTGTTATTCTTGCTTTATTTGTATTTTTTATGTTGCATGATTTATGGCCGAGATTAATTTTTAGAAGCATGCATTCATATCATGTGTTAGTTTAGTTGCTAGAAATTGGAATTTTAGATCTAGAATTTGTAATTTTTTTTGAAATTAAAAGGATAAATTTCGGATTTAAAAATACAGCAAACAGTCACTATTTTGTTTAAATATTGGCAATTTAAAACATGACATAGAAATATTATTTTGCCTTAAAATTTGGCAAACAATTGCTAAATGAGTTAACTTTGTGCCATAAAAGTTTAAGAGGAAAAGGATTAAGGAACGCTAGGTTTTCAGTCATTGAAACACCGGCCAGTCAGAAATTTTGTACACAGAAATTTGCATAGGGCAAATTTTTTGTTCGAAAGTTTGGAATTAATAGAAATATCAAATCAGTGACTTTTGCTGTAAAAATTGGATGAATTGAACATTGATGAGTGAACTTTAAAATCCCAAAGCTTCAGATTTAAAAGATTATGGTAAGTTCAATTTCTAAAAGCCTAAATTAAGACTAACTGCCAAACTGCATATCAGATTTTTTTTTTTTTTGGTAACCATTATTCATGCATATTTTGTGCATTTTAGAATATTTTTTTTAAATTCATTTTTTTAGGTTCATGCATCAGTAGAACATTATTTCTAGCTATTAAATCTAATTTAGACTGTGTTAGATTAGGATCATATTTTATTTAAATTTTGCATCTCATATTAGGAAAGTTTGTATTAGTTACATGGCATGCATTGCATTACTAACTTTATTAACTTTCTAGTTTTATTTTTTTTTCTATTTTTACGTTTTTGACTATTTGAGATAATTTTCAAAGTTAAAATATCTTTCTAAATTCGTTTTAATTGAAGATTTTAAATTGGAAAGTTTTCTAGTTTTGGAAATTCTAACTTAAGAAAGTTTTTAACTTTTGTTTAATTAGTTTCTAACATTGTTTAGTTTTTATTTTAGTAAGTTTTTGATTTTAGGTTTTTTTATTGGCAATTCTAACCTGTTTGTTATCTTGAAGTAATTTATTTTTTTTTAGAAAGTTTTAGATTTAGGAGTTTTAGTTTTAGTTAGTTTCATTTTATTTGGATTGTAATTAATTTAATTTTGGTAACTCGGAATGATGGTTGTAATTTTTAGTTTTTAGGCTAGTTTTAGATTTTTATTTAGAATAGGTACAAGTTGGAAATATCTTAAAAACATAACTCCCTGTGGATTCGACCCCGTACTTATCGGGATATTACTATTTCGCAGTTCTGCACTTGGAACTTACCATCAATTGTGAACTTAAAGTGTGCAAGAAATAAAATAAAAATCAAGAAAATAAAGTAAAAGTGTAGGAAAATTTAAAAGTGGTTGTGCAGGAAGTCAAGGGCAATATGCAATGGAAGTCAAAGACAGTAAAAACTAAAGTTAAAGGCGGTAAGTTATTCTTTTAATTTCTTATCTTAACTTGGGCTCAAAAAGATTATAAGTGTTAACCTAGGGCTTTATTCTTTATCTTAGGTTGTCAATCTAAGTGAGAATAACAAATCTCCATTCAATGTAAAATAAATTTCAGAATTGACCTCTAATCTTTTTTCAGTCAAACCTCTTTAACTCCATCTTGCATTGCCTCCAAATATCCAATCTATTTGAAAAGACAAAGTATATTGAAAAGGTTAGTAAGAAGGGTTAATAGTTGTGATTCCAATTCTATCCCAATATTTAAACAAGAATGAAAATTAACCTAAGTACAGAACTAATACTAAGAATACCACAAATCAAAGACAAGAAAAATTAAAAAGAAACAAACTTTATTACTAGCATGAAAATTGTTTTACAAAAGATTAAAAATTAAAAACAAATAATTACATACTAAGATGGATGAAAATTCCTTCTTCTAGTTAAGCACTTAGGGTTGGTGGTGTGGCTTTAGGGCTAAGCCTCCTTGATAACTTGAAATGTAGGGACAAGAGAGGAGGAGTTGGATGTAGAGATCTAGAGGTAGAAGGTGGGTAATTCTTCCATGCCTTAGACTACTACAAGGGTGCCCTATTTATACTTTTTCAACACCTACTCCTTTCAAACTTGATTTGATAAAAATCTTTAAAAAAAAAAAAATCAAAGCTTAGCCATGCGTTGTTGGGTTGGATTTTTTCTCTCTTTTTGTTTTCTTTTCTTTTTTTCTTTGGAAGTCCTTTTTGCCTTCTTCTTTCCATCTTGGTATTTGCCACCTTGCATTGAGATCTTTGGAGAGATAACTTAGGGATAAGAATTTTATCTTGAAATCAAACTTTGCCCACATGAGGTGTAGAATATTCCTCCTTTATCTTTTGCCTTGTCAACTTTCTTTTTTTCGAAGGTTCTCCTTATTGGTTCCAAAATCAAAGAGATCTTGTAGGATAATTCTCCTTCAGTTTTTCCTTTCTTTTTTCAACAAAAATTTGATCCCAAATTCTCCTTGGGCATGGATTCTTCTTGCATATTTTTTTAGTTTTTTCCAATTATACTCCTTTTCAAAGAAGAACTCTTATGCGGCTTTTCTTCTTCATCTTTAATGAGATTTTCTTCAAATTTATCTTGAAAATGTCTTGAAATGTGCAACACATAAATGAACCCCATCTTGGATTCCCTAGAAGTGTACCCCACACATGTGCATGGGTGTGAGACCAGTAAGCCAACTTTACAATTTCTCTTCTAACTTCTTTTTCTCTCTTCAATTCTTCTCTCGTTTCTTTTGAAAATAAATTCCTTACCTCAATTCTTGGAAAATGGGACCTATATCATCAATTTCCTACCAAACAGATGTGAATGCCTGTGAAAAGATAATTTTGACCCTAAGATCACAAATATATGACTGTGGACCCATCTCTAATGAAATGATAATGAAAATGCACACCATTTTATATGATTTTATGTGAATGATGTAATGATGATGAAAGTTGAATTTAATTCATGAGAAAGATAATTTTCACAATTTTCACAAATCTTTCCAAAAATGGCAGGTTTTATGAATTTAAGCAGAAAGTGTGATTTTTAAGCAAATTATGCAGAAAAATACTAAAATGATTTAGAATGCATGAAACCATAATATCACACTAAATGAAGCTCTTTCAAGTCAATAAGTCCTTAAAATGGTCTAAAATGTATGTGAAAATATGCATTTTTAAGGACTTATCAAAGATCTTGCAGTATTATTTTTAAATCACCATCATCTAAAGTTATTTCCATAGTAATTTGTATGCAATATCTAGGGATTCTGGTGGCTACCTCCAACCACTATATCACTATGTTCAATAAGGTGCCTGTTAATTCGTTGTGGAGAGAGAGGAGCATTGTTAAAGATGGAGTCATATCTATAGTACCATAGGAAAGCATAAGAAAGAGATCAATGATGCTTATTATTTAGAGGGATAAGATGGGCTCTAGGTAGATTCAAAACTTAATAAAATAGTTAAAAATTTTGAAATGAGAGGTAAAAATTAAAACTGAAACACTCAAAATTAGCAAGCACATTTATGCTATGGCTGGGCCATAATATAAAAAATAATTCATTAACACACACCCATGCTAAGGCCAACCCTAATAAAAGAAGTAATTCAGTAACTTTAAAATGATATTTATTGCTATAGCTTTTGTTTCATTCATTTGTAGGATATGGACAATTGATATTTATAAGAGAATTAAGGAAAAACTCAATTGACAAAACTGTTACTATTCTCCATTAAATGATATTACCATTAAGAAAAGAAACTAAGGAAGGAATTAAAAAGAATTAAAAAAAGGATATTATAAAAGTATTTAAAAATCAATTGATAATGAATTAAGAGATAATTGAAATTACAATGCTTTGTTACATGACATTACCATTAAGAAAGGAAATTAAGAAAAGAATTTAAGGATAATTAAGAATGAAAATTGTTTTGAATTAAATGACATTGACATTACCATTCTCTATAGATGACATTTAAGAAAAGATACCAAGAAAGGCATTAAAAAGGAATTTCATTAAAGAAATAACAAAATCAAATGAAAAAGAGAATTTAATTTGTTGACAATTTCCTCATCCAAGAAAACCCATTTTCAGATTTATTGAGATACTCATCCCAAAACCGATTAAATTCCATCGAAGAAAATAGAAAGAGACACTCAAATAAACATGCTTGGAATGGAGATCCACTTAAAATCATATATTTTTTTTGTACCCTTGATAAAAATCTCTCAAAGCTCAACAATTTTGAACAAATACAAGAAGAAGAAAAAAAAAACTCAGATTTTGATATCACTCAAATGAGAATCAAGTTCCATCAAAGACGAGAGAAATATAAATGTAGAGGACTTTATTTATGGATAGGTTGCTCATCTAAGTAGACCCACTTATAGATTTTTAGTTACCCTAAAAAATTACCAAAACTGATTAAATTCCATTGAAAAAGAGAAAAAAAAATCACAAATCAACATACTTGGAATGGAGAACCACCTAAAATCAACCCCGATAAAAATCTGCCAAAACCCATAAATTTTCATCAAAGAAAAGAAGAAAAAAAAGGAAACAACAGGAAATCAAATAAACGTACCAAGTTTGGAGATTCCAAATTGAAGCTATGTTGGAAAGTGTTGTGGAGCTCAAGCCCTGCAAGACATTACAGAGCTCGTCAATGATTATGAGCGGTTTGGCATATTTTACTCCATTAATTTAATGAGATGATAATTAAGTAGACTTAATGGGATGAGAATTAATGAAAATTAACATTAGAGGAAGATAGAAAGAGAGAAGGGAAAAGTAACGCATATTTTACTCCACTAATCTAATGGGATGAGAATTAAATGGACTTAATGGGATGATAATATATGAAAATTAATGTTTTTCGAAAGAAAGAGAATGGAAGGGACGCAGAGAGGGAAGAGTGGAAGGAGGTCAATATAAATAGAGAAGGTCAAAATTAATTGAAGCTAATTGGAGCTGATTTCAATTTGAAATCAATTTGCTTCATATATTATATTAGTGTGATTTATTTGGATCTTTTATAAGTAGGCCTCATTGAAGAGAGCTACATATTTGTCATACTACTGTTAAAATTTGTGAGAATTTTAAGTGCGTGCAACTCCAATTAAGCGACTCCTAAACTCCTAATGAGACTTATGCAGCCTGCTCATAGCCATGTAGGAGAATATTATACGTGTTCATTGGTCAGCCCAACTCTAAGGGCAATGAAATTTTGTGCTGTTAAATATTAGATGTGGACTGGATTTGGTAAGTAGGATTGGAAGTTTGTGAAGGATAGCATTGAAAAATGATTTATTAGCAAACAAACAGAGTAGTCTGTAGTTTTGAAAGTAAAAAACAGAAAGTCAAAAGAAAACACTCACATGGGAGTCGTGGAAAGAGAGAGAAAGAGAAGGCTTCTTGCAGTCGGATGAGTTGGCATATGGTCTCATCCCTCTGCCAACAATTGAGTGGTGCTAAGAAGGTGGAGTAAACGACAATGAAAGATAATACAGATGACGAAAAGGAAACGGCAACAGGCACCATTTTAAAATGCTTTTTATGCTCCCACGTGGCTAAAAGGAGAACACCAATAATGAATATCATATGCACGTAAAGGAAGGAGGAAAATTTCAAATAAAGCTTTAAATTATTGCCTTATTTCAAAGGACATACCTTTAAAATATTTTAAATTAGTCTCTAAGTTTTTTAAAATAATTTTAATTAAAAACATCAGTATTTAAAAAATACCTTCTGGTGATTTTTTCCTCAATTTTATTAAAATACTAAAATTATTAATAATTTAAAGTTATGATATAGGTTTAGTAGCCACAACATGTAGCTGATCGCTGTGGGGACGTTAGTTGTCCTTGATTATTGTGAGAATGTCAGAGAAGGAAATTAGATAAATGTAGAGGAATTGAATAAAGAATTTCTTTTAATAAAATATATTTTGGATATTTTAAAAAACTTTAGAAAAAAGGTTTTTGAAAAATAGTTTTAAATGGATGGATGTCCTTCATTAATTTTTTTTAAAAAAACTTAGATATTAATTTAAAATATTTTCAAACTTTGTCCTTCTTTAAAATAAAATAAAAATTTAAGGTCTTATTTGAAACTTTCTGGAAAAAGGAAGTTTCATGATTTTACTAGTTCAGTAAGGAATTGATTTTTTTTTTTTGTGGTTTGTTACTCGTTTAAGATATATTATTATTTAGTCATGAGAGCACATGAAATATTTTGGTCAGATACCGATTATCGAAAGGTGATGTCAGCGTCCAAAAATGCCTGGAGAAAGCGATGCTGTTCTGATCCACAAAAAATGCACAAGCAGGTAATGATCAACGCTGGAAACATTCATCTCAGCGTACGCGTTTATTTTACTAGAGGAATAGCAGACCAGAGCAAGTCCCCATTAGAGAATAAGGGGCATTTTCGTCATATTGAAATGTCAACGTGCCGGTCCTGCCTCTGTGCCCTCCATCTCCCTGTTTCTCTGGAATCTCAAAACGTGAAAAACGTGGGGGCGTTGAAATCCTCAATAGCCGCGTCCCCTACAGTCTAAATCTATGTATGGGTCCTACTTAAAAGATCCAAACCGGTCAGAGATTATGAGCCAAATTTAAATGCTTTATGATCTAGGCCCGCATCAAGTTGTTCAGATGTTTAATCAAACATCTGAACTTGAGGGTGGGAACTTTAATCTGATAATAGCCCCTACCACTAGAGCTTAGAACTTGGGATAAGACTACACTTGCACTGGAGTATTTTGTCATGAACTGTTTGGATTTTGCGTGTTATTGCCCCGCTGACTAATTTATGTTGTGACGCCCGCATGACATGACATGTGTAACGACTCCCTATATTTATTACGAGATGGGCCACACAAGGTTTTAACTTTTTGTGTCATTTTCGAAGAAACGGTGATGGTCGCGGTGAAATGGTCACTGGTACATAGTTTTGTAACATTCTCAAATCACCCCGACCCAGCTGAATCCATTACATAACCACTGCTAGCAAACGAACGGTATACGTCGCAAACGTCAGGAACGTCCGGATTCCCGATTCCGAGACCTCTGAGTGTGTAGCTGGTGTTCTGATTTCCGACTACCTTATTAAGATGAGATGAGCTATTAGGGTTTTTTTTCTTTTTCTTGGTAAAAACCCTCTGTTATTAAATATCTGAGAGTTATTAATTGGCCGTCTAGGATTTCAACCTTTCAGTCACTTTTTTTCACCCGAGTAGGTACTATCCCTCTTACTAGGTGCCGAGAATTTCAACCTAGCAATCCCCTTCCAGCTACTCTATAAATAAATAAATAAGCCCTCAAGGTTACCTGGATTCCAACATGGCAGTCTAGGTACCACCTTGTTTAATACTGGCTGTCCAAGGTTTCAACCTCGCAATAACTTTTTGAGCTACTCTATAAACAAGTAAGCCTGTTCGAAGTAGGTGGGTCTCGTGGATAGATTTTTAAAATTTTTGACCCACTTGACACAGGAATCAACTATCCATAAGACCAAAACCCAATTCAGGATGCATTACCCTCAATCTCGTGACCATGTATAGTAAATATTCTACCAGCACTAAACATCCATAATAATCTACGACATGCAAGAAGTATATCATACCTTTGGAGATCCGCAGTGCTTTAATGGATTTCTTCAACACCTCTTAGCCTTCCACGCTATGACCCGAATTGGACTTCTTTTCTCAAGAAGAGTGGTGGAATCTTCAGGAGAAATCTCAACTCGAAATTCCAAGGAACTAGAAGAGAGAAGGAGAGAGAAACTCGTGCAACTCTTGCACGAAAGGGTTTTGGGCGTGAGAGAGACTCTTCCGGACGTCCAAGAGATTTTATAAACTTACAAATCTCTTCCTTGCCTAATTAAAATAGAAGTCTTACTTCCAAAGCAACTTTCTCCTTTCTAATCCCTTTTTTCTAGAGTTCGAGTCGGATTAGTATTTTCCAATAACTTGGGCTAGCGTGGGGACCACTAGGGATTCCTTAGAAAGCTGGCTCCAACTGGAACACCGCGACCCCACATCTCATGTGCAATCCGGGCCCACAGTTAATTGCAAATAACACCACTATATAAATGCAATTGCACTCCAGTCTTAGGAATAAATTACAATGAAGACCCTAAACTTTCCAATTACCACAAGTAGGCCCCTCTATCAATATCCGTGGATCAATTAGAATAAATCCGTCTCTTCCAATCTAAGTTCGACATCTTGTTATCCTTGAGCCCCAATTAATCACAGTAATCATCAGTATCATCCAATTAACTCTTAATTGAGATGGGTGCGCACTTACTAATGACAAATTCATTAATTGGCACAAGGGGATAATAGAGATAGATTCCATCTTGATCATTCAACGTTCCCACAGTTCTACTACCACATACCTAAGACACCGAGGTGTTAACCTACAGTCGGCCTCACTTATTGGTGACTCAAAGCAAATGAATAGATAGAAACTTGAGCTCATCAATGTCTCAGGATTGAGAGCCTATTGCTAGGGAATTATGAGAGCATACCTTATCATTGAGACGGAATTCCATAAGGTGCATCTCATGGTCCTTCAATACATCCAATGTACCAGCACCGTGATCCAGGATCTTACATTCTGATGATCGGGACAAATCACACTATCTCATAGTGATCAAAGTGCTGCAACCTTATCAAATAAGATGCCCAGTCTCATTACTGGTTGTGAAGCTATTTAAGTATAAAATTGGTGACATATATCTCCCGCGTGTGGATCTCATCCATGCACATATATCACATCTAATATACTAATGGGACCGATTCAACTCATGAACCATTATGTCATATGTATTGGTCATGTACATGAATTAGTAAAATAACACTCATCTCATGAAATCAAAGCATGATTTTATTGATAAATAAAGAAATTAATCAATTTATTACATCAACTGATGGATTGAGTCCACAAAATCTAACAAAGCCATCAATTGTTAGTTTGCTGCCTAGGATTTTAACCTAGTAGTCACGGTTCCTCGCTTGAGTAGGTACTATTTGTTATTATTTGGCTGCCTATGATTCGGTTTTGGATGGCCGCTTTTTGTATCTTGGGACCCAACCCCCTAAGTTAGGATAAAAAAAATACCATAGTTGATTTTATCATCAAATTGATTATTTGATGAAAAAAAAAACTACTATAGTTGGTTTTGCCATCAAATTAATGATTTCAAAAAAACCTACCATAGTTGGTTCTATTATTGAATTGATTGTTTGATGAAAAGTATAATGCATAGGATTGTATCAATCACTTTTTTCATCAATAGTAGATTCAACAAGGAGATCAACCCCGATTGACATGAATATGACGAATACCCCTATAACTCGGGAACATACATTTTGAGCGGTTCATATTTGAATATATGTGCCCCAATGTAAATCTTGACTCTTTTTAACTTTGAATTTTTTAAACTTAAAGCCTAAGAAGACCAGCTTTATTTTACTTCTATCTTAAACAGCTTAAATATCAAATTTAAAAGATGTACTCAAAATCTACTCTAAAAAAATTGATGATCCTACATAACTTTTAGCATATAAAATCAATAATTCCTAAAAATACTTTAAAAAATTATATTTATAATGTTATTATTATTTACATGCTCAATCATTGACTAGGACAAACTCCTCGAAAGTGAAAATTTTCGGCCTAGGGGATAGGCATCTCATGACGATTTAGGCACACCCCTGGCGCCCATGCAGAGTCATTACAAGAAAAAAAAATTGAGGTTGGTGAGAGATACCAAAACGGTCCGTATGGTCATGTTAAACATGAAGAGTACCCCAAATTTCCACGCCTCTGTCGGTCTGTCTCTCGCTCCTCTGTTTCCCACATCAAACGTGCTTCTTTTCCCATCACTTTCCAATCGCTTCCAGCCACAAATGCATGACCCTCATCTATATTATCCCATCAAACTATCTCCACGCTCCGTAAGCAAGCACAAACAACTTCGACTCCTCTGATCTGGGATTTCTGCATCTAGACAGAATATATATAGAGAGGGGAAAAACAAGAGGAAGAAAAAGAAGATGTCATCAGCTCCTCTGTTAGAAGGTGGTGGAGCTCCCATTGAAGGAGAGGTCCAGAAGAAATGGTGGGAGAATATATTGGATGCAGAGGAGGCCAGGCACCAGGTGTTGTTTTCAGTGCCCATGATCATCACGAACGTGTCCTATTACTGCATAACTCTCGTTTCGGTCATGTTTGCTGGACATCTTGGAAGCCTTGAGCTTGCTGGCTCCACCCTTGCCAATTCCTGGGCCACTGTTACAGGCCTAGCCCTTATGGTTTGTAACTCTCTCTCTCCCTCTCTCTCTCTCTCTCTCTCTCTTCTTTTTTTTTGGGTTGTCTTTTGCTGGTTGGGTTCTTTACTTCTTTTGTCGTTTCGGTTATTAGGTTTGTTTTGTTCGTATCGGATGTGAATAAATGATCTGTAAAAGAAGAGCAATCTGATTGGGGGATTTTTAACTTTCCGAACTGTTTTTCTTTATTCTTATAAAAAAAAAACACTGTTTTTTTTTAATCTGTATCAAAGCAGTAACAGCTTTAGATTGTTCCATGACGTTGTGGAAATCTCCCTTGTTTTTCGCCCGTAGAAAGTCGAAAGCTTTAAACTAATTTTTCTCATTTTCACAAAAAAAAAAAAAAGAAAATAGAATTTGAGAAAAATGATTTTTTGGTGACATCTGGAAGAATTTGCAATTGCTTTTTGTAACGTTCCTTGGACTTCAAGATACTCACGATGGTGGATTTTTGATGAAAACTTTCCGTGGAATTTTTTTTCACCAAACATCAGATTAGCTGAATCTGAGAAAAGCTTCGATTTTTCCATGGAAAGTTTTTCCGGGTTTTAGTGTTTGGGTTCTAGTGCCCCTTTTACAGCTAACAGCCAGATGGTTTGGATTGTTGGTATTTTTACATGATAATCCTTACGCTAACAACCGATACTGTTACGGATTGTAACAGTGCATATCTCTTCTATTATATTACAATACAGGGTCTTATTCAATTTGTTAGGGATTTTCATATCTTAGCGTAAAATTGCTAGTTGTAGCGCTTTGAACTATGACTTTTTATTTTTTCCGTTTTGTTATCTTAGTGTGAGGTCTTATGGCTATCCATGTTTATAAGATCTGGTCTTGAATGATGCATCAGCTAGGGCAGAAACCTCATGTTTCAGCTGATGTATTGATGCTTGATAAGAAGAACAATTTGTTTGAAAAACAATAAAAATGAGGTATAGGGTAATATTTTGAGAGCTTATTATGCATTTTAATTTGAGGATTTTACCCGAAAATTTATGTTAGGTGACCCTAAAACAAAATAATAATAATAATAATAATAATAATAATAATAATAATAATAATCCAAGCCATGGGTGGACCCGAGTAATCCAGGCTGTGGTTCTCAGATTCCGAAACAACCAGCACCAAATCAGAGTCTAGAACCTCTGATACTCTTCGATCTCCCAGCAACGATCAGAACCCAAGCCCTTGATCTCGTTGCAGCAATCGAAGTGGCCCCCTTGGAGATCAACCCGATCTCCTTCTTTAACTAAAAACCCCGGTTCTCTGCTTGCAGTTCCAGGCCCTGAATCACAGAACCTTGTGCAATTTAGCGGAGACCACTTCCGTGATTGCTAAATAAACACCAGTGGCCTTGTTCATGGAAGGACGAAGACCAAGAGCCTTGGAAACAAACGTTCATGGAAGGAAGAAGATGGAATAAAAAAGGGTTTCTTGGGGTTTTAAGGATTTTATTTTTGTGTTACTCTCAACAGGGCTTCACTGGTATATAGTAATGGGATTGTTTTGGGCTTTTTCCTGGCTCTGATCTTCATTTCTTTAAATTGATTTTAGAGTGTTTTAGACTTAAATAAAATATTAAGTATATGGGTGGAGGATGACGTTTGAATACATTTTTAAGTCTCAGACCATTTCTTTCTTTGATATAAATCTGTTTTCAAATAATTCCAAGGAATTCAGAAAGAATTTGCCAAGTGTGCCCTTGAAGAATGCCCCCAAACCATCCATTATAAAATGGAAAAGTGTGAATTTACCAGCTACAAGTTAAGAGGCTTAATCTGGTTCTTGTAGCATACACATTGGTAAATGGTACTTTTCTTTTACTCACAACATTTGTGATGGATCAATAACCACCATATAATTGGCTACTTACAAGTCATGAAAAGCTAAAATCTGCACTAATTAATTCTTGCTGATGAAAGATTTTGACTATACAAATACATATTGTGATGCACTGGATAGCTAGAAATTTTCAATTGTTGGCTGCCCAAAAGGGTGCTTAGCTTGTTTACTACAGATATCAAAATTTTCTATCACTACTGACATAGTAATTCTATTAATAGAATATAATGGTCTGAACCATTGAAATAAAATGTATTTAACTATAAAAAGAGATTATTAATAATTTCTTTAACAGTTTTTAATTTCATTTAAGATTGGTTATTCCATCTATTGTAATTCTCTCTCTGTAAATATCATTCTCAATGTAATCCCTATAGTTATGTTATGAGCATTATTGATCTTTTGTACATTGGCACCAACAACAATCATAAGCATGAACAACATGATTTGGGATGGTATCATAAAAAGAAGAAAAACAGAGATATGTTGGGTCTCTTATATTAAGTGTTATATGCTAATCTATGATGTAGGTGTCTTTTAAGTCTTGACTTATCTTCTTGTAATTTGGATGGAACTATTTATTTATTTGTGGATAGGAACTAAATATGAGTTCTCGGTGATCACATGATTGCATCAAGGGTTAGCCCTAAGCCCTTATCCCTCTATATCGATTATGAATGAGTTAACTCCTCTTATGCAAGAGGAGGTACTTTGGTGTATGTTCTTCGTGGATGATATAGTGTTGGTAGATGAATTAAGAAATGGTCCCTTATCCTTTTATATCGATTATGAATGAGTTAACTTCTCTTATTCAAGAGGAGGTACTTTGATGTATGTTCTTCGTAGATGATATAGTGTTGGTAGATGAATTAAGAAATGGTGTGAATGAAAAACTTAAAAGATGATAGGAGCCTTTAGAATTCAAAGACTTTAAAATATGCAAGTTCAGTGGGCAATTACAAAGAATTGAAACTAATATAAGAATTGAAGTGATGGAGGACAATATGAGATCTAACCTAACATGAAGAGATCAGATCTGAATAAACAATTAAAGTTCAGTTATAAACAGTCAAGTAAATTAAACAATGGATTTCAAGTAAATAACAGATCCATGGTCCAAGATGATCTCACAGATCCTGCAATAATCCCTTTTCTTGGCATAGAAAATAATAGGATCTTAATGGAAGATAGAACTTCCAAATTGCTTAGGGCCAGTAATACTGATCCAATGTTTTGGAAAGGGTCTAAAGAGAAGATCTATGATGGCACAAGTCAGATCTAGTATTTTCAGATCTGGAAGAGATCTAGATCTAACAATAGTTCAGATTTGAAATAGGTTTCAGATTTGGGATGGTTTACGGTTCAGATCTGAAGTTTGGTAACCAAGGGAATCTAGATCAGCAAGGTTCAGATCTGCGTGGTTTAGATCTGAAACAATACTAGAGGGGCTTTAGATTTGAAAGGGAAAAAGCCAAAATGCTCTTAGAAAGAAGAAGAAAGTGGAAGAAATATCATTACCTTTATTGGGCTCTCACCAAACTCCGATCCGGAGGCATTACAAGAAGAGAGCTCAAGAGAAAGGTTGCTCAAGAGGCTCTTGGAAGAAGAAGAGAAAGCTTCTTTTCATTCAATCTTTGAATAACATGACATACCATGAGAATACAAGAGAGTTCTTATATATAAACCCTAAGAGAACATAACCCAACTAAGAAAACAAAAGAAAATAGAAAAAAAAACAACTTTTCACCAACCTTGGGATTCGTGCACATAGAATGTGCACACGAAACCCAATGCACGTCCTTTGGTGCTTTAAGTTGTAGTCCCCCCCCCCCCCCCCCCCTCCTCTTTATTACATAAATCATTAAAACATGGGTCCCTTTTTATATTCTAAGACTCTTATAATGACTTGGGCCCTTCTAAACAAATTAAAACAAAGACAAAACTCTTTTATTCCTCCCATGTGGCACCTCCCAATGTGGGGCCTTCAAGTCAGTTGTGCACATGGGCCTCCTCCATGAAATCCTGCAAGATCTAGCCGTCGGATGTCTTCACCATGATGGATCAACGGTGGATTTTCCATTTCTTCGCGATCAAACCCTTGGCATTGTTCATCCATCCAAATTAGAGCTTGATCCATCATTCTGTGCCCCTTTCTTTGATAAACCTTATAAGAACGAGAGGGATCATATCTGATGTCCCCAGCATGAAGCTTAGGAGATACAATAAAGAAACTCATTCCGTTACCTTGGATTGATAATTAGTAAGATGGAGAAATTGATGAAGATGTTGATTATAGGATAAAAGAGGGATGGCTGAAGTGGAGACTTGCTTCTACTGTGCTTTGTGATTAACGAATTCCAATAATATTGAAGGAAAATTTATAGGACAATGATTAGACTAGTTATGACCTATTGAATAGAATGGTGGCTAATCCCGAAGAAATATATGCACAAAATGGATGTAGTAGAGATGAGAATATTGAGGTGGATGTGTGGTAAAACTAGAAAGGATAAAATTAAAAATGAGTGACTTTGAGCGCATAAAAGGGTAGCATTAATTAATAGGGGATAAAATTAGTGAAACCCGTTTGAGATGGTTTAGGCATTTTTCAACGCAAGCCTGCAATAACGCCAGTAAGGAAAAGTTTGGCTATGTAGGTTGAGGCCTACTAGGGGAAAATGGTAGGTCGAAGAGGACGTGGATGGAGGTAATATTAATAGATTTGAAGAAGTGCAAACTTATTTGAGGATTAGCTTAAGACAGATCGGAATGGAGAAACAAAATTCATGTAGCCAAGCCCACCCACCATAGTTGGGACAAGCCTTTGATGATGTTGATGATGGAAAGTGAATATGAACTAGAAATTAGTATTCATTTCCTTGGTTTATCTGAATTAGGTTTTTGAATGGAAAATGAGTTCATATCAAATTTTGTTACTTATTTGTATGCTATCATGCCTGAAATGATTGGAAATTCTTAGTTTAGCAGACAAGCCACTATCAATGAGGACTTCTGCTCAAAGAATCTTTTATCCTCAAGTTGTTTTCTCCTGTTACTCTTTACTGTTGTGCTAATTTTCCAACCATAGCTCTTGATTTACTAG
Organism: Sextonia rubra; assembly: GCA_037013555.1. Classification (NCBI taxonomy): domain Eukaryota; kingdom Viridiplantae; phylum Streptophyta; class Magnoliopsida; order Laurales; family Lauraceae; genus Sextonia; species Sextonia rubra. Next base: position 11,938,702 of record JASUAD010000011.1, read on the forward strand.
TGATTTCTTCAAAGGAACATGGAATTCTGAAAATTACTCAACAGTTCTATGGATTAAAGTTATATCATTAGGTACACTATAAAGTTTTCCTTAGTATGTTCGTTCTTTTCAGTTCTTGTTTCACCACATTAGATGCTCTTGTTAACATGTTTTGTTGCTAGGCTCTCATTCTTCTATTTAGGACACACATGATGCTACACTTACCAGATCCATGCATAGCATTTCATATATGGTTTGAGCTACTGGCATTGATTTATCTCATTTATTATGTTTCAGACTGGTCTAAGTGGTGCACTTGAAACTCTTTGTGGTCAAGGGTTTGGCGCTAAGTTATACAGGATGTTGGGGATCTACCTACAAACATCAATCATTACGTGTTTCATCTTTTCTGTGATCATATCTTTATTGTGGTTCTTTTCAGAACATGTTCTAATTTTGCTCCATCAAGAGCCTGAGATAGCAAAAATGGCCGGTCTCTATCTGAAGTATCTAATTCCGGGATTATTTGCATATGGCTTTTTGCAATGCCTTTTGAGATTTCTCCAGACACAGAGTGTCGTCATTCCTCTTGTCATATGCTCTCTAGTTCCATTTGTTATCCATGTTGGTTTAGCATATCTATTGACTTATCATACAGCCCTTGGTTTGAAGGGAGCAGCACTGGCAGCCGCAATATCATTATGGTTATCATTTTTTATGTTGGCACTGTATGTGAACTATTCAGAGAAATTCAAGTATACATGGGAAGGGCTTTCAATGGAATCCTTTCAGTATGTACTTCCAAACATGAAGTTAGCAATTCCCTCAGCAGTGATGGTCTGGTGAGTAATCCTTACCCTTTATTTCTTTTAGTTACTGCATGTAGTGGTTATTATCCCTAGGTTTATTAAATTCTCCTATGAATTGACCATATCTTTTTGAGAATCGATCATTTTCACTCATTCTTTATGACATGTTAGGAGTTTTCCATGATTTTCATGGAGGCTTAGATGCCTTAGGTGTTGTTCAGCCAAAAAACGCAACCAGATTTCTAAATAGTTTCAACCCGATATGGGTGAGAATGCTGATAAATTTCTAAATATTGTATCAGCTGATATTTTGAACATGGCTAATTGGCTCTCATCAAGCAAGTTTTCCATAATTACCACAACTACATAAATCTCAGAAAAAAAAAAAAGAACATTTAACTTTTCTTTTACAAAGTAAAGTCATTTGAATCTTGTAAAATCATCCCCAATTACCGAAGTGTAGTGGAAACCCAAATATAAAGGTTTCTATGGTCCCATCAAATCACTATGGATTAATTCCCAATTGAACCTTGCACCATGAAATAGACTTGTCAAATGGAAGATAATATAATGTGCCTTTCTCTCTCTCTCTCTCTCTCTCTCTATATATATATATATATATGAAAATGGTAAATTTTATTAATCCAACAGAAAGAAACAGAAAAACAAAGCCAAAAACAGCTTTACAAACACAGATAGAAACGGAAAACAAAGATAAAACCCCTAGTTAAAAACAAAGAATATTAAACATCAAAGGAAATAGAAGATCAAATAACTCACTCCTTTGCTAGATTATCCGCCATTGTATTTGCCTCTAGTAAAACGCGATGGAAAGTAGCCCCTAACTGTTGAGAATATCCTGAGCTTCCACCACCCAATCCGTCAATCTCTAAGGATGAGTAATCTTCCCAGAGCTCCACTGAATAACTGAGAAAGAATCACCATCAATAATTGCTTTACATCCTCCTAGGCTTCGTAACTCATGACAACCTACTAATAGAGCATAAACCTCTGCTTCAAAGCAATTCACTGGCCATGAAAAACTCTTGACCGCATTACTACCACAATCCCTAATAACACCTCCAATGCCTCCTTGATTTGGCTCGAAAAAGGTTCCATTGAAGTTAAGCTTAAGGATTCCAATAGGAGGAGACAACCAAGTAGCTTGAAGCTTCTTATTAGCATGACGAGCCCCCTTAACAATTGCCTTTCTATATTGATGTCCCTTACACCTCAATATTATCAAATCATGTCTCTTGTTTTTTCACCAACTTTTTTGTCACCATAGCTTTCAACATGTATAAGTTGCCTTGAAGACTCATGCCAATTAAAAGCACCATCATTTGTACTCATTTGCTCACACAGTGAACAGCAGCATCCACACTTGGCAGGAAAAGAGCTCACCAAAAGCTTCCTCAGATGTTAAGACCTTTGTGTTTTTTGTGCATGTATCATCTGTATTGTAGCCCATTATAAAAGATTGGTTACTGAACATGGAACCCACTTTGGTATCAGGAAACTGGGGCAAACCACTTATACTTGCAGGCTTAGCACTATATGTTGCCTAACTGTTTGAAGCTTCTATAATACCAAAATTAATGTTGTTTCAATTTTCCAGTTTGGAATACAAATTAATGTTGTTTCAATTTTCCAGTTTGGAATACTGGGCCTTCGAACTTCTTGTGTTGTTGGCAGGGTTGATGCCAGATGCGGAGAACACTACCTCACTGATTGCAATATGGTATAGTTGCTCACGTCCCGTTTTTAGTTTCTTTAAAGATTGCACTCCTTAAGTAGTAATGTTGTAGGTATCACACTTGAGCCTGACTGTTGGATTACATGTTGGTTTCATAGCGTGAATACAGAAGCCGTCACATTTATGCTTACATATGGTTTCAGTGCAGCTGTGAGGTATGTATATTGAGCCTCTGAATGCTGGTACCTATGTTTTATATACTGTCTCCTATCTTTTCTCAGTTAATAAACTTTCTTTGGCAGCACTCGTGTATCTAATGAGCTCGGTGCTGGGAATGTTGATAAAGCAAAGAATGCTGTGAGCGTGACACTAAAGCTTTCTGTATTTCTTGCTGCAATAGTTGTTTTGTCACTAGTCTTTGGTCATAATATCTGGGCCAGTTCATTCAGTGACAGCCAAACAATAATAAAAGATTTTGCTTACATGACTCCCCTTCTTGCTATATCCATATTGTTTGATTCTGCACAAGGTGTTTTGTCAGGTAATTATACATATAAAGAAACTGCCTAATTACTTAATTGGTTATTTTCCTACGTGTTTTGTTTAAGTAGATAAATGCCTTCTAATCTTTCATTTGTGGTATGCAGGGGTATCAAGAGGCTGTGGTTGGCAGCACTTGGCAGCATGGACCAACTTGGCAGCCTTCTATGTCATCGGCATGCCAATAGCGATCTTGCTTGGTTTTAAGTTTAGACTGCATGCTAAGGTATATTGTCATTTTCTTTTTGTCAAAGGAAACAGCCATGAGTGCACGCACATGATTCTCTTATTTTTTAAAACAGTTTTTTTACCAATTTTTTTTTTGAAATCATGTTGTCATTGTCTTCATCATTATCATAGCCTGAACTATCTATTTGGGGTTCTTCTTAAGCGAATTCTGTGAAAGAACTCAAATTTAAGCTTTAGTCATAATACCTCTGTACTCTACCTATTGTGCATGAAAGTGATCTCTCTCTCTCTCTCTCTCTCTCTCTCTCTCTCTCAGACACACACACACACACACACACACACACACACACACACACACACACACACACACATGCTGTTGAGCAAGAATGGGCACATTTTGAAATTATTGTCTGAGAGGAACTTTAATTTGTGACTAACACAATTCATAAAAAACACTCAATGTCTTCTTTCTAAATTTAGTTCAGTGCCGGGCTGCTGGTTACTCGTACTTGTCCATTCTTTTGCCATAGATCATCAACATTCATCGCCCTGGTAGCCCTATCTGAATTATCAACTATTAGCTTTGTGTGTTCCTACTTTTGCACTCATACCTGTTTATAAACATATTCTCTGTAATTTTGTATTGTATCATTTTTTTCATCGTCATTTTGTGTTGGCCAAATCTTAAATATCAGGATGTGTTCTTTCTTCATCTTAGTTATTGTAAGATCAGAAGCCTATGCAAAGTCAAGGCTAGCCTTCTCATTATTGTTTATTCTTCCCAAAAATATCCTGCGTATTTTGTCATAACATTCTCATTACTTCCCAACCTGACCATGAAAGCCACATTTAACTATGATGCCTTCATGAGGACTCCTGTATAAACCCATTAAATTATAGATTCAGATTGTTGGAAAATTTGCCCTCTTTATAGAATAAAATTTTCGTTTGGAAGTTTTTCCTATGCTAGCTCTTTAAGAGAGGACATGAGATTAATAGGAGGGGCTGAGAGTGAATCCATAATAGACAATTACCGGTGTTAATCTTCATATGAATGATTAACATTGAAAAGGTAGTCTAGACGGGGGCAATGGCCTAATAAACCAATAACAGTTCAGCTGAATGATGGAGTCATAGCCTAGATGAAAGTCATGAACAATGAATAATTTCCTGTGAGTTGCAACACTTGAAGGACTTAATGGATTCGCAAGAAGCACAGAAGGGTGGATTTGAAATAAAAGCAGTTGCTGAGTGATGCCTAAACTGATAGGCAGGCAGACCACAAGGCCAGTGGATGAGCACAGCATGTGGAGCATGTGCTTTAGTTGGAGCGGCTCACTCCTGGTAGCCAGCAGTGCAGTGAAGATGTTTATGCATCGGAGATGGACTTGATCATCAGACCTGCAGTGAATTGGTGTAGTTGGATGTGAATTTCTCTATTAGAATGAAGCTTAGCGATAGCTTAGATCCTGAGATAAAAGCTTGGAAAGGAAGATATCTTGAGCAGAAGTAACTGAATGATGAATGATCTAAACAGTCTTATGGCTGCAGTGGGGGTATGATCATGACAAAGATGACCTGCTCCTGATGATGCACGGCAGTCAGTGGATTGAACAATGCTAGAAACCATGAAAGCCCAAAGAAGGGAAGGAGAGAAGAGTAAAGATGAAAGCCCAAATAAGGAAAGGAAAAATAGTAAATAAAGAAAGGTTAATTAAAGAAAGAAAGTAAGGTTAATTATACTTCAATTTTCTTTGATCACAGAACAGTGCATATACAAAAGCATGTGCTTGATTATTGGGTCTGAGACTTATCATTCGTAAGAGATTTCAGAATTCCATTAAAATGGTGAGAATCCAGTACCCCTAAGGGACGACTGTAGTTTTACATATATAGGGGTTGATTTTCCTCATTACAATCCATAGATCCTATATTATAGCACAGATCCTAAATTATAGCTAACAACTATGCATTATCCTTTGACTTATTCTACAATACAACACTGGACTGATAACTGGACTGAGCCTAAATGGCCTGCTGGCCAAGATCGGGCCTGGACTGGGCCTAATTGGCCTGCTTCGATTGACACCCCTTCTCAAATTGATGCTGGGGAGTCATAAAGCAGCAATTTGGAGACAAGAAATTGATGCCGAGGCCGAGGAAGTCCCTTTGTGAAGATATCTGCAAACTGAAATTCTGTAGAGACATGAGGAAGACGAATGAAATCATGCTTATATTCATAACGAATAAAGTGGCAGTCAACTTCGATATGTTTGGTGCATTCATGGAATACAGGATTTTCAGTTATTCGGATGGCCCCAGTATTATCAACATGCAAAGAAGTAGGAGAGGTTTGAGCGAACCCGAGTTCCGATAGAAGTCCCCGTAACCATAAAATCTCAGAACAAGCAGAAGACATTGCCCTATATTCAGCTTCCGTGGAAGATCTGGACACACGTTCTTGTTTCTTGCATTTCCAAGAAACGAGAGAAGGTCCAAGGTACATGCACCAACCAGTCAGCATCCGCATAAGCGGACAGATGAAGAGGATTATCCTTTGGATAATATAAACCACGAGGGACAGTGTTTAACAGATAGCGAATAATGCGCTTCACAGCTGTCAAATGAAGATGTCTAGGAGCTGTCATGAACTGGCTCACAAGATGAACAGCATAGGAGATGTCAGGTCTAGTGATGGTGAGATAGACAAGACTTCCCACCAAACGCCGGTAGGTATGAGGATCAGGAAGAAGATCGCCATCATCTTTACTCAACTTGAGATTGACCTCTACAGGCGTATCTACAGGTGAAGAATCATGGAGGTCAGCCAACTTGATAAGATCTGACGTGTATTTATGTTGATTAAGAAATAGACCTTTGGGAGATTGATGCACCTCTAAGCCCAAGAAATAATGCAATGGGCCCAAATCCTTCATACAGAAGGAATCCTTGAGAGAAGCTTGGAGAGATTTAATCATACCATCATCTGTGCCAGTGATAATAATATCGTCAACATATACGAGAAGCACAGTAACACCAGTAGAGGAGTGGCATAAAAAGAGAGATGGATCATAAGAACTTTGGGTAAAGCCACTCTCGCATAAGCGACCCTTGAAGGTCTCGAACCATGCCCAAGGAGCTTGCTTGAGACCATAAAGCGATTTGCGCAGACGATAGACATTCCTCTTTGAAGGAGAGGGGACACCTTGTGGTATCCTCATATAGACTTCTTCTTGCAGATCCCCATGGAGAAAGGCATTTTTGACATCCATTTGGTATAAAGGCCAGGATTTAGAGGTAGTAATGGCGAGAAGTAACCGAACAGAAGTCATTTTTGCCACAGGTGCAAATGTTTCCTCATAGTCAATGCCATACTCTTGTCTGTTTCCGAGTGCTACAAGTCTAGCTTTGTGTCTATCCAATGACCCATCAGATTTAAGCTTGATCGAGTAGATCCATTTGCAACCGATGGGTTTAACTCCTGAAGGACAATTCACAATATCCCAGGTGTGATTCTGATCCAATGCGTCCAATTCCTCCTTCATAGCCTGGTTCCAGCAATCTTGTTGGACAGCCTGCAAATAAGAACTTGGGATAGAGATAGAAGAGAGAGTGGTCATCAAAGAAGTATGGGTAAATCCATACCTATCAGGCGGTCTAGAAGTTCTGGAGGAGCGACGTAAGGGAGGAGTAGTTATGGAACCATGTGTCGGTGGAGGATCAAGAGGAGGGCCATCCGCAGTGGGAGGTTTCTCCCGACGGTGGTATACAAAAGCAGGATTAAACCGAGTAACAGAGGTTTGATCCGAAAAACCTGGTAAGAGAGCCGGTGAAGAGGGAGGAGGACTGTCCATGTGAGTTTGGAAGAAATATTGATTTTCAAAGAAAATAACATTTCGGGAAACCCTGAGACGACGACCAATGGGATCATAACAAACAAAACCTTTTTGATTAGTGGCATAACCCAAAAAAGCACACCTGCAAGATTGTGCTGTTAGTTTCGTTCTTTCTGTGGGAGGTAAATGAACAAAGCAAACACAGCCAAAGGTATGTAAGTGATCAAACACAGGATGATGACCAAACAATTGAAAATGAGGCGTTAAATGGCCAATGGTAGGGGATGGAAGGCGGTTTATGAGATAAACAGCCGTGGTGAGAGCTTCAGTCCAAAAACAAGGGGGAACAGATGCTTCAATCAGAAGAGTTCTAAGGACATCAAGAAGATGTCTGTTTTTCCGTTCCGCAACTCCATTTTGTTGTGGAGTATACGGACAGGTACGTTGAGAAATGATTCCTTTATTGTTTAAAAAGGATTGAAAATCCTTGGAAACATACTCCCCCCCTGAGTCTGAGCGCAAAGTTTTAATGCATTTAGAGAATTGGTTTTCAACATAGTGAACAAAAAATTTAAATGCATTAAGAACATCAGACTTCGAATGTAATAAATAAATCCAAGTAAATCTGCTGTAGTCATCAATGAATGTTACAAAGTACTTGAAATGACTATGTGAAAAGGTCGGAGCAATGCCCCAAACATCACTGTGAATTAAGTCAAAACATGAAGTGCTCCGTGTGTCAGAGTTTGGAAAGGGTAAAGTTTTACTCTTTCCTAATTTACAAGCATCACATTCAAAAGAAGCTGAATCAATAGGTTTATTGATAAATCCAGAGTGAAATAAAGTAGACATTGTAGAAGCATTCGGATGACCAAGTCTATTATGCCACAATCGAGAATTATTCTGAATGAAAAAACAAAATAACTAATGTAAAGTTTTATCATGAATAAATGAAGACACTGGTAAAGGAAAAAGTCTGCCACGCTTAGGCCTCCTCGCGATTACTTCCCCCGACTCCTGGTCCTGCACAACACAACCAGTAGAAGAAAAAGAGACAGTGTAATTATTTTCAACAAGTTGACCCACAGAAACCAAATTGGTAGTAAGATGAGGAGAAACTAAAACATTGGTTAAGGGTAAGGGGTATCACCAATAGAGGTGATGGGAAGATGATCTCCGTTGGCAGCTTGAACCGTAAGATGACCAGTGTAAGGAACTACATTTTGCAATTGTAGAGGTGAAGAGGTCATATGGTTACTAGCACCAGAATCTAAGTACCATGTATTAGAAAGAGATGACCCAGTACCTGCGATGTGCATGGAGGCCAAGGCATTGATAATCATTTGGTTGACCATCTCAGGGGTGAGAGGAGGTGGGGATGCAGATTGCGTGGAGGAATCAGGTTGTGAGGAAGAATCAGACGGCATATCACTGAATTCAGAGGAGGCATATCATGGAGTGGTGACTGTGTAAGCACTAGGAGCTGATGACACTGTGTAAGGATCAGAGGCTGATGGCACAGAGTTGCGGAAAGTAGAATTGCGACCCTTCTTCCGGCATTCATCAATGACATGACCAGTGGCCTTACAATATCGGCAGATCTTGACCCTGCATTGATTTGCATAGTGACCATATTTCTTGCAGTTATGGCACTGAACTTTACTGGTATCCCGGGAAGAGCGTCTGGTGGTAGCAATATAGGCAAGCGGAGCCTCAACAGCCCTTTGTTGTTCCATAGTAGATTTAGTGACGAGACGTTGTTCTTCCCGTAGAAGCTCCTGAAGACAGTCATCCAGGCTAGGAAGTGAAGTCCTGCTCATCAAGTTGGATCTAACTGTCTCAAACTCCAGATGAAGTTGCATAAGAAACTGATCCCGATGGCTACTTTGCTGTAATCGAAATAGTTCAGGTAGAAGAGCTTCAGACACCGAGGCAAACTTAATTTAATTGTATTCGGACCATAGTCTGCGAAAGCCATTGTAATACTCCTGAACAGATTGTGTGCCTTGAGTATATTGAGAAATATCAAGTTCCAATTGAAATTGACGAGCAGCAGTGCCTTGTTGATAGATCTTTTGAAGATAGTCCCACATTTCACGGGCAGTTTGGCAAGGTCTGAGGTTGAGGATAAAATGGGGGTCAACTGAGCCGAGTAACCAGGTTTTTATTTTATCATCCTTAGTTTTCCAAGCTAAAACCTTCTTGTCATCGGCCTCAGGTTTAGGGTCAGATCCATCAATGTGTGCCCAAAGTTCCTTGCCTTCTAAGTAAATTTGAAATTGGAAGGCCCATGAGGTATAATTAGTGTCATCAAACTTAACCAGGGAGATTATGTCAGATTTGTCCATGACGACCCAGAACAAGCAAGCACTCCAGAAAGCAGTAAACAGCCAGAATGAGAAGAACTAGCAGAAGGATGATCAAGCAGCAGTAATATCAGAATCAGACCACAATCAGTGGTGAGAGACACAATCAGATGGATCAGATGGATCAGAGTGGTGTTGTAAAGCAGCAGATAGCAACCAGCAGAGAGATGCACAGGTCCACAGAATGAGGAACAAGCAACAACAGAACAAATTGCAGGAACTTGCAACAGTAATAAAACAGGAGAATTAACTAGCAGAATGATGAATCAGTGCATGCACTAGCAGCAAGTAGCAGCATCCAAATGTCCCTGTCGTCAGGGAGAGATACATGACCTAGGCCCCACCGGAGGATCGCTTGATAGATCAGAGAGTGGGGATGGTTGAGCAGGATAAGCACACAACTAATGGAAGTGGTCTCAAACAAATCAAATCCAGAACCAGGATTTTGGACGGCCGAGATGAAAACAAGTGAAAAAATTGAATTTCCTCAAAAATAGGTAGAAGGCCTACCTCTGATGACCAATAAATGTTGAAAAAATCGTCATAAATAAAAGGATATTCAGACGACCAAGAGGGAGGAATCCGCTGAGATGGTGATGATGATGATCACAGGTGGGCCACGCCTGATCTGAGAAGATCAGGGATGATCAGAGAAGATCCGACTGAAGAAGATGATCACAGATTGGCTTCCAAGGCTTGGAAGATGACTAAGACAACCAAGATGATTGATTAACCTCGCTCTGATACCATCTCATTCGTAAGAGATTTCAGAATTCCATTAAAATGGTGAGAATCCAGTACCCCTAAGGGACGACTGTAGTTTTACATATATAGGGGTTGATTTTCCTCATTACAATCCATAGATCCTATATTATAGCACAGATCCTAAATTATAGCTAACAACTATGCATTATCCTTTGACTTATTCTACAATACAACACTGGACTGATAACTGGACTGAGCCTAAATGGCCTGCTGGCCAAGATCAGGCCTGGACTGGGCCTAACTGGCCTGCTTCGATTGACAAGACTAAGCCTCCTTGTTTTCTTTAATGAAGATGTCATGTAAGCGCCATTTCTTGTTTTTGTGTACATGTTCAAACCTCGAGCGACATTGATTGTTGGTCTTATATTGGATTTACCCATAAATTTTTTGTACAGTCTTAGTTCTATCCCTAAATTTTTTGTACATTCTTAGTTCTATCCTTTCTTGGAACGCTACAAATCCATTAGCACAACCTATACACTTAGTGATCTAAAACACTAATTGGGCATATAGTTCACTCATTTTGGTACATGCTTGCTGAAATCAGACGATGCAAATGGTTTATCCCTTTGCATATTAGCCTTGATTCAATGGTCTAGGTCAACAGTGTCAATCTTTACACCCTTGACCAAAGGCCGAGATCAAGTGGGGATCCACTTTCTCTCTCTCTTGTGTGGGATTGATGGGTTCCAAATCTTGGTCATTTGAGTGGAGAAAGGACTTGGAACCTCTATTAATTACACTACTTTCACGAGTTCTTTACCATCATGGAACTCTCCTTTAGTGGCACCCCTTTAGAACATTCTAATAACTTGACATTATTTGATATTTACTCTAGATAATTGTAGGAGAGTTCTATCGTTCAAAAAGTTCTATATATATATGGGGAATCCTCCTGTGCATGCATCCCTCATGGAGGGACCCTGCACACTCCTCCGTGGGGCTTATTGTGGCCCCCACAAAGGGATGAGACCCCCCATGCGAGACAACCTTAGATATTTAGTTTGGTCTTAATCACATATTCATAATCCCTTCATCCGTGGCCTACAAATCCAATCCGAATCTCCATTCCATTCGGATTGGTGCACAGTTGATCCAAGAGTCTTGTAAATTCGAATTTAATCGAAAATTGGTGGATGTGTGTAATTTAGGGGGGTTGTATGTGTGGTCCATTTAGATGGACCATACAATGGGCCCTACCTAGAGTTCTCACGAAAAAAACAGTGAGGGATATGCACATGAATATTTTCTGATATATGAGGATACTTATAGGAATAAAGCCCATATGGGAAATAATCCTATGAGAACTAGTTCTGACCACTGTTTTGTGAGAAGTCTAGGTGGGGCCCTTTTATCATCAATCCAAATCTTGCAATACATAAGGAAACCCTGATATTCACACGTCCTAAATTTTAGTCAAATCCGAATTTTTTAGACCGCTGGATCGATTGTGCACCAATTCGAATGAACTAGATTTGTAGGCCGCGGATAAAGGGGGTAGGGACATGTGATTAGAGCTAAACTTGATATTTAGGGTGGCCCCACATAGATCTTTCCATTCCCCCGATCCCATCCCCAAATGGGACCCACAAGTGGGCCCTATAAAAAAATTCATGGTAGATGTGTGAAAACACTTCTTATAGAATTAAAGCCCATATGGGAAATAATTCTATAAAAACTAGTTGCCACCATTGTTTTGTGGGAAGTCTAGGTGGGCCCTTCTATCACCCAATTCAAATCTTGCAATACACAGGGATTTCCTGGTAGTTACTCGTCCTAAGTTTTGGTCAAATCCAAGTTTCCTAGATCATTAGATCGATTGTGCACCAATCCAAATGCGAATGAACTAGATTTGTAGGCCACAGATGAAGGGGTTAGGGACATGTGATTGGGCCAAATTTGATATTTAGAGCGGTCCCACGTAGATCTTTCCATCTTTCCTGGTTCCATTTCCAAATGGGACCTATAAAAAGTTCTCACAGTCGGTGTATGAGAACACTTCTCATAGGATTAAAGCCATATATATATGTATATATATATAAAGAGAGAGAGAGAGTTGTAGGAGTTCCCTTCAAGTCTCCCTCCTTTCATGCCAAGTGTGTTATTTGTTCAGGGGGTTCAACATTTGGAGCTTATAGTCGCTATGTTCTCTGCATGTCTATGCCATTTGGCACCTGGCCACCTATGATGCCCAGATATGGAATAGATACGATAGGGACACGACAAGGATACGAAGGGACATGAATTTTACACATAAGAAGTGAAGTATCGGAAACAATAGGACACGATATGTTGCCTATTTTGAAATATCCATGTATCATAGCTTGCCACCACAGTGTGCCATGTGTTGTGAGTAAGACACTGTGTTAGGTCCCTGGTACAACTCTTGTGGGCACTCGTGTTGCATCCGTGTTGGTGTTGGAGTGATGCTTGAATACCTTCCTAACACAACTACGAAAGACCATAAAACCATTGTTATCCTGTTTTCCATCACCAATTAGTTTTGGGACAAGTGGTAGCTCAATGGGGTTTGAGATCTTACACACTGCTTAATCCTATTTGGGATAGCTGACTCGAATCCTCCTTTTCATTCTACAATTGCTCCCAAATGTCAGAACCTATCACATTTCATTTTTATCCAACACATCTTCTCTGCTTTGACACCCGAAATAGCACCAACATGTTCTACTGTCTTGAATATGCTTATTTTCAACCGGTTTGGTTCTTTATGTTCATTGGTGCGTTTAATAACTTATACAATGAATTTTCTTCTCTTTCCATTATGATCCTCATATTTGCTTCACCCACAGAGCTCAAAAAACAGGATATAGAATTATGAGAATGTGCATTAATGTTTTGATCTCTTGGGCTTTGCTGCATGTTTCTATTGCTGCATTTAGATCCTTCAATTTTTCATGTGATTTAGTATGTTGCTAGGGCAAGTGACCTTGAATAGAATTGTACTCCACTCTTAAAAGGTATTACATGTTGTGTGTTATCAACTTGCCGCATCAAGTTCTATATTTATGGAATGAAGCACCCTGTTCGGATCTAACAAATTGGATTTGTGCAGGGATTGTGGATTGGATTGATCTGTGGTCTCTTTTGTCAAGCTTGCACCCTCTTACTGATCACATTGCGCACTAAGTGGACACAAATGGAACTGTCTGTTCTTGACAAACAAAACCATGTGCTTGTGTAAGTACTTAACTGGAGCAGATGGATGGGAAATATACAACTAAGCTTTGGGGTGGCAACAGAGATGCAGATTGAATGGGTCTGCCTCGTGGCAGCTTTGATTTGATGCGATTTAACCCTTGAGGCAGATTGAATCAGATCACTCTCTATTGAGGACTTAGCGATTGTATTATTCCTGACCCGGTTTGAAACTAAGTTTTTCATTTATCTAAGATTTTGAAAGTTTTGGACCATGGTTTCTTGTTAGTAATCCTATAGGATTTGTATTCTTGCGTCTCCCAAGTGGTTAGGAAGATGTGTATTGATGAATGAGGGAACCCCATTTATATTTCATGTTATTGAATACAAATAAAAAAAAATCTTGCGACATTCTCACATGCCTTCTCTATAAGTGAAGCTTGAATGGGGTTGCCCTGCCGCAGAAGGAGACGTGGATTCTTAGGTAAACCTGGTTCAGGGTGCACCTAATTTGATATCAATCAAGCATATGCCGTAAAATATGATCTTTCAATAAGAAAAAAACCATAGTCAAGAATTTATGTAAATATGGGTGGAAGTTCATGAGAAACTTACTAAATTTTTTGACATTGATGAATTCACTAGAATTTTTAACATTGATGGTTTCTAGGAATCCTACTATGACTCAATATAGATGCGCCCTTTAGTATTTATAAATTTAATGTGGGTCCCTCAATCCTATAATCACATAGTTTCTTTGTTGATTACTAATATTAGGTATATCCTACAAATAGTTTCTTTGTTGATTACTAATATGAGAGGTCTCTCGGGTACTCTGTGTGCGGCCATATATATGTACTCCTAAGAGAATACTCCTTACCTGTCAGAATTGGGTAACTCCCGAGCCGAAAGCCATCGAAGGCTGAATTGGTGAGGGACATCTTAGGTCATAAAAAAAAAAATTAGATCCTATAGGTGTCACATTAGATAACTTCTACAATGATTAACATTAAGTGAGTCTCATATGACCAATATTAAACACGAGTCTCATACTAATTACCAACATTGGGATTGTCTGACTAATCATTGGTTTGCCATCATTAAATGAGTCTTATTATTTAATGGGCACCTAGTGATGACTGTAATTAATTTTAAATGAGACCCACCTTGATTTTTTTTTTTTTTTAGAGATGGAGTCCTCAATGATCTCTAACACTCAATAGGATTCTGTTATAATCCCCATTGGATGTATTAAATTATGATTATTAACATTTGGTGGATCCATATTGATTGAACATTGCTTATGGTTTTTAATATTTAATGTAATGATGTTCTAATTAGATGGGCCCTACCATGGTTACTAATAATAATCACTTATTGTGATTATTGGTTAGTGGATTTCCATTGGGTAAATCATCCATTTTTCTCTATTCATTTCTTGCTTTGGTGCATCATCTAGTGAGACTTTTATAGCTAGCCACACTTTAAAAGTATATTAAATTTTGTAGAACTTATCAAACATTTTAAGTTGAGGGGTCAATTGTAACTAGCATTGGTTGTAGACAGGCCCTTAGTGTGAATTAGACCAATTAGAAGGTCCTTTAGGGACTTTTCCATAACCAACTTTCAAAAGACTCAAATACCCTAAGTTATTTTGTTACTCTCTCTTTAGCCAAAAGCGTGACTTAGTCATTTCCCTTTCATTTGCAACAAAAATCTACTTAAACCATCTCCTCTCATGCTCATTTTATTTCCACCAATTTCTCTCATCTCTCTCTTGTTTCCTCTCTTCTTCTCTCTCATTTTCTCTCCAAAGTCCCATCAAGAGCTAGGTTTACAAGCTCCTTTAATGGCTTCCACCATCTACATCTCAAGATCTTGAAGAACCAAGCCATCATCTCCCTCATCCAACTCTCTATCAAGCTAAAGTCCTCTCCCCTCTCTCTAACAAGGTGAATTTGTTTAGTTTTCTTTCATGTATTCTTGCCTAAGACCCTTTCTCCCCTTGGTTCATGTTTGGGATGGTGTAAATCTATCTATCTTGGATGTTTTTGGGTGTGAGTGCTTGGACTTAGTGATCTAGAGCTGGTGAAAAGGGATTTTCTTAATTCTGAGGTAGGCGTAGTATGCTTTTAATTGACTTACACGTGAATATCCTTGAATGAATGTTATGTGTTTGATGGAATTCTCCTTAGAACATCCTTTGATATAAGCTCGTCTTTGTACTTAGATTTCTAGGTGGAAACCCTAATTTTCATTGTTAATGGCCCTATTGATTTTGATTCTCATTTATTTTGATGAATGGATTGATGGATCTATCAATGGATGTGATGTTTATTGCAATGGATTTATTTATGATAGAAATGGATGAATGAATGGCTTGGATATGTCGAATTTGATGGAGGATGTGTTTGATTGATGATGGATATTGACGGGGCCACATGAGGTGGTACATGTGTTGTTCATGTATTCATTGAGGTAACTGGAATGGAAGAATGGAGTAATGTTGCAGGAAAAGATAAATTACACAATCCTAGAATTCATAGTCAGAGCCAGGGTTCATTCGAACTAGCTTTTAGTCTGTTCGAACGATGAGTAAAGAACGGCAGAAACCCTGTCAACTCAGGGTCCGTTCGAACGAACTCTGGGAATTTCTATAGCCTGTGTAAGACCCACATTTAAGTCAAAAATTGGATTCTTTTCTTGCCTCTAGCCCATGGACACCTAATGGATCACCTAGCCCTATCTAATGAACCTTAAATCATTCCTAACATAAATAGAGGAGTTGAGCCTTGCCTCTATCTATGGGTTGTATCAAAGTATTGTATGGTAGGGCAGAACCCGATCTAGTAAATGGATGTCTAGATCTATAATGGGGCCCGATCATCAGAGCAGCCAACATTATTGTAAATTGCCCCATAGTCCTGGAATATCCATCATATGGAAGGGAGTAGTGGTTTACTCCTGAAATGTGCAACCACGATATAGGTTTGGCTACGTTTTATTCTACGTTTCATTGGTGGATGGGATGGTATTGATCATATATTATTATTGTATTCTTTGCTCTCTTTCTTAGAGATGTTACATTATGTATATTGTTCCCCACTGTTAAATGCATAAATGGTGACCTTAACCTAGGGTATACCTAGAGGTGACCAAGAAATTGGAAATGGAGATGGATTATCATGTTTGTGGCTAGGCAGGCTAGTCAATGGCCTTGTGTATAGGTGACCTTGCCTATGGAGTAGATAGATGGATGAATATGGAATAGGCAACCGATATGGGTGGATGATCATGGAATTGTATTGTATCATTGGATGGATTGTACATGGTAGGGACTTTGATAGATGGATGGTATAATATGGACTTGATGGATGGATTGCATTGTATGGATTGTTATATGGATCTTTTTTTGGTCTGACCTTGGAAGGATTGATGCCTTGCTCACATGAGGAGCCTAGCCAGACAATGGACCCTATAACATTGATTTCGTAGAGCTGGCATTTATATCCACTCAATTGATTAACTTAGCCTTGAGCCGATCATGCTTGGTAAGAGCTCATTATTATTGATTTCTCCTCCATGTCCGGCTGGTTTTATTATTATTGATTTCTCCTCCATGTCCAACTGGTTTTATGGAGCTAGTTGTAGTGACGCACAACTAGCTGGTAGCCCACGTCGACGCGTTCACTACATGGTATCAAAATTGGTAGCCGAGTATTCGGAACTACATTATGGATTATTGAATGGTTGTATTATACCACACATTTCCCTGCCGTAACTCGAAGGCAGTATGGGAGGGCAGCGACATCATATCCTGCAGTGCAAGCTTGTGTGATGTGCCTTTTGATTAGATGTCAGATGGATATATTGATGTTTCCTTGTTGGATTCTTATTATATCGGTTTTTATATTGTTATAGTAATCCTTTATATAGTTTGTCACTCATGGATTATATCGTATACTCTTATTTTACTTTGAATTGTGTATGGTGCTACTCGCATGCCGTGTTTGCCAAATCCTTCAAGATTTATGTCACAACCTAAGCCCAGAAATCGAGGGTTAATTAAAACTTAACCGGTGACACACGTACTCCCGTATACGTATCCCTAGACCTTGTCTAAGTGCACGTACACAAGGGATATTCACACGTGCAAACCAAGTACATGCGGAAGCTGTACGTACCATTGCATAACAAAAGAGACACAAGTAGGAATATTAACTATAAAACTGATACTAATTACAAAATATACAAACAAAATGGGAATCAGTGTCTTCGAGACAATCACAACATAAGGCGTACAAGAAACAAAACAAGATCCTGATACAAATAAAAGTCAATAGATGGATGCAATGCCAAGCCGCTCTCGTGGGAGTGATCAAGTCCACTCCTCTAATCCTGACTGGGTCTCCCGGATCTCTCCTAGAGTCTAGCCGACCGACGAGGGTCGGTAGAGGAATCTAGGCCTACAACACCAAGAACAACTCATGAGTACAACGACTTAACAAAGTATAAGCAACAATAAGTTAACACGCGTTGTGTCTTACAGAAGAGTTAACAGTTAATAATTGACCAGGCATAGAGGTCATGTTCATATACTAGGCAGGTCATGTATATCAATAATCATGCTGTCAGCTGTCAGAATCACAAACAGATAAACTGGCTAGGTGGCTACTACATTTGCCATATTCTCCCTATCAAGAGTAGTCAGTACGAGAACACCATCGACAGGGGCAGGGTACAAATGGGTCTCTGGTTCTCGGGGTTAGAAATCCCAGGACAAAAGCACTCTGCAGAGGCAATAAACAGGCTACTCCAAAGTCAAACCCGTCGGGTATCCTGAGGCTGAGGCTAAGTAGAGCCAGACAAACAAGATCAGTCATATCAGATGATGCACGTCAATCAATGTCAATTAGTTGGTCATGTAGTGCAGTTTAGTACAGTACATGTCATATCACAATCAGGCAATACAGTACATGCATCACACTAGATCAGTGCCGTTACAGTAAATGATTACAAGTCAAACAAGAAACAAAACAAAGAGCATGAAAGCCAAGAATCGAATCAATATGCAATGCAAATCAAGTTATTATTGTGAGTCAAGATTGTTCACTAGCCAACTTTAAGCTAGTTGTCCAATGTTTCTAACCGTGCATGATGATGTAGTTTTAAGTTATTCGATACACAATTGTTCATTTCGGGAGGTTACAATCTATCAATAAACATATACCAAAGACCCTTAAACCAACACCCATGGGGAGGTGCTTAACAATTGGACAACATACATGAATATGTCACAGCCTGCAAGACCATTCATGCGTTTAAGTCAATCCGTTGGGTAAGTTATGTAGTTAATAAGTCCAGGTGAAGGTCCCCTAAGGTCTCATCATTACCCCTATCTTTTCTCCAATTCTTTAGCAAGCAAAGAGACCAAAAGGTAGCATAAAAAGTTCCTCTGGGTGTCAAGGAAGCAAGAAAAGAGGAACGAGCAAGGTTAGAATTCAGTTGAACATTGGATCTCCCAGAGCAACAGTGTATCAGGGTCGACCAGTCGGCTCTGAAGCCCAATCGGTCGAATTTCGGTTCTGGGAGTGTTCGATCAGTCGGGTAACATAATTCTGTACAGAATAGAACAACTGTATTACATGCTTTTCATTCGCAAAAACAACGTATATCACGATTACACAAGAGTAAAAGGCTGTCAAAAACACAACACACTTGAGAGAAAAAGTAGAAAAACACGACAATCAACGTGTACCAATATGTGTTCATCCCTATTGTGCTTATACTTACCTTAAACGTGCGCTTTCCTTCATTTAACTATTCTTTGGCCCAAACGATCTCGGAGATGCAATCCTAAAACCATACATGCCAAGGGTAAGCAAAGGGAAAACGGTGCATGCGGTGCAAGCATAGTCTAAACACATAACGGAGACCGTGACTCAACTCCTCACCTTAAACGAACCTTGAAGATGAGACGAAACTCTTGGTCGCGATGAAAAGTCAAGAAAGACGAGATTGAAGATGAGGGCAGTGAATGAGAGAGAGAGGTATCGAGTAGAGAAGCTACCGCCAAAGACAAAGAGAAGACGAGTAACTGGTGCACAAGAATTCTCCCATTTCTCAACGTTGATCGCAAGGAAAAAAAAGAAGAAGAAGAATAGGGAGAAGGACAGAGAGAAACAAGAGAGAGAGAGAGAGCGAGAATTGGAGAGAGAGGGAGAGATGAAAATGAGAAAGGAAGAGTCGGTAGCTTGCTCTTATATAAGATAAGGATGTGCCCAATTTACATAAAAGTCCGACAGTCTGGAAGAATTACAGTTTAAGTCAATTCATGGTCCAACGGAAACAAATGACCTTGTTTGTATACAAACTAGTTACGGAAGTTGACGAGCTTGACGAAATACACGTGTTGCCACTAAGATGATGCATGAATGACGAACTCGTACAAAATAAAAAATTACGAAAAAAGGCTCATGACTATCTAAACCAGGTCAAACTCAACCCAATTACTTATCCATGACCTGAAACGAATCGCAAAAGAATAAAACCGCGAGCTTAACATAAATTCACTATAATTAGTACCGAAACCACCTTAATTAATTGTTAAACCACATTAAGCTGGGCCGGAGTGTTACGTCCTCCCACGCTAGGAATCATTCCGTCCTTGGAATGAACGCGTACCTGTGCGACGAGATGGGGATACTGTCGTGCCATCTGTTCCTCCAATTCTCACGTGGCTTCGTCAGGTTCATGATGTTCCCATAGTACTTTGACCCATTTGATTGTTCGGGTGCGCAAGATCTATTCTCTGGTTCTTACAATACAGAGCGAATGCTCGACATATGTTGCATTTGGCTGGATTTGCACGTCGTCGTATCTAATGACATGAGTCGGGTCTCGAACGTACTTCTGAAGCATTGACACATGGAATACATCATGTACTCTGGAGAATTCTACTGGAAGGGCTAATTGGTATGCCAAATCACCAAGTCCACTTTTAATCTCAAATAGGCCTACGTATCGTGAAGCCAACTTACCTTTCTCACCGAAACGTATAGTGACCTTCATCGCCGAGACTTTCAAGAAAACCCAATCACCAACCTGAAACTCGAGTGCTCTTCTACGGGTATCTGCATAACTTTTCTTTCTCAACCGAGCAACCTTCAAATTCTCAATGGCCTTCTGTACCTTCTTAGTCATTTCGGCAATGATTGTCATTTCGTGAAAACTTTTGGTTCTAACTTCTTCCTAACACACGGGACTTCTATATTTGCGCCCGTACAAAGCTTCATATGGTGCTATTCCGATACTTTCATGGTAGTTGTTATTGTAGGCAAATTCACACAGTGAGAGATGTAAGTCCCATTCTTTTTCAAAATTTAGAACACTGGCCCATAACATATCTTCTAACGTCTGAATTGTTCGTTTTGACTGCCCATCTGTCTATGGGTGATACGCCATGCTGAAACTCAATTTGGTTCCCATAGCTTCTTGAAATGCATTCCAGAATGATGAAACAAAATGGCTATCCTGATCAGACACAATCGACACGGGTGTACCGTGGAGTCTTACAATCTCATCAACAAACTTTTTCGCCATTTTTGAAAATGTCATGCCCTTCCAGAATGGAACAAAATGGGCTAATTTCATCAATTGATCCATGATCACCCAGATGGCATTATTCTTCTTGCTCGCCGGAGGTAGTCTTGAAACAAAATCCATGGTAATGTGCTCCCATTTTCACTGAGGGATATGTAACGGATGCAATGAACCCGGAGGCCTCTGGTGGTCAGCTTTTACCTTCTAACAGGTCAGGCATCTAGCTACGAACCCTGCAATTTCTCTTTTCATGTTTTTCCACCAAAATCAGTCTTTTAAAGCTCGGTACATCTTTTTACTCCCAGGGTGCATTGTAAAGCGGGAATAATGTGCCTCTGTCATCAAACTCTCCTTCAATCCATCAATTACTGGAATGCATAATCGGTTTCGAAAGTCAAGTGCTCCATCTTCTAATCAAAAGTCTGGCCGGTCCTGTAGATGATCTTTGATTCATACGAAATCCCGATCCTCGAATTGTCAATCCTTAATTTGTTCGATCACCTCAGGCTGGAAAACAAGAGTACTGGCCAACATCAAACAGTTATCCACTATGCTTACTTCAATGGGCTTATGATGTATTAAAACATAGAAGCTTTCTACAGCATGAAGAGTCTCTGACTTCCTACTGAGAGCATCTGCCACCACATTGTCTTTACCCGGATGGTACTTGATAGTAAAATTATAATCCTTAATAAATTCGAGCCATCTACGTTTCCTCATATTCAACTCATGTTGCGTGAACAAATATTGCAAACTATGATGATCCGAGTGTACCTCAAACTTCACGCCATACAAATAATGTCTCTATAGTTTGAAAGCAAATACGATGGCTGCTAATTCCAAGTCATGGGTGGCATAGTTCTTCTCATGCTCCTTGAGTTGCCTCGAACTATAAGCAATCACTTTACCGTGCTGTATTAAGACACATCCCAAACCGACTCTGGAGGCATCAGAATAAATCACAAACCCTTCACTTCCATCAGGTAAAGTCAGTACCAGTGCAGTCATGAGCTTTTCCTTCAATGTTCGAAAACTGACTTCACATTCCTCAGTCCAAATGAAAGGAACACTCTTCTGAGTTAGCTTGGTCAATGGAGCAGATATCTTAACGAAGTCTTGAACAAAGCGTCTGTAATACCTTGTAAGGCCAAGAAAACTCCTGATCTCTGTCACAGACTTCGGACTAGACCAATTAACAACTGCCTCAACCTTTTCTGGGTCAACTGCCAATTCTTCTCGTGAAATGATATGTCCAAGAAATGCCACCTGCTCTAACCAGAAATCACATTTAGACAGCTTGGTGTATAGCCGATGGTCTCTTAATAATTGTAAGGCTTTCCTCAAATGTTCTGTATGCTCCTCTGCTGTCTTCGAGTACACAAGGATGTCATTAATGAAAACAACTATGAATTGATCCAAGAAAGGAGCAAAAACCTATTCATCAAAGCCATAAAAGCAGCAGGTGCATTGGTTAACGCAAAAGGCATCACGAGGAATTCATAATGGTCATACCTCATTCTGAAGGCAGTTTTGGGAATGTCATCTTTTTTTACCCTAAGTTGGTGATGCCTAGACCCCAAATCAATCTTAGAAAAATATGCGGCACCTTAAAGTTGATCAAAATAACTCATCAATATGCGGCAGGGGATATTTATTCTTCATGGTCACCTTATTCAACTGTCGGTAATTGATACACATCCGAAAAGTGCCGTCCTTTTTCTTGACAAATAGTACCGGTGCTCCCCATGGTGACACACTTGGGTGGATGAAGCCCTCATCCAAAAGCTCCTGTAATTGCTTCTTCAATTCCAACAACTCTGCTGGGGCCATGCGATAGTGCGCTTTACTAATCGGTATGGTACCGGGCATAAGATTAATAACAAATTCTATTTCTTGCGGAGGGGGTAACTCAGGTACATCATCTGGAAACATATCCGAAAAGTCATGCACTACTGGAATCTCTCCCAGTTGCTTCGAACTCTTCTGCTCTGAGATAAAAGCAATGAAGTTCACACCCTTTGCGAATCAGTCGATCCGCCTTACATCCAGAGATAACACATTTAGGGCATTTCTTCTGATTACCCTCAAAACGAAACTCATTTCTAAGATCAAAATAGATCGTCCTGTTATAACAGTTTACACAGGCACGATATCTTGCCAGCTAATCCGTTCGAAGGATCACGTCGAAGTCTAGTATCGACAACAAGAGGAGATTAATTGGAAGTTGACGCCTCTCGATCCGCACGTCGCACTGGGGGTAGTATACACTACACTCCATTCTCTTGCCAATAGGAGTGAACACCACCAACATATAAGGTAATGGTGTAGGCAGCTGCCATAACTGTACAGCAAAATGAGGTGCTACGTATGAATGCGTAGACCCTGAATCAAATAATGCGAGCGCTTCTGCTTGAGAAATCAGAACCGTACCTTCCACTACATTCACATCCTCCACACTTTCATAGGTAGTGGCATATACACGAGTGGTCTGGCGCTACGGCTTCAGGCCTTGGCGAAGGTGCTGGGGTTTACTTGGGGTTGTGGAAGCAGTAGGTCTGGATTGCTGGGAAAACTTAGACTTCGGGCATTTAGCCACTTTGTGCTCCATCGAACCATAGCCTAGACATGCTCTGGTTTTTTTTCCAGCATTGCTCTGTCGGGTGTCCTTGGCCACAATACTCACATCTAACTCCAGTTGAACTGGAAGTTCCTTGTCTTCCTTTCAGTTTCTTCAGTCCTTGTCCTTTGAACCCAAATGGTGCATTTCTTTTGAGGTTTGCTGCTCTTTCTACTTGAAAATTGGCCTCAGCGGCATAAGCTCTGTCCACCGCGTCATCAAAGGTAGTTGGTTTTTGGAAAGCTGTGACATGGTTCATGTATCTAGGTTCAGGCCATTGATGAAACGGTTCACCTTCTTTTCTTCTATATTAATCATGTCCTCTGCAAAATGGGACAACTGTGTGAACCAATATACATATTCAGCTACCGTCGTCTATTGCTACTGTGGGGACAATAACTCAACTTCCTTTGCCCATTGCACATGGGTTGGAATGAACTTCCCTCTGAACTGTTTCTTAAATGTCTCCCACACTGTTGCATTGGGCATGTCTTTATAAGAGTCACTCATGCTTTTCCACTAGGTCTTGGCCACCTCTCGGAACATTAAAGCTGTAATCATCACCTTCTGTCAGTTGGTGCAGACAACTGTGTCAAAAAGATCCGCAGTATGTTCTAACAATTGCTTTGCTTTCAACGCATCTTCATTTCCATAAAATTTCATGGCTCCGTGTTTCCAGAATTTATCGTATAATGCATTAGGGTCGCTCTCCTTAGGTTGGAAGACCACCTGTTTGTCGGTCCACCAGGGAGACTACCTGTGCTTGCAGAGAGTCGATTGCCTGCAGCATTGCAAGGAAACGATCTTCCTGATTAGAAGGTTGTTGTGGAACTGCTAACCCACTCTCATTGTCGCCATGATTATTTTTGTTAGTACGGGATCCGGATGCCATAGCCTACAAAACGCAAAAGTCAATCTGCCACATAGTACATACCCCACTACAAAACCCAAACAAATCAAGATCAAACTAAAAGGCCAAATATTTGAACACTTCACCTTACCACATTCTAGATGCCTACATGCTTAGGAACTAAAACAGCAATGCTCTGATTTACTGTTAAGCACCTCCCCATGGGTGTTGGTTTAAGGGACTTCGGTGCACGCGAGAATCACCTTGCAACACTTGGATGGCAACGGTGCATCGAATAACTTAAAACTACATCAACATGCACGGTTAGTGACAGTGAACAACTAGATTAGGCCTGGCTTGTAATTAACCTTGATTCCGTATTAATTTGAGATGCATTGCATATTGTTTACAGTTTTGCCCTCTGCTCCGTTGATCTATGTTTATGCATTACGAGGTCATTTTGCTTTCGCCTGTATATCTGTTTTATTCTCCGATCTGCACTATGCTTTGACTTAATCTATGCTATGATTTGTATTTCGGCTATGCTCTGTATATCTCTGGCTTTGTATATCTCTGATTTATTGGGTATTCCTTGGTGGCTCTGCCCAGAGATTAATACGTGAGGATAAGATCCGGTCTTTGCCATCGGTGAGTCCAAAGCGGATAATCTCCCTTCTTTTGGGATTTGATTTGATTGGTATTAGTCTGGCTCTACTCAGCCTCAGCCCTAGGATGCCCGACGGGGTTACCTCTGGCTTAGATCTCTGTATCTTTGTATCACTGCAGTGTCGCTTTGTCTTGGGACCCCGGAACCCAGGAAACCGAGACCCACTTGTACCCTTGGCCCGGTCAGTGGTGTTCTCATCTGTTTGCTCTGCTCTCTATTTGGAGAGACTATGGTTAACGTAGTAGCCACTTAGTTTAGTATTTCTATGCTTGATTCACATATCATGCCTTACTTCTATGAGCGATTTGCTTAGCATACTAATATGAAACTCTGAAATTTATATTCTGTCCTTATTCAATTTGATACTATGAGTGTTTCATCCCTGTTACTTATATTTGCTGGATCGTTGTATTCACTGTGTTGTCTGTGGTGTTGCAGGCACAGATCCCTTGCTCGGCTCCCCGGCGGTCGAGGAGGCTGCAGGGCAGAGCCTAGAGGCACCCTCTGGGTTGGCAGAGTGGACCTGATCACCTCTGCCGAGTGCATACATGCATATCTTCCGTGGCCTTTGGGATTTGTTCTTTTTGGAGCTGTGTATTTTGTACTTGGGACTTTGTCACCCTGTATAATTGTACATCTTGGTTTTGTCGTGTACTTAGACTTGTATCTGGTTTTCAAGTATCGTATTTAGCTTTGTCTTTTCCATTCTGCATTTGTTTTGGCTTCCGCTATTTCTTTGTTGCTTGCTATGATATCTACAGCTTCTGCGTTCGTTGTTTCGCACGTGTTAGATCCCTTGTGTGTGTGCATCTGGACTGGGTTTGGATGCACGTGCACGGGAGTACGTGTGTCACAGGTTTGGCTTTTCGCTAACCCCTGATTTCTGGGCTCGGGTTGTTACAATACGTATGTCACAACCCGACCCAGAAACTGGGGGTTAGCGAAATTAATCACATTCTATGTTAATTAAACCTTGTTAAGGTTAATCGAATATAAAAACTATTGGGTTTGGGTCTTAGATCAGTAGTTGGGCGAAGTTTGAGCCTTACTTTAGTAGTTGAGGATATTTTTGTAAATTGTTCTTGCATCTTGTGTGCACCTCGTCAATCACTCCTTGTATAATTTTTCATGTAGATCATCTTTCATGTTGGACTTGATTTGATCCGAACTCGTTTTGGGTCAATTGAGGTCCATTTGGCTTAAACTAAGATTTAATGGAAAAATGTGGACTTGCATGCAACTGTAGGAAAATTTAAGTTTAAAAAGGGAACTCAACGTCCTTTTCTTCTTCCTCCTTCTCTGATGTTGGAGCTCTTCTCCTTCTTCTGAATTTCTTCCTTTTCACTTCCAAATTGAAGGGCTATTAGGACTGGGAGTCTTGCATGTGCTAAGGATAGTCCTCACCCACTTTTCTCTTTCTCATAGGAGTGTTTTCTTCTGGAGAAGTACCTCCTTTCAAGCTACAGCTCACCAAGGTGAGGGTTCTACTTCCATTCCATATTTCAAGGCCTGTTGGAGTCAAGAAGACTCAAATCTATGACATGCATACATGGTTGCACCACCTTTACCATTTGTAAATTCGACTTGTAGAGAACCCACTTTTATTTGAAGGTTTTCCCTAAGCACACAACAAGAAAGGGTTAGAGTTCATATGTATTGCATGTGTGATTAAGTTATTGATTCTTGGGTTAGATCTCTAAATTCTCAATCTCAGTCATTTTTCATTATTTTAATTGTGTACAAATGTGGTATGGATTGAGTTAGGATGTAAACATGGAATAGGAGGGTGTGTTGGTATTGAATACCTTCAAGTACACTATAACTAAGCCATAGAAATTCCCCACGATTCAGATTTTTGTATGAAAAGTGAGTTACAGAAGTAACTCTAGAATTCTGAAGCGTTACGGGGGACTTTCCAGAGAGCTCCAGAAACCCATTTTTCTTCTACGGTTTGCACACTGCTACACCGTGAAATGCCTTACGGCCAAACCGTAACCCAACCGTAACCTAGCCGTAGGCTAATATACGGCTAAGCCGTAAATGCGCTTGAACTATTGGAGGAAACCTGAACTGTTCGGCTAAGCCGTAACCTTATATACGGCTAAGTCGTATGAACCCAGTGAATTTAGGACATTAGGGATTCTTCATTGACCTTATAGGGCCTTAGTATTGGCACCTTCCTACCACTGCACTGGCCCAACTATAATGATACGTTAAGAGAATAAATGAATTCTGGATGATTTCCCCAAAGTCAAGTTATGGATGTTGGCATAAGAAGGGTTGTTCTTTATGCATATAAGGTACTACTAAGACGTGGTAACACAATGAAACTGGACATTTTATGAGTACATCGTGTTGAATGTCCTTGGGGATCATGGGCTACCTGATACAGAGTGAATAGTGACTTCTTGAATATTTACTCAATCCGAATGCATTCATATTGTTAAATTCTATGCCTTCAACATGATTCGTTTATGCATTTTCCCTCTCGCATAACCCTGAGGCTATTCAAACCTGAGCTTCTAATGAGTGCGTGTCTGACGAGCCAGAGCTTCTACTGAGTGCGTGCTTGCTAGCCATAAGAGTATAGTCGAGGTTCAAGCCTTGTAGCTCATATGTATATGCTCGCTTAATTATTTGTCTGTTTCATGACTGATTATACTTCAGATTATTATTCCTTATGTGTGATATGATTCATATGATTGAATCCGAGTCGGCACCACCTAGCTTGTGCCCTTTTGGGTATTATTATGTCACTACTGCAATAGGTTTACGGGGGAGTTGTCGACACTCCTCGGGAAGCTAGCTTGATCTCCAGCGACCCATATGTATGTATGCTCCCTTTTGGGAAAATAGAGCCTCGTGGATGCCAATTAGTGTGTACTATATCTTTATTTTGATTCCTCACTATTGTTCCTCATGCACATCATGTTTAGTATATTATTATGGTTCTCCTATGCAGTGTATATTAATAAGTTCATTGGATATATTATGCTAGTTTCATATGCTCAATACTTGCTTAACCGTCGTGTTAACAGTGTTACTCTTGGTATTGCAAGTACGGAACCCAATCCCAACCCGAGTGCTGATGCGCCCTCAGAGGGCACCCTAACGGTACCTCGGGGTATAAATGAATGGAAGGATGGCGATGTCTTTTATTAGTCATCCTACGGAGTGCACCGGTTCTGAAGATGTTAAAGTCAAACCTTTGGTTTACCCTTGGGAATGGGCAGTTGAACCTTTTGTACCTAATTTCTTTAAGTAGCAGTTTGATTGTACGACATGTTATCTAAGTTTTAAGCACTGACATATATAACTTTATCTATCTATAAATATTTGAGGATATGTTTCTCTTGTTTTGGCTTTTGATCATTACAGGGTATTTCACAGGAGTTCGTTATGATGAGTTATATTCCTACGTGTGTTGGCATTCCTCACACATTCCTGTGGAATCTCCCTTGTAGGAATTCGTGCACAATTCTTCAGGGCACGGATTACTATGGGATTACGTATCCACGCGCTGGGGGCCCACTTAAATTCCTAACTCCCGGGATCAAGGCGTGACATACGTACGTAATGGTATCAGAGCCTGCTGATAAGTCAATTATCAATTTAAAAGACTTAGAAACATTATGAAATGAGGTGAGGTTCCGATAGGTCCGTTCAAGGTTAGGTTTTCTATTATGTATTATCATCTTGTGTAGAGTTGTAGTATATATGTATGTATATATATGTATATGTGTGTGATTAACGACCATTGTAATTGCAGATCCATGGCATCGGGGTCTAGTACAAACAATAGTTCGGGTGATAATGACCGCAATAATGTGGAGTTGGAAGGTGCGGACCCTCCATCGCAACCTCCTCCTCGTCCTACATACAACACGGAGGAACGGTTCATGATGTTGATGCATCAATTAGCTGCTAGTAATGCCAATCAAGTTGCCATGCAATTGCAGTTAGCCGCCCTATTGAACAGGCAAGATCAACCCGAAGATCCCAATTCCTTGTATGAAAAGTTTCAAAAGAGGGGAGCTACAGAGTTTACAGGACAAGAGGATTTATTGCAAGCGGCCTAATGGCTTGTCCACATTGAGAATGTATTTGATATACTAATTTGTACGCCAAGGCAGCAGGTAGTCCTTACGGCATCCATGTTCAGGGATATTGCAGATACATAGTGGAAGAGTATTCTGGACCATATTAGGGCTATGCCAGATGCTACTGTATGAGATGCCTTTAAGAGGCAGTTTAGGAAGAAGTTTATTCCCGAACATGTAACCCACAAGAAGAAGGCAGAGTTCCATGCCCTACAGCAGCACTCCCTAACAGTTACAGAGTACTTGCACGTATTCAGCCAGCTCTCTCAGTTTGTTTTAGATCTGATTGACACTGAGGAGAAGAAAGTAGAGAGTTCCTTGAAGGGTTGAGGCCTGCTATTAAGGGACATGCTACAACTTTCCAACGGCCAATTCAATACAATGATGCTGTGGCCAGAGCCTATGCAGCTGAAGAAATTAAGAAAAGTGTAACACTCCGATCCCCTTTGAGCCGGATTAGTGGCTCATTAGAGTGCATTTCTGTTAATTAATCCTTTTGGACTTGGTTTCGGGTCTTGGATAGGTAGTTGAGTAACCTTTGACCTGGAATAGGTAGTCCTAAGCCCTTTTTCATAATTTTGCTTTTGCTTTGAGTGCAGCATCTTTGCATCATCTTGGTGTCAGCACATGTATTTTGTTGATCTCGTCAATTTCCGTAACTGTCTCAGACTCATTCGGAGTACATTGGAGAAGTTGGACCTTCGTGTGACTTGAACTGTAAATAGCTGAAACTCATTGGCTGTTGATTTAAACTCCCAAAACTATATATATATGAGTCATCCTCCAGGTGTCTCTCTCCTGCTCATTTCATTGCCTCAACGTTGCATGCACAGCTCTGGGAGAGCCACGTCCTTTCTCTTCCAATTCTTCTCTCCTCCTCATTCTCTTCTTCGGTCTTGTTGGTGTTGGAGTTACATCTCTTCCGATTGGGTTTTCTCTTCTCTCATCTTTGTCTATTGCTTGAGGTAAGTGGGTTCTCTCCAAGTCTTCTTCTTCTTCTCCAATTGGATCTCCCATCTCTCTCTGCATGCTCATGGTTTGTGTTTGGATTTGTTTTGCTTGGGTTGTAGTTGGATTTGGGCTAGGCTTCAGTGATTGACAGAGCTTTGAGGCAAGTATAAGTACAGGATTGGATAACACATATGGGTATTGTGTTTGACTGGTTTGATTTCATGTATTACATCCTATACATGTCTGTTGTGTTTTACAGCCAAATTTTGTGATTTTGGAACCTCTGGAACTTGTTTTGCTGAATTTCTGTATCAGATTTCAGTTTCTGTACTCAGCCCGAATTCGATTCTGTATTGTACGGCTAAGCCGTAAACTTGTACGGCTCAGATTCCAGAGACTTGAATTCTCGTAAATTGTTCTACGGCTAGGCTACGACTGAACCGTAAATGGTTCTACGGCTGAGCCGTAAGCTAGCCGTGACTCAACCGTGACATGTATCAGATCAGAGGTGGAAGATGACAGTTTAGCCGTGTTTTGAAAGAAACCACGGCTAAACCGTAGTGCATGTTACGGCTAGGCCGTAAGGTGTATACGGCTAAGCCGTAGGTCACCCATGGCTAAACCGTAAGACCTGGAAAATTTGAAATAAAACTTAGGATAACGGTGTGACTTTGTAGGACTAAAATACAGGTTAACCACACATGTAAACCGGCCCAATGGACTCTTTGGACCGCATGAATAGTCTGTTAGGCTGTGACTTATTCATGTGAGCGTTGATTTACTGTTAAGCACCTCCCCATGGGTGTTGGTTTAAGGGACTTCGGTGCACGCGAGAATCACCTTGCAACACTTGGATGGCAACGGTGCATCGAATAACTTAAAACTACATCAACATGCACGGTTAGTGACAGTGAACAACTAGATTAGGGCTGGCTTGTAATTAACCTTGATTCCGTATTAATTTGAGATGCATTGCATATTGTTTACAGTTTTGCCCTCTGCTCCGTTGATCTATGTTTATGCATTACGAGGTCATTTTGCTTTCGTCCTGTATATCTGTTTTATTCTCCGATCTGCACTATGCTTTGACTTAATCTATGCTATGATTTGTATTTCGGCTATGCTCTGTATATCTCTGGCTTTGTATATCTCTGATTTATTGGGTATTCCTTGGTGGCTCCGCCCAGAGATTAATACATGAGGATAAGATCCGGTCTTTGCCATCGGTGAGTCCAAAGCGGATAATCTCCCTTCTTTTGGGATTTGATTTGATTGGTATTAGTCTGGCTCTACTCAGCCTCGGCCCTAGGATGCCTGACGGGGTTACCTCTGGCTTAGATCTCTGTATCTTTGTATCACTGCAGTGTCGCTTTGTCTTGGGACCCCGGAACCCAGGAAACCGAGACCCACTTGTACCCTTGGCCCGGTCAGTGGTGTTCTCATCTGTTTGCTCTGCTCTCTATTTGGAGAGACTATGGTTAACGTAGTAGCCACTTAGTTTAGTATTTCTATGCTTGATTCACATATCATGCCTTACTTCTATGAGCGATTTGCTTAGCATACTAATATGAAACTCTGTAATTTATATTCTGTCCTTATTCAATTTGATACTATGAGTGTTTCATCCCTGTTACTTATATTTGCTGGATCGTTGTATTCACTGTGTTGTCTGTGGTGTTGCAGGCACAGATCCCTTGCTCGGCTCCCCGGCGGTCGAGGAGGCTGCAGGGCAGAGCCTAGAGGCACCCTCCGGGTTGGCAGAGTGGACCTGATCACCTCTGCCGAGTGCATACATGCATATCTTCCGTGGCCATTGGGATTTGTTCTTTTTGGAGCTGTGTATTTTGTACTTGGGACTTTGTCACCCTGTATAATTGTACATCTTGGTTTTGTCGTGTACTTAGACTTGTATCTGGTTTTCAAGTATCGTATTTAGCTTTGTCTTTTCCGTTCTGCATTTGTTTTGGCTTCCGCTATTTCTTTGCTGCTTGCTATGATATCTACAGCTTCTGCGTTCGTTGTTTCGCACGTGTTAGATCCCTTGTGTGTGTGCATCTGGACTGGGTTTGGATGCACGTGCACGGGAGTACGTGTGTCACAGGTTTGGCTTTTCGCTAACCCCTGATTTCTGGGCTCGGGTTGTTATAATACGTATGTCACAACCCGACCCAGAAACTGGGGGTTAGCAAAAAGCCAAACCTGTGACACACGTACTCCCGTGCACGTGCATCCAAACCCAGTCCAGATGCACGCACACAAGGGATCTAACACGTGCGAAACAACGAACGCGGAAGCTGTAGATATCATAGCAAGCAACAAAGAAATAGCGGAAGCCAAAACAAATGCGGAACGAAAAAGACAAAGCTAAATACGATACTTGAAAACCAGATACAAGTCTGAGTACACGACAAAACCAAGATGTACAATTATACAGGGTGACAAAGTCCCAAGTACAAAATACACAGCTCCAAAAAGAACAAATCCCAAAAGCCACGGAAGATATGCATGTACGCACTCGGCAGAGGTGATCAGGTCCACTCTGCCAACCCAGAGGGTGCCGTAGGCTCTGCCCTGCAGCCTCCTCGACCGCCGGGGAGCCAGGCAAGGGATCTGTGCCTGCATCACCACAGACAACACAGTGAATACAACGATCCATCAAATATAAGTAACAGGGATGAAACACTCATAGTATCAAATTGAATAAGGACAGAATATAAATTACAGAGTTTCATATTAGTATGCTAAGCAAATCGCGCATATAAGTAAGGCATGATATGTGAATCAAGCATAGAAATACTGAGCTAAGTGGCTACTACGTTAACCATAGTCTCTCCAAATAGAGAGCAGAGCAAACAGATGAGAACACCACTGACCGGGCCAAGGGTACAAGTGGGTCTCGGTTTCCTGGGTTCCGGGGTCCCAAGACAAAGCGACACTGCAGTGATACAGAGATACAGAGATCTAAGCCAGAGGTAACCCCGTCGGGCATCCTAGGGCTGAGGCTGAGTAGAGCTAGACTAATACCAATCAAATCAAATCCCAAAAGAAGGGAGATTATCCATTTTGGACTCACCGATGGCAAAGATCGGATCTTATCCTCACGTATTAATCTCTGGGCAGAGCCACCAAGGAATACCCAATAAATCAGAGATATACAAAGCCATAGATATACAGAGCATAGTCGAAATACAAATCATAGCATAGATTAAGTCAAAGCATAGTGCAGATCGGAGAATAAAACAGATATACAGGACGAAAGCAAAATGACCTCGTAATGCATAAACATAGATCAACGGAGCAGAGGGCAAAACTGTAAACAATATGCAATGCATCTCAAATTAATACGGAATCAAGGTTAATTACAAGCCAGCCCTAATCTAGTTGTTCACTGTCACTAACCGTGCATGTTGATGTAGTTTTAAGTTATTCGATGCACCGTTGCCATCCAAGTGTTGCAAGGTGATTCTCGCGTGCACCGAAGTCCCTTAAACCAACACCCATGGGGAGGTGCTTAACAGTAAATCAACGCTCACATGAATAAGTCACAGCCTAACAGACTATTCATGCGGTCCAAAAAGTCCATTGGGCCGGTTTACATGTGTGGTTAACCTGTATTTTAGTCCTACAAAGTCACACCATTATCCTAAGTTTTATTTCAGATTTTCCAGGTCTTACGGTTTAGCCATGGGTGACCTACGGCTTAGCCGTATACACCTTACGGCCTAGCCGTAACATGCACTACGGCTTAGCCGTGGTTTCTTTCAGAACACGGCTAAACTGTCATCTTCCACCTCTGATCTGATTCATGTCACGGCTGAGTCACGGCTAGCTTACGGCTCAGCCGTAGAACCATTTACGGTTCAGCCGTAGCCTAGCCGTAGAACAATTTACGAAAATTCAAGTCTCTGGAATTTGAGCCGTACAAGTTTACGGCTTAGCCGTATAATACAGAATCGAATTCGGGCTGAGTACAGAAACTGAAATCTGATACAGAAATTCAGCAAAACAAGTTCCAGAGGTTCCAAAATCACAAAATTTGGCTGTAAAACACAACAGACATGTATAGGATGTAATACATGAAATCAAACCAGTCAAACACAATACCCATATGTGTTATCCAATCCTGTACTTATACTTGCCTCAAAGCTCTGTCAATCACTGAAGCCAAGCCCAAATCCAACTACAACCCAAGCAAAACAAATCCAAACACAAACCATGAGCATGCAGAGAGAGATGGGAGATCCAATTGGAGAAGAAGAAGAAGACTTGGAGAGAACCCACTTACCTCAAGCAATAGACAGAGATGAGAGAAGAGAAAACCCAATCGGAAGAGATGTAACTCCAACACCAGCAAGACCGAAGAAGAGAATGAAGAGGAGAGAAGAATTGGAAGAAAAAGGACGTGGCTCTCCCAGAGCTGTGCATGCAACGTTGAGGCAATGAAATGAGCAGGAGAGAGACACCTGGAGGATGACTCATATATATATAGTTTTGGGAGTTTAAATCAACAGCCAATGAGTTTCAGCTATTTACAGTTCAAGTCACACGAAGGTCCAACTTCTCCAATGT
Source organism: Sextonia rubra (assembly GCA_037013555.1). Classification (NCBI taxonomy): domain Eukaryota; kingdom Viridiplantae; phylum Streptophyta; class Magnoliopsida; order Laurales; family Lauraceae; genus Sextonia; species Sextonia rubra. The sequence goes on from JASUAD010000011.1 coordinate 11,973,394, forward strand.
ACTCCGAATGAGTCTGAGACAGTTACGGAAATTGATGAGCTCAACAAAATACATGCTGACACCAAGATGATGCAAAGATGCTGCACTCAAAGCAAAAGCAAAATTACGAAAAAGGGCTTAGGACTACCTATTCCAGGTCAAAGGTTACTCAACTACCTATCCAAGACCCGAAACCAAGTCCAAAAGAATTAATTAACAGAAACACACACTAATGAGCCACTAATCCGGCTCAAAGGAGATAGGAGTGTTACATCCTCCCCCACTAGGAATCATTCCGTCCTCGGAATGACCACCTACCTGCGCAAAGAGCTGAGGGTACTGGCGCGCTAGCTGCTCCTCTAGCTCCCATGTAGCCTCATCTGGACCGTGATGCTCCCACAACACTTTAACCCATCTGATAGTCCTGGTACGTAGAATCTGCTCTCGTGTACCAACGATGCGAAGCGGACGCTCAACGTAAGTTGCATTAGGCTGAATCTAAATGTCATCATATCGAATCACATGGCTCGGATCTAACACGTACTTACGGAGCATCGACACATGGAATACATCGTGAACACCGGAGAACTCAACTGGAAGTGTCAAACGATAGGCTAAATCTCCAACTCGGCTCTTGACTTCGAACGGTCCCACATATCTCGGAGCTAACTTGCCCTTTTGACCAAACCGCACAGTGTCCTTCATCGGAGTAACTTTAAGGAACACCCAATCTCCGACTTGGAATGCCAAAGGTCTTCTCCGAGCATCCGCGTAGCTCTTCTGCCTGGATCGAGCAATCTTCAGATTCTCTATCACTTTCTGCACTTTCTCTGTCGTCTCAGCAATAATTGTCGGACCATAGAAACTCCTTGTTCCTACCTCTTCCTAGCACACTCGGGTCCTGCACTTGCGTCCATATAGAGCCTCATAGGGTGCCATACCAATGCTCTCGTGGAAGCTGTTGTTGTAGGCAAACTCACACAATGCCAGATGCATATCCCATTCCTTCTCAAAATTCAGCACGCTAGCTCTGAGCATATCCTCCAATGTTTGAATGGTACGCTCCGACTGCCCATCAGTCTGGGGGTGGTATGCCGTACTAAAACTCAGCTTCGTGCCCATAGCGTCCTGAAATGCTCTCCAGAATGAAGACACAAAACGACTATCACAATCAGACACAATCGATACTGGGGTGCCATGCAATCTGACTATCTCGTCAACAAACTTCCTGGCAATCTCTGTGAATGTCATTCCTTTCTTGAACGGAAGGAAATGTGCAGACTTCGTCAATCTATCCACAATTACCCAGATCGCATTGTTCTTTCTACTGGTCGGCGGAAAACCGGAGACGAAATCCATGGTAATATGCTCCCACTTCCACTGCGGAGTGTGTAATGGATGCAATGATCCTGGAGGTTGCTGATGATCAGCTTTCACCCTCTGACAGGTCAAACATCGAGCTACGAACCCTGCGATCTCCCGTTTCATATTGTTCCACCAAAATCTATCTTTCAAGTTCCGGTACATCTTCGTACTCCCTGGGTGCATTGCATAACGGGCTTCGTGCGCATCTATCATCAACTTTTCTTTCAGTTCATCCACAGCGGGAACACACAATCTATTCTTGAAGTACAAAACTCCGTCTACCAAGCTGAAGTCATGTCGATCTGTAATCCGATCTCTGAACGTCACCAGAAGGGGTTCCTCAAACTGACGATCCTTGATCTGCTGAATCACCTCAGACTGAAACACGACGGTAGTAGCTAATGTCACCAAGTCACCTACCATCCGAACCTCAACAGGCTGATCATGCACAAGCATATAGAATCTTGCCAACACCTGAAGACTTTCTGTTCTCCTGCTGAGTGCATCTGCAACCACATTCCCTTTGCCTGGATGGTACTTGATCGGAAAGTCGTAGTCTTTGATGAACTCCAACCACCTCCGCTGCCTCATATTCAAGTCATGCTGATCAAACAAATACTGCAGACTGTGATGATCGGAGTGGACCTCGAACTTCACACCGTACAAGTAATGCCGCCACAACTTCAGTGCAAATACAATGGCTGCTAGCTCCAGGTCATGGGTGGCATAGTTCTTTTCATGTTCTTTCAGCTGTCTGGATCCATAGGCAATCACTTTCTGATTCTGCATCAGTACACATCCTAATCCAACTCGAGAGGCATCGGAATAAATCACGAATCCCTCACTACCATCCGGGAGAGTCAACACTAGTGCCGTAGTGAGCTTTTCTTTCAACATCTGAAAACTATGCTCACACTTCTCCGTCCACTCATACGGGACCTTCTTCCGAGTCAACTGAGTCAGCGGGGTTGAGATCTTCGAGAAGTCCTGCACGAACCTACGGTAATATCCCGCCAAACCTAGAAAACTCCGAATCTCGGTCACTGATCTGGGACGAAGCCAATGGACTACTGCCTCAATCTTAGCTGGATCCACCATCAATCCATCTCTAGAAATCACATGACCCAAAAATGCAACTTGCTCTAACCAGAAATCACATTTGGCCAACTTTGCATACAACTGGTGATCTCTAAGCAGCTGCAATGCCTTCCGCAGATGATCTGTATGTTCCTCAGCAGTCTTCGAATAGACCAATATATCATCTATGAAAATCACAACAAACTAGTCCAAAAAGGAAGTAAACACCCTATTCATCAATGCCATAAAAGCTGCGGGTGCATTCGTCAAACCAAAAGGCATGACAAGGAACTCGTAATGTCCATACCGAGTCCTGAAAGCTGTCTTAGGAACATCTTCATCCTTCACCCGGAGCTGGTGATACCCTGACGTCAAGTCGATCTTCGAGAAGTAAACTGCACCCTGAAGCTGATCGAATAACTCATCGATCCTAGGCAATGGATATTTGTTCTTGATGGTCACTTTGTTCAGCTGCCTGTAGTCAATGCACATCCGGAAACTGCCATCCTTCTTCTTAACACACAATACAGGAGCTCCCCAAGGTGAAACACTTGGGCGTATGAACCCCTTATCCAACATATCCTGCAACTGTTTCTTCAATTCCAACAACTCTGCAGGGGCCATACGATATGGAGCTCTACTGATGGGTGCTGTACCTGGCATCACGTCGATCGAGAACTCTACCTCTCAAACTGGTGGCAACTCTGGCATATCCTCCGGAAAGACATCCGGAAACTCGCTGATTACGGGGATCTCACTGAGCTATCGCTGATCCTTCTTCTCTGAAATGAATGTAAGAAATCCCTCACATCCCCTACGAAGCATCCTGTCCGCTTTACAAGCAGATATCACACGCCTTGGGCACTTCGTTTGGCTGCCCTCGAATCGAAATCCACTGCCCAGATCAAAATAGATAGCCTTGCTGTAACAATTAATACAAGCATGATATCTTACAAGCTAGTCCATACCAAGAATCACATCGAAATCCAGTGTTGTGAGCAACACGAGGTCTACCGGGAGCTGATGACTAGCTATCCGCACATCACACTGCGGGTAGAAAACACTGCACTCCACCCGTTTACCAACCGGAGTGGAGACGATCAACAAGTATAGGAGCGGTGTGGGTCACTGTCGAAGCTGCACGCAAAATGGGGTGCTACGTACGAACGCGTAGACCCGGAGTCAAACAAGGCTAAAGCTTCAGCATCAAAAATTAAAATTTTACCTTCCACGACCGTAGCCTCCTCCGCGCCCTCATGCGTAGCAGCATAAGCTCGAGCTGTCTGGCGGTTCTGCTTCTGGGCTGGGCGAGCTGTCTGAGACTTGCCCTGCACTGTAGATCCTGCATATCTCGTCTGTGGAGAGGACTGAAACTTCGGGCATTGGGCCCACTTGTGGTCCATAGAGCCACAACCGAAACAGGCCCCACTCTTCCTCCAACATCTGTCTGTTGGGTGATCCTTCCCACAGTGACCACAAACCACCTGAGTACTGTTCAAACCACCCTGCTTACCCTTGAACTTCTTCTGAAACTGACTTCTGCCACTGGAACCTGCCGCCCTCTTAGCCTCAGTTCGCTCCTCCTCAAATATGGCCTCTGCATCATAGGCCCTGTCAATAGCGTCATCCAAGGTAGCCGGCCATATACAAGCAACCACGTGGCGTTTATGCCTCGGGTTCAGGCCGTTGACGAAGCGAGTCACTTTCTTATGCTCAGTGTTCACCATATCCTCTGCGAAGTGAGACAGCTCTATAAACTTATGCACATAATCTGCCACCGATGTCTGTCTCTGCTGAAGGTTGAAGAATTCCACTTCCTTGACTCGCTGAATATGAAGAGGCATGAACTTTCGACGAAACTGTTGTTTGAAAGTTTCCCAAACCGTGGCGCTGGGCATGGTCTGAAATGAGCTCTTGACACTCCTCCACCATGTCTTGGCTACACTCCGAAGCATGGAGGCTGTGAGAACCACTTTCTGTTTGTTACTGCACACAATCATATCAAAAAGCTCCTCTGTCTGTTCCAACCATTGCTCGGCCTGCAATGCATCCTCTATCCCATGGAACTCAATCGCCCCTCGCTTCCGGAACTTATCAAAAAGAGCATTTGGATCGGTTTCTTTGGGCTGGAAGATCACTTGTTGTTCTACACGCTGAGAGGCTGACGCAACCACCTGACTCTGCCTGTCCACCATAGATGCCATCTGAGCCTGCAAGGACTGCATGGATTGCATCATCATCATCAGACGCTCTTCATTGCTCATGGGTGGGGGTAGCGATCCACTCTCGCCGTTATGACCCTGCTGATTCTCATCTCTAGACCCTGATCCTGATGCCATGGTGTGATATCCTGCAAAAGGAAATGAACAAAATCCAAATAAAAGCGTCCCAAGTTAGTCAATCCCCAAGAATCAACATATTAGACTGGGAGTCAAATAGTTGACATCGTCATCTCACCACGCTCTTAGATGTCTACATGCTTAGAACTAGCATGCTCTGATACCATACAATACGTATGTCACAACCCGAGCCCAGAAATCGGGGGTTAGCGAAAAGCCAAACCTATGACACACGTACTCCTGTGCACGTGTATCCAAACCCAGTCCAGATGCACACACACAAGGGATCTAACACGTGCGAAACAACGAACGCGGAAGCTGTAGATATCATAGCAAGCAACAAAGAAATAGCGGAAGCCAAAACAAATGCGGAACGGAAAAGACAAAGCTAAATACGATACTTGAAAACCAGATACAAGTCTGAGTACACGACAAAACCAAGATGTACAATTATACAGGGTGACAAAGTCCCAAGTACAAAATACACAGCTCCAAAAAGAACAAATCCCAAAAGCCACGGAAGATATGCATGTACGCACTCGGCAGAGGTGATCAGGTCCACTCTGCCAACCCAGAGGGTGCCGTAGGCTCTGCCCTGCAGCCTCCTCGACCGCCGGGGAGCCAGGCAAGGGATCTGTGCCTGCAACACCACAGACAACACAGTGAATACAACGATTATGATTTGTATTTCGGCTATGCTCTGTATATCTCTGGCTTTGTATATCTCTGATTTATTGGGTATTCCTTGGTGGCTCTGCCCAGAGATTAATACGTGAGGATAAGATCCGGTCTTTGCCATCTGTGAGTCCAAAGCGAATAATCTCCCTTTTTTTGGTATTTGATTTGATTGGTATTAGTCTAGCTCTACTCAGCCTCAGCCTAGGATGCCCGACGGGGTTACCTCTGGCTTAGATCTCTGTATCTTTGTATCACTGCAGTGTCGCTTTGTCTTGGGACCCCGGAACCCAGGAAACCGAGACCCACTTGTACCCTTGGCCCGGTCAGTGGTGTTCTCATCTGTTTGCTCTGCTCTCTATTTGGAGAGACTATGGTTAACGTAGTAGCCACTTAGTTCAGTATTTCTATGCTTGATTCACATATCATGCCTTACTTCTATGCGCGATTTGCTTAGCATACTAATATGAAACTCTGTAATTTATATTCTGTCCTTATTCAATTTGATACTATGAGTGTTTCATCCCTATTACTTATATTTGCTGGATCGTTGTATTCACTGTGTTGTCTGTGGTGTTGCAGGCATAGATCCCTTGCCCGGCTCCCTGGTGGTCGAGGAGGCTGCAGGGCAAAGCCTAGAGGCACCCTCTGGGTTGACAGAGTGGACCTGATCACCTCTGTCGAGTGCGTACATGCATATCTTCTGTGGCCTTTGGGATTTGTTCTTTTTGGAGCTGTGTATTTTGTACTTGGGACTTTGTCACCCTGTATAATTGTACATCTTGGTTTTGTCGTGTACTCAGACTTGTATCTGGTTTTCAAGTATCGTATTTAGCTTTGTCTTTTCCGTTCCGCATTTGTTTTGGCTTCCGCTATTTCTTTGTTGCTTGCTATGATATCTACAGCTTCCGCGTTCGTTGTTTCGCACGTGTTAGATACCTTGTGTGTGTGCATCTGGACTGGGTTTGGATGCACGTGCACAGGAGTACGTGTGTCATAGGTTTGGCTTTTCGCTAACCCCCGATTTCTGGGCTCGGGTTATGACAAAAATCCTATTTTTGGGAGAGCTTAGGAAGAGTGCCCCGCCTTCTGCGAAAGGCCAGCAATATTCTAAGAAGCAAAAGGGGGTTGTTAGTGGAGCATCACGACTAATCTGCGGTGTGTGCGGGAAGGGTCACGAGACTAGTAAATGCTAGAGGTCGACAGGAGCCTGTTTTGGTTGTGGCTCAATGGACCATCGCTTGTCAGAGTGTCCAAGAAGGAAGGATTCTAGTCGAGTCCCACCGCAGCAGCAGAATTAGCAGTCTTGTAAAGTGATGCCACCAGCGCCTAACCGTCAACAACAGCAGGTGAGGCAAGCCAAGGGCAGTCACAACAGGGTCAAGGACAACAGAAGCCAGGACAGCAAAACCGACCCCAAAGGCAAGGCTGCACCTATGCGTTGACTCATGAAGAAGCAGAAACAACCGAGCGTGTGGTTGTAGGTAAGGTTTCTATTTGTGATATAGAAGTTAAAGTGTTGTTTGATTCAGGATCGTCGCATTCCTTCATTTCACCCCGATTCTCTAGCAAGATACAGGAGCCACCAGCACAGTTAACATATGTTTTGAGTGTTATCACTCCGGTCAGCAAGAGGGTGACTTGTGATGATTATTACCCAAGTTGTCGAGTTCTTATTGGGGAGATCCTTCTCCCAACGGAACTTATTGTTTTGCCCATGCACGACTTCGATGTAATCTTAGGCATAAATTGGTTAACCAAGTATATGGCCTGTCTAGACTGTTTTCGTAAGACGGTCACTATGAAAGTGAGGGAAGATGGCCCAAGTGTTGTGTTCCAAGGTGACAAGAAAAGTTCGAATACTAGATTAATTTCAGCACTTCGAGTGGAAAGACTAATTCATAGTGGTTGTGAGAGGTATATTGCCTTCATTGTGGAGAAGAAACCACCTAAGAAGTTAGAAGAAATACCAGTGGTTTGTGAATTCCCGGATGTGTTTCCTGACGAAGTACCTGGTCTTCCTCCAAGTAGGGAAGTGGACTTTACGATAAAGTTAGTACCTGGTACCGCCCCCATTTCTAAGGCTCGGTATAGAATGGCACTAGCAGAGTTACGGGAACTAAAGGTACAGTTGCAAGACTTATTGGATAAAGGGTTTGTTCGTCCTAGCACATCACCATGGAGAGCCCTAGTTTTGTTTGTGAAGAAGAAGAACGGCACCCTCAGAATGTGTATTTATTACAGGCAGTTGAATCAAGTGATAATTGAAAACAAATATCCCCTGCCTAAAATTGATGAGCTGTTCGATCAATTACAAGGTGCAACCCATTTTTCAAAGATTGATCTAAGGTTCGGATATCATCAACTGCGAGTTAGGGACCAAGATACATCAAAAACAGCTTTCAGGACAAGATATGGGCATTATGAATTCTTAGTTATGCCTTTTGGGTTAACAAATGCCCCGGCGGCATTTATGGCCTTAATGAACAAAATCTTCTCACCCTACTTTGATCGGTTTGTGGTCATTTTCATTGATGATGTGTTGGTGTACGCTAAGACCCGAGATGAGCATGCGGAACATTTGAGGATTTCTCTGCAATATTAAGGGACCACCGACTATATGCTAAACTAGACAAGTGTGAATTCTGGTTAGAACAAGTTGCCTTTTTGGGGCATATAATCTCTAAAGATGGGCTTGCAGTCGATCCAGCTAAAGTTGAGGCTATAACCAATTGGCAAAGCCCCAAAATAGTTACAGAGGTTAGAAGCTTTGTTGGCTTGGCAGGTTATTATAGAAGGTTTGTGAAGGACTTTTCTAAACTAGTGGCACCTTTGACAAAATTGACTCGGAAGAATGAGCCATTTGTTTGGTCAGCTGAATACGAGTCGAGTTTTCAACTCCTAAAGGAGAAATTAACCTCAGCTCCAATCTTATCTCTACCAGAGGGTAGTAGTGGATTTGTTATCTATACCGATGCTTCAAGGATTGGGCTAGGATGTGTACTCATGCAGAATGGAAGGGTGATAGCATATGGATCTCGACAATTGAAGGAACATGAGAAAAATTATGCTACGCATGATCTAGAATTGGCTGCAGTGGTCTTTGCATTGAAGTTGTGGAGACACTATCTGTACGAAGAGAGATTTGAAGTCCATAGCGACCATCATAGTCTCCAGTATTTATTTTCTCAGCATGACCTTAACATGAGACAACATAGATGGTTAGAATTCATAAAGGATTATGATTTTCCGATCAAATATTTTCCTGGAAAAGGGGATGTAGTGGCCGATGCTTTGAGCAGAAAGTCCACTGTTGAGTTGGCAGCAATGTGTGGTGAATGGTCCTTAGTCGAAGAGTTCCAAGATCTGGATGTGGAAGTCAAATTCGTGGATGAAAAGGTTATGCTAGTAGTTATGTCAGTCTTCGAGCCCACCCTAATCCAGCAAATTAAGGAAAGGCAGTTTGAAGATCTGGAGTTTGTCAAAATTCGTGACCGTATATCCGAGAGACCCAATTTCAGGATAGTAGGTGGCGTACTGTATTTCAGAGATCGGCTCTATGTTCTAGCGGTCCAAAACCATAACTTAAAAAGGGCAATCCTGACGGAAGCACATCACACTCGATATTCCATGCACCCCAGGAGTACAAAAATGTACCCAAATTTACATGGCAGGTTTTGGTAGAATAACATGAAGCGGGATATTGCGGGCTTTGTGGCAAGGTGTCTTACCTGCCAACATGTAAAGGCTGAACATAGGAAGCCTCCCGGTCTGTTGCATCCTCTACAGATCCCTAAGTGGAAATGGGAGAATTTGACAATGGATTTTGTTTCAGGGCTGCCCCAGACCAATAAACATCACGATGTTGTGTGGGTGATTGTCGACCCACTCGACCGACTAACAAAGCTAGCCCACTTTATTCCCATTAGGAAAAGGATGAGATTTCATGAGATGGCCAAGATCTTCATTGATGAGATTGTGCGGCTACACGGTACTCCAGTTTCAATTGTATCCGACCAAGACAGTAGGTTCGTATCTTCCTTTTGGCAGTCCTTTCAAATATCCTTGGGTACTAAACTCAATTTCAGCACCGCTTATCATCCGCAGACCGATGGGCAATTGGAGCGAACAATACAAACCCTCGAAGATATGCTACGAGCTAGCGTGTTGGACTTCGGGAAAGAGTGGGATGAACACCTCTCCTTATGTGAATTTGCATATAATAATAGTTATCATGCGAGCATCGGAATGGCTCCGTTCGAAGCCTTGTATGGACGTAAGTGCCGTACTCTGGTCTGTTGGGAAGAAGTTGGAGTTAGAAGTTTTCATAGACCCTCGATGGTTGCAGATACAACTGAAAAAGTGCAAAAGATACAAAATAAATTGAGGGTTGCATGATCACAGCAAAAGAGTTATGCAGATAATTGTCGTCGGCCCCTTTATCCAAGTAGGGGATAAAGGTTTCCCCAATGAAGGGTACCATCAAGTTTAGACAGAAGGGCAAACTAACTCCGTGGTTTGTAGGACCTTTTGAAATACTAAGCAGGGTTGGAGATTTAGCTTATCAATTGGAACTACCACCCCCGCTTGCGGGAGTTCATAATGTATTCCATGTGTCGATTCTTAGAAAGTACCTTCCGGATCCTTCACATGTTCTTGAGTTGGACGACATCCAAGTTAAGCCTGATGTAGGCTATGAAGAAAGACCACTTCGTATCATTGACACTAAAGAGCAAGTGCTGCGTACCCGAACGATCAAATGGGTTAAGGTCCTATGGGAGCATCATGGAAAGGAAGAGGCCACTTGGGAACTTGATGATCAAATTCGGGCAAAATATCCAAAGCTAATACCTGAGGTATGTCGCATTCGAAGGGCCGAATGGTCTTAAGTGGGGGGAGGATGTAAGGTTTCGAATCCCACTAATCCTAATCTACACAAATTAATCACATTCTATGTTAATTAAACCTTGTTAAGGTTAATCGAATATAAAAACTATTGGGTTTGGGTCTTAGATAGGTAGTTGGGCGGAGTTTGAGCCTTACTTCAGTAGTTGAGGACCTTTTTGTAAATTGTTCTTGCATCTTGTGGGCACCTCGTCAATCACTCCTTGTGTAATTTTTCATGTAGATCATCTTTCGTGTTGGGGTTAATTTGATCCGAACTCGTTTTGGGTCAATTAAGGTCCATTTGGCCTAAACTAAAATTAAATGGAAAATGTGGACTTGCATGCAACTGCAGGAAAATTTAAGTTTAAAAAAGGAACTCGATGTCCCTTTCTTCTTCTTCCTTCTCTGTTGCTGGAGCTCTTCTCCTTTTTCTGAATTTCTTCCTTTTCACTTCCAAATTAAAGGGCTATTAGGATTGGGAGTCTTGCATGTGCTAATGATAGTCCTCACCCACTTTTCTCTTTCTCATAGGAGTGTTTTTTTCTAGAGAAGTACCTGCTTTCAAGCTACAGCTCACCAAGGTGAGGGTTCTACTTCCATTCCATATTTCAAGGCTTGTTGGAGTCAAGAAGACTCAAATCTATGACATGCATACATGGTTGCACCACCTTTACCATTTGTAAATTCTACTTGTAGAGAACCCACTTTCATTTGAAGGTTTTCCCTAAGCACACAACAAGAAAGGGTTAGAGAAGGCTAGCACTGTTAAAAGGTAAGTATTAGAGTTCATATGTATTGCATGTGTGATTAAGTTATTGATTCTTAGGTTAGATCTCTAAATTCTCAAGCTCAGTCATTTTTCATTATTTTAATTGTGTACAAATGTGGTATGGATTGAGTTAGGATGTAAACATGGAATAAGAGGGTGTGTGGGTATTGAATACCTTTAAGTACACTATAACTAAGCCATAGAAATTCCCCACAATTCAGATTTTTGTATGAAAAAAGAGTTACAGAAGTAATTCTAGAATTCTGAAGCGTACGGCGAAGCTACGGTTAAACCATAAGTGGCTACGGCTCAAAGTCTCGAGAGCACCACAATCTGTTTTTATACTACGGCTTGTATACGGCTGCACTGTAAAATGAGCTACGGCTAAGCCGTGCCCAGCCCGTACCTAAGCCGTAAGCTTTCTTACAGGGGACTTTCCAGAGAGCTCTAGAAACCCATTTTTCTTCTACGGTTTGCACACGGCTACACCGTGAAATGCATTACGGCCGAGCCGTAACCCAACCGTAACCTAGCTGTAGGCTTAGTATGGCTAAGCCATAGGCTAATATACGGCTAAGCAATAAATGTGCCTGAACTATTGGAGGAAACCTGAACCGTTCGACTAAGCCGTAACCTTATATACGGCTAAGCCGTATGAACCCAGTGAATTTAGGACATTATGGATTCTTCATTGACCTTATAGGGCCTTAGTATTGGCACCTTCCTACCACTACACTGGCCCAACTATAATGATACGTTAAGAGAATAAATGAATTCTGGATGATTTCTCCAAAGTCAAGTCATGGATGTTGGCATAAGAAGGGTTGTTCTTTATGCATATAAGGTAATACCAAGACGTGGTAATATAATGACATCGGACGTTTTATGAGTACATCGTGTTGAATGTCCTTGGGGATCATGGGCTACCTGATACAGAGTGAATAGTGACTTCTTGAATATTTACTCAATCCGAATGCATTCATATTGTTAAATTCTATGCCTTCAACATGATTCGTTTATGCATTTTCCCTTTAGCCAAACCCTGAGGCTATTCAGACCTAAGCTTCTAATAAGTGCGTGTCTGACGAGCCAGACCTTCTACTAAGTGCGTGCTTGCTAGCCATAAGGGTATAGTCGAGGTTCAAGCCTTGTAGCTCATATGTATATGCTCGCTTAATTACTCGTCTGTTTCATGACTGATTATACTTCAAATTATTATTCCTTATTTGTAATATGATTCATATGATTGAATCCAAGTCGGCACCACCTAACTTATGCCCTTTTGAGTATTATTATGTCAGACTGTAGTAGGTTTATGGGGGGAGTTGTCGGTACTCCTCGGGAAGCTAGCTTGATCTCCTAGCGACCCATATGTATGTATGCTCCCTTTTGGGAGAATAGAGCCCGTGGATGCCAATTAGTGTGTACTATATCTTTATTTTGATTCCTCACTATTGTTCCTCATGCACATCATGTTTAGTAGACTATTATGGTTCCCCTATGCAGTGTATATTAATAAGTTCATTGGATATGTTATGTTAGTTTCATATGCTCAATACTTGCTTAACCGTTGTGTTAATAGTGTTACCCTTGGTATTGCCGGTACGGAGCCCAATTCCAACCCGAGTGCTGACGTGCCCTCGAAGGGTACCCCAACGGTACCTCAGGGTATAAATGTGTAACACCCCGATCCCCTTTGAGCCGGATTAGTGGCTCATTAGTGTGTTTTTCTGTTGTTTTATTCTTTCGGACTTGGTTTTGGGTCTTGGATAGGTAGTTGAGTAACCTTTGACCTGATAGGTAGTTCTAAGCCCTTTTTCGTAATTTTGCTTTTGCTTTGCTTGCATCATCTTTGCAATCATCTTGGTGTCAGCATGTGTGTTTTGTTGAGCTCGTCAAGTTCCGTAACTGTGTCAAATGAATACAACGATCCAGCAAATACAAGTAACAGGGATGAAACACTTATAGTATCAAATAGAATAAGGAAAGAATAGTAATTTCAGAGTTTCATCTTAGTATGCTAAGCAAATCGTGCGTAGAAGTAAAGCATGATAAGTGAATCAAAGCATAGAAGTACTGAACTAAGTGGCTACTACGTTAACCATATTCTCTCCAGTAGAGAGCAGAGCAGAGCAGATGAGAACACCACTGACCGGGCCAAGGGTACAAGTGGGTCTCGGTTTCCTGGGTTCCGGGGTCCCAAGACAAAGCGACACTGCAGTGATACAGAGATACAGAGATCTAAGCCAGACCGAAATGTCTCCAAAACAAACTCATCTGATCCTAACATCTTAGAAATTGGCTGTAGAACATTTTATACAGAGAATAAGGATGAATCAAGGCAATCAAACAAAACACCCATATGTGTTAAACAATCCTGTACTTATACTTGCCTCAAAACTTTGTCAATCCACTGAATCAAGCTCCAAATCAACTAAAATCAAAGCAAATCAAAGAAACAACACATGCATGAGATGTATGAAGACATACAGAGCTTGGAGAAGGAATCCAATTGGAGAAAGGAAATCAAAACCCACTTACCCAAAGCAAAGACAGAGATGGAGGGAAGAGAAACCCACTCGAACTATAGCAATTCCGATGATAACCAAGAGGGAAGGAGAGAAGGATGAAGAGAAGAGAAAGAGAAGAAACAACGTGGACTTCCCCGAGTTCTCCTTGCATGCACGTTGAAGCCAAATGAGCAGAGATGAGGACATCTGCAAGATGACTCTGCACTTCGGACTTTGTACTCTGTATATTTGTACATCTTGATTTTGTCGTGTACCCAGACTTGTATCTGGTTTTCATGTATGGTATTTAGCTTTGACTTTTCCGTTCCGCATTTGTTTTGGCTTCCGCTATTTTCCTTTGTTGCTGGCTATGATATGTACAGCTTCCGCGTATGCTTAGTTCGCACGTGTTAGATCCCTTGTGTGTGTGCATCTGGACTGGGTTTGGATGCACGTGCACGGGAGTACGTGTGTCACCGGTTTAGCTTTTCGCTAACCCCCGATTTCTGGGCTCGGGTCGTGACAAAATGAATGGAAGGATGGCGATGTCTTTTATTAGTCATCCTACGGAGTGCGCCGGTTCTGAAGATGTTATTGCTAAACCTTTGGTTTACCCTTGGGAATGCACAATTAAACCTTGTGTACCTAATTTCTTTAAGTAGCAGTTGGATTGTACGACATGTTATCTAAGTTTTAAGCACTGACATATATAACTTTATCTATCTATAAATATTTGAGGATATGTTTCTCCTGTTTTGGCTTTTGATCATTATAGGGTATTTCGCAAGAGTTCATTATGATGAGTTATATTCCTATGTGTGTTGGCATTCCTCACACATTTTTGTGGAATCTCCCTTGTAGGAATTCGTGCACAATTTTTCAAGGCACAGATTACTACGGGATTACGTATCCACGCCTTGGGGGCCAACTTAAATCCCCAATTCCCGGGATCGGCCGTGACAGTTAGTTAAAACCTAACCGGTAACACACGTACTCCCGTGCACATATACCCAGACCTTGCCTAAGTGCACGTACACAAGGGATATTCACACGTGTAAACCAAGTGTACGCGGAAGCTGTACGTACCATTACATAACAAAAGAGACACAAGTAGGAATATTAACTATAAAACTGATACTAATTACAGAATATACAAACAAAATGGGAATCAGTGTCTTCGAGACAATCACAAAATAAGGCGTACAAGAAACAAAACAAGATCCTGATACAAAATAAAAGTCAATAAATGGATGCAATGCCAAGCCGCTCTCATAGGAGTGATCAAGTCCACTCCTCTAATCCTGACTAGGTCTCTTGGATCTCTCCTGGAGTCTGGCCGACCGACGAGGGGTCGGTAGAGGAATCTAAGCCTACAACACCAAGAACAACCCATGAGTACGACGACTTAGCAAAGTATAAGCAACAATAAGTTAACACGCGCTATGTCTAGCAGAAAAGTTAGCAGTTAATAATTGACCAGGCATAGAGGTCATGTTCTATACTACGCAGGTCATGCATATCAATAATCATGCTGTCAGCTGTCAGAATCACAAACAGATAAACTGGCTAGGTGGCTACTACATTTGCCATATTCTCCCTATCGAGAACAGTCAGTACGAGAACACCATCAACCGGTCCCGGGTACGAATGGGTCTCTGGTTCCCGGGGTCCAGAATCCCAGGACAGGAGCACTCTGCAGAGGCAATAAACAGGCTACGCCAAAGTTAACCCCGTCAGGTATCCTGAGGCTGAGGCTGAGTAGAGCCAGACAAACAAGATCAGTCATATCAGATGATGCACGTCAACCAATGTCAATAGTCAGTCATGCAGTGTAGTTCAGTATAGTACATGTCATATCACAATCAGGCAATACAGTACATGTATCACACTGGATCAGTACCGTTACAGTAAATGATTACAACTCAAACAAGAAACAAAACAAAGAGCATGGAAGCCAAGAATCGAATCAATATGCAATGCAAGTCAAGTTATTATTGTGAGTCAAGATTGTTCACTAGCCAACCCTAAGCTAGTTGTCCAATGTTTCTAACCGTGCATGATGATGTAGTTTTAAGTTATTCGATACACAGTTGTTCATTTCAAGGGGTTGCAGTCTATCAATAATCGTGTACCAAAGACCCTTAATCCAACACCCATGATGATGTGCTTAATAAGTGGACGACACACATGAATGTGTTACAGCCCGCAAGACCATTCATGTGTTTAAGTCTATCCGTTGGGCAAGTTATGTAGTTAAGAAATCCAGATGAAGGTCCTCTAAGGTCTTATCATTAACCCTATCTTTTCTCCAATTCTTTAACAATCAGAGAGACCAAAAGGTAGCATAAAAAGGTCCTCTAGGTGTCAAGGAAGCAAGAGAAGAGGAATGAACAAGATTAGAATTCAGTTAAACACTAGATCTCCCAAAGCAACAGTGCTTTAGGGCCGACCGGTCGACTCTGAAGCCCAATAGGTCAAATTTTGGTTTTGGGAGTGTCCGATCGGTCGGACTCAGTCCCGATCGGTCGGGTAACAGAATTCTGTACAGAACAGAACAACTGTATTACATGCTTTTCCTTCACAAAAACAACATATATCATGGTTACACAAGACTAAAGGGCTATCAAAAACACAACACACTTGAGAGAAAGAGTAGAAAAACACGACAATCAACGTGTACTAACATGTGTTCATCCCTACTGTGCTTATACTTACCTTAAACGTGCTATTTCCTTACTTTAACTGTTCTTTGGCCTAAACGATCCCGAAGATGCAATCCTAAAACCATGCATGCCAAGGGTAAGCAAAAGGAAAATGGTGCATGCGGTGCAATCATAGTCTAAACACATAATGGAGACTGTGACTCAACTCCTCACCTTAAACGAACCGTGAAGATGAGACGAAACTCTTGTCTGCGATGAAAAGACAAGAAAGACGAGATTGAAGACGAGGGCAGTGAACGAGAGAGAGAGAGAGAGAGAGGCGTCAAGTAGAGAAGCTACCGGCGAACCCAAAGAGAAGACGAGTAACCGATGCACAAGAATTCTCCCCTTTCTCAACGTTGATCGCAAGGAAGAAGAAGAAGAAGAGGAAAAACAAGGAGAAGGACAGAGAGAAAACAAGAGAAAAAGAGAGAGCGAGAGAGAGAGAGAGAGAGAGAGAGAGAGAGAGAGAGAACTAGCGAGAGAGAGAGAGATGAAAATGAGAGAGGAAGAGTCGGTGGCTTGCTCTTTTATAAGATAAGGATGTGCCCAATTTACATAAAAGTCGACAGTTCGGAAGAATTACAGCTTGAGTCAATTCACGGTCCAACGGAAACAAACGACTTCGTTTGCATGCGAACCAATTACAAAAGTTGATAAGCTCAACGAAATACACGTGTTGACACCAAGATGATGCATGAATGATGAACTCTTACAAAATCAAAAATTACAAAAAAGGACTCATGACTACCTAAACCAGGTTAAACTCAACCCAACTACCTATCCATGACCCGAAACGAATCGTGAAAGAATAAAAATGTGAGCTTACCATAAATTCACTATAATTAGTACCAAAACCACCTTAATTAATCGTTAAACCATATTAAGCTGGGCCGGAGTGTTACAATTTACCCTATATTATTAAGTGTTGTAGACTGTGAGCCCGCTTCCCCTATCCAAGAGGGAGAGGAGTTGGAGGAGACTGAGTTGGTACCTGGAGTAGATAAGTTCGCTTGGGTACCTGTTAGTGAGGAAATCTAAATTAGTATCCGGAGATTCATTTCATCATAATAAAGGTTGTCATTTGATTTGAGCAGTTTTAAGAAATTTGTAATAAATTGTCCTAACTTTAGTTTCACTTGAATATTGTAGCATTTAGACTTTGCTTTGCACTTTATTTGACATATGTGGTTAGTACCAACTCTTTTTTGGATCATGGTTTATTGGCTTCCGTAGTTTTATATAGATGATTCGCATACATTTTTAGATGTTTATTTGAAGGAGAAAAAGTTTTAAATTGGTCCTCACTGTAGACTAAAGATCCTGGATGTTTATTAGGGTACCTGGGTTTGGGCGCGTGACAAAGGGGATCCAAGTTTGTATTTCTTTAATTTTTATTATACTTGGGTGACCATGTTAATATGATTTAGGTTTGTATTTTTGGAGATTAGGTTTTGATGAATACATTTATTTTATCCCATTTTTCTTTAATAGATCCTTACAGTAAGGTTTATTAGTTTTAATAATCATAGGGTGTAATAATCATGTCATTTTATTTTCTCTTTAATAGTTTTATTTTTATTGTAAAAAGTTGAGTTTTTATAATGTTGGGATATAACTTATTTTAAAGATCCAAATCATGGGAATTAAAAAAAGGAGAAAAATAAAAAAAAGGGTTATTTTTTATATCCTAGTGTTCATGTTAAAGGAAAGGTATTTTTGGAATCCTTGTTTCTCACAAACCAATGGTCGAATCGGATGTTGAAGTTGAAGACCATGGTGGACTGGTTTTCCTTTTCTAGGAAGAAGGGCGCTAATCTTGTATGTTTTATTGGTCTTATGTATAGACAATAACTAAAAGTTAATGAAAAATTTCTTTTAACATAGAGGAGTAATTTTATCATAAAGTGTCATCCTTAGTAAAAGAATTTTATACTTTGTCTTGTCTGGATACATTGCATGCGTAGAAGCAATTCAAATGTGAACAAAAAAAAATTTTGGATCAATGAATGATTAAAAATTATTTTTAAGATCGAAAGAAACTCTATGATTAATTTTGTTCTTTTCCTAATTTGGATTGACAACCCAAATTTGGAAAGGAGGTCTTGCTCTATCCGTACCTCCAATGCTTAGATCAAGAAAGGATACCAAAGCCTATGAAGTTTTTTTTATCAATTTAATTTTCATAAATTTTTATTTTTAATTTTTCTCATTGATTACATTCAATTGGTTGTTTTGATGTTATTTTCTTTCTATTATTTATTTTATAGATTATTTTTTTTAGTTTTGGAACTTTTTAATTTGTTGTAATCCTTGTAATTAATTTTATTTTCAGCAAAGTAGGATTCAATGGTGGTATATATTTTCTTAGGGTAGTGTTAGATTTTCGATAGGGCAAGTACAAGTGAAAGTTGATTGTTCTCACTCCCTGTGAAATCGACCATGTAATCAATGGGATAATACTACTTCACAACATTTTATTTGGTGTTACCGAATAGTCGAAAACCTAGATCTTGGCGGAACCTTGCACTTGTGTGTGTGCTCTTTGAACCTTCGAGTCAAGCACCACTTGGCCGATACAGTCTCCCACAATTTGGGCGCCACACCATGGTTAGGGTTTATTTGCATGCATATATTCGCTGTTTGTATGTCGTGCATGGTTATGGTTTATTTGCAGGCATATCTTTACTGTTTGCATATCATGTAGGTGGACGTACACTATCGCACTGATGCATATTATGTGAGTTAATATGTAGTTATACTATTTGAATTTGTTTTGATCGGGTTCTCAACTGGGTTGCTTTATGATTTTGATCGCTCTTGGCCAGATGCATTAGCCTATGTGGAGTGCCCTCTTGTTAGAGTTTGTAACTAGGGTATTCTATTTGTATGATTCCTTAGTATTATCCTTATTCATGCTTTTATGCCTAGTACTTCATTTATTATTACCTTTATGATTTTATTTGTCATTATTCCGTATTGATGCATATTATTTGTTACTTACATTTATTTATCTATAGTATTATTGTAATCTAATGACGTTACATTTGGTGTTTAGGTATGGAGTCCCCTTATGAGCTGGATGCTATGGTGGCCCCAGAGGATTTGCTAGTGGAGGGACCTTACAAGTGAAGTACAGACAACGAAGGTGGTGTCGTTAAGCCAGCACATGAGATCCACACAAATCACCCGTTGTGGATATCTTTTATTTTGGGATATAAATACTTATTTTATTAGGCCATTGTTCTTGATTGTTGGCATGTTTTTAAACCTAATTCATTTCCTAATTGAACTTAAAGTAAATGCATTTCTATACTTCCATCAACTCTGTCATTACTATGCCGTGTTTTGTTGACCATCTGTGCAGATTGTTTGAGTTGATGTTTCCATGATTTGATTATGGTGACTGATCATCACACATAATCATTATGGGCCACAAATATAATCAAAAGGAAAAACTTAATTGGCCTCAGGTCTCACTCCCGGGGATGCGGCTAGGATCCGACTAGATCTCAAGGGCTTGATAGGAAACATCAGAGCGGGTCAAATTTCTAGAAATTTTAAAATGTCTTAAGGGGTTAAATTTGGCAGCCTTATTCATCATGTTTCATGAGAAAATGGCTAAAAAACTAATGACTGTCAGTCATGAATTTCACTCATATTCGGATGAACAATGAATGGTGCCATAAAGTCGTAGTTCCCGATTTTTGCTTTGAAACACTACCTTATTCATCCAACAATTACAATACGAACCGTCGATCATGTTTAGGTCTAAAACTGCTCGTAGGTCAATTCTCAATTGTTGATTTCTTACATATTTTGAGATATTTTTTTAAAAAAGTCTACACCCAAAAATATGTTTTTTTTTATTTTAATTTCTACATGATTCACTTTGAAAATCCAAATCATCCATCATCTATAGAAGGCCAAAAATCGCCCAGGTTCAAATTTTAAGGGTTGATTCATTAAGGATTGCAATAAGATTGCAAAAAACTTATGACCATTAGATCTAGTATACATAAATCCATAGATTCCTTGTGTTTGCCAAATGTGTAATGCACCGAATCTTGCTCATGAGAAATCCTCTTCGAAGAAAGCATTACCCTAGTTCCACATCTCTATTTTCAGCTTTTACTTCCCTAAGTATCTAAACAAGCTAAAAAATTAGAGTGTTTAGCACATATATCAATGCTTTACCCACTTTAGAGAAGTTAAGGCAAACCCTCTAAAAACCAATTGCCACAACCTGAGGGAAGTTGAAAATAAGAGGCAAAATAAAAAAGGATAGAGCGAGAGAGGCGAGTGAATAGTACTTTGGATGTCCCCATGGCCCAGACCCCTTTTTTGTTTTCTGTAACAGAGTAAATCAAGATCCAACTCATTGGAACTATTTAGAAGATCAAATGCAGATTTGGATCCAAATTCTAACTATTGAATCATCACTAATCTTGAGATATTTGCAGAGAAGAAAAAAAAGTAAATCATTTTATATTATTTTCTAAATTTTTGGACTTCAAATACAAGATCCAAATACTTCAATCTCATTGTAAAGTTAAACATGGCCATGGTGTTAACTGTCAAAACTTGCTACCCATTGGATCTTTAGAAATCTTCACAAGAAAAAAAAAATCTCAACCATTGATGTATCATGCTCAGTTCTTGATTGGCTCATAGGCAATCCATCTCTCTCTCTCTCTCTCTCTCTCTCTCTCTCTCTCTCTCTCTGTGTATGTGTGTGTGGAGAGTAAATCACGGTCCAAACCATTGAAACTGTTCAAAAGGTGTCAAACGTCTCTATAGGTCCAACTCTCAGCTGTTGGATCCACAACAATCTTGAGACATGGTTGCCCAACACAAGATGCGAAGCATTAAATCTCTTTGGAAGGTTGAATACAACTATGGGGTCAAATTTCAAAGCTTGGTACCTTGTGGATCTTAAGAAATTCGCAAATAATAATAATAATAATAATGATAATAAATTCAACTATTGATTTAAAGATGTATATATAAAATGGATTATTACATTACCAAACATGTTTTGTGATTCTAGACTCCTTTTTTATGGATCGAGCTTGTCAGAAAAGAGAGTAGAGATACCAAATAAGGCCAATCGTATGAGAAGAACGGAGAAATCCAAGCAGCCATGGACCTTGTACATTAGAGCCACCTTTGACATACCTGTGATCAATTTAAACCCCTTGCACCCTTTTCAACACTCTTATATGGATTATTTCGAGTTCGTGATATTAGCAATGTGATTAAATCACCATATTTTTTTTTGTTAGGCAGTCATTACTCCATTGGATCTATTAGAGTTACTCTTCATTTTACATAATCAATGGTCCTAGTATTTGGCACTTGACAAGTCAAAAGGCAAACTAGAGTTAGAACTTAGGGGTGTTTGTAAACTCTAATCTAAATGATAAGAACTAATTAGATTAATGTCTTAAATAAGAGCTCTAAATTTAGAGTTCAAATTTATAATGAAGTTTTTTTTTTTTTTTGCATACATCACCAAAGTTCAAATTAATATTTGTAAATAGGTCCCTTTGGTTTCAATATTTATCAATAAGCCAACTTTGGCATTTTAATACCTCTTATATCCAAAAACACGTGGATTTGATAGTGTTGACCCATAAAAACCACAAAATGTTACAAGTGTTGTAATGAAGACTTCACAAGCGAATTTCACACTCAAGGGCACATAAACCCTAGGGTTGTGAAATGCCAGGTCAAGTACTACATCCAGATGTTCAAACCCGATGAATCTCACTAAAAAGACTTCAAATGAGCCAAGAGTACAGCAATTTAAATTTCAGAGTTGGTGGACTTCATTTGGTCACACAACTCCTTAACCATCAAATTCAAGATTCATTAACTCAAAATCTAGAGGTCATTAAATACACTCAAGCTTCTGGATTATCAAAGTGGTTGAAAATCACATAGCAACTCCAATACCTGTTAATGAATGATGCTTCAAAGTTTCAAAGCATTAGGACTTCATTTCAATTCAAACTCAAGCGTTAGTGACTGTTTACCAGCTCCTTGGGGTCATTGTGACAACTAATACTTCACCATTTCAAAATTGGTTGTAACTCTTGGAGAAGGCTCAAATTATATTTGGGAATAGCCCTGCAAAATTTTAAGTCAAATAGGTATCATTTGACCTAAAATCCAACAAACATGTCAACTTTGGATTAATGACCCTCAAGCCATGGGGTCACAGACCAAAGTCCTATTCCAGGTGACTAAAGTTGATGAAAATTGTACATAAAGCTCAAGTCAAGTTCAGAAATGATTCTACAAATTTTTAAGCCAACGGGACTTCATCTGACCCTACTTCGGCTACATGTCAGCTTAGGAGTTAGTGACCGCCATAGGATCACTAACCAAAATCCTGCTTCTAGGAGGCCAAAGCTAATGAAAATTGGATTAGAGACTTAAAAAGTGATCAAAGTTAACTCCTTAAATTTTCAAATTAATTGGACATCATTCAGGTTGAAAACAAGCTCACTGCCTGCAATGCAAGGAGACATTTACTTAGAACATGCAACAGATGGGTCCCTGATCAAAATCCTACTTCTACAATTCCAAATCAAATGAAATTTTTATAGATACTTTAAGATGTGCCTAACATCAATCCTTCCAAGTTTCAAGTCAATTCGAGGTTATCTGCGCCTCAAATAGTTGAAAAAAGTGCCCATTTTCATAAAAAGTCAAAAGGAGGGTTGGCCAACTTTAGAAAGTCAAAACTAATTGAAATTTCAATGATGCGCTCAAAATAGTTTTGTAAAACATCCCTCTAACTTTTGTGAAGATAGGACATCGTTCAGGCCCCAAACTGATGAAAACAAGTCATATATGCAAAAAGCCCAAATTGGGCCTGTCCGTAACTGCAACCACAATCATGGACACCTGTGAAGGAATTATGAATGGTTTTTGGAAGTTATTTCACTTTATTTCAAAGCATAACTCCCTTAAAACTGTTGTGAAACATTAAAACCCCCTTTGAATGCTATAAAGCACAGTGATGGTCCCTGAATCAGCACCACTGGATACTGAAAAGAGTTTGGCGTCTCCTTCGAAGATTTACAAGCAACCTTCTCAAGCGCTTGACTTGCAACTCACTTTCATTCTTCTTCCTCTCATAAGTTTAAGGTGATAGATGGTTCAGGAGAAGAAGATACATCTTCCTAATGACCATGCACACTGAACTTTAAGGTTGCACAGCAATAAAGAAGTTCGATGGGATGAGACTACATTTCTTTAGTTCTCTCACTTAAAGGGTTTTTAGGCCATCTCTGAGGTTTTGAACAAGACATTTTCAGCTTTATTTTTGCTGTTTGAAAATCATAGGTTCAAAATGATACAACTTTGGCGACAATTTGCTTGTACAAAGCACTATTTCCGGATTTGCACAAAGCGATCCTAACAAAGAAATGGTGATTACCAAAGGTCAAAGGTGATTCTATGGTTGAATTCAATACTCTTGGCGATCGTTCAACACTCCTAAAGTTAGAAAACACAAGATTCAGCACGTTGAAGGCAGTATAGAAGCAAATAGAGCTGAAAACAGGGACAAACAGTCGCCCAAATGGCCACTGCCTATCAGTGACTGTGGGCCACGGTCACTGACAAGGGTTAATGACCGTAAGCCACAATCACTACCCCCAACCCTCTCATATTCAACTTTTTCTCCATTTTTCATGTAATTTCTTATATTTTTCAAAATTTGGATTACATCTGAGACCAGAGGGAGGGGTTGTAATATTTTCAAAACTTGTAAACAACCTACATCCCCAAGGTCAAAGCATTGAACCTTTGTAATTAAAAGGAATTTAAGGATGAATAGTAGTTATTTTCTCATTATTCTTTGTGCTTGAATGTGTGAATGTTTTACACGATTTCATTGCATTTCACATCAATTTCCAAGCGTGATCAGAAGATTGGCTCCATCTGTGGGAATAGTTTGCTCTAATTTGTGATCAAACTTGGCCCAAAAACAAGAAAAAGTGCCAAAATGCATGAACAAGTACTGCTGTAGGCCAGTAACGATAGGAGGCTGTGTAAAATGGTTAGTGACCACATGATGCTGTGTAAAATAGCCAGTGACTGTAGGATACTGTGTAAAATGGCCTGTGATCGCAGGAGGCTGTGTAAAAGTGTGATCGCGCTTAAAAATGTAGGCGTGGAAATGAATTACGGAATCAAGGTCCGACATTCATGCACTTTAAGCGTTAAGAAGAATGGGAAATAATTACAGTTCATAATTAATTTCCCTTTTGTTTACATGGGTTCAAGTGCCCTGACCGCGGGGATACAGGTTGTTTACATACATTTTGAAAGTTTACAACCCCTCCCTCAAGTCTTAGATGTGATCTCAATTTGGAAAATACAAGAAAATGTACATAAGGTGGAAGAAAATGTGAAAAAGGGGAATTAATGGGGGGTGACCGTGACCCGTGGTCACTGCCCCATTCCAGTGACCGTGACTCACCCGCGGTCACTGGGGCCTTCCAGTGACCGTGACTCACCCGCGGTCATTGGGGCCTTCCAGTGACCGTGACTCACCCACGATCACTGGAACCTGCCAGTGACCGTGGGTCACGGTCACTGACAAACAATGGCCATGACGCCACTGTTTGCCTCCGTTTTTTGTGCTGTTCGCGCTGGTTCTTTCTTGGAACTTCTTTCAAGTGTTGGAACTCCATTTTCATGACTTTGGAGCGGTGGACGACCATCAAGAAGATCACATTTTACCATGGAATCAATTGAAACCGCTGTAACTCATCATTCGTGCTTACGGACTGCGTTTTTGTTTCAAGTCCGAATCGGCAAATTTGAAGCCGAAGTTGTGTCATTTTGAACCTGTCATTTTCAAGGAACAAAATGAGGCCTAGAGAGACTTCTTTCACAACTCTTGTAATGGCTAAGAAGCCCTACGAATAAGAGAAACAGAGGTGACAATGTCATCCTCTCAAAAATTGGCGTCGTACGAACATAGTATGGACTTTGGCCATTCCACTTCCTTCTCTCCTTCTGAATTTTCTTGCTCACGTTCAAAACTAAGAAAAGAAGGTGGGAATGGTTGAGGAAGTGTTGCTGGAGTTTTGCTTCTTGTTGCCTTCTTGTTGGCTTTCTTCAATTTCTTCACTTTTCTTCCTTATGTGTGTGTGTTCATCCCTTGTTTCTTCAAAATTTTCTCTTTTTATAGACTCCCAATCAGTTTTGTGCAGTTTTCGGTAGTTAATAGCAGTTGTGGGGAGTTGGATTTCGAAGAGGAGTGGAGGGAAACTGCCCAAAATCGTGGGAAACATCTTTTGAAGGTCCATGACCGCAGGCTAGGTCACGGACGAGGCCCAATTTCGGGTTTTCACGTATGTGGCCCATTTACATCTGTTTTGGGCTCAAACGAAGTCCGATTGCCACAAAACTTGGAGGGATGCTTCTTGACACTATTTTCTACATGTCATAAAAATTTCAGCCCGTTTTGACTTCAGGAAGTTGGTCAACTTTTTCATTAATTGGGCCCCAGTCACAAGGCCCACTTTTGGAACATTGCATATGCGGTCTATTTTCCATTGTTTGAGGCCCGAATGATGTCCAATCATCACGAAACTTGGAGAGATGTTGCTTGATACCATTTTAAGTGTTTCATAGAAGTTTCAGCTCTGTTTGACCACCTGAACTTGGTGAACTCCTTTTGTTTGTGGGCCCCGGTCACTCCCAAGGCCCATTATTGGATTTTTGCATATGTGGCTTGTTTCCGCCTGTTTAGGGCCCAAACGGTGTCCAATCGCCACGAAACTTGAAGGGATGCTTCTTGACACTATTCTGAGTGTGTCACAAAAGTTTCAGCTCTGTTTGACCACCTGAACTTGGTGAACTCCTTTTGTTTGTGGGCCCCGGTCACTCCCACGGCCCATTCTTGGATTTTTGCATATGTGGCTTGTTTCCACCTGTTCGGGGTCCAAACGGTGGCCAATCGCCACGAAACTTGGAGGAATGCTTCTTGACACTATTTTGAGTGTGTCATAGAAGTTTCAGCTCTGTTTGACCACCTGAACTTGGTGAACTCCTTTTGTTTGTGGGCCCCGGTCACTCCCAAGGCCCATTATTGGATTTTTGCATATGTGGCTTGTTTCCGCCTGTTTAGGGCCCAAACGGTGTCCAATCGCCACGAAACTTGAAGGGATGCTTCTTGACACTATTCTGAGTGTGTCACAAAAGTTTCAGCTCTGTTTGACCACCTGAACTTGGTCAACTCCTTTTGTTTGTGGGCCCCGGTCACTCCCAAGGCCCATTCTTGGATTTTTGCATATGTGGCTTGTTTCCACCTGTTCGGGGTCCAAACGGTGGCCAATCGCCACGAAACTTGGAGGAATGCTTCTTGACACTATTTTGAGTGTGTCATAGAAGTTTCAGCTCTGTTTGACCACCTGAACTTGGTCAACTCCTTTTGTTTGTGGGCCCTAGTCACTCCCAAGGCCCATCTTGAACTTTTGCATATGTGACTTGTTTCCGCCTGTTCGGGGTCCAAACGGCGTCCAATTGCCACGAAACTTGGAGGAACACTTCTTGGCACTATTTTGAGTATGTCACAGAAGTTCCAGCTTTGTTTGACCATCTGAACTTGGTCAACTCTCCAGTTGACTTTTTTATGACAGTGGGCCCTTGTTTCAGCTGTTTGAAGCCCAAATGACCCCGGTTTGATTTGAAACTTGGAGGGACTGACATCAAGAACATCTTGGAGTATTCATCCAAATTTCATGCTGTTTGGATTTGAGGAAGTAGGATTTCGAATAGTAACCTATTCATTGCATGCGTTAGGTCACTATTCACTCCACATTGAGATAGTTAGCCTGTTTTCTATCCGAATAGCCTCCCCTTGACTTGAAACTTTGGGAGAATAACTTGGGGCATTCTTTGAACATTTGTTCCAAATTTTATCTACTTTGGCCTTCTGGAAGTAAGATCTTAGCCGATGACCCCCAAATTCGGGATTACTGTCCTCTAAGCTGACATGTAATGAAATTTAGGCCAAACAGAGTCTTTTCATCTTGAAAATTTGCAAAGTATCTTCTGAGCATGACTGAAGCTTCACGTCTAAATTTCATTAATTTTGGACATCGGGAAGCAGGAGTTCGGTTAGTGACCCCTTGGCTTTGGGGGGGGGGGGGGGGGAACTAACTTCAGGCTGACATGCTTGTGGCTTTTGAGTTTGATGATGTCTGTTCAACCCGAAATTTGAACTTCCTCTGAGAGTTCCAGCTACCTTGATCTTCATGGAATGCCGGTTCTCACAGTGATTCCCCAGGATCTGCAAATAACCTCTGTAGCCTAAATTAAGCTCAGATGAGGTATCTTCGCTGCAGTATTTGCAATTTTTATAGGTCAACAAGTGCCCCCTCGAGGTGCAATGATTATAGTATAATAATCGTTGTGCCTCGAAATAGCCAATCTGTGGGAATGATGGATGGCTTGATGAAAAGACAGTTTGTCAAGGTAGGTTGTAGGCCTAAACTTTGGGATTTGAAAATTTTGATAAAAACCATGAAGGGTTTGATGATGGAATTTTGAAAAGACATAAGAAATCTGAATTTCTTTGCCCTATTTTCACGGATATCAAAAGTAGCATCTCCGTGGGGATTGTGGGGAACACCCACAAAGGAATCCCTTAGGTATTTAGAAAATTCAGAAATTTATGAATTTTGTTTGGATTTTGGAAATGAATTTGATTTTCTTTTGACCTATTTTTCACAAATATCCAGAGTGGCATCTCTGTGGGGATGTGGGGAACACCCACAAAAAGAATCCCTAAGGTTTTAAGAAAATCAAAAGTTTTAGTAAAAATGGATTTGGGTTTGGATCTTCATGGATTTTTGGTTCATTTTCAAAGATCAAAGTTTGGGTTTTGACTTGGCTTGACATGATTTAAAATGAGATGCAATTTTGACAAAATGAGATGTAATTTTGCAAGAGATTGGCTTTTATGGGTTTTGATGAAAAACAATTTGAGACATTGGTTTGAAATCAAATTTTGACCCAAAGTTGATTTGGAAAGAGACTCCGCATCTCTTTTTTTTTTTTTTTTTTGTATGACTTCCCTCAAAATACTCTAAAATAGGATTATTTCATTTGTAAATTACCCCAAGTGGACCCCTCATAGGACTTGCAAAAGATCACAGAGATCATAGATGAAGAAGGAGGAATCCATCAAGACTTGATCTTAGACTCTACTGATTTTAACCAAATTGTATTTATGGGAAGGAGGCCAAACAGTAATTGAGGGGGAATTCCCAATTTTGGACCATTAATTGATTTTGGACTTCCCTGCTCCATGTGCTGCCATCAAATAGCGGGCTCCACTTAGGAAAAACAGGGAAGAGACCGTGGGCATTTAAAACCCAACATCTCTGTCCTTTTTTTTTTGTTCAACCAACAAAGAGAAAGGGAGACCGAGAGAGAGAGAGACCGGTTTTTTTTTCTTTTTTTTTCTTTTTTCTTTTTTTTTTTTTTGTTTTTGCTGTTCAAACCAACAAAGAGAAAGGGAGACCGAGAGAGTTTTTTTTTTTTTTTTTTTGCTCAAACCAACAAAGAGAAAGGGAGACCGAGAGTTTTTTTTTTTTTTTTTTTTGCTCAAACCAACAAAGAAGAAAAAAAACTGAGAAAAAGGGAAGAGACCGAGAGAAAGAGAAAAGAGAGAGAGACCGGGAGAGTGAGAGAGAGACCGCTTTTTTTTTTTTTTGCTCAAACCAACAAAGAAAAAAAAAACTGAGAAAAAGGGAAGAGACCGAGAGAAAGAGAAAAGAGAGAGAGACCGGGAGAGTGAGAGAGAGACCGAGAGAGAGAGAAATTAGGAGAGAGAAATCGGGAGGGAGAGAAGAAAAGAGAGAGAGACCGGGAGAGAGAGAGACCGAGAGAGAGAGAAATTGGGAGAGAAAGAAGAAAAGGAGAAAGAGGGAGAGAGACCGAAAGAAAAAACAGAGAGACTGAGAGAGAGAGAGAGAAAGAGAAATTGAAAGAGAGAAAACTGAGAAAGAGGGAGAGAGACCAAGAGAGAGAGAAACCGTGAGAGAGAGAAAAGAGAGACCGAGAGAGAGAGAAATTAGGAGAGAGAGAAATTGGGAGAGAGAGAAAGAGAAATTGAGAGAGAGGGAAAACTGAGAAAGAGGGAGAGAAAGACCGGGAGAGAAAGAGAAAAGAGAGAGAAAAGAGAGAAAGACCGGGAGAGAGAGAAAAGAGAAAAAAGAGAAAGAGCGGGAGAGACAGAGAGCGGGAGAGACAGAGAAAAGAGAGAAAGGCCGGGAGAGAGAGAGAAAAGAGAGAGAACGGGAGAGAAAAGAGAGAGAACGGGAGAGACAGAGCGGGAGAGACAGAGAAACCGGGAGGGAGAGAGAAAAGAGAGACCAGGAGAGAGAGAGAGACCGAGAGAGAGAAATTGGGAGAAAAAAGAAAGAAACCGAGAGAGAGAGACCAGGAGAGAGAGAAACCGGGAGGGAGAAAAAAGAGAGAGACCGGGAGAGAGAAGAAAAGAGAGAGAGACCGAGAGAGAAAAGAAAGAAACCGAGAGAGAGGGAGAGAGACCGAGAGAGAAAAGAAATAAACCGAGAGAGAGGGAGAGAGACCGAGAGAGAGAGAAATTGGGAAAGAGAGAAATTGGGAGAGAGAGAAGAAAAAGAGAAAGAGGGAGAGAGACCGAGAGAAAAACAGAGAGACTGGGAGAGAGAGAGAAAGAGAAATTGAGAGGAAGGGAAAACTGAGAAAGAGGGAGAGTGACCGGAGAGGAAAAAAAAGAAAGAAATCGAGAGAAACAGAGAGAAACCGAGAAAGAGAGAGAGATCGAGTGAGACAGAGAGTGGGAGAGAGAGAAAACTGAAAGAGACCGAGAGAAAGGGTGGAAGTAGAGAGGTGCTGGGTGCATCTTCCTCTCAGTTACCAAGCAGGACTCGGATTTCTTTCATCATCTCAAGCACAGACTATGGCTTGTAAGAATCTTCTCTTGTTTTTGTTCATGACTGAATCCAAGCCTGGATTTCTGGATGCATCTTGCTCTTTTTTTTTCTTTTTTTTTTCAAGAACTGATGTAAGATGATTTGTGAAATCATCTCAAGCTCACCGGTCCACTGATCAATCGATCCCATAGTGGTTTATCATGGCCACCACCTGTTTGAGGAAATGCCCAATTGAAAATTTTCTGCTGAACTTGCTTTTTTGTCCCTTACCTTAGTACTGTTGAGTTGTAGAGTTATCCAAAGGCTTCTTCAGTTATGCTCTCTACTGTTTTGGTGGAGTTAATCCCCTGTCGACAGAGCACCCACTGTCATGGCCTTGGCTTTGGCTAAGCCCACTGTCACAGTCTAAGCAAACCGAAGGGAGTTCATGGTCATGACCGAACTGTTCATGGCTTGGGAAGATTTTTTTTTTTTTCCTTCATTTTGCTGTCTATCATAAGGATCTTGCCTGGGCTTAATTCTTTTGGAAAACAACTCAACTTGGGCATCATAATCAGGAAATTTATAGTCACATCCAGTTGAGAAGAACTCTTGTGTCTTAAACTCTATCAGAACTTCTTCATAATCACGGTCAATCCTGACTGTCTAATACTTGTTGCTGTTGTCACAGTGACTGGCACAAACTGAAATTTGCAATTCATGATGACTAATTATCATTGGTGAGAGTACTTTATACCAAATAGTGGGGAAGTTTAAAACCAGGGAGGTTTAAAACTAAACAGTCATTGTATCTAAGTGCACAAATTTCACTTCTTGTTCACAGTATGACAGAATCCATTACCACTTCCTTTAAGTGTTAACCCTCACTATTAAACTTAGTGAAAGGACATCCACCTGTGTTTAAGTAGTAACATACACACCACTGAACACGCGTCTAACTTTCTGTGATCAGAGCCTCTGTGGGAATTATAGAATGCCATTTTCGTGCTTGAACACGAACCTGCTGCCCCCCTGAAAAGGTCTTAAGATGCGTGAACATCTGTTTGGACCGGGAGCCTTGGTTTTGAGACTTAAGTGTGCTTTTGATGCCAATTCTTGGTCTCAGAACTGAGTATTGCCTTCTCCTTTTGGCCTTATACTAAGGGGAGATGCTGCCGATTTTTTTTTTTTTTTGAGAAGTTCCCATATCATTGTTACTGATATCCATCTTTTCTTTCTTTTGATTTGTTTTGCAGATAGGAAGGGTAAAGCGCCTGCAACTGCCACTGCCGGGGCACCTAAAAGTCGTGCCAAGGGTAAGACCACAAGAGGGCCTGATCCAAAAGACCCAAATGAAGCATCTGATGTTAACTTGTGGCTCCAGAGAGCTAAGGCTTTGTCATCGAGAAACTGGTATTCGTATTGGTGTAAGCTGAACGAGATTGACATTAGTACTGCTATCCCAGCTTATGCAAGCTACAAAGGGCGCATCCTCATGGCAGAAGTGCTAAATGCCATGGGGAAACTGGAGGAGTTCCTGGACTGAGATTCTCTGCTGCACCTTCCATTTGATGGTTTTGCTTTTTCTGATTAGCCCTGAGGGCCATGTGTACATTGACTTCACTGTTTATATTCAAACTTTAAAATGGATATCAATGGAAAATGTTTTTCCTTTCTATTTTTGTCATTGGTATGGGTGTTTGGTTTGATTTTTTGTGGATATTTGATGTGGTTTATGTGGATGGTTTGTTTGGTTTGGTTTTCTCAAACTTGTATGAGGGTGTGATTTGCGATCTTTTGGATCCACAAATCGAAAATAAGGGAGTCATATAAGTGGACGTTATCCTGTGCCCATGTGTGAGGCTTTCTCCAGGGTCCATGACTTGATCCTTTTGGTGTCGAAAGGGGTTAAACAAAGTAAATGTTATCCGGTACCAATGTGTGAGGCTATCCCGGGATCTTTGACTTCTTCCTTAGGACAAAGATTTGGTTTTGTTTTTTTGTTTTGATTTTGGTTATACAGGGTCTGCAAAAAGACTTGTTCTATATAACCGAAGGTAGTCATATAGGGTCTACAAAAGACTTGTTCTATGCAACTAAGGATTAGCTATATGGGGTCTAAAAAAAGACTTATTCTCCACAGCTGAGTTTTGCTATACAGGGTCTACAAAAAGACTTAATCTATATAACTGGATGTTACAAGGGGTCTTGTAAGGACGTTATCCAAGTAACAAAAGTTTGACTAGAGGGGTCGTGGGACTTGATCCTCGTAGTCATTTTATACAAGTCTAAGAGATTTTGGTTAGGAGTCATAGGTTGTGAGGCTCGAAATTAGAGAATTTTGGTTTTAGAATGAAAATGTACACTATGCATGGTTTGGGTACATGGCATGGGTGTACCAATGACATTTAGGTATAGTATTTCTTGAGAAGTTTTCCATTGATAGGCATCATGCATCTGTCCCCTTCAAGTGTGAGGAGCGCATATGCGCCATTGGAGTAAACCTTGTCGACAACAAAAGGTCCTTCCCACTTAGGTTAGAACTTGCCTCTCGACAATTGCGTGGAAAACATAGGTCTTCTAACTGCAAGGACTAGATCTCCCTTCTTGTAAGCTCTATACTTGACTTTTTTGTTGAAAGATGCAGCCATACGAGCTTGATACAACTCAATACTTTGTAGAGCGGCAAGTCTTTTCTCATCAAGGCTTTCTAGCTCTTGTAATCTGAGTTTGGCATTCTTTTCTTCAGTGTATTTGTTTATCATAGCCACCCGAAAAGAGGGAAGTTGAATTTCCAAAGGTATTACAGCTTCACAACCATAGACCAAGGAGTACGGTGTTGATTTGGTAGGACCACGAACTGTAGTTCTGTAAGCCCATAATGCTTCAGGAAGCCTGGTACTCCAACTCTTTTTGTTGTCATAAACCATTTTCTTCAAAATCTTGCAAATGGTTTTGTTAAAAGCCTCAGCAAGTCCGTTGGCCGCTGGGTTATACGCTGTAGATGGACAACACTGGATTCCGTATTTGTCACAGAATCTGTAAAATTTATTATTATTGAATTGCGGGCCATTGTCATGATACAGACGTTTGGGCACCCCAAAACGGCAAATGACATGAGTTTTCAGGAAGCTAAGGACTGTATCAATTTTAACTTCTGTGAGAGGTACTGCTTCTGCCCATTTGGAGAAGTAATTGGTTGTAGCCAAAATGAATTGATGTCCACGTTCTGAGGGTGGACTGATCTTCCCCACTATATCCATTCCCCAAGATTCAAACGGCCAAAAAGTGGTCGTAGGGTGCAAATGTTCAGGAGGTTGGTGAATGTAATCACCATGAATTTGGCACTCATTGCATCTTTTAGCAAAATTAATAGCGTCGGACACCATGGTAGGCCAATAGTAGCCTAATCTTCGAATTTGATCATGAAGTTTTGGTCCAGCTTGGTGAGCACCACATAGGCCCGCATGAACTTCTCTAAGGACTTGTTCAGCTTCTTTTGGGGACAAACATCGAAGTAGAACTCCATCGTATGATTTGCGATAAAGAGTTTTTGAGGGCAAATCAAAATGGAATTTGAGAGCTCGCCTTTGAATACTGGTTCTATCTTTAAGATTCTCTGGTAATACTCCATGCAGAATATAATCAATAAAAGGATCTCTCCAATCCTTGAATGAGTTTTGAAAATATGAAATTCGATTTTTGATTACAGTGAAGCTATCTTCTACTGCCTTATAAGTATCGAGTGGGGGTAGAAGTCTTCTCTCAACAACTTCCAGTATCATCTTGTCATTCTCAGGGATTGCCATTGAAGCTGCCAAGCTTGCTAAGGCGTCTGCTTTGACATTTTAGCATCTCGGAACATGATGAAACGCAATTAATTTAAACCTTTGTTTGAGTTCATATGCCCTATTGAAAAGGGGAATTAGGTCTGGCTTCTTTACTTCATACTCGTGATTCATTTGCTTAATCACAAGTTGTGAATCTCCATAGACCCCTAGCATGTTAATGCCAGCATCTAAAGCTAACTCAAGCCCCATAATTAATGCCGTGTATTCTGCCACATTGTTCGAGCATGGCTTGATCAATGAAAAGGAGTGAGGAACATAAAATCTTCCTGGACTGCAGAAAATAATTCCAACCCCTGATACTGGCTTTCCTCGTTCATTAGTCCTGGAAGCTCCATCAAAATGCATGGTCCAATGTAGATCCGAATCAACGGTGGATTTCCGTGTTTGTTCAGTGAAGAAGACTGACTCATTAGGGAAATTGTCTGTGAACTCAGAATCTTCTGACAGTGGATGTTCTGTTAGAAAATCTACAAGAGTTTATCCTTTTACTGCTTTCGCAGGAGTGTATCTGATGTCATACTGAGAAAGAAGGATGGACCATTTGGCCAGACGTTCGCTCAACGCCCCGGCTTTTATCACTAATACCTTTAATGGATTAATATTAGAAACCAGATACACCACATTAGAGAGGATGTAATGCCGCAGCTTTTGTATTGCAAACATAAGCGCTAGACATTCTTTTTCTATTGGGTGATAATTGTGCTCAGCACCAACTAGCATCCTTGACAGGTAATAGAGTGCCACCTCCTTTCCTTCATCATTCTTTTGAGCTAACAATGCTCCCAAGGAATGATCAAGAGCCCTTGTATAAAGAATGAAAGGCTTGCCCGGAATTGGAGCTGAAAGAACTGGCGGGTTTGTAAGATATTGTTTGATATCCTGAAAAGCATTTTCATAAGCTTTGTCCCATACAAAGTCTACTCCTTTCTTCATCAATTTGGAGAATGGTCTGCACTTTCCAGACAAGTTGGAAATGAACCGTCGGATGTAGGCGAGTCTTCCCAGCAATCCTTTTAATTCTCTCAAATTTCTCGGCGAAGGCATTTCCAATATGGCTTTGATTTTGACGGGATCTATTTCAATGCCCCCTTTTCGCACCACAAATCCTAGAAACTTTTCGGAAGAAACTCCGAAAAAACATTTGAGGGGATTCATTCGAAGGTTGAATTTCCGTAATCTCTCAAAGACAGTGCGAAGATCGGCGAGATGGTCTGATTTATGCTTGCTCTTGACTACCAAATCATCAATATAACATTCAACAGATTTATGTTGTAAGTCCTTGAATATTTTCATCATTGCTCTTTGGTACGTGGCTCCAGCATTTTTGAGACCAAATGGCATGACAGTATAGCAGTATATGCCGAATGGAGTTCTAAAGGAAGTGTGTTTCTCATCCTCTTTGAACATTTTGATCTAATTATATCCCGAGAAGCCATCCATGAATGACATTCTTTCGAACCCAAAAGTATTGTCAATCATTATTTCTGGTATAGGTAATGGAAAATCATCTTTGGGGCAAGCTTTATTCAGATCTCTGAAGTCAATACAGATTCTTATTTGTCCATTCTTTTTAGTAACTGGGACTATATTAGCCAACCAGTCTGGATGTTGTTCTTCACGGATGAAATTAACGCCCTTGAGTTTCTGAACTTCTGCTTCTATCTTCTCCATGATTTCAGGCTTAGTCCTCCTTTGGTCCTGTTTTACAGGTTTAGCATCATTTGCTATATTTAATTTATGTACGGAGATTTCTGGATCTAGGCCCGGCATTTCTACATAAGTCCATGCAAAGCAATCTATGAACTCTCGCAAGAATCCCACATACAGATCAAGTTCACTCCCTTTAATTTGAGAGCTTACAAAGGTAGGTCGGGGATTTTCTGGGGTTCCCAAGTTTATTTCTTGTACTTGGACCTCAGTTGGAGGATTAGGAGGAAGTGCTTCTACATTGTTATTGGAAGTTTCTAACTCTGTGAAACCCTCTGGGGTTTCAGTTGGGGGTTTTAGCCAAGGCCTGATCCCTTTCCAAGGATTTGGTTTTTTAGGCTCTTTGGCTTTTACATCAAGGGCTAAGCATTCCCAGCGGACATGTTGGGACGGGCTTATTTCCTCGTTGAGTTCAGGTGGCCAATAGTCAGTGATTTGTGATGCAGCATCATCTTCATCACTTGCCCCCTCAGGATGCTGAAAAATGGCCCAATCAACGGGATCTTGAAGCACAGGAATTTTATGAGAGTCATCCGAGTCATATTCTTCAGTGAAAACTACCGATCTGGCTTTAACACTTCGTTTAAATTTAGGAATGTTACTGTAAGGAACATATCCTATGCAATGACGCAGCTGCTCAATTCTGCCCCCTGTCTGGAGATCTTCTTTCATCTCTGGAGTAAAGACATCCAAAGGAGCCCGTATGCCATTTGCAGTTAATCCAAGACCCATAGGTTTCTTGAGATTGTACCCCATATTTTTCATCATGTTACAGACCACAGGATTATAAATATCAAGCTGGATTTTTCCCTCATTACTAATTTTGTCAATGATATCTGGTGGAGAAGTATCTTCAGCCCAATGAAAAATAATCGGATGATTATACTGCTTAGATGAAGGTACCAAAAAGCAAGAACCTTCGAATTCATAAATGTGAGAGGGAGTAGGCCATGGCATAAGCGGAAGATTGCAGTCTACCATAGAATGCACGAAGGTGCTCATTTCTTTAGCGTCTTCAGAGTCCAACTCAGAATCTGTATCTCTGATCATTGAAATGACATGTATTGGACGCATTCTTTTAGACCTCCTGCGCAGCCGGTGGAGTGCCACTTCGAGAGATGATACAATTCGAGATATCTCATCAAAGGTTTGAAATTCCATCGCCATGGTTAAGCTGCGGAGAGCTGGCCGAAAACCTACCCAGCACAAGTGAATCCATGCGGAGTAGTGTGGAGGATTTTCACATCTTTCAGCCAAACGGAGCCATCTATCAATGTACCTGTCGGCTAATTCTCCCCTCTGCTGTGATGTCAATATCAATTGACTAAAAGTGATAGGAGAATCAGGCTTTATAGGCGATATTCCCCTAGTAGGGGGAGGTATATCATTGCTTTCTTGATTAGAGCTCGAGGATACCATGTTGGCCGAAAATGAAAACTTCTGATGTTCAGCATCTTTTACTTTTAATAGCTTTGTGGATATGATTAAAGGTAGATCTGGCTATTTGATTTCAGATTTCACCTTAATTATCAAAGGAGCTTTGATATCCACGCATTTTGCCTCAAATTTTCCTGCAGATTCCAACTTTATGGGGAGATTAGATTTTTGACCAACTTTCTTTGCTGAAATAGTGAAAGGTTCTGCAGGATTATCATTCACAGGAGCATTCTTTGTATGTGAGTTGGATTTTGTAGGCTTTTCTTGATACATTGCTATGTCTGTGAAATAAACCTCCTTTCCTTTGAATGGCTTTTCCTCTGCAAAGACTCAATGTACCTTCCCCTCATTGTCGATGTATTTAAGGCATTGATGAAGAGTAGAAGGTACTATGGCATAATCATGAAGCCATCGTCTCCCCAAGAGGATGTTATAGCAAGCACGATTTTTTACTACATGCAGAGTGGCCTCTGAGACTAAATCTCCCAACTGGAATCGAATTCGGATTTTACCAATCGGATCCTGGACTTCCCCATCGTAACCTTGAATAGAAGTCTTTGTAGCAGACAGCTTGCTCATTGGAATACCGAGCTCTTGAAGGGCCGTGATTGTGATGAGATTTAGAGCTGACCTTGGGTCAACTTGAACTCTTGGGACAGGCATATCTTTGATGTAGGCCGTGAAATAAAGTGGCCTCGTATGCTTCATATTTCCAAAGAGGAGATCCTCTTTGGTGAAAGAGATAGTAGCTTTAGAAGCATTGTGAGTTAAGAGACACTCCTTGCATTGCTTTTGAGGCCTTTTGGATTTCGCCTTCAAATAGTTCTTTTCTATTTGATGCACTTATGCTATATGAGTATGATTCTCAATATTCAAGGCCTGTAGTGCTCGTATGAAGTTGTCACGAGTCTCCTTGGACATCTGCAAGAGATCAAAAATGTGGAGTCGTGCAGGTATGTGCTTAAGGTGTTCAACAACATCATACGTGAATGGCTCTGGTGGCCTTGCATTATCATTTACTTTTGGAGAAGTTACATTTACATTGGTATTGCCTCCCGAAGGGTTTACATAAGAAGAGGAAGGAACAGAGGATTTATCATAGTTGACCCTGTAGTTACGACCAGAGCGAGTGCCATCATTAAGCATGTTGCTTCGGTCAATTTTTGGTCGTGCGTCTCTTCTTATGGCATTAACTTCTTCTGATTCGATGAAAAGCTGATTGACCTCTTCCAGGCCTACTTCTTAGTTTACACCATTAGGAATAACCTGCGATGTTTGGGGTTCTATGGCAGCATTCAAAACCACCAGGGAAGGAGCCGTTGACAGTTCCTCTTCAAAGTCAGAGATATTCTCGACAATATTACTAATACTGGGGTTATTATGTCTCCTCGGTAACCCAAGTTCCCTGACTGAGTTAAAGTCAACAAACTGATTACTTAATTCAGAATTTTCATTTGAAAAGATCAATTCTGAATTAGGTGTAGAAGAAGCATCTGGCGTGGAAGGAGGAAAAACCGTCTGCTGATCCTGAACTTCATCGTGCCCGACTAATGGTAGTGGATCCGGATGAACTTCTGGAGGTAGTGGAAAAAGAGGAGGATCATTCGACTAGCCACTTGAACTTGGCCTGTGTATGTCATACAAGGTCACCGATAGTGTATTTAGACCGTGCTTGATATTAAGCATTCCCGTCTCGGGGTCAAAGGCTTGTTCGAAATCCTCATCCTCATCAGAAGGGTATTCATCAGCAAAATAATCATCGATCCATTGATCGTCTTCAAGATCAGAGTGATCCGACCATTGATTTTCATCATCGGAGTTAGGGGGTGTACCATCCCATGATATCCGATTGCAGCTGGATATTGCTGGTTCTTCCTCATCTTCTGGAATTGGAATGATGTAGTCGGCTAGAGTAAAGTAACCTCTGGCTGATCTGGGAGGATTTTCTAAGACTGGGGCCTCGACCGCCTTGTCTTTCTTCTGCTTAAACTGTTGTTTTTGTTTCTTTTGAGCAGTTTCTGGAGACCTTTAATTTGCCTTTTGATCTTTCTTCTTTCCACAGGTGTGGGTTTAGTTTTCACTTTTTCCCATCCTTCATCATTTATTAAGTCTGGGTGAACCCACATTTCCTGCCCTGAAGAATCTTTGATAAGTATCAACCCCTGTTCATTATGTAGTGCATTGATGACCCGGAATTCGACCATTGGTGGCCTTGATGGAGCGGGTATTGCCACAGGTACAAATTGTCCAAAGGAAATCATATTGACTGGGGCCGTATCATATTTTCGATCAAATGTTATTACTCCATTTTTCCACATCTCATTGACCTCTTCTTTTAGGATAAAGCAGTCTTTCAAAGGATGAGATACCATCCGATGGTATGCACAATAGTTTGGATCATTAACACGACCCGCTTGCTCTGGCTTTTTCATGGGTGGAAGCTCGAGCTTGTTATTCTCCATCAATGCTTAGAAGATGACTTCAATGTCCCCATCAAAAGGGTACTTAGTTTGCTTCCTCTTTTCATATTCTTCCTTTTTGTTTTGCTCCGTCTTACCATTTTGTGGTTTTTGAGGAACTGGTTTGGAGGTTTGTACATTGAATACCTCCTGCTTCTTTTGGGGTTTCGGCACAGTTGGTTTTGGAGCAGAAGATGATGATGATTCCATTTTTCGGGAACTTGCTTTCTTCTGGCTAATTTCTTTCAAGGTTAACTCCGCATCAATGGCTACTTCAACCAATCTGGCCAAAGACTTAGTTTTATGACTAAGTATGATAGCCTTAATTTCTGGCCGTAAATTGGTTTTGCTCATTTCAATTGTCGCCTTTGGAGATGGTTGTTCTAGGCATCTGTAAGACAATGCTCTCCATCTATTGATAAAGGCTTGTGCAGTTTCATTATCCCCTTGCTTTGTACTACTGAGCATAGCGAAGGTGACCGTTTGATCTTCTTCCTGAAAGTGAAGTAGAAACTTTTCTTCTGTAACTGGTCATGTAGTGAAGGAGAGTTCTGGCAATTGTTTGTACCAATCGAAAGCAACTCCCTTCAATGTACCAACAAACAGCCTTATTTTTAGTGCATCCAATTCGGGTAAACTGCCAAGGAGCGACTTAAAATGTACTATATGCTGATAGGCTGACCCTTTTCCAAGGTAAAGCTGGAAAGTCGGAAGTTTGTAATCTGGCGAAAATGGAACCAAATCAAACTCCAGAGGATATTTAGATGTAATACCCTTTTTCTTCATCCTGGTTTCCACTTTTCATTTGTTTAAAATTTCCTCCACTTCTTTAAAAGTTACAGGTTTTTCAGGATCTGCGTGGAAACCAAGGATTGAGGAGTGATCACCTTGAGTTGAACCTGAGGCGATTACTTTATCTGTTAGTGCCTTGATTTGTGTTGTAAGTAGGTCAATTTTGGTGGCATTCCTCCTGATCATTGCCTGTTCTCTTCTATCAGCAAATAAGGGGTTAACAGGAGCTTCAGTTGGACTACCCAGTTTGTCTGCTAAGATTTTCAATTAAGCCGTCAGGTGGTCAATTTTAGCTCCTTGTTGCTTGACAACATCACTGACGTCATTCTCTTGATTTTCGTCAGCATTTTCTTCGCTAACATCTTTGCCTCCACCGGCATCCTCTTCATTACCGATCCCACTCCATTCAACCATAAATACGGTGTACTGACGGGGGTAAGAGGATGTAGGAAGAGTGGATTGACTATCTTCGGTGTCCAGGAGAGTTATTGAGTCCTTATCAGAACCATGATCGTCAGAGGTCCTATCTGAATGAGAGTTCGAATCAGAATCTTGGGACTAAATTCGAGCCATACTCCGAGTAACTCTCCTGGTTGAGCCAGGTCCGACCATACATGAGGAGGTTAGATTTGACTCATCTTCTTTAATCACCCATTTTTGAGTGATTCTATGCTGTGAATGCTTCCGAGCATGTCTCTTGGAGTGAGCCAAAGCCCTCTTCTTTATTTGCTGGGCCAATCTAGCTGCTAGAGTTTGATCTCTGAATCTAGCAACTAATGGCCTAGAAGTGCTAGCAATTTGCTCCCAATCTATAGGGTCGGAAGTGGGAAGTGAAAGGATGTTAACAGCATTTCTTTCAATTTTCTTTTTCTGCTCCTTCTTTTATTAAAGCAAATTTTTAAATTGAATGAGATCGGTCGAATTTTTGATGACCAATCGTTCAGCATATTTCTTGTTTTTAGTGCCATATGACGGGCGCTGGGTTGAAAGTGATGGTGATGGTGCCACAATAACAGAAGGTAAGCGCCTCCTGCCGAACCTCCGTCCCTCCTTCTGGGTCAAAGGGTAAAAGACATTCTTTTCAAATGGGGCCAAGGGTTTCTCCTCAGCTTTTCTAGACTTCTGCATACGTGGCTGTGGTGACCACATACGGCAATTTGGAATAACAACATCCTTCTGACCCTTTTCATGGGCTAGGGCTTGCTTGCGAGTGGTTTGTTTTTTGAAATGTACCCTTTGTTTAGAATGCATAAATGAGAACTTAGTAGTCTGCAAAGCCTCCTGTTGTGAACCAACAGGTATCTCTGTTTTGTTGTTCGTAAACCGAACCTGCCTTGCCCCCAGTCGAGGCTTGGTGATATGAAAATTACTGCCTTCCGACCTCACTTTGTGTTTTAAGTCATAGTGACCTTTGTGAAAGACTCCAAAGGGGTTTTGGGCATATTTGGAGACCCAAGTTTGAGGAGTCTTTGCCTTCTTGATGGGCTTCAGGGTTTCTGATGACCCATTGTAGGTTGAGGTCATGTAGCTTGAAGGAGTAGAAAGCCTTTGAAAGACTGAGACCCTTGATGCAGGAGCATTGGTGTTCATTCGGCCCCTTTTGGGTGCCCTTGTGGTCTGAGCCATGGAGATTTTGAACAATCTCTCTTTAGCTTCGTCAAAAGTGATAATCAAAGAACCCATGT
The DNA here is from genome assembly GCA_037013555.1 of Sextonia rubra. Classification (NCBI taxonomy): domain Eukaryota; kingdom Viridiplantae; phylum Streptophyta; class Magnoliopsida; order Laurales; family Lauraceae; genus Sextonia; species Sextonia rubra. The sequence continues at coordinate 12,015,562 of JASUAD010000011.1, forward strand.
TGTTTCCTACAAAAAGTTAGCCGATGAGACTATATTAGTAGTATAACTAACATGGCTACCTCTTGGGCTAGCCGGAATGGTTTATAGATGCCATCTAGACCAACATGGTTTTGAACGGAAATGGTTAGATATAGGCATAAATCCCATCTCATTATGCTATGCTGACTATCCCTACTGTCAGAATTTCTGCAGTATTTCGGGTTTATCGAGTCAGGCTTAAAAGCACGCTATGCTGACTAGTCCTTGCTACCAAAATTTCAGCAGCATATCTAGACTATCTGTGTCAGACTTATAAGCAAGAGAGGGTTGGATCAATCAAAGGGATAGGGCCCACAGGATCAAGCCTGCACCATTATCACAATGACCACACAAGATCCATCAGTGGTTGACGCCGGACAATGCATAATTACAATGTCGTTGGTCTTATCACTGATTAAATAAACTTTTTATATGGGTTAGAAGCCCTTTGAACTGAATCATCACTCTTCTAAAGTGAAAAGGGTGATGATTTGGTCCAAGCACATCAAGGTGCGAATTCATTCAATCAAGTTATGCACATCAAAGTGCAAATTCTTCCAATTAAATGGCAAGTGTATGCACATCAAGGTGCCCAATGCCTTCATTTGTATGAACAATATGCACTTCAAGGTGCAAAAGTCCTTTAATGATGTTTTCAAACCCATTGCAGACATCAAAGGTCTTGTATGGGTGTAATTGGAGGTTAAATAAGCCTTTGTCATCATAAAAATAGGTAAGTGACCGTGTGCCCCAGTCACAGGCTTTTAGCAGCAGTTTTCAGTGAAACAGCAGCAGTTTCCAGCACAACAGCGGCAGTTTCTAGTGCAATAGCAGCAGTTACAGTGCAATAGCAGCAGTTTCAGTGAAACAGCAGCACTCTCAGTGCAACAGCAGCAATTTCAGTGAAACAGCAGTACTCTTCAACACAACAGCAGCACTTTCAGTGCAATAGCAGCAGTTACAGTGCAATAGCAGCAGTTTCAGTGAAACAGTAGCACTCTTAGTGCAACAGCAGCAGTTTCAGTGAAACAGCAGCACTCTTCAACACAACAACAGCACTTTCAGTGCAATAGCAGCAGTTACAGTGCACAGCGGCACTTTCAGTGCAACAGCAGCTGTTTCAGTGAAACAGCAGCACTCTTCAACACAACAGCAGCACTTTCAGTGTAACAGCAGCAGTTACAGTGCAACAGCGGCACTTGCAGTGCAACGGCAGCAGTTACAGTGCAACAGCGGCAGTTTTCAGGGAAACAGTAGCAGTTTTCAGGGCAGCAGCAGCACTTTTCAGCAATTTTCAGCACTTTCATGCATTTTTCACCAAATTCGATCACAAATTAGGGCATATAATTTCCCACAGACAGCGCCAATCTTCTGATCACGCTTAAAAATATAGGCGTGAAAATGAATTACGGAATCAAGGTCCGACATTCACGCACTTTAAGCGTTAAGAAGAATGGGAAATAATTACAATTCATAATTAATTTCCCTTTTGTTTACATGGGTTCAAGTGCCCTGACCGCGGGGATGCAGGTTGTTTACATACATTTTGAAAGTTTACAACCCCTCCCTCAAGTTTTAGATGTGATCTCAATTTGGAAAATACAAGAAAATGTAAATAAGGTGGAAGAAAATGAGAAAAGGGGGAATTAATGGGGGGTGACCGTGACCCGAAGTCACTGCCCCATTCTAGTGACCGTGACTCACCCGCAGTCACTAAGGCCTTCCAGTGACCGTGACTCACCCGCGGTCACTGGGGCCTTCCAGTGACCGTGACTCACCCGCTGTCACTGGGGCTTTCCAGTGACTGTGACTCACCCACGGTCACTAGAACCTGCCAGTGACCGTGGGTCACGGTCACTGACAGACAATGGCCATGATGCCACTATTTGCCTCCGTTTTTTGTGCTGTTCGCGCTGGTTCTTTCTTGGAACTTCTTTCAAGTGTTGGAACTCCATTTTCATGACTTTGGAGCGGTGGACGACCATCAAGAAGATCACATTTTACCATGGAATCAATTGAAACCGCTGTAACTCATCATTCGTGCTTACGGACTGCGTTTTTGTTTCAAGTCCAAATCGGCAAATTTGAAGCCGGAGTTGTGTCATTTTGAACCTGTCATTTTCAAGGAACAAAATGAGGCCTAGAGAGACTTCTTTCACAACTCTTATAATGGCTAAAAAGCCCTACGAATAAGAGAAACAGAGGTGACAATGCCATACTCTCAAAAATTGGCGTCGTACAAACATAGTATGGACTTTGGCTATTCCACTTCCTTCTCTCCTTCTGAATTTTCTTGCTCACGTTCAAAACTAAGAAAAGAAGGTGGGAATGGTCATGGAAGTGCTGCTGGAGTTTGCTTCTTGTTGCCTTAGGTGGTGACTTTCTTCAATTTCTTCACTTTTCTTCCTTATGTGTGTGTGTTCATCCCTTGTTTCTTCAAAATTTTCTATTTTTATAGACTCCCAATCAGTTTTGTGCAGTTTTGGGGAGTTAATAGCAGTTGTGGGGAGTTGGATTTCGAAGAGGAGTGGAGGGAAACTGCCCAAAATCGTGGGAAACATCTTTTGAAGGTCCGTGACCGCAGGCTGGGTCACGGACGAGGCCCAATTTCGGGTTTTCGCATATGTGGCCCATTTTCATCTGTTTTGGGCTCAAACGAAGTTCGATTTTCACAAAACTTGGAGGGATACTTCTTGACACTATTTTCTACATGTCATAAAAATTTCAGCCCGTTTTGACTTCAGGAAGTTGGTCAACTTCTTCATTAATTGGGCCCCGGTCACAAGGCCCACTTTTGGAACATTGCATATCCGGTCTATTTTCCATTGTTTGAGGCCCGAATGATGTCCAATCATCACGAAACTTGGAGAGATATTGCTTGACACCATTTTAAGTGTTCCATAGAAGTCTCAGCTCTGTTTGACCACCTGAACTTGGTCAACTCCTTTTGTTTGTGGGTCACAATCACTCTCAAGGCCCAATCTTGAACTTTTGCTTATGTGGCTTGTTTCCGCCTGTTTAGGGCCCAAACGGTGTCCAATCGCCACGAAACTTGAAGGGATGCTTCTTGACACTATTTTGAGTGTGTCACAGAAGTTTCAACTCTGTTTGACCACCTGAACTTGGTCAACTCCTTTTGTTTGTGGGCCCCAGTCACTCCCAAGGCCCATTCTTGGATTTTTGCATATGTGCTTGTTTCCACCTGTTCGGGGTACAAACGGTGCCCAATCGCCACGAAATTGGAGGAATGCTTCTTAACACTATTTTGAGTGTGTCACAGAAGTTTCAGCTCTGTTTGACCACCTGAACTTGTCAACTCTTTTTGTTTGTGGGCCCCGATCACTCCCAAGGCCCATTCTTGGATTTTTGCATATGTGGCTTGTTTCCGCCTGTTCGGGGTCCAAACGGTGCCCAATCGCCACGAGACTTGGAGGAATGCTTCTTAACACTATTTTGAGTGTGTCACAGAAGTTTCAGCTCTGTTTGACCACCTAAACTTGGTCAACTCCTTTTGTTTGTGGGCCCCGGTCACTCTCAAGGCCCAATCTTGAACTTTTGCTTATGTGGCTTGTTTCTGCCTGTTCGCGGTCCAAACGACATCCAATCACCACGAAACTTGGAGGAACACTTCTTGACACTATTTTGAGTGTGTCACAGAAGTTTCAGCTCTATTTGACCACCTGAACTTGGTCAACTCCTTTTGTTTGTGGGACCCGGTCACTCTCAAGGCCCAATCTTGAACTTTTGCTTATGTGGCTTGTTTCCGCCTGTTCAGGGTCCGAACGACATCCAATCGCCACGAAACTTAGAGGAACACTTCTTGACACTATTTTGAGTGTGTCACAGAAGTTTCAGCTCTGTTTGACCACCTGAACTTGGTCAACTCCTTTTGTCTGTGGGCCCGGGTCACTCTCAAGGCCCAATCTTGAACTTTTGCTTATGTGGTTTGTTTCCGCCTGTTCGGGGTCCAAACGACGTCCAATTGCCACGAAACTTGGAGGAATACTTCTTGACACTATTTTGAGTGTGTCACAAAAGTTTCAACTCTGTTTAACCACCTAAACTTGGTCAACTCCTTTTGTTTGTGGGACCCGGTCACTCTCAAGGCCCAATCTTGAACTTTTGCTTATGTGGCTTGCTTCCTCCTGTTCAGGGTCCGGACGACATCCAATCGCCACGAAACTTAGAGGAACACTTCTTGACACTATTTTGAGTGTGTCACAGAAGTTTCAGCTCTGTTTGACCACCTGAACTTGGTCAACTCCTTTTGTTTGTGGGCCCCGGTCACTCCCAAGGCCCATTCTTGGATTTTTGCATATGTGGCTTGTTTCCGCCTGTTCGGGGCCGAAACGGTGTCCAATCGCCACAAGACTTGGAGGAACAGTTTTTGACACTATTTTGAGTGTGTCACAGAAGTTTTAGCTTTGTTTGACCACTTGAACTTGGTCGACTCCTTTTGTTTGTGGGCCCCGGTCACTCTCAAGGCCCATTCTTGAACTTTTGCATATGTGACTTGTTTCCGCCTGTTTGGGGTCCAAACGACGTCCAATCGCCATGAAACTTGGAGGAACACTTCTTGACACTATTTTGAGTGTGTCACAGAAGTTTCAGCTCTATTTGACCACCTGAACTTGGTCAACTCCTTTTGTTTGTGGGCCCCGGTCACTCTCAAGGCCCATTCTTGAACTTTTGCATATGTGACTTGTTTCCGCCTGTTCGGGGTCCAAACGGCGTCCAATCGCCATGATACTTGGAGGAACACTTCTTGATACTATTTTGAATGTGTCACTGAAGTTTCAGCTTTGTTTGACCATCTGAACTTGGTCAACTCTCCAGTTGACTTTTTTATGACAGTGGGCCCTTGTTTCAGCTATTTGAAGCCCAAATGACCCCGGTTTGATTTGAAACTTGGAGGGACTGACATCAAGAACATCTTGGAGTATTCATCCAAATTTCATGCTGTTTGGATTTGAGGAAGTAGGATTTCGAATAGTAACCTATTCATTGCATGCGTTAGGTCACTATTCACTCCACATTGAGATAGTTAGCCTGTTTTCTATCCGAATAGCCTCCCCTTGACTTGAAACTTTGGGAGAATAACTTGGGGCATTCTTTGAACATTTGTTCCAAATTTTATCTACTTTGGCCTTCTGAAAGTAAGATCTTAGCCGATGACCCCCAAATTCGAGATTACTGTCCTCTAAGCTGACATGTAATGAAATTTAGGCCAAACAGAGTCTTTTCATCTTGAAAATTTGCAAAGTATCTTCTGAGCATGACTGAAGCTTCACGTCTAAATTTCATTAATTTTGGACATCGGGAAGCAGGAGTTCGGTTAGTGACCCCTTGGCTTTTGGGGGGGGGGGGGGGGGGAACTAACTTCAGGCTGACATGCTTGTGGCTTTTGAGTTTGATGATGTCTGTTCAACCCGAAATTTGAACTTCCTCTGAGAGTTCCAGCTACCTTGATCTTCATGGAATGCCGATTCTCACAGTGATTCCCCAGGATCTGCAAATAACCTCTGTAGCCTAAATTAAGTTGAGATGAGGTGTCTTCGCTGCAGTATTTGCAATTTTTATAGGTCAACAAAGTGCTGTGACCGCGGGAGGTTGTGCAGAATGGGCAGTGACCGTGACCTGTTTTAACCCCAGTTTGACTTATTTGACTTTAAAGATGCCCATTCGAGACCTTTGATATCTATGATGGGTTTGGGAGCATTTGTAGAAGAACTTTGCACCTCAAAGTGCATTAACTTATCACTTAAATGGGGGAACCTTGCACCTTGAAGTGCACAGACCAAAGCAACACCCTTGTATGAAACGAATGACTGTTGATTTAATCCAAAAGGTTTTACGTTACTGGATGTAGGATCACCAATTTGTTTATAAGACCTAAACAAATGTTTACATCAAATCAGTCATAAGAACAACAACATTTGCAGTCATGCATTGTTCGGAGTCTTGCACTATTGGATCCCGTGTGATCATTGTGGTAGTGGTGCAAGCTTGATCTTATGAGCCCTGTCCCTTTGATTGGATCCAACCCTCTCTTGCTTATATGCTTAACCAGATAGCCTTGAAATGTTACCAAAATTCTGGTAGCCAGGACTAGTCAGTATAGCAAGCTTCTAAGTCTGACTACATAGTCCCTAAATGCTACAAAAATTCTGGTAGCTAGGATTGGTTAGCATAGTACAATGAGATTGGGTTTATGCCTGTTTCTGCCATTTTGGTTCATCCAATAAGGAAACCACGTTGGTTCAGAAGGCATTCATGAACCATTTTGGCTAGCCCAAAAGACAACCAACTTGGTTATGAAACTAATACAATCCTTTGGGCTTACTCTTTTGCAAAAAATACTATGGGTTCCCTAATCATTACCTTCGATGAAGCCAATGAGAGGTTATTCAAGATCTCCATGACCAAACCCAGAACGATCAATCTGTAAGAATCCCCAAACGGGCCTAGACTGACCATGTTACACCTGCATTTAGGGTCTCAGTCTTTCAGAAGCTCTCTACTCCTGTAGACTCAAATACTTCCACTAATTTGAATGAGTCATCAGTGACCCTGAAGTTTACTAAAAAGACTAAAATTCTCAAACCCTGGGCTCCAAATATGCCCAAAACCCTTTTGGGATCTCTATCAAGGTTCAGGAGGAAACTAAACTCAAGATACAGTCAAAAGACAGCAGCTTTCACATTGTCAAGCCTCGTCTTGGGGCAAGACAAGTCCGATTCATAAATCGTAAACCAATGGTTCCTGGCAAGCCATGTGCTGTGGCTACCTAGGGCCCAAAGTCATCATCAAGTCAACCCAAGCAACAGGTCATCAAAAACCAAATGTATGAAGCACCAAAGGACCTTCTGCAGTTCCTAACCCGCAAGAAGGCCCAGAAGGATGCATCCATTCCTAGATGCAACACGTGGTCGCCTTAATCACGTACTTTAAAACCCAACAAGGCTGAGAACAAACCCTTGGCGTCACTTGAAGAGAATACCTTCTACCTTCTAACTCTAAAGAAGGAATGAATGTTTGGTAAAAGGCATCTACCTTTTATCATTATAGCACCTACCTTGCCATCTTCATCTCAATGTCTATCATATACCGCTAAACACCAAAAGAAGATAGAGCAATTGATCATTGATAATGCGATCGATCTAGCTCATTGCAAAGATTCACTCCAGCAAAAGAAGCAGCACAAGGAAAAAAACAAAAGAGGCACTATCAATATCCCCTTATTTCCTACTTCCGATCCAATGAATTGGGAACAAGTCGCTAGCACTTCAAGGCCTCTGGTGGCCAGGTTTAAAGATCAAACCTTGGCAACTAGGATGGCCAACCAAATTAAAAGAAAAGCTTTGGCTCACCATAGGGAGTGGACTCAAAAGCTGCCACAGTGCAAGATCACTCAAGAATGGGTGATCAAATAAGATGGTCCTGACTTGACATCATCCTGTATGGTCGAGCCAGGTTTAGCTTGAAGAGTTACTCAGAGTATGGCTCGAAATCAATCACAAGGGTTTGATTCAAACTCACTTTCAAGTAGGACTTCTAAAGGTCACATTGAAACTGATTCTGACGATGATCCTATCACTATCTTGGATACAGAAGATAGTTAGTCCACTCCTCAGGCATTGACAACGTCTTGCCCCTGTCAATACACTGTGCTCATGGCTGAGGGGAGTGGAAGTAACAGAGACGGAATTGATGATGATGTGGAACCAAAGATGTCGGCAAAGAAGACGCTGGTGAAAATCAAAATGACAATGTTAGTGGTGTTGTCAAATAACAAGGAACGAAGATCGACCACTGTAAGGTCCCGACCCAACTTAATTGTAACTCATGTTAACAAACTTGATTTCCTATTAATTAATACATTTTTGGCCTTAATTTATATTATTTTTAATTCTTAGTGGGTTTTAGTTGGGTAGGTAGTTAGGTTCGAACTTTACTTAAGTAGTTAAGGGCCTTCTTGTAATTTGGAGTCTTATGGTTTGCATCATATTGGCATCTCGTTAGTTGCATCTTATGAAATTCATTGTGTAGACCATCTTTCATGTTGGACCCAAATTAATTTAGACTCATCTTGGCTCAATTGAGGTCCATTGACCTAAACTGTAATTCTCCCAAAGATATTGGACTCGCATGTAGAAACTCCAAGAAAATTGAGTTAAAAGGGAGAACCCAACATTCAACTTCTTTTCTCTTCTTCTGAATTGTTGGAGCTACTTCTTTTCTCCAGCCTTCTTCACCTCCACTTCACTTTGGAGCTGGAAACAAGGACTTCAAGCCTGGCATATAAGAAGAATATCCTCTATTCATCTTCTTCTTCTAGTTTTTATGCATCTCTTTCATTAGAACCACTACATTCACCATCTTCTTAAAGCTACAACTCCATAAGGTGAATCTCTACCTCCATTTCAATTCTTTGGGTTTAATAGAGTCAAGGAGACTCAAAAATACTACATGCAAGCATTTTATATGAGAATCACCCTTTTGCATGTCTTTCATGTAGAGAATCCATTATCTATTAAGGCTTTCTCTAACTACAAACCAAAGGAGAGGCTAGTTTTGGGTAAAGCACTGATATAAGGTAAGTATTAGAGTATATATGACATTGCATGCATGTCTAAATTGTTGATTCTTTGACTAATCATTCTAATTTCAAGTAACAGCTCCTTCTTCTTTGATTTAAGTATATATGTGTTGAATTGAATGAATTAGAGTATGATTATGTAATGTGGATGTTGTGTGAACATTAAAACCCATAGTGATATTTTAAGGCAATAGGAAGCTCACTGTAACCCTTTAAATTGAAAGTTCTATACTAAACTTGAGCTTCAGAGTTACTTCCAGAATTTCTAAAGCTTACGACGAAGCCACGGCTAAGTCGTAAGTGTATACGGCTCAAAATCCCGAGAATACTAGAACCCATGTTTGTACTATGGCTAACCCTGAGCTAAGCTATGGAATGAACTACGGCTAAGCCGTAACCATCCCATGACCAAGCTATAAGTCATTTTACGGCGAGCTTTCCTGAAAGCCTAAAATCCTATTTTTCTTCTACGGCTCACCCACGGCTAAGCTGTGGATTATACTACGGCTAAGCCGTAGCCCAGCCGTAGCTAACCGTAGGCTAACATACAGTTAAGCCATAAATGCATATGAACTTAAGGGAAAAGACTAAGCTACACGGCTAAGCCGTAACATATGTATGGCTAAGCCATAAGAATACTGTGAACTTAGGATATTACAGATTTCAAATGACTTTGTAGGGCTTTCGATATGATACCTTTTCCACAATTAAATTAGACTAATGGTAATCAAATGATAAGGAGGATGAGTGTAAGGCTGTCACTTATCCCCTTCGATTTCTGGATGCACTCCCGATGTCATGTCATGGTTATTAGCATAAGAAGAGGTGTCCTTTGTATACATAATATAATGCCAAGACTAGTAACACAATGACACCAGACGTTTTATAAATACATCGTATTGAATGACCTCGGGATCACAGATTATCTAACATAGGATTAGCTAGTAAATTTCCTTACTACCTTTTCGATTAAATACATTCATATTGTACGAAACCAAACCTTTTTCTTTCTTCTTACATGCATGGTGATTAGAATCACATATAGACATCGAATTTGAACCGAATGACAACAAGTAACTTGAAAAAGCTCATTCAAGGCAAGTATAAGCAGGATGTGGTTGAATACCTATTGGTAACTTATGATTGCTTTTACTCTCATTTCTCTTGCATGAGTTGGTGTTGTACAACCCTTTTGGATCGCATGTTATCTATTTGTTATCTCTGTTTCCACTTTGGTCCAAATTAAGCTTGTTCTGTAACAGGTATAAAACATAACTTCCTGAAACTTACGGCTAAGTCATAGAGTTTCACGGCTCAGGTTCTAGAGAGCTACAAAACCTGAATTTACTCTACGGTAAGACTACGGCTAAGCCATAGAATGTACTCCGACTAAGTCGTAGGCTAGCCGTGACCCAACCATAGGTCAAGTTACGGCTTAACTTCCAGAGAGCAGAAAATGGAGCATAACTTCTATAGTCCACCCATGGCTAAGCCATGCGGTGTGCTACGGCTAAGCCATACCAAGCCGTGGCTGAGCCGTAGAACAACCACGGTGACGTCGTAAAAGGGAGCACGGGTTAACCCTGGCTCGCCGAAAATACGGATGAACAATCAGGGGAACCACGGCTGAGCTGTAGTGCATAATACGGCTAAGCCATAATATGCCCACGGCTAAGCCGTAAGACCATTGGAAAGTAAGAAAAGTAGGTAATGAAGAGACCTTGTAGGGCCTTTGAGTTAGAATGTAGGCTGACATACATAGACTCCATTTTTTATTTTGTAACTTTTTGCCATAGTTCTACATCTTTGTCTTAGAGTGCTTCATTATAATTACAGGGCTCAATATCTAGATCATCAAGGACTCTGTTGAATGACTCTACCAAGAACATATACCACTTGGGTTGACAAACAACCCTCACACTACGACGAGGCACATCCTATGCCTGTTATGAGTGGTGTTACATTGTGCTAAAACTAATCCTGGTGTACCATCATCGACATGCTAATCCGGCTCATCGCCCAACACGTTGGTCGGTTCACCTGGAGTATTATCAACTTGAGACTCGGCAATCCTCCCACATAACAAGGTAATGGAACGCCGAATTCTCCATCTTGTAGTGTCTCTTCCTGTGCTACTAGTAATGGAAAAGTTTGGGTAGGTCTCTCTCTTCTCGATTCCTCTAAAACAATTCTGCTTTGGGTTTGTGCTTTATTACATAGTCCTCTTCTAAGAATCAAGCATTAATGCTAACAATGACCTTTCAATCTTTAGGATTATAGAACAAACTACCTTTTGTTCCTTTAGAATATCCAATGAAAATGCAAACTTCCATTCTTGGTTTCAACTTATCTGTGTTCCCTTTCAGCATATGTGCTGGACTACCCCAAATCCGAACATGCTTTAAATTAGATTTGCACGCAATCCATAGCTCTATGGGTGTAGTAGGTACTGACTTAGATGGAACTAAGTTTAGAATGTATGCTAAGTTTAGAATGTATGCTACCATTTCTAAAGCATACCCGCAAAACAAATTATGTAAATCCGAATGACTCATCATTGACCTCACCATATCCATAAGAGTCTTATTCTTTCTTTCTGCTACACTATTTTGTTGAGGTGTACCTGGTGCAGATAACTAGGATGTAATCTCCTCTTGTGTTAAGTAATCCCTAAGCTCTCCAAAGAGGTACTCGCCACTACGATCAAGTCGTAGTGTCTTGATACTCTTATTTAGACGCTTCTCTGTCTTCACCTTATAGTCCTTGAATTTCTCAAAACATTTGGACTTACGGCACATTAAGTAAATGTACCCATACTTTGAGCAGTCATCAGTAAAAGTAATGAAATACTCAAAGCCACCTCTTGCCTGGACATTCATAGGTCCACACAGGTAAGAGTGAATCAATTCCAATAATTCTTTGGCCCTATAGCCTTTTGCCCAAAAAAGGTACTTCATCATTTTTCCCCTCTAAACAAGATTAGCAGATTGAAAGTGCCTCCATTTCCAATGAATCTAATGGTCCATTCTCAACCAATCTTGAAATCTGGTTTAGATTAATGTGACCCAGGCGTAAATGCCAAAGATACGTTTGGTTCAATTGTGAAGCTTCTTTTCTCTTACTTAGAAGAGAATTGTGTTATTCAATTCAGTCAGCTGTAGTTTAGGAGAAATAAAATCAACAATATAAAGATCATCCACCGATGAACCAGAACAGATAAAAAGCTTATTGTACTTAATAACCACAAATTGATTAAAATAAATGAAATATCCATCTTTAATCACCTTGGAAATAGAAATTAAATTCCTCCTAATGGAGGGAACATAAAGACAATCTTTCAAAATTAAAATCCTATTTCTGCTAAAACTTAAACAAACATCTCCTACTGTAACTGCTGCCACTCTCATAGCATCACCCATAAGCAAATAAATGTCCCCATCACTTAGCTACCTGGTTTCCTGGAACCTCTACAAAGAATTGTAAACATGATTAGTGGCTCTCGTATCTACACACTAGGTACTGGTAGATATAACTGCCAAACATAATTTAACAACTAGTGAATGAAATTTACCTTTGTTGTTCACTATGTTGAGATAAGTTGGACATTGCTTTTTCCAGTGCCCCGCTTGCTTGTAATGAAAACATTTGCCCTTAGGCTTTTTTGCTCCTTCCTGAGGTCTGTTGCCTCCTTGAGGAACTGCATTATGATTCTAACCCTTTTTTGTTTCTTCTTGCTTTTTGGCTTAGAAATAAAACCTTTTTCAACAACGGGAACACTAGGTGGCTTTTTTCAGAAGGCCCTTAGCAGCCTGAAATTCCTTGAGTAATTCTGCCAGAGGAAAATTGCGCTTGTTCATGTTGTAATTTAAGCAAAAATTCTTAAAGTAATCAGTCAAGGGCTGGAGAATGATATTGATCTAAGTGTCCCTATCAATTTCAACTCCAAGGACCTATGGTTCATTGACGCTTCCCATCATTTTCAAAACATGATCCCTTATAAAGGTACCTTTAGCCATCTTAGTGGTAAACAGTTCTTTCATAGCAACCTGCCTAGCTGCCCGATCCTAATCACCAAACATCTCCTTGAGACTGTACATGATGTCATAGGCAGCAGGAGAAGACTGATACTGATGTTGCAAAACATTCAACATAGATGCCAGCATGTAACATTGCACCATCTGATCAGCCTTGATCCATTTTTTTAAGCCTAAACGGACACCTCATCCGTATAACCATTCACAGGTTTCTCTGGGCACACCTCAGTGAGCACATATTTGTACTCTTCTGTAGTTAGCACAATATCCAAATTTCTTTTCCAATCTATGTAACTTGGTCCAATGAGTTTGTGTTCTTTGAGAATAACAGCAAGTGGATTGAAAGCACCCATCTTAAATCCTGAGAATTACATAATCAATAAATTATTATGGGCAAATAAACTTTGAATTCAAATAAAAGGAAAATGGCTCCCTCTACCAATTAATAAAATAATACAACAGCAACCTAAAACATCAATGCATAGTATGTCTCGATGTGAGGACTTTTACCATACTTATTTTGTTCAAATAAAACATCACTTATTAGTTTTACTGTTAAGGTAACAAAAGTGCCAAGTAAAACTAAATAAATGCCATGACTTTGGTCCTATAAATAATAACAGTGAGTTAGATGGAGAGTATACTGTTATTTATACCTAACTATACACCATCATTTAATTCAAGGTCCATTATTCTATATTCAGTCCCATCAGATGGAGAAGTGACCTATACTAATAATTACCCTAAACCATCCATATGGGAGTTTGTACTAGAGATGCCATAATTAACTCATCTGATGAGGAGGAAGACTCCAAGGTCAACACGTGAATCGATTACATCTCCCACAAAACAATGATGGAGATAGTGGGAACTAAGAGATTCCCTCTCCCACTTAGTTATTTAACAATGAGGGTTCCTATAAAACAATTTAATTAAGACCAGTTTAGAATCTTGTAGTAATAGGTTACCAAGATGTCTAGGTTATCCTATCTTTACTACTTCAACATTCCAAACATTATTAAATAGGTCTAATATCATATTCAGCACGTTATGATAATAATAAACATCCATGCACAAAAAAAAAAAAGGAAAGACAACCAGCAAAAAAGTCCTAGTTATCATGGTCAACTAGGATCCTTTGTCTTAATGATTGGCATTTCTTTAAAATATGCGCTTCGCAAAGGGGCTCCGGGGGTATCCCTAGCAGGGGTCAAGCTACTTGGTTAGCTCAAGGGGACCCAAAAGGCAGTGCCCCCTGTAGGGTCTGGGGCCGGTGTCCCCGGCGGGGGCTCAGGAGCAGTGCCTCCAGACCAAATTTTTTTCATGAAGTTCGTCCTTCAAAATCAAATTTCTGCCTTCAAAACTTGTATCCCTTTTTTTAAAAATTACTTGGAATCCGAAGCCTCCTAACGAATGGAGTTCACATGCTATCTCAATATAACTATATCACCATGAAAAATTAGATTGAATCCTAAGCCTCCTGACGAACGGGGTTCACATACTATGTCAATATAATTACATTACCGTAAAACATTGAAAAATATGTACAACAGTAACCATGAATTTGATTCGTGTGATCCATTCATATAACATACACACATGGTGACCATGATAGACAGATCAATTGCTACAAAATAAAAGTTAGACAGTTCGCTGCAAAACTAGTTACAGAAAACACAATCACCATTGTTTTTTATAGTAACCTATAATTTTATTATATTATGTTCAATCCATACACAGCATCAAGATTGCCTTTGATACCATTGTTGGGAGGCAGCCGCCAGGATCCCTACATATAGTGCACAGATCACTGCGAAAATAACTGTAGACGATGATGATTGAAGAACCATACCTACGAGGTCTCTCTAATTTGACATCAGTCTTACAGCAACCCGAAAATCTCAAGACCTTCTACTATATTCCTCTATGCTCGAACTCACACTGGGGTGTAGGCCTATTCTGCGAATTCTCTCTGCCTTAAAAAACGAGATTTCTCTTGTGTTTTTTTTCTAGAGAGCAATGGCGTATATTTATAGGCTACAATAAGGACCTTAAGAAAAAAATAAGGAATATGCTTCTTATGGAAACAAGAAATGTAATTCAACCCAAATTAGAATCTTAGTTCTATAAATCACAATTCAATCTAGTAGAGAGTTATAATTGCACTTCTGTCCTTTTTCTCAAAATAATATTACGAGCTTTCTTGTTATTAAATGCTTATTAATCTCCTCACGTTAAGATTTCAGATATCCATCAATTAAATAATTACTAACACTATATTTAATCGATATCTTTATAATTCCTTAAGACCTTACACTTAACTTATTTGATATGTCGGACACAAAGTCCACCTGCAGGTTTTGACATAATCAAAACTTATAAGCTTCATCAAGGGGATATCATCAATCCCTATTACGGGATATGGATTCCGTCAATAAACTAATATGCACCATACACGTAGTATAGTCATCCAATTTGCTGAGATTATTGACTTATAAAAGATCTCACTCCTTTGTAAATCAAAATGCCAAACACTAAATGTATGTGTCTATTAATATCAAGATTAAAAGTACAAGTACTCATAATAACCATTTGGATGTCAATCGTCTTATATAGTCAGTATAAAGAGAATAAACTCAAAAGCGATTTTGTTCAATACACACAAAGTATACTAGCATAACGAGTCGAAACTATATCATTTCCTGATGTTAAGACAAGCCTACTAAAACATCATGCTACAATCGTACCGATGGTGTGTCCAACTCCATCTAAATTGTGAACAACAATAACTTATATTCTATAAAAATCGACAAACAAGTCTTCCGTGTGTAAGCTGAACTCTACACACTAACTTATCTTACTTAAAATGAAAAGATAAACTTTACTAATAAATAAATCAATCAAAGATAAATACATAAAAGTATGCTTTTAGTATGAATTTCCAACAACCCAACACCAAAGAAGTTCGATGGGATGAGACTGTGTTTCTTTTATTCCCCCCTTCAAGGACTTTTAGGGCATTTCTGAGGTTGTGAACAAGCTTTTTAAGGCTTTCTTCTACTCCTTGAGAATCATAGGATCAGAATGACACAATTTTGGCCCTAGTTTGCTTGTACAAAGCACCATTTCCAAATTTGTACAAAAGTGATCTGTAATAAAAAAGTGGTGATTACCAAAGGTCATAGGTGATTCTATAGTCAAATTTAGTACTCTTAGTGACCATTCAATGCTCCTAAAATTAGAAAACACAAGATTCAACACACAGAAGGCACTACAAAAACATAGGCAAAAACAAGGACAAAAGTGGCCCAAATGGCCACTGCCTGTTAATGACCGTGAGCCACAGTCACCACTCCCAGTCCCCTCATTTTATGTGTTTTCTCGATTTTTTTCATGTAATTTCTTGTATTTTTCTAGTTTGGATCACATTTGAGACTAGAGGGAGGCATTGTAACATTTTCAAAAACTTGTAAATAACCTACATCCCCGAGGTCAGAGCATTGAACCTATGTAATTAAAGGGAATTTAATGATGAACAGTAGTTATTTTCCCATTATTCTTTACGCTTAAATGTGTGAATGTTAGACACATTTTCATTGCATTTCATATCATTTTTGGGTGCAATCAGATGGTAATGAGCAACCACCATCAAGATTTTACTCAATTTATTTTTAAAATAACACTTTTCACCTCCTATGATTTCTAATATTTATTGATAGGCCCCCAATGTCGGTTGAATAATAGATCTGCTAAATTACCTCAATGTTATAAACTGTCATCCGCACCTCTTTTATTTTTCTCAATTTTGATTGATGCCTTTAATATATATTCCCTATTAGCATAAGTGCAAACCCTATTTTGAATTAATTATATTTATGATCATTTAGAAAAGTAAGTGATTGTGTGATATTTTATGTAATCTAATATGTCCACTAAAGAAATCATATGTTCATTAAATTAGGTCGCTCAAGGGTAGGCCCCTTGAAACTCTTTTTTTTTTAAGTAATTTTCTCCCTTATTAATATAATCTTTTCTTTTTTAAAAAAAAGGCCATTTAAAATACCTTTTCATATGTTTAAAATTGGAGATGATGAATACATTAATAGATTGTAAAGACATGAATTTACGATAACCATTATATAAAGAGACAGTCAACAAAACTTCTTAAAATCTATGATGCACACCTTCCAAACCCTTATAACCATTATGCATAGAGAGAGAGAGAGAGAAATATCCAAACCCATTTCTAGTATCCATTCTCACAAGAATTGTTCCAAAAAAGTTGATGCCAAAGAGGCCCTAAGATTTTTTTTAAAAAAATAACACTATGAAGATAAGAAAAGAAAAACTAATTTTTTCTTACTATTAAATGAGAGGATGTCGTCGGGCGCTTACCATGGAGAACTTTGTAGGCTTCATTGAAAAAAGAAAGGTAAAGTGAAAATGTTAAAAAAAAAACTTACGAAGGAGAAGGGTTTTCTTAGTGATAAATAAAGAAATAGGCAAAACTTTCAAAATCAACAAAAACATAATGAACTCTTCTCTTAATTGTCAAATTTGCTTAATTAGGGATAAAAAAAGGAATGAAAATGCTAAAGTATGTGCCTGTTTATAAATATTAGAAACCATAGGGTGGTAAATACAAAAAATTCTAAAAAAAAGGGACCTTTTGGCCAAGTCCATTTTTCAAAAGTCATGTAACTTTAAGTCTACCTCCAAAGACTTTCTAGCTCTAAGTCCAATAGGACATTTTTTGCCCCTAAAAAACTAAAATACTATCATTTTGTCCTTCTCGTAAAAAAAATACACAAATTTTAAAAAAATTAATATTACAGTCCAGCAAACTATGCCGATGCCCAACAGCCGATAACCAAAATAGTTTTTTTTTTTTTTTTACATACCATGACCACTTGTTCCTGTTTCTAACACATTTGTTTGATGTTCTTGCTTATCATATACACTAATACATGATTCTGTTTCTTTAATTTGTATACTGAAAATTCAGAATTCTTAATGTTCTTGTGTCTCATGTTCCAAATTTTTCAATTTGCACACTAAAAATTTAGAATTCTTAATGTTCTTGTATCTCACGTTCTTATTGCAAGCATGTTCCTATTTCTAACGCATCTTATTAATATTCTTGTTTATTATGTATACTAATACATGATCTTATTTTTTTAATTTTTGCATTGAGAATTAAGAATTCTTAATATTCCTGTGTCTCACATTCCTAATTCTTCAATTTGGGCACCAAAAAATTCAGAGTTCTTAATTATCATGTATCTTATGTTCCTATTTATCATATACACTAATAATGATTATGTTTCTTCAATTTGTACACTGAAAATTCAAAATTCCTAATGTTTCTGATTCTTCAATTTGAGCAGTGAAAAATTAGAATTCTTAATGTTCCAATATCTCAAGTACCCATTTTAAGCATGTTCCTCTTTTTGAGACATTTGATTGATGTTTCTGTTTATCATGTACACTAATACATGATCTTTTTTCTTTCATTTGTGTACTGAGAATTCAAAATTCTTAATGTTCCTGCATCTCAAGTTCCTGATTATTCAATTTGGGCAAGGAAAAATTCAATTTTCTTAATGTTTCTTTATCTTAAGTTTCTGTTTTAAGCATGTTTCCTATTTTTGACATATCTGCTTGAAGTTTCTGTTTATCATGTACACTAATACATAATCCTGTTTCTTCAATTTGTGTACTTAAATTCAAAATTCTTAATGTTCTTATGTTGAATGTTCCTAATTCTTCAATTTTTTCACTAAAAAATGAGAATTCTGAATGTTCTTATATCTCATCTTCATGTTTCAAACATGTTTCTGTTTTTGACACATCTGGTTGATGTTTTTGTTTATCATGTATACCAATACATTATCCTATTTCTTTGGTTTGTACACTGAAAATTCAAAATTTTTAATGTTCCTATGTCTACTGCTCTGATTCTTCAATTTGTGTAGTGAAAAATCAAAATTCTTAATATTCCTATATCTCAAGTACCTATTTTAAGCATGTTCCTGTTTCTGACGCTTCTTAATGTTCCAATATCTCAAGTACCCGTTTTAAGCGTGTTCTTATTTTTGACACATCTGATTAATATTCCTATTTCTTATGTACACTAATACATGATCCTGTTTCTTTAATTTATGCACTGAAAATTCAAAATTCATAATATTCCTATGTCTCAAGTTCCTGATTATTCAATTTGGGCGCTGGAAAATTAGAATTCTAAATGTTCCTTTATCACATATTCCTGTTTCAATCATGTTTCTATTTCTGATACATCTGCTCGATATTCCTTTTTATGATGTACACTAATGCATGATCCTGTCTTTTCAATTTGTAGACTGAAAATTGAGAATTCTTAATGTTCTTGTGTCTAATGTTCTTGATTCTTCAATTTATGTAGTGAAAAATCAAAATTGTTAATGCTTCTATATCTCAAGTACCTTTTTTAAACATGTTCCTATTTCTGACACATCTACTTGATGTTCTTGTTTAATATGTACACTAATACATGATCTATTTTTTCAGTTTATGCACTGAAAATTCAAATTTCTTAATGCTTCTATGTCTAATGCTCCTGATTCTTCAATTTGTGTAGTGAAAAATTAGAATTCTTAATAGTCCAATATCTTAAGTACCAGTTTTAAGCATGTTCCTGTTTCTGATACATCTAATTGATATTCCTGTTTGATATGTACACTGATACATAATCCTATTTCTTTACTTTGTACACTGAAATTTCCTCTTTGATATGTACACTAATACATAATCCTATTTCTTTAATTTGTACACTGAAATTTTCAAAACTCTTAATGTTTCTGTGTCTTAAGTTCCTAATTCTTTAATTGGGACACTAAAAATTCAAAATTCTTAATGTTCCTTTATCACATGTTCCTGTTCAAGCATGTTCCTATTTCTGATACATTTACTTGATGTTCCTATTTATCATATACACTAATGCATGATCCTGTTTCTTCAATTTGTACACTGAAAATTCAAAATTATTAATATTCCTGTGTTGAATGCTCTGATTCTTCAATTTGTGCATTGAAAAATTAAATTCTAAATGCTCTTGTATGTCATCTTTCTATTTTAAACATTTCCTTATTTCTAACACATTTGCTTGATGTTGCTGTCTATCATGTACATTAATACATAATCCTGTTTGTTTAGTTTGTGCACCGAAAATTCAGAATTCTTACTGTTCCTGTGTCTAATGTTCCTGATTCTTCTATTTGTGTAACGAAAAATTAGAATTCTTAATGTTACTATATCTCAAACACCTATTTTAAGCATGTTCCTGTTTCTAACACATCTGATTGATGCTCTGTTTATTATGTACACTAATATATAATCCTGTTTCTTTAATTTGTACACTGAAAATTCAAAATTCTTAATATTCCTTTGCCTCAAGTTCCTGATCTTCAATTTAGGCACTGAAAAATTCAAAATTCATAATGTTCCTTTATCTCATGTTCTTGTTTCAAGCATGTTCTTGTTTTTGACACATATGTTTGATGTTTCTATTTATCATGTACACTAATACATGATTATGTTTCTTTAATTTGTGTATTAAAAATTCAGTATTCTTAATGTTCCTGCATCTCATGTTTCTACTTCTTTAATTTGTACACTAAAAAATTAAAATTCTTAATGTTCATATATCTCATGTTCTTATTTCAAGTATATTCCTGTTTTTTAACACATCTACTTGATGTTCCTGTTTATCATGTACACTAATATATTATCATGTTTCTTCAAATTGTGGACTAAAAATTCAAAATTCCTAATGTTCATATATCTCATGTTTCGAATTCTTCAGTTTGTGTACCAAAACATGATGAATTCTTAATGTTCTTATATCTCATGTTCCTATTTCAAGCATGTTCTTATTTCTAATACATCTGATTGGTGTTCCTATTTATATACACTAATGCATGATCCTGTTTCTTAAATTTGTGACTGAAAATTCAAAATTCTTAATATTCTTGTGTCTCAAGTTCCTCATTATTCAATTTGGGTACTAAAAAATTCAAAATTCTTAATGTTCCTTTATCTTATGTTCCTGTTTCAAACATGTTCTTGTTTCTGACACATCTGCTTGATGTTCCTATTTATCATATACACTAATACATGATCCTGTTTTTTCAATTCGTTCACTGAGAATTCAAAATTCTTAAAGTTCTCGTGTCTCATGTTCCTAATTTTTCGATTTATACATTGAAAAATTAGAATTTTGATGTTCTTGCATGTCATGCTCCTATTTCAAACATATTCCTATTTCTGAAACATCTGCTTGATGTTCTTGTTTATTATGTACACTAATACATTATCCTGTTTCCTCAATTTGTGCACTGAAAATTCAGAATTCTTATTGTTCATGTGTCTCCTGTTCTTGATTCTTCAATTTGGGCACTAAAAAATTCACAATTTTTAATATTCCTAATTCTTCAATTTGTGCCCTGAAAAATTCAAAATCCTTAATGTTCTTATATCCAACATGCCCTATCAGTCACTGGTATGTTATGGTCTTGGGGCATTTGGCGTATTAGTTTAGTCTATAACATTTGATATCAGAACCAGCCTCCACTTCTCGAATTCGAGTCATAGAAAGGGCTAGTTAGAGTAAATTGAAAGCCATCTAATAAATAAATAAATTTGTCGGCCGCCAGCTGCCGGCCGAGAAAGGGCTACCTAGAGTAGACTGAGAGCCATCCAAAAAAATAAAAATAAAAAAAAATCTCCAGTCGCCGTTCTTCATTCCCCGACTAGTAGCCTACCACTATTCCAATTGTGAATCCAAAAATAAATAAATAAACCCCAAAAAAAAATAAGTAACCCCTAGGGGTAGAATGACCATTTTCACAAAATAATTAAAATTGAATAGACTTGAGGCATTAAACCTTAGAGTTTTTTACATATACTCCCCTAAGGTTTATAAAATTTGTAAATTAGCCTCTATGGTTTCAATATTTATATATAACCCCTATCTTTTCATTTCCATATTTTCTATGTCCCCAATATAAGTAGCCCTGATGAGAATGAGCAACTACTATGAATTTTGTATAAAGGTTTTATAAAAATTACTGCTTTTCCCTTAAATCCATTAAAAAAATGAGTATATCATTATTCATAAAATGAAATAGTTATTTTATTTCAAGACCTAAAGATATATCTTTTAATAATTCTCCCATGCACATGAAGCCTGTAAGATCCCTGCCCAAATTAATAAATTTAATTCAATTAAAAATGATTTACAAAATAAATAATGACATTTATCGAATTGGGGGAAATCAAACTACATTGAACAATTAGGGCAAAATTAAAGCCCAAACACGATTAGGACTTGATTTGGAAATTATAAGGCATGTTAGTAATTTTTAAAAAATATGAGGGGTATTTTTGTAATTTCAAAACATAGCAAAAATGGGGCTCATTGGATAACAAATAATTAATTATGAAACTTTTTCTTAAGACATGAACCCATCCGGATTAATCTAGTGCCTTGTTGAAAGAGTTTTAGATTAAGCCCATTATTAGTGGTGTGGGGACCACAAGTTTGTCTCATCTTCAAAAAAGAATAACATTCACTACCAGGTGTTTGGTTTGGATACAACAAGACTAGAGAACTATCCTAAGACTCTATATGGGGAAAAGAATTCTATACTATCTTTACTTCCTAGTTTAACTATAAGTGCCCAAAATAAATTCTATATATACAACTAAAATCCCACCCTTCTACATACAATTCTCCATAATTCCTCTCTCTCCAATAACTCTCTCTCTCTCTCTCTCTCTCTCTCTCTAGTCTCTCTCAACTAGAAGGTCTGAATCCTTAGGCTTAAGGATTTGAAAAGAAGCCATAGAAGAACTGCTTTGAGGCTCTCCATGATTTGGGAATTTCAATAAAATCAACGATTTAAGGCAAGTGCACAAACCCAAATTCTCTTCCTACCTGATTTCTAACCGAATATATGATAATACAATTTTATTTGAAAACGAAATTTTGGTTGATGAAACTTAATGAATAGCCTTTTTACTTTTTCTGTGTGTACCGAAGACTTTTTCTTTTGTAAACAGATTACCGAAATTTTGATGGCTTAACTAGAAGGTTTGATGTCCATAAATCTTGGATTGGTTCTGACTACATAGAAGTCTTCTTCTACTTGTTTAGAAATTGAGAAGGATCATGTAATAAGGTTTATAGAACTGTTTTGTAACCTTCTCAATCCACCCCCAACCAGAAACCGTTGAATTCAATGCCAAACAGGAGACACATTGTGACTGGTGGATTAAGTGTCACCTCTTGAATGGGACTGTTGGGCCCAGGTGGACCACTCGAGATCTGAACCATGGATCTATCCGTAGATCCATGGGCGACAATAGAGGACCTGGACCCATATGGAATGGGTCCAATGGGCCATCATTCAGTGGACTTAAATCCGTGACATGAATCCTTATGAGATTGGAATTCTGTAACTCCATATAAGCTAAAATTATTCTATCTCAGCCCATAAATCATGATTGGATTATCTCTTATGGCTGGTAGAATTACTAGAGCACACTGTAAAAATAAAAATTGTTATCTATACCCCTGTAAGCTTTGGAAATCTATGTTAGTAATGTAGATAGGGTCCTTAGATGTTATTCTCCGCCCATCCCGACCAGTGATTGTAGAAGAAATCCAATCTAACATAGGAACACCCAGCCCAGGTAGTCCCACAATAGTTTTTAAGTTTGGGATTGTGGGGCCCAAATGACCGACTTGATCAAGGATCTGGCCCGGCCATCTAAAGACCCATCCCTGGCCGACCTTAGAGATCCAGCCGCTGGAGGATTGGACCCATTACGGCTACTCATCCTAATGGCTTAAATATCTGGGGCGTGAGATCGGTCTTCTGAGACATATATTAATAGAATATTCGAGAGAAGCATTATGTAGCTCCTTTTGGGTTTAAGTGATTTCCAATGAATTACAAATAAGCCCTCTAACCATAGATTTATTACCAATGAACCCTCCATACTATATTTATGAAAGAGATTTCCATTAATCTGATAATCTAATATTATATTTAAAGTCTCCCAGTAAGGACTAATTTGACCCCTTGCCCTATGTTTAATAAATTCTGAAATGCACCCCGTTAGGGTGGACCTATAATCATGAAACAATACTTAAACCCTTTACTATGATTAAGCTTGGGATTTCTTTTAAGAATTTAGGGATTTGTTTAAAATAAAAATTTTATATATATATATATATCCAATTAAATCTGAACCAATAATAAGTCACGTCTTCATGGCTTGACACCTACATTTGAATTATTTGGAAACATGCTTAAGGTTAAGAATCTTAAGGGTTTGATGTCATGGGCTCTCCAAACACCAACAAACTTTAGAAGCGCCAATTAAGAAATTAACCTAAATCTAAGGAGGAGATCCTCGCGGTCATCCAAATTAGGTTTAGGGCAAGTATTCTATTATGAAAATCCAATGATATCATAGGGTTAAGTTAGCATAGACCAGGTGTGTAATACAACCTGTAAAATCTAGATTTTTATTTAATAGAATTTGATTATTTGGTTTTATGTTTTCCATCATGCCTAATATGTACTATGACATGTTTAAACCTATTTTCTCTGTTATATGATCTCTGAAATTTGGACATCGCATTTGTCAACTTTGAAGTTTGTCATAAGTTCTGTTTTATGATTATCTATTTGTTTATAAGTATTTTGAATTAAAGTTACACTATTAGGTTGTTTAAGTCTAGTATAGTATGGCACTGTTATGTAGGAGCTATACTTTTGAAACTATCTACAGATTAGGTAACTCTTTGTCAGTGACAATCAGTCACTTCGGTATCAAATTCTATTACTCTGTTCTGGTGGCTATTGACCATAATTCTGGATCTCTGAGCGCCAAATTCTGTTCTCCATTCCTGACACATTAAATAAGGGCCACTATAATACCTGTGACAACCTAGTCAATATGGGATGCCAATTTATTTTAAATGTTATGATATTTGTAGATCTTCACTTGATTTTATGCACGAACCTATATCTTAAATTATTATATCTTGTCAATCTATTTGAAAATCTTGTGATTTATCTATCTTGATTTTTTATCAAAATACGGTATGGGATATCAAAATTGGATAAGTATACTTGCTAAGGTTATTTCACAAACTAACCCTCTATGTTGGTGCTTGTAGATAATGACACCCATTTCCAATGAACTGGAGAGAATGGCGGTCAAGGAAGAACCACAGGGAACCTACGCTTAGTGTGTAGACGATATAGCTTAAAGATATCGTGCCTATACTAGAGAGTTGATAATTTAGATAATTAGTTTATTTATAATGATTTTAATTTTAGACTAGTTGTAAGCCCTTAGTTGGCTATTTATATTAGGATCTAGATAGTTAGATTATATCTTTACTTGTGGTTTTATTTATGACCATGATTCATTTAAATTATTAAATTTGAGTAGGATTATTTACTTTGTTTTGTGATGGTACTTATGATGGCTTTACAATTATGTTTCCGCTGCAAAATGGTTCAGTTGGTTAATCTCATGTTACAGATCCATTTAATTTCATCATTAACACTTTAAAATATGAAGCTCTTGGGAAATCCAAATTTTAGAGTTGTTACAAAGCCTAATTATTTATTTTAAAACGTACATCAATCCAACAGTGAGTCATCCATGGATTAAGTCAATTATAATAAATTATAAGTATATGTTATGATCAATTTGAATATAATAAAATGAGTCCCATATTGATAAAATTAGATTTATGTAGGCTTACTCTATTCTATTAAATGTGCTATACCAATGGTCAATATTAAAAAAATAAATTCAAGCTTTTGAAATTATGTATGTAGAGATAAAGAGATGGGCAAAAGCATCATTTTACTCTAAAAAACTTATGATAGTTGTGAGGCTACTAATTTTCAATTATAAAAGGTATTAGAATGAAAATTCAGGAAAGACTATAAGAGCTTATTTACAAATCTGAAAAATATTATGGAAGTGTATGCAAAATATTCTAAACCTTATTCCACCGGTGAACTCTTGCAAGTAAGAATAAAGTCCGTGGACCTCTTGCTCTTTAAGTTTGAAGTCCAAATGACCGGGGAAGAGGATTCTGTTGCTTCCGAATTAGTTCTATGGTTGCGGAAACAGAATCGCAGCATCCTGATGTGGGTCCATGCCACCTCCGATTTTGCAGAAAATCAAGAGGCACAGGGAAACGGATTTCCCAGGTTTGCAGTTGACAGATTGCATAGAGAAGTTGGCCGGAGAAGGAGACCGCTTCCAGCGCTTGAATCACAGCATCGTCAGTTTGCTGTGGCCGACCGATTTCACCATTTCCGGAGAAGCAGCAGCCATCGCTGCTCGTCCGCCGCTGCAGCCCAGCCTTGCGCCGCAGACTGTAGCGGGATCAGCACGACTTCCGGCCACAGCGCCTTCACTGCTGCACGTTACACAGAGGATTTCAGCCCGCGCAGTGCTTGGGATGCAGAACCACCTCGGCTGGTTGCAGCAGAACGAAGGAGGAACCCAGCTCTTTTGGGTTTGTTCATTTTGGGTACCGGTCGGTTCAGATATGGGTCAGCCGGACGCGGTTTTCACAGAGCCCAGCAGCCCACACCAGCTAGGATGCAACCATTATAAATGTGGAAAAAATTGATTTGGCCACATGTATGCAAGTCTATAATGATAAATTTGTATCCTATGTGCACAACCACAAAATTCTTATCAAGCAAAAAATGATGTGGTTTCCTCTCTAATTAATTTTTTTTTCTATAAGAAAAAAGTAATACTTCTAAAATACTGTATATGCATGTATGTACCTCGTAGGGAATAGTCCTTGCTAGTCAGAATCGGGTAACTCTCGAGCTGAAGGCCAAAGGTCTGAAAGCTGGACTAGTAAGGGGCACCCTAGGTCATAAAAAATAAATAAATAAAACATTGTATATACAACCATCAAATTGGTAACATCAGAGGATCATCAACTTTACCACCAAGTAACTCCACCAGCTTTTGCTACTGGTCCCAAGCCTAGGTAAAGGAAGAGTGTTGCGTTAGGTATGTTGACAACCAGCGTAAAACTTTATCACAATCCAAATATGAATTTTAAGATAATATTTCGTGATAAGGCTAAGCCGTTCCCCACTTTAATAGATACATTGCAGCATTGTCCAGTTACAGTAAAAAAGTGTGTAAGGGCTACTACATAACTCTGGACTAATGCGATTAAAAAAGTTAGTTCATGAGAAGAAGCAGAGGAATAAAAAAATTAGACTTGTTACTTAGAATATATGAACCTTAACAAGCAAAAGCATGGAGTTGATCGAGTAATGAAAGGAAAAAGAATTAGTGTAGCTCTTATATAGGAGACGGTGGAAAAGGAATAAAGCTAAGGAGCTCAACGATATGTATAAGCTTTTTTATGCTGGAAAGAGTAATACAAGAAATGGGTAGATATAGTTGTAGATAAGGATTTGAAGAGAAATTAATGGGGGTAAAGAGGTTTAATGATAGAATTATAGCAATTAAACTAGTGCCAGAGGAAGACATAATCCATATCATCAGTGCATATGCTCCCCAAGTAGGACTAGAAGAAAGTGTAAAAAGAAAGTGTAAAAAGAGAGATGAGCATTTAATTACCTATAATAGTAGGAATAATAGAAGTCAAACAGACTTTTTTCTGAGGATCTATTGGCTTGTAAAGATTGCAAGATAATCCCAAGAAAGAACTTGACTACGCAACATAGACTCGTAGTTTTTAGATAGTTACATTAGAAGTAGAGAGTGATAGTAAATAAAATGGGCCCTAAAACAAGGTTAAGAGATTTAAAGGGGGAAAAAGCAAATATATTTAAGGACAAAATGATTGCAAAGGGAGAATGAAATTTTGAAGGAGAAACTACAGTAATGTGAAATCAAATGGCTAATTGCATTAAGAAGGTTGCAAAAGAGGTACTTAGAGAATTAAAAGGAAAGAAGCATGTTAATAAAGAGACATGTGGTGGATTGTGGAGGTTCAAAAAGTTATTCAAAAGAAAAGATATTGCTACAAAGTTTGGTAAGAAACTAAAAGTATGAAAGATTTTGAATTGTATAAGAAGGCAAAAAAAGAAGTTAAGAAAGTAGTACGTAGTGCAAAGTCCAAAGCATACGATGACCTCTATAATAGGTTGGAAAAAAGAGAATGAGAGAAGGATATTTTTAGGCTCGCAAAAATAATTAGGGACTTAAATCACGTCAAATGTATCAAAGACAATAAGGAAAAATGCTCTGGTGAAGGACAACATTATTAAAAAAAGGTGAAAGGAATATTTTAGCAAACTTTTAAATAAAAAACATATTAGGGGTACAAGAACTAGAGAGGATACTTCATTAGTAAAGCATACTTTTCTCCGTAGAATTATAGGAGTGAAAGTAAATGAAGCATTGAAGCGAATAAAGACAGGAAAGGCAACAAGCCCAGATAATATTATGATAAAGGTATGAAAATGCTTGTAAAAGGTTGGGTGAGTTGGTTATGTAGACTATTCAATAAGATACTTATGATAAAGAAAATGCCAGATGAATGGAGAAGAAGCATTGTACTATCTATATATAAGAATAAGAGAGATATACAAAATTATACCAACTATCGAGGGATTAAACTTATGAGTCATACTATGAAGTTATGAGAAAGAATAATGGAGCAAAGATTTAGACAGAAGACCAAGATTGCTGAAAATTAATATGGTTTTATGCTAAGGAGGTCAACTATGGAAGCTATCTTTTCACTTAGGTAATTAATGGAAAAATTGGAGCAAAGAGGAAAAATCTATATATGGTTTTCATCGATTTAGAAAAAGCCTATGATAGGATATTAAAGATTTAATTTGGTGGGTTTTGAAGAAAAGGAATGTCCCCAGCGATTACATTGAAATTTTTAAGAATATATATGAATGAGCAATAACAAATGTAAAAACCACATATGGAGAAACATGTAAATTCCCCGTGACTATAAGTTTGCATTAGGGATTAGCCTTAAGCCTTTCCCTCTATACATTGATTATACATAAGTTAACTGAATACATTCAAGAAAAAGTACCATGATGTATGTTGTTTGCAAATGATATAGTATTGGTAGATGAATCAAAAGATGGTGTAAATACAAAACTCAAGAGATGGTGGGGGGCATTAGAATTTAGAAGCATTAAAATAAGTCTATTGCAACTTCAGTGGGCATATACAAAGTGTTGAAACTACTATCAAAATTAAAATCTATGAGATACCACGTAGAGATTCTTTTCGGTACCTAAGCTCGATGATTAGTAAGGATGGGGAGATTGATGAAGATGTTGAGCATCGAATAAAAGCTGGATGACTGAAGTGGAAACTAGTTTCTGGGATACTTTGTGACAGACGAATGCCAACGAAAATGAAGGGCAAATTTTACAGGACAGTGGTTAGACCAGTTATGACATATGGAGCAGAATGTTGGCCAATTAAAAAGCCGCATATAGATAAGATGGATGTGGCAGAGATGAGAATGCTTAGGTGGATGTGTAGTAAAATTAAAAAAGATAAAATTAGAAATGAGCGCTTTCAAGAGCATTTAGGGGTAACACCAATAGGGGATAAAATTAGAAAAAACTCGTTTAAAATGATCTGAGCATGTTGAGCGTAGGCCGGTTATAGTACTAATGAGAAAAAGTTTGGCTATCCAGGTAGATAGCCCATCAAGAGATAGGGGTAGGCTGAAGAAAATATTAATGAAGGTCATTAAATCAGATTTAAAGAAGTTTCGCTTATCTAAGAATTTGGCTCAAAATAGAACGAAATGCAGAAATAGAATTCATGTAGCCCACCCTAACATAGTTGAGATAAGGCTTTGATGATGATGATGATGATTTGCGTCACAGTGTCATACCTTTTCATTTGCTTTATCCTTTTTCGTTTTTTCTACCCTGACTCTATATTCTAACTGATGCAACGTAGAGGTGGGCACCCTGTATCATTCAATACGATACATAGCATTTCCTCTCACCCAACTTAAAAACAAAAAGCAACTTTTAACTCTTCATAATAAAAAAAAAACTGTAGAGAAAAGTCACTATCATTATTGAAAACTTTTTTTGGTGAGGTATAACGAAAATTGGAATTTCTTTCTAGTGGTAATTTCCAGATTAATTGCCGAGAAAAATAAGTCTTATTTTGTTGTTTGATCAGATCTATCATTTCTCCTACTTTTTTTTAAAGAAAAGATATTTAAGAAAAGAAAATTCAACAAAAGAAACTGCACACACAGTGGCCACTGGAGGGGTTGCCTCTCCCCAATATTTCAATTTCAGTAGAATACATAAGCAAAAGTTTAGAGGCCTTCTGTTTTCTTACAATTTTACTCCTCATTATCTTTTTCTTTAAAAAATAGTGAATTTAAAAACATATTTTAGGCTGCTTTTGTCATTTGTTTGCCTCCTCAAACAAGTAAATCAAAGACAGCTTTCTTTGGCAGTGAAGATGATGATCCTCGGATGTTAATCTTTCTTTAAAAGGGTAGTTTCTCTCTAATGAGATTATCTTTCTTTAAAACAAATTGAACTTTTCGCTTATTAGCAATCCTTCTTATTAAAATAGGAATTGTTCCCACTTTTTTTACATTTTTAAATATAATGTGCTTAATCTTACTGTGAGACCAAGTCCTATTAAAATAAAATTTAAAAAAATACAGTTAAGAGGATATTTATTCCAAGCAGCATGAATAGTTGACTGTTTACCTTTTTATGGCATTAGTTAATGGTATCAATGATGTACTCACAACTGTCTTTGCTAGCCACAAGTATGGTGGCCCATCAAATGATCACAAGTAACTAAATAATGGATTTTAAACTATACATGTCTGCCCTAATTATTGTGGCCCATTAAATGATTACAAGTAATCAATTAATAGATTTTTATCAATTAATTATAGGTAAATTAACTTACGCATGCTCAATCCAATATACGCCCTACTTTGATTAGAGTGAGATACAACTGTCTCTTAAAACAAGGAGTAGAGGATTATTTTGAACAATTTGTATTCATTATGCTGGACCTGTTATTTTTATATTTTAATCATCCCCAAAGTTGTCAATAATTATATTCTTAAAATTTTTGGATTTTGTCAAATCTATGATTTTTTCTAGATATAAGTATAACTCTACAAAATAAATAACCAATTCATTTTTAACTGATAAGTATAAAACAAATCTTAAAAAAAGCTATCGATCTCCTCTATTTAAAAAAACCATTATTCTGCCCATTGTTAGGCAACTATCGCTTGCCCCTCTCCAAAGAAAATCTTGGTTCCACCACTACATACTAACATATTCAATTCTACAACAACGAAATGGAGTTTTCTAATTTTCAACATGCATCAACTGCAATCTGATTTGCAGATAATCCAAGTCCTCTTTAGCTCCTTGTTTGATCCCTAAATTGTTGAGTTTTGAAGAACAAAATATGCCATCGAGAGCTTGGACTTTTGTAATTGTTTCACCATTTTCTATAGCTCACCTTTGTCTCAAATGGATACCAAAAAGCACCAGATTACTTCCATACTGATGAGTCCTTAAAACTTCACTTTTTCATGTATTTTATATGTTTTAAGGACTTGTTCATTCTAAATTGAATCAATTAGGGTAAAATTATGATTAGTGCACTTGAAATCAATATATTATGATTGAATACATAATCCTCTAAAAAATCATCATTTTAGCACAAAATCATAAAAACAGTTTTTCTAAAACCCTAATTTCTCAAAATATTTTTCATACCTTGATTTTTCATGAAATGATTTGAAATTCCTTCATTATTAGTTTATTTAGTGAAAACATGTGCAATGATGTTATTTTATGCTATCATTTCTTGTAAAACAAGTTCACACTTATGCAGTTGTGACTTTAGCGGTAAAATTATCATCTCACATAAAATGTCACAATTTCATACATGAAATCACTAGAACCATCATTCATTACATTATTCCTTATGTTTCATATCATTTTTTCAAGATTTTGGAGGAATTTTAGTTGAATCAAGACTTCTAAAGAAGAGTCCTAGTTGGACTCAAATTCAACTAATTCTTGTCATTTGAACCCTTTTTATAGGTACTTTAAAAATTGAGACCTACTAGATGTCAATTGAAAAAGATACCCTTCATGGATAAAGAATCATACTAACATTAGGAATCTTGCCATGAACTCACACGCAACTCAGAAAATTGTATTGGATCCTACACTAAAGATTAGAGTTGAAAAGGTGCTATCTAAAGAAAAATAAAGAGGAATTGAAGTCAATGGATCCCACAAACATTCACACATGTGGAGAGCTCACACATGTGTCACGGGTAAAAAGGGAGGTCAACTCATTCCATTTGAACTATCCTATAGCCTTTTTAAAAAAAATTTGAGAAAATATCTCGATGATGCAGTAATTGAAGAAATAATGCAAGAAGGAGTTTGTAAAGCCACAAAAAGACCCACAAATAAGCATGCATGCCCAAGCCTCCTTTATTTTCATGTTTGGATCACACTCAAAATCTTTTAAATTATCTCTCCATTATTTATGCTGAGAAAGAAAGTAGACAATTCATGAGAGAAAAAAGAGTTTTAGTGGGAATAAGATAAACCACCACAAAAGACAAACCCCTATCATTTCAAGGAGTATTTTGCTCATCCACGGGAGGCTCTTCCTTAGCCTTGGACCCTACTCCACTTAAAATTGAAGAAAAACTGAAGAAAGGTGGGCCCTTCCATATGTTTTAACATTCTAGTTCAAGTGGGCCCTATTGTCATTGCTTTTGGCTAAAATTCAAAGATATTTTTAGTAACGAAACTCCTCCTTTTCTTAACCTTATCTAGTTTGGAGGTTAAGAAGTAGAGAGAAAGTGATAAATGAAAAAAGAAGAATCCTATCAGAATAAGGAAAGTCAATTTCATTCCTTTCAGAACAACCTGGATTAAAATAGTCATATCCTTCAAACAGTACCTTGGATTGGGCCAATATTGGTACCATTGGAAAGCTCTTTCAGAGCAGATATCCATTTAACTCAAGATTTTATAATTTGAAGCTAAAATGAAAAAATTATGACCCCAAAAAAATGACTGTAATTTTTCTACTCGGAATTGATATTGTCCCATCAAAGGTGCATCCTATCATTTGGCAAGTTTTAGATAAAATTCAAAAGGTGAGTGCCACTTAGAAATCCAGTAAGAAATATCTCTTATCCTAATCCTAATCTCACTAAACTTGGTAGCTAAGCAAAGAAATCTCTCTGAAATTGAGATAGTCCTAATCCAAAGCGGAGTTCAATGAGAAATAAACTTATAGTTCAAAAATTATAAAAAAGGGAAGCCTTGAACTTTGGGTAACCCTTCTCCTAGACACCAAACACTGCCCTCTCTTCCTTTCTCTTCCTCCATTGAATTCCTTTTCCATTCCTTCAACTAGCTAGAAGAGAAACTTCTCCATCCTAGTGCAAGTGGCATCTTCTATTTCAATTTATATTTCTTTTGTAAGAGACTACTTCATTAGTAAAGTTATACTTTCTTGTAGATCTTTCTTTTACATAGTTTGTCTCTATACCTTAATTATAATGCTCATGGTTATGCTTGGATTGACAACCCAAGTCTTTGGAATTATGTTCTAGTTGATGGATAAATTTTGTGAATGATTAGATCTTGAGATAGCAAATTTACTACTTGAGCTATATTTAAATTCCTGTCTACTACTTTTAAATTCATGTTCTACTACATTTAAATTCCTTGCTTTCACTACATTTAAATTTTTGCAATTACTACTTTTAAATTCCTTGTCTTTATGGTTGTTTTCTATTTGAAGTTTTTATCAATTTCTATGTTGATATCTTGCATAACTTATGGATGGAATTAGGTTTAGAATCATGCATAATCATTACATAAGATTTATGATAAGTTTTAATTTTTGAAAATTTAATTCTCAGATCTGAAATTTATGAGTTTTAAATAAAAATAAAAAGTTGAAATTCGGATTAAAAAAAAGACTGCACAAAAAGACAGCATACCATAGTGCTTTTAGCCCAAATCTTGGAAATTTAAAACTACTCAGTGATATTATTTTGCCTTAAAATTTGGTGAAATTGTGTAACGCTGACCCAAGCTAAGCTTCATTAGCGAATAACTAATTGTGATTACTAGCTAATTAAAGTGGTTTTATCTTAAATAAGTCTATTTTAGTCTTGTGGAGCCTAGTGGGTCAAGTTCAGGTTATGGATAGGTAGTTGGGTTGGATTTAATCTTACCTAGGTAGATGAAAGCCCTTTTTCGTAATTTGAGAATGCATGATTTCACATCATACATGCATCATATTGATACCATCACAATTGTCTGGTTGAGCTCATCAACTTTTGTACTTGACTTGAACACATTAAACTTTAGTTGAGTTAGTTGGATCCTTATTTGATTTACATTGAAAATAAAATAAACTAAAAGGACCTTCTTATGAAACCTTAAGTTACATACATATGTACTCAAATGGGTTCCAATACCCATCTCATTCAATTATTCTTCTGTTGTAGCTCTTCCCTCTTAACTTTTCTTGTTCCTCTTCCATTTTCTTTCTTTCCATCCGTAGGAGCAAAAAGGAATCTTGCATGCATGGTTTCATGCATATAATCTCTCATCTCACCCCTCCTCTACCTTCCTTTCCTTTTGAAATAGGAGACATTGTTTCAAATCTCTTCCAACAACTCTCTAGCTATTGTTTGAGGTAAGATCTCTTTCCTAGTGTTAAAATTCTTGGATTCGGGGAGTCAAGAAGACTTCTTTTCTCTTGCATGCACTCATTTTACATTCTTTCTTCCATGCATGTCACTATAGGCTAAGAACAGTGGATTTTCCTTCTCAAAACTAAGCCAAGAGGAGGATAGTGATTTGAATCCATAAGTAAGGCTAGTATAAGCTAATTTTAGCTAAATGCATGTTGGTATTATATGATTTATGTAAATCTATTGAATCTTCAATAGGAAAGTCTAGCCCTTATAATAGTTTAAAATGCATGAATTGATTGTTTAAATGAACCACGTATTGAAATTGGAGGTGTTAAATGGTTAAAGAGAAGTAGAAATGAATGCTTTCAATAAATAATATACATGCAATCAAAACCCCAGCATTATGGGTCAAAGAAGAGCATTCTGTAACTGAGTTAGCTCCAGAAAATATGATACTTACGGCTAAGCCATAAGTATGTTACGGCTCAGAATGCAAAGAACCAAATTTGACACTAGGCCATAGAATTTGCTATGACTAAGCCATAGAATATGCTACGGCTAAGCAGTAGCCACACTGTAGCTTAGCCGTAGGTCAAGTACGGCTAAGCTGTAGACCTTTTTACAGTTTAACCATAAACATGGTGAAACAGTTATGTAACCACCACTAGGCCATAGTACATTTTACGGCTAAGCCGTAAGTTATCCACGGCTAAACTGTAGATCACTCACTGTTAAACCATAGGACCATTGAAACTAGGATTTCTTAGGCACTACTTCAAGCCTTGTAGGACCTTAGTTCTTGGATTCCTTTAGCCTATGCATTGGTCCAATGGAACAATTAAGCATCATGAAGGGTTTTGAGAGCTAAGACTCATTTATGTAGTATTGTCCATTTATTAAGCACCTCCCCATGGGTGTTGGTTTAAGAGACTTCAATACACATTCCATACACAATGTAACACCAAAAAGAGATAACTGTGTATCGAATAACTTAAAACTACATCATCATGCATGGCTAAAAACAATGGATGATTAAATTAGGGTTGGCTTGTAAAACTACCTTAATCCCATTAAATTAAATTGAATTGAATTGCATAGCATATTCGCTTTTTGTTATTGAATTATATTAGTCCAACATTAATTTTAAATTGAATGATCATGTCTAAATTGATTCGAATTGAAGTGGTCACAGTATGCATTGAATCTATTTGAAATGTTCTTTAATATATGTTATATATTAATATTGATATTGAATTAAGTAAGAACAAATAGAACGAATGACTTGAACGTATATTGATTGCACTGTTCTCAATGAATGAATTGCATGATTTACTAAAATTCAATATAGATTGAAATGGTCTGGCTCTACTAAGCCTCAGTATTATGATACCCTGCGGGGTTGACTTTAGTGTAGTAATGAACAATGCCACTGCAGTGTGCTTTTGGAGATTTCGGACTCCATGTATGAAAAGATTCATTCATACCTTTGGCCCGGTCGAAGGTGTTCTTAATGTAAAGATTCCAAGAGGAAGGATATAGCAAATGTAGTAGCCAAATAGTATGTATTTTCACTTATTAATTCTTACAGCATGCTTATTTTAAATGCACAACATGACTAGTACGCTAAATTGACCTTTATTGATCACTTGTCATTAACTCTTTTAGACACATCGCGTATTACCTCAATTATGCTTATACTTTGCTAAATAGTTTTATTCATAAGTTGTCTAATGGTGTTACAAGTCCAGATTCCGAACTCAGTATGGTAGAGACCCAGAAATCAGAGAAGGAGACTAGAGTAGTTCTTTCAGGTGGTAACGATTGGACAGCAAGAGCTTATTAATCGATTCATATACCGAGAGCAACACACTATTATCTTAAGAATGTGTTTGAATATTTTGAGACTTTTAGCATAAGCATATAATTGCATCCATGTAGACTGTTATTTGCATAACTTGATCTCATAATGTATGTCCTTGTTTCCTTGTATTTTATTGTCTTACTCTCCTTTCATAGAATGTTTATCCTTGGCGTAGTTGCATACATGTGCATATCACGTTTGGATTATACAGGTGATGTGTAGAATGAATTTAATAATTTTATGTTCTGAAAATATTAAGATTTGGACTTTTTCATGGTTGTAATGATGTTTGAACCATTCAATTAAAAGTGAAGAAAAATTTTAGGCGATATTAACAAACTTTCACATATTGAACGCTTGGACGAATGTTCTATTCAGCACCTCTCACATGTAAGCATTAGAATTTTCCTTTTGTAATTTCATTCAAACTGCAATCCGGGTGTGAATTGCAAGAAAGTATGTGTGTCACTATTTCGAATTTTACCCTCATTCCAGAATTTTTAGGCTCGGGACATGACAAATTGTTTCTTAATAAATAACTTTAAACCATAAAAATTTCAGAGATAAAAGATTTAGAGAAGTTAGATTTTCGATGGCTTAAATACATACTAGTAAAACAGTCTACATGCAAATTTCTGCCACAAGGCAGATTTTTATCCTAAGATTTGGAATTGATTACCCAATGAAATTATTGGATTTTTCTGTAAAAAGTGTTAGAATTGAGATTTTATAGGCTTATTTTCAATCCCTTGATTTTAAAGTGAAAATAAAATCAAAAGGTCTAGAAAAATAAAGTAGACAGACTACCTGTGTGAAGAAATTCTACAATTTCAGATTGTATTGATCATCTTTATTCATGCATATTTTCTTCGTTTTAGATTATTTTTTTTATTCCGTTTGTTTTGTTTGAAACATGCATCATTAAGATTTAAATTCCATCGATTTAGTTTAGGTTTATACCATTTTAAGTGAGATGTACATGGCCTTGAAAAAGGAGCTGGATACAAGTAATTCATACTCGCAAAAATTTTAGCATGCATCTTAGTATTTTGATTTTCAAGGAATGAGTTATTTATGAATTGTTTCAAACATATCATGCATTGTTGCATTGATTAGAGTGTAGGAATAGGTTTAGAATTGAATTTAGAATTAGAAATCATTTATTTTACTTTTTATTTACTTTAATAATCTATTTCATTAGTTTAGCCTTTTGTTCAGTGGAAAATGACCTAACCATATTTGCTCCGTATGGATTTCATCCCATATTCATTGGGATATTGCTACATCGTACAACTCTGCACTTGGTATTTTGCGATCACATATTCTCCATGGGAAGTAGTAGGATGTTTGTCGCTTGTACACTCAACTTGGCATTTGTTTTATAGTAGGCATGTTGATCCATTTAGAAAGTTAATAGTAATCCATGTTTGTTGTGACTTAGGCTTTTCATTCATCTGAATGAGAGTGTTGATGAAAAATGTTGCAGCTTACACCCTTTTTTGAGGCATCCTAATGTCCGCCTGCATAATAAACATTAAAAAAATTGTCTTCCAAACAAATTAGAAAGCCCAAAATTACAATTCAATCGAGTTTATCAATGCAAACGTGCTGTGGAAGACACCATCCAAAAAATGCACCACCTGTGTTCATTGCCAATTGCCGACAGTTGTTGCAGCAGCAGTTTTCATGAAACGATACCACAAACTCCAAAACAAATCCTGCAATAAAAAATCTTAAATCAATGTTAGGTTTAAGGACAATTTTCACACAATTTTATATCATGGAACAAACATTTAAATATAAGGACTCTATACAAAGAAAATATTGTGTATGGTAGACAAATTGATCAATTTAATTCTAAACAAAAAGGGGTGCAACCAATTAACATCACATTGGAGAAAATTTATGACTCGCCGTAAAAAATTTTAAGCCATCTGAATAGTATTCAAGGAATGTAGTAAACAAATAAAAATACATTTGATAAAATATAGCTTATGCTGCATCACAAGCAAGGAAAAGTAAACGCACGTACATTAGGTCCTCAGCTAACACCTGGAAGTTGGTGTAGTGGCTGCATAAGGGGCAGGTTTTTTACCCCGTTGTATTCGAAATCACCCCAAATTTCCAAGTGTACATGGGTGGGTTTAGCAGGTGCTGACAGGAATAGAATATGCAGAATGCAAAACTCAGAAAGTGGTTTTGTATTGTGTTTTCTTTGGAGGCATGTCCTCCTTATTGCCCCAATCTAGGCTACAGATTTTGTCTACAAATCTAATCACCATTATATGGTTTCTAAATATGAAAATCTAATCACCATTATACTTGGACCATCAACAAATGCATGCAATAGAGAATTATGAGGAGTTCGATACGGTTAGCATTGAGTCTAATCATCTAATGATCATAAACCCACTAACAGCAAATCCAATCAAGTCATGAAAAGACTATTGATCAGGAGGATGTAACAAAAGATCAAGACATGGAGATTCCCCATAATGATTTCATCTTCAGGGAAATCAAAAGATTGTGATCCATTCAACACCTAATGAATCTGATGGTCAAATCATGAGCCAATGCTAGAATAAAATATCAAAAGAAGTCAAGCCTCCATTCTCCTTCTATATAGATGAAAAGATTGAGCCAAGCCTCTAAACCATGTGAAGAAAACGAAGACCAACACTCAAATTGGAAATTCATACATTGGATTTTCGATTTTGGAGGACAGGTGAACTCAAGGTCGAGTTCTCTCCAAGAGAGAGTTGACGCGGGACAAACCCATGGCCCCATGGGTCAACTTGTCAATGGGACCAACCATCCATCTCAACCAGGTCTTTTGGGCCCAGCCCACCTATCAATTAGATTTTCTATTTTATTTATGTTTTTAGCTATGTTAGTTGGATGTTTTAATTCAGGCGATCAATTTGGTTCGCTGGTCCATATTAGTTTTAAGTTTTTATTTTCTTATATAATGATGTAAAGCCTCATTGGCTATTCAATTATTGATTAATAAAAATTTTGGGTTTCCCAGAGTTCTCACTTCTACCTTGCCCACGATGAAGAGTTTGGCGTGAGGCAAGATTTTCAAGGATTTCCCTGACCTACCCCTCCACCCTCCATTCTGATCTCCCCCATCTCTACCCACCCCATTTCTAGTACTATGCTCCGCATCAAACTATCCATTGCCAACTACTTTAGTGAAAGAATCTGCAAGCAGATATTCATTGCCAAAATGTTTTAATTAAGTTTCTTTGCTACTTTTTCACAAATGAAATGTTCTTTGCTACTTTTCACAAATGAACCGCAATCTTCAATGGTTGTCATTTCATGAGGATTAGATGCAATATTAAGTGTTCCCACATTATCAACTTCCACAAACATCTATTGATGTCTAGATTTCACAACACCTATACAAATCCTTAGAAAAGACTGACTAAAGGAAGCAAAGGTACAAAAATCTTATACATTATTTCAAATCAAGAAATCACAAAAAGAGTCCCCACTCCTTAGTGATTAAACATGACTAATAAGCTTTCTATTTTAGTAAAGTAGGGCATAGACAAGCTGAAGTGCTGGAGCTATGGCTTTCTGCATTATACCATGACAAGGGAAAAATAAAAGGAGAATTGCAAAAATCTGGAGTGGCCCATTATGAGGGCTTTCTCCCTTTTATCTATAACTCTCATTGATCAATAAAATACCAAGAAGTGGGTATAATTATTAAAAAAAAAAAGAGCAGCTCAGTACACGAGGCTCCCGCATAGTGGGATCTGGGGAGAGCAAGGCCTTACCTTCATTTTGAAGAGGCTGTTTCCGTGACTTGAACTCACATCCTCCAGGACACTATCAGCAAAAGCCTTTACAGTTGGGCCAAGCCACTTTTCAAGTAGGTATGATTATAAATAAGAATAAAATAAAAGCTAATCTATGGCCAATTAAAGCCACCCTTTAATTGATCTATTGTACAACATGTTAGACATAAATAATATCTTTCATGACCACATTCAATGATGGTGCTCTAGACACATGGTAGTCTGCACAACTAAACTATTCTCACACCTATAGCATGGAATTGAGTCAGATAAGGGTCTCAGTACACGTTCTGCTGTAGGACAGACCCATAGTCTTCCATGGGCTGACCCACCTTTGGGTTCAGTCCACCTATCATATAGTTCATTTAAGGTTTTAGTTGTTTATGCTTTTAAGATATTTTAGAAATATGTTTTAATCTTAACCGTTTAAGTGTTTCGATGGTCCAAATTAGTCCTAAGATTATGTCTTTTTGTCTATTTAAGCATTGTAAAGCCTCTTTGGCTCAGTTAGTTATTAATGATTAATGAAAATTTGTGGGATCTTCCACATGTTACTTCGAGTTCTCCTCAAAATCCCTAACGCCTCCTGGATTGGAGTTTCATGAGAGCCCAACTTCTCTAACATCTCCATATCGGAGTTTGGTAAAAGCCCAATTTTTGCCCTCTATTTCCATCATCTACCTTGTTCGCCCACAAATCCATACTGTTCTGCATTATATGGTATCAGAGACGAAGAGCAATCCATCCCGGGTTCAAGATTCGACAACCCATCGTCACTACCTAACCATCACCATCTCCAATTGCAGTCTCAGATCTGGCATTCCATCAGTCCCTGTGATTGACACCCAACCCAGATTTGTCAAATCTGAAATTCCATTAACTGCAACCAGCCACCGCATGCCCCTTTCTACAACTCCAAAACCCCATCAACCCTGCCCCGCCCTATCCACGAAACCATTCTCAAAGTCCTGAGACCATCACCGACCCCATCAGCCTTTTCTACACATCCCAAATCACATTCCATGGTAACCAGAAGCCCTAACCATTCATCCTAGTCCTTACTATCGTTAACCCCAAGACCATCTCCTTCACCGACATCACCATAAAACCACCCAAACCTCCAGCTGCACCCAAACCCTCCCTCTTACAATGACAGAACGCAACCAAAAAAGAAATAAAGAGGAAGAGAAGACAAGCAGAGAAAAAAAAAAGAAAAGAATAGAAAAAAAAGAAAAAGAAGCAAAAGATCTGAGAAGCCAAGTGTACTTGACACCCTGTGAGTCATCAAGCCACACTGTCAGTAGCATCAGCACCATCTTCGGCCTTCACTAGAACCACCTACTTTAATCGATTTCTAAATTTTAGTCAAGGCAAGCTATCTGTTCTTGACTACGATTATGAGTTTTGGAGGCTCGAAGATTTATGTGGACTACATGAGAGCGCAGACCATTTTGTCACTATCTTTGTTGGAGGTTTGAAACCAAGCATTTGGAAAAACATGAAGGCTTGCACGACCGTGCTTAAAGCATTTCGAGAAGCGATTCATGTCGAGCGTTTGATAAAACACTAACGCCCCCGGAAAGCTAAGTTGCAACAAGAAAAATCTCCACAAATTACTGAAGCTCATATTGTTGAACCCATTGTAGAGAATGTTAAGGCTGAAATTGAGGAAAAAAAGCATAAAAGAAATGATTCCATAATCAAGTCAAATAAAGTAGCATGTGACAGTCCTTCAAACAATTCTCCTTCAAGTAAATTGGAAGAAAATGAACCTAAGTCTCATCCTTTGGACAGTGTCAATCAACAAATGCCATCAACAAATAAAGTT
Source organism: Sextonia rubra (assembly GCA_037013555.1). Classification (NCBI taxonomy): domain Eukaryota; kingdom Viridiplantae; phylum Streptophyta; class Magnoliopsida; order Laurales; family Lauraceae; genus Sextonia; species Sextonia rubra. Next base: position 12,057,522 of record JASUAD010000011.1, read on the forward strand.
GAAGACTTGGATATGGTTAGCAATCACCCTGAGAATTCAATGAATATAAATGTAGAATCACATTCAAAAAAGCTTGTCACTACTGAAGAAAAGGCCATTGCTGAAAAAGTTGTGCAACTCAATGATGTCCCTCACATTGATTTCATATTTGGGGATAGACTATTGACAATAGAAAATTGTGATCTACTGCTTCAAAGCCAACAACTGATACATCTTACAGTTAGATTACAAATCAATGCAAAAGTCAAATATCAGAAGAAGCCATGCCAACATTTCCCTTCGACTTGGTTGAGGAGATTGATACCAGTTTCCAAGTCCTACCAAGAGGTTGAAGCCTAGAAAGCACATCGACGATTTGTATACTTGATATTTGACCTTGGAGCACTTCTATAAAACTCAAGGTTGATTTTTCTCCAAGAAGAGGAGAATTGATACAAGACAGACACACGATCCTCCATGAGTTGACCCGCCTTTGGGCCCAGCCAACCTATCCTAGTTCATTTAGGGTTTTAGTTGTTTATGCTTTTAAGTTATTTTAGCAATGTGTTTTAATCTTGACCGTCAAAGTGTTTAGATGGTTCAGATCAATCCTAGGGTTATGTCTTTTATCTATTGAAGCATTGTAAAGCCTCCTTGGCTCAATTAGTTATTGATGATTAACGAAAAGTTATGGGATCTTCCCCAAATTTCTTCGAGTTCTCTTCGAAATCCCTAACGCCTCCTAGATTGGAGTTTGGTGGGGAGCCTAATTTCTCTAACGCCTCCATATCGAAGTTTGGTGAGAGCCCAATTTTTTTCCTCTATCTCCATCATCTACCTTGCCTGCACGCGTATCCATTCCATTCCGCACTATGTTCCCGCCCAGTGTTTCATGTTTGGGTATGGGAGCACAATGGATCCAACCTATTTCATCCCTTGTTCTAACGTATTTCAAAAAAAACATCTCTTGTATCAACAAAGGTTTGTCACATGCATGTCTTCCCATCATATCAGACGTAAAATTTCCATTAACAAAACTGAAAAGACCCTTCTTATCCAAAAAGGACAAAAAAAAAAAAGTATATTGTTCAGTTATATTATCTTCTAAACCTATCCAAGACCATGTATCAAATATAATGTAAATGTAACATTGAAGAACGATTCGATACTCATTTCATCAAATCTTACTATTCAAGTGACTAAGCAAAGTGAAAACAGCCATAATCATGAGGTTGATAATAATATTAATAATAATAATAATTTACTTTTCCTTTCTCTTTTTTTAGGTTTTTTAAAAAAATTATTTACATAATATTAACAATAACTCTTAAGAATTTTTGTGGTTTTGGGAAGGTTCTCAAGATGAATAATAAAAAACATTTGACAAAAGTGTTCAACTGTACATTTGTCCCGTATTCATTTCTTAAAAAGAAATTTTGAATTTTTCTTCATGAACACCTTTTTAACTTCTAGGACATAACATGTAAGATTGAGGATTTGGATATTATTTCCCATTTAAATATCACCAAAAACAATAGTGTAACTAGTTTATTTTCGCCAGTAACAATGATAAAGAAGATCCCATCAAATTTAACGATATTAAAAAAAGATTTCTCTTAAGCAAGTGCAAATGTGTATGCCAAATGAAGACTTAGTGAGAGACGACTTTTGGGCAATGATTTCAGGCATGATTTCACAATGGTCAATTCCATGGTGTATCAAGGGCGACTTTAACATGATTAGATATCCTCACGAAAAGAAAGGAGGAAGTTGGATAACATGTGGCATGGAGAAATTTTCAGAGTTCATCAATGAAAATGAATTAATAGATTGGTTCCTTGTTTCTAAGGAGTGAGCCGGAAATTCACATGGTCTAATAATCAAAAGAGGGCAGTCATGAGCAGAATTGATTGGTTCCTTGTTTCTAAGGAGTGGGATGATCACTTTGCAGGAGCGATTCATGTAGCACCGGAAATGGTATGTGTCGGATCACTGTCCCATTAAGAGTTCTACCAATGTGATTGATTGGGGTCCTAAACCCTTTCAATTTGAGAATTGTTGGCTATCCCAAAAGGATTTCCTTCCCAAGGTTCAGGCTTGGTGGGATTAGTTGGAATTCAAGGGGTATGCAGGTTTTTCTTTAATGAAGAAGTTACATGGTCTCAAACAAAGAATTAAGGAGTGGAACAAGCTAGAATTCGGAAGGCTAGATAATAAAAGATGTGAGTTGGAGAGGGAATTGGAGGAGTGGGACAACCTAGAAGAGGATAGATTGCTAAACCAAGATGAGTTGGAAGCGAGGAGAGAGGCTAAGAAGAAATTGTGGTGAATTAACCACATCGAGGAAATTTCTTGGAGGCGGAAGTCTAGATCTCTTTGGCTAAAGGAAGGGGATAAGAATACCAAATTTTTTCATCGGGTGGCAAATGCTAGAAGAAGGATCAATTACATTGGAAAGATCAAGAAAAATAATAGACTCTTATAACACCGATAAAGATTAAAAAGTGGCTCAATTCTATGAAAAGTTATACTCGACAGACGGTTTTGTCAAGCCGACATTGGATGGTGTGGAATTCCTTTAGATCCAGGAGGACCTTAAGTCGGGGTTGGAAAGAGAGTTCTAGGAGGAAGAAATTAGTAAAGCTTTAACCGATCGTGTGGGTGATAAAGCACCTGGCCTAGACGGTTTTAATTTCACCTTTATTAAGAATGCATGGACTTTTATCAAAGAGGACTTTTGCCGTATACTTTCAGAGTTCCACCAAAGAGGCAAGTTAAATAGAGAAATGAATGCCACCTTCTTATGCCTCATTCCAGAAGTTCCAAATCCAATAGATCTGAAGGATTTTAGATCGATTAGCTTGGTGGGATGTATTTATAAATTGTTGGCGAAGATTCTAGCAAATGGATTGAGGAGGGTTTCACCTCTCATCATTAGTTCTTCTGAAGGAGCATTCATTCATTATAGATAAATCCTGGATGGCATTTTGATTGCTAATGGATTCATTCATTCAAGACAAAGAGATTGAAAAGAAGGAGTGATTTTCAAAATTGATTTAGAAAAGGCATATTGTAAAAAGACTGGGTCAACTGAATGACCCATTGGGCTGGCCCGTTGGGTCGGTCCAATGGGCCGGCCCGTTTGGTATGATAATTACAGATTAGGAAATCTGTAATTATGATCTGTAGACTGCTGTACATTACCATGTATAGGGAGATTCTGATTGGTATGATAATTACAGATTAGGAAATCTGTAATTATGATCTGTAGACTGCTGTACATTACCATGTATAGGGAGATTCTGATTGATATAGATTGCTGTAGTTTCCTTTTATTTTTTCAGCACAGTTGTAAATTAGCTCATTTATAGGAATCCTTGTATATTTAAAGGCTTGCAAGGGGATCATCAAAGCAAGCAATTCATTGTTAAGATCTCTGCAATTCTTCTTGTTTTTCATTGTTTATCATGGTATCAGAGCCACTGTTGTGAGAAAGAGGGGAGATCGGACGTTGGTCACGCCTCCAGACATTGGCTGGGTTACAAAGGTGGGGTCCACACTTGATCAGAGAGGGGGCGCACCAGCTCAAGGTGGTCGACCACTTATTGGAGATATTCTGTGATTTTGTTTTCAGGTTTTTTGGGCTGCATTAAGGTACTGTTTTGTGGCCATCTCTGTTCAGCATTTTATGCCGGACTGTTTTCATCAAGACCGTCCAGTTTTGTAATCCGCCGTTGGATCAGACTTGACCAAGGCTTGTTGGGTGCGAAAATTGGTTAGTCTTTGCTTTCTGTAAGCTGATTTGTGACCTAATTGGTTTTTGGTAGTCCAATAGCCATTCTACACCCTGTCAACAGGGACGCCCAGAGCTTCTTTATTGTTTTTTCTTGCATCTCCATCTTCTGCTGTCATCTGTAATGGCTGAGAAGGTGACTGGTATTAGTGTTATTCTTGATGGGACCAATTATGCTTACTGGTCCCATCTCATGATGAATTTTTTGAAGGGGCAGAAACTTTGGAAATTTGTGATAGAAAAGAAGCCAGGACCTGACACCAAGGATCCTGCTTATGAGGATTGGGAAGCATCTGTGGGTAAAATTAATTCTTGGATTGCAAATTCAGTCACTCCCTCCATTGGACATCAATTGTCTAAATTTTCTCATCCGAAGGATACCTGGGATTATTTGGCTCGATTATATGTTCAATCCAATTCCGCCCGCCGTTATCAACTTGAATGGGAAATTAAAACTGTCGAACAAGGCTCTCAGTCCATTCATGAATTCTATGTCAAAATGACTGCATTATGGGATCAATTAGCTCTAATGGAACCCCAGTTTACCTGCTCTGCCGACTCAACTACTTTTGAAAAATATCGGCAGAAAACTCGACTAGTTCAGTTTCTTATGGCTCTTCGCCCTGAGAATGAACACATTAGGGGTCTACTATTACATCGATCTCCATTGCCATATGTGGATGTGGCTTTGTCTGAACTTCTAGTAGAGGAACAAACTCAACAGATCTTATCAAAGCGCAAAGCCGTTGAGTCCGATCACGTCCTCGTTGCTGCTAAGTCATCCTCTTTAGGTAAACCTGTCGGTTCTAACAACATCTGTAATTATTGCAAAGAACCAGGACACTGGAAGAGAGACTGCCCTCAGCTGAAAAAGAAACAGAATCAGAAAGAGCCAAATTGACGTCCCGGTCAACGTCCTAGACATAACCAGACAGCAGCAGTGACTGCTGAAGCACCTCCTGACTTCTCTACTCAGATCCAGACTATGATTGATGAACACCTGCAGCAGCTCCTCCTCACTTCCTCCAGTGGTCCCAATACTACTCAAGCTGAACCAGTTAATTCTGCCATGGCCTCATTCTCTGGTAAAACTCCATCATGGATATTTGACTAAGGTGCCTCATCTCACATGTTTTCTGATTCATCATTATTAAGTATCAGTCGAAAGCCTTCTACTCTTCTAAACATTCATACTGCTTGTGGCACCACTATGCCTGTTTCCACCATTGGTACTATCACATCTCAATCTTCCTCTGGACGACTATCTTTACCGAATGTTTTGTGTGTTCCAGGAATTGCTATTAACCTCATTTCCATCAATCAACTTACTAATCTGGGTTATCTTGTCTCGTTTAACTCCACTGGTTGTGTTGTGCAGGATCCTCGCTCCGGGAAGCAGATTGGGACTGGCCATAAAGAAGGGAATCTATATCACTTGACCTCTCTTCATGTTCCTTCCTCACCACTTCTGGCAGCGTCTACATCAACTTCATCCTCTAGCTTATGGCATCTTCGGTTAGGTCATTTGTCCAAAGGAAAATTAGATTTTTTACTTGCGAATAAAAGCCTTGGAAAAGTCACTTTCTCTGAATCTACTGGTTGTATTGGTTGCAAGTTGTCAAAGCAAACTATTTTGCCTTTTAATAAAAGTACCTCAGTTTCCAGTGCACCTTTTGCACTTGTTCACTCTGATCTATGGGGCCCTGCTGTTCAACCCACCAAGGGTGGCTCACGTTATTATGTTATCTTTGTGGATGATTACACTAGATTTACTTGGCTATACATGTTAAAACACAAATCTGATTTTCTCCGTACATACTTGAACTTTACCATCATGATCGCCACTCAATTTTCTGCTAAGATCAAAGTTTTTCGCTCCGATGCCGGGGGGGGGGGGGGTGGGGGGGTGAATATCGGTCACAACAATTTCAAAACCTGCTTGACAGTCATGGTACAATAGCTCAACTCTCCTGCCCAGGTACTCCACAACAAAATGGGGTAGCCAAACGAAAACATAGACATATCATTGAAACGGCTAAATCTATGCTACAATCCTCTTCCGTGCCCATTACATTTTGGGGAGAAGCTGTTCTCACTTCAGTTTATCTCATCAACAGAATGCCATCTTCTGTTTTATCTGGGGCCACTCCTTTTGAGAAACTTTATGGTACAAAACCCACTTACTCTCATCTAAGAGTTTTTGGATGTACTTGTTTTGTTTTGCTTCCCTCTAGTGAGCGACACAAGCTCTCTCCCAAGTCTGCTATTTGTGTTTTTCTTGGCTATGGTATAGAACAAAAGGGATATCGCTGTTATGATCCACAATTGAACAAGTTACGCATTTCTCGTAATGTTACCTTCATAGAACATATACCTTATTACTCCCTGCCATCCTCACAGCCTGTCTCCTCTGTACACCCCCTTGATCCTTTTCCAGATTTGTTTCCATCTGAGACCTATCCTACTTCAGAAACTTTTGTTGATCCTCCGCCACTTCTTGTCTATCAACGAAGGCCCAAACCTGCCTCCATCCCTTCTGATGTGGCTGAAGTCCCCACTCTTCCTGAAGATCAGGATTCTGTTCCACCATGGAGATATCCACTTCGTACTCGCACCCCTGTGCAGCGTTATGGATTTGTTTCTACCAACTTGTTTTCCCTTCAATATCACAACTATCTTGCTACAGTCCATTCACATTTTGAACCCAGGTCTTATACCGAAGCTTCTCAGTACCCTGAGTGGCGAAAAGCCATGGAAGAAGAATTAGCTGCACTTCAGCAAAATCACACTTGGGAGCTTGTCTCTCTTCCTCCAGGAAAGAAAGCTATTGGTTGCAAATGGATATTTAAAGTGAAGACAAATTCTGATGGCACCATTGAACGGTATAAAGCTCGCCTTGTTGCCAAAAGGAAACTACAGCAATCTATATCAATCAGAATCTCCCTATACATGGTAATGTACAGCAGTCCATACCAATCAGAATCTCCCTATACATGGTAATGTACAGCAGTCTACAGATCATAATTACAAATTTCCTAATCTGTAATTATCATACCAAACGGGCCGGCCCATTGGACCGACCCAACGGGCCAGCCCAATGGGTCATTCAGTTGACCCAGTCTTTTTATGATCAGGTGCACTGAATGACCCATTGGGCTGGCCCGTTGGGTCGGTCCAATGGGCCGGCCCGTTTGGTATGATAATTACAGATTAGGAAATCTGTAATTATGATCTGTAGACTGCTGTACATTACCATGTATAGGGAGATTCTGATTGGTATGATAATTACAGATTAGGAAATCTGTAATTATGATCTGTAGACTGCTGTACATTACCATGTATAGGGAGATTCTGATTGATATAGATTGCTGTAGTTTCCTTTTATTTTTTCATCACAGTTGTAAATTAGCTCATTTATAGGAATCCTTGTATATTTAAAGGCTTGCAAGGGGATCATCAAAGCAAGCAATTCATTGTTAAAATCTCTGCAATTCTTCTTGTTTTTCATTGTTTATCACATATGACCATGTCGATTGGGATTTTGTAGGCTACATTTTGGGAAGATTTGGATTTGGGGAGAGGTGGTGAAGATGGATTCAAGAATGCAATTCAACCTCTTCTTTTTCAGTTCTAGTTAATGGTTCTCCTACTCATCTCTATAGAGCCTCAACGGGATTTAGACAGGGTGATCCACTATCTCCTTTCCTGTTTACTATTGTGGCAGAAGCAATGACTACTATTCTCTCTAAAGCAAAAGACTTGCACTTGATTAGCGGGTTTGAAGGTAGTAAAGTTGGAGAGGCGATTACTCATCTACAATTTACAGATGATACAATTATTTTTTCTTCTATAAGATGGGAAGAAGTGGTAACATTGAAGCGAATCCTAAGATATTTTTAATTGGTAACTAACCTAAAGATTAATTTATCGAAAAGCTTTCTAGTGGGGGTGGTTAGTACTGAAGAGACAATTCAAATGTTGGCTGAGAGACTTCATTGTAGACAAGGCAAGCTCCCATTCTAGTACCTCAGTTTGCTAATTGGGGCAAATCCAAGAGCACTTTCTTTGTGGGATCTGATGATGGAGAAATTTGAGAAGAAGTTATCCACTTGGAAGAGGTTGTGTCTTTCTCTTGGGGGTAGGATTACTCTGATAAAATCATTTTTATCAAATCTGCCGATTAATTATATGTCCTTGTACAAGATGCCAAAGTCAATTATTAAGAGTACAAGATGCCAAAGTCAATTATTAAGAAGTTGGATCGCATAAGAAGGAACTTTTTATGGGAAGGTCATTGTTCCGGAAGGAAGATACATTTGATGAAATGAAGTGATGTGATTAAACCAAAAGCTAACGGTGGTGTGGGGGTTGGGAGACTTGGTGCTTAAAAATTGGTCTTTATTAGCTAAATGGTAATGGAGGTATGGGGAAAAAAAAGATGCACTTTGGAGAATGGTTATTATTTCAAAATATTGGGGGGGGGGGAAAATTGCGGATGGGTTCCAAAAATAGCCCCTAGGTATAGGTTGTCTAGGATCTAGGTTGTCATTTTGAGTTTTTGGGATGTGTCGAATGTGGGGGGGTGGGTTTGTTTGAAAAGTATTTGGGTTTCAAAGGGGGGAGGGGAAATAAATGTTCGTTTCTGGTTTGAGAATTGGGCAGGGGTCTGTCCTTTGTCATTCTTTTCCTATAGTGTTTAGGCTGGTTTCTAATAAAGAGTTTTCAGTTGAAGATTGTCAAGTTTGGGAATGGGATATTATGTCTTGGGATTTGGGTCTTAGGAGGATTCTTCACTAGTCGGAGTTGTTGAGTTTGAGTCTTTGTTGTGTCTTCTTTCTAACACTTTCTTATGCAGGGATGTCATAGACTCACGTATTTGGAAGCCATCCTCTTCAGTAGCGTTTTCCTCGAAGTCATTCTATAGGGTGTTGGATTTAGCTAGTGAGGAGCAATCTTCAAAAGCCTTAATTTGGATGGGTATTGCTCCTCCTAGAGTGGAGATTTTTTGTTGGTTGGTAATGGCAGGAAAGACTTTGACAGCAGACATGTTGAGAAGGAGGGGGTTGATGATGAATTCTATATCGGATACGTGTTGCCCTTTTGTGTGTGTGTGTGTGTGGGGGGGGGGGGGGGGGGGGGGGGGGGGGGGGGGGGGTTGGAGAGTCCATAAACCATCTTCTCATACATTGTAGTGTGACATCGTCTCTTTGGAGGAGCTCATTGTGGTGTGGCATGGTGTTTTCCACATTCTCTGTCTAGCCTTCTTGAAGCTTGGAGGAGATTACCTATGATGGGATGCAAAGTGATTTTATGGAGACTTATTCCAGACTCTATTATGTGGTCTATTTGGAAGGCATTGTCTCAACTGTTACTTTGAGAATTGCAAAATGGGCATGTGCTAAAAAGGATTTTGCAAATCTCAAGATAGATAATGTTCTGCATAATTGGGATGCTTCTTTATTAGTAGGTGTCTCAAAGAAGAGAAGGATAGATTTGTGGTGTTCTCCTCCGATAGGAGTCTTAAAGTTTAATGTGGATGGCACAACACTGAGTAAACCGGGATTAGCAAGCAATGGCGGTGTTCTAAGAAATCACAAAGGAGAGGTATTGCACATTTTCACAAAGCATGTTGGAACAAGAGACTCCAATGAAGTGGAAGTCCTGGCTATTCTAAAAGCTCTTTGCATTTTCAGCACCGGCTCATAGTAGAGAGTGATTCCTCTGATGCCGTTTCATTGGTGAAATCATTTAATGGTCCTTGGAAGATGCAATTCTACTTTAATGAGATTCGTCATCTAGCATCATTGGTTTGGGTATCTTTCAAGCATGTTAGTAGGTCTGCCAACAACATGGCGGATGGCCTAGTGAAGCAAGGTGTTAATCGATTTTGTAGTTATTTTAATCTAAGGGCTCTTGTTATGTATGGTCATTTTTCAAAATATTTATCTTATACTAGAAGATGCTCTCCTACAGCTTGTTTTGTATCCCGTTTTTATTAATAAAATTTTCTATTACCGATCCAAAAAAATAAATGATAAATAAACATATTAAACAAATTTATTAAGATTTATAATATATTAAATGTCAATGATGTTCTTCATATAATTGTATCAAAGCCTTAGTGGTCATTGTATTTATGCTGCTACTGATTGATTATGAATAGGTACACTTTTTAATTTTAATTTATTTTTATAAGAAAATAAAATATCCAATGACTCAGTAATACGATTCAAGATGCAATTTGACTCATCCCCTCAAACAATTTGCAAAACAATTCCGATTTTCAGAACTACAGATACTTTGACGAAATTGAAATACATCAGTCTTACAATAGTGGCTTGCTTATAAACCAATCAAGATGATATCACTGATTAAAAAATTTTAAGATGATGGAAATAACTAGCATTGCATGATATAATGAAAACATTTTAAAACCCAGGAAAGAAACAAAAATGCAAGAGTGAATCACACATACTATCTTCTGGTGGTCAGTCCAGCACTTGCAGCCCTGGAAATGAAAAGCAAGCACAGTTTAATTATTTCATTTTGTAAAATGCAAGAACTACTGTCATTCCCATTTTACTGGGTCGAACAACAAAATTTTCGCTACCTTTCCTCCTGTCTCCCACCAGAATTAATTCCATTCCTCCCATTACTTGGTCCTTTGTTCTGAACAGTAACCATGCCTGGATTTGACTCGTTAGCAGCAGTAATATGTACAGATGAATGTCCAGGACTCATTTCAGATGAAAAACCATTCAGTTCCTGAAAATCATTTGACTCACTTGAAATCTTTACATTTGGGTGACTCAAACACAGACCATTGGAATGCTTATCCTGCATTGCTGAAAGCTGTGAAGGCCTGTCATCTACCGGATTGCCCACAACTGCACCTTTTGTGCATGCAGAAGTACTTCCAGGCTTCACATCAACGGTTGGGACCCTTTTCAGGCGATGAGTCTGTGCCACAGGAGTAACAGCCACAGAAGGCAATGATGATGAATAAGGAGCAGAAGCTGCAGCAGCAACTTTTGCAGCAGCTGTGGTTGCTGATATGATCTCTTGTGCTCCATCACGAAGATGGATGAAGTCTCCTTCAATTCCAAATAGCTGGTCATGCAAAATGAAATCTTCAGCAAGTAGAAAAAAAAATTTGATCTCCAAAAAATATTGGGAAAAGGTGAAAAAATCCTGGGCAGAGTACACCTACTTCCGGATGACAGACAACAAAATCGTGAAGTTTTCCATATTGTTTCTTGTAGTCATGCCAATGCAAAGGTGAAAGCATTTTCCCCAATCTATTTGGTAGCTGCATATTAATGAGAAAACAAGGAACATCTGCTGGATAAGCACTGTGGAAGTGGAGTCACTGTAAGGAAGAGGTGGTATATGGAGATTAGAGGAAAGGGTGGTAATATGGAGTTATCATCTATATTATCCACTTACAGTTGTGCTGATTCGGATTTGACCACTGGCTCCTGACGGAACTGCACGAACAATACAAGCTAACAATGATCTTTTGTCCATGAGTTTAGGCTCTGAAGTCTTTCCTGGTTTCACTGAATTTAATGTCCATTCAGCTGAGATAGGTACTTCGGGCAAAATCATAGCACTGGGTTTGCATTCTGGGAAACCACCAGAACTTCCTTGAGTTTTTTGTGATCCCCATGGTTCTGTTGTCAAACCTGACTCTTGCAGTTGGATAATTGCATCAATTGCACTGTCCTCGTCTCCTGGCTGAAATGAAAGAGTACTTGAATGTGGGCTTGCAGATGTATCAACCAGTTTTGAAACCTGGTCTTCAAAGTTGGCCTGATGTCACAGAGCATAAAATGAGTTGCTTTACAATTCAAGTACAGGAAATAACAGTAGTTCTTCAATTTGTAACAAACCTTGTGCTCATTTGTCTGTTCGGGCAGGTTTAATGTTACTGTATCATTTAACTGAGACAAGCCTGCTTGTCTATTCTGTCCTGGCCCTTGTAGTAACGAGTACCTGTCAGTTGTATCCACTACCTGTGGTCAAAGAGCTAAAGCTAGTTAAATACATCATCATCATCATCATCATCAAAGCCTTATCCCAAACATGTTGGGGTCGGCAAATGAAGAAAAAAATATTATTTTCTCAACCTGAAGTTCCTCACTGGATACAGTGATTATAGGACCAGAACCGTGCTGGGAACTTCTGTGAGTCTCTAGATAGTCTGAATGGGCATTTCTTTCTGTAGAGAGCTCATAATCATAATGGGTATCAGCCCTCAAAAGGCTTGGCTCGGTTTGGGAAGGCGGATATTGAGTTTGACGAGGAGCTGGAGAGCTTTCTGCTATGGTCTAAGCACAAGAAATAGAGTTATTTACAAGACAAGTTGTAACGCCCCACCCTATACACATGCATGATATTGTCCGCTTTGGCCCATGGGCCTCACGGTTTTGTTTCTGGTGGGCTTCAACCCACCAAAAGGCCTCATGCATAGAAAGGGTGCAAGCTCTCTATATAAACTCATTCACTTTTCCTCTCTATAGTCGATGTGGGACTCCAGGATGTCACAATCCACCCCTCTTAGGGCTGCACGTCCCTGTGCAGTAGCCTGTCAGTTCCTGTAGCCTACCGGCCCTCTTGGCCCGCCCACATAAGAACCCGCCCACTTGCACCAGGTCACGGCAGAGGCCCACACTCGAACTAGTCGAGAGTCGACTTTGATACCATCTGTAACGCCCCACCCTATACACATGCATGATATTGTCCGCTTTGGCCCATGGGCCTCACAGTTTTGTTTCTAGTGGGTTTCAACCCACCAAAAGGCCTCATGCATTGGGAATCTCTTTGAACTGAATTGGGAATCTCTTTGAATAAAATTGATCGACAGTCACTAAAGCTCTACATACAAAGTATAAAATCTGCATTCTTTTGTAATATTTCAGTAGTTATATATATGAGACAAGTATGCACTGTCAACATGATAATATGTGTTCTTTATATTGCTGTTTACATACTGCCAATGGGATAAATCTGTATTCTTTTGTAATATTTCAGTAGTAATAAATATAAGATAAGTATGCACTGTCAACATGATAAATCTGTGTTCTTTATATTGTTGTTTACATAAGATAGCAACTGAAAAAAATTGCTGTCAACATGATAAGCCAAGAATTTCTACTGAATTTGGACTAATGTTAGTCAATCGTCCAATAATGGAACTGAACAGTCACCACATTAGAATTGTCAACATTTCCTGTATGAATATTTAGTGATTAATTCCAGTTTCAGGTACAAGAAAATTGGGGAATTGAATATCCTGTTTGTTATTGGTTCTGTAAAATGTTTTTGTTGTTATTCACACACCACAAATACCAGAGATTTATGAAGAAGCCTCTGAGTTCTAAAACCCATATACCTTTCACTTGAGAAAGATCTTTTATTTTGCAAAAACTACCAAGAACCTGAGTACAATATGGGAAAAATGCTGTTGTTAGTTTCAGACCTAATCATGGACTATCATTATCTGTTTTTGTTGTGTAATATTCTCTACTATTTCTAAACTTTCTGAATGGATATCATCCTTTGAACATGAGTATAGAAAGAACAGTTAATAAAGTACTTTTGGGATGCCTACTCATAATATTTGATCTAAGATTAATGACAAATTATGATTAGAATGTTAATTCTATGGCTGATGAAATGTGAGTAAAGTGTTGATTCTATGACTAATGAATCACAAATAAAATATTTATTCGACTGAATAAAAGATACAATCAATGCCACATACTTGTGACCAATAATGATTCCGAGTGGGGCGAAACTTCAATATGAAGTATGTGGGATTGGTTAATGGTGATGGTATTATTATATAACCTAAAATTGGAAATCAGAATTTGAGTATTTGATTTTATGCTGGTATTGGATTAAATCTTCAAACAATCAAATGGGTGACCGTCTTGTCACTACATGAATAAGATCCCCTTTTAGGAATCAAATGGGTGACAATCTTGTCACGACATGAATAAGAATCCCTTTTAAGAATCAAATGGGTGACAATCTTGTCACGACATGAATCCCTTTTAAGAATCAAATGGGTGACATTCTTGTCACGACATGAATATGAATCCCTTTAAGAATCAAATGGGTGACAGCCTTGTCACGACATGAATATAAATCCCTTTAAGAATCAAATGGGTGACAACCTTGTCACGATATGAATACGAATTCCTCTTAAAAATCAAATGGGTGACAGTCTTGTCACGACATGAATCCCTATAATTGTGTAAACCAGTAAATATGGTGATTCATTACTTTATGTTATTAAATATGATTGTGAATTTTTCTTCCAAAGAAGCTTATGAACTTTCTTAAAGAGAGTCTATGAATAATTGAATTATGGGATGATGCAGTTTATTTTGAAAATAAAATTTCTACTCACCAGTGTTACTGACTAGTGATTCGCCCCACTACAGGTAACGTATTTGTAGCGGGATCTGAGAGCGGCGGAAATCAGCATATAGATTTTGGCATGCAACGCTGATAGAGAGTTCAAAAACTACCTAGACCATTAGATGGAGTCAGCCCTATTTTGGAATATTTTAAATTTATTGTCTTTTCCTAGCAATAATTGTAAAGACTTTGTTAAGATATTAATGTTATGATTTTGCCTACATCTTCGCTTGGACTCGCTCTTGAATTTACTTTATGAATGTTGAATATGTTAACGACTTAAGAATCTGAAGAGCCCCAGAGTCTTGGGTCGTTACACAAGTTCACCTATTCACAAAATGATAATGATAATGTTAATAGGAATACTTCTACTGTATCTTTTAATGCCATTATTACCAGTTGATTCTGCCAATATTGGTGGGATGAGAATGTAGGCATCGACTGAGAATGGCTGACATGTGATTGAGGAATATGCAAATTGGCAGGCGTTGCATTGTGTGGAACAGCCTCCTGGGGCATAACAAAAGGACGCAGTGTAGTCACCTGTCCAGTCGGAACAAAGGCACCCATCCCAAGAATGGAAGATGGGATGACAGGAACTCCAGGGACATGATCCATCTGACAAAAAAAAACATAAAATGTTGAAATTTCTAAAGAAATGATCTATTTGTAGATCACAACACAAACAAAAATGTCAGGAGTTTAAATTTAGTAATAAGATTCAGTAAATTGGAGATTTCTAGTAGACCAAGCACCTCATTATGTAGTTTTCTTAGATAACTTTGTAAGAGCTATTCAACTGTTTATTTTTCATTTTGCAATTTTTGCATGCAAGAAAAGTAGCAAAAATGGTGATGTATCATGGATTTTCCCTCCAATGTTGACATGGTTGGGAAACCACTTTTCCATTGTATTAAAGATAACACAGGCAGAATTGCACTGTTGTGTCCCCACGGGTTGATTAGTTGCATCACAAATTTCTGTTGTTCCCGTACTTAACAGCTATTTTGTTTATTCATCAGTGATAATCATACCATCATAGTGTCTTGGCTGCACCTCACTTGGGGTCCATCCCGTCAAAAGCTTCCAGGCTGCATCAAATAATACATGATGGGAGATAATAACACAACACTTGATGCGGGCCTAGGGTTAGGGCTTGCGTGGAGATGCCGAAGCACGTGTCCGAGGACACTTCGAATCATCGAGAAGACTTCACACACAAGGACGCACCTCCTAGATAAAATCCACAAATTTATTAATCAATCAAAGTCTGAGAATCTCTTCCCTACAATGCCATATATATAATAAAAGTAAACTTAATGCCTAAGCAAAGCCTAATCTATTAATAGAAGCTTTCCTAATAACAATAAAATTAGAAATCTACTAATAAATATAATATAATCTTAATCTAACTTGAAGAGGCTCCACTTGTTGGGCTCAGATTGCATTATCCTCCCCTGGTTGAAAGAAGAGTTCGTCCTCAAACTCAAGTCTTCTTCGAATTGCCTTTGTAAATATGGTGAGCATGAAGGACTTCATTTGTTGCAACTTTCGAGGAATTCTTTTTCGGCAGTTCTGGATTCTCGGGATGAAAAGTAACATGTTTCCACCATGCATGAATGTATGTGTTGTCACGCATATCATGAGTTCCATTTTTCTCATACATCCATGGACGGCCCAATCATATATCACCGCTATCCATAGGTAGCACATCATACCAGATTGTATCTTTATAAGCCTCACCAATGGTAAAACTTTGCAAGTATGTCGAACATGCGCTTGATCACCAGTCATCAACCATTTGACAAAATAAGGGCGGTTGTGCTTATAAACTTTTAACTTGAGGCGACAAAACCTTGAGAGATAAGATTCTTAAAACTTCCGCCATCAATAACAACTGTGCAATTTTATCCATGAACTGTACCAGTAGAACGGAAGATATTTTTTCTCAACCATTTATTCTCTACAGTTGGTAGAGCCTCTTTGATTGCGATAAAAGCTTCACCTATGGTATCTGCATATGTTTCAGCAATTTCCTCATTTTTAATATCTTTGGAATCAATTGCAGTTCCTTGAGGATCATCTGGAATATTTTTATCATCACCTTCAATTTCAATCAGATGTATGCGCTTTGGACATTCTGCTGTGTGATGCCCAAGCTATTGACAATGAAAAAAAATCATCCTATTTTGACCTTCAGTCCTTGCAAAAATCTGTCCTGACGAACCATTGAGTTTAGCATCTTATAGAGATGAATTCTTTGGTGAAACCCATTTGGATTTTTGTGCTTGATGATTTGCAATTCTCTCAGCTTTGACAGCATGTTGGATGAGTTCATCGACATTATCAAAATGTTGGAAAGCAAGGATATGTTGAATGTCTATTATTAATCAATTGAAATATCTATCAACAACCACATCATCATTTTCATTCAAACCACAACAAGCTTGCAGCATCAGAAATTCCTCAAAGTAATCAACAACTATCTTGGACCTTTCTTTCAAGTTTTAAAAGCCAAAACGTAGATCTCTTACATAGTTGACAGAAAGGAATTTTTGCTTCAAAAATATTCTCCACACACACTAACCAATCCATGAATTCAGCGGGCTGCAAATTTTATTCATATTTGAGAATCACGAGTTTAACCCCTAAATCTCGATCAAGATTATTGACTGGTGGATCTTGTTAATTTCGAATAGTTGCACCATCACGATTGTGATTCACACACTGATTAGATTTTAAAGTTGTTACCCTAGTTTCCAATTGTTGTAGAGTGGTTTGTATGCCATCAACTTTTGTAGATAATTCTTTAATAGCACGAACCAAATCTTCAATTGAAGAAGATGAAGATACCACATCAACTTGCTTCTTATAAGGCACTTTTTTTTTAATGCAAAATTTAAATTTGACTAACCTGAGGAGTAGATCGGCTCTCCACAGATGCGTTGGTGAAGACGGATCAAAAATCTGGCCTAGATGGCTCCAAAATTGCAAAAAAAAATTCTAACCTTTGATCCTTAGTGTGGACTACTGTTGCTAGAAACGAAGCCTATTTTGACTTCCAAGGTTGAAATAATATTACTCGGCTCTGTGCAATTGGGCTGGAACCTGTATTCAACGTGGTTAGGACTGCATTAATAGACCTGTTCTATCGGAACTGACTTGAACCCGGTATGGACACCAGGCCCAATTGACAAGTAGGCACATGGATCTTTGTGTCGAAGGAAACGAAAGCTCCCCTCTTGCTATGTTTGAGTACTAAAATAAGGAAAGGGCATCTTTCCTCTGCTGCTACCTGTGGATGAGGAGAGGGCTGGCAAATGAACAAGTACACTCTCTCCCTCAAATCTCTTTCTTCTTCTACCTTTTTTTATTCTTTTTTTTCACTCGATAGTAGGGATCTGGGAGGTTTTTCCCTTTTTTATAGCAGCAGGGGTGTTAGGGTACTGTGATGATGGTGGAGGTGGCAAGGGTTTTGTAGCAAGGAGTGGATTGGTGGTGGGGAGGGGTACTGGGGATTAGGGTGTGATAACGATGGGAATAGGGGAATTTAGTTTCTGGAAAAGACAAGAGTTCGGCTGGGGTCGGGTTTTGATGGGGAGGCAGCGGTAGTGGGCTTGCGGCCGGTGACTGGGTAGTGGGGGTGATGGGTTTTGCCTAAGATGGAGAGCATTTTGGGTGGTATGGATTTGGGTTTAGTATTGGGATGATGGAGATGGGAAGATAGAGTTAATCACACCAACGATCAAGGATCGTTCGGCTGTGATTCCAAACTGATGCAAGCCTTAAGGTTAGGGCTTACGTAGGGGTGCTGAAGTACGTGTTTAAGGACACTACGAATCGTCGAGAAGACTTCACACACAAGAACGCACCACCAGGATAAAATCCACAAATTTATCAATCAATCAAAGTCTAAGAATCTCTTTTCTACGATGCCATATATATAACATAAGTAAACTTAATACCTAAGCAAAGCCTAATCTAGTAATAGAAGCTTTCCTAATAACAATATAATTAGAAATCTAATAAAGATAATATAATCCTAATCTAACTTGAAGAGAGACCACTTGTTGGGCCTAGATTGCATCAACAATACACGAGATCAAACTGAACCAAACAGGAAAATAAGTCTTAAAATAGATAGGGCAAAATTTCATCAAAAGGGAAGGCTGAATAGCGAAATTAATGCAACTTTCTTACAATTGATTCCCAAAGTACCAAATCCAGTTGGTCTAAAAGATTTCAGGCTCATAAGCTTGGTTGAATGCAAGTCGCATTTACAAATTGATCTCAAAGATCTTGGCCAATGGACTGAGGAAGGTACTCCCCCTTGTTATTAGTCCCCCTCAAAGGGCTTTTGTACTGGTAGACAGATTCTAGAGGCATTTTGATTGCTAATGAACTAATCGATTCTAAAAAGAGGGCGCATATGTGAGGAAGAAATTTTCAAATTTGATTTGGAATAGGCATACTATCATGTGGATTGAAATTTCGTACCTTACATGTTGGGAAGATTGGGCTTTGGAAATAGTTGGAGAGGATGGATAAAAGAATTTATTTCAACCTCTTCTTTCCCGGTTCTTGTCAACGGCTCCGCATCCTGTTTATTCAAAGCATCAAGAGGGTTTGAGACAGGGAGCCCTACTTTCACCTTTCTTGTTTACTATTGTAGTGGAGGCTTTGGGAGCTCTTCTCACAAAGGCAAACGACATTGGCATGATCAATGGTTTTGAGGCTAGTAGTGGCGGTGAAGTAGTATCCCATCTTCAGTTTGCAGATGATAGGTTACTTTTTACCTCAACAAGATGGGAGGAGGTCATTACATTGAAAGATATCTAAGATGCTTTCAATTGGTATCTGTATTGAAGATTAATCTATAGAAGAGCTATTTGGTGTGGGTTGGATGACCAGAGGAGATCATTCAGACTTTGGCCAATAGGTTTCATTGCAAAGTTGGTCATCTACCTTGCCAGTATCTTGGTTTTCCCATTGGTGCGAAGACAAGGTCAATTTTGATGTGGGATCTGGTGGTAGAAAAAGTTTGAGAAAAAATGATCCACTTGGAGGGGGCAATATCCTCCATTTGGTGGAAGAATTACGCTGCTCATTATGTCATCCTTAGCTAGCCTTCTAGTTTACTACATGTCATTATCTAGGATGTCGGCTGTGGTGAGAAAGAAATTGGACCATATTCAAAGAAATTTTTTATGGGATGGTAATAGCGAAAGAAGAAAGTTGCACTTGATGTGTCGGAGCAACCTGATCAAACCAAGACATGCATGAGGTTTGAGGTTGAGTAAACTGGCGAGAGAGAATTGGGATTTGCTAGCCAAATGCTGGAGGTTTGGAGTGGAAAAAAGGTGCTTTGTGAAGAATGGTAATAGTGTCCTAAGGGGAACATGAGTGGGGATGGGTTTCAAAAAGAGTCCCTAGACATAAATTGCCTGGGTTATGGGATGTTATTTCTACCTTTGGGGATGTATCTAAGATGAGGGGAAATTTCTGAAGTGGGTGAGTTTCAAAGTATGGGAGGGTGATAGAGTTCCAATTTGGTTTGATGATTGGAGGGGTGTTGGTCCATTTCATATTTTGTTCCCTACAATGTTTAGAATTGCTTCTAATAAAGAGTCTTCAATTAGAGGTTATTTTAAGTGGAATAGGGATGGGTTGTCCTCGGAGGTGAGTTTTAGGAAGACCATTCGTCGGTTGCAGTTGGGGGAATTTCAGTCTTTGTTGGGTCTTATTTCTAACACTTTATTTATTGCAAAGACGTAGTTGACCCTGAGATCTAGAAACCAATCTCTGGAGGAGATTTCTCTTCAAAGTCTTTTTACAAGGAGCTAGACCCATGCAACTCTTTGCCTCCTCCTAGTGCTTTCATTTGGCGGGCTCTTACTCCTAGAGTGGAGGCATTTTGTTGGATGACAGGGGGAGGGAAGATATTGATAGTGGATAATTTCAGGAGGAAATTGGCATCAGACTCAGCGTTACGTAATTTGTTTTGGCTCGTCCGAAATTTCTGAATTTATTCAGTTCGGTTGCTGAACCGAAACGAACATCCCCCTTACAAAAATTTGGCTAAAATTTTGGATCTATTTGGTGATTTTAGTCCAAAATACCACTTTTGGCCTAACAGATCCAAAAAAGCTCCATTCGGTTGGTTTTTTTTTTTTTAAAGAAACATAAAGATGCAGAAGAGGAGGGAGAAGAAGAAATGGGAAAAAAAAAAGACCTACTAATTCCTGCTTGATCTTGGAGTTGTGTTGACTTCCTACGGTTGCTGCATGGAGGTTGGACGAGCCTACAATAGGGAAGAGTTGATTGTAGACTATGAAGCATAGGTACTGATCTGGGTATCCAGACAGGTACAGTATGGATACGCTGATACGTCAAAATCCTAAAAAAATAAAATACGAATACGGCTGAAGTACGGCTATTTAAAAAATTATATTTTTTAAAATTTAAATAATACAATATGCTAATAATTAAAATAGGTTAGAATCCTTAGATACAACAAGCCAACAACTATTAAATACCATTACATATTCAACCTATAAACCATAATTTAATGTCAAATGGCATGTATAAGCCAAGAGTTTAATGTCATTACAACAAAAACTACAAACTAAAGCACTAAAAACGAAGTAAACATCAAAGCAAGTCCTATCAAGCTAAGAATCTTTACGATTCACAGCCAATCTTCCATCAACTTCAACTTCATCGCCTTCACCAAATAATACAGCTTCCATGTCAGGCTCATCAAATGAAAGATTTGCAATTTCAAGTAAACCAGCACCCTCCAATGAATCAAATGCATCTCCACCAATTTCCCACAACTTGCGCTCTCCTTCCGTGTACTGTCAACTCCTCCTTGATGGGAGACGAATATTGTTATGCATAAAGACCAAGTCTTCAAAATGCTGTGGTGTCATTTTGTTCCTACTCATGGTGTGAATGAAAGAGTAGGTGCTCTAATTCCTTTTACAACATGAAGAGGAACATGGCTGGCTAAGTAATTTCAATGCTAAAGATTGGAAAATAGGTGCGGAAGACCCATGTAAACACCACCACACAATTGGTTCCATTACTCATCTATCAAGTTTTGAATTAGATTCTCCAAAAGTACCCATATCGTACCGGGTATTTACCCATGTCGTACCCAAAAAGTCAAACTCTTAAACAAAATGTACTAGGTACATTTGACCTTACTCAGTACGTATTTAGCCGTACCCATAGCTGTACCTAATATGGGTATGCACCCAGTACCGGTACGGGTGCATCTTTGGAGTACCCATGCTTCATAGATTGTAGAGTAGTGCTAGCCGCTGAAACCCCTGTTGCTACCGCCCGATAGTGGTGTAACGGTTCGGTTAACTATGGGTTTTGGGAAAACCATTAACTAAACCACAACCGTACGCTAAAAAACCAAACCGCGGTTAACCGTATTACGCAATTCAATTACAATTAACTGTACTAAGAAAAGGTTTGATTATCAAACGGCTGTGGAGGTTCTGTAATAAGAGATCAACAGTTGAAATTGATCTAAAAATATGACTTGGGTATAACAGTTTGGTTAGCAGCACATATGGTTAACCGAACCGTATATTATGGTTCTGTTCGGTTAATAACCATGAGTCGAGACTGAAAACCAAAACCAAACCATGAAGCACAATTTTTCAATTTTAATAACCATTACCGAACCGTGAAACATGGTTATTAACCGTCAGTTCGGTTCAGTTCAATCGATTAAGATAGTTTTTTGGTTCTTTTCAATACCCCTACAACGTGAAGCTTGGAGGAGTAAAACAGGTAGGATGCCATCACTGCCACCTTCTTCTTCTTCTTTCTTTCCTCCTATCTTGATTTCGTTTTCTCACAAGACAAAATGGGGAAAGGGACAAAGAAACACTATTCCCCTTAGATTCCTTTAAACTTTTATTTATGTTCATAAATGCCCCTTACTTTTTAACTTGTTTATTTTTTTTTTACTGTCCAACCTACTTGTGTGCTCATGCAAGATAATGAGGCAATAATGAGGCCACTTCTATTTTTATTAACCATCCAGCCCACTTTGATATCAAATTTCTAACAATTTTAATATTCATTTTATTTTTTTTCTACACATAATATAATATTTATATATTTATATATTTTCTGAACGTTTTGCTAAAATTCCAAATTGGCTAAAACATTTCGGTTTGGATGCCAAAACAAAATGGGGTTCAAAACGAATTTCACAACACTGGTCAAACCTCATTTCAAAGATTTTTTGTTTGTGTAGGGAAGAGAAAAAGACGGTAGATCACTTACTTCTTCATAGGGACTTAGCATCGCACTTTTGGGGGCATTTTCTCCAAGCTTCTGGTATCACATGTTGTCTTGCAAGTTCAATAGCTCAATTGTTTTAGGCATACAAGGGAAGTCCTGCGGTTGGATGTGGTTTGATTCTATGAAATCTTATTCCTTTTTATATTTTGTGGTATTTACAGAAGGAAAGAAATGATAGAATCTTCAATGATAAAGAAGCTTCTTGGGATAGTATTTTGTCTTCAGTGGTGTGGAGGATACCTAGATGGGCTTGTACTAGAAACGACTTCTTTGATCTTGAGATTGACAAGATCATGTACAATTGGGGAGCTTGCTTGATGATGGGTAGATCAAGGAAGAAGACGAAAGCACTGTAGAGCCCTCCGCCGATGGGTTTCCTAAAGTTTAATGTAGAAGGTGCAACTCGTGGTAAGCTGGGACCACCTCATATAGAAGGAGTTCTCAAAATTCTGAATGAGGACATATTGTACACCTTTCCAAAGCAAGTTGGTATCAAAGATGCGATTGAAGCAGAGATTTTAACTATCGTGAAAGCTCTCCACATTTTTCATTGCACTTTTTAGTTCAACCTCACAGTGGAAAGTAACTCCTTAAATGTCATAGTGTGGGCAAGTTCTTTTAAAGGGGCTTGGAAGATGCAATTCTACATTAACGAGATCAAGGCTCTATCTTTGGGGTGTTGTATATCATTTTGCCATGTTAGTAGATTTGCTAATAGGATGGAAAATTGTTTAGCCAAAACAAAATAGGAAAACATGTAATCTCAGTGCCATGACGGTGCAGTCTTTGTTGTATTGGGTTGGTAATGCAGAACAGAATGGAGACGTGGAGTGGACAAGTAGGAGATGAAGATAGAGGGAAAAATTGAGCTCCCACCAAACTCCGACCCAGAGACATTAGACATATTAGGCTCCCACCAAACTCTGATCCGGAGGCATTAGAGATTTGAAGGACAACTCCAAAGAGACTTGGGGAAGATCCCAAAGCTTTCATTAATCATCAATCATTGTTCAAACCAAAAAGGCTTTACAATGCTTAAATAGATAAAAGACTAACCTCAACACAAATCTTAGCCATTAAAACAAGGTTATGGTTAAGATTACAACATCTACTTAAACATAACTTAAATAATAAATAAGCAAATAAAAATTCTAAATACACTTAGATCGGTGGGCTAGGCCCAAAGACGGGTCAACCCATGGGGGACCATGGGTCTGTCCTACATCAATTTCTCCATTTCTTAGAGAAAACACAACCTTGAGTTTTGTTTAAGTCCTCCAAGATCGAAAATCCAACATGTAAACTTTTGAGTTGTTGGATTCTCATTTGCTGTGCATGGTTTGAAAGCTAATCTCAATTCTCTCATCCAAGTAGAAGGGAAATGGTGGCATGGCTTCTTTTGATATTTTACTTCAGCATTGATTTGTAATCTAACCATTAGATACATCAGTTGTTGCCTTTGAAGCAGTAGATCACAATCTTCAATTGTAAAGAGTCTATCTCCAAAGATGAAATCAACATGAGGGACATCGATGAGTCACACAAAATTTTCAACACTAGTCTTTTCAACCTTTTCAGCACTAGCTTGTTCAATTTTTTCAGTACTGGCCTTTTCTTCAGTGGGGACAAGCATTTTTTTAATGTGGTTCTACATTCATATCCATTAGATGCTCAGGTTGATTGCTAACCATATCCAAGTCTTCTTCAACTTTATTTATTCCTGGCATCTATTGATCAACACTGTCTAAATTGACTATGGGATCATTTATTTCCTGCTTTTGCTCCTCAATATCAGCCTTAACATTCTACATAGGTGGTTCCACAAGATTAGATTTTTCCTTTTGCAACTTAGCTTTCTGGAGGCGATAGCGATTTATCAAATGCAATAAAATGCTCAACATGGATCGCTTCCCCAAGTGCTTGACACATATCCTTATGTTCCTTTTTCATATTTTTTCGTATACTTGAACGCAAACCTCCAACAAAGATAGCAACATAATGTTCCTCAGTCTCATGTAGCCTTGAAAATTCAGCATCATAATAAAAAAATGATATCTTGCCTTGTCTCGAATTTAGAAATTGATCAAAGTAGGCTTCATTATTAGTATACAATTGTCCCTACATAATTGAATGCCATTCGAAGCAGATTATGATGAAATTTCACTAATAGCTCTTTTTCCAATTCCATATGGAAGACTTCTAAAATAATGCTTCTTCTTTTTTTAGAAATTGACTAACTTGATGTGTAGATCTCTCTGATTAGAGTCTGTCTATAGGTGAAAACGGATCGTCAATTAGAGTCCAAATGGAGGAAATCTTGCTATTTGAAGATGGATGCTTGAAATTGAATTGACTATGGGCCCTTGGCTGATGAAATCTGCCTCAATACCTACATCACTATGTAGATCTTGACACCACAAACACACAAGATCAAATGGATCTGAAAATGGAGTCCGAATGGTCCTGATATCGCAAAAACAAGTTTCTGTTGTCCGATTTGGTCATACCCACTTTTTAACCAAGTGTCGATGTCACACTGACACCACCATTAATGTCAATTGTTTGCTACTACTCCGTTTCTACCCAACGGTTTAGATCCGCATGACCCGAACTGGACCTAAACTAGTGGTTGATAAGGCCTAGCCCGAACTAAAAGCCAAGGACACCTTTTTTTTTTTTACAACTGAGTTGAATTTGGGCGGAACTGAAGCTCAAGCCCACAAACGGGGCTCAGTTGAAATGTTGAAGGGGCCAATGGTGGACTTAGGTCGGGTTCACCCATCCCAACTTATCACTGCCCTTTCTCGTTCTTCGTGAGAAAGGAAGAAAAAAATGCAGGTGTAAACCTATCTCTTGCTACTACTAGCTTCGATGAGAAGAGATGGAGAGATGAGAATACCTGCAAGGAAGGGCGATGGTCGTGCAGCTCGTCTTCGATGGTGACAAGTACACTGCTCCTCTTAGATCTTCTTCCTCTTCCCTGAATTTTCTACTTCTTCTTCTTCTTCTTCTTCTTTTCTTTTTTCTTTGCTACTCATCTTCTCCTCCTCCCTTTTTCGTTTTTTTTTTCTTTTTCTAGAGCTGAGCTGGGGCTTCGAGGAGTTGGATTGTGGTTGGATGGGTTGGGAATGGGTGCTTGGGTTTCCGATGTTGGGTTTTGAAGTGTGGATCAGTTGGCGGATCGATTATGTTTTGGGGACGATGGGGTTTGGAGACCGATTTGGGTGTGGCAGCGGGATGAAAGGGATGGGGGGCTCGGGATGGGTTTATGGGGGGATTAGGGTTCACAGGGATTTAGGGGTTGAGATATGGTTCAATGGATTTTAGGATTTTAGGGTTTCAAGAATTTTGGGATTTTGATACAGTGTGTAGGATGGAATGGGGTTTTAGTAGAGGAGATCTGGAAAATGAAGGTGGGTTTTAGGTTAGAAGGGGTTCAAATGGCCGGACTTGGCAGGGATGGTTCTGTCACATGGGGTTTGTGAAAGTGGGCGTTCGGCCAAATAGATCTTGGCTAGGTTTAGAGACCACGACTGGGTTGGATGATGTTTGGGAATTTTCGGATCTAGGAATTTTGACAAATTTGGTTTGAATAGATCTAGGTTAGCTCAGTGAGGGCTGTTGGGGCTGAAGGAGTGAAAAGGCTGGTCGGTGATGGAGGTAGCAGCTTGGGACGATGCCAATGGTGCCAAAGATAATGGTGTACTGTGGCGAACAGTGGAGACAACCAAGGCAGCGGACTCCAGAGACGACGAAGGCAGCAAACTCCGGAGACAACAAAGCGGCAATTACTGCAGGATGACGGTGGTGCCGAATCTCGAATTCAGGATGGATCGCTCTTTGTCTCTAATACTAAATAATGCGGAACGAAATGGAGCAGTGGGGCGGGCAAGTTGGAGATGAAGATAGAGGGGAAATTTGGGCTCTTACCAAGCTTCGATCTAGAAGCATTAGAGATATTGGACTCTCACCAAACTCCAATCCGGAGGTGTAATTTGGAGGACAACTCCAAGGAGACTTTGGAAAGATCCCAAAACTTTTCATTAATCATCACATCACTATTCAAGCCAAAGAGGCTTTACAATGCTTAAATAAATAAAAGACTAAACCTAACACAAATCTCAACCATTAAAACAGTCCGATGGTTAAGATTAAAACATCCATTTAAACATAACTTAAATAATAAATAAGCAAATAAAAATCCTAAATAGACTAAGATAGGTTGGCTGGGCTCAGAGACCATGGGTCTATCCTACATCGGTTGGGTTGCTTGGTATATATCTCTTATACAGGCTCCCAATTGTTTTTTTGGGTTTTGCCCTCTGTCGTTGTTGCTGTGTTCTTCCTAATCAATATAATTATGTTACCTTTTTCAAAAAAAAAAAAAAAAAACAATGTCCACCAATGCATAACTATGTTCAGTTTTCATCACCATTGAAGCTGCAGAAAGATAGTAAGCTTCAAGAACTTGTAATCATAAGCATAACTTAATTATCATCATCATTTGAGAAAGATAAGCAATTATAACATTGGACAATACGTGAAATTAATCTTCAAAACATTTGACAAATTGTCAAACCTTGGTTGATGCATTGTCAGCAGAAACAAAAGGAGGCACCCACTCTATGTTTCCATTTGGCAGGATTCCAGAGTTACCATTTATTATGGTACTCTCAGTTAGATTACACTGGTTTCCATTGTCACGAGCATATGGTGTTTCATCCTTCGAATTCTCATGGATCATTCGCAAATCGTCAGTATAAATAGAATTACAGTCTCTTGCCTCAACCAACTCTTTTTGCAATTGTTGAACGGTTTGCATATGATGTCTCTCCATTTCTGTGAACTAACAATGAAAACATAGGCAAAGTCAAATTTCTTAAAAGCAATTACCTACCTACCATCCACTAAAAGAGAACGCATAAGCAAAAAGAAAAAAAAGAAATTCAATGAGTGTGCAAAAGACAAAGTTAAAGCAACCTGTCTTTGGCAACCAAGCCAAACTTGATTAAATTGCTCGGTGCGTTCTCGTATCTCAGCTTGTAATGAGTGGTTGGTTGTCGAATGCATGGCCTCCATTTCCCGAACATGTGCAACCCAAGCCTGTGCTTCCGTTAATTGTTCTTCCTTGTAAACAATAGCTTCCTGGGTAGCCCTATGCTGAAAGGAAGACTCATTGTTAGTCAAGTAACCTTTGGATATAACTGTTCAACTCTGACCTAGAAATATTGTATACTAATCATGAAGCACTAGAACATGCAAGAAGTCATTTAGCAAGAAACATACAAGCAATTTAAATTTAAGAAATAGTAATCAAGACAGGTAATATCATATAGGCATAGCTGAGATGTGCATGCTAAGATAGGTCTGTGGAGTGATAAGAAAGAATATACTCATAAGAGAAAACCTACGATTAGCTTACATAGTTGGGAAAAACTGTCATTTGAGATGGTTTGAGCAGGATCACTAGATAAAAACAGTCAACCAGTGATTACTGTATGTTTACCAGAGGAAATTTGGTTAAATGGAAAAGTAAGAAGCAGTTCACTATAGCATGCTCAAGTGCCTAACCAGAGTATTGTTGTGGACGTTGCTACTGAAATGATGTAGCTTTGCTCACTAATTCAAGAGAACGGTCTTCAGTTTCAACTTCAACGCACCTCCACTACAACAATCAGGCAAAGATTCACTATGCCTCCAAACCCATTCGTCCATGAAAGGGCAAAACATATCGCCAATGCCTACATTTGAGGCATCACAAGCAATTTCAAAGAGCTTGTTAAAATCAGGAGCCTGTAGAACTAGTGCTTCAGTAATCTTTTACTTGATCTTTCTGGAATCCCAGGTGGCTGCGCTGGTCCACTTGAATTCACCTTTCCTCATACAGTCAGTAACAAGAGTCATAACAAAACTGAAGTTTCTGATAAACCTTTTGTAGAAATTGGCAAGACCATGAAAACTACAAACTTTAGTAAGGGTAGTAAGAATAGGTCAATCAAGAATTGTGCTCACCTTTTTAGGATCCATTTTAATACCTTGTGCAAACACAACATATCCCAAGAAAATAACAACATTACTCATGAAAGTACATTTCTTGAGATTAATGTAAAAATGCTCCCGGCGAAGAAGTTGATAGACTTTATCCAAGTATTGAAGGTGATCTTCTTTTGTTCTTTACTGCAAATAGTCGAAGTAAACGACGACGAATTTCCCAATATAAAGCTGCAACAATTGCGTCATAACTCGCATAAAGGTACTCGAAGCATCGGTTAAGCTGAATGGCACAACCATCCATTCATAAAGACCATCCTTTATTTTAAAGGCAATTTTCTATTTATCACCGGGTTTCATGCAGATTTGATGATAACCGCTCCGCAAATCAATTTTTGAAAAATACATGCACCAGTCATCATATCTAGCATATCATCCAACCGAGGGATCAGGAAATGATATTTTACCATGATTTTGTTGATTGCACAAATATCTAACAAGCATTCGCCAACTTCCGTCTTTCTTTAGAGTGAAGTGCTGGAACGCCACATGGACTGAAACTTCCCCTAATATAGCCTTTCATGAGCAGATCATCAACTTACCATTTTAACTAAGCATGTTCCACTGAACTCATCCGATATGCAAATAAGTTTGGTAATGAAACTCAATGGCATGTTGAATGTCACTTAATGGGGGTAGTTTCTTTGGCAATTCATCAGGAATTAAATCAGCAAACTTCTTCAATAGTGGCTTTACTTCCTGTGGAATGGACGTGGCAGGAGAGTCATCTACAACTTGCTTGGTAATTAAGGCATGCTCTTTGTTTTCATCTTCAAATCTTTGCACATTTAAAATATGAAATGTAGGAGGCAAAGCTGTCGGAGAAGATGCAGGTGATGACGGTGGAGTCTGCAAAGGGCGCAACATGACTCTTCCACCTTTCCACTTGAAAGTATAAGTATTGTGTTCATGATCTGTGATTACTCAAAGATTTTTTAGCCACAGTTGTCCAAAAAGGATATGCATAACATTCATTGGAATGACTTTACATAGAATTGTATCCTCATATTTGCCAATCTTAAAAGGAACGAAACATTGCTGACGAACAGGAATGGAAAAATTGTCAACTCACGCAACTTTATAAGGTCATGGATTCTTCATTGTAGGTAGTTTAAGCTTTTTTACCGCCTCTTGAGAAATGACATTCATTGCACTACCACCATCAATAATCATATTGCATGACTTACCCATGCAATTGACTCGAGACCGGAAAAATAGAAGCATGATTTCAGTTTTCTTCCTCCTTTGCATTTGCTACTAGTAGGCAATGAATGAGAAAAAGTAGTGGAGTGCCATCATCAACGTTTGCATAATCTAACTGATCTGCCGAATTGCCATGAGGATCTGTGTCAACTTGCTCCGTTTCTACGGGCTCATCATGCTGGACATCACTATCAAGCTCATTGGAAGTGTATAAATTCCTATGCAGGCACTTAGTTACACAATGTCCCCGTAGCTTGCAAGCATGACAAACAATATTTCTTCTATCTATTCTTCCATGAGCACGATTATCATTCTGATTCTGTGGAAACCGCTGATTTTGTTGTGGACATGTCTTTGCTAAGTACTTGGCTGAGGATTCTGAGGCACTTGCTGGGCTACTCGCTAAGGAGGAGGCCTATAAACTTGTGCTTGATTGCAATTATAGGTAAGGTCTAGGCCTCTTCTTGTGGAAGACTCCCCAGCTTGAAAAGCATTGCATTTCCGCAACTAAATTTCATGTTGTGCTTTCTGAGCTTTATTAAACATTTCATCAACTGTGGTATAGTCAAACATCGCTACCTCTCGTTTGAAATCAGCACGTAGGCTATGATACCCAGATACTCCAAATGCCCTGTGGTATCGGTACCGATACAATACAATACGAATACGAGTATAGGATACAGCAAAATACAACTTAAATACGGCTCCCAATTTTAGCATATGGCTATACAATATTTTTTACCCTAAATTACAGCAAATTTTGTCAATTTTGACCAATTTACTCCTAAATGAGCCCTCTCTCAGTTTGATCAAAAGGAAAGCAAAAAAGAAAGAGAAGAGGAAAGGAGAAAGTGGCAACGAGGATGAAGATGATTAAACTGACAAGGGCTATTGCTTTTGTTTTGATGGGTTGCTTCTTTAACTAGATTGTAGACCACTATATTGCTTTCTGCTACTGTTGCTGCTTCGAGCTTCTAGCTTCAGGTGCTATGTACGCCTCCTCTTCTTCTTATTCATTCTTCTTCTTCTTTTTTTTCGATGATGCCACAGAGACGCAAAAGGGGCAAAAGAACTCGACGCATTTTATTAATGAGAACAGGCCCGTTGGGCCTTTTTTTTTTAGTTCTTTTTATTTTAATGTTGAACTACTGATTCAACCAAGACACTTGGCCCACTTTTTTTTCTTTTCTTTTATTTTCTTCTATGTTAAGATTTTTTCAGGCCCACCTCATTGAAAATTTGATCCACACAGTGGGCCTCGTAATATATGAGTGCTACAATAAGTATTTATATATTTATATTTTTTGAAATGCCTTACCCATATCCGTATCCTAAAATTCTCAAGTCGGCGTATCGAACCCTTGTTCCCTGTGCTCGTATCCGTACCCGTGTCCATATCCAGGCATCATAGCATGCACGTTATCTCTGTATGTGGTGATAGTCAAACGGTCATCCGTTTTCAAGTTACAGCGAACAATGTATTTGTGAACCTTATGTGTACTCTTTCACTATTAAAGTACCTTACTAGAGACTTAGATACTGTTGGTGGAGTATCCACATAATCAAAAGGTAGAAAATTGCTTTTGAGGCTATCTTTCATGTTATTTAATCAAATAATAGGCTGACCCACTACAAGTTCACTATTTTTAACGCCATACCACCAAATTCGGGTAGGATCCTTAAGTTTAACCTTGGTAAAGGCTATCCCTAGTCATCATTCATACCATACCAAGCAAAATAGTCTTCCAGAGAATTAAGCCAATCAACAAAATTTTTCGGTTTGGCATTACCACTAAAGTCAGCAATATCAATTTTAACTTTCCTTGTGATGTCATTAGGTGAGGATGCAACAAGAGACCTTGGGGGTCTCGTTCGGCAAGAAGGCGCTGCATAAAGTCACAAATAGATTCTTGATTCTCAAGTCTTTCTAGTCAAACAGGTGTGTACACTAGAGACGCATTGGATGACCTTTCTTGACTGACGAACTGCTTATTTTGTAACCCAGCAATGGCAGTTTCTGCAATTTTTAGACGTCTTGTGACATCTTCCAATTCTTGACTTATTTTAAGTATGGTCTCATCTCCATGTCTATCTATCATCCAATGTTGGAGATCACCACCCTTTCTAGGCATGGTGGCTCTCCTTTTTTTTTTTTTAAATTGTTGGATGGGTTTGGGTCCGGTCGACCCTAACTAAGGTCCAAAAGGCCCAAATTAAGCCTGAATAGGCAGTGTGTGTAAAGGAGGGCCTATCTTGAGATTCGTGTAAAAAGAAAATGAAAGAAGATGGTCTCTTTTTTTTTTTTTTTTTTTGCCTATCTCGATGTTAGGTAACAAACAGAGAAGGAAAAGGTTCCTTCTGTAGCAAACGGAAGGAGAGAAAGGAAAGGGAGAAGCTTATGTCTTTGTCAAGGGATCCTCGGCCATAAGCAATAATGGGAGGGAGGACGCTTGGCAACCACAGGGGTGAAACGATGATGACGACGCTGCAATGGGGTCCCGGGGATCAAGCCTTGGTCAACAATGGTGCACAGTATGGTTCTTTTTCTCTCTGCACTTCGTCTACTTCTACATTTTTTCTTTTTTTCTTTTTTTATGTTGGGTTTGGGCTTAGCGACGATGGTCGAAGGGAAAAGGGGTTCTACTTTTGAAAGGGGGTTTCGATTTTAGTTAGGATGGGAATTTTTGGGGTTTCGGTTTGGTCGGGATGGGGGTTTTGGGCCGATGGGGATGGATTCGTAGGTGAGGATGTGGTTGGGACACACAACGGTGGTGGTGTCAGAATGGTTCGGCGGTAGGGTTGGGGTTTCGACGATTTGAGGGTTGGTGGTTTTGAGGGTTTTAGGTTTTGGGGTTGCTGGTTCCCAATAGGGGTGTTGGTTGCGTGTGGATGGAATCCAGGAGGGCCCGGTTGGTTCAATTTTCGAGTGATATCGGTATTGCTAGGATGGGGTTTGTGGCATTATTATTTGACGTAGGATTTCATGACTAGGTTGGGTTCGTTTGAAGGCAGGGATGGCACAGCTTGGGTCTTCGATGAGATGGGGTGTGGAGATGGAAAATGAAACAGGGATGAGAAGAAGCCCAGGAAAGACGACGTCCACCGGGCAACAGGATCTAGTCTCTGATACTAAACTGGCGCAACCCCGAATGAACTAGCGTAGCCCCAAATCTCCAATCGAGTGTAGATCAATCTCCCGAAAGATTGATCGAATCCAGAGATGGATTCCAGCCCCTAGGGCACCTTCACAAAAGGAAAAACACCATAAAAGAGATAAATCTCAAATAAAATTTGATTAATTGGAAATAAGCATGTCTATTACAATGAAAGACTCCTCCTTATATAAGAGTGACTATTTCTAAACTAGGAAATACTTATCCTAAACAATCATGGCTCACTAATTTAAATTAATTCTTAATCGCAACTCATAATAAAATAGGAAATAAATAATTAATTACTATCTAACTAAGGATAGGGATCCTTGAGGAGATCAAGGATCGAGTGGGGCCCATCACTGTCTGTTGGCCTATGATTTGGGCCAAATCTGGAATAGGCATGCATCACGTGGGTACTAGAGAAATGTCCCACAAACCAAATCATCACATGCAGGGGCTAGCAGTAGTGGATATGATAGGGGAGAGGGAGAGGACACTTCTGGTGGTCATGTTGGCCACCAACAAGCCATCTATGGAGCACATGGAGAGTACTATGGACATCAAGCTTTTATCCAGAGTCCAACAGGATCACCACTACCATCTCTAGCAGAGTTCTATGGCATGTATGAGTATGCCATCAAACAAAATGAACCACCTCATTGCCTTCCCCACCAATTTTATCACCAAGACTACCCTGGGTATACTAATGAGTACTATGAAGGAATCTTTGCTCCTCGACCATGTCAACAGCAATCCAATTGGCACTATTGAACTGCAGCACAATAGTTTGGTGCTTATTATTACCCAGCAAGAAGAAATGATGATGATGACAATGAGGAAATCTAGCCAAGACACCGCTCATTCTAGCATTAAGGGCATCCCCTACCTCTTAAGCATTCAAGTCTCCTCCTAGTCTCCTACAAATTAAGGCAAGTCATAAAATGTGCTTTAAGCCTTTAAATAATTAATGCATCTTGATGCGGTAAATGATCATGAATGTTACTTGAAACTTGGAAGTTTGCCTTCATTTTACTTGATGAATGATGATTGAGTAGTTAAGTACTAGTAGATTCTTGACTTTAAATGTTGAAGTGTTTAACACTAATAGTTTACTCAAAATTATGGTTGTATTATGTAAGACTTGTGATATTTGAACTTATTTTAGTATATATATGTAAATATTTTTAATTCAGGAAAGGCTTAACAGGTTTCAATATAAGACAGTGATACAGGATGTTATAACCTAGAGGGACTGTCATTTTGCTTTAAAGTGTTTAATAATGAAAAAAAAATTATTTTCAAGCATTTTCTAATATTCTAGGTTTTTTGGATATTTTTCTGAATTTTTTTTGGGTCAAATAAAAATTCACTCTGCGATGACCGCGGCCACGATTTTAAACTCTCCTCAATCAACTCTAATTAGCATAATATACAAGAACGAAGAAATGATGCCAAATAAATCTAAAATGCATATATTAATCAACATTAACAACTATTGTAGCTATTCAAGGTTCCAACGCATATTAAGCGGGAAAACCCGAATAAGATTTAAGCAGTGATATGCATTGATTCTAATTAGGATTTTGTTTTATGGATGGCACAAAATTTATTAAAGCTAGCATTAACACGCCATAACATCGTATTCTTTAATTAGCCTATAATAAAAAATCCTTAGGTCACCGTACCATTGAAATGAGGGTAGGTAGTTACCTGCTCCTCCAATTCAAGGAACTGGCTCTCTTTCACCTGAATATGTTCTTTCAGGTCATGTATTTGTTTGAGATGTTGTGCTCGCTCAGCTTCGTAGTTTTTGCGCTCCCTTCTGCAAGGAAAGAGGGCCTACATCACATAGAACCTAATTCGATGTAACTTATAAACCCTACAAGTTGGACATATCTCTAGAAGGAAGCAAAACAAACCTAACAAGCTGGATAGATATCTATAAATATAAATAATAGATATACAGAGAGAGAGAGAGAGAGAGAGAGAGTTGCACAAGATGCGAATGAAAGCATATAATAAAGTTTTAATGGAAAGAACAAAGCACATACTGAAAAGTGGCCAACTCCTTATTTTGCTCTCTGAGAAGGTCTTCCTTAGCCCAGGCCTGTAACAGATATGCCGAAAACAATGGAACCTTTGAAATCAATCGTAACCAATTCCCAAAGGAAAGAAATATATAATGTAAAAATTCCAGCAAACCACTTCATTATCGATTTTAATTGCACGCAGACTTCTATCCTTCTCTTCTATCTTCATTTCCAACTCATGCAT
Source organism: Sextonia rubra (assembly GCA_037013555.1). Lineage (NCBI taxonomy): Eukaryota > Viridiplantae > Streptophyta > Magnoliopsida > Laurales > Lauraceae > Sextonia > Sextonia rubra. The sequence goes on from JASUAD010000011.1 coordinate 12,092,733, forward strand.
GCACTGTTCTCTTTCTTGCAATTGCTCCTAGATACAAAGAGTTCCATAGGAGAATTTTCTCAGAAGAGACTGAATTTCCGAAAAGCTAGTTGTAACAGATCATCAAGTAAATTCGATAATATAGGAATGCAAGAGTAATATTACAAGAAAAGGGTGACACAGGGGTGTCCACACCCAAAAAAGAACCGACAGAAATGCAGCTGATTAGATTGGATAGTTAAGAAAAAAGAGCCAATTCTGCTACTCCATGTTGAATTCATATATGCACGCCCAAAAAACAGAATTGCAACTGAGTAGATTGGATAGTTAAGAAAAGATTGAGGGCTAGGTTGCCTGCTTTATATTTGAATTAATAGAAATTCATAGAGAGTAGGTTTCAAAGAAGAAGTATTAAAGAGGTGAGAACCGAAGGATATAAGGTGGAGACGTAGATTAGACCCTCACTTTCCTACAATTCAATTGACTAGCAATCATTTCCATCCAAAAGAGATACTATTTGATGGCCCTCTGTGAATCTTCACGTTCACTCGTTCAATTTAGCCCCTTCAAGGTAATATGTAAAGCATTGCTTAGAACTCCTAACAATCCAACAACTACAAAACTACTCCTAAAAGGATGCTAGAATTTGAACTGAAAGAAACCTTTAGTTTTGCTTTGGTTTCAGCATGCTCTTTGATCTGTGTATCAAAACGCTTCTGCATTTCCAATATCACAGATCTAGCAACAGTCTGAGCTCTAAGTTCAATCTCCATCTGCTGCAGCTCCTCTTTCTCTCTGCAGACATCGCGAAAGCGCTGCTGCAAAACGTCATCGCTCGAGCTACCATCGATTGTAATCGAACAGAAGTCCACTGCAAGATGCTCTGTTCCACGCTGCACCTTGTATAAAACATGTAGTTACAATAAAAATTGCTCGTTATTCAAGTCCAATTCAAGCAAGACACATAAGTTTCAGAAAACAATCACTACCTCATATATTGTTCTCTCGTCCACCTGCCCCAGTTTCGCGCTCTCCATCTCCTGTAAAACAAAACTCTACCTGACTCAACCAACAAAACCAAAACTGCGCCAGAATTTCTTGCCCAAACCCAAACCACCTGTACCTCATTTCCGGCGCTGAGAACCGGGTGTTCGGCAACCGCACGCCATTCTTTCCTCACAGGCTGAGAAGACGGCGACGGCATCATTCCAGAGCGCGCGGCAGCGGCGGCCGCAGGCTCCATTGGTTCGGAAGCTCTGACCCTTCACCTCTGTCGGACAGTCCCTCCAAAAGCGCTGCGGGTGTATTCAAGGGCAAGAAATAGAGTCTGGCTGCAAATCGGAAACCCTAATTTGGCAGAAGTCTAAACCTCGTTGGCTGTAGAAGTGGCTAATACGAAGAAAGATGAGGAGAAGAGAGAGAGAGAAAATAAGCCCCTAATTTGTTTCTATTGAGGGTATGGAATTTCGAATGGGAGGGTTTTTTTTTTTTTTTTTTTGTTTTTTTTGGTGCGTGTGTTTGTGTGTTCTGGGGACGTGGGAAATGAGGGGAAGTGAGGAAAAAGACGATGAGAGGAATCAAGAAAGGAGAGCGCGGGGAGAGAGGTAACGAGGTTATGTATGCTCCCGCCAGTTACAGGGGAGAGAGAGAGGGATGGGAATCTGATCTTGAGACTGGACTGGAGTTAAGTGGTGGGTCCGATGAGGGTACTCAATACAGTCAATGCACGTTTTTTTTCCCTTTTTTCCTAAGCCAGCTCGTCTTGTTGAAAAATTAAAAGAAAAAAAATAAATGAGAGCCCTTCCCATTAATAATATTTTTTACTACTTATTTAAATAAATATAAGCTTTTTTAACTTTTTGCTAGAACTGCTATCAGACTCTATTAACAATGAGGTCTTTATTAAAGATGCCATTGTAAATGGAGTATTTATGCTTAAATTTTTTGAAAAAATAAATAAATAAACATTAAAAAACATAGAATATGCCATTTCATTGAAGACTCCATTACCCATGGAGACTTCATGTTTGAATTTTGTGGAAAAAATAAATTTAAAAAATATTTTAAAAAAGCTGAAGATCAAAATAATTAAAACAATTTAAAGACACCATTGGAAAAGGAGTCTTCATTGAAGACTCCATTCCTAATGGAGTATTCATGCAAAAAAAAAATTAAAACAAATATATTATAATAACAAAAACTTTTCATTTTCTCTCTCCTCTCTCCCTTATCCATTTTCTCCCTCACTCTTTTTCCAGAAACCGACCCAGCCCACTTTGTCTCTCTGCTTACTGTCAGCAATCTAAGCCACCTCGAGTCACCGTCGAAGCTTCCCTCCCTTCTTCTCCCTCACGGCACTACCATCCCCTAATTCCCACCGATTCTAGCCACCATTTCTCTTCTCTCTTTCCCTCATTTGCTCTCAATGTCTTATATTTTATATTTTCCTTCAACCTCCCCACATGCTTTTGCTAGAAAACCCAGCCCCAACTTGCCGGACTGCCACCATCTTACTCCCAACGAGTGAGTTTTGATGTTTTAAAGTGTTTTGTAGAGGTTTCGCAAAGTTCCACTAAGTTTTGTCAAAGTTCAAATTTTAATTCGGAATTAAAAGTGAGTTTGTCATGGATTTCAAGAAATCAAGGGCATTGTTGGAATTTCCAAAAATTCTGAGATTTAGTCAGAAGATAGGTCTCAACATTCCCTACAACTTCTATGTTCATCTCTGGTCCATTCAATGCACGAAAATCTACTGTTTAGCATAAATTCGACATTGCAAATGTGGTAACCATTTTGAGCCAAAAAGTTGACTTTGACCAAACTGCCTCCAAAAATATGATTTCAAGTTAGTTTGAGAGCTAATTTAATTTCCAACAACTTTGATTCATGTGCCGCAGTGATCCAAAGTCTCGACAATGGTCATTTAGCTCTGCCAGGTGTGTCGACACTAATGGCAAACTTGTAAATAAAGAACCCAACCCTTTTATTTTCCCTACCTTTTTGAACTGAAACCATGCCCTAGCTCCATCTCTTTCTTCTCTTCTCCTTGCTTCTACTCTCTTGGTTTGGAGGATTTAAGCTTTGAAAATCGATTACACTCTGCCAAAACTCTTCTCCATCATCTCAACCTCCTTTTTGTTAGATTTTGTGGACTCAATCCATCAGTTGATGTAATAAATTGATTAATTTCTTTATTTATCAATAAAATCATGCTTTACTTTCATGAGATGAATGTTATTTTACTACTTCATGCACATGACCAATATGTATGACATAATGGTTCATGAGTTGAACCGGGTCCCATTAGTATATTAGATGTGATATATGTGCATAGATGAGATCCACACGCGGGAGATATATGTCACAAATCTTATACTTAAAATAGCTTCACAACCAGTAATGAGATTGGGCATCTCATTTGATAAGGTTGCAGCACTTTGATCACTATGAAATAGTATGATTTGTCTCGATCATCAAAATGTAAGATTCTGGATCACGGTGCTGGTACATTGGATGTATTGAAGGACCATGAGATGCACCTTATGGAATTCCGTCTCAATAATAAGGTATGCTCTCATAATTCCCTAGCAATAGGCTCTCAATCCTGAGACATTGACGAACTCAAGTTTCTATCTATTCATTTGCTTTGAGTCACCAATGAGTGAGGCCGACTGTAGGTTAACACCTCGGTGTCTTGGGTATGTGGTAGTAGAACTGTGGGAACGTTGAATGATCAAGATGGAATCTATCTCTATTATCCCCTTGTGCCAATTAATGGATTTGTCATTAGTAAGTGCGCACCCATCTCAATTAAGAGTTAATTGGATGGTACTGATGATTACTGTGATTAATTGGGGCTCAAGGATAATAAGATGTGGAACTTAGATTGGAAGAGACGGATTTATTCCAATTGATCCACGGATATTGATAGAGGGGCCTACTTGTGGTAATTGGAAAGTTTAGGGTCTTCATTGTAATTTATTCCTAAGACTGGAGTGCAATTGCATTTATATAGTGGTGTTATTTGCAATTAACTGTGGGCCCGGATTGCACATGAGATGTGGGGTCGCGGTGTTCCAGTTGGAGCCAGCTTTCTAAGGAATCCCTAGTGGTCCCCACGCTAGCCCAAGTTATTGGAAAATACTAATCTAACTCGAACTCTAGAAAGAAGAGATAAGAAAGGAGAAAGTTGCTAATTGCTTTGGAAGTAAGACTTCTATTTCAATTAGACAAGGGAGAGATTTGAAAGTCTATAAAATCTCTTGGACGTCCAATAAGACTCTCCCTCATGCCCAAAACCCTTTCGTGCAAGAGTTGCACGAGTTTCTCTCTCCTTCTTTCTTCTAGTTCCTTGGAGTTTCGAGTTGGGATTTTCTCCTGAAGATTCCACCATTCTTCTTGAGAAAAGAAATCCAATTCGGGGGTCATAGCGTGGAAGGCTAAGAGGTGTTGAAGAAATCCATCAGAGCACTGCGGATCTCCAAAGGTATGATCTACTTCTTGCATGTCGTAAATTATTTTGGATGTTTAGTGCTGGTAGAATTTTTACTGTACATGGTCACGAGATTGAGGGTAACGCATCCTGGATTGGGTTTTGGTCTTATGGATAGTTGATCCCTGTGTCAAGTGGGTCAAAAGTTTTGAAAATCTATCCACGAGACCCACCTACTTCCAACAATTGGTATCAGAGCCATACCTCATCTCTAATCATGTTAGATCAGTAATCTTGTTCTAATCTTTGCATGAGATGTGAAGAGGATAGAGCAAGGGCTATGATAGGATCAGTGTTTATTGGGTTTGCTTGCTTTTGTAGTAGATACATGTTTGGAAAGTCACAAAAGGTTTTAATCATAATAGGAGGATGATAAGATGCCATTAGAAGCATACTGAGATCATTAGAGGTGACTGGGGACAGCAGGAGCTGAATCTGAAAATGAACCCAAATTTCTGGGTTCGTCAGGTCGGTTAGTCAAACGGACCACTATGGCTATAGAGGTCTGTTGGCTAACCGTAGTGACCAGATCGGCTAACCGAACCTAGGCAGAATCATCTTGTTCTTGGTCTGAGTTGTTGTTGTTTTTTTTTTTTTTTTCGGGGGCGCTGCCCCTTGGAACCCCGCAAACTGACCGGGCAGCTCGACCCCCGCCGGGGGCGCTACCCCCGGACCCCCGTTGCGTAGGAGATCTTGTATCGTGGTGGCAAAATATTTGGCATCTTGTTTTTCCATTGTGGTTTGGCAACCTGGTTTTGTAAGATGCTTTGTTGTATGAGATACTAACTTGCAGGTGATAATGTCCTCTCCATATGGCCCACATGTTTTTCTTTCCTTTTAATTATTGGTTTATTCGTGGCTAAGTGTAAAGGGCATCATGGTCTCCTTGGTTTCCCGTGAAAGGGCAAGGCATGGTGAATTTCCCTATAGCCCTTTTATTTCCATGTTTAGACTACCATGTAAGTCTCATTATAGAAACATAGGAATTTATGTATTTTTAAAATTTGTAAATTCTGGAGATGTCCGAAACAAAGAAGGAAAGAGAAGCTGGACTCCTAATCAAAGAGTTTGAAGATTACCAAAAGGTGTTTTGGAGATGCCCAAAGAGTTTGAGGAATCCCAAAGTTTTGGAAAGTCTAGAAGTCCAAGAAGTCTTTTCCGCCTGGGTCATGTGGAGAAGAGGACTAGTCTTTTGTTATAGCACTTTCTATTTATGGATGAATGCTTATTTTAGAGTATTTCCATATCTGATCCAAACATAGCAAATTCCAAAATTGGTCAAATCAAATTAATTTTTGGAAAGAATTCTAATTAGAGTTGGTGGGCCCATGAGATGGATCTATTGGTAACACTAATTTTAGAAACTGGACTTTCGTTAAAATAACTTGACTTGGAACCAATCATTGGTCTTATCATGAGATGAATATATACCTATATTTGATGGACCCATACACCTATAAGGAAATCCTCAACTCTAAAATATTAAGTGGGAGCGGGGCATTTATATATATACAAATCCCCATGGTTTTCCACCATAGGTCCATTGTAAGGAAAGTATTAGCCTCGCGCCATTTTGAGAATGGCCATTCCCCACGGAGGGCTTGTATTTATCTGGATACTGGATATGGATCCCCCATGGATAGTGTTGATGAGACGGGGTGGGAGCCCACTCCCCAAGGAGGAGCTACCCACAACAGTTGTCATGCAATGCTAGTTGGTGAGTCACACTTAACTAAAATAATGATGTAGTATCCCAAAGGATTTGCCTCATGTATTTTAGAAACCGAAGCTAATCGGGAGTCATACATTATTTGGTATGAGATACCTAGATTGTAATGAATGAAGGGGATCATGGATAGTTAGTCTTAATCCAAATTTTGACCAACTTTGATCCGCACCAGTCTAGGAGGTATTTGCACTCCCCAAGGAGGCATACCCCGCAGGATTGGGATTCCGATGTATTCTGAATTTTGTGGTTATGAGGATTCCCACATAAATTTGGTAGAATACTAAACCCTAATGTCATTTAAATTCATTAATTGAATGTATGGTTATGTGCTACAGTTTTTCAAGCATGAATTCGAATACTTTCAATCCACTTGCGACTATCCTCAACCAGAATAAGTTGGTGGGATCCAACTATGTAGACTGGAAACGGAATCTGGATATTGTCCTGACAGCTTCAGGATATAAATATGTCCTTACCAAAAACCCCCTTGAAGAGCCTGACCCAGATGCATCAGAAGCAGAAAAGGACCTTTACACCAAATGGGCCAAAGACGATGAGATGGCCCGATGTTACATTCTGGCATCTATATTTAGTGTGCTGCAACATCAACATCAATCTTATAAGACTGCATATGATATGATATCGAATTTAAAGGAGATGTTTGCAGAACAAGGCAGACCTGCTAGGCAGGCAGCCATGAGGGTGCTCATTAGCACCAAGATGGCTGAAGGTACATCAGTACAGGAACACATGTTGAAGATGATGGACTCATTAAATGAGTTAGATGTACTAGGAGCTGCGATTGATGCAGAATCGCAGATTGACATAATCCTTGAATCACTACCAGAGTCATTCAACAATTTCAAGGTCAATTATAATATGAATAAAATGAATCTGACTCTGGCTGAGCTATCTAGTCAGCTGGTAGCAACTGAAGGGATTATGAAGAAGAAACCAACTGCCTTAATGACAGAAAAGTCAGATGCCAAGTCCAAGCCGAAAGGCAAAGGGCGGAAAGGCAAAAAGAAATCAGTTCCAAAGGGTCCTAAGGTGGAGAATGGTCCAACTGGTGGCGTGGCTAAAGCTAAGGGTTCAGGGACAAAAGGAAAGTGTTTCCATTGTGGTAAGACAGGACATTGGAAGAGGAATTGTCCAGAATATCTGTCTAAGAAAAAGACCCCAGGTATGATTGAGTCACTTATATCTGAAGTTAGTTTTGTAACTGGTACTTCAGAATCCTGGTGTGTGGATTCCGGGGCAACTAATCACATATGTAATACGTTGCAAGGGTTCAGGGAAACCAGGAGGCTAAGTGATGGAGAAATCATTGTCAACCTAGGATCTGATGCTAAGGCAGAGGCTGTTTCAGTGGGAGTCATTACTTTATGTTTTTCAAATAATAAATTGGTTTTGTCAGAAACATTTTATGTACCGTCTTTAAGGTGGAATTTAATTTCAGTTTCTAGTTTGGTGAATAAAGGTTATTCTATTACTTTTGGTACTGAAGTTGTCATAAAGAGGAATGGTACTTTCATATGTTCTGGCAAGGTAACCTATGGACTTTATTTGTTAACTCCCACGATGTATGAGATACATGATATTGAAACAATTAATAGACCATCATTAAAGAGAAAGTCACCTTCATCTAATCCAACAAAACTTTGGCACCTAAGGCTAGGTCATATAAACCTTAACAGGATTGAGAGGCTAGTGAAAGATGGTATCTTACCTTCATTGGTGGTAGAACCAATGCCTGTCTGTGAGTCCTGTTTGGAAGGTAAAATGACTAAAAGACCCTTTTTAGCTAAGGGTAATAGGGCCAAAGATTTATTGGAATTAGTGCATACTGATGTCTGCGGACCCATTAATGTCAGGGCCAAAGGAGGATATGAGTACTTCATCACTTTCACAGATGATTACTCAAGATATGGTTACATATACCTTATGCACCGCAAGTCCGAAGCTTTTGAAAAGTTCAAAGAGTTTCGAGCGGAAGCGGAAAAGCAATTAGGTAAGAGTATCAAGACTCTTCGATCAGATCGAGGAGGGGAATATCTCTCTGCTGATTTTATGGGTTACTTATCAAAAAATGGGATTCTATCCCAATTGTCTGCTCCTGGTATGCCTCAACAGAATGGAGTAGCAGAAAGAAGGAACCGGACTCTTTTAGATATGATTAGGTCTATGCTGAGTTTCTCAAGATTACCTATATCCTTTTGGGGATACGCTTTGGATACTGCAATGTACATACTAAACCTCGTACCATCTAAGTCTATACCTAAGACACCCCGAGAATTGTGGTCTGGGCGAAAGCCTAGCTTACAACATTTACACATTTGGGGTTGTCCAGCACACGTGCTCAAGGTTAAGACGGACAAATTGGAAGCGAAGTCGGAAGTATGCACATTTGTGGGATATCCTAAAGGAACTAAAGGTTGGTTATTCTATAATCCCAGAGAGCAGAAAGTGCTGGTCAGCACCAATGCGGTTTTTCTGAAGGAAGATTATATGATGGACCGGAAATTTTTAGAAAAGGTGATCTTGGAAGAGATTCAGGAGCAATCAATTCTAAATCCAAGTATGACCGGACTTGAGGAAGAACCGCCCTTACCAGACCCAGTAGTTACACCAGTACCTCGTCGTAGTGGGAGGATTGTCAGACCCCCTGACAGGTTCTCATTCTTGGGAGAGTCTTATGAAGCAATCCCAAAAGAGCCGGAACAAGATCCCTCTAATTATGATGAAGCAATTAATGACTTAGACTTGGGACGCTGGCAAGATGCTATGAAAGCTGAGATGGAGTCTATGTACTCAAATCAGGTCGGACACTTGTGGACTTGCCTGCCAATATTAAACCTATTGGGTGCAAGTGGGTCTACAAGAGAAAAAGAGGACCAGATGGAAGAGTGGAGACCTATAAGGCTAGGCTTATTGCGAAAGGATATACTCAGAAAGAGGGGATCGATTATGAGGAAACCTTCTCGCCAGTAGCCATGCTCAAATCCATCCGGATACTCTTATCCATTGCAGCTCATCTCGATTACGAGATTTGGCAAATGGATGTCAAGACGGTGTTTCTCAATGGCCATCTTGAGGAAGACATCTATATGGTGCAGCCAGACGGTTTTGTAGCTAAAAACCAGGAGCAAAAAAGTTTGCAAACTGCAGAAGTCTATTTATGGACTGAAGCAGGCATCCCAAAGCTGGAATATCCGTTTTGACCAGGCAATCAAGTCATTTGGTTTTTGTCAAAATCCGGATGAGTCATGTGTGTACATGAAAAGTGAAGGTGACAGGGTAGTTTTTTTGGTTTTATATGTCGATGACATCCTTCTCCTCGGGAAAGACATAGGAATGTTGTCAACAGTAAAAGTTTGGTTAGCCAAGACTTTTGATATGAAGGACTTGGGAGAAGCTAGTTACATCCTAGGGATCAAACTCTATCGAGACTGGAAAAATAGGATGATTGGCTTATCCCAAGCTGCATACATAGATAAGGTGCTAGTACGGTTTGCAATGCAAGACTCCAAGAAGGGTATCACACCTTTTAGGCATGGAGTGCACCTTTCCAAGGATCAGTGTCCTAAGACACCCGAGGAAAAGGAGCAAATGAGGTCGATACCATACACTTCGGCTGTTGGTAGCCTCATGTATGCTATGTTATGTACTAGACCAGATATCTGTTATGTAGTGGGCCTAGTCAGCAGATATCAATCTAATCCAGGACCTGAACATTGGACTGCTATAAAATGTATTCTCAAATACTTGAGAAGGACTAGAGATTACATGTTGATTTATAGCAGTGATGAGTTGATTCCAGTCGGATACACAGATTCTGACTTTATGTCAGATAAGGATTCTAAGAAATCCACCTCAGGTTATGTATTTATGCTTGGAGGCGGAGCTATCAGCTGGAGGAGTATAAAACAAGAATGTACCGCTGATTCAACCTCGGAGGCTGAATATGTAGCAGCTTGTGAAGCAGCTAAGGAAGCAGTATGGCTTAAAAGATTCCTTTTGGAACTTGGGGTGGTACCTTTGGCACGACAGCCACTCACAGTTTACTGTGACAGCAGCGGGGCAGTCGCTCAGTCAATGGAACCCAGAAGCCATAAAAGCCAAAAGCATGTACAGAGGAAGTATCACTTAGTCAGAGAGATTGTGCAGAGAGGTGATATTGCTATTACCAAGATAGCCTCTGCAGACAATTTGGCAGATCCCTTTACTAAGCCTTTGACTACCAAAGTCTTTGAGCAGCATGTAGAAGGGATGGGCATGAGATGCAACCCGGACTGGCATTGAGTCCAAGTGGGAGATTGTTAGATTTTGTGGACTCAATCCATCAGTTGATGTAATAAATTGATTAATTTCTTTATTTATCAATAAAATCATGCTTTACTTTCATGAGATGAATGTTATTTTACTACTTCATGCACATGACCAATATGTATGACATAATGGTTCATGAGTTGAACCGGGTCCCATTAGTATATTAGATGTGATATATGTGCATAGATGAGATCCACACGCGGGAGATATATGTCACAAATCTTATACTTAAAATAGCTTCACAACCAGTAATGAGATTGGGCATCTCATTTGATAAGGTTGCAGCACTTTGATCACTATGAAATAGTATGATTTGTCTCGATCATCAAAATGTAAGATTCTGGATCACGGTGCTGGTACATTGGATGTATTGAAGGACCATGAGATGCACCTTATGGAATTCCGTCTCAATAATAAGGTATGCTCTCATAATTCCCTAGCAATAGGCTCTCAATCCTGAGACATTGACGAACTCAAGTTTCTATCTATTCATTTGCTTTGAGTCACCAATGAGTGAGGCCGACTATAGGTTAACACCTCGGTGTCTTGGGTATGTGGTAGTAGTACTGTGGGAACGTTGAATGATCAAGATGGAATCTATCTCTATTATCCCCTTGTGCCAATTAATGGATTTGTCATTAGTAAGTGCGCACCCATCTCAATTAAGAGTTAATTGGATGGTACTGATGATTACTGTGATTAATTGGGGCTCAAGGATAATAAGATGTGGAACTTAGATTGGAAGAGACGGATTTATTCCAATTGATCCACGGATATTGATAGAGGGGCCTACTTGTGGTAATTGGAAAGTTTAGGGTCTTCATTGTAATTTATTCCTAAGACTGGAGTGCAATTGCATTTATATAGTGGTGTTATTTGCAATTAACTGTGGGCCCGGATTGCACATGAGATGTGGGGTCGCGGTGTTCCAGTTGGAGCCAGCTTTCTAAGGAATCCCTAGTGGTCCCCACGCTAGCCCAAGTTATTGGAAAATACTAATCTAACTCGAACTCTAGAAAGAAGAGATAAGAAAGGAGAAAGTTGCTAATTGCTTTGGAAGTAAGACTTCTATTTCAATTAGACAAGGGAGAGATTTGAAAGTCTATAAAATCTCTTGGACGTCCAATAAGACTCTCCCTCATGCCCAAAACCCTTTCGTGCAAGAGTTGCACGAGTTTCTCTCTCCTTCTTTCTTCTAGTTCCTTGGAGTTTCGAGTTGGGATTTTCTCCTGAAGATTCCACCATTCTTCTTGAGAAAAGAAATCCAATTCGGGGGTCATAGCGTGGAAGGCTAAGAGGTGTTGAAGAAATCCATCAGAGCACTGCGGATCTCCAAAGGTATGATCTACTTCTTGCATGTCGTAAATTATTTTGGATGTTTAGTGCTGGTAGAATTTTTACTGTACATAGTCACGAGATTGAGGGTAACGCATCCTGGATTGGGTTTTGGTCTTATGGATAGTTGATCCCTGTGTCAAGTGGGTCAAAAGTTTTGAAAATCTATCCACGAGACCCACCTACTTCCAACAATTGGTATCAGAGCCATACCTCATCTCTAATCATGTTAGATCAGTAATCTTGTTCTAATCTTTGCATGAGATGTGAAGAGGATAGAGCAAGGGCTATGATAGGATCAGTGTTTATTGGGTTTGCTTGCTTTTGTAGTAGATACATGTTTGGAAAGTCACAAAAGGTTTTAATCATAATAGGAGGATGATAAGATGCCATTAGAAGCATACTGAGATCATTAGAGGTGACTGGGGACAGCAGGAGCTGAATCTGAAAATGAACCCAAATTTCTGGGTTCGTCAGGTCGGTTAGTCAAACGGACCACTATGGCTATAGAGGTCTGTTGGCTAACCGTAGTGACCAGATCGGCTAACCGAACCTAGGCAGAATCATCTTGTTCTTGGTCTGAGTTGTTGTTGTTTTTTTTTTTTTTTTCGGGGGCGCTGCCCCTTGGAACCCCGCAAACTGACCGGGCAGCTCGACCCCCGCCGGGGGCGCTACCCCCGGACCCCCGTTGCGTAGGAGATCTTGTATCGTGGTGGCAAAATATTTGGCATCTTGTTTTTCCATTGTGGTTTGGCAACCTGGTTTTGTAAGATGCTTTGTTGTATGAGATACTAACTTGCAGGTGATAATGTCCTCTCCATATGGCCCACATGTTTTTCTTTCCTTTTAATTATTGGTTTATTCGTGGCTAAGTGTAAAGGGCATCATGGTCTCCTTGGTTTCCCGTGAAAGGGCAAGGCATGGTGAATTTCCCTATAGCCCTTTTATTTCCATGTTTAGACTACCATGTAAGTCTCATTATAGAAACATAGGAATTTATGTATTTTTAAAATTTGTAAATTCTGGAGATGTCCGAAACAAAGAAGGAAAGAGAAGCTGGACTCCTAATCAAAGAGTTTGAAGATTACCAAAAGGTGTTTTGGAGATGCCCAAAGAGTTTGAGGAATCCCAAAGTTTTGGAAAGTCTAGAAGTCCAAGAAGTCTTTTCCGCCTGGGTCATGTGGAGAAGAGGACTAGTCTTTTGTTATAGCACTTTCTATTTATGGATGAATGCTTATTTTAGAGTATTTCCATATCTGATCCAAACATAGCAAATTCCAAAATTGGTCAAATCAAATTAATTTTTGGAAAGAATTCTAATTAGAGTTGGTGGGCCCATGAGATGGATCTATTGGTAACACTAATTTTAGAAACTGGACTTTCGTTAAAATAACTTGACTTGGAACCAATCATTGGTCTTATCATGAGATGAATATATACCTATATTTGATGGACCCATACACCTATAAGGAAATCCTCAACTCTAAAATATTAAGTGGGAGCGGGGCATTTATATATATACAAATCCCCATGGTTTTCCACCATAGGTCCATTGTAAGGAAAGTATTAGCCTCGCGCCATTTTGAGAATGGCCATTCCCCACGGAGGGCTTGTATTTATCTGGATACTGGATATGGATCCCCCATGGATAGTGTTGATGAGACGGGGTGGGAGCCCACTCCCCAAGGAGGAGCTACCCACAACAGTTGTCATGCAATGCTAGTTGGTGAGTCACACTTAACTAAAATAATGATGTAGTATCCCAAAGGATTTGCCTCATGTATTTTAGAAACCGAAGCTAATCGGGAGTCATACATTATTTGGTATGAGATACCTAGATTGTAATGAATGAAGGGGATCATGGATAGTTAGTCTTAATCCAAATTTTGACCAACTTTGATCCGCACCAGTCTAGGAGGTATTTGCACTCCCCAAGGAGGCATACCCCGCAGGATTGGGATTCCGATGTATTCTGAATTTTGTGGTTATGAGGATTCCCACATAAATTTGGTAGAATACTAAACCCTAATGTCATTTAAATTCATTAATTGAATGTATGGTTATGTGCTACAGTTTTTCAAGCATGAATTCGAATACTTTCAATCCACTTGCGACTATCCTCAACCAGAATAAGTTGGTGGGATCCAACTATGTAGACTGGAAACGGAATCTGGATATTGTCCTGACAGCTTCAGGATATAAATATGTCCTTACCAAAAACCCCCTTGAAGAGCCTGACCCAGATGCATCAGAAGCAGAAAAGGACCTTTACACCAAATGGGCCAAAGACGATGAGATGGCCCGATGTTACATTCTGGCATCTATATTTAGTGTGCTGCAACATCAACATCAATCTTATAAGACTGCATATGATATGATATCGAATTTAAAGGAGATGTTTGCAGAACAAGGCAGACCTGCTAGGCAGGCAGCCATGAGGGTGCTCATTAGCACCAAGATGGCTGAAGGTACATCAGTACAGGAACACATGTTGAAGATGATGGACTCATTAAATGAGTTAGATGTACTAGGAGCTGCGATTGATGCAGAATCGCAGATTGACATAATCCTTGAATCACTACCAGAGTCATTCAACAATTTCAAGGTCAATTATAATATGAATAAAATGAATCTGACTCTGGCTGAGCTATCTAGTCAGCTGGTAGCAACTGAAGGGATTATGAAGAAGAAACCAACTGCCTTAATGACAGAAAAGTCAGATGCCAAGTCCAAGCCGAAAGGCAAAGGGCGGAAAGGCAAAAAGAAATCAGTTCCAAAGGGTCCTAAGGTGGAGAATGGTCCAACTGGTGGCGTGGCTAAAGCTAAGGGTTCAGGGACAAAAGGAAAGTGTTTCCATTGTGGTAAGACAGGACATTGGAAGAGGAATTGTCCAGAATATCTGTCTAAGAAAAAGACCCCAGGTATGATTGAGTCACTTATATCTGAAGTTAGTTTTGTAACTGGTACTTCAGAATCCTGGTGTGTGGATTCCGGGGCAACTAATCACATATGTAATACGTTGCAAGGGTTCAGGGAAACCAGGAGGCTAAGTGATGGAGAAATCATTGTCAACCTAGGATCTGATGCTAAGGCAGAGGCTGTTTCAGTGGGAGTCATTACTTTATGTTTTTCAAATAATAAATTGGTTTTGTCAGAAACATTTTATGTACCGTCTTTAAGGTGGAATTTAATTTCAGTTTCTAGTTTGGTGAATAAAGGTTATTCTATTACTTTTGGTACTGAAGTTGTCATAAAGAGGAATGGTACTTTCATATGTTCTGGCAAGGTAACCTATGGACTTTATTTGTTAACTCCCACGATGTATGAGATACATGATATTGAAACAATTAATAGACCATCATTAAAGAGAAAGTCACCTTCATCTAATCCAACAAAACTTTGGCACCTAAGGCTAGGTCATATAAACCTTAACAGGATTGAGAGGCTAGTGAAAGATGGTATCTTACCTTCATTGGTGGTAGAACCAATGCCTGTCTGTGAGTCCTGTTTGGAAGGTAAAATGACTAAAAGACCCTTTTTAGCTAAGGGTAATAGGGCCAAAGATTTATTGGAATTAGTGCATACTGATGTCTGCGGACCCATTAATGTCAGGGCCAAAGGAGGATATGAGTACTTCATCACTTTCACAGATGATTACTCAAGATATGGTTACATATACCTTATGCACCGCAAGTCCGAAGCTTTTGAAAAGTTCAAAGAGTTTCGAGCGGAAGCGGAAAAGCAATTAGGTAAGAGTATCAAGACTCTTCGATCAGATCGAGGAGGGGAATATCTCTCTGCTGATTTTATGGGTTACTTATCAAAAAATGGGATTCTATCCCAATTGTCTGCTCCTGGTATGCCTCAACAGAATGGAGTAGCAGAAAGAAGGAACCGGACTCTTTTAGATATGATTAGGTCTATGCTGAGTTTCTCAAGATTACCTATATCCTTTTGGGGATACGCTTTGGATACTGCAATGTACATACTAAACCTCGTACCATCTAAGTCTATACCTAAGACACCCCGAGAATTGTGGTCTGGGCGAAAGCCTAGCTTACAACATTTACACATTTGGGGTTGTCCAGCACACGTGCTCAAGGTTAAGACGGACAAATTGGAAGCGAAGTCGGAAGTATGCACATTTGTGGGATATCCTAAAGGAACTAAAAGTTGGTTATTCTATAATCCCAGAGAGCAGAAAGTGCTGGTCAGCACCAATGCGGTTTTTCTGAAGGAAGATTATATGATGGACCGGAAATTTTTAGAAAAGGTGATCTTGGAAGAGATTCAGGAGCAATCAATTCTAAATCCAAGTATGACCGGACTTGAGGAAGAACCGCCCTTACCAGACCCAGTAGTTACACCAGTACCTCGTCGTAGTGGGAGGATTGTCAGACCCCCTGACAGGTTCTCATTCTTGGGAGAGTCTTATGAAGCAATCCCAAAAGAGCCGGAACAAGATCCCTCTAATTATGATGAAGCAATTAATGACTTAGACTTGGGACGCTGGCAAGATGCTATGAAAGCTGAGATGGAGTCTATGTACTCAAATCAGGTCGGACACTTGTGGACTTGCCTGCCAATATTAAACCTATTGGGTGCAAGTGGGTCTACAAGAGAAAAAGAGGACCAGATGGAAGAGTGGAGACCTATAAGGCTAGGCTTATTGCGAAAGGATATACTCAGAAAGAGGGGATCGATTATGAGGAAACCTTCTCGCCAGTAGCCATGCTCAAATCCATCCGGATACTCTTATCCATTGCAGCTCATCTCGATTACGAGATTTGGCAAATGGATGTCAAGACGGTGTTTCTCAATGGCCATCTTGAGGAAGACATCTATATGGTGCAGCCAGACGGTTTTGTAGCTAAAAACCAGGAGCAAAAAAGTTTGCAAACTGCAGAAGTCTATTTATGGACTGAAGCAGGCATCCCAAAGCTGGAATATCCGTTTTGACCAGGCAATCAAGTCATTTGGTTTTTGTCAAAATCCGGATGAGTCATGTGTGTACATGAAAAGTGAAGGTGACAGGGTAGTTTTTTTGGTTTTATATGTCGATGACATCCTTCTCCTCGGGAAAGACATAGGAATGTTGTCAACAGTAAAAGTTTGGTTAGCCAAGACTTTTGATATGAAGGACTTGGGAGAAGCTAGTTACATCCTAGGGATCAAACTCTATCGAGACTGGAAAAATAGGATGATTGGCTTATCCCAAGCTGCATACATAGATAAGGTGCTAGTACGGTTTGCAATGCAAGACTCCAAGAAGGGTATCACACCTTTTAGGCATGGAGTGCACCTTTCCAAGGATCAGTGTCCTAAGACACCCGAGGAAAAGGAGCAAATGAGGTCGATACCATACACTTCGGCTGTTGGTAGCCTCATGTATGCTATGTTATGTACTAGACCAGATATCTGTTATGTAGTGGGCCTAGTCAGCAGATATCAATCTAATCCAGGACCTGAACATTGGACTGCTATAAAATGTATTCTCAAATACTTGAGAAGGACTAGAGATTACATGTTGATTTATAGCAGTGATGAGTTGATTCCAGTCGGATACACAGATTCTGACTTTATGTCAGATAAGGATTCTAAGAAATCCACCTCAGGTTATGTATTTATGCTTGGAGGCGGAGCTATCAGCTGGAGGAGTATAAAACAAGAATGTACCGCTGATTCAACCTCGGAGGCTGAATATGTAGCAGCTTGTGAAGCAGCTAAGGAAGCAGTATGGCTTAAAAGATTCCTTTTGGAACTTGGGGTGGTACCTTTGGCACGACAGCCACTCACAGTTTACTGTGACAGCAGCGGGGCAGTCGCTCAGTCAATGGAACCCAGAAGCCATAAAAGCCAAAAGCATGTACAGAGGAAGTATCACTTAGTCAGAGAGATTGTGCAGAGAGGTGATATTGCTATTACCAAGATAGCCTCTGCAGACAATTTGGCAGATCCCTTTACTAAGCCTTTGACTACCAAAGTCTTTGAGCAGCATGTAGAAGGGATGGGCATGAGATGCAACCCGGACTGGCATTGAGTCCAAGTGGGAGATTGTTAGATTTTGTGGACTCAATCCATCAGTTGATGTAATAAATTGATTAATTTCTTTATTTATCAATAAAATCATGCTTTACTTTCATGAGATGAATGTTATTTTACTACTTCATGCACATGACCAATATGTATGACATAATGGTTCATGAGTTGAACCGGGTCCCATTAGTATATTAGATGTGATATATGTGCATAGATGAGATCCACACGCGGGAGATATATGTCACAAATCTTATACTTAAAATAGCTTCACAACCAGTAATGAGATTGGGCATCTCATTTGATAAGGTTGCAGCACTTTGATCACTATGAAATAGTATGATTTGTCTCGATCATCAAAATGTAAGATTCTGGATCACGGTGCTGGTACATTGGATGTATTGAAGGACCATGAGATGCACCTTATGGAATTCCGTCTCAATAATAAGGTATGCTCTCATAATTCCCTAGCAATAGGCTCTCAATCCTGAGACATTGACGAACTCAAGTTTCTATCTATTCATTTGCTTTGAGTCACCAATGAGTGAGGCCGACTATAGGTTAACACCTCGGTGTCTTGGGTATGTGGTAGTAGTACTGTGGGAACGTTGAATGATCAAGATGGAATCTATCTCTATTATCCCCTTGTGCCAATTAATGGATTTGTCATTAGTAAGTGCGCACCCATCTCAATTAAGAGTTAATTGGATGGTACTGATGATTACTGTGATTAATTGGGGCTCAAGGATAATAAGATGTGGAACTTAGATTGGAAGAGACGGATTTATTCCAATTGATCCACGGATATTGATAGAGGGGCCTACTTGTGGTAATTGGAAAGTTTAGGGTCTTCATTGTAATTTATTCCTAAGACTGGAGTGCAATTGCATTTATATAGTGGTGTTATTTGCAATTAACTGTGGGCCCGGATTGCACATGAGATGTGGGGTCGCGGTGTTCCAGTTGGAGCCAGCTTTCTAAGGAATCCCTAGTGGTCCCCACGCTAGCCCAAGTTATTGGAAAATACTAATCTAACTCGAACTCTAGAAAGAAGAGATAAGAAAGGAGAAAGTTGCTAATTGCTTTGGAAGTAAGACTTCTATTTCAATTAGACAAGGGAGAGATTTGAAAGTCTATAAAATCTCTTGGACGTCCAATAAGACTCTCCCTCATGCCCAAAACCCTTTCGTGCAAGAGTTGCACGAGTTTCTCTCTCCTTCTTTCTTCTAGTTCCTTGGAGTTTCGAGTTGGGATTTTCTCCTGAAGATTCCACCATTCTTCTTGAGAAAAGAAATCCAATTCGGGGGTCATAGCGTGGAAGGCTAAGAGGTGTTGAAGAAATCCATCAGAGCACTGCGGATCTCCAAAGGTATGATCTACTTCTTGCATGTCGTAAATTATTTTGGATGTTTAGTGCTGGTAGAATTTTTACTGTACATAGTCACGAGATTGAGGGTAACGCATCCTGGATTGGGTTTTGGTCTTATGGATAGTTGATCCCTGTGTCAAGTGGGTCAAAAGTTTTGAAAATCTATCCACGAGACCCACCTACTTCCAACAATTGGTATCAGAGCCATACCTCATCTCTAATCATGTTAGATCAGTAATCTTGTTCTAATCTTTGCATGAGATGTGAAGAGGATAGAGCAAGGGCTATGATAGGATCAGTGTTTATTGGGTTTGCTTGCTTTTGTAGTAGATACATGTTTGGAAAGTCACAAAAGGTTTTAATCATAATAGGAGGATGATAAGATGCCATTAGAAGCATACTGAGATCATTAGAGGTGACTGGGGACAGCAGGAGCTGAATCTGAAAATGAACCCAAATTTCTGGGTTCGTCAGGTCGGTTAGTCAAACGGACCACTATGGCTATAGAGGTCTGTTGGCTAACCGTAGTGACCAGATCGGCTAACCGAACCTAGGCAGAATCATCTTGTTCTTGGTCTGAGTTGTTGTTGTTTTTTTTTTTTTTTTCGGGGGCGCTGCCCCTTGGAACCCCGCAAACTGACCGGGCAGCTCGACCCCCGCCGGGGGCGCTACCCCCGGACCCCCGTTGCGTAGGAGATCTTGTATCGTGGTGGCAAAATATTTGGCATCTTGTTTTTCCATTGTGGTTTGGCAACCTGGTTTTGTAAGATGCTTTGTTGTATGAGATACTAACTTGCAGGTGATAATGTCCTCTCCATATGGCCCACATGTTTTTCTTTCCTTTTAATTATTGGTTTATTCGTGGCTAAGTGTAAAGGGCATCATGGTCTCCTTGGTTTCCCGTGAAAGGGCAAGGCATGGTGAATTTCCCTATAGCCCTTTTATTTCCATGTTTAGACTACCATGTAAGTCTCATTATAGAAACATAGGAATTTATGTATTTTTAAAATTTGTAAATTCTGGAGATGTCCGAAACAAAGAAGGAAAGAGAAGCTGGACTCCTAATCAAAGAGTTTGAAGATTACCAAAAGGTGTTTTGGAGATGCCCAAAGAGTTTGAGGAATCCCAAAGTTTTGGAAAGTCTAGAAGTCCAAGAAGTCTTTTCCGCCTGGGTCATGTGGAGAAGAGGACTAGTCTTTTGTTATAGCACTTTCTATTTATGGATGAATGCTTATTTTAGAGTATTTCCATATCTGATCCAAACATAGCAAATTCCAAAATTGGTCAAATCAAATTAATTTTTGGAAAGAATTCTAATTAGAGTTGGTGGGCCCATGAGATGGATCTATTGGTAACACTAATTTTAGAAACTGGACTTTCGTTAAAATAACTTGACTTGGAACCAATCATTGGTCTTATCATGAGATGAATATATACCTATATTTGATGGACCCATACACCTATAAGGAAATCCTCAACTCTAAAATATTAAGTGGGAGCGGGGCATTTATATATATACAAATCCCCATGGTTTTCCACCATAGGTCCATTGTAAGGAAAGTATTAGCCTCGCGCCATTTTGAGAATGGCCATTCCCCACGGAGGGCTTGTATTTATCTGGATACTGGATATGGATCCCCCATGGATAGTGTTGATGAGACGGGGTGGGAGCCCACTCCCCAAGGAGGAGCTACCCACAACAGTTGTCATGCAATGCTAGTTGGTGAGTCACACTTAACTAAAATAATGATGTAGTATCCCAAAGGATTTGCCTCATGTATTTTAGAAACCGAAGCTAATCGGGAGTCATACATTATTTGGTATGAGATACCTAGATTGTAATGAATGAAGGGGATCATGGATAGTTAGTCTTAATCCAAATTTTGACCAACTTTGATCCGCACCAGTCTAGGAGGTATTTGCACTCCCCAAGGAGGCATACCCCGCAGGATTGGGATTCCGATGTATTCTGAATTTTGTGGTTATGAGGATTCCCACATAAATTTGGTAGAATACTAAACCCTAATGTCATTTAAATTCATTAATTGAATGTATGGTTATGTGCTACAGTTTTTCAAGCATGAATTCGAATACTTTCAATCCACTTGCGACTATCCTCAACCAGAATAAGTTGGTGGGATCCAACTATGTAGACTGGAAACGGAATCTGGATATTGTCCTGACAGCTTCAGGATATAAATATGTCCTTACCAAAAACCCCCTTGAAGAGCCTGACCCAGATGCATCAGAAGCAGAAAAGGACCTTTACACCAAATGGGCCAAAGACGATGAGATGGCCCGATGTTACATTCTGGCATCTATATTTAGTGTGCTGCAACATCAACATCAATCTTATAAGACTGCATATGATATGATATCGAATTTAAAGGAGATGTTTGCAGAACAAGGCAGACCTGCTAGGCAGGCAGCCATGAGGGTGCTCATTAGCACCAAGATGGCTGAAGGTACATCAGTACAGGAACACATGTTGAAGATGATGGACTCATTAAATGAGTTAGATGTACTAGGAGCTGCGATTGATGCAGAATCGCAGATTGACATAATCCTTGAATCACTACCAGAGTCATTCAACAATTTCAAGGTCAATTATAATATGAATAAAATGAATCTGACTCTGGCTGAGCTATCTAATCAGCTGGTAGCAACTGAAGGGATTATGAAGAAGAAACCAACTGCCTTAATGACAGAAAAGTCAGATGCCAAGTCCAAGCCGAAAGGCAAAGGGCGGAAAGGCAAAAAGAAATCAGTTCCAAAGGGTCCTAAGGTGGAGAATGGTCCAACTGGTGGCGTGGCTAAAGCTAAGGGTTCAGGGACAAAAGGAAAGTGTTTCCATTGTGGTAAGACAGGACATTGGAAGAGGAATTGTCCAGAATATCTGTCTAAGAAAAAGACCCCAGGTATGATTGAGTCACTTATATCTGAAGTTAGTTTTGTAACTGGTACTTCAGAATCCTGGTGTGTGGATTCCGGGGCAACTAATCACATATGTAATACGTTGCAAGGGTTCAGGGAAACCAGGAGGCTAAGTGATGGAGAAATCATTGTCAACCTAGGATCTGATGCTAAGGCAGAGGCTGTTTCAGTGGGAGTCATTACTTTATGTTTTTCAAATAATAAATTGGTTTTGTCAGAAACATTTTATGTACCGTCTTTAAGGTGGAATTTAATTTCAGTTTCTAGTTTGGTGAATAAAGGTTATTCTATTACTTTTGGTACTGAAGTTGTCATAAAGAGGAATGGTACTTTCATATGTTCTGGCAAGGTAACCTATGGACTTTATTTGTTAACTCCCACGATGTATGAGATACATGATATTGAAACAATTAATAGACCATCATTAAAGAGAAAGTCACCTTCATCTAATCCAACAAAACTTTGGCACCTAAGGCTAGGTCATATAAACCTTAACAGGATTGAGAGGCTAGTGAAAGATGGTATCTTACCTTCATTGGTGGTAGAACCAATGCCTGTCTGTGAGTCCTGTTTGGAAGGTAAAATGACTAAAAGACCCTTTTTAGCTAAGGGTAATAGGGCCAAAGATTTATTGGAATTAGTGCATACTGATGTCTGCGGACCCATTAATGTCAGAGCCAAAGGAGGATATGAGTACTTCATCACTTTCACAGATGATTACTCAAGATATGGTTACATATACCTTATGCACCGCAAGTCCGAAGCTTTTGAAAAGTTCAAAGAGTTTCGAGCGGAAGCGGAAAAGCAATTAGGTAAGAGTATCAAGACTCTTCGATCAGATCGAGGAGGGGAATATCTCTCTGCTGATTTTATGGGTTACTTATCAAAAAATGGGATTCTATCCCAATTGTCTGCTCCTGGTATGCCTCAACAGAATGGAGTAGCAGAAAGAAGGAACCGGACTCTTTTAGATATGATTAGGTCTATGCTGAGTTTCTCAAGATTACCTATATCCTTTTGGGGATACGCTTTGGATACTGCAATGTACATACTAAACCTCGTACCATCTAAGTCTATACCTAAGACACCCCGAGAATTGTGGTCTGGGCGAAAGCCTAGCTTACAACATTTACACATTTGGGGTTGTCCAGCACACGTGCTCAAGGTTAAGACGGACAAATTGGAAGCGAAGTCGGAAGTATGCACATTTGTGGGATATCCTAAAGGAACTAAAGGTTGGTTATTCTATAATCCCAGAGAGCAGAAAGTGCTGGTCAGCACCAATGCGGTTTTTCTGAAGGAAGATTATATGATGGACCGGAAATTTTTAGAAAAGGTGATCTTGGAAGAGATTCAGGAGCAATCAATTCTAAATCCAAGTATGACCGGACTTGAGGAAGAACCGCCCTTACCAGACCCAGTAGTTACACCAGTACCTCGTCGTAGTGGGAGGATTGTCAGACCCCCTGACAGGTTCTCATTCTTGGGAGAGTCTTATGAAGCAATCCCAAAAGAGCCGGAACAAGATCCCTCTAATTATGATGAAGCAATTAATGACTTAGACTTGGGACGCTGGCAAGATGCTATGAAAGCTGAGATGGAGTCTATGTACTCAAATCAGGTCGGACACTTGTGGACTTGCCTGCCAATATTAAACCTATTGGGTGCAAGTGGGTCTACAAGAGAAAAAGAGGACCAGATGGAAGAGTGGAGACCTATAAGGCTAGGCTTATTGCGAAAGGATATACTCAGAAAGAGGGGATCGATTATGAGGAAACCTTCTCGCCAGTAGCCATGCTCAAATCCATCCGGATACTCTTATCCATTGCAGCTCATCTCGATTACGAGATTTGGCAAATGGATGTCAAGACGGTGTTTCTCAATGGCCATCTTGAGGAAGACATCTATATGGTGCAGCCAGACGGTTTTGTAGCTAAAAACCAGGAGCAAAAAAGTTTGCAAACTGCAGAAGTCTATTTATGGACTGAAGCAGGCATCCCAAAGCTGGAATATCCGTTTTGACCAGGCAATCAAGTCATTTGGTTTTTGTCAAAATCCGGATGAGTCATGTGTGTACATGAAAAGTGAAGGTGACAGGGTAGTTTTTTTGGTTTTATATGTCGATGACATCCTTCTCCTCGGGAAAGACATAGGAATGTTGTCAACAGTAAAAGTTTGGTTAGCCAAGACTTTTGATATGAAGGACTTGGGAGAAGCTAGTTACATCCTAGGGATCAAACTCTATCGAGACTGGAAAAATAGGATGATTGGCTTATCCCAAGCTGCATACATAGATAAGGTGCTAGTACGGTTTGCAATGCAAGACTCCAAGAAGGGTATCACACCTTTTAGGCATGGAGTGCACCTTTCCAAGGATCAGTGTCCTAAGACACCCGAGGAAAAGGAGCAAATGAGGTCGATACCATACACTTCGGCTGTTGGTAGCCTCATGTATGCTATGTTATGTACTAGACCAGATATCTGTTATGTAGTGGGCCTAGTCAGCAGATATCAATCTAATCCAGGACCTGAACATTGGACTGCTATAAAATGTATTCTCAAATACTTGAGAAGGACTAGAGATTACATGTTGATTTATAGCAGTGATGAGTTGATTCCAGTCGGATACACAGATTCTGACTTTATGTCAGATAAGGATTCTAAGAAATCCACCTCAGGTTATGTATTTATGCTTGGAGGCGGAGCTATCAGCTGGAGGAGTATAAAACAAGAATGTACCGCTGATTCAACCTCGGAGGCTGAATATGTAGCAGCTTGTGAAGCAGCTAAGGAAGCAGTATGGCTTAAAAGATTCCTTTTGGAACTTGGGGTGGTACCTTTGGCACGACAGCCACTCACAGTTTACTGTGACAGCAGCGGGGCAGTCGCTCAGTCAATGGAACCCAGAAGCCATAAAAGCCAAAAGCATGTACAGAGGAAGTA
Organism: Sextonia rubra; assembly: GCA_037013555.1. Lineage (NCBI taxonomy): Eukaryota > Viridiplantae > Streptophyta > Magnoliopsida > Laurales > Lauraceae > Sextonia > Sextonia rubra. Next base: position 12,117,879 of record JASUAD010000011.1, read on the forward strand.
TCACTTAGTCAGAGAGATTGTGCAGAGAGGTGATATTGCTATTACCAAGATAGCCTCTGCAGACAATTTGGCAGATCCCTTTACTAAGCCTTTGACTACCAAAGTCTTTGAGCAGCATGTAGAAGGGATGGGCATGAGATGCAACCCGGACTGGCATTGAGTCCAAGTGGGAGATTGTTAGATTTTGTGGACTCAATCCATCAGTTGATGTAATAAATTGATTAATTTCTTTATTTATCAATAAAATCATGCTTTACTTTCATGAGATGAATGTTATTTTACTACTTCATGCACATGACCAATATGTATGACATAATGGTTCATGAGTTGAACCGGGTCCCATTAGTATATTAGATGTGATATATGTGCATAGATGAGATCCACACGCGGGAGATATATGTCACAAATCTTATACTTAAAATAGCTTCACAACCAGTAATGAGATTGGGCATCTCATTTGATAAGGTTGCAGCACTTTGATCACTATGAAATAGTATGATTTGTCTCGATCATCAAAATGTAAGATTCTGGATCACGGTGCTGGTACATTGGATGTATTGAAGGACCATGAGATGCACCTTATGGAATTCCGTCTCAATAATAAGGTATGCTCTCATAATTCCCTAGCAATAGGCTCTCAATCCTGAGACATTGACGAACTCAAGTTTCTATCTATTCATTTGCTTTGAGTCACCAATGAGTGAGGCCGACTGTAGGTTAACACCTCGGTGTCTTGGGTATGTGGTAGTAGAACTATGGGAACGTTGAATGATCAAGATGGAATCTATCTCTATTATCCCCTTGTGCCAATTAATGGATTTGTCATTAGTAAGTGCGCACCCATCTCAATTAAGAGTTAATTGGATGGTACTGATGATTACTGTGATTAATTGGGGCTCAAGGATAATAAGATGTGGAACTTAGATTGGAAGAGACGGATTTATTCCAATTGATCCACGGATATTGATAGAGGGGCCTACTTGTGGTAATTGGAAAGTTTAGGGTCTTCATTGTAATTTATTCCTAAGACTGGAGTGCAATTGCATTTATATAGTGGTGTTATTTGCAATTAACTGTGGGCCCGGATTGCACATGAGATGTGGGGTCGCGGTGTTCCAGTTGGAGCCAGCTTTCTAAGGAATCCCTAGTGGTCCCCACGCTAGCCCAAGTTATTGGAAAATACTAATCTAACTCGAACTCTAGAAAGAAGAGATAAGAAAGGAGAAAGTTGCTAATTGCTTTGGAAGTAAGACTTCTATTTCAATTAGACAAGGGAGAGATTTGAAAGTCTATAAAATCTCTTGGACGTCCAATAAGACTCTCCCTCATGCCCAAAACCCTTTCGTGCAAGAGTTGCACGAGTTTCTCTCTCCTTCTTTCTTCTAGTTCCTTGGAGTTTCGAGTTGGGATTTTCTCCTGAAGATTCCACCATTCTTCTTGAGAAAAGAAATCCAATTCGGGGGTCATAGCGTGGAAGGCTAAGAGGTGTTGAAGAAATCCATCAGAGCACTGCGGATCTCCAAAGGTATGATCTACTTCTTGCATGTCGTAAATTATTTTGGATGTTTAGTGCTGGTAGAATTTTTACTGTACATGGTCACGAGATTGAGGGTAACGCATCCTGGATTGGGTTTTGGTCTTATGGATAGTTGATCCCTGTGTCAAGTGGGTCAAAAGTTTTGAAAATCTATCCACGAGACCCACCTACTTCCAACACTTTTTAGTGAAAAGTAGCAATAGCAGCCCCTTACACTCTCTTGCGAAGCTTAGAATACGTGTGTGGACGTGAGTAATTCTATTTCTTAGCTTGTCTTACTGTCTCACATGCTAGAGACTTCACTGAGATGAAGTTTGGTTTCAATTCTTCAATTATAGAATGGGTTGTGAATATTTTTAGGCTTTTTGCATTTGTTTTATGTTTTTGTTTTGGCTAGTCGGTGTGTATCAGTACATTATTATGCATTATATATTAGCACATTTTTCGCACTATTTATGTTATTTTTATTTCATTATTTTTTTATATTTTGTGTAAATCTTGTACTAATAAAGCATTTTGGTCGGATGTTGGAGCCTCAAGCTGTCAATGTGCTGATTTGACGTTCTGGAGTTTAGTTCAACCTGATCCTTAAGTTATCCCATACATGATCCAGGCTGGATTTTATGGAGTGTACCATGTAAGCTACATTCGCTTGGACCATAGGTTCACCACTTTAGTTGAGTGGTGGCGTGAGGAGACACATGTTTCATCTCCCAGTTGATGAGGGCATTGTGACATTGCATGACATTCTTGTGTTATTGGGCCTACCTGTGGATGGGGAGCCACTCACTAGTGTGGATGAGACACATACCCATCAATAGTAGTAGGACATGTGTCAACAGTTGTTAGAGAGGATGCTAGAGGATAGTTAGCTGATTGGTGCGCAACTGAGGATTAGTTGGTTGATTACTCATTTTAGAGAGATATTAGAGGATGAAAATAGTGCCGTCGTCATCGAGCATTGTGCTAGAGCCTACATACTATCCATCCTTGAGGGTCATCTGTTGGGTGATACATTAGACACTTACGTCAGGCTTATGCATCTGCCAATTATATGTAATTTAGGTGCAACTAGCAGCTTAAGCTGGGTAGCACTATACTTGGCGCACTCTATTAAATGTTGTACCGAGCTACTGAGAGGGGTGCATTGTGGATATATGGGCCACTTATTCAACTACAGGTAACGTAATATATTATGTTATACCTTATTAGTTTGATGTAATAAATTAATGTTTGACGTTTAAGCTTTTGTTATTGTTATTGATTTATAGATGTGAGCATGGGAGTGAGTCCCCTGCGTTTGGCCATCCTATGTGAGGCTGTGCCTATGGGATTTTTGCATGTTCCCAATGTCGATCCACTTCTACCCCTGGCCCATGGAGATGCAGGTATTGGATACATTCAAACCCCCATCTATGATATTGTGAGTTGTTTCATGTCATTGTAATCCTTTTAGTCCCATTATGTACTTGTTAGGTGGATAGTCGCTAAGCAGCTGGACGTGGTCGCATCATTAGTTCTTAGGATTGATCGCATTCAATTTAATCATTTACATGAGGGCAAGGTTTGTGGTTTTATTGTTATCATCTTCTCTTTTATATATCAGTATTATATGTATGATGTCCAATAAACAATTATGAACTTTGTTTTCGTTTTCAATTTGTATGGGAGCCTTTCAAGGAGGATGACATAAATGCCTTGCCTCATTACCATCTAACTGGCCGAGATGTTTGGTGTTACGACCTGAGCCAAAGAAATCAGGGAATAAGTTTAAACCTAATTAGTGACACACGTATTCCTGTGCATACACACTTAGACCCAGTCCAAGTGCACACGCACAATGGAAAAATCACACATGCAATAGCATTGTACACAAAAGTTGTCAGTATCATTACATAATTCAGAGGACACACCAAGCTAAAAGAAAACATTATCTATACAGTATAACATGAAAAGAGACCATGTCTTTACAAGAGAGAAAATGAAGTTTCTATAAAACACAAAATGCAAGGAGATATATTCCAATACAGAAACAAGATACATCCCACATAACACAATGAGGGCTATCCTAATGCCATGCCGCTCTCCGGGGTGAATTGATCATATCCACTCATATAGCCCTAATGGGGCCTCTATGATCTCCTCTGAAGTCTTGCCGATTGGTGAGGGATCGGGAGTGGAATCTGAGCCTACAACACCAAGGACAACCAGTAAATACGACGATTTAGCAAAGCATAAGCAACATTAGGAGTTTCAATTTAGTATACTAAGCAAATTATGCATTTGAATAAAGCATGATAGCAGAATCAATGAATGGATATACTTTACTAGGTGGCTACTACATCTGTCATATCCTCCCTCTAGGAAACATGCGTTGAGAACACCATCGACTGGGCCAAGGTACGAATGGGTCTCTAGTTCCTGGGGTCTAAAAGCCCCAAGACAAAAGCACACTACAACGGCAACAAATAAGCTACGCCAAAGTCAACCACGCCGGGTATCATAAGGCCGAGGCTGAGTAGAGCCAGACCATGTCGATCATTTCAATTCATATGCATTTTAATTCAATTCAAGTCAATTCAATTCAAGTCACAAAGTCGAATGTGTATTTCAAGAAGTACCTCAATATACCTCAATAGGCGTGATGACAAATAACATGATCCTTTAAGTTCATTCAATAGTCATGCAAGTCAAGTTTATAGTCAAAGAGTGGATGCAATAGTCGAAATCAACATGCTATGCAATTCAATTCATTTTCACGGGATCATGACAGTTTACCAGCCAACCCTAATCTAGTTGCCCATTATTTCTAACCGTGCATGTGATGTAGTTTTAAGTTATTTGATACACAGTTGACCGTCTTTGGTGTCACATTATATCAGAGAGGTTTATTGAAGTCCCTTAAACCAACATCCATGGGGAGGTGCTTAACAACTGAACAACACACATGAATGAATTATAGCCCTCAAGACCATTTTATGATATTCATGTATTCCATTAGACAAGTTAAGGGGTATCGGAATCCAACACGAAGGCTCTATAAGGTCTCTTAATTATACCAATCTTTTTCCTTAATTTTCAGTGGTCTCATGGCTTAGCCATGGGTGATTTACGGCTTATCCGTAGGCATCTTACGGTTTAGCCGTATTTTGCACTACGGCTCAGCTCCCGCAATTACGGGTGGACTATGGGTTGATGTACTGATTTTACCGTGGTTGGTCTATGGTTGAGCCACGGATGGGATATGGCATAGTCATAGCACACCATACAGCTTTATCGTGGCTGGACCGTAGAAGGATTTACCCTTTTTACTCCTCCAGGGACATTAAGCCGTAGCTTGGCTTACGATGGGGTTACAACTGACTTACAGATCAGTCGTAGTACATCCTGCAGCTTAGCCGTAGTGTGTAAGTCCAAATTTGGCTACTCTTTGGAGTTTGAGCCATGGAACTCTACGGCTTAGCTGTAGGCTTCAGAAGTTCTGCGAGTGAAGAAATTCACATACAGTTCAAGAATGAATGGACTTTAAATAACTAAAAATAAAAGTATATCAATGTATACAGAAGGGCTGCAAAACGTAAGAATCTTGAAAGATTGAGAAAAATAATAACAATCATAGTTTACCAACATGTGTTCATCCATTAAGTGCTTATACTTGCCTCAATTAAACCTTTTCAAGTTAATCTATGCCTTTTAGCTCAAATTGGATGTTTGTAGTCCTACTAGCCATGCATGCAAGAAGGAAAAAGAGATAAGTACATGCAATGCATGAAAAGATGAATCGATAAAATGGGTGCAACAAGGATCTTAGGTTTGCTGCTTAATAGCGGAAGGAGAGAAAAAAGGAAAAAACTGGAAAGATGAAGCGAAAAGAACATACGTTGAGAGAGAGAATGAGATGAAAGAAAGAGTAAGTTGGTGCTCTCTCTCCTTATATAAGATAAGTGTTAAATGGACTTTATAAGAAGGTCCTGTATTTTAAGGAAATTTTAATTTGAGTCAACTGAACATCCAACGGAGACAAACGAAGTCGTTTGCATACGAGTCAATTACGGAAATCAACAAGCGTGACGAGATGCACGTGATGACACCAAGATGATGCATGAATGAAAAAATTGCACAAAGTCAAAAATTACGAAAAAGGGCTTGTGTCTACCTAATCCAGGTTAAACTCAACCCAACTGCCTATCCATGACCCGAAACGTGACTTAAAAATACAACACGACCTGCACTAAACTAATTCATTGGTAAATGACCAAAAAGAACATTAATTAGTCACTAACTGGATTAATTAGGGTTGGAGTGTTATATTTGGCGTACACAGTCAGCCGTGATATGCTATTACATGGTGGACTGGCATCTTTTTTACTGTGTTATGTGATAGTTTGGGTTTAGCCAGACCATCCCACCTCGGGTTGAGACAGGTCGCTTACTCCATCGGATTGATAGGCGTGGCCACCCGGAGTACAATTGGGACACCTATCACGCATGCTAGATATATTACTGGAGGAAGCAGCATAGTCATGTCAAGTTGAGCGTCATTGAAAACACCCCCATGGCGTACGGGGATCCCTACATAGTGTGGCTCCATAGGATCACACGATTACTGATTGGTAACGTGGAGCACCCCCAACTAGTCATCGATTACCATGGGTCAGGAGGTATTGCCAAGCACTTGGTACGACTATTTCATTATTTTTATTAAATTTAATTATTATTATTATAAGAATGTATGATCACTTGGTAATATATTATTATAATCGTACCTTAACCTCTTAAGTTTGTGGCACATGTTTTTTAGCTATAGCTATTGACCAGTATCTATCGTCATGGAACTAAGGCCAACGGATCTAACAACCATAGATGTGTGTCCACCGACATGTTGCGTGACATTATAGATGGTTTATGTATACACTACAGCAGATGTACGAGCATAATTGACTTACGGTCCAAACTTGGATGGAGGTACTTGTCTCTGATGCCATCCCTATGCCTACACCACCCATCTTAGGAGGCCTCGTCGGGCCACATGGGAACATCGTACTGGTAGGGAACTTCCGATGCCTTCAGCCTCTGTACCATCTACAAGCACAACGGTACATGATGTCCCATCATCTACATCTACTCAGCATCCTTCGGTTATGCCAACTCATGATGACGCATCATCATCTGTACCGGAGGACATCATCATCCATCCCCCCCTAACCCCGGCCATAAGAACACTAGTAGATGACATGCCATCATCATCCTGACCACCATCCATTATGAGGGGTGTATCACCAGTGCCAAAGCATCACGATGAAACCATATCCACCCCAGTAAGTATGATTGGATGCTCGAAGCAGCCTAATTCACCATAGTAGGGATTGACCTAGGCCTTTACAACATCCACTGCATCATTGCCAGTCAATAAATTACAGGGTTATACCTCACCCATACTAAGAGGTGTGACAAGAGCATCACCGACACCACAGCAGTTTGATGCCACACTATCCACTTCAGCAATTGTGAAAGAAGGCATAGGATCATCGTCAAATCAGCCTGATGATAGAATGCTGGGTTATACCACCCCACTCACCCTAGCAATTTTGACAAGAGCATCACCAACATGATCATCCATCCCAGTAGTTGAGGCTAGGCCTTCTTTCGGGTTTGCACCATTTGCTCAATCAGATAAAGCAAAAGTGTCTTTCAGTTTGCCACATCTTAGTGATACACTGGGTGATTCAGTTCCAAATAATGGATTGACTGAGGTATAGGCAAAGGGCATTAGTTATGGCAAAGGTAGGGGTAGAGCGACGAGTAGGGAGAGGGGCAGGGGCAGAGGTAGTGGCAGAGGTAGAGGTTGAGTTAGTCAGGTGACTCAGGTTGAGGGAAGGAGTCAGATGACTCAAGTTGAAGGACTAAGTCAGGTAACTCAGGTTGAGGGAGTGAGTCATGTGCCGGTAGTTGATGAACAGGGGGATGCGATATATCAGTGAAAGAGGTTGAAAAGGGATATATGTCATCCTTAGTGCAGTATTTAGTGTTATTTCCTTTTGTTTGTTTGTATTATTTTGACTGGGATGTGAACAAAACTTTTTTATTTGTTGTACACACTTATAAATTGGTTGTACTCAAGAATAGAATTTTCTAGCATATTAGTTCCCACCCAAATTGGTACACACATGTAAGTTGCTTTTTTTTTTTCGGTTGCTACATGCTTAAGTTAATAGGGATGTGTGTTGACCCATAAAAAATTACAAATGTTGCAGTGAAGACATTACAAGTAAATTCCAAACCAAGGGTGCAAAGGTTGTGGAATGACAAGTCAAGTATTGCATCCAGACATTCAGAGTTGATACAATCCACTTAGAAGACTTCAGATAAGCTCAGAGTATAGCATTTCCAATTCCTAAGTTAGTGAACTTCATTTGGTCACTTAACTCACTAAACTTCAAATTGAAGGTTCATTAGCTCAAAGGCTAAAGGTCATTGAATATGCTCAAGTTTCGTGGTTACCAAAGTAACTGAAACTCTCATCGCAACTCCAAAGCATGCTTGAGTATGATGTTTCAAAGTTTTAAAGCATTTGGCTTTCATTTCAATTCAAACTAAGCTTCAGTGACTATCTGCTAGCTCCTTGGGGTCAATGTGGAAATTGACACTTCTACATGTTGAAACAAGCTGAAACTTAGAGGAATGCCTCCAAATACTCTCAAAGATTATCTTTCAAAATTTTAGAGCATTTGGATATCATTTGGACCCAAACATAGTTCAGATGGTCATTTACTAAGCTCTATATGGCCACTGTGCAAAGTGACACCTCATGAAGATCAATTTAGGTGAAAGTCCTGGAAGAAGCTCAAGTTATGCTTAATGGAGGCTCTACAAAATTTCAAGTCAAACAGACATCATTTGACCTAAAGTTTACAAGCATGTCAATTTTGGGTCAGTGACCCCTGAGTCATGGGGGTCACTGACCAAAGTCCTGCTTCCCGACACCCAAAATTGATAAAATTTGGGCACAAAGCTTCAGTTATGCTCAAAAAAGATTCTGCAAAATTTCAAGTCAAAAGGATTTTGTTTGAGCCTACTTAAACAATATGTCAGCTATGAGTCCGTGGCTTCCAAGTTATGGACTAACCAGAGTCCTATTTCTAGGAGGCCAAAGCAGATGAAATTTAGAATAGAGATTCAAAATATGTTCAAAGTTACTTCCCCAAAGTTTTAAGTCAATTGAATATCGTTCGGGTAGAAAACAAGCCAACTGCCTACAGTGTGAGGTGAATAGTGACCTAGAACATACAACAAGTAGGTTGTTGTTCAAAATCCTACTTTCACAAAACCAAACTGCATAAAATTTGGATGGACACTCCAAGATAACCCTGACATTAGTCTCTCCAAGTTTCAAAGTAAACTGAGGTCATTTGGGGCTCAAATAGCTGAAATAAAGGCCCATTTTCACGAAAAGTCAACAAGGGAGTTGACCAACTTTAGAAAGTCAATACAGGTTGAAATTTCTATCAAACACTCAAATAGCATCAAAAATCATCCCTCCAAATTTCATGAAGACTGGACCTCATTTGAACCCCAAACAGGTGAAAACTAGTCACATGTGTAAAAAGTCCAAAATGGGACCTGTTAGTGACTGCAATCGCGACTGACACCTATGTAGCAGTTCTCTACTGTTTTTAGTGGTTCCCTCCACTACCTTTTGATCCTTAACTTCTGATAACACCCTAAACCACTTCTAAAGTCTATAAAAGGTAGGTTCGACACTTAGGAAGTGGTTCTAGACACCAGTTCTAAAATCTTAGAGACAAAATCCAAGGTTCCAAACAACGTCAAAGAGTTCTAAGCAAGATCAAGCAAGTCACAAGGCACTCCAAGTACTCCAAGATCACTTCCTCTTCTCCTTCTCACTAACTTAAGGTGACAAATGGTTTAGAAAAGAAGAAAGAGCATGTGTATTATTTAAAGAAGATGATGTTCAAGTTTCATCAAGCATACAAAGGATGAAATTAATTCCTTCGTCTTTCTCACTTGGAGGGTTTTGGGGTCATCTCAGAAGTTGTGAACAAGCCTCTTTAGGTTTCATTTTGTATCTTGAAAATCATAGGTTCAGAATGATACAACTTTAGCTCCATTTTGCTTGCACACAGCACCCTTTTAGGATTTGTGCAAAAACAGTCCGTAACCAAAAATGATGATCGCTGAAGGTTTTAATTGATTCTACAGCCAAACCAAGCCCTCTTAATGGTTATTCAACACTCCAAAGATCGGAAAAGACAAGTTTCAGCACCCTAGAAGCATTACGAAGTGAAATAGAGAGAAAAAAGAGGTAAACAGTGGCTTTTCAGCCACTATCTACTAGTGGCCGTGAGACATGGTCACTGGTGTTGACCGATAAAAATTGCAAATGTTATGCTAAAAAATGATATTTCAAAGTTTCAAAGCATTTAGACCCCATCTCAGCCCAAACCAAACTTCAGTGATTGTTTTTTTTTTTTTTTTTTGGGGGGGGGGGGTCACTGTGGAAATTGACACTTATACATGTCAAAGCAAGTTCAAACTCAAGGGAATGCTTTCAAGTACATTCAAAGACTATCTGTCAAAGTTTTAGAGCATCTAGACATCATTTGAACCTAAACTCAGTTCAGATGGTCATTTATTAAGTTCTATGAGGTCATTGTGCAAAGTAACACTTCATGGAAATCAAATTAGCTGAAACTCCTAGAGGAAACTCAAATTATGCTTAAAGGAAGCTCTATAAAATTTTAGGTCAAACGGACATCATTTGACCCAAAGTCTAAAAACATGTTAACTTTGGGTCAATCACCCCGAAGTCATGGGGTCACTGACCAAAGTCCTACTTTATGATGTCCAAAATTGATGGAATTTGGGCACAAAGCTCAGTCAGGCTTAAGGGAGATTCTATAAAATTTCAACTCGAAAGAACTCCATTTGGTCCTACTTCCACTGCAAGTTAGCTTCGAGGTTAGTAACCCCCGAGCTTTGAAGGTCACTAGCCAAAATCCTACTTCCGAGGAGCCAAAGTTGATGAAATTCAGAACTGAGATTCTAAATACGTTCAAAATGAATTCCCAAAGCTTCAAATCAATTGAACGTCATTTGGGTAGAAAACAAGCTAACTACCTACAATGTGCAAAGAATAGTGACTTAGAACATGTAACAAATGGGTTACTATTTAAAATCCTACTTCCACAAATTCAAACTGCATGAAATTTGGATGGACACTCCAAGATACCCCTGACATTAGTCCCTCCAAGTTTCAAACCAAACCGAAGTCATTTGGGCCTCAAACAACTGAAATAAAGGTCCATTTTTATGAAAAGTCAACGGGGGAGTTAACCAACTTTAGAAGGTCAAAACGAGCTGAATTTTTTCTAACATACTAAAAATAGTGTCAAAAAGCATCCCTCCAAGTTTCATGAAGATCGGACATCGTTCGGGCCCTAAACAGGCGAAAACAGGTCACATATGTAGAAGTCCAAAAATGGACCTGGGGAGTGACCGCGGTTGTGGTCATTGTCATCCCTGAAGCAGTTTCTATGGTTTTTGACAGTTCCTTCCACTTCCTTTCAACTTTTAATTCCCTATAACTCCTAAAAACTACCTTTGAAGTCTACAAAAGGGAGATTTGAACTCTTAGAAAAGGGACAGAAGTTTTCAGAGACAAACAGAGAGAAAGACAATGAAGAAAAGTAATTTTCCAAAGACCGGTTTAAGGTTGGAAGTAACTTCATAGCAAGATCAAGTAAGTCGTGAGGCATTCCTAGTACTTCAACATACTCCTTCTTCTCACTCTCACCAATTCAAGGTGAGAAATAATTCAAAGAAGAGGAAAAAACATACACGTCACTTAAGGAAAGCATATGCAAGGGCAACTTGGATGACATATTTTTCTTTTGATTTTCTTACTTGGGAGGGGTTTTAGGCCATCATGGAAGTTGTGAACAAGCCCCTTTAGGGTTCATTCCGACCTTTGAAAATCATAAGGTCAGACTAACACAACTTTGGCTTCATATAATGCCCTATTTGGATTTGTACAAAAACAGTCCATAACCCAAAAAGTGATGATTATCAAAAGTTTAAGTCGATTCCATGGCCAAATCAAGCACTTGGGTGACCAATCAACACTCCAAATTCAAAGAAAACAAGTTCCTACACTCTGAAGAAGTTACAGAGACAAAACAGAATGAGACAGAAAGCAAATAGTGGCCCTTTCAGCCACTGTCTGCCAATGACCGCAGGTTACAGTCACGCCCCCTGTGTTCTCCTTTTTAACATTTCTTCCTAATTTTTATGTATATTCTTGTAAATTCTATATTGAGATCGCATCTGAGACTAGAGGGAGGGGTTGTAAGTGTTTCAAAATTTATAAACAACCTACACCCTCCGGTCAAAGCATTTGAACCCATCTAAACAAAAGGAAAATTAATGATGAACTGTAATTAATTTCCATTCTTCTTAAAGGCTTAAAGTATGTGAATGTTGGACTTGAATCCATTGCATTTCACATTTTTTAGTGAGATCAGAAGATCGGTGCCGTTTGTGGGAAAAGTCTTCTTTCTAATTTGTGATAAAATTTGGCCAAAAAACATGAAAATTGGCTAAAATGCATGAAAAGTGCTGAAAAAGTGCTAAAAAGTGCTACTGCTGGCTAGTGACCGTGGGGAAAAGTGCTGCTATTGGCTAGTGACCACGGGAAAAGTGCTGCTGTTGACTAATGACCGGGAATGCTGTACAAGAAGTGTTGTGACCGCAGGAATTAATAGAAAATGGGTAGTGACCACGGGCCTGCAGTCACTGACCCGTTTTGCCTTCAAAATGACTTGTTTGACCCCTAAGACACCTATGCAAGACTTTGATGTTTACAATGGGTTTAGGAACATTAATAAAGGAATTTTGCACCTCGAAGTGCATCCTATAATTGTTCAAATGAAGGCATCAAGCACCTCAAAGTGTATACTTTTGCCACTTAATTAAAGGAACTTTGCACCTTGATGTGCATGGACCAAATCAACACCTTTTTTGCAATAGAAGAGTGGTGATTTTGTCCAAAAAGCTTTGAACTAAATAACTGTTTGTCTCAAATTAGTGATAAGACCAATGACATTGCAGTCATGCACTGTCCGGCATCACCCACTGATGGATCTTGTTGATAAGTTCTTAGAAATGTATATTTTTATATAGATTTTTGACCATTTTAAGGACTTATTGAGTCAAAAGAGCCTCATTTTAGTGTGATCTAATGGTTCAAGCATTTAAATTCATTCTAGTATTTCTCTACACAATTTGCTCCAAAATACACTTTTTGTATACATTTATGAAACTTGTCATTTTTGAAAAATCTATTTTTAGAAAGTTTTGTGAAATTTATATTCTTATGAATTAAATTTAATTTTCATCATCATTAGTTCATTCATATAAATTTATCAAAAATGGTGTGCATTTTTATTGTCATTTCATGAGATATGGGCCCACATTCACGCATTTGTGATCTTAGGGGTAAAATTATCTTTTTACATGAATTTACATTTGTTTTGTAGGAAATTAATGATATGGGTCTCATTTGTAAAGAATTAAGGTAAAGAAATGATTTTTAAAAGAAAGGAGAGAAGAATTGAAGAGAAAAAGAAGAAAGAAGAAAATACAAAGTTGGCTTTATGGTCCCACACACATATACATATGTGTGGGGACACACTAGTGGAATTTTCAAGAAAGGGGTCTCACTCTCCAATTGTTGCAAGAATTCAAAATTAATGTAAGAAAAGAAAGCCAAGGTGGAGAGAATTTAAGGAAAGAAAAGTCAAAGAAGGAGAATTCAAAAATAGAAATTCAATCCTGTTTTTCTTTGGATAGCATACATTAAAATGGTTATAACTCTTAAACCAAGCATCGGATAGATATCTGTTGGAAAGCTCTTTTCAAGTAGATATCTGTAGATCCAAGATTGCACCAATCGGATTTAAAACGACAAAGATATGACCTTGGGAAGTTTACTATACATTTTTAGGCGGGATTGAGATTGTCTCTTCAAAGGTGGCCCTATCCTTTGACAAGTGTTAGCTAAAAAATATGGATGCACTTAGAATTCCAGCAAGAGAAGGAGTTTTATCTTTTCCCAAACTTGAAAGACTTGTTGGCCAAGAAGAAGACTTACCAAAAGAAGAAAATGTCACATATGAGACCTTCTTTGAAAAGGAGTAGAAGAAAAAATGTATAAATAGGGAACCCTTCTCCCATACACTTCATGGAAAAAGAGCTTCTTCTCTAGATCTCTACATCATCTTCTTTATCTCTCTTTCCTTTCATCCTAGTCTTCAAGGAGGCTTAGCCCTAAGGCCACATTACACCCTTGGGAATTTCAACTAGAAGAGGTTCTTTTTTCTCTATCCTAGCATGTATTGTTCTTAATTTTATTTGAGAATCTTTTGTACAGAAATTTTACATGTTAGTACAATGTTATTCTTCTTAAAAATTTTCTTCTTTTCTTATGGTTTGTGTGGATATTTTTATTAATGCTTCTTGTGCTTGGATTGACAACCCAAGATACTAGGATCATATTTGAAGAAATCATGAACCCGATTTAAAAGAAAATTTTGAGAAGATAACTTTACTGCTTTTACTGTCTTTACTACATTTAAATTCTAGCACTACTACATTTAAATTCTTATTTTACAATATTTAAATTTCTACACTTTTGAATTGTTTTCCCTGCACCTTGCATTTTTTTTTTTTTTTGCACTTTTGTTATTTTTCTTGTTATGTTCATATTGATTTTAAGTTTTGTTTTTGCATAGTTTGATGGTTAGATTATGAATCATTGCATGTATTTTCACATCATAAGATTTTGTGCATATTTAAGTTGCTGAAAATTAAGCTTTTAAAATCTGAATTGAATGAAGAAATTTGGACTCAATATACAAAAGTTTCAGCAAACTGCAGAAACAGTTTTTGGCAAAAAGTTCGAAGTGGGTAGACCAGTCAAATTATAATATTTTTCTTTGAAACTTGGTAATATTAAAGTTTAGGATGTGGTCTTTCATTCCCTAGAATTTCAGTTTAAAATAATCTCAAAAGTTTTGTAAACCAGAGGCTTAAACTTTGCCAATCAGTCAACTCGAATCAGAATTTCTGCACAGAATTTTGCAAAGTTGTCATGTTCATACATCCATAACTTTTTCGTTTTAGATCCTTTTTCACTTTTGTTTTATTTGTTAGTTTCTTGCATCAGTAGAGCATAATTTTCAGCCATTAAACTTAGATTTAGGATGCATTAGAATAGTTTAAATCATGCATAAAATTTGCATCAACACACTAGTTTTCCAAACTTAGAATTTTTCAGCATCTCATAACATGTATTGCATTACTAATTTTTACTAACTTTCTAATTTTAATTTTATTTCTATTTTTTTATGTTTTTTTATTATCTTAGATCATTTCTAAAATTAAAATATCTTCTAAACTTGTTTTAGTTGAAGATTTGAGATTAGAAAGTTTTCTAGTTTTGAAAATTCTAACATAGGAAAGTTTTTAATTTTTGTTTATTTTGTTTCTAACATTGTTTAGTTTAGTCAGTTTCTAATTTTATTTTTTATTTTTGGAAGTTCTAATGTGTGTTTTAGTTTTGTAGCAACTTAAGTTTTATTTAAAGAATTTTTACTTTTAGGCTTTTTAGATTTAGGAAAGTTTCTTTTCTTTTCATTGGTTGTAATTAATTTAATTTTAGCAAGTAGGATGCTTGTATTTGTTAGTTTTTAAATTAAGCTAGTTTTAGATTTTTATTTAGGGCAGGTGACAAGTTAAAGATATTTTAAGCATAGTGATCATGCTTAAAAATGGCGTGGAAATGTATAATGGATTCAATGTCCAGCATTCACGCACTTCAAGCGTTAAGAAGAATGGGAATCAATTACAGTTCATCATTGAGTTCCTTTTTGTTTACATGGGTTCTAATGCCCTGACCGCGAGGATGCAGGTTGTTTACACAATTTTACAAAGTTTACGGCCCCTCCCTCAAGTCTTAGATGTGATCGCAATTTGGAAATTACAAGAAAATGTACATAAAATATGAAAATATGAAAAAAAGAAGGAGAAAAAGGGGGGTGACCGTGACCCACGGTCACTGCCCCAGGCCAGTGACCGTGAAGCTACTGTTTGCCTCCGTTTTTCGTGTTGTTCGTGCTGATTGTTCTTCCAAACTTTTTCAAGTGTTGAAACTCCCTTTCATGACATCTTGGGGTGTTGGATAACCATTGAGAAGATCGAATTCGATTATGGAATTGATTGAAAACTTTGTAATTCATCATTCTTGTTTATGGACTGTCTTTTGTTTAAGTCCGAAGAGGGCATCACAGGAAGCCAAAGTTGTGTTATTTTGAACCTATAATTTTCAAGGAACAAAATGAGGCCCAAAGGGGCTCGTTCACAACCTCTGTAATGGCCAAGAAATCCCCCCGAATGAGAAAAACAAAGATGACAACGTCATCCTTCGAATTATTGTTACTGCATGTCCATAATGTATTCTGTAATTACCCCACCTTTCTCCTCTTCCTCTGAATCTTTTTGCTCACTTTGGTGACTAAAGATGGAAGGGAATGGTCGTGGGATTGCTGCTTTTCTTGCTTGAGTGCCTCTGCGTTTGTTCAATTCTATCTTTTTCTCTCTCCCTCCGTTTTTTTTTTTGCTTCCTTCAAACACTCTTCTTTTTATAGAGGTTCCAGGTAGTTTTTGTTGGTTCCTGGGAGTTGAGGGGAGTTGTGGGAAGTTTGACTTCAAAAGGGAGTGGAGAAAAACCGCCCAAAACCGCAGGAAGTGTCCTTTGGGGGTCCGTGGCTGCAGCCGCGGTCACGGACAAGGCCCAATTTCGGGTTTTTGCAGTTATGGTCTGTTTTCACCTGTTTGGGGCCCAAACGAAGTCCAATCGCCACGAAACTTGGAGGGATGCTTCTTGACACTATTTTGAGTGTGTCATAGAAGTTTGAGCTCGTTTTGACCACATGAAGTTGGTCAACTCCCTTGATGAACAGGCCACGATCACGGACAAGGCCCATTTTTTGGATTTTTGCATTTGTGATCCGTTTTCGCTAGTTTAGGGCCCGAATGATATCCAACTGCCACGAAACTTGGAGGGATGCTTTTGGACACTATTTTGAGTGTGTCATAGATGTTTCGACCTGTTTTGACTTTCAAAAATTGGTCAACGCTCAGTTGACTTTTTACGAAAGTGGGCTCTTGTCTCAGCTGTTTGAAGTTCAAATGACCACGGTTTAGTTTGAAATTTGGAGGGACTGACTTCAAGAATATCTTGGAGTATTTATCCAAATTTCATCAGCTTTGGATTTGGGGAAGCATGATTTCAAACAGTGGCCTATTCATTGCATGTGTTAGGTCACTATTCACTCTAAATTGAGGTAGTTAGCCTTTTTCTATCCGAACAACCTCCACTTGACTTGAAACTTTAAGAGAGTAACTTGGGGCATTCTCTAAGCATTTGTTCCAAATTTTATCTGCTTTGGCCTTCTGGAAGTAAAATTTTAGCCGGTGTCCTCCATAACTCGGTGTCACTGTCCTCTAAGTTGACATACAGTGAAATTCAGACCAAACGGAGTCCTTTTAACTTGAAAAATTACAGAATATCTTCTGAGCATAATTGAAGCTTTGCGCCCAAATTTCATCAATTTTGGACATTAGGAAGCAGGGCTTTGGTCAATGACCCGATGGTTTGAGGGGGAACTGACCCCAAGTTGACATGCTTGCAACTTTTGGGTTCGATGCTGCTTGTTGAACTCGAAATTTTGTAGAACCTGTCTTGGGTATCATTTGAACTTCCTCTGAGAGTTCCAGCTAATTTGATCTTCATGGGATGTCATTCTGCATAGGGACCCACAGAGTATGGTATATGATCATTTAGATCAAGTTTGGATCCAAATGATATCCAAATGCTCTGAATCCTTGAGGAGTAGTCTTTAAATGTACTTGAAAACATTCCGTTGAATAGGAGCTTGCTTCAACATGTGGAAGTGTCAGGCCCCGCGGTGATTCCCAAGGAGCTGGCAAAGAATCTCTAAAATTGATTCTGAGCCGAAATGAGGCTCAAGTGCTTTGAAATTTTGAAAGTTTATAATCCAGAATTTGTAATGTCTTCACTGCATTATTTGTAAATTTTTATGGGTCAACACATAGCTCCCTGTGGATCGACCTGATCTCACCAGTTTTTACTACTACATCGCGGTTCTGCACTTGGAACTCACGATTAAGTTTTTTTGCATGGTCACTGTGGTAGCGGTGCGGCTTGATAATGTGGGCCTTATCCCTTTGATTAGATCCAACCCTTTCTTGCTTGTAAGTCTGACATAAATAGCCTTAAAATGCTACCGAAGTTTTGGTGGCCAGGTCTAGTCAACTTAGCATGCTTTTAAGCTTGACTATATGATCCTGAAATGCTGCAGAAATTTCGACAACTAGGACAGTCAGTATAGCACAATGAGATGGGGTTTATGCCTATGTCTGACTATTTCGGTTCAAAACCATGTTGGTTCAGATGGCATTTATAAACTATTCCGGCTAGCTCAAGAGGCAACTATGTTGGTCATAATACTAATGTAATCCATTGGGCTTACTTTTGTAGATATATCATGGGTTCTTTAATTATTACTTTTGACGAGGCCAAGGAGAGGCTCTTTAAGATCTCCATGACCCAAAACCAATCATTTGCAAGAGCACCAAAAAGGGCCCGAATGGACAATGCCGCCCCTACATCAAGAGTCTCTGTCTTCCAAAGACTCCCTAACCCTATGAGTTCCATGGCTTCCATTGATTTGAATGGGTCATCAGTGACTATAAAGTCCATTAAGAAAGTTGAGACTCTTAAGCCCTGGGTTTCCAAATATGCCCAGAACCCATTTGGAGTCTTCAACAAGGTTCAGGAGGAACTAAAACACAAACTAAAGTCAGGAGGGAGCAGCCTTGTATCATCAAGCCTAGACTGAGGGCAAGGTAGATCCAGTTTATGGATCACAAATCAATGACACTTGGTAAGTCTTATCAAGTGGCTGCTCAAGGTTTAAGACCATCTTCTACTTGGCCCAAACCATGGGCTATTAAAAAGCAAGCATCAAAGGACCTTGCCAGTTCATAACCCGCAAGAAGGCCCAAAAACATGTGTCTATCCCCAGATGCAGCACATGGTCACCGCGCTGCATATTTCCAAATCCAGCAAGGCTAAGAATAAACTATCGGCCTCATTTGAAGATAATACCTTCTACCCTCTGACTCAAAAAGAAAGATGAAGGTTTGGCAAGAGACGTCTACCCTCCGTCATTGTGGCACCATCTTCGCCATCTTAACCCTAGCGTCTATCACATGGCACTAAAGATAAAAAGAAAAGCGAGTAGTTGGTTGTCAATGATTCGACCGATCTCGCTCATTTCAAAGATTTGCTCTAACAAAAGAAAGAGCAAAAGAAGAAAAGCAAGAGAGGTGTTGTTGACATTCTTTCACTTCTCACTTTTGATCCCATGGATTGGGAACAAGTCGCAAATACTTCCAGGCCAATAGTTGCCAAATTCAAATATTAGACCTTGGCAACTAGACTGGCTAGTTAAATAAAGAAAAAAAGCTTTGGCTCGCTATAAGGATCAAACCCAGAAGTTGTCACGGTGTACAATCACTCAAAAATAGGTGATTAAAGAAGATGATCCGGACCTGACTTCATCATGTATGGTCAGACCAGGCTCAACCTGGAGAGTCACTCGTAGTATGGTTCGGACTCAATCATAGGAGTCTGACTCCAACTCCGATTGAGGCAGGACTTCCAAAAGGCATGTCAAAACAAACTTCGATAAAGATCCTATCATTATCTTGGACACAAAAGATAGTCAATCCACTCTTCCTACATTAACATCCTCCTACTCCCGTCAGTATACTGTATTCATGGCTTAGGGGAGTGGAACTAGTAAGGATGGAAATGATGATACTAATGGAAGTAAAGACGTTGGCGAAGAATATGCTGGTGAAAATCAGGAAGACGATGTCAGTGATGTCGTTAAACAGCAAGGAGCTAAGATTGATCACCTGACTACCCAATTGAAAATCTTGGCAGACAAGTTAGGTGGTCCAATTGAAGCTCCAGTTAATCCTCTATTTGCTGACAGGAAGAACAGGCAATGATGTAAGGTCATAACCCTAACTAACCTCGATTCATATTAATTAATCTTGTTTTGCATTAATTAAAATGCATTTAGACTAATTTAACTCAAACCCTTTGGTCTTGGGTCATGGATAGATAGTCGGGTTAGGTTTGAACCTTACCTAGGTAGTTAAGGACCTTTTTATAATTTGTACTTGCATCATAGGAACACTTCATTAGTGGCATATTGTGTAATTTTTTGTGTAGATCATCTTTCGTGTCAAGCCCGACTTGATTCGGACTTAGCTTGGCCGAATTTAGGCCATGTGACTTAAACTATAATTATTCCAAAAAACTTGGAATTGCATGTAAACCACAAGAAATATAAGTTAAGGGAACTGAACGTCTCTTTTCTTCCTCTATTTTCTTTTGTGTTGGAGCCACCTTTCTCTTCAACCTTTCTCCTCTTTCCATCTCAACTTGAAGCTTGGTGCAATGGCTTTGAAACCTTGAATGCATGAGGATTAGACTCCACATATCTTCTCCTTCAAGCTTCTCATAATTCTTTTACTGGAATCAATCCATTCTCCATCTCCTTCAAGCTATAGCCTTTCTAAGGCGAAGACTTACCTCCATTTCATTCTTTTGGATTTACTAAAGTCAAAGGGACTCAAGAGAATGACATGCATGCAGTTCATACGAGAATCACCTATTGCATGTCCTACTTGCAAAGAACCCATCTTGTATTGAGGCTCTCTCTCTCTACACATCAAGGAAGAGTTAGTGAGGGCAAGATTGTAAAAAAGACAAGTATTAGAGTATATATGGTATTGCATATATGTTTAATTGGTTGACCCTTGGATTGGTCATTCAAATTTTAAGCTACAGCTCTTTCTTTGTGAGTGAAGCATATATGTGTTGAAGTTGAAGTGGATGAATTAGGTTATGAGTATGCATTGTGGTTGTCTGTGGGAGCATTAAACTTATAGAGGTATTTGGAGGTAATAGGGAGCTCATTAAACTCTTTGAATTAAGAGTTCTGTATTGAACCCAAGCTTCAGAATTAGCTTTAGAATTTTTGAAGTTTATGGCGAAGCCATAAGTGTATAGGGCTCAAAGTCCCGAGAGTACTAAAACTCAATTTTGTACTATGGCTAACCCTCGGCTAAGCCATGGAATAAACTACGGCTAAGCTGTAACCATCCCGTGACCAAGCCATAAGCCATGTTATAGTGAGCTTTCCCGAGAGCTTGAAAATCTAACTTCCTTCTACAGCTTTCCCACAGCTATACTATGGATTGCACTACGGCTAAGCCGTATCCTAGCTGTAACCCTAGCCGTAGGCTTATCACGGCTAAACCGTAGGTCAACATACGGTTGAACCGTAAATGCATATGAAATTAGGGAGAAAACTTGAGTTACTTGGCTAAGCCGTAATATGTATACTGCTAAGCCATAAGAACACTATGAACTGAGGATAGTAGGGCTTCCAATGACCTTTTGCAATTTCTTATGAGAAGCACTATTCCCACATCCATTCCATTGATCTGCATTATCTCTTCAACTGCTGCATAATGTATATTTCAATAGGTTGTAAGGTGAGGAGCACAACCAATGAAATCTGAAGTATTGTATGCCTTCATTTTTAATTTGTATGCCCACCTTTGAAATTCAAACCACAAAAATCAATGTCTTTATGTATTGGCTCTACTTTAGATTTCATTCTAAATGAACTTGGCTGATGCATAGATCAATCACAAGTAAGACACCTGATTGGTAAAAAAAAGGTAGAAATCACTTCTTCAATATCTAATGGTGGGGACAACTCATATTGGATTAAAGGTTGCCTGAGCATCTCCACACATAGTTACAGTAATACCAGAGAATCCGGATTCATGTTTCCACTTTGGAAGCAAGAACATCCAAAAAAATCCACAAGAAGTAAAAAATTAATGGTTTCATGAAGCCTTCTATAAGTCTAATGATCAAAATAATCATTGCTCTCTTTATAAAAACATCATGGCGCCAAATATAATAAAAAATCATGGCTCCATGTTTACACAAAAACAAGCCTCCACCTATACAAAAAATGAAAAAAGTGACATCTTGTAGAATAAGCTACTTGGAATCCATTATAAAAGAACATAAGAGAAAATGGGAGAGAGGAAAGAGAAAGGAAGAAGAGAACTTCATTGATTTCACTCAGCTCAAAATACAATCTAAGGAGGAATGGAGTATTTATGCATCACTTTACAACTAAATTGTTCCTTTCTGTTAGGCTATGCTGCATATCAAAATGGAGGATTTTCTATTGAGTCTAGATCCTTTGAGTTAAAGGGCTAGCCCATTATAGATAGAGGGATTCTCTTTACCAAGCTTTGGCCCATTGTAGATGGCCCACCATGAGACTTGGGGCCAATGAAAAATACTTTAAAAATCATGAATGAAAAACTCTAAAAACCATGAAAACCTATAAATTCATCAACTTCAACAAATTACTAGTCAATGTCAACAAATAATTTGTTGGCATTGACAAATTATTTGTTGACGTCAACAAAAATTGCTACAAATAACTGAGATAAATGATCTTTAACGATGCCTATCAGTGCAAATTTATAGACATCGATAGATTATTTGTCGATGTCAACAAATTATTTGTTGACATAGACAAAAACTGTTACAAATAACAGTGCAGATTCTTACAATTTTAATGTAAGATTTGGAACTTTTTTTATTCACTTCCATCATGTGAAATGGGATATAATTCAATGCATATAATTCGTGCTTCCATGGTGAATTTGCAAAGTTTTTATTCTTGCTAGTTATCCTTGTTTCTTTTGCATGTAGAGATTTCTAGTTAAACTTTTGCAGCTTATATCTCAAGTGCAATTATTAATCTATATTTGTTTCCAGGAAAGGATGTAGGCATCTTATCTGATTCCATTTATCAAAGTACAAAGCTTACATTACCACCCAGTTATTCCCACTAAATCTTTCTTGTTTGGCAACCAATTCCTATTTTAGTTTTGCAGGCAAAATTAATGCATACTCATCTGAATATATAACCAGTACTAGTATAATCCTGGGTGCCACCTTATATTCAACATCCATTACATGATCAACTAGAATGTCACCTTATATGGTGTAAAATCTCAACATCCATTACTACAGAGTCTCAACATGAAAACCTCAAAATGAACAGAGCATGGCTTCATCAAGGTCTCTATCACCAACTAGAACCAGAACAGTAGAAAACATGACTTTGACACCATTATTTCAGCAAAGGAAGTTGGTTAACTTAGGATGCTATTACCGAAATTGTCAAGGGTACAAGAAAGAACAACAGCGATTCCACAGCATTTTCATTGGATTATAATATATTTTGCATGAGATTTAGTTAAGGAGGGTGACGACAAAAAAGTAGGATGACAGAGGGAAAGATGAAGAAAGGATGAAGAGAAAAGCATGAGAGAGGGAGAGATGAAGAGACGGTGGCAATGAAAGAGAAAAAACATGGCCGTTTAGCACCATCGACAAAAACAAACGATGGGAATGAAGGAGAAAGATGCATACTATAGTGGAAAAAAATGAAAGATGGGTAGAGCTTTTTTGTAGCCATAAAAGGAAGAAAAGGCAGAGATTTAGAGCTTCTAATGAGCACAGCCCTCTTCTTTCCAATGGACGAAATAAAACTTTTGATGAGCAGAGTCCATCTTTCCAATGGACGAAACAGAAGATGCAAAAAGGAAGAGAGGCTGGGCTTCTTTGTTTTTATTTTTTTTCGTTTCTTTTTTATTTCTGTTTATTCGTTTGTCCTTAGGGTTTTGTTTGTTTGTTTGTTTGTCCTTAGGGACATTTTAGGTATAAAAATATGAAATATTGGAGGGAGGCCTTCCACCAATAATATAAATAAGGGAGCTTCTAAACATACACTAATTCTTTCTCTTCTTACACCACTTCTCTTTATACATAATTAGTAAGTGAGTTAGTTTGGTTTTTCTCTCTTTACACACACCACATTTACATATATACTCCCACCCAAATCTCTCTTTCTCTACACCAAAAACCCCTCTTTCTCTACACCTTCTTCCCCAACGGTTGTTCTCCCTCCTTCTTCCATTCCTCTTCAATCTTGAAGCTAAGCTTCCTTCTCTTCTCCACCATTGCCACAGGTGTTCTTCCTTCTCTTCTCCAGCATTTTCGAAGGTATTATCTCTTCTCTTCTCTACCATATTATTCATTAAAATGGGTTCTTACATGTTTGGATTGTGATAGAAGAATGTATTTTTTTGTCATTCCATTCGGTGATCGTTATGTCCAAAGAAGATGACTTCTTCCCGTCGCCATGTTCGGCCCTATGAGGCCGAACAACATGCACATTGTTCGGCCATACAGGGTCGAACACCATATGATTGTTCGGCCATATAGGGTCGAACATAAGGATGTTGTTTGACCACTGATGGTCGAACACTCTTCATTGTGTTCAGTCATCAGTGGCCGAATCTTATTCAATATGTTCGGCCAACAGGGACCGAACACATGCATTGTGTTTGCTCAATTTTGGCCGAACACTTGGAAGAAGATTCGGTCAGACAGGGCCGAACACAATGAATACACAGAAGTCTAATTCAAGTAACATGTGATTGAATTACTTACAGATATGGCTAGTAATTCTAAAGCTCATCCAACAGCTTCTGAAAGAATGCATCGTCAACGCGTTGAAGAAGCAATTATTGAAGAGCCGGAACAACCTGAAGTCCCAGACTTCGAAGAGAATGAAGATGAGGAGGTGGAAGAGGATGAAGAAGATAATGGAGAAGAAATAGTTGGGCTGAATGACCCTTCGGTCTTGAAGAGTTTTTAAACACACATTGCACAATTTAGTTGGGAATGAGAGGTATGTTTTTATATATTTTCCATATAAATGTGATGTCTTATTTCCTCTTTAATGTATATGCATATTTTTAGGACCATTTTCCGCTCGAGTGTTTGAGTCATGGCCAAAAAGTAAGAATGTGGCATCTAAATGAGTCAGATTTATTTAGACAGAAGATTGATAGATTTGGTCTAGCACTATTGATTAGGACTTCTTGTAGATTTGTTGATAAGAACCTTGTGTCAGCCTTTGTGGAAAGGTGGCATCTAGAGACTAATATGTTCCACATGCCTTTCGAGGAGATGACCATCACTTTAGATGATGTTGCCATCATTCTTACGATCCCAGTGACGAGGATAACTGTTTCATATAATGATGATTTTGGATTTTCTGAAGCTAAAGAGCTATTGCACCAACCATTAAGAGTTCGATGCTCGGAGGCTCATGATGAGCTTGCACAAGTCTGGGTCACTCAGTAAGGTTGGAGTGGCTAAAATATAAGTTTGATGCAGTGACAGATCCTGATGGAGAAGCAGCCATTGACCAGGTAGTGAGAGTTTACTTGCTATATATATATTTGGATGTACACTGTTTAGTGATAAAATTGGCACACGCGTTTTGGTCATTTATCTTCACTTCCTCATGAATGTTAATAGTGTGACTTTATATGCATGGGTTACTGCTGCTTTGGCCTATCTCTATCAGCATTTGGGGTTAGCTACTCGGTATGAAGTGAAACAAATAGCCGGCATCTATCACTCCTGGAAGCATGGATATATGAGCATTTTCCATGTTTTGCTCCTAACCCAAATCTCATGTACTTTTAACACGACCCTCGAGCATTACTATGGCATCCGAGCAGAGAGTCGAATAAAGATGGCCATCTTCAATCATTACGAGAAACGATTGACGAAATGGGTAATGATAAGGTATTGCATTTCTCACCAGTAATATTTTCAAAATAATTTGCATTCTTGTATTTATGTGCTACTAGATATCTATGTTAATTGACGCAGGTTACTTGGGATCCATATCTTAATTCAAAGCAGCAACATCCATTGTATGAGTTTGCATTCTACTCTGGCTGCATTAGGTGTTTGAAGGTTGTAGAGCCGTATCACCCAGAGAGAGTGTTAAGGCAATTTGGAAAACCGCAGACTATTCCTCCTGCACCATGGACTCCAGATCGGGTGTCACAACCCGAGCCCAAGAAATTGGGAATTAGGAGAAAACCTAATCAGTGACACACGCATATATGTACCCCTAAACCTGATCTAGGTGCACATATACAAGGGATCTATCACATGTGCAATCCTTGTATGCAGAATCTGTAGATAGTATCAGTGCAGGAAAGAGTATAAAAAGATACAATAAACATAATTACTAGGGAAAATAGACGTTACAGGGAATACATGAGAGAATATTCAATGAATACATATACAATAGATAAAACACTAGCATGAGGTAAATGGGAATGGAAGGAATGCAAGGCGTTCTTTAGAGCGGATCCATCACACCCACTCCCCATCCCACTGGGGTCTCTAAAATCTCCTCCGAAGTTAGGTTGATCTTCGAGGGATCGAAAATTGACTCTGATTCTGGAACACCAAGAACAACGAGTGAGTACGACGACTTAGCAAAGTATAAACAACATAAAGGTAACACGTGTTGTCTAAAAGAATCAGTAACAGGTAATTATATAAGATGTCAATTCCGTATACTAGACAGATCGTGTAATGAGTAAAGCATGACATATAGTCAATAACAGAAATACTGTACTAGATGGCTATTACATATGCCATATTCTCCCTATAGGGATCCATACATACTAAGAACACCATCGACCGGGCCAGGGTACGGATGGGTCTCGGGTTCCTGGGGTCCGGAAGCCCTAAGACATAAACACACTACAGTAGTGCCATACATACTGCGCCAAATTCAACCCCGTCGGGTATCTTCAGACTGACTGAGTAGTGCCTGACCATATGGAGCCAATGAAATACTAGAGCTTGAGTAAAATGTGCATATCTTGCAATGCAAGGGGCGTTTTCCACTTTCTGTAAACCTATTTGTCGATGAAGTCAACTGTCTGGAGCAGTCGTAGCCATTGGGATATAAACGAACATGGGGTCCCACCGAAGGAATAATACTACACCCATGATGTTACTCACCCAATATAACTGCATCATGAACACATATTAGTAGAGAATCTAGGGTAGATATGTACGTAAGTCAAAGAAAGATTGAGTTGCCAAAAGAAAGGAAGTAAACATTGCCAAAGAGTAGATACACTGATACAAGGAAAAAGGAAAATTTGACCCTCATTGAGAAGTGGAATAGGATAGTCCCCCAAGAACCAGGAAACACTTCCAATCACTAATAAAGTAGAGAAGGAAGATTATAGTTACTTAAAGAGAAACAAGCTACCAAGTAGAACAAGGTAGAGGGAAACCAAGAAAAGCTTGAAACGTCTGAAATGATAAACAACTTAACTTATATGGTCCAATCGATGTCTCTCTAGATACTGGAAGGATCAACAAAGCATTTTGCAATTCAGGGTATGGTTACGAAGAAGTTCATTGATGGCATTGAGATCGTGAGTAGAACACTTGTACTCATAGAATGGTGGGCTTAACTCGGAAAAAGAGAAGGTCTTGACTCAGAGAGTGTTAACCACTATACAAGGAAATTGAAGTCAGGAATTCTGAAGCATAAATAACATTACTAAGGAAACAAGATTCATGAAAAGTGTCATGGTAAAAGGTAGGAGACGCTAAGGATCAAGTATCTACATCGAAGAAGTAGACCTTCACAAAACGACCCAGGAACAAAGTCAAGGAAAATAAGATTCAAGCTGATGCTAAAGAGACAAAAAAAGAGATCAGATACATTCTAACAGGCACGGGAAGGGAAAAGAAATGATCATCTGACTGAATATATAGTGAAGCAGTAGGGGTAAAAAAAAAGGGATATATCGGTTGCAAAAGATGCCTCAAGGTAGTTGCCCAAAACATAAAGTCCTTGAAGAGAGAACGATGGTCAAATGAGCTTCAAAAGGGAAGAATCGTAGGAATCACAAGCATAGATAATGCACTAGGAGAGCCAAGTGTCAAGTACGGGATAGAGGGAAAACAAACAACTCTAAAGTCATCTCTTAGATGTATCAATAAGTCACCTATAATCAAGGCCTATGATCAATCACCTTCATCCTCAGTCAACTCATCAGAGATTTAATAAGATTAGGAACTGCAAGCTTAAATCATATTTATCAAATAGGCCTTTACAATCATTCCTTAAGCATTCTAGTAATTCAGTATCTTCAATAACAATGTATATCTTCCTCATACTCGCAGGACTAGATCTATCTGATGACTCCTAAGACATATCTCGGTTTTAAATCCTCAAAGTATTATCATTTGTCCCACTGTATGCTCCCCCACTAAAAAAAATTAGGCTTCTCGCACAATTGTATAGTCCGTTCACTCCAACCATGATTACCACAATATACCTTTCAGTGTCAACATGATTAATCAACACTCTTTACCTCAACACTGTCTACCCTAGATTGCAACACACCAAGAACTCATCATCCAAACATAGTGAGAGAGAAATCCAGCTAAAATAGATTCACTTACTTCTAGTACTACAAAGTCAATGCCAGCACATCTCAGTACTCAAAATATAGGAGTTCAGGTCTCTACGATTGTTTCTATCGAGTAGCACCTAACTCACCGGGAAAAGGCAGAAGAAAATGGACATCAAGATCCTCCAGCACAATTAAGGAGTTACCTCTAATAGGATGCGATGAATGCGTGAGGTCCTCGATGAAGCACATACCAAACAATAACTTCTTGGAGTGTGTTGATATACTCATTGCGTTGCTCGAGCAATGCTTCTATACATGCGCGAAAATACACTTCAAGTGTAACATAACTACTTCCCGTCCAGGGGCTATACGGATAATCAAAATGTATCCTGAGTAATTCCCGTACTCTGAATACATACAACAGGAGTTGCCTTCGTCTGCCACAACTGCATAGGCATCTGGAAGAAGACACTTGATGCTTTCTTCTAAGGGATACCGGTCTCGAGACAATTCAGCTTCTTGGAGTAAATCCACCAAGGCCATCGTCCAGACAACAAAAGATATACCTCTGAGGTGCCTTAACTCCCAACGAACGACGTCGATGTAAGGCTCTAGAAAACCATCATCTGCCATGAGCTTTAATACACCGTGCTACTAAGAAGTTCCGTCCATTCTTTCTTGACAAACACCTGTAAAAGAAAACTCCTTTAGAGATAACATACCAACCAACCCCGTCAACAAATTCTACATTGAAGGCCAACTATTGACATAATGTTTGCTCACCATGTACCTACATGCCTAGTAACAAAAGCAACAAAAACGGGGCTTTGATTCCATACAATACGTATGTCACAACCCGAGCCCAAGAAATCAGGGATTAGGAGAAAACCTAATCAGTGACACACGTACTCCCATATATATACCCATAAACCTGATCTAGGTGCACATATACAAGGGATCTATCACACGTGCAATCCTTGCATGCGGAAACTCTAGATAGCATTAGTACACAAAAGAGTATAAAAAGATACAATAAACATAATCACTAGGGAAAATAGACATCACAAGGAATACATGAGAGAATATTCAATGAATACATATACAATAGATAAAACACTAGCATACGGTAAATGGGAATGGAAGGAATGCAAGGTGCTCTTTGGAGCGGATCCATCACATCCACTCCCCATCCCACTGGGGTCTTTATAATCTCCTCTGAAGTCAAGTTGATCTTCGAGGCATCAGAAATTGACTCTAATCCTGGAATACCAAGAACAACGAGTGAGTACGACGACTCAGCAAAGTATAAACAACATAAACGTAACACGTGTTGTGTCTAAAAGAATCAGTAACAGGTAATCATATAAGATGTCAATTCTATATATTAGGTAGATCGTGCAATGAGTAAAGCATGCCATATGAGTCAATAACAGAAATACTATACTAAATGGCTACTACATATGCCATATTCTCCCTGTAGGAATCTATACATACTGAGAACACCATCGATTGGGCTAAGGTACGAATTGATCTCGGGTTCCTGGGGTCTGGAAGCCCTAAGACATAAATACACTACAGTGGTGCCATACATATTGCGCCAAATTCAACCCCGTCGGGTATCCTAAGGTTGAGGCTGAGTAATGCCTGACCATATGGAGCCAATGAAATATTAGAGCTTGAGTATAGCGTGCATATCATATCAAACATATATCATACGTTCAACTCATACGTACAAAGCTCAAGATGTCATGCTGAACATATCAAACATAATGAAAACATAGTGCACATATCAAACAAATCAAATTTATCATAGCAGATGGGCATATCGAAGCTAGACAACTAAATAGAAGAGTGGAGGTCAATAAACAGAAATCAAGATGTCATAAAACATGTTAAGGCTTATCAACTCACATTAATCAAACGGGTGGTATCGAACATGGAAGTCAGCTATTTCCGCTCGGGATTAACCATGGACAGAGCCCTCAGGGAATATCCAATCGTTGCCCAGCGCAGAATGCGTACCATGTGAATAGGAGGGCAAAACCGAAGTCAATATGTAATACAAATCGGATTATTTTGCAAGAAACACGATCTTTTACTAGCCAACCCTAACTTAGTTATCCATTGTTACTAACTGTTCATAATGATATAGTTTTAAGTTATCTGATACTTGGTTGTTTTTCCTTTGGTGTCTCATTGTATAAGTAAGAATATCGGAGTCCCTTAAACCAACACCCATGGAGAGGTGCTTAACAAATAGATAACATTCATGAATGTACCTCAGCCCTCAAGACCATTCATGATATTCATATGTTAGGTCATTAGTGTAGTTCATCTATAGGTCTCCAAGTAGTATAGAATGGGTTAGGAAGTTATGTACATTTAATTTCCTACAAGTTTACAGGTGACTTACCTGACCGATCGGGTAAGTGTCTGACCAGTCGGACCCCATCCAGAACCAAAATCCGACCGATCGGGGTTCAGGACCGACCGGTCGGCCTTGAAACTCCATGATACGCACAGAGTTGGTTCATAATGGACTCAAGGCTAAAATAAAGGTAAAAAATCTAAGTCTTAAGGGCCTACTAAGTCTGGTATGGTCTTTAACACACCCTTTGAGGTCTTTGTCCGATCTTTCGGCTTTACTGTATCAAATCCTAAGGTGTAACTATGTAAGTCTAAGAGAAAGTCATGGTGCTCCTATAATAGGACCGTAGGGATTCTAAGTCCATTATGTAGCCTAACAATTAGGCCACTAGGAGGTTTATGAAAGGCCTCTGGTTAGACTTGAAACCATTTATATAAAGAACCTACATTACTGAGATGTGCATGACCCGACTGATCGGGTACATGTCCGACTTGGTCCCAGAACCTCAATTTGATCGGTCAGACTATCAGGACCAATTGGTCGGCCCTGATATGCCCAGCCACGAATAGAACTAGTTACCCACTAACCTTTTATTTCTCTTCCTAACAATGAAAGAAGAACCAAAAGGGCTGTAGAACATGCATAGACAAAGATATTTAGAGTAAATCACAAGCCTCACAAGTTACCAACATGTATTCAACCAATCATTATTTATACTTGCCTTTACTGACGAAGAATCAAGCTTCATTCATTTCTACCCGGCATAAAAATCGGAGCTTAACACCGGCCACGAGACGAAGATGGAAGAAGAACGAGAGAGGGAGACGAAAAAGAAAAGGGCGACCGACTTAAAAAAAGGATAAGAACAAAAAGAGGCGGTGGCCTATATATATAGATATTTTAGCCATTTGCAACCAGGTCCAAAAGTTATACAAATTACAATTCGAGTCAAATGAGTACTTAAACATTTCAAATGACTCCAGATGATCCTGAGTCAGTTATGGAAAGTAACAAGCATTACGAAAGACACATGATGACATCAAGATGATGCCGAAATGACAAACTCAATTAAAATAAAAAATTATGAAAAAGGGCCCGAAGTTACCTAATCCAGATAAAAGTTAACCCAACTACCTAATCAAGACTCCAAACCTAACCCAACAAGAATAAAACATAATGACCCCCAGAAAATCCTCCAACAATACACTAACAACAAGAGTAATTGACTACTAAATTGGCTAATTGGGGTCGGGGTATTACATAGGGCACATCGAAGTCTAAGTGCTCAGCAATATCAAATTGCATATCAATAGGTCGATCAGCAGTGGCAGAGATGGGAGAATCATGTATTGTCATCGGCAAAACCAGAGTTGGACTGTCATATTTCCATCAGATTGTGTCCCCGATTATGAGCTGGTACACATAGATATCATGGAGGATAGTACAAAACCGAAAGTATCGATTCACGTAGGGGCAAAAAAATGAGGCAAGATGCACTGAGTATCACTGAGCCACTGACAGATGCTGACTTTTATCGTGATCCGTGGGATATGTATGCTAATGTTGATCGCATGCACCATGTGTTAAGGGGACTTTCACATCAAAATGCGCAACGAGTTGTGAGGGATCCTAATATAACATCCAGTACTTATAGATGCTGGAGTAGGAGTGACAGAGGTTGATGTATCCATAATAATATTGTTTTTGGTTTAGAATGGGGTTTTTTATTTTTGTTAAGTATGTAAGTAGTTCATAAATTTCATGTATAATATTAACAAATGTACTGCTAGTAATCAAAGTTGCATGTTATCTTCCAAATGAGTATAATGAGTTGCATTCAAAATTAGTTATATCCAAAATGAGTTACATGCCAAATTAGTTGCATTGTGTGACATTCCAAATGAGCTACAATGAGTTCATCCAATCTCTATTGTTTCACTTGTTGCTACATTTGAGTTGATAAGCTTTTTGAAACGCTCAATGCGACCTGTATATGCAGTTGCTCATTCATTTGCGCATGGAAGATGAAATTCAAGCCACTTGTTCATAATCGGTGGAATTGGATGACCTGAGTCCAAGAAGAGCTAAAACATAACAAAAGTCAGAAAATTCATTTGGAAATAATAAAATATTTCGAAAAAAGATGGATTATAACCTGAACAAAGTGGCTGCCGTTTACAAAACCAATCGCTATCTCCTTGAGAGAAACTATTAACGGTGGCATGGACCAAAGAGATAGAAAAGTAAGACATTGTTGCATGCTAAAGTGAAATAATACCAAATTGTAATGAGATGCGATAATATGCCCCATGTCTGGCATAGTGATCCAATGGGAATAACTAGGATAATTATCATAAGATGACAAGACCTCAATCAATTCCTGAACTCTGTTTTCAATCCCATACAGTTATTCATACTCTATTGAATGGGCAAGTAATTCATTTACTAAATCTCTCTTAACCCGTGGCCAATCATTTTCGGTCAGCCCAAGTAGCCCTGTAATGGCTCTAAAGCCATAGTTGCCATCAGCTGCAACATCTTTTACGACGCGTATGTAGTATCTAATCGATCTAGAAATTGCTCACGGTAAGAAACAGTAGGCTGTAATCTTGTGTGATGCACCTTCACTTTTCCTTTCTTCTTAACTCTACCATGTACACTTGCCTTGCTTTGAACAACGTTCACTTCATTAAATACAGGAGAGTAACTATCATGTGCAGATTGCATTATCTCAAAGGCACTTGAATCATGCCAGGTCGATGTATCAACCTTAATAGATGGGTGACCTCAAGCTTTTAATTTCACTTCTGGTTCCATTAAGAACGTGCTATCTGGTT
Organism: Sextonia rubra; assembly: GCA_037013555.1. Taxonomy (NCBI): domain Eukaryota; kingdom Viridiplantae; phylum Streptophyta; class Magnoliopsida; order Laurales; family Lauraceae; genus Sextonia; species Sextonia rubra. Next base: position 12,151,222 of record JASUAD010000011.1, read on the forward strand.
CATATAACTCTCTCAACTTCCTCAACATTTGCAATTACTTTGTATGATCACCTTTATTAAAAGCCATTTCAACTAATACCAACTCCGCTTTAACATCCAAAGTAGACCTCTTCATTGCACTGTTAGGCAACATATCAAGCTTACACCAATGTAGATGTACGCAACTGAGGAGAATTGGGTGTTGCTGATAAATATATTCTCCAATCTCATGTGCATAAGGTAAACCATGTGTACACGAAGGATACACATACATGAGACTGGATCAGTTCCAACTTGGTAAGCTCCTTTTCTTTCTGATAAAATTTTATCCAATGCATTTTTTGAAATATTACAATGAAGCTCATTGAATTTAGAAAGCTTGAAACTGTGTTGCACAACTGTCTTATTTTTTTCAAATGATGCTTGAATACTAGTATGTTACAATTGGAGCAGATTATGGATCTTTGTCCAGTTTGATTCAAGATTTCCTTGACTTGATCCAAGTTGTCTCTTTAACTGTGCATGTGAACTCTCAACCCTGTAAGAAAAATAAAAGTTATTAATTCATATGGACATATTACATAATAAATATAACTCACTCAAGAACAAACATTTACATTACCTATTCGATGTAGTATTCCCCAAATGTAAATAATTATCTGCCCATGCAAATACAAATGTTTCCTTGTATGCATCTAACCATGTGCTCTTCACATATTGCAGTGTTTCAGGATAAGTATGGAAATTCTTAATTAGCCTACCCAAAAGCTCATTATACTCTTCTTCTGTGGAAGAAGACATCACCATATTTTAACTTATATTGAACTTGTCCCACATTTTCTTGGTCTTAAACAACTTTTTATATTTACTCAAGACATTTTTATTAATGTGCCAAGTACACAATAAATGAATACTCTCCGGAAATACACTTTCGATGGCCTTCATGAGCCCCAACTCTCTGTCGGTGATAATGATTCCAAGAAAAACACAATTAGCATCAACAATAATAAAATGCATGACACCCAACACCCATGCATAATTATTTCATATTCAGCTTGGAGATTAGCAAAGCATATGGAAAATGTCATTTCTGTGGATGTAACTCCAACAATCTCCAAAAGAGGCAGTCAATACCGGTTCATCTTATATGTGCAATCCATTATCAAGATATGTGGAAATGCCTGCAACAATTTTAAGCCAGTTGGGTGTGTCCAACAAATGTCACTGAGGGTATTAGTATTATCACAGTTCCTATGCCATTCAATGTGCTTATGTTCTGCCAATTTGCATAAGAGTTGTTGCATTTGGCTTCTCTCACCCTGTTCAAAGACTTTCTGCTTATAACATGCATTGTAAATAGTCTTCATTGTTATTACATTTAGTTCACTTCTTTATTTTAATGTAACCAAAATATCTTTTGGCCTAACCATACTCTTTGACAAATCAATGAACAACTCCGTCTCTTCCTTTGATAATCTCCCTACAAATGAGTGCCCTTCTAGTTATTCCACAACCGAATGATTATGAACACCACACATTGTTGACCCATAAAAATTTGCAAATAGTGCAGTGAAGATATTACAAGCTTTAGATTATAAATTTCCAAAATTTTCGAAGCACTTGAACCTCATCTCGGCTCAAACCAGTTTCAGAGACTCTTTGCCAGCTCTTTGGGAATAACTACAAGACTTGACACTTCCACATGTTGAAGTAAGCTCCTATTCAATGAAATGCTTTCAAGTATATCTAAAGACTATTCCTTAAGGGCCCATTTGTTAAGTTCCCCTCATTGTAAAGTTAAAGTCATTTTTCATTTCACCACACAACAACCCAAAAAAGTCAAATCAAAATACCACATTTCAAAAAAATTCTTTTACCTTTTTACACAAAAAAGTCAAAAAATTACTTTTTTATCCCACTAACTAACAAAAAATATCTACTTTTAATACAAAAATTCAAAAAGTTATATTCTCTTTTCACTAAAAAACAAAATCTAATCATCGGATTGATTTAACCCCTCTTATTTTTTTTATCTTTTAAAATTACCATTCACCTCACTTCACTCCACCAATTAAATTAACAAACGGGCCCTAAGGATTCAGAGTATTTGGACATCATTTGGATCCAAACTTGGCCCAGATGATCATATACTATACTCTATGGGCCCTGCGCAAAGTGACATCCCATGAAGATCAAAATTAGTTGAAACTCTCGGGGGAAGCTCAAATGATGCCTAAGACAGGTTCTACAAAATCTCGAGTTCAATAGACATCATCGAACTCAAAAGCTATAGGTATGTCAACTTGGGATCAGTCTCCCCCCAAGCCATGGGGTCAATGACCAAAGTCCTGCTTCCCGATGTCCAAAATTGATGAAATTTGGGTGCGAAGCTTCAGTCATGCTCAGAAGATACTCTGCAAATTTTCAAGTCAAAAAGACTCCGTTTGGTTCAAATTTCATTACATGTCAGCTTAGAGAACAGTAATCCCGAGTTATGGGAGTCACCGGCTAAGATCTTACTTTCAGAAGGCCAAAGCTGATAAAATTTGGAACAAATGCTCAAAGAATGCTCCAAGTTACTCTCCTAAAGTTTCAAGTCAATTGAACATTGTTCGGATAGAAAACAAGCTAACTCCCTTAATGTGGGGTGAATAGTGACCTAACACATGCAATGAATAGGCCATTGTTTGAAATCATGCTTCCCCAAATCCAAAGCTGATGAAATTCGAAGGAATACTCCAAGATGTTCCTGATGTCAGTCCCTCCAAGTTTCAAACCAAACCAAGGTCATTTAGGCCTCAAACAGCTGAAACAAGGGCCCACTTTCATGAAAAGTCAACTGAAGGGTTGACCAACTTCAGAAGGTCAAAACGAGTTGAAACTTCTACGACACACTCAAAATAGTGTCAAGAAACATCCCTCCAAGTTTCATGAAGATTGGACATCGTTTGGGCCCAAAACAGGCGAAAACAAGTCACAAATGCAAAAGCCCGAAATCTTACTTTGTCGTGACCACGGCCTGTTCATCAAGGGAGTTGACCAACTTCAGAGGGTCAAAACGAGTTGAAACTTTTATGACATGGTCAAAATAGCGTCAAAAAGCATCCCTCCAAATTTCGTAGTGATTGGACTTCGTCTGGACCCTAAACAGGTGAAAACGGGCTGCAACTACAAAAATCCGAAATTGGGCCTTGTCCGTGACCGTGGCTACGATCACGGACCCCCAAAGAACATTTCCTGTGGTTTTGGGCTGTTTTTCTCCACTCCCTTTCGAAATTCAACTTCCCATAACTCCCCTCAACTCCTAGGAACCACCAGAAACCACCTAGGGCCTCTATAAAAGGGATAATGTTTGAAGGAAAGAAAGAAAAAGGGACACACATGAGAGAAAAATAGAGAATTGAAAGAACGCAAGAGCATTCAAGTAAGAAAAGTAGCATCCCATGACCATTCCTTTTTTTTAGTCACCAAAGTGAACAAAAAGATTCAGAGGAAGAGGAGAAGGGTGGGGTAACTACAGAGCAAACCATGTTCATGTAGTAATGATGACTCGAAGGATGACGTTGTCATCTTTGTTTTTCTCATTCAGGGGGATTTCTTAGCCATCACAGAGGTTGTGAACAAGCCCCTTTGGGCCTCATTTTGTTCCTTAAAAACCATAGGTTTAGAATGACACAACTTTGGCTTCCTGTGATACCCTCTTCGGACTTGAACAAAAGACAGTCCGTAAATAAGAATGATGAATTACAAAGTTTTCAATCGATTCCATAGTCGAATTCGATTTTCTCAATGGTCATCCAACACCCAAAGATGTCATGAAAGGGAGTTTCAATAATTGAAAAAGTTTGAAAAGAAAACTGGCATGAACAGCATGAAAAACGGAGGCAAACAGTGACCTCACAGTCACTATCTGCCAGTGACCGTGAGTCAAGGCCACTGGCCTGGGGCAGTGATCGTGGGTCACGGTCACCCCCCTTTTTCTTTCTATTTTTCACATTTTCTCACTCTATGTACATTTTTCTTGTAATTTTCAAATTGAGATCACATCTAAGACTTGAGGGAGGGGTTGTAAACTTTGAAAACTTGTGTGAACAACTTGCATCCCCGCGGTCAGGGCATTAGAACTCATGTAAATAAAGGAAAATTAATGATAAATTGTAATTAATTCCCATTCTTTTTAACACTTGAAGTACGTGAATGTAGGACATCGAATCCATTACACATTTCCACGTCATTTTTTGAGCGTGATCACACATAACTTTCAACGTCCAATCATCGCCTATAGCCAACTTCTTGACCTTTAATGTGAATGGGCATCCACATTTCTGCATGCCTATTTGTTTGATCTTCTTTTTAGGAGTCCCTTTGTCATTAGACCTGCATGCGCTATAATGTCCAAATCTGTCACATGCAATGGTATTTCTTGGTTTTACACCAACCCCACTTGCATTTGAGGCTCTAATCACAAAGACAATACCATTTCTCTTGCCAACATCACAGGCCCACTTGATTAAAGCATCCCGGCTTTTGAATATTTATACATATAGCCATTTATTTTTATATATTAACTCATGTAATTAATTTACAACATTATTAAACTTTGCACCTTACCTCATGAGCGGTAAATTCACTCGTATAATCCATTACACATTCATCAGTCACTCGGCTGCATTATGTAGACAAACCATCCTACAGATGGAAATGAAATGGAATGTTAGCTTATACATTTTATGTTCAGCGCTGAATGGCCGAACATACGTATACTGTTCGGTCATTCAGGTCTGAATATATGTGAAAATATTTGACCTCCTGTGGCTGAACATATATATGTATGTTCAGCCATAATTGGCCAAACATATTACATGTGTTTGGCTTCCTATGGCTGAACATATATATGTATAGTTGGTCATAGCAGACCGAACATGCATATAGATGTTCGGACTTTCAGGACCAAACAGCATGCGGGTTGATACCGAAAATTTTCAGAAAAAAATAAAAAAATTGTATAAATTTCAAACACACTCACCTTATCACTGCCATTCTCATTGAAAACAACTATTTAAGTGTTAATCTCCTCCTCCATTGCAATATTTGAGTGTTGATCGGTGCTTGTTGGGACAAAGAGCAATGAGAAGAGAAGAGAAAGCTAACTTGTACTCTTAGATAGTGATGCACTATTAGAAAGAAGGTGGAAGAGGGAAGGAGAAGGTCTTAAGGATGCTCTTTTAGATGGAAGAGGGAAGATAGAAAAAGGAAGAGGGAAGATGATCTTGGAGGAAAGAAGGAAGAAGGAAGAATGATGAAAGAGTGTGTATGAAAAGAAATAATGGATTAATGTTGCAAGAGACAAAGGCATCTTAGTCTTTTCATGCAGGGTCAAAAATGTAATTAAAAAAATAAAATCCTGGTGTAAGATGAGAGAAAAACAGTATGTTTAGAAGCTTCCTATAAATAATTATGGTCTTTATCTGTGGTTACTTTTGATTGGTGGGATTTTTTTTAGTAAATCCCCCAAAAAATATTACTCGTGGAAAGGGCTTGTGTCATGTGGTGTTCTGCGGGTAAGGAGCGTCCAAAAATATGTATCTTCCGATCCGCAGGAGATAATGTATCCCGTTAGTCCGTAGCAACGGTTTTCGAACCGCAGGAGATAAGAAGGGGCCTAAAAATATCTTCATCTTCCCTGTGCTCTAGGCAGTATAACTGATCTCTCTCACTATCAGGTGTGTTTCCTTTCCTCTCTCTCTCTCTCTCTCTCTCTCTCTCTCTCTCTCTCTCTCTTTCTCATTCTCTCCTCTGTTAGTCTGGCCATTCCCTCTCTCTTTCTCTCATTGAATGCTGCCGTTGTAGCAGCCGAAAATGAGAGAGAAAGAGAGGGGTGAGGACTATCGCCTGTTTGATGAAGGGCTTTTTTAATGCCATTTCCAAAATAAAGCATTTAGTTTGAGCATGGATTCTTGTTTATAGGCTGAATGGCCTTTCAATGTCAAGAATGTTACATTATTTTAGATGGGTGAAAGTGAAAGGTGAAAGACAACATGCAAATTAAGAAGACCATCTAATTTTCCCACTAGATGATTTCTTTTCATCTTAATCATGAAACTAAATTCAGAGCGTGAAAAAAAATAATTTACGGTCTTTACCTTCTGCCATATGTTATCTTCCACCTCTGGCCTCTCTCTGAGCTATACACATTGCACATTATCTTCCGCCTTTTTTTTTACCACTCATAAAGATGCATAGGTAGTTGCATCGTATGTAGTTGCAGCCTTTTCTTATGCAGGAGTATCCTATGAACTCAATTTGCTATGATAAAGTGGTGTGGAGTGATAAAGTGGTGAGGTCTAACGAAGGAATGATAAAGTGGATGAGTGAAGCATATAAACTGGAGATATAGATGGGACCCACACTTTCCTAGGATTTGATTCACTGGGTCATAGCTGGGTATCATTTCCTGCCAAAGGGGAGACCATTTGTAGATCTTCACCTCTGCGCTCTGTTTATTGTTGTGAGAGCAGAAAAAGAGCTTTTGGAGGGTAAATCTTTTGAGTGACTAATCCGTTGGGAAGGAGTGGTGTTGAGCCATTCCACCACCAAAGCCTTGGGAAATTGATTTAGTTGGGTTGCTGGCCAAGAATTTCTGTTCTTGGATCTTCCTGATCAATTTTTTTTTCCAATGGCATTGGCTATCACTCTCTATCAACCTTGGAAACCAGTGACATCATTAGCATGAGGAGTCCCATGCATGCATCACCTCTTCATCTCTACAACTCACATCATTTTGACTTTCCCTCTCTTCTCACTCACCTTGAGATGATTCTCTGTGAATACTCAAGCTGATGTCCCTCGTGCAGTCTTTTACCCTTCCTGAAGGTTCTCTCTCTTCCATCTTGTTACTAGTAATTTTGCCTCTTCTTGTCTCTCTCCTACGTTATTTATATTTTCCTTTGTGTTTAGCCCTAGCTTTATTCTCCTTGTCTCTGTAATCTGCTCTGGAAACCTGTATAGTGTATTCAGCTTTGGACTTGTTGTTTAATCTTGTTAAGTGCACTAAATGGCACAAGCTTATTGTGTAAGTGTAAAAGCGCAGTCCGAGCGACACCTTTAACCATGTGGTGAAGCGTGTCAACCATAGGAGAGTCTCCGCTAGTCCCACATTGGAGATGGCCACCCAGATCTCTGGGCTTATAAGTCAAACCTTGTCTCCTCGTGCGTTCACGTGAGCCAAAGTGGACAATATTATGTTAAGTTGGGCAGGGCTGTGACAGTAAATCTCTTAGATTTTTGTACACTGTTTTCCCCTTTTCATTCCCATTTCTTTTCTTCCCTTTTTGCTTTTCAAGTAATGTTTCTAGTGTCTCTTTTTTATTTGTTTAATTCAAGGGTAGAGAGTTGTTTTGGGATGATGTGTGGGTGTTGGGGGAGGGCTCTTCAAAATCAGAGTTTCCAAAGTTGTATAGGATGGTGATGAATACAAAACTTTAGTGAGGGCTGCGAGTTTTGTTGTTGGGGGGGGGGGGGGGGGGGGGGGGGTGGTGCGCTTTGACTTGGGTATGGTTTCAGAAGATTCTTGGTGGAGGAGGAGATTGGGTATGTAGCTTTTCCGAGATTTCAATTGTTTATCGGGATTCTATAGATGTGTGGATTTGGAAGCTTTTCCCTTTGTGGAACTCTTCATTCAAATCTTTCCAACGTCTTGTTTCTCTATCCTACACATCATTCTCTTTGTTCTTAGACTCGGGAGGGGATTGCCCAGCATAAGTTGGAAGCCTCTTGTTGGTTTGCACAGGGGACTATTGTCACAATTGCCAACTAAATGATTGTCATTTCATCCTCTAATATATCAAATGTCTCTTCCCTATGCAGAGAAGAAAAAGAAGAGACTATGGACCATCTTCTTCTGTGCTATGTTTGTTCGAAGGTCAAGGGAAGCCTTGTATTCATGGATGCATTGCTTCTTTTCCAGAAAATAAGCCTTGTGACAATGTTAGCTGTGGTCATTGTGGAAGGAGATAAATAATGGTGATTTTTAATGCTAGTGGAGTATATGTGCGAGATCTGATTGATGTTTTGCTTGCTAGTATTCAGAGGCGGTGGCTTATTAGGCCATAGCATGGGGGTCATGACTTATAAGTTGGATATATTTATAAATATATATCTATTTTTTGGGTTGCTTTCATGAGTGGGAATGTTGGGAAATGCAAAAATTGTTGAAGTGGAATCTGCTGCCATTGCATGAAGCTGCCAGAGGGAAGCCGGTTTTGGTTGGTACAGGGTGAGCTCTCTTTAATCATATATGGGAGTGTATATTTGCTTTTTGTGGTTGGATTGGTACAAAATATTGAATGAGTAGAATTATGGGCTATTAGAGAAGCATTGAGAATTTTCTGTAGCATCTTTCTGGCACTCTTATTGTAGGGAGTGAGCCATTCAATGGTGTAGAGTGGGTATCTTATCTAGCTTATCAACTTATTAGTGGGGGATGCATTTCTACTCTTGAAATGGGATAGATGGGGAATAGGGTGAGAAGAGTGTTTTTTTGTGTGGTTTGTTTTTGGTGGGAGGGGGACAGGAGGATAGCCCATGTGCGTCCATGCATTTTAGGGAGGGGAAAGGTGAATGCCCTCTTTCTCCTATTTGAGGTGAAAATTGATTTTCTTGACTAGTGAGCCCTCTTTCTCCTATTTGAGGTGAAAATTGATTTTCTTGACTAGTGAGCCCTCTTTCTCCTATTCGAGGTGAAAATTGATTTTCTTGACTAGTGAGAACAATTTAAAGAGGGAGGGAGGGAGGGAGAGAACCACTAAAGCGGGTGTGAGTTACCTATTGTCTGCCTATATTAATTTAAATCCATTGAAAAAGTATGAATCCGGGGCCTTTGAATTCTGTGTCGTGAGCAATAAGCATCTCAGTCACACACAAGTCAAATCAGTAACTGCATAATAAATTGGGCAATTTACCTGAATAATTAATTCGTTAATTATAAGTCTGAATCCAAATATCCATGAATCAATCCGAAGTCTTTAATGTTTAACATAAAACAAGCTAAAATAATTTAAAACTAATGCTCTAATAAAACCGGTGAGCCTTGACGTTGCTCAGCTGCATATATCAAATCCAATTGCTCCAGCATTAGGATCCTTCTGTATCTCTACATTGTGGTTACCTGGATTGGGGCAAATCCATAAATCAGTATGAATGAGTGAATAAAACTCTAGTCTACGTGTGTGCATGTTAAACAGGTCATGGCCCAAGGCCCATGATCACAAATTATGTCTCACGTGCATGAATATTGGTCATATTGTAACAGCTGTACAGTTTCTCTTAATTAGATTTCCCATTGTAAATTAGTTAGCTTACTTTCTAAAGTTAGAATAGCAATTGATGTAAATTAGCTAGTTTCCTAACTTAGAAGCCTTGATTTAGGCATGTAATACTCTATATATTGGGATTTCATTCTCCAAAGTTGACACAGAAATATATACATTCAAAGACTTTTGTCTTCGTGAGTCTGTCTTGGTCTGAGATTGTCATGGTATCAGAGCAGGATTCTAATCCTCAATATTAGAATTCATTCAAGGAATCAAATCAGAGAGAAATCCTTCTTTTTGAAGGAATAAACAGATAGAGCATCTGTTTCAAGGGATCGACATCATCTGATTGGATCAGATCAACAGTGGCCCACCTGCGATCGTCTCAGTATCATCAAGAATTCTTCCAGCCAGGATCGCCCGAGTCTCCTCAGTATTTTGGTGATTTTCTCAGATTTTTTCTGACAGTGTAAGGTGCGTTTCTGATCATTCTCGTGTTTTCTCAAAATCCTGCACAAGTTTTGATCAAGACCATCCAGATTCTTGGATCTTCAGCAGATTGTTTTCAAACCACTTCCAGTCTGAGCGAAAACTGTGTGGCTTCATAGATCAGGATCCTGATCAGAGACCAGGATCACCAGTGGGGCCCACGACAAGGTTTTCTAGCCCAAATCAAGGACGTCTGGGGTGTTTTTTTCAATTTTTTTTCCTCTGATTGACCTGATTGGTCTGATTTTGGGTTTGGATCGTCTCAAACATCTTCTCCAGCACTCCAGCATTTTTTTACTACATTACTGCTGCGCTTATCACTTGTTCTGTTTCACAATATAGTTGCTATGGACAAATCTGAGATCACTTTGGTCAAATTTAATGGAAAGAACTACCCTGCATGGTCTTTCCAATTTCAAACCTATCTTGAAGCAAAGGAATTATGGGGATTTATTTCTGGCACAGACCCTAAACCCACTGAGGATGAGAAGAAGATCTCCTCTTGGCATACTAAAGATGCCAAAATTAAATCCTGGATTTTGGGCTCTGTTGAGCCTCATCTGATCATGAATCTCAAACCTTACCCCACTTCCAAGGGTATGTGGGAGTATCTGAAGAAAGTATACCATCAAGATAATTCAGCACGACAATTTCATCTTGAATGTGCGATTGCTGAATATACCCAGGGAACCTTGTCCATACAAGATTATTATTCCGGTTTTCATACACTGTGGTCGGAATATGATGGCATAAAATATGCTGATGTGGCTCCGGATGTTTTGCTTGTTATTCACGAACTTCAGGCCTCTAGTCACAGGGATCAGTTTTTGATGAAACTTCGTAGTGACTATGACAGTGTCCGCTCTGCCTTGATGAATCGGATGCCCTTACCATCCTTGGATGTTTGCTTAAATGAACTCCTACGTGAAGAACAGCGCATTGCGACCTCCGCTCATCTCACACATCAAACGACTGAGACTTATTCCGTTGCCTTATCTGCCAGTAGAACTTCTCAGCCTCAGCCACGCGACTTGAGCAAAACACAATGTTACAGTTGTCAACGGTTTGGTCACATTGCCACTCAATGTAAACAGAAGTTCTGCAATTACTGTAAAAAGTCGGGCCATATCATCTCTGAGTGTCGCCGTCGCCCACAGCGTCCATCATCTCAGCCTCAGACTTCCCCATCTCAGCCACCGCATGCGTATGTTGCGTCGTCGGTTATGCCTGCTCCCACATCTGCACCCTCACAGTCTGACCCCTCATCCTCTCTCACTCCTGAATTGGTTCAACAGATGATCGTCACTGCCCTTTCTGCTTTTGGTCTCTCAGGTACCTCCTCTCCATCTTCTCCTTGGTTCCTTGATTCAGGGGCATCTAATCATATGACCGCTTCCTGTGCCCCACTCTCCAATGTGCAAAGATACACCGGCCCTCTTCAAATACAAACTGCTAACGGGGGCAATGTTCCCATTACTGCTGTCGGTGACATCTCTGGTCCCATTCCATTGAAAAATATTTATTTGTGTCCATCATTAACTTCAAACCTCTTGTCAGTTGGGCAGCTTGTTGAAAATGATTGTAACATCTCTTTTTCTTCTTCTGGTTGTGTTGTGCAGGACCAGATGACCGGGAGGGAGATCGCGAGGGGGCCTAAGTGTGGACGCTTGTTTCCACTGGATCTGTCTCAACTTTCTAGGAATAAAATTGGCACTAATGAGTTTTGTTTTTCTATTAGTGATACCAGCCAATTGTGGCATAAAAGACTTGGACACCCGAATTCAAGAACTTTGTCCCTTTTGTTCAATTCTGGATTATTAAATAAAATTACTGGTTTATCATCTTCTTCTGTGTCTTTTGATTGTGCTACTTGCAAAATAGGAAAGAGCAAATCTCTTCCTTTTCCTATTTCTACTTCCCACAGCACTCAGTGTTTTGCGTTGGTTCATAGCGATGTCTGGGGCATTGCTCCAACTCTTTCTCATGCTCACTATAAATATTTTGTGACCTTTATTGATGATTACAGTCGGTTTACATGGGTCTACTTTCTGCATTCTAAATCTGATGTTTTTCATGTTTTTAAAATTTTTTTGGCTTATGTCGAAAATCAATTCTCCACCTGCATTAAAATTTTGAGATCTGATTCTGGTGGGGAATACATGTCATCTGATTTTCAGCAATTTTTGCAAAACAAAGGCATTATTTCTCAACGTTCTTGTCCTTATACTCCACAACAGAATGGAGTTGCTGAACGGAAAAATCGCCATCTGCTTGATGTCACTCGTTCTCTTCTTTTGGAATCTTCGGTTCCTGCTCGTTTTTGGGTTGAGGCTCTGGCTACAGCAGCTCATCTTATCAATCGTATGCCATCCCCCTCCCTTGAGAATCAAAGTCCATATTACCGTTTGTTCCAGACCGCTCCCTCATATGATGATCTTCATGTTTTTGGCTCCACTTGTTTTGTGCATTTGCCACCATCTGAGAGGACCAAACTCACAGCTCAATCAGCTCAGTGTGTGTTTTTAGGTTATGCACCTTTCCAGAAAGGATTCCTCTGCTATGATCCTCACATTCGTCGTTTTCGTACATCTCGGAATGTTGTTTTCTTTGAAAATCAGTATTTCTTTCAAAAACACATTGATCCGCCTGACCCCACTTTTGTGTCCTTACCGGGTTTTTCTGACGACTCTTCTGTTGTTCGTTTTAATCCCAACTTTGTGTATCACAGACGGAATACCATAGCGCCTACTACTGCTCTTCCTCCTGATCCTCCTCCAGCATCTGGCTCCGGACATACTTCACTGCGTCGGTCCACTCGGATTTCGGTACCACCAGACCGTTATGGGTTCTCCCATACTTCTTTAATGGCCACTTTGTCTTCTTCTTCCATTCCACAATCCTATACTCAGGCTGTGCAGGATCCGTGTTGGAGCAAGGCTATGCAAGAGGAATTGGATGCGTTAGCACGAACTCATACGTGGGATATTGTACCGTCTCCTGTGGGTGTCAAACCCATTGGCTGTAAGTGGGTTTTTTCTCTCAAATTAAAATCTGATGGCTCCTTAGATCGCTATAAGGCGCGTCTTGTTGCTCTTGGTAATCGACAGGAATATGGCATTGACTATGATGCGACCTTTGCTCCGGTTGCCAAGATGACCACTGTCCGCACTATTCTTGCTGTTGCTGCCTCTCAATCTTGGCCTCTCTATCAAATGGATGTCAAAAATGCGTTTCTCCATGGTGATCTCCAAGAAGATGTTTATATGCGCTTACCTCAGGGATGCTCCTCTGCCCCCGGTATGGTTGCTAAACTTCGTCGCTCTCTCTATGGTCTGAAACAAGCTCCTCGCGCCTGGTTCGAGAAATTTCAAGCTGCTCTTCTCCGCTTGGATTTTTGTCCAAGTCTGTATGATCCTTCTATGTTTTTACATCATGCTCCATCTGGGATCACTATTCTTCTTGTCTATGTTGATGATATCGTCATTACCGGTCCTAATGCCGGAATGATTCAGCAGCTCCAAGCGTCTCTTCGTGAGTCATTTCAAATGAAGGATCTTGGCCCTCTCCACTATTTCCTCGGTCTTGAAGTTCATCAATCCCCTAAAGGTATTGTTGTCAATCAGCACAAATACACTGTTGATCTCATTGCCTTAGCTGGTATGACTGCTTCTGCTCCTGTTGATACGCCAGTAGAGCTGAATGTCAAACTCAGTCGCGACGAAGGTGATCTTCTTTCTGATCCCACCACCTATCGGCAGTTGGTTGGCAGCTTGATCTACCTCACGATCACTCGGCCTGATATCTCTTATGCGGTCAACTTGATGAGTCAGTTCATGACAGCTCCTCGTCACCTTCATTTGGCTGCTGTTCGCCGCATCATTCGGTATCTTATTCGCACATCATCTCGAGGGTTGTTTTTTCCATCCAACAATCCTCTGACTCTCACAGCTTATTCAGATGCTGATTGGGCTGGTTGCCCGGATACTCGCAGATCAACGACTGGATGGTGCATGTTTTTGGGTAATAGTCTCATCTCTTGGAAATGCAAGAAACATGACAAGGTTTCGAAATCTTCTACCGAGGCAGAGTATCGAGCCATGTCTGCTGCATGCTCAGAAATTCTTTGGCTACGGGGATTGCTTTCTGACATTGGTTTTCCAGCATCAGGCGCTACACCTCTCTATGCTGATAATACTAGTGCTATTCGGATTACTGAAAATCCGATTTTTCATGAACGTACTAAACACATAGAGGTTGATTGTCACTTTATTCGTGATGAGCTTAAACGTGATGTCATCAGCCTGCCCCATGTCTCCACTGAACTTCAACTTGCTGATATTCTCACCAAAGGTCTTCCCCGCCCACGTCATCAGTTCTTGGTTGACAAATTGATGCTCGTTGATTCTCCCGCATCAATTTGAGGGGGGGTGTTAAACAGGTCATGGCCCAAGGCCCATGATCACAAATTATGTCTCACGTGCATGAATATTGGTCATATTGTAACAGCTGTACAGTTTCTCTTAATTAGATTTCCCATTGTAAATTAGTTAGCTTACTTTCTAAAGTTAGAATAGCAATTGATGTAAATTAGCTAGTTTCCTAACTTAGAAGCCTTGATTTAGGCATGTAATACTCTATATATTGGGATTTCATTCTCCAAAGTTGACACAGAAATATATACATTCAAAGACTTTTGTCTTCGTGAGTCTGTCTTGGTCTGAGATTGTCAGTGCACATTCACATGTAAACAAGAACAATATTGCTGCAATAATAAATAAATGCATTCATTAAAGTCTTATCAAGGTTTCCTAAAGCTAGCCTTCACGCCACCACCTAACCACCTGATAGCACAGGCCCATAAAACATACGTCTTATGGATGCCTCTTATCATATAACTGGCTGACCTATACTTAGGGAAAATATCTGATCTGTAGTTGGGTAAACAATGTAACTGATCTAAGAGTCGGATCAACATATCTGACCTAGAAGTCAGGAAACAACACAGATGCCATGGAGTGGTATGTGCTAGTGGTCTAGGGGTGTCCAATGGGTCGATCCTGGTTAGCAATGTTTATACAAGATATTCTCTTGGATATCACATACACATAATTCTGATTAGAACTTATTCCTTCGTTGTTTTCAATACCTACAACAAGGTACCCCTTACACAATACTGGATTTATTATGCCTTGCACCTTGTCGTTACTGCCTTACTGGTATCCAATGGTGCAAGGGCAACTGGCCAACTGCATAACTAACCTTCTATTGGTTTGAGATGTTTCCATAAACATAAAAGGTCTTAAGTCATACCATCTTCACCACATGCCATAGGTGATATGTAGAATCAATATAATAAATCAGTATAGAATTAAGCAGTAGATCACCATCACATGAGTAGCATGATAGAATTTACAATTCAACATAAACATAATAATCAGATTCTCATAATGTAGTAAGATCATCGATGTATTCGTCTGAAGCACTTAAAATTTCTATTATACTCAGGTCATGCCTAGTCATAATGAAACCTCAATACCTAAAACCGTGGATTCAGCAGTATGGCTTTCAAACAAGTGACAATCATAAATATATTTCAAATATGGCATCAAAACCCCACATCTTCATGATGCGAGTAAGGTCCTGTAATAACCTAACCTACCTTGGTGGGCCATATTAGTCCAAACCATGTTTGGAGTCAGATTGGGAGTCTTAAATTTAATCAAAATATTTACAAGTCATGTATTAGGACTCTTCGTAAGTTCAAAGTAGGCAAGAACAAGGTTATTAGGAGAATGAGGAGTCCCATCCGACCTCTCTCTAGGAATACTTTTGCCAATAAGACATCCTTGTAGTTTCCAAAGTCCCGACCGACCTCTCTCTCTAGGAATACTTTTGCCAATAAGACTTCCCTGTAGTTTCCAAATAGGACTCTCCTCCAAGCACTAATATATATGTCAAGAGGCTCCTGTTATCTCACACACATCAACGAAAGAAATTCTAAAAGAGAGAGAGAGAGTGAGAGAGAGAGAGTGGAAGACTGATTCAGCTGTGGAATTGTTAGAAGGAGAGGAAGATCAATAGCGGGACGGCAGCGGCTGTCTGACGTGAGACCGATCACTGGCGGAGCAACATACTTCTATACAAGGTGAGTAGATTCTCTGAGCTTAATACTGTAAAATCTGGATTTGATGAAGCTTAGAGATATGATCAATTGATGGGCTATTCCCGACCCTATAATACTACTATCGTTACCGTGTAGTAACGTGGAAGACATCATCCAGAAAACCATAAATCTTGAACAAAACTTGTCGAACTGCGTTTCTAAGATTACTAGGTATACTGGACAGGAGAGTAGATAGAAGAGATCAATGGTTTCTGTGGTATCGAAATCAAATTTGGAGATTACAGAAATCCATGTCATCAAAACTTGCTTTGATCGACTTGAGTTGTGGGCCTATGCTATCCACTTGGTCATTGATCAGACCCCACATCTGGAAGGGAGCTGATGGGCGACCAGTGTAGTGGGGTCCATCGAGGGCTCCATCCATTGGGGGCCCACATCAGATGGGTTCTAGATGGGCTTGGCAAAAGAAACCCCTGACAGAAGAAGCCTGGGCGTGGTTTCAGTCTTTATGAAGTTTCTGGAAATTCCAAAAAAGTCCCTAAGCTCATTATTAATTAAAATAAGATCCCTAGCAGGTTTGTATGTAAGGAATATATATCTTAATGATTGTTTTAATTGATTTAGATATTACGTGATCTTTAATAGTGGTTAATGTATAAATATTCCTTGATGAATAAGTTCTAGAAATCAGTCTTTTGCCTTTTATTGGTAAGGACTATTTATAATGCCATGTTTATCGCATAGTTATAATGCCTTTTAATGGTAAGGACTAGAAATCACACTTTATTGACTGTCACTTGACTTACGATATATGGTTTTACAATTTAGTATGGGACCATTGATGAATGTTATAACATTTGAATATAATACAAATCTAATAAGTGTGATTAAGAGATGATGCCTGTAGCTGATCTGATGATAATAGATTATCACCTTAAATATAAATCATACCTCATACTATGGTACCAATTTTGATTCAGAGAGGGGCGAGGACTCAAACTCGAGTACAAGGGACTGATCCTGTGAACAGTTGGGTGATATTAAACAAAATATGAATTATGTGAGTATATTGAAATTGAAATTATTGTTTGAAATCGAGTAACCGCATTATTGATGATGATTTAGAACTTTCCTCGTGGATGTTGGTCGAGGAAAGTAGGTTCAACAATCATGGTGGTAGGATTAGCCATGTTATTGACAAAAATATAGATACTCCAGTGTGGGAGTATTGGAATAGGCTCAACAATCATGATAGATGATAAACCATGTTGTTGACAGAAATGTAGATACACCCGTGTAAGATATCGGAACCATTTGATACTCGAGTTGGAAAAATTACTTAGGAAAGAAATGATTAAGACATTGAGGTTAACTCTATTATCGAATTTATAAATGTTCATATGAATGTTTGAATATGTGTTATACCTTAATATTTAAATTATTCTACTTACCAATGTTACTGACCAGTAGTCCGCCCCACTCCAGGTAATGTGACGGAGATCAGTCGGTGGATATTGGCATGCGTGATTGATGTAGAGCGCAAGAAGTAAAGAATAGATTCATAGATGGGATTAGCCTAATACTTAGATATTTTCTCTTTTGCCAATAGAGATTTGTCTTTTACTCAGTAGTTTTATCAAGACTCTTAATATACTTAATGATTTAAATACAAAGGAATTTGAATGTTTGACCTTGATGCTCATGGGAATTTGTGTGATATCCCTACTAGGACTCTTATTAGAATTATAAATTAAAATAAAAGAAGATCATTAGAAGATTAAGGAACGGGACTCTCTCACACAAATACTCTCTTAGTAAGACTCCTTTGTAGTCTCCAAGAAGACTCCTTGTGTAAGTCTTAACACTTATATATATACACATAACGGGAGCTTGTTTTATTTATCCATCAATGACAGAAGAAGAGAGAGAGAGAGGGGGGGGGGTGGTGGGGACTGACCTGAGTTGGAAAATTTGTAGAGAAAGAAGATCACGAAGAAGACGAGGAAGATTGACAATGGAGCGACAGTGGATGTCTAGTTTGAGGCCAATCTCTATTCAAGCAACATACGTCTACACCAGGTGAGTAGAATTCTTCACTGATCAATAAAAATTGGAATTTAAAGATCCATGGCCTCGGGATTTGTGTGATATAATGAAACTGGGATGAAATTGATCACCCAGAAAGATGATTTTGTCAACCAGGTTATGGCTGCAGAAAGTTGTCACTGTCGACATGCTCTAGTCAATTGATCAGTAGAAAAACCCTTCGATCGGACCCTAATGATTTGCTAATGGAGACCCTAAGGCAGATAAGAACCCTAACCGATGTTCCATGCACATCAAGTTCCAAATCTGGAAGAAACTAGAGTTGGAGAGAAATTTGTTGCAAATCAGGTCGTCCCGAGGCTGATTTGCGTTGGAGAGTACGAAGCCCACGTGGCCCACCTGATCGAAGATCAAACCCCCACATCTGCTAGTGGACCCTAGGGTGATCCCGAGGATGAAGGACCCATGCGATTCGGACCATTGAGCTCTGCAGTAGAACTGCTCCAAGACAAGCGGGGGAGATCCCCTTCTTGACGAACATGAAGATGGGTTCTGCTTGGTTCTGTCGACATAGTCTTAATAAATAGTTACACAAATTTACATATAGGTCCCTGATGTTTATATTTATTTGTCAGATGACCTTTTCCTTTTATTCTTATAAGAACATGTAGGGAACAATAACTATGGACTGTTACTAGAATCTAATAAGCATGGTACCTACTATATAAGTGCTGAATTTTATCTTTACATTTGAATAGGACGTAATACATGTGTATATATATGGATAAAGAAAAGGAATCTTAGAGAAGAAATTTAGAAATTTACTATGAATGACTAAATCCATAATTGGAAAATTATTTGAAACAACCATTGATAGGAGATGCTCAACATGTATATGATTCAAATCTAGTTATTCTGATTATGACTTGATATTTGTGGATTACTTTTATAGATAAATAATCCCCCTCAATGAGATATAGGCAATGCCACAACCTGGTATCAATTCCGATTCAGAGTGGGGCGAGGACTAACCAGTGTTATGTGGTATTGGCCAAGGGGTAGAGTAAGGTAAATTTTACTTATTATGATGGAGATGAATCTATAATATATTTCTTGATGTTATTGATGATTGAAATAGAGTAACATCAACTGCTGGCACTGAGTATAGAATTTCTCTCATGGATGTTGGTTGAGGGAAGTAGGTTTAACACACATGGTGGAAAGATTAACCATGTTGTTGATAGAAATGTAGACACTCCGAAGTAGGAGTGTTGGACTAAACTCAACAATCATGGTGGATCATAAGCTATATTGTTAACAGAAACGTAGATACACCATATGGGGTATCAGAATCATTTGATGCTGCAGTGGGAAATTACTGAAGAAAGAAATTGATTAAGATGTTATTTAATACCTTTATTGAATGTATGAAGATTCATTTGAATGATTGAAATATGCTATACTTTAATGTGTTCTTATTCTACTCACCAGTGTTACTGACCAGTGGTTTACCTCACTCCAGGTAATGTATTTGTAGAGGTTGCGGAGAGTGACAGAGATTAGCCGGTGGATTTTGGCATGCGTGGTTGATCCATAGTGCAAAAAATAAAAGAATAGATTCATAGATGGGATTAGCCCAACACTTAGTTGATTATTATATTACAAATAGAGATTTGTCTTTTATTCAGAAGTCTTTATCATGAATTCTAATATATACTTTATGATTTAAATACAATGGCATTTAAATGTTTTAAACCTTGATGCTCATGGGAATTTGATTTATGTGGTGTTATTATAAAAATTTGAGAACGGCTTAAGAATCTGAAGAGCTCCAGATTCTTGGGTTGTTACAATTTGATTTATGCGGTGTTGTTAAAAAAAATTTGAGAACGTCTTAAGAATCTGAAGAGCTCCAGATTCTTGGGTCGTTACCGTCTTTACGGTAACGACCCAAGAATCTGGAGCTCTTCAGATTCTTAAGCCGTACTCAAATTTTTATAACAACACCGCATAAATCAAATTCTCATAAGCATCAAGGTCATAAACAATCAAATTTCATTGTATTTCAACTATTATGTAAATATTATGAGTGTTGATAACACTACTGAATAAGACAATCTCTATTGTAGAAGAAAAATATCTAAGTCTTGGGCTAATCCCAACTACAATTCTATTCTTTGCTTTTCGCGCTCTGGATGAGCCACGCATGCCAAACTCTACCGGCTGATCCCCGTCACTCCCTGAAATCTCCATGACTGCATTACCTGAAGTGGGGTGAACCACTGATCAGTAACACTGGTGAGTAGAATGAGAAACATTAAGGTAAAGTATATTTCAATCATTCAGAGAACATATATATTCAGTGATATAATTACAATAACATTCTAATCAATTTCTTTCTTGAGTAATTTTCCACTGTGGTATTAAATAGTTCCGATACCCCATACGGGTGTATCTACATTTCTGTTAACAACATGGCTTGTCATTTACCATGAATGTTGAGCCTGTTCCGATACTCTCACATCGGAGTATCTACATCTCTATCAACAACATAGCCTATCTTGCTACCATGATTGTTGAACCTACTTCTCTCAACCAACATCCACGAGGGAAGTTCTATACTCAGTGCCAGCAGTTGGTATTACGCTTATTTTGATCATCAATGGTAATTTCATTTCAATAACTTTAGTATAGATTCATCTCCACCATAATTGGCTACATCATCTTACTCTTTCTTTGGCCAGTACCACACAACACTGGTTAATCCTCGCCCCACTCCGAATCGGAGTTGGTATCAGGGTGTGGCATTGTCCGTATCTTATTGAGGGAATTATTTATCTATTATGAAGATTAGCCACGGACATCAAGTCAAATTTACAAATACTAGATAAAAATTTTCAGCACTTATACAGTAATTACCAGGGTCATTAGATTATAATAACAGCCCATGCTTACTGTCCCTGCATGTCCTTATAAGAATAAAAGGAAAAGGGTCATGTGACAAATAAATATAACATCAGGGACCTATATGTAATTCTGTGTGTCTATTTTAATTAGGTTATGTCGACAGAGCCCAGAGGATTCTTACAGTACCGACTTCATATTCGTCAAGATGGAGGGCTCGCCTGGCTTGCCTTGGAGTAGTTCGTCTGGGGAGTTCAGTGGTCCAAATCGCACGGGTCCTTCACCCTCGAGGTCGCCCTAGGGTCCACCAGCAGATGTGGGGACCTGATCATTCATCAGGTGCTCCACGAAGATTCCTAACTCAATCACGTGCAGGAGGTTTTGACGAGTACCGACTGTGACGATCTCAGATCCAAGCCTGAGTTTCATTCAAATCTGGTTTCTATGGAAAGGAGGCCTTAATTGAAGATTAAAGCAAGATCGAGGCAACTGTTTCCTCCAATTTCTCCATCCAGAAGGTAAGTTTCGATGCCGTTTTGTTCTCTGGTAATGTCGTCACAGTCGGGAGATATCTTTCTCTTCACAATCGATGGTGTAATTGAGATAGTTTTCAAACTTGTATGGGGTCATTGGGGTCGAACACTAATTTTGCATCAGATTATCAGATCTGATTCATCATTGGATGGGTCGTCTAGGTTAAAAAAATCAAATCTGGCAGATACGATAGGCCAGCAATCACTGTAGTGCAAGTATATAATAGCAACAATTCATCGGGGAATCAGATAGTTCTAGTTTTCTACTAAATTCAGCTACATCACAACCAACTTAGATTCTACTCACCTGGTGTAGTAGTGTATTGCTCCGGCGGTGATCGGCCTCGCGTCAGACATCCTCTGTTGTCCTGTTGTGATCTTCCTCTGCTTCTAGCAATTCCACAGTGAAGTTAGTCCTCTCTCTCTCTCTCTGAAATTTTATTTTCGTTGATCTTTGAGATAAGGGACTCTACATATATATATACTGTGTCTGGAAGGGAGTCCCGTTTGGGAACTATAGGGTATTCTTGTTGGAAACTTATTCTGAGAGAGGAAAGTCTGTTGGGACTCCTTATTCCCCTAATAATTCTCTTTTAACCCACTATGGACTTTCCAAAAGTCTTAAAAACATTCCGATCAAATTAGGACTCCCTGTCAGGCTTCACAAAAGGTTAGGTTATTACATTCTCCCCTCCTTTTAAGAAATTTGGTCCTCCAAATTTAAACCATACCTGATGGAAAAAGTTGCGGATATTTGTCACGAACCTCCTCCTTTGACTCCCATGTGGCTTCGAGTTGATTATGATGCTGCCATAGGACCTTAACTAATCGTATAGTCTTGTTCCGCAGGGCTCTTTCCTTTGTCTCTAGAATAGCCACTGGCTTCTCTTCATTGGACAAATCTTGTTGTAACTGGAGAGGCTCGAAGCCAATAACATGCGAGGGATCTGGGTTGTATTTCTTTAGCATAGACACATGAAAGACATTGTGGACGCCTGACAATTGAGGTGGTTGTGCGAGCTCATAAGCATTCCCATCACTGACTCGTCCTGTTACTTCGAATGGTCCAATATAACGCGGACTCAACTTACCTTTTTTTCCGAATCTCATTACTCCCTTAGTTGGGGATACTTTGAGAAAAACATGGTCTCCTACTGCGAATTCCAATTCTCTCCTGCGATGGTCAGCATAACTTTTCTATCTGCTTTGAGCAGTCTTTAGCCTATCCCGAATTTTCTTGATATTGTCCGTCGAAGTCTGCACCCAGTCTGGTCCAAGTATTCTTCGGTCACCTACCTCCTCCTAGCAGATAGGAGTTCGACAATTTCGTCCATACAACGCCTCAAAAGGTGCCATCTGAATGCTTGAATGATAACTATTATTATAAGCAAACTCCACAAGTGGTAATTGCTCATCCCAACTACAATTCTATTCTTTGCTTTTCGCGCTCTGGATGAGCCACGCATGCCAAACTCTACCGGCTGATCCCCGTCACTCCCTGAAATCTCCATGACTGCATTACCTGAAGTGGGGTGAACCACTGATCAGTAACACTGGTGAGTAGAATAAGAAACATTAAGGTAAAGTATATTTCAATCATTCAGAGAACATATATATTCAGTGATATAATTACAATAACATTCTAATCAATTTCTTTCTTGAGTAATTTCCCACTGTGGCATCAAATAGTTCCGATACCCCATATGGGTGTATCTACATTTCTGTCAACAACATGGCTTGTCATTCACCATGAATGTTGAGACTGTTCCGATACTCCCATATCGGAGTATCTACATTTCTATCAACAACATGGCCTGTTTTGCTACCATGATTGTTGAACCTACTTCTCTCGACCAACATCCACGAGGGAAGTTCTATACTCAGTGCCAGCAGTTGGTATTACGCTTATTTTGATCATCAATGGTAATTTCATTTCAATAACTTTAGTATAGATTCATCTCCACCATAATTGGCTACATCATCTTACTCTTTCTTTGGCCAGTACCACACAACACTGGTTAATCCTCGCCCCACTCCGAATCGGAGTTGGTATCAGGGTGTGGCATTGTCCGTATCTTATTGAGGGAATTATTTATCTATTATGAAGATTAGCCACGGACATCAAGTCAAATTTACAAATACTAGATAAAAATTTTCAGCACTTATACAGTAATTACCAGGGTCATTAGATTATAATAACAGCCCATGCTTACTGTCCCTGCATGTCCTTATAAGAATAAAAGGAAAAGGGTCATGTGACAAATAAATATAACATCAGGGACCTATATGTAATTCTGTGTGTCTATTTTAATTAGGTTATGTCGACAGAGCCCAGAGGATTCTTACAGTACCGACTTCATATTCGTCAAGATGGAGGGCTCGCCTGGCTTGCCTTGGAGTAGTTCGTCTGGGGAGTTCAGTGGTCCAAATCGCACGGGTCCTTCACCCTCGAGGTCGCCCTAGGGTCCACCAGCAGATGTGGGGACCTGATCATTCATCAGGTGCTCCACGAAGATTCCTAACTCAATCACGTGCAGGAGGTTTTGACGAGTACCGACTGTGATGATCTCAAATCCAAGCCTGAGTTTCATTCAAATCTGGTTTCTATGGAAAGGAGGCTTTAATTGAAGATTAAAGCAAGATCAAGGCAACTGTTTCCTCCAATTTCTCCATCTAGAAGGTAAGTTTCGATGACGTTTTGTTCTCTGGTAATGTCGTCACAGTCGGGAGATATCTTTCTCTTCACAATCGATGGTGTAATTGAGATAGTTTTCAAACGCCCCCCTATACTCATGCATGATATTGTCCGCTTTGGCCCATGGGCCTCACGGTTTTATTTCTGGTTTCTATGGAAAGGAGGTTTTAATTGAAGATTAAAGCAAGATCGAGGCAACTGTTTCCTCCAATTTCTCCATCCAAAAAGTAAGTTTCGATGACATTTTGTTCTCTGGTAATGTCGTCACAGTCGGGAGATATCTTTCTCTCACAATCGATGGTGTAATTGAGATAGTTTTCAAACTTGTATGGGGTCATTGGGGTCGAACACTAATTTTGCATCAAATTATCAGATCTGATTCATCATTGGATGGGTTGTCTAGGTTAAAAAAATCAAATCTGGCGGATACGATAGGCCAGCAATCACTGTAGTGCAAGTATATGATAGCAACAATTCATCGGGGAATCAGATAGTTCTAGTTTTCTATTAAATTCAGCTACATCACAACCAACTTAGATTCTACTCACCTGGTGTAGTAGTGTATTGCTCCGGCGGTGATCGGCCTCGCGTCAGACATCCATCGTTGTCCTGTTGTGATCTTCCTCTGCTTCTAGCAATTCCACAGCGAAGTTAGTCCTTCTCTCTCTCTCTCTCTCTCTCTGAAATTTTATTTTCGTTGATCTCTGAGATAAGGGACTCTACATATATATACTGTGTCTGGAAGGGAGTCCCGTTTGGGAACTACAGGGTATTCTTATTGGAAACTTATTCTGAGAGAGGAAAGTCTGTTGGGACTCCTTATTCCCCTAATAATTCTCTTTTAACCCACTATGGACTTTCCAAAAGTCTTAAAAACATTCCGATCAAATTAGGACTCCCTGTCAGGCTTCACAAAAGGTTAGGTTATTACACCTATCAGGTTTGTCCCTCACCATATGGTGAGGGGTGGATGCACATGAATATCCTGTCTGTAATATCCCAAAGTTCAAAATAGGGGTTGAGTTTTGAGCCTACTTTAATTGATGATTGACTCTTAATATTTTTGAATTGTGTGGACTTATATTTTATTTATATGGTATGCATTAATCACTAATTATTTTGATTTAAGTTCCACTTAGAATTGGGTTTTAATCTGTTAAAAGATGTGGGACACTTGAATAAGGTTAGTGAAACCTTTAAACTATGAGAGATGTGGGACCCAATTCCTTAGTAACCTTGTGTGCACAATACTCACATCCCAAAATGGGACTGCACATGTTCCCTATTAATAATGAAATTAGAAAGAGGACTATTCCTTAGATAGAATTCAAAATAGAAAGAGGAGAAAGGAACCTCACCTATAAATTCATGTCGCCACTTGAAGAACCTCCATTTGATCTTCCCTCTCTACTCTCCTCTTCAATTTTGTAGCCAATCTCAGTTAAGAAGTCCTAACCGTAAGGAGAACTTGAAGGAGAAGGATCAGCAATTAGAAGCCTAGATTGATGTCATATAGCTACAGCCTTCCTCCTATTGCTAAAGCCACTGTTGCTTAATAGGAAGATTAGCGATGCCCTAATCTTCCTGTGTTCATGATAGATTTATGTTTCTTTTCTAGTTGGGATCTAGGGTTTGGATGGAAACTTGACAAATGTTAACTTAGTGGTTGAATGAGAAGGATTGATGAAATCCCCTCGGCTGAGTATGGTGGCTGTAACGCCCCCACCCTATATGCATGCATGATGTTGTCCGCTTTGGCCCATGGGCCTCACGGTTTTATTTCTGATGGGCCTCAGCCCACCAAAAGGCCTCATGCAAGGTAAGGGTGCAAGCTCTATATATAAACCCATTCACTTTTCCTCTCTATCGTCGATGTGGGACTCCAGGATGTTACAATCCACCCCCTTTAGGGCTGCACGTCCCTGTGCAGTAGCCTGCCAGTTCCTGTAGCCTACCAGCACTCTTGGCCTGCCCACATATGAACCCGCCCACTTGCACCAGGCCACGGCAGGGACCCACAGTCGATTTAATCGAGAGTCGGCTTTGATATCATTTGTAACGCCCCCACCCTATATGCATGCATGATATTGTTCGCCTTGGCACGGGCCAAAGCGGACAATATCATGCATGTGTGAAGGGTGGGGCGTTATAGTGGCAAGGGATTTTTAGCTTGCTGACTGTGGTATATATATATATAATTTGGTGTGGGCCAGTTGTTGTATAATAGGTTTTGTGGTGGCCAACTTATGTTTATGGGTGTTTTGATATAGCTGGCAGTGGATTTGGGTTCAAAACCCATACCTAAACGTAGATTTGGTTTCCAAAACCATAGCTGAATGTAAATTGGATTTCCAAACCCATAGCTGAATGGACTTCGGTTTTGCTTTTATGCTAGCGGAACCCCAAAACATGGGTTTAAGGTTTGGCCAATCATCATTAGGGGTTGTAGCTTTCGGTGAGCTGTATGAAACCCTTATTAGTTGTTCTTCTGATGTTTATAATAAAATAATTTGATTGATGTATTATTCAATTTTCAAATGAAGCTTGGATGTTAGATGAACATGAATTAGGGGTTTTGATTGATGATAGACATTCTTAAATTAGATTAGGATTTTTATGAAATCCAATTCAATATGATGGTATTTTGTGATGGCTGAAAACATGGAGGAGTTGGAACAACCGAACCCTAGGTTGGGTTTTTATGTGTGGATGGTTCACTAAGTTGGTCCTACTATGTTTTCAATCACCATAACATGGTGAGGGATAGATGTGCATGAATATTTCCCATCACAGAATGCATCACTGATTTTTATTTAAGTTGAAGAAGCATCTTGTGTTCGTAGAAATGTTCAGAAATAAGCTAGTTTTGTGACTGGAGAAAAGTTGTCAAAAAGCAACTGCATTCTAGGATTAAATTAGAATGAAGAATCACTATATCCTTTACTGGAAATTATGCACTATTTGTTTCTTTGTTAAAACATTTCCTAAATATGTTGCTGTTATCTCTTGCGAAGTTAATGCCTACAGTGAAAGGCAAACTTTGAGGACTGTTCCAAAAGAACAAAAATTTTTTGAGGATTTTAATTGCAACCAGAAATTATACACTGTTGAGAGATTATGAATGCGTGACTGATTTTGAACCATCTTATGTTGCGGAGGCAAGTAAGTCAGTTTCGTAATGGGAAAAAAATTGTTGAAGAGTTTACCAGTGTCCAACATTAAATATCTTCTTAAGTTACAATATTCTTAAACATAAATTATGCACTTTGGTCTCCTTGATGAATACATTTTCTAAATATATTCATGTTACCTCTTTTGAAGTTTAGGTCTATAATGGAAGATAAGGTTTTGGGATTTGACTTAAATGTTATAGATGAATTGGATGGTGATCAATTATATCATTAACTTTCTTGAGTTTTGTAGGATGATGGTTGAATTGGCATTAAATCAACCCTTCATAGAATCAAGATGCAGAACCCTTCTTTTTGGTTGTGAGAATAAGTTGGGTGGAAGAGTAAGGCATTCCCATGGGACTGTTGAGAGTAGCAAATGTGACAGATTCTTTCTTGATGGGCGGGGCACGTTAAGAAGCTTTGATGCCAAAAGACTGTCTAGGAAAAAGGGTACGAGTGACATCATTGTTCCTTTTCATATTAGATTGCTTTGATTTTATATGATTTCTGTCTCATGTAGTTTCTGTTTTCATCCATGATACAATCAAACTGATGAAAGTATCATCTTCCAAAGTTCGCATTATTAGTTGCACTTCAGTAGGGAATAGTATAGTATGGGTTGGACAAGCATAAGGCAAGTTCATGAGATGTTGTGCATCACTGAGTGCAATTTAGATTGATGGTGCACTCCCATGTGATGTTGTTATCAACACAGGAAAATATAGAGAAGATATGGATGAATGGGTTGGCCCTTATGATAACTGAGCCCTCTCTTTATGTAGATATGATGCATCGTG
Source organism: Sextonia rubra (assembly GCA_037013555.1). Taxonomy (NCBI): domain Eukaryota; kingdom Viridiplantae; phylum Streptophyta; class Magnoliopsida; order Laurales; family Lauraceae; genus Sextonia; species Sextonia rubra. The sequence goes on from JASUAD010000011.1 coordinate 12,179,273, forward strand.
AGGCAATTACAATCCCTTAATTAGGGTTACAATCATTCAAATAAATATCCTAGTCAGCAAAACCCTTTGGATATGATCATTAGCATGGTAGTCTACAATATATGTTGATGCTTTGAGAGACCCCAAACTCCATATTCCCCTCAAATTGATGCAAATTAACAACCATCAATTTAGTTATGAGAAAATGATGCCAATCTCTTGTCAATTGTCATAGCTTTGGTGAAGATGCTTGCAACATGATTAGAGAATGAGATGTGAGGAAATGGTAGAAGTTCCTTTTGTAGCTTTTCTCGAACAAAATAATAGTCTACTTCAATATGCTTTGTGCGCTCGTGAAAGATGGGATTTTGAGCAATCATGATGATACTAGTGTTATCGGCATTCAAATGAATAGGAGTGGGGACATTAACACCAAGTTTGTTGAGTAATGCAACAAGCCAAACAGTTTTAGAAGAAGCTGAAGACATGACACAATATTCAGCTTCAATAGATGATTTTGAAACACACTCTTGTTTCTTGCATTTTTAGTAAATGTCGAAATTTCCAAAAAACATACACCAACCGGTTGTAGAGTTGAGTGTCAAGACAACTAGCCAAGTTAGCATCAACATAAGCAGAGAGGTGCAGTGGAGATGAAGATGAAAACAATAATCCCCTTTCCAAGGTTCCTTTAAGATATTTGATGATGCAAAAAATAGTTGTTAAATGATGATGTCTTCGATCAGACATGTACTGGCTCACAATGTTCTCATCATATGAGATATCTAGTCGAGTTGATGTCAAATAAATAAGGCTCCCAACCATATTTTATTTCATACCATTTTAGCTAAAATGGATAAAATTTTTTGTTTTGGTTAAGTGGCCGAAACAAAATTTCATATAAAACTTTTCATTTAAAATTTCGGACAATTTTGGCTGCATTGAATTTGGTTTATTTTTTTGGCTGAAGTAGTATTTTACAGAATTAAATATTTTTTTATTTTTTACTTTTTATACATGTATATACTTTGTATTTGTTATATTTCCCTAAAATGTAATTCCAAAAAGTTTTACTAGAATGGATTAAATCCATATTTATTGTTTTATTTTAAGGATTTTACTGGAAAAACCTCTTAGATGTGCACTAAACACGATTGATCTTTTTTCAATGTGCACGGATCGGGTCCAGGGGGCGTATTTGTGTGCAATATATATATTTTTTGCATGTGTGGCTAAGTGTCGCCTACATAGAAAAAACAATGCAGGGAAGAAAGGAAGAAGAGAAGAAAGAAAAAAGGAAGAAGAAGAGAGAGAGGAAGAAAGGAATGAAAGGAAGAAGAAGAAGAGAGGAAGAAAGGAAGGAAGAAGAAGAGAGAGGAAGAAAGGATGGAAGGGAAGAAGAAGAGGAGATGAAGAAAGGAAGGAAAGGATGAAGAAGAGGAGAGGAAGAAAGGAAGGGATTAAGAGTTCTTTTTTTCTTGTCCTTTCTTTTCTTCTTTCTCCTCTCTTCTTCTTTCTTTCCTCCTCTCCTCTTCTTCCTTTCTTCTTTCTCCTCTCTTTTTCTTCTTCTTTTCCTTCGTTTCTTCTCTCTTGTTCTTCTTTTTTCTCTTTTCTTTCTCCTCTCTTCTTCTTCCTTTCTTCATCTCTTTTTCTCCCTTTCTTCTTTCTTCTTTGCATTTTTTTTTCTATGTGGGTGTCACTCAGCCACACATGCAAAAAAATAAAAAATAAAAAATAAAAAAATGCACACAATGAGGCCCTATGGACCCGATCAGTGCACATTGAAAAATTGGGAATAATTGTGATTAGTGCACATCTACGAGGTTTTTTCGGATAAAATCCTTGTTTTTTTTATTTTTAAAAATTTTCTACATATATATTATTTTTATATTCCCCTGAAATGTAATTTCAAAAGGTTTAGCTGAAATTCTGAATGGACCGAAACATTTCATTTTGGAGGCTAGACCGAAATGAGGTCTGAAACGATATTGACAATTATGCTCCTAACCAACTTTTGATACAGGGTGGGATTCAATGTCAAATTACCAAAATCCTTGTGACAATTGACATTATTTTCTATGGGTGTATCAAGGGGCTTGCAATCAATAAGACATGCAAGATCAATCAATTCTTAAGTATACATTTCTTGTAAAATCATAATCTAGCGGTCGGAGAGCTGAACCTCTATTAGTAAAAAGTAAGTGAGATCACCAAGATCTTTCATATAGAAAGATGATCGAAGAATTTGTTGTAAGCACTGAATGCTGATATTATCACTTCCAGAGATAATAATATCATCCACATACACTAAGAGAATGGTTATGACTGTGGATGTCCTTTGAATAAATAGTGAATTATCTGAGTGACTTTGTTTGAACCAAGAATTGATGATAGCTTTGTGGAATTTTTCAAACCAAGTTCTAGGAGCTTGTTTTAGTCCATAAAAAAAATGGTGAAGGTGACAACACAGACAAGTGAGTGAAGCGTAAGTCATCTAGCACACATATAAATTGTCTCCTTAAGATCAACGTATAGAAATATATTCTTGACATCCATTTGAAGAAGAGTCCATGACTTAATAGCTACAACGACTATCAAAGTGCGAACATCAATCATTTTTGCCACAGCCGCAAAGGTCTCATCATAATCTAATCCACATTCTTGATTCTTTCCCAAAGCAATGCTGTGAGCTTTATATCAATCATGAGATCCATCTGCCTTAAATTTAACAATGTATACCCATTTACAGCCAACGGGAGTGACATTAGAAGGACAAGAAACAAGATCCCATGTTTGATTCTCATTCACTGCAGTAAGTTCTTCCTTCATTGTTGCCTTTCAACACTTATGTAAATTGCCTATTGTACAATCGTGAGATGGTGATAGACTCAAGGCTTGAGAAAAGGGACAATCTATCAGGTGGTCAAGAAACATGATTGGAGCATCAAAGTGTGGGCATAGTATGGACATTTGCAAGAGCGGGACTGGGAGCCATCTCAGTAAGGGCGGTATTAGTAGGAACAATTGCCAATTGGCACCATGGTACACAAGACCCTTTGAGAATTTATCCAACGCCAGAGGGTTGGAAAAAGGAGGAAATATAGGTAAAAAGGAAAGAGATGATGTGGCTGAAGATGATCATAGAAAAGTGATAGAATGAAAAAACGAAATGTTTTCAACCAAAAGCAACATCATGAGAGAAATATTTTCTTTGAAGAAAATCATAGTAAATGAACCTTTTTTTGTGTGTCAGCATAACTTGAAAAAATACATCTAGCGTCTTGAGAAGTGATTGATGCAGGCCCTAGGGTTATGGCTTGCTTGAAGTGTTGAAGCATGTGTTCAAGCACACTTCAAATTGTCAAGAAGACTTTAAACACACGACGATGCACCTCCAGGGATAAAACACACAATTTTATTCAATAATCAAAGTCTGATGAATAATTCACTACAATGCTATATAAATAAGAAAACAAACTTAATGCCTAAGAAAACCGTAACCTATTAATAGAAACTTCCCTAATAATGCAATTAGAAAGCCACTAATAAAATAACATATTCCTAATCTAATTTGAAAGGAGACTACTTGTGGGGGGGAAACCACTCATGGGGCCCATATTGCATTATCCTCCCTAGCTTAAAAGAAGAGTTTGTCCTCGAACTTGGGTTTTCTTCGGAGTCTGTAAATATGGTGAACATGAAGGACTTCCTTTTTTACAACTGCTCGGGAACTTTTCTTCTACGGTTTTGGCTTCTCAGGATGAAGTATAACTTTTTTCCACTATGTATGAATGTGTATGTGTTGTCGTGCATACCTTGAGTCTCATTTTTGTCATACATCCGTGATCGTCTCGACAAGATATCACCACTATCTATAGTTAGCACATTGCACCAAATTATATCTTTGTAATCATCACTAATAGTAAACATAACCTTACTTGTGTGACATACGTGTGCTTGATCACCTGTCATCAGCCATTTGCCAAAATAAAGCCGATTGCGCTTGTAAACCTTCAACTTGAGGCGATCAACAAGAGATTGAGAGATGATGTTTTCTTCACTTCCGCCATCCACTACAACTGTGCAATTCTTTCCATGAACGGTACTCGTGGAACGAAAAAAAATTTTTCGCAACCAATTCTTTTAAGCAGTGGTTGGAGCCTCTTTGATGACCATGAGAGTTTCACCATCTTTATCTGCTTCATATTCTATTACTTCCTCTGTTTCTTTTTTTCTGGTGGATCATCCTTTGCAGTTGGTTTATCATGTATGTCTTCTATTAGGTTCAATTATTTGGGACATTCAAAGAAGTAATGTCCTTTTTGTTTGCAATGAAAACATGTGACCTTGTTATGATCTTCAGGCTTGGAAATAATTTTTCCTGGTGAACTATTGGATTTAGCAGCTTGGAAAGATAAATTCTTTTACGGAGCCCATTTGGATGCTTAAATTTTTGTACTTGATGATTGGCAATATCCTCGTCTTTGATGGTATGTTGGATGAGCTCATCAACATTGTCAAAATATTGAAAAATCTATCAACCAACACATTATCTTCATTTAATCCACAATGAGCTTGCAAATTCAAAAATTCTTCGGAGTGTTCGACAATCGTCTTAGATCTTTGTTTCATGTTCTGAAAACTTGTACGAAGATCGAGTGAATAATTGACGGGGAGGAATTTTTTTTTTTAAATATTTTCATCTTAGTCCAAATTTCAACGGGATCCATATTTTGATTCCTCCTTTTTCTTTACAATTCAGCTCACCATGTAGCTGCATAATTAGGAAACCTAGTGGTAAGGAGCGTGACTTTATGGTGTTCCTTCATTGGCTTGTGTGAAAAAATATTCTCCACACACACTAACTAATCCATGAATTAGCGGGCTGCAAGTTTCCACATTTTCGGGAATCACGAGTTTAATCCCTAAATCTCAATCAACATTATTAATTGTTGGATCCCGTTGATTTTAATTTTTTTCTCCATTAGCTCTTGCATGTTGATTTTTTTCCACATCTGTCACTCTAGTTTTCAGTTGTTACAGAGTGGTTTGCATGCCATCAACTTTCACGAATAATTCTCTAATGGCGATAGCCAAATCTTTTAGTAAAAAAGATGAAGATTCCACCTCAACTTGCTTCTTAGGAGGCAGTTTTTTAATGGAAAATTAAAATCTAATTGACATGATTTGTAGATCTACACTCCACAAATATGCTGGCGAAAACAGATCTAAAATTTGATGAGAGATGTGTTTGTAATCACAAAAATGGAAGGAATGGTGGTCTTGGTTTCGATGGAGATGAGGGTTCTCGGAGAAAGGGTTTTTTGGGTTTGACGAAGGTGGGTGTCTCTAGTGTTGATGAGGGTGGAAGGAATTTGAGGATCGAAGGCAGCAGGAAGAGTGGGGATGGGATTCGGGACTTCGATAGGGATCTGGGTTGGGTCTCTGCCATGGTGCTCATTGGTGGGTTTTGAAACTGATGATGATGGACGGTGGAATGATGGTGGTGGATGGCAATTTATGCAAGCCTTAGGGTTATGACAATCGATACAGGCTTTGATACCAATTGATGCAAGCCTAAGGGTTATGGCTTGCTTGAAGTGCTAAAGTACGTGTCTGAGAACACTTCAAATTGTCAAGAAGACTTCAAATACACGAGGACACACCTCCAGGGATAAAACCCACAATTCTATTCAATAATCAAAGTTTGAAGAATAATTCACTATAATGCAATTTAAATAAGAAGGCAAACTTAATGCTTAAGAAAACCCTAAACTATTAATAGAAGCTTCCCTAATAATACAATTAGAAAGCTACTAATAAAATGACATGGTCCTAATCTAATTTGAAAGGGGACCACTTGTGGGGGGAAACCACTTGTAGGGCCCATGCTGCATTAGTGATTTTATTATGCTCATGTTGTGGTAAATGAACATAACAAGCACGACCAAAAGTATGTAACATTTTTTAATCAGGTTGGGATTTGAGCAAGCAGTAATAAGGAGAGCAGCCTTGTAACATATTGGTAAATTGACGATTGATCAAGTATATAACTGTATGAATAGCTTCAGCCTAAAACTTGGATGGAACAAAAGAATCAATAAGAATATGCTGATTTTTCCGGTTAGCCTCAGTGACCCATTCTATTGAGGTGTGTAAGGACAAGACCGTTGAGATTCGATACCTCTATCTAGAAGAAAAGTTGGAAATTTTTCGGACAAATATTTTCCCTTTGAATCTGATTGCAAGATCTTAATAGTGGTGAACTTATTTTCTATCTAAGTAACAAATCTTAAAAAATACGAAAAACATTTGCACGAGTATTAAAAACATACATCCAAGTGTAATAAGTGTAATCATCAATGAAGGTAATAAAGTACTTATACCCATGTCTAGACAGAATTAGGATACATACCCATGCATTGGTGTGCACTAAATCAAAACATGCAGCAAAATAGGTATCACTTACAGGAAAACTAATGTTATGCACTTAGCCATGCAACAACTATCACAAATATAATGACTATATGAAAAAGGTAAAGTCATTATCAACCAACCTAGAGTTCACAATGGTAATCAATTATTTAAAATGCAAATGGCTTAATTTTCTATGCTATAGATGAGGAAGACGTGTCATGAGTCAGGAACCAACCCAAAAGCTCGAATTGATGGGTTGAAGGCCCAAACATGTATATTAAGCTATGTCAAAGCCCATTTCTGGGCAATGTGACATGTGGCCCATTTGGGTTTCCTGACACTCCCTATTGCATGCTGGCCTAACAAATTTCGTGAACAGGCTTGCTTTGTGGGCTATACAAGAAACTGGCTTTGATACCCTAAGAAGCACGGATACGATACAACATGGAAATGGCGATACGGCAAATCCTTGCCAGTTTAAGTTGCCTACCTCCTAATGATCTAAGGGTTAAGAGATTATGCCGATCATCTTGCTAGTGTAGGCAATGACACCTACATGAAAAGATTTCAAAGAATTACCTTTGTATATTTAATTCTTTGAAGGGTTATAAATTCATAAGAAATAATAATCTCCATAAGGTTATTGAATCCTTCATGGAAATCTTCAATTCAAATCTCAATGGTGATTTTTTAGGTATATTCCTAATTTTTTTTTAAATTGAGATCTCAAATGTTTTCAATATCGCCATGGCTAATCCAATTTTTGCTGCACCTTATTGTTGTTTAGAAGTTTAGAGCTTTAGTAGTGAATTCCAAAGAATGGTGCCGATTGCGGACCTTATATTTCATTACTATTTGTCTCAAAGCAACTTCAACTTGACCTTCCAACTAGTTGTTTTAACTATTGATATAGATCTAGCATTGACCTTATGTTATGAGCCAAATTCTAGGGCCCTATCGGAATCTGAGTTATAATTCATTGGCATACAATTTGCATGTTTAAATCAAATGGAACACATATGGAAAAAGCATCTTTTATTAAAATAGTCTTTCAATTAATCAAAACCGAATAATTAACCAACTAATCAAGCCTCAAGTGTCTAACAGTCCCCATAATAAAATCTTTCAAGCTAGCTAAGATAATAACAAAATATTCACTACTATCTATTTCTTAAACTACTGAATGTTGATGTAACACTCTTTTCAACCACGCGTGCCAAACACTATGGGTTGATTTTCGCCATTCTCTAGTCCATCCGCATCCCGGTTACCTGAAGGGGCAATCCAACATTAGTATAAACTGATGAATGAATTTCCTATTATAGCATGCATCAACATATAATATAAAGAACATCACATTAAAATAAAGTAGTTATAGGCTTTAAGTGTTTCATCCCAATAAAAATTCAGTCATAAATTTATCGTATGACACATCTTTGAATTACATCCTCGCACCTGATCTACAACAACGCGCCACTTTGGCATTACACATATCTCAAGATGTCACGCATCTCATCAACTAGCATCCCATGGGACCCATTTTCTCATAGACCTCCATAACCCGTGTAACGACCCAAGAATCTGGAGCTCTTCAGATTCTTAAACCGTACTCAGATTATTATAACAACATCACATAAATCAAATTCTCATAAGCATTAAGGTCATAAACAATCAAATTTTACTTTATTTCAACCAGTATGTAAATATTATATGTCTTGACAACACTACTGAATAAGACCGTTCCTAATTGAAAAAGAAAGATAATAATAACATCTAAGTCTTGGGCTAATTCCAGCTATAAATCTATTCTTTTGTTTTCTCCGCACTCTGGATCAGCTACGCATGCCAAAGTCCACCGGCTGATCCCCGTCACTTCCCGCAACCTCCACAACTGCATTACCTGAAGTGGGGCGAACCACTAATCAGTAAAACTGGTGAGTAGAATAAGAAATCATTAAGATAAAGCATATTTCAATCATTCGGGAAACATGTATATATATATTCAATGATATGATTTCAGGCACATTCTAATCAATTTCTTTCTTGGGTGATTTCCCCCTGTGGCATCAAACAGTTCCGATACCCCATACGGTGTATCTACATTTCTGTCAACAACATGGTTTGTCATCCACCATGAATGTTGAGCCTGTTCCGATACTCCCAACTGGAGTATCTACATTTCTATTAACAACATGGCGTATCATGCCACCATGATTGCTAAACCCCCTCCCCTCGACCAACATCCGCGAGGGAAGCTCTATACTCAGTGCCAGCAGTTGGTATCATGCTTATTTCAATCATCAATGATAAATTCATTCCAATAATTTTAGTATAGATTCATCTCCACCATAATTGGCTTCATTGTTTTATTCTTTTCTTTGGCCAGTACCACATAACACTGGTTAATCCTCGCCCCACTCCGAGTCGGAGTTGGTACCAGGCTGTGGCATTGCCCATGTCTTATTGAGGTAATCAATTATTTATCTTAAAGTTATCCATAGGATTCAAAACACAATTAATAAATCCGAGTGAAAGTATCACATTGAAAGAACTAATTATTATAAAATTTACTATGGAAAATTAAGTCATAAGGAATAGTAATTGTTATGAAAAGGCCCACATAACATTCAAATAATTGATTTCCACAAGTGTAGGTAACTGGACAATATTGGATTATAACTTATCATGCTATAAGTTAATCAAAAAGCATTAACGGTGTTCTTTGAGTATAGCTAAAATAACAGGGACCAATTTGTAAAAGTGGAATAAGTTTATAAATATCTTCCAAGTCGTCAGTTTCCCCTGTATGTCGCTTCTCCTCTGTTGCCTGGTTCGACTGCAAAAGGGTACCGCCTGACTTGGTTTGAGGCAATTGCAGGGTGGGGCCCAACGGTCCGATGCATCTGGGACCCACACCATAGTGGTCGCCCAAGGGTCCACTCTAGGATGTGTGGACCTGATCCTTGATCAAGTGCTCCACGAAGGTTCCTAGCTCAATCACGTACAGGAAGCTTTGACGACTGCCGACTGTGGCGATCTCAGATCCAAGCCTGAGTTTCGTTCGAGTTTGGTTTCTGTGGGAAGGAGGCCTAAGTTGAAGACTAAAGTAGGACCAAAGCAACTAATTTCTCCAATTTCTCCATCAGGAAGGTAAGTTTCGATGACCTTTTGATTTCTTATAATGTCGTCACAGTCGGGAGAAACCCTTTTTTTCCACAATCGATGATGTCATTGAGATGGTTCTCAACTTGTATAGGGTCATTAGGGTCGAACACTAATTCTGCATCAGATTATCAGATCTGATTTAGGACTGGGCGGATCGTCTGGGTTCAAAATCAAATCTGGCTGATACGTTTTTGCCAGTGATTACTGTAGCGCGAGTGCACGATAACAACAGTTCATCGATGGATCACATAGATTAAATTTTACACTAAATTCAGGGCATCAATATTCAGTTTAGATTCCACTCACCTGGTGTAGACACGTGTTGATCGGCCAATGGTTGGTCTCTCGTCAGGCATCCGATGGCGATCTTCCTCTTCTTCTGCAAATTTTGAAATCAATCTCAGCTCTCTCTCTCTCTCTCTCTCAGAAATTTCTATCGATGCTGTGTGCACACGATAGATATGCCTACTGTCTTATATATATATGTTTAGTGTTCGGAGAGAGGTCTTGTTTGGAAACTACAGTGAGTCTTTTAGGAAACATAATCTGATAGAGGAGTTCTATTGGGACTCTTACACTGGACTTACCAAAAGTCCTGATTCAATGACTTACAATATTCTGATCAAATTAGGACTCCAAACATGGTTTGGACCATCATGGCCCACCCTATAAGGCTGGCCCACCAAGACAGGTTGGGTTATTACAACCCGAGACCTGCAATTCAGCACAGTCGCAACAATTGGAACTGGGCCCCATGGTCCCATAACTCATAATCTTAGACCCTGAATATGAAACCACCAATTCGTACCGTTGTAGTACTTTAGAGCATATCCATTCCCTTATCCAATTCTTTTCACAATTTATAATCATACACAATATATAATCATAACAAATACATATAGCTTTACGTAACATTAATTAGTGTATAACCGGTCCCATACACTATAGCATTCCATAAATTTTAGAAAATTTCATATCATAATATTATTCAAGAACAGATGGACCATATGATACCTAAAGTCATCATCAGTCCCACATATTTCCTAAACAATTGTTTATTAAGATGTTAAAGGGTCCTGTTGTAATTTTCAAAACAATAACGGCTGTAGTAGAATTCCTTAAAACAAAACATGACTTGGCAGAGACCCAATTCCTTAAAATCCCTTTCACGACAAGTCCTATTTAGGCCATCGGATGGTGGGCCATGCAGGGCCCAATCCTTTAGGGTCCGACATCACTGAGGTCGCCCATGGGTCTTCTCTAAGATCCATGGTGCTGGTTCTTCGTCATGTGGCCCACTTGGGCCCACAACCTCATGCCTCAAAAAGTGTCCTAGACAGCTTGAGATTTTGAAATCTAGATTTCAACTCTAGTTTTGCATCTTACAAAGGAGATCTGAATTGGGCAGGCTCCATTATCCTTCCTCCATTGTTGTTACAAGGATTTCTAGCATCCATGGCCATTGGTCATGCAGTTTAGTCCATAACTACTGAAATATAGGGTTTCAGTCCCTTTTACATTCAGTCATGAATTCAAAAAACAATAAAGCAGCAGAAGTTTTAATCCCTATTGCGTCATAAATTATTATTCCATGTACTCAACTTTCCTATCCATCCCTCATTGAATCTCTGTACAAGAATATAATCCATATGCACTACTGCTCAGATTTATTCGACCTTTTCACATTCACTGTACCAATAATAGAACTTTCAAATCCCAGATTTTTCGAACATATTGCAACAACATTCAAGTAGAAGACTCACCTCTTTTAAAATCTTGTGATGTTTGCGAGCTATGGTCGAGAGTAGGACATTAATTGCCGCCTGGTTGATTGCCTTCTTCCTCCTCTTCGTATCTTTCTTCGAAACCTAAAAATCCAGAGATTCTAAAATTCCAGAGATTGCTCTCTCTTAAGCTTCTCTCTCTCTCTCTCTCTCTCTCTCTCTCTCTCTCCCACTCTCTCTCAAGAGTTTAGATGGAAAAAGGATATCGACAATAGGGCCTTTGAGGATATAAATAAGCAAGAATTTTAGGACTTTTCCCCAAGAAGTCTTGTGTAGGAAAACTCCTTCAAGGAGTATCACGTAGATCCTCCCCTTCATTTTTGATTTTAGGTTGCCGAGAAAATAGAGTTGATCCATCCTTTCTAAACATGTTTTAAGTTTCACCTATTCTACTTGGAGGCCCCTCCTAACCGCTAAAGTTTATAACTTATACTGAGGCCCCATAACCGACCTTTTAGATTATAACAGTAACATTATCAAGGCCTTATTCTTCAAGGAATAGAATCCTCTTATGTGAAGGCCCACTTATTAAGGCCAATAAACGATTACATAACAAAATTATCAGGTTGTGGATCCCCGTGCTAAATCCTGGGCATTACACCTTATATTCCAGTGTGATTTGGGCCATTTTAGCATTGATTTTTTAAGCCAAACAACCATCTATCGTTGACAAAGATTTACATCTAAATCCTGACGAGGCCAAGGCTAATTGCTCTTTGATTAACTATACACACCCCAGCCCAATGGGTTCCTTTTTGTATGATATAATAGATTCTTTTAAATTATGCGGAAAGATGAAGATACTGCCTTCATAGTTTCTCTCATACATGATATCCTCCTACGATAGCATCTTTGTTTCTGATGGGTCTTTTACATGAGTTGTAGGTGAAGGATCCATTAGCATTGCTCCTAACTTAACCCTAGCTAAAGATCTTCACTACCTACGCTATATGGTGACAATTGACAAACGCTCAAATCATCATTCTAACTACTTGATCAAATGGCCAATAAGTTGTCATCGTCCAAAAGAATACTAGGTCGATCCAATGGTCCTTTCAATTCGAGTGGATGCAAAACCTGGTATTGGGTACTTTTTTTTTTGTTAGGGTGGGTTCGTATTTTATGGTCCACTCAGATGGATCATAAGGTGGGCCCAACTAGGTATTTAGGCATGTGGTTTTCACCTTATCGTGAACACCGGTGGTTGGAGGAGGTTTTTCCTTATATGTGTACATACAAGGAATTCTAGAAAATGCACCCTTCTAAAAAGGGGCATTTCTGCCCCATATGCAAACATCCAGTAAAAATCAGCCATATTTATTATTGTTTTAATACACTCACTTCAGTAATGAATGCAGCTTAAAAGCTGCAGGACATTAAATGAGGGATAAATACACTTAAAAAGAACCCTTGTAATGATATAGAATTTCCACATCTAGTTCATTAGAATTTTAATCCAATTATTTTGTCTTAAAAAATTATCTAAATAAAATTAGAGGGCCCACTGAAATTATAAAAATAATAATAAATCTTATGGTGGGCTGTTCTAATATGTTCGGTGTTCGAAAGTGGGCCCGTTGAAGACCATCATAAATTTCTTATCATTTTCATTTTAATTTGGCCCCCACATTGAGTCAATTGATCCTCAAGTTCATCAAGAAATTGTGGCATAAGTGGGACCCATGCATGGAGTACTAAAAGTCTTGAGATGTGTAGCCCTAAAAAGAAGTAAATTGAATCAAGCAGTAAGAGAAAAAATAGCAGCCTATAATTATGGAGGAGATAAAGAAGGCAATAAAGAGAGTAAAACTAGGAAAAGATCTATATGCATTCCTTTTAACATGGGAACTCCACCTCATCACAATTTCAAATTAATGCTCCTCTCATTTGTTGAAAGGAGGGGCGCTTTTTTTTTTGCTATGAAAAGGCTTGTCTCCGTGTGGCTTTACTATGCACACCTTATTATGTACCATAACTGTCATGCTACCTTTTTGCCTTCTCATTGTGTTTTTACATTTTAAAGCTTGACGATAGAAAACGTGATCCAATGGCATCAACATCTTGGGCATTTGTTCATTCAGAGTCTTAGAAGTTTATCTCCTTTGTTAAATTTATAGAGTAATCAGTACAAAACTGTACCAACTATCAAGGGATTAAATTTATGAGTCATATTATGAAGTTATGGGAGAGAATAATGTAGCAAACACTTAGACAGAGGACCAAGATTGCTGAAAATCAATATGGTTTTATGCCAGGGAGGTCAATTATGGAAGCTATCTTTTCACCTAGGCAATTAATGGAAAAATATCTAGCAAAGAGAAAAAATCTACACATGGTCTTTATCGATGTAGAAAAGGCCTATGATAGGGTACCGAGGGATTTAATTTGGTGGGTTTTGAAGAAAAGAAATGTCCCTAGAGGTTACATTGAAAATTTTAAGGATATGTATGAAAGAGTAGTAACAAATAGGGTTTTGAAGAAAAGAAATGTCCCCAGAGGTTACATTGAAAATTTTAAGGATATGTATGAAAGAGTAGTAACAAATATGAGAAATAAACAGGTGGATTCCTCGTGACTATAAGTTTGCATCAGGTATCAGCGTTAAGCCCTTATCTCTTTGTATTGATTATGGATGAGTTAACTATGTATATTCAAGAAGAAGTACCATGGTGTATGTTGTTTATAGATGATATAGTATTGGTGGATGAATCAAGAGATTGTGTAAATGCACAACTTGAGAGATGGCGGGGGGCATTAGAATCTAGAGACTTTAAAATAAGTCATACAAAGATAGAATATATGGATTGTAACTTCAGTAGATATATACAAAGTGTTGAAACCACTGTCAAAATTGAAACCTATGAGATACTGTATAGAAATTCTTTTAGTTATCTAGGCTTGATGATTAGTAAGGATGAGGAGGCTGACGAAGATGTTGAGCATAGGATAAAAGTTGGATGGCTGAAGTGGAGACTAGGTTTTGAAGTGTTTTGTGACAAACGAATGCCAATGAAATTGAAGGATAAATTTTAAAGGACAGTGGTTAGACCAGCTATGACATATGGAATAGAATGTTGGCCAATTAAGAAGACGTATATACATAAAATGGATGTGGCGGAGATGAGAATGCTTAGGTGAATGTATGGTAAAATTAGGAAAAATAAAATTAGAAATGAGCGGTTTTGAGAGTATTTAGGGAAAGCACCAATAGGGGATAAGATTAGAGAAACCCGTTTAAGATGGTTTGGGCATGTTGAGCATATGCCGGAAATGGCACCGGTGAGAAAAAGTTTGGCTATCCAGGTGGATGACCCATCAAGAGGTAGGGGTTGGCTAAAGAAAACATTGATGGAGGTCATTAAATCAGATTTGAATGAGTTTTACTTATCTAAGGATTCGGCTTAAAATAGAACGGAATGGAGAAACAAAATTTATATAGCCGACTCCAATATAGTTGGGATAAGGTTTTGATGATGATGAATGTAAATGAGTTGCAATGTCAGAGTTGTCAGTTTGCTAAATAGAAGTGTTTCTTTAGTTAGTGTTAATGAAATAAATTCTATTCCATTTAATTTAATATAAAGATAAGTTTGGTTTGCTTTTGTTATTTGTGATGGGCCTTTGTTACTTTGCTTTTTTCATTGATGATTTCTCACGATGTACATTGGTTTATCTCAGAAAATTTAATTTGGTTATCTCAGAAAATTTGAACGAGTTTCAATCTTTTTGATCTTTTTAGAACATGATAAAAACAAATTTTGATACAAAACTGCTAGTTTCGTGGTATGATAATAAGGATGAGTATCTTTCTCATAATTTTAGTCATATTTAATTGAAAGTGGGATTGAATCTCATACATAACATCCTTACAATCCTAAACAAAATGCAGTGGCAGAAATGAAAATAGGCATCTCCTTAAGGTTATTGGAGTTCTTTTGTTTGAAATGAATGTTCCAAACTCTTATTTGTTGAATGAGGTGTTAATTATAAGCCATATGCCCTTGTAATACCCAAGGCTCTATTTGACCCTTTGGTGTAATTGTTAATGTCATAGCAAAAGTGTGTTGTCAATTCCATGACCTGAGTCAAGGACTATTTCAAGAAAGATCAAGTATCATCAATGAAGGTCAAGCAAATCAAGGAAGATCAAGTAACATCTATAAAGGTTAAGCAAGATCAAGGAAGGATCAATCAAGTTCATCATCTAGAAGATCTTCATTGAGTGCTAAGGGATAAGGTAAAATTGACCCCTAATGTCCCTAGAAATAGAATGGAAAAAGGTGTTTCAAAATATCCCTGTTTTTAACTACGGCTTGGATCATGGCTAAGCTGACAAATTTATTACTTACTCTCCAGAGAACAGTTTTTAAAATTTTGATCTACGGCTAGTCTTACGGCTACAACGTAAAAGGTCTACAGCTAAGCCATAGCATGATTTACGGCCACACCGTAGAGTTTATGGGCCATCTTCCAGAGAGAGATTTTGGCCATAATGCCTACGGTTGATCTTACGGCTAAGCGTAGGACCCTCACGGCTAAGCAGTAGAATGTTTTACGGCTAAGATGTAAAGTTTACGGGATACTTTCCAAAGAGCATTATTGGTAGATTTTAACTTATGGCTGCCCTACGGCTAAGCCGTAAGCCTAACCATAAGGGGGAAAAACAGTTAAACTGGGTCAAACTAGCCGTTACATTTTGTTAGAGCGTACAGCTGAGCCGTAGATTAACTTTTTCTTAGCTATAGATTTGACCGTTAGAAGTTCTCTGTACGTAAAAAAAAGCACTCTTTTCCTCCAGAGACAACGAATTGAGAAAAATACCAACAACTGCTGAGCCCTTGCACCATTAGTAAAATCTGTACTAAAGCTCTAGCTACCACCTTCTCCTTTAAACTTAAAGTGATATTACTGTTCTGAGAAGAGTAGGTGTGCATTAAGGAAAGCCTTAACTTCAATCTAAGAAAATCTTAGCTTTCCAAAAACCCAATATAACCTCTTCCCTTGGTTGAGCACTCATTTGAAGATCTTCATCACCAAGGATCAAGCTCAAGAGGTCAAAGCTTGGAGGTCTTCTTTCGAGCTTTAAGAACACCATTCAAAGCTAGGGTATCTAGTTATTTGTCTGGGTGTTTTTTCTGATTTCATTTCTCTGCTGTGTATGGTGGAAGACAAACCACCGCATAAAAAAATGTTGTAGTTGGTGGAATAGATCTAGGATCAACCACCTGATCAAAAATTATGTTGGTGGAAGACAAACCACCGGATAAAAAATTGTTGCAGGAGGTGTTCTTATATAATTACCTCATATTCAGTGGAACCAATAAAGGTTGCTCTTGAGAATGGATGTAGGTCTGGGACCGAACCACTATAAATTTCTATGTTTGTGCTTAATGTCTGTGATGGATGCTTTATAGTCTTATTCCCTTGTGTTGATTATTGTAACGACCCAAGAATCTGGAGCTCTTCAGATTCTTAAGCCGCACTCAAATTTTAATAACAATACCACATAAATCAAATTTTCATGAGCATCAAGGTCATAAACAATCAAATTTCCTTGTATTTCAACTATTATGTAAATATTATAAGTCTTGATAACACTACTGAGTAAGACAATTTCTATTTGAGAAAAGAAAGATAATAATAATGTCTAAGTCTTGGGCTACTCCCAACTATAAATCTATTCTTTTTCTTTTCCGTGCTCTGGATCAGCCACGCATGCCAAAATCCATCGGCTGATCCCCGTCACTTCCCGTAACTTCCACAACCGCATTACCTGAAGTGGGGCGAACTACTAATCAGTAAAACTGGTGAGTAGAATAAGAACATTAAGATAAAGCATATTTCAATCATTAAGAGAACATATATATTCAATGATATAATTACAATAACATTCTAATCAATTTCTTTCTTGAGTAATTTTCCACTGTGGCATCAAATGGTTCCGATACCCATACGGTGTATCTACATTTCTGTCAACAACATGGCTTGTCATTCACCATGAATGTTGAACATGTTCTGATACTCCCACACTGGAATATCTACATTTCTATTAACAACATGGCTTATCATGCCACCATGATTGCTGAACCTCTTCCCCTCGACTAACATCCACGAGGGAAGTTCTATACTCAGTGCCAGCAGTTGGTATCACACTTATTTCAATCATCAATGGTAAATTCATTTCAATAATTTTAATATAGATTCATCTCCACCCTAATTGGCTACATCATCTTACTCTTTTATTTGGCCAGTACCACACAAAACTGGTTAATCCTCGCCCCACTCCGAATCGGAGTTGGTACCAGGCGGTGGTATTGCCCATGTCTTATTAAGGAAATCAATTATTTATCATAAAGTTATCCATAGGAATCAAGATACAATTAATAAATCCAAGTGAAAATATCACATTGAAGGGACTGGTTATAAAATTTATCATAGAAATCAAGTCATAGGGAATAATTAGTGGCTATAAAAGGCCCACATACATGCAAATAATTGATCCCCCTACGAGTTTAGGTAATTAAACAACATTGGATCATAATATATCATGCTATAAGTTAATCAAAGCTTTAACGGGGTTCCTTGGATATAACTAGGACAACAGGGGCCAATTTGTAAAATTTTAATAAGTTATAAATATCTGCTCGTCAGTCGCCCACCTTATTCCTCTCACTTCCTTTTGTCTTGCTTGTTTCGTTCGTCAGAGAGTGGCACCGCCAAGCTCATCTGGAGGAGATTGCAGGGTGGGGCCCAACGGTTCGATGCGCATGGAACCTTCACCACAGGGGTCGCCCAAGAGTCTACCCTAAGATGTGTGGATGTGATCTATGATCAGGGAATCCAGGTGGAGTCACAACCTCTGATGACCAAGACCATCTCCAACGGTCTGGGAATTTCAAATCTCAGTTCCGATCTGAGATTCCAATGTAATCAGCCCTCTTTCCACCCTAAATCGAAGTCCTAGAGGTGTGCTAATCAGAGGATGTGGTCACAGCAATTTTTCATCTAAAGAATGGGATTTTTCAGCAATATTCCAATCTGTGTTGGGTCGACAACTACCGAAAGGACTTCATCTTGTAATCAAAGTTCCAATGAGTTGATTTCCATCCCAAACAAGGCCAAAGGGTGTCGACTGGGATTCATACAGCATGTCAGCAGGTCTAATTATTGTTTTTGATGATCGAATTGGCTCAACACCAAATCTGGCCGACGTGATGTATTAATGATCATTGTGGTACTAGTATAAAATAGTCACGGTTCATCAGAGGATCAAATAGGTCTAATCTCCTACTCTATTCAGATAATCAAGTTAGATTCTACTCACCTGGTATAATATTATATTGCTCCGGCGGTGATTGGTCTCGCGTCAAACATCCACCGTTGTCCCGCTGGGGTCTTCTTCTCCTCCTAGCAATTTCACAGCCAAGTTAGTCTTCTCCTTCTTCTCTCTCTCTCTCTCTCTCTCGTAATTTTATTTTTGTTCATCTCTGAGATAGGGGCTCTACATATATATATTGTGTTTGGGGAAAAAGAGTTCTGTTTGGAAACTACAAGGTAATCTTATTCTGAGAGAGGAAAGTCTGTTGGGACTCCTTATTCCCCTAATAATTTTCTTTTAACCCACTATGGACTTGCCAAAAGTCTTAAAAACATTCCGATCAAATTAGGACTCCCTGTCAGGCTCCAAACATAGTTTGGACTATCATGGCCCACCTGGAAAAGGGTTGGCCTACAAAAGTAGGTTTGGTTATTACAATTATGTTCTTTATGCTATATCATTCTTGTTCTAGTAGTATATCTACACACTGTAAGCACATACAACTCTGAGCATCTTTCTTGATCACACTTGTGGATCTTTAATATTGATTGAGTCTTTAAATTGCTCTCTAAAGTAGCCCTATATTTGAAAAGAATTTCAAATAGTCCTATTTACCCCCCCTCTAGAACTTGGTGAGATCTAGTTGTTGCACTTTCAGTAATTACGTTTATAATTAAGGAATTCTAAACCTATTTTTGATGCTTAATTTAGTTGATTTAGATTGGTGGGTCCTATGTTTATTTAGATTGAGACCTTTTGAAGACTCCTCTTGTGTGTGAACTTCCAAAATATGGGACTCTAACATTGGAAAATATTTTAGTATAAAATATTATAGTATGGAAATAGAAGAACTCTAGCACTGCTCGACTACCATCCTTATAAAGTCCAGAAGTATTCGTTAAACTCTATTGTGTTCTTTGGGAGGGAGAAGTAGAGAGAGAAATCTGAGAAGGAAGAACTTGTCTTTTATAATTCAGGAGAAGATCTGTTTTTCCGCGAGAATGAAGAAGACGACCAGCCGAGTGATTGTTGACGGATGCCCTTTTAACCAAACATTGTGCACGTATACAAGAGGTAAGTGAATATCCTGCTTGAATGTTATAATGATGTGTTTGATAAATCCGAGATTGGAAGTCCTATTATTGGTATTGTGAATGATGGTGTTATACAGATCTTCATTGAGGGATAGATAGGAGAGTGGAATACATGGAATAGTAATCTATGTTGCTGTAAGGATTAGAGCTTCTGTTGCTATGTTGTTTTTTTTTTTTTTGTGAACTCAGACTGAATACAGATGAGTCTGACGACCTTGTATTCCATTGTTATGGAGTAAACCGCATGTTCAGTGGCCATGGATTCTAAAGATTTGTGTAATAACCAATAGAGAGAGGATATTAGAGCCTAACTAGTTTGGATCTCCTGCGCAAGAAGCAAAACCAGAGTTGAAAACATGATCTCTTGCACTCTGAGGCCAACTGGGACACGATTTGGGGCGAGAGGTTGTAGGCCCAGGCGGGCCATCGGATGGGAGATCTGAACCCCACATCATGTAGGGGATAGTTGGGCGACCAAGGTTGTGTGGGTTTCATGTGGATTAGATCATGCATGGCCCACCATCTAATGGCTTCAACATAAAGAGGCGTGGAGTATGTATATACTGTAACTGGGTTCTGCCGAACATGAGATTCGTTGGGAATTTATATAGAGAACGTCTATTGTTGGATTAATTACAAAAGAGCCCTTCAATGACTAATTAAATAGAAACTTATAGGATATGGGGAATTGATGGTAACATTGTGTAACATAGGTTGTTTCTTATTACATAAAATATTGAGATTATGGAATAGGGTTAAGAAGAAAAGGGTGTGGCCCACTCCTACGCTAACCAATAATAATTATGATGAGAAGTGGGGCAACAACCAAACGTGCTTAGTGAATGGGGCTGGGCCTATCCCAATTAAATATTTCTGATTTATAATTAGTGTGATGCGTGCATGATTTTATTTTTGAAAACATTGTTGGAACATGCTCTGAACTACTAGCATGGTATGATCTATATTGGTTGTGAGATTCTGGACCTCTGGGTTCGATTTGAAATTGTTTATGCTATCTAAGAGTGTGAAGGATAAGACATTGAGGTCCTAATGCAAAGGGTCCTATAGGACGCTGGGTGAGGAGATGCATGAGTGGCATCTCGAAGAATTGTGATATGTGAAAATTATACAATGATGAAGATTTGGTGCAACGCTGTAGTTCAGAGATGTGTCATGGAAAGAGTTCTATTCATTGATTGAATTATTAATTATTTATTAATTAATTGTTTTTAATGATGCTATTATGTTAATGGTGGATGTATGTTAGAGTAGGAATTCATTCACCAGTTATACTGATGTTGGGTTGCCCACTTCAGGTAATAGAGTTGCCGGTGGACCGGAGAACGGCGAAGATTAGCCCGTAGTGTTTGGCATGAGTGGCTAAGGAGAGTGTTATATCAATATTCAGTAGTTTAGGGAAAAGATAGTTTGAATATTTAATTATTTTTGATAAATTTTATTATGGGAATTGTTAGACACCGGAGATACAATCAATTGGTTATTTAATTTGTTTGAGTAATAGTAAGACAATTTTAATTAATGATGCTTATGCCTTATGTGTTTAATTTGATTTAAATGTGTGAAGTGTATGCCAATGTGTTATAACTCAGATTCCGATAGGCCCCTGGAATTTGGGTCGTGATGGCCCTCACAAGCTTTGGTGGGTAAAAGTTTTATTCAATTGTGTCCCACTACGCCCATTCTTGCATGGCGGACTCTCTAGCAAAGCAGGAGGTAGATTGTTCTTGTATTTTGTGTGTGCTTGTTGCTTGGTATTGGGTTGGGTTATGGTATATATATCTCTTATATTGGTACATTATCGTATTTTGCTTAAGATGATGGTTGGTTGTAATCTTTTTTCCTTTTAGTAAAAGCTACCATTACCAATGCAAAAGAAAAAGCCCATTATTTCATGTTCCACCTAAGGTATTTCAATGTGTTTGTTTTATTCATATTCAAACATATCAAAGGGACAAGTTAGAACCTAAAGCAATCAAATGTATTTTTGTTGAAAATGTAAGTACCCAGAAAGGTTAAAAAGCACCCGGGGGAGGGGGGAACCTCTGCCTCATGACCAAACTCAATCATGACCGAATCAGGTTGATTTAAAATAAAAATAGTTGGCCGAGTCTGACTCTACCAACTCACCCAAGTCCCATAATTCGAGTCAAAGTCCAATAGGATCCTTCATATATTTAGCTTGCTCTTGATCTTATAGAGATCCTTTAAAATTTTGGCATATGGTGGGATCTTTTTTATTGCATCCAACAACGAGGTGCTGATTTTAACTTCTTTAAAAATATCTAAAATCTCTTGGTTTTTCCGCATTTGTTTGGATGGTTGCAACCACTATGGAAAAGGAGCCACAGGCTTGTATTGTTGCAAGTTAGGTTGTTTCTCTTTCTCAACATCAGCAATATCATTTTCACCCTTAGATGATCTCTGCATTTTAGATTGATCTGGAGATGTAGATTTCTCAACCTTTTTGGGATCATCTTTATTGATTTCTTTCCCACTTCTATGAGTGGTGATTACCTTCACATAATCTTAAGGGGTTGAAGTACTTGAGCTAGTAACCTCATACTGTCCTTTTGGGTTTGGTTGAGGTTGGGCTGGGAAAGTCCCTCTCTCTCTCTAACAAGGAGGGCAGAAGTAAGTTGTCCAACTGAAGTTTTCAGGTCTTGGATTGCTTGCAGGGTGGTTTGATAAAAATTAGTTTGACTTTGCATGAACGTCATTAACACATCTCAAGAGACTTCTGTGCATATGGTGCATTCTATGGAGGAGGCACATATGGACCACTTTGAGGAGGTTTTTGAGGTTTGTTAGCATTGGGCCCATTTTTCCAACTGAAATTGGGATGATTTCGCCAATTAGGATTGCGTGTGTCACTCAGTGAATTGTTAAATGGCCTTTGATATGCGTTGCTAACATTGGCATACTCGTAGGCATACTCGTATAACATCTCTTTGATCATCCAACCCTATTGGACATCCAGCAACTCTTCATCTCAAATTTCTCTTTTCTTTCTCAAAATCTTCTTGTTTCTTCCTTCTTCATCTTCTTGGTTTTAAGCTAATTTGGTTGAGTTGAAAAAGGACATAGTTTTTGGCATTAAAACAATGACTGAAAATGTTTTATTCTAGGGCTTCTCTATGTATGTGTAAGTGTGCATTTACTTTTTCTTTCTACAAGGAAATTGTATATTAAAAGACAGAAAGAATAGAACATTTTCTTAAAAATTGACTCTAAGCCCTTACAATCATCATCATCATCAAATCCTTGTTCCAACTATGTTGGGTTCGGCTACGTGAATTTTATTTCGATTTTGAGCAATCTTGAGCCAAGTCCTCAAATACGTTAAATTTCTTTAGATCCAATCCACATCTTCCTTGGCCTAACTGTTCCCCTTGGTGGGCCATTAACTTACATAGCCAAACTTTTCTTACCGATGTCATTGCCGGCCTATGTTTAACATGCCCAAACCATCTCAAACGAGTTTCTTTAATCTTATCTCCTATTGATGCTACAACTAAATGCTCTTAAAAGTGCTCATTTCTAATTTATCTTTTCTAGTTTTACCATACATCCACTTCAACAATATCATCTCTACTACATCCATTTTATGCATATGCTGCTTCTTGATTGGCCAACATTCTGCCCCATAGGTCATAGCTGGTCTAAGCTCCTTACAATGATGGCCAAATATAGCAATAGAATAAAGAAATCCACAGACAACAACATGAAGAAAAGAAGTTTCTGTGCTTTTCCTTTTGTTATGACCAATGGAAATTCTCTATTACTTCATAGCTGAAATACTCACCCATTAATTTTTGAATATTTATCTTTGTATAGGCGGTGCACTGAGGGGACGAGGATGGAAATATGGGTCTGGATTTGTTGATGGCATCTTCCCTATATTGAGTCCTCGAGCTCAAGAAATTTTGAAATTCTTGCAAAAGGAAAGAGATGTTAGCAAAACTTGGGCTTCTCTTGACTCTCTTACTCCTACTCACAGTAGCTGGGATGACCTAATTAGTGTAGCTATTCAACTTCGTTGCAGCAAACATTGGGATACAATTGTTTCAGTAAGAAGCACTTCTACCATTTTGGTTACTGAAGTTAATTTCACATCTTCGGTGCAAAACACTTCTTCACTTTTGATTACCCATGCTTGTAAATTTCATGATTCTCTGAAATCAATCAAACCTTTAAATTATGCAGCGATATTTAATAGTATTCAGTTTAATGAATGGGGAAAAGGTTTTGTCATAATGAATCTCCATTTTCTAATAAATTCTCATGTCTAAAAACCCTTGTCAAGCTAAAAGTTCCTTTGAGAAATCAAAAGAACCTCAATGCATATTCTATATTCTTATCTTGGCAGTATCTATTATATATATAGGGATTTATGCAAGTACATATTCTTGACAACTACTCATTCTAAAAGCTTTAGCTGATAGAGAACAAGATAACAATGTGCACACCCTCTATGGGGGAATACAAGGGCACCAAGGGGAGCTGGTGCAAACTTCCATTCTTGGCTCATGGAAACCGAATTTTGTTCACTATTAATCATTTAATTAATATTTACTTATTTGGTTTAAGTTAGTATTCAAAATTTAGTAGGAGTTTTTGGTTTTCTTGTTTTACAACGTTTGGATTTTTGCCTTTTATTTCGTTCAATGGTTAGATTTTATTCTTTCTATTTGATAGGGTTTTTGTCTTGTAATTGAGCATTATGATGCAGTACAAACAATTATATTTTCTTTGTGGAAAGCTTCGAGTGTGAATATTTATTGCTGAGAAGCGAACTTGTCCTTCATGTGTTGAGTCGTACCACAAGGTTATCTAATTTAGCCATTTAAGGCCTGGTCATCACCATCGATAACTTCTACAGCCTATTTGTGTGTGAAGTGTGCTTTTCTTATCAAAAGATCTGATCAGGCTGGGCAAAAATTATCCATTTCTTGACTTCTTGTCTTATCTTTAAAATTATATTAAATCTGATTTTATCACTTGGTTCTAATTTCTAAAATTTGTTTGTGAAGCATGCATGCAACACATTTGATGTGCTGACGCTGGGACCAATGAATCTTAATTCATAATGAAGTAGGGGGATCTAGGATGTAGAGAGATTCATAGGAATTTCTAGGTCTCCTGATTTTCCTTGTTTATTGAAAACCTAGCCATGCCTAGGCTGACCCATGCACAAAAATTTACAAACCAATTCTGCTCCATTGGTCAATTTTGCCTATCAAGAGTGGATGTAAAGGGAGGCTGTTGCTTTAATAGTTATTGCTGAATTTCGTGCAATTGTTTGATAGCTTTACAGAGTGCTGTTGCCGCATGCACCCTTGGCCTAATGGTCATTGATTTGCACTGGGGGCAATTAGCCGCTGGTATTTTACTAATGTGGCTGTTGATTGTACAAGAGTGTCTAAATAAAGTTTTGGAGATTTGTTTAGAGAAAAAAAAACGAAGAAAAATCTGGTTTTGTAGAACTCCTGGCTAGGACACACTTGAATCACGTTGGCACAAGTTGATCATGACAAATTTGGTTTACGCAGACATCCTCAGATTTAATGGTTAAATGAGATAACCATCCATATGCTCTTTTGTGTAAAAGATTTCACTTCTGCCTGCTAAATGAGGAATATAAAATGTTTATTTCTTGCCTCCCATTCCATGTATGCTTATAGCTTCATTGATCACCATGGTATCTTTTTTGATCAGTAATTAATCTGTCATGGTATACGGAGTAGATTTAATTATCAATGACAACATAACAATTCTCTCCAGGTCTGTGAATGGATACTGTACAAGAGTCCCTTCAAACCTGATATTATCTGCTACAATCTATTAATTGACGCCTTTGGGCAGAAGTCCCAGCACAAAAAGGCAGAATCAATCTACTTAAAGCTTCTGGAAGATCGTTGTGTTCCTACTGATGATACTTATGCTCTACTTATATCAGCCTATTGCATGTCTGGATTGCTAGACAAGGCAGAAGTTGTGTTTGCTGAGATGAGAAGAAGTGGTGTTCCTCCAAGTATGTTTGCTTACCGCCATATAAAACATTTGTGTCTTCAGGTTTAGCTTGAATGAACTTGTTCCAGGAGAGTAGATGGAGTAGGAAGCCCTTGATTTCCCATCCTGTTAGTTATTAAATTTGGATTTTTCTCTATTAAAACTTCATTTAGATTTATCTCAGATTGCAAGCGGTGGGAATAGTTTGGTAGAGTAAATCCATGCTGCATTTGGTATGATTGCATTAGGTTTTTTGCGCTTGTTGCTTTTCCACCTCAAATCTTTATAAGGGTCAATTGCTGGTATTGTGACATACGTAGGAAGTCAGGAAATAAAAAAAGAAAAAAAAACCTGAAAAGAAAGAAACATTACAGTCGCTTTGATGTGATCATTGTTGTCAAAATCCTACGATTCATGTCCATAATCCTGCATTTGGCATCAAATCACAAAGAAAAAGATCTGTTTCTATGCTATAAATTCCATTTACAAGTGAATCTTAGGACATATGTGGGAATCTTATAATTCGATACTTGTTTCATTGAATCTTATGATTTAAGAAATTCTTTCTTCCTATCTTTTTCCATTAGCATTTCTATTTTTAAAAGGTTGCTTAGTGGTTAATGTATAGGAACAACCGAACAAACATGTGACATAAGCATTCTACTATGCCATGGGTTTTGTGATTTGTATGTTGTTTTTGGATTTAAAGAGTACAAAGAAAAACTGTTGCAACTTTATTACCTTTCCTAGTATTCATATTTAACTATTCACAAAATATCATCTATAATATATTAAATATGTCAATGATGTTTTTCATATGATTGTATCAGTCTTATTTTTCATTGTATTTATGCTGCTATGGGTGGAAAATTGATGGAAAATGAATAATTATTTTTTTAAAAAGTAATTATTTTTTCATTTTTTTAGAAAAATTAAGAAGTCCTATGATTTGAGATACGATTCACGATAGGATTCAATTCATTCCCTTGAATGATTTGTGGTACAATTTCAATTCTCAGAACGATGGATGTGATATCTGATTCCGTTATCACTGCAAACTCAAAATGGAATATATAACCATCCATTCTGCCAAAATGTTCAAAGTGACTGTGACATGGGGAACCCAAAAAGTGGACCCTTAAACTCTTTTGTACTATATCATATAACTAGATTAAATCATGATTCCATCTAAAATGAGCCTTGACTTTCCTCAGGTGCCGTTGTATACAATTCTTACATTGATGGGTTAATGAAGGGAAGAAACACTCAGAAGGCAGTGGAGACTTTTCAGAAGATGAAGAAAGACCGGTGTCAGCCAACTACTACTACTTATACAATGATGATCAATTTGTATGGAAAGGTGTACATTTGACATTGTCTGCATCGTATGGGCATGTTTGGATGCATCTTACTTCACAAGATACTTTGCTATGATCTGGATGTTTTCCTTTCTCCTTGGCACATATCCCAATCTAGAAAGCAGAGTTTTCTTTATACTCGCTTCTGCCTTCCAACTTTTCCATATCAAAAGTACCTGATTTTAGAGGTCTGACCTGAAATTATCTGAAAGTTGCGATTGGAAAAAATCAATCCAACTTTGCAAGATACTATGTGATTTGCTGCAAATTAGTAGCTCCATAGCATTTGTGCCATTTTGGAAAGCAGGGACTGCTTTATAGTTGTTTCATTTTCCCTCATTTTGTGTTGAAGTACTTGACTACAGCAGGTCAGACCTGAAATGACACGGAAGTTGCAGTTATCAATTTCATTCTGCTTTGGCCATAAAGCTGAAACGAAACGCATATTGTAATTTTTCAGTTTGACTTTCAGTCAATTTCGGCCGAAAACGGTTTTCAGGTGAAATTGGCTGAAATGATGGAAATGACCGAAATTTGTGGAGAATGTGTCTAAACTCCCACCTTTAAGGTCAATAACTTTTATTGTTATGAAAATTGTGTTTAAACTTTGTTGTGGTAAGGAATGTGTTTAAACTTTATGCTTGTAACTTATACTATGGTTTTATTATAAAGAATTAAATGTATAAATTATCTTTCATATTTTATTTTTTTAAAATTTTTTATTATATATGTATATTTTGATTTTGATTTATTTCTCTGAAACATTTCACTGAAATTCCAAATCAACCAAAACATTTCATCTTGGAGGCTTCGCCGAAATGAGGACCAAAACAAAATTAACAACTATGTGCAGAAGTTAATTGTCAGTCATGGCTACCTGAGATATGAGAGGGACATTCCTTAAATCTTATACGGTTACTTACACATTTTCTCACCTGTTTATCTGTTGTAGGCAAATCAATCTAGTATGGCGCTAAAAATGTTTCATGAAATGAAAAGTCAAAGGTGCAAGGCTAATATCTGCACTTACACTGCTTTGATCAATGCATTTGCAAGAGATGGACTTTGTGAGAAAGCTGAAGAGGTATTTGAGGAGTTACAAGAGGCAGGCCATGAGCCTGATGTCTATGCCTACAATGCACTTATGGAAGCTTACAGGTTTCATTTCTCTTTATGATCTTACTATTAAAGAAAAAACGATAAAAAACTTAGTTTTAAGTTACTTTTACTTGAGAAGTGTCCTCTCTTATTCTTGAATTTTTTTTGTTGTGACTGCTTCAATCTCAACTTCCTCTTTCTCTCGCTTGAATCATTGTAGAATATCTTCCTTTTGTGGTCGGTCAACATGCGTAACATCATCACTTCTCCTTGCTGACGTCGGCCCAAGGAGAATGATTCACGAACACTACCTGATCCTGTTTTCTAGCTCTGATACCATGGCATTTTACAACAACCAAGTAAACAGAAGGTGGGAAAGAAAAACAAACGAGAATAGAAGGAAGAGGGGAATGATTCATGAAAATTTCCTGATCTTGTTTTCTCTTGTTTTCTAGACCTGGTACAAGATGTTTTGAAGCAACCAACCACATGAAAGAGGCTGTAAGAAAAGATTAGTTGTATGCATCTCAAGTACTACTAATCCTGTTTTTATCAATAAGAATAGGACACAACAAAGAGGCTGTGGCTCAATGGAAGTTGCGCACTATTGCAACCTTTAGGTTTTGCATTCAATTCACATTATTTTACCAATCGAAAAAGAATAGTTCATTACTAATGATTTAAATAAACCTCCAACATATTCAAATATTAAAAAAAACCCTATAGGAGCTTATAATTACAAAATGCTCTCTATGTGAAATATGCATGTAAAAAATAAGGAAAAAAAGCATGAACCCTTTTACCTTGACTGCTCCTTGTTAAGCTGTGAAGACAGGGATGTAGCTTAATAAATCAGTCATAAAAAAGAGTTTGGTGTGGCCCCCAAGAAGAAGAAAAAAAAAGTCTTGTTTGTAACAAAGTTTTCTAATACTTCATCTGCAGTGGGGTAAAGGTTTGCAACATTACTGTTGATGGGGACAGTTGTGAGAATGTCATCTTGCAAGAGACCGTCAGCAAGTTGAAGTTACAAGTTGTGAAGCATCTGAGTCCTTACAGGTTATCATGTTTCAAGGAGTCTTACAAGTCAATGATGAGGAATGGATTTCTGATCACAATTTCCAAGTGGCCGAAGCCTACACAGCGCAGTTTGAGCATCCAAAGAAGGCCCACAATGGTCCCGACAAGTTTTGATCAAAGATTTGGTGGCCAAAAACAGTATATGTTCGTTGAAAATTGAATTTCGGTGACTGTTTTGAGAGAAAGAACCAACAGGGGCTTTTATGTAAATTTCAGAAAATCTGAAACTCAAAAACAGGGAAGCACATGCTTTTTCTTCGGACAATGATTTGGTGGGCCGTTTCTGAAAAAAAGAGATTTGGTTGGCCATACCAGGTGCAAATCACACAAGATTGAAGCAACAGGATTGCCCAAGGCTCTCCCTCAATTTCACAGAGATGGACTCAAACGACCTGATTTTTGAATATTGCGTAGAATCATCAACTTCCTTCTCTATTAGTTACTAATTCCAGCCAATTGTGATCTCTCAATAAGGCAGTCAATGATTAGAAAGGATGCATTACCAAATCATTGGATTTTATTAGATTTTAGCCAATTTCAAACATTGCATGCCTTTGACACTGACAATTATTCACAGTCAACAATCACCAGCTCTTATTTCCCCATTCTTTCGTTTAATTTTACCAAGTGTGGGTGTCTTGTTAGCTATAGTAGTAAAGTACAAGGGTATTGGTTGCTTTTATTTTGACTGAGTTTTTATATACTGTAGCAGCCAGCTGCTGGAAGGGAGTATGCAGTTGACATTCAAGGTTTGAATTAACATTGGAATTTCAGCCATTTTTCCCACATTGCTCCATACATTATTCTGTGTTGTTTATGCTGTTGTGCTTTGAGATCTGGCATACTGAGTGTTCGATTCCTGCTTCTCTATTTTCAAGTCCAAGGTATAGCAGTCACTGTATACTGCTGTGCGGCAATATATTTGACAGTTTGTATACTGTTTGTGTTCCGTTTACACCCGTGACTGCGTCAGGCAACTATTAGACAATGCTGCTTTGTTACTTTTTCATTATATCATGATAATGTATGGTGTTATTCGTGGTCTTTGAAATGGATGCTTGCTTCATCCTGCTTGGTATACCATGGCAATTTGATAAAAGATAATAACAATACCTATTCCTTTTGGAAAGATGATGTGAATTTTGTTTTGAAGACTATGAAAGAATGGATTCAGTCCAAGCTTGATTCTAGAGCAGTGAGTCTACCATGGAAAGTTTCTGGATGGTTAGGAGAAAATTGTGATTATATTAGTGGAAATGACGGTGTAGATGGAGCACCAGAGCCTTTGGTATTGCAACAACCAGTAAATGAATTTTTTGATATGTGAGAGACGTATACAGCATTGTATTGGTGTAGTGCTGAGGCTAAGTTTGCTGTCACGACCACGGACTGGTTTAGCACTTACGCTGCATTCTGAGATCATGGCACCGCCTCTGTGGCAGGGATTACTAGAAAAGTTCCCCCGCGGTGGTGGTTTCCCACAGGATTCTGCCATGTGAGGTTTAAACAGGTCCCTCAAATCCATGAGGTATCATGGACATGGTGGAAGCCTGTGTGAGCCATTCAAAAATTCGCTATTGCATAAATAAAATCATGAGTCGGCATAGTAGATTAGATAGCGAAAAGAACCAACATTTCCGTACATTAATATTGAAGCTAGACATTTATAGCAAAAGTGTAACGACCCAAGAATCTGGAGCTCTTCAGATTCTTAAGCCGTACTCAAATTTTTATTGCAACACCACATAAATCAAATTCTCATGAGCATCAAGGTCATAAACAATCAAATTTCATTGTGTTTCAACTATTATGTAAATATTATGAGTCTTGAAAACACTACTGAATAAGACAATCTCTATTGTAGAAGAAAAATATCTAAGTCTTGGGCTAATCCCAACTACAATTCTATTCTTTGCTTTTCGCGCTCTGGATCAGCCACGCATGCCAAAATCCACCGGCTGATCCCCGTCACTCCCTGAAATCTCCATGACTGCATTACCTGAAGTGGGGCGAACCACTGATCAGTAACACTGGTGAGTAGAATAAGAAACATTAAGGTAAAGCATATTTCAATCATTCAGAGAACATATATATTCAATGATATAATTACAATAACATTCTAATCAATTTCTTTCATGAGTAATTCCCCAATGTGGCATCAAATAGTTCCGATACCCCATACGATGTATCTACATTTCTGTCAACAACATGGCTTGTCATTCACCATGAATGTTGAGCCTGTTCTGATACCCTTAACTGGAGTATCTACATTTCTATCAACAACATGGCCGATCATCCCACCATGATTGTTGAACCTCTTCCCCTCGACTAACATCCACGAGGGAAGTTCTATACTCAGTGCCAGTAGTTGGTATTACGCTTATTTCGATCAGCAATGGTAAATTCATTTCAATAACTTTAGTATAGATTCATTTCCACCATAATTGGCTACATCATCTTACTCTTTTCTTTGGCCAGTACCACACAACACTGGTTAATCTTCGCCCCACTCCAAATCGGAGTTGGTACCAGGCGGTGGTATTACCCATGTCTTATTGAGGTAATTAATTATTTGTCATAAAGTTATTCATAGGAATCAAGACACTCATAAAGAATAGTTAATTGTTATGAAAGGGGCCCACATAACATTCAATTAATTGAACACATGTTAGTTTAGGTAGTGGACAAATATGGGATTTGTAACTTACCATGCCATAAATCTATCATAAGCCTTAAAAAGGGTTTTAGGATATAATGAAAATAGTAGGGGGCAATTCGAAATTTCCAGAAGTCTATAAAAATATCTGCCCAATTCGTCAACTGCACATACACACAAGTGTATATGTTCAGTTTCGTTCGTCAGTGAAGAGTGTCGCTAGGCTCAACTTGCGGCAATTGCAGGGTGGGGCCCAACGGTCCGATGCACATGGGACCTGCACCTTAGTGGTCGCCCTGGGGTCCACTCCAAGATGTGTGGACCTGATCCTTGATCAGGTGGTTCACAGGGGTTTCGAACTCAATTACATCCAAGCTGTTTTGACGGGTGGCGACTGTGACAAATCACAGATCCCAGCCTGAGTTTCACTAGAATCTGGATTCTATGGAAAGGAAGCCTTAACTGGAGATGAAAGCAAGATCATGACAGCCGTTTACCCCAGTTTCTCCATCTAGAAGGTGAGTCTCCGTGACTATTTAATTTTTTGTAAAGTCGTCACAGCGATGAGGGGTCTTCTTCTCTACAATCGATGATGTATTTGAGTTAGTTTCCAATCTTGTATAAGGTCATTAGGGTCGAACACAATTTTTACTATAGATTATCAGATCTGATTCACCATTGGATGGATCATCTAGCCCCCACATATTAATTCGTTCCATGATCTTGTGTCCAGTCATTGTAGTAATAGTATTTGACAGAGATTATCACTTCGGATGATCAGATCTCTTTCGATTTCCCTTTTACGACAGAGTACTTAACACAAAGTTTTTGAATTAAAATTTCAACTGACGGTGGAGAAGTTCTACTCACCTGGTGTAGTAGTGTATTGCTCCGGCGGTAATCGGCCTTGCGTCAGACATCCGCCGCTCGTCCCGCTATTGTTATTTTTCTGCTTCTACCAATTCCACAGCGAAGTTAGTCTTTCCCTCTCTCTCTCTCTCTCTTTCAGAAATTTTATTTTCTTTCATCTCTGAGATGAGAGACTCTACATATATATATTGTATTTGGAGGAGAGTCCTGTTTGGAAACTACAGGGAAGCCTTTTGGTAATAGTATTCCTAGAGAAAGGTCGGTTCAGGACTCCCTGTTCGTGCTTATTTTGAATTTTCAATGCATCCTAATCCATGACTCTTATTCGGATTTGCAGCTATGCTAGACTAGCATGGCCCACCCTATAAGGCTGGCCCACCAAAACAGGTTGGGTTATTACAAAAAGTAAGTTAATTACAACTACAAAATAACATGGCCTACAAAAACAACGACCATTATATAAAAGCTACAAAAGATGAAAACCCAAAATGCTAAAAACCCAAAAGATATGACAACCTCCCAGACCAGCCGATGTTTTAGATTACATAGTCAGCGTTCCATCCTTTTAAAACCTGCGGTTCCTCTTGGACGGCTGGACTCTCCTGATGAAGGTCAAAATGGTCATCAACTATGACACCATGTGTAGTATCACTGTATCAAACAAATGCATGGCAATGTGTCAATATAAATAACATAGCATGTACAACAGCAATGAATAAAAGATAGATATGATTGTGGAGTTCCAAATAAACAGCATAACTAGGTGTGATAGTGCTATGTGAGCAAGCATAATGAGAATCATGAATACCAAAGCTAAACATGTTAAACTTCTAGCAAATATGCGTCCACGTGGCTAAATTCTCTTGGCAATCATGATTGCAAACCATGTTCGTGGTCGTGAGCAAATAATGAGTCATCATCGTCATGCCAGCGACTTACCATTGCCATTTGTGTCCGTTGAAAAAGAAAAGAAACTGTAGCAAAGAAAAGGAAAAGGGAAAGCATGTGCATCATAAGCTATTACCATCATCTCTGTCTCTCTTCTCATAATACAAAAGAGGCAAAAGTTAATGGTTGGAGTTTTTTACAGCAAGGCTCCTATATTTTCACATAACCTTAGAAAGGCCCTTGTGTTATCTATTTTTACTAGAGCCTCCCTTGACTAACAGTAAAACTTAAAAAACAGCTGTTATGACTCTCCACATTTTTCTTTTGGACCAATTTACCCTTGGGAAAACCTCGGTGTAGTACAGAAGAGAGAAGATTACGAAAACCATTCCAGACATTGGCTGTTCTCTTTTGGCTTTTGTTTAGAAAATCAGAGTGGCATCCATCATAGAGGAAAACATCACCCAATTACAAAACCACTTCCACTTTCCTCTTTTTCTTTCATATACCCACCTACTTTTGAACTTTTCACTCCACACCACCTGTTCTAGTTTGGATTCTATGATGCTCATCAAGACAGAACTTATCATTATGCTCACTACGAGTCATTAAAGTACCTGCACAAATAAATCAAGGAAAGCAGTTACAACTCAAATCCGAAGTTCAACCCAATGAATTCAGCCATGCATAAATACTCTCCAAACATGGAAACATCCAACGTGAAAAGCGCCAACTTGTCTAATAGAGAAGATCCTCATCAATACATTATATAGCAGAGAAGATTTTCATAAACAGAATCACCCAGCTCAAAGGTCCTCATGAGGTCATTGCACAGCTCAGTAGATATGCATCATGCCAAAGAGAATCGTGCAGAAGAGGAAATAAGCCCTATTAGATATGCATCTAATCAAAGAGAATCATGCAGAAAATTAACCCTGGCTAGGATCTGGCTGAGTTAATGCCTTGAATGCATCCAAACAAACATCTTGACAATCCTGTATTTTCTCACCAGCTTGGACAATCCTATTGCATCTTTGTATATTTAGTAACTCTCTGTAATCTAGCATAAAATAGATGAAAGAGAATAGGCTGAATAGCAATACAGTGAAGAAAAACAGTAAGAAAAATGAAAATTCTTCAGCCAAAGTGTAATAACCTACCTGTTTTGGTGGGTCAGCCTTATAGGGTGGGCCATGTTAATTTAGCATAGCTGAAAATCAGAATAAGAGTAATGGATTAGGATTCATTGAAAATTCAAAATAGGTAAGAACAAGGAGTCCACCGATCATTCTCTAAGAATCTTATTGCCAAAAGACTTCCTTGTAGTTTCTAAATTGGACTTTCCCCTAAACTGGACTTCCCTTTAAGTACTATATATGTATATGTTGAGAGTCCCTGTTGTTTCACACACACACCAACGACAGAGAAAGAGAGAGAGAGAGAGAGTGAGAGAAGAGACTGAAACTGATTTCAGATCTGCAGAAGAAGAGGGAGATCGACAGTGAGACGACAACGGATGCCTGACGAAAGACTGACTACTGTCCGATCAACATACGTCTATACCAGGTGAGTAGAATTTCTGAACTTATTATTGTAAAGTACAGATTTGAGAAAGTGTAGAGATATGATCAATTGATGGACTATTCCCGAATGTACATTAATACTATCATTACTGTCGACATAGCAAAATAGCAGAGATTCTCTAGAAAATCCATAAATCGTGAATAAACTTGTCTGATTGAGTTTCCAAGATTTGTAGGGATGATAATCAAGGAAACAGATAGCAGAGATCAATGGTTATTGATGATCGAAATCAAAAATTTGGAAATTTCTACCTACAGGTCTTCAGAACCCAATTTTGTCGAATTGGGTTGTGGGTCCCCATGGCCCACCAGATGGGGGATCAAGACCCCACATCTGAAGGAGGACTGTCGGGCGACCACAGGTGTGGTGGTCCCGTGGGATGGGACCATTGGGGGTCCACCATCCAATTTGTGTTTGAGAGCCCTGACGAACAAGGTTCTGACGAAGAGAAATTTCTGCAATTTGGGCCATGTTACGATCAGCATCTTCAGAAACTTGATGGAGTTGATTCTTTATGATTAATAAACTTCTGAACTATGGATTAGGAAGGAAGAGTGTTAGAATTGCAAAGAGATTCGAACGTTATTAGAGTTTTTGTGAAACTGGATCGTCAAAACAGAATGTGGTCGACAGTGATAGTGGGACCATGTGGGCCACCTGATCAGGAATCAAGTCCCCATATCTACTAGTGGACCCTAGGGCGACCCCACTGGTGGTGGTCCCAAGTGATTTGGACCGTTGGGCCCCACTATCCATAGGTCTCAAAGTACCCAGGCGGAAACGATATTCTAACGATACCTGGTTCTGTATAAGTTGTCGAATGGCACAACTTGTAAATTTAAGTTTAATAAAATTACAATATAGTCCCTGCTGTATATAATTCTATTAATAACCTTTTCTTTTTACTCTTTTGAGAACATGTAGAGAACAATAATTACTATTTACTAACTGTGGCTAGAATCTGGCAAGCATGATACCTATATTATAATAAATGATGATTTTTTCACATCTAATATTCCTTGATGATGTAGCCAATTATAGTAGAGATGAATCTATTCTAAATTATTGTAATGAATTGTCATTGATGATATAAATAGAGTAATACCATCTGCTGGCACCGAATATAGAACTTCTCTCATGAATGTTGGTTGATGGAAGTAGACTCAACAATCGTGGTGGCGAGATAGGCCATGTTGTTGATAGAAATGTAGATGCTCCAGTTCGGGAGTATCGGAACAGGCTTAACATTCATGGTGAATGACAAGCCATGTTGTTGACAGAAATGTAGATACACCGTATGGGTATCGGAACTATATGATGCCACAGTGGGAAATTACTCAAGAAAGAAATGGATTAAGATATTATTTCAATACTGTGCTTTGAATGATTGAAAATATGTCATACCTTAATGTTTTCCTATTCTACTCACCAGTTTTACTGATTAGTGGTTCACCCCACTTCAGGTAATGCAGTCGTGCTGGTTGCGGGGAGTGATGGGGATCAGCCGGTGGATTTTGGCATGCGTGGCTGATCCAGAGCGCGGAAAAGCAAAAGAATAGATTTATAGTTGGGATTAGCCCAAGACTTAGACATTATTATTATCTTTCTTTTTCTCAAATAGAAATTGTCTTATTCAATAGTGTTATCAAGACTTATAATATTTACATATTAGTTGAAATACAAGGAAATTGATTGTTTATGACCTTGATGCTCATGAGAATTTGATTTATGTGGTATTGTTATAATAATCTGAGTACGGCTTAAGAATCTGAAGAGCTCCAGATTCTTGGGTTGTTACAAAGTGGTATCAGAGCAAGGTCTTGGGCAAACTCTAAAAGCCTTAGAAACCACTAGGCAACGTGGTGAGGTCGTGGATTGGGTATTTAGATGAGGAATTTATTTACTACGTACTAACAACTGTACTTCCACTGTAGGAGAAAGAGCATGACTTCCCAAGGAAACCCTATCCGTAATTCCAATAAGAATGGAACTGAAAGTTGTACCTCAAATTTGAATGAGGGACAGACTCAAGTGCTCGAATATGTGAAAACTATGTTTGATACCTTCATGGGAGCATATAATCAGGTGTAAGAACGGATACAGATTTTGGCACAGCGACTAAATGACAATGATCGACCACAAGGCGGGGTCAATGCTGGGGGAGGCAGAGACAGAGAGCGAGACTCGTTATACAAAAGGTTCAATGAGTTTCGTCCTCGATACTTTGATGACACCATAAATCCATATGAGGCAAACAAATGGATAGAAAATATGGAAGCAATATTTGAAGTGATGGGCTGCACGGATCACCAGAAAGCCATGTTGGCAGCATTTAAACTGGAAGGAGATGCAAAAGAGTGGTGGAAATCTGCAAAGAAAACCTATCCAGGTTCGGAGGGCGAGATTACTTGGGTTTTCTTTAAAAAGGAATTCATTATGAAGTTTATACCAGAGCATATTAAGGAAAGGAAGAGAAGAGAATTCCAGAATCTAGTGCAAGGAGACATGACAGTGACAAAATATAATAATAAATTTACTGAGTTGTCTCATTTTGCGGAGTGCTTGATAGCAACAGAGGAGATGAAAAGTAATAAGTTCATTGAAGGGTTGCGTCCGGATATTAAAAAGGATGTGCGGCTGGGACAGCCAGTAACTTATGCGGATGCTTTAAAAAGGGCATATGTATCAGAAGAAGCTACCGATGAGATCAATGGGGTGACTCCACCAACAACGACAGAAAATGGAAAGAGAAAACGAGAAAATCATCTATCCCGGAAGAAGCAGAAGGTGGATTCTCAGGTTGAATGTAGTCACTGCAGCAAGAACCATGAATTGGCGCAGTGCCCATGGCAGCGCGGTGTGTGCTTTACATGTGGCCAGGTGGGTCATAGGTGTAAGGACTGTCCAAAATGGCAAAAGAAAAATCAGACACAGCGACAGGGACAGCAGTCGCAGCAGGACCAACAAAATTTCTTACAGTCACGCCAAAACCACCAGAATTACCCTCCTCGGAATCAAGGAAACTCACAGCAAGTAATCAACAGAATCAGCCACCACAGAGGAACCAACAAAATGGTCAGTACTAGCAGAGGGGATATCCACAAAATCCGCCACAGGGGCAGAATTATAACCAGGGAAGGAACAATCAAGGCGGAAATCAGCAGAGACAGCAACCCAATGCTAGGGCTTATGCAATCACACAGCAGGAGGCAGACATGGCAAACAATGTAGTTGAGGGTACGCTTTTTATCCTTGGTATTAAAGCTATTACACTATTTGATTCTGGTTCTATACACAGCTTTGTTTCACATGTGTTTGCCCCAAAACTAAACATGCAACCCTCTAAACTTTCCCAAGCTTTCATTATATCAACCCCCACTGGAGGACAAGTAAACACTAGAACAATATTCTATGATTGCCCCCTGAATCATGATAAAGTTGTCATGCCCGCAAATCTAATAGTATTACCAATGCATGATTTTGACATTATTTTGGGAATGGACTGGTTAGCAAAGTATAGGGCTGTGTTAGACTGCTTCAATAAGATAGTTCGCTTCAAATCAAAAGGATATAAGGAGGTACAGATAGTGGGAACCAGGAGACCCATGGAGTCTAGGGTAATTTCGGCAATTAAAGCCAGCCAATTACTAAGAAATGGGTGCAGGGGGTACCTTGCATTCGTCACTGAGGAGAAACAAAAGCCTAAGTTGGAGGATATACCAGTAGTGAGAGAATTTCCTGATGTCTTCCAAGATGATTTACCTGGTTTACCGCCAATACAGTAGATTGATTTCACTATTGAATTGATGCCAGGAACAGCCCCAATCTCTAAGGCACCCTACCGCATGGCGCCTGCTGAACTAAGAGAACTGAAAGAACAGTTGCAAGAATTGATGGATAAGGGATTCATTAGAACTAGTGTCTCACCGTGGGGAGCACCTGTTTTATTTGTTAAGAAGAAAGATGGAACCTTGTGCATGTGCATTGATTACCGGCAATTAAACTAGGTCACTATTAAGAATAAGTATCTACTGCTGCGGATAGATGAATTATTTGACCAATTACACGGTGCAAGATGCTTCTCAAAGATTGATTTACGGTCTGGATACCATCAGCTAAGGGTGAGAAATGAAGATATACCAAAGACCGCTTTCCGGACACGGTACGGACATTACGAGTTCCTAGTAATGCCGTTCGGGCTAACAAATGCACCAGCGGTGTTCATGGCACTCATGAATCAAATTTTCAAGCCATTTTTGGATCAGTTTGTAGTGGTATTCATTGATGACATCCTAATTTATTCAAAAACAGAAGCGGAACGTGGGAATCACTTGCGCACTACACTGCAATTGCTAAGAGATAATCAGTTGTATGCAAAGTTGAGTAAATGTGACTTTTGGTTAGTGCAGGTAAATTTTTTAGGCCACATCATTTTAGGTGAAGGCTTGTCAGTGGATCCTGCAAAAATTGAAGCTATCATTAAATGGAAACGACCAACCACGGTGGCAGAAATCCAAAGTTTCTTAGGACTCGCAGGATATAATAGACGGTTTGTGAAAGGTTTTTCTTCTCTTGCGGGACCTTTGACTCGGCTCAGTAGGAAGGATGTCCAGTTCAACTGGGATGATAAATGTGAATCTAGTTTTCAGACACTAAAGGACAAGCTAACCTCAGCACCAATCCTAGCCCTACCATCTGGTAGTGGTGGTTTTGTGATATTTTGCGATGCGTCTCTTCATGGACTGGGATGTGTACTCATGCAGAATGGTAAAGTGATTGCTTATGCTTCTAGACAACTGAAGACTCATGAATAAAATTATGCGACACATGATTTAGAATTGGCTGCAGTCGTCTTTGCTCTCAAGATATGGCGACACTATCTTTATGGAGAAGAATTCCAAGTATATACAGGTCATAAGAGCCTGAAATATGTTTTCTCTTAGAAAGACTTGAACTTGAGACAGAGGCGATGGTTGGAATTGCTAAAAGATTATGATTTCTCTATTTCCTACCACCCTGGTAAAGCAAATGTAGTAGCCGATGCTTTGAGTCGGAAATCAATTCAATTAGCCTGTTTGACAGCTGAATGGAGATTATTGGAAGAGATCAAGGATCTAGAAGTAACTCTTTGGCCCATAAGTGATAAGATTTTACTGGGTAATTTTAAGGTGCAGCCAGAACTCATACAGCGAATCAAGGATCACTAAAGGGATGATGCGGCACTTTTGGAAATTTTCGACAAGATGGATAACAAGCCAGAATTTTCACTCGCCAATGGTACCTTATATTTCCGAGATTGGCTATGTGTTCCTAATATTCGAGAGATCAAGGATGAGATATTACGGGAAGCACACCATATTCGGTACACCATACACCCAGGGAATACCAAGATGTACCAAAACCTCAGGAAACGATTTTGGTGGATTGGGATGAAAAATGACATTTCTGAATTTGTAGGAATGTGTCTAACATGTCAACAAATAAAGGCAGATCATCAAAAGCCAGGAGGATTGCTACAACCACTTCCTATTCCTGAATGGAAATGGGAACATATCACTATGGATTTTGTGTCGGGATTCCCACGAACATTCCGGAACAACGAAGTTATTTGGGTTATTGTGGATCGTTTGACTAAATCCGCACATTTTATTCCTCTCAAGAATAAGACGTCGATGAAGGAATTGGCTCAAAAATATGTCAAGAAAATTGTCCGGTTACATGGCATTCCAGTTTCCATTGTTTAGGACAGGGATTCCAGGTTTGTGTCTAATTTTTGGAGGAAACTACAGATGGCTATGGGAACACAATTGCGTTTTAGTACGGCATACCATCCCCAAACTGACGGCCAGACTGAAAGGACTAACTAAACTCTTGAAGATATGTTGCGAGCATGTGCCTTAGATTTCAAAGACAGTTGGGATGAGCAATTACCACTTGTGGAGTTTGCTTATAATAATAGTTATCATTCAAGCATTCAGATGGCACCTTTTGAGGCGTTGTATGGATGAAATTGTCGGACTTCTATCTGCTGGGAGGAGGTAGGTGACCAAAGAATACTTGGACCAGACTGGGTGCAGACTTCGACGGACAATATCAAGAAAATTCGGGATAGGCTAAAGACTGCTCAAAGCAGGCAGAAAAGTTATGTTGACCATCGCAGAAGAGAATTGGAATTCGCCGTAGGAGACCATGTTTTTCTCAAAGTATCCCCGACCAAGGGAGTAATGCGATTCGGGAAAAAGAGTAAGTTGAGTCCGCGTTATATTAGACCATTCGAAGTAACGGGACAAGTCAGTGATGGGAATGCTTATGAGCTCGCCCTACCACCTCAATTGTCAGTCGTCCATAATGTCTTTCATGTGTCTATGCTAAAAAAATACAACCCAGATCCCTCGCATGTTATTGACTTCGAGCGTCTCCAGTTACAACAAGATTTATCCTATGAAGAGAAGCCGGTGGCTATTCTAGAGACAAAGGAACGAGCACTACGGAACAAGACTATTCGGTTAGTTAAGGTCCTATGACAGCATCAAAATCAACTCGAAGCACATGGGAGTCAGAGGAGGAGGTCCGTGACAAATATCCGCAACTTTTTCCATCAGGTATGATTTAAATTTGGAGGACCAAATTTCTTAAAAGGAGGGGAGTATGTAATAACCTACCTGTTTTTGGTGGGTCAGCCTTATAGGGTGGGCCATGTTAATTTAGCATAGCTGAAAATCAGAATAAGAGTAATGGATTAGGATTCATTGAAAATTCAAAATAGGTAAGAACAAGGAGTCCACCGATCATTCTCTAAGAATCTTATTGCCAAAAGACTTCCTTGTAGTTTCTAAATTGGACTTTCCCCTAAACTGGACTTCCCTTTAAGTACTATATATGTATATGTTGAGAGTCCCTGTTGTTTCACACACACACCAACGACAGAGAAAGAGAGAGAGAGAGAGAGAGTGAGAGAAGAGACTGAAACTGATTTCAGATCTGCAGAAGAAGAGGGAGATCGACAGTGAGACGACAACGGATGCCTGACGAAAGACTGACTACTGTCCGATCAACATACATCTATTCCAGGTGAGTAGAATTTCTGAACTTATTATTGTAAAGTACAGATTTGAGAAAGTGTAGAGATATGATCAATTGATGGACTATTCCCGAATGTACATTAATACTATCATTATTGTCGACATAGCAAAATAGCAGAGATTCTCTAGAAAATCCATAAATCGTGAATAAACTTGTCTGATTGAGTTTCCAAGATTTGTAGGGATGATAATCAAGGAAACAGATAGCAGAGATCAATGGTTATTGATGGTCGAAATCAAAATTTTGGAAATTTCTACCTACAGGTCTTCAGAACCCAATTTTGTCGAATTGGGTTGTGGGTCCCCATGGCCCACCAGATGGGGGATCAAGACCCCACATCTGAAGGAGGACTGTCGGGCGACCATAGGTGTGGTGGTCCCATGGGATGGGACCATTGGGGGTCCACCATCCAATTTGTGTTTGAGAGCCCTGACGAACAAGGTTCTGACGAAGAGAAATTTCTGCAATTTGGGCCATGTTACGATCAGCATCTTCAGAAACTTGATGGAGTTGATTCTTTATGATTAATAAACTTCTGAACTATGGATTAGGAAGGAAGAGTGTTAGAATTGCAAAGAGATTCGAACGTTATTAGAGTTTTTGTGAAACTGGATCGTCAAAACAGAATGTGGTCGACAGTGATAGTGGGACCATGTGGGCCACCTGATCAGGAATCAAGTCCCCATATCTACTAGTGGACCCTAGGGCGACCCCACTGGTGGTGGTCCCAAGTGATTTGGACCGTTGGGCCCCACTATCCATAGGTCTCAAAGTACCCAGGCGGAAACGATATTCTAACGATACCTGGTTCTGTATAAGTTGTCGAATGGCACAACTTGTAAATTTAAGTTTAAGAAAATTACAATATAGTACCTGCTGTATATAATTCTATTAATAATCTTTTCTTTTTACTCTTTTGAGAACATGTAGAGAACAATAATTACTATTTACTAACTGTGGCTAGAATCTGGCAAGCATGATACCTATATTATAATAAATGATGATTTTTTCACATCTAATATTCCTTGATGATGTAGCCAATTATAGTAGAGATGAATCTATTCTAAATTATTGTAATGAATTGTCATTGATGATTGAAATAGAGTAATACCATCTGCTGGCACCGAATATAGAACTTCTCTCATGGATGTTGGTTGATGGAAGTAGACTCAACAATCGTGGTGGCGTGATAGGCCATGTTGTTGATAGAAATGTAGATGCTCCAGTTCGGGAGTATCGGAACAGGCTCAACATTCACAGTGAATGACAAGCCATGTTGTTGACAGAAATGTAGATACACCGTATGGGTATCGGAACTATATGATGCCACAGTGGGAAATTACTCAAGAAAGAAATGGATTAAGATATTATTTCAATACTGTGCTTTGAATGATTGAAAATATGTCATACCTTAATGTTTTCCTATTCTACTCACCAGTTTTACTGATTAGTGGTTCACCCCACTTCAGGTAATGCAGTCGTGCAGGTTGTGGGGAGTGATGGGGATCAGCCGGTGGATTTTGGCATGCGTGACTGATCCAAAGCGCGGAAAAGCAAAAGAATAGATTTATAGTTGGGATTAGCCCAAGACTTAGACATTATTATTATCTTTCTTTTTCTCAAATAGAAATTGTCTTATTCAATAGTGTTATCAAGACTTATAATATTTACATATTAGTTGAAATACAAGGAAATTGATTGTTTATGACTTTGATGCTCATGAGAATTTGATTTATGTGGTATTGTTATAATAATCTGAGTACGGCTTAAGAATCTGAAGAGCTCCAGATTCTTGGGTCGTTACACAAAGGAGACCCACTTTTTGTCGTGTCATAAACCTACCTAAGTTCTTGATATATTAGTGCAACCTCAGTCAACCTAGCCTGCAAGACATGGCATCTTCATCCTCAATGAACTTTTCCCTTCCCAAACAGTGTCATCGTTTGATCAACATTGTCTCGATCAAGTTTCATGCCAGAGCTGGACCACACAAGCAGATTTATCAGCAGGGCTATGGGATGATCTAGTGTTGTCTTGTCCCGACTTATGGTTGTCCTCATCAGTCCCATGCAACTCAGGCAACTTGGCAGACTTAGTCAAATTGAAGGTGACCAAGTCACCCTCCATAACTTGGTTTCAAAACCTTGATTGACGCTGCACACATACCTGCAAATCCACTGCCAACTTCAAATACCTTGGATGCAGGTGCACACAGTATAGTTTTTTCAAGCTCAGCTTCAAGCTTTTTAAAGGCAGGTGAACCAAGGCCCTAAAATGAAGAGGAATTATTTGGACTAGAAATATTCAGATGAGAACCCCTCAACCACTGCACTCTAGTTTTGAACTCCGTGATTCATGATCCCACAAAACGCCTTGCGTCCCTCGGCACCCACTCCACACCTCAAAACCCCTTGGATCCTCATGTATTTTGACAAACATGTGAAAG
Source organism: Sextonia rubra (assembly GCA_037013555.1). NCBI lineage: Eukaryota > Viridiplantae > Streptophyta > Magnoliopsida > Laurales > Lauraceae > Sextonia > Sextonia rubra. Next base: position 12,224,120 of record JASUAD010000011.1, read on the forward strand.
ACACAAAAACATTTTGGGCCTCCGACTCCAATTCATGGTCCAGCCTGTTCAACAGTCTCATAGAAATTAAACCCCAGGACATGAAGTTTTATACAATAGATCCTTATAGATTTTGAGATATATTTGAAAAAAAAATCCCACATTTTGATTTCTGCACATTTGTCAGCCCCTGAACTGTTCACTTTGTTTGAGAGCCACTTTTCTTTGTGGAAATGTTTGGGGTCTTGGAGCCCATTATATTGTACTGAAGCTGAAATAGATCCTGTCTTCCTATTCTTTTCATGCGCCTGTACATTGACTTCTTAATTTTTGTATATTTGCACGTCTAGTAGTTAAAACAAATGTGGTAAAATGTACTGTGCACGTGATAAGGATATGAGAAGGGTGCTTCTAAACAAATGTCGTAATTTGTTTAACTTACATAAATTCTACTTATGAAAAACTTATATGTTAAGGTTTTACATATGTAACTTTCATTTTTCATATCCCATGCATTAAAAACTAGCTACACCATTTTTTATTCTCATTTTGTCAATAGTTATTCCAAACAAATGCGGAACAGACATTAACTCTTGTCACCCATGATTGACCTCAACAATGTGGATTTATTGGAAAGACATTTGATGTAATGATCTATGGTACCCATATAAATACCAATACTAGTATTGGATAGTGCAATGATACTTTGGATAAGTAGCACATCCTATTATGCGAACGCTGTCCATTCATATGATTTAAGCATTTTTTATATAGTTTTCTGCAGTATAAAAAAACCTGGAAATCAATGCAAATGATGATAGTTTCATGAATTTAGAATTTGTTTCAAAGATAAAAATCGAACTTCATTTAAAGATCTCAGCATGAGATATAAAATTCATGTTATCAATAGGATAGCCAAATCTTTTTCCAAGTGTTGGATTTAGAAGTGCAGTGTTGATTCCCTGATCCTTGTATTTGTATCCACATTTGCATCCATTTCTGGCCATCGTAGAAGGGAATGCATGTTCTACCCTTAAATATGGTAAATCATTGAACTGGTAGCGTCCATCATCGATGGGCCATGCTCCAATATATGCCTATCAATGAAAGTTTTGAATTGAAACCAGTTGTCCACATTTGTAGGGGGATCAAACTGAATAGTTAGGAATCATGTGAATGATGCTTTTTGGCAGTTCGCAACCTATGATGCCCAGATACGGCATGGATATGGCAAGGACATGCCATGGACACAAATTTTACACATAAAAAGTGAAGTTTGGATACAATATGATACATTGGCTATTTTGAAGTATCCGTGCATCATAGTTCGCAACCACTGTGGCCCAATTATATGAAACTATGAGAATCCTCTTTGATGGATCCAAACTCTACTCATGTTCTCGCTTATGTAACAACATTCAGACATTTGCAAAAAGCACTCCCAACGTTTATCATCTGACAGTCGTGCAGGTTTTCCACATGGATCGGCAGAGATATTCTCACTCATGCAGCACATGGGATGTGAACCAGACAGGGCTTCATATAACATTATGGTAGATGCATATGGAAGAGCTGGTCTTCATGAAGGTAAAACAGTTTGGATGATATTCTTCCATAATGTGTCTTCTTAAGGTAATCATTAGATGAACAGGTCTAATCTTAGGGTCATTTATATAAGCATATGAGCGTAGTATTTTGCAAATTGAAACGAACTGGGGTGAGGACCAGGTTTGATTTGCTGTCTGATTTGAAAGACCTTGAACTGTCTGATTTGCTAAACACCATTTGTCCAGTTAAAGCTGATGGTTGAATTGACACTTTAATTGTTCATTTTACATATGCTATGTATATTTTTAATTGAAAATGTTTGACCTCTCAAACAGTACAGAATAATGGTTCAGCCGATCATCATTGTCGTCATCATCATCAAAGCCTTATATTAATTATGTTGGTTCCACTAAATGAATTATGTTTTACCATTCTGGTCCAGCCAAGTCCTCGGATAAATTGCCTTTCTTTAGATCTATCCTTACTCCTTCTATCCATCTCCTCTTCAGCCTATTCTTTTTATTGGTTCCACCAATGAAAGAATGAAATAACCACATTTCTCGTTTAGTATAATCTGCAGATATGATGCCAATCAATTTCTGTAACTTGGTAAGGATCAAGAAAATTGATGAAGTGATGCATTGGGCTACAAACAGTACCCAATTATTTAATAAAACTGTGTCAGGGACTTTTTTGAAGAATTTACAGTAGTACTGGGACTGTTCTACAATTTTACAGAAAACTCAGAACATAAAGGGGTCTCACGTGCAGATGTTTTGGAGCCTGGGTTTAGTGGGTCAAAACTGGCCCAATCCAAGAAGTCAGGGTCTCTCTAGGTTCGCCTGGGAGTCCACTAAAAGGTCCTGCAGCTGGTTTCATCAAAGGATGGCCAATGTAGGCCCCACACCAGATCTGCTTCAAAATGACAAGGCCACATATTTTTTTTAATTTCCTCTCTAATTTCTAGAATGTTTGAGTAGGAAACTCTTCCTAGTACTTCTAATTATTGTTGGCAATGGATTATCATAGGCATTCTAGGTTTTTTGTGTGACTTCTTGCCATTATTGAAGGAACAGTGGTCAATGTCACTGTAGCATGCTACAGTGATAGGTTTTGGTTTATTCAATAAAGCATTCTTCTGGCTTTATTTTTCCCTCTCTTGTATCACACAGATGCTAGAAAATTGAGAAAGCATCTAAGGTGTGTTTGGTGATTTTTCAGTAGTGTTTCTTCACCATTAAATCTTTGGATTTCTATTTTCTCCATTGCATATTGGTGTAGTTGTTGGCATATTTCCGTTTTTGGTTACTTGGCCCCTAGATAGTCCTATTGCATCAAATCGGGATTGCGCCAATATCCTTAGATGTTGTATTGCATAATTACATATGTCTTGCACGACCTGGGCCCAAGAATTCTCAGATTAGGGCAATTCCCGAAGTGTGACATGTACTCCTATGAAATCCATACCTGTACCTAAGTCCAGACAAGATTTCACAAGGGATATTGACAATCAAACACGTGTGAGGTACTTTAACAGACACATGTTTAAGTTTTCAACATGCAGAAGTCTGTCAATATCACCTAAGAATTTTTCACTTCAATAACATTTCAATAGTATCAATCCACACATGAAACAGTCCACACCTAGATATTCAAATATGCAAAAGAGATATATTTCATTCTATAATATGTAACCTATGCATCCCACCTATGTGCTGTGTGCATGTACATGTCTATACAAAAGATGAACATCTAATGGACAGATAAACAAAAATGATATACATCAACTAGATTGGCTATACAAGTAACTGTCTATATGCATGTATATTACTAGTTCAAAATGACATAAATGCCCAAAAACTCAATATACAACTCCCTAAGATGTGTTCGTGTCACTCTCCAGTCTGTGGATCAGTTAGTGGGCCTTTGTTTTCCAGTCGTCAAGACCCGAAGGAAATGCTGCAGTCTCCTCCACTGTCTCCTCGACTTCGGCGAGGTATCGGGCTCTAGCCTTGTAACGCCAATGAGATAGTTGTGAATAAGACTATTCAGCATTGCATAAGTATGATTAAAGTAATACAAGCTGTATCTAATAGAATTAATTGATAGTTGATTATAAGAGGTCAATAAGGTATACTAGGCATATTAGCATTGAATAGGACATGTTATATGAATCAATTAAAAAGAAATACACAATCAAGTTGGCTACTATGTTTGCTAAATCCTCCCGGCAGAGATCCTGTCACTGGGTACACCAGTGCCCCGGGCTCGGGTACATCTAGGTCCTTATTTTTTTGGAGTCCAGAATTCCAAATACCTACTGCAGCGGTAACAGTCAGTCTATACCAAATTCGACTCTATCGAGTTTTATTAGGCTGAAGCTAAGTAGTGTCAGACTGATATGAATCAATCAATTAAATTGAGAGAGAATTCAGTCTATATTAGTCAGTGTCAGTTTCAATCTGTTCAATCAATCTTACTCAATTGAATTCAGTTTTGATAATAATAAACAATAAGGAATATTCAATTGAATACAACATCATTTATAAACAATGATTCAGTTACAGTAAAAGAGGGCAATTATTAGACTTTTCAATATGTAATGCAATTCAATTTATGGAATCAATCTTTCTTACAAGTCAATCTTAACTAATCACATGTAGTCTCTAACCATCCGTTTCAATATAGTTTTAGGCTATTTGATACATTCCTATCTATGCATAGTGTTACATTGTATATAAATGTGTATCAAAGTCCCCTAAACCAATACCCATGGTTAAGTGCTTGACATACGAATGATATTACGTAAATGAATTTTAGCCTAGCATTCTTCATGTGTATTTAATTACCATTTGACCAATTATTAGGGTTAGAGGTTTCAGACTAAGGCCCTTTAATTTTTTATATCACAATTAACCTAGGAGTTAACCATGAAGTGTTTGAAATCAATTTTTGGTAAGTATGGAACCTTAAGTTAAATTAGAAGTTGTCCAGATCAGACCCTTCAAAATTGTCGAGGCCCACTCGAGCATGGTCCAGCACCCATGCTTCTAGGTTGAAAAGTTTCAATTGACGAATTTCTCGTTAGACTTCTACATGGGCGCTCGAGCGCACGCTTGTCTATGCTCAAGCATGTGTTCCAGAATTCCAGTTCGGAATTTTGTAGCACATTTCTCCTTCTCCACTTCATACTTGTAATGAAACCTCTTGTTTCCCCATTCAATTTGCATTCATTCCACACCTTCAATACCAACATGCACTCCATATCCAATCGATTCTTCACATTAATATAAGGATCCAATTCAAATTAAACAAGCAAAGAATAGGGCTGAATAATGTAACATAACAGAATCCAATTCCTAAATCAATGTATTACCAACATGCATTAAGCAAAAACCAGCTTATACTTGCCTTAGTTCACAACTTGATTTACAATTCCCCTTGACTTTGGCTCAATTACTAGAAACTCCCAATTCTCTTAACTAGAACAAAGAATATGATAGGATCAAGATGAAGTATGGTAAATGCATACATATTTGAGTCTCTCTTGACTAAAGTAATACCAAAATTTTGAAATGTGTTACACAAGCTCTTACTTGAAGGACTGATCTAGAAGAAGAGGGGTTGAAGTTCTTCAATTTAAAGGTATAAAAAGAGAAAGGAATTGACGAAGAAGAAAATGGAAACCTCTACTTCATAAATGCAAGACCATCTTGGTCAGATTTGATGAAGAAAATGATAGAGAAAGAAAAGAGGAGAGCTCCAGAAAATTCCAGCAACAAAAGAGGATCGAATGCGCTAGATGAGTTCTTTTATATTCAAAACTTTTTGGATTTTACATAAAAGTCTAGTTTCTAATATGTAGTTTCATTTAAGGTCATTTGAGGGTCCATATAATTCAATTAAGGTCAAACGAATTTAGGCCAAACAAGAAAGCTGACGTGCTTGACGAGACGAATGCAATGATATTAGTATGATCCGTGTATGACATAAAACCGTAGTTTAAAAAATCAGCCGCAACTTGGACTCAGCCTATACTGGTCGTGTTGCATGGACTTAGACTTAATATCATGAGACTCAGCCAAGTCACTTGCAACTCAACTGAGTCGCCATGGGACTCGGTCGACCCGGTTGCGACTCGATCGAGTCCCATGCTCGGCCATCTCAATTGAGTCTTATGGGACACGACTAAGTCCCATGCAACTCGGCTGAGTGAACTCGGACTCGGCTTTGACCAAGTCGGGTCCCAAGTCCCATTTTTCAAACCTTGCATAAAACTATATAATCTAAAATTACGAAAAAGGGCTTCATCTACCTAATCAGGATCAATTCGGCCCAAACTACCTATCCATAACTTGAACTCGACCCACTATACTCAAATAAGATAGAATCAACCTAATCATAACTTAATAATCATTAAACATAATTATTTAAATTAAAATTACATTAATAAGTTACTAATCAAGCCTAATTATCTACTAAGCACACTTAATTCGGGTTAGAGTGTTACATGTCTATTATTGTTAAGGCAAGACCTACTAAATTATTTCCAATGGGGAAAAGAGGGTTGTTATTTCCATCTTTTTGTGATGAAAGGGCACTCCATTGAACAATTGAAAGCGGAACTAAAGTTGAAAGTTTGCACCTTTTCCATTCCTCTTTAAGAGAAAACGTGTTGCATGAATGCTTCCTCATTCTTCTTAATTCTTATTTCTTCTTTTCCTTTCTCCTCTTTTTCCCATGTCTAATATTAGATCTTCATTTCCTTATGAGAGCCTTATGATGCAATGCCTATGGGCTGATGCAATTAGACCCATTGCCCCCATGTCGGACCCAAAAAAGTCAAGGTTTTGTTTCTTATGTTATTTGCTTAATGAGTTGTAATTAGGATAAGTTTCTAATTCCAATAACAGTCTTTGAGTAGTTTTCTAGCCTGGTTAGGAGTCTTTGATTCTGGGGTTTTGTTTTCCTATATATATGAGCATTGTAGGACATTAGGTGGGGCTAAATATCAATAAAAGTTCTTCGTAGATTTATTTTCGCTTTGAGGTTTATTTCATCTTTATGAGATTTTTTTCCCCTTCATGCTCCGTCACATCCCTCCACTGCGATCCAAACCGTTCTCTAGGGTCTGCATCAATTTCGTATCAAAGCAAGTTCAAATTGTGTGGATTTTTATTACGAATGATGTATTTGAAGGAGCCCTTTGATCATCCAATAAGGAAGAAGAAAGGGTGCAGTTCTTTTCAGGGTTCTTGTTCCACTCAAAAGACAAAAGAGAAGTGGCCTTCATCACCCCAAAAGACAAAGTGAGAAAGAGCGAGTAACAAGGATCCCCACCTTGGTATGAAAGAATTTGGTGTTTTAATTGGAAAAAAAAAGAAAAAAAGAAAAAAGAAAAACAAAAATTTATAGCTCATGTAAAGAGTAAAAATTTATAACCAAGGTAAAGAGGATGTGGAAGGCCTATGAGCCCCTCATTTTCCTTTTCTGAAAATGGGAAGAACAGAGGAGGAAGGAAGAAGAGTAAGGATCAAACTTGGGAAGCCATAGCATCCACTTCCTTAAAGTCCCCAACCCCAAATCCCATTACTATTATCAAAGTCCTCAACCCTCATCATCTCTCACAGAAAATCTAGTGGTCATTCTGAATGCTAAAGATTGTAATATGATATATATATATGATATATATATATAAATGGGACTAGGGGGGATGGAAAGATCTATGTGGGACTACTATAAGTATCAAGTTTGACCCCAATCCCATGCCACTTACCCTTTCATCCATGTCCACAAGTTTAATGGCTTCATATTAAAAAAAAAAATTCAACCTCCATTCAAATAAGTGCCAAACCTTGGGACTAGTGACTATCATGGGGGTCTCTGTTTTTGCATGGCTTGGATGAGTTACTAGGTGTAATAACCTAACCTGCCTCAGCGGACCAGCCTTACAAGGTGGGCCATATTAGTCTACCATAGTTGAAATCAGAATAAGAGTCATGGATTAGGAGACTTTGAAAATTCAAAATAGGCAAGAACAGGGAGTCCACTGACCTTTCTCTAAGAATCTTATTACCAAAAGACTTCCTTGTAGTTTCTAAATTGGACTTCCCTTTAAGTATATATACGTATATGTAGAGTCCCCTGTTGTTTCACACACATCAATGAGAGAAAGGGAGAAAGAAGGAGAGAAACAGAGGAACTGACCTTAGTTGAAATCTGTAGAAGGAGAACACGAAGAAGACAAGGAAGATCACAGCGGGACAACGGTGGATGTCTGACGCGAGGCCAATCACCGCTGGAGCAATACACTACTATACCAGGTGAGTAGAATCTAACTTAATCATTGATAAATTTGAATGGGGTAGGAAATTAGACCTATTTGATCCTCCGATGAACCGTGGCCATTATATACACTAGTGTTACAGTGATCGTCAGCCAGATTTGGTTTTAGAGCCAAGTCGATCACCAAACAATAATCAGACCTGCTGATATGCAGTATGACGCATGATCGACACCCTTTAGCCTTGTTTGGGTTGGAAACCAACTCACCTAAAACTCTGATTAAAAGATGAAGTTCCCTGCTGAGATTGGCGACCTGGCACAGACGTGAAACATCATCAATAATTCCACTCCTTAGATGGAAACTTGCTGAGTTAAATGTCCTCTGATTAGCACACCTCTGGGACTTTGATTTAGTACGAGAAGAGGGATGATTACTTGGGAATCTCAGATCTGAACTGAGATTTGAAAGTTCTAGATCGTCAGAGGTGGTTTTGGTCGCCAGTGGTTGTGAGCCCACCTAGGTCCCCTGATCAAGGATCAAGGCCATACATCTTGGTTTAGACCCTAGGGCGACCCCAAGGGTGAAGGACTCGTACGATTTGGACTGTTGAGTTCCACAGATGAACTGCTCCAAGGCACGCCTGGCGAGATCCCCATCTTGACGAACATGAAATTTGGTTCTGTATTAGAGAGCCTGGGTTCTGTCGACATAATCTAATTAAAATAGTTATACAGAATTACATATAAGCCCTGATATTTATATTTATTTGTGACATGACCCTTTTTCCTTTTATTCTTATAAGGACATGTAGGGAACCGTAACATGGTCTATTACTAGAATCTAATGAGCACGGTATTTGCTAATTGCTATATAAATGCTGATTTTTTTTTATCATCACATCCGAGTAGGACCTAGTATATATATAGATAAAGAAAAGAAATCTTGGTGAAGAAATTTAGAAATTTATTAGGAATGACTAAATTCAAGATTGGAAAATTGTTTGGAACAACCACTGATATCAGATGCTCAACATGCATATGCTCCAAATCTAGTATTTGTATCTATGATTTGATGTCCGTGGCTAATCTTCATAATAGATAAATAATTTCCTCTTAATAAGATATGAACAGTGCCACACCCTGATACCAATTCCGATTCGGAGAGGGGCGAGTACTAACTAGTGATGTGGTACTGGCCAAGGGGTAGAGCAAGGAAATTTTACTTATTATGATGGAGATAAATCTATAATAAATTTATTGACATGAATTTTGCCATTGGTGATTGAAATAGAGTAATACCAACTGCTAGCACCGATTATAACACTTCTCTCGCGGATGTTGGTCAGGGGAAGTAAGTTCAACAATCATGGTGGCGAAATAGGCCATGTTGTTGAAAGAAATGTAGATGCTCCAGTGTGGGAGTATCGGAACAGGTTAAACAGTCATGGTGGATAACAAGCTATGTTGTTGACAGAAATGTAGATACGCCCGTATAAGGTATCGGAACCATTTGATGCTGCAGTGGGAAATTACTCAAGAAATAAATTGATTAAGATGTTATTGTAACACTATCATTATATATAAATATTCTCTGAATGATTGAAAATATGCTTTATCTTAATATTTCTTATTCTACTCACTAGTGTTACTGACTAGTGGTTCGCCTCACTTCAGGTAATGCAGTCATGGAGATTACGGGGAGTGACGGAGATCAGCCGGTGGATTTTGGCATGCGTGGCTGATCCAGAGCGCGAAAAGCAAAGAATAGATTTGTAGTTGGGATTAGCCCAAGACTTAGACATTTTTCTTTTCCACAAATAGAAATTGTCTTATTCAATAGTGTTATCAAGACTTCTAGTATATACATAATGGTTGAAATATAATGAAATTTGAATGTTTTAGACCTTGATGCTCATGAGAATTTCATTTATGTGGTGGTGTTATAAAAATTTGAGTACAGCTTAAGAATCTGAAGAGCTCCAGATTCTTGGGTCGTTACACTAGGTGGGCCACCAACAATTCTTAAGGAAGCATGGTGAGAACTAGTTATCACTTGAATATTTCCCTATATATATTCAAAGGAGTCATGTGTATGGTCCATTTGGATGGACCATTTGGACACACTCTAAAAGACTTAAAAACCACTAGGCAACGTGGTGAGCTCGTGGATTAGGTATTTAGATAAGGTATTTATTTACTATGTACTAACTACTGTACTTCCACTGTAGGAAATAGAACATGACTTCCCAAGGAAACTCCATCCGTAATATCAATCAAAATGGAACTGAAAGTGGGACATCGAATTTGAATGAGGGACCGATTCAGGTGCCTGAATATGTGAAGACTATGTTTGATACTTTCATGAAAGCATATAATCAGGTGCAAGAACAGATACAGACTCTGGCACAACGTCCGAATGATAATGATCGACCACAAGGCGGGGTCAATGTTGGAGGAGGCAGAGACAGAGAGCGAGACTCTTTGTACAAGAGATTCAATGAGTTTCGTCCTCGATACTTTGATAAAACCATAAATGGAAGCAATCTTTGAAGTAATGGGCTGCACAGATCACCAGAAAGCTCTATTGGCAGCATTTAAACTGGAAGGAGATGCAAAAGAGTGGTAGAAATCTGCAAAGAAAACTTATCTAGGTCCGGAGGGCGAGATTACCTGGGCCTTCTTTAAAAAGGAATTCATCATGAAGTTGATACCAGATCACATCAAGGAAAGGAAGATAAGAGAATTCCAGAATTTAGTGCAAGGCGACATGACAGTGATGAAATATAATAATAAATTTACAGAGCTGTCTCATTTTGTGGAGTGCTTGATAGCAACAGAAGAGATGAAATGGAGCAAGTTCATTGAAGGATTGCGTCCGGATATCAAAAAGGATGTACGGCTGGGATAGCAAGCAACCTATGCGGATGCTTTAAAAAGGGCCTATGTATCCGAAGAAGCTACCGATGAGATCAATGGGGTGACTCCACCAACGACAACGGGAAATGGAAAGAGAAAATGAGAAAATCATCCAACCCGGAAGAAGAAAAAGGTGGATTCTCATGTTGAATGCAGTTGCCGTGGGAAGAACCATGAATTAGAGCAGTGCCCATGGTAGCGCGGTGCATGCTTTACGTGTGGCCAGGTGGGTCATAGGCGTAAGGACTGTCCAAATTGGCAAAAGAAGAATCAGACACAGTGATAGGGACAGCAGTCACAGCAGGACCAATAAAATTTCTCACAGTCACGCTAGGACCACCAAAACTACCCTTCTCGAAATCAAAGGAATCCATAGCAGATCAATCAACAGAATCAACTGTCGAAGAACCAACAAAACGGTCAGAACCCGCAGAGGGGATATCCACAGAATCCGCCACAGGGGCAGAATTATAACCAAGGAAAGAACAGTCAAGGCGGAAATAAGCAATGACAACAACCCAATGCTAGGGCTTATGCAATCACACAATAGGAGGCAAACATGGCAAACAATGTAGTTGAGGGTACGCTTTTTATTTTTGGTACTAAAGCCATTACACTATTTGATTCTGGTTCTACACACAGCTTTGTTTCACATGTGTTTGCCCTGAAACTAAATATACAACCCTCTAAACTTTCCCAAGCTTTAATTGTATCAACCCCTACTGGAGGACAAGTGAACGCTAAAACCATATTCTATGATTGCCCCCCGAATCATGATAAAGTCACCATGCCCACAAATCTAATATTATTACCAATGTGTGATTTTGAAATTATTTTGGGAATGGACTGGCTAGCCAAGTATATGGCTGTGTTAGATTGTTTCAATAAAATAGTTCGCTTCAAATCAGAAGGATACAAAGATGTGCATATAGTGGGAACCAGGAGACCCGTGGAGTCTAGGGTAATTTCGGCAATTAAGGCCAGTCAATTACTAAGAAATGAGTGCAGGGGATACCTTGCATTTGTCACTGAGGAGAAACAAAAGCCAAAGTTAGAGGATATTCCGGTAGTGGGAGAATTCCCTGATGTATTTCAAGATGACTTACTGGGTTTACCGCTGGTACGAGAGGTCGATTTCACTATTGAATTGGTACCAAGAACAGCACCAATCTCCAAGGCACCTTGCCATATGGCACCTGCCGAACTAAGAGAACTAAAAGAACAATTGCAGGAATTGATGGATAAGGGATTCATTAGACCTAGTGTCTCATCGTGGGAAGCACCTATACTATTTGTTAAGAATAAAGATGGAACTTTGCGCATGTGCATCGATTACTAGCAATTAAACCAGGTCACTATTAAGAATAAATATCCACTGCCACGGATAGATGAATTATTTGACCAACTTCAAGGTGCAAGATGCTTCTCAAAGATTGATCTACAGTCCGGATACCATCAGCTAAGGGTGAGGAGTGAAGATATGCCAAAGACGGCATTCCGGACACGGTACGGACATTACAAGTTCCTAGTAATGCCGTTTGGGTTAACAAACGCACCAGCGGTGTTCATAGCACTTATGAATCAAATCTTCAAGCCATATTTGGATCAGCTCGTAGTGGTATTCATTGATGACATCCTAATTTATTCAAAAACGGAAGCGAAGCATGGGAATCACTTACGCACTGCACTGCAATTGCTAAGATATAATCAGTTGTACGCAAAGTTGAGTAAGTGTGACTTATGGTTGGCGTAGGTAAATTTCTTAGGTCACATCATTTCGGGAGAAGGCTTGTCAGTGGATCCTGCAAAGATCGAAGCTATTACTAATTGGAAACGGCCAGCCACAGTGGCAGAAATCCGAAGTTTCTTAGGACTCGCTGGATATTACAGACGATTTGTAAAGGGATTTTCTTCTCTCGCGGAACCTTTGACCCGGCTCACTGGGAAGGATGTCCAGTTCAATTGGGATGACAAATGTGAATCTAGTTTCTAGATATTGAAGGAAAAGCTAACTTCGGCACCGATCCTGGCCCTGCCATCTGGGAGTGGTGGTTTTGTGATATTTTGCGATGCATCTCTTCATGGATTGGGATGTGTACTCATGTAGCATGGCAGAGTGATTGCTTATGCTTCCAGACAACTGAAGACTCATGAACAAAATTATGCGACACATGATTTAGAATTGGCTACAGTCGTTTTCGCTCTCAAGATTTGGGGACAATATCTTTATGGAGAAGAATTCCAGGTATATACAGATCATAAAAGCCTGAAATATGTTTTCTCTCAGAAAGACTTGAATTTGAGACAGAGACGATGGTTGGAATTTCTAAAAGATTATGATTTCTCCATTTCCTACCACCCTGGTAAAGCAAATGTAGTAGTCGATGCTTTGAGTTAGAAATCAATTCAACTAGCCTGTTTGACAGCAGAGTGGAGATTATTGGAAGAGATTAGAGATCTAGAATTAAATCTTTGGCCCATCAATGAAAAGATTTTATTGGGTAATTTTAAGGTTTAGCCAAAACTCATACAGTGAATTAAGGATCACCAGAGGGATGATGCAGCACTCTTGGAAATTTTCAACAAGATGGATAACAATCCTGAATTTTCACTCGCCAATGGTACTTTGTATTTCCGAGATCGGCTATGTGTCCCTAATATTTAGGGAAATCAAGGATGAGATATTACGGGAAGCGCACCATACTTGCTATACTATTCACCTAGGGAATACCAAGATGTACCAAAACCTTAGAAAACGATTTTGGTGGATTGGTATGAAAAATGACATTTCAGAATTTGTAGGGAGGTGTTTAACATGTCAACAAATTAAGGCAGATCACCAGAAGCCAGGAGGATTGCTACAACTACTTTCCATTCCTGAATGGAAATGGAAACATATTTCTATGGATTTTGTGTCAGGATTTCCATGAACCTTCCGGAACAACGAAGTAATTTGGGTTATTGTGGATCGCTTGACTAAATTCGCACATTTTATTCCTCTTAAGAATAAAACTTTGATGAAGGAATTGGCCCAAAAATATGTCAAGGAAATCGTCCAGTTATATGACATCCCGATTTCCATTGTTTCGAACAGAGATTCCAGGTTTGTGTCTAACTTTTGGAGAAAACTACAGATGGCTATAGGAACACAGTTGCATTTTAGTATGGCATATCATCCCCAAACTTATGGCCAGACTGAAAGGACCAACCAAACTCTTGAAGATATATTGCAAGCATGTACTTTGGATTTCAAAGACAGTTGGGATGAACAGTTACTACTTGTGGAGTTTGCTTATAATAATAGTTATCATTCAAGTATTCAGATGGCACCTTTTGAGGCGTTGTATGGACGAAATTGTCGAACTCCTATTTGCTGGGAAGGGGTAAGTGACCGAAGAATGCTTGGGCCAAATTGGGTGCAGACTTTGACGGACAATATCATGCATGCGTATAGGGTGGGGCGTTACATGTTCCCATGAAAAAAACGGTGAGGGACGGATGCGCGTGAAGATTGTCATCTATGTATATATATAGGGCTTTAATCCTATGAGAAGCATTCTCACACACCTGCCGCGAGACCTTTTTATGGGCCCCACTTGTGGTTCCCATTTGGGGATGGGACCAGGGGGGATGGAAAGATCTATGTGGGACTATCCGAAATATCAAGTTTGGCCCAATCACATGTCCCTAACATCTTCATCCGTGGCCCACAAATCCAATCCATTTGGATTGGTGCACAGTTGATTCAATGGTCCAATAAATTAGGATTTGACTAGAACTGTTAGGGGGTCCTTATGTCTTGCAAGATTTTGGTTGGTTGATAAATGGATTGATGCAACAATGGAAAGAAGAATAGTCAACTAGCTATTCTCCAAGCCAAAAGTCTTAGGATAAACTGTCTAGGCCCCACACCAAAGACAGAAATTCAACCCATAAGGGAGAAGAAAACTGAAATCTTATTCAAAATAATATAATCTATCCCATGAGAAGGGATTTCATCTATTTATAACTAAACTACTCTCTAAATAAAGAAACTAACTCAATCCAAATAAGGAGTCTTAATTAAAATATGAAAGCAATTTCTAAAACTTAAGAAAGCAACTACCATTAATAAAGCAACTATTATTACTTGATCTTCACTATTGGGCTTTGGACTTGGGCCTACGGGTATCGACTTTCAAATGGGGCCCATTAGTCTAACCTACATCATGGATGGGCCCCACCTAGACTTCTTACAAAATAGTGGTGAGAACTAGTTTTCATAGGATTTTTTCTCATATATATACATATAAGAAAAGAATAAAAAAGAAGGCACCTTGTGTTGGAATTGCAAGTAGTTGCACACACCATCTGCTATGACGATCCATTCTTGCAACTTGAGTCTTTGATAGTTTCATCTCCATCTTGCTATAACCACATCCGTAAACACTCCACCACCCCAGCCATCTATGCATCCAGGAGCACTTAGCCGATTTTCAGGAGTAAAAAGACAGAAGAGGAGAGGAGAGAAAGTAAGAAGAAAGAAAGGGAGAAAGCATCCAAGTTAAAAAGACAAACAAGAGCTGGGAAAAGAAAAAAAACAAACAAACAAATGAGGAAAAGGAAAGAAAGAGCACACTAGAGGAAACTGAAGGAAAGAAAGAAAAGTCAAACTGAACCATGAAGAGCAGAGCTTTCCTTATTTTTCAAGTATGGATCACAGGGGTCCTATGCTAGTTTCCTCAAGTAGGAGGACAAGGTCCGGGTATAGATCAGGGCAGATTTGACTAAACTCGATGATGAAGCCCATCTCAGTGCCGACTCTGCTAACAATGTCGTCACTGACATTAGTAGCCTGTCAAAGGAAAGTTTGACCAGATTGATAGCTTGACTTACTATAAGTTTTGGACCCATCCAGACTTGGTTTGTAATCTGTTACAACCCAAATTCCAGGGCCCTGACGGAATCTGAGTTATCATGCATTGGCATACAATTCACATACTTAAATCAAATGAACACATAAGGTATAAGCATCATTAATTAAAATTGTCTTTCTATTACTCAAACAATTTAACTAACCAACTAATTACATCTCCAATGTATAAACAATTCCCTAATAAAATTCATCAAAATAATTAAATAACCAATACTATCTGTTTCCCTAAACTACTGAATATTGATGTAACACTCTCTTTAACAACGCATGCCAAACACTACGGGCTGATCTTCGCTATTCTCCGGTCCACCTGTAACTCTGTTACCTGAAGGGGGCAACCCAACATCAGTATAAACTGGTGAATGAACTCGTATTCTAACATACATCCACAATTAACATAATAGCATCATTAGAAACAATTAAATAATAAACAATAAATAATTCAATCAATGAATAAAACTCTTGCCATGACACTTCTCTGAATTACATCCTCACACCCAATCTACATCATTGTGCCATCTTAATATGTCATAATTATCGAGATGCCACACATGCGTCTCCTCATCTAATATCCCTTAGGATCCACTGCTTTAGGACCTCAGTGTCCTATCATCCACTTTCATAGACAGCATAACAAAACTTCAATTCGAACCTAGTGGTCTAGAATCACACAACCATAATAAATTGTACCGTGCTAGTAGTTCAGATCACGCCCCATTCCAATAAAATCATCATCATCATCATCATCATTAAAGCCTTATCCCAACCATGTTGGGGTCGGCTATCCAATAAAATCATGCATAGCAAAATTTATAATTCAGAATATTTTCGTGTGTATTAATTGGTACATGTCACAATTTCATTCCCAAATTTCAGATTTCTATATCATAAACTTATTCAATTTAGTTTGCATATTATAGGTATCATCAACTGTACACCCTTTCCTTTAAACATTAATTTTTAAAAGGTGGAAGGACTCTTATGTAATTAAGGTAGTAGTAGGGGCCCTTTTATAAACTCCCACTGAAAGATGCACTCGATAAAATTGAAGTCGTCCTCAGCAGAATCCAGTTCTGTAAGAAACAACTCCTCACGCCATGTCCATTCTAGATCATCAGATGATGGGCCATCTAGGGTCCCATCCCCTCAGGTCCATCATGGCTGGGGTCGCCCATGGGTCTTCTCCAAGATCCATGGTGCTTATCTCCCATCCTGTGGCCCACCTGGGCTCACAACCCATGTCGACTCAAAAGGGTTATTAACGGTCAGAAATTTAAAATCCCCTTTTCTGTTTAGATTTCCAGCAATAATCCTCCATTGTTGTTAAATCAACATTCAAAAGTGTGCAAACACAAAGGAATCCATATCTCTTTGTTTATCCATATCTCTTTGTTTCAGATCAAGTTTATAGGTTTTCATTCATCTACTTGTCCCAATAGAGGTCGTCAGGCACTGTTTATCATGACTGACTTCCTAAAATTCCAATCTTACAAACCCAACTGAGTTGGTCCCCCATTGAACATGCCTCCTAAGGTCGACCAAGGGTTCTCTTTTAGATTATCGGATCTGATTTACTACCATGCGATCCGTGTGAGGCCAGCAGTCCAAATAAGGACAACTCATCAGGATGACCTGGTTCCTGGCGGCATTAGGCTTTTTAGTTTATGTACGAATCACACCCAATCTTAAGGAATAAACATAGGAAAATGACTCACCTCTTATACACTTTTGTAATGTTGGCTATCTGAGGTCAAGAGTAGGACATCAACTGGTGCCTGGTTGCTTATCTTCTTCTTCTTTTTAGTTTCTTTCTTTCTTTTGCCTCTGAGTGCTCTTTCTTAGGTTTCTCTCTCTCTCTGATTCTTCCCTAAGGGTTTAGAAGAAGTAAGGTGAGGTAAATAAGAGACTATCCATTTATACATATATTGCCCATCCGCCTCCATTCCCTGTAGAAGTCACGTACAAGACTCCCTCCCATCATAAGTCTTGTACAACAAGACTTCTTCTCCCTCCAAAGTCTTTTTTCTTTTGGAAAGGAAGTGTCGAGCAATGCTAGAGTCGTTTCTATCTCCAGAATGTCATATTTTATACTAGGATATTTCCTCAAGAGATCTCAATCTAAATAAACATAGGACCCACCAATCTAAATCATCTAAATTAGGACCCAAAGATAGGTCTAGAATTCCTTAATTATGAACCCAATTACATCAAAGGGTCTGTTAAGGCCTTGGGTATGACATAATCTTTCTTTGCCTTCTACACTCCCGAGAAAGAGATTTATAGAACAAGTTAGTCTGTCTTAGTTTTCAGTATTTACCGCATATAATAAAAAGATGATGAGAATATGCCTCAATTATTAGAGATGACCATTTTGACCTTGGAACATATGTGAATCAATCTATAATTTGACATAACAAGTAGATGAGTAGAGAATGGGTTATGATCAATTGCCTGCTGAACTCACCACAAGCCATGTGGGATTTTCTGTGGATGTCAATCAAATTAGGGATAATAGTGAATTTCTTCCACAACTTCAATAGTTGTGAACTCGATGCAATGCTTACAAATCTCAAGTGCAACCACATGGACAAGAACCAGTGGGGAGATAACCGTCATGAAGAAGAGACATATTTCTGAAACCGACATAATCGAAGTCCACATAATGTTGATAGGGATTTTGTAACGACCCAAAAATTTGGAGCTCTTCAGATTCTTAAGTCGTTATCATTATTATACTACAATAACATTCATTAAGTAAATTCCAAAAGTAAGTCCAAGCAAAGTTGAAGATTTAAAATCTCAATACTAATGTCTTAACAAGTCTTTACAGGTTCAGCTAGAAAAAACAATAAATCTAAGAAAGTGTTTCAAAATAGGGCTGGCCCCATCTAATAATCTAGGAAGTGCTTTGATCAATTAGCAATGCATGTTAAAATCTATAGGCCAATCTCTGTCATTCCCAGATCCCCCTACGAATGCGTTACCTGTAGTGGGGGCGAACCACTAGTCAGTATTATTGGTGAGTAGAATTTCCAAATCAAGAGAACAATATAAACTAACACGAAAACAAAACTAAAAGTATTACAATTGTGTTATCATATCATTTCCGATCATATGACCTTGTCAATACATCTCACATAATTCAGAATTCATATGTTTTCATGAAAAGAAAAACTCATAGATTTAACCCGAAGAGTAAGTTCAAATTCTTGTTCATCAACTTGGCTTAATGTACACCATTATTTTTTGAACTTTCATAAGGGATTCATATTCTTGTTGTGACAAAACTACCACCATTTATAGTTCATATTAGTTGCATAATCATAGGGATTCATATTCGTGTCGTGACAAGACAATCATCCATGTAATTCAAAGGAATTCATATTCATGTTGTAACAAGACAGTCACCCATATAATTCAAAGGAATTCATATTTGTGTCATGACATCTTAATTCATGGTAATAGAAGGAATTCATATTCGTGCCATGACAAGACTATCACCCAATCTTAATTCATAGAATTTCTTATGTTCCCACCAAGAGAATTTATAATCTTGTCATGACAAAACTGTCACCATTCATCGTTCGAAGATTAATCCAATACAGCATAAACTTAGTTACTCTGTAGCAATCAAACTCCGATTTCAATTTTAGTTCATAGGTTTTATAATAAATATCTGTTACCATTAGCCGATCCCACATACTTCATGTTGAAGTCTCGCCCCACTCGGAATCATTATTGGTGTCAAAAGTATGTGGCATTGATCATATCTTTTATTCAGTCAAATAAACACTTTTCTCATAATTCATTAGTCATAGAATCAATATTTTTCTCACAATTCATCAGTCATGGCATCAACATTCTATTCATAATTTATCATTAAATTTAGATCAAACATTATGATCAAGTGTTTCAAAAGTACATATTAACTGTGCCTTCCAAACACATGTTCAAAGGATGATATCCATCCAGAAATGTTCAGTAATAGTAGAGGATGTTACACAATGAAACAGATAATGACAGTCAATAATTAGGTCTGAAACTAAATGCAGCATTGTTTCCATCTTGTACTCATGTTTTTCGTAGTATTGCAAATAAAAGATCTTTCTTAAACGAAAGACATATGGTTTTTAGATCTCAAAGGCTTCATCATAAATCTCTAGTGTTAGTGGTGTGTGAATAAAGTCATACACAGCAATAAGAAAATTTTTATACAGAACCAATAACAAGACAGGAGTCTTACATCTAGTTCTATTTGAGCTCTTTGGATGAAGAGTACCAACGGTCCTCTCCCAATGGGTCCACCTCCATGGTGGTCGACTACCTATCCCATACTAGATGTAATGATCTGATTTTAGATCAGTGGGCCACATGGGCCCACAACCCACAAACAATCCAGCTTCATTTTGATGACCTGAACTAGATTGTATCCAATTTCTGAATTCATTTACACATAATTTCATCATAATCAGTGGTGAAAATAGTCATCAGGAAACTCCTCAAACGTACCAACAAGCTTAACTAACTTCTAAACAGAAAAGATGGATTTTTAGTACTCATTTCCTACAAATTGGGGTTTGTCAATTTTCATATTTATTCTTCATCAAGTCTGATCTTGGATTAATGAAACCCCACTGATCCAAAACAGTGAAAGAATACATCCTTGAGTCATCAGACAATTCAAAGATGATTTCACATTTTAATACTAAGTCATATCTATATATATTGATAAAGTATTTGCTCAACATGTAATTTTCAGTAAGATAAATCTGGAAAAACATTTTATCATTCAGTTCTGAATATGATAATTGTAAGGGAAGTTCTACTCACCTGGTGTGAGTAATGAGTGACCTCAAATCAGACATCCACTGGGCAAAAGCTCTTTGTAGAAATTCTTTGCTTCAGTTATCAAATATCAAAGTATTAGACCATTATCTTTCTATCATAGAAGAAGTGACCATAGAAGAGAAGAAGTCTTTATTTATAGGGCATTGGACGTCCAAAGGAGGAGTCCTAATTGGAATCTTGTTCCATGAAAGGTCACAGTGAGAAGTCTAAAAGTCATGACTATTGGTGAAAAACGAGGAGTCTTCTGTGGGGAGTTAAACAGTCACAACTAAGTGGACTGGGTCATATATCTAAACCTGAAAGTTTTGACCCAACGGCCCAGTCCAATAATGAATTGGACTGGTCCAGACTGGTCGAAACTAGACCTTTTCTAAGCCTAGTTGGCCCAGTATAAAAAATTCAGGGTTATTACGGATTTGGATGTCAAAATTTTTATTCCCAAGTATGATGGAAAGATGCTATCAATAATATTCATGGATTAGGTTGTTGTGTGTGTGGACTGTGGAGAATGAATTAGCTTGCAAGCCTATGACAGATGGCTAAAAAATGACACTATTTAGTTCGAAATGTAAAAGTGGAGTCGCTTTGACTGATTTGGACAGCACACTGAACTACATTATACATTTATTTCAGGATGCAAGTAACAGGTTCCATTACTATTTGGCTATGATGCCTAGATATGGATATGGGTTTGGACACAACTACGGGGATTGGAGAATGTGATACGATTCCTCACATTTGGAAATTTAGGATACGATATGGATACGGGTGTCCTAATTTTTGCTTTAGATTTCGTTTGAATTAATGAAATTCTCATTATTTATTTTCCTTCTAACATATTCTTTGTTGAGAAGTAAGAAAATTTAAAGAACTATATAAAATAATAGACTTGCAAATAGGATATGCTAAACTTATACCCTAGTAGTCTCGGATGCCAATACAAGTATCATAACGGTCCGATACGGATATGTTGGACTTGTACAAGTATCCAGATATCATAGCTATTTGGAGTTCAGACCTATGACCCTATTCTACTTTCCCTGTAAATGCCATCAACTTTCTGGTCGGTCAATGATTCCTCACATAAGCCAGCTTTTACACAGTTTGCATGTCCATCCTCTATATGAGTTTTTTCCAACACTTGTCATATATTCAGGTGCTTCTGATCATATGAACAGTACGAATTATCAGTTGCTTTACTATTCATCCACGTATGCTGGTAATTGTGTGAAAATTGCATGCAACTCCTCTAGAAATTGAGGGAACAGGGACTAAATCTTTCACTTTGTCATTAATATTTTATCATGTACCAAAACTTGCTACCTGTTTATTATCTATCAGTAGTCTTACAAAGTCCCTGAATTATATAATGGTTGGTCTATAATTTATTATCTTTCTTCTTTCATCATTTATTTTATTCATTAGCTTTCTTTGATTATCTTTTTGTTCTTTAATTTTAAAGAAGCTGAAGCCATGTTTGAAGAAATAAAACGGAAAGGGATGACTCCAACAATGAAGTCACATATGCTACTATTAACGGCCCATTCAAAGAATGGGAATGTCCAGAAATGTGAGGAAATTGTGAATCAGATGCATAAAGCAGGCCTAAAACCAGATACATTTGTTCTGAACTGCATGCTCAACACATATGGTCGGATGGGCCTCTTTGAGAAAATGGAAGAGGTTTTCAGCGCAATGGAGAATGGTCCATATGATACGGATATCAGCACCTACAACATCATGATAAATATATATGGACGAGCAGGCTTTCTTGACAGGACGGAAGAGATTTTCCATTCGCTTCCTGGGAAAAATCTAGAACCCGACGTGGTGACATGGACATCTAGGCTTGGTGCCTACTCCAGGAAGAAACAGTACCAGAGATGCATTGAGATATTTGAAGAAATGGTTGATGCGGGTTGTTACCCAGATGGTGGAACTGCTAGGGTGCTTCTATCAGCATGTTCAAATGACAATCAGATTGAGCAGGTTACTGCAGTAATCAGAACAATGCACAAAGAAACCAAGACAATGTTTCCTATTTGATTTGCTACCAATTATATTATTGTAACATGCAGAAGAGGAGGTTGATGTGTATTACTTCTGGATTAATATGTTTCCGTACTTCCTGGATAGAAGAGTGTCGATAGCCAATATGCATTGCTGCTGGTTCATCTCGAGAGATGAAAGCTTTTTTGTACAAGATCAATTGGAAGGTCCAGATAAACTGTAAAGGTGTAGTTTGTAGTGTCTCTAAGGTGTGATTTGAACAGCTTACCTGATAGGCTATATGTGGATGGGAGTAGGCCAAATCTTTCAGATTGGAAGATCTTAGCCATTGATATATCTGACAAATAGATGGTTATAAAATCAATATAAAGATTTTTTGGTGTCTCCATATTGGAGGATTTAGATGGTATTTTCTGATGCGCCCTGAGGATGATCCTGTCAAATACCATGGGGGTATCCCTTGTACACTTTAAAAAAGAAAAAAGAAAAAGAAAAAAAGGATTGTATTCTTGTTGTATATATTTGTTCCTATTAGGGTTTTACCTTGATTTGTGATGCAACTTATGTGATTATTATTACTTGTATCCATAATTATAGAATAATCTTTCATCCTTGCACGAATCCTTTCAAAGAGTTTCTCATGAGTTTTTCTTCCTACCAACAGGCCTCAGCAACAATAAAAATAAAAAAAATAAAAAAAAAAGAAGAAAGAAAGAAAAAGACCAACCAATAAAAAAAAAGTTTGATATTGAAGATGAGTTCACACCTTTTTTTTTTTTTTTCTGAAAATTGGAATGTTGGTGGATGGACGATCCGCATCTTCCATCCATGATTATGCCACTAGAGGATTAATTTGGTAAAAGTTTCGTGGCATTGAAAAAAAAACAAAGATCATGTCATTGGACAATTCCTAGAAGTGGCACGAGTAAATTTACTGAAACAAAATCGATGCCATTAATGCGGCATGTAATATAAGATACTACATGAATCTAGGGTTGAAACATTTATAGTAAGGACACGTAGTAGTGGCCAGTGGGGAAGACAGTGCACAGACTGTTCTATACATTAATCACCATCAGAGTATCACAACTAATTTGCATGATGTATTGCCATCTAACATCCTGGGCCAAAAATGCAGGGCTTGGATCATTTTTTCAGCCTGATGTCTAAACTCCCCTGATCCATGGAGAAATCCACTCCCTCGTTATATCTCACTCGATTGCTATGCATTAAGCTAGCCCCACTAAAGGCAGATATTTTTGTGAGGAAAAATCCTAGATTCCGCCGAGAAATGCCCTAAAATAAAAACTGGTGACCAAATTAGTAGTATATAAAGTAAAGATAGACGGGCCGATCAAGTTGAAGCACCAAAAGCTGAAATCTGCCTCAATCCTTACTCACATGAATCTATAGAAAACCAAGCGTGACTCGAATGCAATCTACACACTACCAAATTTACCCCTAATAGGAGCAAGTCAGGGCCATTAAAAACCGACCCATTACTACCACTAATTCCACCGAGACAATCCTTTCACCGACCCAATCCAACGGTTCTGATTGCCTATGGCAAGTCAAGTTGCACTTCTGCAAGAGCACATTGCTGACGTTATTAATTAAGAAAAAAAGGGCATTTCATATGCTGTATTGACTCTCATTTGAAAACATTCTAACAATTTTGTTCCAGCGAACATAATCAACAATCATATTTGACAGAGTTGTTAAATTTAAATCTATTATAATTTAATTCAAATCAAACAAATATGTAATCTTCACACCGAAAGAAAACAGTTTTGGATTTTCATATACACTAGACTTTATGTATCACTGCAAGTATTCAGTATAGGTGTCACTGTGCCAGCGTATAGGCTTTATAAACCGTCCGTACAAGGCTTTGGCTTACACCTATCAAAGATCCAAGCCACTCAAAACAAAACTGTCCTATTATATAGGGTGCTTCCAAAATTTTCCACAACCAGAGTTGGCCCTAAATTTTTTTTATAACCCACTGTATGTCCCGCCTAGCCCAACTCAAGAGCCTTGGCCCTGGGCACTCAATTTTGAATAACTGAAAACTAATCCCCAGGGGCACACGCAAACCCTCTTATCTATGTTTACCGGGTAAGAACTACTGGAGGAGGCCAACAAGCTTGCATGTCAAAAAGAGGACCTCTAAGCTTCCTAAGGCACAAAGATCTTGGCCAACTGAGCTACCACCCATTGGTTGAGTTAGTGTTTCCAGAACATATAAGCATGAAAACAACAAATCTATAAGATTTTTGTTAATGACATGTTTTATCAAATGGTTAATCTTATAGTGTGACAAGCTACACCAAACTCGGGAAATCAATAACCTTTTTTTAATAGATTTATTCGATGAGAGCACAATGGTAAAGAGCTGATAAGCAGGGGCAGAACTAGTATGGAGTGGGAGGCCCCCCACCCCCAACTTTGAAAAAATAATATATATATATATATATATATAAAGAAATTTGGCAGTCCCTTCTCCTTCCACCTTATGGCCAGCCACACCCAACCCACCAACCATCAGTCTTCTTCTACCATCTTCTTCCCTGCATCACCTTTATCCCGTGGACACCATTTCCCATAGTTCTCCCTTTTCCTTGAGCTCTAGGTAAACTTCCAACCTCTTCATAGTTAGGTCTTTTGGGTTTTTAGATTCAAAATGGTTTAAAGGTGTTTTTTAGAGTCTTCTCTCCCATTTTACATGTGAGTATGGCTTGGATTCGAGTTTTCTCTCCATTTGAGCTAGGGCTTTTCCTCATTTTCATTTTCTCTCATCGCAAGGCAAGTGGATAGCATTTTCATTGTTAATATGTTAATTTAATCTTGATTCTAGCATTTTAATATACTTGACATGTTTTGCCCATTTTAATGGAAATGCATTAGTATGACCATGACATTGGGATTGAGTATGTGATTGTGAAGGGCAAACAATTATTTTACCAAAATCATGTGTTTTGATTTCTAAAATATTTTAAATATCTGTGATGATTGAATTCAATAGTAAGAAAAGGAAAAAAAAAACCCTACTAGATTGTAATTTATGAATCACTTATTTTTACACAGTTACTAAAATGTGCATGTTATGATTCCAATTTAATTTTTAAATGGGAAAGACAATTCTAATTGATACATATTTCAAAAGAAAAAATGACAAAAAATTGAATGTTGATATATCATTGCTAACCTCTGATTTGCCAACCCCCTCTAACGTTGAGATTTCAATTTTTGGAAATTCCAGTGAATACTTGAAAATATAATAATTGCATGAAAAAAAATCTTCTAGTTTGGCCTCCCTTGGTGCAGAATCCTGGTTTTGCCCTTGCTGATAAGGAAATGAATAGGTACCCGCTGAATATACTAACCATGTTAAAAATAAATATAGGCCAATTTGGAGCTTGGATCTTGGTGTATTTAGTCCAATTGGAGTTAGATCCACTAGATGAACACCTGTCAGACACATCACCAAATTTCACAAAATTTACAGTCTAACCTAGAAAATCTTCACCTTCAAGCAAACCACATATAGTGTGCTTATGCAATCCACCTTATGGGGCCTACTTAGATGATGCATGTAGTTGGATTAGGAAAGATGGAAATGTTTCTTTGCATACAAGGGTCACATGAAAAATCAGCCCCGTCAGCTTCTCTTAGCCCTTAATTTAACCACCTTAAAGTTTAGTAATCTTTAAAGTTGAGGGCCCGTTTGAATGTTAATAAAATAAAATATTTACAGATTTATATATTGTAAGAATAAGATAGTATAGAATAGAAGAGTATAAGATTTGAATATTGTAATATTTTTGTTGTTTGAAGTTTTTTTGAAGAATGTAATAGATTTTAAACGGAGCTGTTTGGCAAGTATTACAAATTATCATAATCGTTTGGTAAAGTGCGGTAAAGTCAATACAAAATGCAACTACTTTATCACTATTTTTCTCTCTCCCCCATACCTACTTCACTGCATACTTTATCTCACTTTTTACCATAATGTGACATTGATGTTTATTGCACTTTACCAACTATATAAATAAACATGCACCTACTCTTGCTTTTCTAAGTTTAGATGAAAATGTACTATAGTCAATGAAGGAAGCATGAATGCATAAACAAAGAGAGATGATGCCATGGGGTTGGTGATCACCAATGAAAGGGTTTTCTTTGTATATTGTATCTATCGTTCTTTACACCCATATATATCCCATATATATAGAGACCTTTCTCCATCTCGACTGGGGAAACGACTCTTCGTGATTATGCATTACGTGTGTTAAAAATCAAGGGCTTTGAGTCCTGATTTGTGAATACCATGAGATTATCACGGATTGTTGTTGAGGCTTTCATGGGTGTACCATCTAAAGTCCAGCATCTCCCACTTGACCATAAAGCTAGAAAAACAACTTAAGGTTTTGCTTCCACTTATATCTTTATTCCCATTATTAGTGGACTTAACCATTGACGATAGACTTTATGTTGTAAGGTTTTCCTTTATCGACATGCACTTGTCATGAGATTCTTCATGCCTTTTGCAGATATATTTCTCATAACCCCATTTTAAAAAAACTTAGGCATCCCTAAGTTCCATCAAGCTTACATGCTTTATAAAACATTCTACACGTATTCCCTTTTTTAAGGGATCAGCTAACATATCCACTGAAGGTAAAAAAAACTTGCTATAACTTTTTTCTTTCGACTGTATCTTATATTTAATAGTAATTCACATCTATATATTTGTCTTCAGATTTGTTAGGTCCACTTTTTATTAGTCTTATTACAGACTGATTATTGCAATATATATGGGCGAGTCCACTTGCTATATCAAGCTTCATTTCCTTTATGAAGTGTTTTATCCAAATAGAAAAAGTTGTAGCAATATTGCATGCAACATATTCAGCCTTATGTATAAATGGTCACAAAACTTTGTTTCTTTTTAGACTAAGAAATAGCTGCACCTCTGAAGAGGAAAATATGGCTTGATGTTGATTTACAATCATCCTTATCTCCAGCAAAATCTAAATCAGAATATCCAATAACCTCAAGCTTAATAGCTTGAAAACATAATTTTAAATGTTTCATTCCTTTCATATATTTGAATATTCTCTTCACCACCAATGTTTGAAGCTTGGATTGTTTTGATATCTACTAACTAGGCCCAAAAAATAATTAATGTCAGGCCTTGTGCATAACATTACATACCTGAGGCAACCCACTTCATAGGCATAAGTAACTTCTAATTTCTCTTTATTATATTTTGGACAATCTCTTTTTGATCATTTCAATCCCTTTTCAACAAAAGTAGAAACCGGTTTGCAATTTTTCATCCTAAAACGTTTAAGAATGGAGTCAAGATATCTTTCTTGACTTAAACATAATTTTTAAAGTTTTCTATGTCTTGTTATCCCTAATACACATGATGTTTCTCGCCTGTCTATCATTTCAAATTTCGAGTTTAGCCATGACTTTATATTTTCTATTATATTTAAGTCATTTCATGTTAATAATATGTCATCAACATAAATAGATAAAATAGAAAAACTACTCCCACTTTTCTTAGTATATGCACAATGATCTAATCTATTTATTACAAAACCAAATTCAAAAATTGCAAAAATTCAAAAGGATATAGATTCATAAAACATAATTCTGATGGTAGAGTAAGTGCAATTAAGAGAGATGGTGCCATAGATATGATATAAAATGAAAACCCTCTTGTCGGTGATCACCAGTCCTACAACATCATTGCTCTTTGTTTATGTATTCCTGCACTTCCTTCACTAGTATCAAAGCTTCATTTGGTCGGTTTAGATATTGAGTGTGAGGCACATATCTTCATAAATCTGAAAGCTCCTTTTATAGTCTCTCCATCTCTACAACTTTATTTGCTTGGGGAAGGAGAAGAACAGGGTTGAAGCCCATCTTATTTTTGTGCATAGAAATCGAGGCGCAACAATTTCTTTTGTCTTGTGTGGATAGCTATATTTTATTTTGGTGTCTGTCATGCACAAATGAGTTGGTATTCCACAACTCACTTTTTTGTCAAGTCCATATCACATATTTGGTTGGATTGGAGTCTTAGAGATCATCTCTCTGCTTAAGTCATAACATTAACTATAAGGGCTTGATCCATCTAAAAAGCTTGAAGCAAATCAGCCAAGGTTGAGGAGCCTATCCACTTGCTGTTTACATGATTTGTGATCTGAATCGTATCCACACTCCAACTAGGCTACAAGCCGCCATCAGTACCAATCAACTTGCAATTAGGAGAAATCGACAAAGATTCAATACAAATCTAAAAACAATTTTGGGATTGAGGTCAGTAATTGAAACCCATCTTTAAATATTGGTTTATTATTATTATTTTTTTACATGGGTAGTAGGGTAGTTAGTGCTGAATTAAGTAAGACTGTAACGACCCAAGAATTTGGAGCTTTTCAAATTCTTAAGCTATTCTCTAATTTTTATAACATCACCACATAAATCAAATTCCCATGAGCATCAAGGTTTAAAACAATCAGATTTCATTGTATTTCAATCATTATGTATATACTAGAAGTCTTGATAACACCACTGAGTAAAAGACAAATCTCTATTTATGGAACAGAAAAGTATTTAAGTCTTGGGCTATTCCCATCTACGAATCTAATATTTGCTTTTCGCGCTCTAGATTGGCTATGCATGCAAAAATCCACCAGTTGATCTCCGTTACTCCCGGCAACCTCCAAGATTGCATTACTTGAAGTGGGGCGAACCACTTGTCAGTAACACTGGTAAGTAGAATAAGAAAATATTAAGGTATAGCATGTTTCAATCATTCAAAGGAATATTTATACATTCAATAAAGGTGTCAAATAACATCTTAAACAATTTCTTTCTTGAGTAATTTCCCACCATAAGCATCAATGGTTCCCATTCCCCATACGGGTGTATTTATGTTTCTATCAATAACATGGCTTATCATCCACCATGCTTATTGAACCTGTTCTGATACTCCCTCACCGGAGTATCTACATTTCTATCAACAAAATGGCCTGTCTTGCTACCTTGATTGCCGAACCTTCTTCTCTCGACCAACATCCACGAGGGAAATTTTATGCTTAATGCTGGCAGTTTTTATTACTCTATTTCAATCATCAATGGCAAATTCATTTCAATAAATTTATTATAGATTTATCTCCACCATAATTGGCTACATAATTTTATTCCTTGGCCAGTACCACATAACACTGGTTAGTCCTCGCCCCATTCCGAGTCTGAATTGGTACCAAGCTATGGCATTGTTCATATTTTATTGAGGGAGTTAATTATTCTTTATAAAATTAACCACAAGAATCATAACATAACTATTGAATTCATATAGTTTCATATTTCCTTATATTTGAATATTTAGAAACTCCAGATAATTTTCTCCATAAGATATGATTATTTCCTTTTAAGAGGTTAGGTCCTCACTTTTAGTCTAAGAAAACATCCAGACACTAGGCCCCACAAGTTAGATATAAAATAATGTTGGGTGGTTCCTAGTACATTAACTGTATATACATCATAAGACTTTAATGGTTTCTTAAAATATCATTAAAACAACAGGACCAATTTGTAATTTTTAATAAGTCTCTCCCTCTTATATGCATATCGACAGAGGTCATCTTCTTGGAACATAACCCACGCTCGGTTTGAGGGTTCTCGCTCAGCTGCGATGAAGCCCAGAGATGGAAGGATTCAACGATCCAAATCGCAAAGGACCAAGACCTTTGGGGTCGCCCTAAGGTCCACTAAAAGATGTGGGGATGTGATCTTTGATCAGGTGGCCCACAGGAGCTTCGTACCCTCCAACGTGAACCAGTCCCGGTACAACCTGATCTGCAACAAATTCCTCTCTGGCTCTAATTCCTTCCCAATTTGGAACGTGAGGAGCACGAAACATTAGTTAGGGGTCTTATCTACCTTAGGGTCTCCATTAACAAATCATTAGGGTATGATCGAAGGGTTTTTGTACTGATCAATTGACCAGGGCATGTCGACAGTGATGACATCTTTCTGTAGTCGAAACCTGGTTGGCAAAATAATCTTTCCAGGTGATCAATTCCATCCTAGTTTCATTATATCACAAAAATCCCGAGGCCACAGATCTTCAAATTCCAATTTTTTTTACTAGTGAAGAATTCTACTCAACTGGTATAGACGTGGGTTGCTCGAGCAGTAATTGGTCTTTCGTCAGACATCCGTTACACGTCCTGCTGTTGATCCTCGTCCTCTTCGTGATCTTCTTCTTCTACAGATTTTGCAGGTGAGATTAGTCTCTCTTTCTCTCTCACTCTAAAAATTTTTTTTTCTCGTTGTTGTGCGAGAGAGAGCAGGAGCCTCTACATATATATACATATATAAGTGCATAAAGGAAAGTCCTGTTTGGAAACTAAGGAAAGTCTTTTGGCAATAGTATTCCCAAAAAGAGGTTGGTTTGGGATGCCTTATATTTCTAATAACCTTGTTTTTTTTTTTTTTTTTTTGCCTAATTTGAACTTACAAGGGAATCCTGATCCATAACTCCCGTTCTAACTCCAACTAGGGCTGACTAATATGGCCCACCTTATAGAGCTGGCCCACCGAGGCAGGTTAGGTTATTACATACTCTCCTCCTTTAAGAAATTTGGTCCTCCAAATTTAAATCATACCTGATGGGAAAAGGTACAAATATTTGTCACGGACCTCCTGCTCTGTCTCCCAGGTAGCTTCGAGTTGATTATGATAGTGCCATAAGACCTTAAGTAATCGAATAGTCTTGTTCCGCAGGGTTCTTTCCTTTGTCTCTAGAATAGCTACCGGCTTCTCTTTATAGGACAAATCTTGTTGTAACTAGAGAGGCTCGAAGTCTATAACATGTGATGGGTCTGGCTTATATTTCTTTAGCATTGATACATGAAAGGCATTGTGTACATCTGACAATTGTGGCGGCAGTGCGAGCTCATAAGCATTTCCATCACTGACTCATCCTGTTACTTCAAATGGTCCGATATAACGGGGACTTAACTTCCCCTTCTTTCCGAACTTCATAACTCCTTTGGTTGGGAGACTTTGAGGAAAACATGGTCTCCCACAGTGAATTCTAATTCTCTCATGCGGTGATTAGTATAACTTTTCTGCCTACTTTGAGCAGTCTTTAACCTATCCTTAATTTTCTTGATATTGTCCGTCGAATTCTGTACCTAATCTGACCCAAGGATTCGTCAGTCACCAACCTCTTCCCAGCAAATAGGAGTTCAACAATTTCGTCCATATAATGCCTAAAAAGGTGCCATCTGAATGCTTGAATGATAACTGTTATTATAAGCAAACTCCACAAGTGGTAACTGCTCATCCCAACTGTCTTTGAAATCTAAGGCACATGCTCGCAACATATCTTCAAGAGTTTGGTTGGTCCTTTCAGTCTAGCCGTCAGTTTGGGGATGATATGCCGTACTAAAACGCAACTGTATTCCCATAGCCATTTGTAGTTTCCTCCAAAAGTGAGACACAAATCTGGAATCTTTGTCCGAAACAATGGAAACCAGGATGCCATGTAATCGAACAATTTCCTTGACATATTTATGGGCCAATTCCTTCATCGAAGTTTTATTCTTAAGAGGAATAAAATGTGTGAATTTAGCCAAACGATCCATAATAACCCAAATAATTTCGTTGTTTCGGAAGGTTCATGGGAATCCTGACAAAAAATCCATAGAAATATGTTCCCATTTCCATTTAGGAATGGAAAGTGGTTGCAGCAATCCTCTTGGCTTCTGATGATTTGCCTTAATTTGTTAACATGTGAGACACCTTCCAACAAATTCCGAAATGTCATTTTTCATACCAATCCACCAAAATCATTTTCTAAGGTTTTGGTACATCTTGGTATTCCCTAGGTGAATGGTATATCGAGTATGGTGTGCTTCTCATAATATTTCATCTTTGATCTCTCGAATATTAGGGACACATAACCAATCTCGGAAATACAAAGTACCATTAGCGAGAGAAAATTCAGGCTTGTTATCCATCATGTTGAAAATTTCCAAGAGTGCCGCATCATCCCTTTGGTGATCCTTGATTAGCTGTATGAGTTCTGGCTGAACCTTAAAATTACCCAATAGAATCTTGTCACTTTTGGGCCAAAGATTTACTTCTAGATCTCTAATCTCTTCCAATAAAATCTCCATTCCGCTGTCCAACAGGCTAGTTGTATTGATTTCCGACCCAAAGCATCAGCTACTACATTTGCTTTACCAGGGTAGTAGGAAATGGAGAAATCATAATCTTTTAGAAATTCTAGCCATCGCCTCTATCTCAAATTCAATTCCTTCTGAGAGAAAAACATATTTCAGGCTCTTATGATATGTATATACATGGAATTCTTCTTCATAAAGATAGTGTCTCCAAATCTTGAAAGTAAAGACCACTGTAGCCAATTCTAAATCATGTGTTGCATAATTTTGTTCATGAGCCTTCAGTTGTTTGGAGGCATAAGCAATCATTCTGCCATACTGCATGAGTACACATCCCAATCTATGAAGAGACGCATCACAAAATATCTCAAAACCACCACTGCCAGATGGCAGAGCCAGGATCGGTGCCAAAGTTAGCTTTTCCTTTAATGTCTGAAAACTAGATTCACATTTGTCATTCCAGCTGAACTGGACATCCTTTCTTGTGAGCCGTGTCACGCCCCGATCCCGGGAATTCGGGGATTTGAGTGGGCCCCCAGGGGGTGGATACGTAATCCCGTAGAAATCCGTGCCCTGACGAATTATGTACGAATTCCTACAAGGGAGATTCCACAGGAACGTGTGAGGTAAGCTGACACATGTACAAACATTACTGATCATACTCGAAATCCTGCGAAATACTCAGTAACTATCAAGAGCACATGAAGTTCATAGTTTGTTAACTTTCAAAAGTAAACATATATATACATATGATAGTTTTAAAGTCTATTAAGTACATTCCAAGAATACTACTTAAGAGTTTGATACAAAA
The DNA here is from genome assembly GCA_037013555.1 of Sextonia rubra. Taxonomy (NCBI): domain Eukaryota; kingdom Viridiplantae; phylum Streptophyta; class Magnoliopsida; order Laurales; family Lauraceae; genus Sextonia; species Sextonia rubra. The sequence continues at coordinate 12,257,646 of JASUAD010000011.1, forward strand.
GGTCCAAGCATAATATCCCAAGAAAACACGCGCTCCGTATGATGGCTAGTAATAGATGTCGCCATCCGTCCACTCGCTACACCCCGAGGTACCGTTGGGGTACCCTCCGGGGCGCGTCAGTGTCCGCATTGGGACCGGGTTCTGGACCTGCAATACCAAGGGTAACACTGTTAACACGACGGTTAAGCAAGTACTAAGGCATATGAAACTAATACAACATAATATATCAATAAAAATAATCACTAAACATGATGCATGAGTGAGAAATTACAACTTAAATGTCATACATACTGATTGGCAACCACGACGCTCTATTCTCCCAAAAGGGAGCATACATATTATATGGGTCGCTAGGGGATCAAGCTAGCTTCTCGAGGAGCGCCGACTACTCTTTCGTAAACCTACTGCAGTGGTGTCATACATATACCCAAAGGGCGTAAGCTGAGTGGTGCCGACTCATATCCAATCGTATCAGTCATATCATACCCTTGGCTAGCAAGCTCGCACTCATTAGAAGCTTTGGCTTGTCAGACACATACTTATTAGAAGCTCAGGTCTGAATTGCTTTAGGGTTTTGCTAAAGGAAGTAGTTCTTGTTGAAGGTGGGGTGTTGTAGCAAGATGTATGCATTCCCTATATTACGTAACCCATGATCCCCAAGGACATTCAACGCGATGTACTCATAAGACGTCCAGTGTTATTGTGTTACTGCGTCTTGGTATCGCCTTATATGCATACGGGGCACCCCTTCTTATGCCAACATCCATGACTTGCCATTGGGAGATCATCCAGAAATCATTCATTCTTTCTAACATGTGATTACCAGTGGCCAATGTGGAGGTGTAGAAGGTACCAGTACTAAGGCCCTACAAGATCATTGGAGGTTCCTAACATCCTACATTCACTGGGTCCTTACGGCTTAGCCGTATACAAGGCTATGGCTTAGCTGAGTGGGTCAAAATCCGTCCAAATTTTTAGGTGCATTTACGGCCCAACCATATGTTGGACTACGGCTTAGCCGTGCTAAGCCTACGGCTAGGTTACGGGGAGTTTATGGCTTAGCCGTAGTGTATTCCACGGTGCAGCCGTGTGCAAACCGTAGAAGAAACTGGGTTCCATAAGCTCTCTGGAAAGCTCGCCGTAGGAAGACTTACGACTTAGGTACGGGCTAGATACAGCTTAGCCGTAGTGAAATCCACGGCGTAGCCGTATGTGAGCCGTAATACAAAATCCCATTCTATTACTCTCTGGGCTTTGAGCCGTAAATGCTCACGGCTTAGCCGTAGCTTCGCCGTAAGCTTCAGAAATCTGAATACAGTTCTGTAGCTCGGTTCCAATGCAATTCAACACAGAACATGGATAAGTGAAGTGTTCCTATGGCTCATTAACACTGTGCTTGAAAGTGTTTGATGCCCACACACCCTTCTAGTGCATGTTCACCTTGTAATTCATTCCATATCACATTTACATCAATTAAAACAATGAAAATGGCTGAAATTGGGAAAATGCAAGTAGTTAGCCCAATAATCCATACTTAATTATGCATGTAGTACATACAACTCAGTACTTGCCTTTTCTAACAGTGTTAACCCTCTCCAACTGTCTCTTGCTATGTGGTTAGGGGGAAGACCTCCAAACTGAGATGGGTTCTTTACCAACAGAGCATGCAACAAGGACGGAGATTTAGATTCACATGCATGTCATGTGATTGAGTCTCCTAGACTCTAACAAGCTTACAGAGGTGAGTTGGAGATAAAATTCTCACCTTAGGTCTATAGCTTAGAGGAGATTGTGATTTCTAGAGAGATCGAAGTGCCCAAAGAAGAATATGATGATGAAGATGGATCTATGGACGCTACGAGCATCACATGCAAGCTCTAGTTCTTCCTTCCTAGCTCTAAGGTGAAATGGAGAGAGATTAAGTGAGGGAGCTTCGGCTACAGAAGAAGGCAAAATGGAAGAATGGACGTTGTGCCTTCCTTTTAACTGAAACTTCCTGAAATCCACATGTAAGTCCATAGGTTCTGGATAATTACAGTTTAGACCAAAGGGACCTCAATTGGCCTAGAATGAGTCCGGATCAACTCGGGCCCAACACGAAAGACGATCCACGCGAAAAGTTACACGAAAGGAAGTGGATGGGGGTGTCTAAGAGATGCAAGGAAAATTTACAAAAAGGCCCTTAATTACTAAAGTGAGGTCCAAACTCTGCCAAACTACTTATCCAAGATCCAAACCCACAGTATTGAATTATATTAGCCTTAATAAGGTTCAATCAGTATAAAATGAACTTAATTGCGTACATTAAGATTAGTGGGACTCGGGGCCTTACAAGTCGGGTCAAAGGTTCCGCTAGAGAAGAAAATCCTTTTACAAATCGTCTGTAATATCCAGCGAGTCCCAAGAAACTTCGAATTTCTGCCACTGTGGTTGGTCGTTTCCAATTAGTAATAGCTTCAGTCTTTGCAGGATCCACTAACAAGCCTTCTCCTGAAATAATGTGGCCTAAAAAATTTACTTGCGTTAACCAAAAGTCGCACTTACTCAACTTTGTATGCAACTGATTACCTCTTAGCAATTGCAGTGCAGTGCGCAAGTGATTCCCATGCTCCGCTTCCGTCTTTGAATAAATTAGAATGTCATTGATGAATAATACTACAAACTGATCTAAATATGGCTTGAAAATTTTATTCATGAGTGCCATGAACACCGCTGGTGCGTTTGTTAGCCCAAACGGCGTTACTAGGAACTCATAATAGCTTCGGTCTTTGCAGGATCCATTAACAAGCCTTCTCCTGAAATAATGTGGCCTAAAAAATTTACTTGTGTTAACCAAAAGTCGCACTTACTCAACTTTGTATGCAACTGATTACCTCTTAGCAATTGCAGTGCAGTGCGCAAGTGATTCCCATGCTCCGCTTCCGTCTTTGAATAAATTAGAATGTCATCAATGAATACTACTACAAACTGATCTAAATATGGCTTGAAAATTTGATTCATGAGTGCCATGAACACCGCTGGTGCGTTTGTTGGCCCAAACGGCGTTACTAGGAACTCATAATGTCCATACCGTGTCCGGAAAGCTGTCTTTGGTATATCTTCATTCCTCACCCTTAGCTGATGATATCCAGACCATAAATCAATCTTTGAGAGGCATCTTGCACCCTGAAATTAATCAAATAATTCATCTCTCTGTGGTAGTGGATACTTATTCTTAATAGTGACCTGGTTTAATTGCCGGTAATCGATGCACATACGCAGGGTCCCATCTTTCTTCTTAACAAACAGTACAGGTGCTCCCCACGGTGAGACACTGGGTCAAATGAATCCTTTATCCATCAATTCCTGCAATTGTTCTTTTAGTTCTTTTAGTTTAGCGGGTGCCGTACAGTAGGGTGCCTTGGAGATTGGGGCTGTTCCTGGTATCAATTCAATAGTGAAATCGACCTCTCGTACCGGCGGTAAACCAAGTAAGTCATCTTGAAATACATTAGGGAATTCCTTTACTACCGGAATATCCTCCAGCTTGGGTTTTTGTTTCTCCTCAGTGACAAATGCGAGGTATCCCCTGCATCCATTTCTTAGTAATTGGCTGGCCTTGATTGCCGAAATTACCCTAGACTCCACATGTCTCATGGTTCCTACTATCTGCACATCGTTATATCCTTCTAATTTGAAGCGAACTATCTTATTGAAACAATCTAACACAGCCATATACTTTGCTAACCAGCCCATTCCCAAAATAATGTCGAAATCATGCATTGGTAGTAATATTAGATTTGTGAGCATAGTGACTTTATCATGGCTTAGGGGATTTTCATGCTTGATGACCCTAGTCCTAGTACTAGTGTTGCTAATAAAAGAATATATCAAAAATTTCTTGATGAAGATAAGCTTGCTAGTGATGACATGTTAACTTTTATAAAACAGGATATTGAAATGCTCTTTGAAGAACATAAAACTGTTAAAAAAAATGTTTGATGCCATTTCTGAAACATATTCAAGCACATCAGAAACATATATTCAAATGTTGATTGATACGTACAATTCAAGTAGAATGATGGAGTTTGAATCTATTATTGACCACATAAATAAAATGTCTATAATCGCTAAAGAACTTGCTACTCTAGGAGTCCAATTCCTAAAGAAGTGCAAGTTTCTGCTATTTGCATAGCTTGCTTGATTTTTGGGAACAAGCCATAATTTCTTTAAATATATCTTTAATGAATCTCAATATGAGAAATTTATCCATGCCTCTAACATTAGAATATGAAAAGATAAATAAGAAAAACCAATCCCAAATGTTGTTTACTGGAAATTCTTCAAGTGGAAATAAAACAATTGAGGAACCTAAAAAATTTCATGCTAATTTTTCAAAAAATAATAACAAATACCCTCAAATGAAAGAAATCAAAAGGAAGAGATTTTCTAGTAATTGCTACGACTGTGGAAAACCAGGCCACCAGGGGAAAGATTGTGGGGAAATTAAGAATAATTGGAATAAGAACAATACCAACAACAACAATAACAACAACAACAACAACAACAATAATCAGACTAAGAATCACAAAAGGAATCTAATTTGTGTGGTTTCTGAGTCTCTTCTTGCTAATTGTGAGTCTCATGCCTTGTGGATTGATTGTTTCCTCTCGTCATGTGGGTATGTCTTAAAAGGACTTCATAGAATTGAAAGGGATAAAAACTGGTGACCATCTCATATACATAGGCAATAACACTTATGGTGATGTGTTGGGATTTGGTACTATTCGCATTGCCCTACTAGGTGATAACAATCTTTTGTTGACAGGCACTTTATTTGCTCCTTCCATGTGTCATTATTTAATTTCATTGCCATGTTTTGATGAGAAAGGATATGAAGTTCGTTTTTGTTCTAAAAAATTTTTTGTTGGAAAGCATAATCTATCTTATTTTGGGGAACAAAAGTTAATAGTTTGTACAAACTGAATTTTTTCTATAATAAATCAATTGTTTCTACGTCTTATTATATTGATGTTTCTATGTTTATTGATGATCCATATCTATGGCACCTTAGACTGGGACATATTAACAAAGATAAAATGAAAAGAATGTCAAAAAGTAGTTTAATTCCTTATGTAGATATAGATTTTCCTACATGTGAACCTAGTTTATCAGGAAAAATGACTGGGTTACCTTTTTCAAAATGGTAAAGATCTTCAAAATCATTAGCAATAATTCACTCAAATGTATGTGCGCCATTAAATGTAAAAACGCATAGAGGAATGGAGTATTTTGTTACTTTTATTGATGACTACTCCAGATTTGTAGCTATATATCTAATGAAAAGAAAATAATAAGTTTTGAGTTATTTAAAGAGTATAAAAATCTTGGTAATAAACAATTGGGTAGAAATATAAAAAATTTAAAAAGTGATAGAGGATGCAAGTTTACTTCAAAATTATTTGAAAATTATTGTAAAGAAAATTCCATATTACATCATTTAAGAATAAGTTACTCACCATAAAATGGAGTGGCAGAAAGAAGAATAGAACATTATTAGTTATGGTTAGATCTATATTATCGATTTTTCAATTGAGTACTATATTTGGGGGTGAAGCATTTGTTACTACAACACATATTTTAAATCAAGTCCCTACCAAAATCACAAACTTAATACCATATGAATTATGTGTAACACTCCGACCCAACTTAATCCGAATTAGTGGCTAATTAATTGCGATATTGCTGTTAAGAGTGTTTTGGTTTTGCTTTTCTTTGGTCTTGAGCAATGGATAGGTAGTTTGGTTGAGTTTAACGTGGTTTAGGTAAGTTCAAGCCCTTTTTCGTAATTTTTGCTTTTGTCGGACATTGTTAGTTTTGGATTATCTTAATATCAACGCGTGTATTTCGTTGAGTTTGTCAATCTTCGTAATTGTTTTGGATCTAAATGACTTCATTTGCTCTCGTTGGATCATTAATTGACTCGAACTGTAAATAGAGTCAACTCGTGGACTTATTTGCAAATTTGACTCCTTTTATCTTATAAATATCTCACCTACCGGCTCTCTTTTCTTCAACGAGCTTTCTCTCCTGCTCTTCTCTCTCTCGTTCGTCTCTTTTTCTCTTTCTTTCAGTTCTGCCTTATTTAAGTGAGAAAGGGAGCAGTGCACCGTCATCTTCGTGTGACTTCAATGGTATGTCTTGTGTTCATTGTATTTTTCCTGTTTGTTTTCCTCATCTGTCAGTTTGGTGCATGTATTCAATATGCCTTTGAGTTCTCGAGTGTTTGAGGAGTGTATGATGAGTAGACTTGTGTTTGGACAGTGGATTGAGCCCAAGACAATGACTGGTGTGTGTTTGATTTCGGTTTGAGGCAAGTATAAGCACAAGTAGCTTGAACACGTATTGGTAATGCTTTGATTGTGTGTATTTTACTCTTCTTATCTGGATCATCGTTGTACAGCCCTATTGAGTAAGTTTTGTTCTTATTTGCTTATTTTAGTTGAAAATCAGACAGTTCTGTAAGTTCTGTAACTATTTCAGAAGAATCGACCTAGCGCATTCTCGGCTAAACCGTGAATTGTGCTACGGCCGAGCCGTGAAATGTCTTACGGCTAAGCCGTGACCCAGCCGTGACCTTAGTCGTAGATCAATACAGGGTGATATCTGAAATAATTGAGAGTTGGCAAATCTGCTGCTCTTTTACGGCCTAGCCAAATCTAAGCCATCCATTGTGCTAACGGCTAAGCCGTAGAACAAGATACGACTGCGCCGTAGAGCAAATTTCGGTTGAGCCGTAAATGCGGATGAATAGTTTGGGGAACCTCGGCTCCACCGTAGTACATATTACGGTTACGCCGTAAGATGCCTACAGCTAAGCCGTATGTTCACCTACGGCTAAACCGTACCACCCTGAGAAATGAATAAAAAGATTAGGATTAAGGAAGAGACCTGATATGACTCTCATGCTAGAATGTAAACAACCCAAACATGCCCAATGGAATGTAAGAATGACATGAATGATCTCGAGGGCTGCGTCTCATTCATGTATGTTATCCAGTTGTTTAGCACCTTCCCATGGGTGTTGGTTTAAGGGACTTTGGTACACTTTCGTCATGAGATGCAACACTCCTTGACGAAACAACTGTGTATCGAATACCTTAAAACTACATCAGCATGCACGGTTAGAAACACTAGACAACTGGGTTAGGATTGGCTAATGAACAACCTTGATTCCTTAAGGTAAATCTAAATTGCACTGCATATTGAGTTCGGTTTTGCCCTCTTGTGTTTCGCGCTGGACCTCTCGAGTTTGTGGGAAATGTAACAGCATCCCCAGAACGAAGCCTGGGTAGGGACAATCCACTACTGTGTATTTGTCATTGCTCCTGTGGAGTACTTCGTTACTGCCTTAGTGATCATTTGTTATTTGTACCCATTCGTCAGTGCTTATTCGCATTGGTTATTCGTATTGTTATTCGTATTGCGTATCAGTATGTGATGCACTTACTATTGTTTCGTTTATTGTGATAGATTGTGATATGAGATCTGTATGTGATATTGATTGATGTGCATCATATGATTTGATTGAGATTGTCTATATATGGCACTACTTAGCCTCAACTTTAGGATATCCGACGGGGTTGACTTTGGCTTAGTGTGTGTGATTGCCTCTACAGAGTGCTTGTGTCCTGGGATTCCGGACCCCGAGAATTGGAGACCCATTCGTACCCTGGCTAGGTCGATGGTGTTCTCATATTTGTTTGCTCTCGAAAGGGAGAATATGACAAATGTAGTAGCCAGTTTGATAGTTTATCTGTGTATGATTCTGATAGCATACTTATTCATATGCACTATGTGCCTAGTATACGGATATGATCATTATGGATCTTTGCATTACTACTTTTGCTTATTGATAGATACAATTCGTGTTATCTTCTTGTGGCTTATATTTTGCTAAGTCGTTGTACTTATGAGTTGTTCTTGGTGTTGTAGGCTCAAATTCCTCTTCCGGTCCTGCGTTGGTCGACTCGACTCCAGGAGAGACCCGTGAGGCCCTTTCCGACCTAGAGGAGTGGACTTGATCCATTCTTCTGAGAGCGGTTTGCATCATTTTGTTTCCCCTCCATTTATGTCTGAGCTTATCTTGGGGATTTTTCTGTGGTTTATATTTTGGGTTTTGGTTTATCCATGTATTTTGATTTCGTGGACTAGTTCCTTTATTTTGTTGTACATTGTTGTAAATCAATCTAATCTTTTGTAATCATCGTTATTTTATTGCTCTCGTGTTATCTTGTGGTATGCCATGATACTTACAGCTTCCGCATACACTTGCTTGCACGTGTGATTGATCCTTTATGTGTGTACACTTGGACGAGGTCTAGGTGTACGTGTACAGGAGTATGTGTGTCATTGGTTAGGTTTTCTCTAACCCCCGATTTTTGGGCTCGGGTTGTGACATTATGGATGAGTAGAAAGCCCAAATTTAAGTGAACTAAAGATTTGGGGCTTATCTGCTCATATTTTAGTCCCTAATCAACTTAAAGAAAAATTAGATGACAAAACAATTAAACGTACCTTTATTAGATATGCAGAAAATTCAAAAGGATATAGATTTATAAGACATGATTTTGATGGTATTGTAAGTGTAACTAAGAGAAATGATGCTGTGGGGTGGGTGGTAACCAATGAGAGAGTTTACTTTGTATATCATATCTATGGTTTGCACCTATATATATAGAGATCTTTCTCCATCTTGACCGGGGAAATGGCTCTCCTTGATTTTGCATTACGCATGCTAAATCAAGCATTTGACTCTTTATTTGTAAATACGATGAGATTATCGTGGGTTGCCATTAAAGCTCTCATGGGCATACCGTGTGGTGTCTAATACTCAAGCCAAGTCTAGCCACCACTTTTTTACTGCAAACTTTAGCAAAAATACCTTTTTCTTTATCACATAAAATGATAAAACCAAAGTAAAGTGTGATAAAATAAATTAAAAATAATAATAATAATTTTACAACTCACATTTTACATTACTGCATCTTTTATCTTACTGTTACTTTACCTCACCTTTACTACGATATGACTTGCCCGCTTACGGAGTTTAGATGAAAAAATAATATGGCAAAGCAAGGTCTAGCTACAATTTTTTTTTTTTTTACCACAACCACCTTTTCTTTATCACATGAAACCATGGTTAAGTGTGATAACTTAAAGTAAAAAAGAAACAATTTTACCACTCTCGCACTTTACTTCAGTACAAACTATACTTTACCTCACATTTAGTTTACCTAACTTTAATATAATGCGAGATCTATTTAAAAATAATAATAATGTGAGATCTACCTTTACTTTACCCCATATGCAAATAAATATGTCATAGTAGATTTGTTGGAGTAAATACTTTATTTTACCATTTTGTAAATGTCATTTTGAGGGGGAGCTATAAGAGGAAAATAAGTCTTTTTGAAAGAAAATGATTTTCTTCTTAATTTTTCTTAGGTTGTCATACCTAGGGGTGTAAAAAAAATAAAAAACACTGTCTAGCCAACTGAACCAATAGTTAATAACCGTGTTTCAAGGTTCGGTTACAATTACGGTAATTAAAATCCAAAAACTGTGCTTTACGGTTCAATTTTGATTTTCAGTCTTGAATCCCGATTATTAACTGAATTGAACTATAACATATGGTTCAATTAACTGTGTGTTGTTAATCAAACCGTGACACCCCAAGTCATATTTCTATATTAATTTCAACCGTTGATCTCTTATCACAGAATCTCTACAGCCGTCTAATATTCAAACCCTTTCTTAGTATGATTAACCGTAACCGAACCGTCTAATACAATGAATCGCAGTTCAGTTTTTTAGGTTATGGTTACGAATTTTAAAAACTAAAAACTATATAATACAGTTCGGTTAATGGTTTTTCCAAAACCTATAGTTTGCCAAACCATTAAACCCCTATTCATACATACAAAAAAAAATTTTTCTTCAAAAAATGTAAGATTATATTCTTGTGTTTCCTTGTCTATCCAAACATGCCTAATAATAGATTTTTCTAAGACCCAACCAGTGCACGAGGCTCCTGCCACTGCAGGGTAGGGAGAGGGTCATATGTACGCAAGCCTTACCCCACAAACGAAGAGGCTGTTTCCATGTTTCAAACTCATGATACCCAAGTCATAATGGAGTTACCTTACCATTGTGCCAATGCTCATCCTCTTGTGAGAAAAGCTTCAGTGATCATAAAATTGGTCATGGTGCTAAATCATGAGGAGATATACTGTACATGCAGTTTGCTCGTTGGGGAAAACTCTCCATTATACACCTCCTTACTTAAATAAAATATACACTACACAGATATTTTATATATGATTTTGTGTTTAATAAGAACATGACTTGGATGCAGGCAGTTGCAATAAATCTTAAGAAGTGCATCGTATCTAACGATTTGGCACCAATAGATTGAAATAGAGAAACAAAATTCATATAACCAACTCCAATATGGGTATAACAAGGCTAAGATTATATGATGAATCAAGTAAATATCTGAGTAGAGTGCAGACTCAAGTAGAGCCTACCAATACATGGACCTTCTATAAGCTTATGAGTTGCCAGTGACAAAAATGTAACAATTTTATACTAGATTGTTAGAAAAGAAAGGAGCAACAAGAAGGGGGAACCAGCAGGTGATTCAGCTCTGATACCTATCCCCAAAAAAGTCCATGGCATGCTTCTGTCTGATGAGTTCTGATACACGAAAATCATAATGCGTCTACAACTCTTCTTATTTTTTTCACATCATTTTATTTAGATTGTAGCAATTTTCTCGCATACTATGATATCATCAAACAATAATTTGCAAAATTCATACCCAAAAAGATATAAGAACCAGAGGATGGTTTCCATGTCTGGAAAAATTTAGGAATGCTTTATACAATTTCCATTATCGCCTTCGTGAGGCCACTGATTCTGTATTGAATAAGTACCTCACTCGTTAAAGGACCGAATCATGTGTCGGATCATATGGGTGGTCCTTAGAAGGAATATGCAAAATTGCAGGGACTGGTTAGTTGTAGCTATCAACCAAAAACCTTATCATATTTGCAACCCGAAACAGGAAGGCATGTTGTTAGCAATCAATAAGCACGGCAATAGTTGCACAATTATATAAATTGTAAACACAGGGAGTCTAATCCCGTACTAGCTTTCCAAATGGTCAGACCATAGTTACCTAGTTATGAATAATTAGATGACTATTGTAAGGGGTCTTCCATTTGAGCAATTGAGGACTTCATACAAACTACTTTGTCAAGCCTGGAGAACTGATGGTTGTTTCAAAACACTCTAGGCTTTGCTCATAGTTATTTGATACATTGTTCATACTTTTTTTTTAACTGTATCATTTACAGTACTTTGTTTTAATAATTGAAACAATATCTTCCCTATCAAAACTTTCAGCATTTATTATTTTTATTTTGCTAATTACCCACTAACCCAACAAGAAATAGACCATTCTAGGGAGATTGCTTTTAAATGGCTAAAGTAGGTCCAGTTGAGTTGACCAACTTCCAAGTATAAGTTGGGTGGTCCTAGAGCATCTCCAAGGGCAATGTTATTTTGGTGATGCTAATTTTCATTTGAAGGCTTATATTGCAATTTGCAGGTTTGAAATTTACCATCTCCAAAGGTATGAACTCCAATGATGTGTCAAACTTATTATTTTTTATATTTGTATTTTTGACTCTTTTGAATCCTTTTATTTTATTATATATTTTTTAAAAGTTTTTGCATTGCTATGGAGACTACATCATAAAATATTCAAAAAAATATTTGGCATTTGCTTTTCCATTTGTCAAATTTGACATCCCATTTTCCATGCCAAATGCCACATAAAATTAGGACTTTTGGTTGGAGAAACTTCAATTGTCTTTTTATCTTACTCAGAGTGCCAAGTGGTATTTGACATCCCTATTGGAGATGCTCTTACCCTCTTATTAAGGTGGAATACAAGTTAAGCTTCAACATGATGACCCTCACTCATGGGTGGAATTAGAAGGGGCCAGTAGGGGCCATGAACTACGCAACACCACCCCCCCCCCCCCCCCTACCAAAAACAAAAAAAAAAAAAAAAACGCGAATCTCTTATTATGGGGACCACTTGTGGGTTCCATTTAGGGATGGGATTAGGGGGGATGGAAAGATCTATATGAGACCACTTCAAATATCAAGTTGGGCCCTAATCACATATCCCTAACCCCTTCATCAATTGCCTGCAAATCTAGTCCATTTGAATTGGTGCACAGTCGATCCAACGGGTCTAGTAAATTCGAATTGAACCAAAACTTGCTGTATGTGACTATCAGGAGGGTGCCCGTGTATTGCAAGATTTGGATTAGGTGATTAATGGGCTCTAACTAGACTTCTCACAAAAAAGTGGTGAGAACTAGTTCTCATATGATTATTTTCCATGTATATATAGGGAGCTCCATGGGGCCCACTCAGGGCTCCAGTTGGGGATGGGATTGGGGGGGATCGAAAGATCTCCCCTCCACCTATACATATATGTTGACGAAGGCTTAAACCATCATCCAAATCACTTGATCAATGGTTGACAAATTTTCACCGTCTAAAATGAGTGTAAGCCGATCCAACGGTTCAATAAAATTAGATGTGTGTTAAATTCAAGGTCCGCGACTATTAAGGGGGGCTAGGGGTAGTTGTTTTATGGTTCACTTAGATGGATCAAAAGTTAAGCTCCACTAGGTGTTTTGGAAAATGGTGCTCACCTTTATTGTGAACATCGGTGCTCGTCCTAGGTTTTCCCATATATATACTCTCTCTCTCTCTCCTTTGTAATGGTAATCCTTTAATGGATTGCCTTTCCAACATTATGAAAAATTAAATACTATGAATATAATTTTGGTTTCCAAAAAAAGAACTAAATAATAACTAATTTTAAGGAAAAAATCGGATGAAAGAAAAAAGGGAAGGAAAAGAAGGAAAGAAGGAATAAAAAAAAATAAAAGAATGGATTAGGGATAGATTAGAAATTGTTTATGTAAATCTAGAGACGCATCATCACTGTCCATATACCTTGATTTGAGATCATGATAGTTTGATCCGAGAGTAGAGGAAAGTTTGAATTGTTGGGACTTGAAAGTTATGAAAAAGTTTGGAGCTATTGTTGCTTCATCACAGGTATGAGAAGAACGGTTGAAGAAAGCAACTTTTCTTTCACTTTATGCCTTTACAATTATAAGTGCATTATTTCTTTCTGCATCATTTTTCATTTCAATTTTGAAGCTCATACTTGAAAGCTAACTCATTCAAAATTACTTCCTATTTATATTTTACTAGTACAAAAAACTTTAAATTGATTGAAAATTATATCCACCATTGGTAGAGAAATATTTCTTTATTTTTTAATGTTTAATTTTGATTATCAATATCAAATTGAATAGCTTGGATTTCAAATATGGGTCGTTGCTATTGATTATCTTTTGGTTTTTATATAAACGTACAAGTACCCACTTTAAGAATGATTTTCTTTTGCCTTATGCATTTATAATTATTATTGTACTAATCCTCAATGCTTCAGTATGCCTTTTCAACCAATGGGGCTCAACCCCAAGGGATAGGTTAGCTTGGCCTTCCTCTCAGAAGTTGCGGGTTATGGAAGATTTACTTGGCTCCCCCTGAGCCCGAAGGGATTAATCCAGTCCAAAAGGCCAGGACAACCTTTATTAGCAAATAAATAAATAAATAAATAAATAAATGTGGCTCATTATTGAAATTCAACCCACTCAAAATTCCTTCCTAATTATATTGTTAATAATGAGAAATTTTAATTTACTTGAAGTTATATCCGCCGTAGATACCGTAGATAGAGAAACTTTGACCTCCCTATTAAAAAATTCTTAGTTCCACCCCTGCCCTCATGCAACCTTCCTTATGCGCTACTGGTTAACGTGACGCTAGCTAAATTGAGGAACCAAGCTCAAGCTTAGCCCAAATATCATCTTGGAAAGCTTGACACAAACGCGGCACTAAATGTATTTAAAACCATTACTTTGCAAGTGCTCAGAGCCTAAGACGATTGGATATTGGATTAAAATTTTACACACCCTCTGACCATCAAGGTCCGGTTAACACCCAACTACCCCTATGCCAGCTCACAAAGTTCACCTGATCCATGGGGCCCACCTGGCCACCTTATGATCAATCTGAAGTCCTCCCAGTCTCACACTCTCCATTCACAACTGAACTAGCACGCAACCTAAATTTGAGTTTTGTAGACCATTTGATCAATCATGCCAAGAAAGAACTTACATCTGCCACCTGAGCTAGCTTTGATTGACCATATGAAGAAAGAATGTACATCTGCCACCTGAGCTGTGAGGATTAAAAAAGAGAAAAAGGAAGAGAAGATGAAAAGCAGAGAAAATTATCATTCTGAACAACAACAACAACAACAACAACAACATTAAAAAAAAAAAACTGGTGTAGGCATTCAATGGAATCCTATTAACCAGAATCCACAATCTTTCCATGAGAAACAAAATCTTTAGCAACAAGAATGTACTCCAAATTGCCAGGGAATTAGGTTATAGCAGAAGGGCATCTTCAAGTCCGAGTTTTCCTGACATAACTATACATTCCAATGAGCAGGATGGCCTCAAATGCTGCTTCCCACGCCTAACAGGATCACAGAAAATGAACATTTTCTCTAGTATCAACCAATATGATTGTCAACCACAAATTATGGAATACTCAGATTTCCACTTTCTATAACGTTTTTCATTTTTTTCCAATTTCATCAAGTCTGAACTCTTGCCTTCTTCAACTTTCTCCTGTTCTTCTGCCTCTCTCTCTTTTCTTCGTCAGTTATCCAAGTATAATCTGGTGGTATAACAAACCGGTCTTGAATATTTTCCACAGAACCGCAGGGAACTGAAGTCGTGGAAGCCCACTGATGAGCAGCGGCTTTTATCCACTGAAGCCAAGACCTCGTAGGCTGTGGAACTGTTCCTTCAGGGCCCATGGAACTAGAGTACAATGGGCTTGACGGAGGTGTGCAGAATTCATCCGATGGCTGTAGCTCTTCGAACTTTGTAAATGTAACCAACACTCTGATTGTAGGGACTACTGGAATGGCCACCTGAAAAAAACTACAATGATCTATTAGAGGATGCAAATGCAAGATATGCCAAAAGGAATGGCAAAACTCCGATGAAACAGTCTTCGAAAGGCAGCGCGTGGTACTTAGATTTCAGTACTTTCCAACTTTCCAATTGTACAAATCCCGGTTGGGGAACGTGAAATAATATGGAATCAGGTTACTTCATACCAAGATCAAGAACTTGAAAAAGAAAAATATAAGGTCAGAAAAGGTCTTGAGATCTGACAATAATCTCATCAGAGTACTTAATAGTTCAATTGTAGCAATTCATTAAAAATGACCATGAGAGGCATATATTTGAATGCTCATGCTGTCACACAATGAGTGACAACAAACTCATCTTTCTTGCCAAGGATTATACAAATCAAAAGAGATGATACAAATCAATAGTATTCACCACCATTGATATCTATCAAGAGGGCATTTTAACCTATAACAAAATGCCACCAAGATGCACATATCTCTCCACCGCCGAGTCTGATGCACTGCAGCAATTGCAGACTAAATTGTAGCAATTCATTAAAATGGACCATGAGAAGCAAATATTTTAATGCTCCCGCTATCAAAACTGTAAGTTAACTGACAACAAACCCGTCTTTCTTTCCCTGAATTTTAGAAATCCAAATACTCATGGCGGTTTACATCTTCAAAAAGCCTTTACCCATTTTAATGCCATCATGAATCTCTTATCTCCACCACTTACTCTGATGAAATGCAGCAAGTGCAAATTATCCACCAATTGAAAGGATTGGCTGAAAAGTTAAAAGCCCATTCTACAGTTTATCCAGCTGGTCAATTATGAGGCAGTCGAGACAAATGAACCGCCGCAGTTGCATGTATGGTTGCAAAAGTATGATTATTAAACTACCACAACAACGGGGAATCCTAACTGAAATCCTAACGTATTGAAGAGTCTGGCAGGTTAGCGTAAAAGTATTACCCACAAAGGTATACACTTGAAGTACCTAGGTTTATATTGTTCAGTGTAGGTTATTTTAGGGAAAAGATCCATGTGAATCCACAGTTTTACTTGCATTATGTACATTTACATGAAAATCATAGAGGTATAATGTGTGGAAGTGTGACTACTTCATACATGAAGAATTGAACCCAGAACATTTTTAGGGGAAACTCTCAGTCTCTCTCCCAATATAGATAATTATCCACAGTTAAACACCAATGGAAATGAAAGGTTGATTGTGCATTAAATTTACTCGCATCATGCCCATCTCCAATCAGGCTGCCGTATATTCTGAAAATGCTAGTAAAAAGACCAGGCACTATTTCTTAGTAGAAATTTCCGTAATAAGTTTATATTATTAATTCTTTTGTCTATCCACTTACTACCCTCTGCTGCTTCCCAAATCAGCCTAATTTCACTTCCACTATTGAAAAGTAAGAACTTTTGGTTTCACAAGTACAAACTAGCGACTTTTCATGTTTGACTAGACAACAAATCCAAACAAGCATACTGTTAGATCCAATTTGGTATTTATTTTTGGAAAACAATAATATAATGGAGTCACATTATAAACAACACACTTACGCATAAATAGCATCCAGGCTAACAAGAAGCAATTCTAGCAAAAAGATTGGAGGGGATGAACACACCAAAATTCAATGGATGAAAAAGCACAAATAGCTGAACAATATTTCTATTGCTTGAGATAGTGGAAAATTCCATATAACAACAGAAAAGAAGAAACAAATGAGAAGCTATATCAGACCTTAAACACAGTCAATGCCAAGCAACCAAAAAATCTCTTCAACATTATTATCAAGTCAATATTCCTTTTTGTTGCTCCTTAATACATGTCACCAAAATTACAGGTTTTTGTGTAAGGAAATGCAAATGTAGTTGAATATAAATATTCATTATTACATAAAACCATTTCATGTTTTCTATTTTGCAGTGAAGCTCTTATCAGACTGAATTTGTCTGAATACCATGAAATCATTCTAATATGATGAAAATGGGCTCTGAATGAACCCATCATCCTTATGCTTTGCATCAAGGTGGAAACAAAAGGATATGCTCTGCCTTCCTAGCCAGGTGTCAAGGGACATAAAAGGAAGCATGTCCCAGTCCTGGTTGGTAAAGGTTGATGTTGGCTATTATGCCCCGGGTAAAGCATAGTTTACATTTACTTTCCAACTACACACCCTGCCAACTATGCACAGGGCCTTGGAGTCCCAAAGTCCCTTATGGGCTGAAGCAAAACAGAAGAAAAAAAAAAAGAATGGAGAACAAGGAAACGTGATTTAACCGAACAACTGAAATGTAAATGTCATGACAATAGCTATAAACTCATTTCAGCTAGTATAGTTGAGATCACACACCTTGACCGGAAATGTTCCTGAAGGAAGCTTTGTTGTAAGTAGTTCTCTTAAACGACGGATAGCCTTTACCTTGTTGGCAAGAATGTCTAGCATAGGTAGAAGCTCTTCAGTTTGGAGTGGGAAGTTAGATGAAAGCCAAAGAACAGGCCTCAATCCTTTCTTGTACTCATTATCATGGTCGTTGTCCTTATACTGATGCCCACCTTCAGAAACTAGCACAACTCTCCTCAGATCTCTATCCCTTCGTCTGCGGTTACCCTTCCCCATGATAGGAAACTCTATGGAATGCCTTCCCTGTTTGCCTTCAAACCTAGATAAAGAATCCTCCAAAGGATCACTTGCCTTCTCATCAAAACAAAGAGGACACCTTGGTGGAGCAATTTTCTCTTGTACTTCATATTTGGCAGCCTGCTTTCCCCGATTGCCGAACCACAGCTTCTTCTCTTGCTTAGCCTTACCATTGTCATAGGTACAAATTTCTTCAACAGGTATATCCCTTTGCTGATAACAACTATGCTGATGCTCAATGAAGCCATCAGAGAGACCATCAGCAGTCATTTCCAGGGAATCCAATTTCAGGGCAACCTCCAATTGTCTCCCCTCATCATCATTCATGTGGTCTTCATATTCTTCACGCTCAGTGTCACTCTCATTGCAGGAGGAGAAGAACTCATCATCTTTCATGGCTCCTGGTGCCCTCCTGGACTTGACACTCACAACCACATGGTGCATATCATAGACCTTGGCCTTCCAACAGCCCACAGATTCCATCCTCCCCTTCCTTCTCCAATTTAACTGAGGGAAGAGCACTGCCTGAGTTACATCGATCCCCGGTCTGAAAATACTATTTCGGGACAGAGCATTAACTTCCTGTTGAATCTCCTCTTCAGTGGCTGGAGAACAAGCACCATCGAATGCATTCATCACCTCCTTATCCTTGTGTGAAATCATACAGAGGGTCCCAGGTAGTACTTTCCGATCGTCGGACCCATCCCCAAGAAACAAAATACTCTGATCTGACCTCTGAATCTTGAAACCATCAAATCCATCCAGAGTCATATCTGCTCTTAAGTTTGATCCCCGCTTCCAAATCTTGTACGTATCAGAGGGTGCAATCTGCGATATGAAGGGTACTATTGAGCTCTCAAAATTGAAGGTAATCTCCATGTAAAAATCCCTCATTCTTTTTAATACACCGATCAGGCGGGGCAGCCTCCTACACCACTTAGACCAAGCCGTAGGTTGGTAATGTTTGATTATTATCTTGGCAATCTCTTCTTCCCTTGCACAAATTGCTTCTTGGAGAGCACTCCAGCCCTGCTCATTCTGCAAGCTCC
This sequence comes from Sextonia rubra, assembly GCA_037013555.1. Taxonomy (NCBI): domain Eukaryota; kingdom Viridiplantae; phylum Streptophyta; class Magnoliopsida; order Laurales; family Lauraceae; genus Sextonia; species Sextonia rubra. Next base: position 12,276,492 of record JASUAD010000011.1, read on the forward strand.
AGTCTGCTCCTGCACCCATGAGCATCTTGGTCGCAGCTGTGTCCCCAAGCTTTATTGCAAGTTGGAGAGGGGTGTCCCTATTGGGGACATCCCGGCGATCGATTACAGCGGAGATTGCATCCGCCTTCGCTTCCTCAGCCAATGAATCTGCCTCGCTGTGAATCTCAGTTGGCCTGCAGAGAGGTGGGAGGGCGGCAAGTATGAGCCCGAGAGACGCATAATCCCGCGTCAATATCGCCTTATGAACAGGACTGTGAGCGTACTTTGAAACATCCACACCCGCCATATCTCAGGAGATACAGGAGGGAATTAGAGTGTTCACATAGACCCAATTCACAACCGTGGAAAACAAAAGACAAACACCCTCTTAAATCAGTTAGTCATATGAATTAAATCAGAGCCAATGCAGGCAACCCACAAGAGACAACAAAAGGTCCCTTTGAATTGATTTTAACACAAGAAAAATCAAACCCAATTTCACAATCATCCAGAAACAACTATTCCTTCAGAAACTTTCAAATCAGACCCAATTCTAATTATATCCCCAGTAGCAACAACACATGCCAAAGAAGTGCATGAAGTGCATGTGGGGGGATTAAAAGATGTGGAATCTCATGGAGAAATGAATGGATGCAGAATCAATGAAGGAATGAAAGATAGAAACAGAACCCCACCATGAAAGCAATGGGAGGAAATGATGAGAAGGTGAACAAATGTTAAAAGAGAAAAGGAAAAATGCATGCATCTTGGAAAGAGGGAGCAAGGAGAGTGGGTATCTTACCTCATTCTACTGCAAAAGATAGAAAATGAAATGGGCTATTGCAATCTCTGCTGGAAGATGCATGAAATGGGTATGTTCTACGTTGACAGGAAGGGAAGAAGCATGTGGAAGAAAACTACAAACCGCCCTTCGTGTTTGCTGCGGTGGGTCCTTTATGCCAATATGACAAGGATCCTCTGCCCCTTTTGTTGGAAAGAAATGAGATTATATGAGTGTTTGTGGTCCGGCATGTCACCGTGGGGTGACGTGGTGGATCCTGTGTGGTCTATAAGAAAATCTCTCTCTTAAGCCACGTGGCTAAGGTAAGTGCGCCTGAGTTTAGAATCATCGGCCCAAGCCTTATGCAGGCTGTAAATATTCGGCTCGAGCTCACCCATTTATTCAATTGGGATGGGCTGAATCAAGGTTTTTATTCTCGAATTGGGATTTTTATGAATTTTGTGTCCAGTTGAGTAATTATTTGTACTAATTAAATTGCATGCATTCCTTATATAAGTTGGGCAGGACTTTGGTCTTTTTATCACTTAATCCAAGTTCGGCACAATTATTAATGGAGCCCTAATTACATATCCAAGGCGGGCTGGGCCAGATTGGGCTTGTGCTAGCCAGCGCATGAGCACCCCTGCACAGCTAGTAGGCCCATTGATCTGTTCGGTTCAAGCTGATGAGAGGAGTTGCACAATACAACCTAGAATTTAGATGACGTCTCGCCTAATTTAAACCGTAACAATGCTGACTAAAATCCGGGATTGATAATATCGATAACTTAAAACAATAGAGTCTTAGGGAACAATGCAAACTAAATTTAGGACAAATTAGTTCCTTGAATTTTATTTTATTTGAATGACTTCAATAAAATAAAATAACTTACATTTCAGATTGGGCATTTCTAGAAAAGAAGTCTTTAAAATCAAATACCTTTGTTCACAATGGCATGTTGAAGCACAATGCAAATTCAGAACATAAGATGAATTAAACCTAATTACAAATTTATGAGAAACATCACATTATAATTTCCATAAACAACTTAAACGACAATATACCATCAAGAAATAAAACAAAAATTAAAATTCTAAATTGGGTACTTATTTGTAGATGACTACGGACTTGTTTGGCATCTATAGTCTTATTATTATAGACCCATCCAAAATAGAGGCATTAAAAAAAGAGCCATAAAAAAAGGATGTTAGAATCAAAATGTGTGTTTGGTAATATGAAGATATATTTTAGATAGACTTTCTTAAATCAATGGTTGAATATTGTTTTACAAAATTTTCAAGATCTACAAAGTATCAAGCTTTGATATTTGACTCTATAGCCATATCCATCCTTACAATGAGATCTAACGGTTTGGAATTTGTGTTTGAGGCCCACAAGATTTTTTAAAAAATGGCAAAAATTCATTTTTTTTAGCAAATATCTCAATATTGGCAATGATCCAATGGCTATAATTCAGTATCCTAATGATCACTAACCTTATAAACATTTTTAACGACTTGGATCGTGATTTATTGTCACATAAATAATAATAAAAAAGAGAAAAAGGGATTGCCTGTGGAATAATCCAAAATCTGGTATTTTTACTATATTTCATTCAATCCATACATAGTATCAAGATTCGCTCTGATGCCATTGTTGGGAGGCAACCGCTAGGTACTTTAGATATTGTGCACAAAGCACTGCATAAATAACTTTAAATGATGATAATTCACGAATTATACCTACGAGATTTCTCTGATTTGATCTCGGTCTTACAATAACTTAAAAATCTCAAGACCCTCTGCTGTATTCCTCTATACTCAAACTCGCACCATGGTATGGGCCTCTTTCGCTAATTCTCTTTGCTCTCAAAAACAAGATTTCTCTTGTGTGTTTTTCTTAGAGAGCAATAGCGTATATTTATATACTATAATAGAGACCTTAAGAAGGAAATAAGGAATAGTCTTCTTATGGAAATAGAAAATCCTAATTCGACCTAAATTAGAATCCTAATTCCATAAATTACAACTCAGTCCACTAAAGAATTATAATTGCACTCCTGTCCTTATTCTCAAAATAATATTTTGAGCTTTTTGTTATTAAATGCTTAATATTCTTTCCATATTAAGATTTCAAATATCCATCGATTAAATAATTATTGATACTTATATTTAATCAATATCTTTATAATTCCTTGAGACCTTACATTTAACTTATTCGATATGTCAAACACAAATTCCATCTGTAGGGTTTGACATCATCAAAACTTATAAGGTTCATCAAGGGGATATCATGAATCCTTATTCGGGTCGTGGATCTCATCAATAAACTAATATGCACAATACACGTAGTATAGTCATCCAATTTACTGAGATTATAGATCCATAAAAAGTCTCACTTCTTTGTACATTAAAATTTCAAACACTAAATGTATGATTCTATTATTAATATCGGGATCAAGAGTACAAGTAGTCATAATAACCATTTGGATATTAATCATCTTATATAGTCAGTATAACTACAATAAACCCAAAAGTGGTCATGTTCAATACACACTAAGTATATTAGCATAACAAGTCAAAACTATACCATTTCTTGGAGCGAAGATAAGCTTACTAAAACAGCATGCTACAATTGTACTGATGGTGTGTCTAACTCCATCTAGATTGTGAACAACAATAACTTATATTCTATAAGAACTGACAAACAAGTCTTTCGTGTGCAAGCTAAACTCTATACACCAACTTGTTTACTTTATAGAATAAAAGACACACACATGTATTATAAATAACAATGCAACCATTTGCCCATACAAATCTTTATACAAACATTTGGACATCATCTGAACCCAAACTTAGTTCAGGTGGCTATCTACCAAGCTTTTTGGGGTCATTGTGCGAAGTGACATCTCATGATGAAGACCAAATCAACTAAAACTCCTTGAAAGCTAAAATTATATTTAGCAGTGGCTCTACAAAATTTTAAGTCAAATGGATGTTGTTTGACCTAAGTTCAATAAACATGTCAACTATTGGTCAGTGACCCCCAAACTTTAGGGGCACTGACCAAAGTCCTACTCCAGGTGGGCAAAGTTGATGAAATTTAGATACAAAGCTCAAGTTATGTTCAAAAATGAGTTTACAAATTTTCAAGCTTAGGGCACTTCATTTGACTCTAATTCAGGTACATGTCAATTTAGGAGTTAGTGACCCCTAAACATTAGAGTTACTGACCAAAGTTCTACTTCCGAAAGGCCAAAGTTGATAAAAATTAGATTACAGATTCAAAATTTACTCAAGATCATCTCCTCAAAGTTTCAAAGTAGTTGGACATCATTTGGATAGAAAACAAACTGACTGCCTATAATACAAAGGGACATTGACTTAAAACATGCAATAAATGAGCCACTAACCAAAATCCTACTTTCACAAATTCAAATCACATGAAATTTTTATGAATACTTCAAGATACTCCTAAAATCAATTCCTCCAAGTTTCAAGTCAATTTTATGTCATTTGGGCCTCAAATAGTTAAAACAAGTGCCCACTTTTATAAAAAGTCAAAAGGAGGCTTGACCAACTTCAAAAGATCAAAATATGATGAAATTTTTATAAAAACCTCAAAACAATGTTAGAAAACATCATTTCAAGTCTCATAAAGATTGGACATCATTTGGGCTTCAAACTAATGAAAACATGTCAAATGTAACAAACTAAAAAATTGGACCTTTCCGTGACCAAGGCCACAATCACAAACACCTGTAAAGTGGTTCCCGACAATCTCAAGTGGTGTTTTCTACTTTATTTCGAAACCCAAATTCCCATAACTCCTCCAACTTGACTAAAAGACGAATAAAACTTTTTTTTTTCACAATTTTTTGAAATTGTTTGATTGGTCAAAGTAAACCTCGATTGAATAGGAGTACAGAACTGATTTGCATGAAAATTTTATTAACTATTTAAACTAGTTAGGTTTTGCAAACCTTTTATCAAATACTAAATAAAATCATCAAACATCTCAGATTTGAAGCTTATGCACATTCTACGACATATTCAGGGTCTAATGTTGTAAAGAATAAGTTGGATGAAGCATTTGATCATTAGGTTTTAAATGGTTGTTTGTTTGTACTCATTTACATTTGCAAATGATGAACATGCTTATGCATCAGTCACATATGCTTATGCTCATTTATGCGTAAGTTGTGAAAATGGTGTGTAAATGGGACACACCAAAGAGATGCTGGTGTAGTTCACTATTGAGAAATCACGTGATTGCATAAGTGGGCCCCCCTTAACTACCTTTATTTATGTAGGCCCCATAGTTATAATCCAAACCATTAAATTTGTTTATTGAACTAATAAACCCTTAAATCTCAAATTGATTATCTCAAATCTTCATAGATTATGAAGAATTTGTGAAAAAGTCACAATCTATAAATCTAATTTTCTACACTTATGTGGGCCTCAACTTCATGAATTAAACCACTCGTCATCTTCATATGGCTATACATGGCTAAGAGTTAAAAGTTTTTATTTTAATTCTACATGAGGATATTTGTAAAAACATCCAAAGAGTCCATGTGACATGTTAAACATTTCGATATATTTATTTACATGTGAAAATGATGATTTTGATAAATATGGTAATATATTTCACATATGTAACATTTGTAACATTTACATATATAAATCCCATTTTCCAATCACATGTGTAAGAGACAATCAACCCCTAAGCAAAAAAATTTAGATATTCTCTATTAGCATATCATATATCATGTTTGACCAAACGAAAAATACATAGGACTTGAAATAGAGTCACATGACCAACATAGAATCAAAGGACATGATGTTAGAATAATTAAATCTCAACAAATGGCAGAGAATGTAGGGGCATGGTTGTCTTTTATGCACGACATATGAAAATGGGATCTACATATGTAAATTTACACATGTGAAAAACATTACCCTATTTGTTTTGCACTGGCAGAACCAAAGGGACTGGCAAAGGCCATGACCCCAAAAAAATTCCTAAAAACCCCAATAAGTTTCACAAAATTTTTTATGGCCTCCCTAAAATTTTTAAAAGAACCGCCTAGATATTTCATAAGCTACATGCATTTTTTTTATGTGGCCCTCCCAACATTTGATTTGGAGGTTCAATGCGTTTCAAAACTTCCTCCTCATTGGAGGAGTTATGAGTATCAGTCTGTCCATGTATTACTCGAAAAGAAGTCTTATTGGACCCCTTCGGCCATAACATTGTTTTGACCAATCTGGCCTAGGTCTTCCTTTCTGGATTGCCCTCTGTCTGCCCTTATTGTTTGGAGATGCCATTTTTATGAGTAAACAATGAATGGTTCAGATTACAATGTAAAACTTTTATATATATCATAATTTACGAATATTTAAGGTATGAAACTTAACTTTTTGGGGTTTAATAAGTTAATAAAAAATGTGAACAGTCATCAGAGGTTTGAGGCCACAATAGTATTAAAAATAAATAAATAAAATGCAATGATGGGAGTTTGATACTGCGACTAGTCCTAGGTGGAAGTTGTACTGGCGCGTCTCTAGATAGAGAGGTGTTATGCCCTGAACTCGAAAATTGGGGATTAGAATGGATCCCGGGGAGTGGCACATGTAATCCTGTAGCAATCGGTGCCATGTAAAGACACGTCTAAATTACTATAAGGGATATTCCATAGGTAAGTATAAGGAAGTTTCACAAACATGTAGATTATGTTTCAAACAATAAAATGAAAACTTATGAAATATACCTGTAATCATCATAAGCAATAATAATGACATTAAAGCATTATTATAAACGGAAGTGCATAAATTTTAAAACCATCCACATGCACAGAATACTACAATGCAAGTATACAAATCCAACACATGTCCATCTAATCTTAGGCTCCAAAACAACATGACATAGAGGGTATGTCTAACCATAAGTCCAAGCATGTCTAAAGCAACCCCCCAAAAAAAAGAGAAAACCCATTGATGGTCTTCGTAGGACGACTAATGGAAAACATCACATTCGTTCCACTTATTTACTGATCGCGCTTAAAAATGTAGGCGTGGAAATGAATTACGGAATCAAGGTCCGACATTCACGCACTTTAAGCGTTAAGAAGAATGGGAAATAATTACAGTTCATCATTAATTTCCCTTTTGTTTACATGGGTTCAAGTGCCCTGACCGCGGGGATGCAGGTTGTTTACATACATTTTGAAAGTTTACAACCCCTCCCTCAAGTCTTAGATGTGATCTCATTTTGGAAAATACAAGAAAATGTACATAAGGTGGAAGAAAATGTGAAAAAGAGGAAAAAATGGGGGGTGACCGTGACCCGCGGTCACTGCCCCATTCCAGTGACCGTGACTCACCCGCGGTCACTGGGGCCTTCCAGTGACCATGACTCACCCGCGGTCACTGGGGCCCTCCAGTGACCGTGACTCACCCGCGGTCACTAGGGCCTTCCAGTGACCGTGACTCACCCGCGGTCACTGGAACCTGCCAGTGACCGTGGGTCACGGTCACTGACAGATAATGGCCGTGAAACCGCTGTTTGCCTCCGTTTTTTGTGCTGTTCGCACTGGTTCTTTCTTGGAACTTCTTTCAAGTGTTGGAACTCCATTCTCATGACTTTGGAGCGGTGGACAACCATCAAGAAGATCACATTTAACCATGGAATCAATTGAAACCGCTGTAACTCATCATTCGTGCTTACGGACTGCATTTTTGTTTCAAGTCCGAAATGGGCAAATTTGAAGTCGGAGTTGTGTCATTTGAACCTATCATTTTCAAGGAACAAAATGAGGCCTAGAGAGACTTCTTTCACAACTCTCGCAATGGCTGAGAAGCCCTACGAATAAGAGAAACAGAGGTGACAATGTCATCCTCTCAAAAATTGGCGTCGTGCGAACATAGTATGGACTTTAGCCATTCCACTTCCTTTTCTCCTTCTGAATTTTCTTGCTTACCTTCAAAACTAAGAAAAGAAGGTGGGAATGGTCATGGAAGTGCTGCTGGAGTTTGCTTCTTGTTGCCTTAGGTGGTGACTTTCTTCAATTTCTACACTTTTCTTCCTTATGTGTGTGTGTTTTTTTTGTTTCTTCCAAATTTTCTCTTTTTATAGACTCCCAATCAGTTTTGTGCAGTTTTGGGGAGTTAATAGCAGTTGTGGGGAGTTGGATTTCGAAGAGGAGTGGAGGGAAACCACCCAAAATCGTGGGAAACATCCTTTGAAGGTCCGTGACAGCAGGTTGGGCCACGGACGAGGCCCAATTTCAGGTTTTCGTGTATGTGGCCCATTTTCATTTGTTTTGGGCTCAAACGAAGTCCGATTGCCACCAAACTTGGAGAGATGCTTCTTAACACTATTTTCTACATGTCATAAAAATTTCAGCCCTTTTTGACTTCAGAAAGTTGGTCAACTTTTTCATTAATTGGGCCCCGGTCACGGACAAGGCCCATTTTTGGAACATTGCATATGCGGTCTATTTTCCATTGTTTGAGGCCTGAATGATGTCCAATCATCACGAAACTTGGAGAGATGTTGCTTGACACCATCTTAAGTATTTCATAGAAGTTTCAGCTCTGTTTGACCACCTGAACATGGTCAACTCCTTTTGTTTGTGGGCCCCGGTCACTCCCAAGGCCCATTCTTGGATTTTTGCATATGTGGATTGTTTCCGCCTGTCCGGGGCCCAAACGGTGTCCAATTGCCACGAAACTTGGCAGGATGCTTCTTGAAACTATTTTGAGTTTTTCACAGAAGTTTCAGATCTGTTTGACCAGCTAAACTTGGTCAACTCCTTTTGTTTGTGGGCCCCGGTCACTTTCAAGGCCCATTCTTGGATTTTTGCATATCTGGCTTGTTTCCGCCTGTTCGGGGCCCAAACGGTGTCCAATCGCCACAAAACTTGGAGGGATGCTTCTTGACACTATTTTGAGTGTGTCACAAAAGTTTCAGCTCTGTTTGACCACCTGAACTTGGTCAACTCCTTTGGTTTGTGGGCCCCGGTCACTCTCAAGGCCCATTCTTGGATTTTTGCATATGTGGCTTGTTTCCGCCTGTTCGGGGCCCAAACGATGTCCAATCACCACAAAACTTGGAGGGATGCTTCTTGACACTATTTTGAGTGTGTCACAGAAGTTTCAACTCTGTTTGACCACCTGAACTTGGTCAGCTCCTTTTGTTTGTGGGCCCCAGTCACTCTCAAGGCCCATTCTCGAACTTTTGCATGTGTGGCTTGTTTCTGCCTGTTCGGGGTCCAAACGGTGTCCAATCACGACGAAACTTGGAGGAACACTTCTTGACACTATTTTGAGTGTGTCACAGAAGTTTCAACTCTGTTTGACCAACTGAACTTGGTCAACTCCTTTTGTTTGTGGGCCTCGGTCACTCCCAAGGCCCATTCTTGGAATTTTGCATATGTGGCTTGTTTCCACCTGTTCGGGGCCCAAACGGTGTCTAATCGCCACAAAACTTGGAGGGATGCTTCTTGACACTATTTTGAGTGTGTCACAAAAGTTTCAGCTCAGTTTGATCACCGGAACTTGGTCAACTCCTTTTGTTTGTGGGCCCCGGTCACTCCCAAAGCCCATTCTTGGATTTTTGCATATGTAGCTTGTTTCCGCCTGTTTGGGGTCCAAACGACGTCCAATCGCCACGAAACTTGGAGGAACACTTTTTGACACTATTTTGAGTGTGCTATAGAAGTTTCAGATTTGTTTGACCACCTGAACTTAGTCAACTCCTTTTGTTTGTGGGCCCCGGTCACTCTCAAGGCCCATTCTTGAACTTTTGCATATGTGGCTTGTTTCCGCCTGTTCGGGGTCCAAACGACGTCCAATCGCCACGAAACTTGGAGGAACAGTTCTTGACACTATTTTGAGTGTGTCACAGAAGTTTCAGATCTGTTTGACCACCTGAACTTGGTCAACTCCTTTTGTTTGTGGGCCCCGATCACTCTCAAGGCCCATTCTTGAACTTTTGCATATGTAGCTTGTTTCCGCCTGTTTGGGGTCCAAACGACGTCCAATTGCCACGATACTTGGAGGAACACTTCTTGACACTATTTTGAGTGTGTCACAGAAGTTTCAGCTTTGTTTGACCATCTGAACTTGGTCAACTCTCTAGTTGACTTTTTTATGATAGTGGGCCCTTGTTTCAGCTGTTTGAAGCCCAAATGACCCCGGTTTGATTTGAAGCTTGGAGGGACTGACGTCAAGAACATTTTGGAGTATTCATCCAAATTTCATGCAGTTTGGATTTGAGGAAGTATGATTTTGAACAGTAACCTATTCATTGCATGCGTTAGGTCACTATTCACTCCACATTGAGATAGTTAGCCTGTTTTCTATTCGAACAGCCTCCCCTTGACTTGAAACTTTGGGAGAATAACTTGGGGCATTCTTTGAGCATTTGTTCCAAATTTTATCTACTTTGACATTCTGGAAGTAAGATCTTAGCCGATGACCCCTAAATTCGGGATTACTGTCCTCTAAGCTGACATGTAATGAAATTTAGGCCAAACAGAGTCTTTTCATCTTGAAAATTTGCAAAGTATCTTCTGAGTATGACTGAAGCTTCGCGTCTAGATTTCATTAATTTTGGACATCGGGAAGTAGGACTTTGGTCAGTGACCCCCTGGCTTGGGGGGAACTGACCTCAGGCTGACATGCTTGTGGCTTTTGAGTTCGATGATGTCTGTTCAACCCGAAATTTGAACTTCCTCTAAGAGTTCCAGCTACCTTGATCTTCATGGAATGCCGGTTCTCACAGTGATTCCCCAGGATCTGCAAATAACCTCTGTAGCCTAAATTAAGTTGAGATGATGTGTCTTCGCTGTAGTATTTGCAATTTTTATAGGTCAACATTTACATCTCGAGGTATCGTTGAGGTTCTTTCCGAGGGGGCATCGATTACCAAACTAGTGTTGGGTTCAGTACCTATAACACTAAGGGTAGCACCATTAATACAACGGTTAAACAAATATAGAAATATATAAGACTATCATATTGTATTAATTAAATTAGAGAACATATTGATTAAAGAAAGCAATAGCAGCAGCTATGCATATTGTGCATAAAAATAGCGTGAATAATGAATAATGAATAGAATATCATAACAAACTAGTTGGCATCCACATGGTTATTTTCTCTCTAGGGAGAGCATATCATACTGTAGGAAATCACTAGTGGTCGGGTTAAGACCATCTAACTATCGTTAGAGTGTAGACCAACTCTTCAGACAACTACTGCAATAGGAACATAAATAATTCCCTCATTCGGTCCAGTTGAACCCCCTATGGGCACAAGCTAAGTGGTGCCAACTCAATTTATTAAGATGGATTAGAATTCTTTTATTCTTACTTATCATACGTAGTGATTGCTTCTTTTTTATATAGAAGCATATACCAGTCTTGAGTTCGTATTTAGTTATAAAAATCAAAATTGAATGAAGCAACTAACATCCAACAATGCATACTCAATGAGCTATTGGAGCTTGAACCCTCTCAACCCTAGTTACCTCTATTTTGGCTCACAGGCTCACATTCAGTAGAAGCTCCGGCTCCGATCTTACCTTAACGTTCACCAGGAAAAATCAGGTACATGATTAGATCATGTTGAGGGTAAGGATTTCTCAGTAATAAAAATACATTTAGATTAAGTGATTATCAAGGATATTTATTAACTAACCCTATGCTAGATAATTCATGGTTTCGAGGTCATTTAATACGATGTATTCATAAAACGTTTAGTGTCGTTGTGTTACCAAAATCTCGGTGTTATAATGTATAAGTGAAGGATAGCTCTTCTCATGTCAACACGCAAGATGTGACATTAAGAAACCATCTGAAAAATCGAAAGGGATGAGTGACAGTTCTTCACTTTTCCTCCTTATCATTTGATTACCATTTGGCTAATTTAATTGAGGTAAAGGTGCCATATCTAAAGCCTTACAAAGTCTTAAAAATTCCTTATTTTCTAAGTTCACAGTGTTCTTATGGCTTAGCCGTGTATAGGTCACGGCTTAGTCACACGGCTTAGTCGTGGGGCATAAGTTGTCCCTTAAATTCACCTGCATTTACGGCTCAGTCATATGTTGGTCTACGGCTTAGCCGTATGAAGCCTACAGCTAGGCCACGACCAAGATACGGCTTAGCCGTAGTACAATCCATGGCTTAGTCGGTCAGCCATAGAGGAAAATTGGATTTAGGCTTTCTAGAAAACTAGCTATAAAATGGCTTACGGCTTGGTTATAGGTGGTTATGCCTTAGTCGTAATGCATTCCATAGCTTGGCCATGGTCTTAGCCCTAGAGTAAGCAACAATTTGAGCTCTTTGGTTCCTAAGCCGTAATACTCTTACGGCTTAGCCGTAAGCTTCGCCTAAGCTTCAGAATTTCTAGCAGCTATTTTTGAAGCACAAGTTCAGTATAGAACTCTTCAGTTTTGGTTCCAAATTCTGTGATCCATTTACATATCATCACAGTAGGTCTTCATTCTCCTAATCCCACTATTCATTCTCCATTGACTCATAAACATCATGTATTCTCATAAATAAGTGTAAAAGAGCTATAAACTTACATTTAGAGAGATTACTTTAAGAATCAATAAATTACATATGCATATAGTAATATATACTCTTATACTTGCCTCAATTTAGTGCTACTCCTAGAACTAGCCTCTCCTTTGGTTTGATGATGGAGAAAGTCTCAATAGAAGGAAATTATACTACATGCAAGGACATGCAATGGGTGAATCGAGTGTAAGATGCATGCATGTTGCTCATTTGAGTATCATTGACTCTTTTAAACTCAAAGGAATGAAATGGGGTTGGTTCCTTATTTTAACGAACTGTAGATTGAAGAAGAGAAAGAAGAGGAGATGGAATGATTAGCTCCAAAGGTAAAAGATGGATAAAAAGTTGATGGGGAAGAAGATGCATGCCTTGGTTCCTATATGGATAGCCTCAAGGCCTGATTTCCAGCTCTAGTTTGAAGATGAGATGAAAGAAGAATGAGGATGGAGCTCCAATAAAGAGAGACTTGAGGGTAAAGAAGAGGGATGATGGATGCTTCCTTTTTAATTCAAATTTTTGGAGTTTGCATGCAAGTCCCCTTTCTTTTGAGAATATTACAGTTTGAGTCAAATGATATTTAATTAGGTCAAGATGGGTCTGAGTCGACCTAGGTCAAATATAAAAGATGATCCATAAAATAAAATACATATGATGCAACTAATGTAGTGTCAAAATGATGCAAACCATGTTACTCTATATTATAACAAAGGTCCTTGACTACCTAAGTAAGGTTCGAACCCGATCCAACTACCTTTCCATAACTTAAACCCAAGAGGGTTTGAGTTGAGTTAGTCTATGTGAGCATTAATTAGCACAAAATAAGGTTAATTAGTATAAATCAAGATTAGTTCGGATTTGAACTTTACAGGAGGTCTAAAACACTTTCATACCTTTACTAGTGTGAAAGTCTTCATATGAATATGGCTACATTTGCACACTACTTTCATTTCTCATTTATACATATTAGGCGTAAAATGAGCTCAAACAAATGTTCAATCCACAAACTTTATACTTGTAATGTTTACATATGTAAAATGGTTAAAAAAAATGACCCTTAAGTGTGTTTGCATTATTTGGAGAATTTATTGAAGTGCACTGACATCTTGCACCCACTTTTAAAATTCGAGTGTACTTCCAATTTTTAAAATCCGTGTAACGGCCCCACTTATCATAAATCCAATCCACTCATCCAAAACTTAGTTTTATTGGAGTGTGCGTGTGCCTCCTTCTTGAACTACTCACATGTAAAAGTGCAGTTTACTGTCTTGGAGATAATTGTGTGTTTTACATATTATGAATCTGGTGGTGGTTAACACTTCAACTGAAGTCATGGCTATGTGATATGAATAGATTAGATTCCCAATGTATAAGTTTTGAGAAAATTGAGCATACTCCACTTTTAAAAGTAGGAGCAAGCTATATGGTCTGTTTATTGAATTTGTTGGTCTGTTCTGGAGTTTTCAAGCTACTCAATTTAAAGTATATGCATGGTCTATCATCTCTTTGGAGGCATCCGATACGCATGGTCTGTCTGTCAATTGATCGAAAAAAGACATTGAAGTAATGTTTAGGGCAGCACAGAAATTTTTGTCAGGTGGATACTCTTTTATGTCTCAAATCTCAATCTTTATTAGTGCAGCATGTCAGCATAGCTTAAAGCAAAAATTTGGGAAGAAAGTAGTATCCTACCTCACAGTAATTTTGCATTTAAAACACTGCTCTAGCATGAAGCTGTGAACTGTATTGTGGTTATACTACCCTTCTCATTCCTTCTGAAGTTTATACTTTCCTAGTTATCAAGTACACTGCATTTTTTGGCAGGCTAGCACGGGTGTGGGTGGAATGCTTAGTGTAGTCCATGGTTTTAATACAGGTATTCGTGGTTTCTTGATATTTTTTGGTCCAATGGCATAGGGATTTCATGTCAATGATTATAGTTGCGAGCGAGTTTAGTTAATCAGTCTCGGAGGAGTTGGTCTTGATTACGTGGCAGAACTAAGGGTGCATTTTTGTTACGGTATAACTCTGTGACAGAGAGGAAAATTTTTTTGACTTTTATGCAGTTACTGTTCTTTCATTTGGTGCAAAATATTTTCCTTGAGCTGATTTTTCTCGATAGAGAGGATTTTAATTTCAATGGAAGGAGAATAAACGTGGGATTCCTCTCTTGTGTAAAGATAATTGGTATAGTGTGGACTCCTCTTATTGCACAAACAAAGCCTAAATGAATCTTTAACATGGACATGTAGGCCCCTCCAGCCTTGATTTCCATGAAGGGACTTTGATAATTTGGATCACTGCTTTGATAGGTCTTAGGGTGCGTTTCTTACAAATTGATGAAACCTGGTGGACGAATTTTTCATCTATAGGGAAAAAAGTTATTATCCCCTATCAAAAAAATTCTCACGATGAGAGGAATCTGCAATAGAGAGGAAAATCAATAATCTAAGGATACATTTGGTAAACAGATAAGAATCCTTTATTTAGAGGATTTCCTCCTCCTAAAGTCTTCCTGTCCTTAGAGAAGATTTTTAAGAAGGGTTTCAACTTTGGTTGACAGTGAGGATTCCTACTATCGTGGTTGTGTGATCCAATAGTTATTAGCTATTAGGTTATTTTTCTTTTGTTTTCTTTTGTAATTTTTACAATTTTCTCAAAATCCATGAAAATTCAAAGGCTGAGTTTCCATCCCATAACCATTCTTGGCTCTAGAGGGAATTTGAACTATTCATATCTTGCAAGTGGGGCCCACAAAAATAAAGAATTTGTGTTTTAGGGTCTATACTTATTCGCAAATATCTTAAAATCCATGAAGGATCATCAGCTGAAAATTAATCTAAAAGCCATTTTAGATATTCTAACCATGATCAAGGGTTCGGATCTTAGCTATGGGACTCAAAAAGTATGTTTCCAAAATGAAACACGGTGCCTCTATTTTACCGTGTTTTCACTGCAAATCGTCTTGCCCCTGTGTTCTTATTTGAGAGCATATTCAACTGTGGATATATTTTTGGCACTTTTCTCATGATCCATGTGAATCATGTTTTCAAATTTGACCACGTAGCCATTTGAAGCATTTTGAAGATACTAAACAGGTTGGATTTTGCGAAAGGGCCGCATAGAAGTCCAGATAATGTGATCAAATGGTCTACACTTCTTTACAAATATCTCAAAATGTATGTCGAATCAACAGTCGATTTTCTTATATACTCGCCGTTTTTTACCTTCTAACTGTGATTAACGGATCAGATCGTGTTTATCGAACTCATAAGGTATGTTTACAAAGCAACAAAGGGTAACTATAGCAGCACTTTTCTATAGGCAGATTTGCGGAATCTAACAAGGAGGATCTAATTAGTAGAATATTTGGAGATGCAGAAAGAACAAATCATAGCATCAACCTTCTTCTCTTTACCAAACGTGGGAAATCCACAAAAGAGTAGAGAAGGCGGAAGGATTCCATTGGAGGGGACGTTTACCAAGTGCCCTAAGGGTGCATTTGCACTATGATTCTAATTACGGCCATATATCCTATGAATAGTGTTGACATTTTATATATATTCAAACTCTAAAAATCGAGGCCTGTGAGGGGTGCCACATCAGCACCCCTTATTTTTTTTTCTTGGAGCGCCACGTCAGCATTCCAATTTTCCTAACTTGCCACCCAACTTTCCATCTTTTTCAAATTCTTTTCTTATCACATATCCTAGGAATCTTTTTTAATCAAATTACATATCCATTACACATCAACATCTCCCACGGCTTCAACATCAACGACATCTTCAATGACACCTTACTCACCAACACCAGATCTAAAGAACACCTTACTAACTCAGATCGGATTTGAAGAAGAACAACCAAAATCTGATGAAGAAGAGCGGCGTCGACTCGATCTACGAACCGCCAGGGGGTTGGCACATCGACTCTGAAGAAGAAGAGCGGCATCGACTCAATCTGCGAACTGCCAGGGGGTCGGCATCTTCGACTCGATCTGCGAACTCGCCAACATAGATCTGAAGAACACCTTACTCAACATTTGATCTGAAGAACACCTTACTCTCTTAGATTGGATTCAAAGAAGAAAAACCGAGCAGATCTGAAATCTGAAGAAGAAGAGCGGCATCGACTGGATCTGCAAACTCTGCTTACTGGGGTTTCTGCTCGCAGGCAAAACAAATCTTGCTAGCATCAGATCTGAGTAGGAGTCGCCAGTATTCTTCTGCAGATCTGGAGAACCGCCAGGGTTGGCAGCATCGACTCGATCTGCAAACTCTGCTGACTCCACAAACTCTACTGGCTGGGGTGGAGTTGCTGATCTTCTCTTCAGATTTGAAGAACCGCAAGGGGTCGGTGGCATCGACTCCATCCGCGAACTCTACTGGCTCCACGAACTCTGCTAGCTGGGGTGGAGTCGCTGGTCTTCTTCTTCAGATCTGAAGAATCGCTTGGTCATGAACTCTGCTGGCTGGGGTTTTTTGCTCGCAAACAAAATCGGATCTCGCCAACATTAGATTTGAAGAATAGTCGCCGATCTTCTTCTTGAGTCTAGGACCAAGAGGAGAAGGATTTGGGGAAATAGGTTTTTAAATTTTACAAAATACCCACTGCTATTTTCTATATATATTGAAAATTGAACATCAAGAATGGAATGGAAAGCTAGCCTTGACCGCTGTTGTGCTATTTGCCCACGCATGAGAAGCTTGAGCGCGCAGATAAGAAATATTCATCTCAATGTGGCCAATCTCTAATCGTACTTAATGGTACATGCAACCTTAGAAGCATTTTGGTTTTGATTTAAATCAATCATTTCTTTCTTTTTTTTTTATTTTTAAAACTTCTGAGTTGAGCAATGGAGTATGTGATACAGAGTGGAAGCCTTTTATTCCCTTGCTTCCTGGGTTTTGTCTCTTTGGTGCTCTTAGAGAGTATGAGTCTTACACGTACTTGCATTGTTGGAGGGTATCGAATCTGAGTTGCCTGATAGGTGGGCCACCACCCAGTAGGATGTGTAATAATTTCAATAATCGATGATAATCTTCTCTAAGGATTTTTTTTATGATTTTTCTTTCTTTTTCTACACTTTCTTGCCGTACTCCATCTATGGAGATGTAAATCATAGGATCATCAAGAAGAGTATATTCCATTTAGGTCCCTCTTCATCTGAACCGTACACTCTACCAAGACATATGAACTTTGGGTATATTGTATTTTGCATATTATTCTATTGTAGATTTAAACTTCGAGGATTGTACAATTCTTGCATTGTAAAGTGATTAATACTTTGAAATTCATTGTTTCATTTAAAATCTTAAATAAAGTTAGAAAATGGTTGGTCAAATGAATAATTGAAAATTTTAGATTTAAAATCATGCCTTTCAAAATGCATTGAGATTAATTTTTTATTGAAATTTATTATTAAAAAGATACGAGGAACTTTAATGTGAATATATTAAAATATTATAGTAACATTTTTGTTCAAGTAATTGGGGTGCCAAGATCGGGCCAAGAATTTAATAGTTTAATTAAAATAATATTTTCTTTATAAAGATTAATAGAATGCAATTTTTTTCTTATCAATATTTCAGTTAATCTTATATTTAAATGTATTTGCATTTTTTCGACCTGGGTTTAACATGGGCCTTTTTTGCTAGTTTTTTTTAATACGGAATAGTGCTGACTTATTACACTTGAGATTACTGGTGGGACTACTTTGGTGTCTGTGGACCCCGCTTCCCACTGTTTCTACGGGCTAGAGTCATAATGTGATTAGGGCTTCCTATTGTGATAGTGATTGGGTTTCCCTGTTGGGGTTGCCCTCGTTGACTTTGTAAATAACCATTGCCATTCTCAGTAAAACGGATCACAGAGTTTTGTCAAGTGCGGCCCAAAAATCTCAATTTATAGTACTTACTATACACACGTAAGATGATTTAAATGTGCATTCAGTAGTTTGATTCGGTTAGTTGGCCTTCACCCAAGCTTAAATTGCAATTTGATTTTGAGCCTCGAAGCCAACTTTACAGAATTGTAGCTTTGGTCAGTCTTGGTCATGCTTGTTCGGCTTTGGCGTGGCCCAAGTTCACCCCTGTGATCACTGAAAATTGGCTTTACTTGTTAATCTAATAGGGATATTATGCAAATCCTCGGTTGACGATTTTGTAATTCCTTTGGTTTTGGATGCGTGTGTCCTCGAGACATTTTGTGGGAAACCATGAAATTTTTATTTTTTTTACCGGTATTTCTTTTTTGCAGGTTTTCCAGTCATCAAGAAACATACGAAGAGTCCAAAATTGGTTGCAATTACATGTTGGGGTATCGATCTTTGCATCTGATAAGCTTTTCATTGCTTGCATTATTGCCTTTGCTATGGATAATATGTTCATTTGGAACCTCATATGTTCAGCCGTGTGTGTTTCCAGTCGGGCCACCTATCTGTCTAAATCCATGACACTTTAGTTTTGCATATATTGTACTCTTGTATATATTGTAATCTATTCAAGATAGTAAGTAGGGTTGTAAATAGGTGTCTGGTTCTACGAATTTCCGAAGGTTCTAACCCATTAAAAATTAAGTCCGGATCCATATTTAGATTTGAATAAGTAAATGAGTCCAATTCTAGGTCCTTCGTTTGGTCCTGCTTTGGAACCACCTGGTTTCAGACCCGTGGACCAGGGAACGACCCATAACCTAAATATAAAGATTGAAGTGAATTTTTTTATTAAGGTTGCTCTCATACGGTTTTGTCAAAGGGCATCCTCCGCCACCCTTTCTCTCCACTGCTCCCGTTTTTTTTCTTGATTCCGGCTCCAATGATCAGTTCGGCCATGGCTTTGGCCTGCCGTCCATCTTTCTCTCCCCATCTCTATCTATCTCTCTCTGGCGTGGGGATGTCTCTCCATCCATCTCTTAGGAAGCTAGTGATGGCAGGGGTGTGCTAGTGATGAGAAAAGGTTTGGGCAAACACAGTGATCGCCGTGGAGAATGGAGATCTAGCATGGTATGCTCGAGGACTGTGTATGCCTCTTTCTCAAAGGTCTTCTCATTTCTTCTCTTCTTTGATTCTGTTCTTTTTGGTTTTTTTTTTTTTTTTTGTTTTTTAATGGCTGAGGGTGGTGAAATGTTAGAGGGTTTGAAGGGAGTTAATTTTGAAGAGGGTTTGCGATTTGGGGTGGAGATTAGGGATTTTTTCGGCTTGGATTGCTGCTGGGTTTTCTGCTAGAAGTAATGAGATTCGGTTAATGGGTTCGATGATGGTGGTCTTGAGGTAGGGCAGTTGGATTGATTTGTTTAAAAGGATTTTTGGGATTGGAAAAAATTCTCAGGAAGATGGGTTTAAAGGGGATTTCTTTTTCCTTTTGGTTTATGCTTACATCATCTTCTCCTCAGTCTCTGTGCCAGGTTTCGTTTTCTTTTTTTCCGTCGGTTTAAGCTGCATCGTCTCCTCCTCTATCTCTCTAGCAGCTGGGTTTTTTTTTTTTGAATGCTTGTTAGACATGGAATCGGAACCGTTTCCCGCTAATTTTACCGGAATCGGCTCTGGAGCCAAGAAATTGGTTCGGAACTGATTCCGGTTCCAACTCCTCGAAAATGATTTTGGTTGTGGTTCTATCATGGACCCGAATAGGAATCGACCAGTTTGTAACGCTAATAGTAGGACTCACAATTATAAAGAGAGTTAGGTTTTCTCTTTCCAAGTTGCATGGAAGCTTGTAAGTCATATGAGAGACCATTCTAATGTCTAACAAATGCATGATACTTTTGTGATTTGTCTTTTTTTTTTTTTGTTGTTAAAAGAGCTGTGCAACAGAATTTGATGTAGGATACACCCATGGTCCACATACAATCTGTCTCAAGGCACAACGCATCTATCTCAACCCAATCTTTTGGGCTTAGTTCACCTACTTGCCTATTTATTTTATGTTATTCAGAGTTTTAATTATGTTTTAAGTTGCCTTTTAGATAGATGTTTTAATCTTGGCCATTGATGTGTTTGGATGGTCCAAATTAGTTGTAGGCTTTTTCCCTATTCTTATATAAAGCATTATAATGTCTCTTCTGAGGTTTAGACAAGAAATAATTGAAAAAAACAAAGAGTTTTCTCTCTGTGATCTCTCCTTCCTCTCTTGCAATGGGAAACTTTTCCTCGCTTGTGATAAGAAATTTAGTGTGTGGCCAATAATATATTTTTTTGAATGGTAACTTGAATTGGAAAAGAAGAAGCTTTACAGTAGAAACACCTTAACATTATCCACCGATTGAAGAAGACCAAACTTGTTCTTTAAAATATTCTCTCTTCCAATTATTCCATGATGTTGTTCGAGTTTTCCTAGCAAAAGAATGACCAAATATGTATATATTGGGCGTAACTTCTTTTATGTAAATTAGGGTATATAAAAAATCTGTCAATCCGTGAAACCAATCCAATCCAATCTGATCCACGGTTTTTTAACCGATCTGATGGTCATTAAATTGGTGATGAAATGGTTTGGTGATGGATTTTACCCTTAATCTGTGGATTTAATCCGATCCGAACCGTTAAAATAAAACAATATATATTTTACTTTTATATAAAAAAACATTAGAAGACAATAATCTCCATTGTGATTTTCTTATTATAGTGGATGAAGTGTGAAACAGTGAGGAAAACTACTAATGGATTGAACGGTTTAAACCAATCTGAACCATTGACTCACGGTTTGGATCGGCTTAGTTTTGATGAACAACGGATTGTCGACGGATTACAAAATTACCAATTAGTGGATAACGGTTTAGTGACGGATTTGGCTCAATTCGATCCAATTCGAACCATATACACCCTTAATGCAAATGTTAAATTCTTTGGCTTGTTAGATGATTTTAGAAGTCATCCCATGACACCTAAATCAACCCACATATTAAGGACTAAAATAAGTGAAAACTAAATTAAAAATAAATCCTAAAGAAATAACTTTCTATTGATGATAAATCTCCATTTAATAATAGGTAGCGACCTCATTGATCTCCTAAAAGTGCTGTCAGGCTTAAGATCATTTTTTCAGGACTTGACCAAAACCGCGTGGTGTCTCTGGACAAGTACAGTTTCAGCCTTGACCTATGCCGATTGTCTACTGCTTTAGTCCAAAACCTCAAGTATATTGGAACTCCACTCTCACCACTTGTAAATTCTATTTAATTATTTTATTTACATCTAGAACAACTTAAAAACAATAAAATAAAAAAAAACAAAGATTCAGGTTTTCTTTAGTTTCTGAACATTTAAAATTCTTTTTTATTTTTCACAGTAAGGTCCAAACATACATACCAAGATATCATTTTTGTACCAATAGATCATCTGAGATCCAAAGGTTAATGAGTTAACTATGGTTAACTTAACTTTTGATATTCTAAGAGAAAAAAACTTCCATTTTTTTGAAATAGAGTAATTAGGTTAATTGAAAGCCCCAAGTGCAAGGCTTTAATTGTAGTTTTACCCGGTGAGTCGGAATCGAATCTACGGGAAGCTATGAGTCACACAAACTTGTCCTATTGGAAACCTAGCACTATCCTTGGAAAATCTATACAAATAATGTCTTACTAAACTGAAAATCAAATTAAAATTAAATACCAATGTCTGAAACTAAAATTATATATCAGATTTAAACCCTAATCTAAAAATTCTAATCTAAAAAACAATCTGAACTAAAAACTGCAACCACAAATAAAAGCATCAAACCACCAATATAATAAAGTGAAGTAAATAAAAGAAAAATTCAGAAAATAAAAGAAAGAATAATGTGCTTTATAATTTCAATTTTTACTTCCAAACTCCATGCTTAAGGTCAAAGAACAATTTAAAACTACAATGCCAAATATGGTTTGTCATCCCATATAAATGCACTGTATTGATCTAATAAAATAAATTATTACAACTCACAAATTCTTTTTTAATCCTTTGCATATCACTAAGAATCATGAATAAGAAAGTAGAAAAAATAAAATTGAAATAAACTTATTTATACTCTAGATATATGGAACACCAAGTCAAGGGACCATCCGCATTGCGAAGTACATCATTTCTTGAAATATTGACCAACTTAGACTAAGGAGAAGAGAGGTGGAGAGTATGGGGTAGGGATGAAGAGAGTCTAGGAGTGTATGGAATTGGGTGGTGGTGTTGTCTATGGAGAGTGGAAAGAAAAATATGGGAGCATGAACCTGCATCTCCCCCTTGGCATAGCTTTTTATAACTTTTTGATCTCCTCATTGCTTTATTCGTCCCGTCTTTTGTATCTAGCAAATTCTTCAAATTGGAAAGATATCTTTCCTTGGCCCCAATTTAGCAAATATATACAACGTGGAAAGATTCTTAGTTGCTTTTCTTGTGCAAATTTCTCTCTACATCCACCTTCCAAAATTAGATTTTGTGCAAATTTTTATGGAATGGGCTCACCTTTGATCCAAAGTTATTGTACATGGTAGGACCCAACTTGAACTTCAATTTTCTTCACTTGGAATTGAGTGAATCAAACAAATAGATGTGCATTATAAACAAAACAAAACTTCAATTTTATGCAATTCCGCCTAAAAATGCATAGCTAACTTCCTAAGGCTTTAATTTTGTTGTTTTAGCTTTGATTTGCGCAATCTTGGGTTTTACGGATTTCTACTAGAAAAGAGTTTTCTAACGGTACCTAGACTGCCCTAATTCGAAACTTGGTTTGAGAGTTATGACTGTTTTAATTCATGTTGTCCAAATAAAAATGGAATTGAATTTTCATTTTTATCTCTTCTTGTTTGACTTTTTTTTTTGAATTTTCTCCACCATAGTTTTTCTTTCCTCATTCTAATTTAAGTTCTTGAAATTTAAATTTAGATTCATGCAACAATTGAACAGTGAGACCCTCCTTTGACCTCCAAGCTTGTATGCACAAGTGCATATATGTGTGGGGTCCTCTTCATACTCATTTTCTTCTTTATTTCTTTATTCGTATTTTATTCATTGATTTCAAATCTTTAATGTGGGTCCATTTTCTTCAATTCACCTATACCCAAAAACGATTTTTTTTAATTAAAACAATAATTTTGACTAAAAGTCATAAATGCACTAATGTAGGTTCAATTCACATAAAATGACAACCTTAAACCACATCGTTATTTATGCTTTGACTTGAATTAACTAATGATGATAAAAAAAATTATATCATTGCAAGTAAAAATATGAATTTGAAAATCTTATCTAAAAATGAAAATCCAACAGTGGAAAATTTTATGATTTTATGGAAAAATTGTGATTTTTAAATGTTTTTTGTATGAAAACTCTAAAATGAATTCGAAAATCAAAAAAACATAATTTCCAACTAAATATAGAGATTCCTAGTGAATAAGTCCTTAAAAATTTCAAAAATGAATAAAAAACAACATATTTTTAAGGAATTATCATAGGTCATTTTAGTGGGTGTAGTTGGAGTGTACACCTGATATGAAGTAAGCATGTCAATGGGTTCGGTCTACGGTGGACTTGAGAATGACCCAGACACAGTTTAGTTTATATGCTTGGACGCCAGATCTGATTCTATGCACAACTCAAGAGCTAAATATATATTAAAAATTTAATATACATCTCAATGTTGGCAGTAGGCTTTGTACCTGAAGATCTTTTGGTTGCATATCATTTACAATCTTTGTTGGAAGCTCTTGTCGATATACATTTTATATTGTATATATTATTTTTGTGCACATTACTCGAGCATGCAGTTGTCAATTTATTTCATTTCATTTTGACGCCAGACTAAAATGTGGCCGTTTTGTTTGTGAGGTATAATAAAGTAGAGTAAAATAAAATATTAAAAATTAAAAATTCCCCCTTTTTTCTTTAAAATTTAAACTTTTTTCCTTCTTTTTATAAAAAATGTTAAAAGGTCATCACTAAATTACAAAAAACTTCTTTTGTTTTTATATAAAAAGGCGAATAGATTTTATATTAAGTAACTAAAAATAAAAAGAAATCTTCATCACCCTATCACATATTATTCTTTTTTAATTTTATTTTTACTTTACTCTACTTTTCTTTACCCCACAAATAAAGAGGCTTGCTTTGGTGTTTCGTTGTTTCATTTTAGCATTATGCTTTTTTGCTTTGGAAAATCTTTCAAAAAATAAAAAATGTATAAACTTAGAAAATCTAGTTTACAATGGATTTCTTAGGAATTCAATTCGGAGTACGCAAGTGTTCCCAAGTTACCAACAAAATAAATTAGGATATGTGTGTGATAGAGCTCATGGGATCCATTGCCACTGCAAGATAATAGGAGGGTTGGGTCCACTGGATCTTGTCAGCAGTCTTATCTACGGTCTAAAATCCCTCGTATTGAAGATCCAAGAGACCAAAACACCGCTAAGTTTTATTCCTAGGGAGGCTTTTGTCAAATGACGTTAGTAAACAAATGAGAGGCAGGTGTCCTACGTAATTTGTTCCATCCTCAGTTTGTTGGATTTCTGGCTTTTTTTTCACCTTCTCTGCACCCCCTTGACAAGATCTAGAATCCCATAAAACCCTGAAAACCACCACAAACTCCCACAGCAGCCAAATTAAAACCCAACCTTCACCGAAACCCTAATCCTACAGACCCAAATGAGTCTAGTCCAATGCCAATTCTCGTCGTTAGCCGAGTCCCAATTAACTGAGCCCCCCAAATCTCCCAATGTAGCCAATTCCCTAAAATCTCCAAAATCCAATTTCCTCGCAGCCGAACAACACCCAACACCTTTCCCCACTTGCCGACCCTGCCTCATGCCTCAAGCCTCAAGCCTCCTAGCCGGGAGGACAGTGAGACCCTCCCAAGCCCCATTCAAACTGGAAAAAAAAAAACAAAAATGGCTAGAGAGAAGTATAGAAGAAGAAAGCGAGAAAAAGAAGAAAAGGAGCGGAGGAAGATGGAAGCATACCGGGCTCCACGACTCTGCCCCTCACACCGAAGCATCAATCATCAGACCGAATCACTATCTTCACCTCAACAGTGGACGAGGCTTTCTCTTCAAACAGGGAAGCAAAAGAAACGGTTCGAATGCATCAACCCCTTCCTGAATCCTTCTCTTTGCACATCAACTGAGACGAAGAAGAAAGGTAAAAGGAGCCTCCCACGCCCCAGACCCAATTAGTTGGGCTTGGGCCTTTGGTAAACACTTGCCCAGGTCAGCACTAGGTCGGTTTAACAATGCCCAATCTGAATCCCACAGTAGAAGAGGCCTGCAGTAGCGCTGACATCAGCAGATCGTGGTCAAAATGGGGCCAGATTTTATCGATTGGAGGGCCCAATTTCATTCTGCAACATTTGGACAATCTGGATTCCGATCTACAATCTGATTTCACCGGCATATTTCTATTAATCAGATCCTCACCTTTTCAGTCCTCACATGCACGTCAATATGAAGTTGCAAGATTTTGCATTGCAACTCTCTAGTGACTTCGGCGATCAACTCCGAAGATTTCAATATGCAATTAAATATAGGCAATGGTATTATGAAAATAAGGACTACTTCGAACAATATATTAATTTAAGGAAAACTGACCGTTGATGAATATGACGATGAATTTGAGAATCTGCACTGTTTCTGTAAGCCAGAGAGCCAGACTCATGAATTCAATTGCTTAAAGGTTTGCCATCGAGCATATTGAAGAATATGAAAGATTGCAAAGATATGCATTAAGCATATTGGGAATGCAATGCATGTTGAGCAGTTGCTAAAATGTTATCGCCTATGAAAAGCTAAGGCTTAAGAAGGAAAATCTTTGCAAATAATGGAAGCTTATATTGTGGAACCCATTGTAGAGAAGGTTAAGACTGACATCGAGGAACAGAAGCAAGAAATAAATGATTTCACAAAAAAATTTGGATGAAGTGACATACATAAATTCCCTCAAGGATTCCACTTCATATGAAGTGGAAGTGGAAGACAAAGAAACTGAGTCTCTTTCTTCTGACAGATGTTGATCAACATCTGCTGGCGGCAAAATAAAAAGAAATGGATAATGAGGAATTGAATTTAGTCATCCAGCCAACTGATCATCTTATGGAGCCCATGGTAAGCCACATCCAAGACTGCCAATTAAAGTATCAAAAGAACATACTCTTGATCAAGAGATGACAAAAGAAGATCATGTCATTGAGCTTCTCCATATTGATTTCATCTTCGGATATTGACCATTTCATCTTTGGTAGTCGGAGACTGTGTGCAAATTCACAAATTAAAGCATGTAATGGTTACATCTTACATCTACAAAGATTTACAGATTTCAGAAGCATGCTTCCCCCATTCTACTTCTACATGGAAACCTTGGTTGAAGTTGAAAATATTGAGCCAAGACTGCAAGCCTTGCAAAGAGGATGAAGATCAAGCAGCATAAAAGGAAGCTGTACGGTTGACTTTTGATCTTGGAGCACATCTACAGAACTCAGGTCGAGTTTATTTTAAAAAAAGAGTGAAGTTGATGTAAGACAGACCCATATCCCCATGGGTGGACCAGCCTGTTGGGCCCAATCTAGTCCAGTCTACTCCAATCCATTTATGTTTTAATTGTATATTATATCAATCGAGTTGTGGAGGGCCCATTAGTTTTATATTATTGTTATAATCTCAACCCTTCAGGTGTTTTAACAGTTGGATTAAGTCTAGGGTTATGTTTTTGTTTATTTAAAATATGGTAAACCATTTTGACAAAGGAAAGATGGATGATAATGAAATTGAATTTTAAGTGCTTTTGAGATCTTCTTCAAGTACTCTTTAAGTTTTTTACGAGATCTCTTTGCCTCTTAGATTGGAGTTTAGTGTAAAGCCAATTTTTAGGTAATCCCTGATTATTCCCCTATCTCTCCATCTCTATCCTTGCCCACCTCACGTATTCCCTCCATTCGGCATCAATGTGCGCTAGAGAGTAGCTTTATGAAAGGAAGTTAGAAAAGGTAATAAGCAGGTTTTTCTATGTAGACATCTAGAGAGCTGCTCGTCCCTAAAAGCTCTTCATTCTGGTTGAAAATGATTCCATTTCAGTTTGTTCAGCTAAATTGACCGTGTTGAGAACCAAAACATCAAAATCAGCAAAAACGGTTCAAATTTTGGACTAAGTATTTGTAAGGTATTCTTTAGTTTATTTTCGGTTACTAGACTGAACTTGAAAAAAGTAAACTAGGTGACTAGGTGACTTGACCAAGTTGATTTTACTTGGCAGCTTGTCTATCTGAGTCACATGTTGAACTTGTGTTAGACCAAGAGATACATGCAGCAAAATCATGAATTTGGTGAGTCATATACCGAGTTACAAACCTAGACTGACCCAAGTTTTAAAAAATAAGTCAACAGGCCAAAAGGAAATACACTTGAGGTTTGAACAAACAGCCTAGTACTCCTAAAAGTTGGAACGGCTTAACAATGTCTTGTGTGCACGTGGATGTAAGAGGTTGAACTTCGTATTTTCTAGTTTTTTGGTTTATCCTAATCTACCCATCCTTACCTACCTCAGTGTAAAGGCGCTAATGGCAGATGTGTCCCTGTTCTAGGACTTGAATTGGGTGTCCTGCATTCCGTGTGTGGACTTTTGATGTCCCTTTACCGTCTGAATTATTGCATAGGTTGAATTTATTATTATTATTATTATTATTATTATTATTATTATGTTAGGATGACATATCTGGATACTCCATTGATGATTTAGTAGGAAATTTTCACTAATGAAATGGATTTTTCATTGCAAAATGCACTGGTTCTATCAAATCATGGTCTAGATTTATATATCATTGTTTTCCTGCAAAAACTAACAAATGAAATATAAAATTGGGGATCAGTACTTAACAAACCTACTGTTTTCTATAATTAAAATTTCTATAACAATGAAAGATCCACTATAATACGACTGTTTGAGTTGACTGCCATCCTTGGCCTCCTGCATTGTGAGTTGGCAAGCTCTGCACTTCGGTGTTTGGGTATGGAGTATGGACTGACTAGCTCCAGACTCGAGTATCAATTGTATTCGATGGGAGCGCAACTAGTTAAATGGTCGTCCGTTGGCATCCATATTTTGAGGCTTATGATGCAAGCCATGCATCAACCTTTCGTTTTTATTCCCAACGCTAGTCTTCGGTCTTTTGCCCTAGTGGCCTTTGAAAACATTGATTAAATAGCTTGTGAGATCTAAGTAGGACAGGGCCAAGGTGGCATATTTAGTTCAGATCCAGTGTGCCTATCACTCAGCCGAATAATACCTAGAATATAACAGACTACATGAGTCCCACATAAGAAACATCCAAGTCATGGCCCTGAGCATATATGTACGGCTTGGCATTAACCACACTTGACGCATTTTAAACCATAACACTTCAGTCAAAGAGGACAATATCATGTGGATGGTGGGCTAAGGTCATCACAAAATGGTATCAGAGCGGATGATGATTATTTCCAATGGGGGGGGGGGGGGGGGGGGGGGGGGGGGGGGGGGGGGGACAGAGAGAGATCCGTAGGCCTAGGCCAAGGTGGCGGATCCGATAAAAATCCTGTGTATTCATCACCCACCAAAGGACACCCAGGATGCAAGGGACTGCATGAGTTCCACATTGGAAACATCCTGGCCTTGACCCTGGGCAAATATGTGCAATCTAGCCTTAACCTTATAAGATGCACTTTAAAACCTTGAGATTTCGGTCAAAGCAAAAAATAGCCCAGGTCATCACATATCCCATTTACTTCTGTTTCAAACTCTTGTTTGTTTGTTCTTTATTTGCTTCTCAAATTTGTGGGTGTGTAATGTTTTCATCATTAACCATTTTGTTCATAGTGTCCTTTATCTGAATAAAATCTCTCCCATTATGTTATATTCTTTTTCTTTAGATCGATTTAGCAGAAAATTTTCTTGATTCCCAATCACAACTAGCCAAATGCATCCCTATTTTTTTTTTCCCAAATAGAAATGCTTACATCAAGATCAAAAGAGCATACTTCTATACAACAAGTTTATTACTATAGTCGTTTTTTGAATCCACTCCATCATCGTGGGTGCAGTATGGGTTCAAACTTGTCTATGTTGTGCTTGTACTTGTTAGATTTAGTAGACTCAATCCATCAGTTGATGTAATAAATTGATTAATTTCTTTATTTATCAATAAAATCATATTTTACTTTCATGATATGAATATTATTTTACTATTTCATGCACATGACCAATACATATGACATCATGGTTCATGAGTTAAACTGAGTCCCATTAGTATATTAGATATGATATATGTGCATAGATGAGATCCACACGCGGGAGATATATGTTACAAATCTTATACTTAAATAGCTTCACAACCAGTAATGAGACTGGGCATCTCATTTGATAAGGTTGCAGCACTTTGATCACTATGAGATAGTGTGATTTGTCTCGATCATCAGAATGTAAGATTCTAGATCACGGTGCTGGTACATTGGATGTATTGAAGGACCATAAGATGCACCTTATGGAATTCCGTCTCAATAATAAGGTATGCTCTCATAATTCCCTAACAATAGGCTCTCAATCTTGAGACATTGATGAACTCAAGTTTCTATCTATTCATTTGCTTTGAGTCACCAATGAGTGAGGCCGACTATAGGTTAACACCTCGGTGTCTTGGGTATGTGGTAGTAGAACTGTGGGAACATTGAATGATCAAGATGGAATCTATCTCTATTATCCCCTTGTGCCAATTAATGGGTTTGTCATTAGTA
This sequence comes from Sextonia rubra, assembly GCA_037013555.1. Taxonomy (NCBI): domain Eukaryota; kingdom Viridiplantae; phylum Streptophyta; class Magnoliopsida; order Laurales; family Lauraceae; genus Sextonia; species Sextonia rubra. The sequence continues at coordinate 12,306,563 of JASUAD010000011.1, forward strand.
AGTGCGCACCCATCTCAACTAAGAGTTAATTGGATGGTACTGATGATTAATGTGATTAATTGGGGCTCAAGGATAATAAGATGTGGAACTTAGATTGGAAGAGACAGATTTATTCCAATTGATCCACGGATATTGATAGAGGGGCCTACTTGTGGTAATTGGGAAGTTTAGGGTCTTCATTGTAATTTATTCCTAAGACTGGAGTGCAATTGCATTTATATAGTTGTGTTATTTGCAATTAACTGGGGGCCCGGATTGCACATGAGATGTGGGGTCGTGATGTTCCAGTTGGAGCCAGCTTTCTATGGAATCCCTAGTGGTCCCCACGCTAGCCCAAGATATTGGAAAATACTAATCTGACTTGAACTCTAGAAAGAAGAGTTTAGAAAGGAGAAAGTTGCTAATTGCTTTGGAAGTAAGACTTCTATTTCAATTAGACAAGGGAGAGATTTGAAAGTCTATAAAATCTCTTGGACGTCCAATAAGACTCTCTCTCACACCCAAAACCCTATTCGTGCAAGAGTTGCACAAGTTTCTCTCTCCTTCTCTTTTCTAGTTCCTTGGAGTTTCGAGTTGGGATTTCTCCTGAAGATTCCACCATTCTTCTTGAGAAAAGAAATCCAATTCGGGTCATAACGTGGAAGGCTAAGAGGTGTTGAAGATTCTCATCATCAAGTAGAGTCGCAACTTCTCCATTAGAGCACTGCGGATCTCTAAAGGTATGATCTACTTCTTTCATGTCGTAGATTATTGTGGATATTTAGTGCTATTTGATTCTATCTTTTAGATAGAATATTTACTGTACATGGTCACAAGATTGAGGGTAATGCATCCTGGATTGGGTTTTTGGTCTTATGGATAGTTGATCCCTGTGTCAAGTGGGTCAAAAGTTTTGAAAATCTATCCACGAGACCCACCTACTTCCAACAATTGGTATCAGAGCCATACCTCATTTCTAATCATGTTAGATTAGTAATCTTGTTCTAGTCTTTATATGAGATGTGAAGAGGATAGAGCAAGGGCTATGAAAGGATCAGTGTTTATTGGGTTTGATTGCTTTTGTAATAGATCAATGTTTGGAAAGTCACAAAAGGTTTTAATAATGGTAGGACGATGGTAAGATGCCATTAGAAGCATACTGAGATCATTAGAAGTGATTAGGGACAGCAAGAGCCGAATCTGAAAAAAAAAGACCCAAATTTCTGGGTTCATCAGGTCGGTTAGTTAAACGGACCACTATGGCTGTAGAGGTCTGTTGGCTAACCGTTGCCCCTTGGAACCCCGCGAGCTGACCGGGCAACTCGACCCCCGCCGGGGGCGCTGCCCCCGGACCCCCGCTGTGTAGAGGATCTTATATAGTAGTGGCAAACTATTGGCTTCTTGTTTTTCCATTGTGGTTTGGCAACCTGGTTTTGTGAGATGCTTTGTTGTATGAGATACTAACTTGCAGGCGATAATGTCCTCTCCATATGGCCCACATGTTTTTTCTTTCCTTTTACTTATTGGTTTATTTGTGGCTAAGTGTAAAGGGCATCATGGTTTCCTTGGTTTCCCATGAAAGGGCAAGGCATGGTGAATTTCCCTATAGCCCTTTTATTTCCATGTTTAGATTACCATGTAAGTCTCATTATAGAGACATAGGAATTTATGTATTTTTTTAAATTTGTAAATTCTGGAGATGTCCAAAACAAAGAAGGAAAGAGAAAAAGGACTCCTAATCAAAGAGTTTTAAGATTACCAAAAGGTGTTTTGGAGATGCCCAAAGAGTTTGAGGAATCCCAAAGTTTTGGAAAGTCTAGAAGTCTAAGAAGTCTTTTCCGCTTGGGCCATGTGGAGGAAAGGACTAGTCTTTTATTATAGCACTTTCTATTTATGGATGAATGCTTATTTTAGAATATTTCCATATCTAATCCAAACATAGCAAATTCCAAAATTAGTCAAATCAAATTAATTTTTGGAAAGAGTTCTAATTAGAGTTGGTGGGCCCATGAGATGGATCTATTGATAATACTAATTTTAGAAACTGGACTTTCCTTAAAATAACTTGACTTGGAACCAATCATTGGTCGTATCATGAGATGAATTTATACCTATATTTGATGGACCAGTACACCTATAAGGAAATCCTCAACTCTAAAATATTAAGTGGGAGCGGGGCATTTATATATATACAAATCCCCATGGTTTTCCACCATAGGTCCATTGTAAGGAAAGTATTAGCCTTGCGCCATTTTGAGAATGGTCATTCCCTACGGAGGGCTTGTATTTATCTGGATACTGAATATGGATCTCCTATGGATAGTGTTGATGAGACGGGGTGGGAGCCCACTCCCCAAGGAGGAGCTGCCCGCAACGGTTGTCATGCAATGCTAGTTGGTGGGTCACACTTAACTAAAATAATAATGTAGTATCCCCAAGGATTTGCCTCATGTATTTTAGAAACCGAAGCTAATCGGGAGTCATACATTATTTGGTATGAGATACCTAGATAGTAATGAATGAAGGGGATCATGGATAGTTAGTCTTAATCCCAATTTTGACCAACTTTGATCCGCACCAGTCTAGGAGGTATTCGCACTCCCCAAGGAGGCATACCCCGCAGGATTGGGATTCCGATATATTCTGAATTTTGTGGTTATGAGGATTCCCACATAAATTTGGTAGAATACTAAACCCTAATGTCATTTAAATTCATTAATTGAATGTATGGTTATGTGCTACAGTATTACAAGCATGAATTCGAATACTTTCAATCCACTTGCGACCATCCTCAACCAGAATAAGTTGGTGGGATCCAACTATGTAGACTGGAAATGGAATCTGGATATTGTCCTAACAGCTTCAGGATAAAAATATGTCCTTACCAAAAACCCCCTTGAAGAGCCTGGGCCAGATGCATCAGAAGCAGAAAAGGACCTTTACACCAAATGGGCCAAAGACGATGAGATGGCCCGATGTTACATTCTGGCATCCATGTCTAGTGTGCTGCAACATCAACATCAATCTTATAAGACTGCATATGATATGATATCGAACTTAAAGGAGATGTTTGCAGAACAAGGCAGACCTGCTAGGCAGGCAGCCATGAGGGTGCTCATTAGCACCAAGATGGCTGAAGGTGCATCAGTACAGGAACACATGTTGAAGATGATGAACTCATTAAATGAGTTAGATGTACTGGGAGCTGCGATTGATGCAGAATCGCAAATTGACATAATCCTTGAGTCACTACCATAGTCATTCAACAATTTCAAGGTCAATTATAATATGAATAAAATGAATTTGACTCTGGCCGAGCTATCTAGTGAGCTGGTAGCAATTAAAGGGATTATGAAGAAGAAACCAACTGCCTTAATGACAGAAAAGTTAAATGCCAAGTCCAAGCCGAAAGGCAAAGGGCGGAAAGGCAAAAAGAAATCAGTTCCAAAGGGTCCTAAGGTGGAGAATGGTCCAACTGGTGGCGTGGTTAAAGCTAAGGGTTCAGGGACAAAAGGAAAGTGTTTCCATTGTGGTAAGACAGTACATTGGAAGAGGAATTGTCCAGAATATCTGTCTAAGAAAAAGACCCCAGGTATAATTGAGTCACTTATATCTGAAGTTAGTTTTGCAACTGGTACTTCAGAATCCTGGTGTGTGGATTCCGGGGCAACTAATCACATATATAATACGTTGCAGGGATTCAGGGAAACCAGGAGGCTAAGTGATGGAGAAATCATTGTCAACTTAGGATCTGACGCTAAGGCAGAGGCTGTTTCAGTGGGAATCATTACTTTATGTTTTTTAAATAATAAATTGGTTTTGTCAGAAACATTATATGTATCGTCTTTAAGGCGGAATTTAATTTCAGTTTCTAGTTTGGTGAATAAAGGTTATTCTATTACTTTTGGTACTGAAGTTGTCATAAAGAGGAATGGTACTTTCATATGTTCTGGCAAGGTAACCAATGGACTTTATTTGTTAACTCCCATGATGTATGAGATACATGATACTGAAACAATTAATAGACCATCATTAAAGAGAAAGTCACCTTCATCTAATCCAACAAAACTTTGGCACCTGAGGCTAGGTCATATAAACCTTAACAGGATTGAGAGGCTAGTGAAAGATGGTATCTTACCTTCATTGGTGGTAGAACCAATACCTGTCTGTGAGTCTTGTTTGGAAGGTAAAATGACCAAAAGACCCTTTTCAGTTAAGGGTAATAGGGCCAAAGATTTATTGGAATTAGTGCATACTGATGTCTGCGGACCCATTAATGTCAGGGCCAGAGGAGGATATAAGTACTTCATCACTTTCACAGATGATTACTCAAGATATGGTTACATATACCTTATGCACCGCAAGTCCGAAGCTTTTGAAAAGTTCAAAGAGTTTCAAGCGGAAGCGGAAAAGCAATTAGGTAAAACTATCAAGGCTCTTCGTTCAGATCGAGGAGGGGAATATCTCTCTGCTGATTTTATGGGTTACTTATCAAAAAATGGGATTCTATTCCAGTTGTCTGCTCTTGGTATGCCTCAACAGAATGGAGTAACAGAAAGAAGGAACCGGACTCTTTTAGATATGATTAGGTCTATGTTGAGTTTCTCAAGATTACCTATATCCTTTTGGGGATACGCTTTGGATATTGTAATGTACATACTAAACCTCGTACCATCTAAGTCTATACCTAAGACTCCCAGGGAATTGTGGTCTGGGCGAAAGCCTAGTTTACAACATTTACACATTTGGGGTTGTCCAGCACACGTGCTCAAGGTTAAGACGGATAAGTTGGAAACGAAGTCGGAAGTATGCACTTTTGTAGGATATCCTAAAGGAACTAAAGGTTGGTTATTCTATAATCCCAGAGAGCAGAAAGTGCTGGTCAGCACCAATGCGGTTTTTCTGGAGGAAGATTATATGATGGACCAGAAATCCTTAGAAAAGGTGATCTTGGAAGAGATTCAGGAGCAATCAATTCCAAATCCAAGTATAACCGGACTTGAGGAAGAACTGCCCTTACCAGACCCAGTAGTTACACCAGTACCTCGTCGTAGTGAGAGGATTGTCAGACCCCCTGACAGGTTCTCATTCTTGAGAGAGTCTTATGAAGCAATCCCAGAAGAGTCGGAACAAGATCCCTCTAACTATGATGAAGCAATCAATGACTTAGACTTGGGACGCTGGCAAGATGCTATGAAAGCTGAGATGGAGTCTATGTACTCAAATCAGGTCTGGACACTTGTGGACTTGCCTGCCAATATTAAACCTATTGGGTACAAGTAGGACTATAAGAGAAAAAGAGGACCGGATGGAAGAGTGGAGACCTATAAGGCTAGGCTTGTTGCGAAAGGATATACTCAGAAAGAGGGGATCAATTATGAGGAAACCTTCTCGCCAGTAGCCATGCTTAAATCCATCCAATACTCTTATCCATTGCGGCTCATCTCGATTACGAGATTTGGCAAATGGATGTCAAGACGGCGTTTCTCAACGGCCATCTTGAGGAAGACATCTATATGGTGCAGCCAGACGGTTTTGTAGCTAAAAACCAGGAGCAAAAAGTTTGCAAGCTGCAGAAGTCTATTTATGGACTGAAGCAGGCATCCCGAAACTGGAATATCCATTTTGACTAGGTAATCAAGTCATTTGGTTTTTGTGAAAATCCAAATGAGTCATGTGTGTACATGAAAAGTGAAGGTGACAGGGTAGTTTTTCTGGTTTTATATGTCGATGACATCCTTCTCCTCGGGAAAGACATAGGAATGTTGTCAACGGTAAAAGTTTGGTTAGCCAAGACTTTTGATATGAAGGACTTGGGAGAAGCTAGTTACATCCTAGGGATCAAACTCTATCGAGATCAGAAAAACAGGATGATTGGCTTATCCCAAGCTGCATACATAGATAAGGTGCTAGTACGGTTTGCAATGCAAGACTCCAAGAAGGGTATCACACCTTTCAGGCATGGAGTGCACCTTTCCAAGGATCAGTGTCCTATGACACCCGAGGAAAAGGAGCAAATGAGGTCGTTATCATACGCTTTGGCTGTTGGTAGCCTCATGTATGCTATGTTATGTACTAGACCAGATATCTGTTATGTAGTGGGCCTAGTCAGCAGATATCAATCTAATCCAGGACCTGAATATTGGACTGCTGTAAAATGTATTCTCACATACTTGAGAAGGACTAGAGATTACATGTTGATTTATAGCAGTGATGAGTTGATTCCAGTCGGATACACAGATTCTGACTTTATGTCAGATAAGGATTCTAGGAAATCCACCTCTAGTTATGCATTTATGCTTGGAGGCGGAGCTATCAGCTGGAGGAGTATAAAACAAGAATGTACCGCTGATTCAACCTTAGAGGCTGAATATGTAGCAGCTTGTGAAGCAGCTAAGGAAGCAGTATGGCTTAAAAGATTCCTTTTGGAACTTAGGGTGGTACCTTTGGCACGACAGCCACTCACAGTTTACTGTGACAGCAGCGGGGCAGTCGCTCAGTCAAAGGAACCCAAAAGCCATAAAAGCCAAAAGCATGTACAGAGGAAGTATCACTTAGTTAGAAAGATTGTGCGAGAGGTGATATTGCTATTACTAAGATAGCCTCTGCGGACAATTTGGCAGATCCCTTTACTAAGCCTTTGACTACCAAAGTCTTTGAGCAGCATGTAGAAGGGATGGGCATGAGATGCAACCCTGACTGGCATTAAGCCCAAGTGGGAGATTGTTAGATTTAGTGGACTCAACCCATCAGTTGATGTAATAAATTGATTAATTTCTTTATTTATCAATAAAATCATGCTTTACTTTCATGAGATGAATATTATTTTACTACTTCATGCACATGACCAATACATATGACATCATGGTTCATGAGTTAAACCGAGTCAGATTAGTATATTAGATGTGATATATGTGCATGGATGAGATCCATACACGGGAGATATATGTCACAAATTTTATACTTAAATAGCTTCACAACCAGTAATGAGACTGAGCATCTCATTTGATAAGGTTGCAGCACTTTGATCACTATGAGATAGTGTGATTTGTCTCGATCATCAGAATGTAAGATTCTGGATCACGGTGCTGGTACATTGGATGTATTGAAGGACCATGAGATGCACCTTATGGAATTCTATCTCAATAATAAGATATGCTCTCATAATTCCCTAGCAATAGGCTCTCAATCCTGAGACATTGATGAACTTAAGTTTCTATCTATTCATTTGCTTTGAGTCACCAATGAGTGAGGTCGACTATAGGTTAACACCTCGGTGTCTTGGGTATGTGGTAGTAGAACTGTGGGAACATTGAATGATCAAGATGGAATCTATCTCTATTATCCCCTTGTGCCAATTAATGGGTTTGTCATTAGTAAGTGCGCACCCATCTCAACTAAGAGTTAATTGGATGGTACTGATGATTAATGTGATTAATTGGGGCTCAAGGATAATAAGATGTGGAACTTAGATTGGAAGAGACAGATTTATTCCAATTGATCCACGGATATTGATAGAGGGGCCTACTTGTGGTAATTGGGAAGTTTAGGGTCTTCATTGTAATTTATTCCTAAGACTGGAGTGCAATTGCATTTATATAGTTGTGTTATTTGCAATTAACTGGGGGCCCGGATTGCACATGAGATGTGGGGTCGTGATGTTCCAGTTGGAGCCAGCTTTCTATGGAATCCCTAGTGGTCCCCACGCTAGCCCAAGATATTGGAAAATACTAATCTGACTTGAACTCTAGAAAGAAGAGTTTAGAAAGGAGAAAGTTGCTAATTGCTTTGGAAGTAAGACTTCTATTTCAATTAGACAAGGGAGAGATTTGAAAGTCTATAAAATCTCTTGGACGTCCAATAAGACTCTCTCTCACACCCAAAACCCTATTCGTGCAAGAGTTGCACAAGTTTCTCTCTCCTTCTCTTTTCTAGTTCCTTGGAGTTTCGAGTTGGGATTTCTCCTGAAGATTCCACCATTCTTCTTGAGAAAAGAAATCCAATTCGGGTCATAACGTGGAAGGCTAAGAGGTGTTGAAGATTCTCATCATCAAGTAGAGTCGCAACTTCTCCATTAGAGCACTGCAGATCTCCAAAGGTATGATCTACTTCTTTCATGTCGTAGATTATTATGGATATTTAGTGCTATTTGATTCTATCTTTTAGATAGAATATTTACTGTACATGGTCACGAGATTGACGGTAATGCATCCTGGATTGAGTTTTTGGTCTTATGGATAGTTGATCCCTGTGTCAAGTGAGTCAAAAGTTTTGAAAATCTATCCACGAGACCCACCTACTTCCAACAGTGCTCACTATAGGTATCTTTCTATTTTATCCTTACTAACATTCGATCTCTATTTTTTATTTTCTAAATGATTCATGGTACATTCATGCCGCTGTTCGATGAAAAAAACTGGTTCATCAGGGAGGTTATCTATGAATTTAGAATTCTTTGGGAGCGGATGTTCTGCCAGAAAGTCAGCAAGAGCTTGCCCCTTTATAGCCTTTGCAGGGGTATATCTGATATCATATTGAGAGAGGAAAATCGACCATTTGGCCAGGCGTTCGCTCAGGGACCCGGTTTTCGTTACCAGCACTTTTAATGGATTGATGTTAAAAACTAGGTACACTACATTGGAGAGGATGTAGTGACGTAGCTTTTGGATTGCAAACATCAGTGCAAGACATTCCTTTTCTACTGGATGATAGTTGTGTTCAGCACCAACCAACATTCTTGATAGGTAATAAAGAGCCACCTCTTTTCCTTCATCATTCTTTTGAGCTAATACTGCCCCCAGGGAGTGATCTAGAGCTCGAGTATATAGAATGAAGGGTATGCCTGGCATTGGAGCTGAAAGAACCGGCGGATTAGTGAGATATCACTTGATGTCTTGGAAAGCATCTTCGCAAGATTTGTCCCAGACAAAATTTACGCCTTTCTTCATCAGTTTGGAAAAGGGTATGCATTTTCCAGATAGATTTGATATAAACCGATGAATATAGGCGAGTCTTCCTTGTAATCCCTTTAACTCTTTTAGAGTTCTTGGAGAAGGCATTTCCAAAATGGCTTTAATTTTAATTGGATCATTTCAATACCGCCTTTGCGAACTACAAATCCTAGGAACTTTCCGGAAGAAACTCTGAAGAAACATTTCAAAGGATTCATCCGAAGTCTGAACTTCCGCAACCTTTTAAAAACTATGCGGAGATCATCTAAATGATCTAATTTTTGCTTGCTCTTGACTGCCAAGTCATCGACGTAACATTCAACAAATTTATGCTGTAGGTCCTTGAAGATTTTTATCATTGCCCTTTGGTATGTGGCCCCAGCATTTTTGAGGCCGAAAGGCATGACGGTATAGCAATATATGCCAAAGGGAGTCCTGAATGAATTATGCTTTTCATCTTCCTTGAACATTTTGATTTGATTGTACCCCGAGAATCCGTCCATGAATGACATCCTTTCGTACCTAAAAGTATTGTCGATCATGATTTATGTTATAGGCAATGGGAAGTCATCTTTAGGGCAGGCTTTATTCAAGTCCCTGAAATCAATGCAGACTCTAATTTGTCCAATCTTTTTAGTGACTGGTACTATATTAGCCAACCAGGTTGGGTGCTGTTCTTCACGGATGAAACCCACATCTCTGAGCTTCTGAACTTCTTTTTCTATTTTATCCATGATTTCTGGCTTTGTCCTCCGCTGGTCTTGCTTTACGGGTTTAGCATCACCTGTTATATTCAACTTATGCACCGAAATCTCTGGGTCTAGAAAAGGCATTTCCGCATAGGTCCATGCAAAGCAATCCATGAACTCTTGTAAGAACCTCACGTACATATCAAGTTCGTTTCCTTTGATTTGAGAGCTTACAAAAGTAGGTCGAGGATTTTCTTAGGTCCATAAGTTTATTTCTTGTACTTGGTCCTCAGTTGGAGGCTTAGGAGGAGGCACTTCCACAACATCATCGGAAGCTTCCAATTCTGTAAAGCCTTTTGGAGTTTCATTTGGGGGTTTAAGCTAAGGCTTGATCCTTTTCCATGGATTTAATTTTTTAGGCTCTTTAGCTTTTACATTAAGGGCTCCCAACGAACATGTTGTGACGGGCTTATTTCTACATTGAGTTTAGGCGGCCAGTATTCAGTGATTTGTGACATAGCGTCATCGCTATCACTTGCTCCTTCCAGATGTTGAAAATAGCCCAATCAGCAGGTTCTTGAGCAACAAGAGTTTCATAAGAATTATCATCTTCCTACTCTTTGGTGAAGACCACGGGTCTTACTCTGACATCTTGATTCAGTTTAGGAATGTTACTGTAGGGAACATATCCTATACAGTGACGTCGCTGTTCAATTTTGCATCCCATTTCAAGATCTTCCTTCATTTCTGGAGTGAAGACATCCAAAGGAATCTGTATCCCATTTGTATTCAATCCAAGACCCGTAGGTTTCTTAAGATTGTATCCCATATTCTTCATCATGTTACGGACCACTGGATTGTAGTTATCAAACCGTATTTTCCCATCATTAGGGATTTTGTCGATAGGATTTGGAGGAGAAGCATCTTCTGCCCGATGGAAAATAATTATTTGATCATGCTGCTTCGATGAGGCACCAAAAAGCAAGATCCTTTGAAATTATAAATATGAGATGGAGTAGGCCATGGTAATAGTGGCGGTTCCCAGTCTGCTATGGAATGTACATGAGCATTTTTTATTCCGACATCTTCAGAGTCCGACTCAGAATCTGAACTTCTGATCATTGAAACAACATGTATCGAATGTATCCGTCTAAACCGCCCACGCAGACGATAGAGCACCACTTCAAGAGATGAAACTATTCGAGACATTTCATCGAAGGTTTGAAATTCCATGGCTATGGTTAAGCTTCGGAGAGCTGGCCGGAAGCCTATCCAGCATAAATGAATCCAAGTAGAGAAGTGTGGAGGATCTTCACATCTTTCATCCAAACGGAGCCATCTGTCTATATATCTATAGGATAGTTCTCCCCTTCGATGCGATGTTAGCACCAGCTGACGAAAAGTAATAGGAGAATCAAGCCTTATAGGTGACGTCCCTCTGGTAGGAAGAGATACATTATTATTTTCCTGACTAGCATCTGAGCTGTTAGCTGAGGAAACTGCATTTGCTGAATATGAGGGCTTTTGGCGTCGTGCTTCTCCTTTTCTTGGTGATTTTATGAATATGATCAGAGGTCAATCTGATTGTTTGATTTCAGTTTTGACCTTGATCATCAAAGGAGCTTTGGTTTCTATACATTTTGCTACAGGCTCCTTCGTTAGTTGCAATGTTCCGAGAGGGCCGGATTGCTCATCAATTCCTGAGTAGGTTCCTTTTTTTACTGAAATAGGAAAAGGTTCCGCAGGATTATCGTCTACTGGAGCGCCTTTTGTGTCCTTTTTAGACTTGGTGGGTCTTTCTTGATACATGGCTGCATTGGTGAAGTAGACTTCTTTTCCTTTGAAAGGTTTTTCATCCGCAAAGACCCGATGCACTTTTCCCTCATCGTCAATATATTTGAGACATTGATGGAGAGTGGAGGGTATTATGGCATAATCATGGAGCCATCTTCTTCCCAAAAGGATATTGTAGCAAGCACGAGTCTTAACTACGAGCAGAGTAGCTTCTGAAGTTAATTCTCCTAACTGGAACCGGAATCGAATCTTGCCAATTGGATTCTGAACTTCCCCGTCATATCCTTGGATAGAAGTGTTTGTAGCAGATAACTTGCTTATTGGGATGCCAAGTTCTTGAAGAGCTGTAATTGTGATGAGGTTCAGAGCTGGCCCTGGGTCGACCTGAACTCTCGGGACAGGAATGTCTTTGATGTAGACTGTGAAATAGAGTGGCCTTGCATGTTTCATATCACCTAAGAGGAGATCCTCTTTAGTGAAAGATATAGTAGCTTTAGAAGCATTGTGAATTGAAAGACATTCCATGCATTGCTTTTGAGGCCTTTTTTATTTTGCTTTCAGGTAATTCTTTTCTATCTGATGAACCTGCGAAACATGAGTTTGATTGTCTGTATTCAAAGCTTGTAGAGCTCGTATGAAATTATCACGAGTCTCCTTGGACATCTGCAAGAAATAAAAAATGTGAAGTCGTGCAGGTATGTGCTTGACGTGCTCAACAACATCATACGTGAATGGCTCTGGTGGCCTTGCATTAGCATTTGCCTCTGAAGAAACTACATTTACATTAACATTGTCCCTTGAAGGGTTTACATAGGAAGAGGAGGCAGAAGAAGGTCCATCATAATTAACCCTATAATTGCGACCAGACCGAGTACCGTCATTAACCATATTACTTCGGTTAATTTCTGGACGAGTGTCCCTTCTTATGGCGTTAACTTCTTCGGACTCAAAAAGCTAGCTAATTTCCTCTAAGCCTGACTCTTGTCCTGTGTTATCAGGAATGACTTGAGATGCTTGGGGCTCATTAGCAATACTCAAAATTACCAGGGTGGGAGCCGTTGGAATCTCTTCTTCAGAGTCGAGACCATCATCTTGAACTTGAGAAATTTCCTGTGGTGTGACAATGTCAGTATCATCACATTCCTCCAGAAATCCGAGCTCATTAGTCGAGTCAAACATAACCGACTGAGTGCTTAGTTTGGAATCCACATCTGGAGAAGTCATCTTTGAGTTTGATTGGGAAGGAACATCTGATGTAGAGGCTACAGTGTATGGAAAAGGTGGAATCACCTGTTGTTGTTGTGTCTTTCCAGAATCAATCAGTGGTAAAGGATTTGGATGAATCTACGGGGGTAATGGAAAAGGAGGAGGGTCACTCGACCAGCCACTCGAGCTTGGTCTGTGTATATCATAAAAGGCCACTAAGAGTGTGTTGAAACCATGCTTGATGTTGAGTGTACCGGTTTTAAGATCAAAGGTTTGTTCGAAACCTTCATCCTCGTCAGAAGGATACTCATCAAAGTAGTCATCAATCCACCGATCATCTTCAAAGTCCGAGTAATCAGACCAATCTTCATCATCATCATAGTTTTGGAGTGTGCCATCCCATGATATCCGATTACAACTGGATATCAATGGTTCTTCCTCACTTTTTGGGATTGGTAGGATGTAGTCAGCTAAAGTAAAGTGACCTTTAGCTGGTTTGGGAGATTCTTTGGAGGTTGGAGTTTCAGCCATCTTCTCCTCCTTCCACTTAGCTTGTTTTTCCTGCCTAACCAAGGGATTTTGGGCAGCTTTTTGAAGATTCTTGAGTTGATTGTTTAAATAAACCTTCCCTCAACATGATTAAATCATTTACCCTTCTTCTTAGTGAACCTTGAGGCAAAATTGGAAATGGAACTTTTATTGAGCATGAGCGCGTAAGCCAAAATGAGAGTAGCTAATGTTAAGATGGTTCGAGCTCTATTAGCTCATTTAAGTATGCATTGTTTGATTATAAATTACTCTTTTTAATCCAAATTTTTATAATTGAATATGATTTCAAAACCGATATATACTTCTGTATAAGTATGAGTCAATCACTATATATGATAAGTATAAAAGTTATGAATCTCGATCGGTCTTGATATATGGAGTCGGCACCATTTAGCTTGTACCCATAGGAGGTTTGACAAGGCCAAATGAGGGCATTCAATATGTTACCTACCTGCAGTAGTTATATGAAGAGTTAGTCGGTGCTCTTAGTTAATTAGACAGTCTTAGCCCAACCACTGGTAATTTTCCACCAAATGATATACTCTCTTTCTAGACAGAAGATAGCCATATGGATGCCAATTAGCATATTATTATATTTCCATTTATAATTCGTTACTCATACTCAATCACATTCACAATATGCCTAGTTTCCGCTTTGCTCTCATTTAATAAATATGTCCTTAAATTCAATTGATACATTATGATAATATTTCGTAATCTTATATCTACTTTACCGTCGTATTAATAGTACTATCCTTCATGTCACAAGTACAGAACCTAATGCCAGTACGACAGTCAACGTGACCCCAGAGGAGACCACAGTGGTACCTTGAGATATAGATGAGTGGAATGAGAATGATGTCTATTACTAATCATCCCATGTAAAGCATCATGGGGTTCATCATTTGGGCTTATTTAGGCTTAACCATGGTTTTGCTTATAGATGGATCATGCCATCATCATCATCTTATTCTGGAGGATGGACATGTCATTTTGTATTTATGTATATGTTTATGTATCTTAGTATCATGTGCATGTGGATGGAACAATTAACAAACCTCAGTTTTAAGTTATGAATGAATGCTCTATTAATGATTATGACAATTACTAGTGTACTTTACAAGTTTCCACTTCATCGTTGAATTAATTGACACGTATTTTACTAATCTTCCTCACATGTACTTGTGAAATCACCTTCTTGACATGACACAGATTGCCACGAGTTACGCATGCTGTGCCTTAGGATCCACTCTAATCCCCAATTCTCATGTTCAGGGTGTGAGACATCCTCCCCCTCCACCAAGTCAATCTCCCTCATCACTGTTTCTCGGCCTCCCTCTCCCTCTCAATTTTCCATTTCTATTCTCTCTCTCCCTCTCAATCTTAACTTCTCCATCTCTGTTTCTCTTTATATATCTCTCTCCCTCATCTTTTTCTCTTATGGTCCCCCTCTCTTCCTCTCACCCTTGTGCTTCTCTTTGTATGCCTCCCTCTCCCCCTTTCATCCCTCTCCCTTTCCATCTCGCCTTCTTCATTTGTGTTTCTCTCTCTATATCCCCCTCCTTCATCTCTTTTTCTCTCACCCTCTTTCTCTTTCCTTTGGTTTCTTTGACGTTCTTTAATGGGTTACCATCTTATTTGTGAGAAAAAGTGATGTGGATGTACATCTGGGCTGGAATGGGGTTTTGTCTTTAGAGTGCAAAATGGCTACTGTGAGAGTGAATAATGTAGTTCTAGTTGAACATTATGGTTTGTTGTAGCTTCTGATCTTTAGGATTCTACTATTTTTCCGCAGTTGGTTTTGTTTGGGGTTACTAAAATGATGTGTGCAAAATTATGAAACCATGTGATGACAAGTAATGGATGATTATGTTAATCTGAAACTAACATCACCTTAATTGGATATTTGATTAGGGATTTATAACACTCCTCAACTATGGCTTTAACAACGTGATCTCGATGGGATAATCAATGTAATGTGTAGAAAGGAGCTGTAACCCATAAGCCCTATGTATAGGTTTTCATAAATAACTCCCTTCCTATCATGAACTTTTACTTCAATTAGGATTTAGATTCCTCTTAGCATAGGAAATATTATAAGGTTAGCAACTTTATCCAAACACCAAAGTAACTCTATTAAGGTGACTTACCAATACATGAGTCCAAATGGAAGTAGTCTACTAAAGTGATGAACTCACATTGGCATGTGGTCATGAAGCCACACTTAAGCCCAATAATTTTGACATTCTCCCACTTGGCTCACATAATCATAAGCATTACTCCAATATCCTTTAGTTATTGTGATCATAAAAAATTCTTCAATATGACTAACCATTCCCAATTGTGCTAAGCTTTTACACTTTGATGAAATGAAAATTTGTTAACGTGAATCTTAAAAGTTACACATCATTTTAGCGACATGCTTCTTCCAAGTATTACACCCATCAACAATCTTCACTTAACCAAATCTTTCATATAGGCAGTAAGATACTTTTATGACCATCATATGAAATTGATTACACTAAAATTGTCATATCCCAAATTTCCTACTTTATTAATTTTATCACATATATATAAATAAAATAAAGCAAGAACATGAAATCGTCCAACAAAAATCGATATCAACTAAAATTTGATCAACCTAAACATTGTCTATAAAAAATAATTCATATCACGGCAACTTTACAAGCCCCACGTCAGTGACATGTTTCTTGAATGCTTTCGGCGCCAATGCCTTGATCAAAGGATATATAATCATGAGATCTATAAAGATCTCCCCTCAATAGACACCAGACGATTATGAATATTTTCTTTCACAACAAGATATTTAGCTTCCAAAATTTTGAAACTACCTGAACTCTTGTCATTATTGGTTAATCTACTAGTTGAGGTGTTATCCCAATTGGCTCCAAAACAGAATCAATTATACGAAGTCCTGCAATTAAATTTCTTAACCATTTTGCCCCGTGGTTTCAAAGCACGAGACATACTCGGCATTAAATGCAGAATTATTAAAATTGCATCTCCAAGAAATAGGAAAACATAACCAAATGTAGATTTCCTCATATTGAGGCATCTCACAAAATCTATATCTGAGTACCCAATCACTTTCATTTGTTTGATCATTTATATGTGAGCATAAAATTCATCACGCCCTTAAGATTCCTTAAGACTTTCACAGCTACTCTCCAATGTTCCAAACCTGTATCGCTTTTATATCTATTGAAAACACCAGCTGCAAAACTAATGTTTAGTTTGTACATGTTTGAGCATACATAATGCTCCCACCACAATAGCGTAAGTTACATTGCTCATATGTTTTCTCTCATTTTTTTTCAAACATTGACCTTTATGAAGCATATCTCCCTTCCAAATTAAATTTTTTGAGATTTGATTTGATATAAGCAGTCAAAGATAATCCCACTAATCCCTGAGATCTATCCGATATATCTCAATTATGATTACAAAGGATTATTCGCCCATTCTTTCATATCACAATTATTTTCAAGATATCGTTTAGTTTCATGCAAAATTGCTAAGTTATTACTAGTTAGCAAAATATCATTCACATATAATACCAAGATTATAAACTTGCTCTCACTAATCTTTAGATATATACATTTGATAAACGATGTTTTCCATAAATCCAAAAGAGGTAACTATTTCAATAAACTTTAAATATCATTTCCCTGGAAGCTTGTTTAAGTCTATATGTGGATTTCTTTAATTTGTAAACTAGCCTATCATTTCCTTGTCTCATAAAACCTTTGGGTTGCTTCATCTAGACTTTTTCTTCTAAATTTGTATTTAAAAATGTAGTTTTAACATCCATTTGATGTAGCTTAAGATACAAATAAGAGCTACTAAAACCACAATGATTTCGAAAGAGTCTTTTGAGGAGATTGAAAAAAAAAATTTCGTATAATCGATACCTTGCCTTTGAGTGAATCATTTGGCTACTACTCTAGCCTTATATCGTTCAGTATTTCTTTTGGGTCCTTCATTGTCTTAAAGACCCATTTATACACAATGGCCTTAGACCCTTCTAAAAATTCAACGAAACCTCAAACTTCATTACTAGCCATTAAATTCATCACATCTTTCATGGTATCTAACCACTCTTCAGAATTAACACAGAATATGACTTCTTTGAATATTTGTGGATCTTCAATTCCAACATCACCATCTGCCTCTTCGAGATACACAATGTAATCATTAGGAATTACTGATCTCTTTTGATAGGAGAATCTCCTTAATTTTTCTTGATCAGCTTCATTTCCAACCGAATGTGTATCTTCTAGATGAGTCACTACAGTTTTATCTGGAAGCGGTTCGATAATGATAGGTTATTCCACAATTATGTCATATGGAATAACAATTCTGTTTTTAATATTAGGTGCTACAATCTTTTTCTGAATTTCTTGAATCGTAAGATTATGTGATTCGATACTCCCACCAACGTCATGATCCTCCAAAACTTTGGTATTATTGGATTCCACAATTCTCATACTATATTTAGAAATTGTCCCGCCATGATCTCAGGAATTGTGGTAAGAATGGGCCCCAAGAGGTGTGCATACGTAATCCTGTAGCAATTTGTGCATGTGGAAGCATACACACAAATCACTACAAGGGAGATTCCATAGGTAGAGAAGTTTCTCGAACACATAAATTACATTCAATAGTAAACAGAAGCCTGTGTAATACATCTGTAATGATCATAAGCAATAACAACAGAAACATGAATCATTTCATAAACAAGTCTGAAGTTTATACTTGACCATTCCCATTTACATAACAACAATTACTTAAGCATATACAAAATCCACAATTATATATTGGGTTTATCAAATTGCTAAGTGCAAGAATAATCATAGTCCTAAGTATGTCTAAGCTACACACTCAACAAAGGTCCCATTGTTGTTCTTTGTAGGACAACTAACAGTAGGCGTCATCTACATTACACTCATCTAGTCCCCGAGCTTCCATTGAGGTTCCTACCAGGGCACATCGTTCGCCTTACTGGGTTGGGTTTAGTACCTATAACACTAAAGGTAGCACTGTTAATATGACGGTTAAGCAAGTATAGAGATATATGAAACTATCATAATGTATCAAGTGAATTAAGAAGTAAACATTAGTTAAAAAAGGCAATAATCATGTACTAAGCATGTTGTGCATGAGTAAACATGTGTAACAAATCATAAACAGGATATCATACATACTAATTAGTAACCAGAGGCTATATTCTCTCAAGAAAGAGCATATCATCTAGAGGCTACATATGGGTCGCTTGGGGATCAAACTAGCTTCCCGAGGAACGCCGACAACTCCTTCGTGAACTACTGTAGTAGTGACATAAAGATACCCAAACTGGTCCCGTCGAACCTAAGAAGGGCGCAAGCTAAGTGGTGCCGACTCAACATATCAAGACAGATTCGAATTTATATCTTTCATACATTTCAGTCATACTTATCATATCGTTCATAAGGAAATATCGGTTTTGAAATCATATTCAGTCATGGAAATCAAAATTAACAAGATAACTAATAATTGAACAATACACACTTTTATGAGCTAAGAGAGCTCAAGCCCTCTCAACCTTAACTACACCCATTTGACTAATAGGCACGCACTCAGTAGAAGCTCAGACCTGACAAACACTCACTCATGGAAGCTCAGGTCTGATTTGTCTCAAGATTTACCAGGAAGAGTGGGCACATGACTAAATCATGTTAAGGACAAGGAATCTTAACAATATGAATGCATTCAGATTTAAATATGTGTCAAGGATGTTTACTAGCCAACTCTAAGCTAGATAATCCGTGCTCCCAAGGCCATTCAACACGATATATTCATAAAACGTTCAGTGTCATTGTGTTACCAATTCTTGGCATTACATTGTGTACGAAAAAGACACCTCTTCTTATGCCAGCACCCATAATGTGACCTCAGGAATTCTTCCAGAAAATCAAAGGGGATAAGTGACAGCTTTACACTTGTCCTCCTCATCATTTGGTCATCATTGGGCTGATTTAGTTGGAAAGAATGTGCCATCACTAAAGCCCTATAAGGTCATTGAAAACCCTAATATCCTCAGTTCACAGTGTTCTTACAGCTTAGACTAGTCGCTCAGGTTTTCTCCTTAAGTCCATGTGCATTTACGGTTCAACTGTATGTTGGCCTACGGCTTAGCCGTGCTAAGCCTACGGCTAGGTTTATGGCGTAGCTGTAGTAGAGTTCACGGTATAGCCATGTGTGGGCCGTAGAGTAATTCTTGGTTTCGGGCTCTCTAAAAGGTTCATCGTAGAATAGCCTATGGCTTGGTCACGGGGTGATTACGGCTCAGCCAAGGGTTAGCCTAGTACAAAAATGAATTTTGGTACTCTCGGGACCTTAAGCAGTACACACTTATGGCTTAGCTGTAAGCTTCAAAAAAACTTGAAAATGATTCTAAAGCTTGAGTTCAATACAGAACTCTGAAGTGTGGAGGTTAAATAAGCTTCCTATGACTTTCAAAATGTCACTAAGGGTATTCAAGGCTCACATAACACCCACTTTACCTACTCATTTTCTAATTCATTCAATCAAACATATATACATACTTAAATCAAAGAAAAGGAGCTGTACCTTAAGAATTAGAATAATCAATCCAAGAGCCAACAATTAAACATACATGCAGTACCATATATACTTCAATACTTGCCTTAACACAGTGCTTGACCCTATTTAACTCCTTCTTGGTGTGTAGAGAGAGAGAGCCTCAATATAAGATGGGTTCTCTGCAAGTAGACATGCAATGGGTGATTCTCTTATGGAATGCATGCATGTCATTCTTTTGAGTCCCTTTGACTCTAATAAACCCAAAAGAATTGAAATGGAGGTAAGTCTTCACCTTAGAAGGGCTATAGCTTGAAGGAGATGGAGAATGGGTTGATTCCAGTAAGGAGTTATATGAAGCTTAAAGGAGAAGATATGTGGAGTCTAATCTTCATGCATGCAAAGCTTCAAAGCCATTGCTCCTAGCTTCAAGTTGAGATGGAGAGGAGGAAGGTTGAAGAGAAAAGTGGCTCCAATGAGTACAGAAGAAAACAAAGAGAGAAAGAGACGGTGGGTTCTCTTAAGTTATATTTCCTATGGTTTACATCTAAGTCCAGCCTTTCTAGGAAATTAAAAGTTAGGTCAAATGGACCTCAATTAGCCCAAGATGGGTCCGAATCAAGTTGAGCCCAACATAAAAGGTGATCTACATGAAGAATTACACAATATGCAATTAATGAGGTGTCTACATGATGCAAAAACAATTTACAAAAAGGATCCTTAACTACCTAGGCAAAGTCCAAACCCCAACTACCTATCCAACTAAGATCCTCTGAAACTAAGAACAAGATGAACTAAGATCAAAATACATGTATTAATTGGAAATCAAGTTTAATTAATATAAATTATAATTAAGTCAAGTCGGAACCTTACAGAAATCTAGCAAAAGAGCCGGGGTTGGTTCAACATATCTACCATAATATCGACTTGAAATACAAGAAATGTCCAATTTTCAACAAATATCTATGTGGATAAGTTCTAAAAATCCAGAACTCCATATGACAGTTTTCTTATTTAATTTGACTTGCTTTACTTTAATGCATTCAATGCAGACACAAAAGTTAGTGAAATCAAGATTCCGTAAAATTTCATCTTCCACCTCTCTTTTGAGATGTGTCAAAGTCTTTTATGCCACGACATATATGAGTTCTCATTAATTAATCCTCTTTTATTGCCACTTTATAAACTAATATTTGTATTTAGGACTATCAATGACATTGTAAATATTGGATTCAACTTTAAGTTACACAAACCATCACACGCAAAGCCACTTCCAATTAGAATATCATTCTTAAATTTCTATGTCCCAAATTAAACACAAAACCTTTATTGTCTAATTTTGAAAAGGAAATTAAATTTCCACTAATGAAAGGAATATAAAATGTATCAATTAGGTTTAGTTGAAATCCAGTGTCCAAAATAAGCTGATAAGTTCCTGTGACTTCAACCTTAACCTCTTGCTGATTTCCTATAAAGATAGAATTTTGTCCATCACTAAGATTTCGGCTCAAAACGAAGCCATGCACACAATTATACACATGAACAGTGGCACTGAAATTTATCCACCAGATACTGGAAGGTACATCTATTGAATTGATTTCAAAAAAATTAAGGGATAAGTCAAAGAAATTATCTCTTTGTTTGAACCAATTTTTGTGGTTCAAACAATCCTTTTTTAAATTAGAATTTAAGGTAAGAGAAAACACATCTTTACACTCAGCAAAAATATTTTCTATTAAAGTGAGACTACTCCCTAATTGAGCAGGTAAAGTCAAATTAGTGGCAATTGAAGAACTCATATTTATCAAATATGCTTTAAATTAAATCACGTAATCTAAAATGCAGTTTAATTTAAAATAATGGGAAGAAATAAATTAAACTATTTAGTAATCATACATCAACATCTTCTTCTTTGGGCCAAAAGATAACATCCGAATTAATTACTTTTGATGAACCAATCATCCCAATAAAGCTATCCCACTATGTAAAATGTAAATAGACGGGTGACACCTTAAGACAACCACATTCTAATTAAGAAGTATGCATTAAGAAACTTATCTTGGTCTCGAAGTGAGTGGAAAACGATCATATGTTTGGGCATATCCTGGATCTCTTAATTGGATCCCACAATTTCAATGCTATTATCCATTCTACTATAAATAGTAGTAAGAGATTTAATTCAATCAAAAAATCTACAATTAATCATGACTAGCCACTTTGGCAGCTACACAATCAATCAAATTTGTGATTTTAATTAACATATATAATAACATCAAGTATGATCCAATATGTCTTTGATAACTCATCGAAAAAGAAAATTCTATCACATGAAATAATAAATGGTTAAGGCCCAATAGATCATTATTTTATCTCTACACTTTGATTTGGGCAATTAGTAGTGATGACCACCCGATGACATATTGCAAACAGATCATACTATCCACATATTGATTAGTCATTTATATGATCATAGGTCCGATTTAACCTTAATTGGTGCCTTTAAATCGAAATCTAATCACCCAAACTGAAATATGATAAAACTAACATATCATAGGTTTTCCTTAATTCATATGTTGATTCAAAACAATTGTGGCATATCATGATTCTAAATATAATGAAGAACTAAAATTGTCTTATTTATTAATGATTTAATTTATGATTGGTGAGGAAAGGATGGATTCTAACATTCCTCGTATATATATATATATATATCTCACCATTTTTTTTGTGAGAACTCTAGGTAGGGCCCATCTATCACCCAATCCAAAACATACAACATACAGGGGGCCCTTTATAGGCATACGCCCTAAGTTTCAATTAGATCCAAATTTACAAGATCGTTGGATAGACTATACACCGATCCGAATGGAATGGATATGTGAGCGATGGATGAAGGGGTTAGGCATATGTAATTGGTGCCAAATTTGATATGTGGGGTGGTCTTGTATGGAGCTTTTAATCCCCCCCAGGTCTTATCCTTGGTGGGGTCCACAGTGAGCCCTATGAAGAGTGTGCACAAAAGGTCCGAAAAGACGGATGCATATAAAGAGGCCTTATATATATATATATGAGAAACGGTCCTATAAGAACTATCCTCACAGTCTTTATGAAACATTTCGAATCATTTTAGATAGTGGGGCCCATATTACGAGCCATCCAAATAAATCACAAACATGATCCCCTTGAATTCCACGCATCCACTAAGTTTGGGTCCTATCCGAATGGATTAGATTGTTGGATCAATGATGTAAAGTCCTTCCAACACCGTATCCCTCTATCTATCTATATATATATGACTTTAATTCTATGAGGAGTGTTCTCACACACTTATCGTGAGAACTTTTTATGCGGCCTACTTGTGAATTCCATTTGGGAATATGACTAGGGGGAATAGAAAGATCTATGTAGGCCACCCCAAATATCGTATTTGACCCCAGTCACATGTCCCTAGCCCTTTATCAGTGGCCCATAATCCAGTCCATTTGGATTGGTACACAGTTGATCTAATGGTCCAGTAAAATCGAATTTGACCGAAACTTAGGATATCTGACTATCAGTAAAGTCCCTGTATATTGCTAAATTTGAATTGAGTGATAGTGGGCGTCACCTAGACTCCCACAAAAAAGTGGTGAGAATTAATTCTCATAGGATTATTTTCCATATATATAGGAGAATCTTCATACGCATCTATCCCTGCCATTTTTTTCATGAGAACTTTAGATAGGGCCCATCTATCACTCAATCCAAACCTTGCAACACATAGAGGACCCCTTAATAGGCACACGTGTTAAATTTCTGTCAGATCCAAATTTACTAGATCATTGATTGACTGTACACCGATCCAAACGAAATGGATATGTGAGCCAAGGATGAAGGGGTTAGACATATGTGATTGGTGCCAAACTTAATATGTGGTGTGGTCACTCATGGATCTTTTCATCGCCCCCCTTCTTGGATCTCATCCCTTGGTGGGGTCCACAGTTGGCCTCATGAATGAGTGTGCACAAAAGTTCGTGTGAGACAGCTGCACAAGATGGGGCCCCATATATATATGGAAAATATTCAAATATAATTCTCACAGTGCTTTAGTGAAAACTATTGATGGGGACCACTTAGCAACTTATCCATATAGTACACAAAGAGGGACCTCCTTTGATGGTAACTAATCCCAAAGTTTGGTACCCATCTGAATGAATTTGACTGTTGGATGGAGGGTTGAAATTTTTCTTGAATATAAAGTCATTAAACTTGTGGGCCATGTATGAATGGGTTATGAGCATTAGATTGGAATCAAACTTGATAGTTGTGGTGGTCCCACATAGATGTTTTCATCCTCTGGGTCCCATCCCCAAATAGGACCTGCAAGTGGGCCCCATAAAAATTCTTATGGTAACTCCGTGAGAACCGTTCTCAATGGAACAAAGCTAGATATATATTTCGTGAGTCTTCTTGTGCAAACTTCCCTCACAGACTGCCCATGCATACTCTTCCGTGGGATCCCCTATGGACCCCACCAAGGGATGAGCTGGGGAAATGGAAAGATCCCTACAGGACCACTCCATATATCAAGTTTGGTCTCAATTACATGTTGCTAACTCTTTCATCCATAGTCCATAAGTTCAGTCCATTCGGATGAGTGTACAATCAATCCAATGGTCCATTCATTTTTTTGGAGGACCCGCCCCTCTTACTTGGGCCCACTAGAATGTTTGATGATCTATAAGCCTATTGGATGGACAGATCCATATTGGACCTATACATATATACAAAATCTTGACTTCATAAGATCATCCTAACCTTTTGATCTATGAAATTAAAATGTAATGGTTTAGAAGCATCATTTTATTATGCTCTAAATCCAATGGTGAAGAAAAGTTAGATAAGTACCACATTTGAACTTATGACCATTCATGGGGTGGTAGTGTGTGTGAAAGATTAAGATTGGCTAAAGGTAGGCTCCATGACAAAAAAAAAAAAAAAAAAAGGGAGGGGGGGCATTATGTGTACGGCCATGTATGTACCACCTAGGAAATAATTCTTGCTCATCAAATCGAATAATTCCCAAGCTAGAGGCCAAAGGTCAAAAGACGAGGTTGGCGAGGGACACCGTAGGTCATCAAATATATATATAAATCTCTCTATGTGAGTCTGTGTGTCTATATATATATATATATATATATATAAATCTCTATGTGTGTGTCTGTGTGTCTTCTTTCAATTACACTAATAAAGCAACTGAGTGTACTTTGAGGACTGTTCCATGCTCTTTATATAGTGATGGGAACCGCAAGAGAGGATGAATATACAGAGCCTTTTCATCCTGATCATTTAGAAGGCTTTCAAATTTGGAAACCTCACACATGTGTTGACCCATAAAAAATTACAATGAAAACATTATAAGAAAATTCCAAACCAAGGGTACATAAACCCCAAGGTTATGGAATGACAAGTCAAGTATTGCATCCAGACATTCAGAGTTGATGCAATCCACTCAGACGACTTTAGATGAACTCAGAGTGTAGCAGTTCCAATTCCAGAGTTAGTGAACTTCATTTGTTCACTTGACTCACCAAACTCATATTTAAGGTTCATTGGCTCAGAGGCTAAAAGGTCGTTGAACACGCTCAAGCTTCGGAGTTACTAAAGTGGTTGAAACTCTGATGAAGAACCCAAAGCATGCTTGAGAATGATGTTTCAAAGTTTCAAAACATTTGGAGTTCATCTCAACTCAAACTAAGCTTCAATGACTGTCTGCTAACTCCATGGGGGTCACTGACCAAAGTCCTACTTCTCGATGCCCAAAATTGATGAAATGCAGGTATAAAGATTCAGTCATACTCAAAGGAGATTCTACAAATTTTCAAGTCAAAAGGATTTTGTTTGAGCCTACTTCAACAGCATGTCAGCTAGGAGTCTACGACTTCCAAGTTATAGGGGTCACTAACCAAAGTCCTGTTTTTATAAGGCTAAAGCTAATGAAATTCGGAACAGAGATTTAAATATATTCAAAGTTAATCCTCCAAAATTTTAAGTTAAGTGGACATTATTTGGGTAAAAAACAAGTTAACTACCTATAATGTGGGTGAATAGTAACTTAGAACATGCAATAAGTGGGTTGCTGCTCGAAATCCTACTTCCACAAGTCTAAACTGCATGAAATTTAGATGGACACTCCAAGATATCCCTGATAGTAGTCTTTCCAAGTTTCAAACCAAATCGATGTCATTTGGGCCTCAAACAACTAAACAAGAGCCCATTTTCATGAAAAGTCAACGGGGAAGTTGACCAACGTTAGAAGGTGAAAAGGGATTAAATTTCTATGACACTCTCAAAATAGTGCCAAAAAGCATCCTCCCAAGTTTCACGAAGATCAGACATCATTCTCGCTACAGACAAGCAAAAACGGGTCACATGTGAAAAAAGTCCAAAATGGGACCTGTCAGTGACCGCGGCCACTGCCACTGACACCTGTGGAGCAATTTTCTATGGTTTCAGTGGTTCCTTCTACTTCCTTTCGAACCTCAACTTCCCATAACTCCCTAAACCACTTCTGAAATCTATAAAAAGGAGGTTTGACACTTAGGAAAGGGGACAGACACTAGTTCCAAAGTCTCAAAGACAAAATCCAAGGTTCCAAGAGTTCTA
This sequence comes from Sextonia rubra, assembly GCA_037013555.1. Classification (NCBI taxonomy): domain Eukaryota; kingdom Viridiplantae; phylum Streptophyta; class Magnoliopsida; order Laurales; family Lauraceae; genus Sextonia; species Sextonia rubra. The sequence continues at coordinate 12,332,976 of JASUAD010000011.1, forward strand.
AGCAAGATACAATAAATCACAATGAACTCCAAGTACGCCCAACCCACTTCTTCATCTCCTTCTCACTAACTTGAGGTGAGAAATGGCTCAAAAAAGGAAAAGGAGCATGTATTTTGTTTAAGAGAAGACAATGTTCAAGTTTCATCAAGCATACAAAGGATGAAATCAATTCCTTTGTTTTTCTAACTTGGAAGGGTTTTGGGGTCAACTCGGAAGTTGTGAACAAGCTTCCTTAGGCTTCATTCTGTCCCTTGAAAATCATAGGTTTGGAATGACATAACTTTGGCTCCATTTTGCTTGCACACAACACCCTTTTTGAATTTGTACAAAAACAGGCCGTAACTAAAAATGATAATCACTTAAGGTTTTGATCGATTCCACAGCCAAACCAAGCCCTCTTGATGGTCATTCAACACATCAAAGATAAAAATAAAATAAAAAAAACAAATTTCAGCACACTGGAAGCGTCACAAAAGCAAAACAGAAGAAGAAAAGAGGCAAACTGTGGCCGTGGCCCACAATCACTCCTCACTGTCTCCCTCTTTTTGTACTTTTTCCATTTTTTCATGTATTTGCTTACACTTTCTGAATTTGAATCACATCTGAGACTAGAGGAAGGGGTTGAAAATGTTTAAAAACTTGCAAACAACCTGCATCTCTACAGTCAGAGCATTTAAACCCATGTAAACAAAAAGGAAAAATAATGATAAACTGTAGTTATTTCTCATTCTTCTTAACGCTTAAAGTGTGTGAATGTTGAACTCAAATCCATTGCATTTCACATACGTTTCGAGCGTGATCAACATGGAGCCTATCAAATGATGCTAGCATTTGCCGCAAGTGCTTGACTAACAAATAAAAAAAAATGTTTTTTAGTTCTTTTAGCTGAATGTTTTGAACTTCTTAGATCTAGGATTTTACACTAAGATGTTCGAAAGATGGAAAATATGAAGAAATTAGAAAATAATTAGATGAGAGATGGGAGAACTATTGAAGTGTTGATTAACCCAGATGGTTACTCCACCCTTGCTATAAGGTTATTTCATTATTTTCAAAAAATTACAAAAAAAAACCCCACTAAGTTTCTTGTATTTACATGAAGGTCCCTAATTCACCACATATTACACAAGAATCCTACTCCTCTGGCTTGCAACACTTTTTCTGTACATCTAGTGAAGGGTTACAAGCATTGCGGTTTTGACCTTGATGTAAAATCTTCCCTTGACCATCCCTCATATTTTCTCCTTCTACCATGTCTCTTACTTGTTATGCATTTCGTTTTTATTGCTTCTGCCATGTCCAGGGCCGGCTCAAGATAAGTTGAGGCCTAAAGCAATAAGCCTAAATGAAGCCTTTTCCATTTTTTAACTTTAACATGTAAATAATAAATAGTGAATATCAAGTGTGAGTTAATCACTCATTTATACAAATTCTAACTAATTATTCAATAGAGATATTACTAATTTTATGCCAATATAATTGTGGTCACTTGCAATCTCATAACTAGTATTAATGGTATATGCAAATCTTGTATTTCCATCAATAAACCAGACCATCAACACCTGTTGCCCAACCAGTCAAACAAAATCACATTTACAACAATAGCCGTTTAGTTTTAAGACTGGAATGAGATAAGTACAATTGGGATAGAAAATTTAGGGGATAATTAGAATCTTGAAATGGAGTGGTTAGTGACAGTAAAAGTAACGTGAAATCATATTAAGAGAAAGAGATATTAGGTAGTTTGAATTAAATGGGCTCTTAGCTGTTACTTAGATTTTGAATAATGAAGATTGGATTTGCTTAGGAGATAATTTAGGAAACTTTTACAATCAATACTGGTAAGTGGAAATGGGATAATTAAGGACGATTATCACAGGAAGATTCTTCCTTTCGTTTGCTTTATAATGGGGCCTTAATTTTTGGGATTAAAAAAATATAGGATAACAGTTGTTATTTTTGGTGCCTTATTTTTTGGGGCCTAAAGCAATGGCTTTTATGGCCTAATGGTAAAGTTAGCCCTGGCCATGTCTCCTACTGGTATATGTAGTGCAAGGCAATTTTGGATTTTACACGTCTGTATAAATGTTGCAACTCTTTGAAGAGTGGGGCAAGTCATCTTAATTCCTTGAAGTGTTGGGTGCGGGTTTGAAAGCATGGAATGTGGGTCTCATAAGCATTATCCTTTAAAGTAGAAGAAAGTGCATTAAAAACAAGAAGATATTAATAAGAAAAGGAAACAGTATCTCTAGCTTTAACTCAGTCGATTCGGGACATGCTTGCGGCATTGGTTGGCGAGATAATTCAAGGTGAACTTGTTATTGTGGTAATTTACAATTAATTTCATTTTAGTTGATGACGGTACTGTTCCAGTTTTGGAAGAATGGAACCCCAGTACAATAAATGCCTGAGAACGAGAATGGTGGAATTAATTTCATTTTAGTTGATGATGGTACTGTTCCAGCTTTGGATGCATACAACCTGAGTACAACAAATGCTCGAGAACGAGAATGGTGGAATAGTGGATGCTTTCTCTCTCTTTCTCTCTCCCTCTCTCCATGGAATGGGCCTTGATTTCTCCTTTCAAGGAAACCCGTATTATTCATATGAGGTCCTACTTTGAGGAGCTCACCTTGAATGTTGCAGGGGGGGTTTCGAAGGGCCCGTCATTGATTAGTATTGGGAAAAAATTCTGCTCCATATATTTTTATCCCTACATCTTATGGCCCCGGATCTCTATCTTAACAATTCTATGACTATTTTCTTCTTCTAGTTAATTCAATGGTGAGTGTAGATTCGATGAAGTTGGTAGACTAATCAAAAGGTGGCACAAGTGGGACCCTTAGAGCGGGGCTACATATCAAGAGTATGTGGTACACTCTTAGGGTTTGTTTGGTTGAGGGTATTTACGTATATTACTCATGTGAATATTTGCGCAGCATCATGTTTGGTTGATGTCATTTACACATCACATGTGAAATTTGCATGTGTAAATGATGTGTTAAAATGGTTCATTTTCATATCCAATTTCTCACATCTGAGGAAGTGGTAGAACTATTCTTGTGTCATATAAAAACCAAATCAGATGATTCATGTGTCATATGAAACAAAATCAAATAAAAAGGGCGGATGTTAGGGAAAATATATTCCATCCTGATAGTACCCAGTTTGAAATCCATATCCCCTTTTTGGGTTTCCTAAATATTTTGGAGTCTTCACGTTATATTAATATTCTTCAACTTCATGCCTGGGCACGAGTATTCCTCATTTTCTTTTCTGTGAGGAACATGTCCATTATATCTTCTACATGGATGTGTAACTTGGGCCCAAATGATGTATAATGACCCGAATAGCCCACTAACCCAATAACTTGGTGAGCCTGTCACGTGGCCCAAAATGTTTAAGCTCAATTTACTAGTAGTAACCTATCTATCCTAATCTTGCCTCAACGTCTTTCCCAATGGCATTGGAGGCCCCACATTTTTGCCTGATGATAGGCTTTAATACCAATTGTAATGACCTGAGTAGCCCACTGGTCCAATAACTTAGTAAGCTTGTCACGTTGCCCAAAATGTTTAAACCTAAGTTACTAGTAGGAGCCTATATAGTTCATTATATACCAGACTAATATTTTATTTATAAACGATGTGGAATGGGGCGTTACATAATGTGATGATGACTCGGCCTTATGGTTCAATAACTGAGGCCTATTTCCATATGACACTCAAAAGTTTGTTTCAACAGTTGAACTCTCATGAGATGAATTATTTACAGCTTGTTTGTTTGCATAGAAATTTATAGGAATTGAATTCCTACAATTTGGGTTGATTACCTTTTATATGTGATATAAAATGGGTTTTACATGTATAAATGTGACATATGAAAATGTCTCACTTGTAAAATACATTACAATGTTTGTCAAAATTATCATATTAATATGTGTAAATGAGCACATCCAATGGTTTTAAATATATTTGGATATTTTGGATGTTTTCACATATTTCTAAAAATCCTTGAAGAATTAGGATGTGAAACTAAATGTCTTAAAATGTACCATCCTTTTTTTTTTTTTTTTTGCTTAGTGTCCTGATATGTACCATTAATACAAGAATATTGACATGGTTCAAATCATGAATTGGTGGCCTGCAGAAGTAGAAAGTTAGATCTATGGATTGGGACCTTCTCACAAATTACTCAAAATCTTCGAAGATTTATGATACTTAAAGAACTTGAGGTTTTATTAGTGGAATAAACAAATTGTACTGCTTGGATCACAAATATGGGTCCACAGTAATTGCAAGATATAAAGGTGGTTGATGGGGCCCACAAGAACCCAATTATCGTGTCAGTGACTGTATTACGGCCTTTTGAAGGTGGTGTGAAAATGTTGGTGTGTAGATGGCCTCATTTACACCATTTTCACCTCTTATTTTTTCTTCACATTAATAAATAAACCCAACAAATGTGGTGATATACAATCATTATGCATGAGAACCATTTACATGAGTATAGCTGCGAATAAACTATTCTTTCTGAAAGTGGCTAAAATTGAATAAATAGAGTAAAATACCTGAATGGCTATCAAATAACCTCCCTCAATGGAAAATGAATATCTGGGCAATCACTCTAGTAAATCATTTTCCTTATAAAGGCGTGTTTGAGCAACGGGCTTATAAGTGGAAAAGGAGCGAAAAGGAAACTCGATGAAAATATTAATGTTCAGTTGGTGCATACATTTTCGGCTACGAAAAAGGTAAAAAATTGCATTCATTTTCATCCGTGCGATGATCAAGTAGTCCGACCTCTTCGGTAAGATTTTTGTATCACGGAAGTGGAAATGCATTTTCCACACCTGCAATACCTACACAAACAGGTCCTAAAAGAAAGAATACTACCAAATGTGTTGGATTTATGTGCATTAAAACATGAGTTTCCCCACCTTTAAATGCATAAGTCTCCTCTTCTTTTACTCCTCTTAATAGTCTTTGTCCCACATTGGTTATTAACTACTTTTTTTATATGGTTTATTAATGTTTTACTCCTAACTTATGGTGTTAAACTTTCTAGTTGGTATTGATGGTTACCACACCTGCGAGCGCCGGGGGGCAAAACCATGGCGTGCGTGCCTCACTACGAGTGAGAGCGCCGGCGAGCAGAACCATGGCGTGCTTGCATGTGAAGCAAGCAGGCCTGGGCGGTGATGCGGTGCGGGTTGGGCTAGGCCATCTTGTTGAGTCGCTCGAGTTGGGCCTTGCCCCCGCATGTAGTTTTGGATCGGAGGTAGATCCAGATCCAGATCCACTTGTCGGCCGCCCACATTTATCCGGCCCACATCTTTCCATGTAACCGTAACCGTAAGAGGGTTCCGAAGAGAGCATTTCTACACACCTCAAATCTACAATCTCTCCCTACTTCTTTTGCAAAAGAGACATTCTGTCTGTCAGATTTCTTCAACAGTGCTTCTTTGATTTTATTGCTGCAGTGAGGCTGTAAAAGTAGTCCCTTTCAATCAGGGAAGCTGTCTAATTATGGGGTAAACTTCTGTAAGTCCATTTGCATCTGTATAGGGGTGAAATCTGCATAAAGAAAGCATCTCCAAAGACATGATTCAGCTATTAATTATTTTGGTGACTCCTAACCTTTTTTTCAATTATTTATTTTGTAGTTATTATCAATAATCCACATACACCAAAATACAATAAAATGTCTATGTGCCAAATTCAAGATGTAATTCTGATGACCTGAGGCCTGTACCTCATCCCGTGGCCAACGATGTACATCATAACTAGTTGGCCCCAACCTGTGATTTCAAATCAGGCCCTAGCCCAAGCTCACTTGATCTGTTGACTTCGGCAAAAGCCTTAATATGTCCAAATTGGTTTTCTCCCTTTTCCTAAACTAGCCTACTCTACAATGCCAGAGCTCTTCCTTGTGCTTACTCCATATTCATAGTAACTCCCGTTCTCTGCCATAGGGAACTACTGCATCCACGCTCTGCCATTGCTGAGGGTCAAGTCTTGCATTTTGGTGAAAATGAGATGCCCTAACCTCGTGATTCCGAATGGGGCCGAATAAAACAAGATTGAGTTAACCTGTTTTTACCAAAAAAATTAACAGCTTAAAATACTTGCCCTTACTATTTGCTGTCCACGATCTCGATTTAACAGTTGCTACCATTGAATCTTACACGAAGTAACTATATTAAGTGGAATGACCTTTTATAACTCCAAGAATCCTTATTTACTTGAAGAAAGGTTAAAGCTTGATTACCTACTGAAGCTGACATGTTTTAACCATGTAGTCAAGTCAAAAAAGTACTTAGAACAAGCATTCATCACTCATGATTTATATAGTTCACATGTATATCTGTATGCTTATAGCTGAGGAAAATTGCAATCAGTGCCCGAGTCCACAAAGGGAAGATTTTCAAATCCTTTGGAGAGGAGAGATTTTCAAATCCTGTGGATACGAGTCAACCCCAAAGTCTCTAGAAATGAAGATTCTCATTAGCCCAATTTTCCTTTTTTTTTTTTTAATGATCTAGGATATCCTTCGCCAATCCAACTTTCGGCTCTTTGGCCTTCGTACATTTACCATCTGGCTCGGGCATTATTCAATTCTGAAGAGCAAAGAATATTTCTAAAGAGGTACATACATGGTCGCACACATAGTACCCGAATAATACAAGGGGTGGAAGTTAAACTTGAGATTTTAGATAGCAAAATTAAAAGCTTAAACCAACTGAACCACCGCCTTGACGGCACACGTGTACATGCCCAAATTTTAAAAATTTACAATCGCCAAATGTGAATTTTTTTTCACAACATCATGAAAACCGGTGAAAAGTTCCTAAAAATTTAATTGCAATACCTGATCTTAAATCTAGAATTGTAATCCACAAGTTAAGAGTAGCTCTCTTTGATTTTTTTTAGCTATATTGGACGTACGTCGAACTCACGCACTGCCTCTGCCACGTGCCTACATCCCCATCCAACGCAGAAAGCTGTTGAAAGAAGTAATTAATGAGAAGAAAGCAAAAGAAAAAACCAGTAGAAACAAATTGGAGAAGACTTGGAAAGCGCAGAAGACTTGGAAAGGCGCCAAAGACAAAATGTGGAAGATTGGGAAAGGCAAGACTAATAGAAAAGGCTTTTTATAAAAATGACTGAAAGTGTAAATGACTGTTTTTTAACCCTGGGCTTGGGATCGAAATATAGGCACAATTTAATTCACGCAAAACGACATAATTAGAACTTGAATTTGTGAAGACACAGACATAATTTATATATACAAGATAATGAGAACTTACACATGCGAGGAGACAACAAGGTAATAAGGATCCGCATGTGTGAAAAAACAAAATACAATTTGCAGATATGAGGTAATAAAAATTTACATATGTAAAAGAGATGAGAAAACCCATAACCTCCCAATGAGAAGATGCACTCCTTACCACTAAGGTAAGGAGCCATTGTCTATTGATTGAAAGTGTTGACTGGGAAAAACAATCATCCGTCAAGTGCCTAAATCTCTAAGCCTTCATTTGATTTGATGTAAAATATTTGTTTCACTGGCTAAGCTTTGTGCACAATCCATGTTTCAATGACTATAAGCCAAAAACTAAAAAATGAAAACGAAAAAAAAGAGAGAAGACGTTTTTCATTGGCTCATAAGTTTAAAAACATGAGCTGTTTTCTTGTGTTTTCTTTTTGTATTTTTATTTTATTTTCTTTAAGGGTAAAATTGAAAACATCCATCTAAATTTAAATATTTTTCATAGGTGGATACCCACATGAGATGAGTTAGATTTAGAACTTATTGTAATTAGGGTTTTTTAATGAGTAGATTACTTTACCTATATATAAACCTCCTACCCTTTGTATTTTGAGATACTGGAGATAATAGAAGCTCTCTCTCTCTCTCTTTCTCTAATATTCTCTCTCCAAATTTCTTCTTTTACAACATCCTGGATAGGTGCAACTGTCCCAACATTAGAAAGTTAAGAGGGCTTTTAAGAAGATCGTTAATTGAGAATCAATCTTGCAAGGTCTTATCAATGTCTGATAAAAGAAAAGGAAAGTGGATGTAAAATATGAAAGCAGTGAAAGATTTCAAATCATTGTCTTTGATTCAACTAATAACAACATTCAATCTCCTATGAAAAAATAAATAGATAACAACAATCAATCAGGTAATTGACTAAGTGCTTGTAGATAGCCAATCAATCTAGCCTGCTATTTTCACGGCCAGACTAGTGCACCTTATGTCTTGTATTTTCATCAATCTAACAACACTTTCGTTTGGCTAAACGACCGAGGTCCAGGAAAAGTTGACCAGACTGGGGTGACTTGATGGATCACGGGGACTGCCGGACTGGATCCATTTGTTAGAAGAAGAAGAAAATGGTGATGATTTCAATTAGTTAGCTAGTAACTTATACACTTTCCATTTTTTTAAATATTTATTTATGAAAAAGAGCTCCCCAATCATATTGCAATGACATGATCACTATATTGGGCTCTAAATGGGGTTTGGGTTGGACCCACATATCTCATCCTTGGGTTTTTTCCCAAGTTGGATTAATTGCCATATATTGGAGTGAAAGCAGGTGAGGTTCGGGTTGAAACTAAACGGGGCGGATTCAGGTTGAAACTACGGTGATTGACACCTGATTTTTCTGGTCCCGTCCATTCAAGTAGTTGAGCAAGAGGATCCATTGTCATCTTTATTTTGACGAGGATCATTCATTTGAATGATGTTTATGTTTTTTTTTCTTTTATCCTAACCTAAGGGGCTGTTGGGACGCAAGAGAGCCCCAGACAAGTGGAAGAGGAAGCCCACACCAAATGATGGAGAACCCACACAAGTGAAAAGAGGAGACCCACACACGTCCAAAGAGTGGCATGGGTAATATGCGGATTTGCCAACCAATTGAGCAACACCTTGTTAAATCGTGTTTATGTTGCTCAATCAATGCATTCATTGGTGGTATAACTCATGCTAACATTAGTCCCATTTTTAATCAAGTGAAGTTTTCTGCCTCGTAAACCTATTTGAAACCATATCTGACCAATATGCTAGCACGAATAAGGTCGTTCCATTTTTCAGACGCATTACAGAACTTCATTTAAGGCGAAAAGTTTACTGGAGGACAACTTAAGGCATACCCAACTTATATTTAGGACGGCTAGGATCTTTCAAACTACAGCCAAGGAGCGTCGCTGCGGGCCAATCCAACCTGATCTTCATTGACTCGTAAGCTGATAATGTTGACGACATCCTAATGACAACCATTATAATGGGCACGCAATTGAATTCACTAAGAAGTTCTAGGTTTGTGAACATATAATAACATACGAGGATTTGGGATCTTTATCTTATTATCGGAGATGCAAATCAGGTTAGAAGATACTTATGGGTGAGAAGGTGCAATTGCCCCTCAATTTTTTGAGAATGTCGCATGGGATAAGGTTTTTTAAAAATTTTCTACATGTAGTTTTATCATTTTTTTCTACTTTTGCCCCCACCTCACTTTTTGCTTCCACAAAGTAATAAAATTATAGAAGAACCTAGGGTCAAAACCAACATTTTATTTCTTCAAAAGCACACCATCTCTTGACGTTTGTTCTCCTTTCAAAGCAAGTTTATTTCTTCTTCGTTCTCCACTTTCAACTTATTTGGATTGGTTCGTACAATACAACTATTTATATAGGCCACTCTTCAACCCATTTGCCCTTTTTTTTTCTGCTTGAGTTTAATGAATGCCCCTTCGATGACTATATTTAAATGTATATATTAGTTTTCTCTCATGTCTAGTGCAGTTCTATCAAATGCAATTACTTCTTGAAGTTATTCAGTTTTATTTTATTTTTTGGAATTTCTTTGATGCCATGTTATTTAAATCTGCATATTGTTTTTTATTATTATTAGATTAGATTGAAAATCTAAGGCTCCATAAATGAATAAATTAGATTGGCAAGAATGATGGCCTACTATATCCAATAAAGGTGACCTTTATGACACTCCCAATTTTACTACATATCAGTTCCACTACTTAAAATAAGCCTTATGGCTCATGTCTTATTACAAGTTACAATTGTTGACAAAAGAGCCAGTGAATGCGTTCCTATCTTTAGACTCTTCAACAATTGCATATCTAAAACCCACTATTCTATGCTAACTTACAAGTCACTCCAAATCTATTATAAGGCCCGTGTAATTATAGTCCCATCCAATCAAAATGACTGCCACCCCCTCTAATGATATATTTCAAAATTTCATATTAATATGAGTGGGGCCCACTGTCCGGTTGAGTATTTGATTGATTGTGTGCCTACGATATTGTACAAAATATTATAGTTTTAAGAAAAAAATAAAAAGCAAAAAGGTTAAAAATTATAAAAGTCACTACTGAGTCTCATTCATAATTAACAAATGCTTATGCAATCAAATGGTTAATTGATGTTTAAATATTTATATTAACATCTTATAACTTTTTTAAACATCTTTTGTTTATTAGAAGTTTAATTTTATTATTATTATTTTTTTTTTTTGCCCCCTGTGAGAGAAACTCCTGGCTTTGTCACTCATTGCTAATTCCCTTAATTTGTGGGAACTTGCTTATAAGGTAGTGTTCCATTTGCTGTGAATGGTATAATACAATATGCAGTTGTGAATAGCATCAGTCTAAGTAGGGTGTTCATGGGGCTGTGGCAAATCCAGGTTGAGCTCAAGGCCGGACTGTAGGCTTTAAATGGTAGGCCTAAGGACCCCTTGCTCTGTGCAAATTTTGCTTTTATAAAGTATGTGAGCGAGTGGTAGAGTGGAAGGTAATTCTTTTATTGGATGAACTTCAAAACAAAATGGTACTACTCCATTGTTGCTTACTGGTAAGCAAAAAAGAATACTGCATAATACTAGTAACACTTAGGAGTTCAATTCTTATCAAGCGGCTAAAATTAAAGAAATAAAGTTAAAAGAGCCGCAAATGACCATCAAATCGTTCCCATCCCATGAAAAATAAACACGGAACAACTACTTTAGAAAATCAAACTGTAGAAAAGTTAAAAATCTATTTAATCTATCATGCATTTCTAGAAATTCAGTTCCATGCCAATAGCAGGAGATCCTCACTCTCTTCTTTAATTAAGAAAAGAAAGACAACATTAATCAGCCCGGTCATGTGATTCAGACAATGTCTTAGCTGAGTCACCAGAATTAGGTAAGTCAAAAATTGCCAATTCCAAAATAAAAAATATACAGGAGTGATCACCCTCTTAGCTCAAACATTCTACCTACCAAGTACCAAGCGAGTCAATTGGCCGACTGGCCAAGTCCACTTAAATAGTCTGCAAGCTGTGTCCCAACGCCCACAAACCCTTACTTTAAAAGCATACAAGAGAGCCACAGATTCACAGATTTAGAAAGACAAGGCGAAAAAACATACAGATGAGTCACTTTCACCAGAGAGGTACTTGCTCTGTTGTCGCTTCTGACCGTTTACGTGTATGCCGATGCATACTTTTCTTGTGGGGCCTACTTTTTTTTGGTCATTTATCCCTTTAATCCTCATCATACTTATCAGATGCCAATTGAATCTCAATCTCCCCATACCAACCGTTCAACTACCCATCCGGCTTCAAAACTTAGGACTCCCAACTTTTGCAACTACCATTCTTCCTTCCTTCCTACCATCCAGTCTTCTTCTCTCATCCTCTCACCAGTATTTAACCGCCTCCATGTCCCAATTTCTCAACTCATCTTCCACCTTCATAGAGAGGATTAATCCAACTTCTTGGACTTCTTCTTCTTCTGCTGCTCATAATATCTTGAGAAATTATGGCCAACTTGGATCAGTCATCTTGTGATGTTTCAGATGATTCTCAAGGTACCCATATGGAAATAATGGTGTTTTGACCACTAGGAAGAGGACCCACTTTCTCTTTTCTCTTGCTTTTGCTTCTCTTTCTTTGATTTTTTATCTGATCATGGTGATGGGTTTCTTCAGTTTCAGTGCAGACTAGTCAAGATTCCAAGGCGGAGTTCTCTGAAGATGAGGAGACTCTTATTGAGCGGATGTTTAATCTGATTGGGGAGAGGTTTGCTGCCTTTCATTTCCTCTTCTTCATCTTCATCTGTTGACAAGTAGTAGACTAGCAGTAGAGTCTGAAACAGGGCTTCCTGTTGGTGTGTGTTTGCCATCATTTACCAAACTGTTGCCATTAAACACCAGCAATATCTATTCTGGTTTTCACCCAACCCAAGGGACACAGGCGGCTGTGATTTTTATTTTTTAATTTTTTGGGTAAAAGAAGGCCGTGGTTGAAGTACATGTTCATTGGACTAATTCAGATGATTGTGCTTGCCAATCAATATGACTTTCTAGTTACATCCGTCCACAATGGGCGCCACAATTAGATGGTCTGGTACACTTCATGCGACCTTTATTTTGACCACGGTCACAATCGTCTGCAATATTTTTTAAATACCAAAATTTTAACCTGAAAAAAGAATTTAATAGTTTAAAAATATTGTCAAAATTGAAAACATCAGAAGAAATCATGAAAAAGATTATTGTTTATTTTAAATTCTGTTTGTTTATCACAATTTTCCAGTCAAGATTTCTTTAAAAAAATTTACAAACGTCCCACATTTTCCTGGCAGAAGGAAATTTGTGATAATGTTTATGACTTTACAGCAAATGGTGGCAAACGCGCACCATAGGGGTCCTCTCCAAATCATAGTTCAATAGGTGAGGGAATTTTTTTTTTTAATATTTTATTTCCGTCTTTTGTTGAATGATTTTGTGGATCAGGTGGTCTCTGATTGCTGGGAGAATCCCTGGAAGAACAGCAGAGGAGATTGAGAAGTACTGGACTTCAAGGTATTCAACAAGTGATTGAATGACTTGTAATTTCAGCTGGGGTGGTTTGTTTCTCTACAAAAGAACAAGCAATTTTGGATGTGATAGCTCTGTTTGGTTATGGGTTTGGAACTTCCTCAGCTTCAGCAATGGACTCGGAGAGAAAGATTAAGGTTTTGGGATTTTGATTATTTGATTAGGGAGCTGCCTATATGTATGTATACAATCATATTTCCTTCCTTTGCAATGGTGTCTGCTAAAGATCAATCAAATGCATCCTAAGCTTATGGGGACTGTTATGTACATGTCTGTTTCTGGGGTATGTTGGTATGGTGTTTGGAATTGCATCCAGTTGCAATTGAAAGTTTCTGTAAATGTAAAATGGATGTGCTAGCTGTAAGTTGCCCACTATGCCCATTTGGGAAAGTGGACCCTGTGTTCTGTCTGGGCCAATAGGCCCATATGTGTATGGAAAGGACCAATTTGATTTTACCCATGTGCTCTTTTGTTATGGATATTGTTTGAAAAGTACTTTAATGTTATCTTAGCGTCTAATTGAGGAAGAGACCTAATCTTTGTGCCTATTTTGGTTTGGGAGACCAATGATAAATGTATATTTTTCTTGCCATTTGCCAAAGGAGAATTTCTGCAGACCACCCTTGGAGAATGACATAAAAGAATTTACACTCACGCATGCGTAGTAAAAGAGGAATACAGGGAAAATATGAGAGTGATCTGGTTCGCTTCATGGAAATAGTTGATCTTAATCATTCAAATCGCAGCCCTATTTACATTAACTGGTTCAATTGCTATTGTTTTCTTCAGAATCCATTAATAATGGCTACAAGATGTGGATAGTGGTTGAATCAAATCTTCATAGACACTTCGTCCTGCACTTCATTATAGCTAGATTAGTCAAAAATATCAAAATTAGCTGCATGGGTGAGTCTACGTTACCTCACATGTGTAAGTTGTGTCTCATTGTATGTACAAGTGCCCCTTACCTCACAAGTATGAGGTGTGGCTCCTTGTATGCTAAAATACCCATTAGCTCATGTGACCAAATCTCACAAGATGCAGCAACTTGCTAGGATAATATATATATACATATGGGGAATATTTATGTGCATATGTCTCTCACCATTTTTTTTCATAAGAACTCTAGGTGGGACACACACACGACCTCCTTGAATTGAACTCGTTTACCAATTTTTGACGAAATCCAAATTTATTGGACCATTGGATCGACTATGCACCCATTCAAATGGAATGAAATTGTGGATTATGGATGAAGGGATTGAGGACATGTGATTGAGGCCAAACTTAATAACTAGGGTAATCCCGTATGGATCTTTCCACCCCTCTCCCCCGGTCTCATCCCTTAGTGGAGTCCACCATAGGCCCCACAAAAGAGTATGTACGGTCATTTGGTGAGGGATATATGCACATGAATATTCTCTTATATATATATTTATGTAAATAAAATGTCACTAATTAATATATAATCTAGTCTAAACAACTGGTATCCCATCTTAATGATTGCCTCTTACAATTTCCTCAGAAGACTATATCTACTTTAAACATTTAAAAATTTAGAAAATTCTTGTTAGTGCTCCCCGCGCACCTAGGGATGGCAACCGAGGTAAACCTGAACCCTACCAGAGTTAATTTAATTTACTTTCTATGCATTCAAATTGCATAAAAACAAATAGATTCATTTTATCTTTTTGTTTATAAATGACCGACCCGATAATTTTTTTCATTTTATTTTTAAATAGAGTCTCCTCCAAGAGAAATTTCCCGGTTCCATTCCAAACTAAAGGGATGTGTGTAATGAACAGACATCGGGCTAAGGTGTTAGATTTTCAACAGAAAAATAGGTCTGTTTACAGTAAAATTTATGCATGTGAAACACTTACATGTGTAAATAAGCAAAAACAAACATGCACATATATGAGTGTCACATGAGTGTAACATTTAAATGTGTAAATGGTTGCAAAAAGAAATAATTAAATAATTGTTAAGAACCTATGGCTTCGAATATGCTATCATTATTTATACAATCAAAATACCATCTTTAATAGACTCTAAATAGCAACAAAGGCCGCGCTAAGCCTATGCCCAAAAATAAAAAATATATTCGTCATCATTATCATCATCATTAAAGCCTTATCCCAACTATGTTGGAGTCGGCTACATGAATTCTATTTCTCAATTCCGTTCTATTTTGAGCCAAAAATAAAAAATATATTAAAAATTAAATATATATATATATATAGCAACATAGTAGTTCTGTCCTATATAATAATATATACAATATTAGATTATTTATCATATTTGAAATAGTATAAGCTATATTTAGGCTATATATATTTTAGCATGACATTGGAAAGTGGAAAACAAATATACCTTAAGATTATTAGTTTAGATAAAAGTTTTAGGGATGGTTGTGACCTGGCATAATATTTGCCATTTTGGATGGTGTTGGTTGATATGTGTGGATTTGATGACGATGAATGAGAGATTAGAAAGTTAAATTAGATGACAGATTTTAGGATAATTGAAATTGAGAGATTTAGGGAGGAGGCTTGGAGAGTGCAGTGGCCCATGTCATAGCAAAGCACGGGCCCAAAATAAAAATATATTAAAAATTACTCGTAATATAGTAACAAATATAACATTAAATTATTTATCATATTTGAAAATTATAAACTATATATAGGCAGTATACATGTTTCAACACGACATTGGAAAGTTGAAACTACATAAATATATTGTAATTAGTGTATCTCATTATGTATCTCATTATGCATTTATTTCTACAAATGATAAAATTAGTGTATCTCATTATGGGTCCCACTTGCAGTCCCAATAGGGATGATACATTAGGATTAATGTATCAACGAATCAATTGTAGGTTAATTGTTAATGGAATTTGTGTGTCTCACTCTGGGGTCCACCCCCTATACATGATACATACGTCACAGTAAGATACGCGCACCCATACAAAAATTATGGCAACGCACGCATGTATACTAATACATCCAAATCAAAATGCACTACCAATATTTAAAATACGAAAAATAAGGAGAAAAAAAAATCATAAATTTTGCTTCTCATCCCCTCTTCTTTTCAATTTGTTTTCCCTTAAGCAAATCAAAGTAGTAAAAACCGAAATCATTTTTTTAAATATATAAAAATGAATAAAAAAAGATTAAAAAATAAATAATACGTGCATACTATTAATACCAGACACCTCCTATGCTCAAGTCCAAAAATAGACCATGGGAGTCCAAAATCTATCCATGAGAACTCAAAAACTAACCCATCCCCAATTTCAACTACAGACCATGGCAGTCAACCCCAAAACCCATATCAAAACCCATACCAACTCAAAACCTTCAAATCCAGTACCTGCTGCAATCGAGACCCTCCACCACTGTTGCCACCCCTTTGGCAAGCTCCTATCTTCATGTCCCTGTATTTGTTCTTCTTCATCTCTTCACTTCACCGAAACCTGTATGAGCTGAACCAGACCGAGAGAGAAATAAACGATGAGCTGAACCAGACCGAGAGAGAAATAAAAAAACCCAAAAGGAGAGAACAAACAACAAAGGAGTGACTATCGACTCTGCTCCAGCCTAGCAGAGCTGACCGGCTTCTGCAGCAGTGGACCTGCAGTGCAGAAGGGCTGTGCGCCATTGTCCGAGGCCTCAAAACCAAGAAACTCATCCTAGGGTGCACCACATTGGCCACACATTATATTACCACTCCGACTTATTTTTCACATAATAGTATGGGAGCGTCAATTTTGATGCCCATGTACACTGGATGAGCTTAGGAGGAGACGCTGGTGCGTGAGAAAGGGCAAAAAGAAGACGAATAAGAGGTTTTATGCTCCGGCAACTCACGCCTTCTGCGACAGGAGAGCTGGGAGGCGGCCGCAGCATCCGCTTTGTTCTCATGGCCGTCGAAGCGGCAGGCGCAGACGGAGAAGAAGCCCACGAAGAAGAGAGCAGATAGGAGCACAAGGATGAGTAGAAACCCGGACCGTGGTTGAAGGGCCTTGTGGGATAGATGTTGTCGTGTGGTAGAGAAGGAAGCTGCTGCTTGCTTGTGGAGTTGGCATCCTCGTTTAGCAAATCTACGGATTTCGTGTCTCATTGATGGGAGATGTTTGGTTTTGGAGACGGGACTCGGAAGGCCGTGAGGGGAAAGACCGCCAGAACTGCCGCCTACACTGCCCGTAGCAGCGTCGCCGTTGAAACCCATCTCCGTTCACCGCTGATCGAAGGAGAAACAGGGCCTGATTTTCCCTTTTTTTTTGTTTCTTTTTTTTTCAGTTCTCTCTGTTGCAGAGAGATCGCCGTGCTCTGCCTGAAGAGATCGTCGTAGTCGTCGTCGCCGACATTCCCCTGTCACCGGTCTGCTGTCGCCGATCCGGCATTCGTCGGTTCCTCTTCCCGCCCGTCGGAGAGAGGAAAAAAAGCACCTGGGCATGGATGACATCATCGTTGTGGGCCGCGCGTTTGGACTGTAAATCTCCTCTCGGATTTCGAGTACTACTCTGTCTTTCTTCTTCTTCCCCAATTTTTTTCCGAATTGGATCGATTCTTCTGTCTCACTGTAAGAATTGTAAGGTCAAACTCCCCGGTCTAGGCCGGATTAGGCCAAACCTGATTGATTTGCTAATCAAAATGTGTTGCTAGCTTCGAATGGCTATAAGGAAGAAACACTCGGAGCAACCCTCAACCCAATACAAAGAGAAACCATTAGAGGAAAGCCAGTCCGATAGGTTCAACCGTGGGCCCTCCGATAATTAACTTAGTAAATAATCCTTAGAAAATGGAATCCAAGTAGATTTAATGAATTTGCACATGCCTTTTCGTTTGTCCCAAGTTCCCCTTTTATTGCCGTTACTAAGTAGATCAATCTCTTTAAATATAGGATCCACTCCTCACGTATCACTCCTCCCTAGGAAACTTAACGGCATGTAATTCTCCACTTTAGGGGGTTTGATCGTTTTTTCGAGATTTTGGGCATGTTGCCTCTTCTAGGACGTCATGTGCCTGAAGTGAGAATGCCGGCTGTCCCACGTTTCTTGACTTGATGAAAGGCATTGGTCCTCCAACCCAGTTCAATGATGTTGTAGGTCTCCTCGTTTGCTCGGCTGTGTAATCCTTTCCGATCAGGTTCTTACTCTGCTTGACTATGGGGGCTCTCTTGGGCTCACGGGTGCATAGGTCAGGCCGAGGTAAGTCATATTTTATCCTCTTACAAATGCCCTTGAGCCTTTGCCTTATTTTCCGCCAACACGAAATTAGGTAAGGTTGTAAGCATCACCTCCCAAGACACATGTCCACTTCCCCCATTCCTCATGTCTTTTCAAATTGCAAATCTTTGACACTTTTGTCCAGCCAAGTTGGCTAGCCTAGATTCGGCGGACAATTCGTCTTCCCATGGTTATTACAACAAGTCCAACTGCTGCGACCCAACATCTTCCACGACTGATCAAACCCCTTAAATCTTCGTCTTTCTCTACTTTTCCTACTCATCTTCCTGTGCTGCTTCTCCTTTCCCTGCCTATTTCTCTTTTTTTTTTTTTGCTGTAAGTTTCCTCTTCCAACAACTTTTTCAATTCTTCTCTTTATTCCTCCCTCTCTTTTCTTTTTTATATGGCCAACCTTAGAAAATTGCCAAAATCTCCTGAACAAATCGAGGAGTTTAGGGATAGGTTCGGGATTCCCTTGGATGTCCAAATCCAGCCTTTGAAACCAGAGGAATTAATCCTTGGATGCTCCAAGGGCATAATGCCCTTTCCTACATAGCCATTGTGAAAGGTGGTGTTTGCTCTCATGCCCTCTTCTTATTCAGTTTCTCTCATATGCAAATCTTCTTCCCCTCTAACCCCAACATATTCCTCATCCTTATAGGGGCTGTTAAGATCAATAGTCTGCTCGGGATAAATCTCGATGTCTTTGATATCCTCTCTTGATGCTGCTTGGTTCCTCTAAACAACAAGAGGGAAACCTTTTACCTAAAAGCTCGAAAGCACAGTAGACTCTTAGTTCACTATCTCCCCGACACAAACACAGCTAGCAAGGGTGACATAGTGGTGGTCGGTGGGAATTAGGAGACGCCGATCACATTGGGGTGGGGGTGGGGGGTGTGAGGATGGGGATTAAACGAACAGTTCCTCAGTCTCCAAGGGAACCAAGTCGGCCCCTTGAATTTTTTGCTCAATCTATGTATGTTAATATATATATATATATAATACCAGCCCTCTCATTTATTCTGACCTCGATGACAGATAGAGAGATCAACCGCATCCATCTGGCCGACATCAACGAAGAAGACCTCGTGAAGGTTTTCACATGTAGAGGTCCTCCAGAACTTGAGGGTTGAGAACGAGCTGCGCACGTTCTTTTTGGGTACACCCGCACGCACAACAACTTTTCAACCATCCCAATCTAGGATAATGTTACAAGTACTGCCGACTAACCTCGGCTAAGAGCTAGCCGAGCCAGCAAACAATCAACTTGCACCAGCCTTGGTGGTGCTTCTAGCATTTCGTCCCCTTCTTCTGCAAGTGCCTCTGGCCCCGCCTTTTTTTCTCATCAACCTCAACGTAAGAGTTGCGTTATGCGTCCCAGGAGGGTTGCCATTGTTCCCAGCTCACCAAGCTCTTCTTCTTTGCTCCCCGAGCACGACCTTGTGCTCATCGCATCTAATAGTGAATCATTTCCTGATTCTGACCAGGCTTCCCCTTCGAAACTCATGTGGAGGAGCAAACCAAAAAACCTCTTGGCCGAGCTGGGAGGTTCATCTAGGATAGCTCCTCCCCCTACTCACCCCTCGCCCTCATCCCAATGGCCCTCAAATCAACCTCTCGGCAGCTCTCTACATGAGTCAATAATAAAGAGGTAAAGGTCCACTACGGAGAAGCCCGGGACCTTCACACTATGGTCGGACGATGATGCTCCCATCCTACCTCCCAAACCATGCCCCCCTCTGGTTAAAAGGGCTCTTACTTTAGAAGGACCCTCCCGCCAAAAGGAGGGCATAGCTGAATCACCTGATGTGGCCTACAAAGTGACCCAGGCTTCCTTGTTCCCTCTGACCTTGAGCGGCATAGTTCACTAACGGACTTCGAGCTCATGGCCTCTAGAATGTAGAAGTGCTTATTGGTAAGCCTCATCCCATTTTGTCTTTAAGTCCATTTGATCTTATACTGTCTTTGATTGTGCGAATCTATTGCTGCGTAAACCAAGGGGTCCAGCTCTAGTTGGTCTCCTTCGATCAACTTGAGGTGGGCAGGAAGCACATAAAAGAGTTGGATGGCGAGGTGGCATCTTTAAAAAATCAGCTCGGCCTTTCTCAGAAGGCCCTGAAGTTGGCCGTGGCTAAAGCTTGGTCGACGACAACCAGAGCTCTTAGTGCTGAAAACGCCCTTTCTACTAAGGAGCTAGAGTTGGAGAGCTCTCGAGCTCGGACCTTGGAACTAGAAATGGAGATGAAGGCGGCTATTGAGAGAGCTTGGGACGAGGGCTATGACGAGGCCGATGTCGCTTACTTGAAACAAGTCGAGGGAATTCATGCCATTCTCTTCAATAGTGGCTATGATACAAGTTTGGATGAGGCCGGTGTCCCAGTGGACTCTTCCCTCCAAGGAAGATATGCTGCCCTCCTATATCAGAACACCATTCTCCTTCTCTTCCTGCCGACCAAAGTGCCCCTGAGCTTCCAACTGCCAACATCACCTTAGAGCCTCAAGTAGACCTTCCCCTTCCAACTTTGAGCATTCAATTATCGAGTTCCACCATTGCTCGAGGTGCCACAGGATGTTGAGCTAGCCTACCCCAAGTCCCCTATTACTATTTCTCCCGATGTCTGAAGTTATGCTTTTAATTGCCCATTGTGGCTCTGTTTACCTTTTTTTTTTTTTTTTCGCTTGTAATCCCAGCCTTTGTTGTGGGCCTAGTTTAATTAAGTGCTTGCTTCTTCAATACCTTTTGCATTGCCATTGTCAGAATTCTTTTGAACTCGATTTTGTTCTTAATGCTTACATTATCATGCTAAGTCATTAGACAAAAGAAACTATGGCAACGTACCTGGTTTAAGGGCTTTCCCCATTAGGTTTTTATCATTCGGCACGAAGTATGGGGTCATTAATATAACCCTTTCCACCAGCCCTTGGTCCTAGTTGGTGGTTGATTTGGGTACCTGCTAACGATACCTCCAGACCACCAACCCCTTACCCAACCTAGCTGGTGGGGAGTCGAGGTTCTATTCTAAATTCTAAGGATTGCTCGACACACATTCTTTGGGACAAAGATAACAAAATTTTCACATTAGATTTTTATTGAATCAAATTCTTGGTACAAGAACTTGCATCTACAACTCTTTTTGGTAAAAAAGTCATACTAAATCTTTGATACAAAGACTAGAAGAAGAATTTCTTTAGATTAGAGATGTTCCTTGGTCTCAAGAGTGCCTTTCCGTTAAGTGTTTCAAGGTGATAGGTGCATGTTCCCGCCGAGGAGATGACTCGGTACGATCCTTCGCAATTTGACCCTAATTTGTTGTGGTTGGGATTTCTTGTGTTCGGGAGAACTTTTCTCAATACCAAATCACCAATTTAATGCTCCTTTCCATTTAGGTTTTTTTTAAAGCTCCGAGCTAACTGTTGCTGGTAAGCTGCTAGCTTGATAAGAGCGAGCTCCCTTCATTCTTCCAACAAGTCCAGCTACTCGACAATCCTTTTTCTGTTCTCATGATTGTAGCGTTCTGTTCACATAGTTGGCAAACCAATCTACAAAGGGATTACTGCTTCCATCCTATATGCCAAGGAGAAAGGAGTCTCCCTGGTCAACCTGTGCTACGTGGTTCTATAAGCCCATAAGACAGTGGGAAGTTCATTCACCCAACACCCTTTAGCATTATCCAATCTTTTCTTTATGCCATCGAGCAGAGTGTTATTGGAGCTTTCAGCTTGGCTGTTATTCTGTAGATACACTGGTGTTGAGAATTAACGCTCATGCTGAACTTTTCACACATACCTTAGAAAGCTCTTCCTTCAAACTGTTTACCGTTATCCGTTACCAATGCTCGGGGATCCTGAATCTGGTAATAATATATTTTTTTCAACCAAACTTCTTGGCATCAATATCCCTGATGTGAACCAGTGGTTCTACCTTTACCCATTTGGTAAAATAGTTGGTTGTTACTATTAGGAACCTGAAGTTCCTGCCGACCTGGGCATGGGACTGACAATGTCAATCCCCCACTTGTCAAAGTGCCACAGACTGGTTATCAAGTTTAGCTATTCAACCAATTGACGTATATCCCTACTAAATCATTGACACTTCTCAAATTGTTGTACGAATTGTAGTGCATCCTTTTACATATAGGGCCACCAGTACCCTTACAACATGGCTCTATGTGCTAATCTCCGTCCCCAATGTGTCTTCTGCAGCATCCTTTATGGATTTCCCATAAAAGATCTCCGACCTTGGCACGATGAACACATCTTAGGTAAGGTCCCGAGTCTGAACGCCGGTAAGCCTTCTTCAGGTGATAACCAAAACCTAGCCGACCTCCTTCTGATCTTCCAGGCTTCCCTTGTGCCGACCTCCTTCTGATCTTCCAGGCTTCCCTTGTATCGTCAGGGAGTTCGTCATTCTTCAAGTACCTTAACAATGGTACCATCCAATTAGCCTTTTCCTTTACTTCTGCTGAGCACAAGATCCGCCGAGCGTCCACGTTGGGTACTAGTTGGAAATTGACAGTGATTTCCCTCTTCAACTCAGTTTTAATGGCTGTAGCTAGACAAGCCTAGCTGTCAGCACGTGCGTTCCCTTCTCGATCGATCTGTGTGATGGTGACATTACCAATCCTCTGGATTGCCCAATGAGCTTCTTCTAGATATGCTATCGTTATGTTGTCTTGAGCAGCGTATTCCCCATTTAATTAGTTGGTGACCAACTGAGAGTCACAAAAAACAACCAACCGTGTAATATTCAGCTCTTCAGCCATTTAGAATCCCAATAGTAATGCCTCATCCTTGGCCTTGTTATTTGATGTAGAAAAACCCAAGGAAACTGCCTTCTCAATTACTACTCCCTCTGCTGTAAAGAGTACTATCCCCGCACCTGATCCTTGGCTGTTTGACGCCCCATCCACACACAACCCCCATTCATTTTCTTCTATTCCCGTACTACTTTCTGTGGCATCAGGGTATCCAGCCTTCCCTCGGACTTGTTCGGGATCTGCTCTTGGAGTGAATTTGGCAATGAAATCTACTAAGACTTTTCCTTTGATGGCATTCCTTAGGATGATTTTGATATCATGCTCCTTGAGCTCGATGGCCTGTTTGGCCATCCTTCCTTATAGATATGCTTTTTGTATTATAGCCTTCAGTGGGTGTTCAGTCAGCACTTTCCCCGTGTGGGCTTGGAAGTAATGCCTGAGCTTTCGAGCTACACACATCAAAGCCAAGGCGAGCTTCTCCAAAGGGAGATACCTTGTTTCTGCATTGAGCAGGGTTTTATTGACAAAATAAATCAGAAGGTGATGCCTTCCCTCTTCCCTCATTAAGGCCGTATGACTGCTTACTCAGACATAGCCGGTACACAATCAGTTCCTCCCCTGTCCTCGGGATAAACAAGACAGGAGGGGCACTCAAATATTGCTTTATTTTCACTAGCGATAGATCGCACTGCTTGTCCCACACCTTATTTGCTCTCTTTTTTTAAAAGCAAGAAAAAGTGGTCGACACTTATTTGAGCTCCTTGCAATAAAGTGGTTAAAAGTTGCTAGCATCCCAGTGAGCCTCTAGACATCTTTCCTTAAACTGGGTCGTTCCAACTTTTGAATGGCCTGGATCTGCACGGGATTTGCTTATATTCCTCTCTGCGTTAAAATAATAAAGCCAAGGAACTTTCCCGAGATGACCCTGAATGAGCATTTTGAGGTGTTGAATTTTAACTTATATTTTTTCAAGATATCAAATACCTCTTTGAAGTCGCTAAGATGACCAGCCTTCTTCCTATTTTTAACGACCATGTCATCGGTGTACACCTCCACAATTCTCCCTATCAATCCTTGGAACATCTGGGTTACCAGCTGCTAATATGTTGCCCCACGTTCTTAAGCCCGGAGAGCATTCTTTTGTAACATAAGATGCCCTTTGGAGTTTTGAACGTTGTTTTATCTTGATCAGCCTTTTCCATTGCTAGCTAATGATAGTCCCAGTAAGCATCCAAGAAGCTCATTCTTTCGTGACCCGTGGTAAAGTCTACTAGTTGGTTGATTTTGGGTAAAGGGAAATTATCCTTCAAGCAAACTTTGTTTAAGTCAGTGAAATCAACATATACCCTCCACTGCTTGTCCTTCTTTGGAACAACGACTGTATTTTATAACCATTCTGGGTAATGAACCCCCCAAATAGCATCTGCCTCCATTAATTTGTCAACCTCCTTGCATACAGTAGCTCGACTTTCTGAAGCAAGCTTTCTTTGCTTCTGAATTACGATCTTAGCGTTTGGGTTAACACCGAGCCTACGGCAAATGATCAGTGGGTCGACTCTAGGAATCTCATAGGGAGTCCAGGCAAAGATGTCCAAATTCTAGACAAGAAATTGTACCAACTCATCCAGTTCGCCTTTATTCATGGAGGCTCGACTAAGCAGTGTTTTGTCGTGTCCCCTTCAGTATTGGGACCTTCCTCAACTCTTCTTCAACTTTATCGGTCACATTAATCCCTGGATGATCTAGAAGAGGCCAACCAAGATGTAGTTGCTATTTCTGGTCAATTGTTTATTATGAACCTGCTACACCATTGTTTTGCTTATATTTTCCCTTAATGGCCACAACTATACAACTCCTTGAAGTGGCCTGATCACCCCTGATCTTCATGATGCCAC
The DNA here is from genome assembly GCA_037013555.1 of Sextonia rubra. NCBI lineage: Eukaryota > Viridiplantae > Streptophyta > Magnoliopsida > Laurales > Lauraceae > Sextonia > Sextonia rubra. Next base: position 12,357,762 of record JASUAD010000011.1, read on the forward strand.
TTACTATTGGGAATCTAATCCGTTGATAATAAGTGGACGGGACTACCCTCATGTAGTGGATCCAAGTTCGACCCATTATAGCATTGTAGGGAGATGGGACATCCACCACCAAGAATTCCACCTGAAAATTAATCGGGCCTGCTGCTACCGATATGGTGATCAGTCCCAATGGATGTACTGCTTAGCCACTGAATCCAAATAATGGTATAGAGGATGGCCGTAGATCTAACCATCTAAGTCGAGCTTATTAAAGAGCTTGACGTACATGATTCCCAACGAACTACCCGAATCAACAAGTATTCGTCAAACGTCAAACTCCATCACTCGTAAGGTGAGTGCCAATGCATCGTTATAAGGGTGATCTACGTCCTGTAGGTCTTCATCCGAAAATGAGATTTCACCTCTACTGTGCTTGTGCTTGCTTATGACGCTCGGGTGCCAACTCACCCAGTACACTTCTTTCAAATGGGTTGCCATTTTCCTCTGGCTTCTGACAGCCCTCAAAGTTACCTCTCCCAGGCTTGTTGTTTGGTGGACTACATCTATAACTCCCACTAGGGCCTTTTCCTCATTGGCTTATCCGTTGTTTTGCCTTTCCAACCCTTTCGATGATTTCTCTGTCCGATCATCCTCACAAATTTCTTCAGATAGCCCTATTTCACCAGATCCTCGAGATGTTGCTTGAGCATTCTTTAATTTTTGTGAGGTGCCTATTTTCACGATGATATGAGCACCACATATCTGGATTCCTTCTGCCAAGGTCGCTCACCATCTTAGGAGGCCTTTTGAAAAAAGGCTTGTCCTTAATTTGAGATAAGATCTTATATATAGGATCCTTAAAAATGGTTAGCACCCCTTCGTAGGCCATTCAGGTGAGCTTGGCATGACCTAACCATCTACTCGGCCTTTTTTTGAACTCCTTTCTTCTCTTCCGGCAAGATCCTCCGTCCTTCTAATGGGCCCATTTATACACCGGCGACCCCATGTGCTCCTTCAACTTTATGAACTCTTCAATTCATCCCATTAGGTCCTCCTGTGTGACTGGAGGTCACTTAGTAAGAGACTGCCGAAGCTGGCTCTCTCTCTGGATTCCGAGCTTGTAGGTGGCAATCACCACTTGCTCATTGCTACCCTCCACCTCATTGTATAGATGTTAATAACATGCGTTGTACTCTTTCAGGGTTTCTGAGCCATGTTTCTTGAGGCCAAGTAGTGCTCCGATGTCTTTTGGCTGCTTAGAGTTTGAGACAAATCATGTCACGAAGGAGCTTGCCAGCTCCCTAAAGCTACTAATGGATCTTGCCCTTAGTTGGGAGAACCATTTTAGGGCTAGGTCCCCTAGGCTTGATGGGAGGACTTTGCACATTAACACCTCATTTTTTACCCATAATGCCATAGAGTGCTAGAATTGCTGAATGTGGTCGGTAGGGCCCAAGATGCCATCATAAATGTTCAGCTTTGGCATGCTAAAACACCGAGGAGGCTTAGCTTTCTTGATCTTCTCCGAAAACAGAGACATACAATTTTGAGCCATTTTCCAGCATCTCTCCTTTATGGGTCTTGCAGGAGGACATGCACGGCTTCTCTCTACGAGTACTTTCTCTATGATTACTTGGAAATCATCTTCAGCAATCATTCACATAGGCGTTTTCTCCCTTCGATGCCCCCTAGGAGACATCCCTTCTCTGTTATGTTGCCCATGGCCTTCACTGCCCCCTATCTCCTTCTAAGGTCGGGAACTTGATGTCCTGCTTCCTTCGTCGGCCATCTCTGAACTTCTACTGTGTCAGCGAGCTTTGAATTAGTGGCCCTCCTTCTGTCGATTAAGACTCTGTACCCCTAACTTACCAGTCAGCGATTAGCCCCTGTGCCTAGCATCGCTTTTGTTTGTCCTCATTTTCTGGCCTAAGCTCTTCATGGTTTTTGGCCTCATCCTTTAGTTCCTCTAACAGCCTATTGATTTTCTCTTGCTGCTACCTTCCATCTTCTGCCAGGTCCCAAACAACATCTTTATAGGTGCGTTCGAGTTGTGTGTAAAAGTTGTGCGGCACTTTGTGATATGGGGACCTCGGATCTTGCCTTTGCTACATACCACTTTGCAGCTCGGCCACTGAGGGCTACCTTTCTAGTCAACCGAAATTGTGCCGGTGTATTTCCAACCGAACTCACCCCCATCTCCCAGTAGGTATTGTGGCTCAGTTACTTTTCGAGCAAGGGACATAATCATAATCCTCATCTTCGGAATAGATCACCAGGGGCTCCTTCCCTGGGTGGGAAGAATGCTTTTCAAGATCTCTTTTTGCCGGTGATGAATGTTGCCTAACTAGGCATGAATCATTGGGGATTTGATTCATGTTTGACATCTTCCTCAGCTTGATGAAACATTAGTGGATTTCACCTTCATTTCCTACAGACGGAGCCAATTGTACGGTCAAATTTCCCAGTCTAGGTTGGTGCTAACCAGACCTGGTTGATTTGCTAATCAAAATGTATTGCTAACTTCCAATCCAAGTAGATGAGCTGGTCAGCTGTCAAGGAGAAACACTCTCAGCAATGCTAACTTCCAATCCAAGTAGATGAGCTGTTCGACTATCAGGGAGAAACACTCCGAGCAACCCTGAACCCAATACAAAGAGAAACCATTAAAGGAAAGATGGTCGGATAAGTTCGACTGTGGGCCCTCTAATGGTTAAGTTAGTGGATCATCCTTAGAAAATGGAATTCGACTAGATTTAGTGAGTTTACACATGCCTTTTCATTCATCCCAAGTTCCCCTTTTATTACCGTTACCAAGTAGATCAGTCTCCTTGAATATCGGATCCACTCCTCAAGTATCAGTCCTCCCTGAGAGACTTAACGGCACATAATTCTCCACTTTAGGGGGTTTGATCATATTTCTAGGATCTTGGGCATGTTGCCTCTTCCGGGATGTCATGTGCCTAAAGTGGGAATGCCAACTATCCCACGTTTCTTGACTTGATTAAAGGCAATGGTCCTCTAAGCCAACCCAGTGATGTTATAGGTCTCCTGGTTTGCTTTGCTATGTAATCCTTCCTGAGCAGGTTCTCACTCTGCTCGACTATGAGGGCTATCTCGAGCTCACGGGTACATAGCTCGAGCCGAGGTAAGTTGTATTTTATCCTCTAACAAGAATGTTGGAAAAATAAACCGAAGCACCCACACCTAACCTGAAGTAAGTTTATTGGTTTTAGGGTCTCCTGTGATGAATTTTTTGGTAAAATTTTGTTTTTTTTTTCTTCTATTTTTTTTTCCTCTCATGTTTCTGTCTTTCTCCCTACTTCTGCCTCACCTCAAACCCAAAGCAAGCCAACCTCTAGCCAATTGCCATTGCCCACTATTGCAACTAGCCTCACCCCACCGATCAAACTGTTGCAGAAATGTAAGCCTTTGCCAAAGAAAGAAGCGTTTCTGTTTTATAAATTCTTAATTACATAGCCTAACGATATTTGCTATAGAGAATTCAGCACAAAAAACAAACAAAGGCCTTCCTTCTTTACTTCTTTCCCATTCAATTTACTTCTCTCTCATTCAATTCGACTTTCCAAATGCCGGAATTTCCAATTAGGTGAGCATAGGCACAATTTTTACATCCATGTGATGGTGAATCTGACCTCCAATCAGTGCCAAAAATAGTAAATGGCCTGGATTGGATAATCATCAATCAATCATTGCCAAAGAAAGACATTTTTTTTTTGTTTTTTAATTTTTTAATTAGACAACCTAACAACATTTCCTACAGAGAATTCAGCAAATAACAATAATACAATAATGAGTCAATCATGTGTACACTAACAATAACCAAAGTCGTTGGAAGGGTTTTCATTTTTTTTTATTTCTTTGAAAGGAGAGCTCAAGTTTGCTTTAATATATATAATTATTCATACAAATCATAACCCTCTTCCACATATTTAAAAACTAGTTAATTAGTTTTTGCATAACCCTTATAAGGCACCCTATATTAAGTCCCAAAGGCCTAATGATTATATGTCATGTTAAGATTACCAACAATAAATTGCATTAGTTGGGGGACACAAGGGTTGGGCTTTTGGATAGGCTAGTAGGCGCTGGTCCTTTTCCACTCTCGGCCATTGGGCCAAATTAGCGAAAAAAATCACATTGGTCAGCATCAGGTTGATATTTGACTATGTTGTTAAAAAAATAATTTTTGCTTTTATGTTTAGGCCAACCCTACTCCTTAGGGTAGGGCAAGGGCCTAGGCAGTGCAAGCCTGGCCCAAACATGTGAGGTAAAGGCAAGGGCAAACCAGCCTGCCTGTGTTCTTGATTTTTGCTAATCATCTGAGATGAAACGCATGCGTTTTGGGTCTGTCCATATTTCTGAGAACCTAACCTAAATGAACTAATAGGGATCCAAATTGAAATCCAGGTCACAATTCCCGTAGCCATACCTGAAATGTCATATGAAAGATGAGTAACTTTTCGACGCCCAATGAGAGGTCCACTCAGTTACTTACGGGTATGACATACTTCTATATACCTAACATGCAACCCAATACATATAAATTATGGTTATGGCATGAAGTCATTAGGTATAAAATCTATGGAGCCAACCTGGGTCCGAACTCTTAATTTGCAATGGGCCGAACATGGAGCCAATTGAAAATCGCTCCAAATATTGGAACCATACCGTGTGTTTTTCAATTCATGTCCCTTTTTTTTTTTTGGGTAGAAAGTTCTTGTCCTTTAGTAATATTCCGGTATCAGAGGACAAATTTTCATCCCATCAATGACGCTGTTAAATTTACTAGTAGTGGTTGGATGGTTATGAGGGTCTAGTAGGGTGAAATTGCTCCATGATCAGTGTCCCCTGAAAAAGTGAGTTGTCTCAGGGGAAAGATCATGCATATGATTGACACAATCTTAGTAATCACATTATTCATCATGTGGTCAAATTTCAGTAAAATAAATGGACATTTCATCAAGAGTAAAGGCACTCATTTTGACCAGCTCCGATTATTAATGCATGGCCCCCATTGTAGGCTTCCCTCCTTAAGTGAGAGACTCGGCAAAGGATTGGACACATCTAGCCATAATTCATCCAATGAAATGCAACTGTGCAGATAAAGAACAATGCAAGGTTGGTCTTCCTTAATACTGGACTAGCACAGGAACTCATGCTAAGGACAGGCATAATCCATGCAGCTAGGATCCACACTCTATATAATTAGTTTTAAAGTTTTTTGATAAATAAATAAACATATATATTTCAGTGTTGTAGTGATGAGGTTACTTAGTTAAGAGGGTAAGAGGTTATGCGCTCAAAATCCCTAACCCATATATTTTTTAGTTTTTTAAAATTCTTCAATTAAGAAGTCAAAATTGAAATAATTTGGTCAAAATTAAATCTAAAATCATTTTCCTTAAGAATCTTTTCAACAACTAAAATTATCACCCAAGACTTATAAAGCTGTCTTCATTCTAAATTAAAAATTACTCTTTAACCTACTGGTAAGGTGTGGCAATTCTTACATCGTGTCCATGGTTCCAACAAGTGAACTCCCATTGCCACTCTTGTGGACTTACTCATGGGACCTAGCCTCAAAGAAAATCACTTCAAATCTTTTTCCAGTTTATGTTGCCAAATTCCTCCCCCCTGCTACACAATGGTCAAGAAACAAGAATGATTGCATAGTTCAAAATAAAATGATTGGGTTGGGGGTGGGGGCTAAGAAGCACGAGTACAGGAAGTAGAATGATGAAAAATGGAAGCTAAATAGTAGGACGAGCTTTTTTTTCGGACGAGAGTTTTTTATAATAATTGCAATCAATTGTGCCTTTCTAAACTAAAGTTTGGGGCAAATTGTAAATTCGTAATATTGATAATTCTCCCTTCAAGTGAGCTTGCATATAAAGTAGGGTGTGCACAGTTTAGATTGGATCGGATTGAGCCGAATCCATCATCGGACCGTTATCTACAGATTGATAGTTTTATAATTCATCACCAATCCATTGCCTATTAAAACTGATTCGAACCAAATTGTGGATCAACGGTTTGGATCAGCTTAAACCGTTCAATCCATTAGTAGTTTTTCTAACCATTTCACACACTTTATCCACTATAATAAGGAAACTACAATGGAAATTATTGTCTTTGAATAACTTTTATATAAAAATAAAAATAAATAGATTTATATTTTCAATGGTTCGGATCGATTTAAATCCGCGGATTAAAGGTAAAATTCGTTACCAAATCGTTACTAACAAATTAAGATTTTTTCAAACCGTCACCAATCCATTAACCATCGGATCGGTTAAAAAACTGCAAATTGAATCGGTTTCATGGATTGACGAATTTTTTGTACACCCTTAATATAAAGTTTAATAGCCTTTCAATAAGGACTGCCAATCCAGCCGATGGCAAGGAGGAGTGCTGCCATGCAAAAGCCCACAGAATTTATAGCTTTCTTGTCTTAAATCTCAAGAGCAAGGCAGGGCCCAATTTTGAAAGTGCTGACACCTTAGGGTATGGATTTTTCCTATTGAGCACCTTATGGCTTATATGAGCACCCATTGTAAGCACCTATCATTTTTCACCAGACAAGACCATTATGATCCATCCAACCCTTTTACTCAACACCCTCATCCCTTGACACTTATCCCATTGGTTTTACACCAATCTGCATAAAATGACTGGACCAAATTCGTCAATTTTAGAATGCCTTCTAAAATTATTAAACTTGAGAGTGAGAGATCAAGTGGTGTGCATGTTAAAGGCACACCAGTGAAGGGAGCCATTAACAATAGTGCTCTAGTGCATGCATCGTAAATTGCAGCAACATCCGTACCTCAAATGGGGCCCACCTAGAGATGGGACTTGCGGGATTGAAAGATCTGGACTTTTATAAACTACTAGGACAAGTAATGCTTCTAGAAACACTTTGTGTGATAATTTTGATCATTCAATCTTTCAAGCCTATTTGTTTACATTAAAATACACGGGAGTTGAATACATAGCGTAGTTGAAAATGACGATTAAGTGTGAATTTCCAAAAATAAGCATAAAATGTTAAGAATATGCTGCTTGATGCTCAATTTCAGAAATTCACCTTCAACCATCATTTTTAACTACCTTATGTATTTAGCTCCTATCTATTTTAAAACCTAACAAAAAAAAAACAACAAAACAAAAAACAAAAAAAAACAAAAAAAACAGGGCCTTTATATTAGAGTATGACATTAGTCATAAGTCTTGCAAAGATCTCTAAAAGAAGATAATGTGTACTTCTGAAAATCTCGACCCTCAGATTGTAGCTAGTCAGATATGAACTAAACTGTGTGACTCCTGCAAATGATGGCTTGTGAACTTACCCCTGGCGCCCTCCAGAAGAGGTACCAATTATGGGAGAAGCATAGGATGAAAGGATCCCTTTGAGACCTAGAGATGTGCAAAACATCAAACCCCATTTGATCATCCCAACCTCTAGATCCATGTTCCTCAATTTTGGAAAGCATCATTATTTTAGATATCATTTCAGTGGTAAGCAATGGCTGAACGAGTGTGAAATTCATTCAAGCTCGTTGCGCTCTCTCTATCTGTATCCACTTATATATAAGATTGTGTGCAAATTCACGACTGCAAAAGAGAAAATTTAACCATTTGTATCAGTTTACATGCAATTGAATTCCTAAAATATGAATTAAAGACAGATGGTAAATGAAAAACAGGGGCGGACCCATGTGTTACGGGGTGGGAGCGAAAAAGAAAACTGAAAAAGTCTATGAGAGCCTTAAGGCCCTTATTGCCCAGCACCCACTAAAACACCAAAAGTAACCAAAGCCCCCTGGACTCTTTCCTACCTCCAAAAGCTTATTCCCTTTCTCGGCATCTCTCTCCCACTCTTTTTAATGACAACAAGCAATTGTCAGTGTCAGACGTGAGCAATTGCAGAGCCATCTTTTGCTTCAAGTCGGTACCACGCCCCACTTTTAGATATGTAAAATCGGATCTCGCAGTGTGTCGTATCCCGAATTTTTTTATATTGGGTCACACCGTTTGTCGGGTTTAAGTTGGGTTAAGAGGGTCAGATAGATTGATTTAGCACAAGTGGGGGCCTGAGTTAATGGACCCTTTTTGGGCCAGAGACTCTTTTTGAAATTTCTTAAAACCCACTAGAAAGCAGGAGGCCCTTCTTTGTAATTTAGAAAAAACCCTCTCTTTTATATAAACTCTACTCTTAGGTTTCCCCATTCTCCAACCCTCTTCTTCTCTTCTTCTTCAACCAAAACCCTAGAGGCTATCTAAAGGAGAAACCAAGGTGGGCTCTTCCAAGCTTTGATCTTCAGATCTACTTTGGCTTCAAGATCCAGGCAAGTGGATGAATGCAAATAATGTTTTCTTGGTTGTTTTCCTAGATCACATGTTGTTTATATGATTTATTTGATTTGGGTAAAATCTTTGCGGTTGTAGATTAATAATGGAGATTTGTTTATACTCCTTTTGTTGCAACAAGCATAACTCATGGATTTGATTCCGGTTTTATAAAAATAATATATGTCTAGTTTTAATTAAAAAAAAAAAAAAGATCTGACGCTGCTGCCCAGGCGGCAGCAGGCGCTGCTGCCCGAGCAGGGTGCTTGCCAGGCCGGGCCTAGCCCTGCTGGGCCTGGCAGTGCCCGGCCCGAGTGCTGCTGGGCCCAGCTGTGGCTGGGCCGGGCTGATGCAGGTCGGGCCTGGCCCGACTGCTGCTGGGCCCAGTTGTGGCTGGGCCAGGTTAATGTAATTAGGCCCACTTTTTTTTATAAAAATATATATATATTTATATAATTGTAATTAGAATTTTATGTTAGTAAATATAAGATTTATACTTTATTTTGTTTGCTTAGAAATTAGCTAAGATGCAATTGGGGATGAATAAAATCTTATGTAGATTGTGTTTATGCGTCTAACTTGGGTTTTTAATTTGAGTTTGATTTCAAACTGGGGCCCGGAAGTTATACCTTTAGTTTTGCATAAATTAATAAGGTGTATTTGTACACAGCAATGATAACTAAGGAATTAATTATTCCGTTTCCCCCTTTGATCATAATTTGATTTAAATTTAGATTTGAAATTTAAACATCTTTTACCCAATTTGTAAAACATACTCATTATATATAATTGGATTAGATGAATTATGACTTTTAGGAATGTTAGTTGAATATTCACATGAGAATTAGATTAAATGCAGAATGGGAATGTGAGGTTCGGGATGCACCACATGATAGGCACCAAAAGTAGAATATCGGCATCGTGGACTCATATTTCCATTGTGATAGAGAGTTAATTCTCATGTACATATTTATCTAACTTGACCGTTGGTGGATTAGTGCTTACCCTCAAGAATTTGAATTGACACACATTCATAATATACTTTTAAATTTAAGTACTCAAAATGGTATTGGATTGAATGTTGGGATTGAGGGTTTCATATCATGGTTCATTTTGCATCTGTATACGTATGTATTTGTAAGTATGTATATTTGTATATATATATCTGATCGACTGCAGTTCGGAGGTGGACGTACGCCATCGGGTCAGCGTGTACTGTGGATAATAGTATGCAGTTGTGCTTTCTGTTATTATCTGCGGGATTACCCGTTTCTGTTATTATCTGCGGGATTACCCGTTTCTGTTATTATTTGCGGGATTACCCGTTTCTGTTATTATCTGCGGGACTACCCGTTTCTGTTATCTGTATGCATGATTTACCCGTTTCTGTATATTTATCTGCGGGGATACCCGTTTCTGCGCATTCATGTCATTGGGGTTTGCATCTGATTTATTTTGGTTAATAATAAATATATCATTGAATTCAGTTGACTAATCCATTATTTGCAGCTTACCCTCTTGCCAGATTATGTCAATCTGACCCACTACTTTTGGGTGTCTAGGTCCCGTTGCCGGTGCCGAACCGGAGGGTCAGGCGACGCAGGAAATTCCGCCAGATGGCGGAGTTGTTGAGTGGAGCACCGATGACATCATCTGAGGTGTCCTAGTGCGGTGCTGAGTTCGGAAACTTTAGATTATGTAATAAGGCCATGTCTGGGCCATTAGTTTATTAATTTAAGTTTGGTTGTTTTGAAATTTTAATTCTAATTGTGATGCTTCCAAGCACTTGACTCTGGTTTATTTATTAATGAGATTGATTATCTTATTGTGATGTAATATCCGTTATCTTATTGTGATGTAATATCCGTCTGCGATGAGCATGGATTTTAGTTCCGCGTGTGATTATGGTTGCTTGATCACTAAGCATAGCCTCACGAAGGACTTCGATCCACCCGGAATTGGGGCCCGTGCTGTTTATGTTTAGAAAAATTTTAATTGGCCCTAATTCTCACACCCCTGAAACCGGGTTTGGATCCGGCCCAGTTTTGGGGGCGTGACACAGTGCCATGATCCCCATGTAATGAACAGCTGTTGCAATATTGCCAAGTGTGGCGATATCGTCAATTGAACCAAGCTTGCATCCCTCTTCAATCTGCGATTGCAATGATGGAGAGTGGGTTTAGCATTTTAATGAGTGGATGATGTTGTGGATTATGCAAGTGGTATTGTACTATGCACATGGATTAATGGTTGAGGCCCATCTCAGGACGTGGGCCCCACAAGACTGTAGTTTTATTTATTTCATTTTTGTTAGAAGAATAAAAAAAAAGTTAACAGAAGGGCTTACTCCTGTTTCAATTCTTGGTGGATAAAAACTTAGTCTCAACTTAATATTCAATTTATTCTAATAAAATTTTTGCATCACACAAATCCGCTAAAGTTTTGATGCTTGAAAGTGAACCCTCCTTGCTCTTTGTCTTGGGTGACTGCTAACCAGACTCCTGTCAGTACTCATTTCAGACTCTCCCTCTCCCTCTCCCTCTGTCTTGTGTTATTCTATGGGCAAAGCGAGTAAAGGAGAAATACAACCATACGTTTTAACAAAGAAGAAGAAGAAGAAGAAGAAGAAGAAGAAGAATATGAAAAAAGCCTTTTCCTTCTATTCTTTATTGTTTTTATGTGGCTAAGATTCTCCTTATTCCATCATTCTTCAAGAAGACGTGCTATGAATAAGGCAGAGCAACAGCAGAAGCATAGACGCCAGTGCAAAACTGAAAATAAAGTGAAAAGAGAAAAAAAAAAAAAAGGTTATTATGAGAATCTTGACATTGACTTTTCAAATCACCCCCAAAAGCCAAAGTTTTGGTGTTTCTTTGAAAAGATTTGGCTCATTTTCCTCTTTTGTTTAAAAGATGTTGAATTAGGCCAACTTTCTTGGTATGGGGTCTCATTGTTCAGGAGCGCACATGGGAGATTTTCTTGACATGGGGTCTCATTGTTTAGACTTTTGACATGGAGATTTAACATAACCAATGAATGGTATGAGATGAATAGCCTTTTGTGGTCACAAATGTTCACAAAAATGCATGTTTGAAGAGGAAAATGTCATTGATTTGTGGGTTTGAGTCTTTACAAACGTGGATGGCCCACTTCTATAGTGGGTTGATCATTTTACATGATGTAGATATCCTAACCATGACTTTGACGTATCTTTCTTTCTTTCTGGACTTTTAGTCAAAAAAGTTGAAAATGAGCCAAATCTTTTCCAATGAGTCAAGGAAGATCTTGACCTATCTTTCTTTCTTTCTTGAATTTCTTGATATGAGGCCTCATTGTTTAGTCTTGATATAATCAGATAGGTGATTTAACATAACTCAACCAATGAATGGTATGAGATGAATAAACTTATGTGGTCACAAATGTTCACAAAAATGTCATGTTTGTAGGTGAAAATGTCAATAGTTTGCTTGGGTTTGAGTCTTTACAAACGTGGATGGCCCACTTCTGTCGTGGGTTGATCATTTTACATGATGTAGATATTCTAACCATATCTAATTTTATCCATTTTCCTTTCTTTTGATTGTAAACCACTAAAGTCACTATGTTAGCAATATTAAGACTTTGACGTATCTTTCTTTCTTTCTTGACTTTTAGTCGAAACCAAATCTATTGCTAAATCAATCAAACCAAATTTATTGCTAAATTAATCACTTCATTTATAAAAGTAATTATATAGAATGAATAATGGCTTTAAACACAGCTAGCCTAATTAACCAAACTATTAGTAGTTCAGAGTTTAGTCCCATTCATACATTATAACTAAAGACTTATACAAATTTAAAAAAAAAATTACCTATTCATAATTTAGGTCCAGATCCGAATCTCTATAGAGAATCATTTGGATGGACATGTGTTTGTGATCTCAAACGTTGATTACCATTTGGAAAAGTGGGTCCTTCAATACTATTGTGAACAATATTATTCCTGGAGAAAAGTTAGTTAAAACGTGATTTAAAATTTGAACTAAGGATGCAGTGCTATAAAAGTTACTTTTTAAGTTTTTGGACTGTCTTCCGATTATGTCATGATTTTCCCATGGTGTTTTCGATTACTGAAATTTTTAAAAATTTTCATATTGTATTAAAAAAATACCAACTACGGCATTATTTTAAAATACTACAACAAAGGCTCGGCCTTAACAATTTACTTAAATTTTAATATTTTATTTATAATATTATTGATAAAATAGAATAAAGAATAAATAATATATGAGTTAGATAAAAAAAAAAAAAGGGTCCCGTCTAACTCAGGCCTAAATCTGAACTGATTTATTTATACACGCAAATTGAAACATTAATGTCATATAGCTTTGAAATTGTTATATAAACAAAAGAATGATGGTGATTACAAATTAATGTATAAATCAAAAGGCATGCATGTGCCAGCATATGCTTTAATAAAAAAAGGTAATTAATTTTTAAAATGAAAGCCCTTTAAAGAATTTTAAAAAATCAAGATGAGTTTATGGGAAAAAGCCCCTTAAATGCTATTTAAACACGATTGGACCCTAAAGACATTTGTGCACTGATTAGGCCAACTGGGGTCCAATTCGTGCAAATATATATATATATATATATTCTGTAGGTCGAGATGAGTGACACTAACGTCACTCAACCCAGGGTATATAACCCAAGAGGCCTTCCATTTTCTTTGTTTTTCTCTTCTTCCTCATGCTGAGCAACACAGCCACTCCTCCCCTCCTTACCAAGTCGTGATCTTGCACCATTTCCAATGGAAAGAAAGTCGTTTTATCTCCATTGTGTCCGCATCTGTGGGGTAGGGTTGTTGTCTTTCCCGTCTTGTGCCCCACACGTCTTGGCATCTTCTTGATGTCATTGTCATTCTCTTCTTCTTCACTTTTTTCTAAGGTATCAACTTCCTTACGATATCACATCTATGCACTAAGGTATATCTCTCCCATCTGTCTATTTCAAAGTGTTTTTTGCATTAAATAGTATGATTCAATGTTGTCATTTTTTCCCCAAAATGTACAAAGTCTATTACCTTGCGCTATGCAATATCTGATGAATATGGATTTGTGCTTGAAGAAGGGGGAAAGATATTTGAAGTTTGATGTTTGTTTGAAGATTAAGAAAATATATGTGAAGAAGATCATGGTCATGCTATTTTTGCCTATTACATGTTTGATAAAATGGCCCAAAGACATGTTTCGTGTCGAATTTTTGGGTGAATGATGTGAGTTAGAGTGAAGGAATGAAGGATACAAAAAACATGTAATTTAACCTTTTTTTTAGTAATTTGTTGTGATTAATGTGTATTTTTTTTTCAACCAAAAAAGAATTCCATTTGCAGTTTCATTTTGATTGTACAACATTTTAATGCAATGCCTTTTGTCAAACGAATATTATCTCAGTCACGGCAAACTAGATTAGAAAACGTAGATGAGAAAAAAAGAACATCCAGTAAGGTTATATCATCATCATTGGCCCTTCCACATCTACCTGGAATCCACCATGTTCATTGAAATTCCACTGCACATCTAAGCACGTCTTGCCTCTTTCTACTTTTAATTTGGCTAGTTGCATGAGATTATTGTTACTCTTCGATATATTTGCCAACTACCTACTCAAGGTGATAGAGAAAGGCTAGGCTTTGCCTAGGAACTCAACCACTTTACCTCCCGCTTTGATTTCATGTTGACAATCACCTACCCTAAAAGCTTAAGCCTATATAGAATGACTGTTACATCGTATATCACAATAAAATCATATGAGAACCTATATAGAACAATTGTTACACCGTTTATCACAATAAAAACATCATATAAGAGCTACTATTTTTTGTTCTATTCCCATGCCCAAACTGCCTCAACCAATATTTGCTCTTTTTTGGAACTATCCACATTTTCAATTATTCTGACCTCCTTCCTTATAACTTTATATCTTAATAAATGCACCTAGGCACAGTTTGGTTGCATCAAATAACATCTTTTTTTAGTAGAGTGCTAAATTGTTATATGACTAGGATGAACATATATCACAGGCTATCATCAATAAAGTGATATTTATGTTACTCCAACAACATTCTTAATTTGGATTTAACTGATTCTTATAACGAATATCAAATATAATTTGTTCGAATTACCAATGACAGGAGCCAGGGACACATAGATGTCATCCAACAAACCCCGATAAAGAAATATGGGTGCTGAATGATTGGTAAATAGCATATGTAAGAGAGGCTAGACTTAGTCATTTGTCGGAGATTGATTATATGATGATTGACCATGCCTTGATTACCTGGTCAATTGAAAGATGGCGTCCAGAAATGAATACATTCCATTTCCAAACTAGTAAAGCAACAATAACATTGCAAGATGTTACTTATTTGTATGGGCTACTGATTGATGGTGAAATCGTCACTAATAGAACATTTCCAAACGCAAATGTAGTAGAAGTATGTAAGGAACTCCTTGGAGTAGTACCTATTCCTGGCAAAGAGACAGTCGAAGTAACAGTAAAATTCACGTGGCTCAAACAAATCTTCAAGACACCCAAAAAGAAGAGTGATGTAGTGAACACTAGAGCATATTGTTTCTTTTTAATTTCTGGTCAAATTTTCCCAAATTAGAATGGTGTCAGAGGTCAAGCATGGATGCTTTAACTCTTTAGGGAGTTCAAGGCTTACACTTGGGGGCCAGCTTGTCTTGCTTGCATATACCGAGTGCTAGCCCGAGCTGTACAGTTGCTGGACACAAAAGAAGGAGATGTGGATGACAAGTTTGAAGAGAAGAAGCATACGTGCAAGATCACAAAGCTCAAACTCTAATTGGCGCATTACAATTGATTCAAGTGAGAATAATATTGTTATATGTTTTAACTTTCATGTTATATCTAATTTACATGAAATAACTTTGTTTCGTCATTTCTGCAAATATGGGCCTGCACAAGAATGAGTATAGGTCGATGCCCTCTTTACAATCCAAGTTGGAAGAAAGATATCCAATTTTCACTTTTTAAGACTTGGAGGTTGAGGCTAGGAGAAAGAAAAGTGTAAACGAATATAAGAGAAATTCGTCAACACCTAAATATCTAAGGGGTAAAGTGGTAATAGTTGTTTGTTTTTTATTTGCTTATTTCAAAAATGAATGCATGTCATAGAATTTAAGCTAATGTGTTGTTCTTTTGTATACAATTTAACTAGCAACCATATAAAACCTATGAAAAAAAGTTTTTAAACATGATACCCAAAAAAGATCGTGACCTTTTCTTCTCCGCTACCATCTTGCTTCATTATTAGATTATTGAACAACACAACATAGGACGTGTGATGAAGTAATTCGATCTCCTTCAAATTGTTCCTCCACCATTTCACCCTGCATTCAAAAGGACTAATAGGATTGAACGGATAGTGATAGATTATAGCAAATATAGGGCCAATGTCATTTAGTTATAGGAAAGGAGGTCAAAAATGGTACTTGTTGGGAAGAAGGACTCCTCCACCATTCATACCAATGAGTAACTCACTTGATATGGCTTAAACATTATAGAGAAGATTTGGCTAAAGAAAGGAGACTTTACACAAACAAAAAGTACCCCTAAAGCCATACCCTCAAGTTCAAGAAAAGAGGATGTTCAATCCAAGGAAAGTCAAAGAAAGGAAAAGAGCGGAAAATGAGAAGAAATGCAAAAAGGACTTCAAATGGACAAAAACGGGGAGAATGTAAGAGTTTGATTATACATATTTCATTATAATTTTATCATTTCAATTATGTTGTAACTTTTTATATACTTTTATAGTTTATTGCTTTGATAGATCAGTTGGATTGATCATCAAACCGTGCTGAAACAAAAAAAATTAAAACTTACTGATTTCACGGAAAGGTTGCATGAGAAGATTAAAAAGTTCAAAAGTGGATTTCAATCAACTTGGTTGAACTTTAGCACGGAGACCTGTTCCAGTTCACAATCGGATGATGTTGAGGAGAAGATAAGGAAAATTGGGTTCTATACATTTGTTATTCATTATTTTAAGTTTTACAAATTTTACTTTCCTTGTAGGTTCACTTTTCAAAATCGAAGAAGGTAGTGGTGAAGAAGAAGAGAAAGAATAAAGGGATTGCAACTCCAACAACATGTAAATTGGATTTTGGAGAGATTATTGTAGTAGACTCTCCTATTTCATCGCCTTCTCCCATTACTACTTTTGCTTCTCCTTCAATGCCTTCCTTGGATGAAGCTCTCTCCACAACAGTTTTTGTGCACTAATCCCCGCTTACTCCTAATACACTAAAGTCCAACATAAATACACTTTATTGGAGGATAAAGCGGTTACACCGTGAAAGGAAGATCCCAAGACTTTTTAATGATTATGCATATAACCTTGCGGTGTCTAAATACACTTTGATAGAGGAAGAGAAAACATTACTGGAAGATTTTTTAGGTTTCTACTATGAAAGGTGATAACTTGAAAACCGACCGTGAATCACACTTTGTTTGCCAGGAATTTATAAGTGGTAACAATTGTTTATCTTCATTGTTTGCTTCTTGATTTACGGACATCATTTTGATTTTGACATCCTTATGCAAGTTGATTATCTAGTGTGAATTTTTCTAATTATGGTTGGTATGACTCAAACATGTGGACACTATAATAAAGACTGATATTCTACACTGACAAAATGGGTATGATTGTAGTGTATCTTCTATGGCCTTTGCGGAACACTCTGCATATAGTCATCCCATCAAATTCAAGCAATCGGACATCTACTATTATTGTTCAAAGATCATGGTTGATATCTACGAAAAGAGCTGGGTACAAAATAGACATCGACTGCCAATTGACCCCAACAAAGATTGATGATGTATGTTTGCTTATCTGGACTGTAAATTGATTGTAAATTTTCTTTTGTAAATAAATTGGAAGGACGTTTTGTACAGTCAGTTGAATGTAAATATTGTATATTACCATGACCTTTTCAATGGAAATGGATAGTTTAAATTGTTAAATACGGTATTGAAGTTGTAGTTCATGTGGAATGTCAATGTCGATGGAAGGAAACAACCCCTAGAGAGATGATAGAATTATACCATGTGAAATGTCGATGTTGATGAATATTCTTCACAGGAATATACCATGTAAAATATTTCAAATGAAAAAAAACATTCGAAAACTGTCCAGCAAAAAAAATCCTGTGACACTAGCGTCACCCATCTCAAGCATGGTCCCTATTAACTTTGCAGTTTGGTGAAGTTAGCATTACCACCTATAGAGATAAACCCAGTTAACTGAATAGTTTGGTGATGCTAGCATCACCACTTACAAAGATAGACCCAGTTAACTGAGTGTAAGGTTCCGAATCCCACTAATCCTAATCTATGTTAATTAATCACGTTCTATGTTAATTAAATCTTATTAAGGTTAATCTAGTTTAACAACGATTGTGTTTAGGTCTTGGACAGGGAGTTGAGCGGAGTTTGAACTTTACCTCAATAGTTGAGGACCTTTTCGTAAATTGTTCTTGCATCTTATGGGCACCTCGTCAATCACTACTTGTGTAATTTTTCATGTAGATCATTTTTCGTGTTGGACTTGATTTTATCTGAAATCATTCTAGGCCAAATGAGGTCCATTGGGCCTAAAATAAAATTTAATGGAAAAATGTGGACTTGCATGCAACTGCAGGAAAATTTATGTTTAAAAGAGGGGAACTCAAGGTTCCTTCCTCTTTTCCTCCTTTTGTTGGCTGCTGGAGCTGTTCTCTCTCTCTCTCTCTTCCTTAATCTTCATCTTCATTCCAAGATCTAGGGAGCTACTAGGTTGGGGGAAGTCTTGCACGTAATGGTGAGGATTCTTCTTCTTCTTCTTCTTCCTCTTCCCTTTCCCTATGCATTTCTCCCATTAGAGTATTTCCTTCTCCAAGTTACAGCTACATAAGGTGAGGACTTACCTTCATTTCATTCATTTGGGTTTATTAGAGAGTTAAGGACCCAATTACATGACATGCATGCCATTCCATGTCCCATTCATCAATTGTATGTTTTACTTGTAGAGAACCCACTCTTATTTGGAGGTTTTCGCTTAGCCACACAACAAGAAGGACTTAGGGAGGACAAACACTATTAAGAGGCAAGTATTAGAGTTCATATGTACTGCATGCATGATTAAGTCATTGATTCCTGGGTTGATTCTTTAATTCTCAATTCACAGCTCCTTATCCTTTGTTTAACTGTGAACACATGTAGTAAGTGTCTGGGAAATAAGTTAGAAGGTAGAGAGAGGGAATAGGAGTGTGTGTGTGTGTACTAAGTAACCATTAGAAACATCTGATGAAGCTGTGGAAACCCCTCTTCAATCCTTTAAATCCCAACATTCTGCCTTTAACTGAGCTACAGAATTGACTTCAGGTTTTCTAAAGCGTACGGCGAAGCCACGGCTAAGCCGTGGGTATTTACAGCTCAAAGTCCCGAGAGCAATAAAACTGGCTTTTGTACTGCGGCTTACCCACGGCTGTGCCGTAAAATGGACTACGGCTAAGCCGTATCTAGCCCGTGCCCAAGCCGTAAACTTTCTTATAGCGGACTTTCCAGAGAGCTTGAAAACCCATTTCCTTCTACGGCTTGCACACGGCTACACCGTGAAATGCCTTACAGCTCAGTCGTAACCCCACTGTAACCTAGTTGTAGGCTTAGCACGGCTGAGCCATAAATGCGCCTGAATTTTTAGAGGAAACCTGAGCCACTCGACTAAGTCGTAAGAACACAGTAAAATCTAGGATAGTAGAAACTTTCACTAACCTTGGAAGACCTTAGTATTGGCACCTTTCCTACCACCACATTGGCCAACAGTAAGTACACGTTAAAGAGAATGAGAAATTCCCGGATGATCTCCCAATGTCAAGTCATGGATGTTGGCATAAGAAGGGGTGTCCTTTATATACACAAGGTAATACCAAGATGCGGTAACACAATAGCACCGGACGTTTTATGAGTACATCGAGTTGAATGACCTTGGGATTATGGAATTATTTATTATAGGGGAGGCTAGTAATTCCTTGACCCTTACTCAATCCGAATGCATTCGTATTGTTAAATACCTTGCCTCAACATGATTGTTCATGCATTCACTCTCTCTAGTCAAACCCTGAGGCAATTCAGACCTGAGCTTCTAATGAGTGCGTGTCTGACAAGCCAGAGCTTCTAATGAGTGCGTGCTTGCTAGCCAAAAAGGAATATAGCAGAGGTTCGAACCTTCGTAGCTCATATAAATATGCTTCATTTAATTGTCCGTCTGTATTCATGATTGATATTTCTTATGTATGTTATGACGAGTATGATTGAAAGTATGAGAGGGGTGAATCCGAGTCGGCACCACTTAGCTTATGCCCTTTGGGGTATTATTATGTCACTACTGCAGTAGTTTACGGAGGAGTTGCCAGTACTCCTCGGGAAGCTAGCTTGATCTCCTAGCAACCCACATGTATGTATGCTCCCTTTTGGGAGAATAGAGCCTTGTGGATGCCAATTAGTGTGTACTACATTTTGATTTTGATTCCTCACTTATTGTTACTCATGCACATCAAGTCTAGTAGACTATTATTGCTCCTATCCAATGTACAGTAATAAGTTCATTTGATATATTATGCTAGTTTCATATGTTCAGTACTTACTTAACCGTCGTGTTAACAGTGTTACCCTTGGTATTGCAGGTATGGAACCCAATTCCAACTCGATTGCTGACGCGCCCCCGGAGGGTACCCCAACGGTACCTAGGGGTATAGATGAATGGAAGGATGGCGATGTCTTTTATTAGTCATCGTACGAAGTGCGCCGATTCTGGAGATGTTACAGTCAAACTTTTGGTTTACCTTGGGAATGCGCAAATTGAACCTTTTGTACCCAATTTCTTTAAGTAGCAGTTTAGAGTGTACAACTTGTATTTAAGTCTTAAGCACCGATATATATATATATCTATATCTATCTATGAATATTTGAAAATATGTTTCTCTTATTTTGCTCCTGATCCTTACAGAGTATTTCGCAGGAGTTCGTTTATGATAAATTATATTTCCACGTGTGTTGGCATACCTCACACGTTCCTGTAGAATCTCCCTTGTAGGAATTCGTGCACAATTCATTAGGGCACGGATTACTACGGGATTACATATCCACGCCTAGGGGCCCACTTAAATCCCCAAATTCCCGGGATCGGGGCGTGACACTGAGCAGTTTGGTGATGCTAGCGTCACCAATGTCAGGGATTGTCCCAGTTAACTAAACAGTTTGGTAACGCTAGCATTACTAGTCTATGTATGGCTGAATAGTTATCGTGATGCTAACATTATTTTAATATAATGATAGAAAAATGCTTGTTTTTATAGATTTATTTGAAGTAAACTTTTATACTTTGCTTCGTATAAAACACTACAAATGCAAATTCAAAGAGTGAACATTCCATCTATCAACAACAATCCACACATATAAAAATATTCGAACACCATTCATTACACATAAAAGATAATAATCCACTACAATTGGTTGTTTCACTATATAACATAGCTCTCCAAGTAGAAAAATAGTTTAACACACTTTACAATGTGTTGGTTTACATTAGATACCAATTGTCTTTAAACATAAAAGACCAAACAGTTTACAAAAAAGTTGGTTTACATTGTATACCATAAATCTTCAAACAAAAAAGGTCTAAATCCACGGCAGAAGACATTATTTACACTTTTCAACCTCATCTAGGAGGTTCTCGATAGGTTTACCGATTATGCCCCCTTACATTACAATTAGAATAAGTAACGATCCTGTAAACCCTATATAGATCTTCCATTCAAATTCGACTCTTCCTAGGCCTTCTTGGCTGTTTAGAAGGAAGTTGAGGAAAAACAATTTCATTGGACACATGTTCCCATTACTTGAAGTCACGAGTTGCATGTAAGACTTCATTATATGTGGTATAGTAGGCAAATGCTAAGTAACAATCATCAATGTATTGTTAAGCAACGGTAGGCAAATGCTAAGTAACAATCATCAACGTATTATTAAGTATTTATGTTCCTTTCATTCATTGCGGTGATTGCATATGAACATGGGATGCCCAACAGTCCATATTTACAACATGTACAAGATTGGTGATCAAAATATACAACATCCACATAAAAAGGAGAATGAACTTAAAATTCATATAAACCAGCCGGATGAGCATTAAGTTAACAAGCTTCTTCCATTTCAATGTCGAAAAGCTTCTGGGCATAGGGAGTTAGTGTTGTATCTACTTTCACAGAATCAAAATACCTTTTTTGGAAGAATTTCATTAGTTTGGCCCTTATCTCCTCGACTTATTTTACAATAGTAAGCACTCAAGTGTCTTTTAATAAGCTATTTGTGCATTCAGCCGTATTGCTAGTTAGCATGTCATATCGTCAGCCTTCAACATATGCATTCGCCCAATGTTGCCTTCTAAATTCATTTATATAGTTAAAAGTATCAACATTGATTCGTTTGATATCTTTCATGTATACATCATACCCATATGCTCTATATGCCTTAGCCGTGCCCCAAAATTTCATCACAGTGGCACCATTGCTAAATTTTACTTTAATATTTTCAGCTAAATGGTGACAACAACAACAATAATGTACAGCAGGAATTATATTGGCAAAATAGGAACAAGGCCTTTTTGTCGATAAAAAAAGGTAGTCTAATTTCTTGTGTTACCCAATGCAACATGTTAATTAGCAAAGAACCATTCCTAGCTAGAACGATTCTTGGCTTCCGCAAAAGCAAATGCAATTGAAAAGAGTTTATGATTTCCATCAAATGTCACCGCTGCCAATAAAACACCTATATACTTTTCACGAAGATATAATTCATTTACTGCAAGCAATGATCTCAAAGAAGACATGAATGATCTAATGCAAGGTCCAAAAGACTAAAAGAATCTTCTGAATCTATCTTCTTCTGTAGTTTCAATGTTTGTAACCGTACCTGGATTTATCATTTTTAACTCAATGCAATAAAGTGGGAGCGTACGAAATGATTCTTTGTACGAACCTGTAACAACTTTTAATGCAATCTCTTTGGCTACATGTGGCTTCCTATATGATATTTTTACACCAAACTCCATTTGATATTCATGGCGTATTTCGTTTAACTTGATATTATTATTTTGGCGCCTTCTATCCATTATGAATTCCACAATAAGTTGTGATGATGCTTGTCGATGTAAACTACCCATCAATGGCTTTGAGCAGTTATGTTTTGGCTCATATCTTCGAACCTTGATTCTAGGCTCACTTTCAACTATGAAAGCATGAATGCACCATGGAAAATTGCCTCCTTGCAACGTGTAGTAACCTTGGTATTTTTGGTCTTCAAGTGTTGAAGAGTGAAGTTGTTATATATCACAAACTTGACTATAGTCCTTCTAAAGCTTTCACGGTCTTCAAATTCATAGCTAAACCACATCTCCTGTAAGGATTGATACCCAAAATCAGTAATTACATCAATAGGAACTATGTTGTCTTCAAACGTGACATCCGCATGTTCTGTGTCTTGAATGAGTGGAACAAGAGAAGGTGTTAATGCATGGCCAGAATCTATGTCACCCACAATATCTGAATTAGCAATGTCTACTCCTTCCACGACATCTACATCAATATAATTATTTTCTAAACTGCATTCATTGGTATGAATATCAAATTCCATATAATTCTCTACACAAATATTGACAGAAGGATCATCCACACCACCACACTCTGATGGACGCAAATCAATCAAATATGACCTTCATTAATAATATAAGCATCTTACTAATAGTGGATAAATCAACATGCACAACTGTATATTGACTGATTTTAATCAATAAACTTGAAAAATAAATTTACATACCTTTTTTGCTCTCCACTAAGGTTTGTGGTATGATCTTCTGCACAACGAATAGGATAACTTTGCTTCTCCACAGTCACTTCTACTTGGCACTAGTACTTGTTCATGGTCACTTAGATGCAACTCCATGAAATGTAGCCTTCAATGATTACATGTTATAATTTTTATATTGGATAAAGCGTTATATATACCAGTATTCAAAAACAAATTTATATACCTTGTTTGCTCTCTACAAATATCTGCAACTCTATCCATTTTTTCTATTTATATATAAATATATCCCATCCGTAACTTCTCTCATTAATCTCCACATATACTTCATATCTTCATCATCGTCAATGGTAATCAACAAGCTAATGCGACCATTTTGATGTGGATAACAAATATCAATCTCATCACAAGTTGAAATCCATTTTGATACTCCAATAACTAGCTTAAGCAGTAACTTGAATGAAATATTAAGTCTTATGAACTTTGTCTTCGTTTTTCCACCTTTGTATTCCGGATGTTGATCATGAAATCAAACTTCCCCATCATGTTGAAATACAACGAATCTCCCCTCAACGTCAGACATTCTAACATAAAAAAATAGTTTAGTAAATAATAACCTTATAATGTAAATATGTAAACGTCCATAGATTAGCTAAGAAGAGTACTGAACACAAATTGCTCTAACTTTAGGTCTAAAGCTAAAACCTTGGCTTTTGAATCGTAAAGTGTAATGACTGCTTAAGTTGAAAGTCTAACGACTAATGGCATCTCTTATGTCAATTATGTAATCATGAAAAACAATAAAGAAGATGACCCCTTCATCGCCTGTGGATTCAATGGCTCCTATTAGACTTTGTCTGAAGTCTTCAAGCTTTTTATTTTAAGACATGGGCCAAAACTTTGGCGCCTAAATGTTTTCTTGCCATTATCTTTATGACAATTTGTACTATTGCCATATGGATGAATACATATTAATTCATTTATCATTCATCTTCAAACATCCACCTTCATGTTCATATATTTGTATCAGAAATGTTGAAGTTGTTTTGATTTGTATGAAAATATGAAAGTATTTTTCCATCAGAAGAGAAAGAACATGAAAAACAGGCACAATTAGAAGAATGTCGACAAATAAACACATATACAAGGAGAAATTAAGAGGCATTAGCATAAAAAGGAAAATGAAACGTGATATACCTGTGTATGGCTACGATATCACAAAGAAGCTAGAGAAATGTGAACAAGAGAGAGACCATGAGCATGTTGGACAAAATCTGTGCGGAAATCTGCAACGATGTGGAACGACATAAATAAACATCAAAACAGAAATGCTACTCCCATCCAAATAGGTTGGGAAGGATTCTGGGGAAGGATTCTAGGAAGAATGCAAACCACCACCTTCGTGGGAAAAAGAAGGATATTTAAATGGGAGCAGAAAGAAAAAAAATAAATGGTCACGCGAAATATATAAAACCCCTAGGTTGAGTGACGCTGCCCACCTGCAAGAGACATATATATATATATTTGCACGAATTGGACCCCAATTGGCCCAATCAATGCACAAACGTCTTTTAGATCCAATTGTGTTTACATAGCATTTTAGGGGCTTTTTCCCGTAAAATCCTAAAAAATCAATAACATCAAAGTACTTACTAGAAGAATAAATGATATCATTTACATGATTAAAAAGGTCTGAATCAATTTTCATTCTACCACAAGATATCAAGGATACCATGCAAAATCTCTTCGTTGAGGAGAGTCAGAGGGGAAATAATCAATCTTAGAGGCAAACATGTATACATGTATTGAACCATATTCACCATATAGGTGTCATCATATATTTTGATGAATTGGAATTCTAAAAAATGAATTGAAAAGAGATGGCCAATGAATATCCAGACTCTAATAAATCATATAAATATTTCAAAAAGGTTCAAGTCCCATCCACATAGACTTAATCGTCACTTCTTACCTCTCTGCAAACCCTCATTTCACCATGACATGGTAGGAATTCAATTTCCATCCAAAAAATCGTACGCCTTTTTAAAAATAGTACTATCTGATAACCCTTTTAGCTAAATTAGAACATCAACTTGCAGCCATGGCCATTCCAACTTTCGAAAATCAAACCAAATACATATATATAGACATAAGCATCTAAATATACATCTAAACATGTAAATACAGTTCCACACACTTGCTGTGTGTTAATGCCCTGTTGCGCTCTGAAAGCCTTTCTTTTTTTTTTTTGGGCTCAGGGAGGGTGTCCCGGCCCAAAAGGACCGGACTAATTCCTTCGGGCCCGGGGGAGCGGAGTAAATTCCTTATAGCCCCAGTGTAGTAGAGCAGTTGGAACTTGCAACTTTTGGGAGCAAACTGTAATTCTAAGCCAACCTTGAAAAAGGATACAATTCATTCTAATTAAGTGACACACATGCGTCCATCGGTTCGCTTGTGTTCAATCAAGTAACATTTCCCCTCGTCTATGACACACTGGGAGACAATTTTCTCATACAAGTGGACTGCATCTGCATGCACAGTTCTGCTCCATGGAGGCCACTTCATACCCACATTTTTATTAGTGTTGATTTATCCCCAATGATCCTGTCATTGTTATCAGCTATTACACAGAGCCGTATAAGTACATATCCTTAGAACTCCATGGTGGGGCTCACAAAGAGGAATGATATATCTTCTAGTTTCACTTCAGTGGGTCCTCCTACATGATTAATCACAATTCACTTTACAAAAATTGTAGTTAACACAATGTTAGCAACGACACTACATCAAAACCAATCGTGCTTTCGTTATATGATCAAATAGCGGGACTTACTTATTCTGAACTGAAACTTGAGGATATATTACTTGAGATGTAATTCATCTTGAACAGTGCAAATTATCTTTATGTAGAGACCCCATGATGAAATTCCAAACATGTGTTACAATTTTATATAATAACTATGACAGGAGGACTTGCATTCCCAACCATCCTGCAACATGTGGGATCAAACCTCACAAATAAAGATTAAAATAAAAATAAATGACAAACTTTTAAGGCTAATAAATTCTGGGCTAGGATGATTTAATGGAGCTGATTTTTTTTGAAATAATTTTTCCTAGAGATTTTTCCATTCTTCCCACCTCCAATGATTGGAAAATGGGAAGCATCAAAGTGGAACCCATGAGTTGGAACACACAAGCTAATACGCAATCTGTGTGAAGGTGAAAATCCATTAGAGATGTTCATGCGCTGGGCTGAACAATATTCGGGCCCAGTCCAAAATAAATTCTTATGCACAAGCCCAGCCTAGGCCTGAATTGGGCTTTAAATCCCTAGCCCAAGCCCTGCCTGGATGAAATAGGTTCAGCCGAAGCCTAGGTTAATAATTTTTAATTAATAAAAAAGTCCATTGTTGACAACAAAAGGATAGAACTTAGCTGGCTGTGATGCATAAAATTGGGTTAGACTACATGTGTTCAAGTCCCTGTCGTTACCAAAATGCAGTTTTATTAAATCACACTTGGGCAGGGCGAGGATCAGGGCTTTCAACAAATAGTCCAAGCCTGGCCCATATATTAAACAGGCTCTTAGTCCAAAAGCCCCAACAATTTTAATGGGCTAAGCTTTTTTATCCAAGTCCAGCCCCACTTCTAAAGGCTAAGGATCAAGCCCGGCCACAAGCAGGCTGGACCCGGGCAGTACACAAGCCACCCCGATCCGTGAACACCACTAAATTCCTCCCTCACTAGCAATGCTAAGTCAACATGCCTTACGGAGAAGAAAAGGCAAAAGCTTCTTTTACATTATTAAATGACGAAGACCTCATTTAGAAAACCATATGCATCTAGCATAATGGTTAGAGGGCTTTAGGATGAGAGGGCTCCTTTACACTCTCTGTCTGCACACGCATGCGCGCACAGAGAGACAGAGAGCTCCTGTTGTCAAATACAAGCACCCATTTCCTCTTCTCATTTCATCATTTTTTTTTTTTCATGATGCTTATCCATGAGGCCTTTGACCCAACAAGACCAATCCCCAAGGTGGTGCTAATTCATGTGAGTGAATGAATCCATGCAATGAATCCTTGCATCGGACCATAGGGTGTTATGACTTGATGATCACCCAAAGCTACAAGGACGATCCCGTTTATCTTTGAATGTACGGCACCCATGTCCCATGCAACAAACTGGGTGACGGGTCCATTAAAAACAAGTCTAGCTTAATTTATAACACGAAATCATCCTCTCGGTCATACCTTATTTATTGTGAAAGCCTAGTCCTAGTTGGTAACTCCTCACCTAAGAAAACCTTTTCTTTTTTACATTTTTACGCAGGATAAGATGATGAAAAATTTACACAAGCCATCATCATCATCTGAGAATTACCCTCCATCAATCTGTGTTCAGCACATACTCTATAAAATAAAATCAATTGTAAATTACTTCAGCACATCTAGAAGGCCTACTGAGTTCTCATTGACAACATGATCAGCTTGACGAGTCTTCGCCCGGTTTTCACAATTATTATGATGTTCAGGTATTAAAAAGTGGGTCGCCAGACACATCTGCCATGTACCATTTCATCTTATTCAACAAAATGTGTTATCTATAACAGACCGAAAATCTTAAGCACTGTTTTGTATCTCATAAACCCAATTTGTTCCAGCATCACGGTGAGTGCACCATATGTATGTGGTGAACTACAGACGGCTTTTTCCCAAAACAGCAGGCTTGAAACTAGCTATACCTGTGATCTCTCTCCCTGTCACCAAGCTGTTGATATCATATGTGCCTTCATATGAGAATATAGGTTCCAAGTCGCAGAATGCCTGGAAAGAAAAGAGACAAAATGCTATTACACCCACAACTAGAGGTTCCGCGTCTCGCGTAATTAAGACATCGAGAACATGCTGATGATTCACTAGTGATGATGGAAAATCCACATGCATGAAGCAACCATGCCCATGTTAATGTTATATGGTGTCTTAACCCGGAAGAGACAGCAATACAAGCAAGAGTCAACTTCCTAAACTGTCAGTTGTGTACTTAAAACAAATTGTGACAGTCTTCTAAAATAATGTACAATAACAGATCAGATCTACCACTATGCCCAATGCATAGCTACTAAAATGAGATCCGACTATAGACTGAATGACAATAAAATTATCTTTTTCTTTCTTTCTTTCGTCACTTTTTTTCTGAAATCTCACATTTGCACCCACAATCCTGTAAGCTGTTTTTATAGCACAGTCAAGTAGATCAAATGTACAGTTCGGTACAGGTTGGGCTGCTGGATTCCTTTGTAAGTGGGACTGTGAAGGATTCATCAGGGTCATGTTCAGCCGATTGATTCTCTATAACATGTTTCTTAGAATGCTGGTAGCTGACCCATATAAAAGAAGTGGCTGATTCCTCTCAGCCCAATCATCTGATGTCAACTGTTTATGTTGAACCAAATACGTTGTTGAGAGTGACGACAACAATCAGTCTAGAAGTTTGTTTCTTATTGTTAGTTGAAGAAGATTTTTGCATGGTTGACTGACTCGATTTCAGGAACTGGTTCATTTTGTTTCTTTTGGTTTTTGAGGTTCCATGAATAATCATTTGTAATGGCTGATTCAACTATGTCTGGAATCCTGTCACACAATAATGCTGATGCCCATAAGTATATTGCATATGACTAGAAGAATCCCTGAACTTATGAATATACCTTTGAACACAACCAAATACAATAAATGTCGAGTGTTGTTTGGATGTATCTTTGTTGCAAGTTTATGCCGGCATACATTGGTGATGGTATAAGTTGGACGATCACAAACATGCTGAATGGGAAGGATACAACATGTTGATTATGTAAATGATGTTAACTCCATGGAACTATATGTGAGTGAGAGGTTGTATGTCTTACCTTACAACTAAATAAGTCTAGGGCACAACTCCTTGAGTTCTATTTAGATAAAACATGGCTTGCATCTAAAAAAAAAAAGAGGTGGCCTAGTGCATGAGCCTCCCGCATAGCGGGGTCTGGGGAGGGCAAGATATACGCAACCTTACCTTCATTTTGAAGAGGCTGTTTCTATGACTTGAACCTGTACCCTTCAGGACGCTACCGGTAAGCCTTTACCGTTGGGCCAAGCCACACTTCAATGGCTTGCTTCTATGAGATTCAAAACTTAAATAAGACATTGCAAACCATAGTTAGAGAGAAGAGTCTGGCAGAAAATTTTATACAAAGTTGAGGACCTATTGGCAAGAATCAGTTTATGTGAGAATGTTTAATTCCATTACCAAAAGGATCCTGTTGAATATTGGAAGAGAGTTGAAATTAATGGAACTTTAATATCCTAGGAAGCTTTAATGACTTTAATCTCCAAGGAAGCTTTTATGATGAATTTGAACCAGTATGAGCCCAAGATCCACGTAAAACGTTATTTCTCATTGTTTTTTTAACCTTTAACTCTTTTTTTTCCTTTTTGCTCCATTCCCTCCTTTCCTCTCTTTTAAGGCTCCCTAGAAGTCAATTTGTGCTAGAGATTCCCTAGGCCCTAGACCTCAATTGAAAAACATCATTACCTTTCATAATCTCTTAGTCCTACCGGTTTTTATTCTTCTCTCTCATTTTCTCATTTTCCTCTTTCATACTTTTTGTTTCTGATCCTAAAGACTCCTAGGCACTAAATCTACCAAGTACCAACTCTTAACCTAATAAATCAGATTTCAAGCTCTATTTTGAGATTTAGATTTAACTTTGAACAACGATAGGAGGCATTGGAATTTTCGTAAGAGGTATGTTTTCTGTGTTTTACATAGTTGATCTCACAATAATAAACATTCATTACATGTTATACTCTTTTCAAGTGTCTAGAAATCCTATTAGCTACACAAAATAGTGAGCATCACACACACTATCAAGAAGGCTAAACTGTAACATGAAACCTCCTAAGGAGTTTATTTTGCACATTTCTACCTGTTTCATTGTTTATAATTTTTCTGGATATTTTGAAAATTTTAGTGAGACTACAGCATGACTATACTTTGTTTTTTTTTTTTTTTGGAAAGGTAGACTTCATTAAGGTAAAGCAAGCAGGACAAGAGAAATATACTGACAGGCTTACAGGCAACACCCTGGACAAAAAGATACCAAAAAACACCCACAATAAAGAGAAGAAAGCAAAGGGCCTAATAAGACAGGGCAATGTCCTACCAATTCAGCAGCAATTGGTCCATCATAATCCCTTGAAAAAAGAGGATTAAGACTTAATAGACACCCAAAAAAAAACAAAAAGCTTTATCCATCAGTAGCTGAATTCACACTTGAAACAATCTCTTCAAAACACCTAGTATTTCTCGCCTTCCAAATAATCCAAATAAGTGAATAACAGTGAGGAATGACAACTTCCACATTTCTCTTCCTCTAGGCACCCATGACAGATTATTCCAAGCTTCAAATAGGTCCCAAAGAGAACTAGGGAAGACCCAGCTACACCCAAACCAGCCTAGCACAACATTCCATGTTCAATGAGTGACGCTACACTTGAGAAAAAGATGATCCAAGGATTCCTTATCCTCCAAACACAAAGGACAAGCATTCAATAAAACCATACCTCTTTTTTAAAAATTATACAAACAATTCTTTTCCTGAGGGCTAACCACCCAAACACCAAAATTCTAGTCAGAGCTTTTAGTTTCCATAGCTTCCTATGACACTTCTTGTTCTTATCCACGCTGAGAATCTACTGCTATGATGCACAGATACTTCAAAATGGGCAACATATTGTGTCATACCTTATCCGAAACTTCACTTCGTATATGTAAAATCCATACGCTTGCCTTGTCCATGGCATTTCCCTGCCACATCCACACCGCATCTGGGCACCATAGATCTACTATCTTTAGAGAGAGTCCAAATTCTCTCGTCTTGTACTCCTGGGATAGAAACTGAAACGAGTAGATTAAGGAGAGAAAGCACCCGATTCTCCTCATTCTCCTTTAGATTTCTTCTAAAGATAGGGCTCCAAATCAAGTGACCTTCTGACCCAGGTCTTTCCAGGTAGCTAGATACTGTAACTCTCTTGTCCATAGCACAACTCACCAGATCTGGAAGTTGGACTAACAGAAGTCGGTTGCCTACCCATTTATCAAGCAAGAACATAACCTTCTCCCCCAAACCCACTCGATATTTGATATTCCTCTTGAAATCCTCTTCTACAAATATAATCCCTTTCCATATGTTGGAGCTTTTATAGGATGCAGAGTGGAAATCCCAGCTGTCCCTATCCCAGCTGTCCCTAGTAACAATTGTCCCCACAACACATCAGAATCATCCCCAAGCCTCCATAGCCATTTTCCTAGCAAAGCTCGACTCATTTCCCTTAGAGGTCTTATACCCAGGCCACCTACTAGCTCTGGTTTACACACTGATTCCCAATCCCTCAACTGAAGCTTCTTTTCACCACCTGTCCCATGCCAAAGAAAATCCTTTTGGAGTTTCTCGATCATAAGATCGAAACTGGACATTTAAAAATGGACATGAAGTACACAGGAAGAATAGATAAAAATGACTATAAGAGTTACCCTCCCTCCAATAGAAAGATAATTTGCCTTCCACGAAGCTAGCTTGCTTTCAACCCTTTCTCCACAACTGTATTCCACAGAAATTTATTTGCCGAGCCAAGGCACAGGGAAAGTCCAAAATAAGAAGAAGGAAGATAACTGATGCAGTCTGGGCCAGCAGCCCCTCTTCAAATTAGATTAGGATTATTATTAGTAGATTCCTAATTAAATTGTTATTAAGAAAGTTTCCATTACTAGCGAAGGGTTTTCTTACACATTAAGTTTGCTTTTATTATATATATGACATTGTAGAGAAGAGATTCTCAGATTTAGTTGATTAATAGAATTGGGTTTTATCCCCAAGAGGCGTGTCCTTGTGTGTGTTAAAGTTTTCTTGACTATTCGAAGTGTCTTTAGACATGTGCTTAGGCACTTCCACACAAGCCCTAACCCTAGGGCCTGCATCAGTTTGGTATCAGAGCGAAAATCCACGTCGCTCCGGTCACCGTTCGATCACCGATCAAAGACTATCTGCCCACCACTATCCCATCCATCTCCTCCAACCCTTCCCGACCCCAGTTTGTCATTCCCACCACTCCCTGCACCCCAGACGACCACCACACCTATGAGCCCCATCTCCAACTTTCCGAACCCCTCTCAGAAATTCATCCCGTCCCAAACCCTAATCGTTGACAAACAAACCAAACCCCAATCATCAGCCGGCCAGACCCCCATCTCACTGCCGTGCCTCATACCACTGAAAACCCAAAACAGTCCCACACCCCAGATCTACACCCCTTACAGAACAAATCACCCCATCATCTCGAAACCCCATCGTCTCGAAACCCCATCATCCTCTCCCCGACAAAACAACGGCTCAAACCCATCCTCTGCTCTTATTAAAAAAAAAAAACCGACCAAAACCCTAGACCCCTAATCCCATTGCCGTTTCCACCTTGTCCTTCCATTCCGGCCAAAAATTCCCGAACACAGAGTATAAAAAAAAAAAAGGGAGGGGGGGGTGGGGGGGGGGGGGGGGAGGGGTGGCGGTGTTAAGAAGCAGTAGAGAGGATCAGCAGCCAAGAGAGAGAAGACAATGTACCTGGGCCGCCTCCCGTTGCTGCCGTGGCTGATTGTTGTCCGCCATCACCGTTACCAGCCCCTGCTTGACGCTGCCTGTCGCCACCTGCCGTTGGTTGTACTCCTTCGTCGCCGATTGTCACCCTCTACTCTGCCAGCTCTTCTTCTCGTCAACCGGCAGTAACAAGCTCCCTTGAGTTTTTCTCTGTGGTTTTTAACGAAAGAGTCACATGTGACTTTGGACACGTGCGTGACAAAACCTTTGGGCTTGTATGCCATTCAGGTCCTTGTTGGGTTCAGACAGATTCATTTGACCCACTTGCAGCAGGACGCCAACTTATTTGCAATTCAAGTCAACTGATACAGTAACATTCCATCAACGGCCAGAAATTATTATTTTGAAACCATCTGACATTCGATTTCAGATCCGTCTTCATTAACGTGTTTTGGAGAACCGATCTACACATTAGGTCAATCATATTTTAAATTTTGTATTAAAAAAGGAAAAAATGCCTCCTAAGAAGCAAGTGGACGCTGAATCTTCATCTTCTTCACTTGAAGATTTAACTAGTGTCTTTAGAGAATTATCTGCAAAAGTTGATGGCATATATACCACCCTGCAACAATTGGACATTAGAGTGACAAATTTGGAAAATAATCAGCGTGTGCATCACAACCGTGATGATGGTGCAAATATTCGGAATCAACGGGATCCGCCAGTCAATAATCCTGATCGAAAATTAGGGATTAAAATTGTGATTCCCGAATATGATGGAAAATTGCAACCTGCCGAATTCATGGATTGGTTAATGTGTGTGGAAAATATTTTCGCACACAAGCCAATGACTGAGCATCATAAAGTCACAATGATTGCTACTAGATTCCGAAATTATGCAGCAACTTGGTGGGCTGAATTGCAAAGAAAACAGAGGAATCAAAATATGAACCCTGTTGACACCTGGACTGAGATGAAAATTATTTTTAAGCAAAAATGCCTTCCTGTCAATTATGCAAGAGATCTACGTTCCAACTTTCAAAACTTGAAACAAAGGTCCAAGACAGTTGTTGAAGATACTGAGGAATTTTTGACTCTGCAAGCTCGTTGTGGCTTGAATGAAAAGGATGATGTGGTAGTTGATAGATTTTTCAATGGATTGAGAATAGACATTTAGCATATCCTTGTCTTCCAACATTTTGATAATGTCGATGAACTCATTCAACATGCTGTCAACTATGATACCCGGATACTCTAAATGCCCTGAGGTATCGGTACCGATACGATACGGAAACAGGTACGGGATACGGCAAGATACGGCTTGGATACGGCACTCAATTTTAGGATACGGTTATGCAAAATTTTTTACCCCAAATTATGACAAATTTTGTCCATGTTGACCAATTTACTCCTAAATGAGCCCTCTTTCAGTTTGAGCAAAAAGAAAGCAAAAAAGAAGGAGAAGATGGCAGCGAGGATGAAGATAACTAAACTGACAGGAGCTACTGCTTTCGTTTTGACGGGTTGCTTCTTTAACTAGGTGGTAGACCACTGTGTTGCTTTCTACTACTGTTGCTGCTTCAAACTTCTAGCTTCAGGTGCTATGTATGCCTCATCTTCTTCGTATTCATTCTTCTTCTTCTTTTTCATTCGATGATGCCTCAGAGATGCAAAAGGAGCAAAAGAACCCATCACATTTTATTAATGAGAACGGGCCCATTGGGCCTTTTTTTTTAATTTCTTTCTATTTTAATGTTGAACTACTGGGCCAACCAAGACACTTGGCTCTCCTTTTTTTTTTTTCTTTTATTTTTTTCTATGTTAAGATTTTGTCAGGCCCACCTCATTGAAAATTTGATCCACATAGTAGGCCTTGTAATATATGAGCACTGCGATAAGTATTTATATGTATATGTTTTTTGAAATGCCGTACCCGTAACTGTATCCTAAAATTTTCAAGTCGGTGTATCGAACCCTCGTTCCCCGTATCCGTATCCGTACCCGTGTCCGTATCTGGGCATCATAGGCTGTCAAAGCTGAGGGAATTGCAGATCATCAGGTACAAAAATCCAAATGGATTCTACCAAAGACTTTATCTCTACAAGAAGCTAAATCCAATGGATAGATTTTTGCTAAGATGAAGGTCAAAATAAGATGGCTTGTTTTCATTGTCAACAGCACGGGCATCGCGCAGCAGAATGTCCAAAACGAATACATCTGATTGAGATTGAAGTGCTGATAAAAATATCTCAGATGATACTAAGGGTACTGACACTAATCCCAAGGATATTGACAATGAGGAACTTACTGTAATAGATGCAGATACCACAGGTGAAGCTTTTATTATCATCAAGGACGCTATTGTCATCAAGGACGCTCCACCAACTGTTGAGAATAAGTGGTTGCGAAAAAATATCTTCTGTTCCGCGGGTACAGTTCAGGGACAAAATTGCACAGTTGTTATTGATGGCGGAAGTTGTGAAAATCTCATCTCCCAAGTTTTTGTTGATCACCTCCAATTGAAAGTTTATAAGCATAACCGTCCTTATTTTGTTAAGTGGCTAATGAATGGTGATCAAGCGCATGTTCGACATACTTGCAAAGTTACTTTTGCCATTGGTGTGACTTACAAAAATACAATCTGGTGTGATGTGCTACCTATGGATAGTGGTCATTTCTTATTAAGCCGTCCAAGGATGTATGACAAAAATGGGACTCATGGTATGCACGACAACACCTATACATTCATACATGGTGGACAGCATGTTACTCTTCATCCCAAGAAACCACAACCACCAAAGAAGAATTCCTCAAAAATTGCCATAAAGGAAGTCCTTCATGTTCACCACATTTACAGAGGCAATCCGATGCAGAATCGAGTTCAAGGACAAACTCTTCTTTCAACCCGAGGAGGATGATGCAGTCTGGGCCAACAGCCCCTCCTCAAATTAGATTAGGATTATTATTAGTAGATTTCTAATTAAATTATTATTAGGAAAGTTTCCATTACTAGCGTAGGGTTTTCTTACACATTAAGTTTGCTTTTACCATATATATAGCATTGTAGAGAAGAGATTCTCAAATTTGGTTAATTAATAGAATTGGGTTTTATCCCCAAGAGGCGTGTCTTCATGTATGTTAAAGTTTTCTTGACTATTTGAAGTGTCTTTGGACACGTGCTTAGGCACTTCCACACAAGCCCTAACCCTAAGGCCTGCATCAATAACCTATCTTACATCCCAAAATTTCAGCATAGTGAAACAACAGAGTGTCGTTTACTCTTATTCCAATCAGTTATCTCTTGAAGAAATTGATCTTTAAGCCAAACACCACTTCGAAGCATAATAGGGTAGCTTTCATGTTCTTAATCTGATCTTCATTAGCTTCACAAAATATAAGTGTATCATCAGCAAACTGCAAAATAGAAATAGGAGGAGCCCTTTCACACACCTTTAAAGCCTCTTATCAAGTCCGCATAAACTATTGCTTCAACCATCCTGCTCAAAGCCTAACCACAATGACAAATAGGAAAGGTGATGGGTGACAGTGGATCCCCTTGTCTAGCACCCCTTTGGGCAGGCTGGGAAGAACCCTTTAGGTGACCCATTATTAATGATGACCCATTATTAATGATGGAAAAGTAGGCTGATGAAACACATTCCTTAATCCAGGCCATCCATTTGCTCCAAACCCCATTCTATTCAGAAGGTAGTCCAGAAAAAAAAACCTCGACTCACTCTATCATAAACCTTTTTCAGATCCAACTTATAGATCAGCCTCAAACACCTCTCTCTGCTTATGGAATGCAAACATTCACTGGCAATAAGAACCCCATCCAAAATTTGATTCCCCTTCACAAACACTCATTGCTCATGGGAGCAGATACTTGGAAGCACCCTTTGAATTCTTTTGGCAAGAACCTTCACCAAAATCTTGTAAAGCTCCCTACGATACTTATAGGCCTGTAATCTTTGATTCCAAGTTCTCCCTTTCTTTTAGGATTAACAGAAATGAACGTCGCCCCTAGACTTCTAAGAAGCTTCCCTCTCGAATAACAGTTTTCCATAAAATCCATTATATCCTTGTTCACTTCTGCCCAAAATCACTAGAGAGAGGCCATAGGAAAGCCGTCTAGGCTTGGTGCTTTATCTCCAAGCAGCGAAGACTGTCCCGAATCTCCTCTTCCTCAAACCTCCTTTCTTGCCATTAGGCTTTCTCTGCCTCCAAATTGGCAAAATCCAGGTTGTCTAAAGACGATCTAGTCCATTAGTCCTTGGAGTAAAGAGAGAAAAAATAATTCTGAATGTGCTATAGTATCTCATCATTGCTTCCAATCTAACATCTCCCGCCATAAGAGAAGAAATTCTATTGACTCTCCTCCTAGAGGAGGTCACCCAGCCTAGTATTTTTATCTCCTTTTAGCTATCTGCATCTTGACCTTTGTTTCCATTTAATTTCCTCCACTCTCAACTTTCTATGGAAATCATTCTTCAGAATTAATCACCTATTCCAATCATCTACCGATAAATGCCCCAACTCCTCATATTCGAGAAGCTGGACTTCTTCTAAAATGGCAGCCTTTTTAACTTCAATGTCTCCATAGGTTTTCTTGGCCCACTCTTTTAGTTTAAGCTGAAGGTTCTTCAACTTTACAGCCAATATAGATCCAGCCCAACCCTCCACTTTCATCTCTACCCACCATTCCTTAATTTGAGATTGCAGATGCTTCTCCTCCAGCCACATAAGTTAAAAACGAAACAGGGGGTCAGTCCCCAACTCTCACAATCATTGGCGACTAAAAATCTGTCCAGCGTCGACATTATAGGAGGGGATTAATGACTTGACCAGGTATACAAAGCACCAGAAAGACGAAGATCCACAAGAGAATTAAAATTTATCCAATCTAAGAAAGCTCTCATATCTTCATTTAACCTGCACCCTCAAAACCTTTCACTAGGAAACCTTATTATATTCCAATCACCTCCTATGCACCCCATTCCATCTTCCTCCAACATCATTCAACTCGTTCCACAGCTCTTTTCTCCTTTGAACATCATTAGGCCAATAAACAGAAGTAAGAAACCTCTTAAAGCCGGTAGACAAATCCTCCACAAGAGCCGAAATGGAAACGGCATCCACCCAGCATTTTTCCCAAAGAAACATGCCTTGAATCCCACATACTAAAAATCCCTCCAAAAGATCCATCTACATCTGCTGCACCCAAAGAATATTCTTTTTAACCAGATTTCTTTTAACTTCATCTCGAGGCAGAGGCAGCTGGACTTTGCCTCCTCAAAACATCCTGTCACGACCCAAATTCCGGGGCCCTGACGGAATCTGAGTTATGACCCGATGGCATACCATTCATACATATAAATCAGATAATTACATAAGGTCAAAGCATCATTTATTAAAATAAATCCCTCCATTTAAAATTTAACCAATAAGGTTTCCAATATCTAAGATTTCAAAGTAAATCAATCAAATACTAATTAAATGCCAAAACTAAAATTTCCTAAACTACTGAATATGACGGTATCGCTCTCCTCAGCCACGCATGCCAAACACTACGGGCTGATCTTCGCCATTCTCTGGTCCAACCGCAACCCGATTACCTGAAGGGGGTAAACAACATCAGTATAAACTGGTGAATGAATTCCTACTTCATGACATATTTGCAAATAATACAATAGCATCACTGAAATAATTAAATAATAAACAACTATTAAATCAAGGGGTGAATAAAATCTTTACCATGACACTTCTTTGAACTACAACTTTGCCCCCAAGTTATACTATTGGGCCATCACACTAACGAGATGCCATACATGCATCATCTCATTCCACGTCCCATAGGACCCACTATTTCAGGACCTCAGTGTCCCATTATCCACATCCGTATACCACATATACAACTTCAGTTCGAACCCAATGGTCCAAAATTATACAATCATACATAACACACCATGCATGTAATATAGATCATGGTTCATCCTAATCAAATCATATGCAACAGAATTAAGATACACAGAATATTTGCTTGTTCGTTAACTTACACATACCACGAATTCATCCTACAATTTCGGATATCTATATCATGAATATATGATGATTTAATATATATATATACTTATATATATATATGGTAAACATCATCGACAGCCTGGCCCCCCTTTCGTTTTAAACATAATAATGAAATGTGTAATTCATAAGCATATATGATACATCGAGAACCTTCTGTTAACAGCTGATGAATTACATAAGAGTATATATACACCCGTTAGGTGGTTTCGTCTCACAGAGCCGAGTTCCGAAAATTTCTCCCTCACGCCATGCACTATTGAGATCATCCGATGGTAGGCCATCCAGGGTTCTACCCCTTAAGGGTCATCGTCACTAGGGTCGCCCATGGGTCTTCTCCAAGATACATGGTGTTGATCCCCCATCCGGTGGCCCACCCGGTTTCACAACTCCTCGCCAAGAAAGGGGTTCAGTCGGTCGGTTTTTCTG
Source organism: Sextonia rubra (assembly GCA_037013555.1). NCBI lineage: Eukaryota > Viridiplantae > Streptophyta > Magnoliopsida > Laurales > Lauraceae > Sextonia > Sextonia rubra. The sequence goes on from JASUAD010000011.1 coordinate 12,397,155, forward strand.
AAAATCTATCCCAGAGAGCAGATTTTACAGCTTGATGAAGGGGATTTGAGCCAGGAAGTTCTCTCATCATCCCATCACTGTTGCCTCTTTAGATCCAACAGGTTTATACCCCAGAATCATGGATCACGGCATAGATTTGTCCTTCTTTGGTGTCGTCAGTCACTGTAGCTCTCAAGCACGAAGAAGAAATCCAACTACCCATGATCAGAGACTTCCAATAGTATGGATTAACTTATTTAACCAGGTCAGTACATCATCTAATCATCCTTATAAATTCTGGAGAGGTTCATTGCCTGATCTATGCATCTGGACTAAATCCAGAATAATATACACGACATTGAAGACTATTGAGTCTCCAATTCACACTATCCATCATTAAACTTAAATAGATATAGGAATCACTCACCTTCTGTAAACTCTTGTGGTTTGTGGTCGGGAATGGGACATCAACCACGCCTTGGTTGATTACTTTCTTCTTCCTCTTGATGTCTCACCGGGTGCTCTTTCTCCTTCTCTTGGATCTCTCCCCTTTTTTGGCTCTTTAGAAAAAAACGAAGATGAGTCAACAGGCAGCTCTCTCGGTATATATATATGTACGTCTCAAATCTCTATCTTCTAATAACTGCTATGTATACAGATCCAGATCCTTATTTCATTCAAAGATTTGTTTCCTCAAGAGTGGAAGTGTCGTGATCCTCACTTTCTAATAAAAGCTGTGTACAGGGATCCTTATCCCATTCAAGGATTTACTTCCATAAGAGTGGAAGTGCCGTGCACAGGATCCTTCCCCCTCCCTTTGTTAGCATATTACAAGTAAAACATGGGTCTTAAATAAAACGTGGGTCCCATCCCTTTTATATATAAATAAAAAGTAACATTATATAATTCATTAATTTAAACCAAGCTCAAAACTTCCACCCTTGGGTATTACACATCCTTCACTGCCAATCTCCACATAGCAAACCAAACTACCCCAAAATCCCCTAACATTCCAAGAGATTATCTTCAATTGACAGATAAGGATTCACCCTAGCACCTTCTACCTCCCTTGCTCATAGAAGGTCTCATCACCTCCTGTTCCTTCCCCTTTTCATAGTTGCAAGAGCAGGATAAATTATTCAACTTTCTAGCCCCTTTCCTTTTATTAGATTTTGTCTTTCCAAACTCCAACCTGTTCCAGTTATCCCTAGATTGGGCAAGGTCAATTAGTGCATCCCATCGCCCATTTGTCTCATTAACTGATAGCCCTAATGCCTTCCCACAATGAAGGATCTTCTGCAGAAGCCACTGAACATTTTGATTATGAATATGTACCAACTTACCTAGACTTTCCTTGTGTGGAGCCTTGATGCAGGCCCTAAGGTTAGGGCTGCATAGAGTGCTGAAGCACGTGTCTGGGGACACTTCAAATTGTAAAAAAGACTTCACACACAAGGACGCACCTCCAAAGGATAAAACCCACAATACTATTCAATAATCAAAGTCTAAGAATTTCTTCTCTACAATACCATATATATAATAAAAGCAAGCTTAATGCCTAAGCAAACTCTAATCTATTAATAGAAACTTCCCTAATAATGCAATTAGAAAGCTACTAATATAATAACATGGTTGTAATCTAATTAGATTTGAATGGGACCACTTGTAAGGCCCAGACTACATCAAGCCTCTCCTGCATTTGCTTCTTAAAGAGGCCACCAAGATCCATCCTTCCTAGTGTTTCCACATCCACCCTTCATTATAGTCGGGATGGAAACTCAACCATGGGATCTGGACAAACACGGTGAGGGCGGCTTGGATTGTTGGATGACAGAAGCAGAGCCCTCACATATCCTCTTCATATTGAAACCCATCCACCCAAAGTCCTCAGAGATTCTTCATTTTGCCCTTCCCACTTCTGCTTTTCCCCCTTCCTGTAACTCTTGTCAATCTCTTCCTTTTCCTTTGCCATCTCCTCACACTAACCAACCTGCTGCCAATAGAATTTTCTTCCACCTTCAAGTAGATTCTCAGCAGAGCACATCCCTTGCTCGCTACACTCGATGAAGCCCTCCTGCTTGCTCACAATCTTCTTGGGCAAGAAGAAAGAAACTACCAGTACTTCTCCCAACCTTATCATCCGAGGAGAAGCTTCTCAACTCACTTTCTTCTTTGTTACTATTTCAACATAGATTGGAATAGATGGTAGTTACTCATCCCATTCCCAATAGGCAAGAAGACCACAAGTAGAATTTAAAAACTTGCCTTGAATTAGTACAAGACTTGACTAGTAGTTCTTAAAAACAACCAAGAGTATGGACAAATGCACTTGTCGACACCCTAGTCTCCTTCTTCCATTTTTGCTCTCTCTTTTCCTCTTTTTTTTTTCTTTGGTGTGGGGATGGGGGTGTGGTGACAAAAACAGAAGGGGTGAGGGTGGCTAACAACTGCGGATGGGGGACTAAGATGAGGGTTTAGGGATTCAAAGGGGTTGGGTTGGGTTGGGTTTGGTTGGCACTCAAAAAGGCCGGGTTGGTTTTAGGGTTTTGAGGAGGGCTTGGGGTGGAGGCAGATGGGTCGATTATGGCTTCTAATGCTTAGGGATGGGTTGGGGCTTCAGTTGGGTCGCTCGTCAGGTATGGATTTAGCGATATGGGGCTCGGTTGGCCTATGAGAAGGGTATTTGGGGTTTCGGTGATGTGGGATGGGAGGGCTAGGGTTTTGTGGAGTTGGAGGTTGGTTACAAATGGGGGTATGGGGTTTTGGGGTTAATAGAGATGTGTTTTCGATTGGGTTATATCATATGCATTTTGGGGCTGTGCTGTAATGGGCTAGTCTGTTGTGGAAGTGGGTTTCTTGGTGTTTGGTAAGGGTAGGGCTGTTGTTAGTGGTATCGGTAATGGGGTGTGAGGGGGGATTAGAGAGGATGGGTTTAGAGAAGATTCGGGCTCTCGATAGGTCGACAAGGAGTGGGGGGTGGATGATGAGATAGATGGATGAATGAGATACGGGGAAGACAAACGTTTTGCTTGCAATTGCAGGATTTCACCTCTAATACCAATTGGTGTAGCCATGACGCACGATCGATAAAAATAGACCAATCTCCCGAAGGATTGATCGAATCCAAAAGGATTCAGCCACTCGAGCACTCTCACAAAAGGAGCAAACATCATAAGAGATATCATTTCAAAGATAACTTTATTGATCAAAATTGAGCATACATAACAATGAAGCCTAACATCCTTATATAGAAGAGTTAGCTTGATTCTTGAGAAATAAAACTTACTAATATTAGCATAAGCCTAAATAAAATAAGAAACTCACTAACTAATCAAACTATTAATAATATTCCTAAATAACTAGATGTCCAATTGGGTTGATGGACTAGGCCCAACAGGTTGGCCAACTATAGCCTAGCCTGCATCAGCAAGGGTCAAGATCCCAAAAAACAAGAACCACCCAACAAGGAATAACCAACAAGGAAAACCCAAAAGATTAAGCAACATATCAAAACATCGGCTAAAAGCCCAAAACCGCTAAACTCAAAAGGGAAAATATAGAAAATGCCGCCCATTGACACCGTCCTTAGCTAGCATATCTGGCACACCATTAACTTGCCTGTTCACATGAGAAAAGGAAGCTGAGATAATATTGGCAAGACCCCAAATCTCCTTTACAATGTTTGCAAACCTCCATGGTGGGTTAGAGCTCCTCGAAGCCCACCCAATAAAACAAGGGTTATAACCTTCCACCAGAAGAGTATCTACAAGCAAACATTGCTCTTCCCGAAGGCCTATCCTCAAGGCTAAAGATCAGCTTTATTAACTGAGCAATTGCCAGCAGGACCTGAATAGTTCTTCACTTTTACGAATGACCCACCAATACTAGCTCTTCGTCCACTAATGCTAACGTCAAATTCAGCTTAAACCTTACAAAGGAGGAGACCACCTAACAGATAAAATAGATCATTGGTGAAGGAAAAAAGCAACCTCTTCCCAATTTTTCAGTCACTGAGATGGAGAATTCACTGAAGAGGGGGAGGACAGAAATCCATTAAGGCACAAGAAATTTTATCTTTTATTTCAAATGTTCAATAGAAGCGTAAAATTTTCAAAGCATATTGCATTGCACTCTCTCCAAATAACCCAAATGATAGCTACTAAAGAGACTTTCCACATTAGTCTTCCCTCTGGCGACCATATCACCAATGTCCAGGACTCAAAAGTGTTGAAGACGACAGTAAGTGTTGAGGACAGTTTCTGAGAAAACCCATTCACAACCAAACCATCCCAGCACAGAAGTCCATAAAGAATAGGCCAACTTACACTAGAGAAGTAAGTGATTAGCAGATTCTTCATCAGACACAAAGGGCACGCGTTAGCCAAGATGATCCCACAATGCTTAGATTGTCTTTAGTTAAGATTTTCCAAAGAAATGAGCTCCAAGCGAAAGCCAAGACCCTTGGAGGTGCCTTAAAACTCCACAAACTACAGCCAAAGTTAGCAACAAAAGGTCTCTCGGCTAGACTCTTCAAGAAAGAAGAGACAGAGAAAGTATCATCTGTTGACATGGCCCACACCAATCTATCCTTCTCGGAAACTGGAATATACAATGCTTCAAGCTCAGCGAGCATGGAGAACTGCTGCAGTTCCTCTTCTTTTGATAGATTTCTTCTGAATATTGGAGCCCAAACAACAGAGCTTCCAACTCAAGAAAACTAACTTTTCACATTAGCATTTTTGGCTACAATGCAAGAGCCTGTTGTACTTGAGCACAAGAGAGGAGTTCCAACCCATAAATCAGACTAGAACTGAATCTTTTCCACACAACCTCCCCAAAATCTGTTGTTTGAAAGAAAATCAATTTTAGCTGATAAAACTCCCCTCCATATGCCTGAACTTGTCCAATTAGTGTCGGAGACATCCCACCCCTCTTTAATAACACCATATTTGGCTAAGACTACCCTTTTCCATAAACCATCCTGATTACTCCCTAGCTTCCAAAGGCACTTACCTAGAAGGGCAAGTTCATCTCTTTTATGGGTCTAATTCCCAACCCACCCTCCTTTTTGGAATTACAGACAATCTTCCATGTCAGTAGATGAAATTTGTGCTTTGCCTCCCAACCATGCCAAAGAAAATCATGTTTAAGTTTTTCGATCCTAAAGGCAACTTCAATCATGCACTTAAATAAAGACAAGTAAATGAGGAGGTTGGAGAATACTAACTTAATGAGAGTAATGTGTCCGGCTAAGGATAAGCATCTAGACTTCGAAGAAGACAATTTCCTCTCTACTCTTTCCAACAGAGGGTTCCATAAAGCTTTTGTGGCCATTCCAAGGCACAAAGGAAGGCCGAGGTAGGTGATTGGAAGGCTGCTAGCTTTGCACCCCAAGACCTTTACTAGAGCTTCGAGTTGGTTTGACTCTACATACACCCCAATAAGTTTGCTTTTAAAGAAAGTAACATTGAGCCTGGAAACAGCTTCAAAGCATAACAAAGTAGCCTTCACATTTTTCACTTGATCTTCATCTGTTTCACAGAAGATAAGAGGATAGTCTAATATTGTAAGTGGTTGATAGTGGGTAAACCTCTAGCTAGAGTAAAGCCTATGATTAAACCCACCCTTCTTGCTGCTGAACCATCCTTCTTAAAGCCTCACTAACAAGAAGAAAGAGGAAAGGGGAGAGCAGATCACCTTGATGCAAACCCCTCTTTGCAAGAAAGAAGCCTTTTGGGTAACCATTGATGAGAATTGAAAAGTGAGCTAACGAGAGACATTCCCAACCTCTCCACTTTGCACCAAAACCCATCCTTCTCATAATATACTAAAGGAAGTCCCAATCAACCCCGTCATAGGCCTTCTCAAGGTCAAGCTTGAACAACATACCCGGTCTTCTGCTCTTATGCCTTAAATGCAAACATTCGTTGGCAAAAAGGACACCATCCAATATTTTACAACCATGAACAAAAGCTCCTTGAGCTTCTAAAATAATGCATGGGAGAACTCAATGAATTCTAGAAGCCAGCACGGTAGCTAAGATTTTATAGATGCTTCCAATGAGGCTGATAGGGTGAAAGTCTCTTATGCTCTATGCTGTTGAATTTTTAGGGATAAGTGCAGTGAAGGATGCCCGCCAGTGTGTTTAGATAATCTTCCTCTATAGTGAAACTCAGATAATCTTCCCTATGTGTTTAGAGCGAGACTTATCCGTAAAACTTTTATCTTCAAGGAGCTTTTATATACCAAACTTTTTTTTTTTTTGTAGTTACACAAGTTTAAAAAATTAATTTATAGGATTAGTTACCCCAACTGAAGGGGTACAACTTGTCTCTTCAAAAATTTGTCTTTCCCTTTCTTCTCTTCCTTTCATGTTTTAGACTAACTATAAAAAAAAAACTAGATTTCTACAAACCTTTGGTTTAATTTGGTATGAGCATCCCTTCAAGTAGCAGCCTACCAAAGGAAGATAGCTATTGGTATGGATTGACCAAAATACCTATGATGCCCAAATACAGGGATATGGTTATGGACATTGACAAGTGGATCGAGGATATGACTCCTCATTTATGAAAATCTAGGACACAAATACGGATATGGGTGTCCTAATTTTTTCATTATATCAATTTTAAATCAATAAAATTATCATTGTTTTTGTCCCTTTCTAGCATTTTTTTATGGTGAGAAGTAAGAAAATTTAAAAAAATAAATAAAAATAAAGGGTACGTAGGATATGTCAAACTAAGATAAGTATCAGTGTAGTATCGGGTATCAATACAAGTCTCATATCAGTCTAATACAAATACATTGGGCTTATACAAGTATCCGGGGTATCATAGGAATTCACATAGAAGATAGAGATGAATGACTAGTTTCACTTCTATTGAGTTCATTACAATAAGGCTTCCAAAGACCTTGCGGTTGTTTTTGGTTTCCTTTTATTTAATTTTGTTCAGTTTGACATTATTATCCGAACTTTTAAATCTCAATTGAAGAGTTCTTATTAATTGGGTAAATGCCTAGAATTTTATTATGAAAGTGGATTTGACACAAAGTATGGACATGATACTTTTATAAGTCTCGACGCAGAACTGGAAGGGCCCCTAGTTCCAAGTCGTTACAACAGCATAACAGGTAAGCACATTCGAAAAAAGAAATTTGAACAAGGCTGATACAATAACCAACACATACCTGTTAACAGATATATATTGGTGACTGAATCAGCCACCAATGCAGATATATAGGATAATGGTAAAAATTTATATCCATAACATGACATGTAGCAAAACTTGGGGAAAAATGTGCACTAGGTAGGAACTTGCAAAACCTTTGCAACTAAAAAATCAGCCAAGATTCCATTGCCACCAAGTAACTCACGCCCAAGAGAAACTGTCTCCCTTGCCTTCAAACTAATCCATGCCTAAAAATAAAAAATGTGTCATCAATTCTTAAAAGATATGAGCAAAAACACTAAAATAATATCAACAAAAAATAAAATATCTATAATCATTTCCAAAAAGATATTGGGTTAAGTTGGGAATCAAGAGGGAAGGGCTCAGTGCAAACATCTACCTTGCCCATGCTAGCATGACCTGGTGTCATCTTTCCAGACTCATAAAGCTTGCAAAGGCGCCAACCAACAAGGGTCATCGCTTGAATATTTCCCAACATATGGACTAGCTTCACTTGGTTAATTTGGAATGCTGCCAAAGGTGCTCCAAACTGTTTCCTCTCTTTCAAGTACCTAATAGCATTCTTCCATGATAAATCCCTTTGGAAACAAATGCAATTAATAATACTGAATGGGAAGATTTTCATTTTCTTTCATACCTATGGCACATATCAAATACACCCATCGATATTCCAATAGGTTGCCAGGCAACCATTACGCGTGAAATGGCAAGAACCTGAGTCAAAAAAGGGTCATTTGTGAAAACTACTGACTAAATTATAAAATAGCTCCAGTAACCGAAGGAGATAAATAAACAAGAAAAATACAAATGTCACTTACAGGAAATAAATAATGATATGAAATTGAAACCCATCATGATTTAATTTTTGCATTCAGATTCCACTGAAACCATGGACAGAGCCAAGTGAAGTGTCTCCATAAGTTATACTGATGAGAATGGAATTCAATGGTGAGACCCAACTACTGAAAATTCAATGGCAAGAGAGCATGTTCAACTAGCAAACAATCAGCAAGTGAAGGACCAATCCTTCAGTGCTAGTACAGTTGCAAGACTGGTACTTGGCGGTCACGAGCAACATATAGACTAAGGTTGCCCATCACTCCATTTTGAAGGCCCACCAGTCTCGTTCTTCTCCCAGTGGTCGAGTGACTTCATTCCTCCATAAGAAAACTGAATGCCCAGCTTCGCAGAGCCGCTATCTCCGCATCCCACAGCAGAGCGTGGAAACTGGATCTACTATGTGTTCTGACTCTATTGGATCAAGTTAGATACTAAGCCTTCTACTACTACTATGGGGAGACTTAAGTGCATGGTCGGCATCTCTATTTCTACCCTCTAATTGTCTAAATGTCTAAAATGGACAGAGCTTTGAAAAATAAATGTTTGGCACGCCATTTAAAGCTCTACATGCTTTAGACAAAAAGAGGTAAATCCTCTTGAAACCAAATGCCCCAAATCTGAGCTCCTCAAAATAAGAGGCAAATTTTAAGAGGTGCTGCTACAGTACGCATGAGGTTTTTACACCCAGTCCCTTTTTTATATTTTACTTCAAATTGGAAATTTTCAAAAGATCAAACATGGCCATGCATCCAAATTTCAGCCACTAAATCATCATCAATCTCGAGATATGTGCAAAACAACTTGAGCTATAGGATATTTTTTTTCTAAACTTTGTGGGCCCCAAACACAAGATCCAGATCGTTGGAAATGTTTGGAAGTCTTAACATGGCTATCGAGTCAATTTTCAAGGCTTGATTCCTTGTGGATCTCAAGATATTTGTGAAAAACGTTCAACCATTGATGTCACACAGTTCAATTTTATTTTAGTCCACAGCAGTCCCTTTTTTTCCTTTTTATTATTATGTTTGAGACAATAAATCATAATCTAAACCGTTAAAAATGTTTACATGGTCAATGATAATTAGGAGACTGAATTTTAGCCGTTGGATCATCACCAGTATTGAGATATTTGCTAAAAAAAATTAATTATTTACTATTATTTTTTTTTAATTTGTGGGCCCCAAACACAAGATCCAAACTGTTAAATCTCATTTGGAGGATGAACATGGCTATGGGTAGAATATAAAAGCTTTATACTTATGTAGATCTAGATAAATTTGTAAAAAAAACTTTCAATCATTGATTTTAAAAAGTCTATTTGAAATAGATATTTGTACCACCAAACACATAGTTTGATTCTAGCCTCTTTTTTTTATGGCTCTATTTTGAATGGTCTATAAGAAAAAGAGTAAACCTACCAAACAAGCCCTAAGCTATATTTTAGAGATTGGACTCTCTTACTGTGATTAGTCTAGGCTGTTCCCAAGCCAACCAAAAAGCCATATCAACCATCACATCAGTAAGAGGAAAATTTCCCCCTACCGTGACTTCGTGAATGACTTCCAATGCTGCCCCTTCAACTATCCATGCCTACACAATATTCTGACCCATCAAACAATCACAACTAAGCAATCAAAGAAGTTTAATTAATTAATTAATTGTGGTAGTGGTTTACAAGTTAGCAATGCAACGTCAATCCTACTTTGATTTTGGAGAGAGAGAGAAAGAGCTTGGATTCCATTATCCATATGTGCCCAATGGCCACTGAAAACAAGGAGAAAAGGACTATTTTGAATTCAATCTTTAGTGTTAAAACAAGGAGAAAAGGATTATTTTGAACCCTGGTCTTAATGCTCATAAAGTTTTAGGATTTTATATCTTGGGAAATGATTGAGGTGTAGTCAAATTTAATATTTTTGTTATTTGGATATTATTAAAAGAATTCAAAATATAACTTAGTTTTTTAAGGGTAGCGTCCCCCTCTATTGAATGTCAGAGCTTACCTTATGCTAAGCATCGGTCCTTGTGGGGCCCACTTGGGGATGGAACAAGGGGATGAAAATATCTCTCCTCCACAACCTTCTATATGATGATAGAGGTTTGGATCATCATCCTAACCACTTGATCAACGGCCCACAAGTTTTCACTCTCCAAACAAGTGCGCAGTCATTCCAACAGTCCAGCCATCTGGATGGGTGGCAAACACTTGGCATTATTGACTATCAAGAGAAGCAAGGGGATGGCGGTTCCCATTTCTATAGTTTACTCAAATGGATCATAAGGTGGGCCCACTAGACATGGGCTCAACATAACATGAATACCAATGCACTGCAGAGATTTTTCTATTTTTAAATGATTAGAAATAAATCAACTAAAATAAAATATTTTAGTCAGCCCTGGCTCTGCCACCAACTGGAACATATGTAAACCCTATAGAAGTAAACAATAGATGCATTCAACTTAATTTGATCAGTGGGATCAACAGGGCCACAAATAAGCCAGTGTAGACCGTGTACACAATATGATTCTACCTGGCTGAAAAGGATCATGAGATATTGATATCAATAATAATACCAACAACAACAACAACAATTAAATGGATGAGTGAGAAGAGTTTGCTCAACTAGTTTTGAGCATAGTTGCTAAACTGAAACATGGATGCAGGAAGTGAAAAAAGAATTAAATGCATGGAACTTCATCTTGCAAACTTTTGTGTCACAATTATAAAGCCTACAATGAATGCCAGAAACTGAAAGAAAAGTAGGTTTTCAGGGAAACAAGTTTCTTGGTAACTACGGTTTAGGGAGACAGATAACTCAATGCAAAGAGGTACACATCTGTTCTATAGCCTTTCTTTTAGGGTTCAATACAGGAACTAGAACATTCTCATCAGGAGAAATGTTGCATCATAATGGGCCAATTCCAGGATCATAAACTTCAGTGGCAGACAAACCTTTCCATAGTCACTTGATTCACAGTTCAATTCACATTTGAGTTTTCAATGCCACACTTTGATTCGAAAACCCAATGGGGTAAGTTTGCTTAATTCACTTTCGCCTGATTCAAAGTTCAATTTCAATGAGTTTGATGTACTAATTCAACTACACAAAAATAAATGGGTGAAACGTTGTGTTAAACATTAATCAATCTGAGGCAGTACAAACTCAGATTTGTGTGAAATTTGGACAGTCACAAAGTCACTTGGAAACACTAATTTTTATTAGTTTAGATTTCAGAAAAGGACCCAATTATGCATAAATGGAGAGAATCATATCTATTCCTCAATTTAATGAAGTGGAAGATATGATATTTGGCCTGCACGAGAATTTAGGACTCACACAGCAATAAGAAAAAAAGTGAGAGAAGGAAACTGAAAAGGTGTCACGCCCCACCCTTCACACATGCATGATATTGTCCGCTTTAGCCCATGGGCCTCACGGTTTTGTTTCTGATAGGCCTCAACCCACCAAAAGGCCTCATGCATAGTAAGGGTGCAAGCTCTCTATATAAACCCATTCACTTTCCTCTCTATAGTCGATGTGGGACTCGAGGATGTCACAATCCACCCCCCTTAGGGCTGCACGTCCCTGTGCAGTAGCCTGCCAGTTCTTGTAGCCTGCCAGCCCTCTTGGCCCGCCCACATGTGAACCCGCCCACTTGCACCAGGCCACGGCAGGGACCCACACTCGAACTAGTCGAGAGTCGGCTTTGATACCATTTGTCACGCCCCACCCTTCACACATGCATGATATTGTCCGCTTTAGCCCATGGGCCTCACGGTTTTGTTTCTGATAGGCCTCAACCCACCAAAAGGCCTCATGCATAGTAAGGGTGCAAGCTCTCTATATAAACCCATTCACTTTCCTCTCTATAGTCGATGTGGGACTCGAGGATGTCACAATCCACCCCCCTTACTTTTATAAGTCCACCAGTTAAAAGGAACTCACAATTTCTAGTCACAGGTCATAGGTACAAATAAGACATTAGTAGAGAACCTGATGAAACTTTTTGAATAATAACCACATTAGTAATTAGTCTAAGATAGAGGCTTATTTGGAATTTCTAAAAAAACACACTTAAGACTCAAAATAAACTCGTCAGTGTCAAGGCTCCAGGCGGACTCATCAGAAACTCTCCTGCACTGTACGGTGTTACATGTATCACATGTATCGGACCAATTGTCTCATGCCTTGTGCATTTTAATCAATAGGATGGTGGGCCATAGTACTTTATGTAAAAGGGTAGTCCTATTCAAGCCCTTAAAATCTTATGAAGACTATAAACCAACCCGGTACAGTGTCTGACTGTTTTTATAACATAGACTAAGGATGGTCTCAGGCCTCCACCAGATTTAGTCCTTCAAATGGTGGGTCCTAGTGGACTATTCCACAAAGGAAATGGATTCCAAAGGTCAACACGATGATGACCACAGCAATTTATGTAATGGTGGTAGACTTATTCATGACTCCCAGAACTTATGGAGACTATAAATAAAACAATACACAGTGCTTGCACTGTTTCGGTTTCTATAGCATGAATGGATATCACGCCCATCTATTTTGATCTCTTGGATGGTGAGCCACATGGGACCGTATCCACGTGGGTCCAACACCTCTGTGGTCACCAAAGGGTGGTCCTTCAGATGACTAGACCTGACCATTGATCAGGTGGGATATGTGGGCCTCACAAGCAATTTTGGGAAAACCTGTCTATTGACGACTTGAACCTGGACATTTAATTTTGCTGTTTGGATTTTCCACTATCTTTGGCCAACTAGAGTGGATAATAATCTCTTAAGGCCCGAATTCATCCGGATTAATCTAGTGCCTTGTTGATAGAGATTTAAATAAACCCACTACTAGTGGTGTGGGGGACCACGTGTTCGTCCATATTCAAAGAAGAGTAGAATTTTCCTTCGTAGGAGTTTGGTTGGGATACAATAAGGCTAAGGCTAGAGAGACATGCTAGGACTCTATATGGGAAAAAGGAGAATTCCACCCTATCTCTACTTCCTAGTTTTACTCTAAGTACCTATATTATATTCTATATATATGTATATGACTAGAGCCCCTCTCCTACATACGATTCTCTCCAACTCTCTCTCCCTAGTTCTCTCTCTTTTAACTAGAAGGTTCAACTTTAGGCTTAAGAATTTGAAGGAAGCCATAGAAGAATTTCCTTGAGGCTCTCTACGGGTTTGGACTTTCGACAAATAAGGCAAGTGCACAAACCCATGTTTATTTTCCTGCCTGATCTTCATTCCTATAATGAGATTTATACAATTTTCTTTTGAAACCCAATTTCATATTGGTAAAATTCTTAATTATACTTGAATCTATGTATTTCTATATAGACTGTTATATGTAGAATTACGAGTTTGATTTACTTGATGTTTCTCAACAGCTGATATATATAACGTTAATACACGTTTATAAAACTGATTGAGTGCTTGAGACTGAATTTGTCCTAATGATAGTATTATTCACTCAGGACTGTATTTATCCTAGTAACAGTAATGTTCACTCATGGCCGACTGGTGAATACAATATATGGGATTGAATTTATGCTTACTGTACTTTGCAAAACTGGAAACGATCTGGTGTAGTATGGTGAATAGGATCCTTAGAGATTATTATCCACTCTAGTTGGCCAAAGATAGTGGAAAATCCAAACAGCAAAATTAAATGTCCAGGTTCAAGTCGTCAATAGACAGGTTTTCCCAAAATTGCTTGTGAGGCCCACATATCCCACCTGATCAATGGTCAGGTCTAGTCATCTGAAGGACCACCCTTTGGTGACCACAGAGGTGTTGGACCCACGTGGATACGGTCCCATGTGGCTCACCATCCAAGAGATCAAAATAGATGGGCGTGATATCCATTCATGCTATAGAAACCGAAACAGTGCAAGCACTGTGTATTGTTTTATTTATAGTCTCCATAAGTTCTGGGAGTCATGAATAAGTCTACCACCATTACATAAATTGCTGTGGTCATCATCGTGTTGACCTTTGGAATCCATTTCCTTTGTGGAATAGTCCACTAGGACCCACCATTTGAAGGACTAAATCTGGTGGAGGCCTGAGACCATCCTTAGTCTATGTTATAAAAACAGTCAGACACTGTACCGGGTTGGTTTATAGTCTTCATAAGATTTTAAGGGCTTGAATAGGACTACCCTTTTACATAAAGTACTATGGCCCACCATCCTATTGATTAAAATGCACAAGGCATGAGACAATTGGTCCGATACATGTGATACATGTAACACCGTACAGTGCAGGAGAGTTTCTGATGAGTCCGCCTGGAGCCTTGACACTGACGAGTTTATTTTGAGTCTTAAGTGTGTTTTTTTAGAAATTCCAAATAAGCCTCTATCTTAGACTAATTACTAATGTGGTTATTATTCAAAAAGTTTCATCAGGTTCTCTACTAATGTCTTATTTGTACCTATGACCTGTGACTAGAAATTGTGAGTTCCTTTTAACTGGTGGACTTATAAAAGTTTGGGGTATTTATTAATATTTGTAAAATTTGAGGATTCCATTTGGTATTAAAGGACCTTTGTTCAAATTAAACTAAGTCAATAATATGAGTTGAAACTAAATCATGTCTTTATGGCTTGACAACCACCTTTGAAATTATTTTGAAATATGCCTAAGTATAAGAAACTTAAGAGTGTGACGTCATGGGCTCTTCAAACACCAACCAACTTCAGAAGCGCCAACAAAGAATTAACCCAAATCTAAAGAGGAGATCCTCGCGATCATCCAAATTAGATTTAGGGCAAGTATACGGTGTTTGAGAATCCCATGATGTCATAGGGTTAAGTTCGCTTAGACCCGACGTGCAGTATGACCCGTAAAATCTGGATTTTTGTATCTTGGAAATTTATTATTTGGTTTTATGTTTTCAATCAAATCTAAAATATACTCTGACATGATAAAATATATTTTTCTCTGTTATATGGTTTATGGTATTCGGACATTGCACCTGTCAACTTTGGAATCTGTTATTTGTAGATAAAGTCTATTTTCATGATTATTTGGTTGCTTATCCGTATTTTGAATTAAGGCGATACCACTAGGCTGTTTTAAGTCTAGCATAGTGGGGCACCACTGTGTAGGGGCTATTCTTCTGAAACTATCTGCAGATTAGTTTACTCTCTGTCTGTGACAATCAGTCACTTCGGTACCAAAAACTCTGTTACTCTGTTCTGATGGCCAATGGCCATAACTCTGAATCTCTGGGTACCAAACTCTGTTCTCTGTTCCCGTCACGTTAAAGGGGGCCGCTATAATACCTGTGACAACTTAGCCAATGTGGGACGCCAATTTATTTTGAATGCTATGATATTTGTAAAATCTTTATTTGGTTTTATGCAGGAATCTACATCTTGTATTATTATATCTTTTCAATTTATTTTGAAAACCCCGTGATTTATCTGCCTTTGATTTTTACTCAAAAATGGTATGGAATATGAAAATTGGGTAGGTATACTTGCTGAGGTTATTTCATAACCTGACCCCCTTGTGATTGGCGCTTGTAGGTAACAACACCCCTCCCAATGAACCGGATGGAACGGCGGTTGAGGAGGAACCGCAGGGGAACTACGCGTGGAGCGCAGACGATATAGCTTAAAAATATCGTACCTGCGTGAGAGAGACGATAATTAGATAATTAGTTTATTTATGCTGAGTTTAAATTTGAGATTAGTTGTAAGCCCTTGGTTGGCTATTTGTGTTAGGATCTAGTTAATTGAATTATGTGATTACCTATGGATTTATTTATGACTTTGATGCATCTGTAACAATCCGCCCCGCACCATCGAGGTATTGTCCGCTTTGGACTTCCAGGAGGTCACCCATCCTAAAATTGCTCTGACTCGAGCACGCTTAACTTTATAGTTTTTTATGGAAGTCCTCACGGTTTTGTCCTCAAAAGGCGCCTCGACAGTTTAGGACGGATTATTACTTATATTCTTTCATTCAGATGTACTTTTTGGGACTGGGTCGTTACAGGCCCACCAGCTTCCGCCGGATATGTCCCCATATCCACATATCTAGACTGTCGGACCGAAGACGGCCTCATAAGCGATGTGGGACTTCGTTCCTCCTCCTTCGTTCCCCCTCCTATTTGTGGAGGGCAGGATTCGAGAGGGAAGCAGGATTCGAGTGGTCCCCAAGGGGTCCGGCCTAACGGCCTCACCCTCCACCACTCAGAGGAGAGCCATCCCCTGCTCTGATACCATCTGTAACAACCCGCCCCGCACCATCGAGGTATTGTCCGCTTTGGACTTCCAGGAGGTCACCCATCCTAAAATTGCTCTGACTCGAGCACGCTTAACTTTATAGTTTTTTATGGAAGTCCTCACGGTTTTGTCCTCAAAAGGCGCGTGACAAAAGGAGAGGACTTCAAATTGTTAAACACTGCCCAGTTTGTTGTAACTGTCAATCCCAAGCCTGGATAAAGTAGAAAGATTGCGTCAGGTAAGTTGACAACTAGCATAAAACTTTTGTCACAATTCTAACATGAATTGTATAAGGCAAAAAAATAAATTAAGAAAGTAGTAAGTGATCACTTAGATAATAAGTTACGAACAATCAAAGCAAACAAAGATATTTTCAATCTAGCAAGAATGATGAAAAGGAAAACTACGGACTTAGATCAAGGCAGATGTATGAAGAGCAACGACCAGAAGGTTTTAGGAAAAGACAATAATATTAAAGAAAAGTGGAGAGAGTATGTTAACAAATTTTTAAAATGAAGAATTTGCAGGATGCTTAAGACTAAGAGATGATACTCTAGTAGCAAGACATACCTTTACCACAAATTTAGGGTGGCAGAAGTGAATAAAGTATTCACAAGAATGAAGACAAGAAAGACTAAAGTCCTCAATGGCATTCCAATAAGGCTTCGAAATGCTTAGTAGAAATTGGTTGTATTTGGTCAGCTAGGCCCTTTAAGGACAGAAATCGACAAATGAATGGAGAAGTGTCATAGATACAAAAACAAAGGAGATATACATAGTTGCACCAATTAGTGTGGGACTAAACTTATGAGTCACACTGTGAAACTATGAGCGAGAGAGACATAGAACAATGACTTAGACAAAAGACCAAGATATCTAAAAATCAGTTTAGGTTCATGCCAAGGAGGACAACTATGAAAGATATCTTTGCACTTAGACAATTAATGAAAAAATACCAAAAGGAAAGGAAAAATCTTCATATGGTCTTCATCGATCTAGAGAAAAGCACACAACTTAATTAGGTGAGTTTTAGTTAAAAGGAGTGTTCCAAGAGGTTATATTGGCATCATTAAAGACATGGATAAGGGTTCGGTCATGAGTGAAAACTACCTATGAAGAGACAAGTGACTTTCCAATGACCATAGATTTGCTAAGGGAATAAGCTTTAGGCTTTTATCTTTTTGCATTATGGACAAATTAACTACTGATATTCAAGAGGAAGTACCTTGATGTGTGCTCTTTGTAGATGTTATAATGATGAACAATTTGAGAGATGGAATAAATGGAAAACTTGAAAGATGGAAAGAAGTTATAGAATTCAAGGGCTTTAAAACAAATAATACAAAGACAAAATATATAAATTGAAACTTCAACAGGGAACTGCAAAGCGATGTCACTCATGATGAGAATTGAAGCCCAAGAGATACCAGAAAAAAGATTTCTTTTGTTACCTCAGCTCTACAATCAGTAAGGATGTAGAGATTGAGGAGGAAGATGAACATAGGTTAAAAGTTGTATGGTTTACGTGGAAAACTGTTTTATTATTATTATTATTATTATTATTATTATTATTGTTAGATGATATAAAAGTGGTAGAATTGAGAGATGGCATTAATCTAAAACTTGAGAGATGGCAGGAGGTTTTATAATCCAAGGGTTGAAAAATAAGTCATAGAAAGACAAAATATATAAAATTACCAACTTCAATCGGAATGCGCAAAGAGATGTAACTCTTATTACAATTGAAACTCAAGAGATACCACAAAAAGATTCTTTCCAAGGCTTTGGCATAGGATAAAAGTTGGATGGTTGAAGAGGAAACTTCTTTTTTTTTATGAGCTAGTGGAAGATGAATTCAAAGATGGCATAAATGTAAAGCTTTAGAGATGGAACGGGTTTTAGAATCCAAAGGCTTTAAATAAGTTGTACAAGAAAGAATATGTAAACTGCAAATTCATCATGGTTGTGCAAAGAGACATACTCTTATGAGAATTGAAGCTCAAGAGAAACAACAAAAAGATGCCTTTCGATACTTTGGCTCTATACTTGTAAGGATGGAGAGATTAAGGAGACGACAAATATAGGATAAAAGTTGAATGACCGAAGTAGAGTCTCGCTTCTAGAGTGCTTCATGGTCAGTGCATGCCAATAAGATAAAAAAGAAAATGTTGCAAGACAAGAACTAGACTAGTGATGACCTATGGAGTAGAATCTTGGTCAATCAGAAAACTACACCCGCAAAAAACACGAGTATATCAAAGATGAGAATGTTGAAATGGAGATGTGGTGAAAATATGAAACATAGAATTAGAAACGAGTGAATGTAAGAGAGACCGAGGCCGGATGTCAAACGTAGGATACTGGATGATTGGAGTGGAGACTTGCTTTTGGAATGCTTTGTGATTAGTGCATATGAACAAGAATGATAGAAATTTACAAAACAATAATTAGACCAGCTATGACTTATAAAGCATAATGTTAGCAATTTATTAAACAACGTATGCAAAATAATAATAATAATAATAATAAGTATAGCAAAGATGAGAATATTGAAATAGATGTGTGGTAAAACTACAAAAGAATCAAAATTGAGAGTATTTTGGAGAATTTGGCGGTGGCGTGATAAATAAAGAGAGACTCGTTTAAAATGATTTGGACATGTCTAGTGTAGGTCAACAACGGCGCCTGTGAAGAAATTTTTCTATGTAGGTTGATGGCCCCTCAAGGAAAAGGGATAGGTCCAAGGAGGATGTGGATGAAAGTCGTAAGGATTAATATAGAAGTCTAACCTATAACAGAATTTGGCTCAAGATAGTCAGGAAAGGAGAAAAAATATTCATATGGCAAGACCCACAATAATTAGAACAAGCTTTTCATGACAATGATGATGAGAGGAAAATTGAGAAAACATTCTTCAACCAAATTCATGACGGTCAAAATAAAGGCACATTAATTAAAATCTAAACAGGTCAAAACATATTATTAGTAGTTGCTTTAGTTGTTTTATTAATATTTAGCAAGTCTAGTCATATTTGATTTAGGACTTCTTATTTGTTTAGAATTAGTTGTTTCCCTTTTTATATGATGTCTTAGTTATAAATAAAAATGTAATCTCTTCATGGGATATATACAAAGACTTTCATATTGAATAAAGTTTTGGGCATTGGTTCTCAGTTGAGAGAGTTATTTGTCTTTGGTGAGGCACCTAGACAATTTATCCATAAACCTTTTGGCTTGGAGATTAGCCCGTTGGCTAATCTTCTTCCCCTGCGCTACTTCACTTTGATAAAAGATATTTCAATCATCTGATCATCAGATTGACCAGTATGGAATACATAATTCTAATGTGTTATTATATGCACATGTTCACATGTGATTGATCAATGGGCCCAACATTTTAGAAATAAGATTTAGATAAATCCAATAGAAAAGGACACTCATCTTCATTGGTTTAGATTGCTCGGTGGGCCATACACCATAAGTCTCCCAAAATTTCTAGTGAACCACTCTACTTTTAAGACAGTTTTTCATTCCTTTTTTTTTTTTTTTTTTGGTTGGGGGCCAAAGAGAAATAGTAGATTCCGCTGACCTTCATCACAAAATCAACAGGTCATCTTTAATCCACTGGGAGCTTTCTCAAACAAAGGAGAAGGGGGTATAAAAGTGCATAACTGCAACCCTTCATTGAGATAAATTGAACAATAAAATTCTATGAAGGAACAACCATTCCTTTATATGAATATAAATAGTGTTCAACAAAAATTGAGATAAATGCTGTCAGTATTCTATGACTCATATAGAATCCTAAGGAAAACAACTTGTATCTATGCAATAAATCCCACTAAGTGGTGAATCTTAGGATTCGGGTGTGAATCTTACAATTCAAAACTCATTTCATCGGATCTTACGATTCAAGCAATTCAGCTAAGTAACAACTATCACATTGTGAATATTAATAATAATACTTTACTCCTCTATTTTTCTTTCATTTCAATTATAAGAAGGTTCTAAAGATGAATACTGAACGGGCATTCAACTGCACATATGGAGTTTTACTTGTATACAATTCTTTAACTATGTTCATGAACAGTTTCTTATATCATAACAAAATAAGATTGATGATTTTGATTTTTCAATATAAAGATAACCGAAAAAAAAATATTGGAACTTGTTATATTTTTTCTCAGAACATCGATATCTTACACTATGATATATTAATACATCTCAATTATGTGTGCTTCATATAATTAATAATCATAGTCTTATTTGTCATTGCATTTATGCGGCTATGGATGGATTTGAATAACTACTTTGCTCTTCTCTTTATTATTTTTTTATTATTTTATCATTTTGAGATTCACGGTACAATTTGATTCATCCAATGATTTGCACCATTCAAGGGGATGAATGAAAAAAGGATTATTCAATGAACCACTTTACTTTTACAATAAGGGAGAGTTTGTGTGCATGTTTGGGGACCCCCGGGGGGTGGGGGGGCGCGGGCTCACACAGAGAGAGAGAGAGATATATACAATTGCATTAAGTTTCTACTAGAAAGAGACTTTCGGAGCATGTTTTCCATGTAGATGACCTCTCCATCTTTGATGCAATTTTGAGAAACCAAATTCCAAATTCCAGTTAGGAACCCAATGAACCCCGGTCTTCAATAAAATGTAAATCAAAGAGAAATAGTAGATTTCGCTGCCCTTGATCACAAAATCAACAGGTCATCTTCAATCCATTCAGAGCTTTCTCAAACCAAGGAAAAGGGAGTATAAAAGTGCATAACTGCAACCTTTCATTAAGTATACTGAATAAAAAGAGTCTATGAAGGAACATCCATCCCTTAACATAAATATAAATAGTGTTTGGCAAAAATTAAGATACATGTCGTCAATATCCTATGACTCGTATCCAATCCTAAGGAAAACAATTTTTATCTATGCAATAAATCCCATTTAGTAGTGAATCTTAGGATTCGAGTGTAAATCTTAAAATTCAATACTCATTTCATTCAATCCTATGATTCAAGTAATTCAACAGAGTAACAACTACCACGATGTCAATATTAATAACATTTTACTTTTTTCCTTTCATTGCAATTTTAGGAAGGTTCTAAAGATGAATTGCTAAATGAGCATTCGACTATACCTATTAGAGTTTTAAATTGTATACAGTTTTTTTAACTTTTTATTCATGAACACTTTCTTAACTTCAATTGATATCATAACTTGTAAGATTGGTGATTTCGATTTTTTAATATAAAGATAAAAAAAATAACTAAATAAATAAACCTATTGCAACTTTTGTATTTTTTTCTCATAACATTGATAACTTACACATTTAACTGTTTATACACATAATATATTAATACACATGAACAATGTTCTTCATATAATTGAATAATCATAGTCTTACTTGTCATTGTATTTATGCTACTATAGATTGATTTTGAATAACTACTTTGTTCTTTTATCTTTATTAATTTTTTATTATTTTTTCATTTTTACAAAGAAAATAAAAAATTCATGAATTCACAAAAGATTTGATTCATGCCCTTGAATGATTTGCAATATGATTCCTATTTTCAGAACAATACTCTAAACATCCACCCCATTACATGAATATAAATAATGTTTTGTAGAAATTGAGGATTAAACGCCTTTAAAATATAATACTACAGCTCAGCCCTTGATTAAATCACTAAGCACATCAAGCCTTAATCCCTAAGAACCCTAAGATATATAAGAGGAAAGAATCAAACTCAAACAATCGAAACAAAAGAAACTCTAACATGCACCCATGGATGCTAATTTACAGGGCTTGTGGACACTTACTTGGCTATTATTGTGGAGAAACTTTCTCCGTCAAATTCCCATCCTAACAACTTCCTAAACTTAAAGAGCATATTTACAACTCAAATATAAACAAGCAATCTGAAGGAACTAAAATATAATAGAATTAGTGGTTGAAAATCTGCATATCTCCACCTTGGATGTCTTGTGGGCCCAGTTTCTATCCTTGAGAAGTCAGCTATGTATCCTCATCTATATCATGTTTCCAATTAACAAGTTTTATCACAACTTAGTATATAACTCAAGCGGGGACTAATGGAAAGAAATATAACTGCAGGTTGTATGTTTTGGAAGGCCTGGATATTTTGGCCTGTGGGCCACATTTGCTGGTCTGTAGGGTCAGCCACATTGATGCGGAAAGAGGGGATCGGTGCAGGGTAGGCAGGGGAAGATGGGAGTCGAGAGGGCTTCACACCCAAAGATCTCAGGCTTCACACCCGTAGCTTAGTGCCATTCCTACCGCACAGGAGATTGCAGAGAGCAAAAGCCCTTAAACTTTGTTTCATTAATCAAGTCTAAAAGAAGCCAAGGGCTTTACAATGCTTGTGTAGGGGAAAAACTAACCCTAGATCTAATCTCAACCATTAAAACAACCAATGGCTACGTTTAAAACAAAAACAACT
Organism: Sextonia rubra; assembly: GCA_037013555.1. Lineage (NCBI taxonomy): Eukaryota > Viridiplantae > Streptophyta > Magnoliopsida > Laurales > Lauraceae > Sextonia > Sextonia rubra. The sequence goes on from JASUAD010000011.1 coordinate 12,419,895, forward strand.
TTAAGTGAATTATAAAATAACCCAACACATGAAAGAAATTAAATAAAGTCATAAAATGGTCCTAAAGTAGGCATATAGACTGCACCCAAACGGTTGGCTGACTCACAGATCATAGGTCTGTCCAGTGTCACACATGCTCCCATATGGCTCTGTCGGGTTGGGCCTCATTTGGGCCCAATTCAGCTGATTCAAACCCAACCTGTGTGATGTCCAATATTTGTGGGTTGTTGGCCTATTTAGGCCCAGCAGAGCGCATTGACTGATCCAAATGGATATCTTCCCTATTTAATTCAAAACATTTACAATTTAATTTGAGCTCATCTTGACCATCCAGCCTCAGATATGATGTCTTTTTCTCAATCAGGTCCTCATTTGGATGAACCATCCTTGTGACTGATCAAATCAACCCATATAATCAACAGCTTGATCACTCACATGATTCACTGGATCTAAGCTGTAAGACTCTAACCAGTATTAATTCTATTTAGCGCTAATTAATCTTGTTCAATATCTGAGTAAGTTGGTTTACACGTTAGAATTTGAGTTTAGTTGGTTTGGTTTGGAATAGCCGGAATTCGAAACATTTACAATTTAATTTGAGCTCATCATGACCATCCAGTCTCAGATACGATGTCTTTTTCTCGATCAGGTCCTTATTTGGATGAACCATCCTTGTGACCGATCAAATCAACCCATATAATCAACAGGTGGATCACTCACATTATTACTGGATCTAAGCTGTAAGACCCAAACCCTTATTAATTCTATTTAGCGCTAATTAATCTTGTTCAATATCTGAGTAAGTTGGTTTACATGTTAGGATTTGAGTTTACTTGGTTTGGTTTGGAATAGCCAGAGTTCCAGTTGAGAAATGGTAGCTTTGTCATTCAGGCTTAGTGAAGGGTATGTTAGGAGTTTCAGAATACGTTGATTTTGAGTCCATTGGGTAGATAAAGTTGTTTCGAAAAACTTTTGTGAAGACACTGTACCCATCCGGCATCCAGAAGTCCCTCATTTTAACCATTTGCTTTTCACTTAAGTGCAGGACATGATCATCACTTTGGAAAAAGTTGCGTTTTGTTTACGATTTCCAAAACATGTCAAACTTGAGTTCGTTGGAAATAAGAAATTACTTAGTGGATTTTTCGTTCTGGGACCAAACCATTTTGATGGCTAGAACACCTTTGAAATGTTCGATTCAATCGTGTTCACAAGTTTAATGGCGAACTAATAATTCCATATAGTCAAATACCTTTATAAAGCCCCAGCCATTCATTTCTTTCTCTTCTTTCTTTCTTCCTTCCTCATCAAGCTTCAAAAGAACCTCAAAGCTGCAATACTTGGATCTCCACCATTTGACCACTAAACCAAGATACCTATCTGCAGAAAAGCTCTATTGCCTCCATGCAATCCCGAGCATCCCATTTTCTCCACATTTCATCACTTGGACAACCCCTATCCACTGATTTCTTCTTCATTGAAGCCATTAGAGGTAAAGCTCTGCTCTTTATTCCTTTAGATTATTGTTTAGAACCCTCCTATCTACCTAGATTCCCGACTTCAAGTCTTAGTTCCAACTCTTTCTTGTATTCTGATTTTTACATCATTTTTTGGATTTTGGGGGATTTCGAAATTTAGAATTCCAGTTGAGTGTGGAGCAAACTTTAGTGGCTAGGAGTACTGGGAAGACCAAGGCAAATGCCTCTAAATTACATTCTATGATGCCTAGATATGGATACGGTTACAGACATAGATATGGAGACTAGGGAAACAACTATGCACTTTGGGAAATCTAGGGCACAAATACAGATACGGATGTCCTAATTTTTCCTTTAGATCATGTTTGAATTAATGAATTTATCATTGTTTATGTTCCTTTTGAACTTTTTCTATGTTGAGAAATAAAATATATAAACTATATGAAATTATGGATTTCTAAGTAGGATATGCTAAGCTTATACCCTAGAGGCATGGTTTAAAAAATTTGGCCAAGTTGGGTCTATATGACTTGGACTCGGCCCAATAAAAAAAAAAAGAAAAAATATAAGCAGTCTTTTCGTAATTAGTGTATAAGGGTTAGTGTTGTAATTAGTATCAAAATATAAGAGGGTTTCGACTTTCAATAACCCTCTCTCAACAGAAACATAGAAAGAATATCTTTGTCGCTGTTGCAAAACATGGGTAAGCAGCGCCTCAATGTCCAATCTCCGCCCTCCACACTCAATCGAAGAGATCTTCATCGTTTTCTCCTTAATCAAAGACAACCACTACTACCTTTTGTGATGGTGCTGTTGGTCTACACTGGAGCTGCCGCCACTTCTCTGGGCTGCAATTGTTGCTAGTTCTAAGAGATAAGCTTTCTCAAATCTTAGGTATGACCTATGCTGCTCTTCTTCTTTTTTCTTCTTTCTTTCTTTTTTTATTTGTTCTCTGCTGCACAACAGTTGCTGGGATTGGAATTGGGTGGGGTTCCCTTTTTCTTATTTTTTCTGTATTTTTAAAATTTTCTTTTATCCACTGTAAGGCAAAGAACTCAACTCATCCAAGTCCCATCCAACTCTCGTAAGTCAACTCCGACTCAGCCTAGGACAAGGCAGGTTCCAAGTCTGATCATTTAAACCCTACCTAGAGGTATCGGTGCAATATCAGGCACCAATAAAAGTATCATATCGGGCATATACGTATATGTTGGGCTTTCACAAGTATCTTGGTATCATAGATTACATTACATGCATGCTTTATTACTTGATGATACATAGAAATCCCCACATTATGCATAGACACCTTGTTCAAGCCCACAGTTTGTTTATGTTTATGTAAATGGATTAGTATGCGTTTAGGGGTTTTTTAATGCCCTCAATTATGTGTTAAAGTCCCTTGAAAGAGAGGAGAGTGGGAAGGAGAAGGTTGGGGCCGGGGGGGGTGGTGTGGGGGGTGGGGTGTTGTGTGTTGCACATCCTTTTGTGATTTAAACCCAGTTCTTTCCCCAATTCTTGGGAGGATTTGGGGACATTACCAAGGACTTTGTGGGCCACCCTTAGCCCCAACTAAGCGACCATTCAGTGGTGTTATGGTCTGATTCCTCACAGATGAATATTAGGCCTTAGGAGGTATCACTTGACTTGTAACTTGGACCAACTTATTGTTTATGTTTAAGACCAATGGGAAGTGATCAGTTGAGCTGACCTACATTCCCAGGGATTGTCTAGGGACATGTTTGGCATAATGCTAAGTCAAGGGTATGCAAACTTAGGATTTGGAATGTCCATAACTCACATAAGCACCAAGGGACTTGGAAATCATGACATTTGGACTCTAAAAGGCATCAAGTTGCATAGTCTTATACTCGCTTGTTGATAGCAACCTAAGACCTAGGATGGCATTTTGTAATAGTTCCCTTGAATGTTAGATGGCTTGATTTCCATCCGAAGTTTGTTCTTCTTGTATATTTTTGTGCTGCACATATGTACCTCTTTTATGTATAGTTGTTCACATTGCTTGTGTTTGACTTGCCCAACCCTAGTACAGCTGTTTGACTTATGTAAAGTCACTCCTTGGGATTAGCGTGCACTGATGCCTCACTTTCTCCTTCGGTTTGACAGGAACCATGAATGGGATTTACTTGGTTGGCACTCACACATAGTCTACATTGCCACCTTTCTTGTTGCCCCAATTCAACTTAAACCCTCTTACCTATTTCAGGCTACCCATTTCCTAACAAAATGCTGCCCAATTTTACATAGCTTGCCTAGCATGTCAAGATATGTCTGTTTTGATCAGTTTTGACAAGTTTTGTCTTGTCTAGTTATTAGGACTCAATTTGCCCGTTTCAGTCAAGTTTTGCCAGTTAGTGTGCTAGTTCACGCTTTCTCATCTGACACACGTTCAAGTCGGCTAGGTTGAGAGGTGTAGAAAGGTACTCAATGAAATACATGATTTTAGCCAGATTTTCCGGTTAGAGTAGTCCCCCTATTTGGTTATCCTGTTTGATATGGAGTCTACCTAGATCTTTCGAACTTGAAATCTTGAGTCAGCACCACCAAGCTTGGATACTATGGATACTTGTTACTTACACTGTCTGCAAACTAGTGCCTGTTAAGCAATCGTTGTATTGCTCAGTACCCTCCTGTTAAATATTAATGGCTATTTGAATTCTCACAGGAATCCTGAGGTGCCTCCTGAATTGAATTTGCTCATGGCTGCTCTATTGTGGACACAGGTGTGACTCCTGGGAGAACTTAGACATGTGGACTGCCAAAGTTATCATATTGCAAAGTTAATGTACGTTATGCTAATGCAGGCCCTAGGGTCAGAGCTTGTGAGGAAGTGTCGAATCACGTCTTGCTAGCTTGTTATTTGAGTAGGATATTTATATTTGTTCAGTTTTATCGCATCTGACTTAATTATATCCTTACTATTCATGCATGATCTACCTAGTAGTTTGTATCATCGGAATTCTATTAATTTTGTGCCTTTAAATTCCAAGTTGATGCAAACAAAAAAATTCTATTTATATTGGCTACTTGCTAGGCTCTTCATAGTCTAATACTACACTTTGGTGCTTAGGTGACATATCCCCTACCACTACCCCAAAAGAGGAGCCATTTGCATAGGAACCGCTCACGCAACTGAATGGTGCCCAGACAATGTACTATAGAGCATCGAACTGGCACAAGAGTTATGATAACACCTTCTGGGATGTAGCGTTCTGGACTTTAACATTTTTTTGGGTTTGTTGGCCGTAATTTTTGTAGGCATTAAACCTAGGGGCATTGTAATTAACATCCTTATGTAATATTGCAACTTTCAATATATATATATATATGGGGAATCTTCCTGTGCATATGTCCCTCACAGAGGGACCGTGCATACTCCTCCATGGGGCCCACTGTGGACCCCACCAAGAGATGAGACCAGGGAGATGAAAAGATCTATGCGAGATCACCTTAAATATCAATTTTGGCCCAATCACATATCCCTAACCCCATCATTCGTAGCTCACAAATCCATTCCATCGGATTGGTGCACAATCTATCCAATGGTCCAGTAAATTCAAATCTAACCGAAAATTGGTGGACGTATGTAATTCAAAGGGGTGTGTGGTCCATTTGGATGGACCATAAAGTGGGTCCCACCTACAGTTCTCAAGAAAAAAATGGTGAGGGACATGCACATGAATATTGTCCATATATATATATATATGAGAAATTCTCAAAAATGCCCCCTTTCAAAAAGGGTGTTTCAGCCCCTTAAGACAATCCAATGAAATATAATATTCAGCTATAAGCAAGCAACTATAAAACCAGTTATTCAACTTATTTTGTACACATCCTCTTTTTTAGGAGATGAGATAAGTAATAGCTGCATTTGTTTATCTACATTCCTGTTAATCTTTCTTTAATTTCCAATAGTGGGGCACACCTTTAGATAAGTGGGCTGCTCAGCTTGACATCCACGCCATGAATCGAAAAATTGTGATTATTTCCAAATTGATATCATCCATTGCCCATAATTGTGATTACTTCCAAACTGATATTGATCCAACCATTAAATGGCTGTTGGATTTATGCAAGGGTTTTTAAGTCACTAATTGGATGTGGGCCCCAAGTCATGTTGGAAAAAAAAATTTTGGTATCCAGGTCGTTAAAACTAAATTACCCCAATGAATTGTGAACATTCCCAATTTAATACCATTCCAATTATTAATGGCCAATGGATTTATTTATGGATGGACCATTCAAGCCATAGAAAACCATAATGGTCGTTCTTTACTAATAGGAGAAAAAGTAGGGATTCAAAAAAGAGAAAAAGTAGGGAATTCGAAAAGGAGAAATATTAACCAGCTATTTAGCTTTCTTTTGAGAAAGGAAAAAAATATCCACCTAAGCAACTCATGTCATTATGTATGGAGAGGCATTTTGCTTTTGAAAATGCACTGGGCTAGCGCCAACACCGCCCCCACACCACCACCACCACCCCCCCCCCCCCCTCCCCCACAACACAAAAAAAAAACACCCAACCAAAAATGCTTTTGGAAATTTTGTACTATGATATCTTTTCTTCTCATCACTATTCAATGCATAAACAGTTCGTTAGAACAAGCTTCCACTTAACTATTGAAGTGTGTCGTGATGGAAATTTGAATAGAACCTCACACAAGGAATCCCGTGGGTATCACACAGGTGGGGATTATCTCCTGACATTTTCTCTTCCACTAATCCCCACCGGTCATGGCCCAAGATCTGGATTGTCGATCTGGGGTCATGAAATAAGCCATACACTCCATCGTCAAATATTTTTCTTTCCTTATTTTCCATGGTCTTCTCTACAGTTCTATCTTCCTTCTACAACAGCCTTTCTTCATACATAAACAAACTCCTCCAAACTGTAGCCTCTCAAAAACTCTGGACCCATCAAATCAAATCTCAATTTATTTGATTTGATCATTACAAGATTCGGTGGTATGTGTTGTAAATCAGGTAACTATGGATCCGTCAATGTACTGTAGTCCTAAATTTGCTCAAAACACAATGCAAGGGAATAACCAGAAAGATATGATGGACTAACAGTAGGAATAGGATCAACCCTCAGCAATAAAAACAGAAATCGGTTTGAGGCATTAATTATGAAAAGATATAGTTTTAAAAGTTTAGATGATGATACTTCTCAGCTACCTTAGCTTATACTTCAATTAAGGTATTGATCATAGCGTCTCTCGTCATTGTAGAAAATGGTAGACCAACCAAGAAATTACAGTAACAATATGTAAGATCATCAAAAACAGCAAAGAGGAATCACGTTGTACCTTGTTTGTATCCTTGAATGAATTGACACCAGGCAACCTGTCCTCATCAGGGACAAACACTTTATTTAGAAGAATATCACCATTCTGAACAATCCTTAGGCCAATTTTGTTTTCAATTTTAGTTGCCTTCAACCCAGGGGCATCTTTCTTCACTATATATCTGGCAGCAATCATGGAAAACACAAAAATGATAACAAAAGCTAAGACAAGAAACAATATACTTTTGCTTTAAAAGATAAATATATATATATATATGTTAACATAACATATAAACTATATTTTTTTATCTTCATTAATTTTATCCATGCAAGTCTTAATCTATGTAAGTTTTCTGATAACACCTACACAAACAAAAGCTAACATGCCTATCCAGGATTTCACTGATAGTTAAAAATGGGAAAATTGTAATGGATCCTGCACTTCTTTAATCAACATGAAAAGAGAGAATAATCAAGGATCCAAAGGCAAAGAAAGTTCAGTGAAGGAAGTGTCAGATCTTTAAAGTTCAAATGAGGGTAACATTGTACCAAGAATGACATTTCAAGCCATCACCTTTCAGATGTAGCCAGCAAATGGGAAGCAGCTTGATGAGCTTCAATTTCGAAAAGCCAGTGATCAAGCGGTTTCTAGCCTCTCAAGGTTCTTTCAAAATTTAATACTGATATGCTGCTAGGAGCAAGGCCGGAGGAGTTGGGTGGTGCCCTTTTAGATCATAAAGGCATATGCCCTTTTTAGGTCCGATGGGTATCAAAGACTAAAATGAAGTAAAGTTTTTGGAAGTTCAGGAAGCTTTACAATGTTTCTTTAGGCCCTCTGAAAACTTAGGTATTTTAAGGCAATCCTTAAAATGCTGTCTCAGAATTTCACAGCAAAAGGAACTAAGGGGCTATTTGTTAATTTAACAGGTAGAGTAAAGTGAGGTGAATGGTCATTTCAACAGAGAAAAAAAAAGAAAAAAAAGAGGGGTTAAATCAATCCTATGATGAAATTTTGTCTTTTAGTGAAAAGAGAATGTAACTTTTTTACTTATTGTGTTAAAAGTAAATATTTTTTGTTAGTTAGTGGGATAAGAAAGTAGTTTTTTGATTTTTTGGCGTAAAAAGGTAGAAAATTTTTTTTGAAATATGGTATTTTGATTTTACTCTTTTAGTTTATTATGTCTTGAAATGACAGATGATTGTAACTTTACTTGAGAGGTGAAATTATCAAACAGCCCCTAAAGAGTAGTCTTCTCATAATTCATTATCTTCTTCTTATAAAAGAGAGAATAGAATACAATGGAGGATTTTTTAGACCAAATCAGGAGTGGAGAGGGAAAATGTATTTAGGGCCTTCATCATCATTATAGCTTTGGTTTTGTCCATTTTGGGTGAACTTTCTGTGTATAATGATCCTTAGTTCTTACATAGTGTAGATTTTATATAGTTATTTATTTGAAATGAAATTTGTTACAAATCAGAACAAGAGATTCCAGTAATCTTTGCATAGAGGGAAAACATGCAGTTGAAGTCATCATCACAATACAGCTTTCTTGTTTATTTGAGTGCATGGATCAAAATATCAGCTGATGAATACGCATGAGCTAGTAGATTGGCCGTTTGGCTGAGACTGCATCCTTTTGCAAACCATCTCCGATCACATGTGTATCAAAGTGTATCATCTAATAGATGCATCAGCTAATATGCCCTGATATGATGCGTACGTATAATGGCCAACACACTCCAATAGTTATCAAATGACCCATTTTAAAGCCAAAAGTCTCAATCTTCTACTTTCTTTTGCAATGAAAAGACCATGAGGAGCATTTGTGAGCTTCTATTCCAAAAACCCAACTAAAAACATTTCAAGTTAAAAAGGCAATTGCCAATATGCCATCCGTAGCTTGTGGGCTTCTCTTTTTGTAATATACGGGACCCCCCCTGGGGTCCTAAAATTTTAAGCCTGTTAATAATTAAATTGTGGTCCATATTTTTAAGATTTTATTATTTAACTTGATTGGTGGGCCCAAGATTTTAGTAAATTAAATTGACCATAGGTGGGACACTTGGTTTTAAGCCATATAAGTATTAGAATAGTGGGACCCATTGTTGCGAGATTATAACTAGCAATTTATCTTAAGAAGAGAGATGGGACCCCATCCTAGAGTGTGTGCCAACTCCAAGCCCAAGAGGGACTTGGCGCATGATTCCCTAAGTGGATTCCCTTGTGCGCATAACACTCCTATTAGGAATCAAATCCTAGTTGACCATATAACCATAGTATCCCCTCTATTTTGCATTATTCTACCTATTATCCCTAATTCCACAAGAGAAAACCCACAGAGAGAGAGAGAGAGAGAGAGAGAGAGAGAGAGAGAGAGAGAGAGAGAGAGAGAGTTTGGCTCAACACTAGGAGACAAGATTATCTAGAGGAGAAAGAAGACAACTAGTAGTGAAGCAATTAGAGGATGACCTATTCTCGATCCCATATCACAAATGCAACGCTTTTCTACAAAAGGTGATTGGATCTTCTAGTCTAGTTGAATCTATGATGATTTCTCCTCTAAGATCTAGAGAATTGGAAACCCTAATAGGAATATGTAGGTGTTTGACACTAGACTTTTATCTTAAATGGTGGATTAACTTGATTGGGTAGAGGAAGCGCTAGAGGCAAACCCTTAGTGGCCATCACTATTCGCGCTACAGTCACTACAGGACATGCTATAGTGATTCATTATAGTGCACGCTACAATAACAGTTTCTCTACTTGGGCTTTTTGTTTCTCTTTTTTTTTTCCTTTTTTTTTTTTTTTTTTGCTCTTAGTGCCATGATTGCAAGCCTAGATTGGGTTCTCTTGTCTAGGGTTTTAATGTTTGAACTGCGCATTGATGATTCACACTTATGCATGTGGAAATTGGGAATTTGATGTATATAGATTTGAATTCAGATATTTCATTACTTGATGAAAAAGTGTTGTCTCCTATCTATGATAATAATCATGAACGCAAAGAGAAGTTGACTATGTCAATAAGGACCCTTTGGGAGAGGATTGCCAAGACCACATTCAGAATGATGAGTTTTAACCCAATTGCACAATTATTCTACATTCTATGTGTTGGCTGGATCTCTTGGTGGAAGATTGGGTTCTACAAGCCCTAGGTGCCTATTTGTTTGTAGGGTAGAGTAAACCCAAAATAAAAAAAGAATAATATATGATGCAATTATGATGACTTTTTGTTTTTAGTTGCTTGATATGGAATCTTTTTGACTTTTTGTATAAAACGTAGAGAGTTTTTTGTAATTTAGTGATGACTTTTTGACTTTTTTTGAAAAGGGAGGGAAATTTGAATTTCTAAAATTTTATTTTACTCTACTTTACTCCACCTAACAAGCAAATATGCTCTAGGATTAGGGCTTGCGGGAAGTGCCAAAGCACGTATCAAACGACACTTCAAACATCTCCGCAGAGGCCATAAAGAGGATGCACTTCAATGGGGAAACTCAAATCAATTAATCAACTCTAAAAATCTCATGTATACAATGCCAAATAAATAAGAAAGTTAACTTAGGGACTAAGTAGCCTAAATAAACTAGGAAACTAAAAAAATTGGAAATCAAATCCTAATTACAATATTTAAAGAAACTAATAACATAAAATTAAATTCCTAAGACCATGTGGGGCCTACACATGTGGCCATGAGATCTATCTGCATCATTCTCCCCCGGCTAGGAAAGGACTTGACCTCTAGTTCAATAAATGTCCACCTAGATCGTAAGATTAATCAGATGAAGTCCTTTGTTAGTTGATCTATAGCTTCTGTGTACACCTTCATGTATAATATCTTTGGATGGCCTGATGTTATGTGGATGTGAGCTTGAAGTTTGAACCCTTCGGCACGTCAAGTGTGGAAGTTGCACCATCAAATCACAATCTTTGACAAACCATTGCTCATCTTGAAGTCTGCATTGTTGATCTTTAAAGATAAAATCAATGGGAGAAATTTCAAATTTTGGTGCTTTTTCCTTTGTTGCTTGCTAAGAAGCATGGACACTTCTAAGAAAGTGACGTATCCGTGTCGGACACGTGTCGGACACCGACACTCTTCGGATACTCTCGGACACGTGTCCGATAATATTTAGCCATGTCCATAATTAAAAACTAAAAATTTTAATTTCGGACACTTGTTCGATACTCTTTTTGCAACATGTCCCACAATTCCTAACCCGTGTCTATGACTAAAAAATAAATATGTGGTTGATATCTCTTACACACTTTGTTAACATGTGGTTATTAAAACTTGTAAACTTGATATATGACAGTTTTGTACCATGAAAAAATATATGATTGTAAATATTAATCATATCACAAGCAAAAGATAAATAAATATTTCAGTAAAGAATAGGCCTCAAGATTGGCTTCTTTTTTGCTTTTTGTTTTTTTCTTTTTTTAGGGAGGGGAAAGAGATGATCTGTCCTTTTCTTTATATGGATTTTATGAAACTATGGATATTTCATATTTAATGATTATAAATTATGTTTTAGTGTTGCATTGATATTTGATAATTTGATATGTTTGTTAGTTGGTACTTGAATTTTTATTTTTTGATTGCTAAATTAATTGGGATAAAGCTTTGATGATGATGATAATGATGATTGCTAAATTGATTAAAAAAGTTAAATTGATATTATTTTTTAGTAGATGATTATATATATAAATTAATATATATTATTAACGTGTCCCCCGACGTGTCCGTGTCCTACTTTTTTGAGAAATGCCGTGTCGGCGTGTCCGTGTCGTGTCGTATCTGTGTCCCGTGTCCGTGTCCGTGCTTCTTAGGTTGCTTGTATATTTTGGTCACCATTATCCATAGAACGAATTTCATGGCCAACTGTAGTTGTAACTCCAGTGGCATGCTCAAGCATTATAGACTATAATTCCTCTACCACCGGTTTTGTAACATGGTCTGCCATTATTTGTGATGACCTATGATACCCGGATACAGCAATTTGCCAAGGGTACCAATGTCGATACGGTCCAATACAGAGACAAACTCAAGATACGACAAGATACGGGTTGGATACAGGGCAAAAATGTAGGATACGGCTTTCTCCAAAATTTTAGGATTTTGGTTGGAAATGATGGTTTTCTTTAGAGAGATAAAAAAGGAAAGGGAATTACAACATTCCTTGCTTATAAGATCTATGAAGAAAAAAAAAAAGAAAATAGACAAAAGGAAAAGAAAAAGAAGAAAATAGATAGAGTGTTAGGAAGGAAAGAGGAGAGAGAGAGAAGGTGACGGATGCGTACCTGTTGCCACATCCATCATGATGCCATCATTGTTGTTGTTGCCGATTTCTTCCTCCTCCCGTTTCTTCTTTCTCTCCCTCTCTCGCTAAAACAAGTCTCTCAAGTCTTCTCCACGAAATGAAGAAGTTATACTAAGGAAATGTGCTTTATAACAACATTTCCTCTGTCCAAATTTGCCTATATTTTTTCTGTTATTTCAAAAATACCTTTTGCTTTTGGGCTAGCAATCTCTTTTTTATTTTTTTTTCATAAAAGCCCCTTGGAATATGTCTAATACAAAAAACTTCAAAAAGTTCAATGTATTTTCATAAAAGCCCCTTTGCTAAATTAACATATTCTCTATTTTTTTTATCCACAATGGCCTAGCAATTAAAATTTTAAACTAGATAAAATAAATGTCCCACCAATTAATGGCCCTTATCCAAATTTAATAAAAATTTCTAAAATTTATTTTAAGTGTCATACCTATATCCATGTCCTAACTTTTTAAGTTGGTTTATCGAACCCCCGTTCCCCGTATCTATATCTGGGCATCATAGGTGGTGACTTTCCTTCGTAAGGCATAACTTTCACTAGGTGAGATCATTTAAGCATATGCTCCACACGAATTGCTTCCTAACATGTCTCTTGAATGGGCTTGCAGTCATTCATTCTCTCCACTATATCCGGGCTCAAGCCTATCAGGAAACTAATTAAGTTGTGTTCCTCATCACCTTTTAATCCACACTTGGCTTGGAGCCAAGAAAATTAAGAAAAGACAATTCTCCTTGTTCCAAATCAAGAAAAAGCCAAAAATAGACTTCATTTTCAACTTACCATAAGCCATATTTTGCCACATATTTTGACTCTTTTAAGTCCATTGTAGATTGTACTAATATGGAATTTCATCTTGGATTAAAGAATGGATTAACCTGATATGTAGATTTGGTCACCACAAATACACTAACAAAGACGGATCTAAAATCCAGCTTCTAAAGGCTCCAATATCATGAAAAGAAATCCTAACTCTTGATCATATTTAAAATTGATTAGTTATGCCTCTATTGATGGAACTGCTCAAAACAGATGTACAGGTGGCTGGTGGGTCAACTGACTTGACCTAAAAACTTTACTAAAGTGAAACAAAACCCGCAAGGGGGGGGGGGGGGGGGGGGCAAAAAGCCCTTTTTCTCTATTTCTGCTTCGTTGAATCATAATGAAGACCGCGTTGACTCAGACAGGTGGTAGCGAGTCAACGACAATGTCAATGGAGCTCAATGACCAACGACAACCAATTGGCAAGGTAGATGGAGCTCTCTAAGGTGCAACGGTGGGCTGTGTTTTTGGAAGATGGCAAATAGGGGTGCGACAATGCTCTTCGAAGCTGCTTCAAGCTAACAGTGCAATAGCGAGGCATGATGAACTATATGCTTCTTTACTTTCTCCCTTCTGCCTGCTTCTTTCTTCTTCTTCTTCTGTAACTTTTTTTTTTCCTTTTAGGTTTTGGATTCAGTAAGGTGGAAAGGCAGGTTTCTGTAGGTTTTTTGTTTCTTTTTTTTTTTTTTAGGAAGTACGGTGTCAGTGGTGACGATGGGTGGGAGGGTGAGTTGAGTTCTTTTTTTTTTTTTTTTTGGGAATGTGGCTTTCAACTAGGAATGATTCAGATGGGGTGGCTTTCGACTGGGAAGGGTTTAGATAAGGCGGGTTTCGATTAGGAAGGGTTTTGGTGGGGAGGACTAAGTATGCAGTGGTGCATACATCCCATCAGAAACATCCAAGTCCTGATCCTCCATATATATATATATATGTGTGTGGCCTTGGCCTTAACCCCACATGAGGCCTTTTAAAACCATGCAGCAATATTAGGTAGGAATCCCATGAGCCAAAGTAAACAATATCATGTGGATAGTGGGCCTAGGTCGTTACAGGAAGGCTCTAATCCCATATCAATCGAACAAGATCTCTAAATTTCACTTGAATTTTCCGTGGTCTCCACTGGGGGTGGACCCTTCCATTAAATAGAATCAAAATGCCTTAATCAAGGCTATACATTAGTATCCCTCTCTATTTACAATTATTCATTATCCAAATATAACAAAAGAATATCTTTATACTAGGTAACTATAGACTTGTATTTTGACTAAATCATATCTAAAGATTGAGTTCAATTTTGGGCCCAAATCTGAGTCAATCACACAAGTGGGCCTTGGGCCTTCGTCGACCTATATTTGACAAACATATCCAAACCAAAACTTACCCGACTTTAGTGTAGCTCATTAAAGCACGCTTGAGTCAGGTCCTTTAGAGTTCATGCATTTCGGTGTCATATCAAGGCTAGGGACTGAAACGATCCATGTGTTGTACGTGGTTGGTAAGTAGGCAGTGGATGCCATATAGCCTTCCACGTTGACCCGATCTGCCTTGACTTTGCTTCTGTTTTGAGCACTCATTTCCTGCCGAAATGTTGTCCATATAAAAACATAGTATAAATGACTGCTTTTATGTAGTATTAAGCAGGTCGGTTTAAACCTGTTTTGGTGAATCTGTTCCAATTGACTTGTCTGGTCCAGTATATATCCATTTTGCTCCATTCACCAGCCCTTAGAATGATAAGTGCAGCTGACTTGTTTGTATAGGTGCCCTCTCTTAATGCAATTTGGTATCTGTTTGGAGATAACCTGACTGTGCAGTATATGTACAAGTATCATGGATCATGTAGCTTGCCTTTCCACAGCCAGGCCGCAGAGCTGCTGCAAGATTGGGATTATGTTTGCCTCTCCACAGGAATGTTGCAGTGCTATCGTTCAATTGGATTTGTAACGAGATCTCGGCCCATCCGTGGGGTTGCTACCAGTCACGGTCACCATTCCACCATGGGGTGGGATTGCATTGCGTTTCATTTCATCATGTTTATATCCCATATATTAAGTATTATGACCTTTTGCTAGGATTATTTGTTGTTAGCTTTCTATTGAATTGATTCCACTAGTGTTTCTATTCCAGCATGATTTGTCTTATCACACCTTATTTATCTCACATGATCACATCTTCCGATTCAATATTTGTGCAACAAGTTATGCCATTTATTTAGAGTATTTGCTAGGCCATCGTGTCTGATGTTTACTACACTTGGTGCTATAGGTATTGAACTCCTTGCCTATACCGCAGAGGAGGCAGCGCCTGCGAAGGAGCCACAGGAATTAGTAGAATGGACCATAGACGATGTACTGCCATTGCACTTGCACTAGAGATCATGATCACATCTTAATTGCAGCTCTTGTATGGCCACATATGGTAGGCCTTTACTTTCGTGTTGGTACTAACAATTTTGATATCAATGGAATGCCATCTTTTGGAATCTGCACTTACTTTGATATGACATTCTATCTTGTCTCATTATCATCATGCAAATACTTTATCCATCATGATGCAAATGAAAATGCCTGTATTAGTACACATACAATATGCATGGGGACGAGGGCTAGTCGTGTGCTGCAATTCTTGATCACACGCAATTGGCCTTGATCTCCACTGTCATAGCCCCAGACTTAAGAGGCAGACCCAGTTAGAAAGGGAAAAGGCCTAAAAAATTTTTAAAAACTCCTACAAATTTTAGAAATTAATGTTTTTTTTTTTACATTTGCCCTTCCCCAATAGATTTTTTTTTTTTACATATAGCCCCCCAAGTTCAATTTCTAGCATCCACCCCACCAGACTAGGTTGTATGGATTTGGGTCATGAAACTGAGCTTCTATTGTTTGTGGAAATTTTTCTTCTTGCAACTTAGATTTTTGCATATGAAACCGTCTACACTACGCTCGACACAGATGACTTCTATAATTGCTTTTGCAATAGTCTTGCATTAATTCATTCTCTCTAATATATTCGCTGTAAAGCCTATGAGAAAACTAATTACATCCTATCCCTCATCCTCCACTAGTTGACATAAATATTGGAGTCTTGCAAATTCGTACTCATATTCAGCAACTGTTAAATCTCCTTGACTCAAACTAAAAAATTGGTGATAATAGAATTCATTCTGAACATACAAATCTCCATAATTAAATTTGTAGAGAATTTCTTGAAGTCTATTGAGAATTTCAATGCTCTCCAACTTCATATTGATTTGGATGTAGGAACTGAAATTTTAATGCTCTTCAAAATTAAATCCAACCTGACCTAACGTGTAGATCTAATTGCTCAAAATAAGTGGGTGAAGACGAATCGTTGATTGAAATCTAGATGGACCAAATATCAACCAGCAGCTGTGGACTAACTATTTAAGACCAGGCCCAAATTCAAACCCAAAGCTTAAGCCCATCAGGTGTCACAGGAGGACACATGAAGGCCTCCACGGTTCTCCTCTGTTTCAATGCAGGAAGAAAAGTTAAGGCAGCGCTTTTTTTTCTTTACAGATCTTCAACTAATAGAAAGGAGAGGAGATGGAGATGGCTCTATCAATGGTGCTAGAGCCTCTCTTCACCTTCATTGCTTCATCAAGCAGAAAAGAATGTGGAAGATGATGGTGTTGACACTGATGGTGGTTGGTGATGATCAGAGAAGGTGACAATGATGGCGGTGGCTTGTGGCAAGCATGACAAGCAAGGCGAGGGCTTATGACGGCGGCTCCGCTTCGATGCTAGGTACGCCAGACTTCTCCTTCCTCTTCATTCTATTTCTTCTTCACTTTCTTCCTCTCTTTTTTCATTTTTTTTTCTTTTCTTTTCTTTTTCTGTTTCCCTTTCTTTCTTTCTTTCTTTCTTCTTTTTTTTTTTTTTTTGGCTCTAATCTTTGATTCTTTTTTTTTTTTCTGAGATGGGATTTTTGAGGTCAAACAAGGCTCAGGGATTGGGTGTGAGTTTTGGAGGAGTGCTTAGGTTTATCTTGGGTTCGGTTGTGCTGGGGATGAACCATGTGTGGTTCGGATTAGGGCATCTGGGAAATGGGTGGCCTTTTGTTATGGGATTTGAGACTAATGTCCAACTGTAATGTGAAATTTAGGTTTAGGGTTTGATGGAGATGGGCAAAACTTATGTGGGTTTGTTGATAAGGTTTTTGAACTGGAGTGGGTTTAGGGAAGATTGCCGAATGGGGGTGGTAGAGATGATTTAACAAGGGTGATGGATAGAAGAATCTCAAATCCAGGATGCATCAGTCTTCAGCAATGATAACAACTAATGTGTAGCAGGTACTAGGTGCGGGGTGGGTAGAGATGGAGGGTGGAAGATAAGGTCAAGCTTTTGCCTGGATAATTGGCCTCGTGCCAAAATCCCCACCACGGGCGAGGAAGAAGAGAGAACTCAGGAAACCCCAAAATCACTCAAGCAAATTTCCATTAATCATTAATTCTAAATAGCCAATGAGGCTTTAAAAAAATTTTAAAAAAAAATAGAACTGATCCGGATCATCCAAACATGTTGATGGTCAAGGATTACAACATCTGAATTCAAAAGACATAAACCATAAAATAAACTACAGTAATTCTAAATAACATAAATTGGATGGGCTAGGCCTATTAGCAGGTCGAGAAAGGTGGGCTGGGCCCATTGCTGGTTGACACATGAGGGACCATGGGGCTGTCCAGCATCAAGGGGGCACATTTTCACCTTCCAACCTTCTAGGAATTTGCACAATTTCCAAGAAAATCCAGCATTTAGATGCAGTCCTGAAATTTGAAATTCCAAATTCCAAGAAAATTATGTTATTTGAAAAATCCTAACTCAGTTTGACTTCTAGCATACAATCAAGATGCTTCCAAGCAGGAAATGGCAAACAGGAGATCCAGAAATCATAGAAAGTTCCAGAATATTAGAATTTTGGAATTTTGAAATTCCTAAGCCCAAGGGATTTTGCTCAAAAGAAACCCTACAAGACAGAAGCACTTTCAGAAGTCTCAAGGGTGAATCAAGTCCACTAATTTCTCAGCAAAAAAATGTAAAAATTGATATAATAAAGGCTTCAAGGATTTGATGAAGAAAGGTGACAGTTATGTCATAAAAATTACCCATTTATTTGGTTTGTAGTTGTATTGCGGGCAAAAACCACCAGCACATCTGCGAAAGTACTGTTTCCTATCCAGCGTTTTTGGCCATCAAGTATCCAACCTCCTGCAACCTGTTTCCATCAAGGATGTTGCTTTGTCAAAAACTAAGGTCATATAGATAGATTTTTCATAGTTGTAATAACCCTGAATTATTATTATTTTTACAGAACCAACTGGACTTAGAAAAGGGGTCCAGTTTCAACCAGTCCAATTCATGATTGGACTAGGCTGTTGGATCTAAATCTTCAGTTCTTTAACTTGACCCAAGATCCATTGGTAGTGACTGTTTAGTTTCCAAGGGAAGCTCTTCGTTTTCCACCAATAGATGTGAATCTTCAAAAGAAACCTTCACCAATGGATGTAACTCTTCAAAGAAAAAGACACTAACAGATGTGACTCTTAGAATTCCCAAATGACTCTTCAATGAAGAGATATCTGGGAGGAAAAGTCACATTTGGACGTCCAATCCTCTATATAAAGAGGATTTAGCTCTTTCCTTTGATAGCTTTTCATGAAGAACCAAGGGCTAATATAGTTATATTTGGAAATTAGAAGCAGAGAATTGCAACAAGGAGCATTAGCCTAGTGAATGTCCAATTTGAAGTCCTTCGTTACATATACCAGGTGAGTAGATTTTTCTCTTGAATTGTATGAATTGGGAATTTCTTTGAATATAATTCATTGACAGTCACTAAAGCTCTATATACATAGTATAAATCTGTATTCTTTTATAATATTTTCAGTGGGTATATACATAAGATAAGCATGCACTGCCAATGGGATAAATCTGTATTCTTTCATTAATATTTCAGTAGTTATAAAACATAAGATAAGTATGCAATGTCAGCATGATAAATCTGTATTCTTTCATAATAAGCATGCACTGTTAATATGATAAATCTGTGTTCTTTTATATTGCTGTTTACATAAGACAGCAACTGAAAAATTACTGTCAACATAGTAAGCCAAGAATTTCTACTGAATTTGGACTAATGATAATCAATCATCTAATAATGGAACTGAACAATCACATACTAGAACTGTTTGACATTTCCTGTATGAATATTTAGTGATCAAGCCCAGTTTCAGGTACAAGAAAATTGGGGAATTGAATATTCTGTCTGTTATTGGTTCTGTAAAATGTTCTTGCTGCTGTGTATGACTATATTCACATACCACAAACACCAGCGATTTATGAAGAAGCCTCTGAGTTCTAAAACCCATATACCTTTCACTTGAGAAAGATCTTTTATTTGCAAAAACTACAAAGAACCTGAGTACAAGATGGGAATAATGCTGTTGTTAGTTTCAGACCTAATCATGGACTATTATTATCTGTTTTCGTTGTGTAATATTCTCTACTATTTCTGAACATTCTGAATGGATATCATCCTTTGAACATGGGTTTAGAAAGAACAGTTAATAAGGTACTTTTGGGATACCTACTCATAATATTTGATCTAAAATTAATGATAACTTATGAATAGAATGTTAATACTATGACTGATGAAATGTGAGTTAAGTGTTGACTCTATGATTAAGGAATCACGAATAAATTGTTTATTCGACTGAATAAAAGATACGATCAATGCCACATACTTGTGACCAATAATGATTCCGAGCGGGGCGAAACTTCAATATGAAGTATGTGGGATTGGTTAATGGTAATGGTAATATAATATAACCTATGAACTAAAATTGGAATCAGAATTTAATTGATACATAGAAATTGATGTTATGCTGGTATTGGATTAAATCTTTGAACAATCAAATGGGTGACAGTCTTGTCACGACATGAATAAGAATCCCTTCTAAGAATCAAATGGGTGACATTATTGTCACGACAAGAATAAGAATCCCTTCTAAGAATCAAATGGGTAGCAGTCTTATCACGACATGAATAAGAATCCCTTTTAAGAATCAAATGGGTGACAGTCTTGCCACGACATGAATAAGAATCCCTTTTAAATGGGTGACATTATTGTCACAACATGAATATGAATCCCTTTAAGAATCAAATGGGTGACAACCTTGTCACAACATGAATATGAACTCCTTTAAGATTCAAATAGGTAACAGTCTTTTCACGACATGAATCCCTATGATTGTATAAACCAATAAATATGGTGATTCATTACTTTATGATTGTGAATTTTCCTTCCAAAGAAACTTATGAACTTTCTTAAAGAAAGCATATGAATATTTGAAGTACGGGATGATGCAATTTATTTTGAATCTGAAATTTCTACTTACCAATGTTACTGACTAGTGGTTCGCCCCACTACAGGTAACATTTTTATAACGAAATCTGAGAGCGGCGGAAATCAGCATATAGATTTTCACATGCAACGCTGATAGAGAGATCGGAAAGCATCCTAGACTTTAGAAGGGACCAGCCCTTATTGTGGAATATTCCCTTGTAATTAACCTAAAAGATTGTCTGTTCTAGCTTTACCCTAATGACTTATGTAAACTTTGATATCGAGACTTAAATAATCTTCTTATGCTTGGACTGATGCTCTTGGAATTTACCTTATGAATGTTAATGTATCGTAATCACGCTAACAACTTAAGAATCTGAAGAGCTCCAGATTCTTGGGTCGTTACAATAGTAACACCCAAAAAAATGGCTGAGAAATTGTACCTTTGTTGCTGTTGTTCTCAAAGAGCTTGCATCGCTTCCATAGTCTGGTTCAGTTAGAGCCTAAAACAAACACCAAATAACTGATGCCAATAAAGAAAAAGGATAAACCAGTAAATTTCTGGAAGAATTAAACCATTCATTTATGAGAGCTGCTTACCCAACAACCAATCTTTTCTAATCGTGCCAATGACGGCAACAGTTGCTGCTTTTGCATCTCTGACCCACACAATGCTATTCTTGACAGAAACACCAGTATGTAAGTTACGACCTATAATTTCACATTTTTCTTTCCCTTCGTTATCTTTATAATCGTCAGCAATTAGTATATGGAAAAAAGTAGATAGCTATTGAGATTTTACCAATTGTGAGCATTGCCAAGGATGAATGCACCAAGATAAAAGTTGAACAGCTTGCATCAACTCTAGCAATTTCTGCAGTAGCAACAGCACTTCCAGTAATGGAGAGCCCTGGACATCCATAACCCTGAACAGTGGAAATGAATAAACTACCTCTCTACAACAGGTCAATATTAAGGATCAAAATAGCAATAGTAGTTGGGGTGGAAGTAGCGGCATGGTTTTAACATCTGGTGCCAGGCTTCGTGCCGGTTGGACCAGGACAGGTCCATGCCTACCGTGCTGCTCGTGCCGTACCAGTAAAATAGCACCAGTTCTAAAAATTGTCAAAAAATTTAAAAAAAATCTATAAAAATAGAAAATTAGTGAAAATATAAAAATAAACTATTTAACAAGTAATCACTCTAAATATAGTGATGTTTAGTGTTGTTGAGCACTAAGCCACTCACAGTATAACAAATTATTATAGGTTTTTAGAAGGCAAAACTATCTTTTTTATCTTGTAACATAAGGGAAAAGTCATTTTCTTAAAAGTTAAATTGGTCAAAGAAAGAAAAAAGACTAAGGGAGCATATAATTAGTATAATTTTTATTGACAAATGACAAATAGCTTTTATTTAAGCTTACAAAGTTCACTAACTCAAGTTACTTTCAATGAGAGCCCACCTAGATATATAAAAACTAAGATAACGTATTAATTGAAGGCTTGACATGGATGAGGAATATCCAAATGACTATAATTTTTAATTTGTTATCCTCAAAGTTTAAAGTTAGGTAAAAATTATATTATTCTTCAAGGAATGAAACATTTGAGTTTCCTTTTAAGCATAAATTGGTCAAAAATTAAAAAAGTTAAAAAAAAAGTTTTGCTGAACGTGAAATTTTAATAAAAACAAAAAATACAGTAGCCATTTTGAGAATATATCAAAATAAAGTGTCATATTTGTGAAGATCTCTTTAGTAAAAACAAAAATTTATTTTCGTTTTAGGCTTTGGGAAAAAAATATGTTTTGACATTTAGACTGGGTTCGAACCCGTGAACTCCCACACCAAACAGAAAGAATACATCGCCTCTACTAATAAGCTGTGAAGTCAAATTTGTCTAAAACAGCTATATATTATATAAAAATTAAATAACAGAATACTGGTCCCAATTCCATTTTGGAACTGACCGGCACCAAGTCGACTCGTCAGTTTTAACCAGAATTTAAAACCATGGTAGTGGCTCTACGTAGCAGGTAGAGGTGTGATTCAAAAATATTGAAAAACAATCTGAAAATTTTACAAAAAATCCAGAATATTGTAAAAAGCTAGAATATGTATATTTATATATATCTTTTTTTTTCAAAAGTAACTAAGATAAGGGGGCGTAGAGGTCCCCTAATTGTTTTTCTTTTTCTTTTTTTTTTCTTTTGGGTGTGTCTTCTAGCTTTAGATTGGAATAAAGTGATGTTAGGGACCAACTTGGAGAAGAATTACGGTAAAAATGGAAGAAGAGAAGTTAAAAGAGAGAAAGGGGACCCTTTTAAGTCATCAAAGCCCAACTACTACATAGCGGCGCTAACACTCAAATAGCGTAGCAACCCTTACCGCTACGGCTAATATAACGACAACTATTTTGATCCATACTCAACATAGAAAACAACCAGGAAGCCAAATGAGAATTCAGGGGTACCTTAATTGTGCCTCCCGCAACCTTTAGGGAACCGAGCTTTGGAATAGCCTGAAATGGAAACTGTGCCTTCTCCCAATACTGGGTAACAAAATGGCAAACGTTTCTTTCTCATTGCAAAGCCAGCATAACTTTGTCAAAGGAAAATGGGAATATATATATATATATATATATATCCAGTGCGCACAGATACTGAATAACAAAAGATTATACCAATTTTTAAAAACTAGGAAGAGTCCTCATATTTTCCATTCGTTTTATCAACAAGACTGAAATGATAACTGTAACTTTTGTAAAATTAAAACTAAATTGATAACTGCAACGAGTTCATTTCATACCTCTGTCATTATTGGAGCTAATTCTTTTTCCATAATCTCTCGAACTTTTCTCCGGATCGCCTGCTCCTCAAGAGTTAACAAATCATCAAGCAGATAATAATCTGAAACTGAAAGAAGCAAGGAAAGTTGTAATATTGTGAGACTCTATCCACTTCTTGAAATGGTATGAAGCTGCAGCTATTCATCTGAATTAAAACCTATCCAAAACAGGTGTTATATTGCTTCTCAGAAAAGGTTATCCTGGAAGTAACTCCTCCACTTGCATATCAGAATTCAGAAACATATTCATGGAAAAAAATGTATAGTTGTCATTCTGGTTGAAGAAAAAGCAGAGAAATTACTCATTTTGAACTGTAACGGAACTGCATGACAAGGACCATCTAGGCAGAATATCAGCCATAGGCAAATCCTGGAGGGAGAGGTTCTGCCAAGGCCATGGATCAGAACCCACCCATGAGCATATGACGGTCATAGTGGAAGCCATGGTCCACATATTATTAACCAAAAAGGGGATTATAACCGCATGCTATAGCCAATATGGCTAGGATGTCACAGCCGGTATGCTATTTGATTTGCTTTATAAGTTCTTCATATGCAACAACTTAAGATGCATAGGTATTTTAGCAATTTCATCTTTTATTTAAGATGGCTAGAGAACTTAAGCTGCATGGGTATCTTAGTAATTTCCTTTTATTGATGTATTTTAGTATTTTTATCTTTCAAGTTAAAATTATCATGTTCAGTTATCTCGATATGCGCTGGTCCCAGGCACATTTAAAGGAAAAGGATTAGCATCAAATAGGTGAGACCGCAATAACAACTCGCCATACTTTAATCAGTTCTACTTTGAGAATAAACCCTAAAGAATCAGGTTCAAAATGGAAAAATGATGATGACAACAAGGATTATGGTGTAAGTTAAAATAGCTAAAATTAGAGCATCCATATTAAGAATCATTTAGATGTACAACTCGGATTATGTTTACGACTACTCGTCATAATGAAACATATATAAGCAATAGACAGACCAGTTGACCAGAACTTTTTGGATTGGTTTTTATCTCTAAAGCTTGCCCAAGCACTAGATCAGGAGCATACTTTCACAGTTGATGATTGGTCTTGAGCATGGTCTCTGATGTATTCCTTCCATGTTTTAAATAAGTATTTTGTTGGTTTCACGGAGTTCTCTTTTATAGTCGTCATTGGGCTGTTTTTTTGGAGGAAATTAAGGCATCTTAAGTGCTGTCCTAGGGTAAGTAGAGTAGTTTTCGATTTTCGTCCTTTGGGTGAGGGCTGTTGAAAATAACACGTGGAATACACGCATATTGAGGATTATAGACCAATATTCGCCTATGGAATACAATTCCATGATCACTTGTAAACAAATTAGATTTACAATATTTAGAATTATCTCATAAATGATGAACACTCTCCCTTAGACTTTGTGGGCCCTGGCCCTAATTAATTGTAATTAGCATTAATTAATCGTTTTTAGGGGCCAAGTGAGTAGGTTTAAGTGTAGGAGTAGTGGCCTCGTTGGTTTGGTTGCAATTAGACTGAGTTCGGGCTTACAAAAGGGTAGTTTTGTAATTCAGTCATTGTGAGGGGTATTTTGGGAATTTCAGAAGTATGTCAATAGTAGGCTTGTTGGGTAGCTAGAACTATTTCATAAAATTTTCATTCTTGGTCCATACCCATTCGACATCCAGAAATCACTCTCACTTCAATTTTCAGTTTTCACTTACAGTTAAAAGGACAGATGTCATTTTTCAAACCCAATTTTTATATAAAGGTCCCTTCATTCCTGATATAGTATTGACCTCAATGGCCATATGTGTAGGGCCTAAATACGTTTAGGCTTTTATTTAATAATTATATGTAATTAGATTTTATTTTATTTTATGGGTTGTAATTAGGATTTAGTTTTCCTTCTTATTTAGTTTCCTAATTTAATTAGGTTTCTTAGGCTCTAAGTTATACTTTCTTATTTATATGGTATTGCAAAGAAGAATTTTTCAGACTTGGATTACTGAATAGAATTGTGTGTTTTATCCCTAGAGGTGCGTCCTCATGTGTTGAAGTCTTCTTGACTATTCGAAGTGTCTTCGGATACGTGGCCCGACACGCTACGCAAGCCCTAATGCTAGGGCCTGAATCAGTTTGGTATCAAAGACGACCGATCCTCGATCATCTCAGCGTGATTACCCCTATCCCGTAGTCAGAGCCAGTTCTCCAATATATTGGCGTAATTACCCCTATCCCTCTCATTCCATTCTCTCCACCAACATCCGACAGCCATCCACAAATCACCCCTTCGTCCATATATCTGAAATCCAGAACCATCACCCACCCTACTCCACCCCTAGCATCCTCATCCACTACATCACCCAAAACCCAAGCCACTGCAAGACTTCAATCCCTATCCCAAAAAAAAAAAAAAAAACCACTTCCTCTCCCAAAAAAAACCCAGAAGTCCTAAACCCTATCTTCCCCCTGCTTTCCACTCCCACCGCGCAGACAAACCCCACCATCTCGTGACCCAGCCCTGCTGGAAAGTGGAAACCAAACAAAAGGGGGAAAAAAATCCTTTTCTGCATATTCCGCCAGACCCACCCACAATCAAAGAATCCCTAAACCCTCCGTGCAATCCAACCCCTATCCAAACCAATCGCAGCCCTCAACCACCCTCATGCCTTCCCTCACACATTATAAAACCCAACTACCAACACGAAATCCTTTCTTCCCTTTCCCAAACTGTAGAAAAGGAAAATAAAAAGTAAAAAAGAGTGGAGAAGAAGAAGATTTGAGAGAAGCAAAGGTACCAGTCACCAACGATCACACTTCACACCAGCATCATTCATCATCGGTCGTTGCTTCCATTGAAGCACCATCACCACCACCGTCCTCACCTTCATTGTTGTCGTTAGTCGCCAAGACCCTCATCTCCACCACCTACCATCCCCTCTTTCAATCATTGCCTTCGCCTCCAAGAAAGCAGTCTGGACCCTTTTCCCTTTTGTTGCAAGATCGGGACTTGAATTGGGGCAAACAAACTCCTCACGTGCCCTCTTTGTCACACATGTCTTGATCACTTGGGTCAAAACCTAGGTCAGGCCAAGTTGGGTCTGGGCCCAAATAGTTCCCACCCAGTTGGACCAGTCAGCCTTTATAATGTAGATCAATCTGAGCCACTTGTTGAAAAGAGTACACCCAATTGTCTTACGACATCAACATCTCACCACACTACGATCAAGGGCTGGAGTTCTTTTTTTTTTTTTTTTTTTTTTTTTGCAATTTTGGGCTCATTTAGACTCGGATTTCATATTCGTCTTCGCCAACGTGTTTTTGGAGATCAAATCTACACATCAGGTTTGTCCATGTTTTAATTCAAAATGAAATTTGTAATACTACAATCTTCAACATACTTCAAAAACACAAATATGAAGAAAAATATGGCTATGGTATTTTGAAAATAAAGTTTATTTTCAATCATTCCTTAATTTGAAACAAGGAGAAATATCTGTTCTTGACTATGGTGACATGTTTTCAGGGCTCCAAGATAAGTGAAGATTCGAAGATGCCGAAGAACATGACTTGATTAGTTTCATCAGAGGCTTGAGATTAGAAATAGTGGAGAAAATGAATGACTGTAAAAACATTCATGAAGCATATTAGAAAGCAATTCGTGTGGAGCGGATGTTTAAAAGATCTCATCTAATGGTAGTTACACCTCAAGAAGAAAAGTCACCACAAACAACAACATACCATGTTAAGGAACTGGTGCCAAAGTATATACAAACCGAAAAAGCCAGAGCAAGATACTGAGGATTTTACATCTACACTTGGACTCAAAATTTCTCCTATGAGTAATGATGATCAAGAAGTGCAGCAACCAAGAAAAGAGGAACCAATTGTTGTTAATCCCCACATAAATTCTCATGCTTATGTCATCTTCAAAGATCAACACTGGAAATTGAGAGATGAAGAACTGGGAGAAGCAAATTGTGATTTGATGGTGCAACTTCCGGACATGATGTGCCTAAGGGTTCAATCTCACATCCACAACCCCTCAGGCCATTCAATGAAGCTATATCTGAAGGTGCACACAAATCAACCAACTAAAAAAAAAGTTTGTCCGATTGATATTTGATCTAGGCAAACATTTCCCGAACTCAAGGTCAAGTTCTTTTCAAGCCAGGGAGATTAATGCAGTATTGACCTCAACGACCACATGTGTAGGGCTTAAATACATTTAGGCTTTCATTTAATAATTACATGTCATTATATTATGTTTTATTTTATAGGTCGTAATTAGGATTTAGTTTTCCTTATTATTTAGTTTCCTAGTTTAATTAGGTTTCTTAGGCTCTAAGTTATCTTTTCTTATTAATATAGTATTGTAGAGAAGAATTTCTCAGACTTGGATTATTGAACAGAATTGTGCGTTTTATCCCAAGAGGTGCATCCTCAAATGTTGAAGCCTTCTTGACGATTCGGAGTGTTTGGATACGTATTCCGGCACTCTACGCAACCGTAACGCTAGGGCTTGCATCAATTCCCATCATTTTTCTTCTCCTCTGGTCTCTCAACAGGATTTCTCTACCAAATGAATCAATGTTAGCTTACTTCTCCCTCATGTCTTCATTTAATCCAAATTCTAATCCATAGAATTTGTTCTCCTCACTCCCACGACCACTCTCATCCCATTTGTTTACCATTTTGAGTTCGACGACCCCCATTAAAGAGGATTTCCATCTCATTGAGGCGTCCCTAGGTAAGCTTCTCCTTCCGTCCCTTGACCTAGGTTTAGGGACCCATTTCATCCTTAGATTCTGACTTGCAAAGCGTTTCACCGACCCTTCCTTGGTTTTTCATTTGTAGAGTTTTGAGCTAGAAAGTGGGTTTTTGGTGTAGAGGAGATTTCAGCTGTAGCTCATGGTTTTCCATATAGTTTTAGTGATTTGGAGGTTCAAGGCAAGTGACAATCCATATTTACAAGTGCATGCGTGTTACTTGGTTCTTGCAAGTGTACTATGCTAGATTACCTCTTTTTCAGCTAAGTTGAATGTTATATCACTACATGCCGAAATGGAACTGAATGATATGTCTAAGAACCTTGAAAATGTGTATAGGACTAGCCAACGGCTGGTTGGCTTGAGTCTCCTCTTGTGCAAACAGGTTTGACCCTTAGGCCTAAGCATTTATGGGCCATTGTAGCCCCCACTGCTTGATTGATTAGGGGATTAAACCCCTGGCCCTCTCAAATGGGAACCTTATTGGGTGTAGCCTTGTACCATGAACTTGTCAACAACGTTTAAACATGAGACCATCAGTAAGTGATGTTTGAGCTGACTTCACATACAGGTTGTCCAGAGGCATGTGTAGTACAATGCTAATTCATGGATATGAAAGTGTGGGGCATTGGTTGACAATCACCACTGGTGCATAAAGGTTATGATCCAGAAAAAACAACCTGTTGGATTCCTATCAATGAACCAAACCTTGGGGCAGCTAGTAAGCTTTGCAGCATAAGTCAGGGTCCCACACATAGGGGGTACCCATGGCCCCGGTGCTAACAATGGACTGACCGCCATGGACCCAGAGGCTTTAAAACATTTCCGAACCATTTCACATCACCAATTGGTTTTGGGATAACTAGCTAGGTGAGGGGGCGTCGAAGTCCTAACACAACCAAGGTTCTATGGCTACATACAGGTGAAAGACCTTGTACATACATGCAGATGGCAACCCAGCCTTTAGGTTTGCATCTGCAAGTCCTTTCTCTTTGATTGTGCATATTCCCCCTCCCATACACCATATGTCACTTGTGCACTGCCCAGTTATGTGTCCTCCATCAGCATAAATGGACTTCAGAAACCCCAGCTTGAGGGATATTGGCACTCCTTATGTGATTATGGATTCGCCAGAGGATGGACATGATACAGGCCAGACCAATGGGCTACGTTTGAAAGTTTATACCCGCGGCCCAAGTCTAATTAATAGTTTATTTTATTAGTAATAGTTGCTTTCTTAAGTTTTAGAAATTGCTTTTATATTATAATTAGGACTCCTTATTTGGATTGAATTGGTTTGTTTCTTTATTTGGAAAGTAGTTTAGTTATAAATAATTGTAATCCCTTCTCATGAGAGAGACTACATTATTATTGAATTAAAAACTCAGCTTTCTTCTCCCTGTGGGTTGATTTCCTGTCTTTGGTGTGAGACCTAAACAGATTATTCTAAGCCTTTTAGCTTGAAAAATAGCCCACTGGCTGTTCTTCTTCCTCGTGCTGCGTCAGGACAGATTACAAATGGATTGAACCGTAACTCCTAGAAATAGAAAACCATGGGTAAACCCATATCCCTAGCTAATTCCTATTCACATAAAGTCATCTAAACGTTCTAACTATAGTTAGTCTGGTGGCTAAGCATGCATTCACATGCCCTGGGTTCTGCCTATGGACTTTATAAGATCCAAAGTTATGGTCTATTTGGTAATTGTAGCTCACATTCATGCAATGCATTCCTTCCAAGCTTCACCGGATCCAAGCCCTCGGCTTTTCACCCATTTTGGGCCAATTCCCGCATACTGAGATGCTACCCATTTACGGTCTGGGATGATAGAATTGGTTAGGGGTGCCCACCTAAGCATGTGCATCTAAGCATTCGCATATCCCTCATGTCCATGTTTAGTAGGCTGTCAGACTTAAGGGACGACTCAAAGAAAGTTACGATTATGCTTGTTAACCATGTATATGCAAAGTAGGTCCCTTCCATGCTCACTTGTTTACGTAAAGCATCTAGCCTATACTAGTTCTTGATTCTTGATTTGGCATCACCCACTATTATAAACCTAGCACTACGTTATTACGATACTAGCTGCAGTCTAGTCATGCCATGCTCAGTGTTATGTCCGTAATGGCCCACGAAACGTACCACAATTTATGATCACCATGTTATGTGCTCTCTGCCACAGTCACGTGGTCGCAATGATGAAGTGGGAAGAAAATAGACGCATGAATTGCCAAAGTATGTTACACAGAATGTTTATCTGCATGTATAGCGTGTTATGTAAGTTTCATGGTTTAGTCATTCGTTCCCACATTGTTAGGCATTGCTAGTCCTTTGTTACAAAATTTTTGCATGTCATTATGAGTGCATGCATCTGTTATGTTTGTCCCATTATAGCCTGTATTCGTGCACAAATATGCATCTGCTAGCCTTATGTTTGTTAACCATGCCACCTTTGACTGTCTACTCACTAAGATTATTTATTGCCTAACCACACTTGATATTCTAGGTGATGACACCATTACCTTAAGAGGTTGTGGCGGTCGCAGAAAAACCACAAGGCCTTAGGGAATGGAGTGTAGACAATGTGATGTAAACATCGTCTTTGGGTTTTTGTTATCCTTGTATTGGCTCCTGGTCGCCTGTTTATATTTGGAAAAAAGTAATTAATGTACCTTGTAAATGTCAACTTGAATGTATCTTGGGAATGAATTATTCCGGTTTTTCTGTCATACTTTGTATTTTACTGATTTATGTTATATACTTGTACGATGATGTGCTATGTGGTTACCTGCATATGTTAAAGACATTAGTGTTACAACATAGAATCCAATGGGGTCCCAGACTTTGGGTTGCAATGCGATGTAAGCTTCCACAAAATATTCATATAAGTGATTATACGTTACATCCTCACATACGCAGATCCTGAGGAAGAAACATTGTTATCACACTAACCCCAAGCTCACGGCCCGAAATGCAGATTGTTCATTATAATCTAGTTTGGGGTCATGGCAGACATCGTGACATGGTATTAGAGCATACCAGATACCAATCAGGGCTCAAACATATGAAGACCTTCTGCCTTGATTGGATCACTGTCCATAAAATCAAGGGTCCAACCTCCGATCTAAGATAGAGCATCTGAACAATGATGATTTATAAGAAAATTACTCACTGTAGGTCTAATTAATTCTGCCCATATAGTAATTTTTAGGTCCTTCTGTACATTGATCGCAGGATACGCAGTAGGTCTTCTTCTAATGCAATGATGCACAATACAAAATGTTGATATTTCTTTTCATATCACTGAAACAAACAAAAATGTACAGAATTATATACATAAATGACTATCAATCTCACCTGCAGGAGGAAAAAGAGATGCTGAGGTTGCCTGAGGAAATGCAATAGAGACATCTAAAGCTGGCAACCCAAGGCATGCGCCATCCATATTCTTAGAAGTGCCTACAAGGCAATAATAAAGGGGCATTATCCAATTTTGAAGAATTGACCACAATTTATTTAAATAATAAAAAAATGCCATTATTAACCATATTGACAACACAAGATAATTTACCAGGTAGTAATAGAAGATGAAATCATCACAATGACTCCAAGGCTATTATATCTATAGGAATGAACATCTATAATAGCTTAATCCAAATAATGAAAAGCAAATCGAAATTGGAAAGGACACCGCATTGTGCATCTTTAAGTATATATGATGAAACAAGAGGAAAAATTTTAAAGATTTTACAAGAGTTTACTTGGCATCTAAACCCTGCTACACAATACAGGTGCAATCAACACAAGATAATTAGAAGGTTGAAATCAGAAGACAGAGTCTTCACAATGACTCCCAAGGCTATTAAATCAATAGGAATGAACATCTATCATATTTTAAACCAAATAATGTAAAGCAAATGGGAATTGGAAAGGGCACTGCGATGTGCATCAATAAGTACTTATTGTTAACATTAGCCCACATATTTTAGGCCACCTGTAGGCCCACTTGTATCTTCAATGGGCCTTGACCCAACATACCATGAAAACCCACATGTGGGGACTTAGTTATAGGATCAATTGTAAATGTTGTTATTTCCTTATATGTTAGATTGCCCTATCTGTACTTAATTGTAATTATCTTCACTAAAGCTCTGATTTAGGTGACTATTGATTATAAAAGGGAGAGGATCATCTCATCAAGGCAGAGAATTTTTCCACAAAATCATGTGTTATGTTGCTGGCTATTGACTGATATTTATGAAGAAACAAGAGGAAAATTTGAAAAGAGCATATGAGATTTTACTTGTCATCTAAACCCTGAGGCAAATCAAGGTGAAATCAGCATTGTACAAATGTACAATATAGAGGGCCTATCTAGATTCCTTTACTTTGATTCTTTTCTTTTTTATACAGTGAGGTTAAAGATATTGTGCCTAGGAGTTAAAAAAGAGACAAGGATAGGTGAGTAAAGAGACAAGCAACCTAGGGTGACCATTGAGATTGCTTGGGGTGTGTTTGGTATCAGCAATCGTGCCATTTGGATGTTCCCATGTTTCAATCAGATAAGGCTACTGAAAACATATTTGGTAAGGGTAAATTACGGTTCCAGATTTTGTTCTCACTAGAAGAAATCCCAAATTATGAACCAGCTTAAGAATCTTGGAACAGTAAGACTTTGTTTTTTTCAGAAACTACTTGTTAGCAGTTGGCACAATTGTTTCCTAGTTATGTCTTGCATTTTATAGAAGTCGCAGTTGGCATAATTGTTCCTAGTTATCTCTTACATTTTATAGAAGTCTATTTAAAAACTATAAACTCTCACTTATACTAGAGGTAGGCCCCATTTTCACAATCTCATAGAAGGTGCCAACATTGTAATTTCTAAAAGTGAGCCACATGGTCACAATCACAAAAGGTAGGCCCATATTGTAATTTCTATAATGGTGGGACCACATTGTAAGGTCCCATGTTCTAATTTCTAAAGGTAGGCATCACATTGTAATTTCTAAAGGTGGGTCCCATGTCCACAATCATAGAAGAGGTGGCCCCACTTTATAATTCTTAAAGGTGGATCATATATCCATATGGTAACAATGCAAAAGGTGGGGCCACATTGTAAATTCTATGAATGTAGGCCCACCTTGTGAATCCAATAAATGTGGCCCTATGTTCTAATTTCCAAATGTGGGTACCACGCTGTAATTTTAAAGGTGTCCTATGTTCACAATTAATAAAAAAGATGATTCCACATTATAACTCTTGTAAAGGTGGGGCCATATTGCAAATCCTATGAATATGCCTCATGTTCTAATTTCTAATGGTGGGCACCACATTGTAATTTCTAAAAGTCGGTCTTGTGTCCAAAGTCACAAACAAATGTGACTCCACTTTATAATTCCTAAACGTGGGTCACATGGTCACAATCACAAAAGGTGAAACCACATTGTAAACACAATAAATGTGAGCTCTATATTCTAATTTCTAAAGTTGTCTAAGACGTAATTTCTAGAGGTAAGTTCCATATTTACATTCACAAAAAAGGTTGCCCCACATTATAAGTCATATGAACATGGCCCCCTATCATAATTTTAAAGTAGGTATTACATTGTAATTTCTACAGGTGGGCCCCATGTAACCAATAGTAGAGTGTGACAAACAATAAAAGGTGGATCCCACATTATACATCCTATGATTAGCTTGCTTTCATTATTTAGAGCAAAACTTTTATAATTTAACCAAACAAGTTCTGTACAGCATATTCTTAGCAAAATAATTTGATATAATGTTGCCAAACAAGTTTCACATAGTATAATCTCAGCACTAACCCAGTCTCAGCACAAGCTGATCTAAGCACAAAATTGAGAACACTAAAACAATGCCAAATGGGCCCTAAATGTCCCCACAAGTAAGATCAAGGAAACCTTCTTGATCACTACATGATCAAGTCCATTAATCCATCAAAATCCTCTAAACCCATCATTAACATAACTAAAGCTAAATAAAAAAAATTAATACAATTAATTTAAAAAAAAAACCTTCAACGAACTCTATAGCCCACTAGGATCCTAAAGCCCTACACTTCCTCAATCCTTGATTCAAATGACCCACCGTGGCCCCCATTTTCATCACTCAAGTGCATTGCTTGGAATGAAAAGAAAGAAAGTTATGGAGGGAAGCAAGGAGACTCCCTCCCCTCCACAGAAAGTAAGAAATAGAAAGAGAGGGCAGGGTGTCGGAGAGAATGAAGAGATCACAATCTATCAATTAAAAAAAATAGAGAGAGAAAGAAAGAGAGATCGGCATCAACTAACCGTGTCACATGTGAATTTACAATTTTCTGTCATGGTATCAATATTAAGATGACCATGAAACCATACTAAATAGGATTCCAAAACCATCCAAAAACAAATTGCTCTGGTTTCCACTCAATGCAAAACAACCTATTGTTATAAATGTGATGCAATCTAGGCGCCAAAAGCAGTCCTTCTTCAAATTAGATTAGGATTATCTTATTTTTATTAGCAGATTTCTAATTACATTGTTATTAGGGAAGTTTCTATTAATAGCTTAGGGTTTTCTTAGACATTAAGTTTGGTTTTACTATATATATGGTATTGTAGAGAAGAAATTCTCAGACTTAATTGATTAATAGAATTAGGTTTTATCCCTGAGTGGTGCATCCTCGTGTGTGTTGAAGTCTTCTTCTTTACGATTCGAAGTGTCCTTGGACACGTACTTCAACACCCCTACACAAGCCTTAACCCTAGGGCCTGCATCCGTTTGGTATCAAAGATTCCCTCAATCTAGGCGTGTTACCATCATCCCCACTCCCCCACGTCTGCCTCCTGCCATCTCTCCCCCAACGAAACCCATCCCAAACCCTAATCGTTAGCCTCCCAAACCCTCACCACCGTTAGCCCTTTCGACACAAAACACCCCATCTTGAATCCCCAATCCGGCCTCATCACTCTCGGTAAACCCCATCGTCCCCAACTTCCTCCATCTTATCTCACCAAAATCCTCATCTTTGCTTGCATAACCGATTCCCGCTCAAGCCCTGTCAACCCAACTACCATCTCAGCAACCTTCACCCTACTCAAATCTCCATCACCACTGCCTTCCAACCCCACCTTCCATCTCTGTCAGGCCACACCCTTTGCCGAACTAACTTCCCGAACCTAAAGTGCATAACAAAAAAAAGGGGGAGGGGCGGGGGGAGATGTAGAAAGAAGAGACGACAGAAGACATACTTGGCACCATCGCCACGCCATCTGCCACTGCTATTTGCCGTCATCGTTCGAAGACCATGCCATCACGCCATCACGTCAACTTGCCCAAACCAGCCAGCTTCGCCTCACCTCGCCTCGCCGGCCATCATTCACTGCAGATTGTAATCAATTGGACACTAGAGTGACAAATTTGGAAAATAATCAGCGTGTGCATCACAACCATAATGATGGTGCAAATATTCGGAATCAACGAGATCCACCAGTCAATAATCCTGATCGAGATTTAGGGATTAAAATCGTGATTCCCGAATATGATGGAAAATTGCAGCCCGCTGAATTCACGGATTTGTTAGTGTGTGTGGAGAACATTTTCACCCGCAAGCCAATGACTAAGCACTATAAAGTCACACTGATTGCTACTAAATTCCATAATTATGCTACAACTTGATGGGCTGCGAGAGATTTACGTTCCGACTTTCAAAACTTGAAACAAAGGTCCAAAACAGTTATTGATTATTATGAGGAATTTTTTACTCTACAAGCTCGTTGTGGCTTGAATGAAGATACTGATATGGTAGTTGATAGATTTTTCAATGGGTTGAGAATAGACATTCAGCATATCCTTGCCTTCCAACATTTTGATAATGTCGATAAACTCATCCAATATCCTATCAAAGCTGAGGGAATTGCAAATTATCAAGTACAAAAATCCAAATGGGTTTCACCAAAGAATTCGTCTTTAAAAGAAGCTAAATCCAATGGTTCATTAGTACAGATTTTTGCAAAGACTGAAGGTCAAAATAAGATGGCTTGTTTTCATTGTCAACAACACGGGCATCACGCATCAGACTGTCCAAAGCGAATACATTTGATTGAGATTGGAGGTGCTGATAAAAATATCCCACATGATACTAAAGGTACTGACACTGATCCCAAGGATATTGACAATAAGGAACTTACTGAAATATATACAGATACCACAGGTAAAGCTTTTATTGTCATCAAGGAAGCTCCACCAACTGTTGAAAATAAATGGTTGAGAAAAAATATCTTCCGTTCCACGGGCACAGTTCAAAAACAAAATTGCACAGTTGTTACTGATAGCAGAAGTTGTGAAAAATCTCATCTCCCAAGCTCTTGTTGATCGCTACCAGTTGAAAGTTTATAAGCACAACCGCCCTTATTTTGTCAAGTGGCTGATGCATGGTGTTCACGCACATGTTCGACATACTTATAAAGTTACTTTTGCCATTTATGAGACTTACAAAGATACAATCTGGTGTGATGTGCTACCTATGGATAGTGGTGATTTCTTATTGGACCGTCCATGGATGTATGACAAAAATGGAACTCATGGTATGCACGACAACACCTATACATTTATGCATAGTGGACAACAAGTTACTCTTCATCCCAAGAAACCACAACCGGCGAAGAAAAATTCCTGGATCGCTACCACAAAAGAAGTCCTTCATGTTCACCATATTTACAGAGACAATTCGAAGCAGACTCGAGTTCGAGGACAAACTCTTCTTTCAACCCGGGGAGGATGATGTAGTCTAAGCCCCAAAAGCAGTCCTCCTTCAAATTAGATTAGGATTATCCTATTTTTATTAGTAGATTTCTAATTACATTGTTATTAGGGAAGTTTCTATTAATAACTTAGGGTTTTCTTAGACATTAAGCTTGCTTTTACTATATATATGATATTGTAGAGAAGAGATTCTCAGACTTGATTGATTAATAGAATCGGGTTTTATCCCTAAAAGGTGCGTCCTCGTGTGTGTTGAAGTCTTCTTGATGATTCGAAGTGTCCTTAGACACGTGCTTCGACACCCCTACGCAAGCCCTAACCATAGGGCCTGCATCAAAATGTGTCACATGTGAATTTGCAATTCTTATAGTCATAGTGGAAATGTATCAGATAGCTCCACAAGCACACGCACGCATGCACGCATACACGACAGACAAGAGGAACAATGAGATAACCCAAAAAAGATTCTGCTTTCATTACTTCAAAAGCATCTTTAAAATGTTTATGCATATAATTGTGTTTTAGTAGAAGAGTTTCTTGGAGCCATTGGATAAATGACTTGAAAGGCTTTCAAAATGGTACCAACATTGTGATGTTTTGACTCTATTTTGAATCTAAAAAAGTTACCACCAAAGCAAATGCCAAAATAAGATACAAAATTATACAACCAACTAATACCAAAAAGACATATCATAATAATGAAACTCTTAATTCAAGCATGAGGGCTGTAGCTACCATTGATAATCTAGATGAACTAGATGCATAGAAAAATATAGGACATTTTGGTTCATAAATCTTTATATTTTGAACCATCAACTGAGGGAGCATCACATTTATTTACTGGTTCACATATAAGAAGGCTCTCAACAGGTCTGGCACAGATCTCCAAAGTGAAGGAAAAAGGCAAACACCTCGGTTTACAACCCATTTTCTACAAACTAGGATCTTTTTGAAAGCTCACATATTAAACTCTTAAAGGTCTCTTATTTTCTTCCAAAGCACACAAAGAGATATCCGGAGTCCAAATCCAGTATAAGATTGTTTTCTCATTCTCTTCTTTGTTTGCACATTAGCATTGTGTGCAATTAATTTTTCTTTTGATCAGCAGAGTACTAAACAAAGCTATATCTATGTTTTAAGAGATAACAGTCTCCTCTTCTGGTTTTTCCGGTGATTTATTAAATTTTGCTCACTGAAAGGCCATTTGCAGGCTTTTATTCCAAACTGAGAAATGTAAGCACTCACCTTACTTAGCCATACCGAAGATTGGTTTTGGCTAGAGCTCACTTATATGATTCACGTATGGTGAAACACCTTAACATGAGATGCAAATATGGGGCCCAAATTTTACTTGTTTAAAGGGTTTTGTCATTTTGGTTCTTTAATACAATGGTGAAACTGTAGGATGGGTGTCAAATTGATGCAATTGCTACCAGTTCATGGTAAGTGGATGGATCATGGGAGGTGGCCCAAAAAATAGAGGTGTAAACCTTCCTTTGATACAAATGGTCGCAGTCACACAAATGGGCTACATCACACATGGGACTATCATGCTCACAACAGGGCTGATACATGATGTCATCCCACCACAGCACCCCATGCCCCTTCCCCTCCCAGCTGTATTGGAACCACGGCCCCACATCCAACTGAAAGCCCATCCATACTGTATCATTTCATATTATTTTAATCTCTAACTATAATATTCCGGCCCCAAATATAAGATTTAATTGCTAGTATTTATGCTTATTGCTAATTAATGATATTTAAATCTTAATTACATAATGGGTAGGTAGTGTTGCTAACTAATAGGTAATTTAACTAACCTAATTTGCATTATTGCATCATCTCATTAATCATGTCATTTGCATTATCATAATACATTGGTGGACCCATTTCATTTAACACCTAAGTCACCTAGGTGGAACCCTTGTAATCCCTTTTGGTAAATAATATAAACCTATAGACTTGCTAGTAAATATCCAAAACCTCTAGCAACCCTAGCCTTATATAAAGGCACTTTCCCCAAAGCAAGAGCTCCTTATGCCTCCTAACGAAGAAACCTAGCCTCCAAGCTCTCCCCACTCTATCTTTCCTCCTCCTACAAGCCTAGAGTGGGTAAGAAAGAAAGGTTCCACCCATTAGAAGTTAGATTCACCTTCTTCTGTTAGATTCACCTTCTTCTCCGCATTCTCTTTTACCCATTTGTTGTTTAGTTGGAGAGAAAAACTCATCTAGCCTTTTGGCTCCACTTTTGAGATAAGAAACACAACCCCTCTTGGTATTTGAGCTATTAAATACTATAGGAGTAGATTTCTCTCAAGCTTAACTTCATTTACTCATCCTTCCATGGCATCCATCTCATCATTCATTTCGTTTTCATGTCATTTCCATGATTAGAGGTTTAACTAAGTTTGTGGATTTGAGGGTTTGTGCTTAAAACCTTGCATTTGGATTTTGGAAGCACCATAAGATAAGTTTAAGCAGGTAGTAACATACATGATTGTAGTTGTGATTGATTCTTGAGATTCCGATATTTTAGAATATTAGTACAACTCATTCTCTACATGTTTCATAAAAGAGAATGTTATGATGGGTCAGAAATAGATTTTAAATGGAATAAATGAATGTTAGAATTAAATGTTTAGAATGAGGTTGAAATGGCCATAAATATGGAAGATTTGGAATATGAATACATGTATTAACGCATGTGGCAAAGTGGGTTTGAAAGTGTAAAAACTCATCTTAATACATGAGGTTCATACTCATCCCAAATAATAATTTATTTATTTATTTATTTATTTATGTATTCTCTCTTTCTTCCAATTTCTATCTCAATTGGATTGGCTATACTAGACCTTTCATTAGGCACATTTGGACTTGACCCGTAGTCAAGTATCACCTAAGAATTATTAGGTAAACCCTATGACTATGTAAGACCTTATTTTTTGAAACCATTATACCTTAAACCTTGTCCAACGAAATCAAATGAGATAAACAAGAAAAGTGTTAGCTATCACTCATCCTTATTAGATGATTCGGTTAGTTCTAATGTTATGCCCTTAGTGTATAGGTATAAGGAACCCAGTGTCCAAATTCATACACAATATGACACCAAGATTTGGTAACACATGGCATCGAAATCCTTATAGTCATGCCAAAGTGGAAAACTAAGAATACGGACATCTTAATTAGTTTGGCTTGTAAATCATCCTTGTTTCTTAATTAATTGGAAATTATGCATATTTTGATGACTTCTAGAACCTTCATCAGTTCAGTTGTATTCCTTTCATTATGTTATCAATTCAGTTATGC
Source organism: Sextonia rubra (assembly GCA_037013555.1). Lineage (NCBI taxonomy): Eukaryota > Viridiplantae > Streptophyta > Magnoliopsida > Laurales > Lauraceae > Sextonia > Sextonia rubra. The sequence goes on from JASUAD010000011.1 coordinate 12,459,886, forward strand.
TCCCTTTATTATGTTATCATTTTAGTCATGTTCCTTTCACTATGTTATCAGTTCATTTATGTTCCCTTTATTATGTTACCAGTTCAGTTATAGTCCTTTCATTACCTTTATATTTGCTTTTGTTATCACTGTTCGTTATTGATATCAATATGCTTCTGTTACTATAAATGTTAAGTCAGTACGTTCTGTTAAGAAAGTAAGTATGAGAGCACAATGGTGCTATCCGTTTTTTGCCATATTGATTCATAAAGTCCGCACCACTGAGCTAGACTCTATGAGGCCCGGCGGGGTTGAGTATGAGTGGAAATTCTGTGCACCGCTACAATTGGTATTCTATGGAGTAAGTTGATGCTCCTTTGGGCAGTCAGATTAGCCATCTGATCTCCCATTTTGTTCTGATATCTATCTTTCTTCGGAGAGAATTGTAGCCATATGAATTGCCATTTAATTGTGATATTCTGTTATCTTGATTCCTCATGATTATGCTTTATCTTATGCTAACATGCCTAGATTTCGCTTTTGCCCTATTAAATTGGTACTGTCTTTAACTCCATTTGGTACAATATGTTTAGTGTACCACTTACCTATTTCTTGTTGAGTTGTCGTACTCAGGTGCTACCCTTGGTGCCGTAGGAGCAAACCCCAATCCCGACTCCATCATCAATGAAATCCCAGAAGTTGCCACAGCGGTACCTTCAAGACTAAGCTAAGTGTAGACCAAATGACATCTTCTATTAAGCATATCCGTAGAGCGACACGGATTCCATTGAGCATTTAAGATTTGAGCTATGGTAGCTCTTTTTATCTTATCATCATGACTAAAGAATTGATTTATGTTTATTCGAGGATATGTATTATACTTTCGATCTATGACCGCTATCCATTTTTTGGCACTTTATCACTTTATATGCATTCAGACATTAGTATTATAAATGGGATTATGATCATCCTGATAACTCTTTAAGTAGTTTAATTATGGAATGTTAAACAAGTATTTATTTAGGCTCTTATACTATCACAGGTTGTTAATTGGGTGCACTAAGCACCAAGTTCTGCAGTTAGATTTGAATGTGTATGTATTATGAATCTTTTGCACATATGAGAAAAATTGTGAAAATTCCCTTGTAGTGGTCCATATTTACTTTAGTGTGGCATGAATTACTACAGGATTACGAGTGCCACATCATGGGTCTATCCATAATAACCTAATCTCGGGCCCAAGGCGTGACACTAACCCTTTAGTATGGTGCACTCGTTTGATATCCAATTGAACTAATTTTGGTCCACCCCTTATCCATAAGTAAACCTTTCCATTCTCCCAACCCCCAAACCCATCACTCATGTGGAGGATCGATCAATACTCTCTCTCTCTCTCTCTCTCTCTCTCTCTCTCTCTATCTACACATAACCACCTTTATTGTAAGCATGTGAGGCCCAAGATAGAGGGGGATATCGGAAAAGTGATATATCATGTTAAAAGTAAAGGAAAGCAATGGACACAATGAGTGTCAAATTGAGCTTGATGCCAATTCACTGAAGGTGTGGGTTTGCTCGTCATGAGGGAGAAGGGATTATAGGTGGTCCCACATGGGCTGACATGTATGTGTCTATGAGAGAGAGGATGATTTACATTGTCCGGCAGACTCTACAAGCCTGTCTAAATGAATGTATGATAATTGTAGAAATTTAGAAGGGTCAAAAGGTCTAGCTGTGGATTAAAGGTAGGCCAAACATTAAATGATTAGCTTGATTTTGGAACTTCATAATCTTCGTCATCTCATCCTTGTCATCTTAGCCTCGTCCCATCGACATAGGGAAGACAAACCAAGAGCAAACATTATGTCATGTATACTTATACATAACACGTGTGTGCATGGATGCGCATGACTGTGGGTGTGCGTATGATACTATGAATGCACGGCGGACCAGAGGTGCAAAAACATCACCACCATCATCGAAGCCCAATCCAATCCCTCAATTTCTCTTTTGAGGGATTCAGTTCTCTACTCGATCCTGCTAAAGGACATGTCACCTGTCATTCCACATTCTAACATGTCCTTCCTCACTACTTCCTTCAAGATCATTTCTCCTTGTTCCTCGACATCGTCGCCCATTGACATGCAGTGCATGAGCTGATTTCAGACTAGTTCCTTGAATTTGCACAGGGCAAAAAGTGGTCCCCAGACTCCCCACTCACTACGCTACTCAACATTAGATGACGGCAACCTACTCTTAACCGATCTCTAAATTCCCCTCCCACCGACTCCACAAAGAAACCAAGAACAAGTTCATCCCTTGTACCCCGAAAAGGAAGGTTTAGATCGAATCCATTGATGCAAATCACTATAGTAAAGGGGATTGAATGGTCTCATCATGGATTAGTGCACAAATTCCACATGGGTCCAATCTGTGCTACTTGTAACAATTTGATTAGGGAACTTGAACTATTTAATAATTGCATATGCAACCTAGCAAACTTCGGATCATGTGCATGTGTGGGACCCATACATCAAGGGTTGCCCTCAAAAGGACTGCATATTTTCATCATGAGAAACATCCCAAAAACTGAATCCAACTCAAAACACTTTAAATAAAAAAAAATTTTTGATTTGAAATCCAAATCTCAAACTAAATCTGATGTTATCGAACAGCTGCATATGTAAGGTTTTTTGATCCTCGAGATTACCCGTCCTGCGATGTAAGTTACAGGATCTTCTTATTTTATTTTTTTTCCTCTTTGGAATATGGATCAAGATAGAGAAGCAATCATACTTCATCATTTCATCAAGTGTGAAAACAAAGAAGAAGGGGTCTTTGGTACCTTGATTGTCTGAGGAGGAAACCGTCATTTTGGGCGAGAGAAAGATAGAGAAGAAGAGGAAGAAGGAAATTTCTCGTCTTGCTTGCGAAGGAGAGACTACGAAGGAGGAAGGAAAGATTGGCACGGATTTTCGCTAGTCATGGGGAAGTGTGCACCTGTGGCCATTTGCGTCAGCTCTTCCGCCGGTCATAATGCCCCGGATAGACGTCGTTGTTTTTTGTAGGGCCCACTTAGACCTATATTACTCCGGTACCTGTGTGTGTGTGTTTTTTTTTTTTTTTTTTCTTTCTAAGAAGTATGTCAACTATATTCACAATTATAAACTAAAGAGATGTTTGGTTATATGCAGAAAAATATATATATGTAAATTTAAATACTGATAAATCTTTTTGTGTATATTATAATATTTTGCTACTCCTGTTGTTGGATAGTTTTTGTAGATTTAATATACTGTTATTTTTAGTGTTTGGTAAATATAAAATATTTTAAGATATTCTAGATCTATATGTTTGGATATTATAAATATTTAATAAATAAATAAAATGAAGCAATAATTTGAGATGCAAGTTTATATTTTTTTTTTTTGTATAGAGCAAGTCTATAAATTTTATTTATTTTGCTAATATAAAATCTCCAAATATGTACAATTACAATAATTCTCAAAGATTACAACGGTCTTCCCATATTGAATCTGCAACTTGTCTCCATATTACATTTTCATTGGACATCTTTGTTTGACACTCTGATAATCAAGTTCTGAACTAGAATCAGGATCATCTTGAACAAACTCTTTCGCAGGTTGACGATTATATTCTTTGTATATCCAATCTTTACCACCTATTTTCTGTTCGAAGGAAAACATGTAGAATACTATAAGAAAAAAAAAATTTTTGATGTGTTATCAAAAAAGTGATGAGATGCATTCTTCAAAATTAAAAATTGGCTTTTAACGACACCAAAAATCCTCTCAATTGCACTTCATAATGATAAATGCCAAAGGTTAAAATGCGATTTAGCATTTAGAGGGCCTCTATTTTCACGTACAAATTCTCTCATGTGATATCGTACTAATTGAAATAGTGCAATATATTTAGAACTCTTAAATAACATTCACTCGTAATCAAAATCTCTTTCTACCATAACATTCGTTTTATTTTCAACATTGCCCTTTAAAATTTTAGCCTTTAAGCTCTTTCAACATGAGTTGTGAACATGGGCTCACCTTTATTGAAAACTGAAAATTAGACATTGTTCTAGAATTTATAACATTTTCACCTTTATAAATTGTGTTACGTGGAACCCACTTTTAGAAATCACAAACATAGAGTCCGCCTTTAGAAATTGAAATGTGGGAAGCTCACTTTTGCTTGAATTTTTTCCTTTTTGGTAAATCTTTTCTATATGAATTAGAACATAGGAACTACAAAAGTGGTACAAGGTCTCATATATGAAATGTTGTACATGGTACACGCCTTTAAACCTATAACATGGGGCCCACCTTTGTAAGAATTATAATGTTACCCCACTTTATATGTATTATGATCTAGCCCATCTTTTGTGATTATGAGTGTACATGATACCAACATTAAGAAATACAAGATGGGCTGACCAAGTGTAAAGCACGAGCATATTTATTTGTGAACATAAGGGTTCCACTTTGACAACTACAAAAGGTAGGATAATTACAAAATAAATCTTATATAGCTTGGCCACATTGTAACTCTTACATGGGCCCGCATTGAATTGAAATGAAAAAAATGTTCTACTCTTTAACGGCTAATAAGTTGGATGGCCATTGATGAAGAGGTTAAGATGATAGGATTGACTAAAAATTATATATATGGGTTAGTCTCATTGAATCCCCGGATCCCCACCTTAGCTATGAGTGCTGGGTCCCACAGGCTGTCACGCACCATGGCCACCACACTCACACTGATGATAGAACTGCAATTAAAAAGTTAGGTCCACCACAGTCACATTGATCACCCTTCAAATTTCGTGGACTATATTCTAACTTAGGTTGGTTACTATTGAAAAAGGAAAAACATAGAAGAAGTAAGGTAGTGGTGGTAAATTCTTGGTTCCAAGAAAATTGATGGTTTTTACCCCCAGTTACTTGCCACTATTAACCGATGCATTTCCTAACGGGTAACTATTATCTTATTCCATCAAAAATTGAGAAAATGCCCTGAGATAAGTTCTAAGGAAAGGAAGAAAAAGATGTCTTTTAAGGACACGGAAACCAATCTGTGTGGGGGTTCACCACTAAGAAAGTAAAGAAAATGTAAATTAATAAATAGAAGACACATATAATTCAACTCCATGAAAATCAATTTATTCAACCAAAAATCAAAATGCAAGTGTTCCGTTATAAGGAACCTAACATACAAATGAATCAATAGCAATAACAAGGAACACAAAAAAAAATCCAGATCCTTGTTGAAGCCTAAATCTATAGAAAACAATAAAGAGTACCAAACAATTTACAAATGGATCGTAAATAGATGATTGGACTTACTGCAAAAGAAAACCTGCAAAGGATCTCACTATCTTAAGAGGGCTTCTAAGCGAATGTAGGAGGAATAAGCTCTTTATGTTGTGCCGAAATTGTTGAGTTCTAAAGAATATTACTTCTATTATCATGTAGAAGATTATCTTTTCTCTTGTAAAATGTTGTTCATCTTGAATGGCTTCAAGGCATGTTGGATCGAAGAAGGCAAACAGCGTGTGCATCACCTAGAAGAATTTCAAGTCTTTTAGGTTGTGTTCAACTAGACAAGGGTAGTAAATAGATATTGCAACCTCTTGCATAGTGGTTAATCTCAGTGTAGACTAGTATTAGGTCCAGTGGGGTGTTCCCGTTTGGATTTTTTATCTCTTATGGTTGATTAAAAATCGCGTCTCTATCTCTTGTGGTTGATCGGTTTTTAACTTAGGTTAATTGTTTGTTTAACTACATATAAGAAATCTGTATTGGGATATTAACCCATGTCAAGGTATATAATCTTTCAAGTGGTGTCAAGCGGGTTCACACAAGTCTATCATGTGAGATCAAATCAGATTTCTGATTTGGAGTTTGCTAGAGATGACACTTCGATTGCCAAACCACTTATGTTGGATGGATCTAATTATGCCAATTGGAAAGTTAGAATAGTTGCTTTACTTCAATCTTGTGATCTAGATGTTTGGTTAGTTGTTTGTACTGCTTATATTCCTCCTACTATTATGTCTAATGGGAAAGTTGTAATTCAAAAAACCTATGGCCCAATGGACCAAAGAAGATAAACAAGCATTCACCACTAATAGTAGAGCACTTAAGGCTATTTTTAATAGAGTTTCACCTACAGACCTGTCGGATCTCTAAGTGTAAAAGGATCCATGGGATACCTTGGAGACTCTTCATGAAGGCACTACAGGCTGGTCCTAATCAAATATTCAGGATAAAACTTTAGCAAAAGATATCTCCCGCATTCGGACTCCGATTGATGAGCAGTTTGTTTCTAAGAATTTGTGGCAACAAGCATTCCTCAGTAGTAGTAAAAGAAAGATAACCACACAATTAAAAAGCAAAAAGAGTTTTGATTGACAAAACAACCTTAGGACAAAAGAAGGCTTAGATGATGAACATGATTAGGAAGAAGCATATCTCAATGAAAAATTACATCAAGATGGCCACATTGAATAATGAGATCAGAAAGAAGTGGAAAACTGTAAAAAATCTTATCTTTTCTCTCAAATAAGAATTAGAAGATGCTCTTACAAAGGTACATCTCTTAGAAAATCGGAAGAATACTATGGCTAATAATCTAACCAATGCAGACTAAAAATATAAATTGTTGTCTGAAGAATTTGAGAAATCTGCAAAAGAGATGAAAACATTAAAAATAAAGTTGCAGATATGTTAGTCTAAAAAATCTGATTTGATTGGTAAGAATAAGATGATCATGTTAGAGGTAACTGCTACAAAAGCATCATTGGATAAGATGAACACTAGCTCAAAGAAACTTGATAACATGCTGTGCAGTCAGAAGTTTCCAAGTGACAAACAAGGTCTTAGCTATGTCAAAAATGCATCTACTTCAAAAACTAAAGGTAAATCTGTATTTGTTAAAAGTTCTACTTTGATTTTTCATGACACCCACTGCATCTACAAAAACATGTTGCTTTTATTTCAAAGATGAATGCGTTTCATCCTGCATCTACACCCGCATGTCACCATTAGGGAATCAAATGACACATTTGTCCTCATTGCAACAAACTGAGTTGTTTACTGAAAAATAAGCAATGGAAGAAGCAATTTTCTCCACCTAAGATTAATACAAGAGCTGTTTAGGTCAAAAAGTCTAACTTGCTTACTGAATTGGTACACACTATATTAAAAGTTTCAAATTTGCAAGTGTGGATACCAAAATCTAAAAAACGCTGATCAAGAAGATTAAGCGCTCACCTCCAACGGTGAAAGAAGATAACATTAAGGGAGAGTCACAATTGAGAGGGAGCTACTCTTGGATCTTGATTGACAAAAATGCTGCATGTTAACAACATTATCTTTATCAATTATAGACAAAAAGCGAGAGCATAAGAAATTCTGGAGGAGATATAAATATTTAAAGATTCAGAGTTGTTAAAGATACATGGTATTCAATTGGTACAACGCTGAAAGTTCAAATATTCAAAGATAGACGAAGACAATATAGATCTACAAGTAGTGAATAGAAAATTGCTATTTTTTTTGTTGAAAATTTAATATATTTTGCATTTTGTTTTAGGTAGATCAAATTGTATTGTTCGAGGGAGTTTTGCTCATTAATTGTCAAAGGGGAAGATTATAAGGATTTTAATATATTGGCTAAATTTATGGACTGGAAAAAACTCTAGTTCTAGTTAAAGTTGTATTTTTATTTATTTTAGACTGGGAGTTTGAAGATATTAAAGAGTCCAAGAAGAGCTAGAATGAATATATATGGATTAAAAAAGTCATATCTCACAAACCGAGTGTCGAATATGAGTAAGTACTTACAATTGAAAAGTTCGTTTCGAATAGATATCCGTGGGTTCCAAGTTTGCATTAGTTGGATCTAAAACGACAAAGTAATGGCCCTAGAAAGTTTACAGAACTTGTGCTATCCAAAAGTACAAAACTACCATTACGTGAATTTTTTTTCTATTTTAAGTAGGACTTTCCTGTTTGTGCCCATTCATAACCTAGTTGGATTATCATTGTGAGGCACAAAATTGGAGCTATCAAAATGGATTTTCTCCTAACCCTAAGACATCTATCTCTATATTCTGAGTTGAGATTTCTCATTGGAGATTATTTTATTATCTAGAGCATTCATTGTGAGGTTGTGCTAAAGTTGTTGAGTTTTGGAAAATATTGCTTCTGCTCTCTTCTAGAAAATTGTCTTTTCTCTTGTAGAAGGTTATTCTATCAAGTGTGAAGAAGGCGAATGGCTTGTGTGTTAGTAAGAAGAACTTTAAATCCTTTAGGTTTTGCTCAACTGGACAAGGGTGGTAACTAGACCTTGTAACCTCTTTTGCATAATGTTTGATCTGAGTGTGGACCAGTGTTAAGACCCGCGGTTTTTTTACGTTTGGGTTTTCCACGTAAAAATCGCATCTCTATCTCTTGTGGTTGATTGGTTTTTAACTTAAGTTAATTGTTTGTTTAACTACATATAAGAAATTTGTGTTAGGGCCTTAACCTGTGTCAAGGTTAAAATCTTTCAAGTGGCATCAAAGCGGGTTCACACTGTTGATCCATAAAAAATTGCAAATAATGCAGCAAAGACACTATAAGCTTTGGATTATAAAATTCCAAAGTTTTCAAAACATTTGGACTTCATCTCAGTTCAAGTCAAGCTTCAGAGGCTGTTTGCGAGCTTCTTGGGAATCACTATGGAACCTGGCACTTCCACATATCAAAGCAATCTCTCATTCAACGAAATGCTTTCAAGTAAATTTAAAGACTATCCTTCAAGGATTTAGAGCATTTGGACATCATTTGGATCCAAACTCGGTCTAGATGATTATATACTGTGCTCTATGAGTCTCAGTACAAAGCGACACCTCGCGAAGATCAAACCAGCTGAAACTCTCAAAGAAAGCTCAAATTATGCCCAAGAGAAGCCCTACAAAATTTCAAGATAAACAGACATCATTTGACCCAAAAGCTGCAAGCATATCAACTTGGGGTCATATCCCCCAAGCCATGGGGTCACTGACCAAAGTCCTGCTTCCCGACGTCCAAAATTGATGAAATTTGGGTGTGAAGCTTCAATTACGCTTAGAAGGTAATTTGCAAATTTTCAAGTTAAAAGGACTGCATTTGATTTGATTTTCATTGTATGTCAACTTAGAGGACAGTGACCCCCATGCCATGGAGGTCATTAGCCAAAATCCTACTTCCAAGGGGGTTAGAGCTGATGAAATTTGGAATAAATACTTAGAATATGTTCAAAGTTGCTTTCCCGAAGTTTCATGTCAATTGGACATCGTTCGGGTAGAAAAATAAGCTGACTAGCTATAGTGTTGAGTGAATGGTGACTTAACACATGCAATAAATAGGTTGCTGTTCGGAATCCTACTTCCTCAAATCAAAAGCTGATGAAATTCGGAAGAATACTCCAAGATGTTCCTAACGTCAGTCCATCCAAGTTTCAAACCAAACCGAGGTCATTTGGGCCTCAAACAGTTGAAACAAGGGCCCACTTTCATGAAAAGTCAACTGGAGAGTTGACCGACTTCAGAAGGTCAAAACAGGTTAAAACTTTTATGATACACTCAAAATAGTGTCAAGAGACATCCCTCCAAGTTTCATGGCGATTGGACATTGTTCGGGCCCTAAACAGGCGAACATGGGTCACAAATGCAAAAGCCCAAAATTGGACCTTGTCCGTGACCGTGGCCCAATCAACGAAGGAGTTGACCAACTTCCATAAGTCAAAATGGGCTGAAATTTTTATGATATGCTCAAAATAGTGTTAAGAAGCATCCCTCCGAATTTCGTCGCGATTGGACATCGTTTGGGCCCCAAACAGGCGAAAACGGGTTGCAAATTTAAAAGCCTGAAATTGGAACTTGTCCGTGACCGCGGCTGCGGTCACGAAACTCGAAAGGACGCTTCCTACTTTTTTGGACGGTTTTTCTCCACTCCTCTTCGAAGTATAACTTCCCACAACTCCTTTTAACTCCTTAGAACTGCCAAAACACACCTGGGGGGCTCTATAAAAAGGATAATGTTTGAAAAAGAGGGGGGAGAACAGAGAGAATTTCAAGAACAAAAAGCATCCAAAGGCATTGAAGTAAGGCTCACAGCAGCATTCTATAACCTTTTTCCTCTTCTTTTCTCAGTTACCAAGGTGAGCAAGAAGGTTCAGAAGAGGAGAAGAAAATGGGAGTGGCTAAAGAACAAACCATGTTCATACATTGAAGACTATTCGAAAGATGACGCTGTCACCTTTGTTTTTCTCATTCAGAGGGTTTCTTAGCCATTACAAAGGTTGTGAATAAGCCTCTTCGGGCCTCATTCTGCTCCTTGAAAGCTATAGGTTTAGAATGACATAATTCGGCTTCCTATGATATCCTCTTCGGACTTGAACAAAAACCAGTCCGTAAATACGAATGATGAATTACAAAGTTTTCAATCGATTCTATAGTTGGATTTGATCTTCTCGATGGTTGTTCAACACCCCAAAAGTCATAAAAAGGAGTCCCAGCACTTAACAAGAGTTGGAAAGAATGACCAGTATGAACAACACAAAAACGGAGGCAAAACATTAACTGTAAAGTCACTATTTGCTAGTGACCGTGACCAATGGTCACTGGCCTGTGGGAGCGACCGTGGGTCACGATCACCCCATTTTTTCTTTCTTTTTTTGTTACATTTTTTTCCACTTTGTGTACATTCCTTGGATTTTCCAAATTGAGATCACATCTAAGACTTGAGGGAGGGTTGTGAACTTTGAAAACTCATGTAAACAACCTGCATCCCCGCGGTCAGGGCATTAGAATCCATATAAACAAAGGGAAATTAAGGATGATCTGTAGTTAATTCTCATTCTTCTTAACACTTGAAGTGCGTAAATGTTGGACATTGAATCCATTACACATTTCCACGCCATTTTAAGTGTGACCACACACAAACCTTTCATGTGAGATTGAATCAGATTTCTGATATGGAGTTTGGAAAAGATGGCACGTTGATTACCAAGCCCCCGATGCTGGATGGATCTAACTATGCCAATTGGAAAGTTGTAATGGTTGCTTTCCTTCAATCTTGTGATGTAGATATTTGGTTGGCTATTCGTACTACTTATAATCCTCCCACGTGAGGAGGGTTTATTCTCGTGTGTGCGGGCTCTTTCTTGGATCTTAAGTCTCTTAGTTGGGTTAAAAAAAAAATAATTTGGGCATGAACTAAGGGGCATTAGCATTAATTCATATGGATGATGGATGTAAATATTTTGACTTTTTTTTTGTAAATGCCCCTAAATTTATTAGGATTTGTAAATAGACCCATGTGGTTTTAGTATTTATAAATAGGTCCATTCCTTTTCATTTCAAAATATTTCTAATAAAAATGGGCAGCCACGATAAGCTTTGTGTTGAGTTCTTATAAAAATGATAGCTTTACCCTTATACCTAATAATAAACAAAAAAGGAGTATATTATTATCTACAAAAATATTATTATTTTGTCCCAAATCCCATTGGCCATTCTCCTAATAACTATCTCGTGAACATAAAGTATAATCATGTATTTTGAAAATTTGATCAATCAAACGGTAGATTGTATATGAATATGATCAATTATAACCAACTGTAAGTACATGTATTAACTACTATTATGATGGATTTAGACTCCATGAAGTGGATCTTGGATTAAGAAAATTAGATTTATGTGTGGTACACTCTCCCTCTACATATTACTTTGAATGTTCCAAGAGAAAAAAAGTAAGTTCAAACTTTTAAAATCATGCATATAGAGATAAAAGAGATGGGCCAAAGTGTCATTCTAATTGAACTAACAAAATCACTCATTCATACAAAAAATATATATATATATATTCACTTGTGCAAAAAAATCTCAATTGCATGTAAATGAAATTCAGAGGTGGGCCCACCATTAGGATGCTCCATATGTGCAATGCATAGGATAAAATGTTCCTTCATGCGAACTCAAAATATTTTACGTGATGGGTTTCTTGTCTTCGATGCGATACTCACATTGGGAGTTAGGTTGGAATGATATTGTTGCTATTTTTTTTTAATCTAAAAACATAAAAACCAAAGTGTGTAGGAGTTGGGTATTCAACAAACTTGTCCTATAAAAAAGAAAGAAAGAAACAAAAAATCCTTGTCAGTAGGCCTATCAATTCATCCCCTTTGATAATGGAGCTCGCTTAATAAAAACAATGGCTTTTCATGTCCTAAAGTCTAACAGCAGGGAAATAGTGACTGATTTTGGAAAGCTCACCGACTTGCAAATCAAGTTGGCAGGACCTGTAAGCATAATCTGACCCAATTGTACGGATTGACTATGAGTTAGTAACTTAATTCCACGATTGTCAACCCAGTTATGCAAAATAAAATTTAATGGTAATTCTATTAATTAAAAAAATAAAGATTTAATTTTGTGTCAAGGATTAAGTTTTAAATGTTAAATTCCAATTTTAGGAAAATCATTAAAATATAATTACTTTGCTGTGGCCCACTAACTATTGAAGTAATGGATAAACTAATGAGAATAGAGGAAAAAAAAACACTATTAGAAGAAAATTAAAATGCTACAACAATAGCAACTACTGCTGCTAAATAATAATAATAATAATAACAATATACCACATTAGGTTCATGGGAGTTAACGCCCTAGTTACATAAGATATTATGATACTTGTGTTGGTGGGCTAGTGGGCTTCACCACATGGGACGGTTATGAGGGAGTGAGATTTGATATGTAGGTTGGTAATAGCAGGGCAGTTAAGAGTACAATATAGATAGCTTACGCAAAACAAAACCTAATAAACAGCCAACTCTATTCATAATTACACATTAGAGTATGTTGATATGAACAAAGGGATATAAACAGCCAACTCTATTTATAAAATATTAAGCTTGTAGCTTGTTCCTGCAATGTAACTGCAAAAATTTGATGAGGCAAAGTATCTGTGAATATTACTACCGTAGGAAAAAAAAAAGATGCCTAGTTTTTTGGTAACTAGATGGCCTAGTTAACGTGCACCAAGATTACCATTAGTGGATTAGTCGACAGATGGCTTAGTTAATGTGCAACAAGGTTAGCCCATCACAAACGGATTTGCTAGCCTAGAACAACCAACACCCCTCACCCCTCAAGAGAGGATAGTAGACCTTAAAGAGGTGGTGGAGAGAAGTGAAAAGATCTAGGTTGTGGTGACTACCCAGGGTCAAACCCTAGAAAGCCAAGGGGGACCCACATGGAGCCCATAGGAGGAAATGGACCTTGTTTGAATCCAAAAGTTCACCATATTTGAAAATGGGCCACAGGCCCACCCCCTCAATGCAGATGGACCAACCCCCCTCCCTTTGTATAATTGTATCCCATATCCCTTTTTTGGTTTCTTTTGAGTTTGGATCAATTTCTCTCTCCCTGCCCCGTCTACAAATCCACTCTCTCCCTCATATTCCTCCCTCCCCTTCATCTCACTCATCTTTTTATTCTTTTCTTATGAAGAAAAGAATTTTTGAGACGGGCAAAATTTAATTCAAGTTCAAGGACATTTCTTTGTTGTTGTTGTTGTTTTTTTTTTTTCCCTTTCTCCTGAATATGTGACATACATGATTTCAAGTACTTGTTATAGTAATCTCTTTATGAGTAGAGCCATTGATAAATGGATATACTGCGATTTAGGGTTTTAGTATTGTAGCGATTATGGTATGTCGGATACTGTGATTTACGATTTATTGTGTATTTCTAATTTGTTTTCATGATCTAATGCATAAAATCCAGGTTCTTCTTGGGTGTGCACTTCTTATCATCATCGTCATTAGCAAGAAGTGTGAATCATCTTCATATTAGTGAGGACACCAAGCACAGGTGATCAAGTTGTTGGTCACATGTGGCCCGCTAATTCCAAGTTCTCCCGTTTGTTGAATATTCTGAATATATTTCAAGTCATAGTGAGATCACAACATGCCCACTAGAACAAAGTTTGCAAGGGATGCCTTTCATTTCCCCTCCTTTTTATGCAACAAAAGAAAGTTGGGTCAAAGCCTTCAATTGTTTAATAACATCAACTTATCAGCATTACTTTAACTATTATATTCGACATATAGTATGAAAAAATATCCTAGATCCGGGTTTCTGAATTATAGTTCAAAATATATGCATCAGAAAAATAAAAGAACTAGTAAATAAATCAATCACACACCGCAAAAAAAAAAGACACGTAGATTTTTACGAGGAAAACCCTACTAAGAAAAAACCACAAGTCCTCCTCAAACCAATAAAAACCAAGCACTAATAATAAACAATTACAAGATATATTCACAGACCATTTTCCAGTTGCAATTTAACTCAATGACTGCAGTTCTTCTTGCCGACTATTCGCCGTTCACCGCTAACCATGCTTGAAATAACCAATCTTCAAGAAAACAATCTTTTATGAGTAGAAGCACAAATCTTTAGAGCTAAAAGCTTCCGCACAATCTCTCCAATAGCTGCTTTAAAGAAGAAGAATATCTCCAATATGTATTTTCAACTTAGAATAGAGAGATGTATGCCTTATGATTGAGAGAAAACTTCTTTTTATAGCCCCAGTTTCGTGCCTCATAATAATAATCCAATCAGGATAAGAATTGGCACAAAACAGAAAAGTTTCACTTAAAATAGAAACATAAATTCGTGCAATGACAGTTTTATAATTTTGAAAAATACAATTTCTGCAAACTTCCTGAGACTATAATTTTGTCGTTTCAGCTCCGATTTATATAATCTTGGAACCTATGGACATCTACTCGAAAAGAGCTTTCAAACGGTAGGTAGTTTGGCCCAATCTGACTCCCAATTTGTTAGATATAACCTTTTTAATCCACATACCTTCATTCCAGCTCTTTTGGAACTCTTTAACATCTTCAAACTCCTAGGTTAAAGTAAATAGAAATACAACTTTGACTAAAATTAGAGTTCTGTCCAATCCATGAATTTAGCCAACATACAACAGTCTTAACATAGTATTCTTTGTATATTTTCGTTTCACTCAAATCAAATCCTTGATTGCTTTTGGAGAGACTTTGACATATCGATGATGGGCTAATAAAATGCATTGCTAATTTTAACATGCCCTGTAATTTACCTTAATCACCACAACGTTATGGGCCTTTTTTTTTTCTTTTTTTCTAAAAGGTAAGTCATTCCTTTATTTTCTAATGAGATATGACAGATAGAAAAGGAGACTTATCCATCCAGATTAGATGTAGAAACTCCAATGGGGCACACCCCATTCACCAAACAAAACAAACAAATAATAATAATAATATAATATATACATAACAACAAAATAATGGTTGACATTCTCAATTGAGCATCATTTGACCTCCCTTAAGCAAAATCCTGGATCTGCCATTATAGACAGTCGGATAAGAACTATTACCCCTTACCATTAAGGTAAGAGGCTCTCCCTAGGATTTTTGTTTTTTGATTATGCAAATGATCTGTTTCTATATATGCATAAGAGATCACTGCAAAGTATCATGCTAATTATCACGCCCCTACATTTGGGCTGGATCCAAATCCAAGTCCAAGGGTATGAGAACAATTAAAAATTTCTTTAACAATCATACTATGGGCCCCAACTCTGGATGGATTGAAGTCTTACGTGATGTTATGTATGAGGATCGCTCATCACAAATACAAGCAAATTCAATGACACAATTGTTGCACAGCTGGTATAAATGAAATCAATACCAATACCAATATCATTATTAGAGAAATGGTCAAATTATAGAAGTTTTCTAGTTCTAGTTAAGGTTCAAATGTGGAAATTAAATAACTTAAGTACATCAAACTCATGTTTAAACATCAATGGCCTTATTAAACAAATACTAATGTCTTAGTCCAACCAACATTCTATGACATCTCAAATAACGTTGTTTACACTCCAGTTAGCAACTCCATCATCCGGCGGAATCTTCATTGTCTCTTAGTTCAATTGTGGCATCGGAACCTAGACACCAAATGAGACATCATCAGATTAACATAATTTAGCAAATAGATGGTTATATG
Organism: Sextonia rubra; assembly: GCA_037013555.1. Lineage (NCBI taxonomy): Eukaryota > Viridiplantae > Streptophyta > Magnoliopsida > Laurales > Lauraceae > Sextonia > Sextonia rubra. The sequence continues at coordinate 12,475,970 of JASUAD010000011.1, forward strand.
TGGTGAACACAATAGATATTACAAAGTAATTAATCATACTTACTCATAACAGATGTCCAAGTGTATTCTTATATTTAATCAAATAAGTGTAGAGTATATAACAATGCACAAATATGGGCAAACCCGTTAATCATGATGCACAAATACAGGCAAACCCGTTATGCATGATGTGCAAATACAGGTGATCTGGTTTAGCTCAGCTACATATTGAATCACACAATATACGTTGGTCGGATAGCATACATCCACCTCCAACTGCATATATAAATACATGACAAAGCCTATTCACGGGTAGACGTCCTAAACCGTGGTAGGATAATATTAATTCCTTATATGATTACAAAGAATATTTTAATTAAAAGAAATAATATCAAACTGAGGTATCTTATTCAAATGAATTATGTGATAATCTATAATTTGCCCTAGCCCTAGTCCATAAAAAAGCTATGCCAATTGATGTTATTTAGGTTAAGGGTTGGTTTGATATCATCCTATGGTCTAGGTCAACCGATATATATACTCCTTAAGCCACTCTGTCTACACAAATGACCATACAGGCCCACGATGCAGAGTTATGCCCATTTGGTGCATATCATGTGAAACATTATGGTGCATCCCCATTTTCAGCTTAGAGGAAGCCCATAGCATGCATTGGTCAACCAAGGGAGTCTAAGGTCATTTACCCCGTTCACATATGGACCATTATCTTAACAAGTTATTTGAGTCTAAGGCCATAATTCTAATGTTATGGATCTTATTATTCAATAGCCGCACTTTTGGAACTAGAGCTACGGTCAGTTCTATATGGACCGCATTTCCTCGTGGGGTGGAATCACATTAAGTTAGGGTTCTTCCTTTTAACTGGGCTGAATAGGGGAGCTTGCTTGAGCGCAGGAAGTACCCTGCTCAAGCACGCTGATAAAGGGGTCTGTGCTTAAGCACAATGGCCCCTGCTCAAGAGCATTTAATAGGCACCAAATTCTTTTCCATTTAACTAAATGCAAAGAGGTGTGCGCTTGAGTGCACACTCAGTGGCCCTTGACCATTCCTATCAAATTGCAAATCCGTATGAATTCGCTGGGGCAGGTCAAAGGGTGTTTGTCATAACCCGAGCCCAGAAATCGGGGGTTAGCAAAAAGCCAAACCAGTGACATGTTCTCCCGTGCACGTACATCCAAACCCAGTCCAAATACACGCACACAAGGGATCTAACACGTGCGAAGCAAGCGAACGCAGAAGCTGTAGATATCATAGCAAGCACAACAAAAGAGAACGAGCAGAAAATCAAAATGCAAAATGGGAAAAAGACGTAGATAACACACACAGATATACAACCAAATACAAGACTGAGTACACACCAAAAAAACATGATGTACAAAAATAATACAGAGTAACAATGTTCAAAGTACAAGATACAAAATCTCCAAGAAACCAAAACACTGATGATATGTAGGAACGCACTCGGCAGAAGTGATCAAGCCCACTCTGCCATACCGGAGGGTGTCTCTAGGTCCTGCCCTGCAGTCTCTTCGACCGCCGGGGAGCCGGACAAGGGATCTGTGCCTGCAACACCACAGACAACTCAATGAATACAATGATCCAGCAATTATAAGTACAGGGACGAAACACTCATAGTATCAAAGTAAATAATGACAGAAGATTAAATACAGAGTTTCATATTAGTATGCTAAGCAAATCGTGCATAGAAGTAAGGCATGATAATGAATCAAAACATAGAAATACTGAACTAAGTGGCTACTACATTAACCATATTCTCTCACATAGAGAGCAGACAGAGCAGACAGATGAGAATACCACCAACTTGGCCATGGGTACAAGTGGGTCTCGGTTTCCTGGGTTCCGGAGTCCCAAGACAAAGCTACGTTGCAGCGATACAGAGAACAGAGAACCAAGCCAGAGGTAACCCCGTCGGCCATCCTAGGGCTGAGGCTGAGTAGAGCCAGACTAATACCAATCAAATCAAATCCATAAGAAGGGACATTTTCCACTTTGGACTCACCGACGGCAAAGGCTAGATCTTATCCTCACGTATAAATCTCTGGGCAAAGCCACTTGGGAATACCCATCGAATCAGAGATGTACAAAGCCAGAGGTATCCAAAGCATAGCGTAAAATGAGTCAAAGCACGGCGTAGATCAAAGCATAGTACAGACCGAAGAATAAAACAATTATACAGAACAAAAGCAAAATGATCTCGTCATGCATAAACATAGATCAGCAGAACGGAGAGCAAAACTGTAAGCAATATGCAATGCATCTCAGGTTAACACGGAATCAAGGGTAATTACAAGCCAACTCAAATCTAGTTGTTCACTGTCACTAACAGCGCATGATGATATAGTTTTAAGTTATTCGATGCACCGTTGCCATCAAAGTGTTTCAATGTAATCCTCTCGTGCACCGAAGTCCCTTAAATCAACACCCATGGGGAGGTGCTTAACAGTAAACCAACGCTCACGTGAATAAGTCACAACCTAACAGACTATTCATGCGGTCCAAAGAATCCATTGGGCCGGTTTATATGAGTGGTTACCTGTATATAAGCCCTACAAGGTCACACCATTAGCCTAAGTTAATTTCAAACTTTTTCCAGGTCTTACGGTTTAGCCGTGGGTGACCTACGGCTTAGCTGTCGACAGCTTACGGCTTAGCCGTAAGATGCACAACAGCTTAGCCGTGGTTTTCTTCAGAACACGGTTAAACTGGTCATCTTCCACTTCTGATCTGATACCTTTTACAACTGAGCTACGGTGGAGTCCACGGCTTAGCCGTAACTTCACCGTAAGAGTACTGGAATAAAAAAGTTTCGACTGATCAGAGTGTTAATTCATGGCTGGGTCACGGTTAGCTTACGGCTCAGCCGTAGAATAATTTACAATTCAGTTGTAGCCTAGCCGTTGTCACAACCCGAGCCCAGGGTTCGGGGGTTAGCAAAAGCCAAACCTAATGACACACGTACTCCCGTGCCTGTACACGTTGACCAAGTCTAAATGCACACGCACAAGGGAACATTCACACGTGCCAAGCAAGTACGCGGAAGCTGTAAATATCAGAAACATCAAACTAACAGTGCAAGAAGAGAATACCAAGAACGAACTGACATAATTACATATGAAGTTTTACAAAAAGGAACAAAATAACATATACAGTCATGACATATACACAAAACTGAAATCCTTAAAATAATAAGAACAAGACTCCGATGCAATGCATGCCAGGAACGCCCTCCCGTGGAGTGATCACATCCACTCCTCTAGGCCTGATGGGGCCCCGGGGGTCTCATCTGGAGTCTGGCCGACCGGCGAGGGTTCGGCAGGGGTATCTGGTCCTGCAACACCAAAAACAACTGTGAATACGAAGATTCAGCAAAGTATAAACCATAGCAAGTTAACACACGCTGTGTCTAATAGAATGAAGAACATCATGTAATTAAAGAAGGCATTTTCGTATACTAGGCTGTCATGCAAGAAAGAAATATGCTACACGAATCAATGAATACATGCTGTGTACATAACTAGTGGCTACTACATTACCATATGCTCCCAAAAGAGGGATCTTATAACATGCAAAGAACACCATTGTCCGGGCCAGGGTACAATGGGTCTCGGTTTCCTGGGGTCCGGTTCCCCAAGACGTATCCTTACTGCAGCAAGTCCATATAACTATACCAAATTCACCCCGTCGGGATCCTAAGGCTGAGGCCAAGTAGAGCTTGACCATACAGAGTCAATCATGAAAATCCTGAGTAAATCGTGACAACATATCGTACGTGCGTATCTGTGAATATATTATACATGCATACTCAAGGTAAAGAACCACAATGTGAATATAACTGGACACAAGTAAACATGTTAGAGAGTTGAGATCACGGATCGAATGCAATATGTTGTGCAACAACTCATGCGAAATCGAATCATCTGTATTTACAAACCAATTCTAATCTAATTATCCGGTGTTTCTAACCGTGCATGATGATGTAGTTTTAAGTTATTCGATGCACCGTTGTCTAGTGTTGCATTGAATCGGGCGGTGCATGAAGTCCTTTAAACCAACACCCATGGGGAGGTGCTTAACATCCGGATAATGAACATGAATGATTCGCAGCCCTCGAGATCATTCACGCGTTGTATCACATTCCGTTAGGCAGGTCTAGGTGCTCTACATTCCATCGTGAAGGCCATATCGGTCTTTTCCATTACACCTATCCTTGTTTTCTTTCATTAATCTAATGTGCTACGGCTCAGCCGTGTGTGTGCTACGGCTTAGCCGTGTGTATTCTACGGCTTAGCCGTGGCTGGGCCGTAGAAGGTCTGTCAATTGATGACTCTCAGTTAAATCCAAAATGCACCCTGTATTGATCTACGGCTGGGCCACGGCTAAGCTTCGGCTTAGCCGTAGGGCACTCCACGGCTTAGCCGTGCCCTAGCCGTAGAGGAAAATTGGGTTTTTATCCTCTCTGGACTTTAAGCCGTAAGAGGCATACGGCTTAGCCGTACCTGTACGAAGTCAATTTTTCTGAAACACAATTAGAATCCCTGTAACACCATTCAAATTGAAATTCTCCAATGGAGATGGACAAGTACTAAATCAATGAGTAGCAAATGGGCTGTAAACACATCTTTCCATTTCAATTCATGTAAGCTAACCAAAATCAATTGCATACCAACATGGGTTCTCAAAGTTATGGTTATACTTGCCTTAATTGGAAATCAATTGCCCAACTGAAGTTCTTGGATCCAAACACAACCTAACACACATCAAACCACATGCATGCATGAGAATTAGAATCACAGACACACCATGCAAATGAGAAACAAGAAGGAAAAGAGATAGAGAAAGGAGATGAGAGGAATGGAAGGAAATCCACTCACCTCACATGCAAAGACCCAACTCCCTCTTGATCGATGGAGGAGAGAATCCAGAGGAGAGAATTCAAGAGAAGGAGGGAGAGAGCTGAGCTCCACGTGCAGTTGAGGAAGAAATTGAGAGAAGGAACGTGAGTTTTGATCGATGGTGAGATTATATAAGCAAATGGGTTGTTCAAATTACAAGAGGGTCCAAGTCAACAGTCTATTTTCAGTTTGAGTCAAATCTGGGTCCAATCGAATCACACGACATCGGTTGCAAACGACGTAGTTACGAAAGTTAACGAGCTCAACGAAAGACACGTGTTGACATCAAGATGATGCAAAAATGACCATGTCTTAGAAAAGCTAAAATTACGAAAAAGGGCTTGGTCTACTTAATCCAGGTCAAACTCAACCCAACTACCTATCCATGACCCGTAACGAAAATAAAACACAAACAAAACACGATTAGCGACGAAAACAAGATTAATTACCTACTAAACGAGGTCAAGCTGGGTCGGAGTGTTACATCCTCCCCTACTTGAAAATCATTCCGTCCTCGGAATGAACACTCACTCACTCATACCTGGGAAAACAGATCGGGATATTGTCGTGCCATCTGCTCTTCTAACTCCCAAGTACTCCCAAAGCACTTTGACCGATCGAATTGTCCTGGTGCGGAGTATATGCTCTCGGGTTCCCAGGATACGGAGCGGTCGCTCAACGTATGCAGCATTCGGCTGAATCTGAACCTCGTCGTAACGAATGACATGGGAGGGATCATGAACATATTTCCGAAGCATCGAAACGTGGAAAACGCTGTGCACTCCTGAAAACATCTCGGGAAGCTCTAATCGATAGGCCAAATCACCAATCCGACTCTTGATCTCGAACGGTCCGACATAGCGTGGAGCTAACTTGCCTTTCTGGCCGAAACGGATTGTACCCTTCATCGGTGAGACCTTCAGAAAAACCTACTCGCTAACTTGAAACTCTAAGGGCCGTCTGCGAATATCTGCATAACTCTTCTGCCTCGACCGAGCAACTTTCAAGTTCTCAATTGCTTTCTGTACCTTCTCCGTAGTCTCGGCAATGATCGTCGGTCCGTGAAAACTTCGAGTTCCAACTTCTTCCCAACATACTGGACTTCTACACTTCTTCCCGTACAATGCTTCATATGGCGCCATCCCAATGCTCTCGTGGAAGCTGTTGTTGTAGGCAAATTCGCACAACGATAGGTGAAGATCCCATTCTTTCTCGTAGCTCAACACGCTGGCTCGCAACATATCCTCCAAAGTCTGAATCGTCCGCTCTGATTGCCCATCCGTCTGTGGGTGGTATGCCGTGCTGAAGCTCAACTTTGTACCCAAAGCCTCTTGGAAAACTCTCCAGAAAGATGAAACAAAACGACTGTCACGATCGGATACAATCGACACGGGGGTACCATGGAGCCTGACGATCTCATCCACAAACTTCCTCGCCATCTCTGAAAACGTCATACCCTTCCGAAAAGGAATGAAATGGGCTGACTTCGTCAATCGATCTACAATCACCCAAATGGCGTTGTTCTTCCTGCTCGTCGGCGGTAATCCGGAAATGAAGTCCATGGTGATGTTTTCCTACTTCCACTGCGGTATATGCAAAGGATGCAACGAACCTGGCGGTCTCTGATGATCTGCCTTCACCTTCTGGCATGTCAAACAGCGAGCAACAAAGCCTGCTACTTCTCTCTTCATATTGTTCCACCAGAAGTGATCTTTGAGATTCCGAAACATCTTTGTGCTGCCTGGGTGCATCGCGTATCGAGCGTAATGAGCTTCGTTCATCAGTTTCTCCTTGAAATCATCAACTGCTGGCACGCACAACCTACTCCGAAAATAGATACACCATCCTCGAACCTGAAATCGGGTTTGTCTCCAATGTGGTCTCGAATGCGCTTCAAGGTTAGATCTTCAAACTGCCTGTCTTTAATCTGCTGAATCATCTCAGGCTGAAACACTAGCGTACTAGCCAAAGTCACGCACTCATCCACTAGTTTTACTTCAACAGGGAGACCATGGAATTCTAAGAGGAAACTGCTCAATAGCTGCACTGACTCTGCTTTCTTGCTGAGCGCATCTGCCACCACATTCCCCTTGCCTGGCTGATATTTGATTGGGAAGTCATAATCCTTACTAAGCTCAAGCCATCTCCGCTGTCTCATGTTCAACTCCTGCTGCGTGAATAAGTACTGCAAACTGTGGTGGTCAGAACGAACCTCAAACTGCACACCATACAGATAATGTCTCCACAGCTTCAATGCAAACACGATGGCTGCCAATTCCAAATCATGAGTGGCGTAATTCTTCTCATGTTTTCGCAACTGTCTCGATCCATATGCAATAACCTTCCCGTGCTGCATCAACACACAGCCTAGACCAACTCGAGAAGCATCTGAATAAACCACGAATCCTTCACTACCATCTGGCAAGGCTAACACTGGGACCGTAGTCAACTTCTCTTTCAAAGTCCGGAAACGGGCTTCACACTCCTCAGTCCAATCAAAGGGTACATTCTTCCTGGTCAACTTCGTCAAAGGAGAAGAGATCTTAGCAAAGTCCTGGACAAATCAACGATAGTAACCCGCTAGACCAAGGAAACTGCGAACCTCTGTCACTGTCTTGGGGCTAGGAGGGAGAGAGAGAACCCAATCAAAATGGATGGAAAACCCAACACCAACCCCAGAGGAAGAGAAGTGAAGAGGAGAGATTGAATACGAAGCTCTCCCTGGGTTTGCATGCACGTTGAAGGAAATGAGCAGGAATGAAGACATCTGAGCTGATGACTCATATATATAGTTTTGGAGTTTAAAACAAAGTCCGATGGTTTAAGCTATTTACGATTCAAGTCACATGAGGGTCCAACTCCTCCAATTAACTCCGAATGGGTCTGAGACAGTTACGGAAAATAACGAGCTCAACAAAATACACGTGCTGACACCAAGATGATGCAAATATAATGCATTCAAAGCAATTGTAAAATTATGAAAAAGGGCTTAGAACCTATCCCATCCCAGGTTAAAGGCTACTCAACTACCTATCCAAGATCCGAAACCAAGCCCAAAAGAAATAAACAACACAAAAACACACTAATGAGCCACTAAACTAGCTCAAAGGGGATCGGAGTGTTACAGTGTTCTTCCTCAACCTCATTAGGGTTTACAAGCTTTGCCTAAAGGCAAATCCAGAAACCTATTATACCCATTCCTTAGCTAGTTAAACATAATAACCAATTCAATTAGAGATTCTTAAATAGCATAGATCATAATAATTACGATTCAAATACATAATGTGTCACCAACTAGAATTGCCTACTTGCTTTTAACCTTGCACGCAATCTCTTATATGGAGATCTAAGGTTTTGCCTCCAAACCTTCAACTTTAAACACCAATAAATCCCACAAACTAAAGTCTTTTCCTATAATCAAAAGAACACAACCCGAATATAACTAAATGAATGCATGATCTACAAATAAAACAAAGAACTACATGAAGGATGAGGAGGAAGGGCTTACCAACGATGGATGTAGAAGAGAGGGAAAATGAAAGAGATGACATTGAGAGAAGCTCCTAATCTTGGAAACCTTAGATGATGTCTGCTAGAGTTATGGTTGCAGAAAAGAAGAATAGAAGAAGAAAAGGGTCTGCGGAGACGTGAATAGGAAAAAGTCTAAAATGATCGAAAAGAATAGGGTTATCATAAAGGTCTGCCTCAATTACTAAAAAGGGCCTTATGCTTAATTAAGTGAGTTTTACATAATATTGAGAAATGGCTTTTGGGCCTAAGCTTAGCAGTCTAATGGGCTAAGGTCAGGTTCATGGCGAGCTTGGGTCGCCCATCACCAATGGGTCTCACAATGACATAAAATGTATGAAATGACCCTAATTCATAAAATAGCCTATCAAACACACATCTAAACCCAACAAATCTGACCCGGGCCCGACTAACCAACCCAACTCATGTAAATAAGGCATAGAGCTTTACACTGATAATGAGATTGATAAATAGTAGAAGTGTAGAACAGTCTCCTTCTATAGACAACCGATGTGTATTAGTTGCAAGTGTGACTTAAAGACCTTGCTTGTCTAGTAAATTCATTTTACTAGTAACTGGCGCTTCAGGGCTTGTGCGCAACATGGCCCTTATCTGATAATTATTGTATTTATAAATATTTAAATGAATTGTAAATTAATATTAACATAAAATTCATTAAGTGCACTCTTAAAAACTAAATATTACATTAGTAAACTAGATAAGAAAGAAAATCAATATTAATAAAAAAAGTTAGATCATGTTTCCTTTATTCATTAAGCTTAACTCAAGAGAAAAAATATTATATGGTAAAAAACATTAGATGGAATAATCCAATGTATAAATAATCATTAGGTCAACCAACCCTCTCACTATAGAAAAAAAAAAGATTAGTTGGAATTGAATAAAAAAGAAAAGGACCCACACCCAACATGGCTCATGAAAAATATATATGCCATATGAGTAAAATATGTCAGCAACAAGCTTTAGTGAATGTAGGGCATGTCAGACTTGACCTATTTAATAATAAGGCCTAATAATATTTAATAATCAGGCCTAAGAATAGAGTTAGGAGTAGCTTACGATTCCGAAAACATAGCTCAAACCAACATAGTAAGGTCTTTGATGTTGGGCTCAAGCTAAACCCAGTTATGAGCATCCATAAAATACTAAATCAATCTTTGGGTTTGAGTTCTCAAAATGGAAACATCTTGTAAAATGTTTAACAATGATTCTTAGTCATGAACTTTAAAACTAAATTATATATTATTTAAAATTCAATTTCACTTTGTGACAAAAGTGTTCAAGAATGATTTTTATAAGACTTGTTTTAGCCCTAGAAGAATAATTGCATCAATGACACTTTGCTTATGAGTTATGAAGAGGATTGGTGGTGCACATGGGGTAGACCTTCTCGAAAATGGAAACTTGTTTTTTGATAATGCTCCTACATATTCATTTTTATTTAATGCAAACTACTAATAAGCTTTGGAGGGTGACTGGTAAGGCTTTCAATCCATCCCTTTGACAAGGGGGCCCGACCTTGGGAGGCCCTTAGGGCATCTCCAAGAGGGATGTCAAATGCCACACAGTATTCTAAATGGGATAAAAAGACATTTAAAGCTTATCGAATCCAAATACCTAATCTTATGTGGCATTTAGCATAGAAGGATGGGATGCCAAATTTGGCATCTAGAAAAGCAATTGCTAAATTGTTTTTTTTTAATATTTTATGATGTTGTGTACAAACAATGCCAAAAGCTTTATCATTAAGACTGTAGCTTAGTTGGTTTGAGCCTTGGGTTTGCTCTCAAGGTCTTAAATTCGACTCTCACCCCTTGCATTATATGGGTACTATATTTGCAGCCATGTATGTACCCCTTAGATTAATAGTCCTTGCTTGTCAAAATCGAGCAACCCCTGGGCTGGAGGCTAATGTCTGAAGGCTGGGTTGGTGAGGGATACTCTAGGTTGTAAAAAAAAAAACAATGCAAAAACTTTTGAAAATAAATGTAAAAAAATAAAAAAGTCAAAAGGTCAAAAGACAAAAGATAATAAAAAATTAAGTTTGGCCCATGAGTTGGAGTTCATACTTTTGGATCTGTAAAATCCTAAACCTTAAACTTACAACATAAGTCTTCAAATGAAATTTGGCATCTCCAAAATAACATCTCCCTTGGAGATGCTCTTAAAAGCTCGCAAGGGTGAGGACTATTCTTTTTTCCCTAAAGCCTGATGGTAGGGTAGGTGCAGTTATGAAAAGCCCGAAACCTTGAGGGATGAGCTAGGACTTGACTTAGCCGCCCCGACGGGCCCAGCCTTGCCCATTGTAAATAATATGTATACTATATAATATGTAATAATTTTTACAAAAAAATTATAAAGATTCCCTCTAATGAACAATTAATGAACCCGTTTTTTTTTTTTTGTAAAATCTTTTGATAAATCCCTAAAGATCACAAAATTGCCACAAATATTTGATTCTATACTTGCTCATCATGGACATATTCTTCAATGAAAATTAAAATTTTCATTGATTAAATTGACTTTCACTATTAATGAAAACTATTGAAATGTAAGAGTTTAGATGGATGGTCGTCAATATCATCATTGAGTGAGACTGAACTTCAACCACTACTCACTGATTGTTGCCAATTTATTTTTATCCCTTTACATTCATGATTGTTTTTTCATTCAAGTGAATTACGCATCTAGAATTAAAGTTTGTAACAAACCCATGCTTAGATGTATCAAATCATCTTCATTATCCATCTTAGTTGTCAAACCTTAATTGCTTTATTATAAAATTCAATGGTGTTATTTCAAAAAAATTAAAAATTTCGATTAATGCTAATCAAGAGTGATCTAATGTTTATTTGAACCACACATACTAAATAATTTATTTGAAAAATGTCTAATTCCTATTTGAAATAAATCAGATTGAATCAGATTTGGCTCTTCAAATACGATTTGATTTGTTTTATAAAAAGAATGTAGTACATGCACTAGGAAAGAAATTAAGGTTGTAACTATTAAAACTTCAACTGCAACAATCTAACTAACGGACTAACGATAAATAAAATCAGGTACATTACTTAAATAATGGCTTCCATGTCCTAATTTCACGTCATAATATCATCAAATTACCTTGTTTCATTTAATCATAAATAATATTGTTTATATGAGGACAAAGTAATTTGTTTCGTGCATTCTTTTAAAATTGGCACAAAAATTGACTTTTATGTTACACAAGTTCTTAGCTTCAATAAATGATAGTTAGCATTATGGTATACAGAATTATTAGATATAATAATATTTAAAAAATATTTCTTTCAACCTTGACTCGGCCCTATCGCTGCCAAGGCCCTTGAGGGTAGGGTAAGGGCTTCGGTTTTGTGGGCTTGCCGAGGGTTTTGAGGACTTTGACTTGACCTAAGCCCGTGATACATATATGAGCATAGAATAAGGGCTAACACCACCCTTGCCCTTTGACGGCCCTAGTGACTAGGTGATGAGCTGGCATGGCAATTTCTAACATGACTGAAGCCCAATTAACACTCTCTAGTATGGCTTCGGCTTTTGCTATATCACCCACCAACTGTGCAGCACAACCAGTGCACTATGACCTACTGCTTTGGCCCAATTCTAATATGTTAATTAAGGGTTTTGGTTGAAAATATATCTCTGATGAGTCAATCTTTCGGTTTAAGCACGTCAATAGTGTTTTTGAACCAAGGCAGGCCAAGCCCCACACACATTGGCTAGATTTGGACTTACTTTTAGGTCCATGAGCTGTATCTAGGCCTAAATTCTTAACCTTTGGGCCTAAATATGCTTACAGGCCTAGGCCACAAAATAAGACCCATAATTGGATTGACAAATTTCACAACGCGCCTGGATCTCTTCTAGACCTGTAAGTTGGATCTAAATCTAAAAATCAGACCAATAACTAAATGGGAGGTCCCATCTATCTCTTAAAAATCTAATAGTTCAAAATAAATGTTCTCTATGTGTGGGGCCCTAAACAAATCTTCCTTGAATAATATATTGCCCCGCTATCAAATTGATCAACTATGGAAAACATGCACTTCTTTAATATCTTTTCACACGGTTTACACATGGTCATTCTTATTGTAAGACCAACATATAAGGGATAAGGCTTTAATGATGATGATGATGATATATATATAGAGTAAGTGTGATTTGGTGAGATTTATATACGTGGAGGGTTTTATTTTGAGCATCTTAGTTTTAGGTGGACTCCACCGTGGAGTATCACAAATTAAATTATATTACAAAGAAGAGTTTTAGATTCAATTTTGGCCAAATTCATTTCAATTTTGACATTTTTATTGAAATTTTGAAAAAAAAAACTAAAAATTGTATATAGGCTTGGGGATTTGAATTCATGACTACTTATCCTTTAAATATGCAACCTAACCACTATAACGCTTAAGCATTTATGTGTACTTATTTACTAAAACATATCAAGACTAATTATATGGAGTGTAGATCTTAGCCACATGGGTCATGCTTGTACTTTGTATGGGTTATTGTACTAGTCTTAATTAAGATGGTCGGATTTTCTAGTTTGGGATTTATTATAGATTTTTTTAGTACTCTTCAAACATTTGCCTAATAATAAAAAAGGGTTTATTGATTAATAATATAGATGAAGGTAATTTCAGTTTACTAGTTCCTTTCAAATAGATAGTTGCTAGTAACACACCTTATTGTCATAAGCATGACATAATTTCTATGTTTACTTTGGGAGGCCATCTAAAAAAAAGCTCTTATTTTATGATTTAGAGGTTATTTGCATGTTTAAGCATTCCAAAAATTGCTAATTTTAATTTACCTTTCATTAGAAATTGAGCTTTGCCCTCTAAAAGACCATGTTGTTGGGGGCCTTGCATTTTTTAGTTGAACCTTTTTAGCTAAAGCATGGGGGGACCAATGATAAAAAAAAAAAAAAATACAAGTGTTTTAGGTGAAATTCTCTTTGTAAAATTTTCAAAATAACATAAATGCTCTCAAACTTTTTCAGCAAAGTTTCCTCAAAAACCCTTTTCCTTCGCTTCTTATCTCCTTTTTCTAGCACACACCATGATTTCAAAAGGTTGGCCCTACATAATTTCTAAAAGGTGGCTTCTAAGCTGTAGTTTCTAAATGGTGGACCCAAATAACCACATCTCTTAAAGGTGGGTCTCATGTTTTTAACCACAAATGTAACCCATTTGTAATTCCTAAAGGTAGGCCGCATACTCACCATCACAAAAGTGTACACTGGAATGCCTATAAGGACCTAAAATTTTCGTTTGAGGGAAATAATGATGGTAACTAAAAAAGTCAATCATTACTATATGAGCCCTGTTATTTGAACACAAAAAATATCTCTCATCACACATCATTTTGTTATAAATTTTTAATCCAACTTTGCCCCTATATAAAATTACAAAATTACCCAATTCCCTCCAAAATGTATAAAATTTCTTCTTTTCACACACAATTTATTATCTTCACATTTAAACCCTATCATTATCTCTTCTTCCTCCATCTTCTTCTTACACATTCAAAGCTTCTCATCATCTCTTCTTTTTTCATATTCTTCATGCACATTTTCCCTCTATCTTCTTCCCTACTACTCACTACAAGTTATTATTCCTCCAACTTACTTGGATAAGGATATTACTAAGCAAAAGGTGCAATGGAGGAGGAAATAAACAAGGATTTGGTGGTTTACACTCCCCATACGAATGGCAAGGTTAGTATACTATGATTTTTTTGTTCGTTTTTACATGTTTTTAAAGTTTCGTATAAAGTTCCGTCCACCTCATTCTCGGACCTGGAGGTCCGAATTCGAAAGAAGTGTTCGGCCATGAGTGGTTGAACAGAATAGAACTGTTCGGCCATGAGTGGCCAAACATACTGTTCGGCCACTCATGGCCGAACAAACTCAGTATTTCAGCCATGAGTGGCCGAACATAAGTTTTAAAATTTTTTTTTTGTTTTTTTGTGATCATTTGCTCTACAGGCTCCTACAGAAGAAAGCGATGTAGGTTTTGAATGCATTAAAGATTATACAAACGACTTTATTACTCATGAGGTAAGGACAATTTGTCATAGTTTTTACCAAAAACACTTCGTAAACATTATTTTAAAAGTTTATTTACTATACTTTTTTTATAAGTTTTGCATTTCTAGATCTTCCCTAATCGTCAGGCAATGATCCATTGGGCTCGTAATGTTGGAAGGAGAAATGGCTTTGTCACTGTTATTAAAGTTTCTAATGCGGCTGGGGTTGGAGTAAAACCTAGAGTATTACTTGCATGTGAGAGAAGTGGACACTATAATGCAAAGAAGCTCACCGATAATGAGCCATCTGAGGAGAAGATCAAGCAAACAGGCACCAAAAAATGTGGATGCCCATTTTCATTAAAGGGTAATAAATTAGAAACAAATGATGATTGGATGCTAGAAGTGCTTTGTGGTGTACACAACTATTCTGCGGCACAATATCTAGAGGGTCATTCATATGCAGGCAAATTATCAGAAGAGGAAACGAAGTTATTGGTTGATATGTCTACGAGCATGGTCAAACCAAAAGAGATTTTGATTGCCTTGAAGCGAATAAGTGAACTTAATGTGACAACAATGAAGGCGATTTACAATGCATGGTATAGGCATAAAGTCATTGAACGAGGCGGGAGAAGTCAAATACAACTTCTGTTAGGAAAGTTGGAATAGCATAATTACATTGAATGGCGTAGAAATTGTGAGAATTCCGACATTGTGAAGGATCTTTTTTGGACGCATCCAACTAGTATTGACTTGTTGCATGCATTCCCACACATATTGATAATGGATTGCACTTACAAGACCAAACAGTATCGCTTGCCTCTATTTGAAATTGTTGGTGTAACGTCTACAGACATGACGTTCTCTATATGTTTTGCATATATGGAAGCTGAATGTGAAGACAACTATATATGGGTATTAAGTATCTTGCGCTCTGTAATTGGGAAGGTGTTCATCTGGATATTATTGTGACAAACAGAGAATTGGCATTGATAAATGCAATTGAAAAAGTCTTCCCAACTGCTACACATTTATTATGTAAATGGCACATCAATAAAAATGTGCTTGCTAAATGTAAGAAGTTGTTCGAAACAAAGTAAACTTGGGACATATTCATTACGCATTGGAACATGTTGACAAATTCATCAACAGAAGCAGAGTACATCGAACAGTTAACAAAGCTAAATGAAAGTTTCAGTACATATCCAATGGCACTTAAATATGTCTTAGCATGGACGGACAATTACATGCATTTTGGCAATACTACGTCGAACAGGTATGGTTAACGAGTTTTCTTACATTATGAATTTTAAACCTTCTCTAAGACTCTATTCTTTACAGGGCAGAGAGTCCGCATGCGCAATTGAAGAGGCACCTCCAATCTAGTTAAGGCAATTTTGAATCAAATTGGACAAAGATCCATAGTTTGCTTGAATTGCAACACATGGGTATTAAAGTATCATTTGAAAAAAGTAAAACACTTGTCCAACATAACTTCCAGCCAAAAAAATTCAAAGAGTCGCGTGGGAACATATCAAAGAGTGCATTGGACAAAATATTAATGGAAAGTAAAAGAGCAAATGTTGTTAGAATTGATAAAAATGCCTGTCAATGCGTTATGAGACGTACACATGGGTTACCTAGTGCTCATGAGATTGCAGAGTATATGATTGAAAGTCGGTCGATTCCTTTCCAATGCATACATCCTCATTGGTCTAGGCATGATATGATACATACTCGTACAACCAATGATCTAATTATGGACTTAGATTTGATGGCGGAGTTGCTTAATATTCAATCAAAGTTCAAAGCTTCTGATCTTCCTCAAAGAATACAAATGTTGAAGAAATTACGGGAGATATTTAGGCCTTCCACTACATTTTTACAAGAACCAGAAGTAAATTCAAAACCACGGGGTAGGCCTCCATTGAAACATGATACATCAACTAAACGTGGCCCAAGTGCTTTTGAGTTGGTCTCATCTGCACAGGATAGTTATAGTCCTGTATGCACAGAAGTGGTAAACTCCAAGGACGTAGAAAAGAAGAAACAGAAGGTTAAAAAGCTACCAGTTCGAACAAGATCGAATAGCTTGAAGACTTCGTCCTGGCATGAATCATTCCCACAGGGAATAAGGCCTTATATATGTATTGTGAAAGATGTGGCAGCTGACGGTAATTGTGGATTTAGAGCTATTGCAAGATTACTTGGCATCAATGAAGAAAGTTGGAGACAAGTCTGGAGAGAGCTTGTTGGAGAGCTTATTGGAAATGTGGATCATTACAGAGCATTGTATAGAATAGAAAACAGAGTTGAAGATCTAATAGCGTCATCATCATACTATGCAGATCATCCATCATATGATCATTGGATGACTATGCCTGATATGGGTCATCTTCTAGCATCTTGTTATAATGTGGTCCTGTATCACTTGAGCAATGAACAGTGCCTTACTTTTCTTCCTCTAAGGTCGACTCCTGTGCCTATTTCTAATAAAAGAGAGATAGCTATAGGCTTTGTTCATGCTTGTCATTTTGTTCAGGTACGATATAACTACTATGCTTTAGTATGTTTCATTATGTTTGTCATCTTATTCATTCTAATGCTTTTGTGTATTCTTTTAGGTTTTCCTGGTACCTGTTCATCCAATACCACCAATTACAAATAAGTGGCGAGAATTCCATCATTCTTGTGTGAGTGGATGGGAAACTGCATATACAGATCGCATAGAGCAATTTAAACAACTTGTTAATCCTAATGTAACTACATGTGAAAGTATTGATTTGGAATGACAGTGTAAAGTTTATAGACTTGAATTCAATTGAACATCATGTAAAGCATTTCTTTTTTGTTGTGGTTTTCACTTGTAAATTTTGGAGAGAGCAATGTTGAATGTTAACTTGATTACTTCATTACGTCATAGTTCATTACAAAGTGAAATGACATGAGAAGTAATATGAAAAGGGAATTTCATTAACTTGAATGGTTCATTACATCATAGTTCATTACATCGAATTCAAGACATGAAAAGTGATCTTGACACCAAATTCATCTCTCTTGTCTAGACCGACGAGAGTAAGCGCGCGATGTCATACGGGGGTCTACTTGATTCACCCTCTTCCTCAATGGTAAGTCCGCGCAAAGCTTGGGCCATATGTCTGACATCTCGGTACAAACTATGCCTATCTTGTGCGAATGCTTTTTCAACCCTTGCCTCAATTCCATCGTAAATTACATTATATGCTTGTGGCTCAGGCTCACTTCGACGAAAACCAGATTGTATTTCCGGGTTTGTCAATATTTTCCATGACACAATAGCGTACCAGTCCATGTAATCTGGCGCGCAATCCCAAGGACGACGGACAGGTGTACTCCGATTTACTTGGGCCAGTAAGTGATTACGCCACTGATGCCACATTTGATCATAAACTCGAACTGATGCATTGTTGATGCTGCTGTATTACCCCTCAAAACACGTACTGGCTCTAACGGTGCCATGGGAATCGTTTGGACTCGACCAAATTGCCGGAGAACCCTATCTGGATGGTAGAGCTCTACAATATCTACGTGTGTTAGGCATCCACAGTAGAAAGCAATTTGATGTAAGGGATGATCTTGCCTACAAGAAAGATAAGGCTCCCATGTGACCTGCACCATGAGAATCATTGTAAATAAATTGAATCATCATAGGTTAACATGATATGATCAATTAAAGAGTGATTTACCTTATTTATGCTTAAGAAGTCTAGTTTCTCCCGCAAACCCTGTAAAGCCGAACTGGTCTCCCTACGAGGAATCCAACGCATCGCACGAGGCTGCCTCACTAAGTATGATACGTTGGCAGTTGGAGCTAGTGTTTCAAAGTGCTCGTAGACCCACGCTTCAAGAAGTGTCAAGTATCCAGCCATTTGTTTGATGTCATTCCGACTTGCTAAGCCCAACTGATGGTACAAATATGCTAGTGCACCGACGCCCCATGCATAGTTCTTGACATTTTCTAACTCCATCAATAGCTTCAAAGTATATGCATGAAACTCTTGTCCTGGTCTTGTCAGTAAAGAGCGTACATCTAAGTAAATACAGAAGGTACGCCCTGACTGCATAGTCAACACCATCATCTCCGGCATCATCGTCCACTCCAGCAAAATTTTCTCTGAGCCATTCTAATTTTAGCGATTGGCCTCTTTGACTATACAATTCTTGTCTTGCTTCATCAGTAGAGACCCCCAACGCATCAACAACAAGATCTATGGCGTCGGGGTATGTCAATTTCTCTAAATTTGTTGTAAGGGAACCAATGATGGGAATCTTCAAGAGGCAAGAAACATCATCGAGGGTGATTGTCATTTCACCGAAAGGCATGTGGAAAGTTTTTGTTTCAGGATGCCACCTTTCAACAAAATCGGACAGCATGGTCTTGTTCACCATGCAGTAAGAACATTCAATCAATGGAGATAACATGGAATCTCTTACCAGCTGCCTAAAACGGTTACTATCATTTAGTGGCCACAAATCTATTTTTTGCCCATGACTTAAGCATTTCAATGTTCCACAATCCTGCATTCAAACATTAATTACTAATTAGCTATTTGTCATTAAACAAATTGATTATATTTTAAAGAAAACATATTACTAAAAACACACTTCGCCCTTCCACAAGAAATATGTGACATGAGTCTAGAAATTCTTAAGCAAACTTCCATCAGGTGGCCCAATTGCAACATTCTCTTCTTCATGGTCATTGTCTTCATTGGAAGCATGTTCTTCAATCTGAGGTTCTTCTTCCACAGGCTTTTCCAATCTATGGCAACGCCTCCTATTAGAGGCTGTAGGTCTCACTCTTGAAGTATTAGGACGGTCCATATCTGTGAATTACAAATAATGCATTAATCTCTTCAAACAAATGTTAAAAAAAATTTCTGAAATAAACATTAGTCTTGCTCGGCCATGGAGGACCGAACAGACCTGTTCTGTTCGGCCCTCCATGGCCGAACAGACCAGATCTGTTCGGCCATGGAGGGCTGAACAGACCAGATCTGTTCGGTCCTTCAGGGCCGAATAGATGGGATCCGTTCGGCCCTCCATGGCCGAACGGAGACGGAGAAAAGTTTGAAGAGGATCCCTCATGGCCCTGCTGGTTGGAAGTTTACCCTCCAAAACTCAAGAGGATCTCTTCTACTAACACACAAAATAAAAAAAGAGGATAAGAAGGAAGCTTACCTTATAATGGAAGAGGATCTTAGTGCAATGGAAGAAGAAGAGTTGAAAGAAATTGGTGAAAAATGAAGACTTACTTGCAATTGAAGGAGAAGAAGTGAATGGAAGAAGAAGAATAAGTTGATACCCAAATCCCTTGCTGTAGAGAATGAGAAAAAAAGAGGGTTGAAGAGAAAAAAAGGTTTGAATGTGTGTAAAGAGAGGAGAAATGAGGGATTTGGGTATTTTAGGGATAGAGGGTGTGTTAAGAGAGAAAATTTATAATTTTTTTTAAATTTTCATTGTGTGTAAAGAGCGATTGTGTGTAGAGAGACCAAAATAAGGTTTATCCAGCAAATCTCTTACTGTATTTTACTTTCAACATATTCCTAATAACAAAAGAGAAAACTAATCAATTATATATTTATGTTTTTAGGCGAAGCAATATGTAAACAAGTCAATTGTACATTTGTACTAATTTATATGAATACAAAGTTATTATGAATAAAACTAGGATTCAATTCGCAATAGGAAAAAGTGAGATGTACAAATTTTCTTCTAATTAAATTTTAGATGAACTTAGTGGTTCAGAATTTTCTAAATGATGAAACCCCAATTGTTAATTGCCTATATGTGGAAACTCTATTGCCATAGGTGCCAAAGAACAATATAATTCTATTCTTATCATTTTTTAAAATCAAGTCTTTGATTTGTCATGTAGAAAAATTGAATATTGGGCATGTTAGACCTCGTAGGCACCCATGTTGGGGTGATGCCTGAATTCTTTTTTAATATAACCGAGAAGACCATAAAACTACTGTTCTATTGTTTCCTATCACCAATTAATTTTAAGATACTGATAGCTCAATGCGGGCCCAACCAGTGGGGCATACCTTCGTTAGCTCTGCAGTGTAAGTAGAGGTCCCACACATAGGGGGACCCGTATGCCCTACACATAGGGGGACTCGTAGGCCCTAGTGCCGACAGTGGACTGACTGCCACGTACTCGTATGCTTTAGACCCTTGAGTTGTGCATTTACTATCACCAATTAGTTTTGGTAGAAATGGTAGCTCAAGGAGTGTTAATATTCTAACAAGTGGTATTAGAGTCTGGTGATATTGGAGCTATTATTCTGGCATTTCCATCATAAATTGGTTTTAGGATAAATGGTACCTTTTACTTTAATCTTCATTTATTTGATTGTGTAAATTAAAACCAAAACTACTTTTCTAATAATAAAAAATTAAATTAAAATTAAATAAGACTAGCTAATAATCAATAACATGCATCAATATATAAAAATTAGAACACTTACTTAATTTTTGTCGAAATTAAATTCTATTCCATCTGGAGAATCTATTGTAATAATGAAGATTTTTTAAAATGTCGTATTTTTAGGAAAACCCCCCATTTTTTGAAAAATATTGGGGATTTTTAGTTAATTGAGGACTTTTAGAAATGGAGACCTCCATTTCTAATGTTTTTGAAAAATTATTTTTGAGACCAAGCACCTAATCAAATGACTTTGCAATACTTAAAAGCTATTTAAAATTGATATGTTGAGAAGGGGACAGAAAGATCACGACGCACACCAGGGCCGAAAGAGATCATCCTTGCTAATTTAGAGAGAGAAAGAGAGAGAGAGAGAGTATTAATCAGTGGGGGCTGATTAGTTTTGCTCCATGGGGTCTAGGCTAACCAGCCCTAATGGGCTTTTTTCTCTTTTTAAATGTGTTCAGCCCCGCCTTGCATACACATTGGTCCCCCCTGAACATAGGCCCACATTGTAGATTCTAAAAAACTGGGCTGAATATTCTAATTTTTAATGATGGCCATCACGCATTACAATTTATGCACGAGTCATTGCTGTAATTCTAACTTGACTGACATTATAATTCCTAATGATAGGGGGCCCATATTTCAGTTCCTTAAGAAGTAGACACCATGTTTTTATTCATACAATAGGTCCCACAGTGCAATTTCTAATTGTGCCTTTGTTAAGAACACTTTCTATTTTTATTTAGACAGTGTTAGTGTAATGTAGTTGGCAACGGACTCAAACTCCTCTCTATATATATGCCCCCGGCCCTCGTACTTAATCACTCCTTCATCACAAAACGAAGGGTTTCGTGCGCATTGAGTTTCGTCTTCCCTACGGAGAGGAGCTTTTGGATTCTGAAGGCTTTTCGCGACAGAGGAAGCACTTGTTTAATAATTTTTAGTTGCCTCCAATATCCTAATTATATTTTCATTTTATCTTGAGACAAAATGACAAAAAAATTAATAACATGATGATAGAAAATTATATCTACTCAATTAAGTATGTGAGCTAATAAAGAATAACATAGCTTATTTAAATACTTTACAAAGTATAGTGTAAAAAGATACCCAAACTTGAGATGTCCTCCATATTTTTTTTTTGCACCTCTTCAAAACTGTGAAAACATACATGAAAATGAGCAAGCTAGACCAATAAATGTCATGAAATAGATGTGGCGGGAATCACGCATATCATCGTGTTATTTATCATGTAAATTTTATTTCAGTGCATTATACATGTAAAATAAAATGGATGTCAAGGTCATGATTCAAAGCAATTATCCCATGTACATAGCTACAAGAGTAACCAAATGTGCATCATATTTTATTTAACATCATGGGCCCTTTCTTTTCGAGTTCAAGCCATTCTAGTTCACTATCCTCACAAATAGTGACAGGCCTTTTCTCTACTAAAAATTATATTTTTGAACTTAGTTGAGAAGCAACTAATTTAAGTACCCTTCTCCCCATACGAATTTCAAGTAGAAGCACAAATAATTAAGTGTGATTTGGAGATTGAGAGAGAGAGAGAGAGAGAGAGAGAGAGAGAGAGAGAGAGAGAGAGAGAGAGGGCAAGGATTATTCAGTGGGGGCTGATTAGTTTTGCTCCAAGGGGGCTAGGCCAACCAGCCCCATATAGTCGAGTGGGCTTTTTTTTTTATTATTTGATGTGTGTGGGCGCTAAAGCCCCCCGTTCTACACACATAGGTCCGCCCTTGAATGTAGGCCCACATTGTAGATTCTAAAAAACTAGGCTGAATATTCTAATTTTTAATGGTGGCCATCACGTATTATATATATTATAACAATACCTCCTTTAGCAGAAGAGAGACACGTGGTGCAGCCTTTTTGTGAGAGTGCAACATGTGGCACGCTCTGATTAAAGTTCTAAAATCTTAAATATCTCTCATCTCGCCCTCTCTCCTAAAATCTCTCCATACTCCATTGTCCTCCTATAAAAAAGAAACATCTAAGTAAAAGGCCCATCTTCCTAATCATTGCTCTGAAATCATCCAAATGGATCAAGACCATTCAATGGAGACAATTGCATCGAGAGATCGGATTTTTTTTATTAGCTTCTTTCACCCTAATCTTAAAGACCATTCGGACCCCTTGATTCCCCTGATTGGTGGGCCTGTATAGGAAGTTGCTAAACGTAGTTTAAATTTATTTTAATCATACACATATAGGTTTGGTTATGGTTAAGTAACCTAATAAAAGTTAAAATATTATGAAGATGAATTATAATAATATGTTTGACTTTTAATATTATAATTTAAGTTGGTTGATAGTATATCTATAGGTTAGCGGTTTTTGGGCTGTGGATCCAAAGCAGGCCCATAAGCTCTAAGTTTAGACACAATTTGTGTTTTTTTTTTTTTTTTTTTGGGCCAAGTACAACTAGATTCAGGTCAGACATAAGTCTCTCTCTCTCTCTCTATATCTGGGTGAGGTCCCCAATGTATTATGATGAAATTCTAAAGATAATCAATAGAAGCAATTCTAGATGTAGGGAGGTAGCTGTGGACCCAAACCTGACCCTCGGGTCTAGAGATATGGCTAGTTTGGATCAGGCCGCAGTGATCGAGGCCCAATTTTACATCTTCGGCTTGACGCTTAAATGAGATGAATGGACTATCACATCTTGCGGACATCCCCTACTCTTTTCAGATGTATCTAATTCCACAGTTTTTCTAGCATTTGTGATAAATGTATTGGTCCGGGAATCAATATGGGTTCATCCCCTGCAAGGACAATTACAACTCAAATCAGGGACAGCCCAAAGCTTAACGAAGCTGAAAAGTAATTCATTCAATCCACATCAGAAACCCCATATTTCAATAGCAAACATGAGCTAAATTCAATCAAAAAAGAAAAGAGCTAAATAGCTTTTACTACCATGTAGGATCAACATGTCCATCCTGTACTACTTTACTACATTACCCATATGACAAATACTTGTTTACTGCATTATTACCCATCAAACAATAACGGATCTCACCGCCATAAAGAAAGTATAGATATAGAACTCATTGGGAGGTGACCATTTGAAGAGGGTCAAAGGATGAAGAAGTGTCTTTCAGCATAGAGTTACAGAAGGTGGGAAGGTAGGCAATGAGGCCACAACTGAATTTAGGCAAAACAGGGTAGTTAATTACTTTGGAAGCAGTCTTATCCACACCCACATATATCTCATCAATCTGATATTTCCCCCACTTATTCGTGCTGCATTTAAGTCCAAATTTAATTGCTGTCTCAATATAGAGAGGGCTGTAGAAGATAAAGTCCAATGGAAAAATACCTGCATTTGACACAAACATTATCATCCATGAATGAGCCAAAGCAAATTTGATGGTCAAGATGAATAATTAGAATGTGGGGTTTGTAGATTAAAAAAAAAAAAACTTACCCTTCCATTTAAGGACGGAAAGCATGTTGACCTTCTTATGTAGCTGCAGTGCCTTCTCAAACTAGTATGTTTGATTCCAACCCGAACACCCCCCGTAGTTTGTCCAGGCATCCCTCCATAGGGACACCCCATTGTCGCTTAGGCACTTAATGCTAGGCCATTGCACATATAAGTCACCAATCAAGTCTCTTAGCTGTTTCATATGTGAGTCAATGAAAATAATAAAAACAAACCATCAAACACTTCATTTAGACAATATATAAGAAATGATTGCATTAAAAAAAAAAGAGCATACAATTTGCAATTTTGGAAAAAAGAAATATAACATTTCAAATGACACCATCTCCAAAAAAAAAAAAAAAAATCCAACATCCCAAATTCTTATAAACAAACATCCTATAATATGTTTGGAGAACATTTGGCAATGGGTAAAGAATCCACAAATATGAGGATACCTTGATATACTTAAGATGATCTTACATCAATAATCAATGGATATCCATATGTTTGATTGAGAAAATAATCAATATCGATGCATAGATTTGCAAATTCTATGGGTTAGGGTGGTGTGGCGTGCCCACTGGTAGTTCCCTTTGAGGTGATAGCGGGGCATGCGTCATATAATCTCATTGAATGAGATAAGGAGTTAAGATCATCTAAGTATTTGCCTCACGGTGATTGTGGGTGGACCACTCATGGTCCACTATGTAATTATGTTGTAGCTCTACCCTTCATGTCACCATTCTATGTGAGGCATGGTTGCAATTGTTGGGTTTTGTCTTGTATTCTGGTTTAGCTGGAATGGTCATCTGGTTTAGCCAAAACCGAGGTTCAAGGTTAGGGGTATCCTTTTTCGTGAGAGAGTGACATGTGGCGCTTCTTCTTTATGGGAGAGTGACACGTAACACACTTCAATTAAAGTCCTAAAATTCTATCTCATTTTCCTCCCCTGAAATCTCTCTCTTTACTATTTAATCTCCTAAAAATCAGTATAATCTTTATCCCTATCATTATCTCTCTCTTTCTAAAATCAATCTAAATCTTTTTTATTTAAATAATACAATACCTTAAAATTTTCAATGCAATCCCTTGCATGCAATCTCATCATAATCTACTATTGATATCTATATTATATTTAATCTTAAAAAGTACCATGTAATCAAAAGAAGGGGTTCTCATACATCTCAATGAATTTTCATAACACTATTATATTAATTAGGCAAATTACCTTTATCTCATTTCACATGCCATTAAATCGCACAATCTAAGTGGCAATTGTCCACATGGTTTCCTATTAAAATCACAATAGAGTCTAAATTGGTCACAGGTGTTCATGGGGCTGAGCTAGGATGGGCCGGGTTGGGGCCAAGTAATGTCTAGACTTAGCCTTGATTTTGAACAACAGGCTCGAGCCCAAAAAAAGCCTAACTCTGGCCATAAGTACCTACCCTAAGGCCAGCCCACCTAAAATAGTTTAAACTTGAGCCATATTGTATTATATTTAAAAAATGAAAATATTTGTTGGTTAAGATGTTTGTTTCTATGTGAGAAACTTCTTAATGTCTCTCACTTGAACCGGATCGGGCTTGGGTTTTCTACTACTAAATCTCAGCCTAATTCAAAGTTTATATCTGGGCCCCACTCAATTAAGTTAATGCTCAAACCCTAAAATTGCTAAATCTTCCCTAAATTAATCACTTAGAATGACATTACCAGAAAGTATGATTTCTAAAATATCTCTCAATCTAAATCATGTCCTTTAAAACCCGAAACAACCAATAATTTGGATTAGCCCTAGCATAACAATTTTAAATTTGAATTAATACTCTCACTCAATTTTAAATTTCACATAAACTAATCAATCTTTATCTCTTATCGTAAAATCTTTTAATTTTATACACAATATCTCTTGTGGTTAAATTGATAGAACCTATGGAAGGTGGACAATCATATTCACTTTTATTTTGACTCGACTTGCCATCAATGGGTGGGTGTTGAAATTCAATTTTTCCATGTAACAATGGGAGGAGAAAAAAAAATAAAAATAACTAGTTCATTAGCCTATAGGTTTTACATGAGAATATAAAGTATGTTATATGCATTGAGATACCATCAAACAATTCACCGCTAAGAGTAAGTGCAATTTTGCTCTCTTTAAACACCAAAAGTTATTTGTTTTAAATGTTAAGAAGATAGCTATGTTATTTTTTTCTTGTTAATTATTTAATTTCTTTTTTCTCTCTATATCTCTCGAGGCCATGATCATTACATTTTTTATAGGTATCAATTTTAATATGCTAATACATATTAACTAAGTGTGTTTTTCATGTTAGAATGTTATATTAATGTAAATGGTATTTTATGCTTAGTATAAGACTAATACAAGTTTTTTTCTACCGATGTGGAGGTTGAAAGTATATCCCATATTTTAATGTCCACCACTCAATTGGAGATCATCTTGGGTTTTGTTACATTTAGTCGAAATTTCTCTTTTTATTTTTATTTCTTTTTCTTTCTTTGAGTTATGCGCAAATGAACAAGTGAGAAGCCTAAATTTTGTGACAATTTTGATTATGGCTTTTTTTCATTTAATTTAAAATTTTCATAGTGATAGGATTGGTTGAACTGATGATTCTTTGCATAGTGGAGTATTCCATCTAATTTATATTACTATATAAATTTTTTTTCCTCTTGACTTGAATTTACATATTAACGGAAAAATAATTCTTTTATTAATATTCTAATAAAATTCCACAAGTAGACACCATTTTTTTATTCATAAAGTAGGTCCCACGGTGTAAGGCTTTGTTTAAAACACTTTCTATTTTTACTTAGATAGTGTCGGTGCAATGTGGTTGGAAACGGGAAACGGACTCGGACTCCTCTCTCTCTCCTTATATATACCCCCGGCCCTCGCAAGTAAATCATTCGTTCATCACAAAACGAAGGGTTTAGTGCGCAGAGGAAGCTTTTGGGTTCTGAAGGCTTTTCGCGAGAGAGGAAGCTTGCTTTTGGATTTTTTTCTTGTGCTTGATTTGATTTGTACACAAAAGAAAGAAAGAAAGAAAGAAAGAGAGAGAGAGAGAGAGAGAGAGAGAGAGAAAAATGGCTGTGTACTATAAATTTAAAAGTGCAAAAGATTACTTGTCTGTTCCCATTGATGGGTGTTTCATATCTGTTGCAAATTTGAAAGAAAAAATATTCGAATCTAAGAATTTGGCTAGTGGTACGGATTTTGACCTCTTGGTATACAACGCCCAGACTAATGAAGGTTGGTGTGGTTCTGTTTCTCTTTTCCGATTTAACTAATTTCGTTCATTCATCTTGTTTCGATTTCGAATTGGAATTGGATCATTAGGGTTAGGCGCAACTTTAATGCTTTGCAGATTGTGTAATTCATTCAACGTTAATGCGTTGACAGATGGGAAATTTTGAATGCATGTGGGTGTGTTTTTACTTTTCTGTCGATCTCTGTCGGTTTAATTTTCTAACCCTAACCCTAACCCTAACCCTAACCCTCAATGTGGCTGCGTGTTTTAAGAGAACGGTTGGGATGTTTTGTATATACACTGTAAGTCTGGTGTATAGTCGGGAGATGGTTGCTGTGGGGTGGGGGGAGTGATTTTGCTCAGTCTGAACCGTTGGAGTGAAGTGTTAGGCTGTGTGTGAGAATGGGTTTCGAATATTGTGGGTGTTGGAGTGCTATTGACCATTGGATTGGAATTTCGAAGTCTGTTGTGTGAACTGTTTCTGTTGATTGTTAGATGGAGTGATGTATTTGTATGGTATGTGTTTTGGATTGGAAGAAGTGGGCCCTAGCAATCGAGATCAGATCTATTGGGGAAACGCGGATTGAATTTTGGTTAGTTGCAATAATGAAATCTATTATATTATGGGTGATGGGCGGCGATACTGCACACCCATAGTTACTGCACAGACCGTACAATTGTTATGCATTACAAGGGAAAATTCCTTGTCTAACTAAATTGGTTGTTGTAGATGGGGCACATTACTTCCCAGGAATTTACTTCACTATCACTAGGGCTATATGTTGCTAATCAATGTCTGCATGGTGCATTTTCATCTTTAATCTTCTCTGTAGCGCCGCCTCCTGTGGAAATAGATTGCTACGAAATTTTACGAATTCAATACTTATTAAACAGGCAGTCGGGTCTTAAAGATTTCCTCAATTGTGGTTGCCTAGATGTATGTTAGGTGACATGTTATAATGCTTAACTGGAAAAGATGTTGTTGCCCCTCTGTATTGTGTGGATATGATCTGGTTGCTTTCTTTTTTTTTTTTTAATAATAATAATTATTTACTTACTTTGTTTGTTGGAGGTGATCTTTGTGGTATGGTGCGTATGAGTGGCTGGGATGTTATATTATAATTCAATTGCTACTACTCTGCTCAGAATGGCTTTGCACATCTGAAGTGCATTGTTTCCTTTTGTTTTCTTTCCCTAGTACAGGGAGGGGGAAGGGTGAGGGTGTTTGAATTAGATTGCGTTTTGACCCCGTATGTGTCCTGCTTTTTTTCAGAATATGATGATGAGGCAATGCTGATACCGAGAAATGCATCTGTAATAGTTCGTCGGCTTCCTGGATGGCCCCGATTGCCAATTGTTATTAAGACAGACGAGTACTTTCTCGCACTTTTCCTCTTTTTCTTTTTTTCACTTCCTCATTATGCTGTGACATTTGTAAAGTGTTATGCTACTTTGGATTTTTGGTCATTGTTTGAATGCTT
The DNA here is from genome assembly GCA_037013555.1 of Sextonia rubra. Classification (NCBI taxonomy): domain Eukaryota; kingdom Viridiplantae; phylum Streptophyta; class Magnoliopsida; order Laurales; family Lauraceae; genus Sextonia; species Sextonia rubra. Next base: position 12,505,162 of record JASUAD010000011.1, read on the forward strand.
TTCAACTCCTTCACAATTGAGTTCACTGTGGTTACAAGGATACTAAAAATGAATTATGTGTGTGTGTGTTTTTTTATTTTCTCAGATCGAGAGCCTTGGAGAGCAAGGTTGAAAAGAGTACAACCAGCTCTATAACTGATGATCCAGATACTAAAGAATTTGTAAGCACTGTTTCATTTGCATTTTGCTGGAAAAAAAGAAAATCATTACTGTATCATGATCAACCTAAAACAGTATTTTATAATTGTTTGATGTGGAACTCTTATTGGTAATGTATGACACAACTAAAAGTCAATAATCATTTTTTTTTACTTTGCAGGCCAAAGAGTCTGAATGCTATGATTTTGGCACTGATTTATTTTCAGAAGTGGTGCCGGTTCAATCTGGGAATCCTGTAGGAGATGCTCTTTCAAATAGGGCTGATGAGGACAAGAAGATTCAAGCATTAGTCGATACACCCACCTTAGGCTGCCAACGGTGAGACATCCTCTGAAGCAAAATTACTCTTAGAAAACAGTTGTTTGTCAGTTTCTGACATGGAATCTATCTGGCTTGTCATACTCATTGGTTTAAATTGGCCTTCTTTTAGGCAAAAGCAGGAGGCATCTGGCTTTGGACGGGGCTTAAAAAGGGCTGTTGACATTACAATTGGTAATATTTCTTTTAAATTTCATTTAATGTATTGATTTTTGTAGCTATTCTTCATTTCTTTGTGGTATTGATACGTATGACATCTTTTAATCGTAGGCCGGATTGGTGGATTTGTAAGCAACATACCTCCACAAGGCTATGTTTGTCACAGATGCAAAATAGCTGGTATGTAAATTTTCTTTTCTTAATTATTTCTTTGAATGGTATTAATGCTTACCATTCAACTAATAAATACTTTCCGGAATGTGATAAATCTTGAAGACATTGATGATTTGAAATTTTTTCTGCACAGGGCATTTTATTCAGCATTGCCCTACAAATGGTGATCCTGACTTTGATATTAAAAGGTTGAAAACTCCTAAGGGCCTTCCTAAGTCAATGTTAATGGAAACACCAGATGGGTCCTATGCATTACCTAGTGGAGCTGTGGCTGCTTTAAAACCAAATGAGTAAGTTGTTATATTCATTTCATTTTTTTCTGTTTGCATGTATTAATTGGGGCTTGGTTGTAGATGTGTGATTACTCCACTTGTTGCTTTTGAACATGCAGAGCTGCTTTCGAGAAGGAAATTGAGGGGATACCTTCTGCTCGTCCTGTCATTAATATTCCACCAGAACTGTACTGCCCCTTGTGTAAAAAAGTAATGGAAGATGCTGTGCTCAGCAGCAGGTGCTGTTTCAATAGTTTTTGTGACAAATGTAAGTAACATAATGTTCAGAGCTGTATCTTTGTCCCCTTTTTTCGTTCCATTGGAGAGATGATGCAAAAACCTTTTCGAAAAATGTTGAAAACCTATAAGATAAAATAACAAATATATAGGAAGTCTGCAGAGGAAGTGAAACTTGACATAAATTTGCATTGCTAATGAGAAATTTGCATTGCTAATGAGAAATAGGGTTTCATGTGTCTTTTTTTTTTTTTTTTAATTTTGGAAGAGGATTCACTTCCACACTAAACTTTATAGTAAAACACAAAAAAAAATTACAATTCTGAAGAAGAAGCCATTTTATGTGTCCTTTTTTTTAAAGTTTTTGGGAGAGGATTCACTTCCACACTAAACTATATAGTAATACACAAAAAAAATTACAATTCTGAAGAATAAACCATCGGCCAAATGTGATTTTGCACTGATGCCATTTTCATTGGTGCCTTATCCTCTGTCCCCATGAAATCCCTATCTCCTTTTCTCTATCATTATCCTCTATTTTCATTTGCATTGGCCTTATCTATTAATTTCCCAATGAATTTCTTTAGAAAAAGGCACAAACGATCTCTCTAGGATATATACCATCATCATGACCAAAGCCTTATCCCAACTATGTCTTTCTCTGGGATATCTGCCTTTCTATTTGCATCTCTCACCTGCTGGGTCATTGACAGTATTCCAACATTTCCTAAATTTTCCTTTTTTTCATCTTTTAGTTTTCGTAACTTCTAAACTGGGTTGCCACTTCTGCTTCAGTTAGTAGTTTCTGCCATCCTAGTTTGGTTATTTCTTTCTTGCTTGTGTCATCAAATGTGCTGGCTATAAAACTTAGGTGTTTGGTAACTCTAAAAATAAGCCCTTATTCTTTTATTTAGAGATTATTTACATATTAGAGCATCTGGTAAACCTCTATTTTTAGAGCTTATTTATGAATTGGAGCTTTCACATCTAGAAAAATAAGCTAAGGGGGCTGCTTATTTTTAGATCTTTTTTCGCTAAAGTAGATGGACGTGGACGGTGAATAATTTACATTGGATTTTGAATGAAATAACCTCACGAATTTTTTTAACATGATGCAAATGGTGGGTTCTACATTGTGATTTTTACAATGTGTGCCCCAATTACCTCAGTTGCTAAAGGCTGTCCCCAATTACCTCATGAAATAAGAGATTTTCTTTGACAAAAATTACCAAACAGACTAACTGTAAATTGGAACTTAAAATTAAAGCGTTTATTTTGGACAGGCGTGACCAACTGTTCTCTTTGACAATTTTTAACTTTATTTTTATATTTTTATTTTGGATTTGGATTGTTCAACTTCATAGCCAGATGCCCATACCTCATAACTATTTTTCCATTGGTAATGAAGCACTTAATTGAAATAATTCTCACAAATTATAGAAACTAAAATAGTGTCTGCAAGAAATGCAGATGTTTAGCTGCTGGGCATATTCTAGTGCTGAGTTATTCAAGCATATTGATTTTATTGCTGTTGTGTCAATCTAGTATTGTCAACATTGCATCTCTTTCATGATTTGTTAATGGCTAATACTTTGTATTTGGTTGGTTTTATATTAAATATTTGGTCTCCTGACTTGTGCCTTTGGAAATCAAACTCTGGTTTCAAATTTAATCAGGTATTAGAGAGCACATAATTTCGAAATCATTGTGTGCGTGTGGGGCCAGAGATGTGCTCGCTGATTACTTGTTACCCAATAATACTCTTAGAGAAACTATCAACCGCATTTTGGAGCGAAAATCCAGTAATTCAGAAAAGGCAGGAAGCTTGGTCCACATACGAGGTTTGGATTTTAATGATGTGTCTTCACTTTTTAGTAGATATATATATATATTTTGTGATGTTGGGATTTAACTTTCTTCTTGCAGACAAGGTGCCTACTTGCTCTTCCCAGTCTAAAGAACCATCATCTACTCTTTCTGTCGAGGATAAATGTGCAACGCCTTTTTGTAAAGCTGACAATCCAATTATACATGAGACTGTGAAAGAACGAAAGTATTCTTTTAATATTCCAGAACACTCTATCAAGGAAAGTCGGGCAACCAAAGATGTCACTCAATCTGAAGTAACTTTAGAATTAGTCAGTGTGAAGGAAGCAACATTGCACGTGAGTGCTCCACAGGCTGATCAAGGTTAGTGGTAATTTGAAATCCTCTTTGTAAGTGCTAGTTTGGATCTTGTCAAATGAGTAGAAAAGCATCCTCCAAATGAGATGTTGGTAGAAACATGGAGTGCTATCTGTTCAATAGCGTACACTTACATTATTTTCCTGATATATCCTTGCACTTTTCTTTGATGTTGTTATGCAGGAAAGAAAAAAAGGAGGAAAACTCATCTACCTTCTGATGGTTAGTCTGCTGTCTTCTATTTTCTTGTGCTTTGCTTTGTACAGTCTTTATAAGCATTTCCTTTCTTTAGGAATTATTCAAGTCATTCATGTTTTAAAACTGATTTAGCATCTTAAGATGATTGGTCGCGGGTCATCAAATGCATTTGAAATAATTTGTTAGCCTTTGTTTCAGTGATCAGATGATATTTTACCCTACAAGTTGATAGTCTTTGTATTTGTTTTTCCCGGAGATTAGGGAGGATTTCAAGTACACTGTTTGTCTTTAGTTGGGAACTCGAGGTGCTTAGTCAGTTGTAATCATTTCCTTGGATGTACTTTTCATTTTGCAGGGGATCTGCAGTGGAAAACCTCCGATTGTTTCACTGATAACAATGGGATGCCTTTGGGTCCTTCAGCGTACAACACATTACTAGGAAGAACGGAGCTGGGATTTGGTGGTTTTATAATGCCTTGTGGGGTTCCGACGCCATCCCATATGAGTTATACCCCAGGTTATACTCATGTGGGGTTCTATAATCAAGATCCCTATTTATCGTCACTGTTTACTCAAAGGTATGTATACTGGCTGTGTTTTGATGGTTTATTGTATTAGAGAATTCACTTTGGACTTTTTATCATTGCATGAGAAACGTGATTCTTTTGGGGAATGTTATTAAATTATAGTTCTAGGAAATGGGCTTTTGGAAGGGATGAAACGTGAAGGATCACAGGTGTATGAACATTACCCACACTTTTACACAACCCACCCTTTGCTGGATGGAAACAATCCACGCCTCACTAGATGAAAAAGAATCCTCAACATCTGATGATCCCTTGTGTAGTTGTATTTTATCAACCCTTGACTCTTCCCTCTGCACTTATGTTATAGAAGAATTGTATAATATGTTTCTTTATTTGACTTCTGGGTGTTTTCCTGTACTATCACAATATCAATGGTAGGAGTAGGTGAAGTTTTATCTCATTCCAGTCACTCTAGGGTTATCTGAGCACAACTTTTTTAATGGCTGAAGTAAGTTTGGCATAGATCACTAGGCTAGAGATCCTGGAGAGGATGAAACTTGGCATGCCACGTAGTCATGTGGTCTGCTACACACCCCACACACAGTTGAGCTAATGGGTGCCATCCCCAATGTATTTTGGCCCTGTGTGGGTACTATATCTAGACTGTCCATTGCCCCATCAGGAAAAAGTTGTGTGCTTATCTGTTGGCTTACAATTTTTAAGTTTAATTTACCAGCAACATAAATAGAATTGATTTTTAATGGCTCATTTATTGGCACGGCAGTGTACAACCCAAGAAATTTTATAGACTGGCATAGCACAGCCCAAGCACCACACGTACAGCTCATGAATTTTCACAGACCTGCATGGCATGACCCAACACAACTAGGCTGGGGATTGCACGACACAGTTTTGATCCTACTTTGGATGACAGTAAATAGGAACATGATAGAGTTAAATAGTTTTTTTTTTTGCTGGTTCTCCGGTGAAGTATTAGTCATTAAGTAAAATAATAAAGAAACATGCTTGTTTAATTGTGTGGATTTGGAATATATAGTAACTAATTAATTCAAATGGGCCTACTTATTTGCATGGAGTTGGAAGACTAGAGGGCCTATTTGTCTGCATGGAATTAGAATGCATAAGAAGTCTTTGTCAAATGTGCACTTTTGTTCGCATGAAATTAGAATGTGTAGGAAATATAACTGATTCAATGGGCTGTTTGTTTATGGAATTGGAATGGAATACATTTTAAGTAAATTTGATTCAAATGGGTTTGTTTGCATTGAATTGGAACGCATACACAGGGTGATTCAAATGGCCTGTTTGTTAGTCATTATAAATATGGAGGTGGAATACATATAAAGTAATTGATTTAAACTTAATAATTGATTCATATGTGCCTAACAATTTTTTATGGAGCTAGAGTACATAGGAAATCACTATCAAATGTGGGTTGTTTCTCTCATGGAGTTACTATCAATATGAATTAATTGATTAATATGGGACTCTTTGTTTGCGTGGGATTGGATACGTGGCAAATGATCCTGTTTGTTTTGCATGGAATTCAGTGTCAACTTGTCCTCTTTGTTTGCATTAAACTACTTTCAAGTTTTAAATCTTTATAGATTTTTTAAAATATGTGTAAATGGTGCTTCCCTTTTTTTTTGTGTGTGGGCGCGCGTGCGTGTTATATACAGTATCTTATATTCTGGTCAATACGTGGGGTTTTTTTTTTTCCTTCAGGAAAGCTACATCAATAATGTGGAAACAATTGAGGTATTTATATACAATAAAAGATAAACTAATAACGATCATTTTGTGTTTGTAGGAGTCCGGATGCCTATTACACACTTCCTTTGAGTGGGTTCTTGTAAGTGGGTTTATGGCAGCACCACATCAGCATCCAGTTGCATGAAATACACAGCTGCTAAACAGTTCTTGTGAGTGGCTCTTCGTTGCTTCTGCTCTCTGCTTCTCAGGCGGTAGCGTGCGGCGACCGTGGCTACGACAAAACCCTCATGCCCTCTTCTTATTCTTTTATTTTCTGTATTTTTTTTTTGGAGGTGGGTTTGAGCCAATGATGTTAATAGTGTCTAGAGATGTGATTGATTGTTCATCTTCATCCACGAAGTTGTAATGCTCAGAGTTTTGTAAAATTGGTGCTTTCACCCACCAGGATACATTCAATTGTAATTCTTTGTAAGGATGTCTTTTCATGTTTCTATTCTTTAATTCTAACATCGTGTTGAATTTCTGGTGTGATGGAAATGTAATAATTTCGAGGAGATGCATACACTAATCTTGGGGTTGTAAAATCATCCAATTCGCAAGCCACATCCAGCCCCTAATTAAATAGATGTGTCGACATTTGAAGCCTCTCCAACTCAAACACCTAATCTTATATGGCATTTTGTCTTGGAAGGGTGGGATGCCAAATTTGGCATATGAAAAAATAATTGCCAATTTTTTTAAAAAATATTTTATGATGTTGGATCCATTGAAAAAAAATAATAATAAAATAAAAGAAGTCAAAAGCCAAAAGACAAAAATATAATAAAATATTAAGTTTGACTCATTGATTGAAGTTCATACCTTTTTGAGAAAATTACCACATAAACCTTCAAATGAAATTACACATCTCCAGAATAACATCTCCCTTGATGCTCTTAAAAGCTCACAAAGGTGAGGGCTTCTCTTTTTTCCCTAAAGCTTGGTGGTAGGGTAGGCTCAATTATGGAAAGCCCGCAACCTTGAGGTTGAGCTAGGATTTGACTTAGTCGGCCCAATAAGCCTTATCCTAGCCTATTGTAAATAATATGTATAATATATAATATATAATGATTTTTACAAAAAAAAAACATAAAGATTCCCTCAAATTGACACTTAACGAACCACATTTTTTGTAAAATCTTTTGATAAATATCTCCAAAGATTACAATATTGCCACCGATATTTGATTATATATTTGACCAAAATGGACATATTCTTTAATGAAAAGTAATTTGAAATTGTCTTTGATTAGATTGACTTTCACTAGTAATGAAAACTATTAAAGTTTGAGAGTTTAGATGGAAGGTTATCAACATTATCATTAAGATTGAACTTCAACCACTAGTCACTGATTGATGCCAACTTATTTTTATCCATTTACATTCATGATTGTTGTTTCATTCAAGTGGATTATAGATCTAGAGTTAAAGTTTCTAACAAATCCAAGCTTAGAGGGATCAAATCATCTTCATTGTCCATCTTAGTTGTCAAAGCTTAATTGCTTTATTTTAAAATCCGTTGGTGATATTTAGAAGAATTACAAAGTTTGATTAATGCCAATTCAAGTGTGGTACAATGTTTATTTGAACCACACATATTAAATAATTTATTTGGAAAATGTCTATTTCCTATTTGAGATAAATCCGATTGAATCGGACTTGTCAAATAGAATTTGATTTGTTCTATAAAAGGAATGTCGTGCATGTACTCGTAAAGAGATTAAGGTTGTAACTATTAGAACTTCAACTGCAACATTCTTACTAATGGACTAATGATTAACAAAACTTGGCAATTTAATTAAATAGTGTCTTCCATGTTCTAATTTCATGTTATAATACCATCAAATTACCTAATCTCATTTAATCGTAAATAATAGTTTTTAATATGAGGACAAAGTAACTTGTTTTGTGTATTCTTTTATATTTGGTACAAAATATTGACTTTTATATTACATAAGTTCTTAGCTTGAATAAATGATCGTTGGCATTTTTGGTATAAAAAATTATTATATATAATAATATTAAAAAAACATTTCTTTCAGCCCTAGCTTGGCACTATCTCTGCTCTGGTCCTTGAGGGTTAGGTAAGGGCTTTGATACTGTATGCTCCTCGAGGGTTTTCAGGATTTTGACTCAGCCTAAGCCCTATTTGCATATATGAGGGTAGGATAAGGGATAACGCTAGACCAGCCCGGGCTCAGTCCTTTGACGGCCCTAGTGACTAGCTGAGGAGCTGGCATCTCTAAGGACATGGTTATGCGAGATTCGCTCGCTCATGGTCACAGTGCATCAAATGCAATAGGGGATCTAGACGTAGAAGATGTGCAAGCCTGGGTCAAAAGGCTGTAATGACCAAAAAAAAAGGGTACCATCATCAAGAGAAGCTGATGGGGCAGAGTTCCAGGGGTTGAAGAAGAGCCCATTATCATTCTACTCTATGACTGACGAGGAAGAACACACACAACATACAAAGACATGTCCATTTTAATATTTGAGTTTTGCATTTCTATTTTCTTCATGTAATTGCAAAACATTGATAAACATTCAAACCAACAAGGTCCACTGATTTAAGGAGGGATGCTGATTTCTGACATGACTCAAGCCCAATAAACTGAATGCAATATGAGTTGGGCTTTTACTGTATCATCCGCCAACTATGCAGCCCAACCAGTGCACTATGACCCACGGATTTGGCCCAGTTCTAATATGTTAACTAATGGTTTCGGTTGAAAATTTTTCTCTGATCTATAAATCTCTTGGGTTAAGCATGTCAGTAGCGTTTGTGAACCAAGGCAAGCCAAGCCCAACACGCATTGGCTAGATTTGGACTTACTTTTAGGTCCAGGAGCAGTACCTAGGCCTAATTTCTTATCCTTCAAGACTAAATATGCTCACAGACCTGGGCCACAAAATAAGACCCACAATTGGGTTGACATATTTCACAACGAGCCTGATTCTTTTCTAGACCTTTGGTTGGATTTAAATCTAAGAATCAGACCAATAACAAAATGGGAGGTCCCATCCATCTATTTAAAATCTAACAGTTCAAAATAAATGTTCTCCTTGTGTGGGGCCCTAAACAAATCTTCCTCTGATGATACATTGCCTCACTACCAAATTGATCAAGTATGGAAAACATGCACTTCTTGTAATTCTTTTCACACGGTTTACACATGGCCATTCTTATTTTAAGACCAACATATATATACCAAGTGTGATTTGGTGAGATTTATATATGTAGGGGGAATTTATTGCATGCATTTGTAGTTTTTTAATAGGTGGGCTCCACCGTGGGGTATCACGAATTATAATATATTAAAAAGAAGGGTTTTAGATTCATTTTTGACCGAATTCGTTTCAATTTTGACTTTCTGATTGAAATTTTGTAAAAAACTAAAAATTGCATATGGGTTTGGGAATTTTAATTCATGACTACTTATCCTTTAAATATGCAACCTAACCACTATAGCACTCTAGCATTTATGTGTACTTATTTACTAAAATATATCAAGACTAATTATAGGGAGCATAGATCTTAGCCACATAGGTCATGCCTATGCTTAGCATGGGTTATTGTACTAGTTTTAATTAAGATGGTTGGACTTTCTAGTTTGGGCCTTATTATAGATTTTTTTAAAAAATAGTCCACAAACATTTGCATCATAATGAGAAAGGTTTAACTGATTAATAATATAAATGAAGGTAATTAAGTTTACTAGTTCCTTTCAAATAGATTGTTGCTAGGAACACACCTTATTGCCATAAGCATGACATAACTTGTATGTTTACTTTGGGGGGCCATCTCTAAAAATAAAGCTCTTATGTTATGATTTAGAGGTTATTTACATATTTAAGCATTTCGTAAATCGCTAAGTGTAATTTACCTTTCATTATTAATTGGGCTTTGCCCTCTAAAAGACCATGTTACTGGGGCCTTGAATTTTTTAGTTGAAACTTCTTAGCTAAAGCATGAGGGGACCAATGATAAAAAAAAATTACAAGTGTTTTGGGTGAAAATCTCTTTGTAAAATTTTCAAAATAACATAAATGCTCTCAAACTTTTTCAGCAAAATTTCCTCCAAAGCCCTCTTATATCGCTTGTCTATCTCCTTTTCCTAGTAGTCACCATGATTTCAAAAGGTTGGCCCTACTTAACAATTCCTAAATGGTGGCTTCTAAGCTGTAGTTTCTAAATGGTGAACCCAAATAACCACATCTCTTAAAGCTGGGTTTCATGTTTTCAACCACAAATGTGACCCCATTTGTAATTCCTAAAGGTAGGCCGCATATTCACCATCAGAGAAGTCAGATCTACATTGGATTTCCTATAAATGTAGGCAGTGGCGAACCTAGAATTTCCGTTTGATGGGGACAATGATGGTAACAAAAAAAGTCAATCATTATTGTATTTTACTTTCCACACATTACAAATAACAAAAGAGAAAACTAATCAATTATATATTTACATTCTTCTCTTGAAAGAGCATAATATCAAAACCTTACACAAAGCAATATGTAAACAAGTCAATTGTGTATTTGTATTCATTTATGTGAATATGAAAGTTATTATGAATAAAACTAGGATTCATTTAGTAGTAGGAAAAACTGAGAAGTGGAAATTTCCTTCTAATTAAATTTAAGATGAACTTAGAGGTTCAAAATTTTCTAAATGATGAAACCCCATTCATTACTTGCTTATATGTGGAAACTCTATTGCCATAGGTGCCAAATAACAATATAACTCTATTCTCATCTTTTTTTAAAATCAAGCCTTTAATTTGTTCATGTAGAAAAATTAGAGATTGGGAATGTTAGGTCCCTAGTACAACCCTTGTAAGCACCCATGTTGGCGTGATGCTCGAATTCCTTCCTATCATAATTGAGAAGATCATAAAATCATTGTTCTTCCATTTCAATCACCAATTGATTTTGGGATAAGTGGTAACTCAATGGGGCCCCAACCAGTGGGGAGTACCCTCGTAAGCTCTGCAGCGTAAGTCGGGGCCCCACATATAAGCGGAAACCGTGGGCCTTGGTGCAGATAGTAGACTGAGAACCACGAACTCATAGGCTTTAAAACCTTGAGTTGTGCCTATATTATCACCAATTGGTTTTGGTAGGAATGATAGCTCAAGGGGTGTTAATATTCTAACAAGTCGTATCATAGTTTGGTGAGGTTAGGGCTATTATTTTGCCATTTTCCATAACAAATTAGTTTTAGAATAAGTGGTAGCTCATACTTTAATCTTTGTTCATTTGTTTGTTTAAATCAAAACCAAAACTACTTTTTGAATAATAAAAAATTACATTAAAATTAAATAAAACTAGCTAATAATCAATAACTGTTATAAAATATTGTTATTAGTGGATGCCCACCCTGGGGCCTACATCAGATATGGAAAGCTAGAGTCTTGCTATATTGGTTTGCTTGGGGAGGAAGTAATCTTCTTCTATAAATAAGATCCTCCTCCCATCCTTGATGTACACATCTTTTCATTCAATAGAGTATCTCCATTCCTCTCTCTAAACTCTCCTCTCCTTTTTCTCAAAACACGTTATCAGCACGTTCTTTTTTCTTTCCTGTTTTCTTTCCTCCCCGAGGCCACGTTTCTTATTCCGCGTACGCTCCTTGTGCAAAAAGAAGTTTTATAAAAGCTTCTTCTGCCATTCTTTCTTTATTTCTTTTATTTTTATATTGCTTCTATACGTTAACGTGCAACGTTTTCTTTTTCTTTCTGTAAGTTCAACATTACTTTTTGGTTTTGTTTAACTTGCAACGTTTTCTTCTTGTTTCTATACATTCAACATTACTTTTTGGTTTCTGTTTAACGTGCAACGTTTTCTTCTTGTTTTCTGTACTTTCAACGTGCATCATTTTTTTTTTATATATTGTTTCTGTGCATTCAACGTGCAACAAGTGCCAATCTCCTTCCTATGATATCTTGCGCCTCCAAAGTCTGATCGTCGATCCGTTTGATTTTTCAAAAAGTTTAGAAGCAGATCTACACGATACATGTGAAAGAAGGCAGATCTAACGGTAACATAATTTTCATTATTTATATTCCTTTATTTGTTTAATAATTGTTTATGTTATGATTATTTATTTATTCATTATTATCATTATCTTTAACAAGGGGAGATCAAGAATAGTTCATAAATAAGAATCTGAAGTTCTATATTAATACGGGCCTGCAGTTCCGTAAGAACCAGAAGTTCTTTTCTAAATCCGGATCAGAAGTTCCGTGGATTATTAAAATCTGAAACTAGAAGTTCTCAGATCCACAATATGAACTTGAAAATTCATTCCTAATCAAACCTGAAGTTTGATATTTCGATCCAGAAATAAAAGTAATATGCCATAACATCAAGCCCGAAGCCTTGATAGGACTTGAAGTTCAACAAAAAAAAAAAAAAAAAATTTAAAGAACCTGAAGTTCTAATCAGGAACCTGCAGTTCCAAATCAAGCCAGAAGCCTTGTTAAAACTGTTTGTTTTTGGATTATTAAAATTGATAACATGATGTTCTTCAATTTTAAATTGGCAAACTTGATCTGACATGGCTCACCTCTTAATTTATTCTGAATGCTTTACAATTTTTATTATTTATATTTTATCTTTTGCATATCAATGATCATATATATATATTTTCAACTCTTGCATAATGTCGAACTTAACCAAACTTGAATTTAAAGCCCTTAACATTACCGGGGATAACTACTTATCCTGGCACTTGGATGCAAAATTACATTTGCAATCCAAGAAGCTTGGAGAGACGATAAAAAAAGGTAATAAAGAGTCCCCGGAGAATAGGGCATTGGCACTTATCTTCTTACGTCATCAGATACATGATGACCTTAAGAATGAATACCTCACAGAGGAAGACCTTGCCGGTCTTTAGAAATCTCTGAAAGACAGATATGATCACCAGAAGATGGTCTTATTACCAGCAGCTCAGAATGAATGGCTAAACCTGCGATTTCAGGACTACAAATTGGTATCTGAGTATAACTCTGCTCTTTTCAACATTGTTTCCCGGTTAAGATTGTGTGGGGAAACGATTACAGAAGAGCAAATGTTAAAAAAACATTGTCCACTTTCCACACATCAAATGTAATCCTGCAACAGCAGTACCGTGAACGGCGTTTCTCAAAATACTCAGAGCTGATCTCTTGTCTCCTTGTTGTTGAGCAGAACAGTAAAATCTTGCTAAAAAATCATAACTCTAGACCAACTGGATCTATGGCACTGCCTGAAGCAAATGCCAATTTCAATTCCAGCAGAGGCAGAGGAAGGGGGCGTGGGAGAAATAATCCCTCTAGAAGAGGTGAAAAAAGAAACTCCTCCCGACGAGGAGGATTTCGAGGTCCTTCCAATAAAAAATTCAAAAACCACCAGAAGTGGTTTGATCCTGAGAAGCAATAAAATCCGGATCAACCTCAGAATCCACCGAATACTTCTGCCCACCGTTTTGATAACCCTTGCTATAGATGTGGAAGGACTGGGCATTGGTCACGCTCTTGTCGTGCACCAAAAGACGTGGTGGAACGTTACAAAGCATACAAGGCCTCTATTCATTCTGCAAAATCAAATGATCTGGAAGATTGGGATTGGGATACTGACCTACAAAATGACAATTACCAGTTGGACATTACAAATTTGGAAACTAAAGATTTTTTTGAAGACGAAAATGGCTAACCTCTGAGCAATGAGGCATTTAGTGCTAAAATCGGAACTCCTCCTGGAATGTTCTAGAAGACTAACTAAATATTTTTCAGAATCTCCACTTAGAATCTTTTTAGCTATTTACCTTTTTATGGATATTTTATGATTGGATGATTTAGTTTTCAGTTTCTTAATTTTGATAAACATTTTATGGATGTTTTGTGATGAATAACTTCTTATAAAGTTGATAAAATTTCTCTTATTAATTTTTTTTCTTTTAATCATGTGATTGTTTAGTTATATTTTTTTTATTTTTTGTTTAGAGGTATGGATCACAACAATTGGGATACTCACTGTCTTGTAGATAGTGCTACAACACATACCATTCTGAAAAATCAGAAGTTTTTCTCAGAATTGGTATTGAATTCACGAAAGGTATCCACCATAGCTGGACCTGTGCAAATAATTGAAGGCTCCGGAAGAGCCCACATAACGTTATCTAATGGTATTCATTTATTCATTAAAGATGTATTGTTTTCCAGCAGTTCCCAAAGAAACTTGCTCAGTTTTAAAGACATCAGAATAAATGGATACCATGTTGAGACTGCTAATGTAGGTAACAAGGAAATGTTACTTATCGTTACTAGTATTGGAGGCCGAAAGCAAATACTAGAAACATTAAGTGCACTTTCTTCTGGGTTATATTATACGACGATATCCATCGTCGAATCACATTCGGTTTTGAGTAAAACGAGACAGTTAAGCCCGAAGCTTAAACCAACCCCAAAGTTTAGCAACCCTCAAGCCTTATTGCTTTGGCATGATAGATTAGGGCACCCTGGAGTTACCATGTTAAAGAAAATCATTGATAACTCTGTTGGACACCCTTTAGACAACCACAGTTTGACCATACCAAATGGGTTTCTATGTGTCCCATGTTCACAGGGAAAGTTAATCACTCGACCTTCCTTCGTCAAGATTGCATTAGAATCCCCATCTTTTTTGCAAAGGATACAAGGCGACATCTGTGGACCGATCAATCCACCTAGTGGACCTTTTAAGTATTTCATGGTTCTGATTGACACTTCCACCCGTTGGTCTGATGTTTGCTTACTTTCAACTAGGAATATTGCCTTTGCCTGTCTATTAACACAAATCATTAAACTTAGAGACCATTTCCCTGATAATCCTATTAAGTCTATACGACTTGATAATGCGGGTGAGTTTACATCACAAACCTTCGATGAGTACTGTTCATCTCTAGGCATTGTTGTCGAACATCCTGTCCCTCATGTCCATACCCAGAATGGCTTAGCTGAATCCCTGATTAAGCAGATTTAACTTATTTCTAGGACTCTGTTGATGCAGTCCAAATTACCAGTTAGTGCTTGGGGACATGCTGTATTACATGCATCAATGCTCATTCGACTTCGACCCACAGCCTACCATCAATACTCTCCCGCACAGTTTATATCGGGACATCAACCTAATATCTCTCATCTGCGTAAGTTTGGTTGTGCTGTTCTAGTCCCTATACCACCCCCTTAACGTATTAAGATGGGACCACAACGTAGGTTGGGCATCTATATCGGCTATGAATCTCCTTCTATTATTCGCTTTTTAGAACCAATGACAGGAGATATTTTTACTGCTCGTTTTGTTGATTGTCAATTCGATGAGACAAAATTCCCGCCATTAGGGGGAGATAAAGAACGTATTGTTCCTGCAGAACAACCCGTTCCTGAAGAACGGCGTGAACTAATGTGGAATGCTTCCACTTTGTCTCATTTAGACCCACGTACTTCACAATGTGAATATGAAGTCCGTAGAATTATGCACTTGCAAGAAATTGCAAATAAATTACCCGATGCATTTAACGATGCAGCAAAGGTAACTAAGTCACATATTCCAGCTATGAATGCACCTGCTAGACTTAATGTCCCTGTAGGACAAAGTCAAAAAGTGGCAACAAAAGAGTCTATAATACGCCAGAAGCGTGGCAGACCTATAGGTTCAAAAGATATAGCTCCGCGGAAAAGGAGAAATATACAATCATCATATCCTCCCAAAGATACACTTAACACTCCTGAAGAGTTTCCTCCTGAAGAGGGTCATAACACTCCCGAAAAAGTTATGGAAAAATCCACTCTCTCTAGAATGACGAAAGTCCTTGAAGAGACTATAAAAGCCCCTGAAGTGGCACCAGTACCGGATAATGAAGAGATCTCTATATTTTACAATTATTCAAGAGAGAGATGGGATAGAAAAAGAATTGTCATCGATGACGGATTTGCATATGCGGTAGTTACACAAATATCAGTGGAACATGAGGATGATGATTGGGATATAGAACCACGTACTATAAATGAATGTCAACAAAGGAAAGATTGGCTAAGATGGGAAACTGCTATTACAGCAGAGTTAGAGTCTCTCAATAGACGTGCTGTATTTGGATCTATAGTACAAACCCCAAAAGGTATTAACCCTGTAGGTTATAAGTGGGTGTTTGTAAGGAAAATGAATGAAATGAATGAAATCATTAGATACAAGGCAAGACTTGTGGCACAAGGCTTCCTGCAGAAATCTGGGATTGATTATGAGGAAACATACTCCCCTGTTATGGATATAACGACATTCAAATATCTGATAAGTTTAGCGGTTTTTGAAAATTTGGATATGAGACTCATGGATGCTGTGGCCGCTTATCTGTACGGGGACTTAGACATAAAAATTCATATGAAAATCCCAGAAGGATTTACTTTGCCTGAAGCAAAGCCCAAGAGTACGTACTCAATACAATTGAGACGATCATTGTATGGATTGAAGTAATTCGGAAAAATGTAGTACAATCGTCTCCGTGAATATTTGTCTAAGGAAGGATATGAAAACAATCCTATTTACCCATGTATCTTCATAAAGAAATCCTCAAAAGGTTTTGCAATAGTGGCAGTTTATGTCGATGACATAAATTTAATCAGGACTCCAAAAGAGCTCGAAATAATTGCTGATTATTTGAAAAGGGAATTTGAGATGAAAGACCCTAGGAAAACAAAATTTTGTCTCGGCCTACAGATCGAGAGAAGTTCTAGTGGAATATTAGTCCATCAATCTAATTATACCAAGAATATACTGAAACGCTTTGGTATGGATAAAGCACATCCACTAAGTACTCCCATGGTTGTTCGGTCTTTAGATATAAACAAGGATCCATATCGTCCAATTGAAGAAAACGAAAAGGTATTGGGTCCAGAAGTACCATACCTGAGTGCTATTGGTGCTTTAATGTATTTAGCACAATGTACTAGACTGGATATTTCCTTTTCAGTGAATTTACTTGCTAGATATAGTTCTACACCAACGCAAAGGCATTGGACTGGTATCAAACATATCCTACGCTATTTACGTGGAACAATTGATTTAGGACTCTTTTATTGTAAAGATTCTAAGTTTGTAGGATATGCAGATTCAGGATATTTCTCTGATCCTCATAAGAGTCGATCACAGACAGGTTATGTATTTCTCAATGGTAATGCTGCTATTTCTTGGCGCTCTACTAAACAAACTTTGGTAGCTACTTCCTCTAACCATGCTGAAATTTTAGCCCTCTATGAAGCTAGTAGGGAATGTATATGGCTAAATCTTTAATTCAGTATATTCGTAGTTCTTGTCAATTGCCTCTCAGTACAGGTACCCCGAGCATTATCTACGAAGACAATGAGGCATGCATTCAACAAATTAAAGAAGGGTACATTAAAGGTGACAAGACAAAGCACATTGCACCAAAGTTTTTCTTCACACATGAGCTTCAGAAGAACAATGAGATCGAAGTCAAGCAAGTTCGTTCAAACAACAACTTGGTTGATTTGTTCACCAAGTCATTACCAAAGTCAACATTTCAAAGGCTTGTATATGAGATCGGCATGCGAAAAGTGTATCATCAAACAATGTAAAGGGTATTATCGTCAGGGGGAGAAACAAATTCTGGATAGATACCTTGAAGCCTATCAATTAGGACATATGTGCGCTGTACTCTTTTTCCTTCTCTAGGCTTTGTCCCACTGGGTTTCCTAGTTAAGGTTTTAACGAGGCAGCATTATGCACGTCCAACACCATTTCAATAATTTTGTAAAACGTTGTACTCTTTTTCCTTCGCATTGGTTTTTATCCCATTGGGTTTTTCCTTTGCAAGGTTTTAATGAGGCAACTATCATTGAATGGTGGTCATCCAAGGGGGAGTGTTATAAAATATTGTTATTAGTGGATGCCCACCCTGGGGCCAACATTAGATATGGAAAGCTAGAGTCTTGCTATATTGGTTTGTTTGGGGAGGAAGCAATCTTCTTCTATAAATAAGATCCTCCTCTCCTCCTTGCTGTACACATCTTTTCATTCAATAGAGCATCTCCATTCCTCTCTCTAATCTCTCCTCTCCTTTTTCTCAAAACAATAACATGCATTAGTATATAAAAATCAATAATGATAGATTAGATGCATCTCTCCTCCCCATTTCTAATCACAATATTTGCTTAATTATTGTTGAAATCAAATTCTATTCCATCTAGGGAACCTATTTCAATAATGAAGATTTTTTAAAATGTCGGATTTTAAGGAAAATCCCCCATTTCTTAAAAATCTTTTATGAATCAATAGATCCCATTAAAAAAAGTGGGAATTTTAGGTGATGGAGAATTTTAAAAAATGGAGGCCTTTATTTCTTATGTTTTTGAAAAATTATTTTTAAGACCAAGCACCTAACCAAATGACTTTGCAATAGCTAAGAATTGTTTAGAATCGATACGCTAAGAAGGAATGAAAACAATCATGATGCACACGGAACCGAAGGAGATCATCCTTGCCAATTTGGATAGAGAGAGAGAGAGAGAGTATTGTTTAGTGGGGGTTGACCGGTTTTGTATTGTTTAATGGAGGTTGACTGGTTTTGCTCCATGGGGGCTAGGCTAGCTAGCCCCATATAGGCCAATGGGCTTTTTGTTTTTCTTTCTTTTTCTTTTTAAGCATGTGGGGGCTAAAGCCCCCACTTGCATACACATAGGTCCTCCCTAAATGTAGGCCCACATTGTAGACCCTGGAAAGGTGGGATGACTATTCTGATTTCTAATGGTGGCCATCATGTTTGGCAATTTATGCATGAGTCCTTCTTGTAATTCTTAACTTGACTCACATTGTACTTCCTAAAGATAGGACCCATGTTCACAATGACAAAGGGGGGCCCATATTTTAATTCCTAAAAAGGTAGGCAACATGTTTTTATTCATAAAGTAGGTCCCACATTTTAATTTCTAAATGTGGACTTTGTGTAAAACAATTTCTTATGGTGGACCTAAATTGTATTTCCTAAGGGGGTTCCAATGATGGATGATGAGGGGTTAGAATGTATGTAGTTTAAGTTATGTTTGCGGTCAATCTTGGTGGAATAATAAAAATGATAGGGTCTGATTTCCTTGGCTTTCAATAGAGTTTAAGGATTATGTTTGATATGTGATGAAGTAAAAACGGGTGCACTAGATGACACCCATTTATCATGTAAAAGGGGGCAAGATTCATAACTTTTTACCGTTAGATTTATGAAAATGAGTACTTGGCATTTTCATTTTCCATGGAATTTGAGGATAAACAAGGTTGGTTTAATGAAGTGGGAAATCAACCTTAATATGCTCAACGGTGCTAATTGAGCTATTTAATGGAAAGTGGATATGGGTGATTGAACTTGACTTAATGAAGAAAGAAAATTCCACTTATTTATGCTTCAACTTGAAATCCATATGGGGAGAAGGGTATTTAAATTAGCTACTTCTTCACTAAGTTCTCAAAAATATATTTATTAATAGAGAAAAGGCTTGTCACTATTTGTGAGGCTAGTGAACTTGAATGGCTTGAACTCGAACAAAAAGGGCCCCATAATGTTTGCTAGAATATGGTGCACATTAGCTATGTGCATGGATTAATTGCTTTGAAGCATGAACTACACTTCCATTTTATTACACATGTATAATGCATTGAAATAAATTTTACTTGATAAATAACATAATGATATCTTGCATCATATTTTTAAATGATGAACTGCAGTCCCTTGACGTCTCAATTCCCTAATATTTTTAAATGCGTTGTGAATAAAGTGGCAAAGGTGCATTGCTGCATATCAATCATGGGGAAGCATAGGGTTTGGAACCCAATTTTGAGGAGAAACTTAAGAGGATACTGAGGTGGAATAATATTTGTCTCTTTTAAATATCCTGAATGGAATTGCAAGATTGGAGGTAAGGGATGATAGGAGATGGATTACTTCTAATGATGATTCCTTTTTTGTCTCTTCGTTTTTCAAAGCCATCAATTCATGGGCAAGTGGTAGCAATCCAATCTCTAGGATTTGGAAGCTGAAGGCTCCTCCAAGGGTTCTAATATTTCAGTGGTTGGTGCTTCAAAAGAAAATCTTGACTCTAGATAATTTGAGACGAAGAGGAAAGATATTGGTCAATGGGTGCCCCATGTGCTTATGTGAGGAGGAGTCAGTTGATCACTTAATGCTGAAGTGCAAGATGGCTCAACCCCTGTGGAGGTCTCTAATGGATTGATTAGTTAATGCTGAAGTGTAAGATGGCTCAATCCCTGTGGAGGTCTCTAATGGATTGGTTTGGTTGTAGTTGGGTATTCCCTAATTGTATTTTGGCCCTTTTTTGGGACTAGAAACGCCATTATGATCTACAAAAAGGAAAGGAAATGTGGAGGCTCTCCCTTTTGGCCATTCTTTGGATAATTTGGAAGGAGAAAAACTCAAGATGCTTTGAGGGCCAGCAGTTGATGTGAATTCTATAAAGGAAAGAGTTAAGTTTACAGTCGCATCATTGGTTCCTCTTAATCCTGCATTAAGGACTACTCTAATAATCAGATTATGAGAAATTGGAGTGAGATAGCAAGCATCAGATAAGGAGTTGGTGGCTTTTCTTTTCTGTTGATTTTTGTTTCTTTGGTGGTTCTTTGCTATATTTGTTTTTGTTCCTTAGCCAATTAGTATATTCCTCTTGTATTGATCGCATTTTGTTTTAATGAAATCAACCATTCAAGAAAAAAAAAACCACATGATGATGTGTGTGATTCTTGCCACAATATACATCTATTTCATTTTCACGACATCCTCATTTTCATGTATGTTTTTAGAGTTTCGAAAGATGTGCAAAAAAAATATGGGGAACATTTCAAGTCTTGGTATCTTTATTACACCACACTTTGTAAAGTACTTGAATAAGCTAGCTCACATACTTAATTGAGTATATATGATTTTCTATCATTTGTTATTAATTTTTTTTGTCATTTTGTACCAAGGTAGAGTCAAAATATAATTAGGATATTGGAGGCAACTAAAAAATTGGGGTAAACCTTAAAAGTTCATAATTTTTCTGTCTTAAATTAAAGTTCTTAAAATATTATTATTGTTGTATAATCAATTTTCGAAGAGAAATCCTTAGATTTGTGCTACCCAAGAGTAATTGGAAATAATAAAGAAATATGATGCCTCGTGCACTTCCAATGCCACCCTATATGAGTTATATCCAAGTTATACTCCTCCCGTATGGTTCAATCATCAAAATCCTGTGCAGTTCGAGGACATGAGTATTTTCATCAGTGGTTCCTCAAAGGTATGTTGGCTATGTTTTGACAGTTTCTATATTAAAGAATCAACTCTGGACTTTTGTTATTGCATGAGAAACATGATTCTTTTGGGGAATATTATTAAATTAGAATTCTAGGAAATGGGCTTTTGAAGGGGACGAAAAGTGAAGGATCGCATGTATATAAACTTTACCCACACTTGTATCGATAACCCACACTCTACTGGATGAAAATAACCCACACCTTACTAGATGAAAAAGAATCCTTAACATTTGATGATTTCTTCTATTATATCAACCCTTGACCCTTTCCTCTGTACTAATATTATAAAAAAATTGCATAATATTTTTCCACACATTGATGATATATCTCATAACACTCTCCCTTGGATGACTACTATTCATTGATAATTGCCTCATTAAAAACCTTATGAAGGAAAAACCCAATGGGAAAAAACCAAAGCGAAGGAAAAAGAATTTAACATTCTTCAAGATCATTGAATTATGCATTGGATGTGCATATTAATGCTATATCATTAAAACTTTTACTATTAAAACCCAGTGTGATATAACCTAGGAAACGGAAAAGAGTATGGTGCACATATGTCCTGAGTAGTATACTTTGGGATGCCTACCCTTGATTAGTTACTCCCCTTGATAATAACAACACTTTTCATAGTATGGTGATGAATTCTCTGCATGCTAATGTCATAAACAAGCTTTTGGAATGTTGACTTCAGTAATGGCTTAGTGAAAAGATCAGTTAAGTTGTTACTGGAATAAACTTGCTTGACTTGAATTTTATTGTTCTTTTGAAGGTTATGAGTGAACAAGAATTTTGGTGCAATGTGCTTAGTGTTGTCTCCTTTGATGTAACCTTCTTGTATCTATGTTATACATGCTTCGTTGTCTGCATAAATAATGCTTGGGGTATTTCTACAAGAAAGCAATTGACAAGAACTATGAATATACTGAATTAAAGATTTTAGCCATGCACATTCATGACTAGCTTCATAAAGAACTAAAATTTTAGCGTAGTTAGAAGAAGTAGTTACCAAAGTTTGTTTACTAAAGCATCAAGAAATGGTGGTATTACCATTAAGAAATACATAACCTGTCTGAGATCAACCCTGTTTATGATCAGAGATGTATCCTGAATCTACATAACCTATAAACTTTGAATTTTTACAATCATAAGAATAAAACAGACCTAAGTCAGTAGTTTCACGTACATATCATAGTATATGTTTAATACCAGTACAGTGCCTTTGAGTTGGTGTAGAGCTATATCTGGCAAGTAAATTCACTGAGAATGAAATCTTCAGTTTCATGCATTGTGCCAAATACATAGTGTTGCCCTAAAAAAATTACAAATGTTGCAATGAGGACATTACAGGCAAATTCCAAGCCAAGGGGACATAATGTGGAATGACAGGTCAAGTATTGCATCTAGATGTTGAGAACTGATGCAACTTATTTAGAATACTTCATATGAGCTCAGAGTGCAGCAGTTCAAATTTCAGAATTAGTGGACTTTATTTGGTCACTTAATTCACCAGTATTAGACTCAAGGTTCACTGGCTCAAAACGTAGGGGTCACCAAACACATTCTAGCTTTTGGTTTATCAAAGTGGTTGAAAATCATATGGTAACTCCAAAACATGCATAAAAATGATGCTTCAAAGTTTCAACGGATTTGAACTTCATTTCAGCTCAAAATCAAGCTTCAGTGGCTGTTGCTAGTTCCTTGGGGTACTGTGACAATTGATACTCTACATGTTAGAATCAGCTAAAACTCTTGGAGAAAGCTCAAACTATATTCAGGAGTTACTTTATAAAATTTCAGGTCAAGTGGATGTCATTTGACCAAATGTCAACAAAAATGTTGACTTTGGGTTAGCAGCCCCCAAACCATGGGGTCATTGACCAAAGTCCTGCTTCCAGGTGACCGAAGTTGATGAAATTTGGATATAGAGCTTAAGTCATACTCAGAAATGGTTTTGTAAATGTTTGAGCTAAGAGGACTTTGTTTGACTCTACTTCAACTACATGTCAACTAGGAGTCAATGACCCCTAAGTCATGGGGTCACTGACTAAAAATCCTACTTCTAGTAGGCCAAAGCTTATGAAATTTGGATTAGAGACTCAAAATGTGCGCAAATTCAATTCTTCAAAGTTTCAAATCAATTGAACTTCATTCGGGTAGAAAACAAGCTAACTGCTTGCAGTGTAAGAAGACATTGAATTAGAACATGCACCAAGTGGATTACTAGTCAAAGTCCTACTTTTACAAGTCCAAACCAATGAAATTTTTATGCACTCTTCAAGATGCTCCTAAAATTATTCCCTCAAAGTTTCAAATCAATCCGAGGTCATTTGGGCCTTAAACGGCTAAAATAAAGGCCCATTTTCATAAAAAGTCATGGGGGGGTTGACCAACTTCAAAACGTTAAAACAGGCCGAAATTCCTATGACACATTCAAAATAGTGTTAGAAAGAATCCCTCTACGTTTTGTGAAGATCAGAAATTGTTCGAGTTCCAAACAGATGAAAATGGGTTACATATGTAAAAACCATGAAATTGGGCCTGTCCGTGATCGCGGCCCAGGTCACGGACACCTGTGAAGTGGTTCTGGGTAGTTTTCAACAGTTTTCTCCACTTTATTTCTAACGATAGCCACCCATAAGTCCCTAAAATACCTCTGAAGTCTATAAAAGGTAAGTTTTGGTACTTGGGAAGGGGTTTCAAACAAGTTTGAATAATTCAAAGCAAGTTCAAGCAAGTTCCAAGGGAATTAAAGCAAGTCACAAGGCTTCTCAAGCACTTCAAGCACTACAAGTTCATTCTTCTTGCCCTTCTCACTAACTTAAGGTAAGAAATAGTTTAAAGGAGGAGAAGAGGCATACCTATCATTCAAGAAAGATGAGTGTCAAGGCCATCGAACATACTAAGGGATGAAACTGTATTCCTTTCTTTTTCTCACTTGGAAGGGCTTTAGGCCATTTCTGAAGTTGTGATAGCTTCTTTAGGCTTTATTCTGCTCCTTAAAAATTATAGAATTAGAATGACATAACTTTGGCCTTAGTTTGCTTGTAGAAAGCACCTCCTCTGGATTTGTACAAAAATGATCTGCAACTAAAAAATGATGATTACCAAAGGTTGGAGTCAATTCCACGGCCAAATTAAGCACCTTGGTGGTCAGTCAACACTCCAAAAGTCCTAACGCAGAAGTACCAGCACTCTAAAAGCATCACAGAAGTGAAACGAAGCAAAAATAGAGACAAATAGTGGCTACTTCGGCCATTGTCTATTGGGCCATGGCCATTGACCATGGGCCACGATCACTTCCTCCCTGCATTCTTTTTTCTGCATTTTTGGTCCCTTTTTCATGTATTTTCTTATAATTTTTGAGTTTGGTTCACATCTGAGACCAGAGGTAGGGGTTGTAAATTTTTAAAACTTGTAAACAACCTGCATCCCCGAGGTCAGAGCGTTGAACCCATGTAAACAAAGGGAATTTAATGATGAATAGTGTTATTTTCCCATTCCTTTTTATGCTTGAAATGTGTAAATGTTGGATTTGAATCCATTGCATTTCACATCATTTTTCGAGCGCAATCACATAGGGTACAAATATCACTTAAGTATGGTACTTTAGGACCCAATACTTGTTCATTTTCCTCTTTAGGATGGTATGGGTCCTTCTTTATATCTAAAGACTGGACGACCATGTCTGTACGTAGTGGATGTGCCTTGTCCATACCATAATGTCTTAAAACCTTCTTGGAATAATTGGATTGATGGGCTAACATGCCACTAGAATATCTCTCGATTTGTAAGCTAAGGCAAAATCTTTTTTTCCCAAGGTCTTTCATTTCGAATTATGTTTTCAAATAGTAAGCATTTTTCTTGAGCTTTTCTGGAGTCCCAATTAAATTTATGTCTCATATATATATAAACTGCTACTTTTGAAAATCCTTTTAAGGGTTTTTTTTATAATGACAGATGGGCAAATTAGATTATTTTCATACCTTTCCTTAGACAAATATTCACTAAGACAATTGTACCACATTCTTCCTGATTGCTTTAACCCGTATAATGAACGTTTTAATTCAATTGAGTACGTACTCTTTGACCTTGCTTTAGGAAAGCAAATCCTTCTAACATCTTCATTTAGATGTCTGTATTTAAGTCCCCAAATAAATAAGTCCTTACAACATTCATGAGTCTTATATCTAAATTTTTAGAAATAACTAAACTTATCGGATATCTAAATATAGTTGTGTCCATGACAGGGCAGCATGTTTCCTCATAATCAATCCCAAATTTCTGAAGGAAATGTTGAGTCAGGAAGAAAAGTTCCTACTACACTTCCAGGAAGAGGATCAAGCAGTGACCCTCAGTTTCCTTGGCAATATCAAGCAGGAAGATGATGGTGGAAAGCACTTTCTTACAGATGCATGGAACTGCCATCACAAAAATTCAGCGGTGGATATGTACATGGATAACCTCAACTTGAAATCCGTGCCATGATGGTGGACCTAAAAACTAAATCACTCTCTAGGCTCATTGAAGCAGTTGTCAGGGTTGAAAATGTCCACAAAGAGTTGGACAAGAACAAAGGGAAGAGAAGTAATACCTCTGTTTCCAAGATCTCCAAAAGTGAGAAAAAGGAAGAGGAGGTGTTCAATGTTTAGACCTCCAAACCACCATGGAAAACTCAAAGTCCGACAACTGAACAAGCTCGTAAGGAGGATTATGAAAAAAAAGGAAGAACGCAAGCTATCCTTTTGACAATGACATCGAAGTCATCTTTCGATCCTTAATCGAAAATGGGAAAATTGAACTCCTTCCCACCAAAAGGCCAAATCAAGAGGAAAAAGTTGATGATCCCAACTATTGTGCATATCATAGGTTGGTCCCACACTCCTTGAAGTATTGTCTCATCCTCAAGGAAAAGGTTAATGAAATGTGGAAAAATGGGATCATCACTTTTGACAAAAAATATTACCCAGTGAATGTCAACATGATATCCTTTGGGCAATTTGAAACCGGTGGCAGTTTCCACACCTCTGACACCAAAAACAATGGAGTTTTAAGTCATAAACCGAGTTCAGCACAAAAATGACTCGAGACCTGTTAAGACCAACTTCGGAGAAGAATTCTGGGTACATCTTGACCTGGCCAATGATAAGGATTGGGGAACTGGTTAGACAGCCATCTTTAAAGGAAAAGAACAAAGTAAAAAAAAAAAAAACCCAGAAAGGCAGCTCGTGAGGTCCACACACCTGTGGCAATCAAAAAGGTTGAAATAGCCCCAGAAGAAGAGGCTTTCTTAATAATGCCAGGAAACCCTTCATGATAGTGATGAGGAGGACCTACAAATCTCCAGCTGCAACTAGATATCATGGGCTAACTATTGCTTGGATTTTGAGAACGAAGATATAAGAAGTCTACTTTCGTGGAATGACCCAAAGGATGAAGAATACCTATCCAACAAGGTCTTAAATGAGGACGATATCTTTTACCTCGAAATACCAAAAGTGACAGTATCTTTCTACAACCCTAATGTGCCAACGGAGAGCAATGTAGCAAAGGGTAAGGACAGAAGCTTCACCAGAAAGGAATATTGATCCCGAGGCTAAATTAAAAAATCAACCAAGTTCACCTTGGCAATGAACTTCAAACTCAAGAAGGTGAGTGGAAGGACTAGACACCAAGGAGGAAGTAGCAGTAGCACTAAGCTTGATGGGAGGTATCCCTTGCTTACCCTTGAGCTCCGAAGACATGGGAAATGAAGGAGTTGATTTGAGTTTGCCAAAGCCAGAGAAGTCTTCACCACCCGAAGGACTCCAAAAGTAAAAGAAAGCCCAATCCAGGTGGAGGGAACTTAGTCAGGAAAGAACTACAACGCTAACTGTGGTCAACCTTCCGCTTCTTATGTAAACCCCACATAAAGGGATACCAATGTAAATGTACATGAGAACAATAATAAAAAGCCATCAGGCACATTTATGATGTTGTAGAACATTTGAAGCATATTCCGGCACACTTGCACATTCTTGACCTATTGCAAATGTCAAAGGAAACCCATAACAACTTAGAATGGGAATTATAGGCACTCAATCAAGAGAATTAAGCTCATGTAGAGCAGGTCCATCGTATTTAAAAGGAATATCAAAGCCTAAAAACCAAAATGCCAAAAAAGTGCCATAATTATCTTTCCATTCAGAACACATCTAAGGCTATGGTCTCCTTTTCCCAAAAAGATTTACTGCTGGGTGAAACTAGGCATACCTGACCCCTTTATGTCACAACCCGCGTAAAGGAAATAGTAATGCCAAGAGTGCAACTTAACTTCGGGTTAGCACTCAGCCTCATCACCATAACAGCTTTACAAGAGCTGGGCATCTCGACCATTAAGTTGTACACCATAAACACATAAATACAAGGATATGATGGGGAAATGCAAAACTTGATTGGGAAGATTCGCATCAAGTTCCCATTAGGGAACCAGAAATCTGAGGCCACGCTGCATGTCATCAAGACAAGAGCCTATTACAACATCTTGTTGGGGGAGACGATGGCTACATGACTGTGATATCATTCCTTACACATTGCATCTATGCCTCAAGTACATTGATGACAAAGGTAAAGTACACAGCATCTTCGTAGCTAAACAACATTTCAAAGAAAAGGAAGTATACTTCACAGATGTAGACATGTATAAGGAAGAGTCTGAGGATTTAAAGTGCAAGAAAAATTAAGGAAAAATGCTTCTAATGGGGGAATCAACCCACACTCCTCAAAAGAAGAATGAAAATAGAACCCAAAGGGTCAGATTTGTGGATCAAGCAACCATGATAAAGACAAAGACAACCCCTTGGTTATCCCAGTAAAGGCCTTTTGAAATCAAACCTTCACAGTCCAAACCAAAAGGTGTGACAAGCTAATCATTGTGATGACACCACAAAAGCCAGTTTCCATCACCCAGCAAGTTAGAGCCAAACAAAAAAACAATGAGCCAGTGCTTAACGTCATCAACAAATAGGCAGTGATGATTGAAAGATGTGAAGACCCCTTGTCAAAGCAAGTTGGTCATGTTTGGTGCTAGCATGAACTCCAAAGCCACATTCGTTCCAAGGCATTTGGAATGAAAATTGAGACCCTTGATCAACTAACTAAAATCGCTATGAGGGTGGAAAGAAACTTGCTACAACCAAGCTTACCAAATTATCACATTGATTATGAAGTGAGCAAAGCAAGATTAAGGCAAATAGTCAGTCTAGGGATGCTACTCCAAAAACAAGGACAATGGGAGTTGTAACTCTCTAACCCTAATTCAGTATGCTTAGCAACTAAGTAAGTAAGTTATTAGCTAATTACCATTGAATTAAGATGGATTTAACTTGTTTTGTCTTAGTGGGTCATGTTTTAGTCTTGGATAGGTAGTTGGGTTGAGTTTAACCTTAATTAGATAGATTAAAGCCCTTTTTCATAATTTTAGGGTACATGGTTTGATGTTATACATTCCTCATATTGATATCATTATGTTGGTCTCGTAAAGCTCATCAATTTTTGTACTTGACTCGAACGTATGTGACCTTGTCTCTGATAGTTGAAACCTCGTTTGATGTAAACTGAAATTACCCCAAAGAATATGGACTTTCTTATAAACTTCAGAAAGTATTTTATATAAAAGAGCTCAATTGTTTTCATTCGAGCTTTTCGCTCCATGTATTCTTTTTGCACCAGCGTTCTTTTACCTTTTATCTCTTTATCACCATTTCCCTCAACAACCGAAGGTTTTAGTGCTTGCATGTGTGACTTGAGGTTCTCACCTCTCATTTTCATCATCTTTTAGCTCTCCTCATTCCTTTGAAGTGAAGGACTGAGGCCTCTTCTGTTTCTAATCAATTTCTAAACTAAGATCACCTTTTAGTCATTAATCTTTTGGGTTAATATAAGTTGGAAGACTCTCATCTTTAACATGCACTCATCCTTTTCATCATCTATAACATGCATGTCACTATAAGTTTTAGAACTAGGTTGATTACTCCAAAAGGCCAAATCAAGACTAGTGAATTGAATTTTTATGCAAAGGCAAGTGTGAGCTGATTAATTTGAATTCATGTTCGCATTTTATGAGTCTTGTAAGTCTATTTCCTCTTTAATGTACATTCAGCCCTGACGTCCTCATTTTTCTAAATTCCTATTGAAAACAAATGAGATTTATAGTAATTCTGATGAATTATGAATCAAACCCCAGGTTCAATGATATGATAGAATGACTGAATTGAGTAAGGAATATGATAGTAGGAACAAAATTGAAACGTTCTGATATGAAGATTACTTGTGTTGATTTAGCTTTAGAAAATTTGAAGCTTATGGCAAAGCTGTAAGTATCCTATGGCTCGAAGTCCAGAAGGTAAAAATTGGAAAATTTCTCTATGGTCAAGCCATGGCTAAGCCATAGAATGTGCTACGGCTAAGCCATAGTCAAGTTGTGGCTCAACCGTAGACCACGCATGGCTAAGCCGTAGCTCAAAATACAGTTAAACCGTAAATGCGGAGGAAGTATTTGGGTAACCATGGTTTAGCCGTAGTATATTTTACGGTTACCCTGTAAGCTGCCCATGGCTAAGTGGTAGGTCACCTGTCACATCCTGAGCCCAAGAATTCGGGTATTAGGATTAAATTTAAAATAGTAACACACGTACTCCTGTGTATACACACCTAGACCCAAGTTTAAGTGCACACACACAAGGGAAAGTCACACATGTAATTGCTATTAGTGGACTTTTGTCCAAGCATTCATACGCGGAAGTGGTCAGTATCATACAAAGAAACAAGAGGATACACACATAATATGCAATAACAGAAAGAACACATTTATATGTACAGAGTGAAAATGAAATGTGTCTTTACAAAAAGGGAAGAAAGTTTTTAATCATTTATACAATAGACAACATACATGGAGTCATGGCCCATACATAACAAAATGAACTTAATGTAACCACAACCAAATATAAGACCTATACTAATCCAAGACGCACTCCGGGGTGGATCAATTAGATGTTAACTGCTGTCCACTCGTCTAATCCCGAAGGGACCTCGGAGATCTCATTTGAAGTCTCATCGACCTTCGAGGGATTAGAAGAGGGACCTGAGCCTATACAACCAATAGACAACGAGTGAATAAGACTATTCAGCAAAGCATACGCAAAGTTTAAGGTAACACGCATTGTATCTATAAGAATCACTAGCAAGTAATTATAAATAGATTTTCAATTTAGTATGCTAGGCATATTGTGCATTTGAATAGAGCATGTTATAAGATTCAATTAACATAAGTACTTTACTATGTGGCTACTACATTTGCCATATACTCTATCTAGGGATCTATATGTTGAGAATACGATCGACTGGGCTAAGGTACGAATGGGTCTCTAGTTCTTAGAGTTTGGAAGCCCCAAGAAAAGCAACATTGCAGCAGTAACGTTCATGCTACACCAAAATCAACCCCACTGAGTATTATAAAGTTGAGGCTGAGTAGAGCTAGAACATTTCAATCCATATAAGTAAACTTGAGTAAATTATAGAATTCATTCGTTGAGGAAAGACAATAGCATATAACTTACATTTAAGTCATGCGTACAATACGTTCATACTTAATTCATTCATATTCAATTCAATGTCACGATTAATATAAAACTTATATCAAGAAATAATACAATAGAATCAATTGAGAAATGATCATTCAATTCAAATCATAGAAGAATAGAAGACAATAACTATAATTCAATATGTCATGCAATTCAATTCAGTTTCATGGGATCAAGGTGGTTTACTAGTGTTGACCCATAAATTTACAAATAATACAGTGAAGACATTACAAGCTTTGGATTATAAATTTCCAAAGTTTTTAAAGCACTTGAACCTCATCTCAGCTCAAATCAGCTTCCGAGACTCTTTGCCAGCTCCTTGGGAATTATTGCGGGACTTGACGCTTCCACATGTTGAAGCAAGCTCCTATTCAATGAAATGCTTTCAAGTATATTTAAAGACTATTCCTCAAGGATTCAGAGCATTTGGACATCATTTGGATCCAAACTTGGTCCAGATAATCATATACAATGCTCTGCGAGTCCCTATCCAGGGTGACATCCCACGAAGATCAAATTAGCTGAAATTCTCAGAGGAAGCTCAAATGATGCCCAAGATAGGCCCTACAAAATTTCAAGTTAAATAGACATCATTGGACCCAAGAACTACAAGCATGTCAACTTGGGGTCAGTCCCCCCCAAGCCATAGGGTCATTGACCAAAGTCCTACTTCTCAATGTTCAAAAATGATGAAATTTGGGTGCAAAACTCCAGTTATGCTCAGAAGAGATCCTACAAATTTTCAAGTCGAAAGGACTTCGTTTGGTTTGACTTTCACTGCATGTCAGCTTAGAGGACAGTGACCCTGAGTTATGGAGGTCGCTAGCTCAAAGTTTTACTCCCAGGAGGCCAAGGCTGATGAAATTTGGAATAAATTCTCAAAGAATGATCGAAGTTTCCATTCCAAAGTTTCAAGTAAATTGGATGTAGTTTGAGTAGAAAACAAGCTGATTACCTACTGTGTAGGGTGAATAGTGACTTAACACATGCAATGAATAGGCCACTGTTCGAAATCGTACTTCCTCAAATCTAAACTGAATGAAATTTAGATTAATACTCTAAGATATCTCTGATTCTAGTTCCTCCCAGTTTCGAACCAAACCAAGTCATTTGGGCCGCAAACAGCTAAAACAAGGGCCCACTTTCATAAAAAGTCAACTAGAGAGTTGACCAACTTTCGAAAGTCAAAATAGGCTGAAAATTTTATGAGATGGTCAAAATAGTATAAAAAAGGATCCCTTCAAGTTTCGTGGCGATCGGACTTCGTTTGGGCCCTAAATTGGTGAAAACGGGTCACACATATAAAAGTTCGAAAACGGGCTTTGTCCGTGACTGCTGCCCAAACATCAAGGGAGTTGACTAACTTTAGATGGTCAAAATTAGCTAGAACTTTTATGACATGGTCAAAATAGTGTCAAGAAGCATCCCTCTAAGTTTCGTGGCGATTGGACTTCGTTTGGACCCTAAACAAGAGAAAATAGTTCACAAATGCAAAAGCCCGAAATTGGGCCTTATCCATGACCGCGGCTACGGTCACGGACCGCCAAAGGACACTTCCTGTGGTTTTGGATGGTTTTTCTCTACTTCCTTTCGAAGTGTAACTTCCTACAACTCTCCTCAACTCCCTAGAACTTCCAAAAATCACCTGAAGGCTCTATAAAAGGGGTAGTGTTTGAAGGAGGGAGGGACAGAGTGAACAGACAAAGAATTCTAAGAACACAAAAGCAAGCAAAAGCATTCAAGCAAGGATACATCAGCATTTCATGACCTTTTCCTCTCCTTTTCTCAATTACGGAGGTGAGCAAGAAAATTCAGAGGAGGACGAGAAGAGAGGGTGACTAAAGAACAAACTATGTTCATGCATTGATGACTACTCGAAGGATGACGTTGTCATCTTTGTTTTTCTCATTCGGGGGGTTTTTTGGCCATTACAAAGATTATGAACAAGCCCCTTTGGGCCTCATTTTGTTCCTTAAAAGCTATGGGTTCAGAATGGCACAACTTTAGCTCCCTATGATACCCTTTCCGGACTTGAACAAAAGACAGCCCGTAAACATGAATAATAAATTACAAAGTTTTCAATCGATTCCATGGTTGAATTCGATCTTCTCAATGGTTATTCAACACCCCAAGAGTCATAAAAGGGAGTTCCAGCACTTGAAAAAAGTTTGAAAAAAGAATCAGCATGAACAGCACGAAAAACGGAGGTAAAACAGTAACCGTACAATCACTGTCTGCCAGTGACCGTAACCTACTGTCACTGGCCTGGGGCAGTGACCATGGGTCACGGTCACCCCATTTTTCCCTCTGTTTCTTGCATTTTTTCCTACTTTATGTACATTTTCTTGTATTTTTCAAATTGAGATCACATCTAAGACTTGATAGAGGGGTTGTAAACTTTGAAAACTCGTGTAAACAACCTACATCCCCGCGGTCAGGGCATTAGAACCCATGTAAACAAAGGGAAATTACTGATGAACTGTAGTTAATTTCCATTCTTCTTAACGCTTGAAGTGCGCAAATGTTGGACATTGAATCTATTATATATTTCCACGCCATTTTAAGCTCAATCAACTAGCTAACCCTAATCTAGTCATCCATTATTTTCAACTGTGCATGTTGATGTAGTTATAAGTTATCTAATACACAGTTATCTTTCTTTTTGTGTTATATTGTATCGGAAATGTATATTGAAGTTCTTTAAACCAACACCTATGAGGAGGTGCTTAACAAATGTACAATACACATAAATGAGTCTTAGCCCTTAAGGCCCTTCATGATATTCAATTATTCCATGGGACTAGTTTATAAGGTGAAGGGATCCAAAACTAAGGCCCTATAAGATCTCCTAACAGTACCTAAATTAACCTTGGTTTTCAGTAGCCTTACGGCTTAGCCGTGGGTGACTTACAGCTTAGCCGTAGTTACCCAGATTCTCCCGCATTCATGGTTGAACCGTGGTTAGTCTTATGGCTTGGTCGTATTTATTCTATAGTTGAGCCACGGTGTGTTTACGGCTTAGCCGTAGCATATTATATAGCTTGATCGTGGCTTAGCCGTAGGAGGTTTTCTATTTTTCATACTCTCCGGTTTTCAAACCGTAAAATTGCTTATGGCGAGACCACGGCTAGGTTACGGTGCAGCCGTAGCACATCCTACGGCTTAGCCATAACTTGACCGTAGCATAAATTTCAAATTTGCTGCTTTCTAGGGTTGGAGACGTGGAAGACTTATGGTGTAGTCGTAAGCTTCAGATTTTTTGGAGTAGTTTGATTTCGTTTTAGAACTGGAAGGTTATATGCAGATTCAAACAAGGAAAAATAGAAGTATAAAAGAAGGGCTGTAAAAAACATTAAAATGGAAAGATTTGTAGGAATCATAACAATCAAGATATACCAACATGCATTCAACCAAAAGTTGCTTATACTTGCCTTCAATCAATCTTTTCAAGATATTAATCCTTCCTTTGACTCAATTTGGTTATTTTTAGACCTAATTGTCATGCATGAAAGAATTGAGAAAAGAGATGAGTGCATGTAGTGAAATGAGAGTCCTCTAGACTCAAGAGAGCTGTAATGAAAAACAAGACTTTTACCTTAAAGACAGATTAGAAAAAGAAGATGCTTAAGTCTTCCACTTCAAAGACAAGAGGAGAGCTCAAGGATGATGCAAATGGAGAGGAAGACTCTGAGGTCACACATGTAAAGTCTCTATCTCCATGATTCAAGAGAAAAAGTGGTGAAGAGATAGAAGAAGAAGAAGAAGAAGAAGAAAAAGAAAATGTTGGAGAGAAGTGCATAGAATATTAGAGGGTCAAATGGTTAGTTGGACCCTTTTATATGACACATGTTTTCTGAAGTTTATAAGAAAGTTTATATTTCTTGGAATAATTTTAGTTTAAGTCAAGTGAACGACCAACTAACTCAAACGACTTCCTTTGCATTCAGGTCAATTACAAAAGTTAACAGGCTTGGTGAGATACATGTGATGATGCCAACATGATGCATGAATGACGTAAATTTACATAGTCTAAAATTACGAAAAAGGGCTTGTATCTACTTAATCCAGGTTAAACTCGACTCAACTACCTATCCATAACTCGAAACGTGACTCATTAAGATAACACATTATTAACTAGACTAATTCTCTAGAAAATCGCTAATAATGAAATCAATTAGTCGCTAAACATACTTAATTAGGGTCGGAGTGTTACATCCTCCCCTGCTTAAGAATTATTCAGTCCTCTGAATGAAACATACCGGCATTAAGAGGTTGGGATATTGTCGAGCCATTTGTTCTTCAAGTTCCCAGGTGGCTTCATTGGGACCATGATGTTCCCAAAGAACTTTGACCCATTGTATGGTTCTTGTACATATCATTTGCTCCCTTGTGCCTATGATACGGAGCCGGCGCTCGACATATGATGCATCCGGTTGAATTTGGACATCATTATATTGAATGACATGGGTAGAGTCTCTAACATATTTGCAGAGCATCGATACATAAAATACATCGTGCACTTCCGAAAGCTCAATAGGAAGTGCTAACCTATAAGCTAAATCACAAACCCTACTTTTAACTTCGAATGAGCCTATGTACCCTGGAGCCAATTTGCCTTTCTGGCCAAAACGTATTGTGCCCTTCATAGTAGAGACTTTTAGAAAATCCAATCACCAATTTGAAACTCCAAGTCTCTTCTACGAATATCAGCATTAAACGAGCAACATTCTCAATTGCTTTCTGTACATTTCGGTAGTTTCAGCAATAATTGTCAGCCCGTGGAAACTTCTAGTTCCAACTTCTTCCTAATAAACTGGACTTCAACATTTACGTCCATACAATGATTCTTATGGAGCCATACCAATGCTTTCATAGAAGTTGTTATTATATGCAAATTCACACAATGATAGTTGTTTATCTCATTCTTTGTCAAAGCTTAGGACACTGGCTCGCAACATGTCTTCCAAATTTTGGATAGTGCGTTCAGATTGTCTATCCGTCTGTGGGTGGTATGCAGTACTGAAACTCAATTGGTACCCATAACTTCTTGAAAAGCCTTCTAAAAGGATGATACAAATCTACTGTCATTATCGGAAACTATGAACATTGGCGTCCCATGCAGCCTTACAATCTCATCCACAAACTTCTTGGCCATCTCAGAAAATATCATACCCTTTTTGAAAGGAATAAAGTGGGCTGACTTCGTTAGCTCATCCACAATCACCCAAATTACATTATTCTTTTTGCTCATCAGGGGTAAACCTGAAACAAAATCAATCGTGATGTGTTTCCATTTCCACTGAAGAATATGCAATGGGTGTAAGGAACCAAGAGGCTTCTGATTGACCTTCACCTTCTGGCATGTAAGGTACCTAGCTACGAATCCTGCGATTTCTCTTTTCATATTATTCCACCAAAACTGATCTTTTAGATTCTGATACATTTTCGTGCTACTACGGTGCATCATATACCTAGCATAATGTGCATTTGTCATTAGGCTCTCTTTCAGGCCATCAAGAGCTGGTATGCACAATCTGTTTTTAAAATATAGGACACCATTCTCCAGGTGGAAATCTGGTCTATCTCCTAAATGGTCTTTAATTCACACTAGATTCAGATCTTCAAACTATTTATTCTTAATTGCTTGAATTATATCAGACTGGAAAGTAACTATACTTGCAAACATCACCAAATCATCCACCAATTTTACTTCCACAGGTATGTCTTTGAATTCATCCTGTATGAATAAATTTGGGCTCAATAAGGCACTGAGACTCTCTGTCTTTTTACTCAGAGCATTTGCCACAACATTCTCTTTTCCTGGGTGATACTTCATAGGAAAATCATAATCTTTGGTGAATTCAAGCCATCTATATTGCCTTATATTTAAATCATGCTGCTTGAATAAATATTGCAAGTTGTAGTGATCTGAATGTACGTCAAACTTTTCACCATACAGGTAATGTCACCAAAGTTTCAAAGTGAACACAATAGCTGCCATTTCTAGATCATGTGTGGCATAGTTCCTTTCATGATCCTTTAATTGTCTAGAACCGTATGCAATCACGTTGCCATGTTACATCAAAACACACCCCAATCCAACTCTAGATGCATTTGAATATATCACAAACCCTTCACTTCAATCTGGTAGAGTTAATATTGGAGCGGTAGTTAATTTTTCTTTCAAGGTCCTAAAATTTGCTTCACAATCTTCATTCCAATTAAAGGGCACATTCTTTCGAGTTAACTGCATCAAAGGAGCTGATATCTTTGAGAAGTCTTGAACAAATCTTCTAAATACCCTGTAAGTCCAAGAAAGCTCTTGATCTCTGTCATAGATTTTAGACTTGGCCAATTTACGACTGCCACGATTTTTGCTAGATCAACTGCCAAACCATCTCATGAAATGATATGACCCAGAAAAGCTACCTACTCAAGCCAGAATTCACATTTCTCTAACTTGGCATATAATCGATGTTCTCTCAACAATTGCAAGGCTCTTCCCAAATGGTCTGCATGCTCCTCTGTTGTCTTTAAGTACACCAAAATATTATCAATAAAAACCACAATGAAATGATCCAAGAAGGTAGCAAAGACCTATTCATCAAGGCTATAAAGGCAGTAGGTG
This sequence comes from Sextonia rubra, assembly GCA_037013555.1. NCBI lineage: Eukaryota > Viridiplantae > Streptophyta > Magnoliopsida > Laurales > Lauraceae > Sextonia > Sextonia rubra. Next base: position 12,542,746 of record JASUAD010000011.1, read on the forward strand.
CATTAGTCAATCCAAAAGGGATCACGAGGAATTCATAATGACCATACCTTGTTTTAAAGGCAATTTTAGAAATATTGTCACAGCCCGAGCCCAGGAGATCGGGGGTTAAGCCTAACCCTAACCAGTGACACGCGTACTCATGTGCATATACACTTAGACCCGGCCCAGGTGCACACACACAAGGGAATTTCACATGTGCCAATACATGTACGAAGAAGCTGTAGGTATCAAACATAACAAGGAAATACACACTAACAAAATGATATATTGATAAAGGATTGCATAAGTTCAAAGTTATACAAAATGAATCAAAATACAGATATACAGATCATGAATACACCAAAATCCCAAAAATCCAATGAGATCACAAAATGAGGGAGACCTATATGCATGCATGTTATCGTCATGCTCCGGCAGAGGGATCACATCCACTCCTCTAACCTTGATGGGGCATCTGGGGTCTCTCTTGGAGTCTGGTTGACCAATGAGGGGTCGGTCGAGGGATCTAAGTCTGTAACACCAAGGACAACTCATGAATACAACGATTCAGTGAAGTATAAGCAATAACAAGTTAACACATGTTGTATCTAATAGAATAAAGAACAATGGAAAAATCATAGAATTTCAAGTTCGTATACTAAGCAGTTGTGCCTTAAATAAAGCATGCTATCGGAATCAATGTATAGGTGATGTGTACATAACTAGATGGCTACTACATTTGCCATATGCTCTAAAAAAAGGGATCTTACATACATATTGAGAACACCATCGACCGGACCAGGGTACGAATGGGTCTTGGGTTCCTGGGGTCCGGAAGCCCCAAGAGATAAACTCACTGCAGCGAGGCCATACATATACTATGCCAAATTCAACTCCATCGGGTATCCTAAGGCTGAGGCTGAGTAGTGCTCGGCTATATGGAATCAATCATATACAAAAACTTGAATTATGAGTGCATATAATATCAAACATATCTCATACGTTCATACATTCAATTCATACGCACCAGACTCAAGTTAGGAATACAAATCAAACGGATCATATGAATTGAACTTATCATATCATAGGACACAACAATGATAATGCAAACAAATTATACAGAAGAGTGGAGGTCAATGCCCGTCATACAAGATGCCATGCATTTCAATATTCAATCGAATCAAGATCATTTACTAGCCAACCCTAATCTAGTTATTCAGTGTTTCTAACCGTGCATGATGATGTAGTTTTAAGTTATCCAATGTACCGATGTCTAGTGTTGCATTGCAATGTGAAGGTGCATTAGAATTCCTTAAATCAACACCCATGGGGAGGTGCTTAACAACTGAATAACGTACATGAATGAGTCGTAGCCCTCGAGATCATTCATGTAATTATTATCACATTCCATTGGGCAAGTCAAGGTTGCCTACATTCTAATTCAAAGTTCATACAGAGTCTCTTCAATACCTATCTTTCTTATTTTTCAAAGGTCTTACGGCTCAGCCGTGGGTGACCTTACGGCTTAGCCGTAGGCATCTTGTGGCTTAGCCGTAACATGCGCTACGGCTCAGCCGTGGTTCCCCTTACTATTCATCTGCATTTTTGGCTTAGCCCTGTTTTTGTTCTACGGCTCAGCCATGGTGAGGGTATGGCTTAGCCATAGAACACCTCACAGCTTAGCCGTGGCTGGACCATAAAAGGTTTTTTCAGATTTCAGCTCTCTGGAAATCAAGCCGTAGCTTGACCTACGGTATGGTTACGGCTTAGCCGTAGCCTTACTATAGAAGAAACCTGGGTTTTACAACTCTTTGGACTTTGAGCCGTAGACAGTTACGGCTTAGCCGTGAACTGCACAAGATCAGTTTTCTGAATCTATTACAGAACAAGCTGGAAGTATACAAAATGAAACCATAGCATCTAGGAGATAGAATTGAACACAAATTGGGCTGTAAACCATGCGTTGAATGCAAGAATAAGACAATTATTCAAAATCAAACATATACCAACATGGTTAATCCAAATCATGCTTATACTTGCCTCAAATGGTTCAAACACACAAACGGTTGTCCTTGGGCTCAAATTCACCATCCAAACACATATCTAATCCCCTATGCATGCAGAAAAGGAAGAAGGAGAGAGACGTGAATGCAAGAGACAGGAGCTAACGAGGAGACATGGAGATGAAAATGATGCAAAAAGAAACTCAAAAGCCTAAGCTCGCCTCAAACCACCAAAGAGATGATCGAAAGTATGAGTGCACAAATCCCTTTTCCCTTTGCTTGATCGTTGAAAAAGAAAGAAGAAGAGAGGTGCGTTGAGAGAAAAATGAACTGAAGGTGAAGGTCAGTGCATGCATTGACTTATATAAAGATAAGGGTTACACAATTTGCCGGAAAGTCCAAACCTTAAGACTAATTATAGTTCAAGTCAAATGCGTGCCCAACAGAAACAAAGGACATCTTTTACGAACGGGGCAGTTACGGGAATTAACGAGTTCAACAAAAGACACGTGTTGACACCAAGATGATACATGAATGACAACGTCTTTCAAAATCCAAAATTACGAAAAAGGGCTCATGTCTACCTAAACCAGGTTAAACTCAACCCAACTACCTATCCATGACCCGAAACAAAACAAAAACAAAGTCAAAACACAATTAATAACTAATTTGTCATTAATTAGTTACTAAACTAGATTAAGTTGGGTTAGAGTATTACAAATATCATCTTCGTTACTCTTAATTGGTGATAACCAGATCTCAAATCAAATTTTGAAAATATGCTGCACCTTGGAGTTGGTCAAACAATTCATCAATGTCGGGCAGGGGATATTTATTTTTTATCGTTACCTTATTCAACTGTCGATAGTCAATACACATTCGAAGTGTGCCATCCTTTTTCTTTACAAACAACATCGGGGCTCCCCACGGTGATACACTAGGGCATATGAAACCCTTATTAAGTAAATCCTGTAATTGTTTTTTCAACTCCAGTGATTCTATAGGAGCCATACGATCTAGAGCTTTACCAATCGGTGCTATACCTGGCGCGAGTTTAATAGAAAATTCAACTTCTCTAACAAGAGGTAACTTTGGAACTTCTTTAGGGAATATGTCCGAGAAGTCACATATAATCGGAATCTCTCCAAGCTTCTTGAGTTCCTTCTTCTTAGAGACAAAGGCAATAAAGCCTTCACACCCCTTGTGTATCATCCTATCTGCTTTAAATGCGAAGATAACGTGCTTAGGGAATTTCTTCTTATTTCCCTTAAAACGGAACCCATTTCCTAAATCAAAGTAGATCATCTTGTTATAACAATTCATATAGGCATGATACCTCGCTAAACAATCCATTCTAAGAATGACATCAAAATCTAACATCGACAGCAAAATTAAGTCAACTGGGAGTTGACGACCTTCTATCCGCACATCGCATTGGAGGTAGTATAAACTACATTTCACTCTCTTGCCAACAGGAGTGGACACCACCAATATATATGGCAGTGGCTTAGGCAGCTTCTGTAGCTTCACAGCAAAATAGGGTGCTACATACGAATGCATAAACCCCAAATCAAATAAGGCTTGTGCTTTTTCATGATCAATAGAAAGAATACCTTCCACTACATCAACATCCTCCGCGCTCTCGTGAGTGGCAGCATAAGCATGGGCATTCTAGTGATCCGACTTCTGGCTTTGATGTGATTGCTGTGGATTGCTGTGGTTTGCCTTACATAGTGGGAACAATAGACCTTGTCTGTTGGGTGGGCTTGTACTTTGGACATTTAGCCATCTGATGTTCCATGGAACCACAATTCAAATAGGCTCCTATATTCCTCTAACATAACTCAGTCTTGTGAGGCTTTTCATGGAACCATAAATCAAATAGGCTTTTATATTCCTCCAACATAACTCAGTCTTATGAGGTTTTCCATAATGGCTACATTTCACACCTATTTTACTTGGAGCACTTTGTCCGTCTTCATCTTTTTTTATACTTGTCCCCTTAGCACTGAAGGATGCATTTCTTTTGTGGTCTGCAGCTCTCTTCTCACGAGCATTTGCTTCTGCAGAATAGGCCCTATCTACCACAACATCAAATGTAGTGGGCCATTGGAAAGCTGTAACATAATCCTTATACATGGGATTAGGCCTATGATAAACCTGTTAACCTTTTTCTCTTCCGTGTTGATCATGTCTTCTACATATTGGGATAATTGGGTAAAAGTATATACATAGTCTGCCACTGACATCTATTACATAGTCTGCCACCGACATCTATTGTTGCTGTAATGCTAAGAACTCCACTTCTTTTCCCCTTTGAACATGAGTCGGGATAAACTTCCTTTTAAACTGCTTCTTAAAAATCTCCCATACTGTAGCACCATCCTGTCCTTATATGAATCCCTCACACTTTTCCATGGTGTTTTTGCCACAGCGCGAAAAGTTAAAGCGGTGAGCAGGACTTTCTGTTTGTTGGTGCAAACAACTGTGTCAAACATGTCATCAGTATGCTCCAACCATTCATCCACTTGTAGAGCATTTTCTTTTCTATGAAATCCTGTAGCCCTTCGTTTCCTAAATTTTTCATACAAGGTGTTAGGGTCACTCTCCTTTGGTTGAAAAACCACTTGTTGCTCTACAAGTTATTGGATTGATGCTTGACTCTGTTGTTCCGCCATATAAGCCATTTGTGCTTGAAAGGACTGCATTGCTTGCATCTGTGCCTGCATTGCTTGGGATTGTGCTTGAATTACTTGTATCACTGTTATAAAACGATCTTCGATATTTGATGGTAGTTGTTGGGGAGTGGATTCATTCATTTCTATGAATGGATTCATGTTAACTTTATTATTGTTATTTGTACCAGATCCTGACGCCATGGCCTCTAAAACAAGAAATCAACACTCAAACTTAAAACATACTCGATTACCTTCCCCCATAACAAATCAAAATACTAGACTATAGAGTCAAATATTTGATATTCGCTTACTTCACATATCCTTACCACGTTCCTATATGTTTAAAATATTTAAAAGGACTGTGTCATGCTCTAATACCATACTATACGTAGGTTATTTAAAAGGACTGTGTCATGCTCTAATACCATACTATACGTAGGTTACATCCCGAGCCCAAGAATTTAGGTATTAGGATTAAACCTAAAATAGTGACACACGTACTCCTGTGTATACACACCCAGAACTAAGTCTAAGTGTGCACACACAAGGAAAAGTCACACCTGTAATTGCTATTAGTGGACTTTTGTCCAAGCATTCATACACGGAAGTTGCAGTATCATACAAAGAAACAAGAGGATGCACATACATTACGCAATAACCAAAAAACCACATTTATATGTATAGAGTGAAAAGGAAATGTGTCTTTACAAAAAGACAAGAAAGTTTCTGAAAAGATGTATCATTTATATAATAGACAAAATACATGGAGTCATGGCCCATACATAACAAAATGAACTTAATGCAACCGCAACCCAAATATAAGACCTATACTAATCCAATACGCACTCCGGGGTGGATCGGTTAGATATTAACTGCTGTCCACTCGTCTAATCTCTATGGGAACTCAGAGATCTCCTCTGAGATCTCGTCAATCTTTAAGGGATCGGAAGAGGGGCCTAAGCTTGTAATACCAATAGACAACAAGTGAATATAACTATTTAGCAAAACATAAGCAAAGTTTAAGGTAACACTCATTGTATCTACAAAAATCACTAACAGGTGATCATAGATAGATTTTCAATTTAGTATGCTAGGCATGTTGTGCATTTGAATATAGCATGTTATAAGGTTTAATTAACATAAATACTTTACTATGTGACTACTACATTTGTCATATCCTCCCTTTATGGATCTATGCATTGAGAACACCATCAACTGGGCCAAGGCACGAATGAGTCTCTAGTTCCTGGAGTCCGGAAGCCTTAAGAAAAGCACACTGCAGTGGCAATGTTCATGCTACACCAAAATCAACCCCACCAGATATCATAAAGTTGAGGCCGAGTAGAGCCAGAACATTTCGATCTAGATAAGTGAACTTGAGTAAATTATAGAATTCATTTGTTGAGGAAAGACAATAGCATACAACTTATATTCAAGTCATGCGTGCAATACGTTCATACTTAATTCATTTGTATTCACTTCAATGTAACGGTCAATAGAAAACGTATATCAAGAAAGAACACAATAGAATCAATTGAGAAATGATCATTCAATTCAAATCATTATTGGAAGAATAAAAGACAATAACCGTAATTCAATATACTATGCAATTCAATTCAGTTTCATGGGATCAAGGTGGTTTACTAGCCAACCCTAATTTAGTCATCCATTGTTTCTAACCGTGCATGTTGATATAGTTTTAAGTTATTCAATGCACAGTTGTCTTTCTTTTACTGTTGCATTATATCGAAAATGTGTATCGAAGTCCCTTAAACCAACACCTATGGGGAGGTGCTTAACAGATGGACAACACATATGAATGAGTCTTAGCCCTCAAGACCCTTCTTGATATTCAATTATTCTATGGGACCAGTTTATAAGGTAAAGGGATCCAAAACTAAGGCTCTATAAGGTCTCCTAATAGTACCTAAATTAAACTTGGTTTTCAGTGGCCTTACGGCTTAGTCGTGGGTGATTTACGGCTTAGCCGTAGGCATTTTATGGCTTATCCATAGTTACCTAGATTCTTCCTCATTCATGGTTAAACCATGGTTCATCTTATGGTTTAGGCATATTTGTTTTACGGTTGAGCTACGATGTATCTACGGCTTAGCCGTTGTACAATATACAGCTTGATCGTGGCTTAGTCGTAGGAGGTTTTCGATTTTTCATACTCTCGGGTTTTCAAACCATAACATTACTTATGGCGAGACCACGGCTAGGTTACGACGCAGTCGTAGTACATCCTACTGCTTAGCCATAGCTTAACCGTAGTGTGAATTTCAAATTTGCTGCTCTTTGGAGTTGGAGCCGTGGAAGACTTATGGCGTAGCCGTAAGCTTCAGATTTTCTAGAGCAGTTTGATTTTGTTTCAGAACTAGAAGGTTATTTGCATATTCAAACAATGAAAAATAGAAGTATAAAAAATGGGTTGTCAAACACATTAAAATGAAAAGATTTGTAGAAATCATAAGAATCAAGATATACCAACATGCATTCAACCAAAAGTTGCTTATACTTGCCTTCAATTAAGCTTTTCAAGTTATTAATCTTTCCTTTGACTCAATTTGGTTATTTTTAGACCTAATTGCCATGCATGCAAGAATTGAGAAAAGAGATGAGTGCATGCAATGAAATGAGAGTCCTCTAGACTCAAGAGAGCTGTAATGAAAAACAAAACTCTTACATTAAAGATGGATTAGAAGAAGAAGACGCTTAAGTATTCCACTTCAAAGACAAGGGGAGAGCTCAAGGATGACGGAAATGGAGAAGAAGACTCTGAGGTCACACATGTAAAGCCTCTATCTCCATGATTCAAGAGAAAAAGTGGTGAAGAGATAGAAGAAGAAGAAGACAACGATGTTGGAGAGAAGTGCATAGAATATTAGAGGGTCGAATGGTTAGTTGGACCTTTTTATATGACACATGTTTTCTGAAGTTAATAAGAAAGTTCCTATATATTGGAATAATTTTAGTTTAAGTCAAGTGCATGACCAATTAATTCAAACGACTTCCTTTGCATTTAGGTCAATTATGGAAGTTAATAGGTTTGACGAGATACATGTGATGATGCTAACATGATGCATGAATGACGTAAATTTGTAAAGTCTAAAATTATGAAAAAGGGCTCGTATCTACCTAATCTAGGTTAAACTCAACCCAACTACCTATCCATAACCCGAAACGTGACTCATTAAGACAACACATTATTAACTAGACTAATTCTCTGGAAAATCGCTAATAATGAAATCAATTAGTTGCTAAACATACTTAATTAGGGTTGGAGTGTTATATCACCCACGGCTAAGCTGTAAAGCTATTGAAACTTAAGGTTAAGTAGGGACTATTACAAGACCTTATAGGGCCATAGCTCATGGATCCCTCTACCCTATTCATGGGCCCAATGGGATAATTAAATACCATGAAAAGTCTTGAGGGCTGAGATTCTTTCATGAGATGTTGTCCATTTGTTAAGCACCTCCTCGTGGGTGTTGGTTTAAGGAACTTCGATACACTTTTCCGATAGAATGTGACATAAAAAAGGAGACAACTATATATCGGATAACTTAAAACCACATCATCATGCACGATTAGAAACAATGGATGACTAGATTAGGGGTGGTTTGTAAAACTATCTTGATTCTATTAAATTAAATTGCATAGCATATTGGTTTACTATTATTTACCTTCCATTATTCCAATAATGAGTTCAAATTGAAATGTTCATGTATAATTTGTTTTTATTTGCATTGTTTCTTGATATATATTGAGATTGAATCGAGTACGAATGAATTGAACGTACATTGCATAGTATTGTATTATTCTCAATGAATGAATGGCAGAAATTACTCAAGTTAAATTATATGAATGAATCAAAATGGTTTGTCTCTACTTAACCTCAACCTTATGATACTTGGCGAGGTTGATTTTGGAATAGTAACAAACGATGGCCCTACAGTGTGCTTTGGAGCTTCCAGACTCCATTCATGAAAAGATCCATTCGTACTCTAACTTGGTCGATGGTGTTTTTAACATAAAGATCCCTAGAGGGGGGATATGGCAAATGTAATAGCCAAATAGTAAAGTATTTCTATTAATTGATTCTTATACTATGATTATTCAATTGTACAACCTGCCTAATGTACTAAGTTGCCCTCTATAATTACATTTTAATGATTCTTTTAGATATAAAGCGATTACCTTAATTATGCTTATACTTTGTTGAATAGTCTTATTCACTAGTTGTTTATGGTGTTATAGCCCAAATCCTAATTCCGATCTTGAGAAAATCAAGAAGAATTCAAAGAAGGCATTCGAGAACCCCTCCGGCCTAGATGAGTGGACTACGGATCATCTTTGATTGATCCACCCCGGAGTGCAACTAAAGCAAGTTTAGACCCTATTTTGGGATGTGACTGTGTTAGTTTTATTTTGATATGTATGGGCCATGATTCCTTATATTCTGAAACTGTATAAATCCTTCCAGCTATTAAGAAACTTTCTTTCATTTTGTAAAGACATGCTTCATTGTAACTCTTATAAATATAGACATGTTTTAGTTGATGTTATAACCTTTTGTGTTATGAGTGATATTAACAGGCTTTCACATTTGAATGCTTGGACAGATGTCCATTTAAAGCATCTCACACATGTAAGTAATGTGACTATCCCTTGTATAATTTCATTTAGACTCGAGTCCAATTGTGAATTACACGAGAGTACATCTGTCACTTTTTAGGTTTTAATCCTAATACTCGAATTCTTGGGGTCGGGTTGTGACAGGAGTCATCTCAAAGATTTATTAGCAGGTGGAAAAACTTAGCTGATCAATGCACTGTGTAAGGTCTAAACCCAAACTAATCTCAATTTATAATAATTAATCTTGATTTACCTTAATTAATACTTACTTAAACTAATTCAACTGAAATCCACTTGGGTTTGGGTAGTGGATAGGTAGTTGGGTTGGGTTTGAACCTTACTTATATAGTCAAGGACCTTCGTGTAAATTAGAGCTACATGGTTAGCATCATTTTGGCATCATATTAATTGCATATGTGTATTTTAGGTTGTGGATCAACTTTCATTTGGACTAGCTCGATTCGTGCTTATCTTAGCCCAACTAAGGTCCTATTTGACTCAAACTATAAAATTTATAAAAACAGTAGACTTGTATGCAAACTTTAGGAAAATTTGAGTTAAAGAGGGATAACCAACGTTTCCTCTTCATTCCCTCTAATTTCTCTTTTGGAGCTCTAGTTTCTCCTCCTCTCTCACTCTCCTCCTCATATCTTCTTCAAGCTTTGGAGCTGTGCATGTTGGAGCCAAGGCTCTCATTGTCCTTTTCATCATTTTTTTGCTTGTTTTCTCTATTGGAATCTCTCAATTCCAACTCCTCTTTTTTGCTACAAGTCTCTAAGGTGAGGATCCTATCACCATTTCATTTCTTTGAGTTCAATAGAGTTAAGGAGGCTCAAATGAGCAACATGCATGCATTCCCTACTCAATTCAGCTATTGCATGTCTTTGCGTGAAGAAGGATCATCTTTTATTGAGGCTTTCTCCATCATCAAACTAAGGGAGAAGTTGATTTAAGTCAAGCATTGTATTAGATGCAAGTATAAGAGTATATATTACTACATGTATGTTGATTATGTTGATTCTTGAAGAATTCCCATGTTCATGCTATGTTACAACTCTTTTGCATTTAGTTATGAGAATGTATGATGTTTATGAATCAATAAAGGTAAATTGAGAATGAATAATGGGATTATGAGAATGAGGACCCAAATCATGATAAAATGCAACTTAGAATGTAAAATGGTAGGATGGATCAGATGTCACGACCCGGGCCCAGAAATCGGGGGTTAGCGAAAAGCTAAACCAGTGACACACGTACTCCCGTGCACGTAAATCCAAACCCAGTCCAGATACACGCACACAAGGGATCTAACACGTGCGAACTAAGCGTACGCGGAAGCTGTACATATCATAGTAAGCGACAAAGGAAAAATAGCGGAAGCCAAAACAGATGCGGAACGGAAAAGACAAAGATAATTACAATACTGGAAACCAAATACAAGTCTAAGTACACGACAAAACAAAAATGTACAAATATACAGAGTCCAAAGTCCAAAGTGCCAAAAAAATACAAAATCTCAAAAACCAAAACCAAACAACTAGGCCACTGATATGCATGCACGCACTCAGCAGAGGTGATCAGGCCCACTCTGCCAAACCGGAGGGTGCCTCTACACTCGGCCCTGCAGCCTCCTCGACCGCCGGGGAGTCGGGCAAGGGATCTGTGCCTGCAACACCACAGACAACACAGATGAATACAACGATCCAGCAAATACAAGTAACAGGGATGAAACACTCATAGTATCTAATAGAATAATGACAGAAGATTAAATACAGAGTTTCATCTTAGTATGCTAAGCAAATCGTGCATAGAAGTAAAGCATGATAAGTGAATCAGAACATAAAAAGACTGAACTAAGTGGCTACTACGTTAACCATATTCTCTCCAATAGAGAGCAAAGCAGAGCAGATGAGAACACCACTGACCGGGCCAAGGGTACAAGTGGGTCTCAGTTTCCTGGGTTCCGGGGTCCCAAGACAAAGCGACACTGCAGTGATACAGAGATACAGAGATCTAAGCCAGAGGTAACCCCGTCAGGCATCCTAGGGCTGAGCTGAGTAGAGCCAGACTAATACCAATCAAATCAAATCTAAAAGAAGGGAGATTATTCGCTTTGGACTCACCGATGGCAAAGACCGGATCTTATCCTCACGTGTTAATTTCTGGGCAGAGCCACCAGGGAATACCCAAGATATACAAAACCAGAAATATACAAAGCATAGTCAAAATACAGATCAGAACATAGATTAAGTCAAAGCATAGCATAGATCAAAGCATAGTGCAGATCGAAGAATAAAACAGAGATACAGGACGAAAGCAAAATGACTGCGGAATGCATAGACATAGATTGGCAGAACAGAGGGCAAAACTGTAAACAATATGCAATGCATCTCAGATTTAATACGGAGTCAAGGTTAATTACAAGCCAATACTAATATAGTTGCTCACTGTCACTAACCGTGCATGTTGATGTCGTTTAAGTTATTCAATGCACCGTTGCCATCAAAGTGTTGCAATGAAATCTTTGCGTGCACCGAAATCCCTTAGCCCAACACCCATGGGGAGGTGCTTAACAGTGAATCAACGCTCACATGAATGAGTCACAGCCTAACAGGCTATTCATGCGGTCCAAAGCATCCATCGGGCTGGTTTACATGGGTGGTTAACCTGTATTTGAGCCCTACAAGTCTCACCATTATCCTAAGTTATATTTCAGATTTGCCATGCCTAACGGTTTAGCCATGAGAGACCTATGGTTGAGCCGAAGACATCTTACGCGCTCGTCGCAATATGCACTACGGCTTAACCGTGGTTCCATTAAAAACACAGCTAAACGAGTCATCTTCCACCTCTGATCTGATGCCATTTTCGGCTGAGCTACAGTCAGTATACGGCTTAGCCGTAGACCAATCCACGGCTTAGCCGTAGCCACACCGTAGGAGTACTGTATCGGGAAAGTTTCGACTGATCAGAGATTTAATTCACGGCTGGGTTACGGTTGGGTCACGGCTAGCTTACGGCTCAGCCGTAGCCTAGCCGTAGAATAAAAGTGAAATTTCAAATCTCTGGAGTTTGACCCGTAGAAAGTTACGGCTTAGCCGTACAATACAGAAGCGAATTCGGGTTGAGTACAGAAACGGGAATTTGGTACAGAAGCTGAACAAAACGAGTTACAAAGGTTCCAAATTCACAAAAATTGGCTGTAAAACATTTGTATACAGAGAATAAGAAGGAATCAAAGCAATCAAACAAAACACCCATATGTGTTATCAAATCCTGTACTTATACTTGCCTCAAACTCTGTCAATCCGCTGACTCAAGCTCCAATCAACTAAAATCAAAACAAATCAAAAAAATAAACCATGCATGAGGTGTAGGAAAACACACAGAGCTTGGAGAAGGAATCCAATTGGAGAGGAAGACTTCAAAACCCACTTACCCAAAGCAAAGACAGAGAGGGAAAGAGAAGGAGGAAGAACCCAATCGAAATGGGAACCTAACTCAGCAACCGAGCAAGAGAAGTGAAGAGAAGAGGGAGGAGATCAACGTGGCTCTCTTGGAGTTCTTCTTGCATGCAACGTTGGAGACAAATGGGCAGGGAGAGAGAGACACCTGGGAGCTGACTCATATATATATAGTTTTGGAAGTTTAAGTCAAAGTCCGGTAAGTTTAAACTATTTACAGTTCAAGTCACACGAAGGTCCAACTTCTCCAATAGACTCGAAATGGGTTTGACACAGTTATGGAATATAACGAGCTCAACAAAATACACGTGCTAACACCAAGATGATGCAAGTATGATGCAAGTGAAGCAAAAGCAAAATTACGAAAAAGGGCTTAGAACTACCTATCTCAGGTCAAAGGTTACTCAACTACCTATCCAAGGCCCAAAATCAAGTCCGAAAGAATAAAACAACAGAAAAACACACTAATGAGCCACTAATCCGGCTCAAAGGGGATCAGAGTGTTACATCAGAGGAATTGAAACTCAACCTAAAAAGTTTTGTATTGAACTTGTGTTTCAAAAACAGCTTCAGAAAATCTGAAACTGTAAGCACATGACGGCTTGGAAACCAGAGTGCCCAAAAATCGACTTTGTTCTACGGCTAACCCACGGTTGAGCCATGGAATGCGCTATAGCTAAGCTGTAGCCAAGTTGTGGACAAGCCATAGGCCATTTACTTTTAACATTCCAAAAAGTCCAAACCGGACACTTCACTATGGCTGAGCCATGGATTATACTGCAGCTAAGCCGTGTCTCAGCCATAGGCTTCATATGGTTAAGCCGTGAGATAATACACGGTTGAGCTGTAACTGCGAAGGAATTTAGTTAAAAACCTTGTACATATGGCTAAGCCGTAACCCATGCATGGCTAAGCCATAGGAACACAGAACTTAGGGAAATTAGGGACTCTCAAAGACTTGTAGGACTTTAGATATGACACCTTTACCTTAATTAAAATAGCATAATGGCAATCAAATAATAAGGAGGAAGAGTGTAGAGCTATCATTTATTCCCTTCGATTTTCCGGATGGTTTCCTGACATCACGTTATGGGTGTTGGCATAAGAAGAGGTGTCTAATACCCACCTATACAATGTAACACCAAGATTCTTGGTAACACATAGACATCAGATGTTTTATGAATACACTGTACTGAATGACCATAAAAACACTGATTATCTAGCATAGGGTTGGCTAGTAAATATCCTTGATAATCACTCAACCTAAATGCATTCATATTACTTAGTAATTCTTGCCCTCAATATGATTTAATTATGTACCCATTCTTCCTAGTGAACCTTGAGGCAAGATAAGAGACAGAGCTTCTACTGACTGTGAGCCTATGAGTCAAGATAGGGGTAACGAGGGCTGATACAGTTCGAGTCGTAATAGCTCATTTAAGTATGCAGTGTTTGAATGACGGTTGCTTTGTTTCAATTCTGATTCTTATGATTGAATACGATCCCAGGATCGCTGTATATTTCTATATAAGAATGAGTCGATCGTAATGTATGATAAGAAAGTATGAACTCTGATTGGTCTAAATGTATTGAGTTGGCAGCACTTAGCTTGTAGCTATAGGAGGCTCGACAGGACCGAATGTGGGTATTAAATATGTTTTCTACCGCAGTAGTTGTATGAAAAGTTGGTTGGCACTCTTAAGCTAGATGGTCTTGGCCTGACCCCTAGTAATTTCCCACAGTATGATATGCTCTCTTTAGAGAGAAGATAGTCACGTGGATGCTAACTAGTATGTTATGATATTTCTGCTTATGATTGGTTACTCATACTTATTTCATGCGCAACATGCCTAACTTACGGTTATTGCTCTCTTTTAATCAATATGTTCTAATTCAATTGATACATCATGCTAGTCTTATGTACTCTATATTTGCTTTACTGTCGTATTAATAGTGTTACCCTTAGTGTTACAGGTACAGAACCCAACACTGACACTGTAGTCAACACGGCCTTGGAGGGAACCCCAATGGTACCTCGGGGTGTAGTTGAGTGGAATAAGGATGATGTATTCTACTAGTCATCCAAAGTAGTGCATTGCAGGGCTGGTTCGGGTTGCCTAGGATAAGACATGATTGGCCTATGGAGGAGTCATGCCATCATTACCATTTTGGTTTAGAGTTACTGATAATGGACATGTTTATGTTTCTTAGTATTGTGTGTATGTGGATGGTTTAACTAATGGACTTGGTTATATTAATGAATGAATGATTGTGGCTTTATTAATGCCTATGATGATTATATGTGAATTCTCCAGGTTTCTGCTTAATTATGCAAATGATTGTTACATGTATATGGATCTTCCTCTTACATACTTGTGGAAACTTCCTTGTAGTGGTTTGTGCTTGTATAGACATGGTACTGATTGCTACGGGTTACATGTGTTGCACCTCGGAATCCACCTTAATCCTCAAATCTTAGGTTCGGAACGCGGCACACTTAAATGCCTTCATGAAGAACTTGCATAGCTTTATGCCAGCAAAGGCTCCATATTCACATTAGTGATAGGTTTGGACTTCCAATCATATGAAGAACTATCCTTAATGGCTACAAATATCAAAATGAGTGCTGCCCATCCAATCAGAATGATGAGAAGGTGTTACTCCATGGTTGCTGTGTCTGCCACATATGATTTCGACACTGAATCAGAACAAGACATAGATGAGTCTATAGAAAAAAGATAGCTCCCAGCTTTACATCCGTGGCCAATTTCGGCCCCCATGTATAATGCTCTTGAGTCACTCTTCGTGGTTGAGCCTGCCCAATAGGATCCACCCTCGATCATTTTTTCCAGAGAGGATGATCATGTCATTTATGTCACCTCGAAGAAATTACAAATTGAGGGCGAGCAATGTTGAACCTGTATAGTTGGCAATCCCACCAGATAACGAAAAAATGGGATATGATTTCAGAAAACTAGCCAGGTTAGGGAACCAAAAAGGTCTCTTAGTCCCATATGACGGCATCATGCCTAAACAGCGGGATGAATACAAATATGAAGGCCGTATCAACACTCATACATATGGCCTAGGATACATCCTTTACATCAACATCTCTGTAGACGTCCTTGATTTCAAATAAGAAGTCACTACAACCTCAGATGGATATAGCTCAGAAAAAATGGTCTTCGCTCATGAACCAGGCGACTGGACTTCCTTCCAACATGACAAAGAAAACAGTGATGATGATGGCACTCCTTAGTAGGCAACATGGCCTGTAGACAAAGAAATAGAAAACAAAGGTCAAGGGGAATGGGAACATCTTGTCTTGAATGTAAAAACCAAAAAGCCAATAAAAATAAATCTGTGGAAAGGGATAAAGCCCTGGCTCAAACCAGAAAATGACATCCTAGAGAGATTCATGGAATTAAAAGCTTTTAAAAACAATGTGGAAGAACCTCCTCCTAACCTTTCGACCAAGGATCAAGTCTAGGAGATCAATTTAGGGACCTTGGAAAATTCTCATCTGACCTTTGTAAGTTTAAAAATAATAAGAAAAGAGCTTGCAGAGTATATTAGCTTCTTACTTGAGTTTGTGGGCTGTTTTGCATGGACTTATGTGAAAATTCCTGGACTTAACTCGAAAATCATAAGTCACAGGCTAAACATAACTCTAGATATAAAGCCTGTAAAATAAGGTCAGAGATGAACTAAGCTCGACAAAATGGACAAAATCGAAAAAGAAGTTCAAAAGCTTAAGGATGTTAACTTCACTTGTGAAGAACAACATCTAGATTGGCTGGCAAACATAGTCCTAGTCACAAAAAAAAAAAAAGGTTAGATCAATTTCTACATTAACTTCAAAGACCTTAATAAAACATGTTCGAAAGATGACTTCCCACTACCTATTTCAGAACTCATGATAGATAACACCTCTAAATACAAAAGGATATCATTTATGGATGGTTTCTGGGGGTACAATCAAATAAAGATGCATCTCGAGGATGAAAAGCATACTTCTTTATGAACACTATTCGGAATATACTACTACATCGTCATGCCCTTTGGACTCAAGAATGCTGGAGCCACTTGTTAAAGGGCCATGATGAAAATCTTCAAAGATATGCAGTATAAAATGTTGAATACTACGTCGATGACTTAGCTATCAAAAGTAAGAGAACAGCTAAACATCTGACAAACCTTTGAAAAGTCTTCTAATGGCTGAGGAAATTCAAACTCCTTATGAACTTGCTAAAATCCTTCTTTGGAGTTTCCTCTAGAAAGTTCCTAGGGTTCATCATTCGAAAAGACGAAATCGAGCTCGACATTAGCAAAGTCAACGCTATAATCGAAGTGGCTTCGCCTCAAACACTAAAGCAGCTTTGAGGATTGCAAGGAACGTTGGCATACATCAGAAGGTTCATTTCGAATCTATCAAGAAAACTCCAACCATTCTCCAAACTAATGAAAGAAGGAGTTGAGTTCAAATGGGACAAAGAATGTGACAATGCTTTCCAAAATATCAAAAGGTATCTCACCAACCCACTTATTCTCACAACACCTCTGTATGGGAAACCATTATCCTATGCACAAAGGCCCTAGAACATTTGCTAGTGGTGTTGCTCGCTCAAGAGAACTACGAAGGAAAAGAAGTCGATCTCTATTTCCTTTCTTGAATGATGATAGGAGTAAAACACAAATATTCACCAATCGAAAAGGAATGTTTGGCACTCATGTTTGCTGTTCAAAAACTAGGACACTACCTGTTATCTCTCATGATATACCTATTCTCTCGGGTAAATTCAATAAAGGTGCTGGTCCTAAAAACAAGAGATTTGAGCAATTAGCTGGTAAAATGGTCTATTCTATTAACAAAGTACGACCTCAAATACGTTCCAGCAAAGCTGTCAAAGGACAAGCCTTGACCGATTTCCTAGCAAAATATTGGAAGGCTTGAAATTCAAAGAACAACTAACTGATGAACCTACATTTCTCATAGAAGAACTTGTGATGGAAGTAGATCCAAATATCCACTAGACCACGTACTTTGATGGAGCTTTAAAAAATAATAAGCATCGTCAACTAGTGGCAGGAGCCATGGTAGTCTTTTACAATCAGGAGAAGACATATATACCACATTCCTTCTCAATAATCAATGGCTGCTCCAACAACTAGACAAAGTATATAGCCTTTATCATCGGATTGGAACTCACTTTGGAATCCTGCATTAATAACCTTGGAGTCTATGGGGATTCTCATATCATTAAACAAATGAATTTAGAATATGAAATGAAGACACCAAATCTGTTACCATATTATGAACAGGTTCAACAACTAAGGAAACGATTAACTTTGGTGGAACTCAATCATGTTCCACAATATCAAAATGCCAAAGTAGATTCATTAGCTAGCCTGGCAACATCACTAGCTGTATCGGAAGGCCATCAAATCAAAATCTCAATCGTCGAACAACAGTTTTTACCTCGTCTAGAAATTGCCCCAATTCTAGTAGAATGCTTTAGAATAACTAGAAGTTGAATATCCTACTTTGAGAATTCCTGTCAGGATTGGCGGGAACTCTTCATCAACTAAATCTTGTATAGATTCCTATTGGAAAATCCTAAGGATAGAGCGAGCATTCAAAGGCTAGCTCATAAATTCAAATTTCATATGCCATAAAAAATGATGTACCGAAAATCCTATGATGGGGTACTCCTTCGTTGCCTATTTTAAAAGAAGATAGATAAAAACCCTAACGGAAGTACATGCAGGCCTATATGGGGCACATTTGCTATGGCCAAAAGTACATGATCAAATCTAGAGACTAGGTTACTATTGGGCGACAATGGTCTCTGATGCCATGAAATTCGCAAAAAGGTGCAGAGAATGCCAAATTCATCGAGACTATATTCATGTGCCTCTGGAAAACTTGCACTCGACTTCCGTTTCTTCGTTTTTCGAAGCCTGGGGAATGGACATTGTTGGAAAAATTAACTCACCGTTGGATCGGGACATCATTTCATCCTAGCTGCTAAGGACTAGCTCTCTAAGTAGGCTGAAGCCACACCCTTAACCGAAGTCAAATCAACCACGGTTATCAATTTCGTGAAAACACACATCATTTGCAGGTTCAGGATGCCAAAATGGTTATACCACTAGAATGAACCAAAATTCAATAATGACAAATTTTATAGGTTCTGTGACAAATACGGGATTCAATGTTGCCCATCTATAACCTATAACTCTGCAGCAAACGGCTTGACGGAGTCTTTTAACAGGACGATTTGCAAAATACTAACGAAAATGGTCTCAGACAACAAAAGGTTATGGGGCACAAAGTTACCTGAAGCATTGTGGGCCTATCAGACTACTGTGCGCGACCCCACTATGTCCACACCTCATTCCGTGGTGTAAGGTTGTGAAGCAGTGGTGCCTCTAAAAATACAACTCTCTTCTTTTCGCGTGGCCCTCATAGAGAAGCTCACACAATAGGAGAATGCAAAATTGAGACTCTAGGAATTAGATAGTCTCGACGAAAAGCGTTTGGGTGGTCCGACAAAGTATCGAGCTATACCAAGCTCGAACGGCTGGAGCCTTTAACAAAAAGGTAAAAGAAAGGTCATTAAAAAAGGTGACTTAGTTCTAACCGTAAGATGACTAATCACTCCAACTCATAAATTAGATGAAAAATTCGAGCCAAAGTGGGAAGGGCAGTTCAATCATCGACAAGGTTTATTCCAATGGTGCCTACATTGTCCTTATAATGGAAGGAGACAAGTGGATGATGCTGATCAATGGAAAATTCTTGAAGCGGTACTACTCTTAAAAGCATCTCTCCTTCCATTCAAAAGCAAACAAGAGGTCTTGCAGTGAAGTGTCCAAGCCCTCCAAAATAATCATAGAAGAACAAGTTAAGGACCCCAGACAAAAGTCATATACAAAGACACTGGTCAACGTTTACTCATTTGACCTCTCTTAACCAAAGCAAAAAGTACGGGCCAAGGACCCTAGATAAAGTTATACATTCAAGACCCCAGTCAAAGTCCATCCCACACGGTTTCTACCAAAATCTTACACCAAACCTTTCATAAAAAAAAAAGTGAAGACATTCAACAAAAAAGGGAAAGGTATTCATTCAAAAGATGTTTATTATAGTCTTCAAAAAATTTATTACATAAAAAATTGTTTGATCTGCTAAAAATCTCTTGAAGATCAGCTTTTTGATCACTGGTCTAAGAAGGCCATAAAAGCATGAGCAACGGGTTTAGCAGCGGCCTCATTAATTGACATGCGAAGGGCATCCTCCATAGATTTGAGGAGAGCACTTAGCCCTGCCTCTTTGGCAATAATTTACCAACAACACCTTATAGCTTCTCAGTTGAGATTGCTAAGGACACAGGTCACGGGCGTAAGTGGCTCGAAGATCAAACGGCCTCTTTTGGGCCTGTTTGATTTGCTTCCTTTGAAATGCCAAAGATCTTTAAATATGGTTTCGCTCAAGAGTGGCTAACATCCTGCTATTTAAGTCTTGGCATCTCCTGGTTGAAGGCTTCCTTTTTGTTAAGCACTTTTCACTAATAAAAACTTGGGTCCTAGCCTGCTGGCCCTAGCTAAGCCTTTGCCACCTTGAAAAAGCCTGTCAAAAAGCACAATTGAAGGACTCACGTCCATCACTGCCACTTCGACACTCAAAGCAAGGTCCATCGCATGATGAAGAATGCCGATAGACCTTAGCCTTCTAGAAGACAAGGTTTGGAGATGACTTATCAAAGTAAACCACATGGCCTCTCCTCCATGGTGGCATATCTTTTATGAGGAGGCTCACCTTCCAAAGAATGGCTCGGGCCCACTGCAATAGCCTAAGCAGGGCTGTTAGCACCTTCAGAAACAGACTTTAAACAAGTTGCAAAATGCACCCCAACCTCAATAGCAACTGCACTAGGCATCGGAGATTCAGCTTAGCGCTTTCCTTTTAAAGAAGTCGCCCCCTTGTTTCCCGAAGCTACATAGACTGGTGAAATGCCAGTACCACCTTAAGTAGCAGGGGAACTTTTGACATTGGCAGTTTGAAGTTGCTGATGGACCCCCTCTATGCTGTTAGCTTTCAAAGTGCCAACATTAGAAGCTTCTTGACCTAATCCAGCTATCGGCTTTAAGATATCTTAGGTCTTAGGAAGAACACCTTAGCCCAAACCCTCTTCACGAGACCTTTTAAGTACTGCGTCCGAGCTGGAGCCTGTGGAACCTATACTACTACAGGGCCAACTCCTTGCTTGAGAGTTATTTCCTCAAAAACCACCTGATCAGGCTCGTCGGTAGCAGTAAAACTCTTTTGGTCTGCAGAGTCGCATTTTCAAGCATAATACTAGTGGCCACAACAATTGCTTCTTCCTTGTCAGCCTCTATAGGAGTCAGACTCTGAAGTAGCGATTGTTCTTGTGAAAGGTCCTTCTCAAGACATTCAGCAAAGCTTCTTACAAAATCTCTCACATTTGAAGGCTCATGATGAGAAAATAATCACTTAGGATAATTGTCCCAATCCGTGCAAGTCCACTCTCTAAAGGAAGCATCTGCCCCAGCACTACAAACGGCTCCAATTTTGACTCAATTACCAGATCATCTACTTGTACAACTAGCTCAACCCATTCTGGTTGTGGCTCTAATTGTTTTGAAAAAAAACAAGACCAACACAATCAAAATCAAAGCGCAAGAAAAGAAGAAACCAATAACCAAAGGAAAGGATGATCATCCTCAATTATGGGAGTCGGCTCATGAAAAGACTCCTGTATAATCTTTTCAATTGAGGCCTCTGACATTGGAGGAGACTTTGGTACACGAGGGAGGGCCTCCATGGATTGTAGAGGACTAGTCCCCAAAATCTGATCTTCTTCTTCGGATTCTGAAACAAGAATCAAAAGGTAACATCAAAATAAAAGAAGGAAAGACAAAAATACCATAATCCTCACCAGCTAGTATCACAGGACTCGCTGCTGTCTCCTCCTCCAAAATCGATTATTCCATCTCTACAAAATAAGGGAGCCATCATAAAGCTTACACCAACAACGGTTGGAAGAAACAAAAAAATAATAAATAAACTTACCTGCTGCAAGCCTAGCAGATTTGCGAACCCTCGGCAAGAAGCTTGTTTCTTCTTCTTCTTATCAGACCTTACCTGTCCAAAAAGGGAAGGCTTAGAGGAAGCCAACTTAGAAGAAGGACTACCAATAGCCCGAGTTGGAGAAGAAACTAAGGGAACAACAATACAAGGAGATTCATGTTGGAAATTTATACTAAAAGTATACTTTTATATATTTGTCTTTAACTGACTTATTTATTAATGACGTCTATCTTTTCATTTTAATGAAATTTGTATGGGCAAATGGTTGCATTGTTATTTATTATGCATGTGTGTGTCTTTTATTTTATAAAGCAGATAAGTTAGTGTGTAGAGTTCAACTTATACACGAAAGAGCTATTTGTTGGTTCTTATAAGTTATTGTTATTCACAATCTAGATGAAGTTGAACACATCATCAGTACGATTGTAGCATGATGTTTTACCAGGTTTGTCTTGGCTGCGGGAAACAGTTTAGTTTTGACTCGTTATGCTAGTACACTTTGTGTGTATTGCACAAGACCGCTTTTAGGTTTACTGTCTTTATACTGACTATATAAGATGATTAACATACAAATGGTTATTACGAGTACTTGTACTCTTAATCCCGATATAAATAATAGACACATATATTTAGTGCTTGGTATTTTGATTTACAAAGGAGTGAGTCTTTTTATGGGTCAATAATCTTAGTAAATTGGATGACTACACTATGTGTATTGTGGATATTAGGTCATTGATAGAATCCACATCACCAATAGGGATTGATGATATCCCCATGATAAAGATTATAAGTTTTGATTATGTTAAACCCCTGCAAGTAGACTTTGTATCTGACATATCAAATAAGTTAAGTGTAAGGTCTCAAGGAATTACAAAAATATCGAGTAAATATAGATGTTAGTAATTATTTAATTGATGGATATCTAAAATCTTAACGTAGGGAGATTAATAATCAATAAAAACAAGAATCTTGAAATATTATTTTGAGAGTGTAATTTTAATTCTCTAGTGAACTAAATTGTAATTTATGGATTCTAATTTGGGTCGAATTAGGGTTTCCTATTTCCATAAGAAGCCTATATCTTATTTCTTTTTTAAGGTCCCTATTATAGCCTAAAAATATGCGCTATTACTCTTTAGAAAACATAACAAAAGAAATCTTATTTTTTAGAGCAAAAAGAATTCGAGAAGAGGCCCACACCCCGGTGCGAGTTCAAGCATAGAGGAATACAATAGAAAGTCTAGAGATTTTCGGGTTACTATAAGACCGAGATCAAATTAGAGAGATCTTGCAGGTATGGTTCTTGAATCATCATCATCTAAAGTTAGTTTCGTAGTAATCTGTATGCAATATCAAGGGATCCTAGCAGCTGCCTCCCAACAATTCCATCATCAAAAACTCGAAAGCAGAGCAAGTATCTTCATCAAGACGGAACCCTGTTAGCAAAGGCTGCTATCCTTGAATATAAATCTCAAATTCTCCCTTTTTCGGGCTTGTCCCTATTTGTCTGCACTTTTCCGAAGATGCCACTGACATGGCTAGTACTCTGAAACTCTTAAAGAGCTGCATAACTTTTCATATACCATTTGGCAAAACCTACAGTCAACTTGGCATCTTCATCATGAGGATATGAGAAGGTGGCACAGTATCCACTGTATTATAAAACTTCCATGCATTTCTAGTATCCTGCAGTGAACAACAACCACCTTTCAGATTACCAGGACTCCCCACAATGCCGAAAGAGAGCTCAAATTGCTACCTAAAATGGGAAGGCAAATAAAGCTCAATCTCAGTAACATTACCTTTCTTATATATGAGATCCTTGGGCCTAATGGAAAGCAACCATTCTCTCTCAGACTATGTTAGAGGAGTAACCCTACCAGATGTGTTTGAGCGTATATGGGAGCTTGGGTCCCGACAATCCTTGTCCATTGAATTTCCAAAACCACCTCCTGCATTCTACAAATTCAGAGGTTACGATGATCTTGTAACCTGCGTTGCGCTTTAGTAATGGAAAGGTGAATACCGTTGCCATTGGTTATAGACATGTAGAAAGGAAGATTTTCTTTGTCAGTACCTAGCTCATGTAGGTTGGTGTAATGATAAACAAACCAAACATACAACAAATGCTCGGAGAAAAATCTATTAATTTCCTTCCTTTGCCTCTCCAAGAAAGGCACAAATTTTAGCTCAGGACACAAATAGCTGACTAAAGCCAATGCAAAGCCGAGCTGTTCACCAAAAACAATGCATCATGTGTGGAAAATGCAACTTTTTCGAACTTCTTTCCCTACAGCTAAGAAAATAACTTCAGAAAGCCATGCAATAAGGTACATGGCCAGCATCTGACAAGACTTCAGATCTTGATCATCTTCCCTTGCTTCAAAAAGCTCAAGGTAATCTGGATAATCGACCAAAGTCACTGTGTCAGAATCTTTGTCAGGCTCTCTGCGAATGACTTCTTGTTTCTTTAAAACATCCTTCCTCATAAAAAAGGAGCAACTATGTCAGCACTTTTGCTGAAAACATTCACTACCCAAATTGTGGTCTTCACCTTGTTCCTGTTATCTCTCGACATCTCATACAAAGCAAACAACTAGAAATATACTTCTCTAAAACCATCACTCCATGCACCGAGGGACTTGTTATAAGGAATGATCTCCTCATACAAACCACCAGAGATTGGCAATCCTAAGAACTCTTGCATCTTTTGGAGCGAAAATCCCTATTCTACATTAAGGGTGTCATGCACCGAACCCGAGAATTGGGAATTATGGTAGATGCTGAGGTGCTGCACACATAACCCATTGTAATCCTTGCCATGTCAATACATGCACGAACCACCACAAGGGAGATTCCATAGGTACATGTGAGGAAGATCCATATACATATAACAATCACTTACTTAATTTAGTAGAAACCTGGAGAAATTCACATATAATCATTATAGGTATTAATAAAGCCACAATCATTTATTCATTAATTATAACCCAAAGTCTGTTACTTAACCATCCACATGCACATGATAGCAAAATACTTAGACATAATCCAAAAGAATATGTCCATCAACAGTAACTCTAAACCAAAATGATAACGATGGCATGACTCCTCCTTAGGCCAACCATGACTAAGCCAAGGCAACCCAAACAAACCCTGCAATGCATTAGTTAGATGATTAGTAGAATATGTCATCCTCATTCCACTCATCTACATCCCAAGGTTCCCTCCGAGGGCGTGTCGATTGCTGGATTAGTATTAGATTCTGTACCTGTAACACTAAGGGTAGCACTGTTAATAGGTGCTTAAGCAAATATAAGAGTGCATAAGACTATCACGATGTATCAATGGAATTAGAACATATTGATTAAAAGAGAGCAATAATAGTTAGGCATATTATGCATGAATAAGCATGAATAAAGAATCATATATAGAAAGATAATCACATGCTAATTGGCTCCACATGGCTATCTTCTCTCTAGAGTGAGAGCATATCATACAGTGGGAAATCACTAACAGTCGGGCCAAGACCATCTAGATACCCTAAAAGAGCCAATCAACTCTTCATATAACTACTGTAGTAGGTAACATACACAATACCGTCATTCGGTCCTGTCGAACCTCCTATGGGTACAATCTAAGTGGTATCGACTCAAAGTTCTCATGTCGATTAGAATTTATACTTCCATACTTATCATACTTGATGATCGATCCATTCTTATACGAAAACATATAATGGTCTTGAGATCGTGTACAGTCATAAAATCAGAATTAATGAAGTGAGTGTTATTTAAACAATGCATACTTAAATGAGCTATTGGAGCTTGAACCCTTTTCAACTTGGTTACCCCTATTTTAGCTCACGGGCTCACGCTCAAGAGAAACTTTGTCTCCGATCTTGGATTAAGGTTCAACGGAATAATGGGTACATGATTAAATTATGTTGAGAGCAAGATTTACTTAGACAATATGAATACATTTGGATTAAGTGGTTAACAAGGATATTTACTAGCCAACCCTAGTTAAGATAATCCGTGTTTCTTTAATCATGCAATACGGTATATTCATAGAACATCTGGTGTCAATGTGTTACCAAGTCTTGGTGCTACATTGTGTAAGTAATAGACACCTCTTCTAATGCCAACACCCATGACGTGACGTCAGAACTAGCTGGAAAATCAAGAGGAAATGAGTGATAGCTCTACACTCTTCCTTTTTAATTTTTTATTACCATTGGGCTAATTAATTGAGGTAAAGGTAGCACTTCTAAGGTCCTACATGGTCTTTGAATGTACTTAAAATCCTAAGGGTAAGATTGATTTTTAATTAGATGTAGTAAGTGATTTAAAACAGTTTTTCAAAAATTAGCTAGGTGAGCTTGAGCGCAACCCCAGGCGCTCGCTCGTACACCAATGGCTCTATTTTAGGAAAGTTTTGACTGACAAGTTTTTTCATCAGGTCTCTATACACCCGCTCGTGCGAGGTCCTAACCCGTTTAAGCACGTCTTGTCTCTGTCTTTGAGCAAAGACTACTGATGTGATTTTCATTAGAAAATTACATGGGTGCTCGTGTTCTTTCTCATGTTCGCTCGAGCGCGCTTTCCCGAATTGTAGTTCAACAATTTACTGCAAGCACTTTCCTTCTTCCTTTTATCACTTGCAGGAACCTTTGTTCCCCCACTCATTTGAGATTCATTCCACACTTCCTTAACATCAATAAATAGATCATACAATCTTAATTCCACTTATTAACACATAAATCATTCACATTTCCAAAATCAAAGGTAGGAGAGCTGTAACTTGTCATTAATGAAGAACTCGTCAAGAATCAACAAATAAACCATGCCTGTAGTAAATATTCACTTATACTTGCCTTTGACTTTAGTGCTTTGTCCAAATTAAACTTCTCCTTGGTTTGATGTTGGAGAAAGACTCAATAGAAGATGATCTAACTACATGTAAAACAAGAAATGAGCATGGGATGAATGCATGTTGCAATATTGAGTCTCCTTGACTTTATTGAACCTAAGAAATGGTGTAATGATGGGATCTTCACGTTGGGGTGTTGTAAAGGAGAAAGGAAAATGGAATTTATAGCTCCTAAGGAAAGAAGACAATGAAAATTCCTAGTAAAACAAGATAATGGAGATTGATGGAGGTGCCTTTACTCTAGTGACACATGCAGCTGTCCTTCACTTAGAGATTGCAGTTTGAAGAAAGAAAGTAGGGTGAAGAAGCTGTTCTAGGAAAAAAGAAGACGGAGTTGCAAGGAGTAATGAAATGGGTTTTTAAGTCCAGGTTTTTTGGAATTTACAAGCAGATCCTACGGGTTCCCTAAATTTTTCAGTTTAAGTCAAATGGGGATTCAAGTGGGCCAAGACGGATCCGGGTTAAGTTGGGTCAAACATGAAAGTTAACCCACAAGATGAGACATATGTTGTAATTATATGATGCCTCAATGATGCAAAACCATGCAACTTTAATTTACATGAGAAGGACCTTTGCTACCTAAGTAAGGTTCGAACCCAGCCCAACTACCTATCCATGACTCCACCCAAAGGGATTCAGTTGAATTAGCCTAATTATATATTATTTAAGTTAAAACAAGCTTAATTATAGTAAATTAAGATTAGCTTGAGTTTGGACCTTACAAGGGGTGATGAAAGTATCAGTGGCCGGGCAAAAACTCTCAATGATGGCATGGCATGCCTCCTTGTGGTCCTACAGAACCCAATTCCGAGTAACCAAAATGGCTTCATAGAGACCTACTTTCCTAAAAAATTCACTACATTTGCCAAGAACTACATCCATCCATGACTGCCAGTCGTCTGACAAAACTAGCCACCCTCGTAGAATGTGATGCTCTAACCAACCATTGCCATCATTGGTAAGAATTTCCAATCTAACAGTGCAAAGTTGAGAAATCTGACTTTGAACAGGGAGGGTTGCATGGTTAAAAGCTAATATCTCAAAACCTCGTACTTCTCCTTTAGCATAGAAATGGGAGTTGCTCGGAAATACCCCAGCCTTATACGAAGGAAGAGACTTCCCCCACTGTAGGTTGTCGCACCTCAGAGGAATGTTAGCACTTAATTCCATCAATAGAGGGCCTTTTTTATATTGATGCTCAGTAGAAAGGTCAACCCTTATGCCATCCTCGTTGAAGTAATGATGGATTAAGATGTTGGCACTTTGGTCATTTTGATTCTCTTCACAATCTCCAAAGATATAAACTGGCCTCTTAGAGTATTCTACCTATCATCTTTCCATGGAAAGTCGCAAGAATATCTTCATAAAGTCGCATGTTAAGAGTTCCCGACAAACGGCTCCATAGTTCGGACAAAGTCTCAACAGCATGTGCCTTAACATTCTCTTGCATTTTTTCGAATCAGGCCAGAGTTTGACGGCCAATAGTCCGGGGGAAAGGGGGAGTATTTAAAGATGAAAAACCAACATTTTTTTTTGCCCTTGTATGAGGAGGAAGCAACTGTAAGGCCCTAATCCTAACTAATCTTGATTTATGATAATTAACCTTGTTTTGTGCTAATTAATATTCGCTTAGGTTAATTTAATTCAAACCCTTTAGGCTTGGGTCATGGACAGGTAGTTGGGTCGGGTTCAAACTTTACCTAGGTAGTTAAGGACCTTCTTGTAATTTAGAGTCTCATGGTTTGCATCATATTGACACCTCATTAGTTGCATCAGGTGTATTTTACTTCTAGATCCTCTTTCATATTTGGTCCAACTTAATTCGGATCTATCTTTGCCCAATTAAGGTCCATTTAACTCAAACTATAATTTTTTCAAAGAAAGAGGACTTGCAGCCAAATCCTAGCAAAATTGGTTTAAAAAGGGGGCAAACATCGTCCCCTTTCCTTATTCTTACATTTCTATCTCTCTGTGGAGCTCACCTTCACTCTTCCCTCATCTCCTCTTCAAGTTAAAGTTGGAATCCAACTCTTAGAGCCTTGCCTGTGCTCTTACTCGATTTCATCCTCCTCCTCTTACATCCTCTTGTGCATATTCTCCCTAGAAACCATCAAATTCATCATCTTTCTCATAATCTACAACTCCCTAAGGTAAGAAATAACTCCCATTCCATTCCTTTGAGTTCAAAAGAGTCAAGAAGACTCAAATAAGCATCATGCATGCATTTTACACTTGATTCACTCATTACATGTCTTTGTATGTAATAAGAATCCCATCTATTGAGGCTTTCTCTACCCCCACACCAAGGGAGAAGTTGATTTGAGTCAAGCACTGATTTAAGGCAAGTATAAAAGTACATATTACTATCATGCATGTCTAAATTTGTTGATTCTTGAAGTAATTATTCTAAATGCAAGTTTACAGCTCATTCACCCTTGATTAAGTACACATATATATTGGATTAGGTGCTAATGAGTATAAGTATGCAATATTAATGATATGTGAGCATGGTGAGACCTATTGTGATAATTTGGAGCAAAAGGAAGCTCATTAGAACCAAATTGAAAGAATTTGTACTAAACTCAAGCTTCAGGAATAGTTTTCAGAAATTCTGAAGCTTACGGTGAAGCTCATAGCTACGCCGTAAGTGTTCTATGGCTCAGAATTCAGAGAGCTCAAATCCCGCATTTGAACTACGGCTAAGCCAAGTCGTAAGTCATTTTATGGCGAGCCTTCTAGAGGACCTCAAAATCATATTTTCTTCTACGGCTAACTTACGGCTAAACCGTGGATTGTGCTATGGCTAAGTTGTAGCCAAGCTGTGGCCTAGCCGTAGGCTTTCATACAGCTAAGCCGTAGGGCAAAATACGGTGGAACCGTAAATGCGTATGAAATCAAGAGAAACCTTAACCACTTGACAAAGCCGTAACCTATACACAGTTAAACTGTAAGAACACTGTGCTTAGGATATTAAGAATTTCTAAAACTTTGTAGGGCTTTAGTTATAGCATCTTTTCCCCAATTCATGTAGCCCTATGGTGAGCAAATGATAAAGAGGATGAGTGAAGAGCTATCGCTCATCCCCTTCGATTTTTCGGATAATTTTCTAATGTTACATCATGAGTGTTGGCATAAGAAGAAGTGTCCTTTGCATACACAATGTAACACTAAGATTTGATAACACAATGACACTGGATGTTTTATGAATACATCGTATTTGAATGCCTTCGGGATCACGGATTATTTAGTATAGGGTTGACTAGTATATCTCCTTGATACTTACTCAATCTAAATGCATGCATATTGTTAAAAAACCATGCCTTCAATATGATTAAATCATATACCCATTCTTCCAAGTGAACTTTGAGGCAAAAGCGGTCCGAAGCTTCTACTGAGCGTGTGTCTGTGAGCCAAAATGGGTGTAGCTAAGGTTGAGAGGGTTCAAGCTCTATTAGCTCATTTCAATATGCATTATTTGATTATCAAATACTTTGTTTAATTTTGATTTATGTGATGGAATACGATCTCAAGACCGATACTCCCTTATGTATGATATGATAATAAGTATGAATGACTATGTCAGAATATGAGATGATCACTACAATTGATCATAAGTATGAACGATATAAATTTGAGACGATCTTGATATGATGAGTCGGCAACGCTTAACTTGTACCCCTATTAGGTTCAATGGGATCAATTCGGGTATTCCATATGTCATTGCTGCAGTAGTTTATGAAAGAGTTGGGAAGCTAGACTGATCCCCTAGCGTAATTCCCTTCTGTATGTTATACGCACTCCTTAGAGAGAATATAGCCTTGTGGATGCCAACTAGTATGTTATGATGCTCAATTTATGATTCGTTATTTATGCTAATTTCATGCACAATATGCCTAGCTTATAATTATTACTCTCTTTTAATCAATATGCTCTCTAATTCATTTTATACATCATGATGGTCATATATATCTCTATATTTACTTAACCGTTGTGTTAACAGTGCTACCCTTGGTGTTACAGGTACCGAATCCAACGCCAGCCGGCGAACAACGTGCCGCCGGCAGGAACCTCAACGGTACCTCGGGAAGTAGATGAGTAGAACAAAGAAGACGTTTTCTATTAGTCATCCTACGAAGAGCATTAATGGGTTTTCTTGTTGGGTTGTTTAGCTTGGATTACGTTTATTTTGCAGTTAGAGATTTGATAGACATGTTGCTTGGAACTTGTATATGTTTAAATATTGGTTGTCCTGTAGATGTGGATTGTTAAGTAATTGACTTCAGACTTAATTATGAATGGATAATGTTTTTTATTATTGATAATCATTACAGGTGTATTTTACAGGCTTCTGCCTATTGTTGAAACTTATTCTATGTGTTATGGGACTTCCTCATACGTTCCTGTGAAATCTCTCTTGTAGTGATTCATGTGTGTCTTCACATGGCACGGATTGCTACGGTTATTTTGCAGTTAGAGATTTGATAGATATGTTGTTTAGATTTTGTATATGTTTAAGTATTGGTTGTCCTATAGATGTGGATAGCTAAGTAACAGACTTTAGACTTAATTATGAATGGATGATGTTTTTTAATTGCTTATGATCATTATAGGTGTGTTTCACAGGCTTCCGCCTATTGTTGAAACTTAATCTATGTGTTGGTGGGACTTCCTCATACGTTCCTATGAAATTTCCCTTGTAGTGATTCATGTGTGTCTTCACATGGCACGGATTGTTACGGGATTACATATGTACACCCCGGGGCTCATTTTAAACCCCAATTCCCAGGATCGGGGTGTGACAACAACCTTCTTGCCTTTATCCACTAAAAGCAAAAGCAAACAAAGAAAAACAACATGAGTACAAGTGTTGGTAAGATTCTGCTGAAATTTTGGTAATATCTCCCCTTAGTAAAAAGGGAGGGGACAAAGCCCTGAGAAAAAAAAGGGATACACTTACCCCTGAGCCCCCACAATGCTTAAGTGAGTGCATAAAGCTGAGAGATAAGGTTTCTAGGTCAAAGTGAAGCAGAGATCGCTAACGACCTTTCATGGAAGCAAGTTAGGGTTGTTGTCCGCATACACATGAAAAACAATAAGCAGCGTACAACTTATCAAATGAAAGCATTCTAGCACCATGGAATTCAGCAAAAGTTCTAAGTGTGTGAAGCAAATCAACCAAGCTATCTCTCAGCCATAGAGAGGAAAGGCCCTTTGATCATTTAGAGCCAAAGTACAAAAAATGCCTAAGGCATAGAAGCTTTTTAGTGACTAGAAGTTCACCCTAAAGCTATTCCTAAGGCATACAAATCCTTTTGGTTAATCAGAATAGTCTATCGGTTATCAAAGAAGGGATGCAAAAGGCCTAAGGCATGAAAATCCCTTATCCAGTCAACAAAGTATACAATTGGCCACTTTGGAATAGGCTTGAAAATTTTCTAAGGTAGGTGTACTTTCGATACCCTAGAAGTCCAACTAACATCTATCGGCCACTATGGGACAACATTGTTGACTACTGAAATTGAAAACTATAAAACAGATCAGTCGGCTACAACAGAGTCGAAACTTCAAAACTTTTCAAAATTTTTGAAAAATTCACCAAAGTTTGAGGAGAACCCTAAACCTCATTCAAATCAACCATACCCATCATCTTGCAACAAAATCCAAGTCCAAAACCCAAGAAAAAGCAAGATTCCATTTTCCCGCGAGTGGGACAGCTGACTGCCATGCTAAAAAGAAAAAACAGAAGAAGATGAATAGTCAGCTCATTTTCTCCTCTTTTGGGCCACAAATCAAACTACAGAGATTGTTTTTCATGGCCATTAAACAAAAAGAAAAAGCAAGATGTGAAGAAATTACATGCAATAGTCAAAATCCAACACAAAACTTGTAAAAAGACGAAGAAGGCCACAACACCCATTGGCTCTGCAATATAGTGAACCTAAAGAAGAAGAGGAAGACATATCAGCCATTGAAATCCTTACTTATGAAGAAAAAGCGAGGGGGAAAGCAACAAACTCAAAGAAGATCTTTGAAACCCTACCTCGAAGATTTTGAAAGCAAGAGAGCAAAAAATCGCAAAGTGAAATTTGAAAAGGCACACTACCTTCTATAAACAAAGTCTATCGGTTACCCAATGTAATGCCAGCGGTAGCCAAAAAGCAGTGATTGACTTCTTTGCCTCACTTTTCATCTTTTTTAAAATTCCAAACCTCCACAATCCTTCTTCCTTGGTGTTCCCCTTTAAAATACCTTTGAAACAACTGGCTACATGATAAGTTTTGACTTCATTTGATCCTTCAAACCCTCGATCATGTGAAATTAACTAGTTTTCCGTAGAAATTTAAGTTGGATCCATAGCTCAAAGAAAAGCAATTTAGTTGCTAATTTCAACCTTTTTATAGTCAAGCATCTCTCTTCTTGGGCAAAAAACATCTTCTCCATGCCCTTGATCAAAAGAAACAACCTCAAAACCTTTAGTCAAATTACCCCCCTTCGCTAAAAAACCCTTATCTCACCAAAAATCCTCCCAAACTCAGCTAAACACCATGTCATGGGAAATAAAAGCATAGAATCCAACCCAATTTCCATTCTGAAAAACCTTACAAGCCCTCGGGTAAAACCCTAAACACTTCAAGCCATGGGTAAAACCCTAAAATCCTCACAAATTTTTTAAAAACATAATACAAGAGACAAAATCTCCATAAACCAACCCATTTTCTATTCTTCAAAAGAATACCTAGACTCTTCAAAACCTCAGAAACCATAACAAAACAGTTCCCACAGACTACAAGTACACAAAAAGAATCTATGAAAAGAAAGAAGAAAGAAGCAGGGAAGACATCTTTTCCAAATCAGCATCTTTTGAGGTAAAACGATTGCAGGAAAATCCTTCATCATTGCACCTCAGGGGGCATTTATTGACATGTAAAAGGTTTAGAAGAAATCGATAAGCAATTCAGCAAAATAAAAGTTAGGTCAAGGCTCAAACATGGTTCAAACACAGCAAAACAAAGTACAAACAGCTGAAAGACAAATCCTAAAAAGACATCTTAAAGATTAAAGAAGAAAAAAGTCAAAACACTTCAAAAGTGGAAAAAGTATTAAAGAAGAAAAAAAAAGTCAAAATACTTCAAAAAGTGGAAAAGTTTACACTAGCTAACTAAATAAATCAATGGTTAAATCAGCATCGGCCAACTGAACAGGCAGATGGAGCACTGACCGATAGAGGAAAGTGACTGGCCAATAGTTATAAATTCGATAGTTCACCGAGTAATTGATTGAGATCTAGTCAAATTATTTAGATATGATTTCAAGCTGATTGACATGATCCGAGGATGAAAATTTGGTTGCTAGCTCACAAAGTTGACTGTGGGAGGGTAGTCGACTGTACAAATGCATGGTCGGCTACCCCTCCTGCAAAATAAATTTTACTCAATTTTTCCCCTCCCACAAATGACTAGAGAAGACCTTTGGAGGCTATAAATACCTCCGCTTGGGCACCCATTCCAAGACAAATGTAGACAAGAAAGATGCACAACACACTATTGCATACAACAACACAAGGCACAAGGAAACACAGCAAAGTTCTTTAGATTCTCTTCAAGAAAACTACAACAATTCGACTTCTCCAAAGTTCTAGCTCTAACTCTCACTACAAGGTACTTGATCTTCTGAAAATAATTAGAAGGATAGTGCCTCGGTCCGAAAGAATCTTCAAAAAAGACAAATCTTTTGAGGCTTTCTTCATTCCTTTCACTTAAGAGTTAAAGGTGATATAGGTACAACTATGACCAACCTATTGGTATAATACGATAAATAATCCCTGGGTTTAACAATGACAATAGATACTTTCCCCTAAACTTCCTAGAAATGCTACATCCAAGGAAAACGATTGATAGGTTACGAAGATTGCTCAATTGACTTAAAATACAAGAAAGCGGCTTACATCTTCAGATTTGTTTCTTTTATATTTTTTTTATATGTAAATTATCAGTATTTTCTTTCTTTTTATAAAGTGTTGATCATCCAAGACTAAGCTGAGGGTTGTGATAAAAAAAAATACATGTAAATAGCTTGCACCTAGGAGGTCAAAATGCAAAAGAACAAAAAAAAAAAAAAAAAGGAATTGAAAGAGTGAAAAAGTTCAGCATTTCTTGCTCTTTTCCTCGCTCTCCAAAAAGGGGCGAACATGGGGTACATAAGTACCTAGTCAACTGATGGTTTGCCAAGTAGTGCCCATAAGGGTTATCTGTTATTTTCCATAATATAGTTGTCCCACGATGCCCTAACCTATCATACCAAAGAGTTAAAGGTCATAGGATCACTAAGCTCCAAGCTTTGTTTAAGCTTTATGCTTGGCTTTATTGTATTACTCATAACAGAGTGTGATTCATTATTGGAGATTGTTGTGTAATATAGTCTTGAGGAGAATGCACTTAGCTATTCTAGTGTTAGCTTCTAGCTTCCAACACTAGTAATGATGCATAAATGTTTTTTGTTACCTTCATTTATTGTTTAATGTGGTACCTATTCATCCTGATGTCTTTGAAGCTAAGCAAGTGTCTTCGGGTACTGTTGAAAAATGATGCATCTTTAATAAATATATGGGTACCATTGGGTAATATTATGTGGGCTCTTCTGGAGCCTTCAATTATTTGTATGGGTCCAATTATAGTGGATACTTTGTGTGGATTGTACACCAACTTTGAGAAAACTTCTCGTTTTTCAGTGTAGTAAGTGTTGCACTCTCCACCAGATGGAGATTATCCTCAGTTTCATGCATTCCATAATCCGTATTGCAAGAAATAATAAACTAACATAATTATTTAGTGGCATAACAAAACTGAAATTGAAAATAGCTAAACTATTTAGCATTTAAAGAAAATATGATATCTAGACATACAATACAGGGGATAAAAGAGTAAGTCCCAACACCCAACAATAGAAGTTGTAGGTTTTCTAGACCATGATTGGTAGTTCTCCCAATTTATAATTAATGCCTCATTAATCACCTTAGCTATGGTGGTTATTTTTATCTCTACTGATGGAATTATTATGTGTTCTTCTTTGGAGGAATTATTATATCTATCTCTTTTGGAGAAATTATTATTTCCACTTCTTCTTAAGGGATTATGTTTCTTACGTTTTATGCTTTTATTTTATTTAATTAGTTTGGCATTTATTTTAAGCATTGGGTGATCACACATGTCCTTCAGGGATATCATGGCGTAGAAAAATGAAGGCTTATGCTTTGTCTTCTGGGGACATCTTATTTCCTTCTTTGATGGCCTTACCAAGCTTTTTTGATTACGAATGTATCTTAGCATTAGACTGCCATGATAAGTAGTTTTCTCCATTAATCACAAGAGCTTTAAATCAAGTTTAGCAATGTTCGACAACTTTTCAATAACTATAATAAAATATTTAAAATTAAAGTGTATAGAGAAATAGAAATAAAAGGCAGAACTTCAAGTTCTTATCATCCAATTGAAGATAATCGAGAATGAATGTAATGAAGAATTAACCAATTGAAATTAGAATATTAGGTTCTTAACTTAAGAATCAAAACTTCTAGTTTTGTCAAGACTTCAGGTTTGAGTTAAAACTTTAGATTCTTAATTTATGAATCAGAACTTCTAGTACTGTTAATGTTTCAGGTATGAATCAAAACTTTTGGTTTTGTTAAGGCTTTAGGCTTGGATCAGAACTTCTGGTTCTTGTCAAATATTCATGTTTAATTTGGCCTAATATTGATCGATTACTTTGGATCTTAATATCAAAACTTCAGGTTTGATCATGAATATGAATCTAACAAGTTCACATAAAAGTGTAAAAAATCTTTCGGACTATAGGTCTATAATTCAGGGAACTTCAAGTCCAAATTATATATTTGATATAGAGCTTTCAGTTCTATTTTATGCAACTATTGCTTTTGGAAATAAATTCATCAAAACTAAAGTTTCATTTATTCTATTTGTGGTTGCAATAGTTTATTTTTAACTTAAACAAATAAAAGAGAGCCTCGTATTAATAACATGTTATAAGCAAGGGTGATTCATGGCCTGTTAGTCATTATAAAGCATGGAATTGGAATGCATATAAAGGAATTGATTGAAATGTATTTTTGTTCCATGAAATTGAGATACATAAGAAGTACTTTATTCAAAAGAGCTGGTTTGTGATCAGGGAATTCGAAAACATAGAAAATCACTGTCAAATGGGGTTCCATATTTGCACGGAATTTGTAGGAACTAATTGATTCAAATGGGCCAACATTTTTTCGTGGAGGTATAATACATAGGATATCACTATCAAATTTGGCCTGTTTCTCACAGGGCTAGAATACATAGGAAATCACAATCAAATGTGGCCTGTTTCTCTGATGGAGTTGTTTTACATACAAATACATTGATTAATATGGGACTCTTTGTTTGCATGGAATTTGATACATAGCAATTCATTATCAGATGAGCCTATATGTTTGCATGGAATTCATTGCCAAGTTATCCTCTTTATTTGCATTAAATTAGTTTCACATTCTAAATCTTTATAGATTCTGAAAAAAATGTGTAAATGGTGCTTCCAAGCCAACAGGGTAATATTTTAACATGTGTAAACTTTACATTACACTGTCATTACAATCTTTCGGTGGGCTCCAACATCAAATTTATTTCACAATTTCCTTACAAACGACTATGATTAGAGTAATTTAATGTGTTCATTGATATTTCAAATACTAAACAAATAACACATCGGGAGAAATAAGTAGATGGCTGCTATCATTACCAACAAGTGAAATCTGCAGCTGGGATACCCAAACACCCGCTAAGCTGATTTTAGAGTTCTTTGGAATTCAATACAAATCAGATAAATGGGCTGTAAGCAAACTTAAAATATGTATTAAATGACCAAGATTGATTAACATGAGTTAAGCTAATTTTCGTCGTCCATGTTTTGATAGAAATCGTCAAGTTTACTGTCAAGCAAATAAAATGAGATAATATCACTTGGTCTATTGCAAGGTTCAGTTTTGTGTTTGATCTGTTATTTATATATTGGTCTGAGGTCTCAAACAAATTAAAAACTTAAAATATAGTTATATTAGTAGTCAAAACGGTAACCTCTTTTATTTTTTTAATTTATTATTATTATTATTATTATTATTATTTTGTTTAAGAAAAGCTAAATCGATAACGTGAAAACCATTGGGGTGTGTTTATACAAGTAAGGTCAAAAGGCTGTAATGACAAGTGAGAAGATTCTCAGTTCAAGAGATTGAAAAAGAGGCCATTATCATGGATAGGGTTTTGCTATTTCAGCCGCCAACTATGCAACCCAACCAGTGCAGTATGACCCATTGGTTCGGTCCCATTCTAATATGTTAATTAAGGGTTTGGATTGAAAATATTTCTGTAATCAATAACTTTCTCGGGTTCTGTTTAAGCACGTCAACAGTGTTTGTGACCCAAGTTAGGCTAAGCCCAACACACATTGCTAGGTTTCGAGCTACGTTTAGGTCCACTAAGCCTAATTTCTTAACCTTCGAACCTAAATATGCTGACAGGCCTAGGCCACAAAATATTACCTATAATTGGGTTGACATATTTCCCAATGAGCCTGGATCTCTTCTTTACCTGTAGGTTTTATGTAAACCTAAAAATCAGACCAATGACTTAATGGGAGGTCCCATCTATTTATTAAAAATCTAAAGTGTTCAAAATAAATGTTCGCCTTATGGAGGGCGCTAAACAAATCTTCCTCTAATAACATATTGCTCCACTAACAAATTGATCAAGGAAAACATGCACTTCTTATAATATCTTTTCACATGATTTATATGTCATCATTCTTATTGTGAGACCAACATATACCAAGTGCGACATTTATATGAGCGGGGGAATTTGAGCTTTTTAGTTTTTTAATAGGTGGCTCCACTGTGGGGCATCGTGAATCTTAATTAAGATGGGCAAACTTTCTAGTTTGGGTTTTATAATAGAAAACAACCTCAAAATAGTCCTCAAACATTTGCCTACTAGTAAGAAAGGGTTTACTGATTAATAATATAGATAAAGGTAATTAAGTTTTCTAGTTTCTTTCTAATAGATTGTTGTTGGTAACAAACCTTATTGTCATAAGCATGAAATAATTTATATGTTTACTTTGGGGGGCCATCTCTAAAAAGACCTCTTATTGAATGATTTAGTGGTTTTTTTACATATTTGAGGATTACATAAATCTCTAATTGTAATTTACCTTTCATTAGAAATGTAGCTTTGGCCTCTAAAAAATTAAGTTATTGGGTGCCTCGCATTTTTGAGTTGAGCCTTTATAGCTACCCAAGACACATTGTTCTCAAACCCTGGACTTCGTCTTCTTCCACTACAAACACAACAAAATAACAAGCAATTAATGACAAAGAATCAAATGAGCGAGGCCAAGTCAATCTTCCCCACAAACCAACGGTTTTCATAATATTTTTTTTTTGGTAGAGGGTTTTAATAAAAGTTGATAATACCTCTAATGCTTAAAGATTGCCCAACATGGCTACCCATACGTTGCCCACAAACATCAAGACTCACAAAATTTCTCCAAATAAAATAGCTCTAGAAGTCCAAATTTTCACAAAAGTATACCTAAATCCATCCCCTCCATTGTTACTCGAATCCACCACCAAATCGAGAGAAACTTTTCATTTCTACACTTTCACTGAACACCTTGTACTCCAAACTCACACCCTCAAATCCCGGGGGGGGCGCGGGGGTGGGGGGGGCGTGTTTTAGAAATGTGTGGAAACCAAACATGGGAACCCCAATCCCAAGGAAGACTGCCGAGATGACCTAAGATGGATATATCATCATCTGGAGTGTTGGGAAAAGCGGCACAACGGAAAATACCCGCGATCTACGGATCTACCACGATAAACACACAGCAATTACACCATCAAGCAATCACACACATGACACAGCAGTTTTACGTGGTTCGGCAATCCTGCCTACGTCCACGGGAGGAGAGAACTCATCTACTATGATCCATCTCGATCCCCTCAGGATCTAGGGTTACAAAACATTAATATATAGTTCCCGCTTTCTTGGCCACCAAGAAAACCCATACATAATAACTAAATTACCCCTAACCTTGAGTCTCGGTTCTGGCTAAACCAGACGACCGATCCGGCTAAACCGGAATACAAGACAAAACCCAACAATCTCCACCTTGGCTTGGATTCCGCAAATCTTCAGAGCCACCTTGAGATATCTGGTAATGTCTTTCACGCACCTTGCTGAAGGGTACGTCTCCGCACACGCTACGACCTAGCGTGGCCACAGTTGCCTCCTTTGACCTCGACACCACTGTCTTGAACCTTCGAAGTGCTCTCCATTTGTTGCCACATGCATGCATCCTTGCAACACAATGAACCTAACTTCTGTCCGTTAAGACAAAACTGAAGACCTCCCCGAATCCGGATCTCACTGGTACCTTGTGAATCCTTCCTTCTATCTCCATCCCGGTGTTCTTTTCGTCAAACCTACAACTGTCCTGTTCTAGCCTGTTCTGGTGGGTTGGGCACAGTACATGTGGGTTAGGTATGACCCGATGCTTAAATCGGCTTACTCCGACCTGAACAAGACTACCTTTTCTTCCCCGAGAAAATCATCTCCGTTCAGGGCTTCCTGGATTTCCGCTAGATGATATCATCGAAGATCCATCAATCCATTTTCCAATGATCCGTCGCATCTAACTCCACCTGAATCACAGATTTCCTCCCTTGTTATTTGATGTCTCCTTCACTGCTCCACCTGAAAAAGCATCTCCTATCAACCTGCAGAGATTTCTGACCATCTCACCCTCCATGATGACCAATGTTCCCTTTTCCACCTTCGTAACTCCACCCACTACAATGCACTTGCAGCCTTTGAAGTCTAAGGCACACAAAGAAATCCTATTTCTTCGTCAACCCGGAACATATATCACAGCCGTTAGGGTTTGAATAACATCATCATACATTTGGATCTCTACCGTTCTTATCTCAAATGCTCATCTATTTGCATTCTCCCCCATAAGAACAAATCCATCAACAATGAGAGTTATTTGCATCAAACCAATCTCTACTCAATCACATGATAGGAAGAATCTGAATCTTAATACCATGAATCATCAACAAGATCCATACCTGTAGCGACTAAAACTGATTCCTTGTTAACTGAATCCGAGTTTTCTTGCACACTACCTCCTTTCGATTCTTATTCTTTTTGCTTTTTCTTCCACTTTGGCATGTCGCTCCTTCTCGATCCCGTCGACGCAGATCTGAGCTTTCCATCAAAGTACTTGGAGCAATCTACCATTCATGACATCAAGTAATACTTTTTGATCATTGCTGCATCATGGAGTCTAACACTCTATCCTGCCAATCCCTGAAGTTGTTTCTCAATCAAACACTTCAATCTGGCCCGTGATGCTTGGATCCATTGCTATCATCGTGAATCTGTCAGTTTCTTCAATCCCCCAATTTTCTGCCCATCAAAATGCCAATATCTTTTATCTGCCTCGTAGATCTCGTCACCGTGAGCATGCTGGAAGAAACGGATCTGAAATCCGACTCCGGATGGCTTCGATATCGCAGAATTAATTCTCTACACTCCATTGGTCAAACATCCATGTTGACCGTTGACCAGCCCATCTTCTTCCATATATGCGTAGATCTGCTCACAACGAGTCCGTAGGAGTAAACGGATCTCCGATCGGACATCGGATGATCAAGATATCGCATAAACAATTTCAGCCACAAATCTGGTCAAACCTGCCTGTTGACCGTGCTGACGTCACTGCTGACGTCACGGATTGTTGGCAAACTGGGCTTCTGAAATGGATCTGAGTCGGGTTCACCTGACCCGAACTGAGCTGAACTGCTCGCTCTGCTGTCGCTGGGCTTCTGTGCAGGTTGGTCGGGTCGAACCTGACCTGACCTGAACCCGCTGTTGCTTTCTGGACTTGATTGCAATCGGGTCAGATTGAACTGACCCAACCCAGAACCCGAACCCGACCTGGAAACCAGACGCTGGGCTTGTGCTGTACGGCGGGTCAGGTCAAGCGGACCCAACCTGAACCCATAACCCAGAAGCGACTGTCTTCTCCAAATCGTCTGTTTCTCTGTTCTGCAACAGAGAGAACGCCTCTTCGTCCTCGGCAACGCCAGTGGCGATGGAGTCCAACTCCCAGCAACGATGGTTGATGGCGCCCGGTGGTGCGCTTTCCAGCGACGACTAGCAGTCCGGCAAAGAGGGACGAAGACGGCGAGAATCTCGGCGATCGTTCCGGTGACTAGAACAGGTCGCGGCTCTTTTTCTCCCTGCGGTCTCTCCGTGTATACGATGTTGACAGCACTGCCATTACCACCTGCAGATGCAATTGCAACTCCTCTTTCCACCATGATCGACGAAACCAATAACACCAACAACAATGACAGTGATGAGGGCTTTATCTCCTTTGGCCGCCCAATGTAGATCCGCGGAAGAACCTGCGGCAGCCGCTCGTACTGCGCCGTCAGCCGCTCCACCTCGAACTCCGCCACGAAAACCAAGTCGATCGTGTACCTCTGCAACTGGAAAGGCAGCAATGAGAGACTGTCAATCTCTCCGATCTGTTGCACAGCGGCCCACAAGAGATCACGTTCGATCTCTTCTCCTCTAGTTGATCTTTTCTCCGGCCTTTCCCCTTTCCACAACAGAGTCTCCGATCCTCTCTGTGTTCTCCAAGCCCGGTGAAAAACGAACCAGATCCGATTTCCCTCGACGTGCAACTGTCTGCCCTCTTTTTAGTTTTTGCAGCAAATCGACCTGGAACGTCTTCTCCTTCCTTCAATCTCTATTCTGTAACAGAGTCAGGAGAAGGGTCTGCAACTCGAGTAAAGGCCCATCTTGTTGATCACAACCTTGATCTTCAACAGGAAGATGGATCCGAGCAAAACTACCCGATCAACTGCTGATCCTCTTCTTCCCTTGCTATTCGAGTCTTAGATTTGTCAATCGCAAAATCCGAGCGATCTCAACCTTGCTCTAATAACACTTGTTGGGAAAAGCGGCACAACGGAAACCACCCGCGATCTACGGATCTACCACGATGAACACACATCAATCACACCATCAAGCAATCACACATATGACACAGCAGTTTTACGTGGTTCGGCAATCTTGCCTACGTCCACGGGAGGAGAGAACTCATCTACTATGATCCATCTCGATCCCCTCAGGATCTAGGGTTACAAAACATTAATATATAGTTCCCGCTTTCTTGGCCACCAAACCAGTGAGATTCTGATTCAGGGAGGTCTTCAGTTTTGTCTTGACGGACAGAAGTTAGGTTCATTGTGTTGCAAGGATGCATGCATGTGGCAACACAATGAACCTAACTTTTGTCCGTCAAGACAAAACTGAAAACCTCTCCGAATCCGGATCTCACTGGTACCTTGTGAATTCTTCCTTCTATTTCCATCCCGGTGTTCTTTCCGTCAAACCTACAACTGTCCTGTTCTAGCCTGTTCTGGTGGGTTGGGCACAGTACATGTGGGTTTGGTATGACCCGATGCTTAGACCGGCTTACTCCGACTTGAACAAGACTACCTTTTTTTCCCCGAGAAAATCATCTCCGTTCAGGGCTTCCTGAATTTCCGCTAGATGAT
Source organism: Sextonia rubra (assembly GCA_037013555.1). Lineage (NCBI taxonomy): Eukaryota > Viridiplantae > Streptophyta > Magnoliopsida > Laurales > Lauraceae > Sextonia > Sextonia rubra. The sequence continues at coordinate 12,586,224 of JASUAD010000011.1, forward strand.
ATCATTGAAGATCCATCAATCCATCTTCCGATAATCCGTCGCATCTAACTCCACCTGAATCACAGATTTCCTCCCTTGTTATTTGATGTCTCCTTCACTGCTCCACCTGAAAAAGCATCTCCTATCAACCTACAGAGATTTCTGACCATCTCACCCTTCATGATGACCAATGTTCCCTTTTCCACCTTCGTAACTCCACCCGCTACAATGCACTTGCAGCCTTTGAAGTCTAAGGCACACAAAGAAATCCTATTTCTTCGTCAACCCGGAACATATATCACAGCCGTTAGGGTTTGAATAACATCATGGAATAGTTTTATAATAAAAAAAATACATGAAGAACTCTCTTGTCATTTTAAGATTTTTCTTCATATAACTGTTCAATTATTTTTTAAAATTAAGTTGTTCATAAAAATCCCTTGTTTATTTATTGGGTTAAAAATGTCAACCGAAACCCAAAACTTCCTAGTTTGGTTAGGGTCAGGTTAAGTCTTTTCATCCCAATTCCCGACCTATCGGCCATAGGCCCACAAATCAGATGGTTTTACTTCGCCACTAGTACCCTTGAAATGGACAGGTAGAAAAATTGAAGCGGCTAAAGGTTGATGATACGCAACACTGAAAACCAGGGAAACCTGGTAGGGACACTCATGGGCCAGGCTGGGCTGGGCTGAGCCATATCTGGCCGTAGCCTTACCTTAGAAACAGAGGCCCATGTCCAGCTCGCACCCGACAAGGGAAGTAAGTGCCTGGCCCAGAACTGGCCACTTCAATTATGCCACACCTAAGCCCACCCACTTGGTCAATCGTGCCAGCCCAGGCTGGGCAATCTTCTATCACTTATTAGTCCAAATTACAAGTACAAGCACTACTTGTGCAGGCTAGGCAGGCCAGTCTTTTGGCTTTCTATCACTTAATCTCACTCAGCCCAAAAATTAAACTGGCCCAAATTTCAGATAAAGGCTCGATCCAAGAACTATAATCTAAGCCCAAAAATGACCCAAAGAAGGCTGGGCCATGTTGGCCTAGATCTGGCCTGATCTATGAGTACCCCTAAATATGGGGCCTGAGATTGTCATTGTGATTCCAAGATTCAGTCAATCTGAAAAGGTACCCACTTGTTTGACCATCTGGATGTCTTTTTTTTTTTTTTTGTTTTAATGTATCTTTTTGTTGTGTTTGTAGGAAACAAATTTCAGATTAAAATACAGTCCTTGAGACTACAAATCATTTCTAGATGATGGCAAAATTGTGGAACGCACAATTTCTTATATTGTAATCACGAAAGATTGCTTATGCAACTTCATTCCCCATGCAGTGAAATCAATCTGGACCAACGATCCATTGGGTCCCATGTAAGATTACTCATGGCCTAAAGAACAATCAGACTAGCAGGCTAAAGCATTCAATTATGCACCTGTAATTGTAATACTAGAACTGTTCAGACAATTTTGGCTTCAAAACTAATTTTATGTCACCAAGGGATGACAAGATCCTCCGAATCATTGCTTTATATTACAATAACCCTCCATAGCTCTTATGAACAGAAAGGCAGCTTCCATCTGAGCTTATTGCTACCGACCCATACAGCTAGCTGAACTTTAACAAATTTTAAAATATTCAGTCTTTAGAAAGACAACTGAAAACCAGTGGCATTGTTTTAATTCTTTGCAAGCAATCGCGCAATGACTTGGCCAAGCTCTTCACCACAGTCCTCCTGCACATGATGCCCTGCCTGAAAAACCCAACAAGCCAACTGCACATTTAGTTCTACTTGGAATTGTTGATTGAGTTCATTATTTTTTTTACCAGCTATTGAGTGGCACGTGGGCCTGCTATTGACTAAACTGGATTTTCATTTGGGGGCCACCCGCTCCTGGAGACATCTCTCACAGCTTGCGGTAGAGATAAAATTCTGAGCCCCTTCAGAGATACTTGGTTGAACGCCAATCATACGGGGATAGCATGATGAAAATGTCTCATTTGGATATGATTTTGGGCAAAAGTCATCTCAATAAGATCCTCACAACTATTGGTTTAGGGACCTTAGTTTAATGGTTTCCTAAGTTGCACTTCTTATAAAATTCAATCCAATGATAAGAATGACTTGGATTGGTGTCAAATTAAGGTGAGTGCTAATTCATGGAGGGTTAGTGAGAATGAGGAGGTTGAATTGGTGATGAATGGCTCCCCGTGGTGGTAAAAGAGTTCTCTCACACAAGCTGTGAGAGATTGCTCTTGGGAGAGGGTTTTCCTTCATCTGGAAGGGTCCATGGACATGTCAATGTGCAAATACCTCCCATCAGGAGATTACACAGTCAATCTTTTTTATTTTTTTTTTAACCCATTTCCCTTCCCCAGTTTTTGAATTCAGGGCATCAAAACCTTCCCTGTTCAAGAGACAGCAAAAGTAAAATTCGATAGAAGAGATATTTTCATTATTGATACCCAAACACAACTGAATTACTTCCCAGTCACACTTGAACTCAGCCAACTTTATTCCTTGTGAGCTGTTTTTATAAGGAGGAGGTTTGCATGATGCCTGAGCATTTTGGTTGCAAAGACACCCTCTTCAAACGACCAATAAAAGAGCAAGATATGTAGAGTGGGAGTGAGAGCCAACCATTGGAGAAAGAAACTAGGGATTGTTTAGAGAGAAAAAATAAGGATTTTTTTTTGATAGAAGGAAAAATAAGGATTTGAAAGAGAGAATAATGATTTGAATAGTCTGAGAGAGAATTAGGGAAGCAGTAAAATCATTGCTTCTTATTGGGTATTAGAAACGGGACAGAAACGCTCCTTTGTAAAGCGGGCTTTTTTTTTTGTGTGAATTCTCCTTTAATAATATATATAGGACACTTATCCAGTGTGCCCAGTGTGCATCTCGTGCACCAGGGGTGAGGCCCACCTGATGGTCCATTCAAGTGGACCACATGTAGCACCGCACTAAATTGCACCTGTCGCTCGAGTTTGGGTCTCATCCGAAAAGACTATACCGTTGGATCGACTACACACCCATCTGAATGGACTGTTGATGCAGTATAGACCTCAATGGCCACATGTGTAGGGCCCAAATAGATTTAGGATTTTTATTAAGTAATTATGTCATTGGATTTTATTTTATTTTGTGTTGAAATTAGGATTGAGTTTCCTAGTTTGATCAGATTTCTTAGGCTCTAAGTTATCTTCATTATTTATATGCCATCGTGGACATGAAAGTATTTAGAGTTGATTAATTGAATTGGGTTTCCCATTGAGGTGCGTCCTCTTTTATTGTCTTTTTGGAGACGTTAGAAGTGTCTTTAGACATATGATTGTGGTTGGGCACTTTCCACAAGCCCTAACAACTATACATCGTTAAACTTGTGGGGCCTATATAGAGATGATATAGGTGAGGGATGAGGCTAATTTTTTTTGTAGAGAGGAGGGTCCATGGAGATCTTGCAATATCCCCCTGGTCCCAATCCTAGGTGCGGCCCCATGTGGCCCCACGTTGAGGTGGGAGTGGTCATCCAGTGTACACATTGTACAACGGTTGACCACTGTATCTCTCTCTCTCTCTCTCTCTATATATATATATACATATGATCAGCAAATTTTTTCTATTGGCAAATAGTAATACATGTTTACTTTGAAGTGCTGAGTGATGGATACAAAACAAAATATTGGAAAACTATCAACATTGATACATATTAGTTCAAGCATATTTATATTTATGGTTTTAAATCTGCCTTCCATAACAATGATGATATCATTATGCAGTGTTGCTATAACAATGATGATATCATTATGCAGTGTTGCAAATATCTCCCATATTTTAAAAATCATGTAATAATCATGCTAGAAAATGGTGATCAGACTAAGAAAAGACATTATTCCTGAGCTTTTCTCAAAATATCCCAGTTATGTGAATATCTTGGTAATTATTGCTAAAGATACTGTAACATTCCTGTGAGTCTCACCTAAGGATATATGTTTAACTAGTACATTTTAGCAGGGATATGATTGTACAAGGTTGATTACACCATGCGATCAAGATTGAATAAAATCCGTATGGGAGCAGTCCACTTTATGAAGATATAAACCATTCAAAAGATTTATGCACCTTTGTAATTTCATAGGTCCATGATTCGCTGCAACAGTCACCGTTTGGTTTGGATATTTTCTCAAAAACAATTCAGTAACATCATATATTAATCATATTTTTGCACTAGAAAATATTTTCCATTCAATGGGGACCACATAATATGGATCCATACTGTTAGTCTAATTCTCCAAGTGTCAATACAAACCCAATTTTCAAGTCAATCAGTGTAAGATTGACCATTGGGTTGGACAGAACTGAAAGATGTACCAAAATTTTAGTCCAATCCGACCATGAATGTAGCTCTGATTGGAATGCAGATCCAACAGCTACAAGGAAAATAAGCATCAAATGGACAGTACTAATTGCCAAAATGTGGGCCCCATTGAGAGTAGAATACAGATTTATCAATGAATTATTATTAATTAGTACTTCAAAAACATTTTTCTTCAATCCAATGGTTGATTTCCTCTTTTTAGAGAAGAGCTCAAGCCTGCTATAAGTAAACATGGAAAGGTCACAACTTGAATGGTTCAGATCTATGAAAGGTGACCCCACATTATATAATTGATTTGACCTTGCACCATGTGCCCAACCATATGTAATCACTCCCAACTTTAACAACGTCTCAGAATTTTACCAAAAATTTGATAGTTCCAGATATTTTCCCAAGATGAGAAATTGCCAACATGACGTGTGAAGGAGCTACCTATATATCGTGCATTTGTAGTGGTAGAAATAAATTTACTACAGATTCTAATTTTTCCAAGTTCTCCGACCAAGTCAACATTGACAATTTTTAGGATAAAGACATGGTGCAGAAGAGGAATTTGAAAAGCAATGTCCCATATTGTGATTGCTAAATTTTGCACCAAAAGGAAAACTATTTGTGAAACCAAAATATTTCAACCTCTTCTTTTCTTTTTGAAACCCAAATATTTCAACTTTTCTCTTTTCATTTATTTTGTTTGTTTGTACCTTTGGCAGCTCCACCAGTTCATGGTTTAACCTCTTGCAGAAATCCTCAACACCATCATAGTTCAACCAACGGTCTCGTAGCCCCCAACATATTGTTGTGCTAACTTTCCATGTTTGGCTGGATAATATCTTCCTTGTGTCTTCAACATATGCCTATATTAAAAAAAAAATTAAGAACTAGAAATTGCATGATAAAATTATTAATTTTCTGACATGGACAGATATGTTTCACGGTCAAGTCCTAACATGACAAAGCAACTATGATACTTGGGTAAATTTACTGAGCAGAACATATCTTTATATTCTCAAGTGCATAAGTGTGTTAAGTGGTGCATAACCTCATCTCACATGACAAGGATCAAAACCATCTATGAACTATGCAAATCCAAAATGCAACCACATATTGCAATAGATTCATTATTTGGAAACCCCTAGCACTTTTGTGATGACATTTAACATCCTATGCTAGATTACAAGAATTTAGTGCCATCCATGTTCCTTCTGTCCTCCATGCACAATGGCACATTTCTTTTGGTGGGTCATCAGAGATTCAGACACATGAATACGATCACTTTTTCACATTCAAAATTAACATGGACATAGGCTGACATGTGTCTCAATAAACAAGACTGGAGTAGTGCTTCAAAAACACAGGATCAAATCTGTCAATACATTAGAGAAACTATACTTTATTTAAATCAATATACACACTACTTTTTTTGTTACGACATTACCAAAAAAAAAAAAAAACAAGTTTATAAGTAATATAACTTAGAAACAACAGGAACCAGGTTGAGATTAACCTTCAGATCCTTCTTCATGGCTTTACTTATTGCTGTTAATGCAAAACCAGAAGAACCAGATGTAAGGTATGGTCTTCTATAAACCATTGCATCTTCCTCTTTCATAGCATATGGCCCACAGCTCGTCAAGGTTTTATCACTGGCTCTGAGAGGATCCTGAATTGTTTGCAATTAGCACATACTTATAAAGCAGTTTGCTAATTTAGCCTATTTAGATGTACCCCAATTCCCATATTACAAAGCACTTACGACTATTTAGGCAAAACAGATAGTTACATTTTTTGCTACCTTCCTGGGAATAGAAGGGACCAGAAGTGGAAACCACATTGGTATTTCTGCCCAATTCATTATCAGAAAATTTTGTGTACATGATTGTGGAGAAACAGTATCCCACCCAATTCTGACTCCCTCTGTCCAACCACAGCAGAATAGAAAACATCTGATCTTCTCAAATGTCGATAACAACACTGGTGAAGCCCTAAAACCACCAAATATATTGGAAATATCAGCCAATATATCATTCCTTCTTTTCCTCTTATTGAGAGTTGTAACAGCTTTTATTCTGTCACACATATCACATATATGATATATCATATAGATGACTCTGTGGAGGAATCATATAAACCTATCATTTCGGAGGACGTACAGACAAGTTTATTTCAGCAGTACCAAAAATATGATATGGGTTCCTCAAAAATACTTTAGCAATTCAAGTTAAAAACAAACCACTTAACCATAAGAGAACGTCTCCTAACCTGGGAGAAAATTTCACCCAATAGAAAATTGCTGAAGGAAGATAATGCTGATGGTAGCTTAGCATGCTTGTCCGTCAGCTTTCACGTAATAAGGAACATGTCAGTTGCCCTTTTCAGGTTTAAACACAATTTCTTATCAAATTTTGTGTTCTTTTCAACTTCATTTACACATTATTTCCTGAGGAAATATTTGTGTCCAGAACAATCAACAAGAGAATCAGTACTAGTATTATACAAAGCATCTTGCAAAACATTTTTCAATAGGTTCTCTTTGACTAGTACTCTTGGTTCAAAAACAAAATAATCCATACCGGAGGATTCACAAGTATAAGATTTTTTAGCTTGTCCTGATGATAGCTAGCATATTTGACAACAACTGGAGCGAAGTAGCCCTGCAAAATTTTCAGTCAGCAAAAACTTCTTAGTTTCACTTAAATTTGACAAATTATCAATACATCATGTTTGTCTGCAAAATAAACATCAGAAGCCAAAATATACCTGAACAACAAGGGAAAACTTATCTAAAGAAAGTTCATCAATAAGAGACTCCAAGGATGACACATACTCTGTAAATCAAAAGGAAGGTTTAAAAGAATAGAATATTAGTTTTAGCATTCAAAATAAATAAATAAATACAGATTTTAAATGTTTGAGAAGGAACTGGAACTTGGAGGAATTATATTCATATCCCTTTTAGCAATGACACATCCAGAAGAACTCACCATCCAAGGTGTAATCAAAACCATACTTTGGCTGGGGCTTATCTGAAAACCCAAAACCTGAAAGATGGGTACATGTTACCTTGGTAAGTGTGTAACATTACACAGGCACATAACATGAATTTGTCCACACTAAAACAAGCACAGCATTCCAAATACTTGAAGCCTCACATTCAACCTGGACAAAAAGAATGCTTGACTTGGCACTTTTTCATGACAATGTGTTGGGAACATAAATCTAATGCTGAAAAATGTATCTTGAAATCAAAGAGAAAAAAAACCACATAGAGAAGATTATGGTATCTATGGAGCAAAATGAAGCAGGAAATCTACAATTAATGAGAGATGCCAGTCGCTTGAGTTTTCCACTCTAGATTCTGGCACTCTTTTAAGTTCCAAATGACAAAACAACCAAAAACTTCTGACTGATTGTCCCTAGAGTAATTCGATATTCTAACAATCACAAACATACACCAATTGTCCTTAAGAATAGTTTGATATTCTGACAATCACAAAGCTTATTAAAGAGGCCTGATGTAAAACAAGATGGACTCATTGTAATAAAGCGAGGGGTAGGGAAAAAGGTCTCACAAAAGCAAATTGGCCAGTGCTAATACAAGGATGGTAGATTAATGCGCAGAGGGGCTCGGCTAAAAACCATGGTAATTCTACTGAAGAATGAATTATAAACAATCCATACAAAGTAAAGGAAAATAACTTGGTGGGAGGGGGCTTGTGGTGGTGTTGAAGTTGTTGAAGGAAGTAATATGGTTCTAATAAAGCTGGGGGATAAACAACTTGGAGGTACCTTTGGTCAGTTTTCATTTTCAAATAGCTTGGGATGGCCTATGTTAAAATATTCTTTAGTTGAGTATTGTTTATATATGCCTAAGGGCCTTAGACCTGCTACCCTTTATCTTTATTTTCAAGGAAATGGGTTTTGGCTGCATTTACATATGAAACCCTAGTAGTGATTAGTTGCATCAAGAACGTAAACTTGAAGAGAGAGAGAGAGAGAGAGAGAGAGTGCAGATTAAAAAGAGTGCAGGAAATTGTATCTTTGTGAGAATTTGCAAACATTTAGACAGAAAATATTGGGTACTCTTTCAATCATCCTGCGGGAAAATAAATACAAGGAAATGGGAAGTAGTACAAAGGACATGTATAGTACACATATTGAACATGGAGATACAGTACAATACTCTGCAGAAGAACAAAACTCTGGACCCTTTTTACTAGCATGGTAAATGCAGATGAAATTATCTGAGAGATCCCACTCAGATGTTTTTCTTCTTGATGCTTTGTACTTCTTATTTTTAACATGTGATCGTGAGTATAGAACTTCATCATTACTCATCAAAAAATGTTAATAGAAAATAATGGCATACTACCAATTGTTGTCTATAAAAACAAACAATATCTTTAATAAACAAAATCATCATCATCATCATCATTAAAGCCTTATCCCAACCATGTTGGGGTCGGCTACATGAATTCTATTTCTCCATTCCGTTCTATTTTGAGCTAAATATTTCGATAAGTGCAACTTCTTCAAATTTGAAATCTTCAATAAACAAAATAAAAAGAAAAAAAGAAAATCTTGAAATATGCGTTACAGCAGAAGACCCCCACATTTCTTGTGTATGACTTACCAAGCCAATCAAAAGCAATTGCACGATAAGCTTTGGACAGCTTAGGAAGAACTTTGCGGAATGAATATGCCTGTCAGCAGCATCAAATAAGACATGCCTTTAACAAGGTGAGGGTGTTTGGTTTCCTCCATCAGACCCGAGTTAAACAACCTCAAATCTAAGTCTCAAAACAGCTAGACTTAAATAGCTTATACACAAAAGGTAACAATAAAATTAATATTTAAACTCTTTCAGAAACTTAATAGAAGGACTAGAACTACTGAGATATAAAGTTACACATGTAGTTCTCGTAAATAAAAGAGAAAAATCTTAACATATGAATTTCTTCTTAAATTTTATGGTTGACTTCCTCTCTTATAGTGGTGCATACAATCAATTACAACGAGCAATCGATTGATTTGGGTGATTTACCCAGATTTTGTAGATTGCAACAAATCTTAACAAGTATGATGGTGATCCCACTACAGATGTGGTACGGTGACAGTGGAATTAGTGCCACGGTGATAACCCCCCACCCCCTCAACAACACCATCTCAAATCAATGACAGTGAATCAACCAGCAGCAATCTATCAACAAAGAATTGATGTTTGATGCGTAGAAGACCATTAGTGAAAACGTCAACTGTTAGAAGATCTATATTGACATGGGAAAGTGTAGTGAGCTTTACATCAAATGATTCTCAAATGCAATGGCAGTTGACTTCGACGTGTTTCTTTCTCTTGTGAAACGCAGGATTAGTGTCATGGCCCAAAACCCGGGCCCTTCGAACTCCATGTCGCAGCTATGAGTATTCATTTTCCCACATGCATAAGTTAAAATAAATAATTCAGATTTGTGGGCATAAATTAATATCTTGAAATTATAATGAAAACTGTGGGAATCTCTTGTATGCTTTACTTGTCATAGTGAAGATGTTCGTCCTCCTGTGCCCGTGGATGTAGCCCTGTTTGGGTGAACCACGTAAATCTCGGTGTCTCTTCTTGTGTGTGGTTGATTGTTGATCTATTGTTCCGTGGATGCGCACAACGGGTGGTTGTCAGATATTCACAAATAGTTGGACAAGATAGCAAGTTGATTGGCAAGTTAAAAGAGGAGATGTCAAAATCGTTTGACATGAAAGACTTGGGTCCCGCACGAACGATATTGGGCATGCAAATACGTCGTGATAGGAGTTCCAAGCAGCTGTGGTTGTCACAGGAGAAATATGTTGAACGAGTTCTCGAACGGTTCAACATGAAGAATGCTAAGCCAGTTAGCATACCTCTAGCCAGTCACTTCAAATTAAGCAAGCGCTTGTGTCCTTCTACAGATGATGAAAAGGAACGGATGGCATGTGTTCCTTACTCCTCTGCTGTGGGGAGTCTCATGTATGCCATGGTTTGTACACGGCCAGACATTGCTCATGCTGTGAGTTTAATGAGTCGATTTCTCGCAAACCCTGGAAAAGAGCATTGGGAAGCAGTGAAGTGGATCTTTAGGTATTTGAGAGGTACTTCCAAGGTGTGCTTATGTTTCGGAGGATCAAAACCAGTCATGGAAGGTTATACTGATGCTGATTTTGCAGGCGATCTTGATCGTCGGTTGTCGACTTCTGGTTATTTGTTTACTTTTGTAGGGGGAGCTATTTCCTGGCAATCAAAGTTACAGAAGTGTACAGCACAGTCTACAACTGAAGCGGAATACATAGCTGCTAATGAAGCAGGGAGAGAGATGCTTTGGTTGAAGAGATTCCTTCAAGAACTAGGTTTGAAGCAAGAAGTATATGTAGTTTACTGTGATAGTCAGAGTGCTATGGATTTCAGTGAGAATGCTACATATCATGGTCGCATGAAGCACGTTGATATCAAGTACCATTGGATTCGTGAGGTGATCGAGAAGAACTTCATGAAGCTGGAAAAGATTCATTCGGACAAGAATCCCTCGGACATGATGACCAAGGTTGTGTCTAAGGGAAAGCTGGAGCTGTGTTCAGAGTTGGCTGGACTGAACTCCCAGTAAGGGGTTCAGGGCATCTTCCCCATGGTCTGGAGGGGGAGATTGTTGGCCATGTAGGTCCAGACCATGTTTGGGTTCAAATCTGGGGTGGTTTCCTAATGTATTAGGAATTTCCTATTTTGCTAAATAGTAGTTTTCTAATGGGTTAGGACTTTCCTTTTTCTTGAGATAGAGTTCTTGGGGGATAAGGATGTACTGGTTATATATATGAGATGTAATCTGTAACCCTAGAGAGGTCAGTCAGAGAGGCTGAGATTCCAAGGCTGTGGTTTCACAGATTGGAGGAGAACCCAGTGGAAATTGGTTTCCCGTGGACGTAGGCATTCTTGCCGAACCACGTAAATCTTCTTGTCTTCTTGTGTGGTGATTGGTTGATCTTGCTTGAGTTTGCACACACGCGCACAACAAAAACTAATGCAAGAGAAGACAAAACCTTTATAGCTCACAACAATGGAAATTAAAACAACGATGCATGTGTGTAGGCAATAATATAATAAAAGATATTTTCATCATAGCATAAAACAATGATGAGGTTTATTTGTTAAGACAGGTTAAGGTTTCTAATTCTGACCTTTGGACCACCACCTAACCACCATCTACACAGCCTTTCAAAATCATACACCTCAAGGGTGCCCTGTGGAATGCAAGTGGTGAGCTATAGTCAATTGAACGGCTGACCTATACACAATAAAACAATGCATCTACCATGACATTTGCCTCCCTAAGAACAGGATGAAAAGAGGCTCCAAGCTAATTAAAAATATTCTTCACTTCCTCCACCAAATCTACCAATCTCCAAGGATAAGAAGCCTTGCCAAAGCCCTACTGAATAGTTGAAAAAGAATCACCTTCACGAATTTCACTATTACCACCCAAACTAAGCAACTCATGGGAACCCAATCAATAGAGCATAGACTTCAGCTTCATTAGCAATCTATGAGTCCATAGGCTTAGAATAGTTTGTCCTCACCTTGCCCTCACAATCCCGAATCACACCACCAATTCCACCACAATGAAAATCATGAAAATAACTAGTATCAAAATTCAGCTTAAGAACACCAGAAGTGGGGCTCAGCCATAGAGCTCTTTGCATTACTTTATCACGCCAAGTTCCCATCAAGAAAGGAACCTAAGATCTATTAAGATCAAGAGAAACATTGACAAGCTCCTTAAGCTTACTAACCCACTCAGACACTATCAAAATAATAGATTAAGCGATCTCTATTATTGATTTACTTTTATTGCAGAAAACTCTGTTATTCCTTTCCTTTCAGTGCTTCCAAAAAGTAGCATAAAGAATTGACTTCCTTAAAATCTTACCACGAACAAACTTCTACCTAAACACCATTCAAGAAAAGACCTTCCATAGTCTTTGGCATAGCCCAATTCATATCAAACAGGTTAAAAAGAACAATCCCAACTCTGTAAGAAAAAGGACAATGGATCATCAAATGATGCACTGACTTTTCATCTCTCAAACATAAAGGACAACCATTGATAATAACACGATTCCTTTTTCGTAAATTATCAATAGTTAGAATTTTAACCTGCTTAGCCACCTTGCAAAAAACTCAAAACTCTACTTGGAACATATGATACCCAAAAGCTGTGCCAACCTTCCATTCTAACATCTGATGCCAACAATACCTTGCAAAAAGATTTAATTGAAAAATGACCTCTTACATCTGGTTTCCAAACCCAAACATCAGATTTGCCATGTGACAAATAATACTTTTCAATACAACCAAGTAATCGAACAAAATCAGCAATTTCAACATCCATCAAATTTCTCTAAAAAGAAAAATACTGTTATCTTAAAATCAATGGGTCCTATAAAGCCAAGGGTCTATTTAAAAGACATTTTTTTATATTTTATCAATATTTAAAAGACAATTCTATGCTACACAAAAGGGGTCCCATATATGTAAGAAATCATCATTCAATAAATAAAATATATAATTATTCAAGAAAAATAATTTTGAGTCAACAAGGAAGAAAATGCCGTGTTCAGAAATGCCAAGAAGATGTCAAATGATTCTTTTGAATAGAAAAGAGATGGAGATGTATAGGTTGATTCATGTACTGACTAATAAGACTAACTACATGGGAGATCTAGCCTTGTGATATTGTGGGGTCTTCTAAAATAAGTGCCATCATTTTTCTCATATTTAACATTCAATTCTAAGGGAGTATCAAAAGGTGTCAAATTATGTGTTTGGGCTTGGAGAATGAGATCATTTGTGTACTTGTGTTGATTACTGAACAATCTTCCCTTAAGTTTGTGAATTTCAAGTCCTAGAAAATACTTGAGTGTCCTAAACCCTTCATGGTAAATGATAAAAGTAAAACATTTCGTAGCTATAAAAGGCCATCAGGATCTGAACCAGAGATGATGATGTCATTGACATACACAAATAGAAATGTGATTCCATAAGGAAAGCAACGAAGCAAGTGATGAATCATACTGGCTTTGCTTAAAATCCTTAAGTTGGAAAGTTCGTCAAAATTTTTCTAACCATGCTCTTGGAGATTGCTTTGGTCCACAAAAAGAGCAGCACAAATGACAAATATTTTTGGATGTAACACTGAGACCTAAAGGAAGACACATATAAACCTCCTCTTAAAGTTCTCCATGAAGGCATTTTGACATCCATCTAAAACAATGGCCAGGATGTCAATAAAGGCCTAATAAGGCAGGTCCAAGCCCAATAGAGAATTACTCACATGGGACAGGGTCAAAGCAATTACTGTACATTACCATAATTTAGTGGATGTGATGGGTCAAAGCAACTACTGTACATTACATAATTTAGGGGATTTGATGTATATTATATTTTCCTATTTTGGGTACATCAACTAGGATTATGGATCTAAATCCATTGTAACAAATCTCTTGCCTAATAAAGCCTTGATTGCACTCATAGATTGGGCTTTCCAGCCCCTATATATTGAGAGATCAATCGATCCCAAGGGACATGACAATTGAATCAAAATTCTCATTCTTCTTGATCTTCTTCATCATATTGAAATTCTCTACAAGATGGCATGGTATCAAAGCCAAATTCAATAGGTTCCTTGGTGATCAACATCATCTTGGGTTTTTTTTTCGCCAACCTGTGAAGATCAAGACCTCCTTGGGAATCATCTGTATGTTGGTCGTCTGATTATTCCAGGAATTCTAGTGATTTTTCTAGATTTTTCTGCTACTTCGAGGTAGTATTTTTGATTGCTTATGTGGATCTCCTTTCTTAAACGCTGATTTTCATCTCAACCATCCAAAATCTTGGATCCTCATCCAAACTGGTTGAGCCCTAATTACTTGGAAGCAAAAAGACACTCCTTAACATCTAGAGAGAACTGATCAAATAGTGGGACCCACGACCAGATCTAGAGAAGAGGAATAGCCCAGCCTTTTTTTTTTGGAGTTTTTTTAGATCAAATCACAAATTTGTGTTTTGATTGTTTTCTATTACTTTTCCTATTGCTTATTCTTGTTGAACTTGTTATCATTGTGTGATCCAAAAAAGCACGGATACGGACACGGGACACAGATACGACACGACACCGACACGTCAACATGGCATTTCTCAAAAAAATAGGACACGGACACGTCGGGGGACATGTTAATAATATATATTTATTTATATATATAATCATATACAAAAAAAATAATATGATTTTAACTTTTTAATCAATTTAACAATCAAAAAATAAAAATTCAAGTACCAACTAACAAACATATCAAATTATCAAATATCAATACAACACTAGAACGTAATTCATAATCATTAAACATAAAATATCCATAGTTCCATACAAATTATACAAAGAAAATGGAGGATCATCTCTTTCCCCACCCCCCCCCCCACCCAAAAAAAAAAAAAAAAACAAAAAATAAAAAACAAAAAACAAAAAAACAAAATACAAAAAAGAAGCCAATCTCGAGGCCTATCCTTTAGTAAAAGATTTATTTTTCTTTTGCATGTAATATGATTAATATTAACGATCATACATTTTTCCATGATATGAAATTGTCATTTATCAAGTTTACAAGTATTAGTAACCACATGTTAACCAGTGTCCAAGAAATATCAGCCACTCATTTATTTTGTAGTAATAGACACGGGTTAGAAATTGTAGGACACGTAGGAAAAAAAGTGTCGGACAAGTGTCTGAAATTAAGATTTTTAGTTTTTAATTATGGACATGGCTAAAATAGTATCGAACACGTGTCCGAGAGTGTCCGAGAAGTATTGGTGTCCGACACGTGTCCAACACGGTTACGTCACTCTCCTAGAAGTGTCCGTGCTTCTTAGGTGTGATCTACTGGTTGGGATTGTTTGGGATTTATTGGTCTATTGAAATGGAAAATTTTGAAATTTGTCTTATAGGATTTAATGGCAAAAACTATGCCTCATGGGCATCCCAATTTCAGTTATACCTTGAAAGGAAAGAGCTTTGGGGATATATTGATGAAAAAAAAAACCTATTGAAGATGAAAAGAAAATCTTAGCATGGAAAACCAAAGATGCAAAAATTAAAACTTGGATACTTAAAGCTATTGAACTCAATTTTATTTTGAATCTCTGACATTGTCAAACAACTAAAGACATGTGGGAATACTTGAAAAAGATATATCACTAGGGCAATGCTGCTCGCCAATTCCAATTGGAATATGAAATTGCCCAATACACCCAAGGCACATTATCTATTCAATATTACTACACTGGTTTTCCTGCTTTAGGTCAGAGTATGATGAAATTAAATTTGCAAATGTTTCTCAAGCACTTCTTCTTGAGCTACTCAAATTACAACAATATAGTCACCACGATCGGTTTTTAATGAAACTGCATTCCAAATTTGAGATTGTTGGATCAAATTTGATGAGTAGAGCTCCTCTCCCCTCCTTAGATGATTGTCTTAAGGAGCTCCTCATGAAGAACAAAATCAATTGACCAAGGGCACTCTAGAAGAAAAACTGCAAGACAATGTTGTATGAATTGCCTATTTGCTGAAGGTAAGCCATATCCTAGGGATATCAGTAAAGTGCAATCTTTCAATTGCAAACAGTATGGCCACTATGCCAACCAATGTAAGTAGAAAATTTGTAAGTATTGCAAAGCCACTGGTCATGTCATTGATGAATGCAGAAAGCGTACAAAGAATCCTCCTTCTCATGCCTATACTGTTGTTGCTACACCTCCTGTTACTGATGTCTCTACACTGCCTGATCCTTCCAAAATGTCTAATTCTTCTTCTTTTGCTCAGCCCAGCTCCTTTGCTGCTTTAACCCCATAGATAGTCCAACAAATGATCATCACTGCATTCTCAGCATTTGGACTTTCAGGTAAAATTCCATCACGCTCTACTACTTGGTACTTCAACTCAGAAGCCACTAATCATATGACATCCTCTTATGCATCTTTACACAACATTGTTCCTTATATTTGTAATTTGAACATTCGAACTGCAAATGGGAGAATTTTTCCATCACTGCCCCTGGTGATGTGTTTGGACCTTTACCTTTAACAAACGTATTTGTTTTACTTCATCTTCCCACCAATCTAGTTACAATTGGTCAACTTCTTGAGAACAATTGTGATGTCTCATTTTCTTCTTTTGGTTATGTTGTACAAGACCAGGAGTCAGGAAAGGTGATTGCGAGGGGGCCTAGATATGGAAGACTTTATCCCCTTTTTGTACCTACACTTAATAAGAATTAAACCTATGAATGCATTGTTTTGTTTTTCAGGTTAGCATACTTGTCAGTTGTCACATAATAGACTAGGCCACCCCAAATATTGCAACTAAATCAACTTTATTTGATTCTGGACTTGTGTTTCGTTTGATTGCAATACGTGTAAATTAGGGCAAGAGTAAAACTTTATCCTTCCCTTACTTTACATCATGAAGTGCAAAATGTTTTGATTTGATTCATAGCGATGTTTAGGGCATCACACCTCACATTTCACATGGTAATTTCAAGTACTTCGTTACCTTTATTGATGACTATAGTAGGCTTACTTGGATTTACTTCTTACATTCTAAATCTGTTGTTCTTAATGCATTTAACCTTTTCGTCTCTCATGTTGTGAATAAATTTTCCACATGCATCAAAACCTTGCGATCAGAATCAAGTGGGGAATATTTATCTCCAGAATTCTAATTTTTCCTTAAAGAAAAAGGAATTGTTTCTCAAAGAATGTGTCTATACACTCCACAACAGAATGGAGTAGCTGAACAAAAAAACAGGCACGTCACACGGTCACTTCTCATTGAATCTTCAATTCCTACTCGTTTTTGGACTGAAGCTATCACAACTGCAGCACATCTCATAAATTGTCTGCCATCACCTACCATTGATAATCAAACACCATATTTCCGGTTATACAAGCAAAATCCTCCCTTTGATCATCTTCATACTTTCGGTTGTATATGTATTTTTCATCTTCCCCCTACTGAAAGAAACAAGTTAACAGCTCAATCGGCTTGGTGTGCCTTTTTGGGTTATGCACCCCATCAAAAGGGATTTGTTTGGTATGATCCTATTGTTTGTTGCACCAAGATTTCTCACAATGTTGTGTTTTTTTAAAAAAATTATTATTTTTTTCAAACTCATCTTGCCACCCCTGGGTCTCCGTCACTTGTTCTTTTACCTGGTTTCTTAAACGAAACAACAACTTCTAGGTTTAATCAGACTTACGTGTATCACAGAAGAGAAAGAGCTACCACAACAGGCCAATTACCTCCAAACCCAACCGACAAATGGTTGAAGTCAAGTGGTACCCTCCGTCACTCTTCTTGAATCTCTCATCCTCCTAACCGTTATGATTTCACCCATGCTTCCTTGATGGCAACCCTATCATCTACTTCTATACCTCGTTCTTATTTACAAGCTAAATGACAAGAAGTTTGGAAACATGCAATGCAATAAGAAAGGAGTGCTTTAGATCAGAATCACACTCGGGATATTGTAGAATGTCCATCATCAGTAAAACCAATAGGGTGCAAGTGGATTTACTTGATCAAACTTAAGCCTAATGGTTCTTTGGATAGACACAAAGCTCGCCTTAGGCAATAGACAAGAAAAAAGCATTGACTATGAGGAGACATTCTCTCCTATTGCCAAAATGACCACTGTTTGGTTGCTTCTTGCCATCGTTGCCTCCCAATCTTGGCCATTAGACCAGATGGATGTCAAAAATGCCTTTCTTCATGGTGATTTGAAAGAAGAAGTCTATATGCAAGTCCCACAAGGTGTCTTTTCTCCTACCAAGACATCTGTATGTCGGTTACACATATCTCTTTATGGCCTAAAACAAGCTCCTCGGGCATGGTTTAACAAATTTAAATCAATATTGCGTCAGTTTGACTTTACTTAGAGCCCTTATAATCCATCATTCTTTCTTAGGTACACGTCTGTAGTTGTTACTGTACTCATAATGTATGTTGATGATATTATTATCACAGGTACTAATTCTAGTAGGATCAAATCCCTTCAGGCCTCTCTCAGTGCCTCTTTCCATATGAAAATTTTGGGTCTACTAAATTATTTCTTAGGCCTGGAAGTGCAATGACTCCCAAGGGTCTGTTCATTAATCAACAAAAGTACACTTTGGACCTTATTACTCTTGCTGATCTTCAAAGCTCCACTTCAATTGACTCACTACTGTAAGTCAACCTAAAATTAACCAAGGATGATGACTGTTTGCTCCCTAATCCACATATGTATGGGCGGTTAGTGGGAAGTCTTGTTTAGCCCACTATTACCCACTCGGATATATCTTATGTTGTAAATCTAGTGAACCAGTTCATGAATGCTCCACGGCTCCTCCACCTAACTGCTGTGAAATGAATTATTCGATACTTATTGGATACTTCCACTCGTGGTTTGATTTATCCTAAAGGAAATCCACTCCTTCTAACAATCTATGTTGATGCTGATTGCACCGGTTGTCTAGATACATGTCCGTCAACAACTGGGTGGTACAGGTACCTCGGCAAATCCTTAATCTCATGGAAATGAAAGAAACAAGAACGTGTCTCAAAATCTTCAATAGAAGCTGAATATCGTGCAATGTCCTCCATATGCTCCGAAATTCTATGGCTTCGAGGCCTTCTTTATAATCTAGGTTTTGCACAAACTTCTTTAATACCTTTGTTTGCAGATAATACTGGTGCTAATAGAATCACAAAAAACCCAATACTTCATGAATGCACCGAACATATAGAAGTTGATTGTCACTTTATTTACGACGAATTTGAGCATGATGTCGTCAGTTTTCCTCATGTTTCTACAAAACTCTAGCTTGCTATTATCCTCATGAAGGGACTACCTCGGCCTCATCATTAGTTTCTTATTTCCAAATTGATGCTGTCTGATTCCCTTGCATCAATTTGAGGGGGTTGTCAATGGGGCCCCAATAAACCAGGTCCAGGCCCAATAGTGAATTACTCACATGGGACTGGGTCAAAGCAATTGCTATACATTACATAAATTAGGGAATTTGATGTATATTATATTTTCCTATTTTGGGTAGATTAACTAGGATTATGGATCTAAATCCATTGTAACAATCTCTTGCCTAATAAAGGCTTTATTGTATCCATAGATTAGGCTTTCCAGCCCCTATATATTGAGAGATCAGTCGATCCCAAGGGAAGTGGCAATTGAATCAAAATTCTCATTCTTCTTCCCTGATCTTCTTCATCATCTGGAAATTCTCTGCAAGATGACATAGGATTGAGAAGTGATGCAGTAACCTACTTGGTGCCATGTCATCTTCAATGCAATGTGGGCTCCTTTGTGACACATTGGAAGATGAACTCTTTTTTCTCTAATTAATGTAGCTTTGAGAAAAGGGTTGGTATTATGTTGGCTTTTTTGGAACTCATGGTATTTATGTTGCCTAGTAATTAGTTCTTGTAAGATGTATTTGTTTTGGGAGTGTTGTTGGATGCTTAGTAAGTTGTAGTATTGAATGTAGTTAGTTTGTGTTGGGAGTTTTAGTTGACTACCCAGTAAGTTGTTTTGAATGTAGTTATCTTTGGGATTAAGCATATATTGATGGAAGCAGAGTGATATATATATTGTAAGAGTCTAATGGTTAAGGCAGATCATGTTTGCTTCATTTGAATCAATATCAATTCAATGGAGAGCTTAACTCCTCTATTTTATCACTTCTTCTTTCTTACTGTGATTGTGTTCTTCTTTGTATTTTCATCTCAGCTTCTCCTCCTTATTTGGTATTAGAGCTTGTGCTACGCTCTTGGACTAATTTTTTCCTTCTACCATCTTCCTTCATGGCAGCAAGAAGAGGTTGAGGTGGACGTGGCAATCATATGGTGGGAGAGGCGAGAGATGAAGAACTACAAACACTTCGGAGACAAGTCGAGGAACTAACCTTACGGCTTGATCATCAAGAGGCTCGTAGTGACCATGGACAAAGTCATGGTTATTCTAGTGAAGAATCTAATGTCAACCCATTTGCCAATCGCTATACACGTCATGAGTTGTTAGTGGGAAGGCATTAGCTCATTTCAGATTTCATTAAAGCTGATTTACTAGAGTTTCATGGTTGACTTCATCCTGAGGAATTTCTTGATTGGTTCCATTGAGAAGTTCTTTCATTTCAAAGACATTCTGCAAACTCAACGGGTGAAATTAGTGGTAACAAGGTTTCGTTGTTATGCTTCAGCATGGTGGGATAAGGTTCAAGAGATGCGCATAGGAAAGGGAATACCCAAAGTCACAACTTGGGAAAAAAATGAAGTTGAGACTTAAAGAGAAGTCCCTCCAGTTTGATTTTGCCCAAAATGTCTTTTCTCAATTAAATAACCTTCGTCAAGAGGGTAAACATGTGAGCGAATACACCCAGGAATTCTATAAGTTAATGGTGTGCAATGATGTTCGAAAAACAAATGTGCAACTTGTTGAAAGATATATTGGTGGATTGTGACTACCAATCTACGATGAGATGGAGTTGCATCATTTATAGAAAGTAAAAGATGCTTAACAACTGGCTTTGAAGGTGGAGGCTAAGCTTATTCATGTTGGTTCAAAAAATTATATGGATGTTCGTAGTTTCTATGCTAATGTCAAAGGTGAAACTTCACGTGGTGGAGGCATAAATTTAAAATCTGGAAACAACAAATAAAACTCTCCGCAAGTAAGCCCCTAATAGTCGAAAAAAATCCACATAAGTTGAAGGCCAAGGTGGACATTCTAATTGTCCCTTTTCTCGTTTCAAATGTGGACAGGTGGCCATTGTGCTAGTGAGTGTCCAAAGAGACAAACAGAAGCTCGTGTGATACTTATTGATGAAGAGAATGAGGAAGAGCTTTAGGCTGATTTAAGTAAACCCATTTATAATGATGATGGAGATATGGAGCATGAAGAAATTGGTGCCAAAGGAGGTGAGAGTCTAATGATCTATCGAGATCTTACCAACCCCAAAGTAGACTCCGATGAAGATTGGTTTACACTTTAATATCTTCAAAACCCGTGCAAATCCAACGGCAAAATATGTTCTCTCGTCAATGATGTAGGAGTTATGGAAAGATCGTTTCACAAGAAATGATGAGCAAGCTACAGTTAAATACTGAGCCACATCCAAAGCCTTGCTTGGTTTAGGAAACGCGTCGAGGTAAATGTCAAGAAACGCTGTCATGTTTCCTTTTCAATGGGTAAAAATTACAAAGACCAAGTTTGGTGTGATGTTGTTCTTATGGACATATGTCACATACTCTTATGAAAACCTTGGCAATTTAATAGAAGTGTCGTGCAAAATAGCCGCAAGAACACTTAAAACTTTTCGGTGGATAAAGTAGTTGTTCTTTTACCAAGTAAAGAGGAAACCCAAATCTTTTCAAGAAAAGGGTAGCAATTCTCTCACGTTGCCCTAATTTAAGAAAGAAAATAAAGAAAGTGGAATTGTGTACATGTTGCTAGCTAAAGGGAATGTAATAACCCTGAATTTTTCTTTAGTGGGCCAACTGAGCTTAGAAAAGGTCCAGTTTCGACCAGCCCAATTCATGATTAGACTGCGCTGTCGGGTCAAAACTTTCAAGTCTAGATATAAGACCCAAATCCACTTAAGATGTGATTGTTTAACTCCCCAAGGAAGACTCCTTGTTTTTCACCAATAGTCATGACTGTTGGACTTCTCTATGTGACCTTTCATAGAAGAAAATTCCAATTGGGACTCCTCCAATGGATATCCAATACTCTATAAATAGAGACTCCTTCTCTTCTTTGGTCACTTTTCATGGAAGAGGAATAGTAGTCTAATATCTGGACATTTGAAAATTGAAGCAAAGAATTTCTACAAAAAACCTTGGCTTAGTGGATGTCTGGATTGAGGTCAATCATTACTTACACAAAGTGAGTAGGATTTCTCTTATACTCATTTGAATATTGTGTTCTTCATATTCTACTGTTTGGTATTAATTTAAATATATAAATTAGTTTCTGTTGTTATCTTTGCAACAAGATACAAGTTCAGCTTGACATCAGGGATATCATTTCTTTGATTTGGTTCAACAGGGGTTCATTATAATAACATCCAGATCTGAATTGATGGAAATGCAAAACTGTTGACATGAATGTGAAGGAAAATAAAGACTTAAAACTAATCTTTTTTTGTATAAATGATTGGTTAATCAAATCTTATGATGAATGTACTTCTTAAGGACTGTTTTCATCATGCACTATGATAGTTTAATGTGTACATTAATCCAAAACTGAAATGAATATCAATTCAGGTCGTCAAAATGCAACATGATTGTTTGAGGGCTGTGGACCCACCTGATCTAAGATCAGGTCCCTACATTTGATACAGGACAAGTGGACAACCACTATGGTAATGGACCCACGGGGATTAGACTGTTGGTACTCTTCATCCAAGGGATTTAAACAGGGCCAGGCATAAGACTTCTTTTTATTACTAGTTCTGTTTAAAAACTTCTCAGTTGCTGTGTGTGACTCTTTATTTACCTAACACTAACACTAGATACCTTTATTGAAGCTTTTGAGTTCTAAACACCATATATCTTGCACTTATGAAAGTTCTTTTATTTGCAAAAGTACAAAGAATATGAGCACAAGCTGGAAATAATGCTGTTTCAGACCCAGTCAATAATTGACATCATATGTTTCATTGTGTAATATTCTTTACTGAACATTTCTGGATGGGATGGATATCATCATTAGAACATGTGTTTAGAGGGAACAGTACATATAGTACTTTTAGAACACTTGATCATAATATTGATCTAAGTGTAATGATATAAGTATTAATTCTCTGGCTGATGAATTAAGAGTAAAATGATAATTATATTACTGATGAATCATGAGTAAAGTATCAATTCTATGATTGATGAATTATGAGTATAGTGATAATTATATGACTGATGAATTATGAGTAAAGTGTTAATGCTATGATTGTTGAATTATAAGTAAAGTGTTATGACTAAGGAAATTAAGAGTAAAGTGTTTAATCTATGACTGAATAAAAGATATGGTCAATGCCACATACTTGTGATACCAATAACGATTTCGAGTGGGGCGAGACTTGAATATGAAGTATGTGGGATTGGCTAATGGTACTTATTATAAAGCCTATGTACTAAACTGAAATCAGCATTTGATTGTTATAGAGTACTATTTGTGGAATTGATCTTCGAACGATGAATGGTTACAATCTTATCACGATAAGAATATGAACCCTGTGTGAGAACATGAGAAATTCTATAATTGAGATGGGTGACAGTCTTGTCACGACACGAATATGAATTCCCTTGTTCAAACAATTACTATGAATTAGGATGGATGACAATCATGTCATAACATGATTATAAATTCCCTTGTTTAAGTATAAGAATTATATGGGTGACATTCTTATCACGGCATGAATATAAATTCCCTTAAATTACATGGGTGACTATCTTGTCATGACACGAATATAAATCCCTATGATTATAATCAAGAATGGTGACAGTCCTGTCACGACAAGAATATGAATCCCCTATGAAAGTACAAACAATAAGAATGGTGTTCATTAAACCATGTTGATGCACAAGATTATGAACTTACTCTTTGGGGTAAACCTATGAATTTTTCTTTTCTTAGAAACATATGAATCTTGAAGCTTTGTGTAATATATTTGATTTTTATCAATATATTGATGAGAATGTAGGACCAGGAATAATATGATAGAGAAATGGTAATATTTTAACTTTGTAATCGTGATATTGTCCTTTTGATTTAGAAATTCTACTCACCAGTGTTACTGACTAGTGGTTCGCCCTACTACAAGTAACGCATTTATAGTGGGATCTGGGAACAACGGAGATCAGCCTATAGATTTTGGCATGCATCGCTGATTGAGAGATCGAAGCACTTCTTAGATTATTAGATGGGGCTAGCCCTATGTTGGAATACTTTCTTAGATTTAATGCCTTATCTAGTTGAACCTGTAAAGACTTGATAAGATATTAATATTGAGATTTTAAATCTTCATTTTTGCTTGGACTTGCGCTTGAAATTTATTTAATGAATGTTATTGTATTATAATCATAATAATGACTTAAGAATCTGAAGAGCTCCAGATTTTTGGGTCGTTACAGGGAACAAAAAGGAAAGGCCATTAAGTGTATCGGCTACTTTGGAACCTCTTTTGGAGGAATTCAAAGATGTTACTATGGATGACTTACCAAATGGACTACCTTCTTTGAGGGAACTTCAACACCAAATTGATTTCATTCCCGGTTCTAGCCTGCCTAAGAAGGCTCATTACTGAATGAATCCAACAGAACATGAGGAATTACATTGGCAAGTTATGGACTTACTAAAAAAGGGATATGTGCACTGATAATCGTGCAATTAATCAGATTACCATCAAATATCAATTCCCAATTCCAAGGGTGGATGACATGCTTGACATGCTTGCTAGTGTCCAAGCTTTGTGGAGTGGGTACCATAAAGTTCAAGTCAAACTAGGTGACGAATGGAAGACGACTTTCAAGACACGTGAAGGATTGTATGAATGGCTTGTTATGCCATTTAGCCTCTCCAATGCTCCTAGCACATTCATGAGGGTAACGAACCAAGTTCTTCATCCTTTTATTGGCAAGTTTGTTGTAGTTTACTTTGATGATATACTTGTTTTTATCATTAAAAAATATATATAGTTATTTATAGCCATTGTAAGAGTCCACATGTACAACATCTAAGGGCAGTACTAACAGTTTTACGTGACGAAAAGCTCTATGCAAATCTTAAGAAGTGCTCTTTCATGAAAAATTGCCTTGTTTTCCTTAGCTTTATTTTGACTTCTAAAGGAATTCAGGTGGATGAGGAGAAGGTGAAAGCTATTCAAAGCTAGCTCACACCACAAAGTAGGTGCGAAGTTTCCATGGTTTGGCATCTTTCTACCGGCAATTCATTAGAAATTTTAGCACCATTTTTGCTCCATTGACTGATTGCGTGAAGAAAGGCAACTTCAAGTGGACTCCGGAAGCTGAAAGGGCTTCCAAAAAATATGCTATCAACTGTTCTCGTGCTTGCATTACCAGACTTTGAGAAGGTGTTCAAGGTTGATTGTAATGCCTCTCATGTGGGCATTGGCGGAGTACTTAGCCAAGAGGGTCATCTTCTTACCTTCTTTAGTAAAATGCTCAATGAAGCAAGGAAGAAGTATTCTACCTATGATATTGAGTTCTATGCAATTGTTCAAACCTTACGACATTGGAGGCACTACCTCATTCATAAAGAGTTCATCTTGAATTTTGATCATGAGGCTCTCGAGCATATCAATTCTAAGGGGAGTCTGGATTGATGACATGCCAAATGGGTTGCATTCCTACAAGAGTACACTTTTATGTTATAACATAAAAGTGGGCGAAACAATTAGCTGGCAGATAGTCGTGTATTATTCCTAATCTCAAGGGCCTCTTAATTTGTTGGGTTTTTTGAGACTAAGGAGTTGTATGTTGATGATAAGGAATTTGGAAATTTTTGGGAGCTTTGCCAAATTGGCCGTTATGATGATTTCTATTTTCATAATGATTTTCTCTTTAAGGGAAACCGTTTGTGTATCCCTAAATGTTCCTTAGAACTCATCAATAAGGAGCTTCATTCAGGAGGATTAGGTGGACATTTTGGAATGGACAAGACCACTTTGTTGGCAAAGGAAAAGTATTTTTGGCCAACCAAATATCGTGATGTGAGCCAATTTGTAAAGCGGTGCTGGATATGTCAAACTTCTAAGGGACAAACTCAAAACACAGGTTTCTACACTCCATTATCGATTCCTAAAGCTCCATGGAATGATGTAAGTATTAAATAAATCCACTGGCATCCAATCGGTTTGCAATGAGGTGGCCATGGCACTGGATCCCACATCATTTTTCGAAAGAGCAGTGAGCTCTTCATTCATAACACATTGCGAATAGTTATGCTTCACACCTAAAAGTGTCGGTATGGAAATAGAGGACAAAACAACACATAAAGAGGAATGAGAAAAATCATAATGATCTGGAGGACAAGATGAGTGGAACTTCGAAGCATTGGTGGATCAAGCACATGCATCAAATCCGGTTCAAGGGATGGAAACCTATTTATAAGAGGATCATATTTTTGGCACCTTACATATACCCATCCAGGTTGAAACCTTGTTATCGAAGAGGAGTAAAAAGACATCAAGAAGCCAAGAGGTTTTTTGAATGGAAGTGGAGGCAAGATGACTATGAAAAAAATATTGATTTCCAAAAAAGTTCACGTTACAACTTACAAGTAAAAGTGCAAGCTAAAGACCAATACAAGTCCGGTGGGGGTTGGGGGGGGGGGGGGGGGTGGTGTTGTTGAATATGACTATATAAAATTATGACTCATTAAAAAAATACAAGTCCCAATTCAAACAATGATCACTCAATTTAAACAACAAGATATAACTGTGTGTGAAACCAATCGAGTGATCAATTGTGCTAATTACGAATCAATGAATATGTGTCAAAACACTAAGATAAATCACACTAAAATAAATCAATGAATATGTGCCAATAGAATGCTCAAACAATAAGTGCACAATGTAATCAAGCACACGAGTCTTGTACGCCAATTTAATCAAGATGTATGATTTAGCACATGCATATGATAGGATATAGATAAATCAACAATGCACAATAGAGATGGAGAGACATAATGATTTACAATAAAGCTTGAACTTGAACTCTAAGCTTTGACTTCTAGCTTAGCTCCTTGGTGTGATGAAGATGCTCCAATGAAGTGCATAACCAAGTGAGGTAGAAGATAATGGTCTAATGTATGTATTGGTTTATTTAAGATCTAGTCTTGAAGATCTAGGTAGAGTTTGTCTATGAGGTGCAATCAGTCTTCAAGATACTTGATCCTAGTTCACTAGTCACTCTTGCTAAGCTTTGAATGCTCTTGGATCTAACTATGTGGGTCTTAGAAAGTGATTGGAAAAGGATTTTGAGGTCTTTACAAGTGTTAGTGAAAATTCATTGTCAAAGAGTGCTCTCAAAACCACCTGAGTTAGGAGACTTGACATGAGCTGAGTATAAAAAGACTCTACTCAAACAAATAGTCTATAATTAGCCGTGAGCATGATACGGCTAACCGTGACCACCCCAACAGTTTTCAGCAATGGCTAGTTTGACTTAGGGTCAACTAGGGCATTTGTTCTGCAATTAGCTTTACAGTTCAGTGTGGGATGACCTATAGTTCACCTTAAGGATAGCACAAAAATGCTGAAAAAAATATTTTTGGAAAATTGCACCATAGAAAGCTATGGTTAGCTACTAAGGGATTTTATGATTAGTTGTAGCCCTGTTCAAACTAGCCGTAAGGCCTGAAAACTAAACACTAACTTGTTCAATTCTACCCAATTCACCCTACTGTATTTGCCAGTTGGTTTGAAGGAATAAAGGGCCTTTCCTTCGTTAATCCTAGGGTCCATTTTACCTAAATAGGTTGGAGCATCATGGAAATGTTGACTTGATGTTTCAGGGCATACAAAGGCTTGATCTTCCTTGATAAGGCTACCAAAGGCAAGGTCTTGGCCTTGACACGGAATTGACAACACAAGGGTAGTGCAGATATGACTATGGCACTAACAACGAAAAATGTAAATGCGTTAAATTTTAGGATCATCATCATCATCAAAGCCTTATCCCAACCATGTTGGGGTCGGCTGCATGAATTCTGTTTCTCCATTCCGTTATATTTTGAGTCAAATCCTTCGATAAGTTAAACTTCTTCAAATCTGAATTAATGACTTCCATCAATGTTTTCTTCGGCCTACCCCTACCTCTTAATGGGCCATCCACTTGTATAGCTAGACTTTTTCTCACTGATACCATTACTGGCCTACGCTCAACATGCCCAAAACATCTTAAACGGGTTTCTCTAATCTTATCACCTATTGGTGCTACCCCTAAATGCTCTTGAAAGCGCTAATTTTATCTTTTCTAGTTTTACTACACATCCACCTAAGCATTCTCATTTCCGCTACATCCATCTTATGAATATGCATCTTCTTAATTGGCCAACATTCTACTCCATATGTCATAGCTGGTCTAACCAGTGTCCTGTAAAATTTGCCCTTCAATTTCGTTAGCATTCGTCTGTTACAAAGCACTCTAGAAGCTAGTCTCCACTTCAGCCATCCAGCTTTTATCCTATGCTCCACATCTTCGTCAATCTCCCCATCCTTAATAATCGTCGAGCCTAAGTACTGCAAAGAATCTCTACGTGGTATCTCATAGGTTTCCATTTTGACAGTGGTTTCAACACTTTGTATATGTCCACTGAAGTTGCAATCCATATATTCTGTCTTTATACGACTTATTTTAAAGCCTTTAGATTCTAATGCCTCTAGATTCTAAATTTTGGAATCATAACAAAGATAATCCTTTTGATAAGTAACATATCCTAGGGATGCACATTTAAAAAGTATGTTGTGAGCTATGCTACACAGATGTGGTAAATGGGGCCATATCATGCATGTGTAGGTGCGGCATACGTATCCGATACAACAACAAAAAAAACAAAGGATTCGGCAATCATTCCTCTTTTTTTTTTTTTTTTGGTGTGAGGGGAGGGGCGTTGAATTTGTAGGAAAAAAGAAGAAAAAAACACATATTTGAGTTTTGAAGGCTAAATTTTTTTGTAAAATATTATCAAACACCCAAATTTTTGTAAATTTTCCAGATCGTCGTATCCATATCCAATTTTTTGATACTTTTTTGCTGTGTCCGCATATCCTTCATTTTTAGCTATAATGCATTCGACTCATACATACGCACCCGACACTCATATTCGAGTCCATGTAACATGGGCTCTGAGTTTATTTCACGCATGAGATGCTAGATGGACAAAGCGCACACACCCAGTGTATGGAGATGGGCATAAGAACGGTGTGCATCATGGAGACAGAAGTAAGGACAGTGATATTGGAGACGAAAGGAGCTTGGCTCTGATACCAAGTTAATAGAAAAGAAGATTCACAACATAGGAATTTCTCTGAAAATTTGGGTGTCGATTCTTGTGGTCAACTTCCTCTCTAATAACAATAAATACAATCAATAATAACAAGCAATCGCTTGATTTGGGTTTTCCCAAGTTTTGTATCTTATCCTATTCCTTATAGTTTACAATAAATATTTATAAACATGATGGTATTGGTGGTCCCCACTTCAGATATGGTGAGACAATGGAATTGTTCCTGCACTACCCATAATGAAGAAACCAACTTGAAAAAAATAAAACAAGAACATGAGTATCACCATAGTTTATTCAGCTGTAACAATAAAATTTTTGATAGCCCAATTAAATGTGTCCTATTTCTATACATTTCATGAATAAAAGATCAATTAGGCAAATAGATAATTTGTTACCGTAAATGTCAATAGATTTGTTGAATTAAAAAAATGAACTACAACAATAGACAAAAACTTTCCTAATATGAAAAAACATAATATATTACTCATGTTTATAAACAAACAACAAGATGACCAGGATCTTTTCAATCCCCCACTCCCTCAAATAAAAAAAAAAGCATTTTTCATCCTGTACATAAACAAAATAACTAGAAGGTAGCAGCAATAACATCAATTTTGATAACAAAAAGCATTTTATAGTATACATAAGGTTATACTCACTAGTGATAAGAAACGAACACCAATTATTAACGACTCTTACTTGAGAAGGAAGACCATGAATCAGAACAACAGAAGGATTGGTAGGACTTCCTTCTTCAACACAAAACCACCTATTAAACAAAAAAAAATGTAAATGTTAGTTATTTAACACCAATACTCATCCATTTTAATTTAAAACCAAATGGCTAATTAAATACCAGGATCCCAAACTTGCAAGTCTCCTGAGAATAACTCAAAAAAGTTGGCAGCCACCTAAGCCATATACTCATGATTCACCTGAAAACATCAGCAGGGGCCTGAGAACCAACTCCCATTGTTAAACCAAATATTGGATCCTTTGCCTTTCCAGGACTAGCATCAACAGGATGAGCTTTAATCTGAAGTGTCAAGAAAATCATAAAATGTATCACTAAAGAGTTGAAAGAACAAAAAGATCGTTGTTAATGGATTCATATGTAGTATAATGATGACGATGATAATAACAGCTGAATGGATAAGTGTTGCAGTACCTATATATAAGAATAAGGGAGACATACAAAACTGTTCCAACTAAATGGGAATAGACTTATGATTCATAGTATGAAGCTATGAGAAAGGGTAATGGAGCAAAGACTAAGATATCTGAAAATCAATTTGTTTTTATACCAAGGAGGTTAACTATAGAAGCTATCTTCTTACTTAGGCAATTACTAAAAAAAAATATTGAGTGAAGAGGAAAAATTTGCACATTGTCTTCATCGATCCAGAAAAAATTTACAAGTGGGTACCTAGCGATTTAATTTTGTGGGTTTTAGATAAAAGGAATGTTCCAAGAGATCATTTTGAAATTATTAAAGACATGTATGAAGGAGTGGTAACGACTGTGAGACCTACATGTGGAAAGACAGGTGAGTTCCTAATGATCATAAGTTTGCATCAGGGGTCAACCCTAAACCCTTATTTCTTTGTACTAATTATGGATGATTTGTTATTCAATAGAAGGTACCTTGGTATATGTTGTTTGCAAATGATATAGTGTTGTGGATAAATCAATAGATAGTGTGAATGCAAAACTCTAAAGATGGTGGAGGGCTTTAGAATCTAAAGGCTTTAAAATAAGTTGTATAAAGACAGAATATATGGATTGCAACTTTGATAGGCATATGCAATGAATTGAAACTATTATGAGAATTGAAGCCTAGGAAATACCACAAAGAGATTCTTTTTATTACTTTAGCTCGATAATTAGTAAAGATGAGAATATTGATAAAGATGTCAACTACAAGATAAAAACAGGATGGCTAGAATGAATACCTACATTTAGAGTGCTATGTGACCAACAAATGTCAACAAGATTGAAGGAAAAAGTTTATAGGACAACGATTAGACTGGAAAATGACCTATGGAGGAGAATGTTGGCCGACCAAGAAGCAACATATGCACAAAATGAATATAGTAGAGATGAGAATGTTGAGGTGAATGTGTGGTCTAAAAAAACTACGAAGGATACATTAGAAATGAGCATTTTTTAGAGCATTTAGGGGTAATTAATAGGGGATAAAATTAGAGAAACCCATTTGAAATGCTTTAGGCATGTCTAATATAGACCGGCAACGGTGTTGGTCAGGAAAAGTTGGGCTATGTTGTTTGATGGGCCTCCAAAGGGATCGATAGCCCAAAGAGGATGTGGATGGAGGTAGTAAAAATAGATCTGAAGAAATGCAACTTATCTAAGGATATGATTTAGGATAGATCAAAATAGAAACATAGAATTCATATAGCCAACCTCAATACAGTTGTGACAATGCTTTGATGATGATGATGATGGATTAATAATAATAAAAACATCACTAGGTACATCAAAAAGAAACTATAATCGACAAGAAACACAAGGTACAAACTACAAAGGAATGTAGCTTATATTATTGCATGTTTTACCAAGTTATTAGTATCATATT
This sequence comes from Sextonia rubra, assembly GCA_037013555.1. Taxonomy (NCBI): domain Eukaryota; kingdom Viridiplantae; phylum Streptophyta; class Magnoliopsida; order Laurales; family Lauraceae; genus Sextonia; species Sextonia rubra. Next base: position 12,618,330 of record JASUAD010000011.1, read on the forward strand.
AACTTTGCAATTATGAAGTAACTTGAAATAAAATGTCATTACCAATTGAAAAGTTCATTTTGATCAATGTCCACAAGATCATAAAATTAATAATGTAAATACTTTGATTCAAATCAAATCATATGTAATTTAGAATTGATCGTTCATTCAAATGGTAATTAGGTCTAAAACCAGTCATCTATAAAATCATACAATATTTATATTGTTGATTTATCAAACAAACAATTTCAAAAAATTGGTTTTAAAATAGAGCACATGCTCCTTCCCATCCATATGTAACTTAGAATGGATCATCTATTCATAAAATAATCAAGCGTAAAACCAGTCACCTATGAATTAGATAATCTTTATATTGTTTACTATCTTAAAAACAATTTCAAAAACTTGTTTTTACAATTGTTTCTAAAATAGAGCACCTGCTCCTTCCTATCCAAGATAATAAAAGAAAGAGCTACCTTTCCTCCTTGACCAATAGTAGACAATGTAAGGTCCCAACTCTTCTCTAATTTAATTTTGGCTAATTGTGCTTTTTTATGCTATTTTCTAGGGGCTTAGTGCTGACTGCTAGTAGAAAGGTAATTTTAGGTTAATTGTGAAAATTAGGAGTTAATTGTAATTTAGAGAGAGTCTAGGGGGTTATCTATAATTTTTGTAGTAGTAAAGGCTAAAGAGGCCCTTAGATGTAATTTGGTCCGATGATAGGGTCCTTAGGAGAATTATGCAATCCTTGTGTTTTTCCCAAAATACCTTTGAGAGTGAGACCTCCTTTTGACTCAACTTTTAGTAATAAGGCATTTTAGGCTTTCACCCCAAACCCAAACATATATAACTAACCCATTCCCAATCCCCAACAACATTTCCCTCTTTTCTTTCTCCCCCCCCCCCCCCCTCTCTCTCTCTCTCTGTGTCCCCACAATCTAGAGTTTCTTCTTGCAATTAAAGGCCTTCCTTCATCAAAGATCTAGTGCCCTCAAGGATTCCAACTCTCTCCATCATGCATTCATAGTCTCCTTGGATAGATCTCTCACCCCTCTTCCTATCAAGGTGAGTTTTAAGTCTTAACTCTATGGTTGCAGCTTCTTAGGGCTTCTCCTTGTGAATTTCGACCCTAATTCCTGGTTCTCCTTTGGATTGGGCTATAGGAGGTGTTGACCTTGCTATCTTGAGGTTTTGGGATGAGATTTGGGATTTTGGTGGCTTAGAGGGTTGGGAGCCTGAGTTTTTAGAGTGTTTACCCTAGATCAAAAGCCAAGGCAAGTGTAATATGCACAAATCATAGCATGCAAGTGTATTTGATTGATTTTTCTTGATGAATGATATTGAATTCCATTTATTTCTATAGAAGTGCCCTTGATCTAAGCTTCCCTATACGTTTTAGACTTTTAACATGTTTTAAAAACCCATTTGAGGATCATCATTATCATCATCAAAGCCTTATCCCATCTATGTTGGGGCTCGATTACATGAATTATGTTTCATCCTCCATTTGAGGCTGACAGTCCCAAATTATATGTATTTGATTACGTAAATTGGTGTGATATGTTGAGGTAAATGTATCTCTGGTGTTTGGATTGGTTTAGAGAAGGATTGGAATGAATTAGAATCGAATCCAGAATGTGGATTTTAGTTCTGAGACTCCACAATTAATCGTGGATCATCCACGGTCGACCATGGAATCCCAGATGGTGGCTTATGGTTACAATTCCATAATGTGTAAATTTCAGGTGTAGAAACATCAATAACCTTGCAGTTAACAGTGGTCGGGCTACGACTAACCATGGGGGCTAACCTAGCACATGAAGGTTCCCTTACAATTACTTTTAGAATTGTGTAAATTTCAAGGGATTGCACAACGGTTACCTCATGGCTAACTGTGAAGCTATCCATGGTCGACCATAAAAGGCGCCACGGTTGTCCGTGGAACCCATATTCAAATTATGAGGAACTGATGTCTTTTGATCCTTAAACCAATTTGAGGCCTTTAAACTAATTATCAAACCTTAATTGATGGACTAAGCATGGGTAAAAGAGTGGGCTTACTCTTTACCTATGATGTTGTTCAAAGTACGGTGTGAGACTATAAGGATCAAAGCTATATCTTGAGGATGGAAGTTGCGGAATTGATGGATAGTTTGGTCGTCAAAGCACCAAGACTTAATTGTAATGCATCCTAACCTTAATTATCCATTATGTGGAATCGCCTAGTGATTGTTGACCTATTTCCTGGGCTTGGAAGTTCAACAGAGTAAAAAAAAGGACTTTTTCTTCACCAACATACATATATCGCTGATCTTATTAAGCTGGCAAACCTTCAAGATTTAACTCCTATGGATACACCTCTGGAAGTCAATGTGAAACTACGTAAAGATGGAGATCTTCTTGATGATCCAATGACTTACTGTCGCCTAGTAGGAAGCTTGGTATACTTGACAATTGCTAGACCCAGCATATCTTATGTAGTAAATGTGGTAAGCCAATTAATTTATGACTGCAACAAGGCATCTACATTTATCCACTATGAAGTGCGTCATTTGTTATCTTCTTGGTTCTTCGACACGTGGCCTCTTCTCTCCAGTTGGCACACGTCTCACTCTTACTGCAAATTCAAATGCAAATTGGGTTGGATGCCTAGACACTTGTTGCTTTACAACCGGTTGGTGTGTTTACCTAGGGAAATCTCTCATTTCGTAGAAATGCAAGAAGCAAGAAAAAATTTCTAAATCCTCCATAGAGTTTGAGTACCATTCTATGTCTTCTGCTCGCTCAAAGATCCTTTAACTATGCAGTTTACTTTTTGACTAGGGTTGCAAATGGGTACCTGATTCTACGATTACTCAAAGGTTCCAACCTATTAATAACTGGATTGGGTCCTTAGTTAGGTCTCGATAAGTAAACAGGTCCAAGTCTATCCTATTTTTGGACCCATGGCTTAAAGGGTTTCGAATCTAATGTTGCCTTGGTTCCGGCCCGTGGACCCGAGACCCAACATATTATCCCAATTTTTGAAAATTTTTCCTAAAAGTTAGCTTTTCTTTAAAGTATTCTCTATATGGACCTAAATCCGAATCCACCAGAAACACGACTCTAGTTTCGGATCCAGGAAACTGGTTCCGAATCGGTTCCGGATCCATCCTCTCACTAACGGTTCCAGTTCTAGGTCCACCGTGGGCCCAAACCGGAGCCGACCCATTTATAACCGTATTTTTGACATTGGTTTTCCTTAATGCTAACAACATGAGCAATTTAAATCACTAAAAATCCCATCTTTCATGAACGAACCGAACATATTGAGGAGAATTGTCACTTCATTCGAAATGAATACAATTGCAAAGTCTCACACTTCCTTATTTCTCTATGGAACTTCAGCTGGCTGATATCTTCACTAAGGGCCTCCTTAGGCCCCGACATGAGTTCTTATTTCATAAATTGTTGCTGGTTGACTAGTATCAATTTGAAGGGGATGTTAACTAAATGGGCCTTGACCCATTATACGGATGGAATTGACATAGTCAAAGATGTAATTGTGTACACCTTTCTTTCCTCTTTGTATGATTCTATAGCCATGTATAGATTGGAAATGGATTAATTGAAGCCTTGATTAAGGCAATTGAGAATTATAAAAGGGAGGATCCATCGACTCCCAAGACAAGTTCTATCTTTTCAAAACTCCTCTACATTACTGTGTATGGAATGACATTGATCACACCCGAATGAGCAATAATGGACCTAGGGTTTGTTGCTTATATGTCCGCTCACTGACTGTTGTAGATGAGATGATCTTTATATATTGTTTCCGTATTTGTTTACCTCTTATTTCATAGTTATGCGTGGAATGTTATTTGTAAATGGATAATGATGATGATGAGGACCTTTGACCTAGGGTTTACCTAGAGGTAAGCAGGAGTTTGATGTTGGAGAATGGTTTGCCCGTGTCTATGGCTAGGCGGGCTATTTGATGGCCTTGTGATTGGGATACCTCTGAACCTTGGGGTGGGCGGTTTGTTGGATGGGCTAGGATACCTTGGATGGTTTGTATGGCTTGGACTCTGATGCAATGCTTTGTATGGATTTCGATTTCGACGGCTGTGAAGGATGGATGGCTTGCTTTGATGGTTTGATGGGATGGATTGTATGTTGTATGCTGGACCTTTGTTTGGGTTATGATCCTTGTTTATGCAAGAGAAGCCTAGCTAGACACAGACCTTTATATGGTTCCTTAAGTCAGGCACTTACATCCACTCGGTTGAAGAGCTTTGCCATGGGCTAATCACCATTGGTAGGAGCTAATCTCGCTTTGTCATCTAGATGGGATTCTTAGAGGTGGATGCATGCCACTAGCTACCACACTTTGGCACACACACTTTGCATGTACCAAACTTTGACCAGTTGACTCTGGTAGCTTTGTTTTGGCTAGGCCTTGACCTCGCTCATCCCCCTCCACAACTCCTATGTACTACAGGAGGGGGTGTCATAATTTCCCACAGTACTAGCCTATGTGGATGAGTCATTTTGATAGATGGATGTTTGGAATATAAGTCGTCATTTGATATTGATTCATGATGGATGGACTTTATAATTTGCACTATTTGCCTAGTTTCCTTTCATTGCTATTTTACACAGCATATTCATTGGCTTTACTCAATTTGATGCATTCATATTAAGCATTATGTATAGTGTACTTCTAGGTCTTTTGGATCTGATCTTTTGTATAACCCTAGTGTTGTAGGTAGTGAGTCCAATCCCATTGCCTTGGAAGGTGAGGTGTCCTATTTGATACTGACTGCGGAGGACTTAAATTGGGGAGTCGGAGTCAGTGATGTAGCTGATCACACAGCAGTTTGAGAGCGTCACATATGATGGAGCTAGTTTGATTTTAGTCTTGTATTAGATGTTAGGTTTTTGTAATAAAACATTCTATCTCATGTTGAACATTGTAGTTATGACTTTATTTCTTTTATTTGACGCATGGGCGTAGTTGATACCATTATGGATCTAAGTTCTTATGCTTCCGCTTATTTCTATTATGATTTCGCTTAAATGTTCTCTATTAAATGTTTGAAAAAGTTAAATTGGACCTTACTGCAGACTAGCATCCTGGACGTTCGCGTCGCCAAATCTAGATTTCCATACTTTTGGGGGACCTAGAATTGGGATGCTGGCTGCACACACACACACACAAAAACTTTTAGGAGCATATTCTTCCTCTAGAAGTGAACAGGTATACTGTATACCTTAACCTCTTTGACTCTTTCCCAGTGCCAGTTCTTGATTTTCTCTCAATATTTCAATCGTAGCTTGCCTGTTATTTGTCAATAGCATGCAATTGTAGGTTACATACAATTTAAGCTAGCAAAATTCAGCCCGACTTACCAACCGGGCCAAACCCGACCCGTTTCTGACCTGCCTAACCCGACCCATTTGAAATATTGGTCGGTTAGGGTTAGAGTTTACCAACCCATATAAAAACGGGTCAGGTTAGGGTTGACCTGCCCTAACCCATTTGACCTATTTAAATTTTACTAAATTACCATGACTTTTCAATTTTTATATGACTTTTCTTATTCATGTGGGCCATAAACTATGTACTCTTAATCTTTTGTGTAGGAGTTAAGTAAAATTTTAACACTTAGAATATAAAAATTATTTTTTTAATTGAAAATATGATGTTTTTGTAGTTGAAATATTGATATGTGCATTTTATTTTTATGTTGGCATATAAATTTACCTCTAAAATATGGATGTGAATGAAATACAATATCATTAATGAGTCTTATACTTAAACTCAAATATGGAATTATAAAATTGAACAAAAATTGAAAAGGGATTATCTCAAATTCTCAATAATTGGGCTAAAAAATATTTATAGATTTCCCATTTTTTACACCTTGAAAATTGATAAATTAAAAATTCATGCTCCATGCAACATTTTAGATAAATCTAGATATAAGGAGAGCTTTACAAATGAAATTGGGCCACATAAAATGAGTTAAATCATACAAAAAATGTGAATTAAATATGTTAGGTCAGGTCAACCTGACCCAACCCGCATCAAATTCGCGTTAGGTGGGTCGGATGGGGGTGACCCGCCACGGGTGCGGGTTGAAGGTTTCCAATCCATTTTAAAAACGGGTTTGGTTAGGGTTGGAACCAACAAATTTAGGTACGGGTTAACCCGACCCGAATTTGATCAACCTAACCCGTTTGTTAGGTCTACATACAATGGTCTTCTTCTGACACATTTAATTAACGGTCATATACACTGATACATGAAAATTTTTAAAAATTGATAAAAAAAAAACTACTACTCACTATTTGCCCTTGACTAAACCATTCATCAGAACGAGTTGGCTCATCTGAATATTTTCCTGCACCACAATGATGATGAATTCAATACAAAACCAACTAAAAGAGTAGCTAACTGTTGGATACTCGCTCTAAAATATTTCAGAATAAAGAAAGCAGATCCAACATTATCAAGCACTATCTAATATCTAGTAAATGGTAGCAACCCAATAAACCATAGACAAGTGCCTTTTCAACCCATCCAGAAAAAAGCTACTCGGAAACTCATTTCTGTTAGAAAATAAATAGATAACTATTCCCATCAATCTTTTATAATTTCCTTATAAATACTTAATGAAGTAGGTCTGGGCAGTGAAAGAAATAGAGATGATGGTAAATAAAATAAAGTACTCAAACAAAAATACTATGCAAAATTAGTGAATAACATAAATGGTATTTCTAATGAACTACCAAACGCCAGAGGTTAATGTTATGTATATTTATTTTCCTTAATCACTGTCAATCACTGTAGATTAGTACTTAATGAAATACTGCAATTGATGTATTCTAGGAGGATTTACCTCAAAGGGAATTATAGATAGAGGAGTTTTCTAAAGCAAAGGAGGAACAAGTTAACAACCCATTATCCCAATGTCTTCTGCTCATCTATCCTTCGCTTTTGAGCACTTAAGTGGGAATAATATTCATGCTATCAACACTTGAAGGATTTTTTTTCAAAAGATTTAGATTTCATAAAGGTCGATTGTGCCGAACTGTAAAAATGATTGGCTGATTGAGAGGGATCACATGGCTTAGGTAAGAACTATAAGCAAATTTTAAGGATTTTGGAGATATAAGAAGATGGTTCTCCATAAGCAAATTTTAAGGTTTTTTGGATATATAGGAAGATGGTTCTCTCTCTCTCTCTCTCTCTCTCTCTCTCTCTCTCTCCCCCTCTCTGTTGCATTGAGAACTTTACTTGCAATATATTTTATTTGAGCCATTAAAATTTGTCAATCTTTGGATTGATAAGAGAAATTGATCCATTTCCTAGGGACTTCTCCCTTTCCCGATGGTCAGACTATAAGCTTATCTCAAATAAGCTTTGATAGATGAAACAAGAAGAAGATGACTTGTAGAATGTTGGTGATACCAAATGTGGGGCGACCCTCTCTTTATAGGAATTAAATGGCCTAGTTTGGGGCTGATTACAGTCAATCATAATCTTCATGTGATTGCAAATGGCTTTGCATTTTCAAGGCAAGCTGATTTAATTAAATCCGTAGCTTATTTTGATTAACTCACATGAATACCGTCCTTCGTTCGAGAGATTTCCAAGTCAAGGAAGTAAGAAAAGTTCCCATGATCTTTTATTTTGAAGGATCGTGTAAGATAAGTCTTGAGTTCAGATATTCCATTCACATCATTTCCACTTATAATCATGTCATCCACATATATTAGCAAAATAGTATAGCCACGAGAGGTACGTTTGAAGAATAAAGAGCTATTATTCGGACTTTGGTAGAATTGTACTTGAAGAATAGCTGATCGGAATTTCTCGAACCAAACACAAGGGTCCTGTTTAAGACCATATAGTGATTTCTTCAATTTGCAGACATGTTTCGGAGGACAAGCATATTCCGGTGGTGGTCTCATATATACTGTTTCTTGAAGGTCTCCATGTAAGAAGCCATTCTTGACATCCATTTACCATAGTGGCCAATTTCGGACAGCAACAATACTAAGCAAACAACATATAGTTGTCATTTTCGCAAACGGTACAAAGGTTTCTTCATAGTCAATCCCATACTCTTGTTTGTAACCTTGTGCAACAAGTCGTGCTTTATACCTATCCAGGCTCCCGTCAAAACGAACCTTGAGAGAATAGACCCATTTACTGCCAATAATGGAAGCATCTAGCAGAGTAGGAAGAAGATCCCATGTAGAATTAGATTCAAGAGCTAATAATTCTTCATTCATTACATCACACCAACAGGGTATTTTTGAGGCCTGTGAATAGGACGTGGGAACTAGAATAGGATCTAATGAGGTGAGAAGAGCAGGAAAACCATATTTGTCAGGTGGCATAGATAGACAACTAGAGCATTGTAATTGCAGAGTGGAGGAAAATTTGAAACCTAATGATGCAAGAGTGGGCAATATGGGTGGATTATGAGCAGGGGCAGCTGGCGGTCTAAGTTTCGGTCACCGTGCATAGACCTGTATAGTAGGTGGGGGAAGAGGTAATGCTTTCTGGAATGTTGGAAGGTAGGAGACCTGCACTAGACGTTTGTCAACACGAAGGCAAAAGAAGGGTGTGTGCTCTAAGAATACAACATTACGTGATATGCGAAGTCTATTTTCTTTAGGGTCATAGCATTAGAATGCCCTATGCTTATCACTATATCTCAAGAACATGCTTTTGGCAGCTTGTGGAGAGAGTTTGGTTCTTTCAATGGAAGGAAGGTGAACAAAGCAAAGGCAACCAAAAGTCCTTAAGTGATCATAGGATGGTGGTTTACCAAAGAGACATTCATATGGAGAACTTTTACGTAGGACAGAGGATGGTAAGTGGTTGATGATGTGTACTGCAGTGTGGGCTTCTTCACACCAAAACTGAGGAGGCACTGGTGCTTCTACAAGTAAGGTACGAATGGTCTCTAGAATGTGCCTTTTTTTCTTTCAGCGATACCATTTTGCTATGCTGTGTAAGGGCAAGATTTTTGATGAATTATGCCTTTTTCATATAAAAATGATGAAAATGCCAAAGATGTGTATTCACCGCAGAGTCAGATCGAATCACTTTGATTTGAGTTTGAAATTGGGTGTCTACCATATGATATAATTTTGTAAAGGTGGAAAACACATCTGTGTTAGATTTTAAAAAATAAATCCAAGTATACCTACGATGATCATCAATAAAGCTGACATAATATTTCTACAAGTTCGACTCAAGTGAGGAGCAATTCCCCAAACAACTATATGAATTATATTAAAAGGTTTAGGAGCACAGGAGTTATGAATAGGAAAAGATAGCACATGACTTTTGCTCAAACAGTATGATTCACATTTAGAATTTGCAAAAGTGAGAATACTTTTATTACTAATAGATTTGTCCAAACATTCAAGTCTAAAAATAGAAATCAAACGATCATTGTGCAAATGACCAAGGCGTCTATGCCAAGTGGTTCACACATTATTCAGAGCATTCATAAAAGAAACAAAAAGGGAGCTATGTCCGGTGTCTAGAAGAAATGGCCTGCTATGCTTACTCTCTGTCCCGATCACTTTCCCAGTTTGCCGTTCCTGAATCACACAACCAGTGGGAGAGAAGTTAACAAGATAGCCGCAATCAATAAGTTGACCAACTGAAATTAAGTTTGCAGAAAGATGTGGAACAAAATAAACATTATTGGGGACAAAAGGTTTATCGAATGATGTTGGCAATGCCAAGGAACCTATGCTGGAAATAGCCAGTTGGGTACCATTTGCCGTGGTTATAGTGTCATTTCCGACATAAGACTGAGTACCTTGCAGACTTTGTTCCACATACGTAATATGGTTAGAAGCTCTTGAGTCTATGAACCAATTAGATAAGTTTGAAGATGCAGGAAAGGTAGAGTGAAATGCATGAAGAGTCGTATGAGAAGAATAGAGACCACTAATACCCATTAATGCAAACGTTGAGGTGACTGAGGAATTTATCAATTCTTTAATTCGAGAATTTGTCATGATGACTTGTTCATGGTGAGGGACCATAGCAGTATGCTGAGTGCTATGTTGAGCTTGAAGAGCAGTTGGGCCATGTTTGGAAGTTTGTTTTGGTTTCTTCAGAGGTCGCTGCATACAATCAGATATGACATGTCCATTTTGCTTGCAATAATTGCAAAATAATTTCTACGACAATTTCAAGCTATGTGTCCATATTTCTTGCATTCATGACATTGAAGTTTCTGACCTTTTGCAGTAAATAGGGCAGCTTCATCAACCAAGTTAGGTTCTTGATTAGTGAAAAGACCTTTTGGTTCACTAGTCAGCGACTGTGTAGACTTAAGCCCAGTCTCTTCCTTGAGAACCTCCTGAACACAAGTGTTCAGATCCGGAACTGTCTCCCGGTTCATTACAGCGGCACAAACGGGTTCAAATTCTGGGCTTAGCTTCACAAAAAACTGGCTAACGTGTAATTCCTCTTGAAGTTTGAGAGCTTGTGGAAGAAATTCAACAGAGACTGAATGTAGCAATATTTGGTATCTCTCTGTCCAGAGGGCAAGGAAGCCACTGTAATACTGATGAACTATATTATCATTCTGACAGTATTTTGCCAGTTCATTGTCTAAATGAAATCTATGGGATATGTTAGCTTGTTGGTACAGATTATTTAGATGAATCCACGTCAGAGGCCTTTGTGTAGGCTTGAAGTGCCAAAGATATAGATGAATCCACAGAATTTAGGATCCAAGTGACCACTTTTGTATTGTGTTGATTCCAGACCGCAAGAGTTTTGGGATCAACAGTTGAACTAGTCACAGTTTTAACAGTCATAGGGTTTGGATTAGTGCCATCTAAGTATCCAAGTAATCCCTGACCTTCCACAAAATTTTTGAGATGGAAGGACCAACTCATGCGATTGGTTCCATCTAATTTAACAGGAATAATATCAATCTTATCCATGAAATATGTTGACACAGAAATCAGAAATGGACAGCAAGAGGAATGAGCAGTTTGCACAGAACTGTGAATAGTTTTTAAACAAAACAGAAAATCAGATGCTTTTAGGCCACCAAAAATCTGGCTCTAGAATGAGCAGTGCTCTTTGTAGAGTGAGTGGAATGCAAATCAGTCTTCCAGGTTAGGAGGAGCATGTAATTCTTAACTCCAGGAAGAAGAACCAACTCGAATTAATGGTTGGATGTGATTTAGATGTGCCAGACACAAAACGATTCCATAAAAGTGACAACCCACAGATGGCAGAAAATGACTGACCTGTTGGATAGTAAAAATTCCAAAAAATTGCCGACAATTACTAGGAATATATGTCGACCAGAGTGGGAGGGATTTCAAGAGCTATCGCCGGCCAGAAGTGGGGCCCATCGTGTGATCAGAGCACCCTAGTGTTTGATCAGAAACTGCTTCTGTAATGGTGATGATGTTCATTGATCAGAGGACCCTTATCTGCTCTTTAGATTGATATGGAAGAAGGTTCCAGGCAGGATTTAAAACCACAACTCTGATACAATGTAATCTCATCTCAAATAAGCTTTGATAGATGAAACAAGAAGAAGATGACTTGTAGAATGTTGGTGATACCCAATGTGGGGATTGAGCCTGTCTTTATCGGAATTAAATGGCCTAGTTTGGCGGTGATTACAATCAATCATAATCTATTACAGCCTGATTACATCCTAAGAATAAATATAAAAAAGTTCTAAGACGTACAAAATTGGTATGTACACAAACAGTCCAAATATAAGATGTTCGATGGTTATCTTGAGGAGATCTCACGTGAGTGCTATCATGTTGGGGCCGTCTCTTGTTGGGCTTGACTGATTTGGGCCTTCTCTTGAGAGGCCTTATCTCTACACGGACATGACCTGTTTGTTGACCAAGGTTTGGTCATCCAACCTTTTTTTTTTTCTTTTTTTGCAAGAATAGGTCTTTCAACGTATTTTTCTTGATTCACATAGTTCACAAGTATCAACCAAAGTGTAGGATGGAAGTGACAATGCAAATCGAAACCACTATTTGAAGTGCCTAAAGTAACAAAGAGTATTCACAAGCTAAATCTTAGTTGCATGCAAACTAGACTTTTAGTGCCAAACTATTAAATTTCTTCAGCTAATAATTACTATCAAAACCACGAGGTGTTAGTAAAGGCAGCAGAAATACTTTTCAATAGTCCCCATCTGGTGAAATCCACTCCTCAATACGAACCTCTTAGAGGTTGATAAATTCCACCTTCGCAAAAGATGAGTAAATACCAAAAATTAACCAACTTTTACCCTGACCTTATGTGTTTCCTGCAAGATTAATGAATGACACACACATGGATACTTACAAGAGCTTAGGGTGTGTTCATGCATGACAGTTTTCTGCAACATCTTATTCCCTAGTGATTTCATTTCTACAGAAAATAGAAACAGAGGACAACATTTCTTGAAATCACTGACAATAAAAAAAATTTTTTTTTTTTGTGACCTTCACATCTCTTCCTCTGTAAGAAGACATACATTACCCAAATAAACCACATTTACTGGAATTCTAAATCCTTATGATCCATCACCCTTATAGCAGGCACTCATCAATTGAATGGTCAGACATTTAAGTCCAGGAGACAACCCACAAGTTGGTACGCAGGAATTCTCCATCTGGGGTGGCCCATCACTTCAATAATCATCATTTAACCCCAACCACAATTAACCCATACCCAATTCCCAACAATTAGATTCCTCTAAGACGAAAACCAAGAAATGGACCACAAGTAAGAGAGAGAGAGGCATCAGCACTAACCTCCGGTAAAGGAGAAGCCATCCCCAATAGAAACAGGAGCATCTATCAAATAATCCTGCAAAAACCAACACTTCAAATGTAATGTTTGGTTTCTAAAGAAAATATGTACAAAAATTCTATTAAGATAAGAGTAGAAAGCTGAGAGTAAGTACATTGTCATTGTCGGCGCGATTGGCCCTGCAACTAAAACCAGATTTCTTCCATTTCAAAATGAGCCTTCCATGGCTAAGATAGAGGTTTGAAGGATTCTTGGGGAGCAGAGATGGAGGACAAGCGAGACAGATGTTGGGAGCGTGGACAGAAGAAAAATACATGACTAGGAGAGAGAGAGAGAGAGAGAGAGAGAGAGAGAGAGAGAAGAAAATGAGAAAGAGTTAGGGTCAGGGTCTAAAGAAGAGGGAGGGATGGTCCATTGGCTGGATGGATAGGGTCTCTCTGGTTCTCATCCATCTTCGTCACCAGCCTCGCATTTCCGTTCGTCGGCTCGGAACAGTGAGAAAAGGACACTTTATTTTTCCCGCGTCGCTTTTCTCCTTTTGTATTACCATTTCCTCCAACGATTCAAAACTTCAAATAAGACAAGCATGTGAGTTACGAATTATGTATGATGATCACAAATGGGTATCCGATTATCATTGTTACGGATAGTTTTTAAGGTTTTACCAAGTGCCAAAAAATTTTAAATGAACTTTACAAATAAAAATTAATAGAAAACTGGTAAAAGTGTGAAAATTTAACTATTTAATGAGTATTCAATCTAAATAGAGTGATACATATTGTGATCGAGTACGACTGCTGAGTAGCTGATGGTGTAACATATAACTGCTAGTGTTTTACGAATAATAATTAAATTAGATAGATAGATCCTTTTTAAGCTCAAAGAATTTCACATTATTTTTAATGGGGTCAATTGAAACTCATGAATGTGGTCGAAAATATGTATTATAATGTAATTTGCTGTCAAAAAGCACCCTTAGCATCCCTACCGCTTCAGCTCTCGTATCTTTTTGGTAGCTGTGTGCAATATCTAATCAATATATCATTTTTTTTTCAGCGTGCTCGTGCCCGACTCGATCTTGACCGGCCCAGAGAGTCGACCCGGTGCTGACCTGAATTTAATGCCATCTCCATTTCCAAACAAAGCAGGAATGGAATTTATATTTGGAATCAGGAGAAATTAGTATCTTTAGTCCGCAGTCCCATGCAAATGCCGGTATATATTTTTAGATTAAAGTGTTTAATAGTGATGAACATTTAAATAGGTATGAACTTTTTGGTCAAGGTTGTGGCTCAGCTAGTTTGAGCGTTTAGCCATGTATATACTTTCTAGGAAATAGTCCTTGTTCGTCAAAATCGAATAAGCCCCGGGCTTAAGGTTAAACGTCCGAAGGCTGGGTTGGCAACGAATATCCTAAGTTATTAAAAAAAACAGAAATAATAAATAAAAGGTAAGACCGCAAAACATGAGGCTATCCTCAAAAATAGTTTGGTGATATAAGGGGCTCACACTATTGTCAGTCATCCCTGCTACTGTCTAGACGAAAATTCTGCTCAAGCATATTTCTATCCCAATTGTTGAAGGGATTTGCTATTTGAAAACAAAAAGGGACTCAGTACACCCATGGATCTTAATTATATGTTTTAGGTCTCAGAGCTTTGATTGTTCTACGATCGCATGAAAACAAAAAAGCTTTCTAAAGGGAAGGTCTTGGTCATTGGATCATACTATTGTCAGAAACCACCTTAATCTATGTTAAACACTTTCTATGCTAAAGAAATTTCTTTTACAAGTCCACCGTTATGTACTTTTTTGTGCAGCCCAACACCATAGGGGTCAATTGGGCTCACCTTTCATCAGTCAAATTACCATTCATACTCACCAAACCCAATGAATAGGGCACCACCATTTTAAATTGATACTTATTTGACCTTTACTCGTTTTTGTGTTGAATCTTAAAAGAAAATATATAAAAGAAATTCATGAGGTTCCTCGGGCCCGCTTAATAAAATTTGAACTGTGAAAAAGAAATGCCTCTTAATTCTTATAATAAGGGTGGTGGCAAAATATCATACTAATAGGAGCAGGGTCTCCTGTTAGCTTGACCACTTATAAAATGAATATTCAATATGTGATCATCCCTATTAGAATGCAAAAATGAAACAGTACTAACCTTTTTGTGGCCATTTTGAGGCAAGTCACGTTATAGGGTCATTGAACCAAAAAGGAAAAAGAAAAAACTAGTCAAGCCTTGGACAACAATAAGAATAGCTATCACACATGGAATTGGACAGAATGTATGCTAACTAAAATCCAAAAACAGATAAGTACAAAATAAATAAGAGTTTTAAAATGGATGTGTGTGATAAGAAGGAAAGGCAGTTGCCAAATGTGTTGATTTTTTTGCTGTAGAAAGGACTTGAAGGTAACACTGAAAGCATTTAAGGTTTTCAAGCAGAATAGAGGACCTTTCTATAAGAAGATTTTATAAGCAAATGAACTTGACTTTAACATATTGAGGAAGGAAATAGGTAGATGCTTTCTTTTTTGTCAGGACAGAGTAGTGATGAAGGACTCAATCATTATTATTTTTCTATTTTAATTGGTGCTAGTGGAGAACTTTGAAGTAGGTCTTTTTGCTTTTTATTTGCATGTAAATTAGGAGTGAAGAAAATTAATGGAAAGAAGTAATGGTAAATAACGGTGAGGTAAAGTTTCTTATAAAGTAAAATTTGGGTTTGTTTTGTATGAAATAGTGAGAGAGAGAGAGAAACCAATTTCTGTCTTTATTTTACTAGATCTTACTTGTCTTTTATATGTTAAAATTTTCTAACAGCTGGTAAATTATGATAAAATTCTTGGCAGCTGAAAGTTGATTTCCCACTCATTTTTACTAAGCAAACATGGATGTAGTAAAATTGTTGATGGCTAAAATTAATTTTATCATACTTTTTTTAATTATTTTTCTGATGAGGGTCTCCGGCCTCTGCAAGAATTGACTATTCTCCTAAGCACGTGAAGTCCTTGCTTCTCCCACGCATAGGATAAGTTAGGGTTTTGCCTAGGCAAGTGGCCACCGAAAGAGAGTGCAAGTTTGAAACCGCAATTTCCGGTTCTGAGCCATGGTCCAAGATGCATTCTTTGCTCATTGTTGGAAAGCTATTTATTTTGGATGATTATTTATTTCTTTGATGTTATTCAATTATTATATTTTTTGAGAATCTTGTAAAAGATTTGAAAGCCGATATTTAGGAAAAAAATACCAGTGAGCAATATTTATATTAGGGTATGATATTTTAATATGCTCCCTTAGATGAAGAGTTACTAAATCGAATGGCTAGTATTACACTAAAGCGAAACTCATTAGGGTTTCAAATATTATAAATACATGTTATAGCCACCTCCGTCTTTACCCTATTCCATTCATCTCTTGCCTTGATCTCTCTTAACCCTCTTACTCTCATTTTTCTTATCCCTCACCTCCTCTCTCTATTTTGCAAAGGGCCCTCTCATCCTTACAATGATAGCATATAAACTAAGAGAGCATCATAGATCAACAAACAGAACTCAAGAAGAAGAAAGGTATAATTGATTTTATATGGGTTTTTGAATTTTTTAGTTTTGATATCATCATCAAAGCTTGTCCCAACTATGTTGAACTCATTTATATGTAATATGTTTCTCCATTTTGATTGGTCATTAACATTCATATGCATACTCAAAACCATTCTACCTCTTTTTTTTATATTTCTTCTTTCTTTTAATTTGTTAACCTATATGATTTTTTATTTATAATAATCATAGCACAACTTTGGTATAACATATTCCTAACCTAGCATAAACTCATATGATTTTGATAAATATCCAATCTCTTTTGAATATTTTTTTTCTCATTGATACTAGGTTCTTTCCTTATTAATGATCTTAAAAGCATGTACTTGAATTCCAACAAAATCATCTAGAAAATAGTACGTCACCACAAATTTGGATAGTATTGATATTGTTATTTCTAATGAACAACCGAAGATCTCTCTTCCATTAAAAAAATCCGGGATCACTTCCCATTGTAGCGCTGATGGTGAGAGACTTAGGTTAGTGTGCGGCTTGGATGTGTGATTACTAACATTTTTATTATTATTATTTTTTTGAAGGCATGACCCCACCTCACAAACAATTGTAGGGCCACTGGTAACCATGGATACATCAAACATGACACCACCCATAAGCAACATGCATCAGGTAAGGCACTCAAAGAGGATTCGAACTTAGGACCTCTAGAATAATACTAGACTTCCTAACCAATACGAAACACTGAAGGATGGGTAACATTTAAAAGAAACAAGATATCCCTCTCTATAAGGGAAAACCAATAATGATGGACGATTTGGAAGGAGTTTTCCATGTTCACTACAATCTCTAGTTTGGGCTTTTGGGGTTGGATCTTGAGTTTTGGCTAGGGCTCTAAATGGACTAATCAGGCTACATCAATAACCAATCCAACCAACCCAACTTGCTTTAGTATGACTAGGTAGTGACCATTGAAAGGGATGTGCCAACTAGTCAACCATTTTATCAGCATAGAAAAGCGGTAACTTTTAGAAGAAACAAAGAGCTCCTCTTATGAAGGAAAATCCACATGATATAGAGCAAGTTTACGCAATAAGAAATTAGTGGAAAAGTAGTGGATGAATGACTTGATTTTCTAGGACTATTTTTTCTCATTATGTTGCAATAGGACCCTTTGCTAAAAACCTTTTTCTATAGTTTTTTTTTTCACCCAAGATAATATGAAATAAAATGGAAAAAATACAATGAACTTTAAAAAAGTGAGCTTATTTCACGAAGTGCAATACAATACAAATGAGAAAACCTCTAGAAAAATAAAAATTAAAAATAATAAAAAGATGTCATAGTTAAGTGATTGAAAAACTTAAAAATAAGAAATTAAAAAAAGAAAAACTGAGAAAAAGAAGGACGAATTTCATTAGTCATATATAAAAGAATTCTAAAACATTAAAAAAAACCAAAACAATAGGACGTCAACAAAGGATAAGTGCATCATATGAAATTAAGCACAAAAAAAAAAAAAAGTGGAGGTTAAATGAAGTGAAACAAAAACTTAAGAGGACATTTGACGCATCCCTTTCATTTACATTGGAAACTGTCATTTCCTCCTTAACCATTTTCTCTTTCCTAACCTTTCTACATTAGGTTTTAAAATAATTAAATAAATTAATGGTATTAAAAATCAGTAGTCATATGATTATAGATCTTTTATAATTGAAGAACTTCGAGCCAATTCCTACATAAGGAGCGTGACATTGAGTAGGTTGGATAAAGCAGATGAGTCCAACATGCACCACTGGATTGACAAACTTAAAAACATATCAAGTGCCTTGTACATGATTAATTTAGCTATTAGTATCACTCTGATAAGAGTAGAACTCAAGCAGCTATGAATGCAAAAGTTGGCCTGTGATTAGAAAATTGGATTAAGATGGCCCATACACAGGCTAAATCAAGTAGTTATGGTAATAATATAATTATTGACACTTTAATAAGTAAAGACTTCCTCAACTTCAAAATAGGATGGTATAGCAGACCTTGAAAGAGAAAGGTGCTAGATCAAGAAACTATCATTTCTCATAAGTAATATATAGATTTTGGCCCCCATTCAAAGAGGATTCATCACTATCAATTAAAAACTTCAAAAATGATAAATAAACATCATACCAAGTCAACTTATAAACTCCGAAACCCTTTTGGGAAAAATCAATCCAGAAACCCTTAACAAGTTCAAAGAACTAGGGAGAGACTAGAGAACTCATAAACATAAAAACAACTACTGCAATACTACAACAGCTGAATTTTCCATGAACTAGTTGGCACTTATTTCAAGTTACTCATCTGCGTCGTTGTCAAAATTCTCTTCCACTTCATCTTGCTCTTCATTAACCACCATATTTAGTATCGCTTCTTCAGTAAGCCTCCTCATTTCAGCCTTTCTATGGGACAAATTGATGTTGAAGTGAGCCTCTTCAATAGGAAGAGAATAGTGTTAGTCTTCCAACAGAAATAGCCACAACTATAGAAGTAGTATAAAAGAAATGTCCAAGTATTTTAAGAGTATTGAGTAGCTTAGTTTTGAGCAAACAAACAGAAATTGGGAAGCCTTAGTTAACCAGTGAATAGGGCCAATCAACTAGGAACGTTAACGTGGGACTTGAATCCACATTAACAAATCACATCTTCCCTATGTTGCAATATTTTTTGGAGTAAGACTGATAGTGCATTGAAGGTTAGATAACAATATGATTTGTTATTGAACACCGGCATTAAGGATGCATTGACAAAAATGTTTAGTAAAATTTCTAAAAACAAAAAGAAATATAACTTTTCTAGCAGATTCTATATATTGACCAATAGAATAAAAGGTACAAGATTGAATGCTAAGTCAACTTCATACCTAGCTCTTTCAGAATATCAGAAAAGGTCACCTGCATTTTCAGTATTTACGAGGGTTATGTCAATTACACAAAACAGAGATCAGATACAGACATCAAAGTGTGCTAATGGACTACTTACAACATCAAAATCTACTTCCTTGATCAACCTAGCGACCACGTCTAGAATCTCTTCCTGGCCTGGCTCTACCTGTGCCTCAGTATGCCCCTTGTTTTGCCCTAAACATCATGACATGGTTTTAGAAAAGATGGTCTCATGTATCATTTAGACGAATGAGGTTTTAGAATGGGAATATTGATGGCCTGAATCTCCAAACCATAGGCAGAATAGGCCAAATGGAGGGCCAAGCCTGGCCAAGCATATATATACATAACCAGCAGGTGATATCAATTAGCAAAGGACTAGCTTGGGGTCTGACTCCCAAGGCCCATGGGCTATACATGAGCTTAAATAATTGGTCTGTATCCAAAAAATCTTTAGTCTTGCCCATCCCAACCTATTTTAAACTCTAGCATTTATTCAACCTAAAAAAACTGCAATTTTGTTAATTTGCTTATGAAACTTTACTTCTGCCTGACAAGTTTTTTCCCACATATGATTAAGTAGTGAAGTAAAAATAATTCTTGTTATTCATGTGTTCATTACGATTTTCTTTCATACGATATCTACATAACAAAAGCAAGTACAATGTCAACTGCTAAGAAGAGAGAATGGTGAAACCTACAAATTTGAGTAGTTTCAAATAGCCGAAATTAAAAATTGGACTAGCAGCTAACATTTTCACATTTTAGTAGGATTCAAGACAGGATGATGTACCAGTTCGCCTCTTCTCTATTACAACTTTTGAGGTGGGGTTCTTTATATTAAATGCAACTTTCTTCTTCTTAGAATCCAGCACATGATCCTTTGCAAACATCCTATTGCTTTGTGCATCCTGTTCATTATAAACCTGAGTGAGGTCTTCTTCAAGCTGGAAGTCTTCTTGTTCTTTTGATTTTTTTGTATGGTTCTCATGTTCAGAGCCATCATCATTCGCAGTATGCTCCTGAAAGTAACAAAAGTCAACAATAGCAGTAAAAAAAATGGCAAAATGGTGAATGGAATGGTTTCAGTAAGATAGTGCATTGCAAAATTAAGGATCAAAAGGACAGTAAAAGCATTTGTTTTTAGTGTCATTGACCTAGAAGTGATAGAGATGTTAGGAGAAGTGTACACATGTGTGCATGGATGACTAATGTACCTCTTGTGAAGTTATCTACTCCATTCATCATTTTGAGAATATATAGGTACTAAGAATCACAACTTGTGAATTGCTAAACCGAAGAAAACGTAATGATCGAATTTGATTCTGGGAATATTTTGTATCATATAGTGATTCTTTAGGTGGCCTTTACACTCACAGCACCCTGTGATAACCCTAATCTTCCTTCTACCTAATCACATGCTTCAAAACTGCTGTCAAGAGCCTACAAACACTTGTCTCTCCTACTGATAAAAAGAAAAAAAAGAACTAGTATTTCCTTTCTTTTTAAAAACTAAGAACATTGTGTGTTTTTGTTAGAAGGAAAGACTACATGCAGAAGAAAAGCAACAAACAATATAGTAGTATATTATGCACAGTTAAAGCCTATCCCCAAAAAAACAAGTACAGTAAACCAATAATTCCCCCAAAAAATATTCCTCATTGCAGAAGGAATCTAATATGGGATTCTAGAGAATAGCATATCCATGTACATGTAATTAAGAAAGTAATAGTCACTGACAAATAGAGGTTCCAAATCTCTAATTGGAATGTACACCAATGTCATTGGTTCTCCCTTTTTTCTTTTCCTTTTTATTTTTTGTTTTTTGCTTGACATTTGATAAGATTCTCTATTATGAGTTCTACCACCTTCTTTTCATATTATTAATGGCTCTATATAAAAAAGAAGCCTGAGAAAGACAATAGAACACTAGAACCCCATCTTTACCATTTCTCAAGATACCTCCTATGCCTACCATTCCTAATGTGCCTTTGACTACACACCTACACTGAACTTCACAAATCCCAAATCTGGTGGCCTCCATGTCTTTATAAGTTTCTTCATTTGACCTCCTAATTCAAAACCCCTCAATTTTGCGAATTGAGGAGCTCAATCCTTACTCCAAATTCTTTTCCTCTGTTGCCATTTCTCACATTTGCAAGTGCACAAATAATGATAATGTCTGAAGTTAAAAAGGGAATTGAACATCTTCCAAGGTGGTTAAGGTAGAGCCTCCTAGTGCTGAAGGTGTTCCAGAAGAACAAGATGCATAGTGTATGAAGAGAATGACAATGTGGTGAGTAAACCATAGGAGGAAAATGAAATGGAGTATGTGTAAAGCAAGAGAACTGCTAAGAAACAAAGGAAAAAGCTGCATTTGGTAAAAAGAACCCCACTTCAAAATTCTCGGAAAGGTGTCAAGATCTTCTACTCAGAAAGATGTTCTTCTGGTGACAATGAAGAGCCAACAAAGGAAGAGGAATATGGTTATTCTAAGAGTGGATTTCTATACTCTTATGATAGCTATAGCCTCATTGATCTCGATGGTGACAAATAAAATAGTGACAATTAATAGAAGGCAAAAGCTCCTCCGAAAAAAAGTTCTCTCGAGAAAGAAGAGGTCTTCAATTAAGGTAAATAAGAGGTTTGTTAAAGTAAAAATAGTGGTAAAATAATTATTTCGAAAGTACAAAATAAACTATCAGTGAGAGAGAGAGAGAGGAGAGAGAAAGTAAGAGCTTATTTGTTTTGAAGCTTATAAAGCACTTTTTGTGATAAAGTTTTCACTAAACTTCATCTCACCTTTTTGTGGTAAAAAAAAAAGATGAAAATGGAGGAGTAATGGCAAATAATGTTACAATATAAGTTTAAGAGTGTGTGTATTTGAAGCTTATAAAGCACTTTTTTTGTCAAAAATTTTTCTAACCTTCATCTTACCTTTCTGTAGTAAAAAAAAAGATGCATGCAAAGAAGTAAAGATAAGTAATGTCACAATATATCCTACTTCATTTTTGTCACCTAAACATGATGAAGTAAAAAAACCACACTAGAAAAAAAGTGTCTCATAAATGTCAAGAAAAAGCCCTCTTTGGAAATCTGCATGAAGCTTAGGCCCTATGGTAACACGTGACATGTTAAGTTCTTGATACACTAACTCCTTCCATAGACCAATTTTAGCCTTCTTCGCATTGTTATGTAGTTGTGGAGTGAGTTCCCAAACATAGGCCCATGTTAAAGGTGTATTCCCAATAAAACTAGTTTTCAAGACTATGGGCCTACCAAAACTAGATGTTTTTTGTCAGTTGAAGCAAGTCCCAGTATAACGGCAAGTGTACAAACAAAATTATGTTATTTTTACTATGTAAAGGCTTATATGAATGCATACTATTTATTTTTATTAATATTTCTTAATACAGAATCCTTTTGTCAAACGTAGGATGCTTTATTCAAAAAAATATATTAAAAAAATTCTTTTAGCAGCAGTATTTTTTCCGCTGCTAGAAGTCACTTCTAATATCAAAATTTTTTTCCACCATTTAAAGTACTATTTTTGCCTTAAAACTCACAATCTAAGTTTTTGGAGGTGTTTTTGTTGCAAAAAATAGTTTTTGCCATTAAAAGTAAAATTTTCCACCACTAAAAATTATATATATATATTTTACAGTGATCATGCCAATACTGCTTATGTTTTTTTTTTCAACCAAATTGTTATTGATAAGAGCACTGATTCCATGAATTTGCTAGTATATAATAATTTTCATTCATGAAGAGATGAGCATTTTCTAAAATGATATATTCGTAGTTAATTAGGTGTGTTGAATGGTTGAATGAATATTAGACTGAGATCTAGCCTAGCTATTTGAAGCTCGTACAATGTGTAGGCTTCTATGTGCAGTTTTCATCGAAGGAGAACCATTATGAACTTTTAGTGTCCAAGTGATGCTTGGCAGGGAATGTGCATTGGAAGTCCTATTCTAGATTGCAGATAGCACAATAATGAAAAGTTCAGATGATAGTATGGGTTATTCATGAGTAGGGTAAACATTATACAACAGCTTAGTTCTTTTGCCTTAATCCAATGGTGAGTCTCTACAATCAAATGAAACAAACATATTTTAGAAATGGAACCCTACTAGCATAGGGTTTTTTAATGTGAAATAAAACCCTAGTAACAAGTTTTTAGTGAGATTTTGCTTAAAGACTTTAATTCCAAGATCTTCAAACATGCAGCTCATTATAATGTTTGAACTGGATAAAAAATGGACTTGCATCTTCAAGAGTAGAACCAATTTGTGATGACGCAATTGTGAGAAAGATAACGATGAAAGATAATCTTGGAAGAAATGGATAGTCACCTAAAAATTCATCCACTTTCATGTCTAATGAGCACAATAAGACTGAAGATCACATCATTGCCTATTGTGTTTTGATTGAAGGATTTCTCTTAGCTTTTCACTTTTTGGAACAACATGGGTTTAGGTTTTCATCAAACTAGGTCAAAAACAAAATTAAAGGAGAGAGGATAAAAATGAAACATGTATTATATATTTATGTGAAAAATGCTAAAAAATGCATACTTTACTTTCATTGCACAATAAGCCTCATACCATCAATCTATAGATGCAATTTGTGAGTTCTACTATTTAAGCTAAATACAAGCTAAGTCTATTTTTTTTCTTTTCTAACTGTGGTGCATGAAAGTGAGATATCTCTCTCTAAATCAATGAACACCATGTATTCAAATATAGATATCAGATGAATTCGACACATTGTTGTATTTCATATTTTCAACAATTTTCAAAGAAACACGCAAGATACATAGAGCACAATTGTGAAACCCCACAATTTGTGCTTTGTAGGACTCAGAAAACTCCTACATTAGAGAGATAAAGTAAGTACTTAACTATATAAGTACCTTAGAGAGATTCATAAGAGAGGCAAAGAATAAATTTGGCAGGAAAATTTAAATTTAGTAAAGAGATATTAGAGAAAATGGGTGAGCTTTTCAAATGAGGAGAGAAAAATTCCAAAAGAAAATGAATTTTATTCATGAGACTTTTGATAGTGAGGTTTTTGGGTATGAGGAGTAGTTTGTAGGAAACATTTATTTGCAATTAAGAGATTTTCAAAAATAGATTATTGTATAAGATTACATATATGTGTCACATAAAGAAAGAGAGAAGGGATTTGTGGAAAGAAATTTCATTATTTAATAACTGAGAGAGAAAGAGAGGAAGGAAGGCATAGAAATGAATGAATTTGAAATGAGCTCTAATTGTGCAATGAGTAAGGCGATGCTACTTCTCTCTCATCTTTCTCTTAGTGAACCTCCTTCTTTCTTGGCTCATCATCTTGGTCAATGGAGCAAGGATCCTCCCCTCCTCCATGTGGTGGATTGTATGCTAAAGACAGGAAAGCAAAGATTCCTATATTTAAGTTGATCTTGAAGAAGAATCAAGTACATGCCCTTCCACACGATATCTAAAGTGATCTTCTTAAGGAAAAAGTTAGGATTAGTAAGAGTTAAATAGTAAAAAAATAATCTGTGACAAGGATTCCAATTCAGGAAACGTCCTCTTCTTCAAAGGAAAGCCAAATTAAGTAGATATTAAGATTCAAAAAAGATCTTGGGCATATGCCTTCTGATGAAGAGATCATGGCACTCATTCAACCTGATGTGAATAACAATGATCATCAAATAGGCTCGCTGTCAAACATACATGGTAATCCATTTGTAAAAGCCATGAATAATCAACTTAAGGCTTGGTCTTCGTTGTTTCATCCTCCACTTGTAATGCCCCACCCCACATGCATGCATGAAATTGTCCATTTTGGCCCATGGGCCTCACTGTTGTGGTTCTCTGTGGGTCTCGACTCACCGAAAGGCCTCATGCAAGGTAAGGGTGCAAGCTTCACATATAAACCTACTCACTTTCCTCTCCATAGTCGATATGAGATTCCAGGACATCACAATCCAACCTCCTTAGGACTGCATGTCTAGGTGCAGTAGCCTGCTGGCCTTCTTAAACTGCCCACTTGGAAACTCGCTCACGTACACTAGACCAAGGCAAGGACCCACGCTTGAACTAGTTAAGAGTCGGCTCTGATACTCCACGCCACACGTATGCATGACATTGTCTGCTTTGGCCCATGGGCCTCATAGTTTTGGTTATGGTGGACCTTAACCACTTAAAAGGCCTCATGCAAGATAAGGGTGCAAGCTCTACATACATGCCCAACCACTTTTCTATCTATAGTCGATGTTAGACTCCAAGATGTCAAAAAGCTAAGAACTTGGTGCACCATGAGAAACCATCTGAGGATATAGAATTCCATGCAGAGTTTAGTGAAGAGGACTCCTCTGCAGTAGTGCAGAATTGGGGAAATGCTTTAGCTGGATACTTTATAGGTTCTACCCCTTCTTTTCATGATATTAGATCTTGTTTAACCAAAGCATGGAGTATCAAAGAACTAGGTGTAATCTCCATGGCTAATGGATTCTAGTTGTTTAAACTAAAATACTCAATAATGGGAAGCATATCTTAGAAAAAGGCCTTGGTTTGTTTATGGTCATCCTCTAATTTTGAGGAATAGTTAGTAGACGTCAACATGGATAGAGAGAACCTTCAGACAATTCCAATCTGGTTTCATCTCCCAAATTTGAACTTTTGTTTTTGCACTAACAATGATCATAGTAAGATCACTAGTGTCATTAGGAAGCCTATCTGTATGGATCATGCTACAGCAGCTGGAACAAGATATGCATTTGCAAGAGTTTGTGTTGAGGTAGGAGTTGATGTGGAGTATCCTACTGAAATAAAGATGAAGTTTCAAACTACTCTTTAGAAGATTGAATATGCCTGGAAGCCTAATCCTTGCAAAACCTGTTACACATTCAACCATGGGGGACAAAGCTTGTCCTCTCAAACCTAATGCAAGCAAGGCTCATCAGATATGGGTTGAGAAAAAAAAAAAAAAGAAGATGATGAAGAGGAGAACCATGCTTCAGTGATTGAAAATTAGAATGAAGGTCTGATGGGGAAGATGTGTTGAAGGAAAAGGGGGATAATTGGAAGTTGATCACAGGAAATAAATTTTCTGAAAGAAGTCAAAGTCCAATTAAGGAAAATCCTACTCAATTGAGTCCTAAATATACAAACAAGTAATTTGAGAATCGATTTTCTAATTTATCAGATATAAAAGGGAATTAGGAAGCTAATCCTGATAATATTGCAAAAACTACTTCTCTAATTATGGGAAGTAAGTTGGCCTCAGAAAAATCAGTGTCTACCAAGCAATTTGAGAAAGAGGCCAAAGTCAATTTAGGTATGCCTTCAGTGCTGGAAAAACTTATCCTTTATTCATCAAGTAGGCAAAAGTGTTTTTGTGAGAATACCAAGCTCAAGTATGAAAAATAAGAATGGTTCCACTGGTATATCTGTTAATTAAAAAGCAGTAAAAATAATCATTCTTAATGCCTATTTTTCTTTGGAATGTTAGGGGTCTGAATAGGCCCTTCATGCAGTTGGAAGTAAAAAAAAAAATTTTTTGAAGCTTCAATTGATTGTGTTGATTGAGAGAAAAATCAATCAATCCTCCCTTTATCAAATCAAGCAATCCATTTTGCCAAATGGGTGGGAGGAAATCTCAAATATTCAGGTGTGTAATACTATTAGAATATGGATTTTACGGGACCCTAAACTGGTTCGTGTTTAGAATATCAATATGATTGCTCAAGCCATTGATTGTGAAATCAATTATTTGAATGTGGAGTTCCTTCTCTTGGCCTGTTATGGGTTTAAGAACTATGTTCAACATAGGGATTTGTGGAAGGAAATTATTGATAAATCAAAGATTGTAAACCGTCCATGGATAGTTGCTAGAAATTTTAACACATGGCGAAAAAAAGGGTGGAGCATGTCCAAGAGCAATTGGAATGAGAATTTAATGATTGCATTCAAGAGGCTAGTCTCATGGATATGAACCTATTTGGTAATTAATCAGTTTACATGGCCTAATTCTAGCATTAGATATAACATAATAGAATGTATGCTGGATAGAGTGATGATAAACTCATCATGCATGAATGCTAATATGGTCAAAGGTGAACTTGAATCTATATGATCATTCTCCCAGAATGTTGATTCCGTTTGAAAATTAGTTTCATGTCAAAGATCCTTTCAGATATTTCAACTATTGGCTGAAAATTATAGGGTTCTCTAATGTTGTGAAGGACGCTTGGAATATTGAGGTAAATGGCTATCCCCAATATAGAGTGATGATGAAGCTAAGAAAGGTAAAAGAGAAGATAATTGCATGAAGGAGATCCCAGCAACCATTATCTGTAAGTTCACCTAAATCTAATTTCTATCTAGAAGAAGTCCAGCATATTCTGATGATTGACCCAAATAAAATCTTAACTTAGGAGGAGGAAAGAGTTGCAAGACTAAAGTACCACAATCTTTCAATGTGAGAAGAGTGTATGTACATGCAAAGATCCATAGACATGGGAGTGACCCTAGGGGATGGAAGCACAGAATATTTCTATCATTTGATGAGGAAGAGACAAGCATATTCTTATATATCAAAAATAGAAGCTATGGAAGGTAACAAATTCAATGATCTGGAAGCTATTTCAATAGTTTCTATTTCATATTATAAGAATATTTTTTTATCCTCATATTCCCATGCTAAAGCCTGATTTGACTCATGTTGCCCCACATGGTTGTGTAAATGAAGAAGATTCTGTTAAATTGTCTATGCCACTAACAATTTCAAAAATAGAGGAAGCTATTAAAAATGCAAATCCAACAAAGCTCTAGGGCCTGATGGATCTAATGCTCATTTCTTTGAAGTATTCTGGCCGATCATAGGGAATGATATCAGTGAAGGTATTATGGATTTCATTTAGAAGGGATATATGTTGAAGCAATTCAAGGCTACCTATATTGTCCTGGTACTAAAAACTGAGATTGCAACATCTCTAGATAAATTTAGACCAATATCCTTGACAAATGAATTGCGTAAAATCATTACTAGGATCTTGGTCAATAGACTCAAGCCAATTGTCTTAAAGTTTGTTGAGCCTATGCAATTAATATTTATTCCTAGGACAAATATTTCAAACAATACTCATCTTATCTAAGATTTACTTCATAAATTCCACTTGAAAAAAAGGAGTTCAAAAATGAGTGTCAAGATTGATTTAGAAAAAGCATATGATAGTGTAAGGTGGGATTTTTTGGAAGCAGCTCTTCAAAGTATGAGGTTTCCTACTCATATTATCAAGTTGATCATGGAATGTGTTACTGATTCTTCATTCTCAATATTAATCAATGGTAGTTCATAGGAGTAATTTAAAGGCACAAGAGGTTTAAGGCAAGGATATCCACTATCTCCATTTCTTTTTGCTATTGTTATAGAGATGTCAAAATATGCCTTATCCTCCTAGTTAATTCCCATGACTTTTAAGAAAAATGAAGTGGCTATTTCTCATCTAATGTTTACTGATGACTTAATTGTCTTTTGCAAAGCCACCACCTATGTAATAGTGAATCTGAAAACCTTCTTGGAGCATTTTAAGACTTTTCAGGGTTGGGATTAAAGTGGGCAAAAAGTGCTATATTTTTCTCAAATTGTACTACTCATGATGAAGTGATTATATCAGAAATATTGAATATTCCAAGTTCCAAGCTTCTAATAAATTCCTTGGGAGTACCTTTATCGTTAAAGAGGTTGAATTTCAATGATTGCCAACCTCTTAATGCAAAGATTCAAAAGAAGTTAATTGGATGGAAGTCCAAACTTTTATTATTTACTGGAATAATGGAGTTGATCAAATATACATTATCTTCTCTTCATCTTTATTGGGCAATAGTTTTTCTTTTACCTTAGGCAATTCTTCACGTAATGGATAGATATTTACATGGTTTCTTTTGGAATTGTTGGACATCTAACTACAATCATCCTATTGCTTGCAACTTTAATTGTAAACCTATGGCTTGTAGAGGGCTTAGAATATGTTCATTTATGCCACCTCTAAATCAACTTTGTCGAGACAAGCTTGGAATGTAGTGATAAATAAAAGTACTTGTTGGAACATATGTGTAAATGCAAAATATTTGCACAACCAATCTTTTTGGGAAGTTAAAGAACCAAGGAATGGGTTTGCGGGCTGGATAAGTATCCTTCAGCTTCAAACAATTGCCTTGCCTCACATTAAGTTTCTTATTGGAAATGAGAATTGTACAAGATTCTGGGCAGACTCATGGTTGGAAAGGGGCCGGTTAAAAGATGAGTTTGGGGATACCCCAATTTATAATTTGGGGATGGGTCAGGATATAATGGTAGGTTTTTTTGTGAATAATGGGGAGTGAGATTTTCCAATTCCTACATCTAAGAGCGAGATATTCCAATTCCTACATCTATTGCTCTTATGGACATTTCCCAGAATATCCCAGTAGAAATCTGGCCTCATTAGCAATTTCATGATGAAATTGTTTAGACTTTGGAGGAGAATGGAAGGTTTACTTTAAAATCAGCTTACAAGTTGGTTAGGTAAGTTCAAAATCAAAGAGGAGCAGTGGTGATCCTTAATTTGGTTTAAGGGTGGTATCAAGAAACATTCTTTAGGTGCTTGAATGTTTTTCAAAGGAAGACTTAAAACAAAAGAATTCTTACTCCGAAGGAATGTTTTGTGTGACTCTTCTTGTATGTTTTGTGATCATACATTGGAGACATCCATCTATCTTATGCTTCGGTGTAGCTATTCCCAAGATATTTGGGCTAATCTAATGGCACGTATGGATAGCACTCCCATAGTTTGTGATTCCCCACAAGCTATGGTAGAGTCAATCACTTTGAGGATTGATTTACAGCATAAAGGACTTCAGATTTTGGGAACACTTGTTTTCTATGCTTCATATGGTATATGAAAAGAACAAAATAGAATAAATTTTCAAAATAAAGAGAAGTCAGTTTCAATCATAGTAAGAGATATAGTGAAGACTGTCCAAACAAGGGTCCTCTTATTGGGTAAAAGATTGCCTGAGAACATCTTGAGCCATTTGAACTTACCTCCATGGTTGACAAATACAATGAATTATTCAAAGCCTATCCTTCCAAAGGGTGCATGGTTATCTATCTACATTATGAGATAATCTCTTGTTGGCATATTATGGAATGATATTGAGTCTCTTTGCAGTGCATCAATTGAAACAGCTTTTCATTATTAGTTAGGAGTTAATCAACTCTTTACTCTAATTTCTGATCATGGTTGTTCCATCTATATTGAAGCTAAAAAGTCTCTACGCCAAGTGTTAAGGGCCCCACATCTCTCCCCATGGAAGAAAACGTTCAAAATTAGAAGTCTAGAAAGTACTCTTCAAAGTTTTGGTCAAATTCAATACGTTGATTTTCATCCTTTGACTTTTTAGTTTAGTTGATGGCTAAGTCATGGTAAAAATACTCCTACTTATTTAAATGCATTGGAAATTGAACTTTTATTTCAAAATTCTTAGTGCTTGATGCCTAGGTTGTGGGCCTCTACGTTTCATTTGATTTGTATTTTTTTGTGGGGTATGCCCCACTGGAGCTCTACTTCTTTGTTTGGAATAAGCTCATATTTGTACTTTATCTTTTTAAAGTAATAAAAACCAAACTTACCTTTCGAGAGAAAGAGAAAAAATGATAGAGAGAGAGAGAGAGAGATCATGGTAAAAGACTTGAGATATAGAGAAGTTTACTTTTTTAGTTTCTATTTAATACTAACTAATTTTATCTTTTAGGAAAACTTCTTAATAAATTAGATATTGGTCGTATCAGTGAGAATATTGGGTATTTCAATTATATTTATAAACTGATATGCATCCTATCAGTTGATTTTTGAATCCATGACAAGAATGATATGATATTTACTACCTAGTAACACTGCAAAAAGGCAGCTTTTAGCAATGGACAATATTGTTAGCAGCTATTTTTCCTCCTCTAAATGTTCTTTCTCGGGCGGAAAATTTAAACTACCACTAAAAGTTCATTTTTGTGGTGGAACATTTAAGCCACTGCTAAAAATCTCTTTTTGTAGTGGAAAATTTAAACTACCTCCAAAAGTGCTTGAGTATATAAGTTGCATATATACTCTTTTACTAATAGATAAAACATGATCGCTTGTGGGCAAAAGTCTCATAGAGTGATTTTTCTCCACCAAAGCTTAAAATCGAGGAAATATAGACACAAAGCATTTTTTATTTAATAAGTTTAATAATTAGAGCTCTTTATGGTAGCCCAAAATTGATGGGACGATGACAATGATGATTCAATCCTAATTGAAGACTCTTCTCATGTGACTCCACAATCTATCAAGTCTTTCCTTGATACTTTGTCTATCCCTTCTATTAGTCCCTCAAACTTGCAAATTTTATTTCTTTCCTTTTTTGTCCCTAACTGAACCCCATGTCAAATGGCACTCCTCGACTAATTCTTCTATTGAAAATATTTGTAGATTTCCTCTGTGGACTTATGCCTAGTTCCACCCCTTTTTGTAACTCCAAAAATTCTTGCCTAATGCATTCCAATCAAATGTATTTTAGCTTGTCATTAATTTCTTGTTGCAAAAATCTAGGCCTAGTTCTCATTACTTGAGTTTCTGTTCAATAAAAGTATTTGTTGTGACCACATAACACTAGACTAGCTTGTCTCCACTTTGTCAGCCTTTACGTGATCTCATTTTTTTATATCCAAACTCAAACCCTTTGTTTTGTTATATGAAACTGAATTTGATCACACTATGTTACTGAGTTATTTAAAGATTTATGATACTTGAACTCCATTGCTTTGTTCTATTTAGGCCTCCTTTATGACCATTGGTCCCTTTTTGACTTTCATGCTGGGGCTCACCTACGATTAATCCAATTTATTTACACACACCTATTCAGATGTAACACTCCGATCCTGATTAATATGTTTAGCAACTAATTGAGTAAGTTATTGGCTAATTACCATGGGATTAGCTTAAATAATGATGTTTGACATATCATTAGGATGGATTCAACCATTTTGTTTTAATGGGTCATGTCTAGGCCATGGACAGGCAGTTAGGTTAAGTTTAACCTAACTAGGTAGATGGAAGCCCTGTTTCGTAATTTTTGATTTCATGGTTTTACATCATTCATGCATCATATGGATATCATCGTCTTTGTCTCATTAAGCTCATCAACTTCCGTACTTGACTTGTATGTATTTGACCTTGTCTATGCTTGTTGAACCCTCATTTGACTTAAACTGAAATTACCTCAAGGAATATGGACTTTCTTATAAACTTCAAAAAGTATTCCATATAAAAAGCCCAACGTTACCATTCGATCTTCTCTCTTCCCGTATTCTCCCTACTCCAGCACTCTTCTTCCTTCTGTCTCTTCATCACCATTTCCCTCACTAATCGAAGGTATTATAGATTCTATGTGTGATTTGAGGTTCTCACTTCTCATTTCCATCATCTTCTAGCTCTCCTCATTCCTTTGAAGTGAAGGACTTAAGCACCTTCTCTTTCTAATCAATCTCTAAGGTAAAATTGATTTCTATTACAGCTCTTTGGGTTAAGAATTGGGTCTAAGAGACTCCTTTTCAAGCATGCATCATCTTCTTTATCATTTCTTACATGCATAGTATTGAGGTTTAAGAATAAGGTGTTCTTCTTTATTGCACTAAGAGAAGGACTAGTGAGTTGAAAAGCTTAATTTAAGCAAGTATAAGCAAATTTTGGTTGAATGCATGTTGGTATATCATGATTCCTGCAAATCTATTGGTTTATACTGCATTTTGCAGCCCTTCCTTATACCTTTATTCTACTTACCTGGAATGCATATTAAGGTATATTTAAAGTTTCATGAAAAAAAATTTGGAGTAGAAGTGTAGAATGACTGAATAATGTAGGTGCATCACAATGGAAAACCCAGTTGAAAGGTTCTGAAGAGAACTGAACTCATATTGTTTCTGCTTCAGAAAAATCTGAGCTTACGGCTAAGCCATGAAGAATCTGAGCTTATGGCTAAGCTATAAGCATGTTATGGCTTGAAATCCGGAGAGCTAAAAATTGAAAATCATTCTATAGCTAAGCCGTAGCCAAGCCGTGGCTCAGCCGTAGATGAAATACGGATAAACTGTAAAGCAAAAGATGGTTCAACCGTGATTGTGGAGGAACATTTTGGTAACTATAGCTACGCTATAGTGCATTATACAGCTATCAGTAGGATGTCCACGGCTAAGTCGTAAGGCCATTAAAAATTAGGGTTAAGTAGGTACTACTACAAGAGCTTGTAAAGCCTTAGATCTTGGATCTTTTTACCCTATTAATTGGCCCAATGGAGTAATTGAATACCATGAAAAGTCTTGAGGGCTAGGACTTATTCATGTGGTGTTATCCATTTGTTAAGCACCTCCCCATGGGTTTTGGTTTAAGGGATTTTGATACACATTCTCAAAATAATGTAACACCAAAAGCAGACAACTGTGTATCGAATAACTTAAAACTACATCATCATACATTGTTAAAAACATTGAATGACTAGATTAGGGTTGGTTTGTAAAACTACCTTGATTCTATTAATTTGAAGTGCATAGCATATTGTATTGCCTTTATTGCCTTCTATTATTCCAATAATGAATTTGAATGGAAATGATTATGGATGAATTGATTTTAATTGAATTGTTTCTCGATTTACGTTTTCTCATGGCATTGAGATTGAATTAAGAACGAATCGAATGAATGAATTGAACGTATACTGTATTGTATTGGTCTCCATGAATGAATTGCATGATTTACTCAAATTCAATTATATGAATCGAAATGGTCTGACTCTACTTAGTCTCAGCCTTATGATACCCGGCGGGGTTGACTTTGGTGTAACACGAACGGTGCCGCTGTAGTGTACCTTTGGATCTTTTGAACTACATGTATGAAGAAACCCATTGTACCTTGGCTCGGTTGATTGTGTTCTCAAGGCATAGATCCCTAGAAGGATCATATGGCAAATATAGTAGTCAATTAGCAAAGTATTTCATCTTATTGACTCTTCTAGCATGATTTATTTAATTACACAAGATGCCTAGTATACTAAATTGATCTCCATAATCACATGTTAATGATTCTTTTAGATACAATACGTATTACCTTAATTATGCTTATACTTTGTTGAATAGTCTTATTCACTAGTTGTCTATGATGTTACAGGCCCAGATCCTAATCTTGATCTCGCAAAGATTGAGAAGATTTCAGAGAAAGCCCTCAAGAACCTCTCCGGCCTAGATGAGTGGACAGCAGATTATCTCTGATTGATCCACCACAGAGTGTGTCAAGAGCAAGTTTAGGCCTCATTTTGGGATGTAATTGCATTTAGGGTTTTATGACTTGCATTAGTTTTATTTTGTTATTCATGGATCATGATCCCTTGTATTTTAGAACTGTGTAACTCCTCCATATTGTCTAGAAACTTTCTTCCTTTCTGTAAAGACATGTTTCATTTTAATTTTTGTACATATAGATGTTTTTTAGTCCAGTGTTATGATAACTTATTTCATGATTGATATTAATAGCTTCCGCTATTAAATGCTTGGACAAATGTCTACTAATAGCATCTCACACGTGTAAGTAATGTGACTCTCCCTTGTGTAATTCCGTTTAGGCTTAGGTCTAGGTGTGTATCACATGGGAGTACGTGTGTCACTATTTGGGCTTAATCCTAATACCCGAATTCTTGACCTTGGGTTGTGACATCAGTGAATATTAGCACCAGTCTCAATGATACTGAACCAACCATCATCACCACTACAAATTTAATCACTAGAAAAACTGCACTTCATAAAGCCACTAATTCTAGGGCTTAATTCTAGGGATAGCATTGATTGATTGTAGTGATTTTGAGACACCCTTGATCAATTTCAAGATCAATCCATCCTTACCTCTGCTTTTAGCATAATTTTTTTTTCATGCAGCCTAGTGGGCCCCATAGTAGGGTTTTTGTCATTACAAAAATGATAAACCTGTGATGTAGTCTAAGAAAAAGACAAATTTTTAAATGCCAAAAAACAATCTTTCCAAATTGCATCACAAAAGCTCAAGCTACGCAGAAGACTACTAACCACAAAATAAAAGTACAAAGAACAACAATTATAAAACGTGGACAAAAACTAGCACTTACAAGTACCTACATCAAAGAATAATAGCTCATACTTTTGCAAATCAACCCGAAATTTAGCTTGAGATACCATATTTCGGACACTGGAAACTAGTACATGTAAACCTAAATATCAAACTATTTTTCCTACAATCTAAGAATTATAAGGACCCAAAAACAAAATTGTAAAGAACACATAGCAAGACAAAATGGTGGATTAACTCCAACAATGGCTGAGGGTCTTCTAGGTTGCACTTCCTCCCGGGAATTTCAAAAGATAAGCAATACAAATAATGTGCACTCTATAACGGTTTAGGTACAATTAAAAAGATTAATGAAATTGTTAGAGAGCAAAGAATTGACACAAACAGTCCTAAATTGTGCTGATTTGATTAAAGAAAAGGTAACATCAGCGATGAATTACTTAGAATGGCATCACTAGATATACAAGGCTTATGGGCAAACTATCTTAATAGTCACCCATTGCTAATCCCACTGAAAAAATCAGATGCAACAGAAGATAATGCATTTTTCACGATAGAAGCTGTAAAAGGAAGGTTACAACCGAACAAAAAAGTCAGGATTTTTCCAAACTATTAGAAAAAATGTGTTTTTAACCAGTTGGTCATGCTGAGCTCACTAGTGCGGGCTTGTAACTTGAGCGAGGTCAATAAGGAAGTGAGGACGTGTTGAATCAATCCAACGGGTTGGGCACGAGATTGCTTTGTTGGCTTACCTACTCCAAGTTGGGTAGTGCATCATGAGGCTTGGGCGAAGGCCTCAGCTTCTTGGCCCTTGAAGATGGGGGCTGAGCCAGGCAAGTTTCACAAGGCACCGACTACCTCCCGCTCTTTAATAGTGGAAAGGCAACGGGCCGGTGCAGTCTCTGTCCCAACACACCCTAAGGACCAGCTCATCCCGACCACCATTATTTTACATTTTATCATGATTTGATGATCCTTTTTTCCGTGTTGAATTATAACAATGTGTAAGTCATCCCACCAAATTACCAATATAAAACATTTCATTCTAGCAGCTACTAACTTAACCTTCTTGTGATTTGAGTTATCTTAGTATTAAAAGAATTCTCTTCGTCAGTATTTATTCGATCATGAAATTTAAGAATTTCTATTTTAGATTCCAAGATAACACCCGGCATAATTGATTTTATGTACAGTTAGGGTTTCCATGATCTGGATATCTTTGGCATCATGATCTAGGTACTATATCTAATAACAGTAATTTCTTAATAGTCTCCTCATCCAAGGTACCTCCAACGATCAAAGTCCCTCTCCTAATCTCATACCATTAATCTTGATAACCTCTTAGAGGAACCTAATCATAATGTAGTTCTCGATCCCTACTTTTGAAATGTGTAATGGTTCACCCTAAATACTATTCAAATAAGTTAAAGATGTCCTCTTGAAAAGGTTTTGGTTAGTGAGAACTGATTAATGTCTTAGAAAGAGAAAAGGAGACAATTGATGTGATTGATGCGTGGGAAAGAGAAGAATATGGAGAGGGGAGATAGAACCTGTCTTGAGTATCAATTTTTGGTCTCTGAAGAAGATTTTAAAAAAATAAATAATAAAAGTTTGGCTCAACTCGACTCGGTCCAAGTCCATGTTGGGTTTTTAAACCCAACTCAAATCATCTAATCTAAGAAAAGAAATAAGATCAAGAAATCCATGGCATTCATCGTAAAACAACTAAACAACTGATGAAATCAACCAAATTAGGAATTTGTGTGTGTAAGCTCAAATTAGCAAGTATTGTGTATTGTGATTTGCAGTATAATGTTCAAGCAACAATTGTAATGGACAGAAAAAAGAAATTCCTAGTATATCATATGCGAATTTTGAGAACTAACCTCCAATGAGCCTTCAATTTCAGCTAGTTCTTCAAGTGATGTTGCCTTGATAATATTGACAGTCCCTATATGCTTTTTACCTCTCTTGGACTAAAAAAGCAACAAATATCACATAGTAAAATAAAATCTAAAAAACTCAAGCACTAACCTGACCCTAACAACTTCCAAAAGTATGGATACCCGAGAAAAAAAAACTACTACTAAGCATATATATTACTGTAAAAACCTGTTTCTTCCTAGCAAGCAAGACTTCTGTTGTAGCATGTGGAGATTCTAAAAACTCTAGTAATTTCGCTGATAGTTCCACCTGAAAGGGCATCTAGCCAATTGTAATTAACCACAGAAGCATAATACTGTAGGCATGAAAAGACATTTTCAATCAATAACTAACCTTCTTTGTTTCCTTGGAAACAGGAATGCCAAGCAATTCACAAAAATCAAACAAGCATTCCTTCACACATTTATCAATTTTTTCCTTTAGTTTAGCTCTTTCCTTTTCCTGTAGAAAAATATCTTAATCAGTAACATGTTATTAATAGCAACAAAGATGTTGATTATTTTTTGTTAAAGAACAAAGATGCTGGTCTTGTTTTTTTGGTAACCTAGTCAGGGGGATAGGACCCAAATAGAGAGCTCGTATAACTCATACATCTGGAAAAAAAGGCCCACTCAAGTGGAAAAGAAAGCCTGCACACGTGAAAAAGAAGGTACAAAAGTGGGAAGGAAGCCCGCACACATGAGAAGATGCGACATAAAAGGGTTCAAACCGTAGGCAAGTAAAAGCACATACCTCTTTTCACTAAGGTAAGAGGGCAATTTATAAAGATGTTGGTTTTAGTGGCGACAATCAGCAAAAATTCAGTAATGAACTGCTCGTCTACTTGTATGTTTATTTGCAAACTACTTTTGCTCTGTTCCATTTACTCCCCCTGTAAGGATTTTTGTGTTGGCTAATTGATGGGTTGGACAAAACTTGAGTCCGTTAGTGTTTTATTTTACATATATTTGAGTATGGACAACGGTTTGAGTTACTAGATGCACTAAAGAGAAGAAATCAAAGAAAGAGCGACAACTTAAAGTGAATTTCTATAGAAAACATGGATTAAAAAGGTCATATCTCACAAACCAAGCATTAGATATGTGCAAGCAACTTACCGTTAGAAAGCTTGTTTCTAGTAAATATGCATAAAGCCCAAGATTGCCTCAATCGGAGCTAAAACGAGAAAGTTATGGCCTCCGGAAGTTTGCAAAAAATGTGTTGAAATTTCACCCGGTGTGAAGCCTAATCCGACAGATCAGATAGGTGTAGAAAAGTCCTCTGACTTTCAATTTTTCATTCCGATTTGAAGAGAAACTTGCCTGTTTCATACTAACTTCTTTCCTGATTGAAATATACTTATGAGGCACGAATTTAGGGCTATAAAAAAGGGTTCTCTCTCAACCCCAAGATAAAGATCTCATTGTTATAAGTGGAGAATATATTTTGGAGATCATCTCCTATAGAGTTTTTATTAGAGAGTTAAAGGCTGAAGTTATACTCTGATATTCTCGTCTTCTACATCTCTTGTAAAAGATCGTCTTCTAAGCGTTAAAGATCTAAGGAGTCAAGGTAACAATTAGAAGGTGTCTAGTTGGTTAGATTTGTAGCAAGCAACGATAGGCGGTCTTTGTAGAGTGATTCTTTACAAGAGGTTGACCTTATAAAATCATGCGAGTGTTTGTAAGTAGCTTGTAACTGCATGAAAATTCATAGTGCTTGATTATTAGTCCAGGTTGGACTCGTAGTTTTTTTTCGGTTTAGGTTTCCATGTAAAAACTGTATCTTCTTGTGGTGTATGCTTTTGGTTTAATTTATTTCTACTGTGTAGTTATTTATTTGCACATATAATATTGAGATTGATTGCATTAATTCATTCTAGAGGATCTCCCCCAAAAATCCTTCACCCCCGAAGTGCAATAACTTAGGGAAGAGTAACTTTTTAGTCATTTAATGCATTTAATCTCCACCCCCTCTTACCAACACAAATTTGACCTTTAATTATGTTCCTTTACTTCCTTTGTAAACAAACACGCCTATGAATGTAATGAAATAAAAATAAATAAGGCTTTTGTAATACAAGTACCTCATTTTTAGTCCAAACAAAGCCAGAAAACTGGGAAATATTCCATTTCATATGGTACTTCTGCAAAACCGATACAATTGTTAACTTATGTTAGGAAACTAGTGGTTTCAAAGTTCAAACACTTTAGCAACTTGAAACCAAGCAAATGAAGGGAAGAAAAGAAACCAAATAGGTAATGCACAACAAAAGAAAACCAAGACACTATGCAACTTTAAATTGAATTGAAATAAAATAAAGTAAAAAGGCATAAGAAGGAGACTTCACCTTTGATTTTTTTTTAAAGAGAATTACATGCAGCATCTGGAGGTTGTTGTCGGGTTTTCTTTTTGACAACTTATAGGCCACTAAAATGGTGAAGAAGATCAGAAAAACATATAAGTAAGTCACTCTACTGTCACAAGTCAAGACAATGATTTTTTTTTCCTATAGGCCACTACACTAGCTTGGACAGGTGCTTGTCAGTGGGTAAGCAAAGCTCGAACACTCATCCTCCCTAAGGGAGGGAATGTTCATATGACCAAAATGTGATAAGTTATATGTTGCTAATAATAAGCATTAGACTTCTTGCCTACATACTTTATGTGTAAACAGCACATTCAAATATGATGAAAGATTATGAAAATCATACCATTCACAACTTGACTCGTAAGAATCAAATCAAATCATATGTAAAATGATTTGAGTTGCATATATAAATCACAAAAGACTGAAAAACCACAATGATTTAGACTAAATTAGAAATCTAGATTTTTTATTTTGTTGAATTGAGTGATTCAATTTTTTTTAAATAATGGACAAATTGTATGATTCAAAAATTTTTTTAATAGTGGACAAGTGATCTATTTTGTA
The DNA here is from genome assembly GCA_037013555.1 of Sextonia rubra. Lineage (NCBI taxonomy): Eukaryota > Viridiplantae > Streptophyta > Magnoliopsida > Laurales > Lauraceae > Sextonia > Sextonia rubra. The sequence goes on from JASUAD010000011.1 coordinate 12,658,616, forward strand.
GACATTACTCTTTTTCGCCCTTTTTGTGGATAGGATTTACTTACACTCTTTTTTTTCCCTTGTATATCAGAGGAATTATAAATTATCCTAGTCGTAAACTAGCCTTATCTCTCAGCCGAGAGGTCATCCTGAGTTTTTCTTTTTTCTTTTTTCACTAGAACTCTTATTTATCCTTAAAGGTGATTAAGTTTGGAGACAAAATGGTTCTAGAAAAGAAGCAATAGCCAGGATTAGAAAATACTGTTAGAAGATCAACACTAAACCTTTTTTCTTTTTTTGTGTTTTCTCACTTAATTGCTTCACTAAAAACTTCACACGGTTTGATCAAACTTGGTTTCAGCCTTTAAAAAATTGGTATTTGAACTGTAGGACATGTTTTCAAGATCCAATACATGTTCGTCTGTTTCAAACAACAAAAACAGATGAGAATTAATATTTCCCTTTTTTTTTTCTTTTGCTTTCCATTAGACGCAAGTGGTGTGTTAACCACATTAAATACACATTAGACAATAGAATTATTTAAGGATGAAGTGAAAAATGGATTATCATGGTCAGCCACTCATTTTTTTATGGTAACTGTCATTTGTGTTTATTTAATTAAAATGTAAGAAAGTAACACTTTTATTACAAGTTTTGTTGACTAGTCAACAAAACAGTTAAGGCTTTTTCTGGCACACCGGTGGGCCAAAATGGGCGCACATGCCAACATCTCATAGGCATTTGTTTAGAAATCAGGCATCCAATGCAAATAATAAAAACTAAACATAAAATATTCACTTGTTAAAAAAAGACATCATTGTTACCTATCAAACCAATAAAATAAAATAAAAACAATGAAAAAAAGAGACTGTTTAATGGGCTTTCTTATCCTCTGTCATAGGTATTGCAGAGGAATTCAATACCCATCAAACAAACAGACCTTTAGTTGCCCTACACTTTTAATGGGCTTGCTAGTTTGAGGCCATTGCAAATGATTCGTAACAGAAATGAATATTAGGACAACTAGATGGGGAAGAAAAAGTTGACTTAGATGCAAAATTCAATAAAAAAATCCAATGAAAAACAAGCAGCACATCAATTTCATTTTCATCCTAAAAGCTTCACAAAACACTATTAAGACCAAAACATTTTACAAAATCTCTTTTTATTAAAAAAAAATCCTATGCAAAGCAATCAACACATGAATTCCATTTTCATCACTAAAACTTTGCAAAACACCATTAAGATCAAAATAATTTATAAATTTCTTTTTTGTAGAAAAATATTATATGCAAAGGAAGCAACACATCAATTTCATTTGCAGCATAAAAATATTAAACTTCCTTTGCTAACCATTCCTACCAAAACCTCAAGGTATTATTAGTAGCAACAATGGAAATACTTTTTAATATTCCCTATTAGGTAGAGCCCGCTCCTCAATACTCCCCTTGGGTTCCACAATACTCCCCTCAAATGGAACCTGATCAGAGCACTTTTAGAGATGCGCATTTTTTAGCACTAAGTCGTTCCTCCTGAGATACAAACTTATGGCCAGTTGGCTCTAATATCATATTAAACTTCTTCTTAACCATTCCTATCAAAACCTCAAGGTATTAATAAATGTAGCGGAAATACTTTTTAATAATCCCTATTAGGTGAAGAAGTTCACTCAATAAAAAAAAACTCCATGAAGCACCATTAAGATCAAAACAATTTAAAAAATCTCATTTTGTAAAAAAAAAAAAAAAAAGAACTATGCAAAACAAGCAGCTCATCAATTCCATCTTCTTCACCAAAAAAAAAAAAAAATTGATGCCATTAACGTCAAAACATATTACAAAATATATTTTTGTAAAAAAAATCCTATGCAAAACGAGCAAGACATTAGTTCCTTTTCCTTCACAAAAACATCACAAAACACCTTTAGGATCAAAACAATTTACAAAAAATCTTTTGGTAAAAGAAATCCTATGCAAAATGAGCAAGACGTGAGTCCATTTCCATCACATAAACATCACAAAACACCTTTAGGGACAAAATAATTTATAAATTTTATTTTGGTAAAAAAAATCCTTTGCAAAACAAGCAACACATGAGTTCCATTTCCATCACAAACTTCACGAAAAAAATTTTAAGATCAAAATCGTTAAGAATCTCTATTGGTTACCAAATAATAATAATAACAATAATAATAATAATAAACTATACAAGACAAATAACTTTTCAGTACCTTTTCCATTGTAAAAACTTTACAATAGCCCAATAACATCAAACTAGTTTACTAAATCTCTTTTTGTAGAAAAAAAAACTCTTATGCAAAATAAGCAAAACATCAGTTCCATTTTTATTGCAAACAGTTCACAAAAAACCATTAAAATCAAAACAGTTCACAATTTCTATTTTTATTTTAAAAAAAAGCCTATGTAAAACAAGTAACAAATCAGTTTCCATTTCCATCATAAAAGCTTCACAAAACACCATTAAAATGAAAACAGTTTACAGAAACCCATTCTGTATGAAGGATCCTATTCAAAACAATCAACACGTCAGTTCCTTTTCCATCACAAAAGCCTTACAAAACACCATTAAGATTGAAATATTTTACAAAACTCTTTTTATATTTTATATAAATTATAAAAAGAAGCCTGAAATAGTATACAAAAACTAAACAAACCATACCATTTGGAATATCTTTGAGCTTCATGCCCTTTCCCTGCAATCCAACCAACAGCCTCAATAAACCAAAACCATATACAGCCCAGAAATAAAAGAGAAGGAAATGATAAAAGAAGACAATTACATACCTTGTTGATAAATAAAACCTTGCTTCCCAACTTCCTTTCCGGATTAGAAAATGAAAAGCGCTCTACCATCTTCCTCTCCCGCACAGGCCACTTCCTCGCAGGCGTCTCTTTGGCTGCTGTGGATCCTCTAGTCTTTCTAGCCTCTACTTTCTCTGACTCCATCGGCCCCAATGTCGATTTACTACTCTTTTTCACTCTATTCTCGTCTAGTTTGCCCCCTTGCTTCATGACATCTCCTCTTTTTGTTCTTTTTCTCTTGTTCTTTCGCTCATACTTCTTCACCTCCTCTCCTTTCCCCATTATCAGCACAACTTCCTCCTCTCTTCCCTCAATAGCCATTTCTGTAGTTTTCAATTTTCTAGTGTTTTAGATCTGTCTGAGGGAGAGAAGGAAACCCTAAAAATCTGAGCGTTAAAGAGAAGAAGGAGCTGGAAACTGAAAGCAAAGAGCTTCTCACTTGGCGTTTCAAGAGAGTTGGCTTGTCTAAATATACACCTCAGGTGTCGTCCGAATGCGAAAGACGCGGGTTTTTTATAAGTTTTGGTGGAAAGCTGAGGAGCACCTAAATTGTAGTCCTTGGACCATTGGTGGAGCCACACGCCGGTTGTTGGGAACTTGGAACATTACACGTATTACTCTAAATTGAGAGGAGTGTGCATGGTAGGTGTAAGCTGGGGAAAATCAACGTGACCCATGCAGGTCAAAATTGAGAGTGAGCTGCTGTTACAATGTGGACACATAATCATTCCTATTACATGGCATCTGGGTGATGGGTTCTTTGTCCCTAGGTGGGCCACTGTTTCCTAGAGTCAGTTGGATTCCTAAGATGGAATCATCTTCATGAACCATTGGATGGACAGTTAAGATCAACTGTGAGAGTAAAATGCCTTGCGGAGTACCTTACCTTTTTATTTCTTAAATGGTAAGATTTCTTTTATTTCCCATTTTGGAAAGTACAACATTTTTAGAGGCTAGATACCTTGATCCTAATTTGATGTGATAAAAAGGGGATGAATTGCTAGTTAAGAAATCTTTCCACAATATAAAATTATAATGGGAAATTGTTACAAGTTCGTCACTCGGGCCTACATTAAAGTTTTAGGTCAATCAAGACTGTATGCATGTGCTTATTTGTTAGATTGATCGCATGTATATAAATAAAATAATAATAATAATTCACATGTTTTATATGTGATAAGTCTAACATCTGATCTAATCCGGCTTCATGGAATAAAACTTTCCCATGCTAAGATGATGGCATGTATTTTGAGTTATTTAGAAATTTAAAGGTAGGTCTTGTGAACACTCAGGATTTTTTATCCCTTCATGAGCCCACATTAGATGACGTGAATCAGTCAGTCAAGGCCAGCCTTGAGATTGTTGAGACCCCAAGCGAACTTCCAAAATTGGGCCTTCCAAACATTATAGTAAAATTTTCATTAAAGCATAGCTTTACACGTGTTTGGTAAACTTTGATGGTACGAGAAAATTTTATTAATCATATAAAAATATATATACATAAGCGAGGAGGGCAAAATGCACCTTCCATGTATATGCATGTCATAATTGAGTCTAATGCAAATTACCTCTTGTATTATATGGTCTAACATTAATCATATGCTATAGTTTAATGTCAAACCATGAAAATTCCTATAGATAAATTTAGATCATAAGACTATGTAAAATTGAGTCTTATGTCATAAATGAGTATACATATAAAATTTTCTATAGATAAATTTTATGACATCAATTTGAATTAGACAACAATTTTGTTCTGCCTGTAATTCTCATTTTTCACTGTGGATAAGGTTTTCTGCCTCTTTTTAATGTCCATTTTCTATATAGCCAAGTAAAAATGGCACTTTTAGTGGTGGAAAAAAGATTTAGTCGCAAAAAGTGATTTTTAGTTGCACTTTTTCTACCACTAAAATTCAACTTTAAAAAAATAAAAAATAAAAAAAATGGGGGGCCCTAAGCCACTACTTGGGGTGCGTCCCCCAGGGCCGGGCCTCAGTCAGTACGGCAAGTTCAGATGGTTTTGATATATTTAAAGTCATCAAGTCCTAGTCATCCATTTTAGCTAATAAGATTTTAACCCTTCTATAAATGCAAACATAGATAAGAAAACCATAAATAAAGGCTCCAAAATAGTGGGTTATATTGTTGGATGTTACCAATGTCACATGCACCCTTAATCAGTGTTAAGACCTTCTAAGTAGGGGTTGTTCATGGGTCAGGTTGGTAGGGTGGATTCATGTCTTGGCCTGGCCCACCTTTAGAAAACTTAGGCTGTGTTAAGCACAAGCCTAATAAAGACCTTTAGTGTCTGGCCCAAGCCCAGCCCGCGTTACATAAGTTAGGCCTGAGCAATTTGAATCTTACTTTAGTGCCTACTTAGTCATTAATCTAGCCCACCTTTCTGTAGTCTCACCTTAGATGCATTTGAATCTTACTATAGATAAGGATTAATAGTTATACTATTAAATGTGGCCCAAATATCAAACTATCATCAAATCTTAGTCATCCATTTGAGGCCTCAAAGTTCAACTGATCTATAAGCATGTAAATAACAAGAAAAAATTTTGTGGAGCCTCCTAAATATAAGGGACCTAAGTCTTTCTTATGTTTGGGGAGGGGAAATACATGTCAAAAGGTGAAGTCTAACTTTTCAAACATTTAGATTTGCAAAAATTAAAATAAGGTAATTTAATGAAAAAGTATGAATTCTTAGTGAATTTTTTTTTTGTTTTTGTTTTTGAGGGTTTTACCAAAAAAAATCCTCATCGAGTAACTCCATACTAAAAAAGACCTCAAAGACATGATTCCACCATAATAATCTTAGGGGTCCTTTTTGGTTTAAATTTTTGTAATTTGAGTTGGGCAGGGATATCCGCGCTTACCCACCCAAATGAGCGGGGATATCCCTGCACTTGATTTTTTTTCTTCCTCTTCCTTCTTTTCCACTCTTGTTTCTTCTGAAAAGTACTAGCGGATTTGAACTATCTAACATGAGCGGGGATAGCCCCACTCACCCACATACATGAGCAGGGATATCCTCACTCTCATTTTCCTTTTTTTCCTCCTTTTCCTTCCTTTTATAATCATTTTTTCTTTGGGTTTAGTTTATCTGACATGAGCGGCGATATCTCCACTTGTTCTTTCATTTTCCTATTCCTTCCTCTAATCCCAATTTAGACCCCAAAGATTAAAAAAAAAAAGAATGGAGGATTAGTAATCAAAAGCGTCATGCCTAAAAGCCCTAGGTTGAGATGAGAGAAGGAGGTGGAAGTGATCTCTTCAAAGTGGATGGAGAGATCTAGATAGATGATGATGATTGGTTCTTGTGAGTTTAAGGGAAAGGGAAAGAGGAAAATGAGACATAAAGAATCATGTTGGTTGGTAGTTGGTGAGGAAAGGGAGGACTTAGGTTTGGGTTTAATGGATTTAATGGTTTTGAGTTTAATGAGTAAGTGTGGTAAATTAGAATTAAGTCGTTGGGTTTATGTTTAAGTTTGAGTTGAAGTTGGAGGAAGAAGAAGAAGAACCAGCAAAAGAGGAAGGCAGAAGAAGAAAAAGACAAGGAAAAAAAACGAGTGGGGTTATCCCTGCTTAGGTACGTTAGTAAGTAGAGATATCACCACCCAAGTCAAATTCTAAAAAATTAAACAAAAAAGGACCTGTTGGACTAATATTGTGGAATCATATCTTTAGGGTCTTTTTTTGTCTAGAGTGACTTTAAAAGGATTTTTTCAATAAAATCATCTCTTTTTTCCCTATTTTTTCAATTGAAGGAAAAAGTGGGAACCAATACCTACACTGAATGCATACAAAACTTGTTAGATTGACCTTAATTTAGAATCCTATATTTATTTAAGATGATCAATCCAATTGCTCCAAGCATAGGGTTTGATACATAGGGAGACGGGCAAAATGAAATCAAGGATAGATCGGCCTATGTAAACTATGCAATCTTCTTTCACATTTTTGTTAATGGCAATGGTTCCAATCAGTGCTAATTTTGTTGTTGGCTTAACAGGTTATACTTTAACTTTGTCGACAAGCAAAATCCATATATCCAACTTAGCTATAGGTTGAATATGGTGGGTGGCAAACAGGTGATCATATTCACGGTAGGTATCTACGAGTTGAAGTCCAACCACAGATAAATTTTTAAATGGAGGCAAGTAATTTCAACATGCACCTGATGTAAGTCAATCCGATTCATATAACTCACACTCAATACATGTTAACCCTTTCAACCGAAATCAACATGTAGAAGCTTAGCACAAATCCAATCTTCTTCAAATATTGAGGACATATTTAAGTTGCAAACCACAAAAAGCCCAATACAAGAATGGCTTGCTCCTTATAAACTAAACTATTATAAGTACCGAATCAAACTACCAAATTATTTAAATGGGCTTTGATACACGCATTGAGTTATGTGGGTTAGGTGGGTTATGCAAGTTGACCAAAGCCAAGTTGTGTGAAAATGGGTCAGGTTTTCATGCAACATGAGCACCATGATTATTTTGCAAGTCAAGTTAATCAAGTCAAGATTCGGTCAAGTTAGTTTTTTCAACCCCTATATATAGAATATTAATAGGTAAAGGACAAGCATAAAGACACAAAAAGAAAATAGAAATGAAGGGGAAAGACACCAAGCACCAAGTCTTGTGTATCCATGCACTTGAGCTCATGGGCGCTTCTAAACTTCATAAAAAGGGCGACTTTTCCCCTTAGACACCTAGGCTTGTCAACTTGGCCTTGCGACAAAGGGGCCCGGCCCGGCCCGGCCCTCAAATTGAAGGCTTTTGTTAATAAGGAAAAGCCCAAGGGCTAGGCTTGAACAATTGTTTGCAAGCCATGAAATCTAAGCTGGGCTTGGACAACATTAGCCTAGCCCGGCCATGGCCCTTGCCATATAGTTTTTTTTTTAATTTTATATAATATATATTTAATATACTAAAATATCCTTATAACAACTTCTAATCAATAAAAAAGTGATGATACAAAGGTTAGATCTTGCCCCAATACCCATTACAAAATGCCCATTTATTCTCTATTTAATTATTTAAGTTATGTATTATACTTTAAACATAAGCAATACGTGTTGCACGGTTGCTTCCTATCCCTATATTTAGTTTTATTGCTATTAAGGCTATTTATATATACTTTTTTTATATTTTTTTTGTTAATGCAAATGGGTATACTCTTGCCAATAAGGATGCACTTGTTCCTTTATATAATGGCTTTGGATGCCGGTCAATTAATAATGGGAGTTTGTATGCACATGGAATTTCAATGCTAGGGGTTGATCCAATTATCATTTTAATTAGATAATTATAACTCCACAATTTTAAAAGTTTAAAATGGTTTTGATTTTTTAAGTGCACTTATTTTGAAACTAAAATCCATTAACGTTTAATAGTTAGATTAGTGTTAAATTGAAAATACAGTCAATTCATAAAAAGTTAGGTGAATGTAAATGGTTTTAAATTTATGAAATATAAGACTTTTCTAAAATGATTTTGTACATGGAAATTCCTTTGAAATGTGTAGGATAGAATAGATTCTTTAACCATTTTCCTTTGGAAAAAAAAGGCCACTTCTAGAACCCCAACCCACCAAAGCATGTATTACTTTGTTCAAGAAAGTTAATAGAGATAACTTCTATTCTCTAAACATTTTCTTAGTGGGAGAGGTTAGACAAGATAAAGCTTAGCTTAGTTGAAATTCAATATGTGATAACCATGTACAAAAAATTAAATAATAGTTTTCCTCTTTTGAGGTCCTGAACCCTGCCCTGGCTTGGCTCTGGCCCTTGAGGGGAGGGTAAGGGCCTAAGTAGGGCAGGCCCTTAGAGGGCTTTAGGTTGCTCAGGCCCGGCTCTCCATATATGGAGGGTAGGGTAAGGATAACCTCAGGTCTGGCCCTTTGACACCTCTATAGACACCTTTTATCAGAGAACTCTAAAGATCACTTGTGGTGACTTTTTTCAAAGCTTTCAAAATCTTCAAAGACGGTAAAGTTTCGACAACTTTGAACTTCCAATTCAAAGTGTAAAAAATGAAATTTGAACGACCTCTCCTCGAGTATGCTCATCAAAATATTATGAGTCACTAATATTTTAAAAGAGACATCAAGAACCTTTGAATTTCAATTTTAGATTCAGTGAGAGTTAGTAGAGTGCTCTGTGATTGGTGCATACTAATAAGATTAAAGAAAAATTTTCAAAAGAAAGTGATTAGACCAATTATGACCTATGAAAGCATAACAATGGCTAATTATCAAACATCACATGTAAAAAGTGAGTGTATACAGAGATGAAAATGTTGGAAATAGATATATGGTAAAACTAGGGAAGATAAAATAAAAAATGTGTGCATTTTGGAGCACTTATAGTAGCATCATAGATGATAGATTCAGAGACTCACTAGATATGGTTTGCACATGTCCAAAGAAAATTAACAATAACACCAATAAAGGAAAGTATTTGAAGCAGGTTGATGGCCCCAGAAGTAAAAAGTATAGGTGGAAGAGAACAAGCATGAAAAGAGTGAGATAGGTTTGAAGAATCACAATTTATTTAAGGATTTAATCTAGAATAGAGCTAGAGTGGTGAGACAGAATTCATATCATCGACAACAACACAATTGAGACAAAGCTTTGATGAAGATGATGATTGCGATACATCAAGAGTTGATTCACTTTAACTCGATATGAACCAATCAATAGATACCTTTTTTTTTTAGTAAATTACTTGTATATTATTGACTTTCTTTTGTATTCACAACCTAAATGTCCTAACTTAGAGGCTAGTATGATTCACAACTCTACGTAAACTTTGAAGCATGAGTGGAATTGGAGCCAAAGCTTTGGTTGGGCTTAGGGAACATGAATCACATATATACTTGGCCCCACATTACAGATGAAAAATAGTATTCATTTTACCCACTGAATATAATGGTAAAATTTTCATTTCTAGGTGAAAGTTTTTGAGGTCCTAGATTTCTGCAAACAAAAGCAATCTGCAACACCCTAACTTGTAGGCCTCAAATTTCATATCATTATGTGAGTTGAATTTGGAGGACCAAATTCCTTAAGGTGGGAAGGATGTAAAGACCCGATTGTTGATTTTCAATTAAATTTATTCTTGACCTTTGATTTGATCTATTATGGACTCCACATGCATTTTTGTTATTCTGTTTAAATTTTGGAATTATTTATGGGCCCCATGTTTTGATAGAATTTAGATTATTAAGAAGTTTGGCTCAATCCAGAGATTCATTTTATCAATGATTCCTGTGTTACATCTTTCTATCTCAACTCTATCCTGGATATCAGAGTCCAACTCTACATGAATATTAGAGCCCATCTCAAACTCTACCCTAGAGATAGAGTTCCGTCTAAACTACCCTCCTTGACCAAATCCAGTTTGAGAATAGATCTCTTTTAGGACTCCTTCTTTGAGCCTTCTATATATATAGAACACCAACCCCCTCCCCTTCAGTCATGTACGAATCTCATCTCAACTCTCTCTCTCTCTCTCTCCTTTCCCTCCAAAGCACACCTAAGATCACCGCCTCATCTAGAACTAGAAAACCCGTTTATTTGGTTTCAAGTCATCCATGTGCTATTTTTCACATAGGACTGTAGCGCCAAATGGGACAACTAATACTAAATTAGATCCATGGATCTAAAAGTGGACACATAGGCGACCCTTGAGGATCCATCTGATGATGGAAATTAATTAAGTGGCCCCACAGATGTTATCCACTAATTTGTCTCATTAAGAGTAGTGTAGTCAACATGTTTGGCATGTATAATTGATTATGGAAAACCAATTCCAAGTGCTGGAATTTATCAATTAATTTCTTATGATTGGTGTGCCTACAAACAATGATTTGACAAGGGTTGTAGAACCCTATGGCGCACCAGTTGTACTAATTTAATTCAACACTATGTAGGCCCACTCACTTATGTTCTAACCTAATCAAGCTCAAGTTTTGTCCCATAGCTGAACCCATGATCTTGACCCATTAGTCACATGTGAACCCAACATGGCATCATCTCTTCTTTTCTCATATGCATAATTTCTCTTCTTTTCTGTCCACCAAAACCATTGTGCCACCTAAGCTTATCTCCATCAGACCCATTGGACCCATTGTCATTGGCCCACTTGATGAATCTATATAATATGAAGTTTTTAGGCTCAAATAACTAACCCGTCTAGGTCTAACCTGAATCATACCTGCCACTGATGAGCCCATATTTATTATAGCCCAAAACTAAATAGTTCTTGTGTGTGCCCACATGTGTAACCCATCTAGTTTGTCCTCATGCATACCCCTCATTACTCATGGCCACTTGCATGGACCAGCCCAGGCTAAAGGCCAACATGTGACAATTTCATCACTCTTGACCCACACTCTAACCTGACCCAAATCCTATAGCCTATACATGAACCCATCTCTTAGACCCATTTGCTAATTGGGTTGCAAACCATCATTAATAGGGACCCGCATGATTCTCTGGGATATTTGGGTTGGGGCAGGTCAAGCCCATCATTCATAATTAATCCAAGTGAGTAATCTTACTATGTTACCCTAATAATCAGTTTTCTATTCTTGTATCTCGATTATGCTTTAAATCTTAATTTTAGGTTTTATGGAAATAATCATAGGATTCTCGAGGATTATTACTGCCTTTGATTTGTTTGATATTTGCTAAACTTGATATTATTTCCGTTAACACCATCTTGTTATAAATTAAATTGATTTGTGTATTATTATCAGTGATTTGTTATTTGATTTGAGAATGATGGAATTTTGATGAAAACTTGATAACATCATATTTCCAATACTGATCCTATTTGTACACTTGAAATTGTGAATTGGAAATTCATATATTTTTGGATTTTGTTATTCATATACCATTAATCTCAAAGGCATTCTCTAAAGTATGGGCAGCGCACCGCGGGGATACTCACAAGCTAATTTTAGCCCCTTTTGGGTATGACATTGGGATTGAGACCCCTTTGTATGATATTGCTAGTTTGCAGCTAGCTCCCATTGTTTTTGTGGAGATTAGCGGTATCGCAAGCATCAGACCAACTTTGGATATGAAATCTCTTGTACTTAGTGGGTACCTTGTACTTGGTTCAAGCTTAACTTTAGCAAGCACACTATATTTGTTTTGTTTTTATGTACTGTAAAGATGCCTTATCTTAAGTTAGCTTTAGGATGTTGTTCCTAAATTGTGTTCTTCTTGATTTTGCTAGAATATGCTCATGCTTCTGCTTCTTATAATCTTGTGATGCCAGCAAAGTTTAAACTCTCCATTTTGAACTCGATGTAATCTTGCTATTCAAGCTTTTTGCCTCGAATATTGCATTTTTTCCTTCCTTGTTTATTTGTTAGAAACCGTGGCTTTAAAATTGGATATCCTTAATTATTACCTATTTGCTATAGTTTCATAGTAGGTATACTTGCAGAGTTGTACTCACCCCCTTTGTTTTTCCCTAGATTTTGAGGTTGAGCCGAACATTAAGGATACTTATCTTGCATGCTGACCTAGATTGAGGAATGAGTTGCAAGAATTTTTGAACAAGTAATTAGTGGCATGTTATAAAAGTTTATGCATTCATGTAATCCATTGTTCAATAAAATTTATCTTCAAGAAAATTCATTATTATTTTTATTTTAATTATTGTAGACCTGTCGTGCCTCATGAATATTTGAGGGTCCCAAGGATCTTAGATTTCAGGGTGTGACACAATCAACCACATAAGAAGAAGACATGTAGATTTTTAACATGGAAACCCAACAGGAAAAACCACGAGCTTTCCGAACTAGCAAAACCAAACACTAAGTTCAAATAGTTATACGATATACTCATAATCCTTTTTCAGTCAGTCTCTCGACCTAAGGATATAGTTCTTTGTATGGTCCAAACCTGAACTAATCCTTATTTACTGTAATTAATCTTTTTTAACTTAAATAATATACAATTAGGCTAATTCAACTCAAATCCCCTTGGATTTTGGTCATGGATAGGTAGTTGGGTCGGGTTCAAAACTTACATAGGTAGTTAATGGCCTCCTTATAAATTAGAGTTATATCATTTGCATCATCTTGGCACCATACTAATTGCATCTGTGTATTTCATCTTGTGTGTCAACTTTCCTGTTTGGCCAAGCCCAACTCGAATCGATTTTGGCCCACTTGAATACCAATTGACTGAAACTGTAAAATCCATAAAACCAAGAGGACTTGCTTGTAAATTCCAGAAAATTTGGATTTAAAAACCAACGCCACTGTTCCTTCTTTGTATCTCCTTCTTCTTGTTACTGGAGCACTTCCTCTTCACACCCTTTACAAAATCCAAGAGACAAAGGTGTTACATGTGTGTTAGAACAACTCAGTCTTCTTCCACCTCATCGTTTTTCTTGTCTTCTCCACTGGATTCTCTCAATTCCATCTCCTATTCGCCTCTACAGCTCTCCAAGGTGAGGATTCCATTACCATTCTCTCTTTGAGTTTAAAAGAGTCAAGGAGACTCAAATAAGCAACATGCATGTATCTCATGCCCATTTCCTCAATTGCATGTCTTTGCACGTAGTAGGATCATCTTCTATTGAGGCTTTCTCCATCATCAACCTAAGGGAAAAGTTTGATTGGGTAAAGCACTGAGATAAGGCAAGTATAGGAATGCATATTACTATATATATGTCCATTTATGTTGATTCTTGAAAAACTCTTTTAAATGCCAATTTATAGCTCTTTCACCGCTTTTAATTTAAGAATATGTAATGGTTTAAATGATAATGAGTATTTTATGAAAATATAATGAAATGTGGGTATTGAAAGATGTATGATGATAGTTTGGAGCAAAAAAACCACATTGGAACCAATTGAAGAAGTTCTGTATTGAATTTTGCTTCAGAAGTGAAATTTTGAAGCTTATGGCTAAGCCGTAAGAACAATATGGCTAGGAACCCAAAGACCCAGAACTTGACTTTTTTCTACGGCTAACCCCACAGCTAAGCCATGAAGTGTGCTATGGCTAAGCTGTAGCAAAGCCGTGGCCCAGCCATAGGCTAACCACGGTTAAGCCATAAGCTAAAATACGGCTGAGCCATAACTGTGGGAGAATTTATTGAATATCTAGTGCACACGACTAAGCCATGGCCTATTCACGGCTAAACTGTAAGAGCACAATGAACTTAAGGAAATTAGGGACATTTAAAGACCATGTAGGGCCTCAGTAGTGGTACCTTTGCCTCGACCAAATTAGCCCAATGAAAATCAAATACTAAGTAGGAAGAGTGTAGAGTTGTCACTCCCTCTCTCTTAATCTTCCACTTGTTTTTTGAAGTTATGTCATGAGTGTTGGCATAAGAAGAGGTGTCTATTGCCTACACAATATAACACCAAGATTTTTGGTAAGACATTAACACCGAACATTTTATGAATACACCGTATTGAATGACTACGGAAACACGGATTATCTTAGCATAAGGTTGGCTAATAAATAACTTTGATAACCTCTCAATTCAAATGCATTCATATGGTTAAGTAAGCCTTTCCCTCAACATGATTAAATCATGTTCCCATTCCTCCTAATAAACCTTAAGGCAAAATCGGAGATGAAGCTTCTACTGAGCGTGTTCCCGTGAGCCAAAATAGGGGTAACCAAAGTTGAGAGAGTTCAAGCTCTATTAGCTCAATTCAGCATGCATTGTCTGTTGATCAGTTGCTCTATTTTATTCTGATTTCTTTTATGATAAATATGAAAGTATGGATTCTGATCGGTCTTGAGGCATTGAGTTGGCACCACTTAGCTTGTACCGATAGGACGTTCAATGGGACTGAAATAGGGTATTATATACATTACCTACTGCAGTAGTTGTATAAAGAGTTGGTTGGTGATCTTAGGGTAGCTAGATGGTCTGAGCCCGACCGTTAGTTATTCCCAACTGTATGATATACTTTCATTCTAAAGAGAAGATAGCCATGTGGATGCCAACTAGTATATTATGGTATTTCCATTTATGATTCGTTACTCATTCTTATTGATAAGTACTAAAAAATGTACTTTTCTCAGGGTTACTTTCAGAAGTTTTAAGGATTTATCGAGCTAAGAGAGCCTCATTTGGTGTAATATCATGTTTTTATGCATTTTAGATTTATTATATTATTTTCTTACATAAATTGCCTAAAAATCATACTTTTTGTATGAATTTGTAAACCTGCCATTTTTGAAAAGTTTTGTGAAAATTTATATTTTCATGAAATAATTCAATTTTTTTTATCTTCATTAAGTTATTTAATTAAAATTATGCACACTAATGTCATCACATGCTATCATTTTATGAGAGATGGGTCCACAGTCATGCATTTGTAAATTAAAGGTAAAAAATTATCTTTTCACACAAATTTCACTTTTTACTTGTAGGTAATTGGAGAAATGGGTCCCACAACGAAGGAATAATGCAAAGAAAATATTTTGGAAGAAAAGAAAGAAAGAGAAAGAAAGAAGAAGAATTTTTGCAGAAATTACAAAAATTGGTTAATTTCATAGGTCCCGCACATGAACATGTGTAACTTCACACATGTGGGACGGCCATGTGGGTCCACCTTCTATTCATATTTTGGATAATCTCAAGAAGATCACAAAGATTTGAAGAAATCTCCAAAAAGTTTCAAAGAAGGAAGGTCATTGATGGATAAAATGGAAAGTAATATAGAGAATGGATTCGCAAACCAAGATTTTCTCACACAAATTGGTAACTTTTTGCTAGCTTGGGTGTCAAAGAAGGTGTCTTTCCAAGTAGAAGATTTTTGCTCACCACAATTAAGAGATCAAGAAAGGAAGGAAAGGGCTTGAAAAAAATATAAATAGCCCGCCCCTTTATCAATCCAACACACGAAAGAAAAGACCCTCTCTCTAGCCAAATTCTTCCACTATCTCTATTTCTCTCCTCTCCATAGTTTCTCTCTTTTCAAAAAGGCTCTTTTCAACTTGAAGCATCATCTAGAAGAGGATATTTGATCCTAGATGTAATGTTCTCTTTTTTCAAATTCATTATCTTTTATGTAAAGAACTTTGCATTCTAGTAAAAGTGATTGTTTTTTTCATATTCTTCTTTTTCGTACTATTGTAGTGATTGGTGCTTGGTTTAGTTTTTCTCCTTGTTGCTTTAGGATTGACAACCCAAACAGCCTAGAAACATGATTCAAGCAAACTTTAACCCAATTTAAGAAAAGAGTTTTTAAAACAAAACAATGAACACTTCCACACTTTTATTTTATTGTCTTTCCTTACATTTAAATTTCTTTGTTTTACCACACATTTATTTTTATTGCACAATCCACACATTTAAATTCTGGTCAATTCCACACATTTACTTTTTTGCACAACTACATTTAAATTCCATTGTTCTTCTTGCTTTTATGTTGCATGATTTATGGCTGGGATTAATTTTCTAGAAGCATGCATTCATATCATATGTTGTTGGAAATTGGAATTTTAGATCTGGAATTTGTGGTTTTTTTTAAATTAAATGAATAAATTTTGGATTTAAAAAGACAGCAAAATTAGATAACAAATAGTCACTATTTTTACCCAAATATTGGCAATTTAAAACGTGATATAGAAAGATTATTTTGCCTTCAAATTCGAAGGAACCATTGCTGGATGAGTTAACTTTGTTCCATAAAAATATCAGAGGAAAAGAATTAATTAGGGAGGTTGAGTTTTAAGATGCTGAAACACTTAACAATCAGAAATCCTGTACACAGAAATCCACACATGGCAGATCTTTAGTCTGAAAGTTCAAAATTAATAGACATATCAAATTATTAATTTTTTCTGTAAAAATCGGATGGATTGAACCTTAATGAGTAAACTTTAAAATCTAAGAGTTTCAAATTCAAAAAAATATGGGAAGGCCCATTTCCAGAAGCCTAAACTAAGATTGACTACCAAACCGCATATCAGAATTTTTATTTTTGGTAACTGCTACTCATGTATATTTTTTGCATTTTAGAATGTTTTTCAGATTTTTTTTTTAGGTTCATGCATCAGTAGAGCATGATTTTCAGCCATTAAATCTATTTTAGGATTGCATTATATTAGGATCATATTTTATTTAAATTTTGCATCTCATATTAGGAAAGTTCGAATTAGTTACATGGTATACATTGCATAGACTTTGTTGATTTTCTAATTTTAGATTTGTTACTAATTTTAGGTTTTTGATAGTTTTAAGTAATTTCCAGATTTGAGAATCTTTCCAAAAGTGTTTGATTACAAAGATTTTAAAATTGGAAAGTTCTTTAAAACTTGGAAAGTTAACATAGTTGGAGTTTCTAATTTTAGTTTTATGTTCTTATTTTTTGATGTTCTAACTTGTGTATTATTTTTCAGAAACTTTAGTTAGATCCTTTTAAATTTAGGTTTTTAGATTTAGGATTTTTGTAATTAATTTTAGTTTTGCAAAGTGGGAATGGATATATTTGTTAGTTTTTAAAGTAGGCTAGTTTTAGATTTTATTTAGGATAGGTACAAGTTGAAAAGTCCTTAATTAACATTGCTCCCTGTGGATCGACCTAGTCTCACCACTTTTATTACTACATCATAGCTTTGCACTTGGAGCTAACGAACACTTATTCACATGTACAACATGCCTAGCTTTCATTATTACTCTCATTTAATCAATATGTTTTCTGATTCGATTGATACATCATAATAGTCTTATAAATCCTTATATTTGCTTAGCCGTCGTATTAACAGTGTTATCCTTGATGTTATAGGTGCAAAACCCAATGCCGGTTCGGCAGTCGATGCTGCCCCTAGGGAACCTCAACGGTATCTCGGGATATAGATGAGTGAAACAAGGATGACATCTTCTATTAGTCATCCTACGAAGAGCGTAATGGGGTTCATATTTAGGGGCTTGTTTAGGACATAGGCATTCTTTAGCTTGTGGTTATATTATGTTATTTTGGAATTACTGTTTGAAGGACTTGACATTCATTATGATGGATATATTTAAGTATATTAGTTTTATATGTGCATGTGGATGGTTAACTTAATAGGCCATGGTTTATAGTGACGAATGAATGTAGCATTATTAATGCTTATGATGAATTACGGGTAAATTATCAAGGTTTCCACTTAATTGTGCAAAATGATTATTATGTGTAAATGGATCTTCCTCACACAAACCTATGGAATCTCCCTTGTAACAATTCGTTCATGTTTGATATGATATGGATTGCTACGGGTTATGTGTGCTGCGCATCGAGATCCACTCTGATTCCCAATTCCTGGGTTCGAGGTGTGACATTCTTCTTGCATAACTCCTTGCCATAGTAGTCCCTCTCTGTTTACTGCTCTCTGCACTTGATCCAATCACCTTGAATCCATAAGATACATAATCTTTTATGAAGAAGTAGAAGCAACAAACTGTAGAATTCAAAGCTTCAACAAAGTCTCTGTAATGAAAGCTTTAAAGAAAAAGATGATATCCAAAATGTAATTTCTGCTTAAAATAATGAGATATATACCTTAGAGTTGAGAGATAAAACCTTCAAACAACCCACAATTTCGAGCCTCATAAGGATAGCCCTTATAGAACTCAACTTACTAATCCTGGCACAAAAGGAACACAATTTCAAATGTGGGTTTCTGCCGCTAGCGTGCTCAAGTACGTGCTTCGAGCATCTAGTTATTTTGTGATCCATCTGTCATGCTTGAGCACAGCTTTTATGGGCTTGAGCACAGTTGCTTCTGTTTAAGCCCACTCGAGCACGTAAGCATACCCGCTTGAGCACGTGCTCTGTATTCTGATTTCTTCAATTCAGCTCTTCTTGTGATGCAAACCATAGTCCATTCTAAAAGAATATAAAATACAACTTAATGGACCCAAGTTTTGTCCAACCTATGAATTATCCAATTACAATAATATTCCTTAAACTAGGCATCCATTTAATTCCTACTAAATAGTTTTTAAAGAATTTCTAATAAAATCTAGTGTGCCATATAGATGTTGAAGATGCATTCATCGTTTATAGTTGAAAGGCCATTTATTTTGGTTGACTATTTATTTCTCCAATATTTATTCAATTATCATATTGTTCAAGAATCTTATAAAAGATTTGAAAGCCGATATTTAAAAAAAATG
Organism: Sextonia rubra; assembly: GCA_037013555.1. Lineage (NCBI taxonomy): Eukaryota > Viridiplantae > Streptophyta > Magnoliopsida > Laurales > Lauraceae > Sextonia > Sextonia rubra. The sequence continues at coordinate 12,677,591 of JASUAD010000011.1, forward strand.
AACTGGCGACATTTATATTAGGATTACAATATTTTAATATGCGCCCTTAGATGGAAAGTTACAAGATTGAATGGTAGCATTACACCGAAGCAAGATTGATTAGGGTTTCAAATGTTATAAATATGTGTTATGGCCCCCTCCCCCTTTTCTCCATTCCATTCATCTCTTCCCCTAATTTCTCTTGACCATCTTACTCTTATCTCTTCTATCCCTCACCTCTTACTATTTCGCGAAGAGCACTGCCATCCTCACAATGTAGTTTTGAGCATAGAAGAAGAGGCATGTACAAATAATTTTATATTATTTTTATTTTATTTTTGAGCATTGATTCCATCATTAACATCATCATCATCATCAAAACCTTATTCAAATTATGTTCGATCCAACTACAGAAATTTGTTTCTCATTACGACCTATGTTAACTTTGTGGAAGCATACTCAAAACCGCTCTTCTTCAATTTGGCTTTTTTTTTTAAGTTTATGTTTCATATGATTATTTTTAATTATTTCTAATCATATCATAACTCTAGTATTGCATATTCCCGATGTAATAAAAACTCATATGATTGTGATAAATATCCAATCTCTTTTAGAATATTGTCTATCATTCATTCATACTATATTCTTACTTGTTAAAGATCTTAATCATTAGTTTTTACCTGAAAATTTGATATCAAACGATTTAAAGGATGCTACATCACGACAAGTTTAGACAGTGTTGATAACGTTATCATTAATGATCAGCACAAGATCTCTCTCTATCAAGAGAGAATCGATGATGAGGGACAATTTGGTAGGAGTTGTCCATTTTAACTACAGGCTTTAGTTTGGGCTTTGGGTTGGATCTTGAGTTTTGGCTCAGGCTGTACCTTATCCACATGGAATTTTTAGATGGACTTAGGACGATATCAATATCCTATGTAGCCAACCCAAGGTGGTTTAGAAAGATTTTTTTTTTTTACCACAGCCAAGGAGGCTAGGACCCAAGAAATAGCCTGTGCACGTGAGAAGGCAGCCCAATCAAGTGGAAGAAAAGCGTGCACAATTAAGAAAAAGATGGCATACCTAGAATTTGAACCCTAGATAGCTAGGGTGAGAAATGCTACTCCTTACCACTTGGTTAAGTAAAGAGCCATTCTCAATTAGAAAGGGGTTGGTTGTGCACTTTGTAAGAAAGGGCACTACTTCAATCACCCATTGATAGAGGGATGAGAGCTAGCCAACCTCTTTATCAAATTAAAAGGAAGGAAGCTTCTAGAAGGGAAAAAAGGCCACTCTTATGACGAGAAATGCATAAGTTTGTTGAGCACCAAATCTGCTCAAAAGTAGCAAATTAATAGCTCAATTTTCTGGGCCTATTTTTTTCTCATCGTGGGACTTTTCATAGAAAACTTATTTTTTCCGTCTGTTTTTTTTCTCACAAAAGTGTAAAATAGAAAAAAATTGAAAAAAAATTAATGAACTTTTTTTTTAAAAAAATGAGTTCGTTTTATCACTTCCTTGAGGTGTGGTCCTTCAAAATTGATGCATATATTTTCTTCTTTAAAGCAGAACCCTGCAGAGCATTGCTTTGTGTATCCTATTCTTGCCTTCTTCTTCCTTTGGTTTATTAACCTGATTGTTGCATTTTTTAGGAAGAAAGTCTTTTTTTTCTTTTGTTTGCTCCTGAATGTAACAAATGTCAACAATATTAAAAAAACAAACAAAATGGTGAATGGAATGGGTCCAATTAGATAGGGCATTGCAAAAATAAGGATCAAAAGAACAGTCAAAGAAAACATTTCTTGTGTCATTGAATTAGCACAAAAATAACAAAGATTTAAGAAGTTTTCGGAGGTATGCATGCATGACTGATCTGCCCCGTAAGGTTATCTATACTGTTCATCTTTTTGATAATAGGTTCTAAGGATCACTACTTGAAAATTAATACGCCAAAGACAATAATAATCCAATATGATTCTATGAATATTTTGCACCATGGAGTGAATCATCTGGTGGCCTTTGTAACCGAGGGAAACCCACATTTTATGCACAAACAAAAAGACACATACACAAAAATTTTAAAAATAATAAAAAAAGGAGGAGCATTGTTCATTTCTATTAGAAGTGAAAGCTACATGCACAAGAAAAGCAACAAATAGTATAGGAGTAGTATATTGTGTATAGTTGTAGCTAGTCCCCAAAAATGCAAACATTCTAAACCAATAACTCCCCCAAAAAATCCTCCCTTATAATATAAAAGGAACCAAACAAAGCCATGTTATAGAATGGAGATGATTTCGAAAATGGCATAGTGCATGAAGAGTGTGACAATGCATTGAGCCAACAGAAGAAGAGGAGGGTGATCATTTGTCACGACCCGAGCCCAGAATTTGGGGGTTAGCGAAAAGCTAAGCCGGTGACACACGTACTCCCGTGCACGTGCATCCAAACCCAGTTCAGATACACGCACACAAGGGATCTAACACGTGCGAACAAAGCGTACGCGGAAGCAGTATATATCATAGCAAGCAACAAAGGAAAATAGCGGAAGCCAAAACAAATGCGGAACGGAAAAGACAAAGATAAATACAATACTGGAAAACCAAATACAAGTCTGAGTACACGACAAAATAAAGATGTACAAATATACAGAGTACAAAGTCCAAAGAGCCAAAGTACCAAAATACAAAATCTCAAAAACCAACTCAAAACCAAAGGCCACTGATATGCATGTACGCACTCGGCAGAGGTGATCAGGCCCACTCTGCCAGACCGGAGGGTGCCTCTACGCTCGGCCCTGCAGCCTCCTCGACCGCCGGGGAGCTGGGCAAGGTATCTGTGCCTGCAACACCACAGACAACACAAATGAATACAACGATCCAGCAAATATAAGTAACAGGGATGAAACACTCATAGTATCAATTAGAATAAGGACAAAATAGTAATTTCAGAGTTTCATCTTAGTAAGCTAAGCCAATCGTGCATAGAAGTAAAGCATGATATTGGAATCAAAACATAGAACTACTGACTAAGTGGCTACTACGTTAACCATGTTCTCTCCGATAGAGAGCAGAGCAAAGCAGAGCAGAGGAGAACACCACTGACCGGCCCAAGGGTACAAGTGGGTCTCGGTTTCCTGGGTTCCGGGGTCCCAAGACAAAGCGACACTGCAGTTACAGAGATACAGAGATCTAAGCCAAAGGTAACCCCGTCGGGCATCCTAGGGCTGAGGCTGAGTAGAGCCAGACTAATACCAATCAAATCAAATCCCTAGAAAGGGAGATTATCCGCTTTGGACTCACCGATGACAAAGACCGGATCTTATCCTCACGTATTAACCTCTGGGCAGAGCCACCAGGGAATACCCAAAATATACCAAGTCAGAAATATACAAAGCATAGCCAAAATACAGGTCAGAGCATAGATTAAGTCAAAGCACAGCATAGATCAAAGCTTAGTGCAGAACGAAGAATAAAACAGATATACAGAACGGAAGCAAAATGACTGCGGAATGCATATACATAGATTGGCAGAACAGAGGGCAAAACTATAAACAATATGCAATGCATCTCAGATTAATACGGAGTCAAAGTTTATTACAAACCAATACTAATCTAGTTGTTCACTGTCAGAGCCACTAATCCGGCTCAAAGGGGATCGGAGTGTTACATCATTCTAAAAGTGAATTTGTCTACTCTAGTGACAATTACGTCCTCATTGACCTAGATAGTGAACGAGAAAATAAAGCCAATTAACAGCAAGAAAAAGTTCATTGGAAAAAAAAAGGATATCGAGGTGGAGAGCAATGAGGGATCTGAGGTGCGTTGGTAGCGTTGGTCGTCGCCTGAGGTGGAGAGCAGAGGTCGGTAGGTGTTGGCTATTGCCTGAGATGAGGAGAGGAGAGGTGGTGAGGTCAAGTTCATAGCCATCGCTGAGATAGAGAGCAGAGAGGGATGTGTGCATGTGTTCCCTAAGGTGAAGAGGGATGATGAGAAAGAGAGAGAGAGGTGGGGAGGAGGCTGACTAAAAGGTTTTCTTTTTATTTTTTTAACCTTTTGAAACCTCAATATGAAAAAAAAAAATTGGGCAGCTCATGAAAATGCCCACACATGCTAAGTGGACATTCTCCTTAGCTTTAGTTGAAGACAGGGATGTGTGTGACTATATATAGGAGAGGTCTCTATGGTGCCCAAGCGGTTTCAAAAGTAAAACACCTCATTTTTTCATATCGTAAAAAGCATCCACATGATCAAATGCATTATTTAATGCAGAGACACTTAAGAAACTTCGAAACATGACAAAGGACATTTTCAAAATTTGAAAATAAGGATAACTCCCAATGTAACTAATCAGAAAATGGGGAGTTTTTTTTAAGAAATGCCCTTGGTGTTTTCTAGCATGCATTATATATATAGAGGGAAAAGTTCCCAAAAATAAGGATAACGCCCAATGTAAGCAATCAGAAAACAGGGAGTTTTTCTTAAGAAATGCCCTTGGCGTTTTCTAGCATGCATTATATATATAGGGAAAAGTTTCCCTGAGCTCGAGCTTATATAAGAAATTCCGTAAGTCCGAGCCCTTTAGGGCCCACCCTTGGTCCATCCAAATGGACCAAACAAACGACCCCCCCCCCCCCCAACAATTTCACATATCCACCAATTTTTGTTCAAATACAAATTTACTAGACCATTGGATTAACTATACACTGATCCGAATGGACTGTTGACCGTTAAACTTTTGAGGCCCAGATGGAGACGATTGAAACCACGATTGGTGCCCATTTTTTGTAGAGAGGAGGGTCCTAGAGAGTCCTTCAAATCCCCCTATCCCCATTCCCATGTGGGTCCTCAAGTGGGCCCCACTTGTATTGTAAGGTCCCAACCCTAGGTAATTATGATTTATAGTAATTAAGTTGGGTTTTACTTTAATTAATATGTAATCAGGTTAATTGAGCCCAAAGCCCTTTGGGTTTGGGTCATGGATAGGTAGTCGAGTTGGGTTCAAACCTTATTAGGTAGTCCAGGACCTTTCGTATTTTGTATTTTCATGGTTTTGCATCAGTAATGCATCATGTTGGTTACATTGGAGGAGTTTCATCTTGTGGGACATTTTTCATTTTGGTCTAACTTCATTTGGACCCATCTCAGTCCATTTTAAGCCCGCTGATTCATAATCGAAAATATATAGAAACCAAGAAGGCTTCTTTGCAATTTCCAGAAATTTCATTCCTTTAAAAACCCCCAAAACCCTTTCTTCCTCTCCTTCCTTCCTTGTTGCAGCCAGTCCCTTCTCCTTTCTCTTATCACCTTCTTTCTCCTCTAGTTCTCATTCTTGGTGATTGGAGACTTGCATGCAAGAAGATTGGGTTCCTCCTTCTTCCTTCTTGGACTTCTTATTTTCCTCTTTGGTCTTTTTACCCTCATCTTGAAATTAGGGCATCATCTTCTTCATCTTGCTTATAGAAGAGTTGAGGTATGGGATCCCATCTTCTTTTAAGTTATTGAGCTTAATAAGAGTCAAGAGATTCAAGTCCTGAACATGCATGCATCTCATTTTCGTTTTCCTCTATGCACGTGTTAGATTCTTCATTAGGGGAGCCTTATTCTTCTTCTAACCAAGGGGCAAATCAGTTTGGGTGAAGCACCAAGCTTAAGGCAAGTATAAGGATACATTTTCTTTACATGCATGACTTATTTCTTGATTCTTAATGAGATTTTGTAATTTTACCCTTTTTACAGCTCAATGGAAATCCATGGCTTTGATTTGTGTTTGTGGATGAATAAATGGATAATGGTCCTTTAGGAAACCCAAGAGGGTGGAATGGAAGCTTGTAGGGTGATTTCATTGCAGGTGGGATGGTGTATTGGAGGAGGGAACCCATTAGAAACTGAGCATTCCCGTAGCATAGTGCTTCAGGGCCGACCGGTTGGTCCTGAAGCCAGATCGGTCAATTGCCTCATAAGGTAGTCCGACCGGTCGGCTACCTAGCTCGACCGGTCGAGTTTCCCTTTGGGAGCGACCAATCAGTCGGACCCATACCCGACCAGTCGGGTAAGCCTGACCTGTAACTTTTAAGAGAAGTGTTTTAAAATGAATTCTATGCTTGACTATGGACTTTCTATAGTTTATGGGATAGCCTAATAATGGGTTACTCCCTTAAACCTTAGGAAGAGACCAAGGTATCCGCCCACACTTATTATAGGCTGTGGGTTCAACCTCAGACCATAGAGGACCATAGAATTGGATCCCTTGCTACCTCAAACTAGCCTAACGGTGAATAAGCACAGAGGAGAAGGAGTGTTGAGCTATCACTCTTTTCTTTTTGATTCTCTGGTTAGTTTTCAATGTCACGTCGAGGGTGTTGGCATAAGGTGAAGTGTCATTTATATATACATGAAGTAACACCGAGAATGGTAATACTGGGACACCGAATGTCTTATGAATACTCCATATTGAATAACCTTGGAAACCCGGATTATCTAGTATACGATTGGCTAGTAATTTGTCCTTGATAACCTATAATCTAATTGCATCCATATTGATAATAACCTTGACCTCCACACAAGGATTTATATCAGTTGCATTAATGATGACCAGTTATTAGTTGTGAACCTATTCTTGATATCTTCAACAAGGTTAAGTTATCTTCTCGTATCAGTATAAACAGATCAGTTTATAGTAAATAATGACATCAGATTATTCCCGACATATTTAGAGTCGGCGCCACTTAGCTTATACCCCATAGGAGGCTCGACGGGGACCCATGGGAGTGTTTTATCAGTTGCCCACTGCAGTAGTATCAGGAGAGTGAGTCAACGCTCTCGCGGGCAGCTAGTCAGTCTTGGCCCGGCCACTAGTGGTTTCCCAAGGATCAGTTTACTCTCTTTAAAAGAGGAGATAGCGGATGTGGTTGCCATGTTGGTATGATATATTCTTTATTTCATGATTCACTATTCATGCTAACTCACATGCACATTGCCTAGATTTCGATATTGATCTCTTTAAATCAGTATGTCATTTAATTCCATTGTTTTTCATGTTAAGCTTATGTATCCTTGTCTTTACTTAACCGTCGTGTTAACTAGAATTACCATGGTGTTACAGCAACAGTACCCGATGCCAATCTGGCATTCAGTGCGCCCCTGGAAGGAACCTCAACGTTACCTCGGGATATAAACAAGTAGAACGAGGAAGACATATTTTCTTGATTTTCCTCAACAGTGCGCAACAAGGACATATTGGGATAGACTTAGGGTTCATCTTGGCATTGGACTTATCTATACTATTTTGGACTTTCATATTGATGCATGTAGTCGGGTTAATTAACAGACTGTGTATATATAAATGAATTGGGATGAATGTTTATAGATGCTTATGATATATATGCAGGTGAATCTCCAGGTTTTCACTTAAGCGCTTTATATTAATAATACATGTTTGTGAATTTTCCTCACACGTACCTGTGGGATCACCCTTGTGACAGTTCATACGTGTCTGATCATCGCATGAATTGTCACGAGTACGTGTGTCATTCCTTGAAACCCACAACAAATCTCCAAATCTCAAGTTCGGGGTGTGACATGTATGAAGCACACACTTCAGTTTACCTTACCCTAAGCGTGAGCTTAGGAAAGATGGCCCCATATATTTATATATAAAGTGCCTCCTATCATTAGCTCGACCTGAGGAAAAGCCCATCTCCCTAAGGAGCTTCTCTCTATAAAAAATCAGTGACATCCATGATCTCTATCATCTCCATCTAAGGTCCATAAGTTTAATGGTATATGGTCCATCTGGATGAGTGTCTAGTTGATCCAACGATCCTGTCACATTGGATGGGGCCTAAATTTGGCAAATAGATGGAATTTGGGGGGACCCTATGTGTGGTCCATTTGGATGCACCCTACAGTGGGCTCCACCATATGAAGCAGACAGTCTCTCTTCTATTAGCTAAAGCTTAGGAGAGTGTTGGCCATTAAATATATTAAAGCAAACTAAAGGGTAGGCACTGAAGGGTGCCACTCTCACACCTTGAAATCTGAGATCCTTTGGACCCTCAATTCAAGAGGCATGACGGGTCCTTAACAATTAATTTAAATAAATTCCGAACTTTATTAAATAATCCAAACGGAATAACATGATCAATTTCCCATACTAAACAATAAAATCAATCCATTAACATATTAAATAAATCTGAAGTGCAAGTGATCCTCAAAATATAATAAACAATTTCTCAACTCTAATAAAACCCTAAATCAATCCTCAAATCTAAGGCTGAAGTTTTCACAGTTCATCCCTCAGTCCCAATTCCGCAAAAGTAGCTAGGTTTCCTTGGGTTCCGGCTCGACCTCGAAATCTATGGGGGAGAAACAAGAGTTCTATACTAAGTTAACCAAGGAGAATAATTTAGGTTGGACTCTAAAAGACAAGTTGGGTTTAAATACTGATTCAAGGTGGAGTTGAGATAAGAAATATAAAAGCAAGAGGCATAATCAATTTGAGTATCTTGGTTGAGTTAAACTCCCTAATAAACCAAATTTTAACAAAACATGGTCCCACAAATAATTTCAAATTTTAAATAATACAAATGCATGTGGGTCCATCACAGATCAAATCAAAAGTCAAGATTAATCCTAATTAAAAATTAAAAATTTGGGTCATTACAACCACGTTAGCATCCATTTATTCTCATTTCAAGAAAATACTTTAAAAAATCATATGGATTTTTTGTTTTGAGAGTGGGCCACACTACACCTCTTTAAATCTCTTCATTAAATTTATCTATTTAAATTGTCCTCTCCAAATCCTCATAACATTTTATTAAAATTTAAAATTGAATATCCCAGAATTCTTTCTTTAAATTCCTAACTATTAATATGCATCATTATCTTAATAAACAACTATTTCAAATTAAGACGCTTACCTTTTATATCCTCTGAAGACTGACATGTGAAGGTTTAATTTGCACACAAAAGTAAGGAAGGGGGAGGGGGGAAGAAACCATGTTGAGGATGGAAAGGGTATCGTGCAACTTGCATCTTATGCTTGATCATGAGTCTCGATTTCTGATGGCCCTAACATCACAGCTGAGGCAATTTTTTTCTTGGTACAAGTAGCAGAGTCAATCTTTTTTGGTAAAGACTGTAGAGTTAATTGACAATAGGTTTGTGTTTGTGTATCTCCCTATCTTTCCATCATCACTAAGTGGTTGATCACCTTACTATGGATCCCAATCAGATTTGGGAATAGATTTATAAATTGGCTACTTATTCTTTTGATCATAAAACTGGTTTTGATTCCAAATTGTGCATCTTGGTCTGCAATAAAGTGCTCTATTGCCCATCTACCAAGTAAAATAAAATTCAAGTTCACTATCGTTTTATTGATGTTTTCTTTTTTAAGGATATGAATTTAATTTCTAATACTAAAAAATTAGTAATCTGTGTAATATTCGTGATTTGTTATCTTAGAAGTCTTTTGTAGTAATTTGGATTAAGAGTCATTTTTTAGTTAGCTTTCTAAGCATCTATGCGTTAGCTTTCTTGATTTTGATCTACAAGAGATTGAGTTCTCTTTTATTCTTGAAATGCGGCAAAGAGACATAGATGCAGAAGTCAGAGATTTTATTCACCAAGAGGTATGATTTTATTTTATTTTGCACTCTGTCATAGATTTTTTTTTCTTTTTTCTTTTACTTTTTTCTTTGTACTATATTGTCATTTATTTATTTTCTTTTATTTTATTTTTGTATTCAATGCACCAATTATTGTAGATCCTAGGGGGATGTAGTAGAAGTATGTTTTTCTTTTCTATTGTATTTTGTTATAGATTTTTTTTTGTTATAGTTTTTTCTATTTTATTTTGTTATTTCTATTGTAGTACATGTTTGCACTTGAAATTTCTTTTTCCTTTTGTCTTTTTAGATGATTCATGGATTTCTTTCAATTTGTTTTTTCCTTCAATTTCTATTATTAAATCCTATGGCATTCTTTTAATCATATTACCTTTCTATATCTCATATATTATTTTGTTGTTTTTTCATTTTATTTTACTATTTTTTTTCTTTTATTAGCCCAGGCCTCACGGTGCCACGTCAACATCAAGCTTTCTCCTCATCATGCCAAGTCATGGTAGCTCTCTCCAACAGTTAATGTGGTAATTCAACCTCTACCCATAACGTCTATTACTTTGTCACATTTCTTCCTAATGTCTCTCCCCTAATAATAATTTCTTCCTAAAATCTCTCCCCTAATAACCATAATTTATATCTATATAACCTCTAATGTATGCATGCCGAGCAACACATTGAGTATCTTTAAAAAATGTATCCTCCATAAATGATCATAAACCATTGGATCAACTGATGGTGAACCACGATTTTAATTGCAATAAATTTTGTTCCATTTAAAATGGTAACATGACATATAAGATAAGAGGATATGAGATATTGACACTTTAATGAGTTGGTCTCCAACATGATGCTTAGCCTAGAAGAAATCTTTCTTTTTTCATTCTTTTTCATTTTTTGAAAGCTTTAGGGCACTATGGCTAGAGGTGCAGTTGTTGAAACTTGATGACAATGTTGTGGAAACGTATCATTTTCCTTCATTTTCTATTGAAGATTGGCATCATTTAGTTTGTTTCTTTGGTTGCATTCTATTTTTCTTCTTCTTTTTCTTTTTTCTTTTTTTTAATTTGGCCATGTGTTGCCCAAGTTCATACTTACCCTTTTGTTAATAATGCAACTTTTCAAACACATGGGCTACCAATATGTGGGCCATCAATAGATGATGGTGCTTCTATATTTGGCATCAAATTATTTTTTTCTTAATACAATCTGAGTTTTTTCTAGATTCTCTATGAGTTTTCTAATTGAGTTTGGATCTACGTCAATCTCTTATATTGTGAATAGTTTTTTAAGAACAAAACTGTTTTATCATTATCCACATTAATCATGAACCAAATGAAAAGACTTATGCAAAATAAAGTTAGGCCTGAAAGTGCAACTATCCAAAGAAGAACACACTTGTTCCAACCAATTCCTTTCGAATTTATAGTTTTTTTAAGTAATTTCTTTTAAATTTATTCTATTTCTAATAACATCTATAAAAATCTCAATATGTTTTTGCTTTTTGCGCTGGACTTAGCACGGGCCTTGTTGCTATTTTGTGTGTCTGTGTTTCAAATAGTATACAAAATCAAAACAAGCCATATCATTTGGAGTTTTTAAGCTTCATTCCCTTTCCCTGTAATCCAACTAACACCCTTAATCAACCAAAGCCTTTCTTGATGAATTTTTTTTTTTCTCGCGAACTCCCTCTCCTGATTCGGGAACAAAAGGCACTCCACCACCTTTTGCTCCCTCACCAGCCACTTCCTTGGAATCCCTTTGGCTGTAGTCGATCCAATCATCTTTCTCATCAGTGTTGGTTAATGGTGTTGGTCGGATTATAGGGAAAGGAAATGAAGCTCAAAGATATTCCAAATGATATGGCTTGATTTGACTTTGTCTGCCATTTGAAGCATGTATATACACACACACATATTCATATATATACGTACATATATAATATCCATATATATATGGCCAGCCCTCTCCTCAGGTTATGCTAATAGGAGAGTGCATGTTCGCTCCATATGGTGGGGCCCACTTTATGGTCCATACAAATGTACCACACATAGGGCCCCCTAAATTGCACAGGTCCACCAAATTCAGGCCCCATCTAATGCGACTGGACCATTGGATCAACCACACCCCCATCCGAATGGACTATATGCCTATAAACTTATGGGGCCTAGATGGAGATGATAAATATCATGAATGGGATAGTTTTTTGCAAAGAGGAGAGCCCTAGGGAGACCTTCAAATCCCCTCCATCCCTATCCCCAGTGGGTCCACAAGTGGGCTCTACAGGTTTGAAGAGACAGGCTTACCCTCAGCTCAAGCTGAGGATAGGAGGCCATATATATTATATTATGTTTAAGTTCTTATTGTGAATAATGTATCTTGTTGCATATTGTTGTGAATTGTTCTGTTGTGAATACTATGTGAGTTTCTTCTCTGAATAATCTATGTTTGAACATATGTTAGTTGATACAATTAAATATTGTATTTCTATTTAAATGCAACAATTTCGCTTTTAATGTTGTTAATATGAAAAAGTTATAGCAAAAAAATGGCTAGCTATTTTAATTGACCATCGTCTGCGCCATTTAAAGGAAAATCCTAGGTCTGCCTCTACTTGGAGGGAAAAGGAAACCCTAAAAGCCCTAGTGTTAGAGATAAAAGAAGAAGTTAGAAATTGAAATGCTGAAACTGCTTCTGTGCTACTGAAGTGTGTCTGAGTAAGTGAGAATTGGTTGGTCTAAATGTAGTCTCAGGTGTCGTCTAAAGGCAAATGATGTAGGTTTTTTTAAGGGATTGGCTCTTTAACTCAGAATCTATCTAAGTTCACTTGCTCTACTTTTAAAAAAATGGTGAAATGACCCAAATGCCTTCCCCACTCACATTTCCCTCATCTCTCCCCCCTTCCCCCACTCCCCCTCTTGGTGATAATCGCTGGCTTCAGCGAAGGAAGCCGGACTATCTCCCTCTTCCCCTCCTCCCCTCCCTCTTCCTTTCCTTTCCTCTACCTATTCCTCTCTCTCTCTCTCTTTCTCTCCCCTCCCTTTCCTCCCTCTCCCTCTCCCTCTTCTTTTCTCCCCTCCCCTCCCTTTCCCCCTCCCCCTCTCTGCAAGATTGGGCCGCCGGCCTCCTAGTCAATGACAACTAGGAGAGATTGGCGGCATGCTGCAGCCTGACCTCCCAATCATCACTACAACAACATGCACTTTTGGCGATGTTTTTTTACCGACGCTTTTATAATTTCGTCTCTACAGACTATTATTTTGCCGACGCATATAATTTTCGTTGGTGAAAATTAGACATTTACTGATGTTTTCTAGAAAACGTCGGTGAAAATTAGACATTTACCAATGTTTTAAAGAAAACGTTAGTAAAAATTGACATTCACTGACGTTTATTTAAAACGTCGATAAATGTCAAACTTTTACCGACATTTATTCAAAACGTCAGTAAATGTCTAATTTTCAACAGTGAAAGTTACATGTGTCGGTAAATAATAGTTTTTAGCGATGAAATTATAAAAGCGTTGGTAAAAAACGTCACCAAAAGTGCATGTTGTTGTATCAATTTTTAATAAAAGATAGCCAGTTCTTATCCCATATATGATCATTAGGAATTTTTAAGAAAAAAATAACTTTTAAATATATGATAAAAGATGGATGGGATGGCCTAAACAGCGCACAACGCAGCAGGACTTTCTATACTATTAACTCATGGAATAATCCGATAGCCCTTGATATTATGGAATAATCCAACATGCTAATTTCACCAGCCACACAATAACCTTATATTCCATAATATATGGAATGATGGAAATTTTGTTTTAAAAAATATAAGGTGGTGTTTGGCCAATCTAATTTTTGCCTCTTAATCTCTTAAAGTTGTTTCAAAACTCATTTAGACTGTTTGGTAAATGTTTTTCCCACCTCTACCTGAAACCTCATAAAGAGGTTTTGTCTCCATTTGAAGAAGGCACCCAGGTACCACATTTGAAATAGACTTGGGCATCTTAAGCGCACATGTGGGCGTTGGAATAGTGTTAGAAACTTGATTCCTCGGCACAATAGATTTTTCAATTTTTTATAAATTCTTCGAGCCTAAACGTAAATCTGAACCGCTGGAAGTATTTATAAACCCAAACACAACGATGGGCCCAGATTTGCACCATTGATCCATCCCAAATCTTGAGATATTTGCAAAAATAATCAGAACCTTTTATATATATATATTTATGGAGTTTTGTGGGCAAAACTTAAAATGGGTATGTGTCCAAATTCTAGCCCTTTATTCATTTGAGGTCTATAGAAAAATGAAGAAGAAATTGCTACCGTTGGATATCATTTCCAATTCCACTCCCTTCAGCCATAAATACGTTGTACTAACGGGGGTAGGAAGACGTAGGAAGAGTGGACTGACTATCTTCCATGTCTAGGAGAGTAATTGAGTCTTTGTCGGAATCTATTTCAACATGTACTTTAGAGGTTCTGCCTGAATGAGAATTGGAGTTAGATTCTTGTGACTGAGTCCAAGCCATGCTCCGAGATGACCCTTCTGGTTGGACCTGGTCCAACCAGACATGAGGAGGTCAGGTCTGGCTCATCTTCTTTAACCACCCATTTTTGGGCGATTGTATGCCAGGATTGCTTCCAAGTGTGACTTTTATAACGAGCCAAAGCTTTTTCCTTAATTTGATTGGCCAATCTGGCTGTCAAAGTTTGATCTTTGAATATGGCAATTAGTGGCTTAGAAGTGCTGGTGAGTTGATTCCAATCCGTAGGGTTAGAAGTGGGAAATGAAAGAACATTGATGGTACTTCTTTTATTTTTCTTCTTTTGCTCTTTCTTTTGTCAGAACGAATCTTTGAAATGAACAAGGTCGGTCAAATCATTGATGGCCAACAGTTCATCTTACTTTTTATTTTTAGTACCGTGTGATGGATACTTTGGTGAAGACAGTGTGGATGGTGCTACAATGACTGAAGGTAGACGTCTCCTTCCGAACCTCCGCCCTTCTTTTTGAGTCAAAGGGTAGAAGGTATTCTTTTCGAGCGACACCAAGGATTTGTTCTCAGCCTTTTTGGAATTTTGCGTACATGGTTGTGGTGACCACGTGTTGTAGCTTGGGATGACAACATGTTTTTGGACCCTTCTGGGGCTCATGAACTGTCGATAGTCCCTTGTCACAGCCCCTTGTTTGGCCGAACAAATGATGTTTTTGGAGCTTGGGTAGCTGTTTGATGTAACTTGTCAAGCGCCATTGATTTGTGATCCATGTACCAAACCTGCCTTACCCCCAGTTGATGCTTGATGACACAAAGACTACTGCCTCCTAACTTTGGTTTGTATTCTGGGTCCTCTTGACCCTTGTGGAAGACTCCAAATGAGTTGTGACCATATTTGGGAACCCAAGGTTGAGGAGTCTCAACTTTCTTAACAATTTTTTGGGGTCATTGATGACCCACTCTGAGCTGAAGTGGTGGAGCCTGTTGGAGTAAAGAGTATTTGGAAAACTGAAACTCTTGACGTAGGAGTAACAGTATCCGTTCGAGCCCTTTTTTGTGCTCTTGAAAATGACTTGTTCTGTGTCACGGAGATTTTGAAAAGCCTCTCCTTAGCTTCGTCAAAGGTGATGATTAAGAAACCCATGATATTCTGCAAAAAGCAAATCCACAAGACTATATTATTGTGACAGCCAACATGGCCGCTTCTTTGACTAGCCAGAATGGTTTATAGATGCCATCTGAACCGACATAAATTCTTTGACCGAAATGGTTAGCAGAGGCATAAGTCCCATCTCATTGTGTTATGCTGATTGTCTAGCTGTTAGAATTTTTGCAGCATTTCGGAATTATATAGTCAGACTTAAAAGCATGCTAAGCTGACTAGACCTGGCTACCATAATTTTGGCAGGATTTCAGGGCCATCTATGCTAGTCTTATAAGCAAGAGAAGGTTAGATCTAATCAAGGGGTAGGGCCCACAGGATCGAGCCTGTACCATACCACAATGATCATAAAGGATCCATCAGTGCATGACGTAGTACAGTGCATAACTACAATGTCGTTGGTCTTATCACTGATTTAATAAAACATTTATTTGGATCAAAGCCCCTTGGACTGAATCATCACTCTTCTAAAAGGTGTGATTTGGTCCGTGCACATCAAGGCACAACTTCTTTCAATTAAGGCAAAGATTTGCACTTCGAGGTGCTTAATGCCTTCATTTACAAGACAAAAGGATGCACTTCAAGGTGCAAAATTCCTCCAATAATGTTTCTAAACCCATCATAGACATCAAAGTCTTGCATGGGTGCCTTCAGAGGTCAAATGGACTACTTTTAGTAGCAAAACAGGTTAGTGATCGTGATCCACGGTCACTGCCTTGGTTCCCACGGTCACAGCACTTCTTGTATAGTTTCCCAAGGTCACGGGCTTTCAGCACAACAGCACAACAGCAGCACTTTCCAGCACAACAGCAGCACTTTCTAGCACAACAGCAGCACTTGTCTTGATAACAGCAGCACTTTTCAGCATTTTTCAGCACTTCTCATGTATTTTAGCCAAATTTGGTTACAAATTAGGGCAAATTATTTCCCACAAATGGCGCCAATCTTCTGATCGCACTTGAAAAATGGGGGAAATGTGTATAACAGATTCGAGTCTAACATTCACACACCTCAAGCATTAAGAAGAATGAGAATTAACTACAGTTCATCATTAATTTCCCTTTTGTTTACATAGGTTCAAAATGCCCTGACCGCGGGGATGCAGGTTGTTTACATAATTTTGAAAAATTTACAACCCCTCCCTCAAGTCTTAGATGTGATCTCAATTTGGAAAATACAAGAAAGTATACAAAAAGTGAAAAAGAATGCAAAAAAGGGGAAAATTGGGGGAGTGACCGTGAGTCATGGTCACTGGGCCCTTGCCAGTGACCGTGGCCCACGGTCACTAACATTCTGCCGGTGACCGTGGCTCATGGTCACTAGCAGACAGTGACGTAGGGTCACTGTTTTGCCCACTGTTTCGTGCTATTTTCTTTCTGTAACCTCTCCATAGTGCTGAAGCTCGTTTATTGTGATCATTAGGGTGTTTTTATTTACAATTTTACCCATTCATGAATTGACCAAAATGCTTATTCTCTCACCAAAACATAAAACCAAGATTTCTTTCCACACACAAAAACCCATCCTCATTTCTTCCCTTTCCCTTCTTCTCTTTCTACATTGTCTCTCATCTTCTTCCTCATGCAACTCATCTTCATTCCTTGTCATTCATCTTCTTCCTTTATCATTCATCCTCTTTCCTTCCTTTATCTTTGTCCCATTAAATTTGGTAGAGCTCTTCAATGAAACAATGCAATGGAAGAGGAGATTAGCACTAAAATAGTGGTCTTTAATCAGAATAGCAGCCTGATAGTCAATACTATGTGTATTTTGATCTTTTTTTCGCCATTTTTGCTCATGTTTTTAAATTTTTTTCATGGGTCAGTCCATCTTTTGTTCGGAGTTATAGGGCCGAACAATCAAGGTTGGGCTCAAGACAATTTGAGGCCTAAAGCAACAATGCTAAATGAGATATTTTCTATTTTTTAATACTATTGTAAATATTTTATTTAAAATTTACTTTTCTAGCTTTTTGTAATTTAAAATTAATAATTAAGTTTTTATATTCAAGTTTTGCTAACATATCTTTTTCAATTGATAATATGGCTAATCCATTTATTCTTTCCTTTGACATTGTTGATCTTAGGTAGGATTTTATCAATTTTAATTTTAAAAAACTTATTTCTGCAGAAGCAACAATTACACGTAATGTCAATCTTTTTCTAGTAGACATATTTATTTTTAAAAATTATAACTAATAATATTTTATCAATAAAACGCACACTAACTATAATAAACATATAATATGAGCTTAGAATTAAAAACATTTTAAATGCATAGAATAATATTACCTAATTTAGGGATTTATCATTGTTGGCTATGAAGATTATAGATATGGATTATTTTTGAATTTGATGTAGCTTCTTCAATATTAAAAAAAGAAAAAATAGATTATATTTGAAGTTGTCTTTAAATGGATTCCCAGCAACACAAATGTAAGGGGAAAAATATGTAAACTAGAGGATTTTCAGAACATAAAAGGGATTTCTTGCTCTTAGTAATTTTAGGTTTTTTTTAATGGAAACAACTTTTGAACGGTGAAAAGTGACTTTAATTTTTTTTTAATTCATAAAGATAACAGTTGCATTGTTTGGAATGTAAAAGATGATAGTTACTTGAATTATTTTTATGAAGTTTTCTTTTTGGGGGAGAAACGAAAAGGTTTACAGTTGCTTTTTTTTAATTTGAAAAAGATGCCTGTTGTTTTAATTATTTTTATGAGGCCTTACTTTTTGGAAATTAAAAAAAAAGAAAAGAAAAAGATGGCAATTACTGTTTTGGGGGCCTTTTTTGTGGGCCTAAAGCAAGGGTTTTTCTTGCCTAATGGTTGAGCCACTACTGCGAACAATAGGAAGACTGTTCGGCTATTCATAGTCAAACAATCTTAGAATGTTTGGCTGTTTACAGCTGACATTTGAATAATGTTCGGCTGTCATGATTTTGTTCAGCTGTTAACGGCCGAATATATGATTTATTTTCATAACTTAAGTATTGGAACTTCGTATTGTAGAATAGAGCTTCTACACAATACAATGAAGTTGGCTCGAAATGTGTAATGGACTACAAGAATGAGTTCACACTCATGAGGTAAGAGTAAAGTGAATTATTCATTCAATTCATGTTATGAGTTACTACAATCTTTGTTAATATGGTGATATGTAGATATTCTACAATCACAATGCATTAACCAAGTGGGCTTGCAATGTTGGAATGAAAAATGGATTTGTCGTTGTCATTTTAAGTGCCAAATGCTGCTCGGGTTAGTTTAAAAGCTAAAGTAACACCTGCATGTGAGAGAAATCGACATTACAACCCACCAACCACCAAAGACGAGTGACTTCCAAATTAAAAGTCTAGGAAAACAAGTTCGAAGAAATGTGAACGCCCTTTTACACTCAAGGGCAAAAAGTTGGATACAAATGATGATTGAATGTTAGAGGTTGTATGTAGTGTACATAATCACTTAGCTGCAAAGTATCTAAATGGCCACTCATATGAAGGGAGATTATCAGAACATGAAATAAAGTTATTGGTTGATATGTCAAAAAGCACGATTCGAGTAAAGGAGATTTTAGTTACATTGAAAGAAAGAAGTGAATTAAATATAACAACAATAAAGACCATCTACAATGTAGGTTATAGGCATAAGGTGTTTGAACAGGGTTGGAGAAGTCGAATGCAACAGCTGTTAGGAAGTTGTCAGAGCATAACTACATTGAATGGCATATGAATTGTGACAATAGTAACACTATCACTGATATGTATTAGACACACCCAACCAGCTTAGAATTATTGCATGCATTTCTCCATCTTTTGATAATAGATTGTGCTTACAAGATCAATCACTATCACATGTCACTATTGGATATTGTTAGAGTGATGTCTACAGAGGCAACATTTTCTATATGCTTTGCATACCTCCAAGCTGAACATGAAGATAACTATGCATAGGCATTGGGCGTATTGCGTTCTGTCATTAGTAATGGTATGCTTACTAATGTTATTTTAACAAACAAAAAATTAGCATCCATGAATGACATAGATATTGTACTTTCTGGTGCTACTCATTTACTGTGCAAGTGACACATTAATAAGAATGTTTTGGCAAGAAGTAAAAAGTTATTTGAAACGAAGGAAAAATGTGAAAGGTCTATTACTTATTGGAATATGTTAGTGTCTTTATCCACAGAACAGGAGTACCTTGACCATCTTTGTAAGCCAAATAAAGAGTTCAATACTTATCCAAAAGCGCTTAAGTATGTTCAATCTACATTGTCGATATATAAAAGGAAAGATTTATGTCTACAAAGACAGATAATTGTATGCATTTCGTGAATATTACAAGAAACAGGTACCTTGAATACTTATGTTCTTACTTATTTTAATACCAACTAATTGATCAATCAATAATTATTTGCCTCTATGTTTTTTTACAGGGTTGAGAATTCACATGTATTGTTGAAGAAACAACTTAGGTCCAGCCAAGAAAATTTTGAAACAAATTGGACAAAGGTTCATAATATGTTTCAATTGCGGCATACAAGCATTAGAGCATCATTTGAGAGAATCAAGATAATTGTGCAACATAATTTCAAACCTAAAGAATTCAAGGAGTTTCGGTGCAACATCTCTAAAAATGCATTGGAAAAAATTCTCTCAGAAGCACAAAAGGTCAATTCAATTGATATTGACCAAAGTGCATCTGGGTGTGTAATTTGACTCACACACGATTTACCTTGTGCTCATGAGATTGCAGTCTATATTACTAAATAACAGCCAATTCCTCTCAAGTGCATACATTCGCATTAGTGTAAGTTTAATATATTGCCTAATTCTACACCGAGAAGCTCTGTTATGGAGTTTAATTGTAAGGCGGAGTTGATGTTAATTGAAAAGTGGTTCAATGAATACAAGCCCACAAGAAAATTGTAGCTCATAAAGAAGTTGAGGGAGCTATCAAGCCCTGAGGACGACCACCTCTAAAGGTACATACCTTTAATCAACGTGATCCAAGTGCATTTGAATTGGTACAATCTAGACATGATAGTCACTCACCCGCGCTTACAGTCGTTGATCTAAGGAAACATTGGAAATGAAATCGAATAAGAAACAATAGTCGTCTTTGCAAATGAAACCCAAGAGGGAAGAAAAGGCTTAGGCGAATCATTCAAGATTAAAGGCAAATATCTATTATCATGATCAATTTCCTAAAGGTTTTAGGCACTAAATATGCCATATTAAAGTTGTAAAAGCCAGTGAATATTGTGGTTTCAAAGTAATTGCTGATTTAATTGAGTCCACTGAAGATGATTGGCCACAAGTCTGGAGAGGACGAGTAAAAGAGCTGCTTGCTTATTTAGATCATTACAATCAATTATATGGATTGGAGAACAGCGTTCAGGAACTAATTAACACATTAACATACTATCAGAATCACCCTTCCTTTGACCATTAGATGACTATGCCTGACATGGGGCATCTGATTGCATCTCATTATAATTTGGTTTGGAGCATCTGATCATGTCTCATTACAATTTGGTTTTCCACCACATCAGCAAGGAGCAATGTTTTACCTTTTTTCCTCTTAGGTCAGTGCCACTATCTACAACTTCTTGCAAGGAAATTGCGATAGGTTTATTCAATCAAAATTACTTCGTTCAAGTATAATTTCTCGCAAGCAATTCAAATTATGTGTTCTTTAATATATTATATAGTAATATATTGTCTTCTTTTAAGTCTTCTTGGATCCATCTCATCCTACTCTGCCCATTGCGAATAAATGGCAAGATTTTCACTACCTATGTGCAACAGGCTTGGCAACCACATATGAAATTCAGATTGAACATTTCAAAGAAATCATTAGTTCAAATAGAGCAATATGTGAGAGGATAGCGTTGGATTAAGTCAAACGTTGTTATGTTATTATGTTGTATCCACATTTATAGCATTGTATCCACATTTATGGTGAAGATCTTTTGTATCATCGTGATTTCAAATGTATTACCATTCTTCAAAAGAAATTGACTTAATCCGTTAAAGTTCAAAATAGATCGTTTCTATTACCATTCATCATTGAAGTTGTACATCATACATCTTATGAAAATGGAACCCATTCCACGCATACATCAAATATTGTTTATATTAAAATCAACTTGTGTTCCTTGTTTGCCTATGAGTTTAACTACATGATGTCATACTAAGGTAGTCTCAGGAAATTCATTAAGCATTTACAATGGAAACTCCCTGCAACACGTGGCGGGTCTGCTCCACAAAGTGCACATCCCCTGCAGGTTTTGAACGCTCACCTCTTCAATCAGTGGATTTAGTATTCTAAGTGCATTCTGACAACATTGCAATAAGCATTTTAAAAGAGTTAAGAAAGTAAGAATAATGAAGACATGAAGTTCGATAATTGATTAACTATACTTGCTCATAGTTCGTGGATGAGCTAGACTGTAAATCGTGGGATCATTGGCGAAATCTGGATCTACAGTTTGGGTTTTGGAGTAAAGTTCATAAAACTCGTGTGTACCAACTCATGCAATTGAGTACACAATCAGATAGATGCCTCACTAGCTGACTCAGGTTTGGTCCATATAGTACTTGATTCTGCCATCCCGCCCAAACCTGATCCAAATATCGATGTATGATATTATATTATTGAGCAGTTGGACCTCGCATACCACAAATAGGGGTAATAGTGGGTAAGGAATAGTCTAAACTCTCCCAAACTGCCTCAGTACCCTATCTGGATGGTAGGGTTCGACAATGTCTATACACTTAATGCACCAAACGTAAAAAGCAACTTCCTGAAATGAATGCCTACTAGCTCTACAAGGATCCCATATGACATGAAAACATGATAACAAGCATAGAGAGTTGAAAGGTCGGAGCCATGTAATTCAATTCACAGGAAATGTTTGCATATATTAATTCCTTATCAATACCCATGTCGTCAAGATTCTCTCGTATTACGGTCAAAAGATGCTCATTTCCAGACTCCCTATGAAGATGCCAATGATGCATTCGGTGGTGGTTCTTTTAGATACAAGAGGTTGAGAGTTGGAGCCAAATTTTCAAAATATTCATATATCCAAGTTTCTAGTAAGGTCATATATTTGGTTATTTGTTTGGCTTCATACAGGTTGCTAATCCCAACTGCCAATACAAATATATTAAAGCAGCGGTACCCCATGTGTATGAACTCACATGATCTACGTCCATAAAAACATGAAGATATATAATTGGCACTCGTGTGCCACTCTTGTCGGTAGATAATGTACATCCTAATAAATACAGCAAGTATGCTTTCACTGCACAATCGATGGCTTCTTCTCCATCGGCATTAGTAATTTCTTGAAATTGGAGCCTTAGCCATTCAAACATTATTAATTGGCCGTGCACTTGCACAAGCTCATTATGTGCCTCCATGGGTTCAATTTTAAATGCTTCCGCTAATAGCTTACTTGATTCAGGAATTGTGATTCTTTCATTGTATGAAACATCACAACCTATAACTGAAATCTCGAGGGTAGAGGCAACATCGTCCAATGTAATGGTCATCTCACCGAATGGATATGGAAAGTGTTAGTCTTGGATTGCCACCTTTCCACAAGAGAAAACAAAAGACCCTTATTTATAGATCGGTAAAATGCATTGATCAACAGCCCTAATCTAGATCTAGATATCTTCTGTCTAAACCTATTGAACCCATCCAATGGCCGCAATGGTACTTTCTGGCCATCACTCAAGCATTTCAATGGACCACGATCTTGCATTCATAAATTATAATTATTGAAGACCCGAAGAGTCTTTGAATATAACAAATAAACAAACTTCTCCTTCCTAAATAAATTTCGCAATATGTATTTGGAAACTACTAAATAATAATCGATCTACTAGCCCCACATATGTTTATTCTACATTAACATTTTCATCCTCAATATCGTCTTCAAATTCTAAGTTGGGAACTTCGGGTTCTTTGGGAACTTCTTCAACTCATTCACAACACCTTCTAATGGAAGCTTTCGGTCAAACTCTAGAACTGCTAGCTATATCTATCAATGTAAAACTAGTTTATTATACAAATGGAAAATAAAGGAAAAAAATTCATTTGGCCAAGACTGGCCGAACATAACTAAATTTTTCGTTATGTGGCTGAACAATATAGTAATATTCGGCCTGGAAGGGCCGAACATTGTTGAAAGGCCAAACATTATTGTATTGTTCGGCCTTGCAGGGCCAAATAGGGCAGAAAAAAAGAAAAAAAATGAAAAAATACAAAAAAAAAAATCCATAATCATTCATCTTTGTTTGATCACTATGGTTGGAATGTTATTTCCTATCATAGTGATTGATGCAAATACATTCATCTAAAGGAACCCACATATAACATGACCCATTTCACATGGGAGAATGAATGAAGATATGAAAATGGTAGATAAGAGAAGAAGAAGTTGTTACCTTTAAAAATGATCGTGCTCGAAAAATGATGTGAAATGCAACAGATTCAAGTCCAACATTCACACATTTAAGCATTAAGAAGAATGGGAAAATAATTATTGTTCATCATTAATTTTCCTTTGTTTAAATGGGTTCATATGCACTAACCGCAGAGATGCAGGTTATTTACAAGTTTTAAAAATTTACAACTCCTCCCTCTGGTCTCAGATGTGATCCAAAGTCAATTATTATAAGAAAATACATGAAAAAGGGACTTAAAATGAAGAAAAAAGAAGACAGGGAGGGAGTGACCGTGGCCCACTGTCACTAGCCCCCTGCCAATGATCGTGGCCCACTGTCACTGACAAACAGTAGCTGAATGGCCATTGTTTGTCCCCCTTTTTAAATGCCTTCAGAGTGCTGGAACTCATGCTTTTCAACTTTTGGATTGCTGAATGACCGCCAAGGGTGCTTAATTTGGCCGTGGATTTGACTAAAACCTTTAGTAATCATCGTTTTTTTGTTATGGATTGTTTTTGTACAAATCTAGAAATGGTGCTTTATATAAGCAAACTGAAGTCAAAGTTATGTCATTCTGAACCTATAATTTTCAAGAAACAGAATGAAGCCTAAAGAGGCTTGTTCACAACTTCTAAAATGGCCTAAACCCTCCCAAGTGAGAAAACCAAATAAATGTGGTTTCATCCTTTGTATGCTTTATGACCCTTATATCTATCTTTTCTAAGTGATATACATACTTCTTCTCCTTCTCTAAACTATTTTTCCTCTTAAGTTAGTAAGAAGGAGAAAAGAAGTGGACTTGTAGTGCTTGAAACTTGAGAAGCTTTGTGAATTCCCTTGGAACTTGCCTGAATTTGCTTTTAATTTCTTGAACTTATTTTGAACCTCTTCCTAGGTGCCAAGACTTGCCTTTTACAGACTTCAGAGGTAGTTTTGAGAGTTATGGGAGGTTGTAGTTTGAAATGAAGTCGAGAAAACCACTAAAAACTACTGGAAACCGCTTCACAGGTGTTTGTGACCATGGTCGTGGTGACGGACAAGCCCAATTTTGGAGTTTTTGCATATGTGACCTGTTTTCACCTGTTTGAGGCCCGAACGATATCTGATCTTTATGAAACTTGGAGGGATGCTTTCTAACACTATTCTAAGTGTTATACAAATTTCAATTTGTGTTGACCTTCTGAAGTTGGTCAACCCCTTCGTTAACTTTTCATGAAAATGGGCCCTTGTTTCAGCTGTTTAAGCCTAAATAACCTCAAATTGACTTGAAACTTAGAGGGATTAATGCCAAGATTATCTTGAAGTGTCCATCCAAATTTCATTTGGGTTGGACTTGTGGAAGTAGGATTTTGACTAGTGACCCACTTGTTGTATGTTTTAAGTCAATGTCTTCTTGCACTGCAGGTAGTTAGCTCGTTTTCTACCCGAATGATGTTCAATTGATTTGAAACTTTGGAAAATTGGCTTATTCTGAGTCTCTGATCCAAATTTCATCATCTTTGGCTTGACCCCCATGACCTGGGGGTCACGAACTCCCTGTTGACATGTAGTTGAAGTAGGGTCAAACGAAGTTCCCTTGGCTTGAAAATTTGCAAAACCACTTCTGAGCATAACTTAAGCTTTATGTCCAAATTTCATAAACTTAGGTCACCTGGAAGCAAAACTTTGGTTAGTGACCCCATGGCTTGGGGGTCACTAACCTTAAGTTGGCACTTTTGTTGACTTCAGGTTAAATGACATCCACTTGACCTAAAATTTTGCAGAGTTACTCCTGAATATAATTTGAGCTTTCTCCAGGAGCTTTCAACTGATTTTGACATGTAGAAGTGTATGTTTTCATAGTGATACCAAGGAGTTGGAAAACTGTCACTAAAGCATGAATTTGAATTGAAATGAAGTCCAAATGCTTTGAAATTTTGAAGCATCATTCCTAAGCATAATTTGGAGCCAATGAACCTTGAATTTGAAGTTTAGTGGGTTGAGTAACCAAATGAAGTTTACCACCTCTGAATTTTGAATTGCTGTACCTTGAGCTCATTTGAAATCTTCTAAATGAGCTACATTAGTTCTGAACATTTAAATGCAACACTTGACTCAGCATTCTACAATCTTGGGGTTTATGTGCCCTTGGTTTGGAATTTGCTTGTAATGTCTTTACTATAATATTTGCAATTTTTTATAGGTCGGCAAAAAACATAAGAGAAGAGAACAAAGGAGAAGAGAATGGAAAGAGTGGAACGCCCTGGAGGAGGAAGAGAATGAAAAGAGGGGAAAAGGAGATGACTGTAGAGAGAATGGGAGAAAGGGTAACTTGGGTATATTAGTGAGTGTAGAGAGTTAAAACCAAAATTTTAAATTTAATATGATGAGTGTAGAAAGAAGGTGAGTCTAATGAGTCTCTTTTTGAATTCATATAGCAGGTCCCTTTTTGAATTAGATGAACCTTTTTTCTGTGCCAGCATGCTTACCGACCAAGTCTTTCAAAACTGCCAAACTCATTATATATACCTAGGCCTCAACACAATACCTCACAAAAGGCCGTGCAAAATTCCTTGCCGAGCCCATATTGAGGCATGAAGGTGGGATGAATTGATCATAATGAGTCTTATTATGGTATACAAAATATCAATCCTATTACCATTTCAAAATAACAACAACAACAACAACATCAACATCAACAAATAATAATAATAATAATAACAATAATAATCCAAATCCTTAATTTAAAGTCTTGTTTAATGGTTATATGAGGCAAACTTAATCTAATAAAAGCCAACAATGAATAAAGTCCATAATGGTGTGAATTTAGCACCATTGTCAACCCAAACTATGAGTGTGAGGAGAATGGATTTAGTAAAAAAAAATGAGCCACCTAGATGAAAAGTCACAGAGTGGTGCCAAAAATAGTAGGTTATACAGCCCATTTATGTGCACTAAACGACCAAAGCAACCTCAACAATCTAGTATATTGTATACTGACAATAAGGGATTGCTCTGAATTGTTTGACCATCCCCTATGTGACCAACTGCTCAGGGATTGATTCCTTAGTATATCACGTTTCTCTAGAGATGCAAATGAGTATTTTCCAGGACGCAACTTATTGGAGTTAGAATTTGAACTGTTTCTAAATGACGGTTCTAGTTCTGGATCCAATTTTGACTTAGAACCCATTTTGTTGATTCTAAATCTAGTTATGACAAAAGGACTTGAGATCTAATTCCAAAACTGATTTTGACTTCTTTTTCATTTTTTTATTTTCAATTTAAAATAAGGATATCATTCAAGTATGACACTGTATCAAGTCTATGTCCTCCGGGATAAAAACATAAAAAATATAAAATTAAAATTGATTTTGAGCTATAGTTTGCAACATTATAGATTTATGCCAGGTCTCAGGTCAACAAGTCGAGACCAATATGTATCAAGATCTAGACCTGATTATTAATTGGACCTAAATTGGGTTCTAAATTTAGACATGTTTATGGATCAGAGCTTAAAACAGGTTCTAAGCTTGATACTTTACTCTTTGGAACTCTTCGATAATAAGATACCCATTTGTAAAAGAAATGTATTTGGAAATGGAACCCTTTAACTTGCCATTGAGTTCTTTTAGAGTCTTATATGGAACCGGATCAGTTTTACATTGAGTAATTTTTATTTGGGTTGATATTTCAAGTAGGAATTAGCAATGGAGTTCACCTAATTTTTTTTGTTGGAATTGCAAGATGGGACCCAAATAACCCTTTTATTCATTTTTTAAATATGACAATATGCAGGACCCACCCACTTAATAGGAATCTGTCATTGGGTCATATTTATGCATTTTTATATGGATGCCACCCTAAAAGTCATCATGGGACCAACCCATTTAATGAACTTTTCTAATTGAAGGCCAATTAATATATGGCACCCACCTATTTAATTGAATGCATGGGTAGCTTTCTTTAACTAAGGGCCACTAATTTGAGTGTAACAAATTTAGCTGGACCTATTAGCAGGATTTGTCAGTGATATTGTTTTTGGAATTTTCTAACCTATAGAATTTTAATGTGGACGAAGTTTGAACTTTATACTTGATGTTTTTGGACTGGGGTCATTGGACCCTAGTGATTTAATTGGCTTGGACTCAATCCCAGGATTTATTTGAAATGTCATTTTGGCAATATTTTTTATGTCAACATTCGGCAACTTCAGATGAAGTCTCGTGGTACTATACTCTTGATTTCACTATGCAAAATATAATAGTTGACTCTATGTTTTCTCCTTAATATTAGATTGAGAAGCATTTTTCTAAAAAAAAAGAAAACCAAGGAGCACAGAGCAAATAGAATACTTCTTTTCATTTATATAAACTACTATCTGATAAAGGTCCTGAATAAACTCCACACAGGACCAGAAAGCAAGTCCTCCTGTGATAGAAGATCCCCAACCAAGATAAAACCAGATAAAGAAGTTTGACATCAGCAGGCATTGAGAAGACTAGAAATAGAGGACCACACCAAGGGCCACACCATGAATGCAAAATAAAAACAAATCAACTAATGTCCATCGCTTCCACACTTTCAATGCACAAAAAATGACACTCCTTCACTTTATGTAGGCGTCTCCAAAAAAGATTGGCTTTTAAGTTACCCAAAAGTATGGGTAGTGTTGTCTCATGATTGCATCTCTATGAAAAAAAGAGTTAATTGAATATAAGTACCTTTAGTGTCCAACCACCAAATATGAAAATCACTCGATTTTTGGAAGATAAATATCTCCAACTTTTGTCATATTAATAAAGGAGGTAACTGCCAACAATTGCCTTCAAAATGAAACCAAAGAGTCCATAGTCCATACAACCTTACCACCATTACATTCATAATTATCACAATATATATATATATATATATTTGGGTCCGGTGAAGAGAAGTAACTGCTAACAAAGAGGAACATCCTCACACAGACTGTCATCACAAAACAAAATCCTTGCACCAGTCCAAGGAAAGTAATGGATTTTTGAAAGGAGAAAAAAAAATTCTTCTGTGAAATTAATAACAGCCTTCCATACCTCTGAAGCCCCCCCATCTGCTGACCCCCAAGTTATATTTATGAATTAAAGCCTGCCTCTAGAACCTTTATTTTAATGGTCTGCCTCTAGAACCCATGCCCATTTCATTCATAGCAAAACAAGAAGGCCATTTCCCAAACAGTGATGCTTGAGTGGATCCCCAAGGCCCCATTTTTCACATTACACACTCGGATCCACTAAACCAACAGGGTTCTCATGTATCTTTCCACTCTTTCTATCCCTTTGATTCCATCAACCACAAACATGGGAAGTTAATAGATTATAACTATGCAAGCTGGAAAGAGATGATTTCAAAAAAGTAATACAGCCACCCCAAGGGAGATACTTGGCTACACCTGTCCCAAGGTGCCCTCATGAAGTAGTAAACAAACTAGAAAGGCCACAACATGACTTCGTGTCCTGGCAAGGAAAAGAGAAAAAGTAACCACCTAGCTACCGGGGAGTCAGTCTGTATATCTCACCTCATGCCCGTGGCAGTATCACATTACAACCCTTAAGTGAATGCAAGACATGCTGCTTGGAAAGAGGTTATGGTGTCAGCTTGTGCAAAAGAGTTATGCGCTCCGTGACATCAAGATCAACATCCCAAATGATACATATTTGTGCTACAAGGCACAAAAAAACATCATCCTCATATTTCTTGGCAGGAGCAAAGGAGGCCAAATGTGTTGATCTGACTAGCACTCCTTCACCTTTCTCAAACCATTGAATGTAACTGATGTAGATGCTTCTCTCATCTTAACCCAATTTTTACCACCATCTCACATAAGACAATGTTTTTCACTACTTACGTTTTCACTGCTTCCAAGGTGAGCAAGAATGGGCAAAACTAACTACCTAAAGTCCACTGGGTGAGAAAAATATTCTTTTAGAGAATCTGTTATCTTTGTCAAGCTTTAGTTTGGCGGTCATCATGTGGTAAAATATTTGGGCTGTCACATAATCAACATAGTACACATCAGCATCTTCAAATGCTCATTTAGAGAATCTGTCATCTTTGTCAAGCTTTAATTTGGTGGTCATCATGTGGCATAAAACATTAGGGTTGTCACATAATCAACATAGTACTCATCAGCATGTTCAGATGCTTCCATTCCATATTGCTCATAATATTTTCCTTCAACCTGTTGTCCTATAGCTATATGTTTGACAATATTATAATCCCGTCCACGGGGGGATTCGACATATAAGGATGGTGTTTGGTAGAGATATTAACTATATGTTAGATAAAAGGCTAGAAAAAAGTTTTAGTTTTAGTTTCGGATGTTTGAGTTTAATTATCTCTTCTTAATCCATCATCATTAGAGCCTTGTTCCCATCAGTGGCATCTGCACCCTTTGGCTTGGGTGGTCAAAAAATTCATTGATTTTTTTTTTGGTTAAAATAGGTTTTTACAACCCTAAAAAAATATGGTGACCACCCTTATTTTATAACCACCCCAGCCCACTAGCCCAAGGGCCCATTTCAAAAATCTCAAAGAGCCCACAAAATTTCTCCAAACCAAAAACCTAACCCTCTGTCTCTTTCCCTCCCTATCTCAAAATCTTGGTCCCTCTCTCCTCTCTCCCTCCCTCCTTCAAACCTCTTTCTCCATTTCTCTCCTTCCCTCTGTCAAAAATCCCAATCCCAATGCTCCTCTCTTCCTCTCTCTCTCTAAAAAATCCCCAAATCACAAAAAGTGAAACCCTCACGAGTCATCACTCTCCATCTCTGGCGACCAACATTGGCATTGGAGGACCACCAACCACCATCCTTTCATCCGTCTCTCTAGCAGGTAATCGCTTGTGTCTCCCTCTCTCTCTATCCATTTCTCTCTCTATTGGTACATCTCTCTATCTTTGTAATTCTAGGTTTAAAAACTCCGAATCTTTAAATCTGTAATGATATGAGGATACGGAATAAGGATAAAGAATGAATTGAGATTATATGTGTGGATATGTATGAAACCTACCTACCATTTTTAATCTGTAATGATCTCTCTCTCCAATTGCTTGCATTGCATCTTCCTCCAAATCAAATGTTATTTTGGCTCTCAAAATCCAATCCAGACCAGTAGAGACTCACTGTGACCGTGTCATGACTGCAAACCAAAAAAACAAGACCACTAGTCCATATTCAATACTTTTTTAGACTGTATATATATAATATTTACGTGCACTACTCTCACTCTCTACAGAATTAGAATCCAGTTTTCATACACAAAAATCATTACAAAATCAATTGGGGTTGGGCATGGATATGGATTGAAGGTGGAGAATGGTGGTTTATGGTTGGAAATTTGGGGTTCTTGGGGATTTGGGTTTTGTGTATTGGGAGTTGGGTTTTGGTGGGGTAATTTGGAAATTGGGAATCTTGGAGATGTGATGATGGAATTGGGTTAAGGTGGACTCTTGGTTGAAAATGAAGATGCGGCCCATTCATTATTTGATAGACTTTTTTTTTAATTAAAAGAAAAACCGTTTTGGTCCTTTACGTTTTTCTCACTTTTATTTGTTGTTCAAACAGTACTTAGCCTTCCACAGTTCCTCTTACAGGACCCTATTGTTGCTTTTGTGAATTAGTGACATATTTCGCTAATTATTTGGATGATTGTTTCTATTTTGAATTATTTAGATTATTAGGGATCTACTTAAGTTGAAACTTGGATTGAAATTAAAAATATTTTTTTATTCTTTTGATTAGTTTTGCTATTGTGGACAAATTTCTGAAACGAAGCTACCACAACATTCATCTTCTACCCAAGAGAAGAGAAATGACATTGACTACCAAACAACAGAATAGAATCTTCAAAGAGAATCCGTGTTGATGTAAACAATCTTCCTTTGGATCCTGAGCTATGACAAAAATTTCATCTTATCATCCTAATGATCGGGATGAAGTAAGAAAAGCATACATCCAAAAGGGTCCTTGTCAACCTAATCAACACGATTTTCCTCAAACAGAAATTGGTGGAGGGTTACGCTGATTTAATCCTAAGTGGTTTAAAGAATTCCTGTATTGGTTGGAATATAGCATAGAAAAAGAAGCAATATTTTGTCTATGTGTTACCTATTTAGGGTCGATGTCGGTAAGTAAGGTGGAGGTAACACTTTTGTAACGAGGGAGTTTAGAACTTGGAATAGGAAAGACAAGCTAGATATTCATGTTGGAGGTGTTAATAGCAGTCATAACCAAGCTGTGAAGATGTGTGAAGATCTTATGAAGTAAAATCAATACATTCAAAGTGTTTTTGTTAAGCAATCAAATCAAGAAAAAACTGAATATTGGACCCGCTTAAATGCAGCTGTTGATTGCATAAGATTTCTTCTGCGTCAAGGATTGGCTTTTTCGTGGTCATGATAAGTCTGAGGATTAGAGTGACAAAGGAAATTTCCTTGAGCTTCTACAATTTTTAGCAGATCAAATGAGTCTATCAACAAAGTTGTGTTGGGGAATACTCCAAAGAATAACAAGCTAACCCAACATGATATTTAGAAAGACATTGTAAATGCTATTGCATGTGAAACTACAAATGCTATCATCAGGGACTTGGACAATGAGTTTTTCTCCATTTTAGTTGATAAGTCATGTGACGTATCGGTTAAAAAACAAATGACTGTTATTTTGCGTTATGTTAACAAAAAGGGCATTGTTATGAAGAGGTTTCTTGGCATTGTGCACGTAGCAAATACAATCGCTTCATCACTCAAAGGGGCAATTGAATCCTTATTTTATCGTCATGGATTGAGTTTATCGAGACTACGTAGACAAGGCCATGATGGAGCTAGTAACATGCAAGGTGAATTCAATGGCTTTAAGGCTCTAATTTTGATCTGCAGTTTATGTCCATTGCTTTGCTCATCAACTTCAGTTGACTCTCGTAGCTATTTCTAAAAAACATACTGAAGTTGCTGAACTCTTTTGCTTGATTGCTAAAATACTGAATGTTGTTGGAGGCTCTTGCAAGAGACAAGATGCACTTAGGGATGCACAATTTGCTAACATTACAGAAGCACTAGATAATGGTGAACTTAAAAGTGGAGAGGTCTAAATCAATAGACTCGTCTTAAACGT
Source organism: Sextonia rubra (assembly GCA_037013555.1). Taxonomy (NCBI): domain Eukaryota; kingdom Viridiplantae; phylum Streptophyta; class Magnoliopsida; order Laurales; family Lauraceae; genus Sextonia; species Sextonia rubra. The sequence continues at coordinate 12,710,449 of JASUAD010000011.1, forward strand.
ACCGGTGACACATGTTGGGGATCACATTATGGGACAATTCTCAACTTAATTTTGATGTTCTCTTCTGTGATTGATGTACTTGAGATTCTTCAAGAGGATGGCCTATCCGAGCAAAAAGGTGAAACTTGTTCTCTTTTGAAGTTAATTTTATCTTTTGAAGTTGCATTCACCTCACACTTGATGAAAAATATATTGGGGATCACAAGTGAATTGTCACAAGCTTTGCAAAAGAAAAATCAACACATTATCAATGCTATAACACTTGTTAAAATGTCTAACCAACGATTGCAGATGATGAGGGATAATGAATGGGAATCCCTTTTGACTGAAGTGTCTTTTTTTGCAACAAACATGGCATTCCTATTCTGAACATGGATGAAGCATTCTTAACTGTTGGGAAGTCATAACACAAAGCTCCACAAATTATAAATTTGCATCACTATCGTGTCGAGGTATTCTTTACAATCATAGATATGCAACTTCAAGAGCTTAACAACCATTTTTCTGACGCGAATATTGAGTTACTTCTTTGCATGGCTTGCTTGAATCCTAGTGAATTATTTTCTGATTTTGATAAGCAAAACTTGGTTCATCTTGTGGAGTTTTATCCATCTGATTTTATTGGGATAGACTTGATGGAACTTGATATTCAACTTCAAAATTACATTGTTGATATGCGCTTTAATGAAGAATTCTCAGAACTTATAAAGGAATTGTTGATCTTGCTATAAAGTTGGTGGAGATAAAGAAGTATCTGATTTATCCATTAGTCTATTTGCTTGTGAAATTAACATTGACTCTACTTGTCACCACTATTATAGTTAAAAGAAGCTTTTCAGCAATGAAGTATATACAGAGTAATCTGCTCAACCAAATGGAGGATCAATGGATGACTGATTGCTTGGTTACATACATCAAAAGAGAAGTACTTAATAGCATTGATAATAAAGCTATTATGCAATGATTTCAAAACATGAAAACTCATCCAGGGCAATTGTAATTGTTTATCTATATATTTGAATGCTTTTGTTAAGACGTTAATGTGAATATGCTAGATTTCCTTTTTTATATGTTTTTTTAATAGAGCTTATAAAATTAACATTATTTTTTACTACCCTGATAAAAATTCTTGGGGCCGCCACTAGTTCCCACTATATTGAGGTCGGCTATATGAATTATGTTTGTCCATTCCTATCTCTTCACAGTCAAATCCTTGGACAGATTGTACTTTTTTTCAAATCTGTCGTTAGTACTTCCATCGACATCCTCCTCAGCCTACCCCTTCCCCTTGAAAGGCACTCAACCTACGTAGAAAAACTTTTCCTAGGGACGTCATTGTTGGCCTCTGTTGGACATGTCCAATCATATCAAACAGGTTTCTCTCATTTGATTACCTATTGACGCTACCCCTAAATACTCCCAAAAATACTATTTCTAATTCTCTCCTTCTAACTTTTACAATGCATCCACATCAACATTATCATCTCTACTAAATTCGGGATTTAAGAGTTTCTATGAATAAAGTTATGGCGAATTCTATATAATATAATCATTTATTTGAAAGTTATCATGGTATCAAAGCCATGGCCCAATAGAAATCTTGCAATCAGGCCAGCCATGGTTTTGCCTCTTATGTTTTTCCATAATGATATTATACTCCTTACAAAGCTGTGTTCTTTTTTTCTACATTTCTATTGCCAAGCCCAAAACTGGAAAAAAAAAAAAGGAAAAAAAGAAATGCAGTCCTATCTCTCCAGTTTACAACCCCACAAGTAACTTAAGAAAAGAGAAAGAAACAATGATAACCATTCATAAACAATGAGAATCATTCATTCAATGTCCACACGCACACAACAAACGCACACAAAGAAAATACATGTTCTAGTTAGGTTATGCTCAATTAGAATTTTAGAAACACGACCACCAAACAAACTAAACAACATAAACTAATTCGTCTTCTCAAAATTCTCCTTAATTCAAATATAGATCTCCGTCTTTTACAAACCTCACAACACAAAACACCAAGATCAACTCAGAAACTGAACCAAAAGAAGAGGGATGCTAACTCTATATACACTGCTCACACTCCATTTCGACAAGTGACTCCCATAATCATATTATCAGCAAAAGGCAAGTAGAAGAAAGAAAAACTTCTCTAAAAGCTCTCTCTATTGGCTAAATCATCTAAGAACCCAACAAACAAACAACAATAAGGCATTGGTTCCACAATTACCCAAAAACCAAAAAGAACCAAAACTTCTTACATATCCTCCATCTGAATGCTGCTCTTGAGAGGCACATACTCCCCAAGATACCCTCCAAGATGATCGTGCAGCGCGCTCTTGTCAATCTCCTGATTGTGATAGCTCTTGCAAACATAGTAGAAAACGCTCTGCACCAACAGCCCCACCAAATTAACCAGCACCAGGAGCGCGACCAAGAACCCCCCAGCAAGCACTCTCGTTGCCACCCCAATTCCCCTCTCCCCACCAAGAACCACGACGGCGCGGAAAACACCCCCGATCCCCCCGCAAACACCCATATAAATCAGCACCAAAACCGCCGCCGAGGGGGTCTTCCCCGTGAGCAATTCACGGCTCTTCCTCATGGCGGCGAGCCCGTAGATGGGTTCGAGGACGGAGACGACGCTGGCGAGGTGCCAGATCGCCGTGAGGTAGACGTAGACGACGACGAAGAGGACGAGGAGGGCGAAGAGGGCGAGGAGGATGAGAGGAAGGCTGGGGGGGACAATGGCGAGGGCGAGGACAAGTGCGATGAAGGCAGCTAAGAAGGAGATGTTGCAGGAGAAGAGGAGGAGGGAAATCCAAAGGAAGGTGATGAAGAGGCGGCGGAAGACGGAGGGGATGGCGTGGAGGGTGGAGGAGAAGGAGGTGGGCTTAGAGGTGTAGATGGAGGCGACGGTGAAGACGACGGCAGCAGTGGAGAGGAGGGAGAAGGAGAAGAGGAAGAGGAGGTAGAGGAATTGGTAGAGGAAGAAGAGGTAGAAGGAGGAGGAGTTGAGGGTTTGGTGGTGGAGGGTGGGTGGAGGGAGAAGAGGGGAATGAATTTGGTGGGAGATGAAGGAATGGGTGAAGAGGGAGTGGGTGAGGATGGCAAAGGAGAGAGGGAAGATAAAGGTGAGAGTTATGAGAGTAAAGGTTCTTGGGGAGTGGGAGGGGATGGAGATGGAGTGCTTCAGGATTTCTGGGACTGACAGGAGCTGGAGATCTTCTGGGGCTAGAATTAGATCCATTCAGCTCTTCCTTCACCCTTCAATGAACAATAAGATTTAAGAGAGAGAGAGAGAGAGAGAGAGAGAGAGAGAGGAAGTAACCAATGCAGCAATCCTGGGGAATTGGGTTTTGAAGAATGGCAATGGAAATTTCCTTCAATCTGTAATTCCTGCTTGGTAAAGGGAAAATGACTTTACTTCAACTTTTTCAGATGGCGCAGCTAGTTTAGGGCTTTTTTTTTTCTTTCATTCTCTCGTTCTCATTATGAGTTTTGGATTTAATGTAGGGAGGACTTTGTTACACAAGTTTCCACCGAGTGGAGCTTGGCAACTCCAATGAAAATGGATCCAAGCCGATTGAACTATGAATAAGCCGACTTGTTAATTAATTGATAGTTTAGGTTGACCTTTTAGAGCTTTTCAATAGGTTTCAGTTGAAAATTTCAAGTTGGGCTTGGCTCAGGCTCAAGCACAAGCCCATAAAAATGAGCTAGTACTTCAGCCGAGCTCAAGGTATGCTATAAGAAGCTTTGCTCAGTGGCAGCCCTGATCTGGACAAGCTTATGTTGCAAAGATGGCAGGGCTTGCTGGAGTGATTGGGAAGAACGAAAAACCAACACCATACTCAATCAGAAAGTGTCCAATCTATTAATGCCAATTGACTTTAGACCAATCATTTTCACTCGTTATTGTTAAAGTTTTGTCTAAACTAGGTTAGATCGGCTGGTGAACTTCATTTCTCCAGTCCAATTTACACTGGTACAAATCGTTACATCTCTGAGTACTGCTAGAGTCGCAAGAAAATTTTACGTCTACTATCAACTTACTAAATGTAACCCTCCTCATTTATTCAAAATTGGACCAATAATTACCACAGCTAGAGAAATCATAAACCATAATAATCACTGCAATTCTAAAGTGTCAAATTAAGAACGCCTTCAATGTATGGATTTTGTTCCCCATAAATCCAACTGGTGTACACTACGAGGCCGGAAACCATTTCATGACAAATGGACTCAGCAAGTGTGCAACTTGCCCCACCCTAATTATCTTCTCCAATCTAAATGGCCTTTACCCTTGCAATCACTACCAAAAGTCCAAAACTCTAAGGAAATCTAGTAAAATCTATGACTTACCGTTACCTACAATTTTCCACTCAACACTCATCATCCGTGAAAGGAGATTATTAAAAGAGAAAAGCAGATGTGAAGATATAAGGATTAGCCAACCCCTCTTTGGACGTTGTTACCGATTGGGAGATAAAAGATGAAGTTTGGAAAAAGTATAGTTATTGCACCAAGCAAAGCAAAGGTGAAGGCATGGATGTTGGTGGAAAGCCCAGCAAGACATGAGGCCTTTTTTTTTTGTTGGTTAAGAAGAAAAAAGTGAGTTGGGGATTTGGGCATGGTTGATGAAGGTTGGCAGATGGTGACGGCATTTGCATGTTTCTAACAATATTGAAGTTGATGAGGACCAATTGTAGAGGCGACATAAAAAACTAGATTTTTTACACAAAGCGTGGTTCAGTGGACCTATGAATAAAATTAGGTCAAAAGAAAGGCACATTTTTTAAAATTACCCTTTATATATTGAATTGGATATGCCACCTGAATCTAGAACGACAATGAGTAATCGATTGATTTCAAATTTGATATTTAGGTTGATCTCAGTTGGATCTTTCAACTCCTGGTTCCATGATTTATGAGGTCCATAGGTGAGAGCTCCCCTTGGCTGTGTGTATGTTAAAATGGTGAAGACCTTCCTCGCAAGACCATTACTTAGTTGGGGATATTCATGTGCATACATCCCTCATCATTTTGGTAAGAGACACTTTCTTTTTTATACCAACAAGTTAAAAAAAGAGTCATGAGGTATGATAGTTTTGTCTTTTTGCACATTAATACCTTTTAAAAAAGAAATGCCCCTCACCATTTTGATGAGGGATGTATGCACTTAAATATTGTCCTTATTTAGTAAGAATATATAGATTTTAATGGTTTAGCATAGCTTTAGTTATATTCATATTTTGAGTCTCCACTCAACTTTAAGAGAGCTACTATTTCAACACCACTTTTGACTTAGTTTATAAATGGATTTTAAATTTTTATATTACAATTTTGCCATACATGAAAGGACAAAAAAGCCCATTGTCCCTTAAAAAATCAAATCCCTAATTTCTTTTTATACACACAAACCCATCTGCTCCTTCCATCTTCCCTTTTAGAGAGCGTTACCCATTTCCACACACAATAAAGACCATCTTCTTTCTTAGATGGTCTTCTTCCAATCTGAGCAAGTAACCATCTTCTTCTCTTTTTATTTTTCTTCGTCCCATCAAACCGTTTAATCATAATACCATTTAATAGCCTCATGTATATTTAAAATATTTATATCCAGAGTAGTCATCCAGTGCACGAGTACCTCGATGTGGGGCCACGAGGGGCCGCACTTGGGACTAGGATTTGGGGGATCAAAAGATCTCCCTGAGCCCTTCTACTCTCCAAAAATATTAGCCCCATACCCCTTCTGCATCATCTCCATCTGGGCTCCACAAGTTTAATGATGTACAGTCTATTTGGATGGATGTGCAGCCGATCCAATAGTCCAATTAAATTGGATGGAACAAAAAATTAGTAAGCATGTACAATTTAGAGGGCCCCTATGTATGGTCCATTTGGATGGATTATACAAGCCTCACCCCAAGTGCACACCATACGGACGGTGCACAGCTGACAATCATATTAATTCACTCCGCATCTTATTTTGCATTCGAATCTAAAACTAGAATTGTTTAAGCTGATGCCTGATTCAGATACAACAAACATGTACCATGTCAAATCCAAATCTGTAAATACAGATCTTGGTCTGGATCAACGATGGCTCCGCTCCAGATCCAACCCATTTGCATCCCTACCCGAACCAGCCCCAAAACTCAGAAGGGTTGACGTGAATCTTGATTTATCAGGTCATGTAGGTGGAAGGATACTCATGGACCAGGTTGGAAAGGAACTAAGCTTGTGCAAGCCCTCCCCGTTTAGCTCTCGAGCATAGTGCTATGGCCCAAATCCAATACATGGGCATAAAATCCAGAGGCCCCCACCCATTAGAAAAAAACATAGAGAGAGCAAAGAGTAGAGGAGAAAGAGAGAGATCTTCTTATCAGAATAGAATGTATGCACATAATAAAGGGAGAGGAAGATCTTATTTATAGAATAAAAAAGAGAGAGATCTTCTTATCAGAATAGAATGTATGCACATAATAAAGGGAGAGGAAGATCTTATTTATAGAATAAAATTTCTTCCTTCCCAAGCAACCCAATATGGTAAAATTCTAACCCTAAGTGCTTTCCTTATCTAATGTGGACCCCAATGTGGGCATCTACCCATAGTCATATCTCCTATAACATACACAAGTTTCTATCAAAAATGTCACACTACATTATCCCAATAAGCATTTCATAATTGGGCCAGAAACATAGGCCCAGTTACAGGCCTAGGACCTAAAAAGAGAACCAAATCCAGCCTAACGTGGCCCAACCTATGCTCAACCTCGGACTGGCGGGGCCCATGAGTATCCATATCTAACACCAATCTAAAAAGGCCATGGAGATTGTAGCCTGCCCATTTTTGGACCTAAGGAAAAGTTCAGACAGGCCCAAATGATAACTTTCATGGATCTCATGCATATTCATAGTCCTGAAACTCTAAACCCTGCCCTCAAGCGGCTGTCACGATGAGCTGTGTATCTCTGCAGTCAGACTACAAGTATGACCAAGTTTTTGGAAATCAGGTCAGACACAAGACTCGGAGACCTTCAGTTGAGTTTTGAGTTCACCTGGCTGGTTGAGGGAGAGTCGCTCGTCGCTCGGACTATTGCTAGTGGCCCCATGTTGTGCTGAAGACATAAGTCACCATGTCAAGCAATCATGTGCATAAATTCATCTAGGAATTGTCAATATACATCTGGTAGGCCATTTCAACTTTCTGAAGATTTTCCAACATCCAAAGCGAGAACTATTTAGAACTATCAACTTCAACATGATAAAGATGCTACAGAGCACTAGAAAAAAAAAATTAGATTAAAAAAAAAAGGAAATGTACTTAGTTCATTCCTCATTTCTTCTTTCTGACAGGATCAACACATGCGTGATGCATGGGATCAGAGGCCCAAAGTTCGGCTAGATGATGATGCGATGAGGTGAGTCTGTGGACTTCTTCCATCAACCAGATGGTAGCTTCAGCCTTACATGGATGAATGATGGTATCCAACGGTAGATGTTCATCATCTGTCCCAATCCTTGACTCATCCCACCGTTTGAGGAGGATGTTGGTGAGGTAATGTAACGGCTGTCCATATAATTTCTTCAATGATTTGGCTAACCCCTGCCATGTTGTGAATGGGATCACGGACCCACGATTAGTAGGGATAGGGATCTCCTTCATGTATTCCTGATACATCTCTGCGCTTTTGATCACTGCAGCTGCACCATTTAGCATGTTTATACCACCCTGAACTAATTGCAATCAAGGAGAGAGGCCTATGCACTACTAAACACTATCAAAGCAGACCAAATATAGCTGTAAGAATATAAGAAAGCCAAATAAGTATGAAATGCAATGTCTGGATATACAGGTTCTATACAGCGGGACCCATTATCCAGTGATCTAGACCATGCCCTTTCAATACGATTGGTCATGGGATACTGTTCATGGGTCTAAGGCATCATGAGACCAGACATTGAATCATTGCCTACCATGAGCACCACCAAGGTTTTCAAAGATTAAATCGCATCACAATAGGGTTTGAATATTTGAGTCCAAGTGCACCATGAACCATCATCATCATCATCAAAGCCTTATCCCAACCATATTGGGGTCGGCTACATGAATTATATTTCTTTATTCTCCAAGTGTACCATGAATCTTATAAAAAAAAATAGTATAATGTTTTTTTTTCATACTCAGGAAGTGGAAAACTTTTCAAAAATATGTGATGATTAATAGATATTCAATTCATCGAACATAGCACAATGTTTAGAAGTGGAAGGAATAATAGATATTCAATTCATCCATATCATTGATATAATGATACATAACATGATAATAGATTGAATGATAAATAGAAGCCAATTGACGTATGTAAATATGTCCAACTATAAAAAGCATGGTCACGGACATGAGACAAGGATACTATATGATACGGACACGCTCACACAGCATTTCTCAAAAAAGTAGGACACGGACACGTTAATAATATATATTTATATATATAATATACTAAAAAATAATATCATTTTAAGTATATATTTATTTATATATAATATACTAAAAAATAATATCATTTTAAGTTTTTAATCAATTTAGCAATCAAAAAATAAGAATTCAAGTACCAACTAACAAGCATATCAAATTATTAAATATCAATACAACACTAAAACATAATTCATAGTCATTAAAACATGAAATATCCGTCATTTTATAAAATCTATACAAAAAAAATGGAGGATAATTTTCCTTCCCTAAAAAAACAAAAAGCAAAAAAGAAGCCAAAATTCAGTTTTAATTTCACTCATTTGATGCAACTTCAATTGCCTCATCATCACCATCAATTTCATCACAATCAACAACATCTGTAAAGACCATAGCCTCCAACTTTGGCTCATCAAGTGAGAGACTAGCAACCTCAAGCACCCCAACATCCTCGAAGGAATCAAATGCATCTCCAGCAATATCCCACTTCTTAGTCTCACCTTAAATTTATTGTGGGGTTTTTCTTGATAGAGAAGACGTAGGTTCCTATGAATAAAAACCAAGTCTTCGGCACATTTCGGAGTCATTTTGTTCTTTCTCACAGAGTGCACAAAAGAGTAAGTACTCCAATTCCTCTTGCAACATGATGAAGAATAAGGCTGCATAAGTAGCTTGAAAGCTAAGCCTTGAAGCATGGGTGCACATGCTCCATGGATGGCCCATCAACTCGTTGGGTTCATATAATATCGATCATGTAAAGAATCATACTCCCCGAATTCCCCCATTCTAAACAAGAAATCAAAAAACTCCATATCAACCATTGTGCACTCCTTGGAAGTGGGGAAGTATTTGACAGGACATTTCTTTCTCTCTTGAGAACAAGGATCAAAATAGCAGTAGCATATGGTATCGTGGCTAGTCGCCAAATGTAGTGGGCGCTACATCGCAGTGTAGCGGCGTGATTCAAAAAAGTTGTCAAAAAAAAAAAATTCAAAAAATCCAAAAAATTGTAAAGAACTAGAATAAGTACTTGTTTTGCAAAAATAACTAAAATAAGGGGATATAGTGGTCCCCTCAATGCATAAAAAGGAAAAGGCTGAAAAGTAAAAAGCTTAGGATTTAGAATTCACTGAGGATTCAAAGACTGTGCCAAGCAATGGAGTGGGTATTGTATTTGTTCCAACAATTGTGTAGCTCTAGATCTCCGATCTAATGTAGAACAATCTCCCGAAGGATTGTTCGAATCCAGAAATGGATTCCAACCCCTAGGGCACCCTCACAAGAGGAAAAATACCATTAAAAAAATAAATCTCAAAAGAGAACTTTAATTGATTGAAAATAAGCATGTCCATTACAATGAAAGACTCCTCCTTATATAGGAGTGACTGTTTCTATATTAGAAAAGACTATATTTAAACAATCATGGCTTACTAAAATAAATTAAGCAATTACTAAACATTAATCCAACAAAAAATAAGAAATCAACCTAGTAATTAGGACCTTATCTAATTAAGAATAGGTATCCCTAATCTTGAACAAATCATGGATCAAGTGGCGCCCATGAATGTGGCTCATCAATGTCGGGCCAGATCTTGCATCAGCTCTCCCCAACTTGGAAAAACTCGAATCTGACAAATTTGCTAACTTAAGAAATATTGAGAAGAATTCAACCGCAAGTTAGGGAAAAGGTCCTCCTAGGTCGAAAATTAGTCGCACAAATGTCCGTCTTTTCTTCCAATCTTCATTTTCAATGCATTCCGTAGAAGCTTGATGCGACCATTTCCTCAATGAAGGAGTAGATTGGAGGAGTGGCATCTTCTAATGTTTGCATTTAACTTAGATGTGTAATCTAACCATTAGATGCCTTGAGTGTTGCCATGCGAACGGGTCACAATCTTTAGATATCCATTGGTGGTCCCCGAAGATGAAGTCAATGTACGAAACTTAAACAATTTGATCTGCTTCTGAAATCACCCAATCAACTGATTGATTTCCAAAGACCCAATTGTATTTGCTGGAAGCGGAGTTACAATAAGATCTTTGGATATCCAATATTCTTGTTAACCTGCTCAAAGTCTTGAATATTTGCTTGTAGTTTTTCTTCCTCAACTCTTTGTGGCTCATGGATGACATTGCCTTGATCAATGTTGTTTGAACTCATGAAATTAGTATTAAAATGAACATGCTTTTCATTGTCATCCTTGAGGTCTTCTGTTTGTGCTTTTTTGTGGAATCGGGTCTTTTGGTTTTTCTTTTTGCTCTTGATGTGGCTCTACGGTTGAAGGTGATGATTTAGATGAAGACTGAGCTATTGATAGAGTGAGTTTAATCCACTTTCTATCCCACTGAAAAGTATATGTGCTCATCTCTTTATCGTGGGGTGCTTTACGGCCAAAAAGCCATGGTTTTCCAAAAATAATATGAGCATTATTCAGGACACATCACATGAAATTGTCTTCATAATTACCAACCTTGAATGATACCAAGCATATGTGAGTTACAGGAATGACATAACCATTAGACCCTGTAACTTGGTAGGGCTTACGAAGCTTCTCAGCTGGCAGTTGAAGCTTGTCAATAACCTCTTATGCGACAAAATTTATTGCACTACTATTGTCAATAATCAAATTAATAACTTTGTGTTTGACTCTCACCCTGGTGTGGAATTTCTTGGCTTGTCTCCAATTTTCTTCATCCTTTTCATTTGTATTGAGGCAGTGGCAAAATGACAAGTGTGGGATTATCTTCTCCGGCAAAAAGTCTTTTTACAACATGTGCTCTTTATTTTTGTTAAGATGCAGATGGTCGCATGTGAGACTATCTCAGCATATGTTCAACACGAAAGGCTTCTGTAATAACCCTGAATTATTATTATTATTATTATTTTTTACAAGGCCAACTTTGCTTAGAAAAGGGTCTATTTTCGACCAGTCCAATTCATGATTGGACTGGGCTGTTGGGTATAAACTTTCAGCTCTTAAACTTGACCCAAGATCCACTTATAGTGGCCGCACAGTTTCCCAATGGAAGCTCTTCGTTTCCCACCAGTAGATGTGACCATTTAGCTTTCCCATGAGACTCTTCAGGGAAGAGGAACTCACCAACAGCTGTGACCTTTAACGTTCCCCAAATGACTCTTCAAAGAAGAGAAATTCAAGTAGAACTTCTCCCCTGGTCGTCCACCACTCTATATGAGGATTCCTCTCTTCTTTAGTTGCTTTCCATAGATGAAAAGCAGAGATTTAATGCTAGAAATTTCAATTAGAAGCAAGGAATTTCTTCAAGGAGCCTCCAGCTTAGTGCTTGACAAATTTAAGGTCACTCATTACATATACCAAGTGAGTAGAATTTCTGAAATACTCAATAGAATATATTTGAATAGTCCTTCATATGATATTTTATCGAATGGAACCAATTTAAAAGTTTTTTGTAGATATAATTGTGTCATAAGAATAATGCTATAAATTCATTTTGACCTCTATAATGTGTTTTCTCCTTTGATTTGGACTAATAATTGCCCACTGTTCTATTAACCAGATCTGTATTAAGAATAATATTAGACTAACGGGTCCATAAAAGGGAAACAAAGATTTAAGCTCATTCTTTCTATATCAATTCAAGATTACTCTAATTCTATGATTGTTGTGCCTCTTAAGACTGTTTTTACTTTAGAATATGATAGACTAATGTCCCAAGGAAATTAGAATTGGGGAAAAATTTCAATTCTGGCTGACAATGTGTCTTGGTCATTTGTGAGTTGTGGGCCCATTTGGCCCACCTGATTTTGGATCAAGTCCCCACATCTGGAAAAGGGCTGGAGGGCGTTCATAATGATGGTGGACTTATGATGTTTAGACCATTGGGACCTTTTATCCAAGGGATCCAAAAGGGACTTGGTGTGAGCCTTTTATGTCACAACTGTGTTATTTTGTACCATGTTACAGTTGCACAATTCACATAAAAAGAAATACAGAACTTATATAACATATCCTGGGACTTAAAGATATATTAATCCCTAAGCTTTATTTACAACCTAGATAAAGGGAGATAAAAATCACTGTTACATAATTCTATAGGAAAGTCAGTGACTGTTCTTCTTCTCTAATGATAATTAGCTGTGAAATATTTGTTAATATGTTAACAAACTATAACTCTGTTGTTAGGTGATATCTAAGAAACCTCTTTCTTTTAATAATTTATTAAGATTTTGTGAATAAGAAGAGCAACCATGCTGTAAATAGTTCAAATCAACCAGTAGGTACTCTCAACACTATGGCTCCACATCTTACTACCCAAATGGTGATACTCTAATTCCATCCTCCTAATCCAGAATTAATATTACCCTTAGTATTCAATAATTAATATGGCACTTTGTGATACTTAATCATAGTGACTAATTCAAGTTTTATGAGTATGATATCCACGTTATGACTAAAAGGTACACCAAAGATATTGGTCAATGCCACATATGTGGGATACCAATTATGATTATGAGTGGGGCAATATTCCAGCCCAATATCTGTGGGACTGACTAACCAAAATAGTGTGATGATGCCTAATATGAAGTTTATAAGATACGTTCAAAATTTGTATTACGAATTATTTATAAGTGCTTGTTATCTGCCGGTGTTAGGTATGACTTGAAATATGAATGGTGACAGTTATGTCACGACAAGAATATGAATCCCTTTGATGAATGGTGACAGTCTTGTCACGACAAGAATATGAATCCCCTTGATGAATGGTGACAGTCTTGTCACGACAAGAATATGAATCCCTCTTGATGAATGATGACAGTCTTATCACAATAAGAATATGAATTCCTCTTGATGAATGGTGACAGTTATATGAATCCCTCTTGATGAATAGTAAAAGATTTGTCTCGACAAGAATATGAACTCCATTATGACAGTACAAACAATAACGTGGTGGTTCACCAAACTAAGTTGATGAAAATGAACTTTCCTTTTGGGAAAAGCCTATGAATTCTCATTTTAAGGAGATCCTATGAATACTTTGAACCCCAATATGATACAATTTTTTTTTTAATAATTTTTTTTTGAACTAGAAATTCTACTCACCAGTATTATTGACCAGTGGTTTGCTCCACTACAGGTAATGCATTTGTGACGGGGCAGGGGAACGACGGTGATCAGCTTATAGACTTTGGCATACACCGCTGATTGAGAGATCGAAAAGCATCTTAGATTTTAAAAGGGACCTTAGAAGGGACTAGCCCTTATTGTGGAATATCCTCTTGTAATTAACTTAAAAGATTGTCTGTTCTAGCTTATCCCTAATGACTTATATTGACTTTGATATTCAGATTTAAATATTCATCTTCTGCTTGGACCGATGCTCTTGGAATTTACTTTAAGAATGTTATTGTATTATAATCATGCTAATAACTTAAGAATTTAAAGAGCTCCAGATTCTTGGGTCGTTACAGCTTCTAAGTATGCCTCTTAATTGTTTTTGCAACAATTCATATTCTCCAAGATGTTTGATCTCAAGCCTCTGACATAGCAACCCAAATAATGAGTCTCAGTCTCTTCTAGTTCACAGATATCTTTCAAATCTCAAAATTAGCAGGCATATTCATCAACTATTAATTCTTCTTACTTCAAATTAAAAAACTGTTCAAAGTAGAACTCATTCTCAAAATACCAATTTCCATATTTGTATTGTTAAACAAATCTTTGAACTTCAAGCGAGTATCCAAAAATTCTCGTGATGATTTGGATTCAGGAAAATAATTTTAACTCAAAATTTTTATTTTTGGCTAGGCTTGGCTTGACCCCTTGTGGACTAGGTCAAAATTTTGTTTTGTTTTTTTTTTTTGGACTGTTTTGGGTTGGGTCGGACCTAACTGCGGCCCAAACAGTGGTGAAGCCCACTTGGGTCGGGTTAGACTTAACTGTAGGTTCAAATAGGGGCCCAAGGTGAGAATGGCACATGTGAAGAGAGCCCTTACCCTTTTTTGGGTTTGCTTCGACGATGATTCCAGACAGAAAGAAAAAGGTACGAGGCTTACTCGTTCTTGAACTCCAATTGAAGTGGAAGAAGAAAGCTACTAGGAGCTGCACGATCGTGGGCGACTGGTGAAGGCCAAGTGTACGATGGCTTGAAGCTGCACCAAGCAGACGATGCCAGGGGTAGTGGAGAAGGCGACGATGGAGCTCGACAGTGTAAGGCGGTGACGAGGTCAACCCAAGTACACCCTAAAACTTTTCATCTCTTCTTCTATCTCTTCTGCTCTTCCTCCCTCTTTCTGTCTTCTTTTTTATTTTCTTTATTCTTTTCACTCTAGGTTGGGTTTGGCAACAGAAATCAATGGGCACTAAGAGGATTGGGCTGGGTTGTGGTTAGAGGTGATGTTTGGATGATGGTGATGGGAAGTTTGGGGGTTATGGGTTTGGTAATGTGGATTTCGGTGATAGGTTTGGTTAGGCTTTGATGGTGGCTGACGGAATAGGGAGATGGGATTTTCAATGGGTTCTGTTTTGATTGGGTCAATTAGGGTCTTTATAGGCTGGATTTGGAGATTTTGGGGAAAATTGGTGTTTTCAATAACTATTTTGGGTTCTGGGTTGTTTTTTTCTTTTTGGTAGAAGTGGGGTGGGATAGGGTTTTGGGAAGGGCAGAATAGGTGGTGGGGGATGTGCCTGGGGTGGATTCGGCTTAGGAAGCGACGAAAGGGGCTGGGGTTCTAGGAATGGAGGTTGGGGATGATGGAGGAGGGCATTGGGTTTCAAGGGTTCTTGGTGAGGTTGGAAGTGGATTAATGGTGGTAGTGGGTGGGACGATGAATTCCGAGAAAGAAAGTTTTTCCCCGGTGACCAAATCTCGGCTTTGATTCCAAACTGGCAAAGCCCTGAATCTCTGATTGAATGTAGAACAATCTCTCTAAGGATTGTTTGAATCCAGAGATGGATTCTAGCCCCTAGGGCACCCTCACAAGAGGAAAAAATACCATAACAAAAAATAAACCTCAAAAGAGAACTTTAATTGATTGAAAATAAGCATGTTCATTACAATGAAAGACTCCTCCTCATATAGGAGTGACTGTTTCTAAACTAGGAAAGACTATCTTTAAACAATCATGGATTACTAAAATAAATGAAGTACTAAATCCTATTAAGCAATTACTAAATATTAATCCAACATAAAAAAAAAAGAAATAAACCTATTAATTAGGAACTTCTCTAATTAAGGATAGGGATCCCTGATCTTAGACAGATCATGGATCAAGTGGAGCCCATCAATATGGCCCATCAATGCCAGGCCGGATCTTGGATCTGGCTTGCATCAAACGATCAACAAGTATTTGGTGTACCACATCATAAAATAAGGATTACTCATCATGCCGCTTCCCTTCATGCCTATATATTGTGGTCTTCACTTTTTCAATCATTATATCCCATGTCATACACCAAGTGAAGACAAGGCTTGTCCGTATTACATAGTCTAAGCATATCATAAATAGGTGCTGTGAAGGAAAGCATGTAACCAATAGAATCCCACCAAATGTCATCTAACAACTTTTCTTTTACAAATCTTGCTATCCCCACATCATCTTCTTGATAACAAGACAGTGGAGAAGATGCATAGCAGGTTCTTCTTCCAGACGCATTGCTCTTTTTTTTTTTTTTTTTTTTTTTGAGTCTGCTCTTTTTTTTTCCTTTCCTTGTTTGGGTTGGGTCTATTGGAGGAAGGGGATGGGGTTTCGATGGCTGGGGGCGAAGATGGATTCTGGGATGGTTTAATGGAGTGAAGATGGATTAGGGATTAGGGATGATTCGATTAAGGTTTTGATGGAAAGGGAAAGTCGGGTGGGAAGAAGGGGTTCCAGTGATGGCTCAAGGGTTCTGTCTCGTCCATGATGGTGCCGGGATTTCTGGAGAAAAGGGTTCCTCTCAATTTTTTTTTTTCCTTTTTGGGTAACTTTGTCGAATGTCTAGGAAAGGGGGTTAGCATTTTTTTGACCTTTACTTGAGTTCAAATTTTCATTTACCCCCCTCAGATTTATTTTTTTCTAATTTTAAAGCAAAGACCATAGTTGGACAAATTTTCTTTGTTCACCGTGTCCGAGTGTGTCCAAGCCATGTCTAAAATTTAAAAAAAAAAAAAAGGACACTTTTTTGCGTGTGCGACATGTATCCAAGCGTGTCCAGCGCATGTCCATGTCCCAAACGTGTTAGACACTGACACGTCGGCCCTAAAGAGATGTCCGTGCTTCCTAGATAGCCCAAGATATCAAATAGTTACCCAAAATCACCAAATTATGAGGATTGAGAACTTTTATATAACTATAGTCCATCCATTTAAAAATGTTAAACTAATGAAAGGAATACTATATATATGGATCTTCCAACGAAAATTGCTTTTACTTTCTGGAGGCCAAACCTTCTACAAATGCTATACAGAATCATGTAAAAAAATCTCCTTTGATCTGATAATGGCAGGGAACTTATTCTGATTTTGTTTCCTGCTAGGTTTAAGGCGTTCAAAAGCACAAAACCCATCTTTTCGCTCCAAAGTTTCTCTATGAAGTTATTGTTATCAGTTGAAGGACTTATTTCATAGTTTTTGAGAATATCATGGACTGTTATGTAAATAATAGTAAATACAGGGACTTTTACGTAAATAATGAAAGCATGATTTATTAATAGGAGTGTCACCCAACCCTATTATGGTCGACCATTCATCTCTTTCTCTAATTCTTCTTCTCTATTTTTCCTCCTTTTATATTCGTTCTTAATTTCTTACACTTCACCACAAACCCTTCGATCCACAAGGATCTACCGGTTTAACTTGGTATCAGAGCATTGCAAGGGATAGAAGACTTGCAGATCTATAAATCTACTGGACCAGATTTGAAAGAAAGACGGGTTTAAAAAGTTCTTAATCCCGCCGAACGCAAGTTCATGTTCGGCTGGGTTGTTTTCTGCATGTTATGAGTCGAAAACATTGTTGGCTATATTTTAACTTTGCAGGAGTGTGGAGCAACCCAGATGCAGCAGGAGCTGCAGTGGTGATGATTGATTAGGGTTATCAATCATCTGATGTGATAAAATCCCTCAATCAGTGAACAAGTCGAGCGTCCCAGAAGTTGCTTGTCAGATTTGGTAATAATAAATGTGCAATTGACAGTTTCAGAAGTCTGTTTAATCCATTCTACAAGTGTGATTGGAGCCTCTCATACAGTAGATTGGGGGATTGCTATCTGATTGGGGATCTGATTTGAAGTTACTTTGCATGTGTCAACATATCAAAGAGACATCAATTTCTCATATTGGGAGGCTATTACTCAGATTGGGGGGTCAGTTTTCTATACTTCATCTTTAAGTGTGATCGTCTAAACAACTGGGTGAGAGTTCCACGATTGGGCATAAATTTAAAATCTTCAAACAAAAAAGTAAACTCTTCCAAAAAAAAAAAAAGAATGGCCACTGGTGGATCTAAAAGACTTGGCTATATTGATGGAAGCATCAAAGAACTAGCAAAGGCGGATCCAAACTACTCAGATTGGGTATATGAGAATATATTAGTAATGAATTGGATCCTCAACTCTATGGAAGAGGGAATTGCAGGAAGTTTTAGATACTCTAATAGAGCCAAGGAACTCTGGGATTCGATAGAAGCTAAGAAGCATAGACACTTCTAAGAAAGTGACGTATCCGTGTCGGACATGTATCGGACACCGACACTCCTCGGACACTCTCAGACATGTGTCTGATACTTTTTTCGCCGTGTCCATAATTAAGAACTAAATATCTTAATTTCGGACACTTGTCCGACAATCTTTTTTCGACGTGTCTCACAATTTCTAGCCCGTGTCTATGACTAGAAAATAAACATGTAGCTGATATTTTTTAGACACTTGTTAAAATATGGTTACTAATACTTGTAAACTTGATATATGACAATTTTATACCATCAACAAATGTATGATTGTTAACATTAATCATATCATAAGCACAAGACAAATAAATCTTTTACTAAAGAATAGGCCTCGAGATTAGCTTCTTTTTTACTCTTCTTTTTTTTATTTTTTAAGGGAAGCGAAAGAGATGATCCTCCCTTTTTTTGTATGGATTTTATAGAACTATAGATATTTCACATTTAATGATTATGCATTATGTTTTAGTGTTATATTGATATTTTGATAATTTGATATGTTTGTTAGTTGGTACTTGAATTTTTATTTTTTGATTGCTAAATTGATTAAAAAGTTAAAATTATATTATTTTTTTAGTATATGATTATATATATAAATAAATGTATATTATTAACGTGTCCCTCGACGTGTCCGTGTCCTACTTTTTTTAGAAATGCCATGTTGAGGTGTCTGTGTCGTGTCGTATCTGTGTCCTGTGTCCGTGTCCGTGTCCGTGTCCGTGTCCGTGTCCGTGCTTCTTTGAATAGAAGCAGCTTATGGTCAGAAAATAAAAAAATGCCCAAAGTTTGTCTATTGGTGATTATTATGCAAAATTTAGGGCCTTATGGCATGAGTTGCAATTGTATCTCAGTCCCGAACCATGGTATGCAAAGAAACAAGCCAAGTTACTGGAAGATGCATGATGATACAGTTTGTGCCCAGGTGACAAGTTAGGACCCACTACCTCCTATTGGAATAGTTTCTGCACTATCGCAAAATGAAGAAAGCCAACGAAAAACAAGGACAATAATGGATTCCAATGTCCCAGATTGACCTGCTCTAGCTAGTAACAGTGCTATGAGTCAGAATCAAAGCGTTAATACTGGAGTTGGAGGTGGTAGAGGTTGTGGTCACCGAGGAAATCATGGCGGCTGTACACGTGGTGGATGTGGTGGTCATGGTGGCACTGATCGGGATAAGACTATTTTGAACACACTGTGGGAAGTACAGACACCCGTGAGACATGTTGGGCTCCGGTTGGGAGAAACTGGAACACACCCGTGAACCATCCAAATTAGAAAAATATGGTTATCAAGACAAAGTTACTGCAGAGGTTAACTCCCAAAACTGGCAAAATGAACAAACCACTCTTTGTAAGAGGCTAGCAGCTTTGGAAGGTGCACCCCAAATACCAGCAGTGGGTATGGTTTCTTCCTCTTCTCATAATCCAGCAGCATGGCTTCTACCACTTCTCCATCTACATGGGTATGCGATTTGAGTTTCATACCTATACATAAAGATCATTTGGGAGGGTACAAATTGCTGATGGAACTTTCACTCATGGTTTAAAAAATCATCCGAGTCCGAATTAAACATACTGAGTCAGGTCAGGCCAGCTCATTGTCTAAAACTAGGGACTCGCAGCGACTCAGCCAACTATTTAAGCCATAAAATAAGGTTTTTTCCCCATCTCTCTTGCTGAATACACATAAATCTAGGGTTTGAGAGGGTGCTAACTTCATTTCTTGCAAGTGGGAAAATCATATCCTAATAACTTAAGAGATCTCACCAACCAAAGATCAATTCTACTATTCATTCAAGAGAGGGGTTTTTCATTCTTGAAATTTGATGGTTTTTTTTTTCTGTTTTTTTTGGCTTAGATTGTTTAGAATAGAGTATAGGAACTGTGTTTTGCTTGTAGATGAATTTAAACGAATGATTTGTTGAAAAAATGCATTTTTTTATTTTTCTTTTAAAAAAAGAAAATCAATGTTTTTTTTTCTTACTTTTGTTCTTTGTATGAGCTTAAGATTTAGGGTGTGTACTACATAGATCAATGATTCTAATCCCACATCTATGTAAGCCAAAAATTGTAATTTCTACAATTTTTGTATTCAAATTTTTTATTATTATTATTATTATTATTCTTACTACATTCTTAGATTGTGTATGATAGAAAATATGAAATGTGTTTTTCTTGTAGATGATTTTTCTTTAGTCTATAGACTCTATACTCTATATTTCACCAAAATCTATCGTTACATAAAAAAAAGAAAAGATACAATAAATATACATGGATGGAGGGCCTCCGAAGAATTTTTCCTATTTTTTCCTCATGTTCCTATTTTCCTCATTTTTATGTTTTTTTAATTATTTTGGGACTCAACCCAATTCAGAGCCAAGCCGAGTCCTGGTTCCGATTTTTTAATCCTTGCTTTTACTCAAATATGAGGGAAAGGATCCATCCGTATTTTACCCAATCTGTCATTATCCTCCGTTTTACATGTCCCATCTTTTTTGTTCAACCTTTTGTCATTGCTTTGACTAAAAAACCTCAATTGTTCTGACTTTTTTCCCTTCTTGTTGTGTATTCCAGGATATGATAATGGGGAGAGGATTGATGACAGCCGTAAGAGTAATGGTCTTTATCTTCTAGAAACAACATGGAAGAAATCAAGAGTATTGCAATCTACTACTAGTGAGGAGAATAAAACATTGTTATGGCATCGTTAGCCTGGACATACACCAATTCAGAGTCTTAGGAGTTATGGGTACCTAATCTTAGAAATAATGGTCAGCATTTGAACTGCGATACTTGTTAGTTTGCAAAAAATAAAGTAGTGTTTATCCCGTTAGTGTTAATAAAATAAGTGTGTTTCCACTTGATTTCATTCATTCTAATGTATGGTATGCCCCTCTTACTTCCATATCCTGTCATCAATATTTTGTTACATTTATTGATGATGCAACTAGATGCACTTTGGTTTATCTTTTAAAATCAAAAGGTAAAGTTTTGGATACTTTTAAGAACTACTATAAAATGCTGGAAGTAAAATTTGAAAAGAATATCAAGGCACTTAAGTCTGATAATGGTGGAGAGTATAGATCCCAAGAGTTTAGTCCAATTTATCTGAGAATGGGATTGAATCTCAAACTTCATGTGCATACACATCTAAGCAGAATGGAGTTGTAGGAAAGAAAAATAGACATTTATGATAGGTCACACGAGCTCTTTTGATCAAAATAAATGTTCCAAAGTCATTTTGGTCAGATGGTGTGTTAAAGGCAGCCTTCTTAATTAATACGACACCTTTAAGGGTATTGGGAGGAAAAAGCCCAATTGAAATCTTGTGCCCAAATGAACCTTTGTTTCCAGTCCTACCAACGGTGTTTGGATGTTCATGTTTTGTACACATTCCCAAATAACAGTAACAAACTAGAAGCAAAAGGCTATAAAATGTATATTTGTGGGCTATCCTAGCAATCAAAAAGGTTACAACTGTTATCTTCCTGGAAATGGTGGAAGGATCGTTGTTACAATGGATGTGACATTTCATGAAGATGTACCTTTTTACTCCCAAAAAGAAAGGAAGTACTAAACAATGAGAGTCAGGGGGAACAAGTGACACTAGTTCAGTCAATACCTCCACCATCATATTTAGGATAGATGGATGATCATAAAGAGAAAAGATAGGAGAAACAACCAGTGCCAATGTCCAAGACTCCCGAGTAGACTTCTAAGGATAGTTCTAAGAAGACTGAAAAAACAGAAGCATCACCAAAACAAGTGCAAGTGTATTCTAGGAGAAAACAGAAGACTAAACCATCAGTCTCATAGAAATAATCATCAGTTAATGCTCAAAACTCAGAACCTCAACCTCCCTCAGGTACCCCTTTTGATCTTGATCTTCTGATTGCCTTATGCTTAAGTACAAGATCATGTGCTACTCATCATTCTATTCAGAATTTTATTTCTTACAACCACCTGTCACCCACCTTTCATGCCTTTGTTACCAAAATATCATTCTTTGTTACCAAAAAATCATTAGAAAGTGTACCTAAATATGGCACTTACTCATAAGTGGAAAGAGGCAATGGTAGAAGAAATGGAAACTCTAGAGAAGAACACATGGGTGTTGACAACTCTTCCAGAAGGAAAGCGGACTGTTGGATGTAAGTGCACTTTTACTTCAAATTTAAAATATAATCCAAATGCTTCCATCAATAGATATAAAGCTCATCTTGTTGCTAAGGGGTTTCCTAGTCATATGGGATCGATTATTTTGAGACCCTTCTCTTGTGGCAAAGTTAAATTCCATGACTATCCATGCAAACAAACTTCCCATGGCCATTATATCAATTAGATGTAAAGATTGCCTTCTTGCATGGACACCTTCAAGAAAAGGTCTACATGGATCTTCAAACGGGATTTGTTGTGAAAGGTCAATAAGAAAAAGTTTTGTCTTCTAAAGAAATCACTCTATGGGCTAAAGCAGTCTCCTCCGGCATAGTTTGACAGGTTTAGTAAGGTTGTGACTAGTTTTGGATTCAATAGTTGTCGTGCAGATCACACTCATTATCAAAGCCTTGTCCCAACTATGTTGCGGTCAGTTATATGAATTTTGTAGCTTCATTATAATTTGTCTTGAGCCAAATCCTCAGATAAGTTAAACTTCTTCATATCCAATTTTATTAACTTCATCCACGTCTTCTTCAGCCTACCCATTCCCCTTAGTGGGCCATCAACCTAAATAACCAAACTTTTCCTTACAGATGTCATTGTCGGCCTGTGTTCGACATGCCCAAATCATCTTAAATGGGTTTCTCTAATCTTATCCCTTGTTGGTGCTAGCCCTAAATGCTCTCCAAAGCGATCATTTCTAATTTTATCTTTCCTAATTTTACCATACATCCACCTCAACATTCTCATCTCTGCTACATTCATTTTATGCAAATGATGCTTATCGATTGGCTAACGTTCTGCCCCATAGGTCATCACTAATCTACTCACTGTCCTATAAAATTTTCCCCATTAATCTTGTTGGTATTCATCAGTAACAAAACACTCCAGAAGCAAATCTCCACTTTAACCATCCCGCTTTTATCCTATGTTCAACGTCTTCATCAATCTCTCCATCCTTACTAGTTATCGAGCCAAGATAATGGAATGAATTTCTTTATGGTATCTCCTGGACTTCAATTCTCGTAATAGTTTCAGCTCTTTGTATAAGCCCACTGAAGTTGCAATCCATATATTCTGTCTTTGTACGACTTATTTTAAAGCCTTTGGATTCTAAAGTATCCTACCATCTCTCAAGTTTTGCATTTACACCATCTCTTGATTCAACCACCAAAAGTATAAATACAAACAACATACATGAAGGTACCTCTTCTTAGATATGAGTAGTTAAATCATCCATAATCAGTGTAAAGAGGTAAGGGCCTTGGTAGAGCCTCAGATCTCTGATTGGATTGTAGACTAATATCCCGCAGGATTTGTAGAGTCCAGAAATGGACACTAGCCGTAGGGCACCACAAAAACCCACGACACAAATAATATGGAAAGAAAACTCTGAATTTTAATTGAATAAGCATGTCATTACAACGAGAGAACTCTATATATAGTGTAGGGAGTGTTTAAATAACCAAAGCATACCAAAAATCAATTAAGTAATTCATCATCATCATCATCATCATCATCAAAGCCTTATCCCAACCATGTTGGGGTCGGCTACATGAATTCTATTTCTCCATTTAATTCTATTTTGAGCCAAATCCTTCGATAAGTTAAACTCTTTCAAATCTGAATTAATGACTTCCATCAATGTTTTCTTCGGCCTACCCCTATCTCTTGATGGGACATTCACCTGTGTAGCCAAACTTTTTCTCACCGGTGCCATTACTGGCCTACGCTCAACATGCCCAAACCATCTTAAACGGGTTTTTCTAATCTTATCCTCTATTGATGTACCCTTAAATGCTCTCGAAAGCGCTCATTTCTAATTTTATCTTTCCTAATTTTACCACACATCACCTAAACATTCTCATTTCCGCTACATCCATCTTATGAATATGCGTCTTCTTAATTGGCCAACATTCTGCTCCATATATCATATAGCTGGTCTAACCACTGTCCTGTAAAATTTGCCCTTCAATTTCGTTGGCATTCGTCTGTCACAAAGCACTCCAAAAGCTAGTCTCTACTTCAGCCATCCAGCTTTTATCCTATGCTCCACATCTTCGTCAATCTCCCCATCCTTACTAATCATCGAGCCTAGGTACCAGAAAGAATCTCTACATGTTATCTCATGGGTTTCAATTTTGCCAGTGGTTTCAACACTTTGTATATATCCACTGAAGTTGCAATCCATATATTCTATCTTTATACAACTTATCTTAAAGCCTCTAGATTCTAATGCCCTCCGCCATTTCTCAAGCTTTGCATTTACACCATCTCTTGATTCATCCACCAATACTATATCATCTGCAAACAACATACACCATGGTACTTCTTCTTGAATATGCATAGTTAACTCATACATAATTAATGCAAAGAAATAAGAGCTTAAGGCTGATCCCTGATATAAACCTATAATCACGGGAAATCCACTTGTTTATCCACATGTGGTTCTCACACTTGTTACTGCTCCTTCATATATATCCTTAAAATCAATTAAGCAATTACTAAATCATTTTAAGCAACTACTAAATCTAATCCATTATAAAATAAAAAATAAATGTATTCATTATAAGCTATCTAATTATAGGATAAGGATCCATGATCTTGGACAAATCATGGATCAAGTGGGCCCATCATTGTCTGCAGGCCTATGATCTGACCTGGATCTTGGATTGGCATGCATCAGCTCTCTCTGGCTTGGAAGACCTAAACTTCTGCAAGTTAAGTGCTTGATTTCCTTCATACAAATTTGGATTGATGCACTAGAAGTCTACAGCAGTGATCCATATAGCATCGGAGAGAGGACGATTCCGCCCACAGACATAAAACTTCTAGTAACCTCCTTGACGTAGACGTCCACAATCTCATTAGGAAGCGGGAGATTAGCCAGTAGGGAAATAAACTACTCTTCAGCACTCCATCATCATCATGACCTTAGTAAAGTGTAAGATCCTCTACATTGAAGGAAGAACTGATGCCTGAATCAGAAGGAATATTAAGAATGTAGGCGTTGGGGCTAATCTTCTGCAAAATCTTAAATGGACTTGAATTGCAAGGGTGTAACTTCCTATTAGCTCCAAGAGACAATCTTTCAGGCCGAATATGCACCATGACTATATCCCCTGCAAAAAATTCAACAAATCGAAGATGCTTGTCAACTTGCTTTTCATAAACATCATTGCTAGCAGAAATATGGCGGCAAACTTCATCGTGCACTTGTTGCATGTGTTGAAAAAAACGTTCAACATCTGCACTGATTCTTGCATTGATTGGCGAAGGCACAAGATCAACAGGTAGTTATGGATGAACTCCTGAGACAGCTTCAAATGGTGAAGTTCTAGTTGACCAGTTAACTGAATTATTGTATGCAAATTTAGCAATAGGTAGTGCTTGGTCCCAATTTGTAATGTGGTCACGAACAAGACATTGTAGCAATTGTCCAAGACCTCTATTTGTCCATCAGATTGAGGGTGGTAAGCAATGGAGAAGTTAAGCTTGGCGTTGGACATCATCTATAAGGTCTCCCAGAAATAGCTCATGAACTTTGTGTCCCGATCAGAAACAACAGTCTTCGGAAGACCATGTAGCTGAACAACTTCTTTGAAAAATAATTTTGCCACTTGATAAGCATCAGCAGTTGCAATGCAAGGAATAAAGTTCTCCATTTTAAAGAAACAATCAACAATGACGAAGATAGAATCAACCTTTCTAGAAGTCGTCAGCATACCTAGCACAAAGTCCATGCCAATGTCTTCCTAAGGAGTATGAGGAAGGCTGATACAGTCCAGTGTTCTTTTGTTACCTTGAGCTAGCTGGCATGTCCGACATCTCTCACAAATATAAACCACATTAGCTCTTATGCGGGGCCAATAATATCTGTCGCTTAAAGAGCAAGTGTTTTGTCACGACCCAGATGTCCATTACATAATCCCGCATGCAACCCTTGATCAACATATTCACGAATGAAAGTAGCTGGAAGACAAAATTGCATACCTTCGAATAAGAAACCATCATGAATATTATAATGAGGATGATGAATATGATCACCATTTATGACATCCGCATATATAGATCCAAAGTCTTTGTCACCTGTATAGTCTTGCTTGATCTGTTCAAAGCCCAGCACATTAAGAGACATGGCGGTTAAAAGATGCTTTC
Organism: Sextonia rubra; assembly: GCA_037013555.1. Classification (NCBI taxonomy): domain Eukaryota; kingdom Viridiplantae; phylum Streptophyta; class Magnoliopsida; order Laurales; family Lauraceae; genus Sextonia; species Sextonia rubra. The sequence goes on from JASUAD010000011.1 coordinate 12,736,930, forward strand.
ACCAGCTTAACACATTCGTTATCAAGTTATCTTTGCCTACTTTATGTCAAATGCTGAATTTAAACTCCTATATATAAGCACTCCAATTAGCACGGTTAGCATTAATCTTCTATTAGGAGTATAGATGTTGCAAAGCATCATTATCGGAACAGAATACAAATTCCTGGTCAATCAAATAATGTCTCTAGTTACAAAGTGTTTGCAGAAGGGCATAGAATTCCAAGTTATAGGTGGAATACTTTTGCTTTGCATTAGAAAGTTTCTTGTTGAAGAATGCTAGCGAATGTCTTCCCTGGCTAAGAATACCTCCAATGTATACATTTAAGGCATTACAAGCAATTTCAAAGAGCTTGTCAAAATCTAGAATTTGCAGAACTGGTGCCTCTGTAATCTTTTGCTTGATCTTTTCAAAAGCTCTGGTGGCTGCACTAGTCCGCTTAAACTCACCTTTCTTCATCCGGTTAGTCACAAGAATCATAATGCTACTGAAGTTTCTAATAAACATTTTATAAAAATTGGCAAGACCATGAATACTTCGAACTTCAATAATGATAGTAAGAATAGACTAATCAATAATTGCCTTAACCTTCTCAGGATCTATTTTGATTCCTTGTGCAGAGACAACATATCTCAAGAAAATAACAAAATCACTAATGAAAGCGTACTTCTTGAGGTTAATATAGAAACTCTGTTGTCAAAGAAGTTGATAGATTTTATCCAAATGCTAAAGATGTTCTTTTGTTTTGCTGTAAATTAAAATAGTTTAGAAGTAAACAACGACAAACTTTCCAATATTAGGCTGCAACAATTGTGTCATAACCACAAAAAAATGCTAGGAGCATTGGTTAATCCGAACGGCATAACCATCCATTCATAAATACCATCCTTTATCTAAATACAGTTTTCCATTCATCACTTGATCTTATGCGAATTTGATGATATCCACTTTGCAAATCAATTTTAGAAAAAATGCATGCACCAATCATCATATCTAGCATATCATCCAAACGAGGGATAAGGAAGCGATATTTTACCGTGATTTTGTTGATTGCACGGCTGTCTATCCACATATGCCAGCTTCCGTCTTTTTCTGGAGTGAGAAGTGTCGGTACTCCACATGGACTAATAATTTCCTTTATATAACTCTTCAGCAATAAATCATCAACCTATTTTCTCAACTCAACATGTTCTGCAGGACTCATCTAGTAGGCAGGTAAGTTTCGTAATGATGCACTTGGGACAAGATCAATGGCATGTTGAATGTCCCTCAGTGGGGGTAGTTCCTTTGGCAATTCATTAGAAACTAAATTAGTAAACCTTTGTAGCAGTGGCTTCACTTCCTGCGGAATGGATGTAGTAGGATTGTCTTCTGCAACTTGTTTAGTAACGAAGGCATACATGACACTCTGTTTCTTTGCTTTCTTCTTCAAACCTTCTCATAGTCAAAATAACAACTGCGGGAGAAGAGACATTAGAAGAAGGTGAAGAAGGTTGAGTTCACAAAGGACGTAGCTTGATTTTGTATCGTTTCCAATTGAAAATAGAAGTGTTTAAGTGTTGTGCTCATGATCTGTGATGACCTTAAGTTTCTATAGCCATGGTCGCCCAAATAAAAAGTGTAACATTCATCAGAATGATGTCACATAGAATCATGTCTTCATATTTGCCAATCCTGAAAGGAACTAAACATTGTTGACAAACCGGAATGGAATAATCGTCAACTCATGCAACTTTATAAGGCCGCGGATGCTTCATTGTAGGTAGCTTGAGCTTTTCTACCGCTTCTTGAGAGATAACATTCATTGCACTACTACCATCAATAATCAAATTGCATGATTCACCCATGCAATTAACTCAGGACCAAAAAGTAGAAGCATGATTCCAAACTTCAACCTCCTTTGAATCAACTACTAATAGATGACGCTCTAAAAAAACCAGTGGGGTGCCATCATCTGGGTCTATATCATGTCTATATCATGTATTTGATCTTCTGGATTTTCATAAGGAGGATCTGTGTCAAATTGCTCCGTTTCTACATGCTCACCATACAGGTCATCATTATCAGGCTACATCATCATGGAGATTTGATTGTAATGTCACTCCCAGCAAATCTAATTGGGTCAACGGAAATCAAGTCAATTGTTCCAATGATTTTGCAAAAAGATCAAGTTGTTGAAGTCCCCCACATTGACTTTATCTTTGGGGATCACCGATGAATATCTGCGGATTGTGATATGTTGGCATGGCGATGGTCACGGCAACAAATGGTCAAATTGCACATCCATGTTAAATATAGCCATCAGAAGACGCAACACCTACAATCTACTTCTACATGGAGGAAAGGACGTATCAAGCTTCTAAGGAATGTACAGAAAATATAAATCGAAAGAAAAATCAGAAGTTTATTCGATTGGTTTTTTTATCCAAGAGGCAACTGAAAGAACTCAAGGGCGAGTTTGCTCCAAGTCAGGGAGAGCTGATGCAGACCAGACCATGGGTCGACCCACCCATTGGGCCCAATTCATAAGCCCAACATGACATCTTTTTAATTAAGAATTTAGGATATTTAGGAGTCTTAATTATTTATTTTTATTTATTTAGAAGTCTTTAAATTAATACTTTATCTTAGTAGAGATTTAGTTCTCTCTTTTAATTAGGCTTCTTTAATTATTAGGAAAGTCTTAGTAGGTGAGATTTAAGAAAGATGTTAATCCTATATATCTAGAGGATAAGCCTCGATTGTAATAGCATGCTTATCCCAATCAATTAAATTTTATTTGAGGTTTTATCTCTTATGGTGTTTTCTCCTCTTGTGAGGGTGCCTTAGTGGTTGAATCCATCAATACATTCGATTTATCATTCGGGAGATTGATCTACGCTTTAATCACAGATCCAAGGTTGCATCAAGCTTAAGGCTCCTAATGCAAACCTATGGTCATTGAGAATGTACATGTCTCTCTACATGTAGTTCTTACACTCGTGACTGCTCCTTCATACATATCTTTAATAATTTCAATATAACCTCTTGGAATTTTTTTTCTTTAAAGCCCACCAATTTAAATCTCTCGGTACTTGTCATAACCTTTTTCTAGATCAATGAACAACTCTAATAATAATATCATGCCGATCACATTGTGTTTGAAACATGAAAATAGTGATACTTCTTGTGTATGTAGATGATATTGTAGTCACAAAGAATGATGGGGATGAGATTAATAAGCTCAAAGAAGTTTTAAGAACTAAGTTTGAAATCAAGGATCTTGGAACTACTCTTGTTATTGAAGAAACAGGATAATTGGGAGTCAAACCTATTGATACACCTCTCTGAACAAAATCATGGACAACATTTATATAGTGGAGAATTACTTCATGATCAAAAAAGGGTATCAGAAACTAGTTGGGAAGCAAATCTATCTATAACTAGACCAAACATTTCTTATGTTGTCGATGTAGTTAGCCAGTTCATGCATGCTCCTCGGACAAATCACTTCTTGTTCATAGAATCCTTGAGTACTTGAAAGGTTCTCCAAGCCAAGGAGTTTGATACAAGTCACGTGGCATATTAGAGTAGAAGCATATACAAATGCCGATAAAGCTAGTTCTCTAATAGACAGTAAATCGACTACAAGGTATTGCACTATAGTTGGCGGCAATCTTGTGTCGTGGAAGAGTAAAGAGCAAATTGTAACCACAAAATCTAGTATTGAGGATGAATATCGAGTAGTTGCTCTTGGATGTTGTGAACTGATGTGGTTGAAAATACTGTTAAGTGAAATGTGGTTTAGAAAAGGGTGTACCAATGAAAATGTACGGTGCTAAGACCTTGTGATCAAGTTAGTCAAAAACCCATTATATCATGAAAGAACAAAACATGTGGAGGTTGATTGTCACTATATCAGAGAAAAAATTCAAACCGAGGAAGTAGAGCTTGTTTATATTAGTACGAGTGACCAAGCTGTAGTTGATAGATAAGAGTTGCATGAAGCCTTAACCAAACTGGGGATAGTTGACATATATGCACCAGCTTGAGGGGGAGTATTATCAATTGAAGGACTTGGTTCATAGTTTTGAGAACCTCAAGTACTATTATGTAAATAATAGTAAACACATGGACTTTTATGTACATACTCAAAACATGATGTATTAATAACAAGGAGTGTTGCCCAACCCTATTTTGGTTGACTACTCAATCTCTTTCTCTAATTCTTCTCCTCTTCTTCTCTATTTTTCTTTTTTCCTTTTTTTTTCTATTCGTTTTTAATTTCTTACACTTCACCACTAAAACTTTGATCCACAAGGATCTGCTGGTTTAATTGTTATGTGTGTGGGTACTGGTGAAACAGCACATTAAATGCGTTCTTTGAAAGGCATTAGAGTAAAATAAATAAATTTAATAAAGGAAAAAGAAAAAAAGAACTAGAAGAAAATTGGTTTTCGACCAAAGTTGCTAATATTCGACTACATACAAATCATAGGATTCATGTGAATCTTATAAATCATATCATAACTCTCAAAATCTATTTTGGAACTTCTAGATGCAGCCTTCTCTTTTCAATGGACTCTTCTTTACAGCTTGATGCTTGCTGCCTATGCTAACGCCGATTAGGTAAGATGTCCTAACACTCATTAATCAAGGACTGGTTGGTGTATTATTCTAGGAAATTACCTTATGTCTTAGAAATGCAAGAAACAAGATAGTATTTTCAAGTCATCTACAGAAGCTGAATATGATCCATGTGCTTTTCATGCTCCAAAATCATCTAGCTTCAACATTTAGTTTAAAGAAGTTATTTTTTTAATCTCATTCTATGCAGACAATGAAAGTACTATAAGACTAGCGACGAATCCATAATTTTACAAATGAAGAAGCATATTAAAGTTGATCATCATTTCATTCATGAACACTACTAAGCTAAAACAATTGAAATCCCACATATATCACACCAATTGCAGATTGTTGATCTCTTTACTAAAGCCATGTCTCATGATCATTATAGTTTCTTGGTGTCTAAATTGGTGCTTCTAGACAATTAGCATCAACTTGAGGGGGAGTGTGAAGAGAGTACCAACTCCAATACGCCAGGGGACCATGATATCTCCACAAATCAAAGTCCTTCCATACAACTACTTGTAAATTAGTTGTTCCCAGATTAACCTTGTACATATCCTCTCTTTAAAACCCTTTAAAAGGGGATATTCATGTCATTGTACTTAGTACACACTAATATTAATATAGGGCTCTTCCCTCAGAAAGGGACAACACTTTTCATACTAATTCAAACACTGTTCATGTATGCATAGTTTTTTCGATCTTTTCCATATAAAAGGGCTTTTAGCTCTTTTAGGGTCGTAAGCAGGAAGCGGTTCCCTTCATTTGGCCGGGTAACACATGGAGTTAAACCAAAACGGGCTCTAAACGAAATTGACAACTATGAAATCATGTCCTTCTGTGAAGTTATATTCTAAATCTTTATAAAATGGCTTGGCTCATGTGATTCTCATTCCCTATATTCTTCAGCTTTAAGGGTTAACTACTCATAAGGTGGAAGCCTTTTTGTTGATTAGCAGCAAGGGGGAAGATTGCTATAGTGGATAGTTCAAAAAGGACGAAATTTATTTCCCTAGCATGTCTGACATGTGCTTACTCAGTAAGGTGGAGAAACAATCTGAGAACCTTCTTCTCCATTCCTCTTATTCTCAAAGCATTTGGCATTTTAGGTAGGTTACAGGTCAACTAGTGTATTTTATGTTTGTCTAGTGAAACTCGTTCTTGCCAGGATGCATTGCTCCTTTTGTGACGAGAGAACCCTTTGTGACAAGAGATTATCTTTACGAAGGTGCTCTATATTGGCTATCTTATGGTCTTAATGCAATAGAACTCACCCTAAGTTGTAAAAACAAAAAACAAAACAAAAAAAAAATCAAAAACAAAAAAGAAAAAAAAACAAATATAAGGGAGGTTATAAAGAATTGATTGATTTAGTTCCAGCTTGGTAGATTGTTGGCTGCTCATTTGAACAGAGTTCAAGCGCTACAAGTTGGAAGATTTCTTCATTAATTGGGATGCATGAAAAATTGAGGGAGACATGCAGCTTTTGAAGGTGTTTTTTTTTTTAAAGTTCAACAATGAATGAGGCTGCCCTTTCGAAATTTGGCATCACTTGGTATTAAGGGACCTCCAGTCGTAGAGGGAAGTGCGTGGTTGTTTTCTTAGATCTAATTGGCATCAAGAAATCCATCTAAAATCGAAGTTTGCAAGGTTATGAATTGAGTGGTGGTAAATAAGAAGGGTTTGTTCATTGCTAAGAAGCATGGACACGGACACGGACTCGGACACGGGACACGGATACGACACGACACGGACACGCCGACACGGCATTTCTCAAAAAAGTAGGACACGAACATTTCGGGGACACGTTAATAATATCTATTAATTTATATATATATAATCATCTACTAAAAAACTAATATCATTTTAACTTTTTTAATCAATTTAGCAATCAACAAATAGGAGAAGGCCCATTAAGAGGTAGGGGCAGACCGAAGAAAACATGGATGGAAGTGATTAATTCAGATTTGAAAAAGTTTCACTTATCGAAAGATTTAACTCAAAACAGAACGGAATGGAGAAACAGAATTCATGTAGCCGACCCCAATATGGTTGGGATAAGGCTTTGATAATGATGATGATAGCAATCAACAAATAAAAATTCAACTACCAACTAACAAACATATCAAATTATTAAATATTAATACAACACTAAAACATAATTCATAATCATTAAAACATGAAATATCCATAGTTCCATAAAATCCATATAAAGAAAAAGGCGGATCATCTCTTTCCCCTCGCTTACAAAAAAAAAAAACAAAAAGCAAAAGAGAAGCCAATCTTGAGGCCTATTCTTTAGTGAAATATTTATTTATCTTTTGCTTGTGATATGATTGATATTTATAATCATATATTTTTCCATGATATAAAATTATTATATATCAAGTTTACAAGTTTTAATAACGACATATTAACAAAGTGTCCAAGAGATATTAGCCACATGTTTATTTTTTAGTCATAGACACGAGTTAGAAATTGTGGGACATGTTGCAGAAAGAGTGTCAAACAAGTGTCCGAAATTAAGATTTTTAATTCTTAATTATAGACATGACTAAATAGTATCAGACAAGTGTCCGAGAGTGTCCGAGGAGTGTCGGTGTCCGACTCGTGTCCGACACGGACACGTTACTTTCTTAGAAGTGTCCGTGCTTCTTAGGTTCATTGAGTGCTATGAGTGGCTAAGGGGAAAGGTGGTGTGTGGGATGTCATTCAGGAGATCTTTGTTGAAGATCTGGAGTATTATCCCTTTTAAATATTCATCTCTGTTGGAGGAGGAACTGGAGTATTATCCCTTCTAAATATTCTAATATTTCTGGTTACTTGTTGATGCAGTCTAGGCCCCAACAGCCCATCTTCAAATTAGATTAGGATTATTATTGTTATTAGGAAAGTTTCCATTTTTAGCCTAGGGTTTTCTTGCTTATTAAGTTTGTTTTACTATATATATGGTATTGTAGAGAAGAAATTCTCAGATTTAGTTGATTAATAGAATTGGGTTTTTCCCAGAGGTGTTTCCTCGTGTGGTTTGAAGTCATCTCGACGGTTCGAAGTGTCCTTGGACACGTGCTTAGGCACCTCCACGCAAGCCCTAACCCTAGGGCTGCATCAGATTGGTATCAGAGCCAATCAATCGGCATGTTACACCTCACCCCATCATCCTGCACGATCCCTTCCCTGCAAACACCACCGGAACAACCCATCCGACCCAAACCCTAATCGTCCCAAACCCTAATCGTCCACGACCGAGTCCAGCCCTAATCCTCAGCCGGCCAGACCTTATCTCCCCGCCGTGCCTCATACCACTGAACATCCAACACAGTTCCACACCCCAGATCTACACCCCTTACGAAACACATCACACCACTACCATCTCAGCAACCTTTCCCCTCCTCAAATCTCCATCGCCACTGCCTTCCAACCCCACCTTCCAAATTCCCGAACCCAGTGTGCATTCAAAAAAAAAAAAAAAAGGGGAAAAGAGGGCGCAGAGAGAAGAGACGACAGAAGATGTACCTTGCACCATCGCCACGCCGTCTGCTACTGCTATTCGCTGTCGTCGTTCGAAGACCGTGATTCCCACCATCGTGTCGACTTGCCCTGCACAGCCAGCTGTCGTCGCCGATCACCGCATCTTCCACAATCGGCCTCCTCCAGACGTCCTCCTCGCACACCTGCGCCGCACGCCATCATTCCCGCAGCAACGCTTGTCTCCCTGCATCCTCACCCGCAAGCCGCCTGCGGTTATCCGCTCGCCGTCGTCATCAGTCGCCTGCCACCAGCCACCGGCCGCTCACCCATCTTCTCCCTCCTCTCCTCTTGTATCCACTGAAGCACCCGGCCGCTCACCCATCCTCTCCCCTCCTCTCCTCTTGAATCCACCGAAGCACAAAGCGGCAAGAGCCCGTTTTTATCTCCAGCTTCTCATCACGAAGAACGAGACAGCGAATTGGGCCAGATCAACATCAACTGTGATCCGATTTCCGATCTGTGTTTTACCAGTGTACTTCTGAAGAGTAGATCTACACGTCAGGCCAGTCAGATTTCAATTTTGCATTAAAAAAAATGCCTCCTAAGAAGCAAGTGGATGCTAAATCTTCATCTTCTTCACTTGAAGATTTGGCTAGTATCATTAGAGAATTATCTGCAAAAGTTGATGGCATGCACACTACCCTGCAACAATTGGACATTAGAGTAACAAATTTGGAAAATCATCAGCGTGTGCATCACCACCGTGATGATAGTGCAAATATTCGGAATCAACGGGATCCAACGGTCCATAATCCTGATCGAGATTTAGGAATTAAAATTGTGATTCCCGAATATGATGGAAAATTGCAACCTGCTGAATTCATGGATTGGTTAGTGTGTGTGGAAAATATTTTTGCACATAAGCCAATGACTGAGCATCATAAAGTCACACTGATTGCTACCAGATTTCGTAATTATGCTGCAACTTGGTAGGCTGAAATGCAAAGAAAACGGAGGAATCAGAACATGGACCCTGTTAATACATGGACTGAGATGAAAAATATTTTGAAACAAAAATTCCTCCCTGTCAACTATGCAAGAGATCTCCGTTCCAGTTTTCAAAATTTGAAACAACGGTCCAAGACAGTTGTTGAATATTCTGAGGAATTTTTGACTCTGCAAGCTCGTTGTGGCTTGAATGAAGATGATGATGTGGTAGTTGATAGATTTTTCAATGGATTGAGACTAGACATTCAGCATATCCTTGCCTTTCAACATTTTGATAATGTCGATGAACTATCCAACATGCTATCAAGGCTGAGGGAATTGCAAATTATCAAGTACAAAAATCCAAATGGGTTTCTCCGAAGAATTCATCTCTACAAGAAGCTAAATTCAATGGACAGATTTTTGCTAGGACTGAAGGTCAAAATAAGATGGTTTGTTTTCATTGTCATCAGCACGGGCATCGAAAAGCAGACTGTCCAAAGCGAATACATTTGATTGAGATTGAAGGTGCTGATAACAATATCCGAGATGATATTAAGGATACTGATACTGATCCTAAAGATATTGACAATTCCAAGGATATTGACACTGCGGAAATTGAATTCATCGATGCAGAGCCCCCAGATGAAGTTCTTATTGTCCTCAAGGATGCTTCACCAACTGTTGAGCATAAGTGGTTGCGCAAAAATATTTTCCGTTCCACAGGAATAATTCAAGGACAAAACTGCATAGTTGTTATTAACAGTGGAAGTTGTGAAAACCTCATCTCCCAAGCCCTTGTTGATCGCCTTCAATTGAAAGTTTATAAGCATAACCGTCCTTATTTTGTCAAGTGGCTAATGAATGGTGATCAAGCGCATGTTCGACATACTTGCAAAGTTACTTTTGCTATTGGTGAGACTTACACAGATACAATCCAGTGTGATGTGCTACCTATGGATAGTGGTGATATCTTATTGGGCCGTCCTTGGATGTATGATAAAAATGAAACTCATGGTATGCGCGACAACACCTATACATTCATGCATGGTGGACAGCAAATTACTCTTCATCCTGAGAAACTACAACCGCCAAAAAAGAATTCCTGGAAAGCTGCCACAAAGGAAGTCCTTCATGTTCAACATATTTACACTGGCAATCCGAAGCAGAATCGAGTTCGAGGACGAACTCTTCTTTCAACCAGGGGAGGATGATGCAGTTTAGGCCCCAGCAGCCCCTCTTCAAATTAGATTAGGATTATTATTGTTATTAGGAAAGTTTCCATTTTTAGCCTAGGGTTTTCTTGCTTATTAAGTTTGTTTTACTATATATAAGGCATTGTAGAGAAGAAATTCTCAGATTTGGTTGATTAATAGAATTGGGTTTTTCCCAGAGGTGTTTCCTCGTGTGGTTTGAAGTCATCTCGACGGTTCGAAGTGTCCTTGGACACGTGCTTAGGCACCTCCACACAAGCCCTAACCCTAGGGCTGCATCACTTGTAAGGACTTGAGATCTTCGCATTTGAAACCATGTCCTTCTGGGAAGTTCTTTTCTAAGTCTTTCTGAAATGGGTTGGTTCCCTTATCTAATTCTCTTTGCCTTTGTTCTTTGGCTTGGTAGGTGCTATTGCTAACTCCTCATAAGCTGGAAGCCTTCTGTTGAATATCAGCAAGAAGGACGAATGCTGCAGTGGATAGTTTAAAAAGGAGGAAATTTATTCCTCCCACATGTTTGAGTGGGCTTGCTCTATAAGGTACAAAAGCAGTCTGTGGAACTCTTCTTGTCCATTGTTCTTATTCTTAGAGGATTTAACATTTCTCTTAGCTAGGTCTGAGGTGATCTGATTTTTTAATTTGGTTGGTGAAACTTCTTTTGCAAGGATGCATTGCTATTTTCATGAAAAGAGATTGTCTTCATCATGGGTCAAAATAGTGGCCGCTATGTAGGGTACCGGCCATAGTAGTGAGGGCCGCTACGGTATTTGAGTGTTAGCACTGCTATGCAGCGTTAGTGCCGCTATATAGCGGCTAGGTTTTGATGACTTCAAAGAGTCCTCTTTCTCTCTTTTTACTTCTATTTTTACCACAATTCTTCTCCAAGTTGGGTCCGTAACATCACTTTCTTCCAATTTAAAGCTAGAACACATACCCAAAAGAAGAAGAAAAAAAAATACAATAAGGGGACCGCTATGCCCCCTTATCTTAGTTACTTTAGAAAAAAAAACACACACACACACACACACACACACATATTCTAGCTTTTTACAATATTCTAGATTTTTTGTAATTGTTTTGGATTTTTTTTCAATTTTTTAGAATCACGCTACTACCCTTTATGTAGAGCCCGCTACATAGCATTTCAGTGGCTGCCCTGTGCCCACTATGCCAACCACTACAGCTATTTTGATCCCCAATCTTCATGAAGGTGCTCTATATTAATTATATTGTGATGTTTATGGAAGGAAAAAAGATGAGAGAATTTTTAACAAATAGGAAGGAGTTTATGAAGAATTGAAAGATTAATAGGAAATCTACCAATTGCTAGCTCAATGGTCAGGCACTGGCTGTCCACAAAAACAACCAGCCATAGTGCTAAATGCTAATGGTTAGGGACTTGGGTAGAGTGTGTGTAAGTGAGGTAGTTGTTCCAGAGCCAAATAAATAAATATTATAGATTAGTTCTTGTTAGCATTGTTAGATGGTTGCTCATTCGATAGGTGTTCAAGGGCTAGCTACAGGTTAGAAGACTTCTTCAGTAATTGGGATGTGTGTATTGTCAAGAGAGATGTGCAGCCTTTGAAGCAATGATGCGCAAATACTGATGCGGGTACAAGCAATGATACAGGGATACAGATACGACTTTGCACTTTTGGAATACATGGATATAGATATAGCTGTACTACTTTTTCTTTAGAACATTTCTGAATTAGTGAAAATATCACTGCTTACATTAAGTTCTAACATATTTTATTATATAAAAAAAAACTATTGGTGCAGTATCGAGTACTGATATGAGTGTCATATCGGTCTGACGTGGATACACCGAACATTAATGAGTATTGGGCTATCACAGTTCGCAAGGTTGCAAAATGGAATCCATTACCAATGATTTTTTTTAAGTTTTAACATGAATGGGGTCACCCTTGGAAAGTCAGCACCGGATGGTAGGGAAGCTCCATTTAGTGATATTGGGAAGTGCTTGGTCGATTTCTTGGATCCAACTGGCATCTAGGAACCTAGTGAAGCTGAGACTTGGGTGATTGGGGATGGAGAGTCTTAAGAATATTTTCTTCCTTTTCCATCAACCTGATTACAGAAAGTGGCCTTCCTAATGTTCTGTCATAAGTGTTCCACAAATCCTTACATCCGTGGAGGATGCATTTTTCATTTTTTATTTTTATTTTTTAACTGGTTGCATTTCTTAATTCTGGACATTAGAACTTTTTGTACTTTGCTTGGCCTCTCACTTGTTCATTTGTTTAGAGAGACTAATTGTGGCAGATTCTGGTGTCATCTGGACTGGACTTGACAGAACTTCAAAGTTTTGAGATCCACCTCTTTCATTTTTTTTTTTTTTTGTTTGCATATGCCTTCTAGACCACATATTGCATCTGCTTTCATTTTTAATATAACTCTATTATTAAAAAAAAAAAAGCAAAAATAGAAGTTAGGACCAGCTGAGAGCAGACCTTTGGGGCACCAGAAAAGCAAAAAACTTTTGATATCACATCTTTAATTGAGTGAGAAACCATGATTTTATTGCTTGATTCTATACTACCAACTCCATCATGAGGAAAGTAAATACCTTCTGGATCTACATCTTTGGCTGATTTAACAACCAAACTTTTAGTGCGTCGTTCAGTGCTACCAACTTCTGCAACTTTGGAATCTGAATCTGAGTCATCAGATGATAAAGCGACTGCTTCACCCCATGATCCTGCACTCTTCATGGTAGAAATGACCTGAAGTGAAGAAGTTTTGAAACAAAAAGTCAAACAAAGAGTTTATGCACTAATGTTAAAGAGGCATGCTCTGGAGTGAACACTGACATGCCAACCCTCCATGCAAACCAGCTGTGGGGCCCACTGGGGGTCCAGCCTCGGGATGGGACAATGGGTGGAACGATCCAAGTAGAACCATCCTAGGTATCAAGTTTGACGCCAATCCCATAGCCCTAACCCCTTCATCCATGGCCCACAAGTTTAACAATTTCATATTTAAAATTTGTTTTGAGCAATCCAACAGACCAATCGATGCAGATGGGTTCCAATCCCTCAAGGTCAATGACTATTGCAGTGGTGTGGGGGGGGGGGGGGGGGGGGGGGGGGGGGGGGGGTGATCCCCTATTTGGCGAACAGTTTGGATTGCTGACATGTGGGCCCCACAGGCCACAACATGCTTCACACAGGTCACCAGAATATTTCTCTTATATATGTGCATGTTATGGCGGAAAAAAAAATAAGAAGAATATCATTACGACAAAAAATGCATACAAAGCATGTAGTCAAATAATAAGAAAAATATCATTAAAACAAAAAACGCATACAAAGCTTGTCCTAACTATGTTGCGTTTAGCTGCATGAATTCTGCTTTGCGATTCCAATTTATGACAGAACAGTGGCCCAGCATTCACATTGTAGATGTGACAAAAGTTGTACGCTAGTTGTCTACCTGACGCAACCCTCCTCAATCCGGGCTTGTACCAGTAATAAATTGGTGGAGTTGTGTCAGGATATAACATGAGCCATTGAAAATTACAAGCCCTTCAACATTTCTTTGCAGTTGGAACTAAGAATGTACACTTGAAGGTCTAGGATTAATAGGCCAAACATGCAAAGCCACAAATGGACATTCTTGAGAGAAAATCATGGCTAAACTTTATCTTTATGCAACACTAGGAAAAGAAAAATGAAATTTGAGAGACTCGTTTGACTGGAGAAAAATGGAAGATTAAAAAAAAAATTCTCTTTATAAACCTAGTTTCTCTATGGATTTCTTTTAGGGGCAGTCCGTTTGTAGGGTGAGTAAATAAACCTCTCTGCAGTACAAATTTGAATTGGGGAGCTTTTTTTCCACTGCCATTGATGTGGAGAAAATTGTCCCTAGTTCTAATTTGTATTGTGGACAATTTCCTCCAGATGTTTTCTCCACATCCAAGTAGGCAGAAAATGGCAACTCAGAGACCCCACTAGTTGGATAAATGAGAAGAAATCTATAGTTGTAGTCTTGTAGAATCCCTACTGAGCTTCAGCATGTTTTTCTGTAACACTAATTCTTCATTGTGCTAGGATTTCAAATGGCAAAAACTATGTTGGAGAAAACCCATTTTGACACATATTTTTCACAAAAACCAATTTTGACACATTTTTCACAAAAAAATGTTAAATAAATGATTAATCTTCAATTTTAGATGGTAAAAGTTCAGCTTTACTAGAGAAAAGGGTGTTTTCTACACCCCTTCAAGGAAAAAATCATTTCTCCTACTTTTTTGGTAAATTTAGTTCAGAGGAGGATTACTTTGGTCTCTACAAGAAATCGAAACAGGAGAAAGATATTTTTCTAGAGAGAAGTCTTCAGATATTTTTCTAGAGTCCTCTACTTTTTCCTCATCCTAACTGGCCATTAGAGTAGAAAAGTAATTCACCCCTTACCTACTTTCTTTCCTTTCTAAACATAAAAAAGAAGTAGATGAAATGTGTTTCTCCTTAAAGGTGTAGATAAAACAGTCTTTTCTTTATAAAACCTAATTATATATATTAAAGCAATAGGGAGCCTTGCTCTAGAGTGTGCTAGGACAGCAGTACGAGAGTTCTTCTCTCAAAAAACTACACATAAATAAAAGAGGTTATTGAGAAGCCACATCAGCATTCTCTCTTAAGAGATTCTTGCCTCATGCAGTATAAAAGATCTCCTAGGTACCTACTGTTATCTTAGTGCATTATTTCGAATCTTAAAATACATGGTTTTTATTTTTGAAGGGAAAGTCCTTCAATCACGAAAACTTAGGTGAACATCAAAGCTCATCATGAAAGTTTCCACATAGAGTATACTATTAACTATACAATAGCTAGTTTCCAAATGGAGTCCACAATTAACGTACACAACAGATAAGCTAAAATCTCAAATATCCAAAATGTCATAAGAGACAAGGGTAGATTGCAAAAATGGTTGAAAGACTTTGATGAACGAAAAAAATGCTCCATTCCTCAAAAGGCTCAAAGATAAAAAATCCCAAGGCAGGATAGGATAATAGTGACAGATACAAGTTTTATAAGCTACAGATACAAAGTAGTATGATACCCGGTTTTGATCCCATGGCAGATTGTGGTGATGGTGGATACAGACATGAGGAAATCGTGTTGATATTACCCATTGTAAGCTAGAAAATCTCATCAATCCAAGGAAATTTCATCAGAAGAAAAAAGGGCAATGGGAAAAGCATAAGACGTAAGACAGAAGAAGCAAAACACATTGCATCCTTGACAGGTGGAGTCCTTTTTTTAAAGGTATAGAAGTCCAAAGCCATTCTTTAGACCGGACTTCCTTGTGACGATTGTATCCTTGACATTACGAGAAAATTACCTGACTATTTCCATAGACAAGAATCATTCTTTAGATTTTGTATTGTGATATTTGGTTATGATTCAAAAACTAGTTCTTGATGACTATTGATGTGCATCCATTCGACTACACAGGAATGCTCCAAAGAATGATGGCATCTTTGGTTTGTTTTGTACCTTATTTCTTCATGGGAAAGTCAAAACTAATTAAAGGTTTGCTTGGCTTTTTTTTTCCACCGTTATTTTTCTTTTTCTTTTCAAGGGATTTATCTCAACCACTGTCACACCCCACATGATATCCCTCAAAGACTGAGCTCCAACGAGGTATTGACGTATTTGTATGAAAAAGGATGTATGCTTTTACTTCTTTTTTCTATTTTCTAATTTCTTTTTTATTCTTTGAATGGTATCATTTTTTTCCTTATGCTTCCATCCATTTTTTCCTTTTTTATTGGGACATTCAACACATGCATTTTTTCGATTTACAAAGATTTAATAGGTGTGATATTGCAATAGTTTTTATATCAACAGAAATTTAAAAAATATCTAATTTTATTAAATAAACTTTTTTCTAGGCCTTATTTATATTATTTTTTTGGGTACCCCAGCCCACACAAGTGGGAAGAGGAAGTTCACACCATGGGATAGAGAGCCCACACAAGTTGCCTCAAAAGTAGTAGTAATAATAATAATAATAATGCCCAAGTTTTTCCCTCCTTCATCTCCTCTATCCTCTCTTATATTATCTTATAAAACTATCAAGCAAGCCCACTTTAGTCTCATCTACTTTGGACAAATTAGATTTGATGTGAAGAGTCCCAATAGGGTCTCTTAATTTACTATTCAATTGGAGTAGGCTATTAAGTTACTATGATAATTGATAATCTTTATTTTAAGGAAGATAGCCAAACAAATCTAGTTCCTTTCTATTTTTTCAGGAAATAAGTATCATGGGCCCACCATTTTGATTCTTCATCAATAAGGTAGCACAGACCCGACAATAACATCTCTCTAAAAATCATTAGTGGGGCCCATAATGTAAGGACCCAACCCCAGAAATTTTGGCCATTAGTTATTTTAATTGTAGATCATATGGACCCCACTTGGATAGCAATTAACCTCGAACCTGTTAGAAATTAAACAACCATGTCCCAAATTTATTTATTTAGAAAACCAATTCTTCAATTAGTTAATATTTAGTAGCAATTAGTTAAGATGAGTTAATAAACCATATGTCTAATTAGTATTTAACCCTTAAAAAAGCTTTATTCAGAAGTAAATCTAGGGGAGTTTACTAGTTGGTCCCCTCATGAAAAAACATATGTCCAACTCAAGTTTGAATTCAATATGGATTTAAAAAGAACCAAATATTTTAATAAGGTTTTGTGGTTAGAGTCTTTTTAACTTGTATTTCTTATGAAACTCCCTACGTTAAGTGAACAAACAAATGTGGCCTTACTTCACAAAAATTAATACGTTACCACTAGTTGTTAGTGTTTAAGAAAAATAAATGGACTTTAAGTAAAAGAGGGACTTAAAGTAGCATCAATAGAGTTTTAACCAAACACCTCAACTCAAGCCAATTTAGTACATATACATTACACATCTGCACTTTTGGAATTCACACCGCAAAGTTAGAGAGAGTACGTCTAGTCGTCTAGAGAAAGGAACATTGGGTGAAAACTAGAGATCACACACCTAAATCATGTTTCAAGCTCTAAAGTTACATAGTTCTTACTTGATTTAATATTTACATGTTTATGTCATTTCAATTTGATGCGTTGTGATGTTTTCCTTGATTCATAATTCAATCATATAGATTTGAAGAGTTTTCTGTTGTTGATTCAATTAATGGTTTTGTTTCATTCTGTGGCATTGGATTTTGGGGATTTTTCTAAATTTAGGTCATGTTAGAATTTTCCACAATTGGGAGTTTTAATGCAATTGGACTCAATTCTATCTCAAACATCCAAAGACTCGAATTCAATTCATGTGATTCTTGAATCCTACCATGATTATTATCTTTATTTTGTGTCAATTCAGTGATCTTTTATTCTATATGACTACACAAATTGGGGTTTTTACTTAATCCTATGTGAATAATATTCGGATTCGTGTAAATTTGAGATTCACCATTAATGGAGATCTGCTTGCATTCAATTCATGGTGCTTGGAAAGAATTTGAAACAAAATATGGTGTTTTATTTTATTTTGCAAACCACAGCTTTTATTTAAATATTTTTTATAACATCTTTTATTTAAATATCATGATTAAAAATAATCTTTCAAGAAAGCCAATATTCTCTAAAAATCCAAAAAAAAAAATTATATTTATAATCATTGGCACGTTCCACCCTGAAATTATAAAATGCTGGTAAAAAATCCCCATCGAAAAGTGCTAGAGGTCATTCTTTCTGAATAGCCAGAACTAAAAAATAAGATATGATTTCTAGAAATAATTTCTAGAGTCTAAACAATTTGAATTTTTTTTCTTTGGCTATTTCACAAGAAAATGTTTTTTCAGTTATCTTTCAAACAAAACTAGTTAGAATTAAATCGAAGCTTTGTAGTATATCTTATGAATATTTTCCGAGGACTGGTAAATAGTTTTTCTACACAATAATGTATTTTCTCTTAAAACTATATTTTTCTAAAATTTCAGAAAATTTCACAGATGTAATCAAATTATATAATTTAGAGTTTGTCCTTATTTTGGATGGAAATCAATAAAAATTAGTTTTGAAACTTAAGCATTTCTATAAATGAAATTAAAAATAAAATACTACGAGATTTTAAAACTACTATTTGTGCAACAAAAAATTTCAGCACCTATGAACTGGTTTCATGCACAATTTTCAAGGGTAGGTTTCTAATGGAAAATAAATTTTGATAAAATTTAGATATGTTATACTATATATCCAGAATATGTAGTTCAAATATATTGGTTATGGGAACTACCTATATCCAATAGCATTCGTATTCATATTGATGGTCTAAGTTGAGGGCATACCAATTGTGTCCATATATGTCTAAAAGCATGATAGAACTTCACAAGTCAAGTTATGATGAGTTCATTCAGTCATGATAATCAATGGGAATTAAGAGATGGTATCTTTATAAGATGTAATAGTGACTTTGTAACTTTTTTTTACTCTTTGAGTCGGTACTTGAAACCATAAAACTAGAAAGGGCTTACACAGTAGGGGAGGACTAATGTTGTGTACAAAGAAGCACGGACACGGACACGGGACACAGATACGACACGACACAGACACATCAACACGGCATTTCTCAAGAAAGTAGAACACGGACACGTCGAGGGACACGTTAATAATATACATTTATATATATAATCATATACTAAAAAAATAATACAATTTTAACTTTTTAATCAATTTAGCAATCAAAAAATAAAAATTCAAGTACCAACTAACAAACATATTAAATTATCAAAATATCAATACAACACTAAAACATAATGCATAATCATTAAACGTGAAATATCTATAGTTCTATAAAATCCATACAAAAAAAGGAAGGATCATCTCTTTCGCCTCCCTTAAAAAAAAAAAGAAGAGTAAAAAAGAAGCTAATCTCGAAGCCTATTCTTTAGTAAAAGATTTATTTGTCTTGTGCTTATGATATGATTAATATTAACAAGCGTACATTTGTCGATGGTATAAAATTGTCATATATCAAGTTTACAAATATTAGTAACCATATTTTAACAAGTGTCTAAGAAATATCAGCCACATGTTTATTTTTTAGTCATAGATACAGGCTAAAAATTGTGAGACACGTCGCAAAAAGAGTGTCGGACAAGTATCCGAAATTAAGATATTTAGTTCTTAATTATGAACACGGCAAAAAAAGTATCGGACACGTGTCCGAGGAGTGTCGGTGTCCAATACATGTCCGACACGGATACGTCACTTTCTTAGAAGTGTCTGTGCTTCTTAGGTTGTGTATAACTAACACCAGTGGTTGGGGACCTTGCATGTGTTTTTATTATTAATTGTCAGATCCGTATAGAGGGTGTCATCAAGCTAGCAAGATGAAAAACTCAACAAGTGGGATGCAACTGACCCCGCCTCCACAGGGGTAAAATGCATGGGCCTTCTCCTAGTTGGAGGAAGTACTATGGCTAGGTGTGCCAATTGATAGTTCTTTTTTCACATCTATATTTCAATTAAGTTTATAATTAAACTTATACATATTCATGTGTCAAATTATTCATTTTTTGCAGATTATGCTCTTTAAGTTCATATTTTGGCACACTCAAGTTAAATCTATGTCAGCTACTCTATGTTTACTCATAATCTTTTGGTATTTTGATGCATGAAATTGAATCAATCTTTATATGTACATTTTAAATTAAGTATCGTATCTACTGAGTTCCTCCTATTTTCGCCCCAATCATGAACCATTTTTAGGTAACAAATAATATGTTAGTGTTGACAATGCTAACGATGACAATGAGGGTGTGAATGTGATGCAAGTTGGATACATCCGCGGAGACAACTAGAGTTACTAGTTGAACATTCAGGTTCCAATTTATTTAGGTTCATTTAGCTTATTTTAATTTCACAGACAAGTATTGCGATATGGTTGTAATTGATTTTAATATTTGAATTCATGACTTTACGTATAGATTTGATAAATTAGTTTAGGTGGATGAGTCAAGTGTAAATGATTTGTGCATGTCAAGAAAAAAAATCGCTACGGTATGATTTGACTAAACTCACAGATGCAGATATTATTGGACTTTATTGTCCAAATAGCATATTTCTTTTATCTGGATTTGGGTTGTGACACTTAAAATACAAAATATCAAAATTTATTTGAAAGGGAAAAAACACAATGCACTTTGACATGAATGACATCTAAAAACTTTATTTATTTATTTATTTTTGGGCCTAGGCTAATCACGGGCCTTTGTTTCTAGGTGTACGTTGTATAGAAATATTAGGATCTCATCAACCAATCAACACTTCAGTTCCAAATTATTGAAGGATGTGCGGACGCATTTGGGTAGATAAGAGGGTTAAGACCGTCTTAATTACCAATCTCCCACACAGAATTACAGATGCAAGCCAGCCCTTACGTCACCCAGCTCTTGGGCCCAGCCCATAGGCCAAAGTTAGCAGCAGGAGGCTTAAGCCTGCTGAGGCCCATTAAAAAGATTAAAATATCAGAATCATGCAAGCATAAGATTAAGAGTCATCAATTGGCCCATGGGCCCGTTACCCGATTCACCCGATTCAAGCCCTCCCGTCCCAAAGGGTTTTAGCCCTGCCCAAGCCCAGTTGTCAAGCGGGCTGGCCCAACTCAAATAGTGTTTGTGCTAGGTTTGGGCTTAGGGTTTAAAGCCCGGCCGAACCCAACCCGATAGCTTGCCGACCAACCCAGCCAGCGAGCCCCCCCACAGGCTATTCATATAGCAAACTAGCAATGGGTAGTTATTTGTACTTTATACTCATGAATTCATGTAGGCTTCCAGCTATTTGTACTCATGTCCATCAGTCCATGTAGCAAACTAGCAATGGCCACTGGGTAGTGCTTGTACTTTGTACTCATCCATAATGCATTCATTTCAAAATGATGTTATTAAATGATAAAAAAAATTTAAAAAGCCCAGACCAACCAGCCGGCCAGAAAAAAGCTGGATGGGTGAGCTTGGGCTTAGACTTTTCAAACAAAGCCCAGCTCACTAGAAAAAAAAGCCCGCTGGGTAAAGCCAGTGGGCAAGCTTGGGTATCACTTTCATGGCCGGCCCGGCCCGATGACAATCGTTACATAGGATTCTTTCCTATTTTTCCATAATGATTAGCTAAACTTTAGGGATATATATTTGATTTTATTAGAAAGTTTATATTAGGAATTAGAATCTGATTTTGATTGGAGTTGTTTCCAAGAATAGATTATAGCTAGACTTGCTTATATTTTATTTTGTCTTGAAAACAATACATTTTGGATGGAGGCCTGTCCTAAGCATTGGGCTTCCAAAGTAGGCCGTCCTTAGCTGCTCTCTAAAAATTGGTATCTGATTCAAGTTCAGACTCAGATCATCGATAGGTAGCCTGTGAATCCAATCCCATTTCAAATTGCTTCAGGGAGCTATTTCCCTTGGCAGGTATGACCTTCCTTTCTAAATCTAGTGTCTCCAATGAAAGTCCTTTCGTGGAATGTTAAGAGGGATCTCTAGGAAGCCATTGTAGCAGCATTTATGGAAGTTGATAAGAGAGCATAATCCTGATATTTTAGTTATGTTAGAAACTCATACTAATGTGACTAATGCCCCCAAGATTGTCAGAAAGGTCATGCGAAAGTTTCCGGCCAATGCTTTAGTTCATGGGAATAGCCATATTGGGGGGATTTACGTCTTCTGGAACGCATCAATGATTACCATATCTGTGATTGATTACACAGATCAGCCATCTCCTTTGCAGTTTTGGTTGGTAATAGGGGTGCCAATAATTGCATTGTTTCAGCTGTATATGCTTCACTTTCAACAAGTTCATGCGTCAGCTAATGATCCCTGGCTCTTTATAGGTGATTTTAACCACATTCTTCATTATAAGGAGAAATTAGAGGGTATTGTTGACCCTTTAAGCGCAGTCAACAGAGAATATGCTAATTTTCTTGGATTGACCAGTCTCTCTGTTTTAAACTTTGTGGGTCAGCCCTTTACTTGGTCTAATAATAATAGATGGGGCCCAAGTAGAATCCTTGAAAGGTTGGACAGGGGATTAGGTAATGGAAGATGGCTGAACTCTTTTGCTAACCACTTCATTACGCACCTCACTAGGATTGGGTTGGACCACAACCCAATCCTCGTATCAGAGATGGCCTATGAAGAGAGAAATTTCAGATCTTTCAGGTATGAAAATCTGGCATTTCGACCCTGAATTTAGGAAAAAAGTGGCCTTGACCTGGGAAAAACCTTGAGGATAGCTCTTCCAATCTTTTGGATGAGCTTTCTATCCTGTCAAAGAATCTGGATGAGTGGAACAAGCGGCCTTTTGGGAACGTGATCAAAGAGACAACTTTTAAAAAGCAGATTTCATAGTTTGCAGAACCATAGAGATTTCCACTATTCCACGTATCTCCAGGACCATGAGAAAACCCTGTCAGAAGAGTGTGCTAATAGGCTTAATCAGGAAGAGATCTTTTGGGCTCGAGGATCTAGACTGCAGTGGCTAAAATATAGTGATAGAAATACTAAGTTTTTCCATGAAACAGCCCCATGGCATTCTAGATCAAATAAATTTCTCTGCTTAAAGAGTGATGAAGGTCATATTGTCACATCAGAAAGGGAGAAGAAAGACCTAAGCTGGTCTTATTATAATTACTTGTATTCTGCAACCTCTACTTGTAATCCGGTGGCTTTGGTTATTCCTGATCATCTTCCTATAGCCATTTCTGATGTGGATAATGTGGCGGCTCATGGAAACCCCTTCTGAGGAAAAGGTAAAGCGCCTGTCTTTTCCATTAACAAAGATAAGTCCCCTGGACCCAATGGGTTTAATGCCAGTTTTTAACAAAGTTTTTGGGTAGAAATTAAAGAAGATGTGATAAGATTTGCGAAGGATTTTTTTTTTTAAATGATTTCCTAGACCCTAAGGTTTACCGAACCATTATTGCTCTGATCCCAAAAAAACAAGGGGCAACGCGTATTGCAGATTTTCACCCAATTAGCTTATGCAATGTCCACTACAAATTATCTCAAAAATTATGGTTGGCAGGATCAGGCCTCTTCTTCATAGGTTTATCTCAGATAATCAGGGTGCGAGAGCTAATGACAATGTGATCGTAGCCAAGGAAATGCTGAATGTCTGGCCTGCATCACAAAGGCATAGGAAAAGGCATATATGCGCCCATAAACTGGATGTCCACAAAGCCTACGATACCATATATTGGAATTTCCTTAAGGCTTGCCTTTGAAATTTGGGTTTCTTGGATCAATTTGTTACTAGAATCATGCATTGTGTTTCTTCTATATCTTTTCAAGTCAGAGTTAATGGAGCTTATTCTGATTTCATCGTTCCCTCTCGTGGTCTAAGGCAAGGTGACCCAATCTCACCTTATCTCTATCTAATTTGCGGGGAGGCATTAAACAAATTTCTTTCTAATCAGAGCCGTATTGGAAGGATCTTGCATCCAAAAATATCTCCAGGTAAAGATCGTGTGGGTCTCCTACAATTTGCAGATGATGTTGATTTTCCTACCGGCTTCGATTAAAAATAACAAGAGACTAAATAAAATCTTGGATTTATTTGGCAAAGAGTCAGGTCAAAGAATAAATAGGGAGAAATCTGAGGTTATGTTTTCAGTTAACAAACCCAACAATTTAAATAGGAATACTTGTGATGAGTTAAGAATTGGCAAGTGTACAGATAAGATCACTTATTTGGGCTCTTCCTTGCAAGTGGGACTGAGAGTGTTAGCAGATGAGAATGGAAGTATCCAGAGACTCAATAGGAAATTGGCTGGCTGGAGTGGGTCTTCTGGTCTTCCTAATTATTGGATGGGTCATCAGGTTATTCGTAGAAAGTTTTAAAATTTCATTAGTTACACTCAAAGGAACACTTTTTGGTTTGGAACTAACAAATCTAGAGGCATTACTCCTACAGCTTGGAACGTCACGACAAAATCCATTAAAGAGGGAGGTCTAGGTTTGAGGGATATTCAACTCCAAAATGCTGCGATAATGGCCCATAATGTTTGGAGATTCTTGAAAACCTAGATGCTCTATGGGTTAAGCTCCTCACTCAAAAATACCTTGATAGAAAAGAGTTTAAGGACTGTCATGTGAAGCAAAAAGATTCTAGATTTTGGAAGGCAATGATAAGGCATACAGACTTTATCCTTAATAATCAAAAATGGATCATTGGGGTTGGGTTTCGGGTGAAAATCTTGGAGGACAAATGGATTCCATCTATTCAAGATCTCGGCAATGGAAAAAATGGAAATCGGACTGTGGACAATCTAGGTGAAAAGTAATTAGTTTCTGACCTGATTATCCATAGTAATTTGGGGCCTAGATGGAACGAAATGCTTGTGAATAATCTTTGGGATGGAAATATTGAGAAAATTTTGTCAATTCCACTTGGAGGAAATGGACATTAGATGTTGGAGGAGTGACCAACACGGGACTTGCTTGGTTAAAGCCATTTATAAAGATATAAATGGTATGCAAATTGGCCCTCAAATGCCATGGAAGATGGTGTGGAATTTGAAAGTCCCATCCAAAATCCAATTTTTCACATGGCCCCTACTCCTAGGTCGACAGCCTATTCGTTCGTATCTTAACAATTTTTTAAATTCTGTGGACCCAAAATGTGTGTTATGTAGATTAGAAAATGAGACAATGGACCGCCTCTTTTCTCATTGTCCTATTGCAGTGGACATTAGGAATCGCTTACCTTGCTCTATTCCAATACCTTACTTGTTCCCCACTTTTTCTCAGTGGTTTTGGAACAAGTCCTCTAACAACAACAAGAGGCTCATTCAACCTGTTTATGGAAGATGAGAAACACTTACCTGTTTCAACAATGTCCAATTTTACCAGGTTCAGTTATCCAAAGGTCCAAATTAGCCCTTTATGCTCACTCTATTTCCATTGCAGCTCTCTCTGTAGGGCTTCCTCTAGAGGAGGAGTGGACCCTGCCACCAAAAGGAGTTTTTAAATCGAATTTTGAAGGGGCTTTCAATCCAGTTAACGAAAGATCAGACTTAAGGGGGCATTGTAAGGAATCATGACGGAGAGATGATGGTTGCATAGTCTGGAGCAATAAAAGTGGTGTACCCACTTGAAGCTGAACTAAGGGCCCTCTATGAAGGAGTTTCAATTTGTCATAAGAATGAGATTAAACGAGTTACTCTTGAAGGAGATTGCCTCCTTCTTGTGGAGAGTTTGAAAAAAGAAAAGAATCTTTCTTAGGATTTCATGTTACTTGGAAAAAGCTAATGAATTTCCTTAGAGCCTTTGACACTTGGGAAATAAGGTTTTGCATGAGGTCCCAAAATAAAGCAGCCGACCACCTATCCAATTTGAATTGTCCAACTTTCACAACTTTTGCCTCCTTCCTTCCATCACCAGCAAATGAGTGGTATACGAACAAAAAAAGGTGTTGCCTTTAGAATTATAGATCTTGAAGAAAAAGGAGGAAGACAATAGCTCTGACTTCAACATTCGTCTGATTTATCCAACCCAAGGGCCCTAAAACCTGACATCCAAACATCTAGATCCCCAATACCTTACCAAATGAGAAACCTAAACCCAATCCACCCCAACCAAACCGATCCTCCCATCTACAACCAAACCGGAAATTCCCAAAATCCACAAAACCCCAGTCACCGAACCAGCCCAACAGAGTCCTAATCACCAGTTTCAGAGCCCAGTCGACCCAAAAAGAACAAAAAAAAAATCCCAAACTACCCAAAGCCCTAAAGCAAATTCCCAACTCCCAAAAGAAGACGAGGACAGAGAGAAAGAGACGTACGCACCTGGCACGTATCCTCGCTGTCCACCTTCTTCGTCAAAAGGCCACCGCTATCGCCATCCCTCTTTCACTGCTTAGCATCCCCAGCTTCATAGCCCCATCGCCAGCATAGACCACCAACCCGCTGTTGCCCTCCCTCTCACCCTCAGGCCTGTCAATTTGACCCTATAAGAAATTTATGAGAGCTGGGGCTTGAACAGCACTAGCCCCTGGCGCAGCCCTCACAAATTTCTTCAGTTTATATAATAGATACTGGCGCTTTAAAGCCTGGGCTTGGGAAAAACAATTAAAATTTATTTTAAAAATTAGATTTATTTCAATTATTAATACTTTAATAAAATATAAATAAATATTTAAAATTAAATTGGACTCAATATTTAATTACAAAACCCAAATCCCTAATTCCCTTTGTTAGATCCATAATCCTTAGTGTCTAATCCACATAAAAATAATAGCTTCTTGTTTAATTGAATACATATAAATAAGGGTTTAATCAGAAGATAAAATCATTGGATTCATGAAGTTTTTTCAAGTAATAATATTAGGATCGAAATGGTCATGAGAAGGCCATATTTGGTGTTAAGCTTATAAAAGAGGGTCTATATTAGAAGTAGGAACTCGGTATCACTGGAGAATTGAGATATAGTTTCAAAATTGGCTCTAAATTTTTTTTACTTTTCTTTTTTTTCTTTAAAATAAAGATATTTTTCAACTTATAACAATGCATCAAGTTCATTATCTTAAATATTAAATACAAAAATATCAAACCAAAGTTGATTTTGAGCTACAATTTGCAATATTAAAAGCTCTTATGCTGGGCCCCAGGTCAAAACCCATATGAACCTGGAAACGGGCCCATTTACAACCAATAGGAACCTAAATTGAGTTCCAAGCCCAGACCTGTTTATGAAAAAGATCCTAAAACAAGTTCCAAACCTGATTTTTCACAGGTTGGTGCTTTGTGCTCTTAAAATCATCGACACATAAAGAAATCATATCAACCTATAAGACTAATGCATGTGTTAGGAGTATTATGATAGGATAGACAACGCCGAGGCCTATGGTCCATATTCGATTAGTTTCAACCCATGCCATATTGGAAGATCATTGGTAAGTTTCCTAATGTAAATCAATCATGAGAAATTTTAGGTGTTTTAAATTAGAAGAGGGCTAGGGAGTGCCTTTACAAAACACCCCAACACTGGAACGAATGAGGAACCGTAATGTGGAGTTATTATTAATGATATGTTTGTTTCATAATTTTTCTCTTCTTTAAATGACTTTCTGTCTTTCTCCATTTTAAAGTACCGCGTGACAACCTTTTTTCCCTATTTTTTCTCCTCCCAATGAGGGATGATTAAATATTAAAATAGTTGGTATTCCTCATTGTTGAAAACTCCAACTTTTATTCCCTATTTTTTCTCCTTGTTATTATCTCTTTAATTGACATGAGATTAGTAATGAATAATCACATAGGGGCAAAAACACCCCCTTGTTCCTCCTTTTGTCTCCTCAAGATCTCAACTTATCACAGTTTCCAACCGAATACTAATTAATGTAGCCATTTTTATTGGATGTTATGAAGGGAATAAAATGCCCCTATATGAAGGGGACATTTGTTAGAATTTCCCTTTAAATTATATAAAAAAGATTGTAGAGATACATAAATGATAAAAGTGTTGGAAACAAATGGTCAATAGGATAGAAAAATACATCAGTTATGATTACAACCGGTATTCAGAAAAAAAAAAACAACGTTGTAGTCATTGTAATGACATTTAAATATAATAATAATAATTATTATTATTATTATTATAAAAATTGTAAGAGAAAAAATTTTAATATTAGGCACATTTTAAAATTCCGAATGAGGTAAAACCGGAGAGCTTTCATGTGCTTTGGATTTAGACAATCTTAATTGACTTGTATGCATGTATAAGAATGGTTCAGAAACTACATCTATTGTTGGTCCATATGCTGCGCCAAACCTAGTTTGTGGTCTGGTATCTCAAAAGCTAGTTTGGACCTCTCTTTTTCTTTTTCCTTTTTTTTTGTTAAGGAGAAAAATTCAATTTCAAGGAAAAAGGAATGCAAATCAACAAAGAAAATAAAAACCTTTTACTTGGGCCACTCACGATTAATCCAAACTCATAGCACACCTATCCATTTGGAACTAACATTACTTAAAAAATAGTAAAACCAAGAATGTCAACTATAAGGGTTTGAGTCATACTCATTACCAATGAAATCGGATTTTGGAGAAAAATCACAAGTTATATCAATGGAAACTGTGAAAAATATGGTCTCTTGCTTATCAATGAAGACAAATCTAATAGATGTGTCAATAAGACATAAAAAAATCACACAATTTTGCATAATCGGCCCTAGAATTAGATGGCCTATATGAATTAAAATAAAAAAGTTTAAGTTTTAAGAATTTTGAAGTGAAGTTCTGATAATTTAAGATTAAATATGATAAGGAAATTGATAGTAGATTATGCTTAGATTATATGCAAGGGATTGCATTGAGAATTTTTAGGAAAATTGAAACTTTTGATAAGGATTAAAGAAGGGAACAAAATCTTATGATAAGTATTACAAAAGGAAATATAATGTCTACTAAATAAATAGAATGCCACATGTCACACTCCCGTTCTCTCTCATGAAGGGGGAAATTTTCTTAATATATATAACTAACGCTTCAGGGCCCGAGCTCAACGTAGGCCATTAGAAAATAACAATTAAGTCTTATTAAAAAAAATATTAATAATTTAAATTAAATATTAATGAATATTATTACATAAATCATAACGAAAATATAGTATGTGTAAAAGTTGAGGGTAAAAAAAATGTTGATATTAAGTCATCCTTGAATGATTAAATGAATTACATATGGTCTAAGGAAAAAAAACCGTTGATATTTGTTTATTGGCATGCACTTATTTCAATAGTTACACTTGGTTCATATTTTCTGCTTGTCTCAACACTTGCACTTGTTTCATCTTGTGTAGATCTTTTAACTTTTACACTTATTTTAATTTGTGCACTTGTCTCAATAAAATTATTTGTTTTCGGTATTGCAATGGAAATACTTAGTCCAACATCTTGAGATTGCACATTTTCTTTATAATTTGATATTGGATAGTGAACATTCAAATAAATTAGTAAAAAAAACTGATATGAAACAAATTGTGTTGATGGATATTAAAATAAAACTTACAAATTTCTATTTTTGACAATAAAAATGTAGATTCTTTAGTGTAGCTGATTTCTTCAATTTTCTTGATTGGGATGCCGTTTTTTAATGTTAGTTTGTCAATTGTTGAATCTAGTGTTATATGAAATAAATATTACTTCCTCAATGCTTTTTTTTTTCAATTTCCAACAGTTCAACCAATTAACCAGCAAAATAATTAAAAATTTAATATATATATACATGATGGTTATAGTCATAAATAGTTAAAATAAAAAATTAACTTTATGTAAATAAGAATAAATTTAAAATACCTTATTTGCACACTCTTGAAATTCTTCTTTTGTCGCATTTATGACGATTTTAAGTACTTCATCGTATAATAAGAACGATGTTTACTTGGTGTAATCCAAAACTGTTAAAACTGCAATGTACTTAACAATAAAAAAATGTTAAAAACAATTATTTCATTATATGTGCAATAAATAAATATGCTAAAGTTATCTTAAACTCGTGTCTATTTGCATACCTCATTTTTGTTGGTGTGGTTGTATCATTACAACGAATACATTGACCGTTATTAACATTTTCATAAATCTTCTTATCGCATTTATTGCACGAAGTGTATCCATATATTACATTGCTATCATACCTTTTATCACAACATATTTGACCTAGAAATTTTTATAATAGAAGATAGTTCTTAACTTGAATTAGATAAAAATGAAAAAAGTTTTTACTAAATATAGAAAATGTATATGAATTTAATTTTATCTCTTTGACACCATTCTCCAATAATGAAAATAATTCTTGTAATAATAATTTGATAGATGTTGAATCATTCAACAATAAGAGTTCATTACTGTAATTTGATACTTAGCAATTATGCTAGTATTAATAAATATAAATAATATAAATATATATTAATGAAAAAGTTATTTTTTTACCATAATAGCAAACGTCTTGCTAATGGAATAGCAGGGTTGATTAGTAGTTTTGTAGCAGTTGATGGGCTAAGATAAATGTTTCATGCAGATAGGTGAAAAAAACTATATTAATTTCATATAAAATTATTAGAATTCTTAATTATTAAATGTAAATAACTCTATCATTGTATTCTTTAATCATAATTGATGTTCCTATTAGAACTCTCCCTATGTTTGAATTTAAGGGGTGAAAATTATTTAAAGCGAAGTTTCCCCATAAAGTAAGATTCATTCTTTTATAACTACAAGAGTAAAAGAAAATTTTAGTAATCAATATATATAATTTGAAGATAATATAAATAAATTAGTACCATTGAATTTAAATTACCTTTCATTGCATAATGTGACATCTAACTTTGTAAGCTCTTTTTGATGTTATTTTCTGATGTATAATATGCTACTTATACCTTCAATAAGCCCAATAATGTCTATATCATTGTGCTCCAGATAAATAATCATTTAAAAATTGAGCTATTTTTTAAGAATAGAAGTGTTTATAACAATAGTAATACCTTGAAGATATTTAAATCTATTGAGATATAGTGGCATTGATCAAATGCAATAAAGTAATATGCGTAGCGAGAAATATCTAGATATGTTTCTGATATCTCTGTGACAATTACTCCTCTTACTAATGAGAGTTGGTATTGATGGGGTATAAATATTTCTGCTGCTTCTTTCACTTTCACATTTTTAATCATATAACAATTTCCTTCAATCAAGTGATAACCAAAATTTGAAATCTCATCATTAAATAATGTTAGAAGTATTTGAATTGCCTGAAAGTATAAAATGAAAAAAAAATTAATCTGATTGTTATATACTTGTTAATTATATCCAATTAAAATAAAAACTTTTAGATAATATTACCTTAATATCAATGAAAATGAATTTATTTATTCTCCATTAACCTTTGGCATTGTTGTAAAATATATTTCAACTATTCTGCTTACTCTCACTTTAATGCACCATTTGTTGCAATAAGGATGCAATTCTTCGAGACGATAAGATCTTACAATTGTCATTGACTATTCTTCGATAAGTAAGCAATAAAAAAAATAAAATTATCATTAATTTATTTTATAATATTATATTGATATTTTTAATGTTGTCAATAGAAATTATAGAATATGAATCAATGATATAAAATCTAATTATAGTAAAATGAAATAATAAGTTTGAAGTATGACTCATAGTTATTTCAATATTTATAACAAAAAGAAAACGAATTGTTTGTACCTCTAAAAGTAGCTTGTGGAATGACTTTTCACTTCATTTAAGACTTCTTGGTGTACAATACTTTTTGTATATCCAATTAGAATTGTATTATTTCCTTCAATAAAATTTTTAGGCTTGATTGATTTGTGACTCTAGATAGAGCTATATACAATTGTCCATGCTAGAAGATTGGCTTTGAGAGATAAAGACCTATTTTTAAAGAGTCTGTCTTTCGTTAGTATTATATCCATGTATTCTCTTATCATGATATTACACACTATAAGGACCTTACTCTAATTTCCAATATTTAAATTATACTTAATTTAAAGTTATGAAGTAATAGTGGTAAACTACTTGGATCATTCAATATAGCCATCGTTCTCATTTTCATATTGGCGTTCATCCATTTGTTCAAGTTCAGTTTAATGTGTCTAACTAAATAAAAAAAAGTATGGTTTAGACATCTTATTCAATGTTAATGCCTAGTTATTACATTCATCTCACGCTTGGGTATACAATGAATAGCGGTCTCAGGATTTTGATGGGACTGTCAACTGGGGCCATACACAACAAAGCTCCTATGGTTAAAGCCTTCTCTACTTTTATGTTTGAAATTGAGAGATACCCTAACCCTGCTCTGATACACAATCCGTAATTTTAAGAAACTAACTACTTATTCAAGAATGACCACTAACCCCCACTATCTAATTTTGGAACCCAATTCCTCATCTGTAGTACTCCTTTATGAGAATTTGGAATCAGTTTAAAACAATATCATTAGACAATGTAAATTTATTTACTATATCAGTTAATTGAATATAATTCAACATAGCTTTATAAAAAATCTAATCTAAATAGTCTTTTAATCAGTTTCAAAAATATGAAAGCTTCTTTTAACAAAAGTAATCACAATAAAACAGAAAATCAAAAATTATTAAATCAAATCATATTACAGAATATAAAGAAAAAGAAATGATTAAAATAGAGAGTTACCTTCTTTAAGACCTTGCAAAGATTTGGAAGAAGGGTTACACACAATCAAAGTTGGTGTTATGGACAATTAAAGTAAGAGTTATAGTAGGAACTCCTATATATAGAAAACAAAGACCATGAATGAAAGAGTTTCTTTTGTAGCAGTAGTAGGAACTCTATTTTGTGTTATATTAGGAAACTATTAATAAGGATTTGTTAGATTATGTTACTTAAGGATTTGCTAGTTTATGCTATCTTAATTGGAAATCTCATTCTCAATAAAATATTTTGAAATCAGTTTAATATAATAGAATTCTTAGATTGTGCCACGTGTCGCACTTTCACGAAGAGTGAAGCACTACGTGCCGTTCTTCCGTAAAAGGGGGTATTATTATAATATATATAATAATGGGCTATTAAGGCGATGGCTCTGTTGGTTTGAGCTTTAGGTTTGCTCTCAAAAGTCTTAAGTTTAACTGCTGCCCCTTGCGTTATCTAGGTATTATGTATGCAACCATGTATGTACCCCATAGGGAATAGTCCTTGCTCATCAGAATCGGATAACTCCCGTGTAGGAGGCCAAAGGTCCACAGATTGAGTTGGCGAAAGATACCCTGGGTCATCAAAATCAAATATAATAAATATATTTATAAATGTGAAAATATACTAAATATCTAAGGTGATTTATTTTTTATTTAATTATTTAAGTTTAATATTATACTTAATGTACTGTCACAACTCGAGCCCAAGAATTCAGGTATTAGGATTAAACCCAAATCATGACACACATACTCCTGTGTAATACACACTTGGGCCAGAGTCTAAGCGGAATTACACAAGGAATATTCACATTACTTACACGTATGAGGAGCTTTTAACGAACATTTGTCAAAGTATAATCACACAGAACCTTGTCAATATCACTTAAAAATTTTGTTTTCTCAAACAATTAATTATTCTCAATGTTTCACTTCTTGAAATAGTACATACTATCATGATGCAGTGAATAAAGATACATAACTAGATAACATAAAATGACATGTCCAAGGGTTTGGAACAAGAGTAAGTATACATGTCCTTACAAAAGAGAGAATAAAGTTTATGGATAGTTTACAAAATACACATTATTCCAAAATACAAGGAATTAAGGACTATACATGACAAAATAAAACTAATGCAAGTCATTAAATCCTAATCATCCATAAAAACCAAAATAGAAGGGCTTTATACAGTTCATGTCACACTCCGTAGGTGGATCAATCAAAGAGTATCTTCTGTCCACTCGTCTAGACCTGAGGGGATCCCAAAGGCCTCTTCTGGAGTCTCCTCGATCTTCATAAGATCGGGACTCGGATCTGAGCTTGTAATACCATAAACAACTAGTGGATAAGACTATTCAGTAAGGTATAAGTATAATTAAGGTAATACACATTGTATTCACAAGAATCGTTAACATGTGATTATAGATGTCAATTCAGTATACTAGGCATGTTGTGCAATTAAATAAAACATGCTATAAAAATCAATTAATAGAAATACTTTATTATTTGACTACTCCATTTGCCATATCTTCTCTCTAGGCATCTTTATGTTGAAAACACCAATGACCCAGCTAAAAGTACAATTGGGTCTCTGCATACATAGGGTCTAGAAGTTCCAAAGGCACAATGCCACGACACCTTTCATTTATTATACCAAATTCAACTCCGCCGGGTACCATATGGCTGAGGCTGAGTAGACCCAGACCATTTTGATTCATATAATTAAACTTAAGTAAATCATGTAATTCATTCATTGAGAATAATACAATACAACATATGTTCAATTCATTTATTCAATTTGTTTTTACTCAATTCAATGTCAATGTCAATATAAAACGTATATAAAAAAACATTTCAAATAGAATCAATTTATATTATGATCATTTCAATTTAAAATCATTATTGGAATACTATAAGGCAATAATGGCAGTCCAATATAATATGCAATTCAAATTAATAGAATCAAGATAATTTTACAAACCAACCTTAATCTAGTCATCTAATGTTTCTAATAGTGCATGATAATGTAGTTTTAAGTTATCTGAAATACAGTCGTCTCCTTTCGGTGTCACATTGTGTCGGGAATATATATCGAAGTCCCTTAAACCAACGCATATAAGGAGGTGCTTAACAAATGGATAACACCACATGAATGAGTCTCAACACTCAAGACCTTTCATGATGCTCAATTATTTTATTGGGCTAATGCATAGGGTAAAGGGATCGAAGAACTGAGGTCCTACAAGGTCTTGTAATAGCCCCTAATTAACCCTAATTTTTTTAATGGCTTACGGCTTAACCGTGGGTGACCTATGGCTTAACCGTGGGTAGCCTACAGCTTAGCCGTAGATTGCATTGCGGCTGACTGAGGTTACACATTTTTTTTCCTCCTCACACACGATTTAACCGTATATTGGTTTACAGTTTAGCCGTACTTGACTTACAGCTGAGCCACGGCTTGTTTATGGTTTAGCCATAGCACATCTTACAACTTAGCCGTGGCTTAGCTGTAGAAGGATTCTTCAAGTTTTGGCACTCTAGATTTCAAGCTGTAAAACACTTACGGCTTAACCGTAAGATTCAGATTTTTGAAATTGATTAAGTACAGAAGTCAGTTCACTTCGAATACTTCTCAATTTGGTTTCCACTATAGCATCCTTGCCAACATTCAATCATTCTACACTTCTAAGTTGGCTTTTCATCATACTTTAAAGGTACATTATCATGCATTCGAAGTGAGTAGAATAAATTTATAAGGGCTGAAAAATCATATTAGAACCAAATAGATTTATAAGAACTATGATATACCAACATGTATTCAACTAAAATTTGCTTATACTTGCCTTTGATTATGAATTCAATTCACTATTCTTGTTTTGGGCTCAGTGGAAAAGTCAACCCAATTCTTGAACCTACAGTGACATGCATGTTGCAAAATGAGAAATATGAGTGCATGCATGCTTGATGTGAGAGTCTCCTTGACTCCATTGACGCTACTAGAACAAGGAATTTGCAAATGGAAAGAGATATTACTTGAGACACGAATGAGAAGGCTGTTAGGAGAACTGTAGACTATTGCCTTCAATTCTAATGGAGAAAGAAGGTAAAGAGAAGATGGATTGAAGGAATGGGAGCCTTAAATTGTGCATGCAAGGGGGTTCTTGCTCCCATTAGTTAATAAGAAGACAAATGGAAGCGAAGAAGAGGAGTTTTGGAGCAAAGAAAGTAACAGGGAGAAGAAAAGAGCTCAACAGGCTATAGTTGCCCCTTTTTTATACATAAAATTTCCCAGAGTTTATAAGAAGGTCCATATTTCTTGAAGTATTTTCAATTTAAGTCAATGAGGGTCCAACCGACTCAGACGAAGTCGAACACGTCCAAGTCAAGTACAAATGTTGACGAGCTCAATTAGACAAATGTGAGGATATCAATATGATGCATCTATTATGTGAAACTATAAATTCTAGAATCGGCTTTCACTACCTAATTAAGGTTAAACTTAACCCAATTACCTATCCATGACCTGAACTCGATCCATTAAGATAAAATAAGTTAAATCTATCCTAATAACACGTTAAACATCATTATTTACACTAATTCTATATTAATTACCTAATACCTTACTTAATTAGTCGCTAAACATGCTTAATTAAGATCGAAGTGTTACATGCATAAGCAATAAGTTTTGTACAGTTAATTCTAATTTCTTTCTTCTAATTTTTATTGTTTTTTCTTTAAGCTTTTATAGTGTCTTTAATTATATATTATTGTTAGTACAAAAAAGGGTGTACTCTTGTTAATAAGGATACTTTTTTCTCTATAGAGTGACTTTGGATGCAAACTAATTTATAAAGGTAATTTGAATGTACATGGGACTTCAAGGAAAAGTAGTGATCCAAATATTCTTCAAATTAAATAATTATATCTTCAAAATTTTAACTTCTAAGCATATAGTAATTTTTAAAATGCATTCATTTTTTTGATTGAAATACAACAATGCTTAAGTAGATATCCAAGTGGGAAACTACAAGAAGATACACTTTTGGCGACGTTTTTTAGCGATGAGTTTATAATTTCGTCTATAATAGTCACCTTTTACTGATGTAATCAATATAACATTGGCCATGAATATTTCAATTTAATTCTTAACCATAAAACGTCGGCGAAACCCAAACCGAGGTTTCTCAAAAAACGTCGGTGAAACCCAGGTTTTTACTGACGTAAAAAAAATTCATCAAAAAAGGCTAGAACATTTTAATTTATTTTTTAGAAAAATTTAAAATAAAGTAAATTATTACTGATGAATATTTAACCTTTTTATACAAAAAATATCATCGATAAATAAAATGACTGACGTTTTAAATTAAACGTTAGTAATTATAATTTTAAAGTTTTATCTTTACTGATGTAAATGGAAAAAGAATCGGTAAATGTTAGTGCTTTATAACTAATTTTTTAGAAAAAATTTAAATAAAATAAATTATTGCCATTGAATTCTTTACTTTTTTACGAAAAATTAGTCAACGATAAACATAATCACTTACATTTTAAATTAAACATCGGTAAATGTTAGTACTTTATAAATAATTTTTTTTAGAAAAATTAAAATAAAATAAATTAGTGTCGATGAATGTTTTACTTTTAACGATGAAATTAGTCGTTAGTAATTATAATTATTGATGTTTTAATTTAAATGTCAGTAAAAGTAATATTTTTACCGACATTAAAGAAAATTGTGTTGGTAAAGGAATGTGTTATAAGATATTATTATTAGTGGATGCCTACCTTGGGGCCCACGTTAGATATGGAAAGCAAAAGTTCTGCTATTTTGGTTCGCTTGGGAAGGAAGCAATCTTACTCTATAAATAAGATCCTCCTCCCCCCTTCATGATGTACACATCTATCATTTAATAAGAAAAGCTCTCTCTTTCTTTTTCCCTTTACTTCTCTCTCCCCCTCTCCTTAAACACGTTATCAGCACGATCAAGGCCCCCCCTCCTCACCTTTAACGTGTGTGCAAGAAATCCACCCAATAGTCCCTTCCTTTTTTCTATTCTCTGCTTTGCACTATGCAATAGTACCGTACAATCTGTTTGCCTTTCCTTAGTTCACGTACAGCAACAACAAAGAAAAAAGAAACAACCAAAGGAGGGGACTAGTCAACATCAATAAGGACAAAAAGCTTTTGCCTCAGTTTGCGTGCAACAAGGTTTTTTTTTCTCTTTCCTTCTTTTTCTTTTGCCTTAGTTCATGTGCAGTAAAGAGAAGGCCATTTTTGCCTTGGATCGTGTGCAACAAAAGGGACACCAACATACTAAAAAACACATCATCGTCAAAACTTTAGATCGCGATGTCTCAATCGTACGAACAGATCAACAATCCGTTGGAACCTACGGAAAGTTTAGAAGCAGATCTACACATTGAAAGCGAAAGAAAGAAGATCCAACGGTAAAATAATTTTTGTTATTTATAATATTTTATTAATTTAATAACTACATATATGCTTTTATTCTTATTATTCTTATTTGGAAATGAATGGTTATTATTATTATTTTTAACAAGGAGACATCAAAAATGGATTATAAATAAAAACCTGAAGTTCTATATTAATACGGACCTACAGTTCCGTAAGAACTAGAAGTTCCTTCTAAACCCAGAGTAGAAGATCCGTGGATTATTAAAATCTGAGACCAGAAGCTCTCAGATCCACAATATGAACTTGAAGATTCATATTCCTAATCAAACCTGAAGTTTGAAATTTAAATCCAGAAATAAAACTAATAGACCATAATATCATGCCCGAAGCCTTGATAGAACCTGAAGTTCAAAAAATTAAAGAACCCAAAGTTCTAACCATGAACCTGCAGTTCCAAATCAAGCTAGAGGCCTTGCCAAACCTGTTGTTTTTGGATTATTAAAATTGACAACCTAATGTTATTCAATTTTAAATTGGCCAACTTGATCTGATATAGCTCACCCCTTAATTTATTTTGAATGCTTTAAAATTCTTATTATTTATCTTTTATTTTCTTTTCCATATCAATGATCGTGTATATTCTTCCTTTCCAGCTCTTGCATAATGTCGAATTTAACCAAATTTGAATTTAAAGCCCTTTACATTACCGGGGACAATTACTCATCTTGGCACGTGGATGCAAAATTACACTTGCAATCCAAGAAACTTAGAGAGACGATAAAAGAAGGTAATAAAGAGTCCTCGGAAAATAGGGCAATAGCACTTATCTTCTTACGTCATCATATACATGATGACCTCAAGAATGAATACCTTACAGAGGAGGACCCAGTAGGTCTTTGGAAATATCTGAAGGATAGATATGATCACCAGAAGATGGTCTTATTACCAGCGGCTCAGAATGAATGGCTAAACCTGCAATTTCAGGACTACAAATCGGTATCTGAGTATAACTCTGCTCTTTCCAACATTGTTTCCTGGTTAAGATTGTGTGGGGAAATGATCACGGAAGAGCAGATGTTAGAGAAAATGCTGTCCATTTTCCAAGCATCAAATGTAATCCTGCAACAGCAGTACCGTGAACGGCGTTTCTTTAAATACTCAGAACTAATCTCTTGTCTCCTTGTTGCTGAGCAGAATAGCAAAGTCTTGCTAAAGAATCATAACTCCAGACCAACTGGATCTATGACAATGCCTGAAGCAAATGCCAATCTCAATTCCAGCAGAGGCAAAAGAAGGGGCGTGGGAGAAAAAATCCATCCAGAAGAGGTGAAAAAAGAAACTCCTCTCGACGAGGAGGATTTCAAGGTCCTCCCAATAAAAAATTCAAAAACCATCAGAAGTGGTCTGATCCTCAGAAACAACAAAATCTAGATCAACATCAGAATCCACTGAATACTTCTGCCCACTGTTCTGATGACCCTTGCTACAGATGTGGAAGGAATGGGCATTGGTCACGTTCTTGTCATGCACCAAAAGACGTGGTGGAACGATATAAAGCATACAAGGCTTTTATTCATTCTGAAGAGTCAAATGATCTGGAAGATTGGGTGTAACACTCCGACCCGACTTAATCCAAATTAGTGTCTAATTAATTACAAATTTGGTGTTAAGTGTGTTTTGGTTTTGCTTTTCTTTGGTTTTGAGCAATGGATAGGTAATTGGGTTGAGTTTGACCTGATTAGATAGTTTCGAGCCATTTTTCGTAATTTTCACTTTTGTCGGATATTGTCAGTTTTGCATCATCTTGATGCCAATGCGTGTATTTCATTGAGCTCATCAATCTTCATAATTGATTCGACTGCTAACGACTTCGCTTGCTTCCGTTAGATCGCTACTTGACTCTAATTGGAAACTGTGTAAACATGTGGACTTTCTTGCAATTGTGACTCATCTTTATCTTATAAAAAGAGCCAACCACCGCCTTCCTTTCTTCTCTAACGTCTTCTCTCTGTTCTTCTCTCTCTCGCTCATCTCTCTTTCTCTTTCTTTCATTTCGTCCTTGTTTAAGTGAGAAAGGGAGCAGTGCACTCGTCATTTTCGCGTGAATTCGACGGTATGTCTTGTGTTTCGTTGTGTTTTTCCTATTTGGTCTTCCTCCTATGTCGGTTTGGTGCATGTATGCAACGTGCCTTTGAGTTCTTGAGTGTTTGACGAGTAGAATTGTGTTTGGATAGCGGATTGAACCCAAAACAACGACTCCTATGTGTGATTTCCATTTGAGGCAAGTATAAGCACAAGTAGCTTGAACACTTATGAGCAATGCTTTGATTGTGTGTGGTTTTACGCTTCTTGTATGGATCCTTGATGTACAGCCCTATGGAGTAAGTTTTGTTCTTATTTGCTTAATTCAGTTGAGAATTAGCCATTTCTGTACTTTTGTAACTGTTTCAGGAAATCGACCCAGCGCACTCACGGTTAAGCCGTGAATTGTGCTACGGTTGAGCCGTAAACTACACTACGGTTAAGCCGTAAGCCCAGCTGTAGATCACTACAGAGTGACACCTGAAATAACTGAGAGTTGGCAAATCTGCTGCTGTTCTACGGTCAAGCTACGGCTAAGCCGTGCATTGGCCTACGGCTACGCCGTGGCCTCGCCATGGCCAAGCCGTAGAGCAAAACAAGGCTAAGCCGTATACCCAGTGAAAATGAATGAATGGAATAGGTTCATATTGAGACCTTGTAGGGCCTTCGAGATAGAATGTAGGTAATTCACCTTGCCCAACAGAATCTATATATCGCATGAATGATCCTTCGGGCTGTGATTCATTCATGTGTGTTGTTTAATAGTTAAGCACCTTTCCATGGGTGTTGGTTTAAGGGACTTTTGTACATTTTCGTACTACTACGATGCAACACTCCTCGATTGACCTTGATTCCTCAAGGGAAAACTAAATTGCACTGCATCTTGATTTCGGTTTTTTGCCCTCTTAAGCATTCTGTGCTGGACCTTTCGAATCTGTGGGAAATGTAGCAGCATCCCCAGAACGAAGCCCGGGCAGGTACAATCTACTACTGTGTATTCGTTATTGCTCTGGAGTATCACTATGTGAGATTGGTTGATGTGCATCATATGATTTGATTGAGATTGTCTATATATGGCACCACTTAGCCTCAGCCTCAGGATACCCGACGGGGTTGACTTTGGCATAGTGTGTGACCGCCTCTGCAGAGTGCTTTTGTCCTAGGATTTCGGACCCTGGGAACTGGAGACCCATTCGTACCCTGGCCCCGTCGATGGTGTTCTCATATCGATTGCTCTCGAAAGGGAGAATAGAGCAAATATAGTAGCCACTTTAACAGTTTATCTATTTCTGATTCTACTAGCATGCTTCTTAATATGCACTATCTGCCTAGTCTACGAACATGAGCACTAAGGATCTTTGCAGAATACTACTTTACTCATTGATAGACACATGTGTGTTAACTTCTTGTGGCTTATATTTTGCTAAGTCGTTGTACTTATGAGTTGTTCATGGTGTTATAGGCTCAAATCCCTCTCCCGATCCTGCATCAGTCGACCCGACTCCAGGAAAGACACGTGAGGCCCCCTCCGGGCTAGAGGAGTGGACTTGATCCATTCTTTTGATAGCGGTTTGCATCATTTTGTTTTCCCTCCATTGGTGTCTTAGCTTATCTGGGGGATTTGCTATGGATTGTATTTTGGGTTTTGGTTTATACCTCTATGTTGATTTATGGACTAGTCCCTCTATTTTGTTGTACATTGCTGTAAATCAGTCTAACCTTTTGTAATCATTGTGTCTTTTAGTTCTCTTGTGTTTATCTTGTAGTATGCCATGAGACTTCGAGCTTCCGTGTACGCTTGTTTGCACGTGTGTTTGATCCTTTGTGCGTGTACACTTGGATGAGGTCTAGGTGTACGTGCACGGGAGTACGTGTGTCATTGGTTAGGTTTTCTCTAACTCCCGATTTCTGGGCTTGGGTTGTGACATTGGGATTGTAATACAGTCCCACAAAATGACAATTACTAGTTGGATATTATAAATTTAGAGACTAAAGATTATTTTAAAGACGAAAATGGCCAACCTCTGAGTAATGAGGCATTTAGTGTTATGATCGGAACCCCTCTTGGAATGCTTTAGAAGACCAAATAAATATTTTCAGAATCTCCATTTAGACTTTTTTTTTTTTCAGATATTTACCTTTTGATGGATATTTTATGTTGGATGATTTCTTTTTCAGTTTATTAATTTTGATAAACCTTTTTATGGATGTTTTTATGATGGATGACTTTTTATAAATTTGATGAAATTTCTCTTATGTATTTTTCTTAGTCATGTGATTGCTTAGTTACATTTTTTTAAATTATCTTTTGTATAAATGTATAGACCAAAACATTGGGGATACTCACTGTCTTGTAGATAGTACTATAACACATATCATTCTGAAAACCAGAAGTTTTTCTTAGAATTGGTATTCAATCCACGAAAGGTATCCACCATAGCTAGACCTGTGCAAATAATTGAAGGCTCTGGAAAAACCAACATAACGTTACCTAATGGTACTCATTTGTTCATTAAAGATGCATTGTTCTCCAGCAGTTCCCGAAGAAATTTACTCAGTTTCAGAGACATCAGAATAAATGGATATCATATTGAGACTGCTAATCAAGGTAACAGGGAAATGTTACTTATCGTTACTAGTATTGGAGGCAAGAAGCAAATACTAGAAACATTAAGTGTACTTTCTTTTGGGTTATATTATACGACGATATCCATCGTCGAATCACATTTGGTTTTGAGCAAAACGAGATAGTTAAGCCCGAAGTTTAAACCAACCTCGAAGCTTAGCAACCCTTAAGGCCCGTTTCTTTACTAGAGTTCCTAGAATTAATGTCTGGTGGCTGTCTGGAATTTCTAAATGCTGGAATTCTGAAATACTACTGAATTATGTCATTTCTAAATTCCTTGTTACTTTCATGCCTGAATTCTTGCCTAAGAATCCTTGAATTCTTGGATTTTCTGAATTCTTTATTTCATAGTTATACAAGGACTCATTACTTTCATCTGGTTTTTTTGTGCATTTGATAAGGACAAAA
This sequence comes from Sextonia rubra, assembly GCA_037013555.1. Taxonomy (NCBI): domain Eukaryota; kingdom Viridiplantae; phylum Streptophyta; class Magnoliopsida; order Laurales; family Lauraceae; genus Sextonia; species Sextonia rubra. The sequence continues at coordinate 12,780,003 of JASUAD010000011.1, forward strand.
ATTAATTAAGTGGAACCAAACTGTACAGATGAAAATTTTCATCCTTTCCAATCGACCCCATCCAATATCAGTTTCAATTCAGATGTGTTTTGTTTTTATTAGAAGTATATGTTTTGACTAAGTATATTGTATTGGATTTGTATGTTTTGACATATATGTGTATATATTTGAATTGGTATTGTTACTTATAACATGCATAAGATACTGTTGTTTAACACCATTAGAAAAAGGAAGAAAAAGAAAAGAGACTGTCATTTAATTAAACTCAAAAAAAAAAAAAAAAATAGAACCTGCACAAGTAAAATGTTTATGCTGAAAACATGAAACTAAATCCCACTAGTATCTTCTAAACAGGGTACCCATATCTATCCTTATCCTTGACTTTGATAAATGAGGTGCCTTTTCTATTTTCCTATATCCATATTTGTTCTTGTTTGTATATCAGTTCCTCATGGATTACAAGATCGTTTTACTACCGGGGGTGTGTCTCCTACTTTGGATCCCATTTCAAGGTCTTTGTCCTGCTCCCACTTCCTGAGTGTTCACAGATAGAGTTTTGAGAGTGCTACTGCTCTTCTACGGCCCAGCCAGATCTAAGCCATCCATTGTGTTACGACTAAGCCGTAGAACAAAATACGGCTGAGCCGTAGAACAAATTACGGTTGAGCCGTAAATGCGGGTAAATAGTTCGGGGAACCTCAGCTCCACCGCAATGCATATTACGGCTACGCCTTTCACTGTTTTGATTCAAAAATATGAAGAAGAGTCTCACCTGCTTCAAAGATTGAGGCCCACTATTGACCTCTATTAATAATGATCGGCATAGATTTTTAAATATGGCCCCTTTGCGGAGCCCAAGAATGTGTGGCATGGAGAGATGATGGAAAACAAGCTTGAAGGACTTGTTGATGCAACTGAAGTTTCTGCACAGCTTTCTTGAATTCTAGAATTCAGAAATCCTCCTGGAAGAGTTGGCATTTGGAAATTCCACCTTTTTAGCATTTGGAAATGCCAGCATTCCAGAATTCTCAAAATTCTCAAAATTCTCATAAAGAAACAATGAATTCCTGACAGGAATTCCAGAATTCCCAGACAACTGGAATTCTTGTTAGGAATTCCAGGAAAAAAACGAGCCCTTAGGCTTTATTGCTTTGGCATGATAGGTTAGGGCACCTCGGAATTACCATGTTAAAGAAGATCATTGATAACTCTATTGGGCACTCTTTAGACAACTATAGATTGACCATAACGAATGGGTATCTATGTGTCCATGTTCACAGGGAAAACTAATTATTCGACCTTCCTTTATCAATATTGCATTAGAATCCCCATCCTTTCTGCAAAGGATACAAGGCGACAACTGTGGACCGATAAATCCACCTAGTGGACTTTTTAGGTATTTCATGGTTCTGATTGATGCTTCTACCCGTTGGTCGAATGTTTGCCTACTTTCAACTAGGAATATAGCCTTTGCCCACCTATTAACACAAATCATTAAACTTAGGGCCCATTTCTCTGATAATCCTATTAAGTTTATATGACTTGATAATGCAAGTGAATTTACATCAAAAGCCTTCGATGACTACTATTCCTCTCTTGGCATTGTTGTCGAACATCCGGTCCCTCATGTCCATACCCAGAATGGCTTAGCTGAATCCCTGATCACACGCATTCAACTTATTTCTAGGACTCTGTTGCTGTAGTCCAAATTACCAATTAGTGCTTGGGGACATATTGTGTTACATGCATCAATGGTCATTAGACTCTGACCCACAGCCTACCATCAATACTCTCCCCCACAGCTTATATCGGGACATCAACCTAATATCTCCCATTTGCGCAAGTTTGATTGCGCTGTTCTAGTCCCTATAGCACCATCTCAGTGTACTAAGATGGGACCACAATGTAGGTTGGAAATCTATATCGGCTATGACTTTCCTTAAATTATTTGATTTTTAGAACCAATGACAGGAGATGTTTTTACTGCTTGTTTTGTTGATTGTCAATTCGATGAGACAAAATTCCCGCCGTTAAGGGGAGATAAAGAACGTATTGTTCCTGTAGAACAACCCGTTCCTGAAGAGCGGCGTGAACTAATGTGGAATGCTTCCACTTTGTCTCATTTAGACCCACGTATTTCACAATGTGAATATAAAGTCCGTAGAATTGTGTACTTACAAGAAATTGCAAATAAATTACTCGATACATTTAACGATGCAGCAAAGGTAACCAAGTCACATATTCCAACTATGAATGCACCTACTAGATTTAATGTCCTTGTAGGACAAAGTCAAAATGCGGCAACAAAAGAGTCTGTAACACGCCAGAAGCATGGCAGACCTATAGGTTCAAAGGATATAGCTCCGCGAAAAAGGAGAAATGTACAATCATCATGTCCTCCGAAAGATACACTTAATACTCCTGAAGAGGTTCCTCCTGCAAAGGTTCGTAACGCTCTCGAAGAAGCTATGGAAAAATCCACTCTCTCTAAAATACCGAAAGTCTTTGATGAGACTATAAAAGCCCCCGAAGAGGCATCGGTACCGGATAATGAAGAGATCTTTATATTTTACAATTATTCAAGAGAGAGATAGGATAGAAAAAGAATTATCATCAATGACGCATTTGCATATGCGGCAGCTACACAAATATCAATGGAACATGAGGATGATGATTGAGATACAGAACCACGTACTATAAATAAATGTCGACAAAGGAAAGATTGGCCAAAATGAAAAATTGCCATTACAGCAGAGTTAGAGTCTCTCAGTAGACGTGGTGTATTTGGACCTATAGTACAAACCCCAAAAGGTGTTAACCCTGTAGGTTATAAGTGGGTGTTTGTAAGGAAAAGGAATGAAATGAATGCAATTATTAGATATAAGGCAAGACTTGTGGTACAAGTTTTCCTGCAGAAACCTGGAATTGATTATGAGGAAACATACTTCCCTGTTATGGATATAACAACATTCAGATATCTGATTAGTTTAGTGGTTTCTGAAAATTTGGATATAAAACTCATGGATGTTATGGCCGCTTATCTGTATGGGGACTTAGACACAGAAATTTCATATGAAAATCCCGAAAGGATTTACTTTGCCTGATGCAAAGCCTAAAAGTACGTACTCAATACAATTAAGACGATCATTATATGTGTAACGACCCAAGTAGCCCACTGGCCCAATAACTTGTTGAGCTTTTCACGTGGCCCAAAATGCTTAAGCCCAAGTTATTAGTAGTAACCTATGTGGTTCATTATAAATTAGACTCATATTTCATTCATAAGCAATATGGGATGGGTATTACAATCTACACCCTTTAAGGCCACACGTCCTCGTGTGGATCCATCTAACATCACCAGGCGATGTGGGACCGAAGCATTCCACACCTATGTCCTATTTGGATTCCCCTATTTTGACTCACAGGCTTGTCCTGATCTTGCCTCAAGGGCTTTCCCAACGGGATTGGAGGTCCCACATTTCCAGCTGGTTATATACTCTGATACCATTTGTAATGACCTAAGTAGCCCACTGGCCCAATAACTCGGTGAGCCTTTCACATGGCCCAAAATGTTTAAGCCCAAGTTATTAGTAGTAATCTATATGGTTCATTATATATTAGACTCATATTTCATTCATAAGCGATGTAGGATGGGTATTACAGTATGGATTGAAGCAAACCGGCAGAATGTGGTATAATCATCTTAGTAAATATTTATCTAAGGAAGGATATAAGAACAATCTCATTTGCCCATGTATCTTTACAAAGAAATCCTTAACAGGATTTGCAATAGTGGTAGTTTATGTCAATGAGATAAATTTAATCGAGACTCTAGAAGAGTTCGAAATAATTACTGATTATTTGAAAAAAGAGTTTGAGATGAAAGACCTTGGGAAAACAAAATTTTGTCTCAGCCTGCATATCGAGAGAAGTTATAGTGGAATATTAGTCCATCAATCTAATTATACCAAGAATGTACTGAAACGCTTTGGTATGGATAAAGCACATCCACTAAACACTCCCATGGTTATTCGGTCTTTAGATATAAATAAAGATCCATATCGTCCAATTGAATATATTGAAAATGTATTGGGTCCAGAAGTACCATACCTGAGTGCCATTGGTGCTTTAATATATTTATCACAATGCACTAGACCGACATTTCCTTCTCAGTAAATCTACTTGCTAGATATAGTTCTATGCCAACGCAAAGGCATTTGACTGGTATCAAACATATCCTATGCTATTTACGTGGTACAAATAATTTAGGACTCTTTTATTGTAAAGATTCAAAGTTTGTAGGCTATGCAGATTCAGGATATTTCTTTGATCCTCATAAGGGCCGATCATAGATAGGTTATGTATTTCTTAGTGGTAATGCTGTTATTTCTTGGCGCTCTACTAAACAAACTTTGGTAGCTACTTCTTCTAACCATGCTGAGATTTTAGCCTTTTATGAAGCCAGTAGGGAATGTGTATGACTAAAATCTTTAATTCAGCATATTCGTAGTTCTTGTCAATTGCCTCTTAGTACAGGTACCCCGAGCATTATCTACGAAGACAATGAGGTATATATTCGACAAATTAAAGAAGGATACATTAAAGGTGACAAGACAAAGTACATTGCACCAAAGTTTTTCTTCACACATGAGCTTTAGAAGAACAATGAGATTGAAGTCAAGCAAGTTCATTTAAACAACAACTTGGCTGATTTGTTTACCAAGTCATTACCAAAGTCAACATTCCAAAAGCTTGTATAAAAGATCGGCATGCGGACAGTTTATCATCAGATAATTAAAGGGTATTGCTATCAGGGGGAGTAAAAGATTAGGGATAGGCATCCTGAAGCCTACTACTCAGGACATATGTGCGCTATACTTTTTTTCCTTCTCTAGGTTTTATCCCACTGGGTTTTCCTAGTTAAGGTTTTAACGAGGCAGCATTATGCATGTCCAAACACCACTTCAATAACTTTGTAAAATGTTGTACTCTTTTTCCTTCGCTTAGGTTTTTATCCCATTGGGTTTTTCCTTTGCAAGGTTTTAATGACGCAACTGTTATTGAATGGTGGTCATCCAAGGGAGAGTGTTATAAGATATTATCATTAGTGGATGCCCACTTTGGGGCCCACATTAGATATGGAAAGCAAGAGTCTTACTATATTGGTTTGCTTGAGGAAGAAGCAATTTTACTCTATAAATAAGATCCTCCTCCCCCCCTTCATGATGTACACATCTATCATTCAATAAGAAAAGCTCTCTCTCTCTTTCTCCCTCTACTTCTCTCTCCCCCTCTCCTTAAACAGTATGTACTTTTTAACTATTTTTAGAAAAAAATTAAAATTAAAAATTTTTTTCCAATGAATGTTTAACTTTTTGTGATGAAAATAAATTGTTGATGAAGGTCTTCTAAATATTGGCGCAAGAAGGAAATCCCTATTTCACTCCCTTGCCCCCTAATTTCTAAAAACCCTATCCCTTTGCTCTATCTGCTCTCTCCCTCTCTCGCTCGTGTTGCTCCTTCTGCTTTCTCGCTCCCTCTGCTATCTTGCTCTTTCACTACCTCACTCTCGCTCTTTAGTTCCCTTTGCTCTCTCGCTCTCTCTTTTTTCTCCCTCTCACTCGCTTCCCTCTTTTATTCTCTTCTCTGCTCTTTCCCTCTTCTCTTCTCTTTGCACCGCTCTCTCCCTCTCCCTTATCTGCGCGCCTTTGCCACCTCTGCAAGGTTAAGGTTTTTAGTTGGTTGCCTTTGCCTCTGCACCACTCTCTCCCTCTCCCCTCCCTTGTCGCTAGCCAAGAAAAGGAAGGAGAAAAGAAGGAAAAAAAAGAAAGGAAGCAAAAATCCAGCCTTCCACCATCTCTAATTTTTAGGTTTGTGTGTTATCTTCCTTTCTACTTTTTTTTCTTGGATTTTCTCTGTGAGTTCATGTGGGGGTTTGGGGAATAAATTCCTTATTGGAAATGAAGAGGTAGATTTGGGTTTCAACATGCAATTATTTTGAGCCGTTTGATTTTGATTTTGGGGATTTTTTAATATGTTTGGTTGAAATGGCTGAGATTTCTATTAGTTCTTGTGAAAACAAGTCTATGATTAATTCTGATTTAGGATGTGAAATATTTGAACACGGAATTTTGTTTGGATGTTATAAAAATATTTAAATGAGCTTGGGTCTCAAAATCCCAGAACACCTAACAGGAAAAAAAGAGAGAGAGAGAGAGAGAACACACAGGAGCTCCAACTGTAGCTCATTTTGTTCTTTTCATGTTTGCATCATTTTGTAGTGTACAAGTGTTAGAAGTAGGTGGGTCTCATGGATAGATGTTCAAAACTTTTGACCCACTTGACACAGGGATCAACTATCCATAAGACCAAAAACCCAATCCAGGATGCATTACCCTCAATCTCGTGACCATGTACAGTAAATATTCTATCTAAAAAACAGAATCAAACAACACTAAACATCAATAATAATCTACGACATGCAAGAAGTATATCATACCTTTGGAGATTCGTAGTGCTTTAATGGAGAAGTTGCGACTTTACTGGTGATGAGAATCTTCAATACCTCTTAGCCTTCCACGCTATGACCCGAATTGGATTTCTTTTCTCAAGAAGATTGGTGGAATCTTCAGGAGAAATCCAAACTCGAAACTCCAAGGAACTAGAAGAGAGAAGGAGAGAGAAACTCGTGCAACTCTTGCATGAACAAGGTTTTGGGTGTGAAAGAGACTCTTATTGGACGTCCAAGAGATTTTATATATTTTCAAATCTCTTTCTTGCTTAATTGAAATAGAAGTCTTACTTCCAAAGCAATTAACAACTTTCTCCTTTCTTAACCCTTCTTTCTAAAGCTCAAGTCAGATTAGTATTTTCCAATAACTTGGGCTAGCGTGGGGACCACTAGGGATTCCTTAGAAAGCTGGCTCCAACTGGAACACCGTGACCCCACATCTCATGTGCAATTCGGGCCTACAGTTAATTGCAAATAACACCACTATATAAATGCAATTGCACTCCAGTCTTATGAATAAATTACAATGAAGACCCTAAACTTCTCATTACCACAAGTAGGCCCTTCTATAATATCCGTAGATCAATTGGAATAAATCTGTCTCTTCCAATATAAGTTCCACATCTTTTTATCCTTGAGCCCCAATTAATCACAATAATCATCAGTACCATTCAATTAACTCTTAATTGAGATGGGTGCGCACTTACTAATGACAAATCCATTAATTGGCATAAGAGGATAATAGAGATAGATTCCATCTTGATCATTCAACGTTCCCACAGTTCTACTACCACATACCCAAGACACCGAGGTATTAACTTACAGTCGGCCTCACTCATTGGTGACTCAAAGCAAATGAATAGATAGAAACTTGAGTTCATCAATGTCTCAGGATTAAGAGCCTATTGCCAGGGAATTATGAGGGCATACCTTATTATTGAGATAGAATTCCATAAGGTGCATCTCATGGTCTTTCAATACATCCAATGTACCAGCACCGTGATCCAGAATCTTATATTCTGATGATCGAGACAAATCACATTATCTCATAGTGATCAAAGTGTTGTAACCTTATCAAATGAGATACCCAGTCTCATTACTGGTTGTGAAGATATTTAAGTATAAGATTTGTGTCATATATCTCCCGCGTGTGGATCTCATCCATGCACATATATCACATCTAATATACTAATGGGACCCGGTTCAACTCATGAACCATTATGTCATATGTATTGGTCATGTGCATGAAGTAGTAAAATAACATTCATCTCATGAAAGTAAAGCATGATTTTATTGATAAATAAAGAAATTAATCAATTTATTACATCAACTGATGGATTGAGTCCACAAAATCTAACAACAAGATCTACAAAGATGTATGCAAAGAGCTAAGTGTTTGAACATCTGATTTTTTTTTTAAATTTGGCCATCTAAAGTAGGTGTGATAATAATTAATTTGTATAGAAAATAGTTGTTTGGAGATCAACTACCATAGAACTGTTCTGATACTGATCAACTATCTATAATTATTTAATATAAAAAGTTAAAGAATCAATTTCATAGTCATAGTGGTTGTAGCAACCGATGTTGTTGGCTGTAGGAACTGTTTGGGTCAACAATACTAATCGATGTTAGGGACATAGGCCAAAAGTTATTATTCATAAAAGAAATAGCATCTCATGTTTATAATGAGAAAACATCATCTCCTAAATGTATACCAGCAATGTTGGCATGCTTTTTGGTCCTGTGATTGCTTTTTAAAATCGAGTGGTTCTCCACATATCCTCTGATAACTAGATGCCCAACTGTATTAGGAAAACCTGAACCCTGCAGAAAATAGAGAATAAGAGAAGGAAGCATATGACTAGTTAAACCATAAATGCAATGCATGTTTTGAATTTATTTTGAATTTGGAAGAAGGAGATAAGCTATGTGAAAAAAAAGACACCGATTAATAAAGCAAAGAAACATATGAAATTGTTCAAATTCTAAGATGCATTTGAATTTGGAAGATGAAAATGAGCAGGGTGAAAACAAACACACTGATTATTTAGTAAGAAAGAACTGAAACCCCTATAAAATAAGATAAATATTATAATGATGACAGTAGTAGTAGCAACTACTCAGGCTACTAGTAACCTGTGGGGGTTATTTGCAATGAGGATACAGGTAAATGGAGATGCATGTATGGGTTTTTTGCTATGAGTCTTACAGGTTAATGGAGATGCATGTGTTTGGATTTATAGGTAAACTGAGTTTTGAGTGCAGGAAAAACTAGGTCCTATAGATCCAAAAAAAGCGGTTGTTCATGGGTTAACCACCACAATTTTTATTAAGACAATCTTTTTCCGGTGGGGTAGCAGTAATCAAGTGCCTGTGTGGTGATTGCTGTAACCATTTGAAGCATGAATATAGAACCATGAGAAATCATTTGCACATTGAAGGAATGATGGTCTCATACCAACAGTGGATACACCACTGGAACCTATAGTTTAACTCGATGATTTAAATGAGAGCGAGGATGAATCAGAAGAGAATCAGGATAAATACAATGAGTTGATAAAGTACCATCATAGGAGAACTTACATGGACAAAGATACTCAAGAGATGGATGTTGTGCAGGATTTTGAAAATTTGTTGAAGGCTTCCTAGTGTGGCCTGTACCCAATTTGCAAAAGCTCAGATGCTTTATTAGCATTTGTCATCAAGATATTGCTTGTGAAGGTAGAAAGTAGGTGTAGCAATAAGTCATTCATCAAGGTTCTACAGATTTTTAAGGACTTCTTATCCAAAGGCCATGTGGTACTGGCTTTAGTTTACGAGGCGAAGAAATTACTACGTGACTTGGGCTTGGGATATAAGAACATAGACGCCTGCAAACAAGATTGTGTATTGTTTTGGAAGGAGAATACTCAATTGGATAAATGTCTAAAATGTGAAGAGCCTAGGTACAAGGCTAATGATAGCAAATGAAAAAGGATCCCTCATAAGGTGCTCTGTTACTTCCCATTGACACCGAAGTTGCGTAGATTGCATATATCAAGGAAGGCAGCCACAAAGATGAGATAGCACAGTGATAAGTGCATTGATGATGGGATAAGAATGCATCTAGCTGATTCCATGAAATGGAAAGAATTTGATAAGAAATATCCAGACTTTGCCTGAGAGATACGTAATGTGAGGTTGGGGTTAGCCACCGATGGATTCAACCTTTTTGGTAACTTGAGCACCTCCTACAGCATGTGATATGTCATGCCTATGTCCTATAATTTTCCACCATGGATGTGCATAAATGAGCCATTTTTCATGATGTCCTTACTTATTCCAAGACCAAACTCATCGGGAAATGAGATTGATATATATCTAAGGCCCTTGGTTGATGAGTTGAAAGAGTTGTGGGGTAATGGTGTATTGACTCATGATGCTTCCACTAAATAGACCTTTCAGATGCATGCAGTTGTGATGTAGACCATAAATGACTTTCCTGTGTATGACAGCTTGTCTGGGTGGAGCACAAAAGATTATAAGGCTTGCCCCTCATGTAACGACAACTCATTAGGGGTAAAGTTGAAATATAAGATTGGCTACATTGGCCATTGAAAATACTTAGAAGTGAACACCACTTGCATAGAAGCACGGCCTTCAACGGTCAACTTGAGTGTGAAAAGAATTCTGTGGATTTATTGGTGCAAAAGGTACTACATCAGTTAGAAGAACTAGTGTCAGTTAAGTTTGGCAAGAATAAGAAAAGACCGCGTGACTCTGGAGAACATAATTGGACAAAGAAAAGCATCCTATTTGAATGGCCTTATTGAAAATGCAAAAAACTCCGATATAACCTTAATTCTATGCACATTGAGAAGAATATCTGTGTAACTTTGGTTGGAACAATTCTGGGTATAAATGGCAAAAATAAGGACACCGAGAAAGCGCATAAGGATTTGAAAAAAATAGGCATCAGGCGAAAGTTGCATCTAATGGAGAGGGGCGATGGATCTAGCTTGAAGCCCCATGCCTCCTACACATTGGAACTGAAACAGAGAGATAGATTTTATGAATTCTTGAAGTCGATCAAATACCCAGATGGTTATACGGCGAACCTCTTGAAGTGTATAACCTAGAAAAATGATAAATTATCTGGTCTAAAAAGTCATGATTGCCACATCCTTAGCCAACGCATCCCTCCAATGGCATGCGTGGTTTTCTGAATAAAGATATTTGTACAACATTGTTTGAGTTAGGCAGCTTTTTCTAAGACCTTTGCTTGAAACACAGAGATACGATGATTTGAAAAAAATTGGAGAAATAGATAGTTTTAATATTATGCAAGTTGGAGAGGATTTTTTCTCCTGCTTTCTTTGATTTGATGGTTCATCTATTAGTTCATTTGTAGCACGAGGCCATACTTAGTGGACCGATGCAATATCGGTGGATGTACCCGATAAAAAGGTAATTGTTAATGACCAATGATTAATTATTTATGTATTAGTGCAATTGCCTTGCATTGATAATCTTAATTATTATCATTGGTTGTTTAAAGGCTTCTGAAGACCCTAAGAGGTACGTTGCCAACCGAGCTTGCCAGAAGGTTCGATTACCGAGGTTTACATTGTCAAAGAGTGTCTTACTTTTTGCTCAATGTATCTAAAGTAGATTGATTGAGTAGAATGCTATGATGATGGTGGCGAATGTGGCTTGGGGATGTCGGTTTTCACACAAACTGTCCATCCCATCGGATTGATGACAAGGGCACATGATCTTTTTCAGAGAGAGCGTGACATGGCTCATTGGTTTGTATTGTATAATAACCCTGAGGTGGAGCTGTATCTTGAGTATGTGCTTCAATTTAACCATATTTATGCATTGCTTGTTAATCCCTTAATTCATTATCTACTTTTACTTATTCATTAAAAGTTGCCTTGAGCACGGAACACAAGAATTTAGTACATAGTCAAAGAGGTAGAGAAATCAGATAGACAAAATGAAAAGAATTTCCAAAATGGTTTAAATAATGTGTCAGACATATAAAACATTACCATTTTAATTGCTAGACATTATTGGATTACACTTCAAATGACATTAGTGTAATACATTTCTCTTAATCTGCTTATGTAGATGAATCCATTGCGAACTCAAGGTCACCAGAAGCTATTGATGAGATGTAGTCATTAGCAAATGGCCCTAAATCCCTTATGAATCTTTATCAGAGGTGTGATTGTAATTGTATTCGATACCACACTATAGACCATGAGAAATGCTGTAAGAGCCAGAATAGCGGCTTGGTTGTGGAAGGAGAATACAAAGGGGAAAAACATGATTACTATGTATACATATGGAAAGTTTGGGAATTATCCTATCTATGTAGGCGTAAAGTGGTTTTATTCGAATGTGAATGGTACAACATTAGTACCAAGCACAAGATAAACATCAAAGAACATGTTATAACCATTGATATCATGGGTCATTGGTGTAAGGATAATCCATTTGTCCTACTAAGTCAGATGACACAAGTCTTCTACGTCATTGACACCAGTAGAGGGAAAAAATGCTAGAGTCATAAACTGGGTCAAGCCTTGAGGAGTATGGGATGTACCAACTAATGAGGATGATGATGATAATGCGCCTAATGATGCATTTTAGCAGGATGAAATGACATTTGCTGTCGCAATCCTCGTCGATGGTACTAGTGTCCAATACTCTAGGGATGATATGAATCTTGAGATGGTTCTTAGTGATGAGTTAATAGATGAGGGTGGCCAAGACGAAGATGAAACACTAGTGCAGTATGAAGATGAAAAAGACAATGATATATATAGTCAGTATGACTCTAACATGGAATATGACATGTAGTGTTTGTTTCAAGTTTTGCACATGTAACGATTAAATAAATTAATGAAGATCTTGCCTTACATTGATGACATTGTCTTCAATTTCATTTTCTCCTGTGATTTGTTCATTATGGATAAAACACTTCTATATTTCACATTTTATGCTTATTTATATATATCATAGTTACAAAAGATGCCAAATGGATAGAAAAAATAGGTCAAACTAGGGGATTTGTCCGGTTAGGTGCAAGCCTCCAATTATTTATTAAAGAGAAAAAAAACAATTAAGCAGAATACATATAAACTTGCATCTTTAGGGCCCCAACCAACTGTTCATGTCATCTTTGGTTAGGCTAAGGGGACAAACAAGACGTGAAAGAAAAATGTTAGTGAGAATGATAACGACGAGACTACATTCCCCCTGAAGATGATGATGTAGATAGCAAGACATCTAGGTCTTAATCGGATGAGGAAATCTTTCTGTGAATGTCCATGACACGCGCTTTAAAATGTTAGTTTTGATAGTGAAACTCATGCTAAAATGATTTCTTAAACTTCCATTTCCATTAAATGTAAATTGCTTACATTCAAGAGCCTAATATTATTGATTTTTGCTAAAAATTATTTATTTTCCTTATCACTTTGTTCAAAGCCAAGTTACAGATATGCCTTAAGAGAAAATGGTTAGACGTGCTCAGAGTGTAGCAGTTGCACTTGGGTTAGCTCGTGCAGAGAGTACACCTGAAGTTGCGACACAACCTTCATTGATCCATCATTGAGCTACACAGTTCGGAGGCGTAGAGAGCACCCTAGATTTGGGAGTCACCCAGCCTCTACCAACCTAGCCTTCACTGAGTCCTTGTACAGTCGGTAACGGCATAGGTGTGAAAATTATGATATTTTAAAATATTGAATTCACCTTTTTTTAATGATTTGTATTTACTAACTCATTTAGCATTGTCATCTTAATAGCATTAGCCCCAGTCTCAGAGGTTCTGAGCCTTGTGAGGGCCCTCATGCAAGGGAAGAAGGCAGAGAAGCTGAGGAGACAGCTTGGTCATAACATCCCAGTTATGATCCCCATCTCAAGCCATAGGCTAGAGGAGGAACATGCCCCATCACTGGAGAACCATCTTAGGTTAGCCATTTAGACAAGTCGCACCAGTTCGACCTCATGGCTGGAAGAGGTTTAATAGTAAGATCAAGTTGCCGTCATTGCTTCAGTTCTGGTAAACTGAAATGAGAAATATTAACTAAACTGATCATATTTGTTCTCCTCATTACAATATCTGATTTTATTTTTTTATTACTAATCTTTATATGTCTCTTGTCTAATTGTAGCAATTTTTTGATACCAGGGACTACGAGGGAGATATGCAACTCAGGGCAGATATTGACTGCCAATGCCAGATTTTATATAGGAGTTGGAAATACGAGCTGCATAGTCATTACTTCGAGTTGTTGGAGTAGGGGGGGGCACGATGTAAAGGATTACCCGACAAAGGGTTGTGATCCAGCTAATTGGCAATTGATGATTGTACAGTGCTGGGAGTAACCAGAATTAAGGAGCTCAAATATGCAGCATTTGATTTTAAGAGGTTGTACCTCGATTTGTCTAAAGAGAGTAAAAGATAAAATTACATGCCAAACGTTCTTATTTTTCAAAACTTTACCTGATATAGATATTTAGACAAATAAAGGCACAAAATAGTGATGCCAAACATTGGCTAATTCAAAAACATTCCCTAAAAAATCATGTTTCTCATGCAATAACAAAAGTCTAAAGTTAATTCTCTAATACAGAAATTGTTAAAACAAAGCCATCATACCTTAGGAGCCACTTACGAGAAATAGTCATGTCCTCCAACTCCAAAGGATCTTGATGATAGAACCCCATAGGAGTATAACCTGGATATAACTCATATAGAGTGGCAATTGAACTGCACAAGGCATCATATTTCTTTCTTTCTTTCTTTCTTTTAGTTACTCTTGGGTATCACAACTCTTAGGCTTTCTCTTTGAAAATTTATTATACAACAACAATAATATTTTAACAACTTTACATTAAGATAGAAAAATTATAAACTTTTAATGTTTACCTCAATTTTTTAGTTGCCTCCAATATCCTAATTATATTTTGATTCTACCTTGGGATAAAGTGACAAAAAAATTAATAACAGGTAATAGAAAATTATATCTACTCAAGTAAGCATGTGAGGTTATGAAGAATAACATAGCTTTTTCAACTATTTACAAAGTGTAGCGTAAGAAAGATACCAAAACTTGAAATGTCCTCCATATATATATGCACATCTTTCAAAAATTTGAAAACATACAAGAAAATGAGGAAGCTAAAAAGACCAATAATGTCATGAAATAGATGTAGATTGTGGCATGAATCACATATATCATCTTGTTATTTATCATGTAAAACTTATTTTAGTGCATTATACATGTATAATAAAATGGAAGTGCAGTTCATTCTGTAAAGAAATTATTCCAAGTACATAACAAATGTGCACCATATTTTATTTAACATTATGGGCCCTTTTTTTGGTGCTCAAGCCATTCAAGTTTACTATCCTCACAAATAGTGACAAGCCTTTTCTCTATTAAAAAAATATATTTTTGAACTTAGTGAAGAAGCAACTAATTTAAATGTCATTCTCCCCATACAGTTTTCTAGTCGAACCATAAATAAGTGGAATTTTCATTTTTCATTGAATCAAGTTCAATCGCACTTAATCCTACAATCCACTTTCCATTAAATAGTAAGCGTATTAAGGTCGATTGTCCACTACATCAAACCAACCTTGTTTGTCCTCATATTCCATGGAAAATAAAAATTCCCTTCAAAATAGTACTTGTTTTCATAAGTTTGACTGTAAAAAGTTATGAATCTTGCACTCTTTTTCGTGATAAATGGGTGTTATGTGGTGCACCCATTTTTACTTCATCACCTATCAAGCCTAATCCCTAAATTATACTGAAAGCCAAGGAAATCAAACCCTATTATTATTTTTATTATTCCACCTAGATTAACTCCAAACATAACCTAGACTACCTACATTCTAACCCCACATCATCCATCACTAGCAATGTAGGTCCACCAGAAGAAATTGTTTTACACATAGCCTGCATTTAGAAATTACATGTGGGACCTTCGTTATGAATAAAAACATGGTGCCTACCTTTTAGGAATTGAAATATGGGCCCACCTCTATTATTGTGAAAATGGGTCCTATTTTTAGAAATTCAAGTTTAAGTCAAGTTAAGAATCACAATAAGGACTCATGTAGAAATTGTAATATGTGGTGGCCACCATTAGAAATTTGAATATTCCGACCACCTTTCTAGAATCTATTGTTAGCTAAGTGGGTTCAGACTAGAGTGGGTTCATGTCTTAGATAGTTTTCCTAATTATATTAGGAATTTCCTGTTTGTTAAACAGTAGTCTCTTAATAGGATTATGACTTTCTTTAATTTAAAAATAGAGTTCTTGAGGGATAAGGAAGTGATGATTATATACTGATGTAATCCGTAATCCTAGATATATGTTGAGATTTCAAGGCTGTGGATTCACAAATTAGAGGAGAACATAGTGGAAACTGGTTTCTCGTGGATGTAGGCATCTTTGCCGAACCACATAAATCTCTCGTCTTCTTGTGCAGTTGATTGTTGATTTTAGTTGCTTACTCACACACATGCACGACAGTGGTATCATATCCATAACAAGTGGTATTAAAGCCGTGCTAGGGTCTCCTCGGGCTGGCTTAGAGGCTGTGCGTTGAAGATCGACGGAGATCTCAAAGGGAGAGATCATTCTCTGTTGTCCAGAACAAAGAAAAAGATCCGGTTTTAGTCAGAGCTGGTTGGACTATAGTTTTGCCTTGTTGCAAATTAGAGAAGAAAAAAGAGGATTTGAGTTCTCAGGCTTACTGATTGGGACCAGAGTAGAAAACTGAGAAAGGGTTCTTATTGCTAGGCTTCACCAAAGAAGGCGTTAGTCGCTGCTTCTCCCGGTCGTTGCTTTCATCAGACCGGTTGCCGTTAACCCCGCTAATCGCTACTAGCCACCTCGCGGCCGTTCTTGGTTTGTCTGGTGGTTCTAGGGAAGAACAGGAAAGTAGGGTTTCAGTTCTAGTTTTGAGAACTTGTAAGGTTCCAACCCTAGATAATTATGATTTATAGTAATTAAGTCGATTTTACTTTAATTAATATGTAATTAAGCTACTTGAGTCTAAATCTCAAGCGGTTTGGGTCATGGATAGGTAGTTGGGTCGGGTTCAAACCTTATTAGGTAGTCTAAGACCTTTTGTATTTAGTATTTTCATGAGTTGGCATTACTAATGCATCATATTAGTTGCATTGGGTGAGTTTCATCTTGTGGGACATCTTTTATGTTTGGCCCAATTTTATTTGGATTCATTCCAGCCCACTTGAGCCCAACTGAGTCAAACTGTATATATATGGAGACCTAGGGGGCTTATCTGTAATTTTCAGAACTTCACTCATTTAAAACCCTAACCCACCATCGATCCTTTGTTTCTTCTCCTTCCTCCCTCACGTTGCAGCGAGTTTTCCCGCTTTTTTCCACCATCTTCTTCATCTTCCTAGCCCTCATTCCTTGGTGATTATACTTGGATGCTAGAGGCTGGAGTCTTCTTCTTCTTTCTCTCCATTCTTTGCTTGCTCTTTGCTGGAATCATTGGAATCAAGGCACCATCCTCATCCTCTTGCTTGTTGGAAGCTTGAGGTAAGGAATCCCATCTTCTATTTGAGTTATTGAGTGCAATAAGGGTCAAGAGAACCCATCCATTGGCATGCATGCATCTCATTCTTGTTTTCCTTCATGCATGTGTTAGATCCTCCATTAGAGAGCTTTATTCTCCATCTAAACAGGGGGCAAATCAATTTAGGTGAAGCACCAAGCTTAAGGCAAGTATAATGATACATTTTCTTTACATGCATGGCTTTATTTCTTGATTCTTGATGAGATTTGTGATTTTACCCCCTTTTGCAGCTCAATGGAAAATACATGGATTGATTTGTGTTTTATGGTGATTCATGATGAATAAATTGATAATGGTCTTTTAGGGAACCCAAGAGTGTGGAATGAAAGCTTTTAGATTGGTTTTATTGCAGGTAGAATGGTGTATTGGAAGAGAAAACCATTTGGAAAGGAAGCCCTCCCGTAACAGAGTGCTTCAGGGCCGACTGGTCGGTCCTGAAGCCAGATCGGTCGAATTGCCTTCCTGGTAATCCGACCGGTTGGCCATTCAGCCCGACCGGTCGAATTACTCTTCTGGAAGCGGTCTGACCGGTTGGACAAACACCCGATCGGTCAGGTAAACCTGACCTGTAACTTATAGAAATGTGTTCCAAAATGAATTCTATGCTTGACTATGGACTTTCTATAGTCTATGCGATAGCCTAATGATGGGTCACTCCCTTACCTTAGAAAGAGATCGAGGTGTCCACCCACACTTACTATAGGTTGTAGGTTCAATCTAAGATCATATAGGACCATAGGATTGGATCATTTGCTACCCTAAACTAGCCCAACGGTGATTAACATGGAGAAGGAGGAGTGTCGAGCTGTCACTCTTTTCTTCTGGATTCTCCAGTTAGTTTTCAATATCACGTCATGGGTGTTGGTATAAGGTGAAGTGTCTTATATATATACATGAAGTAACACCGGGAATGGTAATACCGGGACACCGAATGTCTTGTGAATATACCGTATTGAATGACCTTGGAAACTCGGATTATCTAGCATAGGATTGGCTAGTAATTTGTCCTTGATAACCCTACAATCTAATTGCATTCATATTGATAATAACCTTAACCTCCACATAAGGATTTAGATCAGTTGCATTAATGATGACCAGTTATTAGTTGTGAACCTATTCTTGATATCTTTAACAAGGTTGAGTTATCTTCTCGTATTAGTATAAACAGATCAGTGAATAGTACGTAATGACATCAGATTATTCCCGACATATTTAGAGTCAGCGCCACTTAACTTATACCTCATAAGAGGTTCAACGGGACCCCATGGGAGTGTTTTATCAGTTGCCTACTGCAGTAGTATCAGGAGAGTGCGTCGACGCTCTAGCGGGCAGCTAGTCGGTCTTGGCTCGGCCGCTAGTGGTTTCCCAAGGATCAGTTTACTTTCTTTTAAAGAGGAGATAACGGATGTGGTTGCCACATTGGTATGATATATTCTTTATTCATGATTCACTATTCATGTTGACTAACATGCATTATTGCCTAGACATCGATATTGATCTCTTTCAATCAGCATATCATTTTAATTACATTGATCTATCATGTTACGCTCATGTATCCTTATCTTTGCTTAACCGTCATGTTAACTAGAATTACCATGTTACAGGTACGGAACCCGATGCCAATCCGGCAGTCAGCGCGATCCCGAAGGGAACCCCAGCGTTACCTTGGGATGTGAGTGAGTGGAACGAGGATGACATCTTTTCATGATTCTCCTTGACAGAGTGCAACATGGATCATTTTGGGTTTGGACTTAGGGATCATTTTGGCATCTTGATATTGTATTTTATCATGTACTTCCGTACTTATGCATGTAGTTGGATTCAATTAACAGACTTGTCTATTTAATGGATTAAGATGAATGTTTTATGGATGCTCATGATATATATGCAGGTGGAATCTCCAGGTTTCCACTTATATGCTTGATGTTGATGATACATGTTTGTGGATTTTCCTCACACGTACCTGTGGGATCACCCTTGTGACTGTTCATACGTGTCTAGTCACGGCACAAATTGTCACGGGTACGTGTGTCATTCCTCGGAACCCATCATTAATCCTCAATTCTTGGGTTTAGGGCGTGACAGAACCAGAACAAGAACATCAAAGAAGAAGACAGAACTTGGGTTTTTTTTATTAAACCTAAGTTGGATCTAGGTCGAATTTAGGTCAATTCGGCCTGACCCGTAAAGTGCAGTCCAGCATAGCAACCAGCCAGCAAGTCAGGTCCAGGTGGGTTCTAGATCGAGTCAGCCTAACCCTTGCTCAGCCCAAACACTAGCAGTAGTTGTTGACGCAAGCGCAACCACATCAGCAGAATCCTAGGGTCAAAGCTGTTTGACCGGGAATCAACGACGAATTTTTGTTTCTACGATATCTTAATCATCCAACATCCGATCAAAGAATTGTTTGTGCCTACGTACTCATTTCGAGCAGATCTATGCATTTGTGGAAGAAGATTGGCTGTTTGACAGTCAACGAGGAGTTTGGCCAAATCGGAGCGTAGAAAACCGTTTCTGAAATATCGGAGCTATCCCTAGTCGGATTTCAGATCCATTTCTTCCAACGTGATCGTGTTGACAAGATCTACGGCGTGGTGCAGGAGTTGAGGTAAGTGTTAGCTGTTTGTTTTTTCTATTTACTTAATTGAGATGGGGAACAACACTATGCACACTACCATGATTAAGCTCAACCATTCCAATTGGTTGGTCTGGAAACCGAATATGGAGGACATCCTCTATTACAAAGACCTCTATCATCCCGTTGAGGAGGATAGTGCCTGACCAAAAGATATGAAAGATATAGAATGGTACAAGATGCATCGAAAAACAACTGGTCACATCAGACAGTGGGTTGATAACAGCATATTTCACTACGTGTCTAATGAAACTAATGCACATACCCTTTGGAAAAAGTTAGAAGCAAAGTATGATAAAAAGACTACAGTAAACAAAACCTTTTTTTATCAAAAATCTTGTAAACATAAAATTCAAGGATGGTGGTCAGATCGAAGATCACATCAATGAGTTCCAAAGTGTGGTGAATCAGTTAGCCACAATGAAGATGGTCCTTGATGATGAGATGCAAGCTTTGTTACTTCTGAGTATTGTGTCGAATATATGGGAGACAATGGTTGTTTCCGTTAGTAACTCTACTTCAGATGGTGTATTGTCCATGAGTCAGGTTATTGGTAGTTTACAGAGTGAAGAAACTAGAAGGAAATCTGCAGGGATAGATAATGCATAGGCATTTGTTACTGAGAACAGGGGGAGGAGTAAGAGTAGAGGACCAAAAGAGGCTCATAGCAAGTTTAGAGGTGAATCATAGATCGGGAAAAAGTCTGTGAAACGCTTTTTCTATGGCAAAATAGGCCATATTAGGAAAAATTATTTTACTTTGAAGGAAAAGAAAGGATCTAACAATGAGAAGAAGAATGCCAATAGAATGACAATGGAAACACTATAGCTACTTTGGGATAAGAAGTAGTGATGATCACCAGCGATAATGACGAGTGTTTGAGTGTTGCAGATGATCAGGATGAGAGGGTTGTTGACATAGCAGCATCCTATCATGCTACTCCGTGTAGGGAGATGTTCATGACATACAAAGCAGGTGACTTTGGTACTGTGAAGGTGGGCAACACAAGTCTTTAAGAGATTGTTGGTATCAATGATGTTTGCATTAAAACAGATATTGGTTGCATAATGATGTTGAAAGATGTGCAACATGTTCCTGATTTGCGGTTGAATTTGATTTTCGAATCTGCATTGGATTATGTAGGTTATGAGAATTACATCGGAAATGGCAAATGGAAGCTCACTAAAAGGTTAATCTGTGGCATAAAAAACTTGGTCATACGAGTGAGAAATGTCTGTAAATATTGGCAAACAAGGATTTAATTCCTTACTCCAAAGGTACATCCCTTAACCTTTGTGATTATTGTTTGTTTGGCAAATAGCATAGGGTTGCTTTCTCTTCGACATAAAAATTGAAATCTAATGTATTGGATTTGATATGTTCTGATGTTTGTGGTTCGATGGAGGTAGAATCATTAGGTGGCAATGAGTTTTTTGTCACATTTATTGATGATACATTTAGGAAAGTCTGGGTTTATGCGTGAAATCAAAGGATCAGGTGTTCCATATGTTTTAATAAATTCATGTCATGGTTGAAAGAGAAATAGGTAAACTCTTGAAGTGTCTTTGCATAGATAATGGAGGTGAGAACACATTCAATTAGTTTAGAAACTACTGCTTAAAGTATGGTATTCGACATGAAAAGACAATTCCTAGTATTCGATAGCATAATAGTATGGCAAAGAGAATGAATTGTACTATTCTTGAGAAGATAAGATACATGATGAGATTAGCACACTTGCCTAAGTCATTCTGGGGTGAAGCCGTTCTGACTACCAGTTATCTAATTAATAGATCTCTCTTAATTCCCTTGAATTTTAATCTTCCAGAAAGAAGATAGACAGGTAAAAATGCCTCTTATTCACACTTAAAGGTGTTTGGGTGTAAGGTGTTTGCACATGTACCAAAGGAGCAGTGTTCAAAGTTGGACGATAAGGCAATAAGTTGCATCTTTCTTGACTATGGTGGAGATGAGTCTGGCTACAAGTTATGGGATCCAGAGCAGAGAAGAATTATCAAAAGTAGGGATGTGGTTTTCTATGAAGACCAGTTTTTTGGAGATGTTGAGAAGATTGACAAGTTTTTTGAAATAGTTGATGGAGTGGTTGATCTCACACCGACTCCTTCTTCGGTGCAGACTACGGGTGGAGAAGGTGGACAAAACGATCCGAATCGTGATAAGGCACAGGCGTTGCCAGATGATGAAGGTGTTGAGTAGGGAGAGCCGTAGTCTCCTTGGTTACAAACCATGGAACCTCAAGCTACAAGTTCTACACGAGAGCATCAACCATCAACTATAAGCATCAATCATCAACTATGTATCCTGCATCCAAATATATTTTACTTATTGATGAGGGGAAGCCAGGGAGCTTCCGAGAAGCAATGACTTATGATGATAAAGATGAGTGAATGAAAGCTATGTAAGATAAGATGAATTCTTTATAGAAGAACAAAACTTATGAGCTAGTGCAACTTCCTAATGATATAAATGTCCTGAAAAAGAAATGGGTATTCAAGCTGAAAAAAGATGAGAATGAAAAACTGGTGAAGCACAAAGCACAGTTAGTGGTAAAGGGCTTCGCGCATGCGAAAGGGTATTGAATTTAGTGATATCTTCTCTCTTGTTGTGAAGATGACTTCTGTCAGAGTCGTCTAAGGTCTAGCCATCAGCATGGACCCTGAGCTTGAACAAATAGACGCGAAGATTGCATTACTTCATGATGACTTAAAAAAAAGAGATCTACATAACTTAGCTAGAGGGGTTTAAGGTAAAAGGAAAAAAACAGATGGTTTGCAAGTTGAAGAAGAGTCTTTACGAGCTAAAGCAAGTACCAAGACAGTGGTGCAAGAAGTTTGATTCTTTCATGTTAAGTCATGGGTACTGGAGGACAACTGCAGATCATTGTGTTTATATTCGTCGATTTATCGATGACAAGTTCATCATCCTTTTTTTGTATATAGATGACATGCTGATAGTTGGACAAAATAGCAAGTTAATTGACAAATTGAAAGAGGAGATGTTAAAGTCATTTGACATGAAAGACTTGGGTCCCGCACGAACGATATTGGGCATGCAAACATGTTGTGATAGGAGTTCCAGGAAGTTGTGGTTGTCACAAGAGACATATGTTAAACGAGTACTTGAGCGGTCCAACATGATGAATGCTAACTCAGTCAGCATACCTTTAGCTAGTCACATCAAACTAAGCAAGCACTTGTGTCCTACTACAGATGAAGAAAAGGAATGACTGGCATTTGTTCTTTACTCATTTGCCGTGGGGAGTCTTATGTATGCCATGATTTGCACACAGCTAAACATTACTCATGCTGTGGGTTTAGTGAGTAGATTTCTATCTAACCTTGAAAAAGAGCATTAGAAAGTAGTGAAGTGGATCTTTAGGTATTTAAGAGGCGATATTGATCGTCGATTTTCGACTTCTGGTTATTTGTTTACTTTCATAGGGGGAGCTATCTCCTGGTAATCAAAGTTGTAGAAGTGTACATCGCAGTATACAACTAAAGCGGAATACATAGCTACTAATAAAACAAGGAGAGAGATGCTTTGGTTGAAGAGATTTATTAAAGAATTGGGTTTAAAGCAAGAAGAATATGTAGTTTACTGTGATAGTCAGAGTGCTATAGATTTCAGTGAGAATGCTACATATCATGATCGCATGAAGCACATTGATGCCAAGTACCATTGGATTCGTAAGGTCATCGAAAAGAACTTCATAAAGTTAGAAAAGATTCACACTGATAAAAATCCCTCGGACATGATGACAAAGGTCGTGTCAAAGGGAAAGCTAGAGCTGTATTTAGAGTTGACAAGGCCGAACTCTCAGTAAGAGGTTCAGGGTATTTTTCCCATGGTTTGGAGGGGGAGATTGTTGGCCAAGTGGGTCCAAATCAAAGTGGGTTCATGTCTTAGGTAGTTTTCCTAATTATATTAGGAATTTCCTGTTTGTTAAATAGTAGTCTCGTAATATGACTAGGAATTTCCTTTGTCTAAGAATAGAGTTCTTGGTGGATAAGGAAGTAATGATTATATATACTGATGTAATCTGTAACTCTAGACATATGCTGAGATTCCAAGGATGTGGATTCACAGATTGAAGGAGAACCTAGAAAAAATTGGTTTCCCGTAGACTTAGGCATCTTTTTTGAACCATGTAAATTTCTTATCTTCTTATGTGGTTAATTGTTGATCTTGGTTACTTACGCACACATGCGCATAATGGTGGTGTCATATCTACAACAACTGACCAAGTGGGTCCAGACCAGAGTGGGTTTATGTCTTGGGTAGTTTCCCTAATTATATTAGAAATTTCCTATTTGTTAAACAATAGTCTCTTAATAGGATTAGGACTTTCCTTTATCTAAGAATAGAATTCTTGGGGGATAAAGAAGTGATGATTATATATATTGATGTAATCTGTAACCCTAGACATATGCTAAGCTTCCAAGGCTATATATTCATAGATTGGAGGAGAACCTAGTCGAAATTGGTTTACCGTGGACCTAGGTATCTTTGCTGAATCACATAAATCTCTTGGTTTCTTATGTGGTTGATTGTTGATCTTGGTTGCTTATGTACACACTCACAGAACGGTGATGTCATATCCACAACAATTAGCCAAGTGGGTTTAGAGCAAAGTGGGTTTATGTCTTAGATAGTTTCCTTAATTATATTAAGAATTTTCTATTTGTTAAATAGTAGTCTCTTAATAAGATTAGGACTTTCCTTTATTTAAGAATAGAGCTCTTAAAGGATAAGGAAGTGATGATTATATATACTGATGTAATCCGTAACCTTAGACATATGCTGAGATTCCAAGGCTGTGGATTCACAAATTAGAGGAGAACATAGTGGAAACTAGTTTCTCGTGGATGTATGCATCTTTGCTGAACTACATAAATCTCTTATCTTCTTGTGTGGTTGATTGTTGATCTTGGTTGCTTATGCACACATGCATACAATGGTGGTGTCATATCTACAACATCTACAGCAAGAGCCTACATGCAAGTGGGCGCTTCAGCCCCCACACACTTAAAAAAAAAAAAGAAAAGAAAAGCCCATTGGGCTATATGGAGTTGGTTGGCCTAGTCCCCATGGAGCAAAACTAGTTAGCCTCCACCGAATAATCCTCTCACTCTCTCTCTTTCTCTCTCTCTCTATATATATTAATCCCCGAATCGGTAAGGATGATCTCCTTCGGCTCCAATGTGCATCGTGATCTTTCTCTCTCTTTCCTTATTAATCTACAAATCGGTAAGGATGATCTCCTTCGGCTCCAGTGTGCATCGTGATCTTTCTCTCTCCTTCTCAGCGTATCAATTCTAAACAATTCTTAGGTGTTGCAAAGTCATTTGATTAGGTGCTTGGTCTAAAAAATGAGTTTTCAAAAACATTCGAAATGGAGGCCTCCATTTCTGAAAATCCTCCATCACTTGAAAATGCCCATTTGTTAAATGGGATCTCTTGATTAATGAAAGATTTTTAAGAAATGGAGGTTTCTCTAAAAATCCAATATTTTAAAAACTCTTCATTATTGAAATAGGTTCCCTTGATGGAATAGAATTTGATTTCGACAAGACTTAAGCAAATATTCTGATTAGAGCAAGGGGGAGAGATGCATCTAATCATGATTTTTATATACTTATGCATGTTATTAATTATTAGCTAGTTTTATTTAATTTTAATGCAATTTTTTATTATTAGAGAAGTAATTTTGGTTTCGATTTAAACAAGCAAATGAATAAAGACTGAAGTATGAGTTACCACCTATCCCAAAACCAATTAGTGATGGAAATGGTAGAACAATGGCCCCAACCTCACTAGGCTCTGATATCACTTATTATGATCTTAACACCTCTTAAGCTACCATTTCTACCAAAATCAATTGGTGATAGTAGAAGCACAACTCAAGGTTTTAAAGCCTATGGGTTCGTGGCGGTTAGTCCATTGTCGACACCAAGGCCCTTGGGACCCCCTTATGTGTGAGACCTTGAAAGAGTTTAAGAGGGCACACCCCCTGGCTGGGGCCCCATTGAGCTACCACTTATCTCAAGACCAATTAGTGAGGGAAAGGGCAGAACAATGGTTTTATGATCTTCTTGGTTGTGTTAGGAAGGCATTCGAGCATTATCCCACCAAGGCCATAAGGGTTGTACCCATGGACCTAACATGCCCAATCTCCAATTTTTCTAGGTGACAAATTAAAGAATTGATTTTAAAAAATGATGAGAATAGAGGTTTATTGTTCTTTGGCACCTATGGCAATAGAGTTGCCACATATAGGCAATTAATAAATGAACCTCTAAGTTCATCTTAAATTTATGATTAAAAGGAAATTTCCACTACTCACTTTTTCTTAATGCTAAAAGAATCCTAATTTCATTCATAATAACTTTAATATTTATAGAAATGAATACAATTACACAATTGACTTGTTTACATTTTGCTTCACCTAAGGTCTTGGTATTATGCTCTTTCAAGAGATGAATATAAATATATAATTGATTACTTTTCTCTTTTCTTATTGCTAATGTGTAGAAAGTACAATACAATAATAATTGACTTTTTTAATTACCATCATTGTCCCCCTTTAATGAAAATTCTAGGTCTACCGATGCCTACATTTATAGGATTTCCAATGTAGATCTCACTTTTGTGAGGGTGGATATGTGGCCTACCATTAGGAATTATAGATGGTCACATTTATTATTGAAGGTTATTTGGGTCCACGATTTAGACACTACAGCTTAAAAGCCACCTTTTAGGAATTAAGTAGGGCCAACCTTTTGAAATCATGGTGAGCACCAGGAAAAGGAGATAGAGAAGCGATGAATGGGGGTTTTGGAGGAAACTTCGTTGAAAAAGTTTGATAGCATTTATGTTGTTTTGAAAATTTCACAAGGAAATTTTTGCCCAAAACACTTGTATTTATTCTTCTTATCATTGGTCCCTTCATGCTTTAGCTAAAAAGTTTCAACTAAAAAATGCCAGGGCCCAATAACTTGGTTTTTTAGAGGGCAAAGCTCCATTTCTAATGAAAGGTTAATTACAAGTAGCGATTTATGAAATGCTTAAATATGTAAATAATCTCTAAATCATAAAATAAGAGCTTTTTTATTACAGATGCCCCACAAAGTAAATATACAAATTATGTCATGCTTATGACAATAGGGTGTGTTACAAGCAACAATCTATTTGAAAGGAACTAGAAAACTTATAAATTACCTTCATCTATATTATTAATTGGTAAACCCTTTCTTATTATTGGGCAAATGTTTGAGGACAATTTTTAAAAAAAATCTGTAATAAAACCCAAAATAGAAAGTCCGACCATCTTAATTAAGATTCGTGATACCCGCATAGTGGAGTTCACCTATTAAAAAATTAAGATACTCGATATAAATCCCGCCACTTATATAAATCTCACCAAATCACACTTAGTATATATTTGGCCTTATAATAAGAATGACCATGTGTAAACCATGTGAAAAGATATTACAAGGAGTGCATGTTTTCCATATTTTCCATACTTGATCAATTTGATAGTGGGGCAATATCTTATTAGAGGAAGATTTGTTTAGGGCGCCACACAAGGAGAACATTTATTTTTAACTGTTCGATTTTTAATAGATAGATGGGACCTCCCATTTAGTTATTGGTCTGATTTTTAGGTTCAGATCCAACCTACAGGTCTAGAAGAGATCCATTTGTGTAATATGTCGACCCAATTATGGGTCTTATTTTGTGGCCTAGGCCTGTAAGCATATTTAGGCTCGAAGGTTAAGAAATTAGTCCTAGTTACAGCTCATGGACCTAAAAGGAAGTCCAAATCTAGCCAATGTGCGTTGGGCTTGGCCTGCCTTGGTTCACAAACACTATTGATGTGCTTTACCCGAGAGATTTATTGATCAGAGAAAAATTTTCAACCGAAACCCTTAATTAACAAATTAGAACTGGGCCAAATCAGTGGGTTATAGTGCACTAGTTGGTTTGCATAGTCGGCGGGTGATATAGCAAAGCCCAACCCATATATTAGTCTGCTAATTGGGCTTAAATCATGTCAGAAATTAACATTCTCCTTAAATCAGTGGACCTTGTTGATTTGAATGTGGAAACTTAAATCATCAATCCTTAATTGGAAGAAAATTGGAAACAATCATTACAACAAACATGTTGATTAATGTTTTGCATTTACAAAAAAGAAATGGAAAACTCAAATTCAAAATGCACATGTCTAGTATGTTGTGTGTGTTCTTCCCCGTCGGTCATGGAGTAGGATGACAATGGGCTCCTCTTCAACCTCCGGAACTCGGACCCATCAGCTTCTCTTGAGGATGGTCTTTTTTTTTTTTTTTTTTTGGGTCATTACAGCCTTTTGACCTTGGACGATAGATGGGGGCACGTTTGAGGAACCACCGACGATAAATAGGCATCTTGATGATAGAGCCCCACACGAGTATAACCAGTGGTATAGCTCACATGAGGTGGCACTGAAAAGAATACACAATGCTATCAATCATTTATCCAAGCTAAGAACTTATGCAATATAAAAGTCAATCTTTTGTTCCATATTTAAAAGATTACATAAAATAAGTTACTTTGTCCTCATATAAAAAATATTATTTATGACTAAATGAAACAAGGTCATTTGATGGTATTATAACATGAAGTGAGAACATGGAAGACACTATTTAAGTAAATTGCCAAGTTTTATTTATCATTAGTCCCTTAGTAAGAATGTTGCATTTGAGGTTCTAATAGTTACGACCTTAATTTCTTTACTAGTGCATGCACTACATTCTTTTTATAAAACAAATCAAATTCTATTTGACAAGTCGAATCTGATTCAATCGGATTTATTTCAAATGGGAATTAGACATTTTCCACATAAATTATTTAATATGTGTGGTTCAAATAAACATTGGACTACTCTTGAAGTAGCATTAATCAAACTTTGTAATTCTTTTAAATATCACCATTGGATTTTATAATAAAGCAATTAAGCTTTGACAACTAAGATGGATAATGAAGATGATTTGATCCCTCTAAGCATGGGTTTGTTACAAACTTTAACTCTAGATCTGTAATCCACTTGAATGAAACAACAATCATGAAAGTAAAATGATAAAAATAAATTGGCATCAATCAGTGACTAGTGGTTGGAGTTCAATCTCACTTAATGACGTTGCTTATGACCATCCATCTAAACTCTCGAACTTCAATAGTTTTCATTAGTTGTGAAGGTTAATCTAATCAAAGACAATCTCAATTCACTTTTCATTAAAGAATATGTCCATGTTGGGCAAATATAGAATCAAATATCGGTGGCAATATTGTAATCTTTGGAGATATTTGTCAAAAGATTTTACAAAAAATTTGGTTCATGAAGTGTTAATTAGAGGGAATCTTTATAATTTTTTTCGTAAAAATTATTATATTTTATATATTATACCTCGCCATCAGGACAAAAAAGAAAGCCCTCACGTTTCCAAGCTTTTAAGAGCATCTCCAAGGGATATGTTATTTTAGAGATGCCTAATTTCATTTGAAGGCTTGTATGGTAATTTTCTCCAAAAAGTAAGAACTCCAATCCATGAGTCAAACTTAATATTATATTTTTGCCTTTTGACTTATTTTATTTTATTTTATTTTATTTTATTTTTTCAAAAGCTTTTGCTTTGTTTAGATCCAACATCATAAAATATTTTTTTAAAAAAAAATTGGCATTTTATTTTTTCATACGCCAAATTTGGCATCCCACCCTTCCATGCCAAAATGCCATATAAGATTAGGTATTTGAGTTGGAGAGGCTTTAAATGTCTTTTTATCCTATTTAGAGTGCCATGTGGCATTTGAAATCTCCTTGGAGATGCTCCAAGGGCCCCACCTTTAAGAAGAACTGGATTTAAATAAAAATGGGGTGTTTTCGAAGAACAGGTGGACCATGTATTGGACGCCTGGAAGAACTATCAACAACACATCTATTTAGTTAGGGGCTGGATGGGGCTTGCAAATTGGATGATTTTACAAGCTTGGAGCATCTCCCTTTTAAGAAGAACTGGATTTAAATAAAAATGGGGGTGCTTTCAAAGAACAGGGGGACCATGTATTGGACGCCTGGAAGGACAATCAACAACACATCTATTTAATTAGGGGCTGGATGTGGCTTGCAAATTGGATGATTTTACACCCCGAAGATTAGTGTATGCATTTCCTCGAAATTATTACATTTCCATCACACCAGAAATTCAACACGATGTTAGAATTAAAGAATAGAAACATGAAAAGACATCCTTACAAAAAATTACAATTGAATGTATCCTGGTGGGTGAAAGCACCAATTTTACAAAACTCTCAGCATTACAACTTCGTGGATAAAGATGAACAATCAATCAGATCTCTAGACACTATTAACATCATTGGCTCAAACCCACCTCCAAAAAAAAAAAAAATACAGAAAATAAAAGAATAAGAAGAAGAGGGCATGAGGGTTTTGTCGTAGCCACGGTCGCCGCACGCTACCGCCTGAGAAGCAGAGAGCAGAAGCAACGAAGAGCCACTCACAAGAACTGTTTAGCAGCTGTGTATTTCATGCAACTGGATGCTGATGTGGTGCTGCCATAAACCCACTTACAGGAACCCACTCAAAGGAAGTGTGTAATAGGCATCCGGACTCCTACAAACACAAATTGATCGTTATTAGTTTATTTTTTATTGTATATAAATACCTCAATTGTTTCCACATTATTGATGTAGCTTTCCTGAAGGAAAAAAAATACCCCAAGTATTGACCAGAATATAATATACTGTATATAACACGCGCGCGCGCCCACACACAAAAAAAAAAAAAAAAAAAGGGAAGCACCATTTACACATATTTTAAAAAATCTATAAAGATTTAAAACTTGAAAGTAGTTTAATGCAAATAAAGAGGACGAGTTGACAATGAATTCCATGCAAAACAAACAGGATCATTTGCCACGTATCCAATCCCATGCAAACAAAGAGTCCCATATTAATCAATTAATTCATATTGATAGTAACTCCATGAGAGAAACAACCCACATTTGATAGTGATTTCCTATGTACTCTTGCTCCATAAAAAATTGTTAGGCACATATGAATCAATTAGTAAGTTTAAATCAATTACTTTATATGTATTCCAACTCCATATTTATAATGACTAACAAACAGGCCATTTGAATCACCCTGTGTATGCGTTCCAATTCAATGCAAACAACCCCATTTGAATCAAATTTACTTAAAATGTATTCCATTGCAATTCCATAAACAAACAGCCCATTGAATCAGTTATATTTCCTACACATTCTAATTTCATGCGAACAAAAGTGCACATTTGACAAAGACTTCTTATGCATTCTAATTCCATGCAGACAAATAGGCCCTCTAGTCTTCCAACTCCATGCAAATGAGTAGGCCCATTTGAATAAATTAGTTACTATATATTCCAAATCCACACAATTAAACAAGCATGTTTCTTTATTATTTTACTTAATGACTAATACTTCACCGGAGAACCAGCGAAAAAACTATTTAACTCTATCATGTTCCTATTTCATTGCTTTGTCGTCCAAAGTAGGGATCTAAACCGTATCATGCAATCCACAGCCTAGTTGTGTTGGGTCATGCCATGCAGGTCTGTGAAAATTCACGAGCTGTGCGTGTGGTGCTTGGGCTGTGCTATGCCGCTCTATAAAATTTCTCGGGTTGTACACTGCCGTGCCAATAAATGAACCATTAAAAATCAATTCTATTTATGTTTCTGGTAAATTAAACTTAAAAATTGTAAGCCAACAGATAAGCACACAACTTTTTCCTGATGGGGCAATTGACAGTATAGATATAGTACCCACACAGGGCCAAAATACATTGGGGATGGCACCCATTAGCTCAACTGTGTGTGGGATGTGTAGTAGACCACATGACTAAGTGGCATGCCAAGTTTCATCCTCTAGCCTAACGGTCTATGCCAAACTTACTTCAGCCATTAAAAAAGTTGTGCTCAGATAACCCTAGAGTGACTGGAATGAGATAAAACTTCACCTACCCCTACCATTGATATTGTGATAGTACAGGATAACACCCAGAAGTCAAATAAAGAAACATATTATACAATTCTTCTATAATATAAGTGCAGAGGGAAGGGTCAAGGGTTGATAGAATACAACTATAAAGGGATCATCAGATGTTGAGGATTATTTTTCATCTAGTGAGGTGTGGATTGTTTCCATCCAGCAGAGGGTGGGTGGTGTAAAAGTGTAGGTAATGTTCATACACCCGTGATCCTTCACGTTTCATCCCTTCCAAAAGCCCATTTCCTAGAATTCTAATTTAATAACATTCCCCAAAAGAATCACGTTTCTCATGCAATGATAAAAAGTCCAAAGTGAATTCTCTAATACGATAAACCATCAAAACACAGCCAGTATACATACCTTTGAGGAAACAGTGACGATAAATAGGGATCTTGATTATAGAACCCCACATGAGTATAACCTGGGGTATAACTCATATGGGATGGCGTTGGAACCCCACAAGGCATTATATAACCACCAAATCCCAGCTCCGTTCTTCCTAGTAATGTGTTGTACGCTGAAGGACCCAAAGGCATCCCATTGTTTTCAGTGAAACAATCGGAGGTTTTCCACTGCAGATCCCCTGCAAAATGAGAAGTACATCCAAGGAAATGATTACAACTGACTAAGCACCTCGAGTTCCCAACTAAAGACAAACAGTGTACTTGAAATCCTCCCTCATCTCCAGGAAAAACAAATACAAAGACTATCAACTTGTAGGGTAAAATATCATCTGAACGCTGAAACAAATTCTAACAAATTATTTCAAATCATTTGATGACCCGCGACCAATCATCTAAAGATGCTAAATCAGTTTTAAAACATGAATGACTTGAATAATTCCTAAAGAAAGGAAATGCTTATAAAGACTGTACAAAGCAAAGCACAAGAAAATAGAAGACAGCAGACTAACCATCAGAAGGTAGATGAGTTTTCCTCCTTTTTTTCTTTCCTGCATAACAACATCAAAGAAAAGTGCAAGGATATATCAGGAAAATAATGTAAGTGTACGCTATTGAACAGATAGCACTCCATGTTTTTACCAACATCTCATTTGGAGGATGCTTTTCTACTCATTTGACAAGATCCAAACTAGCACTTACAAAGAGGATTTCAAATTACCACTAACCTTGATCAGCCTGTGGAGCACTCACGTGCAATGTTGCTTCCTTCACACTGACTAATTCTAAAGTTACTTCAGATTGAGTGACATCTTTGGTTGCCCGACTTTCCTTGATAGAGTGTTCTGGAATATTAAAAGAATACTTTCGTTCTTTCACAGTTTCATGTATAATTGGATTGTCAGCTTTACAAAAAGGTGTTGCACATTTCTCCTCGACAGAAAGAGTAGATGATGGTTCTTTAGACTGGGAAGAGCAAGTAGGCACCTTGTCTGCAAGAAGAAAGTTAAATCCCAACATCACAAAATATATATATATATATATATATCTACTAAAAAGTGAAGACACATCATTAAAATCCAAACCTCGTATGTGGACCAAGCTTCCCGCCTTTTCTGAATTACTGGATTTTCGCTCCAAAATGCGGTTGATAGTTTCTCTAAGAGTATTATTGGGTAACAAGTAATCAGCGAGCACATCTCTGGCCCCACACGCACAAAATGATTTCGAAATTATGTGCTCTCTAATACCTGATTAAATTTGAAACCAGAGTTTGATTTCCAAAGGCACAAGTCAGGAGACCAAATATTTAATATAAAACCAACCAAATACAAAGTATTAGCCATTAACAAATCATGAAAGAGATGCAATGTTGACAATACTAGATTGACACAACAGCAATAAAATCAATATGCTTGAATAACTCAGCACTAGAATATGCCCAGCAGCTAAACATCTGCATTTCTTGCAGACGCTATTTTAGTTTCTATAATTTGTGAGAATTATTTCAATTAAGTGCTTCATTACCAATGGAAAAATAGTTATGAGGTATGGGCATCTGGCTATGAAGTTGAACAATCCAAATCCAAAATAAAAATATAAAAATAAAGTTAAAAATTGTCAAAGAGAACAGTTGGTCACGCCTGTCCAAAATAAACGCTTTAATTTTAAGTTCCAATTTACAGTTAGTCTGTTTGGTAATTTTTGTCAAAGAAAATCTCTTATTTCATGAGGTAATTGGGGACAGCCTTTAGCAACTGTGGTAATTGGGGCACACATTGTAAAAATCACAATGTAGAACCCACCATTTGCATCATGTTAAAAAAATTCGTGAGGTTATTTCATCCAAAATCCAATGTAAATTATTCACCGTCCACGTCCATCTACTTTAGCTAAAAAAGCTCTAAAAATAAGCAGCCCCCTTAGCTTATTTTTCTAGATGTGAAAGCTCCAATTCATAAATAAGCTCTAAAAATAAAGGTTTACCAGATGCTCTAATATGTGAATAATCTCTAAATAAAAGAATAAGGGTTTATTTTTAGAGTTACCAAACACCTAAGTTTTATAGCCAGCACATTTGATGACACAAGCAAGAAAGAAACAACCAAACTAGGATGGCAGAAACTACTAACTGAAGCAGAAGTGGCAACCCAGTTTAGAAGTTACGAAAACTAAAAGATGAAAAAAAGGAAAATTTAGGAAATGTTGGAATACTGTCAATGACCCAGCAGGTGAGAGATGCAAATAGAAAGGCAGATATCCCAGAGAAAGACATAGTTGGGATAAGGCTTTGGTCATGATGATGGTATATATCCTAGAGAGATCGTTTGTGCCTTTTTCTAAAGAAATTCATTGGGAAATTAATAGATAAGGCCAATGCAAATGAAAATAGAGGATAATGATAGAGAAAAGGAGATAGGGATTTCATGGGGACAGAGGATAAGGCACCAATGAAAATGGCATCAGTGCAAAATCACATTTGGCCGATGGTTTATTCTTCAGAATTGTAATTTTTTTGTGTATTACTATATAGTTTAGTGTGGAAGTGAATCCTCTCCCAAAAACTTTAAAAAAAAGGACACATAAAATGGCTTCTTCTTCAGAATTGTAATTTTTTTTTGTGTTTTACTATAAAGTTTAGTGTGGAAGTGAATCCTCTTCCAAAATTTAAAAAAAAAAAAAAAGACACATGAAACCCTATTTCTCATTAGCAATGCAAATTTCTCATTAGCAATGCAAATTTATGTCAAGTTTCACTTCCTCTGCAGACTTCCTATATATTTGTTATTTTATCTTATAGGTTTTCAACATTTTCTGAAAAGGTTTTTGCATCATCTGTCCAATGGAACGAAAAAAGGGGACAAAGATACAGCTCTGAACATTATGTTACTTACATTTGTCACAAAAACTATTGAAACAGCACCTGCTGCTGAGCACAGCATCTTCCATTACTTTTTTACACAAGGGGCAGTACAGTTCTGGTGGAATATTAATGACAGGACGAGCAGAAGGTATCCCCTCAATTTCCTTCTCGAAAGCAGCTCTGCATGTTCAAAAGCAACAAGTGGAGTAATCACACATCTACAACCAAGCCCCAATTAATACATGCAAACAGAAAAAAATGAAATGAATATAACAACTTACTCATTTGGTTTTAAAGCAGCCACAGCTCCACTAGGTAATGCATAGGACCGATCTGGTGTTTCCATTAACATTGACTTAGGAAGGCCCTTAGGAGTTTTCAACCTTTTAATATCAAAGTCAGGATCACCATTTGTAGGGCAATGCTGAATAAAATGCCCTGTGCAGAAAAAATTTCAAATCATCAATGTCTCCAAGATTTGTCACATTCCGGAAAGTATTTATTAGTTGAATGGTAAGCATTAATACCATTCAAAGAAATAATTAAGAAAAGAAAATTTACATACCAGCTATTTTGCATCTGTGACAAACATAGCCTTGTGGAGGTATGTTGCTTACAAATCCACCAATCCGGCCTTCGATTAAAAGATGTCATACGTATCAATACCACAAAGAA
Organism: Sextonia rubra; assembly: GCA_037013555.1. NCBI lineage: Eukaryota > Viridiplantae > Streptophyta > Magnoliopsida > Laurales > Lauraceae > Sextonia > Sextonia rubra. Next base: position 12,815,819 of record JASUAD010000011.1, read on the forward strand.
ATGAAGAATAGCTACAAAAATCAATACATTAAATGAAATTTAAAAGAAATATTACCAATTGTAATGTCAACAGCCCTTTTTAAGCCCCGTCCAAAGCCAGATGCCTCCTGCTTTTGCCTAAAAGAAGGCCAATTTAAACCAATGAGTATGACAAGCCAGATAGATTCCATGTCAGAAACTGACAAACAACTGTTTTCTAAGAGTAATTTTGCTTCAGAGGATGTCTCACCATTGGCAGCCTAAGGTGGGTGTATCGACTAATGCTTGAATCTTCTTGTCCTCATCAGCCCTATTTGAAAGAGCATCTCCTACAGGATTCCCAGATTGAACCGGCACCACTTCTGAAAATAAATCAGTGCCAAAATCATAGCATTCAGACTCTTTGGCCTGCAAAGTAAAAAAAAATGATTATTGACTTTCAGTTGTACCATACATTACCAATAAGAGTTCCACATCAAACAATTATAAAATACTGCTTTAGGTTGATCATGATACAGTAATTTTTTTTTTTCCAGCAAAATGCAAAGGAAACAGTGCTTACAAATTCTTTAGTATCTGGATCATCAATTATAGAGCTGGTTGTCTTCTTTTCAACCTTGCTCTCCAAGGCTCTTGATCTGAAAAAAAAAAAACACACATAATTCATTTTTAGTATCCTTGTAACCACAATGAACTCAATTGTGAAGGAGTTGAAAAGCATTCAAACAATGACCAAAAATCCAAAGTAGCATAACACTTTACAAATGTCACAGCATAATGAGGAAATGAAAAAAAGAAAACAAGGAAAAGTGTGAGAAAGTACTCGTCTGTCTTAATAACAACTGGCAATCGGGGCCATCCAGGAAGCCGACGAACTATTACAGATGCATTTCTTGGTATCAGCATTGCCTCATCATCATATTCTGAAATTAAGCAGGACACATACAAGGTCAAAATGCAATTTAATTCAAACACCCTCCCCATTCCCCCTCCCTGTACTAGGAAAAGAAAACAGAAGGAAACAATGCACTTCAGATGTGCAAAGCCATTCTGAGCAGAGTAGTAGCAATTGAATTATAATATAACATCCCAGCCACTCATACGCGCCATACCACAAAGATCGCCTCCAACAAACAAAGTAAGTAAATAATTATTATTATTAAAAAAAAGAAAAGAAAGAAACCAGATCATATCCACACAATACAGTGGGGCAACAACATCTTTTCAAGTTAAGCATTATAACATGTCACCTAACATACATCTAGGCAACCACAATTGAGGAAATCTTTAAGACCCGACTGCCTGTTTAATAAGTATTGAATTCGTAAAATTTCGTAGCAATCTATTTCCACAGGAGGTGGCGCTACAGAGAAGATTAAAGATGAAAATCCACCATGCAGACATTGATTAGCAACATATAGCCCTAGTGATAGTGAAGTAAATTCCTGGGAAGTAATGTGCCCCATCTACAACAACCAATTTAGTTAGACAAGGAATTTTCCCTTGTAATGCATAACAATTGTACGGTCTGTGCAGTAACTATGGGTGTGCAGTATCGCCTCCCATCACCCATAATATAATAGATTTCAATCCGCGTTTCCCCAATAGATCTGATCTCGATTGCTAGGGCCCACTTCTTCCAATCCAAAACACATACCATACAAATACATCACTCCATCTAACAATCAACAGAAACAGTTCACACAACAGACTGCGAAATTCCAATCCAATGGTCAATACCACTCCAACACCCACAATATTCGAAACCCATTCTCAAACACAGCCTAACACTTCACTCCAACGGTTCAGACTGAGCAAAATCACTCCCCCCACCCCACAGCAACCATCTCCCGACTATACACCAGACTTACAGTGTATATACAAAACATCCCAACCGTTCTCTTAAAACACGCAGCCACATTGAGGGTTAGGGTTAGGGTTAGGGTTAGGGTTAGAAAATTAAACCGACAGAGATCGACAGAAAAGTAAAAACACACCCACATGCATTCAAAATTTCCCATCTGTCAACGCATTAACGTTGAATGAATTACACAATCTGCAAAGCATTAAAGTTGCGCCTAACCCTAATGATCCAATTCCAAATCGAAATCGAAACAAGATGAATGAACGAAATTAGTTAAATCGGAAAAGAGAAACAGAACCACACCAACCTTCATTAGTCTGGGCGTTGTATACCAAGAGGTCAAAATCCGTACCACTACCCAAATTCTTAGATTCGAATATTTTTTCTTTCAAATTTGCAACAGATATGAAACACCCATCAATGGGAACAGACAAGTAATCTTTTGCACTTTTAAATTTATAGTACACAGCCATTTTTCTTTCTCTCTCTCTCTCTCTCTCTCTCTCTCTCTTTCTTTCTTTCTTTCTTTCTTTTGTGTACAAATCAAATCAAGCACAAGAAAAAAATCCAAAAGCAAGCTTCCTCTCTCGCGAAAAGCCTTCAGAACCCAAAAAGCTTCCTCTGCGCACTAAACCCTTCGTTTTGTGATGAACGAATGATTTACTTGCGAGGGCCGGGGGTATATATAAGGAGAGAGAGAGCAGTTGGAGTCCGTTTCCCGTTCCAACTACATTGCACCGACACTATCAAAGTAAAAATAGAAAGTGTTTTAAACATAGAAATTACACCGTGGGACCTACTTTATGAATAAATACATGGTGTCTACTTGTGGAATTTCATTAGAATATTAATAAGAAAAATTATTTTTCCTTTAATATGTAAAATCAAGTCAAGAGCAAAAAAAGATTATATGATAATATAAATTAGATGGAATATTCCACTATGCAAAGAATCATCAGTTCAACCAATCCTATCACTATGAAAATTTTGAATTAAGTGAAAAAAAAAACCATAATCAAGATTGGCACAAAATTTAGGCTTCTCACTTGTTCATTTGCGCATAACTTAAAGAAAGAAAAAGAAATAAAAATAAAAAGAGAAATTTCGACTAAATGTAACAAAACCCAAGATGATCTCCAATTGAGTGGTGGACATTAAAATATGGGATACACTTTCAATCTCTACATCGGTACAAAAAAACTTGTATTAGTCTTATACTAAGCATAAAATACCATTTACATTAATATAACATTCTAACATGAAAAACACACTTAGTTAATATATATTAGCATATTAAAATTGATAGCTATAAAAAATGTAATGATCATGGCCTCGAGAGATATAGAGAGAAAAAAGAAATTAAATAATTAACAAGAAAAAAAATAATATAGCTATCTTCTTAACATTTAAAACAAATATATATATATAAATGATCAGAACTTTTGGTGTTTAAAGAAAGCAAAATTGCATTTACTCTTAGCGGTGAGTTGTTTGATGGTATCTCAATGCATATATCATACTTTATATTCTCATGTAAAACCTATAGGTTGATGAACTAGTTATTTTTATTTTTTTTTCTCCTCCCATTGTTACATGGAAAAATTGAATTTCAACACCCACCCATTGATGGCAAGTGGAGTCAAAATAAAAGTGAATATGATTGTCCACCTTCCAAAGGTTCTATCAATTTAACCACAAGAGATATTGTGTATAAAATTAAAAGATTTTACGATAAGAGATAAAGATTGATTAGTTTATGTGAAATTTAAAATTGAGTGAGAGTATTAATCCAAATTTAAAATTGTTATGCTAGGGCTAATCCAAATTATTGGTTGTTTCGGGTTTTAAAGGACATGATTTAGAATGAGAGATATTTTAAAAATCATACTTTCTGGTAATGTCATTCTAAGTGATTAATTTAGGGAAAATCTAGCAATTTTAGGGTTTGAGCATTAACTTAATTGAGTGGGACCCAGATATAAACTTTGAATTGGGCTGAGATTTAGTAGTAGAAAACCCAAGCCCGATCCGGTTCAAGTGAGAGACATTAAGAAATTTCTCACATAGAAACAAACATCTTAACCAACAAATATTTTCATTTTTTAAATATAATACAGTATGGCTCAAGTTTAAACTATTTTAGATGGGCTGGCCTCAGGGTAGGTACTTATGGCCTGCGTTAGGCTTTTTTCGGGCTCGAGCCTGTTGTTCAAAATCAAGGCTAAGTCTGGACATTATTTGGCCCCAACCCGGCCCATCCTAGCCCAGTCCCATGAACACCCGTGACCAATTTAGACTCTATTGTGATTTTAATAGGAAACCATGTGTACAATTGCCACTTTAATAGTGCGATTTAATGGCACGTGCAATGAGATAAAGGTAATTTGCCTAATTAATATGATGAGTGTTATGAAAATTCGTTTGAGATGTATGAGAACCCCTCCTTTTGATTACATGGTACTCTTTAAGATTAAATATAATGTGGATATCAATAGTAGATTATGATGAGATTGCATGCAAAGGATTGCATTGAAATTTTTAAGGTATCGTATTATTTAAATAAAAAAGATTTAGATTGATTTAAAAAAAAAAAAGAGATAATGATAGGGATAAGGATTATGCTGATTTTTAGGAGATTAAATAGTAAAGAGAAAGATTTCAGGGAAGGAAAATGAAATAGAATCTTAGGACTTTAATTGAAGTGTGTCACGTGTCACTCTTCTATAAAGAAGAAGCGCCACATATCACTCTCTCACGAAAAGGGATACCCCTAACCCCTGAACCTCGGTTTTGGATAAATCAGATGACCAATTCAGCTAAACCGAAATACAAAACAAAACCCAACAATTGCAACCATGCCTCACATAGAATGGTGACATGAAGGGTAGAGCTACAACATAATTACATAGTGGACCATGAGTGGTCCACCCACAATCACTGTGAGGCAAATACTTAGATGATCTTAACTCCTTATCTCATTCAATGAGATTATATGAGGCATGCCCCGCTATCACCTCAAAGGAAACTACCAGTGGGCACGCCACACCACCCTAACCCATAGAATTTGCAAATCTATGCATCGATATTGATTATTTTCTCAATCAAACATATGGATATCCATTGATTATTGATGTAAGATCATCTTAAGTATATCAAGGTATCCTCATATTTGTGGATTCTTTACCCATTGCCAAATGTTCTCCAAACATATTATAGGATGTTTGTTTATAAGAATTTGGGATGTTGGATTTTTTTTTTTTTTTTTTGGAGATGGTGTCATTTGAAATGTTATATTTCTTTTTTCCAAAATTGCAAATTGTATGCTCTTTTTTTTTTTAATGCAATCATTTCTTATATATTGTCTAAATGAAGTGTTTGATGGTTTGTTTTTATTATTTTCATTGACTCACATATGAAACAGCTAAGAGACTTGATTGGTGACTTATATGTGCAATGGCCTAGCATTAAGTGCCTAAGCGACAATGGGGTGTCCCTATGGAGGGATGCCTGGACAAACTACGGGGGGTGTTCGGGTTGGAATCAAACATACTAGTTTGAGAAGGCACTGCAGCTACATAAGAAGGTCAACATGCTTTCCGTCCTTAAATGGAAGGGTAAGTTTTTTTTTTTAATCTACAAACCCCACATTCTAATCATTCATCTTGACCATCAAATTTGCTTTGGCTCATTCATGGATGATAATGTTTGTGTCAAATGCAGGTATTTTTCCATTGGACTTTATCTTCTACAGCCCTCTCTATATTGAGACAGCAATTAAATTTGGACTTAAATGCAGCACGAATAAGTGGGGGAAATATCAGATTGATGAGATATATGTGGGTGTGGATAAGACTGCTTCCAAAGTAATTAACTACCCTGTTTTGCCTAAATTCAGTTGTGGCCTCATTGCCTACCTTCCCACCTTCTGTAACTCTATGCTGAAAGACACTTCTTCATCCTTTGACCCTCTTCAAATGGTCACCTCCCAATGAGTTCTATATCTATACTTTCTTTATGGCGGTGAGATCCTTTATTGTTTGATGGGTAATAATGCAGTAAACAAGTATTTGTCATATGGGTAATGTAGTAAAGTAGTACAGGATGGACATGTTGATCCTACATGGTAGTAAAAGCTATTTAGCTCTTTTCTTTTTTGATTGAATTTAGCTCATGTTTGCTATTGAAATATGGGGTTTCTGGTGTGGATTGAATGAATTACTTTTCAGCTTCGTTAAGCTTTGGGCTGTCCCTGATTTGAGTTGTAACTGTCCTTGCAGGGGATGAACCCATATTGATTCCCGGACCAATACATTTATCACAAATGCTAGAAAAACTGTGGAATTAGATACATCTGAAAAGAGTAGGGGATGTCCGCAAGATGTGATAGTCCATTCATCTCATTTAAGCGTCAAGCCGAAGATGTAAAATTGGGCCTAGATCACTGCGGCCTGATCCAAACTAGCCATATCTCTAGACCCGAGGGTCAGGTTTGGGTCCACAGCTACCTCCCTACATCTAGAATTGCTTCTATTGATTATCTTTAGAATTTCATCATAATACATTGGGGACCTCACCCAGATATAGAGAGAGAGAGACTTATGTCTGACCTGAATCTAGTTGTACTTGGCCCAAAAAAAAAAAAAAAAACAAATTGTGTCTAAACTTAGAGCTTATGGGCCTGGTTTGGGTCCATAGCCCAAAAACCGCTAACCTATAGATATACTATCAACCAACTTAAATTATAATATTAAAAGTCAAACATATTATTATAATTCATCTTCATAATATTTTAACTTTTATTAGGTTACTTAACCATAACCAAACCTATATGTGTATGATTAAAATAAATTTAAACTATGTTTAGCAACTTCCTATACAGGCCCACCAATCAGGGGAATCAAGGGGTCCAAACATTCTTTAAGATTAGGGTGAAAGAAGCTAATAAAAAAATCCGATCTCTCGAAGCAATTGTCTCCATTGAATGGTCTTGATCTATTTGGATGATTTCAAAGCAATGATTAGGAAGATGGGCCTTTTACTTAGATGTTTCTTTTTTATAGGAGGACAATGGCGTATGGAGAGATTTTAGGAGAGAGGGAATGATAAGAGATATTCAAAATTTTAGAACTTTAATCAGAGCGTGCCACATGTTGCACTCTCACAAAAAGGCTGCACCACGTGTCTCTCTTCTGCTAAAGGAGGTACTGTTATAATATATATAATACGTGATGGCCACCATTAAAAATTAGAATATTCAGCCTAGTTTTTTAGAATCTACAATGTGGGCCTACATTCAAGGGCGGACCTATGTGTGCAGAAGGGGGGGCTTTAGCGCCCACACACATTAAATAATAATAAAAAAAAGCCCACTCAACTATATGGGGTTGGCTGGCCTAGCCCCCTTGGAGCAAAACTAATCAGCCCCCACTGAATAATCCTTGCCCTCTCTCTCTCTCTCTCTCTCTCTTTCTCTCTTAATCTCCAAATCACTTGTGCTTCTACTTGAAATTCGTATGGGGAGAAGGGTACTTAAATTAGTTGCTTCTCAACTAAGTTCAAAAGTATAATTTTTAGTAGAGAAAAGGCTTGTCACTATTTGTGAGGATAGTGAACTAGAATGGTTTGAACTCGAAAAGAAAGGGCCCCTGATGTTAAATAAAATATGATGCACATTTGGTTACTCTTGTAGCTATGTACGTGGAATAATTGCTTTGAATCATGACCTTGACATCCATTTTATTTTACATGTATAATGCACTGAAATAAAATTTACATGATAAATAACACGATGATATCCGTGATTCCTGCCACATCTATTTCATGACATTTATTGGTCTAGCTTGCTCATTTTCATGTATGTTTTCACAGTTTCGAAGAGGTGCAAAAAAAAATATGGAGGACATCTCAAGTTTGGGTATCTTTTTACACTATACTTTGTAAAGTATTTAAATAAGCTATGTTATTCTTTATTAGCTCACATACTTGATTGAGTAGATATAATTTTCTATCATCATGTTATTAATTTTTTTTGTCATTTTGTCTCAAGATAAAATGAAAATATAATTAGGATATTGGAGGCAACTAGAAATTATTAAAAGTTTATAATTTTTCTATCTTATTTTAAAGTTTTTAAAATATTATTATTGCTGTTGTATAATAAATTTTCAAAAGGAATGCCTTGAAGTTATAGACTATAGTTACCCATAATTGCAAAAATGAAAAGAAATAAATAAACATTGGGATAAAAACTATAGTTGCACTTTTAAATTTAAAATACATTGCCATCTTTCTCTCTTTCTTTCTCTCTTTCCCCGCCCCCCCCCCCCCCCACTCTCTCTCTGTTTTTTTTTTTTTTTTGCTTTTGTACAATACAAATCAAGAGCAAGAACATACAAATTTCCAGCCGACAACAACAGAGCTAATAAACCAAAATGCTTTTAAAAGCTTCCCGACGGCCAACAGACGTGCGCGAAGTCAAAGCAGATGGAGTTACTATATTTTAGAGAGGGAGTGGCAATCCGTTTCGAACTATATACTTTTAAATAAAATACAAATTAAAATGTGGGACCTGCTTTATGAATAAAAACATGATGTATACCTTTTAAGGAATTGAAATATGGGCTCCCTATCTTTAGGAATTACAATGTCAGTCATGTAAGAATTACAACAAGGACTGGTGAATAAATTGTAATGCGTGATGGCCACCGTTAGGAATCAGAATATTCAACCCAGTTTTTTAGAATCTAAAATGTGAGCCTACGTTCAAGGGCGCACCTATGTGTATGCAAGGGGGGGCTTCAGCCCCTGCACACATTAAAAAAAAAAAAGCCCATTCAGCTATATGGGGCTGTCTAGCCTAGCACCCATGGAGCAAAACTAATTAGCCTCCACTGATTAATATTCTCTCTCTCTCTCTCTCTCCAAATTGGCAAGGATGATTTCTTTCCGCCCTGGTGTGTGTCGTGATCTTTCTGTCTTCTTCTCAACATATCAATTTTAAATAGTTTTTAAGTATTGCAAAGTCATTTGATTAGGTGCTTGGTCTCAAAAATAATTTTTCAAAAACATTAAAAATAGAGGTCTCCATTTCTAAAATCCTCAATTGCCTAAAAACCCCCAAGATTTTTTAAGAAATGGGGGGTTTTCCTAAAAATGTGACATTTTAAAAAATCTTCATTATTACAATAGGTTCTCTAGATGGAATAGAATTTAATTTTGACAAAAATTAAGTAAGTATTCTGATTTTTATATATTGATGCATGTTATTGATTATTAGCTAGTCTTATGTAATTTTAATGTAATTTTTTATTATTAGAAAAGTTGTTTTGGTTTTAATTTAAACAATCAAACAATCCTGTAAGGACAATCCTTACGGACCATTTTTCATAATTTTGGATAGTGCGGCCCATGTTGCGAGCTATTTGAATGGATCACACACATGACCCCCCTAAATTGTACATGTCCACTGATTTTGGATCCCATCCAAATAGATTGGATCGTTGGATCGATTGCACATCCATTAAAGTTTATTCGGATGGATGTGCAATTGATCCGATTGTCCAATCTATTTGGATGAGACCTAAAATTGGTGAGCGTGTGCAATTCACGGGAATAATGTATGTGTTTTATTTGGATGGCTCGCAACATGAAGAGCCACATTATCTAAAAAGGTGAGAAATAGTTTGTAAGGACCATCCTTATAAGACCTAGGACTGTTTCTCATATATATATATGGCAAGCATTTCCTAAACTCAAGCTTATATAAGAAATTTCATAAGCAAAAGCCCTTGGGGCCCAACCAAATGGACCAAACACACGACCCCACTAATTGCACATGTCTACTAATTTTTGGTTAAATTCAAATTTACTTGACGGTTGATCGACAATGCACCGACCCGAATGGATTGTTGACAATTAAATTTTTAGAGCCGAGATGGAAATGATAGAAACCACAGTTGGGGCTGATTTTTTTTTTTTTTTTTTTTGCAGAAAGGAGGATACTAGAGAGTCCTTTAAATGCCCCCATCTCCATCCCCATGTAGGTCCGTAGGTGGACCCCACAAAAATGAGCCACAGACTTGAGCTTACCTTATCTTAAGCTTAAGCTTAAGGGCCTGTTTGGATGTTTACAGAATAAAATATTTATAGATTTACATACTGTAAGAATAAAATGATATAGAATAGAATAATGTAATATTAAAATATTATAATTTTTTTGCTGTTCGACAAATTTTTTTATTAATATTAAAGATTTAAAATTTAGTTGTTTGGAAGGTGCTGTGATTAAAGTAAAGTTTATTATTAAAATAATATCTATATTAAGTACTTTAATATATATCTTATTAGTGTGGTAACGTAAAGTTCAATAGCCACATTATTTTTTACTATAAGCTATTTTTCTTTTATCACGTAAAATCATGGTAAAGTGCAGTAAAGTGAAGTAAATAAAAAAAAAACACCTTTACATCTCTTTTTTTTACTTTACTATACCACATACTTCATCTCACTATATTTTGCCTTACCTTTTACCATGATGTATTATTGATCTTTATTTTACTTTACCACACATGTAAATAAGTCACATTATCACGAATCACTTTTTATTTACCATATAAAATTACAAGAAAATATTATAAAGCAAAGTCAAACAAAAAGAAGCTACTTTACCATTCCTACCCACTTTACTTCACCACATATGTAAATAAATACGTCATGATAGATTTAGTGAAGTAAAGTCTTTACTCTACCACTTTGAAATTACTATTTTAAAAGATTTTGATCTTGTAGAAAAGTTTTCTACACGAGGGAATTGAAGGAAAAAATATTGAGGTTTTTGAAAGAAAATGATTTTTTTAGTATTTTTCTTGGGTTACTAAATGTGTAAGATTTTTTTTCTTTAAAAAATGAAAGATTATATTCTACAAAATATTACTTTCTTGTGTTTTCTTTTCCATCCAAACAAGCCCTAAGAGAGGAGCTCCCATTCTTGTGTTTTCTTTTCTATCCAAACAAACCACTTCTTTACTTTGGCTTCTTTTTTCAACTAATCCTGGGCTAGACCAAAATAACATGTACTTTTCGTGCACAAAATCCATTATTTTTGTACATAACAATATACTCTTTTTTTTTAATATCATGTGTAAGGGTAAAGCTGTCGTTTTATAATAATTCAACACAAACCTCATGGTGTGTAGTATCGATCCAAGGAACTTGTGTTCATGATTGAGATTGAAGCACGTAGTATCAATCGAAGGAACTTCAAGATTGAGATTGCGCATAGCAATGCTGTTGGAAGAAGAATGAGAGATGATGAAAAAGGAACAAAAATGAAGAATCAAAATCAAAAGCTTGAAGACAATGACCTACTAATAGGTTTAGTGTTTCATACTAGTCGGAAATCACGCGTATTTATAGATTTATAGATATTGACAAATTGATATCTTGTTTTGACCGTTAAAGAAAGGATGTGTGGTTAAGAAATAGGAAAGAAACAGTCCTTATTGACTTTTACTACTATTTGTAAGCTTTTTAATTTTTAAAGAAGTATATAAAGATTTTAATAGTTTTAAAAGATTATTATATAAAAGATTTTCATATTTCTTTCAATTATGAAAGTCTTCACCATAAATATTGTTTTAAAAAATGGTAAAAATATCCTAATCTTATTTTTTTAATTTTTTTGTTAATAAATCATTTAAGATAAATGATCAAGTTCAATGCAAACAACCTAGTGGAGGCCCACTTCAGTTACATGGTTAAAAAAGGGTTTATATAGATTCCAAAATAACTGAAAAGCTACCTTCATTCGATGATTATGATCATCAAAATCAAGTAACTGATACAAATGAGCTTATATATGCATGGAAGTAGAGAGGGAGAGGGGGGAGAGAGAGAGAGAGAGAGAGAGAGAGAGAGAGAGAGAGAGATGGTGTGGGGAGGGGGTGGAGGGGGAGGTGAGGATGAGGAGGAGGGGAATTTTGGTAATTTAAACAAATGGTGTGTGTGTGTGTGGAGAGTAATTTGTTGTGTGTATTTAGAACCACTCAAACGAAACCTCCTTTACTTTTTTTTTTAGTAGAAAAAGCATCATATATTAAACCGACACAAAGAGGCAAACAACAAAGAGGGAGCAAAAGAACAAAAAGGAAAACCAAAATTAATCACTCCTGATTAGAGTGGACAACGGTTCACAAGTATTAATGATGCATTTCATGGAACATTTTGCAATATTTTTTAGATAAAATAGGAGTTTGTTTTAATTACAAATTATCACAGCAAGTTAAAAAAGGCAAGGAGGTTCAAAAAAGTATTTTCACCAGACAAGTGTTGGAATATTTCAAAATTTCAATTTCTTTAGATTAATTAATAATTGTTGCAAAAAATAGATTTTTTAAATATTCAAATGAGGATTTTACTGAAAAAGATCCTCTTACAGTCACTCTATACCAAAAAGAACCTCAAGACATGATTCACCATGGTGGTCCTAGAAGCCCTTTTTGGTTTAACTTTTTTCGAATATGAGTTGGGTGGGGTTATCCTTGCTCACTCACATACACAAGCTAGGATATCCCCATTCTTTTTTCTTCTTCTTCTTCCTACCTCCTTTGCACGCTTTTTGTTTTTCTTTGTTTTTCCTTCTTCTTCCTCCTCCATTCTTTGGAACACAACAAATACATATCCCCGCTTCTCCTTTCCCATGCTTCCCAACCCCTCCTATAAACACTCTCTTCCTCCCCAACCTACCAGACCACATCATTTCCAATGAGATGAACTCTAATTGTAAAAAGTCTTTCTCCTCCTTTTAGATCCCATCTTCAAAAGAAAAAAAAAATCTTTTCAAACTTCATTACAAAATATTAATAAAAAATCTATTTTTTTGTAAACAAAATTCCAAAGAGAAAAAAAACCCATATTTTCCGGATCCCTATTTAGACTTAAATCAAGGCAAGAAAACTATTTTTTTAAAACTTCTTTCAAGACCCATAGTATAGGAGACAATATAAAAGAGGGTGGGGATGCCGTTGGTGTGGATGATGCAGATACTAGCCTTAACTAGTTCGACGAGGGGAGATGGTGGTTGGGGCGGTTGTGGTGGTGGTGTGGAAGGCTAATGAGGGACGGGGATTGGGTTTGATGGAATGCGATAAGATGATGGTTGTACCTTGGAGCTGGAGATTTAGGAATAAGGAAAAGGAAGGTGGAAGGACAAAGAAGACAAATCAAGTGGAGGGGAGGAGGAACGAAGAGAAAGGAGGAAAAAAAATAAAAAAAAGGAAAGTCAACTTTGGATTGGGTGATAGATGGGCCCCACTCATGGTTCTCACAAAAAAAAAGGCAAATGGTGAGGGCAGTTCTCACTGAAATTTTTTCCTATAAAAAATACTTAAAATACTTCCAACATTTATGAAAGTAAGTACTTTAACAATAGATTTTCTCATGATCTGATCTTACTTATGTCCCTTATTTATATAAATATTACAATCTTTTTGAGAAATTATGCTAGTTTTTACCATCAGTCCCAATATCGGATAAAAATGAAGGATTAGATTGGGTAGTTTGAAACCCAACAAAAAACTTTTGTCATGACTCATATATGAATCATGTGAAAACAACATTTTATAATAGATTGGGATGCAGAACATAATTCATATCACCAACCTGACAAAGTTGGGACAAAACTTTGATAATAATTCTAATATAAAATATTCTTGAGAAATTAGTGTTTTGAAGTAAATATCACAGTTGTAAGATCCCAACCGTAGCCATTTGTGTTTATTAGTTAATTAATTATGATTATTGGTTATTAATGATGTCTTAGCTAACTAAACGTGTTTAGTTGTAAGTTTGATTGGAATATAAGTTTTAGTGGTGTTTCAAGTAGGTTGATCGTGGATTGACCGAGTTTGGGGTGGATTAGGACCTATTTGTAAATTCTAAAAAAGTCAGAAAGCTCATTCAAAGGGATTTTAAATCAGTTAGAAGGTTAGAATAACATTTTGTGTAGTTTTGGAGAGTTTTGTGAGCCTTTTAGACCAAGTTCAGTACCTGGGAAGGGCTAGTTTGGATTTCAAGAAAGCTAGGGGTATGTTCTAAATTTCATAAAATTATTGTTTTAGGTTCCCAATATAGATCTCGCCATGTCCAGCAACTTTGATGTTCAACATGTATTCATTTGATGTTCTGAAACCTTTTATTTCGACAATTCACTCTTACTAGGGACATAATCGTCAGTTTTATAGAAGTTGAGGTTTACGCAATGACGTTGAATTGTTTTGCATTTTGGTGTGTTGGAAAGATAATTTAATTTCTAAAAACTTTCATTCTTGGCACAAAGCTCTCCAAGATCTGAAGGGCCTCTGTTTTTACAAATCTAAGTATGATATTTTAAACCACCATATCATTTTTCACTCATTTTATATGGTAAACACCTATTGAGCATTGATCAAGTGGATTGGTACTCTAGGTCAGTGCATGAAAAAAGACCCAATAGATTTTACTGCACAGAATAGGTCCTCTAGATTGATTTTGTGTAAAAAAAAAATATTTTAAGTAGAGGAGCATAGATATTGTCGCTAGTGGCTTCTTCTCCAATCGGCGATATCATCGCTCCTCTCCACTTCTTGACTAGAGAAGATAGAAAAGGATTCAATCTCAAGCCCAAGAAACAAGAAACAACACCCAAGCCCTTTCTCTGATCTCTACAGGGTAGATAGCTCTCACTTCCAATCGAGAGCTTGAGATTGAATCATCCCTTCCGATCTACTATGCAAATTGGGGAGGAGCGTCGTTATCATTGCCGAGAGAAGACGACACAATGACAATATTGTCACTCCTCCCCATTCTTTATAAAAAAATAAAAAAATTTGCATGAAATTAGACCTAGATGACACAATTTGTGCAGTAAAATGTATTGGATCTTTTTTCGTGCAATGGCCGACTAAGAGATTTTTTTCGTAAAATCCTCTTCTATAAATGTCTGTCAAATTGGACATGAGTTTTGAGTCAGGCTTGTCCCTTTGATTTTTTATTTTTAAAATGCAATTAGCCTTCCCATTTGTCTGTTTTGATCCTTTTGGTTTTTTTTTTTTTTTGAACCCTTTTTCGAGCCCCCAACTCATGATCCGAAACATTCTGCATTCTCATAAAAACTAATAAAACCTGTTAAGGTCAACAAAAGCCATCCAAATTCATTCCATCATCCCTAGGAATGAAAGACCATGCCGTCTTTATAGTTCTTTTTCGGTTGGGAAATGTAGGGTAAAGGCTTTTCTGTTGAATATTTTAACTTCAACAGGAAAAAGGTCAAAAAAAAAAAAAAAAAAAAAAACAACAACAGAAACTATCCTCAATGGTCACATATGATGCTTTTGAAAGCCTCATAAAATGCTCTTATCAGATAAATCCGTGTCGAAACCAATAAAGTAGAAACAAGAGTCCTATTCATACCCAACAAACTATTAAGGACATCTAATCAAATAAAAAAAAAGATTTTCACTTAATTGGAGCATGGGACCTCAACTGCATTTTGCCCCCTACTTGTGAAACCACCTATGAACTGCATCATTTTCAGCAGAATAGGCATAAACTGACGCCCATTTGGTAGAGATGAAAAAATGCCCTCGATTGCTTGTATAGACCAACTTTATAGAAGGATCTGAATGATGAAAAAATAATTATAGAATTTGCAGTACTTCAGGCTCCAGGCAATAAACAAGATGAAACTGGGGAATCTGTTGATGATGCAGAAAGAGCAGACTTGATCCATTGAAAGCTGTCAAACCAGAATACACTTCGCTTAGGGCTCCAAATGCTTCTGCTGAATAAGTATCTCTTCAATGGCATCCACGAAGCTCAAAAGTTGGGTGCGTCTCTGTTTATCAATGGAGTTCGCTAATTCCTAAAACCAATTAGGAAGCAAAACACCATTCATCATTAAGAGTCCAAGATAAACATAAGAAATGGAAACAAACCACTAGTCAAATAACTAAAAAAAAGGCAATAATTTTACCCCATAATGAGCTACAATCTCCAAATACGTCAAAATTAGTAACATATTGTATTGTATTTGAATCTCCGCTTTTTATGTGTAAAATCCATGTCCTCACGCTGTATTTAGGCATGATAGAACTAAAAAATCCATAGCATCATGGGCGCACATATCATCATCGCCACTAGCATTGAAGCCTTATCCTATCTATGCCTGGAATTGTTTCAGGTCTTCTACAGGCAGAAATAACATTCTTTGAATTTTCCATTCAATCACTTTGTTACCAACCAAAACTTGTAGAAAAATACAAAACAAAATGCACCTTCAAGAAGACCTTAACGGTCACTAAGATCTTATTGTGGCCATCAACAGGGTACCTCTTCTTAAATTTACAGCATCAAACACACCAAAGTTCAGCTCACTCAACCAAGCTGAGAGAAATCTTGAGAAATAGTATCTAATTGTAACAGTTTTCCAGTATTACAAAGTAGCCCAAGGACTGATATGTAATTAGTTTTTCTTTTTTCTAAATGATGAAAATGTAATATACATATATATATAGGGAAAATATTCATATAGATATATATATATATATATAACCTTTTAAAAATCCCTCTCCTCAGCTCTGATGGGAGAGGGACTGTCCACAAGCACATGTGCACATGTGGTGCCCACCTTTGGTCCATCTGAGTTGACCAAAACACATATTGCCTATTGTTCAAGGGTCCCACCAACTTTGACCCATCTAAATAGACTGCACCATTGGATCAATTATACACCCATCCGAATGAACTGTACACTATTAAACTTGTGGGGCCCAAATGGAGATGATAGAGATTGATGGACCTTGTAGGGCCCACCTAGGGATCCACGTTGGGATGGAGATGGAGGGGATTTGTAGGTCGCCCAGGCGCCCTCACAAAAAATCAACCCCATCTCTAATCTTTTTCATCTCCATCTAGGCCCCACAAGTTTAATAGCATATAGGATGGGTGTGTAGTCAATCCAACGGTCTAGTCAATACAGATGGAACTCAAAATTGGTGGACGTGCAATTCAAGGGGGTCGTGTGTATGGTCCATTTGGATGGACCGTAGGTGGGCCCCGCATGTGCAAGTGAACAATTTTACTCCCATAAGATCAAGTTGAGGAGAGCCCTGGCCATATATATATACGTATGTGGGCTTTATTCTAGTAAGAACTGTTCTCACGGAGTTCTGTGAGAACTTTTTATGGGGCCCACTTGTGGGTCCCATCTGGGGATGGGACTTAGGGAATGGAAAGATCTATGTGAGACCACTGCAAGTATCAAGTTTGATCCGAATCCCATGCCCCTCACCCCATCATCCATAGCCAACAAGTTAAATAGCTTCATATGAAAAAAAAAAAAAAAATCAACCCCACATCGAACGGTCAAGTCCATTTGGATAGGTGCCAAACCTTGAGATTAGTGGCTATTAAGGGGGTCCCTGTTTGTGCATGTTTTGGATGAGTTGCTAGGTGTGCCCTACCAATAGTTCTCACGGAAGCATGGTGAGAACTAGTTCTCACTTGAATATTTTCATATATATATATATACGTCATGGCCAGTGCACACCCCATACTTTGCACACCTCATACTGGGGCCCACCTGATGGTCCAACCAAATGGATCACAAATACAAGACCCCCCTAATTACACCAGTGGTCTTTTTTTTACACTCATTCGAATGGAAAAAGCCATTGCGATTGACGGGCCAATTTTTTAAGGGGGTGGTTGGGGGGATTATGAAATTTGTTCACCATTGATGAAGAGGTTAGGATGATCAGATGAGGCCCATATTTTGTACATAGGTAGGCTCCAACTATAGCTGATCTCAATATGGTTGGGATAAAGCTTTGATGATAATGATGATGATGTAGGCCCCACCTAGATGAAGGGATCCCCCAAGTGCCACCAAAAGTGAGGCACCAGGTGGGCTCCACAATGAGGTGTGCACGGAGGCTTCTGTGCACACCGCATGCAGTGGATAAGCCACCTATCCTTAGGCAACTCAACCAGATGGCTCATTCTTTCCAATTTTGTTCCTTCTATCAATTTTCTATTCTTTCCACCCTTACCCATCATCCAGAATGAAGCTAGCTACCTTCCATTGCATTTAAAATAACTCCATGAGAACATCAACTCCATCCGTTGCCTTTTTTTCACTTGACAACTTGCCACTAAGATTATGAAAGGAGGTCCTTTATATCCCTGGCCAAATGCTGCAATCGCATCAAGCATTAGTTAATAATATTTTGGCCAGCACAAATTAAACGAGATCTTTGCATCCCACCACCACTTTGCACTAGCTATGTCAGCTGGACCCTTCGGCTCTTCTATCAAATATACAGATGTAATGCTAGGCTGTGAACCAAAGGTGGTGAATGGTGTAAATCTTTTGAGGGTGTTACGGTTTCTTGTTTTTTTTTCCTTTCCTTTTGACTAAAAGACTGCCTTTTCTTTACTCCTCTTGATAAGGGAATGGATTGGTCTCATTAGCAAATCTAGATCCACAATTACTAAAATAGACCAACTCGAAGGAGTCAATGAGATCTAGAAAGCACAAACACACGCCTAGGATCCCCGTGTCCACGTTGGACACGGACACGGCTCGAACACGGCTAGACATGTGTTCGACACGCCATGAAACGTGTCTGGTATATTTTTTTTATTTTATAAATTTGGACACGGCAGGACATGACGGGGTTATTTAAAATTTTTAAATCTCTCTTTTTTTTTCTTTTTTCTTTTTTTTATTGTTGAGTGTGACCATAGCCCATTATAAAAAAAAAAAAGTAAAATGATGTCTCAAAAGTTCATAAATAATTTAGGAACAATTTCATACCAAATATGAAATTTCCCAAAAAATCTCTATTTTTTTTGGCTACCCTCTATTCTAACTCTTTTTGTTCTTTTTTGCTAGTCTCATATTTTTCACTTTTCTAGTATTAGTTATGTTTTTTTTTTCTATTAATTGTGATATTATGCTTCTTAATTTGGCTAAAAATATAATTATTCTTTAATTTTATGATTATATATAAAATATATATATTTATTATTTGCTGTGTCCTAGCCGTGTCCATATCCTACCTTTTTAGAATTTGCTGTATCGCCGTGTCTGTGTCGTGTCCCAATCTGTGCTTCTTAGAATGAGATAGACCAAGCTCAAGTTGGCTAAATCCGTTGGAGATTCAACACAAGCATTCTCAAACTGAGAGGAACTCTTATTACACTCACAACGAATCTGAAATTTTTTATTTAAGAATCAAGATAACCCTGCCCAAAAAGATCCATAAATATTTATAGTCTGGCATGAGACATTCCTTCCTAAGTTGGAAATCCCATTCCTAAATCTTCTCTAACAATATAAAGAAACAAAGTCTCCCAAATAAAACAGTCCAAATCACCCTTGTTTAAAGACTTCTAAACATGCCGAACTCATTCTCCTCTTCAAGCTCTTCCTAAAACGGCATCTCAGAAGGACAATTTACACATTTAGCCCTTTTAATCCTTGCCTTCTCCAGCCTACTTTCCACTAAAAAATTCTCCATCAGCCATATTACATTTGCAGAGATCTTATATGTTAAAACATCTCCTGAAAACCCACCAAGATGAACATTTTAAATGCTTTTTTCTTTTTGATAGGTAACAAGTTGCACCTTCCAACTATGTCATGGCTATAGTCTTTTTAAAAATATATGTTGTAGAATTGCAGTTGCAGTTACTTTACAAGATGATCATCATGGTGCATCTTTTTCTCTTTCTTTGTTTCTTTCTATTGGTGCACCTAATAAACCAATTTTGTCATGGAAGCAGAAATTAGGGCAACGATTATCTCTTCTGTTCCTAAAATTCAGAGTTAAGGTCTCCTCATGCAACTGCAGTACATTAGGAGGCTATTGAAAAGTATGATGCACGGATACTTCAAAATGGGCAACGTATTGTGTCATATCGATCCAATACTTCACTTTTAATATGTAAAATCCATGTCCCTACCATGTTCATGACATGTCCTTGCTGTATCCGGACATCATAGATTGAAAATTTCATAATCTTAACCGAAGGTTGTTAATCCATCCAAGTACAAGCATGAAACCAGCAGCACTCACCTCAATCTTGCAAAGAAGGCTCAAGGAAGTTCCTTTTGAATGAAAGTTCGAATTCTTGAGGGAGACCAACTTTAACAGAGATGTTGACATGGGCCAGCTATGGGGTATCTTTATAAAAGCGTCAATATTTCCAACCAAGTGCACAATTACTGTCTCATCTTTGTCAGAGTAGTCAAAAGAATGCCTGTAAATGAAGAAAATGCCACTTAAAACAAAATAAACATGCATGATGCCAATCAAAAATAACATCCCGAAAAAAAAGAAATTGTGCATAACTTGAAAACAGTATTTGAACTAATGTACAGTTTTTGGAAAAAAAAATTGTGTAAAGCACTGCTTATTAGGATGCCATGTCTCCAAGACCGTAGGGAGAAAAGGAGTGAAAGAGAAGAATTAATCGAGAGAACTCTGCTCTGATTAGAACATTGAGCTATTTTATCCTATTTTGTAATAACTAGCAAGTTAGCATAGTGTCACTGTGGTAAGATAGTTAAAGCAAGAATTCAACCTTTTCGTCTAGTCATGTGCTTATTCCAACAAAAGAAATTATTATAGAGACAAGGCTCACAGCATATGCAAAATACAAATTACAGGGAAAAGAAACTAACCTTGACTTGTCTGCATCTTTCACTATTAAACGCCTTAGAGCACACAAAAAGATCCGAAGTTGAACTTTTCTCACCAACCATTCTAAGGAAGACTCCATCACTGGATGTGAAAGTGAAGATAAAGAAAGCCTGCAAGAATGGAAGTGATGATATTTCCCTGGGACATTTGACAAAAATGGACAAAATGGCACATTTGCACAAACTAAAGCTCAAATTCCTGTCATACAAAATAGAACAATATAGCACCATACCTATTTTCCTAATAGACTAACCTAAAGAAGAAACGAAATAAATAAATTAATTAACCAATAAACATAAATCTTTCCATAGTCCCAGCTCTCCAAAGTAAGGGATATCAGAAGTGTGATAAAAAGTGTGATCATTTTCAGCGTCAGGTTGATCTTGTTTAAAACAAGTGTGATATGACTTTTGATCATATGGTTTTATTTGCACAGTGAATACAACCATGATAGAAGTGAGATATTCCTAAAGTAGAAAACAATGTGGGTTAGTAATATTATGCAATTTCTATTCATGTATTTTAGCCCAAATATAAAATTTCACTTTCTCACTCAAGATAAGTGTGACTGAGATAATAATAATCCATGTAAGGCCTGTCTTAAATCTAGGTTGCTGAAGTTCCCATCACCAATTTGTTAGCTATAAGTCAAATTCACTCTAATCAGAGTTGAGTCTACCATGAAATTGATCATGTGTGTAACATTGAACAAAAAATAAAACAATATGAGCTTAATCAAGTATTTTATAAGTCATCAATCTGATGGCGTGTCCAACTTTGATACAGGTGAAATCCAATACACAAAAAACCCATGGAGGGACAACTACAATAAATGGTTAGGATATAATATCTAGGCCCTGTTGCTTAATTAATAAAGATGGACTTGAAATATGAAGGCCTTCCATGTTAACTATATTCTTGTCAGTGAAAGTGCTGAGGTTGGAGGTTATGAGGCCCACTTAGGCACTGGGTCCCAGAGAGAATGAAAAACTAAAAGGGCTCTCTTCTGTTTGTGTGCTTATTAAAACAGACTTTCATAACCAGCACCTTTAATAACAATTTCAAAGCTTGTTTTCAATTGGCCACACTGATAGGATGGGACATTTTTTGTTTGAATCAAAATTTATTTAATCATTTTTGTATAGTTTTTATGAAAATATCATTTTTATAAACCTTTTGCAATATCTCAGAACTTTCGTAAATTGTATATATACCTTAAATTAGATTGATAGTCATTAACAACCATATTGAATTATATATTCGAATTAGAGTATCAAATTCATTGAACTCGAACTACGAATACAGTGAATTGAAAAACGAATCAAATAAGCCTACCCAAGTGAATTTCTTAATTAGATTAAATACCGAATTACAAATGACGAACTCGAATGCGAATTGAACGAATTGCAAATCGGATAACCATGAGCTGCAGTTTGCCCGACTAATAGTCTCGATTACTGTTAAATGAGGATAGAAGATACCGTGCTTAACAAAATGGAGTTGAATCTTCTGGAAGATGATGCAAATGATCACCCTTACTATGATGGAGATGTCGAGGCACTTTCAAGTGTTTTGACGCTTACCAGTAAGGAAGAGAAGGAAGTTTGGTCGTGCATAAAAATATTCCATACCCTAGTATGTTGCAGCAACCGTCATTGCAACCTTATTGTGGATGGTAGGAGTGCAATGAATGTCGTCTCCCAAGAAGTTATTGATAAATTACAGTTACCAGTGGAGAATCACCTGAACACATTGGATTGTTTGGGAGAATAAGATGGCTATACCAGTGACTAAACGATGATTGGAGATGTTTGTGTCAGGATCTATGAGACTCAATATGGTGCTACATGATAAAATTGAAGGTTGCCCATATCTTGTTAGGATGACCTTGGCAACATGAAAAACACCCACACATTTGCAGTCAAAGGAAAAGCCCATTTGGAGGCATAGAAAGGTTTCCCCGCACTTAATAGAAGAAGAAAGCAGCAACTAAAGATGCTAACGTCCTAACCATGTGCCACGTCGAAGATGAAGGACAAAGCCATTATGTGTGTGGTGGTGGCCAAAAAAGTTGTTGCAGAGCAAGAGAAGCCCACAAAGGAGCACCCACCAGAGGTTAAAAAGCACTTTGAGGACTTTTCTAACCTGGTCCCTGAAGAGTTACCAAACCAGCTTCCTCCAATAAGGAACAGAACATCCAGCATCTGGATGCAGTCAAGAAAATTCCATCCTACGCTAAATTCTAGAAAGATTGTGTACAATCAAACAGAGGATGAATGTCCAAGAGAAAGCCTTCTTAACCGAACAAGTGAGTGCCATACTAAAGCACAACACACCACCTAAGTACAAAGATCCGGGATGCCCCATGATCTCGTGCATCATTGGAAACTGCCGGATCGGAAAAGCATTGCTTGACCTAGGGGCAAGGGTAAACCTGTAACCATATCAGTTTAGGAACAACTGGGGCTAGGCAAATTGAAACCTACCAAGGTGACTCTTCCACTCGGTGATCGATTTGTAAAGAAACCGCATGGGGGTAACAAAAGATGTGCTAGTCCAGTTAGACAAATTCTACTTTCCAATAGACTTTATTATTCTGGAGACACAACCTGTGGCAAATCCAAGCACTCAAATTCTGGTAATTATAGGTAGACCATTCCTTGCCACATCAAATGCAGTGATTAATTGTCGAGATGAAGATTTCATTTGGTAATAAGACAACTGAACTCATAAGCTTTAATGTTTGAAACAAAAATCAGGATGCTGATGATGACCTGGACAACGTCAATCTGCTTGAGACCCTCATCGACGATAACCTTCTTGAGTTCTTGAATTCCAATTCCAAGCATTCCTATTTCCAGAATTCTGATGATCTAATCTGAGGGAAATGGCAAATGCACTTTCTAGTCCCCCCAAGAAAGATCACATTGAAACTTTTGAGGAAGACCTTTTTTAGACCTCAAAGTCCGAAATTCTGGAAATATCGGAATCATGCATTGCATTTTTCAATAACTCAGATGATCCAATTCTAAGAGAAACTGCCAAAGCATTTTTTGAACCTCCACCTGTGCTAGTGGAAACTGGAAAATTTTATCAGAGGAATTGTCAGCGCGGAGGACCATGTACTGCCCAACTTCGAGCTGATATCTCTGTCTATGGGATTCAATGATTCATTGCACATTGGTAGACTTAATCAAGGTAATCAATTGCACATAACGAGATTCCTTTTATGTGAGGTAGTGATTGCTGTAGATTATTATGATTAGCATAACTTAAGCTGTAAACAAGGCAAGTTTTGGCAATTAAAGAGGATGAAGATCGATACCCCAAGGCAAGCAATTCATTACAAAAGTCCTTTGTATATCTATCATTTTCCTCCTATTTTGTGATTGTTATGGTATTAGAGCCCTTGAAAATATCGCTGGATATCTGTTGTTGTTCCAAACAATCGTTGAAGCAGTCGACAGGCACAAAGCAAGGACGTCATGATACAGACAGTGGCCCACCTTCGATCATCTCTCCTCCAGAAAGCTATGGGATGTTGGTCAATTGGATTTTCTAAGATTTATGAAGAATTTTTCAGAATTTTTTGAGCATCCGAGGTAGGTTTTTTTACTACAACTTGTGTTCGTGTGATCTAGTATAATCTGGTGATCTGATTATAGATCTAAGGATTTGTCCTGGATTCAGGTATTTTTCCTCTGAGATTTGGGTGATTTCGGTGATCTGAAGAAATTTAAAGACTTATAGATTTGAAGCTTATTCCTGTTTTTCTACTAAGAGTTTACCAAATCCTAATCTGGATTTTCTGGGACAAATCTGAGTTTTCACTGCTTGGATCTGTTGTCTACTGTTTGTACTTCTGTTGTTTGGGTGTTTCTTCCTTTCATCTGGATATGTCTGTAATGGTGGAAAAAAATGAGATTCCATTAATTAAATTTAATGTGAAGAACTACACTTCATGGGCCTTCCAAATTCAGATCTACCTTAAAGGTAAAGAGCTGTGGGGTCATGTTGATGGATCTGATCCTAGACCCACTGATGACGAAACGATCCCGAAATGGGACACCAAAGATGCCTAGATTATGAGTCGGATTCTTACCTCTATCGAATCCCAATTTATTTTGCATCTTAGACCCTATAAGACTGCTAAAGACATGTGGGACTATTTAAGAACCATCTATCAGCAGGACAACTCCGCACGGAGATTTCATTTGGAACATGAGATTGCCCAATATACTCAGGGGAGCATGTCCATCCAGACTTACTACTCCCAATTCCTTAGCTTGTGGACCGACTATGCTAAAATCATTTATATAGATCTTCCCGCTACATCCTTGGCAACTGTTCAGAATATTCATAAGACTACTCAAGGAGATCAGTTCTTAATGAAATTGCGCCTGGAGTTTGAAACCATCCGGTCCAATTTAACGAGTTGCATACCTTCACCATTGATTGAAACCAGTTTGAATGAACTTCTGCATGAGCAACAACGACTCACTGCACAGGCTACACTTGCTTAGTAAACTTCAGGAGGTCCCATAGATGTTGCCTTTGTTGCAAGGGAAAAACCACAAGGGTGTGACATGCGCAAGATACAATGTTACAATTGTCAGAAATATGGGCATGTTGCTACCCAATGCAACCAGAAATTTTGTTCCGATTGTAGAAATAAAGGACATGTTCTTCCCGAATGCTAGAGCCACCCTCAAAATCAAAAGGCTAATCTCGCAACATGCATGAATCTTCCTCTGTAGTCGCCCTGATGCCTTTTCTGCTCTTGGTCTTTTTGGTAAAAATAAAAATTCTACCTCCACTTAGTACCTTGATTCGGGAGCTTCTAATCATATGACTTTTCCAAAAGACAATCTTATCAATCTATAGCAATATGATGGAAATCTCCAAATCAATACTGCAGACGGTGGCAGTATTCCTATTACTGCTATTGGTAATGTGTCTCACTCATTACCTTTGAACCATGTCTTTCATTCTCCGCATCTTACTACAAATCTATTATCTGTTGGCCAACTTGTGGATAACCAATGCGCCATCTCATCTTCCAACTCTGGTTGTGCTGTGCAGGATCAACTGTCGACGAAGATAATAGTGAGGGGGCCTAAGTGTGGACATCTATTCCTGCTGTAACTTTCTACATAGGACCGGACTAAATCTGAGACTGTTTTGTTTTGTGATTCTAGATCAAACAAGTGTCGATTGTGACACAACAGATTAGGTCATCCCAATTTAAAACATTGATGTTTTTGTTAAATTCTACGTTGCTTAGTGATAACAATAAAGCTTCTGTTTATGATGTCACTTTTGAATGCACCGGTTGTAAGATGGGTAAAAGCAAAACTCTTCCCTTTCACATGCATGATTCACTATCTTTAAAAGCTTTTGATCTTGTTCACAATGATGTATAGGGGATTGCACCTCTTACATCACACTCTTAGTACAGATATTTTGTCACTTTTATTGATGACTATAGTAGGTTCAATTGATTTTATTTGTTACGTTCTAAATTTGAAGTATTTGCTACTTGTCAAGCTTTCTTGGCACAAGTTGCAAATCAATTTTCTAATTCCAATAAAATTCTTCGATCTGACTCTAAGGAAGAATATGTTTCAAAAGCTTTTCAACAATTTCTCCAAACCAAAGGGATCATCTCCCAGCAAATATGTCCCTACACCCTACAGGAAAATGGGGTATCTGAATGAAAGAATAGACACCTTCTTGACATCATTCGATTCCTTCTTTTGGAATCCTCAGTCCCCGCCTGTTTTTGGCTAGAAGCTCTCTCCACAGTTGTACAATTAATAAATAGGTTACCATCTCCACGAATTAAAAATGAAACACTTTTTTATCGTCTTTTCCAAATAACACCCACATATTTTCATCTTCATACTTTTGGGTGTGTGTGTGTTTTGTCCTTCTTCCTCCAACAAAGAAAACAAAATTATTTGCTCAATCAACCCACTGTGCATTTTTAGGTTATGCAACTGGTCAAAAGCGGTTTCTTTGTTATGACCCAAAAGTTCATAGAAAACGGGTATATCTGAAAATCATATTTTTTTGAAAATCAATATTTTTTCCAAAATCATGTTGACCACGTTGAACCTACTCCCATATCATTCCTTCCCAATTTTGCTGAACCTATTTTGTCTGAAGTCCTTAGGTTTAAACCACATCTTGTTTATAAAAGGCATACCATGCAAAGAGACTCAACTTCAGAGCCCCCAGACATTACTATCACTACGACAATTGATCTAGCATCTGAACCACAGTCTAGCTCCGCTATCCCTCTCAACCAGGATCTCTTGAACACTTGATCGCCTTGGTTTTACTCATAGCTCATTGCTTACCACTCTATCCTCTGTTAAAATTCCTAACTCTTATTCGCAAGCAGTACAACTTGATTGTTGGCGACAGTTTATGCAGGAGGAACTCGGTGCACTCAAAGAAAATCACACATGGGATGTCATGCCATGTCCCCCTACTATTAAACCCGTCAGTTGCAAATAGGCTTACTTCATTAAACTGAAACCTGATGGTTCGTTGGACCATTATAAGGCACATTTAGTTGCAATGGGAAACCGACAAGAGTATGGCATTGATTATGAGGAAACCTTTGCCCCTGTGGCCAAGATGACAATTGTTTGCATAATCCTGGCACTTGTTGCTTCCCAGTCATGGCCCTTCTACCAAATGGATGTGAAAAATGCTTTCCTTCATGGAAATATAAAAGAAAAGGTTTATATGCATCTTCCTCAGGGATGTAACTTTGAATCGAAAACCGATGTTGCTTGGCTGTGCCGTTCATTATATGGCCTCAAACAAGTGCCCAAAGCATGGTTTGAGAAGTTTCGTGGCACATTGCTTGGTATGGACTTTCAATAAAGTCCGTGTGATCCTTCCATGTTTACTCACAGACTTCCTCAGGGGACCATCATTCCTCTTGTCTATGTGGATGACATCATTATCACCGGGACTAATGCAAACATGATACGCAAGATCCAATCCTCACTTAAGGATGCCTTTCATATGAAAGATCTGGGGCCCTTGACTTATTTTTTAGGTTTGGAAGTATGTCAATCAACCAAAGGTCTCTTTCTTCATCAACATAAATATGCCATGGATCTCATTGAACTAGCCGGTCTTCAAGGCTCCACTCCAATAGATATGCCCTTAGAAGTCAATCTTAAACTTAGTCAACATGAGGGAGATCTACTTCCCAATCCCACCACTTATCGTCATTTGGTTGAAAGTTTAGTGTATGTTAAATCACCAGACTGGATATATCTTATGCAGTGAATGTGGTGAGTTAGTTTATAACTACACCACGACACCTTCATTTGGCCACTGTAAAGTGCATTATTCGATACATTCTTGGCTCTCCCACAAGGGGTTTATTTTTTCTAGTTGGCACTGCTCCGACACTCACTGCATATTTTGATGCGGACTGGGCAGGATGTCCAGATAGTCAACGGTCTACTACCGGATGGTGCGTTTACTTAGGTGAAACATTGATCTCTTGGAAATGCAAGAAGCAAGAAAGAGTTTCAAAATCTTCCACTGAATCGGAATATTGCGCCATGTCTGTTACTTGTTCTGAGATCCTTTGGTTGCGAGGAATACTTTTTGAACTTGGCTTCCCTAAAAAACAATCTACCCCTCTTCATGCTGACAATATGAGCTTTATTCGCATCACTGAAAATCCAGTATTCCATGAACGAATAAAACATATAGAGGTGGACTGTCATTTTATAAGGGCTGAATTTGATCGCGGAGTAATCAGTCTTCTCCATGTTTCTAGTGAACTCCAGCTTGCTGACATCTTCACTAAAAGTCTTCCTCGACCGCGTCATCGGTTCTGAGTGCGCAAATTGTTGCTGATGGATCAGCATCAATTTGAAGGTGGATGTTAATATTAGCCATTGTATGATCGGCCTTCCATGGGACTACCTATATTCTAATGGGCCTTGACCCAATATACATTTAAACACGTGGGTAGACTTAGTTAAGAGAATCAATTGCACATAATTAGATTCTTTTTATGTTAGGTAATGATTGCTGTAAATTATTATGTTTAGTATAACTTAAGCTGTAAACAAGGCAAGTTTTCGTAATAAAAGGGGATGAAGATTGATCCCAAGTAAGCAATTCATTACAAAAGTCCTTTGTATTTCTGTCATTTTCCTCCTATTTTGTGATTGTTAATTGTGACATCTCGGAGTCTCACAACGAATATAGAGAGGAGAGTGACTGGGCTTATATGTAAAGCTTGCACCCTTACCTTGCATGCCCCAAGGGGGGTGGATTGTGACGTCCTGTAGTCCTACATCCCTAGGCCTTGTGCCTAGGGATTTGTCTTGCTTGTTAATGTGATTACTTGCTTGTTTGCCCAGTGGCACAAACAAAACCTCTGTTGTGCACTCTGATGATAGGTGGGTAGGATAATATCATGCTTGGGGCCCTCCCAAGATGAGACCTTTTGTTGGGTTGAGGCTTACTAGAAGCAAAACCGTGAGGCCCATGGGCCAAAGCAGACAATATCATGTGTGTGTGTGGGGTGAGGCATTACAAGAAGACCTCATGCCCCTTTATGAAGGGCGCATGCTTCGAGTTAGGGAGGTGTCCCGCCTAAGGAGGTTGTTAAGTATATTGTTTGACGCAACTTTAACGCCTAGGCATTTTGTTTGCAATGGTTCACAACTCTTGACACAAACTAGTAAATTAATTTTGCCAAACTGAAAAGGGCTACCTATTGTTAGGGACCATGAAAAAAATAACCAAAAAGGCTAAGAATGAAAAAAAGTGCCAAAAATGGCCAAAGCAAAGTAAAGAAAAGAAAAATAATCCGCAAAGGCCATCATAGTTGCCTTGAGAGGTGACATGAGTTTTGGCTAGGTCTAGGTTAATCTGAATATTTATAAAGTTTTTTCAAAAACATGTCTCGGTTGATCATTTAACATTTTGATTATGTATACGTACACTTCACTGTGCACTAGAGTTTAACATATTTTTGGAAATTTTCTAAAGGTGGACCAATGAACAGAGTTTCAATTTTTTTTTATTTTTGATTATTTTCAAAATTGAAAATATCTGATGGTTATAAATCTTCATTTTAGAAGTTCATTTTAAAACTTTGTAAATCTTCATTTGACACTTTATCTTTCAATTAATTTACGTTTTTATTTAAACAAAAAGGAAATTTGTGGGTATATTCACTGTAAGCCCTCACAACCACAACTCTTCCACGGGTCTGGGGATAATCTAGGAGTTTAAGGGCTTACTACATTTAGAGAATTCTTTACGTTTTTATTTTGAAAAAAAGGAATTTTTTATGGATATATTCACTACACAAGGCATAAATGGTCCACTAGGGGCAATGTAGGGGTTTAAGGGCTCACTGCATATGCTAAATGCAGTGGAGACTGGAGAGTACTAGCGAAAGTGACTTTTGTTTTTCTTTTTGTTTCTATTTTTCTTAGGTCAGGTTAGTTTCGTTTCACCCTTTTTGCATGTTTTGCTCAAGAACTAGAATAATGCTGGCTTAGGGGTGGTAAAAAGTCCATAAAATTGCACTTTAATTTCATCATTTCATGTAGAAATATGGACTTATTTAGGATAAATCCTGCAATTGAGCTTTCAAAGTTGGTTTTATGAGAAAATCAATTTAAATTCAGAAAATTGCATGTGTTTAATGAAATTATTCTTTTTTATTATTGTATTATCATCACAAATATCTTCAAATTCAAACGTAAAATCACATATTTCTTTGCACCATTGCATAGTTCACAAAATTCTGAGGAACATGGTATATTTACCTGAGTTCATACGTGTTGGCATAGTATGATAGTTTTCTACACAAAATGATTATTGATGAAATTATTTTCATTCTTTTCTGTAGGAAAATTCAGAAATTGGGGCCCGCATGAAGAGAATCTAGAGAGGAGAATTTAAAGATAGAAGAGAAGAGAAATTGAAAGATATGAAGATCCATGGGAACAAACCCACCCCCCCCCCCCCCCCCCCCCCCCCGCCCCGCGTTGCGTGAATCCCAAGGAGGGACAGCTAGGTGGGTCCCACATCCCTTTGTTGCAAAGCTCAATTATAATTCCTTATTTTTAGGAAAATTTGAAATTCAAATTTGAATCCAAGCAAGAGTCCCAGAAAGGAATGAAGTTGGAAGACTTAAAAGTACAATCAATCAAAGAAAGCAAGGGAGAAAAGGCAGGAAGAAAATCAAGATTTCCAAGCCATATGGGACGTCCAAAGTGGGGTCCACCACAGCCCTTGCACACCCATTGTGGGGGCCCATTTGAGCTAAAAAAACTCACAAATTCATCCTTTGGAGAACTTCAAATTAATGGGGCCTGCAGTGGAACTTTCCAAGAAGCAAGAGATGGGGTCAATTTTAGAAAGTCATGCACAATAAGGAAGTAAGAAGAAATAATTGCTAATTCTCCCATGTTTCTCTCCTCCACTTTCCAAAAATTCCCAAACTCGGAGATAAAGCCAAAAAGACTTCTTAATTTCTCTCATACTTGGATAAAAAGTTGCGAACTCCATAAACAGAGGTGTGTTGGACATCCCATATCATGCAAGCATAGACATAGCCTTTCCACACCTCTTTCTCTCTCTTTCTCTCATGACCTCTCCCCCTTCTCCCCTCTTTTTCTTTCTTTTTTCCTTGAGGCATAAATTGTATATTTCAAAGAAGAAAATGATGGAGGGGTGATTCTCCTTTTGTAATCTAAGGAAGAAGATGAAGTTTGTACTCTACTACTAGTTCTACAGGATGGACATCATTAATTAAGGTGCTGATCTTCTAATTGCTTGTTTATTTTTATCAATTATGTTTCTATGATTTCTTATTTTCTACGTAATATATGAAATGCCAAGAGACCACTAATGATAAAAATATACTACTTGGAGCCTAGATAAGTTTTATCTGTCATAATAACAATTACTGAAAATAGGGTTTTCTAGACTAGGATTTTTATTGGATGTAACTGTGTAATTAGCTTTAATTTCAGATTATTGGTTGCTGGTTGTATAGGTTTTGTTTAGACTAATTCTAGATTTTTTAAATAGGCTAGGTTAAGTGTGAAGCAATTCCTTGTGGATAAACTACGTACTCACCGAGTTATTAATACATTTTGATGGCCCCGCACTTGAGGCAACGATCAATTGGACATGCCCAAACCACCCAAACAGGTTTCTCTAATTTTATTCCTTATAGATCATTATCATCATCATCATCATCATCATCATCATCAAAGCCTTATCACAACCATGTTGGGGTTAGCTACATGAATTCTATTTCTTCATTCCATTCTATTTTAAGCCAAATCTTTCGATAAGTTAAACTTCTTCAAATTTGAATCAATGGCCTCCATCAATATTTTCTTTGACCTACCCTTACCTCTTGATGGGCCATCCACCTGTATAGCCAAACTTTTTCTCACCGGTGCCATTACCGGCTTACGCTCAACATGCCCAAACCATTTTAAGCGGGTTTCTCTAATCTTATCCCCTATTGGTGCTACCCCTAAATGCTCTTAAAAGCGCTCATTTCTAATTTCATCTTTCCTAGTTTTACCACACATCCACCTAAGCATTCTCATTTCTGCTGCATTCATCTTATGAATATGCGTCTTCTTAATTGGCCAACATTTTACTTCATATGTCATAGCCGGTCTAACCACTGTCCTGTAAAATTTGCTCTTAAATTTCGTTAGCATTCGTCTATAACAAAGTACTCTAGAAGCTAGTCTCCACTTCAACCATCCAGCTTTTATCCTATGCTCCACATCTTCGTCAATCTTCCCATCCTTACTAATCATCGAGCCTAGGTACCGAAAAGAATTTCTACATGATATCTCATGGGTTTCAATTTTAACAGTGGTTTCAACACTTTGTATATATCCACTGAAGTTGCAATCCATATATTCTGTTTTTGTACAACTTATTTTAAAGCTTCTAGATTCTAATGCCCCCTGCCATCTCTCAAGTTTTGCATTTACACAATCTCTTGATTCATCTACTAATACTATATTATTTGTAAACAACATACACCATGGTACTTCTTCTTGAACATGCACAGTTAACTTATCTATAATTAATGCAAAGAGATAAGGGCTTAAGGTTGATCCCTGATGTAAACTTATAGTCATAGGGAATCCACTTGTTTCTCTACACGTGGTTCTCACATTTGTTACTGCTCCTTCATACATATCCTTCAAAATTTCAATGTAACTTCTAGGGACATTTCTTTTCTTTAAAACCCACCAAATTAAATTTTTCGGTATCCTATCATAGGCTTTTTCCAAATCAATAAAGACCATGTATGGATTTTTCATCTTTGCTCGATATTTTTTCATTAATTGCTTAAGTGAAAAGATAGCTTCCATAGTTGATCTCTTTGACATAAAACCAAATTGATTTTTAAAGATCTTGGTCTTCCGTCTCAGTATTTGCTCTATTATTCTCTCCCATAACTTCATAGTATGACTCATAAGTTTAATCTCTCAATAGTTGGTACAATTTTATTCCCTATAGATATTACCCCTAAATGCTCTCAAAAGCGCCCATTGCTAGATTGATAAAAACCACATACAAATTTTCCTCTTCGCTTGATATTTTTCCATTAGATAGCTTCCATACTTGACCTCCCTGGCATAAAACCAAATTGATTTTCATATTTTGGCTTTCCATAGTTGATCCTAGAGTACTTAACTATCCGAATTTAGGTAAAATAAGCAAATAATATAACAGTGAAGTACACCTATTGTTTTAATTACCTGTCCACTCTATATCTCCACCCACTCAAAAATTCAACTTCTCTACAAAAAAACCTGTAATCAATTTTTTCTTTCTTGATAAATACCAAATTAATTATAAAAAAATAGTTCCATCATGGGCATTGTTTGCACAATACAAAGGGATTCAAGAAACACCTTCACTAGAAAGCCTACAATTATTTCATAATGGCTCAGGACATAATAGAGAGAGAAAAAAAAAGGATGCTGAGATAATAGTTATGACATGTCATCATCATCAATTATAAAGTTAATGCAAAAGACTTAGGTTTTTTTTAATCTAATATGAAGAAATAATACTAGACAAATCTCCTCCCTCAGTAAGCTTTTTGGAGATGAAAGCTTCAGTAGAAATTTTCTATACATGTGACCCACACTGAAAGACATTGCAGAATCAAAGGCCTCAGTGCCTACCTTAGCGATTTAGCAGCATCAACAACTTCTCCTATATATACATCATTTGGGAAAATCTGGACAAGTCAAAATGGAATTGAGTGTAACCACAGTGAAAAGAAAGAACAGAACAAAACATGGAAATAATATATCAAAAGTGACAAAAAAAAAACAAAAACATGTAGCAAAAGGAGAGTTATACAACCTTGGATGGCCCATCAAAATTGTGATCACAAAAGTTTCTTTTTAGGGATAAGTGATGATTTTTTTTAATGAAGATGCAAATTTGTATCATATGACTATAATCTATTAAATGGGTAAGAAAAAGGTTACATTTTTTTCCCCTTTTCGGATCAGTTTTTTTGAAAATAGTGACTTTCATTAGCTGACACCAACCAACATTGTGATATCCCTACCAGGACTCTTGGTAAAATTGTAATTAGACTAACTTAAGGTTACTAGAAAACTAAGAATTTTGAACAAGGCTCTCTCTTAAGGGAACGGGACTTTCTCTTAAGGAGGAAGTAGACTCCTAGAAGGACTTCCCTCTCTACACTAATATAAAAATAGAGAAGAGGCTAGTCTTGCCCACACATCAACGAGAGAGAGAGAGAGAGAGAGAGAGAGCCATCTGAAAAGAGCCCATCTGAAAGCCCATCTGAAAAGAGCACATCTGAAAAGATGAGCCTTCTTTACTTGGAATACTATTGCTGTAATTAGCTGTAATTAGTCTTCCTTCTTAACTTAGAATCCTAATTGATATAAATTAGTGAGTTTTCTTTTCTTAGAGCCTAGATTAAAGGTAATTAGCTGTAATTAGTTTCCTTCTTAACTTAGAATCCTAATTGATGTAAATTAGTGAGTTTTCCTTTCTTAGAGCCTAGATTAAAGGCATGTAAAGATATATATTGATGTATAATCTCAATAGAAGGACACACAAATTAATACATTCTCAAGAGAATTCAAAATCTCTTCTCTATGATCATGAGTTTGTCATGGTATCAAAGCCCTGATCTACAGTCCTCTTCTCTTCTAATCTTCTTCTTCAACTGGTTTGTAGAATCTTGGTGATAACAGTCATTGGCATCCTGTCATTGATTGTTCGTGCATGTTACATCAGCAGACCCTCCCATCTTGGTCGACCACTCATCCTGGAATTCTTGGACATTTTTTCAGATTTTTTCGATCATCAGAGGTAGGCCATCTCATCTCTTTTAGTATTTCAATTTTGTCCAACAGATTTCATCTTAGCCATTCAAAATTGTGGATTTTGATCCGTTTTGAGTGAGACCTCTTCCAGCAGCAGCGAAATTTGACTACCCTTCCATCCACTGTCTTTGATCTGTCTCGAGATCACTTGGTGGGGTCCACGTGCTACCTTTTCCCCTGAAATCAAGGACGTACTACTTTCCTGTTGTTCTCTTTTGGCCAAAATCAATTTTAATCTAACATTGAGATGGACAAATCTGAGGTTACTTTGATCAAATTCACTGGACAAAATTACCCTGCATGGTCTTTTCAATTCCAAACCTACCTCGAAGCTAAGGAATTGTGGGGTTTTGTTTCTAGTGCTGACCCTAAACCCACTGAGGATGAAAAAAAGATCTCCTCTTGGCAGACAAAAGATGCCAAAATCAAATCCTGGATTCTGGGATCGGTTGAGCCTCATCTGATAATGAATCTCAAGCCTTACCCCACTTCTAAAGCCATGTGGGGGTATTTGAAGAAAATATACCATCAAGATAACTCTGCGCGACAGTTCCATCTTGAATGTGCTATTGCTGAATATACCCAAGGGACTTTGTCAGTACAAGATTACTATTCAGGTTTCCGTACACTGTGGTCGGAATACAACAGTATTAAATATGCGGTTGTGGCTGACAATGTGTTGGCGGTAATTCAAGACCTTCAGGCATCTAGTCAGCAAGATCAATTTTTAATGAAACTGCGGCATGAATTTGAAAGTGTCCGATCTGCTTTGATGAATCGGTCGCCCCTACCTTCCTTGGATGTATGCTTGAATGAGCTCTTACGCGAAGAACAGTGCCTTACGACCTCGGCTCATATTGCTCAACAAAAGACTGAAACCTATTCAGTCGCGTTTTCGGCACAAAAAACTTCTCAGCCTCGAGACTTGAGCAAAACCCAATGCTACAGTTGTCAGAAATTTGGGCACGTTGCCTCTCAATGCAAACAAAAAGTCTGCAGTTACTGTAAAAAGTCAGGACATATCATTTCTGAATGTCGTCGCCGTCCTCCATGTCAGTCGACACAATATCAGACTCCACAGTCTCCAGCATCGCAGTATCCTACTCCACCGTCTCAGACTCCGCATGCTTATGTGGCTTCCTCGGTTATGCCTGTTCCTACATCTGCAACCCCACAGCCTGGGTCCTCCTCATCTCTCACTCCTGAATTGGTTCAACAAATGATTATCAATGCCCTCTCTGCTTTTGGTCTATCAGGTAAGTCTTCTTCATCTTCCACTTGGTTTCTTGATTCTGGGGCGTCTAACCATATAACGTATTCCCACACTCCTCTCTCCAATATGACAAGTTACACTGGCCCTCTTCAAATACAAACTGCTGATGGAGGACATGTTCCCATTACTGCCATTGGCGATATCCCTGGTTCCATCCCATTGAGAAATGTTTATCTTTGTCCTAATTTAACTTCCAACCTATTGTCAGTCGGACAACTTGTTGAAAATAATTGTAACATCTCTTTTTCTTCTTCTGGTTGTGTTGTGCAGGACCAGATGTCCGGGAAGGAGATCGGGATGGGGGCTAAGTGTGGACGCTTGTTTCCACTGGATCTTTCTCAAATTTCTAGGAATCAATTTGCCAATAATGTGTTTTGTTTTTCTCTTAGAGATAATTGCCGGTTGTGGCATAATAGACTCGGACATCCTAATTCCAAGGCTTTGTCCCTTATGTTCAATTCTGGTTTATTAAATAAATCTCTTCGTTTATCTTCTTGTGTGCCTTTTGATTGTGCTACTTGTAAAATGGGAAAGAGAAAAACACTTCCGTTTCCTCAATCCACTTCTCACACTTCTCAGTGTTTTGATTTAGTTCATAGTGATGTATGGGGAATTGCTCCCGCTTTTTCCCACGCTCACTATAAATATTTTGTGACCTTTATTGATGATTTCAGTCGGTTTACATGGGTCTACTTTCTGCATTCCAAATCTGATGTTTTTCATGTTTTTCAAAATTTTTTGGCTTATGTTGAAAATCAATTTTCCACCTGCATTAAAATCTTGCGAACTGATTCTGGCGGGGAATATATGTCTTCTGATTTTCAACAGTTTTTGCAAACCAAAGGCATTATTTCTCAAAGATCTTGTTCTTATACTTCCCAGCAGAATGGAGTCGCTGAATGGAAAAATAGACATCTTATTGATATCACTCGTTCCTTTCTTCTGGAATCCTTTATTCCTACTCGTTTTTGGGTTGAGGCACTGGCTACAGCAGCTCATCTTATCAATCGTATGCCATCAACCTCCATTGAGAATCAAAGCCCATATTACCGTTTGTACAAGACTGCTCCATCCTATGATGATCTTCATGTTTTTGGCTCCATTTGTTTTGTGCACTTGCCTCCTTCTGAAAGGACAAAACTCACGGCACAATCAGCTCAGTGTGTGTTTTTAGGTTATGCACCCTTCCAGAAAGGGTTCCTTTGCTATGATCCTCACATTCGTCGGTTCCGTATCTCTAGGAATGTCGTCTTATTTGAACATCAGTATTTTTTTTCAAAATCACATTGATCCTCCTTACTCCTCTTTTGTGTCATTACCTGGTTTTTCTGAAGACTCATCAGTTGTTCGTTTTAATCCTAATTTTGTGTATCATAGACGGAACAGTACAGCGCATACTAGTGATCCCCCTCCTGATCTTCCTCCGGCATCCGGTTCCGGCCATACTTCACTGCGTCGCTCCACTCAGATTTCGGTCCTGCCAGACCGTTATGGCTTCTCCCATACTTCCTTAATGGCCACTTTGTCTTCTTCGTCCATTCCACAATCATATTCTCAGGCTGTGCAGGTTCCGTGTTGGAAAAAGGCTATGCAAGATGAATTGGATGCGTTAGCACAAAATCATACGTGGGATATTGTACCATCTCCTGTGGGTGTCAAACCTATTGGCTGTAAGTGGGTTTTTTCTCTCAAATTAAAATATGATGAATCTTTAGATCCCTACAAGGCGCGTCTTGTTGCTCTTGCCAATCGGCAGGAATATGGCATTGATTATGATGAGACCTTTGCTCCGGTTGCCAAGATGACCACCGTCCGCACTATTCTTGCTGTTGCTGCATCTCAATCTTGGCCTCTCTATCAAATGGATGTCAAAAATGCATTTCTCCATGGTGATCTCAAAGAAGATGTTTATATGCGATTGCCTCAAGGATGCTCCTCCGGCCCCGGTATGGTTGCTAAACTTCGTCGCTCCCTCTATGGTTTGAAACAAGCTCCTCGCACATGGTTTGAGAAATTTCAAGCTGTTCTTCTCCGCTTGGATTTTCATCCAAGCTCGTATGATCCTTCTATGTTTTTACATCATGCTCCATCCGGGATCACAATACTCCTTGTCTATGTTGATGACATCGTCATTACCGGTCATAATGCCGGAATGATTCAAAAGCTCTAAGCGTCTCTTCGTGAGTCATTTAAAATGAAGGATCTTGGCCCTCTCCACTATTTCCTCGGTCTTGAAGTTCATCAATCGCCTAAAGGTATCGTTCTCCATCAGCACAAATACACTATTGATCTCATCGCCTTGGCTAGTCTTATTGCTTCTGCTCCTGTTGATACGCCAGTAGAACTGAATGTCAAACTCAGTTGCGACGAAGGTGATCTTCTTTCCGATCCTACTGCCTATCGCCAGTTGGTTGGGAGCTTGATCTACTTCACAATCACTCAACCCGATATCTCTTATGTGGTCAACCTGATGAGTCAGTTCATGCCTGCTCCTCGTCACCTTCATCTGGCTGCTGTTCGCCGCATCATTCGGTACCTTATTCGCACACCGACTCGTGGGTTGTTTTTTCCATCCAACAATCCTCTGACTCTCAAAGCTTATTCAGATGCTGATTGGGCTGGTTGTCCGGATACTCGCAGATCGACAACTGGATGGTGCATGTTTTTAGGTGATAGTCTCATTTCTTGGAAATGCAAGAAACATGACAAAGTTTCCAAATCCTCTACTGAGGCAGAGTACCGCGCCATGTCTGCTACATGCTCCGAAATTCTTTGGCTCCGTGGTTTGCTTTCTGACATTGGTTTTCCAGCAGCAGGAGCTAACCCCCTCTATGCGGATAATACCAGTGCTATTCGGATTACTGAAAATCCGGTTTTTCATGAACGTACTAAACACATCAAGGTTAATTGTCACTTCATCCGTGATGAGCTTAAACGTGATGTCATCAGCCTGCCACATGTCTCCAGTGAACTTCAACTTGCTGATATTCTCACCAAAGGCCTTCTATGACCGCGCCATCAGTTCTTGGTTTCCAAATTGATGCTTGTCGATTCTCCCGCATCAATTTGAGGGGGGGGGGGGGGGGGGTGTTACATAGGCCCAAAGCCCATCTGAAAAGAGCCCATCCGAAAAGAGGAGCCTTCTTTACTTGGAATACTATTGCTGTAATTCGCTGTAATTAGTCTTCCTTCTTAACTTAGAATCCTAATTGATGTAAATTAGTGAGTTTTCCTTTCTTAGAGCCTAGATTAAAGGTAATTAGCTGTAATTAGTCTTCCTTCTTAACTTAGAATCCTAATTGATGTAAATTAGTGAGTTTTCCTTTCTTAGAGCTTAGATTAAAGGCATGTAAAGATATATATATTGATGTATAATCTCAATAGAAGGACACACAAATTAATACATTCTCAAGAGAATTCAAAATCTCTTCTCTATGATCGTGAGTTTGTCAAGAGAGAGATTGATATTGATTTCAAATCTGCAGAAGAAGAGGAAGGTCGACGGCGGGACGTGTAACGAATGTCCGGTGCAAGATCAATCACTACCCAAGCAACCAACGTCTATACCAGGTGAGTAGAACTTCTCCACTGTCAGTTGAAAATTTTAATTCAAGAACTTTGTGTTAAGTACTCTGTCGTAGAAGGGAAATCGAAAGAGATCTGATCATCCGAAGTGATAATCTCTGTCAAATACCATTACTACAGTGACTGGACACAAGATCATGGAACGAATTGATTTGTGGGGGCCCAGATGATCCATCCAATGGTGAATCAGATCTGATACTTTGTGTTAAGTACTCTGTCGTAGAAGGGAAATCAAAAGAGATCTGATCATCCGAAGTGATAATCTCTGTCAAATACCATTACTACAGTGACTGGACACAAGATCATGGAATGAATTGATTTGTGGGGGCCCAGATGATCCATCCAATGGTGAATCAGATCTGATAATCTATAGTAAAATTTGTGTTCGACCCTATTGACCTTATACAAGATTGGAAACTAACTCAAATACATCATCGATTGTAGAGAAGAAGACCCCTCATCGCTGTGACGACTTTACAAAAAAATAAATAGTCACGGAGACTCACCTTCTAGATGGAGAAACTGGAGTAAACGGCTGTCATGATCTTGCTTTCATCTCCAGTTAAGGCTTCCTTTCCATAGAATCCAGATTCTAATGAAACTCAAGCTAGGATCTGAGATTTGTCACAGTCGGCACCCGTCAAAACAGCCTGGATGTAATTCAGTTCGAAACCCCTGTGGACCACCCGATCAGCAATCAGATCCCCACATCTGCTAGTGGACCCTAGGGCGACCCCACTGGTGGTGGACCCACGAGATTTGGACCGTTGGGTCCTTCCATCCCCAGGCTTCGTCGTGGCTGAGCGGGAACCCTTAATTGAGCGTGAAACCTGGAGCATTCCAGGAAGACGACTTTGTCGATATGCATATAAGGAAAGAATTATCAAAATTACAAATTAGTCCTGTTCTTTTAACGATATTTTAAGAACCTATCAAAGTCTTATGATGTATATACAGTTTGATGTATTATGAACCCACTCAACATTATTTTGATATTTAACTCGTGGGGCCCAGTGTCTGGATGTTTCCTTAAACTAAAAGTGAGGACCTAATTTTACCAAGTATTAGTTTTGAATCTCTTATAAGGAAATAATCATATATATATGTTATGTAACTTGGAAATTGTGATATCCTGGAGTCCCACATCGACTATAGAGAGGAAAGTGAATGGGTTTATATATAGAGCTTACACCCTTACTATGCATGAGGCCTTTTGGTGGGTTGAGGCCCACCAGAAACAAAACCGTGAGGCCCATGGGCCAAAGCGGACAATATCATGCATGTGTGAAGGGTGGGGCGTTACAAATGGTATCAGAGCTGACTCTCGACTAGTTCGAGTGTGGGTCCCTGCCGTGGCCTGGTGCAAGTGGGCGGGTTCATATGTGGGCGGGCCAAGAGGGCTGACAGGCTACAAGAACTGGCAGGCTACTGCACAGGGACGTGCAGCCCTAAGGGGGGTGAATTGTGATATCCTGGAGTCCCACATCGACTATAGAGAGGAAAGTGAATGGGTTTATATATAGAGCTTACACCCTTACTATGCATGAGGCCTTTTGGTGGGTTGAGGCCCACCAGAAACAAAACCGTGAGGCCCATGGGCCAAAGCGGACAATATCATGCATGTGTGAAGGGTGGGGCGTTACAGAAATGGTGAAAATTTACATGGAATTCCCTGAATATTTAAATATAGTGGAATATGATACTATATGAATTCAATAGTCAAGTATTGATATCTGTGGTTGATTTTATGATGAATAATTAACTCCCTTAATAAAATATGGATAATGCCACAGCCTGGTACCAATTCTAACTAGGAATGGGGCGAGGATTAACCAGTGTTATGTGGTATTAGCCAAAGAAAAGAATAAGAAGATGCAACAAATTATGGTGGAGATGAATCTATAATAAATTTATTGAATGAACTTGCTATTGATGATTGAAATTGAGTAACACCAACTGCTGGCACTGAGTATAAAACTTCTCTCATGGATGTTGGTTGAGGGAAGTAAGTTCAACACACATGGTGGAAAGATTAACTATGTTGCTGATAGAAATGTAGATACTCCGGTGTAGGAGTGTCAAAACAGATTCAACAATCATGGTGGATGATAAGCCATGTTGTTGATAGAAATATAGATACACCCATATGGGGTATCGGAATCATTTGATGCTGCAGTGAGAAATTACTCCAGAAAGAAATTGATTAAGATGTTACCTTGACACCATTATTGAATATATAAATATTCTCTGAATGATTGAAAATATGCTACACCTTAATGTTTTCTTATTCTACTCACCAGTGTTACTGACCAGTGGTTCGCCCCACTCCAGGTAATGCATTTGTAGAGGTTGCGGGGAGTGACGCAATCAACCGGTGAATTTTGGCATGCGTGGTTGATCCAGAGTGCGAGA
Organism: Sextonia rubra; assembly: GCA_037013555.1. Classification (NCBI taxonomy): domain Eukaryota; kingdom Viridiplantae; phylum Streptophyta; class Magnoliopsida; order Laurales; family Lauraceae; genus Sextonia; species Sextonia rubra. Next base: position 12,858,101 of record JASUAD010000011.1, read on the forward strand.
AGCAAAAGAATAGATTCGTAGATGGGATTAGCCCAACACTTAGTTGATTATTCTATTGTAAATAGAGATTTGTCTTTTACTCAAGTAGTCATTATCATGAATTCTAATATACTTTATGATTTAAATACAATGGAATTTGAATGTTTTAGACCTTGATGCTCATGAGAATTTGATTTATGTGGTGCTGTTATAAAAATTTGAATACGGCTTGAGAATCTGAAGAGCTCCAAATTCTTGAGTCATTACAAACATTGTTAGGACAAGGTGATGAACTCAAAAGTATAAGAAAACCTGACTGGAAGTGCACTTCTGCAAGGGGACTGCTGTAACAGCAGATCCACGGCAAGCTTAATCAATGGTTGGATTTCCAAAAAGAATAGAAAAGACTGGCTGGACTGCTGGAACCAATTCTGTTACAGATGATGACCAGGAGGAACCGATGTGTACTGTGACTGCTGGAACCTAACAACAGTAGTGCTCGTTATGGGATCCTATCTCTGAAACAGACAATTTCATGGATTAATAAAAAAAGGAGTTATTCTTAGTTTTTGGCTGAATATGATACCCTCTGTTGGAACCCCTCAAATGCCCATTACAGTATAGGCATTACTCCTATACAAGGGTCAGTTTGGGAGTTATCATTCTGAAATTCAGTTTTATCTTTGAAGAACTGCACAAGTGTTGAGGGAGCATTACACATGCTTGAACTTATTTTGTTGTGCTATAACTTCTTGTGATACTGGGGAAGATTTCTGGATGTGTTGAGGGGGATTGATGGGCAATGGTTGTGATTTTGGGTGACAGATATTTTTCGTTGTGATTACGGGGTGCTCATAATTTTCTAAGGAAGGAATGTTGTGATGTGGCGGATGGGGAGTACATTACACTGATATGAGGCAAAAGTTGTGAATTTGTATTTGGAAATGTGTTGTGTAGAAGATCTGTTGTGGGCCCATGCTGGCATTTAATTGAGCGTAGTCAAGATGATGCTCATGTAATTTGAGAGATCATTTGATCTTTTTTGAAAATTTATCCTCGTTTAATAATTTTAATATTGCATCATTTTGGACATATATGATTAAACACGACATATATGATTAAACACACACTAGTGCACAAGTATGTAGAGTTTTTTCCCTGACTCAGTGATTACTAAGTCCTAGTTTGTCCTTGCTAGGTAATCAACTTGTAGAGGGTTTTACGAGCTGCGATGATCAAGCTCTGAACTTTGACATCTGTGGTTGAGTGGCGTACCACCAAAGTTTCTGAGAATTAATTTTACTTTAATTACTTAGTTTTCTGAAATTAAGAATGGATTTATCAGTTTGGACTATTGAATTTTATTAAAGAAGAGTTTTAAATTGCTTACTTCTTTGTCTATGTATGTCCTTTAGTAAAGGGATTTTAGATTATATAAATAAATGTCCAGATTTATGCTTATGTCATTGATTTGATTTGTGATAGTTATTTGATTCCTTAGTCATGGTTCTGAATCCGAATGGGCCCCAAACTCGAGACGTGACAAGATCAATAATATTCATTAACTTTAAGCAGCTCCAGTTCTATCATAAAAACGAAAAAGAAAAAATACCTCCACATTCTTTAGCTGCATTGTCCCATCCTCGAGTTCTATTAATAGTTCATGATCTAGTACAGGTGGTTCATTTGCAAAATCCAACTTTTGTAGGCACAACAGGGATTCTAAAGTTGGAAAGGATGTCTTCATTGCCAACCTAATGCAATTTCCATCAAACTCTATGACCTTCAGATCAGACAATAAATCCTCAATCTGTCCAATAGCTTCAACTCTGAGAACACGACATAAGACACTGTCATAAGACAATAGAAACATAATTGCTGTACATGGCAACAAAATAATTATTTTTAAAGAAGACAGGCATTAATGTTACAGAAACTTGTTACTGAGCTATCGGAGCATAACAAATTGTAATTGATGGCACAATCACTGAGCATGTTCTTTCCTTATTTTAATTATTTTGAAATGTTCTAGGGTTAATGAATAGGTCCTAGTAATTAAAGTTTTCATGGTTAAGAGTTAGGATCATGGATGAGTTTGACATAGTATATTTTGTGTTTTAGAGCAATACACAAGTCATGTAGAGGTACTGACAGCCCTGAATTGCAGTTTATTCATTTATAAAAAAAAAATTATTTTCTGATTTCTCCTTTGGATTAAGTAGTTTTATTCAACTGAAGATATTTCAGAAGATTATTCATTGCTGGAGATAATACTTCATGTCTTCTTCTCGTTGCTGTATTTTGGATTTTTTTTTTTTTTTGGGTGAGGGGGAGGAGAAGTCAGCTTACTAGATTTTGTATTGACAATTTCTATAGTAAAGTAACTCTTCTGCAAAGTAAACACTAAAGACAATATTAATTTATAAACATGTAAGTATGTGCTCTAACAAGGTGTATCATACATTTTCCATTATTCCTTTTTTTCCCCTTGAAAGTGAGGCAGCACTTGTAATCATATGGCCCATTAAATAATGATTTCCTGGAAGGTCCTTTGGCTCCTAAAACCTGATTCCAGAAGAACAGACTTGGGGGATGACTGTAGTCACCCTCAAGTCGGATTGAATCAATCAAATCACATGAGACTCAGCCAAGTTGGGTAAGTCGCACCATAGATCCCAAAAACCTTTAAAATAATGAAAAATAGAAAAAATTTCGTAAAATAGAAGATTTTATTTTAGAAGCTAGAATTTAGCACTTGTGTTATATTTATCGATGTTGAGTTTTAGGCACCCATATTTATATTCCATTCAACCAGATGAATAATACCACCAATTTTCAAATAGTTAGGAATAAGTGGTTTTGATCCTACTAGAATTAGTGCAAAAAGTCCCTAAAAGCTTCCCACTGCCTTTTCCATTGGAAAAATTAGAAAAATGAGGGAATTTAAGGCCCAAAAACCATAGGAATCAGCGTACTAGGTGCTGGGGGTTGACTCGACTTGGCACATGTTAAGTCCAACTAGGCCCTAAAACTCTTTCATTGTACCATTACCATTTGCTCACAAATACCACAATGTTTCTGCTAACAAAAACATACAGCATTGTAACACCAGTACCTTTTGAAAACATACTCTAGATCCAACAAAGAATTTAAGGAAGTATTACTTTTCTCGATCAGATGTTCAAGCTCCAAAATCTGGAAATAACAGACCAAGTACAGAATAAGAATTGTACATCTACAAAGATAGAACAATGCAACGGCTTCAAGGAAACAATTCACTGAACTAAAGAAGCTCTTCTATGAATAAGAAATGGCAAGCGGAAAAGAAACATGCATTCATTCAAGATTCAAGAAAAAGAAATTAACTATAATACACCAACCAAAAGCTCATAAATTCAATCTAAATTCAGGAAAGTAAATTAATTGGCGTAGCCTCACATCCACAATCAAAAAAATAGATTAATCTTCTGAAGGATTCATCGAATCCAATATGGATTCTAGCCCTAAGGCACAATCACAACCATGAAACAAGCCATAACTTGAAGGAAAACCAATCAAGAATTTTATTAATCAAATAAGCATAAGCAAGTACAATGAGGTCTCTCTTATTTATAGAGTAACAAAATTAAATCTTAGCAACCAAGACTTACTAATTAAAACAAGAAACTTCCTAATCCTAATTAAGCAAGAAATAATAATTAGTAGTAGGATAAATATAGAAGATGCCACAGTAACTCTTAGCCAATGGGGCCTGTGGTTGAACCTAATGGACCTGGTTAACCCCTGGGTCAATGTTTGGGCCCAGTTGCCTTCTTGGGCTGGGTCCATATTGTATCAACTCTCTCCGGCTTGAAAAAAACTTGATTCCGGCTAGTTAATTGCTTGATAATGTTCATTAAGGTCTGGATTCAGGTGCTGGAAGTCCACAGCAGTAATCCATGTAGCATCGAAGATTGGGCATTTTGCCAACAGACAAAAAACTTCTTGTATCCTCCTTGACATGTAAAAACAAGTTGATCATCGAGAGCATCAACAATTTTATCTTCAGGTGGCCGAGTTGGTAAAACAATGGTTTGTTCTTTTGACTCTTCATCATTGTCATGCCCATGGTAGAGAGAGAGGTTTGCAACATTGAATGTTGGAGTAATACCAAGGTTTAGTGGAAATTCCAACGAGTAGGCATTAGAATTGAGCTTCTTCAACATTTTGTGCTTTAGATTCTGGGGATGCAGTTTCTTATTTACTCCTAGTGGTAGCCATTTGTGATGGATATGAACCATAACCATGTATCTTTCAGAAAACTCGAGGAAATGGCGACATTTATTGCACGAGCCTTATAGCTATCATTGCCAGAAGCAATATGGTGTCGAACTTCATTAGGGAGTTGCTGCATGTGTTTGATGTAATTATCAGCTTCTGCACTTGGACGCGTTTCAAGTGGCAATGGAACAAGATCAATAGGCAAGTGTGGATGAACAAGTGTGACTGCCTTAAAGGGAGAGATGCCTGTAGAGCAGTTGACTGAATTGTTATAAGCAAATTTAGCCATGGGTAGCACTTAATCCCACACAGTAACGTGGTCGCCAACAAGACACCGTAACAGCTGACCAAGACTTCTATTGACGACCTCAGTTTATCCATCAATTTGAAGATGATAAGCAGTAGAGAAATTGAGTTTTGTCTTCACTGTCATCCACAGGGTCTTCTAAAAGTGACTCATGAACTTGGTGTCACAAACTGAAATAATTGCCTTCGAAAGTCCATGAAGATGAACGACTTCCTTGAAGAATAAATTAAGTGACATTGTACGCATCTGCAGTGTTGGGGCAAGGGATAAAATAAGCCATTTTAAAAAAGTGATCCACAACAACAAAGACTGAATCCACCTTCCGGGCAATCTTGGGCAGGCCTAATACAAAATCCATACCGATATCTTCCCAAAGAGCATTAGAGATTGGCAATGGCTGATATAACCTTGTATTCTTTTTAGTACCTTTAGACAATTGACAAGTGCGACACTTTTCACAGATACTGATCACATTAAACTTCATGCGAGGCCAATAATAACAATCATCCACAAGAGCAAGGGTTTTATCACGTCCCAAATGACCACTACAACCTCCTGAATGTAATTCACAAACAACATGCTCTTTAATAGAAGTAACAGGATGGCAAAGTTTTGTACCTCTAAATACGAAAGTATCATGTATGATGTAGTGTGGATGCTTATCCTGTTCTCCATTGAGAAGATTTGAATAAATAATGCCAAAGTCTTTGTCATTAGCATACTCCTACTTGACTTGCTCAAAGCATGGTACTGTGACTGTCATAGTAGTAAGATGTTTCCGACGACTTAGCACATCAACCACGAGATTCTCTTTGCCCGCTTTATGTTGGTGGCTAAAGGTAAACTGCTGAAGGAAGGCACTCTACTTAACATGACGATCAGTCATATTTTGTTAGGAATTAAAAACTTTTAAGGCTTCATGATCATAATAAAGGACAATTTTTTCCTATCAAATAAGTTCGCCAAAGAAGGACGGACACGGACACGGACACGGGACATAGATACGACACAATACGGATGCGCCGACACGGCAATTCTCAAAAAAGTAGGACACGGACACATTGGGGGACATGTTAATAATATATATTAATTTATATATATAATCATATACTAAAAAATAATATTATTTTAACTTTTTAATCAATTCAACAATCAAAAAATAAAAATCCAAGTACCAACTAACAACCATATCAAATTATCAAATATCAATACAATACCAAAACATAATTCATAATCATTAAACATGGAATATCCATAGTTCCATAAAATCCAAACAAAAAAAGGATCATCTCTTTTCCCTCCCTCTAAAAAATAATAAATAAATAAATAATAACAAAGAAACCAATCTTGAGGCCTATTCTTTAGTGAAAGATTTATTTGTCTTTTGCTTGTGATATGATTATTATTAACAATCATACATTTTTCCATGGTATAAATTGTCATATATCAAGTTTACAAATTTTAGTAACCACACATTAACAAAGTCTTCAAGAAATATCAGCCACATGTTTATTTTTTAGTCATAGACACGAGCTAGGAATTGTGGGACATGTGGCAAAAAGAGTGTCAAACAAGTGTCCGAAATTAAGATTTTTTGTTCTAAATTATGGACATGGCTAAAATAGTATCGGACACGTGTCTGAGAGTGTCTGAGGAGTGTTGATGTCCGACACGTGTCCAACACGGATACATTACTTTCTCAGAAGTGTCCGTGCTTCTTAGAAGGTCGCCAATGATGCAATGCTTGCATCACTGTGTAAAATTCCAAGTTATATAGAGAATATTTGCATTTAGCATTGGGGAGCTTTTTACTGAAAAATGCAACTAGATGACCTTCTTGGCTAAAAACTCCTCCAATACCAACATTGAACATGTCATAAGCAACTTCAACAACTTTATCAAAATCTGGAAGGCACAAAATAGGTGCTTCTATGATCTTTTGCTTAATTTTCTCAAAGGCTCTTGTTATTGCACTTGTCCATTTAAATTTACCCTTTTTTATACAGTCGGTAATTGGAGCTGTAATACTATTGAAGTCACAATGAATCGTCGATCAAAAGTAGCAAGTCCATGAAAACTGCAAACTTCCGCAAGAGTAGTGGGAATAGGCTAGTCAATAATAGCTTGAACTTTGGAAGGATCCATTGCGATGCCCTTTGAATAGATAAAAAAGCCTAGAAAATCACATAGTTGCTCATAAAAGTACACTTCTTCAAATTGATATAGAAACATTCTCTCCGAAGAAGTTGAAATATAGTTCGTAAATGATCAAAATGCTTCTCACATGATTTTGCTACAAATCAAGATATCATCAAAGTAGACAACTACGAACTTTCTAATGACAGGTTTCAACAATTGATTCACCACATGCATGAAAGTACTAGGAGCATTAGATAGTCCAAAAGACATAACCAACCATTCATAAATGCCATCTTTAGTCTTGAAAGCTATTTTCCATTCATCACCTGGCCGAATTCTGATTTGATGATGATAGCCACTACGAAGATCAATCTTTGAAAAGATAGAAGCACTATTTAGAAGATCAAGTGTGTCATCATGCCTAGGGATAGGGAAGCAATACTTTACAACAATTTTGTTGATGGCACGACTATCCGCACACATATGCCAGCTTTCATCCTTCTTCGTAGTAAGGAGAGAGGACACTGCACATGGATAAAGGCTTTCCTGAATATATGCCTGTTGTAATAGATCATCAACTTGCTTTTTAAGTTCAGCTTGTTCAGATGGACTCATTCGATAAGCACGCAAATTAGAAAGAGATGCTCTAGGAAGCAAATCAATAGCAAGTTGAATATCTTGCATTGGAGGCAATTCGTCTGGATGCTCATTAGGAATTAAATCAGAAAAAATTAGCAAGCAATAGTGTTACCTCTTGCGAAATAGATGGCTTTGAATCTTTATTGGAATCTGTCATATGTCTAGTTACCAAAGCATACACCATACCTTGTTCTTTATTTTCAATTTCAAATTTGTGCTTGGTAAGGATGTGAGGAGAGGCTTTGGGAGTGGCTTTTGGGGATAAGAATGGAGTTTCTAGAGGCTGCCATTGAAATCGTATCTCATTCCATTTAAATGTGTAAGTATTATTCTCATGGTTGGTGATGGCATTAAGATGACGGAGCCATAGGCGGCTAAGCAAGATGTGTGCAACTTTCACAAGAATAACATCACACTTAACATTATCTTCATAAGAACCAAGCTTGATTGGAACAATACACCGTCGCCTGATAGGAAGAGCATAATCATCTACCGATGCAGCTCGATAAGGCTTTGGGTGCTTTGTAGTCGGCAATTGACACTTATCAACTACTTTTTTGCATATAACATTCATAGTACTGCTACCATCAATAATGACATTACAACGTCAACTTTTGCAAGTAACTCGTGTCCGAAAAATAGTAGCTAGATTCTCATCATCATCCTCTGTATTATCCGCAACTAAAAGGCGTTGCTGAAGGAACAACAAGGTACCTGATCAGCAAGTTTGAAACTTCAAGTGGCGGTTTAGACTTAGATTGTAATAACCTTGAATTATTATTATTATTATTAATTTTGCAGGGGCAACTGGGCTTAGAAAAGGGTCTAGTTTCGACCAGCCCAATTTATGTTTGGACTGGGCTGTTGGGTCTAAACTTTCAGTTCTTAAACTTGACCCAAGATCCACTTATAGTGGCTGTACAGTTTCCCAATGGAAGCTCTTCGTTTTCCACCAGTAGATGTGACTATTTAGCTCTCCCATGAGACTCTTCAGGGAAGAGGAACTCACCAACAGTTGTGACCTTTAACATTCCCCAAATGACTATTCAAAGAAGAGAAATTCAAGTAGAACTTCTCCCCTGGTCGTCCACCACTCTATATAAGGATCCCTCTCTTCTTTAGTTACTTCCCATAGATGAAAAGCAGAAATCTAATGCTGGAAATTTGAATTAGAAGCAAGGAATTTCTGGAAGGAGCCTCCAGCTTAGTGCATGACAGATTTAAGGTCAATCATTACTTATACCAGGTGAGTAGAATTTCTGAAATACTCATTAGAATATATTTGAACAGACCTTCATATGATATTCTATCAAATGGAACCAATCTAAAAGATTCTGTAGATATAATAGTAATGCTGTAAATTCATTTTGACCTCTGTAATGTATTTTCTCCTTTGATTTGGAGCGATAATAGCCCACTGTTCTATTAACCAGATCTGTATTAAGAATGATATAAGACTGACAACAGATCTGTAAAAAGGGAAATAAAGATTTTAGCCCATTCTTTCTATAGCAAATCAGGATTACCCTAATTCTATGATTAATGTGCCTCTTTTAGACTTTTTTTACTTTAGAATATGATGGACTAATGTCCCAAGGAAATCAGAACTGGGGAAGATTTTCAGTTTCGGCTGACAAAGTGTATCTTGGCTGTTTATGGGTTGTGGCCCATTTGGCCCACTTGATTTTTGATCAAGTCCCCGCATCTGGAAAAGGGCTGGAGGGCGATCATAATGATGATGGACTTATGATGTTTAGACCATTGGGAACTTTCATCCAAGGGATCCAAAAGGGACTTGGCGTGAGTTTTTTTATGCCACAACTGTGTTATCTTGCACCATGTTACAGTTGCATAATTCACACAAAACGGAATTCAGATCTTATATAACAGATTCTGAGACTTAAAGATGCACTAATCCCTAAGCTTTATTTACAATCTAGATAAAGGTTGATAACAAGCATTGTTACATAATTCTATAAAAAGTCAGTGACTGTTTTTCTTCTCTAATGATAACTAGCTGTTAATGTATTAACAAACTATAACTATGTTAGGTGATATCTAAGAAACCCCTTTTATGATACTTAATCATAGCGACTAAATCAAGTTTTATGAGTATGATATCCACATTATGACTAAAAAGTACACCAAAGATATGGTCAATGCCACATATATGGGATACCAATTATGAATATGAGTGGGGCAAAATTCCAGCCCAATATATGTGGGACTGACTAACCAAAATAGTGTGATGATGCTTAATATTTAGTTTATAAGATAAGTACAGAATTTATATTACGAATTGTTTAAAAATGTTTGTCATCCGCTGATGTTGGATATGACCTGAAAAATGAATGGTGACATTTATATCACGTTAAGAATATGAATCCCCTTGATGAATGGTGACAGTTTTTTCACGACAAGAATTTAAATCCCTTGATGAATGGTGACAGTCTTGTCACGTCAAGAATATGAATCCCCCTTCATGAATGGTGACAATTTTGTCACGACACGAATATGAGCCCCCCTGATGAATGGCGACAGTTATGTCACATCAAGAATATGAATCCTCTTGATAAATGGTGACAATCTTGTCACGACATGAATACAAATCCCTTTTATGAATCAAATGGGTGACAACCTTGTCACGACATGAATCCTTCTTAAACAAATTACACAACAAGAATGTGAACTCCCTTATGAGGGAAGCCTATGAACCTTTCTTTAAAAGGAAGCCTATGAATATTTGTATTACGGGATGATGCAGTTTAATTTCTTTGAACTGAAATTTCTACTCACCAGTAATACTGACTAGTAGTTTGCCCCACTACAGGTAATACATTCGTAGCGGGGCAGGGAAACGACAGTGATCAACCTATAGACTTTGGCATGCACCGCTGATTGAGAGATCGAAAAGCATCCTAGACTTTAGAAGGGACCAGCCCTTATTGTGAAATATTCCCTTGTAACTAACTTAAAAGATTGTCTGTTCTAGTTTATCCCTAAAGATTTATATTAACTTTGATATTGAGATTTAAATATTCATCTTATGCTTGAACCAATGCTCTTAGAATTACTTTAAGAATGTTAGTGTGTTATAATCATGCTAACTTAAGAATCTGAAAAGCTCCAGATTCTTGGGTCGTTACATAGGTTGTGGAACATATCAGGCGATTCCATCTCAATGTGCTCATCATCTTGTGCATCATCATTTGTATCACCTTCACAATGCAAATTTCTATGCGGACATTCCTTAGCATACTACCCTAGTTTGCAAGAGTGATACATGATATCACTTTTTGATTGCCATCTTTGATTCTATTGAGGATTTATCTGTCCAGAGGGAGCTTGTGGTTGTCTCTGAAGGTAATTTGGTGGTTGGGCAGGAGGAGGTCGAAACCCTAGCTGTGTGGCCAAGTTGAAATTAGGATCAAGACCCCTTTTATAAATGGGCTCCCCAGCTTGAATACCAAAGTGTCAATGACGCAACTCTTGTTCAACTCTCCGCACCGTGCGAAAGATATCAATATTGGTGAACTAAAAAATTGTTATTCAACGCTTTATATTTGGCCGTTATCTTTCTCGACAATGAATGCAAAGCTAACGAAACATATGATTATATTCATCAATGGTCATGGAGTCTTGTCGAACATTGATGAGCACTCTTTGGAAGGAGTTAATACCATCAGATGGCAGCAATGTCTTCTCACTTTTCTTTCATAACTTCCCATTGGGTGATAGGAGGGCGTCCTATCTGTTCATTGTAGTCATCAATATTTTTTCACCAAATTCTAGTAGGACCCTTAAGCTTCATCTTTGTAACGACCCAAGATTCTGGAGCTCTTCAGATTCTTAAGTCGTTAACTTGATCATATTACAAATTCATAAAATAAATTCAAGAGCAAGTCTAAGGAAAATGAAGGTAAATTCATAATATTAATATCTTAACAAAGTCTTTACAATTATAGCTAAGAAATGACAATAGATCTAAAATATTCCAAAATGGGGCTAACTCCATCTAATGGTCTAGATGGTTTTCGAACTCTCTATCAGCGTTGCATGCCAAAATCTATATGCTGATCTCCGTCGCTCCCAGATCCCGCTACAAAAACATTACCTGTAGTGGGGCGAACCACTAGTCAGTAACACTGGTGAGTAGAATTTCTAAAATCAAGAGAGCAATAGTAATTATCATGATATCAATAGAAGTTCATAGGTTGATTGACTAAACTACCACCATACCTGTTTATATTAGCAGCATAAACAAGGGATTCATATTCGTGTCGTGACAAGATTGTCACCATTCTTAGTTGTAAAGGGATTTATATTCATGTCGTGACATAACCGTCACCATTCTTAATTTTGAAGGGGATTCATATTCATGTCGTGACAAGATTGTCACCATTCTTAATTGTAAGGGGATTCATATTCATGTCGTGACAAAACTGTCACCATTCTTAGTTGTAAAGGGATTCATGTCGTGACATGACCGTCACCATTCATTGTAAGGGGATTCATTCATGTCGTGACAAGATTGTCACCATTCTTTAATTGTAAGGGGATTCATATTCATGTCGTGACAAGATTGTCACCATTCTTAATTCATAAGTCGAATCCAATACCAATGGGAACAGACACTTCCAAACAATTCTAAAAAAAATATCTCCGCTCACTGATTTCATAATAAGTATCATTATGTCTTCCATTGGCCAGTCCCACATACTTGAGTCAAAATCTCGCCCCACTCTAATTCATAACTGGTGCTCCAAATATGTGGCATTGGCTCCATTTTTTTGAAATTCTTTTTAGTCATAGAGAGAATACTATACTCATATAATTAGAATTAATCACTTTGAGCAAGTATCACAGAGTCTCATATTAATTATTCATTCCATACATAGCTACTAAGGACAGTATTAAATCTAGATTGAGATTCAGAATTTACAAGTCATCATTTGTATAGTAAAAATAAAAATGAGACTGTAGCGATGGAAGTACCCACTACTTAATTTGGAACTAGTTATATTATGGTAGCTCATCTTATTCACACGATCTTATTTAATAAAAGAGGGAACTTCTTAACAATCCCTTATAACAGTGCAATATTAACATAATGTTTCACAGCTAAATATTCGTGAAATGGAAAGTAGTCACTACTGTACATGTAATACTATACAATAGTACTAGTATTCCCTTTTTCTCATAATATAGATCAACCCTAGGGATTCTTTGGAACCCAAAGTCCTTTATAAAAATTCCTAAGTTTCTTTGATATGAAATTGTATAACAGTAACATAGTTCAAAGGAGCACTTGTGACCGATTAGGAAAATAACAGTAGTTTAGTTGAAAGAGTACTTATAACTGATTAAGAAAATAACAGTAGTTTAGTTCAAAGACTACTTGTGACTGATTAAGAAAATGTATAACAGTAGCTTAGTTCAAAGAGTACTTGTAATTGGGTAAGAAAATGTATAACAGTAGCTTAGTTAAAAAAGTACTTGTGATTGGGTAAGAAAACGTATAACAGTAACTTAGTTCAAAAGCACTTGTGACTGATATATATAAATAGAAACAAAACAGCAGAATATAAGGAACACCATATTCACATGAGTATAAGAGAAGTCCTACTCACCTGGTATAAGTAATAAGTGACCTCAAATCAGACATCCACTATGTTAGGTGTTCCTTGGAATCTCCTTGCTTCTATTTTCAAATATCACTCTATTGGACTCCTACTCTTCTTCCATGAGAACCATGAGAAAGTGACCAAAGATGAGAGGAGATCTCTTCTTATATAGAGCTGGAATCCTAAAGGATTTCCCTTGAAAGGTCACCTAAGAAGACTAAAAGTCACAATTTAAGGTCATTATTTTGGGAGTTACACAGTTATAATTTTTGGAAAATTTAAGTTTGAAGAATTTAAGTGTGGGAGTTTCACAGTCATAATTTTGAAAAATTTAAGTTTGGGGAATTTAAGTGTGGGAGTTTCACAGTCATAATTTTGGGAAGCTATAGAGTCACAATTAAGTGAGTTTGGATCATTTATGGACCTGAAAAATTTGACCCAACAGCCCAATCCAGTCATGAATTGGACTGATCGAAACTGGGCCTCTCTAAGCCCATTTAGCCCATTAATAATTCAGGCTTGGCCCATTTATAATTCAGGGTTCTTACAATCTTGACAAAAGTAATCATTGAGGATCTACTATATGATACAAAGTGAAATAATCCTCAATTGAGGTAAGCTAATTAAGGAAGCCTTAAGCATTAGATTGCTTGAGAAAATCAGGAACCTCTAATTTGACCTTTTTTTGTGAGGTCATCTTGTCGCGAAGCTTCATGATTGTTACTCTTATCAAAAAGACGTTGAAGAAACTCCTGAACTAATGTGGGGGGACCAGTCTCCACTTTAAGTCTTTGTGAGATTGCGTGACAATAGTGTTGGAAGACTCACCGTTAGTGTTGGTGGAGCTCTATTGAGTTCTTTAACTGTGTCTTCTAAAGCTCCCACCCGTGCATATAAAGCTTTGATGCAATCATCGCGCTAATGATAAGTGAATTTGCAACGAAAACGTTGACTAGTGTAGGTAACCATGTGAAAGATTTTTTTTTCTTTTCTTTCTTTTTTCTTTCTTTTTTTTTTTTTTTTTGGTGTTTTGGGTCCAAACTTGGGTCAGTTCAGACCCAAACAGCACGTCCAACTAGACTAGGCTCAAACCAGACTCGGGTGAGGTCAGAGCCAAAATTGTGGCCCAATTGCTATTGAGGGAAAAGAAAAAAAGTCATACGTGGAAGGGCTTGCACGTATTTAGAGGGGCCTTGTCTTCTTTGACTAAAGTGCAAATAAAGGAAAATAATAATAATAATAAATGAGAAGGGCTTATTTATTGTAGGGGTGGAAACAAAGGAGGACTCATTGCTGCTTTTTGCAACAAGCTTGGGACGCTTGCGGTTTTGCCACAGCGAAGGCGGTGCTGTGGTGCTATGGCAGTCCAGGTATGCCCATCTCCTTCCTCTTCTGCTCTCTGTTCTCTTTTTTGGCTGGGTTTGACATTTGGTGAGAAGATTTAGAGGGGCAGAGGGCTGGGGTATCACAAAAGTGAGGTTTGGGTTTTGAGATGGCTAGGATGGGCTACAATGGGCAAGGGTGGTCTGGGACAAGTCGAGAATGGGGTTCCAACTAGGATGATGGGTTTGGAAGAGAGGAAGTTAGGTTCTGGGGGATGGGAATGGGTTCTGGTCTGGGTGTTAGGGTCGCAAATGGTTGTGGTGGTATCGTGAGGCTGTCAGTGAACTGGAATAAGGTCAATGTAGGCGTCAGTGAACTGGGAAAAAGTCAGGGTTGGTTGCGGTTGGGGATTGGAGTTGGATTAGGTTGGTGTTTAGGGTTAAGGAATATTAGGTGATGGCTTCAGTGGGCTAGGATGGTTAAGAGAGGGGTGTTGGCTCTCAAGATGTTGCTAGACTTCGGGGATGGTTTCGTCGCTTTGGAGATGGGTTTGATTGGGGAGTGATGATGGATGGAAGAAGAAAAAATCTGGGAAGGACGGACATGTCCCCAGCGATCACTTTGACTTTGATACCAAATTGGTGTAGCTTCGGGTCCATGATCGAGAAAATAGACCATTCTCCCGATGGATTGATTGAATCTAAGATGGATTCCAGCCCTAAGGCACAATCACAACCATGAAACAAGCCATAACTTGAAGGAAAACCAACAAAGAATTTTATTAATCAAATAAGCATAAGCAACTACAAAAAGGCCTCTTTTATTTATAGAGCATCAAAACTAAATCTTAGCAACCAAGACTTACTAATTAAAATAAGAAACTTCCTAATCTTAATTAAGAAATAATAATTAATAGTAGGATAAATATAGAAGATGCCACAGTAACTCTCAGCCAATTGGGCCTATTGCTGAACCTAATGGACCTGGTTGACCCTTGGGTCAAGTTTGGGCTAGGTTGCCTTCTTGCACTGGGTCCGTACTGCATCATTTATAAATAAATAGATATCAGATAATTAAAGAAAAATACTTCACTTCAAACATATGCACTGTCCTAAAAGCACAATCATTGTTCAGAACTATGTAAGAGGGATCCCATTTTAAGTCTCAAGATTTTAGCATATTGGGAATCTAATGTTAAGGTCCCACTTTATGTTATATTGAAAGGGACAATAGGGATTAGTTGTAAATAGAATCTAAAAGAAGAAATCTTGTAATTATGGTTATTTTAGCACTTAATATAATGGAGTAGGTCATGCACCTCAATACACAACTGTGTTCCTTTTCTCCTCATGCCGAATGACTTCTGTCTTCTTCTTGTTTCTTTTTCTTACTTCTCAAACCCTAAGATTGCTCTTCCTTTGATTCACTAGAATTTCTAGTTGGTATCAAAGAAGAATTCCTGAAGCAAAAGGAATCCTTAGGCCTTAACCATCATGCAAATCCAATTCCTATAGCCAAAGAAATCCTGATTCAGCAGTCGCATTACTGCTCTAATTCGATCATTGGCACTATTAGATGATGGCAAAGGCTGTTGTTGATCTGACTCGTCCAAGAGGGGATTTGACTTGTGCATTTGATTCTTACCTAGGTGAGTCATGGCAGCAGAGGTTGCTACCTTTGGGAAGGATTTATTATCAGAAAAGCTTCAAAGCTGCCGAAGGGATATTTTAGAGTGGCTGTTGCATCCACATAGGTTGTGAGGATAAAAAGGTCGAAGAGGTCTAGATGAATCTCTAGAGGGTTCGGTAAACCTACTGATC
Organism: Sextonia rubra; assembly: GCA_037013555.1. Classification (NCBI taxonomy): domain Eukaryota; kingdom Viridiplantae; phylum Streptophyta; class Magnoliopsida; order Laurales; family Lauraceae; genus Sextonia; species Sextonia rubra. The sequence goes on from JASUAD010000011.1 coordinate 12,874,192, forward strand.
CTTCTTGCTTCCAAAAGGAGTCGACACGGTTTGAATGGTTATTGAAAGGTTCAACTAACCCTCTACTTTGATCCACCTGATGCCGAGTGGTCGATGAGCCTCGAAGACACCTTTGGAAAGCTTGACAAGCCCTCTGCATCTTCATTCTTGTAGCCTAAATCTTCCCCTTTCCTTAATGAAACCCATATGATCATTGAAATGACTTCGCTAAGATATATAGAAATACCCATGATACCCTAAATAGGTTAAGAGAAAATTTAAAAATATGACACCAATGCAGCAAGCTTTCAGAACACCAACCGTGGAACTGTAGTAAAAAAAATAAACTTTGTCCAATACTCTTTGTTTTGTTACACATATTTTCATAAATAGGTTAGAAAATGGTATACAATTACATCTTTTTGAAGATTACATGTAAAACTTGCTTTTAAAGTTAAATTAGAGAAATGCATATTCAATTTCTGAACCAAATAAGATTAGTTAGAATTACTCCAAAAGAAGTTTGTTTTAGCAGATATCGGCATCAACTCAAGCAGTATTTTAGAGAAGATTGTCCTCTCATTTTAACCAATCAATATACAGAAGTTCATTTCTAAGTGAATTTCTCATTTTATTCCTTAAGCTATCGGCATCTAAAAAAATAAAGTCCCAACTGCTGGTGTAGTAGCACCTTGAAATTGTAGTCTTCATGTGCATTCACTTGCACCCCTTGGTTTTCTTCACAGAAAGAATATCCAGTTTGTATGCCATCCTGCCATTGATCCAGGAAAAACAGGTTAGTAGAAGCATCAATTAACAACCAGCCCAATGCAATCTATGAATGAACTGTGAGTATGATAAAGACAAAACATAACTACAGGCCAGTGACCAGAAAATTACACAGCTACTTGTTTATCTTATACTGTAGTAAAGATGTTAGTAATCCCAAAAAGGTCATCATTAAAAGGTCATTACCCAGTGTGGCTCCCGCCAAAGCAGGGTCCTAGAAGGGTCCAGCCTGGAAACAAACCTAACCTTTGGAAATTTTACTCAAATTGGCTGATTGCAGGTCACGAACCTGTATTATCACACATGGCACCCGAGACTTTCCCATTGCACCAAAGCAATGACCCTCTAAAAAGGTCATCATTTAACCAATAACAATAAATTAATGTTATGATACCTGATTTGTTAAAGTAAAACATTAAATCGGATCCAAATATAGAGTGGGTTTAAATCAGTATTATTGACAATAAGATACTTAATAACATTTGGGTGAAAATTTATTGTTTGTGTATTCTGATCCAAATATAGAGCCTTATCTAAACACTAATAGGAGACAAGAAAGTGCTACAAATTACCCAAAACTTATACAATTTCCATTTTCAAAGGTCATTTTGCATCTTGTCATCAATAGAAATGATGAAGGCAAAGCACTATAATTCAAGAGTTTACCTTTAGACAACCAGAAAGAAAAAAGGAACAAAGTAGAGCATTCTTTGTTGTCGTTTTGATTTTTCCATCAGGTACACATCCATCAAAAGAAAATGTCTATTCTTTTTTAAGGCTACATCAAATAATACGTGCACTACATGTGACACTACAAGTAGTATAGGAATTACAAAAAAGAAAATGTCCTATATGCGTTCATAGAAATGGACTTTATAAGGCATAAAGTACATCAATCGTGAGAAATGCAGATGATGAGGAAGGAGATACAAAACCACAAGAGCAACAAAGAAATGAAGATAATGTATATTGCTCATAAGAAGTGCAGATTATGTAAATTGCTTATGAGAAGTGCAGAGTTTTCTCATCATTATATTAATTATCATCGTTGTCACCGCCATCAAAGCCTTAAACTACATTGGGGTAGGCTACATGAATTTTGCTTCTCCATTCTATGCTATCCTTGACAAATACTGGGATAGTTTGCACTTCTTTAGATCCAACCGTACTACTTTTGTCTATGTCCTCTTTGGCCTACCCCTCTTCCATGGCGGGCCATCAACTTACACATTAAGATTTTTCCTCACTTGTGCCATTGATGGCCTACATTTGACATGTCCAAATCCTTTCAAACGAGTTTCTCTAAATTTATCTCCTATTGATGCTACCCCTAAATGCTCCCGAATATGCTCATTTCTAATTTTATCATTCCTAGTTGCACCACACAACATTGTCATGTTTGATACTCATTTTGTGCATCTGTTGCTTCTTGATTAGTCAACATTCAGCCTCATAGGTCATAGCTGGTCTAATTGTTGTCCTCTAAAATTTTTCCTTCAATCTTGTTGGTATGTGCCAATTCTCTGCATACACCATCTCACTCTTATCCTTTGTTCTACATCTTCTTGAATCACTCAATCCTTACTAATTACCGAGCCAAGCAATTAGAGTAATCTCTTTGTAGTATGAATCTCTTAAGCTTCAATTCTTATAGGAATTTCAACTCTATGCACACCCTCATTAAAGTTGTGATTCATATATTCTATCTTCTTACAACTTACCTTAAAGCCTTTAGATTCTAAAGACTACAAATAACATTCACCAGGGACATTCTCCTAAATTAACTCATTCATAAGCAATTCAAAGACATACGAGCTTAAAGATGACCTTTGATGCAAACCTACAGCCACTGGAAGCTTATTGACTCCCTTGCAAGTAGTTCTCACACTTGTTACCACTACCTCACACATGTCTTTAATGATATCTATATAACCTCTTGGGACACTCTTATTATCTAAAACCCACCAAATTAATTCTCTAAGTGCCCTATCGTACGCTTTTTGTAAATCAATGAAGACCATATTGCACAACACCAGCGAGGGAACAATAGTCAATGTCTTAGGATAAATGTCTAGGTCTCATACCAAAAACAAGAAAATTCGATTGATCGAGAGAAAAGTCAATTCTTATTCAATGCAATGATCAATAGTGGAAGGATTACATCTCTTTATATAGATCAGTCAATACTCTAGTTTTGGAAACAAATTGATGCGAGTGAGTGTTTGATCAAAATTTTAAAATGGTTGAAGCCTATATGGAGCAAACTAAGCATCCCAAGAGGGCCTGCAAGGGACCCAACACGTTTTGATTGAAAGTAGGGACCAACTATCCACACTCTTGCTCAAAGTGAACATCAGGAACTGTCCGGAGGAATTGAGAAAGGACAGAAAATTTTGAGACATGAAAAAAAAGGCAGAACATTGCTGGATTTTGGGACAGCAGCTTTATGGGTTAAACCCAGCTCAACCTATGAAAGAAATACACCACAATGGTCACCCAGAAGTCATCCTCAAGATCGTTGCTCTCTTGATCAAAGAGTGGGCCATGTGTGCCCATTCTATCTTACAAAAGTTCTCAAGAACGTCCGGATTTAGAAAAATCAGCAAATTCCCTCAATTTCATTCGTGGATCTGAGGAGTTTTTCTTTAGAAACTGTATTAGAGAATTTCCAATCTTATTAGGAGTCAAATTGTAGAAGCACATCATGAGTCTATGATCCAAGCCCAGGCCCATGATAAATTAGCCCTCCACGTGAGGGATCTCGAAAGATATTGGTCAAAGATGTATAGTTGTGGAGTTGTTACATAATTGTATATATAGATATAGGATCCTATTTTTGCTTGTAATCATGATACAATTAGATTGTAATTGTAGCCTTTAATTAGGCATGTAGTGAATATAAAGTCACTGTCGATCTCCCTCTTTGGGTCACGACAACTATTCACAACTTCTCCTCTTATTGTTATCATTCAAGGATCTTTGAATCCTTACATGGTATCAAAGCTCACTCTGTTCATCTCAGATCTTGGCAAGATATAAGAGAGACCACTCTGTCTTCAACACAGCAGATCTCACCATCACCAGTCTACATCACAGCAACTAGAGAAAGTTGGACATACAGCTGCCATCATCTCAGCTCCCATCCAGCAATCAGATCTCCTCCATGCAAGAAAGGTATTTTGGACATCTCTCCCAGCATCTATCAACAGATTTGGCCGTCTGATCAACAAGTGGGCCCCACCTCAAATTGGACTTCTGTCAGATTTTTTCCACTAGGCTGGTCGACTATTTAATCTAAGAATTATCAATATTTTTCTGGACTTTTATCCCTTCAAAAGGTTAGTCTTCTAACTGGTTTTGGATTCCGCAGTTTTCTTCATATAGTTTTGTGGTTCAGTCTTCTGCTACTCATACGGCCATTGAAAAGGAGAAATTTTTTCTCTAAAAGCTGCGAAAATACATCCTTTCCCTGACCTGGAAGGCTGATTAGATGCTAAACAGCATTTACAGCACATACTGTTCCTCCTTCCTCAAATTTTTTTTTACGCTCAGCAGCATTTTTTGCTCACTTTCTGCAATTTTTGGCCTATTTTCTGTTTCTGTGACAAAGTAATTCTTGGTTCAGCAAAAGCAAGAATTATTACTTCACAACAGTTCATCTATCATCTCCAAATGGATAAGATTGACATCATTCCTGTCAAATTTAATGGAACTAATTACATGTCATGGTCATTTCATCTTAAGAATTTTGTTGAAAGACAAGGTATGATAGGATACCTAGATGGGACAACTCATGTAACACTATTGGCACGTCAACCACAGATGATTAAAATATTGGTAGCTGGAATCAATGTAATGCCAAGGTTGTCACATGGATTTTCAACTCAGTTGATCCCTCCCTCTGTATGGCACTCCAAGGCTTTACCAAGGCTTCTAATATGTGGAAACACATGAAGAAAATTTACCATCAACAGAATAAAGCCCGTAGATTTCATCTTGATATGGAATTAGCCAAGTACTGCCACAATGATAAACGTCCCAGCAATACTACAATGGCTTTTTAGCTCTATTAATTTTATGAGTAAAGTGTTTATTTGACTGAATAAAAGATACGATCAATGCCACATACTTGTGACCAATAATGATTTCAGTGGGGCGAGACTTCGATATGAAATATGTGGGATTGGCTAATGGTGATGGAATTTATTATAAAACATATCAACTAAAATTGAAATCAGAATTTGATTGCTACAGAGTATCTGATTTTATGCTGGCATTGGATTAATCTTCAAACAATGAATGGTGACAGTTTTTGTCACAACAAGAATATGAGTTCCCTTGTGGAAATATGAGAATTTCTATGAATCAAATGGGTGACAATTTTATCACGACATGAATATGAATCCTTTTGTTCAAACAACTATTATGAATCAAATGAGTGATAGTCTTGTCATGACATGAATATGAATCCCTTTGTTCAAACAACTATTATGAATCAAATGGGTGACAGCCTTGTCACAACATGAATATGAATCCCTTTGTTCAAACAACTATTATGAATCAAATGGGTGACAGTCTTGTCACGACATGAATCCTTCTTATTTAATCAATTACTATGAATTAAGAATGGAGACAATTTTGTCACAACAAGAATGTGAACTCCCTAATGATTGTGTAAAACAATAAACATGGTGATTCATCACACTATGTTGTTAAATATGATAATGAATTTTCCTTCCAATAACGCCTATGAACTTTTCCTTTAAAGAGAGCCTATGAATACCTTGTATTACTGAATGATGCAGTTTATTTTTTTATGTACAATAATTTTCTTTGAACTGGAAATTCTACTCACCAGTGTTACTGATCAGTGGTTCGCCCCACTACAGGTAATACACTTGTGACGGGGCAGGGGAACCACGGTGATCAGCCTTTAGATTTTGGCATGTGCCGCTGATTGAGAGAGCGAAGAGCATCCTAAATTAATAGATGGAGCCAGCCCTTTTTTTTTTTTTTTTTTTTGAATACTTTCTTTGATTTATTGTCTTTTCTAGCTGGACCTATAAAGATTTGTTAAGACATTACTTTTGAGATTTTAAATCTTCATCTTTGCTTCGACTTGCTCTTAGAATTTACTTAATGAATGTTATTGTATTATATCATGATAACAACTTAAGAATTTGAAAAACTCCAGATTTTTGGGTCGTTACACCTGGACCGCCTACCGTCGCCGCTTGCAACACACCGCCGCCTACACTTGTCTCCATCGTTATTACCGCTTTAAGTCATCAAAGGGACACCTCTCTCTCCCACCTCTTCCTCTCTTGCAAATAGAGAAACAGAAAGACTCCACACTCTTTCCTTATACCTTTTCTTCTTTTCAACACGAAGATCAAGACAAGTGTTGGAGCTTGGGTCGAGTCCAGATCAATCCAACCCATTCAACCAAAGCCCAAGTTGACTACAAGACAGCCAGATCCAATTGTGATTGAACCTGTTTTGAAGCAACCAACCAGCAAACACCATCCCTGACATCAGCCAGGGCAAAGATTTGTCACAATCAACATCCAAAAATTATTTATCAATTTTGAGGCCATCTGACATCCGATTTTAGATTCGTCTTCTCTAATGTGTTCCTAAGGGTAGATCTACACATCAGGTCATTCACATTTTAAATTTGCAATAAAAAAATGCCTCCTAAGAAGCAAGTTGAGGTCGAATCTTCATCTTCTTCACTTGAAGATTTAGCTAGTGCCATTAGAGAATTATCCGCAAAAGTTAATGGCATACACACCACCCTACAATAATTGGACATTAGAGTGACAAATTTGGAATATAATCGGCATGTGAATTACAACCGTGATGATAGTACAAATATTTGGAATCAACGAGATTCACCAGTCAATAATCCAGATTGAGATTTAGGGATTAAACACGTAATTCCTGAATATGATGGCAAATTGCAGCCCGCTAAATTCATGGATTGGTTAGTGTGTGTGGAGAATATTTTTCACACAAACCAATGACTAAGCACCATAAAGTCACACTAACTGCCACTAGATTCCATAATTATGTTGCAATTTGGTAGGCTGAATTGCAAAGAAAATGAAGGAATCAGAACATAGACCCTGTTGAAATATGGACTGAGATGAAGAACATTTTGAAACAAAAACTCCCCCTCGCCAATTATGCAAGAGATTTATGTTCTAACTTTCAAAAATTGCAACAAACATCCAAGACAGTTGTTAATTATTCTAAGGAGTTTCGGACTCTGCAAGCTCGTTGTAGTTTGAATGAAGATGATGATGCGGTTGTTCATAGATTTTTCAATGGATTGAGATTAGACATTCAGCATATCCTTGCCTTCCAACATTTTGAAAATGTCGATGAACTCATCCAACATGCTATCAAAACTGAGGGAATTGCAAATCATCAAGCATAGAAATCCAAATGGGTTCCACTAAAGAATCCATCCCTACAAAATGCTAAACCCAATGGTTTATCAAGGCAGATTTTTGCAAGGACTGAAGGTCAAAATAGATTAATTTGTTTTCATTGTTAACAGCACGGGCATCGCACAGCAGAATGTCCAAAGCGAATACATCTGATTGAGATTAAAGCTGCTAATAAAAATATCCCAGATGATATTAATGGTACTGACAATGATCCCAAGGATATTGACAATGAGAAAATTATTGAAATATATATAGATACCATAGGAAAAGCTTTTATCGTCATCAAAGAGACTCCACCAGCTGTTGAGAATAAATGGTTGAGAAAAAATATTTTTCATTCCACGGGCACAGTTCAGGGACAAAATTGCACAGTTGTTATTGATGGCGGAAGTTGTGAAAATCTCATCTCCCAAGCTCTTGTTGATTGCCTCCAATTGAAAGTTTACAAGCACAATCATCCTTATTTTGTCAAGTGGCTGATAAATGGTGATCAAGCACATGTTCGACATACTTACAAAATTACTTTTGCCATCGGTGAGACTTACAAAGATACAATCTAGTGTGATGTGCTGCCTATGGATGGTGGTGATATCTTATTGGGCCGTCCATAGATATATGATAAAAATGGAACTCATGGTATGCACGACAACACCTATACATTCATGCATGGTGGACAGCAAGTTACTCTTCATCTCGAGAAACCACACCCACCGAAGAAGAATTCCTGGAAAGCTGTCACAAAGGAAGTCCTTATTCACTACATTTATAGAGGCAATCCGAAGAAGACTCGAGTTCGAAAACGAACTCTTCTTTCAACCCGGGGAGGATGATGCAGTTTAGGCCCTACAAACAGTCCCTCTTCAAATTAGATTAGGATTATATTATTTTTATTAGTAGATTTCTAATTACATTGTTATTAGGTAAGTTTCCATTAATAGCTTAGGGTTTGCTTAGGCATTAAGTTTGCTTTTACTATATATATGGCATTGTAGAGAAAAGATTCTCAGACTTGATTGATTAATAGAATTGGGTTTTATCCCTGAGAGGTGAATCCTCGCGTGTTGAAGTGTTATTGATGGTTCGAAGTGTCTCTGGACACGTGCTTTGGCACACCTACGCAAGCCCTAACCCTAGGGCCCGCATCACATTTCTATCCCCACATCCTATTCACAGGCTGCTAAGATTCCATATTGGCAAGATGCAATGACAGATGAATTACTAGCTTTTGAAGAAAACAAAACTTGGGATTTAGTGCCACTACCAACAAATACTACTATTATTGGGAGTAAATGGGTTTATACCGTTAAGATTCGCTCTGATGGTAGCATTGATAGATACAAAGCTCAATTGATTGCCTAAGGATACAAACAGGAGTATGGAATTAATTATGATGAAACCTTCACTCCGGTTGCCAAAATGACCATAGTTTGATGTTTATTATGAGTGGCAGCAGCTCGTCACTGGCCACTCTGGCAAATGAATGTCAAGAATGCTTCCCTTCATGGTGATCTCAATGAAATTGTATATATGCATCCTCCATCGGGCTATGCTTGCCCTCCAAAACATGTTTGTAAGATGCATAAATCCTTATATGGCTTTAAGCAAGCCCCTCGTGCCAGGTTTGAGAAATTTAGCTCGGCCATCCTCAGAGCACATTTTCTTCAAAGTTCCACTGATAGTTCTCTCTTTACTCGAAGAACATCTCGTGGTTGCACCATTCTACTAATATATGTTGATGATATGATCATCAGCGGCAATGACGAGGCTCGCATTTCCGACCTCAAAACTCATCTCATGAGTTCATTTAAGATGAAGGATCTTAGTCCTTGAACTTATTTCTTGGGATTAGAAGTTGCATGAGGCAAGGTTGGTATTACAATTACTCAAACCAAGTATGCTGATGACCTCATTCAATCTGCACAACTTGGTGATGCCAAAACATTTGCAACTCCTGTTGAGCTTAATGTTAAACTCAGTAAAGATGATAGGCAACCTCTTGCTGATCCTAACTTATTTCGAAGATTGGTTGGTAGTCTTTTGTGTCTCACTATGACTCGACTTGATCTTTCCCATGTGATTCAGATTGTTAGTCAATTTATTGCTAATCCTCATAAGCCACATCTTCAAGCTGTTTATCGAATTCCTCGATATGTGAAAGGCACTACTGCTAAGGGCCTCTTTTATCCTTCCTCATCTTCATTAACATTATAAGCATATGCCGATGCAGATTGGGCTCGTTATTCTGATATTCATTGTTCCACAACAGGCTAGTGTATGTTTTTGAGCCCCTCTCCAATCTCATGGAAAAGCAAGAAACAAACCACTGTCTCCAAATCCATGGCTGAAGCAGAATATAGATCCATGTCTTCTGCAAGTAGTGAGATTGTATGGCTTCGCCGTCTTCTTCGAGAGTTTGGTGTATTCCTTCCGGCACCTACACCTCTTTATGCTGATAACACTAATGCAATTCGCATTGTGAAATATTCTGCATTCCATGAGCGCACTAAGCATATTGAAATTGACTATCACTTCATTCGCCATCATTATGTCTCCAATACACTTACTTTGCCCTACATTTGCTCCAATGATTAGTAGGCAGATATTCTCACAGATTGCCCCGAGAACGTCATGATTATATCACTTCCAAATTGCTACTATGTTGTTCACCGCATCACTTTGAGGGGGAGTGTAGAAGCCCATCATAAGTCTATGATCCAAGCCCAGGCCCATGATAAATTAGCCCTCCACGTGAGGGATCTCAAAAGATATTGGTCAAAGATGTATAGCTGTGGAATTGTTACATAATTGTATATATAGATATAGGATTCTATTTTTGCTTGTAATCATGATACAATTAGATTGTAATTGTAGCCTTTAATTAGGCATGTAGTGAATATAAAGTCACTGTCGATCTCCCTCTTTGGGTCATGACAACTATTCACAACTACTCTTATTGTTATCATTCAAGGATCTTTGAATCCTTACACAAATATGGTAGGATTCTGAGGGTTTTATAAACGATTAGAGTGCTATATAAGCATCATAGTGGAAGCCGGTTAGGGGAAGTCTTGTTATACAATATTGTTTATTTGAATAAAGTAGTGGGTTGCTTTTTTTCATATTTTGCAACATTTGGCCATTGTCAAAATTGTTAAGTATATTGTTTGAGGCAACTCTAACGCCTAAGTATTTTTGTTACAATGATTAGCAACTCTTGACATGGTATCAGAGCTATCACAGGTACTGAGCTCAAATCCAAACTGCCGCGTCCTTGGTATTATGTTGTGGGCGCAGTTGTGCAAGGTAGAAGGCTCCATGCCGCCTTATGACGAGCACCTACTTCGAGTCCGGGCAGTGTCTCACCAGAGGGGGGTGTTAAGTATATTGTTTCCGCAACTGTAAAACCTAAGCATTTTGGTTGCAATGGTTAGCAACTCTTGACAAAAATTGATATCCTGAATTTAAAAAAATTTTTAAATCATCAAAATGGTGCATCTAGGCTCAAACCGGTCAATATTGTAAAAACTATAACATATTTGAGACAAAATATTTTCATAAACATTGTAAAAAGTAAAAAAACAACACTACATCTCCCAAAGTCGTGCTTATTAATTAGAAAACATTTGGCAATCGTCGAAATTGTTGTTCTTCATCGAAAACAATTCAAAATCGTCAAATGGCGCATTTAGGCCAAAAATTGTCAATATTGTACACACTATAATATCTTTTAGGCAAAAACTTTTCATCAACATAGTAAAGAATAAAAAAAAAACACCACATTCTCAAAATTCATGTTTTCTAGTAAAAAAAACAATTGACAATCATCGAAATCAATGCTCTTAATTGAAAACAATTCAACATTGTCAAAATGGAACATCTGGGAAAAAAATTGTCAATATTGTAAAACCTATAACTTATTTTAGAAAAAAAACATTTCATAATTATTGTAAAAATAAAAAAGAAAATAAAACATTAGCCAAAGTCGTGTTTATTAGTCAAAAACATTTGCCAACAGTTGAAATTGTTGTTCTTAATTAAAAACAATTCAAAATCGTGAAAGTGGTGCACCTTGGCAAAAAGGGTCAATATTGTAAAGACAAGAACATATTCGAGGCAAAAAATTTTCATAAACATTGTAAAGAATAAGAAAGAAAATACTAAATTTGCCAAATTCATATTTTTTAGTCAAAAACATTTGGCAATTTTCGAAATCATTGTTTTTAATCGAATACAATTCAAAATTATCAAAATATCGCATTTTTTACATCCATTTGCCATGAAGGCCAATTACAAGCAGCTGCTACACTAAGTAGGCATCGTACTATAGTTATTTTAGCAACCAGGGCAAATGTTTCTTCATAGTCAATCCCATATTCCTGTTTATAATCATGAGCAACCAATTGTGCTTTGTAGCGATCAATACTAGACTTAAACTTAAGGGACCCGCTTGCTACCAATGATAGAAGTATTGGATGGAAGAGGCACCACTTCCCAAGAGTAGTTAATCCGAGAGCTAATAATTCATCTGTCACAGCATCTTGCCAACATGAAATATTAGTAGCTTTGGAATAAGAAGTTGGAATAGGGATGGAATCCGAAGAAGTAAACAACACTGGAAAACCAAACCCAGTTGGGGGAACTTAAATACGACTATAGCAATCGTGGGTTACTTCACTCGAAGTGTCATGTCCTTGAGGAGCTAACATGGTTGGTGGATCGGTAGTGAGTATCTAGAGGCAAAGTAGCTGCAGGCATTTGTTTGGTGTGCTGCTAATAAATTTAAGTAATCACTGGAGACGAGTTAGGTGTGTTGAATGGTAAGAAACTTGGATACTAAGATGAGGAGAAGATGGGAACATGTTTCAGCAAAACAACAATCCGTGATACATCGAATCGGTGTTCGTTTTGATCATAACAAAGGAAGCCTTTGTGCTCATCATTGCTAGAAAACCAAACCAAGCTAGGAGGAACTGAAATACGACTAGAGCATCGTGGGTTACCTTCACTAGAAGTGTCATGTCCTTGAGAAGCTGGCATGCGTGGTGGATCGATAGTGAAAGTATCTAGAGGCGGAGTAGCTGGAGGCGTTTGTTTGGTGCACCGCTGATAAATTTGAGTAACCACTGGAGACTAGTTAGGTGTGCTGAATGGTAAGAAACCGAGATATTTGGATGAGAAGATGAATAGAACAAAACATGTTCCAAGAAAACAATATTCTGTGATACATGTAATCGGCATTCGTTCTGATCATAACAAAGGAAGCCTTTGTGCTCATCACTGTAACCAAGAAATATGCAGCGAGCAGCCAGTGGGGATAACTCTTTTGGCTCAAGGGATAGAAGATGAATGAAGGATAAATAGCCGAATATCCTCAAATGTGAGTAGGAGGGTGCGTGACCGAATAGCCACTCAAAGGCAAAGACTTTCCCAAGGACAGAGTTGGGCAGTCTGTTAATGATATGGATAGTTGTATGTGCTGCTTCACACCAAAATTTAGGTGCAACAAGCAATTCAATAAAAAGGGACCTAACAGTCTCTAAAACATAATGATTCTTTCTTTTTGTAATCCCATTATGTTGTGGTGTGTGAGGGCAAGATTTTTTGAGAATATCCCTCTATCAGATAGGAAGGAGGTGAATTCATTGGATGTGTATTCTCCCCCTGAATTTAAGTGTAAGATCTTAATGGTCTTTTGAAATTAATGGTCTTTTGAAATTGAGTGCTCACCATATTGTAAAACTTGCAGAATATGGAAAAAACTTCAGATTTATATTTTAAAAAATATATCCATGTATACCTATCATGATCATCTATGAATGTAACATAATATTTATACCCACGTCTACTTAATTGAGAAGTAATACCCTAAACATCTGTGTAAATAATATCAAATGGAGTACAAGCACATGAATAATGAACAGGAAAAGGTGACACATGACTTTTACTCAAGCAACAAGTCTCACATTTCAATTGTGCAAAAGAAGAAAACATAGGACTAGTAATAAAATTTTCCAAGCTACCAAGTTTAAACAATGAGAGCAAATTTGCATTATTTAATTGACCAAGGAGTTTATGCCAAATGGTCCACACTTTATTTAGAACACCCATAGAGGAAGCAAACAGAGAGGATTGTCCCACGTCCAACAGAAAGAGCCTTTCATGATTACTCCTCAATCCTCATCGTGATCACCCTTCTAGTTTGCCGTTCCTATATGACATAGCCAAAGAGAAGCGAACAAGATATCCACAATCAACAAGTTGACCAACGTAAATTAAATTAGCTGCCAAGTTTAGAACAAAATAAACGTCAAATAATTTAAGGTTTCCAATGGATATGGTTCCCGACCAGAGATTGGCAATTGGTGTCCATTGGTAGTGGTGATTGAATCATTACCCGCATATGGTTTAGCGTTGTGCAAATTGTGCTACAGAAGTCATGTAGTTGGATGCACCAGAGTCTAGAAACCATGTTGAAGGTGTAACATGTATAGATTGGGAAGTAGATGAATGAAATACAGGAAGAGCTGTGGAGGTGGAAGACAAACCACTAATACCCATAAAGGTAAATGCAAACGCCACAAAAGAATTAATAATCTCGGGAATCTGTGCAGTGGTCATAGTAACTAAACCTATATCTGAGGAGGGCAAATCAAGCAGGGTGCTTTGTTGAGCCTGAAGAGCAGTTGGGCCTTGCTTTTGAGAATGATCCGGTTTCTTATCAAGCCTTTGTGTGCAATTGGAAATAGTGTGACCATTTGCTTGCAGTAGTTCCAAAAATCTCAAGCAACATGCCCATACTTCTTACACTCAAAACACTGTAGTTTTTGACCACGAGTAGTGAACATAGCTGTCTCATCGGTTGATAATGGAAATGATGGTGTCAGAAGTACCTATAGTTCTTCATTAAGAGAATGAGTATATAAAAGGCGAATCTTCACGGAAAACCTCTTGGACGCATGTGTCCAAATTAGGAGAGGCCTCTCTATTCATACGGGCAGCCAATACAAGTTCAAAGTCAAATCAAAGGTTCATGAGGAACTGACTAACCTATCAGTCTTCATGTAATTAGAGCTTGATGAAGAAAATCTATCGAAACTGATTGAAAAGGCATTTCATCGGTCTATAAGGCTAGAAAGCCATTGTAGTATTACTGAGTAGATTTGCCATTCTAGCAATATTTTGTTAATTCTGTATCCAGGTGAAATTGTCGGGCCTTTTTCTGCTGATGATAGATTTCTTCATGTGGTTTCACTTGTCAAACACCTTGGAAATGGCTTGATGTGCCATTTAAAAAGAAGGATCTACTGAGTTGAGGATCCATGCTATGACCTTGGCATTTGTTAGTTCCAAATAGCAATGTTTTTATCATCTGTGGCAAATTTGGCAGTGGTGTCTACGATGGGTTTAGGCATCGTCCCATCCACATATTCAAACATGCCCTGTCCTTCAACAAAATTCTTGTGATGTCCACCTTGTCCATTTGAAATTCAAAAACTAATGTCCAAGAAAAATACACACAGCAGAATTATTTCACCAAAAACTAGTGAAAATTGGACCCCCGGCATCTAAAATTTTTTGCAACAAATAGGTAATTACTATGTGTAGTACATTGTAAGTAAAAGGATAGAAATTTCCAACGAACGGAAACTATGTGCTGTCAGAACTAAAGTTTTGCAAAAAAACAACAAAAAAAACTCTTCCTTAAGCGTCCAAAATTTTAAGAGGAAGACTGAGCAAAGCATCCTCAAAACAATTGTCCTCTCAAATCAACCATCCAGGCTATATTAAGGGCTTATTTTCGCACCTTTCGGAGAAGAAACCACTCAGTTTTGGTGGTTGGAGGAGATTTTGGAGCAGAAAACTATGTTACATGGATGCGACATTAGTATCAGATGCAGGTGTGCATCAGCTGCGGGTCTGCATTAAGAAAGTATGTAAAATACCTTAGAAATTAAGTATCAGCACAAGGATCGGGTGCGGGTGCGTATGTGTCAGGTGTGGGTGCATCATGGCTTTAGGCAAGTCTGTATATCATAGGCAGAAAATGATTAACAATTGCAAGAAAAATGGTGAACCACAGGCTACAGAAAAACATTGACTTTGAAAGCTGATAAAATGCTAAAAAAATAAGGAGAAATCCCAAGAATATTGGGCAACCAAATTGGTGCTGATTTTGGTGTATGTTGCCTGATCGAAGGTGAGGTCCACTCTAAGATTAGATTTGTAATATTCCTAAAAAGATTTGTCATTATGGCAATAGTTTGTTAATTCTATCCTGGAGAAATCAAAGAGCCTTGTTCTGCCGATGATGGATTTTCTTCATGTAGTTCCACATGCCAGAAGCCTCGAAAAAGGCTTGAAGTGCCATTCAAAAGGAAGGATCTAATGAGTTGAGGATCCATGTTATGACCATGGCAATTCGCTAGTTCCAAGTAGCAATGTTTTTATCATCTGTGGCAAATGTGGTAGATTTGGCAATGCTATCTACGATGGGTTTAGGAGTTGTCCCATCAAGATATCCTAACATGCCCTGTCCTTCCACAATTCTTGAGATGGAAGGACCATGACAGGTAGTTAGTGCCATTAAATTTCACAGAAGTGATGTCCACCTTGTCCATTTGAAATCCATAAACTAATGTCCAAGATGAAGGCAGCCAACAGAATTATTTCACCAAAAAATAGTGAAAATTGGACCATAGGCATCCAAAATTTTTTTGCAGCAAATAGGTAATTTCCGTGTGCAATCCATTGTAACAGGATAGAAATTTCCAATGAATAGTAACTGTGTGATGTTAGACTGAAGTTTTGCAAAAATCCAGCAAAAAAAATCTACCATGGACATCCCAAATTTTCATAGGGAGAATGAGCAGAAAGTCCTCAAAACAATTGTTCTCTCAAATCAACCTTCTAGGTTATATTATGGGCTTATTTTCACACCCTTGGAGAAGAAACCACTCAAAAATGAACTACCGGCACAAGTATTGGGTTCGAGTGCATGTGTCGAGCAAGGATATAAATATCGGCCGCTACGCCGATAAATCGGGCGTAGTGCCCTATTTAAAAAAATCGCCGCTCACAAATGTATCGGCCCGTATCGGCCGATACGGCCCGATACATTTTGTATCGGCTGATACGTATCGGCTGGGGGGGGGGGGGGGGGGGGGGGGTTAAAACCCCCCCGTCGATTTTTTTAGCCACTTTTTCCCTTTTCACTTTTATCTTCTTCCCTCTTCACTGCTCCAAGCCCCTTTCCTTGCCTCCATTTTTCAAATCCTCTCAAAAAAACAGTAAAATCATAAAAAAAAACATCAAAAACATCCAAAGACTAAGGTGGCATTCAAGATTCAAGCATCAAGCTCAAAAAAGGTGAGTTTTGAAGCCTTTTTTTTTCTACTTTGTGCTTATTTCTCCCTTTTCTTCTATGAATCACTTGAAAATGAGTTGTTGTTGTTAGATCCATGTTCCTCTTTGATCAAGACCCTCTTTTTTATCACTTCCTTAAATTTTTTTTTGAATTTTATTTTCGGATTATTTTATTATTTGAAAAAAGAAATCTATTTTGTTAATGGAAAACCAATAAAATGGGTTGAAAGCAGTCCCTAAATGTTAGATCTATGTTTCCAATAGATCAATCCCACATATTTTTGTGTTCTTCGAATTTTTTCATATTTTTTATTTTCGGATTTTTGTATTTTTTTTAAAAAAAATATTTTTTTATAGAAGCAAACTCAATCAAATGGATTGAAAGTGGTCCCTAAATGTTAGATCTATGCATCCCATAGATCAATCCCACATATTTTTGTGTTCTAATTTTTTCATATTTTTTATTTTTGGATTTTTGTATTTTTTTAAAAAAATATTTTTTTATAGAAGCAAACTCAATCAAATGGGTTGAAAGTGGTCCCTAAATGTTAGATCTATGCTTCCCATAGATCAATCCCAGATAGTTTTGTGTCCTTCTAATTTTTTCATATTTTTTATTTTCGGATTTTTGCATTTTTAAAAAAATATATTTTTTTTATAAAAGTAAACTAAATCAAATGTGTTGAAAATGGTCCCTAAATATTAGATCTATGTTTCTCATAGATCAATCCTACATATTTTTGTGTTCTTTTAATTTTTTCATATTTTTTATTTTCAGATTTTTGTATTTTTTTAATAAAAATATTTTTTTTTTATAAAAGTAAGCTGAATCAAATGGGTTGAAAATAGTCTCTAAATATTATATCTATATTTCTCATATATCAATCTCAATTCCCACCCACGTAGATGCGTGTCATTCTAATTTTTTCATGTTTTTAAAATTTATTTAAATTTTAACCTATTACTTTTAAATCTTATTTAGGTATTGTGACGTGAAAAAATGCCGCGTGAGATAGATCTTGCATGGAGCTATGGTGAGGCAATCGAAAACAATCGGTTGAAGATTAAGTGCAAGTTTTGTCACAAGGTGACCCATGAGGGCATTACAAGATTTAAACAACATTTGGCCCATGTATAAGGCAATGTTGCAGGGTGTCTTGAAGTGTCCAAAGAAGTTAGGGAGCAAATGAAAAATTTATTGAATCAAACAAAACAGAGAAAAGTACAAATTAAAGAGAAGAAGCAGCAGGGTGTTGATGCAGCACGCCATAATATATTTGGGGATGAAGGTCTTGATGCTGCTTCTGATGATGAGTTTGATGACCTAGAAATGATGGCTGCACACCGAGAGTTCCTTATGTCGTGCCAAGAATAAGCAGAGCGTTGAGCTTATAGCCAGCGTAAAAACTATGATGAAGGTGGCTCATCTGGTGCAACAAGCAAGGGCAAAGGCATTGCGGGTAAAATGCGTAGAGCATTTAGCACCCGACAACGGGATGATGACATAAAGATTATTTCTACTCGGATGGCTACACCTACACAAACTAGAAGAGGGGTTAGTTTTGTTGATCCTTTCGCACATAGATCGGAGGCAGCTAAGCAACCAAAAATCTCTACTGTCGTCAAGGGTGCCATGAAGGCTGCAAGAGATAGATTTGCCAAAGCTACAGCAAAATGGCTAATTCATAAGAATATACCCCCTACCGCAATTGATTCTCCTTATTTTCAAACAGTTCTTGATATTGCGGCTCAAGCTAAGCGCGGTATTACGTCACCATCCGTGTATGATGTGGGCACCAAGTACCTTGAAGAAGAGTATAAAGAAATAAAGGCTTGGGTGGAGACATTTAGGCCCATGTGGGGGCAAAATGGAGTCACTATTATGTGTGACGGGTGGACAAGCGGCACCCAAACACAATTAATTAACTTTTTGGTGTATAATGTCACTGGGACCGTCTTCGTGAAGTCCGTTGATGCATCTGAAGAGAAAAGGACAGCATATTATATTTATAGGCTTATGGATAAAGTTGTAGAAAGTGTTAAAGAGGAGAACATTGTCCAGATTATGACAGACAATGGACCTAATTTTAAGAAGGCTGGTCAACTTTTAATGGAAAAAAGGACACATTTATTTTGGACCCTATGTGCAGCACATTGCATTGACCTTATAATGGAGGATATTGGAAAGAAGAAGAATGTGGCCACTGCAATCAAGGCATGTAGAGGCATTACAAGGTTCATATACGACCATTCATGGCTCTTAAGCTTGATGAAGAGATTCACAAACAATCATGCCTTAGTGCGTCCAGCATCCACTAGATTTGCTACCCATTTTATTGCTATGGAAAGCCTAGTACGTTGGAGAACGGAGCTAATTCAGATGTTTTCATCAGAAGAATGGCTTCGTTCGAAATGGGGCAAAGCAACACGTGGTCTGGAGTTTGACATCCCAATTCTAATGAGAGATAATAAATTTTGGGCCAAAATAGAGAACATATTAAAGGCATATGAACCTTTAGTGAAAGTGTTGCGGCTTGTAGATGCTGATGAAAAGCCAACAATGGGGTACATTTATGAAGCAATTGATAGGGCAAAGCAAGCCATTATAGAAAATTGCCGATATCATGATAATTACATAAAAATTATTGATGCTCGGTGGAACGATCAGCTACACCATCCATTGCATACTGCAGGTTATTTTTTAAATCCTGAATTCTACTATCGCAATGCCCCACACCACACTGAAGCAATAGATACGGAATTGCGAGTAGGATTAAGGACAATGTTGAAAAGAATTTTGAGTGAAGATGATCATATCGAAGCTATACAAGAGGTAAGCTAGTTAAGAAATTTATTTAATCTTTTAAATATATTTGAGATAATTGTATTGATATGGTGTACTTATTTATTTCTAATTTTTTGCATTGTAGATTTCTACTTATACACATAAAAGAGGAACTTTCGTTGACCCTTTTGTACAGCGAGCGATTGGAAAATGTTCGCCTAATAGTTATACTTATACGCAACTGACAATACATAGAAAAGAAACTTTCTACGATTTAAAGATGTCTAATTTTTTTTCCTTTTGTATTCCAGCTAATTGGTGGGAGAGTTTTGGAGAGAGTACTCCATATCTAAGAGAGCAGCCATTTGCATCCTTAGTCAAACAACAAGATCATCAAATTGCGAAAGGAATTGGAGCACTTTCTCCATGATCCATACGAAGCCCAGGAATCGGATAACCATGAGAAAACTCAACAAATTGGTATACTACCATTACAATCTCAAGTTGAGGAACAGAAATAGAGAGAGAAAGGCAAGGGATGATCCTACTTATTGTCCAATTAATTTGGATCACATATTCAAAGACGATGATCCCTTACTTCCATGGATAGTCGAGACTGAAGATCCATTGTTAGATTCAGATCCGGGCTTTCAGCAAGAAGTACAACGTTTAATTGCTGAAGATGTACAAATGTCAAGGGAACAGCCACCTCAGGGAGAAAGAAGTAGTGGAAGTGCAAGTGCAACATCTAAAGGGAAGGAACCAGCTCATATTATGTCATCTTCTGAAGATAGTAGTTCTACTGTTGCCTCTTCCAGTAGCCATGGTGGAGGTCCTGGAGGAGATGGAGGAGACGGAGGAGACAGCGGGGCAGGTGGCACTGCTGAGTCTTATCAATATGATGAAGAAGAAAATGTCGTTCCTGCTGAGATCGTAGAGGAGTTTCCCGAACAATCAAGAATGGCTCCACAACGTGCTTATCAAAGGCGACGGAAAGTGTCATCACCCCCAAACATAGATGAGCAAGGGAATATGGGTGGAAGTGGAAATGTAGGAGGGGAACATACAGCATCTTGGAACCCTATTTATAATGTTCCACTTCCACATTCAGACTACAAGCCGTATCCTCATGAACCATCACAATATTATCAGTATGGTCATGTGCAACAAGAAGAAGAACAATCTTCGGCTTCAGGGTCTTACTCATATGGTGACTATGATGATAGTCAACCTCAATAAGATATCCACCTCCTCCAAGCTCCTTTGATTTCTTCTTTGCATTCCAAGATCCCAATGCTCACCAATATCAAATTCAATTTGGGGAGAATGTGCAATATAATAGGGGTACAAACACAACAAATGATGATGAAGATGATGACACTGATAGCAATGTGATCCCTGGAAGACATTCCCTTTGGTATTAGATTAGAGCTAATCAGCAAGGTTTTCCTCCATTACAAAGTCTTTGCTCTTTAAGTAGATTAGTATATTATTTTTCTATAAAGTTTGAACATAGTTTATCTTTCATTCTTGAATGAATCTTGATGAAATTTGTTTATAACATTTTTTTTATAAGCCTTAAGTTACTATTTAAGTTGACATAACTAAACAACATGAATCCATATGAAAAACATTGATTATTCATATTCTTTTCTATTGATACAGTGATACAGGATCTTATGCAATGAGGGGACCGCTACATACTCATACACTAGTTGCTTTTGCAAAACAAATGCATATTCCATCATTTTCCAATATTCTGGATTTTCTAAAATTTTTTCAAATTTTTTTGAAGACTTTTTTAAATCACACCGCTATGCCGCTACGTATCGCCGCTACCGCTACGTATCGCCCGCTATGTGTCGTTTTGGCGACGGGCCGCTACACCCGCCGCAACCGCTATTTTCATCCTTGGTGTCGAGGGTGTCATGGTTTTAGGCGAGTCCGTGTGTCATAAATAGAAAATGATAAATAGCTGCATGAAAAATGGTGAACCAGAGGTTGCAGAAAAACAATGACCTTGAATGCTCACAAGATGTTGAAAAAATAAGGAGAAATCCCAAGAATATTGGGTGACCAAATTGGTGCTAATTTTGGTGTATTTTGCCTAATCGGAGGTGGGCCCACTATAGGATCAGATTTGTAGTATTACTATACAGATTTGCCATTCTGGCAATATTTTGCTAAGCCTATGTCCAGGTGAAATCGTCAGGCCTAGATCTGCAAATGATAGATTTTCTTCATGTGGTTCCACATGTCAGAAGCCTTGGTAAAGGCTTGAAGTGACATTGAAAAAGAAGGGCCTACTGAGTTGAGGATTCATGTTAAGACCTTGGCATTCTGTTAGTTCCAAGTGGCAATGTTTGTATCATCTGTGGCAGATGCAGTAGATTTAGTAGTGGTGACTACGATGGGTTTAGGAGTTGTCCCATCCAGATATACTAACCTGCCCTGTCCTTCCACAAAATTTTTGAGATGGAAGGACCATGACAGGTGGTTAGTGCCATTAAATTTCATAGAAATGATGTCGACCTTGTCCATTTGAAATTCAGAATCTAATGTCCAAGAAGAAGATAGACAGCAGAATTATTTCACCAAAAAATAGTCAAAATTGGACTATGGGTGTCCAAAATTTCTTGCAGCAACTATGTAATTACAGTGTGCAGACCATTGTAAGTAAAAGTATAGAAATTTCCAATGAATGGTAACTATGTGCTGTCAGAACTAAAGTGTTGCAAAAAAAAAAAACATAGCAAAAAAAATGCCTTGGTTGCCCAAAATTTTCAGAGGAAAAATGAGCACAGCATCCTCAAAACAATTGTTCTCTCAAATCAACCGTCCATGTTATATTAAGGGCTCATTTTCGCACCCTTTGGAGAAGAAACCACTTAGTTTTGGTGGTTGGAGGAGACTTTGGAGGAGAAAATGATAAACAATTGCAAGAAAAATGGTGAATCACAATTTCCAGAAAAAAACTAACCTTGAAGGTTGATAAGATGTTGAAAAAAAAAAGGAGAAATCCCAAGAATATTGGGCAACCAGACTGGTGATGATTTTGGTGTATGCTGCCCAATCGGAGGTGGGGCCCACTGTATTATCAAATTTGTAGTATTCCTAAACAGATTTGTCATTCTGGCAATATTTCGCCAATTCTGTGTCAAGGTGAAATCGCTGGGCCTTGTTCTGCTGATGATAGATTTTCTTCATGTGGTTCCACATGTCAAAAGCCTAGGTAAATGCTTGAAGTGCAATTGTAAACAAAGGATCTACAGAGTTGAGGATCCATATTATGGCCTTGGCATTTCGTTTAGTTCCAAGTAGCAATGTTTTTGTCATCCGTATTTGGCAATGGTGTCTGCGATGGATTTAGGAGTTGTCCCATCCAAATATCCTAACATGCACTGCCCTTCAACAAAATTCTTGAGATGGAAGGAACATGACAGGTAGTTAGTGCCTTTAAATTTCACAAAAATGATGTACACCTTGTCCATTTGAAATTCAAAAACTAATGTCTAAGAAGAAGACAAACAGCAGAATTATTTCACCAAAAAAAAGTGAAAATTGGACCCTGAGCATCTAATTTTTTTGCAGCAAATAGGATGGGGAGAATCTTTAAATCGCATGCTGTCAGAACTGAGATTTTGCAAAAAAACAACAAAAAAAATCTGTCTTGGGCATCCCAAATTTTCAGAGGGAGAATGGGCACAGCATCCTCAAAACAATTGTTTTCTCAAATCAATGTTCCAAGTTATCTTAAGGGCTTGTTTTCGCACCCTTTGGAGAAAAAGCCACTCAATTTTGGTGGTTGGAGGAGACTTTGGAGCAGAAAATGACAAACAGTTGCAGGAAAAATGGTGAACCACAGGTTGGAGAAAGACAGTGTCCTTGAAGGCTAATAAAATGCTAAAAAAATGGGGAGAAATCCCAAGAATATTGGGCCACCAGGTTGGCGCTGATTTTGGTTATGTTGCCTGATCAGAGGTGGGGCCCACTATATGATCAAGGTGACATTTGCTGCCGATGAAGCCCAGAATGTTGCTGGAGTTATCTTCTTTGCTCTTTCTGAAGGCTTATATGCTCTTTCTGTTAAGCAGAAGTAATGCCTTTTCAGTTTTCTTCCTTCCTTCAATTCTGAGAGTGAGAGAAACAGAGAACTAGATCTCTGTATTGGACGACAGAGAGTCATTCAGAATGGGTGACTACCCTGTATCTCTAATACCATGTCAGGATCTATAGATCCAAATATTTACCATGAAAAGAGAGAGAAGGGAGAGTTTAAGAATTTCCGTGATCTTCATAAAAGCATCGACTGTCACTTTAAATAGATATTGTGTCCTAATTACAAGCTATCATGATATTCTAAATGTATGTAATTTCCAACTAATAAGGAATCATCAGATATGATTACAGATCATATAGCTATACAATATACAATAGTTTGACCAAGATCCCACATGTGGGATATGATACTAGCTCGATCATGGACCTGGATCATGAGTACTTTCTGATGGGCCTAGATCAAGGGGCCTGTTCTGATGGGCCTGCCTATATGTGTCACTACAAGTTTTGTGTTCAATTTATTCGCGTGCTTAGAGCATGCCATTCAATATGTAATTCAAGACACTCATCACATGACCTAACCTATCCGGACAGAGTGTAGTATTGGTCTTAGGAGTCGCACATGGGAGTTTAGCGCACACTCATTGCTCTGCTTCTCCCTTAGTAACAAGATCCTAAGTATGGGGTATTGGTTCAGTGAGCGAGCACTTGATTGCCCTACTGCCTCCCCAGTCACTGTATCTGACTTTCACTTCTCTTACCCATTGGGTTGGGCCATTTCCTATTGAAATGTTATCCGACAGTAGTAAGACCATTTAGGATGTTTTTCCAATTTTACGTAAACGATTTTCTTAATTTGACTGATTTTGGATCCAATATTAAGTTTTAACTATCTGTTGGTTAAGTGTACCCCTCTATGTGTAAGATCAGTTAGTTTGACATCCATTGTGGGCTACTCCTAAGATTACGAGATTTTAGTCAGTTTTGCTTGGAATTAGAGTAGGCCCCTTATCTGATGGTACACAATACTCAGAGTTCAGTTTAGGAAGATTCTTTGATCCCCGAGCATTGGCACCACTTAGCGTCGATCGCTAAATAGTTGGCTCCAACTAGTTTTTTGGATTTAGATCACTGGACTGCTACAGTAGTATCTATCTGTTTTCTGGCCCTCTTATTAGGGCTTATTTGGTAGGTCTAATCTTATTTTTATAAACAATTCAAAATAGAGCCATTAAAAAAAAAGTTATAAAAAAAAGAGGCTAGAATTAAAATATGTGTTTGGCAATGGAAGCATCTATTTTAAATAGACCATTTTAAACAAATAGTTAAAAGCTTTTCACAAATATATTAAGATCTACTAGGTATCGAGCCTTGAAATTTTACTTCATAACCATGTTTGGCCTCCCAAAGAGATCTAACGGTTTGGATCTTGTGTTTGAGGCCCCTAATTTTTTTAAAAAATATTTAATAATTCACGTTTTTACATAAATATCTCAAGTTTGGTGATGATCCAACGGCTGAAATTTGGTCTCACAATGGTCATTGACCTTCTACACATTTTCAATGGTTTGAATTGTTATTTATTGTCCCAGAAATAATAATAAAAAATAAAAAAAGGGGCTGCCTGTGGACTAGTTACAAATTCAGCATATTAATTCAATGATTGAAAGTTTTTCACAAATATCTTGAGATCCACAGAGAATCAATCCTTGAAAATTGACCTCATAGCTGTTTTTAGTCTTCCCAACATTTCCAATGGTTTGAATCTTGTGTTTGGGCCCCACAAAATTCAAAAACTAATATCCAATGGCTCACGCTTTCTTGCACATATCTCGAGATTCAGGATGATTTAACGGCTGAAATTTGGATGGATGGCCGTAATTGATCATGTGAACATTTTCAACGGTTTGGATCTAGATTTAGGGGCTCGGATTTCGAGAAAAATTGAAAAAACCGAACTGGGCGTGATCCTTGAAAGTACTGTAGATGGGCGCCTCTTATTTTCTTCCTCTTATTTGGAAATGCATTATGAGGAGGGCTGTGGGAAATAGAGCTTTTACCTCTATATATCTAAATTAAATAGAGCTAAAAACACATGCCAAACGCTCTTATTTTTCCAACTCTATTAGATTTAGACATTTAGACAATAAGAGCCTAAAATTTAGTGATGCCAAACATGCACTTACTGGTCAGTTGGATGACTGCGTAAGTTGGGATTCTGGCCTCTCCATGGGGCTCTGTGTGAGTAGGATTTGTTTAGTGGGGTTTGTTGAGCAACTGTGCCGCTAGGAGAATTTGGCCAACATGGATGCCATTTTGTATTCTGTTATGTTCTATTTATTATGTTACATTGTTTGATCTGATCCTTTATGCTTTACTATTATTATTTCAACATGATCTGCCTACAATACTTACTTTGAAACTCTGCTAATCATATCTGTCTATAATCATTTGATATTATGTGCATTGTTCTTTAGCTTGAACCACTTGTCAGGTTATCACAGACTAATTCAATTACATTGGTGTTGTAGGTCTACACCTGGTTTGAAGGATTGCTTGCACAGGCAGGGTGGGAGGTGTACCTCCAATTGCAATTAGACATTGGGTTGGGTACTGAGCTGTGGCATTATCATGGGAAGCTGGTTCTATGTATTTTAGCATTTCAGTTGTACTGACCTCTGTTGGCCTTTTTACTTTGGGTTGTAATTTACACATCTTAAAACCAAACACCACCCCCCACCACCCACACCCATGTGCGTGTCCACGCGCACCGCACACACACACGCGCACGCACAAAAAAAAGGCTCCATTTACTAACTCACGATGCAGAGAATGAAGCAAGAGTTTGGACATCAGTTGGGGGAACTGATCATTAGCACGACTTTCAGTGAAAAAGTCAGCAATTTGAGCAAGTGCCGAAACAAATGTGAGGGAGCTGGTGTCAAACTGATATTGATGACAAGCAAAACGAAAATCTACCATATGTTTCTTGTGTTCATGAAAGACCTCATTATTTTGCAGTAGTGACAGACCTTTGTTGTCGCAATGCAGAAGAGTTAGGACAAATATGAAGAGGTTGAAGTTAATAACAATGAACCCAAACTAATTCAGTAGTAGCATGAACCATAGCATGATACTTGCCTTCAATGGAGAACCGAAAAATTACTTATTGCTTTTTGAATTTCCAAGAAATTAGTTTATCAGCCAAGAAGAAGCAATAACCAATTGTGGAGCAATGATCAGTAAGCTCGTAGATAGAGTTCGAAGGGGGTGGATAATAAAGATCCATCTGTGAAGTACCTCGGATGTAGCATGCTATTTTTTTTTTTTTCTTTCTTGAACCTAAACTTACATCTCATTTTTATGTCACCACCTTTAGGGCCTGTTCATGTGTGGAGGAAAAAAGGGGGATGGATAATAAAGATTCCATTAATATTTCACCTTTGGGGCCTGTTTATGTGTAGAGGAAAAAAGGGTAGATGCACATCAAATCATGGAAAAGTAAATGTAAGGAATATTAAAGTACAAAGTGGAGGTGCGTTAAAATCCTTGTCAGTACATGAGTTAACGTCTAGGTGAGAGGGGGAATGTAGATTAAAAGCACTTTTGTCATAATGTTTACTACACAATTTATCACACTTTTTGTGGTAAAAAGTAGGGGTAAGTGGTGGAGTAAAAGGTCAGTGATGTCATATCATAAGTTTACTCCTCCACGCCACTGTCATCATCTAGACATGATCAAGTTCAACAATATCACATCACATGACTACTTTTGCTCCACTTTTTACTACTCCTTGTAATAAACAAACAGGCCCTTACATTATTTTGAGTGCTCATTCGCACACATAACTTTTACAAACATATATCATCTTTAAAGCCCTGTCCCAACTATGCTGGAGTCAGCTACATGAATTTTGTTTCTCCATTCCAATCCATCCTAAGCCAAATCCTCAGATACGTTGTACCTCTTCATATCTATTTTACTACCTTCATCCATGTCCCCTTCGGCCTACCCCTTACCCTTAGCAGGCCATCAACATGCATAGCTAAACTTTTTCCTTACCGACGCTGTTGCCGGCTTGTGTTGGGCATACCCAAATCATATCAAACGGGTTTTCCTAATTTATCCCCTTTACCCATAAGTGCCTTACAAGGACATCATAACTCCTCCATACAAAGTCAAACAAAGAAGGACGAAGAAGTGTCATGCGTAGGCTTCATTGAGGTTGGATGGACCAACTGGGAGAGACCCTCAAGAAGAAAAAGGCAGAGAAGACCAAGAGGGGCCTCACCTAGAGGCCATCCAATGTATGGTCGAACAGCCCATGGGAACCATATGACCAGCCCATCTATTTTATTTTTTTAATTTATTTTGGTTATTTAAAGCTTTTGATGCCTCTTTAGAGACCTTTGATAAAATTTTTGCTGATTTATGCAATTAGGTTAAAAAGATATCATATTGGATGTTTTAATCCTAAACATAGAAGTGTTTAGATGGTCAAGATTAGCTCTAGGGTTATGTCTTACTTATATAAGGATATGCAATGCCACTTTTGAGAGTTAATGATCAATAAACAAGAATTCTGGTACTTCTGCATTCTCCCTTATGATGGGAATGGTTTAATGATGACAGTGGGTGTGAAGCCTAGCAACTTTCAGGTGTGATGCCTAGGAACTTCTAAGCATTCTTTTGCTTCTTCACCTATTCTTTTTTTATTTTTTTTTTCACTTGTGGTATTGTAATTCTCTCTTCCTCATCTCCATCTTCATCATCAAACCATCATCCAACCTAAACCACACTAGCCGAACCATCCCCCACCCAAACCACATCAGCCAAAACCCTTTAGACCCCAATACCCAACCAAATCCATCCAAACACAGTTCCCTTTAGCCGACCATCCATATCCATCAACCCTAACCACTACAGCTTCCCAAACATCAATCCCCATCAGTTGCACCCTTCCAAACATCAATCCCATTGGTCAAACCAAAATCCATCACATCCAGCCTTGGCCAAACCCAATCCAGGTCCTATTCAGACCACTACCCATTACGCCGAATCCAATTCCCTAGGGTTTTGAGCTGACCCATTTGAGCATCCCACATTGGGATCTCATCTATGTGATTGTTACTTTCTTTATAGTCATTTGGATTAATTGCAATTGCGGGATTATTTGAATTTGAATGTTACATGGACAACATTATTACATCTCCAATTTGCTAAACAAACCACTTTGAGACTGGCCTTTGTGAAATCCTCAAAATGGACAACAAATCTGATAGTTGTTGTTTGATCCCTAAGCTAGTGGAAGAGACATTCTTCCATTGAGATTCTCAATTCAAATTGGAGAGGTTCCATTGTAGGATTGTGCTGAAAACCAGATTGCCAAAGGGCAAATCTGATGCAACACACTCTACGTTCTCAAAGGTTAGGAGTATTTTCTTCTTTAAAATGTCAAAAGCTTCTTCTACTATCCCCTCTCCTTCCTTACATAGGTTCCAAGAAAACCCTAAAACTAAAAATACAACAAAAGTCTAAAATGCCTCAACAAATGGGCTACAAAGATAAAAATAAAAGGTCCAACAATGGCCCAGGCCCATGCAATTAGATGACTAATCCTGATCTGCATCAGTCTCCCTTTCCAAAGAAGAACTCGACCTCAAGTTTTGCAAGTGCCTACCTGGGTCAAAAATCCAACGTACGAACTTTCAATGTGCTTGTTGATCTCCATACTCTTCGCATGACTTGGAAACTAACAATCACAAAATAAGAGGAAAATGAAAGAAATACAAAGGACTTTTGTAATGAAATGCTTGCCTTGGGGTATCGATCTTAATGCCCTTTTATTACCTAAACTTGCCTTGTTTACAGCTTAAGTTATGCTAATCATAATAATTTACAGCAATCACTACCTAACATAAAAGGAATCTAATTATGTGCAATTGATTCTCTTGACTAAGTCTACCTACATGTGTTTAAATGTATATTGGGTCAAGGCCCATTAGAACATAGGTGGTCTTATGGAAGGCCTATCATACAATGGCTAATGTTAACATCCCCCCTCAAATTGATGCTGATCCATTAGCAACAATTTGCACACCAAGAACAAATGACGCGGCCGAGGAAGACTTTTAGTGAAGATGCCAGCAAGCTGGAGTTCACTAGAAACATGGGGAAGATTGATAACTTCGCGATCAAATTCATCTCATATAAAATGACAGTCCACCTCTATATGTTTTATTTGTTCATGGAATACAAGATTTTCATTGATGCGAATAGAGCTCGTATTGTCAGCATGCAGAGGGGTAGACTGTTTCCGAGGGTAGCCAAGTTCAGAGAGCATTCCTTGCAACCAAAGGATCTCAGAACAAGCAGCAGACATGGCCCAATATTCCAATTCAGTGGAAGATTTTGAAACTCTTTCTTGCTTTTGCATTTCCAAGAGAACAATGCTTCACCCAAGTAAACGCACCATCCGGTAGTAGACTGTCGACTGTTCGGACATCCTGCCCAATCTGCATCAGAATATGCAGTGAGTGTAAGAGTGCCAACTGGAAAAATAAACACCTTGTCGGAGAGCCAAGAATTCATCGAATAATGAGCTTTACAGTGGCCAAATGAAGGTGCCGTGGTGTAGTCATAAACCGACTCACCACATTCACTGCATAAGATATATCTAGTCTAGTGATTGTTAAATACACTAAACTTCCAACCAAACGACAATAAGTGGTTGGATCAGGAAGTATATCTCCTTCATGTTGACTTAGTTTAACATTGACTTCTAAGGGCGTATCTACTGGAGTTGAGCCTTAAAGACCGGCAAGTTCAATGAGATCCATGACATATTTATGTTGATGAAGAAAGAGACCTTTGGTTGATTGACATACTTCCAAAGCTAAGAAATAAGTAAAGGGCCACAGATCTTTCATATGAAAGGCATCCTTAAGTGAGGATTGGATCTTAAGTAGCATGTTTACATTAGTTCTGGTGATAATGATGTCATCCACATAGATAAGAAGAATGATGGTCCCCTAAGGAACTCTGTGAGTAAACATGGAAGGATCATACGGACTTTGTTGAAAGTCCATACCAAGCAATGTGCCACGAAACTTCTCAAACCATGCTCCGGGCGCTTGTTTGAGGCCATATAATGAACGGTGCAGCCAAGCAACATCGGTTTTGGTTTCAGAGTTACATCCCTGGGGAAGATGCATATAAACTTCATGCAACCCTTTGCTCCAAGTAGACTTTAGGCTTTGGCTCTTTTTATGGCACAATTTTGATTGGATGCTCAGTCAAACAATAGGATGTTGCAACTAGAGTACTTGAAACTTTAACAATTGGTTGTTCTTCTTTAAAGATGAAGTCAATGCATAGTTGTCAAGTTCGTTTTAGACACCGTTTTGGTTTAGTTCCAAAATGAAACATTTCGGTCGATTCAGACATTTCGCTTTTCATTTCAAAAATTCATTTTGGAAAATATAAAAAATTAATATTTTATATATATTAACAATATATATAGACAATTTCATTCTACCATTTTGCCTATACAATTGCAATATCCATTATATAAAATGTGCCAATAAAAAAAGAGCTATCAGTACAATAGTCAACTAGTGGTGAGCACTGGGCCCACGGGAAGTTTAATTAGTACTGTTGATGGCTGCCCCTAAAACTTTAATTACTAATGTTTGATTAACACTACTGAATGTGTTAATCAAGTCGTTTAGTTGGACACTTATAAGAGGGTCAAAACCATTCAAATGGCCCATTTCAGATTGATATTTTAAAAATGGTTTCATAAAATGTGCCAATAGTATCAGATATTACTGTTAGCAGCTCATACTGGGTTTTGGTATTTCTTAAATACTGAAAGGTAGCACCAATCAAAAAAATAAAAAAATAAAAATAGCACCAATTGAAATCTTCATCAATGTTTACAAATCAGTGGGCCTCTAATGAACAACAATGACTTCAATAATTGGCCCTTTGATGACAAAAGCAATTACAAATTAAGTGGGGCTATTGCTTTGATTTTTCTTAGGTCTCAATAACTAAAACATTTGGATAGAAAATATAAATTTCATTCTCATAAATTAATAATGAAATAGAATTGTAGTCTATAGATATCAAATTTTTTGGTGGGTCAATTATGAAATATCCAAATGGCACACTTTAGATTGATAACTTTTGAAATAGTTAAATAAAATATTAGAAAAATATTGTTTTCGTACATCAACTGATCTTGGGTGTCAATAACTAAAAATTTTTGATAGAAAATTGAGCGTGGAGCTATTGCTTTGATTTTTCTTAAGTGGGCACCAATTGAGGAGCCTTACAAAGAGTCTATCACTCTATTGGATGGGTGTCACTTAATAGAATGGGGCACATGGGCCGCACTTAGGATCTGTTCACGTGTTAAGTAGGCAAGACTTCCAGAGCTTTAATGCCCAAGGTCCCAACCCCATAAATAAAAACAAAACAAAAAAGAAAGGAGAAAGCAAAGTGGAAGGAGTAGAAGCCGATGGCAATAGGAGCGAGGAGAATACCCCGAGCTTCGCCATGCGACTCATGCTTTGACAACACATAAACGACTGCAAAAACTACCATCGGTAGCAGCATGAAGCTTTGGCGATGGAAGATTCTCAAGCTTCTTCGATGGCAAGATGTTCGTGAGTGGATGGATTTGACAATCGAGTTTGGCGAGAGAAATAGGACAAGAGCACAGGTAAATCAAAAAATCTTAAGACCTTTGCAATCATCTTTTTCTCTTGAAAAATTCAAGGATGTTAAAAATCCCTATTGAATTTTTTTTCCCTTTTTTAACAAACCAACCCTAAATCGTCCAAACCAAATGTTTCGTATGTTGTTCGTCTAGGTTGGTTTGGGATGAAACCCCTAATTCTGTCCGAAATCCACCGAAAACTAAACCAAACAGCTTCATGTTTGATGTTTAGTTCGGTTTCCAATCCAAACCGATATACTTCGCAAGTTTCGGCCAAACCAAACTAAACTTGACTACTATGAGTCAATGTGAGGGACTTCAACAAATCATTCTTTTTGTGAAAGTCAGGGGAATGACTAATTTTTTTCCAATGAAGAAATGGGTGGTTCTGGAATTGGTGTTGCGATAAATCCATTAAGTGGTCCATTGCATCATAAACCAAATCTAAATCTTCAAATTCCACTTGACTTTCATTTGCCTCAACAACACCCTCCAAAGTAATATCAGTCAAATCTAATCCATCCAATATGTCAATCTTCTCATCATTGACAATTGGGCTTTCTTCTTCATAATCAAGATCCCCATCAAAATTTATTTTATCAGCTAAATCATGATCTTGAGAAATATCATTGATTTGATAGTGCACATCATTATCATTTTGATAGACATCCCAGATTGGTGCGTTAAGATTATAATCATGACCTCCATCTGACTCATCATTTATGAGGCACGAATACTTCAAAATGGCCAACATATCGAGTCATATCGTATTGGATACTTCACCTTTTATATGTAAAATCCATGTCCTTCCCGCATCCATAGCGTGTCCTTGCCTTATCCATGTCATATCTAAGCATCATAGCTCATCATCATAAACCGGATTAGCAAAGTCACAGTAATCAATTGATTAATCACCATGAACTGAAAAATCATCGCCTTGATAGGCCAACTCATTAAACAACTGATTCTGAACTTTGAATTATTGATCTAAATGCTGTGCTAGGATTTCAACTTGCCTACGCAGATTTTGGATTTCCACATATTGCCAGTCACATGGGTCAACACCTTCATTCCCAGAATAATGCCTAGAACCACAAACTCTATGGGAAGGAATTACCAACTTGTTCAAACAGAGAACAAAACAGAACGCTGCTTTTAGCAATAGGTGGCTGGAAAGTGGAACCAGCGAGTAGGCCCTAAACAGCTCTCGGTTACTACTGCATACAGCCTACTATTCTAGTGCACTACAGGTTGTATGAAACAATGCTGGCTGAAAATCTCGACCAGCAGCAAAAACAGGTCCCTGTGACTCCTGTACCAGCTTGTATGTAGCTCATACAACACACAAAATAGTTTGCAAACCCAAAATCTGCATCCACGAATCACCCAACAGCAAATAGGAAGAATATCAAGAGAAAAGAGGTTCTAAAAATTGAAACTAGCAGCTAAAAGTTTGAAAGGAAGCTACCACTTGGTGCAGAATCTAAGTCTTCAGAATCATCTAGCGGTTCAGTGAACAGAATTGACTCTCAATTTTGAACAGTGCGTGTTACAGGTCCGAACAGAGGTTTCTCCCTTTGATCTATGCAACAGCAACACCCACTCCTGGATCCAATGAGAGATCTTTCCCTCAAAACCTCTCTTTTTTCCCAAAGACACAATCTTGTGCCCACCTTCAGATCTGAATCAATCTACAGTGGTCCACCTCGCGATCTGCACGAGACCACTCTATTCTGTCATGTACCAAGAGACTCAACTCTCTTTCTCCTCTCAGTGAATTCGTGGCTGGGATGCGATGTTCTAGTGGCCAAGCCACCCTTCCTCGTCTTGGCAAGATTGGTAGAGGTGATGATGCTCTCCGGCTGGTAGTGTTGGCATCACAACGGCGCTTTTTCTCCCTGATTCGGTATCTTCACAGAAACCCCCTTTGTTTTTTTTTTTTTTTATAATCTCTGCATCCAAATCCCAGTGGGCCCACTGGAGATCAGATGGATCTCTTTTCTCTCTGCCTTTCCACAAACCAGAGGCCAGCTCCTGGCAATGCATGGTAGAGGCCCTAGAGGTTCTTACCCATAATCTTCTGTTTTGGGAACCTGAACAGAACCGGATGTGGTTCGACAGTGGCAGGTGGCTGTCACTACAACTCTGTGCAGCTTTGTCCTATCAAGAAGACAACCGCCAATTTGGTTGTCAATTTACACATCTGACGCTTTCCTTTATGCTTGGAAGGAGAAGGATCTGAGCAGACCCCTGATCTCCTTCTTCCTTCTTCCCCCTTGTCGATCAAGAAATCCATCGATCAAAATGGAACCCGAGCAATCCGAACCTGGATGCTTTGATACCAACTGATGCAAACCAAATTGCCAAAGGGCAAATCTGTTGCAACACTCACTCTACCTTCTCAAAGGTTAGGAGTATTTTCTTCTTCAAAATGTCGAAAGCTTCTTCTTCTATCCCCTCTCCTTCCTTACATAGGTTCCAAGAAAACCCTAAAACTCAAAATACAACAAAGTGTAAAATTCCCTCAACAAATGGGCTACAAAGGATGAAAATAAAAGAGATCCATCAATGGCCCAGTCTTGAAGCAGGCCAGACCATGGGTCAGCCCACCCATTGGGCTCAATCCATAGGCCCAACATGACATCCATTTACGTAAGGATATTATTAAGTATTTTAATTTAATTAGGGTTAATATTAGTGAGTTTCTTATTTTATTTAGTATTATTCCAATATTAGTAAGTTTAGGTTATTAGGGATTAAGCCAACTCCCCTATATAAGGGTGTTAGGCCTCATTGTAATACATGCTTATTTTCAATCAATTAAAGTTTTCTTTTGAGATTTACCCGTTAAAGTGTTTTCTCCTCTTGTGAGGGTACCCTAGTGGCTGAATCCATTCATTGGATTTGAATAATCATTCGGGAGATTCTTCTACACATCGATCATGAATCCGGGGATGCACCAAATTAGTATCAGAACCGAGATCCAGTCACCGAGAAGACATCTGTCAATCTCAAAGTCACCCATCTTTCCACACCTACTGCTGAAGTCACCATCCTACCATCCCTCCACCCATCACAAGCAGGCCACTCTAATCCCAAATCCCCTTCATCAACCAAGCCTACCAAAACTCTAAATCAACCCAGTCGATCCTAGCTTCCATCCCCTAACCATCACCGCGATTCAATTGCACATACCCATCGTCCAAAAACCCAGACACCACCAACACCCACCATATCCCACACCTGAATCCCTTCGACACCCAAAACCCCATCTTCACCATCCCAAACTCCAAAACCTCCTCTCCGAGCTCTACCCTAATCCACAGCAAACCCCAATCCTGAAACTCTGACCTAGACCCACTCAAACGACCACCAGAATCCCGCCACTTCCACAACCAAACCCAACCCCATCAAAACCAACACCAACTGAACCGCTTGGACCCCTTCTGCTCATCAATCACCCAAACCCAGAGTGAAGAGAGAGAGAGAGAGAGAGAGAGGAGGAAGAAGGAGAAGAGAGCACTAGGTTTGAGAAGTAACGTGCACCAGACGAACAAAGGCCTACCGCATCAATTTTGCCTGGTCCTCATCAAGTCATTGTTTCCTTCATCGAGTTCTGCCAACCATTGCTTGAGGCTTACCCTTACCGATCACTGACACCACATCCACCACCCCACAAGAAGCCCTCTACCACCATTCCATTGTCCCTCAACACTTTTAACCTCCGTCATCACCAATCAACAGCCTTCCAAACCAATAAAAAGAGAGAGAGAGAGAGAGCAAGAGAGCGAGAGAGAGAGAAAGAGGAATAAGAATATTAGAAAAGGAGTGATAGGAGACATACCTGGTACTGACAAGTCCACTGCCATCGTTGTCGCATCTACGTAAGCCAATCATTGACAGCCGAGGGTTCTCTCCAAAGCCGTAAGCCTCCTTCTCCTCCCCTTAGTTCAGTTCCAAGTAATCTTCTGCTCAATGCAACACACCAAGTTCTCCTCTGTTGTCTGAAACAAAATTAGGCGCCAAAAGAACCAAGGGAGCCTTTCTTTTGGTCTTCACATGTGCTATTCCCAGCACAATTTGGACATCCTCTCTTTAGGCCTCCACCTTAGGTCCAACCCACACCCATCTAACCTCTATTGGGCCTGCGTATTACATCTGACCCGTTGGGGTCTACGGTTTGGTTAGACCAACCTAAGTCCATTTTTTTACTGCTTTACCACAAAAAAAAAAAAAGACCCAACACGGGGCTAAGCCAAGATAAAAGAATAAATTTTGAGTAAAATTTTGTTTCCTTGCATCCAAATCATCATAGAAAATTTTTGGACACCCAATTGATATTCAAAGATACATATGTAAATACAAATATGGAGATTGGTATTTTGACAACGAACTCTACTTTGAGCAATTTCTTAATTTGAAGCAAGAAGAATTAACGGTTGATGAATATACCCACGAATTTCGAGAGTTGTAAGATATTTGTGAACTAAAAGAAACTGACTGACACATGATTTGGTTTGCTTTATCAAAGACTTGAGACCGGACATCTTGGAGAATATGAATTGTTACAAAACCAGTCAAGAGGCATACTTTCGTGTTGAACATATGCTTAGATAATCTCGCATGCAACAATGTGCATCAACAAAGACCAAAAGCACATATTGTGAAAAAACTTTTTGCAGGAGAAGATAATCCCACGATTGTCATTCATCGATCCCTCAATACAAATGAAAAGGAAAAAGAATGGGGACAAGCTAAGAAATTTCACATGCGGGTAAAAGTCAAAGACAAAGCCGTTAATTTAATTATTGAAAATGGCAATGCAATAAATTCTATGTCACAAGAGATTATTGACAAGCTTCATTTTCCAATTGAGAAACTTCCGAAGCCCTACCAACTCACATGATCTAATGGATGTGTCATTCCCATGACTCATACATGTTTGGTATCTTTCAAAATTGGCCCAGTATGAAGATAGAATTTGGTGTGATATGATCAATATGAGTATTGTTTATATTATTTTTGGACGACAATGGCTTTTTAACTGGAAAGCGCACCATGATGAAAAGATGAATACATATACCTTGGTGTGGGAAGAAAAATAGTTTAGACTCACTCCATTACCATCAACAACCCGGTCTTCATTTGCATCATCACCTTCCTCTAAAGAACCAACAGTAGAGCAAAAAGGAATTCAAAACCACGACATCATAATTGCACCAAAAGAGATATCAACCATGAAATATGACATTAAGGATCCAACAACTGGGCAAGGTCGAGGCAAAATTGAACTCATGAAAAATTCAGAACAAACTAATCAAGATAGTCTTACTCAAGAGACACAAAAGGTAAAGAAAGAACAACAACAAAGGCAAATTGAAGCAAGGAGATTGAACATCTAGTAGATATGCCACATCCAGAAAATTCTATTGCATCATCGGTAGTCAAATCAACTGATTCATCGGTTTTTGAAGATCAAGTTGTTGAAGTCCCCCACATTAACTTCATCTTCAGGAATAAACATTGATATTCGACAGCCAACAATTAAAGTATTCACAAGTCAAATCACACGTCCGAGCCGAATTCATGCATTAGAAGATGAACTACTTCTACTGTACCTTTACATGGCGAAAAAGAATGCTTCAAGTTTCAAAGCCATGTATAAATGCTGAAGATTGGAAGAAAAGACAAAAGTTTGTGTGATTGATTTTTTATCTAGGAGAACACAGAAAGAACCCGAGGGCGAGTTCTCTCAGGCCAATAAGAGCTGATGCAAGCCAGACCATGGGTCATCCCGCCCATTGGGCACATCCATAGGCCCAAGATGACATCCATTTAATTACGGATATTATTAAGTATCTTAATTTAATTAGGGTTAATATTAGTGAGTTTCTTATTTTATTTAGTATTATTCCAATATTAGTAAGTTTTGTTTGTTAGGGATTAAGCCATCTCCCCGATATAAGGACATTAGGTCTCATTGTAATGCATGCTTATTTTCAATTAATTAAAGTTTTCTTTTGAGATTTACCCCTGTTATAGTGTTTTCTCCTCTTGTG
The DNA here is from genome assembly GCA_037013555.1 of Sextonia rubra. Classification (NCBI taxonomy): domain Eukaryota; kingdom Viridiplantae; phylum Streptophyta; class Magnoliopsida; order Laurales; family Lauraceae; genus Sextonia; species Sextonia rubra. Next base: position 12,912,407 of record JASUAD010000011.1, read on the forward strand.
AGGGTACCCTAGTGGCTGAGTTAATTCATTGGATTTGAGCAATCCTTCGGGCGATTGTTTTACACATCAATCGTGGATCCGAGGCTGCGCCAAGGCCCATGCAGTTAAATGACTAATCTTGATCTGCATCAAATTGTGACAAAGTCTAGGATCATCAACAATTTTGCTAATTGAAACTCAACATGGATGGTGTGATCTGAATTCGTTTTATCTTAATTGTGAATTTTCATTTAATTTTTGATCTCACAAATATCATCTAGGTTAGCTTTGCACAATCCTGCATCTAATTTCTTTTTATAATTAAGGTAGTTTTTAAGCTTGATTTGAGCTTTATATCTTAAACTCTTTTAGCCAACCACAAATGGATGGGATAAGGTTCTGATCATGACAATGACAGCAATGATGATGACACCGCCCATTCACCTTCTTTTTGGTTTCATCATACATTCTTTAGTGTTGGTCAAGTTACCAAAAGATCAAAAAAGATAACATTTCTTCTCATTTAAGATGATGAGATTTCTATCTCATATATATCATTATTATTGTTAGCCTTTTCACCTATCCTAAATTATTTCTGTGAATGCTTCCAAGGCTTTGATACAAAAATATGCATTATAATCTATGATACCCGGATATGGGATTTCACCCAAGGTACCTGTGCCAATACGATCTGATACGGATACGGGTATGGGATACGGCAAGATATGGTTAGGATACAGCATTCTCCAAAATTTTTGGATTTTGGCCAGAAATGAGGATTTTTCCCAAAAGAAACAAAAAGGGGAAACGGTGGGGGAGGGGAAGTCAACAATCACCATTGCTTCTTAGTTTTGTAAAGGAAAAGGAAAAAAAAATAGAAACAAAGAAGGGGAGAGAGAGAGAAAGAGAGAGGGTGTGTGTGACAAAACGCATACCTGTTACCACAATCAGCTTGCCTGTCATCCGCTTGTTCGCTGGTTGCCACTGCCATCCCCATCGTTCTCTTGCTCTTCGTCCACAAGCTCTCTCTTGTTGGCGCTCCCACGCTAAACCCTTCTCTCAAGACTTCTCGAGGAACAGAAAAAAGGAAAAGGGATATGTCCTTTACTTTAAGAGAGTATTATTTTTTGGTTATTTTAAAAATGCCCATTGCTTTTTGGTTATTTCAGAAATGCCCTTTGCTTTTTTGAGTTGCCCATCTATTTTTATTTTTTTCTTCATAAAAGCCCTTTTGCATGTATATAATATGAGAATTCCATAAGTTAAATCATCATCATCATCAACAAAGCCTTATCCCAACCATGCTGCAGTCGACTACATGAATTCTATTTCTCAATTCCGTTCTATTTTAAGCCAAATCTTTAGATAAGTTAAACTTCTTCAAATCTGATTTAATAACCTCCATCAATATTTTTTTCGGCCTACCCCTACCTCTTGATGGGCCATCTACCTAAATAGACAATTCCATAAGTTAAATATATTTTCACAAAATCCCCTTGTTAACTTTATAAATAAAATAAAATACTTTTCATTTTATTTTTGTTGTGTATACATAGGGAGCTCACCTATTAAAAATCTAACCTGTATAAATAAATGTAATGCTAATTAATGGGCCCTAGCTAAATTTAACTTGAATAAAAATTTTCAAAATACATCTTAAGTGCTGAACCTGTATCCATATCCTAACTTTTTGAAGAGGGCATATCAAACCCCCGTATCCCGTACCCATACCCTCGTCCATGTCCGTGTCCGGGCATCATAGACTATAATCATATGGACAGAATTATAAGATATCTAGGGCAATAATGTTCAAGTTTGAATATATATATATACATTTGAATACTTTATTACCTAGAAAGGCTCCTTACACAAGGATGCCAACAACTTAGACAGACCAGATTAATGTGTACGTGTGCCACATGATTTATGGATGGATTGTTTGCATTTTTCGAATGAAAAGGCCAAGGAACTCTCATTGACAAAATTAACTCCTAACAACCAGTTTTGGACTGTGATGCATGGACATGTCAGTTAAGTTCCAGCTTTCAAGAAAATGAAAATAGAAATGTCTTCCCCCTTAGCTAGTTCAGCGAGTTTTGGACTGCAATGCATGGACATGTCAGTAAGTCCCAGCTTTCAAGAAAATGGAAATAGAAATATCTTCCCCTTGAGCTAGTCCAATTATCAGTAACAAAACATATGAAAAAGTTATAATCCATAAAAAATGAAACCAAAAAATCATCAGCACATCTTATACCGATGATTGGCGTCAATTTTGGGTTTAAAAAAAAAATTGTTGAGTGCGAAGAGAACTGATATAAATGAAAGAGCTTCACAAGGTATTGAACATCTAATCCCCTACAAATGGAAACATCAAATTACTAACCTGAGAATCAAAAAACTTCAATGAAGTACCCACTCCTTCAAGCTCGCTCTCCAATTGAATAGAATCTGCAAATACAGTGATATTAAGCATATACAGCTGGTTCTACCCAAAAAGGGGTAAACAGGTGAAAAACTGGGTATTAACCCAATAATGCGGGTAATTAACGACCTTTTCCAAAAGTTACAGTGAGAGCCTCGATTTCATCAGAGATCAATGCATTTTCAGCCTTAGCAGAGTTGAGTTCCCTCTTTAAGTGTTCTAAGTAGACATCTGCCCAACATACAATGGCAATTTCTATAAGCCGAACAGTGCAAAAGAATGAGAAGATTTACATGTTTGAGTACAATGATTCACAACAAAATACTACCAAATCTCTATCTGTTAACCTTATCACCTTTTTTTAGTAGAATACATGTAAGTTTGTAGAATACTCTCATTCAATTCTTCTTTGCCTTTTAATTGGTGACATTTGAAGTTCTGTTCCGCTAAATAGGCAAGGCCTGCAATCATGTTGAATGCACCAGCCCATGTGGTAATTTGATATCTTAAGTGAGATTATTCAGATCAACAAATTAGGGCCTCGGTATATCATATCGGGTTTTGCTTGAATAGGCTACAAGTTCCATTTGAAATTTATATTACTGGATAATAGCATGAAAAGAATAATAAAACCACAAAAGAGAAGAGTGTCAGGTGAGCTCTATCATCAACAGCCCATAACCCAAAAGCTCTACCTAGACAGAACGCCAAGCTACATGATCAGTAGACCAACCTCCCATAAAATAAACTCTCGCCATCATCATCATCATCCATAATGAGACCAAAAGACAAATGATCAGATAGATCACTTAATTGTGCATCCCACCCATGGCACTAAATATCAGCCAGTGCATACCATTACTGCCATATTGGCCAATACATATAAGTATTCCAAGAAACTTATACAGAATATCAACAAAATACCCCATGTTCAACTGCATTCCTGAAACATCAAACAGATGACTGCAGGCAGATACAGATACAGGCTATTATTTTAAAAAATTTTTCTGTCAGCAATACGCGGCGCCCCCCCTGATACCATTACTTGAACCTGTATGCAAAGTGAATTCACCAAAAAGTGGGAAAAATAAAAACGTACAGCTTTGGGCTTTTAGCTATAGCATGGAATTCAAGAGATGCATGCCCAAATCTTCCTAATTCGCTTAATAAAAAAGGCAGTGACATTGTATCATAGAAATTAAAGAGAATATGCATATACCCATATCTTCCTAAATTCACTAAGAAAAAAAAAAACCAATTTCATTGTAGTATTAAAGTAGAACAGAAACTGTTATGGACCTAAACAATAGGCCAAAAACCCCGGGACTAATGAAACATGTCAAATCAAGTCTTATAACTATTTAGGACCATAACAGACGGCCGCAGTTCAGCAGCCGACATCCTCGGTGGCTCTCACTTTGGCAGTAGGTAGCCCTTTTCCCATTTTTTTAGATAGCTCTCACTCTAGTCCAAGAAGCCTTTCCTGTAACTCGAACCAGAGACATGGAGTTTGGCTGTGATACCAAATGTTTTGGACCTAGCCAGTACGCCAAAAGCCCCAGGACTGTTGTAACGCGTGAAATCAATTCGTACAAATATTTAGGACCATAACAGAAATACATACCCAAATCTTCCAACCCCAAGGACGATATATCCATAAAATCCGATTCAATCTTCTCAAACTTGCTCTGAAAAGAACGGATAGAAAATTTCAAAGGAGAAATGGGAGAAAACAAATGCAAATGCAATGAAAGAATAAAAAACGATATGTAGGAATTGATTACCGTAAGATGGCGAAGACAATCTCGGAGCAATTCCTCCGACTCTGAACAGGAAATTTCCGAGGGATCTAAACAAGTCCCTGAACATTCTGAAATCTCTCGAATACGACTGTATGTGTGCGTGTGTGAGAGAGAGAGAGAGGGGTTTGTAATTGTAAGAAAGAGAGAATATGATCTATGAAAGGAGAAGAAATGAGGAAGACTACTGCTTCAAACTTGTACCTGCGGACGGCCTCGAGATTCAACTGCTGCCCCGATTCCGCTGGAGATGGGGCAAGGGCTGCGTTGCAGACTGCCATCTCTCTCTCTCTCTCTCTCTCTCTCTCTCTCTCTCTCTCCGCGCCTCAACTTGTTTGTGAAAATTTTCAAATGGGAAACAAAGGAAGTCCAATTCCGCTATAAGTGGGCCAAGCCACATTTCACTCACGCTAAAAATTATGAGTCCGGATCCTACATCGCCCTAAAATGGGGAAAAATAGTCATGTGTTTTTCTTTTTTTTTCATTTTCAAAAATAAAATAGAAAAAAAAAAACTTGAGCCTGTTTGGCACTATTCATGTGTTATTCCCAATTTTGTGCTCAGATCTGATTGTATTGAAATTGAGTTGTACTGAGACGAAACTTTGCAGAATTTATTTAACAACATTGTATTAAAATTGTTTGCTAAAAATATGCTATACAAAATTTGTTTGTTAATGATATAAAAAACTTTCTTCAACGAACAAAAGCAAAAGAATTATAAAATCTAAAATGTAGACCCACCTTTTAATATTTGCACACTTTATTATTGGCATATAATGGGACCCACATGTAGAAGTTACAACGTAGTATTTTCCTTTAAAAATTAGAATATGGAGCTCATATTCATAGAATTTGTAAGATGGGCTTACCTTTATAAGAATTATAACGTAAACTCACCATTGGAAATTATAAAAGATTATAATGTGGGGTCAACCTTTTTTAATGTAAATGTGGGACCCACTTTATAAATTACAATATAGTACACTTGTACTATAGGACCACCATTTGTGATCATGACTACATGACCCACATTTAGAAATTACAACGTGAAGCTACATTTTTTGTGATTTTGTAGATAGGACCCATATTTAGAAATTGCAATGTGGTGTCTCCCTTTGAAAATTATAAGAGATTATAATGCAGGACCATCTTGTTTATTAATTATAAACAAGAGTCCTACTTTAAAACTTACAGTGTACCCACCTTTCAAAATTATAACATAGGATCATCTTCATAAGATTTACAATGTAGGCCCACATTCAAAGGAATTACAGTTTGGCTCCACTTTTTTGTGATTTTTTTAAAACGATTAAATTTTTTTCTGAAAAATTAATTTTTTTAAATATTAAATATTTTTTAAAATATTAAATATTTTTTGAAAGATTAATTTTTTTTCACGGATTAAATATTTTTTAAAAGATTAAATATTTGTTTTTGAAAGATTAAATATTTTTTGAAAAATTTTTTTTTGAAATATTAAATATTTTTTTAAAATATTAAATATTTTTTCAAGGATTAATTTTTTTTAAAGATTAAATATTTTTTGAGAGATTAAATATTTTTTTGAAAAATTAATTCCTCTTTGAAATTTTAAGTAGTTTTTCTTGAAAGATTATTTTTTTGAAAGATTCATTTTTTTTTAAAGATAATTTTTTTGACTATATAACTCACATTTAGAAATTAGAACATTAGGCCCACACTCAAAGAATTTATAATGTGATCCTACCATTATAAGAAATTAGAATTCATAATATGGGCTCACCTTTTGTGATTATTAACATAAGACCCACTTTAGGAATTAAGTAGTATAATTACGTTGAGATAAATAGGAATCAATGTGCTAGCAAGTTGTTCTTTAAAAATGTAAAGTTTTTTTTGTTCCAAGTTTCTTGTAACAGCTGATTAAGATTTTAAGATTCCTTTCCGTCAGATCAAAATTCAGAACAATGATTTGTACATACGAAACATGTCTTATGCAGACTTATCTCACGGGATTATGAAAACATCCCAATGGCACGATATCAAACGTATCCTTAGTTTTTTAAATTACATCTTTTAATTAGGCCACCTTTGGTAAATTGAGCGTACGTTTGACATCATGCCATTCGAATGTTCTCGTGTTCCCACGAGATAAAGCAGTAAACAACATGTCAAGTATGTGCAAATCACTATTTTCAATTTTGGTCTAATGAGAAGGAATCTTTAAATCTTAACCTACTACCTTAAGAAACTCATAACAAAAAAACTTTATTTTTTTCACAATTGTTTCCTTATTATTTGTTGCCTTATCTCAAAAGAAATAACTCCACTATCTAATTCCTAAAGTAGGCTAGAGCTAGCAAAATACAATCCGACTTGCATATAACCCGTATAACCTAACCCACATGATAAATGGGTTGGATATGGGTTAATAATTTCTCATACGCAATTAAATGGGTCGAGTTAGGGTTGACCCACATAACCTATATTAATTCTTATCTTTACTAAAACCTATTTAAGAATATAAGCAGAAAGTGTTCATCATGGTTATCTCTATTTCCATCCTTTCATATCCATACTTTCTTCTTTGCTATTCACTTTCTTTTTTGCTTTTAACACCTATTTACATGTGCCATGCTTGAATTATGGTTAAAATTTTGATTTAACAAATGCAATCAATGAGGGTTATGTTGCCCAACCTAACATGCATAACCTGCATTGGCTATGCGTGTTAAAGTGGGTTAGGTCGGGTTGACCCGCGGTGGATGCAGGTTAGGTTGTTTTGATCCATTTATTAAATGGGTTCTACTCTTTTAGCCCAATCCGACCCGATTGCCACCTCTAGCCACATGGTAATAATTACAAAATGTGAGCATATATTATAATTTCTAATTTTTTATAATGGTGGGACCATATTATAAATCATTAGAGTGTGGGCCACATGGTAACAATCACAAAAGGTGGAATCATATTATAATTATTATTTCTTATAATGGTGGGACCACAATATAAATCTTTTGAGCGTGGGCCCCATGTTCCAATTTTTAAATGTGCTTATACAGTCACAATCACAAAAGGTAGAGCTATGTTGTAATTCATATGAATATGGGTCCACATTATAAATCCTATTAATATGGCCCCATACTCTAATTCTAAAGGTGGGTACCACATAATTTTTAAAATGGATCACATGTTCACAATCAACAAATAAGATGGCCACACATTATAATCTATTGTAATTTCTAAATGTAGACACCACATTGTAATTTCTAAATATGGGTCTATGTATAAAATCACTAAAAATGTAGCTCTATTTTGTAATTTCTAAATGTAGGTCACGTAGTCAAAATTATAAAAGGTAAACTTACATTATCAATCCTATGAATGTAGGCTCATATTCTAATTTCTAAAGATGTATACGATGCTGTAATTTATAAAGATATGTCTCATATTTACAATTAAAAAAAGGTGGCCCCACATTATAATTCATATAAAGGTAGGCCCCTCTTATAAACACTATGAATATAGGCCCCATGTTCTAATTTTTAAAGGTTGATACCCTGCTGTAACTTCTATAGGTGGGTCCCATGTACAAAAATAATAGAGTACTACGAATATTAAAAGGTAGATACCACATTTTAAATCTTATGATTCTCTTGCTTCCGTTTATTGGAGAAAACTTTTTAGAATAATACTAGCCACACTCCCCATCTCACAACTCATCTCACAACAGTCCTATGTGGTAGTCCTAACTTCATTTGTTTTATTTTAACACTGTACAGATGAGGGAGAGGGAAAGTGACACATAGGATAGTTGTGAGATGAGTTGTGAGATGAGGAGTGTGGCTAGCATGACTCAACTTTTTATATTGTTACCATGCAAGTTCTGTATGGCATATTCTCAGCAAAGCATTTTAATAAAATGCTACCAAACACATTCTACAGAGTATAGTCTTGGCACAACCCAATCTTAACACAACCTAATTTAAGCACAAAATTGGGAACAATACGAAAACAATGCCAAACAGGCCTTGAGAGTTTGAGAGGAGCCTTTATTTAAGCAGGAACCAAGCTATTCCCATAGAGCATTTCCTACCATCTTTATTATGTATAATCCAATAGTTATAGGTTTTCTTTTTTCTCATAATCCATGAAAAATCAATGGTTGGGCTTTCACTCCTTAGGCCTTTTTGGCTCTCTAGAGAATCTGAACGGTTCGGATTGTGCAAATGACACACATAGGAATAAAAAAACATACTTTCGGGTCTAAAATTTTTTACAAATATCTTAAAATCTATAATTGATCTACTGTTGAAAACTAACCTCCCCTAGCCATGTTTTGTCTTTTTAAAACGATGCACAGTTTGGATCATAATTTTGGGGCCTATAGAAATAAAAAAAAAGTTAAAAAATGAACTACATCCGTTTTTTCATACTAGATCAACGAGAAGGAGTTTTTTTTTTGTCATTTTCTTATTATTGGTGATGAATCATTTTGACCAGGTAGCCTTTAAAATTTATTATCATATATGGGACCCACTTGTAGAAATTAAGTGGTGCTCACCTTTAAAAATAAGATCGTGGGCCCATACTCATAGAACTTACAATGTGAGCCCACCTTTATAAAAATTATAATGTGGGGTCACCTTTATGTGATATGGGACCTACCTTTAGAATTTAATACAAGGTACACATCTTTAGAAATTATAATATAGGGCCCAAATTCACAGGATTTATAATGTGTGTTGACCCACATTTAGGAATTACAATGTGAAACCACATTTTTTATGATCGTAGATATAAGACCCACCCTTAAAAATTACAATGTATTGCCTATCTTTAGAAATTAGTATATGTTGGCGCATTTATATGATTTACAATGTGGGTCCACCTTTATACGAATTACAATGTAAGACTATCTTTTTCTATTGATTATGAATGGGACTCACCTTCAAAAATTAAGATGTGGTACTTGGCTTTAGAAATTAGAACATGGAGCCATATTTATACAATTCAAAATGTAGCCCCACATTCATAGGATTTACAGATTTTTACAAAAACATTTGTACTATACTTTGATTAGAAGAATTGATTAAAAAAGACACGAAAACAGCAAATTAGGGTGTTATACATGGCCAAAAGACCAATTTGCACTAGAACGATATTGTCAGGGCACATTTAAAAAAAAAACTCTTTCTGATTTTCCCTTTTTCTCTAGAATGATTTCGTTAAGTCTCATTAAAAAATTATCTCCTTTTGCAATTTTTTTCCTTCTTTCCTGATATTTGTTTCCTCCCTTTGTTCGTAGTTTCCAATTTTATGGCTAATGGTTGATAAGAGAGAGAGAGAGAGGGAGAGGGAGAGGGAGAGGGAGAGATGAGCTCATTCCTAACTGCAAACAAGAGAGAGAGTAGCAAATGAACCTATTCTGTATCAAATATCAAAATGTATACTAATAATCTATTCAATAGTCCTTCTAAGTTGTGCTTGCAACTCTTGAAATAAATTTCCTAGCCTTGTGAGAGCATTCTAGATCTAGATCTTTTTTTTATAATTGGTGGTAAAAACTGCACATTCCATCTTATGTTTCAATATAACCTTAAAAGCGATAGTGTATTTGATCTGCTAAGAGATTGAATATTTTGGAATGAAAATGAGAAATGAAAATAGAGAGGACTTGATTCAAAGAGAGCAAAAGAAAAGAGAGGAAACAAAGGCGCGGCCAATTATATCCTCTGAAGAAGAGGAAATAAATTTTGAGGAATAAACCCTAATAATTTTGTTGGGGGAATGAGAGGTTTCTTTTTGAAATCAAACCTAACGATATAGTTCTAGGGCAAATTGGTCTTTTGGCTGTGTACGACATCCTAATTGAATATGTTTTACAGTATTTCTTAATCAATTCGTGTAATCATAATTTAGGAGTAATTTTTTCATAATAATCCCTAGGATTTACAACAGAACTCCACTTTTTGTGATTATGACCATATCACCACCTTTAATAATAAAGTGGGGCAACCTTTTATATGATTGTCGATTTGGTATCCATTTTTAAAAATTATAACATGATGCCCATCTTTAGAAATTAGAATATAGGGTACTCATTTATAGTATTTACAAAGTGGTCCTTGAAAGTGCAATAACTAGATCTCACCAAGTCCTAGAGGGGGGGTGAATAGGACTATTAAAAATTTCTTTTCAAGAATTAGGTTTATTAGTGGGCAATCTGAAAGATTATTTAAAACTGAGAGTCCCCAAGAAGATTTAAGAGAGATATTCTGAGTTGTGAGTGTTTACAGTATGTAGAAATGCAACTAGAGTAACAAAGATGTAGCTTACAAAAGATCATCAACTCAAGTGACAAGAATGCAAGGCAACATCCACACACAACATACAATAAACACAGTAATTTATAGTGGTTCGGTCCTAGACCTACATCCACTCTCAACCACTAAATAAGAGGTACTTACATAACATACACCTCTTGCAACAGTTTTTGATTCGGTGGTTTGTCTTCCACCAACTAGGGTTTTTGATCAGGTGGTTGATCCTTGATCTAGTCCACCAACTACAACAATTTTTGATGCGGTGGTTTGTCTTCCACCAAATACAGTAATGAGAATTGAAATATTAAAGAACACCTAAACAAGGAATTGTATACCTTGGTTTTGAGTGGTGCTCTTGATGCTTGAAGACTACCTCCAAGCTTTGGCCTCTTGTTCTTGCTCCTTGGTGATGAAGATCTTCAGATGAGTGCTCAGCCAAGGGAAGAGGTGTTAAGAGGGTTTGGAAGGCTAAGGTATTCTCTCAAATTTAATGGAGCCTTTCCTAAATCACCAACTACTCTACTTGTAACAATAATGGCACTCTTTGGTGTTGGAGAGTAGGTGGTTGAAGGAGCTTTGAAGATGATTTTAATGGAGGTGCAAAGGCTCAGCTATACTAGTGTTTTTCACAGCAATAAATTCAGTGGTTGGAGCAAGGGAGAGGTCCTCTTTAAATACAGATAAGCTCCAACGGACAGATCTACGGCTAAGAACAGAATGGTCTACGGCTTAGCCGTAAGCTCTGACAACATCCAACGGCTAGTTTGACCAGATTCAACAAAAATTCCTTCTTACGGTTAAGCTTACGGCTTAGCCGTAAATCCTTATACGGCTTAGCCGTGAGCACCTTTCGGCCTAGCCGTGGGTCAGCCGTAAGCTGAAATTTCCCAGAAACTGCTCTCTGGAGAGTGGCCTGTAATCTTTACGGCTTAGCCGTGAATCACCTTACGGCTTAGCCGTGAAGGCCTTTCGGCTTGGCCGCAAGGTCAACCGTAGGCATTATATGGCCAAGTGCACTCTCTGGATTGTGGCCCGTAGATTTTACGGCTTAGCTGTGAAACATACTACGGCTTAGCCGTAACATTTTTCGGTTCAACCGTAGGGTCAGCCGTAGAACAAAAAGCTTCAAAAAATACTCTCTGGAGAGTGAGCCGTAGGATCTACGGCTTAGCCGTGGTCCAAGCCGTAGAACAAAACAGGGTGTTTGAAAAACCTAATTTCCTATTTTATTTCTATGGACACTTAGGGATCACAGTTACCTTATCCCTTGGCACTCACAGATGATCGTCTTTGAATGATCTTGAACTTCTTTGCTTAGTCTTCATTGATAGGTCTTTCTTGAATGGTCTTGAACTTGCTTGAACTTCTTTGAACTTGGCTTGATCTTCAATGAACTTCCGAGGTGAACTAGGTCGTTCTAGAACCGAACTACACTTTGGTCACGTAATTGACAACACACTCTTACAATGACACTAACAATCTCCCCCTTTGTCAATTTCGTGACAAAATTACATGATGTGAAGAAGATACAACATTTAAGCTCAGCAATTGAGATGCAACAAGTATTACATTAGTGAATACACCTTAAGCACCCACATCTACATACACAACCCTTTGAAGCTCCCCCTTTGACGATGCTTAACCTGCAGAAAGCTGCAAACACAATCTACTAGAAAGGTGGGAGGTTAGAAAGCTCCCCCTAAACACATGCATACAATTTTCCCCCTTTTTGGCACAATATTGACAAAGAGATAAAGCATAACTAAGAACAGAAGTGCACACAAAGATAAGCAATTGCGAAGTAATGGCTATATTAGATTTAGAAATGAGGAGCAGTACAACCATAGCAAAACAATACATCACACATAAGAATAAAAGAGATAACAAACAAGATTAACAGGTGAAGTACAGCCACTGCCCAAAATACAAAAAGAAGACAAGAACAGACATCAATCCGAAGGAGAAGAGGGGGAAGGAATCGTCACATCGTCCCGCCGGTGGCTCTTGGAGATCTTTGATAAGTATTGAAAGGATTTCTTCAAGAGCTTCTCCATCTTAGTTTGCCTTTGTTCGAGGGTGGCCAACCGAGCTTCAAACGAGGAAGAGGAAGAAGCCAGGGGAGGAACCGGAACCGGGGAAGCGGTAGAGGGTGCTGCAGGAGGAGGCGCAACCGGGTAATCACCTTCGTCGCCGGAGTCATGAAGTCGGGGACCAGCTGCCTGTTGTTTGGAGAATTGCATGTTCTGAATATTAACTATGCCAAAGGTGGGATGAGACTCAGGAGCTTCATCGGAAGGTAAAGCGACCCCACACTAAGAGGCGAGGCGAGTCATGAGATAGCCAAAGACACATGCATTGGTGCCTCTCCTCGGGCACTGCCAAAACCGGATAATGGTAGCACAAATGAGAGATGGAAGACACACTCTGACCCCCATGTGGACTGAGTAGAGGACATTAACCATGAACGGTGTGAGGTCAGAGAAATTTCCCCTCCGAGGATAGATGTTACAGGTGAAGATGGCATGGAGGATCCGGTAATGAGGAAGCAGGGAGGCTGCAGGAAGGAACCCCTTGTCCTTCCATGGGATGGAGGCTCCACAGAGGGCGAAAGTGGCAGTTTGTTTTTCCTCTTCGGATAGAGAATCCGAGATGACTGAAGTGGAATCGGAGAGAGGCACACACAACAGGGCTGAGATGATGGCAGGGGTGATGGTATTAGTGCCATCAGTGAACTCAAGATCAAAGGACATGGATTCTAACGATGCGTGTGTGATAGAGGCATACATGGTACGCACAATCGAGGGGAAGCCAGGACCACCCCACTTCAGAATATTTTCCCACCCAATGTGAGTGAGAAGTGTGTGGACTCCATAGGTCTCGACAGCAAGAATATTAACATCGCGCTCTACAGTAATAGGTCTGGAAAAGAAAGACCGATCACGAGTGGGTTCCCATGGAACCAAAACTCGGGGAGAGGGTGGAGATGGCTGACGAGGCCGGGAGGAGCTACCGGAGGCACGAGGCCTCTTACCAGGAGGGTAAGCATTCTTGGTGCGTGGAGGCATAGTGAGACACAGAGAGAAGGCCACGCACCGAAACCCAGGAGGAAAAAGCACACAGAGGAACGAGCACAGTAAATCGAATGAAACAGTGAGGAAAAAGAAGAGAGAGAGAAAGGAGAACAATACAATAACCAAAAAGAGAGGAAAACGCCAGAGGAGGAAGGCCGCAGGAGGAGGACGCCGGAGAAGGAGTGTAACACTCCGATCCCCTTTGAGCCAGATTAGTGGCTCATTAGTGTGTTTTTCTGTTGTTTTATTCTTTCGAACTTGGTTTTGGGCCTTGGATAGGTAGTTGAGTAACCTTTGACCTGAGATAGATAGTTCTAAGCCCTTTTCCGTAATTTTGCTTTTCCTTTGCTTGCATCATATTTGCATCATCTTGGTGTTAGCACGTGTATTTTGTTGAGCTTGTTATATTCCATAACTGTGTCAGACCCATTTGGAGTCTATTGGAGAAGTTGGACCTTCGTGTGACTTGAACTGTAAATAGTTTAAACTTACCGGACTTTGACTTAAACTTCCAAAACTATATATATATGAGTCAGCTCCCAGGTGTCTCTCTCTCCCTGCCCATTTGTCTCCAACGTTGCATGCAAGAAGAACTCCAAGGGAGCCACGTTGATCTCCTTCCTCTTCTCTTCACTTCTCTTGCTCGGTTGCTGAGTTGGGTTTCCATTTCGATTGGGTTCTTCCTCCTTCTCTTTCCCTCTCTGTCTTTGCTTTGGGTAAGTGGGTTTTGAAGTCTTCCTCTCCAATTGGATTCCTTCTCCAAGCTCTGTGTGTTTCCTACAGCTCATGCATGGTTTATTTTTTTGATTTATTTTGATTTTAGCTGATTTGGAGCTTAATTCGGTGGATTGACAGAGTTTGAGGCAAGTATAAGTACAGGATTTGATAACACATATGGGTGTTTTGTTTGATTGCTTTGATTCCTTCTTATTCTCTATATACAAATGTTTTACAGCCAATTTTTGTGAATTTGGAACCTCTGTAACTCGTTTTGTTCAGCTTCTGTACCCAATTTCAGTTTCTGTACTCAGCCCGAATTCGTTTTCTGTATTGTACGGCTAAGCCGTAACTTTCTACGGCTCACAATCCAGAGCCTTGAAATTTCACTTTTATTCTACGGCTAGGCTACGGCTGAGCCGTAACTTGTCCTACGGCTGAGCCGTAAGCTAGCCGTGACCCAACCGTAACCCAGCCGTGAATTAAATCTCTGATCAGTCGAAACTTTCCCGATACAGTACTCCTACGGTGTGGCTACGGCTAAACCGTGAAGTGCTACGGCTAAGCCGTGGATTGGTCTACGGCTAAGTCGTATACTGACCGTAGCTCAGCCGAAAAAGGTATCAGATCGGAGTGTGAAGATGGCCAGTTTAGCTGTGCTTTCAATGGAACCACGGTTAAGCCGTAGTGCATATTACGACGAGCGCGTAAGATGTCTCCGACTCAACCATAGGTCACTCATGGCTAAACCGTTAGGCGTGGCAAATCAGAAATATAACTTAGGATAATGGTGTGACTTTGTAGGCTTATATATAAGGAACCATACCCGTAAACCGGCCCAATGGATTATTGGATCGCATGAATAGTCTGTTAGGCTGTGACTCATTCATGTGAGCGTTGATTCACTGTTAAGCACCTCCCCATGGGTGTTGGGTTAAGGGACTTCGGTACACGCAAAGATTTCATTGCAACACTTTGATGGCAACGGTGCATTGAATAACTTAAACGACATCAACATGCATGGTTAGTGACAGTGAGCAACTATATTAGTATTGGCTTGTAATTAACCTTGACTCCGTATTAATCTGAGATGCATTGCATATTGTTTACAGTTTTGCCCTCTGTTCTGCCAATCTATATCTATGCATTTCGCAGTCATTTTGCTTTCGTCTTGTATCTCTGTTTTATTCTTCGATCTGCACTATGCTTTGATCTATGCTGTGCTTTGACTTAATCTATGTTCTGATCTGTATTTTGACTATGCTTTGTATATTCTGGCTTTGTATATTTTGGGTATTCCCTGGTGGCTCTGCCCAGAGATTAACACGTGAGGATAAGATCCGGTCTTTGCCATCGGTGAGTCCAAAGCGGATAATCTCCCTTCTTTTAGATTTGATTTGATTGGTATTAGTCTGGCTCTACTCAGCTTCAACCCTAGGATGCCCGACGGGGTTACCTCTGGCTTAGATCTCTGTATCTCTATATCACTGCAGTGTCGCTTTGTCTTGGGACCCCGGAACCCAGGAAACCGAGACCCACTTGTACCCTTGGCCCGGTCAGTGGTGTTTTCATCTGCTCTGCTTTGCTCTCTATTGGAGAGAATATGGTTAACGTAGTAGCCACTTAGTTCAGTCTTTCTATGTTCTGATTCACTTATCATGCTTTACTTCTATGCATGATTGCTTAGCATACTAAGATGAAACTCTGTATTTAATCTTCTGTCATTAGTCTATTTGATACTATGAGTGTTTCATCCCTGTTACTTGTATTTGCTGGATCGTTGTATTCATTTGTGTTGTCTGTGGTGTTGCAGGCTCAGATCCCTTGCCCAGCTCCCCGGCGGTCGAGGAGGCTGCAGGGCCGAGTGTAAACGCACCCTCCGGTTTGGCAGAGTGGGCCTGATCACCTCTGCTGAGTGCGTGCATGCATATCAGTGGCCTAGTTGTTTGGTTTTGGTTTTTGAGATTTTGTATTTTTGGCACTTTGGACTTTGGACTCTGTATATTTGTACATCTTTATTTTGTCGTGTACTTAGACTTGTATTTGGTTTTCCAGTATTTTATTTCGCTTTGTCTTTTTCCGTTCCGCATCTGTTTTGGCTTCCGCTATTTTCCTTTGTTGCTTGCTATGATATGTACAGCTTCCGCGTACGCTTAGTTCGCACGTGTTAGATCCCTTGTGTGTGTGCATCTGGACTGGGTTTGGATGCACGTGCACGGGAGTACGTGTGTCACCGGTTTAGCTTTTTGCTAACCCCCGACTTCTGGGCTCGGGTCGTGACAAGGAGGGCCGGAGAAGGAAGATGCCGGAGGAGGAAGCCACACGCCGGAGAAGGAGGGCCGGAGAAGGAAGAGGTCGGAGGAGGAAGGTCGGAGGAGAAAGATGCCGAGGAGGAAAGCCGAGAAAGGAAGAGAGAGTAGAGACAGAGTACAGAGGGTTCGTGCAGAGGGAAAAAGAAGACGAAGAGACGGGTTTAAGAAGGCCTTGGCGGGCAGAACAAGGACGAAAAAAGCACTTACGGCTTAGCCGTAGAGTGTTTTACGGCTGAGCCGTAAACCCTTACGGTTTAGCCGTAGGGTAAAAGTTTGCGCACATACGGGTTAACCGTAAGTAGATTACGGTGTAGCCGTAAAGTGGTGTACGGCTTAGCCGTAGACCCTGGGCAAAACACAGGTTAATCCAAACAGCAAACACCAATTGATTTCCTCAAATTTTCAAATTTTAACACATCAAGAGGTTTAGTCAAGATGTCTGCAAGTTGTTTTTCAGTCTGAATATATTCGAGCTCAATGATTCCTTCTTCAACCAATTCTCTAATGAAATGATGTCGAATATCAATGTGTTTGGTGCGAGAGTGCTGGACCGGATTTTTAGAAATGTGTATGGCACTCGTGTTATCACAATACAAGCTCATTATTCCTTGTGTAATGCCATAGTCCATAAGCATCTGCTTCATCTACAAGAGTTGAGAACAGCAGCTTCCGGCAGCTATGTATTCAGCCTCGGCAGTGGAGAGAGATATCGAATTTTGCTTTTTACTATGCCAAGCTACTAGACAATTTCCAACATAAAAACAGCCGCCACTTGTGGATTTTCTATCATCTAAGTTTCCTGCCCAATCAGTATCTAAGTATCCAGCAATGGAGGATGATGAGTCATGAGGATACCACAGACCATATTCAGTTGTGTCTGCAATGTACTTAATGATTCTTTTTACAGCAGTCAGATGGGATTCTTTTGGATCTGCTTGATATCGAGCACATGCTCCCACACTAAATGCTATGTCTGGCCTACTGGCAGTAAGGTACAACAGACTATCGATCATACTTGTATATAGGCTAGAGTCAACCTCTTTACCACTTGCATCTTTAGTAAGTTTGATGGTTGTACTCATGGGAGTTTTGACATATTTCCCAGTCATGAGACCAAATCGTTTTACCAGTTCTTTAGCATACTTGGACTGGGAAATGAAGATACCCTCACGTAATTGTTTGACTTGTAAACCTAAGAAGAAATTCAATTCGCCAACCATACTCATTTCGAATTCAGATTGCATTAGATTAGCGAACTGAGCAGTCAATTCATTAGATGTGGAACCAAAGATGATATCATCTACATATATTTGTGCTATTAAAACTGACTTTCTTGTCTTTTGGATAAAAAGAGTTTTATCAACACTACCTCTTTGAAAATTATTGTCTAATAAGAATTTTGTCAACCTTTCATACCAAGCACGTGGTGCTTGCTTGAGACCATACAGAGCTTTCTTCAGTCTAAACACATGATCAGGGAATTTTGAGTCTATTAAACCTTTAGGTTGTTCAACATACACTTCCTCATTCAAAATTCCATTTAGAAAAGCACTCTTAACATCCATTTGAAACAACTTGAACTTTAAAAAACAAGCTATAGATAGTAAAATTCTAATTGATTCTAAACGAGCAACTGGAGCAAAGGTCTCGTGAAAGTCAATACCTTCAATTTGAGAATATCCCTGCGCTACCAACCTAGCTTTGTTCCTAACAATAACGCCATTTTCATCAAGTTTATTTTTGAAGATCCATTTAGTGCCTATCACATTTTTATCCTTTGGTCTTGGAACTAGGTACCAAATATCACTTCTTGTAAACTGATTCAATTCTTCTTGCATAGCTTTTATCCAATCATTGTCTGAAAAGGCTTCATCAACGCAGGTAGGTTCTAAAACCGAAGTAAAGCACAAGTGACTCATAATGTTCTCCAATTGTTTCCTAGTTTTTACACCTGTTAGGGGGTCACCAATAATCTGATCTATAGGATGATCTTTTACATTCACCAAATTTTCAGTGGAAATAGGTACATCAGTTTTTATTGTGGATCGCGTGGGTTCAATCATTGAGGGCACTTCCACTTCATCAACATTATCAGACATTGTGGATGCATCATCTATAATGACATTTATTGACTCTTGAATGACTCCGGTTCTCATATTTAGAACACGATAGGCTCGACTCCGTATTGAATAGCCTAAGAATATACCTTCATCACTTTTTGAGTCAAATTTACTCAGTTGTTCTCTATCCTTCAAGATGTAACATTTACTTCCAAAGACCTTAAAATATTTCACATTTGGTTTCTTCCCATGCCACAATTCATAAGCTGTCTGATTTGTACCAGTCCTAAGATAAACTCGGTTGATGATGTAGCAGCTGGTATTAACAGCTTCGGCCCACAAGTCTCTAAGAAGATTCTTACTATGAAGCATGACTGTGGCCATGTCTTGGAGAACTCTATTTTTTCTTTCAGCTACCCCATTTTGCTGTGGAGTTTTGGGTGCAGAGTATTCATGATGAATCCCATATTTCTCACAAAATTTATCAAATTGATCATTGTCAAATTCTCCACCATGATCACTTCTGATTCGGGCTACTGAAGTACCTTTTTCAGTCTGAATTTGTTTTACAATCCTTTTGAATTCTCCAAAGGCTTCAGATTTTTCTCTCAAGAATGCAACCCAAGTGAATCTAGAGAAATCATCTACCATAACAAGAAAGTACCTTTTCTTGCCTCGACTCTCTCTTTTAGTTGGTCCAACCAAGTCCATATAAATAAGTTCTAGAGGTCGAGTAGTTTTCATAGCATTCACCATTTTATGGGCACTTCTAATTTGTTTTCCTTGAAGACACTCTCCACAGACCATCTTTTCTTGACTACTGATCTTGGGCAGTCCTTCAACATATTTGTTTAGATGGGATAAATCCCTGTAGTTTACATGCTTAAGTCTTTGATGCCACAACTTAGCTTCATCAATACTAGTTAGTAGGCAAGAAGCAGAGGATGAAGCATTTGTTTTTCCCACCACATAACAGTTATCGGTAGTTCTAAGACCTCTCAATATTATCTTTCCATTCCTTGAGATCTCACAACTATGACTACTAAAGTTTACGGCATAATCTTTATCACAGATTTGAGATATGCTAAGTAAATTATGTTTCAACCCATCAACGCACAAAACATTCTCAAAAGGTGGTAAGTTTGGAACATTTAAAGTTCCTTTCCCAATAATTTTCGCAGTACTGCCATCACCAAAAGTAACTGTGCCTCTATCGAATTCAATCATTTTAGACAAACAAGATTTATCACCAGTCATATGTTTTGAGCATCCACTATCCAGATACCATCTTGATTGTTCTGCAGCTTTAAAAGCTGTGTGGACCACTAGATTCTTGTTTTTAGGTATCCATTTAAGTGTATTAGTAGTGGGGATCACAGTTGATTTTTGGTGTTTCACTTGACAGGTTTTATGTTGGGGAATAAGAATGTTTGCTCCATTCTTTTTGTATATTTCAAATTGTTTTCTTAACTTATGGACTTCTTTTAACAAATTATCCATCTTTTGGTTTAAGGGGAACGTGTTTATTTGAGACTTCTGTTTTTTGTTTTCAGGTTCCACTTTCTTAGAGGTGTTTTTCTCAATTTTCTGACTAATGTTATAATGAATTTTTCTTAACTTGCACTCCATTTTGAAATGACCTCTTTTTCCACAATAATGACAGAAGATATTTGATGAAACAGTATGAGTACTAGTAGATGCCTTATCCAAAGTGTTTTGAACACTAGTATCTTCGTTCTTTAAAGCACTTTTGACAAAAACAGTTCCGGAACTTGAGGACTGATTAGCATTTTTGTCATATTCAAGACCGGTCATGTCTTTATAAGCTTTCCCAATTTTGAATAGTCTAATGTATTTCTCATCATTTTGAGTAAATCTATACTCATACTTTTCTTTATACCGTTTCAGAATAGTCACTTCATTGTGGAGAGCATTATTTTCATCTTTTATTTTTAAAAGGGATTTTTCATGTTCTCTTAATTTGAGTACATTTTCTCTTTCTGTTGATAATTGGATTTTTACACTTTCGAGTTCTTTGAGCAATTCTTCCTTTTCAGCATTAATACTATCAACCTTTTCCTTTAAATTTTTAATTTTTTTTTGTTGATTGCTTACAGTTTCAACGAGCCTACATGTTCCCTCATAGAGTAGTTCATAGGAATCCGTGGTGTTGTCATTATCCTCATCATCTGAATTTTCATATTCACTCTCTGACTCACTGCCTGAGATTTCTTCATTTGATATTTTAATCATTTCCTCAGAAAGATTGAATGTGGCAGTGGTAGCCATCAGGACTGTATATTTGTCTGATTCATTTTGATGTGATTTATCTGAGTCAGAATCTGATTCAGATGAATCGTCCCAAGTGGCTACAAGATTCTTCTTTTTGAATTTTCCTTTTTGAGGACAATCGGTGGATATGTGTCCAATTTTCTTACATCTGTAACACATAGGTTCCCTATGTTTACTTTTAGAGAGGGAACTTGACCGACCTTTGTATTTATCATTTGTGGTTTCATTTTTATACTCTTTCACCCTCTTTTTCTTAAATTGTTTCAAAAATCTTTTAGCCAAAAGGGCCACATCTTCATCCTCGCCATTACTAGTTATTCCTATGTCATCTTTAGAGGAAGATGTGTTATGAGAGGTGATTAGAGCGATTGATTTCTTTTTGTCATTGTTAAATTTGAGTTCAAAGGTCTAAAGGGATCCCACTAAATCTTCAATTTTCATTTGTTCCGAATCCTTGTGTTCTTCTATAGAGGTTACCTTAGGATGGAATCTTTCCGGAAGTGATTTCAAGATTTTACTACAAATTTTACCTTTCGGAAGAGTTTCCCCAAGAGCCCACATTTCATTTACAATTTTCATGAGCTTAGTATGGAAGTCAGTAAACATTTCATTTTCTTCCATGCGAATGTTTTCGAACTGACTCGTGAGCATATGAAGTTTAGATCTTTTGACAACTTAGGTACCCTCATAAGTTACTTCAAGGATTCTCCATGCCTGTTTTGCATTAGTGGTTGTCATGATCTTTTTAAACTCTTCTTGATTCATGGCACACACTATAGCATTGTAAGCTCTAGCATTATTTTGTCTAAGATTTAGCTGAGCTTGAGACCATCTAGCTGGATCTAATGGTCTAGTGGTTGTGACACCATTTGTAGTCACATCTTCAGTGGGTTCCGTCCAGCTTTTCTCTATAGCCTCCCAAACAGCCCAGTCCATGGATTTTAAAAATGCTGTCATCCGAGCTTTCCAAAAGGCATAATTTGTTCCATCAAAGAAAGGTGGACGGGTGATAAGCTTCCTTCAGGATTCATGGTGAATCTAGCAAAAGATGCATCTACTTCAGGCTATTACACCCTTAAGAAGTAACCCTCTCTGCTACCAATTGAAAGTGCAATAACTAGATCTCACCAAGTCCTAGAGGGGGGGCGAATAGGACTATTAAAAATTTCTTTTCAAGAATTAGGTTTATTAGTGGGCAATCTGAAAGATTATTTAAAACTGAGAGTCCCCAAGAAGATTTAAGAGAGATATTCTGAGTTGTGAGTGTTTACAGTATGTAGAAATGCAACTAGAGTAACAAAGATGTAGCTTACAAAAGATCATCAACTCAAGTGACAAAAATGCAAGGCAACATCCACACACAACATACAATAAACACAGTAATTTATAGTGGTTCGGTCCTAGACCTACATCCACTCTCAACCACTAAATAAGAGGTACTTACATAACATACACCTCTTGCAACAGTTTTTGATTCGGTGGTTTGTCTTCCACCAACTAGGGTTTTTGATCAGGTGGTTGATCCTTGATCTAGTCCACCAACTACAACAATTTTTGATGCGGTAGTTTGTCTTCCACCAAATACAGCAATGAGAATTGAAATATTAAAGAACACCTAAACAAGGAATTGTATACCTTAGTTTTGAGTGGTGTTCTTGATGCTTGAAGACTACCTCCAAGCTTTAGCCCCTTGTTCATGCTCCTTGGTGATGAAGATCTTCAGATG
This sequence comes from Sextonia rubra, assembly GCA_037013555.1. Taxonomy (NCBI): domain Eukaryota; kingdom Viridiplantae; phylum Streptophyta; class Magnoliopsida; order Laurales; family Lauraceae; genus Sextonia; species Sextonia rubra. Next base: position 12,935,095 of record JASUAD010000011.1, read on the forward strand.
AGTGCTCAGCCAAGGGAAGAGGTGTTAAGAGGGTTTGGAAGGCTAAGGTATTCTCTCAAATTTAATGGAGCCTTTCCTAAATCACCAACTACTCTACTTGTAACAATAATGGCACTCTTTGGTGTTGGAGAGTAGGTGGTTGAAGGAGCTTTGAAGATGATTTTAATGGAGGTGCAAAGGCTCAGCTATACTAGTGTTTTTCACAGCAATAAATTCAGTGGTTGGAGCAAGGGAGAGGTCCTCTTTAAATACAGATAAGCTCCAACGGACAGATCTACGGCTAAGAACAGAATGGTCTACGGCTTAGCCGTAAGCTCTGACAACATCCAACGGCTAGTTTGACCAGATTCAACAAAAATTCCTTCTTACGGTTAAGCTTACGGCTTAGCCGTAAATCCTTATACGGCTTAGCCGTGAGCACCTTTCGGCCTAGCTGTGGGTCAGCCGTAAGCTGAAATTTCCCAGAAATTGCTCTCTGGAGAGTGGCCTGTAATCTTTACGGCTTAGCCGTGAATCACCTTACGGCTTAGCCGTGAAGGCCTTTCGGCTTGGCCGCAAGGTCAACCGTAGGCATTATATGGCCAAGTGCACTCTCTGGATTGTGGCCCGTAGATTTTACGGCTTAGCCGTGAAACATACTACGACTTAGCCGTAACATTTTTCGGTTCAGCCGTAGGGTCAGCCGTAGAACAAAAAGCTTCAAAAAATACTCTCTGGAGAGTGAGCCGTAGGATCTACGGCTTAGCCGTGGTCCAAGCCGTAGAACAAAACAGGGTGTTTGAAAAACCTAATTTCCTATTTTATTTCTATGGACACTTAGGGATCACAGTTACCTTATCCCTTGGCACTCACAGATGATCGTCTTTGAATGATCTTGAACTTCTTTGCTTAGTCTTCATTGATAGGTCTTTCTTGAATGGTCTTGAACTTGCTTGAACTTCTTTGAACTTGGCTTGATCTTCAATGAACTTCCGAGGTGAACTAGGTCGTTTTAGAACCGAACTACACTTTGGTCACGTAATTGACAACACACTCTTACAATGACACTAACAGTCCTATCATTATATGAATTATAATATGAGCCCACCTTTTGTGATTGTGATAATGTGAGCCGTCGTTAGTAATTACAAAGTAGGGCCACCTTCTTTGAGATTGTGAACATGGGCCCTATCTATAGGATAATTGATAGAATTTAGAGTTTTTAAGTGACCATTTCTAAAAGCGGGGTTTAGATTTTGGAATTCCTTTAAGTGAGAACAAAATTTGAATTCTATGTAGGAAAACATGATTTTTTCCATGAAGAATTATTGACCAAAAAAAATTAATAAACATTACAAGTATTGCAGCGAAGACATCACAAACAAAATTCCAAGCCAACGACATATAAACCCTAGGATTGTGGATTGCCAGGTCAAGTACTGCATCCAAATGTTCAGAATTGATGCAACTCATTAAGAAGACTTCAGATAAGCTCAGGGTACAGGAATTCAAATTTTAGATGTGGTGGACTTCATTTGGTCATTAAACTCACCAAACATCAAACTCTAGGTTCACTGGCTCAAATCCGAGGAGTCATTGAACACATCCAAGCTTCTTGGTTACCAAAGTACCTGAAAATCACATAGCAACTCCAGAACATACTCAGGAATGATGTTTCAAAATTTTAAAGCATTTGGACTTCATTTCAGCTCAAACTCAAGCTTTAGTAACGTCTGCCAGCCCCTTAGGGTCACTATGACAATAGACACTTCTGCATGTCAAAATCAGCTGAAACTCCTGGAGAAAGCTCAAATTATACTCAGGAACAACTCTGCAAAATCTCAAGTCAAATGGGTGTCATTTGACCCGAAGTCCAACAACAATGTCAATTTTGGGTCAGTGACCTCCAAGTCATGGAGTCACTAACCAAAGTCCTACTTCCAAGCGACCAAAGTTGATAAAATTCAGATATAAAGCTCAAGTCATGTTCAAAAGTGGTTCTACAAATTTTCAAGCCAACGGGACTTCACCTGACCCTAGTTCAGCTACATGTCGGCTTAGGACCATAGGGTCATTGACCATAATCTTACTTTTAGGAGGCAAAAGTTGATGAAATTTGGATTAGAGACTCACAATACGCTCAAAGTCAACTTCTCAAAGTTTCAAATTAATTGAACATCATTCGGGCAAAAAACAAGCTGACTCCCTGTGATGCAAAAGAGACATTGAGTTAGAACATGTAACAAATGAGCCACTGGTCAAAATCCTACTTTCACAAATCCAAACTACATGAGATTTTGATGGACACTTCAATATGCTCTTAACAACAATCCCTCCAAGTTTCAAGTCAATCCGAGGTTATTTAGGCTTCAAACAGCTGATACAAGGGCCCATTTTCATGAAAAGTCAAAGGGAGGTTTGACCAACTTCACAAGGTCAAAACAATTCGAAGTTTCTATGACACACTCAAAATGGTGTTAAAAATAATCCCTCCAAGTTTCGTGAAGATCAGATATCATTCGCACCTCAAATTGATGAAAATAGATTACATATGCAAAAAAACCCGAATTGGGCTTGTCCGTAACTGTGGCCATGGTTACGGACGCCTGCGAAGTGGTTTACTGTAGTTTTTAGTGGTTTTCTACACTTTATTTTAAATTATAACTTCTCATAACTCTTCCAACTACCTTTGAAGCCTATAAAAGACATACTTGAGCACTTGGGAAGGGGTTCAAGTAAGGTTTGGAAGATCCCAAAGGTTCCAACTAAGTTCCAAACAAAAATCTTCAAGTTCCCAAGACACCACAAGCCTTTAAGTCCACTTTTCTTCTCCTTCTCACTAACTTAAGGTGAGAAATAGTTCAAAGGAGGAGAAAATACATGCCTATCATTTAGCGAAGATGAATGTCAAGGCTATTAAGCATACCAATAGATGAAACTACGCTCATTTAGTTCTCTCACTTCAAGGGATTATAGGCCATCTTTAAGGTTGTGAACAAGCCTCTGTAGGCTTCATTCTATTCGTTGAAAATTATAGGATTATAATGGCACAATTTTGGCTTCGGTTTGCTTGTACAAAGCATTCTTTCCGAATTTGTACAAAAACAATCTGTAACAAAAAAAGTGATGATTATCAAAGGTCATGGGCGATCCTATGGTTGAATTAAGTGCTCTTGGCAATCATTCAACACTCCTAAAGTTAGAAAATATGAATCCCACCACTCTGAAGGCACTATAGAAGCGAACCAAAGCGATACTGGGACAAACAATGGTCAAAATTGCCACTATCTGTCAGTGACCATGGGCCACAGTCACTCCACCCTATATTCCTTCTTTTTCTACATTTTTTCACTTTTTTCATGTAATTTCCTGTAATTTTCAAGTTTAGATCACAACTAAGACTAGAAGGAGGGGTTATAATTTTCTAAAATTTGTAAGCAACCTGTATCCCCGAGTCAAAGCATTGAACTCATGTAAATTATAGGGAATTTAATGATGAACAATAGTTATTTTTCTATTCTTCTTTACACTTGAATATATGAATGTTGGACTTGAATCTATTACATTTCACATCGCTTTGAAGTGCGACCAGAAGATTGGCATCATCTATGGGAAAGATTTCCTTTAATTTGCGATTAAACTTGTCGAAAGACATGAAAAAGTGCCAAAATATGTGAAAAAGTGTTGAAAAGTGATACAGTGAGTCAGTGACTGGGAGTTGCTCTGTAAAATGGCCTGTGACTGCGAGATGCTGTGTAAAATGGGTTGTGACCACAGGGCCTATGTAAAATGACCTGTGATGATAGGAGATTGTGCAAAAAGTGCTTTGACCACTGGGGGTAATGCAAAATAGTTAGTGACCGTGGGCTTGAGGTCACTGACCTGTTTTGACCATAGTTGAGCATGTTTGACTTTGAAGACACCTATTTAAGACCGTTGATGTCTATGATGGGTTTGGGAGCATTCATGGAGGAACTTTGCACCTTAAAGTGCATAGTTTTGTCACTTAAATGGAGGAACTTTGCACTTTGAAGTGTATTAACTTGTCATCTTAAATGAAGGAACCTTGCACCTCGAAGTGCACGGGCCAAATTAACACCCTTTTATGAAATGGAAGAGTGCTGATTCAGTCCAAAAGGCTTTACGTTACTGGCTGTAGGATCACCAATTTGTTTATAAGACCTAAAAAAATGTTTATATCAAATCAGTTATAAAAACAACGACATTGCAGTCATGCATTGTTCGGAGTCTTGCATTGATGGGTCCTGTATGATCATTGAGGTAGTGATGTAGGCTTGAACCTGTAGGCCCTGACCTTTTGATTGGGCCCAAACCTCTCTTGCTTATAAGTCTGACCAAGATACCCCTAAAATGCTGCCAAAATTCTGGAGGTTAGGTCTAGTCAGCATAGCATGCTTCTAAGTCTGACTACATAGTCCCAAAATGTTGCAAAAATTCTGGCAGCTAGGACTGGTCAGCATAACGTAATAAGATTGGGTTCATGCCTATTTCTGATAGTTTCGTTTTATCCACTAAGGAAACCATGTTGGTTCAGAAAGCATTCATAAACCATTCTGACTAACCCAATAGGCAGCCATGTTGGTTGTGAAATTGATACAGTCATTTAGGCTTACTATTTTGCAGAAAATACCATGGGTTCTCTAATCGTCACCTTTGATGAAGCCAAGGAGAGGCTATTCAAGATCTCCATGACTTAGATAGTCAATCAGCAAGAACACCAAAATGGGCTCAGACTAAACCCGTTACTCCTGCATAAAGAGTCTCAGTCTTTTAGATACTCTCTACTCCTATAGGCTCAGTAGCTTCTTTTGATCTAAATGGGTCATCAGTGACCCCCAAATCTATTTTAAAGACTGAAGCTCTCAAACCTTGGGTTTCTAAATATGCCCAGAACCCACTCGGGATTTCCACCAAGGTTTAGATGGAACCTAAACTCAAGTTGCAGTCAGAAAGAAGTAGCTTTCACATCATTTAGCCTCGTCTGGGGGTAAGATGGGTCCGATTCATGGATCGCAAACCAATGGTTCCTGCAAGCCACGTTTAATGGCCGCCCAGGGCCCAAAGTTATCATCAACTCGACCCAAGTAGTGGGTGTTAACAATCAAGTACCAGAAGACCTTTGGCAATTCCTAACTCGCAAGAAGGCCCAAAAGGATGCGGCCATTGTAAGATGCAGCACGTGGTCACCTTAATTACGTACTTCAAAACCCAATAAGGCTAAGAACAAAACCTTAGCATCACTTGAAGAAAATAGCTCCTACCCTCTAACTCAGAAGGAGGGACGAAGACAAAAGACATCTACTTTTTATCATTGTAGCACCGACCCCTCCATCTTCACCTTAGCGTCTGTTATATGCCGCTGAACACCAAAAGAAGACTGAATGATTGGTCATTAACAATGCGACTGATCTCACTCACTTCAAAGATTCGCTCCAATAAAAGTAGGAGCAAAGGAAAAAGAACAAAAGAAGTGTTGTTGATATCCTCTCGTTTCCCACTTCCAATACAATGGATTAGGAACGAGTTGCTGGCACTTCTAGGCCATTGGTCGCTAGGCTTAAAGATCAAACCTTGGCAACCAGGCTGCCCAATCAAATCAAGATGAAAGCTTTGGCTCACTACAGGGATCAGACCCAAAAGCTGTCACAACACAATATCATTAAAAATAGGGTGATTAAAGAAGATGATCTTAGCTTGACCTCGATTTGCATGGTCGGGCTAGGTTCTACTCGAAGAGTTACTATGAGTATGGCTCGGGCTCAATCACAAGGGTCTAATTCAGACTCTCATTCAAGCAGGACTTCCGAAGGTCATGTCGAAACAAACTTTGACAATGATCCTATCACTATCTTGGATAAAGAAGATAGTTAGTCCACACCTTAGGCTTTGACATCATCTTATCCCTCACAGTATACTGTGTTTATGGCTGAGGGGAGTGGAACTAGCAAGGATGGAAATGACGATACTAGTGGAAGTAAATATGCCAGCGAAGAAGATGCTGATGAAAATCAAGATGACGACGTCAGTGATGTTGTCAAACAACAAGGAGCTAAGATCGATCACCTGACTGCCCAATTGAAAATCTTAACATATAAGCTAGGTGGTCTGGCTGAAGCTCAAGAAAATCCTTTGTTCACTGATTGAAGAGAACAAGCGATGATCAGGAGGAGTGTAACTAAAATTGATTTGGTCATGGCTCAAATCAAATCCTTGATAGATAAGGTGATAGTTACAGGTTTCTTTGGTGATCATTCGTTAATCTTGGGTCTTCACACAAATCTTGAAAAACACGTAACCTTCAAGGGGGTTGAAGAAATCAAAAGTGGAGACCAAGATGAAAAAGAAGGGTATTACACCAAAGTACCCTCCTGAATTCGACCTTGTTCCATTTTCACCAAATTATAAGCTTCTAACTTTCCAGCCATACCTTAGGAAGGGGTTAGCTTATCAACACATTGTGCATTTCAAATCCCTTCTTGGAAGTTTAACAAAATTGAATGTATTAAAGATAAGTGTTGTCCCACAAAAAATTACAAATGTTGCAGTGAAGACATTATAAGCAAATTCCAAGCCAATGGTACATAAACCATAAGGTTGTGGAATGACAAGTCAAGCACTGCATCCAAACATTTAGAGCTGATACAGTGCACTCAGAAGACTTCAGATGAGCTTAGAGTGTAGCAGTTACAATTCCAGAGTTAGTGAACTTCATTTGGTCACTTGACTTACCAAACTTTAAATTCAAGCTTTATTGGCTTAGAATCTAAAGGTCATTGAACACACTCAAGCCTTGGGGTTACCAAAGTGGCTGAAAATCTCATGGCAACTCCAAAACATGTATGGGAATGATATTTCAAAGTTTCAAAGCATTTAAACTTCATCTCAACTCAAACTAAGTTTCAGTAACTGTCTGCTAGCTCCTTGGGGGTCACTGTCGAAATTGATACTTCTACATGTCAAAACAAGCTGAAACTCAGAAGATTGCCTTCAAATACATTCAAAGACTATCTTTCAAATTTTCAGAGCATTTGGACATTATTTGGACCTAAACTCAGTTCAGATGGTCATCTACTAATCTCTGTGGGGTCATTGTGCGAAGTGACACCTCATGAAGATCAAATCAGCTAAAACTCTTAAAAGAAACTCAAATTATGTTCAAGGGAGGCTCTACAAAATTTCAGGTCAAACAGACATCATTTGACTCAAAGTTTACAAACATGTCAACTTTGGGTTAGTGACCCCTAAGTCATGAGGTCACTGACCAAAGTTCTGCGTCCTGATGCCCAAAATTGATGAAATTTGGGCACGAAGCTTCAATCATGCTCAAAGGAGATTCTACAAATTTTCAAATCAAAAGGATTTCATTTGAGCCTACTTCAACGATATGTCAGCTACGAGTCCGTGACTTCCGAGTCACGGGGTCACTAACTAAAGTCCTGCTTCTAGGAGGCTAAAGCTGATGAAATTCGAAATAGAGATTCAAATATGTTCAAAATTAATTCTCCAAAGTTTCAAGTCAATTGAACGTCATTCGGGTAGAAAGTAAGTTAACCGCCTACAGTGTGAGGTGAATAGTAACTTAGAACATGCAACAAGTGGGTCATTATTTGAAGTCCTATTCCACAAATGCAAACTGCATGAAATTTGGATGGACAGTCCAAGATACCCTTGACATCAGTCTCTCCAATTTTCAAACTAAACTGAAGTCATTTGGGCCTCAAACAGCTGAAATAAGGGCCCATTTTCATGAAAAGTCAATGGGAGAGTTGACCAACTTCAGAAGGTCCAAATGGGCTGAAGTTTGTACAACACACTCAAAATAGTGTCAAAAAGCATCCCCCCAACTTTTATGAACATCGGACATCATTCGGGCCCCAAACAGGCGAAATGGATCACATGTGCAAAAAGTCCAAAATGGGACCTATTAGTGACCATCGCTGCGGTCACTGACACCTGTGGAGTAGTTTTTTGAGGTTTTCAGCATTTCCTCCACTTCCTTTTGAACTCAACTTCCCATAACTCCCTAAACCACTTTTGAAATCTATAAATGACACTTGGGAAGGCTAGAGACACTAGTTCCAAAGTCTCAGAGACAAACTCCAAGGTCCCTAGAGTTCTAACCAAGATCATGTAAACCACAAAGCACTCTAAGTACTGCAGCCCACTTCTTCTTCTCCTTCTTACTAACTTGAGGTGAGAAATGGCTCAGAGAGGGAGAAGGAGCATATGTATTGTTTAGAAAAGATAATGTTCAAGTTTCATCAAGCATACAAAGGATGAAATCAATTCCTTTGTTTTTCTCACTTAGGAGGGTTTTTGGGGTCATCCCAGTAGTTGTGAATAAGCCTCCTTAGGCTTTATTTTATCCCTTGAAAATCATAGGTTTGAAATGACACAACTTTGGCTCCAATTTGTTTGCACACAACACCCTTTTTGAATTTGTACAAAAACAGTTCGTAACTAAAAGTGATGATCACAAAAGGTTTTGATTGTTTCCACGGCCAAACTAAGCCCTCGTAATGGTCACTTGATGAGTCTTTAAAAATGCATATTTTCATATATATTTTGGACCATTTTAATGACTCATTGAGTCAAAAGAGCCTCATATAGTGTGATCTAGTGGTTTCAAGCATTTTAAATTCATTGTAGTGCATTCCTGCATAATTTTTTTAAAAATCACACTTTTTGCATAAATTCATAAAACTTGTTATTTTTGGAAAATCAATTTTTGGAAAGTTCTGTGAAAATTTATATTCTTATGAAATAACTTCAATTTTCATCATCATTAGTTCATTCATATAAAATCATGAAAAATGGTGTGCATTTTTATTGTCATTTCATGATAGATGCGCCCACATTCATGCATTTGTGATCTTAGGGCTAAAATTGTCTTTTCACATGAAATCACGTTTGTTTTATAGGAAATTGATGATATGGATCCCATTTTCAAAGAATTGAGACAAAGAAATGATTTTCAAAAGAAAGGAGAGAAGAATTAAAGAGAAAAAAGGAAGAAAGAATAAAAATTTGCAAAGTTGGCATCATGGTCCCATGCACATATTCATCTGTATGGGGACACACTTGTGGAATGTTCAAGAAAGGGGTCTCATTCTCCAATTGTTATAAGAATTGAAAATTAATGTAAGAAAAGAAAGCGAAGGTGGAGAGAATTCGATGAAAGAAAAGTTAAAGAAGGAGAATTCAAAAATAAAAAGTCAATCTCGTTTTTGTTTAGACAACATACATTAACATGGTCATAACTCTCAAACCGAGTGTCAGATTTGGGCAATCTATTTACCGTTGAAAAGCTCTTTTCGAGTAGATATTCGCAAGGTTCAAAATTACACCAATTGGAGTTAAAATGATAAAGATATGACCTTAAGAAGTTTACTATACATTTTAAACGGGATTGAGATTGTCTCATCAAAGGTAGGCCCTATCCTTTGGCAAGTGTTAGCTAGAAAAGATGGATACACTTAGAATTCCAGTAAGAGAGCGCATCTTATCCCATCCCAAACTTAGAAGACTTATTGGCCAAGAAAAGGACTTACCAAAAGAAAAAAAAGCCACATATGAGACCTTCTTTGAAAAGGAGTATAAGAAAAAAAGTATAAACAAGGAACCCCTTTCCCATATTCTTTATAGAAAAATTACCCACCTCCCACCTCTAGATTTTTATACTCTACCTCTCCTTCTCTTGTTCTCTACATCTCAAGTCATCAAGGAAGCTTAACCTTAAAGCTACACTACCAACCTTGAAGTTCAACTAAAAGGAGGAATTTTTTTCCATCCTAATATGTGCAATCTTTTGTTTTAATTTTATTTTATATTTTGTAAAGGATTCTCATACTAGTTCAATAATATTCATCTTGAGATTCTTCTTATTCTTATGGTTACATGATTACTTAATTTGTGTTTTTCTTGTTTGGATTGACGACCCAAATAAAAGAGTATATTTTAAGAAATTGTTAGGCCTAGATTAAGTGAGAATTTTGAGTGAATATACCGCCTTTGACTACCTGTTATTACTGCTTTTGACTTCAGTTGCTTACCACCTTTGACTTTCTACAGTTTTTATTTATTTTCTTGCACTTTTCTTTTTAGTTCCTGTACTTTTAGTTTAAATTTTTGCATTATTTATGTTTATTGGCATCACACATCATTCTCATGCATCTTATCATATATGCCTCATTCCTTCATGCATTAAAGTACTCTTTGCATTAGTCTAGCTCACATGTTTCATGCATCTTGTAATTTTTTTTTAATTTGCATTTGCATCATTCATACATCATAGATTACTTTAGGAAAGTTAAGTTTTAGATTTGCAGTCATTTTTTTGTTTATCATGTTTAGGAAAGCTTTTCATGTTTGATTTCTTGTATTCTTAGATTAGAAAGTTGCATTGTTTGGTTCATATACATCGCATGGTTTTAAAAATAGCTTAACTTAGGTTAGTTTCAAATTTTTGTTCTTACTCACAAACTTTCTAATATAGAATTTTGTTTTAGAAAGTGTAGATTTTTAACTTAACTTTTAATTTAGGAAAGTTTTTGTTTTCTTTTAATTTTGTTTAATTAGTTTTTAACATTGTTTAGTTTTTATTTTAGTAAATTTCTAATTTTAGTTTTATTTTATTGGAAGTTCTAACTTGTGTGTTATCTTGTAGTAACTTAGTTTTTTTAGGAAGTTTTTGATTTAGGAGTTTTAGTTTTAGTAAGTTTCTTTTATTGTAATTTATTTAATTTTGGAAAGTAAGAATGATGGTTGTAATTTTTAGCTTTTAGGCTAGTTTTAGATTTTTATTTAGGACATGCATAAGTTGGAAACATCTTAAAATCATTACTCCCTGTGGATGACCTGGTCTCACCAGTTTATTATTATATCGCGGCTTTGCACTTGGAGCTCACGATCAAGTTTTTGGTGTCGTTATCGGGGAGCGCCATTTAAGGTAACTTCTCAAACTTTCCTGATTTACATTGCTTTGTGGGTGTGATTTAATTTTGGCATCTTTCTAGAAATAGGAGGACATGCATGGAATGATGAGCCACCCTAATTTGGAATAAGAAAGTGCATGGAATACTAGAAAGTACACATCACTCTGATTTTTAAAAACTTTCTAAAATTGGGAAAAATTACTGTTTTCAACTTATTATAACTTCTTTTGGAAGAAAGTACACCAAAAGTAATCTAATCGCTGTCCTTGATCTTCTCTATGTCCAAGAAAGCATTTGCCCCTGTAGTGCGCGACAGCTTGTCTGTTAAGGAAACTAGTCCTTCAAATGGGTCCATCTATGACTTTACCACTTCTTGGTGGCTAACCTGGCCGAGGTGGTTTCATAGGATCGTATTGGAGAACTGGAGAAAACTTTTCAATCTTAAGGAGTTACTGATGCTTTTTGTATAACTTAGGTTTTATCATTTTTCAAAAAAGAAAAAAAGAAAAAAAAACAAGTGATTCCAAAAATGGATTGGTGGGAATCCACAAACAGGAGGGGACTTAACAATGGGCAAACCAGTGGGAATGGAATCAATACTGATGGCCCACAGAAGTCCTGGCGTGCCTTATGCGAACAAAATAAGATTGCAAAGTTACATCAAAGAAATTGTTCAGCTGGATTTTATGAACAGAAGTGGGCTAATCACTACGATCATCATTACAATGAGGATTCTGTGGAGGATTTTAATGAAATGATTAGCTCAGATCATCAACCAATAAGGGTCTCGCATGATTACTCATACCCCATACAATCCTTCACTCCTATGGACGTGGGAATTCAATGGCGAGCTGAATCAAATTCAAATCAATGGCATTACTACAATGACATGAGTAACATGTGTGGTCCAAATTGGGATGATCAATCACTAGATAATTGGCAAAATGGGCCCAACATGGATCATATCTCTTATCCCCAAGAATTTACTTCAGACGGGTTGTATGACTACTTCTCACAGGATATATCATATGTACCCTTTTCTTCTCCCTGGTCATATGCACCTCATAATTCCCTATCGCCTGAATGGTCATATGAACCACCACCACCTTAAAGAATTCTTTAGAGGATACTTTAGCCAAATTGGTTAAGCTCACACAAAACACCATGCAAACCATACAAAATAATGAACAGTGCATGAAAAGCTTAATGACTTTGATTAATTAAATAGGGTTTGAAATGAGAAAATGAAATGCTTCCCCTGGAATTGAAAATGATCCTACACTTAAAGAAGATCTTGTAGATATGGATTATACAAACACGCAGTGGACATCGAAGGGTATGCATGAGAACATAGACGATGGTGCGATGCATGAACCAATTGATGAATCACATGAGCTTGTGTACTCCATTTTTCTTCAGTATTGCCCATTCCACTTTATTAAAGAGGAATTTATGCACTTTTACATAAATCCTTTCAGTGATTCAGATTCCTCTGATGAATTTTGCATTGCGGTCTTTCACAAATTTGATATTCCTATGATTGAGGAAACCACAAATGAACCTAATAAGCCTCAAAAGAAAGATTACAATTGGGAGGATGACCCCATTTTTCAGATTTCTGAGTCGGATAATCTAGAATCTTTGGAATCATATACTGACATCTTCATGAAATCTGATGACCTAACTCTTAAAGAAATTGCCCTCGCATTTCTTGGCCCTCAATGTTATTCAGAAAAACCTATGAACTTGGAGAACAGTGGTCCCATTTAGACTCCTAAGTCTAACAATTTGGAATCCTTTGAGCCCCTGTCTGAACAAAATGCTGAAATTGAACTAATGAAATTTGTGTCATGGTAGGACCTAGGGCCACCGGTTACTTATTACGTCCTCTCCTATCTTTGAAGGATATATTTTTAAGGGAAGAGGAAGAGATTTTCTTTGTGGTCCCTTCTTCACACAGTCTGCAAAAACATGCGGTGCTTATGTTTCATCTCTTTCTATGCTTCTTGTAAACTATCTGGAGAAAATTTTCATTTGGGATCCGGGTGGACTCATGGTTTTGAATCCAGTAGTGTAGTTTTTTTCTTTTTTTTTTAGCGTTGATATTTTCTTTTAGAGTAGCTTCTTCTCTTTTTGTTCTTGTTTTTCTATTTTGTCTAACCTTGGACAAGGAGCAGCTCAAACATATCTTTAAGTGACTTCTTTTCTTTACCTTCCTTTACATTTATGTTTCCTCATGTTACTTTTATAGTTCTATATTACATGCATAAACATTGAGGACAATGTTCATCTTAAGTTGGGAGGTGGGAACAAGCACGCTTATCCAATTTGAGACAAAATTTCTTTACTTTCTGTCACTTTTTAGGAAAATTTTCAATTTTTAGGACCTTTATTTTTTTGTTGGCATTTATTTGTCATTTTGAAAAAGAAAGTTTTCAAAGGAATTGAAGCAATTTGAAATATGTAGAAAACTGAAATTTTCATACTTTTTGGAAGGAAGTAAAAAAGAAATTTTGCATTTTTAAAAAGAGAAAAACCTATTAGAGGAATACCAAAACTTGCTTTTTACACACACACACATATACATTTTTTGACATTTTGGATGGAAGCTTTAATGTTGTTTTTGGAATTTTTCTGGAGAATACAATGTGAACTTGAAATTTAGTTTGTAGAATATTTTTGTTTCCTGCTTCATTGTTGGTGAATTGTACATATTAGACCAAGATAAATTAATTCAAGTAAAATAAGAATTGCCACTTAGTGTTTACTTTCAATTTGAAAAAAAAAAAAACGACAGCATATAGTGAGAACTTTGTGACTAGTATGGGTTCGTATCCTTTTTAACTCGAGCTAGCAAGCCAGTAGGGGTATTTTCATATCTAGTGCCCTAAAGCTATTTGGTTTGGGAGTCATTGGCCTAACGCTTGCTACATGGGTTAATTAGAAAGCTTAAGGGACCTAAACATTGCACAGTCATAAAAAAGAAAAAGAAAAAGAATGATGAATTGTGGCCCAAAGAGAGTCCGTAGACATTTTCAAGGGATATGTGCGGAAATACATAAGGACTAAGTTTGCTCCTTAGATCCCAACTTTTGTTATATCATATGAACTTGGAAATTTTTACGTTGGAAAAAGTAAGTGAGGAAGAGTGTCTATAGGAGTTTGCAAGGAAGTTTGTGCAGGGAAGGACAATGACTAGATTTGCTCTCTGGATTTTAACTTTTCTTATATCATATGAACTTGGAAACCCTTGCGTGGGAAAAAGATAGTGAAAAAAAGAGGCCAATTGAAGTAAACATTAAAGTGACAACTATCTGAGTAGCTTTAAGAGGAAATTTATTTTTGCTAAATTTCAGGGGATCAGACTCTTTGAAGGAAAAATTCTATTTTTGTAGCATTATCGTAGAATATCTGAAATAAGCCTTGATGTATATATATTTTGCATAATGCACGCAAGATGGTTTGAATTTGAGAAAGTTTTTGAAAATAGAACTGTGGCCCGGACTTTGAAAAGTCTAAAAGTATAATTATTCTAGATTTTGAAAATATCCGATATGAGTGAATTTTCTTTTGCGAAATTTCTTTTCTCATTTACTTTTATTTATTTTTTTCTTTTCTTAAAAAAAAGGAATTTTGTGGATATATTCACTGTAAATCCTTACAAGGCACAACTCGTCCACTAGGGGAATCTAAGGGTTTAAGGGCTTGTTGCATACGCTAAATGCAGTTGAGAGTGCTAGTGAAAGTGGCATTACATTCATGTTTATCATTCAACACTCCAAAGGTCGGGAAAAACAAGTTTCAGCACCCTAGAAGAGTCACAGAAGCGAAACAGAAGAAGAAAAGAAGCAAACAGTGGCCATTTTAGCCACTGTCAGCTAGGGGCTGTGAGCCACGGTCACTCCTCACTGTCTCCCTCTTTTTTGTATTTTCTCCATTTTTTTCATGCATTTTTTGCACTTTCTAAATTTGAATCACATCTGAGACTAGAGGGAGGGGTTGTAAATATTTACAAACTTGTAAACAACCTGCATCCCTGAGTTCAGAGCATTTGAACCCATGTAAACAAAAGGGAAAATAATAATGAACTAGTTATTTCCCATTCTTCTTAACGCTTGAAGTGTGTGAATGTTGAACTTGAATCCATTGCATTTCACATCACGTTTCGAACGCGATCAAAAAGGCTGTTTGTCGGTACATTGAAAGAAGCTGCCTTTGATTGGTATAAGTAATTACCATAACTCATTTTCATGATATGGCCCCATCACGGAAGAGAAGTTTATACTCCACTTCCAAGAGGATGATCAAACAGTCACCTTTGCCATGCTCAATAGTACAAGACTAGGAGACAATGAAACTGCATAGTCCTTTATTAATAGATGGAGAGCATTATCCTAGAAATGTTTGGAACAATCATCTCAAAGGGCAACCATCGAAATGTGCAAAACCAATTTGTGATCAAAGATTAAGGCTATCATACTTAGCAACAAAACTAAGTCTTTGGCCTAATTGGTTTAGGTGGCCATTGACGCAGAGTTGACCATTAAGGAAATCAGTCAAAAGAAGGCAAGCTCTTGAAAAACAGAGCTGTCTTTATCTTTTGTTCTAAAACCAAAGAAGAAATAGGAGGTCTTCAATGTATAAACCTCTAAACCTCCTCAGAAGCCTCAAAATACAAAAATTGATCAAACCAAGGATAAGGAATATGAGAAAAGGAAGAAAACTAAGTATCCCTTTGGTGGTGATATTGAAGTATCTTCTGGTCATTAATGGATGATAACAATATTGAACTTCCACCAATAAAGAAACTTGAACAAGCAGGTCGCATCAATGATCCGAACTACTGTGCATACCATCGGATGGCGTCGCATCCTCTCAAAGACTGCTTCATTTTAAAAGAAAAAGTAAATGAGATGTAGAAAAATGGAGTAATAACCTTTGATAAGAAGTATGATCTTGCTCCAGTCAATATGATCTCCTTTGGAAAATTTGCACCTGTAGCAGTATCTTCTCCACCGAAACCAATGATGGTTGAATTCCCTATTGTCAATGCAGTGCATGATGAACAAGGTTTGATGCCAGTCAAGACCTCTTCAGGGGAAGAAATGTGGGTCCACCTAGGAAATGATGAAGGCTGGGAGAAGGTTAAAACCAAGAAATGTGGATCCTTTGCCATTAGTTGAATCCAATGAGACATAATAATAGCAAGAATCGTCTTCTGGTTCATAGGAAGTAACCTCTATGACAAGTATTTCTCTTGAACCAAACGTTGAGCCAACTTTTTTGAAGCTGGACTCTGAACTAAGCACTTAACTCATTGTTCCTAAAGCAAATGGTCAGCTAGAGTTGCAAGAAGAGCACAATGAACTCAACATTGGCAGTCATGTTGTACCTTTAGAAGTCTTCCAAGTTCAAGATAAACTCTCTGATTCAGAAGAGGAAATGCCGTTCGCACTTGCTTTGGTAGTCATTAGCACTTCTACTAATGAAGTGCCTATATCTCAAGCCACTTTTGACAATGCAAATCAAGAGGCAACCTTGGAAGAAGTTAGCCAGCTCTTTGTTGAACCTGAAGAGGTTAATGCCATAAGAAGAGATATTCATCAAGAGGTTGATCGAAACAATATAATCAACGACGACACTTGTTCCGGTCACAGTTATAGAGTCAACTATGATAGACCTTCTTCTTCTTCTTATGTAAACCTTCAGGGAATAATCTAAATGTAAATGTAACTTCTTCAGAAGCAAATGATAATGAAAAAGTCATCAGAGCCATTCACTTATAATGTTATTGAACACCTTAAGCACAGACCTACATGGCTTCATATTTTTTATCTTTTGTAAATGTCTAAAGAGACTTGTAACAACTTCATTTGAGCTCTACAGGCTTTAAATTCCAGTAATCAAACTCATGTGGCGCAAGTCCATCGGATAGAGAAAAATTATCTTAAAGTAAAGTCCAAAAGGCCTCAGAAGCAATGCATAAAATGTCTTTTCATTCATAATGCTTCTAAGGCCATCATTTCCTTCGCCAAATATGATCTCCACTTAGGTGACATGAAGCACGCAAGGTCGCTTTATTTCACGGTTTACATCAAAGACGTATCTGTTCAAAGAGTTTAAGTTGATCTAGGATCGGCTTTGAACCTCATGATAATTACAGTTCTTTAGGAACTTAGATTGGAAAAGTCCAAGATCCGATTAGCAAGATTCGGATTCGGTTTCACTTAGGTGATCTAACTTTAGAGGCTACTTTGCATGTGGTAAAGACACGTGTTTGCTACAACATTCTCTTAGGAAGGCGATGGCTTCACAATTATTCCATAGTACCTTCCACTCTCCATCAATGCCTAAAATACATTGATGACGAGGGTAAGGTGCATTGAGTTTTTACGTATAAAAAGCTATTCAAAAGCAAGGAGGTTTACTTCATCGACGCAATTATGTATTAGGAAAGACCTGTAAAGTCTAAGCCAGATACAATTAATTCTTTCATGGATGATGATCCTGCAAAACCCTTTACCATCTCAATAGAAAAGAAAACCTATCCAGGGTTCGGCAAAAGATCTGAACCCACCAAGAAGTTAGAGTTTACAAAGAAGCCAATAATTAGATTTGTGGATACCAAAGCTCCTTCGGTGATCAAGGTCAAATCTTAAATCAAACAGTCAGATCTACCCATGGTCATATCCACAAATCTAGCCAAAATAAAGTAAGCAGGCATTGTAATTCATACAAGCAAGACATGCAGTCCAGTTATGTATACAACATCCGCTAGGAGCTTAGTAACCCCATCAATTGGGGTGAAATACCTATTACAAGACAACGAAGACTCTCATATTCAGCAAATGTGATTTCCTTAGTTGGTAACTCAGTTCTGATCAAGAAAGTACTGATGTACCTCCCTCAGTCAAGGGAATGTCACCAATGAGGTCTGATTCTCCTGTCACTTTCAATTAACTTGTGCTGACATCATAATGCAGGGGTGAGTCATTTTACAGATATCAATAGATGGCTTTTATTTAACTGAAAGACACAAAAATCCTCGACACTACTTAGCATGGATCTATCTGTATTGGTTAGGCTTACTGTCACAACCCGAGCCCAGGAGGTCGGGGGTTAGCAAAAGCCAAACCAATGACACACGTACTCCCGTACCTGCACACTTAGACCCGGTCCAAATGTACACATACAAGGGAAGATTCACACGTGCAAACATGTACGCGGAAGCTGTAGATAACAAAACATCACAACATAATATGTAGGAATAGCGTAGAAAACTAGAAGTTACATATATCATGTCTGACATTGTTACAAAATGAAACAAAAGACTGTATACAACTCATGAATGAATACAAGCATGATAGATCTCAAAAGAATCAAGACCCGTACACAAAATGAGAATTGATGCTCTCCGAAAGGAGGGATCACGCCCACTCCTCTAGCCCGGATGGGGCCTCGGGGGTCTCTCCTGCAATCTGACTGATCGACGTGGGGTCGGTCTGGGTATCTGAGCTTGCAACACCAAGGACAAAGCATGAATATAACGATCCAGCAAAGTATAAACAGTAACAAGATAACACATGCTGTCTCTAATCAAATTAAAGAACAGAAGTAAATCATAATATTTCAATGCTTGTAAACTAGGCAATCGTGCGAGAAATACAGTATGCTCGAGTGAATAAAAAATACATACACTGTACATAACTAGGCGGCTACCACACATGCCATATGCTCCCAAATGAGGGATCTTATAAACATGAGGAGAACACCATTGTCCGGGTCAGGGTACAAATGGGTCTCAAGTTTCCTGGGGTCCGGATTCCCTAAGATGTGTCCTTACTGCAGCAAGGCTATATAACTATACCAAAGTCACCCCGTCTGGCTCCTAAAGCTGAGGCAAAGTAGTGCCTGATCATAGTGAATCAATCATGTGCTACACCTCAAGTCAAACATGCCAACAAATATATCATACGCGCATAATCATGATCAACATACGTGTATACTCAAGGTGTAAAAAACATAGCAATTAATTTATCAACTGATGTGTAAACGAAATCACATAATCATGTTAAAGAATGGATGTCAATGCTTGACCTGCAAGATGCAATGCAATGAATCCATATCGAGTCAAGGGTACTTACAATCCAACCCTATTCTAGTTATCCAGAGTTTCTAACCGTGCATGTTGATGTAGTTTTAAGGTCTCCGATGTATGATTGTCTAGTGTTGCATTCTACCTGAGAGTACGCCGAAATCCCTTAAACCAACACCCATGGGAAGGTGCTTAACCGCTAGATAATGAACATGAGTGATTCGCAGCCCTCAAGATCATTCACGTAGTAGTCACACAGTCCATTGGGCAAGTCATGGTCACCTACCTTCTAGGTCCAAGGCCCTACCAAGTCATCTTCCTTTGCTACCTTTTCACCTGTACATTTTTCTCAGCTCCGCCGTAGGAGACCTCATGGCTCAGCCGCAGGTTCCGTACGGCTTAGCCGTAAGAGAGGACACGGCTTAGCCGTGGCCACAGCGTAGAAGAGATGCAGATTTGCATACTCTCAGTTATTTTTAGGGACACCTTGTATTAATCTACGGCTGGGTCACGGTGGGGCTTACCGCTTAGCCGTACTACATGTTACTGCTTAGTCGTAGCACAATTCACGGTTCAGCCGTGAATGCGCAAGGCCAATGTCTGGAGGATTACAGAATAACTGGAAACGAAGGAAACAATGAAATCAAAAGAGAAGAACTGAGCTCAACTGGGCTGTAAACATGCTGTACATATAAGATCATGAATTCATTTCAATCACACACATACCATCATGGGTTCATACAAGTTATGCTTATACTTGCATCAATTCGATTCTAACACTTCACTTGTTGTCCTTGGGGCTCAAATCACGTCCAATCATAACCCACAGCTATCGTGCATGAAAGGAGAGAGAAAACCTCATGAGCCTAATCATGGAGAATAAGAAAGGAAGGGAGAAGAGGAATCCGACCTTTAGACATACCTGAGTCACATGAATCCCAAGCTCTCTGGTTGTTGGTGTGGATCAAAAGAAAAGAGAACAATCGAAGGAGAGAGAGAGAGAGAGAGAGCTCACGAAAGAGAGAGCTGAAGAACTGAGAATAAGATAAAGGAGAAGAGGGTCGGTGAATGGATATTTATAGGATAAGGTTGAGGAAATTTACAACCAAGTCCAAATGCTTAAGGCCATTTACAGTTTGAGTCAAATATAGGTCCAACGAAACCATGCGACATCTTTTGCCATTGGCACAGTTACAGCATTTAACGAACTCAACAAGAGACACGTGTTGACACCAAGATGATGCATAAATGACAAGATCTTGGAAAAATACAAATTACGAAAAAGGGCTTAGTCTACCTAAACCAGTTTAAACTTAACCCAACTACCTATCCATAAACCACAACAAAACTAAAACAAGAATATAACATCATTAGCAACAAAAACAACCTTAATTAGTCGTTAAACGAGATCAAGCTGGGTCGGGATGTTACACTTACGGCCAGCCCTTCGCAGCTTAACAGTGGCAATGGAGTTTCAAATCTTCAATGAGATGTCTCGAATTGTTTCATTCATTGAAGTGGCACTCTATTGTTTGTGCAGAAGGTCTAGATGGACGTGCCTAGTGCATGTTGTCTTAGTGGTCAGAGATTCAGATTTTGAGGATACTGAGAAGATAGATACCCCATGATCATGCTTGAAATGTGATATGAAATGCAATAGATTCGAGTCCAACATTCACACATTTCAAGCGTTAAGAAGAAGGAAAAATAACTACAGTTCATCATTATTTTCCCTTTTGTTTACATGGGTTCAAATGCTCTGACCGTTGCTGAGTCTTTAAAAATGCATATTTTTATATACATTTTGGACTATTTTAAGGACTTATTAATTCAAAAGAGCGTAATTTAGTGTGATATCATCGTTTTAAGCATTTTCAATTCATTGTAGTATTTTTCTACATAATTTGTTTAAAAATCACACTTTTTGCATACATTCTAGAACCTGCCATTTTTAGAAAGTCTATTTTTGGAAAGTTTTGTGAAAATTTATATTCTCATGAATTAAATTTAATTTTCATCATCATTAGTTCATTTATATAAATTTATGAAAAATGGTGTGCATTTTTATTATCATTTCATGAGAGATAGGCCCACATTCATGCATTTGTGATTTTAGGGGTAAAATTGTCTTTTCATATGAATTCACATTTGTTTTGTAGGAAATTGACGATATGGGTCCCATTTGTAAAGAATTGAGGCAAATAAATGATTTTTAAAAGAAAGAAGAAAAGAATTAAAGAGAAAAAAAAGAAAGAAGAAAAATTTGCAAAGTTGGCTTCATGGTTCCACACACATATGCACATGTGTGGGGACACACTTGTGGAATGTTCAAGAAAGAGGTCCCACTTCCAATTGTTGCAAGAATTCAAAATTAATGTAAGAAAAGAAAGCTAAGGTGGAGAGAATTCAAGGAAAAGAAAGTCAAAGAAGGAGAATTCAAAATAGAAAGTCAATCCCATTTTTTGTTTGTTTGTTTGTTTTTTTTTTTTTGATAGCATACATTAAAATAGACATAACTCTCAAACTGAGCATCGGATTTGGATAATCTACCTACTGTTGGAAAGATCTTTTTGAGTAGATATCCGTAGGATCCAAGATTGCACTAATCGGAGAAAAAACGACAAAGATAGGAACTCGGGAAATTCATTATACATTTTTAGGCGGGATTAAAATTGTCTCATCAAAGGTGGGCTTTATCCTTTGGCAAGTGTTAGCTAAGAAAGATGGATGCACTTAGAATTCTAGCAAGAGAAGGAATCTTATCTTATCTCAAACTTGAAAAATTTGTTGGCCAAAAAGAGGACTTACCAAAAGAAGAAAAGCAACATATAAGACCTTCTTTGAAAAGGAGTAGAAGAAAAAATATATAAATAGGGGACCCCTCTCTCATACTCTTCATGGAAAAATAGCTTCTTCTCTAGATCTCTATACTTCATCTTTTTCATCTCTCTCTTCATTCATCTTAGTCCTAAGGAGGCTTAGCCCTAAGGCCACACTACACCCTTGGGGATTTCAACTAGAAGAGGTTCTTTTTTTTTCCATCCTAGCATATATTGTTCTTAATTTTATTTGACAATCTTTTGTAAAGAATTTTTTACATGTTAGTATAATGTTATTCTTCTTAAAATTTTTCTTCTTTTCTTATGGTTTGTGTAGATATTTTTATTAATGTTTCTTGTGCTTGGATTGACAACTCAAGATACTGGGATCATATTTGAAGAAATCATGAACTAAGTTTAAAAGAGAATTTTGAGAAGATAACTTTATTGCCTTTACCGCCTTTACCACCTTTACAACATTTAAATTCCAGCACTACTACATTTAAATTCTTGTTTTACTACCTTTAAATTTATGCACTTTTGAATTTTTTTCCTACATTTTTCATTTTATTTTTTGCACTTTTGTTATTTTTCTTGTTATATTCATGTTGATTTTAAGTTTTGTTTTTGCATAAGTTTGATGGTTGGATTAGGAATCATTGCATATTTTTTCACATCATACGATTTTGTGCATATTTAAGTTGCTGAAAATTAAGCTTTTAAGATCTAAATTAAATGAATGAATTCAGACTCAATATACAAATAGCATAACTCAAAACAGTTTTATTAAATTGCAAAAATGGTTTTTGGCAAAAAAGTTTAAAGTGGGTAGACCAGTCAAATCATAATAATTTTCTTTGAAACTTGGTAATTTTAAAGTTTAGGATGTGGTCTTTCATTTCTCAGAATTTCTAAGTAAAATAATTTCAGAAGGTTCGTGAACTAGAGACTTAAACTTTGCCAATCAGTCAACTTGGATTAGAATTTCTACACAGAATTTTACAAAGTTGTCATGTTCATGCATTAATAACTTTTTCGTTTTAGATCCTTTTTCACTTCTGGTTTTTTTTTTTTGTTAGTTTCTTACATCAGTAGAGCATAATTTTCAGCCATTAATCTTAGATTTAGGATGTATTAAAATAGTTCAAATCATGCATAAAATTTGCATCAGTATACTAGTTTTCAAGACTTAGAATTTTTCAGCATCTCATGGCATGCATTGCATTACTAATTTTACTAACCTTCTAATTTTAATTTTATTTCTATTTATATTTTTTTATTGCCTTAGATCATTTCTAGAATTGAAATATCTTTCTAAACTTGTTTTAATTGAAGATTTTAAATTAGAAAGTTTTTAGTTTTGGAAATTCTAACTTAGGAAAGTTTTTAACTTTTGTTTATTTTGTTTCTAACATTGTTTAGTTTAGTTAGTTTCTAATTTTAGTTTTTATTTTTGGAAGTTTTAACGTGTGTTTTAGTTTTGCAGCAACTTTAGTTTTATTTTAGGAAATTTTAGATTTAGGTTTTTTAAATTTAGGAAAGTTTCATTTTATTTGTTTATAATTAATTTAATTTTGGCAAGTGGGATGCTTGTATTTGTTGGTTTTTAAATTAGGGTAGTTTTAGATTTTTATTTAGGGCAGGTGATAAGTTGAAAATATTTTAAACAAATTGCTCCCTGAGGATTGACTTAGTTTCACCAGTTTTATTACTACATCGTGGTTCTGCACTTGGAACTGACGATCAGCGATGATGTAGGTTGTTTACAAGTTGTTGAAAAATTTACAACCCTCCCTCTAGTCTCAGATATGATCCAAGTTCAAAAAATATGAGAAAGTGCATGAAAATATGGTGAAAATGCAAAAAAAAAAAAAAAAAAGAGAAACAGGGAAGAGTGACCATGGGCCACGGTCACTGGCAGGGAGCCAGTGACTGTGGCTCATGGTCACTAGCAGACAGTGGCTGAATGGCCATCGTTTGCCTCCTTTTTCTTCTGTTTTCTTCTGTGACACTTTCAAAGTGCTAACTTTGTTTTATTTAATCTTTGGAGTGTTGAATGATCATCAAGAGAGCTGAATTCGACTGTAGAATAGGTTAAAACTTTTGTAGATCATCACTTTTGGTTACGGACCGTTTTTTGTACCTATACGAAGATGGTGCTGTATGAAGTCAAAGTTGTGTCATTCTGAACCTATAATTTTCAAGAGTCTGAATGAAGCCTGAAGATGCCTTTTCACAACATTTAGGGATGACTCCAGAACCCTTCCAAGTGAGAAGAACAAAGGAATTGACTTCATCCCATGCATGTTTAACAACATTTGAACATCATCTTCTCTAAGCAATACACATGCCTCTTCTCCTTCTTTGAACCATTTCTTACCTTAATTAAGTGAGAAGGAGAAGAAGAAGTGTGCTGGAACTAATTGAATGCCTTGTGAATGGCTTCGAATCTTTAAAAGTTGCTTTTGGAACTTAGAATTTGCTATCTCTGTTTGTCTTTATGTCTCTCCCCCCGTTTGTGTTAAACTCCCCTTTTTATAGACTTCAGAGGTAATTTTTGCGAGTTATAGGGAGTTGAAACCGTAAAAAATCGCAAGAACTGCTTTACAAGTGTCAGTGACTGCAGCCATGGTCATTCCCAGTCCTGTTTTTTGGACTTTTGCATATGTGACCCGTTTTCACCTGTTTGAGATCCAAATAATATCCGATCTTCACGAAACTTTGAGAGATGCTTTTTGACACTATTTTAAGTGTTACATTGAAATTTCAGCTTGTTTTAACTTTCTAAAGTTGTTCAACGCCCCGCGTTGATTTTTTATGAAAATGGGCCATTGTTTTAGCTGTTTGAGGCCCAAATGACCTCGGTTTGGTTTGAAACTTAGAGAGATTGATGTCAATAGTATCTTGAAATATCCATCCAAATTCTATGCAATATAGATTTGTGGAAGTAGGATTTCAAACAGTGACCTATTTGTTGCATGTTCTATGTCACTATTCACTTCACACTGTAGGTAGTTAGCTTATTTTCTACCCAAATGATGTTCAATTGACTTAAAACTTTGAAAAATTTGTTTTGAATATATTTTAAATCTTTGTTCTAAATTTCATCAACTTTGGTTTCCTGGAAGTAGGATTTTGGCTAGTGACTTCTATGGCTCGGGGGTCACTAATTTCTAAGTTAACATGCATTGGAAGTAAGACCAAACGAAGTCTTCTTGACTTGAAAATTTGTAGAATCTCCTTTGAACATGACTGAAGCTTTGTGCCCAAATGCCATCAATTTTGGATATCGAAAAGTGGGACTTTTGTCAGTGACCCCATGACTTGGGGGTCACTGACCCAAAGTTGACATGTTTATAGACTTTGGGTCAAATGATGTCCATTTGACTTGAAATTTTGCAGAGCCTCCCTTGAGCATAATTTGAGCTTCCTCTAAGAGTTTCAGCTAATTTGAATTTTGTGAGATGTCACTTTGCATGGTGACCCCACAAAGCTTAGTAAATGATCATTTGAATTGAGTTTGGGTCCAAATGATGTCCAAATGCTCTAAAATTTTGAAGGATAGTCTTTGAATGTACTTGAAAGCATTCCACTAAGCTTGAGCTTATTCTAACATGTAAAAGTATTTATTTCCACAGTGACCTCAATGAGCTAGCAAATAATCATTGAAGCTTGGTTTGAGTTGAAATGAAATCCAAATGCTTTGAAACTTTGAAACATCATTCCCAAACATGCTTATGGAGTTGCCATGAGATTTTTAGCTATTTTGGTAATCCAGAAGTTTGAGTGTGTTCAATGCCCCCCTAGACTTTGAGCTAATGAACTTTGAACTTGAAGTTTAGTGAGTCATGTGACCCAATGAAGTTCATTAACTTTGAAATTAGAGTTGCTGCACTCTGAGCTCATCTGAAGTATTTTGAATGGATTTCACCAGCTTTGAACATCCAAATGTAGTATTTGACTTGTCATTCCACAATCCTAGGGTTTGTGTACCCTTGGTTTGGAATTCTCTTGTAATGTCTTTGTTGCAACATTTGTAATCTTTTATGGGTCAACACCCCCATGTACTCTATTGTACATTGGGATCCTCCACTCTTGTTGTGCCCCACTCCATCCCAAATTTATGATTTCAGAGGTTCTTACTTCTTCATGCCTCCATCCAAGCAACATAATCACTTAACAGTTTTCCATGGGGCAGAAGATGCTTCTGTTTCATATTCTATCGACAAGATCACCAATGATGGGAGAATAGGGCTTGACATCTATAACCTTGTGGTTTGCAACATGATAAAGAACATGGGATTTAATCTCAAAAAGCCCACAGGACTCAGAATAAGTGCAATAGCGTTCAGGTCCCTTTTGATATCTTCACTTTAGAAATGAAAGAAAATCTCCAAAAATGATGTAGAATTGAATAGCCGTGACATTGCATAGGATACGTTCCTTTCAACAACGTTCCTAAGATAAACCAAGATTTTAAAGCAAGATTGTGCTTTCCACCGAAAGGTATGACTTTGATGACTCTCAAGAGACCACTATCTTCCAAGATCTTATTGATTGGGCTGCTTTTCAGCATCCTAAGGGGGCAAGTGATGATGATGACATAATGTCACAATTCACTAAATATTGGCCACCTGAAATAAATGAAGAAATAGATTCATTTCAGTACACTCGTTGGGAATGTCTTGCCCTAGATGTAAAAGCTAAATAGCCTAAAAACCGAATCCATGGAAAGGAATCAGGCCTTGGCTTAAACCCCAAAATGAAATGCAAGAAGGTTTCACGGAGTTGGAAGTTTCCAAAGATATTGTGGAAGAACCTCCTTCCGAACCTCCAACTGAGGACCCAGTGTAAGAAATAAACTTGGGTACCCTAGAAAATTCTTGTCCTACTTTTGTAAGTTCTTAAATCAAAGGAAAAGAACTTAATGTGTATGTGAGAGCTTCTTGCGAGAATTTTTGGATTGGTTTGCATGGACCTATGCAGAAATGCCAGTACTAGATCCAAAAGTTTCCATGCACAAATTGAATATAGTAGATGATGCTAAACTTTTGAAGTAGGCACCAAGAAGGACAAAGCCAGAAATCATGGATAAGATAGAAAAAGAGGTCCAGAAGCTCAGGGATTTTCACTTCATTTGTGAAGAGCAGCATCCCGACTGGTTGGCTAACATAGTGCTAATCACCAAAAAGAATGGGCAAATCAAAATTTGCATTGATTTCAGAGATCTGAATAAAGCCTCTCCCAAAGATGATTTTCCATTACACATGCTAGAAATCATGATTGACAATACTTTCAAATTTGAAAGAATGTTATTCATGGATGGGTTTTCGGGATACAATCAAATCAAGATGTACAAGGAGGACAAGAAGCACACATCCTTTTGAACCCCCTTTGGTGTATACTGTTACACTGTCATGCCCTTTGGCCATAAGAATGCTGGAGCCATATATCAAAGGTTGATGATGAAAATCTTCAAAGATATGCAGCACAAGTTTATCGAATGCTATGTTGACGACTTAGTAGACAAAAGCAAAGAGAAGTCAGACCATCTAGCTGGCCCTTGCACAGTCTTCGAAAGCTTACAAAAATTCAACCTTCGAATGAATCCTCTAAAGTGCTTTTTTGGAGTCTCCTCTAGGAAATTCTTGGGATTTGTCATTCGAAAGGGAGGTATCGAACTAGATCCAGTCAAAGTCAAAGCTATATTGTGATGCCTTCTCAAAGAACTCTCAAAGAATTCAAAGGATTGCAGGTTAGACTTGCCTACATTTGCCTGTTCATCTTAAACTTATCAGGAAAACGCAGAACAGTCTTCAGACTCATGAAGAAAGGAGTTGAATTTGTGTGGGATAAATCTTGTGAAGATGCCTTTCAAGACATCAAACGGTATCTCACAAATCCAACGGTGTTTTCAGCTCCAATTCCAGGCAAACCTTTCATCCGCTACACTCGATTGAGCTCTTGATCATTCCTTAGGGGAATTATTAGCACAAAAGAATGATGAGGGTAAAGAGGTAGCTCTTTATTACCTATCATGAATGTTGGTTGGTGCCGAACATAACTATCATCCGGTGGAAAAAGAATGCTTCGCATTGATGTTCGCAATACAGAAGCTATGACACTACATCCTCTCCAATGTGGTATACTTAGTTTTCAACATTAACCTATTAAAGACGCTTGTGACAAAAGCTGGTGCACTGAGTGATCGTCTGGCCAAATGGTCTATTCTTCTCTCGCACTATGACATCAGATACACCCCTGCAATGGCAGTAAAAGGATATGCTTTTGCTGATTTTTTAGCAGAACATACACTTTTGAAAGACTTTGAATTCAAGGAAAATCTCCTTGACAAGCCGGTCTTTTTTGTTGAACAAATATGGATATCTACCATTGATCTAGACTTACATTAGATCATGCATTTTGATGGGGCTTCCAGAACAAATGAATTAGGAGATCCAGTTTCTGGGGTTGGAATTATTTTCTGTAGCCAATAAAGATTCTATGTTCCTCACTCCTTCTTAGTGATCAAGCCATACTCAAATAATGTGGTAGAATACACAACATTGATTATAGGTCTCGAGTTAGCCGTGGAATCAGGCATCAATATGCTCGGATTCTATGGAGATACATAACTTGTAAGCAAACAAATGAATCTTAAATACGAAGTAAAGAAACCGGATTTGTTTCCCTTCTTTAATAAACCTTGTGAACTTAAGAATAGATTCATTTTGATTGAATTTCACCATATTCAAAGACATCAAAATGTCAAGGCAAATGTGGTCGCAGGATTGGCAGCATCAATGTCGGTCCCCAAAAATGATAAAATGACATTAGAAGTAGTCAAAAGAAGGCTTCTACCTCCACTTGACACCTATAATGTAGTAGTAAATTGCTTTGATGTGATCTAAAATCGGATTTCATATTTCCAAAACTCATTCAGAGATTGGAGAGACCATTTTATTGATTACATTCTCCATGGAGTCCTGTCAGAGAATGCTAAGGACAAAAGTAGTATTCAAAGGCGAGCTCTAAAATCTCACTTTGATTTGCCTTCGAAGACTCTCTATCACAAGTCATATGATGGAGTTCTCCGTTGCTTGTCACCAAAAGAAGTAAATCAAGTACTCAAAGAAGTTCATTCTGGCCTATGCGGTGTCACCAGGTCGTACCAAAGCTTTATGATTAGATTCAAAGGATAGGCTACTACTGGCCTACCATGGTGTCTGATGCCATCAGTTTTGCAAAAAGATATAATGAATGCCAAATCCATGGCAATTACATTCATCAACAACCTGAATATCTACATCCTAAGTCAACCTCTTAGCCATTTGAGTCTTGGGGAATGGACATAGTTGGAAAAATCAATTTGCCAATGGAACGTGGTCATCAATTCATTTTGGTTGCAACGGATTACTTCTCCATATGGGTGGAAGCAGTGCCTCTTGCAGAAGTCAAAATAGATACGATCCTCATCTTCTTGAAGACATAGATCATTTGCTGTTTTTGGGTGCCTAAATGTCTACATCATGACAATGATCCTCAATTCAATAATGACAAATTCTACAGATTTTCTGACAAGTGCGGAATTCAATGCTGTCCTTGTACAGCATATAATCCTGCAACTTATGGACTTGATAAAGCCTTCAACAAGACCATTTGCAAAATCCTAAAGAAAAATAGTCTCTGACAACAAAAAGAGTTAAAGTACCAAACTTCCTGAAGCTTTGGCTTACAAAATTACAGTTCGAGGTCCAACAAAATCAACACCATATTCCTTGGTTTATGGTTGTACAGTTGTGATACCTTTGGAAATTAGACTTCATTCTCTTTGTGTTGTTGTGATAAACAAATATACTAAAGAAAAGAATGTCAGACTTCAAAAGTTAAATAGCCTTAATAAAAAGAGGCTTGCTGCTTGACAAAGCATCGAGTTATATCAAGCTCGTATGCCGGGTCTTTCAATAAGAAGGTCAGATATAGAGTTTACAAGAAAAGAGACTTAGTCCTTGTAGTCAAGAGGCTCATGTTCTCTACACATATGACAAAAGGAAAATTTAAATCCAAGTGGAAAGGACCTTATGTTGTCAACAAGGTCTACTCTAACGGCGTGCACTCCTCACACTTGAAGGAGACAGATGCATGATACTTATCAATAGAAAACTCCTAAAGAAATATTATACTTGAATGTTATTGAAATACCCAAACCATGTATAGTGTACATTCTCACTCCTAAAATCCTTTGGTTTCGAGCCTCATAACCTATGACTCCTAACCAAAATCTCTTAGACTTGTACAAAATGACTACGAGGATAATGTCCTTTGACCCGTCTAAGCAACTTTTGTTACTTGGATAATGTCCCTATAAGACCTTTTATAACATTTTACTGTATAGATCAAGTCCTTTTACGGATCCTGTATAACAAAACTCAGCTGTATAGAACAAGTCCTTTTGCAGACCTTATAGGGTTACCATAGGTTATATGGAATAAGTTTTTTTGCAGACCCCATATAACCAAAGCCCCTAAAAAAAAATTCTTTCCAAAAGAATCAAGTCATGAACCTTGGAGAAAGCCTCACACATGGGCATCGGATAATGTCCGTCTATATGACTCCTTTACTTTTGATTTGTGGATTCAAAAGATCGCGAGTCACACCCCATAAAAGTCTGAGAAAACCATACTAAACAAAACAAACCATATAAACCATACCAATCAAACCATGCATATAAACTGTAACAAACATCCATACAAAATCAAACTATACATTCTATACCAATGACAAAATGGAGCAAAAGAAAATTCCTTTCATTGATATTCATTTGGAGTTTAATACGAAGATTGAAATCGAAAATACATGACCACCAAGGCTAATCAAAATAAAAAAGGCCAAACAAGAGCTATAGTAAAGAGATCAAGTCCAAAAACTTCTTAAGCCGTCTCCTCACATTGAGGATTTCTTCTTTAAGGATGAGCCTTTTATAGTTTGCATAAGTCGGAGTAGTAGCATCGGTGCCAATCTTGTCTAGCTTGATGTTCATCTTGCTATCCAAGGATTGCACAAAATCATTTAAGGCTGTCTGCTTCATCTGCAGTTTGGTGATAAGGCTATCTTTGCTGGTTTGATTCTCTGAACTAGATTTCCTCAAATCATCTAGGGTGCTTCGAAGCTTCTGAACATTGTCCTATAGGGCAAAAAACTGTTGTTGCAATGTGGTGACTTGTTGCAAGTGATCATACTCTTCCTAGCGTATATCTATTTCTTGTGCTAGCTGGACATTTGCTTCATTCACCACTTTGGCTTTTTCTATAGCGCTTTCAATTTCAGTCAGTAACTGAACTCTTTCCATCAAAACCTCATCTAGGAAAGCTCTGGCATGGTCTACACTACTGTCCCAGGTGACTTTTTCTTCAAGTTTACTAAACAAGACAACAAAAGCATCATGGAAACTGCCTAATCAGCCTTTGGAGCAGAGCATACTAGTATCTCAGCCAAAGCTTTACAAGTCAATACATTCTTAGTTGTAAGATTCTCTTACGAGACTGTATCTAAGATACTGCAAAGCATCATCCTCATGGCTCCTTTGATAGCAAAATCGAGTTTAGGGGCATCGCCAAATAAATTTAGCTCTGGATGTGTAGAGGGGCTCGACTCACGTTCTTGTGAATTTGACTGAGTTCGGGAGCCCAAGCGGTCATCCTCTCTGTTTTCGGCAATCGTATCTTTACCCCCATGGATAATTAATCCTTCTTCAGGGATAGAGGGTGATTCATGTGAGCCTTATGAAGAAAAAGTAGTGGAAGGATCCCAAGTTGCATGTGGTGTTACTGTAACATTCAATAATACTTTTTGAGAACTTCCACCTTTAGCAGCTAAAGCTTCATCTGACATCTTCGGCACAGCTGAACCTTCTGACCTTTTCATTGGAGTCAGTTGCTCAGCCCTAAAATGTACTCTTGAAGGCGTCATGGCTTTGGGTGGTGTGAATCTGCAGGTGATAGGTGCATCACGAACATCATCTTTTATAAGATCCGCAATTTCATCTTCAAGAACCAACTTCTTCTGAGCAAGAGGGCCGGTCTTCGCTATGATCGGCTCTACTACAACAACCTCCTCACTGGGATGGTCGAGGTAATTGTCATTATCCTCGGATACCTCTTGACAGAGCGCATAGTGGTCACCTCATGAGAAACTCCACTCGTATCTACATAACTGTACTATACGCTCTTAGCTAGTTGTTTAATGGACTCTCTTGTAGCATCTCCAAATATGTGATAGGGCTTGTCAAAGCTCACTTGGTTGTTATTCTCCCAAATGGTGTTATTGGCCAGACACCAATGAGTGTACCAAGACACCAATAAGTGCACCAATTCCTCATTGTCAGGGCTCTAGTTCTTTGATTTCTCAAAGTAGATGCAAACACCTCATTCAGGTCTTTTAGATCAGGGTTACTTGCAGCTTTACCCTTAGAGCGGCTCTTTGATGCGTGGAAGTTGAGGTTGAGGGTGCTTTGCCTTTTCTATCTGCAAAACAAAAAAAAAGTGTGGGTGGGGGGGTGGGGGGGGGGGGGGGGGGGGGGAGGAAGAACATTATTAGTTACAAAAATGGCTAAGGCATGGAATCCTACCGAAATTTCGACAGCATCCCCCCTTAGCAAAAGGCTAAAAGGAGAAAATGATACTCAGTTTTGAGTCCAAGAATTGTCATCAAGGCACACTTAAGTCCTAGAACTGAGGCTCCTAGTCCAAATAGGTGTTCAAGCACCTTAAGGCAT
This sequence comes from Sextonia rubra, assembly GCA_037013555.1. NCBI lineage: Eukaryota > Viridiplantae > Streptophyta > Magnoliopsida > Laurales > Lauraceae > Sextonia > Sextonia rubra. Next base: position 12,967,717 of record JASUAD010000011.1, read on the forward strand.
TTTTAGGGGGCAGTTTGATTTGTGCTTAAGCACAAAAGATGCAGTATCCAAATGCATGGAATGCACGCACAATGCAAGGCATGACAGCAACTCCATACATCACAAAGTACAACCAAGCTCAACATGTATAAAAAAGTAGCATGTGAAAGCTGACGTCATGTTTTCAATAAGTAACATCAATTCAAAGCACTAAAACAAAAGTTAATCCTATTAGTTTGATGGCAATCATCTCCGGTCATTTCCCGTGATTTCATTAGACTTACCTGCAACTATTGGAGATTGTTTTACTCTCCACACTCAAATTTGAAGCCGACCAAAGGGTCTCAGCATTCCCAAGACAGTGTCTTTAACAAATCCCCATCTCTAACAAATCCTGGCAAATAAAATTCCCTATGATGATTTGCTTTGATGGGACCAGTAGATATTTTTGTGGTTACATACTCTTTTTAGTGATTATGAAGCTAATGAAGGAAATATTGCCATGCCAAGTAAATTTCAAAATAAGATCATCAACTATCATCAATGATCGAAAGGTGATATTCTGTTTAGTCGCTTCCCACAAAGACGGTCGGCATCACTCAAATTAACTTGGAAAATGCACCTCATGACGAAACTAGAATAAGACGTGGAAGTGTGAATTAGGCTTGGAGGTTGTGGTTGAGAAAAACATTGTAAAAAGCTCATTGGTGATCGTATTCAAAGCTACATATGGTCACTTGACTGGAGGTTAATTCTATCTTCATCGGTGCCTATACCGGTAACCCTCAATCATGTGATTTTTACTTCTCATGTTGGTGAAGGAGAGTAACCTTCTCATCAAAAGCAAAAGAAGTGTGCCTGAATAGCTACTTGAGTTTGATAACCATGAAAGAATTCCCACATAAGCCGTGGAGACCTAACTTGCACCTTACATTATGCTAGGAATTATGTGGACTGTCATTTATCAACCCCTTACACTACCCACAAGTCTCCAAAAGCCAGGTGTGTGCTCAGATTGTGTCAATGTTCAAGCATAACAGATGGGTGTGCCTTCACTAAGCTCAATAATGAACATGATGAAGCATAATGTTCTACCAAAGTTCTACATTCTCCCCAAATGAAACTTGTTCACTGGAAGTTTGTTAGAGGATGACTTCTCTACAAACCTTTTGCAGCTCAATGCCTTATGTACTACCACTAGATATTTCAAAGAGGTCATGTACAGTTCATTTTGGCAATATGATTCTGTTTTATGAAGCAAACAAAATAATAATAATAATAATAATAATAAAAAAAAAAATAAAGAGAAGACTAAAAGGAAATTTATGCCGAAGACAAGTCACTTGACTTATGACGAAGGGCTTGCTTAGACAATGTTTGAACAAGGTGATGCTCCATGGGATTGGACCCTAGGTCATATTATGAGTTTCGGATAATGCCTAAAAAGCATTCCTAAATCAATGGTTGTGATCAAATCAAATACCATAAAAAAAATGGCTTCACTTGCTGTGACCCATGGATGGTCGTGACTATGAACGTGTCCAAACAGTACTTTGGAAGAACTGAGCATAATGGAATTCAATTCTTGGTGATGATAGGAGATGGGGATGCTCTCTATAAGCTATTTTGTATCAAGAGGATTGAAGAGATCAAAGCACTTCAAATAGCAACAGAATCCCAAAAAAAAAAAAAAAAAAATCAAACAGTCATTGCATCAAATAGGTGGTGACCGTGGACCTCCCACGGACAGTCTCGGCCGTGACTGTGTACATGCTACAATGGTGCCCCGTGTGCTACTCTCAAGCACCCCTACATCCAAAAGTGTTTTTACAAGAAGGATATCGAACTCCAAACAGATTCAGAACAGTAACAAAGAAAGGAAGGGGGAGAAAGAGATAAAAAAGAGGAGCATAAACAGTCACCAAACAAGCAGTGACCTCAGGCATGCCTGGACAGTGCCTTAGTGGTGTAAAACCTATATGTTCTGCTACAAATATGAAACCATCATGGTGCATCAAGACCATCATTGAAATCAGGCATTGGAAACCAAAATTCACAGCAAACATATATATAAGGGGGAGTTAGCAACCATTCATGGCCGTGACAGAGAAAATGCTCAAGCCATTAGAAACGCCATGAATGTCGTGTACAATTCAATTGGTGTCTAAGGAATAACTTTTCATTAAAGTCTTGGATTGATTCAGGCATCTCAAGAACAAAAAAATTAGTCAGACATTTTGTCAAATAGGCTGTGATCGTGAACTACTCACGGACTGTGACTAGAGGTCTACTTGGACACTCCCTGACTTAGAGAAATCCTCAACGTTCTAGTTCTAAGTTAAGCACCCCACCAAGATAGAGGCCTGAGCAACATTTCTTTTTCATGAAACCAAAACAAAAAGGAGAAGGGCCGAGTCCCAATTCCACTCGCCGTGAACAACACGTCTTAAAGCCATGAGCACCTGTTGCGAATTTGGTGTGTGTTTCAGTTCAAAGTCCATCAAAGAGACAAAGTACAGTGCAAAACAAGGGCCTAACACTAGCCAAACCGTGAAAGCACAAAAACAAAAGAGAGAGAGAGAGAGAGAACAAACTCCAAATCATTCACTCGGTCGAAAACAGTGTATGGAGAAGATGAAGTTCAGAAGTTCTTACCGGCCATTGTCTGATACTTGGGCTCTGAGTTCCTTCTTTGAGTTTCCTGGTAAGAAAAAAGAAAAAAGAGGATGAAGGCGGTAACTTTATAAGTCGCGCAATGCCCACCTCCTCCCATTGTCACAGCTTGGCCAATGCTCATGGACACTGCTTCATTCCTAGGTCCATGGTCATCGTTGGCCATTCCTTTGTACATGGACACTGCTGTGTTGGGCAGTGAAGCCCATGGATTGATGCTTCCGTCTCTTTCCCACAGACACAAGCCATTTTAGCAAGTGGGGTCCACGACGTGCAGCTTCTTCTTCCACGGACTTAGTATGATTGGGCAGCAGGGTCCACAGCTTGTTAGCTCAGGCTTCCTTGACCACGGTCACTGATGCTTCACCCTCACTCCCATAGACATGGGCTGTTTTAGCAGTAGGTCCATGCCTTGGCCAAGTCCATAGTCACTGGTCACTATGGTTTTGAGTAGTGGGACCCATTGTTAGCAGTCCATTCTCTCAAATGTGATCATCCAAACCCCCACATCATGCGGCAAATCCACTTCAAGTACTTAAAAAACAAGGTGTTTTCCCACAACAGAGTGAACCCACTTTGGGTATTTCTTTTTAAAAAAATAGAAAAAAGAAAAAAAGAAGGGTTTTCTTTCAAAACCAATCCAAAACTTCAAATTTTTCTTGGGTCAAACCCAAATTTGAGACATCATTTCAAATTGCTTTTGGATTAAAATTCACAAAAAAAAAAAAAAAAAAACAATCTCCTTCAAAATTTCATTTTATTTTGATCCATGTCAAGCAAAGTCAAAACCTGAACCTTGACTTTTTTTCTTAAAACAAACTAAAAATCCATGAAAAATCCCAAACCCAAATCCATTTTAAACCCAAATCTTGATTTTTCTTAAACCTTAGGGATTCATTGGGTGGGTGTTCCCCATAGTCCCCACAAAAATGCTGCTTTAGATATCTGTGAAAAATAGGTCATGAGAAAATCAGATCCACTTTTCAAAATTCAAACTAAATTCACAAACTTCTGAATTTTTTAATACCTTAGGGATTTCTTTTTTGTGGTGTTCCCTACAGTCCTCACAGAGATGCTACTTTTGATATCTATGAAAAATAAGAAAAAAAATTAGACTCTTTATGTTTTTACCAAATTCCATCATCAAACCCCTCATGGTTTTTTTATCAAAATTTCAAAATTCTCAAGTCTAGGCCTACAACCTACTTTAACAAAACTACTTTTTCATCAAGCCATTCAACTATTCACCTAGACTGGCTATTTTGAGGCACAATGATTTCAAGGTTATTTTCCCATTATTGCACCTTGAGGGGGCATTTGTTGACCTATAAAAAAATAATAAACATTATAAGTGTTGCAGTGAAGACATCACAAACAAAATTCCAAGCCAAGGGCATATAAACCCTAAGATTGTAGAATGCCAGGTCAAGAACTGTAACACCCGACCCAAGTTAAGCTTGATTAACGAGTAATTAATTGTGATTATTAACTAATTAATGCGGTTTTATTTTAACTAAGTCTATTTTAGTTATGTGGAGTTGAGTGGGTCAAGCTTAGTTATGGATAGGCAGTTGGGTCAGGTTTGACCTTACCTAGATAGATGAAAGCCCTTTTTCGTACTTTTAGAATTTATGGTTTTACGTCATACATGCATCATATTGACACCAGCACGTTTAAGTTGATGAACTCATCGACTTTTGCACTTCACTTGACCATATTAGACTTCATTTGACTCAGTTGGAACCTCATTTGACTTATATTGGAAGTAAAATAAACTAAAAAGATCTTTTTATAAACCCTCAACTTATATATATTACTCAACTGGGTTCTTGTACCCATCTTAGTTGACTCTTCTGTAGCTGTCCAACGTTTTCCTCTGTCTTCCATTTCTTTTCTTCTTCTTCTTCTTCTTCTTCTTCTTCTTCTTCTGCGTTAAGACAACAACAGGGGTCTTGCATGTGGGATTTCATGCACCCACTCCATCATTTTAACTCTCCTCATGCCTTTACATTGAAGATAATGGTCTAAGGTAAGATCTTTGCTCATTACAATTTCCCTGAGTTAAGAAGACTCTCATTTTAACACATGCACTCATCCCCTGCCTCATTTCTTACATGCATAGTAGTTGGGCTCAAGAATTAGGTGCTTCCCCTTAAGTTGAGCCAAGAGAAATAATAGGTAGTTGAAAGCTTAATCTAAGGTAAGTATAAGCAAATTTTGGATGAATGCATATTGGTATAATATGATTCTTATAATTCTTGTAATTCTTGCAATTGTAATGTATTTTACAGCCCTTTATTTGTACCTCTCTTCCATTGATTTAAGAATGCATGTTAAGTTGCAAGTTTTGAAACTATACATGTAGTACTTGAGCTTCAGGAAATCGAAAGCTTATGGCTGCGTTGTAAGTCTTTTATGGCTCCAATTCCAAAGAGCAACAAATTTGAAAATTATACTACGACCAATCTATGGCTAAGCTGTAGGATGTGCTACGGCTAAGTCGTAACCTAGCTTTGGTCTAGCTGTAAGCAATTTTACTATTTGAAAACCCGAAAACATGAAAAATCGAAAACCTCTTATGGTTAACCCACGGCCAAGCCGTATAAATATGCTACAGCTAAGCTGTAGCCAAACCGTGGCTGAACTCTAGAGTAAATACAGCTAAGCCGTAAGACAAACCACAGTTCAACCATGAATGCGGGTGAATCTACATAACTATGGCTTAGCCGTAGTGCATATTACGGCTAAGCCATAAGATGCCTACGACTAAGCCGTAAGTTATCCATGGTTAAGCCATAAGGCCATTGAACAATTAGGGTTAATTTAGTAACTATTAAGAGACCTTGTAGGTCCTTTGTTTTTTAATCCCTTTTTCTCATTAACTAGTCCAATAGAATGATTGAACATCATGAAAGGTCTTGGGGCTGAGACTCATTCATGTATGTTGTCCATTTATTAAGCACCTCCCCATGAGTGTTGGTTTAAAGGACTTCAATACACATTCCCGATACAATGTAACACAAAAGAAAGATAATTATGTTTCGGATAACTTAAAACTACATCAACGTACGCAGTTTGAAACAATAAATGACTAGATTAGGGTTGGCTAGTAAACCACCATGATCCCATTAAATTGAATTGAATTGCATAGCATATTGAATTTCGGTTATTTCCTTCTATTCTTCTAATAATGATTTGAATTGAATGATCATTTCTCAATTAATTCTATTTGTGATATACATTTTCTATTGACCTTGACATTGAATTGAATATGAATGAATCACATATGAACATATTGCGTGCATAACTTGAATGTATATTATATGTTATTGTCCTTCCTCAGTGAATAAATTGTATGATTTAGTCAAGTTCACATATATGAATAAATCAAAATGTTCTAGCTCTACTTAGCATCAGCTTTATGATACTTGGCTGGGTTGACTTTGGTGTAGCATAAATGTTGCCGTTGTAGTGTGCTTTTCTTGGAGCTTTTGGACTCTATGTACGAGAGATCCATTTGTACCTTGGCCCGGTTGATGGTGTTCTCGATGCATAGATGTCTAGAGGGAAGATATGGAAAATGTAGTAACCGCATAGTAAAGTATTTCTGTTATTTGAATTTTAAAACATGCTTATTTCAAGTGCACGACATGCCTAGTTTACTAACTTGAACTCTATTAATCACATGTCATTAATTCTTTTAGTTACAACACGTATTACTTTAATTATGCTTATACTTTGCTGAAGAGTCTTATTCACAAATTGTCTAATGGTGTTACAGGTCTAGATCCCGAACTCGGTCTGATATAGACCCAGGAGTTAGAGAAGGAGATTGTAGTGGCTTTTTCAAATTTAATGGGTGGATAGCAGAAACTTATTGACTGATTCTTATGCTGAGAGCGACTCACTAGTATCTTAAGAATTGTGTATATTGGGGTTTTTAGGGGACTTGTAACATTTGCATGCACATAGACTATTATTTGCATGTTTTGTTAATGTTCCTTGATTTCTTGCAGTTTAATGTTCTACTTACTAGAACGTTTATCCTTGATCTCGTTGCATACATGTGCATGTCATATTTAGGTTGTATGGTTATTGTGTAGAATTAATACAATCATCTTATGTTCTTTTAATATTAAGTTTTTGGACTATTCCATGGTTATAATGATATTGTTGAACTATTCAATGAAAAGAGAAATAAACTATTGACGATATTGACAGGCTTCCACGTATTTAAATGCTTGGACAAATGGTTATTTCAACACCTCACATGTGTAAGCATGTGAATATCCCTTGTGTAACACCATTCAGACTCTGGTCTGAGTGTAAATTGCACGAGAGTACGTGTATCACTGATTGGGTTTAACCCCAATCCCCAATTTTTTTGGCTCGAATCGTGAGATACGTAAGTATGGTGTCAGAGCAGTAGCCATGAACAGTCCATAAGAAATGTCTATAAACGATTTAGAACGTAGGAATGTAGTGAGAATACGTTAGTATAGGTCTGAATGTCAATTATTTGACTTCATTGTCTAATAAGTTGATTGGGTAGGTAGGTATGTTACTCCTAAATGAGATTCAGTTCTTTTACAAGCATTTATCAAGTAATAAAGCATAGAACTAGTGAACAAAATCGTTTGATACAACTCATGGCAGATAATGACTTTTCGGGGCCTTACATAGATGTCCTTCGATGGGAGTTAGCATATCTAAGAGGTATACCTTTTGCTATTCAGACGACAGCCCTGTTGACCTTCTTCGAGAAGCAGAATTGTCCAGAGAATGGTATACTCTAAAAAAGAGTATCAAGTGTCTTCTCCCAAATTCGTATAAGGTTGTGTACAGAAGGAGACGACTTCTGTTGTGGGTATTTAGAGCACAAGAGATACTTAGGACGCATTCCAATTTCTTCCTGTATAGAGCCTGGACACTAAACAACAATAATGGTACACCAGAAGTGTACTTCAACGCCTGTATGGAAGCATTATTAGAACAACGCGATGAATACATCAACACCATCTAAGAAATCATTATCTGGTATACCCTTCATAGGGGACTGCACACTTTCATCGCACTTTATTGAAGGTAACTCCGTATGAACATTAGAATGTTAATTGACATCGATTTTTCTTTCTATATACTCTTCTTAAGTTATTTTCATTGAGCCTTTTCTCTACTTCAATATTTAAGTAGAGATCTAAGGTTCCTAACTTAATAACACTTTGAGTGTTGTAGTGTATGAATTGGGATACTAGGCTGTACGTGGATATCTAGTGTTGGAAGTGAGCGATTGAATCCAGTGATTAGCGAGTATGAATATTCACCATTATGTATTGATGTAAAATTGATCATTTATTGGGTGCATTGCAAATTCATGAAATATACTCTCGAGGCTGAATACCAATGACCAAAAGGTTATAAATATGAGAAGAAAATTTTAAGATCAAAATATATGAGTTTTGAAATCCTTAACGGTTTTTAGCATTGATTATTGCCTTGATGAAATATTGATCTTCAATGATTGAAATATTTTCTTATTATTCAACTATTGAAGATTAGCCAATCAATATTCAGTGTAAGATGATTCTAGCAAATCGATTGAGGCTTGATCTCTTTTAGCTTAGAAGAACAAACTAGAATAAATGAAAATACCTTTAAGAATCAGAGACAAGTATTGGGAGTCATTAGTTAAATCTTTTGATTGGTTGATTGATTGTCAACAATCATGGGTGAAGAATTGAATTTGTTGTTCTTATTAGATAAAAATATAAGTGAATAACATCAATGGTATTTTGATAAATTAAATCTAGCACTGTTAATGTTGGAAGAATAAAGATGTACCATGACTTAAATGAGAATTTAGTATTAATCACGATGATCAATTGATGATTTCCTTTGCTTCTGCAGGTTACTCAATCTCAATGTACACTAGGGAGAAATAAATTTTTGATTGAAGTAGCATTAAATTGCAATTGAAGTCATTTCATTTGAAACCTTAGAGTTGTGAAGATTTTATTGTTTACTTGTGGCTATAACTTATGATGAAAATCATCAATTGTTTCCAGTAGCATTTGGTTTCGCAGAAGCTAAGCATCATGATATCTGGGAGTGATTCCTTGCCAATTTATCAATGATATTAGGTTAACCGACTAATTTGACTATTGATTTTGATCGCCAAAAGGTTCTTATTCCAGCCATCAAAACTATTCTTCCTAGCGCATGTTACTGCTATTATTGTCATCATATAGAAGAAAACATTAAAATGGCATTTAGAGATGATACAATTGTATGGAAGTTCTGGCGAGTAGTAAGAGCTTGCAGACCATGCAAGTATAAGGCTTACATAAATGATAGCAATGCAATAAACAATGAGGCATTTAATTACATTCATGCAATTGGTCATTAACAGTGGGCAAATTCATTTGTGCTAGGAGGTATGACATGTTGACAAGCAATATGGTGGAATGTACAAGCAAGTCTCCATTCTCCACGTTTTAGCTAGGCCGATTATCAATGCACGGTCATATCATTTCTTCCATTTGTATCAAATGGGCTAAACCAGTCTGTCTAACATACTCCATTTGTCAGTCAATTAATTCCCACTTTCTTTGAGATGGATTTATGCAGATACATCTATATCTACCCAACTCCTATCAATTTCAATTACGAATACATTTCAAATAAATACCAATTCAACACATATTAATAGACGTAAGTGGTTAAGAAATGATGACTCCTCGAGAAATAGCGAAAGCTATATGATGGTCATTATTGAACAATAGTGGTAGTTCTTATCCTCCATGTGAGGGGAGCAGACATCCGAAATATACACTTATAATACTAACATCTAAATGGTATTGTCACAACCAGAGCCCAGGCAATCAGGGATTAAGGTTAAACCTAATCAGTGATACACATACTCCCCTGCGCCCACACATAGACCTCGTCTAAATGCACACGCACGAGGGAAGTTCACACGTGCCAACACATGTAGGTGGAAGCTATGGGTATCATTGCATAACAAAAAAAGATATACAAAACAAAATAAGATTTATAAAAGATTATATAACATATAGGATTGTACAAAAGTGAGTCAAAATACAAAATATAGAGACCACTACAAAGCTAATTGCATCCCACACAAAAGAAGACCTATATACATGACATGTCGCTCTCCGGCGGAGTGCTCACATCCACTCCTCCAGCCCTGACGGGGCGTCTAAGGTCTCCCTTAGAGTCTGGTTGACCGACTAGGGGTCGGTAGTGGGATCTGAGCCTACAACACCAAGGACAACTCATAAATACAACGATTTAGCAAAGCATAAGCAATAATAAGTTAACGCATCTTTTATCTAACAGAATAGGGAACAACTAATAATTCATAGAGCTCCAAGTTTGTACACTCTGTAAATTGTGCAGCCGAATAAAACATGCTATAAGAATCAATGTATACAGGTCATATATTTGGCTATGTAACTACTACATTTCCCATATCCTCCCTCTTGGGATCTTACATACTAAGAACACCATCGACCGGGCTAGTGTACGAATGGGTCCGGGTTCCTGAGGTCCAAAAGCCCCAAGACATAAACACATTACAGCGGTACCATATATACTACGCCAAAGTCAACCCCGTCGGGTATCCTAAGGCTGAGGCTGAGTAGTGCCTGACAATGGTGATTCAATAATATAATTGGATTTAAGGACTTACATTCAATGCATTTGTAATAACACTCATACACAAGTGCATATTGATTCATATCAGTAATCAGGGTTAGAGACATATCAAACAAGGAAAAGGCATATTTCATTTGATATCGACAAGACATACGTTGAACCTTCAATGCATATGTAAGAATGAAGGGCAATGATCATCATCCAATACGCCATGCAATGCAATTTGAGCGGATCAAGATAGATTACTAGCCAACCCTGATCTAGTCATCCAGTGTTACTAACCTGCATGATGATGTGGTTTTAAGTTATCCGATACACAGTTGTCTTTCTTATCGTGTTGCAGTGTATCAGGAGAGTGTATCAAAGTCCCTTAAACCAACACCCATAGGAAGGCGCTTAACAGCTGGATAACATACATGAATAAGTAGTAGCCCTCGAGATCATTCATGTAATTCTCATATTCCATTGGGCAAGTTAAGGTCGCCTACATTCTAACTCAAAGGCCTTACATAGTCTTGTCAATACCTACCTTGTTACTTTCCAATGGTCATATGGCTTAGCCATGGGTGACCTACGGCTTAGCTGTAGACATCTACAGTTTAACCGTATTATGCACTACGGTTCAGCTGTGGCTCCCCAAACTGTTTATCCGCATTTACGGTGAGCCAGGGCTAACCCGTGTTCCCTCTTACGCCGTCACCATGGTTGTTCTACGCTCAGCGACGGCTGGGTACGACGTAGCCATAACACACTTCATGGCTTAGCCATGGCTGGACCGTAAAAGGTATTCTCTATTTTTTGCTCTGGAAGTCAAGCCGTAACTTAACCTATGGTTCGGTTACGGCTAGCCTACAGCTTAGTCGTAGTACATTTTACGACTTAGCCGTAGCCTTACCGTAGAGTAAATCCAGGTTTTGCAACTATCTGGAAAGTGAGCCATGTAGTTAGATGGCTTAGCCGTAAGTTGCACAGGGTCACGTTCTGAACCTATTACAGAGCAAACTATCTGAGCACAAAGAGGACACAACAAGCACAAGTATGAGTAATTAGACACAATTGGGCTGTAAACACAAACCACATGCAAAATTAGGAGATTATTTACGATCAATCATATACCAACACGTGTTCATCCAAATTGTGCTTATACTTGCCTTAAATAAGCTTTTTCACGTTACTTGTTGTCGTTGGGCTCCAATTCAACAAAACGCGACCTAATGATCATGCATTCAAGAAGAAGAGAGAAAGAGATGTTGAACGCATGTAGAAGAGAAGGAAAAGAATTCGAGCTAATCAAGAACCCAATGTTTACTTTCAAACACGCACAAGAAGACAATATAGAAGATGAGTGCACAAAATCCCCCTTTCTCTTGGCTTTGATCGTGGAAAAGAAAAAAGAAGAAAGGAAGAAATGAAGGAAGGAAGAAAGGACGCTGAAAGGGAGAAGAGAATGAAAAAGGTCGGTGCATGCATTCCTTAATATAAGATAAGGATGAAATAATTATAAAGAAGTCCAAAGGATTCGCGATAATTATAGTTTAAGTCAATTAAGCGTCCAATGGAATCAAACGAAGTCGTTTACGTGCGAGTCAGTTACAGAAAGTGACAAGCTCAACAAGATACTTGTAATGACTCCAAGATGATGCATAAATGACGCAATCTGACGAAAGCTAAAATTATGAAAAAGTGCTCATGTCTACTTAATCTAGGTTAAACTCAATCCAACTACCTATCCATGACCTGGAACAAAACAAAACAAAGTCATAACATATACAACAACTAATTTGCCATTAATTAAGTGCTAAACCAAATTAAGTTGGGTCGGAGTGTTACATCCTTTCGTACTTATGAATTATTCCGTCATCGGAATGAACACGTACCTATGTGAAGAGGTGGGGATACTGTTGCGCCATCTGCTCTTCTAATTCCGAAGTGGCTTCGTCGGGACCATGATGTTCTCACAGCACCTTGACCCACCGGAATGTTTTGGTACGCAATATCTGCTCTTTGGTTCCCACGATACGGAGCGGATGCTCAATGTATGTCGCATTCAGCTGTGTTTGCACATCGTCATATCGAATGATGTGGGTAGGGTCTCGAACATATTTGCGAAGCATCGACAGATGAAATATATTATGTACTCCAGAAAACTCCACTGGAAGAGCCAACCTATACCCTAAATCACCGATTCTGCTCTTAATCTCAAATGGCCCAACGTATCTCGGAGTTAACTTGCCCTTTTGACCGAAACATATCATACCATTCATCGGGGAGACCTTCAGAAAAACCCAATCTCTAACATGAAACTCTAAAGCTCTGTTGCGTGTATCTACATAACTCTTCTGTCTGGACCGGGCAACCTTGAAATTCTCTATTGCCTTTTGTACCTTCTTAGTAGTTTCGGAGGTAATCGTCAATTTGTGAAAACTTCGAGTTCCAACTTCTTCCCAGCAAACTGGACTCCGACATTTACGTCCATACAGCGCTTCATACAGGGCCATATAAATACTCTTATGGAAATTGTTATTATAGGCAAATTCACACAATGAGAGATGTGTATCCCATTCCTTCTCAAAGCTTAACACACTAGCCTATAGCATGTCTTCTAATGTCTGAATCATCCATTTGGATTGCCCATCCATCTGCGGGTGATACGCTGTGCTGAAACTTAGCTTGGTACCAATAGCATCTTGAAATGCTTTCCAAAAAGATAAAACGAAACAGCTGTCATGATCGGATACAATCAACATGGGCGTACCATGTAATCTAACAATCTCATCCACAAAATTTTTAGTCATTTCTGAAAAGGTCATACCTTTCTTGAATGGAATGAAATGGGTTGACTTCGTTAATATGTCCGTAATCACACAAATAGTGTTATTCTTCTTACTCATTGAGGTACCCCGAAAACGAAATCCATGGTAATGTGTTTCCATTTCCACTGTGGTATATGCAATGGGTGTAATGAACCTGTAGGCCTCTGATGATTTGCTTTCACCTTCTGACAAGTTAAGCACCTAGCAACAAACCCTACGATTTCTCTTTTCATGTTATTCCACCAAAACCGGTCCTTTAGGGTCTGATACATCTTTGTACTCCCTGGATGCATTGTATATTGAGTATAGTGTGCCTCTGTCATCAAGTTCTGCTTCTAATTATCAATTGCTGGCACACATAATCTACTCCAAAAATATCAAACTCCATTCTCCAGTCGAAAGTCCGGTCGCTCTCCAATATGGTCTCGGATTTGCTTCAAGGTTAAATCTTCAAATTGCCTGTCCTTAATTTGCTAAATCACTTCAGGTTAGAAGACCAGAGTACTTCCTAGCATTATATAGTTGTTCGTCAATCTCACTTCGACAGGTTTATCATGCATCATTAAAAGGAAGTTGTCTAGAACATTTAACATTTCTGACTTTCTACTAAGCGCATCTGCCACTACATTCCATTTCCCTGCATGATACTTGATGGGGAAGTCATAATCCTTAATAAATTCAAGCCATTTGCATTGCCTCATATTCAAGTCATGCTGCGTGAACAAATATTGTAAACTGTAGTGATCTGAGTGTACCTTAAATTTTATGCCATACAGATAATGTCTCCAAAGTTTCAAAGCAAACACGATAGCTACTAGTTCCAAGTCATGTGTGGCATAATTCTTCTCGTGTTCTCGGAGTTGTCTCAACCCATAAGCAATCACCTTACCATGCTGCATCAATACACAGCTCAAACCAACTCGAGAAGCATTAGAATAGATTACAAATCCTTCACCTCCATCTGGTAGAGTCAGTACTGGGGCGGTCGTTAACTTTTCTTTCAAAGTCTGGAAACTAGCTTCGCACTCATCGGGCTAGTGAAACGGTACATTCTTACTAGTTAACTTGGTCAAAGGAGCGGATGTCTTAGCACAGTCTTGGACAAATCTTCTGTAGTATCTTGTAAGTCCAAGAAAACTCCTAGTCTCGGTCATCGACTTTGGGCTGGGCCAATTCACTGCCCAAGATGAATCCTGGGCATTAGACTTGCAGTTTAAGGTAGTTGGACTTCAATTGGGCCAAGATGAATCCGAACTGAGCTGGGCCGAATATGAAAGATGACGCACAAGATGAAATATAGTTGGTACAATTAATATGATGCCAATATGATGTAAGACCATGTAACTCTACATTATGAGGTCCTTGACTGCCTAAGTAAGGTTCGAATCCAACTTAACTACCTATCCTTGATCTAAACCCAAAAGATTTAAGTTGAATTAGCTTAATTATATATATACTAATGTAAAATAAGATTAATTATAATAAATTAGGATTAGTTTGCATGTGGACCTTATACCTTAGGGCACGAATTGTGGATTATATAAAGGGTGTTTCTCTTAATCTAAAGCATCCATCTCCTATTCTAAGATTAAGAATACATGTTGGAGATGCAGATCTCATTGTTTCAATTGAGAATTCACATTGAAGATCATCCTACTTTTCTAAAACTTCCAATGGAGAGATCATGCTGAAGCTTTGGGTTAGAGAATATTACTTTTACATCTTTATAGAAGATTGGGATCATCTTGCCCGTTCAAGGTGTGGTGTGATCATGTGGAGAGTAGTGCATGACGAAGGAGAGTCATGGCAAGGAGTTGTGCAAGAAGAACTTGGTCTTTAGGTTGAAGGAGTAACTGGATAAATGTTGTGAGTATATACTGTAACTGTTCATAATTAGTGCTTGATAATTGGTCCTTGGTGAACTCGTGGTTTTTTTTCCTGATTTGAGTTTTCCACGTTAAAAAATCTATATGCTTTCTTCTTGTCTGGCTGATTGATTGTTTGCAAGTTCGTTTATTTCTTCTGCTATATATTATTTGAATTGTAATCTAGAAATCCAAATCTAAAATTATTATTCAATTGGTATCAGAGAAGGTATACAAATCTACTATGTAGATCTATAAATTTCTAAAATCGAGTTCAACCACGAAGGCTATTAAATACCAGGCAATGTGTTCTAAAAGATAATAAATCTGGCTTTAAGAAGATGCTCAAATTTGAGTCTAAGAAAAAGAATTTAAATCTATTCAACGTTTTCAATGCAAAGCGCTAAGGCATAAAGCATTTGAATGTGCAAATAGAAAAAAGAAGAGATGTAGTAAAGTTAATGAAATAATGTGGGATAATGATTATGAAGATGTAGAATATCCACTGCCTAACACTGCTAATGCCAAGTATGTTTCTTTCATGGGTAAATCCTCACAGTGTTCTTCTAACAATTGCTCTAATAGTGAAGATGATGAATTCTCAGATGAAGAACTGGTTTAGAGGATAAGTACAACACTTTGTATAAAAATAGTGTGCCAAGCTAACTAAGTACATCAACAAGATGGCAATCAAGTGGATAGCATTTGAAGATCAAATTCTCTCTCCCTAGAAAGAATTAGAAGAAGTGCTTACAAAGGTCAATCTTGTGAAAGGTAAAAAGGTTTCATGACTAACATGTTCACTATTGAAGGTCATAAATATGTATTGCTAGATGATAATTTTCAAACCTTGAAGAAAGGTTTACTGGCTTGCAAAGTTGAAAAGGAAAATTTAAATGGAAAATTGAAGATGGCTTTGTCTGAGCTAGATGTTACAAAAGTTTCACTAAACAAGAAGAACATTAGATTGAAGACACTCACTAACATCTGATGTAGTTAGAAGTTGCTTAATGATAAACACGGTCTTGGCTATGATCACAGTGCATCTACTTTGAAGGTTAAAGGTAAAACTGTTTTTGTTAAAATTTTGCTTTAAATTCTATGACACCTACTGCTCCACATACCATCATTGTGGAATTAAATAAAAAGAATATGTCGAGTCCTAAAGCCATATCCACATGCCATCATTGTAGAATTAGAGGGCACATCCGTCTCCATTGCAATAAGCTGCGAGGTTTACCAAAGAGCAAGCAATGAAAGAAGCAATTGTCTGAGTCAAAGGTTAAGATAGGAGCTATTTGTGTAAGAAAATTTGACTTGCCTATTGAATTGGTACACACTATGCTAGATGTTTAAACTACATAAGTGTGCATACCAAAGTCTAAAAGCCCTTGATCAAGAAGATTAAGCTCCCACCCCCAGCTGCTACAAAGATACCATTAAGGGAGAGTCAAAATTAAGGGGAAGCTATTGCTAAATCTTGATTAATAGATTTATTAAATGCTAACATCTTTATTTTTGTCAATTATTAAAAAGGAAAGTATGAAGGATTTGAAGACTAATGGTATTTTTTTTTCAGATACATTTATTCTACATGTTCTAAAATTCAATGTATTTTGGGTAGAATTGACTTCTATTGTTTAGGGAGTTTTGTCCATAAATTGCTAAAAAAGGAGATTGTAAGGACTTTGTAATTGGCTAATTCATAGGTTGGAAAAAACTTTGGGTCTATTGAGTCGTAATTTTATAATTTTTTTAGGATGGACAATTGTGTAAGAGCTTATAAGTCACCGGAAGAGTTGAATAAAAGTATTTGAATTAAGAATGTCATATCTCACACACCAAGTGTTAAATACGTGTAGGCTCCCTACCATTGGAAAGCTTATTCCAAGTAGATATCTGTAAAGTCAAAAATTGCCTTACTCAAAACTAAAACGACAAATTTTTGGCATTGAGAAGTTTGCAAAAAAGTGTATAATTTATATGCATGCTCGAGCGGCCATACAACTGTGCTTGAGCGCTCAAGACAAAAGCTCATGAGCTCAAATGCCCATGTATCGGGCTCGAGTGCCCATGCATGGACTTGAGTGCACTGATGGAGAAACCCACTTTCCTATAAGTAATTTTTTCATGTTTGTGCCACTAGTTCTTATTCTACAGAGAGTATAACGTTAGGGCATAAATTGTGGGTTATATAAAGGGTGTTTCTCTCAATCCTAAAGTATCTATCTCCTATTCTGAGATTAAGAATATACATTGGAGATACAAATCTCATTGTTTTGAATTGAGAATTCACATTGGAGATCACCCTCCCTATCTAAAGCTTCCATTGGAGATATCATACTCAAGCTATGGGCTTGAGAATATTGATTCTATATCTCTTATAGAAGATTGGGAGCATCTTGTGTGTTCAAGGTGTAGTATGATCAAACAGAGAGCAGTGTATAGCGAAGGAAAGTCATAGCAAGGAGTTGTCCAAGAATAACTCAGTCCTTAGGTTAAAAGAGTGACTGGATAAGGTTTGTAAGTATGTCTTGTAACTATTGGTAATTAGTGCTTAATAGTTGGTCCATGGTTTTTTTCCGGTTTGGGTTTCTATGTTAAAAACTCTGCGTGCCTTTTTTTTGTGTGGTTGATTGCTTATTTGTAAGTTCGTTTATTTCTTACACTGAATAATATTTGAACTACAAGCTAGAAATCCAGATCTGCAACAATCCTTTAAACTTTAAAGTGAATTATAATATATTAAAGACAAAGGTTTTGGATTCAATTTTTACCGAATTTGTTGCCATTTTGACTTTTTTTTATTGAGCATTTTAAAAGCACATAAATGTGTTGGTCAAAGGATTTGAACTCATAACCCTTTACCCTTTTAGATTTATAATTCAACCACTACAACACTCAATGCTTATATATATATATATATTGATGGAAAAGTTAATCAGACTATTATTAAAGAAAAAACATAGAGTTAACTATTACATTTTGTACAATGAAATCAGGAGTATAGTGCCATGATACCTTTGTTGGAAGTAGGTGGGTCTCGTGGATAGATTTTCAAAACTTTTGACCCACTTGACACAGGGATCAACTATCCATAAGACCAAAACCCAATCCAGGATGCGTTACCCTCAATCTCGTGACCATGTACAGTAAATATTCTACCAGCACTAAATATCCATAATAATCTACGACATGCAAGAAGTAGATCATACCTTTGGAGATCCGCAGTGCTCTAATGGATTTCTTCAACACCTCTTAGCCTTCCACGCTATGACCCGAATTGGATTTCTTCTCTCAAGAAGAATGGTGGAATTTTCAGGAGAAATCCCAACTTGAAACTCCAAGGAACTAGAAGAGAGAAGGAGAGAGAAACTCGTGCAACTCTTGCACGAAAGGGTTTTGGGCGTGAGGGAGAGTCTTATTGGACGTCCAAGAGATTTTATAGACTTTCAAAACTCTCCCTTGTCTAATTGAAATAGAAGTCTTACTTCCAAAGCAATTAGCAACTTTCTCCTTTCCAAACTCTTATTTCTAGAGTCCAAGTCGGATTAGTGTTTTCTAATATCTTGGGCTAGCGTGGGGACCACTAGGATTCCTTAGAAAGCTGGCTCCAACTGGAACACCGCGACCCCACATCTCATGTGCAATCCGGGCCCACAGTTAATTGCAAATAACACCACTATATAAATGCAATTGCACTCCAGTCTTAGGAATAAATTACAATGAAGACCCTAAACTTCCCAATTACCACAAGTAGGCCCCTCTATCAATTATCCATCTCAATTAAGAGTTAATTGGATGGGTGCGCACTTACTAATGACAAATCCATTAATTGGCACAAGGGGATAATAGAGATAGATTCCATCTTGATCATTCAACGTTCCCACAGTTCTACTACCACATACCCAAGACACCGAGGTGTTAACCTACAGTCGGCCTCACTCATTGGTGACTCAAAGCAAATGAATAGATAGAAACTTAAGTTCGTCAATGTCTTAGGATTGAGAGCCTATTGCTAGAGAATTATGAGAGCATACCTTATTATTGAGACGGAATTCCATAAGGTGCATCTCATGGTCCTTCAATACATCCAATGTATCAGCACCGTGATCCAGAATCTTACATTCTGATAATCGAGACAAATCACACTATCTCATAGTGATCAAAGTCTTGCAACCTTATCAAATGAGATGCCCAATCTCATTACTGGTTGTGAAGCTATTTTAAGTATAAGATTTGTGACATATATCTCCCGCGTGTGGATCTCATCCATGCACATATATCACATCTAATATACTAATCGGATCCGGTTCAACTCATGAACCATTATGTCATACGTATTGGTCATGTGCATGAAGTAATAAAATAACATTCATCTTGTGAAAGTAAAGCATGATTTTATTGATAAATAAAGAAATTAATCAATTTATTACATCAACTGATGGATTGAGTCCACAAAAACTAACAACCTTTATATCATCAATAAATTGTGCATGCCGAGTTATCTTATGAGCTATTGTATTTCCTTTTCTACTAATATGAATCACTTTAAAATTATTTAAAGTCTTCAACAACTCTTTTGTCTCATCAACTAAGGGGCCTTGTCTTGAGTAATTGGGCGACAAAGAATTTATCGCATCTATTATCCCCAAAGAATCGCCTTCAAGAATAATGTCCCTCACCCAAACATTACAAGCCATTTGTATGCCTCTTACTACTGAAAATGTCAAAGCTAATTAGATGGAGAATGAACCCTAGCCACATGGGTCATGCTTGTGCTTAGAATTGGTTTATGAGCTCGTATGTGTTATTTTAACGAAAAGTAATTACACCAATCAGAGTGGCATAGCTAAAGTGTGGAGGGTGCATAACTCGTAGGTCTTGCGATTGTAACCTAATTCTCATATGAGAGCTTTGGAAAAAAAGCTCATATAAGTGGGAATAGAGCCTACACACATGAGATGAGGTGGTACACCTAGGTTTGAAACCTGGGCAGCAAAACACACACTTCTTATCACTGTTCTCTTTTCTACGTTGTTAAAATATAGGGTTGTCCTTGTGGATAAGGAATCAACTCCCATAATGCCCAACAGGGTTTGAACCCTGCTGGGTGTCCTTTCCTTCCCACTCTTGGCCACTGGGCCAATTTAGAAAAAAAAAATAGAATGTAAAAAAATTCAACAACTCTACTTCCACTTTCAATAAAACAAATTAACAACTCCTTGTAGAGCAATTCACTCATTCTTTTAATCATTTATTTACTTTCCAATTGTTCCTTTCTTCTCTACTTTATAAAAAATAACCATTCAACAACTCTGCTTCCACTTCTAAGAAAACAAACCTTTTAAAACTACTTTAGCAATTCATTCATTCTTTTATCCATTTAATTACTTTCAAGTGACTCCTTTCTTCCCTACTTCATAGAAAAAAAAAAGGAGAAAAGAAAACATTCTAACAATTCTACTTCCCTTTTATAAAACATATTCGTAACTACTATTTTGAGCAATTCACTGATTCTTTTGGCCATAATTCTTCTTCCCCAACTTGATACACACATACACAAATAAAAAAGAGTTAACAACTTCATTTCCATATTTTAGAAACAAATTGATATTCAACAACTCTTTAAAGTATTCTTTATTGACTATATGATCAAAACCTGCGCTTCCCCTTAGGTTCACTCATTCTATCTAACCTTTTTTTTTATATTTATTTTCCTTGTTGTAATGATTTTTATTTTCCCACTTTATACAAAAATAAATGAAGCAACAATTCTATTTCCACTTCTTAGAAAACAAATTCCAGCAATTCCTCATTGTATTTGATTTTTTATTTTCTATTTGTAAATACTCATACACCCACACATACCCCCAACCTAAGCCCCCTAATTAAAGCTACAAGGGATTAATATTTTGGGCTGTTTTTTTTTTCTTTTTTTTTTTTGGGTGTGAGGGGCTACTAGTGATGAAATTGGGCTGCCGTGGTTGAGCTTGCCCTCGGGCTGGGCTATGTTGGTCCACGGGCATCTTTTCTTTTTTAATTTTTCATCATCTCCTCCACTATCCTCATATCATTTTGCACTGACGATCAAACAACAACCAACCGTACAACAAGAAAAGCAGGAAAAAATTATTAGTATTTTTATGTGAGAAACGATAAAAAATTAACTATGGACAAGTGCCTTGTGTAAGAAAACAGACAAAAAAAATAGCTACAGCCCCTGCCATAGCATAGCCTCTGCCTAGCACGGGTTGGACCGCGCTGGGGCGTTCTAGCTCAGCCCACTTTTCTTCCCTAATTAAGGTTCGGTTGGTAAGTCGCATAACAAGTAGTTGTTTTCCGTTGGCTTTAGGCCAGGTTTCGGGATGCCCAGTAGACTCATTCCCATTATATTATATATATTATAATAATACCTCTTTTCGTGGAAGGGTGACACGTGGCACAATTCTCTTTATAAGAGAGCGACACGTTGTGCAATTCTCTTCATGAGAGAGCAACACATGGCGCAATATAAGGATTCCATCTATATTAGCTAAACTCTATCCTTACAAAATCTCTAAAATATCTCAATTTTCCTAAAATCTCTCTTTGATTTTCCATAAAATCTCTCCCTCCCTAATTTCTCTCTTTCATCCCTCTACAACTTCATCCCCATCTATTTTCTAAAGGACTTATCTCTTAATAAGCAATTTCAGGCATCTATAAATTCTTAAAATTTCAATTTACATAAAACGGGGCCTCACAGCCACTTATCATTTTAGTATAATATAATAACTCCAGTACACATCACGTATATATGATCAAAGGAATGAAATGTCAACTCTTTACTCTATTAAGGCAAGAAGAATGTGCTGGTAATCAAGAAATAGAACTACTCAAGGCCGCACTTATAAACTATAAATCATTGGATTAAACTACTCCATAGTTGGACATCACAAGTCCATGGGTGAACCTACTAATAAATGTGTATGGGTAGGTCTATGTAAAATATAAACCGTCAAATTTTAAACATAAAAAGAATAGCCTCCCTTCATTTTCCTATTTTCCTCCCAATCTCTTATTCTTTTCGGTAGAGTGATCGATTGAATTCGGATAATATCTTCTCCACCTACCTAAAATCTCTCTATCACCTATTTTGTGCACTCATTAGTTAGGCCATTGGCCTTTTAGCCACCTAATTTGAGCCCCATCCAATTACTAAATAATAGGTTGTATTTAAGGATTCTTTTTAGATAATGATTGTGCAATGATTTTTATGTTAATATTAAATTATAATTTATTTAAATACTTAAATATAATTTTATTTACCAATTCAATAATTTTTACAAGGTTCACGTTGGGCGTGGGCCCTGCAGCGCTTCAACTTTACAAAACTACTAATCAACCCTGATATTCCATTTACAAGACGTTTTTTAATATGGTAAAAAAATGCTTTTTTATTAATATATATTTATTTTATTTCTATTTCTTAGTACTAACATATTTGCTAATAATCAAATTACAACAATGAGCTTTTATTGTTGAATGATTCAATATCTATTAGATTATCACTAAAAGAGTTATTTTCATTATTGGAGAATGGTGTCAAAGAGGTGAAATTCAATTACATACATTTTCCTTATTTACTGAAAAGTTTTTTTTAGTTTTGTCTAATTCAAGTTAGGAACTATTTTCTATTATAAAAATTTTTAGGTCAAATATATTGCGATAAAGGCTACGGTCGTAATGTTACATATGGATATACCTCTAACGCATCTTTTATGCAGTAAATGTGACAATAAGATTTATAAAAATAAAAATAACAATAACAATTAATGTATTCGTTGTAATGATATGACCATACCAACAAAAATGAGGTGCGCAAATATATATGAACTAAATATAAATTTAACATATTTATCTATTGCACATATTATCAAACAATCTTTTTAATTCTTTTTATTGTTAGATACACTGCAACTATAACAGTTGTGGGTCACACCAAACAAACATCATTCTTATTGCATGATAAAGTACTTAAAATTTTCATAAATGTGACAAAAGAAGAATTTCAACCATCATCATGACTGTTAAAATAATTTATGTTTTCGCTATGCTAAATATTCAAATATTATAAATTATTGCTATGATAAACAAATATCAACGTTTATTTTTTTTCCTTAGACCACATGTAATTCCTTTAATCATTCAAGGATGACTTAATATCAACAGTGTTTTTTTTCACTCTCAACGTTTATACATCTATGTTTTAATGAAAATATTTTCTCCTTTCAAAAAAAAAAATTCAATATTTTAACTATGTTTTTGCTATGATTTATGCCATAATTTTATTAATATTTTATTTAAATTATTAATAATTATTAATAAGAATTAATTATTATTTTTTCATGGCCCACGTTGGGTGCAGGCCCTAAAGCGCTAGTTATATATATTAAAGCTATAAGAATGGAAGCCTCTGGAGGGTGCCACATCAGCATCCCTTATTTTTCTTTTTCTTTTTAAAGCGCCACGTCAGCATCTTCGAAAATTACATGTAGCACCATGAAATCATTAATTCCCCTAAAATCTCTCCATCTACTACTATCACTAAAATCTCTGAATCATTTTTTTTGTTGGCACCTTTTGTTGTTGCTTAATCCCATTTGTTGCTTAAATGGTAGCATGATAATTTTTCTTGTAGGGCCTCTTTATAAAGATTTGGCATCAATCAAAATATATGGCTCTATTTCTTATAGGAGTCAGGCTTATGATCAAATTATAATCCTAATTTTTCTTGTGGAGCCTATTTATAAAGATTTGAAGCCAATTAAAATAGATGGCTACATTTTTTACAGGACTATTAAATTATAAAAACTTTGTAATACTTTCAAGATATGGAAGTGGGCCTCACCAAAATCATTCCTAGAAGATATGTCTCTAGGCCACCATTAATATATGAAAATGTCAAGTTTTTTTATTTATAATGAGCTCAACTTATGCTCATTTAAAATTTGGTTGGATAAATCCAAGCCCGTAACACTTACTTCTCCAATTTAATATAAAAAGTTATTTTATCTAATTTTTCTTCTGAATGGTTTCCAAGTTAAATCAACCTTATTCAAGCAACTCCAAGGAAGAAAGTTGATGTTGCATTTTTTCAGATTATGAAAATAAAGCTTCTCAAGTAATTTTAGTATTCTGTTACTTGCATAGTTCTAATTGATTTTAGAGATGAGGATTTTGTGATTTTTTCTTTGGACATTTAACTTAGTGGAATAATGTTTGTATAATATCATTTATTTTTCCTCCTTTTTTTTCTAAGTAGGAAGTGAGCTTTTTTAATAAAAGTTTTTGGGATTTAAGTAGACTTAAACTACAAGAATTTTTTCCTTTGAAGATGTTATTTTTTTAATTTTATTGAGATAAATTCTCAATCATCATCATCATCATCATTTTCTTTTTTGTAATTCTTTTTTTATCAATTTTAAAGCAAGTAACATTAGTATTACAATCTAATTCTAATAAATAAATTAGCTTGACAGATAATATATTTATCTATTATTTATTTATTTTTGTCAATAATATTTTGAAGAATACAATAATAATTGATGTATTATTTTTATGCAGCAAAGACCTTCAAAATATCTATCTTAAATAAGAACTAGTAATGCAGGCTCGTGCTTAGACTGGACTTATATAAAAAATTTAAATAGTTTATTACAAAGTTTATAAAAATAATAAAAGTTCAGATGCTTATAAAATTTAATAGACTTTTGAATTTTTTTTCTTTTATTTAAACCATGAGTATCATTCGGTGGGCTATTTACATTTTCAAACATTATCTAATTTTTATTTTATTTATTTAGTAAGTAAACTTTTATAAATATCTGAAAATTTATATTTTTATAAATTTTTTAATAAATTATTTAATTTTTTTTATGGAGGCTAGGGAGAAGCCCGGCCCTGTGTTGTTAGTTATATATATTAAAGCTCTAAGAATGGAGGGCTCTGGAGGGTGCCACATCAGCACCCCTTATTTTTCTTTTTTTTTAGAGCGTCACGTCAGCATTCTAAAATACTAAAATCTCTCCTCCTATAATATCTTTCCCTTCATTTTATCTTTTAGGTAATTAGTATTTTTTAAACTTGGATCTTCTAAAATTTCTCTTTTCATCTTCTAAAATCTCCAACTGATTTTCCTGCCCTGGCCCGACGGTGCAACGTTAATATTAAGCTTTTTTCTCATTATGCTTAGAGATTTTATTCACCAAAAGGTATGATTTTATTTCATTTTGTACTTTATCATACTGCTTTTTCTTTTCTAGTTTACTTTTTTCTTTTGTACTATGTTTTCTTCTTCTTTTTTTTTTTTTTTTTTTTTTTTTGTAATGCACCAATTGTTGTAGATCCAAGACAGGATGTGGTAGAGGTATGATTTTCTTTTCTACTGTATTTTGTTATAGATGTTTTTTTGTTATAGTATTTTCTATGTTATTTTGTTACTTTTATTATAGTACATGTTTACACTTGAAATTTCTTTTTTCTTTGGTTTTTTTTATGATTCATGGATTTCTTTCTTTTTATTTTTTCCTTTGATATCTATTATTAAATCCTATGCCATTCTTTTAATCATATTTCCTTTCTATATCTCATATATTATTTTGTTCTTTTTATTTTATTTTAATATTTTTTCTTTTGTCACCCGGGCCTCACGGTGCCACATTAGCGTCAAGCTTTCTTCTCATCATGCCAAGTTATGGTGGCTCTCTTTGAAGCGATCTCATGCACGAGTTAATTATAATATTTATCATAAGTAACTTATGTAAAACTCATTTGATTTTTACATTTATTTTTATTCTAATTTACAAATTTATAAATGATCTTTTTTCTTAAATTATAAATTAGAAAAATGAGAATTATAAACTAGAATTTATTTATAGATTGTTTAAGTTTCATTTTTCATCTTCTTTATATTTTGTTAAATAAAATTTAAAAATGATTAATAACATGTTGTTTTTATTTTAATATTATCCTTCTCAATAATATGCATAAGAATTTAATATATTATACCTTTTGGGCATGGGCCTTTGTTGCTAGTCTCATATATAGGAGGTTCAGTTTTCAAATATCAGTTTTACAACCATAAATATAATAGACAGACCTTTCTTTTACAGCTTAAGTGGGCAAAAACTCCCTTCCGTCAAGTATGTCTAAGTGTTTTTAAATGTGATTTACTATCTTTGGATTTTGTGTTTCAATCACATCTTTTATCATAATTGGTTTAGATTTAATGCCCAATCTCCGCTTGTGGGTATTAATGATATTCCGTGATGTCGACTGCATTGGGTGGAATTTGAGAAGATATATATATATATAACATTTATTGTACGCTGTTTGCAACAGTAATTAGAGTGGCACAGCGGAAGCGCGGTGGTTCCAAAACCCCCATGTCGAAGAATCGAAACCTGACTCTGATATGAATGCTTCTGCTTCACTTAATTTTACGTCCCTCACGACCATTATATAGCCTTGAAAAGAAGATTCCTAATATTTATTGATAACAAATTACTTACATACATTCAATAAAGCAAGTCAACCCTCGTGGTCTTGATTTCTGACACTTGGCATCGTTATTTTCCCACTCGGTGTCTCTCTCTCATTAATCTTAACCTACTTTGAAGTTATTCAGTTTTTGTTTTTTAAATAACAATAAAAACCAATAACTCCTCATAATATTAGTTTGTGGATTCCTCTTTCTTCTTTAGTTACTTTTCAATAAAATGAGGTTTCTGACCTTGTTATAGTAATTACTAGCAACAAAGCCTTGGGAT
Organism: Sextonia rubra; assembly: GCA_037013555.1. Taxonomy (NCBI): domain Eukaryota; kingdom Viridiplantae; phylum Streptophyta; class Magnoliopsida; order Laurales; family Lauraceae; genus Sextonia; species Sextonia rubra. Next base: position 12,994,537 of record JASUAD010000011.1, read on the forward strand.
TAAAAATTTACTTAAACTAATATTTTCTTTATAGTATTATTGATAAATTAGAATTAAAATAAATAATTATATTAATTAGCAAAAAAGGGGCTCATTAAACTTAGGCCTACAACTAAACTAAATTATTTATGTACGCAAATTGAAATATTAATGTCATATACCTTTGAAATTGGCATAGAAGAATTATAAAGAGTATAATGATGGCATGATTATAAATTAATATAAAAGAAAGCATGCCCATGCCCAGCCTAGGCTTTAATAAAAAGAAGTAATGAATTTTTAAAACGAAAGCCCTTTAAATGAATTTTATCAAAAATAACAATAAAGTATTAGTTAGAAGAATGGATGATATCATTTACTTAATCAAAAGTCTAAATCAACTTTCATTTTATTATAAGACTATTGGGAGGCAGCCGGTACGATTCATAAATATTTGTACAGATTACTGTGGAAATAACTTTAAATGATGATAATTCAAGAACCATATTTGCGAGATCTTTCCGATTTGATTTCAGTTTTATAGCAATTTGAAAATCTTAAAACTTTCTACTGTATTCCTCTATGCTTGAATTCGCATCGGGGTGTAGGCCTCTTCTACGAAATCTCTTTCCTCTCAAAATGAGAATTCTTTTACTATGTTTCATAGAGAGCAATAGCGCATATTTATAGATTACAATAGGAACCTTAAGAACGAAATAAGGAATAGACTTCTTATAGAAATAGGAAATCCCAATTCGACCCAAATTAAAATCCTAGCTCTATAAATTACAATTTAGTCTACTAGAGAATTATTATTGTACTCCTGTCCTTATTTTCAAAACAATATTTCAAGCATCTTGTTATTAAATGATTATTAATCTCCTTATGTTAAGATTTCAGATATCCATCAATTAAATAATTACTATTATCTATATTTAATCGATATCTTTATAATTCCTTGAAATCTTACACTTAATTTATTTGATATGTCAGATACAAAGTTCACCTGCAGGGTTTAATATAATCAAACCTTATAAGCTTCATCAAGGGAGTACCATTAGTCCCTATTACGAGATGTGGATTCCATCAATAAACTAATATCCATCATACACATAGTGTAGTAATCCAATTTGCTAAGATTATTGACCCATAAAATATTTTACACTTTCATAAATCAAAATGCCAAATAGTAAATATTTGTGTTTATTATTTATATCGGGAATAAAAGTACAAGCACCCATAATAACCATTTGTATGTTAATCGTCTTATATAGTCAGTATAAAGACAATAAACACAAAACTAATTCTATTCAATCCACACAAAGTGTACTAGCATAACGAGTCAAAATTAAACTGTTTCCCGCAACTAAGATAAGTCTGTTAAAACATCATGCAACAATCTAACCAATGGTGTGTCCAACTCCATCTAGATTGTGAACAACAATAACTTATATTCTATAAAAACCGACAAACAAATCTTTTGTGTGTAAACTAAACTCTACACACCAACTTGTCTACTTTATAGAATAAAAGACACAAACATACATAATAAATAACAATGCAATCATTTGCATATATAAATTTTCATTAAGATGAAAAGACAAACTTTACTAATAAATAAGCCAGTCAAAGACAAATACATAAAAGTTTACTTTTAGTATGAATTTCCAACAAAGACATCATGGGTATTAAAGATGCAGATAAGGAAAATTGAGAGAAAAGTAATAATCAATCCTAAAGGCAAAACATGAATAAGTATGTATTATTGAAGCATATTCACCATAAAGGTGCCATCATATTTGTTAATCATGTAGTTTTTTCTCTAGAAAATAATAAGGAATAGTAGTAGCAGATTCTTTTTCTCTAAATAGTATCACAGTAATGATCATCAAAACCTTATAAAAAACCAACAATAAATAAATAAATAAATAAATAAGACTTTGAAGGTGTTTCATTTAATTTCCAATTTCCTATGTGTCATGCTTTGTGGTAAGAAAAATAATTATCATATTTGTTCCAAACTCTACTTTTCTTTGCCCTTCATCATATAATAAAAATCACAAAAACCAACGCTTCCAAGTTTTAAAATTTATTGAGTTACTTCATGAAATTAACATTATCCATTCAAATCAAATAAAACTAAGTTCTCATTTTCAGATTAGTGTTCTACCAAACAACCAAATGAACAACTACAAATCATGATTGCAATAATGATTAATCTAAGAAAAAAAATTAACACACACACACACACATTACCAGAAATATTTTATAGGTTATTCCCAAAATTAAAAATCAATAAAATCCATATCTCAATTTTCTGATTAGAGCTATTTCCAAAATCTAAACAAACTCATAAAAAATGCATCCTCAAATAATAAGTTTTACAAAGAGATATAATGAAGGATAGAAAGTCAAGATCTTTTACCACATTACCATCTTTGTAGAAGTCTCAATCTCCGCACCCTGCCTAGACCATCAGAGCAAAATAGCACAACCCATTAACTTTTAGAGCGATGATAGGTACCAGCAATGGCCAATATCAAACCCAATCACAACCCATCTATTCTTTCCGTCCCACCAACAAATATATAAATTGCACTATTTTTTGCAACTTGGTTTCTAGTTCCTTGTAATCTTCCCATCATACCAAGCTCCTTGGTTGTAGATAGCAAGCGGCAGTTTAGAACGAAGATTCTATGGTCATGGTTACCCATATAGATCACTTATCACGTTATACTAATAGGTTGGCTATAGTTTTACCTATATCCCCATCAACTCCTAAGTGAAGGGAACGAAGAAAGTCTCAAAAGACTTTTCCTCTTTAGAGATTCTTTTAGGCTGAGGCACTATCCTTCTAATTGTTTTTAGAAGATCAAATACCTTGTAGCAAAAATCGAAGTTTGAACTTTGGAGAAGCCGAAGCACTAGAGTCTTCTTAAAAAGAATATGAAGAACTTTGCTGTGTTGTATGCATTGGTGTATTGTGCTTGTCTTGTGTCTGTTGTGTGTTAGAATGGGCACCAAAGAGTGGTATTTATATCATACAAGAGTCTTCTCTAGTCATTTGTAGTAGGGAGAAGACTGAGCAAAAATTATTTCGCAGGGGGGTTAGCCAATTGTGTATTTTTATGGTCGGCTATCCTCCCACAGTCAGTTTTGTGAGGTAGTAGCTGAGATTTCATCTTGAGATCATGTCAATAAACTTGAAATTAGCTTTGAATGATTTGACTAGACCTCATTCAGCTACTCAATGAGTTGTCTTGTGTGGTAGGCTACCTTCCCACCATCAGCTTTGTGAGGTGGCAACTGGGTCTTCATCCTTGGATCATGCTAATCAGCTTGAAATTAGCTCAAAATAATCTAACTGTATCTCATTCGGCTACTCAATGAGTTGTCGAAATTTTAACTATCGACTAGTTACTTTCCTCTGTTGGCCAGTTACATTCTGTTGGAAGTTTATACTAAAAGCATACTTTTATATATTTCTCTTTGACTAATTTATTTATTAGTAAAGTTTATCTTTTTATCTTAATGAGAATTAGTATGAACAAATGGTTGCATTGTTATTTATTATGTATGTGTGTATTTTTTATTTTATAAAGTAAACAAGTTGGTATATAGAGTTCAGCTTACACACGGAAGACTTGTTTGTCGGTTCTTATAAAATATAAGTTGTTATTCACAATTTAGATGGAGTTGGACACACCATTGGTACGATTGTAGCATGATATTTTAGCAGGCTTGTCTTAGCTGCGGAAAATAGTTTAGTTTTGACTCATTATGCTAGTACACATTGTATGTATTGAACCAAACCGCTTTTAGGTTTATTGTCTTTATACTAACTATATAAGATGATTAACATTCAAGTGGTTATTATGAGTGCTTCTATTCTTAATCCCAATGTAAATAATAGACACATATATTTAGTATTTGACATTTTTATTTACAAAGGAGTGAGACATTTTATGGTCAATTATCTCAATAAATTAGAAGACTATACTACGTGTATGGTGCATATTAGAGTATTGACGGAATCCACGTCTTGTAATAAGGATTGATGATATTCCCTTGATGACGCTTATTAGTTTTAATTATGTTAAACTCTGCAAGTAGACTTTGTATCCGATATATCAAATAAGTTAAATGTAAGGTCTTAAGAAATTATAAAGATATTGATGAAATTAGGTGTCAGTAATTATTTAATCGATGGATATTTTAAATCTTAACGTGGGGAGATTAATAAGCATTTAATAACAAGATACTCGAAATATTATTTTAAGAATAAAGACAGAAGTGCAATTATAATTCTCTAATGGACTGAATTGTAATTTATGGAATTAAGATTCTGATTTGAGTCAAATTAGGATGTTCTATTTCCATAAGAAGCATACTCTTTATTTCCTTCTTAAGATCCTTATTGTAGCATATAAATATGCGCTATTGTTCTATAGAAAAAAATATACAAGAGAAATCTTGTTTTTGGGAGCAAAGAGAATTCGTAGAAGAAGCCCACACTTCGGTGTGAGTTTTTGTATAACGGAATATAGTAAAAGGTCCTGAGATTTTCAGGCAGCTGTAATACTAAGATCAAATTAGAGAGATCTCGTAGGTATGATTCTTGATTATTATCGTCTAAAGTTATTTCCGCAGTGATATATGTGTAATATCTAGGGATACTGGCGGCTACCTTCTAACACATTCGGGCATCGATTTTTTCAGTCGGCCAGTATATATTCGACTAGTGTAGACTCTTTTTTTCACTTTTTTGAAGTGTTTTGACTTGTTTTCTTCTTCAAACTTCAAGGTGTCTTCTTAGGCTTTATCCTTGACCTGTTTATGCTTTGTTTTGCTGTATTTGAGCTGTGTTTGAGCTTTGATTATCTGTTGACTTGCTGAACTGCTGTGAATTTCTTCCAAACTTTTTTTACATGTAAACAAATGCCCTTTCGAAGTGCAATGATGAAGGCTTCTTCCTATAATTGTTGTGCCTCGAAAGATGCTGATTTGAAAAGGATGTTTTCATGCTTCTTGCTTCCTTCTTTTCATAGATGCTTAATATGTATTTATAACATGTGAGAACTGTTTGTCATAGTTCCTGAGGTTTTGAAGAGGCTAGGAGAGTTTTGTCTTGAAGAATGAAAAATGGGTTGGTCGATGGAGATTTGTCTTAAAGAATGAAAAATGGGTTGGTCGATGGAGATTTGTCTTAAAGAATGAAAAATGGGTTGGTCTATGGAGATTTTTTCTTTTATACTTTATTTTCATAAGAATTGTGAGGGTTTTTCCTACGGTTTTAGGATTTTACTTGAGACTTGATGTATTTAGGGTTTTAGCTGAGGCTTTGTATGGTTTCTCTGAATGGAAATTAGGTTGGTTTGTGTGTTTCCCCTGACATGGTGTTTGACCGAATTCGAGGTGCTTGTGGCGATTGTGAGGGGGTTTTAAATGAAAGCAGGTGTTTTTGAGCAGATTGTGTGCAAAGGCAACCAAGATCAAACAATTACCATACAAGAAGACAAGTGATTTATGTGGTTCGGTAAAGATGCCTACGTCCACGGGAAACCAATTTCCACTAGGTTCTCCTCCAATCTGTAAAACCACAACCTTGGAATTTCAGCCACTCTCAGCCTCTCTCTAGGGTTACAGATTACATCATATATATAACCATTACATCCTTATCCCCTAAGAACTCTATCTCAAGAAAAAGGAAAGTCCTAACATATTAGAAAACTGTTGTTTGACAAAACAGGAAATTCTTAATATCATTAGGAAAACCACCCTAGATACTGAACCTACTAATGGTCTGGACCCACATGGCCAACAATCTCCCCCTCCAGACCATAGGGAAGATGCCCTGAACCCCTTACTAGGAGTTCAGTCCTGCCAACTCTGAACACAGCTCCACCTTTCCCTTAGACACAACCTTGGTCATCATGTTCGAGGGATTCTTGTCCGAATGAATCTTTTCCGGCTTCATGAAGTTCTTCTCAATCACCTTATGAATCCAATGGTACTTGATATCAACGTGCTTCATGCGACCATGATATGTAGCATTCTCACTAAAATCCATAACACTTTGACTATCACAGTAAACTACATATTCTTCTTGTTTCAAATCTAGTTCTTGAAGGAATCTTTTCAACCAAAGCATCTCTCTCTCTGCTTCATTAGCAGCTATGTATTCCGCTTCAGTTGTAGACTGTGCTGCACACTTCTGTAACTTCAATTGCCAGGAAATAACTCCCCCTACGAAAGTAAACAAATAACTAGAAGTCGACAACCGACGATCAAGATCGCCTGCAAAATTAGCATCAGTGTAACCTTCCATGACTGGTTTTGAGCCTTTGAAACACAAGCACACCTTGGAAATACCTCTTAAATATCCAAAGATCCACTTCACTGCTTCCCAATGCTCTTTCCCAGGGTTTGCGAGAAATCTACTCACTAAACTCACAGCATGAGCAATGTCTGGCCATGTACAAACCATGGCATACATGAGACTTCCTACAGCAGAGGAGTAAGGAACACATGCCATCCGTTCCTTTTCATCATCTGTAGTAGGACACAAGCGCTTGCTTAGTTTGAAGTGACTGGCTAGAGGTATGCTAACTGGCTTAGCATTCTTCATGTTGAACCGCTCGAGCACTCGTTCAACATATTTCTCCTGTGACAACCACAGCTGCTTGGAACTCCTATCACGATGTATTTGCATGCCCAATATCGTTCATATGGGACCCAAGTCTTTCATGTCAAATGACTTTGACATCTCCTCTTTCAACTTGCCAATCAACTTGCTATCTTGTCCAACTGTCAACATATCATCTACATATAAAAGAAGGATGATGAACCTGCCATTGATAAATCGATAATATAGAAACAATGATTTGCAGCTGTCCTCCGGTACCCATGACTCAACATGAATGAATCAAATTTCTTGTACCACTGTCTAGGTGCTTGCTTCAGCCCGTAGAGACTCTTCTTCAACTTGCAAACTATCTGTTCTTTTCCTTCTACCTCAAACCCCTCGGCTGAGTCATGTAGATCTCTTCTTTCAAGTCACCGTGAAGAAATGTGGTCTTCACGTCCATCTGTTCAAGCTCAAGGTCCATGTTGGCGGCTAGACCCAAAACGACTCTGACAGAAGTCATTTTCACAACAGGAGAGAAAACATCACTGAAGTCGATACCCTTCATCTATGCGAAGCCTTTTACTACTAACCATGCTTTGTGCTTCACCAGTTTTCCATTCTCATCCTTTTTCAGCTTGAACACCCATTTGTTTTTCAGAACATTCCTATCTTTAGGAAGTTGCACCAGCTCATATGTCTTATTCTTCTTCAAAGAACTCATCTCATCCTACATAGCCTTCATCCACTCATCTTTATCAGCATGAGTGATTGCTTCTCGGAAGCTATCTGGTTCTCCCTTATCAGTAAGCAAAACATATTCGGATGCAGGATACCTAGTTGATGGTTGACGCACTTGTGTAGACCTCCTAACTTGAGGTTCTGTGGTTTCCAACCGAGGAGACTGCAGCTCCCCCTGCTCAACACCTTCATCATTTGGCAACCCCTGTGCCTCATCATGATCCGGATCGTTTTGTCCACCTTCTCCACCTGTAGTCTACACTGGAGAAGGAGTCGGTGTGAGATCAACCACTCCATCAACTTTCTTAGAAGACTTATCAATCTTCTCAACATCTCCAAAGAACTGGTCTTTATGGAAAACCACATCCCTACTTCTGATAAGTTTCCTCTTCTCTGGATCCCATAATCTGTAGCCAAATTCATCTCCACCATAGCCAAGAAAGATGCAACTCACTGCCTTATCGTTCAACTTGGAACGTTGCTCCTTTGGTACATGCACAAATGCTTTACACCAAAACACCTTCAAGTGCGAATATGAAACATTTTTACTTGTCCATCTTCTCTCTGGAAGATCATAATTCAAAGGAACTGAGAAAGATCTGTTAATCAAATAAACGGCAGTCAGAATGGCTTCACCCCAGAATGACCTAAGCAACCATGCTAATCTTATCATGCATCTCATCTTATCAAGAATAGTGCGGTTCATTCTCTTTGCCACACCATTGTGTTGTGGAGTAACAGAAACTGTCTTTTCATGTCGAATGCCATGCTTCAAGTAATAGCTTCTGAACTGGTTGGATGTATACTCTCCCCCATTATCTGTGCGAAGACACTTCAAGAGTTTACCTGTTTCTCTTTCAACCTTGACATGAAACTGTTGAAACATCTGGAACACTTGATCCTTTAATTTCAATGGATAAACCCAGACTTTCCTGGATGCATCATCGATGAACGTGACAAAGAACTTATTGCCACTCAATGATTCTACCTCTATGGGACCACAAACATCAGAATATACCAAATCAAACACATTTGATTTCAATTTTGATGTCGAAGAGAAAACAACCCTATGCTGTTTACCATATAAACAATAATCACAAGGGTCAAGGGACATACCTTTGGAGCAAGGAATTAAATCCTTCTTTGCCAACATCTGCAAGCCTTTCTCACTTATATGACCAAGCCTCTTATGCCACAGATTTAGAGAGGAATTGTCTTAAACTGCATTCAATGCATCTTTGCACAGTTTTACTTGTGTTTTATAAAGAGTATTACCTGTTGTTCCTCTCGCAATAACAAGAGACCCTTTAGTGAGCTTCCATCTGCCATTTCTGAAGTAATTCTCATAACCTGCACGGTCCAATGCAGTCTTGGAAATCAGATTCAACCGCAGATCAGGAACATGTCGCACATCTTTCAGCGTCAATGTGCAACCAATATCGGTTTTAATGCAGACTTCACCGATACCAACAATCTCTGAATTACTCGTGTTGCCCATCTTCACAGTACCAAAGTCACCTGCTTTGTACGTCGTGAACATCTCCCTGCAGGGAGTAGCATGGTAAGATGCTATTGTCTCAACAACCCACTCAACCTGACCATCTGCAACACTCAAACACTTATCATCATCGCTGGCGAGCACCACTACTTCCTGTTCCAAAGTAGCTGTAGTGTTATCACTATCATTCTTCTTATCATTGTTGGAGCATTTCTTTTCCTTCATGACAAAACAATTTTTCCTAACATGACCCATCTTGCCACAGAAAAGCATTTTATAGACTTTTTCTTACTCTGTGATTTACTACTAGACTTGGCCTGTGATTCACCTCTAGACTTGCCACGACCCCCCTTTCGTCCTCTACTCTTACTCCTCCCTCTGTTCTCAGTAACAAAGGCCTGTGCATTATCTGTCCCTGCAGATTTCCGTCTAGTTTCTTCATTTTGTAGACTACTGGTAACCTGACTCATAGATAACACACCATCTGGAGTAGAGTTGCTCAAGGAAACAACCAATGTCTCCCATGTATCCGGCAAAGAACTCAGAAGCAACAAAGCTTGCATCTCATCATCAAGGATCATCTTCATAGTGGCTAACTGATTTCCCACACTTTGAAACTCATTGATGTGATCTTCGATGTGACCACCATGCTTGAATTTCATGTTTACAAGCTTTCTGATCGAGAAGGTTTTATTCACTGTGGTCTTTTTATCATACATTGCTTCTAACTTTTTCCAAAGGGTATTCGCATTGGTTTCATTAGACACGTGGTGAAATATACTGTTATCAACTCACTGTCTGATGTGACCAATCGCTTTTCTATGCAATTTGTTCCATTCAGCATCTTGCATATCTTTCGGTCGGGCACTATCCCCCTCAACGGGATTATGGAGGTCTTTACAATAGAGAATATCCTCCATCTTCGGTTTCCAGATCAACCAATTGGAATGGTTGAGCTTAACCATGGTAGTGTTGATAGTATTATTCTCCATCTTAATCAAATTAAGCAACAGGAAAAACAAATAACTAACACTGACCTCAACTCCTGCACCAAGCTGTAGATCTCGTCAACATGAGACACTGAAGAAACGGATCTGAAATCCGACTCCGGATGGCTTTGATATCGCAAAAACGGTTTTCTGCGCTTTTGATTTGGTTAAACTCCATGTTGACCGTCAAACAGCCAATCTTCTTCCACTAACACGTAGATCTGCTCGAAATGAGTCCGTAGGCACAAATGGATCTCCAATCGGACGTCGGATGATCAGGATATTGCAGAAACAAATTTCTGCCGTCAATCTGGTCAACTCTGGCCATTGACCGTCTGTCCGATGACGTGGCTGATGTCAGCTTGATGACGTCACGCTGCTGACGTCTGCGGGGCGGCTGACGGGCTGGACCGACTGCTTGCGGGTTCAGGTCAACCCGACCCAAACCGACCTGCAGTCGTACTGCTGGACAGGGCTTGCACCACGGGTTGGTTCTGACCCAGCCTGAAACCTAACCCAACCTGAAAAACAGGCAGTGGGCTTATACTGCATGTCGGGTTAGGTCTAACGGACCCGACCCGAACCTAGACTCAGAACCTGTCGTCTCCTTCAATAGGCGCTCGACTCTGCAACACCCGACTGCAACCGATGTGCTTTTGCTCCGGCTGCCTGCTTGGCTGGTCCGGCGACCAGCGACGGCGGGTAGTGGCGACCGCGATGGCTACTGGCGGCGGGCTGCGGCGAACGGCAACGACTGGCGGCAGGTGGCAACCGGTGAGTTGCTGTTTTTTTTTTCTTCAAAGACGATTTTCTCCGGTCTTCTTCCTCAAATCCGGCAGCCCTTCTTCTTCTACGACGAAGATCGTCAGCAACTGAACCTACTCCTTGTCTTCTTCTTCTTCCGGAGACTGCAAAATCGATTTTCTCTGTTTGCAGAAACAGAGCAACCGAACTGTGTGGCCTAAGAGATCACGACTGATCTTTTCCTCCTGTTGATCTTCTACGCATAACTTGATGCTCTTATACCACTTGTTGTGCATATGTGCAAAGGCAACCAAGATCAAACAATCACCACACAAGAAGACAAGCGATTTACGTGGTTCGGCAAAGATGCCTACGTCTACGGGAAACCAATTTCCACTAGGTTCTCCTCCAATCTGTGAAACCACAACTTTGGAATCTCAGCCACTCTCAGCCTCTCTCTAGGGTTACAGATTACATCATATATATAACCATTACATCCTTATCCCCCAAGAACTCTATCTCAAGAAAAAGGAAAGTCCTAACTTATTAGAAAACTGCTGTTTGACAAAACAAGAAATTCCTAATATCATCAGGGAAACCACCCCAGATACTGAACCTACTAATGGTCTGGACCCACATGGCCAACAGTTTTTTTATCAAGGGCTTGGAGAAGACTTTTGTTGCCTAAGAATAGAGGTGCTTGACCATCAAAATGTTAGAATTAGCAAATAAAGTGCTTTTTTGTGAGTTATGGATCCATCTTAAACTTCTATGGAACATCGATTTATTTCACATAACCGGGGGTTTGAAGGGTCAAATGAAGTTAAAACTGATCATATAGAGGAGAACACCAAGGAAGCAGGCTAGGATCCTTCGAGCTTTGATTTCACTCGTGCATTGAGAGTTTTGGATGAAGCATTTTCTTAAGGAATCTTGTAACTTGAAACATGTTGATATTGAGTTTAGTCCATCCAATTGCCTTTTTGAAATGAAAGATCTCTTTCTGAATAGGTTTAGAATGATGGAGATGATCGAGTTTTTTTTAGTTTCCATGGACTTCTTTCTCTTGTAAAGTCGAACCTAGTTAGTGTTTTTCTAACAAATCGTTGATGGATATTTCTAGATTGAGCTTAGAGAAATATGGTTCACTCCAAGGGAAAAATGGAGTGGCGGTTTCCTATCCTATATCGTCTTTCATCCATTGGGTTGATACATTTCTTTGTTGGAGCCAGAACTCTCTCGATTCATTACTGGGACTGCATTTTTACACTTTTAGTCTAATACAAGTGTTTAGGTCTTTTTTATCAACGGTCAGGTATGGAACTAGTTGATTTTGCACTCGCTACATCATTGACAAGGGGTGATGGTGAAGAGTTAGTTGCTTTATACGAAGGGCTTTGCTTGCCCCCGTTTAGTATAGTAGTAGTGGTCTAGGAGATGGAAGATATGGAAGCTATCATGCCAGCTCTAGTGCACATAATACCATTAAAGCGACATTGTTGAGTATGATCCGTACATAGATGTGTGAAGCCAGCTTTGCATACTATATCTTAAAACAAAAGCTGTGGAACTGTTGGTATCTTAAATTATGTACTTCAAAGGGTAAGTTAGGTATAAACACTAAAGTTGAAAGTCTTTGGCCTGTTAATATAAAAGTGTAAAAAAATGTGAAAAAAATTAACGTATGAAAAGTGTAAAAAATTTTGTGAAAAAAGTGTATGAAAAATTGTGAAAAACTGTATAAAAAGTGTGTACGAAAAAGTATGAGAAAAAAATGTGTGCATATTTGCAAAAGTGTGAAAAATATACAAAAAAGTATGCGTGTGAAAACATATATGCATGAAAAAGTCTGTGAAAATATATATGTATGACAGTGTGCGTGTGTGAAAAAGTGTTTCAAAGTCGTGTGAAAATGTGTGAAAAATTGTGTTCATGGAAAGTTTGTGTGGAAAGATGTGATTGTGTGAAAAGAGTGAATAATTTTGTGACAGCATGATTGTCCGAAAAAGTGGATCTGCGTGAAATTATTTGTATGAAAAAGGCATACCCATAATACCTATAAACATAATTTTTTATTTACAAAAATATGTTGTTTTGTAAACATGTTTTTATAATTTTGACAACAAAAATAATTTTGTCAAAGATGTTTAATTCAATTGTTTATGTTTTTTTTTTGAATGATTGTGTTTTACCTGTTTGACTACAATAAACAATAAACATCAACATTACCACTCATTACTAAATTGTTGATTTTTTGGCGAATAACTAGTTGGTTGCGATGAATTTAATGATGATTATAATGCAGTTTGCTTAAAGTTTTTATTATAAAAATAATTCCATTTCATTTGTAATGCATCAGAAACACACCCACACCCACATTAGAATAAATACTAATCAATTTTAAGTATCATAATTCACAAAACAAGTAAAATCTATTACTAAAAAATTAGTGAATAAAATGAGTCACAAAAGAAGAAATAAATAGTTATTAAAAATGAAGTACATTATAACAATAAATTGTGATAATTATAATGAAACTCATAAAAAAAATCTTTAAACTGCCTCACCTAGGCAAGCGCGTTCAAATTTAACACCAATCATTGCCTTCATTGCCTCAAAAGTTAAATCAATAACATCAGAAGTAATTGTATCAATCCTCATGATTTATGTTCATACATTTCCGGTTCTAGCAAACCACCATTGCACAAATAGATATATTACCAAAGATTTCCAACATTAACCTTAATGTCGAATTCTTTTAACCATCGACTTCCTTTTTTCTGAGAGCGGCCAACTCAGAAGACAATGCATACAGTACAAAATCAGAATGAAGCATAAGTTATCATTGTAACTCGGATAAGTAATAAAACCACCTCTTGGCAGGGAAATGAATACTTGAAATAAAATCTACAATACTTAGATATAAATCTCCCTATATCATCTAATAAATTGTTGGAATTTCACCAAAGCATCCAAAATATAAAAAGAAGAAAATCAAATGAAAAAAACAATATGTTTGCATAACAAATTTGATAAAAAAAACCCTACTATAAAAGTCAAAATGAATTGACACATTTTAAAGACTGGTATGAATATATGTAGGTATAAACCAAAATGCGTACAAGAGAATTACTATTAAATTTATCTGGGCTAGCCTCATCAACAACCATAGCTGGATTCAACCAGGCACTGGTTATGGTTCTCACTCTAATCACCGCCACCTCCACAGATTTCCCAGCCTTGTCCAATAATATTCCTAAGAATTGTTACCAATAACAGAAAGATTAAACCAACGTATAGGATGAAGTGAGTGGTAATGAAAGAATGATTCATGGTTGGGTCCCAACACTTAACAACAGGAAACGAAAAACCCTTTATCTGAGAGAACATTGGCTTTTTTCTATTGACAAGATTAATGGGAGGATGGGATAAAAAATAGTGCCTTCAATCCTGTCCATTGTTCAGTGCCACAAGAGGATAGGATACAAAAATCCTCTTGGATAAGTTATCCCATCGCAATAGGATTAGGATTTGTAATCCCACGAGGGAAGATGAGATGTAGTTATCCACTTGGGACAAGAAAAATAATTTGTTATGAAGAAAAATACTATTTTACCCTCTCAAAAAGTGGAAGTGATCGAGGAATTTTCGTCAAACCCCAAAAAAACTCTCTATCCAATCATATCTCGTAGCAAACGACCTATCCTATCCTATCCTATCCAGTCTGTCAATTACTGCCCTGGTTTCTTAATTAAATCCATATGGTCACCGACCAACAATCATCGCACAACATCGAATTGCATCCTTGCAGTTTGCACAACAAAGAACCATTTGGCCCATGGGTTGTCTCTTTGTTGCTTTATCGATATGATCTTAGCCTATGTTTCCTGGACGGTTAACATATGCCTGGAGTACCCATGTGTCTGACAGCGGATACTCCTCCCGAACAATTCAAAACAGCGTAAAATTACTGCCTGGATATGGAGAACTCGTGTCTGACAGCCAACAATCTAAATCCGACACCCCACAATCTATCGAGTCCAGGTAACATAGATCCTAACCCAAATCCAAAACGACCCAGTAAAGTTGTGTGCTTACTATTTTGGAGATATATTCCAAGGCATGCAAAATGGCAAGGCACAAACTTCATAAGATTGACAATTTTTTAAAAGAGTACGTAGAAATTTACAAGTTTTGTGACTTCTCAGGATTTTTTCGTAGTCTAGTAGGAGAATAGAAATAAAGAACTTACAAATGCCAAACATACAACTAAAAAGAAATACCATGTAGACCCTGTTTAACTTGATGCTACCAGGTGTTGTCGATATGATACCACCGTTGTGCGTGTATGAGCAATTAAAATCAACAATCAACCACACAAAAAGATAAGAGATTTAAGTGGTTCGACAAAGATACCTATGTCCACGAGAAACCAATTTTCACTAGGTTTTCCTCCAATCTGTGAATTCACAGCATTAGAATCTCAGCCTATATCTAGGGTTATAGATTACATCATATATATATAATCATCACTTTCTTATCCCTCAAGAACTCTATTCTTTAAAAAAAAAAGGAAAGCCCTAATCCTATTAAGAAGCTGCTATTTAACAAACAAAAAATTCCTAATACCATTAGAAAAATTACCCAAGATATTGAACCCAATTAGTCTAGACCCACTTGGCTAATAATCTGCCCCTTCAGACCATGGGAAAGACGCCCTGAACCTCTTACTGTGAGTTCAGCCTTGCCAACTCTGAACATAGTTTCAACTTTCCCTTAGACACAATTTTTGTCATCATGTTCGAGGATTTTTTGTCCAAGTAAATCTTTCCTAACTTCATGAAGTTCTTTTCAATCACCTCACGAATCCAATGATACTTGACATCAATGTACTTCATGCGATTATGATATGTAGCATTTTTACTGAAATCCATAGTACTTTGACTATCACAATAAACTACATATTCTTCTTATTTCAAACCCAATTCTTGAAGGAATCTCTTTAACCAAAGCATCTCTTTTCCTGCTGCTTCATTAGTAACTATACATTCTTCTTCAGTTGTAGAATGTGCTGTATATTTCTGTAACTTCGATTGCCAAGAGATAGCTCCTATAAAAGTAAATAAATAACCAGAAGTCGACAATCGACGATCAAGATTGCCTGCAAAATTAGCATCAGTAAAACCTTCCACCACTGGTTTTGAGCTTTCGAAACACAAATACAACTTAGAAGTACCTCTCAAATACCTGAAGATCCACTTCATTGCTTCTCAATGCTCTTTTCTATGGTTAAATAGAAATATATTCACTAAACCCACAGCATGAGCAATGTCTTAACAAGTGGAAACCATGGCATACATAAGACTCATTATAGTAAAAGAGTAAGGAAACACATGCCATTCATTCCTTTTCATCATCTATAGTAGGACATAAGTGCTTGCTTAGTTTGAAGTGACTGACTAGAGGCATACTAACTAGCTTACTATTCTTCATGTTGAACTGCTCGAGTACTCGTTCAATATATCTTTTCTGTGACAGCCATAGCTGCTTGGAACTCCTGTTATGACTTGTTTGTATGCCCAATATTGTTCGTGCAGGACCCAAGTCTTTCATGTCAAACGACTTTAACATTTCCTCTTTCAACTTACTAATCAACTTGCTATCATATCCAACTATTAATATATCATTTACATATAAAAGAAGGATTATGAACCTGCCATCGATAAATCAATGAATACAAATACAGTGATTTGCAGCTGTCCTCCGGCATCCATGACTCAACATGAATGAATTAAACTTCCTGTACCACTGTCTCGGTGCTTACTTTAGTTCGTAGAGACTCTCTCTTAACTTGCAAACCATCTGTTCTTTTTTTTTTTTTTACCTCAAACCCCTCTGGTTGAGTCATGTAGATATCTTCCTTTAAGTCACCGTGAAGAAACGTAGTCTTCACGTCCATCTGTTCAAGTGCAAGGTCCATGCTGGCTGCTAACCTCAAGACGACTCTGACAGAAGTCATATTCATAACAGGAGATAAAATATCACTAAAATCGATACCCTTCGTTTGTGCGAAGCCTTTTACCATTAATC
The DNA here is from genome assembly GCA_037013555.1 of Sextonia rubra. Classification (NCBI taxonomy): domain Eukaryota; kingdom Viridiplantae; phylum Streptophyta; class Magnoliopsida; order Laurales; family Lauraceae; genus Sextonia; species Sextonia rubra. The sequence goes on from JASUAD010000011.1 coordinate 13,011,203, forward strand.
GTACTTTGTACTTCACTAGTTTTCTATTCTCATCATTTTTCAGCTTGAACACCCATTTTTTTTCAAAACATTCCTATCATTAGGAAGTTGTACCAGCTCATAAGTCTTGTTCTTCTTCAAAGAACTCATCTCATCCTACATAACCTTTATCCACTCATCTTTATCATCATGAGTCATTGTTTCTTGGAAGCTCCTTGACTCCCCCTCATTAGTAACCAAAATATATTCGGATGCAGGATACTTAGTTGATGATTGACGCTCTCATGTAGACATCCTAGCTTGAGATTCCGTGGTTTCTAACTCAGGAAACTGCAGCTCCCCCTGCTTAACACCCTCATCATCTGGCAACCCCTGCGCCTCATCACGATCCGGATCATTTTGTTCACCTTCTTCAGCTATAGTCTGCACTTGAGAAGGAATTGGTATGAGATCAACCACTCTATTAACTGTTTTAGAAGATTTATGAAGTTTCTCAACATCTACAAAAAACTGGTTTTTATGGAAAACCACATCCCTACTTCTGATAATTCTTCTCTTCTCTAGATCTCATAACCTGTAGCTAAACTCATCTCCACCACAGCAAAAAAAGATGCAACTCACTGCCTTATTATCTAACTTAGAACGTTGCTCCTTTGATACATGTGCAAATGCCTTACTCCCAAACATCTTCAACTATGAATATGAAGCATTTTTACCTGTCCATCTTCTCTCTAGAAGATCAAAATCAAAGGAACTAAGAAAGATTGTTAATCAAATAACTTGCAGTCAGAACGGCTTCACCCCAGAATGACTTAAGCAACCGTGCTAATCTCATCATGCATCTCAAGAATAGTGAGGTTTATTCTCTCTGCCACACGATTATGCTGTGAAGTACCAGGAACTATCATTTTATGTCGAATGCCATACTTCAAGCAGTAGTTTTTGAATTGGTTGGACGTGTACTGACCCCCATTATCTGTATGGAGACACTTCAAGAGTTTACTTGTTTCTCTTTCAACCATGACATGAAATTATTAAAAAATCTGGAATACTTGATCTTTTGATTTCAACACAAAAACCCAGACTTTCTTGAATGCATCATCAATAAATGTGACAAAGAACTTATTGCCACCCAATGATTCTGGCTCCATGGGACCACAAACATCAGAATATATCAAATTCAACACATTAAATTCCAATTTTGATGTCGAAGAGAAAGTAACCCTATGTTGTTTGCCAAATAAACAATAATCACAAGGGTCAAGGGATATACTTTTGGAGCAAGGAATTAAATCTTTCTTTGCCAACATCTGTAGGCCATTCTCACTCGTATAGCTAAGTCTCTTATGCTACAGATTCAGAGAAAAACTGTCTTGAACATCATTCAACACACTTTTTTACAGTTTCACATGTGTTTTGTAAAGTGTATTACCCGCTTTCCCTCTTGCAATAACAAGAAACTCTTTAGTGAGCTTCCATTTGCCATTTTTGAAGTAATTCTCATAACTTGCACAATCCAATGTAGTTCCGAAAATCAATTTCAACCGCAGATCAGGAACATGTTGTCATAACCAGAGCCCAGGGTTCGGGGGTTAGCAAAAGCCAAACCTAATGACACACGTACTCCCGTGCCTGTACACGTAGATCGAGTCTAAATGCACACGCACAAGGGAACATTCACACTTGCCAAACATGTACGCGGAAGCTGTAAATATCAGAAACATCAAACTAACAGTGCAAAAGAGAATACGAAGAAAGAACTGACATAACTACATACGAAGGTCTTACAAAAAGAACAAAAGAATATGTACAATCATGACATGTCGTGACAGATACAAGTATGAAAAGTCCTCAAAATCCTCAAAACAAGACTCCAATGCCATGTATGCCAAGAACGCTCTCCCGTGGAGTGATCACATCCACTCCTCTAGGCCTGATGGGGCCTCAGGGGTCTCATCTAGAGTCTGGCCGACCGGCGAGGGTTCGGCAGGGGTATCTGGGCCTGCAACACCAAAAACAACTGTGAATACGACGATTCAGCAAAGTATAAACCATAGTAAGTTAACACACGTTGTGTCTAATAAAATAAAGAACGTCATGTAAATTAAAGAAGGCATTTTCGTATACTAGGCTGTTATGCAAGAAAGAAATATGCTAAACGAATCAATGGATACATGCAGTGTACATAACTAGTGGCTACTACATTGCCATATGCTCCCAAAAGAGGGATCTTGTATCGTGCAAAGAACACCATTGTCCGGGCCAGGGTACAATGGGTCTCGGTTTCCTGGGGTCCGGTTCCCCAAGACGTTTCCTTACTGCAGCAAGGCCATATAACTATACCAAATTCACCCTGTCGGGATCCTAAGGCTGAGGCTAAGTAGTGCCTGACCATACAGAGTCAATCATGAAAACCCTGAGTAGATCGTGACAACATATCATACGTGCATATCTGTGAACATTTTATACATGCATACTCAAGGTAAAAAAACCACAATGTGAATGTAACTGAACACAAGTAACATATCAGAGAGTTGAGCTCAATGATCGAATGCAATATGTTATGCAACAAATCATGTGAAATCGGATCATCTTTATTTACAAACCAATTCTAATATAATTATCCGGTGTTTCTAACCGTGCATGATGATGTAGTTTTAAGTTATTCGATGCACCGTTGTCTAGTGTTACATTGAATCAGGTGGTGCACGAAGTCCCTTAAACCAACACCCATGGGGAGGTGCTTAACATCCGGATAACGAACATGAATGATTCGCAGCCCTCGAGATCATTCACGCGTTGTATCACATTCCGTTGGGCAGGTCTAGGTGTTCTACATTTTATCATGAAGGCCATATCGGTCTTTCCTTTACACCTATCCTTGTCCTTTATGATTCTAGTGTGGATACGGCTTAGCCGTAGATGAAGGCACGGCTTAGCCGTGTGTGTTCTACGGCTTAGCCGTGGCTGGGCCGTAGAAGGTCTGTCAATTTGAGTGCTTTCAGTTAAATCCAGAAAAGCACCCTGTACTGATCTACGGCTGGGCCACGGCTGAGCTTCGGCTTAGCCGTAGGGCAATACACGGCTTAGCCGTAGGGCAATACATGGCTTAGCCGTGCCCTAGCTGTAGAGGAAAACTGGATTTTTATCCTCTCTGGACTTTGAGCAGTAAGTGACATACGGCTTAGCCGTACATGCACGAAGTCAATGTTCTGAAGCACAATCAGAATTCCTGTAAAACCATCAGAATAACAACTATCCAATGAAGATAGACAAGTACTAATCAAATGAGTAATCAAATGGGCTGTAAACACATTTTTCCACACAAATTCAAGTGAACTAACCAAAATCAAATGCATACCAACATGGGTTCTCACAAACTATGGTTATACTTGCCTCAATTGAATTCAATTACACAACATGTTGTCCTTGGGCCCAAACACAACCTAACACCAACCAAACAACATGCATGCATGAGAATTGGAAGCACATACACACCATGCAATAGAGAAACAAGAAGGAGAAGCAATAGAGGAAGGAGATGAGAGAAATGGAAGGATTTCCAACTCACCTCACATGCAAAGAACCAAACTTCCTCTTGATCGATGGAGGAGAGAATTCGGAGGAGAGAATTCAAGAGAAGGAGAGAAACTCCACATGCACAGTGAGGAAAAATGAAAATGAGAGAGAGAACGTGGTGTTGGTCGATGAATGAGTTATATAAGCTCATGGTTAAGTCCAAATTACAAGAAAGGCCAAGTTAGAATGCTATTTTCAGTTTGAGTCAAATCTGGGTCCAATGGAATCACACGACATCGGTTGCAAACGACGTAGTTACGAAAGTTGACCAGCTCAACGAAAGACACGTGTTGACATCAAGATGATGCAAAAATGACCATGTCTTAGAAAAGTTAAAATTACGAAAAAGGGCTTGGTCTACTTAATCCAGGTCAAACTCAACCCAACTACCTATCCATGACCCGCAACGAAAATAAAAACACAAACAAAACACGATTAGCAACGAAAACAAGATTAATTAGCCGCTAAACGAGGTCAAGCTGGGTCGGAGTGTTACACATGTCATACATCTTTTAACGTCATTGTGCAACCAATATTGGTTTTAATGCAGACATTAACAATACCAACAATATCTAAATGACTCGTGTTGCCCATCTTCATAGTACCACAGTCACCTGCTTTGTATGTCGTGAACATCTCCCTACAAAGAGTAGCTTGGTAGGATGCTACTGTGTCAACAATCCACTCAATATGATTATTTACAACACTCAAACACTCGTCATCATCGCTGGCGAGCATCACTGCTTTCTATCCCAAAATAACTGTAGTTTTATTACTGTCATTCTTCTTCTCATTATTGGATCCTTTTTGTTCCTTCAAGGCAAAATAATTTTTTTTTATGTGGCCCATCTTACTACAAAAAAAGTATTTCACAGACTTTTTCTTGGTCTGTGATTCACCTTTAGACTTGCTACGACACTCTTTTGGTTCTCTACTCTTACTCCTCCCCCTGTTCTTAGTAACAAAGGCCTGTGCATTATCTATCCCAATGGTTTTCCTTCTAGTCTTTTCATTCTGTAAACTACTGGTAACCTGACTTATAGACAACACACCATTTAGAGTAAAGTTACTCACGGAAACGACCAATGTTTTCCATATATCTGGCAAATAACTCAGAAGCAACAGAGCTTGCATCTCATCATCAATGACTATCTTCATTGTGGCCACGCTTTGGAACTCATTGATGTGATCTTCGATCTGACCACCATCCTTGAATTTCATGTTTACAAGCTTTTTGATCAAAACGGTTTTGTTCACTGTGGTCTTTCTATCATATATTGCTTCTAACTTTTTCAAAGGATATGTGCATTGGCTTCAATAGACACATGGTAAAATATACTGTTATCAACCCACTGTCTGATGTGGTTAATCACTTTTTTATGCAACTTGTTTCATTCAGTATCTTACATATTTTTTGATCGAGCACTATCCCCCTCAATGGGATTATAAAGGTCTTTGCAATTGCTTTTTTATGCAACTTATTCCATTCAGTATCTTACATATCTTTTGGTCGGGCACTATCCCCCTCAATAGGATCATAAAGGTCTTTACAATAGAGGATATTCTCCATCTTCGGTTTCTAGATCAACTAACTAGAATGGTTGAGCTCACTTATGGTAGTGCTTACAGTGTTGTTCTTCATCTTAATTAAATTAAGCAACAGGAAAAATTAAACAACTAACATTGACCTCACTCTTACACCAAACTGTAGATCTCGTCACTACGAGCACATTGGAAGAACCATATCTGAAATCAGACCCCAGATGGCTCAAATATCGCAGAAACAATCTTCTATGATCCTAATTGGTCAAACTCTTCATTGACCTTTAAACAGCCAATCTTCTTCCACAAACACGTAGATCTGCTCAAAACGAGTCTGTAGGCGCAAATGGATCTCTGATTGGACGTCGGGTGATCAAGATATCACAGAAAGAAAAATTCTGCCGTCGATCCCGGTCAAACTTGCCTTTGACTGAACGATTCGCTAATATTTGTTGACATCAGCGCTCTGTTGCTGCTGTGGGCTGGGCTTCTGCAAAAGGGTTTAGGTCTACCTGACCCAAACCGAAACTGCACCTCCTTCACTACCCTGGGCTTCTATACGAAGGGTCAAGCTAAATTGACCCGACCTGAACCCAACCTGACCTAGTGTCACAACCCAAGCCCAGGAGTTTGGGGGTTAGCAAAAACTAAACTGATGACACACGTATTCCCGTGCCTGCACAAGTAGACCTAATCTAAATGCACACGCACAAGGGAAGGTTCACACGTGCTAAACATGTATGCGGAGGTTGTAGATATCAAAACATCACACAACACAATGCAAGAAGAGAATACGAAATACAGAATTGACATATAACAATAATAGTTTTACAAAATGAAACAAAATAACCATGTACAAATCATGACAGGATCAAGTCGTGATACATCTCAAAACAATGAAGACTCAGATGCAATGAATGTCCAGGGCGCTCTCCGGTGGAGTGATCACATCCACTCCTCTAGGCCTGATGGAACCCCGGGGGCTTTACTAAGAGTCTGGCCGACCGACGAAGGGTCGGTAGGGGTATCTGAGCCTGCAACACCAAAGACAACTCGTGAATACAACGATTCAACAATGTATAAGCCATAACAAGTTAACACATGCTGTATCTAATAGAATGAAGAACATCATAGAAATCATAACAGATCACATTCGTATACTAAGCTGTCGTGTAAGAAAGAAAATATGCCATGTGAATCAATGTATACATGCTGTACGTAACTAGTTGGCGACTACATTGCCATATGCTCCCAAAAGAGGGATCGTATATCCGTGCAGAGAACACCATTGACCGGGCCAGGGTACAAATGGGTCTCGGGTTTCCTGGGGTCCAGATTCCCCAAGACGTTTCCTTCTATAGCAAGGCCATGAAAACTACACCAAATTCACCCCGTCGGGATCTTAAAGCTGAGGCTAAGTAGTGCCTAACCATAGAAGTCAATTATAAAAACCCTGAGTAAACCGTGACAAATAGATCATGTGTGCATATCTGAGAACATGTCTTATACGTGGACCATACATGTATACTCAAGGTATAGAAACCATAGGAACATAGTCAACAATGTGAAAATAGCTGAAACAAGTAAGCATGCTAAAGAGTGAGATCAATGATCGAAATACAACATGTCATGCAAGCAACCGTTAGCATATCGAATCAAATTCATTCATTAGTCAATTCTAATCTAGTTATCCAGTGTTGCTAACCGTGTATGATGATATATTTTTAAGTTATCCGATGCACCGTTGTATAGTGTTGCAGTATATCACATGATGCACTGAAGTTCCTTAGACCAACACCCATGGGGAGGTGCTTAACAACTGGATAACTAACATGAATGATTCGCAGCTCTCGAGATCATTCACGTATTTTTCATGTTCCTTTGGGCCAGTCAAAGGTGTTTACCTGCTACTTTAAAGGTCCTACAGGTCTCTTTCCTTTCCCACCTTTCTTACTATTCCTGTTAGTGAATGCTTAGCCGAAGGTAACCCTACGGCTTAGCCAAAGGAACCTTACGGCTTAGCTGTAGAAGGCTTCACGGCTAAGCCGTGGCTGGGCCGTAGAAGAGCTGCTGACTTGCGTACTCTTAGTAATTTTCAGGTGTCACCCTGTACTGATCTACGGTTGGGTTATGGTGGGGCTTACGGTTTAGCCGTAGTGTATTTCACGGCTTAGTCGTAGCACATTTCACGGCTTGGCCGTGCATGCGCGGGGTCAATTTCTAAAGCAAGTACAGAAAATCTGTCACGACTGGAGATAAGCAAATCTCAACAGAAAAAGGGAAATAAGCTCAATTTGGGTTGTAAACATGGTGTCCATGCAAACTCATGAGAATTTACCAAAATCAACCAAATAGCAACATGGGTTCATACAAGTTAAGCTTATACTTGCCTCAATTCACTTCTAACACTCAGCTTATGGTCCTTGGGGCTCAATTCACTTTTAAACACCACTCACAGCTATCATGCATGAGAAAGAGATAGAAAGCTCATGAGCACAGGCATGGAAAAACAAGAGGAAGAGGATGAAGAAAACCAACAGCCCTACATACCTTGAAGCACATGAGAAACGAGAGAAGACAATTGGATCTTTCAACCTCCTTCTAGCTTGACTGAATCAAGGAGAAGAGAAAAGGGGAAAAGAGAGAGATGAATGTGAGCGAAGAGAAGAGCGTGAACGAAAGAGAGATGAGTCGGTGGAGTTTATATAGATAAGTTTCAAAGCCAAATTGCAATGGAGTCCGAGGTATAAATCAAATTACAGTTCGAGTCAAGTCTGAGTCCAACGGAACCACATGATGTCGTTTGCAAATGACATAGTTACGGAAGTTAACAAGCTCAACGAAAGACACGTGTTGACACCAAGATGATGTGAAAATGACCATGTCTTATAAAAGCTAAAATTACGAAAAGGGGCATGGTCTACCTAGTTCAGGTCAAACTCAACCCAACTACCTATTCATGACCCGCAACGAAATCAAGACAAAAGCAAAACACAATTAACCACAAAAACAACATTAATGAGTCACTAAACGAGGTCGAACTGGGTCGGAGTGTTACAGCCACCCCTACTTGGGAATCATTCCGTCCTCGGAATGAGCACTCATACCTGCGTAAATAGATCGGGATATTGTCGCGCCATCTGCTCTTCTAACTCCTATGTAGCTTCATTTGGACTGTGATGCTCCCATAACACTTTGACCCATCGAATTGTCCTCGTGCACAGAATCTACTCTCTAGTTCCCACGATACGGAGTGGTCGCTCAACGTATGCAGCATTTGGCTGGATCTGAATGTCGTCGTAGTGAAGGACATGGGAAGGATCATGAACATATTTTCGAAGCATCGAAACATGGAAAACATCATGCACTCCTGAGAACTCCTCGGGAAGAGCTAGTCGATATGCCAGATCACCAATCCTGCTCTTAATCTCGAATGGTCCAACATATCGTGGAGCTAACTTGCCTTTCTGTCCGAAGCGAATTGTACCCTTCATTAGCCAGACCTTTAAAAAAACCCACTTACGAACTTGAAACTCTAATGGTCTTCTGTGAGTGTCTGCATAACTCTTCTGTCTCGACCGTGCAATCTTTAAGTTCTCAATTGCTTTCTGTACTTTCTCTGTCGTTTCGGCGATGATCGTTGGTCCGTGAAAACTCCGAATTCCAACTTCTTCCCAACAGATCGGGCTCCTACACTTGCGTTCGTACAATGCTTCATATGGTGCCATGCCAATACTCTCGTGGAAGCTGTTGTTGTAGCCGAATTCACACAACGATAGATGGAGATCCCATTTTTTCTCATAGCTTAACACACTGGCTCGTAACATGTCCTCTAATGTCTGAATCATGCGCTCTGATTGTCCATCCATCTGTGGGTGATATGCAGTGCTGAAGTTCAATTTGGTACCCATCGCCTCTTGGAATGCTCTCCAAAATGACGAAATAAAACGGCTGTCACGATCAGATACAATCGATACTGGTGTGCCATGGAGCTTAACGATCTCATCCATGAATTTCCTCGCCATTTCTGAGAACGTCATACCCTTTCAGAATGGAATGAAATGGGCTGATTTCGTCAATCGATCTACAATTACCCAAATGATGTTGTTCTTCATACTCGTCGGAGGTAATTCGGAAACGAAGTCCATGGTGATGTGCTCCCACTTCAACTGCGGTATATGCAAAGGATGTAACGAGCCTGGAGGTCTCTGATGATCTGCTCTCATTTTCTGGCATGTTAAGCTCTCCTTATATTATTCCACCAAAAACGATCCTTGAGATTCCGATACATCTTCGTGCTCCCTGGGTTCATTGCATACTGAGCATAGTGTGCTTCGTTCATCAATTTCTCCTTGAAACCATCAATTGCTGGCACACATAATCTATTCTGAAAATAGAGTACATCATCCTCCAATCTGAAATCAGGTCTGTCTCCAATGTGGTCACGAATGCGCTTCAATGTGAGATCTTCAAACTGCCTGTCTTTCATCTGCTGAATCATCTCAGGCTGAAAAGCTAGTGTACTAGCCAATGTGACATACTCATCCACTAGTTTCACCTCAACAGGTAGATCATGGAACATCACAAGGAAACTGCTCAACATCTGTACAGATTCTGCTTTCCTGCTCAGCGTATGCTACCACGTTCCCTTTTCCTGGCTGATACTTGATTGGAAAGTCATAATCTTTGATAAGCTCAAGCCATCTGCGCTGTCTCATGTTCAACTCCTGCTGCGTGAATAAGTACTACAGACTGTGATGATCAGAATAGACTTCAAAACTCACGCCATACAGAAAATGTCTCTAAAGCTTCAATGCAAATATGATGGCTGCCAATTCTAAATCATGGGTGGCATAATTCTTCTCATGCTCTTGAAGCTGTCTCGATCCATATGCAATTACTTTCCCGTGCTGCATCAACACACAGCCTAGACCAACGTGAGAAGCATATGAATATATCACAAACCCTTCGCTACCATCTGGCAAGGTTAACACTAGAGCTGTGGTCAACTTCTCTTTCAAAGTCTGGAAACTGGCTTCACACTCCTCAGTCCAATCAAACTGCACATTCTTCCGAGTCAATTTAGTCAAATGAGAGGAGATCTTAGGAAAGTCCTGGACAAATCGACGATAGTAGCCTACTAGACCAAGGAAACTCCAAACTTTGGTCACTGTCTTAGGGCTGGCCTAATTCACAACTGCCTCCACCTTAGATGGATCAACTGCCAATCCTTCTCGTGAAATGATATGACCTAAAAATGCCACCTGCTCAAGCCAAAAATCACATTTCAACAACTTGGCAAACAGATGATGTTCTCTCAACAGAGTCAAGGCTTTCCTCAAGTGCTTCCTATGCTCCTCAGCTGACTTAGAATATATCAGAATATCATTAATGAAAACAACAATGAACTGGTCCAAGAAAAGCAATGATCTGATTCATCTAAGCCATAAACGTTGCAGGTGCATTGGTTAGTCCAAAAGGCATCACGAGGAATTCATAATGTCCATACTGTGTCCTAAAGGCAGTTTTGGGAATGTCATCTTCCTTCACCCGCAACTGGTGATATCCAGATCTCAAATCAATCTTTGAGAAATAAGCTGCACCATGAAGTTGATCAAACAACTCATCAATCCATGGTAGGGGGTACTTGTTCTTTATCGTCACTTTGTTCAGCTGCCAGTAGTCGATACACATCCGAAAAGTATCATCCTTCTTCTTGACAAACAATACCGGCGCTCCCGAAGGTGAGACGCTCGGGTGAATAAAACCCTTGTCCAAAAGCTCCTGCAATTGTTTCTTCAGTTCTGACAATTCCGCGGGGGCCATGCGATACGGAGATTTACTGATCGGTGCCATGCCTGGAACAAGCTCAATGGCAAACTCTACGTCTCGAACCGAGGGTAGGTCTGGCACATCGTCCGGAAAAACATCGGGGAAGTCACAGACCACCTGAATCTCACTTAGTCGCTTCGTCTCTTTCTTCTCCATGATAAAGGCAATGAAGCCTTCACACCCTTTGCGGATCAAGCGATCCGCCTTGCACGCGGAAATCACATGCCTGGGGCATCTTTTCTGACTGCCCTTGAAATGGAAGCCCTTGCCTAAATCGAAGAAGATCGTCCTGTTGTAACAGTTAACACAGGCACGATATCGAGCAAGCCAATCCATTCCAAGGATCACGTTGAAGTCTAGCATCGAAAGCGAGATCAAATCAACAGGCAACTGATGACCTGCAATCTGCACACCGCAATGGGGGTAGTATACACTACGCTCCACTCGTTTGCCAACTGGGGTGGACATAACCAACACATATGGCAACGGCTTCGGCGGCTGCTGTAACCGCTCAGTAAAATGAGGTGCTACGTAGGACCGTGTAGACCCCGAATCGAACAATGCTAACGCCTCAACGTGAGGAATCATAATAGTACCTTCAACCACCTATGGATCCTCGGCACTCTCATGGGTAGCTGCGTACGCACGAGCTATCTGATGTGGCTCTCTCGGGCCTGGACGAGCTGTCTGGGATTTACTTGGAGCTGTAGACACACTGGATCTATCCGAAGCTGCAACAGCTGTAGTGCTGATGGTGGCGGCTGGGAAGGCTTATATCGAGGACAACTGACCATCCTATGTTCATTAGAACTATAGATGAGGCAAGCTCCTGTCTTCCTCCAACAAACTTCAGACTTGTGGCCCTTGTCACAATGCTCGCATGTAGTACCGGTTGAACTGGAAGTACTTTGCTAGCCTCTCATCTTCTTCTGCACTTGCCCTCGTGCATTGAATGGTGGCTGCCGCTTAGGATCAATGGCTCTTTCGGCTTGGTGGATGGCCTCAGCAGAATAGGCCCTGTCCACTGCATCATCAAATGTAGCCGGTCGCTGGAAAGTAGTCACATGGTGCATATATCGGGGATGCAAACCTTCAACGAATCGATTCACCTTCCTTTCTTCGGTACTAATCATATTCGGAGCAAAATGCGTTAATTAAGTAAACTTGTTCATATACTCTGCCACGGTCATCTGCTGCTGACGGAGGGCTAAGAACTCAACTTCCTTGGCTCGAAACACATGAGTCGGGATAAACTTCCTCCGAAACTGTTGCTTGAATGTCTCCCAAACTGTCATGCTGGGCATGTCTTTGTACGAGTCCTTCACACTTTTTCACCAGGTCTTCGCGACATCTCTGAACATAGAAGCTGTTAAGCCGATCCTCTGCCTGTTCGTGCACACTACTGTCTCAAATACGTCCTCTGTCTGCTCTAACCATTGTTCCGCTTTAAGTGGCTCTTCTATGCCGTAGAACTCCGTAGCTCCTCGCTTGCGAAATTTATCATAAAAGGCATTTGGGTCATTCTCTCTCGTTTGAAAGACCACTTGTTGGTCCACATGTGACTGGACTGGTGCTTGGCTTTGCCTGTCTAGCATGGTCGCAACCTGTGCCTGCAAATTCTGCATCGACTGTGACTGAGCTTGTATGGATTGAACTAGCATGAGGATGTGCTCATCGGTACTCATTGCCTATGGTGACGGTGCGGAACCGCTTTCGTTAGTTCCGGCATTTTGATGAGGACCTGAACCTGACGCCATATCCTGTAAAATGGAAAAGGTTAATATCCAAACACAAAACATTTAGCCCCAACCATTCCCCAAAATCTAGAAAAGCACAAGAAGATAATAGTATCCTCACCACGTTCCTACATGCCTACATGCTTATCATCTAGAGGAAAAACTGCTCTGGTACCATACAATACGTATGTCACAACCCGAGCCTAGGAGTTTGGGGGTTAGCAAAAACTAAACTGATGACACACGTATTCCCGTGCCTGTACACGTAGACCTGGTCTAAATGCACACGCACAAGGAAAAGTTCACATGTGCCAAACATGTACGCGGAGGTTATAGATATCAAAACATCACACGACACAATGCAAGAAGAGAATACGAAATACAGAATTGACATATAACGATAACAGTTTTACAAAATGAAATAAAATAACTATGTACAAATCATGACAGGATCAAATCGTGATACATCTCAAAACAATGAAGACTCAGATGCAATGAATGTCCAGGGCGCTCTCCGGTGGAGTGATCACATCCACTCCTCTAGGCCTGATGGAACCCTAGGGGCCTCACTAAGAGTCTGGCCGACCGACGAAGGGTCGGTAGGGGTATCTAAGCCTGCAACACCAAAGATAACTGGTGAACACAACGATTCAGCAATGTATAAGCCATAATAAGTTAACACATGCTGTGTCTAATAGAATGAAGAACATCATAGAAATCATAACAGATCACATTCGTATACTAAGCTGTCGTGCAAGAAAGAAAATATGTTATGTGAATTAGTGTATACATGATGTACGTAACTAGTTAGCGACTACATTGCCATATGCTCCCAAAAGAGGGATCGTATATCCGTGCAGAGAACACCATTGACCGGGCCAGGGTACAAATGGGTCTTGGGTTTCCTGGGGTCCGGATTCCCCAAGACGTTTCCTTCTGCAGCAAGGCCATGAAAACTACACCAAATTCACCCCGTCGGGATCTTAAGGTTGAGGTTAAGTAGTGCCTGACCATAGAAGTCAATTATGAAAACCCTGAGTAAACCATGACAAATAGATCATGCGTGTATATTTGAGAACATGTCTTATATGTGGACCATACATGTATACTTAAGGTATAGAAACCATAGGAACATAGTCAACAATGTGCAAATAGCTGAAACAAGTAAGCATGCTAAAGAGTGGAGATCAATGATCGAAATACAACATGTCATGCAAGCAACCGTCAGCATATCGAATCAAATTCATTTATTAGTCAATTCTAATCTAGTTATCCAGTGTTGCTAACCGTGCATGTGATGTAGTTTTAAGTTATCCGATGCACCGTCGTCTAGTATTGCATGTATCACATGGTGCACTAAAGTTTCTTAAACCAGCACCCATGGGGAGGTGCTTAACAACTGGATAACTAACATGAATGATTCGGAGCTCTCGAGATCATTCACGTATTTTTCATGTTCCTTTAGGCCAGTCAAAGATATCTACTTGCTACTTTAAAGTTCCTACAGGTCTCGTTCCTTTCCCATCTTTCTTACTGTTCCTGTCAGTCAGCGCTTAGCCGAAGGTAACCGTACGGCTTAGCCGTAGAAGGCTTCACGGCTTAGCCGTGGCTGGGCCGTAGAAGAGTTGCTGATTTGCATACTCTCAGTAATTTTCAAGTGTCACCCTATACTGATCTACGGCTGGGTTATGGTGGGGCTTACGGTTTAGCCGTAGTGTGTTTCACGGCTTAGCCGTAGCACATTTCACGGCTTGGCCGTGCATGCGCGGGGTCAATTTCTAAAGCAAGTACAGAAAATCTGTCACGACTAGAAATAAGCAAATCTCAACAGAAAAAGAGAAATAAGCTCAATTTGGGCTGTAAACATGGTATCCATGCAAACTCATGAGAATTTACCAAAATCAAGCAAGTAGCAACATGGGTTCATACAAGTTAAGCTTATACTTGCCTCAATTCACTTCTAATACTCAGCTTATGGTCCTTGGGGCTTAATTCACTTCCAAACACCACTCATAGCTATCGTGCATGAGAAAGAGATAGAAAGCTCATGAGCACAAGCATGGAAAAACGAGAGGAAGAGGATGAAGAAAACCAACAGCCTTACATACCTTGAAGCACATGAGAAACGAGAGAAGACAATTGGATCTTTCAACCTCCTTCTAGCTTGACTGAATCAAGGAGAAGAGAAAAAAGAAAAGAGAGAGATGAATGTGAGCGAAGAGAAGAGCGTGAACGAAAGAGAGATGAGTCGGTGGAGCTTACATAGATAAGTTTCAAAGCCAAATTGTAATGGAGTCCGAGGTATAACTCAAATTACAGTTCGAGTCAAATCCGAGTCCAACGAAACCACATGATGTCGTTTGCAAATGACGTAGTTACGGAAGCTAACGAGCTCAACGAAAGACACGTGTTGACACCAAGATGATGTGAAAATGACCATGTCTTATAAAAGCTAAAATTACGAAAAGGGGCTTGGTCTACCTAGTTCAGGTCAAACTCAACCCAACTACCTATCCATGACCCGCAACGAAATCAAGACAAAAGCAAAACACAATTAACCACAAAAACAACATTAATGAGTTACTAAATGAGGTCGAGCTGGGTCGAAGTGTTACACCTAGGTTTAAAAACCCAGGTCGTTGTCTTCTTCAACCTCCTTCCTTGTTCTGCAACAAGGAGCCGAAACTCATTGCCCTTTCTTTCTTCGGCTGTGGCAGACAGGGAATTGTGACCAACGGTGGGTTCGTGGCTGGTCCGGCGACGGTGCTCATCGATGACGGTCGGTGACTGGTGGCGGCGGCGGTTGGTGTCACGCCCCGATCTCCGGAATTGGAGATTAGAGTAGGCCCCCAGGGCGTGAATACGTAATCCCGTAGTTAACGTATGGTATAATTCTTCTCATGTGTGGCATAATTCTTCTCGTGTTCTCTCAATTGTTGAGATCCGTAAGCTATAACCTTTCCATTCTGCATTAATACACAACCCAACCCAATCCTTGAAGCATAGGTATAGTTAACAAATCCACCACTACCTACCGGTAGAGATAAGAGTGGGGCTGAGGTTAGTTTCTCCTTAAGGAGTTGGAAACTCGACTCACATTCCGCTAACCAAACAAAAGGTTCATTCTTCAGAGTTAATTTTGTCAAAGGGGCAACTATTTTGGAAAACTCCTTCACAAACCTTCGGAAATAACCCACCAAGCCAACAAAACTTCTAACCTCTGCAACTATTTTAGGACTCTGTCAACTAGTTATTGCCTCTATTTTGGCTGGGTCTACCGCGAGTCCATCCTTTGAAATTATATGCTCCCAGAAGGCAACTTGTTCTAACCAGAATTCAC
Source organism: Sextonia rubra (assembly GCA_037013555.1). Taxonomy (NCBI): domain Eukaryota; kingdom Viridiplantae; phylum Streptophyta; class Magnoliopsida; order Laurales; family Lauraceae; genus Sextonia; species Sextonia rubra. The sequence goes on from JASUAD010000011.1 coordinate 13,027,211, forward strand.
ACTTATCCAGTTTGGCATATAGTCGGTGTTCCCTCAACAGTTGCAAGGAAATCCTCAAATTTCCAATATGCTTATCTCGAGTCTTAGAATACACCAACATATCATCAATGAAAATTAATACAAACCAATCAAGATAAGGTGAAAAGATCTTATTCATCAAGGCCATAAATACAACTGGGGAGTTAGTTAACCCAAAAGGCATGACTAAGATTCATAGTGCCCATATCTTATCCTGAAAGAAGTTTTGGATGTATCTTGATCTCTGACTCGTAACTGATGATACCTAGATCTCAAATTGATCTTTGAAAAGTGAGTTGCACCCTATAATTGATCAAACAGTTCATCAATTCTAAGTAGTAGATATTTGTTCTTGATTGTCACCAGATTCAACTGCCTGTAATCAATACACATTCTGAGGGTGTCGTCCTTCATCTTCAAGAATAAAACTGGGGCTCCCCATGGCTATGTGTTAGGACGAATAAACCCTTTATCCAATAAGTCTTGTAACTGTACCTTTAGCTCACGAAACTCTATGGGTGCCATTCTATACTAAGCCTTACAGATAGGAGCTGTACTGGGTACTAGTTCTATAGTAAAGTCTACTTCGCTAATTGGAGGAAGATCAGGTACTTCGTCGGGAAACACATCTGAAAATTCACTAACCACTGGAATCTCCTCTAACTTCTTAGGTGGTTTCTTCTCAACAATGAAGGCGATGTACCTCTCACAACCACTATGAATTAGTCTTTCCGCCGAAGTGTTGAAATTAACCTAGTGTTCAAATTCCTCTTTTCACATTGAAATACAACACTCGGACCAGCTTCGTCTACCTTTACGGTGATAGTCTTACGAAAACAATCCAAGCAAGCCATATACTTGGTCAGTTAATCCATGTGTAGAATTACATCAAAATCGTGCATCAGCAACACAATGAGTTCCGCTGGAAAAAGGATCTTTCCAATTAGCACTCAACAACTTAGGTAATAATCTCCACAAGTTACCCGTTTGCCGACCGGAGTGATGACACTCAACACATACGGTCACTGCGCTGGCGGCTCCCGTATTTTACCAGAGAATTAGGGTGAAATAAAGGAGTGCGAAGATCCCGATTCAAACAACACTTTAGCTTCTATATCACAAATGAAGACCTTACCTACAACCACATGTTCTGCTGCTTCCTCCTCTTCATGAGTTAAGGCATGGCACAGCCTTGTCTGTGGGGTCAGTTCTGGTGCCCCTGTTTTTGCTGTCCTTGCCTTTGTTGACCTTGACCCTATCGTGTCTATCCTTGGTCTTGCCTCATCTACTGTTGTTGACTTAAGGATGCAGGAGGTGCTGCTCTAGAAGACTGTTGATACTGCTACTAAGGTGGAGCTTGACTAGAACCTCCTTTCTTGGGCACTCTGATAAGTGATGGTCCATCGAGCCACAGCCGAAATAGGCTCCCGTAGGTCTCTAGCATTTACTAGTCTTGTGGCCCTTCCCGCATAAGCTGCAGACTAGCCTTGATGTCCCATCAATAACTCTCTTTTGTTTCTTGGAATGTTGCTAACTTTTCCAAGAAGGTGGGACATGATCGTGAGCTCCAAGTGTAGAGCCACGATGTAGTAATAATACTAGTGATACCAGGTCGATCCACAGAGAGCAATGTATTTTAAGGTTCATTTTTCAACTTGTACATGTCCTAAATGAAAATCTAAAACTAGCCTAATTTAAAATCTAACAAATACAAGCATCCTACTTACCAAAATTTAATTAATTACAAACGAATTAAAGAAATTTTCCTAAATCTAGAAAGCCTAAATTTAAAATTTTCTAAACAAAAATAAAGTTTCTGCAAAACTAAAATATAAGTTAGAACTTCCAAAAATAAAAACTAAAATTAGAAACTAACTAAACTAAACAATGTTAGAAATAAAATAAACAAAAGTTAAAAACTTTCCTAAGTTAAAATTTTCAAAACTAAAAAAACTTTCCAATTTAAAATCTTCAATTAAAATAAGTTCAGAAAGATATTTTAACTTTGGAAATTATCTAAAACAATAAAAAACATAAAACTAGAAATAAAATTAAAATTAGAAAGTTAGTAATATTAGTAATGTAATACATGCTATGAGATGCTGAAAATTCTAAGTATAAAAAACTAGTATACTAATACAAATTTTATATATGATTTGAACTATTCTAATGCATCCTAAATCTAAGTTTAATGGTTGGAAATCATGATCTACTTATGCAAGAAACTAACAAAAAAAAAGTGAAAAAGGATCTAAAAAAAAGGTTATGAATGCATGAATATGACAACTTTGCAAAATTCTGTGAAGAAATCCTGATCTATATTGACTGATTGACAAAGTTTAAGCCTCTGGTTCACAAACCTTCCGAAATTATTTTGATCTGAAATTCTAGGGAATGAAAGACCACATCCTAAAATTTAATTTTTCCAAGTTTCAAAGAAAAATATTATGATTGGATTGGTCTACCCACTTCGATATTTTTGTCAAAAACCATTTCTGCAGTTTGCTGAAACTGTTAAGTTATGTTGTTTGTGTATTGAGTTCGAATTTAATCATTAGATTCAGATCTAAAGGCTTAATTTTCAGCAACTTAAATATGCACAAAATCTTATGATATGAAAAATACATGCAACGAATTCTAATCCAACCATCAAACTATGCAAAAACAAAACTTAAAATCAATATGAACAAAACAAGAAAAATAATAAAAGTGCAGAAATAAAATAAAATTACAGGAAGTCAAAGGCGGTAATAATAGGAAGTCAAAGGCAGTAATAACAGGAAGTCAAAGGCGGTAGATTGTTCTTTTAATTTCTTACCTCAATTTGGGCTCAAAAAGATTAGAAGTGTTGTCCTAGGGTTTTATTTTTCATCTTGGGTTATCAATCTAAGTGAGAATAACAAATCTCCATTCAATGTAGAAATAAATTTTAGAATTGGCCTCTAATATTTTTTCACTCAAACCTCTTTAACTGTATCTTGTATTGCCTCCAAACATACAATGTATCTAAAGAGACAAAGTATATTAAAAAGGTTAGTAAGATGGGTTACTAGTTGTGATTTCAATTCTATCCCAATATTTAAACAAGGATGAAAATTAACCCAATTACAAACAAGACTAAAATTATGAACACTACAAAATCAAAGATAAGAACAATTGAAAAGAAACAAATTTTACTAGCATGAAATTGTTTTACAAAAGATTGAAAAAAAAAAAGCAAACAATTACATACTAGGATGGATGAGAATTCCTCTTTCTAGTTGACACTTCAAGGTTGATGGTGTAGCTTTAGGGCTAAGCCTCTTTGATGACTTAAGATAGAGAGACAAGAGAGGGAGAGATGGAGTGTAGAAATCTAGAGGTGGGAGGTGGGTAATTCTCCCATGAAGGATATGAGAGAGAGATGCCCTATTTATACTTTTTCAAGTCCTACTCCTTTTCAAACTTTAAAGTCTTAAAAATAATAAAAAAAATGAAATTCCCAAATAATAGCTTGGGCGTGAGATATCTTTTGGGATTTTTTTTCCTTTTTTTTTCTTTTCTTTCCTTACTTGCTTTGTTTGGAAGTCCCTCTTGGATGTTTCTTTCATTTCTTGTATGTGCCACCTTGTATTGAGATCTTTTGAAAGATGAAGTAGGGATAAGAATCCTCTCTTAGAATCATACTTGGCTTACATGAGGTGTAGAATTTCCCCTTTTATCTCTTTGTCTTGCTAACTTTCCATTTTTGGAAAGTTCTCTTTATTGGCTCCAAACTTGAAGAGATCTTCTAGATAATTCTCCCTTAACTTTTTCCTTTATTTTTTCAATCAAAATCTGATCCAAAACATGTGTTGGACATGGAATAGCCTTCTTGGATATTTATTTTTTTTTTTTAATTAAATCTTCTCTTTTTCCAAAAAGAACTCCTATGTGACTTTCCTTGTCTATCTTTAATGAGATATTCTTCAAATTCTCTTTAAAATCTCTTTAAAATGTGTAACAAATAAATGGACCCCATCTTGGATGTTTTACAAGTGTACCTCACACATGTGCATGTGTGTGTAGGACCATGAACCGACTTTTTGTAATTTTTTTCCAATTTCTTCTTATCTTCAATTTTTCTCTCCTTTCTCTTGAAAATCAATTCCTTGCCTCAATTCTTTACAAATGAGACCCATATAATCAATTTCCTACAAAAAAAAAATGTGAATTCATGCGAAAAGATAATTTTATCCCTAACATCACAAATGCATGACTGTGGGCCGATCTTTCTTGAAATGATAATAAAAATGCACACCATTTTTCATTATTTTATGTGAATGAACTAATGATGATGAAAATTGAATTTTTTTTCATGAGAGTATAAATTTTCACAAAACTTTCTAAAAATAGATTCTCCAAAAATAGAAGGTTTCATGAATTTATGCAAAAAATATGCAGAAAAATACAAAAAAGAATTTAAAATGAATGAAACCATATATCACATTAAATAAGGCTTTTTCAAGTTAATAAGTTCTTAAAATAGTTCAAAATGTGTATGAAAATATGCATTTTTAGAGACTCATCAGGACACTCCTCTTAGACTCTCCCAAGAATAAGCTCTTTTCAATTTCTTCAGCCGCATAGGCTCTCTCCACAGTGTCATTATATTGGGTTGGATGCTGGAAAGCCGTAGCGTGTCCCTTAACAGCAAGCCTCAACCCCTTGAGAAACCTCTCGACTCTTTTCTCCTTGATATCAATCGAGTTCAAGGCAAATTGAGAGAGCCGGCTAAATACATGTACGTACTCCGCAACCGTCATGGAGTTCTACTGTAGGGTGAGGAACTCATCCTTCTTCTTATGGTTCACATGTTCTGGAATAAACTTCTTCCTGAATTGCCTCTTGAAAGCTTCCCACACGTAGCATCTGGCATAGCCCTAATTTGATCCTGGATACTCTTCCACCATGTATCTGTGACATCTCTAAACATGGATGCTGTGAGGGCCACTTGCTGCCTCTATGTACAAATCAGTGAATCGAAAACGTTTTCTGTGTGAATGAACCATTCATCAACTTGTAATGGATCCTCTCGTCTTGTCAACTGCGTGGCTCTCCTTTTTCGGAACTTCTCATATAAGGAATTAGGGTCTCCAGGCTGGTTCTACCTTTGTAAAAGAGTGGCCAACTGCATTTGCATGGCTGCTTTATTAGCATTACTAACAGCTAGTTGATGCATCAGCATCATGAATCGCTCCTCCATATTATAAGTAGGATGAGGAGGGGGTGGTGGCGGAGGATCCACACCATCCAATTCGACGTTGTTGTGGTCGTTACTACCCAAACTGTTGTTTGTTCCAAACCCAGATGCCATTTGCCTACAATTATAACAGTAATTAGTCATAACTAATATCTTAGAAAAGGTATGTCATAAGTCTTTACACAAAATCCCATCCTCGATCGGACCTATCGTAACCTTACCACGTTTTCTAGAGTTGCTAAGTCTTTTAATTGACTTCTTAGTTGCTCTGATACCATTACTTATGTATGTTACGCCCCAATCCCGGGAATTGGGGATTAGAGTGGGCCCCTAGGGTGTGAATACGTAATCCTGTAGTAATACGTGCCGGGTGAAGATAGGCACGTATCACTACAAGGGAGATTCCATAGGAATGTGTGAGGTGTGACCAACAACATGTGGATTAAAAGTCAACACAAAGCAAGCACCTGTGAAATACATCGGTAATGATCATAAGCAAAACATAGCATGTCATACCATCATACATAACTTAAGTCTTTTAATTAAACATTCCTATCACATACATATCTACAAAACCTAAAACATGTCATGTGCACAAGGTCCATTTTAACATCTCCATGCAAAAGACCATATCCGCAACTGATTAACCCAACTAACCCACTGGACGCTCTCCATTGGACGACTAATAAAAAAATATCGTCATCCTGCCATTATTCTATACCCCCAAGTACCATTGGGGCACCCTCCGGGGACTCGTCAATAGCCGAGTTGGGGTTTGGTTCTGTACCTGTAACACCAAGCGTAGCACTGTTAACACGACGGTTAAGCAAATATAGAGATATCTGGGACTATCATAATGTATCAAATGAATTAAGAAGTAAACATTAATCAAAGAATGCAATAATCACATATTAGTTATGTTGTGCATGAGTAACATGTGTAATGAATCATAACAGGATGTTATACAGACTAGTTAGCAACCACGAAGCTATATTCTCCCAAGAGATAGTATATCATCTAGAGGGAGCGTACATATATATAGGTCGCTAGGGGATCAGACTAGCTTCCCGAGGAGCATCTATAACTCTTCCGTAGATTACTGCAGTAGCGACATAAAATACACAAATTGGTCTCGTCGAACCTAATAAGGGCACAATCTAAGTGCTACCGACTCATTGTATCAGGATTGACTCGATTTCATATCTTTCATGCATTTCAATCATACTTATCATATCATACATAAGGAAATATATTCAATCATGAAAATCAGAGTTAACAAGGTAACTGATAATTAACAATGCATAAGTGCATGAGCTAAGAGAGCTCGAACCCTCTCAACCTTAGTTGCACCCATTTTGACTAATAGGCACGCACTCAGTAGAAGCTTAGGCCTGACAGATACCCACTTAGTAGAAGCTTAAGTTTAATTAGTCTCAAGGTTTGCCAGGAAGAGTGGGCACATGACTAAATCATGTTGTGTGCAAGCTTTCCTTAATAAAATGAATGCATTTGAATCAAATGTATCAAGGGAACTTACTAGCCAATCATATGCTAGATAATCCGTGATCCCGAGGTTATTCAATATGATGTATTCATGAAACGTCTAGTGTCGTTGTGTCATTATATCTTGGTATTATATTATGTACATAAAAGACACATCTTCTTATGCCAACACCCATGACGTAACATTGGGGATTCATCAGGAAAATCGAAGGGGATAAGTGACATCTCTACACTCGTCTTTCTTATGATTTGATCACCATTAGGCTAATTTAGTTAGGAAAAAGGTGTGATATCTAGAGCCCTACAAGGTCATTGGAACTAATGTCCTCAATTCACAGTGTTCTTACGGCTTAACCGTGTACATGTTGTGGCTTAGCCGAGTGGCTCAGGTTTTCTTCCTAATTTTATACGCATTTACAGTTCAACTATATGTTGGCCTACGGCTTAGCCGTGCTAAGCCTACGGCTAGGGTTATGGCTAGGTACAGCTTAGCAGTAGTGCATTCCATGGTGTAGCCATAGAATGAAGTTGGAATTTCAAGCTCTCGGGACTTTGAGCCATACACATTTACGGTTTAGCCGTAGCTTTACCATAAGCTTCAGGAATTCTGAAGCCAATTTTAAAACTTGAGTTCAATACAAAACTCTAAGGTGTGAAGGTTAAAGGAGCTTCCTATGGCTTTTAAAATGTCACTAAGGGTTGTTAAAAGCTCACACAACACCCACATTAGCTACTCACTCTCTAATTCATTCAATTAATACATGCTTAAATCAAATAGGAAAGAGCTGTAGCTTAAGATTTGGAATAATCAATCCAAGAGCGAACAAATAAACATACATGCAGTACCATATATATTCCAATACTTGCCTTAACATAGTGTTTGCCCTACTCAACTCTTCCTTAGCGTGATTAGGGAAAATCGTCAATGGGAAGTGGGTTCCCTACATAAAAACATGCAATTGATGAATGTGGTGTAAAAATGCATGCATGTGGCATGGTTGAGTCCCCTTGACTCTAACAGATCCAAAAATGTGAAATGGAAGTAGATTCTTCACCTTAATGGGCTATAGCTTATAGGAAAAGGTGCCTTCTAAAGAGAAAACATATAAGGGAAGATGAATAAGGGGAATGGAGGCTTTCTATCTTACATGCAGCTGCAAATCTTAGTTGGCAGCCCTAAAGTGAGGTGAGGATGAAAAAAATGAAGAGAAAAAGAGCACAGTGAGAAGAAGGAGGAGAGAAAGAGAGAAACGTTGAGTTCTCTCCTTTTTAAATAAAACTTTTGTATGCAAGTCCAAGATTTTAGAATAATTACAGTTTAAGTCAAATGAATCTTAATCAGTCCAAGATGGGTCTGAATCAAATTGACCCCATCATGAAAGATGATCTACGCAAAGAATTACACAAGATGCAACTAATGAGGTATCAATATGATGCATGAACAAATTACAAAAGGGTCCTCAACTACTTAGGTAAAGTTTGAACCCAACCCGACTACTTATCCATGACCCAAGCCCAAAGGGTTTGAGTTAAATTAGCCCAAGTACTTTTTAATTAATGTAAAACAAGATTAATTAGTATAAAGTGAGGTCAGTTGGGATCAGGACCTTATAGTTGGCGAGGACGATGACGGCAGGGAGCGGGCGATGAGTTTCTTTTTCTTTTTCTTCTTGCAGCCAGAGAAGCTGCTCTTTTTCGGGCTTTTTCCTCAAGAAATCCGGCAGCCAAAAAAAAAAACCCCCAAAAATAAAACTGAGAACCTCTTGATCTTCTTCGATGAAGATCACTACCTACAAGAACCCTCTTTCTTCTTTCAATCTATGTGTGGCCAAACAGAGATCCACTTGCGATCTTTGATTTTTTCTGCAACGAGGATTGCAGAAATCCGGATCCTTCGAGACGAACCGATTAGTCGATCTTTCATGCGCAACTCTAATCCTTATGATATCCTAGGCAGTCTCTAATACGACTTTTTGTGGATATGACACCACCATTGTGTGCGTGTGTATATAAACAACCAAGATCAACAACCAACAACATAATAAGACTAGAGATTTACATAGTTCGGCAAAGATGCCTACGTCCACGATAAACTAATTTCCACTAAGTTCTCTTCCAATCTGTAAATCTACAGCATTGGAATCTCAGTTTATATCTAGGTTTATAAACTACATTATATATATAATCATCACTTCCTTATCCCCCAAGAAGTCTATTCTTAGAAAAAAAAAAAGGAAAGTCCTAATTATATTAAGAAACTACTGTTTAACAAATAGAAAATTCCTAATACAATTAGAAAAACTATCCAAGACACTAAACCTTATTAGTCTGGACCCACTTGGCCAACACCATGTTTTCACATGGGACTTAGAATAGTTCATCAGTAGTTCTCTAATCATTATGCCTTTTAACATTATGCGCCATAGTAAAGCACTCAAAACCACATAATAAGAAGGTTTCATGAGGGCAATATTTTATTATTATTATTATTATTATTATTGTTTTGTTGGATATGAGCTCGTACAACACAACTGGTAGAACACTTATAACACAAGGTATCCACCAAACAGAACCTCAGCATTTTGTGGTTACAAAATTCGAGCATCAAGGAAAATATGAACAAGAGTAAAGTCCAACTGACATCAAACATAATGGATATTTTTCACCTACTCTGCTGGGATGCCATGCATAAATTGGTTGCCTGACGGTAATGATAATGACAATAATAACGATGATGAAGAGAATCATGCTGAATTTTGATATTCCTAAAGAAGAAAGGACTACACTATTTTAAAATAACAACCTCAATCATTCTACGCCTCCATAAAAGCACGAGAATAATAAAAAAAAGACACAGTAACAGATTATCTCCTTTTCCCTATTTTTTAGTGGGGACATTTCTATATATTGAAGTATTACAAAGGAGCACGATAAGCTATTTAAGGAATGCAAATAGCGCCTTGCAAATAACAACAATGATAAAGCTGATGTACCTCCATGAAACTCCGAACAAAGTTTCCGCCACATTGAACAATGACATCACCCGGAGTATTCCAGCACAATCAGCAGGGGACCCTGGTATAACCTAGTTGGATTATGATGTGCAGTATGCAATTAATAGGAATATCACCATTAAGAGAGACATTAAATGCATACATCCATCCATACAGACATGGTTACAAACATACACATGCACACTTGGCAATTAATTAGTATCTTAAAAAATTCTAATCTAGATATTTATTTTATCCAACAATCAGCCACTTAAAAACCATGAATGACATACAAAGGTTTTAATAAACACAAAGGCAACATAGCAAGCAATTAGCATAGGATTCCAAGGGAAATTTAACGAATATTAAAAATAAAAAATAAAGTATAGTGTTCATTCCATGTCGGAGGGTGCACCTATATTGATCAAATTGCTTCAAATTAGAACTCTTATCATAGCCAACAATTGTGAAAAACAATACATACTTTATAGCACCAAAAAGTGTATTACGGTAATATTCAAGTGTTTTGTCCCAAACTAGAAAGTCACTACCATTACATTGTCTGTAGATGCTATGAATAGCATCACCATCATTATGTGTTGGCAAATTTCATTGCTGTATACGTGCTCGAGAATGCAGCACATTGCAAGATCAACTGAGCAAACACCTCAAGATTTGAATTCTCCGAAGATGAAATAAAAGATCAAGTGAACAGCTTCACGAGTCCGAAGTTGGAAGATTTTCACCTCTAAATACCCACAAACATTCAAGAACATATATTTCAGAGATTAGAGTGATTCAAACTACATCCAAGTTCATCCAATAAAATAAGAAATCCAAAAACAAGATGGAAAGACCATCATTCGAGGAAAAGGGCAAAGGTATTGGCAGCTGCTGATGTTGGTACCTTTTTTGGCTGCTAGATGGTAGTTCTGGCTGCTCTTGGTCTATCTTTGAGTTAAAGTGGCTCTATGGATGGTTCAGAGACGCTGGGTGGTCCTTTAGCTGCATGGAGAAAGCTCCCTGCAGCAAGTGCGTTCAGATACTGCTGCTTGCTTGGGGATGGGTTGAATGTGTGCTGCTTCCCCCTCCACTTAGTTGCTGCATTTGTGGTGAAATGGGGTGCTGCTCGTTCATGTTACGCTACCGGTGGTTGGTTGCTGCTGCAAATTTGCATCTTTGCTCTTGGCCTAACCTCTATGACAATTTGGTTGCTTGTGGGCATGATGGGAGGCTTCTGCTAGCAGCGCAGTTGTAGGCAGGGCTGCTGATTTGACATTACAGGGGATGCTTCTAGTTCTTGACATGCTCCTAGTGGTTGCTAGTTTGATCTGGGCTGCTGTTTGTGCTCGCTTATTATGGTTGGGCAGCATTTTGGGCTGCTTGTAATTGGAGACGTTGCTGGTTGCTGTTATGAGTTCAGCCTGCTGGGTGTGAGGCATACTTGGTGGTGACTGGATGCCCTTAACTACTCTATGTGAGGTGGTTTTTGACCTATGGCTGCTGCTTTGACCCACTGGAGGGTTGCTTCTAGCTGCTTCTGTGAAGCGCAGTGGAAGGCTGGCTCCCTTTCCTTTGACTCGTATTTGATTGTATATGCTAAATGTCATATTTGGAAATATATGTATGTGCTAGTGTCATATTTGGAGATGTATGTACAGTGGGGATGTCTCTCTTTAGTTTTGTACTCAATGCCTTATTTGTTTAATGATATCAATTTTTTTGCCAAAAAAAAAACCTCAATTTGAGTATAAAATTCCTATAAAATCCTGTGCCGAAACACCACCCATCTTTTTAAAGAAATGTGCATATTGCTAAAAAATAGGACGTGACATAAAATTGCTTTCAAAGCAACAATTAAAATTCCAAGGCAACAGTTATAAATGGATGGCAAAAGCATGTACTCCCTCCGCCCCATTATCTAGGTCCTTCGAAAATCACACTTTACAAGGTCGGTCATTTTGTGTTTTTAAATTATTGTAAGAAATCTCAAGTTTCCAAATATTGCCCTCCAATTCAATTAAAAATACTACATTCATTAAATTTCTTAAAATTTGAATTTTGAATTTTGAAATGATATATTTGGTATGTTATGGAAAAACATAATTTGACTTTTCAAATGGGAAGATGCCTGGTAGTTCTACTACGCCTTTTGTGGAAGGTATAGGAAAGTGACCATTTGTTGCTCTTTTTTCGTGGCAGAAAATTATGTGGGAGTTTGGATGGGGAAAAAGAAGCTTACTCTTTGGAGAGTTCTTGCTATTTTTTGGGGTGTGGATGGAGATAAATGGAAGAATATTTGAAGACAAAAATGAGCAGATTAAGTATTTGTGGGAGTGGATCAAGTCTGTAGCAGCATCTAAGTATTTTAGTAATTTACCTCTCTTTCTCATTCATTTGAATTGGAGGGCTGTTTTTAGTGCATAAGCTCTTTTATTCTTTGCTGGAAGTTTTATCGGTCTAGTTGCTTGGATTTTGAAAGTTAAAAAAAAAAAAAAAAAGAAGAAGAAGAAAGAATTAAGACGAAAGTTATAAAATGTCCTTCTCTTTTTTCATAAGAAACAATCACATATTAATAAATATAACGTTGAAGTACATGAAAATGAGAACAAGATGACCAACTAATAACACTACAAGCTAAACACATCTTTCCGATTCGTAAGAATAAAAAAGAAAGGTAAACCACAAAAGTCATTAGAAGTGGATACCCATATCGAAGTGACATATCTGATTCTAGCCCAGAGAAACTCAAACTCCTCCCACTTATCTTTAAAAAGTCTCGTATTTTTTTCACCCCGAACAACCCAAAAAAAAAAAAGGCTAATACACTACATCTCCAAAGAATAAAAGCTTTTCTTCCCCAACCTATCACCAAGGAATCTCTCAACCATTAATGACAGTCAATGCCGAGGAATAACCCAATTCAACCCAGTTGTCTTTATTAATTTCAACCAAAGCTGCAAAGTAAGTTGACAATGCAAGAAAATATAATCAGTAGATTCTCCATCCTCCTTGCAAAGGAGACAACAATGGGAAGATAAACACATAAAAGGCCTTCTTCTCTGAAGCATAGCACAAGTATTAACCCTCCCATTAGACACCAACCAACCTAACATCTAAACTTTAGTTGGCACCTTGGCTTTCCATACATTACATATTTATTTACTTGCATTTTTAACATCTAAGGCAAGTAGAATTTTAAAATTTTAAAAACGTGAAAATTTTAAATGCTATCACTGGCTTCAGCATTTACAAATCCAAGTATTTCTCGAGTCATGTTGATACTCCAGCTCTCCTTAAGCTCTCTCTAGTAGTCAATTTCCATCTTCTCCTCTACTCCACTTTAATAAAATCAAGTGTGATCATCTTCTTCCTCCACACTTGTAACGCTCCGAACCCGAGATTGGGTCAAGGCAGATAGGTCCATGACATGGCACGCATAATATCATAGTAATTTATTCAGCACTAAGGCAAATATAGACCACTGCGAGGAAATTTTTACAATTCTTATATGTGCAGAAGAACCATAATACATGCACATTCAAATTTTATCACGGAACTTAATACTTAGTGTGCGCAATAAACACCCAGTAATAATATAAGAGCTTAAACAAATACTTGTTTAAACATTCTATAGTTAAACTACTTAAAGAGTTATTGAAATGGTCATAACACTAGAACAAATTATATTTTTAGCTATGAAAAAATTCGTTGCCAAAGGAGCCTAAAATGTCAGTAAAACTATTTGTTGATGAAATAATTTATGTCTGTCAATTGTCGGCAAAGGCTCGTTTGGAAAAGTTCATACCAACAGAAATAAATTATGTTGGAAAATATTAGATTTTCATCAACAACAAGTTACGTTGGAAACATTTTTTTCCAATTCCAAACACCTTGTGGGAAAATACTTTGCCGACGTTTTATTCTGTCGGCAAACAATTTATATTTTTTTAATCCAAAATTTTTATACATATTTTCCGACGTTAAAAAACATCGGTAAAAGTATTTCCTTTTTTTAAAAATCTTTTTTACTTTTGCCGACGATATTTATCGTCTGTAAAATATTTATATTTTTTATACCAAAACTCTTATACATATTTCTCGACATTAAAAAACATCAGTAAAAGTTTTTCCTCTTGTTTTAAATCTTTTTAACTTTTGCCGACGTTATTTATCGTCGGTAAAATTTTTGTACTTTTTAAACAAAAACTTATATATATATATATATGTCTCAACGTTAAAAAACGTTGGTAAAACCCTAATTTTGTCAACAAGAGTCATATTTAAAAAAAAACATTTAACATTCATTTTTCAAAATAATTTTCTTGTAAACATATTTATGCACCAAACTAAAACATGTATATAAGATAATATATGCATTCATACAACGGTTGTTACTAAACAAACAATCATTGCTATTTTCAGCAATTTCTAATCAACAAGTACTTTAATTTCTTAATTTATGCATCGAGTCATTCATCTCATATAACAAATGTTACAATCAATGATATAGTCCCATACAAATGTTTGAGATACAAATACAAATAAACTAAGAACTGCTAAAATACTGCTACAATTCTGTAACCGACCTCAAAGCGTCCATCAATCTGCAATGACAAAAACAATATTAGAATCATTCAATAAATTAAAATAAAAATGTAAGATAAACAGGTTTATAAATAGAATCTTTGTCTAGGTTTTTTCGGCGGCTTATTTTCGTGCCTAAGTTTCAAGTAACTAAGGTTTTTCCATCTAACTCGCAAACCGAGAGTTCAATCCGTGAACCGTCTATTCCTGTAAGTTACTTTGGCCTCAAGTGAAGTGCTGCTGATTTCCGAGCCGTCCAATGGCCGTTTCCTGTTTTGAACCTCTGATGGCTGATTTTCAAGCCTAAGTATTGAAAATCATAGGTTTTTCCATTTACTTCGCAAGCCGGGAGTCCGATTCACAAACCATCAAGTCCTACAAGTTATTTTATCCATGAGCGAGGTGCTCATTCTAGTTTCCAAGCACTCCTATGGCCGTTTCCCATTTTCAACCTCCAGCAGCCTATTTTCAAGCCAAAATGTTGAAAATCCTATGTTTTACCATGAAACTCACTAACCAGGAGTCCAATTCACAAACCATCAGTTCCTACAAGTTACTTTTGTCTCAAGCAAGGTGGTGGTGCCAATTCTGGGGCCTGGTGGCCGTTTCCCATTTTGGACCTCTGGTGGCATGTTTTCAAGCCTAAATGTGGAAAATCCAAGGCTTTTCTATCTAATTCTCTAACCAGGAGTCCCATTCGCCAACCATCAGTTTTTACAAGTTACTTTGGCATCGAGCGAGATACTCTTACTGGTTTCAAGGCTATTCGATAGTCATTTTTCATTTTGGACCTCTGCTAGCCTATTTTGGGGCTTAATTATGAAAAATCCTAGGTTTTTTTCTTCTAATTTACTAACCAAGAATTCAATTCACGAACCATTAGATCTTATGTAATACTCCGATCCTAATTAAGCATAATTAATAACTAATTAAGTTATTAGCTAATTAATACAAATTTAATTTAGATAATTACATTTAATCATTTAATTAGGTTTAATTTAGTTTACTTTTGTCTCATTGAGTGTAATGGATCAAGTTCGGGTCATAGATAAGAATTTGGGTTAGGTTTAACCTTAATTAGATAAATGAAAGCCCTTTTTTGTAATTTTATATGTCATAGTTTTACGTTATATATGCATCATATTGATATCATCACATTAGGCTCATCGAGTTTGTCAAGGTTTGTATTTGGCTCTAAGACATTTCATTCCATTTGAAGTGTGTAGAGTTTAAATCGACTCAAAATGAGAATGTATCAGAGAATTAAGACTTTCTTATAAACTCTAGAAACTTTGTTGTATAAAGGAAAGAACCTACTCCATTTGATCTCCTCTTCTTCCAGTTACTGAACTTTTACATCTTCTTCTTTCCATCACCATTTTCTCTTGATATCAAGGTGTAGGAAGCTTGCATGTGTATTTGAAGGTCATTATTATCATCTCTATTGTCTTCTACTTCTCCCCACACCATTATAGTGTAACAGTTGAGCATCTCTTTTCCCAACTAGCTCCTAAGGTAAGATCTCTTACCCATTTACAGCTTCATTGAGTTAATGGAGTCAAGGAGACTCCTTGCCTAAACATGCACTCATCCTCTTCATCATTTCTTACATGCATATCATCTTAAAGTCAAGAATTGGATGTTTCTTCTCAAGTTGAGCCGAAAGGAGGAGTAATGATTTGAACTCTAAATTAAAGACAAGTATAAGCTAATTATTGTTGAATGCATTTTAGTATAATATGATTCATGCAAATCTATTAAACTCTAAATTTGATTTTTCAGTCCCTTTCTTCTTTGTTTCCAATTGTACAATGAAATTGCTAAGTAAATAGTAAAATATGGATCTACAAGTGCTACATGTTTGAATTGAGGGTGAACCACTTCATTGGAACATAATGTAGACTTGAAATCTGAAGCCAATGTCATTGTAGTTGCACCCTAAATTGCCAGGTGGGAGATTTCTAACCTTTCTTTTGTGGCCAGAATGTTGACGGTCAAGACAGAAACTATAGTAGCCTTCCACATTCATTAGAAAAGGCTAAACAATAATTGGTTAGGACCTTACAGTCTAGAAGTGTTGGACATGGATCATAGACTGTGGGACTTTCGGTCTCTATAGTCAACTTGAAATCTCAGGCTGGCAAGCTGTACATCTCTTTGGCCAGAACGTTTTATATTTTTTCAGTTTCTGTCAATGTGCTCCTTACTTATAAACATTTTAATTTAATTTTCACGTGATAGAGACTATTTTAGGTCTGAATATTATTTAACTGTTAAACTATTAAAGTGCCCTTAAAATCTGTTTTATTCCACCATTGGTGTAAGTGTGGAGTAGAGCAATGCCCGTTGCAACTACTATTAACAACCTCCTTGAGTAGAGACAGGCAGCCAATCAAATAAGAAAGTCAAAGCTGTTAGATCAAATCAAGGATCAATTGTTCAAAGCAATTGCTAAGCTGCCATGTGTTGAAGTTTAAGCTTGATGGACTACAAGAACGGAATACATTATAGTACCACTTACACTGTTTCATCTCATACTAGTACCTGATCTTCCACCTGCTCTCCTACCCCTGCAGAGATTTTAGTTCACACTTCCAACACATCAAATGGTCAAAACTGAGCTTACTAGCTGCAGGATTAACCTGTTTCAGTTTTCTGTCCGGCCCGATGATCTGTAACAAATAAATACATGACCATGTGTCTGATAAATGTCCTTATTTCTGTGAAATGGATGACAAAAACAATTTTAACCACTGAAGTCATTCTTTTTCCACGAACGATGGCTTCCATGCCATATTTTGTTCAATTGTCATCATATCATGGTTGCAGTCATTCATTCATCTATATACACACACACACACACGCGCGCACACACACACACACATATATATATATATGAAAATATTAGCATGCATCCATCCTTTACAATAGGGTGAAGGGCAATTCCATATTTAAATATATTAATGTGCAAAATACAAAAAGCTCTATAAAAAAGAGAAATGCACAAGAACGAATAGCGAAAGTCATAAAAGCATCCCTCACCCTATGGTGAGCGAAGGATGCATACTAATATTTATATATATATATATATATGAAAATATTCAATTGAGAACTATTCACATCTTTTTTTATTAGAACTCTAGGTAGAACCCATCTATTACCCAATCCAAACTTTGCAATACACATGAGACCCCCTGATAGACAAACGCCCTAAGTTTTGACCAAATTCGAATTTACTGAATCATTGAATTGACTATACACCAATATGAATGGACTAAATTTGTATACCACGTATGATGGGATTAGGGAAATATGATTAGAGTCAAAACTTTATATTTTGGACGATCCAGCATGGATTTTTTCATCCCCCTTGGTCCCGTAAAAAGCTTTTACGGTAGGTAGGTGAGAACAGTTCTCACCAGAATATCACCAATATATATATATATATATATATTGTGAATTCAAAAATGCACCGGCTGAAGGCAGCAAACTGGTTTCGTGACCACAGAGGCTGACAGCACTCCTTTCTTGTCTGGATGAACTTGGTATCAGTGCTGAGAAATGTCAGGAAGGCAGGGTAAGCTTCTGTTATTTAGTTAGCCTGTTTCTGTAATCCGCTTGGTTTTTCAGACTTAGGTTGAATGAGTTTCATTTTCCAGCCCCATAAGATTTCAGTTATTCAGTTGTGGCGTGGAATGCAGGAGGTTTGGCATTGGAAAGTCATTCAGTATTGGAAGCAGACGAAATCCAAAATTAAGAAGAATTCATTCAGAAATATCATGGATATGACTTCAAACCCCGGAGGGTTTGCTGCCAATCTTACAGAAAAGATGTGTGGGTGATGCATGTCATTTCTGTCGATGAATCTAGCAAACTGAAGATTATTAATGATCAAGGCTTAATTGGAACTGTCCATAATTGGTTTAGTATTTGACTCTCTAGCACATCATCATTTAGCACTTATCTTGATTTTATGTTATATCTTCGTTATAATTTATTCTTTGCGGCAGCAAATAACGGTTTTTAGGATGCCAAATTGCCAATGGGTACCACAATATTAGAGAAATCATGGGTATATGGATACGATCAGAAAGTAATATGACATGGAACCTATATTTGGTCACATGATATAAAACCCTTTCATAACTCCTGAGAATTATTGTACGACATTAAAATCACAATATAACCTATATTGTGATTTTAATGGTGGACCCTTGGCATGTGATTTTAACCAATAAAATTTTCTTTCCAAGAATCTATTTGCATTAAACAATTAGACTTATTTGTAATGCAACCCTTTCACAACTCCTAAGAATTATTGTACAACGGTCCACTATTACAAGCATAATATAGGTTCCACATTTAAGAATTATAAAATAAGGTAGACCTATAAAAATTCTCTAAATGTAGATCCAACTTTAGAAATTAAAATGTGAGACCCACCTTTATAGAGATTACAATGTGGGCCCTACTTTTGTATGATAAAAGGGGACCTACCCTTACAAATTACAATATAGGCTCATCTTTACAAATTGTGCATACCCACTTTTAGGACTTGTTGCAACTCCGCCACTTTAACTGCCGATCCTAAGCCCAGGTAAAGGAGAAGGGTTGGATTAAGCAGGTTAATAGCTAGCGTAAAACTTCCTCACAACTCAAAACATGAATTCTGAGATAACAGCATTTCAAGATCAAGCTAGAGCGCTCCCCGAATAGGGGAAAAGAGATTGGGTGATAGAATTATAACAATTAAACTAGTGTTAGACACAGGCATAATTCATATCATTAGTGCATATGCTCCCCAAGTAAGATTAGATGAAAGCGTGAAGAGATAATTTTAGGAGGAGAGGAGATTGATGGTTTAATGCGAGAAATTTCGAATAGTGATAAGATTTTTCTAGGAGGAGATTTAAATGGGCATGTAGGAATGGATAATAAAAGATATGAGAGAATGCATAAAGCACAAGGATTTCGATAAAAGAATCATTTAGGAAACACTATCTTAGATTTTGCATTAGTATTTGATCTTATAGTAGCATTTCAAAAAAAGAGATAAGCATTTAATTACCTAAAAAAGTGAAACCAGTAGAAGCCAGATAGACTTTTTTCTAGTAAGAAAACATAACCGATTGGCTTGTAAAGACTAAAAGGTTATTTCAGAAAAAAGTTTGATCACACAATATAAACTAGTAGTTTTAAATATTTGCATTATAAGCAGAAAGAGAGAGATATAGTAAACAAAATATGCCCTAAAACAAGATGGAGGGATTTGAAAGGAAAAAGAGTAACTATATTTAATGATAAAGTGATTAAGAATGGAGATGGAATAGTAAAGGAACCAAATGGTTAACTATGTTAGGATGGTTACAAAAGTGGTGCTTGGAGAGTGAAAAGGGAAAAGACACTACAATAAAAAAAATATTGTGGTGGAATGTAGAAGTTCAGGAAGTTGTTCGAGAAAAAAGATGTTGCTATAAAGTTCGGCAAAAAACTAGAAATTTGAAAAACTATAAAATATATAAGAAGGCAAAGAAAGAAGCAAAGAAAGTACTAAGTCATGCCAAGTTCAAAGCACATGATAATCTCTATAATATGTTAGAAACAAGATAAAAGTAGAAGGATATTTTTATGCTTGCAAAAATAAGGGAAATAAAAAGTAAGGACTTAGATCATGTCAAGTGTATTAAGGATAATGACCAAAAGGTTTTAGTGAAGGGCAACGACATCAAAAAATGGTGGAACGATATTTTAGTGAGCTTTTAAATGAAGAAAATATAGAAAATACAAGAACAAGAGAGGATACGTCGTTAAGTAGACATACTTTTTTCCACAAAATTAGAGTAGTGGAAGTAGAGAAAGCATTGAAATGAATGGAGACGAGAAAGGCTTGGGTTTAGATAAGATTCCAATAGAGGCTTGAAAATGCTTAGGGGAGGTTTAGTTGATTTGGTTAACTAAACTCTCCAATAAGATATTAATGATAAAGAAAATATTGAATGAATAAAGAAGAAGTGTTATGGTACCTACATATAAGAATAAAGAAGATATACGAAATTGTACTAACTGTCATCGGATTGCTGAGTCATTTTATGAAGCTAAGGAAAGAGTAATGTAGAAAGGACTTAGACTGAATACCAAGATTTCTGAAAATCAATTTGTTTTTATATCAAGGAGGTCAATAATAGAAGCTATCTCACTTAGGCAATTAATAGAAAATATCAAACGAAAAAGAAAAATTTTGCATATGGTCTATATCAATCTAGCAAAAGTTTATAACCTGTGACGCATGGGTACCAATACGGGTACGGGTACACAAAAATGGCAAAATCCTAAAAAAACATGATACGGGTACGACTGGGATACGTCCATTAAAGAATTATATTTTTTAAAATTTTAATAATATAATATGCTGATAATTAAAATAGAATTCTTACATGCAACAAGCCAACAATTACTTAATACCATTACAAATTCAACCTAATAGAAAGGAAAAAAAAAAGAACAACAGCAATATTATTTTTTATATTTCATAATCCAGCATTCCTTCCTTCCTTCTTCTTCTTCCTCCTTTCCAATTTCAATTTTTTTTTATTGGAAACAAAGGGATTGGTGGTGAGTTAGGGCTGAAGCCTTTTTCCTTTTAAGTTTGTTGAAAAAGGTTAGGGCTAAAATTAAAAATTATATTTTTACTTTTTTCAAACTCTTACGAAAGTTTTACAAAAAAAAGAAAAAAAAGAAAAAAAAAACTATTACAAAAGTATCAAGAACATACCCATCCCATACCCACAAAGTTAAAACAAATCGAGTAAATTTGACCATACCAGTATGGGTACGTATACATTTTAGAAGTACCCGTGCTTCATTGCTTATAACAAGATACAAAGAGATTTAATTTGATGGATGTTGACAAAAAAAGAAAAAAAGAATATTCCAAGAGGCTATATTGAAATTTTTAAAGACATATACGAAGGAACGGTAACAAGTCAACTACCTGTGGAGAGACAGGTGCGTTTCCAGTTACTATAGGTTTGCATCACGGTTAGGCTTAAAATCTTTTCTCTTTACAATGATTATAAATGAATTAAATGCTCATATTCAAAAGGAGGTACCTTAGTACATGCTGTTTGCAGATGATATAGTGTTGGTGGATAAATCAATAGATTGTGTAAATATAAAACTCGAAAGATTGCGAGAGACTTTAAAATAAATCACACAAAAATAATATATGGAGTGCAACTTCAGTAAGTATATACATAGAGCTACAACTACTGTAAGAATTAAAGCCTACGAGATTGATGAAGATGTTGAACATAGGATATAAGCAAAATGGTTGAAGTAAAGACTTGCTTTAAAGTGCTTTCTGACAAACGAATACCAACAAAATTGAAGAAAAAATTTTATAGGACAATGATTAGATCAGCTATGACTTATGGGGCAAAATGTTGGTCAACTAAGAAGCAGCATATCCATAAAATGGAGGTGGCAGAGATAATAATGTTGAGGTAATTGTGTGGTAAAATAAAGAAAGATAAAATTAAAAATAAACAATTTCAGGAGCATTTAGGAGTAGCATCAATTTAGGATAAGATTGGAGAAACCCATCTGAGATGATTTGAGCATGTCTACCATAAGCCAATAATGGTGCTGGTGAAAAAATATTTGGCTAGACAAGTTGATGGCATGCCACAGGGAAAGGGTAGACCGAAGATGGTGTGGATGGAGATTATTTAAAAAAATTATTGAAGAAGTTTAATTTAACTTAAGATTTAGCTCATAATAGGTCAAATTGGAAAAACAAAATTCATATAGCCAACCCTAACCTAGTTGATACAAGGCTTTGATGATGATGATGACGATACTTAGAAATTGTTGCACATCAAGTGCACTTTACGATTTTAAAAATATGGCCCATCTTAAAAGATTCCAATGTGAGATCCACCTAGTAGGGGGTCGCAAACGGCTCGGGTCAATAGCTGGGATCACATTTTTAACCTTGACCCATGACCGAGCCATTTGTAAAATGGGTCAGCTATCCTCAACCCACAACCAATCCGGGTCAACCCATATTGCCCCACATATCCCCCATTCTGTTTGGTCAACGTTGACCGGATACCAGCAAGACTGCAATAAAGAAGAAGAGAAAGAGAAAAAGATGAAAAAAAGAGGATATTGGAAGAAAAGCAAAAAGATGCATTTGACATGTCACATGGGACCTAAAGAATAGATGTAAAAATGGCAGAGAAATCAACCATGGGATGAAAGGAAGAATTGCTTAACATGGAATAGAAAAATCACCCATCCTTACGAAACTTCAATGGATGCCCGTTGAAGATAAAGGAGGCATGATAAATGGGTTAAAATGCAAGTACCCATTTTTTTAATAGTAAAGTGCAAGTACCCATCCTCATTTCAGATTTTCACTCTCATCCACACACATGGCACTATCTTTTTAGGATGCACCATCACTCAGTAGGCTCTAGGCCTATAGGTATGCAGTATCTCATTTATTTGAATTCATTTGAATAGAAAGGGAGCTTATCAGGTCCCTGATTTGAGGAAATTCCCGACGAATCAAGAGATCCTCTAAGGCTTCACGAGAATCTAAGCATTCCAATTCAATAGCCCGTTATATGCTTTGTCAAAAAATTTCACTCAATATTGATTTTTGACAGCCCTTGGATTGATCACTTTCCAAGAGAAGAATATTCTAAAAATTCAAATATTTAGATCAATTTGCTGTTGGCTCAAATAATATTATAGTGAAATTTATATGATTTCTCATAAGGGGGCATGATTATTGACTGGTTCCGATTTCTTAAATGAGCCCCACTGTCCCAGTGGGGAGACTCAGGATTGAGTGGGAGCTTGAGGATTTGGACTCACCACTTACTGACGCATGCTCCTTGCTCGTGGGCTACATATTTACTCCAGCATTGACTTTTCATACACATGGAAAGGAGAAATCCCCACTCAGGATTGAATGGGAGCTTGGCGATCTGGAGTCACCACTTACTGAGGTATGTTCCTTGCTCGTGGGCTACATTGTTACTCCAGCATTGACTTTTCATACACTTGGAAAAGAGAAAGTTGGCCCCTGCATTGCATGGTAGAGCTAGGAGTGTCACAGGAACCACCAACAGCATTTACTCATGTCTTTTTTCTGTGGTTCACCTTTAGCTGAGCATGTTTCTTGAACTCATTTTGCTCACGAGGAATGAAAAGGAAAATGCAAACAGGAGCAGTGCATGGAGATTAACCTGAGTAGCTTAGAGCCTGTTTGGTTACGCAAAAAATAGAGAGTGAAGTTAAATGAGCTCAACAGCTTAAAATTTTAACTCTACCCTGTTTGGATAATCTATCCCAACAGATGAAGTATTGTTTACAGCCCATATACACTTCATTTAACTTCAACCTTAAACACTTCGATTCCCTTGAGTAAAAGTTAATTCCACCCCAAAATATTTTTAAATTTCACCTCACATGAAGCATCCAAACAGAGTGAAGTGAAAAAATCTACCTTAACTTCAACCCACTTCTCCTCCACCTCACTCATTATGTAAACTCTACTTCACTCTAGTCAACTCATTTATCCTTTGATAAGCAAAAAACAGAGTGGAGTGAAGTTAAATAAGCTCTAACAGTTTAAAATTTCAGCTCTACCCTATTTGGATAAGTCTTGCCTAAAAATGAAGTATTGTTGACAGCTCATGTATACTTTATTTCACTTCAACCCCAACATACTTCAATTTCCTTGAGTAAAAGCCAATTCTACTCCATAATATTTTTAAATTTTACTTCACATCAAGCATCCAAACAGAGTGAAGTGAACTAATCTATCTTAACTTCAACTCACTTCTCCTTCACTTGACTCTTTATGTAAAATCTACTTCACTCTAGTCTACTCCTCATTTATCCAAACAGGCCCTAAGGAATTCGGACACTAGGTTATTAATAAATGAGAATAAACTCTAAAACAAAGAGGAGGAAAGAAGAAGAAGATCATGAGTTGTGGGTCAGATGAGTTATGAAGGCCAACCCTCACCTAACCTCCTTTTTACTGGTCTAATTTACCTTACCCATGACTGGCCCGTATAGGATAAGAGTCGGATTACACTAGTCACCAGCAAGTTGGGTTAGATTTTAAAATTATGGTACATGGGACTCACCTTTTAGAAGTTGCAATATTTCTAAAGGTGGGCGCATAGTTTGTAATTTCTAAGGTGGGCTACACATTTTAACGCCTTAAAGGTGGAGCCCAAGTACCAAAACTTTTAAAAGGAATATCTATAGGTAGACCCATATACCATAATTTCTGAAGGAAGGCCACACATTGTAACCACTAAAAGAAAGTTCCAAGCACCATAATATTTAAAAGGTGGGTCTCACATTGTAATCTATAAAGATGGGCCTCATTTTCTAGTTCTTAAAGGTGGGCCACTTGTGCAACAATTCCTAAGGATGAGTCCACACAAGTCCTAGAGATGGGTCCATGTTGCAATCCATAAAGGTGGGTCGCATTCCAATCACGAAAGGAGGGCCGTGGGTCCACTTTGTAGTTCCTACAAAGGTAGGCCATACATTCTAATTTCTAAAGATTTACTAAAGGTATCCCACATTTTATAATTCATAAAGGTAGAACTAATATTGTAATTTTAACAGCGGATTCAAGTACAATAACTCCTAAGAGTTACAAAATGGTAATTTAAGTTCAACTTGTTATATACAGTAAAAAAAAACATTATAGAAAGAAAATGGAAGTACTTAAAAGCACATTTGAAAGACAAATGTCCTTCAAGTTGCTTAGACAAAAGGAGACATGAAGCACCATATGTTGCCAGTTGTTGCAACATATTATAGTGCAACGAGCCGCTACACCAATCTTCCCCTCTTAATTCAATTAAAGAGATAACAACTTTTTTCATAGATAGAGGTTATTACGCGAGGAAGTGGTGAATTTAGGAAATCCACTTCACAATTTTTTTTAGAAAGCTTAACCACTGTAGATTCTTCACTTCCATGAATTTGATAGGATCCAAAGGTTGGATTGCTTTGAAAAAACAAAACAACATTAGGTTGCAAATTTTTGATTATGTCAATCTCCCCATATCATGAAGATAATAAAGTAGTGATTGATTATCTTGATTTAGACAATATGATTAGTGATTGATTACCTTTAATTAAGAGATTTATTAGTGATTGATTACCATGACTTAAGATAATTAATTATTAATTGATATCCAAGATTTAAGGTAATTAATTAGTGATTGATGGAATAGTTTCTATATTTGAGCTAAAGAATTCTATAAATGTCTTGTATCATTCTTTATGAAAATCAAAGAAAAATCATTACCTAAAAATTTTGTGCTTGCAGAAGGAGTTCATCTATCCTCGAATTGGGCAATCTATCATCATCAAAGCATTATTTCTAACATGACTACCAATACCAAAATCGAGGTTTTAGTTACAAAGGTTGATAAACTTAACGAGGAAGTTTGCTACTGCATGGGAGCATTACAAGATATAAAAGTAATTTTGGCTATGGTAGACTCCAAGTACGATCGCATCATTTCAATTCTTTCTAACAATGTTGAAAAGGAGGATTCTCAGGAAAGCAACATAACTCAAAATCAAAACGGGGATTTGCATTACACCAATGCAAATCAGGATCAAAATGAGAATTTGCAAGGTATTAAAGAAGATTAAAATCAAAGTGGAGTGCTTCAAACTAGTATTGCAATATCAGTTTTTTCCAAGAGGGAGAGAGCCAACATCTTGGATCTATAAAGTGAACTAATTGTTTAAATACCAAAAGACATCTGAGGAGCAAAAGGTCTTCCTAACAAATCGGGTAGAGGGATATCCCAAAAAGTTGTTCTTTGATTGTTTTATTAGGGGACTTATGGATGAAATAGTAGCTGAGATAACAATATTCAGGCCCCCAAATACCTTTTTGGCAATTGGACACTCTCGAATGTAGGAAGAGAAGTTGTAGCACAGATGCCGGGTAAGACAACCCCCACCTCAATCGCCACCAAATTTACAAGACTTGTAGGGCAGTGAGTTGCACTATCTATTCAATGAATCAATTGGAAAGACTTGGTGATGGTGCAACAATGGTTTTTCCATTTCAAACTTGTGGACAAGATTGATCTTCAAGGGGGCAGGAATGATAGGATCCAAGGGCTTGGATTGCTCTGAACAAGAATAGCAATATTAGGTTGCAAATATTTGATTATGTCAATCTTCCCATATCATTGAGATAATAAAATAGTGATTGATTATCTTGATTTAGGTAATATGATTAGTGATTGATAACCTTGAATTAAGAGAATGATTATTGATTGATTACCTTGACTTAAAGTAATTGATTATTAATTGATATCCAAGATTTAAGTTAATTAATTAGAGATTGATGGCATAGTTTCCATATTTGAGGCAAGAAACTCTATAAATGTCATGTATCCTTCTATATGAAAATTAGAGAAAAATTATTTCCTAAAACTTTTGTGCTTGCACAAGGAGTTCTTCCATCTTCAAACCGGGCAATCTATCATCATCATCCAACTGGTATCATAACAGAATTCCATGGCCCGCTAGTCTTTCAGACTAGTAGGATTCAAGCATGTAAATCATTTGACTTCAAGAATTTAGAGAACTCAAAAGGCCAAAATTATCATTAGTTGATTCTATTTTAAATTCCTTAAATGCTAAACCCCCTTGAGCAGTCGATATTCTCAAATTAGGATTCTAAAGGTAATTTAAAAAAATGCTACTTAACCATGGCAAGTCCACTTCTATCTAGAGATTTGATTGCATAGCACTTGCTAGAAGCCAAATCATACATAATCATACCAACAGTTGCTTGTTATTGGAGTCGTGGGCTCCAGAAAATACAAGAGGGTTTGTCTATTAGCCACCTACCAAAAATCAACTTTATTAGAAATTTTTAGCAATTAAATCTAAGTTGATGACTATAAGCCGTTTATTGATTCTAATGTTATCATTTATTTCAAATCCTTAAATTAAACAGTTGAGTATGATGGAATTGATTTTTGATAGATAGCTAATCCACAAACTCTCTTGTGTTTCACTAGGCCAGTAAAACCCATCAATATGCCACATGCATTAAGTAAAACTAAACATCTTAGTCACCAATTCAAACTCGGCTATCTCCCACACAGAACAACTTCTATTGAGCGTCTCAAATTCCCTTACAAATACTTGCAACCAAATGGCAATCCGTTCACTCTTCCAAATACTTTTGATCAACATTATTGAATTATTGATTCTAGAAGCATTCTTGTGGGATCCTAGCCTCCAGCCTGAACGCATGGTTAGTTAGATGACTAATAAGCACTCAGGCAGATTTTCATCTTAACAAAAAATCATCAATGTGAGCCATTGATATGCTTCTTAGCAACCATACCATCTACTGAGTAAGCCCACAACAAAAGGGTCAACACTTAAGGAGATGTTACTTAAAGATGCTAGTATAATGTATCGAGTCATATAGTATCCAACAATTCACTCTCTATAAAATCCTACGTCTTGCCATATCCATTGCATGTCCTTGTCATATATGCATTTCCACCTCTATACCTATCGGACTCTCTTTCCACACCCAGCCCAGTCCAAGGCAATTAGTAGGTGGGGCTCCTGTCTATTACTCATCCGATGGGACCCATCATAGCCAACGAGAAAAAGTCCTCCATCAAACAAATAAATTGTAATGATATCCATCTCTTCTTCTCTCTCCATCCTGATGTATATCTTTATCCTCTCTCTATCTCCATTCTCGTATCTTACGCTTTTCCCTTTAGCTAGTGGAATAGATGAAGATGAAGATATAAGATAAAGATCATTGCATACGTGCAGTATTAGCCATTGTCAACAGCCAAAGCAAATTATCAGTACCCATGGCATTTGGGTCTCAGAGATCTACATATGAATGCTATGGATCACACAAAAGATGGCCCCACATGCAGTTTTTTTGAGTATACCTAATTTACCCTAACTATTTTCTAGTTTAAAAACACAAATGGTAGACTCCAATGATTCCTCAGTGGACCCCACCTATGTACTTGTAACTGCTGGTCTTTGGATGGTCAAATGGTTTCCTGACTTTTCATTCTCCTCTAATTAGACCTTAAACATACAAACCCAAAATCCTAGAAGCAATAAACAGGCAGTCTAAAACCAAATCCTCAGGCCCATAAGCAATAAAGACAGTCCAAAACTTTAACATAGAAAGACCAAATAAAAAATAAGTCTAGCAAATAAAGAAATAGGATAGAAGTACCCATTCTATTATGAGACTTATCTTCAATTGGTCTCTCTTGCTTTCATAGTCTCCGCCTCAAAAGGCGAATGTATAAGTCAAAGCTCCACATCTCTTTCTGCGGCCCTTCTATAATCAAGAGTGGCTAGTGGCTAAACCTAATTGCTAATTCCCAATTGCCATGTACGGAAAACATAAAAGCTCCATGACTTGTTCTCTGCCCCATAATTTTAGGGCTGTTTGGTTGGAAAATTTTCTAGTAGAAAGTCTGTGCGTTAGAAATTTTTTACAGCAATGTCATATGTTATCTAGTTCTCCATGAAACATTTGAAATTTCTTGTTTGATCATTAGAATTTCAAAAATCCAGCCTTCCAAAATATTACTTTTGGCCTTTCAAGTTCTGCAAATCCCGACACATTCAAAACACTAGGATATACCGAAGGATAGCAATCAAACAAGAAATTCCAAATGCTCCATAAACTGCAGTTGATATTGCTATCAGAAATTCCCAACACATGGGATTTCCAAGCAACAAACAACCCCTTGGAGCTTTTTAGATGTAGGAAAAAGGCTTTTAGATAGATATTCCTTGTTCCCTACTAGTACTACTTTTAGAACTCTTTTACAAGTAGGTGCAAACACTTCTTCACAAGGAAAAAGGAAAAAAAAAAAACAAAAAGAGGAAAGGTTTCACCTCACATATAGAACAATGATCAAAATAGCAATTGTAGCAAGTGTAGCAGCCAGTGACCAAAATGCTACATAGCCGCGTAACGGCATGAATCTTGTAAGTGGTCAAAACAATTTCAAATCTTATTTAGCAACCAATAGCTCAAAATAGAATGGAATGGCGAAATAGAATTCATGTAGTCGACCCTAACATGGTTGGAATAAGGCTTTGATGATGATGATGATGATTTAGCAACCAATCTTGCATTTCTTTTTCGTAATTTAAAACCATATAAGGGTAGAGACAACTTTGGAAAAGACTATTAAGGACAATAAATAGGGAAAATGGTATTTTAAATTAAAACTGCTTGGCTCTACTAGGTTTAGACTGCAACTCCATTATATTCAAAATAGCGTAGCAGCCTCAACAGCTACATCCAATAATACGGCCGCTACGTACTATTTTGAACCATGATACTGGAAAGCTCTTTCCTTGTATGGTTCAAACAACTTTTCCATAATAGAAGCAACCAAGGGACATGATCATACTAACAAATAACAATAGTAACACTAAATCCCACAAGCAACAAAAACAATACAAAACCCTAACAAAGAGAGAGGTATAATAAAGAGATGGTTTACAATCAAAAGAAATGGCACAGATAGACCCATCAAACAATGAGAATCCTTTCAGATGTAGTAAGTTGAACACCACATTAAGGACGAACTAGTACCAAATGACCCATCTTCATTTCTTCTTTCTTGCTTCCAGATTCGGCCTAATGAGTCAAATACAGGAGTCAAAGCTTCACATCTCTTTCTCAGGCCCCTTTTATAAACAAGAGCGGCTTTATAAACAAGAGCGGCTAACCCTAACCTATCAATTCCCATGTACCTACAAATATGGGGCACTCGTTTGGATGAATTTCTTACGGGAATTCCACATGTTAGGAATTTTTTATAGCAATGTCAATTATTGTGTTTGAAAATTTTGAAATTTCTTGTCTCTTTGCTAGAAAGAACTAAAAAAATAAAAAATAAAAGGCCTTTCGGAATGTCACTTGTAGCCATCCAATCATCCAAATTCTAGGATTTGGATGCTAGGGATGTACTAGTGGATATGGAAAGCCTACTAAGGGATAACATTTGAGGCCAATTCTGTTCACTTGAAAGCTAAGAATTTTAGCTAGGGAGGATTCCAAATCGTATGTGTTTTAGGGGTATTTCTAACAGGAAGAATTCACCTTGTTAAGAATTCATGATAGTAATGTAGGTACTATCTCTTAATAATTCCGAATTCTCTGTTCGATGGCCAAACTTCACAATGCTTGGCTTTACTAGGTTTTACACTGGAGCACCACTATTTTCAAAATAGCATATCGGCCTCAACTGCTATGGCCGATAATGCGGCTGCTAACCATGGCCAAAAGTGACATATTAAACAGCTGGGTTTTTTAATTCCATACTGCAATAGAGAATTCGAAACGATCCATAGAAAGGAATTGACATTGTTATTAGAAATTCCAAAAACATGGAATTCCAATAAAGAAAACACCCTCAAAACAAAAGCCCACTAAAAGAATTTTGAATTCTCCCCAATTGGAATTCTCTAAATCCATCAAACAACAAAGCCCTTAAAAGCTACATCTCTCTTTGTTTGTCTTTGTAGTTTTGAGGCAACTTGTATAATGCCAAGGATTCCTACATACCAAGGAAAAGGCTTTCAGATGAATATTACCTATTTCCTACTTTTCGATATTCTTTGGCAATCTGGTGCAACATTCTTCAAAAAAGAAAAAAAAAATGATTTCTCTCAAATCCGTGAAAAACCATTTTCCATGCAATTGGGACTGCTTTTCACAGAATTGGGGAAACAAAAATATCCAAGAAATGAAGAATGGAAAAGTTCCACATAAATACATTAAAACTCTGAAATTCAAGAGGTGAGGACTGGCCATCTATTAAAAAGTTTCATGAGGATTTACCATCAATTAAAAAAGTTTCATCTTCTATATTTAATCATCAAATTCGAGACTTTTAAACTGATCGCCAAACAAAAATTCAGAAACCACATTGTATGACATTTTTAACCATCAAATTCAAATATAAAACTTTTAAATAAATCGTTGAGCGTTTTGGTAGATGACGGAGCAATAGTCTACCATTATATTTCATGGAATCTGTAGATCCTCATCAACATGCCACCATTGCACTAACGTGAAAAAGTCCTACTTAAGGACTTCCTACTTTTATCTGCGATTTATGCCAATGTAAAGCTTGAGGAGTTTCCTGCTACGGGACTCCCATGCTTTGCACAATTATTATGAGGAGGCATTCAAGGATAGTTGTATTGGATGAAAAGAATCAAAGTGCCATAAGATAGCTGCCTTGAATGACTCTGATACAAAATTGCACAAAGTTCTAATATAGGAGTCTTACAACAGAAAATTGAACCTTAAACTATAGGGAGTTCTAAAAAATGGGCACCAGATGTTCTCTCCATAACAATATGCACACATCTTAAGCTTTACTAATACAAGAAATATCAATACATAAACTTGTTAACAATCAGTATTATTGGGTCTCACTGTCTTGACACACAATAAACTTTTCTTTCTCTAAAAAAGAAAAGAGCTGAGAATGACAATAGCAGATGAGCATCGTTGCACTCATGGACCATTAGATGTGTCTTCAACAGCAAAATCACATCATCGGCACTAATAGCATTTGCGTTTCAGAGCTTCACCAAGGATTCCAAATGAACGATGTGGATCACTCAAAATAAAACATTTATTATTATTATTATATATTTTTCTTTCTTGGGTGTGGTGGGGAGAGTAAGTTGACTTTGTATTTCCTGCTAGTTAGCCCTTAAAGTATGCAAATGTTGTATCATGGAAGCAACAGAAGGAGGGAATCAGAAACCCTAATGACAGTAACCCTAGATCCGACTAGCAACAGAGTCATTCCAAAACACTAAACAGAGAGAGAGAGGTAGAGAGAGAGAGAATATGAGTAGAAAAGAAAAAGAAGGAATAGAGATACCGACATAGCTAACGGAAATCTCGCGGTCGATCTCTTTAATCGGACAAAGCACGTCACGAATTGAACTCGCATAAAAACCCCATCTTCAATCAATCGATCCACATCATTCAGTCGGCCTTGCGAGGCTTACAAGTAGAAATCAAATCTCCACCCTTCTCTCTCTGTCGCCCTTTTATAGAGCGGAGAGAGTAGCAGGCAGCTCGATGTGGCTAACCCCAAGGTTGTATCTTTGAGCAACCCCACTACACTGGGCATAGCCGCAGAGGGGATTTAACCGACACCCGAGTCCGAAGGAATTAGGCCCATTCAGTTGGTTGGGACACTCACCGTTGTAAAACGAAAAAATAAAAACACACTGAAACCTACTGCAATGATAGCCCAAATTCGACCTCGTCGAGTCTAATAAGAGTGAAACTAGGTAGAGCATGACTTAATTCAAATCAATCAACAATTGAGTAACATTTCATTCTTCATCAATCAATTTCTATTTATATCAATTCAATCATTCTTACTCAATTGAGTTTAAAATTTGTATCAATTAACAAATTGAATAAACAATTCAACTTCATTATAAATAATGATTCAATAGCAAATAAGGAAGGCAATAATCATTTTATTATTATGTAATGCAATTCAATTTGTAGAATCAAGAAATTTACTAGCCAATTCTATTCTAATCGCCCTTATAGCCTCTAACCGTCCATACCGATGTAATTTTAGGTTATTTGTTACAACACTTTCTCTGCTTGATGTTTCATTGTACATAATTATGTATCAAAGTCCCTTAAACCTACACTCATGGTAAGTGCTTAACATACGAATGATAATACATGAATAATTCCAGCTACGATTATTCATGCATATATAATTGCCATCGGTCACATTATTAAGGTTAAAGATCCCAAATCTAAGAACATTGTTGATCGATAAAAAAAATTACAAATGTTGCAGTAAAGACATTTTAGGCAAATTACAACCTAAGGGGACATAATGTGAGGTCTAAACCCAAACTAATCTTGATTTATAATAATTAATCTTATTTTATTCTAATTAATACTCGTTTAGACTAATTTAACACAAAACCCCTTGGGTTTAGGTCATGGATAGGTACTTGGGTTCGGTTCGAACCTTACTTAAGTAGTTAAGGACCTTCTTGCAATTTAGAGTCAAATGATTTGCATCATTTTAACACCATATTAGTTGCATCATGTGTATTTTATCTTAAGGATCATCTATCATATTTGGCCCAACTTAATTTAGATCCATCTTGACCCAATTGAATATCATTTGACTCAAACTGTAATTTTCTGCAAGAAAATGGACTTGCATGCAAAACTTCAAAAAAATTAGAGTTAAAAAGAGGTAACCATTGTTCCCTCTTCCTTATCCTCAAATCTCTTTTTGCTGGACGTCCACCTCTACTCCTTTTATCTCCTCTTCAAACTAGAGCTAGAAATTAGGCTGCTATGAATGTAGGAACCAAGGCACTCATCTTCTTCCCCATCATCTCGTTACCCATCTTCTACCTTTAGAGCTAACCATTCCATCTCCTCTTCTTTCTTTTCTTCAATATACACCTCTCTAAGGCAAAAGAAAACTCTCATCCCAATTCTTTGGATTTAATGGAATCAAGGAGACTCAATTTGGTTACATACATGGATCTTATACTCATTTCACCCATTGCATGTCTTTGCATGTAATAGTATTTCCTTTTACTCCATCATCAAACAAAAGGAAATGCTAGTTTTGGGTCAAGCACTAATATAAAGCAAATATAAGAATATATAATACTACATGTATGTTTATTTTGTTGATTCTTGAAGTAATCTCTATAAATGCAAGTTTACAGCCCTTTTTAGACTTATTTACGAGAATATATGTTGTTTATGAGTCAATGGAGAAAGAATAGTGGGATTAGGAAAATGAGGACCTACTGTGATGATATGTAACTTGGAATGCAAAGTGATAGGAATGGATCATAGAATTTAGAACCAAAACTGAAGAGTTCTGTATTGAACTTGTGCTTTTGAAACAACTTCCAGAAATTCTGAAGCTTACGGCAAAGTATATGGCTAAGCCGTAAGTGTGCTATGAATTAGAATCCAAATAGCTCAAATTGTTGTTTACTCTACAGCTAACCAATGGCCAAGCCGTGAAATGAACTACGGCTAAGGCGTAACCACTCCGTAATTAAGCCGTAAGCTATTTTACGGCTAGCTTTTCAGAGAACCTCAAATCTAGCTTTTTCTCTACAATTGACCCACCACTAAGCCGTGGATTGCACTACGGCTATGCCGTAGCCAAGCTGTGGCCTAACCGTAGGCTTCATACAGCTAAGTCGTAGACCAACATACGGCTGAGCTGTAAATGCGGATGAAATTAAGATAAAACTTATACCACACGGCTAAGCCATAAGAACCCATGAACTTAGGAAATTAGGAATTTCCAAGACCCTGTAGGACTTTAAACATGACACATTTACCCTGAAATTAGCCCATTGGTGATCAAATGATAAAGAGGAAAAGTGAAGAGTTGTCACTTATGCCCTACGATCTTTCGGATGGTGTCCCGACGTCACGTTATGAGAGTTGGCATAAAAAGAGGTGTCCTTTGCTTACACAATGTAGCACCAAAATTTTCAGCAACAGAATGACACCGGACGTTTTATGAATTCATCGTATTGAATGACGCTAGAAACACGGATTATCCAGCATAGAGTTGGCTAGTAAATATCCTTGATAATTACTCAGTCTAAATGCAATTATATTATTTAAGTCAACCTTGCCCTCAACATGATTAAATTATATACCTATACTTCCTAGCGAATCTTGAGGCAAAATCAAAGTTGGAGCTTTTACTTAGCGTGGGCCCATGAGCGAAAATAAGTGTAACTAAGGTTGAAAGGGTTCGAGCTCCGATAGCTCATTAAGTATGCATTGTTTGAATGATAGCTGCTTCATTCAATTTTGATTTCTATGATTGAATATGATCTCAAGACCGATAGCCCCTTTATACACGAATATGAGACGATCGCTACGATCAATGATAAGCATGAATGATTATGTATGAATATGAGACGATCGCTACGATTATTGACAAGCATAAATGATATGAATATGGAACTATCTTGATATGTTGAGTTGACACCACTTAGCTTGTACCCTTGTTAGGTTCGACGGGACCAATTCGAGTATTCCTTATGTCACTACTGCATTAGTTTATGGAAAAGTTGGTCAGTGCTCCTCAGGTAGCTAGGCTGATTCCCCAGCGATATTCCGCTCTGCATGTTATATGCTCTCCTTATAGAGAATATAGCCTTGTGGATATCAACTAGTATGTTACTGTATCTGCAATTATGATTCTTTGTTCATGCCTACTTCGTACACAATATGCCTAGCTTCTGCTATTGCTTTCTTTTAATCAATATGTTCTCTAATTCAATTGATACATCATGGTAGTTTTATATATCTCCATATTTGCTTAACTGTCATGTTAACAGTGCTACCTTTGGTGTTATAGGTACCAAACTGAATGCCAGTTTGACAATCATGCACCCCTGAAGGGAACCCCAATGGTATCTCGGGGTGTAGATGAGTAAAATGAGGATGATGTATTATATTAATCATCTGATGTAATGCATTGCAAGGTTACTTGGGTTGCTTAGGCCTGGCCATGATTGGCCCATAGATGAGTCATGCCATCTTTCTCATTATTATTTTAAAGTCAAGGATTGATGATAAATGTTATTTTAGATTATGAATATGTTTAAGTATTTTGGTTGTCATGTGTAT
The DNA here is from genome assembly GCA_037013555.1 of Sextonia rubra. Lineage (NCBI taxonomy): Eukaryota > Viridiplantae > Streptophyta > Magnoliopsida > Laurales > Lauraceae > Sextonia > Sextonia rubra. The sequence continues at coordinate 13,063,317 of JASUAD010000011.1, forward strand.
GTGGATGAGTAAGCAACTTACTTAGGTATTTTTATGAATGGATGATATTTTTATTATTGCTTATGATGATTACAGGTGTATTTCATAGGCTTTTGCTTTATTATTTGAAGCATAATATACGTGTTTGTGGATTTTCTTCACATGTGCCTGTGGAATTTCCCTTGTAGCTATTCATGTGTGTCTTCACATGACATGGATTACTACGGGATTACGTGTGCTCAGCCTCGGGTTCGGGTTGTGACATTCGTAAGTAATAGTATTAGACACAAGTTAAGAAGTCAATTTAAAGACTTAGTGACCCTTAGGAAATGTGGTGAGGATACGATAAGTCCGATTGGGGGATAGATTTTGTATAAAGAATTATAACTTACCTTATACTAATGTGTTGTTTAAAGCTAACCACTATTATAGTTGCAGATAAATGACTTCTGGATCAGGCATGAACAATAATTTGGGAGGTAATGATCATGAAGACATCGTGTTTGATGACGTAAATCCTCCACTGCGTCCACCTCCTTATCCTACATACAGTACAGACGAGCGATTTATGATGATGATGCATCAACTGGCTACAAGCAATGCCAATTAAGTAGCAATGTAGATGCAACTAACCCCTCTTCTGGAAAGGTAAAATCAAACTGATGATCCTAACTCTCTATATGAGAAGTTCTAGAAAAGAAGGTTTACAGAATTTACAAGAAAAGAGGATTCGCTATAAGCTGACGAATGGTTTTGCACACACGGAGAATGTTTTTGATTCACTAACCTGTACGCAGAAGCAACATGTAATCCTTATAACCATGGATAAAAATCGAGGTATCAGTTGCGGTATCGGTCGGTTCAAAAAACTGATATGGTATCGGTATCGATCGCGATTCGCAGTCCGTCGCGGTCATTGCGATGTGAATTTTTTTTAATCCAAAAAAAATTAAAAAAATATCCAAAAAATCCAAAATATTAGAAAATGCTGGAAAACAATGTTTTTTTTTTTCATTAGTAACACATATAAATCAAAATATCAGTCCCCCTAAGTTATGGTATCCTATATCGCTGTCTTGTCTGAAATTGTGGTTTTTTTTATAAAAACTATAATTATGACTTATGAAATATGAACTATCTATTAGTGTGAAATTTTAGAGAATAACACTTATTTATAATTTATATATAGTGGTTGTAGACTTATAGTGTTGTACACTTGTAAGTTGTATCTTATATAGTATATAAATCATTATTTATCAGTCATCATTCATCATTCATCAACGATCAATTCATCACTCAATTATCAAGCAAGTTGGAAAATTCAAGAACATGAATATTAATATAGCATATGACATAATGACAGTAAAATAAATCATAAAGCAATTGGAGAGAATGAATATATACCCTAATTCCAGGTGGAGTGTCTTCCAGGCTCGATATCATCATCATCATCATTTCTTCTTCTTTGGTATGGGTTATAATAATATGATCCAAACTCTTCCATTGCACTCCCATACCCTTGGTCATATTGATATTGTTGCTGAAGAGCGAAGATCCCTTTCTAATATGATGAGCTATCCTCAGTAGATTGTGATTACTGGGGGCCCAATTTTAAATTAAAAAATTCATGAGGAATAAAAATAGCTTGGTAGGGTTCACGTTGGATATTCCTTGTCCTTACTCATACCACGGTTGTAACGGTGAAGCTAAAGGCAATTGAGTTGGCCAATGGGGGTTGTATTCATACGGACCATACCTAGCTTGCTGTTGTCTAACATTGCCTGCAGAAGTACCTTCCCCTCCTCCTTGACCGATGCTACTACCAATCTCTATCTTAGTTTGTGAAACATATCCTACATAACCACGATGGGGATCTAAGTCTGTAGCACCAGGAAAATGCTCAACTGTCTCATACATTGGTGGTTCATTATCTCCATAGTGACCGCCAGTTCTAGGAGAATCAGGAGGAATTCTTGTTGATGAGGAAGATGTAGAGATACTTGACTAACTCTCCTCACCCACCTCCTTTCCTTTTGCTTCTGTAGGAGCAACCGTAGTACCCCTCTGTTGTTGCGTTAAATTAATCTCTTGTAATCTTTCAAAGGCATTCATTGGCTCAAATTGCTTCCCAATCAAGTCCTCAACCATTTCTGCTAGCTCTAAATCTCCATTTAATAATGGCTCTTCTGCTTCCTCTAGCCACTCACTTAACAAATCATCTTATGCTGAAAATATATAGTCTAAATTAATTAGGCAGAAGTAACCTTGTTGATCCTCAAATGTTCTTCTTCTTCGATTTTGACTGTGGAGCTTAAGGTTATAGTGAATGTAGACCAGTTTGTTCAAATTATCCATCGTAATTTTATTCCTTACTTTTGTGTGGATAAAAGCAAAGGTGCTCCACTTTCTTCCGCAATTTGACGAAGATGTAGTTTGACTAAGAACTTTAATCGCGATCGTCCTTAATGCTGGAGTACTCTCTCCATAATTTAACCACCATTCAGCTGAAAATAAAGGAAAATAAGATTAAACATTCAATTTTTGAATTTTCAAATAATGAAAATATAATTTACTGTTTATATTATACAATCCTTACCATGATATGTTTGCGTGACAGCTCTCCGAGCAATGGTGGTACCAAAACTTTCCATACCTTCATTATATACATTGATCTAATAGCATTAAAGAAGAAAAAGAATTATCAATATCAACTATTATGACTTATGAATAAATAATGATATAAATTAAATTGAAGAAGACAACATACATTATATAAGATCCCTACTTTTTAATTTACTTACTTGATTTGTTGCCTTAATTGCCTCATCGGCGTCATTTTTTAGTCTTTCAATAACATTTTTCATGCCCACTCGAATTTCATCAATTATATTTCAATCCAAAGATTCATATCGAAATTGTAGATTGAGAAAGTAATCTATTAAATGCAAAAATTTACGTGAGTAATGTATTAAAAAAATTTAATATAATAATGATAGTCAATAAGAAATCAGTCTCTACTTACCAGCAGTGTGTAAGTCGTGATGCAATTGACGCTCCCAACAGCTATCGATGACTTTCCAATGTTTAGTATAATATCTACAATTTACTCTAATAGCCATCTTTGCTCTCTCCATGGCCTCATGTAAAAAGTCCATAGCTGGCTTATCATCACCATAAACCAATCGAAGAACTTTTATTAGAGGCTCAAGAACATTTAAGCAATTTTTAACATGAGGCCAAATCTTATTGGACTCAATGGTCTTACATACTTCTTCTGCCAGGGGAGTTGGCCGCTTTCCCCATTTAAAATTCAGCCATTTATCTGATTTGATGAGTTAGAGAAGCCCTCCTCTATACTTGTAACACCCTCGATGGCTATGAAGTGGGTGGCAAATCGAGTAATGCCAGGCCGTAGTAGTTTATGATTGTTTGTAAATTTCTTCATCATTGAAACAAGTCTATAAGACTGGTAGAAAAAATTAGTGATTTTCTTTATCTTTTCAATCACGTGTTTCATGACTTTTCCTTTGGAAATTTCTTTAAGCATTAAATCTATGCATTGTGTTGCACATGGTGACTAAAAAATATTTGGCCCCTGCTGCATAAGCATCAGTCTTGCTTTCTTCATCTTTGCAGCACTATCGGTGACAACTTGAACTATACAATCTACCCCAATATCATTAATCACTTTATTAAACAACTTATTGATGTATCTAGCATCTTGAACATAATCAGTTGCATCAACTGATTTGATAAAAACTATTCCCAAAGGGCAATAAACTAGAAAATTCAAGAGACGATGTTCTGTGAGGGTCGTCCACTCGTCACACATTAGTGTGCAACCCCTTTCTCTCCAAATCCTCCTAAACGTTTCCACGCAGAGCTTAACTCCTCATATTCTTTTTTAACACAGAGATGACCAATCTCATAAGGGGTGGGTGCTTTTATACCGGGACTATGTTCCACTGCTGCATCTAACATAGTGGTAAAATAAGGAGAGTTTGCCTTATGTGGTGGAATGGCTGCATCTAAAAAGAACTTTCCAGTAGCTCTTATCAAATTATCTCTTGCTTTATTAAATTTTCCCTTCAGTACTTTTACAATGCTGGGTTGCTTGGCTGTTGGTTTTCTGTATGCAAATGGGTCCGTTGGACCCACCACACTTGGCCTACGACGTGCCTGTGTAGGAGGTTCATCATCATCCTCAATATCTATTGGGCGGGGTTGTCTTTGACTAAATGCTCGACGCAAACCCCCTCCCCTAGATCCAAATGAGCCACCCTCATCATATTGGCCATCTCTCATAGCTGCCTCATACTGCATTCTTCTTCTTTCTTCTTCCTCCTGAAGTGACCTCAAACTTTATTTTCTAGCCATGCTTAAATTTGGATCCTTATCATCATCGAAGGAAATAATATCTCCCTCCTTAGACCCAAAAAATTCTTCCGTACATGCTTCAAATTCCTTCTCTTTTTTTTTTCTCTCTGACAACCTTTTTCTGTTTTTCTGCATCCAACAACTCTTGCATTTCTTTTTTCACATTAGGTGGTACATGAGGACACTTTACTACTTGGTGTTGCCTATGAGCCAAGTGTTGCTTCAATCTAGTTATCCCTCCATTTATGATTTTTTAGCAATAATTACATTTAATTTTATGTTTACTTCCAACTTTTTCACAATGGTTCTATGCCGGATCAATGTCACGCACCATTTTAATTTCGCTTCTTCAAAAAAAAAAGAACACATTGGCACAATTTATAACATTTAAACTAAGATCCAAAATATAATAAAAACAAAGAAATTAATACATTCATATAAAAGAAGTTGGAATCTCAAAAGGGTACATTTTAGATGATACATTAATTATTTAATTTTTCTAATTCCATGTTTTAACAATCCAAAAATAAATTCAGAAATATAAAAAATATTGACATGTTACATATTCACATAAATGATGAGACAACCATAAAAAAATTAGCATATGTGAAGTATACAATTATTATATAAAATTAGGAAATCATACTTATAGTGAAAATCTAAACATATAATAGTTTAATATAAAATTTAAAAAATTGGAAAAAAATTTAAAAAAATATAAAAATAATTACATTAAAGAACAATAAAAAAAGTAATCCTACATGAAGTTTACAAAGATTATGCTTACTTTAAAAAAATTATAGTGAAATCCTCAAAATATTCGTTTTAAATATTAAATTATTATTTCATACAAGAATATAAAATTTGAAAATATAAAACTATTTACATAATATTTTGAAAAAAAAGAAAACTTACCATATTCATATCATACATGAAGTATATAATAAAATAATAAATTTATGATTAAATCCTTGAAAAATCTTATTTTAATATTAAAATATTTAAAAATCCGAAAATAAATAAACATAAAATGTCCACATCTTGTAGATCTATGTCTTCTACTACTAAATCTATCAAACTTGCTTCATAAAATCATGTTTTTACATACTAATAAAATTAAAAATAATATTTAACATTAAAAGGCTCTAAATCTTAACAAAAGTTAAAATCTTAATTTTTAAGAAACCAAATAATAGATCCACACTCATAAATCACAATATGTAAATCCATAACATAAAATAAGTGGAATCATCATCATGGATCACTTCTAAGCTCCTACTAAACAAGTATTTAAAAAAAATAAAAAAATTTAATAAACTTACCTTATAAATGTATTTTCTTTACTTTTATAAGCCAAATCCACCTAAAAATATGATTTTGTGATGCTTTTAGAAGCTAATGGAGGAGGAGCAGCAAGTTAGCCATCTTTGGGTAGAGGAGGATGAGTAGAGGGGGAGAAAGATGGAAAAAATTAGGGTTTGTGGGTTTTTATATAATATCGGTCGATATTTTCAAAATATCGGCTGATATATCAGTTCTGCCGATATTTTGAAAATGTGGCCGATATATCGTGATAATTTGGTGATATTTTGCGAGATCATTACTGAGACCGATACACATCAAATTATTGGCTCGATACCGGCCGATACCAATACGTATCAGCCGATACGAACCGGTATCGGCCGATTTTTTAATCCTTACTTATAACATCTATGTTCAGAGATGTCGGGGATATATGGTGGAAAAGTATCTGTGAACATATTAGGGCCATGTCAGAAACCACAGTTTGAGAAGCTTTTAAGAAACCATTCAGAAAGAAGTTTATTCCGAAGCATGTAGGTCGCAAGAAGAATGCAGAATTCCACACTCTACAGTAAAATACTATGACGGTCGCAAAGTATGTGCATGTATTTAGTCAGTTTTTCTGGTTTGCTTTGGACTTGATTGACATCGAGGAGGAAAAGGTTGAAAGGTTTCTTGAAGGATTAAGGCCAACTATTAAGGCGCATGCTACAGCTTTCTAGTGTCTAGTGGAGTATGATGACATTATGGAGAGAGCCTACGCAGCTGAAGAGATTGAAAAGAGCCTATTCGTGGGATAGCCTAAGAGAAGTGCCCCACCTTTTGGAAGAAGTCAACAATACTCCAAGAAATAGAAGGGAGTTGCTAATGGATCATCAAGGTTAGTTTGTGGCATTTGCGGGAAGAACTACGAGACAAGTAAATGTTGGAGGGTTACAGGAGTTTATTTTGGTTGTGGTTCAATGGACCATTACTTGTTGGAATGCCCGAATATAAAGAATTTCGGTTAAGCTCCATAATAGCAGCAATATCAGCAATCTCCGAGTAGCACCACCTAAAACTCCACGTTAACAATAGCAGGTGAGGTAATCCCAAGGACAGGCATGGTAGGGTCAAGCCAACAAGGGTAAGGGCAGCAGAGGCAAGGACAACAAAATCGACCTTATAGACAAGGCCGCGCTTATTCATTGACTCACGAAGAAGCAGAAGCGGCAGATCATGTGGTCGTAGGTAAGGTTTCTGTTTATGATATAGAAGTTAAGGTGTTGTTTGATTTAGGATCTCCGCACTCTTTCATTGCACCACAATTCTCCAGTAGTATATGGGAGCCATTAGAGTAGCTACCGTATATGTTGAATGTCATCACCCTTGTTGGCAAAAGGGTCATTTGTGAGGACTATTACGTAGGTTGTAAAGTCTAATTAGGGAGATTCTTTTCCTAGCGGAACTCATCGTGTTACTAATGCACGATTGTGATATAATCTAAGGCATGGACTGGTTGACTAAGTACATGGCATGTTTGGACTGTTTCCATAAGACCGTCACCGTAAGGGCCGACGAAGCCAATCCGAGTGTTTATTTCAAGGTGAGAAAAAGAGTTTGAATACTAGGTTAATCTCAACACTTCGAGCAGAAAGATTAATCCATAGTGATTGCGAAGGGTATATTGCTTTCATTGTTGAGAAGAAATCACCCAAGAAGTTAGAAGAGATCCCAGTAGTTTGCGAGTTCTCGGATCTGTTTCTGAATAAAGTGACCTATCTTCCTCCAGTTTGGGAAGTAGATTTTACTATAGAACTAGTACCTGGTACAGTTTCAATCTCTAGAGCTCTGTATAGAATGACACCTGCAGAATTATGTGAGCTGAAGAAACAGTTGCAAGACTTACTAGATAAGGGGTTTATTCGTCCTAGCACATCACCATGAAGAGCCTGAGTTTTATTTGTGAAAAAGAAGGATGGCACCCTCAGAATGTATATTGATTATAGGTGGTTGAATCAGGTGACAATCAAGAACAAATATCCACTGCCTAGAATTGTTGAACTATTTGATCAATTATAAGGTGCAACAAATTTCTCAAAGATTGATTTGAGGTCTGGATATCATCAGGAGCAAGTTAGAGATTAAGATACATCAAAAACAGCTTTTAAGACTAGGTATGGGCATTATAAATTCTTAGTTATACCTTTTGGGTTGACTAATGCCCTACTGGTATTTATAACCTTGATGAACGGAATCTTTTCACCCTATCTCGACTGATTTGTGGTAATTTTCATTGATGATGTATTAGTGTATTTTAAGAATCGAGATGAACATGTTGAGCATTTGAGAACTTCACTACAGTTGTTTAGAGATCATCAGCTGTACGCCAAATTGGATAAGTTTGATTTTTTATTAGAACAAGTTGCCTTCTTAGGGAATATAATTTCAAAGGATGTACTTGCGGCAGACTTAGCTAAGATTGAGGCAATAACTAGTTGGCAAAGCCCTAAAACAGTTGTAGATGTTAGAAGTTTTGGCAGTTAGAGGGCTAGTACCGAAGGTTTGTAAAAGACTTTTCCAGAATAGCAACATCGTTGATGAAGTTGGCTAGGAAGAATGAACATTTGTTTGGTTAGATGAATGTGAATTAAGTTTTCAATTCCTTAAGGAGAAATTGATCTCAGCCCCAATCTTATCCATATCAGAAGGTAGTGGTGGATTTGTCATAGATATTGATGCTCCAAAAATCGGGTTGGGATGTGTATTAATGCAAAAAGGAAAAGTGATAGCATATAGATCCAACAGTTAAGGTGTTGGCCCATAAAAAATTTGCAAATAATGTAGTGCAGACATTACAAGCTTTGGATTATAAATTTCCAGAATTTTCAAAGCACTTGAACCTCATCTCAGCTCAAATCAGTTTCGGAGACTCTTTGCCAGCTTTTTGGGAACCACTACGGGACTTGACAGTTCCACACGTTGTAGCGAGCTCCTATTCAATGAAATGCTTTCAAGTATATCTAAAGACCATTCTTCAAAGATTTAGAGCATTTGGACGTCATTTGGATCCAAACTTGATTCAGATGATCGTATACTATGCTCTGCGGGTCCCTGTGCAGAGTGACATCCCATGAAGATCAAGTTAGCTGAAACTCTTGCGGGAAGCTCAAATGATGCCCAAGACAGATTCTGCAAAATTTTGAGTTCAACAGACATCATCGAATCCAAAAGCCACAAGCATGTCAACTTGGGGTTAGTCCCCCCCAAGCCATGGGGTCATTGACCAAAGTCCTATTTCCTGATATCCAAAATTGATGAAATTTGGGCAAATACTCCAAGATATTCCTGATGTCAGTTCCTGCAAGTTTCGAACCAAACCGAAGTCATTTCAGCAACAAACAGCTGAGACAAGGGCCCACTTTCATAAAAAGTCAATTGGAGAGTTGACCGACTTATGAAAGTCCAAACAGGTTGACACTTCTGTGACATGCTCAAAATAGTGTCAAGAAGCAACCCTCCAAGTTTCGTGGCGATCAGACATCGTTCGGGCCCTAAACTGGTGAAAATAGGTCACAAATACAAAAGTCCAAAAACGGGCCTTGTCCGTGACCGCGGCCTAATCATCAAGGGAGTTGACCAACTTCAAGTGGTCAAAACGAGCTGAAACTTCTATGACACATTCAAAATAGTGTCAAGAGGCATCCCTCCAAGTTTCGTCAAGATTGGACTTCGTTCGGACCCCAAACAGGTGAAAATAGGTCATAACTGCAAAAGTCCAAAAATGGGCCTTGTCCATGACCGCGGCCTGTTCATCAAGGGAGTTAACCAACTTTGGGTGGTCAAAACGAGCTGAAACTCTTATGACATGGTCAAAATAGTGTCAAGAAGTATCTCTCCAAGTTTCGTGGCAATTGGACTTTGTTTGGACCCCAAACAGATGAAAACGGTCCACAACTGCAAAAACCCGAAATTGGGCCTTGTCCGTGACTGCGGCTGCGGTCATGGACCCCCAAAGGACACTTCCTGCGGTTTTGGGCTGTTTTTCTCCACTACATTTTGAAATCAAACTTCCCACAACTCCCCTCAACTCCCAGGAACCACCAAAAACTACCTAGAACCTCTATAAAAAGAAGGGTGTTTGAAGGAAGCAGAGAGGACACATAGAGAAGAGAGAAAAAGAGAAAATTGAACAAACATAAGAGTATTGAAGCTAGAAAAGCAGCATCCCACGACCATTCCCTTCCTTCTTTAGCTATCAAGGTGAGCAAAAGATTCAAAGAGGAAGAGGAGAAGGGTGGGGTAACTATGGAACGAACTATGTTCATGCAATGGCGACGATTCGAAGGATGATATTGTCATCTTTGTTTTTTTCATTCGGGTGGGGGGGGGGGGGTGTTTCTTAGCCATTACAAACATTATGAACAAGCCCCTGTGGGCCTCATTTTGTTCCTTGAAAATGATAGGTTCAGAATGATGCAATTTTGGCTTTTTACGATACCCTCTTCGGACTTGAACAAAAGATAGTTCGTAAATAAGAATGATGAATTACGAAGTTTTCAATCGATTCCACAGTTGAATTTGATCTTCTCAATGGTTATCCGACACCCCAAGATGTCATGAAAGGGAGTTTCAACACTTGAAAAAGTTTGGAAAAGCAACCAACGCAAACAGCACAAAAAAACAGAGGCGAACAGTGGCTTCACGGCCACTGTCTGCTAGTGACCGTGAGTCATGGTCATTGGAAGGTGCCAGTGACCGTGACTTATGGTCACTGGCCTGGTGCAGTGACCGTGGGTCACGGACAGCCCCCCATTCTTTCCTCTTTTTCGTATTTTTTCCCACCTTATGTACATTTTCTTGTATTTTCCAAATTGAGATCACATCTAAGACTTGAGGGAGGGGTCATAAACTTTGTAAACTTGTGTAAAAAACCTGCATCCTCGCTGTCAGGGCATTAGAACCTTGTAAACAAAAGGGAACTCAATGATGAACTGTAATTGATTCCCATTCTTCTTAACGCTTGAAGTGCATGAATGTTGGACATTGAATCCATTACACATTTCCATGTTATATTTTAGGCGCGATCAGAAGATTGGCGCCATCTGTGGGAATTTATTGCCCTAATTTGTGATCAAATTTGGTTTAAAACGCTTGAAGAGTGCTGAAAATTGCTGACAAGTGCTGCTGTCGCACTGAAACTGCTGCTGTTGTGCTGAAAAGTGCTGCTAAAAGTGCTATGACCGCGGGAAAGTGTGTAAAATGTGCGTGACCGCGGGAATCATTGGAAAATGGGCAGTGACGGTGGGTCACGGTCACTAACTTGTTTATGGCTAAAAATGACTTGTTTGACCCTTGAAGACACCCATGCAAGACCTTGATGTCTATGATGGGTTTGGAAACACTAATGAAGGAAATTTGCACTTTGAAGTGCATTCTTTTATCATGTAAATGAAGGCATTAAGCACCTTGAAGCGCAAAATTTTGCCATTTAATTGGAGAAATTAATTAAAAGAACTTGCACCTTGGTGAGTACAGACCAAATCACACCCTTTCATGCTTTAGAAGAGTGATGATTCAGTCCAAGGGGCTTTGACCCAAATAAATGTTTTATCAAATCAGTGATAAGACTAACGACATTGCAATTATGCACTGTCCAGCGTCATGCACTGATGGATCCTGTTTGATCATTGCGGTAGTGGTATAAGCTCGATCCTGTAGGCCTTATTTCTTTGATTAGATCTAACCCTCTCTTGCTTATAAGACTGACACAGATGGCCCTGACATACTGCAAAAAGAATGGTAGCCAGGTCTAGTCAGTTTAGCATGCTTTTAAGCCTGACTATATGGTCCCGAAATGCTGCCAAAATTCTGACAGCTAGGACAGTCAGCATAACACAATGAGATGGGAGTTATGCCCATATCTAACCATTTCGGTTCAAAACCATGTTGGTTTAGATGGCATCTATAAACCATTCTGGCTAGCCCAAGAGGCAGCCATATTGGTTATACCACTAATATAGTCCATTGGGTTTACTTTTTGCAGAAGAATATCATGGGTTCTTTAATCATCACTTTCGATGAAGCTAAGGGAGACTTTTCAGGATCTCCATGACACAGAACAAGCCACATGCAAGATCATAAAAAAGGGCTCAAACAGATACTGTTACTCCTCCATCAAGAGTTTCAGTTTTCCAAAGGTTCTCTACTCCAATGGGTTCCACCACCTCAGCTCAAAATGGGTCATCAGTGACCCCAAAGATCATTAAGAGAATAGAAACTCCTCAGTCATGGGTTTCCAAAGATGCTCAAAACCCATTCGGAGTTTTTCATAAGGGTGAAAAGGACCCGGGGTGTAAACCAAAGTCAAGGGGAAGCAGTCTCCATCAAGCCTCGATTGGGGGCAAGGCAAGTTTGTTATACAGATCACAAACCAAGGGCACTTAATAAGTTGCCTCGAATGGCCACCCAAGCTCTAGGAGCATCCCCAGTTCATTCCGAACAGGGTGCTGTGACGAGGGACTCTCGATAAATCTTCAGAAAAGCCCGAAAATATGCTGCCATCCCAAACTGTAACATGTGGTCGCCACAACCACGCATACGAAGATATGAAAAGACTGAAAGCAAATCTTTGGCGTCACTTGAAGAGAACATTTTTTACCATTTGACTCAAAAGGAGGGGCGGAAGTTCGGAAGGAAATATTTGCCTTCAGTCATCGTAGCACCACAACATCCATCACATGGTGCTAAGAACAAAGAGCCAGCTGAACGGTTAGTCATTAACGATTCAACGGATCTGGTTCGTTTCAAGAACTCACTTCAACAGAAGAAGGGTAAAGGGAAGAGTAATGAAAGAAGTACTGTCGATATTCTTTCATTCCCTACTTCCAACCCTACAGGCTGGAATCTACTCACCAGTGCTTCTAAGCCATTGGTTGCCAGATTTAAAGATCAAAGTTTAATGGCCAGAGTGGCCAATCAAATTAGAGAGAAGGCTTTGGCTCGCACCCGGAAGCAATCTTGGCATACAATCACTCCAAAATGGGTGGTCAAAGAATATGAGTTAGAATTGACTTCCTCATGCATGGTTGGACCAGGTCCAACCAGAAGGGTTACTCGGAGTATGGCTAGAACCCATTCACAAGAATTTGTTTCCAATTCTCATTCAGGTGGAACCTCTGAAGGACATGTTGAAACAGATTCTGACAAAGATTCAATTACTCTCTTGGACATGGAAGATAGTCAGTCTACTCTTCCTACGTCTTCTTACCCCTGTCAGTATACATTATTTATGGCTGAAGGAAGCAGCACTGGAAACGATGGAAACGAAGGTGCTAGTGAAAGTAAAACTACTGGCGAAGAAAACTCTGATGAAAATCAAGAAGATGACGTCAGTGATGTCGTCAAACAGCAAGGAGTTAAAATTGATCACCTAACTGCCCAATTAAAAATTTTAACAGACAAGTTAGGTGGTCCTGCTGAAGCTCCAGCCAATCCTTTATTTGCTGACAGGAGAGAGCAGGTTATGATCAGGAGGAATGCCACCAATATTGACCTGCTTACGGCTCAAATTAAATCACTGACAGATAAAGTAATGGCCACAGGTTCTACCGCAGGTGGCCATTCATCAACCCTTGGACTACATGCTGTAACACTCCGACCCAGCTTGACCCCGTTTAGCGGCTAGTTAATATTGTTTTCGTTGCTAATCGTGTTTTGTTCGTGTTTTATTTTCGTTACGGGTCATGGATAGGTAGTTGGGTTGAGTTTGACCTGGATTAAGTAGACCAAGCCCTTTTTCGTAATTTTAGCTTTTTTTTAGACATGGTCATTTTTGCATCATCTTGATGTCAACATGTGTCTTTCGTTGAGCTCGTTAACTTTCGTAACTACGTCATTTGCAACCGATGTCGTGTGATTCATGTGGACCTGGATTTGACTCAAACTGAAAATAGAATTCTAACTTGGCCCTTATTGTAATTTGAACAACCCATTACTTATATAAACTCAACCATCGACCAAAACACATGTTCTCTCTCTCATTTTCAATTTTCCTCACTGCACGTGGAGACTTCTCTCCCTCCTTCACTTGAATTCTCTCCTCCATCGATCAAGAGGAATTTGGGTTCTTGCATGTGAGGTGAGTTGGAAATCCATTCATCCCTCTCATCTCCTTTCTCTATTTCTTCTCCCTCTTGTTCCCATTGTTGCTTGGTGTGTCTGTGATTCCACTCCTCATGCATGCATGTGGTTTTGATTGTGTTAGGTTGTGTTTGGGCTTGAGGACAACGAATTGTGCAATTGATTTCCAAATTGAGGCAAGTATAACCATATCTTGTGAGAACCCATGTTGGTATGATTTTGATCTTGGTTAGCTCACATTAATGTGTATGGAAAAATGTGTTTACAGCCCATTTGCTTACTACTTTGCCTATCTCCATTGGAGAATTGAAATTCTGATGCTTTCCCAGACATTCTGTACATGTTTCAGATTATTGACTTCGTACAGGTACGGCTAAGCCGTATGACCCTTACGGCTCAAAGTCCAGAGAGGAGAAAAACCCAGTTTTCCTCTATGGTTAGGGCACGGTTAAGCCGTGGATTGCCCTACGGCTAAGCCGAAGCTCAGCCGTGACCCAGCCATAGATCAATACAGGGTGCATTTTTGGATTTAACTGAGAGTCAGCATTTGACAGACCTTCTACGGCCCAGCCACGGCTAAGCCGTAGACCACACACGGCTAAGCCGTAGCACACACACGGCTAAGCCGTATCCACACTAGATTAATGAAGGAAAGACAAGGATAGGTGTAAGAAAAAGACCGATATGGCCTTCATGATAGAATGTAGAGCACCTAGACTTGCCCAACGGAATGTGATACAACGCGTGAATGATCTCGAGGGCTGCGAATCATTCATGTTCGTCATCCGGATGTTAAGCACCTCCCCATGGGTGTTGGTTTAAGGAACTTCGTGCACCGCTCGATTCACTGCAACACTAGACAACGGTGCATCGAATAACTTAAAACTACATCATCATGCACGGTTAGAAACACCGGATAATTAGATTAGAATTGGTTTGTAACTTAAGATGATTCGATTTCGCATGATTTGTTGCATAACATATTGCATTCGAGTATTGACCTCAACGCTCTGACATGATTACTTGTATCCCGTTACTTTACTCTCACATTGTGATTACTTACCTTGAGTATGCATGTATGATATGTTCACTCACAGATCTGCACGTATGATATGCTGTCACGATCTACTCAGGGTTTTCATGATTGACTCTGTATAGTCAGGCACTACTTAGCCTCAGCCTTAGGATCCCGACGGGGTGAATTTGGTATAGTTTATATGGCCTGCTGCAGTATGGATATGTCTTGGGGAACCGGACCCCAGGAAACCGAGACCCATTGTACCCTGGCCCGGACAATGGTGTTCTTTGCATGTTATAAGATCCCTCTTTTGGGAGCATATGGTAATGTAGTAGCCACTAGTCTGTACACAGCATGTATCCATTGATTCGTATAGCATATTTCTTTCTTGCATGACAGCCTAGTATACGAAAATTGCCTTATCTAATTCACATGATGTTCTTTATTCTATTAGACACAGCGTGTGTTAACTTGTTATGGGTTATACTTTGCTGAATCTTCGTATTCACAGTTGTTTTTGGTGTTGCAGGCCCAGATCCCCCTGCCGAACCCTCGCAGGTCGGCCAGGCTCCAGTTGAGACCCCCAGGGCCCCATCAGGCCTAGAGGAGTGGATGTGATCACTCCACGGGAGAGCGTTCTTGGCATGCATCATTGGAGTCTTGTTTTGTGGATTTGCAGACTTGTATTTGGCATGACATGTCATGATTGTATATATTCTTTTGTTCTTTTTGTAAGACTTTCATATGTAATTATGTTAGTTCTTTCTTTGTATCTTCTTCTTGCCCTGTTAGTTTTATGTTTTTTGATATTTACAGCTTCCGCGTACTTGCTTGGCACGTGTGAATGTTCCCTTGTGCGTGTGCATTTAGACTTGGTCTACGTGTACAGGCACGGGAGTATGTGTGTCATTAGGTTTGGCTTTTGCTAACCCCCGAACCCTGGGCTCGGGTTGTGACATACGTATTGTATGGTATCAAAGCATTCCTTGCTCATTCCTTGTCTAGATGATAAGCATGTAGGCATGTAGGATTGTGGTGAGGATACGATTGTTTTTCCTTGTGGTCTTTCTAGATTTTCGGGGCTTGTTGGGCGCAATTGTTTTGTGTTTGTGTCTGACCCTTTCCATTTTACAGGATGGCATCAGGTTCGGGTTCTCAGCAGAACGCCGGAAATAATGAAAGCGGATCCGCACCGTCACCGCAGACACAGAACACAGATGAACGCATTCTCATGCTATTTCAGTCCCTTCAGGCACAATCGCAAGCAATGCAAAACTTGCAAGCACAAGTTACCACTATGTTAGACCGACAAAGCCAAGTCCCAGCTCAGTCACATGTAGATCAGCAGGTGATTTTACAGCCTCGAGAGAGTGACCCGATGCCCTCTATGGTAAATTTCGCAAGCGAGGAGCCATTGAGTTCTATGGGACAGAAGAGCCATTGATGGCCGAACAGTGGCTGGAACATACGGAGGATGTTTTTGAGACTGTCGTGTGCACGAACCGGCAGAAGGTCGGACTAGTAGCCTCCATGTTCAGAGACGTCGCAAAAACTTGGTGGAAAAGCGAGAAAGATTCCTACAGAGATATTCCTAGTGCGACGGTTTGGGAGATGTTCAAGCAGCAGTTCAGGAGGAAGTTCATCCCGGCTCATGTGTTTCGAGCCAAGGAGGTTGAGTTCTTAGCCCTCCGTCAGCAGCAGATGACAGTAGCAGAATATATGAACAAGTTTATGCAGTTGTCGCATTTTGCTCCGGACATGATCAGCACTGAAGAAAGGAAGGTGAACAGATTTGTTGAAGGTCTGCATCCCCGGTACATGCATCACGTGACTGCGTTTCAGCGTCCGGCTATGTTTGATGATGCAGTGCACAGGGCCTATTCTGCCAAGGCCATCCACCAAGCTGCGAGAGCCGTTGAGCCCAAGCGACAGCCGCCTTTCAGTGCACGAGGACAAGTACAGAAGAAGACCAAAGGCCAGCAGAGTACTTCTAGTTCTACTGAAGTGACGTGTGGGTATTGTGGCAAGAGCCACACGACGGAAGCTTGTTGGAGGAAGGCAGGTGCTTGTTTTATCTGTGGTTCGAGGGAGCATATGATCGCCAATTGTCCTCGATATAGAGCCTCCGGTGCAGCTCCATCTGGTCCTACCTACGGTGCAGTTCCTAGCAGACCCAGTGCACCTACAACTCCGAGCAAGCCACCGTCAGCTCGTTCAGGCTCGAGACAGCCTCGCCAGACAGCCCGTGCTTACGCTGCTACCCATGAGAGTGCGAGGATCCACAGGTGGTTGAAAGTACTGTTTTGATTTCGCGCGTCGAGGCATTAGCTTTGTTCGATTCGGGGTCTACATGGTCTTACGTAGCACCTCATTTCGCCAAGCGGTTGCATCAGCCGTCTAAGCCGTTGCCATATGTGCTGGTTGTATCCACCCCAGTTGGCAAGCGAGTGGAGTGTAGTGTATACTACCCCCATTGCGACGTGCAGATTGCAGGTCATCAGTTACCTGTTGATTTGATCCTGTTGTCGATGCTGGACTTCGACGTGATCCTTGGTATGGATTGGCTCGCTCGATATCGTGCCTGTGTTAACTGTTACAACAGGACGATCTTCTTCGATTTAGGCAAGGGCTTCCATTTCGAGGGCAGTCAGCAGAGATGCCCCAGACGTGTGATCTCGGCGTGTAAGGCAGATCGCTGGATCCGCCGAGGGTGTGAAGGCTTCATTGCCTTTATCTCAGCGAAGAAAGAGACGAAGCAGCTAGGTGAGATCCAGGTGGTCTGTGACTTCCCCGATATCTTTCCCGATGATGTGCCAGACTTACCCCCGGTTCGAGATGTGGAGTTCGCCATTGAGCTTGTTCTCGGCACGGCACCGATCAGCAAGGCTCCGTATCGCATGGCCACAGCTGAGTTAGCTGAGTTGAAGAAGCAATTGCAGGAGCTTTTGGACAAGGGTTTCATTCGCCCGAGCGTCTCACCTTGGGGAGCACCAGTTTTGTTTGTCAAGAAGAAGGATGGTACTTTTCGGATGTGCATAGACTATCGACAGCTGAACAAAGTGACTATTAAGAACAAGTACCCCCTACCCAGGATCGATGAGTTGTTTGATCAACTTCAGGGTGCAGCATATTTTTCGAAGATTGATTTGAGGTCTGGATATCACCAGTTGAGGGTCAAAGAAGATGATATTCCTAAGACTGCCTTCAGGACTCGTTATGGTCATTATGAATTCCTTGTGATGCCTTTTGGACTAACCAACGCACCTGCAGCTTTTATGGCATTGATGAATCAGATCTTTGCTCCTTTCTTGGACCAATTCATAGTTGTCTTTATTGATGATATACTGATATATTCTAAGTCAGCAGAGGAGCATCGGGAGCACTTGAGAAAAGCCTTGTCGTTGTTGAGAGAACATCGATTGTTTGCTAAGCTGTCGAAATGTGATTTTTGGCTTGAGCAGGTGGCATTTTTAGGTCATATCATTTCACGAGAGGGATTGGCAGTTAATCCATCTAAAGTGGAGGCAGTGGTGAATTGGCCTAGTCCCAAGACAGTGACAGAGGTTCGCAGTTTCCTTGGTCTAGCAGGTTACTATCGTCGATTTGTCCAGGACTTTGCGAAGATCTCTTCTCCTTTGACGAAGTTGACCAGGAAGAATGTACCATTTGATTGGACTGAGGAGTGTGAAGCTAGTTTCCAGACTTTGAAAGAGAAGTTAACTACGGTCCTAGTGTTAGCCTTGCCAGATGGTAGTGAAGGATTCGTGGTCTATTCAGATGCTTCTCGAGTTGGTCTAGGCTGTGTGTTGATGTAGCACGGAAAGGTTATCGCATATGGATCGAGACAGTTGCGAGAACATGAGAAGAATTACGCCACCCATGATTTGGAATTGGCAGCCATCGTGTTTGCATTGAAGCTGTGGAGACATTATCTGTATGGTGTGCAGTTTGAGGTTCGTTCTGACCACCACAGTTTGCAGTACTTATTCACACAGCAGGAGCTGAACATGAGACAGCGGAGATGGCTTAAGCTTATTAAGGATTATGACTTCCCGATCAAATATCAGCCAGGCAAGGGAAATGTGGTGGCAGATGCACTCAGCAGGAAAGCAGAGTCAGTGCAGCTATTGAGCAGTTTCCTTTTAGAGTTCCATGGTCTCCCTGTTGAAGTAAAACTAGTGGATGAGCGCGTGACTTTGGCTAGTACGCTAGTGTTTCAGCCTGAGATGATTCAGCAGATAAAAGACAGGCAATTTGAAGATTTAACCTTGAAGCGCATTCGAGACCACATTGGAGACCGACCCGATTTCAGACTCGAGGATGGTGTACTCTACTTTCGGAGTAGATTGTGCGTGCCAGCAATTGATGAGTTCAAGGAGAAACTGATGAACGAAGCACATTACGCTCGATACGCGATGCACCCAGGCAGCACAAAGATGTTTCGGAATCTCAAAGATCGCTTCTGGTGGAACAACATGAAGAGAGAAGTAGCAGGATTTGTTGCTCGCTGTTTGACATGCCAAAAGGTAAAGGCAGATCATCAGAGACCGCCAGGCTCGTTGCATCCTTTGCATATACCGCAGTGGAAGTGGGAACACATCACCATGGACTTCGTTTCTAGATTACCGCCGACGAGCAGGAAGAATAACGCCATTTGGGTGATTGTAGATCGATTGACGAAGTCAGCCCATTTCATCCCTTTCCGGACGGGTATGACGTTTTCAGAGATGGCAAGGAAGTTCGTGGATGAGATCGTCAGGCTCCATGGTACCCCCGTGTCGATTGTATCCGATCGTGACAGCCATTTTGTTTCATCTTTCTGGAGAGCATTCCAAGAGGCTATGGGTACGAAGTTGAGCTTCAGCACGGCATACCACCCACAGACGGATGGGCAATCAGAACGGACGATTCAGACTTTGGAGGATATGTTGCGAGCCAGCGTGTTGAGTTACGAGAAAGAATGGGATTTACATCTATCGTTGTGCGAGTTCGCCTACAACAACAGCTTCCACGAGAGCATTGGGATGGCGCCATATGAAGCATTGTACGGGAAGAAGTGTAGAAGTCCGATTTGTTGGGAAGAAGTTGGAACTCGAAGTTTTCACGGACCGACAATCATTGCCGAGACTACGGAGAAGGTACAGAAAGCCATTGAGAACTTGAAAGTTGCTCGATCGAGGCAGAAGAGTTATGCAGACACCCGCAGACGACCATTAGAGTTTCAAGTTGGTGAGTAGGTATTTCTGAAGGTCTCACCGATGAAGGGTACAATCCGTTTCGGCCAGAAAGGCAAGTTAGCTCCACGCTATGTCGGATCGTTCGAGATCAAGAGTCGGATTGGTGCTTTGGCCTATCGATTAGAGCTTCCCGAGATGTTTTCAGGAGTGCACACCGTTTTCCACGTTTCAATGCTTCGGAAATATGTTCATGATCTTTCCCATGTCATTCGTTACGACGAGGTTCAGATTCAGCCGAGTGCTGCATACGTTGAGCGATCGCTCCGCATCGTAGGAACCCGAGAGCAGATACTCCACACTAGGACAATTCGATGGGTCAAAGTGCTTTGGGAGCATCACAGACCCGATGAGGCTACTTGGGAGTTAGAAGAGCAGATGGCACGACAGTACCCCGATTTGTTTTCCCAGGTATGAGTGAGTTAGTGTGCATTCCGAGGACGGAATGATTCTCAAGTAGGGGAGGATGTAACACTCCGACCCAGCTTGACCCCGTTTAACGGCTAGTTAATATTGTTTTCGTTGCTAATCATGTTTTGTTCGTGTTTTATTTTCGTTACGGGTCATGGATAGGTAGTTGGGTTGAGTTTGACCTGGATTAAGTAGACTAAGCCCTTTTTCGTAATTTTAGCTTTTTTTTAGACATGGTCATTTTTGCATCATCTTGATGTCAACATGTGTCTTTCGTTGAGCTCGTTAACTTTCGTAACTACGTCATTTGCAACCGATGTCGTGTGATTCATGTGGACCTGGATTTGACTCAAACTGAAAATAGAATTCTAACTTGGCCCTTATTGTAATTTGAACAACCCATTACTTATATAAACTCAACCATCGACCAAAACACATGTTCTCTCTCTCATTTTCAATTTTCCTCACTGCACGTGGAGACTTCTCTCCCTCCTTCACTTGAATTCTCTCCTCCATCGATCAAGAGGAATTTGGGTTCTTGCATGTGAGGTGAGTTGGAAATCCATTCATCCCTCTCATCTCCTTTCTCTATTTCTTCTCCCTCTTGTTCCCATTGTTGCTTGGTGTGTCTGTGATTCCACTCCTCATGCATGCATGTGGTTTTGATTGTGTTAGGTTGTGTTTGGGCTTGAGGACAACGAATTGTGCAATTGATTTCCAAATTGAGGCAAGTATAACCATATCTTGTGAGAACCCATGTTGGTATGATTTTGATCTTGGTTAGCTCACATTAATGTGTATGGAAAAATGTGTTTACAGCCCATTTGCTTACTACTTTGTCTATCTCCATTGGAGAATTGAAATTCTGATGCTTTCCCAGACATTCTGTACATGTTTCAGATTATTGACTTCGTACAGGTACGGCTAAGCCGTATGACCCTTACGGCTCAAAGTCCAGAGAGGAGAAAAACCCAGTTTTCCTCTATGGCTAGGGCACGGCTAAGCCGTGGATTGCCCTACGGCTAAGCCGAAGCTCAGCCGTGGCCCAGCCGTAGATCAATACAGGGTGCATTTTTGGATTTAACTGAGAGTCAGCATTTGACAGACCTTCTACGGCCCAGCCACGGCTAAGCCGTAGACCACACACGGCTAAGCCGTAGCACACACACGGCTAAGCCGTATCCACACTAGACTAATGAAGGAAAGACAAGGATAGGTGTAAGAAAAAGACCGATATGGCCTTCATGATAGAATGTAGAGCACCTAGACTTGCCCAACGGAATGTGATACAACGCGTGAATGATCTCGAGGGCTGCGAATCATTCATGTTCGTCATCCGGATGTTAAGCACCTCCCCATGGGTGTTGGTTTAAGGAACTTCGTGCACCGCTCGATTCACTACAACACTAGACAACGGTGCATCGAATAACTTAAAACTACATCATCATGCACGGTTAGAAACACCGGATAATTAGATTAGAATTGGTTTGTAACTTAAGATGATTCGATTTCGCATGATTTGTTGCATAACATATTGCATTCGAGTATTGACCTCAACGCTCTGACATGATTACTTGTATCCCGTTACTTTACTCTCACATTGTGATTACTTACCTTGAGTATGCATGTATGATATGTTCACTCACAGATCTGCACGTATGATATGCTGTCACGATCTACTCAGGGTTTTCATGATTGACTCTGTATAGTCAGGCACTACTTAGCCTCAGCCTTAGGATCCCGACGGGGTGAATTTGGTATAGTTTATATGGCCTGCTGCAGTATGGATATGTCTTGGGGAACCGGACCCCAGGAAACCGAGACCCATTGTACCCTGGCCCGGACAATGGTGTTCTTTGCATGTTATAAGATCCCTCTTTTGGGAGCATATGGTAATGTAGTAGCCACTAGTCTGTATACAGCATGTATCCATTGATTCGCATAGCATATTTCTTTCTTGCATGACAGCCTAGTATACGAAATTGCCTTATCTAATTCACATGATGTTCTTTATTCTATTAGACACAGCGTGTGTTAACTTGTTATGGGTTATACTTTGCTGAATCTTCGTATTCACAGTTGTTTTTGGTGTTGCAGGCCCAGATCCCCCTGCCGAACCCTCGCAGGTCGGCCAGGCTCCAGTTGAGACCCCCGGGGCCCCGTCAGGCCTAGAGGAGTGGATGTGATCACTCCACGGGAGAGCGTTCTTGGCATGCATCATTGGAGTCTTGTTTTGTGGATTTGCAGACTTGTATTTGGCATGACATGTCGTGATTGTATATATTCTTTTGTTCTTTTTGTAAGACTTTCATATGTAATTATGTCAGTTCTTTCTTTGTATCCTCTTCTTGCCCTATTAGTTTTATGTTTTTTGATATTTACAGCTTCCGCGTACTTGCTTGGCACGTGTGAATGTTCCCTTGTGCGTGTGCATTTAGACTTGGTCTACGTGTACAGGCACGGGAGTACGTGTGTCATTAGGTTTGGCTTTTGCGAACCCCCGAACCCTGGGCTCGGGTTGTGATACATGCGGATCCCGAAAAACATGTAACCTTCAAGGAAGTCGAAGAAATACCAACCAAATCAAATGTGGAAAACAGAATGAAAAAGCAAGGTATTACATCCAAATACCCTCCGGAATTTGATTTGGTTCCATTCCCACCAGATTATAAACTTCCGACTTGTAACAACCCGCCCCGCACTATCGAGGTATTGTCCGCTTTGGACTTCCCAGGAGGTCACCCATCCTGAAATTGCTCTGACTCGAGCACGCTTAACTTTATAGTTTTTATGGAAGTCCTCACGGTTTTGTCCCCAAAAGGCGCCTCCATAGGTAAACACTATGCGAGGTATTGTTCCACCTAACTGGACCATTGGCTCACCCGAGACAAAGCCGGGATCTTACCCTCAGAGTACGCAACGGGGATTTTGTCCTTGGACAGACTCGAACCCTGGTCTCACCCGAGACAAAGTCGGGATCTTAACCAGTTGAGCTACCAAGACACCTCGACAGTATATGACGGGTTCTTACTTATATTCTTTACATTCAAGCACTCTTGGGACTGGGTCGTTACAGGCCCACCAGCTTCCGCCGGATATGTCCCCATATCCACACATATCGGACCGAAGATGGCCTTATAAGCGATGTGGGACTTTGCTCCCGCCCCTAGCCAGGACGCGGACTCAAGAGGTCACCCAAGGGGCATCAAACCCCGCCACTACTCAGAGGAGAGCCATCCCCTTCTCTGATACCATCTATAATAACCCGCCCAGCACCATCGAGGTATTGTCCGCTTTGGACTTCCCAAGAGGTCACCCATCCTGAAATTGCTCTGACTCGAGCATGCTTAACTTTATAGTTTTTATGGAAGTCCTCACGGTTTTGTCCCCAAAAGGCGCCTTTATAGGTAGACCCTATGCGAGGTATTGTTCCACCTAACCGGACCATTGGCTCACCCGAGACAAAGCCGGGATCTTGCCCTCAGAGTACGCAGCGGGGATTTTGTCCTTGGACAGACTCGAACCCTGGTCTCACCCGAGACAAAGCCGGGATCCTAACCAGTTGAGCTACCAAGACGCCTCGATAGTTTAGGACGGGTTCTTACTTATATTCTTTACATTCAAGCACTCTTAGGACTGGGTCATTACAAGCCTTTTTTACACAGTACCCTACGGGCATAGGCCATTTTACACAGCACCTGCGGTCATAGGCCATTTTACATAATATTTTGCGATCACTCTCACAACAACACTTTTCAGTATTTTTTAAGCACTTTTTCATGTATTTTGGCACTTTTCATGTCTTTTAGTTTAGTTTGATCACATATTAGAGTACAACAATTCCCACAGGCAGCGCTAATCTTTTGATCGCACTCGAAATGAAGATGAATGCTATAAATTAAATCCAACATCCACACATTTAAGCATGTAGAAGAATGAGAAAATAAGTACGGATCATCGTTAAATTCCCTTTAATTAATGGGTTTAATCCTTTGACCTCGGAGATGCAGATTGTTTACAAGTATTAGAAAATTACAACCCATCCCTCTGCTCTTAGATGTAATCCAAACTAAAAAAATTAAAGAAATTATATGAAAAAAGGGGAAAAATACAAAAAAAAAAAGAATAGGGAGTTAATGACCGTGGCCCATGCTCACTAAGAAACAGTGGCTGTTTGGGCTGCTAATTGTCCCTATTTCAACTCTATTTGCTTCTGTAGATCTTCAGAGTGCTAAAACCTATGTCTTTTGGTTTTGGGAGTATTGAATAACCACCAAGGGTATTGAATTCAACCATAAAATCATCTACGATCTTTGGAAGTAACCACTTCATTTTTATGGATTGCGTCTGTGTAAATCCCGAAGGGGTGATTTTGTATAAGCAATTGAGGCTAAAGATGTGTCATTCTGATCCCATACTTTCAAAGAGCAGAATGAGACTTAAAGAGGCTTGTTCATAACTTTACAGATGACGTAAAAGCCTTTCAAGTGGGAGAACCAACGAAAACGTAGTTTCACCCATCGAAGTTTCCTTGTATTTGATGGCATTGAAACTCATCTTTTTTTAGTAACAAGCATGTATATCTTCTTCCCAGAACCATATCTCACCTTAAGTTGGTGAGAGGAAGAAGAATGTGAGCAAATTGCAAGTCAAGTGCTTGAGAAGGTTGTTTGTGGATCTTCAAAGGAGAGCCAAAGTCTTCCAAGTGTGCAGAGTTATTGATTCAAGGATCATTCTTGTGCTTTTATAGCCTTCAGAGGGAGTTAGGTTGGTTTTTTGAAGTTATGGGGGAGTTATGCTTCATAATAACATGAAATAACTTCTAAAAAAGCATCTGTAACTCCTTTATAGGTGTCCGACACTGTGATCACGGACATGGACAGGCCTAATTTGGGTTTTTTTTTTTTTGCATGTGACCGGTTTTCATCAGTTTGGGGCCCAAATAATATCTGATTTTCAAGAAACTTGGAGGGATGTTTTATGACACCATCTTGAATGTGTCATTGAAATTTCAGCATGTTTTGACCTTTTGAAGTTGTCGACCCCTCCCTTGACTTTTCATGAAAATGGGTCATTGTTTTAACTGTTTGGAGCCCAAATGACCTTGGATTAGCTTGAAACTTGGAGGAATTGATGTTAGAAGAATCTTGAAGTACCCATACAAATTTCATGTGATTTGGATTTGTGGAAATAAAATTCTGACTAGTGGCCAATTTGTTGCATGTTCTAAGTCAATATCCCTTTGCATTGTAGGCAGTCAGCTTGTTTTCTATCTAAATGATATTCAATTAATTTGAAACTATAAGAGTTGACTTTGAGCACATTTTGAGTCTCTGATAAAATTTTCACCACCTTTGGCCTCCTAGAAGTAGGATATTGGTTAGTGACCCAAAGGTTTGGGGGTCACTGACCCTGAGCTGACAAGTAATTGAAGTAGGGTCAGGTGAAGTCCCTTGGCTTGAAAATTTTCAGAGTTATTTCTAAATACGACTTGAAGTTTGCCTCCAAATTTCATCAACTTTGGTCACTTGGGAGTTGGATTTTGGTGAGTGACCCTAAGGTTTGGGGGTCATTGACCTAAAGTTGACGTGTATGTTGAACTTAGGTCAAATGATATCTATTTGACTTGAAATTTTGCAGAAACACTCCTACATATAATTTGAATTTTCTCTATGAGTTTTAGCTGGTTTTAACATGTTGAAGTATTAGTTGTTATAGTGACCCCAAGGAGCTGGTGACAGTTACGGAAGCTTGGGTTTGAGCTAAAATAAAGTCTAAATGCTTTAAAATTTAAAGCATAATCCCTCATGTGTTGGAGTTTCCATGTGATTTTTAGCCACTTTGGTAATCTAAAAGCTTGAGTGTTTTTCAGTGGCCCCATGGTTTGAGTCAATAGACTTTGAATTTGATGGTAAAGGAGTGAGTAACCAAATGATGTCCACTAATTCTGAAATTTGAGCTATTACACTATAAGCTCATTTGAAGTCTTCTGAGTGAGTTGCATCAGCTCTGATCATCTAGCTACAATGCTTGACCTAGCATTCTACAACCCAAGGGTTTATGTGCCCCTGACCTTGGAATTTGCTTTCGATGTCTTCACTGCAACACTTGTAATATTTATGAATTTTTATGGGTCAACAAATCATATTCCTATTTCTGACACATCTGATTGATGATCTTTCTTACCATGTACACTAATACATAATTCCTTTTTCCTCAATTTGTGCACCGTCGGAATTTTTAATGTTCTTATATCTCATGTTCCTGTTTCAAGCATGCTCTTAATTTTGACAAATCTAATTGATGTTTTTATTTATCATGTATACTATTATATGATTCTATTTTTTCAATTTGTACACTATTTGAATTCTTAATGTTCTAGCTTCTCATGTTCTTGTTTCAACCATATTCCCGTTTCTTTCACATCTGCTTGATGTTTTTGTTTATCATATACATTAATAAATGATTATTTGTTCTTTAAATTACGCACTATTAGAATTCTGATTGTTCCTATATCTCATGTTCATGTTTCAATCATGTTTCTGTTACACAAATGATTGATGTTCATGTTTATCATGTATATTAATACATGATAATGTTTCCTATAATTTGTGCACTATCATAATTCTTAATGTTCTTGTATCTCATGTACCTATTTAAAGCATGTTCTTGTTTCTGGCACATTTAATTTTTCTGTTTATCATGTACTCCAATATATGATCATGCTTTTTCAATTTGTGCACTATTAGAATTCTTAATGATTATGTATCTCATGTTCCTATTTCAAGGAAGTTCTTGTTTCTGACACATCTAATTGATGTTCCTGCTTATCATGTACACTAATACAAGATTCTTTTTTTCTTAATTTTGTGCATTATCAGAATTCTTAAGGTTCCTGTATCTCATATTCCTATTTCAGGCATGTTTCAATTTCTAACACATCTAATCAATATTCCAATTTATCATGTATACTAATACATGATCCTTTTTTATTTAATTTGTGCACTATCGGAATTCTTAATTTTCCTATATCTCATGTTCCAATTTCAAGCATGCTTCTGTTTCTAACACATCTAATTGATATTCCTATTTATCATACACACTAATACATGATCCTTTTTTCTTCAATTTATGCTCCATTAGAATTCTTAATGTTACTGTATCTTATGTTCCAGTTTCAAGCATGTTCTAGTTTCTGACACATCTAATTGAAGGTCCTGTTTATTATGTACAGTAAATATGATTCTATTTCATTAATTTATGTATTATTAGAATTCTTACTATTTTTATATCTCATGTTCCCATTTGATGAAGGTTCCTATGTATCATGTATACCAATACATGATCTTATTTTCTTCAATTTGTGTACTATCAGAATTCTTAATGTTCTTATTTCAAGCAAGTTTTAGTTTTTGACACATTTGATTTATGTTCCAATTTATCATATACACCAATACACGATCTTTTTTCCTTAAACTTGTGCACTATTAGAACTCTTAATGTTCTTGTCTCTCAGGTTCCGATTTCATGCATGTTCCTATTTCTGACAAATCTAATTGATATTCCTATTTACCATGTATACTAATACATGATCCATGTTTCATCGATTTGAGCACCGTCAGAATTCTTCTTGTTCTTGTATCTCATGCTCCTGTTTTAAGCAAGTTCTTATTTCTAACAAATCTAAATGATGTTCTTGTTTATCTTGTACACTAATACATGATTTTATTTTTTAAATTTATACACTATTTGAATTGTTAATGTTTTAGCCTCTCATGTTCTTGTTTCAAGCATGTTCCTGTTTCTGAAACATTTATTTGATGTTCATGTTTATTATATACACTAATACATGATCCTTTTTTCTTCGATTTGTGCACTATTAGAATTCTCATTATTCCTGTGTCTCATGTTCTTATTTTTGACACAAATGATTGATGTTCTTGTTTATCATGTACAATGCATGACCTTGTTTCTTTGAATTTGTGTACTATCAGAATTTTTATTATTTATGTATCATATGTACCTGTTTTATGCATGTCACTGTTTCTAACACATCTGATTGATGTTCCTGTATATCATATATTCTAATACATGATCCTATTTCTTCAATTTGTACATTTTCAGAATTCCTAATGTTCCTGTATCTCAAGTTCTAGTATTAAGCATGTTTTTTTCTCTAAACCATCTATTTGATGTTCCTATTTATCATTTTCACTAATACACGATATTATTTTCTTCAGTTTATGTATAATCAAAATTCTTAATCTTCCTGTATCTCATGTTCCTATTTCAAGCTTGTTCCTATTTCTGACAAATATGATTGATGTTCCTGTTTATCATGAAAACTAATTCATGATCCTCTTTTCTTCAGTTTGTGCACTATCAGAATTGTTGATGTTCAAACATCTCATGTATTTATTTCAAGCATTTTCCTGTTTTTGACATATATGATTGATG
This sequence comes from Sextonia rubra, assembly GCA_037013555.1. NCBI lineage: Eukaryota > Viridiplantae > Streptophyta > Magnoliopsida > Laurales > Lauraceae > Sextonia > Sextonia rubra. The sequence continues at coordinate 13,092,216 of JASUAD010000011.1, forward strand.
TTCTCGTTTATCATGTATACTAATACATGATCTTATTTCCTTCAATTTGCGTACTATCAGAATTCTTAATTTCCCTGTATCTCATGTTCCTGTTTCAAGCATGTTTCTATTTTTAATACATTTAATTAATGTTCCTGTTTATCTTATATACTAATACATGATTATGTTTCTTCAATTTGTACACTATCAGAATTCTTAATGTTTTTATTTCTCATGTTTCTGTTTCAAGCATCTTCTTGTATCTAACACATTTTCTTGATGTTCCTCTTTATGATGTACACTAATACAAGATCCTTTTTTATTCAATTTGTGCACTAATAGAATTCTTAATATTCATGTATCTCATGTACCTGTTTTTATCATGTTCCTATTTCTAACACATCTGATTGATGTTCCTGTTTATCATGTACAATAATACATAATCTTTTTTCCTTCCATTTGTGCACTGTAACACACCAACTCAAGCTAATTAAGATTAGTGACTAATTAGGCAAGATTAGTAGCTAATTAATCTAGAATTAATTTAAATAATTATGATAACTATAGGTTAAGTTTAGATTAAGGTTGTTTTGTCTTATTAGAGTCCTTTGGGTTGAGATAGGTTCACAAATAAGTAGTCTGGGTCGGATTTGACCTTGATTACGTATTTAAAGACTTTTTTCGTAATTTTAGATTTGTAATTTTGCATCAAACATGCATCATATTGATACCATTGCGTTTTTCTCGTCAAGCTCATCAACTTTCATGTTGGAACCAAACTCATTTGACTTCGATTGAACCATGTGGACCTTTAATTGACTCAAATTGGAAATACATAAGAGAAAATGGAGTTTTATGTGATTCTAGTGAATTCTGATATAAAAAAACCCTAGCCAGCCTTAGTTCATTCGATCATCTTCAATTCAATTACTGGAAGCAACTTATTCTTCTTCTTTACCTACATTACCTCTTGGCAATCTAAGCTTGGGGAGGTCTTGCATGTGGAATTATAAACTACAACAAAATTCACTTTTTCTGACGCAAAAATGTGTCGGGAAAAGTCATATATGCGTCGGTGAAGACTTTTGCCAACGTAAGACATTGTGTCGGCATCGTGTCAGCAATTCTATGTTTGGAGTACTTTTTCTCAACAAAACTATATGCATCAACAAACGTTTTACCAACTCACAAAGGCTTCAGGGAAAACTTTTTAAAAAAACCAATAATAACCTTTTCCCAACGTGCAAAGGCGTGGGGGAAAAGGTTTCCCAACATCATATCGCTTGGGAAAAGACCTTTTAAAATTATGAAAAACCTTTTCCCAATGCAATCTCGTGTTGGAATAGCTATTGCTGATGCAAGTTTGCATTGTCAATGTTAATAAATATGATCTTTGTCAACACAATGTTGCGTCAGCAAAAGGCTCACTAGAAGAAACAAATCATAAATATTTTAAAAAGGCATTTGCATTTCCTGTTATTTATTTTATTTCCTTATCATAAACCTACTTAAATCAAAGAAAGCAAAGTCTAACAAGATTTATCAAAACTACTGATAATAACAATTTAAATTATAAACTCTATTAATTACATAACAAAAATCATATTATAAATCAATATTGCAATAGAACACTATTTAACAATATATAACAACTTTTAAAATAAAATGTCTTTTGCCTGATCATCCATCTCACTCTTTGTAACCTTGCAAACTAAAGAAACAGGGAAAATTATATCTACACCCCTTGTATTTTAGTGAAAATAGAAGAACACCCCCTCGATTTTCTGAATTTACATTGACACCCCTTGTCAGACATTGTCTCCTGACGGATATGATGGAAAAAACCATTTTACCCTTTTACCCCGGATAGAATGTTATTTTATAATTAAATTCTTCATTTTCTATATTGAGTTTATCATTTAGTCGAAGTGGACCCATTGTCTTCCTCCTCTTTTAAGTCAAAGTAGGCCCCATTTTCTTCCTCCTCTTCTCCCATCACATTCACTTCTATTTCCTGCTTTTGTCCATAAGAATTTCAATCAAATCCAAGCCAAAAACAGTAATTCTTACCCATGATCACAAACAAGAAAACATCCAATTAGTTGATTTCTAATAGTGCCTTTTATGTTTTTGGTTTTAGTTAGTATTTTTGAGATTTATTTATGAAGTAAGTGGTTATTTTTAATCTATAAATATTAAATACCACCAGTTTAGCCTGGTTATGTGCTTGACTGTACTTTATTCTATACTTTTCACAAATGTAGGAGTAACAATGAGGAGGGGGTTTCCTTTTTCAAGGTCAACCTAAACTTTTTATCCATGACCAACTCATTGGGTTGCTTCGTATTTGGAAGCTGGCACTCGAAGGTCTGCACCATCGACCCCATGACCAGCTAGATAAGTAGTGTCGCAAGCAGCACACTGGGGCATATCCTCCTCCCAGAACTAAAAGGTATCAGCTCAAAGTCATTCCCTTTGAAGTCTAAGTTAGAATTCAAGAATCTTACAGGAGAGAAACTCAAAGGGTCTTTCCAGGTCTCGGGGTCTCTCCCAATGGCCCAAGCATTGACCATAACTTGGTAGTCATTGGGGATGGTGTAGCCCAGCAGCTTACATGGTTGAAGAGCTTTGTGGGGCAGGAGGAAAGGAGTGGAAGGTGGAGGCTCAGGGTCTTTTTTACACAGGCTTGGAGGTAAGGGAGGTGTGGGATGGGACTTTTTGATGGGGTTGTGTCCAACAATGGTTTGAATCTCTTAACGAAGCTTGGAGAGTATGGTTGGGTTTTTGCTCAGCTTTGCTATTGCCCACTCTATGGTTGAGGTGCTTGTCTCTGTTCTAGCTCCAAGAAGAAGATGAGAGGAAAAGACAATTGCAAGAGACAGAGTGTTGACCCATAAAAAATTACAAATGTTGTAGTGAAGATTTACAAATGCTATAGTCAAGACTTTGAAAACTTTACAAATAAATTCCAAACGAAGGGCACAAAAACCCTGGGATTGGGGACTATCAAGTCAAGTATTGCATCCATATGTCCAGAGATAGCTAAAAATCTCATGGCACCTCCAAAACATGCTTGGAAATGATGTTTTAAAGTCTTAAAACATTTGAACTTCATTTCAGCTCAAACTAAACTTCAGTGACCGTATACTAACTCCTCGGGGGTCACTGTGGAAAGTGACACTTCTACATGTCAAAACAAGCTCAAACTCAGAGGAATGCCTTCAAATACATTCAATGGCTATCCTTCAAAGTTTTAGAATATTTGGACATCATATGGACTAAAACTTAGTTCAGATGGTTATCCACTAAAGCTCTGTGCGGTCACTATGCAAAGTACACCTCATGAAAATCAAATTAGCTGAAACTCCTGTAGGAAGCTCAAATTATGCTTAAAGGAAGCCCTGCAAAATTTCAGGTCAAATGGACATTATTTGACCCAAAGTTTACAAACATGTCAATTTTGGGTTAGTAACCTCCAAGTTATGGGGGTCACTGACACCCAAAATTAGTGAAATTTAGGGAAACAGCTTTAGTCATGCATAAAACAGATTTTGCAAATTTTTAAGTCAAAAGGGTTTTGTTTGAGCCTACTTATGCTGCATGTTAGCTTAGAAGTTAGTGACCCCCCGAGCCATGGAGGTCACTGACCAAAATCCTACTTCTAGTGGGGCAAAGCTAACAAAATCTTGTTCAAAGAATCAAAATATGTTCAAAGTTAATTCTCCAAAGTCTCAAGTCAATTGAACGTCATTCGGTAGAAAACAAGTTAACTACCTACAGTGTGAGGTGAATAGTGATTTAGAACATGCAACAAGTAGGTCGTTGTTTGAAATCCTACTTCCATAATTCCAAATTATATGAAATTTTGATGGACATTCCAAGATACCCCTGATACCAATCCTTCCAATTTTCAAACCAAACTGAGGTCATTTGGGCTTCAAACAGCTGAAACAAATGCCCATTTGCAGGAAAAGTCAAAAGGGAGTTGACCAACTTCAGAAGGTCAAAAAGGGCTAAAATTTTTATGACATACTCAAAATGGTGTAAAAAAAATCCCTCCAAGTTTCGTGAAAATTGGACATCATTTGGGCCCCAAACAGGCAAAAACGGGTCACGTATGCAAAAAGCCCAAAACAGGACCTGAGAGTGACTGCGACTGTGGTCACTAACACCTGTGGAGCAGTTCCTGCGGTTTTCAGTTGTTCCCTCCACTTCTTTTTGCACCTTAACTTCCCATAACTCCCTTTAACTTTCCATAACCACTGTTGAAGTCTATAAAAAGGAAGGTTTAACACTTGAGACGGGGTAGACAATAATTCCTAAGTTCTAGAGACAAGTTCCAAATTAGAAGCAATTCACAAGGCACTCCAAGTAGTCCCAGCCCATTTCTTCGTGTCCTTCTCACTTATGTAAGGTGAGAAATAGTTCAGAAAAGAATAGGAAGCATGCATCTCACTTAAAGAAAGCAAATACAATGAGACACTTGGATGAAGGCTTCTTCCTTTGATTTTCTCACTTGGGAAGGGTTTTGGGCCATCCCAAAAGTTGTGAACAAGCTTCTTTAGGCCTCATTCTATCACTTGAAAATTATAGGTTCAGAATGACACAACTCTGGCTCTATTTTAGCTTAATTAAGCACCTTTTTCTGATTTGTACAAAAATAGTCTGTAACTAAAAGGTGATGATTATTAAAAGTTTGAGTTAATTCCATAGCCAAATTAAGCATTTTTGGTGGTCATTTAATGTTACAAAATCAAAGAAGACAAGTTCCAATACTCTGAAGAAGGCACAAAAGCAAAAAAGAGAGAAAACAGAAGCAAATAATGGCTTTTCGACTACTGTTTGCCAGTGACCATGAGCCACAGTCACTGACAGGGAGCCAGTGACCGTGGCCCATGGTCACTCCCCCCCTGTCTTTTTGTTTTTTACTTTTTCTTCCTATTCTCAAGTGTTTTCTTGTAAATTCCAGATTTATATTACATCTGAGACTAGAGGGAGGGATTGTAAATGTTTCAAAACTTATAAACAACCTGCATCCCCACAGTCGGAGCATTTGAACCATGCGAACAAAAGGGAAAATAATGATGAACTGTAGTTATTTCCCATTCTTCTTAACACTTGAAGTGTGTGAATGTTGGACTCGAATCCATTGCATTTTACATCACGTTTCGAGCGGGATCACAAAGGATGGGAATCTGTGTTTATAGGAAACAGGGGAAGAGCCCATATGAAATAACCCCCACTAAAACCCCGCTTTTAGAACATTGAATGAGAGAAAAAAGGAGTTGCCTTGCATGCCACTGCAAATCGATGGAGCTACCACTGCCTTGCCATTGACGAAGAAGAAGGGTTGGGTCTAGGTTTTGTTTTAAAAAGATAGAGAAAGAGAGTAGAGAAAGGGTGTTTTGGTTTTGCTTTGGAACTCGCTAGAGAACGTTACTGTTCTTGCCTAGTCGTTGCCCACTGCTATGCCGATTTCCTCTGACCAGCTTGCTGCTATCACCTCCGCACACCGCCGTTGCCTCTTCATTGCCCATCACGGGTGCCCTTACTGTTTGCCGAGCCTGGTGAGGAAGACGAATTGCCCTGTGCATAGTGAGATTTTGAACAAATCTGAGAAATCTCCACCTATCAAGACTAATTAGAGAAGGAGAAGAGGGTTTTGGTCCTCTTGGGTTCTCATTGTTGGGTTTTTCAGATCTTAGAATAGAGAATAGATGACTGTGGATCTGTTGCTACTCTCCTGTGACATTGCCCCGATGTTGCCTGAGAAGAAGAAAAAGTGACCTGCCAAATCTCATATTTGTCTTGATCGGGCACTAGATTGTTCGCAACTGTTACTTCTTTTGTAGATGCTATGGAAACGAGAGAAAGAGGAAGAAAAAATGAGAAATGCAGCTATAATATTGCTAAAGTGAGAAAGATAACGAGAAAGAGAAAGAGCTGTAGAAGGTTTGGTGTGGGTAAAATGGGTATTATACATGAATTTTTTTTGCTGACATCATCTCCTTTTTGAGTTGTAGGTAACGACAATCACGGCTGGGGGTCCGGGTGTAACTACATATGAATTAGAAGTATGTATAGTGTAATTTCAGAAAAGGGAGGGAGTGTTCTTATAATTAGGGCAAAATGCAGGGGATGTGGATATAATTTTTCATTAATAAAAATAATTAATTTATTAGTTTACAAAAATAGGCTTAGGCTTGTATAACATGGCTTCTATGATTTGGTGCTTTAGAGAAAATAGATATAGTGAGTTGACAACATCGAAAAGATTAAGGGAAAACAGAGATAAAGAGATGTAGATCAGTAGGCTTGACATTTAGCATTGAAGTATAGAAAAAGAAAAAACAAAAAACAAAAAACAAAAAAGAAACTGAAGCATTATACATTATCATAAGTATACCTGAATCAATGGATATACAATAGATGGAGTAGCACACATTGATTTCTATAAAATAAGTATAAAGGAACATGAGATTACAGATTATGAAATAAATGCAACTACGGAAAGCCTCCCATTAGGTGTCCGACAGTAAATGAATTTGAATTGTAAAATAAATAAATTATTCTAGAATACAAGAACATGAAGCAAATATGGCATAAGAGTACAAACCTGAACAATTTACTGTAAAAGAAAAGAATATATCCCTCCTTTATCATCTCTCTCTCCAAGACCACAACAACCAATATTAGGGTCTATCCCTCATTTTTATTACCCAAACAATGATAAAAATTCTGACCATCAGCTTACTGGCAACACAATTAAATAAAGGTAGGATGCCTTCCCTTGGATTGCCATCCTTGGCTGGATAGACCTTTAATATGTGCGGGCTTCTAAACATAAACCACATATTACTTCCCATACACACTTTAAACATGAAGACAGACAATTAAATAAATATTGAAACATATGTGTAGGGAAAAATAAATGGCAGAAGAGAAAAATCAATTGTGAACACCAGTGCAAAAGTACTGAGCAACTTAAAAACTTGAACTCCATTTTTTGCCCCATTGAAATCAAGCACAAACCTAACCAATAGATAATTGGATACACAATGGAAAAGTGACTCACAGAATAACATGAAAGTTCATGCCAAGAGCTTGTACAAGTAAAACAAATTGACCTGCTTCAAATATGAGAATTTAAAACCTATAAGCACAGTCGCATTCCATCCTGTAACTGCTAGGAAGCTTCTAACAAATAAAACAAAAAGGCATAGAAGAGGGATGCACTTGCATTGATCTTATTCATTCCTCTGCGCATAGAAGGACTTAGAATAATATCAACCATCACTATCTGTTCTATGTTATAATTATATGCTCCTATCACCTGATCCATTCATGAAAATATTGAAATTTAGTAATGCCAAGTTGATGTCCTGCCACAAAATCAACTGGGCAAAATTACATAATTATCTCTTCTCAATGTTTAGCATGAAAAGAAACATAATCAAACCATTAAACATAATATAGCTTCATGTTCACTACCAAGACAATATTGATTGATATCTATCTATGAGTAGGTAAAAAAAATATCAGCAACCGAGAGAAAATAAGAACTGAGGCTCAGATATATATAAGAAAGCAAAAAGCATGGGTGTGCTCACCACCAAAAGTTTTTTCCTGCATAAAGTCCAAGTGAATAAATGATGAACTACCTTTGAAAGAACTTGGCTAATGACTATTTTCCCACAACCAAATGCTATAGGTATAGCAATAGTTCCTCGAAGTATTGATGAGAAAAGTACATCAAGAACACGCTGTGAATAATAAATGGCTAAATGGTAAGAATCAAAATAGTTCATTTAGAATAAATTTAAAACTATCAAAAGCGTCAACCTAATGGTAGGCAAAGATTCTTCAGCATGAGACAAATTATTTAGTAACATTTACTTATCCATTCAAAAGTGCCTTGGAGTTCATACAGGTCACGTCTACAAAAATGCAGTGAGCAAACTAATAGTGAATAAACTCACATTATGTTAGGATAGCACTCAGAGAAACTCAAACCTAGAAACAACTACAATTAGCCAACTATAAACCTAAAGCATAGTAAATTGCTTTTTAACACCTTGAAACTCTGGCTCTAGCACAGTATCCTGGAGATAGATACAAACAAAGGTCAAGGAATGGTAGGTATATAGATAATTTATAATAAAATGAATAAACTACAAGTGGGAGTGCCTCCTAGAAAAATGATGTTTCAATCCCATGTTCTTTTCCATTTGTTCCTACATAAAAGAAAGGCATTTTCCCCCGCCATTTATCACATTCCAACCACCCCAAAACATCCATCAATCCATTCCACACATTAACACATCTTAAATCTAGCATTTTTAACATAAAAAAATCAAGATGAGCAAAGGGTGTGTAAATGGAAAATAAAAATGCTAGAATCAAACATCAAATAGTGCACATCACCAATTGAAAATGTAAATCCACATGCCTTTGATGAACAAATGGAAAATGGGTATGCCCTAGCTCGCCAATAAACCCAATTGGAGCTCGAAGTCGTTTAAATCCAAACCCAACTCAAATCAAAACTAAAAATGTAAATGAGAGAAGCTAATGGGCATGCCAAAATATACTTTAAATCAAAACTTCAAATGACCTAGTTTATGGGAAAGAAAACCTTACCTAAGGCTTGTTTGGTTTGGGGAAAACTTGAAAGAGATGTCAAGGGAAAGAGGGAAGCTTGGAGAGGATGATGGTGGCAGTCTGGCGACGGAAAGGATGGCCAGATTCTGGCTACAACAAGTGTGGCAGCAAGGTGAGTGGAGGAAGCAGGAGAAAGGGAGAGAGAAATAAGGAAAATGGGAGAGAAAGAAATGAGAAAAATGAAGGCAGGTGGTGGCCGTTTGGTGGCTTTCGGCGACTTGGTGGCTGGGATTTTTGGCGACAGTAGGTGAAGGGAGAGGAAAAAGGAAAAAGAAGGAAAAATGGGGAAAGAGGAGAGAAGAAAATAGAGAAAAAGGAAAGAGGAAAAGGGTAGTCACTAGAGACAATGTGACTAGCGGCTCTTTGAAGGGTCCGGATCCTCTCGGGCATTGCTGGTTAAGTGAGCTAAGAAGAACACGAGCGCAAAGAGGGAAATGGGGGAAGGCGGAAAGAAAGAAAGGAAAAAAAAAAGAAAAAAAAAAGAAAAGAGAAGAAAGAAAATAAAGGAGATAGAAAAGGAAAAATAAATAAAAAGGGCATGGGGAGTTTTGCTGGGATGGGAATGAGTGAGGGAGTGAGCAGAAAGAGTAAATGAAATTAAATAAATAAAGGTGGGGCCCACATATATGAAACCTGTCAAAATTGTGTTTTGGACATAACTTGCAAACCGTAGGTCAGATTGAATCACTGAGAGCGCCCACCATTCAAGAAATTAGATGAGCTTTCCAATGAGTTACTATTGGCATGGTTTTTAGTAGGTGAAATTTTAACATTATTTATTTTTCATAAAATGGCTTGATTTTTGGAAAATAAGGTATTTGGTGGCCGAGATGGGTCCACGTCATCCGGTTTGGAAGAATAGCGTTAATGAAATTAATAAAGCTACCCAATGGACCCAAATAGAAAATTTAACCTAAGCCAGGCTAAATGATTCATTGGCAGGGCCTTCATAAAATTCGACAACTTTTTTTTTAAAGAAATTGGGACGAAATCTAAATTTCATTGCTAGTAAAAGACATTAGGCTGCAAAATTAAATGTTTTTTGTCGCCTATTTTACACTTTAGGCAACGAAATTTTTTTCTCACCAAAATAAATTATTCTTTTGAAATTGGAGGGGAAATTTTTTTCTTCACCTAAATAACTCCCTAAAATTGTAAACTACCCCTACTAGGCTGAGCTTGTCGGCTATGTTGGGATCATCAGCTTGAAGATCAAGGATTTGAAGAAAATTGTAGAGGAGGAAGCGAGTTTGGGTGTTAAAGTTAAGGAATTGAGATCTGAAGGTGTTTGGGGTTGAGAAGTAGATAGAGAAGCTGTGATGACTGGCAAAGAAATCGGTGATAAAGAGGTTTTCCATCATGTAAGATGTCATAGATGGGCTAATGGTGGGATTGGATGGAGGGGAGGTGGTCTTGGCTTCTTCTTTTGGTCTCTTTATGTTTATTTGTGAATATGATTTTTGATGAAGATTCGATTTTTATTTGGAATTTATCAAAAGACTTTTCTCCACGCAAAAGTGTTTGTTGGCAAAAGTTGGGCTTTTCTCGATGCATGTAAGCTGGCATTGGGAAAAGCTGGGCTTTTGCTGACGCATGTAAGCTTGCGCTAGGGTAAGCTAGGCTTTTGCTGACACAAACTCATATGAGTCAGTAAAAGTGGGCTTCTGTCGATGCATCTAAGTTTATGTCAGGATAAGCTAGGCTTTTGTCTACGCACGTGAGCTTACATCAGGATAAATTGGCTTTTGCTGACACATGTAAGTTTTCATCAGGATATGATGGGCTTTTGCTGATGCTTGTGAGCTTGCATCGGGAAAAGTCATCGATGATGGTGCAGTTTGTTATAATGGAAGTTTCCATCTTCATATCCATCACCTCTTTTTCTTTCCTACATATTTGAAGTGTGGTAGAGACTCTTTACTCCTTTCTCTACAAAACTGAGGCTAAGAAATACATCTAATTTCCTTTTCTTTTTTGATCTTGACTTGCAAAAGGAGTCATGGAGAATTTTGGCAATGCATACATCCCATCCTTATCCTTATTTCATTCTTTTACATGTTAGGGTTGTTAGATTTGGGGAAATCTTAGGAATTGAGCCAAAGCAAGAGAAACTTTGATAAGCATGAATAGAGGCAAGTATAAGCATGCTATTGATGAATGCATGTTGGTATTATATGATTCCATTAACCAATTGTTATTCCTTTTGATTTTCAGCCTCATTTACTTATTTAATTGTAAAATTGATTTAAGTATGTATTAATTGTAAAATTGATTTAATTATGTTTAGAATGAATGAAGTAGATTTGGAGGAATTAAATGGGATCATTAGAAGCATAAAAGAGGTGTAGTTTGATGATTTTGATGCAGGGAAGGCTAAAGAAAGAAGAAAATTAGTTTAGAACTGATTTGGCTCTGAGCAAAGTTGCTCCAGGTTTGAACAATTGGACACAAGCTGGATCAATCGAATTATGGCACTGGATGATGTCTGATTGATCAGACAAGGGCCCGATCGATCAGATACCCTATGTAAAATCTCATTTTTTTTATTATTCATTTACATTGAAATTGGGGGTCAACTAGGATTGGGTGTTATCCTAAATGGCCCTAAAAATCTTTATGATTAACCCAAAGGTTAATTATGATACAAATTACAAACTTCAGTGCTTTAGGGCAATGGCCTTAGTTTGGAACCTTTAAACTCTAATAAATGGCTCATCGGTAATTAAATATAAATGAATAGTCTTGGCTAGGTTTTATTCATGTATTATTACTCGTACATCAAGCACTTAGCCATGGGTGTTGGTTTAAGGGACTTTGATACACATTTCATACACTGTAACACCATGCAAAGATAACATTGTATCAAATAACCTAAAACTACATCAAAATGGACGGTGAGAGGCTACGACTAATTAGTTTAGGATTGGCTAGTAAATTTCTTGATTCCCTAAATTATATTGCGTTACATATTGTTTAATAAAATAATGATCTTTCAGATTGTACTGGATTATTGTTTACAACAATACTAATTTGATCGCCTCTGTTATTGTTTAATTAATATTGACTCATTGTCTCAATGATATTGAACTAATTGGTTTTGTTATTGTTTCATTGATATTGAATTTGCACTTCAAATTGAGTAAGAAGGATTGAACTAGATTGGAATGGGTCATGATTGAATTAGACTGAAATCTTACTCAATTTATATTAATTGATTCGATTTGTCAAGGTCTATGTAATTTCACCCTTATAAGACTTGACAAGATCAAATTTGCTGTAGTATGATTATTTATCGCTGCAAATGGCATTTAGAACACCGGACTCCAGAAATTAGGGACCCAAATGTAACTGGGCTCGGGCACTAGTGTCCCCACTAACAGGATCCTTACTGGGAGGATATAGCAATATGTAGTAACCAAATTGATTATGTTTTCATTATTGATTCGTATAAGATGTTTTACTCAATGCACAAATCTCTTATAATTATCATATTTATTATTCTACTAGACATAGCTTGCATTCCCTTAATCATGCTTATGCTTAGCTAAATAGTCTTATTCACAATTATCTATTTGGTGTTATGGGCTCAGATCTTGATACCAGTCCTGCAGAGACAGAGGAAACAGAGGAGGAGACCATAATGTTTCCTTCAGGTCTTGATGAGTGGACAGCAGAAGCTTTCTGATGGAGCCACAGACTATAGAGCAATACATGTATATTTGAGGGATTTGTTTATTGGGTTTTGGGACCTTAATCTTTTGTATTAGTTGCAAAGATGTTGATACTTGTCTAGTTTTTCTAGACTTGTATATTTCTTTATTCCTGTCCGTAGTGTTTATATCTTTTGTATAGACCTATAAAGATTTCATCCTTGTATCTAGAGGCATACAGGTAGAGATTATAGCAGGGATGTACAAGTTACAGATAGTTATGATATATACATCTCTTTTGTATATGGAATGTCTAAGTGTGGACTGTTTCATGTGATGAATGACACTACTGAACTGTTTATTGGAAAGTTAAAATTAGAGGTGATATGATAGGCTTCTGCATGTAGAGTTCTTAGACAGATGTCTAGTTAAGTACCTTAGAAGTATTAGTTTGTGAATTTCTCTTATGGGATTCTATCTGAACTTGAGTATAGATTGGAATTTCACGGGAGTGTGTGTGTCAAGCATTGAGAGTTACCGTAATCTATGGATTCTTGGGCCTGGGTTGTGACATACGTATAGGATGGTATTAATACATGAAAAGCCATGAAAATTCTTTAAAAGATTTAAAATACATGAACAAGGTGAGGCTATGTTAGTATAGAATTTGTACATCAATTATATGACCTTAGTGTCTTATATATATATTGATGCTGGGAGGAGGTAGTTGTATGATAAGTTCTTAAAAATGAATATTTTCATATATGTTTTGGACCATTTTAAGGACTTATTAACCTAAAAGAGCTTTGTTTATTGTGATATAATGGTTTCATGTATTTTAAATTTATTTTAGTATTTTTTTCTACATAAGTTACTTAAAAATCATCATTTTTCATAAAATTGGAAAACTTTCCATTTTTGGAGTTCTATTTTTGAAAAGTCTTGTGAAAATTTATATTCTTATGAAATAATCAAATTTTCATCATCATTAGTTCATTCACATAAAATCGTGAAAAATGGTGTGCATTTTCATCGGCATTTCATGAAAGATGGGTCCACTATCACGTATTCATGATTTTTAATCTTAAATTATTATTTAAAATGATGAAATCAATTTTTCTTACCGAAAATTGATGAAATGGGGTCCCATTTTTAAGAATTGAGGCAACATAATTATTTTCAAAAAAAGGAGAGAAGAATTGAAGAGAGAGAAGAAATTAGAAAAAAAAAATACAAAATTGGCTTCATGGTCCCACATGCATTCACATGTGTGAGGATACCCTTGTGGGATGTCCAAGATGGGGTCCATCTACTTGCTGCACATTTCAAGATATTTTCAAGAAAATCTGAAGAAAATCTCATTAAAGATGAAGAAGGAAAGCCACATATGAGAGTTCTTCTTTGGAAAGGAAAAGAAATTGAAAAGAAAGAGAAACAAATATGGCAAGTATCCCACGCCCAACACCAGATATTTATTGGATTTAAGTTCAAGTTTTATTGGAAAAAATCAAGGAGAGTTATCTTAAAATATCTCTTTGATCTTGGAGCCAACAAGGAGAATCTTCAATGGAGGGAAAGTTGACGACAGAAAAGACAAAGGAGGAAGTTCTACACCTCATGTAGTCATGTTTGATTCCAAGTGAGGACTTTTCTCTAAGATATCTCTCAAAGAATTTCAACGTAAGGTGGCAATTACAAGAATGGAAAGAAGCATCAAAGAAGGATTCCAAAAAAAAAAAAAGAAAGAAAGAAAAAAAAAGAAAAAAAGAAAGTAATAAAAAAAAGCTCACACCCAAGCATGAATATGGACCTAATTGTTTTTCCAATTTTAATTATTTTTTAGATTTTTTCATATCAAGAGAGAAAGGAAATTTTGGGGCTTGAAAAAATTATAAAGAGGGCACCCTTATGGTAGTCTAAGGCATGGAAGAATTACCCACCTCCCATCTCTTGATTTCTTACACTCATCTCTCCCTTTCTTGTCTCTACATCTCAAGTCATCAAGGAGGCTCAACTCTAAAGTCATACCACCAACCTTGAAGATTCAACTAGAAGGAGGAATTCTTTTCCATCCTAGTATGTGTATTTTTTCTGTTTCAAATTTTTTATCTTGTGTAAAGAATTGTCATGCTAGTGTAATAATATTCATCTCTTTATTCTTCTTATTCTTATGGTTGTTCTTATTGCTTGATTTATGTTTTCTTGATTGGATTGATGGCCTAAATCTAAGATAGCATATTTTAAGTAATTTTTGGCCTGGATTGAGGGAGAATATTGAGAGAATATAGATACCACCTTTAACTTCTATTTTACCACCTTTAATTTCCGTTGTTACCACATTTGATTTCAAGTTCTAACCACCTTTGATTTCATGTTCTTACCACCTTTGATTTCAAGTTCACCACCTTTGAATTTCAGCACAACACATTTTTCCTACACTTCTACATTATTTTTTCTGCACTTTTATTTTATTTCTTGCACACTTTAAGTTCACAATCTTTGCTAGAATTGTTCATTGCTGAAACTTACATTAGGTTCATGCATATTTCAATTTTTAATGGTGTTTGTAATGGAACTTTAGAAATCAGAACTGAAAATCTTATGCGTTTAAAGTTGTTAAAAGTATTATAGAAGTTGAGAAAAATCTGAAGTTGGCTGGATGAATTTTCTCAGTTAGATTTGTTCAGAAAATTTCAACTTTTATCTACATGATGTTTGGGCTAGTGCAGAAATCTGAAATCTGACTTGCAGAATACTTTAATTCAGTTCAAAATTTATGACGAAACTAGAGTCTAACATCAAAACTGTTTAAGCTAAAATTTCAATTCAGTGGAGTGCACATTTCATGTTTTCTTTCCATGCCAAGTTAGGAAATTGATAATCATAATTAGAACTCAAAAAAAAAAAAAAAAAAAGAGTATAGGAATCATATTTAAAACAAATTACATTATGGTTGAACCATGTATGTAAATTGTGGATTGATTGGACCAAGTTTTAACTGATTTCTGCATATGAAATATGCAAGATTCAGTTCTGAAACATGACTGTATTAGCGCCATTCAAGCTGATTTCTGTAGGAAATCTGGCCACCTGTTAATCTCATGCATCATATCCTCACACACCGCACCCATTCATGTATATATTCCGACATGTTAGCTACTGTTTAATGATTTTTTTTGTTAATTCATGCATTCTGGGACTGATAAATTCAGTAGTAACCATTATGATCGGACATATTATTTTCAGCTATTCATTAGAATAGGATTCATGCATCACAACATTCTTTGCACTAGACTAGTTCACACACCTCATACATCATGTAGTATTTTTTTAAGTTGTCATTATTCATACATCATGGATTAGTTTGATAAAGCCTAGTTTCAGATTTTTGTTTTATTTTTAGAAAGATTCGTGTGTATTATATTTTAGGATAGATTTATTCTTAACTTAGAAAGTTGCTTTGTTTAGTTGCATTGTATAGTTTTTAGAAATTGTTTAGCACTAGGAGATTACTAATTTGATTTTAGATTTTCATTTATATTTCTTTCTAAAATTAAATCTCTTTCTAATTTGAATTGGTTTTGAAAATCTTTTGTTTTAGAAAGTGCTTCATTTAGATTTTTAACTTAGGAAAGTTTTTTTTTTCACTTTTGTTTAATTAGTTTCTAATTTTGTTTAGTTTTTTTTAGTGAGTTTCTAATTTTAGTTTTATTTTATTGGAAGTTCTAATGTGTGTTTTATTTTGCAGCGAATTTAGTTTTATTTTAAGGAAGTTTTAGAATTAGGGTTTTTAATTTAGGACTTGTTATTGTAAGTATTTAATTCTTAGGAATGAATGTATTTGTTAGATTTTAAATTTGGTTAGTTTTATTTAAGTAGGTGACAAGTTGAAAACATCTTAAAAACATTGGTCTTCATGGATCGACCTGGCCTCATTAGTTTATTACTGCATTGCACCTCTGGACTTAGAGTCGATGAACAAGTTTTTAGCGCCATTGCCGAGGAGTGCCATTTTAAGTAACTTTTCTAACTTTTCTTATTTACATTGCTTTGTGGGTGTAATTTCATTTTGGCATCTTTCTAAAAATAGGAGGACATGCATGGAATAATGAGTTGCCCTAAATTGGAATAGGAAAGTGCATGGATTGTTAGAAAGTTCACATCACTCTTATTTTTGAAAACTTTCTAAAATTGGAAAAAGTTACTATTTTTTAACTTTTCATAACTCCTTTTGGAAGAAAGTAAATCAAAAGTGATCAAAACACTGTCCTTTATCTTCTCAGTGCTTAAGAAAGCCTTTACCCTATAGTGCATGACAATTAGTCTGTTTAGAAAATTGGTCCTTCAAACGGGTCCATCTATGACTCTACCACTAGTTGGTGGCTAATCTAGCCAAGTTGGTTTCATAGAACTGGATTGGAGAATTAAGGTAACTTTTCAACCTTAGGGAGTCACTTAGTTGCTACTTAGTTAGGTTTTTTCATCTATTTTTTTTTAAATTCTCACAATTCAAACAAAAAAGGACAAGCCCTCTCAGCCAATTTGGCAAAGATGTTTAGTGCATAGATTAGAAAGGAAAGAATCTCCTAGACCTTCAAGTCCTTCAAGATTGTCTCAAATGGTGAGTGGATCTGGTAGCAATGATGACCAATTCAGGAATGGAAATAATAATGGGGACCATAATGGCAAGGAGGTTAATTAGCCACTAAGGACTTCACGTGATTACTTGAATCCCACATGTCAAACCACACCATCATGCATAGTGGTGCCCGAAATTACGGGTCAATTTGAAATTAAAACTAGTATGATCTAACTTCTGCCTAAGTTTCATGGGCTTGACTCTAAAAGTGCATACTTGCACTTAAAAGAATTTGATGCAATATGTGTAACACTTTAGTTACAAAATGTAGTGCTAGATGTAATTAAACTCAGGTTATTTCCATTTTCTTTGAAAGATAAAGCAAAGGCTTGGCTCCATTCTCTTACACCAAGTTCAGTCAGTACCTGGAAAGGCCTAAACATTGAATTTTTGAAAAATTTTTTCCAACAACACAAGACCAACACTTTAAAGAGGGAGATTATGATGTTCAGACAAAAACTCAAAGAACCCTATTTTAAGTGTTGGGAAAGATTTAACGAATTGATCATTGCATGTCCTCACAATGGATACGAAGTATCTCCTCTCATTGAAATTTTTATTGAGGGCTTAACTCCTGATACCCGCTAATTTATTGAGATGATGTGCAATGGTCAATTTGATAAAAAACAAATCGATGAAGCATGGAATTTTTGGAACTAATGGAAGAAAACACATAAAAACAGGCCTTATCTGATGGGGCAGATCAATCCAGGTCATCGAATCAAGTCTAAGGGAAGAGGATTATATCACTTGAACAATCAAACTAAAATCCAAGCCAAGCTTGCGGCACTTACAAGAGAAGTTGAAACCCTGAAACTTGGAAAGAACAAGGATATAGCTATGGTTTGTGGTATTTGTGCTTCCGAAAATCACATATCAGCAGATTGTCCAACTGGACCTGCATTACAAGAAGCGATTCAAGAATAGGCTAACGCTTTGAACTCTTATCAAAAGCCATTCAATACAAATACCATGGGGAACACGTATAATCCTTGGTAGCAGAACCACTCAAATTTCAGCTGGAGGAACGGACCAAATGCTACACCTAAGTATAATCCTCAAAGAACATCAAATTCTAGTGCATACGTGCGTCCACGGTATAATACATCTTATGCACCACAAGCTTAGAATAGGTTATTGGAGGAGTTGCTTAATATGCTAGTACAATCTCAACAATTGTTTATGCAAAGCCTACATAAAAATCAACAAATTGTTCAGAATAACTAGCAGGCTATTCAAGATAATCGACAGGCTATCCAAAGGTTAGAAACTTCTGTCGAACAAATCAAACGTAGCCTTCAAGTTGAAGGGAAAGGAACATTTCTAGCTCAACCTCTTCCAAATCCAAAAGGGGAGTTTAAAGTGAACGATATAATTAACCCAAACTATCAGAAGCATGTTCAAGCTGTCACTCTACACAGTGGCAAAGAGCTTTAAGAGAATTCGCAAAAAGATAAACAATATGTCTCATCAGATTTGAATGAAAAAAATTGAAAAGGACAGTGCTAATACAGAGACTGTTATTGAAAATGAAAAAGGTCCTAACCCCACGATTATCACTCCCATTGCCCTTTTTCCACAGAGATTGACCCATCCCAAGAAGCCAATGCTGAACCAAGAGATCTTAGACATTTTCAAGGAGGTTAAAATCAATATTCCTCTATTGGATGCAATCAATTAGATCCCTCCGTACACCAAGTTCCTTAAGGATCTTTGCACTGTCAAGTGCAGGATGAGTGTATAAAAAAAAGCTTTCTTCACTGAGCAAGTTAGTGTGCTACAGTTTAGTGCACTCCTAACTGTAGCACACCGTAGAAATATAAAGATCCGAGATACCCCACCATATCGTGTGCCATTGGAAATCACTAATTGGTCATGCTTTGTTAGATTTGGGGCCAGTGTTAATCTATTATTCTACTCAGTTTATCAACAATTGGGGCTAGCTGAGTGGAAACCAACCAAGGTCACTCTATAACTCGCAGATCGTTCGGGAAAAAAACCAAGGGCGGTAATAGAGGATGTACTAGTACAAATTGAAAAATTTTATTTCCTTACTGTTGACCTATAAAATCTTTTTTTCTTACAAATGGTGCAACAAAGACAAGGGTACATGATCATGAGCTCTAAGTGCAGAGCTGCAATGTAATAATAAAATTTGTGAGACCAGGTCGATCCTTAGGGAGCAGTGTATTTAAGGTTCCTTTTCAACTTGTACCTGCCCTAAATAAAAACCTAAAACTAGCCTACTTTAAAAGCTAACAAATACAACCATTCCTACTTTGTAAAAAAAAAAAAAACAATTACAATCCAAATAAATAAAAATTCCTAAATTAGAAAAACTAAATCTAAGAATTCCTAAAAAAAAGCCTAAAGTTACTGCAAAAGAAAACACACATTAAAACTTCCAATAAAGTAAAAATTAAAATTAGAAACTTGCTAAAATGAAAACTAAACAAAGTTAAAAACAGAAGTTAGAAACTTTCCTAAACTAAAAGTTAAATTAGTTAAGAATCTACAAATTCTAAAACAAAAGATTTACAAATCCAATTCAAATTAAAAATGTTCTAAATTAGAAAATTAGTTGATCTAAGAATAAAATTTGGAAACTAGCCTAGGTTAAGCAACTACTAAAACCAAACAATCTATATAAATGCAAATAATGCAAATTCTAAATTTTAATAATGCATCTAAAACAAGAATTAAATATGAATGCAAATCTGAAATTTAAATTTCCTACTGTTAACAAGATGCAAAAATCATAAAGATTCAATTTTCCAAAATAAAAGTGCAGAAACTTAAAATAAAAGTGCAGAAAATAAAAATAAAAGGTGTAAGAAATAAAAATAAAAGTGTAGGAAGTCAAAGGCAGTAAAATAAGAAGTCAAAGGCGGTAAGCAACTGAAGTCAAATGTGGTAATAACAGGAAGTCAAAGGCGGTATATTCACTCAAAATTCTTCCTTAATCTAGGCCTAATAATTTCTTAAAATATGCTCTTTTATTTGGGTCGTTAATTCAAACAAGAAAAACACAAATCAAGCAATCATGCAACCATAAGAATAAGAACAATATCAAAATGAATATTATTGAACTAATATGAGAATTCTTTATACAATATAAAATAAAATTAAAACAAAAGATTACACATACTAAGATGGAAAATAATTCCTCCTTCTAGTTGAACTTTAAGGTTGGTGGTGTGGCTTTAGTGCTAAACCTCCTTGATGACTTAAGATAGAGAGACAAGAGAGGGAGAGGTGGAGTGTAGAAATCTAGAGGTGGGAGGTGAGTAATTCTTCCATGAAGAGTATATTGCTTGTTAGAGGGGTACCCTATTTATACTTTTTTAAAGTCCTACTCCCTCTCAAACTTGATTTGATAAAATTGAAAACAAATTAAGCTCCATAATAAGCTTTCCAAAATCTTTGTAATCCTGTCTAAAAATGTATAGTAAATTTTCCGAGGTCATATCTTTTTCGTTTTAACTCCAATTGGTGTAATCATAGAACCTACGGATATCTACTCGAAAAGAGCTTTCCAATGATAGGTTGATTGTCCAAATCTGATATTCAGTTTGAGAGTTATAACCATTTTAATGTATGCTATCTAAAGAAAAACGGAATTGACTTTCTATTTTTAAACTCTCCTTCTTTGACTCTTCTTTCTTTGAATTCTCTCTACCTTGGCTTTCTTTTCTTACATTAATTTGAATTCTTGCAACAATTTTGAATAAGACCCCTTTCTTGGACATTCCACAAGTGTGTCCTCACACATGTGAATATGTGTGTGGGACCATAAAGCCAACTTTGCAAATTTTTCTTCTTTTTTCTTTTTCTCCTCAATTCTTCTCTCCTTGATTTTGAAAATTATTTTATTGCCCCAATTCTTTAAAAATGGGACCTATAGCATCAATTTCCTACAAACAAATGTGAATTCATGTGAAAAGAAGATTTTAACTGTAAGATCACAAATGCATGACTGTGGGCCCATCTTTCATGAAATGACAATGATAATGCACACCATTCTTCATAATTTATGTGAATGAACTAATAATGATTAAAATTTAATTTATTTCATAAGAATATAAATATTCACAAAACTTTCCAAAAATAGACTTTCCAAAAATAGTCGGTTTTATAAATGTATGCAAAAAGTGTAATTTTTAAGCAAATTATGCAGGAATGCACTACAATGAATTTAAAATGCTAGAAACCATGATTTCACAATAAATGAGGCTCTCTCAAATCAAAAAGTCCTTAAAATGGGTCAAAATGTGTATGAAAATATGCATTTTTAAAGACTCATCACATCCCTAATAGCGTTTTGCTAGTCCCTAGTAAGAAAAAAAAAGTGAAAATTATGAGGCTTCCATCCTGACCTAATCTAACCTAAAACTAAAGCAATGCATGAAAATTAAACATGAATGCAACGCCACTTTCACTAGCACTCTCGACTGCATTTAGCATATATAGGAAGCCCTTAAAACCCCTAGGTTCCCCTTAGTGGACGAGTTATGCCTTATGATGGTTTGCAGTGAATGTACCCACAAAATTCTTTTTTTAATTAAAAAGAAAAAAACTGAAAAAAAATAAGGGAGAAAGGAAATTTCCCAAAAGAAAATTCACTCAAATCGGATATTTTCAAAATCTGGAATAATTACACTTTCAAACATTTCAAAGTCCGATCCACAATTTTACTCTCAGAAACTTTCTCAAATTTAAAACCAACTTGTGTACACGGTGCAAAACATATTTATATCAAAAACTTATTTTAGATATTCCACAATAATGCTGCAACAACCATAATTTTTCCTTTAAATAGTCTGATCCCCCGAAATTTAGCAAAAAGAAATTTCCTCTCAAAGCTACTAAGATGGCTACCACTTTACTATTTACTTCGATAGGACTCTTTTCCCTTCATTGAAAATGGGACCCATATTATCAATTTCCTACAAAACAAATGTAAATTCATGTGAAAAGATAATTTTAACTCTAAGATAACAAATGCATGACTATAGGCCCATTTCTCATGAAATGACAATGAAAATATACACCATTCTTCATAATTTTATGTGAATGAACTAATAATGATTAAAATTCAATTTATTTTATGAGAATATAAATTTTCAAACAACTTTCCAAAAATAGACTTTCTAAAATTGACAGGTTTCATGAACGTATGCAAAAAGTGTGATTTTTAAGCAAATTGTGCAGGAATGTACTACAATGAATTTAAAATGCTTAAAACCATGATTACACAATAAATGAGGCTCTTTGAAGTCATAAATCCTTAAAATGGGTCAAAATGTATATGAAAATATGCATTTTTAAAGACTCATCAGGACAAAAACCCTAGAATTGTAGAACGATAGTCAACTACAACATTTAGATGTTCAAAGCTGATGAAAATCTCATGGAAACTCCACAAATATGCCTAAGAATGATGTTTCAAAGTTTCAAAACATTTGGGCTTCATTTTAGCTCAAACTTAAGCTTCAATGATTGTCTGCTAGCCCCTTAGGGGTCACTGTGGAAATTGACACTTCTACATGTCAGAACAAGCTCAAACTTAGTAATGCCTTCAAATACATTCAAAGACTATCCTTTAAAATTTCAAAACATTTGGATATCATTTGGACCAAAACTTAGTTTAGATGGAAATCTACTAAGCTCTATGGGGTCACTATGCAAAGTGACACCTCATAAAGATCAAAATCAATTGAAACTCTTGGAGGAAGTTCAGATTATGCTCAAGGGAAGCTCTACAAAATTTCAAGTCAAATGGACATCATTTGACCCAAAGTCTTCAAACATGTCAACTTTGGGTTAGTGACACCCAAGCCATGAGGTCACTGACCAAAGTTTTGCCTCCAGATATCCAAAATTGATAAAACTTGGGTACAAAGCTTTAGTCATGCTCAAGGGATATTCTACGAATTTTTAATTCAAGAGAACTCAATTTGGTCCTACTTCCATTGTATGTCAGCTTAGAAGACAGTGACCCTCGAGCCATGGAGTTCACTAGCCAAAATCCTACTTTCACGGAGCCATAGTTGATAAAATTTGAAAAGAGATTTAAAATATATTCAAAATAAATCTCGCAAATTTTCAAGTCAATTGAACGTCATTTTGGTAGAAAACAAGCTAACTACATACAGTGTGAGGTAAATTATGACTTAGAACATGCAACAAATAGGTCACTGTTCGAGATCCTACTTCCACAAATTCAAACTACATGAAATTTGGATAGACACTCCAAGATATCCCTGAATCAGTCCCCCTAAGTTTCAAATGAACCGAGGTCATTTGGGCCTCAAATAGCTGCAATAAAGCCCTATTGTCATGAAAAGTCAATAGGGAGTTGACCAACTTCAGAAGGTCAAATCCAACTGAAATTTTTCTAGCACACTCAAAATGGTGTCAAAAAGCATCCCTCCAAGTTTTGATAATATCGGACATCATTCGGGCCTCAAACAGGCTAAAACAGGTCACATATACAAAAGTCCAAAAATGGACCTCGGAAGTGACCTCGGCTGTGGTCACTATCACCTCTGAAGCATTTTCGGCATTTTCAGCAATTCCCTCCACTCCTTTTCGAATGTTGACTTCCAATAACACACTTAAACTTCTCATAATCACTATTAAAGTCTATAAAAGGATTGTTGGTCATTTGAAAAGGGGGGATAGAGACAGACAGTGAAGAAATTGAACAATGCAAGTTCTCGAATTAGTCTTCTATAGTTGGAAGCAACTTCAAGCAAGCCACAAGTTATTTTTCAATATCCTAGCACACTTCTTCTTCTCATCCTCACCAATTCAAGGTGAGAAAAAATTCAGAGAAGAGGAAGAAATATACATTTCACTTAAGGAAGGCATATGCAAGAGTCACTTGGATGATATCTTTTTCTTTTGGTTTTCTCACTTGGGAGGGGTTCTAGGCCATCATGGAAATTGTAAACAAGCCTCTTTAGGCTTCATTCTAGAAAATAATGGGGTTAGAATGACATAGCTTTGGTTTCATACAACGCCCTCTTCATTTTTATATAAAAACAATCCATAACAAAAAATGTGATGATTATCAAAGGTTTAAGTCGATTCCACGACCAAATCAAGAACTTGTGGTGGCCATTCTATTACGCCCCAATCCTTGGATTTGGGGATTAGAATGGGCCCCAAGGTATGAATACGTAATCCCATAGTAATCCGTGCCATGGAAAGATATGCATGAATGCCTATAAAGGAGATTCCATACGAACATATGAGGCATATCCTTCTACACGTATATTCAATCTTGTACACAAGTGAAACCTGTGAAATGCTCTTATAATGATTGTCAGAAACCATAAAAAAAGATATCATACATAACCAACATAGCATAACTTAAGTCCTAACCAACATAGCATAACTTAAGTCCTTTAATTAAAGTTCCCATCACATACATATCCACAAAAGCCTAAAACATGTCTTATACACGATGTCCAGTTAAACATCTCCATACATATGACCAACATAGCTAACCCAACATAAAAATTTAACGCACTCCGGAAAATGACTAGTATAAGACATCGTCATCTTTGTACTCTCCTATACCCCCAGGTACCACTGGGGCACCCTCAGGGGACGCGTCAACTTTCGCGTTGGGATTTGGTTCCGTACTTGTAACACTAAGGGTAGCAATGTTAACACGACGGTTAAGCAAATACAAAGATATATGAAGTTATCATAATGAATCAAGTAGATTCGGAGCACGTATTGATTAAAAAAAGCAACAATAGTCTACTAGGCATATTGTGCATGAGTATATATAAGAGATGAATCATAAACAAAATATAATACATACTAATTGGCAACCATGAGGCTTTATTTTCTCAAAAGAGAGCATACATATGGGACGTTAAGGGATCAAGCTAGTTTCCCAAGGAGCGTCGACAACTCCCCCGTGGACTACTGCAGTAGTGACATAAAGATACCCAAAGGGCACAAGCTGGGTGGTGCCGACTCATTGTATCAAGACCAACTGAAACTCACATTTTTTATACATTTCAGTCATACTTATTATATCGTACATAAGGAAATATCGGTCTTGAAATCGTATTCATTCATGAAAAGCATAGTTAAGAAAGTAACTGATAATTGAACAATGCATACTTATATGAGCTAAGAGAGCTCGAACCCTCTCAACCTTAGCTACACCGATTGACTAGCAGGCAAACACTCAGTAGAAGCTCTGGCCTATCAGACACAAATTCAATAGAAGCTCAGGTCTGATTGTCTCAAGGTTTTGCTAGGAAGAGTGGGCACATGACTACGTCATGTTGAGGGCAAGGTATCTTAACAATATGAATGCATTCAGATTGAGTAAGTATCAAGGAAATTACTAGCCAATCCTATACTAGATAATCCGTGATCCCCAAAGTCATTTAACACGACGTATTCATAAAACGTGCAGTGTCATTGTGTTTCCAATTCTTGCCATTACATTGTGTACGTAAAAGACATCTATTCTTATGCCAACACCCATGATGTGACATCGGAAAATCATTCGGAAAATCAAAGGGGATGAGTGACAGCTCTACACTCGTCCTCCTTATCATTTGATCACTATTGAGCTAATTTAATTGGAGAGAATGTGCCATCACCAAGGCTCTACAAGGTCATTGGAAATCCCTAATATCCTAAGATCATAGTGGTCTTACAGCTTAGCCGTATATATGTTATGGCTTAGCCAAGTGGCTCAGGCATTCTACTTAATTCCATGCGCAAGTACGGTTCAACCGTATGTTGGCCTACGACTGAGTCATGTTAGGCCTATGGCTTAGGTTACGGCATAGTCGTAGCACAGTTCACGGCATAGCCATGTGTGAGCTGTAAAGAAAGTTTTGGTTTTAGGGCTGGGAGGTGCACCATAGAATAGCCTATGGCTTGGTCATGGGGTGGTTACGGCTTATCTATAGTTCATTCCACGGCTTAGCCGAGAGTTAGCCATAGTACAAATTTGGGTTTTGGCATTCTTAGGACTATGAGCCATACACATTTACGGCTTAGCCATAGCTTCGCTATAAGATTTTGAAATTCTGAAGCTGAATCTGAAGCTCAAACTCAATACATAATTTTGAATGAAAAGGGTTACAGGGAGCTTCCTATGGTCTTAAAAAGTCACTAAGGTTATCCAATACTCACACAACACTCACATTACCTATTCATGCTCTAATTCATTCAATCAAAGATATGCACATACTAATTAAAACAAGGAAAAAGGAGCTGTAGCTTAAAGATTAGAATAATCAATCCAAGAGTCAACCAGTAAACATACATGCAGTTCCATATACTCCAATATTTGCCTTTTTTCATAGTGCTTGACCTCAATAACTCTCCCTTGGTGTGTGTGATTAGGGATAATCCTCAATGAAGGTGGGTTCTCTATATGAAAAACATTCAAATGGTGAATGTGATGTAGAATGCATGCATGTCATAGATTTGAGTCTTCTTAACTCTAACAAGCCCTAAGATATAAAATGGAAGTAGAGTCTTCACCTTAATGGGCTGTAGCTTAGAGAAGAAGGTATTTCCTAAAGAGAAATGCACAAAAGAAGAAGATGATGATGGGTGAAGACTATCCCTATGGCATACAAGACCTCAAATCCTTATTTACAACTTCAAATTTGAAGTGAAGATGAAGAAGGAAGAAGGGAAGAAACAGCTCCAGCAATGAAGGAAAGGAGAAGAGAGAATGGACGTTGAGTCTCTTTTAGCTACAAATTTTCCTGTAATTACATGCAAGTCCAACATTTCTACGGAAATTACAGTTTAGGTCAAATGGACTTTAATTGGGCTAAGATGGGTCCGAATCAAGTTGAGCCCAACATGAAAGATGATCTACACAAAAAAATCACACAAGATGCAACTAATGAGGTGTTAATATAATGCATGAACAAATTACAAAAGGATCCTCAACTACTTAGGTAAAGTTCTAACTCGACCTGACTACCTATCCATGACCCAAGCCTAAAAGTTTTGAGTTAAATTAGCCTTAACAAGGTTTAATTAATATAAAACAAAATTAATTAGTGTAAATCAAGGTTAGTTAGGATTAGGACCTTACACATTCAACACTCAAAAATTGAAGAAAACAAGTTCCTACACTCTGAAGAAGTCACAAAAGTGAAGTAGAACAAAATAGAGAGCAAAACAGTGGCCATTCAACCACTGTCTGCCAGTGACCGTGGCCCACGGTCACTCCTCCTAGTGTTCTCATTTTTTGCATCTTTTATGCATTTTCATGTATTTTCTTATAAAATTCAAATTTAGATCACATCTGAAACTAGAGGGAGGGGTTGTAAATGTTCCAAAACTTGTAAGCAACCTGCATCCCTGCGGTCAGAGCATTTGAACCCATATAAACAAAAGGAAAATTAATGATGAACTGTAGCTAATTCCCATTATTCTTAAACGCTTGAAGTGCATGAATGTTGGACTTAAATCCATTGCACATTCACATTTTTGAGCGCAATCAGAGGATTGGAGCCTCCTGTGGGAATGAATTCGCTTTAATTTGTTATCAAATTTGACCAGAAGACATGAAAATTGGTTAACATGCATAAAATGTTCTGCTGTTAAGCTGAAAAGTGTTGCTGTTAAGCTGAAAAGTATTGCTGTTGCCTAGTAACCATGGGAAAAGTGTTGTTGTTGCCTAATAACCGTAGGAAGTCATGAAAAATGGGCAATGACCACGGGCCTACGGTCACTGACCCGTTTTGCTCCTAAAATGACTTGTTTGACCTCTGAAGACACCCATGTGAGACTTTGATGTCTACGATGGCTTTGCGAACATTAATGAGGGGACTTTGCACCTCAAAGTGCATTCCATAATCATTTAAATGAAGGCATTAAGCACTTCGAAGTGCATACTCTTGCCACTTAATTGAGGGGACTTTGCACTTCGATGTGCACATACCAAATCAACACCCTTTTTTGCAATAGAAAAGTGGTGATTCAGTCCAAAAAGCTTCGAACCAAATAGCTGTTTGTCTTAAATCGGTGATAAGACCAATGATATTGTAGTCATGTACTGTCTGACATCACCCACTAATGGATCCTGTATGATCATCGTGGCAGTGGTGCAAGCTTGATCCTGTGGGCCCTATCCCCTTGATTAGATCCAACCCTCTCTTGCTTATAAGTCTGACATAGATAGCCATGAAATGTTGCCGAAATCTTGGTAGCCAGGTTTAGTTAGTTTAGCATGCTTTTTAAACTTGACTATATAGTCCCCAAATGCTGCAAAAATTCTGACAGCTAGGATAGTCATTATAGCATGGTTTATACATATATCTGACTATTTCAGTTTAAAACTATGCTGGTTCGGATGGCATTTATAAACCATTCCGGCTAGCCCAAGAGGTAACCATGTTGGTTATAACACTAATGTAGTCCATTGGGCTTATTTTTGGAGAGATATCATGGGTTCTTTGATTATTACCTTTGATGAAGCCAAGGAGACGCTTTTTAAGATCTCTATGACCCAGAACAAAACATTTGTAAGAGCACTAAAAAGGGCCAAAATGGACACTATTGCCCCTACATCAAGAGTCTTCGTGTTCCAAAGACTCTTTACTCTTACAAGTTCCATGGCTTCCACTAATCTGAATAAGCCGTCGGTGACCCGCAAAAGTTATTAAGAAAACTTAGACCCCTAAGCCCTGTGTCTCCAAATATGCTCAGAAGCCATTCGGAGTCTTCCACAAAGCTCAGAAGAAACCAAAATACAAACTAAAGTTCGGAGGCAGCGGCCTTCTCTAACTAGGGGCAAGACCAATTAGGTTCACGAATCACAAATCAATGACACTTGGCAAGTCACATAAGTGGCTATTCAAAGTTCAAGACCATCATCTACTCGGCCCAAACAATGGGCTATTAACAAGTAAGCATTGGAGGACCTTCAGTAGTTCATAACCCGCAAGAAGGCCCAGAAACATGCATCCATCCCTGGCTACAGCACGTGGTCACCACAAGTGCATATTACCAGATCTAGCAAGGCTGAGAATAAACTCTTAGCATCAATTGAAGATAATGCCTTCTACCTTTTGACTCAAAAAGAGGGACGGAGGTTTGGTAGGAGATGTCTACCCTCCGTCATTGTGGCACCATCCTCGCCATCTTCACCTCAGTGCCTATCACATGGCGCTAAAAATAAAAAGAAAACCGAGCGGTTGATTATCAATGATTTAATCAATCTCATTCATTTCAAAGATTTGCTCCAACAAAAGAAGAAGCAGAAGAAGAAAAATAAAAGAGATGCTGTCGACATTCTTTTATTTCCCACTTCCGACCCCATAGATTGGGAACAAGTTGGTAGTACTTCTAGACCACTAGTTGCCAAGTTCAAAAATCAAACCTTGGCAACTAGACTAGCTAGTCAGATAAAGAAAAAGGCTTTGGCTTGCTATAGGGATCAAACCAAGAAGCAGTCATGGTGCACAATCACTCAAAAATGGGTGATTAAAGAAGATGAGCTGGACCTACCCTCATCATTATGGTTGGACCAGGCTCAACCTGAAGAGTCACACCGAGTATGGCTCGAACTCAATCATAGGAGTCTGACTCCAACTCCCATTCAAGAAGGACTTCTGAAGGGCATGTCGAAACAGACTCCGATGAGGATCCTATTACTATTTTGGACACCGAAGATAATCAATCCACTTTTCCTACATTAACATCCTCCTATCCATGTCACTATATTGTATTCATGGCTAGAGGGAGTGAAACTAGTAAGGATGGAAATAAGGATACCACTGGAAGTAAAGAAGCCTACGAAGAAAATGCTGGTGAAAATCAAGAAGATGACTTTAATGATGTCGTTAGCTAAAATTGATCATTTGACTGCCTAGTTGAAAATCTTGGCAAATAAGTTAGGCAATTCAGCTGAAGCTCTAGCCAATCCTTTGTTTGCTGACAGGAAGGAACAGCTAATGATCAGGAGGAATGCCATCAAAATTGACCTGCTTACAGCTCAAATCAGATATATAACGGACAAGATGATAGTTGCAGGTTCTGCCGGTGGTGATCATTTATCAATCATTGGTCTTCATGCAAATCCTGAAAAGCATGTAACCTTTAAAGAAGTTGAAGAAATATTAACAAAATCAAAAGTGGAGACCAGGATGAAAAAGAAGGGTATTACACACAAGTATCCTCTAGAATTTGATTTGTATCCATTTCCACCAAATTATAAACTTCTGACTTTCCACCCTTAACTTGGAAAGGCGTCAACTTATTAACACATCGTGCATTTTAAATTACTCCTTAGAAGCTTGCCAGAGTTGGATGCACTAAAAGTAAGGCTGTTTGTTTGCACATTGAAAGGAGTTGCCTTCAATTGGTATAAGTAGTTACAGAACTTTCCTTCACTACATGGCCAATCACAGAAGAGAAGTTCTTACTCTATTTCTAGGAGGAAGATCAAACAGTTACCTTTGCCATGCTTAGCAGCATGAAGTAGGGGGATAATTAGACTACACAAGCCTTTATCAATGATGGAGAGCGTTGTTTTACAGATGCTTAGAACAACCATCTCAAAGGGATACTATTGAAATGTGCAAAACCAACTTACGACCAGAGATTAAGGCTATCATACTTAGTCATAAGACTAAATCCCTGGCTCGATTGGTTAAGGTAACTACTGATGCAGAGCTAATCCTTAAAGAAATTAGTTAGAAGAAGGCAAGTTCCTAAAAAGCGGAGTCGTTTTCATATTCTGCTCCTAAATTGACTGCTCCAAAATTGAAAAAGAAATAGGAGGTATTCAATGTGCAAACTTCCAAACAACCTCCTCAAAAGCCTCAGAATGTCAAAACTGATCAAGCCAAGAAGAACGAATATGAAAAGAGAAAGAAAACTAAATATCCTTTTGACAGGGATATTTTTTCAATCATTGATAGAAAATAATAAACTTGAGCTTCCACCAATGGAGAAACTGGAACAAGCGGGTCGTGTCAATGACCCAAATTATTATGCATATCATCAGATGGTATCTCATCGTCTCAAAGACTTCTTCATTTTGAAGGACAAAGTCAATGAGAAGTGGAAGAATGGAGTGCTAACATTCGATAAAAAATATGATACTGCTCCAATCAATATGATTTCCTTTGGACAATTCGCACCTGTAGCAGTATCTGCTCCACTAAAACCACTGATCATTGAATTTCGAGTCATCAATGCGATACATAATGAATAGGAATTGATA
The DNA here is from genome assembly GCA_037013555.1 of Sextonia rubra. Taxonomy (NCBI): domain Eukaryota; kingdom Viridiplantae; phylum Streptophyta; class Magnoliopsida; order Laurales; family Lauraceae; genus Sextonia; species Sextonia rubra. The sequence continues at coordinate 13,123,384 of JASUAD010000011.1, forward strand.
CCGGTGAAAATCTCTTCAAGAAAGGAAATGTGGGTTCACCTAGGCCTAGTAAATGATGAAGGCTTTGAGAAGTTGAAAACCAAACCTACATCTTTAGAAAGAAGAAAAGTTAAAAGGCAACTCAAAAACCTTTAGAAAGCTACCCAGAATTGCTTGGATAAACAAAAGAAACAAGAGAAACAAGTTAAGCAGCGAAAGGAAAAGGCGGTTGAAACTTCGGTTTCAGAAGAACCTTCCAAACTGGCCAGAGGTTACTTTACCCTGGCTAACTTCATCATTCTAATTCCAAAGGATGAGGAAGAACCATCGATATCCAGTTGTAATTGGATATCATGGGATGGCACGCTTCCTAACTCGGATGATAAGGAAGATTGGTCAGACTATTATGATCTCGAAGATGATCAGTGGATTGATTACTAGTTTGCTGATAAATACTCTTTTGACGAAGATAAAAGTTTTGAGCAAACTTTTGATCCTGAGACGGGTACACTTAATATAAAACATGGTCTCAATAAGTTGTCGGTAGTCTTTTATGACATACACAGACCAAGTACAAGTGACTGATCGAATGACCCTCCTCCTTTTTTGTTACGTCTAGAAATTCATCCAGACCCCTTGCCATTAGTTGAATATGATGAAGCGCAACAACATCAAACATCGCCTTCTTGTTCGCAAGCAATAATCCTTGCGCCAGATATTCCTCCTGGACCAACCATGGAGTCAAACCCCGTAAATTCCGAACCAAACATTCAGCTGGGTGTGCCTGATGTAAGTAATGGGCCTGAGTTACAAGAAAAACACAATAACCTCAGCATAGGCAGTCCTGCTGCACCTTAGGAAGTCTTCAAAATTCAGGATCAAGATAACCTCTCTGACTCTGAAGAAGAGATACTATTGGCTTCTGCTCTGGTGATTCTGAGCACTATTACTGATGAACCCCAAGCATCTCAGGCCACTCCTGATAGTGTAAATCAAGAAGCAAGCTTGGAAAAAGTTAGTCAACTTTTTGTTGAACTTGAAGAAGTTAATGTGAGAAGAAAAGATACTTGTCCAAAAATCGACCAAAGCAATATAGTCAACGACGGCACTCGTTTTAGTCGTAATTATAAGGTCAACTATGATAGACTCTCTTCTTCTTCTTATGTAAACCTTTCAGGGAACAACACAAATGTAAATGTAGCTTCTTCAATGCAAATATTAATCCAAGGCCACCAGTGCCATTCACATATGATGTTGTTGAACACCTCAAACACATACTTGCATGACTTCACATTTTTTATCTTTTGTAGATGTTTGAGGAAACTTGTAACAACTTCATATGAGCTCTACAGGCTTTGAATACAAACAATCATGTTTATATAGCACAAGTTCATTAGATAGAAAAAAAACTATCTGAAAGCAAAATCTAAAAAGACTTAAAAGCAGTGCATGTAATGTCTTTAATTCATAAAGCTTCTAAAGCCACTATTTCTTTCGCTAAAGATGATATTCTCTTAGGCGATATGAAGCAAATAAGGCCACTTTATTTCATGGCCTATATTAAAGACATACCTATTCCAAGAGTTCAAGTTGACCCAGGATCAACTCTGAACCTCATCACAATTATAGCTCTTCAGGAACCTGGTATCCCGCTGAGCAAGCTATCTGCTACAAAGACCTCCATTCAAGGCTATGATGGGGAACTCTAGGATTTGATTGGTATGATTTGGATTCAATTTTAGTTAGGAGATTTAACCTCAAAAGCCACTCTGCATGTAGTTAAGACTCGTGCTTACTATAGTATCCTCTTGGGAAGGCAATGGCTTCGTGATTATGCCATAGTACCTTCTACTCTTTATAACTGTCTCAAATATATTGATGATGAGGGTAGAGTACATCGAGTCTTTGTAGATGAAAAGCAAATCAAAGGGAAGGAGGTGATGCAGCCATGTATCAGGAAAGGCCTATAAAGTCTAAGATAGATACAAAAAGCTCTCCAGTGTATGATAACCCCACGAAATCTTTCATTATTTCTGCAGAAAGGAAAATGCATCTAGGTTTTGGTAGAGGATCTGATCTTGTCAGAATGTTACAGTCCACGAAAAAGTCTGCGGTCAAATTTGTAGATATCAAAGCTCCTTTAGTGATGAAGGTAATTTCTGAAATCAAATAATCAAATCAACCTCTAGTCACATTGACAAAGCCATCAAGGACAAAACAAGCAGGTAATGTCATCCACACAAACAAGGCACATAGCCCAGCCATGTATGTAGCACCTGTTCAGAATGGTGAACCACCTGCTCCAAGACATCAAAAGCTCTCATATCCGACAAATGTAATTTCCTTGGTCAAAAACTCAGATTCTGATCAAGAAAGCAACGATGTTCCTCCTCCTACTAGGGAATGCCACCTATGAGGCCTGGTTCTCCTATCACTTTTAGTTAGCTTGTGCTAACATCATAGCAAAGCGGTGAGCTATCCTACAAATATATTGATAGATGACTCTACTTGGCTAAAAGATGTGAGAATCCCCCACACTACTCCACATGGATTCATCTATGTTGGATAGGTTTCCGGCCAGTCCTCTGCAGCTTGACTATGGCAATGGAGTTTCAAACCTTTGATAAGATGTCTCGAATTGTTTCATCTCTCGAAGTGGCACTCTATTGTGTGTGTGTGGGAGGTCTAGACGGACGTGCCCAGTATACGTCATTTCAATAATCAGAGACTCAAATTTTGAGTTATATTTTGAGGACACTAAAAAGATGGATATTTCTGTACACTCTACAGCAGATTAAGATCCTCCACTTTTACCATGGCCCACTCCATCCCATATTTATGATTTTGAAGGTTTTTTCTTCTTAGTGCCTCCATCCAAGTAATACAAGCATCCAATCATTTTCCATCAAGCCAAAGATGACCCTACTTCATATCCTATCGACAAGATCATTAACGATGGGAAAATATGGCTTAACATCTATAATCCCATGGTCCGCAATATGATGAAGAACATGGGGTACAATCTCAAGAAGCTCACAGGCCTTGGATTAAGTGCAAATGGGGTTCAGATTTCTTTGGAAGTTTTCAATCTAGAAATGAAGGAAAATCTCAAAAGAGGATGCATGATTGAACAGTTGTGTCATTGTATAGGATACGTTCCTTACAGCGATGTTCCTAAATTAAATCAAAATTCAGAGCAAGCTTTGTAGTTTTCACCAAAGGGTATAACTTAGATGATTCTTATGAAACTGTTCTCTTCCAAGATCCTGCTGATTGGGCTGCTTTTCAGCATCTTGAGGGCGCAAGTGATGATGATGAAACTATCACATCCAGAGCCCAAGAATTCGGGGATTATGATTAAACCTAATGTAGTGACACACGTACTCCCATGTATACACACCTAAACCCAAGTCTAAGTGTAATCACACAAGGGAAAGTCGCACAAGCAATTGCTATAAGTGGACATTTGTCCAAGCAATCAAACGCGGAAGCTGTCAGTATCATTCATAGAACAAAAGGACATATAACAACTAGAACACATCTATTTGTAATAGAGTGAAAAGGAAATGTATCTTTACAAAAGGGAAGGAAGTTTTTGAAAAGATGGAAAGTTTTATATAGTACACAAAATACATGGAGTCATGGCCCATGTGTAATAAAACGAAACTAATGCAACCACAACTTAAAATGAGGCCTATACTAGCCCAAGCTACACTTCGAGGTGGATCGGTCAGAGATGATCTGCTGTCCACTCCTCTAATCCCGTTGGGACCTTGGAGATCTCCTTTGAAGCCTCACTGACCTTTGAGGGATCAGAAGAGGGATTTGAGCCTATAACACTAATAGACAACGAGTAAATAGGACTATTCTGCAATGCATAAGCAAATTAAGATAACACATGTTGTATTTACAAGAATCATTGACAGGTGATCATAGATAAATTGTCAAATTAGTATACTAGGTATGTTGTGCATTTGAATAGAGCATGTTATAAGATTTAATTAACAGAAATAATTTACTATGTGTCTATTACATTTGCTATATCATCCCTTTAGGGATCTATGCGTTAAGAACATCGTCGACGAGGCCAAGGTACCAATAGGTCTTTAGTTCTTAGAGTCCGGAAGCCCCAAGAAAAGCACATTATAGTAGCAACATTCATGCTACACCAAAGTCAACCCCGGTGTATCATAAGGTTGAGGCTGAGTAGAGTTAGAACATTTCGACTCATTTATATATGTGAACTTGAGTAAATCATACAATTCATTCGTATTCAATTAAACGTTAAGGTCAATGGAAAACGTATATCACAAATAGAATCAATTGAGAAATGATCATTCAATTCAAATCATTATTGGAATAATAAAAGGCAATAACCAAAATTTCAATATACTATGCAATTCAATTCAATTTCATGGGATCAAAATGGTTTACCAGCCAACCCTAATCTAGTTATCCATTGTTTCTAACCATGTATGCTGATGCAGTTTTAAGCTATCCAATACACAGTTGTCTTTCCTTTAGTGTTACATTGTATCGGGAATGTGTATCGAAGTCCCTTAAACCAACACCCATGGGGAGGTGCTTAACAATTGTCACAACCCGAGCCCAAAAATCGGGGGTTAGCGAAAAGTCAAACCAGTGACACACGTACTCCTGTGCACGTGCATCCAAAGCCAGTCCAAATACACGCACACAAGGGATCTAACACGTGCGAAGCAAGCGAACACGGAAGCTGTAGATATCATAACAAGCACAAAAAAAGAGAACAAGCGGAAAACCAAAATGCGAAATGGGAAAAAGACATAGATAACACACACAGATATAAAACCAAATACAAGACTGAGTACACACCAAAAAAACATGATGTACAAAAATAATACAGAGTAACAAAGTTCAAAGTACAAGATACAAAATCTCCAAGAAACCAAAACACTTATGATATGCAAGAACGCACTCGGCAGAAGTGATCGAGCCCACTCTGCAATACCGGAGGGTGTCTCTGGGTCCTGCCCTGCAGTCTATTCTACCGCCGGGGAGCCGGACAAGGGATCTGTGCCTGCAACACCATAGACAACTCAATGAATATAACGATTCAGCAATTATAAGTAACAGGGACGAAACACTCATAGTATCAAAGTGAATAATGACAGAAGATTAAATACAGAGTTTCATATTAGTATGCTAAGCAAATTGTGCATAGAAGTAAGGCATGATAATGAATCAAAACATAGAAATACTAAACTAAGTGGCTAATACATTAACCATATTCTCTCACATAGAGAGCAGACAGAGCAGACAGATGAGAACACCACCGACCTAGCCATGGGTACAAGTGGGTCTCGGTTTCTTGGGTTCCGGAGTCCCAAGACAAAGCTACGCTGCAGCAATAGAGAGAACAGAGAACCAAGCCAGAGGTAACCCCGTCGGGCATCCTAGGGCTGAGGCTGAGTAGGGCCAGACTAATACCAATCAAATCAAATCCACAAGAAGGGAGATTTTCCGCTTTGGACTCACTGACGGCAAAGGCCGGATCTTATCCTCATGTATAAACTCTGGGCAGAGCCACTTGGGAATACCCAGCGAATCAGAGATGTACAAAGCCAGAGGTATCCAAAGCATAGCGTAAAATGAGTCAAAGCACGTCGTAGATTAAAGCATAGTACAGACCGAAGAATAAAACAATTATACAGAACAAAAGCAAAATGATCTCGTCATGCATAAACATAGATCAGCAGAACAGAGAGTAAAACTGTAAGCAATATGCAATGCATCTCAGATTAACACGGAATCAAGGGTAATTACAAGCCAACTCAAATCTAGTTGTTCACTGTCACTAACCGTGCATGATGTTGTAGTTTTAAGTTATTCGATGCACTGTTGCCATCAAAGTATTGCAATGTAATTCTCACGTGCACCGAAGTCCCTTAAACCAACACCCATGGGGAGGTGCTTAATAGTAAACCAACGCTCACATGAATGAGTCACAGCTTAACAGGCTATTCATGCGGTCCAAGGAATTCATTGGGCCAGTTTTTATGAGTGGTTACCTGTATATAAGCCCTACAAGATCACACCATTAGCCTAAGTTTAATTTCAAACTTTTCCCAGGTCTTACGGTTTAACTGTGGGTGACTTACGGCTTAGCCGTCGACAGCTTACGGCTTATACGTAAGATGCACAACGGCTTAGCCGTGGTTTCCTTCAGAACACGGTTAAACTGGTCATCTTCCACTTCTGATTTGATACCTTTTACGGCTGAGCTACAGTGGAGTCCACGGCTTAGCCATAACTTCACCGTAAGAGTACTGGAATCAGCAAGTTTCGACTGATCAGAGTGTTAATTCACGGCTGGGTCACGGTTAGCTTATGGCTCAGCCGTAGAACAATCTACTGTTCAGCCGTAGTCTAGCCATAGAACAAAATTTAAAATTCGAGTCTCTGGATTCTGAGCCGTACAATATTACGGCTTAGCCGTACAATACAGAAAACGAAATCGGGACAGTTACAGAGACTGCAATTTCATGTGCAAATGAAGCAAAACAAGCTCCAATGAAGTCAAAGTGATAGAATTAGGCTGTAGATCATGTCAAGCGTGGAAGAACAAGAGAATCACAGCAATCAACAATATATCCATATGTGTTATACAGTCCTATACTTATACTTGCTTCAAAGCTTTGTCAAACCACTGAAGGCAAGCTCCAATCCAACTAAAAACCCAAGCAAAGCAAAACAACAACACATGCAAGAATGAGAACACAGCAAGAGAGATGGAAATTCCAAATTGGAGAAGAAGAATTGAAGAACCCACTTACCTCAAAGCATAGACAGAAAGGAGGGAGAGAGAGAACCCAATCAAAATAGATGGAAAACCCAACACCAACTCCAGAGGAAGAGAAGTGAAGAGGAGAGACTGAAGACGAAGCTCTCCCTGGGTTTGCATGCACGTTGAAGGAAATGAATAGGAATGAAGACATCTGGGCTGATGACTCATATATATAGTTTTGGAGTTTAAAACAAAGTTCGATGGTTTAAGCTATTTACGATTCAAGTCACATGAGGATCCAACTCCTCCAATTGACTCCGAATGGGTCTGAGACAGTAACGGAAAATAATGAGCTTAACAAAATACACGTTCTGACACCAAGATGATGCAAATATGCTGCGTTCAAAGCAATTAAAAAATTACAAAAAAGGGCTTAGAACCTATCCCGTCCCAGGTCAAAGTCTATTCAACTACCTATCCAAGATCCGAAACCAAGCCCCAAAGAAATAAACAACACAAAAACACACTAATGAGCCACTAAACCGGCTCAAAGGGGATCGGAGTGTTACAACAACGGTGGACAACATCACATGAATGAGTCTCATCCTTCAAGACTCTTCATGATGTTCAATTGTTCCTTTGGACCAATTAATGAGGTATAGGGAGTCCTAAGCTAGGGTCTTATAAGGTCTTATATCCATACTTACATTAATCCTAATTTTTTAGTGGGCTTACGGCTTAGCCGTGGGTGACTTAAGCTTAGCCATAATATGTACTACGGCTTAACAATAGTTACCCAGATTCTTCCGCATTCATAATTGAACCATGGTTTGTCTTACGGCTTAGCCGTATTGTTAGTGTCATTGTAATAGTGTGTTGTCAATTACGTGTCCAAAGTGTAGTTCGATTCTAGAACGATGCAGTTCACCTCGGAAGTTCATTGAAGATCAAGTTAAGTTCAAAGAAGTTCAAGCTCGCTCAAGACCATTCAAGGAAAACCTATCAATGAAGACTAAGCAAAGAAGTTCAACATCAAAGAAGATCATCTGTGAGTGCCAAGGGATAAGGTATCTGTGATCCCTAAGTGTCCATGGAAATAAACTAGGAAATTAGGTCTTTCAAACACCCTGTTTTGTTCTACGGCTTGGACCACGGCTAAGCCGTAGATCCTACGGCTCACTGTCCAGAGAGTATATTTTGAAGCCTTTTTGTTCTACGGCTGACCCAACGGCTGCACCGAAAAAATGTTACGGCTAAGCCGTAGTGTGTTTCACGGCTAAGCCGTAAAATCTACGGGCTACAATCCAGAGAGTGTACTTGGCCATATTATGCTTACGGTTGACCTTACGGCCAAGCCGAAAGGCCTTCACGGCTAAGCCGTAAGGTTATTCACGGCTAAGCCGTAAAGATTACGGGCCACTCTCCAGAGAGCAGTTTCTGGGAAATGTGAGCTTACGGCTGACCCACGGCTAGGCCGAAAGGTGCTCACGGCTAAGCCGTATAAGGATTTACGGCTAAGCCGTATAAGGATTTACGGCTAAGCCGTAAGCCTAACCGTAAGAAGGAATTTTTGTTGAATCTGGTCAAACTAGCCGTTGGATGCTGTCAGAACTTACGGCTAAGCCGTAGACCATTCTGTTCTTAGCCGTAGAACTATCCGTTGGAGCTCATCTGTATTTAAAGAGGACCTCTCCCTTGCTCCAACTACTGAATTAATTGCTGAGAAAATCACTAGTATAGCTGAGCCTTTGCACCTCCATTAAAATCATCTTCAAAGCTCCCACAACCACCTACTCTCCAACATCAAAGAGTGCCATTATTGTTACAAGTAGAGTAGTTGGTGAGTTAGGAAAGGCTTCTTCAAATCTGAGAGAATACCTTAGCCTTCCAATCCCTCTTGGAACCTCTTCCCTTGGCTGAGCTCACATCTGAATATCCTCATCTCCAAGGAGCAAGAACAAGAGGCCAAAGCTTGGAGGTAGTCTTCAAGCATCAAGAGCACCACTCAAAACCAAGGTATTCAATTCCTTGTTTAGGTGTTCTTTAACATTTCAATTCATATTGCTGTATTTAGTGGAAGACAAACCACCGCATCAAAAATTGTTTTAATTGGTGGACTAGATCAAGGATCAACCACCTGATAAAAAAAACTCTAATTGGTGGAAGACAAACCACTGTATCAAAAAACTGTTGCGAGAGGTGTATGTTATGTAAGTACCTCTTATTTAGTGGAACCAAGAGAGATTGCTCTTGAGAGTGGATGTAGGTCTAGGACCGAACCACTATAAATCATTGTGTTTATTATTTGTTGTGTGTGGATGTTGCTTTGCTTTCTTGTCACTTGAGTTGATGATCTTTTATAAGCTACATCTTTGTTGCTCTAGTTGCATTTCTAGACACTCATAACTCTGAATATCTCTCTCAATTTTAATAATCTTTGAGATTGCTCTTTAATAACATCTAAGTCTTGAAAAGAAATTTTTAATAGTCCTATTCACCCCGCCTCTAGGACTTGGTGAGATCTAGTTATTGCACTTTCAATTGGTATCAGAGCGGGTTACTTCGTAAGGGTGTAATAACCTGAAGTAGATCCATCTTTTGCTAGATTCACCATGAATCCTGAAGGAAGTTCTATCACCCGACCACCTTTCTTCGATGGAACAAACAATGCTTTTTGGAAAGCCCGGATGACAGCATTCTTAAAATCCATGGACTGGGCTGTTTGGGAGGCTATAGAGAATGGTTGGACGGAACCCACTGAAGATGTGTCTACAAATGGTGTCACAACCACTAAACCATTAGATCCAGCCAAATGGTCTCAAGCTCAGCTAAATCTTAGACAAAATAATGCTAGAGCGTACAATGCTATAGTGTGTGCCATGAATCAAGAAGAGTTTAAAAAGATCATGACAACCACTAATGCAAAACAGGCATGGAGAATCCTTGAAGTAACTTATGAGGGTACCTCAGTTGTCAAGAGATCTAAACTCCAGATGCTCACAAGTCAGTTCGAAAACATTCGCATGGAAGAAAATGAAATGTTTACTGACTTCCATACTAAGCTCATGAAAATTGTAAATGAAATGTGGGCGCTTGAGGAAACTCTTCCGGAAGGTAAAATCTGTAGTAAAATCTTGAGATCACTTTCGGAAAGATTCCATCCTAAGGTAACCTCTATAGAAGAACACAAGGATTCGGAACAAATGAAAATTGAAGATTTAGTGGGATCCCTTCAAACCTTTGAACTCAAATTTAACAATGACAAAAAGAAATCAATCGCTCTAATCACCTCTCATAACACATCTTCCTCTAAAGATGACATAGGAATAACTAGTAATGACGAGGATGAAGATGTGGCCCTTTTGGCTAAAAGATTTTTGAAACAATTTAAGAAAAAGAAGGTGAAAGAGTATAAAAATGAAACCACAAATGATAAATACAAAGGTCGGTCAAGTTCTCTCTCTAGAAGTAAACATAAGGAACCTATGTGTTACAGATGCAAGAAAATTGGACACATTTCCACCGATTGTCCTCAAAAAGGGAAATTCAAAAAGAAGAATCTTGTAGCCACTTGGGACGATTCATCTGAATCAGATTCTGACTCAGATGAATCACATCAAAATGAATCAAACAAATATACAGTTCTGATGGCTACCACTGCCACCTTCAACCTTTCTGAAGAAATGATTAAAATATCGAATGAAGAAATCTCAGGCAGTGAGTCAGAGAGTGAGTATGAAAATTCAGATGATGAGGATAATGACAACACCACGGATTCCTATGAACTACTCTATGAGGGAACATGTAGGCTCGTTGAAACTGTAAGCAATCAACAAAATAAAATTAAAAATTTAAAGGAAAAGGTAGATAGTATTAATGCTGAAAAGGAAGAATTGCTCAAAGAACTCGAAAGTGTAAAAATTCAATTATCAACTGAAAGAGAAAATGTACTCAAATTAAGAGAACATGAAAAATCCTTTTTAAAAATAAAAGATGAAAATAATGCTCTCCACAATGAAGTGACTATTCTAAAACGATATAAAGAAAAGTATGAGTACAGATTTACTCAAAATGATGAGAAATACATTAGACTATTCAAAATTGGGAAAGCTTATAAAGACATGACTGGTCTTGGATATGACAAAAATGCTAATCAGCCTCCAAGTTCCGGAACTGTTTTTGTCAAAAGTGCTTTAAAGGATGAAGATATTAGTGCTCAAAACACTGTGGATAAGGCATCTACTAGTACTCATACAGTTTCGTCAAATGTTCTATGTCATTATTGTGGAAAAAGAGGTCATTTCAAAATGGAGTGCAAATTAAGAAAAATTCATTGTAACATCAGTCAGAAAATTGAGAAAAACACCACGAAGAAAGTGGAACCTGAAAACAAAAATCAAAAGTCTCAAATAAACACATTTCCCTTAAACCAAAAGATGAATAATTTATTAAAAGAAGTCCATAAGTTAAGAAAACAATTTGAAATATACAAAAAGAATGGAGCAAACATTCCTATTCCCCAACATAAAACTTTTCAAGTGAAACGCCAAAAATCAACTGTGATCCCTACTACTAGTACACTTAAATGGATACCCAAAAACAAGAATCTAGTGGTTCACACAGCTTTTAAAGCTGCAGAACAATCAAGATGGTATCTGGATAGTGGATGCTCAAAACATATGACTGGTGATAAATCTTGTTTGTCTAAAATGATTGAATTCGATGGAGGCACAGTTACTTTTGGTGATGGCAGTACTGCGAAAATTGTTGGGAAAGGAACTTTAAATGTTCCAAACTTACCACCTTTTGAGAATGGTTTGTGCGTTGATGGGTTAAAACATAATTTACTTAGCATATCTCAAATCTGTGATAAAGATTATGCCGTAAACTTTAGTAGTCATAGTTGTGAGATCTCAAGGAATGGAAAGATAATATTGAGAGGTCTTAGAACTACTGATAACTGTTATGTGGTGGGAAAAACAAATGCTTCATCCTCTGCTTCTTGCCTACTAACTAGTATTGATGAAGCTAAGTTGTGGCATCAAAGACTTGGGCATGTAAACTACAGAGACTTATCCCATCTAAACAACTATGTTGAAGGACTGCCCAAGATCAGTAGTCAAGAAAAGATGATCTGTGGAGAGTGCCTTCAAGGAAAACAAATTAGAAGTGCCCATAAAATGGTGAATGCTATGAAAACTACTCGGCCTCTAGAACTTATTCATATGGACTTGGTTGGACCAACTAAAAGAGAGAGTCGAGGTAAGAAAATGTACTTTCTTGTTATGGTAGATGATTTCTCTAGATTTACTTGGGTTGCATTTTTGAGAGAAAAATCTGAAGCCTTTGGAGAATTCAAAAGGATTGTAAAACAAATTCAGACTGAAAAAGGTACTTCAGTAGCCCGAATCAGAAGTGATCATGGTGGAGAATTTGAGAATGATCAATTTGACAAATTTTGTGAGAAATATGGGATTCATCATGAATATTCGGCCCCCAAAACTCCCCAGCAAAATGGGGTAGCTGAAAGAAAAAATAGAGTTCTCCAAGACATGGCCACAGTCATGCTCCATAGTAAGAATCTTCCTAGAGACTTGTGGGCCGAAGCTGTTAATACCAGTTGCTACATCATCAACTGAGTTTATCTTAGGACTGGTACAAATCAGACAGCTTATGAATTGTGGCATGGGAAGAAACCAAATGTGAAATATTTTAAGGTCTTTGGGAGTAAATGTTACATCTTGAAGGATAGAGAACAATTGAGTAAATTTGACTCAAAAAGTGATGAAGGTATATTCTTAGGCTATTCAACGCGGAGTCGAGCTTATCGTGTACTCAATATGAGAACCGGAGTAATCCAAGAATCAATAAATGTCATTATAGATGATGAATCTACAATGTCTGATAATGTTGATGAAGTGGAAGTGCCCTCAATGATTGAACCCACACGATCCACAATAAAAACTAATGCACCTATCGCTACTGAAAATTTGGTGAATGTAAAAGATCATCCTATAGATCAAATTATTGGTGACTCCCTAACAGGTGTAAAAACTAGGAAACAATTGGAGAACATTATGAGTCACTTGTGCTTTACTTCGGTTTTAGAACCTACCTGCGTTGATGAAGCCTTTTCAGACAATGATTGGATAAAAGCTATGCAAGAAGAATTGAATCAGTTTACAAGAAGTGATGTTTGGTACCTAGTTCCCAGACCAAAGGATAAAAATGTGATAGGCACTAAATGGATCTTCAAAAATAAACTTGATGAAAATGGAGTTATTGTTAGGAACAAAGCTAGGTTGGTAGCTCAGGGATATTCTCAAATTGAAGGTATTCACTTTGACGAGACCTTTGCTCCAGTTGCTCGTTTAGAATCAATTAGAATCTTACTATCTATTGCTTGTTTTTTGAAATTCAAATTGTTTCAAAAGGATGTTAAGAGTGCTTTTCTAAATGGAATTTTGAATGAGGAAGTGTATGTTGAACAACCTAAAGGTTTTATAGACTCAAAATTCCCGGATCATGGGTTTAGACTGAAGAAAGCTTTGTACGGTCTTAAGCAAGCACCACGTGCTTGGTATGAAAGGTTGACAAAATTCTTGTTAGACAATAATTTTCAAAGAGGTAGTGTTGATAAAACCCTTTTTATTCAAAAGACAAGAAAGTCAGTGTTAATAACGCAAATATATGTAGATGATATCATCTTTGGTTCCACATCTAATGACTTGACTACTCAGTTCGCTAATCTAATGCAATCTGAATTCGAAATGAGTATGGTTGGCGAATTGAATTTCTTCTTAGGTTTACAAGTCAAACAATTAAGTGATGGTATCTTCATTTCCCAGTCCAAGTATGCTAAAGAACTGGTGAAACGATTTGGTCTAATGACTGGGAAACATGTCAAAACCCCCATGAGTACAACCATCAAACTTACTAAAGATGCAAATGGTAAAGGGGTTGACTCTAGCCTATATAGAAGTATGATCGGTAGCCTGTTGTACCTTACTGCAAGTAGGCCAGACATAGCATTTAGTGTGGGAGCATGTGTTCGATATTAAGCGGATCCAAAAGAATCTCATCTAACTGCTGTAAAAAGAATCATTAAGTACATTACCGATACAACTGAATATGGCCTATGGTATCCTCATGACTCCTCATCCTCCATTGTTGGATACTCAGACGCTGATTGGGCAGGAAACTTAGATGATAGAAAATCCACAAGTGGCGGTTGTTTTTATGTTGGAAATTGTCTAGTAGCTTGGCATAGTAAAAAGCAAAATTCGATATCACTTTCCACTGCCGAGGCTGAATACATAGCTGCCGGAAGTTGCTGTTCTCAACTCTTGTGGATGAAGCAGATGCTTATGGACTATGGCATTAGACAAGGTATAATGAGCTTGTATTGTGATAATACGAGTGCCATACACATTTCTAAAAATCCAGTCCAGCACTCTGGCACCAAACACATTGATATTCGACATCATTTCATTAGAGAATTGGTTGAAGAAGGAATCATTGAGCTCGAATATATTCAGACTGAAAAACAACTTGCAGACATCTTGACTAAACCTCTTGATGTGTTAAAATTTGAAAATTTGAGGAAATCAATTGGTGTTTGCTGTTTGAATTAACTTGTGTTTTTACCCAGGGTCTACGGCTAAGCCGTAAGCGTTTACGGCTGAGCCGTAAAACACTCTACGGCTAAGCCGTAAGTACCCTCGTTCTGCGCGCCGAGACCTTCTTAAACCCGACGCTTCGCCTCTTTTCTTTTTTCTCTCAGTCTTTTCGTCTCTGCTCTTCCGCTTCCGCCTTTTTCTCGCTGCTCTTGTCTTCTCTTCTCGATCCTTCTCCTCCGGTCTTCTCTCTCCGGCCTCCTCCTTCTCCGGCATCTTCCTCCTCCTTCCTTCTCCGGCGTCCACCGCCTCGGCCCCGTCCTCGTCTCCACGGCCTCCACGCCCAAATCCGCGGCCAAGTCCTCGGTCTCCCCGGTCTCCACGCCCGAATCCTCGGTCTCCACGGCCTCCACGCCCGGATCCGGCGTTCTCCTCTCTGTTTGATCTCTGTAGTGTTCTCCTTTCTTTTCTTTTCCCTCACTGTGTCATTCGTTTACTGTGCTCTGTGTGCGTTTTCCTCCTGTTTGTGGTGTGTGGCCGTCTCTCTGTGTCTCACTATGCCTCCGCGCTCCAAGAATGCATACCCTCCAGGTAAGAGGCCTCGTGCCTCCGGTAGCTCCTCCCGGGCTCGACAGCCCTCTCCACCCTCTCCCCGAGTCTTGGTTCCATGGGAACCCACTAGTGATCGGTCTTTCTTTTCGAGACCCATCACTGTCGAGCGGGATGTTAACATTCTAGCTGTTGAGGCCTACGGAGTACACACTCTTCTCACTCACGTTGGGTGGGAAAACATTCTGCAGTGGGGTGGTCCTGGCTTCCCCTCTCTTGTGCGTACCATGTATGCATCTATCTCCCACGCATCGATCGACACCGTGTTCTTTGACATTGGGTTCAGTGATGGCACCAATACCATCACCCCTGCCATCATCTCCTCTCTATTGTGTGTGCCTCTTTCCGACTCCCCTTCGGTCATCTCGGATTCTCTATCCGAAGAGGAGAGACACACTGCCACCTTCGCCCTCTGTGGCGCCTCCATTCCATGGAAGGCCAAGGGGTTCCTTCCTGCCGTCTCATTGCTTCCTCACTATCGGATCCTCCATGCCATCTTCACGTATAACATCTACCCTCGGAGGGGGAACTTCTCTGACCTCACCCCGTTCATGGTGAATGTCCTCTACTCCGTCCACATGGGGGTCAGAGTGTGTCTTCCCTCGCTCATCTGTGCCACCATTATTCGCTTTTGGCAGTGCCCAGGCAGAGGCACCAATGCATGTGACTTTGGGTATCTCATGACTCGCCTCGCCTCTTAGTGTGGGGTCACTTTACCTACAGATGAGGCTCTTGAGTCTCACCCCACCTTTGGCACCGTCAACATCCAGAACATGCACTTCTCCAAACAGCAGGCAGCTGGTCCCCCACTTCCTGACTCCGGAGATGAAGAAGATTCATCGGTTGCGCCTCCTTCTGCAGCACCCTCTACCACTTCTCCGGTTTCGGTTCCTCCCCCGGCTTCTTCCTCTTCGTCGTTTGAAGCTCGGTTGGCCGCTCTCGAACAGAGGCAAACTAAGATGGAGAAGCTCTTGAAGAAATCATTTCAGTACTTGTCAAAAATCTCCAAGAGCTGCCGGCGCGACGATGTGGCGATTCCTTCCCCCTCTCCTCCTTCGGATTGATGTCTGTTCTTGTTGTTTTTGTTTGTATTTTGGGAAATGGCTGTACCTCACCTGTTAGTCTTACTTGTTATCTCATGTATACTTATGGGTGAAGTCTTGTTTTGCTATGGTTGTACTTCATTTCTACATCTAATATAGCCATTGTTTCTCTTTGTGTGCATTTCTGTTCTCAATTATGCTTTATCTCTTTGTCAATCTTGTGCCAAAAAGGGGGAGAATTGTATGCATGTGTTTAGGGGGAGCTTTCTAACCTCCCACCTTTCTAGTAGATTGTGTTTGCAGCCTTTTTGCAGGTTAAGCATCGTCAAAGGGGGAGTTTCAAAGTGTTGTGTATGTAGATGTGGGTGCTTAAGGTGTATTCACTGATGTAATACTTTGTGTATCTCAATTGCTGAGCTTAAATGTTGTATCTTCTTCACATTATGTAATTTTGTCACGAAATTGACAAAGGGGGAGATTGTTAGTGTCATTGTAAGAGTGTGTTGTCAATTACGTGTCCAAAGTGTAGTTCGATTCTAGAACGATGCAGTTCACCTCGGAAGTTCATTGAAGATCAAGTTAAGTTCAAAGAAGTTCAAGCTAGCTCAAGACCATTCAAGGAAAACCTATCAATGAAGACTAAGCAAAGAAGTTCAACATCAAAGAAGATCATCTGTGAGTGCCAAGGGATAAGGTATCTGTGATCCCTAAGTGTCCATGGAAATAAACTAGGAAATTAGGTCTTTCAAACACCCTGTTTTGTTCTACGGCTTGGACCACGGCTAAGCCGTAGATCCTACGGCTCACTGTCCAGAGAGTATATTTTGAAGCCTTTTCTGTTCTACGGCTGACCCTACGGCTGCACCGAAAAAATGTTACGGCTAAGCCGTAGTGTGTTTCACGGCTAAGCCATAAAATCTACGGGCCACAATCCAGAGAGTGTACTTGGCCATATTATGCTTACGGTTGACCTTACGGCCAAGCCGAAAGGCCTTTACGGCTAAGCCGTAAGGTTATTCACGGCTAAGCCGTAAAGATTACGGGCCACTCTCCAGAGAGCAGTTTCTGGGAAATGTGAGCTTACGGCTGACCCACGGCTAGGCCGAAAGGTGCTCACGGCTAAGCCGTATAAGGATTTACGGCTAAGCCGTAAGCCTAACCGTAAGAAGGAATTTTTGTTGAATCTGGTCAAACTAGCCGTTGGATGCTGTCAGAACTTACGGCTAAGCCGTAGACCATTCTGTTCTTAGCCGTAGAACTATCCGTTGGAGCTCATCTGTATTTAAAGAGGACCTCTCCCTTGCTCCAACTTCTGAATTAATTGCTGAGAAAATCACTAGTATAGCTGAGCCTTTGCACCTCCATTAAAATCATCTTCAAAGCTCCCACAACCACCTACTCTCCAACATCAAAGAGTGCCATTATTGTTACAAGTAGAGTAGTTGGTGAGTTAGGAAAGGCTTCTTCAAATCTGAGAGAATACCTTAGCCTTCCAATCCCTCTTGGAACCTCTTCCCTTGGCTGAGCTCACATCTGAATATCCTCATCTCCAAGGAGCAAGAACAAGAGGCCAAAGCTTGGAGGTAGTCTTCAAGCATCAAGAGCACCACTCAAAACCAAGGTATTCAATTCCTTGTTTAGGTGTTCTTTAACATTTCAATTCATATTGCTGTATTTGGTGGAAGACAAACCACCGCATCAAAAATTGTTGTAATTGGTGGACTAGATCAAGGATCAACCACCTGATAAAAAAAACTCTAATTGGTGGAAGACAAACTACCGTATCAAAAAAACTGTTGCAAGAGGTGTATGTTATGTAAGTACCTCTTATTTAGTGGAACCAAGAGAGATTGCTCTTGATAGTGGATGTAGGTCTAGGACCGAACCACTATAAATCATTGTGTTTATTGTTTGTTGTGTGTGGATGTTGCTTTGCTTTCTTGTCACTTGAGTTGATGATCTTTTATAAGCTACATCTTTGTTGCTCTAGTTGCATTTCTAGACACTCATAACTCTGAATATCTCTCTCAATTTTAATAATCTTTCAGATTGTTCTTTAATAACATCTAAGTCTTGAAAAGAAATTTTTAATAGTCCTATTCACCCCCCCTCTAGGACTTGGTGAGATCTAGTTATTGTACTTTCACGTATTTCTTCTACGGTTGAGCCACAGTTTGGCTACGGCTTAGCTGTAGCACATTATACTGCTTGGCCGTGGCTTAGCCATGGGAGGTTTTCAATTTCTCATGCTATCGGGTTTTCAAGCCATAAAATTGCTTATGGCTAAACCACGGCTAGGTTACTGCGTAGCCGTAGTATATCCTATGGCTTAGCCGTAGCTCAATCGTAGTATAATTTTCAAATTTGTTGCTCTTTGGAATTCAAGCCATAGAAGACTTACGGCATAGCTGTAAGCTTCAGATTTCCTAAAACTCAAGTACTACATGTATAGTTTCAAGACTTGCAACTTAACATGCACTTTTAAATTGATGGAAGAGAGGCACAAATAAAGGGTTGTAAAACACATTACAATTGAAAGATTTGCAAGAATTATAAGAATCATATTATACCAACTTGCATTCATCCAAAATTTGGTTATACTTGCCTTAGATAAAGCTTTTCAGACTATTAATCTTTTGTAGCTCAATTTGGGTATTCTTGACCTAAATGCCATGCATGTAAGAAATAAGGAAGGAGATGAGTACATGTATTGGAATGAGAGTCCTCTAGACTCAAGAGAGCTGTAATGAGACAAGCTCTTACCTTGAAGATGGATTAGAAGGAGAAGGAGCGTAAATCTTCTACTTTAAGGACAAGAGGTGAGCTTAAAGATGATAGAATGGAGTGTAAGAACCTTAGGTCACACATGCAAATCTTCTATCCCCTTGATTTGAGAGAAAAGGTGGTGAAGATATAGAAGAAGAAAAAAGAAGATGTTGGAGAGGAGTGCATATAGGAAGAAAAGGTTGAATGGGTAGTTGAACCTTTTATATGGCATATATCGTTTTTGGAGTTTATAAGAAAGTTCATATTCCTTGGGATAATTTCAGTTTAAGTCAAATGAGTTATTAACTAATTCAAATGACTTCATTTGCATTCAAGTCAATTACGGAAGTTAACTAGTTTGATGAGACATATGTGATGACGCCAATATGATACTTGAATAACATAAACTTACAAAGTTTAAAATTACAACAAGGGCTCGTATCTACTTAATCCATGTTAAACTCAACTCAACTACCTATCTATAGCCCTAAATGTGACTCATTACGACAAAACATTATTAGCTATGCTAATTTTATAGAAATTCGCTAATAACTTAATCAATTAGTCGCTAAACATACTTACTTAGGCTCGGAGTGTTACATCCTCCCCCGCTTAAGAATCATTCAGTCTTCTGAATGAAAACACACCTACGTGAAGAGGTTGGGATACTATTTTGCCATTTGTTCTTTAAGTTCCCATGTGGCTTCATCGGGACCATGATGTTCCCAAAGGGCTTTGACCCATCGTATGGTCCTTGTATGTAGTATTTGCTCCTTTGTACAAATGATATGGAGGGGGCGCTCGACGTATGATGCATCCGGCTGAATCTGGACATCATCATACCGAATGACCTGGATAGGATCTCTAACATATTTGGGGAGCATTGATACGTGAAACACATTGTGTATGCTGGAGAACTCAACATGAAGTGCTAACCTGTAAGCTCAATCACCAGCCCTCCTCTTGATTTTGAACAAGCCTACATACCTTGGAGCCAATTTGCCTTCTTGGCCAAAACATATTGTGCCCTTCATAGGAGAGACTTTTAGAAAGACCCAATTACTAATCTGAAACTCTAAATCTCTTCTATGAGTATCAACATAACTTTTTTGTTTTAAACAAGCAACCTTTAAATTCTCAATTGTTTTATATACCTTTTCGGTAGTTTTAGCAATAATTGTTAGTCTGTGGAAACTTCTAGTTCTAACTTTTTCCTAACTAACTAGACTCCAACATTTATGTCCATATAATGCTTTATACGAAGCCCTACCAATGCTTTCATGAAAGCTGTTATTATATGCAAATTCACATAATGATAGATGCTTAGCCCATTCTTTTTCAAAGCTTAGGACACCGGCTAGTAAAATGTCTTGCAAAGTCTAAATAGTGCGTTTAGATTATCCATCCGTCTGCGGGTGGCATGCTGTACTGAAGCTCAATTTGGTACCCATAGCTTCTTGACAAGCTTTCCAAATTGATGATACAAATTTGCTATCACGATAAAAAACTATGGATACTAGCGTACCACGCAGCCTTACAATCTCATCCACAAACTTCTTGCCCATCTCTGATAATTTCATACCCTTCTTTAAAGGAATAAAGTGGGTTGACTTTGTTAGCATATACACAATCACTCAAATTGCATTATTCTTTTTACTTCTTGGGGGTAACCTAGAGACAAAGTCCATTGTGATGTATTCCCATTTCCACTGAGGAATATGCAATGAGTGTAAAGAACCAGGAGGCCTCTGATGATCAACTTTCACCTTCTAGCATGTAATTCACCTAGTTATGAATCCTGCAATTTCTCTTTTTATATTGTTCCACCAAAACCGATCCTTTTGGTTCCGATACATCTTCGGGTTACCAAGGTGCATCGCATATCTAGCATAATGTGCATTTGTCATTAGGCTCTTTTCAGGCCATCAAGAGTTGGTACGTACAATCTATTCTTGATATATAAGCCACCATCCTCTAAGCGAAAATCTGGTCTATCTCCTAAATGGTCTTTAATTCACACTAGATTCAGAACTTCAAACTGTCTATACTATGTAACCCCTCAGAGGGATGTAAATGTAAATTCCCTAGAGAATGGAAATGAAAGGCTACCAGGACCATTCAAGTATGATGTTGTTGAACACTTGAAACACATACTTGCATAGTTGCACATTCTCAATTTACTACAAATGTTTAAAGAAATCTATAACAATCTCATATGGGAACTACAGACTTTAAATCAATGAAATTAAGCTCAGATAGAGAAAGTGCACCAAAGTGAAAAGAGTATCAAGATGCAAAGACAGAAAGCTAAAGGAGAAATGTAAAGAGTGTTGTTATGTTCCAAATGCTGTAAAGGCAACAGTCTCCTTCTCAAAATAAGATCTCCTACTTAGAAAAACCAACCATACTAGGCCCCTCTATTTCATTGCCTATTTGAAGGAAATACCAATACCTAGGGTCCAAGTTGATTTAGGATTTGCACTAAACCTCATTACCACGATAGCACTACAAGAACTTGGAATTCCTAGAAGTAAGCTATCTAGTACAAGTACTTCTCTATAACGGCATGGTGGGGAAATATAGAATCTGATTGGAAAGATACGAGTCAAGTTCCCACTCAAAAACTTGACATCAGAAGCCACCTTAGATGTCATCAAAATCAGGGCATGCTATAGCATTCTATAGGAAGAAAATGACTCCATGAATATGCCATCGTACCTTCAACATTACACCAGTACCTCAAATACAATGATGATGATAGCAAGGTACACGCATCTTTATGGACAAGAAGCCTTTCAAAGGAAATGAAGTCTACTTCACAGAGCCAGTAATGTACAAAGAGAAGTCCAAAAAGCTAAAGTCTAAAAAAGATAAAGGCAAGGCTTCTCTAAGTCAGGAAAAGGTGGAAGTTCCACAGAAAAGAGAAAAAGCCAGGAGCGGGTGGTTTGATTCGTGGAGCAACCAATCCTTATAAAAGACAAGGATAAAACTTTGTTCATTCTTATAAATGCATCTTAAGAAAGGGCAGTCATCTAAAATAAGAAGAATGACAAGTTAGTTATGACCACATCATCAATTCTCGATGACACTCAGAGATACATCATCATGGTTCAATTGGTAAAAATCATGTAAGAAAATGGGGAGTCAGCCTTAGTTTATCTGCCGATGGAAGGGAATGGCTGGCAAATGCAAGGATTCTTTGGAATTTGAGGCCTTCAAACAACTAACAAAAGTAGCTGTGAGGGTAGAAGACGATCTTCTTCGACTACAACAAGACCACAACAAGATCATCTACTTTATTGAGTTGCAAGAAATAACAAACTTGAACAGTCTATCAGTTTAGGCCAGTTTGTACAAACCAATTAGAAGCAAAGAGAATCAGCTCAAAGATTCATCAATAAATGGGCCAATATGGCAAATTGATCAATGAATTACCATTACAAAAGGCTTGTATAGACTTATGCCAGCACGAACTTCATTAATGCATTCGAAGGATCATGATAGGAATGGGGTTCCAATCATTCGAAGAACTATCCCAAGTGTTTACAAACATTGAAAATAGTGCCATGCACCCAGCAAGGAAGCTATAACGATGCCACTCCATGTTTGCAGTATCCATTGTCCATGAGTCAGACACTGAATCAAAACAGGAAATGCATGAAATATCACAGGAGGTGTCCTCCATGCATTCTGTGGCCATATGATCCACCATTGCATTCATGGCCAATTCTATCTCCCACTTATAATGCTAAAGGAGCAACCTTCATTGTTCAACCACCAAAGAACAATTCTCGCCCGTCTCTACTATTTCAAGTTGAAGATGCTTACTTCTCACACTCTACTGAGTAAATCACAAATGAAGGATGAGTAAGGCTTAACCAATACAGTTGACAATTGCTCCAAATGATGAAAAAGATGGGTTACAACTTTAAAAGAGCCACTGTCCCATACAACGAGATGACTCACAAGCAAGAGAAGACCTTAATAGAAAAGGTCGTATAGAAACTACTACATATGGCCTAAATTATGTTCCTTTTAGCAACATCCATACTGCCTCCCCCAGCTTTGAAGTAGAGAAAATTTCCTTCACAAAAAGATATGAGTATTATGATTCAGAAGCTATAGTCATGGCGAAAGAACCCCCTGGTCGGGCCACCTTCCAACACCATGAAGGAGAAAGTGATGATGATAGCACCCCATCCAAAGCCACAAATTCATGGGTCAAGCTTCAAAATGATACATGTTGGGATCATCTTGTACTCATTATGAAATCCAAAGAGTAAAACCCTTGGAAAGGGAAAAGGTATTGGTTGAAGCTAGAAAATGATACAATAAAGGCATTCATATAGTTGGAAGCTACCGGTAACAATGTGGAAAAGCCTTCTCATAACCCTCCAACCGAGGATCAAGTTCAAAAAAATAACCTAGGAACCTCAATGAAGCCTCTATCAACTTTTGTAAGCTCTAAAATGAAAGGAAAGGAACTTGAAAAGTACATCAACTTTTTGCGTGAGCACAAAGATTGTTTTGCTTAGACCTATGCAGAAATGTCAAAGCTTGGCCTTGAAATCAAAGTTCACAAATTGAACATCACTCACTAGCTGAAGACTGTAAAATAAGATCAAAGGCGTACAAAGCCTCAAATAATGGACAAAATAGGAAAAGAAGTCCCAAAACCTAAAGACGTTGGGTTCATCCTAAAAAGCAACACCTAGACAAGTTGACAAACATAGTCCCTATCCCTAAAAAGAATGGCCAAATCAAGTTGGCATTGACTTTGGAGACCTAAACAAAGCATGCCCTAAAAATGAATTTTCATTACCCATTCCAAAAATCATGATCAATAACACTTTCGGATACAAAAGGATGTTATTCATGGATGGGTTCTTAGGATGTAACTAAATAAAGATGCATGCCAAGGGTGAAAAACATATCTCATTTCCAACCCCCTTCGGAAGCTCCTGTTAGACAATCATGCATATACAATCATGCACTTTGGACTTAAGAATGCAGGAGCAACTTACCAAAGAGCAATGATGAAGATCTTCAAGGACATGCAACACAAGACAGTTGAGTGCTATGTTTATGACTTTGCAGTCAAAAGCTGGAAAAGCAATTGATCACTTGAAAGATCTTTGTAAATTTTTTGAGTGGTTGTGAAAATACAAGCTTCGCATGAACCTGCTACTTTAGGAAGGTTCCTCAAATTTGTTGTTCAAAAACAAGGAACTGAACTTCATTCCAGCAAAGTTAAATCCATACTAGAGATGTTCCCACCACAGGCATTGAAACAGCTCAAAGGGCTATAAGGAAGGCTTGCATACATCAGAAGGTTTATTTCCAACCTATTTGGAAAATGCCGACAATTCTCCAAACTAATTTTAAAAAAAAGGGTAGAGTTTATATGACACAAAGAGTGTGGTGATGCCTTCCAAGATATTAAAAAGGTATCTCACCTATCCTTGCAATGCTGATGCTAAGAAAACCTTCCTCTACACAAGAGCTTTGGGCCACTCATTAGGGGCATTGCTTGCTCAAGTAAACGATGAAGGAAGATAGGTTTCTTTCTATTACCTCTTTCGAATATAGATCGAGGCGAAAAACAAATACCGCCCAGTCGAAAAGGAATGTCTTGCCCTGATGTTTGCAATCCAAAAGCTTCAGCACTACCTGCTGTCTAAAACAATATACCTTATCTCCCAGGTAAATTTGTTGAAGGTGTTAGTCACAAAAGCCAGGAACTTAAGTGATCGATTAGCAAAATGGTCCATCATATTGACATAGTATATATACAGACAAAAGTAGTCAAAGAGCAAGCCTTGGCAGACTTCTTAGTAGAACACCCTTTAACAAAAGATTCCCAGCTTGACGAAAAACTTCTACACGAGCCTATGTTCCTTGTAAATCAACCAATGTCAGAGCTAGATCCTAATATACATTGGGTCATGCACGTTGACGGTGTCTCAATGACCAATGAACTTCACCATAAGGTATCAAGGGTAAGAATAATCTTCTGTAGTCTAGAGAAGGTTTACATACTACATTACTTCTCTCTAACTGAAGCATGTTCCATTAATGAGGCGAAATATACTACTCTCATCATAGGACTCGAGCTCACCTTGGACTAAGACATTCACATCCTAGGGGTCTACGGGGACTCTCAGCTCATCATCAAGCAAATGGACCTAGAGTATAAAGTAAAGAAACTAAGTCTACTATCATGTTTCAACAAAGCTCAATAATTGAGTAAACAACTCTCACTTATTGAGTTCAACCATATTCTAAGGCATTAGAATGCGAAAGCAGAATCACTTGCCAAATTAGCAGCATCATTGGCTGTGCCAAAGGATGAAAAGATCAATGTAGAAGTTCTCAAACGGTGATTTTTGCCTCCCTTAGATATACATCAAACAATGTCTGATTACTTTAGATACACAGGCAATTGAAGGTTCTCTTTTGAAAACACCTTCAGAGATTGCCTGAAAATCCTGAAGATAGGGCAAGCACTTAATGGCGAGCCCCAAACTTACATTTCGATATGGCCTATAAAACACTATACTAAAAATCCATCTACCGCTGCCTGTCTCAAAAGGAAGGAGAAAAACTCTAAGGGAAGTACACACTGGCCATTACAGAGCACATTAAGCAGGGCCAAAGTTACATGACCAGGTTTGGAAACCAAGTCAAAACTAGCCAACAATGGTTTCCGACTCCATTAAATTTGTGAAATCATGCAGGGAATGCCAAATTCACGGAGATTACATTCATGTGCCTTCATAAAATTCACACCCTACTTCCGTCTCCTAGCCACTCGAAGCATGGAGAATGGATATCATTGGCAAAATCCATCTAGTGTCAAACCATGGACATCACCTCATCCTAGATATTATAGACTATTTCTCAAAATGGCCTGAAGCAGTACCTTAAACCCAAGTCAAAGCATGTACGATCATCGACTTTGTGAAAACACACATCATTTGCTTGTTTGAGGAACTAAAGCGTTTTTACCATGACAACAAGCCGCAATTCAACAATAACAAGTTTTATGGGTACTGTGACAAAAATAGAATTCAATGTTGTCCATACACAACTTATAATCCAATAGCAAATGGCCTGGCTGAAGTATTCAACAAGGCTGTTTGCAAGATTTTGAAGAAAATCATTTCAAGCAACAAAAAAAATGTGGGGAACAAAATTACCAGAAGCATTGTGGGCTTATCATACTATAGTTGACTGTCCTACTAAATCTACCCCTTTCTCTTTGGTGTACGGTTATGAAGCAATGGTGCCTCTAATGATACAACTTCCTTCCTTCCACATGGCACTTGTAGAAAAACTCACACAAGAACAAAATGCAAAATTGAGACTCCTAGAGTTAGAAAACCTTGACGAGGAGTGATTAGTTGCTAGACAAAGTATCGGGCTATATCAAGCTTGTATGGTAAGAGCAATCAACAAAAAGGTGAGACACAGGTCTAAAAAATGTGACCACTATTAGACCAATCATCCTAACTCGTAAGTCCAACGGAAAATTTGAACCCAAATGGGAAGGACCATTTTTCATCAACAAAGTCTACTCCAATGGCGCCTATGCAGTCCTTACAATGGAAGGAAATAGGTGCATGATGTCCATTAATGGATAGTTTTTGAAGCGATACTACCCTTGAAGGAAGTTTCTTCTGTTGGAAGTAGGTGGGTCTCTTAGATAGATGTTCAAAACTTTTGACCCACTTGACATAGGGATCAACTATCTATAAGACCAAAAACCCAATCCATGATGCATTACCCTCAATCTCATGACCATGTACAGTAAATATTCTATAAAAAAAACATAATCAAGCAGCACTAAACATCCATAATAATCTACGACATGCAAGAAGTAGATCATACCTTTGGAGATTTGTAGTGCTTTAATGGAGAAGTTGCGACTCTACTGGTGATGAGAATCTTCAACACCTCTTAGCCTTCCACGCTATGACCCGAATTGGATTTCTTTTCTCAAGAAGATTGGTGGAATCTTCAGGAGAAATCCCAACTCGAAACTCCAAGGAACTAGAAGAGAGAAGGAGAGAGAAACTCGTGCAACTCTTGCATGAACAAGGTTTTGGGCATGAGAGAGACTCTTATTGGACGTCCAAGAGATTTTATATACTTTTAAATCTCTTCCTTGCTTAATTGAAATAGAAGTCTTATTCCTTGCTTAATTGAAATAAAAGTCTTACTTCCAAAGCAATTAGCAACTTTTTCCTTTCTTAACCCTTCTTTCTAGAGTTCAAGACGGATTATTATTTTCCAATAACTTGGGCTAGCGTGGGGACCACTAGGGATTCCTTAGAAAGCTGGCTCCAACTGGAACACCGCGACCCCACATCTCATGTGTGATCTGGGCCCGCAGTTAATTGCAAATAACACTACTATATAAATGCAATTGCACTCTAGTCTTAGGAATAAATTACAATGAAGACCTAAACTTCCCAATTACCACAAGTAGGCCCCTCTATCAATATCCGTGGATCAATTAGAATAAATCTGTCTCTTCCAATATAAGTTTCACATCTTGTTATCCTTGAGCCCCAATTAATCACAGTAATCATCAGTACCATTCACAGTAATCATCAGTACCATTCAATTAACTCTTAATTAAGATGGGTGCACACTTACTAATGACAAATCCATTAATTGGCACAAGGGGATAATAGAGATAGATTCCATCTTGATCATTCAACATTCCTGCAGTTCTACTACCACATACCCAAGACACCGAGGTGTTAACCTACAGTCGGCATCACTCATTGGTGACTCAAAGCAAATGAATAGATAGAAACTTGAGTTCATCAATGTCTCAGGATTGAGAGCCTATTGCCAGGGAATTATGAGAGCATACCTTATTATTGAGATAAAATTTCATAAGGTGCATCTCATGGTCCTTCAATACATCCAATGTACCAGCACCGTGATCCAGAATCTTACATTTTGATGATCGAGATAAATCACACTATCTCATAGTGATCAAAGTGTTGCAACCTTATCAAATGAGATGCCCCGTCTCATTATTGGTCGTGAAGCTTATTTAAGTATAAGATTTGTGACATATATCTCCCGTGTGTGGATCTCATCCATGGACATATATCATATTTAATATACTAATGGGACCCGGTTCAACTCATGAACTATTATGTCATATGTATTGGTCATGTGCATGAAGTAGTAAAATAACATTCATCTCATGAAAGTAAAGCATGATTCTATTGATAAATAAAGAAATTAATCAATTTATTACATCAACTGATGGATTGAGTCCACAAAATCTAACATCTTCTTCTCCCATGGTTGAAAAAAAAAATCAAATTAGGTCACAAAGATCTTCTATGATAACTAAGAAGAAATAAGTCGAGGGTACCTGATAAAGTCATACACCAGGACATCGGCCAGCCAACATCCATTCACTCAACCCCTTTTAAACGGATCAAAAGAAACAAGTCAAGGCCCCAGTTAAAGTCATACATTAAGTCACCAACCAAAGTCTATTCTTTTGACCTTTTTCAACAAACCAAAAGGACTAAGTTATGAGTCCTGGATAAAGTCATACACACTAACACCAACTAAAGTCCATTTATATGACCCTTTTGTTTTAAGGTCTACGGTCTTTAACCAGAAGGACTCTGGACCACATACATCAAACCATGTAAATCCATACAAAAAAGAAACCACCAAAAACCACTACAAAATCAACATTACCATCCATTCATTCATGCAAAAAGTTTCTTTACAAAAAGGAAAGAAAAATACATTAGACAAAGAACTTCTAAATATGCTCAGAAAAATCCTTAAGTTCAAAAGTCATCTACTGACTCAAATGAGCCACGTAAGCATGTGCAACAGGTTCAGTGGCGTCTCATCCCATCTTCATGTTGAGGATCTCTTCCACATATCATATAAGGTCATCTAACTCAGCTTTTCGGGCATCCAATATACTATTAACACCCTATAACTTCTCGGAAGAAGAAGAGAGCAATACTTTATCCTTAGCATAAGAGGCCCGAAGCTCAGTAGGTTTCTTTTCAGTATGCTCAATTTGTTTCCTTAAAGATTCCATTAAGCTCTTGGCATAGTTGTTGTCAAGAAATGATTGCACTCTTAGTTGCCTGAGCTGCTGAACTTCATGCTCAAGGGCCAACTTCTTGTCTGGCACCTCCGGCTGATAAAATGTAACGAAATCTTGCTCAGTCCCCAGACTTGCCACTTCTTGACGTTCTCAAAAAGCTCCTAAAAAATGACTGTCAATGGTCGTACATCCATGGCACTGGCACCAACCCCCAAAGCAAATCCCACCAACCAATGAAAAGAGCCAATGGATCTGATTTTAACTGAGGATAAAACATAAAGAAGGCTGCCTAAAACAAGCTACATGGTGTCCTTGGCCGCTTCCGTAAAACCCAAGTCTTCCTTTGTTGCTTACCTCTTATGAGCAGATACTCCTTCAAAGGAATAACTGGATTCATTAACACCCGCAATCATCCTCTCAAGCCTTACTATCACTGATTCAACTTCCGTAAAAATAGATTATAGGTCCAGTAATTAAGAAGCTTTTTTATGAAGTTCCTCAAGTATTGTCCAGATAACCAAACCCAAGGTGAAGCGGTAATTAAATCGTCTTTTTTTTTGTCAATTTGATTTATTTTGGTTTTACTTTCGGCTCATGATTTCTTTTCTTTGTAGAACAAGTAGAATTGCCGCTCAATCAGCCTGAACCCATTTTATCAAAAGATCCAGTGGTTAAGCAACAAAACTTTTTGTCTCCAGTGCTTAAGCAACCCATTTAAGAAGGAGAATCTCCTTCTCTTGAGGCGGTGGAGGCTTTCCTTGATGATAGTACTTCTCATCAAGAGGTTTCTAAAGTGAGTAGTTTTACAAAAGAGCTTGGCGTTTGCCTTTAAGAGTCCCCTGAAGGGGCTGTCGACGAAAGTTGTCATGGAGGATGATAAAAAAAGCTCTTAACACGGCCGCTAGGTTGATAGGAGATGGCTGTGAAGCAAAAAGAGGACCCGATAATCGTGATTAGGTCAGAGGAGACTGGATTTAGCCCTAATACCTTTCCGAAGATATCTGTCGAGGAGGGTTGGAGTCAACGGATCCCTTTAAGTCCAAAGATGTGGGCAAAAGATCCCTATTGTTGAATCAGGGCCAAGATTTCTAATGTGGACACCTTTATGTTAGCAGTCCTGAAGAGGTTCTGCAGTAAGCCAAGCTGAATAGCACTGACCATTCTCCTATGGTTTAGTTTAAGGGTTAACGAGCGATTGGTTTTTCACCAGTTTCCATGGCTTCGATAACCAAGGGAGCGACACCTTTGAAAAGAAAACGCTTGGGTGATATTTCAACTCCTGATGTTACTGCAATAGTTACTGAAGCAAGACCATTCATACGATCTACTCTCATCCTTGAAGGAAGGTTCTCTGTCATATGACCCACTTCATTTGAGCACAAATGGATCATGTAGACGTTTAAATGACTTAAAATGAAAATAAATGTAAAAAGCTGGACTTTCTTATAAATTCTAAAAATATATAACTTAAAATAGCCTTATATTCATTTCGATTAATCTTTTCTTTCCTAAGCTACAGCTGACCTTCTCTTCTTGTATGCTGGAGTTCTCCTTCACCTTTTACCTTATTCTTCTCATCAATTCACACCATGAGATGGTGCATGTAATCTTTGAGTACAGATCTTCCATTCTCTAGCTCTCCTACACCTCTAAGGACACTCAGAACTAAAAGATTTTTCTTCCATAAGCACCTAAGGTGAAATCTTCCTTCTACTAACAGAAATTTGGTGAATTATGAGCCGAGACGACTCTTATAAACTGCATACAAGAACACTCATCATTCATTTCAATTGCATGTTGTGTTAGGGTTTTAAGATTGGGTTTTCTTTCACTATTTGAGACAAAAGAAGGGAATTTCTGTCCACACATCATAAATTAAGGCAAGTTAAGCATAGTATTGTTTAATGCATGTTGGTAATGTTTTGATCCTATTATTGATTACATGTTGATTTGATATTTCAGCCTTATTTCAATGTTTTCTATTAAAAATGGATAATGAATGTGCATGGAATTGAAATTGAATGAAGAGAAGGAGATGTCGTGTTGTTAGATAATGTTTATTACAGTAGAATGATAATTTTGGGTTGGGACCTGAAGCTTTCCATGCAGGTACTTAAATGGGAAGATAAACAAGTGTGCTACAGAATTCAGAATTGGAATTCTAGAGCACGCGCACTTGTCTAATGAAAATTTGTTAGTTGAAACTTTTTATAGCCAAAAGCATGGGTCCTCAAGCGTGCCCTAGACATGCTCAAGTGGGCCCTCGCAACTTTGAAGGATCTATTCTGGACCACTTCTATATTAAATAAGGGTTTTGTAACTACCCCAATTAGTTTAAAACTCTTCATAATTAACCCTAAGGTTAGTTGTGATATAAAATTTAAATAGTAGGACTATAAGACAATTAAAGACCTATTAGGGCCTTACAGTTTTAGAACCTTGACCAAAATCACTTGTCCTAATGATGATTGGAATACATGAGGTGTCTTGGCCTGAAGATTACCTTTGTCTGACTAGTCTCACACTTAACCATGGGTATTGGTTTAGGGGCTTTTGATACACAATACATATATGTATCACCAAGCAAAGATAGTCATGTATCGAATAACCTAAAACTACATTGAAATGGACAGGTAGAGATAGTGGATGACTAGATTAGGATTTGGCTAGTAAAATACCTTGACTCCTTTAATTAAAGTTGCATTGAATCTTGAAGAGTCTACAATTGCTCTCTATTATTATAATTAGATTTTTTTTCTTCATAAATCATGACTTGTTTAATTATACAGCTTTCGCCATTACTTGGTTATTTGTTTGAATTCAACTGAGTAATAATGACTTGACTAGACTATATTGTAATGACTTGTGTAGATTGAATACTTACTCAATTTTAATTTAATGACTCAATTAGTTTGGCACTACTTCGCTTCAACCTTATTAGACTCGACAGGGTTGAACTTAGTGTAGACTTGATTTGTTACCACTATAGTAGGTATTTGGAGCTTCCGGACTCCAAGCTTGCAAAGACCTAGCTATACCTAGGCCAGGGCACTAGTGTTCCCAATGAAAGGATCCCTACAAGAAGGACTTAGGAATTGTAGTAACCAACTTGATTATTGTATTTCTTTTAATTAATACGTATATCATGTTATATTCAATACTCAACATGCCTAGTATACTGAATTGACCTCTTATAATCAATTGTCATATGATTCTTTAGATTTAGTGTTGTGCTACTTGAATTATGCTTATACTTTGCTAAATAGTCTCATTCACTGCTATCTAATTAGTGTTACAGGCATAGATACCAATCATAGTCTTGTAGAGACCGCGGAGGTGGAGGAGGAAACCATAATGTTTCCTTTAAGCCTTGACGAGTTGACAATAGAGGCCCTCTGACCGATCCCAGTATGGAGAGCATCACAACAACATTCTAGGGTTTTGTATATTGGGCTTTTGGAGGTATTATATCATCTTGCATTAGTTTTTGTATAGACATACATGATAGTTCTTTTGTATAGTGTTCATATAGGTAGTGTATATCTTTTGGTTAGACATGTTCACAGTAGATCCTCTTCTTTTGTATAGACATACATGTTGACCTATAAAAAATCACAAACAATACAAGTGTTACAGTGAAAACATTACACCCGAATTCCAAGGCAAGGGAACACAAACCTTAGAGTTATGGGATACCAGGTCAACTACTGCATCCAGATGTTTAAGCTTGGTGATAGTTACTCTAAAGACTTCAGATGAGCTCAGAGTACAAGAGTCCAAATTTCAAAGCCATTGGACTTCTCTAGTCACTCAACTTGGCAACCATCAAATTCAAGGTTCACTGACTCAAGGTTTTGGGGTCACTGAGCATATTCAAACTTTTGTATTACTAAAGTGGTTGAAATCACAAGACAACTCCAAAATATGCTTAGGAATGATGTTTCAAAGTTCCCTAGCATTTGGACTTCACTTCAACTTAAATTCAAGCTTAAGTGACTGTCTCTCATGTTCCTTAGGGTAACTGTGGCAACTAACACTTCTACATCAAAAAAACAATGGAAACTCATAGGAATGTTTTCAAATACAATCAAGAATATTCCTTCAAAGTTTCAGGACATTTTGACATCACTTAGACTAGACTCAAATTCAGGTGGTTGTCTTTCAAGTTTTTTGAGGTCACTGTGCAAAGTGACACCTCATGAAGAGAAAATCAATTGAAACTCCTGGAGAAAGTTCAATTCATATTCAGGAGTAGCTTTACAAAATTTCAAGCGAATTGATGTCATTAGACCCCAAATGCAGCATACATTTCAACTATGGGTCAATGACCCCCAAACCTTGAGGTCACTGAGCAAAGTTCTACTCCTAGGTGGCCAAAGTTGATGAAATTCAAATGAAATACTCAAATCATGTTTAGAAATGATGTTCGGAAGTTTCAAGAAAAAAGGACTTCAGTTGACCCTAATTCAGCTACATGTCAGCCTAGGGGTCAATAACCTCCAAACCTTGGGGCATTGACCAAAGTCCTACTTCCGGGAGGCCTAAGTTGATGAAATTTGGATGAGAGACTCAAAATGTATTAAGGGTTAGCTTCCAAAAATTTTAAAGCAGTTGGATATCATTTGAATGAAAAACCAACTGATTACCTACAATTCAAGGGGACATTAACTTAAAACATGTTATGGGGTCACTAACTACATTCCTACTTCCATAGAGCCAAATCACATTAAATTTAGATAAAATCTTCAAAATGTACCTGAAATCAACTTCTCCAAGTTTCAAGATCATCAAAGGTCATTTGGGCCCCAAAACAGCCGAAGGAATAGTCCACTTTCATGAAAAGTCAAAGGGGGATTTGATAAACTTATTGTGGTCAAAACTTGATGAAAATTTTACATCAGACTCAAAATAGCGTTAAAAGGATTCCTTCAAGTTTTATGATGTTTAGACATCGTTTAAGCCCTGAACTGATGGTGACTAGCCACACGTACCAACAAGCCCATAAAGGGACACTACAGTGACCGCAACTCACAATCGTTACCATCTACATGTAGTTTCAGATGATTTTAAGTGGTTATTTCACTTTATTTCAAATTCTAACTACTGGAAACCACCCAAAGTCCCTCTGAAGGCTATAAAAAGTACACTTGGGTCTTTGGAAAAGGGTCCAAACTCTCTCCTCTCAAGGCATTCCATATAGAAGCATTTGGTAACACTTTGACAAAGATTCATCTTCACTAAGAGCATTTTCTGTAACACCTAAGTTCTCTTCCACTTCTCACCATCTCAAGGTGAGTCCATGGCTACAAGTAAAGGGAGTCACTATTAAGTCTTAGGAACTACTACATGAAGGCTTCATTTGGCCATGGCAAATTGAAAGGATGAAACTTTGCTCTCTTCTTTCATTTTCCACTTAAAAGGCAATGGTTATGTTAGAAGTTGTGGTGAAATTCTTGTAGATACGATTCTAACCTTTGAAATTTATAAGGTCAAAGGTCAAAATGACAACTTTGGCCAATTTTGCAACTCTTTTAGATTTGCACAAAAGCAGTCTATAAATTGAAGTGATGATTGTCCAAGATCATAGGTGATTCCGGAATTCGATTTAGGCTTCTAAGTTTCTATTTACATGATCAAATTTTAAAAAACACAATTTACAATACTTTCAAGGAGTTCTAGAAGCAAACATGGAGGAGAAAAAGTGATTTTTCAACAACTTCCTACTAATGACCGAACCCACTGTCACTGGCAAGGAATCATTGACCGAGCCCCGAGGCCACCGACTCTTGTCCCTTTATTTTGTGCACTTTTTCCATATTTTTCATTTAATTCAAATTTTTTGTATTTTTAACGTAGCTTGAATTGCATCTAAGACTAAAGGGAGGGACTGTAATTTTCTAAAACTTACTAACAGTTTGCATCCCTGAAGTCAAAGCATTGAACCATTGTAAATTATGGGAATTTAATGATTATCAATTTTACTCCCATTTTTTTTTTGTGTGTTTGGCTTTTTGAAATGTGGACTTGAATCATTGCATTCATCACAATTTCCTGCATACAATACATACATGTTCATGTCATATTGCTTTTGGATGTACAACTTACAGAATCTAGAAATGAAATATATTCTCTTGTACATTGGATTTGTTATTAGTGGACTGTTTTTATGAATGAGTTACCATTGAATTAGTAATTGAAAATGGAATAAAATATATTGGTGATATTGACAGGCTTTTGTGTGTTTGGTATACGGACATGTGTCCGTTAAAAGTTCCTCACATGTGCTTGTGAACATCCATTGTGAATTGATGTGAATTTAATTAATCTACTTAAAATTGCAAGTGCACAACTATCTTGTTGAAATAATGGCAAATAAAGGTCGATCCCACAGAGAGGACTTTTAAACTTTTTAATTAAAATCTGAAATTTTCTTTTAAAAAAAATAACAATGATAAAAGAGATGTGCGGTATGAAAATCAGTAACTAAACAAAATCTAGATCTAAGTGCAAAGATGACAAAATGATAAATAGATCAGAATGTCAAGAGTTCACTCAAAAACCAATCCATCATTCCATGTAATTGATAAAATAGAAATTCCCAAAAAAAAATCTTCTAATAAAAAACATAAGTTTTTAAAAATTTATCTAAGGCTAAAACCTCCTTCACCTCATAAAATTGTGAATTAAACTAAACATCACACATAAATCAAACATAGATTATCAAAGACCTAGATCTAAGCATAATCTATTAAGAAATCATGCATGATTAAAATATTATTCAATGATAACTAAAAGTCAGAGGTTGTCAAAGACTTAAAGGTAGATTTATTGAACAAATAAAGCCTGCAAAGTAACAACTAAACTATTCAATCAAATTACATGAAAAGAATCTACTTAACTTTTTCTAACATTCTGATCCAAAGGACTACTCCTCCATAGAAAAAGCATTTTTGAACTTCTTCATTAAAATTTCCAGATAATTACAATAATATCTCTCAAATCTCTCTCTCATAAGCCTAGTTTCTAAAGAAGGGCTCCATAATACCCAAAGTATTTTTCTATAATTTCTACACTAAAGAGAAAATAGAAGAAAGGAGAAAGAGGAGAGGAGAATCTCTTTTGGAGGGATGATCCTCTTGGACGTCCATGGATTGCTTAATATAGGGCATAGGATGCCCTATTTTCTCTCCATAGATCCTACTTTGTAGCTAACCCATATCTTAGTGAGGTAGGCTTTCTTTTCTTGTCGCCTTTCTTTTTTCCTTTTTGTAATAAGCTTGTAACTTCCTTCCTCTTTTAAAGAATCTTATTTTGACCTTTGGACTTTAGAGAGATTTTTAAGAAGAGAGCATCTTTTTAAAAAATATCTTAGATTTTCTCAAATCTTCTTGAGTTATATTGAGAGTAATTTAAGAAATTGCAAGCAAAGATGTACACCACTCAAAGGTGTGTAACATGAAGAAAGTTTCCAATCTTTCGACAATTTTGCCTAAAAATATACAATCAATTGATGTAATAATCGATCCTATGGACATCTACTTGAAAAGAGCTTTTCAACGGTAGGTAGATTGTCCAATTCTGACACTCAATTTAAGAGTTATAACCATTTTAATCTATGCTATCAAAAAAAGGGAGATTGACTTTTCATTTTTGAATTCCCCTTATTTGACTTTCCTTTTCTTGAATTCTCTCCACCTTGACTTTCTTTTTTAAATTCAAATTTGAATTATTTCAATAATTAGAGAGTAGGACCCCCTTTGACCATCAAGCATGTGTGCATATGTATGTTGGGTCCTCATGAAGCCAATCTTCCAAATTTCTTGCACTCTATGTCCCACATGATCTACTCACATATTCCTACACATTCTAAAAAAAAACCATTAAATACTAAAGAGCCCACATTGAAGTGGGACCCATACAGATAGAATTTTATTCCAATTGGGACTCTTTAAAGAAAAATTATAAATTTCTAAATTAATGCAAAAAGTTTGAAAATATGAAACTTCAAATTCTCATGTGAAAGTGCATGAAATGATGAATAGTGATGCAATTTACCTAATTAAACCCCTAAGCCATCATAAAATGATGCATGAATTTGCAAATTTGTAAACTTAACACAACTCCAAGCCATCATTTTGCTAGTCGCTTAGTAAAATTTACAAACAAAAAGTTTGAAGATCTTTGACCTATTCTAAGAAAACAAGTACAAATGAAAACAAAACCACTTATACTTGTATTCTCAACTGCATTTAGCATATGCAATAAGCCCTTAAACCCCTAGGTTCCTCCTAGTAGACGAGTTGTACCTCGTGAGAGTTTATAGTGAATCTACATATAAAATTCTTTTTCACAAGTAGCAAGGCAGAAGAAATTTCAAAAGAAAATACACTCCTATCGGATACTTTCAAAACCAAAATGATCAAAAATTCAGACTTTTCAAAATCCGGCCCACTATTCTATTTTAAAAAAACATTCTTAAATTTACACCAATACTTGTGCGTAGGGTGAAAAATATATACATCACTACTAGTTTTAAATATTCTACACCAATCTCATTTAAACAAAATTTTCCTTTAAACTGCTGATCCCCTAAAAATCTAACCAAAAGTATTTTCCTCCTCTCAAGGCTACTATGATGGCTTCACACTGTTGTTAATGGCTGAAAAACTTTCTCATTCCTCTCCTTTTTTTTCTTTTTTTCCTTTTTTGGCAAAAGACACACACATACGTGACTGTGCAGTGCCTAGATCCCTTAGGCTTTCTAATTAACCAATGTAACGAGTGTTGGGCCAATGACTCCCAAACCAGATGGCTTTAGGGCACTAAGTATGGATATACCCCTATGGGTTTACTAGCTCGAGTTATAAAGGCTACGAACTCAAACTAGTCACAAACATTATTGTTTCTAAAACTTCTCACTTATTGCTTACTCGGTAATAACATATATATATATATTTACTTTTGCAAAAGAATGAGGAGAAGTACTCCGATCCTTAAACGAAAGGTAGCCATTTCCAATTTACTAGAATTAATTCACTTCAAGGAACCAAGAGAGAAAATATTTATAAACTAAATCTCTAATTCTCATTGAATCCTTTGGAGAAATTCTCTAAGCAATCATTTTTGCTTCTTATACAAATCTCGAGAAATGTAATGTGTGTATAGTGGGGATTGTTGGAAATTCATACTAAAAGCATATTTTTATTTATTTGTCTTTGACTAACTTATTTATTAGTAAAGTTTGTCTTTTTATCTTAATGAGAATTTCTATGGCCAAATGATTCCATTGTTATGTATTATGCATGTGTGTCTTTTATTCTATAAAGTAGATAAGTTGGTGTGTAAAGTTCAACTTACATATGGAAAACTTATTTGTTAGTTCTTATAGAATAAAAGTTATTATTGTTCACAATCTAGATGGAGTTAGACACACTATCGGTAAGATTGTAGCATAATGTTTTAACAGGCTTATCTTAACTGTGCGAAATGGTTTAGTTTTGACTCGTTATACTAATACGCTTTGTGTGTGTTGAACAAGAATGCTTTTCGGTATATTGTCTTTATACTGACTATATAAGACGATTAACATACAAATAGTTATTATGAGTGCTTGTACTCCTAATCCCAATATAAATAATAGACATATGCATTTAGTGTTTGGCTTTTTAATTTACAAAGGAGTGAGACCTTTTATGGGTCCATAATCTTAGTAAATTAGATGACTACACTATGTGTATGTTGGATATTGGTTTATTGACGGAATCCACATCCCATAAATAGGGATTGATGATATTCCCTTGATGAAGCTTATAAGTTTTGATTATGTCAAACTCTACAGGTGGACTTTGTGTCCAATATATCAAATAAATTAAGTGTAAGGTCTTAAGCAATTACAAAAATATCGATTAAATACAGATGTCAGTAATTATTTAATAGATGGATATTTGAAATCTTAAGGTGGGGAGATTAATAAGAATTTAATAACAAGAAACTTGAAATATTATTTTGAGAATAAGGATAGGAGTGCATTTATAATTCTCTAGTGGACTAAATTATAATTTAAGGAACTAGGTTCTAATTTGGATCGAATTAGTTTCGATTTCCAAAAAAAGCATATTTCTTATTTCCTTCTTAAAGTCCCTATTATAGCTTATAAATATACGCTATTGCTCTCTAGGAAGCATAACAAGAGAAATCTCATTTTTTAGAGCAAAGAGAATTCGCAAAAGAGGCCCACACTCCGGTGCAAGTTAGTGCATAGAGAAATATAGTAGAAAGTCTTCAGATTTTTAGGTTGCTTGAAGATCAAGATCAAATCAGAGAGATCTTACAGACATGGTTCCTAAATCATCATCATCTAAAGTTATTTCCGTAATAATCTGTACTCAATATCAAGGGATCCTAGCAACTACCTCCTAATAGGGATAAGTTTACATAATCCTTTGATAGGTTTCATTATTCAGAAAAAAGTAGACTTTCTTTATACTTCATTCCAAAAGTTTGAAATTTTCGACTTTCTTATATATTTTCGATTTGCTTCAATTCCTTTGGCAACTTCCTTTTCTTAAAAACTCTTTGTTGTTGTTTTATTTGAAAAATAAAATAACCTAAGACATAAAAGAAAATATAACCTAAAAGGGTCTACCCCGTACCAACATATGGGTCTTTTAACGTCAGATTCCTTGACAAATTGGTCACGTTAGCAAGAAATCATTGTTTTGCCTACTAATGTAACCTGTTGCAAACAAAATGTCTTACTTAGCGGTTCCCTATCTTAGTAGCATCTTACTCTCTTTCCTGTTGAGGATCACACTAAAATTCCTAAAAGCTAAAAATTTTGAAAAAATAGAAAAAAAATTTACCTAAAAACTAAGAGTAAAAGAAAAAAAATACAAAAAAAAATGTTTAAATAAAGAGAAAGAACTAGAAAAAAATGTTTGTCTAAAAATGGACAAGCCTACTTGTTCCCACTCCCAACCTAAACTAAACATCGTCCTCAATGTTATGCATGGAATGCAACACCTAAATAAATGAAATAGTATGAAGAATAATTAAATGATAGAGGGAAATGAGAAAGTAAGCACTAATGATGGAAAAAAAAATGAATACAAAACACTAAACAAATCTACTCTAACAATGTATAAGTGTGGATCCACCTGGATCCCAAACAAAATTTTCCTCTATGTTTGCATCAAAGAATAGTTGCACATAGTTAGCACAGAAATCATTAATGCATAGTGAATGCGTCGTTATCATGTTTCTTTTTATATGGTGAATTAGTGACCACAATGAAAATCTCTTCCTTACTAATAAATGGATCTTTAAATTTTAAAAGGAGATTGGTCAGCTAAAAAGCATGTGATTCATGGTCTTCCTACGTCATTAATTCCACAAAATCATGTTTCTAAATTTTCTCTGGCATGGATACAAAGCATGCATTGGCACTGTCAAAATATGAATTGGTAAGAGGTGCCATGCAAGAATCTACGGTGACAGGATCTGATTTTAGATGATGGCCAATTTTCTTTTATATAGACAATTTTTCAAAACAATAATTGGCCCTAATAAATGCATGACCAATTTCTTAAAGACTTGGATCATTAGAATTCTAGAAACATTCAATACAAGATTCCAAAGACTCCAATTATCAGATTCTGAAAAATGAAGAAGATGATCATTCTCTCCATTTTGCTCCATTATTTGGGTATCATCCAAGTCATCTAATGTCTCCCTTAACCTTGGATCATCAAAATGTTAGGCCATATATGATTCCAAAGGCTTTAGGGCATCAATTTAAAAAAAAAACCAAAAAATTGATCCTCAGGGACGGTCTCTAAAAAATTGACTTTATCAGGGTTAGTGTCTCTACCTTGGCTTACAACATTGAAATTTTGAATTTCTGCAATCATGTCACCAAAATAATTTTTCATAACCCCATTCTGGCTATTAATTATTACATTCGATGAGGCCAAGAAAGGCCTTTCCAAAATTACCGAAACATGTGTACTTGTATTCACCAAAGGATGTGTATCCAAAACTAAAACTTCTCAATTTGGACTAACACATCTTCAATCACTACTCTCGATTTTTCTACAATGTGATTATTAAGCTCCAGGGTCACCTATGTAGGTTTTAGCACACCTAAGTCCCATTTGTTCATAAACAGAGTATGGCAACAAATCAACACTTGCCCCCAAATCTAGTAAAGCATTCTTAATATGACACTTACCTATCTAAAATGAAATGGTAGGACACCCTGGTCCTTGTATTTGATTGGGGTTGGACAAGAGATAATCAAGCTCACTTGTTGAGCTAGAAAAGCTTTCTTGGCCAAATTGGTGGTCTTTTTGAAGGTACAAAGGTTCTTTAAAATTTTGGCATTCGCTAGAATCTATTGGATAAAGTCAAAAAGTGAAATATTCATACTCATTTGTGTAAACACTTCCAATATTTTATCTAACCGCGTAGCTGATTTAGCTAGGCCTAGCCTCTAAGGGTAGGTGCTTTAAGAATGTAAGTCCTAGGAGTGGGATCACTATGGGATGGTTCATCCATGATTGGATGCTCCCTGATTGGCTCTGGTTCTACCCTGGGTTCAGTATTACTCACACTTTGTTCATCAATTTCCACATCCCCCCCTTGGTTTTTCCTCAAGAATTTGGTTTTTCTAAATGTCCTTCGGCAGTTCAACGTTATTATCACCTATTTTCCTGATCGAGTATGGTTATGGAGTTAACTTGATCTGTGCTTTTTCCTTTTGTATCATGAATGATTTGTCCATTTGGATTAGGTTCTAGTTGACTAGGGAAGGTTCCTTTGTCTCTAAACTCAAGGAATTGGCCAATTAGCCCATTTGGAATTCCAGTTTTGCAAGGGACTGAGTATGGCCATTCAAAAGTTGAGTAGTGGTCTACTAAAATTGAATAGTACTTTGAGATATGAGTTTCATGACATCTTTTAAAGAATCCACCCTCTACGCCAGTGGACTGGGGTTAAAGTTGGGCTTTTGGAAACCAGGTGGGGCATTAACCTGAGATTGAATAGGTTGAAATTGATTGGCCTGTGATAGGCCACCGTGAGTTGGTCTATTGGTTCAAGAAAAGTTTGGGTTGTCCCTCCAACCGGGATTGTAGGTGTTAGAATATGTGTCATACCTTTGACAATTATCAAAATGAGTGTTTTGATAAAGAGTATTTGCTTCCTCAATAGAGTCAGCTTGACCCAAAGTTGTTGGCTCAATCCCTCTACTCACAGTCTGTCTATGCTTCAGTGAATCAAAAGTGCTTGAAGTGGGCTTTTTGTTCATTTCTAAAGCCTCTAATCTCCTCATTAATGTAGTCAGCTTGACCTCTGCCTTAATTTTGGGTTCAACTTTGAACATTCCCCTTTTTGTGGAATGGTGGTTATAGTGGGCTCCCTCTTGATAAAGGCTCACTGCAATATATTTTCAACGGTATCTTCCAAAATTGGCCAAACTTCTTCTGCTTTTTTGTGTAAAATTACCACCACAAAAAGATTCCACCATTTGCTTGGTTGGGTAGTCCATGCCTTCATACCCAATTTGGACTAACCGAATTTTTTCAAATCCATGGTGGGGACACTAGATCAAGAGGTCCTTGAACTGTTCCAAATAATTGTAAAGTGTCTCCATTTTATTTGATAGAACTCAATAATTGCATGCCTAATCGAAATGGTAATCTACTTGTCGAAGAATTTTTTATAAAATTCTTCAACCAACTTAGCGTATCTAGTGATGGACCTAGCATGTAAGGCATAAAGTCATGCATGAAATTTTTCCATTTAGGGACAAAGGAAATAACCTAAGTTTTAGGGTTTCCTCTGTCACTTGATTTATCCTCATTGTCCCACAAGTATCTTCAAATTCCTTAGCAGGTTAGTTTGGGTTCTCTTGTCTATCCCATCAAAGATTGAGAGCATCTAGATTATGTTAGATTTGATCTCAAAGGTAGCATTGGTCAGCGGTAACCTGATAAAGGACGGTTGAGTTGTCATAGTGGGGTACATATAATCCTTAAAAATCATGGGTGAGTCCACTTGCTACATCCACTATTTTTTTTTTCAAATTCTTCAAAAATCAAAGAATTTCCTACAACTGAGAGGTAGGTCGGGTTCAATCCTAACTAACCTTTTTTTCTTACATTCCCACAATACACTTCTCTCATGTCAATTTTTCTTTGTTCATATGCACTAAGCTAGACCCTAAAAAGATGTAAACCTTATCTATATGTAGGGTCCTACTGGTCTTAGTATGACGCATAAGCAGTTAAGCACAAAGATTAAGCACAAGAAAGGTCATAGGGTTAGCCTAGATGTAAGGTCCCGAATCCCACTAATCTTGATTTATGTTAATTAAGCTCGTTCCATATTAATTGAACTCGATTAAGGCTAATTTAATCCAAAAATTATCTTGTTTGGGTCTTGGATAGGTAATTGGCGAAGTTGAACCTCCTTTTCATGATTAAGGACCTTTTTGTAAATTGTTCTTACCTCTTTTGGACGCCTCATCCTTTGCCCTTCGTGTAATTTTCGCGTTGACCATCTTTTGTATTGGGCTCAATTTAATCCGAACTCGTCCTAGGCCGATTGAGGTCCATTTGGCCTAAATTGTAATTTTATAGAAAACTCGGACTTGCATGCCAACTACAGGAAATTTTTGTTTAAAAGAGGCTCAACGTCTCTTCCTTTGTTCCCTTCTTGGTTACTAGAGCTGTTTTCCTCTTCTGAGCTTCTCCATCTTCCCTCAACGTTGGAGAGCACCTAGGCTTGGGAAGGTCGTGCATGCAAGGGAGGGAATTCTTCTTCTCTTTCTTCTTCATTCTCTTCCCTTCTCCCTATGCATTTTTCTCTGAGAGTAATTCATCTTCTAAGCTACAGCTGTATAAGGAGAAGAATGGGTTCCTATTTCATTCTCTTGTGTTTATTAGGGTCATAAAGACTCCATTACTTGACATGCATGTGAATCTAAATCTCCATATTTCACGATTTCATGTTTACTTGTAGAGAACCCATTTCATTCCAGAGACTTTCCCTGAGCACACAGCAAGATAAGGGGTTCGAAAGGGTTAGTACTGTTAGAAAAGGCAAGTACTGAGTTATATGTGCTTTATGCATGATATGTATGGATATTTGAGCGAGCTACTTGCATTTCCCAATTTCAGCCATTTC
Organism: Sextonia rubra; assembly: GCA_037013555.1. Lineage (NCBI taxonomy): Eukaryota > Viridiplantae > Streptophyta > Magnoliopsida > Laurales > Lauraceae > Sextonia > Sextonia rubra. The sequence goes on from JASUAD010000011.1 coordinate 13,167,454, forward strand.
CCTTCATTGTTTTAATTGATATGAATGTAGGGTGTATTGAGTTAGAATGGTAAAGATGGGAATAGAGGGTGTGGGAGTACAGAACACCTTAATTGGATACTACTAGTAAGTCATAGAACCCCCTCCCAATATAGGTTCTGTACTGACTGAAATCGGAATTGAGCTACAAAACTGTATTCAGGTTTCTGAAACTTACAGTGAAGCTACGGCTAAGCCGTGAGCATCTACGGCTCAAAGTCCAGATAGTAACAAAACGTGATTTTGTACTATGGCTACGCCGTGGATTTCACTACGGCTAAGCCGTATTCAGCCCGTACCCAAGCCGTAGGAGTTCCTACGGCTAGCTTTCCAGAGAGCTCATGGAACTCAGTTTCTTCTACGGCTTGCACATGGCTGCACCGTGGAATACTACAGCTGAACCGTAACCTCCCCATAACCTAGCCGTAGGCTTAACACAGTTAAGCCGTAGGCCTAACACGGTTAAGCCGTAGGCCAACATACGGTTGGGCTGTAATTGCGCATGAAAATCGGAACGGATTCTGACCCACTCGGCTAAGCCGTAGCCTTATACAAGGCTAAGCCGTAAGGATTCAGTAAACATAGGGGTTAAGGGTATTCAATGCTTTTGTAGGGCCTTAGCATTGGCACCTCTACACCACTACACTGGCCCAATGGTAAGCACAGTAAACAAGGAAATGAATGATACCCGAATGGTCTCCCAATAGCAAGTCATGGATGTTGGCATAAGAAGGTGTCCCGTATGCCTATAAGGCAACACTAAGACACGGTAACACAATGACACCAGATTTCTTATGAGTACATCGTGTTGAATGTTCTTAGGGATCATGGGCCAATTAATATAGGATGAGTAGTAATATCACAATCCAAATTCATGCATCTTGCTACAACACCCCACCTTCAACATGAACTACTTTCTTTAGCACAACCCTGAAGCAATTCAGACTTGAGCTTCTAATGAGTGCGTGTCTGACAAGCTAGAGCTTCTAATGATTGCGAGCTTGTTAGACAAGGGTATGATATGACTGACACGATTGGATATGAGTCGGCACCACTCAGCTTACGCCCTTTGGGAATATGTATGACACCACTGTAGTAGGTTTACGAAGGAGTAGTCGGCACTCCTCAAGAAGCTGGCTTGATCCCCTAGTGACCCATATGATATGTGTATGCTCCCTTTTGGGAGAATAGAGCGTCGTGGTTGCCAATCAGTATGTGTGACAATTAAGTTGTAATTTCTCACTCATGCATTATGTTCAGTGATTATTCTTATTGATATATTATGTTATACTTGTTTCATATGTCTCAGTACTTGCTTAACCGTCGTGTTAACAGTGTTACCCTTGGTATTGCAGGTTCAGAACCCGGTCCCAACGCCAACACTGACGCGCCCCCCGGAGGGTACCCCAACGGTACCTCGGGGTGTAGACGAGTGGAAAGATGGCGACGTCTTTTACTAGCCATCCTACGGAGCACATTATTCTTGGGAGATATCATTGTTATGCTTGGGACCTTTTGTATCAAACTCTTAAGTAGTCTTCTTGAAATGTACTTAAAAGACTTCAGCACTATCATATGTATATATATGTTTACTTTTGAAAGTTAACAGACTATGAACTCGTGTGCTCTTGATAATTACTGAGTATTTCGCAGGATTCCATTTATGATAAGTTATATTTGTACGTGTGTCAGCATACCTCACACGTCCTGTGGAATCTCTCTTGTAGGAATTCGTGCATAATTCTTCAGGGCACGGATTTCTACGGGATTCCATATCCACGCCCCGGGGGCCCACTTGAATCCCCAAATTCTCGGGATAGGGGCGTGACACTAGATCACTAGACAGCTCCTAACTGGTGAAGAGAACACTTGGGCCTCCAATTCAGTCTCATGAAACCTTAGTTGACTAGGTAAGCCACCAGCGAGTGGTGGCAATGAACCCGCTTAAGAACTAGTACCCTAAACAGACAAATTGCCTTACTTTCAGGAGCAAAGGCTTTTCTTGAAAATCAACTTTGGTCAAAGAGCGCAATTGGCTTCCCCCTATTGAGCTCGAATCCTATGGTCTTGTTCCTACTTGATTTTGATTAATGTCTAGATTCCTAAGTGAGAGATCATTAGACCTAAGTGGGCAAGGATCTGGAGATGAGATCCGGTCTTTATATTATTTAGGTAAATTGTGTTTATCTAAGTGAGCGTTCAATTTAATTTGTGTGACAAGCAAGCGATCACATTATTACTAAAATTAAACAACCAAGCCCACTTGCAGATAAAAGATTCATGGGTTAAGGATAGAAAATCTTACAGTGGGTCCACGCAATCCTTATCCTGTGCAAGCTTTTCCTATTTTATATATATAGCAATTTTATGTAAGCAAACTTAGTAATTCCACGGAGTTCCCTATTTAAGCAAGCCACCAGTGCAAGTCTCCTCCTTTACATAGAAACCTATGAAAAAGAAACTCTTGTTAGTAAATCTTAAGGGCACGTTTGGCAACAGTTCGTGGCAATAATAGGATACTATAGTTTGAAAGACTCCTTCCTAAAGCCTAGAATCAACCCATCCTCCCTTAAAAAAACCAAGTTTAGCGAAAGAGAGGATTTCCAGTTAGAGACCTTTAAAAAATCAATGGCTTGGAACATTTTGGTCAATATATCATGATCCACAATGGCCCACGTTATAAAATTTAGTCCCATAGCCATTCTTGTCCTCTAGATCAAATCTAACAGTCTGGATTTTTCAAAAGAGGCCCACGAATTCCAATTTTGTGTATCTAATGTGATTCACATTTTCTAAAATATCTCAAGATTTAAGAAGAATCAACGGTTGAAAATTGGGCCCATAGCCATTTTTGGGGGTGATGCTCACATATAACGGTGTAGATTATCCATTAGAGGCCCACCCACTAATCAGATGAAAAAAATGCAAACTAATTAATCTAATGCCCCGGGTACTTTTCATCCACCTTTCCATGCATGCGCTGAAAGGCGGAATTTGAAAGGGGGGCATCCAATCATGGCTTTCGTTGAATGGGCAAAAAGCAAAAATTAGCTTTATACCCATTTGCCAAATAAGGTAAATCCTCAAATCCACAGATTTTCTGTTGGAAATCCGCGGCGAGGATGCTTGCCAAACGTGCCCTAAGTTAGCAAACAAAATCAAACTCAATATAAAAAAATCATAAATCCTAAGTTATCCAATTAAATTTTCATATTCTAAAACTATAATTAATATAAACAACTTAAAAGGATAGAATTTGAAAATTCTAACTAATCTAAGTTAAGAATTCAAAGGATAGCAAATTGATCTAAACATTTGAACAAAATAAAGAAAAAAAACAGTTTTTTTTGTGATTATCTAATGAAAATAAAAAAAAAGAGTCCTAAGAATTTAAGACTAATCTAATCAAACTCCAAAATTAACAAAAGATTAGTTTATTTTTTCTTTTTTCTTTTTACTTACAAAAATTTAGAATTAAATGAAATCTAAAAAAATTGTTTTTTTCTCCGTTAATTAAAAATTTTTAAAAAATTCAATAAAAAATTAGAAAAATTAGAATTTGTTTTTTTATTCAATCAAAAAAGCAAACTAAATAAAAACTAATGATGCAAAACACAATTATATGGATGATGTAAACTAAAGCAACCTATGTATGCTCATGATATGACTAAAATACTCGTAAAAATTAGATTTTAATAATAAAAATAATTCACAATTGGCTCCTTGGCAACAACGCCAAAAACTTCTTGTGAATTTAAAGAATCTGCTTAAAACTACAAGTGTGCAGTTGTCTTGTTGAGATAGTGACAAATACAGGTCGATCTCATCGAGAGCACTTTTGAACTTTTTAACTAAAAAATCTGAAATTTTCTTTTTTATAAAAAAAAAAAGAAATGATAAAAGAGATGTGTGGCATGAGAATTAGACACTAATAAAAATCTAGATCTAAGTGCACAGAAGACAATAATGATAAACAGATCAGAAGATAATTTGTCTATCACTAAGCACAAGTTTTTCAAAAATTATCAAAGGCTAAAACCTCCTTCACCTCATGAAATTATGAATTAAACTAAACATCACACATAAATCATACATCGGCTATCAAAGACCTAGATCTAAGCATAATCTATTAAGAAATCATGCATGATTAAAGTATTATTTAATGATAACTAAAAATCAGAATTTGTCAATGACTTAAAGGCAAATTTATTAAAAAGTAAAGCATGCAAAGTGACAACTAAACTATTTAATCAAATTACATAAAAAGAAAGGAAATGATCTACTTAACTTTTTTCTGACATTCTGATCCAAAGGACGACTACTACATAGCCAAATAATTTCTAAACTCTTTCATTAAAATCTCTAGAGAATTACAATAAGATCTCTCAAAATTTTCTCTCCTAAGTCTAGTTTCTAGAAAAGGGCTCCAGAATTCCCAAAGTATTTTTTTGTAATTTCTACACTAGAGGGAATAAAAGAAAGGAAAGAGAGAGGAGAGAGGAGAATCTCTCTTAAAGGGATGATCCTCTTGGAAGTCCATGGTGTCACAACCCAAGCCCAGGAGCTCGGGGGTTAGTAAAAGCCTAACCAATGACACACGTACTCCCGTGCCCATACACTTTGACCTGCTCTAAATGCACATGCACAAGGGAAGATTCACGCGTGCCAAACATGTACGGGGAAGCTGTAGGTATTAAAACATAACATAAGAACTATACAATGAGAACAAAATAATATAGTGACAAAGACTACAGAGATGTAAATCATAGTATGTCAAGTTCGTATACTAAGCAATTGTGCATTAAATAAGGCATGCCATTAGAACCAAGGTATACGTGCTGTGTACACAACTAGTTGGCTACTACATTGGCCATATACTCCCAAAATAGGGATCTTATATCGGTGCTGAGAACACCATCAACTGAGCCAAGGTACGAATGGGTCTCGGGTTCCTGGGGTCCGGATTCCCCAAGACATGTCCTCACTACAGCAAGGCCATATACACTACACCAAATTCACTCCGTCGGGATTCTAAGGCTGAGGCTGAGTTGTGCCTGACCATACAGAATCAATCATGTACTAAACCTTGAGTAGATCGTGCATACCGTGACAAGCATATCATACGTGCATACTCAAGAACATAGGCATAGATCATACGTGCATACTCAATAACATATGTGCATACTCAAAGCCAATAAGTCGATGTTCAAACAAAAACTAATCAATCATGCTAAAAAGTGGAGGTCAATGATAATAATGTGAGATGCCATGCAAACAATCATTATCGAGTCAAGATCATTCACTATTCAACCCTAATCTAGTTATCCAGTGTTTCTAACCATGCATGATGATGTAGTTTAAATTACCCGATGCACCGTTATCTAGTATTGCATTACATCATAGAGTGCACCGAAGTCCCTTAAACCAACACCCATGGGGAGGTGCTTAACAACTGAATAACGAACATGAATGATTCACAGGCCTCGAGATCATTCACGCCGTTTTATCATAATCCATTGGGCAAGTCAAGGTTGCCTACATTCTAATTCCAAAGTCCTACAAGGACTCATTCATCCCTAGCTTTCTTACTTGTTACAGGTCTTACAACTCAGCCATGGGTGACCCTAAGGCTTAGCCATAGGTACCTTACAGCTTAGCCGTAGAAGACTTCACGGCTTAGCCATGGCTGAATTGTAGAAGAGCTAAAATTTGCTAACTCTTAGTTATTTTAAATCTACACCCTATATTGATCTACGAATAGGTCACAACTGAGTTACAGCTCAGCCGTAGTACACTTTACAGCTCAGCCGTAGCACAGTTTACTGCTTAACCGTGACTGCACTAGGTCGATTTCTTGAATTTGGTACAAAATCAGCTGAACGTATCCAAATATGACAAAGCCACATCAAATAGAAGGGAACTAATACAATTAGGCTGTAAACATATTTCCCATGCAAGATTACCGAATTTATTCACAATCACACTTATATCAACATGGGTTCATACAAATCATGCTTATACTTACCTCAATTGAGTGTTAACACACAAACTGTTGTCCTTGGGCTCAATTCACGTCCAAACATGATTCAAAGCTAACATCCATGAGAAAGAGAGAGAGAACTAGAGAGCACAGCCATGGAGAACGAGAAGAAGAAAGGAAAGAAGAAACCAACACCGCAAGCATACCTTGAGTCACACGAGGAAGAAGAAAAGGCAAGATGATCTCAGTCCCCCTTCTTCCTTGGCTTAATCTAGGAGAAGAGAAAGAGGAAAATCATGAAAGAGAGAGAGGGACAATGACTTCAACGTGAGCAAAGAGAAGAGTCGGTGGAGGCTTATATATATAAGATAAGGATAAACCCAATTTGTAAGAAAGTCCAGGTTCAAATCAAATGAGGGTCCAACTGAAACAATTAACATCTTTTACAAACGGGGCAGTTATATAAATTAACGAGCTCAATAAAATACACATGTTGATGCCAAGATGATGCGTGAATGGCGATGTCTTATAAAATCTAAAATTACGAAAAAGGGCTTAGTCTACCTAATCCAGGTCAACCTCAACCCAACTACCTATCCATGACCCGCAACAAAACAAATAAAAGCAAAACACAATTAACAGCTAATGCATCATTAATTAGTCGCTAAATGGGGTTAAGTGGGATCGAAGTGTTACACATGGCTTGCTTTAAATAAGGCACGGGATGCCCTCTTTTCTCTCCCTATATGTAGCTAACCCATATCTTAGTGAGGGAGCCTTTCTTTTCTTGTCTCCTTTTTTTCTCCTTTTTGTAATAGCTTTGTAAATTCCTTCCGCTCTTAAAGAATCTTCTTTTGACCTTTGAACATTTGAGAGATTTTTGGGAAGAAAGCATCTTACGATGAGGTGGCCTTCTTTTCTTGAAAATATATTGGATTTTCTTGAATCTTCTTAAGTTATATTAAGAATAATTTAAGATAATGCAAGCAAGGATGGTGGACACCACTCAAAGGTGTGTAACATAGAGAAAGCTTTCAATCTTTTGGCAATCTCGCCTAAAAATACACAACCAACTTCCTCAAGTCATAACTTTATTTCAGCTCTGATTGATGCAATCTTGGATCCTATGGATATCTACCCTAAAATAGCCTTCCAATGGTAGGTAGGTTGTCCAATTCCAACATTCAGTGTAAGAGTTATGAACATTTTAATTTATGTTGTCAAAAAAACAAAAATGGAATTGACTTTCCATTTTTGAATTCCTCTTCTTTAACTTTCCTTTTCTTGAATTCTCTCAACCTTGGCTTTCTTTTTGTTAATTCAAATTTGAATTATTTTAACAATTAGAGAGTCGGACTCCCTTTGACCATCAAGCATGTGTGCACATGTGTGTAGGTTCCTCATGAAGCCAATCTTTCAAATTTCTTGCATTGTTTACCCCACATGATCTACTCATGTCTTCTGCACATTCTAAGGAAACCCATAAAATATTGAAGAACCCACACTGAAGTAAGACCTATTCAAATAGAGTTTTACTCCAATTGTGACTCTTCGAAGAAAAATTATAAATTTATAAATTAATGCAGAAGTGTGAAAAATATGAAAATTCAAGTTCTTAGGTAAAAATGCATGAAATGATGAAATCTGATGAATAGTGATGCAATTCACCTAATTAAACCCCTAAGCATCTTAAAATGTTGTATAAATATGCAAATTTGTGAACTTAATATGAATTTCATGAGAGTACACGTGTTACACCTCAGAAGTTACCATAATCTACGAATTCTTGTGTTGGGGTTGTGATAGTGCCAAGGCCAATCTTTCTCCAAAAGTCATTTGGCACGTACGCAAAATGCACCCATTCCTAATCTCTTTGCTGGTGGCTGCAAAATTAACCTTGAACAGCCATGCACTAAGATGCATCACTATAAGTCTACAATGCCTCATATTCCAAGAAAATTTCTTCTCAACCTGCTCTAAGCAGTCTATGCACCTAGGCGTCTCAACCTTAGGAGGATCAATCGAGGACTCACCAGGAGTAACTATCCTCTAGCAGAAAACATTAGTGCTAATAAAAAAATGGGGCATCAGATTTGGCCGCATTCGCTACCCAAGAGACTGTCTTCACCTTTTCCCTCAAATGCCTCAACATGTCATATAAAGCAAAAAGGTGATAAAAAAAACTACATGAAACTCCTCATCTTTCATATGGAGGAACTCATTATATGAAAAAATCTCTTCATGAACTAAGCCCATGATGGGAAAACCAAAAACTTCTCTCATTTCCTGCGGAGGAAACCCTAATTCAACATTAAGGGTGATGAATGTGTTGGTCACCAAACAAAAGCTCTCAATAATGGCACAACAGACTTCTTTGTTTTCCTGAGAGATCCAGTCCTTAGTCACCAAAACAACATCATGAATGTCTACTACCTTCAAAACATCTTCACATTCCTTCAAAACAAGATTAGTTCAATTTCTTTTAAGAACCGAAGGGGCCAAACCATCCTCAATCGGAGGGGACAAACTATCCTCGTTGGACATGATGACCAACCCACCCACTACCATTGTCAGACAAAACACCACGACTAACTATGCAAAATTTTGAAATTTGGCTACTTTGAGGGAGGATGATATGATTCAGAGCCAACTTCTCTAAACATTGGTCCTCGTCCTTAGAGAAGTAAGGCAACCTACTCAAAAAGTTATCGGTCTTGTAATGGACTACAATTACAAGTCATCACGCCTTGGTGGGTCGTGGGAGAGAACGCCATTAAAATAGGACCTCTTGTACTAATGCATGGTAGATAGCTCAATCCTCACGCCATCCTTGTTCATATAATGAAACAACAAAAAGTCCGAGCTCTGATTATATTAACAGTCTTCATTATCACAAAAAATGAAGTCTAACTTCCATAATGTGACATGGAAAGTCGCCTAGAATATCCACGTAAACCTTGAGGTTGTGTGCCACTAACAGCCGCCCTCTCAATCCCTCTCAAGGCTTAGTAACATGAGCATCAATATTTTCTTTTATCTCATCAACCCTAACTCTAGCCTGACGAACCACGGCCTGAGAAGAAGGTGGTGTCCCAATAGATGAACTTGCAAATTTCTTGCACTTCGAAGACGAGGGCTTATCAATCTTCTTTCCCTTCTCTAAGATTGATAAAAACAAACAAATCACGTAAAACGCAAAATTAGAGAATTTTGGCAACATCTCCCATAATGGAGGAGGGGGCAGAGCCTAGAAAAAAGGGTTTACTTAACTCTGAGCCTCAGCAGTGAAACTAAATGTGTGCACAACAAGCTCAAAGATAAGGTGTCATACCCTGATCCCGGGAATTTGGGGATTTGAGTGGGCCCCCAGGGCGTGGATATATAATCCCGTAGAAATTCGTGCCCTAAAGAATTATGCACGAATTCCTACAAAGGAGATTTCACAGGAACGTGTGAGGTAAGCTGCACACGTAGGGATATAGCTCATCTTTAGCTAATGCCTACGAAATACTCAGTAATAATCTGGAGCAAGTTAAAGAACATATCCTTTTTCATGCATAATTAAATATATACATACACATCAGTACTAAAGTCTTTTTAATTGCATCTCATATACTTCAGCATTTACTTAGAGGAGTTAAGTACAGAAAGTCCAATTTATGCTTTCCCCAGAATAGACCAAAAAGTGACCATAACATCTCCAGAACTGACGCACTCTATAGGATGACTAATAAAAGACATCGTCATCCTTCCATTCATCTATACCCCGAGGTACCGTTGGGGCACTCTCCGGGGGCGCGTCAACACTCAAGTTGGGACCGGGTTCTGTACCTGCAATACCAAGGGTAACACTATTAACACGACGGTTAAGCAAGTACTGAGGCACATGAAACAAGTATAACATAATACATCAATTGAACTTAACAGTATATCCTGATTAAGGGGAGCAATAAAAGTCTACTAGACATGTGGTGCATGAATAATAACGAATGAGGAATTACAATTAAAAATTATACAAACTGAATGGCAACCACGATGCTCTATTCTCCCGAAAGGGAGCATACATATGGGTCGCTAGGGGATCAAGCTAGCTTCCCGAGGAGTGCCGACATCTCCTCCGTAAACTACTGCAATAGTGACATACATATACCCAAAGGTCATAAGCAAAGTGGTGCTGACTCGGATTCAATCAACTAGTCATATCATACATAAGGAATAGTTACTCGTGAAGGCAGACGAATAATTAAGCAAAGCATATGCATATGGGCTACAAAGGCCCGAACCTCGGCTACACCCTTGGCTAGCAAGCACACACTCAGCAGAAGCTTTGGCTTGTCAGACACGCACTCATTAGAAGCTCAGGTCTGAATTGCCTTAGTTTTGCTCGAGGAAGTGAATCCGACAACAAATCATGTCGAAGGTAATCTATCATAGCAATATGAATGCATTCAAATTGAGTAAGTATCCAAGAATCATTATCCACCCTATATTATGTAACCCATGATCCCCAAGGACATTCAACACGATATACTCATAAGACGTCTGATGTCGTGGTGTTACCGCGTCTTGGTATTACCCTATATGCATAGAGGACACCCTTCTTATGCCAACATCCATGACTTGACATTGGGAAAATCATCTGGAATTCATTTATCCACTTAAAGTGTCCTTAACGTATCATTACAGTTGGGCCCGTGTAAGAGTAAGAAGGTGCCAGTACTAAAGCCCTATAAGATCAATGAAGAATTCCTAACATCCTAAGTTCACTGGGTTCATATGGCTTAGCCGTACACAACGCTATGGCTTAGCCGAGTAATTCAGGTTTTCTCCAACAGTACAGATGCATTTACGGCTTAGCCGTACATTAGCCTATGGCTTAGCCGTGCTAGGCCTACGGCTAGGTTACAGTTGGGTTACAGCTTAGCTATAAGGCATTTCACGATGCAACCGTGTGTAAGCCGTAGAAGAAATGGATCTTTTAAGTTATATGGAAAGCTTGTCGTAGGAAGGCTTACGGCTTGGGTACGGGTTGGACACGGCTTAGCCGTAGCTCATTTTATGGTGCAGCCGTGAGTGAACAGCAGTACAAAAACCCAATTTGTTGCTCTTGGGACTTTGAGCCGTAAATACTCACGGCTTAGCCGTGGCTTCGCCGTAAGCTTCAGAAATCTAAAGTTGGTTCTGCTGCTCCGTTCAATTTCGAAATCAATCCAGAACTTAACTCATGAAAAGTGTCTGTGACTTAATTGAAGTGTCCCTAAAGGTATTCGACACTCACAGAACCTCTTATTCCGTTTTGATCATCCTATGTCAACCCATGCCCCACTTGCATACCATTAAACGGTGGAAAATGGCTGAAATTTGGAGAATGTAAGGAGCTAACTCAATAATCAATAACTTAATCATACATGCATTGCATATGACTCAAATACTTGCCTTTTACCAGCGTTAACCCTTCCCTCAACTCTTTCTTGCTTATGCTCAAGGAACTTCCACATCAAAGTGGGCACTCTTTAGTTTAAAGGAGATCGATTCCAGTGGGACGTCGTACAAGCCTGAAGGCGAAGGTATGTGGAGCCGAATCCTCTTTCATGCAAGGCTTCAATGGTTGAGATGGAGAGGAGGAAGAGCAGAGATGGCAACTTCCAACGTTCCAGAGTGAATAGTGAGGAGAAACGTTGGTTTCTCCCTCTTTAAATCAAAGTTTCTATAGTATTGCATGCAAGCCCAATTATTTTCGGGAAATTACGATTTAGGTCAAATGGGCCTTTAATGAGCTAGGATGAGTCGGATCCAGTCAAACCCAATATGAAAAATGATCTACACGAAAAATTACACGAAGGGCAATGGGTTGAGGTGTCCATAGGGTGCAAGAATAATTACAGTAAGGCCCTTAACCACTTAGACTCGTTCGAACCCGACCTATCTACCTGACCTCGACCCGAACCCAGTAGTTTTGAATTAAATTAGCCTCAGTAAGGTTTACTTAGTATAAACAAGATTAATTAACGAAGATTAAGGTTAGTGGGATCCGGGTCCTTACATAAGGCTTCCAGTCTAAGTAGGGCAATTAAATGCTCACTAAAAGACCTTCACAGAATCAATAACTATGGTATCGGTCAACAGAAGTATACAAGGATAAAATGCAACATACAAAGGATCAAAGACAAGCTAAAGCGGATAGACTTCGCGAAGCCCAAAAGATAAGCTCTAAGCCTAAGGGACTACTTGGCACCCAGAAAAAGCTAAAAAGAAACTAATTTTCCTCCCATTCACTAAGAGAAGACTAAGGAAAGTCATCTCTCGACTACCCAAAAGGGGTAAACTTTGGCTACCTAGAAAAGATCAGAGGTTAGACCCATCAATAGTACCATGAAACTCAAAGGCCTTAGTAAAACATTCGGCATTTCAAATTCAAAAAGGCAACATAGTTCAATCGGCTACTCCATGGCTAAATCTCAAAAACTCTCAAACTTGTGAAAAATCTTAAGGAAACTCAAGGAAACCCTAGGTTACATCCAAATCTAGCATGTTTTATCATTTTAGGAAAGAGATAAGTGCAAAGACCTTAGAAAAATGCCAATTCCCTTTATCCCGCTCAAGGGGTCACCGAACAGATCACCATTCCAAATCTCTGATAAAAATATAGTTTGCTCCTCTGATCTCAGTAAAATTTTAGTAAAGAAAGCAGAATACATCATTATTATTCTAAAGGATGCATCAAAGTGAAAGAAATAATAAAAGAGAGATGACAAGCAGTCACAGTTGCTGATCAACACATGTTTGAATTTGAAACATGACTCCATGGGAAAAGATGTTTAACAAAAATCTAGCAAGAAGAAAGACGAAAACATGATGCCTATTTAGAAGGCATCAATACATGAATAAAAACAAAGAACAAATGGAAAATCCATTTGATTATGGCAAAGAGGAAGAAGACGAACAACCAAACGTTTGTATAGCGAAAGACTCGCCTCAAAACCTCCTCTTTGATCACAAACAAGCTAAATAAGAAAGAAAACTACAAGATATGATGCATGCAGCTAGATCCGAGAAGAAAACCATCACACAAGTTCAAGAAAATAAGAAAAGTTGATCGGCTCCGTAGCATAAAGGAAAATCATGGGGAAGAAGATGACTTACCAGCCATTGGAATGCCTTTGGATTGAAAGAAAATCAAAGAAAGAAGCAAGGAAAGCTTGAGGAGATCACTAGGAACCCCAGAACAAAGATCTCAGAGGCAAGAAGTTTGAATTTCACAAAGTGGGAAACATGAAAGCCACTGCCTTTTATAACCAGATCAATCATCTACCCTGGATAACGCCTGTGGTAGTTGGAAGGCAGTGTTTTTCCTTTTTTTTCCCCACTTCTCGACTTTTTCAAATTTTCAAAACTTCAAAACCTCCTTATGTTGATGTTCCTGTTCAAAATACCTTTGAAACAAGTGGTTACATGATCAATTTCGACTTCATTTGATCCTGCAAACCTTCGGTCAAGTGAAAAATAAGAAATTCTCAAGAAATACTTAAGGTAAATCCATAGCTCATGTGAAAGCAATTAACTTGCCAATTCCAACCTTTAGTCTGGTCAAGAAAATTTCTTCTTGTGCAATAAAGACCTTCTCCATGTCCTTGATCAAAATATTCAACCTCAAAATGCCAGTCAAAGCTCCTTCACCTGATTAAAACACCTTCATACCATTCAAAATCATCCTGACCTCGGTCAAAATACCTCTTATAGGAAACAAAAGCACATAAACCAACCCAATTTCCATTACAAAAACCACACAAACACTTGAAAAACCTCCAAACACCTCAAAACCTCAGGAAAAATCTTCATCCCTCAGATACACACATAAAGAATATTCTTAGAACATAGGATATAGGTAGGAAGTTTTCCACAACTCAACCCATGTTCCACTCACAAAAAATAGACTCCCTTAACCTCTTCAAACTCAAGGAACTCCACTAAAAACAATTCACAGTTACCATAAAAGAACACAATTAAAATTTCCGGGAACGAGTAGTGACAAAGAGAAACTATGAAGGAGTCCATCCTCTTCAAATAAAAGTTACAAATTTCAAGGCATAATGACTACGGAAAGAATCCTTCATCATCATACCTTGAGGAGGCATTTGTTGACACACACACAAAAAAAATTTCAACAAAAATTCCAAAGAAAAAAGTATCCAAGAAACCAAACCAAGTCCAAGTACATCAAGCAAAGGCTCAAACAACTAAAAGACAAAGCTAGGAAAGATTTCCTAAAGATAGAAAAGAGAAACAAGTCAAAAAGTTCAAAAACAAGGCAAAATATGCAGTAGCCTGCATGGGCGTAGTAACCGATTAAAATGTAGTAACCAACTGGACTTACAGTAACCGAATTCAAGATAGAAATAGCCAACTAGTACAACTCAGTAAATAGCTAATCCAAATCTAGTCAAATCTCTCCAGGGGTGATTTCAAGTATACCAACATCATTCAAGAGAGAGCACAATCAACTGTAGGAGAGTAGTTGACTAAACAAACATGCAATTGGATACTCCCCTGAAAAATCAGATATTTTTCCCAAGTCACTCCTTTCCTCAAATGGCCAAAGGGACTCTGAGGCCTATAAATAGCACTCATGGTCAACTTTCTGAAAAGGCATTCAGAAGCAACACAAAGAATTCAGCAAGCAGTCAACATCAAGCATCAAAGAGAGAGGCATCCAGATTCTGTTGAAAAAAGAATTCTAGGTACTTAATCTCTAAGAAACTCAGAGAATTCAGATAAGTGCCTTGACAGCATGCAAGATCCAACAGGAAATCTCTAAAGTCCAAAGTCTTTTGGACTTTCTTCATCTTTATCACTTCAGAGTAAAAGAGGTCTATGGATTTAATCATGTTTGTCCTTGAGAACTGACACTTTGGTGATTTTCAAGGACACATGACCATGGACACTCTACTTGGTTCAAATAACCAAAACTCCTCCTGGGATTCGCATTCCACTTGTTTGGGAAAAGTTGTGATAGATTACAATGATCACTCAATTGACTTAGAAATGGGCCGGTACACAATCAAAAACAAGAAACTCAAGGCCAACCATGGATTGGCCACTGTTTTTTAATAGTTGGCTACTCCTTCCTTCCTCTTATTTTCATGTAATTTATGTACATTTCAATTTATATTTGTAATTCTTTCGCTAAATGTAAATCATCTGAGACCAAGTGGGGAGTTGCATAAAAAAGAAATGTTAGCAACTTGCACCCAGGAGGTTAGATTGCTAGAACCCATGTAAATTAAACTCAAGAATGAAAAATAGAAAGGAAAAGAAAGCAATATTTTTCCTTCACATGTCTTTTTATGCCATCGGACTTGTTGTGGTGCGTTACATGCTTGCAACCCGTTTCCAAACGAACAGTGTGTGGGCGTAGACACTCGATGACTTGGCGCAAATGAAATTGATGGTGTTTCACAACCTCACCTCACCTGAGGTTCAAGTAGGCTTTTTGGGTATAGGAAGGGCGATTATTGCCATAGGAGATAGGATTGTAAATTCTCCTTGACTATCGCTTGGATTGTTTCACCTCGTAATTAACTATCATTGATACACACATGTCTCAAACATGTTCTTTAGATTGTTTATTGTTTGTATTGTTGGGATCACATTGACAACCTAGATTGATATGCTTAGGATCCCCATTGCTATTGTCATATCAATTGATCAACGTGAGAGGCTAGGTAGCTTTAATCATAAGGCTTAAGGACTATTCAAATGGATTGGGATTAAATGATTGATAGATTGATTAAAAGATTGAATGAGAAGTAGTTCCTCTATTGTTTGACGAATTTGTTCAAGGAGGATAAGCCCAGCCCTCACTGATGCTCTTAAGATTCTCATGTTAGGCACCACTAAGCTATTAATGGTCAACACAAAAGGGCACCTCTATACAGAGGACCATTGGTTGATTGATGGATTGCGACTGCAGATTGATATTGGACAAATGTACACCATTGGGCACTTGCAAAAAGCAATGGTGTCATTGTTTGCTACCACGGGTGCCATCCCATTGATTGTTCTAGGCTAGACTAGATGCATTGTTTCAGCTAACACCAATGAATTGATTGGTCGAGCTTTCCTCTCATTGCAATCTCTCTACCATACTCAATACGAGAAGAGAGGGCAGCAACATACTATCCCATGGCATATTAGCCTATGTGGACTGCCTATTTTTGTTAGGGTACTGTGCTAGGGCATCATATTGTTCATTGTGTCATTATCCTTACTTATTGGCTAGCATCCTATCCTTGTTCTCACATGATCACATTGTTTTTTACTTGCTTTGATATACATATCTATTTTTATTCATGTCTATCTACCTGCTTGCTCTTTGAGCTGATGATACAACTCTTGGTGCATAGGTGCCCAGTTTGCCTTTGCCGAGTTTGCCTCTACCGAGGAGGAGGAGGAAGAGGCGCCATTTCAGGCAAATCAGCCTAATGGCAACCACGAGTGGAGTGCTGATGACTTCTAGTAAGTCATCATGACCAGCACACAAGAGCCTCCACATACTTTGGGTTTACTTTATACTATTTCGGTGGCCCATTTTTAGAGCGGCCTATAATTAAAATACTTGTCTGTTGTAAACTTCAACTTTATTTATATATGAGATGTGTTTACTCTGATGTTTTGACTGTACTTCTATATGTATAAATGTTTCCTCCATACTTTCATGCTACAGAGGAGATGTGTATACCTCACCGCAGACTACGATCCAGGTTGGGACACGATTGGGGGGCCACGTATATATGTGGTTAAAGTCCAAATTTTTTTGATTTGGTCCCAAATCTCACGCATAATTCCTGTGCTCATCAACGGAGGCATGACATGTCTGCTCTAAGATCCACTTCTTGTTTATTGGAATGATGGGTAGCCTGGTAATGTTAGCTCCAGGATCTAACTGTTGTTAATGGGTATTGGGTAGCACGATAATGTTTGCTCCATGTGCCTCACATTGATACAATTAACTTCTATTGGACATGGTAATGTTAGATCCATTTGCCAACAGCGGTATAAATTTGTTGGGCATGGAAATGTTTGCTCCATGTACAGTGTTGAAATCTGACCGTCATTGGCCATAATAATATTAGCTCCATGTGCCGTTTTGATATAATTGATTACAATTATACATGAAATGTTAGGTCCATGTTCTGAATGGAAATCGATGACCGATAGTGGACATTGTAATGTTAGCTCCATATACCATATTAAAACCATAGCAAAATTTTCACAAGGCGGCAACGGGCATCCAATCACACGGGATGTTATCCAATCCTATAGAACTCCCAAACACTTTAGGTTGTTTTCATTCAAATGGGTCTTGATGATGACTTGAAATTTCAATATGATCAACATTGAAACTCCCACTTATCCCCAACACCCTTCATCCTCAAAGAGATTGTGGCCATGACTTACACTTTCAACATTATTAACAGCAAAATTGGGGATAACTCAAAATACTGTTCTAGTCACAGCATTCTTCTAGTCACTGCATAATATTCTTTCACTCATAGATATACCCCAGTCTTAACGAATCTCATCCGCTAATTTTCTAACCCAATTGGTTATGAGCTTTAAGTAAGCATACCACCTAGCATGCTGTTGCAAAGGATAGCGTCAAAAGGTAACCTTGATGAATGATTAATTACTACCAAAGTACTGATTGATTGATTGATAAATTCACTGAAAGTCTCTCTTTCTAATGGCGGCGTTTGAGATTTATAACTGAAAATCAACGTCTCCAGTACGATGAGTTCCAGGAGAATGCAAAAGATTAACCACGATTATCCAAATCGTTTGAGTTATCCCCAATATTCCATAACAGCTTAATGGTCAATCCAGTAATATTACCTCATCTGAAATCTTACAACAAATTGATTAGCTCATAGATGAAAATAATCAACATTATTATTAGGAGATTGTAACAGAATCCACCAAAAAAAGACTCCTCTAGCCTGAGTGAAGAAATTAAGTTATATTGAGTAGTTTTGACCTCAATACTCCTGGGAATTTCCCCAATTTGGTGGGTAATATAATCTTGCTTAACTTCAAAAGCAAAGAAATACATAACAGTAATTATTGTGAAATGAGACTCAATGAGTCTAGGCGAGTTGACTTGATTTTACAGGTCATCAGGTTGGGCTAGGCAAATGAGCATGAACAAGTTTAACCAGATACTTGGTCAGACTCGCCTAGGTCTCTCAATTCAACAACCTTCCAAGTCGGGCTAAGTTCGTGATAGTTGCAGGAACAGGAGCAGCATTGAAAGTACCCTGTAAAGAATCCAGAGTAGAGCAGCCATCCTAAGTTCCAAACCACATGTGCGCAACCCATGTACGTGTGTGATTCAACAGGCTAAACCAGGTTCACTAACATCCTTGCATTCTCACAAATGAGTCCATTGTTTATTTACACTATGAGCAAAAGGATTGCGGCAGCTAGTCATGGATATATGATATGAACACCAAAAAAATGCATAAAATAAAGCTGTGTATTGTGAGCACAACCCGAAAACTTTGGAGTTCCTGAAAGAAAAGAAAAAAAAAAAAAAAGGCACGCATACGAATAAGGGAAGGTTGATCTTTACTTCTCAAAATGCTTCACTCTGAATCATCTTTCTTTGTTTAATGATTTATCCGTGAAGTTCATTTTTGTGTTGTTCACTTGACCTCAGGTCACTCAGATAGGCTTGATTCTTTGTTTGTTTCTCTTCTCTTGAAATCTTGAAGCTGTTAAGAAGACATTAGACGTAAGACACCCAAGTTCTTTTGGACAACAAGCTTGTAAGACTACTAAACAAAGCCTCTTAATAGATGTCGGTCAAGGCTTGTAAGGTAGGTTATTACCAAGTCCATTAGTTTCAGATGTCTTCATGATTCTAAGCCTCCTTGCAGTGTCCAAAAACATTCTGTATACATCAAACAAAATGCTGTGAGAATAATGGTGATGAAGCTGAAATGAAAAAATAAATGAATAAATGGAACAAGAAAAGAGATGTCAGGCATGATATCAAGCATAAGTATCAGAAAGTCTAAACAATATATGAAATTTTGCATCGTTTCAGTCTAGTGGGTGGGACCATAGTTTTCAAAATTAGAATCGTATCGCAAATCGTTCATACCTATGAATCGAATTGAATAGCAAATCGTATGATTTTTTATTTTTCTAAAAATAAAAGAATTAAAAATAAAAATAATAACAAGAAAAAATAAGTAATTATTTTTAATAAAAATAAAGGATTTTTATTTTTAATAAAAGTAATAAATAATTAAAAATAAAAATAAAAGAAAAAAGTAAATATTCATAACCATCCATTTTTCTATTATAACAGTATAAATACAATAACAAGTAAGTCTAATATACAATCATATCAAGAACAACATGACATATATTAATATCATTTTATATAATAAATGATGTGTAAATAGTTACATAGGTTTAAGGTATCAATATATATTTTTATTATTTTAAATCAAAATACAAAAACAAAAATAAAATCCAAACCACTAATTTTACATGGTAGAGTATCTCTTTAAGTTAAGAAAGTGGTCATGAAGAAAATAAAACCAAAATAGATTTAAAAAAAGAAGACAACCATAAGCACAATCAAATGATTTATGTGAATGCATGTTCTTTATTCATCTTTAAAATCTCATCAAAGCCATCAATTTTACACAATAGGGTATCTCTTTAAGTTAAGAAAGTGTTCATCAAGAAAATAAAACCAAAATAGATTAAAAGAAGAAGAAGATCTAGACAAACTCCATATGCACAGTCGAATGTTTTAATTGAATGCATGTTCTTTATTTATCTTTAAAACCTCATCAAAGCCACAGAAAAATTTTAGGAGGTTTTGTTAACTACTGAATGACCTTTTAAAAATAAAATCACTAAAAGAAAAAAGTAATAAAAAATAAAACTATAAAATATTATTAATATTAATTTATTGGTTGTAGCTATTCTCACTTAGCCAAATCGCTTGGATCGTAAGATATCGTAAGATCCAATGGAACAAACAAGTATTGAATCGAAAAATTCACACCTAAATCTTAAAATTCATCTATAAATGGGATTCGCTGCATAGATACAAATCATTTTTCTTAAAATTCAAGATACAAATCGTAGGATTTTGATAACTATGGGTGGGGCATCTCCGTAAAAGGGTGCACATTGATTGCGTTTACGTAAAGGCCTTTGGAGTCGAATGGTAACCAATACCTTTTCAAAAAGACAGAAGAACCTCCCAGAAAGAAATATTTCCAGATGAATAATGGAAGGAATGAAGAACCATTTTCCATTAGACACATAGTTTCAATATAATATTTGATAGTTTCAATATAACATTTGGGCTCAAGTGTTTGGTAATGTTTGGAATGGTATAATATAAAAGTCAGTTTTGTGCCTCAAACTATCATTTAGATGAGGAGATATGAGAAAGCATTTTCCTCTACCTGAGAAAGGCTAAGTTAACCAGAGACATCATAATATTTTTGGTAACCTCCTAATACTTGGGACATTTAGACCCTGTCTGTTTCATGTAATAGAATTTCTAAGAATTCTATGACTTCGTATTCCTATAAGTGGTTACAATAAAGAATCAAAGGTGAAAATCTGAAAATAATAAATGATATCCCCTTTAATGGAAATTGATTTAGGGGGAGATGGGAAATAAAGAACCAGCCATGACCAAATAATTTAAATCTTAGGAAAGTGAAGCTCCCATCCACATAAATACATTGTATCCTTCACCCCTCACCTCTTGATAATTGATCGGTAGAGCTCATTTGACCATGAATTTCTATGCATTCAATTACTACGAATTCTATGCAAACAAATAGGTCCTTAGAAACAACAGATGAAAATGCATGATATGAAGTTGAAAATGTGTGAACAAATCACTGGAGGGATTTGGAAATGCATAGTGAATTCATGGGATTGCAGATTGAACAAAATAACAAATGAGATTTCAATCTAAACGGGTCTATGTCTGCTGTCTAGACAAGAATAACATATATATAATAAGAGAAAGTTTTTACTTTGATCAATGTACCCCCTTCACACTCACTACCTCGCATGATCTGGTACTAGGCCCAATTTGACACTCATCTAGCACTCCTGAATTGAATCAGGAACAAAAAAATCCATAGTTATAAGATCAATAAACTTAGGCTGTTAAATCAAGGGTTAGGATACTCTAATTGAACTATTTTTTTTCCCCAATCCTTATCCATGAGTAAATTCCTCCTACCCCACTGATAGACATTAATCAAGGTGGGCTCCATGAACTAGACGGCACATGAACAATATAAAGTCTAGGTGACAAATCCCCTATATAATAATAGCTAATGAGAGAATTGGATTTACACTAAAGGGTGCTTATTAGGTTTGTGGATACTTGTGGGCAATCCAAAACCAATTTTAGAAGATGGAGGAAAATGAATTGATTTTCTTTTATTCTTGTTCATTTTCTCCACAGTAGTAGTGTAATAAAATGCTGCATACCCCCACGGAACATCACCCACAAGCATCCAATCCCCTTCTCTGTCTTCATACGTAAGGACAAACTCTGAAGAGCCATCCAGCAGCATGGAGGTCTTTGTTGCTGCTCCTGTCATTTCATGTTCTTGAAATCCAGTTGGCCCTACAATCACAAAGACCAAATCCCAAGATCATTAAACAATCTCACACTACTTTTATGCAAGTAATACAATTATTATCTTTACAAATGCATACATATGGGAAATGATAATCCTTTCTATTCATCTAGATGAACTGTCCATGGCTCACCATCTTATTTGAAACCAGCACTGAACATGGGTTCATGCAGATGAGTCAATCAACTCCATTTCGATATTGTTATAGATAACCAGGAATGCAAAATTTAAATCTGGCCAATCCTATCCTGTAGGCAGCAATGGACATCTCCTCACTAATGAGGACCATTGACAGTAATTTCATACTGGTTCAAAGCCACAAAGTACAATTTCCTCATATCTTTGGCTCTTCCTTGGCCCATAACTCATCAAAAGGATGACTTGGGCAACCAACCACACAGCCAGTCTATGATAGAAGAGCAATGAACCAAGATTAGTTCATCGGGTGCTGAGCCAGTGTTGTGTTCCAAAGGAAATGATAGCTAACCATCCAATTGGTTCTGCTTCTTACCATTTAATAAGAACTGTAACTCATTTAATCAATAATCTGTAAACTACTGCTCAAATGTTGAGGATCAATTCCCTCAACTCACACACCAATTTCCAGCATGTTAGAGAAGATTTGAATTGATTGAAAACTGTGAACATAAGAATGCATCATTTGAGTGTCTCTATGTACAGTTTTGTCTAAATTAGTATGTTATCAGTATCTATTTTTCTGTATATCATCAGCTATGCATGCATTTGGTAGAGAAAAATATAACCATATCTACAGAAGGATGGGAAAACGCACTGTTGGGTGTATTGATGGAGGTGGGTCTGTGGAACATGTCCTCCAATGCCTGAGCAAGAGTTTCATAGCAGACATGTGCATTTAGATCGACCTTTCTACCAATTTGCATTCCATCCATATTCACCTTCACAAACTTGGAAAGCCTATGCCCTCCTTTTTCTTGCGTCCTATTATTCTTAATGGTTCCACCCATGTTGTTACTCTTCACAAAATTCTTGTTGGCATTACTGCTGCCAACAATGTTCTGCTCAGAAGGAACCTTAACCTGGTTTGCCAAGCTGTTCATCCTGTATGACCCTATGGGTGGCCATCCCACAGCGTGATTGCTGAAACAAGCTTCCAAAATCAAACCAGTGAAAGATAACTGAATCTTCATCGTATGAAAGATTAACTGAATAGTGGAGAAATAAATAGCAAAGCATGCGACTACTGAATTCAAAATAAAATAAAAACAGGACAATGAGTTTTACAGGATAATCCTGTTTCTAATTGATGGGTGAAACAAATCAATATATGTGAGTCCCATTTGATACAGAACACTGAGACAAGAAAAACAACCATAGCCAATTCAAAAACGCAGTAGACTGAAAATGAAACAAAAATCAGTAATATCAGCAAAGAAAAGGACATAGGACTCAACATCTGAACAAAAACTGCCCATCCCCAAAAGCCTACCAAATACAAACACCAACACCTGCCAATTAAAACACAAATATTAAAAAAAAATTACATAGGACTCAACATCTAAGCAAAACTGCCCATCCCCAAAAGCCCACCAAATGCAGCAAATAGAAAAAGAAAATACCCTGGATATGCATATAGATTTCATAGGACTAATCCTATTCTTCTTTGGTGGGCAAAATGAATCAATCTCTCTGACCAATAATAGAACAGGAGAAAATATAATGCATTTCATCCATAACACTGAAACACAGAGGAAAAATTACCATATTCAATTAAAAAAAGGAATACAAAAGGCGAAAATGAATAATCTTAACAAAGAAAAACTGCACCTAACAGACTAGAAACGGACAAAGATGCTTAGAACAAAACGACACACCAAGACAAAAATCGAGAAAATATAAACAGACAAGAAACAGGATATAACCCACCATCTGAACGAGCACCCAATCTCTAAACACCTACTAATCAAAACAGAAAATAAAAAATAAAAAAAGCCTCAACAGAATCAAGAAATAACCATAGCTTTTTTTGTTTTTTTTTTTGGGAAAGATTTATTATTATTATTATTTTTTTTGGAAAGATTTTTTTTTTTTGGAAAGAAATAACCATAGCTATTTGCAAAAGGAAATAACAATACGTAAAATAATCATTTAGCAAAGAAAAACTACACCTAACAGAGTAGAAACAGACAAACATGCTTAGAACAACACCACCCACCAAGACAAAAATAGAGAAAATATAAACAGACAAGAAGCAGGATAAAACCGACCATCTGAACAAACTACCCAATCTAAAAACACCCACAAATCTAACAGAGAAAAATCTCAACCGAAACAAGAAATACCATACCTCATTCCAGAAGGGAATAATCAAACGTAGATAAGTCATTTAGCAAAGAGAAACTACACAACCATGCTCAAAACAGCAACACCCACCAACACAAAAATATGGGAAAAAACAGTAAAAAGCGGAGGACATAAAGCCCAACATCTCAACACAAGAGACAAGACCCCTTCTTCAAAATCCACCTAACAATCACAAAATAGAGAAAAAAAAAACCAGAATTAAAATAAAAAAAATATTTCACCTTGGCATGTTAGAACCCATCTCCTGACTAACAGAATCAGCCTCGGCAGCCCACTTAGTCCCTGCAACAGTAGAAGGAGAATAGGGAGAGACCAAGGAAGGGAAGTCCCTTGCAGTGAGGATTCTACAGTAGTCTCCCCATGGAATAGTGGGCTTGATGACCTTGATCCCACCAGTGCCCCATCCAAGGCCAAGCCCTAGATGAAGCGCCTCATCTTCATTCTCCTCTTCCTCAACTAGCTTGCTAGTTGAAGAAACCTCTGACATGCCCATGTAGTCCTGCTCCAATACCACTTCTGCTTTTGAAACTGTAGATATTGAGCCGTTATTAGAGCTCCCAGCAGACGCACCACCACCAACACCGACACCTGCTTTCATGTTCCTTGAGCTCCTCTTCTTCAGCTGTAATGAAGGAAAGAGAGGACAGACAGGGAAAGACAGGAGGTGGTGAATAAGATGTATTTATTATAGTATGGTGTTGTACGGTATAGTGTTGTATTTGTAATATGAATTGGTTTCTGTCTGTATGTGGGAGATTGAATGGAGCTGGGGTTGTTGAGAAGGCGAAGAAGCATTTAGAAAGAGAGAAGAGGGGTGGTTGGTGTTGATGGGATGGTGGGTGTTGGGGCCCAGTGTTTGAGATTAGCAAGGGAAGTGTTGGAGAGTTTGTCGGAATGATTCCGGCAAAGAAAGTATAGAATGGAAGGTGGGTCCCTATGTAAGTGGGTCGGGTTTGAATAGTTCGGTCTATCGGCTGAGTACAGAAAGAGTGTTTCTTCTCGATGGATTCCTCCGCTCAAACGTTTGTTTTGAGGGTAAAATTTCAAAATAAGTGCTGGGTTTTAAACACACAAAAATTTCCCTCTTGACACAAAAAATTTTTTAAAAATTAAAAATTTCAAAATATTCCCCACACATCTCTCTCTCTCTCTCTCCCTCCTCTCTCTTCCCCCTTTTCATTCACCTAGCGATGAGCTCCGACAGGCGGGAGGGGAGCTTTCCCTCCCTCTCTCCTCCTCTTCCTCTTCTAATTCCTCTTCACCACCCTCTCCCTCTTCCTCATTGTCATGTCCCGAACCCGAAATTAGGTCAATACAGATAAGCCCATGATGTAGCACCTGTAATCTCGTAGTAATTTATGCCGCACTAAAGCAAATATGGAATAGTACAAGGGAATTTTCACAATTTTTATATGTGCAAAAAATCCGTAATACATGCACATTCTAAATTAACTATGAAACTTAGTGCTTAGTGCACTCAATAAATACCATATGATAGTGTAAGAACTCAAGCAAATACTTATTTAACATTCCATAATTAAATTACTTGAAGAATTATCAAAATAACATAAATTCCATAATAATACTAAATGTCAGAATGCATATAAAGTGATAATGTGTGAAAATGTATAACGGTCATAGACCGAAAGTATAATACATATCCTCAAAATAAAATAAGCAAAAATTAAGTCCAGAGTTATGATGATGTGATAACGCAAACTATCATAGCTCAAATTCTAAATACGCAACAAGACTCCCACCATTTCTGTCTTTGTACGACTTATTTTAAAACCTCTATATTCTAATGCCCCCCGCCATTTTTTAAGTTTTACATTTATACCATCTTTTTATTCATCCATCAATATTATATCATCTGCAAACAACATACACCATAGTACTTCTTCTTGAATATGCACAGTTAACTCATTCATAATTGATGCAAAGAGGCAAGGGTTTAAAGCTGATCCCTGATACAAACCTATAGTCATGCGGAATTGACCTCTTTCTCCATATGTAATTCTCAGATTTATTACTGCTCATTCATACATATCCTTAAAATTATCAATGTAACCTCTTCGGACATTTCTTTTCTTTAAAACCCACCAAATTAAATCCCTCGGTACCCTATCATAAGCTTTTTCTAAATCGATAAAGGCCATGTGTAGAATTTTCCTCTTTGCTCCATATTTTTCCATTAATTGCTTAAATACAAGATTGCTTACACAGTTGACCTCCTTGGCATAAAACCATATTGATTTTCTGCAATTTTGGCCTTCCGTTTAAGTCTTTGCTCCATTATTCTCTCCCATAACTTCATAATAGGACTCATAAGTTTAATCCTTCGATAGTTGGTACAATTTTATATATCTCCCTTATTCTTATATATAAGTATTACAATGCTTCTTCTCTATTCATCCGGCATTTTCTTTTTCACAAGTATCTTATTAAATAGTCTATATAACCAACTCACTCCAACCTCTCCTAAGCATTTTCATACCTCTATCAGAATATCATCCAAGCATATAACCTTTTTTGTCTTCATCCGCTTCAATGCTTCCTTCACTTCCGCCCTTCTAATTCTACAAAAAAAAAGTATGTTCTGGTAATGAAACATCCTTGCTAGTTTTTATATCTCCTATATGTTATTCATTTAAAA
Source organism: Sextonia rubra (assembly GCA_037013555.1). Taxonomy (NCBI): domain Eukaryota; kingdom Viridiplantae; phylum Streptophyta; class Magnoliopsida; order Laurales; family Lauraceae; genus Sextonia; species Sextonia rubra. The sequence goes on from JASUAD010000011.1 coordinate 13,194,146, forward strand.
GTTTGCTAAAATATTCCTTCCATCTTTCTTTAATATCATTGTACTTCACTAAAATATTTTCCTCATTGTCCTTGATACATTTGACATGATCTAAGTCCCTACTTTTCTTTTTTCTTATTTTTTACGAGCTTAAAAATATCCTTCTCTCCTTCTCTTGTTCCCAACCTATTATAAAAGTCGTTATATACTTTGAACTTGGCACTACTTACTACTTTCTTCACTTCTCTTTCTGCCTTCTTATACAGCTCAGAATTTTTCATACTCTTAATTCCCTACCAAACTTTGTAGCAATGTCTTTTCTTTCAAATAACTTTCTGAACCTCCACACTTTACTACCATGTTTCTTTATTAACATGTCTTTTTCCTTTTGATTCTCTAAATACCTCTTTTGCAACCTTCCTAATGTAATTAGCCATTTGATTCCACATTACTATTGTTTTTCCTTTAATATTTCATTCTTCCTTTTCAATCATTTTGCCCTTAAATATATTTATTCTTTTCCTTCAAATCTCTCCACCTTGTTTTAGAGCCCATGTTGTTTACTACCGCTATCTTTATACTTCTAATGCAAATATCTAAAACTCCGAGCCTAAGTTGCATGGTCAAACTCTTTCCTGGGATAACCTTGCAATCTTTATAAGCCAATCGGTCCTGTTTTCTAACTAGAAAAAAGCCTATCTAACTCTTATTATCTTTACTTTTATAGGTAATTAAATGTTTATCTCTCTTTCTAAAGTAAGTATTTGCTACTACAAGATCAAATGCCACTGCAAAGTCTAATATAATGTTTTCGAATTTATTCTTTTCTCGAAATCATTGCCCTCTATGCGCTCTCTCATATCCTCTATTATCTCTTCCTATATGCCCGTTTAAATCCTCTCCAAAGAAAATCTTATCACTATTTGGGATTTCTCGTATTAAATCATCCATCTTCTCCCAAAATTGTCTTTTCACACTTTCCTCTAGTCCTACTTACGGAGCATATGCACTGATGATATGAATTATGTATTCCTCCAGCACTAGTTTAATTGCTATAATTCTATCATCAAACCTCTTTTCCCCCACAATTTTCTCATTCAAATCCTTATCTACAACTATACCCACTCTATTTCTTGTATTACTCTTTCCGGCATAAAAAAGCTTATACCCATTCGTGAGTTCCTTAGTTTTATTCCATTTCCACCTTGTATCCTGTATACAAGCTACACTAATTTTTCTTCTTTTTATTACCTTGACTAACTCCATGCTCTTGCTTGTCAAGGTTCTTATATTCCAAGTAGCAAGTCAAATTGTCCAATTCCTCCTCTTCTTCTCAAGGACTAACTTTTTTAATCGCACTAGCCAGGAGTCATGCAGTAACCCTTGCACACTTTTTACTGCAGCCGGATAACGCTGCAATGCGTTGTTTTAAGCGGAGAACGCCCTAGCCTTATCTCGAAATATTGTTATCTCAAAATTCATGTTTGGATTATGACAAAGTTTTATGTTGGCTGTCAACCTACCAATGCAACCTCCTCCTTTACTCGGGCTTGGGACTGGCAGCAAAAACTAGTGGAGTTCCAAATAGACTTAAGGATATATTGATTAAATAGGTCAAAAATGAAATCTAAGTATGTTAGCATCAGGTAAAATATAATGTGAGGAATCAATACGACAAAAATATGACAATTAGATGGCAAACCACATGGCTACAATCCTTTCCAAAAAAAGGCAAATATCAAAATACAATAGGAGATCAGGTAGTTAGTCTGACCGCCCATAGGTTCGTCGACTTATTCCATAGAACAACCAACTATAGCGGTAAATAGAATTTCAACCCCTACTTAATCCTGCTTGGCCTCATAGAGTCTGGCTCAATGTTGCCGACTCCATGAGTCAATACAGACAAAACAGATAACATCATGGTGCTCTCATACTTACTTTCTTGACAGAACTTACTGACTTAACATTTATAGTAACAAAGTATAATGATATCAATAATAAGCAGTAATAACAAAAGCAAATGTGAAGATAATGAAAGAAATATAATTGAATTGATAATATAAATAAGTGAAAGATTCAGAAGTTATTAAAATATGCATAATTTCAAATTAATTATGAAACAAGGATAATTTATAAACCAAACTAATTAAGATATCTGTGTCCTTCGCTTTCCACTTTAGCATGACTGTAAGAATCCAAATTCCATGTGTTATCGAAATCTTGGCATTACATTGTATATGAATCTAGACACCAGGCTCCTTATACCCATGCACAATGGTCATAACATTAAAATAAACTAAACCATCAAACAAGGATAAATAACAGCTAACATTTTTGTTGTTTACCCAATTTGATTTTGTTGAACAAATATCAAGTATGGGGTTCCAAAGTCAAAGTCCTACATGGTCATAAGGTTTCCTTTAGTATTCTAGCTTTTCACTTGACCCCACGATCAAGCGCAAGGTTCCTAAAGTACATTTGACTTAATCAAGTCAAATCGAGTTGAATTATAAGGTAGTTATAATCTGGAAAATAGTTTTAGAATAATCCATTAATAAATAAATAAATAATCAGCTTGGACCTTATCCGATCGATCGGGCCTGGGTCCAATCGATCGAATTGGACCCAGAAGGTTAAATCAATCGATTGGACACATGTCCAATCGATGAATGTTATCAAAGCTTCTTTTCGAATCAATCTGGCCTGGGAGGGGATCACAAATTTGGCTTTTTTCGAGCTTGAACTTTATCACAATCAATCCCATCATTTTCTTGCTCAAAAATCCACCATCTCACACTTATAACCAAGCATAATAAAAGTCATTGACTTCCATTCCATTGCAATAAATCAAAGTCCTCATTTTACTCATTTAAAAACTATTTTCACCCACCAAGAAGACCAGAAGAGGAAGAGTCTTACCAACATATTAAAGCATATGAATCTCAAGTAATAAATCACAAATACAACTATATATGTTACTGCTTGTTTAAATTTGCCTTGGATGCTCCAAAAGTCAAATGTAAAGCTTTCAAAAGTGCAAAACCCTAAATCTCTAGCCGAAGTAAATTTCTAATCATGAAAATAACATGAAAAAGAGATGAAGGACATGAAGAAATGATTTAATAGGTATTTAAGTTAGATAATCGCCATACACTATTTAAAGGGCTTTGATCCTGTGAGAACTATTCTCACGCACCTTTAATGAGAACTTTTTATGGGGCCTACTTGTGAGTCCCATTTGAGGATGTGACTAAGGGATGAAAAGATCTATGTGGGATCACCCTACATATCAAGTTTGGCTCTAATCACATGTTCTAACTCATTTATCCGTAGCCCACAAATTCAGTCCATTCAAATTGGTGTATAGTCGATCTAACGGTCCAGTGAATTCAGATCTGATCGAAACTTGAGACAAGTGACTACCAGGGGGTTCTTTGTATATTGTAAGGTTTGTATTGGATGATAAATGAGCCCCACCTAGAGTTCTCATAGAAAATGGTAAGAACCAGTTCTCATAAGATTATTTCACCTATTTAAATGGGTACAAATATCAAGATGGGTTGGTTTTTTACTTTAAAAGCTGTGCAAAATGTGAAGAAGTCCTTTTCTCTACAAACAAACACCAAGTGGGTAAAAAGGAATATGGAAAAGAAGATGAAGCTAACTTCTAATGGAGCTAAAACCTCTCTCTCACACACTCTAGGTTTAAAGGAAGAAGGAAGATGGAGTGGAGATGAGCTTGGGAGCTAAGGTTTTGTCTAGGAGGCATAAGGAGGCTTTTGCTTAAGTTGGAGGGCGTCTTTATATAGAGCTAGTGTTGTTAGAACTTTGGGTTTTTACTAGCTAGTCCGTTAAAATTATGTTATTTAATTACAAAAAGATTACAAAAGGTCCCACATAGGTGAAATGAATTGGGTCCACTAATGTATTATGATAATCGTGATTAATGAATGTAATATGATTAATAAGATGGTAAAATAATGTGAAGTTAAAGTAGTTAAATTACCAATTGGTCCTTAAAACTACCTAATCAATAGTAAGGTCCTACCAATTTACTTATCCAATGTTCAATTAGAATAAAACACCCTTAATTAGCAATAAGCACAAAAATTAGCAAATAAACCCTAGATTTTGGGCCGGAATATTACACTCTTCCTCTTCCTATTCCTCCTCCTCTCCTCCCCCTCTCCTCTCCCTCCCTCTTCCTCTCTTCTCCTCTTCTTCTTCTTCCTTTCCCTTTTCCTTTCCTCTCCTCTCCTTTCTGCCCTGTTCAGCCCTACGAGGCCAAGCATCACATTGATATTCGACCTTGCAGGGTTGACTAACAAGGTGAGGGAGAGGAAGAGGGAGGAAAAGGAGGGAGAGGAGAGGAATAAAAAGAAGAAGAGGGGGAGATGCTCAGTGAGGAGGAGAGGAGAGAAAAAGGGAGCGGAGAGAAGGGAAGAGGAAAAGGAGGAAGAAAAGGAATATGAAGAGGGGGAGGCAAATAGATAGGGATGGAAAGAGAGAGAGGGAGGGGAAGCTCCGTGCTTACTGGCCGGAGGAAAAGGGGGGAGGAGAGAGGAGGGAGGGAAAAAGATGTATGAGGGGTATTTTAGAGATTTTTATTTTTTTTTACAATTTTTTGTGTCAAGAGGAATATTGTTGTGTGTTTTAAAAGCTGCACTCTTTCAAAATATGGCTTAAATTTTTCCAAGATTTTAAATCAAGAGAGAAGAAGTCTTACATTTCAGGACTTTAAGATTTTAATTTATATTTCAAATCAGGACATCTAATGAAAATATGAATTTTCAGACGACTTATCCCTCTATGTTTTTCAAAATATCCAAAATACCCTTATATACTTCTCTCCCCCCTCCCAACTACCATTGTCGTCGGCACCTTAACCCAACCAAAATGTATGTTGATTTTGATGGGTTTGAAGGAAACGAGTGATCAGCAAAAAGAAGTGATTTTTGTGGCTTAAAGAGTGCATGTTGTAAATGGATTGTGTTGGGATTTCGGTTTCCTGTTTTTGTTAGGTTGGGGTCGGACTAGGAGTTAGGGTTAGTTAGGAGTTAAGTTTAAAGGATAGTGATTATGAGGACTTCGTGGGTGGATTCTGTTGCGAATTTGGGGGCTGAAAGTGCAGCCGCAGCAGGTACTTCATCCAGCAGCAGTATTTCGGCGGTAATGCGACCTGGCAGGCGGGGCGATCTTCTGATGTGCTCCCGCATTTTCACAATCGCCAACCTTCGGCAGAACATCCTGTTCTGGCTGCTGCGGTGCCTACACCAGATATGGTGCTCCCCATGACGGATCTCGCTGGGGAGGTGCAAGTCGGGATTATGGGTGGTCTGTGTTTGGTGCTGGCAGTGGTCGACGAGGTGGTGGCGGCGGCAGCGGCTGGAGCGGAAGAACGGTTGGATAGGATAGAGGGAGGGATTGGGAAGCAAACCCCTATGAGAATGATGATAGCGCGGAGAAAGCATTTGATGAGCAGGAGAGCTGCCGGCATCAACTTTGATGCGTATGAGGATATTCCAGTTCAGACAAGGGTGGACAGTGTGCCGTCGCCTGTGAATACCTTTGCAGATACTGATTCGGCGGATGCATTGAGCTAAAACATAAAGAGGTGCAAGTATGTGAAGTCCACGCCTGTGCAGCGCCATGCCAATTTCCCTGGCGGGGTGCGACCTTATGCACTTTCTTCTTCCTACCAATCACCATTGTCGTCGGCAGCTTAACCAAAGGAAATGAAAAACACAGGGTATTTTGTTAAAAATTGAGAAATAAGTTGCCAAAAAATTCACATTTTCACCTGATGCCCTGATCTGAAATATAAATTGAAAACTTAAGTCCTGAATTAAATGGAAGATTTTTTTTTATCCTGATTTAAAATTTGGATAAAAGTTGAGCCCTATTTTAAACTTTTCCCTTGTTTTGAGCCATCATAATGGGCTGTGAGGACCTCTTCCATGGCCCCACCTATTCATACTCTAAATTGTTTAAAATTAATTTTTAATAATATATTTATTTAGAGATTTTAGCCAAAAAATCATTTTAGATGGGCACTATACCAAAAATGCCCATTTAGTTTATTAGGTTGGGGGACCACTTCCATTTTTTTTAATTTAGTGGACACAATAGTCAAATTCGACCCTTGTTTAACTAGCTCCCTTGTTTCCCTCTATATTGTCAAAATCCTATCTTCTTCTTCTTCTTTCGTCTTTGCACGACGATTTTGACCTATTTGCATCTCATCATTATCATCATCATCATCATCATCAAAGCCTTATCCCAACCATGTTGAGGTCGACTACATGAATTATGTCTCTCCATTTCGTTCTATTTTGAGCTAAATCTTTTAACAAGTGAAACTTCTTCAAATCTGAATTAATTACTTCCATCCATGTTTTCTCTGGCTTGCCCTTACCTTTTGATGGACCCTCCACCTGTATAGCCAAACTTTTTCTCACCGGTGCCATTACTAGCCTACACTCAACATGCCCAAATCATTTTAAATGGGTTTCTCTAATCTTATCCCCTATTGATGCTACCTTTAAATGTTCTCGAAAGCGCTCATTTCTAATTTCATCTTTCCTAGTTTTACCACACATCCACCTAAGCATTCTTATTTCCGCTACATCTATCTTACGAATATGCGTCTTCTTAATTGGCCAACATTCTGCTTCATATGTCATAGCTAGTCTAACTACTGTCCTGTAAAATTTGCCCTTCAATTTCATTGGCATTCGTCTGTCACAAAGCACTCCCGAAGCTAATCTCTACTTCAGTCATCTAGCTTTTATCTTATGCTCCACATCTTCGTCAATCTCCCCATCCTTACTAATTATCGAGCTTAAGCACTGAAAAGAATTTCTACGTGGTATCTCATGGGTTTCAATTTTGACAGTAGTTTCAACACTTTGCATATGTCCACTGAAGTTGCAATCCATATATTCAGTCTTTGTACGACTTATTTTAAAGCTTTTAGATTCTAATACCCCTTGCTATCTCTCAAGCTTTGCATTTACATCCTCTCTTGATTCATCCACCAATACTATATCATCTGCAAATAATATATACCATAGTACTTCTTCTTGAATATGTATAGCTAACTCATCCATAATTAATGCAAAGAGATAATGGCTTAAGGTTAATCCCTGATGTAAACCTATAGTCATGGGGAATCCACCTGTTTCTCCACATGTGATTCTCACATCTGTTATTGCTCCTTCATGCATATCCTTAAAATTTTCAATGTAACCTCTGGGGACATTCCTTTTATTTAAAACTCACTAAATTAAATTCCTTGGTACCCTATCATAGGCTTTTTTCAAATCGATAAAGACCATACGTAGTTTTTTCTTCTTTGCATCTCCAACTCTTAAATCTTCCAACCAAATAGTCACAGGTGTTTATCTTTTACTGTGTTTGGTCTCCACAAGCATCTTCCTTTTCTTTATTAAAATATTAGTCAAGAAAATATTTTCTCCCATTTCATCTTTTTCTTTATAAGCCCCACGTGGCCCATTCTTAGGTTGTTTTTTTTTTTATGTCATCAACCTATATATTGTTGGAAGAGAAGGGGGAGAGATGAGCGAAGAACACAACACAAACCCTTGTTTATTGTCTTCTATGTAATCTAAGTTACATCCATCAATATAATGAAAACTGATGTGAATTTTAATTCCAATCTAATAAAACTACAAGTGCATAATTATCTTGTTAAGACAACAAATACAGGTTGATCCCATAAAAAGCACTTTTGAAGTTTTTAATTAAAATCTGAAATTTTTTTAAAAAAATAAGAATGATAAAAGATATGTGTGGTATACAAATTAGAAAGCAAATAGATTTCTAAGCTAATGAAAATGATAAGAATCAGTTCAAAGTAGCCAAAATCTACTAAGTTATTTAAAAATCCAATTTATGCAATTAATTTACCTGTTTTGTCTCAATTATTACTAAGATTAGAAACAAATCAATGTTTTTGATCAAGATAATTTGAGTATTGTAAAAATCTATTTTTAATTAAGAAATATAAAATCAATACCTAAGACCTTGCTTCATAAAAGAATGAATATTCTAAGCATTACCTATCAAACTAAGAGTAGACTATCAAAGATAACTACATATCAAAGCATACTCTATTAAAGTAGTATAAATCATCAAAATTTATTTATTATGAACATAAATTAGAGGCTTGCCTTTGGCATGGACAGATCTATTATTATCTTTTAAAAGAACATTAAAAAGAGACACTAAAAAAAGAGCAAAAGAACAAACATAAATCAGAACATCAAAATACTTAACTTCATCTATATGCTCCAATCATAAAAGACTATTCCTCCATGATAAAAGAACAACTGAACTTCTTCATTAAAATCTCCAGATAATACAATAAAATTTCTCAAATTTCTCTCCCAAGCCTACTTTCTAGAATAGGGCTCCAGAATACCCAAAAATAATTTAGAAAAATAACAAGTAGAGAGAGAGAGGGGAGAAGAGGGAGAACATCCAAGGTGTTGTGGAATGACCTTTTGAAAGTTCATGAGGAGTCCATTTATGGTTTTTGAAATCCCTTGTTGCTATTGTGAAGAGATAAAACTCTATCTCTTTGAGAAATATTTTTTCCTTGGCCTCCAAGTTTAGATGAGATAAGGTTGAGGAAAACTTTTAGATAAATCTGGATTCTTGGTTAACTTTGCACATGCACATATCTTGAATTAAAATTTACAATAGACGTGGGGCCACTTTAGATAATAAACAGTTATTCCCGAGTAAAAAAATTACAGTCAATTTCCCAAGGCCATAACTTGATCATTTTAGGTCTAATAACATGATCTTCAGCTCTAAGATATTTGCTTTGAATAAGCTCTCCAACGGTACCAAAATTGTGCCGATTAGACCTATGGTTTAAGAGATATGCCCATTTTAAGTTAAGTTGTCCTGAGAAAAACAAGGCTGACTTTCTTCTTATAAAAGGACTTTTCCTCAGAAGATTTTTCCTTCTTAGACTCCAAGATTGATAAGGATAAGATAAGAAGGAGTCTTCTTTTTAATTCTTTTCTTGAATTTGAGCAAAAAATTAAAGATAGCGGGACCCACTTAAAATAGTATACAATGGCATGTGAAAGGGCCCACATAAGTCTTCAAAACTCTTCCATACATGGAGATAATGCCCATATAGTGTTTTGGATGTTCCATAGAGAGAAAAACAAGGGATGAAGCATCCAAGCAAGGTGGAGTCTTCTTTTAGATTGCTTCTTCTGATTTTTGTAACTTTATTCCAACTCTTTCTCCTTGTTTTCTTTTTAGTTTCAAATATGGATGAAACTAGGAAAGATTGAGACAATGGAATACTCTGGAGTCTTCTGGGATTTTATGGATGAGGGGGGAGAGAGTGTGGAACATCCTATAAGGACGTGTGAGACCTACATGTGGTGCGTAGCTTCTTTGTGATCCAATGCATGGACTTTCCTAGGGTTTTGTGGGTTTTACACTTTCCTACACATTCTAATTGGATCCATCAAATATTGAAAAGCCCACATTAAAGTGAAACACATCCACCAATAGGGACTCTTTGGAGGAAAATTGCAAACATTATTAATTAATGCGGAAAATGTGTAAAAATTGTGCAAATTCTGATTTCTATGTGAAAATGCATGAAATGATAAAATTGAATGAATAATGATACATTTAACCTAATTAAGTCGCTAATCTAATATAAAATAATGCACAAATGTTGCAAATTTATGAACTTAACACCCTCAACCTAACTTGGTAAACAAGAAACCTACTTAAAGTAGGGAACACACCACAAAAGAGAAAACCCTAAATCCAATAAGGAAAACTATCCAACCCTACATAGTGCCACTGGTCTAACCCCTCTGATGGATGTGCTGAGTCAGTGATGAGTTCAACACTCTCCCTCAACATGACTCCAACCATCATAACGTCAAGTTTCCATCAAAACTTGTAGAACCCTAGAAACCACATCCTGCACCATATGGTAATCCAAATGACAGATAACTTCTATAAAAGCTCTATCAACATATTTGGGATTTGGCTTCCATAGACACGATGATCTCCGTAGCTTTTTATGCCCAGTGCTTCATCCTTCCTTGCAATTTGTGACAGACAACTCCTTTGTTATCGACCCCCTTGGAATATGCACACCTATCTTCCAAGGATTGTTTTGTTTCTTCAAAGTTTTCTATCGTGGAGAACTATCATTCCTTTGTGGCTCAGCTTTGTTGCTTCCAACTTCATGAGGACGTTATCCCATCTCGGATTGATGATCCTCCCCCTGCTTCCAATTATCTTCCCTAAGACGATTCTACACATGATCCTCAAAATCAAAGGTGCCTAGTAACACCCCATCTATTGACTACTACGATGATGTCTCATTAAAGATTATGTCATGCGAGATGTAAATCCTTGCTACTACTAGATTGTAGCATCGCCAACCCTTCCTACAATTACCATAGCCCACAAAGATGCAACATACCTCTTGTTAAGTTTTCGTCATCTGTAAGAAACACATAGCAGACACAACCAAATACACAAAGATGCTTTCTGACGATTTGCCTCTAAGCAATTTCTCATATGGTAATAAATAACCAATCCGCAGTTATGGAAGACGATTAATCAAATATATTGCAGTGGACATACTTTCAACCCAAAACCATTGTCTAACATTCTTAGAATGCATACATCGATAAACCTCCCCCAAATGTCGATGCTTCCATTTTGCTACTCTATTCTACTGTGGACTATTGATAGAAGTAAGTTGCCTCCGGATTCCATGTTTTTTCAAATATGCTTTAAACTCTTTTGAAGTATATTCTCCCTTATTGTCAGATTGAATGCAGTAGACCTTAATTCCGACTAGACTTTCTACTTTAGCATGTTATTCCTGAAACTTTTCAAAATCTTTAGATTTCTCCTTCATAAAATATACCCATGTGTATTTTGAGAAGTTGTCGATAAAAGTGATCATATATCGCTTTCTTGTAACTAATGAAACCTTTACTTTCTAAAACAAATCTGTATGCACCAATTTAAAGGTTCTTTAGATTCAAGGTTTAACTCTTTGAATGGAAACCTATGAGCCTTGCCATATGTAACACTCTGATTCCCTTTGAGCCGGATTAGTGGCTCATTAGTGTGCTTTTTTGTTAATTAATTCTTTTGGACTTGGTTTCGGGTCTTGGATAGGTAGTTGAGTAACCTTTGACCTGGGATAGGTAGTTCTAGGCCCTTTTTCGTAATTTTGCTTTTGCTTTGAGTGCATTATATTTGCATCATCTTGGTGTTAGCACGTGTATTTTGTCGAGCTCGTTGTTTTCTGTAACTGTCTCAGACCTATTCGGAGTCAATTGGAGAAGTTGGACCCTCGTGTGACTTGATTTGTAAATAACCAAACTTCACTGGACTTTAATTTAAACTCCTAAAACTATATATTGAGTCATGAGCCCAAGTGTCTTCTCCTTGCTCATTTCATTGATCGACTGCATGCAACAGCTCCACGTCCATTCTCTTCCATTTCTTCCCTTCTCTTCATTCTCTTCCTCAGTTTTGTTGGTGTTGGGAGTTTGTATCTCTTTCAATTGGGTTTTCTCTCTCTTCTCTATCTATGGCTTGAGGTAAGTGGGTTCACTCCGATTCTTCTTCTCCAATTGGATCTCCCATCTCTCTCTCTGCATGCTCATGGTTTGTATTTTTCTTTGCTTTGCTTGGGTTTTAGTTGATTTGGAGCTTGATCTCAGTGGATTTGGCTAAGCTTTGAGGCAAGTATAAGTACAGGATTGTATATCACATATGAGTATTTTGTTTGACTGTTTGATTTCATCTATTACATCCTATACATGTCTGTTGTGTTTTACAGCCAAATTCTGTGATTTTGGAATCTCTGGAACTTGTTTTGCTAAGTTTCTGTATCAAATTTCAGCTTCTGTACTCACTTCAGTTTCGTGTTCTGTATTGTACAGCTAAGCCGTAAGTTTGTACGGCTCAGATTCCAGAGACTTGAATTTTCGTATTTTGTTCTACGGCTAGGCTACGGCTGAACCGTAAATTGTTCTACGGCTGAACCGTAAGCTAGTCGTGACCCAGTCGTGAATTATCACCCTGATCAGTCGAAACTTTCTGATTTCAGTACTCTTACGGGGAAGCTACGGCCAAGCCGTGAATTGGTCTACGGCTAAGCCGTGGACTCCACCGTAGCTCAGCCGTGAAATGTATCAGATCAGAGGTGGAAGATGACCAGTTTAACTGTGTATTGAAAGGAACCACGGTTAAGCCGTAGTGTAAGTTACGGCTAGGCCGTAAAGTGTATACGGCTAAGCCGTAGGTCATCCATGGCTAAACCGTAAGACCTGGAAAATCTGAAATAAAACTTAGGATAATGGTGTGACTTTGTAGGACTAAAATACAGGTTAACCACCCATGTAAACCTGCCCAATGGACTCTTTGGACTGCATGAAGAGTCTGTTAGGCTGTGACTTATTTATGTGAGCGTTGATTTACTATTAAGCACCTCCCCATTGGTGTTGGTTTAAGGGACTTCGGTGCACGTGAGGATTACTTTGCAACACTTGGATGGCAACGGTGCATCGAATAGCTTAAAACTACATCATCATGCACGGTTAGTGACAGTGAATAACTAGATTAGGGTTGTCTTGTAATTAACCTTGATTCCGTATTAATCTGAGATGCATTGCATATTGTTTACAGTTTTGCCCTCTGTTCTGCAAATCTATGTCTATGCATTACAAGGTCAATTTTCTTTCGTCCTGTATATCTGCTTTATTCTTCGTTCCGCACTAAGCTTTGATCTATGCTGTGCTTTGACTTAATCTATGCTATGCTCTGTATTTCTGTTATGCTCTGTATATCTCTGACTTTGTATATCTCTGATTCATTGGGTATTCCCTGGTGGCTCTGCCCAGAGATTAATACGTGAGGATAAGATCCGGTCTTTGCCATCGGTGAGTCCAAAGCGGATAATCTCCCTTCTTTTGGATTTGATTTGATTGGTACTAGTCTGGCTCTACTCAGCCTCAGCCCTAGGATGCCCGACGGGGTTACCTCTGGCTTAGATCTCTGTATCTCTGTATCACTGCAGTGTCGCTTTGTCTTGGGACCCCGGAACCCAGGAAACCGAGACCCACTTGTACCCTTGGCCCGGTCAGTGGTGTTCTCATTTGCTCTACTCTGCTCTCTATTGGAGAGAATATGGTTAACGTAGTAGCCACTTAGTTCAGTATTTCTATGCTTTGATTCACTTATCATGCTTTACTTCTATGCACGATTTGGTTAGCCTACTAAGATGAAACTCTGTAATTAATATTCTGTCATTATTCAATTTGATACTATGAGTGTTTCGTCCTTGTTACTTATATTTGCTGGATCGTTGTATTCACTGCGTTGTCTGTGGTGTTGCAGACACAGATCCCTTGCCCAGCTCTCCGGCGGTCAAGGAGGCTGCAGGGCAGAGCCTAGAGGCACCCTCCGGGTTGGCAGAGTGGGCCTGATCACCTCTGCCGAGTGCGTACATGCATATCTCCGTGGCTATCTGTTTTGGGTTTTGGTTCTTGGAGATGTTGGATTTTGTACTTCGGACTTTGTTACTCTGTATCATTTTGTATATCGCTATTTTGTCGTGTACTCAGATTTGTATCTGGTTTTAGAGTTTTGTATCTATCTTTGTCTTTTCCGTTCCGCATTTGTTTTGGCTTCCGCTATTTCTTTGTTGCTTGCTATGATATCTACAGCTTCCACGTTCATTCGTTTCGCACGTGTTAGATCCCTTGTGTGTGTGCATCTGGACTAGGTTTGGATGTACGTGCACGGGAGTACGTGTGTCACAGGTTTGGCTTTTCGCTAACCCCCGATCTCTGGGCTAGGGTTGTGACACCATATTAACATCCTGCACAGATAGTTCCAAAACGGACCTATAGTTTTGAAAGTACACGAATAAGCCCGTGATTTACTTCTTGTAACCAACACGTCCCAACGGTGCATGCCAGAGGTCTGGAGTCTCCTTTTTCTAGTCGTTTCCACATATGCCTCCTTAGCTAACATCACATACATGGATTGCACCTTTTTACCTCTCATCATAATGGTCTCCTCTACCTTGATTTCATCATAAATCTTCACATCATTCAATTCAAACAAAACATAGCGACTTGACCTAGTTACCTGACACAAACTATAAATTCTTCACCGTGCCAGGAACATAATACACCCTTGCAACACATGATCATCCCCAAACCTTGCGGAATTTCTACATCACCACTATGTTTAATCATATATTTTGAATTGCCAATTATCACAACCACCTGATTCCAATCATATGGTGTCATATTTCGAAATTTATTCACATCACTTGTCATGTGATTCGAACACCCAAAATCCACTATCCAATCATTCGAATAATCAATTGAAGTAGCAATGCTAACGATGGCCATATCATTATCAAATGCTTCAAAAGTTAATGTAAAATCACAAGAATTAGTAGTGGATAGGAAATTCACTTGTAGGTCGTAGATTTCCTCATCACTGGCACTCCCTTTCTTGCTTGCTTTCTCATGTTGCGAGTCCTCATTTCCCTTAACACCTTGTTTATTGTATTCTATGTAAACTAAGTTACAACCACCAATATCAAAAAAAACCCAAACCTCACTTGGTAAATAAGAAACCTACCTAAAGTAGGAAATACACCACAAAAGGAAAAACCCTAAACCCAAAAGAGAAAACTGTCCTACCCTACATAGCGCCACCAACCCAACTCCTCTAGTGGATGTGTCGAGTTAGCGATGACTTCAACATATATGATATTACATTGCAAACCATTGTCTAAGTACACAATTCTTCTAGTCATGTGAAATGGAGAATGTAAGAATGTTAGTGGGTTTTCCCCCTTTATCTAAATTCAAAGTGTACAATATATAAAATTTTATTTTTACTATGAATGTCATAATTTTGTTGAGAAGCTTGTTTGGAAGCTCATTTTGAACTTGATTGTTCCATGGATGAAGTTAAACTGTGTACAGTGATTTCGTTTTGTTAATATTAAAAAGCTTTATACTAATATGTGAATGAGGTTCATTACTCACATATTTGAATGTATACAGGGACAACTGTAGGGCAATCCCTAAAGCCAAGTTGTTATGGGACAATGGATACCCAATTTCCACTGGCGAACATGTATTTTGAAAGAATGTAAGTTAGATGTTCAATGGTTGAATGGAATGGATGTCGAGAATGTAATTCCATAAGGTTGGAAATATGTAAGGATGGATGTTCAATTTTTAACAATGTTATCAAACATCTTTAAATTATTTAAAACATCAAGATAAGTTTTTTCCTTTTTCGGGATTAAATCCTTTTCCACCCAATTTTTCATGTCTCACAAAACTTTCATTAAAATCACCAAAAATAACCCATGGTTCCACACATCCTTCCCCTAAACTATTTATACAATCCAAAATTTCTTTTTGTCAACTACATAACGGGGACCTTGGATTAAGATTAGGTGCCATAAATTTCCATCAGCTCCATTGATAAGACAACGGAAAGAATATTTTTCTTTGGTAATGATTTGTAAAGCCACATCATCACTCTAAAATATAGTTGAACCGCCCGCATTATCATTGGTCGAAACTACATCCAGATTGTTAAATTTCAGTTTTCTAGCCAATTTCTCCATTTGACTTTCATCAAATTTTGTTTCTGAAATAATTAGGAAATTTGGGTTGTGTGCTTTACACAATCTTTTAATTTCCTTCACTGTAGCAGTGGTTTTTGCACCTATGCAATTCAATATAGTTCCACTTAAGTTATCATTAGAGCCCATGGATTTAGTTCTTGAAGAGGAAGTCATATAATGATTTAGCCCTATATCTTTGTTATGTATAGATATTAACTTAACAATTTTGGAAAATAAGGAAGGGTTATCAAAACTTACCTGGGGATCACATCCCTTAGCCCTTGGGTCTTTTGAAAGGTATGTATTTTGATGCTCCACCCCCTCCATTTGAGATGCAACATGAATTGGAGTAGTGGCATTGTATGAGAGGATGGGTTCCTCTACAATTCATTGTGAAGAGATGGGTTCCTCAATTGGTTGTGCCTCCATTTTCGCAATTCAAAATGATTGTAAAGATATGCAATAATAAAGTCAAATTCGACGCTGAGGCCAAAAGAGAGAAGGATACCTGGGTCAAATGCAATGGCTAAACTAAGGAATAGAAGAACAAATTTAGCCTTCAATCCAAACGGACACCTAAAACCTGCATCGAAATCAACCCTGAGGAATTATAATGAGGGTCGAATTCGACCTTGAGGCCAAACAAAAATGCACAACTAGCATCAAATTCAATGCTTATCCTTCGTTCTAAGTGTCGAAGTCGACAATCTAAAAAAAAAAAAAAACTTTTTTGGTAGGAAGGCTATTTCTGTTGGATGGGCTTTAAAAGGGCTTTTTTGGTGTAGTGCCCATCTAAAGTGATTTTTTTTTGGTAAAGTTCTCTTTATTTTAATAAAATTTGTTGTCTTCATAAGATTAAGCATATGATTTATATTATTGTTAAATCATAAAATTAAAAATATATAATATTTTATTAATCCTAATATCAATCATGTACTCAATTTTATAGCCGGACTAATTTTTATTAAAATAATTTTAAATAATGTAATGATATATCATTAGACGGTATAAAATTCATTTTGAAAGACAGATAATTAGTAAGTGAGCCTTAACAAATGAGATCCACACATCCCACTTATGAAAAGCATGTGGGAGACATTTATGTTAACCAAACTAATTTGCTTAACAACATGAATGCTACTAGTAAAGAGGATTTGGGCAAACTGCTATATTTTGTGAGGCAAGAAGAAAAATTAAGCACATATCAATAGTTCTCTACTACGAGAGGTTGGACTTTGTTTTTCATTCTTCCAAAAAAAATTTTTCTTATGATTTTTCTGTGATGGAACATGTTCACCTTCTTAAATGAATGAAGCACAAAATGGATACTTCTATTCCACTTCCACAGAAAAAGGAGCACAAATGTGTCCTAAGGTATATCTTTTTACAACTAGAATACTAAATTTCAATGCTACACGTCCATTGTACTATTTTTCTTTTATAGGAAACATTCTTAAATTATCATTCCAAAACATTACATCATGGAATGAACCAAAATATTTTGGTGAATCAATTCCAGTACATAATACTACTACACTAGCATACCATTCACAAATTTTTGATGCTAAGCAAGTCTCTGAGCCACTTCATTAGCCTCATTTCCCACATGCTTAGCTTCATACCGATTGAAGCATTGGAGTAGCTTTTTGATCTCATCAAGCAAAGCTCCATTTCTGGATAGATTTGGACTAGCAGATTTTAAAACTTCAACAGTTGGCAGTGAATCACTTTCAATGATTGTTATAGATATCCCAATATGATATATTAATTGTAAGCCCCTCAATTTTACCAAAACTTCATTATTCTCCACTTCTTCCACCCCATATTTAGTTTTACCACAAGCCATTAGCACAATACCTATTTCATCACACAGAACAGTTCCCATACCTGACAGATGTATCTCATTAAAAATTGCACTATTTGCATCAAGTTTATATACACTCAGAGGAGGTTTCTTCCATCATAGGATTTTCTCTTTGTTCAAATTGTGTTTTGGGGCGTTTACCTTCTTATAATTCTATTGCACAATCACAACCCCTTCAACTGCAATTTTCATGTTCAGAGAGTTACCTTGATGAATGTATGTATTCCACTTGTACCATAAACTGCTACTTCTAAAAACTAATCTAAGTCAACATCGGGGGACCTTCTTTTCAATACCCAAACAGGCAGTCCAAAATTGGAATGATCAGAAAAAAAAGAGGTAACTGAGGGGCACATCCCTTGCCAAACCTGCTGCACTTGACCATATGAAATCAAAACATGCAAATAGTCCTCCACTTTATCCCTATAAAAATTGCACAAGTCATTTCACAATATATTCATTTTAGCTAGATTTTGTTTTGTTGGCAAGATGTCATTAGAAGTTCTCCAAGCAAAATTTTTAATCTTGTTGGGCAAATTTAAATTCCATAGATCTAATTAGAATTTTCCCCTTTCCCCGGCATTTGAATTCTCCCCCATATAACACTTCAAACACAAAATATTCTCTTTTTGAGAGGCACTCTTAGCTATAAATTCCCACAACTTAATAGCAGCTGAAATTAGCCAATTGTCTAGCATTGAAGGATTAAGAGGGTAGCTTTAAATCAAGTCAGCTTCATGTCGAAAAATGATGTTTTGAACCTTTCCCATATCCCACCAATTAGTCTCTTGGTCAATGAGCTCATCCACTTACGCATTTTCATGAAGAACCTTACATGGAGTGGTGACCTTATATGTTACTGGTGTAGGAAGCAAGGGCGACACCGTGAATTTTTTATTCTGGGGGGGGGGGGGGGGGGGTGGGGGTGGGGGGTGGTGGCAAAGTTTCTTTATCTATGGTGGATATAACTTCAATTAAATTAAAATTTATCATAATAATACAATATAATTAGAAAGTGATTTTAAGTGGGTTGGATTTTAATAATGAGCCACATTGATTTTGTTTTTCTTTTTTGCTAATGGATGCTGTTTTAGCCCTTTGGGCCAAAGTAATCCCTTCAGGCTTAGGAGGAGCTGAGCAAATCCCTTGTGGTCTCAATGTAGTGCGCAACTCAAACCTTTGAGTACAAACTATGGTCCTAAGCTAAATGAGCTACCCCTTGGAGTTGACCCTCATTGATTGAAAATGCATAATGAAGCATTGAGAATTAGTACAATAGCAATTATAAATGCATAAGGCAAAAGAAAACTATTCTTAAAGTGAGGTCTTGTACTTTTACATAAGAACCAAAAGGTAATCAATGGTAATGACCCATATTTGAAATCCAACCTATTTAATCTGACATTAATAATCAAAATTAAACATTGAAAAAAAAAACTTCTCTACCAATGGTGGATATAATTTCAATCAATTTAAATTTTTTTGCACTAGTAAAGCATAAATAAGAAGTAATTTTGAATGAGTTAACTTTCAAGTATGAGATTTAAGACTAAAAAGAAAAAATGATGCATAAAGAAATAATGCATTAATAATTGTAAATGCATAAAGTGAGAAAAACAATTGTTTTCTTTAATGCTTCTTCCCATACCTATGATGATGCAATAATAACTTCAAAGCTTTTTACAACTTTCAAGCCCCAACAATCCAAGCTCTCCATCTTTTTTTTGATAAAACTATCTTGATCTCAAATCAAAGTATGTGAGTGGTGACGAAAACTCTAGATTTGGGTAAATAATTTCTAATCTATCCCTAATCTCTTCTTTTTTTTTTTTCCCTTCCTTTTCATTCCTTTCTTCTTTCATCTGATTTTTCTCCTAAAATCAATAATTATTTAGTTTATCTTTTTGGAAATTCAAATTATATTCGTAGTGTTTAATTTTTAATAATATTGGAGGGGCCATCCATTAAAAGATTACCATTAAAAAAGATGGGCCAGTGTGTGTGTCTATGTGTGTTAGGGAATTTTAAAGAATGCCCCTCTCGAAAAGGGCATTTATGCCCCCTTATCCCTTATCCAATGTCCAGTGATAGTCAAGTTCTGGAAGGACTTTTCTTCTTTAAAAGCATTGATAAACTACATTCCTATTTTTTTCTCTCTTTTCAAAAAATCATTTATTTCATTCAAATCTTCTTGGGCCCCTTATAAAATCTACAGAAATCTTTTGCTTATATAGTTGGAGAATAAAGTCTTTATTTCAATGGGAAGAAGTAGGGAATGGGCATTACTTCTTTTCAAGGAGAAGAAATAGGGAACGTCCTTAATTTAAAGATGAATATTAGAAAAATCATTAAATGTGTAGAAAAACTAGGAACTAATGTGATCATTGTAGGCTGGTTTATTTATTTCCTATTTAAAACAAGTGGCATAAGAAAAAGGGGCTGAGTTGCTAACAAAGAGAAAAGGTAGGAAAGGATTAAATGCTTTTAAGGAGAAAAAGTAGGGATTTAAATGTTTTGACTTTTCTCCCTAGACAATAGGTGAGAAGAAATGGGCATGTTCTTACAGCAAAATGCTCAGGCCTCATATAGACCTCCCCATACACACACATGCAACATAAGATAAAATTCCAAAATAAAAGGAGGCCCATGGCCCCTGCTAGCCACCTAGTTTCCCCCATGGTAGGAAGCCTTTTATCTTTCCAAATCTTGTTTTTCTTACCATTTCCAACACCCTCCATCTACAGCCTTCGTTCAAAATCCTTTTGGCCTCACAGATGCCTCTCTAAGCATATGAGGGCTTTCCACCTACCGTGGCATGAAGGAATGGTATGTGTGGGAGATACCTCACCATAAAAACTTTGTACAACAGCAATTAGTGATTCTAGAGAAACCTCCACCCTAGTTTAGCTAGAAAAGCCAAATTAAAGGCTTTCAGGCTTCTAAATCCCAAACCCCCTTTATGCTTTCACTCGCACATCCTTTCCAATCTTATTCAATGGATTCTCCTCTTCTCATCTCTTTGACCTCATCAAAATTTTCTCATCATCCTCTCCAACTTCATGCAAAGGCTAGAAGGAAGCTTAAAGCAACTCATAGCATAAGTAGGAATTGTTTGGGCAACAGCTTTCACCAAAATCTCCCTATTTGCTTATGATAAAAGCTTCTCTTTTCTAATTTGGAGTTTACGCCACACCTTGTCCTTAATATGTTTAAAACTTTCTTTCTTAGACCGCCCAATAAGAGATGGCAAGCCAAGATACTTTTCATGTTGTTTAATTCATTCTATCCCTGGATAGCTTTAATGCATTCTTAATCAGCTTGGCTTGTATTCTTACTAAAAAATTATGGAAGTCTTCTCACTATCTATTTTTTGTCCGAATGCTTCCTCATAAATACTGAGCAGGTGCTAGATATATTGATTTTCTCCTCTATTAGCCCAACACAACAAAAAGCTATCATCAATGAAAAAAAGATGACTTATCAGAGCTCCTCTACAAATTCCAAGGGATGTTAATCTCTGTTTTTGTTTAGCTTGCTTTAGTAAGGGTGTGAATCCTTCTGCGCACAAAAGAAATAAATATGAGGAGAGAGGTCACTTTGTCTCAATCCCCTAGAGGGAACAATCGGACCCTTAGGGTCAGCATTATGCAGAATGTAATATGAAACAAGTGAAATACACATCATAATCAAGGAAATCCATTGTACTATATTAAAGTTGAGGGTTTTGGCTTTAAGTCTAGTTGTTGGTTTTCAAATTTTATCTCTCCGCTTATCTCATGCAATTACTCTACACTTCCTATCAAATGCAACTACATACTTTATGCCATTATCGAAAGCACTAATAATGACTCAATTTTCAAAGTTCCACTTTTAATTCTTTTTCAACAAATGACTTTATTTCTATCTAAAATCTACTGTTCCCTTTCTACTCAAATGCTCCTCATTAATTTTTGCGCCACCAACTTTTAGATTACATAAAACAATAACTCCCATAAAATTTTTTTCTTTTATTTTTCCTCTAAAATCTATAAATATTCGAATACCGATGTTGGCCATATAGTGCTAAGTATGGGTTATTATGCTAGTTAATTAGTAAGTTAGCATGATTTTCTTCTTAATTATCACACTAGCATGATTTTCTTCTTAATTTTCACACTGGTAATCTCAAATTATACCAGTTGGTATCTAATGGACAGGTTAAGGAAACACATGGGGTGGGTGGGGCCGCACAGGTAAAAGAGTTTAAATACTTTGGTCAATAATCTAGCCATAGTTATTAAGGATAGATCTTGTTTACCATAAAATGCTACTTTTCCCGAATCTTGCTTTGGCCACTTCTTCTTCTAGTTGCAGGTTTGATGAGAATTTAGAGCCAATTTAAGTAAAAAAATCAAATAATATATTTTTAGATTTTTTAAATTTGCAGAGACTTGGACATAAGTGAGACTAATTTTAATTGGAGATGATTAATAAAGATGGGTGCAGTGCATGGAATCATGTATGATGAAATTTTAGCCAAATTAAGAGTCAAGATGCTACTCAAAAGATGGGTTTCAATTTTTATTTGACAATAGGTGATCCTAGTTCATTCAAAGTGGAGGACAATAATGGGTTTCGTAAAGCAAATGCTACTGGTTTGACAGAAAATGGATGCTTATGTGGTCATGTGAAGTATGGTGAGGTGAAGCCTCAAAGTAATAGAGAATAAAATATAATGAGGTTATGATGACTTTTTTACTTTTACTGGCTTGATAAAGAAGTTTTTTTACTTTTTATGTAAAAAGTAGATGATTTTTTTGTTAGTTAGTGGTTGTTTTTTCACATATTTTTAAAAGAGAAGGGAATAATTTAGAATTTTTATAGTCTTGATAGAATACACAAATCAAATCAATTCTGAAAAATGGAGGCTAACTTTACTCCACTTACTGTACTGTGCATCCAAACGTGTGTTTCCATTTGAATTCTCAAGACGAAAAAGCGTGCAACTCATTTTATCATTTAACTTAATAGCATAGTAACAATGTTAAGAAAATGACAAGAATATGTTTGAAAGTAAAATAGAACTTAACAGCTTCTTTAATACTAATAATTCATTGGGCACATTTCTTAAATGAGACCATAATTTATTTAACTACCTTAAAATATAGACTTTACTACACGAGTAATCTCAGTACTTTGACTAGACAAGTAGGAGAGTAGAGTCAAAGTAAAATCCCATTTATCCAAAAATCAACTGAGTCTTATTGTTAATTCCATTTACTTTCTTGAATCAATTTGAGTTACTAGCCAACTTATATTAGGGGACAAGTCATGTGCTTATAATTATATATAAACTATTCATATTCCCTACTCTAACATTATTGAATAAGATTTTAATGATGATGATGATGATAATGCCCTCTACTCTTCATTTGAGGGGGCTGGGGGTGGGTTGTTCTAGGTAAGGGAGCTGGGTTCCTTAGAGGTAAAAAAAACCTATAAAATATAGGGTTTTACAAAAACTTATAGGGATTATCTATAATTTCAAGGGGGTGAGTACCTTGTTCTACCCATGCATCTACTTGGTTTACGGGAAGAAAAAAAAACCTATAAAACATAGGGTTTTACAAAAACCTATGGGGATTATCTATAATTTTAACGGGGTGAGTACCTCGTTCTGCCCATGTATCTACTTGGTTTAGCCTATATGTATGTATTATGTATTATTATTATTATTATTTTGGGTTGTTGGGGGGGGGGGGGGGGGGGGGGCGTAAAAAAACCTATAAAATATAGGGTTTTTCAAAAACTTAGAGGGATTATCTATAATTTCAAGGGAGGAGTACCTTGTTTCCGCCTATGCATTTACTTGGTTTTAGTCTATATTTTATTAATATGTGGTTTTACTATCTGATTCTTTTTTTATTAATATATTTTACTTAAACAAAAAATTAATTAGATTCTCAAAGTCACCAAGATAACTCAACTCTTTGCCTAGAGAAGTTAGCGGCAACTCTACTAACTCCCAAGGTTTAAAGACAAGTTTTGAGACATTTTTAGAGTGCAAAGGATAACAACGGGGCAGATTTAGTATAGGTTAAGGCAAAATCAAACCTGCTTCATCTTAAATTTATCTCAACTAAATTTATTTTAATTTATGACGAATCACTGATTGTATTTCAAACTTGCTTCGTTTGAGTGATTAAGTCAAATTTAAAACTTAAAAATTTTAAAATATGTAAAATGGATGAGAATGTGCGTAGTAAAATTTAAACATATCACATTTTCTTTACATATATCTTATGTTAATGCCCAAAACTTTCTACATCATATGAATTTTGCTGATTACTTTAATAATAAATATATAAATAATAAATGTTCCAGAGGGTGCGAGTTAAGTCAACAAAATTTGAAGTTTATAAGGTCGGCCCACATACAAAACTAAATACTACCGAACTCCTCCCCTACAAAAAAAAAATAAATAAATAAAAGGCCTACTACCAAACCCATAGCTATCCCAATCTTGCGACAGTCAGAACCCTCTCATAATATCATATCGCGAGAACTTGTTTCATCATTTCACTTTCGGAAATGGTGAGCCTTGGGACCCGAGACGTATTTACAAGGGCGAGACAGTCCAACATGTGGGCCCCATTGTCATGTGCTAGGTATGCCACGTCACCCGATAGGGTCCTCGCAGGGAACAGAAGGGTGAGACCCATGTTTTTTCATTCCGTCCCCCAAGTGACAGCTCAGTGGTATTGTTTTTTGCACACGTTTCTCGCCTGCCTTGACATCAATGGGGAGGAGAGCTTTGATCGTGGGATAATCGCTGCCTTGCCAACCATACTGACGTATGCCAACGGCTACTATCCGTAGCCATGGAAATAGGTCGACTGTCAATGTTAGTTCCCACTCCTGAATTTTCTCACTTTTAAAATAGGTATGCTTGGTAAAAAAAAAACCTAGCCGGCCTTTAGCCTCAAGTCCATGTTTTTGAAACTTATGTACCTTTACAGTTTACCATCAGAGTTTTAAGAGATTTAAATCTACCAGGATATTTTTGCCTCTAAAATATTAAAATAATACCATTTTACCTTTTTTTAAAAAATTAGATTTCAATGTGGCAACATTATTATGGCATGACTGGTGGCTTTTTCGGCCGACTTCAGGCAACATTTTTGGTAAACTTTCAGTCTTTTTGTTTTTGTGCATAGAATGACAACAAGTTTCCATTTCTGCCATATTTACTTGATGTTTCTATTTATCATATATATTAATAAATGACATTGTTTCCTTCAAATTGTGCACTATTAAAATTTTTGATGTTTTTGTGTCTCAAGTTCATATTTCAGGCATGTTCCTACTTTTGACACGTTTCAGGCATGTTATTGTTTATTGATGTGCATAATACATGATCTTGTTTTTTTTTTTTTTTTTGAATTTGTATATAATCAGAATTCTTAGAACATGTTTGGATACCATCCCCAAGAAGGAATCCTTTTTGATTTTCCTTGATTGTAAAAAAATAAGGTTTGGTTGAAGAGATGAAGACTTAGAGAAGATTGTCACAATCCTCTTAACCCACCAAGTATCTTCTATTTCATTGATTCCTCCATTTCCACCGCCCCACATCGAATTTTGCAAATCCACATAGGCAAATTAGTAATTGATAGTGAATCATATGTGTTTTCCAAACCTGGGATGCGGTGATTCCTCTTATAAAAAATCTTGAGAGAGGATATTATTGTTCCAATGGAATGAAAGAATCATCGAGACATAGGATTCCTCCCGTTTATCAAATGCACCCTTAATGTTCTTGTATCTCATGTTCCTGTTTCAAGCTTGTTCATATTTCTAATATATTTGATTGATGTTCATGTTTATCATGTATACTAATACATGATTCTGATTTCATTAATTTGTACAATATCAGAATTCTTAATGTTCTTATATCTCATATTCATGTTTCAATTATGTTCCTATTTCTGATATATCTGATTAATGTTCCTATTTATCATGTACACTAATACATGATCATATTTCTTTTAATTTATGCACTATCAGAATTCTTAATGTTCTTATATGTCATGTTCCTATTTCATGCATGTTCGTGCTTTTAACACATTTGATTAATGTTCATATTTATCATATACACTAATACATGATCATATTTTCTTTAAGTTGTGCAGTATCAGAATTCTCAATTTTCCTGTATTTCATATTCCTGTTTCAAACATGTCCAGCTTCTGACATATTTGATTGATGTTCCTGTTCACTACAAGAAAGAACATCTTTAGCGATGAACAGAATTCATCGCCAAATTAATGAAATTCATTACCCAAAACTTTTAGCCACAAACTCAAATTCGTCTCCATATTGTTGCGAAAACCCTGTCTGGGAATCTATTCAGCGATGAATTAAGGTTTGTCCCCAAATGTGCAACCTTTAGGCACGAATTCGGTTTGTCGCCTAATGGTGTTTGTCGCCAAATGTCTTACCTAGGTCCTTTGTATCCAACCTTTTAGAGATGAATTTATTCATCACCAAAGGGTTTCGTTGCCAAATGTCTAACATTTAGGAACGAATTTATTCGTTGCTGAAAATAGACAATCCACGAAGAAAATATATTTGTCCCTAAATGTCCAACATTTAGTCACAAATGTATTCGTCGCCAAAGATTAATAATCAACAACAAGCAAAAGTTTGTCCCCAAAAGTCCAACCTTTAGACACGAAGTTATTTGTTCCCAAAAAATAATTAATCAACAAAGGGTTTGTCCCCAAATGTCCATTCTTTAGGCACGAATTTGTTTATTGCCCTATGATGGTCATCACGTATGTGAAGAACGTTGATCATTCAACGGTGACGGAATTCATAGCCAAAAATAAACAATTAGCGATAATAATTATCATTCACATCATCACAACCATTTGCATTCACATCATAGGCACCATTCGCATTCACATTATTACAAAATAAAAAACTATACATTGATCCAAATATCTATCTAAATATAAAAAGTAATACATAACAAATGTCCAAATAGTAATTTGAATATCCATCGAAATACTAAAAAAAAAAAACCTTCATCAACAATAGTCCATGCCCACTCCATCATCAATCTGTGAACAAAGTAAAAAAAAAAAAAGAAATTAGCTTGTATTATAAGATATATTACCTACACAAAGTTTAAGTAATATGTACGTAGCTTTGATATTTGTAGATACTATTGACCTTAGTTACAAATGACATGTTACAAAAATAGTATCCATATGACCATGTTCATCATGTTAAATCTTATACACATAGTGACTCCCTGAAAACATTAGAAAGATCCTTGTTCAGAAAAAAAACTCATCAGTATTATTTTAGAATTATACTGTTGTGAATATTTTATGTCATATTAAGCTAGTTAAATAGGACAAATCAATTGCTCTATTCTGTTTGCAAATATGTACTAAAGCCAATGGATACAAAACAAATCGTAACAGCAAGTTTTGTAAGTTGGGAGGAGGTCCACCCCATTTAGTTGGTTTGTACAGCAATTAATGGTCATAGACAATAAGTGATAGATGATCATCATGATCAATTGAATTAAAAGGGTAGAAAATGACAATTAGTTATAGATCACAACGGCCACACACAACCTAGCCTCATGTCTTAGTCCACCATCTTTAATCTAAGTCTAGAACCATCTTCACATTGCCATCCCTTTCTCATCATCAAACATCGCAAACCCACCTATCTTCACTCAACTATCGGAACTACACAAACATAACAACCACCTGTTTATACCCACCCACAACTTTGAAACAGGGAAAATTATGCTTAAATGAATGAGATAATGCACCAAAGTTTTGCAGTGCAGAATTTTACTACATGTGGGCTATTTCCTTGTCATTGTTTGCACATATGAACTTAATAATCTTAGGTCACAACAATAGTGGAAAGTTGGGTTTTGAAAAGGGTTTCCATCAATACACATCACCCATAAACTTTTTCCAATAATACTATACATGAATGCATGAGATCTGAACATGTTTTATTGTCAATATGTGTTGCAGAATTTCTGCGTAAGTGTTGAAACTCAATTTTCTCTTAGATCTGTACCATATGCAAAAACATCTTTTAAGTCACTTCGTTTAATGCTTTTCAACCAACATAACCGATCTACAAGTTCCCTACACCTTGGATTCAAGCTGTATATAACCAAGTTTTTGTGCAGTCACCCAACTGTTTGGTTGTCCCTTTTTTACAACTCAAATTTGAGTTTTTCCACTTCAATTTCAGTTCTAAATTTTAACCAAACAGCCACCTTAAAAGAAGGTTAGTAAAAATAACACACAAGTTAGAATTTCCAATAAAAGAAAGCTAGTAAAAATAAAACTATAAACTAATTTAGAAACAAATCAAAGTTAGTAACAATCAACAAAGAAAGTTAGTATCAATCAATCAATCAAAACAAAGGCAAAGAAACAACTTTCTAAAATTAGAATTCCTAGAGTTAGACATTCCATTTTTAGGAAACTTTTCATCTTTTGAAAAGTTTGCATGAAACAAATTGAGAGAGAATCTAACTCTATAAAAGCCCTAAAATTATCAAAAACCTAAAATTAGCAACTAACCTAAGTTCAAAGTTAGTAAAGTTAGAAATTCAATGCAATGTATACTATGAGAAAAACCTATTGCAGAAATTTAAATATGACATGGAAACTTTGATAAAATTATGAACCTAACCTAATGCAAACCTAATCTTTATTTAATGACTAAAAAACACAATTGAATGATGCATGAATTCAATTAAAAAATAAAAGAAAAGAAAAAGGTTTTGAAACAAAAAAACTTATGCATGAATAAAGAAGACTAGTCACCAAAGTTCTGCAGTGCAGAATTTTACTGCATGTGGGCTATTTCCTTGTCACTGTCTGTACGTCTAAACTTAATAATCTCAGGCCACAACAATAGTAGAAAGTTTGGTTTTGAAAAGGGTTTCCATCAATACACATCACCCATAAACTTTTCCAATAGTACTTTTGTCATGAATGCATGAAATCTGAACATGTTTTCTTGCCGATATGTGTGCAGAATTTTTGTGAAGTGTTGGAAACTCAGTTTTTTTGGGACTCTATAGCATCTGAAAAAACATCTATTAAGTCACTTCTTTTAATGCTTGTCAACCAACATAAATTAAGAATTTAGCACATAGTTTCAGATGCTGGAAATACATAAATTCAGATCTTAAAATTCGTGTTATAGCAACCCAAATCTGAAAATTCTGCACCCAATTTAAGAATTCAGCACATAGTTTCAGCAGATTCAGCATAATTTTTGTTCAAAAGTATCCAATTTGAAACCTAGGCAAATCTTACTTTCCAGACTTGAAATTTGGGGAAATAAAACTTTGACAAGTATTATTTTAACCCCAAAATTTCAACCCAAAAGGAATTTGGGGAAGCTGGCTTTTTAGGGGTGTGAAAGTGGCCCAGTAGTCAATCATTGTGCAGAACTCTGAATAAAATTTCCAATACCTCATGTTTAGGCATGCATAACTTTTTCATTTTAAATCCATTTTCACTGTCGTTTTTTTTGTTTGATTCATGTATCATTTTAGTTTCAATCCCAGCCATAAAAAGTAGCTTTACAATGGATTAGATTCTGTGTATACAGCTTAAACTTTGGGACTGTAGAATGGCTTTTCTAGACTTAACTGGTCATGGTTTCTGCACCGATTGTGTGATGGCATAGCTGTGGAGAATCAATCAAAGTGGACATTGATATCTTAATAGTGGTAACTAGTGGTTATTAATAGCATATGGTGAATGGGTTGTTTGATGTCAGGGATTTTAGGGATTATATATATATGTGTGTGTGAACAGTCAACTGTGCTAGGCAGCCAGTTGACACTTTCAATAGTTGAATAACAGGAAGTTCATTTGCAACTTTATCACTCTGTTTTTGGTTTCTTTTATATCTATTGCCTTTCTCTATGGAGTGTTGGTGTTTGTAGTAAGACTTGAGGGTGACGACTTCCCATTTTCTTGCATCATTGGGTTTAAAGAGGCTCAGCATTGACCAAGCACTGCTGTAACAGCAGTAGTAAATTTACACACGATGTCATTGGGTTCACTATTAGAAATTAGCATCCTAATTTTCTCAACCAAGCTGGTGTGCATCAGAAGGCATCAACCTTGGAAGCATATTAGGCAAACCAAGTCACCTTTAATAACAACATTTAGCATGCACTTAAGTATCTTTATGCCCCATAAGCAATGCCTTAACTTCAACACACTGAATTAAGCACAGTAACATGGTCCAAATATTTACATACTATCATGCCTTACAAAGCTAAGCTATCTGTAAGTTCAAGCTTTTGTTATGAATTCAATTATAAAACACTCTTGTGCAAAATCACTAGGCATTACTTGATGTCTGAATTATATTGATATTGCAGGGTAAGAGGTCAAAAGTGCAGACAGCATAGGCTAGTGGCAGATTCAAACCACCAAGGCCATCGATAGCAGCTGATGTCTCGAAGATTGGTGGAGGTGGTCATACAGCCAGCATGTAGTCAGCAAAAGGAAAAGTCCCAGCAGGAGGGAGCATGTAGTTTTGGATGGTTTTTTTAGAGGGTTATAAACCTTTTCTACTTTTGTCATAATTTGTCTCAGATAGATGGATTTTGGATTAGTTATGTAAGACTCAGCCAGCAAATTTTTTTTTTTTTTAGATGTAAGATTGCTCAAACCCTTATGGTTGTGACACTGAGCACTTCAAGTGTGCTATAGGCTTTTGTCAAGATAGTCAAGAGAAACAAAAGAAGAGGGAAAGAAAACACACATTGAAAAACTACCAAGGTTCTAAAATCATGGTAGGTCTATCCATGTCCATTTTAGCTAAAGAATCAAATACATTCACACTTCACACAACATGGTAAAAATGCAACTTCAGGGACTTGCAAGTATAGAGCATAACAAGATGAGTTTATTTAATGGACAAGGCCGAGAAAATGAGTATGTTGCATACTCTTGTTTCCTGACTTCATCCCACAAATTAGCACCAACAACCAACAGGAGTAAGAACCACAGAACATACCAAAATGCACACATCAGTATTGTTAGCATAAGAAAATCTATGAGGCAAATAGTTAGTGATTAGTTCAACAACATGCCAACTAGGCAATGATGGAAGCACATCCATCGAAGGTAAAGAAGTCTTCAATTCATCCCTCATTCTTTGCAAATTAGATATGTTTGGTATAGAAGGAAGGCAAGTCATAATTTCTAAGTGCAACTTTTGCAGATCATCCTTTTCTAACACTACTAGCAAATTCTGAAGAGAATGGAGATCAATAACCTTTGGAAAACCAAATATGGGATCAACTACAAGTGAACCTAGAGCTCAGATTCTTGCAATTAAGAAGTTGACTACAAATGAAGCTCGTGAAAGATGCGAAAAAGGATTATGCTATCATTGTGATGAATGTTAGACGCCTAGTTATCGTTGCAAAATCCAAAAACTATATTGGATTGAACGGTTGCTACAAGAAGAAGAATAGCAATACCCAGATGCCAAAATCACAGAAACTACAAAACCTAGGAAGAATTTCTAAGCACAAAACCACATAGCTGGATTACAAACAAAGAACACCCAGATGCCAAAATACAAAAAGCAGAAAACCCATAGATTCATCCATTTAACCACTCAATCACTACGTCCAAAATCCCCCACCCCACAACCAAGAAAAAAAAACCCAAACATCAAAAAATTTGTTGCTGAAACTTACCTGAAGATGATGAGGAAGCAGAGACGAATGGCGCTGGCCGAGGGAGGAAGGAGAAAGAACAGGGCAAAGGGAGGAGGGAGGAAGAACAAGACTGAGGCAATTGGCATGACTTATGAGGAGGAGGAATAGGGCCAAAAGAGGAAAAACGAGAAGGAAAGAGAACACTTGGAACCCCACCCCATCGCACACCTTCCTGACCACCCCGTCCAGCCACCCCTTTTGTCGAAACCCTAACCCTACCCAAAACCAGCAAACCCTAACCCCACCCCATCGAAACCCAACCCCAACACATAACATCCCCTTTTCATAGAACCCATTCACCCGATCTCAGTCACAGAACACCTGGAACCCTTCTTCACCTCGAACCCCATCCCTGTCCCAGTCGACTCCCATCAACAACAAACCAAATCCCTCGGAGAACCGATCACCTTTCCTTTCCACCTGTTATAGCCACCAACCAAATCCCTCAAGCCCCCTCTTTAACCTCCATGAATCGCCGCAACACTAGTCCCATTAAACAGATCCAAAAGAAAAAAAAAACAAGGGCAAAAGAGAAAGGAGAACAGAGAATAAGATCGGAGTAGAAGATGTACCGTTCACCGGAGTTCGCCGATCAACCACTGACACCACTGACACCACCACCAGCGTCCAACCAGCAGAGAGCCGAATCCCTTTGGCTGTTGTCGCAGAGCTCCAAAACCAGAGTAAAAGAAGGAGAGAAAGAGAGAGACGCCGGTGCCCAAACAGAGGGTTGGACGAACAGAGGGTTCCTCAAACACTTGCGCCCAAACAGACGAACTTAAAAAGCGTTTTTTTACTTCTGGGGACAACTGTTGTTTGTCCCCAAAGCATTTTCGATTTCGCGACGAATAATAGTTGGTCGCCCAATAAAATAAAACCTTTAACGACAAATTACAGTTGTCGCTAAAAATAACTTTTAGCGGGAAAAATGGGTGAGGGCGGGATTTCATTAGGGATGACATTGCGAGACGAATTATAACATTTGTCGCACAAAAGGTAATTTATCGCGACAAATAAATTTGGTTGTCGCTAAATTTCGTCACAGATTGTGCATTTTCTTGTAGTGGTTTATCATGTATACTAATACATGATCCTATTCCTTTAATTTACACACTATCGGAATTCTTAATGTTCCTATATGTTATGTTCCTATTTCAAGTATGTTCATGCTTCTAGCACATCTTATTAATGTTCTTGTTTATCATGTACACTAATACATGATCCTTTTTTCTTCAACTTATACACTATCAGAATCTTAATGCTCCTGTATCTCATGTTCCTATTTCTGACACATTCGATTGATATTCTTGTTTATAATGTATACTAAAACATGATAGTGTTTCCTTTAATTTGTATGCTATCAAAATTCTTAATGTTCATGTATCTCATATTCCTGTTTTTGACACATTCTATTGATGTTTTTGTTTATAATGTATACTAATACGTAATCTTATTTTCTTTAATTTGACCACTATCAGAATTCTTAATGTTCTTGTATCTCATGCTCCTGTTTCAAAAATATTCTAGTTTCTGACACATCTAATCGGTGTTTCTGTTTATCATGTACACTAATACATGATCCTGTTTTATTCAATTTGTATACTATTAGAATTCTTAATATTCCTGTATCTCATGTTCCTATTTTAAGAATGTTTTTGTTTCTGACACATCTGATTAATATTCCTTTTTATCATGTACAGTAAAATATGATCATGTTTCCTTTACTTTGTGCACTATCAGAATTTTTAATGTTATTCTATCTTATGTTTTTGTTCTAAGCATATTCCTATTTCTGACATATCTGATTGATGTTCCTGTTTATCATGTACTCTAATACATGATCATGTTTTCTTCAATTTGTGTACTATCACAATTCTTAATATTATTGTATCTTATGTTCCTATTTCAAAGATGTTTCTGTTTCTGAAACATTTGCTTGATGTTTCTCTTTATCATGTACACTAATATATAATCATTTTTTCTTCAATTTGTGGACTATCGGAATTCTTAATGTTCTGTTATCTCATGTTTTTGTTTTTGATACATTTGCTTGATGTTCTTGTTTATCATGTAAACTAATACATTATCCGTTTTTCTTCAATTTGTGTACTATCAGAATTCTTAATGTTCCTATTTCTGATACATCTAATTGATGTTCTTATTTATCATGTACACTGATACATGATCATGTTTTCTTTAATTTATACACTATCAGACTTAATGTTCTTGTATTTCATGTTCTTATTTTAAGCATGTACTTATTTTTTGCATATTTGATTGATGTTCATGTTTATCATGTAAACTAATACTTGATCATGTTTCTTCAATTTATGCATTGAAAATTTAGAAATCTTAATGTTCCTGTGTCTCATGTTCTTGATTTTTTAATTTGTCATTGAAAAATTTTAAATTCTAATGTTCCTGCTTCTTCAATTTAAGCATTGAAAAATTTAGTATTCTTAAAGTTCATGTATCTCATGTTCCTATTCACAATACGCCTAGCCGGCCACCAGTCACGATATGTAATGGTCCTTAATAGTTATAAAATTTAAATAAATGTGTTCTATCAGTCTTGGGGCTTTTAGCGTATTGGTCAAATCCATAATATTTGGTATCAGAGCAAACCTCCATGTTTTGGGCTCGAGCCACGAAAAGGGCTACTTGGAGTAGAAAAAAATAAAATAAAATTCACCGGCCACCAGCTAGAGGTGGTCAAGGTGGTGGCCAGCTAGCAGTGGTTTAGGATTTAGACTGAAAAAAAAAATCAGAAAACCCTAGGGATATAATTGCCATTATCACAAATATGTAAAATAAAAATGGACTTGAAACATTAAATCGTGTAACACTAGTGGACTTTTGCAATTAAGAACTTAGGAAGTGAACTTCTAATTACTTAAGTTTGAAGAATTAGACCTCCACCCAAATTACCAAAAATTTATTGGGTTGACTAAGGTGAAATAGAGTTGGAAGTTCATATTCACTTTTAAAATAGATTAGTGGGATCAGGGATCCTTCGAGAAATCTTTTCCATGATGACCGTTAGTAGATCTATGAGTATTTCTCATGTCACCTTGAGGTAGATATTACCTTGGATAAGGTAGTAGCCTCGACTCAGTGGAAAGCTACCCGCAATGATATAGCGGACCCTAATAAGTCCACTCATGGTCACCATATAGTAAATCCTCACAATATTTGAACTAAGCATGACACACATAGCAAGGGTCCACATTCCATATAATTAGTTTTAACATTTTTTTAGTAAATAAATGCACATACATATTTAATTGCTATAGTAGTTAGGTTACTTCTCAATTTCCCTTGAACAATAATTTTCTTTTAGTTTTTACATATGCTCAATAAAATCGTCAAAATTAAATTCAACTCTTCTCTTTAATATATCATAATTGATAATATTTTTGTGCATTCGGGGGTAGGCGGTCTTACCTTGTACACCGGCTCCTGGCACTCACCTTGGTTCCTACAAATGATTGAACATGGGAAGATGGCAAATGAGTTTGATCTCATGCATCTAACTCCATGTTCTATTGAAGAATAAAATTGATTCTTGAACCAATGGTCTTGTTCATTTGGTTGCAAACTCTAATTTAGGTGACTGGTAAACGAGGTCACATGTGTGTGTGAACAATTCAGACAAATCAAAACTTGACCCTTAATTTAAGGATCTAGTTCATTCGATGGGTGTAAATCTCATGTTCTAGTGTCTATCATGTGGGCTTTGGTGTGTGTGTGTGTGTGTGTGTGTGTGTGAAGGGTGTAGTGCAAACCACAACATGTTTATGAAGAGTGTAAGACTCATACATGAAAGGAGGCACAACTTACAAATGTGATGTAATAGCTAGCAATTCACATATGCAAGAGGGAGAAAGCTAGGTTCAAAGTTTGAACAATCCAATAAAAACTGCTGCTCTTTTACCACCATTCTTATATGAAGGCTATGCTTGTGTGATAAACCTGCTCATATCACATAGCCACATTTATACTGGAGAGACCAAAATGGCACTTTAGTCAAAATAATATGATCCATTATACTACACATTATCAATCCAGGAGTGTTCTTCCAAAATAAATAAATAAATATCCAAGAATGCAAGACGCGCCCTTTTGAGTAAGATTTGGAACACGGGGGATCCATCTGAATTCACCAGGTCTGATAATGGAAAGGATGGCCACACAATACATTAAATTTTAGATATCTATCAGCACAAATTCATGAAAGCATGTGATCATATCTCAAGATTACGATCCACTGGTATGAACTAGAACAAACAACGATCTAGTTTGGAACAACTTTTATGCTAGGGTTTGGGCCTCATGATGGGTTCTGACATGTGAATTCAGGCTTTAACTGGACAGATCGTAAGACTTGTGTCAACGTGCACCGACGAGGATTACAATTCGCCCAAGTACACCCCGTAAACCTTCAGGAGGTTGCAATCTTGAACTCGCACTTTCTCCCTGTGCCCACTTTGCTTTGGCAAAAGCCTGGGTTACATACTGTATGAGGGAAATAGGAATTTTGCGTATGCAATAAAATGGTCGATTCTCGAAGAGGACAGACACCCTCGTTAGCCAAACAAAAAAAAAAAAAGAAAAAAAAAGGTCCCACGCCTATAAGTGTTAACGTATGGATCCATATTCAACATGGTAAACATCGGCCTTGAATGGCCTATCAGACGATCTAGTCTTATTGAACTTAGATGCAGATCAGGACCAATCAAAAATACAATTCTGCCGGAATCGAATTTGGACCATATGGATAAATTCCAAGAATGGGGAAAGAAGGGATGAGAAGTATTTGATATGGATTTGGCTTAGTTCAAACACCACATTTTTCCTCCAAAGAAGTTAAGGCTAGGGCGATCCTCGCAACTCAATTAAAGTTAGTGCCCGTGCCTAAAATGCACATTTTATCTGATGCTATAGAAGTAGTGAAAGCTAAAAATGGATCTTTTGATTGGTCTCTTTACTCAACCTTGCATGATATTGAGTCTTTTGCGTATGATTTTGAGTCTGTCGAATTTTCTTTTATTCCTAGGAAGATAACCTATACTGCTAATGACAGAAGATAAGCTCTATTGCTCACGACTTAGCTAAAAACTCTTCGTCTATGGGTTTTGGGGTTGGGGAGTTTCGTCTTGATGTCTTTGTTTTGATTTATGTCCCTGTTGATGTTTTTGCTCGCATATAATGATATATCTATTTTACAAAAAAATTAAAAAAATAATTAAAAAAACAAAAAACAACAACAAATAATATAACAACACATTATTCTATGCGCATCCACCGTCTCAAATTTCACTTGAATTGATATAGACCATTAAAGTAGAAAACATGATTAGAGTGAAATATGGAGTAGTACCCACATGAAGGTGTTTGATCTTACCAAAATAGGCCCCATAGAGATTAAATTTTGAAGCTTTGAAGATGTTGGTAGGACCATGCTTACTAGGGATGAAAATGGATACCTGATTTTTCAATTATTCGAAAGTTTCAACCCATAAAAATTGTGTTTGACACCTATTTAGGTTCCTATTTATAAATGGGTTAAAGTCTAGAACCCAATGTAGATTTTAGTTGATAAATGGATACGTTTCCTGATCTATATAGGTTTTCACCCACAGACTGACAACATGGTCTATTTGCCAATACTTTTCAAGTCAAAATCGGTTTTAGAACTAAATTCTGATCCTTTAATTGGAACTGTATTTGTTACATCTTATATATAGGAGTTGGGTCTAGAGCTAACAAAATACGTTTCAAACTAGAACCACATCCAAAATTGAAACAGCATTTTAGAAGTCGTTTCAGTTCCAGGTAGACCTGGAACCAATCCGTTCACATCCCAGCACCATTAGACCATTTTCTGTATTAACTATAGTGACAATATTATTAATATTATATTACTAATGACATTATACTATTTATATATTTAGAAATAAGAGGATTTTACAAAAAAAAAAAAAAAACCCCACAGATTTTTGTTATACACGATCAGACCTTTTTTGAGTACGTGCATTAATCGAGACTGTTTGTGTGCGTACTCAATTAAAGATCTGATTGCATATAACGAACATTTATGGGTTTCATTTTTTTTTTTCCATAGAATCCTTGAGAAATCATATTATTAGTATCATATTACTAATGGCACCATGGTATTTATATATGTTTATGTAAATTACATGGATCTAGAACTCTGCTGCCCTCAATATTCTCATTCTCTTGACTTGATGGACATGTACGAAAAGAGAGCCACCGATGAAGTGTGGCCCACCGAAGGTATCACAATGTCTCTAAATCAGGTTGCTTGGGAGATCATTGTGTTAAGACTTGAGGAAAAGACATGATAGTTTAGAAAAGAAGTTGACTAACCTGTCCAGATTCGATGCACACCTCAATCAGACATGATGCAAAGATATAATTATAAGAAAGGGGGGCCCACCAATTAGAATCTCTAATACATGAGCTGGTCGCTTAGTTACAAAAAGACAGGTTCAGATTGCAACATTTTTTACTAAGGTCCAAATTCAGATTCTATAAGCTCGGCAAAATTTTATAACAAAGAACTTGCTAGAGTTCATTGGGACAACTGCCCTTTCATCTATCAGAAGGTTTCATCCAAAAAAAAAAAAAATGTTCATGGGAACCACTGTGAGATTCTTGATTTTAATTGTGTTCTTATTATCTAAATAATATTGATTACTAGTTAATTTAAAATTTTGTGTATTAGATTAATAATAGGATAAATCTTGTGGGATTTTGAACCTAGAAAGGACATATTCTCAATTTCAAGAGAATTAGGGGGTTATTTGTAAATATTAAACTTTTGTGTTTTTTGGTTCGTTGGTTAGAGATCATTATTCTAAGTAACTTTTGTTCCTCCACTTTATGATTCCATGTCTCATTTGATCAGAAAGATTACATTTTCACATATGAGGGTTATTTTGCAATTTTAGACGATTTAGCCAATTCTTTAAATTTCCAGTTTTTTCCTTCTTTCTCTCCATTCTCTTCTGCTTTTTCAGTCATTCCAGCCGAACCTCAGTCCTCTTCAGCTCTTTTTCTCTTCCTCTTCCTCTCTCTCCTTCTCCCTCAGGTTATCTCTTCCATCATCATTTCATTATTAGATTTTCTTAGTCAATTTCATTTTCTTCATCTTCTTCCTTTTCTACGTTGAGAGTTTTGAGAGTTTCAAGAGCTTTGTTGGAGAGACTTGTGGGAAGTAGTTGAGAACTTTAACTAAGGAAAGTAAATAAGTGTATTTGCATCACATTAATGTTGATTTGATTGATTTCAAGAACTATGCATGTTAGATTCCCCTCTAAGCTCCAAGTGATGTGTTTAAACTTCAATTTCTTTTATAAGTATATGTTGTAATGATTTAATGGGTTATATATATCTATATGATATCCCCAAGATGTGATATGATGAGTTTGATTTCCAAATGTTAGTATTGTTGGAAAAATGGGTTTTAACTTTGGTTTTTGGGCAATTTTGGACTATAATAAGTGTGGGTCTCACACATCTTTTGAGGTAGGTCCCACGCATCTTTTGAGGCAGGTCCAAGTATTAATGTATTCTTTTACATGAGGAGAATAACACCAAACTATTATTTAGTTAAAAACGATTGAAGAAGTGAATGAAAAATGAGCTCCAACAGTGACTAGTTGAAGTTACTTTGCGTTGGTAATGAAAAAAAGAAATCCTACATTGCTAGTTTACTAAAGGTGTGTATACATTGTTAGTTTACTAAAGGTATATATGTATTTATATACTTTTAGTTTGCTTATGAGATTTGGGCCCCAAAGGGCACTCATATTTTATTCCAGAGGAAGGACCTACATTGCACCACACCAACACACACGTGCGCCGCCGTCGCCGTACATCCAGCCGGCCGGCCGGTCGAGTTGGGTTGGGTTGGGTCATGGGCCTCCATGTAGATAGCTTCCCAATTATATATATATTTTTAAAGAAAATACTTTTACCAACAGATGTGTCTAATTTCCAATGGTAGTGTCTTCTTTGTTAACAGACACAATGAACTGTTGCATCTATTCTCAGTCCAACAGTTGTGTCTTCTCCAAATGGTCCAATAGTTGTATCTCCTCCAAATGGTGTTGTATTATTTTTATTTTCACAAAACCGAACATAAGCATTTATTCATTAGCGATTGTTGACTATTCAGAACAGTCTCCAGTTCATCTATTTAAAGCCATTTTGTTTCTACATTTGGGCATCGAGTTTCTTCAGCATTCATTATCTGTTTGAGAGAAAAACAATGTAGTTCTATTCTCTGGGCAACATAGATTGAAGTGCTGCTTCTGTGTCACGTAGATTATTGTATCCTAGGAGACAAAAGTTGTATACCGTGAGCACCATAGTAGAGATGAATTTTGTTTTAAGGACATAGTGTTAAACAATAGCCTTGATCATTTTCTGTAAGTTCAAATTTATAAGTTTCTTCTTATGTTATTGTGGTTTTTTCTGCATTTGAAACAGTTGTTGTAATCACAAAAGGACTTTAAGTCCATTATAATCTTAAGACAAAATTAACTTGTTTTTGAAGTCTTTACATTGTGATTACTGAATTCGGTTTTCACTTTTTTTTTTAAAAAAAAGATAAAATTGACTTTGTCAGTTTTAGTACAAACTGAGTTTGTAAAAGAGTTTCGTTTTCTGTTTTTTGTCTTTTTAAACCAACAAAGTTCTAACTCTGTTGTGATTATAAAACTTTGTTTGAACTATTTTAACTATATTCAGGACTGTTGATTTTCATTCTTACACTCTATCATGTTGATTTTCATTCTTACACTATATCATCTAAACATTATTTCTATATAATATTGAAAAAATATCTGAAACAGTTGTGTTAAATCAGAATGGCATCTTCAAACGCTATTCTTCTTCCTACCTCTGCTGTTTAGACCCATGTTTCTGTAAATCATAGGGAGAAGCCTAAAAAATTCAAAGGGGCAGATTTTAAAAGATGGCAACAAAAACTATTGTTTTATCTAACTATCCTGAATTTAGTTAAGTTCCTTTATGAAGAGGCTCCTACTCTCAAAGAAGATAAGAGTGACAGGTAAGTAGTTGCTACAATTGATGCATGGAAGCGCTCTGATTTCTTATGTAAGAACTACAGTTTGAATGGACTGATGGACACATTATACAATGTGTATAGTTCCAGCAAAACTGCAAAAGAGTTGTGGAATTCTTTGGAAAAAAAGTATAAAATGGAATATGCTGGTACAAAGAAATTTGTAGTTGGCCCTTTCCTTGACTTCAAAATGTTGGATTCTAAGACTACAATAAGTCAAGTGCAGAATCTTCAAGCCCTACTGCATGAGTTCATGTAGAGGGTATGTCTTTAAGTGAATCTTTCCAAGTTGTTGCTACAGTTAAAAAACTACCACCAAGTTAGAAAGATTTCAAAAACTACCTAAAGCATAAAAGCAATTAGATAAGTCTTGAAGACTTAATTATAAGATTAAAAATTGAAGGAAATAATCGTGCATCTGAAAAAAAAAAAAAAGAAAACAAGCCTTACCCAATGGAATCCAAAGCAAATATAGTCAAACAAATGCACAAGAATAACAACAAAGAGAGGAAGCATGAAAACCAAGGTGGACAAAACCAACGGGGCAAAAGCCAAGGTGGTGATCCAAAAATGATTTAAAGGAAAGTGCTTCGTTTGCGACAAGGTTGATCATTGTGCAAAGGACTGCCGCAAGCGTAAAGATCAAGGAATTGCAACCAAAAAGGCTGCACAAGCCAATATGACCGAAATGGAGAAGCTTTCTATGGATTTTTCTAACATTAGCTTTTCTGCTGTAGTGTCCGAAGTAAACCTGGTTGGAAATGCTAGGGAATGGTGGGTGGATACAAGTGCTACTCGACATATCTATTGGACAAGAATATGTTCTCTTCATATCGAGCTGTTGATGGAGAAAAACTATTCATGGGCAACTCTTTGGCTTCTAAAGTTGAAGGTCTAAGAAAGGTGGTGCTGAAAATGACTTCGAGCAAATAACTCACTCTTAATGACATACTACATGTGCCTGAAATTCGAACTAATCTTGTATCAGGTTCATTATTGAGTAAGAGAGGGTTCAGGCTTCTATTTAAGTATGATAAATTTATTCTCACTAAGAGTAGGATGTATGTGGGGGAAGGGCTATGTCAGCAAGAGGCTGTTCAAAATGAATGTAATGCCTATTGAAACCCCCAAGAATAATAAGAATTCTTCTTTTGTTTACCTGCTGGAGTCTTCAAACATATGGCATGGTAGACTAGGGCATGTTAACTATGATGCTTTGCATAGATTAATGAACTTGGAATGCTTGCCAAAGTTTATAATTGATCCAAATCATAAATGTGGAATATATGTGGAGGTTAAACTCACACAAACTCCTTTTCATTCCATTGAAAGAAGTATTGAACCTCTCAAACTTATATATAGTGATATTTGTGATTTGAAATGTGTACAAACAAGAGATGATAAAAAGTATTTCATTATTTTCATTAATGATTGCACTAGATATTGTCATGTGTACTTACTAAAAAGTAAGGATGAAGTATTGGGGATGTTTATACAGTATAAGAATAAAGTTGAGAATCAACTTAGCAAAAAGATTAAAGCTCTAAGAAGTGATAGAGGTGGAGAATATGTATTACCTTTTGGTGAGTTCTATTGACAATATGGTATAATACACCAAACAGCTGCACTTTATTCACCTCAGCGAAATGGTATTGCTGAATGAAAAAATAGAACCTTAAAAGAAATGATGAATGCTATGTTGCTTAGTTCTGAACTACCTCAAAACTTGTGGGGGGAAGCAATGCTTTCTGCAAATTATATTTTCAACAAAATACCTCACAAGAAAATGGGAAAATCTCCTTATGAATTATGGAATGGTTGAAGACCATCCTATAAATTCTTGAAAATGTGGGGGTGTCTAGCCAAGGTAACAGTTTCTATTCCCAGAAAGGTTAAAACAGGATCTAAAACCGTTGATTGTATATTCATCAAGTATGCTCATCATAAAAGTGTGGATCGCTTTTTAGTACACAAATATGATATTGCTGATATATATGTTAATGCAATCATAGAATCAAGATATACATCATTTTTTGCAAATATCTTTCTATGCAAATAAGCTCAAGAGACAAGTTCCATGAAAAGAACTTATGATACTACGGTTAGTAATGAAACAGAGCATGCATCTGCAATTAAAGGGGATGAACCTAAATGTAGTACAAGGACAAGGACTGCAACATCCTTTAGTCCAGATTTTTTGACATATCTGTTAGAAAAGGAGCACTAGAGTTTTAAAAAAGCAATGTCTTCATGGGAAGCACCTCAATGGAAAGAGGCAGTGAATTGTGAAGTAAAATCCATCTTAAAACACTTGCTTGTAAATCTCTTGGATACAAGTGGATATTCAAGAAAAAGATGAAAACAGATAGATCAATTGATCAGTATAAAGTTAGACTTATTGTCAAAGGTTATAGGCAAATAAAAGGTGTGGATTACTTCGATACATATTCGTTAGTTATGCAAATAACATCCATACATATGTTAATAGTTATTGTAGCTTTGTACAACTTTGAAATACATCAAATGGATGTTAAAACAGCTTTCTTAAATGGTGAATTAAATGAGGAGATTTATATGGAACAACTAGAACGGTTTATTGTTCCTGGCCAAGAAAAAAAGGTGTGTTGGATTGTTAAATTTCTCTATGGTTTAAAACAAGCACCAAAGCAATGGCATGAAGAGTTTGACAAGGTAATGATATTCAATGGGTATAGAATCAATGAATGTGATAAATGTGTATATGTGAAAAATACAATATATGGCTATATCATAATATGTTTATACGTGGATGATATTCTTATTCTTAGGAGTAATATTGACATAATTAAATCTACCAAGAAAATGTTGAATAAAGAGTTTGAAATGAAAGATCTAGAAGTTGTAAATATTATACTAGGAATGAAAGTTTTTAGATCATCTGATGGTTATGTGCTATATTAGTCACACTATATCGAACAGGTACTTGAGAAATTTGATAAATATGATAGTAGGCAAGCTAAAGCACCAGTAGATATAAATCTTCATCTATCTAAAAATACTGGTAAAAGTATATCCCAATT
The DNA here is from genome assembly GCA_037013555.1 of Sextonia rubra. Lineage (NCBI taxonomy): Eukaryota > Viridiplantae > Streptophyta > Magnoliopsida > Laurales > Lauraceae > Sextonia > Sextonia rubra. The sequence goes on from JASUAD010000011.1 coordinate 13,237,652, forward strand.
AGAATACTCTCGCATACTCAGGAGTGTAATGTACATCATGAATTGTACTCGTCCAGACATAGCATATGTGGTTGGCAAACTAAGTAGATTCACAAATAACCTAGGGGCAGATCATTAGAAAGCGATAGTTACTCCGATATCTGAGATACACCCTCAACTATGGACTGCACTATACAAAATATCCAACTGTATGTGAAGGATATAGTGATGTAAGCTGGATATTTGATATAAAAGATTCCAAATCTACAAGTGGATATGTGTTTACACTTGGAGGTGCAATCGTATCATGGAAGTCAACTAAAGAAATATGCATTGCTGTTAGACATGTGTACAAACTTTTGCCTCATAGGATACAATGATCTACGCGACACAGAAGCAACACTTTAATCTGTGTTGCCTGGAGAACTGAACTGCGTTGTTTTTCTTTCAAACAGATAGTGAATGTTGAAGAAACTCAATGCCTAAATATAGAAATTAAATGGCTTTAAATAGATGAACTAGTGATTGTTTTGAACAATCAATAGTCACTAATGAACAGGTGCTTCTGTTTGGTTTTGTGAAAACAAAAATCACAACTGTTAGACCATTCGAAGAAGAAATAACTGCTGGACTGAGAAGAGATGCAACAATTCACTGTGTCTGTTAACAAATGAGACACTATCATTGGAAATTAGACACATCTGTTGGTAAAAGTATTTTCTCTAAAAAAACATAAATAAGTATAATTGGGAAGCTATCTATACGGAGGCCCATAACTCAACCCAACGCGACCCAACCCGACCCAACCCGCTGGTCGGTGGAACCGACGACGGCGGTGGTGGCGTGCGTGCGTGTTGGTTGTGGTGTCATGTAGGTCCTCCCTCCAGGGTAAAATATGGGTGCCCCTGGGCACAAATCTCATAAGCAAACTAAAGGTATATAAACACATATGCACCTTTAATAAACTCGCAATATAGGACATTCTCTTTTCATTATCAACACAAAGCAACTTCAACTAGTCACTTTTGGAGCTAATTCTCATTTACTTCTCAAATGATTTTTAACTAAACAATGGTTTGATGTTATTCTCCTCATATAGAAGTACACATTAATACTTGGACTTGCCTCAAAAGATATGTGGGACCGACCTCAAAAGATATGTGGGACCCACACTTATTATGGTCCAAAGTTGCCCAAAAACCAAAGTTAAAACCCATTTTTCCAACAAGTATATCATGTATATTTCAAGGTTTTAGAAATTTGAAACTAAATGAAAACAAGAAGTAAATATAGGTTGAAACAGAATTGAAACAACTTTAGTTTTATAATTTTGAAGTTTAGGGCAAGCCGTAAGACCTTCACGGGTAACCATAACTCCGGAATAAGCTAGCCGTAGGACAACATCATATAGATTTTCCATAACTAAACTCCCCAGTACATTTTGTACTATGGTGACCTCATGGATAGCCATAAGTTATCCCATGGCCAACTGCTAAACACCTAGTTTTTAATTATTTCTAGTCTTCTTAGTTTTTCCAGCTTGAGAAGTTACCCTATTGATCATAGCAAGCTTCAAGTGCAAGGCCTCGATTGTAGTTTAGTAACCCAGTGAGTATGGGGTCGAATCCACAGAGAGCAAATAAAATTCAGATCACTTTCCAACTTGTACCTGTCATATTAGAATCTAAAGCTAGTCTAAATTAAAAACTATTAAATACATGCATTCCTAAATTAAAATTAAATATTCAATTATAACCCAAATAAAATAAAAATTTCCTAAAACTAAAAACCTAATCTAAAATTTCTCTACTTGCTGCAAAATAAAACACATATTAGAACATCCAACTAGAGATAAGGTTTTTCCGAAATTTGGAAACTCTTTAAAATAAAAAAAAATCTCATCTTAAAACACATTAAAGAAGAGTTCATAATCAGGAAAATACCTAAAAATCAGTGAGAATGCAAATCTAAACTACCCTATATGCAACTTTCCTAAATTTCTAAATTATGCATGTTAGTATCCTAATCTAATTAGAATTATTAATTAATTAAACTAAAAATGCAATTAATAATTTCCACATCTAAAATTAATCATAAACCTACTTTTTAACTCTAAATCAATGCAACAATGCAAACTACAATGAAACAATGCATGAGTAATGCAAACCTGGAAGATCACTAAGTTATGACACATGCTGAAAATTCCTTAAAGTCTGAAAACAACTTGTATATAGGCCCAAGTTTGAAGTGCTGTACGACAAACCTAATGTGATCTAAATCTAAAGTTAATGGGTTGAATTTAAACTTTAATGGTGCATGGTTCAAATTAAAAAAATTGATTTGAAAAAGAATTTAAGATGTAAAAGTTATTCATGAATGAGGATGACCATAAGAAAGCTGAAACTGCAGAATTCCTGCACAGGTAGTCGGGCTCCCTCTGTTTGAGCCCTTTGTTTATGGACTTTCCGAAATTATTCTTTCTTGAGACTTAGAGGTTGAAAGTCCACCTATAAAAGCTTAATTCCTTCAATTTTAACAGAAAAAATCACTGATTTGATAGGGCTACCCACTTCAAACTTTTTTAAAAAAATCTGCCATGAGTGCAGAAATCTGGGTGCAGAAACTGTTTTACTGGTGCGTATTTAAGCTACTAAGAATCCAACTTTCCAAAATCTTTTTAATCTTAAATTTTTAGGGTTCAAAGTACATCCAATCATCTAAAATTCCACCAAGTTTCAAGGAAAAATAAGTTCTCTAAGTCGGGTTTTAAATTTCCAAGATTTGGACTAAAATTACAACTGCATGCTGTTTTTTTTATGCAGAGTTCCTTTCTACCTGAATTTCAACTTTTTATTCTTATTCATAACACACGAATTTCAGATTTGAGAACTTGATTTCTAGCAACTTAAACTTGTGAGAAATCTCATGTAATGAATATGCATGATTCTAAAACCTAATTCCATCTATAAGTATGCAAGTTATCAACATCGAAGTTAATAAAAACTTCAAATAGAAGAAAAAACACAAAGACAAGGAATTTAAAAGTAGTAATTGCAGAAATTTAAATGTAGTGAAAACATGGAATTTAAATGTACTAGAACATTAAATTAAATGTAGTAGACAGGAATTTAAATATAGTAAACATGATTGTAAAAGTAGTAAGAGTAGTTCAAGTAGTAAATTTGCATAAAAGTAAATGTAGTGAGTTTATATTCCTTCAAAAATTCTTCTCATAGATTGGGACAAAGAAATCTAAAAATCACAAATCAGAGGCTGGTTCTACAACTTGGGTTGTCAGTCCAAGAGCAAACCCTAAATTAGTGCACAAATTGCGTGGGGTTTCAAGAAGGGCTCATAAAACATTAAAATTGCACAAAAATAATTAGCTTTGGTTTCTTGACTTGCATTGCCTCCCGCACATGAGAAAGATTAGAGAACCTTACATCTGGTTAACCCTTTTTATTGATTTGCAGAAAATCAGAAACAATCAACCATAAGAAGAAGATGAAAACAATATGAACTTTACTAACAAATATGGTTCTTTACATAAAATGAAAGCAAATAAAGAGCAATACATTGTTAGGATGAACAAAACCCTCTTTCTAAACATGGATCTTCATTCAAGCAGAGCTTGCATAGCCTTCTTGAAGGGAGAGATATGGAGGAGAGGGCTAGAGAGAGAGATGGAGAGGATGTGCAAGAGGTTTAGGAGAGAGAAGGGGGCTTATTTCTTCATGCCTTGGACATCCAAGGGGTCACCCTTTTATAATTTTTTCAATTCTTGATACATTGAACCTAGACTCCTTTGTGTACATATGATATTATCTAAATTTTGAGAGGTTTGTTGCTTATCCTCCAAGTTTATAAGTTTTTTTTTATTCTTGATGCGTTGAACCTAGACTCCTTTGTATACATATGATATTATCTAAATTTTGAGAGATTTTTTCCTTATCCTCCAAGTATAAGATGAGATAAGAAACCTTTTCTTACCAAATTTTTAAGTGCACTTACCATTTAAACTTTAGCTAAAACTTGCCAAAGGATAGGCCCCCCCTTCGATGAAGAATTTTCAATCCAGAGTATAAACTTCACAGCCACATTTCCAGGGTCATAAATTTATCATTGTAACTTGAAAGAAAGCAATCTTGTCTCCATGGATATCTATTTTGAAAGAGCTTTCCAATGGTACCAAGATTGACCCAATTTGATGTACAGTTTGAGAGATATCACCATTTAATCCAAGCTGTCATGAGAAAAACTAGATTGACTTTTCTCCTTCTTATAGAACTCTTCTTTTGGATCCTTGAGATAATCTTTGTTTGTTAGAGTCTTATCTTAATAAATATAACATAAGAATGAGTTTTAATGCTATCAATCTACTTGAATTTAAGGCAAAAGCATTGGCAGTGGGTCCACTTGCAGTAGAACGCTGTTGGATGAGAAAGGGCCCGTAGAAGTTTGTAAAACTCTTTAATTTATGAGCAACAATGCCCACATTCATTGTTCGATCTCCAAATCAAGGGAGGAACTTCCCTTGGATGTGCAAACACTCCTTGAAAGGATAGCGGTCTATTTCCTGTGGTGGCTTATCCTTTTCCCACTAAAACTCTTTTTTCTTTAATGAATTATCTCCTTTCATTCAAAATTTTGCATAAATTATAGTAAGATAATTTAAGAGAGTTTATGTGTAATCCAAATATGAAAAGAGAGGAGGTTTGGATGCCCATGCTTATGTGTGGGTCCCCTTCTGGCTTTTAATCCCCTCTTTGCATTATTTCTTCAATTACTACATCATCTTGGTATTTTCTCGAATTTTCTTGGAAAAGGCTGTCAAGATAGTTCAAATGGGTGAGTGGACCCCCTTTTAGCCATGGCACATTTTGGAGCTTTCTAGATGTGTGAATGTGTGTGGTGTCTGTGGACTTCAATTTTTCTTTGTTCTTCCTTAGATGAGCCCCTTTTCATCTCCAATCTTCAGTATTGAAGGCCCAATATGTTTTTCTGAGCCGTATGTGGGTCTTATTACAGAATCCTGATGTAATTAAGACTATCCACTCAATTTGAATTTTTGATTCCAAATGATGATAGTGGGTCCTAGTTTCAGCATTTCCTGCAACAAACCTTCGAAAGTCAAATTTCAGTAAAGTTCTAGTTTAAATGATTTTCTTTGCGAAGAGTCTTGATTCAACTAGGATTCCTCCAAAATTTTGAGAAATTATATGAAACATGAGGAATGATGCAGTGAATGATGAGTCTAGTGATTTGATGCATAAAATTGTAATATGTTATATGAAATTATAGTTTTACCCCTGAAGTGTAAGGTCCAAACCTGAGTTAATCATAATTTATTATAATTAATTTTTTATCTTAATTAATAATAATTAGGCTAATTTAACTCAAATCTCCATGGGTTTGGGTCATGGACAGGTAGTTGGATCAGGTTCGAACCTTACTTAGGTAGCCAAGGACCTTCTTGTATTTTAAAATTGCATGGTTTTGCATCATTAAGGCATCATATTAGTTGCATTAAGTGTTTCTCATCTTGTGGGTCATCTTTCATGTTTGACCTAACTCAATTTGGATCCATCTTGGCCCAGTTTAAGTCCAACTAACTTAAACTAGAAAATCTAGAAAGCCAGTGGGCTTGTTTGCAAATTCCAGAAACATACAATTTAAAACAACTGAAACCCATCTTTGTTTCCTCTTCATCCTTTCTCATTCTGGTGGAGCAACAAGTCTTCTTTCTTCTCCCATGCTCTCTCCCTCACCTTGTCTCTATTCTGAGCACTAGGAACTCTGCATGCAAGAGTCTTAACTTCATCTACAACCTGTTCACTCTCCTTTGTTCTTCTTCTTGGAATTTAAGCCTCATCTTCTTCTTTGTACTTGTAGAAGCCTTGAGGTAAAAATCCCATCACCATTTCATTTATTGGGTTCAATAGGGTCAAAAAGACTCAATCTTGTAGCATGCATGCATCTCATGATCATTTCATAAAATGTATGTTTTAGATCATCTTTTAGTGGAGCTTTCTCCACCATCAAACCAAAGGACAACTTGATTGGGTGAAGCACTGAACTTAAGGCAAGTATAAGGGTGGATATTCTCTACATATATGGTTAATTTATTGATTCTCGATGAGCTCTTTATAAGTACCAATTAACGGCTCTTTTAATCTTTAATTAAGGATGTAAGATTGGTCTAAGTGCCAATGATTACGTTTCTGAATGAATGATAAAAATGGATGGTAGGGAGACCCAAGAATGTAGCATGAAGGGTCTCTTTGGTATGTGAATGTAAGGGAGGTAGAATGAGCAAGGAAAAATCCGTTTGAAATTGATTCTACTCGGAGCAAAATTCTTTAGGGCCGACCGGTCGGCCCTGGGGTCCGATCGGTTGAATTCCCGTTCTGGGAGGTGTCCGACCGGTTGGACAACTACCCGATTAATTGGGTAACAAAAAAGTTCTGGGTTGGAAATTTTATTTAAGATTGGTTCGATGATTGACTATGGGCCTTCCATAGTCCATCGCGTGGCACAAGGAGAGGCTACACTTTTGATCATTGGTGAAGCCGAGTTGTTCTAAAATTAATAATTAGATTATTCAAAATTTCTATAATAATAATAATATCCAAAAGTGTTGGAACATGGGGCCTTCCCGAAGCTATGGTAAGTACTAGTATGTATGGAAATATGGGTAATACTTTTGAATACTTTATTGGATATAAAAATGATAAACCATACACTTTGACTTTTTTAATGTTTTAGAGCCCAAATTTCTCTACAAAACTTACTCACAAAGTTTCGTGAGGTAAGTTCTATATGAGCGCAATTATTTTATAAAAATGAAAACTATTTTATAGAGATATTTTGGGAGACTTTGTATGAGAGTCATGAGGGAGCAATATACCCCCAGTTTTAGTAAAACCTTATTTTTTTTTGTTTAAAATGGGGATTAATTGGGAGTTGGCTTAGATTTATTTTTTAGACCTTAGAGATGTGTTTTAAGCCAATCTTACCTTAAGGTCTTAAGTACAATCAAAGACCATGTAGGGCCTTAGAAGTGATACCTTTGCCTCGAACAAATTAGCCTATGGTAATTAAATACTAAGAAGGAAGAGTGTTAAGTTGTCACTCATTCCCTCTTGATTTCTGGTTGTTTCCTGACGTCACATCATGGGTGTTGGCATAAGAAGTGGTGTTCATCGCTTATACAATGTAACAGTAAGATTTTGGTAACACATTGACACCGGACATTTTATGAATATGTCATATTGAATGACTAAAGAAATATAGAATGTTTTAGCATAGGGTTGGCTAGTAAATTTCCTTATTAACCTCTCAATCTAAATGCATTCATATTGTTTAAGTAAATATTGCCTTCAACATGATTTAATCATGTACCCATTCCTCTTGGTGAACCTTGAGGCAAAATCGGAGATGGAGCTACTTCTGAGTGTGAGCCCGTGAGCAAAGATAGGTGTAGCTAAAGTTGAGAGGGCTCGAGCTCTGATAGCTCATTTAAGTATGCATTGTTGATTATCAGTTACTTTGTTTAATCCTGATTTTATGATTGCTTACGATCTCAAGACTAATATATGTTTCTGTATAAGTATGAGTCGATCGCTATGTTTGATAAGTATGAAAGTATGAATTCGGATCAGTCTTGATACATTAAGTAGGCACCACTTAGCTTGTACCCATAGGAGGTTTGACGGGACCGAATAAGGCTATTCAATATGTTACCTATTGCGGTAGTTATATGAAGAGTTAGTTAATGCTCTTAGGGTAGCTAGATGGTTTTGGCCCGACTGCTAGTGACTTTCCACTATATGATACGCTCTCTTACTAGAGAAAAGATAGCCACGTGGAGCTTATTAGTGTGATGTTGTCTTTCCATCTATGATTCTTCATTCATGCTTATTCACATGTACAACATGCCTAGCTTCCGTTATTGCTCTCTTTTAATCATTATGTTGTTTTTAATTCCAATTGTTACATCATGATAGGCTTATGTATCCTTATATTTGCTTGACCATCATGTTAACAGTGCTACCCTTGGTGTTATAGGTACGGAACCTAGTGCCGGTATGGCAGTCGATCCGTCCCCGGAGAGAACTACAGCAGTACCTCGGGATATAAACCAGTGGAACGAGGATGATGTCTTTTATTAGTCATCCTACATAGTGCGTAACATGGTTCTTTTTGGGGTTGTTAGTGTATAGCCATGGTTTGGCTTATAATAGATCATGTCATCTTGCATTTTTGTATATATTAATGGAACCTTAGTACCATGTGTATGTGGATGGTGAATTAATAGGCCTTGGATATATTAACGAATTAGTGAATGTTTTATTAGTGTCTATGATATGTACAAGTGAATTCTTCAGGTTTCTACTTAATTATTAAAAAGATTGATAAGTGTTTATAGATCTTCCTCATACGTACCATTGGAATCACCCTTGTGGCAGTTTGTACGTGTCTTGATATGGCTCGAATTATCACAGGTTACGTGTGCTACGCCTCAAGATCCATTATAAATCCCCAATTCTTGGGTTTGGGGTGTGACATGAAGTCACTTATAATGCATGAATGAGGACCCGTTTCACATGAAATAATAGCATAAGATGACATCATTGAAAATGATTTGACTTAAATAAACTAATCTTGAATAAATCTCAAATCATTTAATGAGATTAGGGTTTGGTAGAGATTTTCAGAAATTAGGATTTTATAAAAGCAGTTTTCATGATTTTATGCTAAAATAATGAATTTTGAGAAAATTATACATTAAAACACAATAACTAGATTTCAAGTGAACTAATTATGATTTTTCCCTAATTGATGAAATTTAGAATGATTAAGTTGATAAAATGTATAAAGTTGTACACGAAAAGGTGTAGTTTGTAAGACTCACCACACCCCTCAACCAGTAGTTTGCCAGTTTCTAGCAAAAATTAAAAACAAATGAGGTCTCCATCATAAATTAATCTAAAGTAAAACTAATTCAAATAAAAAAATATAAATAACGCCACTTTTCCTTGCACTCTCGACTACATATAATACAGCAAGCTCTTAAGCCCCCAGGTTCTCTCTAGGGACTAGTTGAGTCTTGTGAGGGTTGTAATGAATATACCACAAAATTCATTTATCCTAAAAAGAAAAAAAAGAACTTCAGAAATTTTCCATAAGAACATCGTGTCAAATTGGATATCTTCGACCTCTGGGATAATCAAAATCTCTGACTTAATAAAATCAAGCTCACTCTTTTAATTTCAAAAAATTTCTCATAACTTATATCGAGCGTTTTCATGCCTTGTGCAAGTGTATGCTTCAAATCAATCTTTCAAATATTCTACAATAATGTTGAGAATAGAATTCCCTTTCAAATATTCAAACCTCTCTAGATTTAGGTGTTTATAAGCCTTTTCTCACTACAACAAATTGCAGATTTGCCAACGAAATTTGCCGACGCAGTATAAACACGTCGGAAAAAATGTGTTTAGCCGACACACCACAGCGTTGGCAAAGGTTTTCACGGCGCTTTCTTATCAACGTCGGAAAATTTCGTCGATAACCAGGATGGCGCCATCTGATTTTTGGAGGGAAAGCTTTCCTAACATGAAATTAATTTTTGCTAATGCATTTCAGTGTCGCTAGACAATTTTAATTAAACTGACGCTCTGAATGCATCGGGCATTATGAAAATGGGTTTCCAGATGTTGAAATCGCGTTGGAGATGCTTGTGACGACAATTGTCGATACTTGATATTTGCATCGAGGAACATCTTAGAATAAATATACCCCATTTGCTCTCTCATATCAGTCTGCCCTTTGTTTCTCCTCACCATCCTAGCAAACTGATCTCCACATCCAGCCCCTTTCTTTCTCCTCACCATAAGCACAAACCAGCAGCCATTGGTGATCAAGCAAAAAAGAGGCGAGCCACAGCCAACCCAGGAACACCCATCCATACCTCCCATCCACGATTGGTCATGAGGGGTAGATGCCCATCCAGCAGAGCCTAGCCTTGTATTTCTTCTCACTGTGAGGCGTGAGGTCGCAGACGTTCAACCCAATGCTCTATTTCTGCTCACCGTGAGGTCGCGAGGTCGCAGATGTACAACCCAGCCCTCTATTTCTTCTCACTATTAAAACAATCCAATCTCCACCGTCATCCATCCATCTGCCCATCTCCACCATCCGCTACTGCCACAACTATCCCCTTCCCACAAAGTAACCCTGGCCACCATAACCTCACTCCAGACCCCTACCTTTCCCAGACTTGAAATAGACCCATCCCCAGCCACCATAGCCTCACTCTCGACCCCTGCCCTGCCCATTATCAAAGCCTTTTTCATCTTTTGAAGCCCCATGAGCACTGTTAAACCCTAAACACATTTAACCCATTCGAAACCCCTCCATGCCATTCCAACGCCACCACACTTCATCCCATCCAGTATCCATCAAATTCCAACTCCCTAACTAACCAACCCTTTTCACATCGCAAGCCCCAACCGTCACTGTTAAAATCCCAACATATTTGGACTCTATGCCAGGTCGACATCTTCTTCTTCCTCTTCTCCATTGCTTTTGTGAGTTCCATTTCTTTTTCTCTTTCTCTAGCTCTGTGTTTGAGTGCTTTACATGCTTCTTGTAGAGCTTATTGTTTTTTATTGATTTTTCCAGTTTTGATGCCTTTAAATGCTAAACTCAAAAGAGAAACTCTAAATTCTATTTTCATTTTCATTTTTTTTTTTGGAAAGTTGAAATTTTATATTCTTAACTTCACAAAATATATATGTTCTCTAATGTTACTTGCATGATGGAAAGGATCAGAGATGGTAAAGGAACAGAGATGGAAATTACTCAAATAATGGTAAAGGAATAGAGATGGAAATTTTTGGCTTCTCTGTATAAAAATTCAATCACTCCACTTCGGTATATGGCAACCACAAGTGAGAGAAATTCTATTTTCTTTTAACATAAAAAGAGTTACTAAACTGGAATTTTTTAAGTTTCTCATAATTGGATAATTTCCTACTTGATTATAATGTGCAGGGAAGTTGGAAATTAGATTTTCTCAAAATTCACACTCAGTAACATTGTGCGCTCTGAGAATTTATTGAACCAATCACACAACAAATCACAATTGGTAGAAATGCAAACCAATTTTGTTTGATGATGCAAAAATGACAGCAACCCAGTTCGTTTTGTAGGTTATTGATGGAAAATTAAGATCATATAGATGTACATGTACTGTGAGCACTTGATCATATATATGTCTATTTTTTAGGCTCTTGAACTTGATTATGACCTACTTGTATAGGTTATTCTCTTTCCTTTTTACAGCTTATTTGTACTTTTTCACCTCATGCATTGCACAGGTTTAATTGCTAGTGTATGCTATGCAACTGGAAGGATAGTATTATGAATCAAAACAACGAAAAAGAAAGGATGATGTAAGCCATAATTGAATTTGAAATGATAAGAAGTTACCTTAATTAAGTAAATCAATGTTCTCCATGCCTGGATCTTGACTTCCTTGGGCTTGATTGTGCTAGTCTTGCGTAATCCTCCTTAATATTGCACTAATCGATGTTGGAAGTCATTGATCTCTTGCTGATTGTAGTTGAAATTGGTTTGGGGAGTCTTGTTGTGGAGATCTGAATCTCTGCCTGAGTGTAGAACTGGTATGATTGTTGGTTTCTATTGATTTCAAGACTGATTTGCACTGAGAGTTAGAATATTCTTGGTAGTTTCTCCTCTTGAAGCAAGAGAGAATAAGTTTCTCTTGAACTATTCAAAAAAGGAAAGAGTATAAAGACGTTTCTCCAGAGGAACGTGAAACTCCCCATTTTGCTTAACCCAAATGACCGAAAAATGTTCTAGTGAGAATTCATGCTGCCAAATATGCTTTTCTTTACTAGCTGGACACTGCCTGCCACATGAAACTGAAGCTTTCTGTGCCAAATTTAAAAAAAAGAATGGTTTTCCATCTTCTCCCAATACCTCAAAAACTCTTGAATCACTAATCATTCAAGGAAAGAGTAGTTTCATTTTTTAATGTTGCTGAAGGGCCCTACCATGCATGACCCATTTAATACAATTTGACATATATAGTTTGTAACTGGGTGACCAGGGGGCCTAACTATCATGCCCTGAGGCCAGTCTCTGGGTCTAAATTTTTTACAGATAATATGATCCATGCTTGCGAAAGCTCCAAAACAGCCCAGACCATGACTATATATATGTGTATGTATATGGAACATTCTGAAAACCAAGTTGGGCCAGGCAGGAACTTAAACTATAGTAAAAAGAAAGATTCCTGGTCTTTGGTTCCATTACCATATGAGGTGTGGGATTTGAGGATTATGGGGTCTTATGTATTAGGATTACTAATTTCTTTTTCGGCAAATTTGTCTTTATTTCCTTCTTAATCAACCATAATCCTAACTGTAGGAAGTGGGCTTACATATAAACTATCTCCAAACGTTAACCAAAGAATAAAAAGAGGTTCCAAATCAAGAAAAAAAAACGAAATCATGATGGAATGGTGCTGGCATGGTATCCATAGGGGATTTCTGTCTTGGCAGTAAGCCATAATAGCATTTTTCTGGTGTGCTGAAACTAGTTGTTAAAATCCATTGAGATGGGCTTAACCTCCTACCCTTGGCATTAGATTAAAATTTAAAAATGATTGAAACATAATTCTTCTTAAAATATTTAAACTAAGAGAACTAATTCAATGAATATTAACTTGGTAAGTCTGAAATCTTTTTTAGCTTTTTTGTTATTTTCAATTAACATGCTACTATCTTGTTTATGTTTAGGATGTTTGATGCACAATGTGATTATCTTATTAATTAACCCTTGATAAGATATGGACAAGACTTGGACGACACTGGATAGTCAAGATCCTAAGGTGAGAATTGGTTGGGAGTATCATGAGGGGGTGAAGTCATTTATTGAATTTGCAAGGGTGAATGCGCAAGATGCTACTGAGATTTGGTGCCCGTGTAGAGTTTGTAAGAACAATTATAGGTACGACTATGAAACTGTGAACTTTCATATTTGCCGTTGGGGTATGCAAGCATCCTACAAGACTTGGATTTACCACGAAGAAACAATACCTCCTATGGATGAAGTTGTCGAATTGGAACATGGGGCTAAAAGTGATTATGAGGATCGGGATGAATATCCAGAAATGATGGAAGACCATTACATGGGAACTCACACCGATGCTGAGGTCATTCAGAGTAATGCGATACGTCACTTTGAAAGGATGTTGGATGCTGCTCAGCGCCCTCTTTACCCGGGTTGCTCTCAATATAACAATCTGCTAGATTTTTTTGTTAAAATGTTAGAGCAAAAGGTGGAGGGAAAGTGGAGTAACAAGTCTTTTAACAATGTCATGCAGATACAAAAGGCACTCCTGCCAGACGGTAATCTTGTTCCTGATTCAATTTATGCAACGAAGAAGGTACTACGTGACTTGGGACTGGGATATGAGCACATTGATGCTTGTCAAAATGATTGTGCCTTGTTTTGGAAGGAGAACGCAGTTTTAGATAAATGCCTGGCCTGCGGGGAGTCTAGATATAAGCTAAATGATGGGAAGGGTAAGAAGATCCCTCATAAGGTTTTACGTTACTTCCCGTTGATATTGAGGTTACGGAGACTTTAGTTGTCTAGAAAGATTGCCACACACATGAGATGGCACAGTAAAAAATGCAAAGATGATGGGATAGGTAGGCATCCGGCTAATTGTGAGGAATGGAAGAATTTTGATAAAGAGCATCCCGATTTTGCAGGGGAGACCCGTAATATAAGGCTAGGGCTAGCCTCTAATGGGTTCAACGCTTTCGGGGACATGAGCACATGCTACAGTATGTGGCTTGTTATACTTATGCCATACAACTTACCACCCTGGATGTGCATGAAAGAGCCATTCTTCATGATGTCACTGCTTATTCCTGGACCGCATCAACCTAGAAATGATATTGATGTTTATCTTCGACTCTTGATTGATGAGTCCAAGGAGTTGTGGGATAATGGTGTCGAAACTTACGATGCCTCTAGCAAGAAGAGTTTCAAAATGCGTGCAGCTTTGTTGTGTACCATAAATGACTTCCCTGCATATTGTAACTTGTCTGGGTGGAGCACCAAAGGCTATAAGGCTTGTCCCACTTGTAATGATGATTTCTTATCGGTTAGGTTGAGAAGGAAGCTTGCTTACATAGGCCATAGAACTTACTTGCCTAAGCGTCACAGTTGGCGACGTAGTAAGGACTTTAACGGTAAGTATGAGAATCGAGTGAAGTCATTGGAGTTGCCACTGGTGGAAAAGGTACAAGTACAATTGGAGCAGCTGCTAGATACAAGGTTTGGGAAGCACTGTAGCAACAAGAAAAGACCCCGTAACCCTGAAGACTTGAACTGGACGAAGAAAAGCATTTTCTATGAGCTACCGTATTTTAAATAGCTAAAGCTCCGACACAACATTGATGTCATGCATGTAGAGAAGAATACATGTGAAAGTCACCTCTACACAATGGTGGGCATAGATAAGAGGAGCAAGGACACAGAGCATGCCCATTGGGATTTGGAAGATATGAATATTAGGCCTGAATTGCATCTATGTAAGAGAAGCAATAGAACCCTTGAGAAGCCCGTGTGTCATACACATTAGGTCCAAAGGAGAAAGATGGTTTTTATCAATATTTGAAATCGATCAAGTACCCAGATGGCTATGCTGCGAACCTTTCGAGGGGTGTGACCTCGAAGAATGGGAGATTAGCGGGCCTAAAAAGCCATGATTGCCATATTCTTCTATAGTGTCTTCTTCCGATTGGTATGCGTGGGTATGTGAACAAAGAGATATGCGCAACACTATTTGAGCTGGGTAGCTTTTTCGAGGACATTTGTTCGAAGACTTTGAAATTGAGCCACTTGGAAGAATTAGAAAAGAAGATAGTCCTCATACTATGTAAGTTAGAGAGGATTTTTCCTCCGACATTCTTTGATGTGATGGTCCATTTGGCAGTTCATTTACCACATGAGACTATGCTTGCTGGATCGATACAATATTGATGAATGTATCGAATTAAAAGGTAATTACATTTACCATCTTTATATTGTTGGTTGATTAGTGTCTAATTTAATCTTTTGATATTGTTGATTTGCGTGTTTAAAGATTTTTAGGAACTCTGAAGGGCTACGTCACCAATAGAGCTCGGCCAGAAGGTTCGATCGTTGAGGCATATATTGCCAAAGAGAGTGTTAATTTTATCAAGATGTACCTAAAGGGTGAAGTTCCTGAAGAACGGAATGATGATGGGGGCAAGCGAGGTCCAGGGTTAGGTGTCTTCACGCAACGCGTTTGTCCCTTTGCACCTATCACGAGGGCTCCCAATGTGTCTAATAGGGAATGCCACATGGCCCATTGGTTTGTGTTGTATAATATTCCTGAGGTCATACCTTATCTAGAGTAAGTGGTTCAATTTAACTAATTGTATGCATTACATGTAAACTTTATGATCTTCCTATGTGTCACACTAATCTATGTATCACTAATCTCCTGAGTAGGGAGCATAAGAGGTAAATGAATGAGCCCGAGGGACACAACATCACTAATATACAACGGGAAGAATTTCTTGGATGGTTCAAAGATCGTGTACGTAAAACATATGCACAATAAATGTAATCAACTCGAAACATTAAGCACTCACGTGTCTAGTTTTTATGTGGATGCAGATGAATCAACTAAGAACTCATGGGTCTCCAGAAGCAACCGATGAACTATGGGCATTGGCAAATGGTCCCAATTGTCTGGAGCATCAATATTCAGGATGTAGGGTAAATAGCATTCGGTTTGTCACCAGAGATCGCGACGACCGTCACAAGAGTCAGAATAGTGGGTTGGTTGTCGAGAGGAACCACAATGAGGAAAAAATTAACTTTTCAGTTACATGACCAATATTTTTGAATTATCATACATTAATGGTTCTGAAGTGGTTTTGTTCAAATGTGAATGGTATAATACTGGTTATAAATCAAAATATATATTGATGCACATGTGACAAGCATTTACATTAGGGATCGGTGGTATGAGGATGATCCCTTTGTCTTGCCAAATTAGGTAAATCAAGTGTTCTACGTCAATGATACCAAATTAGGCCCAAATTGGAAAGTTATAGAACGGGTCAAGCATCGGGGGATTTGGGATGTGCAAGAGCGAGATGATGAAAGAGGCCAAAATGTGATAAACGAGTCGTATCAGTAGGAAGACGCCACTGGAATCGTTTCAATCCTTGTTAATGAGGATTTTTCCTTTTGTTACACTAGGGATGATATTGAGCCAAAGATCATCCCTAAGGATAATGAACCAATTGCCAACAATGGTGATGACGAGGATAAAACATTGGCAGAGTACATAGATGAAGATAAAACTGATCAATTTGACCCTGATATTGATTCTGATATGGAATTATGATATGTAAACTTTTTTTTCATGTGTATGGACAAATATTTTAATGCAATGCAATCATTAATTTACCTTTTAATCGGCTAATGACTGCGTGTGTTTGTTTTTTTTTTTAATTTGTGGTGATTTTATGTCAATTTATTGATCATAGCGGCTAAAAATGCCAAACAAAAGAAAAGTTTATGTCAAACCCAAAGCATTGATCCAGAAGAAGAATGCTTATGAGTCAGCTAGAAATAAGAATATTGGAAGGAATATAACCCAAATGAGTAAGGTGGGAGCAAGGCACTTGGAACGAGCACTTCACATTCCATCTCGGCGTCAACTCTCATTTGAAGATAAAGATGATGACGTCGACTTGGAATATAGACCATTCAGGAGTGAGGAAGAGTTGCGTTCCTCGGATGAAGAAGAGTTAGAAGATGAGGTTATTATATCTAACATCAAATGTTAGACACTGATGATATTTCTTGATTTTATACTCACTTATTGTGTTATTCAAGTCGTGCACATGGGCCCAGTTGCTGTTGCCAGTTAGCCCGAGACTGGTGGCAACCAGCCGGCTATGTCTAGCCCGCCTACTACGGGTAGTAGCGTTGGTAAGAAATATTGGACCCTATTTTTTTTTCCAAACTTATCATATATTTCATTTTTTTATGTATAATAACTCATATTTATCTGTCGTGGTTGTAGCTTCATCCTCTCGACGTGTGCGGGGTAGGGTGGTGGGCCATGAGTCAGAGAGGAGAATGAGGATTTTGGGTAGTAGGATGTCTGTTCCGCTAGATGCACTATCGAGGGCATTCAAGGGTGTAAATGACTCTACATTTGCAGTCGAGCTAGGGAGTCACATTCGCAGGCTTGCACCTTTGCACAAAGAAACATGGGCAGCTATTGATGATGGGTGCAAAGAGGCAATCATAACTGCAACAGCGGTAATAAAACAATCGTTTACTTCCTAATCTATATTCATAGGCTAAATTATTTACTTGTCCCACTTATGGGTTCGAATTGACAGCAAAAGTATGACTTCGGTGACTGGAAGACTGATGCACGTGTGGCAGTTGCTATTGTGAAATTAGCGATGCGTATTTATAGGGAGTTCAGAGCCGAGCTACACAAAGCATATAAGAAGTTGTTAGAAAAGGGGCACGATCCGAAGCAGTGCCCATTTGATACACAAAGGGCACCCCAGTGGATATGGCTCATAGAAAACAAATGGGAGACACCTGAGTGGAAAGTAACTAAATTATATAAAGTGTGGGTGTTCTTCTCACATTTGTTTTTTTATGTCTTTTGTCTATATTTTGGTGGCATTTTTTAGCTCACATTTGTTTTGTTTGTGAATACAAATGATGTTTTCAATACTTTTATTAGTAAGAATAAAGAATATGCTTATATAAATTCATGTGGCTTTGAACTTTGTAATAATAAGAATAAAGAATAAAGAGTACAACGCTCTAGTCAAGTTCATAGAACAATCCAATAATTAATGGTTGGCCCTATCATGGTTTGGTCACGTAGTAAATTCTATACCAGCCAATCAAAATTATCTTCCATGTGGACCAGCAAACTGGAAATGAGGCCAACAGTTCTCAATTATAATAGCTTGGAAAAGAGGGAAAAAAATGTTATCCATTCCCTTTGGGATGGAACAGGGATATGCAAGATTCCCTTTGGGATTTTCAAAGTTCTTCCTCTCATATGTCTGTTGGTTTGGTCTAGTCTACTAGACTACTACAATGGTCCTAGTTGTGTAGAAACCTAAAATCCATCTTCACATGATGTCTACCTCAATTTTTGAATTTGATAGTTACACTTGGTCAGGATGTGTAGCTTTGTGAAGTTTTGAGTTTTGAGTCAGAATGAGTAGCTTTGTGAACTTGTGAAGTTTTGGTTAGAATGAGTTACACTTGGTTGTGAAGTTTTGATGAGTATCAATATATCTATGATCTTCTTAGTTCTTAGGGGACTAAATCTAGAACATGAGTTTGTTATGACATATTTTGGTCTTGGAATCTCTGCCTCCTGCAGAAATCGTACTATTATTTAAACCTAAAGGAAGATAAGCGACAACTTACACCAGAAGAAAATGATAAACCGGTCTGTACTCATTGTGACAAAATAAGGCCTACCAAGGAAACATGTTGGGAATTAATTGACAATCCACAGAAATTTCAGAATCGACAAAATAGTAGTGCAGAAGAACTTATAATTTCAGAATCCACAGAATCTATTGCTGTTTAGGCGCAAGAATCTCAACATGATCATATTGGAATCGTTTCGAAGCATCTCTCCTTGCAATTTATTATTTGATAGCTTCAGGTATATCAATTTAGATGCTACTTAGGTTGCTGAAAATGGTGGTGGGAATGTTCCCTTGGAATTGATTGCAGAACAGATGAAGTCTTGCAAGGAAAGTGATACCACCCAGACAAGGATCAACACCTTCAATCGAGTTGTAAGAGAGATCCATGCTTCTCAATTTCTTTAACTCGCAAAATGTTGCAAAACAACAGAAAACAATTAGTTTCATCCACTGGCTGCTGCCACAAAAAAGAATTCAATCAGGACTGGTTGGTTCAGGTGGAGCTGAACCAGGTGGAGCTGAACATGTCTGATATCTGAACCTAAGTCTATCAATTTAATAAAACTAAATGATGGATCTCATTCTCCCATTAAGGAATACAATCTTATTACTGCTACTCCTACTGTCTCACTGCATTCTACTTTACATATTCTCAGAATGTCTGGTAATTTATTATTTGTTGTGTTTCATGTAATGCAGGATTCCTTCATCACAGTCATACTGTTTCTATGTTCAGAATGTCTCAGAATGTCTGCATTCTACTTTACTCACTGTTCAATGTTGTTGTTTGATCCTGTGTCTAGAATTGGAGTTTCATGTATTTCATTGGTTCCAGGATTCCTTCATCATAGTCATACTGTTTCTATGTTCTTGGGAAGTGGGTGCAGGTGCAGTGTTTTGGGGTTTGAATTTGGGAAAAAAGAAAAAAACAGAAACTGCCCTTGTAGTCTTAAATAGCAGGACTAGACACCAGAGATGGAAACAGGACCTTTTTCTCCTAGCAAGGCTGCCCTTGTAGTCTACAAAAACTGCCCTTTTCCTCCTTGCCACAAGGAAATTCTAACTCCTTTTCCATTATCTTTTCATTGGTTCATTGGTTCTAGGATTCTTTCATCACAGTCATACTGTTTCTACGTTCTTGGGAGGTGGGTTAGGTGCAGTGTTTTGGGGTTTGAATTTGGGAAAAAAGAGAAAAACAAAAACTGCCCTTGTAGTCTTAAATAGCAGGACTGGACACCAGAGATAAAAATAGGACCTTTTTTCTCCTAGCAGGACTGCCCTTGTAGTCTTAAATAACTGCCCTTTTTCTCCTTGCCACAAGGAAATTCTAACTCCTCTTCCATTATCTTTTTACAGCGATGGCAACACTCATCTTTCCTGGCATCTCTCCCTCCCTCCCTTCAATTTATCATTGTCTATTATTTTGGGAACTTTGCATTTGCAACCCATCTGAAAACGCTCATTTCTTGTGTTTTTTTTTTTTTTTGCTAAAAAGGAGGATGCATCAAGATAACTAGAAGTGCATACAAACACACAAACTGAAATAACTAAAAGCAAACCACAAGGTTTAAAAGCAACTACTAACAGAAATTAAACTAGGAAATAGGACAACTAAAGAGCTATAGAGGTTTGACAGAAATTAACATAGAAAGCAGTAGTTGAACTAAGAGATTGACATTCCACAAAGACAATTGGTAAGGAAGATTGGAATGTGAGGTTGCAGAGATGTAAATTGGAATGTGTGTTTATTATTATTATTTTTTGTCCTGATTTGAAATGTAGGTAAAACTTAATCATTTTTTTAGTATGCTTTCTTCTAAAATGTAATCTTTTGCCCATTACTTGTAATTTTAAATAAGCTAACTACATTGTCTATTATTTGTAATTTTCAGCGTAAGTCACAGAGGAATTCAGAGAGCCGAAGCAAATTGAAAACCACTCATACATCTGGCTCTCGATCATTTGCAGCCCAGTTCTCTCTTATACATGCAGATGAGCAGCATGCTCCTCCTTCTAAAGCTGATTTATATCAACATCGACACTACAGCACGAAAAAAGATAGATGGATCACAGATCATGCTGAGGAGACACATGTGAGTTGTTGAATATTTGATATTATAGGTCATTATTTATTTTAGTTTCCTAATATATATTACATGACATGTATGAATGCTTTGACAATGCAGTGAAAAATGGAGGTAGCACTATCGCAGTCTGAAATTAATTCTCCAGTGGCTAAGCAACAAGTGATTGAGGATCTGCTAGGGAAAAGGGTCGCGAGGAGGCAAGGGTACCGCTCGAGGGGCCCATCATCATCTTCCTATAGTATTTCGGTGGGGTCTGAGATGATTAGCCTCCGACAACAACTAGCCGATTCGTTGAAGCACAAGAAGAGTTGCGGCAACAGCATGAAGAGTCGCAGAAGCAACTGCAAGATCAAGCAGCTATACAGGCTCAGATGTAGAGTCAGATTAAGATGCTGCTTTCACGGGTCGGTATAGACGGTTTGGGCTCCTCCTCCGAAAACTAGAGATTTGTGATTGGCATGGGCCCTCCTTTTGACCAGTTCATTTTGTTATTGAGTGGCCATATTTCATGGTGTATTTTGGATGTTTAATGATGATAGGACTTTATTTAGAATTTATTTTACATTACTTCTTTTGACATAAGATATTATTTTCTATGGTATGACTTGTTTATGGTTGACATTAATTGGTTAATGACTCCTTTTGTTTTATTGTTAGACAATGAATGTGCAGTTTTTGGTTTTATCAGTGTTTATGGTTCTACAATATCAAATCTAGATCTGAACAAGAATTTTTTTATTTCTAAAATTATTTTATTTAATTTATAAGAAAACATATTTCCCAATGCACTATATGCGTTGCCAAAAGGGAAGGTAAAATTATATTTACAAATGGCCGATGTTTAGGTTTGCATTGTTAGCAGTACTCCTCGACGCAATATGTGTTGCAAAATGGAGGCTGATATATTATAAAAAAATTATTTTAAAATCCCGACGTGCAAGTGCATCGTCAAATAGTTTTACCAACGCTGCTGGTTGCATTGAGAAAGGAATTCTAGACGCTGCACTGCATCGACAATAACTTGCGCCATACCCCTACCCTTCATCAGTCTGCCGATGCTGTGGCATTGCCGATGCACAATTGCGTCGGTAAAACTGCTTCTTATTTTCGATGCTAAACATTAAGGCGACGGGAATTGATTTCCCCGCATTTGGTTTCCGACGTGGTGCCAATGCAGTTTAGTATGTCGGAAAAGCTTTTACCGACGCAGTTCTTTAAATAGCCGACGTAGTAGTTGCGTCGGCAAAACCCCTTTTTCTTGTAGTGTCAAGGTTAGTGTGATGTCTTCTAATCTATTGTTTACTATGAAAAGGCTTCTTTTTATTTTGAAAATCGAACCTTCATTGGTAGCCTTAATGCTAGTAAGTATGGTAGCCTTCTCCTTGATCTGAAGGTAGCTTTCACACATACTTCTAGGTAACCTTCTCCTCCGGTCCAATTCAAAATTTCCCTCACTTTCTTTTTTCAATGCAAGAGTCTCCAAGTTTATGTGATGTAGGAAGAGTTAAGATCTAAGGAGTAGGCTTAATCATCAAGTAGTTTTTCACACAATCCCTTAAAAAACTTTTATGGACACTATCACTCATTTTTTCCTACACAGAAATTTCTAAGTTCATATGAAATAAGTTAAGACCCAAGGAGTAAACCTAGTCCTTATTCATTGCTGCACATACTCCCTATATAAATTTCTACATACACTCAGTTGGGCCATAGTTTTATCATCATTCATATATATATTTTTTATCTTTTCTCTCTCTCTCTCTCTCTCTCTCTCTCTCTATAATCAAGAGCAAAGAATAGGGATTCTCCATTTCACCCAAATTAACTCACAAAGGTTCACTAGATCAGGTTCACCCAAGTGTGCCAAACAAATTTAGAAGTCTAAATTTCGACAAATCCATCCTATTTTACTGGAAAACTCTGAAATGACATCAACGCATCCTACACAAAAATTTGAAAGATGCCACATGTTTTTGTAAAAGCTAGTCTTGGTAATCCTTAGATAGATTCTATCCTTTAGAAAAAGCAAAACTTCATTTTACTTCCTTCTAGAAATCTTGAAATTTCAAATTTCTAAGTATCTTCAAATCGTGTCAATTCCTGCGAAAACTTCTTCATGAAAATCTTTTTTCAAACCAAAAATAAATTTCCTAAAACCAAAATAAAGCCCTAAGGAATTGAAATTCTTTTCTAAAAATTGACTAAAATTGAGAAATAAAAATATTTTGTCTAGAATTTGGACAAGCGCTCTTGTTCCCACCCCCAACCTAAGGTGAATATCATTCTCAGTGTTATGCATGTGATGTAGTAAAATGATAAAATAACATGAGGAAAGTAAATTGTAGGGGGTAAACAATAATAGAAAAGGGAAAAGAGCAACTTGAAGTTTTTTGCGTGAAGCTCGCTGTCCAAGGTTAGACAAAACAAAAACAAAAGGACAAAAGGTTCTCTAAAAGAAAAGAAAAGAAAAAAGAAATCTACACTATTAGATCTGAAATATGTCAATCCCCTTGGATCCTAGATGAAAACTTCCTCTACAAGGTTCACAAGAAGCATAGATAATGAAGGAACTATGTGAATTTGAAGCATTGTGAACTTGACGACCATATTTTCCTTTTTAATGTGTGAAAGGAGGACCATTATGAAAAATTCTTCCCTACCCTTAAGAATGGATCTTTGAATGGTAGGAGAGGAGGTTGTAATGAACAACTAAGTGGTCCTTGGTCCTTTCATGCCTCAAATTTTGTTGGTACAATTTCCATAGTCACTTTTGCCACGGGCTCAAAGGATTCCACAATGGCAGACTCAGAGGTCTGAATATGACCACATTTCTCTAATTACAACAGTTTTTCTGAATAACATTGAATGCTAAGAAACGCAAGTGAAATTTCTCTGAGAGTGAGATATTAGATTTCATGAAAATTTCAACAGAAGATTTTAAAGATTCCACATTATCCAATTTCAAAATAAGAAAAATGGGGTCATCTTCCCAATCATAATCTTTCATTGGAGCTCATGGGGTGAATTCATGGTTTCCTCAATCATTGGATTACCAAATTGATGGAAATGCATAATACCAACATCATCAGTGGAATCTAAATTATAGAAGAGATTTATGTAAAAAAGAATAGATTCCTCTTTAAGAAAGTGGAATGGGTACTACTAAAAGATGGGCTACACGGGCTCATGTAGGTCATTTTCTTGTTTATACATTATACCAATATCCATGTCCTCCTGTGCACCCTTAGAAACCTATTGTATGATTGTGTGATCCATATTCATTGAATTTTCAATAAGTGATGGATTATCTTGATGAATTTTGATCCCACTTCCAAAGGTTTCATTTTCTTTTTCCAATTGAAGTGCAACTTGACTAATGGAAGATGTTAGTCTTTCAATGGATTCCATGGTGGTTTGCATGTACATGGCTAGACTATCTTCCAAAGAATTTTTTGGAGGTGGTGGTGGTGGTAAATATGAAAATTCCGCAAAGGTGGTTCATAAGGTTCATATGACTAGGATGATCCACCTAGAATAAATTCTTGGTGATAGTGAACATTATCCATATTGGACCGATCTTGCCAATTATAATGTGATAGATCATCCAAATTTGGCTACACATGCTACCCATGAAATTATGGCAAGGCCATTGATTAATGGTTGGTTCAGTCTGCCATTGTAATCCCATATCCATATTGTAAAAAGTGAATGATAGTAAGGGGTACAGGTAGTTCAGTGAGACCCTCGTTGGTTGATTATCCATTAGCATCAATTTATTAAAATTATCCATGGACTCCTCTTTATAATCATGACCATGGTGGTTAGCCCATTCTCATCCAAATAATCCAAATGAACAAGTTGTTTGATGGAATTTGTTATTTTGTCACTTGGTAGTGCAATTGCCCCATTGTTTGCCCATTAAGTAGTTCCCTCATGATTGTGGATTCCCATTGGTCCATTGTTGGAATCAACTTTTTTTTTTTTTTTTTGGATTTTGGGTTATATATATGTATTGAGAATAAATACAACAACCTAGAGTTAGCAACTAATATCCAAGGTTGAAAGGTGCACCTATGCTTCCAACTCGAACTTTTTAAGTTAAAAATCAACTAGATTAGCTCCTAGGAAGTGGTGGGGTCACAATGGTCCCACTTAAGAATTAGTTTCCTTAAAAGTGAAGCCATCTCCCTTTCATGGAAAAATGCTTTTCTTCAGCATTGAGTGTCACAACCTGAGTCCAAGAATTTGGGTATGAGGGTCAAACCCAAATAGTGACATACATACTCCCGTGTAATATACACATAGACCCGAGTCTAAGTGGAATTATATAAGGGATATTCACATGCTTTCACGTGCGAGGTGCTTTTAATGGACATCTATCGAAGCATTCAACACGCGGAAGCCTGTCAATATCATCATAAATTTTATTTTTTCAAAGGTTCTTTAATTACACGGTATCATTTCATGATAAGATACAATAACACAAAACTAATACAGATCTATATAATAAGTTATGTACAAAAGTTTTAATGGGACATGCCATTACAAAAGGAAAGAAAGTTTATTAATAGTAAAAAAGATTTACATAGTCTCAAAATACTACGGATCATGAATTATATATGACAAAAGAAAGCGAATGCAAGTATACGCTGTTCACTCATCTAGGCTGGAAGGGATCCTAAAGGCCTCCTTTGGATTCTTCTTAATCTTCGTAAGATCGAGATTACGATCCGAGACTGTAACATCATAGACAATTAATGAATAAGACTATTTAACAAAATATAAGCATAATTAAGATAATACGTGTTGTATCTACAAGAATCATTAATAAGTGATTATAAAGGTCAATTTAATATACTAAGCATGTTGTGCAATTGAATGAAGCGTACTATAAGAATCAATTAATAGAAATAGTTTACTATTTGGCTATTACGTTTGCCATATCCTATCACTAGGGATCTTTACATTGAGAACACCATCGACCGGGCCAGGGTACGAATGGGTCTCTGTATACATGGAGCTTGGAAGCTCCAAAGGGACATTGTAGTGGCATCATTCGTTACTACATCAAAGTCAACCCCGCCGGGTATCATAAGGCTAAGGATAAGTAAGGCCAGACCATTTTAATTCATTCATATAATTGAACTTGAGTAACTTGTGCAATTCATTCATTAAGATGAATACAAGATAGTATATGTTCAAATCATTTGTTCAATGCGTTCTTACTCAATTCAATGTCAATGTCAATATAAAACGTATATCAAGAAACAATTCAAATAGAATCAATTTATACATGATCATTTCAATTCAAAATCATTATTGGAATAATAGAAGGCAATAACAGTAATCCAATATGCTTTGCAATTCAAATTAATAAAATCAAAGTAGTTTTACAGACCACCCCTAATCTAATCATCAATTGTTTTTAACCATGTATAATGATGTTGTTTTAAGTTATCTGATACACAGTTATCTCCTTTTGGTGTTACATTATGACGGAAATGTGTATCAAAGTCCCTTAATCTAACACTCATAGGGAGCTGCTTAACAAATGGACAACACCACATGAATGAGTGTCACCTCTCAAGACCCTTCATGATGTTCAATTATTCTATTGGGCCAATGCATAGGGTAAAGGGATCTAAAAACTAGGGTCCTACAAAGTCTCGCACCATCCTTAATTAACCCTAAGTTTTAATGGCTTATGGCTTAGTCGTGGGTGACCTACGGCTTAGCCGTGAATAGCCTATAGCTTAGCCGTAGATTGCACTGCTGCTAAGCCAAGGTTACATAAAGTTTTCCTCCACATTCACGGTTTAACCGTATATTGGTTTACGGCTTAGCCGTATTTGACCTACGGCTGAGCTACGGCTTGGCTACAACTTAGCTGTAGTATATTCTATGGTTTAGCCGTGGCTTAGTCGGAGAAGAAAACTAAAAATTTAGCTCTCTGGATTTTGAGCCATAACTTTCTTATGCCTTAGCCGTAAGCTTTAGATTTTCTGAAGTAGAATCAACACAGGTTCGGTTTTCTTCAAAAGCTTTCAACTTGGTCTCGACTATGATGTATTTACTTCATTCAGTCATTCTCCACTTCTACTCCAAATTAGCTTTTCAACGAACTTTAAAGGTACCTTAACATGCATTCCAAGTAAATAAAATAAAGGTATAAGTAAGGGCTGAAAAATACATTAGAACATAATAGATTTAAAGGAATCATGATATACCAACATGCATTCAACCAAAGTTTTGCTTATACTTGCCTTGGATTATGAATTCAGTTCATTGTTCTTATTTTGGCTCAATGGAGAAGTCAACCCAGTTCTTGAACCTACAGTGACATGTATGTTTTAGATGATGAAGAGAATGAGTGCATATTGAAGATGAGGGTCTTCCAACCTATATTAACCCAAAAGATAAATGAATGAAAAGTGATCTTACCTTAAACAATGATGATAGAATTATAAGGGAAAATGTCATGTAGGAGCTTGAGTCTAATACAGAGGACAGGTACAGGGGAGGTACAATAATGAAATTAGAGGCTACCAATCATACATGCAATCCTTGAGTAGATAGAGATAATAGTAGCAAGAAGAAGAAAAATATTGGAGCAAAGAGTAGCGAAATGGAATGGAAGGAGAGAAAAACTCGATGCTACAGTTAGCTCTCTTATATATATAAGCTTTTCTGACATTTCTAAGAAGGCCCATAGGGTTTATTTTATTTTTATTATGAGTCAAATGAGGGTCCAACTAGCACAAACGAAGTCGAACGTATTCGAGTCAAGTACGAATGTTAACGAGCTTTACAAGAGACATGTAATGATGTCAATATGATGCATGACTAATGTGAAACCATAAAATAAAAAATTATGAAAAAGGGCTTACACTACTTAATCAAATTAAAATCATCCCATACTACCTATCTTTGACCCAAACTTGACTTGTTAATCCGAATAAGACAAAAGGAAACTAAATCTAACCTAATTTCTAACCCAATTAAACACCAAACATCATTATTTAGGTTAAATCTGTGTTAATTACTTAATACCCTACTTGATCAGTCACTGAATGTGCTTAATTAGAATTCGAGTATTACATCGAGTTTAACTCAAGAACGCAGTCTTTAGCATTGGGTGTGCTTCCTTCCTAAAGGGTTTACCTGAATGAAATTTTAAAAAGAAAAGAAAAATAAGTTCGAAAAAAATTAGTAACATTTTTGGAATTATCTAAAAACTAATGAATAAGTTTCTAACATTCCATGCACTTTCCTATTGCAAGTTACAGTAGCTTTTCATTCCATGCATTCACCTCTTGTTTCAATAAAATGAAAAAAATTAAAGCATACACACAAAAATTAACCATGGAAAGTTAGAAAGTTACCTTAATCGATGCTTCCCGACAATGGCACCAAAAAATTTGATTGTAGTAGGTCCTAAGTGCAAGGCCTCAATTTTAGTTTAGTAATTTGGTGAGTATGGGGTTGAATCCAAAAGAAGCAAATAAAATTAAGATCACTTTCCAACTTGTACCTGTCCTATTAGAATCTAAAGCAAGCCTAAATTAAAAACTATTAAATACATGCATTCCTAATTTAAAATTAAATATTCAATTACAACCCAAATAAAATAAAAACTTCCCAAAACTAAAACCTAACCTAAAAATTCTTTAGTTTTTCCAAAATAAAACACACATTAGAACGTCCAACAAGAGATATGGTTTTTCCAAATTTTAGAAACTATTTAAAATAAAATAAATCTCATCATAACACACATTAAAGAAGAGTTCATAATCTGGAAAATACCTAAAAATTAGTGTGAACGAAAATCTAAACAACCCTATATGCAACATTCCTAATTTCTAATTTATGTATGTTAGTATCCTAATCTAGTTAGACTTACTAATTAATTAAACTAAAAATGCAATTAATAATTTCCATATCTAAAATTAATCCTAAACCTACTTTTTAACTCTAAATCAATGCAAGAATGCAAACTACAATGAAACAATGCATAAATGATGCAAACCTAGAAAATCAGTATGTTATGACACACGCTGAAATTTTTCTGTTTGGAAATAACTTGTATACAGGCCCAAGTTTCAGGTTCTATACAACTGAACTAATGTGATCTAAACCTAACCTTAATGGGTGGAATTAAAATTTAATGGTTCATGGTTCATAGAAAAGGAAAAAAAAGAAGAGACAGATTTGTAAAAGAATATAAGATGTGTAACATTCTTGACCCAAGTATTTATTTTACTTAATTTAAATATAATTTTATTTAATTGTTTGTATTTTAGTTAATTAAGGTCATTAGAATTATTTAAATTTCTTTTGGGTTTTGGGCTAATCGAGTAGTGGTTTTAGGTTCGTGAGTATCTATCGTTCGACCCAACCCAATTTGGACCCACTTTGAACCCATTATACCCAAGAACCCAAACCAGACCCTTATTTATTAATTAACTTAAACAATGGCGTTCCTTTTATAAAAACCAAAACTTACCCCCAGACCCTATTCCTTTCTTATATAATACGATAAGCAGCCCGTTTTCTCCCCATTGCTACAGTCGTCCCCTCCCTCTTCTTTATCTCTTGATCGGCCACAGCCAAGCCAAGCCATCAACCATCGGATTTTCCTCCAGGGGATCTTCCTCATCTCTTCTTCTTCTTCTTCTTGTTCTTATTCGTCAACTTCATGGGATTTGGTGGCTGTGCACGCGAGAGAGAGAGAGAGATCTAGAATCATCTCCTCCATCAATCTTCATCTAAGGTAAGTAGTTGCACTTATCTTTAATGATCTTTACTAGTTTCCTTGATTCATCATGATTTAGAAGTTGTAACAATGCCCAATAGATTTCTAATTGATGATGGTAGGTTAGATGGGTATGGATTTCACAGATACCTGTTAATGATGTTTGATGGATTTGATGAAAGGGGACTAGGCCAATTGAGGATGGATCTCAGGTTACAAAAAAAAAAAAACATAGGTGATCATGTGCTTGTAGGTAGCACCGCCTGCACCTGTGCGCAGGTGGACTGCCACTTGTGCACAGTGCAGGGGACTGCCCTGCTTGCACAGTAGGGGATGGACCCCAGTTACGTGGGGTCCTATCATGTGGAACCCTAGTAGATGGTGGACCTCCTTGGTCCAACACTTAGGCCCGTGGCTGCAACGTAGACCCCTTGGCTTCTAGATGATGGTGGGGCATTGGCAATGATAAACTAGTGAACCCCACTTGTGATATACCACCTGGCATCCAAAGAAACATGTACATATATTAAAAAAAACACAAAAAGGGGCTGCAACGTTTCTAGGAGGAGGAACCCTAGACGTGCAGCAACTATGCCTACATGTTACTATGTGCACCTACGCAGTAACATGCAGGTGGGCATTCACCTGGGTGAAGTAAAGGGGTGGGGCCCAACATTGATTAAGTGGAGTTCTACCTATGTGGACCCCTAGCAACATGTAGGACCCCGTGCTGCAAGGTGGACCCTCTTTTGGGAAAAGCCGCGGGGCCAGCAGCGTGTGCATGGGTCCAGCTCTTATGTGTGGACCCGGCAGCCATGTGATTGGTAATGTGGTTCCTTAGGTAGCAATATGTAAAAGAGTTATCATCTATGTGGAACTTGTGGGTTGGGATTGGTGGAATATTGGTTGATTAATATTCATTAGATGATTTGTAACAAGAAGGCCCTTGTGTTGGTCTTTTTACCCCGATAAATATGATTTAACAAATTAAGTCCATTACATCATCTAAGTAAGGAGTTATGCGGGTAGATTTCCCCTTACAGATTTCATAGTTTGCACATGATGGTACAAACCACCCGAACTCAGATGAAGTGAGAATTGGGCTATGCATCACCCTGGTTTTCAAAAATTCCAAACCTTACTTCATCTTGGTTCGTGTGGAGTTGTCGCATGCATGAATTGTGGTCATAGTGTTAGGAATGTTTGTGGAGATCTTTCTTGATCTTTGAGCTTGTGTTCCTTTACCTCGTTGCATACATATACAGTTTATACCCATTATTTTATAATGATTTGGACTGTGTTGTGGCTTGGACTATGCATTGCTTACTTGGGAGGTGTTCATGTTGTGTTGTAAATTATTTTAATGGAATAACCTTTCATTATATGGTATTTGGATACCTATTTTGGCTAGCCTTTCACACTACCGTAGGATGTGTCTGTTGAATAATCACTGAATCATGTTTATGAATCTCAACATAGGAAGGGGCAGGGCTGTATGAGATTAATATGCGGATTTAGTCATTGGATGACTACAGTCGGTACACAGATGTACATTGTGTTGATTTTACCGGACCTAGGGCTTGAGACGAGCTTACCACTCGTATATGGTTGGTTTCACCATGATCTTTTGGAGAGGATGCTAGGCATTGAAAGACGGATTTGATCCACCATTTCTGGATAGGATGTGAGGCATCTGAAGACGGTATAAACTCCATAAGAGCATCGGTTGATGTGATACTCGGCAAATGTGATATTGTTCATTTGATGTAGAGTTGGATTTAGGATCTGTTCCTTCTAATATGCATGGCATTCTTTTATCTACATTGCTCATATGTTCTTATGATTTCATCATCTTTTTTTCACATTGATAGTGTATTTCATTATGAGTTATGTGTATTCTACTTGCCGCCACTTTTGTGGTTGACCTTGTTTTCTAAAATTGATACATAGGTATCGAGCCCGGCTATGCCGAGGAGGAGGCGGAGGCTGAAGCATTTCAAATGCTTGAGCCAACTAATATTCCTAAGTGGGATGCAGATGATAGCTTCGGGGCCGTCTAGTCATGCACAAGAGTGACTCATCTATTGATAGTTATTTTAAATAAATCATTCTTTAGAGATTTGATTTTTTAGTGGAACATTGTAATAACCTATTACTCATTTTATTTGCTGCTTGAAATATTATTATTATTGTTATCTAGAGATATGCAAATCTGATTTTTCATTGGTACCTATTGAATGAAAATGCTTCTGCAAGTTTGAATGAATGTAAATGGCCTAAATTCACCACGGCCTAAGATCCTGTGGAAAAAAAAAATAATTAGGAGTCAATGATTTTATTTATAGGAAAATATAATAAAAGATAAAAAAAATTTAAATTGGCTCCTAATTTCACGTAACCCTAGTCTCATTTTGGGGTCGTGACAAGATGTAAAAGTTATTCATGAATGAAGATGGCTAAAAGAAGGCTGAAACTGTAGAATCTCTTCACACCGGTAGTCTAGCTACCTCTGCTTGAGGCCTTTGTTTCTAAACTTTCTGAAAAGTTTTTTCTTGAAACTTAGAGGTTTGAAAGTCCACCTATCAAAGTTTAACTCTCGAATTTTCGCAGAAATAATCACTGATTTGAAAGGGCTACCCACTTTGAACTTTTTCAATAAAAATTGGCCCGGAGTGCGGAAATTTGGTTGTAGAAATTGTTCTACTGCCGCGTGTTTAGGCTACTAAGAATCCCACTTCACAAAATCCTTTTGCTCTAAAATTTTTGAAGGTTCAAAGTACATCCAATGATCTAAACTTGCACCAAATTGAAGGCAAAATAGGGTCTCAAAGTCTTAAATTGCCAAGATTTGGACTAAAATCACAACTGCATGTTGTTTTTTAATGCAAAGTTGCTTTCAACCCAAATTTCAACCTTTTATTCTTATTCATAACACATGAATTTCAAATTTGTGAACTTGATTTCTAGCAACTTAAACTTATGAGAAATCTCATGTAATGAATATGTATGATTCTAAAATCTAATTCCATCCATAAGTCATGCAAGATATCAACATCAAAGTTGATAAAAACTTCAAATAGAAGAATAAACACAAAAGCAAGGAATTTAAAAGTAGTAATTACAAAAATTTAAATGTAGTGAAAACATGGAATTTAAATGTTGTAGAACATAAATTTAAATGTAGCATATAGGAATTTAAATATAGTAAACATGGATGTAAAAGTAGTAAAAGTAGTAGCTTTGCATAGAAGTAAATGTAGTGAGTTTATATTCCTTTAAAATTTCTTCTCATAGTTTGGGTCAAAGAAATTAAAAAAAAATCACAAATCAATGGCTGGTTCTACAACTTGGGTTATCAATCCAAGAGCAACTCCTAAACTAGTGCACCTATTGCATAGGGTTTCAAGAAGGGCTCATAAAACACTAACATTGCACAAAAATAATTTGCTTTGGTTTCTTGACTTGCATTGCCTCCCATACATGCGAAAGATTAGAGAATCTTACATATGTCGGAGGATACTAAGACAAGCCAATCTTACGGAGAACCTTCTTCTACTAACGTTACCCTAAGCACATCTAGTTGAACCTTTTTATGGATTTGTAGAAAATAAGAAAATGAGAATCACACAACCACAAGATGAAGAAGCAATATGAACTTTATTAAAAAATATGATTCTTTACATAATATGAAAGAAGAATAAAGAACAATAAAAATTGTATGCTGTTAGGACGAAGAGACCTTCACCTTCTCTTTTTATACATAGGTTTTCATTCAAGTAGAGCTAGCGTAGCCTTCTTGAAGGGAGAGAAATGGAGAAGATGGCTAGAGGGAGAGATGGAGAGTCTTCAATTTATGAGGAATGGAGCCCACATTCTGGTTGGTTGTCTAAATTAAGGGAGGAACCTCCCTTGGAAGTTTAAAACACTTCTTGAAAGGATAGGGTCTATCTCCTGTGGTGGCTTATTCTTTTCCCACTAAAACTCTCGTTTCACTCATGAATTATCTCCCCTCTTTCTCAAATCTTGCATAAACAATGTTAAGAAAATTTAATAGAGCTTAAGTGAGATCCAAACATGAAAAGGGAGGAGGCTTTGGACGTGCATGCATCTTGTGGCTTTAACCCCTTTTTGCATTATTCCTTCAATTACTAAATCATCTTTGTATTTTCTCGAATTTTCTTGAAAAATGTTATAAGGACAATTCAAGTGGGATGAATGGACCCCCTTTTAGTTGAAGCATGTGTGTGAGTTATCCACATGTGTGAATGTGTAGGGTCCAATGACTTCAATTTTTCTCTATTTTTCTTTAGATGAGCCCCTTTTCAACTCTAAGTTTTAGTGCATGCCCAATATGATTTTCTTAGCCGTATGTGAGTCTCAGGTAAGAATCTTGATGCAACTAGGAAACTTGTCCTCATGCAACTAGGAATCTTCACTCAAGTTGATTTTTATCTTCCAAAAGATGACAATGGGTCCTAGTTTCATCATTTTTGCAACAAAGGTTCCAAAGTCGAATTTTAGTGGAGTTCTAGTTTAATTGGGACTCTTCGCGAAGAGTCTTGATTCAACTAGAATTCCTCAAAAATTTTGAGAAATAATATGGAACATGAGGAATGATGCAGTGAATGATGAGTCCAGTGATTTCATGCATAAAACTGTAACATTTTACGTTAAATGATAGTTTTACCCTTGAAGTCATAAATGCATGAATGTGAACTTTTTTCACATGAAATGATAGCATAAGATGATATCATTGCAAATGATTTGACTTAAATAAAGTAATGATGAATAAATATCAAATCATTTCATTAGATATTAGGGTTTGGTAGAGATTTTCATAAATTAGGGTATCAGAAAAGCAATTTTCATGATTTTATCCTAAAATGATGATTTTTGACAGAAATATTCATTAAACCATAAAAAATGAATTTCAAGTGGACTAATTATGATGTTACCCTAATTGATACAATTTAGAATGATTAAGTCCATAAAATGTATAAAGTTATACATGAAAAAGTGTAGTCTTTAGGACTGACAACCTATGATACTCAATTAGCCCTAAGTCTCTATGAGAACAGAGCAGATGATGTTTAGAGCTGACATTAACACATAGATTCCCTTAGAATCTTGTATTACATTATCAAATAAAAAATTGTATTTCTCTAAGGCTCATCTCATTAAAATAGCTTTAGTAACACCAATAATGAAGACCTTTAAGTTACACCACATTAATTATTGATTCTTTTGGGCAATCCAAACCCTACGAATAGTATTTACAGTATTTTCGATTCTCATGCATCATCATAACTACTATCTATACTCTTATGACCAATTATAGTATTCCTATGTTTCTTTTATGTTTATCTGTATCCTATTTATTTTATCTAGCTAGTCTGTTACGATTAAGATAGTATGCATTATGCATCTGATACGTTAAATTAAACTTACTTTTGGAAAATGTATTTTTTTCAATAAAAATTGAATTCAGTGCTACTTGTATGTTATTCCTAAGTCGACACTACTTAGCTTTGGTCCTACCATAACTAGATATGGTGAGAGTGGACTGTAGTTATCTATTTTCACTAGCTGCAACATACTCCCTTTATGGGAATGATTTTATACTCCAGGTACCATCTAGTTATCTCTAAGATGGATACACTATGAAAAGAATTTCGGTACTGATCTGTTAACATCTGCATGCTCTCATCACGGTTATAATTGTTTTGACAGAACATAGCTTATGTGTACAATGCCAATTTGTTAGGATTCCTAGTTAAATGGGGCCTTTATTTGTACATTCATGCATATTTAGTTATTGATCTATCATTTTATGATTTTCTAATTTATTTACTATTCATACATCATGTTTATGTTTAATTATACATATTTACTTACTTAGTTATATGATGTAACATTTGGAGGTATAGGAGCTAACACCTTTATCCCTACCCATGAGATTGAGGGTGGTCGAGGAGACTCCTCAAGGATTGAGTAAGTGGACTCCTGATGATGTGGTTTAGTCATCTGGCTACATGACTTTGTCACATGGGATAGTGGGTAGGTGGATGGATGTTTTAATCTTTATGGATCTTTACTTGGGAGAGTTCTTTGTGTAGATAGTTGTGATGGAATTCTGGTTTGCGATTGCACATAAAGCATTTTTCTTTTATGTTGTAAGCCAAAAGACTCTTAGTGTAATGTCCCGACCCTTAATTACTACGATTATGATTAAGTAATATGGCCTTTTCTTGTGCATAAATCTCTCATGGATGTTTCGTGCACACTCTTTGGTGGGGCCCATTGTGGACCCCACCAAGGGATGAGATTGGGGGGGTTGGAAAGATCTATGTGAAAGCACCCTATATATCAAATTTGGTCCCAATCACATATCCCTAACCCTTTCATCCACGATTGACAAATTCATTCCATTCAAATTGGTGTATAGTCAATTAACAGTCCAATAAATTCGGATCCGACCGAAAGTTGGGGCGAGTTGCTATCATGGGATCCCATGTGTGTTGCAAGGTTTGGATTGAGTGATAGATGGGCCCCACCTAGAGTTCTCACGAAAAAAATGGTGAAGGACGGATGTGTATGAAGATTCTCCTTAAGTAATTATGTTAAAGAGCTAGTACATGTGTTTAGATCTTAACTGAGTGGTTTTGTGGGTTAGAAAAATGTTTGGTTAGTTTCAAGAAGTTTCAAGAGGTTTCTAACTAAGTTTAGTACTTGAAAGGGTCTAGTTTAGATTTAAAAAAAATTCAAGGGTATTCTGTGAATTTTCAAAAAATGTTGTTTTGGGTTCATAAGATGGATCTCATCATGCCCAGTAACTTTTATGTTTAGCCCATGCCCATTTAGAGTCCTGGAACAGGTTATTTCTTCACATTTCTCTTACTAAGGACATAACTGTCATTTCTCTAAAAATTCAGTTTTATCTTGGAGCCTCAAGAAATGCATTCTTAGTGTAAAAAGCTGACGCATAATTATATATAATTAGAGTTAATTAAGGATAATTAGTAGTAATTAATTTATTTTATTATATTTTTTTTATTTTTTTAGATGTGGACCAACTTAGTTCTTGGATTAGAACATCTTTTGAATAGCTTTGGAAGTTTCGAGTGTGTTTCAACTACTTGAAGTGACTTTAGGGGCCAATTTATAAATTCAAAAAATTCTAGGGTTTGTTTTTAATTTATGAAAATTCTTGTCCCGACTCCATTTGATAGATAAAATCCCTCCCTACAATTTTGTTGTTTTGTCTGAGTTCATTCGGAATCATTAAAGCCCTCATTTTGTTGAAAAATAGTCGTTAAAGTCAAAATAGGTCAAATCCTTAAATCATATCAAATTTCCAACTTCTCCAAGCAATGTCAAATTTGGGCTTATTCGAAAGCTAATTTTACTTTGTTCCATATAGAGCTGATTTCAATTTGAGGTATGGAAGAAACGTCAAAGTGAAAGACTTTGTTGGCTCTAATGGGTGGTCTCTCCCCACCTCCCTCATTAATGCCCTCCCTCCAGTGTCTCACTTAATCCAGCAGCTTCCTAATCCTAAGAGCTCCTTACCTGATGAAGTTGCTTGGATAGGGGAAGAAAATGGGGTGTTTTCTCTATCTTCAGCCCTTTAGAAAGTGTGCAGTTTTGGTAATCTCCCTCATGTGGAATGGACTGAATTCATTTGGTTTAAAGGTTATATACCCAAAGAATCCCTTTGTGCCTGGATGTGTTTTCAAGGAAGCCTTAAAACTAGAATGTTTTTGCATGCTGGGGGGATCCCTTGTCAACTTCAATGAGTTCTTTGTAATGGCCCTCAGGAAGCCTTGGAACATCTTCTCCTTCATTGTGCCTTCAATCAAGAAGTTTGGATGGCCTTACTCTAGAAGGTGGGTATTTATTCTCCCCAGTCCAACTCTCTCTTGGCTATAGTTTCATCTCTCCTATTTGCCCTCCATGGAATTTCGACATCAATGGATTGTCTAGCTCATTTGATCTTCCTAGCTTTTTCTTGGAACATTTGGAGAGAAAGAAACAAGAGAATATTCTCAAGCCTCTTTCAGTCCACCTTTAGGGTAATTTCTGATATACCTTTCCAGATCCAATCTCATCTGACGTTCTTGCACTCTAGTCTTCCTCTCCCTTTTTTCCAATGGTGGAATATCCCTCTAGTTTAGACAGCTACTCCTCCAAACTATATGCTTCAACCAGTTGCAGGTGTGGGATGGCGTCTTTCTTGCTTTGAGATGCAAGGATGCTCCTTGGGAGTGGTCTGGCACCCCTCAAGTGTCTCAGTTTTAACGGTTATCTTTAATAAAAATTTGCATCTTCTTATGCTAAATCTCTTCCAATCAGCTAGACATTTTCTCACCTTTCATGTGTGTTATGAGATGGAGGGATGTTTGGCTAAAGCTCTCATATACACCGTGGCAAGCTCGATTTGTCTTTAGCAAAATCATCAGGATAATGAAAGACTTGGATTTCTATGGTTTTTCACCAATCTCCTCCCCAAGTAAGAGAATTGGAACTAAGATCAAGCAACTTTACAATCCCCGAAAAACTTTAAGCTCGCATGAGTGTGCCTTTCAAAAGTAGCTCTGTTGTTTGTTTTTCTTTTCCTCTCGGTGTGCACCTGGTTTGTAGATGTTTTTTGCCCTGTGGATGGGTTTTTTTTGGCTTTCCTCTTGTAGCTTAGCCTGCGGCCCTTTTTTGTATTCTTTGTTTTTTCGATTATTGGAACTCTAATCTTTCAAAAAAAAAAAAAAAAGAATCTAACCTAATTTTATTTTATGAAGTTTTGTCTTTTACGGGGTCACTTTTCAACTTGCAGATCTCAAGCTATGACCCCGCTGCGAATTTTAAGTTGTGGCTGCGCTCCACAATTACACCATAAATATAAGTCATCTCCTTCTTGCTTCCCTCATTTTCGTTCAATCTCAGCTGAGAACACCTAAACCAGTGACAATAACCTTTTCCTGTTCCTTTCAGTCACTTCTCTCCTCCATTTCTCCTCCAAAACTCCACCGAACTTTGAGTTTCATCTCCCCATTTCGTCTCCTTACTCTCCTCTTCCCAAAGACGTCCGCTTCAAGCAAATCGACAGACACCCACCCTCAATTTGAGCTTCTCCTTGCTGGTTAAAGGTCCTTAAGGTAAGGTCCTTCATTTCTTCTTTTAGAACTGGATAGAGCATGCATTGTAGTCTCATAATCCAAATATGGAAGTCAATCCTCCAAGTCCTTTTCAGTTTTTCTAATTTTGATGCATTTTTGGGTTGTTTTGGGGAGTTTTGGTGTGTAGGGTTGTCCGAACTGATTGGAGAACATTAAACATGTTTTTAGGTCCCCACAATCTATAGGAAAGTGATTAATTGCACTATATTGATGTATTGCTGTCAAGTCCCAAATTTTTATATTGGGTCATACCGGTTTGTCGGGTTTGAGTTGGGTTAAGAGGGTCAAATGGATTGAATTAACACAATTGGGCCTGAGTTATTGGACCCTTTTAGGCCAAAGGACTCTTTTTGAAATTTCTTAAAATCCACTAGAAAGCAGGGGGCCCTTCCTTGTAATTTAGAAAAACCCCCCCTCTCTTATATAAACTCTACTCTTAGGGTTTTCCCCATTCTTTCATCTTCTTCCTCTCTTCTGCAACCAAGCTCTAGAAGTTCTCCAGGGGGAAACCAAGGTTGGATCTTCTGCTCTTCAGATTTGCTTTTGGCTTCGAGATCCAGGCAAGTGGATAACTGTAACCAATGTGATTTTAGTTGTTTTGTTGAATAACATATTTAAAGATATGGTTTATTTAAATGGTTTTAATGTTTTGATTAGATGTTTATAATGAAGATTGACTTCTTGGTTTTGATTAAATGTTTCGATTAAGGTTTATTAATGTAGATTGTTCTTTTAATTTTGATATAAAAAAAGAAGAAGAAAAAAAAAGGGTAGCGCTGCAGCCGCTGCTGCCTGGGCTGCTAGCCAGGCCGGATCTGGCCTGGCGGCCTGGCCCAGCTGGCTGGGCTTGCTACTGCAGGTCTGGCCAGCTGCTGGGCTGGGCCGGGGCTGGCGGTCTGGGCTCAATTAAAAAAAAAACATATATATATATGTAATTGGAACTCTAGATTATTAATTATAAATGTTTAAAATATTATGAAGTGGTTAATGGTTTAGTTAGTTAATGAAGATGTGGTTATATTAATTAATTATTAAATTAGATGTGATGAAGATTTTATTAGGATTATTTATAAAAGTAGTTGGGGACTTTGTACTTGAGATTAATATTTTTATTTAGATTGGTTACCAATTAACTAAGATGTATTTGGTAATTATTAAATCTTAATTTGATTATATTTATAATTCTAATTTGGATTTCTAAATTGAGTTTGATTTCAAGCTAGGGTCCGAAATTTGTACCTTTTGTTTTGTATAAAATAATTAGGTGTATTTATACACAACAATGATATTAAGGAATTAATTATTTCCTTTCCCTCTTTGATCATAACTTGATTTAAATTTGGATTTGTAATTTAAACTTCTTTTACCCAATTAGTAAAACATACTAAGCATACTTAATTGGATGAGATAAATCATGTCCTTTTTAGAAAACTTAGTTGGATGCTCACATGAGAATTGGATTAAGTGTTGAACGGGAATGTGAGGTTCGGGATGCACTACATGATAGGCACCAAAAGTAGTATAATGGCATCATGGACTCACATTCCCTTGTGATAGAGAGTTGGTTCTCATGTGTATATTTAAATAACTATGACCATTAGGTGGTTTAGTGCTTACTCTTAGAAAAACTGGAATTGATACGTGTACATAATACATTTTCAATTATAAAAGTTTACGTACCCAAATTGATAATGGTATGAATATTGGGATTAAGGGTGTCATATCATGATTCATTTTGCATCAATATATATATGCATTTGTAAATATATATATGTATATATATATCTGACCGACTGCAGTTCGGAGGTGGACGTACGCCATCGGGTCAGCGTGTACTGTGGATTATAGTACACAGCTGTGCCTTCTGTTATTATCTGCGGGAATACCCGATTCTGTTATTATCTGCAGGATTACCCGTTTCTGTTATTATCTGCGGAATTACCCATTTCTGTTATTATCTGCGGGATTACCCGTTTCTGTTATCTGTATGTGGGATTACCTGTTTCTGTATATTTATCCGCGGGAATGCCCGTTTCTGTGCATTCATGCCATTGGGATTTGCATTTGATATATTTTTTGCCATAATGAATACTTCTGTTTAATTCAGTTGATTAATCCATTGCTTGCAGTTTACCCTCTTGCCAGATTACGTCAATCTGACCCACTACTTTTGGTGTCTAGGTTCCATTACAGGGGCCGAACCAAAGGGTCAGGCTACGCAGGAAATTCCGCTAGGTGGCAGAGTTGTTGAGTGGCACACCGGTGACATCATCTGAGGTGTCCTAGTGCGGTGCAGAGTTCGAAAACTTTAGGTTATGTAATAAGGCTATTTTGGGGCCATTAGTTTATTTAATCAAATTTATTTGTTTTGAAATTATAACTTTAATTGTTATGCTTCGAAGCACTTGACCTTGATTTTTATTATTAATGAGATTGTTACATGGTTGTTATGTGATATCCGTCTGTGATAAGTATGGATTTTAGTTCCGCGTGTGATTATGGTTGCTTGATCACCAAGCATAGCCTCACGAAGGACTTCGATCCACCCGGAATTGGGGCCCGTGCTGTTTATGTTTAGAAAAAATTTAATTAGCCCCAATTCTCACACCCCTGGAACTGGGTTTGGATCCAGCCCAGTTTTGGGGGCGTGACAATTGCATGATCTCTTGTGGCTTTCCATTTACTAGTCATGTATGTTCATAGTTTTTCCTCACTTGTAATTGTTTTTTACCAATCAATTAAGGTAGTTTGGAGCCTCAAGAATGTTATTTATGTCAGTTATTTCATGCTCCGAAGATAGCTCAAAGAAAGCCCCAAGCATGGGAAAAAAACTGAAAAAATTAGGCACAAACCACCTTTGTATAATGGGCACCGTCATTGCCCCACTGCATTGACCGAATCCATTTGGTCACTTCCAATTCGGTCCTTGCTTCCTGTAGTGACCGAACTAGTTTAGGTCACCCCCTTCTGGGGGTTAGTTAAGGGGACTTTTGACCCCGTTTTGCATCTAGTTTTTCCCCCATGCTTTAGGACATTCTTTGAAGGATTCAAGGTGCTGATTAACAACTAATTTCCCCTTTAATACATCAATTAGAGTTCTAAATGGAATGCAATTTCCGAGATGAATTTGCTTCACTTAGGCTCATGTGCTATGACCCCTACCCATACTCACTTATAACTTTAATCTGGACTTCGATATTGAGAAGTTTGAAATATGGAACACCCTTAGGGTTTGTTCGGAGGTGTGGGTGGAATGTTCATGAATTGAATGTAAACCATTTAAAGCTTAAGGATGTCCATACCTGATTGAACAACAAGGTAAGCTAAAAATCGACATCCGAACCAGTAATGAGTGTAATGGCATTTCGTGAACACTCCACCACGTTGAAGACAACCTGTGGACTTTGAATAAATGATAAGTGATATTCTATACTTGTTTCAAGCTTGTACCATTCGTTTCATCCATACTATACTCATGTCACTCACATACATGCTATCTACCTCTTAACCCTCTCCGTATTTGGACTTAGATGAGATGTTTAGGTTTGGAAGTTGCGCTTGGAGTTGACATTTAACACTTGTTGCCGCAACTAGATTTTCTTGCATAACTGGATCCTAGGTTTGGGTATTTCGAGGATTGGTAAGGGAGCGTTGACGCACCGCGTTCACCCTTGGGCACTAGATCCACTTTATACCTCTTTTACCCATTTCAGAACATGTAAATCCATGTCGAAATGCTACCCAATGATTTCTAGAACTTAGGGTTTCTATAAATACTGTTTTCAACATTAGTTAAGTATATAACCTATTTTCAACAAAAAAGGATCATTTTAACCTTATTTCTCTCAGAATTCACTGATATGCTTGTTATGACCTAGTTTGTATGTTTTTCACCCATTGTGACCCTGGAGGACTATTCATAAGTGCATTACTAGCCTGATATGAAATAAAAGTTAGGAGTAGTTCCTCATTATGGGCTTTCAAAAACGTTAAGCTAGTTACCCCCAATTGTCATGATTCCTTGTGTTAGCACTATGAGCTTCGACCTTCTCTTCGTTAGGCCAAGCTGAGACTTGGATTGAACTTTATTTATCACAACTCTACAGATGGCTCCCGTTTTGCCATCTTTGGCCGCATAGTAGTAGTCGAGAGTGAATCTTTCCTCACTCAGAACACATAGGAGCATCCCGAAGTGAACTTACATGTTTTCTGTATGCTGTGTCACGATCACGTAGGGGTAACCGTGATGGAGAATTTAGCCATGTGGTTTGCCAACTAGTTAGTTTATTTTATTCCAGGATGCTTTACTTTTTATTCATGATTCTCACATGTTTATTACTTCTCATTTATGCACAACATGACTAGTATATGTTGTTTATGCTCTTTAATATGGTAACATGTAAACTATTCAGTATTGTTGCAAGTATGTTATGTAGTGTCATTACGCTTGTCAAATCATTGTATTTGACCTAGTCACCTTGATGTTCAGGGTTTGACACCGCTGCCTCTAAAGAGGAGCGCGAGGTGGCAGCAAAGGTGCCATATTTAGTAGGTATTTGGTGCATAGATGATGTCATCTAAACGTTGGGGACTGCAAAAAGAGTTCACAATCACATATTCTTGGGAGAGATACACATTTTGTACTTTTGGGTCTTATTTTGGGTGATACCAGTATACATGACTGTTGCTTTTGTAACATGTATAAATATAACATTGATTTGTAAATATTGAAGGTATTAATGAAACATTTTGGTTACTTGTTTGGCTTAGTATTTATAAGTTTCATGATTTGCATTTTGTTGATTCATATAATTATGGTAGGTATAAACAAGCGTTGGGTTACGGCATGGAATTCAAGGGCCACAAACTTTGGGTCGCAACACCACATAAGTTTCTGCGATTGGTCAAGCAAGTGACAACGTCTTGTCCTCATTTGCATAGATCCTAGGTATTCAAATGCACTAACACTCCATCATTAAATTAATTCAATGCCCCAATTTGGGGCTGCAGTGCTTGGCTCTTTGCAAAGATGATTTAATTTTGAGAAACTTTTGTTCTTGGTCTCAGTCAATCTGAACCCAGAAGGCCTCTCTTTAGCCTAGGCAAATTGTCAATAGGATGTGTTCGTCATTTCAAGAATTCCTCTATTTATAATACCTGACCCAATTTCATTTATTCCTTGTCCTACACATCCCAGTCACTAAAACCTCTCTCTCACTTACACCTCTTCATTTCTTGGCTGAATCACTTCAAAACCAGGTTGCTACTTCAAAATCTAATGCTACAAACAGATTATGCACGTCGAGTTTCCACCCATGACAACCCCTCCATTTGTCTCTTCCTTGCTCGAAAGAACTTCTAGAGGTTTGATCTCCGATCCTTTCTACTAGATTTGCAATTTGGAACACTTTTTAGACACAAATTCCGACATAAATAGCCTATCTCCATCTACACCATCACTTTTGATTTCACTAGTATTGTTTGGTGTAGATTTGGGGTAATTCATGGGAAAAAATGCTTCTAAAAGTTTGAGTAGTACCCTAGAGTGATTTATTGCTTGAGGAACAAAGACAAGTGTTTAATTCGAATTTCATACATGGTGTGTTTCTTTTTTCATGCTTCATTTCTTGACATGTGATAGATTACCCTTGTTTCAAGCTCCAATTTGGGTTTAATGATGCGATTTTAAATCAATAATATTTCAAATGCATAGTTTTCAGTAGTAAATAATGGGTAGAGTAGGTCAATCCCAAAGAGAACCACATCAAGTTAAATTAAAAACTAAACCTTTAAATAAAAAAAAATAGAAAATGGGTAGTTTGATTTGAAGTAGAACTAGAAAAATTAGAAAAACAAAGCAAATAAAAGTAAAGAAAAATTAGATAATATAACAAATTAGAGCGTTTGGAACCCACTAAATAATCAGACAATCCAATTCATTCAATTATTCCATTCTTTGTCTTAAAATATAACTCAGATTAGAAACAAATCAATGTTTTTTATCCGAAAAATTTGTATTTCGCAAAAACGCTTTTTAAGAAACAATAATATCAGAA
The DNA here is from genome assembly GCA_037013555.1 of Sextonia rubra. NCBI lineage: Eukaryota > Viridiplantae > Streptophyta > Magnoliopsida > Laurales > Lauraceae > Sextonia > Sextonia rubra. The sequence goes on from JASUAD010000011.1 coordinate 13,282,268, forward strand.
AATCCAACAGCTCCTTCACTTAATAAAAGCATAAAATTCGTAAGTATCATTTATCAAACTAAGTGTAGACTATAAAAGGAAACATGGTCCTAAGCATAACCTATCAAAATAAGCATAAATGATCAAATTTCCTTTTATTAGAAATCAGAAACAGAAGTTGCACCATTTGGCATGAAGACAGATCTATTCTTATTTTAAAATTCCCATTAAAAGAGAAAATCAAAGAAGGAAAAGAAATGACAAACATAAAACTGAACAAAAGACTACTTAGCCTTTTCCTTTGCTCTGATAAAAAAACTTAGTCCGCCATTGAAAAGAATTTTAGAAATAATTTCATTGATAGCATCTCCTTTTACAATAGTCTCTCAGAAATCTCTCTCTCTCTCTCTCTCTCTCTCTCTCTCTTAAAAAAAAAAGAAAACTAAGTTTCTAGAACAAGGCTCCATAATACCTCCAGAAAGAAAATTAGAAAATAAGAGAGCGAAGAGAGGTGGAGAAGAGAGGGAGAGACAAAGAGAAGGGGACGTCCCACCTTGGTTGGCAAGCTATAGTAGCCTTCTTTTATAATTTTCTTCTTTCTTAGATTCATTGAACTTGGACCTCTTCTTAGCTTGAGATTTTCTTTATGATGTGGGCCTTCTCTACTTGAATGGTGGGCCCCCACAAGAGGTCTTTTACTTCAATTAGGACTCTTGAAATTATCTTCAATTAAGACTCTTGAAATTATCTGCAAAGATAATTTAAACTTGTGCAAGATGAGTATATCCCCCTTTGGTCGACCTTCACATATGTGTGTGAGGTCCACCTGGTGTATTCTTTAATTTACTTCTTTCTCAGCTTCAATTTAGCAATACAGGTCCATAAATGTTTGTTTGTGCTCCGAAGTGGGTCTCGCGTCAGAGTACTAATGCAACTAGAACTCTTCTCAAAGTCCTCCCTAGGGTTGTGTGGGTCTTATAATTTTGATTCCCTACTCAAACTATAGCTCAAACAATGAAGTACTGAAAGTCTTAAGTGAACTGGGACTCTTTTCGGGAAGAGTCTTGATTTGTCTGAGATTCTTCAAAGAATTGGAAAATCACATGAAATGTTGAAATGATGCAAGAAGTGCATACAAATTACATGAATTCTCAACTTTGAGGTGCAAATGAATGAAATGCTAAAATTCACTGAAAAACAATGGATTTAGCTAATTGAGTCCATAATTCTAAATGAAATGATGCTTTAATGATGTAATTTCATAGACTTAACACATCCCCAACTAGCATTTTGCTGGTCCCTAGCCAAAATAACAAACAAGAATAAAGTCCCATGACCTAAACTAATCCTAAGGAAATAAAATAACTGAAAACAAAGAAAATAAAGCCATTTTCAATGGCGCTCTCGACTGTATTTAGGATATACAATAAGCCCTTAAACCCTAGGCTCCTCTTAGTTGACGAGTTGTGCCTTATGAGGGTTTACAATGAATATACCCATAAAATTCATTTCCCTAAAAAGAAACAAGGAAAAACAAATTTTTCCAAAGGAATATCAAATCAAATTAAATATTTTTGACCTCTAGAATAATCAAAACCTCATAATTTTTAAAACTTGATTCATATCCCTAATTTCAAAAACCTTATCAAGAGTCATACCAAACTTGTGTGCTTTGTGCAGGTGTGTATGTCAAAACAAATTTCAAATGCTCCGTAGTTATGTTGAAAATAGAATTCCCCCTCAATTATTCTGACTTTTATTAGATTTAGGGAATTATAATCTTCCTCTCAAAGCTACTACAAGGAGTTGGAATGCTATTGTTTACTTCAAAAAGGCCTCTTTTTATTTTAAAAATCGAACCTTCATGGTAGCTTCTACGCTAATGAGTATGGCAATCTTCTCCTTGATTCGGAGGTCGCTTTCACACATACTCCTAGGTAGCTTTTTCCTTGGGTCCAATTTAAAATTCCACTCGCTTTCTTTTTCCAACATAAAAGTTTCTCAGTTCATATGATATTTGAAAAGATAAGATCTATTAACATTTAAATCCACATCGTACACTAACATAATGATTAATTGGTACTAATTACACAATGAACAAATTGGGGTCTGACAAAGAGAGGTGCCATTTTACTCTAAAAACTCATGGTGGTTCTAAGGCTACCGAATTTTTTTTTTAATGAGGAACCCACCGATGCTCCTTACAAGTGATGATTGGTGTGAATCCCGCATAGAAACACCACCTGCTATTATTGTGTAACAGGTAAGACCCCAAACAATTTCAAAGCAGGGACCTCCAGCTAATTGCTGGATTTTCTAATTGCTCAAGCAATTTAAGCACGGGTAAGGCTACCAATTTTGGGACACATAAGATATTAATATGAAGAAGCAAGGGGGTATATACTAATACCAAAAGGGCCTATCTACAAATCATAGAAACCATATGGGGTATATAAAAAAATGCTCTATTAATTCAAGCAACGCTTAGCATAAATAAATTGAGGTAAAAAAAAAGAAAAACCATTTGATCCGCGAGTCCATTTCATAAACTAATAGATTATAAAAGACTTGCAAGGCCTTATAATTCATGCACCCATTAGGTTTTTTTTTTTTTTTTTCAATATCAAAATTTGGGGACGACAATCGGTTGTCTAAAAAGGTGACCCTCTCTACTTGTCCCTATTTGACAATGTTTATTTTTCAAATGGTAAAATAATCTCAATGGTAAAAATTTTATTTTTATCATGTATGATTGATCAAAACAAGTGGAAAGTAAAGTTTCAGCCACAAAAAGTGTTTACGATTACTTTACTAGCTATATGAGGGTTAAGTTTGCTAGTGTGGTTTTTCATATGCGGGGTGGATATGGATTTGTGGACTTTGACTGGTTAGATTCAGTGGGTTCCTGCTTTGGCTATCTCATCCTCTCATCCACCTCTTTATGACCAATTTAAATATTTTTATAGTAAAATTTAAACAAATTTATCATTTGTTTCATTCAATAATCACATTATATCTTTAATGTGAAAAAACTATAGCTAAATAAATTCCAAACGGGTCACAGGGGACAAGCACATTTTTGGGAACCCAGCTAAGGGTTAGAACCGTAGAGACTCACACATATATGGTAATGAAAACTCTCACATGCGAGAGGACACAACTTGCAATGGTGCCAACTTTGGAACCTGAACCGCCCAATGAAAAGTACCACTCCTTACCTTTGAGGTAAGGAGCCGTTCTTATCACAAAGAGGACTTGATATCACATATGATTGTGATTTACAGGCCTTGACATCACATATCACGGTTGGATCTATGGTATGTAATAAGTAATTGATATATTCCACGATCACAAATATTTTGTGATTGACACTAATAATGTGTGATTTAAGGCCTGGAAACTTCTACGATCTGACTCATGACTTCCCCAAGTCACCTTGGTATGGATGAGGGTGGGTTTTTTGAAACTAGAAATGCCGGCTCACTACTAATACATGTAGTTGTAATGGATTTGGAAAAACACTAAAAAACCAATGGTAATGCACCTTACCCTCGTGGTACCAACGAGGGATCAATTTCCATCCACATATTGTGTCTCTTTATGGATAAAGTTATAAAAAAAAAAAGAAAAAGAATAATAATAATAAAAAAAACAGACAGCCCATCATAATATCCTAGCATTAAGTTTAACAGCCTTTATTGGTCTTTCAACCATATAATTCTTTAGATTTAGTCCAATAGTGAAAAAAGTTCAATGAACATAAAATTGGGCATGATGCTAAATCATAAGGGGATGATCAAAGGTGGGCCCAACAGAGCTCTACAGAGCTAGATTGTACATGGATGCTCCAAGAAAACCACCATAGCATTACACTTTCTAAGACACGTGTGAAAATGGATATGGTTTTTTTTTTTTAGGTGTGAACGCTTGGGTTCGATGTTAGCATGAAGTCTCCTTAATAATTAGATCATATCATAAAATAAAAAAATTTAAAAATTGGCAACCTTGCAGGACCTATCTTTAACTAGGTGCAATCTCTATTGTTAGTACAGGGCCGTCATCCTCACTATCATTAAAGAAATTGGAATGAGTTCAAATTTTACATTCATCCAAGTGAGATTTTACCCTTTGGTGAAATGAAAACCTAGAAAGATAACGCCCTTTCAAATCATTAAACATAAGGGCTGTGAATTAAAAGGTGACGATGATCAATGGGAGTTGAAAATTTGTGCAAATGTTGGCCCTCATTCAGATTATTTTATCCACTGCCTTTTCCATGATTGATACGGCCCCATATAGGAAGCCCAAAAAAAAAAAAAAATGTCCCCAAATAGGCCCCACAGGGAAGCAATGACCGACCACAGTCCACAGCCCTTTAAATATAGTTTAATAACGTGTTTATCTCACTAGTCTATTCTTAGCAACAATTTGAAAGTAATCTAATTTTTGAAAATCTTCATTGATAACTCCACCGTTAATAATCCCTATCGTTATTTGAGACAGCAATCTGACTCAGTGGTCAGTACCATGCACTGACTCCAAAAGTAAGTCCGTTTGATGATTATAATTACCCATTCAAGAGGGCTCTGAGATAAAGGGATTTGGAATGCTTTTAAAACAAGACATTGATAAATGGAATTTTGGACAGCTATTCACAACAAGACACTAATAAAGATTGTATGATCCATTGAGTACAACTTTAATGACAAAAATCTGCGTCAGTTGGAAATTTATAGCCATTTGATCTAAAGTGAAATGCTGATAAATATAAAATGAAGCCCATCATCCAATAATTTAAGATTGGACATTTAGAATCATATGAAGTGCATTTCACATATGGATGACTAACTCACAAATCCATCTTTTATCTTGTAGAATTCATAAGCTCTATCGCTTGTCCAAATTTAAAAGGCAAAGAGAATTTCTACCATGTGAGATATTGAAGCTCGTGATCATTGTCATGATCATTTTAGTCTTATTCCGCAAAATGTGTGTGGCTAAAATACGCACCAAAATGCTTAGAGAAAAAAAAAAAGGAAGCTATAATTATGAGGTTTTGAACATTAATAGAAGATTTCATAACTCTCTAATGTTTTTATAGCCGGCTATCAATCTGACGTAAGTCTTCTTCCTTATCCAAACTAATTATTAGAATACGTCGATAAGTGATACATAACCAAGAAACTATGATGATAAGATTTTGAACATTGATTATGTAATTTTATTGCTGACTGTCAATTGAACGCAACTCTTCCACTTTATCAGCATTGAGAATTAGCATACGTTGATAAACCGTACATAACCAAGGAACTATAATGATTAGATTTTGAATATTAATTAAAAGAATTCATGGCAGCCTAATGTTTCTATAGCCAACTACTACTCTAACGCAACTCTTCTCCTTTCTTAGAACTTATTATTAGGACACAATGGTATGTCGTACATAACCAAGGAACTATGATAACAAGATTTTGAAATTTAATTAGAAGATATCTTAACTGCCCGATGTTTTAATAGCCAAACGATTAATCTGATGTAACACTTCCTTTGTTGAAACTTAGAATTAACATACATCAATAATCCGTACATGACAAAGAAACTTTGATGATGAGATTTTAAACATTGATAAGAAGATATTATAATTGCTCAATGTTTTCATACTCGACTACTGATATGACGCAATTCTTCTCCTTCCTATTAACTTAGAATTATCATATGTTGATAAGCCACACAAAACCAAATAATAATCAACTAGCAACAAAGGCCTGGGCTAACCTAAAATTAACATTTTAAATGTTGCCTTATTATTCGATATATTATGTTAATGCATTGAAAAAGAATCTCTTGATAAGAATTACTATTGAACTTATTAGTTTCAAATAAAAGTAAACCTATGGGGCAAATGAATAAGTTAAATTAAATTACTTTAATAGTCAAAACTTAAAAAAAGAAAATCTATTATCATAGTAGAGAATTTTAGAAGAAAATGAAATAAAAACCGAGGTTATAATTTTATGGTAAAAGAAAGATATTATTAAGGAAATTAATAATGAACAATAATATTTTTAATAAAAAATTAAATGAAAAAATAGTAAAAAGTATTGCATCATAAAAAATAAGGGCAAGAAGATGAAAGTGAACCCCAATTAAAAAATATGAAATAAACATAAAAATAAACAACTTTAAAAATAATATATCTGGTGTTATTTTTCAAGATTTAATGAAAAAATAAAAAAAATGGGGTGCGTGGCCCATTTTATGAATGAAAAGAATTTTGGGAGAAAGTCTTAAGATCTCATTTTAGTAAATAAAATGAGCTTACATAATAAAAATATTAAAAAAATTACAGAAAAAAGTAAATTAAAATCAATAGTAAGTGAAAAAAGAAAAGTTAAAACCTTAATTGTCTATTTTGGGTCCTTGTTTTAATGGCCAAAAAGATTGACAATAGGTGAGGTTCTACCAAGATGACACTATATTATAGGTTTACTAAATCATCATCCATGTAGGGACTCATTAAATTCAGTGGGCATCGCACATATTGAAATTGTTGATCACAAAATGTAGAATATTCCTAAAGCAGCCAATTTGGCCCATACATATATCAATGTATATTGTTCAATAACCTAGTTTTATATTTAAAACAGCTATTTATTGAGATAAGATGAGAGAAAAGAGGACAAAGGAAGAGATTTTAGGAATTTCTTTTTTTTTTAAATGACGTGGCACTCTAGAAAAAAAGAAAAATAAGAAGCGCCAATATGGCACCCTCCATAGGCCTCCATTCTTATATTTTTACTATATATAACTAAAACCCTAATATGACGGGCAATCCAACAGTTCATTTTGCATCCACTTGAGCCCATTGTTATATCTTAAAATGTAAAAGAACTTAAGAGTAGATGTAATCAACTTTTTATCATTTATATCCCATTTTATTTCATGTACGTAAGTAGCTATAGCGAGCCCAAAAGATATAAGTAAGAAAATAATCTCATGTACATAGGTAGCCGCAGTGGGCCCCACAAGATAAGTAAGGCTGATGTTGTAACGCAACCCACTGAACTTGGACATAATAGATACATAGACTGACAGATAAGCGGATAGCAGTTTACTTCTCTGGGATGTGGAGTTGAAGAGTCCAGTGCATGCAGAAGAAGGTGACAACTTTGCATGCATGAGAAACCAAAAAAAGAGCAGAAGAAGAGGGTAAAATATCATCAAATAAAGGCCTTCAAATCCAATCCCAAGTGCGGTTGATTACACCTTGTCAGAGTGTACACACACCCCAAAAGTAACTGCCCAAATATAATAAATAAAGAGAGAAAGAAACGCTTGCAAAGGAAACAAGTGCCCACGAATCCGATAAATGTCAATGGTAGTGGATTCTATTTCTATCTTCCCCCAATCACTCCCTTCTTTTGCATGCACTGCGTTTTTAAACGAAAAAAGATCTCTTCCAACTCAACCCTTATCTCACCTTCCTGTCTGTTTCCAACTCACCCCAGAACACACCTTATAAATCAGAACCCCTCTCATCTCTCTCTCTCCGAATCATATCTAAAGAATTATAATCTCATTTGTCTTTCCATAATCTTGAGGATTTTCCAATCCAAACTCTCCCTTCTGTCCTAATCAGTGCAAAAGCAGGGCATTTTAAGCTTCGTAGAAGGTTTGTCATGCATAGGTTTTCTTCCTAGTCGCCAATTCAACCCCAAAAACTAAACTTTCTCTTATTTTATTGACTTCTCTCTAATGGGGTTCTGTTAATCAACTGAGAGAATCTATTAGCAAGTTTTTCTCACATGTGTGTTCTTACTAGTATCATATTCAATTCAAAGAACGGAACTTTTTTGTTTTTATATTACTAGCTTTTCTGAAATGGGCTTTGTTCTCTTAACTTGTTTATCACATTGGCTTTCTTCCTTGTGACGCATTCAATCGGAGAAAGATCAAGACTTTCTGCGATTTTGCTTGCCTTTTTCAACCGGTTTTTGTTATTTAACAGAGATCTTTTCATTCTTCCTTTCTTTTCTTTCATTGCAGGCATGGCAAATCAAGAGAGAGGCTTCTCTGCTCCAAATAGCAGCGAGGAACAGGAGACACCGAGGATCTTCTCTTGTAACTTCTGCACTCGGAAATTCCAAAGTTCTCAGGCATTGGGAGGTCACCAAAATGCTCATAAGAAGGAGAGAAATGCAGCCAAGAAAGCAGAGAAAGCGGCCTCTGATTGCAGACTCTGTTCTTTTGTCTCTACTCCACCACCCATTACCTATCCTTCTACTTTCACTTATCCTCCTCCTTTCTACATACAATCTCACTCTGCGAGCCATGGCCATTTTGGAGCCCAGAACCGGTTTGGATCTGTTGGTGCTCCAAGGTTCGAACCGGGGTACCCTCATTTTCCTTCCTATGGTGGAGAGGAAGAGCAGAGGTTGAACTGGCAACGGAGGTTTGGAAGCAGCTATGGACAAGGGTCATCGTCGTTTGTGAACAATTATAATCTGAGCTTTGAGTCTGAGGGGAAGGATAAAGAGAAACTTGATCTCTCTCTGCATTTATAGGAAGCAAGAAGAGATGCATTCGGAGAATAAAATTGAATTGGATTATATACCGATTTGAAGAACATATGTTTTATGTCATTTGCATTGGAAAGTAAAAGAGAAGATGACAGAAAAAAAATGAAAAATGTTAAACTCTTTTTCTGCTGTTAGTCTGTGTTTTTCTTTTCCTTGTGTTTGATTACATGTAGATGTATTCCGAATAAAGAAAGACGGATTTCTTTTGTTTGACCGTGGATTTGTCAACTATTCAAATAGTCATTGATGCAGAAGAAGACAGAGTCTGCTTTTTGATATACAGTGTTTATTGTGTCTAGTTTGGTTATTTTTTCCCTATCTTTTCATTATTGTTCAATATTGTGGTTAGGACATACATAGTAACTCGAATTGGATTTTCGTTTATGCTTTATTTTTCTGGATGGACATACATAGTAACCATTATTTTCCATAATGGTTAAATGGAGGCTAGAAGAATTAGAAGATATATCCATGGCTGGGGTCCTCAGCCTTGGACATTGTTTCCCCAGTTTAACGGCGGCCAGAAACTTTTATGCCAGTATCTTTTGCGGATGTTCATAGGTGAAAAGCATAAATATTCCCATGAGATGTGGTATTGTAAAGACAATCTACATTTGCAATAAATCATCATACCTTTTATTAACAAATATATATAAGAGACACGACAATCAAATTTAGATTACTCAAACAATACAAATTTAAAACATTCTTCATCTCTAGGGTGTTCTCTGTGGACGTGCCCACGGTAATTTCAATCAAGAAAATCAATCTCACCCTTGCATTTAGGGCGGCGAGCCTCGCATTATAGGCAGGGAATGATTTCTAGGCAAGATGTGCATTGGTCCAATCTTTGTTTTCTTTTTTGGTTCAATTCACTCGTTTATAGTATGTGGGTGCCGATGGCCCACTACATCTTCATTTTCTTACTACATGGAGCCCTAGCTCTAACAGATCGTATTAACAAATCATATATCTAATCTTAACCTAATATCTCCAACAGAATTTGACAGCTTAGATCTCCAATTATTATTCATCATTTAAGTGAAATCTTAAAAAATAATATCTTGCAAAACCATTAAACTTAAAGGCTATGATTCAAAGACTTGGGATGATCTAATAGAATTTACGAGAAATGATGCCTTTCTAAATCATTAACTTGAAAGCTATAAATCAAGAGCCTAGAATGATCTAATGGATCCAAAAGTTTCTTTATGTGCAGAGTCCATTGGCCCTACAAAATAGAAGAAGCTAGCGGCTTGAAATTACTGACCTTCATGGGTTGAGGTTAATTTTCAGCCGTTCAAAAACATTGGACAGTTGACTGATCATGGACAAAGTTATCTTTATTAGTCCAAGTTCATTTTCAGCCGTCCAAAATCTTGGCCAGTGATAAATGATAAAATTTTCATTTTGACTTTCTATCTTCCTGCATTAGATTGGAAAGTTAATCAATGTTTGGTGTAAAGTTACTGGTATTTAGTGGAGTTTAAAGTTCCTATTTTTAGATAGTCGGTGTCATTGCTTTAAGTTGGAAAGTTATCAATTTTAAGGAGACTAGATTCTGTTTTCGGTAGAATAGAATTCATTAAGCAGAAAAGGAAAACCACATCGAAAGTATCTAGGTCAACATGTTTGAAAAGATTTTTGATATGGCAAATTTATGCAGCCCTCGGTACAGTTCGGTTGTACTTATCCCTTGTCTCTTGGTTTGACATGTTTGGGGAATGAAAATTTGCGTCATGTTCTTTTTCCTTGGTAAAACTTCAAATGCATGTGAAGGGATCCTGAGTTATGATATCAGTGCTGTGTGTCCTACTTTTAGAAGCTCCAACAATGCGTGCAGAATAACAGATAAACAATGGTTCAGTGGTGATCATAGTAGGAAGATGCGGTTGGATAATGAATTGAAGGATTCTAGCCACCAAACTCTAAGCCAAAAAATAAATAAAACTGTACAAACCAGATTGATCAAACGAATTCAGGCATTTGATCATCTCCATCAGTCTGATCATTCTTGTATGATCCTGTCCATTTGAATTTTTGTCCACTCGATTTATGGTTCATGGATGGCAGGACCCACAATGTGGATGGTTTTAATCCCTTTGCGCCAGTGCCAATGTCCACAATCGGATGGTTTACATCTCATCTGGTCATTGAACCAAATGAGTTCGAACCATATCTTTCAAAATTAGCAAGTATTAATTATATAGGGTTTAAACGATTTTTCTAAAGAAACCCTGATGTTTGCCTTATTTATGGAAAAAATACCTGACATTCTGTGATTTCTAAAATACCCCTGATGTTTGCCTTATTTCTGCAAAAAAAGAAAAAAAAACTGACATTTTATGATTTCTAAAAGCCCACCTAGATTTCTACCAATATATAGGCCAATGAAAGACGAAAATGCATTTCTGTTGAAAAAGAAATCATAGGAAAAGTATCTTTAAGAAGAGCCCCCTATCGTTTTTGTTGTCTTCACATAGAATCTTATTTAAATGTTTAGTAACAAGCGCGTACATTTTCACGAAACATTACAAACACTCCCATACTGTGCTTTTACTTTAAAAACACCTCGATTGACTGTGAAGTTTAACTAGAAGCATGCCACTCCACTATTCTCTTTGGATATCTTCCGTATTACCAATTTTATCTTTTGCATTTTTTTTTCTTTTGCCTTTTTCGTATCCCACCCTCTACAATTGTTAAAAGTGGAAAAACGAGTGGTGGTGTTAGTGACATTTTGGCTTCGATACGGTCAATTTTAACACATTTCGACAGTGACAAACTAGGTAGGGATGGCAACGGCATAGGTTTTGTATGGGTTGAGATAAATTCAAAACTACCCCATCTCAAATTTATCTCATTCAAATCTATCACACCTATATGGTTTATTAATTGTAATACCAAACCCACCCCCGTTTGAGTGACTTAAGTCAAATTTAAAGCTTAAAAATTTTAAAATATATAAAAATGGATGAGAATGCATGTAGTAGAGTTTGAACATGCAATATTCTCTTTTTATATGCCTTATATTAATGCCCAAAACTACTTACACCACATAAATTTTGTTTATTACTTTAGTAATAAGTATATAAATATTATATATGCGTGGCAGGGCGCGTTGGGCCAACAAAACTCGAACTTGCTCCACATTAAAAAAAACCACTACAAAAAAAAAAAAAAAAACCACTACAAAATCCGCTCCTAATAAGAGTGGGGCAGGGTGGGGTGGGTCCCATTTATACCCAACCCATTACCATCCCTAAAACTAGAGGTGTTCATGGGCTGGGCTAGGGTAGGCAGGGCTAAGGAATATTAAGGTACAGCCTGAACTCTAAACCCTCGGCCGATGCCAGCCTAAGAAGCTGAAGCCCGAGTTCACTATAAATAAAAAAAAATGGGTTACCTTGCATTCTGTAACATGTAGCCCAACTGGTGTGGTTACTCACCTCTTTTCAGGAGGTCTATTTCTACATTTTCAACTAAAATGTACTTTATATTTGGGCCGGACTTGGGCTCTCTACCTTTGAACCCTAGCCATGGCCATCTATTAAATAGGCCCCAACAATATTCCGAGCCCAACCTGAGTACTAAATCTTAACGCCCAAGCCTGACCAAAATGGTCTGGGCCAGGTTTGGACTCAAGCCGCCCCATCCACAAATGCCCGTAGCAAGAACAGCAATCGATGATTTTTCATCCTTTTCGTCTAACAGGTATAATAATTGAAGCTTGAAATCCAAATATGCCATCAACTGTAAATTTTTCTCACCATATATTCGTCTTGTGAGTTGTGACAGGAAAAGGATAACATGTCAAAGCCACGCCATGTGCTGGATATGCGTGTTTTTTTTCTTTTTTTGGTAGAAATGCTGGATATGAGTTGGGTTAAGTATGAGCCTGGATGTCTTAATTTAAAAGAAATTGCTATACATTTTAAAATTATCTCTTTAATTTATATAAATAGAATTTAGGCTATTTGCGGAAAATAAATCCTCAGATTTGAGAAATATGATGGTGGGCCCAATGCTTCTAATGATGGGAAAAGATCTCTATTTCAAAATATCATAAAAAAATCTGAAATTCCATGAAATTATGGAATAATCCGACATACAAATGACCCCAATTCTATAACATAGAATGGACGATTATTTTGCTATCATGACCCTTTTTTTATGAAATTTGTATGAAGATTATTCCATGATATCATAAAATAGAGGTACTTTGTAATCATTATGAGGTATTTAGTCCTTCATCGTATTTATTGGCTTGAAAGATTTTTTAGTAAAAAAAATCTATATAATTTTGATTAACAATAAAATCTTGTGGAGATGGTGCGAGCAACCAAAGCCTCAACCCTCGTCAAACTAGCCTCATGTCAATATCCAGAAACTCATAGTGGCCTCAAATCCATCATTAACACTAACAAACACACTTTCATCGTTTAAAAAATAATAAAAAAAAAATTGTTAGAAGGATAGAAAGAAAGTTAAAAAAAAAAAAAAAAGCACCTAACAAACAAGCGCTCTATATAATCTGGCCAATGCCATCCCCACCGGTTCTCATCCAAGCTAAACCCATTCAGTTATGCGCTAACTTTTTGGCACATTGCACCCTAAAGCTAAAAGGTTGTCCTAGCTAGTCCAGCCCTTTGTAACACATGCCATTAGCTTAAATGTGCCAGGTCCATTTCATTTGTGAAAAGGACAAAGCTCGGTCAGCTTTACTATTGCACCATTGGGCCCGATTTGGCCTATGGACCTTAAAGTTGCACCCATGTCAAGCCAATTGCAACTTGTCGCTAGTCAACCTCCCGTTGGTATTTGTATAAGGGGTTCCAGCCTAGGTACAGCCTCTATAAGCTCGGATATTCAAAACAAAAGGGAGCTGCTATATGAACTCAAGAAGAGACTCATTGGACTCATTTTCTTTCTACACTCATCATATTAAATTTAAAATTTAAATTTAAATTCTCTACACTCACCAATATACCCAAGTTACCCTTTCTCCCATTCTCTCCGCACTCATCTCCTTTTGCCATTTCTCTTCCTCCTCCAGGGCACTCTCTTCTAGGATATTCCTGTCACACCCCAGGCTCAAGATTAGGTTAATACGGTTAGACCTGTGACGTGGCATGCATAATCCCGTAGTAATTTACGTAGTGTTAAGGCAAACGTGGGCCACTACAAGGAAAATTTTCACCAATCTTATATATGTAGAAGATCCATAATCACATGCATATTCAAATCTAACTGCGGACTTAGTGCTTAGTGTACTCATTGAACACCCTATGATAGTAAAAGAGCCTAAACAAATACATGTTTGAACTTTCCATAATAAAGCTATTTAATTAGTTATTAAAATTAACATAAATCCCATGAATGTCTACATGTCCAAAGCATAATATAATGAAAGTATACCTAACATACGGCACAAGATGCATAAGTGCATAAACATAACCAAACAGTCTAAAAATCGAATAAAAATAATATCAGCATGTAATATCATAAGTCTCAACTACATGATATGATGAAATAAAGGGACCACCACAAGGCCCAAGTTCTACAGGCCCAAATGACCTATGACGCCCTAGTGAAGACTACCAATAGAATAAGCCATTCAAAGTCCACTCATCTATTTTGAAGGGTACCTACATGATACCTTCCTGGAGCACTTCGATGATCCGGTCATCGCTGGATCCTGTAATGCCAAGGGTAGCACTCTGAGTATAACAACTCAATAAGAACTAAACAAGTAATAAGTCACATGTTGTACCAAACAGAGTTGGTATATGATAATTGAAGAGGGCAAGAGCGTAACTAGGCATGTTAGCATATAATAAAGCATATGTATGAGAATCATTTAAAACATAAATACTAAAAAATTGGCAATCCACGTGGCTAATATCCTCCCTACAGTTGGAAGTAGAAATATACGGGATGAAAATTAGGTAGCAATTCTGACTACCCAGAGGAGCATCGACATACTTTTATCGGAAACCAACTGCAGGGATTTATAATATCAAACTTATACTTAGCCCAACCAGGCTTCATAGAGTCAAGCTCAGTGATGTCCACTCCATGAATCAATAACATGATGAAACATACCATACAATCGTGCATATTATTTACTGGTTATAACTTACTTATATATCATATAAAGGTAACTAAAGCATGTTGTTACCAAATATGGATAATAATAAACAAGTGCAATATAATGACGATAGACATATTGAACATAGCTAAACATAACTGATTATGACTGAATATAACTGAATATACTATGCATAACTGAATATAGTTAAACATAATAGACATAAATGAATAGTTAAGATAAGATAAGGCAATGTAAAATAATATGCATAAGATTCTAATTTAATTAAAAGACAAGGATGTTTATGAGCCAAACTATTCTAAGATGCCTATGTCCTTAACCTCCCCTTTTGGTGTGACCATAAGTCGCCAAATGTCGGTGTCACCGAAGTTCTTAGTATCGCATTGTATATTAATATAAATATTAGACCCTTATACCCACACTTGGGGTGTGACATTGGAATCAACCGGATCATCTAACAAGGAATGCATGATAGCTAGCATGCTCCTTATTTACTTTATTTAATTTCATTCATCATGTGTAAGACATAAGAATTCCAAAAGTTAAGTCTTACATAGTCATAAGGTCTACATAGCATTCTGATGAAATACTTTGATCCCATGATCAAGTTCAAGGTTTCCTAAGGTATACTTGATATCATCAAGTTCAAGTTACATTAGTTTTGAAATGGACCTTAGTAAAAAAGGGTTTTCAAGTAGAATAAATAAACAATTTATGAAAAATAGGAACTGCCTGATAGATCGAGCATGGGTTTGATCAATCAGACCTAACCCAAAAATGTAATTCGATCAATCGAACACCGGTCCAATCGATTGGACCTGGTGTAGGTTTTGCCCTTTTCAGAATGTTTGGGCTGAACTTTCCATGTTTATTCTCAAACTTTTCCTGCCTGAAACCCAACATACATTACACCAAATCCAAACTTTTTAGGGTTATTTCCACTTTCATTTCTTCCCATTCATTCAAACTCATTTTAAACTATAAATATTCATTTTTAAATCCAAAATACATCTTCCATTAGAGAAACATGGAGAATATGAGTTGTCATCATATATTAGAATAGAGATTAGCCAATGAATCAATAACATAGCCCACTGTGCCATTATCTATTTGCTTAAACTTGCCTTAACCAGTGCCTTAGATTTAATCCAAGCTAAACAAGATGAAATCCCCAGTCTCTAGGTTAGCCAAATGCCTTCTTCATGAAATGAAATAAGAGGAAAATAAAGATAATGAGATGCATGACATATCATGGAATTGAGTTTCTTTTAATCAAATGAACTTGAAATCTAAGAAGGATAGGATACTTTTACCTTAAGAAGTTGTAGATAATAGCATACAAGGTGCCAATAGTTCTAAGCTTGAAAATGGTAGAAAGAAGATGATGGGCAAAGCTCCCTTTAATGATGGTAAGGCTATTTTTATGTTTAAAGTGGGGGAAACAAAGGTTTCTAGCTCACAAATTGTAGAGTATAGAATAAAGCTTCCTAAACAAACAAGCTTACAAATGGTGAAATGAGCAATGGGGAAGAAAAAGATAGTAGTGGAGAAGGTGTAGTTGAGCCAAGCTCTCTTTTTCTTTCTCTCCAATGGTACAAAAGAGGCAAGAGAGGTGGAGGTAGGAGATGGAAGCAAAGAGATGGGGGCTAGGGTTTTGGCTCAAAAAAGATGGTTTGCTTTTATACTTAGAGATTCTTATAAAATTATAAGCAAATTTATCTCTTTTGACATGTCACAAAATGGGTCAAAAGGACTTTTTGATATGTCATAACTTAAATTATGTTACAAATAAAATAGAATGCCTTTGATAAATGTGAAAATGATAGAATAATGCACAACCTTTGATAAATGTGAAAATGATAGAATAATGCACAAACCATGCACTAATACTAAGTTCATCTAAAGTACTTAATCGTGGTTAAGATCCAACCCATCTATCTTACCAAGTCAATGCCATCTATCTAACCTAGTTAATTAACATAAAATCATCAAATCAAGCTAAAACACCATTAATTAATATAAAACCTAATTAATTAGCAAATAGATCCTAATTTAGGGAATGGGATCTTACATCCCTCCTTGCTTAGGAATATTCGGTCTTCCAAATGAAACAACTAAGAAAAAAATAGCAATTATATAACTAACCTGTTCATCATGATGACGACATGAAGACATTACAAGTAAATTCTAAGCCAAGGGCACATAGATTGTGGAATGCTAGGTAAAGTACTGCATCAAATGTTCAGAACTAATGCAACTCATTTAGAATAGTTCAAATGATCTCAAGGTATAGTAGTTTGAATTTCATGATTAGTAGACTTTATTTGGTCACTTAATTCACCAAGCATTGGACTCAAGGTTCACTGGCTCAAAGCCTAGGGGTCATCAAACACATACAAGCTTCTGGGTTACGAAAGTGGCTAAAAATAAGATGGTAACTCCAAAAAATAATTAGAAGTAATACTTCAAAGTTTCAACACATTTGGACTTCATTTCAGCTCAAAATCAAGCTTCATGGCTGTTTACCAGCTCTTTGGGATCACTATCGCAATTGATACTTCTATATGTCAAAATTAGCTGAAACTACTGGAGGAAGCTCAAATTATATTCAGAGGATGCTCTACAAAATTTCAAGTCAAATGAATGTCATTTGACCCAAAATTAACAGACCTGTCAACTGTGGGTCATTGACTCCCAAGTGATGGGACTAACCAAAGTCCTACTTCCAAGTACCCAAAGTTGATGAAATTTAGATATAAAGCTTAAGTCATTCTCAAAAGTAGTTTCGCAAATTTTCAAGTCAAGAGGACTTCGTCTGACACTACTTCAATTATATGTCAGCTAGGAGTCAGTGACCCCCAAGCCATGAGGTCACTAACCAAAAATCCTACTTCTAAGAGGCCAAAACTGATGAAATTGGGATCAAAGACTGAAAATATACTCAAAGTTGATTCTCTAAAGTTTCAAATCAATTGACGTCATTTGAGTAGAAAACGAGCTGACTGCCTACAATGCAAGAGGACATCGACTTAGAACATGCAAAAAGTAAGTCACTGGTCAAAATCCTAATCCCACAAGTCCAAATTACATAAAATTTGTATGAACACTTCAATATCCTCCTAACATTAGTCCCTCCAAGTTTTAAGTCAATTTGAGCTCATTTGAACCCCAAATAGCTTAAACAAGAGTACATTTTCATGAAAAGTCAACCGAGGGGTTGACCAACTTCAGAAAGTCCAAATAGGCTGAAATTTCTATGACATACTCAAAATATGTTGGAAAGCATCCCTTCAAGTTTTGTGAGGATCGGACTACGTTTGAGCACCAAATAGATGAAAACGGGTCACATATGTAAAAACTCCAAATTTGGGCTTGTCCGTGACTGCAGCCACGATCACGGACACCTGCAAAGTGGTTCCCCAAAGTTTTCAGTGGTTTTCTCCACTTTATTTCAAACTACAACTTCCCATAACTCCTACAACTGCCTCTAAAGTCTATAAAAAGCAAGTTTTGTCACTTGGAAAAGGGTTCAAAGCAAATTCAAACAAGTTCTAAGAGGACTAAAGCAAGAATAAAAAAGTTTCAACTACAATCACAAGTCTTCTCAAGCTCTACAAGCATTCAAATTCATTCTTCTTCTCCTTCTCACTAACTTAAGGCGAGAAATAGTTCAGAGGAGGAGAAGAGGCATGCCTATCATTTAAGGAAGATGAGTGTCAAGGCCATCAAACATATTAAGGGATGAAACCACATTTGTTTGGTTCTCTCACTTGGAAGGGCTTAGGATATTTTTGTAGTTGTGTACAAGCCTCTTTAGGTTTCATTTTTTTTTCTTGAAAATAATAGGATTAGAATGACATAACTTTGGCTTCAGTTTGTTTGTAGAAAGCACCTTTTTCTGGATTTGTACAAAGACGATCCGTAATAAAAAAGTGATGATTACCAAAGGTTGTAGTCGATTCCATCGCCAAATTAAGCACCATTGTCCATCATTCAACACCCCAAAAGTAAAAAAAGCACAAGTTCTAGCACTCTGAATGCATCACAGAAGCGAAACGGAGCAAAAACAGGGACAAACAATGGCCATTTTGGCCACTGTCTGTCACCCTATTTTCTTTTTTCTACATTTTGGTCTCTTTTTTCATGTATTTTTCTCATAATTTTTGAATTTGGATCACATCTGGGACCAAAGGGAGGGGTTTTAATTTTTCAAAAATTATAAACAACTTACATCCCCGAAGTCAAAGTGTTGAACCCATGTAAACAAAGTGAATTTAATGATGATAATTATTTTCCAATTTTTCTTTACGCTGGAAATGTGTGAACATTTGAATCAGTTGCATTTCACATCACGTTCAAGTGCAATTAGAAGATTGGTTTTGTCTGTGGCAAAGATTGCCCTAATTTGTGATCAAACTTGGCCAAAAGAAATAAAAAAGTGCCCAAATACATGAAAAGTGCTGAAAAACGTGCTAAAATGTGCTACTATGAGTCAGTGACTACTGGATGATGTGTAAAATGGCCTTTGAATGCAGGGAACTATGTAAAAAGTGTTGTGATTGTGGGGGACAATGTAAAAAGTACTATGACCACAGGGGTAATGCAAAGCAATTAGTGACCGTGGGTTTGCTGTCACTGGTCTATTTTGGGTCCATTTTGACCTGTTTGACTCTTAAGACACCCTATTTAGAACCTTTGATGTCTATGATGGATTTGAAAGCAGCCATGGAAGGACTTGTAACACTCCGATTCCAATTAAGCATGATCAACGACTAATTAAGTAAGTTATTAGTTAGTTAATATAGAATTACTATGATTAATGATGTTTGACATCTCATAAGGTTAAATTTAGCTTATTTTGTTTCATTGAGTCTAATGAGTTAAGTTCGGGTCATGATAGGTAGTTCAAGTTGATTTTAACCTTAATTTGGTCTATAAAAGCCTTTTTTTATAATTTTAAATTTTATGGTTTTACATCATATATGCATCATATTGAGATCATCACACTTATCTCGTTGAGCTCGTCAACTTTTGTACTTGACTTGAATGCATTCGACTTCATCTAAATTAGTTAGACCCTCATTTGACTTAAACTGAAGATGAAATTGAGAAATGAGGAGTTTTTTTTTTATCAAACTTAGAAGTTATATACTTAAATGGGTTCTAGTACCCATCTCACTCTAGCACCTATTTCACTTGATCTCTTCCTAAACAAAAGAGTACAGCAGCTCCCGTCCTTAAGATAGTTCCTTTCTCTAAAATCAAGGGAGGAGTGCTTGCATGTCAAAGTGGGGAGTTCCATTTTCCATTCCCATCATCTTCTACCTCTCCTCACATCTTTGAAGTGTAGAGTCTAAGCATCTCCCCTCCCAAATTAGTTTTAAGGTAAGGCTTTGTACTCACCTACAGAATTGTGGTTTAATAGAGTTAAGGACATTCTTTTATCAAGCATGTACTAATCCTCTTCCTTCATTTTTACGCACATGTCATTTTAGGGTCAAGAATTGGGTTCTTCTTCTCTATTTGAGCTAAGAGGAGGAGTAGTGATTTGAATACAATTCTAAGGCAAGTATAAGCTAATTATTGTTCAATGCATATTAGTAATCCTGGGATTCTTGTGGCTCTATTGAAATCTGAATTTTTATTTTCAGCCCCTATTTGTTTAAAATGCATGATTAGATGTTTAAGTGAATCATGTAGTGGACTTATGAATGTTAAATGATTCATTGAAGTAAGAATGACTTCCTGAAAAAGATGGTAGACATGCACTTAGAATCCCAGCCTTATGGGTTAAAAGGAACATTTAGTAATTGAATCAGTTTCAAAAAATCTAAAGTTTATGACTAAGCCTTGAGCCATTCCACTGCTGGCTTTCCATAGACCCAAAACCTGATAAAAGTAAAAGAGTTGAAATTTTCTTCTATGGCTAACCTCACGGCTAAGCTGTACCTAAGTTGTAGGTTAAACATAGCTAAGCCGTAAATGCGGGATAAATTCTGTGAACCATGGCTAAGCCGTAAGAACTCTGAAAATTTAGAAAAATTAGGGACATTTAGGAAGACCTTGTAGGGCTTAGTTTCTTGGAACCTTTAACTTAATCATTTGTCCCAATGAAAAATTACTTAACATAAAGTGTATTGCGGCCTGAGATTCCTTCACGTGATGTTGTTCATTTGTTTAGCACCTCCTTATGAGTGTTGGTTTAAGAAACTTTGATACACTCTTCCTTACACAATGTAACATCAAATATAGACAACCGTGATTCAAGCAACTTGAAGCTACATCATTATGCATAGTTAGAAATAAACGATGACTAGATTAGAGTTGGCTTGTAAATTACATTGATTTTACTAATTTGAATTGCATAGCATATTAAATTATTGTCATTGCTCTCTATTATTGAATGAGTTTGAAATGATCACCATATGAATTGATTTTAGTTTAAACGTTTCTTGATATAGAGATTTCCTATTGTTAATGTTGAATTGAGTAAGAATGAATTGAATGTCTAATGAATTATTTACAATGAAACGAATTGTACAAATTATTCAATTTCAATTATATGATTTGAAATGATCTGGCTCTACTCAGCTTCATCCTTATGATACTTGACGGGGTTGACTTTGGTATAGTAAATTCATATGGTGTCGTTGTAGTATGCCTTTAAAGCTTCTGGACTCCATGAATGTAAGGACCCGATGTACCTTTGGCTAGGGCGTTGGTGTTCCCAATGCAAATAAGTTGATGTGTATGTGAGTTTCTTATAAGAGTTCATGGATTGCTTTGCATGGACCTATGCTGAAATGCCAGGTCTAGATCTAGAAGTTTCCATGCACAAATTGAATATAGTAGGCGATGCTAAATCTTTAAAGTAAGATAAAAAAAGGACAAAAGTAGAAATCGTGGATAAAATAGAAAAAGAAATGCAGAAAGTCAAAGACGTTTGCTTCATCCGTGAAGAGCATTGTCACAACCGGAGCCCAAGAATTCGAGGATTAGAGTCAATCCCTAAGCATGACACACGTACTTCCTTATAATCCACACTGGGACCTAAGTCTAAGCAGAATTACACAAGAGATATTCACATTACTTATACATGTGAGGTGCTTTTAATGGACATATATCCAAGCATTTGATCATGCAGAAGCCTGTTAATATTCTTCAATAATTATTGACTATTCCCAAAATATCAAATCATAAAACAGCATACACTAAAATGCCAATAAAAGGAGAACATAACTACATGACATGCACATATAAGAGTTTGTACAAACGTATTATACATGTCTATACAAAAGGGAGATAAAATTTTATGGACAATGACTAAGGTATATATGTCCAAAATTTTATGGGCAATAACCAAGGTGTACATGTCCTAAAAATTGCATGACAAAATAAAAAATAATGCAAAGTCATGAGTCCTAATGCATTCAAAATCCCAAAATAAAGGCCCAATTATGCTTGTGACGCACTCCGTAGGTGGATCAATTAGATGGTATCTACTTTCCACTTAGTTAGGCTTGAGGAAACCTCGTTGGCTTCCTTTTGGGTCTCTTCGATTTTCGTAAGATCGGAACTGGAATCTGAGCCTATAACATCATTAGATAACATATGAATATGACTATTCAGCAAAGTATAAGTATAATTAAAGTAATATGCATTGTGTCTAAAAGAATCATTAATAAGTATTATAGACGTCAGTTTAGTGTACTAAGCATGTTGTGTATTGAATGAAGCATGATATAAGAATAAAATAAAAGAAATACATTACTATTTGGGTGCTACATTTATTATATCCTCCCTCTAGGGATCTTTGCATTGAAAACACCAATGCCTCAGCCAAAGGTACAATTGGGTCTCTACATTCATAGAGTCTGAAAGCTTCAAAGGCACACTACAGCGGCACAATATCAATCTACTACACCAAAGTCAACTCCATTGGGTATCATAAGGCTGAAGTTGAGAGAGTCAGACTATTTTGAACCATATAATTGACATTGAGTAATTCATGCAATTTGTTTCATTGTAAACAATACATTAGACGTTCGATTTATTATTACTCAATTCAATATGAATAATTGAGAAACCATATATAAAGAAACATCAAACGAAAATCATTTCATACCATGATCATGTCATAATATTCCAATGATAGAATAAGCATTTCAATGACGGAAGGCAACCATAAGAATTCAATATGCTACGCAATTTAAATTAGTAAAATCAAGATAATTTACAAGCCAACATTAATCTAGTCATCCATTGTTTTTAACCGTGCATAATGATGTAGTTTTAAGTTATTAGATATACGGTTGTCTCTATTTGATGTTACATTGTGTGATGAGTAGTGTATCAGAGTCTTTTAAAATAATACCTGTGGGAAGGTGCTTAATAATAGACAACGTTACATGAATGAGTCTAAGCCCTCAAGACACTTCATGTTAAGTAATTTTCCATTGGGCCAAATGATTTGGATAAAGGATCCAAGAAACTAAAGTCCTACAAGGTCCTGTGACAGTCCCTAATTAACCATAGTTTTCAAGGGTCTTATAACTTAGCCATAGGTGACCTACAGCTCTGCCATGTATAGCCTACGGCTTAGTTATAGAATACATGGCGGCTTAGCCATAGCTCTATACACTATTTCCTCGCATCCATGGCTAGCCATAAAAGAGCCTACGATTTAGCCATACTTGGCTTATGGTTGAGCTACGGCTTGGCTACTGCTTAGCCATAGTACAATTCACAACCTAGCTGTGAGCTTAACCGTAGAAGGTATTATCAATTTTTGAGTCTCGGGTTTCCTAGTTGTAGTGTAACCTAGTCTCTAGATTTCCAGCCGTAGTACAACTTACAGCTTAACCGTAAGCTTTAGAAATTCTGAAGCTGTTTCAATTCAGAACTCTTTCCTTTAACCCAAAACACTAGGATTCTGAGTGAATGTCTGCAAATCATTTTACTCCAATTTATCTACTCCACTCAGACATTTAGTATTTCTAATTAACATTTAGAATTCACCATTCATCAATTCTCAATTCAACCTAATTAATGTATTAAACAAGTTCAAGGGCTGAAAATCAAACTTAAGACTACAATAGACATTTAAGAATCACTGAATATCAAGATACATTCATCCATAATTAGCTTATACTTGCCTTAGATTTTGTATTCAACTATTACTCCTCTTCTTGGCTCGATTAGAGAAGAGGAAGACACTGCTTCTGGTCTTAGAATGCCATGCATGGCGAAAAATAGAGAGAATGAGTGTATGCAGTGGAATAAGAGTCCTTCAGACTCCATTAACCCAAGAAGTCTGAAATTCAGTAGTAAATCTTACCTTACGATCTAATTTGGAAGAGATTATACATTACAAGAGTGTAAAGAGATTTAGATGAAAGCGGAAACCCCAAGCACAAATGCAAGCTACAAGACCTTCGGTTGTTGAGGGAAAATGGTGATAATAAGAAGAAAAAAGAAGAGTTCTGGAGTAAGGAGAGTAATAGGGAGAGAAGAGATTAAATGGCTATAGTTGGCCTTTTTTATACATAAGAATTCTTAAAGTTGATAAGAAGGTCCACATTCCTTTATGTATTTCTAGTTTAAGTCGAATGAGGATCCAACTAATTCAAGTGATGTCAAATGCATTCAGTCAAGTACGAAAGGAGACAAACTCAACAAGGCGAAAGTGATGATATCAATATGATACATGTATGTGGTAAAACCATGAAATCTAAAATTACGAAAAAAGGCTTTCATCTACCTAGTTAAGGTCAAATGAGACCCAAATTACCTATCCATGACCTGAACTCGATCCACTAGACTCCACAAGATTCAATCTATGTAGTTTAGAATAATTCGATATTAATTAGCTAATAATCTAATCAATTAGCCGTTAACCATACTTAATTGGGTTTGGAAGTATTATAAGCAACACCTCGACTGGTTGGCTAACAAAGAGCCAGTCACCAAAAAGAATGGGTAAATCAGTTCAGTATTAATTTCAGAGATGCAAACAAAGCCTGTCATAAAGATGATTTCCCATTACCCATACTAGAAATCATAATTTACAATACTTTGGATTTGAAAGGATGTCACTCATGGATGGGTTTTCGGGATACAGTTGAATCAAGATGTACAAGGACGACGAGAAGCACACATCCTTCAGAACCCCCTTTGGCATTTATTACTATACTGTCATGACCTTTGGCCTCAATAATGCTAGACCACATACCAAAGGGCAATGATGAAGATCTTTAAAGACATGCATCACAAGTCTGTCGAATGTTATGTCGATGACTTGGTAGCCAAGAGAAAACAGAAGTCAGATCATCTAGCTGATCTTTGCACAGTCTTCGAGAGGTTACAAAAACTCAACCTTTGAATGAATCCTCTAAAGTGCTTTTTTGGAGTCTCTAAAATTCCTAGGATTCATGTTCGAAAAGGTGGAACTGAATTGGATTTAGTCAAAGTCAAAGCTATATTGGAGATGTTGTCTCAGAAAACTCTCAAAAAACTCGAAGGATTACAAGGCAGACTCGCCTTCACCCGTAGGCTCATCTCAAATTTATCTGGAAGTGCAGAGCATTCTCCAGATACTCAAGAAAAAAGGAGTAGACCTTGTGTGACATAAAATTTGTGAAGATGCCTTTCAAAATATCAAACGGTATCTCATAAACCCACCAATTCTCTCAGCTTCAATTCCAGGCAAACCTTTCATCTTTTGCATTCGAGCTCTAGATCATTCCCTAGGGGGGCATTATTACCTCAAAAGAATGACGAGGGTTGGCTCTTTATTATGTCACAGATGTTGGTTGGTGCTGAACATAA
Organism: Sextonia rubra; assembly: GCA_037013555.1. Taxonomy (NCBI): domain Eukaryota; kingdom Viridiplantae; phylum Streptophyta; class Magnoliopsida; order Laurales; family Lauraceae; genus Sextonia; species Sextonia rubra. Next base: position 13,307,765 of record JASUAD010000011.1, read on the forward strand.
CTATCATCCAATAGAGAGAGAATTTCGTGCACTAATGTTTGCAATACAAAAGCTACATCACTATATTCTTTCCAATGTAGCATACTTGGTTTCCAACATCAATCCACTGAAGACACTTATGACAAAAGCTGGGGCATTGAATGATGATCTAGCCAAATGGTTTATTCTCCTCTCTCAGTACGACATCAGATATAGTACTGTGAAGGCAGTAAAGGGACAGGCTCTCGCTGATTTTCTAGTAAAACATCCACTCTCGGAGGATTTTGAATTCAGAAACAATCTACTAAATGAGCCAGTGTTCTCCATTGAACAAATATGGAAACCCGCCATTAATCCGAACTTACATTAGATCATGCATTTTGATGGAGCTTCCAGGACAAATAAGTTACAAGATCTAGTTTTCGAGCTTAGAATAATTTTGCCCAGAAAGATTATTATTTTCTATAGCCTAGAAAGATTCTATGCCTCTCACTTCTTTTTATTAATCAAGCCATGTTCAAACAATGTGGCGGAATACATAGCAATGATTATGGGTCTCAAGCTAGCCTTAGAATCAGGCATCATTATGCTTGGAGTCTATGTAGATTCGCAACTTTTAATCAAACAAATGAATCTTGAATATGAAGCGAAAAAACTAGACTTACTTTCCTTCTTCAACAAAGCTTGTAAACTCAAGGAAAGATTTGTGCTAATTGAGTTTCACACATCCTAAGGCATCAAAATGTCAAAGTAAATGCATTGGCAAGATTGGTAACCTCAATGTCAATCACCGAAAATGATAAAATGTCATTAGAAGCAATAGCAGATTGCTTCGATGTGATCAAGAATTGGATTTTATCTTTCCAAAATTCATTTAGAAATTGGAGACCATTTCATTGATTACATTCTAAAGATAGAACTAATATTCAAAGACGAGCTCTAAAATTTCACTTCGATTTGCCTTCGAAGACTCTTTATCGTAAGTCATATGATGGAGTTCTTCTCCATTGTTTATCACCAAAAGAAGCAAATCAAGTACTCAAAGAAGTTCATTCTGGTCTATTTAGTCCTCACTAAGTTGGACCAAAACATCATGATTGGATTCAAAGGTTAGGCTATTATTGGCGTACCATGGTGTTCTACACCGTCAGTTTTGCAAAAAATGTTATGAATGCCAAATCCATGGTGATTACATTCATCAACCACTTGAACATCTACATCCTACATCCACCTCTTGGCCATTTGAGTCTTTGGAGATGGACATAGTTGGCAAAATTAATCCGCTATCAGAATGTGGTCATCAATTTATTTTGGCTGCAACGGATTATTTCTCCAAATGGATAGAAGCGGTGCCTCTTATAGAGGTTAAATAGATACGGTCCTCAGCTTCTTAAAGACTCATATTATCTGTCATTTCGGGGTGCCTAAACACCTACATCATGACAATGGTCCTCATTCAACAATGAGAAATTTTATAGATTCTGTGATGAGTATGGATTCCAACGCTATCCTTCCATGGCATATAAGACCATTTGCAAAATCCTGAAGAAAATGTTCTCTGACAACAAAAGGAGTTGGAGTACTAAACTTCCTGAAGCTTTGTGGGCTTACAGAACTACAGTTCGAGGTCTAACAAAATAAACACCATATACCTTGGTTTATGGCTGTGAAGCTGTGATACCTTTAAAAATGCAACTCCCTTCTTTTCAGGTAGTTGTGATAAAAAAAATACACTGAAGAAAAGAATGAAAAGCTTAGACTTCAAGAGTTAGAAAGTCTTGATGAAAAATGGCTTGCTGCTTGGCAAAGCATCGAGTTGTATTAAGCTCATATGGTTGGGTCTTTCAACAAAAAGGTCGAATATAGAGTTTACAAGAAAGTAGACATAGTCCTTGCAGCCAAGAGACCCATGTTCTCCACACACATGTCAAAAAGCAAGTTTGAATCTAAACGACAAAGACCTTTTGTTGTCAACAAGGTCTACTCCAATGGTGCCTATGCACTCCTCACACTAGAAGGAGACAGATGTGTGATGCCCATCAATGGAAAACTCCTAAAGAAATACTTGCAGTCAAAAGACCCATGTTCTCCACACACATGTCAAAAAGTAAGTTTGAATCCAAACGACAAAGACCTCTCGTTGTCAACAAGGTCTACTTCAACGGTGCCTACGCACTCCTCACATTAGAAGGAGATAGATGTATGATGCCCATCAATGGAAAACTCCTAAAGAAATACTATACTTGAATGTCATTGGCATATTTAAACCATGTACAATATACATTCTCACTCCTAAACCCTTTGGTTTTGAACCTCACAATCTATGATTCCTAACCAAAATCCCTCAAACTTGGATGAAATGATTACGAGGATAATGTCCTTTGACACCTTTAGTAAACTTTTGTTATTTCAATAAACTCCCTATAATACCCCTTATAACAGCCTGCTCTATAGACCAAGTCCTTTTGTGGACCCTGTATAGTAAAAATCAACTATGTGAAATAAGTCTTTTTGTAGTCTCCATGTGGTTAACCTTTAACTGTATAGAATGAGTCTTTTTGTAGACCCTATATGGTTACCCTCTGTTATATGGAGAAAGTTTTTTTTATAGACCTCATATAACCAAAATCCAAATAAAACCCAAAGATCAAATCTCTGTCCTAAAGATTAAGACAAGGACCCCCGAGAAAGCCTCACACTTGGGCACTGGATAAATGTCTACTTTGTTTGACCCCTTTCGACACTTAAAGGATTAAGTCATGGACCTTGGAGAAAGCCTCACACAGGGGCACCAGATAAAGTCTACCAATATACTCCTTTTCTTTGTTGATTTGTAGATCCAAAAGATTGCAAATGACACTCCATACAAGTTTGGAAAAACAAACCAAAGCAAACCATCCAGACCATACATACATCCAAAACATCCATAAAAACCACATCAAACATCCATACAAAACTAAACCAAACATTCCATGCCAATGACAAAGTGGAGCAAAAAGAGAAAAAAATTTCAATTTGATATTCATTTGGAGTTTAGTAAAAAAAGGAGTCAATGTATATGGCCATCTACGATAATCAAAATGAAAAGAACAAGACAAAGAGCCAAACAAGAGCACAGTAATGAGAATCAATTCAAGAATTTCTTGAGGTGCCTCCTTGCATTCAAAACATCTTCCATCAGGACGTTCCCGTTATAGCTTGCATAAGCAAGTATGACAGTATTGATGTCAATCTTATCCAATTTCATGTTCATTTCACTCTTCAGAGACTAACAAAATTATCTAAAGCCATCCGCTTCGCCTCCATACCCATCTTATGTTAAGTGTCCTCTGAAATGGATTTCCCCATGTCCTTAATAGTGTTTTATAATCTGAGAGCATTATCTTCTTAGGAAAAAAGTTATTACTGCAACACGGTGATCTACTATTGTATATGTTCACGCTCAGTCATATATGCAGCTATCTCGTGTGTCTACTTGGCGTTTACTTCATTAGCCACCCGTATCTCTTTTTTGGTGCTCTCAATCTCTATGGTTATCTGGATTCTATGCCTCAGTACTTCATCTTGAAAAACTTTAGCATGATCAACACTTCTGTCACAGATACTCTTTTCTCCAAGCTTGCTGAAGAGGATAATAAAAGCATTGTAAAGGCAACTCAAATTTTTTCCAGTACTAGAAGATATCAACATATCAGCTATTGCTTTGGCACCCTGGATCTTGTCGGGGGCGAGATCTCCCTAGAAGAGTGTGGCTAAGATGCTGCAAATTGTTATCTTCATGGCAAAGTTTATAGTAGATTAAGGCTTCAGTGCATAACCAAACAAACTAGACTCTTTAGAGATAAAAAGATTTGACTTTTACTGTTGCGAATTTGATTGAGTCTGGGAGATTGAGCAGTCATCTCCTTCCTTAGCAACATTTGCACCCTCACCCCCATAAGCGCTTAAAAGCTTGTTCGCAAACAGAAGGCGAGTCATGAGACCCTTGCGAAGACAAAGTGGCAAAAGGATCCCGATTTGTATGTGGTGTTATTGTAACATTCAGTAATGTTTTCTGAGAACCTCCACCTTCAAAACAGAAGCTTCATCTTATATTTTTGGCATAGCTGGATCCTCAATTACTTTTGTAGGCGATGGTTGATGAGCCTAAAATCCACTCTTAAAGGCGTCATAGCCTTGGGTGGTATGAAGCTGTCAACAATTGGTGGCAACCTGCTGGCAGCTGTCATTACAGGAGTATCATCTTCCATAAGATCTGCAGCTTCATCTTTAAGAACCAACTTCCTTTGAGAAGAAGGGCTAGTCTTCATTATGATTGGCTCTACCAAAACAAACTCCTTAGTCGGGACCATCTTAGCATCAACTTCTTTTCCACTATGCCAACAGGTTTGATGCTTGGCTCTATCTGAGCATCCAAAGTTGCACTTCCTTAGTCCTTGTCACATCAACAACAGCAAGAGGTTAACTCGTATGAGATCTTGAATTTGAATCCAAACTCACCAGAGGGATCACACTTGGCGTTAATCCAAACTTACTGCAGATGGGTGGTAAAATGAGTGCCGATGACAACTCTAGATCACTGTTGGTTGGCAAGTCTAAGAGAAATCTTGCATGAGCCTTTGCAAATCACTCTTTAGCGTACTAGTCATAGATGCCTAGAAGTATCTGCTATCGATAAAAATGTTGTCCAAATAAATCAGAGCTTTAAGACCCTCTCTCCCTTCTGGCTCTTCAATTGGTGACCCAAAAGGATTTCTCAGTAAAGTAGGAGGCACATTAGGAGTGCCCTCATTCACTTCGGTACCTAAGGAGGAACAAAAAATAAAGAGGGAGATCAAATCATGATGTTAGAACAAAATTTTCAACTTTTAAATTTTCAAGTCAAAAGTTACCCTCAGGAGTTGGATATGTAATAATTCCCTCAACATTATTGGGAACTTCTCCTTTTTCCATTGAGATGTTAGCAATCGGTCCCTATGAGTCTTTTAGAGGAATTTCTTGCTGTTCAGTCTGAGGGACAGCATTTATTTCAGAAGTAGCAATAGCACTAACTGCACTTTGCCACAACTCACTTGCTTTAAAATTGGTTCCATGGGTACATCGCTGCTACTACTTTATCAACAGTAGCGGTAGTGTAACGACCCCAAAATTCGGGTTTCCGAAGAACTCCCAATTTTAAGGTGTTAATGATGAAATTAAATGGATCCGCAATGTGAGATTAAACAACTGAACATATTCACAGCGGAAACATAGTTGTAAAACCATCATAGGTACCATCACAAGACAAAGTAATTAATCCTACTCAATTTAATAATATAAATGCATCAAAGTCATAAATAAATCCATAGGTAATAACATAATTCAATTGACTAGATCGTAACACAAATAGCCAACCAAGGGCTTACAGCTAATCTAAAATTAAACTCAGCATAAATAAACTAATTATCTAATTATCGTCTCTCTCGCGCAGGCACGATATTTTTAAGCTATATCGTCTGCGCTCCACGCGTAGTTCCCCTGCGGTTCCTCCTCAACCGCCGTTCCCTCCGGTTCATTGGAAGGGGTGTTGTTACCTACAAGTGCCAATCACAAGGGGGTCAGGTTATGAAATAACCTTAGCAAGTATACTTTCCCAATTTTCATATTCCATACCATTTTTGAGTAAAAATCAAAGGCAGATAAATCACAGGGTTTTCAAAATAAATTGACAAGATATAATAATACAAGATGTAGATTCATGCATAAAACCAAGTAAAGATTTTACAAATATCATAGCATTCAAAATAAATTGGCGTCCCACATTGGCTAAGTTGTCACAGGTATTATAGCGGCCCCCCTTTAATGTGACGGGAACAAATAACAGAGTTTGGTACCCAGAGATTCAGAATTATGGCCATTGGCCATCAGAACAGAGTAACAGAGTTTGGTACCGAAGTGACTGATTGTCACAGACAGAGAGTTAACTAGTCTGTAGATAGTTTCAGAAGAATAGCCCCTACACAGTGGTGCCCCACTATGCTAGACTTAAAACAGCCTAGTGGTATCGCCTTGATTCAAAATACGGATAAACAGCCAAATACTCATAAAAATAGACTTTATCTACATATAGCAGATTCCAAAGTTGACAGGTGCAACATCTAGATACCATAAACCATATAGCAGAGAAAAATATATTTTATCATGTCAGAGTACATTTTTGATTTGATTGAAAACATGAAAACCAAATAATAAATTTCCATGATACAAAAATCCAGATTTTACGAGTCATACTGCACGCCGGGTCTAAGCGAACTTAACCCTATGATATCATGGAATTTCAAACACCGTATACTTGCCCTAAATCTAAATTAGATGACCGCGAGGATCTCTTCCTTAGATTTGGGTTAATCCTTAATTGGCGCTTCAGAAGTTGGTTGGTGTTTGAAGAACCCATGACGTCATACCATTAAGTTTATTAACTCTAGGCAAGTTTTAAGCTAATTTGAAGGTGGATGTCAAGCAATGGCAGCATGACTTATCATTGCTTTAAATTTAGTTTGGGTACATAAATTTTACATTAAAACTAAATCCATAATCTTAAAGAAAATCCCTAGCTTAATCATAGTTAAGGGTACACGTAATGTCTCATAATCTTATAGTCTGCACTAAAGAAAGGAATATCAAAATTGATTAACAACAGATCATGGTTTAAATCAGTCCTTAGTGGAGGACTTTACACATAAGATTAGGTTCTCATATTCATGGAAAACCTTTTAATAAAAATAGCACGGAGGTTTTATTAGTAATTAATCTAAGATAGAGGGCTTATTTGTAATCTCTCAGGAGTTCACATAAAATTCCAAAAGAGCTAAAGTGCTTCCTTCCTAACTGTTTCAACATTGCTGGGTACAGAATGGTCCAATGCCTCTTATCAACAGGTCACTTGGATGATGGGCCATAGTAACACATCTAAAGGAGGTAGGCTTATCCAAGGCTTCCGGGAACTTATGTAGACTAAGAACCAGTCAAGACAGTGCCTACACAGTTTTCTGCAACATGGCATGAGAATTGGGTCTCACGCCTCTGCCATTCAAGCTTCAAAGATGATGGCTCTGAGTGGGACCCGTCACAACCAGACTAAATCCCCAGGGTCGCCCAAGGATGGGTCTTTAGATGGCTGGGCCAGATCCTCGATCATGTGGGTCATATGGGCCCCACAATCCCAAACATAAAAACTGTTGTAAAACGACCTGACTGGTTTTTTTTTCACCGTGGGTTTCTTCTACAATTACAGGTTGGAATGGGAAGAGAATAACTCCTAAGGATCCTTTGTATTCATTAGTACAGATTTGCAAAGTTTCACAAAAGTGTGGCAGGAGCTGCAAGCTTAAATACTACATACCACTGTCGTCAATTTCTGTCCATCTAATGGGCAGATTTTGGTCAGTTAGATGGATGCCCCGATGGGACCCAACCCATATGAGTCCAGGTTCTCTATGGTTGCCCATGGATCTACTTACAGATCCATGGTTCAAATCTGAGATCCAATGGTCCACCCGGCTCCACAATCTATTTCAAGAAGAGGCACAGAAACAGTCCGGTTCTAGAAATTCCGATTCCAGAAGGGGTTTCCTCAGTACCATTAGGCATACGACATACTACCAGGACATCATCAGAAATTACATATAAAAACATGATGACAGTGATGACCGGCTTGATAAAAATCAATTCACACCATACAGTATAAAATAACACGAATAAAGTTAGAATAATGAAAACCTTATATATTATATTACAAATCAAGTTTACAAAACAAAATCATACACATCACGTTTTAGAGATAAAAATCAGGTAGAAACATGATGGGTTTGTGCACTTGCCTTAATTGCCGAAATTCCAAACCCGTAGAGAGCCTTAAGGAAATTCTTCTATAGCTTCCTTCAAATCCTTAAGCCTAAAGTTGAACCTTCTAGTTGAAGGAGAGAGAACTAGGGAGAGAGGGTTGGAGAGAATCGTATGTAGGAGAGGGGCTCTAGTCATATGCATATATATAGAATATAATATAGGTACTTAGAGTAAAACTAGGAAGTAGAGGTAGGGTGGAATTCTCCTTTTTCCCATATAGAGTCCTAGGATGTCTCTCTAGCCTTAGCCTTATTGTATCCCAACCAAACTCCTACGAAGGTAAATTCTACTCTTCTTTGAAGTAGAGACAAACACGTGGTCCCCCATATTACTAGTAGTGGGTTTATTTAAATCTCTATCAACAAGGCATTAGATTAATCCGGATGAGTTCGGGCCTTAAGAGAAAGTTTCATAATTAATTATTCTCTATCCAATGAGCCCCATATTGGTTATGTTTTTAAAATTACGAAAATACCCTTCATATTTCCTAAAAATTACCAACACGCATCTAAAATTCCCAGATCAAGTCCTAATTGCGTTTGTGCCCCAATTCTGCCCTAGTTGTTCATCGTGAGTTAATTTCCCCCAATTCGATTAATGTCATTATTTATTTCGTAAATTATTTTTATTTGAATTAAATTTATTAATTTGGGCCGGGATCTTACAGGTAGTCTCCACATCATCACCAGATTTCTCCACGATAATGAACTCTATTCACATATCCATTACAGCTTTTCTCCCAGACTTAGGTGTCATTGCTTGGTCAAACATGTCCTTTTCAATATCAAACTCGATATTGATATTGCTATTAGTTCGTTTCTCAAAAGTGGGAGTATCAAAGCCACACACACACACACTCTCTCTCTCATGACCTTCATTAAAGGCATGTTCTTCCACAATTTTAGCCACTTTTTGCAAGACCACTGCAATGGTGGAAGTTTGAGCTGATGAAGCTGCAAGTCAAAATGTAGACATCCAAAAAGAAAAAAAAAGAAAAATAAAAATAAGAACAAGTGGTAATGTCATTAAGAAATAAGGAGATGCTACCAACTTTTAGCCTCTGGGAATGACTAGTTCCAGGGCTTTCAGCTTTCCTCTTTCTGAAGAAGCTCTTTTGCTACTAGGAGATCAAGTTACACTCTTTAAGCATATCGCTCGAAGCTTCTCATGAAGAACCGGGTGCTGGAGGTTTGGTCAATGATGTAACCGGTGGCCTTGACTCGGTAGTTGCCTTTGTCGATTGTACTGCCTCTGCTAAACTTGGAATTGTATGTGCCTCTGTTGGTAATGAAGCTGCAGTAGTAGTCTCTGACAAATTTTAGCGAGTAAAGTCTGCCTCTGCTGCTGCATGCATGATGGCCAGCTCGTCTTCAAAATTCCTTGCCTACACATTGACCAAAGCCTTGGTTCTAACGAAATGAGAAGCAGATCAAAAATCCAGTGTAGCTTTACCAGCTCTCCTAGCCTCACAAGACTTTCCCTCTCTTGCAAGTTCTCATTTATAGCTTGTTGCATCCTTGCCGTAGTCACATTGGGAGAAGGCAAGTATTCCTCATCTTTTTCTCCTCTTAAAGAGGGATGAGCTTTGTAAATATCAGACCTGGCGACTAAGCCAATTCGCCACTCATTTCCATCGTATAACCAATTTTCAAAGTTGGCCAAGATGAAGCACTCCTTTTTCCACCTTCTCTCCCTTCTTGGGAAAAGATGAAACACGCCATTTGATGCGAGGGTTGCTTGTATATGTCTCTACAATAGCAATGGCACTTTTTACATACCATTGTGCAAAGCCACTCGTGTATCCAGGATTCAAAAGACGAGAATAGCCAAAACGAGCTCTAGTGCCAAATGCTTGATAGAATTCCCAAGCGTTTCTAGCATCTTGTAAGGAGCCAAGAGTGCCTCTAATGCAGCCAAGCTCTCCTACAATGGCTTGATGGAAGTTAAATTGCTTACAAAACTTGGCGAGTATATAAGGTTAAATGTTAATGTATGAATTCCTCCTAAACACCAAATATGCGAGTCTCAAGCTGAAGAGCCAACTCTTCTCTTTATCTGATGAGCCAATCTCTCGACCACCTTCTCCGACTTTGTTAATCGGTGGTTCTACTATATTTTTCATGAGAATTGGAACTTCAATGTTTGGCACAGTGGTGTGAGAGGCGACATAATTATTGAAATTATGCATATGTTAACGTAATTCAATCATGGTGTAGGTATTAATCAAATAATTGCCACCTACCACACCTTCCATGTAGATGAACCTTGGTGCACCACTATGCGAATGAAGTCCATTGCAGTGGTACGTGAACCATATGTACAACAAATGCTAGGCATAATACCGATTGAAAGCTTTTCCATCTCTGATAGCAAAGGCAAATAGCTTGAATTCAGTTAACATATATACCACAAAAGCTATGCCCAGGACAAGACTATGCCCAAATGCCATTTTGAGTGTTAAATATACGTAACCAGGCCTGATGTCGCCACCAGCACTTGGAAAGAGTACATCTGATAACCATGCCATAAAAAATGTAGCAAGTCAACACTTTCTCTTCAAATTTAGATATTTGGTAAAAATGTATGACATAAAGACTGGCTTCTCGTGAAAAATAATCATTGGCTTTTTCTTGAGGTCTTCATGGAGGATAACCTCTTTCCACTTGCAGTATCCCTCATTTGAAAAGAAAGGACTGGTGGTGGTCTTTACTTGACTTATCTATTGGGCAACTTTGCTTCGACTTTGGCTGGTCATTTAGATTGAATCTTCAAGAGCAAAGTGTAGGTAATATGCAGCCTGAAACTCATCATCCATGGTAGCCAACTCTTCATTGGGTGGAATGGTATCATCCCAAAGCTCTCCATAAGGTGCTAAACCAAATATTTTCTTCATTTCCCATAGAGAAAACCCTAGCTCCATGTTCGGAGCAATGAGGTACTGGTTGCCAGACAAAACAATTCAAAGATAGCCTTGCATATGTTCTTGTTTTCGCAAGGCACTTTCTATGTAGTTGCGTTTACAGCTTCAAAGATACTGACTGCTCTCAAATCCTCTTCGTAATGGTGTTTGATCATAGTTGCCCAGTTCTGCCAATCCCCAATGCAGTTAAATCATCCACGAGACTGGTGCCTTTCACCAATCCAGGCACTTCCATCTTCAATGTGGATGCCAAGCCCAATTGTTCTTAGTTGTGAAATCATGGTACCCATTGTAAGGTTTATGGTACACAGTTCTATGATCTTTATCTCAGATCTTGGAATCTCCATGAAATAATATGGATACTAGCGCATGAATTTACCAATCTTCAAGTGGGCATGATGCTTTATCTATAGAAACAAAACGTTCCTTGTTGGGACAAACGGCGCCATTGTCATTATCCTCGAACATCTCTTGACAGATCGCATGGTGGTCACCTCATGAGAACCTCCCACTGTGTCTACATAGCAGTACCATACTCTTAAAGCTGGTTGTTTCATAGTCTCCTTCGTAGCATCCCCAAATATGTAGCAGGGCTTATTAAAGCTCACTTTGTCATTATTCTCCCAACTGGTGTTTTTGGCTAGACACCAATATGTGTTCTAATTCCTCATAATTAGGGCTTTGGTTCTCTGGTTTCTCAAAGTAAAGGTAAATACTTCATTTGAATCTTTCGGATCAAGGTTACTTGCAATCTTGCCCTTTGAACTACTCTTTGATGTCCTAGAAGTTGAAGTCGCAAGTGCTTTCCCTTTTCTATCTGCAACATAAAAACAAAAGGGGAGAGAAAAAAATCACTAACAGCAAATATGGCTAAGGCATGGAATTTTACACAAAATTTCGGCAGCAACTCCCCTTAGCAAAAGGCCAAAAGGAGAAAATAATACGCAGTTCTAAGATCAAGAATTGGCGTCAAGGCACACTTAAGTCCCAGAATTGGGGCTCCCGGTCAAAATAGATGTTTGAGAACCTTAAGACCTTTTAGGGGCCAATTTGATTTGTGGGAAACATAGAAGTTATAGTATTTGATGCAAGAAATGCATGCACAACACAAGCAAAGCATAACAGTAGATATATACAGCACAAAACATAAACAAGCTCAACATGTATGAAAATACAACATGTGAAAGCATATAACATGTTTTCAACACGAGAGCAACTTTATTTCAAAGCATTGAATGCAATAAATAAATGTTGGTCTAATGGCAACCACATTCGGTCACTCGTTGTGGTTTCATTAGAGTTACTTGCAACCACTGGAGATTGTTTTACTCTTTACACTCAAATTTCAAGCCAACCAAAGGATCTCTACATTCCCAAGATGGCATCTATCCCAACAACCAAAGTTCCATGTGGTGAATTGCTATGATAATACCATTAGAGATTCTTGTGGGATTTCGAAAGTGCACTATTCTCGTAGTGAATACAGAGCTAATGAACAAAATTTTGCTATGCAAACTTAATTTCAAAATAAAATCATCAACTATCATCAATGATTGGAAACTAATATTGTGTCTATTAGCTTCGCACAATGACAGTCGGTATCACTCAAATTGACTAAGAGATTACACCTTAGGTCGGAATTGGAATAAGACAAGCAAGGGTAAATTAGCCTTGGAAGTTGCGGTTGAGAAAGACAATGTAAAAAGCTCATTCCAAGTGAAAGCTACATGTGACCACTCAACCGGATGTTCATCCTATCTTCATTGATTTCTTTAATCGGCCGCTCATATTTATCTAATTTGTACTTCTCATTTTTATTGAAATTTAAGGAGAGTAACCTTCTCATCAAAAGCAAAAGGAAGAGCATCATGGGCATGCTCAGTTCGCTAATCATGAAAGAATCCCCACAAAAGCCATGGTGGTCAAGTGTGTGTTCACATCATGCTTGTGACTGGGCAAACCACTACAAAACAATCCCATGTAATTCCCACAAAGGCCATGGTGGCCTAACTTGAACCTTACATTATGCTAAAGATCAAGTGGATGCCATTTCTTAATTGCCCTATGCTAGGTGTGTGCTCAGACTATATCGGTGTTTAAACAAACTATGTAGGTGTGCCTTCCACTAATTTCAACAGTGAGAGGATCAAGCCTGAAGCCTAATTCTACCAATGAAACACATTCCCCCAAATGGAGATTATTCACTTTGATTGAATCCCTTGAAGGATGGATATCCAAGACCTTTTTAAAATTCAAGGCCTCATGAGTTACCTTGGATAATTTAAAAAGGTTATGTGCGATGCATCTTGGTAATGGGGTCTTGTTTTTTGCAAAATAAAAAAGAAAGAAACGAAGAGGATAGTCATAAGTCACTTGGCCATGGCCGTGGGACTCTCCCAGATAGTGATTAGGCATGGTGAAGTTCCAAGGACTCTACCTTTGGTCATATCATGAGCTAGAGATGAAATTTCAAAAGCAACTTTACAACCAAGGATGTTAACTTCTAAACAAATATTCAAAAAAAAAAAAAAAGAACAAAATCACTAATTACTGCTATTGGGATGTCTATACAACAGTGACTTAATCTTAGAATTGGGATGATATCTATGAACCATCTTGCATCAAGAGGGTTGAAGAACTCAACCATTGCAAAAAAAAAAAAAAAAAAGGGTGGGGGGAGTTCATGCTCATTTAGTCACTTGACTGTGACCATGGACTGTTGACTGTGAACCTCCATGGCAATATTAGTAGTGGCAGTGGCCTTGCCCACTATTTAGACATGGCAAGAACTTCACCACATTCTACATAGAGAGTGAAGCTCAAAGCACCACCATGCATCAAAGGGACTGACTGAATCAAGGAAAAAAAAAAAAAAGCAAACAAGCATTGCATTAAATAGGCAGTGACTGTGAGGTTTGCCAAGGCAACATTGGCCATGATGTAACATTTCGACCCAATTTAATCCGATTTAATGACTAAGTAAGGTGTTTTTTGGTCATCTTCTAGTGAATTAGTTTTATACTTCTAGGATTTGCTCTTTTGGGTTTCGTTTCGAGTCATGGATAGGTAGTTGGGTTGAGTTTGACCTGTATTAGGTAGACATGAGCCCTTTTTCGTAATTTTAGATTTTATGTGAGTTAGTCTTTCATGCATCATCTGGGTGTCAACACGTGTATCTTGTAAAACTTGTTGACTTCCGTAACTGACTCGCATGTAAACAACTTCGTTTGTTTCCGTTGGACGATTATTTGACTCGAATTGTAATTATCATACACTTTTGGACTTCTTTATACTTCAGTCATCCTTATCTTATATAAGCCGATGCATGCACTGACCTTCCTCCTCAAGATCTCTTCCTCTTTTTCTTCATTCCTTCCTTTCTTTTCTTTTCTTTCTTCTTCTTCAAACAAAGTTAAGAATGGGAGAATTTGGTTCATCTATTTCATCAAATCCGTCTCTTGTGAGTTTGAAGGTAAGGGTTTGAGTCATGACACTCTCTATCTATGTATCTTGCATTTTTCTTCTTTTTCACTGCATGCACTCAACGTCTCTCTCTCTCTCTCTCTCTCTCTCTCTTCTTGCATGCATGATTATTAGAGTTGCATTTGGACGTCGAATTTGAGCCAAAAGACAACTATCCACATAACAAAGCTCATTTGAGGCAAGTATAAGCAAGATTTGGATGAACATGTGTTGGTAGTTGATGATTGTTTTATTCTTACTTGCTCTTACATGTTATTCATGTATTACAGCCCTTTTGAGCCAAATATACACCTTTGTTCTTCTTGGTTTCAAAATTGTGCCAATTCAGTATTCTCTGTAACAGGTTTAACCCGTGATTTTCTGAAGCTCACGGCTAAGCCGTAAGCTGTCTACGGCTCACTTTCTAGAGAGCTAAAAAACCTAAGTTTACTCTACGGTAAGGCTACGGTTAAGCCGTAAATTTTCTTACGGTTAAGCCGTAGGCTAGCCGTGACCCAGTCGTAGGTCAAGTTACGGCTGGATGTCCAGAGAGTTGAAATTTCAGAAGACCTTCTATGGTTTAGCCACAGCTAAGCCATGTAATGTGTTATGGCTAAGCCGTACCCTAACCTAGGCTAACCCGTAGAACAAAATATGGCTGAGCAGTAGAACAAAACACGGCTAAGCCGTGAATGCGGATGGATAGTAAGGGGAATTATGGCTGAGCTGTAATGTATATTATGCCTAAGCCGTAAGATGTCTACGACTAAGCCATAAGTTACCCATGGCTAAGCCATAAACCCCCTGAATAATAGAAAAAGGATAGGATTATTGAAGTGACCTTATAGGGCCCCAAGTTAGAATGTAGGTACCCTTGACTTGTCTAATGGAATAGCATGAATGGTCTTAAGGGCTGTAACTCATTCATGTGTGTTATCCAGTTGTTAAGCACCTCCCCATGGGTATTGGTTTAAGTGACTCCGATACATCCTTTGATATGAAGCAACACTGGATAACTAGGTTAGAGTTGGCTAGTAAACTATCTTAATTCCATTCAATTGATTTACATGGCATATTAGATAACTCTTATTGGCTTCCACTCTTATGTATGGCTTGACTTTGTTCCTTTTGATGATTTATGCATTTGATTTGCTGACATATTCTTGGCATGGTTATGGTTAACAATGTAAGCATTGAATGAATTGAACGTAATGTACTGTTCTTTATATGGAATGCATGTTTTACTCATGATTGACTCCATGTGTCAGGCACTACTTAGCCTTAGCCTTAGGATACCCGGCGGGGTTGATTTTGGCGTAGTATGTATGGTACCACTGTAATGTGTTTATGTCTTAGGGCTTTCGAACCCCAAGAACCCGAGACCCATTTGTACCTTAGCCCGGTCGTTGGTGTTCTCATTATGTATAGATCCCTAGAAGGGGGATATGGCAAATGTAGTAGCCACATAGTACAGTACCCTCATGTATTGATTCGTATAGCATCTTTATCCATAAATGTACAACTTGCTTAGTATACGAAATTGGAATTCAATGTAAATTTTATCTATTCTTTATTCTTTTAGATATAACACATGTTAACTTATTGTTGCTTATGCTTTGTTGCATCTTTGTATTCACAAGTTGTCTTTGGTGTTATACGCTCAGATTTCCCTGCCGACCCCTTGCTAGTCGGCAAAACTTCATCAGAAACCGTAAAAGCCCTTTTAGGGCTCAAGGAGTGAATGTGATCACTCCATCAGAGGGCAACATGTCATGCACATAGGTCTCATTTCGGGGTGCGGGATGTTTTGGGTTTTTGTAATTTGGAGTCATTTATTTTGTATTGGTTATCTAGAAACTGTCCTTTTCCTCTAATCAAATGGAGTTTCAACTTTGTGGATATCATGTAATTAACATTATCTTCTATTATTGTTGTTGTCTTTTATTCTTGTACTTTCTTTGTTTTCTTGGTTATGCAATGATACCTGCAGCTTCCGCGTACACTATGTTTGCACGTGTGAATGTCACTTGTGTGTGTACATTTAGACGGGGTCTAAGTGTGTATGCACTGGAGAATGTGTGCCACTAGTTAGGTTTTGACTAACCCCCGATTTTTAGGCTCAGGTTGTGACATGTGAGTGTGCGAGTTCCTCAGGCAGTGATGCCATCCGTGGTCATGGGTTAGCTAGGACAATGCCTAGTCCCTGCCAGTTATCATGAAGGAAATTTAAACAAACATCTATATACCAATGACAGATTGAATGAAAGAAGCAAAAATCTAAACAAGAAGTGCCAAGCCCTAACTTTAATTTGTCATACGCAAAACTCCTTGAAAATCTGGGTTTGTTCTAGTGCAAACTCGTGGAGCAAATGGGAAGCACTAGTCAACACATGAAAATGCAGAGATGAATCAAAGGAAAAAAAATCAAACAAGCAAAACCCACATTTAGCCATGATCAAAACTCAAAGAAGATGAAGGTCAAAACTCTTACCAGCCATAGTTTATGCTTGGGAAAATGAAAGAAGTTCAAATTTTGCTTGTGAATCAAAGGAAGGGATGCAGAAGACAGCTTTTACACTCGGCTAGCTCAATCGGTTCCAACAGAAGAATAAAGAAAGAAAGAAGAGTTTAGGCATTTTATATGGCTCGTGCACGGACACAAGGCCCGCTCTTAAGTTCACGGTAACTACAGTCTTAAAACCATTGGGACCTGCTGCTTGGCCTATTCCTTCAAACTCACGAACCCGAGAATTTTCCCCTTTGCTCACTATCACTACAGTGATTAAGTAGTAGGACCCTCCCTTACTCTTGGCCACTGCCTTCTCCATTTCCCACGGACACTGTTGTGTGGGGTAGTGGGGTCCACGGCTTCACTTCTTGGTCCACAGTCACTGTTGGCCTTCCCTTTGCTCATGGACACTGGTGTTGGGCAGTGGGGCCCTTGCCCTGATGCTTCATTCCCTTTCCCATAGACACAAGCTGCTTTAGCAGTGGGGTCCATGCCTTGGCCAAGTTCACCCGGACACTATATTCTTCATCCATGGTCACTATGGTTTTGGGCAGTGAGACCTGCTGCTAGTGGCCCACTTTCTCAAAAGTGATTATTCAAATTCCCACACACATGGTGGACCCACTTTGGGTCTTTTACTAAAAAAAAAAAAAAAAAGTGATGATTTCCCACAACATGGTGAATCCACTTTGGGGATTTTGCTCAAAACAAAAAATGTATGTTTTCTCAAAGTAAAATCAATCCAAATTTCAAATTCATTCTTGGGTTAAACCTAATTTTGACCAAAATATGTCATCTCAAATTACTTTTGGATCAAAATCCACAAAGGCCAATTTCCTTTCAAAATTCCATCTCATTCAAACATATGTCAAGCCAAGTCAAAACCTAAAACTTGATTTTAATTTTTTTAAAATAAACCAAAAAATCCATGAAAGTCCAAACCCAAACCCATTTCAAACCTAAACCTTGATTTTTCTTAAAACCTTAGAGATTCTTTTTGTGGGTGTTCCCCACAATCCACATAGAGATGCCACTTGGATATCTGTGACAAATAGATCATGAGAAAATTAAATTCATTTCCAAAATCCAAAAAACAAAAAACAAATTTATAAACTTTTGAATTTTCTAAATACCTCAGGGATTCTTTTTGTAGGTGTTCCCTTCTATCCCCACCGAGACACTACTTTTGATATCTGTGAAATAGGGCAAAGAAAATCATAGTTCTTATGTTTTACCAAATTCCATCATCAAGCCCCTCATGGTTTTTTTTTTTATCAAAATTTCAAGTATTGGCTTATGCCTTATCTTGACAATAACACATTTTCATCAAGCTATTCATTATTCCCATAGATTCACTATTTCAAGGTACAATGATTGTCATACTTTAATCAATGCACTTTGAGCAGGCACTTGTTAATCCATAAAAAATTACAAATGTTACGATGAAGACATTACAAGCAAATTCCAAGGCAAGGGCATATAAAACCTAGGATTGTAGAATGTCAGGTCAAGTATTGCATCCAGATGTTCATAACTGATGCAACTTATTCAAAAGACTTTAGATGAGCTTTAGTATAGTAGTTTGAATTTCAGAATTAGTAGACTTCATTTGATCACTTAATTCACCCAGCATTAGACTCAAGGTTCACTAGCTCAAAACCTGGGGGTCACCAAACACAATCAAGCTTTTGGGTTACCAAAGTGGTTGAAAATCATATGGTAACTCTAAAACATGCTTAGAAATGATGCTTCAAAGTTTCAATGCGTTGGGACTTCATTTCAACTCAAAATCAAGTTTCAGTGGTTGTTTATCAGCTCCTTAGGGTTACTGTGGTAATTGATACTTATAAATATTAGAATTCATTGAAACTCCTAGAGGAAGCTTAAATTATATTTATAAAGGAAGCTTAAATTATATTTAGAGGTAACTCTGCAAAATTTCAAGTCAAGTAGATGTCATTTGACCCAAAATCAATAGACCTGTCAACTTTGGGTTAGTGACTCCTAAGCGATGGGGTCACTAACCAAAGTCCTACTTCCAACTGTCCGAAGTTGATGAAATTCAACATAAAGCCGAAGTCATGTTCAAAAGTGGTTCTACAAATTTTCAAGCCAAGAGGACTTTGTCTGACTCTACTTCAACTACATGTCAGCTATGAGTCGATAACCCATAAGCTATGGGGTCACTAACCAAAAAACCCCATAAGCTATGGGGTCACTAACCAAAAAACCTACTTTTAGGAGTCCAAAGCTATTGAAATTAGGATCAAAGACTCAAAATGTACTCAAAGTTAATTTTCCAAAGTTTCAAATCAATTAGACGTCATTTAGGTAGAAAACAAGCTGACTGCCTGCAATGCAAGAGGACATCGACTTAGAATATATAACGAGGGGGTCACAGGTCAAAATTCTACTTCCACAAGTTCAAACCACATGAAATTTGTATGGATACTTCAATATCCTCCTGACATCAGTCCCTTCAAGTTTCAAACCAATCCGAGATCATTTGGGCTCCAAATAACTGAAACAAAGGCCTATTTTCATGAAAAGTCAACCAGGCGGGGGGGGGGGGGGGGGGGGTGGGGAGGAGAGGGTGACCAACCTCAAAAGGTCAAAACATGTTGAAATTTCTATGACACATTTAAAATAGTGTTAGAAAGCATCCCTCCAAGTTTCATGAAGATCGAACATCATCCAGGTCCCAACCCTATGAAAACGGACCACATATGTAAAAACCTCGAAATTGGGTATGTCTGTGACCGCAGCTATGGTCAAGGACACCTGTGAAGTCATTCTCGGCAATTTTAGTGGTTTTCTCCACTTTTTTTTTTCAAACTACAACTTCCCATAACTTAAGTAAGTACCTTTGAAGTTTATAAAAGATAAGTTTTGGCACTTGGGTCAAACCAAATTCAAGCAAGTTCTAAGAGGATTGAAGTAAGAATCAAAGAGTTTCAACTACAATCAGAAGTCTTCTCAAGCCCTACAAGCATTCAAGCTCACTCTTCTTCTCCTTCTCACTAACTTAAGATGAGAAATAGTTCAGAGAAGGAGAAAAGGCATGCCTATCATTCAAGGAAGATGAGTGTCAAGCTCATTGAACATATTAAGAGATGAAATTGTATTCCTTTGGTTCTCTCACTTAGAAGGGCTTTAGTCCATTTTTGAAGTTGTGAACAAGCCTCTTTAGGCTTCATTCTATTTCTTGAAAATTATAGGATCAGAATGACACAACTTTAGCTTCAATTTGCCTGTAGAAAGCACCTTTCCCAAATTTGTACAAAAATGATCCGTAACCAAAACGTGATGATTACCAAAGGTTGTAGTTGATTCCATGGCCAAATTAAGTACCCTTGGCAGTCATTCAACACTTCAAAAAATGATTCGTAACCAAAAAGCAATGATTACCAAAACTTGTAGTCGATTCCATGGCCAAATCAAGCACCCTTAGTAGTCATTCAATACTACAAAAGTCAAAAAGTAAAACTTCCAACACTTTGAAGGCATCACAAAAGTGAAACTAAACAAAAATATGGACAAACAGTGGCTATTTTGGCCATTATTTGTCAGTGACCATGGGCCACCATCATTATTGCCTTGTCTTCTTTTTTTTTTTTTTAATTTTGGTTCTTTATTTCATGTAATTTTTTTTTATAATTTTTGAGTTTGGATCACATCTAAGACCAAAGGGTGAGGTTGTAATTTTTTCAAAACTTGTAAACAAACTACATCCTTGTAGTTAGAGCGTTGAACCCATGTAAAGAAAGGGAATTTAATGAAGAACAATAATTATATTCCCATTCTTCTTTATGCTTGAAATGTATGAATGTTGGAGTTGAATTCGTTGCATTTTACATCACTTTCAAGCGTGATCATGCTCCTCATGCTACTCAATCTGGCTTCACTTGGGACCATTCATGCCTAATGGCACAAGACAAATCTAGGGTAAGCTTGTAGAGCTTCTACATGCTAAAGACCTTGAGAATTTCTGCGAACGCTGCTTGAAACAGACTGCTTCCTCGAAGAAATCTTCAAGAATATTCTGACATCGATCTGAAATTCAAGGTCACTTCTCTGATTGATGGCAGCGCTTTTTGATTGGAATAACAATATTTGCCTCCTTGAACTTCGAACACCGACTTCGCTGTAAAGACATTGGGTCAAAGCTTGCAGAAGCTTTTAATCCACTTCCTTGCAACGACATGGATGAACACGCACCACATGCCTTTAAGAAGTTAGGATAGGAGCCCTGACTGTCCATCTGGCTACAGATGGAACCTCGAGCTGAAGCTAAATCTCATCCTTAATAACTACTGAAACATCAATCAAAATGTAAGGCAAACGTACTAACCTAATCAGACAATATTAGATCTATGAACCTACAGTCTAATTACTGCACAGATGAAGATCTCTGCCAATTACTAAGCTTGTATCCTTTTTACATGGCACAAAAGGGCTGATATGACGATGATTAACAATCTTTCAAATTGTATTATGCGATTATTCAACATAACAGCCTTGAACAAAGTCTACCAAAATAAAATCCCATTAACACTAAGAAATCTACAACCGATAAACAAGGAGACTTTATGATCAACCTTCAACACTAGCAGGTGAACTTCGAGATACAATCCAACAATTCCACTATTTACACCATTTAGACAAAACTTGCCTTTTCTTTTTAATACATTTTAGCACTCCCAAGGAATGTTGAACCACAGACATGATCAATCCTCAATTCTCAATAACGATGTCATGCTCCGATCCCAGGAAATGAGGATTTGCATGGGCCCCCAGGGTGTGAATACGTAATCCCGTAATAATATGTGCTAGGTAAAGATATGCACGAATCACTACAAGGGAGATTCCACAGAAACGTGTGAGGTAAAACCCACTACACATATATTTAAAATTCAATATAAAGCAGACACCTGTGAAATACTTATTCAATTATCATAAGCAAAACATAGAAGAGGATAACATGCCATCATATAATAACTTAAGTCTTTTAATTAAACATTCTCATTTCATACATACCTATAAAACCCAAAATATGTCTTATACACAATGTCCATTTTAAACATCTCCACACAAAACCATGATCACGACTGATTGACCCAACTAAACCACTGGACGCTCTCCGAAGGATAACTAATAAAAGACATTGTCATCCTTCCATTCTTTTATTCCCCGAGGTACCGTTGGGGCACCCTCCGGAGACGCATCAATATTTGAGTTGTGGTTTGACTCTATACTTGTAACACTAAGGGTAGCACTGTTAATACGATAGTTAAGCAAATATAAAGATACATAAGACCAATATGCTGTATCAAATGAATTAAGAAATATATATAAATTACAAAAAGGCAATAAAAGTAAACTAGGCAGGTTATGCATGAGAAAACATGAGTAACGAATCATAAATGGAACATCATACATACTAGTTGGCATCCACGAGGTTATATTCCCCCAAAAGAGAGCATATCATCTAGAGAACATGCATATGGGATGCTAGGGGATCAGACTAGCTTCCTAAGGAGCGCCGATAACTCTTCTGTGGACTAATACAGTAACGACATAAAGATACCCAAACTGGTCCAGTCGAACCTAATAAGGGCACAAGCTAAGTGGTGCCGACTCAAGTATCAAGACCGACTCAAGTTCACATCTTTCATACATTCAATCAAACTTATCATATCGTACATAAGGGAGTTCGGTCTCAAGATCATATTCAATTATAGAAATCAGAATTAACAAGGTAACTGATAATTAAACATTACATACTTAAATGAGCTAAAGAGCTCAAACCCTCTCAATCTTGGCTACACCCATTTTGGCTAATAGACACGCACTCAGTAGAAGCTTCGGCCCGATTCGTCTTAAGGTGTGCTAGGAAGAATGGGTACATGACTAGGTCATGTTGAAAGCAAGGTTTCGTACAATATGAATGCATTTAAATCGAGAAGGTATCAATGGAATTACTAGCCAACCCTATGCTAGATAATCCTTAATCGCGAGGGCATTCAACATGATGTATTCATAAAGCGTCTGGTGTCATTGTGTTACCAATCTTGGCATTACTTTGTGTATGCAATGACACCTCTTCTTATACCAACATCCATGACATGACATCTGGAATTCATCCGAATAATCGAAAGGGATAAGTGACAACTCTACACTTGTCCTCCTTACCATTCGTTCACCATTAAGCTAATTTAATTGTGGAAAAAGGTGTTATATCTAAAACCCTACAAAGTCATTTGAATTCCCTAATATACTAAGTTCCCGTTTTTCTTACGACTTAACCGTGCATCTGTTACGGCTTAGCCGAGTGGCTTAGTTTTCCCCTCAAATTCCTACACACTTACGGTTTAACCATATATTAGCCTATGGCTAGGATATCGCTAGGATAAGGCTCAGCCGTAGTATAATTCACGGCTTAGTTGTGGGTAAGTCGTAGAAGAAAAGTTAGATTTCAGGCTCTCGGGAAAGTTCGCCGTAAAATGGCTTACGGCTAGGTCATGGGATAGCTACAGCTTAGCCGTAGTTTATTCCACGGTTGAACCGAGGGTTAGCTGTAGTACAAAATTGGGTTTTGGTACTCTCGGGACTTTGAGCCGTACACATTTGTGGCTTAGCTATAGCTTCACCATAAGCTTCAGAAATTCTAAAGGTGATTCTGAAGCTCGAATTCAACACAGAGGTTTGAATGAAGGGGGTTTATAAGGAGCTTCTTATGGCTTTAAAATGTTCCTAAGAGTCATTCAATATTCACATAACACTCCCATTTCATTTTCACACTCTAATTCATTTAATTCAACATATATATACTTAAATCAAGAGGAAAGAGCTGTAACTTGAAAAGTAAAGTGATCATCCAAGAATCAAGATTGTAACCACACATGCAGCATCATATGTACTATAATACTTGCCTTCTCACAGTGTTTAACCTTACAACTCTTCTCTTGGTGTGTGGGTAGGAAAGCCTCAACAAAAGAATGGGTTCTTTACATGAAAGACATACAAAGGGTAAATCTAATGTGGAATGCATGCGTGCTGCATGATTGAATCTTCTTCACTTTAGTATACCCAAAGATGTGAAATAGAGGTTGAGTTTTCACCTTAAGGAGTTCTAACTTGAAGAAGAAGGTGCCTTTAAGGAGGAGGATGCACATGGGAAGAAGAAAATGAAGAATAGAGGCTCTTACTAATGCATGCAAGGCTTCAAATCCTTGTTTGCAGTTTCAAAAGTAGATAGAGTTGAAGAGGAGTGGAGCTAAGAAGTGGTTTCAATGTACACAGAAGAAGAATGAGGGGAGACGTTGGGCTCCTCCTTTTTCAATCAATTTATTCTGCAGTTTACATGCAAGCCCATCATTTGTGGAAACTTACAAATTAGGTCAAATGGACCTCTATTGAGCCAAGATGAGTTCGGATCAAGTCAAGCCCAACATGAAACGTAATCTACACAAAGAATTACACAAGATGCAACTAATGACATGTTAATTTGATGCGTGAACAAATTACAAAAGGGTCCTTAACTACTTAGGTAAGGTTCTAACACGGCCCAACGACCTATCCATGACCCAAGCCCAAAGGGTTTGAGTTAAATTAGTCTAAACACATTTTAATTAATGTAAAACAAGATTAATTCATACAAATCGAGGTTAGTTGCGATCAAAACCTTACATCCTCCCCTACGTAATATCATTCGGCCTTCCGAATGCAACATACCTTGGGTAGGAGCTCTGAATATTTTCCCAAACTTGATCTTTAAGCTCCCAAGTAGCTTCTTTTTGCCCATGATGCTCCCATAGAACCTTAACCCATGTGATCGCCTAAGTAAGCAGTACTTGGTCTTTAGTGTTAATAATATGAAGGGGTCTTTCCTCATAGCTCACATCCGGTTTAACAAGTATGTCATCTAATTCAAGAACATGTAAAGGATCCAGAAGCTATTTCCTAAGCATCGATACATGAAATACGTTATGAACTCCCGTGAGTTGAGGTAGCAGTTCCAACCTATAAGCCAAATCTCCAACTCTGCTCTGTATCCCAAAAGGTCCTACAAATCGTGAAGCTAACTTGCCCTTTTACCCAAACCTAATAGTACCTTTCATTAGAGAAACCTTCAAGAAGACTTTGTCTCCCACTTGGAATTCAAGGGGTCTACGGCGGTTGTTTGCATAACTCTTCTGGCGAGATCGCACAACTTTTAATCTGTCTTGCACTTTTTACACCTTTTCACTGTATCTGCAACTAGAAAAGGTCTATGAAAACTTCTAACTCTTACGTTTTCCCAACAAACCGGTGTCCGGCACTTACGACCATACAATGCTTTGAATGGAGCCATCCCGATACTCGCATGATAATTATTGTTGTACGCACATTCACATAAGGAAAGGTGTTCGTCCCACTCTTTTCTAAAGTCTATCACACGAGCTCGAAGCATGTCTTTAAGAGTTTGTATCGCTCGCTCTGATTGTCCATCGGTTTGCAGATAGTAAGCCTTGTTAAAATTGAGTTCGGTACCTATAGATTTCTGGAAAGATTGCCAAAAGGAGGATACAGACCTACTGTCTCGGTCAGATACAATAGAGACTAGAGTACCGTGCAATTGCGTAACCTCATTTAGGAAAATCTTGGCCATCTCCTAAAATTTCATCCCCTTCTGGATAGGAATAAAGTGAGCTGACTTCATTAATCGATCGACAATCACCCAAATGGCATCATAGCTTCTACTCGTCCAAGGCAGCCCTGAAATGAAATCCATAGAAAGATTCTCCCATTTTCACTTAGGAATATGTAAGGGATGTAATAAACCAGGAGGCTTTTTATGTTCAGCCTTTACACGTTGGCAGGTGAGATAACTTGCCCCAAAACCTACAATGTCTCTTTTCATGTTATTCCACCAGAACTTGCCATGTAAATTTCAGTACATCTTGGTACTCCATGGGTGCATAGAATATCTTGCATTATGTGCTTCAGTCATGATCGTCTTCTTTATATTTTGATTCTGAACCGCTGGAATGCATGGTCGGTCTCGGAAGTACAGCACCCCATCTACTATCCTGAAATCTGGTCTCTCAGGTATGTGGTCACAAATCTTAACAAATCCTGGATCTTCAAACTGTCTCTCTTTAATTTGCTGTATTAAGGTAGGTTCAGAAATAGACATAGCCACTAAAATAACCTTGTCATCCACAAATTTTACTTCTACGTCCAGATCTTGAAATTCTTTTACTAGAGACCATTCACCACACATGGCTATCATTTCAATGGTTGATTTCCTGCTTAAAGCATCGGCCATAGCATTTCCTTTTCCTGGAAAATACTTGATTGGACAATTGTAGTCCTTTATGAATTCCAATAATCTACACTGTCTCATGTTAAGATCATGTTGAGAGAACAAATACTGGAGACTGCGATGATCACTATGGACTTTAAATCTCTCTCCATACAAGTAGTGTCTCCATAACTTCAAGGCAAATGTCACGACCCGAGCCCAGAATTCGGGGGTTAGCGAAAAGCTAAACCGGTGACACACGTACTCCCGTGCACGTGCACCCAAACCCAGTCCAGATGCACGCACACAAGGGATCTAACACGTGCGAACTAAGCGTACGCGGAAGCTGTACATATCATAGCAAGCAACAAAGAAAAATAAAATAGCGGAAGCTAAAACAATTACGAAACGGAAAAGACAAAGACAAATACACTGAGATAAAACCGAATACACACCAAAATCAATATACACAAAATATACAGAATATAAATCCAAAGTCCAAAGTCCAAATACAAGCTCTCAAAAACCAAAACGCAAAATAAAAGCCACTGGTATGCATGCACGCACTTGGCAGAAGTGATCAGGCCCACTCTGCCAGACCGGAGGGTGCCTCTACACTCGCCCCTGCAGCCTCCTCGACCGCCGGGGAGCTGGGCAAGGTATCTGTGCCTGCAACACCACAGACAACACGAATGAATACAACGATCCAGCAAATATAAGTAACAGGGGTGAAACACGCATAGTATCAAAGAGGATATAATAATGACAGGAGATTAAATACAGAGTTCCATATTAGGAATCTAAGCAAATCGTGCATAGAAGTAAAACATGATATGTGAATCAAAACATAGAATACTGAACTAGTTGGCTACTACGTTAACCATGTTCTCTCCAAAAGAGAGCAGAGCAGAGCAGAGCAGAGAACACCGCTGTCCAGGCCAAAGGTACAAGCGGGTCTCGGTTTCCTGGGTTCCGGGGTCCCAAGACAAAGCAACACTGCAGTTAAAACAGAGATACAGAGATCTACGCCAGAGGTAACCCCGTCGGGTATCCTAGGGCTGAGGCTGAGTAGAGCCAGACTAATACCAATCAAATCAAATCCATAGAAAGGGGAGATTATCCGCTTTGGACTCACCGATGACAAAGACCGGATCTTATCCTCACGTATTAACCTCTGGGCAGAGCCACCAGGGAATACCCAAAAATCAGAGATATACAAAGCCAGAGAATATACCAAGCATAGCATAGATCAAAACATAGTACAGAGCGAAGAATAATACAGATATACAGAACGAAAGCAAAATGACTGAGGAATGCATAACATAGATTAACAGAACAGAGGGCAAAACCATAAACAATATGCAATGCATCTCAGATTAATACGGAATCAAGGTTCATTACAAGCCAAGTCTAATCTAGTTGCATCACTATCACTAACCGTGCATGTTGATGTAGTTTTAAGTTATTCGATGCACCGTTGCCATCCTAGTGTTGCAATATAATCCTTATGTGCATCGAAGTCCCTTAAACCAACACCCATGGGGAGGTGCTTAACAATGAGCAACACTCACATGAATAAGTCACAGCCTAACAGACTATTCATGCGCTCCAAAGAATCCATTTGGGCCGGTTTACGGGTATGGTTAACCTGTATTTGAGCCCTACAAGGTCACACCATTAGCCTAAGTTTAACTGATATTTAACAGGTCTTACGGTTTAGCCATGGGTGACCTACGGCTTAGCCGTGGCATCCTACGGCGTAGCCGCAATATGCACTACGGCTTAGCCGTGGTTCCCTTCAGAACACGGCTAAACTGTCAGCTTTTCCACCTCTGATCTGATACATCTCACGGCTGAGCTACGGTGGAGTCCACGGCTTAGCCGTAAACCATCACGGCTTAGCCGTAGCCTCACCGTAAGAACACTGATATCAGAAAAGTTTCGACTGATCAGAGATTAAATCCACGGCTTAGATACGGTTTGGTTCACGGTTAGCTTACGGCTCAGCCGTAGGACAAATTACGGCTTAGCCGTAGCCTAGCCGTAGAACAAACTCGAATTTGTCACTCTCTGGAATCTAAGCCGTACAGGGTTACGGCTTAGCCGTACAATACAGACGCGAATTCGGGAAGATTACAGAAACGAAATTTTGGTACAGAAACTGAATAAAACAAGCTCAACTGATTCTCATAGCTTAGAAAATGGCTGTAACACATGCTAAACAAAGAATAAGAGTGAATCAAAGCCATCAAACAAACACCCATATGTGTTATCAAAGCCTGTACTTATACTTGCCTCAAATCTGACAAAATCCTCTGAAATCAAGCTCCAAGCAACTAAAATCAAAACAAATCAAAGCAATCACACATGCATGAGATGAAGACAAAGCAACAGAGAATGGGAGATGTAATTGGAGAGGGAATACAAAGAGTTGGGAAAGAACCCACTTACCAAATCACAAAACATAACCAGAGAGAAGAGAAGAACCCAAATCCACGAAAGGACCCAATCTACAATCAATCAAGAGAAGTGAAGAGAAGAGAGGGAGAGAACGTGGGGGGGAGCTCTGGAGATTTCTCTGCATGCACGATGAGGAATGAAATGAGTAGGAGAGAGAGCCACCTGGAGGATGACTCAATATATAGGTTTTGAATGTTTAGGTCAAAGTCCGGTAAGTTTATACTAATTACAGTTCAAGTCACACGAAGGTCTAACTTCTCCAATTGACTCCAAACGGATCTGACACAGTTACGGAAATTGTCGAGCTCAACGAAATACATATGCTGACACCAAGATGATGCAAAGATGATATGAGCAAAGCAAAAGCAAAATTACGAAAAAAGGCTTAGAACTACCTATTCCAGGTCAAAGGTTGCTCAACTACCTATCCATGACCCAAAACAAGTCCAAAAGAAATAAACAAAAACAAAACACACACTAATGAGCCACTAATCCGGCTCAAAGGGGATCGGAGTGTTACATCCTCCCCTACTAGGAATCATTCCGTCCTCGGAATGACTACCTACCTGCGCAAAGAGATGCGGGAACTGGCGTGCTAGCTGCTCCTCTAGCTCCCAAGTAGCCTCATCTGGACCATGATGTTCCCACAACACCTTCACCCATCTGATAGTCCTGGTACGAAGAATCTGTTCTCGTGTCCCAACGATGCGAAGCGGACGCTCAACGTAAGTTGCATTAGGCTGAATCTGGATATCATCGTAGCGAATCACATGGCTCGGATCTGGCACATACTTACGGAGCATCGACACATGGAACACATCGTGAACACCGGAGAACTCAACTGGAAGTGTCAACCGATAGGCTAAATCTCCAACTCGGCTCTTGACTTCGAACGGTCCTACATATCTCGGAGCTAACTTGCCCTTCTGACCAAATCGAACTGTGCCCTTCATCGGAGAAACTTTAAGAAATACCCAGTCTCCGACTTGGAATGCCAAAGGTCTCCTCCGAGTATCAGCATAGCTCTTCTGCCTGGACCGAGCAATCTTCAGATTCTCTATCACTTTCTGCACCTTCTCTGTCGTCTCAGCAATGATTGTCGGACCATGGAAACTTCTAGTTCCAACTTCCTCCCAGCACACTGGAGTCCTGCACTTACGTCCGTAAAGTGCCTCATATGGTGCCATACCAATGCTCTCATGAAAGCTGTTGTTGTAAGCAAACTCACACAATGCCAAATGCATATCCCATTCTTTCTCAAAGTTCAGCACACTAGCTCTGAGCATATCCTCTAATGTCTGAATGGTACGCTCCGACTGTCCATCGGTCTGGGGGTGGTATGCCGTACTAAAACTCAGCTTCGTGCCCATAGCTTCCTGAAATGCTCTCCAGAATGAAGATACAAAACGACTGTCTCGATCTGACACAATCGATACTGGGGTGCCATGCAATCTGACTATCTCGTCAACAAACTTCCTGGCCATCTCCGTGAATGTCATCCCTTTCTTGAACGGAAGGAAATGCGCTGACTTGGTCAATCTGTCCACTACGACCCAGATCGCATTATTCTTCCTACTGGTCGGCGGAAAACCGGAAACAAAATCCATAGTAATGTGCTCCCACTTCCACTGCGGAATGTGTAATGGATGTAATGATCCTGGAGGTCGCTGATGATCAGCTTTTACCCTCTGACAGGTCAAACATCTAGCCACGAACCCTGCGATCTCCCGCTTCATATTGTTCCACCAGAATCTATCTTTCAAATTCCTGTACATCTTCGTACTACCGGGGTGCATCGCATATCGGGCATCGTGCGCATCTGTCATCAACTTATCTTTCAACTCATCCACAGCGGGAACACACAATCTGTTCCTGAAGTACAAAACTCCATCCACCAAGCTGAAATCCGGTCGATCTGCAATCCGATCTCTGAACTTCACCAGGAGGGGGTCCTCAAACTGGCGATCCTTGATCCGCTGAATCACCTCAGGCTGAAACACGACGGTAGTAGATAATGTCACCAATCCACCTACCATCTGAACCTCAACAGGCTGATCATGCACAAGCATATAAAATCCTGCCAACACCTGAAGACTGTCTGTCCTCCTGCTGAGTGCATCTGCAACTACATTGCCTTTGCCTGGGTGGTACTTGATCGGAAAGTCGTAATCTTTGATGAACTCCAACCACCTTCGCTGCCTCATATTCAAGTCATGCTGATCAAACAGGTACTGCAAACTGTGATGATCGGAATGGACCTCAAACTTCACACCGAACAGGTAATGTCGCCACAACTTCAATGCAAATACAATGGCTGCTAACTCCAAGTCATGTGTGGCATAGTTCTTCTCATGTTCTTTCAACTGTCTGGATCCATAGGCAATCACCTTCTGATTCTGCATCAGTACACAGCCTAGTCCAACTCTAGAGGCATCTGAGTAAATCATGAATCCCTCACTACCATCCGGGAGAGTCAACACTGGCGCCGTAGTGAGCTTTTCTTTCAACATCTGAAAACTACGCTCACACTTCTCTGTCCACTCATACGGGACCTTCTTCCGAGTCAACTGAGTCAGCGGGGCTGAGATCTTCGAGAAATCCTGCACAAACCTGCGGTAATATCCCGCCAAGCCCAGAAAACTCCGAATCTCCGTCACTGATCTAGGACGGGGCCAATGGACTACTGCCTCAATCTTAGCTGGATCCACCATCAATCCATCTCTAGAAATCACATGTCCCAAAAATGCAACTTGCTCTAGCCAGAAATCACATTTAGCCAACTTTGCATACAACTTGTGATCTCGAAGCAGCTGCAATGCCTTCCTCAGATGGTCTGTATGTTCCTCAGCAGTCTTCGAATAGACCAATATGTCATCTATGAAAACCACAACGAACTGGTCCAAGAAGGAAGTAAACACCCTGTTCATCAACGCCATAAAAGCTGCGGGTGCATTCGTCAAACCAAACGGCATGACAAGGAACTCGTAGTGTCCATACCGAGTCCTGAAAGCTGTCTTAGGAACATCCTCATCCTTCACCCTGAGCTGGTGATATCCTGACCTCAAGTCAATCTTAGAGAAGTAAGCTGCACCCTGAAGTTGATCGAACAACTCATCAATCCTAGGCAATGGATATTTGTTCTTGATGGTCACTTTGTTCAACTGCCTATAATCAATGCACATCCGGAAACTGCCATCCTTCTTCTTGACGAACAAAACAGGTGCTCCCCAAGGTGAAACACTCGGGCGTATAAACCCCTTATCCAACAAATCTTGCAACTGTTTCTTCAATTCCAACAACTCTGCAGGTGCCATACGATATGGAGCTCTACTGATAGGTGCTGTACCTGGTACCACGTCAATAGCAAATTCTACCTCCCGAACTGGTGGCAACTCTGGCACATCCTCCGGAAAGACATCCGGAAACTCGCTGACTACTGGAATCTCACTGAGCTGTCGCCGATCTTTCTTTTCTGAAATGAATGCAAGAAATCCCTCACATCCCCTACGAAGCATCCTGTCTGCTTTACAAGCAGAGATCACACGTCTTGGGCACTTCGTCTGGCTGCCCTCAAATCGGAATCCGCTGCCCAAATCAAAGTAGATAGCCTTACTGTAGCAATTGATACACGCATGATATCTTGCAAGCCAGTCCATACCAAGAATCACATCAAAATCCAGTGTCGTGAGCAACACGAGGTCTACTGGGAGCTGATGACCAGCTATCCGCACAGCGCACTGAGGGTAGAAAACACTGCACTCCACCCGTTTACCAACCGGAGTGGATACCAACAACAAGTATGGAAGTGGTGTGGGTCGCTGTCGAAGCTGCACAGCAAAATGGGGTGCTACGTACGAACGCGTAGACCCGGAGTCAAATAAAGCTAAAGCTTCTGCATCGGAAATTAAAATTTTACCTTCCACTACCGTGGCCTCCTCCGCGCCCTCATGCGTAGCAGCATAGGCTCGGGCTGTCTGGCGATTCGGCTTCTGACCTGGGCGAGCTGGCTGAGATCTGCCCTGTGCTGTAGGTCCTGTCTGTCTCGTCTGTGGAGAGGACTGAAACTTCGGGCATTGGGCCCGCCTGTGGTCCGTAGAGCCACACCCGAAACAAGCCCCACTCTTCCTCCAACATCTGTCGGTGGGGTGATCCTTCCCACAGTGACTGCAAACTATCTGAGGACTGCTCGAACTGCCCTGCTTACCCTTGAACTTCTTCTGGAACTGACTTCTACCACTGAAACCTGCTGCCCTCTTAGCCTCTGTTCGCTCCTCCTCAAAGATGGCCTCTGCATCATAAGCCCTGTCAATAGCGTCATCCAATGTAGCCGGCCACATACAAGCAACCACGTGGCGCTTATGTCTCGGATTCAGGCCGTTGACGAAGCGAGTCACTTTCTTATGCTCTGTGTTCACCATATCCTCTGCGAAGTGGGACAACTCTGTAAACTTGTGTACATAATCTGCAACTGGCATCTGTCTCTGCTGAAGGTTGAAGAATTCCACTTCCTTGGCTCGCTGAATATGGAGAGGCATGAACTTCCGACGGAATTGCTGCTTGAAGGTCTCCCAAACTGTGGCACTGGGCATAGTCTGAAATGAGGTCTTAACACTCCTCCACCATGTCTTGGCTACACTCCGAAGCATAGAGGCTGTGAGAACTACCTTCTGCTTGTTACTGCACACGATCGTATCAAAAAGCTCTTCAGTCTGCTCCAACCATTGCTCAGCCTGCAATGCATCTTCTATCCCATGAAACTCAGTCGCCCCTCGCTTACGGAACTTGTCGAAAAGCGCATTAGGATCTGATTCCTTAGGCTGGAAAATCACCTGCTGATCTACATGAGGTGATGCTACTGCAGCAGCCTGACTCTGTCTATCTACCATGGATGCCATCTGCGCCTGTAATGATTGCATAGACTGCATCATCATCATCATCCGCTCCTCACTACTGATGTGTGGGGGTACTGATCCACTATCACCGTTATGGCCCTGTTGATTCTCATCTCGAGATCCTGATCCTGATGCCATCCTGCAAAAAGGAAAAGAAACACAACACACAATATAAAAGGCCCTGAGTTAGTCAAACCCCAAATCAACATATGAGACCTCGAGTCAAATAGTTGATATCGTCATCTCACCACGATCTTAGATGTCTACATGCTTATAACTAGCATGCTCTGATACCATACAATACGTATGTCACGACCCGAGCCCAGAATTCGGGGGTTAGCGAAAAGCTAAACCGGTGACACACGTACTCCCGTGCACGTGCACCCAAACCCAGTCCAGATGCACGCACACAAGGGATCTAACACGTGCGAACTAAGCGTACGCGGAAGCTGTACATATCATAGCAAGCAACAAAGAAAAATAAAATAGCGGAAGCTAAAACAATTACGAAACGGAAAAGACAAAGACAAATACACTGAGATAAAACCGAATACACACCAAAATCAATATACACAAAATATACAGAATATAAATCCAAAGTCCAAAGTCCAAATACAAGCTCTCAAAAACCAAAACGCAAAATAAAAGCCACTGGTATGCATGCACGCACTTGGCAGAAGTGATCAGGCCCACTCTGCCAGACCGGAGGGTGCCTCTACACTCGCCCCTGCAGCCTCCTCGACCGCCGGGGAGCTGGGCAAGGTATCTGTGCCTGCAACACCACAGACAACACGAATGAATACAACGATCCAGCAAATATAAGTAACAGGGGTGAAACACGCATAGTATCAAAGAGGATATAATAATGACAGGAGATTAAATACAGAGTTCCATATTAGGAATCTAAGCAAATCGTGCATAGAAGTAAAACATGATATGTGAATCAAAACATAGAATACTGAACTAGTTGGCTACTACGTTAACCATGTTCTCTCCAAAAGAGAGCAGAGCAGAGCAGAGCAGAGAACACCGCTGTCCAGGCCAAAGGTACAAGCGGGTCTCGGTTTCCTGGGTTCCGGGGTCCCAAGACAAAGCAACACTGCAGTTAAAACAGAGATACAGAGATCTACGCCAGAGGTAACCCCGTCGGGTATCCTAGGGCTGAGGCTGAGTAGAGCCAGACTAATACCAATCAAATCAAATCCATAGAAAGGGGAGATTATCCGCTTTGGACTCACCGATGACAAAGACCGGATCTTATCCTCACGTATTAACCTCTGGGCAGAGCCACCAGGGAATACCCAAAAATCAGAGATATACAAAGCCAGAGAATATACCAAGCATAGCATAGATCAAAACATAGTACAGAGCGAAGAATAATACAGATATACAGAACGAAAGCAAAATGACTGAGGAATGCATAACATAGATTAACAGAACAGAGGGCAAAACCATAAACAATATGCAATGCATCTCAGATTAATACGGAATCAAGGTTCATTACAAGCCAAGTCTAATCTAGTTGCATCACTATCACTAACCGTGCATGTTGATGTAGTTTTAAGTTATTCGATGCACCGTTGCCATCCTAGTGTTGCAATATAATCCTTATGTGCATCGAAGTCCCTTAAACCAACACCCATGGGGAGGTGCTTAACAATGAGCAACACTCACATGAATAAGTCACAGCCTAACAGACTATTCATGCGCTCCAAAGAATCCATTTGGGCCGGTTTACGGGTATGGTTAACCTGTATTTGAGCCCTACAAGGTCACACCATTAGCCTAAGTTTAACTGATATTTAACAGGTCTTACGGTTTAGCCATGGGTGACCTACGGCTTAGCCGTGGCATCCTACGGCGTAGCCGCAATATGCACTACGGCTTAGCCGTGGTTCCCTTCAGAACACGGCTAAACTGTCAGCTTTTCCACCTCTGATCTGATACATCTCACGGCTGAGCTACGGTGGAGTCCACGGCTTAGCCGTAAACCATCACGGCTTAGCCGTAGCCTCACCGTAAGAACACTGATATCAGAAAAGTTTCGACTGATCAGAGATTAAATCCACGGCTTAGATACGGTTTGGTTCACGGTTAGCTTACGGCTCAGCCGTAGGACAAATTACGGCTTAGCCGTAGCCTAGCCGTAGAACAAACTCGAATTTGTCACTCTCTGGAATCTAAGTCGTACAGGGTTACGGCTTAGCCGTACAATACAGACGCGAATTCGGGAAGATTACAGAAACGAAATTTTGGTACAGAAACTGAATAAAACAAGCTCAACTGATTCTCATAGCTTAGAAAATGGCTGTAACACATGCTAAACAAAGAATAAGAGTGAATCAAAGCCATCAAACAAACACCCATATGTGTTATCAAAGCCTGTACTTATACTTGCCTCAAATCTGACAAAATCCTCTGAAATCAAGCTCCAAGCAACTAAAATCAAAACAAATCAAAGCAATCACACATGCATGAGATGAAGACAAAGCAACAGAGAATGGGAGATGTAATTGGAGAGGGAATACAAAGAGTTGGGAAAGAACCCACTTACCAAATCACAAAACATAACCAGAGAGAAGAGAAGAACCCAAATCCACGAAAGGACCCAATCTACAATCAATCAAGAGAAGTGAAGAGAAGAGAGGGAGAGAACGTGGGGGGGAGCTCTGGAGATTTCTCTGCATGCACGATGAGGAATGAAATGAGTAGGAGAGAGAGCCACCTGGAGGATGACTCAATATATAGGTTTTGAATGTTTAGGTCAAAGTCCGGTAAGTTTATACTAATTACAGTTCAAGTCATACGAAGGTCTAACTTCTCCAATTGACTCCAAACGGATCTGACACAGTTACGGAAATTGTCGAGCTCAACGAAATACATATGCTGACACCAAGATGATGCAAAGATGATATGAGCAAAGCAAAAGCAAAATTACGAAAAAAGGCTTAGAACTACCTATTCCAGGTCAAAGGTTGCTCAACTACCTATCCATGACCCAAAACAAGTCCAAAAGAAATAAACAAAAACAAAACACACACTAATGAGCCACTAATCCGGCTCAAAGGGGATCGGAGTGTTACAGCAAAGATGACAGCAGCCAATTCTAGATCATGGGTGGCATAACTCTTTTTGCGTTCCCTTAATTGCCGAGATCCATAAGCTATCACGTTCTCGTTTTACATTAACACACATCCCAACCAATCCTTGAAGCATCAGTATAGATAACAAATCTACCACTACCTTCTGGTAGAGATAAGATTGGGGCTGAGGTTAGTCTCTCCTTAAGAAGTTGGAAACTCAACTCACATTAGGCCGACCAAACAAAAGGTTCATTCTTCCGAGTCAATTTTATCAAGGTGCAATTATTTTGGAAAAGTCCTTCATAAATCGTCAGTAGTAGCCCACCAAGCCGACAAAACTTTTAACCTTTGCAACTGTTTTGGGGCTTTGCCAACCAGCTGGATCTATTACGAGCCCATCTTTCGAAATTATATGCCCTAGGAAGGTAACTTGTTCTAACCAAAACTCACACTTATCCAGTTTGGCATATAGTTAGTGATCTCTCAATAATTGCAAGGAAATCCTCAGATGCTCAACATGCTCATCTCAAGTTTTGCAGTAG
Organism: Sextonia rubra; assembly: GCA_037013555.1. Classification (NCBI taxonomy): domain Eukaryota; kingdom Viridiplantae; phylum Streptophyta; class Magnoliopsida; order Laurales; family Lauraceae; genus Sextonia; species Sextonia rubra. Next base: position 13,344,782 of record JASUAD010000011.1, read on the forward strand.
ACCAGGACATTGACCGCGCTTAAAATGTAACGTCGAAATGTGTAACAGATTCGATGTCCGGTATTTACGTACTTCAAGCATTAAGAAGAATGGGAATCAATTACAGCTCATCATTGAGTTTCCTTTTGTTTACATGGGTTCTAATGCCCTGACCGCAGGGATGCAGGTTGTTTACATGAGTTTACAAAGTTTACAACCCCTCCCTCAAGTCTTAGATGTGATCTCCATTTAGAAAATATAAGAAAATGTACATAAGGTGGGAAAAAATGCAAAAAAGAGGAAAAAATGGGGGGTGACCGTGACCCGCGGTCACTGCCCTAGGCCAGTGACCGTGGGTCACGGCCACCGGCACCTTCCAGTGACCGTGACTCACGGTCACTAACACCTGCCAGTGACCGTGAAGCCACTGTTTGCCTCCGTTTTTCGTGCTGTTCATGTTGGTTGTTCTTCCAAACTTTTTCAAGTGTTGAAACTCCCTTTCATGACATCTTGGGGTGTTGGATGACCATTGAGAAGATCGAATTCGACTACAGAATCAATTGAAAATTTTGTAATTCATCATTCTTGTTTACGAACTGTTCTTTTGTTCAAGTCCGAAAAGGGCATCATAGGAAGCCAAAGTTGTGTCATTATGAACCTATAATTTTCAAGGAACAAAATGAGGCCCAAAGGGGCTCGTTCACAACCTCTGTAATGGTCAAAGAAATTCCCCCGAATGAGAAAAACAAAGATGACAATGTCATCCTTTGCGTAGTCGTGCGTAGCCGCTACTGCATGTCTATAATGTATTCTGTGATTACCCCGCCCTTCTCCTCTTCCTCTGAATCTTTTTGCTCACCTGGTGACTAAAGAAGGAAGGGAATGGTCGTGGGATTGCTACTTTTCTTTACTTGAATGCTTCTGTGTTCGTTCGATTCTCTCTTTTTCTCTTCTTTGTGTTCTTTTGTGTTTCCCCCACTTTTCTTTTCAAATCTTAGCCTTTGTTAGACTCTCCAACAGTTTCTGGCAGTTCCAGGGAGTTAAGGGAGGTTGTGAGAGGTTACACTTCAAAAGGAAGTGGAGAATAACCACCCAAAACCGCAGGAAGTGCCCTTTGGGGGTCGTGACTATAGCCGCGGTCACGGACAAGGCCCAATTTCGGGTTTTTGCATTTACGACCCGTTTTCACCTATTTGGGGCCCAAACGAAGTCCAATTGCCACAAAACTTGGCAGGATGGTTCTTGAAACTATTTTGACGATGTCATAGAAGTTTCAGCTCGTTTTGACCACCTGAAGTTGGTCAACTCCCTCGATGAACAAGCCGTAGTCACGGGCAAGGCCCATTCTTGGACTTTTGCATTTGTGACCCATTTTCACCTGTTTGGGGTCTGAACGAAGACCAATCTTTACGAAACTTAGACGGATGCTTCTTGACACTATTTTGAGTGTGTCATAGAAGTTTCAGCTCGTTTTGACCACCTGAAGTTGGTCAACTCCCTTGATGATTGGGCCGCGGTCACGGACAAGGCCCATTTTTAGACTTTTGTATATGTGACCCGTTTTCCCAAGTTTAGGGCCCGAACGATGTCTGATCGCCACGAAACTTGGAGGGTTGCTTCTTGACACTATTTTGAGAATGTCACAGAGGTTTCAACCTGTTTTGACTTTCAGAAGTTGGTCAACTCTCCAGTTGACTTTTTATGAAAGTGGGCCATTGTCTCAGCTATTTGATGCCGAAATGATTTCGGTTTGGTTCGAAACTTGGAGGAACTGACATCAGGGATATCTTGGAGCATATGCCCAAATTTCATCAATTTTGGATATCAGAAAGCAAGACTTTGGTCAGTGACCCTATGGTTTGTGGGGGACTAACCCCAAGTTGACATGCTTGTGGCTTTTGGGTTCGATGATGTCTATTCAACCCGAAATTTTGCAGGGCCTGTCTTGGGCATCATTTGTGATTTCTCTGAGAGTTTCAGCTAATTTGATTTTCATGGGATGTCACTCTGCACAGGGACCCACAGAACATAGTATATGATCATCTAGACCAAGTTTGGATCCAAATGATGTCTAACTGCTTTGAATCCTTGAGGAGTAGTCTTTAAATGAACTTGAAAGTATTTCTTTGAATAGAAGCCTGCTTCAACATGTGGAAGTGCTAGGTCCCGCAATGATTCCCAAAGAGCAAGCAAAGAGTTTCTAAAACTAATTTGAGCTGAGATTAGGTTCAAGTGCTTTGAAAAGTTTGGAACTTTATAATCCAAAGCTTGTAATGCCTTCGCTGCATTATTTGCAAAATTTTATAGGTCAACAAGTGCCCCCTCGAGGTACAATGATTATAGTGTAGTAATCGTTGTGCCTCGAAATAGCCAATCCGTGGGAATGATGGATGACTTGATGAAAAGACAGTTTGTCAAGGTAGGTTGTAAGCCTAAACTTGGGATTTGAAAATTTTGATAAAAACCATGAAGAGTTTGATGATGGAATTTTGAAAAAATATAAGAAATCTGAATCTCTTTGTCATGTTTTCACGGATATCAAAAGTAGCATCTCCGTGGGGACTGTAGGGAACACCCACAAAAGAATCCCTTAGGTATTTGGAAAATTCAGAAGTTTATGAATTTTATTTGGATTTTGGAAATGAATTTGATTTTCTTTTGACCTATTTTTCACAGATATCCAGAGTGGCATCTCTGTGGGGACGTGGGGAACACCCACAAAAAAGAATCCCTGAGATTTTAAAAAATCAAAGGTTTTAGTAAACATGGATTTGGGTTTGGATCTTCATGGATTTTTGGTTCATTTTCAAAAATCAAAGTTTGGGTTTTGACTTGGCTTGACATGATTCAAAATGAGATACAATTTTGAAAGAGATTGGCTTTTGGCTTTTGTAGATCTTGATCCAAAGCAATTTGAAATGACAAATTTGGCTTAAGATTGGATTTGCCCTAAGATGAACTTAAAATTTGGATTAGGTTGGCTTTCAAGAAAACACATACTTTTGTTTGGTGCAAAATGCCCAAAGTGGGTTCACCATGTTGTGTCTTGAGATAGAACCAAAACTTTGGCTGCGAGGAACATTGCAACCATAGACATCACATTGTAGCAACAGCTTTCATCTTTGAAAGATGATGTTCTGAAGCTTCGAGTCACCGTAGATGGCTTAGAAAAGTCTAGTTCAAAGAACCAAGCCTACGAATAGTGCATTCTCGCCAAAGTAAAGGCGAGGCAGACAACCTTGAATGACTTCGTTTAATTCCTTGAAAGTGAAATGAGTATCAAACTAAATGAACTTGACAGTGATGCTTTTGTCCCAACTTATCCAAGCTATAAAGGGCACGTCCTAAGGGAGGCCACTTAAGAAGTTCTTGGGCTAGATTTCATCGCCACAGCTTCTTGTATAACTCTTTTATCTTGATCGGCCTGGGTGGCCATGTATACATTGACTTCATTCTTTGTACTTAAACTTCAAATGAATATCACCGGAAAAACTTCCTTTTCCTCCATTTTATCATTGGTATGGGTGTTTTGTTTGATTTTTTGTGGATGTTTGATGTGGTTTGTGTGGATGGTTTGTTTGGTTTGGTTTTCTCAGACTTGTATGAGGGTGTGATTTGCGATCTTTTGGATCCACAAATCGAAAATAAGGGAGTCATATAGGTGGACGTTATCCGGTGCCCATGTGTGAGGCTTTCTCCAGGGTCCATGACTTGATCCTTTTAGTGTCGAAAGGGGTCAAACAAAGTGGATGTTATCCGGTGCCCATGTGTGAGGCTTTCCCCAGGATCCTTGACTTATTCCTTAGGACAAAGATTTGGTTTTGGTTTTTGTTTAGATTTTGATTATACAGGGTCTGTAAAAAGACTTGTTCTATATAACCAAAGGAAGTTATATAGGTTCTGGCAAAAGACTTGCTCTATACAACTAAGGATTAGCTATATGGGGTTTGCAAAAAGACTTATTCCACATAGCTGAGTTTTGCTAGATAGGATCTGCAAAAAGATTTAATCTGTATAGCAGGATGTTACAAGGGGTCTTGTAAGGACATTATTCAAGTAACAAAGGTTTGACTAAAGGGGTCGAACGACTTGATCCTTGTAGTCATTTTATACAAATCTGAGAGATTTAGGTTATAAGTCATAGGTTGTGAGGCTCAAAACCAGAGGATTTTGATTTTGGTTAGGAGTCATAAGTTGTGAGGCTCGAAACCAGAGGATTTTGATTTTTGTTAGGAGTCATAGGTTGTGAGGCTCGAAGCCAGAGGATTTTGATTTTGGTTAGGAGTGAGAATGTACACTGTACATGATTTGGGTACATTGTACATGGTTTGGGTGTACCAATGACATTCAAGTATAGTATTTCTTGAGAAGTTTTCCATTGATAAACATCATGCATCTGTCTCCTTCGAGTGTGAGGAGTGCGTGTGCACCATTGGAGTAAACCTTGTTGACAATAAAAAGTCCTTCTCATTTGACTTCAAATTTGCCTTTTGACATATGTGTGGAGAACATCTTCCTTTTGACTGCAAGGGCTAAGTTTTCTTTCTTGTAAGCTCTGTATTTTGACCTTCTTGTTGAAAGATCCAGTCATATGAGCTTGATAGAGCTTGATGCTTTATCAAGTAACAAACCTCTTTTCATCAAGGTTTTCCAACTCCTGAGGTCTGAGTTTGGCAGTCTTTTCTCCAGTGCATTTGTTCATCGCAGCTACCCGAAGAGAAGGAAGTTGAATAGCTAAGGGTATCACAGCTTTACAGCTATAAACCAAGGAATATGGTATTGATTTGGTCAGGCCACGAACAGTAGTTCTACATGCCCACAATACTTCAGAAAGTTTGGTACTCTAATTCTTTTGTTGTAAGAGACCATTTTCCTCAAAATTTTGCAAATAATCTTGTTGTAAGTTTTAGCAAGTCCATTAGCTGCAGTGTTATATGCCGTAGAGGGACAGCATTGGATTCTGCATTTGTCACGGAATCTGTAGAATTTATCTTTGTTGAACTGAGGACCATTGTCATGATGTAGACGTTTAGGTGCCCCAAAACGACAAATGAGTGAGTCTTTAAGAAGCATCTGTTTTGACATTTTAATGTCTTGGAATGTGGTGAGATTCGATTAGCACAAATCTCTCCTTGATTTCATAAGCTTTGTTGAAGAAAGGAAGCATGTCCGATTTTTTCACATTTATATTCGAGATTCATTTATTTGATTACAAGTTGTGAATCTCCATATAGTGATACCAAATTCCAAGGTTAGCTCGAGACCCATTATCAATGTCGTATACTCCACCATATTATTTTAACATGACTTGATTGATGAGAAGGAGTAAGGGACGTGGAATCTTTTTAGGCTACAAAAAAAGATCCCAACCCTGGAAACTAGATCTCCAAATTCATTTGTCCTGGAAGCTCCATCAAAGTGTGTGATCTAATGTAAGTTTAGATCAATAGTGGGTTTCCATATTTGTTCAATGAAGAAGACTGGTTCATCAAGAAAATTGTCTCTAAATTCAGAATTCTCTGAAGGTAGATGTTCTACTAGGAAGTTAGCAAGAGCTTGTCTTTTCACTACCTTTATAACAGTTCATATTGGGAGAAAATAATAGATCATTTGGATAGACGATCACCCAGTGCACCAGCCTTTATCACAAATGCCTTTAGTAGAATGGTGTTGGAAACCAAATACATTTCATTGGAAATAATATAGTAGTGTAGTTTCCTCGTTTTTCTTTTGAGCTGGCAATGCCCCCAGAGAGTGATCAAGTGCTCAAATGTAGAGGATGAGAGGTTTGCCTGGAATTAAAACTGAAAGGATCAGTGGGTTTATGAGACACCATTTGATATTTTCACAAGCTTTATCCCACACCAATGCAATTCCTTTCTTCATGAGTCTGGATAATGCTCTACGCTTCTCAGATAAGTTTGAGATGAACCGGCAAATGTAGGCAAGTTCACCCTGCAATCCCTTGAGTTATTTAAGAGTTCTCAGAGAGGGCATCTTCAATATAGCTTTGACTTTGACTGATCTCTTTGAGAGTCAGTTCTGCATCAGTGGCAACTTTAACCAATCGGGCCAAAGACTTAGTTTTATGACTAAGTATGATAGCCTTGATTTTTGGTCGCAAATTGGTTTTGCACATTTCGATCGTTGCCCTTTGAGATGGTTGTTCCAAGCATTTATAGGATAATGCTCTCCATCTATTGATAAAGGCCTATGTATTTTTGTTATTTCCCTACCTTGTGCTGCTGAGCATAGCAAAGGTGACTATCTCATCCTCCTCCTGAAAATGGAGTAAGAACTTCTCTTCTGTGATCGGCCATGCCTTGAAGGAGAGTTCTGGTAACTGTTTGTACCAATCGAAGGTGACTCCTTTCAATGTGCCGACGAATAGTCTTATTTTTAGTGCATCTAACTCTAGCAGGCTTCCTAGGAGTGATTTGAAATGCACAATATGCTGATATGCTGACCCCTTCCCAAGGAATGGTTAGAAAGTCGGAAGTTTATAATTTGGTGGAAATAGAACCAGATCAAATTCCGGAGGATACTTAGCTGTAATACTATTCCTTTTCATCCTGGTCTCCACTTTTGATTTTGTCAGTATCTCTTCAACTTCTTTAAAGGTTACATGTTTTTCAGGATTTGCATGATGACCGAGGATTGATGAATGATCACCACCAGTAAAACCTGCAGCTATCACCTTGTTTATTAGGGACTTAAATTGAGCTGTGAGAAAGTCAATTTTAGTAGCGTTCTACATGATCATTGCTTGTTCTCTTCTGTTGGCAAAAAAAGAATTTATTTGAACTTCAACCGGATCACCTAGCTTATCTGTTAAGATTTTCAATTGGGCAGTTAAATGGTCGATCATAGCTCCTTGTTGGTTGATAACATCACTGACATTGTCATCTTCATTTTTACCAGCATCTTTTTCATCAACATCTTTACTTCCACTAGCATCATCATTTTCATTCTTGCTAGTTCCACTCCCCTCAGCCATAAACACAAGGTACTGACGGGGATAAGATGATGTTAATGCCTAAGGAGTGCATTGACTATCTTTTGCATTCAAAATAGTGATAGGATCATCATCAGAATCAGTTTTGACATGTCCTTCAGAAGTACTACTTGAATGGGAGTCTGAATCAGACCCCTGTGATTGAGTCCGAGTCATACTCCGAATAATTCTTCGAATTGAACCTGACCTGACCATGTAGGACGAGGTCAAGTCCGAATCATCTTCTTTAACCACCCATTTCCGAATGATCTTGCGCTGCGATAACTTTTGAGTTTCGTTATTGCAGTGAGCTAAAGCTTTCTTCTTGATTTGTAAAGCCATCTGAACTGCCAAGGCTTGATCTTTAAACCTGGCAACCAGTGGCCTGGAAATGCTGGCAACTGGTTCCCAATCCATGGAATTGGAAATGGAAAGTGAAAGGATGTCTAGAGCACCCCTCTTGTTTTTTTTCTTTTGCTCCTTCTTATGTTGGAGCGAATCCTTGAAACAAGCGAGATCAGTCGAATTATTGATGACCAATCGCTCAGCTTGCTTTTTGTCTTTAGCGCCATGTGATAAGCTCCAGGGCGAAGATGGCAGGGACGGTGCTACAATGATGGAGGGTAGATGTCTCCTGCCAAACCCCCGTCCCTCGTCCCTCTTTTTGAGTCAGAGGGTAAAATGTATTCTCTTCAAGTGTGGCCAAGGGTTTATTCTTGGCCTTATTGGATTTTGGAGTGTGTGGTCGAGGTGACCACATGCTGTATCTTGGGATGGATGCACCCTTCTGCGCCTTCTTACGAGTTGGGAACTACCAAAGGTCCTCTGATGTTTGCTTGGTAATGACCCGCTGTTTGGGCTGAGTAGGTGATGACTTTAACCATTGAGCAGTCGCTGAATGTGACTTGCCAAGTGTCACCAACTTATGATCCGTGAACTGGACCTGCCTTGCCCCCAGACGAGGCTTGATGATATGAAGTTTGCTGCCTTCTAACTTCAACTTGTGATTTGGTTCCTCCCGTACCTTGTTGAAAACTCCAAATGGATTTTGGGCACATTTGAAAACGTAGGATTTGGGAATCTTAGCCTTCTTGATGGATTTAAGGGTCACTAATGACCCATTTGGATCAGCCGAAGTCATGAAGCCTATTAAAGTAGAGAGTCCTTGGAAGATTGAGACTCTCGACATAAGGGCAGTAAAGTCCATTCGAACCTTTTTCGGTGCTCTTGCAGTTGGTTTGTTTTGGGTCATTGAGATTTCAAAGAGCCTTTTCTTAGCCTCATCAAAAGTGATGATTAGGGAACCCATGATTTCTCTGCAAAAAGAAGCCCAATGGACTACATTAGTGGTATAACTAACATGGCCGCCTTTTGGGCTAATCGGAATGGTTTATAAATGCCATCTGAACCAATCATGGTTTTGAACCGGAATGGTTAGCTATAGGCATAAATCCCATCTCATTGTGCTAAGCTGACTGTCCCAGCTATCAGAATTTTGGCAGTATTTCGGGACCATATAGTCAGGCTTAAAAGCATGCTAAGTTGACTAGTCCTAGCTACCACAATTTTAGCAGCTTGTCAGGGCCATCCATGTCAGTCTTATAAGTAAGAGAGGGTTGGATCTAATCAAAGGGATCGGGCCTATAGGATCGAGCCTGTACCACTACCACAATGATCAAACAGGATCCACCAGTGCATGACGCCAGACAATGGATAACTGCAATGTCGTTGGTCTTATCACTGATTTAATAAAACATTTAGTTGGGTTAAAGCCCCATGGATTGAATCATCACTTTTGTAAAGCATGAAAGGGTGTGATTTGGTCCATGCACATCAAGGTGCAAGTTCTCTCAACTAAATCTTCCAATTAAATGGCAAAAGTATGCACTTCGAGGTGCCTAATGCCTTCATTTGAATGATAAAAGAATGCACTTCAAGGTGCAAAATTTCTTCAGTAATGTTTCCAAACCCATCGTAGACATCAAGTCTTACATGGGTGTTTTCAAAGGCCAAACAAGTCATTTTTAGCAATAAAACAGGTTAGTGACCGTGACATACGGTCACTGCCCATTTTCCATTGATTCCCGTGGTCACATCACATTTTACACAATTTCCCGCGGTCACAGCACTTTTCAGCACAACAGCAGCAGTTTTTAGCACAACAGCAGCAGTTTTCAGTGCAACAGCAGCACTTTTCAGCATAACAGCAGCACTTTTCAGCATTTTTCAGCACTTTTCATGCGTTTTAAACCAAATTTGATCACAAATTAGGGTGAGAACTTCCCACAGACGACACCAATCTTCTGATCGCGATTAAAATGTAACGTGGAAATGTGTAACGGATTTGATGTCCGATATTCACGTACTTCAAGTGTTAAGAAGAATGGGAATCAATTACAGTTCATCATTGAGTTCCCTTTTGTTTACATGGGTTCTAATGCCTTGACTACGGGGATGCAGGTCGTTTACATGAGTTTACAAAGTTTACAACCCCTCCCTCAAGTCTTAGATGTGATCTCCATTTGGAAAATACAAGAAAATGTACATAAGGTGGGAAAAAAATGCGAAAAAGAGGAAAAAATGTGGGGGTGATCGTGACCCGCGGTCACTGCCCCAGGCCAGTGACCGTGGGTCATGGTCACTGGCAGACAATCACCGTGAAGCCACTGTTTGCCTCCGTTTTTCATGTTATTCATGCTGGTTGTTCTTCCAAACTTTTTCAAGTGTTGAAACTCCCTTTCATGACATCTTGGGGTGTTGGATGACCATTGAGAAGATCGAATTCGACTACGGAATCGATTGAAAACTTTGTAATTCATCATTCTTGTTTACAGACTGTCTCTTGTTCAAGTCTGAAAAGGGCATCACAAGAAGCCAAAGTTATGTCATTTTGAACCTATAATTTTCAAGGAACAAAATGAGGCCCAAAGGGGCTCGTTCACAACCTCTGTTATGGCCAAAGAAATTCCCCCGAATAAGAAAAACAAAGATGACAATGTCATCCTTTGCGTAGCCGTGCGTAGCCGCTACTGCATGTCCATAATGTATTCTGTAATTACCCCACCCTTCTCCTCTTCCTCTGAATCTTTTTGCTCACCTGGTGACTAAAGAAGGAAGGGAATGGTCGTGGTATTGCTGCTTTTCTTTGCTTGAATGCTTCTGTGTTCGTTCGATTCTCTCTTTTTCTCTTCTTTGTGTTCTTTTGTGTCTCCCCTACTTTTCTTTTCAAATCTTAGCCTTTTATAGACTCCCCAGTAGTTTCCGATAGTTCTAAGGAGTTAAGGGAGGTTATGGGAGGTTACACTTCGAAACGAAGTGGAGAAGAACCGTCCAAAACTGCAGGAAGTGCCCTTTGGGGGTCCGTGACAGCAGCCGCGGTCATGGACAAGGCCCAATTTCGGGTTTTTGCATTTGCGACCCGTTTTCACCTGTTTGGGGCCCAAACGAAGTCCAGTTGCCACAAAACTTGGAAAGATGGTTCTTGAAACTATTTTGATGATGTCATAGAAGTTTTAGCTCATTTTGACCACCTGAAGTTGGTCAACTCCCTTGATGAACAGGCCGCAGTCACGGGCAAGGCCCATTCTTGGACTTTTGCATTTGTGAACCATTTTCACCTGTTTGGGGTCCGAACGAAGTCCAATCTTGACAAAACTTGGAAGAATACTTCTTGACACTATTTTGAGTGTGTCATAGAAGTTTCAGCTCGTTTTGACCACCTGAAGTTGGTCAACTCCCTTGATGATTGGGCCGCGGTCATGGACAAAGCCCGTTTTCGAACTTTTGTATATGTAACCCGTTTTCACAAGTTTAGGGCCCGAACGATGTCTAATCGCAACGAAACTTGGAGGGTTGCTTCTTGACACTATTTTGAGAATGTCACAGAGGTTTCAACCTGTTTTGACTTTTAGAAGTGGTCAACTCTCCAGTTGACTTTTTATGAAAGTGGGCCCTTGTCTCAGCTGTTTGATGCCGAAATGACTTTGGTTTGGTTCGAAACTTGGAGGAACTGACATCAGAGATATCTTGGAGTACTTGCCCAAATTTCATCAATTTTGGATACTAGGAAACAAGACTTTGGTCAATGAACCTATGGCTTGGGGGGACTGACCCCAAGTTGACATGCTTGTGGCTTTTGGGTCCGATGATGTCTGTTCAACCCGAAATTTTGTAGGGCCTGTCTTAGGCATCATTTGAGATTCCTCCGAGAATTTCAGCTAATTTGATTTTCATGGGATGTCACTCTGCACAGGGACCCACAGAGCATAGTATATGATCATCTGGACCAAGTTTAGATCCAAATGATGTCCAACTGCTCTGAATCCTTGAGGAGTAGTCTTTAAATGTACTTGAAAGTATTTCATTTAATAGAAGCCTGCTTCAACATGTGGAAGTGCTAGGTCCCGCAATGATTCCCAAAGAGTTGGCAAAGAGTTTCTGAAACTGATTTGAGCTGAGATGAGGTTCAAGTGCTTTGAAAAGTTTGGAACTTTATAATCCAAAGCTTGTAATGCCTTCGCTGCATTATTTGCAAAATTTTATGGGTCAACAGACATCATCAATGAAAATTATAACTAATCAATTTAGATAAGGTGAAAAGATCATGTTCATCGAAGCCATAAATACCGCTAGGACATTGGTTAACCCAAATGGCATGACTAAAAATTCGTAGTGCCCATATCTTGTCCTAAAGTTATTTTAGATGCATCTTGATCTTTAACTCGCAAATGATGATATCCTGACCTCAGGTCAATCTTTGAGAAGTGAGTAGCACCCTGTAATTGATCAAACAGTTCATCATGTTTTTTATTATTACTTGATGCAGCTGCTTATAATCAATGCACATTCTGAGGGTGCCATCCTTCTTTTTCACGAACAAAACTAGGGCTCCCCATGGTGATGTGCTAAGATGAATAAACCCCTTATCCAGTAAGTCTTGTAACTATATTTTCAACTCACATAACTTTGCAAGTGCCATTCTATACGGGGCCTTAGAGATTGGCATTGTACCAAGTGCTAGTTCTCTAGTAAAATCCACTTCCCTAACCGGAGGAAAACCAAGTACTTCGTCAGAGAACACATAAGGAAACTCACGAACCATAGGTATCTCTTCTAACTTCTTAGCTGGTTTCTTCTCAACAATGAAGGCAATGTATCCTTCGCAACCACTACGAATCAATCTTTATGCTCAAAGTGTTAAGATGAGCCTAGTATTCGAGCTTTTCTTCTCACCCTGAAATACAACACTCGGGCCAATTTCGTCTACCTTTATGGTGATAGTCTTACGAAGACAGTCTAAACAAGCTATATACTTGGTCAACCAACCCATGCCTAGGATTACATTGAAATCATGCATCGATAACATGATTAGTTCCACTGGAAAATGGACCTTCCTAGTAAGAACTCAACAACCTGGGTAATAGTCTTCACAAGTCACCCGCTTGCCAACAGGAGTGATAACGCTTAACACATACGATAGCTGCACTGGCTGCTCCCGTATCCTACCAAAAAATTAGGGTGAAATAAAGGAGTGTGAAGATCCCGAATCAAATAATACCTTAGCGTCTATATCGCAAATGGAAACCTTATTTATAACCACATGCTCCACTGCTTCCGCTTATTCATGAGTCAATGCATAGGCACGGCCTTCCCTGTGGGGTCGGTTCTGCTATCCTTGGTTCTACTATCCTTGCTTTTGTTGACCTTAACCCTATCGTGTCTACCTTTGGCCTTGCCTGATCTGCAGTTATTGACTTGGAGGTGCGGGCAATGTTGCTTTAGAATACTGTTGATGTTGCTGCTAGGGTGAGGCTTGATTGGAACCCTTTCTTCTTGGGCACTCTGACGAGCGATGGTCCATCGAGCCATAACCGAAATAGGCTCCCATAGACCTCCAGCATTTACTTATCTCATGGCCCTTTTCACATAAGCCGCAGACTAGCCTTGATGTCCCACTGACAACTCCCTTTTGTTTCTTGGAATGTAACTAACTTTTCCCAGAAGGTGGGGCACTCCTCCTTGACTCTCCTAAGAATAAGCTCTTCTCAATTTCTTTAGTCGCATAGGCTCTCTCCACTGTATCATCATATTGTGCCGGACACTGGAAAGCCTAGCATATCCCTTAATAACAGGCCTCAACCCTTTGAGAAACCTCTAAACTCTTTTATTCTCGGTATCAATCAAGTCTAAAGCAAACCAAGAGAGCTAGCTGAATACATGTACATACTCTGCAACCATCATGGAGTTCTGCTGTAGGGTGAGGAACTCGACCTTCTTCTTACAAGTCACATGTTCCGGAATAAACTTCTTCCTGAATTGCCTCTTGAAAGCTTCCCACACAATAGTATCTATCATAGCCCTAATTTGATCCTGGACACTCTTCCACCATGTATCCATGATATCTCTAAACATGGATGCTGCAAGGACCATTTGCTACCTTTGTATGCAAGTCAGGGAATAAAAAACATTCTCTGTATGTACGAACCATTCATCGGCTTATAGTGGATCCTCTCGTCCTGTGAACTCCGTAGTTCCCCTCTTCCGGAATTTCTTATAAAGGAATTAGGATCTCTGGGCTAGTTTTGCCTTTCCAGAAGGGTGGCCAACTGCATTTGCATGGCTACTTGATTGGCGTTGCTAGCAGCCAATTAATACATCAGCATCATAGATATCTTTTACCCAGTTTATAAAACATACTTACTATACATAATTGGATTAGATGGATTCCTTCTCTTTAGAAAAGCTGGATGAATGTTCACATGAGTATTAGACTGAATTTAGAATGGGAATGTGAGATTCGGGATGCACCACATGATAAACACTGAAAATAGAATATTGGCATCGTGGACTCCCATTTCCATTGTGAAAGAGGGTTGGTTCTTATATATATATTTAACTTATGAATGTTAGGTGGATTAGTGCTTACTCTTAGAGAACTTGAATTGACACACGATCATAATACACTTTAAATTAAGTAATCAAGTACTTAAATTGATTTTGGGTTGAATATTATGAATTAAGGGTTTCGTAGCATGGTTCATTGTGCATCAGTAGATATATATATATTCATTTATATTTGACTAGCATTTTAGAGGTGGACGAACGCCATTGAGTCAGCATGTACGATGGAATATAGGAGATAGCTATGCCATCTGTTATATCTGCTGGAATGCCCATTTTTGTATATATGTTTGCGAGACTACCCATTTTTGTATATCTATCTATGGGAATACCTATTTTTGTATATTATATTAGTGGGAATCCCAATTTTGTATATTATATCGGCGGGGATACTCGTTTTTGTGCATTTGTGTCATTGGATTTGCATTCGGTATGTTTTGAGTTATAATGAAAAATATGTTTTAATTAAATTCATTAACACCATTACTTGCAGTTTTCCCTCTTGTAAGATCATGTCAATTTGACCCACTACTTTTGGGGTCTAGGTTTCATTACCGTTGCCAAACCGAAGGGTCAGGCAACGGAAGAGATTCTGCCAGATGGCGGAGTCATGGAGTGGAGTACCGATGACATTATCTAAGGTATCCTAGTGTTGGTGCTAAGGTCAGAACTTTAGATTATGTAATAAGGCCATGCTTGAGGCCATTAGTTATTCATTAAATTTATTTGTCTTGGAATTACAACTTTAATTATTATACTTCGAAGTACTTGACCTTGACTTTATTATTATTGAAATTTGTTCTATGATTGGTGTATAATACTCATCTGCACAGATTATGGATTTCAATTCCACATGTGATTATGGTTGCTTGATCACCAAGCATAGCCTCACGAAGGACTTCGATCCACCCAGAATTAGGGCCTGTATTGTTTATGTAAGAAAATTTTCAATCAGCCCCAATTCTGACACCCTTAAAACCGGGTTTGGATCCTGCCCAGTTTTGGGGGACGTAACAGATGGTATCAGAGTAGTCAAATTCTAGAAGTTCTAAAAGAAGCTAGAGCGTAGGTCCGAAGTGAGGATTAGAAATTTCAAGTGGGAACGTTAAGGTTTTGATGCACATAACCGTATCCAAACTTTAGAAATTGTTTAAAGCTTATAGGAGTTTGTTACCTTCCACATTTTGGGTCATTAAGTTTCTAAAAAATAATTGTTTTGCAAACATGGCACCTAGAACAAGGAAAACAAAAGCTAACCCATCCAGTTTGGAGTTGGGTGAGCTTCGTGTTACAGCTAATGATCCGATACAGACTCTACTCCAGACTATGTTAGCCCATCAACAACGTCAGGATCAACAGATAACACAGTTGTTGGAGGTTACGCAGAGGATGAATCAACCTCATGCCACGCATGCAACTCAGCCATCAATAACACCGCAACCAACATTTGTGGTACGACCTTAGGTAGTGGATCAAACATAATCTTAGACTAACGTACTTGAGGCTTTATAGAGGATTGGGTAGCCATAGGTTGTTGTTGCCCTCGGACCCCAGGATCCAAATAATATTTTTGAAAAGTTTAAGAAGAGGGGTCCACCAGTGTTTAACGGGGGTGAAGATCCAATGTTAGCCAAAGAATTTCTCATCTAGGTTGAAAAGATATTTGAGAACATAGTATGTACAGGGGTACAGAAGGTTAAGTTGGCAACTTCTATGTTTCGAGATGTGGCAGATAGGTGGTGGACTATTGTTAAGGAAACGTATGAGGGGATCGCTGAAGAGGTGGCTTGGACCACTTTTCATAATCAGTTTTGCGAGAAGTATGTACAGGAGCATGTTCGTATTCAGAAGAGGATAGGGTTCGATAGACTAAAGCAACAGAATTTGTCTGTTTGGGAGTATAAGCTACAGTTTACCCATCTCTCTCATTTTGCACTAACTCTCATCACTCTAAAAAGCGAGAGGATTCGACTGTTCCTCGATGGCCTTCGACTAGATATACTGCTTCATGCTAAGTCACAAGTTCTAAACACATACTAGGAATATTTAGATAAAGCATACTGGGCCGAGGAGGTGATTAGGCGCATGGCCCCTCTGTAACACTCCGATCCCCTTTGAGCCGGATTAGTGGCTCATTAGTGTGTGTTTTGTTTTGTTTATTTCTTTTGGATTTGGTTTTGGGTCTTGGATAGGTAGTTGAGTAACCTTTGACCTGGAATAGGTAGTTCTAAGCCCTTTTTCGTAATTTTGCTTTTGTTTGGCTCATATCATCTTTGCATCATCTTGGTGTCAGCACGCGTATTTCATTGAGCTCGACAATTTCCGTAACTGTCTCAGAACCATTTGGAGTCAATTGGGGAAGATGGACCTTCGTGTGACTTGAACTGTAAATAGCTTAAACTCCATGGATCTTGTTTTAAACTTCCCAAACCATATATATATGAGTCACTCCAGGTGTCCCCCTCTCATGCTCATTCACTTGATCGTTGCATGCAAGAGAGATCTCCAGGAGAAGCTCCACGTTCCATCTCTTCTCTTCATTCTCTTCTTGTTTTTGGTTAGTGTGGGGATCTTGCACTCTTTTTGATTGGGTTCCTTTCTTCTTCTCCATCTCTGTTTGGGGCTTGGTAAGTGGGTTCTTTCCCAACTCTTCTCTCTTCTTCTCCAATTGCACCTCTCATTCTCTGATTTCTGTGTTTTCATCTCATGCATGGGTCATTGCTTTGATCTGTTTTGATTTTAGTGGATTTGGAGCTTGCTTCAGTGGATTTTCAGAGTTTGAGGCAAGTATAAGTACAAGCTTGATAACACATATGGGTATTTTGTTTGATGGCTTTGATTTCCTCTTATTCTTTGTCTAGCATGTTTTACAGCCACATTTTGTGAATTTGGAACCTCTGTAATTCATTTTGTTCAGCTTCTGTACCGAATTTCAGTTTCTGTAACTATCCCGAATTTGTGTTCTGTATTGTACGGCTAAGCCGTAAGCTTCTACGGCTTGATTTCCAGAGACTCGAAATGGAGTTTTGTTCTACGGCTAGGCTACGGCTAAGCCGTAAATTGTTCTACGGCTGAGCCGTAAGCTAGCCGTGACCCAACCCGTACCCCAGCCGTGAATTAAATCTCTGATCAGTCGAAACTTTTCCAACACAGAACTCCTACGGTGTGGCTACGGCTAAGCCGTGGAATGCTACGGCCAAGCCGTGGATTGGTCTACGGCTAAGCCGTATACTGACTGTAGCTCAGCCGAAAAAGGTATCAGATCAGAGGTGAAAGATGACCAGTTTAGCTGTGTTTTGAATGGAACCATGGTTAAGCTGTAGTGCATAATACGTCGAGCGCGTAAGATGCCTCCGGCTCAACCATAGGTCCCTCATGGCTAAACCGTTAGGCATGGCAATTCGGAAACATAACTTAGGATAATGGTGAAACTTATAGGGCTCAAATACAGGTTAACCACCCGTGTAAACCGGCCCAATGGATTCCTTGGATCACATGAATAGTCTGTTAGGCTGTGACTTATGCATGTGAGTGTTGATCACTGTTAAGCACCTCCCCATGGGTGTTGGTTTAAGGGACGTCGGTGCACGCAAAGATTACGCAACACTTTGATGGCAACAGTGCATTGACTAACTTAAAACTACATCAACATGCACGGTTAGTGACAGTGAACAACTAGCTTAGGACTGGCTTGTAATGAACCTTGACTCCGTATTAATCTGAGATGCATTGCATATTGTTTATGGTTTTGCCCTCTGTTCTGTTAATCTATGTTATGCATTCCTCAGTCATTTTGCTTTCGTCCTGTATATCTGTATTACTCTCCGTTCGGCACTAAGTTCTGATCTATGCTGTGCTTTGATTTAATCTATGTTCTAATCTGTATTTTGGCTATGCTTTGTACATTTCTGGCTTTGTATATTTTGGGTATTCCCGGGTGGCTCTGCCCAGAGGTTAATACGTGAGGATAAGATCCGGTCTTTGTCATTGGTGAGTCCAAAGCGGATAATCTCCCTTTCTATGGATTTGATTTGATTGGTATTAGTCTGGCTCTACTCAGCCTCAGCCCTAGGATGCCCGACGGGGTTACCTCTGGCTTAGATCTCTGTATCTCTGTATTCACTGCAGTGTCGCTTTGTCTTGGGACCCCGGAACCCAGGAACCTGAGACCCACTGGTACCCTGGCCCGGTCAGTGGTGTTCTCCTCTGCTCTGCTTTGCTCTGCTCTCTATTGGAGAGAACATGGTTAACGTAGTAGCCACTTAGTCAGTATTTCTATGTTTTGATTCACATATCATGCTCTACTTCTACGCACGATTTGCTTAGCATACTAAGATGAAATTCTGCAATTACTATTCTGTCCTTATTCTATTTGATACTATGAGTGTTTCATCTCTGTTACTTGTATTTGCTGGATCGTTGTATTCATTTGTGTTGTCTGTGGTGTTGCAGGCACAGATACCTTGCCCAGCTCCCCGGCGGTCGAGGAGGCTGCAGGGGCGAGTGTAGAGACACCCTCAGGTCTGGCAGAGTGGGCCTGATCACTTCTGCCAAGTGCGTGCATGCATACCCGTGGCTTTTGTTTCGAGTTTTGGTTTTTGGAGATTGTATTCAGACCTTGGACTTTGGGACTTGTATTCTGTGTATTTGTATATAATGATTTTGGTGTGTATTCGGTTTTATATCGGTGTATTTGTCTTGGTCGTTTCCGTTTTGTAATTGCTTTGGCTTCCGCTATTTTCCTTCGTTGCTTGCTATGATATCTACAGCTTCCGCGTTCGTCTGTTTCGCACGTGTTAGATCCCTTGTGTGTGTGCATCTGGACTGGGTTTAGATGCACGTGCACGGGAGTACGTGTGTCACTGGTTTAGCTTTTCGCTAACCCCCGATTTCTGGGCCCGGGTTGTGACATACGTATTGTATGGTATCAGAGCATGCTAGTTATAAGCATGTAGGCATCTAAGCTCGTGGTGAGATAACGATATCAACTATTTGACTCGAAGTCTCATATGTTGATTGGGATTTGACTAACTCAGGGTATTTTATATTTGTGTACTATATTTCTTTTCCTTTTGCAGGATGGCATCAGGATCAGGATCTCGGGATGAGAATCAACAGGGCCATAACGGTGATAGTGGATCGGTACCCCCACACATCAGTAGTGAGGAGCGGATGATGATGATGATGCAGTCAATGCAATCATTACAGGCACAGATGGCATCCATGGTAGATAGGCAGAGTCAGGCTGCCGCAGTAGCATCACCTCGTATAGATCAGCAAGTGATTTTCCAGCCCAAGGAATCAGATCCAAATGCTCTTTTCGACAAGTTCCGTAAGCGAGGGGCGACCGAGTTTCATGGGATAGAGGATGCATTGCAGGCGGAGCAATGGTTGGAGCAGACTGAAGAGCTATTTGATACAATTGTGTGCAGCAACAAGCAGAAGGTAGTTCTCACAGCCTCTATGCTTCGGAGTGTAGCCAAGACATGGTGGAGGAGTATTAAGACTTCATTTCAGACTATGCCCAGTGCCACAGTTTGGGAGACCTTCAAGCAGCAATTCCGTCGGAAGTTCATGCCTCTCCACATTCAGCGAGCCAAAGAAGTGGAATTCTTCAACCTCCAGCAGAGACAGATGTCAGTTGCAGATTATGTACACAGGTTTACCGAGTTGTCTCATTTTGCAGAGGACATGGTGAACACAGAGCATAAGAAGGTGACTCGCTTCGTCAACAGTCTGAATCCGAGGCACAAACGCCACGTGGTTGCTTGTATGTGGCCGGCTACATTGGATGACGCTATTGACAGAGCTTATGATGCAGAGGCCATCTTTGAGGAGGAGCGAACAGAAGCTAAGAGGGCGGCAGGTTCCAGTGGCAGAAGTCAGTTTCAGAAAAGGTTCAAGGGTAAGCAGGGCAGTTCAAGCAGTACTCCGTTGGTATGTGGTCACTGTGGGAAGGATCACCCAACAGACAGATGTTGGAGGAAGATTGGGGCTTGTTTCGGGTGTGGCTCTACGGATCACAGACGGGCCCAATGCCCGAAGTTTCAGTCCTCTCCACAGACGAGACAGGCAGGACCTACAGCGCAGGGCAGATCTCAGCCAGCTCGCCCAGCCCAGAAGCAGAACCGCCAGACAGCCCGAGCCTATGCTGCTACGCATGAGGGCGCGGAGGAGGCCACGGTAGTGGAAGGTAAAATTTTAATTTATGATGCTGAAGCTTTAGCCTTATTTGACTCCGGGTCTACGCGTTCGTACGTAGCACCCCATTTTGCTGTGCAGCTTCGACAGCGACCCACACCACTCCCATACTTGTTGTTAGTATCCACTCCGGTTGGTAAGCGTGTGGAGTGCAGTGTTTTCTACCCTCAGTGTGATGTGCGGATAGCTGGTCATCAGCTCCCAGTAGACCTCGTGTTGCTCACGACACTGGATTTTGATGTGATCCTTGGTATGGACTGGCTTGCGAGATATCATGCGTGTATCAATTGCTACAGCAAGGCTATCTACTTTGATTTGGGCAGCGGATTCCGATTTGAGGGCAGCTAGATGAAGTGCCCAAGACGTGTGATCTCTGCTTGTAAAGCAGACAGGATGCTTCGTAGGGGATGTGAGGGATTTCTTGCATTCATTTCAGAGAAGAAAGATCAGCGACCGCTCAGTGAAATCCCAGTAGTCAGCGAGTTTCCGGATGTCTTTCCGGAGGATGTCCCAGAGTTGCCACCAGTTCGGGAGGTAGAATTTGCTATTGACGTGGTACCAGGTACAGCACCTATCAGTAGAGCTCCATATCGTATGGCACCTGCAGAGTTGTTGGAATTGAAGAAACAGTTGCAGGATCTGTTGGATAAAGGGTTCATACGCCCAAGTGTTTCACCTTGGGGAGCTCCTGTATTGTTTGTTAAGAAGAAGGATGGCAGTTTCCGGATGTGCATTGACTACAGGCAGTTGAATAAAGTGACTATCAAGAACAAATATCCATTGCCTAGGATTGATGAGTTGTTCGATCAGCTTCAGGGTGCAGCTTACTTCTCTAAGATTGACTTGAGGTTAGGATATCACCAGCTCAGGGTGAAGGATGAGGATGTTCCTAAGACAGCTTTCAGGACTCGGTATGGACACTACGAGTTCCTTGTCATGCCATTTGGTTTGACGAATGCACCCGCAGCTTTCATGGCGTTGATGAATAGGGTGTTTACTTCCTTTTTGGACCAGTTTGTTGTAGTCTTCATAGATGACATATTGGTCTATTCGAAGACTGCTGAGGAGCATGCAGACCATTTGAGGAAAGCATTGCAGCTGCTTAAGGATCACAAGTTGTATGCAAAGTTGTCCAAGTGTGAATTTTGGCTCGAGCAAGTTACATTTCTGGGTCATAAGATTTCTAGAGACGGATTGATGGTGGATCCGGCTAAGATTGAGGCAGTAGTCCATTGGCCCCGTCCTAGATCAGTGACAGAGATTCGGAGTTTTCTGGGTTTGGCGGGATATTACCGCAGGTTTGTGCAGGACTTCTCGAAGATCTCAGCCCCACTGACTCAGTTGACTCGGAAGAAGGTCCCGTATGAGTGGACAGAGAAGCGTGAGCGTAGTTTCCAGATGTTGAAAGAAAAGCTCACTACGGCGCCAGTGTTGACTCTCCCGGATGGTAGTGAAGGATTCGTGATTTATTCCGATGCTTCTCGAGTTGGATTAGGCTGTGTACTGATGCAGAATCAGAAGGTGATTGCCTATGGATCCAGACAGCTGAAAGAGCATGAGAAGAACTATGCCACACATGACTTGGAGCTAGCAGCCATTGTATTTGCACTGAAGTTGTGGCGGCATTACTTGTACGGTGTGAAGTTCGAGGTCCATTCCGATCATCACAGTCTGCAGTACTTGTTTGATCAACATGACTTGAATATGAGGCAGCGTAGGTGGTTGGAGTTTATCAAAGACTACGACTTTCCGATCAAGTACCACCCAGGCAAGGGAAATGTAGTTGCAGATGCACTTAGCAGGAGGACAGACAGTCTTCAGGTGTTGGCAGGATTCTATATGCTTGTGCATGATCAGCCTGTTGAGGTTCGGAGGGTAGGTGAGTCGGTGACATTAGCTACTACCGTCGTGTTTCAGCCTGAGGTGATTCAGCAGATCAAGGATCGCCAGTTTGAGGATCCTCTCCTGGTGAAGTTCAGAGATCGGATTGCAGATTGACCGGATTTTAGCTTGGTGGATGGAGTTTTGTACTTCAAGAATAGACTGTGTGTTCCCGCTGTGGATGAGCTGAAAGATAAGTTGATGACAGATGCACACGATGCCCGATATGCGATGCACCCAGGGAGTACGAAGATGTACCGGAACTTGAAAGACAGATTTTGGTGGAACAATATGAAGCGGGAGATCGCAGGGTTCGTAGCTCGATGTTTGACCTGTCAGAGGGTAAAAGCTGACCATCAGCGACCTCCAGGATCATTGCATCCATTGCACACTCCGCAGTGGAAGTGGGAGCACATTACGATGGATTTCGTCTCCGGTTTTCCGCCGACCAGTAGAAAGAACAATGCGATCTGGGTCATAGTGGACAGATTGACCAAGTCAGCGCATTTCCTTCCGTTCAAGAAAGGGATGACATTCACAGAGATGGCCAGGAAGTTTGTTGACGAGATAGTCAGATTGCATGGCACTCCAGTTTCAATTGTGTCGGATCGCGATAGTCGTTTTGTGTCTTCATTCTGGAGAGCATTTCAGGAAGCTATGGGCACGAAGTTGAGTTTTAGTACGGCATACCACCCTCAGACTGACGGACAGTCGGAGCGTACCATTCAGACATTGGAGGATATGCTCAGAGCTAGTGTGCTGAACTTTGAGAAGGAATGGGATACGCATCTAGCATTGTGTGAGTTTGCCTACAACAACAGCTTCCACGAGAGTATTGGTATGGCACCATATGAGGCTCTATACGGACGCAAGTGCAGGACTCCAGTGTGCTGGGAGGAAGTTGGAACAAGAAGTTTCCATGGTCCGACGATCATTGCTGAGACGACAGAGAAAGTGCAGAAGGTGATAGAGAATCTGAAGATTGCTCGATCCAGACAGAAGAGCTATGCGGATACTCGGAGGAGACCCTTGGCATTCCAAGTCGGAGATTGGGTGTTCCTTAAAGTTTCTCCGATGAAGGGCACGGTGCGGTTTGGTCAGAAGGGCAAGTTAGCTCCGAGATATGTAGGACCGTTCGAAGTCAAGAGCCAAGTTGGAGATTTGGCTTATCGGTTGACGCTTCCAGTTGAGTTCTCCGGTGTGCACGATGTTTTCCATGTGTCGATGCTCCGTAAGTATGTGCCAGATCCGAGCCATGTGATTCGCTACGATGATATTCAGATTCAACCTAATGCCACTTACGTTGAGCGTCCGCTTCGCATCGTTGGCACACGAGAGCAGATTCTCCGTACCAGGACTATCAGATGGGTTAAAGTGTTGTGGGAACATCACGGTCCAGATGAGGCTACTTGGGAGCTAGAGGAGCAGCTAGCGCGCCAGTACCCGCATCTCTTTGCGCAGGTAGGTAGTCATTCCGAGGACGGAATGATTCCTAGTGGGGGAGGATGTAACACTCCGATCCCCTTTGAGCCGGATTAGTGGCTCATTAGTGTGTGTTTTGTTTTGTTTATTTCTTTTGGATTTGGTTTTGGGTCTTGGATAGGTAGTTGAGTAACCTTTGACCTGGAATAGGTAGTTCTAAGCCCTTTTTCGTAATTTTGCTTTTGTTTGGCTCATATCATCTTTGCATCATCTTGGTGTCAGCACGCGTATTTCGTTGAGCTCGACAATTTCCGTAACTGTCTCAGAACCATTTGGAGTCAATTGGGGAAGATGGACCTTCGTGTGACTTGAACTGTAAATAGCTTAAACTCCATGGATCTTGTTTTAAACTTCCCAAACCATATATATATGAGTCACTCCAGGTGTCCCCCTCTCATGCTCATTCACTTGATCGTTGCATGCAAGAGAGATCTCCAGGAGAAGCTCCACGTTCCATCTCTTCTCTTCATTCTCTTCTTGTTTTTGGTTAGTGTGGGGATCTTGCACTCTTTTTGATTGGGTTCCTTTCTTCTTCTCCATCTCTGTTTGGGGCTTGGTAAGTGGGTTCTTTCCCAACTCTTCTCTCTTCTTCTCCAATTGCACCTCTCATTCTCTGATTTCTGTGTTTTCATCTCATGCATGGGTCATTGCTTTGATCTGTTTTGATTTTAGTGGATTTGGAGCTTGCTTCAGTGGATTTTCAGAGTTTGAGGCAAGTATAAGTACAAGCTTGATAACACATATGGGTATTTTGTTTGATGGCTTTGATTTCCTCTTATTCTTTGTCTAGCATGTTTTACAGCCACATTTTGTGAATTTGGAACCTCTGTAATTCATTTTGTTCAGCTTCTGTACCGAATTTCAGTTTCTGTAACTATCCCGAATTTGTGTTCTGTATTGTACGGCTAAGCCGTAAGCTTCTACGGCTTGATTTCCAGAGACTCGAAATGGAGTTTTGTTCTACGGCTAGGCTACGGCTAAGCCGTAAATTGTTCTACGGCTGAGCCGTAAGCTAGCCGTGACCCAACCCGTACCCCAGCCGTGAATTAAATCTCTGATCAGTCGAAACTTTTCCAACACAGAACTCCTACGGTGTGGCTACGGCTAAGCCGTGGAATGCTACGGCCAAGCCGTGGATTGGTCTACGGCTAAGCCGTATACTGACTGTAGCTCAGCCGAAAAAGGTATCAGATCAGAGGTGAAAGATGACCAGTTTAGCTGTGTTTTGAATGGAACCATGGTTAAGCTGTAGTGCATAATACGTCGAGCGCGTAAGATGCCTCCGGCTCAACCATAGGTCCCTCATGGCTAAACCGTTAGGCATGGCAATTCGGAAACATAACTTAGGATAATGGTGAGACTTATAGGGCTCAAATACAGGTTAACCACCCGTGTAAACCGGCCCAATGGATTCCTTGGATCACATGAATAGTCTGTTAGGCTGTGACTTATGCATGTGAGTGTTGATCACTGTTAAGCACCTCCCCATGGGTGTTGGTTTAAGGGACGTCGGTGCACGCAAAGATTACGCAACACTTTGATGGCAACGGTGCATTGACTAACTTAAAACTACATCAACATGCACGGTTAGTGATAGTGAACAACTAGCTTAGGACTGGCTTGTAATGAACCTTGACTCCGTATTAATCTGAGATGCATTGCATATTGTTTATGGTTTTGCCCTCTGTTCTGTTAATCTATGTTATGCATTCCTCAGTCATTTTGCTTTCGTCCTGTATATCTGTATTACTCTCCGTTCGGCACTAAGTTCTGATCTATGCTGTGCTTTGATTTAATCTATGTTCTAATCTGTATTTTGGCTATGCTTTGTACATTTCTGGCTTTGTATATTTTGGGTATTCCCGGGTGGCTCTGCCCAGAGGTTAATACGTGAGGATAAGATCCGGTCTTTTTCATTGGTGAGTCCAAAGCGGATAATCTCCGTTTCTATGGATTTGATTTGATTGGTATTAGTCTGGCTCTACTCAGCCTCAGCCCTAGGATGCCCGACGGGGTTACCTCTGGCTTAGATCTCTGTATCTCTGTATTCACTGCAGTGTCGCTTTGTCTTGGGACCCCGGAACCCAGGAACCTGAGACCCACTGGTACCCTGGCCCGGTCAGTGGTGTTCTCCTCTGCTCTGCTTTGCTCTGCTCTCTATTGGAGAGAACATGGTTAACGTAGTAGCCACTTAGTCAGTATTTCTATGTTTTGATTCACATATCATGCTCTACTTCTACGCACGATTTGCTTAGCATACTAAGATGAAATTCTGCAATTACTATTCTGTCCTTATTCTATTTGATACTATGAGTGTTTCATCTCTGTTACTTGTATTTGCTGGATCGTTGTATTCATTTGTGTTGTCTGTGGTGTTGCAGGCACAGATACCTTGCCCAGCTCCCCGGCGGTCGAGGAGGCTGTAGGGGCGAGTGTAGAGACACCCTCAGGTCTGGCAGAGTGGGCCTGATCACTTCTGCCAAGTGCGTGCATGCATACCCGTGGCTTTTGTTTCGAGTTTTGGTTTTTGGAGATTGTATTCAGACCTTGGACTTTGGGACTTGTATTCTGTGTATTTGTATATAATGATTTTAGTGTGTATTCGGTTTTATATCAGTGTATTTGTCTTGGTCGTTTCCGTTTTGTAATTGCTTTGGCTTCCGCTATTTTCCTTCGTTGCTTGCTATGATATCTACAGCTTCCGCGTTCGTCTGTTTCGCACGTGTTAGATCCCTTGTGTGTGTGCATCTGGACTGGGTTTAGATGCACGTGCACGGGAGTACGTGTGTCACTGGTTTAGCTTTTCGCTAACCCCCGATTTCTGGGCCCGGGTTGTGACACCCTCCAAGCCAATCCAAGCAAAAAGTTGCTCCATCTCCGGCCCCACAGTACCAATTCAAGAAGCAGAAAAGGGAGTCTTATGGCATTTGTGGCAATAACCACCCAAAATCTAAGTGTTGGAGACAAACAGGGGGGTGTTTTCACTGTAGAGACACTAGTCATTAGGTCAAGGATTGCCCTAAGAAGAAAGGCCAATAGTATTGGCAAACATCTACACAAGGAGCTCCTATTCAAGCACAACCGCTGAGACAAACAGCACCAACTCCCCCACAACAATAACGACCTCAAGCACCACAGCAACAGATGTAGTTGTACCGACCTTCCTAGAAGCCCCGACCTTAGAGGGGGCCTCAGCGACCCCAACGGCCTAACAGACAATAACTAAGGCCCTAGTAAGCAAGCAGAGTGTATGCCATGACTCAGGAACAGGCTAATGCTGTAGAGAACATCATTGAAGGTATTATTTTTGTTTGTGATGATCATGCTAAAACTTTGTTTGATGCTGGCTCTACCCATTCTTATGTTTCCCTTAGTTTTGCCTTGAAGATTGGTGTTGGAGCAACTGAGCTGCCATTTGATTTAATTGTGGCTACCCCAGTGGGTAAAAAGGTTAGTTGTTTGAAATGTTTCCCTAATTACAAATTGGTGATAAGTGGTGTTGTGTTAAAGGCTAATTTAATATTGTTGATGATGAATGACATTGACACCATTTTGGATATGGATTGGCTTGCTACTCATAATGTAGTTATGGACTATCGTGCCAAGATAGTTACGTTAATAGCTGATAATGGCACCGACGTGCAATTTGTGGGATCTAAGAAGAAGGTTGTTACTAGCATGATCTCAGCTATTAAGGCTACAAAGTTGTTGATGAAAGGTTCTAAGGGGTATATAGCATTTATCACGGAGGATAAATGGACTAAAGTGGTGGGGGTGACAATAGTGGTGTCTGAGTTTTCGGATGTTTTTTCTGATGACATTCCCGGATTGCCGCCGATCTGTAAGATTGACTTTGAAATTGAGCTTGTGCCTGGCACAGCTCCAATTTCGAAAGCCCCTTATAGGATGGCCTAGCTAAGTTAAGAAAACTCAATAAGCAATTACAAGAGTTGTTAAACAAAGGTTTTATTAGACCGAGTGTCTTTCCTTGGGGAGCTCCAATGTTACTTGTTAAGAGGAAGGATGGTTCTATAAGAATGTGTATTGATTATAGACAACTAAATCAAGTGACCATTAAGAACAAGTACCCTTTACCTAGAATTAATGAATTATTTGATTAATTGCTGGGTGCTTAATATTTTTCTAAGATAGATATGAGATCAAGATATCATCAGTTGAGGGTATGAGAGCAGGATATTCCGAAAACTTCATTCAGTACTAGATATGGCCACTACGAATTTTTGGTGATGACTTTTGGACTGACTAATGCGCCAACAACCTTTATGACTATGATGAATAGGGTTTTTGGGCTGTACTTGGACTAGTTTGTGGTGATATTTATCAACGATGTACTTGTATATTTGAAGAGTCGGGAAGAGCATGCTCAACATCTTCACACTTTATTGCAACTATTGAGGGAACACCAATTATATGCTAAGGCAAGTAAGTGTGAATTTTGGTTAGAATAAGTAGGATTCCTTGGTCACATCATCTCTAGGGAAGGTTTAGCGGTGGACCTAAGAAAGATTGAAGCAATGATAAAGTGAGATAAGCCGAAAACAATGTCAGAGATCCAAAGTTTCCTAGGCCTCACAGGTTATTACCATAGATTCATGAATGGATTTTCCACAATAGCAGCCCCATTGTCGAGATTGACTCGTAAGGAAGTTCCTTTTATGTGGAATAAGGATTATGAGCAGATTTTTCAGGAGTTGAAAAGAAGGTTGACCACAGCCCTTGTACTGACCCTACCTGCCTACAATGATGGTTTTGTGATTTTCACCGACGCATCCGGAGTTGGACTTAGTTGTGTTCTCATGCAACATGGGAAGGTGGTATCATATGGTTCTAGACAGTTGAAGGAATATGAATGGAAGTATGCAACCCATGACTTGGAGCTAACAACAGTGGTTTTTGCTTTAAATATGTGGAGATATTATCTTTATGGAGCCATTTTTGAATTACATTCAAACCAAAGAGCCTCCAGTATCTCTTTACACAAGGTGATTTGAACATAAGACATAGGAGATAGATGGAGTATATTAAGGATTACGCATTTGGGTTGAAGTACCATCCAGGAAAGGCTAATATAGTGGTAGATGCTCTAAGTAGAAAAGCAGCGTTCATTGGAGGATTAATTGTAGAATACTTCTAGATTCGATTTTTGGAAGATATGGATGTTTATTTCTAACTTATCAGTGAGCAGGTAGTGTTGGCTAATATAATCTCATGGAAACCCAAACTACTAATCAACGTAGACCCCAAGTACAAGGTCTCGATGTAGTTTTACCCAGTGAGTTTTGGATCATATCCATAGGGAGCTAATATCTGCAGAAAACCTGCCCTAATTGAAAAACTAAAGCTACCTTAATAAAATCTACAAAAATACACACTAATACTTCTGAAAATTAAATTTAAATTACAATTCCAAATCTTAAAAAAATTCACAAATTAAACCTAATCTTAAAATCCTAAACTAAAACAATCTTAGAACTAGAAACTGCAAAACAATAAACTAGATCAAACCAATAATGTAAAGGAATAAATAACCATGCACTAAATTAAAAATTAGAAATAAAACATTCAAATATAATGGAAAGAAAAAAAATAAAAAGGATTTTAATTTCTTTTATTTTGGGAAATTAAAACACTATATTGGCAGAATTAATTAAAGAGAGAGGAAGAAAAAAAGTGGCGTGGATAGAGAGGAGTGGAAACTGGACTTGGAATTATAATATGAATGATGAGATGGTATGATGGGTGGGGCATGTGAGTTTTTTATTGGATTGATGATGAACTGCTGGGCGTGAAGAGTATATATGTGTTAGTGGCGGATGATGGAATATATATAAAAATCAATGGGGCTGATGGAAGATGATATAAATAGACTTAGTGGCGTGAAAGAATTAGAAATCATGGATGGACACGTGATTAGTATGGGACTTAGATTCTAGGACATATAAACAATATATTTGAAATTGAAAGATGGTATCCATCAATGGGTTGATCTTCCACGTCTTGTATGATCATGGAATAGTTGATGCATGGATTGCTAGAAGAGAGAAATTTTATGTTAGTAGTGAGATTATGGAAAGTGGGTACTGATATGGGAAGTGAACTAATATGATTGGAATTCCTTTCCATTTTGATTTTCTTGGTCAATTAGATTTTATTCACTTTCTTTACAATAAATCTCAAGTATAGATTGGGTTGCACACTTGCACCATCTTGGCTGCCTTATTTGGATCTTCCGTCATCTTGAATTAGAAGGGTGTAGACCCCACCAAATCCTTTTGTGCTTTAGTTTCCATCTCTTCCAATCCACTTTAATTCTTTCTTGGATTTCTTCCCAAATAATTTCTTGGCTTCTAATTTTTTATGCAGGTCCCTTTTTTTGAATTTTCCTACACACCGAAGTGATTTTTTTATTAAAATAACAAATTTGACCGAAAGTCATAAATGCACTAATGCGGGCCCAATTTATATAAAATGACAATATAAATTCACATCCTTGATCATGATTTCTCTTTATTTAACTAATGATGATGAGAAATTTTATCATCTCATGTAAAATCATGAATTTGAAAAATCTTCTAAAAATAGAAACTATAACTTGAAAGTTTTATGATTTTATGAAAATTTAATGATTTTCAATAATTTTTGCAAACAAACATAATAATGATTTCTAAAATTATAAAAACATGAATTCCAACTAAATGAAGCAATTTCTAATGAATAAGTCCCTAAAATCCCCCAAAGTGCACATAAGGACTTATCAACTACTTCCGAGAATCAAAGAACACCAGTTACTAGACCCCTAGATAACAAGGATCAAAGATCATATGGATGAGAGGCCTGATTTTAAGTTAGAAGATGATATTTTATATTATAAAGGTAGAATTTGTGTACCTGATTTTTCAGACTTAAAGGATAAAATCATGGTAAAGGCACACCATATTCGGTATACTATTCATCCAGTGGTACCAAGATATATCAAGATCTGAAGAATCATTACTAGTGGAAAAATATGAAGAAGGATATCGCAGAATTTGTTGGAAAATGTTAGGTTTGCCAACAAATTAAGGCAGATTATAGAAGACCCCCAGGTTTTTGCATTAGTTGGAGATTCCTTAATAGAAGTGGGAGTACATCACTACGGTCTTTGTGTCAAGATTGCCTAATATAAAAAACGGCTTTGATGTAATTTGAGTAATGGTGGACCGTTTGACTAAGTTAACACACTTTGTATCATTTAAAACTAGTCAAGGAATGGAGAAAATAGTAGATATGTATTTAAGGAAGTAGTGAGATTGCATGGAACAGCAGTCTCTATTGTCTCCGATCAGGATTTTAAGTTCGTATCTCGGTTTTGTGTATCACTGCAGGAAGTCTTAGGAACCAAGTTGAGTTTTAGTACAGCCTATCACCCCCAGACAGATGGACAAACAAAGTGTACAAACCAAACGTTGAGAGATATGTTAAGAGCGTGTGTCTTGGCTTTATGTGAATTCCCATACAACAATAGTTACCACTTTAGTATTGGCATGGCACCTTTTGAAGCTTTGTATGGGAGAAGATGCTGACTTATATATGTTGGTCAAATTTTGGAGATCGCGGTTTTCATGGACCGTCTGTGGTTGGAAAGTCCAGTGACAAGGTAAAAAAAATTCAGGAAAGGCTGAAGGTTGCCCGCAGTCACCAAAAGAGTTATGCAGATAAGAGGAGGACAGAGCTAAAGTTTTGAGGTTGGTGACCATGTATTTCTAAAAGTATCACCTAGCATGGTACTTTGAGGTTTGGACAGAAAGGGAAACTCTCCAAAAGATAGGTGGGCCCTTTTTAGATTATTAGCAAGGTTAATGAGGTGACTTATCGGTTAGCACTGCCACCAGAGCTATCAGGTGTTCATAAT
Source organism: Sextonia rubra (assembly GCA_037013555.1). Taxonomy (NCBI): domain Eukaryota; kingdom Viridiplantae; phylum Streptophyta; class Magnoliopsida; order Laurales; family Lauraceae; genus Sextonia; species Sextonia rubra. The sequence goes on from JASUAD010000011.1 coordinate 13,376,131, forward strand.
GTCTTCCATATTTCTATGCTAATGAAGTATGTAGCAGACCCTTCGCACATCTTGTAGTACGAACCATTGCAAGTGCAGGATGATACGACCTAAACTGAGCAACCAGTGGAGATTGCCGACACCAAAGAGCAAGTGTTGAGGAACCGCATCATCCATTAGGTGAAGTTTCAAGGAGTCATCATTGCCTGGAGGAAGCAATGTGGGAGCTCAAAGATGAAGTACAGAGACAGTATCCGAACCTTTTTTCTAAGGTATATTAGTCATTTGGAGGACTAAGTGTCCTTTAAGGGGGATGAGGTGTCAGGCCCCAGATTTTAATTTTAGGTCGAATCGGTTTATTGGGTTTGAGTCAGATTAAAAGGGATTAGATGGGCTGATTAAACAGTCTTGGGCCTTGAACTTGAGTTATTTGACCTTTTTAAGCCAAAAGACCTTTCCTGAAATTTTGTAAAACTCACTAGAAAGCGAGGAGCCCTTCCTTGTATTTTAGAAAAACCTTTACATAATATACCCTAAAGGTTTTCCCCATTTTTCCGTCCTCTTCCTTTCCTCTGCAACTAAGCCCTAATAGTTCTCCAAAGAAACCAATGTTTGATCTTCATATTTGCTTTTGGCATCGAAATCTAAGCAAGTGAATAACTATAAACAATGTCTTTTGGTTGCTTACATTGTCTTTTGGTTGCTCGTTGAATAACATGCTTTATATATGATTTCTTTAATTAGGTTTAATATCTTGATTAAGTTTTAATAATAAAGATTTGATTTTTCTAATTAAAAGATGTAATATGCATATAAAAGGAATTTAAAAAAATAAAATAAAAAATAAGTTCGTTGTTGCCTACACTGCCAGGGCAATTGGGCAGCGCTTGCTGCTGGGACAGTTAGGCAACACGTGCTGCCTCGACAACCAAGCCGGGTTTGGCTACTACTGGGCCCAGCTACGGCTGGGCTGGCCAGGCTTGATCGAGCTGGGCCCATTTTAATTAAAAAAATTAATTAGGATCTAGTATATTATTTTTAAATGGTTTAGAATATTGTGATTTGATTATGTCACAACTTGAGCCCAAAAATCGGGGGTTAGTTAAAACCTAACAAATGACACATGTACTCCTGTGCGCACACACCTCGACCTTGTCTAAGTGCACGCACACAAGGGATGTTCACATGCACAAACCAAGTGTATGCAGAAACTGTACGTATCAGTGCAAGCAAGGAAAAGAAAGGGACACATAACAATACAAGATTAGCAAAATGACATTAATTACAAAGTGTACAATACAAAATGGAGAGAGAGTTCTGTAGAGACCAATACAAGATAAAATGTACATGAGAAACCAAGACCCTAATGCAAACTGGAAGAAAAGAGATTGATGCAATGCCAAGCTACTCTTCGAGGGAGTAATCAAATCCACTCCTCTAGCCTTGACTGGGCCTCGTGAGTCTCTCTTGAAGCCGGGCCGACCGGCGAGGGGTCGGTAGAAGGATTTGGGCCTGTTACACCAAGAACAACTACTGAGTACATGACTCAGCAAAGCATAAGCAGCAATAAGTTAACACGCATTGTGTCTAGCAGAATAGTTAACAGGTAACAATTATCCATGCATAGAGGTCATGTGCGTATACGAGGGAGATCATGCATATTAATAATCATGCTTTCAGAATCATGAAACAGATAAACTGGCTAGGTGGCTACTACATTTGCTATATTCTCTCTATCAAGAGCAGTCAGGACGAGAACACCATCGACTGAGCTAGAGTATGAATGGGTCTCTGGTTCCCGGAATCCGGAATTGTAGGACAGGAGCACTCTACAGAGGCAATAAACAGTCTACGCCAAAGTTAACCCCGTCGGGTATCCTGAGGCTGAGGCTGAGTAGACCCAGACAAACAAAATCAGTCATGTTATATGATGCACGTCAATAAATGTCAGTCAGTCGGTCAGGCAATGCAGTACCATGCAGCACATGTATTATATCATATCACACAAAAAAGCAGTACAGTGCGTGCATCTCACGAGAATCAGTCACTCAACTCAAGTCTTGCAATACCATTAGAAGCGAACAATTACAAGTCAAAACAAGAATAAGAGCATGGAAGGCAATAATCAGAATCAGTATGCAATGCAAGTCAAGTCATTACCTTGAATCAAGGTTGTTTACTAGCCAGCCCTAAGCTAGTTGTCTAATGTTTCTAATCGTGCATGATTATGTAGTTTTAAGTTATTTGATACACAGTTGTTTATTTCGTGGGTGTCGCACTGTATCAATAAACATGTATCGATGTCCCTTAAACCAACACCCATGGGGAGGTTCATAACAATTGGACAACACACATGAATGTGTCACAACCCGCAATACCATTTGTGCCTTTAAGGTAGTCTGTTAGGCGAGTTATGTGGTTGAGAAGTTCCAGGTGAAAGATCCTAAAAGTCACATCATTACCCCTATCTTTTCTCCAATTCGTTACAGAGTAGAAAGACCAAAAGGTAGCATAAAAAGTCCTCTGGGTATTAAGGAAACAAAAGAATAGGAATAAGCAAGATTAGGATTCAGTTGAACACTGAATCTCCCAGAGCAGCAGTGCTTCAGGGCCAACTGGTCGGCTTTGAAGATCGATTAGTCGGATTTCAGTTCTAGGAGTGTCCGATTGGTTGGACCCCGGCCCGATCGGTCGGGTAACATGTTTCTGTACAGAACAAAACGGCTATACTATAGTCTTTCCATTCACAAAAACAACATGTATCACAATTATACAATTCTAGAGGGCTATTAAAACACAACACACTTGAAAGAAAGAGTAGAAGAAATACAACAATCAATGTGTACCAACATGTGTTTATGCATACTGTGCTTATACTTGCCTTAAACATGCTTTTTCCTTAACTTAGCTATTCTTTAGCCCAAACGATCTTGGAGATGAAATCCTAACACCATGCATGCCAAGAGTAAGCAAAGGAAAAAGGGTGCATGCAATGCAATCACAACCTAAACGCATAATGGAGACCGTGACTCAATTTCTCACCTAAAACGAACCGGGAAAGTGATACGAGGCTCTTGCCCACGATGAAGAGACAAGGAAGACGAGATCGAAGAAGAGTGCAGGGGAATAAGAGACGTGTTGGGTAGAGAAGATACCCACGAACCCAAAGAGATGACAAGCAGCCAGCATAGACGAATTTCCCCATTTTCTTTACGTTGATCGTGAAGAAAAAGAACAAGAAGAAAAAGAGATGAAGAGCAGACAAGAGGAGAGAAAAGAACAAGAGAGAGAGAACTGGCGTGAGAGAGATGAAATTGAGAGAGGAAGAGTCGGTAGTGGTATATATAAGATAAGGATTACAGAATTTATATGAAAGTCCAATAGTTTGGGAGAATTACAATTTAAGTCAATTAACGGTAACGAAAACAAACGACCTTATTTGCATACGAGCTAGTTACAGAAGTTGACAAGCGTAACGAAATACACGTGTTGATACCAAGATGATGCATGAATGACGAACCCGTACAAAATAAAAAATTACAAAAAAGGGCTCATGACTACTTAACCAGGTTAAACTTAACCCAACTACCTATCCATGACCTGAAATGCATCTCAAAAGAGTAAAACAACAAGCATACAATGCATTTACTGGAAAATAACACAAAACTACATTACTTAGTCATCAAACCAAATTAAATTGGGTCGGAGTGTTACAGATTAATGGTGATTTGATTATATTAATTAATTCATATTTAGGAGTTATTAGAAATGTAGTTAGGATTGTTTATAAATTTAATTGGGGTTTAATTACTTGTGGTTAATATTTTATTTAAATTGATTAGAATTTAATTAATATGTAATTGGGGGTGATTAAATCTTAATTAGAATGTAATTGGAATTCTAACTTGGATTGTAGTTTAAGTTGAAATTTCGAATCTAAATCTAGGATTTGGATCTTCTATCTTATATAAAATAATTAGGTGTTTTTATACCCAACAATGATTAATTGTTCCCTTCCTTTTTTATCACAATGTGATTAAGTTTGGATTTATAATTTGAATATCTTTTACGCAGTTTGTAAAATACACTAACTATACATAATTGGATTAGATGGATTCCTTTCTCTTTAGAAAAGCTTGTTGAATGTTCACATGAGAATTGGACTGAATTAAGAATGGAAATGTGAGATTCGGAATACACCACATAATAGACAATGAAGGTAGGATATTAGCATCGTGGACTCCTAGTTCCATTGTGAAACAGGGTTGGTTTTCATGTGTATATTTAACTAACTATGATCATTATGTGGGTTAGTACTTACCCTTAGAGAACTTGAACTAACATATGATCATAATACATTTTTAAATTAAGTAATCAAGTATTTAAATTGATATTGAGTTGAATATTATGAATTAAGGGTTTCATAGCATGGTTCATTGCGCATCAGTAAATATATGTATTTGTATATACATATATATATATTTGACCGACTACAGTTTGGAGGTGCACATATGCTATTGGGTCAGCGTGTACGGTAGGATATAGTACATAGTTGTGCCATCTGTTATATCTGCTGGAATACCCATTTTTGTATATTTCTGTCTATAGGAATACACATTTTTGTATATCTGTGGGAATACTCGTTGTTGTATATTATATCTGCAGAAATTCCTAATTTTGCATCTTGTATCTGTGGGGATTCCGATTTTATACATTCATGCCATTGGATTTGCATTCGATATATTTTGAGTCAAAATGAAAAATATGTTTTAATTCAATTGATTAATACTATTTCTTACAATTTACCCTCTTGCTAAATTACGTCAATCTGACCCATTACTTTTGGTGTTTAGGTTCCGCTACCGGTGTTGAACCGAAGAATCAAGCAATGCAGGAGATTCAGCCAGATAGCGGAGTTATTGAATAGAGCAACAATGACATCGTCTGAGGTGTCTTAATGTTAGTGCTGAGATCAGGCCTTTAGATTATGTAATAAGGCCATGTTTGAGGCCATTATTTATTCATTAAAATTATTTGTCTTAAAATTACAACTTTAATTATTATGCTTCAAAGAACTTGATCTTGATTTTATTGTTATTGAGATTTGTTCTATGGTCGATGTATGATACTTATCTGTGCAGATTATGGATTTCAGTTCCGCATGTGATTTTGGTTGCTTGATCACCTAACAATGCCTCACGAAAGACTTTGATCCACCCAGAATTAGAGCCTGTATTGTTTATGTAAGAAAGTTTTTAATTGCCACAATTTTCACACCTTTAGAACCGGGTTTGGATGTAGCCTAATTTTGGGGGATTAACATATCTTAGGCTACCAATTAAGCTTTTGAATAGTGTTGGATTGACAATTCTTCCTTCTCCTTCTCATGTTAATATCAAGCCAGTTGTTGTAGGTGTATTCACCTCATTGCAATCGGTCATTCTTCAAGAAGTTCTTTTGAATATTTCTTCTAAGAAATGAAACTTCCATCTGGTTATTGCCTTACTTTTATCCCAAGAAAGAAGGACATTAGCCCACAATCTGTCATCTTAAATTTCTTAAAGATAGCATGCTTGAATTCTTCAAACATTTGATAATTGTTCCCAGTGAATAATAAGTCACCAACATAAATGCATATGATGAGCATTTCTCCACAAATGTTTTTCTTCATATGGACTGCATGCCCATAAGGACATTTGGAAAAGACATTTTCTTGCAGGTCAATATGAGCATTCCAAGCTCATGGGGCATGCTTTAGTCCATATAATGCTTTCTTTAGGTGATATACTTTTTGCGCCTCTCCTTCCACGGTAGAGCCTTTAGGCTGCTCTATATAGACTTCTTCATCAAAAATGCCATTTAAGAATGCTAATTTAACATCCAGATGATAGATTTTCCAACAGTGATGAGCTACAAGAGAGATTAACATTTTTACCATATCAAGTCGGGCAACTGGAGCAAAAAGTTCTTCATAGTCCACGCTATACTGTTGGTTGTAGCCTTTAGCTACAAGCTTTGCCTTGTACCAATCAATTTCTCCATCTGCAGTGTGCTTGATTTTATATACCCATTTAACTTCAATAGCACTTTGACCTTGAAGAAGTGTAGTCAACTCCCAAGTATCATTTTTCTCAATCACATGCAGTTCTTCCCCCATTGCATTTCTCCAAGACTCTTTCTGCATTGCCTCATCAAAAGTAAGAGGCTCATCATCAGCATAAAGACGTAAGAGATTTATTTCCTCATTTTCTTCATATATATATATATATCTCTTAGGTTTCTCATCTTGAGCAGAGTTGTAGATGAGGAAGAGCTTCGACCTAATGGGCTCCTTGCTGATGATGTGTCTTGTCTTTCTAGACTCTTTCAAATAGATGATGTGGCATGTGGAGGTGTAACATCATTTTTCTATGAGTCTTCAGGATTTTGAGGATGTGTATCTTGCTCTTCCATTTCGAGTGGCTTTTCTGTAATTGTGCTCTCTTCATTCCACTTCCATGCTTCCTCTTCACTAAAGACAACATCTCTACTTACCATCACTTTTTTAGTAAGTGGATTGTAGAGCTTGTAGGCTTTAGACTTCTCACTATAACTAACACATTTTTGTTCACAATCATCAGGCTTCTTTCTCCTAGTCTCTAATACTTGTGGATCTGCAACACAACCAAAGATTTTTAGGTGTGCCACACTTGGTTTATGATTGCTCCATGCCTCCTACGGTGTTTTGTTTCTGACGCTTTTTGTAGGACACCGATTAAGCCAATAGGCTGTGCATGCTGATGCTTCTACCCAATATTCTTTAGGCAAGCCTTTTTCTTTAAGCATCGTCCTCCTCACATCAAAGATAATGTGATTTTTCCTTTCCACGATACCATTCTGCTACAGAGTGTAAGTAGTTGTAAACTGTTGTTTGATGCCCTGCTTCCTGCAATATTCTCAAAACTCATTTGAGGTGTACTCCCCACCACTGTCAAATCTGAGTGATTTGATTTTATAACCACTTTTTACTTCAACATGAGCTTTAAATTTTTTAAAGATAGTAAAGACAGCAAACTTTTCTTTAATAAAATACACCCAGAGCTTTCTACTGAAATTATCAATAAAAGGGATGAGATATTTGTTAACTTCATGTGAAGGTGTCTCCAGTGGTCCACAAATATCCGTATGAATCAGTTTAATGGTGCCTTTGCTTAATTTCCATGAATTCCCAACTGGAAAAGAACTCCTTTGTTGCTCTTCAAGTGTGCATGATTCACATAAATGTTCAAGCTTTTTGATAGCTGGCAAACCATGAACCATATTTGAAAAAGATTATAACTTGAGATCGTTATAGTGAAGATGCCCAAATCAAAGATGCCACTTCCATGACTCATTATTCACAAGTCCATATAAGTATTTTTTCTAGTGTTGTATTAAGATGGAGTGGGAGCATTCTATTTTTCAACATTTGAATTCGAGCAATGTGTCTTCCATGAGCATCTTTTAATGAAAGAGAGAAACTTTCCATGTGTATTACATACCCCTTTTCTACAAGTTGGCCAATGCTAAGAATATTGCTTTTCATACTAGGCACATAAGTCACATTGGAAATATATGTAGGCACACCATTTTTTTGAGAAATTAAAATTTTTTCCTTACTTTTACTAGAGGCTTTGATGAGTCTCCAAGACTTACTTTCCCACTGACATCTTCTGCAAGCTCTTCAAAGAATTCTTTCCTCTCGCACTTGTGATTGCTTGCTCTGTAATCAAGGTACCACATATTATCTTGGTCATATCCACCTTCATGTGCTAGAAGAACTATGGAGACTGCATTTCCTTCATCTGTTACTTTTGCAAAGTAGGACCGCTCCTTCCAATTAGTGGGTTTGCTACAACAATTTGAAGCATGGTGTCCAAACTTTGTTACAATTGTAACATTGAACACTTTTTTAATTTCCACAACCGCAAGTAGATTTTCCCTGGCTTGCTCCTCTTCTGCAATTAGAGGTGCTTTTCCATTGATATTGTGCATGGTTTTAAGAATTTGCTCCCACTTTATCTTTACAGCAGATGCTTTTGGTGCTACCATCTTGTTTTGAATTTTTATAACCGGGCTTTTTTTCACTAAAAGTCAATTTTGACTCCAATGCCTACTATAAGATCATAGAGCTAGTATAACCGCATGCTCAAACTTGGTTGTTAGCGATCGTAAAACTTTTTCAACAGCACGATTATCTTCTATTTTTTTCTCCATTTCTCTTTAATTGATTGACAATTTTAAGTAATCAAGAAAAAAAATCAGAAACACACTCACCTTCTTTCATATGGATTGCCTCAAATTCAACTTGAAGAGTCTGAAGGCGGATTCTTTTCACACAATTAACTCCCTTGAAGATGGTGCTCAATATCTCCCATGCTTGCTTGCTCGATGTTGCCTCGACGATTTTCTCGAAGGTTAATTCATCTACCCCTTGATAGAGTAGAAACAAACCCTTCTTGTCTTTTTTTACTTTGGTCTTTGAGTACAGTTTTCTGTTCCGTGGTGTAAGCAGCTTCTTGCTCATCATTGGGCTCTACATACCCATCAGTGACGATCTCCCATAGGTCATGCGATCTACATAGCGCCTTCATTTGGGTACTCCAGTTTTTATAGTTCTCCTTCATAAGCTTTGGGATCTAGGGTTGAACCAAGCTTGGTGCTATCTCTACTAATGAATAAGAGGGAACTTGACGCTCTGATAACACTTGTAGGAAATTGGGTGGGTCTTACACAATAATCACTCACCAAGATGCATGCACAATGATAATTTTATTCCACTACCAAATTGAGGAAAAACTATTACAAACACTATTGAATACTATGGACCCACTCACAAAATATAGCTACTGCAAATGGACTCGACACAAACTCAACTGATGCATGCCATGAGCCCTCACACACGTACATAAAGATGATCCACATTCATAGGCGGTAGAAAAATTTGTGGCAGTAAAATCGGCCACGTTAGTACTTCATTACAACCCTTTCATCAAGACGGTAATGATGACGTGTCCGATTTGCATTCAAAGTTAAGTCGGTTAGATGGCTTTGGTGATGGCCTGATAAGAGGTGCCGACGTGGTTGATCTCAAACCATTTGATGGAGTAGTCGGCTACACAAAATGATGGAAGTGGGACGTGGTGCAGGTCGGCAACAAAATAAATGATGATGATGTAAGATGTGGAACTTGGTACACCATCCGATCAAGTGGGCTAAACAAAAGGTGATGATGGGAGTTAGGGTGGAGTTCGCTCCAATATGCATGAGAAGGCATCGTTGACCAACAGGACTGAGGTTGTGGATGGAGTTCAGCATATTTACACATTTGACATAAGTTGTAGTTTTATGCTAATTATGTTAACTTGACAAAAAAGTCATGAGATTTCTTTCTTAATATGTTGATTTGGCTCTAATGGATTGCATGCTCTTAAAGTAGGTGAGTCTAAAAACAAAACATGATGGGTTCAGATCAACTGTAGGAGAGCGACGCCATGGAGTCCACTCCATCCATATGTGAACAGATATTCAGTGCATCCGGAGGCAAGCGAAAAAATGATGATTACACAACTAAAGTACAAAACTAAGATAATATTGAAACTAAAATAATGAATGACCCATCTACATGGTCATAAATAGCAGAAATTGAATAGGAGTCTTGGAGAGCAAAGTCCCTCTATGTTATTCTAAAGATTTCAACTTGATCAGGAGGCTCAAAGTCTGGTTCGTTGAAGGTCCTCATTACTCGAATTGGTCACTGGATTTACAATGGCTCATTCAATGTGATCGTAATCATCCCTTGGAAAGCAAAGTGGAAGACTAACAATGGCCCACTTTTTAGTACGTAAGTATTATTGTCAATGATTAAAAAAAAAACCACTGATCCTATTGCTATGAACTTCTACTTATGCTATGTAATAATGGTGCACCCTCTCATTGAAATCACGGAAATCAACGTAAAGGTTTGCAAGTATATCAAGCTCTTCAATAGCCTAGCAGAACAAAGCATACGAACATGAACAAAAGCATTTGAAATATTTAGAAAACGTTAGAAGTTAAGATCCAAAGCCTTCCATTTATTAATTCCAAAGGCATCATACAGATACATCAAATTTTTGAAAAACCTATACAATCAAACCATCTTATTCGAGTTAATGATATTAAAAATAATTTTACTTTACTCACATCAAGCCAATAATCACGTATAAGATGACCCAGTAAGAGTTGTCATTTCACTCCCATCCAAGGGGCCCCATCAACGACAACTCAACTTCTGATTCCTTCCCGTCATGTTAGGATGACGCTGATTCGCTCCCCATCAGTGTTGAAAAAAAATTTTGAAGACAAGTCAAATATTTATCACGTGAGCATATAAGCACATCATGTTCGTTGCTGTCTTCCTCGTGGCATTCTCATTGTAGGTAATACGTCTCTGAAATTACAACCTAATGAGGATAAAAATAAAAATAAAAAAATTATATAAAAGTTATGTCCTATAAAATGAAATAGATTTTTTTATGCATAACACAAAAATCATTCCATTAGATGATACAAATATATATATATAATATATGGAGAATCTTCATACGCATCCGTCCCTCACCATTTTTTTTGTAAGAACTCTAAGTGGGGCCCATCTATCATTCAATCCAAACCTTGCAACACACATGGGACCCCATGATAGCAGCTCGCCTCAACCTTCGGTCAGATCCGAATTTATTGGACCGTTGAATTGACTATACACTAATCCAAACAGAATGAATTTGTGAGCCATGGATGAAGGGGTTAGGGATATGTGATTAGGACCAAATTTGATATGTTGAGTGCTTTCACATAGATCTTTCCAACCCCTCTAGTCTCATCCCTTGGTAGGGTCCATAGTGGGCTCCACCAAAGAGTGTGCATGAAAAGTCCATGATGGACGTATACACAAGAAAAAGCCCCATCTATCTATCTAAGCAGTTTTTGGGTGAGGATACAAAATTAATAATTAACAAATGCTCAAATCTTCTCACAAGGATATCAAAACCAAATCTACCACTCGGCCGCCTTCTTACTTAATCAAATGAGTCATCAATCTTTGCAAAAAACCCATTAAAAGTATACTACAACTTCAGAGCCGCATAGACCACTACCGGCCTTCACCACTATTGGCCTCCCACAGGTCACAATCTTAACATCGTCATTAACTGATCTCCATTGTTATCTACTCTTGGTCACGTGTAGGAGATATAGAAAGCGTGTAGACAAAAAATTGACAGCAGAGATGAAGGATGAAAAGAGTCAACCTCTCTAACAAAATTGGAAAGGGAGAGATTTTAGGGATGCAATTAAAGGTAAAGATATTATGGATGAGGGATTGTATGAGATGAGATATTAGGTAAGAAGAATAGGAGAGATTTTGCAGGAAGATGATGGTATGCCGTACGAAGCATTGGTAGAGATTGAATGACATTAGCTTAGAGAGGGAGAGAGAGATAATACGAATTGAAGCCCTAGAAGAATTCAGAAAATTTGGTACTCTTTATCTTTAACTAAACTTCATAGTGCAAATCACAGAAACTCTTAAAGGAGCACTGCTGTGGTGGCTCAAGACCTCTCTTAATTCTGACAAGTCATCGCGTGAACAAATTGGCTGATAATGTACATTATACTTTTTTGTGAAAATTTAGGTGGGGCTCATTTATCATCTAATCCAAATTTTACAATATACAAGGACTCTCATATAGTCACACGCTCTAAGTTTTGATCAAATACGAATTTACTGGGCCGTTAGATTAACTGTGCACCAATCCAAATGGATGAAATTTGTGGACCACGGATGAAGGGGTTAAGGAAATGTGATTGGAGCCAAACTTGATATTTTGGGCGATCCCACATAGATCTTTCTATCCCCTCAATTCTATCTCCAAATGGGAACTATATGGGCCCCATAAAAAGCTCTCACGGTAGGTGTGTGAGAACACTTCTGATAGGATTAAAGCCCTATCTTATATGTTTGAAGTTGTTTGTAAATAGCAGTGCAGCTTAGATTGGAACAAAACAGTCAGGTGACACAGGGCATCTATGGGCTTACAAATAACCTGTATGTGACCCAGTTTTAAATGGGCCGAGTAACTTCAACGTGCATCGAGTCCAGATTAACTTAACCCGACCAGTATAACACTCATTCAATGTGGAAAAATCTATTTAACTTGACCCTTCACTTGGCGAAAACCAAATCCATTTCAAATAGTAGGGGTGTACATCGATCGAATTGGATTTGATTGAGCCAAATTTGTCACCAAACCGTAACCTACGGATTGACGGTTTTATAATCCGTCACCAATCTGTTGCCCTTTAAAACCAATGCGAACCAAACTATAGATCAACAGTTCGGATAGGTTAAAATCGTTCAATCCGTTGGTAGAGCTCATGATAGGAATTCTTTTCCAATAAAATAAAATAAAAATATAAGTAAAAGTTGTAGGTGGCCCGTTGATAAAACTTGATCATAGGTGGCTGGTCTCTATCCTTCCTATGTGACAATTTTCAAATTATTAGATGAAGTCATTGTTAAGATCAATATGTTGGACATATTCATTCTATGAAATGTCTCAAAGTGACCAAATTTTGAAGAGGTTCATAAAGGATACATTTAACCATCCTATACGCTCCCACAAGGTGATTATGGTATGAGATAAACAACGTGATTAAGATATAAGATAATTGCCACATCACTAGATATATAATGTAGAATAAAAGTAATAATAGAAAGATATACAAGTAGATACCCCAAAATAAAATCTTTAAGCAAAAATCCTAAATTTTGAGTACTTCAAAAGCATAAATGACTAACTAGTATATATTAAATTAGTTTTTTAATTGAATCCTACTCTTTTAACTCAAAGAGAATTGTTTCATCAGTTCTATAAAGTCTTTAAAGGATCCTAACAGAAACTCACTAGGAAAATTTTAACAAAAGGATGAAATAAAACACACAAAACACTTAAACCTTTTGGAAGATATTTTGCAATTGGTACCACACAAAACACTTAAACTTTTTGGAAGAAATTATTGGCTTTTAACATTTTTTTATATAAAAATAAAATATATATTTGTTTCAATGAATTGGATCGGTTTAAATCCACGGATTAAGGGTAAAATACGTCATCAATCTATTACTAATGGATTAGGATTTTTTTCAATTCGTCATCAATCCATTAACCATTGGATCAGTTAAAAAACCAAAGATCAATTTAATAGATTGACAGATATTTTTTCTACACCCCTGTCAAATAGAACAACTATATTTGAGTTAACCATATTTGTGGCCAAAGTAAATGGTCATACTAAACCCTTGTTCCAATCCAAGTTTGATTTAGGACTAATTTCTCTCCATACAGTTCTTACACTATTGACGCCCCTTCGTACCTATCATGTACAATCCATTTGAGAAATGTGTTCCTTCCAAATAGCTAAAAGTGCAGTCCAACACTATGAACCCCCTTGGGCCCAGCTTTTATTAGTGCGGCCTATTTGACACTCTTTTCATTCCATTATCTGGCTTCATATCCAATATTACACTTATCGAACCTTCAATCAACATTGGGTTAAATATCAAGAAATTCTACAATTAAGATGCTATTAAGTTGAAGGCTAGGATTAGACCTGACAAACGGGTTGGGTTGACCAAATTCGGGTCGGGTCAACCCGAACCAGAATTTATTGGTTCCAACCCTAACTCAACTCATTTCTAAAATGGGTTGGAAACCTTCAACCTGCACCTGTAGCGAGTCAACTCGACCCGATCTGCCTAACCCGAATTTGATGCGGGCTGGGTCAGGTTAACCCAACCTAACATATTTAATTTTCATTTTATGTATGATTTAACTAATTTTATGTGGGCCAATGTCATTTGTAAATCTCTCTTTACATCTATATTCATTTACAATGTTGCATTCAGTATGAATTTATAATTTATCAATTTTCAAGGTCTAAAAAATGACAAATTTATAAATATTTTCTAACCCATTTATTGAGAATTTGAGATAATCCCTTTTCAATTTTTGTCAATCTTATAATTCCATATTTGAAAATAAGCATAAGACTCATTAACGATATTGTTTTTCATTCATATTAATATTTTAAAGGCAAATTTATATGCCAATATAAAAAAAACACATATCAATGTTACAACTGCAAAAACATTATATTTTCAAATAAAAAAATAAGTTTTATATTCTAAGTATTAAAATTTTACATAACTCCTCCACAAAAAATTAAGAGTACATAATTTATGGCCCACATGAATAAAAAAAAGTTGCATGAAAATTGGAAAGTCATGGTAATTTAGTAAAATCTAAACGGGTCAAACGGGTTAGGGCAGGTTAGGCAGGTCAACCCTAACTCGACCCGTTTTTATATGAGGTGGTAAACCTTAACCTTAACCCGACCCGTATTTTAAATGGGTTGGGTTAAGGGGGTCAAAAACAGATCGGGTCAAGCTGGATTGGCGGGTCGGGCTGAATTTTGCCAACTCTAGCTAGGATACCCCAATGAAGATGATTTTTTTTAATGCAAAATTTTAAAATAGGGCTTAAATTTTTCACAGCTTTCTAAATAGGACAAAAAAACCCTTAACATTTTAAAATAGGATTTAAGTTTTTCAATTACCTTTCAAATCAGGACATCCAATAAATAAAGAAGGTTTTGGGAGACTTTTTCCATCCATTTTCTTTAAAATACCAAAAATACCTTATGGCACTTCTCTCTGTTCAGGATCGACGATCTTCCCTCTCGTCCAAAACTAAATTGTCTACCTTTTTATCCGCTCTCGTTGGGTAGCACCTGGCACATAGGAGACAATGTAGGCAGAGCCAATTAGGGACTGAGTTAGGGAGCAAGTAAGGATAAATCCACTCTTATTGATGGTCACAAAGTCTTCTCCCTCTCTGTTTGCAACACAAAGACAGGGCTCTTCGGGAAAGGGATTTTTGGCCTGAAATTAGAGATATCCCCCTTCCTCTGTCCTTTCTCCTTTGAGCTACATGTGGCCGACCAAGTCAGCAACAATGATCAGCGGCTGGAGGACCGTTTTCGACAATGACGGTGACTCTGCGATACGTGCTCCAGTCCAGACTGTTGTCTTGGGGGAGGAGACTTCTCTCTTCAATGTTAGAGGCTCACCCTTCTCCTGTCTATATAGGGATTGAGACCAAATCTCTCTATTCTTTTCTTTATTTCAAGGCTTTTAAATGTCATCTTTCGTGTCATGACTCATGAGGCTAGGTCCGCTATTTTCATAGCGGATATGTTAGCCAAGCACAAATTAATAGATTAGTTCAATGGGTTGGTGCAAGTATATAATTAAAAATGGAGTGCTGCATCTCTCTCTCTCTTTTTTTAATGATCTTTTGTTACCGCTTCAAAACAAAAAAAAAAAGCTTTGCTCTTTTTTTGCAACTGCAACTCAGTCCTGCAAGTTGATTCCGAGATGAAAGAGGGCCGGAGAATTAGTTTACATCACAGTGTACATCTGAGTGTCCACTGGCCGAAAGTGGATCGTCATCACCAAGATCCACTACAGCTAGGTTTGCCCGCACGACACACCTGACGTACCTAGGAAGAGAAGTCCTCGGGACGAGGCGAAGAAAACAAAGTAGCAGTAAATGACGCCTGTCAAGAGAATTATATAGAGAGAATGGACGAGATGGGGTAAGTGTCTTAAATGATTCAGCTTCCAACTCTAAGTGAAAATAAAATGATTCAGCTCACAGTAGACTCGATGAAGACGTCGGATTATTGGGTTACATCGCACTGAACATCGAATTGCATAGTCCTTTGTTCGATGTCAGCGATGATGAAATTGACGCCACTGTGGATAAATTCTGTTGTGGCCTTTCCGATCCCACTTGATGTGGTACGAGAGGTGTCGCCAAAGGGAAGGATCATGGACCCTTAGAGGAGAGCAGGGTCATAAGGGTATTTTTGATATTTTGAAGAAAATGGATGGAAGATGTCACCGGAAGCCTCTTCATTAACCGGATGGCCTTGTTTGAAAGTCAAATGAAAAACTTAAGTCTTATTTTCAAATGTGAAGGTTTTTTTTTTTTTTTTTAAATAGGAGCCTTGTTTTTAAATTTTCTCTCTTTTTAACCTCCTTGTCCATGCGGAAACCTACCATTTGCCCTCTTTCCATTAAGAAATTTGCACCTAAGCTGGACTACATATAACCCATATGAAACCGGCTCGTATGAAAACATTCTCTCAATATATAAATGATACAATAATAATTTTCAATTCAACTAATCCGAGGAAACCAAATGAAAACCCATTTTTGTGAATCCATAGAACACAAACTCAACTTTGCTTTCAGACTTAATCAAATTCTTTTCTTGGGCATTTCTATGTTCTTTTCTCTCAGGGTTTTTATCATTTGACTAATGACCTGCTTGCTCAACAATTGTTCAATTTTAAATTTGCATATATTTTCCTAGAATGGGTCACAATATTCTTAATCCATTTTTTCGACATTGTTTTTGTTAGAAACCTAAAGATCCTTTGAGATAAAGCTTAGAGAAGAAGACTTTTGGAGAAAATTGTTGTGTCCGTCACTGGGCAAACTGCTTGTAATATATATTGCCCAAGTAAGTGGCATAATTATAGTGTAATTGATCTAATTGAAATACTGAAAAGGAAAACCATTAGAACACCACTTAATACAAAATCTAATATAAATGGAATGCATAGTGAACAATGGTTGACCAGATCCGACATAATAATCCTCCAAATTCAGCACAAGGGATATTTTGTACATGGGCCTAATTTGAGTCAGGCCACATCTAAATGGCCTCATCCAAGCTAGCCACATTTCTACACTCTTTCTCAAATTGATGCAAGGAGGAGCAATACAACAATTTGGAAAAGCAGATAGTCATGGCGATCCTTGGGCATTGCTTTGATGAAGATGTCAGCCAATTGGACGTGGGAAGAGAGATAATGTCAGAGACAATTTGCTAGCGAATGAAATGATAGTCTATCTCAATATGCTTTGTGCACTCATGAAAGATAGTATGTTTGGTAATGAGAATGGAACTTGTGTTGTCAGCAAAAAGAGTAGGACTAGCAAAGAAGACACCAAACTCTTTTAGCAGTCGTCGAAACCATATAGTTTCGCTACTTGCGGAGGACATAGATTGATACTTTGCCTCGGCCGATGATCTAGATAGCATGATATGTTTCATACACTTCCATGAGATGGGAGATATGCCAAGGAACATATACCACCTTGTAGTAGAGTGACAGATATCAGGGCAGCCTGCCCAATCAACACCAGCATAGCATTGTAATATAAGGATAACACAGATGGGTATAAAAGTCCACTGTCTTTGGTACCCTTCATGTAATGGAGGATGTAGAAATGCAGTATATTGTACGAAGATGGGATTTGTGTATATTACTGACAAATTGGCTCATAGCATACACCGCATGAGAAATATTAAGCCTAGTCATAATCATACAAAGCAGGCTACCCACCAAACGTTAAAAAATAGTAGGTCATCAAGTTGGCACCCATCATCTTTGCTAAGTTTAACATTGCGCTCAAGAGGAGTATCAAATGGTTTAGAATATCATTTAGTCTAGCAAATTTAATTAAATCATCAGCATATTTGGTTTGATGAAGTCGTATACCTTTTGTGTTTCTTAAAATCTCTAGACCAAGAAAGTATGTCAAAACGCCAAGATCTTTCATTGGAAAGGTACACATCAGATGTGATTTGAGATCAGAGATACCTTCAGTATCGTTGCTACTTATGATCATGTCATCAACATAGATTAACAACAATGTGGTGTCTTGGGATATGCATTTGATAAAAAGAAAGCTGTCATTAGAACTCTACAACAAACTAACTTAAAGAATGGCTGATTGAAAAATTTTTAAACCATGTACGTGGAGTTTGTTTAAGGCCATATAAGGATTTCTTTAACTTGTAGACATGCTTAGAAGGGCATGCATTTGAGGTGGCCATGGAGAAAAACATTCTTTATGTTCATTTGCCAGAGGGGCCATTGCTGTATAGAAACAACACCGAGTAAGCATCGAACAGTGGTCATTTTAGCAACTGGTGCAAATGTGTCTTCATAGTCAATTCTGTATTCCTATTTAAAGCCTTGCGCAACCAATCTAGGTTTGTAGTGATCAAGACTGCCATCAAGTCTAAACTTGGTGGAATAGACCCATTTGCTCCTGATGATAGTCACATTTGGATGAAAGGCACCAGATCCCAAGTTCGATTTTCTTCAGAAGCAAGTAATTCCTTTGTCATACATCTTGCAATTATGGGATATTAGTAATCTATGAATAAGAAGTTCGTATAGAAATGGAATCTAAAGTGGTTAATAATGCAGGCAAACCATATCTATCTGGAGGTTCTGAGATACGACTAGATCGTTGTAAGGGAGATGGGTCAAGAGGATCATTACCATTAATGGCATGAAGCAGTGGCGGCAGCTAATTGGGAGCAGGAGCGGTAGGAGGTGTTGTTAGTGGACGACAGGAACAAACTTGTGTTCTTTGAAGTTTTGAAACAAAAGCTGCGAAGTGAGGAAGATAAAAGACTTGTATATCTTCGTGTAACGACCCAAAAATATGGAGCTCTTCAAATTCTTAAAATGCTTTCAAATTTAGAATTTCATAATAATTATAAGTAAAATTCCAAGAGCATAAAGTTCGAAGCATAAATTATATTTCGTATATTGATGTCTTAAAGTCAACCAGAAGTACTACTAAAATGATAGCAATTTTTAATTTAATCTAATAGAGTACTGCTAGTATTGGTTGAGCCCATCAAAATAAAAGTTATTCTCTATCTGCTCAATTAGCCACACATACCGAACTCTATTGGTTGATCTCCATCATCTCCTAAGCCCACTATGAATGCATTACCTAAAGTATGGCAAACCACTAATCAGTAATACTGGTGAGTAGAATCTCTAACATAATTAAATCAAATAAAAAATAAAAATCAACATAAATCCGCCTCATCCCAACTGAATGAATAATATATTTCAAGAAATAATAATGGGTCAATATGGATATCCTGTTGTTATACTAAGTATCTTTTCATATCAATGAATTGGCAAATTTCCAAAACCCCACACCGGAGTATCTACCTTTCTATAAACAATATGACTTATCACCCACTATGCTAGTTGACCTTATTTACCCCGGCGAATCATCCATGATGAAAAGTTTGAATTCATCCTCAACAACATGGCCTATTATCCGCTATGATTGTAGACCATCTTTCCTTTGACCACCATCCACGAGAAATTTTGTTTATTTTCTACAACATGACCTACTGTCCACCATGATTCAAACCATTTAAATATTCTTCCCCAGTTGAGCCTTGTATACTGGTGTGCATAACATAACTATAAAAAAAAATAAATTTTTAGATATCAGTAATTATCATATTAAAACAATTACTCTCATCAGGTCTTACAAGATGTCCAAGTGGTACTAGGCCCCACTAGTCTAAGCTTTAGGTAAGTCTTTAACATTATCCTGCTTTATATACACCTTAAAGGTCGTAGTGGTGGTTCTTAAACATAGATACAAACACAAGGGCCAATTCTGTAAATTACATTACTGTGTGGTACAAATAATGCAAGTCGACAGAACAATAATGTACCCAGTACAAGTCCCACGCCTCTACCTCTTGAGGAAATTAAATGGTGGGACCAATGGTCCAAACCACATGGGTCCACCACCCTGGTGGTCACCCATCAGTCCCCTACCAGATGTGGAGGACTAATCACAGATAGGGTGAGACGTTCCAGGGTGTTTCTTGACGACCCCTGACTGGGGACTTCCAATATCAGATTTCATCACCACGTCAATCCATCCTAGTCTATGATTAAAACAATCCACAATAGGCATGTTAATCATAGAATCTATCTAACCAATCATCAATACAAGAAAATTGGGTTTTGAACATCATTTACTCATAACAGTGAGGTCGATAGTTCTTATGTTTGCAACAAGTCAATCCTGGGGTTGGATGGTGGGGCCCCCAACGGTCCAAATCAAAGAGGGACCCACCCCTAGGGTCGCTCAAGGATTTTCTTTTAGGTCATGGGAGCTGATTTTCCATCATGTGGGGCACAGAGTCCCACAGGCAATGCCGACAAGATAGCACAATGGCGTGTCGGAAGTAGTGAAATTAGTTTCCGACTTGGTTTCTCCCCCTTCTTTGGGTCGATTTGAGTTGGTAATCTCATCTGAACATCCTGTCATCCATTATATCATAGATTTGAAAATCACCTAGGTATGAGTTGAGAACTCCCAACCTTATTCCTATTTCAGTATTGCCAGTCACTGTTGAAATTTGCAAAACCCTCAAATTATTAATCCAATATCATCCCCAAATCATATTCATCACCAATTAAAGAAATCAACAAAAAGGAGCACATGCACGAAGAATGAGCAATTCTACTCATGTTGAATAGAAGATTGACGCCGCGCTGTGAGTGGTCTTGAGTCAGACATCCACTATGTATCCTAATCTCCTCCACCAAATCTCTACTTCTATCACCACAAAAACACCTCTTAAATGAGATCTCTCTTCTTCTCATCCTTGGAAAAAGGTAAAGAGAACAAGGGAGAGGTGATCTCCCATTTATAGAAGTTATGGTCGTCTAGGGGGAAGGTCACGATGCTTGAAATTCCCCACATAAGGAGTCCTTAGAAATTCTCCACGGTAGAGTTACTCTTGGGTACTTTAAGAGTCTCACCAGTTGGTATTCAGGGATTATTACAGGTGGGCTTGGGTTAACTCCTAATATATCTTTGGGCCCTAAGTATCACTTAATTGAATCTGATAAAACTTGGCCCAGCGTCCCCAATCCAATCTCAAACTAGGTTGGTCAAATGTGGCCCATTTAGGACAGATTGGCCCACAAGGTTAGGTTCGGGTCGTTACACTTTGTGAGTAGAACGAAGGAAATTAAAAGGAATATGTTCTAAGAAAATAACATTCCAAGATATTTGAATCCGTCTGTCATTTAGTTCATAACATAAGAACCATGTGTGTTCATCACTATATCCTAGAAACAAACAATGTGCAGCCTCAGAAAATAACTTGTTACGCTCAAGAGATGGTAAATGAACAAAACAAAGACAACCAAATACTCTCAAATGTGAGTATGTAGGTGGATGACCAAACAAACACTCATATGGTGAGAGTTTTCCAAGAATAGAGCTAGGGACTTTGTTGATGATATGGATTGCAATATAGCAACTTCACACCTAAATGTAGGAAGACCAAAGATTCAATAATCATGGTTCTGACCATCTCAAGAATATGACGATTCTTCTTTTTAGCTATCCCATTTTGTTGTGGTATGTGAAGACAAGATTTTTTATGCATGATTCCCTTGTCAAATAGAAATTCCAAAAATGCAATGGATGTATACGCTCCCCCTGAATCAGAACGCAAGTTTTTAATAGATTGTTGGAATTGATTGTGAACCATATTATAAAGGATTTGAAATTTGAATCTCAAAAAACATATCCGAGTGTAGCGGCAGTCCATCATCATCATCATCATCATCAAAGCCTTATCCCAACCATGTTGAGGTCGGCTACATGAATTCTATTTCTCCATTCCGTTCTATTTTGAGCTAAATCTTTCGATAAGTGCAACTTCTTTAAATTTGAATTAATGACTTCCATCCATGTTTTCTTCGGCCTACCCCTACCTCTTGATGGACCCTCCACCTGTATATCCAAACTTTTTCTCACCGGTGCCATTACTGGCCTACGCTCAACATGCCCAAACCATCTTAAACGAGTTTCTCTAATCTTATCTCCTATTGTTGCTACCCCTAAATGCTCTCGAAAGCGCTCATTTCTAATTTTATCTTTCCTAGTTTTACCACACATCCACCTAAGCATTCTCATTTCCGCTACATCCATCTTATGAATATGTGTCTTCTTAATTGGCCAACATTCTGCTCCATATGTTATAGCTGGTCTAACCACTGTCCTGTAAAATTTTCCCTTCAATTTTGTTAGCATTTGTTTATCACAAAGTACTCCCGAAGCCAGTCTCCACTTCAGCCATCCAGCTCTGATCCTATGCTTCACATCTTCGTCAATCTCCCCATCCTTACTAATCATCGAGCCTAGGTACCGAAAAGAATCTTTACGTGGTATCTCATGGGTTTCAATTTTGACAGTGGTTTCAACACTTTGTATATGTCCACTGAAATTGCAATCCATATATTTTGTCTTTGTACGACTTATTTTAAAGCTTCTAGATTCTAATGCCCTCCGCCATCTCTCAAGCTTTGCATTTACACCCTCTCTTGATTCATCCACCAATACTATATCATCTGCGAACAACATACACTATGGTACTTCTTCTTGAATATGCACAGTTAACTCATCCATAATTAATGCAAAGAGATAAGGGCTTAAGGATGATCCCTGATGTAAGCCTATAGTCACGGGAAATCCGCCCGTTTCTCCACATGTGGTTTTCACATTTGTTATTGCACCTTCGTACATATCCTTTAAAATTTCAATGTAACCTCTTGGGACATTCCTTTTCTTTAAGACCCACCAAATTAAATTCCTTGGTACCCTATCATAGGCTTTTTCCAAATCGATAAAGACCATATATAGATTTTTCCTCTTTGCTCGGTATTTTTCCATTAATTGCCTAAGTAAAAAGATAGCTTCCATAGTTGATCTCCTTGGCATAAAACCAAATTGATTTTCCGAAATCTTAGTCTTTTTTCTCAGTCTTTGCTCTATTATTCTCTCCCATAACTTCATAGTGTGACTCATAAGTTTAATCCCTCGATAGTTGGTACAATTTTGTATAGTTGTAGCGGCAGTCCATCAAAAAATGTAATATAGTACTTATATCACATTCTACTTAGATGTGGAATAATGCCCCAACCATCTGTGTGTATGATATCAAATGGTGCTGTTGCATGTAAATAGTGAACTGGAAAGGGAAGCACAGTGCTTTTACTAAAACAAGTGTCACATTTAGACTTAACAAGATCAAAACTAATTTTATTATTAAAAGATGATCTAAACAACCAATTTGAAATAAAGACAGCAAGTTAGAATTATTCAAATAACCCAAGTGACGATGCCAAGTGGTCCATAAATTATTCAAAACACTCAAAATAAAAGCAAAGAAAGAACTAAAGCCTGAGAAACTGGATCCTATGTCTAGGAGAAACAGCCTGCCATGCTTACTCACCATCCCAATCACCTTCTCAGTTCGTCATTCCTGTATAACTCAACCAGAAGAAGAAAATTGGACTCAGCAGCCATTATCAACCAATTGTCCCACATAAATCAGATTTGCAAATAATTTTGGAACAAAATAAATATCAAATAGGTGAAACTGTTGGGATTGAGGTGTAGATAGTTCTATGGTAGATATAGAAAGGGGATGACTATTTGCAGTAGTTATCTTCTCTTTTCTGCCATAGGATTTATGATCTTTTGTGATGACCATTTGCAGTGGTTGTCTTCTCTTTTCCATGATAGGATTTATGATCTTTTAGGTTTTGTGCAACAGAAGTTACATGGTTCAAGGCTTCTAAGTCTAAAACCCATGTAGAGGGTGTAATGGATGTGGTTAGGGTTGTGGAAGAATGAAATGCAAGAAATGATGTTCAGAGAAAAGGCGGACCATTAATGCCCTTAGAGGTAAATATGGAAATGACAGAAGCATTGATCATCTTGTGGATCTACACCGGGGTCATGGTGACTATATCATTGGTTGTTGCTCTTGTATGAG
Organism: Sextonia rubra; assembly: GCA_037013555.1. Taxonomy (NCBI): domain Eukaryota; kingdom Viridiplantae; phylum Streptophyta; class Magnoliopsida; order Laurales; family Lauraceae; genus Sextonia; species Sextonia rubra. The sequence continues at coordinate 13,399,938 of JASUAD010000011.1, forward strand.
CTTGAAACACAATCTAAGCTTGCTTAGGGGAAGTATCATTTTTCTTGGAAAGCCTTCTTGTACAGTCAGAGATAACATGATCGGTTCTCTTTGCAATAGTTGCAAAATAATTTTTTTCGGCAGTTGCATGCTACATACACATAGCTTTGCATTCGAAACACTAAACCTTTTAACCACGAGATGCTAACAAAGGAGTTTCCTTAGTTGGAGTATTACCTGGTATAGGAGCTACATGAAAACTTTTGGTTCTTCAGAGAGTATGTTGAGAGGCAAGTCGGATTTCTTAACAAAATACCTCCTAAACACATGTATTAAGATTAGGAGGGTTCTCTCGATTCATGAGTGCAACACGAACTGGTTCATACCGAGGGCGCAAGTTTATAAGAAATTAACTTAAGTGCAGTTCTTCTTAAAGCTTAGGGCCTATTTGGCATTGTTCTTGCATTTTTCCCAATTTTGTGCTTAGATTTAGTTGTGCTCAGATCGGGTTGTGCAGAGACGAAACTTTATAGAACTTATTTGGAAATATTGTATTAAAATACTCTGCCAAGAATATGCCATACAGAACTTGTTTGTTAATAGGTTAAAAAACGTTTCTTCAACGAACGAAAGCAAGAGAATCAAAAGGTCTAAAATGTGGACTCAGCTTTTAATGTTTGCGGCACTTTATTATTGGTGTACGTGGGACCCACCTGTAGAAGTTAAAACGTAATATCCACCTTTAAAAATTAAAACATGGGGCCCATATTCATAAGATTTATAAAGTGAACCCACCTTTATAAGAATCATAATGTGGGCCCACCATTGAAAATTATAAGAGATTATAATGTGAGGCCACCTTTTTTAATGTAATTGTGGGACCCATCCTCATAAATTACAATATAATACACTTATAATGTAAGACCACCATTTGTGATCGTGCCTACGTGACCCACATTTAGAAATTACAAAGTAGAGCCACATTTTTTGTGATTTTGTACATATGACCTATTACAATGTGGGTGAAAATTATAAAAGATCAGAATGTGGGACCATCCTATTGGTTAATTGTAAATAGTCCCACTTTAAAAATCACGTGCTACCCTCCTTTAGAAATTAGAACCTAGGATTATATTCATAAGATTCACAATGTAGGCCCACATTCAACGCAATTACAATGTAACTCTACCTTTTCTTATTTTTTTTAAAAAAGATTAATTTTTTTTACAGATTAAATATGTTTTAAAAGAATAAATATTTTTTCAAAGAATAAATATTTTTTAAAATATTAAATATATTTTTTGAAATATTAAATATTTTTTTCAAGGATTAAATATTTTTTTAATATTAAATTTCTTTTTTTAAAAATTAAATATTTTTTAAATATTAAATATTTTTTTGAAATATTAAGTATTTTTTGAAATATTAAATATTTTTCCAAGGATTAAAATATATTTTTTGAAAAATTAAGTATTTTTTTAAAAATATTATATATTTTTTTGAAACATTAAGTATTTTTTAAAAAATTAAATATTTTTTTCAAGGATTTAATTTTTTTGAAAGATTAAATCTTTTTGAAAATTTAAGTATTTTTTCTTGAAGATTATTTTTTTGAAAGATTAAATATTTTTTTTAAATTTTTTTAGCATATAACTCATATTTAGAAATTAGAATATGGGGCTCACAGTCAAAGGATTTATAATGTGTCCCCACTATTATAAAAAATTAAAAATCATAATATGGGCCCACCTTTTGTGATTGTTAACGTATTACCCACTTTAGAAATTAAGTAGTAAGATTACTTTGAAATAAGTAAGAATCAATGTGCCAGCAAATTGTTCTTTTAAAAAAACATAGTTGTTTTTCTTTTTTTTTTTTTTTTCCGAGTTTCTTATGTTAGTAGGTTAAGATTTTGAAATTCCTTCCGGTGAGACTAAAATTAGGAACAATTATTTGCACATGCCAAATATATTTTCTACAAGCTTATCTCATAGAAACATGAGAATGTCCCAATGGCACAATGCTAAATGCACCCTTGAGCACTTGTGAGAAAAATTCAGAAGAAACCTAATGCAGGAGCAACTGGTCTCTTTCAATCCTTGGATTTAAAAATCTGCTGTAGTATTGTTGAACTAATTAATCACCTTGACGATATTTTGCAAGTTGTGTGTCAAGATGGAATTTTGTTGCTTTCTTTGTTTGATAATAGAGTTTCTTAAGGTGATGTCACATGTCTGATGCCTTTGTAAAGGCCTAAAGTGATATGAAAATAGACAGATCTACGGAGTTGAGAATCTAAGTAGCCACCTTGGCATTGTTCTGATTCCATGTGGCAACCGCCTTTTCATCAATAGCCCTAGAGGTAATACTGCTGCTGTCCTCTGCACTAGCGGATACTACAGGTTGAGGAATGGTGCCATTCAAATACCCAATCAGTCCTTTCCCTTCCACAAAATTTTTAAGGCGAAAGAACTATCTCATGTAATTTTTACCTGTCAATTTAATTGGGATGATGACCCCTTTTTCCATGATATGAAGCAAATATGAGTTACTGTGATGAAATAAAAGTGCTGCTCTTATGAAATAAGAGTGTTGAATCACAATAAGGTGACTCTGTATTTCAAGAAAAAGAATTGCTGGGCGTCCACTATTTTGAGAAGTAAAATGGCTGAATCTCCCAAATGTCAAGAGTAATAGAGAATCCAACTTCCAGGTTATATGAGAAACATAATTATGTGGCTACTGCCAAAATTTTATGTAAATCCAACTGTTAAATGCAAAGATATGGAAGATCAACCAGAACTGTTCTTGAAAAATGACGACAGAGAGAGTGGAGCAGAAACCAACCTTAGAGGTCTTCAAAAACCCAGAAAAAATTATGAGAACTCTAGCATAAATGGGTGCCAAGAGGGGTATCTGCCTTTCTTGATTTGGATCACAGAATGTGGGACCCACTTTGAAATCTGCCTCCTGCAGATTGTGCAGATGGTGGCTGCCTTCGCTGGAAGACGTAGTTTGACTGAAGAGAGAGATTTCTGGGAGATTGCTTAACTGAAGACTCTCAGCGGAGTCTTTGGCCAATAATGATCAAGGATGGACCACACAAACAGAGTGAGTGGCTGTTTGATCTTGACATGTTGCAGACAGTCTCTAGCAGTTAACCAAAGCTATATATTGAAGAGTAGATTTAGGATCTTAAAGCTTCTTTAGGATCTTAAAGTTTGGATACCATGTGAGGATCTTAAAGATCCTTTGAGACAAACCTTAGAGAAGAAGAGTTTTGGCGAAGATTGTCGTATCCCTCAGGGGATAGAATGCTTGTACTGTATATTGCTCTATTGCCCAATTGAGGGGCATGATTACAATGTAATTGATCTAATTGAAATACAGAAAAGGAAAACCACTAATACAAAGTCTAATATACATGGAATATATAGTATATGATGGTTAACCAGATCCCACATAATAATCCTCTAGATTCAGCACATGGATATTATGTAGATGGGCCTGGTTTGAGTCGGGCCACACCTGAGTCGGCCTGTTTGAGTTGGGCCTCATCAATGCTAGTCATATTTCTACAGTTTCGTATTCAAAATTTCCTCAAATTGTTAAATTTTGTTGAATAGAAGTTTGTTTATTTTGATATCTTGTCGAATAGAATTGTTAACCAAACGAGTCCAACATTTACTAAGGAAAGTTGGGTTTCTTTAACTATGCCAGCCCGTCTTAATGCTATCATTTTTAAGAAATCTTGCTAAAGCTGTCTTTTACTTCTACTTCAGAAACTGTAAGTTATCCCTTGATTTATTTCAGATTCCAAATTAAAATCAACACTTGTGAATGCATATACGTTCAAAACTCTATTAATTTATTTGTCACATGAGAGAGAGAGAGAGGTAGTGGTCGCATATCATATGCAGAAATATTTTTTATTAAGCTTATGGTACCCAGTAACAAAAGGAAAATGAGCACGACAAATTCTTTTCCCTCTCATTAAAAAGAAGTGAACATTGTTATTATTATTATTATTATTATTATTATTATTACTACTACTGCTGCCGCCGCCGCCGCCGCCGCTGCCCCTAATATTTTTATTAACAGGTAAACAGCAAGTTAGTTGACAAAGCACAAGCATAAAAAGAAGAAACGGAGGCACAATTACATAAAAAACTCACTGACGGCCAAAACATTTCTTCAGAGTGCTAAGGCATGGTTCACAAAATCCCATTGGCAAAGGCATACGTTGAAGTTGAGGTGGAGGTGGAGGTGGAGGTGGAGGTGGAGGCCTGTTTTGTGGAAAATGTTTATAGAATGCATTGACTGCTCCTCCTACCCCATCCTCTGATTTCATGGCCTTGGCCAGTTCCTTTGCCCGATCCTTTACCTGCATATCAATGAAAAACTCGAGCCATTAGGCAAGGCAATCGTCACAATTCTAATATCTTAGCCAAGAGATTGCAAAAGGTGCATTGAGCCAGGTTTCAGTAGAGAAACAGTAAGGCCCCTCCAAGAATGGGGCTTGACATTCAGGTCCACGTCCAACCAGCTAATAATTGGACTGAACTTAACTGTAAATTCCATTAACATTTGTAAATAGACCTGGACATGAGCTTTTGCAGGACCTGTGTGTAAAATTTTGGACAAACTTGGTGTAGGTCCAGTCCATCACTAATCAACCTTGGTTTAGGTTCTCAAACCTGATCCAAATATCAGTAGTTCAAGAGAGGATATGCAATGCCAGCAACAAGATCTTGGAAATTAGAATGCAAATTGCAACTTAACCATTCAACTATATCAAACAAGTGAACAGGAACAATAGAATGATCGATCTAGCAGCTTAATCACTTTGCCTTGAAATCCAGTTTTGTTCTCCCCATAAGCATAGCTTGGGGTAGGTACTGACTGAGAACATTCTAACGTCAGACATGTTAACAGAATAACAGTGTGACTCTAGGCGTTTTAGACCTTTTAAGGAGAAAACCCAAAAAATTTAATCAGAGCTTGGCTTTGTCAGTTCTTCTCCACTAATCCTTTTTAAGGGCTAACTTCTATGCTCTCACATCATGATTTGCTCGAGTAACCTTCATTGTAAATGTTAAGCAATGTCTCTAAGCCAAGTGCCACTTCAATGCAACTCTCCTGGAGTTGGTAGCAGAAATGATCATATGCATAATAGAGAGGGTGTGTCCTAGTCGTTACCTTTGGGTCCAACATGAAATATATTGCATGGACCAGCTTTTCCAATGAAAAATCATCAATTGGGATAGGAGGAGGGCCTACTCCTCTTGCATGCACTCGTTCTCCCCAGAAAGGCTGATCCCCAAAGAAAGGAACCACAGTTGTAGGGCACTACATACCATAATATAAAAATAAATAAGGATCAATCTCCTCTAAAGAAAATTACATTTAAACAGAAAGAATGATCCAGTACTAAATCTGGCGTGCCATGCTAAGGTAAAGAACCCTTTTACATTGGACACTGATACCCACCTTTCAATTGTGCGGACACATCGGATAGGACTCAACATAAAGACCTTCAGCATGTCCCTTGTGATGCTTCAAAGATAAAAGTCTAGTAGTCCTTCAAGATCTTACAAAATGGATGGAACCAAAGCCAGCCTAACAATTCATTTTGCTGGCTTTGAAGAGGATCATACCCAAAAGATGAAGAGGGCTATTGTTCATCAGAAGTGGACCTCATCCAACATAAAGACCTTTGTACTATAATGTGGTGCAGAGATTCAAACTGGATCATTCATTCATTTTAGAACAGACTCCAAATAATAAAGATACAATAGAAGATACCGCAGCTCTAACGCCAGCAGCTGTTGTTCCTGCACCCCCATGATGCACCTGAAACCAAAATGCAGGACAAGGCAATGTAGAAATTCAGAAAACAACACCAAAGTGCTACTGAAGCATAATTAATGAGGAAAACATTAAAAAAAAAACATGATTATGACTGATTTTTCATAATGATTCAAAATTATCTTTCATGTCTAAAAGTGCAAAATAACTTGTGTTGATAAATATGTTGGCTTCATCAATTACATCATATCAAACAGCATCTGCCTTTGCACACATGATTATGACTGATTTTTCATAATGATTCAAAATTGTCTTTCATGTCTAAAAGTGCAAAAAAAAAAAAAAAAAAAAGGAATAATCTTATAGTCCAAAATTGTTGCTTCTTTGAGAAGAAACCGATTCTGATACACCAGCAAAGCATGATATGTTTACAAATCTAAGAGTCTCTAAATAACTACTTGTAAAATAGTTGTTCTCAGTTTACCCTTGTATATACCCTCCCCTTAAATGCTTCCAGAAGGGTATTCATGAAATTGTGCCTTGTGAAGATTAATATAAGTATAGTACCCTCCCTCTTCGAGGGTACGATAGATATTTTGCTAATCTTAATCCTATTATGGTATCAGACCAAGTTTTGTTTAGGGTTACCTTGTTCCTCTGGATCTAGCTCTCCCTCAATGATCATGCTAATCCCAAATTTCATCCCAAGAAGGAATCAAAGATCCCTAGTGTCACGATCTTCTCCGTATCGGCATCGAGGATCGCTTGGGATCTGTGTCCCCTCTACATGTAAGGACCTGTCCCCACATATAATATTTAATTGATTTTAGGAATTAAATAATGTATTACGTCAATTAGAGGGAGTTGATCAATATTGGGGATTTAGGGCACACAGGGCACAATCAGCTGGGACACAATTAAGGGATTAATTAAATAATCAAGAAAATTTAAAAAAATTAATGATAATTATCAATTAATTAAATTAGATTTGGTGGGACCCATTTGGATTGGGACCCACTGAGTTGGAGAACCAACTCTAGTGTAAGTTAGCCCATGAGTAGATATATAACCATTTGTGTGTTACGGTAAGTCATCTTTGGTGAACTGGGAGTTGTGGCTAATGTCAGGACTATAGGAAGGGACAAGAAGTTATAATTATAATCATAGCAAATAGCAATTATCGAATAGGAAAGGATCAAATAATTAAGTAAGAATTATTTATAAAATATTAATAAATTTTAATTAATTCTTATTGAAAAAAAAAACTTAAAAAAAAACCTTAAGAAACCTTTCAAAAAACCCCTCTCAAAAACAACAACTTCCGAAAAAAATTATTATGGAACAAATAATATTAAAAATAAATTTGATAAAAGGGTAGTATGATTCCAATTAGTTTAATTAACATGCTTTTTAATGGAAATAAACATGAAGGAATAATTAGAATTATTTTCGTGCCATAATGAAATTTTATAGAATTTACATGAATTAATAGCAATTAAATAATAGAAATTCGGAATAAATGATAAGTAATTAAAAATAATTATGTGATGATATACGTGTTAAAGCCATAGTTATTACTTCATTACAATTGAGCTCTTAATTCCATCTCAAGGCCAAGACCTTGCCTCCAGTAGCCTCATCAAGGAAGATCCTCTAAAATTCAGAGACCCTGGATCATCAATTCAAATTCTCCATGATATGCCAACCAATTCATGTAAAATGGACACTAGGATTAAACAAAGAAAGGCCCTTAGAAACCTCAAACCAACTAGCAAATTGAATACGGTGGATTGGCCAGAACTAAATAAGTTAATGCTCAGCTTCCACTTTCCAGGTCATACAGGTTGTCGAACCATCCCATGGCAGCTAACTGTAAGCATTCCACAATGAGATTTTCCAAAAAGTTATTTCTCATCATTTTTCTCTACAGTGACCTTATGGCTAACCATTGGTCATTCCCACGGTGAATGTAAAGCCAACTGCAAAACAAATCAACCCGTTTGACCCTGTCTCAAACTAGCTATTGCAGAAGACCATTGGGGCACAGTTTAGCTGTACCATGCACACAGCTAAACATAGACTAGCCATTTGAGCAAAGTCAATTTACACTAGCTCATTTCAAGGCCCCCCCAACCAATCTGATTTTGAGCCCTCTTCTAGACCACGAACTAACTCTCAGTTACTCATTTCGAGCCCTCAAAATCAATCTTCATTTCACTCTAAAACCTCTCTTCCCCTAATTCCTTCCATTCTATTGATGAATGAACTATAATAATTCGCAAATCTAGATCGACTAATTGTTCTCTAATAGCATCTGCTCTAGTAGAGACTTCTTTATTTCAAAATGTATTGAAACCTTGGGTAATAAAAAAAAGTAGGATGCTTTATTTCCAGAATTGGATTTCAGATTTGAATGAACCTCATAATCACAAGAAAGTAGGTTTTTTAGCTATGGGCCTCGCAAAAGAAAAATTGAAAAAAGTTCCTATAGGATCCCCCATTCAAAATCAGACGTGATGCTTTCCTCTCATCCAACTCAAGTAGTTACACTGAATAAAGAAAAGGCCAGGGATTCTCCACTTTCAAATTTTGCTCTATAAAACCCCGAAAAGATCTACTTCTTAAAATTGAAAAGCATTAAATCTTAAAATACCTATGATGCCTAGATATGGATATGGGTACAGACACAGATATCGAAATCGGGGATATGACTCTGCACTTTTGAAATCTAGGACACAGATATGGATATAGGTGTCCTAATTTTTCTTTTAGATCATATTTGAATTAATGAAATTATCATTGTTTATGTTCATTTTTAACAACTTGTATGTTAAGAAGTAAGAAATTTTAAAGAATTATATGAAATAATGGACTTGCTAAGTAGGTTATGCTAAACTTATGCCCTAGAAGTATTGGTGCAGTATCAGGTACCAATATAAGTATCTTATGACAAACTCACGATCATCGAGAAGAGATTTTAAATTCTCTTGAGGATGTATTAATTTGTGTGTCCTTCTATTGAGATTATACATCAATATATATATCTTTACATGCCTTTAATCTAGGCTCTAAGAAAGGAAAACTCACTAATTTACATCAATTAGGATTCTAAGTTAAGAAGGAAGACTAATTACAGCTAATTACCTTTAATCTAGGTTCTAAGAAAGGAAAACTCACTAATTTATATCAATTAAGATTCTAAGTTAAGAAGGAAGACTAAGTACAGCTAATTATAGCAATAGTATTCCAAGTAAAGAAGGCTCCTCTTTTCAGATGGGCTCTTTTTAGATGGGCTTTGGGCCTATGTAACACCCCCCTTCAAATTGATGCGGGAGAATAGACAAGCATCAATTTGGAAACCAAGAACTGATAGCGCGGTTGTGGAAGGCCTTTGGTGAGAATATCAGCAAGTTGAAGTTCAGTGGAGACATGTGGCAGGCTGATGACATTACGTTTAAGCTCATCACGGATGAAGTGACAATCAACCTCGATGTGTTTAATACGTTCATGAAAAACCGGATTTTCAGTAATCCGAATAGCACTGGTATTATCCGCATAGAGGGAGGTAGCTCCTGCTGCTGGAAAACCAATGTTAGAAAGCAAACCACGGAGCCAAAGAATTTCAGAGCATGCAGCAGACATGGCGCGGTACTCTGCCTCAGTAGAGGATTTGGAAACTTTGTCATGTTTCTTGTATTTCCAAGAAATGAGACTATCACTTAAAAACATGCACCATCCAGTTGTCGATCTGCGAGTATCCGGACAACCAGCCCAATAAGCATCTGAATAAGCTTTAAGAGTCAGAGGATTGTTGGATGGAAAAAACAACCCACGAGTCGGTGTGCGAAAAAGGTACCAAATGATGCGGCAAACAGCAGCCAGATGAAGGTGACGAGGAGCAGTCATGAACTGACTCATCAAGTTGACCGCATAAAAGATATTGGGTCGAGTGATCGTGAGGTAGATCAAGCTCCCAACCAACTGGCGAAAGGCAGTAGGATCGGAAAAAAGATCACCTTCGTTGTGACTGAATTTGACATTCAGTTCTACTGGCGTATCAACAGGAGTAGAAGCAGTAAGACCAACCAAGGCGATGAGATCAATAGTGTATTTGTGCTGATGGAGAACGATACCTTTAGGCGATTGATGAACTTCAAGACCGAGGAAATAGTGGAGAGGGCCAAGATCCTTCATTTTAAATGACTCACGAAGAGACGCTTGGAGCTTCTGAATCATTCTAGCATTAGGACCGGTAATGACGATGTCATCAACATAGACAAGGAGTATTGTGATCCCGGATGGAGCATGATGTAAAAACATAGAAGGATCATACAGGCTTGGATGAAAATCCAAGCGGAGAAGAACAGCTTGAAATTTCTCAAACCATGCGCGAGGAGCTTGTTTCAGACCATAGAGGGAGCGACGAAGTTTAGCAACCATACCGGGGCCGGAGGAGCATCCCTGAGGCAATCGCATATAAACATCTTCTTTGAGATCACCATGGAGAAACGTATTTTTGACATCCATTTGATAGAGAGGCCAAGATTGAGAGGCAGCCAAGGATGCAAATAGCGGTTGCGGCGGGCATAGCGGCCCGTCGCCAAAACGATACGTAGCGGGCGATACGTAGCGGCGTAGCGGTGTGAATTAAAAAAGTCTTCAAAAAAATCCAAAAAAATTCCAGAAAATCCAGAATATTGGAAAATGATGGAATATGTGTTTGTTTTGCAAAAGCAACTAGTATATGAGTATGTAGCGGTCCCCTCAATGCATTAGATCCTGTATCGCTGTATTAATAGAAAAGAATATGAATAATCAATGTTTTTCATATGGAATCATGTTGTTTAGTTATGTCAACTTAAACAGTAACTTAAGGCTTAAATAAAAAATGTTATAAACAAATTTCATCAAGATTCATTCAAGAATGAAAGATAAACTACGTTCAAACTTTATAAAAAAATAATATACTAATCTACTTAAAGAGCAAAGACTTTGTAATGGAGGAATACCTTGTTGATTAGCTCTAATCTAATACCAAAGGAAATGTCTACCAGGAATCACATTGCTATCAGTGTCATCATCTTCATCATCATTTGTTGTGTTTGTGCCCCTATTATATTGCACATTCTCCCCAAATTGAATTTGATATTGGTGAGCATTGGGATCTTGCATTGCAAAGAAGAAATCAAAGGAGCTTGGAGGAGGTGGATATCTATATTGAGGTTGACTATCATCATAGTCACCATATGAGTAAGACCCTGAAGTCGAAGATTGTTCTTCTTCTTGTTGCACATGACCATACTGATAATATTGTGATGGTTCATGAGGATACGGCCTGTAGTCTGAATGTGGAAGTGGAACATTATAAATAGAGTTCGAAGATGCTGTTTGTTCCCCTCCTACATTTCCACTTCCACCCACATTCCCTTGCTCATCTATGTCTGCGGGCGATGAGACTTTCCGTCGCCTTTGATAAGCACGTTGTGGAGCCATTCTTGATTGTTCGGGAAACTCATCTACGGTCTCAACAGGAATGACATTTTCTTCTTCATCATATTGATAAGACTCAGCAGTGCCACCTGTCCCGCTATCTCCTCCGTCTCCTCCATCTCCTCCAGGACCTCCACCATGGCTACTGGAAGAAGCAACAGTAGAACTACTATCTTCAGATGATGACATAATATGAGCTGGCTCCTTCCCTCTAGATACACTTGCACTTCCACTACTTCTTTCTCCCTGAGGTGGCTGTCCCCCTGACATTTGTACATCTTCAGCAATTAAACGTTGTACTTCTTGCTGAAAGCCCGGATCTGAATCTAACAATGGATCTTCAGTCTCGGCTATCCATGGAAGTAAGGGATCATCGTCTCTGAATATGTGATCCAAATTAATTGGATAATAAGTAGGATCATCCCTTGCCTTTCTCTCTCTATTTCTGTTCCTCAACTTGAGATTATAATGGCAGTATACCAATTTGTTGAGTTTTCTCATGGTTATCCAATTCCTGGGCTTCGTATGGATCATGGAGAAAGTGCTCCAATTCCTTTCACAATTTGATGATGTTGTTTGACTAAGGATGCGAATGGCTGCTCTCCTTAGATGTGGAGTACTCTCTCCAAAACTCTCCCACCAATCAGCTAGAATACAAAAAAAATAAAAAAAATTAGACATCTTTAAATCGTAGAAAGTTCCTTTTCTATGTATTGTTAATTGCATATAAGTATAACTACCAGGTGAACATTTTCCAATCGCTCGCTGTACAAAAGGGTCAGCGAAAGTTCCTCTTTTATGTGTATAAATGGAAATCTGAAATGCAAAAAATTAGAAATAAATAAGTACACCATATCAATACAATTATCTAAAATATATTTAAAAGATTAAATAAATTTCTTAATTAGCTTACCTCTTGTATAGCTTCGATATGATCATCTTCACTCAAAATTCTTTTCAACACTATCCTTAATCCTACTCGCAATTCCGTATCTATTGCTTCAGTGTGGTGTGAGGCATTGCGATAGTAGAATTCAGGATTTAAAAAATAACCTGCAGCATGCAATGGATGGGCAGCTGATCGTTCCACCGGGCATCAATAATTTTTATATAATCATCATGATATCGGCAATTTTCTGTAATGGCTTGCTTTGCCCGATCAATTGCTTCATAAATGTACCCCATTGTTGGCTTTTCATCAGCATCTACAAGCCGCAACACTTTCACTAAAGGTTCATATACCTTTAATATGTTCTCTACTTTGGCCCAAAATTTATTATCCCTCATTAGAATTGGGATGTCAAACTCCGGACCATGTGTTGCTTTGCCCCATTTCGAACGAAGCCATTCTTCTGATGAAAACATCTGAATTAGCTCCGTTCTCCAACGTACAAGGCTTTCCATAGCAATAAAATGGGTAGCAAATCTAGTGGATGCCGGACGCACTAAGGCATGATTGTTTGTGAATCTCTTCATCAAGCTTAAGAGCCATGAATGGTCGTATATGAACCTTGTAATGCCTCTGCATGCCTTGATTGCAGCGGCCACATTCTTCTTCTTTCCAATATCCTCCATTATAAGGTCAATGCAGTGTGCTGCACATGGGGTCCAAAATAAATGTGTCCTCTTTTCCATTAAAAGAAGACCAGCCTTCTTAAAATTAGCTCCATTGTCTGTCACAATTTGGACAATGTTCTCCTCTCCAACACTTTCTACAACTTTATCCGTAAGCCTATAAATATAATCTGCTGTCCGTTTCTCTTCAGATGCATCAACGGACTTCACAAAGACGGTCCCAGTGACATTATACACCAAAAAGTTAATTAATTGTGTTTGGGTGCCACTTGTCCACCCGTCACACATAATAGTGACTCCATTTTGCCCCCACATGGGCCTAAACGTCTCTACCCAAGCCTTTATTTCTTTATACTCTTCTTCAAGGTACTTGGTGCCCACATCATACACGGATGGCGACGTAATACCCCGCCCAGCTTGAGCCGCAACATCAAGAACTGTCTGAAAATAAGGAGAATCAATTGCGGTAGGGGGTATATTCTTATGAATTAGCCATTTTGCTGTAGCTTTGGCTAATCTTTCTCTTGCAGCCTTCATGACACCCTTGACAACATTAGAGATTTTTGGTTGCTTAGCTGCCTCCGATCTATGTGCGAAAGGATCAACAAAACTAACCCCTCTTCTAGTTTGTGTAGGTGTAGCCATCCGAGTAGAAATAATCTCTATATCATCATCCCGCTGTCGGGTGCTAAATGCTCTACGCATTTTACCCGCAATGCCTTTGCCCTTGCTTGTTGCACCAGATGAGCCACCTTCATCATAGTTTCTACGCTGACTATAGGCTCAACGCTCTGCTTCTTCTTGGCACGACATAAGGGACTCTCGGCGTGCAGCCATCATTTCTGGGTCATCAAACTCATCATCAAAAGCAGTACCAAGACCTTCATCCCCAAATACATCATGGCGTGCTGCATCAACACCCTGCTGCTTCTTCTCTTTAATTTGTACTTTTCTCTGTTTTGTTTGATTCAATAAATTTTTTATTTGCTCCCTAACTTCTTTCGACACTTCAGGACACCCTGTAACATTGCCTTGCACATGGGCCAAATGTTGTTTAAATCTTGTAATGCCCCCATGGGTCACTTTGTGACAAAACTTGCACTTAATCTTCAACCGATTGTTTTCAATTGCCTCACCATAGCTCCATGCAAGATCTATATCACGCGGCATTTTTTCACGTCACAATACCTAAACAAGATTTAAAAGTAATAGGTTAAAATTTAAATAAATTTCAAAAACATGAAAAAATTAGAATAACACGCATCTACGTGGGTGGGAATTGGGATTGATATATGGGAAACATAGAGATAACATTTGGGGACTATTTTCAACCCATTTGATTCAGTTTACTTTTATAAAAAAATATTTTTTTTTAAAATACAAAAATCCGAAAATAAAAAATATGAAAAAAATTAAAAGAACACAAAAATATGTAGGATTGATCTATGGGAAACATAGATCTAATATTTAGTGACCATTTTCAACCCATTTGATTCAATTTACTTTTATAAAAAAATATTTTTTTTAAAAAAATACAAAAATCTGAAAATAAAAAATATGAAAAAATTAGAAAAACACAAAAATATGTGGGATTGATCTATGGGAAGCATAGATCTAACATTTAGGGACCATTTTCAACCCATTTGATTGAGTTTGCTTCTATAAAAAAAAATTTTTTAAAAAAAAATACAAAAATCCGAAAATAAAAAATATGAAAAAATTAGAAGAACACAAAAATATGTGGGATTGATCTATGGGAAGCATAGATCTAACATTTAGGGACCACTTTCAACCCATTTGATTGAGTTTGCTTCTATAAAAAAAAAATTTTTTCTTAAAAATACAAAAATCCAAAAATAAAAAATATAAAAAAATTAGAAGAACACAAAAATATGTGGGATTGATCTATGGGAAGCATAGATCTAACATTTAGGGACCATTTTCAACCCATTTGATTGAGTTTGCTTCTATAAAAAAAAATTTTTTTTCTTAAAAATACAAAAATCCAAAAATAAAAAATATGAAAAAATTAGAAGAACACAAAAATATGTGGGATTGATCTATGGGAAGCATAGATCTAACATTTAGGGACCACTTTCAACCCATTTGATTGGTTTTCCATTAACAAAATAAAAATTTTTTTTCAAATAATAAAATATTCCGAAAATAAAATTCAGAAAAAAATTAAGAAAGTGATAAAAAATAGGGGCTTGATCAAAGAGGAACATGGATCTAACAACAACAGCTCATTTTCAAGTGATTCATAGAAGAAAAGAGAGAAATAAGCACAAAGTAGAAAAAAAAAAAAGCTTCAAAACTCACCTTTTTTGAACTTGATGCATGAATGAGTTGAATCTTAAATGTTGTCACCTTAATCTTTGGATGTTTTGATGTTTTTGTTGATGATTGTGATGTTTTTTTGAGATGATTTGAAAAATGGAGGCAAAAAAAGGGGCTTGGAAGAGTTGGAGCTGTGAAGAGGGGAGAAAAGAGGAGAACTTGAAAGGGAAAGTAAGCCAAAAACTCGGCTGGGGGGTTTTAAACCCCCCTGGCCGATACGGGCCGATACGTTTGTGAGCGTTGCTTTTTTTTAAAAAGCGTAGCGCTCATGAGCGCTACGCCCGATTTATCGGCCGATACGCTTCGTATCGGCCGATATTTGCATCCTTGGAGGCAGCAACAGCAAGAATAGTGCGGACGGTGGTCATCTTGGCAACCGGAGCAAAAGTCTCATCATAATCAATGCCATATTCCTGCCGATTGCCAAGAGCAACAAGATGCGCCTTGTAGCGATCTAAAGATCCATCAGATTTTAATTTGAGAGAAAAAACCCACTTACAGCCAATAGGTTTGACACCCACAGGAGATGGTACAATATCCCACGTATGATTTTGTGCTAACGCATCCAATTCATCCTGCATAGCCTTTTTCCAACACGGAACCTGCACAGCCTGAGAATATGATTGTGGAATGGAAGAAGAAGACAAAGTGGCCATTAAGGAAGTATGGGAGAAGCAATAACGGTCTGGTGGGACCGAAATCTGAGTGGAGCGACGCAGTGAAGTATGGCCGGAACTGGATGCCGGAGGAAGATCAGGATGGGGATCACTAGTATGCGTTGTGTTGTTCCGTCTGTGATACACAAAATTAGGATTAAAACGAACAACTAACGAGTCTTCAGAAAAACCAGGTAATGACACAAAATAGGAGTCAGGAGGATCAATGTGTTTTTGAAAAAAATACTGATGTTCAAAGAAGACGACATTCCTAGAGATACGGAACCGACGAATGTGAGGATCATAGCAAAGGAACCCTTTCTGGAAGGGTGCATAACCTAAAAACACACACTGAGCTGATTGTGCTGTGAGTTTTGTCCTTTCAGAAGGAGGCAAGTGCACAAAACAAATGGAGCCAAAAACATGAAGATCATCATAGGATGGAGCAGTCTTGTACAAACGGTAATATGGGCTTTGATTCTCAATGGAGGTTGATGGCATACGATTGATAAGATGAGCTGTTGTAGCCAGTGCCTCAACCCAAAAATGAGTAGGAACCGAGGATTCCAGAAGAAGGGAACGAGTGACATCAAGAAGATGTCTATTTTTCCGTTCAGCGACTCCATTCTGCTGGGGAGTATAAGAACAAGATCTTTGAGAAATAATGCCTTTGGTTTGCAAAAACTATTGAAAATCAGAGGACATATATTTCCTGCCAGAATTAGTTCGCAAGATTTTAATGCTGGTGGAAAATTGATTTTCAACATAAGCCAAAAAAATTTGAAAAACATGAAAAACATCAGATTTGGAATGCAGAAAGTAGACCCATGTGAACCGACTGAAATCATCAATAAAGGTCACAAAAGATTTATAGTGAGCGTGGGAAAGAGCGGGAGCAATTCCCCATACATCACTATGAACTAAATCAAAACACTGAGAAGTGTAAGAAGTGGATTGAGGAAACGGAAGCGTTTTGCTCTTTCCCATTTTACAAGTAGCACAATCAAAAGGCACATAAGAAGATAAACGAAGAGATTTATTTAATAAACCAGAATTGAACATAAGGGACAAAGCCTTGGAATTAGGATGTCCGAGTCTATTATGCCACAACCGACAATTATCTCTAAGAGAAAAACAAAACACATTATTGGCAAATTGATTCCTAGAAATTTGAGAAAGATCCAGCGGAAATAAGCGTCCACACTTAAGCCCCCTCGCGATCTCCTTCCCGGACATCTGGTCCTGCACAACACAACCAGAAGAAGAAAAAGCGATGTTACAATTATTTTCAACAAGTTGTCCGACTGACAATAGGTTGGAAGTTAAATTAGGACAAAGATAAACATTTCTCAATGGAATGGAACCAGGGATATCGCCAATGGCAGTAATGGGAACATGTCCTCCATCAGCAGTTTGTATTTGAAGAGGGCCAGTGTAACTTGTCATATTGGAGAGAGGAGTGTGGGAATACGTCATATGATTAGACGCCCCGGAATCAAGAAACCAAGTGGAAGATGAAGAAGACTTACCTGATAGACCAAAAGCAGAGAGGGCATTGATAATCATTTGTTGAACCAATTCAGGAGTGAGAGATGAGGAGGACCCAGGCTGTGGGGTTGCAGATGTAGGAACAGGCATAACCGAGGAAGCCACATAAGCATACGGAGTCTGAGACGGTGGAGTAGGATACTGCGATGCTGGAGACTGTGAAGTCTGATATTGTGTCGACTGACGTGGAGGACGGCGACGACATTCAGAAATGATATGTCCCGACTTTTTACAGTAACTGCAGACTTTTTGTTTGCATTGAGAGGCAACGTGCCCAAATTTCTGACAACTGTAGCATTAGGTTTTGCTCAAGTCTTGAGGCTGAAAAGTTTTATGTGCCGAAAACGCGATTGAATAGGTTTCAGTCTTTTGTTGAGCAATATGAGCCGAGGTCGTAAGGCGCTGTTCTTCGCGTAAGAGCTCATTCAAGCATACATCCAAGGAAGGTAGGGGCGACCGATTCATCAGAGCAGATCGGACACTTCCAAATTCATGCTGCAGTTTCATCAAAAATTGATCTCGCTGACTAGATGCCTGAAGGTCTTGAATTACCGCCAACACATTGTCAGCCTCATCGCATATTTAATACTGTCGTATTCCGACCACAGTGTACGGAAACCTGAATAGTAATCTTGTACTGACAAAGTCCCTTGGGTATATTCAGCAATAGCACATTCAAGATGGAACTGTCGCGCAGAGTTATCTTGATGGTATACTTTCTTCAAATACCCCCACATGGCTTTAGAAGTGGGGAAAGGCTTGAGATTCATTATCAGATGAGGCTCAACCGATCCCAGAATCCAGGATTTGATTTTGGCATCTTTTGTCTGCCAAGAGGAGATCTTTTTTCCATCCTCAGTGGGTTTAGGGTCAGCACCAGAAACAAAACCCCACAATTCCTTAGCTTCGAGGTAGGTTTGGAATTGAAAAGACCATGCAGGGTAATTTTGTCTAGTGAATTTGATCAAAGTAACCTCAGATTTGTCCATCTCAATGTTAGATTAAAATTGATTTTGGCCAAAAGAGAACAATAGGAAAGTAGTACGTCCTTGATTTCAAGGGAAAAGGTAGCACGTGGACCCCACCAAGTGATTTCGAGACAGATCAAAGACAGGGGATGGAAGGGTAGTCAAATTTCGCTACTGGAAGAGGTCTCACTCAAAACGGATCAAAATCCACAATTTTGAACGGCTAAGATGAAATCTGTTGGACAAAATTAAAATATTAAAAGAGATGAGATGGCCTACCTCTGATGATCGAAAAAATCTGAAAAAATGTCCAAGAATTCCAGGATGAGTGGTCGACCAGGATGGGAGGGTCTGCTGATGTAACATGCACGAACAATCAACGACAGGATGCCAATGACTGTTATCACCAAGATTCTACAAACCAGTTGAAGAAGAAGATTAGAAGAGAAGAGGATTATAGATCAGGGTTCTGATACCATGACAAACTCACGATCATAGAGAAGAGATTTTGAATTCTCTTGAGAATGTATTAATTTGCGTGTCCTTCTATTGAGATTATACATCAATATATATATCTTTACATGCCTTTAATCTAGGCTCTAAGAAAGGAAAACTCACTAATTTATATCAATTAGGATTCTAACTTAAGAAGGAAGACTAAGTACAGCTAATTACAGCAATAGTATTCCAAGTAAAGAAGGCTCCTCTTTTCAGATGGGCTCTTTTCAGATGGGCTTTGGGCCTATGTAACATCTTATCGGTCCAATACAGATACGTTGGGCTTGTACAAGTATTCAGGTATTATAGTAAAATACTATCATGTTTATTTGCAAAACTCAGAAAAGGCATTCATAAGACACTGTAGTGGCGCATGCCAAGACGATGATACCACAAAGGCACTTTATTCTCATCAACGACTTCAGCCTATGATGCTTTTGATTCTATTTTCTTCGAGTCCAAGGTGTAAAGGCAACAACAAATGAGCCACCAAACTAAAATGAACAGCCACCAAACTGACGAACGAGCCATCAGTCACCAACTAAATACAATACACATCAACCTTGATCCTTCTACCCTTTGTCCAACCTTTAAACACACATCAGACCTCAACCAGAGTGTTCCAACCCACTATCAAATACAAACTACCAGCTCCCAGCCAAAAATATATTTGTATTCAGCTGGGATGAGTCAATCCAACTGCTGAAAAATGTAGATCTAGACCACAAGATCAGTTCTCATGCAAGTCTTCTCCTTGGTGTAAAGCTCTGATATCCAAAGAAATATGAACACAAATACGACATGACACAGATATGCCGACATGAAATTTCTCAAAAAAGTAAAACACCGGCACGTCGAGAGACACAATTATATATATTAATATATATATAATCATATGCTAAAAAAATAATATCATTTTAACTATTTAATCTCAAGTACTAACTAACAAATATATCAAATTATCAAATATCAATACAATACTAAAACATAATTCATAATTATTAAACATGAAATACCCATAGTTCCATAAAATCCACACAAAGAAAAGGGAAGATTATCTATTTCCCCTCCCTCAAAAAAAAAAAAAAAAAAGCAAAAAAGAAGTCAATCTCAAGGCCTATTCCTTAGTGAAAGATTTATTTGTCTTTTGCTTGTGATATGATTAATATTAACAATCATTTGCTTGTGATATGATTAATATTAACAATCATATATTTTTTTTATGGTATAAAATTGTCATATATCAAGTTTACAAGTTTTAGTAATCACATATTAACAAAGTGTCCAAGAAATATTAGCCACATGTTTATTTTTTAGTCATAAACACAAGCTAAGAATTCTGGGACACATCGCAAAAAGAGTGTTGAACAAGTGTCCGAAATTAAGATTTTAGTTTTTAATTATGGACATGTTTAAAATAGTATTAGACAAGTGTCTAAGAGTGTCCGAGGAGTGTCAATATTCGACACGAATACGTCACTTTCTTAGAAGTTTCCGTGCTTCTTAGTTGATGCCAAGTTGGAACCCTAGATTGGTTTAGATCTAGGTTCTAATGTTGGGTTAAAAAACAAAAAAGAAAGAAATATAGAAAAAGAAAGAGAAAGAAAAGGATTTAGAGAGGGAAGCACATAAGTGATTGACCCAAATAGGGTTGGCTACCATTCCTATATTATTAGATTTCGGTTTCTGCAAATTACAAAAAAAAAAAAAAAAAAAATCAACATTCTCATATTTACGCAAAGGTCCCCCAACATATTCCACATTTTAAATAAGTCCTACTTTCTTACTTATAACAAAATGGAGGGTATATCTTCTATGGTATGGACGACAGGGTTAGCAGAGGACTCTAAGTAGGGCTTAGAAGACCGAAACCAATGGTTAGGATGCAATTAGAATTAGAAAGGGATGCAAGATGATAGAGCTTCAATATAACTCAAAGTGGGACCCTTCAAGAAGTTTATGGGTCATGCGACCTTTATTAAAATTCCTTTGTGTGCACAACTACAAAGAGCAAACTCAGTGTTCTCCCTCTTCTCCTCCTTGGCCATATCTTTCTCTTCCTACGTGCTTTCTCTCTCTAAACTCTCTAGGTTTCACTTTATATCTATTTTCCCTCTTCAAGACACCATATCTCACCTAATTAGAGCTAGTGTCTTGGAATTGGAAACACCACATCTCTTGGAATTGGGGAAACACAAGAAAAAAAGGTGATCGTCTCAAGGGTTCAACTAAATGCAAAAAACTCAATGAATCTAACGTGTCAACTCAACAGATCTGAAATCACTTTCATACATGATTTCTCTTTTGATACTTGTTTATTCAAATCTAGGAACCTAAAACTAAAGCCTAGG
Source organism: Sextonia rubra (assembly GCA_037013555.1). Taxonomy (NCBI): domain Eukaryota; kingdom Viridiplantae; phylum Streptophyta; class Magnoliopsida; order Laurales; family Lauraceae; genus Sextonia; species Sextonia rubra. The sequence goes on from JASUAD010000011.1 coordinate 13,421,151, forward strand.
TATTGTGAATGGGTAGCTATAATGCCCATTCTAGTTAATAGATGCCTTTTGGGCTCCTATCAAATTGAAATGGTACTATCTTAATGTTTTTAGTTCTCTAGCAATTAATGTGAAAGGTGCCCATAGGGCTCAATAACTAATTAGTTAGTTATGTGGCTTAGAAGGATGTCCGAGAGGTGCCCAAAGGGCTTAACATGAAAGTCGGTAGAGCATGTCGTTGTGTGGCTTAGAGGAACGATGTCTTTTAGGGTCCCCTATCAATAGATAAAAGTTGCAACCTAAAACCATGATGTGGGAAGAAGAATAGTTGTCAATTCCGTTCTATTACAATTGGAATTGACCGGAACATTCTAGAATTGGCCTTAGGCAGAACCGAATGCCCCCCAAAAAGTTTCCAGTCCCAATTCTAGTCATCTCTGGTCATTCAAGTTCATTTTGGTCATTGTAGTTCCAATTCCATTTCCAGACTAATTCCGCCCCATTCCGGCCAAAGTTTTATACTTCTGTTCACATGTATTGAAAACTACAAATGGTCAATTGTATAGTTTAATTTAAGTGAAGTAAGTTTGCATTTTTAGTATTATTTTAGCATTCAACTATTATTTCAATTTTTGTTATTCTTTTATGTTTTTTTGTCCATTTTTCAATCACATATTTTCCGAACAATACTGGAATGGACCAGAATGCCAAAATGTTCCACTACAAAGTCAAATTGGAATGACCGGAATAGAATTGACAACTGTAATTAGAAGACTCCATTAGAACAAAAGGCATCCTAACTCCTAATATTTCATCTATTGCAAAAAATAAAATAAAATGAAGATTAACACTAGAAGATTCCATGCACAATCTGAAGGTCTCGTGCGTGATACATGTCTAATAAGAGTACATGGCTCATTTGAAGGAATCTTTGCAATTTAGCCCACAAAAATCATCCGTATTTTAACTTATTCTTTAGCCTAACATGGCTCATTCCAAGTAATCTTTGCAATTTATCCCATAAATCAGCCATAATTTTACTTAACCCTAACCTGCATCAATCTCCTTCCCGAACTTCAGATGCTAAACCATCTCATGAGATGATAAACCATAAAATGGAATCCTCATAACCCAGCCCTAGTCAAAAGCCAAGCTCTTTCCAAATTTAGGACTTAAGACAACAATCAGTTCAAAATTTATGCCAAAAATACCCATATCCATGCAAGCTATCCTCTCCAAAACCAGTTTGAAAATCTTGTCACCTGTCCCCAATCCAGCCCCAACCTGGGATACCAATGACAGGTAGATGCATAAATTTATGCATACACAATATGCATGCATATGGAGGACTCATGCGCACACCATTCTTACCATGCACATAAGCATGTTCTGGATGTGTACAATGCAGTACTACATAACAATAGATGATACAGCAGCAGAAAAAAGCAAGAAAAAAGAGTAGCAGGCCAAATCACCAATTGCAATGCATGATAATATCATACCAGGGACATGCAACCAGTGTCCTTATTACTGGATTCACAACAATACAATGGAATTTGGTTTTGCAAGCATTAACATTAACCTACACCAACAGACAGGCTATTTTTCTTGTTTGTGTGTGTGGATTAAAAAAAAAAAAGGCATGATTGAAACTTGTACCACAGCCTTGCAACGCAAAAATAGCCAGTCATGAGGGCAGTTGTCCAGTAGATAAACAAAATCCTTGGTTTCTGCCACTGAAAATATTGCTTCAGGTAAACATGCAAGTTAAGTCAAATGCTTATAAAAATGCAGAAGAAACAGAAAAGTAGAATTCAAAGGCTTATGGAACTTAGTGGACCAAACATAAATAGCCACATACTTACAGGTCCCAAGACCACCCCACCCCCTGTTAATGATGCCTCTTTGTCCAGTTCTTTCAAGTGCTTCCATAATGATTTGTGTCATTTTTTCTGGTTCTTGAACAGGCTATAGATGTCAACATAAAAAAAAAGGAAAGACTTTTAAAGAGAGAAATAGTTTAACACTATTTCTTACAATACAAGAGATAAAATCTGAATTCCTATTACATATGACCATGTTCATCATACGACTCATACTAATAGACCACACTAGTACCTTAAATGTTGTCTCTTTCAATAAAGAAGTAACGCGAGTACTTAAACACAAGAATAAGTGAGTTATCTTCCCTCCTATCAAGTGCAAGGATTTTTAGAAATAATAAAATATGTGAGGGTTTCTTTGTAACTTTTTGTGTTGGACCTTCTTGTAATATGCTGAAACTATGATGCTTTAATGTTCTTGGTTCAGCTCTTAATTAGCGCTTGAACTGTTTTCCCCATCTCCTCTCAAACTCACGAACTTCTGTGAATGTGGTATCAAAGCAGCCATTTCTGGCCTGATTCATCTTTCCCCTTATAGTCTAATCTTCCCTCCTCTTCCTTTCTTTCTCTCTCCCTTTATTATTTCCATTTTCTTTTTCCTTCCTTTATTTCTAGTTCCAGCAGCTAGGAAGGCTTGTGCAGGCGTTGCGAACTGCCTGCCCAAGTTTGGTTAGCCGACACCTTTACAGATGTGAGGGCTGCAATACCCTAGGTCTGAATAAGGGCACAAATTCGTCTAACCCATTTGGCTAGTGAGCTAGGCTCTGTTTTATTATTATTAATGTAGTGGGCCCGGGGTAAGCTATAATCATCATCATCATCATCAAAGCCTTATCTTAATCATGCTGAGGTCGGCTACATGAATTCTGTTTTTCCATTCTATTTTATTTTGAGCCAAATCCTCAAATAAGTTAAACTTGACCTCCATCAATGTTTTCTTTGGCCTACCCCTACCTCTTGATGGGCCATCCATCTGTATAGCCAAACTTTTTCTCACTGGTGCCATTACTGGCTTACGCTCAACATGCCCAAACCATCTTTAAGGGGCTTCTCAAATCTTATCCTCTATTAGTGCTACTCCTAAATGCTCTCGAAAGTGCTCATTTCTAATTTTATTTTTTCTAGTTTTACCACACATCCACCTAAGCATTCTTATCTTCGTTACATCCATCTTATGTATATGCGTTTTCTTAATTGGCTAACATTTTGCTCCATATGTTATAGCTAGTCCAACCACTGTCCTATAAAATTTGCCCTTCAATTTCATTGGCATTCGTCTGCCATAAAGCACTCCAGAAGCTATTCTCCACTTCAGCCATTCAGCTTTTATCCTATGCTCTACATCTTTATCAATCTCCCCATCCTTACTAATCATCGAGCCTAAGTACCAAAAAGAACTTCTACGTGGTATCTCATGGGTTTCAATTTTGACAGTAATTTCAACACTTCGTATATGTCCACTGAAGTTACAATCCATATATTCTGTCTTTGTACGACTTATTTTAAAACCTCTAGATCCTAATGCCCCTGCCATCTCTCAAGTTTTGCATTTACACCATCTCTTGATTTATCCACCAATACTATATCATCTGCAAACAACATATACCATAGTACGTTTCTTCTTGAATATGCACAGTTAACTCATCCATAATTAATGCAAAGAAATAAGGGCTTAAGGCTGATCCCTGATGCAAACCTATAGCCACAGGGAATCTACTTGTTTCTCCACATGTGGTTTTTACATTTGTTACTGCTCGTTTATATATATCCTTAAAAATTTCATTGTAACCTCTGGGGACATTCCTTTTCTTCAAAACCCACCAAATTAAATCCCTCGATACCCTATCATAAGCTTTATCTAAATCGATAAAGATCATATGTAGATTTTTCCTCTTTGCTCGATATTTTTCCATTAAATGTTTCAGTGAAAAGATGGCTTCCATAGTTGATCTCCCTAGCATAAAACCAAATTGATTTTCAGCGATCTTGGTCTTCCGTCTCAGTCTTTGCTCCATTATTCTCCCCTATAACTTTATAGTATGACTCATAAGTTTAATCTCTCAATAGTTGGTACAATTTTGTATATCACCCTTATTCTTATATATAAGTACTACAATGCTTTTTCTCCATTCATCCGGCATTTTCCTTGTCATAAGTATTTTATTGAATAGTCTACATAACCAATTCACCCAACCTCTCCTAAGCATTTTCATACCTCTATCGGAATATCATCTGGGCCTGTGGCTTTTTCTGTCTTCATTCGCTTCAATGCTTCCTTCACTTCTACCCCTCTAACTCTACAGAGAAAAATATGCTCTGATAATGAAGTATCCTCCTTAGCTCTTGTATCCCCCATATGTTCTTCATTTAAAAGTTTGCTAAAATATTACTTCAACCTTTCTTTAATATCGTTGTCCCTCACCAGATCATTTTCCTCATTGTCCTTGATATATTTGACATGATTTAAGTCCCTAGTTTTCTTTTCTCTTATTTTTGCGAGCTTAAAAATATCCTTCTCTCCTTCTCTTGTTCCCAACCTATTAGAGAGGTCATCGTATGTTTTGAACTTTGCACTACTTACTCCTTTCTTAGCTTATTTCTTTGCCTTCTTATGCAACTCAAAATTTTCCATACTTTTAGTCCCCTGCCAAACTTTGTAGCAATGTCTTTTCTTTCAAATAACTTCCTGAACCTCCACACTCTACCACCATGTTTCTTTATTAATGTCTCTTTCCTTTTGGTTCTCCAAGTACCTCCTTTGCAACCTTCCTAATGCAATTAGCCATTAGATTCCATATTACTATAGTTTCTCCTTCAAGATTCCATTCTTCCTTCTTAATCATTTTTTCTTTAAATTTATTAGCTCTTTCCCCCCTCAAATCTCTCCACCTTATTTTAGGGTCTATTTTGTTTACTACCACTCTCTTTCTACTTCTAATGCAAATATCTAAAACTCCGAGTCTATGTTGCGTGGTCAAACTCTCTCTTGAGATAACCTTGTAATCTTTATAAGCTAATTGGTCCTATTTTCTAACTAAAAGAAATTCTATTTGACTCCTATTACTCCCACTTTAATATGAAGGGTAAATTGTAATATGAAGAGAATTAATTAGTGGGACCCCAACTTGTTGTAGTTCAGTTATTAACATGAAATAAATTTAAAGGACCCAAAGGATTGCTTGAGGGGCACGGCCTAAGCCCATTAGGGCCTTGCACGAATTCCAAAGGAGTTCTTAGGGGCATAGAGTTCTAGGAAGATCCTAAGCCCTAGTCGATTATGATAAAAGCCTCCAACCCCCTTGTTTTACCTCATAACTCATTATTGCAATTGAGAGAGAGAAGAAACCCTACCTTGAGTTTTGTGAGGGAATTGATAGAGAACCTTAGGGATTAGCGAAGAAGGTGGAGGAGATCAGCCATGGGAAGAGTAGTGGATGCCCTATTCGAGGTTGCATATCAAATGGGCGGCGATTATGTAATAACCTGAATTAATCAAGTGGGTTAATTGGGCCTAAATAAGCCCAGTTTCGACCAGTTTAGTGCACAATTGGATTGGGCTGCCGGACCATGACTTTTAGGTCCTTACTTGTGATCCAAACCCACTTGATGAATGACATTACAGCTTCCCAAGGATGGCTCCTTGTTTCTACCAATAGATATGACTTTTAGTTCTCCCTAGATGACCTTTCAAAAAAAGAGAAAAACCTTTTGGGATTTACCATTTTCGATGTCCAAATCCTCTATATAAAGAGGATTCACCTCTCTTCTTTGGCAACTCTTCATGAAGAATAGAAAGCTAATATAGTGTTATTTGGAAAAATAGAAGCAGGGAATTTCAATAAAGAGCATTAGCCTAGTGAATGTCTGATTTGAAGTCCTTCATTACAAACACCAGGTGAGTAGGACTTCTCTTATACTCATTTGAATATTGTGTTCTTCACATTCTACTGTTTTGTATTAATTTAAATATATCAGGCAGTTTCTGTTGTTATCTTTGCAACAAGACACAAGTTCAGCTTGACATCAGGGATGTCATTTCTTTGAGTTGGCTCAATAGGGGTTTACTATGATAACATCCAGATCAGAATTGATGGAAATGCAAACTGTCGACATGACTAAAGGAAAATATAGACTTAAAACCTATCTTTTCTGTATAAATGATTGGTTAATCAAATCTTATGATGAATGTGCTTCTTAAGGACTGTTTTCATCATTTAGTATGATGGTTTAATGTGTACATTAATTCAGAACTGAAATAAATGTAAGTACAGGTCGTAAAAAATGTAACTTGATTGTTTGAGGGCTATGAACCCATGTAGCCACCTGATCTAGGATCAGGTCCCCACATCTGAAAGGGGACTAGTGGGCAACCATAATTGTGTGGACCCATTAGGATTGAACCATTGAGGCCTTCCATCCAAAAGGTTCAAATGGTGCTAGGTGTGAGACCCTTCTTTAGTCTCAGATTTTGTTGAACATTACTTGTTGCTGTTATGGTGAAACTGTTTACATTTATATTTCACCAAATAATTATATAAAAGCCTCAAGGTCACAAGAATTACTAATTCCTCCTTTAATGGTTCATTAAGTAGTTAAAGGAGTCAATGGGATTAATTAATACTTTTCTAAGAATTAAACCAGAATGGATAGCTTCTCTCATAATAATTCACTGGGCAAAGTTCTGTTAATGTGATATCATGTTGTAACCTTATAAGTATTGCAAGATAATATCTAAGAAAGCCTTTTTCTCACTAATGTATTAAGAATACATAGTCAAGATAGGTGGCAATACTGTAATTAGTTTACAATCCAAACATTATCTACCATTATGTTACTGTTCAATATTCTACCACTCACTACTAGTACTCTTAACTCTGATTTTACAATTCAGGATTTATATCATTATTGCACTTGAATATATTGCTGGTAGGTGTGATATGAGCTTAGTTTTCACTCTATGGGATTTATATCATTATTGCACTTGAATATATTGCTGGTTTTCACTCTATGACTAATTAGAATGCCAAAAATATGGCCAATGCCACATATTTAGAGCACCAATTACGATTTGGAGTGGGGCGAGATTTTAACTCAAGTATGTGGGACTGGCCAATGAAAGATGTAATGATTCTTATTATGGAATCAGTGAGCTAAGTTGAAATTTTAAATTATGATTTGTTTAGAAGTGTCTGGTTTCCATTGGTATTCAATTCGACCTATGAATTAAGAATGGTGATAATCTTGTCACGACATGAATGTGAATCCCCTTATTAAGAATGGTGATAGTCTTGTCATGACACGAATATGAATCCCCTCGTTCATACAATTAAGAATGGTGACAGTCTTGTCACGACACGAATTGAATCCCCCTGTTTATACAATTAAGAAGGGTAACAGTCTTGTCACGATATGAATATGAATCCCCTTGTTCATACAATTAAGAATGGTGACAGTCTTGTCATGACACGAATATGAATCCCCTTGTTTATACTACTACTATAAATAAGAATGGTGGCAGTTTTGGTCACAACAAACCTATGAACTTCTATTGATATCATGATAGTTAATATTGTTCTCTTGATTTTAGAAATTCTACTCACCAGTGTTACTAACTAGTAGTTCACCCCATTACAAGTAACGCATTTGTAGCGGGATCTGGGAGCGGCGGAAATCAGCATATAGATTTCCGCATGCAATGCTGATAGAGAGTTCGAAAACTGCCTCGATCATTAGATGGAGCTAGCCCTATTTTGGAATATTTTAGATTTATTGTCATTTCCTAGCTGAAATTGTAAAGACTTTGTTAAGATATTAATGCTAGGATTTTACCTTCATCTTCGCTTGGACTTGCTCTTGAGTTTACTTTATGAATGTTATTGTATTATGATCATGATAACGACTTAAGAATCTGAAGAGCTCTAAAGTCTTGGGTCGTTACAAAGTGGTATCAGAGCAAAGTCTTGGGCAGTCCTTAAAACACTTAGAAACCAGTAGCATACGTGGTGAGATCGTGGTTTGGGGGCATTAGATTGTAATATACCTTGTGTTAAGTATTGTGTATTTTATTATAGGAGAAAGAACATGAGTTCCCAATAGAATCTTAACGGCAATGGAACTGAAAGTCGAACATCAAACCCAGATGGGGGATCGACCTCGATGCCTGAATATGTGAAGATGATGTTCGATACCTTTATGAGAGCATACGATCAAGTGCAGGAGTAGATAAAGACTTTGGCTCATTGTCAGGATGATGGTGGCCAAAGTGGGATCGCTATTGGTAGGAGCAGGGACACGGAACGAGATTCCCTATATAAAAGATTTAACGAATTCCATCCCAGGTACTTTGATGAAACTGCAGACCCTTAGGATGCAAATAAGTGGATAGAAAATGTCGAAGCAATTTTTGAAGTTATGGGCTGTTCTAATCAGTAGAAAGCTCTATTGGCAGCCTTCAAACTTAAAGGAGATGCAAACGAGTGGTGGAAGTTTGCCAGAAGGACCTATCCAGGTCCTAAAAATGAAATTCCCTGGAGCTTCTTCGAAAAGGGGTTTATTGCAAAATTCATACCGGAGCATACAAAACAAAGGAAGAAGAGGGAATTTCAAAATCTAGTTCAAGGAGACATGACGGTGACTAAATACAATAATAAGTTCATAGAATTGTCTCACTTTGCTGAACCCTTGATAACAACAGAAGAACTGAAGTGCAACAAATTTATCGAGGGATTACGCCCTGACATTAAGAAGGATGTACGATTGGGACAGCCAGCCACGTATGCGGATAACTTAAAAAGAGCCTATGTGTCTGAAGAAGCCACAGATGAGATCAATGGAGTACTTCCATCTAATCCAACTGGGAATAGGAAAAGAAATCAAGAAAGCCGCCCTCCTCAAAAGAATAGATGCAGTCGTTGCAGGAAGAACCACGCCTTAGAACAATGTCGATGGTAGTGTGGCGCTTGCTTTTCATGTGGCCAGGTGGGCCATAAGGCTAAAGATTGTCCTAAGAAACAGGAGAAAGATCAGTTACAACAGCAAGGCCAACAGTTATGACATCATCAAGGCTATCAGCAGTCACAGCTGAATTCGCAAAGCTACCCTCCTCGGGATCAAGGGAACTCTCATCAGAACTATCACCAGAACCAGGCCCAAAGAAACCAACAATTGGCTCAAAATCAGCAAAGTGGATATCAGCGGAATCCGCTACAGGGACAAAATTTCAACCAAGAAAGAGGAAATCAAAGCGGACATCAAAAGAGTCACCCACCAAATGCGAGGGTTTATGCTACTACCCAACAGGAGGAGGAAGTAGCAAGCAATGTAGTTAAGGGTACACTCCTAATCTCTAGCAAGAAGGCTATTATATTATTTGATTATGGCTCTACACACTGCTTTGTTTCACATGATTTTGCTCCAAAATTGCACATACCCCCTTTTAAACTTTCCTTAGCAATGGTAGTTTCCACCCCTACTGAAGGACAATTTAATACTCGCACTATATTCTATGACTGTCCTTTAAACATTGGGGAAGTTGTTATGCCTGCAAATTGAATTTTACTACCGATGAATGATTTTGAAATTATTTTGGGAATAGATTGGTTAGCAAAACACAGGGCTATGCTAGACTATTTTAATAAAATAGTCCGCTTTAAACTAGAAGGGTTCAAAAATGTGCGTATAATGGGGATAAGGAAAGCAGTAGAGACACGTGTGATTTCGGCAATCAAAGCTAGTCAATTGTTATGAACTGGGTGTACGGGGTATTTAGCATTTGTTATCGGGGGAAAAAAAAAACTGAAACTAGAAGAAATCCCAGTAGCAAGAGAATTCCCTGATGTTTTCCAAGATGAATTACCTGGTTTACCACCGTTGTGGGAGGTAAATTATACCATTTAAGTGGTACCAGGAACAGCTCCAATCTTTAGGCCTCCTTATCGTATGGCACCCACAGAACTACAGGAACTTAAGGAGCAATTACAGGAATTACTAGACAAAGGATTCATTAAGGCCAGTGTTTCACTATGGGGAGCTCCTGTTCTCTTTGTTAAAAAGAAGGATGGAATCTTGCGTATGTGGATAGATTATTGACAGCTCAATCGAGTCACTATCAAGAATAAGTATCCACTTCCACGGATCGATGAGCTGTTTGACCAACTCCAAGGTGCAAGGTACTTTTCAAAAATTGATCTGCGGATTGGATACCATCAGGTAAGAGTGAGGGAGGACGATGTACCTAAGACGGCATTTTGGACTTGATATGGACATTACGAGTTTTTGGTAATGCCATTTGGGCTAACTGATGCACCGGCTGTATTCATGGCACTCATGAATCAAATTTTCAAGCCCTATTTGGATCAATTTGTTGTTGTATTCATCGATGATATACTAATTTATTCTAAGACAGAATTGGAGCATGGAAATCACCTGCGCACTGCATTGAAGTTGTTAGAAGCCAATCAGCTGTATGCCAAGTTGAGTAAATGTGAATTTTGGTTAACTCAGGTGAATTTCCTAGGTCACATCATTTTAGGCGAAGGATTGTTTGTGGAACCTGCCAAAGTGGAAGCTAACACTAGTTGGAAACGGCCAACAACAGTGTTAGAGGTCCGGAGTTTCTTAGGACTCGTAGGGTATTATAGGAGATTTGTGCAAGGGTTTTCTTCCCTTGCAAAACCTCCAACTCGTCTCACTAGAAAAGATGCACAATTTAATTGGGACGACAAATGTGAGACCAGTTTCCAGACACTGAAGGATAAGTTGATTTCGGCACCAATTTTGGCCTTACCTTCAGGTAGTGGTGGTTTTGTTATATTTTGTGATGCGTTACTCAAAGGATTGGGGTGCATACTTATGCAGCACGGAAAAGTTATTGCTTACGCATCTAGATAATTGAAGACGCATGAGCAAAATTATGCCACAAATGATTTAGAATTGGTTGCTGTAGTTTTCGCTCTTAAAATTTGGCGACATTACCTCTCTGGAGAAGAATCTGAGGTGTACACGGACCATAAGAGCCTAAAGTATATCTTTTCCTAGCAAGAGTTGAATTTGAGGCAGCGGAGATGGTTAGAATTTTTAAAGGACTACGATTTCTCCATACATTATCATCCTGGTAAGGCAAACGTTGTGGCCAATGCATTAAGTAGAAAATCAGTCCAATTGGCTCACTTGACCATGGAATGGAATTTACTAAAAGAGATCAGGGACTTGGATGTGAATTTTCAAATCAATGGTGACAAAGCATAATTGGGAAGTTTTAAAGTTCAACCAGAGATCATTCAGCAAATCAAGGACCGCCAAAAGAATGATGGGACATTAAAGGAAATCTTCAATAACTTGGATAATAAGCTAAAATTTTTACTTATCGATGGTACCTTATATTTTAGGAAAAGGTTGAATGTCCCAAATGATCAAGGATGAGATACTGCATGAGGCACACCATACCCGTTATACCATTCATCCAAGAAGTACTAAGATGTACCAGAATCTCAAGAAGCAATTCTAGTGGAATGGCATGAAAAACGACATTGCAGAATATGTGGCAAGATGCTTAATATGCCAGCAAGTTAAGGTGGATCATCAGAAACCAGGAGGGTTGTTGCAGCCATTGCCTATTTCAGAGTGGAAATGGGAGCACATTACTATGGACTTCATTTCCGGTTTTCCGAAGACTTTCAGGGGCAATGAAGTAATCTGGGTAATTGTGGACCGATTGACTAAATCTGCCCACTTCATTCCTCTTAAGGGAAGAACATCGATGGAAGAATTAGCACGAATATACGTTAAGGAGATTGTTCGCCTACATGGAATTCCGGTGTCTATCATTTCGGATAGGGAGTCCAGGTCTGTGTCCAACTTTTGGAGAAAATTACAGACAGCTATGGGAACGCACTTGCGTTTCAGCACTGCATATCATCCTCAAACTGATCGCCAGACTGAAAGAACCAATCAGACTCTTGAATATATGTTGCGAGCCTGTGCCCTGGATTTCAAAGACAGTTGGGATGAACAGTTACCTCTGGTAGAATTTGCCTATAATAATAGTTATCATTCAATTATTCAAATGGCACCTTTTGAAGCATTGGACGGATGGAATTGCCGATCTCCCATTTGTTAGGAAGAAGTTGGTGATCGAAGAATTCTTGGGCCAAATTGGGTACAATCCTCAACGGACACCATCAAGAAAATCCGAGACAGACTCAAAACTGCCCAAAGTAGACAGAAAAGTTATGCGGACAATCGCAGGAGGGAGCTGGAGTTCATAGTAGGAGATCAGGTCTTTCTCAAAGTTTCTCCAACCAAGGGCATCATGCAGTTTGGGAAAAAGGGCAAGTTGAGTCCGCGTTATATCGGACCTTTTGAGATAATTGGTCGTGTTAGTGATGGGAATGCTTATGAACTAGCATTACCCCCACAACTGGCTGGCGTGCACAATGTGTTTCATGTATCCATGCTAAAGAAATATGAATCGAACTCGTCTCATGTGATTGACTTCAGACCGCTTTGGATACAAGAAGATTTGTCTTATGAAGAGAAGCGAGTAGCCATTTTAAAAACACGAGAAAGAACCCTTCGGAACAAAACTATCCGTCTGGCCAAAATCTTATGGGAATATCATAATCATCAGGAGGCCACATGGGAAACAGAAAAAGATGTCCGAAAAAATTATCCACACCTCTTCCCATAAGGTACGATTTAAATTTGGAGGACCAAATTTCACGAAGGTGGAAGTGTGTAATAACCTGAATTAATCAAGTGGGTTAACTGGGCCACTGGATTGGGCTGCTGGACCATAACTTTTAGGTCCTTACTTGTGATCCAAACCCACTTGATGAATGACCTTATAGCTTCCCAAGGATGGCTCCTTGTTTCTACCAATAGATATGACTTTTAGTTCTCCCTAGATGACCTTTCAAAAAAAGGAAAAACCTCTTGGGATTTCCTATTTTCGACGTCCAAATCCTCTAAATAAAGAGGATTCACCTCTCTTCTTTGGCAACTCTTCATGAAGAATAGAAGGCTAATATAGTTTTATTTGGAAAAATAGAAGTAGGGAATTTCAATAAGGAGCATTAGCCTAGTGAATGTCTGACTTGAAGTCCTTCATTACATATACCAGGTGAGTAGGACTTCTCTTACACTCATTTGAATATTGTGTTATTAATATTCTACTGTTTGGTATCAATTTAAATATATCAGTCAGTTTCTGTTGTTATCTTTGCAACAAGATAAAAGTTTAGCTTGACATCAGGGATGTCATTTCTTTGATTTCGCTCAATAGGGGTTCTTTACAATAACATCCAGATCAAAATTGATGGAAATGCAAACTGTCGACATGACTGAAGGAAAATATAGACTTAAAACCTATCTTTTCTGTATAAATGATTGGTCAATCAAATCTTATGATGAATGTGCCTCTTAAGGACTGTTTTCATCATGCAGTATGATGGTTTAATGTGTACATTAATTCAGAACTGAAATAAAAAGTACAGGTCGTAAAAAATGTAACTTGATTGTTTGAGGGCTATGAACCCATGTAGCCACCTGATCTAGGATCAGGTCCCCACATCTGAAAGGGGACTAGTGGGCGACCATAATGGTGGTGGACCCATTAGGATTGAACCATTGAGGCCTTCCATCCAAAGGTTCAAATGGGGCTAGGTGTGAGACCCTTCTTTAGTCTCAGATTTTGTTGAACATTACTTGTTGCTGTTATGGGGAAACTGTTTACATTTATATATCACCAAATAATTATATAGAAGGCTCAGGGTCACAAGAATTACTAATTCCTCCTTTAATGGTTCATTAAGTATTTAAAGGAGTCAACGGGATTAATTAATACTTCTCTAAGAATTAAACCAGAATAGATAGTTCTCTTATGATAATTCACTGGGAAAAGTTCTGTTAATGTGATATCATGTTGTAACCTTATAAGTATTGCAGGATAATATCTAAGAAAGCCTTTTTCTCACTAATGTATTAAGAATACATAGTCAAGATAGGTGGCAATACTATAATTAGTTTACAACCCAAACATTATCTACCATTATGTTACTGTTCAATATTCTACCATTCACTACTAGTACTCTTAACTCTGATTTTACAATTCAGGATTTATATCATTATTGCACTTGAATATATTGCTGGTAGGTGTGATATGAGCTTAGTTTTCACTCTATGGGATTTATATCAATATTGCACTTGAATATATTGCTGGTTTTCACTCTATGACTAATTAGAATGCCAAAAATATGGCCAATGCCACATATTTGGAGCACCAATTACGATTCGGAGTGGGGCGGGATTTTAAATCAAGTATGTAGGACTGGCCAATGGAAGACGTAATGTACTTATTATGGAATCAATGAGCTAAGTTGAAATTTTAAATTATGATTTGTTTAGAAGTGTCTATTTTCCATTGGTATTGGATTCGACCCATGAATTAAGAATAGTGACAGTCTTGTCATGACATGAATGTGAATCCCCTTATTAAGAATGGTGACAGTCTTGTCACGAAACGAATATGAATCCCCTTGTTTATACAATTAAGAATGGTACCAGTCTTGTCACGATACGAATATGAATCCCCTTGTTTATACAATTAAGAATGGTGACAGTCTTGTCACGATACGAATATGAAGCCCCTTGTTTATACCACTACTATAAATAAGAATGGTGGCAGTTTTGGTCACAATAAACCTATGAACTTCTATTGATATCATGACAGTTACTATTGTTCTCTTGATTTTAGAAATTCTACTCACCAGTGTTATTGACTAGTGGTACGCCCCACTACAAGTAACGCATTTGTAGCAGAATCTGAGAGCGGCAGAGATCAGCATATAGATTTCGGCATGCAACGCTGATAGAGAGTTCAAAACTACCTAGATCATTAGATGGAGCCAGCCCTATTTTGGAATATTTTAGATTTATTGTCATTTCCTAGCTAAAATTGTAAAGACTTTGTTAAGATATTAATGTTAGGATTTTACCTTCATCTTCGCTTGGACTTGCTCTTGAATTTACTTTATGAATGTTATTGTATTATGATCATGATAACGACTTAAGAATCTGAAGAGCTCCAGAGTCTTGGGTCGTTATAGATTAGCTACACGAGGTGAGTAGGATTTCTCATCTACTTGTTGTACTGTGGTTGCTCTTTCGATATAAGTTGATCGATTGCCATGAGGGTCAAATTGATAGTATAGTTATACTTGATAACCTTTCCAGTTGAAGTTTCCACAAATAATAGAATGCGACAATACTAGAATAGCCCAGTCAACATTCCAGATCATGAGTTCAATGGCATAAAATCCAATTTCAGATGTTAGATTTAGATGATTAGATTCTGTACAGTTTGTTTAATTTTTAGATGATGTTTTAATGACAAGTGATCAAGACACAACAGCAAATCCAAACCAGAACTGGGTTTTACCACGTTCATATCGGTAAGGGATGGTTTTGAACGACAAGGTTTGTGGGAACACATGGCCCACCTGATCAAGGATCAGGGCCATGCATCTGAAAGAGGACTGATGGTTGACCTTGGGGGTCTGGTTTTTGTGGATTAGGCACACTGGGGCCCATCATATAATAAACTCAAAGTGAAGGGGTGTGAAGCCTATCCCTGGGAGGGTCGATACTGAATACACAGTTTTAATTCATCTTCCATCTTAAAAGTTTTCTGAGATTTCACATAGAACCCTAGTGTTTTATATAAACCACAACTAAACCTTTTATGATTTATTTACTGAAGAACCCTCAAATTATTGAATATTTGATACTTTAGACCCTTTCACAGTGACACAGTGACTATTTTGGATACATTAAATTATTTTGAGTGGTGTATGGCATGTACTAAAGAACAATAAATTGCTTAGTGCATACAAGAATGAATGTGTCAAACTTTAGCCTGGGAATTGTTTTGGGACTTGGATACTTGAGAAATTATGAAAACAGCTCTTTTTTGTCACTCTGTTGACTTACTTCACATGGGGCCCTCCACATTGACTAAGTATAAGATGTGGCTTGTTCTAATGGAAATATGATTGATAATAGGGATTCGCATGCCTCAATAATTACATAAGAGGTTGATCATATTTTGAAAAATCAGAATGTAACGAAATTTACAATGTAATGGAGATATGAGCAATGCAATATAAACGGGTACCAATTCCGAATTGGAGTGCAGTGCAGATGAAACCCGGCTTTATATGGGACTGGTCATATACCATAAACTAATGGAATATTGCATTCATACATGGTATGACATGATAGAATTTCTATATGATATAAGAATTCGCATAATCTAGGGAATTTAAGGAATTTAAACTAGAGGACCTATACGGCTAGCACAATACGGGGTGATGTCACCGTTGTATTGTCACATTAGATGAGCACTCACCCTCTGATTTCTGAACTCTGAATGATTATAAACCCTATGTGGAGGTGGGGTGATAAGGTTGGACAGGGACTGACATTGATGATTGATTATTCGGCTTACCTCCCTTGTGAGTCTGTAAGCTCGATTATTATACTTACTTCCCTTATGGGAGTGCATGATTGATTAGTGGACCTACTTCCTTCGTGGAAGTGTCCAATTGACTGAACCTATCTTCCAAGAAAGACCTTATGAACATTAGAAGTCCCATTTGGGAGCATTTGATTGGACTGGGTGCAATGATACGGATAGGTACTCAATTAATAGAAGAATATAAGATACTAATACATGCCATTAGTCACCCTCATAACTCAGCTCATCTACTCACATGGGCACTTCACATACATTGCATCTCGATATGAATAATAGATTTAGAAACCAATCAATAGTTTTACCAACAAGTGGTTCGCCCCATTTCATGTACTCAAGATGTAGTAGAGCAAGGGGGCTACAATGATCAGCCCGTGGTCTTCAACATGCGTGGCTGGTGGAGGGGTTGTCAAAACTTAATTAATAGGACGAATTAGCCAACTTAAAATAAACATTTTAGTATATTTGAGTTTGAGAATTTGAGCTGTTTAGTGGACTTTCTTACAATTGGACATTGATGTTCACTTGAGAACTTTAAATAGTCGAAAGTAGCAAGGGGAATCCGGGCGACGATGGAATCCATAGTATTTTCTTCACCGGGTCCAAACTTTTTCTTGAGGAGCTTCGGTGTCACGAAAAAGATGAAGCGCTCTGTCCTTTTGGAATCTTGGATGGGGAAATCAGTGTTTCGATCTCTAAAGGCCTACCCCAATTCAACACAAGTGACGAGCACAACCTGGCATGGTAAGGCGGTATCCCCAAGGTCAATGACTTCCGCCAGACTTGCAGGGTGACAGTTTGGGCGCCAAACTTAAATTATTTAGTATTTTTGCCTAATTACTTTTTATTATGCATATTTGACCTATGTATGTGATAATGACACATGTTATAAAGTGATGACTTAGGAATCTGAAGAGCTCCAAATTCCGAGTCGTTTCAAGGGTCGTCTTGCACTGAACCTAGAGGAGTCCTTTATGTAGCCTTCCTATGTCAAAAGGATGTAAAATGGGCTCAGCTGAGAGAATCAAGTATCTATGTACTTATCTGCTAGTTTGTGATTCATTCATTAGTTGTAATCTCACTAAGGGCATGTTTGGAGGAGGGATAGGGTAAAGTAGAGTAAAATAAAATTTATAAAATTCAAATTTCCCTCCATTTTCAAAAAAATTCAAAAAAGTCATCCCTAAATTACAAAAAAATCTCTACTTTTTATACAAAAAATAAAAAAGATTCCATATCAAATAACTAAAAACAAAGAGTCATCATAACCCAATCATTTATTATTCTTTCTTGATTTTGAGTTTACTCTACTCTATTTTACCCTACCCCTCCCCCAAGCATGTCCTAAGTCATAGTTTGTCTACTAGTATGAAATTTTTGTAGTTGGTGCAAGGCTATTGTGAGTTGTTTATTGCACTTTTGCTCTTAAGTTATTTAATATTTGTTGTATGTGATTTGTTAGTAGTAAAAAGCTCCTATGAGTTTTAGTGTCCCTATTGTAAAGTTGGTGCAAGGTCTTTGTGACTGGTTGTTGCTCATTTGTTCTGGGTTGATTTTTTAAGGCCCAGTGTAGTGACTGAAACCCCATTTTCTAGAGTTGTTGCAACTAACAACATGGAAAATAGGTCCATGCCGCAATTAGCAAATGAAAACCCTAACATTAAGATCACCAATGTTCCACTCAATCTAACTAACTACATTCAGTGGTCAAGGGTTGCACAAATGTATTTACGTGGAAAACTATTGCAAGGATATATTGATGGAAATGTCACAAAACTAGATGCATATGACGATTATGTCTTGGAAGTTAAACTCTGTGGAACTGGATGTGAGTGAGGGGCTGTACCAATTAGACACGGCCAAGGAAGTGTCGGACACCTTGCTTGATTTGTATGCAGACAAAAATCATATGGCACATATTTACGAGACTACTCAATCATGAAACAATCGTAGCAGCCACTATATTAGCCATATCGGCCCATACCACCCCGCTACAGGCATTTTAGTGGCGCTAACACCTATAAAGTGATATAGGCGCTATTTCCTCGTAGCGGAGCCCCCATTTAAAACCCAACTGGCCCTAATTGTCGTTTTCATTGTTTTCTCAAACTTTTCTCTTTTGGAGCTTCTTCTCTCAGCCTTCTTTCATCTTCTTGCTACCAAATCTTTAATTCTTTAAAATCTAACTCCAAGAAACACACAAAAAACCCCTAGGAATCAAGAAATCAACATCTTTCTTCCTCCTTGGGGTGAAAGTCATTTCTCCAAATATATGTTTTATTTTATTTTTTTTAGATCTATACTTCTATTCCTCTTCTTTCGTTCACAAATCTCTTGAAAATGGCTTGTATGTGATATATCTATGTTTCCCATAGATCATACCACCATTTTTTATGGTTTATTATTTTATTATTTTTTATTTTTGGATTTTTTTTATTTTTTTAAAAAATATATTTTTCTGGAAAAAAAAAACACTAACCAAATCACTCCCAAGTATTAGAGCTATGAATCCCATGGATGAATAACACTTTCTTTCTTTTATTGTTTAATTTATTTAAATTTTATGTTCTTATTATTAGGTTTTTTTTTAAATAAATTTTATTCAAATGTGGTCAACTAAATCACTTAAAATCACTCCAAAGTAGCTAGATCTATCATTCTCATGCATGCATATACAACATTCCTTTTTTTTTTTTTAATTATTTTTGGAAAACAAGGAAGAAAAGGAGATTCAACTTTGGGCTTTGACCAAACGCAAGGAACTAAATGAATTTGACATATCAGACAAGTAAACAAAATTGATTAATTGAACATGCATGATTCCCTTCTTGTTTCTAATAGAATCCAATTCTAGTAAACCATGGCATACATTTAAACATGGAATTGATAAAAAATGCATGTGAATGAACTCAAAACCCTCAGATCCTACAGGATATGGACCCAAGACCATATAAATATGTAGAACAGGGAATTTTCCTCCAGCCTTGAACCATATATGGGTCCCACACCTAGGCCAAAAATGGTTCAATCATGTATATTGGTCGTTGGACCAAGATCTCTTAGGGTTTTGTGATTTTGGGGTCCCTCATCCTATGGGGTTTCTATGTTTTTCAATGTTACACGTTGTTTCCAACCTCTTCGGATCTAGATTTGTTCTAGACTTGGTAATTGTTTTAGATTGTATTTTGGGGATAACTGGGACAATTGGGTGTTCAAAACGTGCCAAATAGGAATTTTCAGAAAAAGGTAGCAAGCGTGCAGCCCACTCAAGGGTCAAATGGTGTAGTAATTTCATGATCTATGATTAAATGGCTTCGTATTGTCAAGTAGTACAAGATCCATCTATAGATTAAAAGTGGACATCGTATGCAAAAGTTACAAGCGACACATGGTCAACAATAAAAACTTCCAATTTCTGTAAATTCTGTATTTGGTCACTAATCATTTGCAAAGAGAATCGAAATTAGCAGATTGCACAAGAAACCTAATGTTCCCAACTAATTTTGAACTGCAAATGGAGTCACAATAGACCAAATCTAAGCACCCAACTAGTTTGCTTAGAAGTTTGGAGCGAAGTCTTATTATTTACTACTTGTAGGTCTAATCAATTTGAAATATCTAATTTGAGGATATTTGCTTGCATTTGAATTCCCTTAATGGTAATGTTTCGTTGTCATCCAAAAAAAAAAAAAAAAAAAAACAGAATTTGTAGTGTTTTGTCTGTCGTTATGCCTCATCTGAATCCTTTGACTTTTGATGAGTTGGTACCACTAAGTGTTAACAATCTAGCATGGTTGGGATGCCACTACGTGGAGATTCTTACTTCTATTTATGCTAACTGCAGCTTAGACTTGCTGGAAGTTATCATTACCACTTGGTACCTGGAATTTAGGGGTATTCAATTTATTGAATTTTATGCAATTTCTCCAAAAATTAATATTAGGATCCCCTTGTATTTTCATGAATTAGTGATTTTGTAATTAATTATTTTAGTTATTATGAAAATTAATTTTGGGTTGATATTAAATTGGATCTTGATCTGTATTAATTTGTGTTAGTCTGGTCCTCATGTGGTTCCATGAGAACCAGATATACAATTAATGACAGTAAGGTTTTCCTCAGTAGGAAGCACCCATGGTTGGGACTGTGGGACTAGTGACATGACCCATATTTTATAAATCTAGGGAGAAACATTGTAATACCCAAGGGTGTAAGTTCTAAGCTTGGTTTAAATTTAATGAATTATATGATTTTAATTTTTGTATATAAAAGTGATGGGACCCCGGTTTTACTTATAATATGCTAACCAAGGGGGGGAGAAGGACCCTTGTGCACGACACCTTCACCCTTAAAGAAACAAATCTTTGGATGGGAAACAAATCTTTGATTAGGATAAGGAATCCTGTACACAGTCATCATTAGGAAAGAAGAGATTGGATAGATATTATCGTCATCCTTTAAGGAAGCAAATCCTTGAATGGGATAAGAATCCTTGTACACAGCAGAGATGTATATATATATATTGAGAGAGTTGCTTATTGACTCACTTTCGTTCCTTCTAAAGAGCTAGAAAAGGAGAGAGATCCAAGAGAGGGAGGAAGAGCACTCGGTCAGACATCAAGAGGAAGAAGAAAGTAATCAACTAGGCGGTGGTTGATGTCCAATTCTCAACGACAAATCACAAGAGTTTGCACAAGGTGAGTGGATTCTCTACGGTTATTTATTATGTGATCAAACATCGATAAGAAAGAGGTATCAGATAAGTACGATGGGATGTACCTTGCATAGATGAATTGTTCTGAATTATTCTATTGATTCTTGCATTACTGTTGGAAAGATCAAGCTTGATTGTTGAGGATTTTGCCTATGAGGGTGGGTGCTACAGTACTAACGACACCAAACCCACGTTAGATTAGGGCAAATCCGGTATTTTATGATCTAATTTCTACTAGATCCTTGTATCATTAATAGATACCTGCATAAGTATTCTTTGTGTTTTGATCCTTTTGGATTTGAGAAGAGAACCAAGTTGGAAATCCAGATTTCCTCACAGTAGGTCGTCTGGGAGAGGATTTGTCGTCTAGAGTGGTGGGCCCAGGAGGATCACCTGATGGGGGATCAGCTCCATGGATTTTGGAGGAGACCCATGGGCGATCCCAGTCATGAAGGACTCGTGGGGAGAAAGTCCCAGATGGCCCACCATCTGATGACCAAGATGGAGCCTGGCGTGAGGGTTGTCGAGCAAGGGGTCGACTTTGTGACCAGTAACAAAAGCTTTCCTAGGTTGAGTATATATTGTATAACAGTTGCAAAAAAGTCCCTTATTGATATTATAATTACTTAAGAGCCCCTTTTCTTTTATGGTTAATAATTAATGATTAAAAGGAAGCTGGGGCTGTGATGATACTTATAATATATAACCAGTGTTTGAATAAGTCATGTTATATGAGCTCTGAAAGCTAAGAATGAAATTGTGGCAAAAGTTAGTTAATAAATGAGAATATATTTTACATTATAAATTTTTTCATGTATAATTTTATTGGAAGGGGGCATGATCTGAACTACTAGCATAGTACGATTTATTATGATTGTGTAATGTTGGACCAATGTGGTCAATTTGAAGTTTGGTTATACTGTACATGGAATGGATGACAAGATACTGAGGTCCTGAAGTAGCGGGTCCTTCAGGACAATGGATGAGGAGATGCATGTATAGCATTCCGATGTATATTGTTATGGCACAATAATGCAAATTGAGTGCAAGGATGTAGTTCAGAGAAGTGTATTGGCAAGGATTTTAATTATTCATTGAATTATTTATTGTTTATTAGTTAATTGTTCTATGATGCCATTATATTATTTGTGAGTGTATGATTAAGTAGGAATCCATTCACCAGTTTATGCTGATGTATGTTACCCTCTTCAGGTAATCGAGTTGCGGTTGGATCGGAGAATGATGAAGATCAACCTGTGGTGTTTGGTGTACGTGGCTGAGGAAAGCGATTCCATCTAAAATCAGTAGATTAGGGAGATATTTAGCATTGGACATTTAATTATTATGTGATGATTAATTTGGAAAATTTTAGATTTGGAGACTCTTTGTTGGTGATTTAAATGGTTGACTTAGTTGAAACTACATTTTTAATAAATGGTGCTTATGCCTTATGTGTTTATTTGATTATGTATATGGAAAGTATGCCAATATGTCATAACTCACATTGCGACAAGGCCCCGGAATTTGGGTCATGACAAACCTCTAACAAACCCCACAGAATTGGTTATTTCTTCTAAAGATTAATGGCTTAGGATTAGACACCCAACTCATCTTGGTAGATCCAAATAAACACTGACTAATAGGATTTAATTCTATTTTAAAAGAGAAAGATGGACCCATGACTTTTAGTAAAGAGAGGAAGAAAAGGAGAATTTGTGGGCAATGAGCATACTCTGAGTCCTCTTTGGTTGTGTGCATGAAATCCAAGCGCTTCCTAGTGTTGCACAACCTTCAATGTGACATTGTGATTCCACTTTGTGATGCTCGACCTTTATAACTTCTAATCCCTCTTGTTTGCCGTAATCTCCTCTTAATCAGCTATCTCTTCTCTTCCTTTCTCTTGCACACCACTCATAAAAACCCTAGCCCTAGCAATAGACAAGAAGAACTAGACAGAAACAAAGAAAAGAAGGAACTTTTAGATTTGAGGGTGTGTTGATGACCTACATGCACTCAAAAGGAAATCGAGTCACAATCTCCTATACTAGGTGACACAGCATGGGGAAGAAGAATCGCCAACGGGCTATTCTCCCAGCCAAAAGGCTTAGGATAAATTGTCTAGGCCTCATACTAAAGACAAGAATTCAACCCACAGGGAAAAGAAATTGAAATCTTATTCAATAATAATATAGTCTATCCCATGAAAAGGGATTACATCTATTTACAATTAAACCACTCTTCAAATAAAGAAACAAACTAGTTCAATCCACATAAGGAGTCCTAATTAAAATATAAAGGAATTTCTAAAACTTAAGAAAACAACTACTATTAATAAAGCAACTATTATTAATTAATCTTCACTACTGGGCATTGGACTTGGGCCTACGGGTATAAACTTTCAATTGGGGCCCATTAGTCAGGCTTGCATCACCAAGTGAGTAGATATTCAAATCTACTTGTGTACACTATGACTTTACCTAGTTTTGTGGTCTTAGAAAACCTATAATTCTTGGATCTAAGACTAGATATTAAAGTAGGGTGAAGAAAGGGGGTATCATCAATTTTTTTTTTAAGTAGAATGGACTAATTAGTAATCTTCATGAGGCTGAACACCAATCAAAAGGAGTTGGGCTTCAGTCAAACTCCAACATTGGAGTTTCAGGTTGGCCAACTCCAATTATGGAGTTTTGACCCTAGTTGAACCCAAATCTGGGTTTTCTGGGATTCGTCATGCAATATCCTATGTTTGGTGTAACGCCCCACCCCTACACACATGTATAATATTGTCTGCTTTGGCCCATGGGCCTCACGGTTTTGCTTCTAGTGGGCCTCAAGCCACTAAAAGGTCTCATGCAAAGTAAAGGTGCAAGCTCTACATATAATCCCAATCACTTTCCTGTCTATAGTCGATGTGGGACTCCAGGATCTCACAATCCACCCCACTTAGGGCTATAGATCGCTGTGTAGTAGCCTGTGATAAACACTGAAAAACAAGAAGAATTGCAGAGATCTTGAAAATGAATTGCTTGCTTAGAAGTTCCCCTTGCAAGCCCTTAAATATACAGCGATTCATATAATTGAGCTAATTTACAACTGTGCTGAAAATACAAATGGAAACTACAACAATTAGAATCACCCTATACATGGTAATGTACAGTAGTCTACAGATCATAAGACAGATTTCCTGATCTGTAATTATCATACCAAACGGGCCGGCCTGACCCACTCTTTTTACACCCCTCCTCAAGCTCATAGTGCGGTAGCAGTAGGAGATTGTTCAAGGAAGACGAGAAACGAGCAAAGGTCTGAGCTTTGGTAAAGAGATCAGCAGTATTGTCAACTGAACTGACGGAGTGAGTGACAAAGTACCCAATTTATAGTACTGGCAAACAAGATGGCAATTAATTTCATTATGCTTAGTTCGTTCATGAAAAACTTCATTTTGAGTGATCTTAACAGCACTCTGATTGTCACAATATAATGGTCTAGGAGCTTGAAGATGAACACCTAGGTCATGCAGTAACCACCGAAGCCAGACAATTTCAGAGGTAGTATCTGCAAGAGCACAATATTCGGCTTCAGCAGAGGACTTGGAGATGGATGTCTACTTCTTGCTTCTCTAGGAGACCAAGGAATGACCCAAGAACAGGCAATAACCAGTGGTTGAACGCCTATCATCCACATCCCCTGCCCAATCAGAGTCAAAAAAGGCTTGAAGATGAAGCGGACTATCAGAAGAGAGAAGCAAGGCATATGATTGAGTATCCTATAAATAACGAAGAATCCGCAAGACATCACTCCAATGAACAGAGGTGGGCTGAGCCATAAACTGACTCACAATGTGGGCAGCATAAGCAATGTCAGGTCTAGTAATAGTCAGATAAACAAGACTCCCAACAACTTCCTGTGTGAGTAGGATGATCGAAAGGCACACCATCGTTTTTGCGCAGCCGTGCATTGATTTCCAAGGGAGTAGAAATTGGAGCTAGATTGGTCAGGCCCGCACGCTGGATGATGTCAGAGCAGTTTTGGAATATCCCACTTCAAGCCCAAGAAAGTAACGAAGATGACCTAGATCTTTCATCTCAAATTGGCTCTGAAGGAACAGTTTGAGCTCAGAAATACCTGAATGATCACTTCCAGTAATAATCATATCATCCACATATAAGAGTAGAATGATCATACCATTGCTTGAAGTGCGAGTAAATAGAGCACTATCATGTTGACTCTGTTGAAGGCCACTAGAGAGAACTGTGTCAGTGAAACGTTCAAACCAGGCACGAGGAGCTTGTTTAAGTCCATGCAGGGCTTTCTTCAGATGACACACTTGATTGGAGTGGGGAATCCCAGGAGGAGGTACCATAAAGATTTCTTCACGAAGATGTCCATGAAGAAAGGCATTCTTGACATCAAGTTGATATAATGGCCATTAACGAACTGCAGCAACAGAGATCAATGTTCGTACAGTGGTCATTTTGGCAACAGGTGCGAATGTTTCCTCATAATCAATTCCATAATCTTGTGTGTAGCTTTTTGCGACAAGGCGAGCATTATACCGCTCAATGGTGCCATTGGAATTTATCTTCACTTTAAAGATCCATTTGGTACCAATAGCTTTCTTTCCTGGAGGAAGAGAGACAAGCTCCCAAGTGTGATTTTGCTAAAGTGCAGCTAATTCTTCTTCCATGGCTTTTCGCCACTCAGGGTACTGAAAGGCCACGTTATAAGACCTGGGTTCAAAATGGGAATGAACTATAGCAAGATAGTTGCGATACTGAGGGGAAAACAAGGATGTAGAAACAAATCCATAACGCTGCACAGGTGTGCGAGTACGAAGTAGATATCTCCGTGGTGGAACAGAATCCTGGACTTCAAGAATAGTGGGGACTGCAGCCACATCAAAAGGGATGGAGTCAGGTTTGGGCCTCCGTTGATAGACCAGAAATGGCGGAGGATCAACAGAAGTTTCTGAAGTAGGTAAAAGATCGGTCTCAGATGGAAACAAATCTGGAAAAGGATCAAGGGAGTGTGCAGAGGGGACAGTCTGTAATGATGGCAAGGAGTAATAAGGTATATGTTCCAGAAAGGTAACATTACGAGAAATGCGCAACTTGTTCAATTGTGGATCATAACAGCGATATCCTTTTTGTGCTATACCACAGCCAAGAAAAACACAAATAGCAGACTTGGAGGAGAGCTTGTGTCGCTCACTAGAGGGAAGCAAAACAAAACAAGTACATCCAAAAACTCTTAGATGGGAGTAGGTGGGTTTTGTACCATAAAGTTTCTCAAAAGGGGTGGCCCCAGACAAAACAGAAGATGGCATTCTGCTGATGAGATAAACTGAAGTGAGAACAGTTTCTCCCCAAAATGTAATGGGCACGGAAAAGGATTGTAGCATAGATCTAGCCGTTTCAATTATATGTTTATGTTTTCTTTCGGCTACCCCATTTTGTAGTAGAGTACCTGGGCAGGAGAGTTGAGCTATTGTACCATGACTGGCAAGCAGGTTTTGAAATTTTTGTGACCGATATTCCCCCCCCCCCCCCCCCCCCCCCCCATCGGAGCGAAAAATTTTGATCTTAGCAGAAAATTGAGTGGCGATCATGGTGGTAAAGTTCAAGTATAAACTGAGAAAATCAGATTTGTGTTTTAACAGGTATATCCAAGTAAATCTGGTGTAATCATCCACAAAGATAATATAATAACGTGAGCCACCCTTGGTGGGTTGAACAGCAGGACCCCAGAGATCAGAGTGAACAAGTGCAAAAGGTGCACTGGAAACTGAGGTACTTTTATTAAAAGGCAAAATAGTTTGCTTTGACAACTTGCATCCAATACAACTAGTAGAGTCAGACAAAGCGACTTTTCCAAGACATTTATTCGCAAGTAAAAAATCTAATTTTCCTTTGGACAAATGACCTAACCGAAGATGCCATAAGCTAGAGGATGAAGTTGATGTAGACGCTGCCAGAATTGGTGAAGGAACATGAAGAGAAGTTAAGTGATATAAATTCCCTCTTTATGGCCTGTCCCAATCTGCTTCCCGGAGCGAGGATCCTGCACAACACAACCAGTGGAGTTAAACGAGACAAGATAACCCAGATTAGTAAGTTGACTGATGGAAATGAGATTAATAGCAATTCCTGGAACACACAAAACATTCGGTAAAGATAGTCGTCTAGAGGAAGACTGAGATGTGATAGTACCAATGGTGGAAACAGGCATAGTGGTGCCACAAGCAGTATGAATGTTTTGAATAGTAGAGGGCTTTCGACTGAGACTCAATAATGATGAATCAGAAACCATGTGAGATGAGGCACCTGAGTCAAATATCCATGATGGAGTTTTACCAGAGAATGAGGCCATGGCAGAATTAACCGGTTCAGCTTGAGTAGTACTGGGACCACTGGAGGAAGCGAGGAGGAGCTGTTGCAGGCGTTCATCAATCATAGTCTGGATCTGAGTAGAGAAATCAGGAGATGCTTCAGCAGTCACTGCTGCTGTCTGATTGTGTCCGGGACGTGGACCGGGACATCGATTTGGCTCTTTCTGATGCTGTTTCTTTTTCAGCTGAGGACAGTCTCTCTTCCAGTATCCTGGTTCTTTGCAATAATTACAGATGTTGTTAGAACCGACAGGTTTAGCCAGAGAGGATGACTTAGCAGCAACAAGGATGTGATTTGACTCAACGACTTTGCATTTTGATAAGGTCTGTTGAGTCTATTCCTCTGCTAGAAGTTCAGACAAAGCCACATCCACATATGGCAATGGAGATCGATGTAATAGTAGATCCCTAATGTGTTCATACTCAGGGCGAAAAGCCATAAGAAACTGAACTAGTCGAGTTTCCTGCCGATATTTGTCAAACGTAGTTGAGTCGGCAGAGCAGGTAAACTGGGGTTCCATTAGAGCTAATTAATCCCATAATGCAGTCATCTTGACATAAAATTCATGAATAGACTGAGAGCCTTGTCCTGCAGTTTTAATTTTCCATTCAAGTTGATAACGGCGGGCGGAATTGGATTGAACATATAACCGAGCCAAATAATCCCAGGTATCCTTAGGATGAGAAGATTTAGACAATTGATGTCCAATGGAGGGAGTGACTGAATTTGCAATCCAAGAGTTAATTTTACCCACAGATGCTTCCCAATCCTCATAAGTAGGATCCTTGGTGTCAGGTCCTAGCTTCTTTTCTATCACAAATTTCCAAAGTTTCTGCTGCTTCAAAAAATTCATCATGAGATGAGACCAGTAAGCATAATTGGTCCCATCAAGAATAACACTAATGCCAGTCACCTTCTCAGCCATTACAGACGACAGCAGAAGATGAAGTTGCAAGAAAGACAATAAATGGGCTCTGGGAGTCCCTGTTGACAGAGTGCAGAATGGCTTTTGGACCACCAAAACTCAATTAGTTCACAAATCAGCTTTCAGAAAACAAAGACTAACCAATTTTCGCACCCAACAAGCCTTGGGCAAGTCTGATCCAACGGCGGATTTCAAAACTAGACGGTCTTGATGAAAACAGTCTGGCAAAAAATGCTGAACAGAGATGGCGAAAAAACAGTACCTTAATGCAGCCCAAAAATTCTGAAAAAATCACAGAATATCTCCAATAAGTGGTCGACCACCTTGAGCTGGTGCGCCCCCTCTCTGATCAAGTGTGGACCCCACCATTGTTACCCAGCCTATGTTTGGAGGCGTCCAGACCAACGTCCGATCTTCCCTCTTTCTCACAACAGGGGCTTTGATACCATGATAAACACTGAAAAACAAGAAGAATTGCAGAGATCTTGAAATTGAATTGCTTGCTTAGAAGTTCCCCTTGTAAGCCCTTAAATATACAGCGATTCCTATAATTGAGCTAATTTACAACTGTGCTGAAAATACAAATGGAAACTACAGCAATTAGAATCACCCTATACATGGTAATGTACAACAGTCTACAGATCATAGGACAGATTTCCTGATTTGTAATTATCATACCAAACGGGCCGGCCCAATGGGTCGTCCAGTTGACTCAGTCTTTTTATAGCCTGCCAGTCCATGTAGCCTACCAGCTCTCTTAGCCCTCCAACATAAGAACCCACCCACTTGCACCACACCATGGCAGGGACCCACACTCGAACTATTCGAGAGTCGGCTTTGATACCATTTGTAACGCCCCACCCCTATGCACATGCATGATATTGTCCGCTTTGGCCCATGAGCCTCACGGTTTTGCTTCTGGTGGGCATCAACACACTAAAAGGCCTCATGCAAAGTAGGGGTGCAAGTCCTACATATAATTCCAATCACTTTCCTCTATATAGTCGATGTGAAACTCCTAGATGTCACAATTTGTAACGACCCAAGAATCTGGAGCTCTTTAGATTCTCAAGACTTACTCAAATTTGTAATAACACATCATAAATCAAATTCCAATTAGCATAAAGGTCCAACAACAGTCATATTCGATTATACTTAAATTATTAAATGTATTAGAAGTCCTAATAAAAGCTACAGCATAAAAGACAAGCCTCTGAAACAAGTGAAGAAAATATCTAAATGCTAGGCTAATCTCATCTACATATCTAATCATTATTCCTCACGCTCTAGATCAATCACATATGCCAAAATCCACCGGATGATCTCCGTTATCCCCCGCAACCTCTACGAATGTATTACCTAAAGTGGGGCGAACCACTGGTCAGTAACACTAGTGAGTAAAATAAATAAACATTAAGGTATAACATATTTTTAATCATTCATACGAATATTTATATATTCAAAATGGTGTTAAAAAAATATCTTAATCAATTCTTTCCTGAGTATTATTCCGCCGCAAGCATCAATTCGTCGGAAAACCCATACGGGTGTATCTACGTTTCTGTCAATAACATGGTTTGTCATCCACCATGATTATTAAGGCTGTTTTGATACTCCCACACTGGAGTATCTACATTTCAGTCAACATCGCTTGCCTTACTACCATAATTGTTGAACCTACTTTCCTCGACCAATATCAACGAGAGAAGTCCTATACTCAATGCATGCGGTTTAGGTTACTCTGTTTCAAACATCCATTTCAAGTTTAAATTCAATAAGCTTATTAGAGTTTCACCCCCATCGCAATAGGTAACATTATCTTACTTTTTTCCTTGGCTAGTACCACAAAACACTAGTTAATCCTCCCCTTGCTCTGAATCAGAATTGGTACTAGGTTGTGGCATTGTCCATATCTTATTGGGGAAGTTATTCATCTATCATAAAATTAGCCACATAAATGAAGTCATAATTACAATCACTAGATTGAATCATATACAAGTTAAGCATATCATGTCAGTGGCTGTTTCAAATAATTTCCAATTTTGGGTTTAATCATTTGTAATTAATTTCTAAATTTCTTCACCAAGATCCCTTTTCTTTATCTGTATATATATATATATATACATATATTAGATCCTATTTAGATGTGATGATAAGAATTCATCATTTATTATAACAGATATCATGCTTATTGGATTCTAGTAAGAATCCATAATTACTGCTCCTTACATGTCCTTACAAAAATAATAGTAAAAAAAAATCATTTTGGAAAATAATTATAACTTTAGGGACCTATAAGTAAATTTGCCTAACTATTTTATAACTAATATGTCTCAGAGCCTAGACTTCATCTTCATTAGAAATTGGGTTCTCGCTTGGCTGCCTTGGACTTCTTAGATGGTGGACCCAACGATCCAAATCATAATGGGACCCACCCCTAGGGTCGCCCAGGGGTCCTCTACAAGATAGGTGGACCTGATCTTTAATCAGGTGGCCCCACATAGCCCACAACTCAAGTCAACCAAAATAGGTCTTTAACGACCTGAAATCTGAAAAAATCCAATTCAGATTAAATCTTCAAGTTAATTATTCAACTTTGTTTCCAAAATCAAAGTTCCAAAGGCATGTTAATCGTAGGTTGTAATTTTCCAATTTTTCCATCATTGTACTAAGTCTTTTGATACCAAACTATTACACAACAAGTGCGTCAAGTTTAATCTTGCGTGACAAGGCACTCGAAGCATCATATTTGTGGGCCCCAATTGAGTTGGTTCCCACTAAGATGAGTCTACCAGAGTCGACCATGAGTCTATTATCAGATCTTTGGTTCAGATCTGTGATCAGATGGCCTCTCTAGGCCTCACATTTCAATTCGACAAAAGCCATATTGTCGGCTAGAATGCTGTAATTCTATTAAAAAGAAATACTACCCCAACAAGGGTCGGCAGTCACTGTAGCAATATTATAAGGTAGAGAATAGCCCATCGAATGATCAGACATCTCTAAGTTTCATCAATTTCAGACCTTACATCACTAAGTTTAGAAGTTCTACTCACTTGGTGTAGAAATTTATTGCTCGAGCAGTGATCGGTCTCACGTCAGACATCCACTACGCATCTCGATGTTGATCTTTCTCGCCCCTTTGGCGATCTTCTTCTTCTTCTAACAATTCCACAATTGAAATCTCTCTCTCTCTCTCTCCCTCTTAATTTCTATCATTGATGTGTAAAAGATAAGGAGACCCGGTTCTCTAATATATATTAGTGCTTAGAGGGGAGTCCTGTCTAGAAACTACAGGGAAGTCCTATTAGAAAAGTATTCTTTGAGAGAGAAAAAGGTCTATTTGGGACTCTCATTCTCCTAATAACCTTGTTCTAGCCTACTATGGACTCACCAAGAGTCCTGCTCCTTGACTTATAGATATTCTGATAAAATAAAGACTCCCAGTCTGACTCCAAACATGATTTGGACTAGTATGGCCCACCTTGTAAAGGTTGGCCCACCGAAGGTAGGTTAGGTTATTACAATTGGGTAGGGCCATATACGTCCAATACTAATTTGATTTATGGGGCCTTTATTGTTTGTAATGTCAGCCCGAAGTGTGCTGGAAACTTTAAAAAAAAATTATTCATGGGACTCCAATCCTACTATATTGTACCATTAAAAAAATTATGAATGTAACATTGCCTTCTCTTCTTCTGGCTATGTTGTGTAGGACCAAGCGATAAGGAAGGAGATCATGAGGGGGCCTAAATGGGCTGATTTTTCCCACTGGATCTATTTACTTTTGTTAGGAATAAAATAACAAATGATTTACTTCGTTTTTCTGCAAAGGACATTTGTCACTTGTGGCACAATAAACTTGGCAATCCAAATTTCAGAACTATGTCCATCTTGTTTAATTCTGTTTTGCTGAAAAAAAGTGTTGATTCATCTTAGTATGTTTTAGTTGAATGTGATGCATGTAAAATGGAAAAAGTAAGATACTTTCCTTCCCCACATCAGCTTTTAGTAGCTCTAGTTGTTTTGAATTAGTGCATAGTGATAACTAGGGAATTGCCCCTTATCTCTCTACTGAAAATTATAAATATTTTTTAACATTTATAGATAACTACAGTAAAGTTACGTGGTTGTACATTTTGCATTCAAATTCTAATGTCTTCATAATATTTATATCCTATCCTGAGAATCACTTCTCTACTTGCATAAAGACTTTACGTTCCGATTCCGGGGGGGAATAAATTTCAAGTGAGTTTCAAAAAAATTTAAAACACAAGGGGATTGCCTCACAAAAATCATGTCCATACACCTCAACAAAATAGGGTTGCAAAAGGAAAGGGTAGACATCTGTTAGATGCAACTCATTCTCTTCAACTTCAATCTTTTGTCCCAACCCAATTTTGGATAGAAGCCCTATCAACAGTGATCCAGCTCATTAAAAGCCTGCCTTCTTCTATAGCATCTCCAATTCCATATTTATGTTTATTCTGAACTCATCCATCATATGATAATCTTCATGTTTTTGGTCTAGTATGTTTTGTCCACCTACCACCTTCTTAGCGTAACAAACTCACCACTCGATTGGCAAAATGAGCATTTCTTGGCTATGCGACACAACAATAAAGTTTTCTAATTATGATCCTCAACTTCAAAAAATCGTGTTTCTTGGAATATTGTCTGCTTTGACAACCAATATTTTTTTTAACAAAACCTTGACACTTTTACTTCGACTTCCACTGTGTCTCTTCATGGTTTGTCGGATGGTGAAACATTTGTTAAATTTAATCCTAACTTTGTCTATCATGAGAGGAGTAATAAAACAGCAACAGGAGATCCCTCTCCTACATCTAGTCCACCTAGAAGTCCTATCCTGAGACGTTCCAACCATATTTCCAAGCCTCTAGACCGGTATGGCTTCTCTCACGCTTCCTTGATGGCCACTCTCTCCACCACTTCTATTCCAAATTTGTATTCTTAGGCAGTTACGCATGAATGTTTGAAGCAAGCTATGCAAAATGAGTTGGATGTTTTAGAATAGAATCATACTTAGGACAGTGTCCCTTGTTTGTTTTCTATTAAGCCTACTGGCTGCAAATGGGTCTATTAACTTAAACTTAAGCCTGATGGTTCGGTGGATCGATACAAGGCCCGCCTTGTTGCTCTTGGTAATTGCCAAGAGTATAGGATCGATTACGACGAAACGTTGCTCTAGTTGCCAAAATGACAACTGTCTGAACTATCCTTGCAATTGTTGACTCAAAGTGCTAACCTCTCTTCCAGACTAAGAAGCACGGACACTTTTAAGAAAGTGACGTGTCCGTGTCGGACACGTGTCGGACACCGACACTCATCGGACACTCTCGGACATGTGTCCGATACTATTTAGCTGTGTCCATAATTAAGAATTAAAAATCTTAATTTCGGACACTTGTTTGACACTCTTTTTGCAATGTGTCTTACAATTCCTAGCCCGTGTCTATGACTAAAAAATAAACATGTGGCTCATATCTCTTGGACATTTTGTTAACATATGGTTATTAAAACTTATAAACTTAATATATAACAATTTTATACCATGGAAAAATATATGATTGTAAATATCAATCATATCACAAGCAAAAGACAAATAAATATTTCACTAAAGAATAGGCCTCAAGATTAGCTTCTTTTTTGCTTTTTGTATTTTTTTTTTTTTTAGGGAGGGGAAAGAGATGATCCACCCTTTTCTTTATATGGATTTTATGGAACTATAGATATTTCATGTTTAATGATTATAAATTATGTTTTAGTGTTATATTGATATTTGATAATTTGATATGTTTGTTAGTTGGTACTTGAATTTTTATTTTTTGATTGCTAAATTGATTAAAAAAGTTAAAATGATATTATTTTTTTAGTAGATGATTATATATATAAATTAATATATATTATTAACGTGTCTCCGACGTGTCCGTGTCCTACTTTTTTTAGAAATGCTGTGTCGGCATGTCCGTGTCGTGTCGTATCCGTGTCTCGTGTCCGTGTCCATGCTTCTTAGCTTCCAGATGAATGTAAAGAATGCTTTCCTCGATGGAAACCTCAAGGAAAAGGTCTATATGCGCTGTCTTCAAGGGATTGCGCAATCCTTAAAGGGTATGGTTGCCAAACTTCTAGGTCGCTCTATGGACTAAAACATGCACCTTGAGCATGGTTTGAGAATTTTTAAGATGCACTCTTTCAAATGGATTTTCATTCAAGTCCTTATGACCCCTCACTGTTTCTGCACCATGCTTCCATGGGACTCATTGTTCTACTAGTGTATGTTGATGACATTCTAATCATTGGTACAAATGCTAACATGATCAATCAACTTCAAAGCTCTCTTCATAAGAATTTCCAAATGAAAGATCTTGGCCCACTAGCATATTTTTTAGGCCAGTAGATTCATCAATCTACACAAAGAAATGCTCTCAACCAGCACAAGTATACGATGGATCTTATCAAAATGGCTGATTCGTAAAATTCCACTCCAATTGATACACCTATAGAGGTTAATGTCAAGTTTTGTCAAGATGAGCGTGATCCTATTTCTGATCCCACTTTATAGCGTAAACTAGTTGATAGCTTGATCTACTTAACAATCACTCGTCCGGATATATCCTATGCAGTTAATTTGATTACTCAGTACATGGCTAATCCTTGGCATCTTCACTTAGCTATGGTCAAATGAATAATTCGATATCTCATTCAGACTTCAACTCGAGGCTTATTTTTTCTCGCAAAAATTTCTCTTACTCTTCAAGCTTATTCAGATGCCGATTAGGTTGGCTGTCAAGATACACGGAGATCTAGAACCGAATGGTGCATGTTTTTGGGTGACAACTTGGTCTCCTAAAATTGTAAGAAACAAGAAAAAGTCCCAAAAGTCTTCCACTAAAGCTAAATATTGGGCTATGCCTGCTGCTTGTTTTAAGACACTTTGGCTTCGAGGTTTACTTTTTTATCTTCATTTTCCAATGGATGTTGCTACTCCTCTCTATGCTGACAATACAAGTATCATCCGAAGTACGGAAAATCTAGTTTTCCATGAGAGGGACCAAACATATTGAGGCTAATTGTCATTTCATTCCAAATGAGTACAACCAAAAGGTTATCGAGCTTCCTCATGTGTCTTTCATGTTAATGTAGTGCCATCTAGACCTACATGGGCTAATCACATAAGCCCAGACCCACTTGCTAATTTTCATTATCACATGTGGTCAAAACATGTAATCATGTACAATTGTATAAATTCCTCATTAGGAGATTAAATTATATAGTCATTAATTGCAATTACCCTATCAAAGGAATTGTAAGTGTCAAACTTCCTGTATTTGGAGATAGATTACATGCAATCTCTCATTGAGATCATCGGAAATTATTCACAGAAATTGTGTGTAATGCTGTTGTCATTCGATTAACATTACATGGTATCAAAGCTTCAAACTATTTGTTCCTATTATTCTCGTGAGAAAGAGGGTGATGTTTTGAATTAACAAAACTCTCTCTTTAGAGTTTTTGGGTGATGTTTTTTCATCTTCCAAGCATTGGAAACCATCGGAGTGTGTCTCCTTCACATGTACTCCAAAAATCAAAGTCACCTAGGTTGTTATTGGCCATTTTCTTCACCATTGTGCAACTATTGTTTTCTATTTGAAGTGACAGAGTAGATTGGTCCCTTCATATTTCTGTTTATCTATATCAATTGGTTTCACTTGTTGCCGTTGAAAGTTTCCTGCATATTGATCAAATTTTTCGATCTTTGTGAGCACCTAGCATCCTTTGGATATTTTTTGAGATCTAATCACCACAATAATCCAGATCTATGTTTTTTCTTGCTCACGGTCATTCTAGATTTCTGTTCTATATATTTATTGTTGGATTTAAAGGTTTTTTTGGCTTGCAAAGCTTATTGTGAGTCATTCTAAAGCATTGTTTATTACTTTCAAGGGACTGTTTTCATCAATGGTTGTGATTATTGTGCCACATTTACTACAGCAATGGGTAAATCAGATATGAATCTGATTCAATTCACTAGAAAGGATTATAACTCTTGGGCTTTCCAGTTGGAATTATATCTTAAAGGTAAGAAACTGTGAGGTTATATCACTCAGTCCAAGATCAAACCCGTAGATGAGGACAAGATTGAACAATGGGAAACCGACGAGGCTCAAATAATGAGCTGGATCCTGGCATCGATAGACCCTCAATTCTTTGTGCATCTCAAACCATACAAAACAGCAAAAGAAATGTTGAATTACCTTGACAGAATCTATCATCAAGAAAAGCCTGCAAGACGATTCCAATTAGAACATGAGATTGCATAGTACTACCAAGGGGACCAATCTGTCCAGGATTTTTACTCTGGTTTTTGTGCCCTATGGACAGAATTCACAGATATTGGCTACGCTTATGTAACAGGAGACACTTTATCTGGACATCAAGATTTTCATAAGATCAATCAAAAAGATAATTTTTAATGAAACTCCATCCAGAATTTGAAAATGTTTGGTCGAATTTTATGAGTAGAAAACCACCTCCTTCCTTGGAGACTTGTCTCAATGATATTCTCGGGGAAGAACGACGACAGTCGATAGAAAACCACCTCCTTCCTTGGAGACTTGTCTCAATGAGATTCTCGGGGAAGAACAGCGACAGTCGATAGGTGACCTAGACTCACCTCACCAAGTAGTCTACTAATGGTGTGCTTGAAATGGCATATACAATCAAAGGGAATCACACAGCACAAACTAAGCGCAGCACAGACTCAGCGAGATGAACACCAACCTCCATATCAGCCAACTGGTGGCTCATATGGACCCATATCTTCAGCTATGGACCCATGTCTTCAGGAAAGACTAGGGATGTCAATAAAATACAATGCTATCACTGCAAACAGTATGGTCTATGCCTCCCACTGCAAGGCTTCAGGTCATGTCATTTCTGAGTGCAGAAAAAGAAAAAAAAAAAAAAAAGCAATCCTCGTCCTTACCATGTTGGGCCTTCATCATCAAATACAGCATCAATTGCCTCAGCCCAGTCTTCATTCATGCCCACACCACCATCTTCTACCAATGTTCCTCCTGTGAACCCAGAAATGATTCAACAAATCATCTTTCATGCTTTCTCCACTTTGGATATTTCTAGTAAACATCAATCCTCGTCCTCGATATGGTATTTTGATTTTGGAGCTTCTAACCATGACTTTTTCTACTTCCCCATCTTTCGAATGTACATCCTTATATGGTAACCTTCAAGTTCACACTACTGATAGTGAAAAACTTCCTATCACCGCCATCGGTCATGTACCTCAGCCTTTACCTTTACAGCATGTTTTCCTTTCTCTTGGTTTATCCACAAATTTACTTTCTGTTGGTCAACTTGTTGACAATAACTGTGATGTATCTTTTTCTTGTTCGAGCTGTGTGGTACAAGATCAGGAGTCAAGGAAGGTGGTCACGAAGGGACCTAACCTCTCAACCTACCCACTCAACCTAGGAATAAATCTGAACATGACTCAATAACTACACAATGTTTTGACTTAATACATAGTGATGTTTGGGGTATCACACAAATAATTTCTCACTCATATTACAAGTACGTTGTGACATTTATTGATGATCATAGCCGATTTACATGGTTATATTTTTTTAAGAGCCAAATCAGATGTTTTTGATGCTTTTCAAAATTTTCTAGCTTATGTTGAAAATCATTTCTCAGCTTGCATCAGATCCTTCCAGTCTGATTCAGGAGGGGAGTACATTTCGCATCAATTTCAAAAAAATTTTACAAGATCAAGGTATTATTTCCCGATGGACCTATTCACATACCCTCCAACAAAATGGTGTGGCCGAACGGATGAATCGTCATCTAATTGATGTGGTTCGTTGTCTTTTACTTGAATCCTCCATCCCACCTCAGTTTCGGTCTGAAGCATTAACCACGGCCGCCAATCTCATCAATCGCCTTCCATTAACTAAACTTCCTAATCAAACTCCATATTTTTGTCTTTTTCAAAAACAACCTTCATGAACTTCCACACTTTTGGTTGTGTTTGTTTTTTCCATCTCCCTTCATCTGGGCACATAAAATTATCTGCCCAGTTAGCAAAATGTGCCTTTTTAGGATATGCTTCTCATCAAAAGGGTTTTCTATGCTATGATCCAATGGTCAAACACGTTTGGGTTTCTCGCCATGTTGTGTTTTTTGAAAACTAATATATTTTTCATCATCATTTTGATCCATTGCCTTCAGTCACTCTATCTAGTTTTCCCGCCATCTCTCCTTCTGATTCTTCCGTATCTTCACAAAGATTTAAACCAAATGTTGTGCATGTCCAAAGAAGACAAATAGATATTGCCGCACTTCCTCCATCACAACCACTTGAACCAATGCCTAATCCAGACTCAGTGCCTTCGTTTCGACGTTCTACACATATCACTCGTGCTCCTGATCGCTACAAGTTTTCTCATACCTCTTAACTTACAACTTTGTCTTTTATTTCTATTCCTCACTCTTACTCTCAGGCTGTAAAACATGAATGTTGGCAGCAGTCAAAAAAAGAGGAATTGGATGCTCTCCAAGAAAATCAAACATGGGATGTAGTTCACTGTCCAGCTACAGTTAAACCGATTGGGTGCAAATAATCAAACATGGGATGTAGTTAACTGTCCAGCTACAGTTAAACCGATTGGGTGCAAATGGGTTTTCTCTGAAAAAATGAAGTCTGATAGATCCTTGGATAGATATAAAGCTCGACTTGTGGCACTCGAAAATCGTCAAGAATTTGGCATTGACCATAACGAGACTTTTGCCCTAGTGGCTGAAATAACCACGGTTCGCACTACTCTTGCCACTACCGCATCTCAATCCTGGCCTCTATTACAGCTCGATGTAAAGAATGCATTACCACATGGCGATCTAAAAGAAATAGTATATATGAGGCCCTTAAGGTTATTCAATTTAGAGCGATGGTCACGTCGCTCGTTTGTGGCTCACTCTGTATGGTCTCAAATAGGCTCCTCGAGCGTGGTCCGAAAATTTTCGCGATGCATTACTCAAATTGAAATTCTGCTGAAGTCCGTACGATTCCTCCATGTTTCTTCATTATACTTATTAGCATTACCGTGCTCCTCATATACATAGATGACATCATTATAATAGGTACGGATGTTGCAGTGATTAAAGAACTTCAAAATTCTCTTCATCAATCTTTCCACATGGAAGACTTAGGCCCTCTCACCTATTTTTTAGGTCTTGAAATTCATCAATTTGAGAAAGGGTTGGTTTTGGATCAACACAAATATACTCTCGATCTCATTGATATGGATGGCCTCTCTCACTCTACTCCAATTGATACCTCACATGAAATGAATTTGAAATTGACTAAAGACAGTGGGGATGTTCGTCCTGATCCAACTTTCAACTTTCTATCGCCAGTTAGTTGGCAGCCTGATCTACTTGACTAATACTCAATATACTGAGTCAATTCATGAATATTCCACGTCACCTCCACTTTGCAGCTACCTGGCGTATTATACAATATCTACTTGGCACGCCTAATCGTGGTTATTCTATTCGGTTGGGACTCACTAGATTTGACTGCTTACTCTAATGTTTATTGGGCGGGAAGCCAGGCACTCGTCGATTGACAACAGGATGCTGTATGTTTCTTGGCAATGCTTTGATCTCCTGGAAATGTAAAAAGCAAATGAGAGTTCCTAAATCCTCTACTGAAGCTGAATATTGGGCCATGTTTGCCCTTGTTCGAAAATCCTATGGCTACGTGGTTTTTAAAGATCTAGGTTTTTCTTAAAAGCTTCCTGCACCTCTTCATGCGAATAATACAAGTGCCATTCAGATTACTGAAAATCCAGTTTTTCACGATAAGATCAAGCACATCGAAGTTGATTGTCATTTAATTAGAGATGAGTATCTACGTAACGTTATCTCTCTTCCATTCGTCTCTTTCGCACTTTAGATTGCAGATATTTTTACCAAAGGGCTTCTGCAACCTCAACATCAATTCTTGACGGACAAATTGATGCTCGTTGATTCTCCAGCATCAATTTCAGAAGAGGAGGGGGGGGGGGGGGGGGGGGGGGGTGGGGGGGGTAACGTAGGTCCATTTGGACCTACATGGGCTAATCAAATAAGCCCAAACCCACTTGCTAATTCTCATTATCACATATGGTCAAAATATGTAATCATGTACAGTTGTATAAATTCCTCATCAGGAAATTTAATTACATAGTCATTAATTGTAATTACCCTATCAAAGGGATTGTAATTGTCAAACTTCCTGTATTTGGATATAGATTAATCTATATAAGAAGATGCAATCTCTCATTGAGATCATCGGAAATTATTCACAAAAATTGTGTATAATGCTATTGTCATGTGATTAACAATACAATCCGAACATCAATTTGCTAATATCTTCACAAAACCTGATATAGGTATTGGTGGTTTATGTAGTAATTTTCGATGATGCCTCAAATCTAATAAAGGGCTGGTAATGTGATTAACCTTTCACACATTGGATACCAATATTGATTCGGATAGGGGCAAAACAAATCCAGATAATGTGTGAGAGACTGGTTGTAGAAACCAACTCATTATAGGCATTGCGAGTGATCATGAATCGATCTTTGAACTAAACGAGAAGTAAAGATTATTTTGAATTCACTGTATATAATAAAACGAGAATGACTTAGATGCTCTGGACACCACTAGACCACTAGCGTGGCATAGTGAAGACACCCCCGTATAAAATTTGTAAGATCTACTGGCCCACAATCAATAATGGGAGAATCGATTCTCTAGTACTACCTCAATGACTTTGCACCTTTGAGGTCACCACACTTATGTGCACAAAAGAATTAAAAGGTACCCCTAACAAGTCTTTGTAGAGACACGTACAGGCCCCAAGATCCAGGCCCATCAAAAATTACTCATGATCCAAGCCCATGATCCAGCTAGGATCCCATGTGTGGGATCTTGGTCAACATCTTATGTGGTTAGAGGATCTATAATCACTAGAGATCTTGGTCGACATAGCTAGAGGATTTGCAATCAAATCTAGAGATTCCTTATTCATTTGTAATTACGTATCTTTAGGATATCATGATAGCTTGTAATTAGGATACAGTGTCTATAAAATCACTGTCAATGCTCTTATGAGAACATCACAGAAATTCTCAACTCTCTCTTCTTCGATCTCTCTTTTATGCATCAATAGATCTTGATAAGGTATCAAAGCAAGGTTCCTTTCTTCCAAGTTCAACAACTACAGATCACAAATCTGTATATCTAAAGAAGAAATTGTGATCGGCTTCTTCACACGTGAAAAGTCTTCTGATTCAAATCGGATCAAAGGTGGTCCACCTCTGATCATCAAGGAAGCACTCAAAATTCATCCCAGCCTGGTCGCCCACTCATCTAAGATTTATAGTAATTTTTTAAAAAATCTTTCAGGCTCAGAGGTAGGCCTTCATCTCAATTTGTGGTTTCACAGAATTTCATATACATTTTGATCATTGTCGCACAAAATCCAGGATATACATCTGATCCAGATAAAAATTGGTATTTGGGTTCGAGATTTACTTGAAATAATTAATGTAGGATCTAATTAGTGATCAAATTTTCTGAATTTCCTCAGTTCAGAACACCTGACTCATCTCTTGTGATAACTCAAGTTATCAACAGCGCACCAAACCACTGCCTCCAATTACTCTCACTACTGATCAATCATCTATGCCGGCTCCTCAAGGATGGAATACTTCCATTGAAGGTAACCCTCGACAATTCAATTGTATTTCATTTCCCCCAACTCAATTTGGTTTTCCAATGTTGTTTACTTCTTCAGATTTGATCCCTATTCCAACTTCTTATTCCAAAGCTACTAATATTCCACGTTGGCAAGATACTATGACAAATGAATTGTTAGCACTCAAGATGAACAGATGGGAGGTGGTTCTGCTTCCATCCGATACTTTTATCATTGCCAGCAAGTGGGTTTATTCACTCAAGTTTAAATCTGATGGAAGTATTGATCGCTCCAAAGCACGATTGGTTTGGCTAGGGTTATAAATAGGAATATGGCATTGACTATGAAGAAACATTTGCCCCAGTTGCAAAAATAACTACAGTTCACTGTCTACTTGGCGTCGAGGCCCCTTGCCACTAGCCTTTATGGCAAATGGATGTCAAGAATGCCTTTTTGCATGGAGACCTCAAGGAAATTGTGTATAAATATTCTCCACCAAGATATACCTGTTCACTAAGACATGTCTGTAAACTAAAAAAGTCTTTATACGAGCGCGAACAAGCTCCCTAAGCATGGTTTGAGAAGTTTTGCTTTGCAACACTACAGCCAATTTTCATCAAAGCCCAAATGATAACTCTCTCTTCATTAGAAGAACCTCGCACGGGTGTACCATTCTCTTAATTTATATTAATGATATGATAATCAATGGCAATGATGCAACAGGTATTTCTACCCTTATAACTCATCACATGAATTCTTTCAAGATGAAAGATCTTGGTCCACTCACTAATTTTTTGGGCCTAGAAGTTTCACGGAATATGAATGGTATTCGAGTGGTCCAAACCAAATATGCTGATGATTTACTCAAATCGGCAAGACTTGGTGATGCCAAAACATTTGGCACACCCCTTGAACTCAATGTTAAGTTTAGCCAAGCCGATGGACCACCTCTTGAAGACCCAACCTTGTTCTGACAATTGGTTGGTAGCCTATTGATCTTGACTAAGACACAACTAGATATCTCATGCCGTTCACACTATCAGTCAGTTTATTAGTGATCCTCGCAAGCCGCATCTTCAAGAAGTTCTCTGGATTCTTCGGTATGTCAAAAGCACTCGTAATCAAGGACTCTTTTATCAAACCACTTCTTCACTCCAACTTAAAGCCTATGTTGATGCGGATTGGGCAGGGTGCCTTAATACTCCACAACTGGCTAATGCATGTTCTTAGGAACTTCACTCATCTCATGGAAGGGTAAAAAACAAAACATTCATTCCAAATCTACAGCTGAGGCTAAATACCGATCTATGTCATCTGCCAGTAGCGATATTATATGGCTCCATCATCTCCTTCGAGAGTTTGGTGTCAACCTTACAGACCCTACTCCACTTTATGTAAATAACACAAGTGCCATTCGAATTACAAAGAATGTTGTCTTCCAAGAGCGCACTAAGCAGATAGAAATTGATTGCCACTTCATTCATCAGCATTTTTTCACCGACAAACTCTATCTGCCTTATGTTTCTTCGCATGATCAACTAGCAGATGTGTTCACTAAGGGTTGCCTCGGGATCAACTAGCAGATGTGTTCACTAAAGGGCTGCCCCAAGATCAACTAGCAGATGTGTTCACTAAAGGGATCGACATGAATATCTTTTTTCCAAATTGATGCTATGATCCACCCCGCATCGATTTGAGGGGGAGTGTAGAGACACATATAGGCCCCCTGATCCAAGCCCATTAGAAATTACTCATGATCCAGCTAGTATCCCATGTGTGACAAATTCACGATCACAAAAAGAGTTTGAATATACTCTTGAGAATGCAATAATTTTTGTGTGTCTTTCTATGGAGATTGTATATCATTATATAGGTATTTACATGCCTATAATTTAGGCTCTAAGAAAGGAAAACCATCTAATTGTATCAATCACTAATCTAAGTTAAGAAAGCAACTAATTACAACAATTGTTATTCTAAGAAAGGAAAGCTCTATGAAAGGAAAACCATCTAATTGTATCAATCACTAATCTAAGTTAAGAAAGCAACTAATTACAACAATTGTTACTCTAAGAAAGGAAAGCTAAAGCTGTCTCAATATTGACCAAATCAATTCCAGCTGTCTCAATATTGACCAAATCAATTCCACGTGAGATATAACATTGATGGGTTTTGGGCCTTGGGTCTTGGGCCTGTTTAACACCCCCCCCCCCCCCCCCCTCAAATTGATGCAGGAGAATCAACAAGCATCAATTTGTCAACCAAGAACTGATGGCGTGGTCGCGGAAGGCCTTTGGTGAGAATATCAGCAAGTTGAAGGTCAGTGGAGACATGTGGCAAGCCGATGACATCACGTTTAAGCTCATCACGGATGAAGTGACAATCAACCTCGATGTGTTTAGTACGTTCATGAAAAATCGAATTTTCAGTAATCCGAATAGCGCTGGTATTATCCGCATAGAAGGGGGTAGCTCCGGCTACTGGAAAACCAATGTCAGAAAGCAAACCACGGAGCCAAAGAATTTCGGAGCATGCAGCAGACATGGCGCGGTACTCTACCTCAGTAGAGGATTTGGAAGCTTTGTCATGTTTCTTGCATTTCCAAGAAATAAGACTATCACCCAAAAACATGCACCATCCAGCCGTCGATCTGTGAGTATCCGAACAACCAGCCCAATCAGCATCTGAAT
This sequence comes from Sextonia rubra, assembly GCA_037013555.1. Taxonomy (NCBI): domain Eukaryota; kingdom Viridiplantae; phylum Streptophyta; class Magnoliopsida; order Laurales; family Lauraceae; genus Sextonia; species Sextonia rubra. Next base: position 13,466,047 of record JASUAD010000011.1, read on the forward strand.
AAACTTTGAGAGTCAGAGGATTGTTGGATGGAAAAAACAACCCACGAGTCGGTGTGCGAATAAGGTACCGAATTATGCGGCGAACAGCAGCCAAATGAAGGTGACGAGGAGCAATCATGAACTGACTCATCAGGTTGACCGCATAAGAGATATCGGGGCGAGTGATCGTGAGGTAGATCAAGCTGCCAACCAACTGGCGACAGGCATAGGATCGGAAAGAAGATCACCTTTGTCGCGACTAAGTTTGATATTCAGTTCGATCGGCGTATCAACAGGAGCAGAAGCAGTAAGACCAGCCAAGGCGATGAGATCAATAGTGTATTTGTGCTGATTGAGAACTATACCTGTAGACAATTCATGAACTTCAAGACCGAGGAAATAGTGGAGAGGGCCAAGATCCTTCATTTGAAATGACTCACGAAGAGACGCTTGGAGCTTCTGAATCATGCCGGCATTAGGACCGGTAATGACGATGTCATCAACATAGACAAGGAGTATAGTGATCCCGGATGGAACATGATGTAAAAACATAGAAGGATCATATGCACTTGGATGAAAATCCAAGCGGAGAAGAGCAGCTTGAAATTTCTCAAACCATGCGCGAGGAGCTTGTTTCAGACCATAGAGGGAGCGACGAAGTTTAGCAACCATACCAGGGCCGGATGAGCATCCTTGAGGCAAACACATATAAACATCTTCTTTGAGATCACCATGGAGAAACGCATTTTTGACATCCATTTGATAGAAAGGCCAAGATTGAGATGCAACAACAGCAAGAATAGTGCGGACGGTGGTCATCTTGGCAACTGGAGCAAAAGTCTCATCATAATCAACGCCATATTCCTGCTGATTTCCAAGAGCAACAAGACGCGCCTTATATCGATCTAAAGAGCCATCAGATTTCAACTTGAGAGAAAAAACTCACTTACAGCCAATAGGTTTGACACCCACAGGAGATGGTACAATATCCCACGTATGATTTTGCGCTAACGCATCCAATTCATCTTGCATAGCCTTGTTCAACACGGATCTTGCACAGCTTGAGAATATGATTGTGGAATGGAAGAAGAAGACAGAGTGACCATTAAGGAAGTATGTGAGAACCCATAACGGGCTGGTGGTACCGAAATCCGAGTGGAGCGACGCAGTAAAGTATGGCCGGAACCAGATGCCGGGGGAAGATCAGGACGGGGATCACTAGTAGGCGCTGTGTTGTGCCGTCTGTGATACACAAAGGTAGGATTAAAACGAACAATTGACGAGTCTTCAGAAAAACCAGGTAACGACACAAAAGAGGAGTCAGGAGGATCAATGTGTGATTGAAAAAAATACTGATGTTCAAAGAAGACGACATTCCTAGAGGTACGGAAACGACGAATGTGAGGATCATAGCAAAGAAACCCTTTCTGGAAGGGTGCATAACCTAAAAACACACACTAAGTTGATTGTGACGTGAGTTTTGTCCTCTCAGAGGGAGGCAAGTGCACAAAACAAATGGAGCAAAAAACATGAAGATCATCATAAGATGGAGCGGTTTTGTACAAACGGTAATATGGGCTTTGATTTTCAATGGAGGTGGATGGCATACGATTGATAAGATGAGCAGCCGTAGCCAGTGCCTCAACCCAAAAACGAGTAGAAACCGATGATTCCAGAAAAAGGGAACGAGTGACATCAAGGAGATGTCTATTTTTTCTTTCAGCGATTCCATTCTGCTGGGGAGTATAAGAACAAAATCTTTGAGAAATAATGCATTTGTTTTGCAAAAACTGCTGAAACTCAGAGGACATATATTCCCCGCCTGAATCAGATCTCAAGATTTTAATGCAGGTGAAAAATTGATTTTCAACATAAGCCAGAAATATTTTAAAAACATTAAAAACATCAGATTTTGAATGCAAAAAGTAGACCCATGTGAACCAACTGAAATCATCAATAAAGGTCACAAAATATTTATAGTGAGCGTGGGAAAGAGTTGGGGCAATTCCCCATACATCACTATGAACTAACTCAAAACACTGAGAAGTGTGTGAAGTGGAATGAGGAAACGGAAGAGTTTTGCTCTTTCCCATTTTACAAGTAGCACAATCAAAAGGCACACAAGAAGATAAACCAAGAGATTTATTTAATAAACCAGAATTTAACATAAGGGACAAGGCCTTGGAATTAGGATGTCCGAGTCTATTATACCACAACCGGCAGTTATCACTAAGAGAAAAACAAAACACATTATTGGCAAATTGATTCCTAGAAATTTGAGAAAGATCCAGCGGAAACAAGCGCCCACACTTAGGCCCCCTCGCGATCTCCTTCCCGGACATCTGGTCCTGCACAACACAACCAGAAGAAGAAAAAGAAATGTTACAATTATTTTCAACAAGTTGTCCAACTGACAATAGATTGGAAGTTAAATTAGGACAGAGGTAAACATTTCTCAATGGGATGGGACCAAGGATATCTCCGATAGCAGTAATGGGAACATGGCCGCCGTTAGCAGTTTGTATTTGAAGATGGCCATTGTAACTTGTCATATTGGAGAAAGGGGTGTGGGAATACGTCATATGATTAGACGCCCCGGAATCAAGGAACCAAGTAGAAGATGAAGGTGACTTACCGGAGAGACCAAAGGCAGAGAGGGCATTCATAATCATTTGTTGAACCAATTCAGGAGTGAGAGATGATGAGGGCCCAGGCTGTGGGGGTGCAGATGTAGGAATAGCCACATATGCGTGTGGAGTCTGAGACTGTGAATTCTGATACTGTGGAGCCGGATATTGTGGAGTCTGATACTGTGTTGACGGACGTAGTGGACAGCGGCGACATTCAGAGATGATATGTCCTGACTTTTTACAGTAACTACAGACTTTCTGTTTGCATTGAGATGCAAGATGCCCAAATTTCTGACAACTGTAACATTGGGTTTTGCTAAAGTCTCGAGGCGGAGGCTAAGAAGTTTTATTTGCCAAGAACGCGACTGAATAGGTTTCAATCTTCTGTTGAGCAATATGAGCCAAGGTCGTAAGGCATTGTTCCTCTCGTAAGAGTTCATTCAAGCAGGCATCCAATGAAGGTAAGGGCGTCCGATTCATTAGGGCAGAGCGGACACTTTCATATTCATTACGCAGTTTCATCAAAAATTGATCTCGCTGACTAGAAGCCTGAAGTTCTTGGATTACTGTCAACCTAAGAAGCACGGACACGGACACGACACGACACGGACACGCCGACACAGCATTTCTCAAAAAAGTAGGACACGGACACGTCGGGGACACGTTAATAAATTAATAATATATATTTATTAATATATATAATGAATAAAAAAAAATCAACATTCAATACATTGAATACAACACTAAAACATAATTCATAATCGTTAAACATAAAATATCCATATTACCATAAAATCCTTACAAAGAAAAGGGAAGATTTTCCCTTTTTCCTCCAAACAAAAAAAACAAAACAAAACAAAACAAAAAACAAAAAACAAAAAAGAAGCTAATTCAATGCTAATTTCAGTCATTTGATGCAACTTCAACTGCCTCATCATCACCAACAACTTCATCACAATCAACATCATCTGTAAAGACCATGGTCTCCAACTCTGGCTCATCAAGTGAAAGATTAGCAACCTCAAGCACCCCAACATCTTCTAAGGAATCAAATGAATTCCCAGCAATATCCCACATCTTAGTCTCCCCATGCATATATTGTGGGGTTCTTCTTGACAGAAGACGTAAATTGCTATGAATAAAAACCAAGTCTTCGGCACGTTTTGGCGTCATCTTGTTCCTTCTCACGGAGTGCACAAAGGAGTATATACTCCAATTCCTCTCGCAACAAGATGAAGAAGAAGGCTGCATAAGTAGCTTGAAAGCCAAGCGTTGAAGCATAGGTGCACATGCTCCATGGATGGCCCACCAACTTGTTGGGTCCATATGATATCGATCATGTAAAGAATCATACTCCCCAAATTCCCCCGTCCTAAGTGAGAAATTGGCAAACTCCATATTAACCATTGTGCTCTCCTCGGAAGTGGGGAAGTATTTGACAAGACATTTCTTTCTCTCTCTAGAAACCTCCACATCTTGATGTGGAGGAACTCGACTCGGGTCCTCTTGAAGCCATTCGTCGCTATAATACCTTCAATAAAAGAGAGAAGGATTTCAAAATTACTATATGATGAAAAGGTGTAATATGTTAAGAAATACTTATAACTTATCTAAGAGGAAATGGCTGAAAAGTGAAAAGCTGAGGACTAGAATTCACCTAGGATTCAGAGAATGTGCCAAGCAATGGAGTGGAGTATTGTTCTTGTTCCAACGATCAACAAGTATTTGGTGTACCACATCATAAAATAAGGATGACTCATCAGTCCGCTTCCCTTCATGCCTATATATTGTGGTCTTCACTTTTTCAATCATTGTATCCCACATGTCATATACCAAATGAAGACAAGGCTTATCCGTATCACAAAGTCTAAGCATATCATAAATGGGTGTTGTGAAGGAAAGAATGTAATCAACTTTATCCCACCAGATGTCATCTAACAACCTGTCCTTTACAAATTTTGCTGTCCCTGTATCATCTTCTCGATAATGAGACCATTTGTCACTTATAACCATACTTTGGAGACCACGCTTTATAAGTTTGAATCTCTTCAGCATGACAATCGCTGAAGCAAAGCATGTGTCAGCCACAGAAAGCAATTTCAAAGGAACAAACTCATTGAACATGGCCAACCTCATAGAGTGATTCATGATAAAATGCTTTATGTGCATAACATCACCAACAATCTCCAATATCCAACTACATTCATGATATGTCAATTGATTGTTTTCAACATTTTTTGCTGCACAAATGTTCTTCAATGCAAGATTGAGGGTGTGGACCACACATGGTGTCCAAATAATGTTAGGAAATTCTGTTTCAATGATATGTCCCGCACCCTTATAGTTTGGAGCATTGTCAGTAATTATTTGAACCACATTCTCATGCCCAACATCCTTAATGACCTCCTTCATCAAATTAGCAATGAAATACTTGTCTTTTGTTTCACCTGAACAATCAACAGCTTTAAGAAACATAGGCCCACCTTCCGACACAGCCATGAAATTGATCAATGGCCTCCTTTGTGAGTCACTCCACCCATCACTCACAATGCTTACACCCTTTTCTTTCCACGTGCTTTTGATAGGTTGCAACAATCTTTCAATATTTGCCTTCTCTCTTTGGAGCAAACTAGTCCTCAACAAATTGTACCCCGGAGGCACATAACCGGCAAGTGGATTGTTGGCTGCAAAAGTGAAGGCATTTACAAAATATGGGTTTCTTGCTAAGTGAAATGGTAAACCCGCCGAATAAAACATCCTAGAAATCTCAGCATGTAATTGATCACGAGCTGCTAAATTAAATGCCTTCTCAATGGGACTTGCACTTCCACTTCCACTCCCACCACTTATCTTTCTTTTCTTTCGGTCAAACCCTCCTTGCATCATACTCATCATAGTCATAGAATCAGAACTAGATGAAACACTAGGCACAGGTAAAGGTACTTTTTTTGGTGCATTGGCCGTCCTCCTCAATTTTACTTCTTCTAATTTTTGCATTTCAGAAATATCTTTTGATGTAACTTTCGAACATGCAGCAATCCCACAACCAGGCAATTTTAACAAGTGAGCCTTAACCCTTGTGTATGAACTCTTTTTTATTTTATTACAAAAATTGCATTGCCAAGTAATATTTCCCCCTCCATCACTAAGTTTATCAAACTTGGTTACATATCTCCACAGAGGCTTGTTTATATCTTCTTCATTGGGGGGGTGTGAGCCAGAGCCACCAATGGAACTCATATTGCCAAATTCCAAATCTATATAATATAACAGCAAATTAGCACCAGGCACCAGTATTAACAAATTAATAGGACATGTCCCATAGTATCAATTAACAACAGACAACAGCAAAAAAAAAAAAAAAAGGCAAGCCGGAAGAAAGCTTCCAGCATTAACAAAAAAAAAAAAAAAAAACGTATAGTGCACAGCAGGAAGAAAAAAGCCACGTACAAGCAAAAGGCAGGCAATGCAAAGGTAAAGGCAGGCAAGCCTTTCAACACCATTTCATAAAAAAAATGATGGCAGCAAAATAAAATGACATTGCACAGCAAACAAGAATGACATTGCACAGCAAAATAAAATGGTATTGCACAGCAAAATAAAAAGTGATGGCAGCAGCAAAATAAAAAAATGATGGCAGCAGCAAAATAAAAAATGAAAGGAAATGATTTCATAGACAGGAGCACCGAGGAGAAGTAAAAAAAAATCTACTGAGCAGGAGATATTAAAAAAAAAAATCAGCAGAAGCAATACCGAGCAGGAGATATAAAAAAAAAAAAACACACACACACACCTGCAAAAATAAATACCTGGAGCCAGTGGGTTTTCTCTGCAGTGAGCAAGAAAATAGGTGGGCTTCTCTGCAGTGAGTCGGTGGTTTTCTGCAAACGGTGGGTTTTTTTTGCAGACAGTGGGTTTTCCTTTCCCTCTCTTCTTCTTCTTCTCCTTCTCCTTCTTCTTCTCTTTCCCGCAGACGTTGAGTTTTTCTCTGCAGACGGTGCTTGTTTCTCTGCAGACTGTGGGTCTTCCTCTTCTGCCGCTGCTGCTTCTTCTTCTTTTTTTCCTTCCCTGCTCAGATCCACTGCCGACAGCCACGATCTATTCCCTCTGCTCGTCAACAGCCACGATCTCTTCCCTCTGCTCGTCGACAGCCTCGGACGGTGATGGCGTTTCGCCCACAGTTCCTGGCTTTCGCAGACGCGATGGAGCGGGATTTCGCAGACGCGACAGCCACGATCTCTCCGCTGGTTTTCGCTGCGAGGGTTTCACCGAACGGGAGGCGGAGGCAGAGGCAGGCAGAGGGTTTCCTTCGAGGATTTGGGGAAAACTTCAGAGGCGCAGAGGGATTTGAGTTTCAATCGAAGGCTTGGGGTTATATTGGGTTGAAATTTCATTTAAACCCTCTTCATTTCTTGCTTTTTAATTCTAATGCTAAAAGCAATGGGTTAAATGACTTTAAAATTTCATTTAGCCCCCTTTTCATTTTTTTTTTCTAATTTTAATGCAAAATGCGTGGGATTCCTGTTGGGCCGCCGTGTCCGATCCGTGTCGGGCCGTGTCCGATCCCTGTCGGGCCGTGTCGGGCCATGTCCGGGCCGTGTCCGAGTCGTGTCCGAAATTTAAAAAAATAAAATTTGAAAATTAGGATACTTTTTGCGTGTCCCAGACGTGTCTGAGCGTGTCCGGAGCGTATCCGTGTCCCAGACGTGTTGGACACGGACACGCCGGCCCCGGAGAGGTGTCCGTGCTTCCCAGCTGTCAACACATTGTCATCCACATCCGCATACTTAATACTATCGTATTCTGACCACAGTGTACAGAATCCAGAATAATAATCTTGTACTGACAAAGTCCCTTGTGTATATTTAGCAATTGCACATTCAAGATGGAATTGACGTGCAGAGTTATCTTGATGATATACTTTCTTCAAATAGCCCCACATGGCTTTAGAAGTAGAGTAAGGCTTGAGATTCATTATCAAATGGGGCTCAACGGATCCTAGAATCCAGGATTTGATTTTGGCATCTTTAGTATGCCAAGAAGAGATCTTTTTCTCATCCTCAGTGGGTTTAGGTTCCGTGCCAAAAACAAATTCCCACAATTCCTTGGCTTCGAGGTATGTTTGAAATTGGAAAGACCAGGCAGGGTAATTCTTTCCCGTAAATTTAATCAACGTGACCTCAAATTTTTCCATTGCAACGGTCCTGATGAAAACAATATAAATTTCTAGTAAATCTTGAGAATGAGTAAAATACTAACCTTGAGTCTCTGAAAAATTCTTGAAAAATCACTAATATCCTTAGAAATATGAGGCGACCATGAGTGGGTGATTTCTGAAATTGATCTGATCGATCAACAGTGGGCCACTAACAGAATATCTTTGACGCAGGAAGAAGGTATCGCTGGCACTGTGTTGCTGGAAACTTCTTGAAAATAGATTCTGAATCTATTTGTTGCACGAGAGAGACTTATTCTCTCTATTCCTATTCCCTCAAGGCTTTGAAAGATGTCTAAGATCAAGACTACCTTGATCCTTGCTCTAATACCATGACAAATTCACGATCACAAAAAGAGTTTGAATATACTCTTGAGAATGCAATAATTTTTGTGTCTTTCTATGGAGATTGTACATCATTATATAGATATTTACATGCCTATAATTTAGGCTCTAAGAAAGGAAAACCATCTAATTGTATCAATCACTAATCTAAGTTAAGATAACAACTAATTACAATAATTGTTATTCTAAGAAAGGAAAGCTCTAAGAAAGGAAAACCATCTAATTATATCAATCACTAATCTAAGTTAAGAAAGTAACTAATTACAACAATTGTTATTCTAAGAAAGGAAAGCTAAAGCTGTCTCAATATTGACCAAATCAATTCCAGCTGTCTCAATATTGACCAAATCAATTCCACGTGAGATATAACATTGATGGGTTTTGGGCCTTGGGTCTTGGGCCTGTTTAACAATGTGTGGGATCTTGGTCAACATCTTGCATAGTTAGAGGATCTGTCATCACTAGAGATCTTGGTCAACAAAGCTAGAGGATCTGTAATCATATCTAGAGAATCCTCATTCATTTGTAATTACAAATCTTTAGGATATCATGATAGCTCGTAATTAGGATACAGTGTTTATAAAATCATTGCTGATGATTTTATGAGAACATCATAGAAATTCTCAACTCTCTCTTCTTCAATCTCTCTTTTATGCATCTGTAGATCTTAAGAGTCTTATACCCTTGTAGTGCTAGATCCCTGTTAGCCTGTACTATTAGGTGGTTAGTGCGGCTGTCATTAGATTTTACTTTGTTTCATTTTGCAGAAATGATAATTGAAACCCTGTTGATTGAAATTTATGTAAGTTTATTTTGTGCAAACATGTGCAGGATTATGTATACATATATGAATACATTACTAACCCAATATTGCAGCCATCAGGTAACCAAATCTTGAAGAGCCAAATGACTTGGGCGATCAGGAAGCTATAGGATTTGACATGTGGTTGAGCGGCACAGATTCATCAGACCATAAGAGGACTGGCCTTCTTTTGATTTCATTTGCATTTATTTATTTTGAACAGATAAAGATATTAGAACTTGGACTATTTTGGTTGATTTTATTCAGTTGATTCAGATTTTCTATTCTTGAATTACTCATAATATAAAGTTTCAGATTTATTTAATTGATATCCTGAAATTTCTTTATATGATCGATTTAAGTTATGATTGCGTACTGAGATACAAATTATTCATGACATGGAATTTGTGGGTTCCAGATTTCAGGTTGTCACAGTACCATATCAGATTCGTTGGCCAGGAATATATTCCTATAGGGAATCTTGGGTACTGGATTTATTCTTGTTCCTGCCACTATAATGGGAGGGCCGTATAATATCTTGTGGCAATTTAGCGCATGTGGATCGCCATTTTGTTTATAAATTCTTTATTGTATTAGCATTGTCTTGATGATTCTTGTTATGATTAACTCTATTCTTGCCATAATCTGGCATTTGTTTATACTTATCTTTGAACTCATGTGATCCTTAAATTATATTTATTATTGTATGGAATATTTTTAAGGCTTGCTTACTTGGTAGATTTTCATTAACCTAACCCATCCCCTTGGCACTTTACAAGTGAAGAAGTAGTAGTTAATCATGAAGATGATAATACAATCTAAGCTTCCTGTAATACCCCTATTCCAGTTATTAGGGCTAGTATTTTACCTAATATTTTGTCTATTTAGTTTCTATGATTTTTTTATTTATGATTTGCCTTGAATAATTTTATATTTTCTTTGGTGAATGATGCTTTCCTTTTGTGTCGCATAGAATTGTCTTTTTTTATGCTTTTAAATAGATCCTTAGCTTTGTAGTGCCCATTGATTTTTAAGATAATAGATCAAGTCATTTAGAATTATTGGTGGGACCCTTTGCATATTAAATAATTTGTATTTTATTGGCAGACTTCTAATTTCAGAATTGAGAGATATTAGTGGGACCATGAGAAGTGATTTAATTGGAATTGTATTCTCATTATACGAAAGAACCATAAATTAGAAAGAGGTAGTTGAGTTAAAATCATAGTTGTCAATTCCATTCTGGTCTGGCCCAATAGTGGAACATTGTAGTGTTTCGGACTCCCGTCAATTCCAGAATTTCATTCCGGAAAAGGTGCAATTGAAAATTAATAAAAATATAAAAATACATAAAATTAAAAAAATAACACCAAATGCATTAAACCAAGAATGAGAAAGATGAATATATTGAAAGAATGCATGTACACAGTATGTAACAACCCAGAGCTTGATATTAGGGCTAAGATAATTAGTAATAATGCATATATTTTGTTTCATGATGTTCTTGAATTTTAATTTGTAATATTAGGATTTCTTGAATATTTATTTACATGTATTATGGCTGTATGTAATTGGATAGAATATTATATCACTTGTTTTGTTAGGTGATTTTGGAGCTAGGCCCATATTAATTGAGTGATTACTAGTTTGGATTAGATTATTTTAGGGCCCAAAGACCTTTTGGGAACTTGGCAAAAGTCCATCTATAGTGACCTTTGAATACCAACATGTGTGACTGTTGGAATCCATCTAGAGTGACCCTTAAATGCCAACCAATGTGACTGTTGGAGTACCCAAGAGATGTGACTATTGGAGTACCCAAGTCGGACTTTCCACAAGGGAAATTCCAATCACCTGTTATAAAAGGGGCCATCTCCCTTATTTTCTTCTACACACCTGTCCCATGGGAATTGAGAGGAAGAGAGATGGATACTTGAAGCCTCCTCACATAAGATGAGTAGAAATTCCCAATCTACTCTATATGTTTCATAGATTTAGAATCTTGCATTTGAACTCCTATCTACGCAATTGCATGTTGAGATTATGACGGATGTGACTGATTCAACTGATTTCCACATTTTGGAACCATGATACATTGACTGCCATCCAATAAGAACTCCTTTGCCAACTAGATGGTAATGTTTGTCAAATGTTTAGGAAGTTTACTCAACTCACTTTATATATATTTTGGTAACAAAAGCTCTGTCAGAAACTGGGATTTTTAGGAATAGGTCATTCTAGTGAAGTTTCACAACTTGGACTATAGGCCCCACCTACCACACCGATTGATCAATCAGATTCAATGATCTGATAGGACATCTTTGCGTGGCCCCAACACACTTGTCCTGAGTTGGAATCAACTTAGTTAGGCCCATAGATTAGGAGCCTGAACATCTGCCCATTGAATGGAAAGCTATGACGATGTCTGTGGAGAATTTGATGATACAAAACCCAATTTTTAGATGTGTAACACCCCACCCCTACACGCATGCATGATATTGTCCGCTTTGGCCCGCTTCGCAGTTTTGCTTCTGGTGGGTCTCAATCCACCAAAAGACCTCATGCAAGGTAAAGGTGCAAACCCTCTATATAAACCAAATCACTTTCCTATCTATAGTCGATGTGGGACTAGAGGACGTCACAATCCACCCCTCTTAGGGCTGCATGTCCATGTCTAGTAGCATGCCAGTCCCTGTAACCTGCCAACCCTCTTAGCCCGCCCATATGAGAATTCACCCACTTGCACCAGACCACGGTAGGGACCCACACTTGAACTAGTCAAAAGTTGACTTTGATACCATTTGTAACAGCCCACCCCTACACGCATGCATGATATTGTTTGCTTTGGCCCATGAGCCTCACGGTTTTACTTCTAATGGGCCTCAATTGTGACATCCTCGAGTCCCATATCGAATATAAAGAGGAAAGTAATTGTGCTCATATAGAGAGCTTGCACTCTTACCTTGCATAAGGCCTTTTGGTAGGTTGAGGCCAACTAAAAATAAAACTATGAGGCCCATGGGTCAAAGCGGACAATATCATACATGCGTATGGGGTGGGGCATTACAAATGGTATCAGACTGACTCTTGACTAGTTCGAGCGTCGATCCCTGCCACGGTATGATGCAAGTGGGCAATTTCTCATGTCGGCAGGCCTACAAGGACTGGCAGGCTACTGCATATGGACGTGCAACCCTAAGAAGGGTGGATTGTAACATCCTCGAGTCCTACATCTACTATAGAAAGGAAATTGATTGGGCTTATATAGAGAGCTTGCACCCTTACCTTGCATGAAGCCTTTTGGTGGGTTGAGGCCTACCAAAAGCAAAACCGTGAGGCCCATGGGTTAAAGCGGAAAATATTATGCATGCGTGTGAAGTGAGGCACTACAAGGTGATCACAGATTGATAAAGGGTCTCTTTTATCTTAAGATGAACTTCTATTACTATCATAGTAATTATTCTAGCAGAAAGTAACCAAAAATTGGAATTTTCCAAGCTAGTGACGTCAAAAATTATCTTGGTCGACAGTGTTTATATACCTAACTGGCCCACCCGATGGAGGATCCAAACCCCACAACTTGTAGAGGGCCCATAGACAACCCTGTGGGTGGGACCCTTTTTTTGTACTAGACCATTAGCGCCCACCATCCAAGTGCTTGGAATATCTTAGGCGTAAGGCCATCTTCTAGGAAGTGACGAAGACCAACCATTCATGTTCCTTTGTTTAAAAATGTTTTTTTGAATTTTCAAACAAGACCTTGGTGTTTTATGTAAATCATAGCTCAACCTTTTACAAGAATTTTTATTAAAGGACCCGTCAAATAATTGATTGTTGGACACCAATAGTGACTGTTTTGGGTACTCTGACTTATTTTGAATAGTATATGCCATTTATTAAAGAATGATATAATTGTTAGTGAATACAAGGAATGCATGCGTCAAACTTGACATGAGAAGTGTTTGGACTAGGATACTTAAAAAATCATGAAACAGCCCTCTTAGTTATTTTAAATTGTTGAACTTAAATAAGGGAACCCTAGATTTTGATGACTATAATTAATATTGAATAAATCCTGGATTAATTAGGACGATTAAACTTTATTGTTGATTTCAAGATTATGATATTTACTTAAACTTTATATGTTATGCATCTCTAGGATATAATGTGGACTTTGATATATAAACGCAATAATGATTATAAGAATAGATCCAAATTATGGTCAATTTTGAATTATTTGTTATAACTCAATTTTATTATTGATGGTGATGAACAAGTAGAATCCGTATTAAGATATGGGCAATGCCAAATACCTGAGCACCAATTCCGATTCGGAGTGGGGCGAGAAATAGCCCAATGTATGTGGGACTAATCATATAAAAGAATGAGATAATGCTACATGTTATGATGAATTATATTGAATTTATGAATTGAATCGAATTTGAAACTATGATTTGAAATGAAGTACTTGATTCCATTGGCACTGGATTCGACCTTTGAATTATGAATCTTGGTGGAAGACTTGTCACAACACAAATATGAATTTCCCTCATGGAAGCATAAGACAACAGTCATGGTGGAACGACAAGCCATGTTTTTGAATATGAATATGAACTTTTCCTTCGGAGAGAGCCTTTGAATCCCTTTGTGGGAATACGGATTTTCCTTCAGGAGAACATATGAACTTTCCTTCGGGGAGAGTCTTTGAATCCCTTCGTAGGACTATGAACTTTCCTTCAGGAGAGACTATGAACTTTCCTTCGGGAGAAACTATAAACTTTTGAACTCCCATGTGGATTATTTGAAGTGACCAATGCATCAATGCAGAAAGGTGCTCAAGAAAGAATTTAATTGAGGTACTCACATGAATTTAATTGAGGCACTCACATCACGGCACGATGTCACATCTTTATTCAATTAATTTATGTGTAATCATATGAATGGTGTAGAATTTGAATTATGCTTATTGATTTCCTTTGATTTAGAAATTCTTTGATTTAGAAATTCTACTCACCAGTTGTACTGACAAGTGGTTTGCCCCACTTCGGGTAATATAATTGAGGATGAGCATATGATGTTCAAGATGAAGTAGGAATTTGGTATGCGCATTGTGAGGGCGAAAGACAGCATTAAATGAAAGAATGATATTCATAATGTTATTTTTTTTCCTTATAATTCCAAGATTTATTAATTATGCCCATGAAACTAAATTTTTTATTTGACTTATGTGTATGGAAAAATGAACACTTGTAGTAGCAACACGGAATCCGAAGGGCCCTAGGTTTTGGGTCATTAAACAATAAGTGTTGTTCCGTGGGAATAGACAGCGACATTAAAAAATAAATAATAAAAAAGGGTGGAGGAGATGAAAAAGGAGAGAGTTCAAAAAAGACTAAAGATGAAAAAAGAAAGTGAAAAATAGCTGGTGTTGGAAAGAGAGAAGAGACAACGCAACACATGTATTAAAAAAAAGGAAAAAAATGTCATCAATTGAGTGGAGAGAGAAGACTATTAAAAGAGAGAGAGAGAGAGAGCATTGGTGTTGCTAGCACTTCACTGCTAAGGGTCGTCTGGCGCTTACTGTTGAAGGTCGTCTAGCACTTGTTGCTTGTCTGGTGCACGCTGCTGGAAGACATTTGGCGATCATTGCTTGTCCGACACACGCTTCTGAAGGTTGGTGTGAGGGCTCAAACCTGCTGGAAGTCATCACATGCACTCAGTGCTACTAGCATGATGCTCTTCTTCTTTCTTTCTTTTTTTTTTTTCGTTTTTGTTTTTCTTTTTTTTCTTTTACAGCTTCAGCAATGTGTTGTTGCTCTGCCACTCTTCTTCTTCTCCACCTTTCTTTCCTATTTTTTCTCAGTTGGCCAGAACAAGGCCATTTCATTCGTTCCGGCCAGAACTGGTTAGAACTATCGGAGCAGCTCGGAATTCTAACCAAAATCTTTTTGGGTGTTGTTTTGTTCCACCCCAAGCCAAATCCAGCACTGTCCAGAAGGAAATGGCCAGAATGGAATGGAATTGACAACTATGGTTAGAATAGGAAGGAGGACTACTTATGTATTCTACAAGATTTAGAGAGTCAACCTTGTTTCTTAAAAGGACCCCTAATACAAATTAGAAAGAAGACTTTCCCAGTAAAGTTCAATTAGGAAAGTGGATAGGTAGCCCAAATTATAAATACATGTGTCCACTAAAGAAGCCTCCACACAATCTCTCTAGCATTCCTATCAACTAGAATCCTAGAGAAAAGCTAGCAAAAGATTGATTGATGCCCCTTAGTCATCCACACATCGCTAAGGCCATGGTTTTCTATGCAAAGGTGAGTAAACTTCTAAATTTACATGTGTACATGGCTTTTCCTTCCATTTGATATGTTTGGAACTCTAATCTACTTGTTTTTCTACTAAATTTAGTGTCCCTACTATTATAGGAATTCTAGGGTTAAATTTTTTTTAAGTGTTATTTAAGCAATAATAGTCAACAGTCACTATTCATGATACAGCAATTTGCAACAATACTTGCTACAGTAATTTGCCGCAGAGCTTGCTACAGTAGTTTGCTATTATACACAATACAGTATATGCTACAGTAAAAGTTTTAGAATTGAATTACATGTTCAAATTTGGTTCTACATGAATCTATTTGCATGTGATGTAATTTCTCTGGCATTCCTAAATGGTGATTCTATTGTGTTATTTGTGAAGGCAATATTACATTAATCTAAGATGGCTAATGAATTGTAATTCTTTCTCATGTTGCCTATTCTATTTTTATATGTTGACTTTTGATTGTTCGTAGAAGCATCTCAAACTTAGAGAGGTTAGTTATGCAATTGCTTTTACACGATCAGGTACCAATAATGAAACAGAATAGGGCATGTTAAACCTGAAATTCATGCGAAGGGCTGATTTCAAGCTACCTCGCTATAAGGGTTGAGAGAAATAAGAAGTTCTATTTAAGCTATGTTTGTGGACTCTAAGAATGAAGTGACATGTTATAATTGGATTAATCAGGACCGACCCATTGGATGTCCCTAGACCACTAGCACACACAAGGCCATGACATAAGTGTTATTCCTTGACTCATAGGTCAGACCCAATGTTTCCTTGACTCATAGGCCAGATATATTCCCTGAGTCTTCGATCAGTTATATTAATCACTTGACTATAGGTCAGCCATTTGATTGACTATAGGTCAACCCCCTTATTGGTGATGTGAGGCATCCATGAGATGTATGATTTTGAAAGATTGTGCATATGGTGGTGATAAGTCAATAAAATTGCAATTGCACATTTTCATCATTATTTCATATAGGAATATGGACTTATCTAAGATAAATTGCATCATTTTTAATGAATATCATGATTTCATGTATTTGAGAATCATGATTTGAATTTTAGTCCAAATTTCACAGTATTGCATGATTTCGTAAAAATTATTCTTTTATGCATTATCCTACTATAATGATATTTCGCGATAAGGCTAGGGCGTTCCCTGCTTTAAGCGATGCATTGCAGCGTCGCCCGGCTGCAGTGAAAAGTGTGCAAGTGCTACCGCATGACTCTGGGTTAGTGCAGTCAAAGAAGTTAGTCCATGAGAAGAAGAGGAGGAATAGGAAAATTAGACTTGCTACTTGGAATATAAAAACCTTGATAGGCAAGAGCATATAGTTGGTTGAGGTAATGAAAAAAAAGAAGAATTAGTGTGGCTCGTATACAGGAGACAAGGTGGAAAGGGAATAAAGCTAAGGAGCTCACGGATGGATATAAGCTTTTCTATGCAGGAAAGAGCAATACAAGAAATGGAGTGGGTATAGTTGTAGATAAAGATTTGAAAGAGGAAACTGTAGGGGTAAAGAAGTTTGGTGATAGAATTATAACAATTAAACTAATGCTAGAGGAAGAAATAATTCATATTATCAATGCATATGCTCCCCAAGTAGGACTAGAGGCAAGTGTGAAAAGACAATTTTGGGAGGAGAAAGATGATTTAATGCGAGAAATATCAAATAGTGATAAGATTTTCCTTGGAGGGGATTTGAACGGGCATATAGGAAGAGAAAATAGAGGATATGAAAGAGTGAATGAGAGATAAGGATTTGGAGAAAAGAATGAATTCAGAAACACTATATTGGACCTTGCAGTGGCATTTGATCTTATAGTAGCAAATACTTACTTTAAAAAGAGATATGAGCATTTAATTACCGATAAAAGTGGGAGTAATAGGAGTCAGATAGACTTTCTAGTTAGAAAATATGACCGATTGACTTGTAAAGATTGCAAGGTTATTCCAGGAGAGAGTTTGACTATGAAACATAGGCTCGGAGTTTTAGATATTTGCATTAAAAGTAGAAAGAAAGCGGTAGTAAACAAAATGGACCCTAAAATAAGGTGGAGAGATTTGAACGGGGAAAGAGCAAATATATTTAAGGACAAAATGATTGAGAAGGGAGAATGAAATATTGAAGGAGAAATTGTAGTAATGTGGAATCAAATGGCAAGTTGCATTAAGAATGTCGCAAAGGAGGTACTTGGAGAATAAAAAAGAAAGAGACATTAATAAAGAAACATAGTGGTAGAGTGTGGAGGTTCAGGAAGTTATTCGACAAAAAAGACATTATTACAAAGTTTGGCAGGAGACTAAGAGTATGGAAAATTTTGAGCTGTCTAAGAAGGCAAAAAAAGAAGTTAAGAAAGTAATAAGTAGTGCAAAGTTCAAAGCATACAATGACCTCTATAATAGGTTGAGAACAAGAGAAGGAGAAAAAGATATTTTTAAGGTCGCAAAAATAACAGAAAAGAAAAGTAGGGACTTAGAGCATGTCAAATGTATCAAGGACAATGAGAAAAATATTCTGGTGAAGGATAACGATATTAAAGAAAGGTAGAAGGAATATTTTAACAAACTTTTAAATGAAGAACATTTGGGCAATACAAGAGTTAAGGAGGATACTTCATCACTAGAGCATGCTTTTCTCCGTAGAATTAAAGGGGTGGAAGTGAAGGAAACATTGAAGCGAATGAAGATAGGAAAAGCAACAGGCCCAGATGGTATTCCGCTAGAGGTATGAAAATGCTTATGAGAGGTTGGGGTGAGTTGGTTATGTAGACTATTCAATAAGATATTTATGAGAAGGAAAATGCAGGATGAATGGAGAAGAAGCATTGTAATACCTATATATAAAAATAAGGGAGATATACAAAATTGTACCAACTATCGAGGGATTAAACTTATGAGTCATACTCTGAAGTTATGGGAGAGAATAATGGAACGAAAACTGAAATAGAAGACCAAGATCTCTGAAAATTAATTTGGTTTTATGACAGGGAGATCAACTATGAAAGCTATCTTTTCACTTAGGCAATTAATGGAAAAATATCGAGCAAATAGAAAAAATCTACACATCGTCTTTATCGATTTGAAAAAAGCCTATGATAGGATACCGAGGAATTTAATTTGGTGGGTTTTAAAGAAAAAGAATGTCCCCAGAGGTTACATTGAAATTTTTAAGGATATGAATAAAGAAGCAGTAACAAATGTGAGAACCACATGTGGAGAAACAGGTGAATTCCCCGTGACTATAGGTTTACATCAGTGATTAACCTTAAGCCCTTATCTCTTTGCATTAATTATGGATGAGTTAACTGTGCATATTCAAAAAGAAGTACCATGGTGTATGTCGTTTGCAGATGATATAGTATTGGTGGATGAATCAAGAGATGGTATCAGTGCAAAACTTGAGAGATGACGGGGGCCATTAGAATCTAGAAGCTTTAAAATAAGTCGTACAAAGAAAAAATATATGAATTGCAACTTCAGTGGACATATACAAAGTATTGAAACCACTGTCAAAATTGAAACCCATGAGATACCACGTAGAGATTCTTTTCGATACCTGGGCTCGATGATTAGTAAGGATGGGGAGATTGATGAAGATGTGGACCATAGGATAAAAGCTGGATAGCTAAAATGGAGACTAGCTTCTGGAGTGCTTTGTGACAGACGAATGCCAACGAAATTGAAGGATAAATTTTACAGGACAGTGGTTAGACCAGCTATGACATATGAAGCAGAATGTTAGCCAATTAAGAAGACGCATATTAATAAGATGGATGTAGCGGAAATGAGAATGCTTAGGTGGATGTGTGGTAAAACTAGGAAAGATAAAATTAAAAATGAGCACTTTCGAAAGCATTTAGGGGCAGCACCAATAGGGGGATAAAATTAGAAAAACCTTTTTAAGATGGTTTAGACATGTTGAACGTAGGCCAGTAATGGCACCGGTGAGAAAAAGTTTGGCTATACTGGTGGATGGCCCATTAAGAAGTAGGGATAGGCCGAAGGAAAAATTGATGGAGACCATTGATTCATATTTGAAGAAGTTTAACTTATTAAAGGATTTGGCTTAAAATAGAACAGAATGGAAAAACAGGATTCATGTAGCCGACCCCAACATGATTGGGATGAGGCTATGATGATGATGATGATGATGATGATGATGCATTATCCTACTATAAGCAGTCAAAACTCAAAATTCACATGTGAAATGATGTGTTGCCTTTGCACCACTGTGTAGAGCATGAAAAATTAATAAAAGCGGTATATTCACTTGCATTCATATGATGAAAATTGGGTCCCATGCATTACATTATTCTTTTTTGCATAAAATAATGATTTCTGAATTTATTCTTGTTTTGTGTAGGAATTTCAGATTTGTGGGACCCACATTGAGGAGAAATTAAAGAGAGAAGACCCCCACACATGTTGGGTTCAGGTTTGGGGGGGTGTTCGCGTGAATCCCCATGTATGGACATCCCATGGGTGGCTCACTTTTTGTTGCAAACTGCACTAAATTTATGCAATAATCTCTTAGAAATCTGATTTCAAATTTCGGATTTAGATTTGCAACAAATTTGGAAAGCATGGTGAGCAAATATTGCAAGCAACAAAAGTGTGGGAAACTTCAAGCCTAAGGAGCAAAAAGAAGTAAAAATCCACCCAACATGGAATGTAATCTATGTTGGATATCCCACACATGTGCTCACATATTGTGCTGCACAAATTAGAAATTATGCATGATCTCTTGAAATATGAAAATCAAGATTCAGATTTGATTTGGAGAAGAAAAAAGGAAAGATTGATAAGCAAGAGAGCCATCAGCCAAGCAAAGAAGGAAGGAGGAAGCTTCTTGCACAAGAAGAAAGAAGACTTAATTTATTCCTGTTTTTCCATAATAAACAAACTTTAAATGGTTATTAGCTTTCAATCTGACCGACAGATTGGGGCAATCTATAAACAATTGGAAAGCTCTTTTGAGTAAATATCCGTAGAGCCCGAGATTGCCTCGATCAGAGCTGTATTGAGAGATATATGGCCTCATGACGCAGCACAGAGAAGAAGAATAGCCAACAGGCTATTCTCCAAGCCAAAAGGCTTAGGATAAACTGTCTAGGCCTCACATCAAAGATAAGAATTCAACCCCAATTGACGCAGCACGAGGAAGAAGAATAGCCAACGAGCTATTCTCCAAGCCAAAAGGCTTAGGATAAACTATTTAGGCCTCACACCAAAAGCAGAAATTCAACTCACAGAGAGAAGAAAACTGAAATCTTAATTCAATAATAATATAGTCTATCCCATGAGAAGGGATAACATCTATTTATAACTAAACTACTCTCTAAATAAAATAAAATAAAAAACTAACTAGTTCAATCAAAATAAGAAATCCTAAATTAAATCAATTTTTAAAAAACTTAAGAAAGTAACTATTAATAATAAATTAATCTTCAATACTGGGCTTTGGATTTGAGCCCAATGGCTAGCCAATCATGGATCTGGCCTGCATCACCTCAGGAAGTTGACTGATGCATTTCCATATGCGAGAGTGAAGTTGCCACCCAAGGTGGGGCCACTCATGTGCAACAACATAATTTTCAAATTTTGATGATTTTGCACACCTCACATGGAGCAAAAGTGTAGAGATTTCATGAGAAAATTTAGAAAAGCTCGGAGATCAAGTTTGCCAACTTTTAAATTTCTAACCAATTGCGTAAAGATTTCTCCAAGACCTTCCTAATTTCATCAAAACTAGGATCTCAAGCTAAGATTGTTTATAAAGAAGTAATCCAAAAAGGGAAAGAAATCCTTGCAAAAAGCATAAAAGGAGCAGAGCGGCCATTCCTTAGCAGAACCTCTCCACTCCATACGCCCTCCTCTCTCTCTCTTTGTGTGTGTCTCTCTCTCTCTCTTCTTCACCAAGGGCAGCCACCTTCAAGGGGTTGAGCCACCACCCTTAGCCACGCATTCCACCACCATTGGAGCACCATCTAGACCCTCCTAGGCTCTAAATCAAGGCTTGTAAAGTGAAGGTTCTACTGTACTCTTTTCGGGTTAACGATGAAGATGTCTAAGGTACACTAGTCTTTTATGTTTTAGGAAAAGAGGTGAAGACTTGTAATTCTTTTATCGGTTTTATGTATAGTTAGTTACTTGAGATTAATCAAATCACCTTTTTAACATATATAACTGTCTTCACTGTCAAGTACCACACTTAGTAACCTTCCTTGATGTAGTGTTTTCTCTGGATACATTGCATGCTTTAAGGCAATGCTAGTGTGAGTAAAAAGGACTTATTTGGGGATATGGACAAAGGAATGATTAATAAAGCTTCAATTCAGAAATTAATAGATCATTTCAAAAATCTTGTCCTCTTCTTGGATTGGATTTACTACCCAATTTGAAAGAGAGGTTCAGCACTACCGTACCTCCAATGTTTGAATGCAAGAACAGACCCTGGTCCCCTAGAATACATACCACCATTTAGATTTCTGCACTTTTTAATTGCTCATTTTTTATTTTATTCTATCAAATTGATTATTTTAATCATGTTTATTTTGGTTGCAATTTACCAATTTAGGACTTTTGAGCCTCGGTTTTTATATTAGGAAATTTTCATTGGATGTAATGATGTATTAATTTTAATTTCAGCATAGTACAATGATTGGGTCTGTATAGCTTCTTCTAGGCTAATATTAGATTGTCTAGGACAATTATAAACAAGAAATCCATCGTGATTCGCTCCGTAAGGATTCGACCCTATACTCACCGAGATAAAACTACAATGCAACATTGCACTTGGGGTTGACGCTAATAGGTGGTAAGGTGGTGATCCCAAGGTTAGAATTAGAAACCTTAACCAGATTTAACAAATAAGCCTCATCGTGTTCTATGCTATGACGAATATTTCTTTTATTATCTTACTACCTACACACATACATGTACACTTAGAAATCTATTCACTCAATGTTATTTATTTGTGTAGTTTTGCCGCAATCCAGGTAACCATAATCGAGAAAATGAGCTTGTGATAATCAAGAAGTCATAGGACATGCATGTTGAGAGCGCAAAGGCAACAATACAACTAGGTTATAAGCCTCATAATGTCTTAATCTCCATTGTTGTGAACAATAAAGGTTTTGCTTTCTTTTGCATTAGTTTTCTTTACAATTTTAAGATTTATCAATGTATGCCCATGACTCTAAATTAATCATTTGACTTATGCATATGGGAAAATGAATATGCATAGTTGCAACACAGAACTTGAAGGGACCCAGGTTCCAGGTTGTTACAATTCCCTCAAGAGTTTAAAGAGCGGAGTGTGGATGACGTAGTCAAGGTGTCAAAGACCACTTCACAAAAACACTACATTTTGCCTTGGTTTTATTTTACAGTCAACCAATTGTAGTGCGACCCTAGAAAAGGGTGATAACTTATATGGTTTTGATTTTTGTTACAAGTTGTTAGACAATTGAAGTTGATTAAAGAATTAGGTTTACTATTACTTGTGCTCTCTTATGAATGTCTGATATTTGATGTTTAAAAAAAAAAAAGCCATTGCGATATGGTTTGACCTGATCTCATAAACATGGACAAATTACATTTGAGGCACAAAAGATGGATTTCTTTAGAAATCTAGGATTCAGATGGGGACACCTAGCCCTCACACAAAGGAATCAAAAACTTTCTCGGTCAATCCAAGCAATCTAGATAAATGAGGGCTTGATTAGTCACATAATCAACAAATTCTGGCCATGCAAATCTGCATCAGAATTCGATCTAAATAAGACCATATACTTGTCATGTAATTTGTTACTCCAAAGTTAATAGTCCAAGAACAGCCAGAGGAGGTGGTAAAAACCATTGGAAGGTGCATACAGTTCCACAGAAGAGAACACCCTCCAATCACTTAAATCAACCAAATACTGGCCATCCAAGTTCAATCTAGATAAGACTGTATACTCGTCATGCAATTCGTTACTCCTAAGTCAATAATCCATGAACAGCTAGAGTTCGATCTAGATAACACTGTATACTTGTCATGCAATTCATTCTTCGTAAGTCAATAATCCACAAACAGCCAGAAGAGGTGGTGAAAAACCACTGGAAGATGCATACAGTTACAGAGAAGACGACAACCTCCAATAACTTAACCTCTGATAAAGCGCTGAAATCTCATCGACACTCTGACCTTCTTTATAAAGTTAATGAACCACTGGGAGGAGTTGTATCATTCTTCCTCTCTGGCTCAACACTGACCTTCTTTATAAAGTTAATGAACCACTGGGAGGAGCTGTATCATTGTTCCCCTCTGGCTCAACAAAATCGGTGTAAATTTTCTAATCAGGCTAACCAATGAAATCCCAACTTTGTATCCGGACTGATGATAGCCTCATGTCCTCCACAATTTGTGCAGGAAACCTTATCTTTATTTTCACTAGACAGCATGTCACAAGTCACGACCATGTCAACCACCATTACAACCACCACAGCTACTTCCATGACAAAGGCCTTCAACATCAACAATACTAGCTAGAGACGACTGATCAGGGACAAATACAGGGGGCTCAGAAAGTGACCTTACTTGCAGTCAACTTTCTTCATGGTAACATAATTCCGAATGGTGGACGTGGATCCTAAAATAACCTGCACACACACAGTCTCTAAATACAGTATCATGCCCCTAACTCCTCTGTTCCTTTCCATAACAGGAACACATAGGTAGATACAAGCTTAACTCTTGCCACATTCATTGAAGTTTAGCATAGTAGTTTCCCAAAGATTGTTCACCCTGTTGAAATTGTGTGATAACTCGAGTCGATAGATTTGGGCATTCTTCTTTCTTATGGGTATTTACAACAGTTCACTGAATCACAGAACTCCATCATAGTCTTACACTGTTGAAAACTAGGACCACGAAGACCTTCCAAGGACTTTAGAATCCAAATCATCTCTTGTAACATATTTTCATAGTCCCAATAACATTGCTTAGGGTCATCAGTAGAGGATTGTGTGATTCCATAATTCCCTCGAGTCCAATCAATATAATCAAGTCTCTTCGTTCCACAAATGGCCATTTTAGCACAATAAGACCATTCTTTATTGTTCTTTCCACAAAACAAATTCATGGTAATTCAATTATTTGGTTTTGCAACTTCAAGATATGTAAGTTCCAATGAAACTCTCCAGCTGACTCGAAATCAATATGACACACTCTTTAGAAGAAACAAATAAAGGATCTCCAGAACCAACTCTCAATTGAAACCCAGCCTCCACAAATACTGCCATAGAATTTAAAAAATAATAATAATAAAACTTTTTTAACTCCATTGAGCCCTTCCCTAATGAGAACCTACCTATCATAAACAACACCCAATCAACCTGCAGACCCCAATGCCATGCCACTCCACACCAGCCCACGTGAAGGAAGGTTTGTATTAGCAATCAATCAGCTATAGAATCTCTCGAAACATTTATGAAGAATAAAAAAACTCAGAAGGCCAAACAAGAAGATGAAACTTACAAGGCTACCAAATCCAATATAAATAGGCCTCTCTCCAGCTTCAATCCACTTCACAAGTGATTCTGGAGGTTCATAACTTGATGCGAGGTCAAGGAAGCAAAATCCAACCACATCAATCTTAGGTCCCCAATCTACAAATCATGAAAAGAAAGCTAGACTGCATTACGATAAAGTGAGATTTTGAACATGTAAAGAGTAAAAGAACAACATCCTCCTTATTTTAAAAATAATGGAACTGATGAGTTGCAACCAACATAAAGACCACATCTGTAAATGTAATAAAAAGAATATAGCAGGTGAAAAACATTTTACCATCCAACTTCATCAGGAACCAACTCTAATACCACTTTGAAGCCCAACTGGCATATTTATTATATCAATATAATCAATTTAAAGGATCAATTTTTTCCTTTTTTTTTTGTCAGTTAGATGTAATCCACAATTAGGCTAAAGACCTATTCAATCTGAGCTGTTGATAAAAAATGCAATCTGGACCAATAATGTGTGTGTGTAGAGAGAGAGAGAGAGAGAGAGAGAAAGAAAGAGAGAAATTCTCAAAAACTCCTCATTTAAAAAGGGGAGTTTTTGCCCCTCTTTGATTTGTCAAATGAGATTATACCACCTCACCTTTACATGCCACCTCATATTAAATGAGAAAAAATACGGATGTTTAAATTCATTGACTTCCTAAATAATAGCACAAGAGGAGCACATTCACCAATCAGAAAAGGGGCATTTTTCTAAAGAAAACTCCCCAGGCGTTTTCTAGTGTGCCTCATATATATAGATAATTAGATATATATAGAGAGAGAGAGAGAGAGAGAGAAATGCTATTGTGAGGGGCTTTCACCATCATATGTTGCAAGGTAGCATGTAAGGGCTTACCTATCACCAATCCGAACCGTCCACGCACACGGGAGCCTATAAATTATACCAACATATTTTGGTCTACACCCATCCATATGGACTGGACCACAGAATCGGGGGTCAATTTTTTTTTAATATAAATTTGTTAAACTAGTGGGCCACGGATAAAGGGGTTAGAGGCATGAGATTGTCCCCAAAGTTGACATCTGGGGACATCCAACATGGCTCTTTCCATCCCCCTAGTCCCATTGTCAGTGGGATCCTATGCCTCAGCATGCTACCCACTGTACAACGGTGAGAGCCCCTCACAGGAGCATTATACACACATACATATGTATATATGGCACCACCTCTCCTCAGCTCATACAGACGGGAGATTCCCATCCACTCAAGTGTGTGGGGCCCTCTGTTGGCCCATCTAAGTGGACCACACAACAAGGACCACCTGATAGTCACCAGTTTTGGGGTTTGGCAACCACCTAATTGGATTGGACCACTAGATTGGTCATTCACTCATTTTGGACAACTAAAACTGGGCAACCATTGATAAAGGCTTTAGGATGATTATATGAGCCTGTCACCATACGCAGGTAAGGAAGGGAGGACTGAAAGTTAGGTTCTAGGTGGGCCAACACACGTGAGCGGATGGGAAGTCCCATCCCCGCAAGCTAAGAAGAGACAGCCAGTGTGTGTGTGTACCATGGTACAATAGTTGATACTTGAAAGAGAGACCTTTAGGTTTTGGGACAAGGTGAGGGCTCCACATATATCCAGTAGGAACATCAGAAGGAGAACCATGGGTACCACTTAAATATGTGACTGGTCGAAGCTTCAGCTTCTTTTTCCTGAAATCATTTATGATGTCCCGTATTCCAAGCCAAATCAATGAATCAACAACTTGATATGATAGCTGCAAAATAATTCAGGATTAAAATTAAGTGAATATACGAGAGGATGCAAAGTCAGGCCAATCTTAAATATAGAAGGGTTACAGAACTATAGGATAACCAAAGAAAAATGAAATTCACTCACTCTATATGCAGCAGGCTGCTTGACACGAGAGAGAGGATGTGGAAATTCACTAGTAGGTCTGCAAATACGATAGAAACGCATCAGACTGTGACCTCAAACAAGCGTCAACATATTCAGAATGGAAATACGGCTTAAAAGAGAAAAGGTGCACCAAGAAACATCGGCACTAAAACTCGCAAGTTATATTGCTTCATCATGACATAAAAGACAATGTAAAATGAATTCCACGGTCAATATGGAAGCACATGCAGAATACAAATGCATCATCACTTGCTTCATCTTGATTACACTAAAGAGACCATGTGATATCAATTAAGTGGATAGCAGAAGCACAGAGAATAATATTCGAAACATTCTGACTAGATGAATCTAATAATGAACAAGAATTTTATCCAAACAACAAGACTCACGTCCATGGCATTGTAAAGAATATATGAAGTGGCACTTTAAGTGCCTCCGCAACATGTGTATGTCCTGAGCAAGCAATTCACAGGATCAGCAATTGAAATCAAGATCTCTAACCGAGTAAAATTCACCTGCTGCTAAAATTTTTTGCTCTTTTCAATCAACATCTTGGGATTCTACACTGGGACAAAAAGTATGAAATGGATATTTGATGAAACAAAAAGCACATAGGGAAAAAAATATTCACCTCAAAAAGACATGCAAAATGGAAAAAAAATTAAATAGTGTAAAGAAAATCTAACCATATGCTGGAGGATTTGCAATTATGGCTTCCACTTTGAACGGGACGCCACTTTCAGGATCCGCATCTTTGCATGCCGGAAGTAAAGAGTAAATAATTTCCTTTATTTGCTTTCGTTGAATAGCTATTTCTGAAGGTCCCGATGGCAAGAAACCTTTATTCTTGACCATATCTGTAGAAAATAAATTAAAAGAAAAAGAAAAGTTTAATAAATGCCCATCCATTAGGTGTTAGAAGCTAATCAAACTGAAAACCAAAACTAGAGCCACCGTTGCAAAGTTCGGTATCTCCAAAGTGTTTGAACAATGAACATCAATTTATCTTAAAAATGCACGTATGTTGGTGCAAAAGAAGGATAATGCAACACGCAAAGGCAACCAAGAAAACCAGACATTTTTGTTGTTATACAAATATTAATTCATAAATGCTAAAATATCAAAAACATAGACCTACATACCTAACTGTAAAAATTCAGCACAAACCAATTACAACTGGCTCACTTGTATAATATCCCACATGTGGGAATTGGTCAAGATTGTACGGATCATGGTTTCTTTATTATGAGATTTAATTAGCCTATTCTCAATAATCAAGATAGTTTTAATTAGCACAGGCCCATTAATACTAACAATTCTACATGACTAGATAATGCATTTGTTTGATGTAGATATGACACAACCAAGACATTACCAAAAAATAAAACAAAATGACAAAGTCAGATTTTTCTTTCTATTAAGTCATGTCTGCAAGTGTCAGAATGACACAATGTTGGACAGAACAATTTATTAGACAATGAAGATCCTTTTTACAGAGTTCAACAATCTTTGCAACAGTAATGAATTGTTCTAGAGGGTCACAAGAACAGTAAGATGTCTAGTTCTACAGAAATGCAATGAGGAAGGTTGAACAAGGAATACAGCATACTAAATAATTGAGGAAGGACTCTACGAACATCAGAAGCCTCTGAGTGCTTTGTGACAGACGAATGCCAATGAAATTGAAGGGCAAATTTTATAGGACAATGGTTAAACTAGCTATGACATATAGAGCAGAATGTTGGCCAATTAAGAATACACATATACATAAGATGGATATGGTGGAGATGAGAATGCTTAGGTGGATATATGGAAAACCTAGAAAAGATAAAATTAGAAATGAGCGTTCTCAAGAGCTTTTAAGGATAGCACCAATAGGTGAGAAGATTAAAGAAACTCGTTTAAGATAGTTTGAGCATGTTGAGAGTAAGCCGGTAATGACACCGGTGAGAAGAAGTTTTACTATCTAGGTGGAAGGCCCATCAAGATATAGGGGTAGGCCGAAGAAAATGTTTATGGATGTCATTAAATCAGATTTGGAGAAGTTTAACTTATCTAAGGATTTGGCTCAAAATAGAACGAAATAGAGAAACAGAATTCATGTAGCCGACCCCAACATGGTTGGGATAAGGCTTTGATAATGATGATGATGATGATAACTCTAAGAACATCAGTAATAAGTGAACATTCCTTAGATTTTCTCAAATGGAGGTGAAGAAAATCTAATAATCTACAATTCCTTCAAAATGTGTTTACAAAAAAAGTGCACAGAGAAAATGCAGGTGGGTCACATACACTCGGCAAGAATTTTTGGATCTCCGCCTAACTGAAAAAACTCCAACCCAGCAGTCAACACAAAATCTTTGAAATTTGAATGAGTTGCTAATCTCACACGATGTCCAAAATCCTGCAAATAAATATTAATATTATTTCAACCTGACTAATATGACAATATTTTCAAGTGACATGAACAGTAACTCAAAACATGATGCTGTCTTCACATCTTAAAGGATGCAATAGAATCTATGTTACAAGAAATAACCAAAAAAATAAAAAATAAAAAAGGCTACAGTAGATCCCAGCTAACACAACTTCATCTGAAAAATTTTTATCTAAAGGAAAACACCCTCCCTTACATGTTAGGCCTTGGGTCAAGCTGAAAGCTAGTCTTTAAAAACTTAGTGGAAAAGTGCCTAGCCACATATGATTCGGAGACCTGGTCAGAATCCCCTTTTTTTTAAATAAAAAAATTGGGCTTGGTTTGAATCATTTTATAGGGATGAAGATAAAAAGGAATTAAATTTTGGCCAAAATCAGGTCTGACTTTTCAGCAACTAGCAAGTTGAGGCATACACCTAATATGAAAAAAAATAGAGGTGTGCATCCAGGCCTGGTCAAGTTGATTGGCATTTGGTCAACCATGACATCTGAAATGGGGGTTTCCCATCACCCAATTCAACTTATCTTTATTTAATTTCAAGATTGGGGAACATGAAATATTATATTTGGAGTCATTTGGTGCTTTTCTCAATAATAAACAAATGTTCACAACAAATTGATGCTGCCTTCACTCATTACTCAAATCATGGAAGAGGTCTAAGAAAACAAGTTATCTTATACTTCTAAAAGTAAAGCAAATTATAAGTATGAAATAGATTTTTGAAAACCTAACCACAGGCTGAACTACATGACTAGATGGTTCAATGCAAATCAGTTCATTAAAATATTGGCCCATGTGTAAGCCAATATTGGTATGAATCGGACGATACATATTGATGTTGGCCCATACTACAATGATATGTTATGCAAACCACATCACCAAAAAATCCCTAGCATATTGGACAATTATTGGTTGTGGCCAATAATTCGAAAATATAGGCTAACAACCCTCAAAAGCTGCCTGCTTCTATTTATTTCCTCACTGTCCAAATTCATGACGAAGACCTTATATTATTCACCTCTAAGGCATCATTATGCATCGTATAAAAAAAATCAAAAATATCAAAAATTAACTTGAATTGACGAGCATTCAATGCATCAAGCAGGCTTCAGGTTGAGCAAGAGAAAGGTATTTATTTTGAATTTTTTTATTTTTTTCCCAAGATTTTGTTTCAGTTACTTTAATAGTGACACATAAGATGAAAGATCCAGAGATGTGGAACATAATTTAAGGAGCTTGGGGCTTTTTTCTATTTTTCCTAATTTTTTCATGATTTTAACCCGAATTTATGAGGTTTTTTTTTCATGTAAAGTAAATTAATTGCAACCAAAGCAATAGATAAATTTATACTTACTTTTAGCTTGTAAATTTGCCCTAGATCTAGTAATTTTGAGCCTATATCTAAAAATTTTGGCCTCAAAATATCGAGCTTTCTTTCTATTATATTTTGAGTTCTGTGAAATTACTCAAGAAATATGCTTTAAAATGTCCTAGATATGGTTTTACATTATCACTTTGCCATAGATCTAGTGATCTAAAACCTCGAATGAGAAATTTTGGTCTTGAAAATGTAAGGACCCAAACCCAGTTAACCTAGATGATATTGATCTACCATAGAATTAATCTTGAGTGAACCCTAGCCTTGAAGGACATGATAACTGGAGCTCTCAATCACATTTTTAATCATGTACTGTTGCATTGTGATGATGTTCATGCATCATTAATTTGCATTCATTCATCATCTGTAAAAACTAGATTAGAAAACCCTAAGCGATCCACATTGATGCCATCCACTTCAACAGCACACTTAACAAAACGACATGGATATTGTTCGTAACTACAATAATGTCACAACCCAAATTCCAGGGCCCTGTCGAAATCTAAGTTATAACGCATTGGCATACAATTCACAGGCTAAAATCAAATGAACACATAAGGCATAAACATCATTTATTAAAATTGTCTTTCATGTAATCTAACCAATTAAATAACCAACGAATAGGGTCTCGTGTGTATAACAATTCCCATGATAAAATCTCTCGAGATAATTAGAAAAAATAGCAAAATATTCACTACTATCTATTTCTCTAAACTACTAAATATTGATGTAATGCTCTCCTCAACTACGCATGCCAAACACTACAAGCTGATCTTCGTCATTTTCTGGTTCACCTACAACTCGGTTACCTGAAGGGGCAACCCAACATCAGTATAAACTGGTGAATGAATTTTCTACTCTAGCTTACATCAACATATAATGTAAAGAGCATCACATAAAAAAAATAATTAAGCATTAAATATTTTAACCCAATATAAAAATTCTATCATAAATCCATCTCACAGCACACCTCTGAACTACATCCTCGCACTTGGTCCACATAATCACGACATCATGGCATTACACATATCTCAAGATGTTACGCATCTCACCAACTGGCATCTCAAAGGACCCATTTCCCCAGGAACCTCATCGTCCTAGCGTCCGCAGATCAGACAAGTCACAAACAAACCCCCACCGACCCAATGGTCCAAATCTCATAATCACAAGAGACCCTTAGTACGGAGTGATGACTTCATACCGTGCTAGTAGTTCAAAGCATATACCATTCCTTTGCACAAACCTTCCACAAAATAAACCATGTACCACAGTAATCATGATAATATTCCTATTAATTATCACAAAATATTCTCACAATTAAATTTATATATCATATTCCTTAAACTTTTCATTAAAATAAGAGATAGAAGGACTATTTTATTATTAACGAAAAGGAAAGGACATGAATGTAATTGTCTCCACCCCTAATTAGTCCCGATAGAACTGCTCTCCCTTTTTATAACTCTTCAAGCCAAAGAGATTTGATGCCATCAGATGGTGGGCCATATGGGACCCACCCGATAGAAGTCCCACACTGCACTGGTTGCCCATGGGTCTGCTTCCAAATCCATGGGGCTGATCACCCATCTAATGGCCCATGTGGGTCCCATCGTCCTCACGACAAAAACCCACTCTAGACTAACCTATAACCCATAAATCTGGGTTTCAACTCTGGTTTTGACCTCATCAAAGAATATTCTGACTTGGTAAGACTTCTATACTATCCCACAATCAATGGTATGGAGCTCTTTAGCATCTCAGCAATTAAAATAAAGTAAAAGCTCTCCAACCAATCCATTACGATGTTCGACTGTTACTATAGTCATCATTCTATTCATAGGAACATCGGATAATCCAACATAAAACTATGTTAGCATTAAAGGAAACTTAATTACAAGATGGGTTTCATCAATAAATGTCACCATAGGCTTCACACATTCATCATCTGATCTACACTAGAAAAGACGCATCATCGTGGTGAATAAGGAAGACAACCTATTTCATATTTAACAAATCCGGAACCTTCCACCATTAGGCATAGAAACACGAGATTTTTCAAGGATATATTTATTAGTTCTAAGAAAATCAGGCCAATCTTACCATTACAATAATCGACTCAAGCTACTGGTTTCAACCAATTTCAAACCAAGCAAGTCTCCCATGGTTGAACTTATCCGATCACCACTTTCCATTATTAATTCTATTCCTAGCACCATCGCCACTCAACATCAAGTCCCTTCATTATAATAATCAGTAGATATAGGAAAATCCACTCACCTCCGGTAGACATTCACAATTTGTGGTCGAGAGAACATCCATCAACTACCATCCGGTTGGTTGCCTTCTCCCTCCTCGAAAATTTCCAAGCTCTCTCCTAGACAATAAATCTCTCTCTCCTAGGCTTTAGAAGTGAATAGGGTGAAGCATATAAGAGGCTTCCTTATATTATTTAGCCTAGTAAGAGTCCCATATGAGAGTTTCCTTTCCCACCAAAACTCTACAACAACACTTCCTTTAGGATCGAAAGTATCATGTAATATACTCCTCCCTCCTCTTAAAAACTAATCCATGTTACCATGAAATGGATTCCGTCACTCACTACATAATATTTAAATCAAATATCTTATCCCAACAATAGTTAGATGGCAATAGGACCCACCATTACAAATCAATAATTAAATATTTAAAAGAGGCCCAGAATTCCAAACCCTAGGTATTACGAGTAAAGTTGTTATAACAGTCAAAACCCTAACAAGAGTGGTGAGATCCTGATTTTTCCCGCATGATTATATATAATTAATGTTGTGTATTAGTTATTAATTAGGATTGTGATGATATAATCAGTTTCGATCTAATTTTATGGGTTTTTATAAGTAAAAAGGACTTGTTTTAATTATATGAGATTGGAGGGGATTTTATGTAATACAGACCATTCTGAAATTTTAGAAAACCCACCATCCAAAGGGTTACTGTTCAAACCGTTTCCCTCCTTTTCTCTTATCTTCTTCGTTTTTCTTCTTTTCTCTCATTCACTGCTTTTTGTTCCTTCTTATCCAGCACCGATCAAGAGAATAACTAAGGTTGAGAGAGAGAAGAGAGGAGAGTAAGAGATTAAGAGAGATTGAGAAAGATCAAGAGATTACTGCAGCTTCATCTTCTTCCTCTTTTCTTCTTCTTGTTACTGCTTCTTGAGTTTTCTCTACTAAAGGTTGAGATATGAGTTGAGATTCGAAAATGCAGGAGTGGATTTAAAGATTCAGAATGTTGTTTCTGCTTCTCCTTGTTCTCTTCCTCTGTTATCGGCTGCTCGTGCTACTGTTTGGTCTTCTTCTTGTTCTTGTACTACTGTTGTTAGACTTAGCCTTCTTACTTATAGGAGTGGATCTTATACTGTGGGGAGTTAAGGAAGTTGAGAAAGAACTTCTGAAAGCTTGGAATTGAGGCAAGAACCAGTAGATTTTAATTTTTCTGAATTTTATTGAATTTATCATGAATTATTTTGTAGCTAGCATATTTTCAAATTTACGCATAGTAAATGGTTTCTGAAGCTTTCAAATGGTTAAAAAAGGTTTCTTTTAAGGACTTAGGAAGCTTAGAATTGATTTGAGGCAATTTGGGGAAGAATTGCTCAAGTTCGAAATGAAACAGAGCACCTCCAATTCGCCTCTACGAAACCCGTGATCAACCACAAAAGGTTTCACAGTCAACCATGAGTCCTTTCCCCATCAACTGAGGGTCGACTGTGGTGTCTACCGTAGACACAACCTGACGAGCAATGTTGTGACTTTTTCACCCCAGACCAGTACCCCGATCAACCAAGGTCAACCGTGGACAATAAACTGAATCTGGACATTTTTAAAAGTGAACTGTTTGGCTTAGGAAGATGCCCTATAGTTTTCAATGATTGTTAATCTTAGGAAAACATTGTAGAATCTGTTTACAACTGATTTTGATCAGCGATTTGATTTAAATCCGAACTCTAAACAAAGAACAACCTTGTGTGTTCGTCCTTCGGTGAATCTTACTTGTAACGTCAATTTGATAACCCTCGAGATATACATTGTTGTTTACTGATGATATTTCCTTCTTTCTGATTTGTTTTTTCAGTTCTGCATACTACATTGGTATTATCCAGACACCACTTAGCTTGTCCACCCGGAACTGGGCATAGTGAAAGATTGGATGTATCATGTACACTAGCCATAGCTCACAGTCCTGTCATAGGTAGCACTAGTACCTCAGTTCTACTGTCAAGTTGATAGTGGCCACCATTTGGTACAGTGAGAGTACTTAGTCCTGTATATTCCAAATTATTATTATTATTATTGTTCTATTTCAGCTATAGTGGGTTGTCTTTTTTTGTTTTGTAATCATTAACATTTTATTATCTATTCATATGCAGAGCATCTTTATTGTTCAATTTGCTTTGTATGGATATCACTGTTCATATTCTGATTTATTTTCTGGATATTACAGCTATCATGTGACTTCCAGTTTATATACTACTCACCTATTTTAAATAACTTTATTGGCTACTTGCTCTGTATTGATGTGTTGATTGACGTTACAGGAGACCCAGTCTTTACCAATTCCAAGATATCGGAGATGTGTAAGGCGGTAAAACCTAAGATTGGTGAGTAGAGTTCAGATGATGTTGTTTAGTAAGTTGGAGTATGAATATGAGAGCTCATCATGGATAGCATCCAGTGAGTGGTGGTGTTTCAAGGAAAAAGTACTAGTGGTAGTTAGATGAGCTGAATAGTGATGTAAATGTGTAAATAAAACACTGTAGTAATGTAACTTAAAAACTCTGTAGATGTAAATATTTCTGAGCCTTCATATGCCCATTATATTTGTTTAATGTATCTAGTATGTTACTGCAACCCTTGACTTTATGACATGTTTATCTGTTACAAAAATTTAAACTCACCCGTGATATCCTGTGGGGTTGGTGTAGAGATAATTCTCTTATAAAAGTCAAAATGACTATGAATCTCTACACTAGTAACATCTTGGAATCAGAATATAATTGACCTCTTATTTTGGGATCTGACAAGAGTCCCAGTGGCAGTTGACTTTCTAAATCAGCAAAACATCCTCTTAGGCGCTGTAATCTGCGGTGGTAACTTGATAAGTGACCATGTAAGTTCGCCAAGAATTGTGAGATTTGTCATTGTAAGTAGAAGAGAATAGCAACGTGGATGCCATATATATAGATGGCAACCCTTAAAGTATGGTTTCAATGCCATCTATAACGGCAATAAACTGGACAATGAGCCCTAATTTCATGCCTCCCCTCCCAGCTATGCCATTAATCCCTCAAACAGACTTCGAAGCCGTTAAAAACCCCTTGAGAGAGAGAGAGAGAGAGAGAAAAGTAGAAGGTGTAATAACCTAACCTACCTTGGTAGGCCAACCTTGCAAGGTGGGCCATATTTGATCAAAATATTTACACAGTTGTAGATTAGGACTCTTTGTAAGTCCAAAGTGGGTAGGAATAAGGTTATCAGGAGATTGAGGAGTCTCAATAGATCTCTCTAGGAATACTTTTGCCAATAAAACTTCCCTGTAGTTTCCAAACAGGACTCCCCTCCCAACACTAGTATATATATCTGACAAGATGCTCTCGTTATCACACACAGCAACAAAAGAAATTTTAAGTGAAAGAGAGAGAGAAAGAGAGAGAGAGAGAGAGAGGAGGGACTGACCTGAGTTGGAAATTTTGTAGAAAAAGAAGATCACGAAGAAAACAAGGAAGATCGACGGGGGACCTGAGTCTATACCAAGTGAGTAGAATTCTTCACTATTTAATGAAAATTAGAATTTGAAGAACTGTGGCCTTGAGATCTTGTGATATAATGAAACCATGATGAAATTAATCACTCAGAATGATAATTTTTGTCAACCATGTGATGGTTGTAGAAACCTTTCTTTACTGTCAACATGCCCTGGTCAATGGATCAGTAGAAAAACCCTTCGATCGGACCCTAATGAGATGCCAATGGAAATCTTAAGGTAGATAAGACCCCTAACTAATGTTCCTTGCACACCAAGTCCCAAACCTAGAAGAAATTAGAGCTGGAGAGGAGTTTATTGCAGATCAGGACATTTTGGGACAGATTTACGTTGGAGGGTACGAAGCCCACGTGGCCCACTTAATTGAAGATCACATCCCTACATCTGGTGGTGGACCCTAGGGCGACTCCACTGGTGGTGGACCTATGTGATTTGGACCGTTGGGGTCCCTCTATCTCTAGGCTCCATCGTAGTTGGACAAGAACCACTCAAAACCGAACGTGAGGTCTGTTTCATTAGCAGAGAGATGGCCTTTGTCGACCTGTATATAAAGAGAGAAACTTATTAAAATTTCAAATTGGCCCCTGTTGTTTTAGTGATATTTTAATAACCCCATTAAAGCCTTTTGACATTTACACAGTTTGATATACTATGAACCCACCCAACATTATTTAAGTATCTAACTCGTGGAGCCCAGTGTTCGGATGTTTCCTTTAGTATAAACCTCTTCATATACGTCAAAGATTGGACGAGCAATGTGTAGAGGGACAAAGGCCTAGGCCCATGATCCAGGCTCATCATGGAAAGCCCATGACCCAAGACCATGGAAGATATTCCATATGGAGGATATCTAGGAGATATGGTCAACCCTGTACATAACTATAGAGATTATCCAATATCCTTATATTCGTTTTGCTATTGTAATCACATACAATTAGGATGTAATTGTATCCTCGATTAAAGCACATAGTGAATATAAAGACCACAGTTGATCCTTCTTAGAGCACATGACAATATTCCCACACAAATTGTTCCATTATGGTTCTTCTTCCTCTCAAACAAGGATCTACAGATCCTATCATAGTATTAGAGATCCAGGCTCTCTGCTCCTAGCACCTTTCAAGCATCTACTGCTCTTCATTATTCATCCTTATTGCTGTCGTCCAGTACTCTACAGAAGAGGCAGCCAATCTATCTCTTTTCATATTCCGATCAAACAAAAGGGAAAGAAGCCAATCAGAGGATCCATCTCACCAATTCAAAATCTTAGTTTCTGAAAGCAAACGATTTTGTTCATCTGCTTCCATATAATTGACAGCTATATATCATCTGATCAACAGTGGGCCCCACATCGCGATCGCAGCATCTCTAGAAAATTGCACCACTTTGGTCAACCAATATTCCTAAGCATAATCCACATTTTTTTGCCATTTTATCTCTCCTACAGGTCAGTGATTTACCCACTTCTGCGATTTGCCAGTTTTCAAGAACTTTTCTAGTCTAAAAGCTATAATATTCAATCAAATCATTAGAAATTGCTAGCTCTTCTTCCAAGGGTTGCAAAAATAGACCAGCCTGCTGCAGATTTTTTGGGCGCCCAACTTAGTTTTTCATTTTCCTGTTTTTTCTACAGTTTGCAACTTGCTCCAGTTCTAAGTTCTTCATAGCATACTTCTGGGTATAAGAATGGATAAAATTGAGGTCATCCCTATCAAGTTTAGTGGAAACAACTACATATCTTGGGCCTTTCATCTTAAAAATCATATTAAAGGACAAGGGATGCTAGGGTATTTGGATGGGACCACCCCAAAACCAACTACAAACCCCAACTGGTCCATCCAAAATGGATGATAATACCATCGCCATGTCGAACCAACATAATGCTAAAGTTGTTGCTTAGATTCTCAACTCGGTGGATTCCTCCTTCTCGATGGCCCTCCAAGCTTTTACAAATGTTTCTGATATGTGGGCCCACATTAAGAAAATTGATCAGCAGCAAAAAAAAGCTCAACGATTCCACTTGGACACTGAGCTAGCTATTGTCAGAATGATAAGTCTATCTAGGAATACTACAATGGGTTCCTAGCCTTGTGGACAGAGCAGTATCAAATGCTCCTTCTATTTGTTACGACATTTTCTTCCTCAAGCCCTCAAATTACAGGAGGAACAGCATGTTAATTCCTTATGAATCTCATATCTGAATTTGAACCGGTCTGAGCTGCCCTTGTGAATAGAGAGCTCTCTCCCAAACTGGATACATGCATTTAAGAGGTTCTCCATGAAGAACTCAATTATTGTCTGCTCACGCCCTCAATAAGGTACCTCAAGCATTGCTGACACCACCTGCTCCATCATCAAGTGATGAGACCGCTACGCTCACGACTCGTGGTCAGAAACCACAGTGTTTTGCGTGTAAGAAGTATGGCCACGTGGCTCCCAATTGCCGGAGGAAATTGTTTTGCAACTACTATAAGCAAAATGGACATGTTATCTTTAACTATACACGTAAGCTAGCAAAGAAACAAGATCATTCTCAAAAGCACAGCTCCACTGCTCATCGGGCACAACAGAGCACCTTGCTTGACCTGTAATCATCAAATACCAGTTCAGGCACTATGACCACTGCTCAGATTTGAGAGCTGATAAATTCATTTGTTGCCTCTACATTTACCTTCATGGGTATTAGTGGTTTGTCTTTTTCCCCTAAAGCTCTTTCTGCATTTTACTCTTCTACTTCCCATTCTAAACAGGTTTTGCACTCAACATGGTTTCCAGACTCTGGTGCACCCAATCACATGACCTCAGTAGCATAAAACTTGCACAACACTAACCATATATGAGCCATAATCATCACGGCCAACGGTCAACAATTGTCCATGTCCATTTCTGGTCTAGGTACTCTATCCATGGGTACCCTTAAATTATCTAACATTCATTTTGTCCCAAACTTGGTTGCTAATCTAATTTTCATTGGCCAACTTGTTGATTGTGGATACATTGTTTATTTCTCTCCCTCTGGTTGTGTCATACAAGAACGGCAAACTGGGAAAGTGATTAGGAATGGGAGTAAACATGGCAGGCTCTTTTATGCAGGTTCAAGGGTTAGGGCTTTGTGTGGAGGTGCTTAAGCACGTGTCCAAGGATACTTCGAACAGTTACAAAGACTTCAACACACACGAGGACACGCCTCTATGGGAAAAACCCAATTCTATTAATCAACCAAATCCGAGAATCTCTTCTCTACAATGCCATATATATAGTAAAAGCAAAATTAATGTGTAAGAAAACCCTACGCTAGTAATGGAAACTTTCCTAATAACAATTTAATTAGAAATCTACTTAGAAATCTACTAATAATAATCCTAATCTAATTTGAAAAATGACTGCTGGGGCCCGGACTACATCACTCTTTCTATTGGACATGGGACAACCTTCGCTATTTGCCTCTTCTATGGGTGTTTTCAATAGAGTGTGGACCATTTGGCATAAACGCCTTGGTCATTTAAATAATGCAATTTTGCTTTCATTGTTTAAACTTGGTAGTTTCGAAAAATCTATTACCAATACTATCTCTACTTCTTTTGCACAATTAAAATGTGAGATTCGTTGTATGAGTAAAAGTCATGTGTTGCCATTTCCTAGTCATCATTCGCGTGCCACTGCTCCCTTTGATATTATTCACACAGATGTCCGAGGTATCACTCCTCAATTGAGTAGAGTAGGGCATAAGTATTATGTTACAGTCATTGATGATCATTCTAGGAATACGTGGATATATTTTTTTAAAATCAAAATCTGTAGTTTTTTCCAAGTTTTGCAAATTCCACAATATAGTGAGCACACAATTTCAAAAGACCATTAAAATCTTATAATCAGACTCTGGGGGAGAATACACCTCAAATGAATTCACCTCCTTTTTATCTGATAAAGGGATCATTCACCAAAAATATTTCCCTCATACACAACAACAAAATGGAATCGTAGAAAAGAAAAATCCTCACCTCTTAGAAGCTGTTAGGACTCTCCTTGTTGAATCCCTAGTTCCTCCTAAATTTTGGTGTGAAGCAACACATACAGCTACACATATCATTAACAGGCTTCCAAGTTCTATCCTAGGTAAAGTCTCTCCTCCTAGGTGCTGATTTGGTCACCCACTCTCCTACTCACATTTAAGGGTATTCGGGCTGCTTGTGCTTTGTTCATCTCTTGTCCCTTGAGCGCAACAAGTTATCCCCACAGGCCGCTTGCTGCAAGTTTCTTGGTTACAATGATGTACACAAAGGTTTTCTGATGCAAACCCTAGGATTAGAGCTTGCTTGAAGTGCCGAAGCACATGTTCAAGGACACTTTGAATCATCAAACAGACTTCACACACAAGGATGGACCTCCAGGATAAAATCCACACATATATTAATCAAAGTCTTTGAATAATTCTTCATTACTGTAATAACCCAACCTGTCTTGGTGGGCCATCACCCACCTTTCTCTAGGAACTCTACTACCTAAAGACTTCCTTGTAAGTTTCAAACAGGACTCTCTCTTAAGAAGGAAAGTCTCTCTTAAGAAGGGAAGTAGACCTTTAGAAGGACTCCCCTCCCTATACTAATATAAATATAGATAAGAGGCAAGTTGTGGCCTACTTACACACCAACGAGAGAGAGAGAAAGAGAAAGAGAAAGAGAGAGAGAGAGAGACTGAACCTGATTTCAGATCTGCAGGAGAAGAGAAAGATCGACAGCGAGACGACAACGGATGCCTGACGAAAGACCGACTACTGCCCGATCAACGTACGTCTATACCAGGTGAGTAGAATTTCTGAACTTGTTATTGAAGAGTACAGATTTGAGAAGTGTAGAGATATGATCAATCGAAGGACTATTTTCGAATGTATATTAATACTATGATTACTGTCGACATAGCAAAATAGTAGAGATCCTACAGAAAATCCATAAATTATGAATAAACTTGTCTGATTGAGTTTCCAAGATTTGTAGAGATGATAATCAAGGAAACAGAAACCAGAGATCAATGGTTATTGATGATCGAAATCAAAATTTTTGGAAATTTCTACCTATCGGTCTTCAGAAACCAATTTTGTCGAATTGGGTTGTGGGTCCCCATGGCCCACCAGATGGGAGATCAAGACCCCACATCTGAAGGAGGACCGGCAGGCGACCACAGGTGTGGTGGTCCCGTGGGATGGGACCATTGGGGGGTCCACCATCCAATTTGTGTTTGATAGCCCTGACGAACATGGTTCTGACGAAGAGAAATCTCTACAAATTGGGCCCTGTTACGGTCAGCATCTTCAGAAACTTGATGGAGTTGATTCTTTATGATTAATACACTTCTGAACTATGGATTAGGAAGGAAGAGTGTTAGCATTGCAAAGAGATTTGAATGTTATTGAAGTTTTTGTGAAACTGGATCGTCAAAACAGGGTGTGGTCGACAGTGATAGTGGGACCATGTGGGCCACCTGATCAGGAATCAGGTCCCCACATCTACTAGTGGACCCTAGGGCGACCCCATTGGTGGTGGTCCCATGTGATTTGGACCGTTGGGCCCCACCATCTGATGTGTCAAAAAGAGTCAGGCGAGAATACCTGTAATGTCGTCTGGGTTCTGATAATGTGTGGGTGATGTTGTCGAGTGGCATAACTTGTAAATTTAGGTTCATATAATTACAGTATGGTCCCCAATGTACATAATTTTATTAATAGCCCCTTTTGCTAAAATTTTGTTGAGAACACATAAAGAACAGTAATTTCTGATTCTTGCTAAATCCAACTAGCATGATATTTATGATATTAAATGGTGAAATTTGGTCATCACATATTAATTTGGGTTGAAATAGATTGTAAATTAATATGGGATATTTACTGAACACTCAAATCTACTAGGAGATAAATTAATCTGAGTTTAATAATTATGCCTTGCTTCCTGTAATAAATTTTATAAAGAACATGTAATTCCTTGGTAAAACATGGGCTATGCCACAGCCTGGTACCAACTCCGATTCGGAGTGGGGCGAGAATTAAACCAGTGGTATGTGGTACTAGCCAAAGAAAAGAATAAGATGATTTAGTCAATTATGGTGGAGATGAATCTATACTAAAATTATTGAAATGAATTTACCATTGATGATTGAAATAAGCGTGATACCAACTGCTGGCACTGAGTATAAAACTTTCCTCGTGGATGTTGGTCGAGGGGAAGAGGTTCAGCAATCATGGTGGCATGATAAGCCATGTTGTTGATAGAAATGTAGATACTCCAGTTGGGAGTATCGGAATAGGCTCTGTTAGTTTTTGTGGACTCAATCCATCAGTTGATGTAATAAATTGATTAATTTCTTTATTTATCAATAAAATCATGCTTTACTTTCATGAGATGAATGTTATTTTACTACTTCATGCACATGACCAATACGTATGACATAATGGTTCATGAGTTGAACCGGGTCCCATTAGTATATTAGATGTGATATATGTGCATGGATGAGATCCACACACGGGAGATATATGTCACAAATCTTATGCTTAAAATAGCTTCACAACCAGTAATGAGATTGGGCATCTCATTTGATAAGGTTGCAGCACTTTGATCACTATGAGATAGTGTGATTTGTCTCAATCATCAGAATGTAAGATTCTAGATCACGGTGCTGATACATTGGATGTATTGAAGGACCATGAGATGCACCTTATGGAATTCCGTCTCAATAATAAGGTATGCTCTCATAATTCCCTAGCAATAGGCTCTCAATCCTGAGACATTGACGAACTCAAGTTTCTATCTATTCATTTGCTTTGAGTCACCAATGAGTGAGGCCGACTATAGGTTAACACCTCGGTGTCTTGGGTATGTAGTAGTAGAACTATGGGAACGTTGAATGATCAAGATGGAATCTATCTCTATTATCCCCTTGTGCCAATTAATGGATTTGTCATTAATAAGTGCGCACCCATCTCAATTAAGAGTTAATTGGATGGTACTGATGATTACTGTGATTAATTGGGGCTCAAGGATAATAAGATGTGGAACTTAGATTGGAAGAGACGGATTTATTCCAATTGATCCACGGATATTGATAGAGGGGCCTACTTGTGGTAATTGGGAAGTTTAGGGTCTTCATTGTAATTTATTCCTAAGACTGGAGTGCAATTGCATTTATATAGTGGTGTTATTTGCAATTAACTGTGGGCCCGGATTGCACATGAGATGTGGGGTCGCGGTGTTCCAGTTGGGGCCAGCTTTCTAAGGAATCCCTAGTGGTCCCCACGCTAGCCCAAGATATTGGAAAACACTAATCCGACTTGGACTCTAGAAATAAGAGTTTGGAAAGGAGAAAGTTGCTAATTGCTTTGGAAGTAAGACTTCTATTTCAATTAGACAAGGGAGAGATTTGGAAGTCTATAAAATATCCTTGGACGTCCAAAAGAGTTCCTCTCACGCCCAAAACCCTTTCGTGCAAGAGTTGCGCGAGTTACTCTCCTCTCCTTTCTTCTAGTTCCTTGGAGTCTCGAGTTGGGACTTTCTCCTGAAGATTCCACCGTTCTTCTTGAGAAAAGAAATCCAATTCGGGGGTCATAGTGTGGAAGGCTAAGAGGTCTTGAAGAAGTCCATTAGAGCACTGCGGGTCTCCAAAGGTATGATCTACTTCTTGCATGTCGTAGGTTATTTTGGATGTTTAGTGCTGGTATAATTTTTACTGTACATGGTCACGAGATTGAGGGTAACGCATCCTGGATTGGGTTTTGGTCTTATGGATAGTTGATCTCTGTGTCAAGTGGGTCAAAAGTTTTGAAAATCTATCCACGAGACCCACCTACTTCCAACAATTGGTATCAGAGCCATACCTCATCTCTAACCATGTTAGATCAGTAATCTTGTTCTAATCTTCACATGAGATGCGAAGAGGATAGAGCAAGGGCTATGATAGGATCAGTGTTTATTGGGTTTGCTTGCTCTCGTAGTAGATACATGTTTGGAAAGTCACAAAAGGTTTTAATCATAATAGGAGGATGATAAGATGCCATTAAAACATACTGAGATCATTAGAGGTGATTGGGTACAGCAGGAGCCGAATCAGAAAAGAACCCAAATTTCTGGGTTCGTCAGGTCGGTTAGTCAAAGTGACCACTATGGCTATAGAGGTCTGTTGGCTAACCGTAGGGACCAGATCGGCTAGCCGAACCTAGGCAGAATCATCTTGTTTTTGGTCTGAGTTGTCTGCCCCCGGACCCCCGTTGCGTAGGGGGTCTTATATCG
The DNA here is from genome assembly GCA_037013555.1 of Sextonia rubra. Taxonomy (NCBI): domain Eukaryota; kingdom Viridiplantae; phylum Streptophyta; class Magnoliopsida; order Laurales; family Lauraceae; genus Sextonia; species Sextonia rubra. The sequence continues at coordinate 13,510,687 of JASUAD010000011.1, forward strand.
TGGTGGCAAAATATTTGGCATCTTGTTTTTCTATTGTGGTTTGGCAACCTGGTTTTGTGAGATGCATTGTTGTATGAGATACTAACTAGCAGGTGATAATGTCCTCTCCATATGACCCACATGTTTTTCTTTCCTTTTAATTATTGGTTTATTCGTGGCTAAGTGTAAAGGGCATCATGGTCTCCTTGGTTTCCCGTGAAAGGGCAAGGCATGGTGAATTTCCCTATAGCCCTTTTATTTCCATGTTTAGACTACCATGTAAGTCTCATTATAGAGACATAGGAATTTATGTATTTTTAAAATTTGTAAATTCTGGAGATGTCCGAAACAAAGAAGGAAAGAAAAGTTGGACTCCTAATCAAAGAGTTTGAAGATTACCAAAAGGTGTTTTGGAGATGCCCAAAGAGTTTGAGGAATCCCAAAGTTTTGGAAAGTCTAGAAGTCCAAGAAGTCTTTTCCGCCTGGGTCATGTGGAGGAGAGGACTAGTCTTTTGTTATAGCACTTTCTATTTATGGATGAATGCTTATTTTAGAGTATTTCCATATCTAATCCAAACATAGCAAATTCCAAAATTGGTCAAATCAAATTAATTTTTGGAAAGAATTCTAATTAGAGTTGGTGGGCCCATGAGATGGATCTATTGGTAACACTAATTTTAGAAACTGAACTTTCCTTAAAATAACTTGACTTGGAACCAATCATTGGTCTTATCATGAGATGAATATATACCTATATTTGATGGACCCATACACCTATAAGGAAATCCTCAACTCTAAAATATTAAGTGGGAGCGGGGCATTTCTATATATATAAAAATCCCCATGGTTTTCCACCATAGGTCCATTGTAAGGAAAGTATTAGCCTTGCGCTATTTTGAGAATGGCCATTCCCCACGGAGGGCTTGTATTTATCTGGATACTGGATATGGATCTCCTATGGATAGTGTTGATGAGACGGGGTGGGAGCCCACTCCCCAAGGAGGAGCTACCCACAACGGTTGTCATGCAATGCTAGTTGGTGGGTCACACTTAACTAAAATAATGATGTAGTATCCCTAAGGATTTGCCTCATGTATTTTAGAAACCAAAGCTAATCGGGAGTCATACATTATTTGGTATGAGATACCTAGATTGTAATGAATCAAGGGGATCATGGATAGTTAGTCTTAATCCAAATTTTGACCAACTTTGATCCGCACCAGTCTAGGAGGTATTTGCACTCCCCAAGGAGGCATACCCCGCAGGATTGGGATTCCGATGTATTCTGAATTTTGTGGTTATGAGGATTCCCACATAAATTTGGTAGAATACTAAACCCTAATGTCATTTAAATTCATTAATTGAATGTATGGTTATGTGCTACAGTATTACAAGCATGAATTCGAATACTTTCAATCCACTTGCGACCATCCTCAACCAGAATAAGTTGGTGGGATCCAACTATGTAGACTGGAAACGGAATCTGGATATTGTCCTGACAGCTTCAGGATATAAATATGTCCTTACCAAAAACCCCCTTGAAGAGCCTGGCCCAGATGCATCAGAAGCAGAAAAGGACCTTTACACCAAATGGGCCAAAGACGATGAGATGGCCCGATGTTACATTCTGGCATCCATGTCTAGTGTGCTGCAACATCAACATCAATCTTATAAGACTGCATATGATATGATATCGAACTTAAAGGAGATGTTTGCAGAACAAGGCAGACCTGCTAGGCAGGCAGCCATGAGGGTGCTCATTAGCACCAAGATGGCTGAAGGTACATCAGTACAGGAACACATGTTGAAAATGATGGACTCATTAAATGAGTTAGATGTACTGGGAGCTGCGATTGATGCAGAATCGCAAATTGACATAATCCTTGAGTCACTACCAGAGTCATTCAACAATTTCAAGGTCAATTATAATATGAATAAAATGAATCTGACTCTAGCTGAGCTATCTAGTCAGCTGGTAGCAACTGAAGGGATTATGAAGAAGAAACCAACTGCCTTAATGACAGAAAAGTCAGATGCCAAGTCCAAGCCGAAAGGCAAAGGGCGGAAAGGCAAAAAGAAATCAGTTCCAAAGGGTCCTAAGGTGGAGAATGGTCCAACTGGTGGCGTGGCTAAAGCTAAGGGTTCAGGGATAAAAGGAAAGTGTTTCCATTGTGGTAAGACAGGACATTGGAAGAGGAATTGTCCAGAATATCTGTCTAAGAAAAAGACCCCAGGTATGATTGAGTCACTTATATCTGAAGTTAGTTTTGCAACTGGTACTTCAGAATCCTGGTGTGTGGATTCCGGGGCAACTAATCACATATGTAATACGTTGCAGGGGTTCAGGGAAACCAGGAGGCTAAGTGATGGAGAAATCATTGTCAACCTAGGATCTGACGCTAAGGCGGAGGCTGTTTCAGTAGGAGTCATTACTTTATGTTTTTCAAATAAGAAATTGGTTTTGTCAGAAACATTATATGTACCGTCTTTAAGGCGGAATTTAATTTCAGTTTCTAGTTTGGTGAATAAAGGTTATTCTATTACTTTTGGTACTGAAGTTGTCATAAAGAGGAATGGTACTTTCATATGTTCTGGCAAGGTAACCAATGGACTTTATTTGTTAACTCCCACGATGTATGAGATACATGATACTGAAACAATTAGTAGATCATCATTAAAGAGAAAGTCACCTTCATCTAATCCAACAAAACTTTGGCACCTGAGGCTAGGTCATATAAACCTTAACAGGATTGAGAGGCTAGTGAAAGATGGTATCTTACCTTCATTGGTGGTAGAACCAATGCCTATCTGTGAGTCCTGTTTGGAAGGTAAAATGACTAAAAGACCCTTTTCAGCTAAGGGTAATAGGGCCAAAGATTTATTGGAATTAGTGCATACTGATGTCTGCGGACCCATTAATGTCAGGGCCAGAGGAGGATATGAGTACTTCATCACTTTCACAGATGATTACTCAAGATATGGTTACATATACCTTATGCACCGCAAGTCCGAAGCTTTTGAAAAGTTCAAAGAATTTCGAGCGGAAGCGGAAAAGCAATTAGGTAAGAGTATCAAGACTCTTCGATCAGATCGAGGAGGGGAATATCTCTCTGCTGATTTTATGGGTTGCTTATCAGAAAATGGGATTCTATCCCAGTTGTCTGCTCCTGGTATGCCTCAACAGAATGGAGTAGCAGAAAGAAGGAACCGGACTCTTTTAGATATGATTAGGTCTATGCTGAGTTTCTCAAGATTACCTATATCCTTTTGGGGATATGCTTTGGATACTGCAATGTACATACTAAACCTCGTACCATCTAAGTCTATACCTAAGACTCCCCGGGAATTGTGGTCTGGGCGAAAGCCTAGTCTACAACATTTACACATTTGGGGTTGTCCAGCACACGTGCTCAAGGTTAAGACGGATAAGTTGGAAGCGAAGTCGGAAGTATGCACATTTGTAGGATATCCTAAAGGAACTAAAGGTTGGTTATTCTATAATCCCAGAGAGCAGAAAGTGCTGGTCAGCACCAATGCGGTTTTTCTGGAGGAAGATTATATGATGGACCAGAAATTTTTAGAAAAGGTGATCTTGGAAGAGATTCAGGAGCAATCAATTCCAAATCCAAGTATGACCGGACTTGAGGAAGAACCGCCCTTACCAGACCTAGTAGTTACACCAGTACCTCGTCGTAGTGGGAGGATTGTCAGACCCCCTGACAGGTACTCATTCTTGGGAGAGTCTTATGAAGCAATCCCAGAAGAGCCAGAACAAGATCCCTCTAACTATGATGAAGCAATAAATGACTTAGACTCGGGACGCTGGCAAGATGCTATGAAAGCTGAGATGGAGTCTATGTACTCAAATCAGGTCTGGACACTTGTGGACTTGCCTGCCAATATTAAACCTATTGGGTGCAAGTGGGTCTACAAGAGAAAAAGAGGACCAGATGGAAGAGTGGAGACCTATAAGGCTAGGCTTGTTGCGAAAGGATATACTCAGAAAGAGGGGATCGATTATGAGGAAACCTTCTCGCCAGTAGCCATGCTCAAATCCATCCGGATACTCTTATCCATTGCGGCTCATCTCGATTACGAGATTTGGCAAATGGATGTCAAGACGGCTTTTCTCAACGGCCATCTTGAGGAAGACATCTATATGGTGCAGCCAGACTGTTTTGTAGCTAAAAACCAGGAGCAAAAAGTTTGCAAACTGCAGAAGTCTATTTATGGATTGAAGCAGGCATCCCGAAGCTGGAATATCCGTTTTGACCAGGCAATCAAGTCATTTGGTTTTTGTCAAAATCCGGATGAGTCATGTGTGTACATGAAAAGTGAAGGTGACAGGGTAGTTTTTCTGGTTTTATATGTCGATGACATCCTTCTCCTCGGGAAAGACATAGGAATGTTGTCAACGGTAAAAGTTTGGTTAGCCAAGACTTTTGATATGAAGGACTTGGGAGAAGCTAGTTACATCCTAGGGATCAAACTCTATCGAGACCGGAAAAATAGGATGATTGGCTTATCCCAAGCTGCATACATAGATAAGGTGCTAGTACGATTTGCAATGCAAGACTCCAAGAAGGGTATCACACCTTTCAGGCATGGAGTGCACCTTTCCAAGGATCAGTGTCCTAAGACACCCGAGGAAAAGGAGCAAATGAGGTCGATACCATACGCTTCGGCTGTTGGTAGCCTCATGTATGCTATGTTATGTACTAGACCAGATATCTGTTATGTAGTGGGCCTAGTCAGCAGATATCAATCTAATCCAGGACCTGAACATTGGACTGCTGTAAAATGTATTCTCAAATACTTGAGAAGGACTAGAGATTACATGTTGATTTATAGCAGTGATGAGTTGATTCCAGTCGGATACACAGATTCTGACTTTATGTCAGATAAGGATTCTAGGAAATCCACCTCTGGTTATGTATTTATGCTTGGAGGCGGAGCTATCAGCTGGAGGAGTATAAAACAAGAATGTACCGCTGATTCAACCTCGGAAGCTGAATATGTAGCAGCTTGTGAAGCAGCTAAGGAAGCAGTATGGCTTAAAAGATTCCTTTTGGAACTTGGGGTGGTACCTTTGGCACGACAGCCACTCACAGTTTACTGTGACAGCAGCGGGGCAGTCGCTCAGTCAAAGGAACCCAGAAGCCATAAAAGCCAAAAGCATGTACAGAGGAAGTATCACTTAGTCAGAGAGATTGTGCAGAGAGGTGATATTGCTATTACCAAGATAGCCTCTGCAGACAATTTGGCAGATCCCTTTACTAAGCCTTTGACTACCAAAGTCTTTGAGCAACACGTAGAAGGGATGGGCATGAGATGCAACCCTGACTGGCATTGAGCCCAAGTGGGAGATTGTTAGTTTTTGTGGACTCAATCCATCAGTTGATGTAATAAATTGATTAATTTCTTTATTTATCAATAAAATCATGCTTTACTTTCATGAGATGAATGTTATTTTACTACTTCATGCACATGACCAATACGTATGACATAATGGTTCATGAGTTGAACCGGGTCCCATTAGTATATTAGATGTGATATATGTGCATGGATGAGATCCACACACGGGAGATATATGTCACAAATCTTATGCTTAAAATAGCTTCACAACCAGTAATGAGATTGGGCATCTCATTTGATAAGGTTGCAGCACTTTGATCACTATGAGATAGTGTGATTTGTCTCAATCATCAGAATGTAAGATTCTGGATCACGGTGCTGGTACATTGGATGTATTGAAGGACCATGAGATGCACCTTATGGAATTCCGTCTCAATAATAAGGTATGCTCTCATAATTCCCTAGCAATAGGCTCTCAATCCTGAGACATTGACGAACTCAAGTTTCTATCTATTCATTTGCTTTGAGTCACCAATGAGTGAGGCCGACTATAGGTTAACACCTCGGTGTCTTGGGTATGTAGTAGTAGAACTATGGGAACGTTGAATGATCAAGATGGAATCTATCTCTATTATCCCCTTGTGCCAATTAATGGATTTGTCATTAATAAGTGCGCACCCATCTCAATTAAGAGTTAATTGGATGGTACTGATGATTACTGTGATTAATTGGGGCTCAAGGATAATAAGATGTGGAACTTAGATTGGAAGAGACGGATTTATTCCAATTGATCCACGGATATTGATAGAGGGGCCTACTTGTGGTAATTGGGAAGTTTAGGGTCTTCATTGTAATTTATTCCTAAGACTGGAGTGCAATTGCATTTATATAGTGGTGTTATTTGCAATTAACTGTGGGCCCGGATTGCACATGAGATGTGGGGTCGCGGTGTTCCAGTTGGAGCCAGCTTTCTAAGGAATCCCTAGTGGTCCCCACGTTAGCCCAAGATATTGGAAAACACTAATCCGACTTGGACTCTAGAAATAAGAGTTTGGAAAGGAGAAAGTTGCTAATTGCTTTGGAAGTAAGACTTCTATTTCAATTAGACAAGGGAGAGATTTGGAAGTCTATAAAATATCCTTGGACGTCCAAAAGAGTTCCTCTCACGCCCAAAACCCTTTCGTGCAAGAGTTGCGCGAGTTACTCTCCTCTCCTTTCTTCTAGTTCCTTGGAGTCTCGAGTTGGGACTTTCTCCTGAAGATTCCACCGTTCTTCTTGAGAAAAGAAATCCAATTCGGGGGTCATAGTGTGGAAGGCTAAGAGGTCTTGAAGAAGTCCATTAGAGCACAGCGGGTCTCCAAAGGTATGATCTACTTCTTGCATGTCGTAGGTTATTTTGGATGTTTAGTGCTGGTATAATTTTTACTGTACATGGTCACGAGATTGAGGGTAACGCATCCTGGATTGGGTTTTGGTCTTATGGATAGTTGATCCTTGTGTCAAGTGGGTCAAAAGTTTTGAAAATCTATCCACGAGACCCACCTACTTCCAACAGGCTCAACATTCATGGTTGATGACAAACCATGTTGTTGACAGAAATGTAGATACCGTATAGGATATCGGAACTATTTGATGCCACAGTGGGAAATCACTCAAGAAAGAAATTGATTAGAATGTGACTGAAATCTTATCATTGAGTATATATATGTTTCCCGAATGATTAAAATATGCTTTCATTTTAATGTTCTTATTCTACTCACCAGTTTTACTGATTAGTGGTTCGCCCCACTTCAGGTAATGCAGTTGTGGAGGTTGCGGAGAGTGACGGGGATCAGCCGGTGGACTTTGGCATGCGTGGTTGATCCAGAGCACGGAAAAGCAAAAGAATAGATTTATAGTCGGGAGTAGCCCAAGATTTAGACATTATTATTATTTTCCTTTTTTCAAATAGAAATTGTCTTATTCGGTAGTGTCATCAAAACTTATAATATTTACATAATAGTTGAAATACAATGAAGTTTAATTGTTTATGACCTTGATGCTCATGAAAATTTGATTTATGTGGTATTGTTATTACAATTTGAGTGCGACTTAAGAATCTGAAGAACTCCAGATTCTTGAGTCGTTACAAAGTGGTATCAGAGCAAGGTCTTGAGCAAACCTTAAAATACTTAGAAACCACTAGGCAACATGGTGAGGTCGTGGATTGGGTATTTAGATAAGGAATTTATTTACTAAATACTAACAACTGTACTTCCATTGTAGGAGAAAGACATGACTTCCCAAGGAAACCCCATCCGTAATTCCAATGGAACTGAAAGTGGTACCTCGAATTTGAACGAGGGACAGACTCAGGTGCCTGAATATGTGAAAACTATGTTTGATACTTTCATGAGAGCATATAATCAGGTACAAGAGCAGATACAGACCTTGACGCAGCGACCAAATGACAATGATCGACCACAAGGCGGGGTCCATGCTGGGGGAGGCAGAGACAGAGAGCGAGACTCGTTATACAAGAGGTTCAATGAGTTTCGTCCTCGATATTTTGATGACACCATAAATCCATGGGAGGCGAACAAATGGATAGAAAACATGGAGGCAATCTTTGAAGTGATGGGCTGCACGGATCACCAGAAAGCCCTGTTGGCAGCATTTAAACTGGAAGGAGATGCAAAAGAGTGGTGGAAATCTGCAAAGAAAACCTATCCAGGTCCGGAGGGCGAGATTACTTGGGCTTTCTTTAAAAAGGAATTCATTATGAAGTTTATACCGGAGCATATTAAAGAAAGGAAGAGAAGAGAATTCCAGAATTTAGTGCAAGGAGACATGACAGTGACAAAATATAATAACAAATTTACTGAGCTGTCTCATTTTGTGGAGGGCTTGATAGCAACAGAGGAGATGAAACGTAATAAGTTCATTGAAGGGTTGCGTCCGGATATTAAGAAGGATGTACGGCTGGGACAGCCAGTAACTTATGCGGATGCTTTAAAAAGGGCATATGTATCAGAAGAAGCTACTGATGAAATCAATGGGGTGACTCCACCAACAACGACAGAAAATAGAAAGAGAAAACGAGAAAACCTTACATCCCGGAAGAAGCAAAAGGTGGATTCTCAGGTTGAATGCAGTCGCTGCGGCAAGAACCATGAACTGGCGCAGTGCCCATGGCAGCGCGGTGCGTGCTTTACATGTGGCCAGGTGGGTCATAGGCGTAAGGACTGTCCAAAATGGCAAAAGAAAAATCAGACACAGCGACAGGGACAGCAGCCACAGCAGGACCAACAAAATTTCTCACAGTCACGCCAGAACCACCAAAATTACCCTCCTCAAAATCAAGGAAACCCACAGCAGGGTAATCAACAGAATTAGCCACCACAGAGGAACCAACAGAACGGTCAGTACCAGCAGAGGGGATATCCACAGAATCCGCCACAGGGGCAAAATTATAACCAGGGAAGAAACAATCAAGGCGGAAATCAGCAGAAACAGCAACCTAATGCTAGGGCTTATGCAATTACACAGCAGGAGGCAGACATGGCAAACAATGTAGTTGAGGGTACACTTTTTATCTTCGGTACTAAAGCCATTACACTATTTGATTCTGGTTCTACACACAGCTTTGTTTCACATGTGTTTGCCCCAAAACTAAACATCCAACCCTCTAAACTTTCTCAAGCTTTAATTGTATCAACCCCCACTGGAGGACAAGTGAACACTAGAACAATATTCTATGATTGCCCCCTGAATTATGATAAAGTCGTCATGCCCGCAAATCTAATAGTATTACCAATGCATGATTTTGACATTATTTTGGGAATGGACTGGTTAGCAAAGTATAGGGCTGTGTTAGACTGTTTCAATAAGATAGTTCGCTTCAAATCAAGAGGGTATAAGGAGGTACAGATAGTGGGAACTAGGAGACCCATGAGGTCTAGAGTGATTTCGGCAATTAAAGCTAGCCAATTACTGAGAAATGGGTGCAAGGGATACCTTGCATTCGTCACGGAGGAGAAACAAAAGCCTGAGTTGGAGGACATACCGGTAGTGAGAGAATTTCCCGATGTATTCCAAGATGACTTACCCGGTTTACCGCCGGTACGAGAGATCAATTTCACTATTGAATTGATGCCAAGAACAGCCCCAATCTCGAGAGATCGATTTCACTATTGAATTGATGCCAAGAACAGCCCCAATCTCTAAGGCACCCTACCGCATGGCGCCTGCTGAAACTAAAGGAACTGAAAGAACAGTTGCAGGAATTGATGGATAAGGGATTCATTAGACCTAGTGTCTCACTGTGGGGAGCACCGGTATTGTTTGTTAAGAAGAAAGATGGAACCTTACGCATGTGCATTGATTACTGGCAATTAAACCAGGTCACCATTAAGAATAAGTATCCTCTATCGCGGATAGACAAATTATTTGATCAACTCCAGGGTGCAAGATGCTTCTCAAAGATTGATTTACGGTCTGGATACCATCAGCTAAGGGTGAGGGATGAAGATATACCAAAGACAGCTTTCAGGACACGGTACGGACATTACGAGTTCCTAGTAATGCCGTTCGGGCTAACAAATGCACCAGCGGTGTTCATGGCACTCATGAATCAAATTTTCAAGCCATATTTGGATCAGTTCGTAGTGGTATTCATTGATGACATCCTAATTTATTCAAAAATGGAAGCAGAACATGGGAATCACTTGCGCACTGCACTGCAATTGCTAAGAGATAATCAGTTGTATGCAAAGTTGAGTAAATGCGACTTTTGGTTAACGCAGGTAAATTTCTTAGGCCACATCATTTCAGGCGAAGGCTTGTCAGTGGATCCTGCAAAAATCGAAGCTATCACTAATTGGAAACGACCAACCACGGTGGCAGAAATCCGAAGTTTCTTAGGACTCGCAGGATATTACAGGCGGTTTGTGAAAGGTTTTTCTTCTCTTGCGGGACCTTTGACTCGGCTCACTAGGAAGGATGTCCAGTTCAACTGGGATGATAAATGTGAGTCTAGTTTTCAGACATTAAAGGACAAGCTAACCTCGGCACCAATCCTAGCCCTACCATCTGGCAGTGGTGGTTTTGTAATATTCTACGATGCGTCTCTTCATGGACTGGGATGTGTACTCATGCAAAATGGTAAAGTGATTGCTTATGCTTCCAGACAACTAAAGACTCATTAACAAAATTATGCGACGCATGATTTAGAATTGGCTGCGGTCGTCTTTGCTCTCAAGATTTGGCGACACTATCTTTATGGAGAAGAATTCCAAGTATATACAGATCATAAGAGTCTGAAATATGTTCTCTCAGAAAGACTTGAACCTGAGACAGAGGCGATGGTTGGAATTTCTAAAAGATTATGATTTCTCTATTTCCTACCACCCTGGTAAAGCAAATATAGTAGCCGATGCTTTGAGTCAGAAATCAATCCAATTAGCCTGTTTGACCGCAGAATGGAGATTACTAGAAGAGATCAGGGATCTATAAGTAACTCTTTGGCCATAAGTGATAAGATTTTATTGGGTAATTTTAAGGTGCAGCCGGAACTCATACAGCGAATCAAGGATCACCAAAGGGATGATGCGGCACTTTTGGAAATTTTCGAAAAGATGGATAACAAGCCAGAATTTTCACTCGCCAATGGTACCTTATATTTCCGAGATCGGCTGTGTGTTCCCAATATTCGAGAGATCAAGGATGAGATATTACGGGAAGCACACCATACTCGATATACAATTCACCCGGGGAATACCAAGATGTACCAAAACCTCAGAAAATGATTTTGGTGGATTGGGATGAAAAATGACATTTCTGAATTTGTAGGAAGGTGTCTCACATGTCAACAAATAAAGGCAGATCATCAGAAGCCAGGAGGATTGCTACAACCACTTCCTATTCCTGAATGGAAATGGGAACATATCACTATGGATTTTGTGTCGGAATTTCCATGAACCTTTCGGAACAACGAAGTTATTTGGGTTATTGTGGATCGTTTGACTAAATCCGCACATTTTATTCCTCTCAAGAATAAGACTTCGATGAAGGAATTGGCTCAAAGATATGTCAAGGAAATTGTTCGGTTACATGGCATTCCGGTTTCCATTGTTTCGGACAGGGATTCCAGGTTTGTGTCTAATTTTTGGAGGAAACTACAGATGGCTATGGGAACACAATTGCGCTTTAGTACGGCATACCATCCCCAAACTAACGGCCAGACTGAAAGGACTAACCAGACTCTTGAAGATATGTTGCGAGCATGTGCATTGGACTTCAAAGACAGTTGGGATGAGCAATTACCACTTGTGGAGTTTGCCTATAATAATAGTTATCATTCAAGCATTCAAATGGCACTTTTTGAGGCGTTGTATGGACGAAATTGTCGGACTCCTATCTGCTGGGAGGAGGTAGGTGACCGAAGAATACTTAGACCAGACTGGGTGCAGACTTCGACGGATAGTATCAAGAAAATCCGAGATAGGCTAAAGACTGCTCAAAGTAGACAGAAAAGTTATGCTGACCACCGCAGGAGAGAATTGGAATTCGCTGTAGGAGACCATGTTTTTCTCAAAGTATCTCCAACTAAGGGAGTTATGCGATTCGGGAAAAAGGGTAAGTTGAGTCCGCGTTATATTGGACCATTCAAAGTGACAGGACGAGTGAGTGATGGGAATGCTTATGAGCTTGCACTACCACCTCAATTGTCAAGTGTCCACAATGTCTTTCATGTGTCTATGCTAAAGAAATATAACTCAGACCCCTCGCACGTTATTGACTTTGAGCCTCTCCAGTTACAACAAGATTTATCCTATGAAGAGAAGCCGGTGGCTCTTCTAGAGACAAAGGAAAGAGCCCTGCGGAACAAGACTATTCGATTAGTTAAGGTCCTATGGCAGCATCATAATCAACTCGAAGCCACCTGGAAGTCCGAGGAGGAGGTCCGTGACAAATATCCGCAACTTTTTCCATCAGGTATGATTTAAATTTGGAGGACCAAATTTCCTAAAGGAGGGGAGTATGTAATAACCCAACCTGTCTTGGTGGGCCATCACCCACCTTTCTCTAGGAACTCTACTACCTAAAAACTTCCTTGTAAGTTTCAAACAGGACTCTCTCTTAAGAAGGAAAGTCTCTCTTAAGAAAGGAAGTAGACCTTTAGAAGGACTCCCCTCCCTATACTAATATAAATATAGATAAGAGGCAAGTTGTGGCCTACTCACACACCAACGAGAGAGAGAAAGAGAAAGAGAAAGAGAGAGAGAGAGAGACTGAACCTGATTTCAGATCTGCAGGAGAAGAGAAAGATCGACAGCGAGACGACAACGGATGCCTGACGAAAGACCGACTACTGCCCGATCAACGTACGTCTATACCAGGTGAGTAGAATTTCTGAACTTGTTATTGAAGAGTACAGATTTGAGAAGTGTAGAGATATGATCAATCGAAGGACTATTTTCGAATGTATATTAATACTATGATTACTGTCGACATAGCAAAATAGTAGAGATCCTACAGAAAATCCATAAATTATGAATAAACTTGCCTGATTGAGTTTCCAAGATTTGTAAAGATGATAATCAAGGAAACAGAAACCAGAGATCAATGGTTATTGATGATCGAAATCAAAATTTTTGGAAATTTCTACCTATCGGTCTTCAGAAACCAATTTTGTCGAATTGGGTTGTGGGTCCCCATGGCCCACCAGATGGGAGATCAAGACCCCACATCTGAATGAGGACCGGCAGGCGACCACAGGTGTGGTGGTCCCGTGGGATGGGACCATTGGGGGGTCCACCATCCAATTTGTGTTTGATAGCCCTGATGAACATGGTTCTGACGAAGAGAAATCACTGCAAATTGGGCCCTGTTACGGTCAGCATCTTCAGAAACTTGATGGAGTTGATTCTTTATGATTAATACACTTCTAAACTATGGATTAGGAAGGAAGAGTGTTAGCATTGCAAAGAGATTTGAATGTTATTGAAGTTTTTGGGAACTGGATTGTCAAAACAGGGTGTGGTCGACAGTGATAGTGGGACCATGTGGGCCACCTGATCAGGAATCAGGTCCCCACATCTACTAGTGGACCCTAGGGCGACCCCATTGGTGGTGGTCCCATGTGATTTGGACCGTTGGGCCCCACCATCTGATGTGTCAAAAAGAGTCAGGCGAGAATACTTGTAATGTCGTCTGGGTTATGATAATGTGTGGGTGATGTTGTCGAGTGGCATAACTTGTAAATTTAGGTTCATATAATTACAGTATGGTCCCCAATGTACATAATTTTATTAATAGCCCCTTTTGCTAAAATTTTGTTGAGAACACATAAAGAACAGTAATTTCTGATTCTTGCTAAATCCAACTAGCATGATATTTATGATATTAAATGGTGAAATTTGGTCATCACATATTAATTTGGGTTGAAATAGATTGTAAATTAATATGGGATATTTACTGAACACTCAAATCTACTAGGAGATAAATTAATCTGAGTTTAATAATTATGCCTTGCTTCCTGTAATAAATTTTATAAAAAACAAGTAATTCCTTGGTAAAACATGGGCTATGCCACAGCCTGGTACCAACTCCGATTCGGAGTGGGGCGAGAATTAAACCAGTGGTATGTGGTACTGGCCAAAGAAAAGAATAAGATGATTTAGTCAATTATGGTGGAGATGAATCTATACTAAAATTATTGAAATGAATTTACCATTGATGATTGAAATAAGCGTGATACCAACTGCTGGCACTGAGTATAAAACTTTCCTCGTGGATGTTGGTCGAGGGGAAGAGGTTCAGCAATCATGGTGGCATGATAAGCCATGTTGTTGATAGAAATGTAGATACTCCAGTTGGGAGTATCGGAACAGGCTCAACATTCATGGTGGATGACAAACCATGTTGTTGACAGAAATGTAGATACCGTATGGGGTATCGGAACTATTTGATGCCACAGTGGGAAATCACTCAAGAAAGAAATTGATTAGAATGTGACTGAAATCTTATCATTGAGTATATATATGTTTCCCGAATGATTAAAATATGCTTTCATTTTAATGTTCTTATTCCACTCACCAGTTTTACTGATTAGTGGTTCGCCCCACTTCAGGTAATGCAGTTGTGGAGGTTGCGGGGAGTGACGGGGATCAGCCGGTGGACTTTGGCATGCGTGGTTGATCCAGAGCGCGGAAAAGCAAAAGAATAGATTTATAGTCGGGAGTAGCCCAAGATTTAGACATTATTATTATTTTCCTTTTCTCAAATAGAAATTGTCTTATTCAGTAGTGTCATCAAAACTTATAATATTTACATAATAGTTGAAATACAATGAAGTTTAATTGTTTATGACCTTGATGCTCATGAAAATTTAATTTATGTGGTATTGTTATTACAATTTGAGTGCGACTTAAGAATCTGAAGAGCTCCAGATTCTTGGGTCGTTACAATTACAATGCCATATAAATAAGAAAGGATAACTTAGAGCCTGAGAAACCTAATTAAAGTAGGCAACTAAATAATATAGGAAACTAAATCCTAATTACAACGCATTAAATAAAATTAGTAATCTAATGACATATAATTACTAAAATAAAACCCTAAATGAATTGGGCCCTACACACGTGGCCATGGAGGTCAATATTGCATCGATCTCCTCAATTTTGAAAAAACTCAACCTCGAGTTTGGTAAATATCCGCTTGGATCAAAGATCATTTGGACGAACTTTCAATTAGTTGGTTGATCTTGAGCTTGTACACACATCTAGAAAATTCTGAGCATGACGCACCATTTGATTTGATAGACAAAGTGTGTGTAGGTATGCGATCAAACCATTGGATACGTCACGGGTAGAATGTGCACCATCAAATCAAAATCGGTAGCTAGCCGTCTGTCATCTCCCAATTTCTATTGTTGATCCCCGAAGAAAAAATCAATATGAGAATTTATGTGGGGACAGTAACATGTTCTTCTTGCCTCAGTACTTGCACTTTTTGATCATTATTACTCATAGGAGAAATTTCGGGGCTAAGTGTAGAAGTGAAAACTTCTAGGTCTTTCGCTAGCTTCTTGGTCTGTGTATCCTCAATCACTAGTCCCTCAATATAGTCTATCGTTATTTGTGGTGACTTGTCTTCCGGAGGCATAACTTTCACCAGGTGATACCCCTTAAGCATCTTTTCCACACAAATTGCTTCCCAATATGCTTTATGGATGTTCTTGCAATAATTTATTTTCTCCATGATTTCTGGTCTCAAACCTTTGACAAAACTAATCAAGTCATGTTCTTCCTCATCTTCGAATCCACATTTGTCTTGGAGCTATGAAAACATATCACCACAATCAAGAACAAATATATCTCCTTGTTTCAAATTAAGAAGTGATCGAAAATAGACTTCATTTTCAAAATACCATGAGCCATATTGATCTTCATATTTATATCTTTGAAGTATGTTGAAGATTGCAATATCACGGAATTTCATCGTGGATTAAAGAATAGATGAACCTGATGTGTATATTTGTACTCCACAAGTTCGCTGGCGAAGACGGATTTGAAATCTAACTTTTGATGGCTCCAATATTGCACAAGCAAATTTTGACCATTAGATTTGGGCAATTCCGTACTTGACCACTCCACTGCTGACACCAAGCCCTTTATTATTATTATTATTATTATTATTATTATTTACTTGTTGTTGGGTCGAATTTGACCCAAACGTATCCGGATCTAGAACTAGGCCCAAATTGGGTTGTGCACAACTCAAACTTAGGGAAATTTGACACATGTCAAATACTCTTTTCATCTCTACCTCGCTCTCGACGGAAAACATAGCCACAAAAGGCTTTTGACTCATGTTGTTGTCACTTAGGTCTGACAAGAAGAGATGAAAAGGAAAAAAGATGTAAAGAAGGTGATGGAGGTGCAACTGTGCAGTGGTGACTACAATGAAGCTCACAATGCTCTAGCAACTACAACAATGATGATGATTGTGAAAGTGTGCAGTGAGGGGACAGGCGCTTCCGTTACACGATGGCCGAGGCTGTGTTGGAGTTCTGCGACAACGACAAGAGGCAAGCCAGGTATGCCATTCTCTTCTTGCTCCTCTCTTCTTCTTTTTTGTTCTTTTTTTTAGCTGGGGTTAGGGAACGGTGATGTCAAGGAAGAAGGATGTGGGTGACAACTAGGAAGGTTCGGCTGAGGTGGGTTTGACTGTAAAGGGCTCAGATGGGGCAATCAGTCGGTGATGGGATTTCGGTGAATGGGTTCCTAGGTTCTTAGGTTTCGGTCGTTGGTGGAAAAAAGGTTGTAGAGAGGGATGGGGATTCGGCCTGAGGGTGTTGGATGTCTTGGTTAGGGTGATGAAGGTGGGGGTGTGTGATAGGTAGCAGATGGAGTTTGGGGCTCTTAGGGTTTATGTTGCAGTCGGAGTAGGGTTTTGATGTAATGTAGTGCAACGAAGGGATTGGGAATTTAGCAAGAGGTGGTGGTCAGGTGTGGCGGGTTAAGGGTAAGGGGTGCTATGATTCCGGCAAGGTTTGGAATGGATAGTGGTGGATAGGGGTAACACGCCAATCTGTTGGAGGATCAGCTCTGATACCAAACTGATGCAGGCCCTATGGTTAAAGCTTGCTTGAAGTGCCGAAGCACATGTCTAGGGCCACTTTGAATCATCCAAAAGACTTCACACACAAGAACGCACCTCCAAGATAAAATCCACGTATCTGAATAATTCTTCATTACAATGCCATATAAATAAGAAAGAATAACTTAAAAGCCTAAGAATAACTTAAGAGCCTAAGAAACCTAATCAAACTAGGGAACTAAATAATATAGGAAACTAAAACTTAATTACAACTCATTAAATAAAATTAACAATCTAATGACATATTACTAAAATAAAACCCTAAACTAATTAGGCCCTACACACGTGACCATGGAGGTCAACATTGCATCATTTTCTTTGTTACAATCACAAGGAACGCCGTCTATGCTGAATGCTGTCTTTCTCGAACATCCCGTTCTATTCGTCCAATCCTCATCCTACCATCCAAGTCTCTTACCTGCCTCAATTCCAAACACCCAACTCTTCTCCAGTGATTACTCAAGTTTACAAGCGGCGCCCCAAACAACCGCCTCCAACTACTCTGCCTCCAGGTACTCTCACTACCAATTCATCACCCAGGACAGCTCCTCAAATACATGACATTTCCAGTACAGGTAACCCTACCTTGCGACACTCTAGTCGTGAGTCCATTCCCCCATCTAGATATGGGTTCCCAGTGTTGATTACTTCTTCAAAACCTACCCCTATTCTCACTTCTTATTCTCAAGCTACTAACATTTCATGGTGGCAATATGCTATGACAAATAAATTATTAGCTCTCGAGATGAACAACACTTAGGAGGTGGTGCCTCTTCCTTCCAATACCTCTTTCATTAGTAGCAAGTGGGTCTATTCACTCAAATTCAGCCCTGATGGCAGTATTGATCACTACAAAGCACGACTAGTCGCCCAAAGTTATAAAAAGGAGTGACATTGACTATGAAGAAACATTTGCCCCAATAGCCAAAATGACTATAGTACAATGTCTTCTTGGCATTGTAGCAACTTGACAATGGCCTCTGTGGCAATTGGATGTCAAAAATGCCTTTTTGCATGGCGACCTCAAGAAGATTGTCTATATACGTTCTCCACCAAGATATACATGTCCGCCACAACATGCCTACAAACTATAAAAAAAAAAAAAAATATCTTTATACAGGCTGAAACAAGCTCCCCATGCATGGTTTGAAAAGTTCATCTTTGCCATCATTGCAACAAAGTTTCATCAAAGTCCAAATCAACTCTCTTTATTCAAAGAACCTCCTTTTGGTGTACCATTCTCTTGACTTACGCTGATGACATGATAATCAATGGTAACGATGTGGCTAGCATTTCCAACCTCAAAAATCATCTCATGAATTCCTTCATGATGAAAGATCTGGGTCCTCTCACTTACGTTTTAGGACTCGAAGTTTCAAGAAACAAAGACAGTATTCGGGTGGTACAAAACAAATATGGTGATGATTTGCTTCAATCGGCTAGACGTGGTGATGCCAAAACATTTGCCACACGTATTAGACCCCAATGTTAAATTCAACAAAGATGATGGGCCACCTCTTGAAGACCCTACCTTATTTCAACAGTTGGTTGGTAGCTTATTGTATCTGACTATGACCAAACTAGATATCTCTCATTCCATTCACAATATTAGTCAATTCATGAGCGATCCTCAAAAACCGCATCTTCAAGCTATTTTCAGGATTCTTTGCTATGTCAAAGGCGCCTGTGATCGAGGATTGTTTTATCCAACCTCTTCTTCACTACAACATCAAGCATATGTTGATGTAGATTGTGCAGGCTACCTTAATACAGATCTACAACCGACTGGTGTATGTTCTTAGGACCCTCTCTCATCTCATGGAAGAGTACAAACAAAGCACTCCGTCCAAATCAACCCTAAAGCTAATATCGATCTATGTCATTTGCGAGTAGTGAAATTATCTTATTGTGTCGTATTCTTCATGAGTTTGGCATCTTCCTCAAGGAGCCTACTCCTCTTTATGCAAATAACAAAGTGCCATACAAATTCCCAAGAATGCCATTTTCCATGAGCAGCTAAGCACATAGAAATTGACTGCCACTTCATTCATCAGCCTTATGTCTTGGAAAAACTGTGTCTACCTTATGTTTCCTCCACCAATCAATTGG
Organism: Sextonia rubra; assembly: GCA_037013555.1. Lineage (NCBI taxonomy): Eukaryota > Viridiplantae > Streptophyta > Magnoliopsida > Laurales > Lauraceae > Sextonia > Sextonia rubra. The sequence continues at coordinate 13,529,773 of JASUAD010000011.1, forward strand.
CTAATGTATGTACAATAAGGCTGCTTTGGGATCAACATGACTATATCATCTCCAAATTAATGCTTTGTTCAACCCCGCATCAATTTTAGGGGGAGCGTAGAGACACAAAGTTCGAGGCCCATGATCCAGGCTCATCATGAAAAGCCCATGATCCAGGACCATGGAAGATATTCCACGTGAAGGATATCTAGGAGATATGGTCAACCCTATACATAGTTGTAGAGAACATCCAATATCCCTATATTCCATTTTCTATTGTAATCACACATAATTAGCATGTAATTGTATCCTTGATTAAAGTGTATAGTGAATCTAAAGACCACAGCCGATCCTTCTTAGAAGGCACGACAATATTCCCACACGAATTGTTCCATTGTGGTTCTTCTTCCTCTCAAACAAAGATCTATAGATCCTATCACAATGACATTACCGTCTTGAATAATCATTGTATCATCAACATGAACAATATCAAAGTAATCATCAAATACCGGAGGCTTAGACCAATCAACTTCCAATGATGTCACTGATTGGCTACCGTTGCCAATAAAACTCATCATTATTGTTATCTTCTGATTTATCATCGTGAAATGAATCATCTTCATCACCATCATATGATGCTTTGTTTGATTCGTCTTCATAACGTAGCATGGCCAATGTGGGACCCACATCAAATCTACTGCAAGATGTCCAAAACGACACAGATTCTGAAAATCTAAGAAACTCTAAATTTTTTATAGGATTTTCTAGTCATTTCTTGTTTAGAAAGTTTGCGTTAGATTTATATTTATATTAGGATTCTATTATAAAAAAAATTCTAGGGTTTTAGAGATCATTTTTAGCATTATATAAGGCTATTATGGTCATCATTACTGTAGCAGATACAGTACACTTTTCAAAAAACTTTAATAAAGCACTCTTCTGCTTTATTTTTCCCTCTCTCTTGTATCATGTTGATGCTGGAAGATTGAGAAGGCTCTTACAACGTGTGTTTGGTGTTTTTCTTGGCATTGTTCCTTGCTTTTATCAATTCTGGATTTTTATTTTCCTTCATTGCAAAGTGGTGTAATGGGGGATACTTTCTGGTTTTGGTTATTTGGGCCCAAGACGGTCCAGTTTTGTCAAATAGGGACTGCATCAATATCTTTTATAAATGTATTGTTCACGTACTTTAACTTTGACATATATTATAGTTATTAGAATCTTTTTTTTTTTTTTTGGAATGTTAATCTAATTTTTTTCAATATATTGTTGGATTTATGAGAACTTAACACTATGAAAAGAAATTTTTTGAGAAATAATAAAAGAAATAAGCTGCTACGTTTTTATCTTTAATATATACTACATACATGCTAATATCAAAGTTGTCAGATTTCTCAAATTTACTTTAGGTTTTTTTAATCATTATCTCCACTCTAATGTACATGGTATTGAACTCTAAGTCTCCACCAATTCTAGCTAAATTCCTCACCACTGAGTTCCTTTATTTTGTATGCATGTTTTTTCTCAAGTAAAATCATTGTTGTATTAGTAACTTGTAAACTCAATACTTGCAATGGCGGGGGCAAGATTCTCTTAGATGGGCAAAAGTTTCTCATAGCAAAATATTTGAGAAAGAATTTTAAAAAATTTAACATATTAACATTATATCATAAAGTTAAATTTGTGCGTTCAACCCAAATTAACTCATAAACTAGCTATTAGATTGTACCCCAAAAACGATAAAAACAATTAATTTGTATTGCTTTCCCTAGCCAAACACATTTGGATCCAGAGAACTAAAGAAGAATTACAAATTGCATGATTTTAGCATATTTAGTTATGAGCAGGTGCTTCCAGTTTAAACAATTAAGTTAGATAATTTTCTTGAACAACATAATACAGTGTTGATGTTGACAAAAGTCTCAATCTTTGGCCCATCATTCAAAGTTCAAATCCTTCTATTACTTTGACAAAAACATTAAGGTTGATGGAAACTTTGGGATGTAATTAGTATAGGGAACTTTTAAGCAACTTTATTTCTAGGTATATGAAATCTCTTAAGAACTAGATTTGATCTAATAAAATTTAGAATTTGAATTAAAATTTTAAAAAATCAAATTTTGATAATAACTTAAACTGGAAAATGTTCCAAATAAGAGGGGAAAAAGATCTTAAAAGGGGAAAAGAATTGAAAAAGAAAACTTGAAGTGGGGCAAAGGACCAAAGCGTCCATATATGAGTTTTCAATCTCTCTCCTATTTTAAAGTAGGCAACCTCAAGTCCATGTGGCTCCGCCACTGGATACATAATAAGTTATGACCACCTTGTGTTCTACACTTCAATCTCTAATTATTAAATAATATTGGTTAAAGATGTCGACTTGATTTACAAAATTTATGATATTCATAGTGATATTTCTAAAACTTTCAACATATTTATGTCACATTGTCATTCAATTGAACAAACACTTAATAATTTTTTAACAAACAGTGATACAATTATAATAACTTGGGGACAGACAAAACTATTATGAAAAGTTCGGTCCAGATTTCGGGCCTGCTCAGCTGTTTCAGTCTAGATTCTGGCCATGTTTGGCTGTTAGTCCACATGATCAAACAAGTGACATAATTTTTTTCATTTCTTCAACAAATAATCTCTTCATTTAAATTAGGTGCTAGTTTTCCCTAGGTAATGTGGTGATTATGTAAATGTGTTTATTTTATGCTATTTTTGGCTATGCTACTGATAGTTGCAAGGAGCTTGGAGTGGATGTCCCTTTATACATTGTCATAACAAACCTGGGACTAAGATTATTAAATTTTAATCAAAATTCATCTTCCCTGCTCTTTAATCCACTAAACTTACACACTGTAGTCCATATATCTGTCTTCGTTCTACTCATTTCCAACCGAGTTCATTAAAAAGTCCTAGCTTATCAGCTTGTCTGACAAACTAGGACTCAATTAGTTCCATTCCACACCATCAACAAAAAGCATACATCAAAAACTTCATCTTGGACTTTCTTCAACTTGTCCATTATCTGGCAAACAAATAGGACTTTGTTCTCTGTTGAGTCCCATATACTTCGACACCTTTCAGCCACATCACATGCTTGCCAAAACCACTTCAGTTGTTCCATTCCAATTATTAAAAAAGCCACCCGACCCTTGCCTACCTACTAATTTTACATCATTTATGATATTCACAGTGATATTTCTAAAACTTTCAACATATTTATGTCACATTGTCATTCAACTGAACAAACTCTTAATAATTTTTTAACAAACAGTGATAACAATTATAATAACTTGGCGACTGACAAAACTATTGTGAAAAGTTCGGTCCAGATTTCGGGCCTCTCAGCTGTTTCAGTCTAGATTCTGGCCATGTTTGGTTGTTAGTCCACATGACCAAACAAGTAACGTAATTTTTTTCATTTCTTCAACAATAATCTCTTCATTTAAAGTAGGTGCTAGTTTTCCCTATGTACTCTAGTGATTATGTAAATGTGTTTATTTTATGCTATTTTCGACTATGCTACTGATAGTTGCAAAGAGCTTAAAGTGAATGACCCTGTATACATTGTCATAACACACCTGGGACTAAGATTATTAAATTTTAATCAAAATTCATCTTCCCTGCGCTTTAATCCACTAAACTTACACTCTGTAGTCCATATATCTGTCTTCGTTCTACTCATTTCCAGCCGAGCACATTTAAAAGTCCCAGCTTATCAGCTTGTCTGACAAACTAGGACCTAATTAGTTCCATTCCACACCATCAATGAAAGCATACATCAAAAACTTCATCTTGGACTTTCTTCAACTTGTCCATTATCTGGCAAACAAATAGGGCTTTGTTCTCTGTTGAGTCCCATATAGCTCGGCACCTTTCAGCCACTTCACATGCTTGCCAAAACCACTTCAGTTGTTCCATTCCAATTATTAAAAAAACCATCCGACCCTTGCCTACCTACTAATTTTACATCATTTATGAAATTCACAGTGATATTTCTAAAACTTTCAACATATTTATACCACATTGTCATTCAATTGAACAAACTCTTAATAATTTTTTAACAAACAGTGATACAATTATAATAACTTGGGGACTGACAAAACTATGGTGAAAAGTACGGTCCAGATTTCGGGCCTGCTCAGCTGTTTCAGTCTAGATTCTGGCCATGTTTGGTTGTTAGTCCACACGACCAAACAAGTAACGTAATTTTTTTTTTTTATTTCTCCAACAATAATCTCTTCATTTAAATTAGGTGCTAGTTTTCCCTATGTAATGTAGTGATTCCCTATGTAATGTAGTGATTATTTAAATGTGTTGATTTTATGCTATTTTTAACTATGCTACTGATAGTTGCGAAGAGCTTAGAGTGGATGACCATTTATACATTGTCATAACACACCTGGGACTAAGATTATTAAATTTTAATCAAAACTCACCTTCCCTGCTCTTTAATCCACTAAACTTACACTCTGTAGTCCATATATTTGTCTTCGTTCTACTCATTTCCAACTGAGTTCATTAAGAAGTCCCAGCTTATCAGCTTGTCTGACAAACTAGGTCCTAAGTAGTTCCATTCCACACCATCAACAAAAGCATACATCAAAAACTTCATCTTGGACTTTTTTTCAACTTGTCCATTATCTGGCAAACAAATAGGACTTTCTTCTCTGTTGAGTCTCATATACTTCAACACCTTTCAGCCACTTCACATGCTTGCCAACACCACTTCAGTTGCTCCATTCTAATTATTAAAAAAAACCATCCGACCCTTGCCTACCTAGTAATCCATCTTGTCCTATACCTATACAACCAGTCCCAAATGGAACTGACCCAACCCCAGGCAGGTCTAACCCAGTCCAGCCCAGGCCCATCAAACCCAGTGGCACTACATTGGGCTTGAATTCTCCTGCTGAATCTGATTTCAGGTTATTTCTTTTAACCTTTTGAACCTTTTTTCAGCCCTTTTATTTATATTTCTGGCTGTTAACAGTTTATGGTCCATTTGAACATTTAAACTGCGGGATTATTGAGCACAAATCTGAATTATCTAGTTTTGCCAATAAGCACAGAACAATCTAAAGGATAACCCATTGAACATGACCTCTTTGTCAAATCCTCAGAAGGGATAACCAATCTACTTGATTTTGAATTGATTCCTAAGCTAATGGAAGACTTTTCTTCCATTGCAACTCCCAATTCAGATTTGGGAGGTTCTCATTGTGTGATTGTGGCAAGGCCTAGTCACCTTTAATTCTCAAACTAAACTTTTAAATAAGAAGTGCAATCTGAAGTTTCAATTGTATAATTTTATTTGTGGAAGTTAATTTTCTTCAGATGTCATCACATTATCTTAGCCTTGCACTTTCCTGCATCAAAAAAAATACATAGAAGTGGAAGTCCTGCCTACTTCTTAGTTTGTAGTTTTGGGAAGAAAGAGAGGGGCTTTATTCTCAGGATAGTTGTGAACTGAGCCATGCATCAAAGCTTATTTCCACACATTAAAGCTTTCTAATGAATTCCAATGCTACCTGTGAGAATGAGATTTCATTATTTTTTTGCATTTGAACATTGTTATTCTCTTGCATGTCAATGAAAAATAATGATGCAACATGAACAGATATCTACACAACCTAGATTTGTAATACAAAATAAGTGAATGAATTAAAATTTAAAATAAAACCAGAAATGACAATGGGCTGACAACCTGTAAGCGTTTGCCAATGGCAACAAAAGGTTGTACGTCTCCTCTTGTTCCAACGATAAGCATCACTATTTGCAAAGGTGGAATATATTCAATATGTGCTGAGTCCACAGTTTCTTCAATAACAACTTCACTAGAATCATCTCCAAGTCCTAGATGAAGGTTTCCCGGTGTGACACTTTCTGGAAGTTCAAATTCTACAGTCCCATCCTTATGTACTGTAGCTATTTGATTCAACATTTTGATCTGCACGGAATAAAATCTTTCAATAAGTAAATCAAACACCATCGAGGCAGTAGAAGAAATTCAGGCACAAGAACAAAAGCAAACAAAAGTAATAGATCCCCTAAATTGTCAAATAGATATGAAAATAATTTTAGAATATATTTCTAACAGTTCAGAGTAAAGACCTTCTTCCGATCAGAAATCTTGTCATCAAAAATTTGAGCAGCTTCATCACCTCCTAAATAATGGTGTCTCCACCTCTCAGTTTTTGATCTTTCTAAATTAGGCTGACTTGATGAGGCCTCTGATTCTTCAATATTTACTTTTTCCACAATGAGAGTACTTGATCTATGCAAATTCATATCAAGTATTTCTGAAAGGAAAAAATGAAGAGGCAAAATATATGAATATTACTTTGGAGATTAGACTCTTAAAAAGTCCACTCACCAACCATGTCCATAGTCCATAACTCAATATTATAATGGGCTTCATACAACAGTCAATGGTATAATAAGAAAGAACTACAACAGCATTTTTAAGATATATGAACCAAGTGTGCAGCCAAAGCGTGTTACTCAAAGCCGATGCCCAGGAAGAGGCACACCATCAGCCAGCCCAATGGGCACCTAAACATAGTGGGCCAGACAATTTGGTAAAACCCATAGATGCCTGATCCATTAGGCCTACCAATGGCCTACCGATTACTCCAACTATGCCTACTTTCTTAGCATGCAAATTTCTGATAAAGATTCCTAAATCTAGATAACATAGCTTAAATCTAGCAAGGTAATTAATTGACATGTAATCAATTAAAGATAACTGATTGAAATTAAAGAGGAAAAAAAACCCATTAACTATAAAGGGATTGGCAAGTAATCAATTTCATGGAAGGGAAAGAAAAACACCACTCAGATTCCTAGAAGGCAAGATGTCATGCCCCCAAGATTTGGTCGGATCCTAGTAGAATACCAAGGGTGTGAGAATTGGAGAAAATGGGGTTGAAGAAGGTGATGCTCTAAACAGGCTGGGGGAGTCTTGGAAATGCTTCGGAACTTGGCTTGGACATGAGAGGAGAGGAGGTGGGAGAGTGGAGGCGGAGATAAGAAATGAGGTGAAAATGGGAGGATGGAGGGTTTAGGGCTTTTGTAAAGAAAGTTTAAGGCATTTACAAATAAGGGCTTAGTTCCCTGTAGAGAAATTATCATCATCAAAACCTTGTCCCAACTATGTTGGGGTTGGCTACATTTATCTTTTTTCTCCAATCCAACCAATTCTGAGTCAACTCCTCAGATAAGTTAAACTTCTTCGAATCTAATTTGATCACCTCCATCCACATCTTCTTCGACCTCCCCCTTCCCCGTGATGGACCATCTATTTATATAGCCAAACCTTTTCTTGCTAGCACCATTACCGACCTACGTTCAACATGCCCAAACCATCTCAAATGGGTTTCTCTAATCTTATCCCCTATTGACTCTACCTCTAAATGCTCTCGAAAGTGCTTAGTTCTAATTTTATCTTTCCCTATTTTATCACACATCCACCTCAACATTCTCATATCTACCACCTCCATTTTGTAGATATGCTGCTTTTCAATTAGCCAACATTCTGCCCCAAAGGTCATAGTTGGTTCCTTGCAAAGAAAGTTTAGGATATTTACAAATAAGGCCTTAGGTCGAAGTGAAATAGGCTTTAGGGACAAAACATGAAAATGGGTTCCAAGGAGGGTTTTTGATGCATATCAATTTCTACGATTGATAAGGATTAAGAAAATCCATTATCGGACACTTGAAACTATGCCTATGAGACATGGCCACAGTTGCAAATGGGATCAAGGTACAATTGGGCCCTGAAATAAATCCAAATATTAAATCAAATATGACTCCAGGGGCTGCTTTGTTGAAAGTAGAAAATACAGGGTCTTTTTTGAAATTTTCAAAAGTTTGTAACCTCTTAAAAGAGCCTCACATGCAGCAACTCTCGAGGACTAATTGCTGGGTCATAACAGACCTGATCCTTCAAAGTCAGCCCTGATGATCCTAAAGAGCACTCATTGGAGAACCTCTTGTACTGATCTCATGTGGATTGGGTCCAGTTTGACCCACCAAACTGTAGGCCCCAAAACAGTGATAGGAGATGTTTTGTTTCTATAATGAATTATTTAAGATATTGCAAAACAGCCCTTGATGTTTACTATTATATTTAAACAGCCCTTGAAACTAGATTTTCTTCAAACAGCCCCTGAAACAAATATTTAAGGATAACAGCAAGCTGTTTGGGCCCAAGTTTCCCATCAGAACTTGTCGAGACCCTTGCGGGTCATCTTAGGATGCTCAATTAGCTGCATGGAGGCTTTAGCCATAACAAAAATTAGGTCATCATCAATTCCTGCATCATTCTCCCCCAGTTGGAAAGAACGCATCCTTGAGTTTGCATCTCTGTACTGCCATTCATGTCGACACTTTCGCTTCTTACAATGCTTTTGTTGAGGCTGCCAATCATGCATTAGATCCACTCGTATATGTGCAAATAAATCAAGATTCAACTTAAGGCTTGTTTGTTTGAGGGGCAGAGTGGAGTAGAGTAGAGTAAACTCAAAATTAAGAAAGAACAATATACAACGGCGTTATGATGACTTTTTATTTTTAGTTGCTTAATATAGAATCTTTTTGACTTTTCGTATAAAAAGTAGAGAGTTTTTTATAATTTAATGATGACTCTTTCACTTTTTTTGAAAAAAGAGGGAAACTTGAATTTTTAAGAAAAAGAAGGGGGCAATTTTGAATTTCAAATATTTTATTTTACTCTACCTCACAAGCAAACAAGCCCTTAAGATGATGGATTGTGGCACTCCTACGTTTTCTTGAAACTCAATCTTGAATTGGTCTAGTCCTTGGATCCCTTCCCAAAAAGGATCAATATAATATGTTGTTGGCTGATCTGATATCTGCAAATCCAATGTATAATTGATCATATCACCACCATCTAAGATACGATCTATCACATCCGTACCCTCCAATACATCACCTACTGAATCTACACTATCCAATATGTCAATATGCTTATCAATGAGAATTTGAGCATCTTCCTCATAATCTTGGCACTCATCAAACATTATTTTTTCACAAATACCATTATTTTGAGAGGTATTGAAGACCTGATCATGGTTAACATTATCTTCATATACATCTAAAACTGATACATCTTATCCAACTCATCATCGTAAATCGAATCCTCAAAATCACTATCATCATTTGGGCTATCATCATAAACCAAAAAATCATCATCACTATCAACATTCAATTTGTAATCATATATCAAATCTTTTTCATCACCAAGATATATTGCTTCATCTGATTGGTCTTCATTATGTTCCATATGTCGTCGTCTTCTCACCGGAGACCGACTATGGAAAAGACTGAGAAATTCTTCGGCATCCAATTCATCATTAAAATCTTCATGATGATTCAAACGCTCGAGATGCTCTAGGCATTGGGTCAGCCGTTCAACTTACATTCTTATTTTTTGAATCTCAATTTTTCTTGGATCTGATTCCTAACCCCCGTTGCTCTCAACTTCTGGCCTATGAACAAGAGCTCTTCTAGGAGGCATTATTAGGGAGACAGATTCACAACACAAATCGTAGGATCAATTTGCTTTGCTACCAACTGAAGCAGTCCCGATTTAACAAAACCAGACTGTCTAGGGCCCAAATAACCAAAACAAAAAAATATCCCATGCTACACCTCTTTGCAATGAAGGAAAACAAAAATCCAGAGTTGATAAAAGCAAGGAATAATGCCAAGAAAAACACCAAACACACCTTGTAAGAGCCTTCACAATCTTCTAGCATCAACATCATACAAGAGAGAGGGAAAAATAAAGCAAAACAGTGCTTTATTAAAGTTTTCTGAAAAGTGCACTGTAGCTGCTACAGTATTGACGACTATAACAGCCTTATATAATGCTTAAAATCATCTCTAAAACCCTAGAACGTCTTGGTACTGGTATCATGTGGATTGGGTCTAGTTTGTGACAAACTCACGATCATAGAGAAGAGATTTTGAATTCTCTTGAGAATGTATTAATTTGTGTGTCCTTCTATTGAGATTATACATCAATATATATATCTTTACATGCCTTTAATCTAGGCTCTAAGAAACGAAAACTCACTAATTTACATCAATTAGGATTCTAAGTTAAGAAGGAAGACTAATTACAGCTAATTACCTTTAATCTAGGCTCTAAGAAAGGAAAACTCACTAATTTATATCAATTAGGATTCTAAGTTAAGAAGGAAGACTAATTACAGCAATAGTATTCCAAGTAAAGAAGGCTCCTCTTTTTAGATGGGCTCTTTTCAGATGGGCTTTCAGATGGGCTCTTTTCAGATGGGCTTTGGGCCTATTTAACAGTTTGACCCACCAAACCGTAGGCCCAATGATGCAGGACCTAAGAAATGTTGAATGAAATGCAAAAAAGAGATCAACTATCCAAATAACATGCACACTAATTAATGTAAAGTTGGCACCAGCACAAGATCATAATTAAATTCAGCAAGAGAGACTTGTTTAAATATGCCATTTAAATCACAGGCCTGCAAATGATTTTCCTAAGGTGGAGAGATAGATCCTTGGGAGTTAGAACTCCCAACCACTCTAAGGATTCAAGTCCAATTAATTTCCAAATATCAAAATCAAGATTCAGATCTGAATGGACTGTATTAATAGGGTATTCTTCCAATATGAGGGAATCTTAGGGCCAAATCTAGGGTTTAGATCGGTCCAACAAGGGTGATAATCATATCCATTGACAGTTTAGGCTCATCTTACTCAATTTCAGATCTGATTACTGAGTTTAAATGGCCAAACTTGAGATCTAGAACTGTTGAGAAGGGTTTATCACGTTTGGTAAATATTTGGCTAGATCCAAAAGGAGAACAATGGCTTTCTTGGGGCTAAATGCAGAAATCTAAAGGGATGAAGTGGAAGTCTTAACCAAAAGAAAGAAAAAGATGGAGATTACCTCTTGTAAAGAATGATTCCTTGGCCTCACACCAAACTCCCCCAACTGGGGCGAGGAAATATGAAGAACTTGTATGGAAAAATCCAAAGAAGCTTTCATGGGAGAAGATTTCTTTTTTATTCATCAATAATGGTCTCCAAAGATGGAGTTACAACTTAAAAGAAAAGAGAACTCAAACCTAAACATTGGACGGCTGAGATTACATCAACTTAAAAGACATAAAAGAGAAGAACAAAAGAAAGAAAGAAAAAAAAAATTGATGTGCGTGGGAGGGAGAGACTTGCGCATGACTAGTTGTTCGCAAGTCTTCTCCTCACGAAGCCCTAAAGCTTTATTTAAGTGGTGATAGGGCACTCCATTCTATACATTTAATTAAACACATATCATGGGACCCTTTTCTAATTAATAACTCTACTAAAACACCTAGGGCCCTCATTTAAAATTAAAACATCTTTAAAACAGCAACAACTCTTCCCCCTTGGCACATCCTAGTGTGGAGCCTTTTGCTTGAATGCCTAGGGAGATCTTCAACAGTGTATTTTCCTCTGAACCTCGATCCAACGGTCGATCTTGTAAACCGTGATGGATTAGCCCCATAAAAGGGTAATCCATCCAAAACGGGACCATGTGACTTAATTTCTTCTTTCTCCTTGACTTGATGCCCCCATCAATTCCCCAGGGCTGCAAAGAGTTTGCCACTGGCGAAATAAAACCATCAAACCGCTCCAGGAGGTCAAGATTTAGGCGCTGCAACTCGGCTTTAGTGATCCATGTGCAATCTGTATCTAGTATGTCCTTCCACTTGACAAGGTATTTCTGGTAGCCCCCGTGTCTAGTGGAGACCAAGGCATCATCTAGGATGTCCTCCACAAACACTTTCTTTTGGCTCAGGGTAGGTGTAGGAGGAGTAAGAAGGCTTCGCTCAAAATGGGCCGACTCATATGGTGCAATGTCCATGGGTAAATTCGCATCATGGGTTGGTTGGATGACAAGCACGGAAGTCTGTGGAGAGTAGGGTGGAGTTATGGGATCATGGAAAAAAAAAGGTCTTCCACATTGAAAATTGGACTGATTCCCTAGTCGGGTGGCAGTTCTAACACATATACTTTGAGACCCAATCTCTTTACAACCTTGAAGGGTCCAGCACTGCGGGCCTATAATTTTTTTGCGGTTCCTGGTGGAAACCGTTCGGACCTTATACGGACCATAACATGATCACCTATGTTGAATTCAACATGGCAACGATGTGCATTCGCGACTAGTTTATAAGAATCATTGTGCATATTAATTCATCGTTTGATCTCTTCAAGCAATGCATGAAAATGTTGTGTGAATGACTCAACTGATGCAGACGGCCTATGAAGTGAGGTAATGGGAATGAGATCTACTGGCAATCTAAGTTTATCACGCAACACAACTTCAAATGGACTCATACCAATAGACCTATTGACCGAACTATTATATGCAAACTCAACAATCGGTAACATTACATCACATGCCTTAACATGCTCACCCACCAAACACCTAAGAAGATTTCCTAAGCTTCGGTTGACAATCTCGGTTTGACCATCGGTCTAAAGATGATAGGCGGAAGAAAAACGGAGTTTAGTGCCCATAATCATCCAAAGTGTCTTCCAAAAATAACTCGTGAATTTCACGTCCCGATCAGACACAATGGTAGAAGGAAGCCCCTGGAGTCGAACAACCTCATTAAAGAATAAAAGTGCTACATGAGATGCATCGGAGGTTTTCAAACAAGGTATGAAGTGGGCCATCTTAGAGAAACGGTCCACAACGACTAGTATGTAGTCATGCTTGCGAAGAGTGTTCGGAAGACCCATCACAAAATCCATACTAACGTCCGGCCATGGTGCATGTGGCACTGGTAACTGAGTATACAACCCTGTGTTTTGCTTGCCCTGTTTCGCAAACTGGCAGGTTCTACATTGCCCGATAATTTTGGCAACATCTCATTTAAGAGTTGACCAATAAAATCGATCCTCCACAAGGGCAATGGTTTTATCGCGACCAAAATGGCCTGCAATTCCTCCTGCATCAGTTCCCATACGAGGAAACCACGAAGTGAAGTCCGGGGAATGCACAACCTGTTTCCTTTGAAAAGAAAACCATCTTTGAGCAAAAATCCTTGTGCATTGTGCAAAGGATTATCCGAAAGCATTTTATAAAGATCCTCAAAATCAGGGCATGTAGGGTATGCTTCTGGTAAGTGCTCAAAACTGATGATGCTAACACTGATGGAATGTAGCGATGCAACCTTGCGACTCAAGGCGTCAGCAACCTTGTTTTCAACCCCTGGCTTATGTTTAAGAACAAATGAAAATTCCCGTAATTCTTCGATCCACCTCGCATGTTTGGATCTCGTTTTAGCCAAGGATTAAATGTACTTCAGAGCCTCATGGTCCGAGTACATGATGAATTCATACAGTAGTAAGTAGTGTCACCAGTGTTTAAGTGCTTGCACTACCGCATAGAATTCTTTCTCATACATGGAGTATTTCTGCCGATCCACATTCAGTTTCTCGCTGAAGTAGGCGACAGGATGTCCTTCTTGACTGAGAACTCCTCCGATACCAACACCGGATGCATCGCATGCCACCTTAAAAACCTTTAAAAAATCGGAAAGTCAAATAACTGGAGCTTCCGTCATCTTCTTCTTGATTTCTTAAAAAGCTTTAGTGGCTACAGAGCTCCAAGCAAATTCACCCTTCTTCATGCAATCAGTAATTGGAGCCATTACTGTGCTGAAGTTTCGGATGATCCGCAAGGTGGCAAGTCCATGGAAACTGCGCACCTTATGAATGTTCCGCAGTGCTTGCCATTCGACAATGGCCTTGACTTTTTCGGGGTCGAGAGACATCTCGTCTACAGAAACAACAAACCCTAGGAAGACAACTTGTAAAGACAAGAAAGTGCATTTCTTAAGGTTCGCAAATAACTTTTCCTCCCTCAAAGTCAAGCAAACCTCTCTCAAATGGTCCATGTGTTGTTCCCTGGTACTACTATAGATAAGAATGTCATCGAAGTAGACGACTAAAAACTTGCTTATGAATGGCCGTAACACTTGTGTCATAACCCTCATAAATGTGCTAGGCGCATTGGACAAGCCAAAGGACATGACCAACCATTCATACAAACCATCCTTTATTTTGAAGGCGGTTTTCCGCTCATCACTGGGCCGAATACAAATTTGGTGGTATCCACTTTTGATATTAATCTTAGAAAAGATTTTGGCACCAGCCATCATGTCCAGCATGTCATCAAGTCTCGGTATGGAAAACCGATACTTAACAGTGATCCTGTTAATTGCCCTGCTATCCACGCACATCCTCCAAAAGCCATCCTTTTTAGGTGTGAGGAGTGCAGGAACTGCGCATGGGCTCATGCTCTCTTGGATAAACCCCTTTGCAAGAAGCTCCTTGACTTGCCTTTTTAATTCGGCATGTTCAATCGGGTTAATCCTATAACGGGGCAAGTTTGGTAATGCCAATCCAAGGACCAAGTCAATGACATGTTGTATGTCACGCAAAGGTGGGAGCTCATTAGGTAAATCTTCAGGGAAGACATCTTGAAATTCTTTCAAGATTGGATTCGCTTCATATGGGGCCTTTATAACCTTTTCAACGGTGATTGCTTTGGTCACCAAAGCAAACATGGCTGTCTCATGCTCCTGGACACTTGTGAGAGTGTCTTGAACTTCTCACTCAAATTCTGAAGCACTCAAAATTTGAATTCCTTTGGACATAGAACTCTTCCCTTTTGGGTCCTTTCCTTTTTCATTGGACTCCACACTAGGGTTCTTAGCTTTATCACTAGACCCGGTGTCTAGTATCTTCTTTTTCTCATTGTTGTCCTTAGGAGGTAGTGGATGAAGCTTCACTTTCTTCCCATCAAAATTGAAGATGCAAATGTTTGACTTACCAAAATTAGTAACATCAAGATCATACAACCAAGGTCTACCTAGAATGATGTGGCCCACATCCATGGGAACAGCGTCACACCATAGGTGATCCTTGTAAGAGGAGAGTTAAAGTGGGATCAAACATCTTCGAGTGACCGGAATAGATGTTGAGTCTACCCAAGAGACACAGTGGGGCCTAGGATGTGGTTCAGCTTTCAACCCTAAACAAGTGACAGTAATAGAAGAGGCTGCATTAGTACAACTGCCACTGTCAATTATGAGTTTACAACTCCACTCATTACACTTCAAGTAAGTGTGGCAGATGGCTGTTCGGCGCCAATCTTCATATTCCTGTAGAGTAAAGGTACATTTAACCACTAGCATTTTGGTACCCTCATGCACCCCCATTCGTGTCTTTTCCTCTTCCATTTGGTAAGCAAGAAGGAATCGGTGGAAAGAAACAAGATCCCCGGGATCTTCACAATCATCACCGGATGCAATGAAATCAAAAACATAGTTATCTACATCCGGATCGCTATCATCAAGGGCCTCTAATATAAACAAATTTCTTGTGGGGCATGTAACAGCATAATGTCCATATCCATGAAACTTGCGGCACTTAATTTGAGAAAGTTTCTTAGTTTTCTCAACATCAATACCTTTCCTTTCGAATCCCATAAGGAATCGCTGGGTGTTCCTTTCTGATTAGAAGGGTTCCCAAAAGTAGGTTTTGCGCTAGAGACATGGACTTGAGAGTCATAATTGTGCAAATCTAACTTTTTAGGAAATTGCGGCTTCACATATTGTTCCAAATCTATGGCCTTTTTATACATATCCGCAAAGGATGTATCCTATGGTGAAGCAACTCTCTTCGGATCTCAGATCATAGACCGATCCTAAACCTCAAAAGGAGTGACAACTAATCCTCTTTTACATCACATCTCAAATTTATTCCTCAAATTTCGTGATGTATTCATTGACAGTCATACTAAACTGACGAAGGGTGCTTCTTTGATCAAGGAGTCTCTCTTGATAGGATCAGGGAAGGTACTTATCCTTCAACCTTTCCTTCATTCGTTCCCACGTGTTAATGGCTGAAAGGCCTAATCTTTGCTCATTAGTTTCTAAGCTGATCCAAAATATCCGGGTTTAAGCTACTAATTTCATGGTGGCCAGCTTAACCTTCCTTTCTTCTGACATTCCATACGATTTAAAGTAATAGTCCATATCAAAAAGCCAATCGAAGAAAACCTGTGGGTCCATCCATCCATCAAAGGTAGGGGCATCAACCTTAACGCTCTTCAAAATCCATCCATCGGGATTTTGATCTCTACCATGACCCCTATAATCAAATCCATAGTTGGACCCACCATCGGGGTCCACCTCGTGGTCATCTCTCTCGTAGCGTCGTAGACGCCTCCTATCATCTTCCTGGATAGTCTGCTCAAGTTCCTTAAATCCACTGGTTAGATCAGCTTGCCCTTGATGTAGGGTTTGAACTTGCACTGCCAAGTTCTCTACGACTTTTGTTAATTGTTCTATGGTTGTACCGAGCTGGTCAAAACTTGGTTTGGCATGAGAAGGGCCTGCCATTCAGAAACCTAGGGGCTGATGTTCCCGACCACTTTTAGTGGGCATACAACAACTACCTATATGCAATGAAACACAATGTAATGTGAGGTGTGTGATGCAAATCCCTAGAGAGCCTTGCTCTGATAACAAATTTGATGTAGGACCTAAGAAATGTTGAATGAAATGCAAAAATAGATCAAATATCCAAATAACATGCACACTAATTAATGTAAAATTGGCACCAGCACAAGATCATAATTAAATTCAGCAAGAGAGACTTGTTTAAATCCGCCATTTAAATCACAGGCCTGCAAATGATTTTCCCAAGGTGGAGAGATAGATCCTTGGGAGTTAGAACTCCCAACCACTCTAGGGATTCAAGTCCAATTAATTTTCAAATCTCAAAATCAAGATTTAGATCTGAATGGACTGTATTAATAGGGTATTCTTCCAATATGAGAGAATCTTGGGGCCAACTCTAGGGTTCAGATCGGTCCAACAAGGGTGATAATAAGATCCATTGACAGTTTAGGCTGCATCTTACTCGATTTCAAATCTAATTGCAGAGTTTAAATGGTCAAACTTGAGATATAGAACTGTTGAGAAGGGTTTCTTATGCTGGGCAAATATTTGCCTAGATCCAAAAGGAGAACAATGGCTTTCTTGGGGCTGAATGCAGAAATCTAAGGGGATGGAGTGGAAATCTTAACCAAAAGAAAGAAAAAGATGGAGATTACCTTTTGTGAAGAATGATTCCTTGGCCTCACACCAAACTCCCCAACTAGGGCATGGAAAAATAAACTTGCATGGAAACATCTAAAGAAGCTTTCATGGGATAAGATTTCTTTTTTATTCATCAATAATGGTCTCTAAAGATGGAGTTACAACTTAAAAGAAAAAAGAACTCAGCCCTAGACATTGAACGGCTTAGATTACATCAACTTAAAAGATAAAAAAGAGAAGAACGAAAGAAAAAAAAAGAAAAAAAAAACAAAGATGTGCGTGGGAGGGAGAGACTTGCGCATGACTTGTTGTGCGCAAGTCTACTCCTCACGAAGCCCTAAGGCTTTATTTAAGTTGTGGTAGGGCCCTCCACTCTATACATTTAATTAAACACATATCATGGGACCCTTTTCTAATTAATAACTCTACTAAAACACCTAGGGCCCTCATTTAAAATTAAAATATCTTTAAGACAGCAACAACTCTTCCCCTCTTGGCACATCCCACTGTGGGGCGCCTTTCGCTTGAATGCCTAGGGAGATCTTCAATAGTGTATTTTCCTCCAAACCTCAATCCAATGGTGGATCTTGTAAACTGTAATGGATTAGCCCCATAAAAGGGTAATCCATCCATAATGGGACCATGTGACTTAATTTCTTCTTGCTCCTTGACTTGATGCCTCCATCACCCAAAAACAATGACGGGAGATGTTTTGTTTCTGTAATGAATTATTCTGGATATTGCAAAACAACCCCTGAAGTTTACTATTATATTTAAATAGCCCCGAAAACTAGATTTTCTTCAAACATTCCCCTAAAATTAAAATTTAAGCATAATAGCAAGCTGGGCCCAAGTTTGCCATCAGAACTTGTCGGGACCCTTACAAGTCATCTTGGGATGCTCAATTTGTTGCATATAGGCTTTAGCCATAATAAAAATTAGGTCTGCATCGGTTTTTGGCCAACGAGTCATGATGGGTCTAACATAGGGAATGTCATGCATGATGAGAATTGAGAACTACCTAATGCACCCAATTACACTATGAATCTCAATTACTTAACCATAATATTAATTAATTATGCTAACCCCTAGATTAAAAAATGCAAACTCGGATCAACAATCGAAAAATAGACCAATCCCCCAAATGATTGATCAAATCCAAAGATAGATTCAGCCACTAAGGCACCCACACAAGAAAAAAACACACCATAACATCCTTATATAGAGGAGTTGGGTCCAAAATAAAATATTTCGGTGTTTTGGAATTTCGGTTGAACTTTTCGGAGTAACTTTTTGGAAAAATAAATATATCTATATAAATGAATTAGAAAAATAAATTATAAATTATGCATTTTCCTTACAAAAATAAAATTTAAGCACAATTCTCTCAATAATAAAATTCAAAAATCATTAAGTTTTGATCTTTAATAACATTTAAATTTTAACGACATTTCTTCAGTCTCTTCTGGATGTTGTAAAGGTGGAAAGAAGGGGAGAACTCAATCAACATTGCCTATTGTAAGGTTCCATTTCATCAACTAATTCAAGTGAGCCAGCAAAAACCTTGTGGTGTTTTCATTACAGAAATAGCATTCATTTATACTTTTCATTCAAGCATGATTCTATATCAATAAAACCCTGTCACGTTTTCATTACAAACAAGGAGATACAGGCATACAACAGTACTAGTAGTTAAGAATGCCGAGAAGGGAGAAGTCCCAACTCCCAAACCAAAAGGGATCTTTGATTTTTGAAATGTTCCACCATGTGAAATGAAAGCCCCACAGCCCTAAATCAAAAAAGCCCCAAACCAATTAATTCACGGTTCCAGCAAAATCCAATAGTGTTTAGAAAAAAAAAAAAAACAAACAGACCTGAACATAGCACTAAAGCAGTGCCTGTCACATAGACGCAGCTCCAGCATCCAGCATGCAGCAAACGGCTCTGGCATCCAGGGCCCCAGGCACCAGTAAGCACGCAGCACTGCGGCTGCTCCAGCAAGAATGGCGACAGCACAGCAGTCCAGCAGCTCCGGCGTTGGCTCACAATCACTGATGACGGACCAACAAGAATTGTGGGCGATGGGTCAGTGGGTATTGGCCACTCTTCTGTCATTTTTTTTACGATTTGGTGTAGGGAATAGGGTTTCCATTGTTTTGTTATATAGTGTTAAACAGGCCCAAGGCCCAAGGCCCAAAGCCCATCAATGTTATATCTCACGTGGAATTGATTTGGTCAATATTGATACAGCTGGAATTGATTTGGTCAATATTGAGACAGCTTTAGCTTTCCTTTCTTAGAATAACAATTGTTGTAATTAGTTGCTTTCTTAACTTAGATTAGTGATTGATACAATTAGATTATTGTAATTAGTTGCTTTCTTAACTTAGATTAGTGATTGATACAATTAGATGGTTTTCCTTTCTTAGAGCCTAGATTATAGGCATGTAAATACCTATATAATGATGTACACTCTCCATAGAAAAATACAAAAAATTATTGCATTCTCAAGAGTATATTCAAACTCTTTTTGTGATCGTGAATTTGTTATGGTATCAGAGCAAGGATCAAGGTAGTCTTGATCTTAGACATCTTCCAAAGCCTTGAGGGAATAGGGATAGAGAGAATAAGTCTCTCTCGTGCAACAAATAGATTCAGGATCTATTTTCAAGAAGTTTCCAGCAACACAGTGCCAGTGATACCTTCTTCCTGCGTCAAAGATATTCTGTTAGTGGCCCACTGTTGATACAATTAGATGGTTTTCCTTTCTTAGAGCCTAGATTATAGGCATGTAAATACCTATATAATGATGTACACTCTCCATAGAAAAATACACAAAAATTATTGCATTCTCAAGAGTATATTCAAACTCTTTTTGTGATCGTGAATTTGTCATGGTATCAGAGCAAGGATCAAGGCAGTCTTGATCTTAGACATCTTCCAAAGCCTTGAGGGAATAGGGATAGAGAGAATAAGTCTCTCTCGTGCAACAAATAGATTCAGGATCTATTTTCAAGAAGTTTCCAGCAACACAGTGCCAGCGATACCTTCTTCCTGCGTCAAAGATATTCTGTTAGTGGCCCACTGTTGAACGATCAGATCAATTTCAGAAATCACCCACTCATGGTCGCCTCATATTTCTAAGGATATTAGTGATTTTTCAAGAATTTTTTAGAGACTCAAGGTTGGTATTTTACTCATTCTCAAGATTTACCAGAAATTTATATTGTTTTCATCAGGACTGTCCAGAATATTGGATACTTAGTAGAATCAATGGAAACTTGGTTCAGTAGAAGCCAGAATCGAGGGATATCATAGATCTGTTGTCTGATCTGGGGCCAAGATCCTTAAGTGGCTAGTTCTTTTTCTCTTCAGAACGATTTGCTTCCAATTTCGGTTGCAATGGAAAAATTTGAGGTCACGTTGATTAAATTTACAGGAAAGAATTACCCTGCCTAGTCTTTCCAATTTCAAACATACCTCGAAGCCAAGGAATTGTGGGGATTTGTTTCTGGGACGGAACCTAAACCCACTAAGGATGAGAAAAAGATCTCTTCTTGGCATACTAAAGATGCCAAAATCAAATCCTGGATTCTGGGATCCGTTGAGCCCCATCTGATAATGAATCTTAAGCCTTACTCTACTTCTAAAGCCATGTGGGGCTATTTGAAGAAAGTATATCATCAAGATAACTCTGCACGTCAATTCCATCTTGAATGTGCAATTGCTGAATATACACAAGGAACTTTGTCAATACAAGATTATTATTCTGGATTCCATACACTGTGGTCGGAATACGATAGTATTAAGTTTGCGGATGTGGCTGACAATGTGTTGACAGTAATCCAAGACCTTCAGGCTTCTAGTCAGCGAGATCAATTTTTGATGAAACTGCGTAATGAATATGAAAGTGTCCGCTCTGCTCTAATGAATCGGACGCCCTTACCTTCATTGGATGCCTGCTTGAATGAACTCTTACAGGAGGAACAACGCCTTACGACCTCGGCTCATATTGCTCAACAAAAGACTGAAACCTATTCAGTCACGTTCTCGGCCAATAAAACTTCTCAGCCTCCGCCTCGAGAATTGAGCAAAACCCAATGCTACAGTTGTCAGAAATTTGGGCATCTTGCATCTCAATGTAAACAGAAGGCCTATAGTTACTGTAAAAAGTCCGGACATATCATCTCTAAATGTCGCCGCCGTCTACCACGTCCGTCAACACAGTATTAGACTCCACAATATCCGACTCCGCAGTATCAAAATTCACAGTCTCAGACTCCACACACAAGTGGCTTCCTCAGTTATGCCTATTCCTACATCTGCAACCCCACAGCCAGGGCCCTCATCATCTCTCACTCCTGAATTGGTTCAACAAATGATTATCAATGCCCTCTCTACCTTTGGTCTCTCCAGTAAGTCACCTTCATCTTCTACTTGGTTCCTTGATTCCGGGGCGTCTAATCATATGACGTATTCCCACACCCCTTTCTCCGATATGACAAGTTACAATGGCCATCTTCAAATACAAACTGCTGACGGCGGCCATGCTCCCATTACTGCTATCGGAGATATACCTGGTCCCATCCCATTGAGAAATGTTTACCTCTGTCCTAATTTAACTTCCAATCTATTGTCAATTGGATAACTTGTTGAAAATAATTGTAACATTTCTTTTTCTTCTTCTGGTTGTGTTGTGCAGGACCAGATGTCTGGGAAGGAGATCGCGAGGGGGCCTAAGTGTGGATGCTTGTTTCCGCTTTTTCAAATTTCTAGGACTCAATTTGACAATAATGTGTTTTGTTTTTCTCTTAGAGATAACTGCCGGTTGTGGCATAATAGACTCGGACATCCTAATTCCAAGGCCTTGTCCCTTATGTTAAATTCTGGTTTATTAAATAAATCTCTTGGTTTATCTTCTTGTGTGCCTTTTGATTGTGCTACTTGTAAAATGGGAAAAAGCAAAACTCTTCCGTTTCCTCATTCCACTTCACACACTTCTCAGTGTTTTGAGTTAGTTCATAGTGATGTATGGGGAATTGCCCCAGCTCTTTCCCACGCTCACTATAAATATTTTGTGACCTTTATTGATGATTTCAGTCGGTTCACACGGGTCTACTTTTTGCATTCAAATCTGATGTTTTTAATGTCTTTAAAATATTTCTGGCTTATGTTGAAAATCAATTTTCCACCTGCATTAAAATCTTGAGATCTGATTCAGGCGGGAAATATATGTCCTCTGAGTTTCAGCAGTTTTTGCAAAACAAAGGCATTATTTCTCAAAGATCTTGTCCTTATACTCCCCAGCAGAATGGAATCGCTGAAAAAAAAAATAGACATCTCCTTGATGTCACTCGTTCCCTTCTTCTGGAATCATCGGTTCCTACTCATTTTTGGGTTGAGGCACTGGCTACGGCAGCTCATCTTATCAATCGTATGCCATCCACCTCCATTGAGAATCAAAGCCCATATTACCGTTTGTACAAAACCGCTCCATCTTATGATGATCTTCATGTTTTTTGCTCCATTTGTTTTGTGCACTTACCTCCTTCTGAGAGGACAAAACTCACGGCATAATCAGCTCAGTGTGTGTTTTTAGGTTATGCACCCTTCCAGAAAGGGTTCCTTTGCTATGATCCTCACATTCGTCGTTTCCGTACCTCTAGGAATGTCGTCTTCTTTGAACATCAGTATTGTTTTCAAACACACATTGATCCTCCTGACTCCTCTTTTGTGTCATTACCTGGTTTTTCTAAAGACTCGTCAATTGTTTGTTTTAATCCTACCTTTGTATATCACAGACGGCACAGCACAGCGCCTACTAGTGATTCCCCTCCTGATCTTCCTCCGGCATCCGGTTCCAGCCATACTTCACTGCGTCGCTCCACTCGGATTTCGGTACCGCCAGACCGTTATGGGTTCTCATACTTCCTTAATGGCAACTTTGTCTTCTTTTTCCATTCCACAATCATATTCTCAGGCTATGCAGGATCCGTGTTGGAACAAGGCTATGCAAGATGAATTGGATGCATTAGCGCAAAATCATACGTGGGATATTGTACCATCTCCTGTGGGTGTCAAACCTATTGGCTGTAAGTGAGTTTTTTCTCTCAAGTTGAAATCTGATGGCTCTGTAGATCGATATAAGGCGCGTCTTGTTGCTCTTGGAAATCGGCAGGAATATGGCATTGATTATGATGAGACTTTTGCTCTGGTTGCCAAGATGACCACCGTCCGCACTATTCTTGCTGTTGCTGCATCTCAATCTTGGCCTCTCTATCAAATGGATGTCAAAAATGCATTTCTCCATGGTGATCTCAAAGAAGATGTTTATATGCGTTTGCCTCAGGGATACTCATCCGGCACCGGTATGGTTGCTAAACTTCGTCGCTCCCTCTATGGTCTGAAACAAGCTCCTCGCGCATGGTTTGAGAAATTTCAAGCTGCTCTTCTCCGCTTGGATTTTCATCCAAGCGCATATGATCCTTCTATGTTTTTACATCATGCTCCATCCGGGATCACTATACTCCTTGTCTATGTTAATGACATCATCATTACCGGTCCTAATGCCGGAATAATTCAGAAGCTCCAAGCGTTTCTTCGTGAGTCATTTCAAATGAAGGATCTTGGCCCTCTCCACTATTTCCTCGGTCTCGAAGTTCATCAATCGCCTACAGGTATAGTTCTCAATCAGCACAAATACACTATTGATCTCATCGCCTTGACTGGTCTTACTGCTTCTACTCCTGTTGATATGCCAGTCGAACTGAATGTCAAACTCAGTCGCGAAGAAGGTGATCTTCTTTCCGATCCTACTGCCTATCACCAGTTGGTTGGCAGCTTGATCTACCTCACGATCACTCGCCCCGATATCTCTTATGCGGTCAACCTGATGAGTCAGTTCATGACTGCTCCTCGTCACCTTCATCTGGCTGTTGTTCGCTGCATCATTCGGTACCTTATTCGCACACCGACTCGTGGGTTGTTTTTTCCATCCAACAATCCTCTAACTCTCAAAGCTTATTCAGATGCTGATTTGGCTGGTTGTCCGGATACTCGCAGATCGACGATTGGATGGTGCATGTTTTTGGGTGCTAGTCTCATTTCTTGGAAATGCAAGAAACATGACAAAGTTTCCAAATCCTCTACCGAGGCAGAGTACCGCGCCATGTCTGCTGCATGCTCCGAAATCTTTGGCTCTGTGGTTTGCTTTCTGACATTGGTTTTCCAGCAGCAGGAGCTACCCCACTCTATGCGGATAATACCAGTGGTATTCGGATTACTGAAAATCCGATTTTTCATGAACATACTAAACACATCGAGGTTGATTGTCACTTCATCCGTGATGAGCTTAAACGTGATGTCATCAGCCTGCCACATGTCTCTACTGACCTTCAACTTGCTGATATTCTCACCAAAGGCCTTCCACGACCACGCCATCAGTTCTTGGTTGACAAATTGATGCTTGTTGATTCTCCCGCATCAATTTGAGGGGGGTGTTATGTCACGCAAGCCCAAGTCCATTAGGCTCATTTAATGTCAAGCAAGCCCAAGTCCATTAGGCTCATTTATTGTACCTTTTTTGTTACTTAATTTGTGGCTTCAATTTAGGATCTAAGATTTGTAATTGATTGTAATTAGGGAATTGAACCCTTATATAAGAACAGTCGATCCTCAAAGGAGGCACGACATTCATCTCTCTTATGTTCTGTATTTCATCTCTCTCTAAATATCATGGTATCAGAGCCCGATCATCTGTGATCTTCTCCTACATCATCTTCCAAACATTGGAAGCCAGTATATGATCATCTGTGATCATTCTCTTCAGCCAGATCATCCTGATCATCTCAGATCCGACGTGGCCCACCTGTGATTCTCACCAACTCATTAGCGGCATCCTACCATCTTGGTCGCCTGAAGCTTCCAGGATTTATGAAGAATTTGTTTCTGATTTATTGATCATCAGAGTCATCTTCCAAGATCTGGAAGCCTTGATCATCCCTGTTCCTCTCAGATCTGAAGTGGCCCACCTGCGATCATCATCGCCATTCAGCTGGACCAGCCCATCTTGGTCGTCTGGATTTCTACATTTTTTTGAAGATTTTCTCACCATTTATGGATCATCTGAGGTAGGCCATCTACCCTTTATTGTAGAAATTCTGTTTTGTCCATTTCTTTTCATCTCGGCCATCCAAAAGATATTGTTTTGCCAATTTCCTTTCCGGACTGCTTTGTGCGGGTTTCTTCCTTCTCTTTAGTCATGGACAAACATGAGATTGCCCTGATTCGCTTTGATGGTACAAATTATACCTCCTGGGCCTTCCAATTTCAAATTTATTTGGAAGGAAAAGAACTCTGGGACACATTGATGGATCTGAACCTCAACCTGCAGAAGATGATAAGAAAATTTTAACTTGGAAAACAAAGGATGCTAAAATCAAGACCTGGTTGCTGGGCTCTGTTGAGTCACATTTTATTCTCAACCTCAAACCCTGCCACACTGCCCGTGCAATGTGGGAGTATCTTCAGAAAATTTACCAACAGGGCAATGCTGCTCGCCAGTTTCAATTAGAGCTTGAAATCTCGCAATTCACTCAAGGCACCCAGTCTATTCAGGAGTATTATAATGGCTTCCGCAGACTGTGGTCCGAATATGATGCGATTAAGTTTGCCTCTCGGTATCTGCAGCTCTTCTCCAAGAATTACTTCCATTACAGCAATGTAGTCATCGGGATCAGTTTCTTATGAAACTTCGTCTCGAGTTTGAGACAGTTCGATCTAACTTAATGAGCAGGGCTTCTCTTCCTAGCTTGGATGATTGTCTTCAGGAACTTCTACGGGAAGAACAACGTCGGGTCACTCAAACTACACTGGAACAACAGAGATCTGTTGAGACTCCCCTTGCATATGTTGCTACAACTAGACCACCTTCTAGGGACATCAGTAAAGTTCAGTGCCATACCTGCAAGAAATATGGTCACTATGCAAATCAATGTAAGGCAAAAATCTGCCGATATTGTAAGGCCACTGGTCATGTTCTTGAAGAGTGCCGGAAGAAGAATCGCACTTCTCTTTCCCGCAACTATGTGCAGCCAGCCCCTGGTACTTACAGCGTGCAGTCAGCTCCTAGTGCTTACACTATGACTACTCCACCATATGCTTCACCTGACTTCAGTGGTTCTCTGCAGTCTGATTCTTCATCCCAACCTGGTTCCTCCCAATCTACGTCACCAACTCCTCTCACCCCTGATATGGTAAACCAAATGATCATCAATGCCTTAGCTTCCACGCACATCGCAGGTACTGCTTCCTCTCTTTCCAATACCTGGTACTTAGATTCTGGTGCAAGTAACCATATGACCACTTCAGCCCTAAAATTACACAATGTTGTTCCTTACACCGGTCCTCTTACTGTCCAAGCTGCCAATGGAGATCATCTTCCTATCACCTCTGTTGGTGATATCCCTAGCCCCTTACCATTAACCAATGTTTTAGTTTCTCCTCATCTTGCTACCAATTTGGTTTCTGTGGGTCAACTTGTTGAAAATAACTGCAATGTTTTGTTTTCTCCTTCTGGTTGTGTTGTGCAGGACCG
Organism: Sextonia rubra; assembly: GCA_037013555.1. NCBI lineage: Eukaryota > Viridiplantae > Streptophyta > Magnoliopsida > Laurales > Lauraceae > Sextonia > Sextonia rubra. Next base: position 13,556,530 of record JASUAD010000011.1, read on the forward strand.
GGAGTCGGGGGAAGTGATCGCGAGGGGGCCTAAGCGTGGAAGACTTTTTTCCTTACCAGTGTCTTCATTTATTCCTGATAAAACTTTACATCAGTTATTTTGTTTTTTTCTTAAGAATAATTCTCGGTTGTGGCATAATAGACTAGGTCATCCGACTGCTTCTACAATGTCTACTTTATTTCAATCTGGATTAATAAATAAACCTGTTGATTCTGCTTCTTTTGACTGTGATGCTTGTAAATTAGGGAAGAGTCACACTTTACCCTTTCCAACTTCTAACACACGGAGCACTACATGTTTTGACTTAATTCACAGTGATGTTTGGGGTATTGCTCCGACCATTTCACATAGTCATTTCAAGTACTTTGTAACATTCATTGATGACTACAGCAGATTTACTTGGATTTATTTATTACATTCAAAGTCTGATGTTCTTAATGCGTTTAAATTTTTTGTTCAATATGTTAAAAACCAATTCTCTAAATGCATTAAAACTTTGCGCTCAGACTCAAGGGGGGAGTATGTTTCCAAGGATTTTCAATCATTTTTAAACAATAATGGAATCATTTCCCAACGTACCTGTCCATATACTCCACAACAAAATGGAGTCGCGGAACAAAAAAACAGACATCTTCTTGCTGTCACTAGAACTCTTCTGATTGAAGCATCCGTTCCCCCTCGTTTTTGGACTGAAGCTCTCACCACAGCTGTCTATCTCATAAACCGCCTTCCATCACATACCATCGCTCATTTAACGCCTCATTTTAAATTGTTTGGTCATCATCCTGTGTTTGATCACTTACATACCTTTGGCTGTGTTTGCTTTGTTCATTTACCTCCCACAGAAAGAACGAAACTAACAGCACAATCTCGCAGGTGTGCTTTTTTGGGTTATGCCACTAATCAAAAAGGTTTTGTTTGTTATGATCCCATTGGTCGTCGTATCAGGGTTTCTCGGAATGTTATTTTCTTTGAAAATCAATATTTCTTCCCCACTCACATGGATAGTCCTCATCCCTCTTCCCCAGCTCTCTTACCAGGTTTTTCGGATCAAACCTCTGTTACTCGGTTTCATCCTGCTTTTGTGTACCACCGTCAGGAGAAACCTCCCACTGCGGATGGTCCTCCCCCTGATCCTCCACCGACACATGGTTCCACACCTACTCCTCCCTTACGTCGCTCCTCCAGAACTTCTAGACCGCCTGATAGGTATGGATTTACCCATACTTCCTTGATGACCACTCTCTCTTCTATCTCTATCCCAAGTTCTTATTTGCAGGCTGTCCAACAAGATTGCTGGAACCAGGCTATGAAGGAGGAATTGGATGCATTGGATCAGAATCACACTTGGGATATTGTGGATTGTCCTTCCGGAGTTAAACCCATCGGTTGCAAATGGATCTACTCGATCAAGCTTAAATCTGATGGGTCATTGGATAGACACAAAGCTAGACTTGTAGCACTCGGAAACAGACAAGAGTATGGCATTGACTATGAGGAAACGTTTGCACCTGTGGCAAAAATGACATCTGTTCGGTTACTTCTCGCCATTGCTGCCTCTAAATCCTGGCCTTTATACCAAATGGATGTCAAAAATGCATTTCTACATGGGGACCTGCACGAAGAAGTCTATATGCGGATACCACAAGGCGTCTCCTCTCCCTTCAAGAGGTCTGTCTGTCGCCTGCGCAAATCGCTTTATGGTTTAAAGCAAGCTCCTCGCGCTTGGTTTGAAACCTTCAAGGCTCGCTTATGCGAGAGTGGCTTTACCCAGAGTCCTTCTGATCCATCTCTCTTTTTATGCCGCACATCTACTGGTGTTACTGTGCTTCTCGTCTATGTTGACGATATTATTATCACTGGCACGGATGATCGTATGATCAAATCTCTCCAAGCTTCTCTCAGGGATTCCTTCCGTATGAAGGATTTGGGTCCTTTGCATTATTTCTTGGGCCTCGAGGTGCATCAATCTCCAAAAGGTTTATTTGTTAATCAGCACAAATACACATCAGATCTTATCGAGTTGGCTGACCTCAATGATTCTTCACCTGTTGATACGCCTGTAGAGGTCAATCTCAAGTTGAGTAAAGATGATGGCGATCTTCTTCCTGATCCTCATACCTACCGGCGTCTGGTGGGAAGTCTTGTCTATCTCACCATCACTAGACCTGACATCTCATATGCTGTTCATCTTGTGAGCCAATTCATGACAGCTCCTCAACACCTTCATTTGACAGCTGTGAAGCGCATTATCCGTTATCTGCTCAAAACTGTCCCTCGTGGTTTATATTATCCAAAGGATAATCCTCTTCATCTGACCGCTTATGCAGATGCTGACTGGGCTGGCTGTCAAGACACACGCCGTTCTACTACTGGTTGGTGCATGTACCTTGGAACATCTCTCGTTTCTTGGAAATGCAAGAAACAAGAACGGGTGTCCCGCTCTTCCACGGAAGCTGAATATAGGGCTATGTCTTCTGCTTGTTCTGAGATCTTATGGTTACGGGGACTTCTTTCGGAACTCGGGTTTTCTCAAACCTCTCCTACTCCATTGCATGCCGATAATACTGGGGCTATCCGAATCACTGAAAATCCTGTCTTCCATGAACGCACCAAACATATCGAAGTTGACTGCCACTTTATTCGCGATGAATATAAGCGTGGTGTCATTACTCTTCCTCATGTTCCTACAGCATTTCAGTTTGCCAATATCTTCACAAAGGGACTTCCTCGTCCTCGACATCAATTTCTTGTTTCCAAATTGCTGCTTTATGACTCCCCAGCATCAATTTGAGGGGGGGTGTCACGCAAGCCCAAGTCCATTAGGCTCATTTAATGTCAAGCAAGCCCAAGTCCATTAGGCTCATTTATTGTACCTTTTTTGTTACTTAATTTGTGGCTTCAATTTAGGATCTAAGATTTGTAATTGATTGTAATTAGGGAATTGAACCCTCATATAAGAACAGTCGATCCTCAAAGGAGGCACGACATTCATCTCTCTTATGTTCTGTATTTCATCTCTCTCTAAATATCATGTTAAACAAGCCCAAGACCCAAGGCCCTTAAACAGGCCCAAGGCCCAAAGCCCATCAATGTTATATCTCACGTGGAATTGATTTGGTCAATATTGAGACAGCTGGAATTGATTTGGTCAATATTGAGACAGCTTTAGCTTTCCTTTCTTAGAATAACAATTGTTGTAATTAGTTGTTTTCTTAACTTAGATTAGTGATTAATACAATTAGGTGGTTTTCCTTTCTTAGAGCCTAGATTATAGGCATGTAAATACCTATATAATGATGCACAATCTCCATAGAAAAATACACAAAAATTATTGCATTCTCAAGAGTATATTCAAACTCTTTTTGTGATCGTGAATTTGTCATATAGTAACAAAATTATAGTTTCCCCCTGAAAGTTTTATTTTTAAAAAAACTTTCAATTGATGCCCTAAAGAGAAGTTTCGAAAATTTCATTCATTCCAGCCAGTAGTTTAAATTTCAGCCAGCACAGGCCAGTATGCAAACCAAAATTTTTAAAACCAAATTCCTTTCAAACCGAAAAAACAAGTTTCGGCCATTTTGGTGGAAATGAAAAAGAATTAACATTGAGTCGGCTTGAACCATAAGAAAGAAAAATTCCTAATATGGAAATAAGATTAAAAAAATAAGAAACTCGCCAATATTAACCCTAATTTAAATTAAAGAAAACTTCCTAATATGGAAGTAAGACAAAAAATAAAAAAGAAACTCACTAATATTAACCCTAATTTAAACTAAACTATGTAATAAATTCCTTAAATAAATAGATGTACTATTGTGCCTATGGACTGGGCCAAATGGGTTGGCCAACACATGGTCCAGCCCACGGATTGAGGACCCAGACTCGGGGCCCTACTCGGGCCTGGCCGAGATTTTTTTTTTTTTTTTTTTTTTTGTGTGTGTGGTTTTTTTTTTTTTTTAGTTTAAACAATGTATAAAAATGATTAAAAATTCTCAAAAATTGTAAAAAATTGAAAAATAACCTTAGGGGCCCCTCCAAAACTTCCAAGCACGCCCTTATAATTCCTCAACTATTTATACAACGACAAACATTATATTGTGATTTGTGAAAATTGAAGTATACTGTGAATTATGAACTATGAACTATGAACTATCAAATGAAAATCAATTAAAATCAAAATGAACTCAAGTATGGAGTATCAACTAAGAATTGAAGTATCAATTATCAACTATGAAATATGAAATAACAAATGTCAAATGACAAACATATGGTCATAGTCTCATACCTTAGTCCTTACCACATTCTTCATAAAAGTTAATACCATGTTGAATGCCTCGCTGGTTGGATGTCATCGTCATCATCATTGTCATGTTTTTGTTGACGACAACATTGAGCAATATCAATATTGAAGAACTCTTGTCCTCTTTGTCCTTGAATGCGTTATTCATGACCATAAGGATAGTGAGTTGGTGGTGGTACTTGATGCATAGGTATCATAATTACTCCACACTGTTCTTGCCCCGCCATATCCACATAAAATACCATCGTACGCACCCTATTGCCCAATTGAAGGATCAAATTGTGACTGCTCATAGTCATCATATTACTGTCCTCCATATGGACTTGATGCTAGTTGATGTGGTTCTTCATAAATTTGTCCTAATTGCTCTCTTCCTTATCCACCAGCAGGCTCAGGTTCACCAGCCATGTCATGAATAGTGATATTATCCTGAAATTCTTCATTATCACTACCATCGTCTGGTTGTTGTGCATAACAACCTTGCTCCCCTTGTAGTGAGCCACTTTTGGCTGAAGATGATGTATTGTATTCTTCTTCTTCTTCATGAGTGACTAAATACTTGCTTGCCTGACCCTTACCTTTTGTTTTCCTCTAGTATTAGAGACTTAGATCTTTAAGAAGTTGTTTGGCTTTGGAGAAGGTTGAACTACCATGCAAACGTGACTTATCTTAGCCCCTTTAACACATTCTGAACTAGAACATGTCAACTCTGGCTCACGTTGTGAGCCCTATGAGGGCCCCTTTGCCACACTCTACCCGTTTTCCCGTGTGGTAGTAGATCTGCGAATGAGAGGTGGGGGTGGGGGTTCCGATTCCTATCCTGGGGGCTTAGTTTCATTAGGATCATACATGCATTCATCTATGAAATCTGTAATTGGTAAAACTATAGCCTATTTTTCAGCCAACCAGTTTTTTAATGGGTCATTTTCTTCAAATATATAATCCAAATTAATTAGATTATACTCTCCGTTATCCCTTCTTTGGAGATTTTTTGCCTTCAACCTCATATTATAACCCATATTGAGGCAATTCTTGGTATTTGTATGGATCAAGCTAAATGTACTCCAATTTCGTTCACAACCGAATGATGATGCTGTTTGACTCAGAATTTTTCTTACAAGATCTCTAAGGTCGGGAGCATCATCGCCAAAGTTGTTCCACCATTCAGCTGTAATTAAATTTTAAATTAAGCCATTCCCCATGAGAATACTGTTAACTGGTTATTAATCCACTAAAAATTATTAAGAGTATAACATACCTGGATCCATCCTTCTACAAGACATTATACAATGCTCATCTCCAAAACTTCCAAGAGCACCTTTATAATTCCTCAACTATAAAATTATCAAATTGAAATAAATAAATTACAACTGTATTGGTTTACTAGTATCTTGATGCAAACAAAATGTGATATTATGTAACCTTACTTGGTTAAGAATTGCAATTTTCTTTATCTTGTCACTAACTATTGTCTCTAATGTTTTTTTAAAGCCTCGAAAAACTTCCTCGTGCTTAGAGAATCCGTTCTATAGAAGCATAATGGGTTCAAGAAGTATGCCGCATTATATTATAAAGTATTATATTGATTAAATTCTAATAAATAAATCAATGTTTAAAACTTCAAACATAAAATGAAGCAATTGTGTATATCTTAATTTACCTACGGTGTGTATATCTTAATGTAATTGGCTGTTCCATCTTTCCTCAATAATTTTCTACAGCGTCTTATAATAAGTCCCATACTTTTCTCTAGATCTTGCCTCAATAACAAGCTTCGCAAGATCCATTGCATTATAGATATAGCCCATTGTAGGCTTCGTATCACCATCCACCAGTTTCAACACCTTCACAAGCAGCTCAAGTATATAATTCTCTCAGCCTCATGCTAAAAATTTGTACCTAGTACAATTCCTTGTACAAGTTGTAGAAATCTCTGTCTTGAAAACGTAGAGTTTATATATGCTTCACTCATCTATATCTGCATTATGTTAGCCTTATGAAGACAAAGACTCTCCAAAGCCATAGATCTATGAAAAAAACCATAGATCTATATACTAGACAACACATCCATTAAGTTCATATGCATAACATAACAAAATGTTGAAAAAAATATTTTTTATATAATTAATTTTTAAATCCGAAGCAAAAATTTAAGAAGTTACATATTTCCAAAAAGTTTTGAGTGGAAAATCCACCCATAAGCCTACATGCATACCTTATCATCTTTTTTATCATCTTTTTCAAACTATATAAGCATATATAAATCAATAAATATAATTTTTTATTTTATGCAAAATATCATAAAAATTACAACTTTAGATCATACATATATGGATATATGAAAATAACCATAGATCTATGTACTACACAACATATCCATTAAGTTCATACACATAACATTACAAAATGTTGAACAAACAAATATTTTTTGTATAATTAATTTTTAAAAAATGAGGTTTTAGGGCTCCCTCCAGCCTTAAATATGTCGGCCGAGTCCGTCACTGTGTGGACTCAGCCGACTCGGGCAAGTCCCTAGGGACTCACCCGAGTCCCCCTCGGGCGATCCCAAGTTGGCCAAACCCAACTCAGGCTCAGCCGAGTCCGAGTCGACTCGACCGAGTCAACTTGTATTATGCCGAGTTTTTAATCCCTGATTTGGCCTACATCAACTCTCCCCAACTTGGAGAGAACTCGCCCCCAAGTTTGTAATGCCCCACGCCTACACACATGCATAATATTATCTGCTTTGGCCCATGGGCCTCACGGTTTTGCTTCTGGTGAGTTGAAACCCACCAAAATGCCTTATTCAAGGTAAGGGTGTAAGTTCTACACATAATCCCAATCACTTTCCTCTCTATAGGAGATGTGGGACTCCAGGATGTCACAATCCACCCCCTTAGGCCTGCACGTCCCTGTACAGTAACCTGCTAGTCCATGTAGCATGCCAACCCTCTTGGCTTGCCCACATAAGAACCCACACTCAAACTAGTCGAGAGTCGGCTCTGATAGCATTTGTAACGCCCCACCCCTACACACATGCATGATATTGTTTGCTTTGGCCCATAGGCCTCACGGTTTTGCTTTTGGTGGGTCTCAACCCACCAAATTGCCTCATACAAGGTAAGTGTGTAAGCTATACATATAATCCGAATCACTTTCCTATCTATAGGAGATGTGGGACCCCCAATCCCACTGGGAAAACCCTCGAGGCAAGTTCAGGACAGAGCCAGGGTGCACGAGCCTGTAAGTCAAGATAGAGGAATTCGCGGGAAACATGGGTGTGGAATGCTTCGGTCCCACATCGCCTAGTGAAGTTAGGTGGATTCACACGAGGACGTGTGGCCTTAAGGGGGGTAGATTGTAACACCCCATCCCACATCGCTTATGAATGAAGTATGAGTCTAGCACATAATAAACCATGTAGGTTACTACTAATAACTTTGGCTTAAGCATTTTGGGCCACGTAAAAGGCTGACCAAGTTATTGGGCCAATAGGCTACTGAGGTCGTTACAAATGTTCTTTCAATGTCCTCATGAATTAAAAATCAATCACTCAAACTTCTATCTTTTCTTTTGATCTTCATTTTTTGTATATGCCTTAGAAGCATGATGTGTTCTTTTCCTCCATGTAAAAGTAAGTCAAAATGGTCTCTTCTTCTGATGTTTGCATGCGTCTTGAATGTGGCAGTTGACCATTAGAAACTACAATTGTTGTCCCTATACCAACAGGCCACGATCTTTTGTTATCCACCAGTGATTCTCAAAGATGAAGTCAATGTGAGGTACTTCAATGATTAGTTCTTTTGGCACCTCCCGATTAAAGTCTTCAATATGCGCTCATTTTTGTTCTAACTCTACCTCTCATGGCCCATGATTAACACTATCTTGATCATGTTCTACTTGTTCTAATTTTTTCATGAGATCAACTTCACCTTGACCTTGCTCATCTGTTGCATCCTTAATGTCATGTATCATGGTTGGCATCTCCTTAGGTTTTTTTTTTTTTTTTTCTTTTTGTAATTCTTCAGTTGAAGATGACGATGTGGATGAAGACATCCTTATATAGAGGAGTTGGCTTAAAACCTAAGAAACAAAACTTCCTAATATGGAAATAAGACTAAACAAAATAAGGAACTCACTAATACTAACCCTAATTTAAATTAAACCACTTAATAAAATCCTTAAATAAATAGATGTGCCATTGGACCTATGAGCTAGGCCCAATGGGTTAGCCAACCCATGGTCTGGCATGCATCATTAAGGCCAAGGGCCTTACATCCTACCCTCCTTAAGGACATTTTGTCCTCCAAATGACTAACCTACCTTTGAACAAAAACAAGGATACTGTTGCTGGACTCGATCTTCGACTCCAAAGTGGCTTATTCTAAATGCCGGTGCTCCCACTGAACTTTGACCCAATGAGTCATCCTGTCTCTCAATGCTTACTTCTTGGTGTCTATGATTGCATCCAACTACTCAACATGAGTCATTTCCACCCTAACCAAATGACTCATGCTAAATTAAATGTGAGGGATCTACCACATACCTCTTCAATACAGAACACGGAAGAAATCATGTACTCTGGACAACGCAGGTGTCACGGCCAATCGGAAGGTCACGTTGTTTGTCTTGCTCCAAATGTGAAAATGTCCAATATGACTCCTAGCCAATAGAAAATGCAGATCTCTCCTACTATCTGTATAGCTCTTTTAACGACTCTTAGCGAACTTCGATCTCTCTTTAATCCCAACATAAAGTCCATGGTGATAAGTTCTCGCTTCCACTTTGGAGCCTCTAATTGGTGCAAAAGGAATGGGCACTCATAGTTGTGAATTTCGGTTAGGATGTTGTTTCAATTTAGCCTCCAAATGAAGATTTTCGGTTAAATCAGAAATTTTGGTGAAACTTTTAGGACTTATGTTTCAAAAAAAATATAAATTTATATATATATATGTAGAAATATGATTAGGGATTTATTTTAAGTGAAATTTGATTAGAAAATTTACTTTAAGTGGGCTTAAAAATAAAATTTTATACATATATATACACATGTAGAAATTTGATTAGGGATTTATTTTAAGCGGAATTTGATTAGGGAATTTAGTTATTCCTTTATTTCTATTTGAAAGAGGGCTTATGGTAGGGGTTGGGGCTCTTAACAAAAAAATTTTGCGACTGGCATTTTTTCAAAAAATAATTCGGAAAAAATTTCTGAAATCCACCAAAATAGGCCAAATTTTCCAAAATCAGGCGAAATTTTCAAAATCGACCGAAATTGACCAAAATCTTAACCAAAAAGTTGTGTAGAGTTGTTTTGTTTCAATATATAGACCAAAATGAAATTTCTCAAAAATTCCGTATGAACGAAACTAATTTCACAACTATGCATGGGGTTTCCTATGATGTCTCAACTTGCTAGTAAATTTGGCACTTCAAGACAAATCCTACAATATCCCTCTTCATCTTGCTCCACCAATAATGACTCTTTAAGTTCTGATACATCTTCATGCTACCTGGATGGATGGTATATCAAGTGTGGTGTACTTCTGTCAAGATCTCAGTCTCCAATTCTGGCACACCAGGCACACACGAGCTTTCTCTACAATATAAAACACCCTCAACGAGCATTAAATCTGGCCTCTCATCCAGTTGCTCCAAGATCCTTATCAATTCCGGGTCACTCCTCTAGCTCTTCTTAATCCTTGAGATCCTGGTTTAAATTCTCAGCCAATACTATTCGTATCAGTTGATACGAATCGGTACTAGCCCATACCAGTACGATAATTTGATGTGCATTAGTTTTGGTATCGCCCTGTCCAAAAATCTCCACAATATTGGATATTATAGGACAATATCTCAAATGATTGGTCCTAACCGATATATCAGCCAATAATTTGTAAATATTGGTCAAAATATCTGCCCACAATATTTAAAGTGTTTTTTTCTTTTCTCCTATTTTCCTTCTTTCTTCCTCCTTCCAAATATAAGAGATGCTACCTTTTTTTCTTCCTCAACACCTATTTCACTTCCGAGGTGTCAAAAATACTTTTTTTTCTCATTATAGTCTTGAAAACCATATACAACTCTACTGAGGTTAGCATTTTGTATTTTTTTTAAAAGTTCTTTTAAAATTTTATTTAGATAAAGCTTAGAAATGATGATTATATGTTCTTTTTATTGTAAGTACCTTTTATTATCTTAAATCTACACATTTTGAGGATAGATCGACTATTTGAGGTTTTAAGAAACAGATTTTTTATTAAAATCTTGGTGATTTTTGTAAAATAATTAGTCAAATCTGTCATCATTTTAAGTAAATCATAAATGTCCAATTGCTTTGTGTTTTACCATATTATCATAATAAAACATGTTATCTTGATACTCTTGAAATCAAAAGTCGCAACTTACTTAATGATGGACTGATGAGTACAACTTTATTTTCTTAAATTTCCTACTAATAGATAGTTCATAAGTTATAATTATGGCTGCATTTTATAAAATTTATGATATTCTAAATTGTTTGGTATATTCATCTAAATTAATTTAATTGTAAACAAAATTTATACAGCTTCAGATTAGACAGCGATAAAGGATCATAACTTAGGGGGACCGATAATTTAATTTATAGCTGTCACTAATGGAAAAGAATATTATTTTCTAGCATTTCCTAATATTATGAATTTTTTAGATATTTTTTTCAAATTTTTTTAGACTAAAAAAAATTCACGCTGCGACGCTCACGACGGACCGCGAACTGCAATTGAAACCGATATCGTATTGGTTTTTGGGGCTGGCCGATTCTGCAATTTTGAACCATGCTCGAGATCAATGCAGGTTCCAACGAAAGCATGTTGGCCAACATTACTCTGTCATCAAGTGGACGAAAATAAACATCCATGTCCCTGAGGCACTCGATCAAATGCCACTCTATGATCATACAGCCACTGAAAGTTGCCTTCCTACTTAGTACATCCACCACTACATTAGCCTTCCTAGGGTGGTACTTGAGCCCCAAAATCATAATTTGCGACATACTTCATTCATCCATCTTCTCAGTTTGATGTTCTATCTCTTTCGCGAAAAGAGGTATTGTAAGCTCTTGTAATTTGAGTGCACATTGAACGTACCTCCATAGAGATAAAATCTCCACATCTTCAAGGCAAGACTATCGCTTCTAACTCCATGTCATAGTTGGCATGCTTCCTACTCCTCCAACTACCTAGACTCATAAGCTACAACCTCCCCATTCTACACTGGAACACATCTAAGTTTAACTCCTAAAACTTAAATGTACACAACAAAAACCTTGCTTCCGTATTCCTAAAATCCTCACTTCCATAGGGCGAGATCAATATGGGCGTGGTAGTCAACCTCTTCTTTAATTCTTAGAAACTATCTCCAAACTCCTTGCTCCAAGCAAAGGAAACTGCCTTTTGAGTCAACGGGGCTGCCATGGAGGTAAAACCCTCAACAAATCTATGATGGTATCCAGCAAGCCCTAAGAAACTCCACACTTCTTACACTATTTTCAATCTTTCCCCAAATCACAATGGTCTCAATCTTCGTTGGGTCCACTGGCAACCTGTCCTTAGAAACTACGTCAGCAAGAAATGCAACTTGCCTCAACCAAAATTCTTATTTATTCAATTTGGCATATAACTTATGCTCACCCCAAAAGCTATAGAGAATTCCCGAGATGTTGCTCATGCTCTCTATGCGTCTTAAAGTACACCAACACACCATCAATGAACACTACAACGAACTGATCCAATTGGGGCATGAGTGTCTTGTTCATCAAAACCATGAGTATCTTGCACATCAAAACCATAAAAGCAATGGATTCATTCATCAATCCAAAGAACAGCACAAGAAAATGTAGTGACCTTATCCAATCATGAATGTTATCTTCGAAATGTCCTGCTCCCAAACTCTCAACTGATGATACCTTGACCTCAAGTCAATGTCATGGACAAGCGATAAACCAGGAATCTTATTTGGAACAATAGCTGAGAATCAACAAACCACTGGTATCTCCTCCACAATTTGCCCATTTATCCTCCATGATAAACACAATGTACCCCTCACAACCATGCTTTAACAACCTACTCGATTCATGAGCAAAACCAAACGGGTGGGAACATACTCCTCATCCACAACTCATCGTTGGCATCATTGACATCCACCTTCCACAATGTTCCTTGCTATTACTGCATTCCCCTAGTAAGTGTAATGTATACCCTGTCTGCCTAATGGGACCCTCTTTGTGGTTGTGGTGCGGAAAGCCTGTGTTGCCAAATCTAATACTGCGGGTGGTGGGAGTGATATTTGCTTCAACTAACTCAGAGCGGCTATCATCTTCAACACAAACTCCATCCAAAAGGCCTTCGTCAAGTAGCTATCGTAGGCGGCCACTCCACCACTCTAGTCCGAAGTAATATCTCTAGTCGAAGAACCTAGAGAAAGTGTCAAATGCCCTTGCTCACTAGAGTGGTCAATGAGGTAGCAAAACGGAAGGAACACGTAACCGAAGCTCAAAATCCTTAGCAGACATAACCCCTTATAGCAAATGCTCAAACTCCACCAACTTCGTTATCTTGACGTGCTCGGAAATAAACTTCTCACTAAACTGCTCCTTTAATATGGTCCAGCTATCTCGTCATCTATGGTGGCATGGCCTGTAAAAGAACACGTGTAGCATGCAAAACCCTGCAATTTAGACATAGGCTAATGCATAGACCAGAAATAACTAAGATCCTATCCCAGAAGCTAAACCATCAAGTAATGTTCAACGACACCCAACCTTCAACGACACCCAACCTCACATAGGACCTAGGTTTCTAGCATCTTTTAGAACTTCTAGAAACTCAACCAGCTCTAATACCATCTATCACACCTCCAAAACTAGGTCGGATCCTAGCCCAATCCCAAGGGTATGAGAATTGGGGAGAATGGGGTTGAACATGGTGATGTTCTAGACATGCTTGGGGAGCCATGGAAATGCTTGGGAACTTGGCTTGGAGATGAAAGAAGGGAGAGGAGGTGGAGAGAGTAGAGAAGGAGATGAGCAAGGAGGTGAAAATGGGAGGATGGAGTGCTTAGGGCTTTTTTAGAGGGAGTTGGTTATAGCATTTACAAATAAGGGCTCAGTTCCTTGTAGGGAAATTTTAGGATATTTACAAATAAGGGGTTAGGTCAAAGTGAAATGGGCTTTAGGGACAAAAAATGAAAATGGGTTCCTAGGTGGTTTTGGGCCGTTGGTCATGATGTGTCTAACATAGGTAATGTCATGCATGATGAGAACGACCTAATGCACCAAATTCCAATATGAAACCGGATCAATAAACCATAATCTTAATTGATTATGCCAACCCCCTAATAAGGCCAGGGACCGTACACAGGACATTTCAGTCACTCTTTTGTGAATCAATTGCAAATTTTCTTTTGCTCTTATATTGTGGATGCATTTAGCAATAGTTTCCTCTTTTGTAAAGACTCCTTGTATCAGTTGCCAATGGAGATGATTCCAAAGGCCGGACATATGTGATGAACGTGTGAAGAGTCCATCCATCAGTGGATCCCATGTCTTAGTCATCATTTTCCAGCTACTGAGATCTAGTCCACATTTATCCAAAAAGTAGGAAAGGGATCATCAGAAACATGGAGAGTTTGACAGAGATAAATAGAATTATGAGATATGGAACAAAATATAAAGGTAAATATAGTTGATGAAGGTGAAGAGGCTGCAGTCCCCTTATAAATTAAGTGATAATAAACATCCTAAATACAGAAAAACTGTTGCACATCAACATCAACAAGGGCTTGCTTGTCTGCATGGAATTGAATTCCTAGGAAATTTAAGAAATCGATCCAAAATAACACCAAGGCCGTTTAACAACTACCAAAAGAAACCAGAGTTTGTTGTCATAGTCCATTCATTGACAGAACAGTTTTCTGGTTTCACTTTAGCAAGTAGATTACAGGATTAAAAAGGTGAAAGCAAGTATTTCATCACCGCCATCAAATGCATCAAATGTTAATACAAATTATTTTTTCACAGGGTCTTAAAATATTCAAAAAAAAAATTTTTAATACGTTCGCTCGATAAACAAATTCGTCAGGTGTTGAATTCCACAACCACCTTAACCCATCAGATCACAATTTCCTGATGGAATTATAAGCCTTGCACCCTATCACTAAAGGCAGTGTACCTAGGCTCGTCATTCAATTCCTTGATAAAGGCACCACTTTGACCATCTTATTTCTAATTTCATTACAAAAAATGAGTGGGTTGTACACAGAATACCACAGAAACAACATGTGAAGTTCACTCTATCTTGGACTGAAGTATAGCTATAACTACTTACTCAATTCCTCTTCCTTTGGCCATAACATTTACACATCCCCAGAAAACCAATCATTTTCATTCCTAAATTACATGAACCTAACAAAATAAAAGACAACAGAAATCACTACCAACCCACCCTAGGGTTCTTCTCTACCACATAATCAGATAAAAAAAATCACAACCCACAACCCACAGTCTCTTCCAGAATACATGTCACAAAGATTCTAATCCAACAAAGTAACCCAGCAACAAACCTGGCGATAGCCGATGACCCAAACTGACCTTGCCGGATTCCGACGTGACTACGGAATCAACCCCGGCGGATCTGCGCTCGGATTCGCTGCCGGAGCAGACTCCGCTACCGATTTCCACTTCCAAAGTAACAGCTACAGACTCCGAGTCACTCGAATCGGAAAGGGCTAACTCCCCATCGCTCTCCGAAACAGTTTTCTCCAGGCCTGGAGACAGTGCCCCGGCTTCTTTTCCCTTGGGCATCGAGTGACGATTTGAAAACGCTTCGACTGCTAGAGTTTCGGTTTGGTAGCGTGCCGGGCCCGAAACATTTCGGAGGGGTTCGGGGGTTAGAAGAGGGGTTTCATTGGAAAGAGAAAGCCCGATAAGAGGAGTAGAGGAGGTGCGTACGCTGGAGCGGTTTCGGTGGGTTTTGAGGGTGGCTGGAGGGAAAGCAGCGCTACGTGCCGTAGAGAGGTGAGTGAGATGTTGGCAATTGTATCGGCCTGTCTTCATTTGTTTTTGCTTGGGGTTTATTATTGTACCCTCTTTTCTTTGTTTTCTTTCGGACCCTGTGAAAGAATTCGATTCTTTTCTTGCAATGAGACAAAGGGAATAGTACCTCCCCAAAAAAATAAAAGCAGTACCAAGTCCCAGATTGAAAAGTGCAGAGAGAGAGAGAGAGAGAGAGAGGAGAATGTAACCGGAGAAGTTGAAGGTGATAAAGTCCCTATTTTTAACTGTTTGGGTTTTTTACTTCGACCCATTAATGACGGACTAGGACCCATGGGACCTCTCAATTTACTTGGAAATACTTGATTCGAATTTGGATTCGAATAGCCACTTTTCTTTTTACTTCACCTGAAGTCTACTTTGTTGATGAATATATCAAAATTCAATCAAATGATTCATGAGAAGCTGCATAAACAATTCGGATTTTTTTAGATGTGAAGAGAACATGTCAAAAGTTTCTAGATGAGAATAATAAATAAACGCATGTCGCCTGTGTGATGAGAATTTAAAATAAGGGGTAGTTGCCATTTGCCAAGGCAATCGTATCCATACAATGGTTATCATGATCACTAGCAGAATATGTCCGTGATTTGCACAGGCAATATATAATTTATAATATTAAAAGTAATTAGAATTTTAAATAATTTTAGTCTGAATGATATTTAGGGTGGTAAAAATTACAATTAAGATTAAAATTGATAATAATAATCGTTTTGGGTCCTTGCACCTCAACGAGATGCTATGCGTTCAATGCCTGCTTCCCTCTTTGTTTCAACAATTATTTTCAGAATTAGGTTGGGTCGAGTTTGGCCTCTCTACCATTCAACCAAAGCCCGACTGTCTATTAAATGCACCAAGCTAAATAATTCATACCCAGCCTAAAGCCTCAAACTTAAAGTCCAAGCTTGGGCTAAAGCAAACTAGGCCAGATACAAGCTCAAGCTGGCCTGATCCACAAACACTATTAGATAATAAAATATGAATTTAGATTAATTGATTAGAGACTGTAGAAGATTAGACTCTTTAACATGAAACTCATTTTAAATTGACCTCTTTGTTTATATGGCTAAAATCGAAAATTTCTCTTAAATCACCAAAATCTCTCCATCAAGTTAAAATTGATTCAAGATTAACACTGTAACTAAGCTCCAATTTTTTAAATAATTGCAAGATTGGAGCTCAATTACAAAATCAAATCCTATACGTTACCTAGCACTGACATATATACATACCATCATCATCTTAGAATTCATGTTTAGGTTGTGATAAAGTTTTACGTTGGCTGTCCATATACTAAACACCACCCTCTTCCTTTATCCTAGCTTGAAACCGACAGTACAACTTGGCAAAGTTACCAACACACACACACACACACACATACACACAAAATATTAATTGAGGTGTGCATAATGATCCAGCACATTGAAGTGTGCACACTAATCCAGCACCTACGTCTATATTTATATATATTGATCGAGGTGTGCATAATGATCCACCACTTTAAAGTTTGCACACTTATCCAGCACCTACGTCACACATTTGATCAAAATTATATGTGTGTGTGCACGTGCGCTCGTAAAATGGGCCCACCCATGCCATGCCTTGGGGCTCAGCACCCAAGCAATGCCCGGGCTAGAGCAGGTTGTGACTATGCCAAGCCCATCATATCCCGGGTAATGCTAGGCCAGGGCAACGGGACCAGTTTGCATCGTTAGGCCTAATCTACCATAAAGTGGTATGTATTACAGAAAAACCCATGATATTCGACCATGTCCAATGATAGGATCGAAAAAGCCTCCAGGAAACATTGCCTAGGCCCTAAACTCTTTCTTTTTTTTTTTTTTTTTTGGGATACCTAAACTCTATTTAGGTTCAATTCTACCATGAATTAACCTCTCTTATCATAATTTAGCTAGGATATTCGTATACATGCAAGCTATTCTGATTATATAGTGCCTCATGCCTTGATATCTGTGTCCCTCTTATATCCATGGCATGGTGAAAGAGCTCATAGCTGGCTAAAGTGGATAGTACACCTCGAGGCTGTACTTAGAGTTCCAAATCTTGTTTTATGGAGTTACTTTGGATAGAGAAATACCGAATATTTATAAATTTGAGATATTAATGGATAATTCTTTAAAAAAAAATAAAACTATTGTTTTTGTCAAAATATAGAACCATATATATGATAAGATAATGACCATTGACAATTAAACTAAGGGCATGTTTGGGGAAGGGGTAGGATAAAGTAGAGTAGAGTAAACTTAAAATCAAGAAAGAATAATATGATTGGATTATGATGACTTTTTGCTTTTAGTTGTTTGATATGGAATTTTTTTGACTTTTTGTATAAAAAGTACAAATTCTTTTATAATTTAGTGATGACTTTTAACTTTTTTTTAAAAAAAGGAGGAGGGAAATTTGAGTTTTTTAAAAAAAAAAGAAGGGGGGAAATTTCAATTTTAAAAATTTTACTTTACTCTACTTTACCTTATTCCTCTCCCAAACATGCCTTAATTGTCTGTTATATGTACACCTATCAGTATCATGATATTGTCATATGGGGGCCTCCTCATCTACTTGGAATCTCTATGTACAAAATATAGGTCTCATCTTATCATCCTATCCCCTTCATCAATGGCCAATAAATTCCACTCCTTTAAAAATTGACTCATCAATGGAATGGCATAGTCCATTTATATGTGTGTGCAAAATGGACTAATTTAATTCCAAGATGTCACATGTGTGATCCATTCCAATGGGTCATCGGGTAGCCCTTGTTGTGAGGTGTGCAAAGGTTTGGAAAAAAGGGTGCACATAGGAAAATTTCTATTTTCATGTAAGTTTTTTTGTGGAAACTTAAAAGGTACTAGTGAAATATGATATTTTGCTTATGTTTTTCATCATTGCCTTCTGCTTATAAACTTTCCCTAAAAAACATATAAACAATATTAAATCATGACAACACCCACCTATGATAGCTGTTACATAGGATCATGTATTACATGTCTAGAACTCCATCCTAGGGCCCACATATAGATAATTTCAACCATTTAAGTTTAATACCATCCCTCCAATGATATCTCATCTAGTTTCAGTTCAATAGAAGTGGGTTTCATAGTATGATTGATCACATGTCAAAGTAATGCAATGTTAGTACTAGTCGTGTTTCCATTATAGTGCTCAATCAAATGATAGGATCCACTCCTTTTGAACTAAAACTTGACGACTAGTCAAGCTTATCTCTATGTGGGCCCTATGATGGAGTTTTAGACATGCTACACACTTCCGTGTATTAGCAGTGACTGTATTCTGACTCATGAAGGAATTATGATAGTAATTAGCCAATGACAAATAAAGTCACCCTTTATGATAGTGGTCAATTGATCATGGTAATATTCAACGTATGTGATAGCAATGATAGTAGGGTCCACTCAATGAAGAAGACATGGTAGGTCCAAACTAGACGAATGAAATTACAAAGAAGCACATACAATTAATAGAAAACTTTTCTTGAAAGTTAGAGAAAAAATGTCATTAAAAATTGGCAAGCTAGGGGGCCTAGACCAACTAGAGATGCATTGCAACACTCCAATCCCAATTAAACATATTTAGCGGCTAATTAAGTAAGTTATTAGCTAATTAATATAGAATTAGCTAAATAATGACGTTTGACACGTCATTAGGATAGATATAACTTGTTTTGTCTGTGGGTCATGTTTAGGTCATGGATAAGTAGTTGGATTAAGTTTAACCTTAACTAAGCAGATGGAAGCCCTTTTCATAATTTTAGATTTCATGGTTTTACATTATACATGCATCATATTGATATCATCGCGTTTGTCTCATTAAGCTCGTCAACCTTCATACTTGACTTGAACACATTTGACTTCATTTAAGTTAATTGAACCCTCATTTAACTTGGATTGAAAATATAATAAACTAGATAGAATTTCTTATAAACTTCATAATTCCATAAGTATTAAAGAGGCCAGCTGCAATTATTCGAACTCTTCTCTCCTTGTTACTCTTTCTCTACCATCTGCTTCAGATTTCTTCTTCTTGTGGTCACTGGTTCCTTAGCAACTAAAGGTATAGTTGTTGAATGTGTCTTTGGAGGGTTCCACTTACCACCACCATCATCTCTTCATCTTTTTACAGCTAGGATTGTATAGTCTTAGCTTTCAGCTCTAAAATCAGTCCCAACAGGAAGCCCTCTTCCCATTCCCACAAGTCTTGGGTTTAGGGAGTCAAAAAGGCTCCTCCGACAGGCATGCACTCATTCTTTCCATTGTTTTCTCCATGCATGTTATTATAGGGTTAAGTTCAGTGGGTGTTCTTTTCCTTGCTAGTTGAGCCAAAAGAAGAAGAAGTGATTTGAACTTTGAGTTAAGGCAAGTATAAGCTAGTTTTGGTTGAATGTATGTTGGTATTTTATAATTCTTGTGCATCTATTGAATCTTTAACGTGAAATATCAGCCCCTATAACTTCATTCTTCCAAACTTCTATTACATGATGAGCCTTTCTTAATGAATGACGAAGTGTGAATTTGAAATGGACATCGGTAGATGGAGCAAAGAAATTTGCAGTGGGTTCAATTGTAGACTACCCATCATTATGGATTGAAGAAAGAAGTCTGTAACTGAACGAACATCAGAATTTCTGAACCTCACGGCTAAGCCATAAGCATGTTACAGCTTAGAACCTAGAGAGTCAAAATTTTGTAAATTCTTCTACAGCTAAATCACAGCTAAGCTGTGAAATATGCTACGACTAAGCCGTGTCTCAGCCGTAGGTGTGGATGAACAGAATTAAACTATGGCTTAGCGGTAGTGTAATCTATGGCTAAGCCGTAGGGAACCCATAGCTAGGTCGTAGAACAAATACGGCTAAGCTGAAAGAACCTCGAGACTCTAGGTTTAATTAGGGGGACACTCTAAAGACTTTGTAGGACCTTAGTTCTTATATTCTTTTACCCTACTCATTGGCCCAATAGACAATTAAGGACCATGAACGGTTTTAAGGGCTAAGACCCTTTCATGGGGTGTTATTCATTTGTTTAGCACCTTCCTATGGGTGTTGGTTTAAGGGACTCCAATACATATTCCCTACACAATGTGATATCAAAAGGAGACAACCATGATCAGAAAACTTAAAACTACATCATCATGCACGGTTAAAAACAATGGATGACTAGGATAGGGTCGGATTGTAAATGACCTTGACTTTATTAATTTGAATTGCGTAGCATATTAAATAATCGTTATTGCCTTCAATTATTGAAATGAATTTGAATTAAAATGATCATAGTATGAATTGAGTTTACTGGAAATGGTTATGGATATATGCTTCCCTCTTGTTAATGTTGAATTGAGTAAGAATGAATTGAACGTATAATGTATGATTCTTAATGAAATGAATTGCACAATTTACTCAGATTCAACTACATGAATCGAAATGGTCCGGCTCTACTCAACTTCAACCTTATAATACCCTGTGGGGTTGACTTTGGCGTAGTAATGAAATGGTGCCGTTGCAATGTGCCTTTGGAGCTTGATGAGCCCTTAAAACTTCATCTTCTTCATGTATAATTTCATATATTTTAAAGACTGAATCATTCTAAAATGCATTGATTAGGGTAGAATCACGATTAGTGCACTTGAAATCCATTTATCATGTTTTAAGACATAATTCTTTCAAAAATCATCATTTTAGCACAAAATCATGAAAACTGCTTTTTTTGAAACCCTAATTTCTCAAAATATTTGTCAAACCTTGATTCTTCATGAAATGATTTGAAATTCCTTCAATATTAGTTTATTTAAGTGAAAACATTTGCAATGAGGCATCTTATGCTATCATTTCATGTTAAACGAGTTCGCATTCATGAATTTGTGACTTCAGGAGTAAAACTATCATTTCATATAAAATGTCACGATTTAAGGCATGAAATCACTGGAACCATCATTCATTACAATATTTCTTATGTTTAATATCATTTCTCAAAATTTTGGAGGAATCCTAGTTTAATCAAGACTATTTGCGAAGAGTCTCAATTGGATTAAAACTCTGCTAATTCTTATCGTTTAAACCCTTTTTACAGGTACTGTGAACACTGGGACCCACTAGATATCAATTGGAAAAGATACCCTTCTTGGATGAAGAATCCTATTGACATCGTGATTTTTTCTTGGGACCCACACGCAGCTCAGAAAATCATATTGGGTCTTACAGTGAAAATTAGAATTGAAAAGGTGCTGATCTGAAAAAGAATAGAGAAGAATTAAAGTTAGTAGACCCCGCAAACATTCACACATGTGGAGAGCTCACACCTATGCCACGGATAAAAGGGGGGTCCACTCATTCAACTTGAACTATCCCTACAGCCTTTTTCAGGAAAGTTTGAAAAAAATTTCATGATGATGCAGTAATTGAAGAAATAGTGCAAGGAGTTTGCAAAGCCACAAGTGGACCCACACACAAGCATGCATGTCCAAGACTCCTCTATTTTCATATCAGGATCACACTTAAACTCTTCTAAATTATCTACCCATTATTTATGCAAAATTTGTGAAAAAAAGAGATAATTTATGAAAGAAAAGAGAGTTTTTGTGGAAAAAGGATACGCCACCAAATGAGATAAGCCCTTATCCTTTCAAGGAGTGTTTTGCACATCTCAAAGAGGCTCTTCCTCAGCCTTGGATGTCCAGTCAATGAGGTTGACCCTACTCCACTTGAAATTGAAAAAAAAATCAAAGAAAACTAAGCCCTTCTATGTATTTTTGCATTCTACTTGAAGTGGGCTCTACTGTCATTGCTTTTGGATCAAATTCAAAGTTGCTTTCAACAACAAAACCCTCCTTATCTTACCCTTATCAAGCTTGGATATTAAGGAGCAAAGAGAAATTGATAATTGAAAAAAAAAAGAAAAGTCTTATCAAAAGAATGGAAGTCAATCTCATTTTTGTAGAATAAACTAGACTAAAATGAACATATCTCTCAAACCTTAGATTGGATTCGGCCAATTTTAGTACCATTGGAAAGCACTTTCAGAGTAGATATCTGTGGAGCCCAAGATTGTAAATTTGTAAATAAAATGAGTAAGTTATAACCCATAGAAGTTGGCTATGATTTTTCTACTCGGGATTGAGAGTGTCTCATCATAGGTGGGCCATATCCTTTGGCAAGTGTTAGCTAAAATTCAAAAGGTGGATATACTTAGAATTTCAACAAAAAAAGGCATCTTCTCTCATCTCAAACTGGTAAGATAGTTAATAAATTTCTCTAATTTGAATAAGACTTTATCTATACAAACGAGTTTAGATTCAATACATCAAGGGAGCCCTGTAACACCCCGACCCGATGTGATCCAGATTAGCGGCTAATTCCCGATGATTGGGTTGCTAATTGTGTTTTGTTCTTGTTTTTGGTTGACTTCAGGTTATGGATAGGTAGTTGGGTTGAGTTTGACCTGGTTTACGTAGACATAAGCCCTTTTTCGTAATATTTGATTTTCTTCGATGTTGTCATTCATGCATCATCTTGGTATTAACGCATGTCTTTTGTTATACTTGTTGATTTCTGTAGCTTCGTTGTTTGCCAAGTATGTCAATTGTTTCCGTTAAACTCGCCAATGACTCAAACTGGAATTAGTCTTACTGCTTGGACTTTCTTGCAAATGTGTTTTTATGTTTATCTTTATAAGCCATCACCGCCTTTCTTCTCCTTCTCTCTCACTGTTCTGTTTCTCTCTCTTTCTCTCGTCTTCTCCTGCTGCTCGTTCCTCCTTCCTTTTCGTTGATCTAGCTAGGGAAGGAAGTTATGCATGTCCATGTTTGAGCATCCTCATGTAATTCGAGGTGAGTTGGAGTTTCTTGTCATGCTTCACCTTTTCCTTCTCATTCTCGTTCTCAGTATCAGTTGGTACATGTATTCATGGTTCTTTTTTCCTCTTTCCTTACATGCATGGCGATAAGCAGCTTGTTGGTAGTGTGAATTGAGCCCAAGGACAACAAGATCGTGTTTGAACTCATTTGAGGCAAGTATAAGCATAACTTGGCTAAACCATGTGGGTATGTGTTTGATTAAGATTAAGTCATGTGTCCTTGCTTATGAACGATATTTACAGCCCATCTTGTGGTCATTTCCCTCTATTACATGTGATTTTGTCAGCTTGGCTATGTTTCAGTGATTCTGTATCAGTTCAGAAACTGCTTTGTGTGTATCACGGCTAAGCCGTAAGTCACCTTCGGCTTAAAGTCCAGAGAGGGAAAAACCCAGTTTTCCTCTACGGCCAGGACACAGCTAAGCCGTATATTGTCCTACGGTTAAGCCGTAGCTTAGCCGTGAACCGGTCGTAGATCAATACAGGGTGCCTTTTTCTGAATTAACTAAAAGCAAGCAATTGACAGACCTTCTACGGCCCAGCTACGGCTAAGCCGTAGAACAGCACATGGCTAAGCAGTAGAACAAAATACGGGTGAACCGTAATTGCGGATGAACAGTAAAGGGAACCGCGGTGGAGCGGCAGTGCAAATTACGGCTACGCCATAAGATGCATACGCCTAAGCCGGAAGTTCACCTACAGCTAAGCCGTATCACCCCTGAGAAATGAATAACAAGGATAGGTGTAAGAAAAAGAGACTGGTATGGCCTTCATGATAGAATGTAAATCACTTAGACTTGCCCAATGGTCTGAATGCATGACATGAATGATCTCGAAGGCTGCGAATCATTCATGCACGTTATCCGGTTGTTTAGCACCTCCCCATGGGTGTTGGTTTAAGAGACTTCGGTGCACATTCCAGATACACTGCAACACTAGACAACGGTGTATCGGACAACTTAAAACTACATCATCATGCATGGTTAGAAACACTGGATAACTAGAATAGGATTGGCTAGTAAAAGATCGTGATTCCTGAAAGATAATCTGATTTGTATTGCATTTTGGCTTTGGTCCTTGCCCTCTTATACGCGTTCTACGCTGGGGCATTCGATTGGATATTCCTAGCTCTGTCCATCGTCAATCCCGGGTGAAACAGCCGTCTTGCATGTTCGATCCTACTATTTGATGCACATGAGTTGATATGTCTTCATCCTTGGTTACTTTCATGCTTTCTACTCTGTTGGCATCTATTATATTGTTTGTTTGATCTGTTCAGTTTGATGTGGTTGTTGTTTAGTTGAACTCATATGATCTCTTCCATCTGCTTTATAGATGCTTAACAAGACATGCACGTCACATTCTGATAAGATATACATGTTAAGTTATGCACGTAATGATATGCACAGTATGATATGCATGTTCTTATATTGATTGACTCGATATGGTCCGGCACTACTGAGCCTCAGCCTTAGGATCCCGACGGGGTGATTGGGTATAGTTTGTATTGCCTTATTGCAGAAGGACATGTCTTGGGGAATCCGGACCCTAGGAACCTGAGACCCATCTGGCCCATGGCGTTCTCAGCACGTTTACAAGATCCCTACTTTGGGAGCATATGGCGTACGTAGTAGCCACCTAGTATGTACATGTACATGTTATGTTACTTACACCTTGATTCACAGAGCATAAGTTGATTTGAATGCACAACTGCCTAGACTACTACATTGACATGTTATGATTATTTATGTCTTTTATTCTATTAGAGACCACACGTGTTAACTTGTTACTGCTTATACTTTGCTAAATCGTCGTATTCATGAGTTGTCCTTGGTGTTGCAGGCTCAGTACCCTCGACCGTGTTCTTGTTGGTCATCAGTTTGCAGGGAAGACTCCAGCTGTCTCTTCAGGTTCGTGGAGTGTGTGTCATCACTCCACCAGAGCGCGACTGTTTTCTGTATGCATGCATATTGCTTTCTTTTCATGTCATTGATTGTACTCATGTTCTATCCATTATGATTGGATCCTAATTTGTATGTGCGGACTTTTATGTCAGTCTTTGGATATCATTCCTTTTGTTTCTTGTGTGTCCCGTGTCACATGTTGATATTTATAGCTTCCGCATACTTGTGTTGCACGTGTGTTTTCCCTTGTACGTGTCCATCTAGACCGGGTCTAAGTGCATATGCACGGGAGTGCCTGTGTCGCTGGTTAGGTTTTGTTAACCCCCGATCTCCTGAGCTCGGGTTGTGACAAGCCCCAAAACCATAAATAGGCCCCCTTGAATGTCCCAACCCATGGAGAAATTCCCTCTTAGCCACCAAACACTTTTCTCTCTCCCTCTCTCTTCCTCCATTAAAGTCTTCTTCTATCCCTTCAATTAGAAGAGAAGTTCTCTATCCTAGTGTACGTAGCATCTTCTATTTCAATTTATGTATTTTTTTTAAAGAGACTACTTCATTAGTAAAGTTATGCTTTCTTGTAGATCTTTTTTTTTTGCATGGTTCATCTTTATCTTTGATTACAGTGCTCACGGATATGCTTGGATTGACGACCCAAGTTTTTGGGATGATGTTCTACTTGATGGATGAATTTTGTGAATGATTAGACCTTGAGATAGCAAATCTACTACTTCAATCACTTAAACTACTTTCACTACATTTAAATTCCTATTTACTACTTTTAAATTCATGCTTTACCACAGTTAAATTCCATGTTTTCACTACATTTAAATTTCTGCAATTACTACTTTTAAATTCCTTGTCTTTATGTTTGCCTTCTATTTGAAGTTTTTATCCATTTCTATGTTGATATCTTGCATAACTTATTGGTGCAATTAGGTTTAGAATCATGCATAATCATTACAAGAGATTCATAATGAGTTTTAGTTTCTGAAAATTTAATTCTTCAATCTGAAATTTATGAGTTTTAAATAAAAATAAAAAGTTGAAATTCGGATTAAGAAAGAGATTGCACAAAAAGATAGCATATAGTGGTGCTTTTAGTCCAGATCTTGACAATTTAAAACTCTACTCAGTGATACTATTTTTCCTTGAAATTTAGAAAAATTGTTGATTAATGAAATAAATTTAAACCATAAAAATCTCAGAGTAAAAATATTTTGGGAATTAGATTTTCTATGGCTTAAACAGATGCTTGTAAAATAGTTCGCATATAGATTTCTACAGTAGGGCAGGTTTTTGTCCAAAAATCTGGAATTGATTAGCCTATCAAATCATTGGATTTTTATGTGAACATTGATAGAATTGAACTTTGATAGGTCTAATTTCAAGCCCCTAAGTTTTAAGTGAAAGTAAATTTGGGAAGTTCAAAAACAAAAGACTAGTATACAAAGTGGACAGACTACCCGTGTGCAGAAATTCTGCAATTTCAGATTGTGTTGGTTATCTTCATTCATGCATATTTTCTTCATTTTAGATTCTTTTTTTTTTATTTCTTTTGCTTTGTTTGAAACATGCATTATTAAGGTTTAGATTCCATCTATTAAGTTTAGGTTTAGATCATTTTAGTTCAGTTGTACAGAGCCTTGAAAATGGGGTTGAATACAAGTAGTTTCATATTTCCAAGAATTTTAGCGTGCATCTTAGTATTTTGATTTTCTAGGATTGAGTCATTCACGCATATCATGCATAATTACATTGATTAGATTGTAGGAATAGGTTTATGACTGATTTTAGAATTAGTAATCATTTATTTCATTAGTTTACCTTTTGCTAAGTTGGAAAGGACCTAATCATACTTGCTTTCTATGGATTCAACCTCATACTTACCGGAATATAACTATATCGAACAAATTTGCACTTAGAGTTTTGCGATCAAGTTTTTGGTGCCGTTGCCTGGAAGCACCGATTGAGGTAACTTTCTAACTATGGGTGTGATTTAATTTTTGCATTTTCTAGAAATAGGAGGTGCATTCATGGAATGAAGGACTGCCCCAAATTAGAATTAGGATTTGCATTGAATGTTAGAAACTGATTCATCAATTCTTAGATAATTCCAAAGAGGTTACCAAAATTTTTCAACTTTTTATTTTTTTTAAAATCAAGTCTAGATAAACTCCTTGGTAAAAGGGCACACTCAAAACTAATAATTGTGCTCTTTGGTTGAACTCGATGTTTAGAAAAGCCTTTGCCCCTGTAGTGCATAACAGCTTGTCTGTTCAGGGAACTGGTTTTGAAGCGGGTCTTTGTGTACCCCACCACTCCTTGGTGGCTCATCTGGTTGAGACTCAACTTCATAAGTGGGTTGGCAGTCTAACTATAGTTCTTAACCTCGAGAGTATTAGGTAGTCCCTAGCTTAGTTGCATTCATTTAAAAAAAATAGAAAAACCAAAAAAAGAAGAAAAAAAAAGTCCATTGCAAACATGGACCAATGGGTTTCTACAATTAAAAGGGAACCAAGTCATGGGCAAACAATGAAGTAATTGCGCGAACAAGTGGAAAAAAATAAAAAAAGATTTCCATCAAATAAGTTGTTCCCTTGGATCATATGGAGAAAAATGGGCTGATTTACATGGTCATGATTATAATGAAGGGTCCATAGAATATTTCAGTGGAATGACGTGAGAAATTAACAATCAATGTGGGTCCCACTTAACTACCCCTACCCCATACAAAATGTGGGGTTACAATGGCAAGCAAAACCAACCATAAATCAATGGCCTTGCTACAATTTCATGGGTAGCATGTGTAGCCCAAATTGGAATGACCAATCACTTAATAATTGGCAAGATGGGCCAAATATGGATAATGTTCACTTTCCTCAAGAATGTACTACGGGTGCATCTTCCTGGTCATATGAACCTCATCAACCACCACCATTCGTATGGTCATATGCACCCCCCCCCCCCCCCCCCATTGGAGGAATCTTTGGATGATATTATCGTCAAATTCATGCAAAGTACCATGAAATCCATCGAGAGGCTAGCATCTTCTGTTAGTCAAATTACACTTTGATTAGAAAAGGAAAATGACACCCTTAGAAGGGAAATAGAAATTCATCCAATTGATCCATCACTTTCTAAAAATTCAACGGATATGGATCACACAAATATACAATGGATTTCTAAGGGTGCACATCAAGATATGGATGCTGGTGTGATGAATGAAACAAAAAATGACCCACATGAACCCATGCACCCCACTTTTCAACAGTATCGCCCCTTTCACTTTCTTAAAAAGGAATCT
Source organism: Sextonia rubra (assembly GCA_037013555.1). Lineage (NCBI taxonomy): Eukaryota > Viridiplantae > Streptophyta > Magnoliopsida > Laurales > Lauraceae > Sextonia > Sextonia rubra. The sequence continues at coordinate 13,585,016 of JASUAD010000011.1, forward strand.
ATGCCCTTTTATATCAATCCCTTCTATGATTCAGATTCTTTTAATGATGTCGGTATTATTGTTTTTCGAGAAATTGATGAACCCATAATTGAGAAAGCCACAAATAGACCCTATGGGCCCTAAATGAAAGATGATAATTTGAAAATGACCCTATTTTTCAGATTTCGGAATTGGATAATGTGGAATTTTTAGAATCTTCTGTTGAAATTTTCATGAAATCCAAGGATCTGACCTTTAGCAAAATTGCTATAGCATTTCTTGGCACTTAATGTTATTTAAAAACTTTTGTGGAATTAGAGAAGGATGTTCCCAACCAAACCTCTGGGTCTACCATTATGGAATCCTTTGAGCCTATTCCAAATGTGATTATGAAAATTTTGCTAACAAAATTTAAGGCACAAGAGGACCTAGGGCCACCAAATTGCTTATTATAACCTTCTCGCTTACCATTTAAAGATCCATTTTTATGGGAGGAGAAAGAATGTTTCAAAGTGATCCCTCTTTCACACATTAAAAAGGAACATGTGGTCCTCATGTTCGCAGTGCTTCAAGTACACATATTTTCGTCATCATCTGTGCTTGTAGTGAACTGTGTGGAAGAAAATTTTATTTGGGATCTAGGTGGATTCACAAGTTTTGGATCTAGTAGTGTAGGTTTTTTCTTCCTTTCTTTTAGCATAGAGTTTTCTTTTGTTGTTTTTTAATTTTGTCTAATATTGGACAGGGCGCAGTACAAATACTACAGATACATTTTCAGGTGACTTCTACTCTTTACTGTCCTGTTATTTACCTTTTCTCATGTCATTATCATTGCATTACATTTATACACACGTACGAACTGCAATGAGGAAGATTCCACAGGTACGTATGAGGAAGACCCATATACACATATCGTTCATTATGCACAACTAAGCGGAAACCTAGAGAATTCACTTGTAATTTATCATAAACAATAATAATAAGACCACATTCACTAAATAATTAACCAAGTCTATAGATTAAACCATTCCACATCCACATGCAACTAAAATACTGAAACATAATTCTCATCAAAAGTGACAAGTCTCTCAAACAGTAGTTCCAAATTAACGATATAACCATAAGCCAAAGCATGGCTATATCATAACAAACTCCCAAAACAAAACCCCATGACACTCTTTACAGGATGATTAATAGAAGACGTTGCCCTCTTTTCACTCATTTATACCCTAAGGTACCATTGGGGTTCCCTCCGAGGCCTCGTCGATTGTAGAATTGGCAATGGGCTTTGAGCCTACAACACCAAGGGTAGCATTATTAACATAATGGTTAAGGAAATATATGAGCACATAAGACTATCATGATGTATCAACTGAATTAGAAACATATTGATTAAAAGAGAGTAGTGATCGGAAACTAGGCATATTGTGCATGAAAAAAGCATGAGTACTGAATCATAAATAGAAATACTACTAGTTGGCAATCCACATTGTTATTTTCTCCCTAAAAGATACAATATCATACTGTGGCAAATCATTAGCGGTAGGGCCAAAACCATTTAGCTACTCTAAAGGCGCTGACTAACTCTTCATACATCTACTGCAGTAGGTAACTTATATGATACCCTCATTCGGTCACGTCGAACCTCCTATGGGTATAAGTTGAGCGGTGCCGACTCAATGTATCAAGACTAATCAGACTTCTTACTTTCTTATCATACATAGCAATTGACTCATTTTTATACAAACATATACCGATTTTGAATTCGTATTTAGTCATAAGAATTAAAATTGAAATGAAGCAACTGTCATTTAAACTATGCATACTTAAATGAGCTATAGGAGCTCAAACCTTTTTTCAACTCTAGTTTCCCTATCTTGGCTAACGGGTTCATGCTCAATAGAAGCTTTGTCTCCGATCTTGCATCAAGATTCACCTAGAAGAATAGGTACATGATTAAATCATGTTGAGAGCAAGGTTTACTTAAACAATATAAATGATTTTGGATTGAGTAGTTAACAAAGATATTTACTAACCAACCCTATGCGAAGATAATCCGTGTTTCTTTAGTCATTCAATACTATGTATTCATAAAACATCTAATCTCAATGTATTACCAAAATTTTAGTGTTACATTGTGTAGGCAATGGACACCACTTTTATGTCAACACCCATGATGTGACGTTAGGAACTAACTGGAAAATCAAGAGACAGTGAGTGATAGCTCTACACACTTCCTCCTCTTTATTTGATTACCATTGGGCTAATTTACTTAAAGTAAAGGTACCACTTCTAGGGTCCTGTATGGTCTTTGAATATACCTAAAATCCTAAGGGTAGGAATGGTTTTAATTAAAGGTTAAAAGTGATTTTAAAATAGTTTTACAAAAATTAGCTAGGACCGCTTGAGCACAGCCCCAGGGTGCTTGTGCACCTATAGTTTTGTTCAGCGATGTTGGCTGCTCGAGCGCAGGTTTGACCACTCGAGTGGTCACACGTTCTGTGACTAGCGATCTTTTTGCATCAGGGCCGTTCAAGTGCGGGTTCTATCACTCGAGTAGTCACATGTTCTATGACGGGCATTTTCTTTCTGCATCAATCTATGAAGCGTAGGTTGGCCGCTTGAGCACTCTTGCATTCTGTTTCAGAATTTCTGAAACGCATTCAGTCCATGAAGCGGGCAAATTTCAATCTTTCAACCTGCATGGAACCTCTGTTTTCTGCATCTATTTTGAGGTCCATTTTACACTTCTTTAACAACAACCATTCCAACATACATTTTTTATTTCGCTCTTTAACTTATATCATTCACATTTTGAATTAAGGGTTAGAAGAGCTGTAAATCGGCATTCAAAATAGAGTTCCATAAGAATCAATAAAATCAAACATGCATGTAGTAATATATACTTTATACTTGCCTCTAATTTAGTGCTTAGACCAAATCGAGCTTTTCCTTAGTTTGATGGTAGAGAAAGCCTCAATAGAAGATGATCTAACTACATGCAGAATAAGAGATTGTGTGAGATGAATGCATGTCACCAAATTGAGTCTCTTGGACTCTATTGAATCCAAGGAATGGTGTAGTGATGGAGCTCTTAGCTTAGGGAGTTGTAGAAAAGAGGAAGAGATTAATTTGTAAGTTTCAAGGAAGAAGATGAAAAATGAAGTAAGGAGCAAGGAGTGGGAGCTGTAGATCTTGCATGCACAACTCCAAGACTTGAGTTCCAGCTACTAAAGAAGAGAAGAATGAGAGAAGAAGAGGTGAAAATGGAGCTCTAGCAATAAAAAAAGAAGCTGAAGGAAAATCTGCTAGAGTGGATTTTAAATCAAATTTTTGCTTGGATTTGCAAGCAAGTTTAGCTTGTTCATAGAATTTCCAGTTTAAGTCATTTGAAGTTCAAGTGGGCCAAGATGGATTAGAGTTGAGTTGGGCCAAACATAAAAGATAACCCACAAGCTAAAATATACATGATGCAATTATATGATGCCTTGATGATGAAAAACCATATAACTTTAAATCGCATAGAAAGGTCCTTAGCTACCTAAGTAAAGCTCGAACCTGACCCAACTAGCTATCCACGACTCAAACCCAAGTGGATTTGAGTTGAATTAGTCTAAATAAATATTAATTAAGATAAAACAAGATTAATTATAGTAAACTGAGATTAGCTAGGGTTTGGACCTTATAGGGTCGGATCCAATTAAAGGGATAGAGCCCATAGGATCGAGCCTGCACCATTACCACAATGATCACACGGAATCTATCAGTGTATGATGCCAGATAATGCATGACTACAATGTCATTGTTCTTATCACTGATTTGATATAAACATTTATCTAGGTCCTATAAATGAACTAGTGATTAGACAGCCAATAACATAAAGCCTTTTTTTTTGGACTGATTCAACATTCTTTTATTGCATAAAAGGGTGTTAATTTGGTCTGTGTACATCAAGGTGCAATGTTCCTTCACCTAAGTGGTAGAAATATGCACTTCGATGTGCCTAATGCCTTCATTTGAATGATAAAAGGATACACTTTAAGGTATAAAGTTTCTTCATTTAAACTCCTATACCCATCATAGACATCACATTCTTACATGGGTGTCTTCAAAGTCAAAAAGTCAATTTAAAAGCAAAATAGGTCACTGACCATAGGCCCACGGTTATTGCCCATTTTTAGTTGTCTTCTGTGGTCATAGCACTTTTTGCATAGTCTTCTGCAGCCACAGGCCATTTTATATAGTATCCCTCACCCACAAGTCATCTTACACAGCATCCCGCGGCCCCTAGCTCACAGCAGCACTTTTTTCAGCACTTTTCCTGCATTTTAGCAATTTTTCATATCTTTTTAGCCAAATTTGATCACAAATTAGAGCAAAAAAATGTTTCCCATGGAAGCTGCTTCTCAATTCGTTTCTAAGCCTTCTTCTGTTCCAAGAGAGATTGTTAGCAAGGCTGTTGTTACTATGAATGAGAGGGCTGTGAAAGCATCTGAGTCTGCCCTGGTAGGAGAGAGGAGATTAGCAGCCCATGATGAATTGAATGAGGCCTAGCACAAAAAGTCCAAGCGTGGCAAAGATTATTGTGGCATCAACAAGAAAAAGAATGAGGGCCCTTCTCTGTCCAGTACCCGTCTATCTCCTAGACTCGTAATAGGTAACCGTCTCGTCCTTCTGTTCTCTTTCTTTTTGTCTTTTGTGAATTGTTTGATGATTCATGTCTTCTTCTTAGCATAGTCTTTCCACCTTTCCGAGAAGAAGGATGCAACAACAGATCCTGTGATAGAGCTGTCAAGAGCTATGGTATTTATTGTTTTCCTGCTTTAGGGTTTGACTTCCTTTTCCTTTCTTTTTCTTGACATGTTATCCCATTATGCTTTTTAGAGTCAACAATAGAAGATCATGCAAATGGTGCTGGTCCGTCAAGTCTTTAAGATGACACTCTTCAGGTTCAACAACTCGAAGTACCTGTGGTGGACGTAGTGTTTGAAAAATCTTTTGTGAAAGTTCCACAAATGTCGTCCAAAGAACCAACCCTTGACCGAGGTGGTACTTGAACCATATTTCTTTTCAATTTGATTTCTCTTACTTTTGATTTTGGTTTATGATTTCTTTCCCTTTTAGAACAAGTAGAATTGCCTCTCGATCAGCCTGAACCCATTTTATCAAAAGATCTGGTGGTTGAGCAGCAAGCAGTATTGTCTCCGGAGCCCAAGCAACTTACTCAAGAAGAACCTCCTACTCTCAAGGAGGTGGCAGCCTTTCTTAATGACAGTACTTCTCAATAAGTGGTTTTCTGAGCGAGTGAATTTGCGAAAGAGCTTGCCACTTTTTTCAAGAGTCCACCCCGATGGTCCAATCTGAGAAAGTAGTCATAGAACATGTTGAAAAAACCATTGATGTACATACTTATGTGGTAGAGGAGAAATCTGTGAAGCAGAAGGGGGACTCTGATTGTAAATGGGTCTGAGGAGACCAGTTCTAGCCTTAATGTTGTCCCGAGGGTGTTTAATGAAGAAGATTTGGAGTAAGTGGATCCTGTGATGTCTCAAGATGCGGGCACGAAGATCCTTTCTACTAAATCAAGGCAAGAAGTTTCTGACGTGGGGACTCTTAAAGTGAGGGGTCCAGAAGAAGTGTAGCAGTGGATTAAGCCGGACATTGTCAAGCACTCTCCGAAGGTAGATTTTGAGGGCCAAGAAATGACTGGTGTTTCATCGGTTTCTGTGGCTTTTGAAGCTAAGCGGATAACTCCCTTGAAAAGGAAGTGCCTTACTGAGATTCCCAATCCAAGTGCTACTGCAGTTGTTGCTGAAACGGACCAGTCATACGCCCTGAGTGTCACGCCCCCAAAACTGGGCCGGATCCAAACCCGGTTCCAGGGGTGTGAGAATTGGGGCCAATTAAAATTTTTCTAAACATAAACAGCACGGGCCCCAATTCCGGGTGGATCGAAGTCCTTCGTGAGGCTATGCTTGGTGATCAAGCAACCATAATCACACGCAGAACTAAAATCCATACTCATCGCAGACGAATATCACATAACAACCATGTAATAAATTTCATTAATAATAAATCAAGGTCAAGTGCTTCGAATTATAACAATTAAGGTTATAATTTCAAAAAAAATAAATTTAATTAAATAAACTAATGGCCCAAAAATAGCCTTATTACATAACCTAAAGTTTTCGAACTCTGTACCGCACTAGGACACCTCAAATGATGTCATCGGTGCGCCACTCAACAACTCCGCCACCTGGCGGAATTTCCTGCGTAGCCTGACCCTCTAGTTCGGCCCCTGTAACGGAACCTTGACACCAAAAGTAGTGGGTCAGATTGACGTAATCTGGCAAAAGGGTAAACTGCAAACAATGGATTAATCAACTGAATTAAACATAAGTATTTATTATGATCCAAATTATATCAGATGCAAACCCCAATGGCATGAATGCACAGAAACGGGTATTCCCGCGGATAAATATACAGAAACGGGTAAATCACGCATACAGATAACAGAAATAGGTAGTCCCGCAGATAATAATAGAAACGGGTAATCCTGCAGATAATAACAGAAACGGGTAATCCCGCAGATAATAACAGAAGGCACAGCTGTATACTATTATCCACAGTACACGCTGACTCGATGGCGTACGTCCACCTCCGAACTGCAGTCGGTCAGATATATATATATACAAATATACATATTTACAAATACATACGTATACCGATGCAAAATGAACCATAATATGAAACCCTTAATCCCAATATTCAATCTAATATCATTGTGAGTATTTGGAGTACTTAAATTTGAAAGTGTATTATGAACGTGTGTCAATTCAAATTCTTTGAGGGTAAGCACTAATCCACCAACGGTCAAAGTTAGATAAATACGCACATGAGAACTAACTCTTATCATAATGAAAATATGAGTCCACGATGCCGATATACTACTTTTGGTGCCTATCATGTGGTGCATCCCGAACCTCACATTCCCATTCTGCATTTAGTCTAATTCTCATGTGAACATTCAACTAACATTCCTAAAAGACATAATTCATCTAATCCAATTATATATAATTAGTGTGTTTTACAAATTAGGTAAAAGATGTTCAATTTCTGAATCTAAAGTTAAATCAAGTCACGATAAAAAAGGGGAAAGAAAATAATTAATTCCTTAATATCATTGTTGTATACAAATACACATTATCATTTTATACAAAACAGAAGGTACATATTTCGGATCCCAATTTGAAATCTAACTCAATTAAGAGTCCAATTTAAAATTATAAATACATTCCATTTACGGTTTAATCGCTACCAAATACCTTTTTAGTTTATTTCAATCAACCTAAATGAACATTAATCAAAGTTTCATAATTCTCAATTAAATTTATAAGTAATCCAAGATACATTTCTAATAACATCAAATTAAAATTAATTTAATAAAACCTAATCTCCATTAAAATACTAAACCATTAATCAAAACTTAACCTTTTAATTCTTTATAAAAATATCCTAACCTAATTATTTATTTAGTAATATTGTGTATAAATATATATATATTTAATAATATATATATATATATTTTTTTGAAAAGAAAATGGGCTGACGGCCCAGACCCGCACCCGGGCCCGCCAGGCAGCCGGCCCAGCCTATCCAGGCCGGGCCACTGCCCAGCCAGCCCAGGCCCGGCCTGCTGCCCAGCAGCAGCAGCTGCCAGGCGGCAGGCACTGCCTGGGCAGCAGTTGCATGCGTCCGATCAAATTTTGTTTTTTTTGAAACAAAACATAATCATAAATCATACTTATAAGTTTAGAAGAAATTCAAACCACGCCTATTACCCCCAAGAGCCATTAATCCAAACAAAAAGAAGTCATGCAAAAAAAAGTGTGTTAATCAACAAGCAACTAAGACATATTGCAAGAACCAAAAACCATTATTTTAGCTATCCACTTGCCTGAATCTTGAAGCCAACGTAGATCTGAAGATCAAAGCTTGGAAGAACCCACCTTGGTTTCCCCCTTAGAAAGCCTCTAAGGTTTTGGTTGAAGAAGAAAAGAAGAGGGTTAGAGAAAGGGGGAGAAACCCTAAGGGTAGAGTTTATATAAGAGAGGGGGTTTTTCTAAATTACAAGGAAGGGCCCCCTGCTTTCTAGTGGGTTTTAAGAAATTTCAAAAAGAGTCTTTTGGCCCAAAAAGGGTCCATTAACTCAGGCCCAAATGTGTTAAACCGATCTATTTGACCCTCTTAACCCAACTCAAACCCGACAAACCGGTATGACCCAATATAAAAATTCAGGACTTGACATCTCACCCCCCTTAAAGGACATTTGGTCCTCCAAATGACTAACATACCTCTGGAAGAAGGTGCGGATACTGTCGCTGCACTTCGTCTCTAAGCTCCCACGTTGCTTCCTCTGGGCGATGATAACTCCATTGAACCTTCACCCAGTGGATGACACGGTTTCTCAACACCTGCTCCTTGGTATCGACAATCCCTACCGGCTTCTCAGTGTAAGTTGTATCATCCTGCACTTGCAATGGCTCATATTGTAGCACGTGTGAAGGATCTGCTACATACTTCCTCAACATAGAAACATGAAAGACGTTATGAACACCCGACAACTCTGGTGGCAGTGCTAACCAATAAGCCACGTCATTAATCTTGCAGATAATCTGGAACGGTCTCACATATCTTTGGGAAAGCTTCCCTTTCTGCCCAAACCGCAATGTACCACGTGTAGGTGATACCTTCAAAAATACATGGTCACCAACCTCAAACTTCAACTCTCTCCTCCGTTTATCTGCATAACCCTTTTGGCGACTACGGGCAACCTTTAACCTTTCCCGAATCTGTCTTATCTTGTCACTGGACTCTCCAATGGTCCATGAAAACCACGAGCTCCAAAATTCGACCAACATACAGGGGTTCAACATTTTCTCCCGTACAAAGCTTCAAAAGGTGACATGGCAATGCTAGAGTGGTAACTGTTGTTGTACACGAATTCACATAAAGCTAAGCTTTCGTCCCAACTAGTCTCGAAATCCAAGACACATGTCCTTAACATATCCTCCGATGTCTAGTTCGTATGCCCTGCCTGTCCATCTGTCTGTGGATGATAGATTATACTAAAACTCAACTTAGTTCCTAAGGCTTTCTACAGTGATACCCAAAACCGATATACGAACCTACTATCTCGGTCGAAGACTACAGAAACTGGCACTCCATGTAATCTCACCACATCCTTAATGTAGAGGTCTGCCATTATCTCCATTCCTTGACCAATCTTAAATGGTACAAAGTGGGCTGACTTAGTCAAACGGTCCACTATCACCCAAATAGCATCAAATCCCTTTATAGTATGAGGCAATCCAGACACAAAGTCCATAGTAACGTGCTCCCACTTCCATTGAGGAATCTCCAACTGATGCAAAAGACCCGAGGGTCTCCTATAATCTGCTTTAATCTGCTGGCAGACCAAACATTTTCCAACAAATTCTGCAATATCCTTTTTCATATTCTTCCACCAATAGTGATCCTTCAGATTGTGATACATCTTGGTACTGCCTGGATGAATAGTATACCAAGTATAGTGTGCCTCGACTATGATTTCATCCTTCAATTCTGGAAAATCGGGCACACAAATTCTGCCTTTATAATGTAAAATATTATCTTCCAACTTAAAATCGGGCCTCTCCACCATATGATCTTTGATTCTTGTAATCTCGGGGTCTAATAGCTGGTATTCTCTAATCCTCGGGAGTAATTCGGGTTCCCACGAGAATATACTAGCCAATACTGCTTGCTCACTGATAGGCTGAAAGTAAACATCTATATCTTCCAAACATCGAATCCAGAAGTATTCTGTAATTAATCCTCCAGTGAACACTATTTTTCTACGTAGAGCATCTGCCACCACATTAGCCTTCCCAGGATGGTACTTCAACCCAAAATCATAATCCTTAATATACTCCATCCATCTCCTCTGTCTCATATTCAAATCACCCTGTGTAAAGAGATACCGAAGGCTTTTATGGTCTGAATGTACTTCAAAAGTGGCTCCGTAAAGATAATGTCTCCACATTTTCAAAGCAAAGACCACTGTAGCAAGTTCCAAGTCATGGGTTGCATACTTTCGTTCATGATCCTTTAACTGTCTAGACCCATAAGCCACCACCTTCCCATGTTGCATGAGAACACAACCAAGTCCAACTCCAGATGCATCAGTGTAAATCACAAAACCATCATCACCAGCAGGTAAGGTCAAAATAGGGGCTGTGGTCAACCTTCTTTTCAACTCCTGGAAACTTTGTTCATAATCCTCATTCCACACAAAAGGAACTCCCTTACGAGTCAATCTCGATAATGGGGCTGCTATTGAGAAAAATCCTTCCACGAATCTACCATAATAACCTGTGAAGTCTAGGAAACTTCGGATCTCCGACACTGTTTTTGGCCTATCCCACTTTACCACTACTTAAATCTTTGCTGGGTCCACCGCTAAACCTTCCTTAGAGATGATGTGACCAAGAAATCCTACTTGTTCCAACCAAAATTCACATTTACTTGCCTTAGCATACAATTGGTGTTCCCTCAATAACTGCAATGAAGTACGAAGATGCTTAGCATGCTCTTCCCGACTCTTCGAATATACAAGTACATCATGAATAAACACCACCACAAACTTATCCAAGTATTGTGCAAAAACCCTATTCATCATAGCCATAAAAGTTGCTAGCGCGTTCGTCAACCCAAACGACATCACCAAAAATTCGTAGTGACCATATCTAGTTCTGAATGCAATTTTTGGAATATCTTGATCTCGTACCCTCAACTGGTGATATCCTGACCTTAGATCAATTTTAGAAAAATATTGAGCACCTTGCAATTGATCAAACAATTCATCGATTCGCGGTAGAGGATACTTATTCTTGATGGTCACTTGATTTAGTTGTCTATAATCAATGCACATTCTCATAGAACCATCCTTTTTCTTCACAAATAACACTGGAGCCCCCCAAGGAGAGACACTCGGTCTAATAAGACCCTTGTTCAAAAGCTCTTGCAATTGCTCCTTGAGTTCTCTCAACTCCGCTGGGGCCATTCTATAAGGGGCTTTTGAGATCGGGGCTGTGCCAGGAACAAGCTCAATTGAAAAATCAATTTCACAGACCAGCTGTAATTCAGGAATATCATTGGGAAAAACATCCATAAACTGAGATACCACTGGTATCTCCTCCACCACTTTAGTCTGTTTATCCTCCGGGATAAACGCTATATACCCCTCATAACCTTTCTTCAACAACTTTATAGCCTTAATAATTGAAATCATACAAATAACAACCTTCTTCTTTGATCTCACAATTGCACCTTGTGTCATCATCAACTATAACTTAACTGTTTTCTGTCTCCAACACTTAGTTGTAGGGTGATTATAGCCACAAATGCCACAAGACTCCCTCTTTTGCTTATTAAATTGGTACTGTGAAACCGAAGACGGAGTAACTTTCTGCTTGACTTGGCTTGTAGGGGCCATGCGTCTAATCACCTCCTTGGCCCAATATGCCTTATCCGAAAAATGCCTGGTAAGTATTTAGAACTTGTGACTTGGCATGAAGCAGTATATCTGGTCGAAGGCCATCGAAAAATCGTCGAATCCTCTTGCTTTCTAGAGTGATGAAGGTCGGTGCGAAACGAGAGAGACGAATAAACTGTAGCTCATACTCCCGAATAGATGGATTCCCTTGCTTCAATCTATCGAACTCTATTCGCTTCTAAATGCGAACATGCTTCGGTACGTACTTCTTGGGAAACAGATTACGAAAAGTAGTCTAGGCCACCTTTTTGGTAATCCCCTATATATTAGCGACAAAACGACCAAAAATGCGGAAAGTAACGAACTCCTATAACTTATAAACATTTGCCAAAGTTCGAATACGATTATGAATGCCAAAAACCCCCAACGTTCCCACTTAATGTTTTTAATCCTCACATCGGACCTACGTTCTAGCATCTTTTAGAACTTCTAGAACTTGACCGGCTTTGATACCATCTGTCACGCCCCCAAAACTGGGCCGGATCCAAACTCGGTTTCAGAGGTGTGAGAATTGGGGCCAATTAAAATTTTTCTAGACATAAACAGCACGGGCCCCAATTCCGGGTGGATCGAAGTCTTTCGTGAGGCTATGTTTGGTGATCAAGCAACCATAATCACACGTGGAACTAAAATCCATACTCATCGCAGACGGATATCACATAACAACCATGTAACAAATCTCATTAATAATAAAATCAAAGTCAAGTGCTTCGAATCATAACAATTAAGGTTATAATTTCAAAACAAATAAATTTAATTAAATAAACTAATGGCCCAAAAATAGCCTTATTACATAACCTAAAGTTTTCGAACTCTTTACCGCACTAAGACACCTCAGATGATGTCATCAGTGCGCCACTCAACAACTCCGCCACTTGGCGGAATTTCCTGCGTAGCCTGACCCTCTGGTTCGGCCCCTGTAACGGAACCTAGACACCAAAGTAGTGGGTCAGATTGACGTAATCTGGCAAGAGGGTAAACTGCAAACAATGGATTAATTAACTGAATTAAACATAAGTATTTATTATGATCCAAATTATATCAGATGCAAACCTCAATGGCATGAATGCACAGAAACGGGTATTCCCGCGGATAAATATACAGAAACGGGTAAATCCCGCATACAGATAACAGAAACAGGTAGTCCCGCAGATAATAACAGAAACGGGTAATCCCGTAGATAATAACAGAAACGGGTAATCCTGCAGATAATAACAGAAACGGGTAATCCCGCAGATAATAACAGAAACGGGTAATCCCGCAGATAATAACAGAAGGCACAGCTGTATACTATTATCCACAGTACAGCTGACTCGATGGCGTACGTCCACCTCCGAACTGCAGTCGATCAGATATATATATATACAAATATACATATTTACAAATACATACGTATACCGATGTAAAATGAACCATAATATGAAACCCTTAATCCCAATATTCAATCTAATATCATTGTGAGTATTTAGAGTACTTAAATTTGAAAGTGTATTATGAACGTGTGTCAATTCAAATTTTTTGAGGGTAAGCACTAATCCACCAACGGTCAAAGTTAGATAAATATGCACATGAGAACTAACTCTTATCACAATGAAAATATGAGTCCACGATGCCGATATACTACTTTTGGTGCCTATCATGTGGTGCATCCCGAACCTCACATTCCCATTCTGCATTTAGTTTAATTCTCATGTGAACATTCAACTAACATTCCTAAAAGACATAATTCATCTAATCCAATTATATATAATTAGTGTGTTTTACAAATTAGGTAAAAGATGTTCAATTTCTGAATCTAAAGTTAAATCAAGTCACGATAAAAAAGGGGAAAGAAAATAATTAATTCCTTAATATCATTGTTGTATACAAATACACATTATCATTTTATACAAAACAGAAGGTAAAAATTTCGGATCCCAATTTGAAATCTAACTCAATTAAGAGTCCAATTTAAAATTATAAATACATTCCATTTACGGTTTAATCGCTACCAAATACCTTTTTAATTTATTTCAATCAACCTAAATGAACATTAATCAAAGTTTCATAATTCTCAATTAAATTTATAAGTAATCCAAGATACATTTCTAATAACATCAAATTAAAATTAATTTAATAAAACCTAATCTCCATTAAAATACTAAACCATTAATCAAAACTTAACCTTTTAATTCTTTATAAGAATATCCTAACCTAATTATTTATTTAGTAATATTGTGTATAAATATATATATTTAATAATATATATATATATTTTTGAAAAGAAAATGGGCTGACGGCCCAGACCCGCACCCCGGCCCAGACCCGCACCCGGGCCCACCAAGCAGCCGGCCCAGCCTATCCAGGCCGGCCCACTGCCCAGCCAGCCCAGTCCCGGCCTGCTGCCCAGCAGCAGTAGCTGCCAGGCGGCAGGCACTGCCTGGGCAACAGCTGCATGCGTCCGATCAAATTTTTTTGTTTTTTTTGAAACAAAACATAAGCATAAATCATACTTATAAGTTTAGAAGAAAATCAAACCACACCTATTACCCCCAAGAGCCATTAATCCAAACAAGAAGAAGTCATGCAAAAAAAAGTGTGTTAATCAACAAGCAGCTAAGACATATTGCAAGAACCAAAAACCATTGTTTTAGCTATCCACTTGCCTGGATCTTGAAGCCAAAGTAGATATGAAGATCAAAGCTTGGAAGAGCCCACATTGGTTTCCCCCTTGGAAAGCCTCTAAGGTTTTGGTTGAAGAAGAAAAGAAGAGGGTTAGAGAAAAGGGGAGAAACCCTAAGGGTCGAGTTTATATAAGAGATGGGGTTTTTCTAAATTACAAGGAAGGGCCCCCTGCTTTCTAGTGGGTTTTAAGAAATTTCAAAAAGAGTCTTTTGGCCCAAAAAGGGTCCATTAACTCAGGCCCAAATGTGTTAAACCGATCTATTTGACCCTCTTAACCCAACTCAAACCCGACAAACCGGTATGACCCAATATAAAAATTTAGGACTTGACACTGAGCTCATTCTTGAAGATTCTCCCTCATATCATCCACTGACTCTCTCTACGGAGGCTGAGCGAGCAATGGTGAGGCTTGAGAAGGTGGTCGCTGGCATTATTGAGCCCAACTTTTCCTTGGAATGAGGATTTGTTCGTAAGTGGTATACCACCAAGGAGGAGTTGAGCTCAGCTTAACTACCTAAGGACATGATGAAGCATGTTTTGGGTGGTCTCCTTCAAGCCCTGTCCTCCGGTGAAATTAGATCAATTGCTTCCTTTCATCGTTCGATTGATTTTGCTTTGGCTTGGTGCCAATGCGATGGATATATAGCCCTTGACGATCATTTTTTAATGAACTTTTTGAGAAAGTTGAGAATTGGCAAGCACAAGTCGAAGTAGATCCTATTACCTTTTATCAACGAGAAGTGTTCGATAGGAAGGTAGCCCTTGAGCCTGAGATTACCTAGGTTGGGCAACTTAGAGTGCAACCTGCTTTTGACTACAACTATGCCAAGCGGTAGGTGCAGACTGAAAAGAAGTTGGCTGAGCTCCAGGCTTCTTATGTTACAAATGTAGCTTTACTCTCTTTTTCTTTTGAGCAGTCATAGGGGATTGATAGTAAGTTAAATGGTCAAAAGGCTGAGTTAAATGGGTTTGTACGATCTGTGGAGGAGTTTCTTAATATGAAGATAGGAGAAGCCGGCGCCGAGCCAGGCTTATGTGGCCCACCTTAATCAGCTGATAGCTTCTGAATTCAAGGTTTTTCCTGGCGTATTAAAATATTCTTTAGTGTATTTTTTCTTCCCTTCTCATAGTGGAACTTCTTTTCATAAATGGATGAATGATATTTATGGGTAAACGACGGTTTTGTAGTGATTTTGATAGCTTTTGTATGGTTTATCGTATGTGTTCCAAAGTCTTTCTAATTAAAGACTATAAACCTAAGGACAAAAGGGGTCATGTCAATAGACTATAGGCTGTTGTTTGAATCTATGACTTTATCCAGGGCCCATGACTTATTCCTTTTGAGCTGTGGAGAAAGGGGTCAAATGAGTAGACTTTAGCTGGTGACTTGGTGTATGACTTCAAGTGGGTCCTTGACTTGCTATTTTTGAGTCGTTTAGAAGTAGGTCGAATAAATAGACATCGGCCGGTGCCTTGGTGTATGACTTATCTGGGGTCCTTGACTTATTCCTTTTTGGCTCTTGTAGAAAATCCTCATGACCTGATCTGAACTATTCTCTTTATTTTATTTATTTATTTATTTATTTAGAAGCAACCTCCTTTAGGGGTAGTATCGCTTCAGAAACTTCCCATTGATGGGCATCATGCTCCTATCTCCTTCCATTTTAAGGACTACATATACATCGTTGGAGTAGACTTTGTCGATGATGAACAATCCTCCCATTTTGATCTGAATTTTCCTTTGGGCTATGAGTGTGGGTGATTGGTCTTTTAACGGCTAGCACTTGGTCACCCTTTTTGAATGACTTGAGCCTTACATTGTCCTCAAAAGTCTAGCCATTAGAGCTTGATACATCTTAACACTCTACTTGGTAGCCAAACGCTTTTCATTGAGACTTGCTAACTGTTGGATTCTCAATTTTTCAGTTTCTTCTTGTGTGAGCTTTTCTACAAGAGTTGCACGAAAGAATAGAAGTTGTATTTCTAGGGGTACCACTACTTTGCACTTGTATACCAGAGAATATGAGGTAGACTTAGTCCGATAAGCCCACAATGCTTTGGGTAATTTTGTGCCCCACACTTTCCTATTGTTTGAAACCATTTTCTTTAAAATTTCGCAAATGGTCTTGTTAAATACTTCAGTCAATCCATTTGTTGTTGTCTTATAGGCCGTGGATCGGCAACACTGAATTCCTTATTAATCACAGAACCTATAGAACTTGTCATAGTGATGGTTGTTTGTTTATGTAGCAATTCTTGTATGTATGCATTTGTTATGTTGGATACCAATACATAAATAGGTTTATGTTTGATACAGGTGTACGAATAGGTATACAGGAAAATTATATTGAAAAAATAAATATTACTGATTTTATATGAAAATATTTTTGCCGACAAAAAAATGGATTTACTGACGTTTTAAAACATCGAAAAAGATTTATATAGTTTTTTTTAAAATTATATATATTTTTACCGATGTTTTAAAAATTGTCGGTAGTTATTTATCATATTTTTTTTAAAATTATAAAATCTTCATCGATGTTTTTTAACATCGGTAAAAACTGAATTGAAAATTTTAAAAAAATAAAAATGATTTTATCAATGTTTTTTTGTCTGTAAAAATAAAATAAGATTTTTTAAAATGAATTTATTGATATTTATTTAACATCTGCAAAATTAAATTCAAAATTTTAAAAAAGTATAAATGAGTTATTGATGTTATCAAAATGTCGGTAAAAGTAAAACAAAAATTTAAAGAAAATAAAATGAATTTACCGATGTTTTTTTAACATAGGTAAAATTAAATTCAAATTGTAAAAAAGGGATAAATGATTTACCAACTTGCAAAAAAAGTCGGAAAAAGTAAAATGAAAATTTTAAAAAGATAAAATGAATTTACGGATGTTTGTTAACATCGGTAAAAGTTAATTCAAAATTTTAAAAAAGTGATAAATTATTAACTGACGTTTAAAACCGTTGGTAAATTCATTTTTATCATTGGAGAAGACCTAATTTTGGCCGACGGAATTTAATTCTGTTAGTAAAATTTTTTGTCCACGAATTTTTACCAACGATTGGCCGATGCAAATATTTTTTTTAGTAAAGGTTTATACCCAAGTTTTTATCTCATTCAGCGACGAGAATTTTTATAGCTAAATATATAAATTGTTGCAATGGTTTCCATCTATGCACAAACTTTGAATTCAATATCGAAGGTGAATTAGTGTCTCAATCAAACGACCTTAGCAATTATCTCATCCTCTGTTGAACTTATCTACCCCAAAAATTATCTTTATTTGAATTATCCAAGAGATAATTCGAATTGACTCAAAAACTATAGCCAATGTGGATTATGACCTATGGAACATTTCTTCTACTTGATTGGTGGGCCCCAGGAAATCTTCTGCTTCAACTGGGATTCTTCACAGAATTATTATTCTTGACTTTCATGTTCCTGAATTTTCATTGCCTGCAAAAATAACTTAATTTGAGAAATAGCTAAGGAGTCCTAATGCTACTAGAATTTCTCTGAAAAGAGTCCTAATCCAAATAGGATTCTTCGAATTTTTGAAAAAAATACATGGAATCATGAAATTAAGTAGAAAATTGTGTGATTTGGGTAAGATTCCAAATTTTTGAAGTGAAAATGGATAAAATCATGAAACTCAATGAAAAACATTGCATGTAACCTAATTAATTCGATAATTGTATATGAAATGATGTGTTTATGATGCAAATGTATGGACTTAGCACACTCCCCAATCAACATTTTGCTAGTTCATAGCAAAAACTGTGAACAAAAGAGAAGTACTTTGACGTAATCTAATCCGGAGAAAATGCAAAAAAATAAAAACAATGAAATTAATGCCACTTTCATTGGCACTCTCGACTATATTTTGTATATGTAGCAAGCCCTTAATGCCCTAAGTTCCCCCTAGTGGATAAGTTGTACCTCATGTAGGTTTGCAGTGAAATAGCTACAAAATTCATTTTCTAAAACAAAAAAAAAGGATAAAAAGAAAATCTCCAAAAAAATCTCACTACTCAGATATTTTCAAATTCTTGAATAGTGAAAATGTCAAACTTTGAAAAATCCAGTTCACAACTCTATTTTCAGAAATTTTTTCTCAAGTGTGTACCAAACTTGTGTGCACGGGGAAGATGTATACATCAACAATACTTTTAAATATTCCACAATAGTGCCATGAAAATAGAATTTTCCTTCAAATAATCCAATTCTCCTTTATTTAGAAAAGACAAGTTTTCTCTCAAGGCTACTATGACGGATTTCGCATTATTGTTGTTTTTAAAAGGATGTCTTTAGCCATTTTGGTTGTTTTTATTTTTTGCAAAGATCTTTTCTTTGGCCATTTTGGTATCTTTTTTTTTTCCAGTGGTAGGCAGCCATCTTCAATTTGCTTGTATTAATTCATTCTAGTTTTAGTCATCTCGCAAAACCACCCAAAAGAACTAGGAAACTTATAAAACTGAAATTGAGATTTTCATCATATTTTTCTTGAAAAATTCCAAAAACAACGTTAATGTTTTCTATCCAAAATTTTCAAAAATGTATACTTGTGTAATGTGAAAAAACAAGTTTTGATACTTCTCAAATAGATTTCCTCATTCAGAAAAGTGATCCTTTTTCCTACTTCCTTCCAAAAGTTTTTAAAATTCAGGATTTATACATATATGTATATCTTCAAATCATCTTAATTCTTTTAAAACTTTCTTTTCTAAAAATAATAAAAGAAGATTGTAGGTAAAAAAATGAGTCCCTAAAAATTTGAAAATTTTCCTAAAAACTGAATAAAAAAATGACATAGAAATCAAAAAATTTTATCTAAAATTGGAAAAGTGTGCTTGTTGCACCCCACAACCTAAACTAAACACCATCCTTGTTGTTATGCATGAAATGCAAAAAGGAAATATGTAATAGGAGGAAAGTAAACGACAGAGGGTAAAGAAAAATAAAGCACCTGATGATGTAACTTGTTCTATCCATGTCCATGGTTAGACATAACACAAAAACCAAAGAAAAGAAGCTATTCTACTAAATGAAAAGAGAATCTATGCTAAAAAGAAAATAAAAATGGACACTACTGGATTAGAAACTTGGAATCTGGTGAGATCCCAAATAAATTTTTTCCCCACACAATTCACAAGAAGCATTGAAAAAGATGAAACATGAGAACATTAAAACGAGTAAACATGAGGACTACATATTTCTTATGAAGAAGTGAAGAAAATACCACCATGAGAAATTCCTTCTTCTCCCTTAAGAACTAATCTTTAAACTTCATGACAGGAAGGACCAATGAAAAACTTGGTGGATTTTGGTCCTCCTATGCCAGCAATTCCTCAAAATCAATTTCCCCAATTTCCTTTGGCATGGGTGTACAAATTTCGACAACAACATCTTGATTTGAATGTGTAGATAAAGTCATATGTGATTCGGACTTGGGTGTTTGAATAGGGCTAATGTCCTCCAATTTCAAAAATACATCCAAAGAATAGGTTTCCTTGTCTTTAGGCAATTTATGGAACTCAAGACTCTGATGGGCAATTTATTTAAGAATGAGTTCATCTAGTTTCACATTAATTGCCACATCTTTCTTAAAAGATACAAGTGTTTCATTTTCAATAACACATAAAATTAGATCATCCATCGATGGCTCATGCGAAGCCTCATAGTTCAGGCAATCTACAATATTTAAATCATCATAAGAATTGGAATTATGGAAAAATTCATAATTGTTAAATGGTTCATTGTCCTCATTGATGAAATCTAGGTTCTCTTGACTAATTTAGTTAAGCTGTGGAGGTATGGTGGACAAAGGCTCGTATGAGTCAAAATTAGGTTCATCCATTACACCATCATCCATATGCTTATTGTCACACTCAGATATACAAGTTGCATTTGTGTGATCCATATATGTAGGATATTCAATGAATGTTGGATCATTTCTTTGAAATTCTACTTCTCTTCCAAGGGTGTTGTTTACTTTTTCCAACTGAAGTACAAGTTGACTAATTGATATTAATTTTCCATGGATTGTTTTTTAGTTTGTAATGATTGGATAGTGTTTTACCTAATCTTGGAAAGAATATCTTTCAAAGATTCCTTCGGAGATGGTGGTTCATATGATCATTCGAGTAGAAGGGTTTATGAGGTACATATGACCAAGAGGATTAGGGTGCAAATGATGTATCTTAGGAGAGATACTCATACGACCCACTAAAGTAAATTCTTGGGGATAGTACGAATGATCCCTAACAAGCCCATTTTGCCAATTGTAAAGAAAATGGTTATCCCAATTTGAGCTACACATGTTACTCATTTAGCAAGGCCCTTGATCCGCACTTGCTTCCTCTTATTTTGTTTGAAATTACTCTACTTATTTTTTGTGCACCTCTAGGAGAGCTTCCAAGTCACTTGTGGATTCATGGTTGGGTGTCACTTTGATAACCTCCCCACATATCAATACAAGGAGTGAATGGTTGTGTGGGGGTATGATTAGTCATGTGGGAGCCTTATTGATTGATCACCATCATAGAAAACACTAATTGAAAAGAAAATACTAAAACAATCCTAAAAAAAATTCAAACTTTAAACCTAAAGCAATCTAAACTAAACTAGTTTAAAGTATTAAATTTTAGATTTGAAAAATACTTAAAATTGGTTTCCCGGCAACAGAGCCAAAAACTTGATGTGAATTTTAAATTATCTTTAACCGCAAGTACAAAGTTGTCAGCAAGTAGACAATGGCAAGAATGGGTCGAATCCATTAAGAATAGAAGTAAGTAATCTCAAAAGTAATTTCGATCTAAAAATTAGTAATCAAGCAATTTTTGAGTGGATGTAAAAAATCAGATACAAGAAAAACAACTAATGCAAATTAGGACATGAAAAGTCGGATATGCAAAATATCAGAGCATCTGGAATCTAATAAGCATCAATCCATTTAATTCATGAAATCATCCTAACTTGTCCCAAAATATGATTTAGATCATAAGCAAATCAATGTTTCTTACCCTATAGATTTGTCTTTTTTAAAAGTCCTTAATTAAAATAAAACACCACAAAGCCAAGATTTCCTTTACTTCAATATTTAATAAAAACCTTAACATTAGCATTACCCATAAAGAATTGGCATAACCTATCAAAGAAAACTAGTTCTAAGCATGGCCTATCAAATCTAAACATGGATAATTAAAAGATTTTATTTTTTAGAAATTCTAGAATTGAAGTTACCCCCATGGCACCAAAACAAGCCTATTAATCTATTAAGAACATATTAAAAAGACATGAGAAAGAACTCAATAATAAAATTAGAAAAAAAAGGGTACTTAGGTTCATCCATTGCTCCAATAAAAAACTTAGATAGCCATTGCAAAGAACTTCACTAGAGTTTTCATTAGTGTCAATATCTTTTCAAAATATCTCTCAAAAACTCTCTTTCGAAAGATCTAAAGTTATTTGACAAGGCCCAAGAATACCTTAAAAATATAAGAAAATAAGAAAATATAGGGGAAGAAGAAATGGAGAAGAGGAATGAGAGATAGGAGATGGCTGGTAGTCCCAAAAAGGGAGTGGTGGCTGGGGACATCCCAGATCTGAAGTGAAAGTCCACTCCCCTCCATGGGATAATGTTTTTATATTTTCTTTTCTTCATTTATTACTCTCGATTTGGACTCTCTCATAGATAAGTCTTTTGCAGCAACTAGTGTCTTGGTGGCCAAGTTAGATAAGAATTGGATTTGCTTGTGAAGATAGAGTTCTTGTCTAACAAGGAGTGCTCTTTTGCTTGGTCTTTAGCTATGGTCCCACCTAAGATGTGCCAAACGTTGGAGAAAACTCTGAATTTGTTTATAATCCCATCTAAAAATACACAATTGACTTCCCGAGGCATTAACTTTATCAATTTAGATTCGATCATTGAAATCTTCCGCTCTATGGATATCTACTCGAAAAGAGCTTTCCAATGATGAGTAAATTGCACGAACCTGACATTTGGTTTGAAAGTTATGGTTGTTTTAAACTATATCGTCCTAAGAAAAAGGGAATTAACTTTCAAACCTTCCTCATTTTTGACATTATCTATAGTTTATGCTCTTATTTTCCACTTGGATTAAATCTCCATCTTTGCACAAACTTTGAATTCAATATCCAAGGGGTGAAGATGAATTAGTGTCTCAATCAAACGACCTTATCAATTATCTCATCCTTTGTTGAGCTCATCTCCCACCAAAATTATCTTCATTTGAATTATCCAAGAGATAATTCGAATTAATTCAAAAACTACAGCCAATGTGGACCTTTCCTTGTGGGACATTTCTTCTACTTGAATGGTGGCCCAAAGAGTTCTTCTACTTCAACTAGAATTCTTTATAGAATTATTTTTTCTTGACTTCGCAGGTTCCCAAATTTTCATTTCTTGTGACAATAACTTAATTTGAAAAATGGTTAAGGAGTTTTGATGTAATCGGGAATCCTCCAAGAAGAGTCCTAATCCAAACAGGATTCCTCAAATTTTCAGAAAATGCATGGAATCATGAAATTATGCATAAAATTGTGTGATTTGGGTGAAATTCTGAATTTTGAAGTGAAAATGCATAAAATAATGAAATTCGATGAAAAGTAGTGCATTTAACCTAATTAAGCCCATATTCTATATGAAATGATGCATTTATGATGAAAATATATGGACTTAACACTGGACCATCAAATGATCATGTATAGAGTCAAGTCGTTTCTAATATTCGTTCATTATATTATACTATGTTAAGCAATTTTCCCTAATTGTACAATGAAATCTTGTAGGTGAACATTTTTCTTAATGCCCAGGAGAAATAAGTTGATAGGGTTATCCAAAAGAAAAGTACTTTTGAAATATTAGCATATATGGTGTGCAGCAAGATAAAAACATTTAAGCCTCTGAGAACTTCAACATGGAAAGTAGCTCTTAATTAGAGTCAGAATTGGAAAAGATATATCAATTCTTAATATATTTTGGGATGGATATTTTTGTTGGCATTGCAATATTTTATTATTGTTTGAACAATATTTGATTGCATTGTAGGATCAAACGCCAAAGCAAATCAAGAAGGCTACCCACAAAGAGTCATGTTTTCGAAAACTGTCTTCCAATAAGACTTTAATGATAGTTGGCACCCATCATAGAATTCATCACCAAGTCATAGTTTGCGCCCCTTGAGCTTCATCCAATTATGGAAGTGTAATCCCCTTCATACACAATGCACAATTAGCTAGAATTCTTAGAAATACTCTCCACACCTATAGAGGCAAGACACTGACGGACAATAGTTCTTCAGACACCAGAAAGGGATATACGGTCTTTGGTGTGGAGAAATAAGCGTTGGTTGCATACAAGGAAGATTTTTAAGAAATTTAATATGTATTCTCATAGAATCCGACATACTGAGTATCATTTCAAAGATGAAGATATTGAGATTCTTAATGGATTTAGGAAATACTACAATTGTAGGTGAGCTCCCATCTTCTTATGAGAACTTCAATGTGATGCTTATGAGTTATGACAAGGGCATGTGTGTATTCTTACAGGAAGTAGGAATTAGATGTATATTGCATGTTTGTGAGTAATCATGTATTTCATGCAGCTTTGGAAGAAGTACCATGGCTAGATGCAAATATTATTTACTATTGGTTTGCCTCTTTAAGAGACATGTGCAACACTACATATTAGGTGGATCCATCAATTGTAAAGCTAATTGTATATGGTTGTCATTATTTGAACTATGAAACAACCAAACTTCACTTTAACAATATATTATCATGTAAAGTATGTGGAAAGTTGGACATTAGCAAATGGAACCTATAGCTTTTGGTCTGGATGGTGCTAGTGTGATGGATATGAAGGATAACAAAACATTAGTTTTTTTGTTATATTGTGGCAGCGAGGCAAAATGGAAATTCTACAATAGTTTGATGAGTTATCATTATTCTCTAAGTATCAGGAATTTGTAAGAATGCATTTACTATCTCCATACATAGTTCCCCATGTCTAATTAATTTCTTTGAATATCTTCCTCTTCCATTTTAATACTCCTAGGTTCATTGGCTCACCGATAAGCAGTTCCAGTATGGTTGGAGCGACCCTGTCATCTGGATCCTTAATGAAAAGACAGGCATCTCCTTCCATGACAATGGGGATGACAGTGCGGTATTTGCATGTGCATTCATTGAACATTACATTTTTTGTAAATTAGTCAATTTGATACATGCTAACATTCCATTTTATATGAGCAAAATAGTTCTAGAGATATTCAAAAGGAATTAGGTGCTAAACTCCTATAGATTGGACTTAATTGCTTTAGATCGAGAAAGCTCATGTGGATTGGATACAATGATTTTTTGTGAATTGGATTTTTTAACTTGAATGGATATCAATTAATTTTTGTGTATGGGTTATGACTTTTGTATCGACTAATGTATGGTTGGTTATTAACTTCTTTAATTTGTGTATTGATGGTTGTTTACTCCCATATCATATATATGGACTAATGGGCAGATGGTTATTAACTTTTTCAATATAATGGTTATGTATGATGTAATCGTTGTGTATGGTGTATGATGTAATAGTTGTGTATGGTGTAATGCTTGTGTATGGTGTTATAAATTTCATTTGTTTAGTCTATTCGTAAAACGTAGTATCCACCAACTCTTGATGATCTTTAACTTTTTAGCTTGCTCTTATTACTTTTGTCAATACATTACAGGATATCCATGTCCATTATAGGGATTTGAGTGGCGATATCCCCTCCCAACATAATGTAACTTGTCATGTTTTTCTAATTTTGAGCGACGATATCCTTGCCCAACAGAATGGTGAAGTTTGATTTGTCTCATTAGAGCAATGATATGCCTGCCTAATAGAATGTGACATTCCTAGTTTTAACAATTTGAGCGGGATATCCCTGCCCATCATTGTTTTGTGAGCGGTGATGTCCCCACCTTACAGAACTCTCACTGTGCCCATTTTCTCAATCGAGTAGCGATATCCTGCCCATCTTAGATTTGTGAGTGGCGATATCCTTGACTTACAAAACCCTACATGTTCCTATTTTCCCAACCAAGCAGTGATATCCCTGCCTTATAGAACTCCACCCGTTCTCAGTTTTTAAATTGAAGGATAATTTCCATGCCCATTATGGTTGAGAGGCGATGTCCCCGTCCATTACAGTTCGGTGAGTGGTAATATCCCTGCCTAACTGAATAATTTTTGCGTCTCACATTATTATTTCTGACACATTAGGGCATACAAATTCACATAGAAGTCACACATTCAAAGACCCATCAATAACAAAAGTTTCTTCAAGTACTTATAAGTTTAATGTATACAAATTTTAGTTGTTCCAAGAACATCAATCTGTCATTAACTAAAAGTCATTGTTAGTGAATGAACAAAATGTAATTGTTAATTTTGGATACTTAAGTTGCTACTTCACTGGTGGATTATGAGATCTTTGTCGGTTGTGGCCTCTTTTTATATAAATTGAACACGTTACATGCCTATGTAGCATGTACACTATTCATATTCAATTTGTTTTTGGTCACCGAGGTTGCTTGGAAGCATGTGGAGGCAATACATCTTCGTCTGGCTCATGATCCCATTGCCTTATATGTTGGGTAGCATGTAAGGCCTCATCGTATGTGAGTCACAATGTTGCTGCTAAAAACCACTCGTCATAGAAGTCGTATGGTCAAAAGTTTCTCAACTTGATTGTGTCTAGTGCGTGTGAGTAGGGGATACCCAAAATCTCCCAATTGTGGCATGTGTTTGATCTTTCTAATCAAGATGTACTACATCAATGAACTTTGCAGATTGCACCTGAAATTTGGCAAGTCTAGCAACATGAACATGAAGTTTGCGAGATTCCTCAAACCCTTGACTAATGCCTTAGGAGTTAGTTGAGAAGTGATGCTTTCTGAATATTGATGGCGCCTTGAATAAATCCCATTAGCTTCGCACGTACTTCCTTAACTTGTTTTGTTACAAAAAGCATTCTAGTGTTTGTAAGCAGACTGTTAGTGCATTTAGCAGTGTTGTTGGTAAGCATGTCATAATGACACCCTTCTACAAATGCAATTGACCAGTGTTGTCTTCCAATTTTTTTTTGATGTAGTTGTATGCTAAAAAAGTCAACATCTCAGATGTCATTAAAAAAATGCCTTATATTCACAGGGCTGTAGGCCTTTGTAGCACACCAGAACTTTCTAACAATGGCACCATCTTTGAATTTGGCACTCACATTTTCGGTGTTGTGACAACAACAGTAGTAGTGCTTTGCACTGGGAAGGATGTTCATCACCGTAGGCACAAGGCCTTTCATTTAGTTTGAGATAATTGTCAAATTCCTTACAAGAAACCACTCCCAGCTGTCACAACGGTCCACTTCTACAAAAGCAAAGGCAATGTGAAACAACTTATGGTCCACATCATATGTCATAGCCACTAATAAGCTATTGGGATATTTTCCACGTAAATGTGAACCATCAATTGTAATCAATGGCCTCAATGAACTCTAAAAATATTGAATGCACGACCCCAAGAACCAAAAGAAGCTGTGTAAGTAACATCCACACTTGTTTCAATGTTTGTAATCGTTCTTGGATTCATCCTCTAAGATTCATTGCAATAAAGTGAGAGGATACGAAATGACTTTTCATATGATCCATGTACGATTCGAAGGGCAATATCTTTAGCTTTATGTGCCTTACTATAACTTATTTGACATCCAAACTCCATTTGAAAATCATTAATGATCTCCTTTAGTGACATATCATTATTGGATTGGACTTTATCCATTACATACTTTGCGATTAGCTTTGAAGAAGCTTGTCGATGTGCCATTCCCATCATTGATTTGAGCAACAATGGTTAGCATTATACATGTGAACTTGGAACTATGGCCTAAATTCAACAATGGAAGCATGAATATGAGAGGGGCAGCTCTAATCACTACTGTGTGGGGTAACTTTGTTGTAATTGGTTTTGAAATGCTTCAGACTAAAATTAATGTAAACTACAAACTTCGCTTATGTTCTTTTTTTTTTTTTAATGTGTCACAATCTAGAGACTTCTGCCCTATCCACATCTCTCGTGTAGAGTTATGATATGTTTCGATTAAGCAATCTTCAAGTGCAATGGCGTCCTCAAAATCAACATCCAACACTTTGTATGAAGGTTCAAAATTATTTGCCTCAGTAGCACAACTTTGTTCTTGGTTGAAACACTTGTAGTATTTCTATTCACTTGTGCATGATCACATATATCAAATGTTGTATTCTCTTCAACAGTAGGCCCATGCATTATATCATCAATTGCTTGATAAGCTCCTATACTTTGATCACTACAGCATGAGTCGGTGCTTCTAAGAATTGGATATCAATGTCTTCATGAAGGTTGACAGTTGCATATTAACAGAATGGAGTTGCATGACTAATTCATTTTCTTTGTATTTTTCCTTTGACGTACTAGAACTGTTGCAGTTTGCTCCATGCGAATGCATACACTGCAACCTTTCACTTCATAATAAATGAAAATGTGACAAATTTTAATTTTAGTTTTTGGGTAAAAAGGTAAGAAATTGCATAGGAAACTCCACTTAGATTTAGAAATCGGAGAAAGTCACTTAGGTTTTCCTTGTCCATTCACAACTACTTTCTTTGTCCTTCTACGAACATATAAATACAGACCGTTTGTATTGTTTACCAATGCTTTGAACATTGCCTTAATATCCTCATCATCTTCTACAGTAATCAATGAAACTTCTAATCCATTTTGATTAAGGTATTGTATAACTGGCATCTCAGTGGGTGATTCCCACTTAGATGCTTCAAGTACAACATTAAGCAAATAGTTGTAGCTTATGTCGGAGGGTAGACGTCTCATCTTTTGTTTTCCACCTTTGTACACTAGATGGATAATATCAAAATCAAACTCTCCATCTTAGTGGAATATAACCAAAATTTCATTGTTGGTCATCCTATCATCAAATAAAATAAATGGTTGAGCTAGGTTTACAACCAATAACAATTACAAACAATGGCATGAGTTTCAAAGCCAGAAATGTTACAATATGGACTTCATCCATTTGTATCAAAGAATATTAATTTACTTGTATTAATATATCAACAAATGGACAAGGAACATCACTACCTAATTTTAGATTATTTTTGAAGAAAATCCCTAGCCTCCCATGACGACTGTGGTCAAATTGGCATTGGAAATGTCCATTGAGAAATGTATATGATGAATATGACCATATACATGTGAACCCCTGCTCATTTGTTTCACTCTTTTGAAGAATTATGACCAATGCCCATGTATATGTATGTGAGAGAATCCCAAAATTTTTTCCTTTTTTTGTAATAGTTCTATGTTAGCCAAGGCAAATGCCCATCCCCATATCCAGCCCCAACCATTTCTAAGTGAGCCAATGCCAATGCCAATGCCCATTTGTATCATCTTCTATTTCACCTAAGGCAAATGCTCTTTTATATCTCTAAAATAGGTTTTTCCATAATAAAGAAAAGAGAATGGCTCCACATTGTTTGTTTCACATTAAGGATTTCATGAGTCCACCTCTATCTACAATGGACTCCAGCACCTCTTTAATGGAAGTTTGAATCAGTAGTTCCAACCATAACTTCTTGGGTTAACACAAACATGTGAAGATTTCTACTAGGGTTAATCACACATAGAAGAAAGAGGGCTAATCACACATAAAAGGATGTAAATGTGGATTGCCTACCTCTTTAGTAAAGCACAAACCTTCACTTGAATAGAGTAAAAAAGTATTTTGCCGAAAAGTAGAGTTAGAAGGAAAAGGAGTTGCAGAGAGATTCGTTATGATTCAAAAAAGTACAAAAGGGAAAAGCAAGTTTGACTTCTTATATGTAGCAATTGAACGGCGATATCATTGTTCATTTGCTTACTAATGAATGTGGATATCACTATTTAGTGCCAAAGCCAAAAAAAGAGAAAAAAAATGCTGGGAGAGCCAAAATGGGTTATATCAAATATTGAGGAGCTTTTTGGCCTAAAACAACTATAAAGGGATTTTCCGGTCAAATCCTATAACATAATTTTAAAAACTTGAAATAAATTTACAATAATAAGAGAGCTTAGAAAATTTAGAAAGGACTTATAGAAATAGAGAGAGAGTTTAGAAATAGTGGAGAAGTGCGTTGAGAAATTGGGTAGTTTGGTGGGAGAAGCTATTTATAGTCTTCCAAATGTTAAGATAACTTTAAATAGACAAAATGGCCACCCCCACTCTTTTTTTTATATCAAAATGGCCCTTTTTTACTATTATAAGGGGTTAAAAGGTAAAAAAACTAATAAAACCATTTTTATTACAATCATAAGCTAGGCATGCTCAGGCCTCACATCAAGCCATGTCATGCCATGCCCACGGGAGTAGGTACATTACTTTGCATGGCCTTGTTTGGAAGGGCCTGGCCGCCCTGCCTATTTGGCATTGAGCTATTTCCCACCATGTGAATATTTGAGTTCCAATTCAAATTTTGAATTGAACTTGATTCAATGCAGGGATGGTAACAAGGCAGGTTTGGTATAGGTTAGGGTAAAACCCAACCCCTCTCCTGTCATGCCTTGAGCCCGAGATTCTGTGATTAGGGCGACTTCGGAGGTGTGGCATACGTAATCCCGTGGCAATCCGTGCTATACTAAGATACATACGAACCACTACAAGGGAAAAAGCACAGATTCACATGCGAGGACTGATGTGTAACACGTGACCATTTAAAACATTTGCGGAAGCATGTGTATTTTTACCTGTACTTAATAATATCCTATAAATTCATATTTTGAGATGTGGTATTAAGCATAAACTGAGTTCATTAAATTTCAATTGTAACTAAAGGTATAGAACTAAAATTAGTCTTTTATATGAAACATAATCCCGTGCATAAACTACCATGTCCAAAATACAAGTGTAAATGTGAAGGATCCAAAATATGGATACATGGTGTGCCCAAATGCATAGGACCTAAATATAATCCGAATGATAGGCATATATGTCCATCAAAATCAAAAAGCATAATAACAATATGACACAGTGACATAATGCATAAACATAATCTAATAAGTGGTTTAACCTGTCCTGCCCCAAAATATAGCCATGGTGCTCTTTGAAATAGACAATCATAGAGTGATGTTAAAGACTACATTATTATACTATACCCTGAGAAGTTTTTGAAAACTCCTTTGCATGTAAGTCAAAGGTGGAATCAATACTTACACCAGTTTGGAACACCAAGGATAGCACTATAATACAACGGTTTAGCAAATATAGGTGTATATAAAACTAACAGGTTGTATCAATTAAATTAGAGGTATATTAATTAAATTAGAGCAACAGCAGAAATTAGGCATGTTGTGCATATGAGTAGAGCATGAACATGGAATCATAATTGGAGATACGGTAACATACTAGTTGGCATCTACGAGGCTATATTCTTTCTAAGGAAAGCGTATAATATACAAAGGGGAATATTGTTAGGGGGTCGATCTAGCAACCCGAGGAGCGCTGACCAACTCCTCCATAAACTATGTAGTAGTGACATAAAGAATACCCAAATTGGTTTCGTTGAACCTAATAAGGGTTCAAGCTAAGTGGTGCCGACTCAACGTATCAAAAGACCGTCCCGAATTCAAATCATTTATACTTATCATCAATCATGGCGATCGTCTCATATTCGTACATAAAGAGAATATCGGTCTTGAGATCGCATTTAATTTTAGAAATTGAAATTAAACAAAGTAACTGATAATCAAATAATCATAATTAAATGAGCTAGTAGAGCTCGAACCTTCTCAACCTTAGCTACACCTATTTTGGCTCACAAACCCACGCTCAGCAGAAGTTTCGTTTCCAATTTTGCCTCAAGGTTCGCCAGGTAGAATGGGTATATGATTTAATCATGTTGAGGGCAATGTTTACTCAAACAATACGAATACATTGAATTGAGAAGTTATCAAGGTTATTTACTAGCCAACCTTAAGCTAATATAATCTGTATTTCCTTAGTTATTCAATACGGGGTATTCATAAAACGTCCGGTGTCAATGTGCTATCAAAATCTTAGTATTACATTGTGTAGGCAATGGACACCACTTCTTATACCAACACCCATGACGTGATATCGAGAACTGGCCTTAAAATCAAGAGGGAGTGAGTGACAACTCAACACTCTTCCTTCTTAGTATTTAATTACCGTTGGGTTAATTTGTTTGAGGTAAGTGTACCATTTCTAAGGCCATACATGGTCTTTGTTTATACTTAATGTCCTAAGGGTAAAAATGGTTTATATCATATCTCTAAGGTCTCAAAATAAAGTTAGAATAACTCCGAATTTAATCCCCATTTTTAATAAATGAAATAAGATTTTACTAAAAGTGGGAGTACATTGCTCCCCAATGGCTCTCATACAAGGTCCCCTAAAATATTTCCATAAAATAGCTTTTATTTCTATAAATTATTTGTACTTATTTAGGGCCAGACTCACAGAACATCGTGAGTGAGTTCCAAAGAGAACCTCGGGCCTTAAAGTAATTAAAAAGTCAAAAGAATACGCTTTAACATTTGTTTATCCAATGAAGTAATATAAAGTAATACCCATTTTTTGATACATGCTAACACTTACCTAGGCTTCGGTAAGGCCCCTTGTTCCGACAATTTTGAATAGTATTATAGTTATAGAAGATTTGCATAATCTAATGATAAATTTTAGAACACCTTGGCTCCACCAAAGATCAAAAGTGTAGCCTCTACTTATGCCCCACGATGTACTACCAAAGGTCCATGGTAAGTCATTTGGAATAATATTTTACAAAATTCTTCTACTGTTACGGTTCAGCCGTATATTAACCTACGGCTTAGACGTGAATAGCCTACGGCTATGCCATAGTTTGGCTATGGCTTAGCCATAGTATATTACGTGGCTTCGCTATGAGATTAGCCATAGAGAAAACATCAAAATTTTGTTTTCTGGATTCCGAACCATGTTATACTTATGGCTTAGCTGTGGGCTTAGCCAAACAAGAGAAATTCCAATTGTTAGTTTTAGTGTTCTTTGGAAAGCTAGCCACAGAATAGCTATGGCTTAGCTGTAAGGTTTAGAATTAATGAAGCTGTAGATTGGCCTATAAGGAAGAGTTCTTCAAGAATTAACAAAACAACATACATGCAGTAATATACACTCTTATACTTGCCTTATATAGTGCTTAACTCAGTTTATCATTTCCTTAGCTCATGGAAAAGAGATCCCAAGCTTATAACACTAATCAAATCCTACATGTAATAGGTGATGAAATGGGTATGAGATGATAATGCATTCAGTAACTTAGAGTCCCACAAACACAACTCACAAACTACTACGAATTAACCCTTGCATGTAAGAATAAATGGAATTGATAAGCTCCTAACCATCAAACTAAATGAAGAGAAGGAGAGCTTACCTAGGGGCTACCAAATGAAGAAGAAGATGATGAAAGAAGGGGCTGCCAGCGGTGATTCACACGAAGAAAGGTATGAGGAAGAAGCTTGAAAGGAGGGGAATGCAATGCTAGAGTCAGATCTTCGATTTGACGGAGTTTGACCTTGCATTTTGAAAGGAGATTCAAGAAGGAGGAGGAAAGAAGCTTCAGTTGTTACTCGTTGCAGAGATAGGAAATGGAAAGAGAGAAGGGACGATGTAGCTGGTAGGCATTTTATAATGGTTACCAAGTGGGCCCCACTACTAATAATATTTAATGAGTTAATATCTCAATATCTAGGGCCCGGATTGAACTGGTGCAAAAGACAATTATGCTTGAAATTAGATGCAGTTTCTAATGAGTATAATATCATGACCATTTTGGAGCTTAACAGTTTGGCTCAGATTTTAAGTGGAAAGGCGATTTTGCCCTTATTAGTGAAATTTGACAATGAAAGGTTTTGGGGTTCCAAATGGGTTTGGGTTAAATATGAAAGTTGAAACCCATATTGAAAAGAGTATGACGAAGTCAAGTAATGCATAAATGATGTGCCCAATGAATGCATGACTTATGACAAGTAAATAACCTAAATAGGCCATAAATCCTACCTAGTCTTGGTCAAACCCAACTACCTATCCAACTAAGACCCAATAAAGGTTAAGAACAACATGAATTAAGGCTAAAATATATTAATTAATAGGAAATCAAGTCTAATTAGTATAAATTATAATTAAGTCGGGTTGGGACCTTACATCTCACCCTACTTTAGATCATTCGGTCCTCCAAATGAAACAAACTAATAATAAAATAATAAAATAAATCGGGGATACTTACCTAACATGTTCATTACGTAGATGACACAAAGAAACTACTTCACGTGCGTTGCATCTAGTTCTACTTTGATCTCCTCATATTCAATGACACAAAACGAGTCTAGAATCATCTTGTGAAGCCTCGGCACCCGAAAGGCATTGAGAATTCCTATGAATTCTACCTATAACAGATCTCCTTTCTCAGTGAAACCTTTGAGACTATTTTATCATCGATCCAAATTTGAGGAAACTTTATAATTTCAGTGAAGCTTGTGAAGCTTCTCTGCTTAGAATGACATTCTTCGATTCTTGAACTTCATATGTTGACTCCTCTACATTAACGATGATTAAAAACTTAAGGAATCCTCTAGATCCACTTCTTCTTGAACATGAGGATGTACACTTCATGCCTTTAGAAGTCTGGATGGAAGGTTTGACTGGACATTTGACTTTGGTTGGTACTCTGTTTAAAGCTAAGACTTGCCACCAACAGGTGAGGAACATTAACCACAATCATAAGGCAACCAATTAACCCAAGTGGACATTATTCCTACCTAGGAATTAGCAGCCTAATCACCACATGATCAAAGACTAGATCACCTGAATTATTTCATGTTACCCACTTCTTAAAGAGAACTTGAACAATTATTGAATTGAAATCTGATTGACATTTAGAAATCCATAAAAGACACAATAGGTAACTTTCCTCACATTATTCCATCAAACCTGCTATTAGGTTTAAATACATTCCGAATGCTCGACGAATGAAATGATAATCCTCATACTTGAGTGGAATTTCTCCTACAACCAACATCTTCGTAAATGAATTTAATATATTAAAATATTATTGATAAAGGTAACCATAAATTACTAAGAACGAAACAAGGTTCTATTTGACAAAGACATATATACATTCAAAGTATCCCTCATCTCAATGATAGATAGGAAATCTAGGGGTTGGTCTCAGAACACAAATTAATCAGATCCAAAATTACAGCCTCCAAATTATCATTTAATTGATTACACTTCAAAGTGGAAAGAAGTCTTTAGGTGGTTCACCTTTTCAATAATAAGATCAAATTATATCAAGATATTCTTAATAAATACTGCAATTGATTTAAGAATATATAAGCATTCTATTTATCAAATCATAAATACTATCAAATTAATTGACCACCAAAACAAATAGCCAAGAATTTATAACGCTCTTTTCTGATTATGATATAGCTTCAAATCACATAACTTTAGATGCTAAATTGATATCAACTGAACCTCAATCAATTTAAATAATATTCTTTGCATGTTGATTTGATTGAGCAATTCATCAACTCATCAACACAGACAGTGAATGATTGTTCTTACTAGACACATAACTCAACTGCCTTTGATCAATATGCCTTCGAATGGTGCAATTTTCTTTTCTGTCGATTAACATCAAAATTTTCCACGAATTTACCAAGCAAAGAAACTTGGAATCCCATATAGGATATGCTCTCAATAAATCTTAAGAAACTAGTCTAGATAACAATCTCATCAATTATGTGATTAAAGACTCTAATCAAATATGAATCCTCAACTATCTGATTATATCTACTTGATCAATTCTATTATTTGCATCCTGACACAGATCTACTAGTTCTCAAAGAATCAAGCAATATCACAAGACTTAGAAGTTATGTTCACATCAATCTATCTACACAAAAGAATTATTCCTCTCAATCAATTAATAAATGGAGCTAATTTCAAAATTATCTCACAATCCTATGATATCATCTTATAAGACCACAAGGAGCTCCGAATCTAGGTAACTGAGCTCGAACTTTGCCAACTAATAATAATCTTAAATATACTAGATCATTGAACATTCAACACAGATATGATATGACTTAAGACAACAACTTGGTCAAACTAAAATTGATATCTCTATCATTAGTAAAATCAATTAATCCTCAAGAGATGAAGAAAAGTCCTTAAAAAATGATCATGACCACTAACAAATTGAAATATATCAAAATATCAATGATAATTATAACCACAAACCAATCCATGTACGGAATAAGGGTTCTATTCTTCAAACCATTAATACAATTGGAATATTCACCAATTCAATAATCCATTAAGAACTCCTAGTGCCCAAATTTGATCTTAATAGCTGATCTTCAGACATCTTACTCCCAAGCTTAAGATTGAAATAACCCATCCTCAAATCAACATTAGAAAATTATCTTGCACCCTGAAACTAATTAGATAACTTATCAATATAAGGCAGTAATTACTTATGCACAATAGCCACCAAGTTTAATTGCTTAAATTGGTATACATCTGAAGGGTGCCAACTGTATCCCAACAAATAACACCAAATCTCCTCATAGGAATACTATGGAAAAGAACTTTGGAATCTCACCTGAAAGCTTATATATAACAAGACTCTCGAAAACTATCTTAATCAATAAATCATGCAGACTACTTATAACATCTACAAACAAAAGGAACAACAGAGAATGAAGATAATAGGTAAAGAGGTCACATTTGTTGATGCTGCTTGCAACTTGATTCTGATGATGTTACTTAACTGATTGCTACTGCTGGCATAATGGATCTTCGCATGTGTTTTTGTTCTGTGGACATTTTGCTTGCTAATGCTGCTCCATTAACCATAATGAAAGCATGCTCCGATCCTTCTCCAGCATTTATTCCCCTCATGGCCCTTGCCGCATAGATCACACACTAGTTTTTCGGAATTACGAACCTTGATCTTCTATTTTTACCACTGGCAAAGGTGCTCCCCAGAGGATGATGCGTTTCTCTTGGATTTCTTCTTCAGAATATCTTGTAAACTCTCTTTTACTATTACCAAATTCTGGTGCAACTGAGCTTGTCTTTCCATTATCGTTGCTATCTGCACTTGCATTGTAGTTTGGTTCTCATTGATCCTTTTTACTTGCTCCACCATCATCATTAACATGCTTTGCATCATCAAAAGGAATTGATTATCTGTAGATAGAAAAGGTGGAGGCACATGATCCAAGTTCTCAATAGGAACATCCTCTAAGTCATCATTCCTGGTATTGCTTGAGGAACTATGACAGGCATTCTTAACTCTTGAGATTGGGGCCATTATCTATAAAAAAAAACCGTTTTTAATTCAAAGCATAGCGTTAGTAGACCCAAAACATCCTATATAACCCATATCTCAACACACCTATTGTATCTTCACCACGTTACCTAAGTTTCTAAATCTTTTATTCTAGACTTATTCATGCTATAACATCATACCTTACTTGCAAATTATACAAGACTCATTCTCTGGTACCATTACTTAAATATGGCACACTCCGAGCCCAAGATTCTGCGATTAGGACGACTTCCAAAGTGCAACATAAGTAATCCCTTGACAATCCGTATGGTACCAAGATCGTATGAACTACCACAAGGGAAAAAGCACAGATTCACATGCGAGGACTAATGTGTAACACGTGACCATTTAAAATATTTGTGGAAACCTATGTATTTTTACCTGTACTGAACAATATCCTATATAATTCATATTTTGAGATGTGGTATTAAATATCAACTAAGTCTATTAAATTTCAATTATAACCAAAGGTATAGAACTAAAAATAGTCTTTTATATGAAATATAATCCCATACATAAACTAACATATCCAAAATACAAGTGTAAATGTGAAGGATCCAAAATATGGATACTTGGTGTGCCCAAATGAATAGGACCTACATACAATTCAAATAAGAGACATGTATGTCCAACAAAATCAAAAGAACATAATAACAATATGACATAATGACATGATGTATAAATATAATCTAACAAGTGGTTTAACCTGTCATGTCCTAAAATATACCCATGGCATTC
Organism: Sextonia rubra; assembly: GCA_037013555.1. NCBI lineage: Eukaryota > Viridiplantae > Streptophyta > Magnoliopsida > Laurales > Lauraceae > Sextonia > Sextonia rubra. Next base: position 13,622,488 of record JASUAD010000011.1, read on the forward strand.
TCCAAAATAGATAACTGTAGAGTGTTGTCAAAGACCGCATTATTATACTATATCTTGGGAAGTCTCTGGAAACTCCTTTGCATGTATGTCAAAGGTGGAATATGTGCTTAGACCTGTTTGTAACACCAAGGATAGCACTATAAACACAATGGTTTAGCACATATGGGTGCGTATAAAACTAATATATTGTATCAATTGAATTAGAGAAATATTAATTAAATGAGAGCAATAGCAGAAACTAGGCATGTTGTGCGTATGAATAGATCGAGCATGAATATAGAATCATAATTAGAGATATGACAACATACTAGTTGGCATTCATGAGGCTATATTCTTTCTAAGGAGAGCGTATAACACACAGAGAGGAATATCGCTAGGGGATCAATCTCGCTACCCGAGGAGCGCCAACCAACTCCTCTATAAACTACTATAGTAGTGATATAAGGAATACCCGAATTGGTCCCGTCGAACTTAATAAAGGTACAACCTAAGTGGTGCCTACTCAACGCATCAAGACCGTCCCGAATTCAAATCATTCATACTTATCATCAATCATATCGATCGTCTCATATTTGTACATAAAGGAAATATCAGTCTTGAGATCATATTCAATCATAAAAATCGGAATTAAACAAAGTAACTGAAAATCAAACAATGCATAATTAAATGAGCTAGTAGAGCTCGAACCCTCTCAACCTTAGCTACACCTATTTTTACTCACGAGCTCACGCTCAGTAGAAGCTTTGTCTCCAATTTTGCCTCAAGGTTCGCCAAGCAGAATGGGTACATGATTTAATCATGTTGAGGGCAATGTTTACTTAAACAATATGAATGCATTGAATCGAGAAGTTATTAAGGTTATTTACTAGCCAACCTTATACTAAGATAATCTGTGTTTCTTTAGCCATTTAATACGGTATATTCATAAAATGTCTAGTGTCAATGTGCTATTAAAATCTTAGTGTTATATTGTGTAGGCAATAGACATTACTTCTTATGCCAACACTAATGACGTGATGTCGGGAACTAACCGAAAAATCAAGAGAGAATGAGTGTTTTCTGGAATGAGTGTTCTCTGTATGGCTTAGTTGTGAATAGCATATGGCTAGGCCATGGTTTGGCTATGGCTTAGCCCTAATGTATTCCACAACTTCGCCTTGACATTAGCAATAGAGAAAACATCAAATTTTGGTTCTCTGGGTTCCAAACTGTAGTATACTTATAGCTTAGTGTGGGCTTAGCCATGGAAGAGAAATTCCAATTGTCGATTTTAGTGTTATCTGAAATGCTAATAGCAGAATAGCTACAACTTAGCCATAAGGTCTAGAATTGATGAAGCTGTAGATTGGCCTATAAGGAAGAGTTCTTCAAGAATTAACAAAACAACATACATGTAGTAGTATATACTCTTTTGCTTGCCTCATACAGTGCTTGACTCAATTTATCCTTTCTTTGAGAATCAACAAAATAACATACATGCAGTAGTATATGCTCTTTTGCTTGCCTTATATAGTGCTTGACTCAATTTATCCTCTCTTTAGCTTAAATGGAGAAGAGATTGCAAGCTTATGTCACAAATCAAATCCTACATGCAATAGGAGATAAAATAGGTATGAGATGATAATGCATTTAGTAACTTAGAGTCCCACAAACACAACTCACAAGCTACTACGAATTACCCCTTGCATTTAAGAAAAAAATGGAGTTGATAGGCTCCTAACCATCATATTAAATGAAGAGGAGAGCTTACCTAGGGGCTGCCTAACGAAGAAGAAGATGACAAAAGAAGGGGTTGCCAGTGGTGATTCACTTGAAAAAAGGTATGAGGAAGAAGCTTGCAAGGAGGGGAATTCAATGCCGGAGTTGGATCTTTGATTTGATGGAGTTTGACCTTGGATTTTGAGAGGAGATGCAAGAAAAAGGAGGAGGAAAAAGCTTTAGTTGTTGTTTGTTGCAGAGATAGGAAATGAAAAGAGAGAATGGACGATGCAACTGGTGGGTATTTTATAATGGATACCAAGTGGGCCCCACTATTAATAATATTTGATGAGTCAATATCTCAATATTTAGGGTCCAGATTGAAGTGGTGCAAAAGAAAATTATGTTGAAATTAAATGTAGTTTCTAATGAGTATAATAGCATCACCATTTTGGAGTTTAATAATTTGGCTTAGATTTTAAGTGAAAAGGCGATTTTGCCTTCATTAGTGAAATTTGACAAAAAGAAAAGTTTTGGGGGTTCCAAATAGGTTTGAGTTAAATACGAAAGTTGAAACCTATATTGAAAAGAGTATGATGAAGTCAAGATAATGCATAAATGATGTGCCCAATGAATGCATGACTCATGACATGTAAATCACCAAATGGGCAATAAATCCTATCTAGTCTTGGTCAAACCCAACTACCTATCCAACTAAGACCTAATAAAGATTAAGAACAAGATGAATTCAGGCTAAAATATATTAGTTAATAGGAAATCGAGTTTAATTAACATAAATTATAATTAAGTCGGGTTAAGACCTTACATCCCCGACACCCCCCCCCCTCGGTTTCAAATTTATCTCATCCAAAATTGATTCACCCCACAACGAGTCACTGATATGTGATACAAAACCCTTTTTTTTTTTGAGTGGGTCAAGTTGAATTTAAAGTTGAAAGCTTTTAAAATATATAGAAATGCAACAAAATGTATTCCTGTTATAAGAGGTATTATAATAAGTGAATGCCTACATTGGGACCCACATGAGATAAGAAGAGCACTTAAGGTTAGAATACTACCATATTAGGTTGCTTGGGGAGGAAGCAGTCTTATTCTATAAATAATATCCTCCTCCCCCCTATTATGTACACACAACTCTCAATAATAAAATCTCTCTCTTCCTCTCTATTCTTTTCTCTCTTGCTCTTTCTTATTTTCTAACATGTTATCAACTGATTAGGCTCCTTATGGATGAGATTGGCTCCTCCATCTTCAAGAGTTTTCACCTTGCATTTTTCTATTCTGCGAGCATGGAACAAAGAAGAAGAGAAAGCCTTCTTTGTTTTCTTGGGCATAAAAAGCAAGGAAGAGGAAAATATATTAGATAGTGAAAGGCTGGGTTTTATGCCTTTTCTCTGGGTGACATCATGTGTGATCCAAAGGTGTTGTGCAACCGACATATATATGTAGGAAGAGAAGGAGGATCAGCAAGGTGGGCCATCAATTTCATTTGCATGTGCTTGATCTCAATTGGTTTCTAGGAGCGAAGCTCTTTGTCAAAAGTGAAGAGGATTGTACTTTCGAAAAGACAAAGCTAGCAAATCTTTTTGTCTTTTGTAGAGAATTGTTTCTGGTTTCAACCATAACAGAGAAAAGGGCTTCGTCTCACTAAGAAGGCTATCGGTGCTAGGCTAGGGTGGTGGTGTAAGGATTCAAGCCTGCTGACATAGGAGAAGAATTGAAAAAACAAATAAACTGATTAGAGATGTTGCCACCATGGTCCTACCACCGTCGCTCTGTCTCAACATTGTCATCGACTGCTACTGCTTTACCCACTGCTGTCACTACTCGATGTTTGTTGGTCACCTGCCCACTCTTGTTGAAGAAGAATAAAGGGCAGGGGAAAAGACTTCCAGTCCTTCGTTGTAGGAACCAGGGAGAAGACAAGAAGATTTTGGACTAGGCTTTCATCCCAAGTCAATTTTGGGTTGGGTCAGACCAAACCCCTAGTCCAATCTTAGTCTAGAAACAAGGCCAAACCAGGTCAGTTTTGGGTTATGGCCAGGTCAGGTTGACCTGAGCTACTAGCAGCAAGCCCAGCTCGTGTGAAAGTGCAGTTTTAATATCAGTGAGGTGATGTCAGTGCCACATTAGCATCTGTATGGACAAAAGTAAATTTGATTGAATCGACACCTTAAACTTGTTTTGTCGATATCTTGGCCATTCGATGTCTGATTGACGATCTGTCTGCGCCTACGGAAAGCTAGCGAGTATATCTACACATTGGCAACAAAAGGAGAACAATTCAGCGGTTAAGTAATTTTTCATTATTTTATGATCTTTTGTTATTATAATTATATGCAAGTCTTTATTTTATCCTTTTGAGATCTACAAGTATTTATAATTTTAATTTGAGTTATGAATGATTTATTTTCTCTTATCAAATGGAGATCGTGATAGAGTTGCATAGCATGGGTCATAAATAGAACCCGAAGTTCTATATAAATAATTGAAGCCTAAATTTCCATACAATATTTAGAACTAAAAGTTCTATATAGAATGAATCCTGGACTTAAAGTTCAGCACGTTATTTTAATCTAGAACCAAAAGCTCTAATTTGGATCCGAAGATCTGTGAGTTATTTAAATTTAGAACTAGTAGTTCTAATCCAGATCCGAAGATCCATGAGTTATTCAAATCTAGAGTTAGAAGTTCTAAAAATTTAGAATATGAATGTAGAGATTCATATTCTTAATCAAACCTAAAGTTTTGATTTTTAAAAGATCCAAAGTAATATCAAACAACACAAGGCCATAAAATCAAGCTTGAAGTCTTAAAAGAACTAGAAGTTCTATTCATGCCTAAAGCATTGACAACTAGAAGTTCTGATTCTTAAGTTGGGAACCTGACATTCTAACTTCAATTGGTCAATTCCTCATCACATTTATTCTTGATTATCTTCAATTGGACGTTAAGAACCTGAAGTTTTATATATTTTATTACATGCACTACATGCTTGACATAATTATTTCAGTACAGTTATGATTATATGGTTATATGAAACTTTAGTTTTGATTAATTTATTGCTAGAAGCAATAGTTACATATAATAGAATCAGAAGTTCTATATCAAATATATAATCTAGACTTGAAGTTTCCTAAATTATTGACAGGCTATCCTCAGTTTTTCTTTAACGTTTATATTAACCTATAGATTCATATTCATGATCAAACCTGAAGCTTTGATTATTCAAAAATCCAAAAATAGTATAGATCAATATGAAGGCTATGAAATCAACATGAAGTTTTGATAGAACCAAAATTTTTGATTCAAACATGAAGCTTTTGATAAAATTAGCAATTCTAAGAACCCGAAGTTCTATCTTAAGTCTAAAGTCTTGATAGAACCAAAAGTTCTGATTTCTCAGTAACTTGAAGTTCTATCTTTTCAATTGACTAATTCCTCATTATATTTTGTCATTAGATATTAAGAACCCAAAATTTTAGTTTTAATGATTGTTACTATTAAATCGATCTCTTCACACTTGAAAAAGCTTGGTAATGCCATCAAAGAGGGAAATAAGATGTTCCTAGAGAATATGACATTGGCCCCCATTTTCTACACCATTATATCCTTAATAGATAGGTATGATTACTAGAAGATGGTCATACCACACAATGCCTGAAATAAATGTCAAACTAGTCGAGCAAAATCCCCCCCCAGAAGAGTTAGACATAATTGTTCCTCTAGTAGAGATAAAAATAACCAGCCCAAGAGAGGTGATTAACAAGGAATTTTTCTAAAATGAAAGAACCACCAAGCATAGTCTAGATGACCTACAACTATTATAATGAATTTGAAAATTAATTTCAATATTTAGATATTTTTATTGGATGCTAGGACTTATTCTTTTATCCCCTATATATTATGTATACACATTATATTTGCTTTGAATGGTGATTTGTTTAGCTATTCTTAATTTTGTTTTTGTTATGCGACTGAATAGTTATGTGAGTTTATTATTTCTTATGGTATGGATTATGGAATGCTTGAAACTGAAGATAATATTTGTTTGGTAGACAGTGCCACAAAACACACTATATTGAAAAGCTAGAGGTTTCCTTAGCGTTGGTGTTTAATTCGTGCAAGGTATCAACCATAGCTGGATCTATACAAATACTTGAATGCTCCAGTAAAGTTCATATAATGTTACCAAATGGTACCCACATATGTGTTAAGGATGCATTATTCTTTAGTGGTTCCTGAAGTAACTTACTAAACTTCAAAGACATTAGTATGAATGGGTACCACATATAGAAACTATAAGTGAAAGTAACACATAATATTTGTACATCATTACTAGTATTAATTAACAGTTAGAAGCTTATACTAGAAAAGCTAAGTGCATTCTCCTTATATCACATGGATATATTACAAGACAATCTCCAATATTGAGTAATATTCGATTATGAGCAAAACGACAAAATCTAGCCAAAAGCTTAAAATAAGCTCAAGGCTTAGTGACCCAAAGGGTTTTATGCTTTGGCATGATAGGTTAGTCACCCTGGGGTTACTATGTTAAAGAAAATTATTGATAAATCTTTTGGGCACTCCTTAAAGTACCATCAATTGACCATCCTTTCTGCAAAGGATACAAGGTGATATTTGTGAACCCATAAAATCCCTTTAGTGGACCCTTTTTAGGTATTTTTATGATTTTGATTAATACTTCTACCCCTTAGTTGGATGTTTGCCTTTTTTTTTTTAGGTTTTGCTTGCCTATTCTAGTAAATTATTAAACTTATGGTACACTTACCCAAGCATCCTATTAAGTCTAAAAGGCTTGATATCATAGGTTCGTGACCTGCATGAACACATAATGTAGATTGAAAATCTATGTTGGTTATGATTCACCCCTAATTATTAGATATCTAGAACCAATGATAAGAGATGTATTCAATGCTTGTTTTATCGATTGTCATCTTAATGGGACAGTCTTTTTGCCGTTAGGGGATAGATAAGAGAGTTTCTAAAGAACACCTTGTTCCTATAGAACAACCCGTTCTTGAAGAATGACGAGAACTAACTTGTCTCATCTAAATCATGTACGTCACAATGTGAGAATGAAGTATAGAGAATTATGTACTTAATTACAAACAAATTCCCTGATGATTTTTAATGATGCAACAAAAGTGACTACAAAAGTGACTAGGTCACATGTTCAGCTATGAACACATATAAAGTACCTGTAGGACAAGAATGAATTAATGTCCTTGTAGGACAAAATTTTAAATATGCAACAAATGAATCTATTACACGTCAGAAGCATAGTAGACCTATAGGTTCGAAAGACTCAGCTCTCCAAAAGAGAAGAAATGAGCAATCATATCCCAATTAGGCTCCAGAAAAGGTACACTCCTGAAGAGGTTATGGAAAATCATATGCTCATGTAAAAGTATGCTGTTTCACTTAAGAAGATGTTACGGGAAAATCCACTCTCTATAAAATTTCTAAAGAAGTTAGTGTCTAGGAAGAGACACAAGTCTTGGAAGAGACTTTAGAAGCCCTTGAAGAGGCAAGGGTATCCAATAATAAAGAGATCTCTATAGTTTAAATTGATTCAAGAGAGAAATGGAATAAAAAAAAGTCATCGATGACATATTTGCATATGTAATAGCTACACATATATCAATGAAAAATTATGATTGGGATACATAACCACATTCTATAAATGAATGTGAACAAAGCATAGATTGGCCAAAATGGAGAGATATAATCAAAGCAGAGTTGGAATCTCTCAATAAATGTGGTGTATTTGGACCTATAGTACAAACCCCAAAAATTGTTAACCTTGTAGGTTACAAATAGGTGTTTGTAAGGAAAATAAATGAAATTACTAGATATAAGATAAGATTTGTGGTACAAGGTTTCCTACATAAACCTGGGATTAAAAACATATACAAACATTTATATGAAAATCCCATAAAGATTTACTTTGCCACCTATTAGTAGTCATTTCTTCGTTTCTTACTAAGGAACAAGAGGCCCAACTATTAAAAGTGCTCAAACAACACAAGAATGCTATTGCTTGGAATGTGATCAACATCAAGGGAATTGACCCTTTAGTGTGTATGCAACACATCTACTTGAAAAGGATGCAAAACCACGTAGGCAGATGCAACGCTCGCTCAACCCTACCATGCAGGAAGTGGTTAGGGTTGCGGTGCTTAAACTTCTGGATGTGGGTATAATCTATCCAATCTCGGATAACCAGTGGGTCATCCCTACTCAAGTTGTTCCAAAGACAGCCGGTGTCACTGTAGTCAAGAATGCTCAAAATGAACTTGTTCCTACTCAAGTGCCCACAGGATGGAGGGTATGCATAGAATATAGGAAACTTAATGCGGTCACATGTAAGGATCATTTTCCCTTACATTTCATGCACCAAATTTTGGAAAGGGTAGCTAGCCACCAATACTATTGCTTTCTTAATAGATATTCTGGGTAAAACCAAATTGAGATCTCCCCTGAAGACTAGAAGAAAACCACATTCATATGCCCCTTTGGTACTTTCGCTTATCATCGAATGCCTTTTGGGTTATACAATGCTTTCTCCATGTTTTAGCATTGTATGCTGAGTACATTCAGTGACATAGTGGAACATATTGTTATGGTCTTCATGGAAGATTTCTCTGTATTTGGTGATTCATTCGAGGATTGTTTGAGTAACCTCGAGATTGTTCTCACTAGATGCAAAGAAAATAACTTGGTACTCAATTAGGAGAAGTGTTATTTCATGGTTCGTCAAGGAATTGTCCTTGGCCATATTGTATCTGAAAAAGGTCTAGAAGTTGACATGTAAAAAATTGATTTGATCGCCAACTTACCCACACCCAAAACCGTAAGGGATATAAGATCATTCTTAGGGCATGCAGGGCCCTACAGAAGCTTTATTAAAGATTTTAGTTCTATATCTCACCCTTTTTATGAACTTTTATTCAATGATGCACAATTCGAATAGACTGAGGCATGCCAAGTGGCTTTTGAAAAATTGAAAGGCATGCTGACGTCTGCTCCAATTATGCAACCTCCAGATTGGAACCTGCCCTTTAAACTATGTGTGATATAGTGATTATGCAGTTGGGGCTGTTTTAGGGCAATGTAAGGATAAAAAGCCTTACGTGATTTACTATGCAAGTAAGAGTTTGAATAGTGCATAGATCAACTATTCAACCACTGAGAAGGAATTGCTTGCAGTGGTCTTTACACTTGACGAATTTCATTCTTACTTTATTGGATCGAAGATTGTGGTGTTTTCTGATCATTCTATGCTCAAGTATCTTCTTTCTAAAAAAGATGCTAACCCCTGATTAATCCAATTGATCCTCCTACTCTAGGAATTTGACTTGGAAATCAAAGATAAAAAGGGAGTAGAAAATGTTGTGGCAGATCACCTTTCTAGACTTGTCATTTCTGACCCTGTTGAGCCAACACCAATCCAGGACAATTTCCTAGATGAACACCTTTTTGCATTGTCCCAACCCCCTTAGTTTGCAAATATTGTTAATTATCTTGATATGGGCAGCATTCCTAACCATTGGACTAAGTAAGATAGATTTGTTCTTTGCTGAGGTCAAACATTTTTTCTGAGATGATCCATATTTGTTCAAATATTACCCATATCAAATTATCAAGAGATGTGTGCCAAATAATGAGATTTCTAGTGTCATTTCCTTCTGCCATTCATAGGCTTGTGGGGGCCATTTTTCTGCTAAAAAGACATCTTTCAAAATTTTGCAATGCACGCTTTTTAAGGATGCTCATAAATTTTGTAAGACCCGTGAGCACTGCCAGAAATTGGGCAATGTTTCCAAAAGAAAAAAAACATGATGCCCTTGAACCCAATTTTGGTAGTGAAACTTTTTGATGTATGGGGCATAGATTTTATGGGACCTTTTCCTCCTAGTTTTGATTTCATTTATATCTTGGTTGCTGTTGATTATGTCTCAAAATGGATAGAAGCTATTCCCTGTCAAAATAATGACACAAAATAGTACAAAGATTTCTAAAGGTGAATGTGTTTTCACGATTTGGAACCCCTCGAGCCATCATAAATAATGGGGGATCGCATTTTTGTAATAAAAGTTTTGAGGACCATATAAAGTAATATGGAATAACTCACAAAGTGGCTACCCTTATCACCCACAAACTAGTGGGCAAGTAAAGGTATCAAATCGTGAAATCAAGCGGATTTTGGAGACTACCATAAACCTTAATCGAAAGGGTTGGTCTATTCGACTAACCGATGTATTATGGGCTTATTAGACATCATTCAAAACTCCCATCGGAATTTCTCCTTACTGTCTAATTTATGGGAAAGCTTGCCACTTGCCAGTGGAACTTGAGCATGAAGCTTATTGGGCCATTAAACAGTTCAACCTTGATATGGATAAGGCTGGATCTAATTGGAAGTTTCAGATGAATGAATTGGAAGAGTTGCGCAAAGAAGCCGATGTAAATTCTAGAATATACAAAAAGAGGACAAAGGCTTTCCATGATAATCACATCCTCAGGAAAACTTTTTACCCTGAGCAAAAAGTCTTCCTTTACAATTCTAGGCTTCACTTGTTTCCTGGCAAGCTCAACTCTTGATGGACTAGTCCATACATTATCAAAATGGTGTTTCCATATGGTGCTGTTGAGATTTATGATTCCAAGGATGGCCAGATGTTTAAAGTCAATGGCCAAAGATTGAAGCCATTCTTGGAGATCGCACTACCTGAAGAGGAAGACATTCCTTTTGATTATCTTGTCTACAAAGAGTAATAGGCCCTTGATCTGACAAAGGCCTTATTTTGTGAATGTTATGTATGTTTTTCTTTTGTTTTGTCTAACTTTGGATAGGGGGCAGCATAGATGCACTTTTAGGTGACTTTCTCCCTTTACTTTCCTTTACATTTATAATCCCTCATGTTACTTTTATGGTTTTGCATTGCACGCATAAACATCAAGGACGATGCACATAATTGGTTGGGGGCGGGAACAAGCATGCTTGCCCAATTTTAAGCACTTTGTCAGCACTTTAGGAATTTTTAATTGCCTACATTTATTTTTTGTTTATTTATTTATTATTTATTTTTCATTTTAGAAAAGAAAGTTTTTAAAAGAATTGAAACAATTTGAAGATATATAGAAATCTAGAATTTTCATACTTTTGGAAGAAAATAAAAAGAAAGTTTGCATTTTTCAAAGGAGGAAACCTATCAGAAGATTACCAAAACTTAGTTTCCACATACACACACATTCATTTTTTGACATTTTGGATAGGAAGCTTTAATGCTATTTTTTGAATTTTTTCAGGAGAATGCATTGTAAACTTGAGATTTAGTTTGTAGAGTATTTTTCTTTCCTGGTTCATTTTTTGTGAATTGTATGTACTGGAACCAAGATTAATTAATTCGAGCGAAATGAGAAATGCTACCTAGTGTTTACTTTTGATTTGAAAAAAATAAAAAATAAAGACAAGCATATATTGAGAAGTTTGTGATTATTTTGGTTTGTAACCTTTTTAACTCGAGTTAGTAAGCTCAGAGGGATATATCTATATCTAGTGCCCTAAAGCCATTTGGTTTGGGAGTCATTCGCCTAACACTTACTACATGGGTTAATTAGAAAACTTAAAGGACCTATACATTGCATAGTCATAAAATGATTTGTTAAAGAGAGAGAGAGAGAGAGAGAGAGAGAGAGAGATAATGATGAATTATGGCCCAACGAGTGTCCGTAGAAATTTTCAAGCGATATATGTAGAAATGCATAAGGACTTAGATTGCTCCTTAGGTTCCAACTTTTGTTATATTATATGAGCTTGGAGATTTCTATGTTGAAAAAAGTAAGTTAGTGAAGAGTGTCTGTAAGAGTTTGCAAAGAAGTATGTGCAGGGAAAAACAAGGACCATATTTGCTCCCTAGATTCTAACTTTTTTTATATCATATGAACTTGGAAACCTTTGTGTTGAAAAAAGATAGTGGAAAAAAAGAGGCCAATCGAAGTAAATAGTAAAGTGGTAGCTATCTTACTACCTTTAAGAGGAAATTTTTTTTTGCAATCTAGGGGGATTAGAATATTTGAAGGAAAAATTCCATTTTTACAACTTTATCATGGAATATTTGAAATAAGTTTTTAATGTATACATTTTTCATAGCACAAGCAAGTTGGTTTGAATTTGAGAAAGTTTTCAAAAGTAGAACTATGGACTAGACCTTGAAAAGTCTTAGAGTTTGATTATTCCAGATTTTAAAAATATCCGATATGAGTGAATTTTCTTTTTGGGAATTTCTTTTCTTCTTTATTTTTGATATTCTTCTTTAAAGAGAGAGAGAGAGAGAGAGAGAGAGAGAGAATTTTATAGGTATACTCATTACAAATCCTCACAAGGCACAACTCGTCCACTAGGAGAAACTTAGGGGTTTAAGGGCTTGCTGCATATGCTAAATGCAGTCGAGAGTACTAGCAAAAATGGAGTTGCATTCATGTTTACTTTTATTGCATTGCATTAGTTTTAGGTTAGATTAGGTCATGAAGAATTCCTCATTTTATTTCACAATTTTTGGTAGGGACTACCAAAATGCTAGTTGGGGGGTGTGATAAGTCCTTAAAAATGCATATTTTCATATACATTTTGGACCATGTTAAGGACTCATTGACTTGAAAGAGCTTCATTTAGTGTGATATAATGGTTTCATGCATTTTAAATTTATTTTAGTATTTTTCTGCATAAATTGCTTAAAAATCAATTTTTTTTGGCATGGAATGTGAAAGCTGCCATTTTTGGAATTTTTTTGAAAATTATTTTTCTCATGAAATAAGTTAAAATTTCATCATTATTAGTTCATTCATATAAAATCATGAAAAATGGTGTGTATTTTCATTATTATTTCATGAGAGATGGACCCACAATTATGCATTTGTGATCTTAGGGTTAAAATTGTCTTTTCACATGAATTCACATTTTTTTTGTCATAGAAAATGGATGACATGGGTCCCATTTTCAAGAATTGAGGTAAGAAAATTATTTTCAAAAGAAATGAGAGAAGAATTGAAAAGAGGAAAAAAATTGAAAGAAAACAACACAAAAATTAGCTTCATGGTCCCACACACATTCACATGTGTGAGGACACACTTGTGGGACATTCAAGAAGGGGTCCACCATCTTTTATTGCATCATCCAAATTATCACTTGATAATTTAAAGATAATTTCAAAAGATCTCAAACTACTTCATAGAAGGAAGCCACACAAGAGACCTTCTTTGCAAAGGAGTAGGAATTGAAAAAAAAATGGAAAGAAAGTGTGGGATGCCTAACATGATCTGGTTCAGATTTTAAATTCAATTTTTATTGAAAAAGATTGAGAAAGAATTATCTTGGAAATATCTCTTTGATTTTGGAGCTAACAAGGAGAATCTTCTATTGAGGGAAAGTTGACAACACAAAAGACAAAGGAGGAAGTTCTACACTTTATGTGGGCCATGTTTGATATCATTTGAGGATTTTTCTCTCAAATATCTCTCAAGAGAGTCTCAATGCAAGGTGGCAAATACAAGAAATGAAAGGAACATCAAATAAAGACTTCCAAAGAAAGAAAGAAAAGAAAAGAAAAAAATAAAAAAAAGAAGCAAGCCAAATTCAAAGTGGATCTCATGCCCAAGACCTTTCATGGCAACCCAATTTTTTTCAATTTAAATTATTTTAAAGATTTAATCAAATCAAGAGAGAAAGGAAACTTTGGGGCTTGAAAAAGTATAAATAGGGCACCCTTGTGGTAGTCTAAAGTATGGAAAAATTACCCAACTCCCACCTTTAGATTTTTTTACACTCATCTCTCCCTTTCATGTCTCTACATCTTAAGTCATCAAGGAGACTTAGCCCTAAAGCCACACCACCAACCTTGAGGATTTAACTAGAAGGAGGAATTCTTTTCCATCTTAGTATGTGTAATATTTTGTTTTAATTTTTTTTTTCATATTGTATAAAGAATTGCCATACTAATAGTTTAATGATATTCATCTTTATTGTTCTTATTTTTATGGATGTTCTTATTGCTTGATTTATGTTCTTTTGTTTGGATTGACGACCCAATATAAGATAGAATATTTTAAGTGATTTTTAGGCTTGGATTAAGGGAGGATATTGAGAAAATATTTTTACCACCTTTGACTTTAGTTTTACCACCTTTGATTTCCTGTTTTCACCAACTTTTATTTCAGCATTCTACCACCTTTGAATTCTTACACTTTTATTTTAATTTCTGCACTCTTCATGTTTATGTTCTTTCATAGTTTTATTTAGGGGTGTTTATTGCTAAAACTTGCATTAGTTTTCATGCATATTTCAATTTTTGAAATCATGTTAGGGGTGTTAGTCAAATAAGATTTAGAAATCAGATTTGAAGATTTTTATGATTGATCATTATTTTGTGCAAAAACAAGCCTATAGTTCAATGAAAAATCTAAATTTAACATAGACAAACTGAGCATGGAATGGGTGGCATGTTTGAATTAGTTGTAACACTTGATTGCCTGCACCACAAATTGGATAAATTTCGGCATTGAAACTAGTCTAGACTTGTGCAGAAATTAATCTTAACAAGGTTCATGTTGGACGACTTTTCAAAAACAATTTGCACATGCTTATACCAGTTGAATCCTGATGTTTACAACTATTCTTAAACCTAAATCAGAACTGAAAAATCAATGAAAATAGTCCAAAATTAGTTTTGAAATAGTGGTGAAAGATGGCCATTATTCAAGTAATTGTTTGATGTGTTTGTGAACTATTAAAAACTAATTTTCTGCACTTAAAAGATTGAAGATTTAGATCTGAAATTGAATTAATTTAGCAGTAAAAGTCTAATTTCTGAATGTTTGTTGGCAGCCCATCTTATACATGCATCATACCATTACATGCAGACTATACATTCATGCATTAGGTAAATTGTTTTTTGAAAATCTTCATTATTTTTGCATATTTTTGCAAAACTCTGCCAGTTTTGCTACCGGTCTCAAGCCCGGGTAAAGGAGGAGGGTTGCGTTAGGTAGGTGACAACCAGAGTAAAACTTTGTCACAACCCAAACATGAATTCTGAACAAATGATATTTCACGATAAGGCTAGGGCGTTCCCTGCTTTAAACGACGCATTGCAGCATCGCCCGCTGCAGTGAAAAGTGTGCAAGGGCTACCGCATGACTTTGGGCTAATGCGGTTAAAGAAGTTAGTCCATGAGAAGAAGAGGAGGAATAGGAAAATTAGACTTGCTACTTGGAATATAGGAACCTTGACAGGCAAGAGCATGGAGTTGGTTGAGGTAATGAAAAGAAGAAAAATTAGTGTGGCTTGTATACAGGAGACAAGGTGGAAAGGGAATAAAGTTAAGGAGCTCATAGATGGGTATAAGCTTTTCTATGCAGGAAAGAGTAATACAAGAAATGGAGTGGGTATCATTATAGATAAGGATCTAAAAGAGAAAATTGTGGGGGTAAAGAGGTTTGGTGATAGAATTATAGCAATTAAACTAGTACTAGAGGAAGACATAATTCATATCTTTAGTGCATATGCTCCCCAAGTAGGACTAGAAGAAAGTGTGAAAAGACAATTTTGGGAGGAGATGGATGATTTAATGCGAGAAATCCCAAATAGTGATAAAATTTTCCTTGGAGGGGATTTAAATGGGCATATAGGAAGAGATAATATAGGATATGAGAGAGTGCATGGAGGGCATGGATTTAGAGAAAAGAACGAATTCGGAAACACTATATTGGACTTTGCAGTGGCATTTGATCTTATAGTAGCAAATACTTACTTTAAAAAGAGAGATGAGCATTTAATTACATATAAAAGTGGGAGTAATAGGGGTCAGATAAACTTTTTTCTAATTAGAAAACAGGACCGATTGGCTTGTAAAGATTGTAAGATTATCCCAGGAGAGAGTTTGACTACGCAACATAGGCTTGGAGTTTTAGATATTTGCATTAGAAGTAAAAAGAGAGCAGTAGTAAATAAAATGGACCCTAAAATAAGGTGGAGAGATTTGAAGGGGGAAAGAGCAAATATATTTAAGGACAAAATGATTGAGAAAGGAGAATGGAATATTGAAGGAGAAACTACAGTAATGTGGAATCAAATGGCTAATTGTATTAGGAATGTTGCAAAGGAGGTACTTGGAGAATCAAAAGGGAAGAGACATATTAATAAAGAAACATGGTGGTGGAGTATGGAAGTTCAGGAAGTTATTCGACAGAAAAAACATTGCTACAAAGTTTGGCAGGGGACTAAGAGTATAGAAAATTTTGAGTTGTATAATAAGGCAAAGAAAGAAGTTAAGAAAGTAGTAAGTAGTGCAAAGTTCAAAGCATACGATGACCTCTATAATAGGTTGGGAACAAGAGAAGGAGAAAAGGATATTTTTAAGCTTGCAAAAATAAGAGAAAAGAAAAGTAGGGACTTAGATCATGTCAAATGTATCAAGGACAATGAGGAAAATATTTTGGCGAAGAACAACGATATTAAAGAAAGGTGGAAAGAATATTTTAATAAACTTTTAAATGAAAAATATTTGGGCGATACAAGAGTGGAGGAGGATATTTCATTACAAGAGTATACTTTTCTCCGTAGAATTAGAGGGGTGGAAGTGAATGAAGCATTGAAGCAAATGAAGACAGGAAAGGCAACAGGCCTAGATGGTATTCCGATAGAGGTATGAAAATGCTTAGGAGAGGTTGGAGTAAGTTGGTTAAGTAGACTATTCAATAAGATACTTGTGACAAAGAAAATGCTGGATGAATGGAGAAGAAGCATTATAGTACCTATATATAAGAATAAAGGAGCTATACAAAATTGTACCAATTATCGAGGGATTAAACTTATGAGTCACACTATGAAGTTATGGGAGAGAATAATAAAGCAAAGACTGAGAAAAAAATACTAAGATTTCGGAAAATCAATTTGGTTTTATGCCAGGGAGATCAACTATGGAAACTATCTTTTCACTTAGGCAATTAATGAAAAAATACCGAGCAAAGAGGAAAAATCTACATATGGTCTTTATTGATTTGGAAAAAGCCTATGATAGGGTACCGAGGAATTTAATTTGGTGGGTCTTAAAGAAAAGGAATGTCCCAAGAGGTTACATTGAAATTTTAAAGGATATGTACGAAGGTGCAATAATAAATGTGAAAACCACATGTGGAGAAACGGGCGGATTTCTCTTGACTATAGGCTTACATCAGGGATCATCCTTAAGGCCTTATCTTTTTGCATTAATTATGGATGAGTTAACTGTGCATATTCAAGAAGAAGTACCATGGTGTATGTTGCTCGCAGATGATATAGTATTGGTGGATGAATCAAGAGGGGGTGTAAATGCAAAGCTTGAGAGATGGCGGAGGGCATTAGAATCTAGAGGCTTTAAAATAAGTCGTACAAAGACAGAATAGATGGATTGCAATTTCAGTGGACATATACAAAGTGTTGAAACCACTGTCAAAATTAAAACCCATGAGTTACCACGTGAAGATTCTTTTCAGTACCTAGGCTCGATGATTAGTAAGGATGGGGCGATTGACGAAGATGTGGAGCATAGGATAAGAGCTGGATGGTTGAAGTGGAGACTCGCTTCGGGAGTACTTTGTGATAGACAAATACCAACAAAATTAAAGGGAAAACTTTACAGGACAGTGGTTAGACCAGCTATGACATATGGAGCAGAATGTTGGCCAATTAAGAATACACATATTCATAAGATGGATGTAGCGGAAATGAGAATGCTTAGGTGGATGTGTGGTAAAACTAGGAAAGATAAAATTAGAAATGAGCGCTTTCGAGAACATTTAGGGGTAGCACCAATAGGAGATAAGATTAGAGAAACTCGTTTAAGATGGTTTGGGCATGTTGAGCGTAGGCCAGTAATGGCACCGGTGAGAAAAAGTTTGGATATACAGGTGGAGGGTCCATCAAGAGGTAGGGGTAGGCCAAAGAAAACATGGATGGAAGTCATTAATTCAGATTTGAAGAAGTTGCACTAATCAAAAGATTTAGCTTAAAATAGAATAGAATGGAGAAATAGAATTCATGTAGCTGACCCCAACATGGTTGGGATAAGGCTTTGATGATGATGATGATTGTTTACCTTAGGAATCTTAGGTTTCAGATTTGCATTCTTTTTTTTTCATGCATGATTTGATACATTCTTGATTTAGAAAATTGCTTTGTTTAGTTGCATTGTATAGTTTTTGGAAGTTAAGTAGTATTAGAAGCTTACTAATTTGATTTTAAATTTTGATGTAGATTTTCTTTTTAAATCTTCTTCTAATTTGAATTGATGTTGTAAATTTTTTTTTATTTTTAAAAAGTGTAGATTCGTAACTTAACTTACTTTAACTTTTAATTTAGGAAAGTTTTTGTTCTCTTTCACTTCTGTTTATTTAGTTTCTAACATTGTTTGGTTTTGCTTTTAGTAAGTCTTTAATTTTAGTTTGCTGTTATGGGAAGTTCTAATGTGTGTTTTATTTTGCAAAAATTTTAGCTTTTGTTTTTAGGAAGTTTTAGAATTAGGATTTTTAATTTAGGAATTGTTATTGTAATTATTTGATTATTAGGAATGAATGTATTTGTTTGATTGTAAATTAGGTTAGTTTTAGAACTTTATTTAAGCAAGTGACAAGTTGAAAACATCTTAAAAATATTATGCCCTGATGATTAACCTAATCTCACCAGTTTATTACTACATCGTAGCTCTACACTTGGGGTTGACGATCAAAGTTTCCTATGAAAGCTCTAGAGGAGATGATATCCAAAATATATTTTCTACTTAGAACAATGAGATCTTTATCTTATGGTTGAGAGAGAACCTCTTTTTATAGCCTAAATTTTGTGCCACATGATATTAATCCAACTAGAGTAGGAATTGGTACAAAAAAGAAAAGTCCCACTTAAAATAGGAATAGAAATTCACACAATGGTAGTCTTATAATTTTGGATAGCACAATTTCTGTAAACTTCCCAAGACCATAACTTTGCCATTTTAGCTCCAATTGTTGCAATCTTAGAACATACGTGTATTTACTCGAAACGAGGCTTCCAACGTAGGTCACTTGCCCATTTCTGACGCCACTTAGTTTGTGAGATACAATACTTTGAATCCAAATACCTTCATTCCAGCTCTTCTGAGACTCTTTAATCTCTTTAAACTCCTAGTCTAAAATAAATAGAAATATAACTTTAATTAGAACTAGATTTTTGTTCATTCCATGAATTTAGCCAATATAATAAAATTCTTAGAATCTCCCCCTTTGTCTTTTCATTTACAAAAGCTCTCTAAAACAATAAAATTTGATTTACCTAAAACAAAATCACAAAAACATTGAATTTTCAGCAAAAATAAAAATTTACCAATTAGCAATTGTAGACTTGTATTGTTTCTATCTGTCGCTAAATATCTAAATTTTTAGCATCTCGACTTTAAACAACCCCTGAATGCCTTATTCTCCCACTTTTTGTCCATAATTGACAATATTAATGATCAATCATACAACAGATTTGTAAATCAGACTCCAGCAAAGTTCCCCCTCAATAACAACTCACCCTTAATTGTATATTTCTAGCAGCACTAGGGTGGGAGCTTGATTTTCTTTATCAAGGTTTTTTCCGTGTAGCCACCCATACTTGTATAGTTTGATTGTTCAGCAAAGTGTGAGCAACTTCTTTGAGTAGATCAGACTCAAATTTAGCACCTTCTTACAAGATTTCTTATCTTTTAGCATAGATGACTATATCTTAGATGGGCCTTCTTTTTTTTTTATTGAATCTCATTCTGGACATCTCTTACGATCAAAACACACACAATTTAGTGCAGCCCACTCTGATACAAATTGAAGGCTTTGAGTGGGCCTCTAGAATGGGTTAACACAATCAATCTCAACAATTATGTGTGCAATTAATCAACTACTTAGTTTAAATAAATCAAACACAAAAGCACACACCACAAGAGCATAATTTTTATGTAGAAACCAAAACCAGGAAAAACTACGAGTTCGTGCTGGATTCATAATCAAATACGATGGATTATCACGCAATAACAAGCCACTTGCAAGCATCCACATGACTTTGCAATTCAACCTCCTGTAAAGAATCACTCTACAACAGCTGCTTGTCGTTAGCTACTACAAACCCAAATAACCAGGCGCTTCTAGTTGTTAGCATGACTCCTCAAGTTTCTACACTAAGATGATAGTCTTCCACAAAGAAATGTAGAAGAAAAGAATCTTTAGAGAAGAACTTCAACCTTTTAACTCTCCAATGAAAGCTCTAGACAAGATGATCTCCAAAACATATTCTTCAATTAGAATAATGAGATCTCTGTCTTAGGGTTGCAAGAGAACCCCTTTATAATTTCAGACAGCACAATTTCTGTAAACTTCCAGATATCATAACTTTCCCATTTAGCTCCAATTAACATAATTTTCTAACCTACGAATATCTACTTAAAACAAGCTTTCCAACGGTAGGTCGCTTGCCCATATCTGATGCTCAGTTTGTGAGATATGACCTCTTTAATCTAAATACTGTCATTGTAGCTCTTCTGAGACTCTTTGACCTCTTCAAACTTCTAGTTTAAAATAAATAAAAATACAACTTTAGAACTGGAGTTTTGTCCAATTTATGAATTTAGCCAATATACTAAAATCCTTACAAAGCCCATATAGACTGATACTTCCAACACAATTGGAGATACCAGATGGCAAGTCAAATTACTTCGAGCAATGTTTGTGAAGATCTATGTGAATACAAAAGACAGATTTTGACGACGATGGCAAGGAGCAAGAGAAAAATTTCTCTTTAACTTTCTTGTATTTTCTTCACAAATTTTGAGTTATTTGTCCTGTAATCAAATGCTTTTCATCAAGGATGTAATTAATGGTCCATGAATTTTCATGATCAATAAGGTGATGTACCCACACAAATTAAATATAAAACACCCCAATAAATGGAGGGAAATTTATATCCAATGGAGTTTAGTGAATTTATTTTATTTATGCATGAATTTATTGTGTACACTTATCGGCGCCCTTATAGCTTGTGTACAACATGTCCAAACCACATATGTGAGGTAAAATGACTCACATGTACACCGATGGATAAGGTAAGGTTCGAAGTCTGATCCTCCAAATAAGAGCTATCAATTCTAACCAATGGGTAAGGAGCCATTCTCGGGCAAAGAAATGACGAGTTGCTATGGGGAAAGCAATATTTTAGTGCCATTTCTTAACTTACATGTACGTAGAAACAAAAAAAATCCAAAGCTCCATAGCATCTTATAATTAGAACAAGCCATGAAACTTCCAACTGTTACAATCTTTGTCAGCATTGAATGATGCTACAATTCAAACTCATCTTGCAACAATAAATCAAGTCCAGTTAAAAACTTAGCCAGCAATCCAATATAAAAAGGCTTATCGGCCCTCTCTTAAATGAACTCAGAACATAAACATATGCGTATTCGATTTGATTGATAAAAAGCGTACGATTGATCACCAGCATACATCAGATGACCCCAACCACACCAGTGAAAATAGCACTTGTGCTGGTGCTCATAACTACCACAGTGGACAGCTTGGAAGCAAGAAACATGAGGATAAAGGAGAAAGAGACCAGGATGGTGTTCTACATGCAAGATTGGGAGTCTAGCAGAAATGTCACAGCAGTCCTTGTAGCTGGAAGGAATGGTACTTTTTCGAGCATTCTCAATTATGCCACGATCATGGTTGTGGATGATGCAATCACAAAAGGGCTAGATCGGCAATCCAAACAGATTGGAAGAGCATCAGGGATCTATGTTAACTCGGCGTTAGATGCTTTTGATCTTCACCTCCTCTTTTCCATAGTCTTCACTAAGAAAAAATACAGTGGTAGCAGCATAGAGATCCAGGGGGCGGACTGATTTTTCCTGAAGCAGAGAGAGGTGTCGTGGTGTTTGGAACAGGGTATTTTCATTTGCCCAGGGATTCGCGGTGTTGGAGATAGTCTACCTTTACCTGGCTAACCTCAATGCAGTGATCAGATTCAATGTCACCATTCACAACTATTGAACTGATCGTTCA
The DNA here is from genome assembly GCA_037013555.1 of Sextonia rubra. Lineage (NCBI taxonomy): Eukaryota > Viridiplantae > Streptophyta > Magnoliopsida > Laurales > Lauraceae > Sextonia > Sextonia rubra. Next base: position 13,644,340 of record JASUAD010000011.1, read on the forward strand.
TTCTTGTTTGGAGTGATGTTTGTGCTTTTTCTCTCTTCATAGCGGTCTTGCAGCAGTTAATTTGTTCCACCTTACAACAACATGAATAATGCGTTATTAGGCAACTCCCTACTAGAGAACTTATCCTGGATCTATTTTGTGAGGATGTATTAATTACAGTCTTATTTGAATCAAATATGTAATGATGGAAAACCAAATATAAAAATGAACATTAGTAAATTCTTCAATTGTGTCACTACAAATGCTGAAATGTCATTTCCCCCCATCTTTAGCACTATTTAATAGTTGGCATACTGAATCATATACAGAATGGGCTGGTTTAGATCGATCCTAACTGGATGATTATGAATTACTTCCATTTATTAATCCAGGTAAGAAGATAAAAGATCAAATAAGGGTTCATTCAAATTATGATTCGAAATGTAATCAAAGATTTATGCGAAATCCCTAGTATTTTTGACCACTACAAGATCAACAATGCCATAATCTTGGGCTTTTGTTGCTAACATAAAAACATCCCTTTCCATGTCTTCGGATACAACCCATAAAGGATTACCCGTTCTTTGTACATAAATCCTTGTGAGGGTTTTGCCTAATTTTAGCAGCTCTTCCACTTCCAAGATAAATTCTCCTGTGGGTGCCTTATAAAAAGAACTAGCTAAATCGGAAAAATTGGGTGCTATCATATACCTTTGCATAGACTAAGGTCACGAGTTGGAGATAAGCGGACTCGAACGGCTGACATTTGCCATAGGGTAAACCATCGCCTCTTGGGCCTTCCCGACTGATTCTATCATAGAGGCCAACGATAGACAATAACTCGCCCCGAACACAGCTTACAACTTTCATTGTACTGTGCTCTCCAAAAAGCAACTCTTCTCAAAATCTCAAAGGGTGCTGAGTTGGAATCCCATTCTAAGGATTCTTGTGGTTCTGGAGGATCTAGCTACATGAGAACTAGGAACGGGGAGCTTTTCCCCTTTTTCCGCCTGACTCTTTGGTCTTAAGAATGTTGGTTCACTACCTTATAGGGCCCACATTGAGCTATTAACAATCAATGGGCTGGACGAGTATCAAATTGAGGCGAGTGCCAATTAATAGCATGCTACTTTTGGATTTTTGGTACCTATTCTTAAATGTAAAAGAATACTTTTTTCCTTTAATTTTTAAATTTATATTCATTTCTTATTGCACATAAAATTTTACTTTTTCTATTGCATATTGTTTTCTTATTTTTAAACATTAATGCCAATTAAAATTTAATTGTGTTTAGTTTAAAATATAAATAATATTTATGTAATTTATGATCATACGGCTAAGTAAAGAAAATCTTTTTTTTCTTTTTATGACCCAAGGTACCCCTCACTAGCCCAGCCTTCGAATCTTTGGCCTCTGGTCTGGGGGTTATCTGATTTTGATGAGAAAAAACTATTCCATAAGGGGTACGCACACATAGTACAGGATAACTCAAGGGGCGGGAGTCGAAGTCAAGATCTTTTGGGGGCAAACTCAAAGTTCAAACCAACTGAGCTACCACCTTGGTAGCAAGTAAAGAAAATCTTAAAAGCATATACAAATGTTCTTATACATTTTTTTCTACAAAAATGCCCCCAAAGGCAATAGACCCCACTATGTCCCTTTGTTTTCCATCAATTTTCTACTATAGGTTTGAAAAGTCAGACGCGGGAGCCTTGGAAAAATTGTCACATTCAAAGAACAAGAAGAAAGGGTGGAGGGTTTGAATACAAAGAATGCTATCAGGAAAAAGATGAGGAAACAAATATTAGGTTGTGATTTTAATGCACCCTTGTTTGGGGTTAGTTTGGCTTGTCTTTGGATATTGTACATTTGGGGACGCATATAAATGAGAAAAGTGTTCTTCTAGCATTCACCTCATCAAGTAGGTACTTGGTTTTGACTTGGGTACACTGGAACACCCGAACATTCCTTTTAACTATCTAAAGATTAAGATTGGCCTTTAACCCTAACAAGCGTCAATTTTTTCTAGTTGTACAAGTTTTGAACCTTGGATATGCCATCTTTTTTTGTGCAAGGGCTATTTTCCTATGTGAGTGGACCTTTTTCTCATGTTTATGGGTTCTCTCTTGTTTCTAGTTTCCTTGGATTACAAAAATTACTTCTGATGCTTTCCATGAGGCATTTCAGATTTTCCACCTTCCCATTCCCATGTTTGATATCACGGACAATGTTGGGTGGCACAACAGAAAAACCTTGTGATCCACGGTTTGACAATGATAAATGCCCAAGCGATCAATCACATGAATAAAACAATATACTTATTCACCCAAAGCCGTAGGCTTGCCCTCCACCCAATAGGAGTTAGACATGTCATTTGATTTTTTAAATTGCTAATCACATGTTTATAAGACTCTTGTGGAGTCAATGTCTTTATTTTGTTTCCATCCTTACCCTTTCAAATAACGAAATATTGTCAACTTCTCTTTGCACAAAACTCCTCTAACCACATCCCTAATCTTTCCCACCCCTATCTTTTACTCTTACTCTTCAATGTCTTTACCAAAAAAATGCATCAATGGGCCCCATTTCTTTAATTAAAACCATTCAAGATAAAGTTTTTCTTCTCTAGCTAGCACCCTAAATTGAAGTAAGACCCACTTTCAATTTGATCATTTACAAATATGATTTAAATTGAAAAGAACTTAAAAAAACAAATTAAGAGAGTGAATTACAACAAACATTGACACTAGCAGCATGGAACAAAGACTTTTACAAAAATAAATAAATAAATAAATAAATAAATACATCGAATCCAGACTTTTTTCTTTTAGGGGGGCAAAGTAAGGGAAAAAATCATCATCATTATCAAAGCCTTATCCCAACCATGTTGGGGTCGGCTACATGAATTCTATTTCTCCATTCCATTCTATTTTGAGCTAAATCTTTCGATAAGTGAAACTTCTTCAAATTTGAATAATGACTTCCATCAATGTTTTCTTCGGCCTGCCCCTACCTCTTGATGGGCCCTCCACCTGTATATCCAAACATTTTCTCACCGGTACTATTACTGGCCTACGCTCAACATGCCCAAACTATCTTAAATGGATTTCTCTAATTTTATCCCCTATTGGTGCTACCCCTAAATGTTACCGAAAGCACTCATTTCTAATTTTATCTTTCCTAGTTTTACCACACATCCACCTAAGCATTCTCATTTCCGCTACATCAATCTTATGGATATGCGTCTTCTTAATTGGCTAACATTCTGCTCCATATGTCATAGCTGGTCTAACCACAATCCTGTAAACTTTGCCCTTCAATTTCATTGGCATTCGTCTGTCACAAAGCACTCCCGAAGCTAGTCTCCACTTCAGCCATCCAGGTTTTATCCTACGCTCCACATCTTCATCAATCTCCCCATTCTTACTAATCATTGCGCCTAGATATTGAAAAGAATCTTTACGTGGTATCTCATGAGTTTCAATTTTAACAGTGGTTTTAACACTTTGTACATGTCTATTGAAGTTGCAATCCATATATTCTGTCTTTATACGACTTATTTTAAAGCCTCTAGATTCTAATGCCACCTGCCATCTCTCAAACTTTGCATTTACACCCTCTCTTGGTTCATCCACCATTACTATATCATTAGCAAACAACATACACCATGGAACTTCTTCTTGAATATGCACAATTAACTCATCCATAATTAATGCAAAGAGATAAAGGCTTAAGGTTGATCCCTGATGTAAACCTATAGTCACGAGAATTCCACTTGTTTCTCCACATGTGGTTCTTACATTTGTTATTGCTTCTTCGTACACATCCTTAAAAATTTCAATGAAACCTCTGAGGACATTCCTTTTCTTTAAGACCCACCAAATTAAATTCCTCGGTACCTTATCATAGGCTTTTTCCAAATCGATAAAGACCATATGTAGATTTTTCTTCTTTGCTCGGTATTTTTCTATTAATTGCCTAAGTGAAAAGATAGCTTCTAAAGTTGATCTCCTCGGCATAAAACCAAATTGATTTTCAGAAATCTTGGTCTTCTTTCTCAGTCTTTGCTCTATTATTCTCTCCTATAACTTCATAGTATGACTCATAAGTTTAATCCCTCGATAGTTGGTACAATTTTGTATATCTCCTTTATTCTTATATATAGGTACTATAATGCTTCTTCTCCATTCATCCGGCATTTTCTTTGTCACAAATATCTTATTGAATAGTCTACATAGCCAACTTACCCCAACCTCTCATAAGCATTTTCATACCTCTATCGGCATACCATCTGGGCTTGTTGCCTTTCATGTCTTCATTCACTTCAATGCTTCTTTCACTTCTACCCATCTAATTATATGGAGAAAAGTATGCTCTTGTGATGAAGTATCCTCCTTAACTCTTGTATCGCCAAAATGTTCTTCATTTAGAAGTTTGCTAAAATATTCCTTCCACCTTTCTTTAATATCATTGTCCTTCACTAAAATATTTTCCTCATTGTCCTTGATACATTTGAAATGATCTAAGTCCCCACTTTTCTTTTCTCTTATTTTTGCTAGCTTAAAAATATTCTTTTCTCCTTCTCTTGTCCCCAACCTATTATAGAGGTCATCATATGCTTTGAACTTTGCACTACTTATTACTTTCTTAGCTTCTTTCTTTGCCTTCTTATACAGCTCAAAATTTTCCATATTCTTAGTCCTCTACCAGACTTTGTAGCAATATTTTTTCTGTCGAATAACTTTTTGAACCTCCATACTCCACCACTATGTTTCTTCCCTTTTGATTCGCCAAGTACCTCCTTTGCAACATTCCTAATGCAATTAGCCATTTGATTCTGCATTACTGTAGTTTCTCTTTCAATATTCTATTCTCCTTTCTCAATCATTTTGTCCTTAAATATATTTTCTCTTTCCCCCTTCAAATCTCTCCACCTTGTTTTAAGGTCCATTTTGTTTACTACCGCTCTCTTTCTACTTCTAATGCAAATATCTAAAACTCCGAGCCTATGTTGCGTAGTCAAACTCTCTCCTGGGATAACCTTGCAATCTTTACAAGCCAATCGGTCCTGTTTTCTAAATAGAAAAAAGTCTATCCGATTCCTATTACTCCGACTTTTATATGTAATTAAATGCTCATCTCTCTTTTTAAAGTAAGTATTTGCTACTACAAGATCAAATACTACTGGAAAGTCCAATATAGTGTTTCCAAATTCATTTTTTTCTCCAAATCCATGCCCCCCATGCACTCTCTTATATCCTCTATTATTCCTTCCTATATGCCTGTTTAAATCCCCTCCAAGGAAAATCTTATCACTATTTAGGATTTCTCGCATTAAATCATTCATCTCCTCCCAGAATTGTCGTTTCACACTTTCCTCTAGTCCTACTTGGGAACATATGCATTGATGATATGAATTATGTTTTCCTCTAACACTAGTTTAATTGCTATACTTCTATCACCAAATCTCTTTACCCCCACAATTTTCTCTTTCAAATCCTTATCTACAACTATACCCACTCCATTTCTTATATTACTCTTTTCTGCATAGAAAAGCTTATACCCATCCGTGAGCTCCTTAGCTTTATTCCCTTTTGTAAGGTCCCGAACCCCCACTAATCTTAGTTACGTTAATTAACCTTGTTTTATATTGATTAAGACTTGTTGAGGATTAATTTAGTGTAAAACTATTGGGTTTGGGCCTCAGATAGTTAGCTGGGCAGAGTTCGGACCTAACTTTAGTAGTTAAGGGCCTTTTGTCAATTATCCTTGCATCTCTTAGATACCCCGTCTACTACCTTTCGTGTAACTTTTCATGTGGATCGTCTTTCATGTTGGGCCCGAGTTGATCCGGACTCATCCTGGGCCAATTGAGGTCCTTTCGGCTTGAACTGAAATTTCTGGAAACAAGTGGACTTGCATGCAACTTCAGGAGAAAATTATGTTTAAAAGAGAAGCTCCACGTACCCTCTTCTTTCTTCCCTCGTTTCAGCTGGTGGAGCTCTCCTTTCCCTTTCTGAATTTCTTCTTCCTTCTCCTTGCATTGAGGTGCTGCTAAGGTTGGAGGGTTGTGCATGCATTGAGGATGGCATTCAACCATCTTCTCATTCTTCCTTGGGGTACCTCTCTCCTGTAATTATAATCCTCTCCCATAATATAAGGTAAAGGATTTGCCTCCTTCTCATACGTTGGGTTTGTTAGAGCCATGAAGATTCAATTTCCATGACATACATGTAAATCTAAGCCTCCATATTCCACATTTCATGTTACTTGTAGAGAACCCATTTCATTCTAGAGATTTTCCTAAGCACACAGCAAGAAAACGGAGTTTGAGAGGGTTAGCACTGTTAGAAGAGGCAAATACTTAGTTGTATGTACTGTATGCATAATTAAGTATGGATTATTGAGCTGGCTACTTGCATTTTTGTTATAATTGACGTAAATATGAGATGGAATGAATTACAAGGTGAACATGCATTAGATAGGTGTGTGGGCATCAAACACTTTCAAAGACAGTGTTACTGAGCCATAGGAACACTTCATTTATCCATGTTCTGTGTTGGATTGCGTTGGAACTGAGCTACAGAACTGTATTCAGATTTCTGAAGCTTACAGCAAAGCTACGGCTAAGCCGTGAGCATTTACAGCTCAAAGTCCAGAGAGCAGTAGAATGGGATTTTGTACTACGGCTCACATATGGCTAAGCCGTGAATTTCACTATGGCTAAGCCGCGTCCAGCCTGTACCCAAGCCATAGGTCTTCCTACGGCGAGCTTTCCAGAGAGCTCATGGAACCCAGTTTCTTCTACGGTTTGCGGACGGCTGCACCGTGGAATGCACTACGGCTAAGCCGTTAACTTCCCGTAATCGAGCCATAGGCTTAACACGGTTAAGCCGTAGGCCAACATACGGTTGGGCCGTAACTGCGCCTGAAAATTTACAAGGAGCATGAACCACTCGGCTAAGCCATAGCCTTGTATACGGCTAAGCCGTAAGAACCCAGTGAATGTAGGATGTTAGGAACCTTCCATGATCTTGTATGGCCTTAGTATTGGCACCTTTGACACCCCCACATTGGCCCACTGGTAATCACATGTTGGAAAGAATGAATGATTTCTAGATGATCCCCCAATGGCAAGTAATGGATGTTGGCATAAGAAGGGGTGTCCTGTATGCATATAAGGCGATACCAAGACGCGGTAATACAATAACACCGGACGTCTTATGAGTACATAGTGTTGAATGTCCTTGGGGATCATGGGTTACTTAATATAGAGTGAGTAATGATTTATTGGGTACTTTCTCAATCCGGATGCATGCATCTTGCTACAAAACCCCACCTTCAACGTGAACTACTTCCTTTAGCAAAACCTTGAGGCAATTCAGACCTGAGCTTCTAATGAGTGTGTGTCTGACAAGCCAGAGCTTATAATGAGTGCGAGCATGTTAGCCAAGGGTATGATCTGAGTCGACACCACTCAGCTTACGCCCTTTGGGTATATGTATGACACCACTGCAATAGGTTTATGATGGAGTAGTTGGTGCTCCTCGGGAAGCTAGCTTGATCCCCTAGCGACCCATATGATATGTATGCTCCCTTTTGGGAGAATAGAGCGTCGTGGTTGCCAATTAGTATGTATGACATTTAAGTTGTAATTCCTCACTCATGCATCATGTTCCATGATTATTCTTGTTGATATATTATGTTGTATTAGTTTCATATGCCTTAGTACTTGCTTAACTGTCATGTTAACACTGTTACCCTTAGTATTGCAGGTCCAGAACCCGGTCCCAATGCGGACACTGTCGCGCCCCCGAAAGGTACCCCAACGGTACCTCGGGGTGTAAACGAGTGGACAGATGGCGACGTCTATTACTAGCCATCCTACGGAGCGCGTGTATTCTTGGGATGTTATGCTTGGACCTTTTGTATCATACTCTTAAGTAGTATTCATGGAATGTACTTAAGAGACTTTAACACTATTGTATGTTTATATGTTTACTTATGAAGGTTAACAGACTATGAACTTCATGTGCTCTTGATAATTACTGAGTATTTCGCAGGATGTCGTTTATGATAAGTTATGTTTGTACGTATGTCAGCATACCTCACACGTTCCTGTAGAATCTCCCTTGTAGGAACTCGTGTATAATTCTTTAGGGCACGGATTTCTACGGGATTACGTATTCACTCCCTGGGGGCCCACTCAAATCCCCAAATTCCTGGGACCGGGGCGTGACATACGTAAGTAATGGTATCGGAGCTGCACCAGGAAGTCACTTAAAAGACTTAGCAAGGTTAGGAAGCATGGTGAAGTCCCGATAGGTCCGTTTGGTTGGATTTCTATTATAATGATAACCTATGGTATGACTGTAGTGTGTATGCATGTATATGTAGTATGTGTGTATGTTTATATATAGATATATATGATTAATCACCATTGTGATTGCAGAGCCATGGCGTCTGGATCCGGCACGAACAACAGCTCCGGTCATAATGACCGTAATAATATTGAGTTGGACGGCGCGGATCCTCCACCACCACCTCCTCCTCATCCCAATTACACTACGGAGGAACGGTTTATGACGCTAATGCATCAACTGGCTGCTAGCAATGCCAATAAAGTCACCACGCAGTTACAGTTGGCCGCCCTGTTAAACCGACAAGATCAGCCAGGAGATCCCAACTCCTTGTATGAGAAGTTCTGTAAGAGGGGAGCAACAGAGTTTACCGGACATGAGGATCCGTTACAAGCAGATGAATGGTTTGTCCACACGGAGAACGTTTTCGATACATTAACTTGCACACCCAGGCAGCAAGTGGTCCTCACGGCATCCATGTTTAGGGACATTACGGATACATGGTGGAAGAGTATCTGGCACCACATGAGGGCTATGCCGGATGCTACTGTTTGGAAAGCCTTTAAGAGGCAATTCAAGAAGAAGTTCATTCCCGACCACGTGACTCGCAAGAAGAAGGCAGAGTTCCTTTCCCTGCAGCAGAACCTTATGATCGTTGCAGAATACGTGCATGTATTCAGCTAGCTCTCTCGGTTTGCTCTAGACCTAATTGACACTGAAGAGAAGAGAGTGGAAAGATTTCTGGAAGGGTTAAGGCCTGCTATCAAGGGACATGTCACTGCCTTTCAACGTCCCGCTCCATATGATGATGCAGTAGCCAGGGCTTATGTAGCAGAAGAAATTAAGAAGAGCCTATTCTTGGGGGAGTCTAAGAAAAGTGTTCCGCCTTCTGGGAAAGGTCAGCAATATTCTAAGAAGCAGAAATGAGTTGTTAGTGGCACATCACGACTAGTCTACGGTGCATGCGAGAAGGGTCACGAAACTCGTAAATGTTGGAGGTCCATGGGAGCCTGTTTTGGCTGTGGCTCCATGGACCATCACTTGTCCGAGTGCTCGAGAAGGAAGGAATCTAGTCGAGCCTCGCAGCAGCAGCAGCAATCAGCCTCCAAAGGCGACACCTCCTGCGTCTAACCGACAGCCACAGCAAGTGAGGCAAGGCCAAGGGCAGACACGGCAAGGCCAGGGACAGCAGAGACAAGGACAGCAACACCGACCCTAAAGGCAAGGTCGCCCTTATGCTTTGACACAAGAAGAAGCAGAAGCGGCGGAGCATGTGGTTGTAGGTAAGGTTTCTGTTTGTGGCATTGAAGCTAAAGTGTTGTTTGATTCAGGATCTTCACACTCCTTCATCTCACCTCGATTCTCTAGTAGGATACGGGAATCGCCAGCACAGTTGTTGTATGAGTTGAGCGTTATCATTCCGGTTGGTAAGAGGGTAACTTGTGACGACTACTACCCCGGTTATCGAGTTCTCATCGTAGAAGTTCTTCTCCTAGCTGAACTTATCATGTTACCCATGCACGATTTTGATGTAATCCTAGGCATGGATTGGTTGACCAAATATATGACCTGTCTAAACTGTTTCCGTAAGACTGTCACCATAAAGGTGAGTGAAGATGGCCCAAGTACTGTATTCCAAGGTGACAAGAAGAGTTCGAACACTAGATTGATTTCAGCACTTTGAGTGGAAAGACTAATCCATAGTGGTTGCGAAGGGTATATTGCTTTCATTGTGGATAAGAAAGCCCCTAAGAAACTAGAAGATATACCCGTGGTTTGTGAATTCCTTGATGTATTTTCGGATGAAGTACTTGGCCTTCCTCCAATTAGAGAAGTGGATTTTACTATAGAGCTAGTACCTGGTACTGCTCCCATCTCTAAGGCTCCGTATAGGATGGCCCCGGCAGAGCTACGTGAACTGAAAGTACAGTTACAGGACCTTTTACAGTTACAGGACCTATTGGATAAAGGGTTCATTCGTCCTAGCACATCACCATGGGGAGCCCCGGTTTTATTTGTGAAGAAGAAGGATGGCACCGTTAGGATGTGTATTGATTATCGGCGGTTGAATCAGGTGACAATTAAAAACAAATATCCACTGCCTAGAATTGATGAATTGTTTGATCAATTACAGGGTGCGACACATTTCTGTAAGATTGATCTCAGGTCCGGATATCATCAGCTGCGAGTTAGGGACCAAGATACACTGAAAATAGCTTTCAGGACAAGATATGGGCATTATGAATTCTTGGTTATGCCTTTTGGATTGACAAATGCACCCGCAGTATTTATAGCCTTGATGAACAAAATCTTTTCATCATATCTTGATCGGTTCGTGGTAATTTTCATTGATGATGTTTTGGTATACTCCAAGACCAAAGATGAGCACGTGGGACATTTGAGGACTTCTCTGCAATTGCTAAGGGACCACTGGTTATATGCCAAACTAGACAAGTCTGAATTCTAGCTAGAACAAGTTGCCTTTTTGGGGCATATTATCTCAAAGGATGGGCTTGCAGTAGATCCCGCTAAGATTGAGGCTATAACTACTTGGCAGAGTCCCAAAACCATTGCAGAAGTTAGAAGCTTTGTTGGCCTGGCTGGTTATTATAGAAGGTTTGTGAAAGACTTTTCCAAGATAGTTGCACCTTTGACCAAATTGTCCCGGAAGAATGAGCCGTTCGTTTGGTCAGCGGAATGTGAGTCGAGTTTCCAACTCCTTAAGGAGAAATTAACCTCAGCCCCGATCTGGTACCGGATTTGTTATCTATACGGATGCTTCGGGGATTGGGCTAGGATGTGTACTCATGCAGAATGGAAAGGTAATAGCTTATGGATCTCGACAATTGAAGGAACATGAGAAAAGCTATACCACATATGATTTAGAATTGGCTGCAGTAGTCTTTGCGCTGAAGATGTGGAGACATTATTTATATGGAGAGAAATTTGAAGTCCATAGTGACCATCGCAGTCTCCAGTATCTATTTTCGCAGCATGATCTTAACATGAGACAGTGCAGGTGGTTGGAATTTATAAAGGATTATGATTTCCCGATTAAATACTTCCCCGGGAAAGGGAATGCAGTGGCCGATGCTTTAAGCAGGAAATCCACCACCAAGTTGGCAGCCTTGTGTGGTGAATGGTCTCTAGTAAAGGAATTCCGAGATCTAGATGTGGAAGTTGAATTCGTAGATGATAAGGTCATGTTAGTAGCTATGTCAGTCTTCGAACCCACCTTAATTCAACAAATCAAGGAGAGGCAGTTTGAAGATCCGGAGTTTGTTAAGATTCGTGACCATATATCCGAGAAACCTAATTTCAGGATGGTAGACGGTGTATTGTACTTTAGAGATCGGCTTTGTGTTCCAGCGGTTCAAAATCATAACTTGAAAAGGGAAATTATGACTAAAGCACACCATGCTCAATATTCCATGCACCCCGGGAGTACAAAAATGTACCGGAATTTACATGGCAGGTTTTGGTGGAATAACATGAAGAGGGATATAGCGGGCTTTGTGGCAAGATGCCTTACCTGCCAACAAGTGAAGGCTGAACACAGGAAGCCTCCCGGTTTGTTACACCCTCTGCAGATTTCTAAGTGGAAATGGGAGAATCTCACGATGGATTTTGTTTCAGGGCTGCCCCGAACAAGTAGGCATCACGATGTTGTGTGGGCGATTGTCGACCGACTAACGAAATCAGCCCACTTTATTCCCATCAGGAAAGGGATGAAATTTCAGGAGATGGCCAAGATCTTCATTGATGAGATTGTGCAGCTACATGGTACTCTAGTCTCAATTGTGTCCGATCGAGACAGTAGGTTCGTGTCTTCCTTTTGGCAGTCTTTTCAGACGTCCTTAGGCACCAAACTTAGTTTCAACACGGCTTACCACCCTCAGACAAATGGGCAATCAGAGCGAACGATACAGACCCTGGAAGATATGCTACTAGCTAGCGTATTGGACATCGGAAAGGAGTGGGATGAACACCTCTCCTTATGTGAGTTTGCATACAATAACAGCTTTCACGCGAGCATCGGAATGGCTCCATTTGAAGCCTTGTATGGACATAAGTGCCGTACACCTGTCTGCTGGGAAGAGGTTGGGGTTAGGAGTTTCCATGGACCCACCCTGGTAGTGGATACAATAGAAAAGGTGCAAAAAGTGCAAGATAGATTGAAAACTGCACGATCACGCTAGAAAAGTTATGCAGATAACCGCCGCCGGCCCCTCGAGTTCCAAGTGGGGGGCAAGGTTTTCTTGAAAGTTTCCCCAATGAAGGGTACCATTAGGTTTGGACAAAAAGGTAAGCTTGCTCCACGTTTTGTGGGACCTTTCGAGATACAGAGTAGAGTGGGAGACTTAGCTTATCGGTTGGAGCTACCACCCCCGCTTGCAGGAGTTCATAATGTGTTCCATGTGTCGATGCTCAGGAAGTACCTCCCAGATCCTTCACATGTCCTTGAGTTGGACGACGTGCAAGTGAGGCCTGATGCGAGCTATGAAGAGAGACCCCTTCGTATCGTTGACACTAAGGAATAGGTGCTGAGTACATGAACGATCAAATAGGTTAAGCTGTTATGGGAGCACCATGGACAGGAAAAGGCCACGTGGGAGCTTGAAGATCAAATTTGAGCGAAATATCCGGAACTACTACCTAAGGTATGCTGCATTCGGAGGACCGAATGATCTTAAGTGGGGGAGGATGTAAGGTATCGAACCCCCACTAATCTTAGTTATGGTAATTAACCTTGTTTTATTTGATTAAGACTTGTTGAGGATTAATTTAGTGTAAAACTATTGGGTTTGGGCCTCAGATAGTTAGCTGGGCAGAGTTCGGACCTAACTTTAGTAGTTAAGGGCCTTTTGTCAATTATCCTTGCATCTCTTAGATACCCCGTCTACTACCTTTCGTGTAACTTTTCATGTGGATCGTCTTTCATGTTGGGCCCGAGTTGATCCGGACTCATCCTGGGCCAATTGAGGTCCTTTCGGCTTAAACTGAAATTTCTGGAAACAAGTGGACTTGCATGCAACTTCAGGAGAAAATTATGTTTAAAAGAGAAGCTCCACGTACCCTCTTCTTTCTTCCCTCATTTCAGCTGGTGGAGCTCTCCTTTCCCTTTCTGAATTTCTTTTTCCTTCTCCTTGCATTGAGGTGCTGCTAAGGTTGGAGGGTTGTGCATGCATTGAGGATGGCATTCAACCATCTTCTCATTCTTCCTTGGGGTACCTCTCTCCTGTAATTATAATCCTCTCCCATAATATAAGGTAAAGGATTTGCCTCCTTCTCATACGTTGGGTTTGTAAGAGCCATGAAGATTCAATTCCCATGACATGCATGTAAATCTAAGCCTCCATATTCCACATTTCATGTTACTCGTAGAGAACCCATTTCATTCCAGAGATTTTCCTGAGCACACAGCAAGAAAGGGAGTTTGAGAAGGTTAGCACTGTTAGAAGAGGCAAGTACTGAGTTGTACGTATGCATGCATAATTAAGTATGGATTATTGAGCTAGCTACTTGCATTTTTGTTATAATTGACGTAAATGTGAGATGGAATGAATTACAAGGTGAACATGCATTAGAAGGGTGTGTGGGCATTAAACACTTTCAAAGACAGTGTTACTGAGCCATAGGAACACTTCATTTATCCATGTTCGGTGTTGGATTGCGTTGGAACCGAGCTACAGAACTGTATTCAGATTTCTAAAGCTTACGGCGAAGCTACGGCTAAAACCGAGCATTTACGGTTCAAAGTCCAGAGAGCAGTAGAATGAGATTTTGTACTACGGCTCACATATGGCTATGCCGTGAATTTCACTACGGCTAAGTCGCGTCCAGCCCATACCCAAGCCGTAGGTCTTCCTACGGCGAGCTTTCCAGAGAGCTCATGGAACCCAGTTTCTTCTACGGTTTGCAGACGGCTGCACCGTGGAATGCACTACGGCTAAGCCGTTAACTCCCCGTAACCGAGCCGTAGGCTTAACACGGTTAAGCCGTAGGCCAACATACGGTTGGGCCGTAACTGCGCCTGAAAATTTACAAGGAGCATGAACCTCTCGGCTAAGCCGTAGCCTTGTATACGGTTAAGCCATAAGAACCCAGTGAATGTAGGATGTTAGGAACCTTCCATGATCTTGTAGGGCCTTAGTATTGGCACCTTTCACACCCCCACATTGGCCCACTGGTAATCACATGTTGGAAAGAATGAATGATTTCTGGATGATCCCCCAAAGGCAAGTCATGGATGTTGGCATAAGAAGGGGTGTCCCGTATGCATATAAGGCGATACCAAGACGCGGTAATACAATAACATCGGACGTCTTATGAGTACATAGTGTTGAATGTCCTTGGGGATCATGGGTTACTTAATATAGGGTGAGTAATGATTTATTGGGTACTTTCTCAATCCAAATACATGCATCTTGCTACAACACCCCACCTTCAACATGAACTACTTCCTTTAGCAAAACCCTGGGGTAATTCAGACCTGAGCTTCTAATGAGTGCGTATCTGACAAGCCAGAGCTTCGAAGGATCAAACAATTTAGAACATAACAGATAATGGCCGAACATGAACATAATATATCCATATACCGTCGTTGTTAAATGATGAACAAACAGATGCAGCATGAACAAACACAGATTTTAATAATGCAACACAGATCCAGATCTTAGTGATCACGCCGCCATGAACGCAGAACAGATCCATATACAGTTTTAACAGACGCACACAGAATAAATCACGCAACAATCACTGTGATGTGTTTTGATGAAGAAAGATTCAAAAGCTATGAGATGAACCTAAATCGTTGCTGCTCTGCTCTTCCTTCTTCCTTCCTATACTTTCCTCCCTCGTTTTCTTCCCTTTCCCTCGTTTTCTCTCTTTCTTAAAAAGAAACTAACGCATGGACTAATCTTATTAAGCCCTAAATTCAAAATTCAAATGCACGTACAATCATAAGCATGTGCACATCTTATCACTTGAATTTGTCGGGTCCATTAGGTGGGCATGTGTCCCATTTATTTTAAATCAAATTTAATTAGAATGGATGGTCTGTACTATATTTCATGAGATTGGCCAGATTCGTGACCTTTGGCCAATATCAGATTTGTGGCCTTTGGTCACTTCCCTTTCCCTATGCAAAAATAATCGTGGCCAAAGGTTTTTTACTTTGCCTACAAAATACAGTGTCGCTAAAAGATATTGCCCGCAGAAAACCATGAGTGGCCGAAAGTTTTGGCCTTTCCCTACGAAAATATATTCGTGGCCAAAGGTTTTTTACTTTGCCTACAAAATACCATGTCACCAAAGGATATTGGCCACGGAACACCATGCGTAGCCGAAAGTCTTGGCTTTTCCCTATGGAAATATATGCGTGGCTAAAGGTTTTTCACCTTGCCTACAAAATATTGCGTCGCCAAAGGATATTGTCCACGGAAAACCATGCGTAGCCAAAAGTCTCGACCTTTCTCTATGCAAATATATATGTGGCTAAAGGTTTTTCATGTTGCCTATAAAATACTGTGTTGCCAAAGGATATTGCCTACAAAAGACTATACGTGGCCAAAAGTCTTAGTTTTTTTCCTATGCAAATATATGTGTGGCCAAATGTTTTTCACTTTTCCTACAAAATGACGTGTCGCCAAATGATATTTTTTCGTGGGTAAAACTTTACCTCTTAGTTTGGAGAGAATCTAGACTACTTTTGCCTACGAAAACATCTTGTGTCGCCAAAAATAGGAGATAATTGTGGCTTTTGCCTACGTAGATTCATTTTCGTAGGCAAAAGATAACTTTTAGCTACACAAAATAGGCTTGCGTGGGCAAAGCCGTAGCCAATAATGCATTTTGTTGTAGTGTTCTAATGAGTGCGAGCTTGTTAACCAAGGGTATGATATGACTGATACGATTGGATCTGAGTCGGCACCACTCAGCTTACGCCCTTTGGGTATATATATGACACCACTGCAGTAGGTTTACGAAGGAGTAGTCGGCACTCCTGAGGAAGCTAGCTTGATCCCCTAGTGACCCATATGATATGTATGCTCCCTTTTGGGAGAATAGAGCGTCGTGGTCGCCAATTAGTATGTATGACATTTAAGTTGTAATTCCTCACTCATGCATCATGTTCCGTGATTATTCTTGTTGATATATTATGTTGTATTACTTTCATATGCCTTAGTACTTGCTTAACTGTCGTATTAACAGTGTTACCCTTGGTATTGCAGGTCCAGGACCCGGTCCCAACGCGGACACTGACGCGCCCCCAGAGGGAACCCAACGGTACCTCGGGGTGTAGACGAGTGGACAGATGGCGACGTCTATTACTAGCCGTCCTACGGAGCGCGTGTATTCTTGGGATGTTATGCTTGGACCTTTTGTATCACACTCTTAAGTAGTATTCTTGGAATGTACTTAAGAAACTTTTACACTATTGTATGTTTATATGTTTACTTATGAAGGTTAACAGACTATGAACTTCATGTGCTCTTGATAATTACTGAGTATTTCGCAGGATGTCGCTTATTATAAGTTATGTTTGTACATATGTTAGCATACCTCACACGCTCCTGTAGAATCTCCTTTGTAGGAATTCGTGCATAATTCTTTAGGGCACGGATTTCTACGGGATTACGTATTCACTCCCTGGGGGCCCACTCAAATCCCCAAATTCCCAGGATCGGGCCGTGACACCTTTCCACAGTGTCTCCTGTATACAAACCACACTAATTCTTCTTCTTTTCATTACCTCAACCAACTCTATGCTCTTGCCTGTCAAGGTTTCTATATTCCAAGTAGTAAGTCTAATTTTCCTATTCCTCCTCTTCTTCTCATGGACTAACTTCTTTAATCGCACTAGCCCAAAGTCATGCAGTAGCCCTTGCATACTTTTCACTGCAGCCGGGCGCACTGCAATGCGTCGCTTAAAGCAGGGAACGCCCTAACCTTATCGTGACATATCATTTTTCATAATTTATGTTTGGGTTGTGATAAAGTTTTACGCTGGCTGTCACTTACCTAACGCAACCCTCCTCCTTTACCCGGGCTTGGGACCGGCAGCAAAGACTGGTGGAGTTAAAGTAACGGGAAAAAAAAGTAAGGGAAAAAATCTTAAATTAAATTTCTAGATCTAGTAATAATATATACTAAAAATTTTAGTTAAATTGATGAATTTGAAGGACATAATTTTTATTGTTTATCAGGTAAAAGAGTTAGAATCAGTAGATAATATTGTATTAAACTCTTTGAACATTTTCTCTTAAAAAACATATTGAATGTAGCCTTTATAAAAGAATTACCAAAATTAAAAATATTAGAATCACTAAAAATTGTAATAGAATTAACAAAAAAAAATCAACAAATGAAAAGGTGCTGTTGAATTCTCACCCCAAAAATCCGAGGTCCACAACCAATTAACTTCAAGGTGCAACTTTGGTGAATGACAAGAATACCTTACTAAAAAATAGTCCAAATCATTTAAGGATGGGCTCATGAGAAATTCATGATGGTGACTAATGAAACCACTTATGAAAATTTGTACATCCCAAAATATATGAAATTCTCACAAAATTTGAATCAAATAGGATTTTAGCTTACTTTTAGATTGATGCATACAAAGGTCACGGATAAAATACTATAACAATTTTAATTCTATTGTTCAAATTGAATGGTTTGCATTAGAGAGATGGGGCTCATTATTATATTTTTATGGGATGCTGTTCTCCTAGAGCAACCTGCATTTATAAAATGCAGTCCAGGCTTACTTAGATATATCAATACGAGAGGGCAGATGGAAAGCTCTCAGCGAGCCTTATTAGATTATCGTAACTGTTGATTTAATAGATTTATAGTTTAATAGCATCTTGATTGTCTTTTTTTTTTTTTTTTTGAGATACAACCCAATGTCAAGTGAAGTTCAATGAATGTAAAATTGGTCCCACTTTGTAATTCCTAATGGGTGGGTCCATATTCATAATTACAAAGGTGGGTGCACACTATAATTCCCATAAAGGTGGGTCCCATATTTCCATTTCTAAGGGTAGGTCTCATATATAATAATAATTGCTATATGGGTCCTTATTGTAATTCCTACAGTGGGCTCATGTAATTTATAACCTCGGGCCTACATTCTTACTCCTATAAAAGGTAGTCTCCATGTTCTAATTCATGAACCTTTGGGCCATAATATCTTCTTTTAGGTATTTCATTAAAAATCAGTTTGTTTCTTCTATGAGATCCAAGTGATTCTATAGATTCTATCATCTTTCTTAATTGCAATCTTGCAATTGTCTTTTTTCCACTTTGGCGACTTTCTAATATCAATTTTCATGGAATAAGCAGTTAAATGTTTGAGAATTTGTATGGCTTGGAATTTTTGTCTTAAATTTTGTAAGAGTTTTGACGGTTCCCTAATCTCATTGTGGCAAAGGTCATCTAATAAACTCTTGCAATATACAGGCACAAAAGCATTGCTGAGTTCTTGTCAAAATTATTGATTAAGTTGAATGGAAAACTCTTGCACCTCAATTTAGGTTGTGAAGGTGTGGGTATAACACTATAAATTTAAGGGAAAAAAATGCCTTCTGAATACGGTACTTTTGGGACCTATTGAAGTGAATATTCTCTATTTCTCATAATAATGCCTTTGGTATTTTCTTAACAAGAATTCTTCATAACAAATTTAATATATTGCTAAACTAAAATGTATATTAGGATTACCATGATAAGATTGCCATAAGATATTAATTTTTTTAAAAAATATATAATTTTTTTAATTCTTTTTATTCAAAGATATTTATTTTTAAATATATTTCTAATCAAAATCTTAAATTTAATAATATTATTATTCTCATGTTCAATGATTGGGTAGGAATTTTTCAATGATAATTGTATGTGATTGAAATTTAACTTTAATTTGAAGACTACTTGATATTTGTGCTTGATAATATTAACTGTTTAGTTGCCTTAATTTTTCTCACTAGGAAACTGACTTGTTTAGCCTTCTTTTCCGGGATTGTGAATTTGCATGACCTTTTAAAAATTAGACTGATGACTCCCCTTTCTAATGCAAACTACTGATGACTCCCCTTTCTAATGCAAACTAGGGGTGTAAAATGGGCTATGCCAACCATTGACCGGCTAGCCCATTTGTGCTGAGTTGGGCTGCCGTGCCCAGCATTACTGGGGGTCAACCAAACACAGCCCATAGAATGCCTTATCTCGTGCCTGCTTGGGTAGTGCCCCAGACTGGCTAGGTCGTGCCACCCACACGCCCTTCTGATTGTTTTTAAATTATATATAAATTGAAAGAGACATTTTCGACTTTTAGGATTTCTACCTTGGAAAAAAAACTGAAAATAATATATTAAATGCACAAATATGGATGCTAATTTAAAAATGAAGAGAAATAATTCAGTTATTTTAAGTTTTATATTAATTTTATAGAAAAAACAAATATTTTTAAAATACAAACATGCTGTGCCAAACCATTCCTAGCATCACTGGGGTCAGGCGAACACAGCCCATGGCATGCCTTGTCCCGTCCCACGTTGGGCTGTGCCTTAGACTAGTTAGGCCGTGCCACCGCATGCCCTTCTAATTTATTTTAAAAGAAAATTTATATATAAATTGAAGGAGACATTTGGACTTTTAGGATTTCCAACTTAAAATAAAGTTGAAAATAATGTGATAAATGCAAATATGGATGCTAATGTACAAATGAAGAGAAAAACTTCAATTATGTTAAGTTTTATATTTATTTTATATAAAAATAAATAAATATTTTAAAATATAAATGTGCTGGGCCATGACAGGCCATGCTTTATGTCGTGATGTGGTTGACACAACTAAGGCATGGATTTTGTCATGCCACATGCAGCTTAGGGCCATATGGCCCAATACGGCCCACCCTTGGGCCCGTGTTGGACTAGGCCAGCAAGGTCAACAACATCAATGTGTCGAGCTTGGGTGGCCCTCCAAGATTTACACCCCAAATGTAGACCCATATCAGAGCAAGGTTAAATTTGGCCTAATAGTAATAAAGAAATTATGATTTTTAGTGGTCTAGATCTTAATGGAGTTTTTATTAATCAACTGATAAGTTTTTGTTAAAATAACAAATAAAATTGGGGTGAGTTGAAAATAGTTTTTTTTATTTTCCATAGAAAGAGTCTGCTGAAAAGGATGTATAAGTAGTGTTAGGGATATGACAGGGTGGCTTGGAAATAATGCTAACTTAATAGATACAAGGGCATTCATGGAAACACTGGCGAAGCCCTGCACTCAATCCTGAAAATTGCAAAAGACCCCCAATAATTTTGAAAATTTTATGTTTTTGACCTTTTTTTATATATTTGTTTTAGATTGAGCCCCCCATGACAAATTTCTTGGGTCTACCAGTGCTTGAAAAGAAATTAAGTTCATCAAATGCACGTATGGGTGAGAATCGGTGAATGCCGTTTTCAATTTCTATTTATAAGTACCAATGTGGAGCAACCTAATTGGAGGGGATGAGTTTTTCCACCATATTATGGTGCAGCAAAGATGCCCAGTAGCCCCGCCGTCAGCCCAAATACTTACTTCCACGAGAAAGAGAAACTTCATCAATTGTTTTCTCCATCCACTCTATCAGAGTCAGGGGTACAATAACATTACAAAATGAAATACACCATAGAATAACGAAAATAACCACAAGCCTTGAGCCTTGGTCTTCACTAACCCAAACAACCCCAACAAATAGAATCCTCTTGCCCGTTGCAGATTTGTCATGTTGTCTTGGATCCAAATTTCTTTTAGATTGACCCACGTGCTTCAGCCTCAACCCAGTTTCTCAATCATCTAACATACGAGGACCTAGTTCTCTCGTGCAGTCGTGGCCCACCCACCTGTTGCATCAATGCAAGGGACAAAAGCAACGGAGACCAAAAACAGAAGGAAAGGAAAAGCTAGCGATATATTATTTTTATTTAAAAAAAGACCACTTCCTCCTCTAATGTTGTTTAGCTTTTCTTTAGTTAACTGTCAAATCAAAATTTAAGCCTAGATCTTTTTATAAAAATACCTTCAAACCTTTGAAACTATGGGCCTGTTTGGTATATCTTATTAGTTTGAAATAGATCTACGTGAAATAGATTTATTTGACATGGCTCTATTTGGAATGATTGTTTTAGAAACAGCCCCATTTGGTAACATACAAAGACTAATTAGAATAGATTATTTTAAATCAATGGTTCAAATTTTTTTTATAATTTTCTTGAAATCTAGAAGGAATCCAGCATTTAAATTTGACCTATAGCCTTCTTTAGTATTCCAAAGAAGATTA
Organism: Sextonia rubra; assembly: GCA_037013555.1. Lineage (NCBI taxonomy): Eukaryota > Viridiplantae > Streptophyta > Magnoliopsida > Laurales > Lauraceae > Sextonia > Sextonia rubra. The sequence continues at coordinate 13,666,006 of JASUAD010000011.1, forward strand.
ATGGTTCAAATCTTGATATATGGGCCCACAAAGCCCCATAAAATTACATTAAATGGTCCTTTTTTTTTGGAAATATCACAAAAACTACGATAGATCAATGGCTCAAATCTGAAGCCATAGCTGTATTTGAAGTGCTACATATTGCCAACGGTTAAGATGGGAACTTCCTGGCCCAAAATACGAAATAGAAACTGAAAAAACAAACTGATGAAACAGCACGGTGCAACTGTTTAGAAAACGTAGAACTATCCAACGGTTCTCAGTTTTTTTTTATCATTTTCTCTAAATATGGACCCAATCAGTGGCTGGAATTAATCAATAGAGTCATTTTCAATCTGCCAAATAGGATTAACGGTTCTGAACTTGATCATGGGGCCTACAAAATCCAAAAAATTTGATCCAATGTTATGTAGTTTTCCTAAAATACCTCAAGATTCAAAGCATATCAACGGTTGAACTTTGACATGCTAGCCGTTTTTGGCCTTATTCATGATTCCAACGGTTCAGATTATTGTTTAGGGTCCTCAAATTGGAGACAAAAAGAGAAAACTAATAACTCTGAAACTACCGCCTCAAATAGGATGTCTTTCCACTTCACATGCAAGCGTCTGTTTCACATCATGTCGTTTTTAACGCTGGCCAAAATGGAGGATAAACCTCTTTTATCAGTTTTGAAATGGAGGTAGGTAAGGTGGTTACCAAACAGTCATAAACAGTTTTCAAACAGTATTAAGAGGAAAAGAGCATGATAATAGACTTTTCAAACGGCCCCATATCATTACTACCATGATTAATTTTTATTTATTCATTTTTTCATACATGTGTATATATGCCATGATTTACACACAAGCGATCAAGGTAGTAGACCTTTTAAGTTTCAAAGAAACAGTACTGGAAAATGTGAATTCTAAGATATAAGACAATATATTTGGCAAAAATTGAAAATGTTATGAGTAAAGAGCAAGACAATCACAACATTATCTAAAGCATTAGTAAAAACATATAAAAAGATTATATAAAAATCAAATTGATAGAATTATTCACAATCATAATTACTGTATTTTTAAATTTTTGAAGATCAATTTATTTTCTATTACATTCTTTTTTCTAAAAAAATATCCCAAAGAATCCACAAAATTGATAATAACCAACATTTTCCCCATACAATAATTAATTTACTGAGAGTAATTAGTGCACCGCTGAGATTTGGGAGTGTTCAATGATAAAAAAATACAAGAAAACAAGCAAAAAAAAAAGATAAAAATTAAACTCCATGCACCAGATTGGTTCACAAAAGTAAAACTATGTTGTCAAACTCTGTGGTGTTGGGTAAGAGAAATGACAGTTGCCATGGGAAGAGAGATGTTGTAATCCGAGTTCTTGGACATATCTCCAGGCTCCACATCATCTAACAATTAGAACATCCATGAAACATCCCAACAACTTCAATCTTTTGTCAGCATTGAAAGATTCTACAACTCATACTCATCCTTCAAAAATAAATCAGATCCAGCTAAAAACATCTTTACTAGCAATCCAATATAAATAGGCCCTCTATTTAATGAACTCAGAACATAAAGATAGGCCTCTCCAATTTGACTCATAAAAAGGGTAGGATTGACCACTTGCATACATCAAATGGCCCCAATCACACTGGTGAAAATAGCATTTCTGGTGGTGATCATAACACCCACAGTGGACAGCTATGAAGTCAGAAGCATGCAGATGAAGGAAAAAGAGACCAAGATGGTTTTCTACATGCAAGATTGGGAATCTGGTAAGAATGTAACAGCGGTCCCTGTGGCGGGAAGGAACGCTACAAATTCAAGCGTACTCAACTTCGCAACGATCATGGTTGTTGATGATGCAATTACGGAAGGGCTAGATCGGCAATCCAAACAGATTGGACGTGCGCAAGGGATCTATGTCAACTCGGCGTTGGATGCTTCTGATCTTCACCTTCTCTTTTCCATAGTATTCACTAACAAAAAGTACAATGGTAGCACCATTGAGATCCAGGGGGCAGACCGATTTTTCCTGAAGCAAAGAGAGGTGTCTGTGGTGTCTGGAACAGGGTATTTTCGATTTGCTCAGGGGTTCGCCGTGTTGGAGACAGTCTACCTTGACCTGGCTAACCTCAATGCAGTGATCAAGTTCAACGTCACCATTCACCACTATTGAACTGATGGTTCATTCTTGTCAGGAGTGATGTTTCTTATTTTTCTATTTATAGCTATCTTGCAGTAGTTAATTTGTGACAATAACATGAGCGATGGACTAGTTAGGCAGTCCCTAAGGGAGAACCTTTCTTGGATTTATTCTATAAGAATTCATTGATATGCATTTTGTAATGGCAGATGAAATAAATAAAAATGAACATTTATAACTTCTTCAATTATGTGACCCTTTTCTAGTACCCAGCTAGGGAGGCTGGGACCTAGAAGAAGCAATAGCCAAGCTTAAGAAGCCCGCTCTGCAGAAAGAGTAACCCGCAAATCAAAACACTGAATTTGGGGTACCCAACCAACTGTTAGACGACTGTTGTTCTCTCCAATTATGTGACTTAAAATACTGAAATATTATTTTACTACCTTTAGCAACATTGCATTGGATGCACTTTTGGTCATCACCAATCAAGTGCTTGGATGAGTGTCAAACTAGAGCTAGTGTCAATCCATGGGAGCAAGTGTCAAATTAGTAGCATCCATCATCAAATTACTAGCATGCGGGTTAATGAAAAGGGGTCCTCTAGAGTGTTCATTTCATTTAAATATAAGAGCCTGCGTTTCTCATGAAATCATCATATTCATGTGTATTTTTGCAATCCAAATATGTTTTATGGGACCTGTTCTCATCAATTTCTACTAAGTATCTAATGTATTCAAGTTTTCTCGATGTCCAAAACCTGATTTATTCCTCCATATTACTGATCGGGCTTATATGATCTACTTAAATTGCAATATATATATCTCTATATATATAAGGCTTTGATCATGTGAGAACTATTCTCACGCATCTACCGTGACTTTTTCTGGGGCCGACTTGTGGATCCCATTTGAAGATAGGACTAGAGGGATGGAAAAATTTATGTGGGATCACCCCACATATCAAGTTTGGCCTCAATCACATGTCCCTAATCCTGTCATCTATTGTCTACAAATTCAGTCTACTTAGATTGGTGCATAGTCAATTTAATGGTCTAGTAAATTTGGATCTTACCGAAACTTGGGCGAGTGACTATCGGGGGTTTGGGGGGGGGGGGGGGGGGGAGAGGAGGGGGGTCTCTATGTATTGTAAGGTTTGAATTGGATGATAGATGGGCCCAACCTAGAGGTCTAACAAAAAAATGGTGAGAACTAGTTCTCATAGGATTATTAATCATATATATTATATACATTTATATATCCCAAAACCCACCAATCCCTTCATATTATTGGAGGAATGAGTGATCCTTTGAACCTTTATTGTGTAGCAACTTTTGAAATCATTATATTATTGCATTTTATGTGTATTGTAGATATAGCAATAAATGAAAGAATTATAGAATTGTTATGAATATGATGTATGTTTCTTTTTTCCTTTTTTGGTAACTGATCGTGAGTTCCAAGTGCAGACCATGATGTGGTAAAAACTGGTGAGACCAGGCCGATCCACAGAGAGCAGTGTGTCTAAGATGTTTCCAACTTGTACCTGTCCTAATTAAAAATCTAAAACTAGCCTAAAAGCCAAAAATTACAACCATCATTCCCACTTTCCAAAATTAAATTAATTACAATAAAAGAAACTTACTAAAACTAAAACTCTTAAGTCTAAAACTTCCTAAAAAAAACTAAGTTACTACAAAATAACATAGGTTAGAACTTTCAATAAAATAAAAACTAAAATTAGAAAGTCAAAAAAATAAAACAAATCAACGATGCAAAACAATGCATGCTATGAAAACAACTAATGCAAACTTTCCTAATATGAGATGAAAATTTTAAATAATATATGATCCTACTCTAATGTAATCCTAAACTAGATTTAATGGCTGGAAATCATGCTCTACTGATGCATGAACCTAAAAAAGTGCATTAAAAAAAATGCATGCATAATGGTTACCAAAAATTAAAATTCTAATATGCAGTTTGGCAGTTGGTCTTAGTTTAAGCTTCTGGAAATTGAACTTACTATAATCTTTTGAATTTAAAACTTTGGGATTTTAAAGTTCACTACCAAGGTTCAATTCATTCAATTTTTACAGCAAAATTCACTTATTTGATATGTCTATTAATTCTAAACTTTTGGACCAAAAATCTGCCTTTTGCAGATTTTCTGTGTACAGAATTTCTGATTGGCGAGTGTTTTAATGATTGAAAACCCAACCTTCCTTATTCCTTTTTCTCTTAAATTTTTATGGCACAAAGTTAACTCATCCAGCAATGGTTCCTCCAAATTTCAAGCAAAATAATCTTTCTATGTTATGTTTTAAATTGCCATTATTTGGACCAAAACAGTGATTGTTTGCTGTTTAATTTGCTGTCTTTTTAAATCCAAAATTTATCCTTTTTATTTCCAAAAAAAAATCAAGACCTCTAGATCTAAAATTCCAATTTCGAGAAACTAAACTAACACATGATATGAATGCATGCTTCTAAAAATTAATCCAGCAATAAATCATGTAACATAATATCAAAAAAATTAATAAAGCAAAAAGAACAATGAAATTTAAATGTAGTCAACAATAAATATAAATGTAATTTGCTGAAAATTAAATGTAGAGATGACAAGAAAAGTAAATGTAGTAAACAAGAATTTAAATGTAGTAAAGGCAGTAAAGGTGGTAAAGGCAGTAAAGGTAGTAAAGTTATCTTCTCAAAATTTTCTTTTAAACCGGGTTCATGATTTCTTCAAATATGATCCTAGTATCTTGGGTCGTCAATCTAAGCACAAGAGAAATTAGTAAAAATATCAGCACAAACCATAAGAAAAGAAGAAAAATTTTAAGAAGAATAACATTATACTAACATGTAAAAAATCCTCATAAGAGATTGTCAAATAAAATTAAGAACAATACATGCTAGGATGGAAAAGAAGAAAACCTCCTCCAGTTGAAATTCCCAAGGGAGTAGTGTAAGGTTCCAAATTCCACTAATCTTAATCTACGCTAATTAATCACGTTCTATGTTAATTAAGCATTGTTAAGGTTAATCTAGTTTAAAAATGATTGGGTTTGGGTCTTAGATTGGTAGTTGGGCGAAGTTTGAGCCGTACTAGTTGAGGACCTTTTTGTAAATTGTTCTTGCATCTTGTGGGCACCTCGTCAATCACTCCTTATGTAATTTTTCATGTAGATCATCTTTCGTGTTGGGCTTGATTTGATCCGAACTCGTTTTGGGTCAATTGAGGTCCAGTTGGCCTAAACTGAAATTTCATAAAAAGATTGGACTTGCACGTTAAATACAGGAAATTTTAAGTTAAAAAGGGGACTCAACGTCCCATTTTTTCTTCTTCCTCCTTTGGTTGCTAGAGCTCTTCCTCTCCTTCACAAATCCTTCATTTTCATTTGCTAATTGAAGTGCTACAAGGTTGGGAGTCTTGCATGTGCTAGGGACCGCCCCACTCATCTTCCTCCTTTTCATAGGAGTGTTCTCCTCTTTGGGGATTACCTCCTCTTCAAGCTACAACTCACTAAGGCGAGGACTTTACTCCCCTCCCATATATTACGGCTTGTTGGAGTCAAGAGGACTCAAATCTATAACATGCATGCATTGATGCATCACATTCACCATTTATATGTTGCCATGTAAAGAACCCACTTCTCCTTGGAGGGTTTTCCTTAACCACACAACAAGAAGGACTTAGGAAAGGGCAAACACTATTAAGAGGCAAGTATTAGAGTTCTTATGTATTGCATGTGTGGTTAAGTTATTAATCCTTGGGTTAGATCTCTAAATTCTCAACTTTAGTCATTTTTCATTGTTTTAATTGTGTACAAATGTGGTTATGGATTGAGTTAGGATACAAACATGGAATAGGAGGGTGTGTGGGTATTGAACACCTTCAAGGGCACAATAATTGAGCCATAGAAACTCCCTACAATGCAGGTTTTGTACCAATTTGTATAAAACTGAGCTACAGAACTGACTTCAGGTTTTCTGAAACGTACGGCGAAGCCACTGCTAAGCCATACATGTTTACGGCTCAAAGTCCCGAGAGCAACAAAACTGGCTTTTGTACTGTGGCTTACCCATGGCTGCACTGTGAAATGGATTACGGCTAAGCCATAGCCAGCCTGTGCCCAAGCCGTAAGCTTTTTTACGGCGGACTTTCCAGAGAGCTTGAAACCCATTTCCTTCTACGGCTTGTACGCGGCTACACCGTGAAATGCCTTACGGTTGAGCCGTAACCCCACCATAACCTAGCCGTAGGCTTAGTACGACTAAGCGGTAGGATAATATATGGTTAAGCCGTAAATGCGCCTGAATCATTATGAGGAACCCTGAGCCACTTGGCTTAGCCGTAGCATTATACATGGCTAAGCCGTAAGAACCTAGTGAAATTCAGGATATTAGAAACTTTCACTAACCGTGGAGGACCTTAGTATTAGCACCTTTCCTACCACCACATTGGCTAACGGTAAGTACACATTAAGGAGGATGAGAAATTCTTGGATGATTTCCCAATGTCAAGTCATGGATGTTGGCATAAGAAGGGGGTGTCCTTATATACACAAGGTAATACCAAGATGCGGTAACACAATGGCACCAGACGTTTGATGAGTACATCGAGTTGAATGACCTTGGGATCATGGAATTATTTATTATAGGAAAGGCTAGTAATTCCTTGACCTTTACTCAATCCGAATGCATTCATATTGTTAAATACCTTGCCTCAACTGGATTGTTCATACATTTACTCTCTCTAGTCAGACCCTGAGGCAATTCAGACCTGAGCTTCTAATGAGCGCGTGTCTGACAAGCCAGAGCTTCTAATGAGTGCGTGCTTACTAGCCACAAGGGGTATAACTGAGGTTCGAGCCTTCATAGCTCATATGTATATGCTCGTTCAATTTTTTCGTCTATTTTATGACTGATTATACTTTAGATTATTATTCCTTATGTATGATATGACTCATATGATTGAATCCGAGTCGGCACAACTTAGCTTGTGCCCTTTTGGATATTATTATGTCACTACTGTAATAGTTTACGGGGGAGTTGTCGGCACTCCTCGGGAACCTAGCTTGATCTCCTAGTGACCCATATGTATGTATGCTCCCTTTTGAAAGAATAGAGCCTTGTAGATGCCAATTAGTGTGTACTATATCTTGATTGTGACATCTCACTCATTGTTACTCATACACAACATGCCTTGTAGACTGTCATTGCTTTCCTATCCAGTGTATATTGATAGGTTCATTTGATACATTATGTTAGTTTTATATGCCTCTGTACTTGCTTAACCATCGTGTTAACAGTGTTACCTTTGGTATTACAGGTACAGAACCAAATCCCAACCCAGTTGTTGACGCGCCCCAGGGGGTACCCCAACAGTAGCTAGGGGTATAGATGAATGGAAGGATGGCGATGTCTTTTATTAGTCATCCTACGGAGTGCGCCGGTTCTGGAGATGTTATAGTCGGAATTTTGGTCTACCCTTGGAAATGTGCAATGGAACCTTTTGTACCTAACTTCAACAGTAGTAGTTGGATCGTAGGAATGTAATTAAAGTTTTAAGCACTGACATATGTGACTTTATCTATCTATGCATATTTGAGGATACGTTCTCTCGTTTTGGCTTTTGATCATTACAGAGTATTTCGCAGGAGTTCGTTATGATGAGTTATATTCCTACGTGTGTTGGCATTCCTCACACGTTCCTGTGGAATCTCCATTGTAGGAATTCGTGCACAATTCTTTAGGGCACAGATTACTACGGGATTACGTATCCACGCCCTGGGGTCCCACTTAAATCCCCAATTTATGGGATCGAGGCGTGACATACGTAAGTAATGGTATCAAAGCCCGCTAATAAGTCAATTATCTATTTAAAAGACTTAGCAACATTAGGAAACGTGGTGAGGTTCCGATAGGTTCGTTTTAGGGTTGGGTTTTTTATTATGTATTATCATCATGTGTAGAGTTGTAGTATATATGTGTGTATATATAAGTATATGTATGTGATTAACAACCATCGTAATTGCAGATCCATGGCATCGGGGTCCGGTACAAACAATAGTTCGGGTGATAATGACCACAATAATGTGGAGTTGGAAGGTGTAGACCCTCCACCGCAACCTCCCCCTCGTCCTACGTACAACACGAAGGAACGATTCATGATGTTGATGCATCAATTAGCTTCTAGTAATGCCAATCAAGCTGCCATGCAATTGCAGTTAGCCGCCCTATTAAACATGCAAGATAAACCTGGAAATCCTAATTCCCTGTGTGAAAAGTTCCAAAAGAGAGGACCATAGAGTTTACAGGATAAAGGATCCGTTGCAAGCAGACGAATGGCTTGTCCACACTAAGAATGTCTTTGATACACTAACTTGTACACCAAGGCAACAGGTAGTCCTCACAGCATCTATGTTCAGAGATATTGCAGATACATGGTGGAAGAGTATTCGAGACCATATTAGGGCCATGCCAGATGCTACTGTATGGGAAGCCTTTAAGAGGCAGTTTAGGAAGAAGTTTACTCCCGAACATGTAACCCGCAAGAAGAAGGCAGAGTTCCTCGCCCTATAACAGCACTCCCTGACAGTTGCAGAGTACGTGCACGTATTCAACTAGCTCTCTCGGTTTGCTTTGGATTTGATTGACACTGAGGAGAAGAAAGTAGAAAGGTTCCTTGAAGGGTTGAGGCCTGTTATTAAGGGACATGCTATAGCTTTCCAACAATATGACGATGCGGTAGCAAGAGCCTATGCGGTTGAAGAAATTGAGAAAAGCCTGTTTTTTGGGATAGTCTAGGAAAAGTGCCCCGCCTTCTGCGAAGACCTGCAGTATTTTAAGAAGCAAAAGGGAGTTGTTAGTGGAGCATCACAACTAATTTGCAGTGTGTGCGCGAAGGGTCATGAGACTAGTAAATGCTGGAGGTCCACGGGAGCCTGTTTTGGCTGTGGCTCAATAGACCATCGCTTGTCGGAGTGCCCAAGAAAGAAGGATTCTAGTCAAGCCCCACCGCAGCAGCAGTATCAGCAGTCTTCTAAAGTGACACCACCAGCGCCTAACCGTCAATAATAACAAGGGAGGCAAGGCCAAGGGCAGTCACGACAAGGCTAAGGACAATAGAAGCCAGGACAACAAAATCGACCCCAAAGGCAAGGCCGCACCTATGCGTTGACTCATGAAAAAGCAGAAGCAGCGGAGCATGTGGTTGTAGGTAAGGTTTCTGTTTGTAACCTAGAAGCTAAAGTGTTGTTTGATTCAGGATCTTCGCATTCCTTCATTTCACCCCGATTCTCTAGCAGGATACGGGAGCCACCAGCGCAGTTACCGTATGTGTTAAGTGTTATCACTCCCGTTGGAAAAAGGGTGGCTTGTGATGATTATAACTCGAGTTGTCGAGTTCTTATCGGAGAGGTCCTTCTCCCAGCGAAACTCATTGTTTTGCCCATGCACGACTTCGATGTAATCTTAGGCATGGATTGGTTGACTAAGTATATAGCATGTCTAGACTGTTTCCGCAAGACTGTCATTGTAAAGGTGAGCGAAGATGGCCCAAGTGTTGTGTTCCAAGGTGACAAGAAGAGTTCGAACACTAGATTAATTTCAGTACTTCGAGCAGAAAGACTAATCCATAGTGGTTGTGAGGGGTATATTGCCTTTATTGTGGAGAAGAAAGCACATAAGAAGTTAGAAGAAATACCAGTAGTTTGTGAGTTCCCGGATGTGTTTCCTGACGAAGTACCTGGTCTTCCTCCGATTAGGGAAGTGGACTTTACAATAAAGTTAGTACCTGATACTGCCCCCATTTCTAATGCTCCGTATAGAATGGCACCAGCAGAGTTATGGGAAGTAAAGGTACAGTTGCAGGACTTATTGGATAAAGGGTTTGTTCGTCCTAGCACATCACCATGGGGAGCCCCAGTTTTGTTTATAAAGAAGAAGGATGGCACTCTCAGAATGTGTATTGATTACAGGCAATTGAATTAGGTGCAGTCAAAAATAAATATCCACTGCCTAGAATTGATGAACTGTTTGATCAATTACAGGGTGCAACCCATTTTTCAAAGATCGATCTAATGTCTGAATATCACCAGCTACAAGTTAGGGATCAAGATACATAAAAAGCAGCTTTTAAGATAAGGTATGGGCATTATGAATTCTTAGTTATGCCTTTTGGGTTAACAAATGCCTCGGCGGTATTTATGGCCTTGATGAACAAGATCTTTTCGCCATGCCTTGATTGGTTTATGGTGATTTTCATTGATGATGAGTTGGTGTACTCTAAGACCCGAGACGAGCATGCGGAACATCTGAGGATTTCTCTGCAATTATTAAGGAACCACCGACTGTATGCTAAACTAGACAAGTGTGAGTTCTGGTTGGAAAAAGTTACCTTCTTGGGGCATATAATCTCTAAAGATGGGCTTGCAGTGGACCCAGCTAAAGTTGAGGCTATAACCAATTGGCAAAGCCCCAAAACAATTGCAGAGGTTAGAAGCTTTGTTGGCTTGGCAGGTTATTATAGAAGGTTTATGAAGGACTTTTCTAAAATAGTGGCACCTTTGACAAAATTGACTCGGAAAAATGAGCCATTTGTTTGGTCAGCTGAATGTGAGTCGAGTTTCCAACTCTTTAAAGAGAAACTAACCTCAGCTCCAATCTTGTCTCTGCTAGAGGGAAGTGGTGGATTTGCTATCTATATCGATGCTTCGAAGATTGGGCTAGGATGTGTACTCATGTAGAATGGAAGGGTGATAGCATATGGATCTCGATAATTGAAGGAACACGAGAAAAATTATGCTACGCATGATTTAGACTTAGCTGCAGTGGTCTCTGCATTGAAGTTGGGGAGACACTATTTGTACGGGGAGAGATTTGAAGTCCATAGCGACCATCGTAGTCTCCAATATCTATTTTCTCAGCACGACCTTAACATGAGACAACGTAGATGGTTAGAATTCATAAAGGATTATGATTTTCTGATCAAATATTTCCTGGGAAAGGGAATGTAGTGGCCGATGCCTTGAGCAAAAAGTCTACTGTTGAGTTGGCAGCAATGTGTGGTGAATGGTCCTTAGTCGAAGAGTTCCGAGATCTAGATGTGGAAGTCAAATTCCTGGATGACAAAGTTATGCTGGTAGCTATGTCAGTCTTTGAGCCCACCCTAATCTAGCAGATCAAGGAAAGACAGTTTGAAGATCCAGAGTTTGTCAAGATTTGTGACCGTATATCCGAGAGACCCGATTTCCGGATAGTAGATGGCGTACTGTATTTCAGAGATTGGCTTTGTGTTTCAGCGGTCCAAAACCATAACTTAAAAATAGCAATCATGACGGAAGCACATCACGCTCGATATTCAGTGCACCCAGGGAGCACGAAAATATACTGAAATTTACATGGCAGGTTTTGGTGGAACAACATGAAGCGAGATATTGCAGGTTTTGTAGCAAGGTGTCTTACTTACCAACGTGTAAAGGCTGAACATAGGAAGCCTCCCGGTCTGTTACATCCTCTACAGATCCCTAAGTGGAAATGGGAGAATTTGACAATGGATTTTGTTTAAGGGCTGCCCTAGACAAGTAAACATCATGATGTTGTGTAGGTGATTGTCGACCGACTAACAAAGTCAGCCCACTTTATTCCCATTAGGAAAAGGATGAAATTCCATGAGATGGCCAAGATCTTCATTGATGAGATTGTGTGGCCACATGGTACTCCAGTTTCAATTGTATCCGACTGAGACAGTAGGTTCATATCTTCTTTCTGGCAGTCTTTCCAAACATCCTTGGGTACTAAACTCAGTTTTAGTAGCGCTTATCATTTGCAGACCGACGGCAATCGGAGCGAATGATACAAACCCCTAAAGATATGTTACGAGCTAGTGTGTTGGACTTCGAGAATGAGTGGGATGAACACCTCTCCTTATGTGAATTTGCGTACAATAATAGTTATCATGCAAGCATCGGAATGGCCCCATTCGAAGCCTTGTATGGATATAAGTGCCGTACCCTGGTCTGTTGGGAAGAAGTTGGAGTTAGAAGTTTTCATGGACCCTCTCTGGTTGCGGATACGACGGAAAAAATGCAAAAGGTGCAAGATAAGTTGAAAGTTGCACGATCACGCCATAAGAGTTATGTGGATAACCGCCGTTGGCCCCTTGAGTTCCAAACGGGGGATAAGGTTTTCTTGAAGGTTTCCCCAATGAAGGGTACCATCAGGTTTGGACAGAAGGGCAAGCTAGCTCCATGGTTTGTAGGACCTTTCGAGATACTAAGCAAGGTTGGAGATTTAGCTTATCGATTGGAACTACCATCCCCCCTTGCTGGAGTTCATAATGTATTCCATGTGTCGATGCTTAGAAAGTACCTTCCGGATCCTTCGCATGTCCTTGAGTTGGACGACATTTAAGTTAAGCTTGATGTGAGCTATGAGGAAAGACCACTTTGTATCATTAACACTAAAGAGCAAGTTCTACGCACCTGCACGAACAAATGGGTTAAGTTCCTATGGGAGCATCACGGACAGGAAGTGACCACTTGGGAACTTGAAGATCAAATCTCAGCAAAATATCCGGAGATACTACCTGAGGTATGTCACATTTGGAGGATCGAATGGTCTTAAGTAGGGGAGGATGTAAGGTTCCAAATCCCACTAATCTTAATCTATGCTAATTAATCATGTTCTATGTTAATTAAACCTCGTTAAGGTTAATCTAGTTTAAAAACGATTAGGTTTGGGTCTTAGATTGGTAGTTGGGCGAAGTTTGAGCCTTACTTCAGTAGTTGATGACCTTTTTGTAAATTATTCGTGCATCTTGTGGGCACCTTGTCAATCACTCCTTGTGTAATTTTTCATGTAAATCATCTTTCGTGTTGGGCTTGATTTGATCCAAACTCGTTTTGGGTCAATTGAGGTCCAGTTGGCCTAAATTGAAATTTCACAAAAAGATTGGACTTGCATGTTAAATACAGGAAATTTTAAGTTAAAAAGGGGACTCAACGTCCCATTTTCTCTTCTTCCTTCTTTGGTTGCTGGAGCTCTTCCTCTCCTTCACAAATCCTTCATTTTCACTTGCTAATTGAAGTGCTACAAGGTTGGGAGTCTTGCATGTGCTAGGGACCACCCCACTCATCTTCCTCCTTTTCATAGGAGTGTTCTCCTCTTTGGGGATTACCTCCTCTTTAAGCTACAACTCACTAAGGCGAGGGCTTTACTCTCCTCCCATATATTAAGGCTTATTGGAGTCAAGAGGACTCAAATCTATAACATGCATGCATTGATGCATCACATTCACCATTTATATGTTGCCATGTAGAGAACCCACTTCTCCTTGGAGGTTTTTCCTTAACCACACAACAAGAAGGACTTAGGAAAGGGCAAACACTGTTTAGAGGCAAGTATTAGAGTTCTTATGTATTGCATGTGTGGTTAAGTTATTGATCCTTGGGTTAGATCTCTAAATTCTCAACTTTAGTCATTTTTCATTGTTTTAATTGTGTACAAATGTGGTTATGGATTAAGTTAGGATACAAACATGGAATAGGAGGGTGTGTGGGTACTGAACACCTTCAAGGACACCATAATTGAGCCATAGAAACTCCCCACAATGCAAGTTCTGTACCAATTTGTATTAAAACTGAGCTACAGAATTGACTTCAGGTTTTCTGAAGCGTACGGCGATGCCACTGCTAAGCCGTACATGTTTACGGCTCAAAATCCCGAGAGCAACAAAACTGGCTTTTGTACTATGGCTTACCCACGGCTACACTGTGAAATGGACTACGGCTAAGCCATAGCGAGCCCGTGCCCAAGCCGTAAGCTTTTTTACGGCGGACTTTCCAGAGAGCTTGAAACCCATTTCCTTCTACGGCTTGTACGCGGCTACACCGTGAAATGCCTTACGGTTGAGCCGCAACCCCACCATAACCTAGCCGTAGGCTTAGTACGACTAAGCCGTAGGATAATATATGGTTTAGCCGTAAATGCGCCTGAATCATTATGAGGAACCCTGAGCCACTTGGCTTAGCCGTAGCATTATACATGGCTAAGCCGTAAGAACCTAGTGAAATTCAGGATATTAGAAACTTTCACTAACCGTGGAGGACCTTAGTATTAGCACCTTTCCTACCACCACATTGGCTAACGGTAAGTACACATTAAGGAGGATGAGAAATTCCTGGATGATTTCCCAATGTCAAGTCATGGATGTTGGCATAAGAAGGGGGTGTCCTTATATACACAAGGTAATACCAAGATACGGTAACACAATGGCACCAGACGTTTTATGAGTACATCGAGTTGAATAACCTTAGGATCATGGAATTATTTATTATAGGAGAGGCTACTAATTCCTTGACCCTTACTCAATCCGAACGCATTCATATTGTTAAATACCTTGCCTCAACTGGATTGTTCATACATTTACTCTCTCTAGTCAGACCCTGAGGCAATTTAGACCTGAGCTTCTAATGAGCGCGTGTCTGACAAGCCAGAGCTTCTAATAAGTGCGTGCTTGCTAGCTACAAGGGGTATAGCTGACGTTCGAGCCTTCGTAGCTCATATGTATATGCTCGTTTATTTTTTTCATCTGTTTTATGACTGATTATACTTCAGATTATTATTGCTTATGTATGATATGACTCATATGATTGAATCCAAGTCGGCACCACTTAGCTTGTGCCCTTTTGGGTTTTATTATGTTACTACTGCAGTAGTTTATGGGGGAGTTGTCGGCACTCCTCGAGAAGCTAGCTTGATCTCTTAGCGACCCTTATGTATGTATGCTCCCTTTTGGGATAATAGAGCCATGTGGATGCCAATTAGTGTGTACTACATCTTGATTGTGACTTCTCACTCATTGTTACTCATCACAACATGCCTTGTAGACTGTCATTGCTTTCCTATCCAGTGTATTTTAATAGGTTCATTTGATACATTATGTTAGTTTTATATGCCTCTGTACTTACTTAACCGTTGTGTTAACAGTGTTACCCTTGGTATTACAGGTACAGAACCAAATCCCAACCCGGTTGTTGACGCGCCCCCAGAGGGTACCCCAAAGGTAGCTAGGGGTATAGATGAATGGAAGGATGGCGATGTCTTTTATTAGTCATCCTATGGAGTGCGCCGGTTCTGGAGATGTTATAGTCGAAATTTTGGTCTACCCTTGGAAATGTGCAATGGAACCTGTTGTACTTAACTTCGACAGTAGTAGTTGGATCGCAGGAATGTAATTAAAGTTTTAAGCACTGACATATGTGACTTTATCTATCTGTGCATATTTGAGGATACGTTTCTATCGTTTTGGCTTTTGATCATTACGGAGTATTTTGTAGGAGTTCGTTATGATGAATTATTTTCCTACGTGTGTTGGCATTCCTCACACGTTCCTGTGGAATCTCCATTCTAGGAATTCATGTACAATTCTTCAGGGCACGGATTACTACGGGATTACGTGTCCATGCCCTAGGGGCCCACTTAAATCCCCAATTCCCAAGATTGGGGTGTGACATGTAGTGTGGCCGCAGTGCTAAGCCTCCTTGAGGACTAAGATGAAAGGAGAGAGAGATGAAGAAGATGAAGTGTAGAGATCAAGAGAAGGAGCTCTTTTTCCATGATGAATATGGGAAAGGGGTGCCCTATTTATACTTTTTCAAGTCTTACTCCTTCTCAAACTTTAAAATCTTAAAAATAATAAAAAAATGAATGAGAATGGGCTCCACACAAGGCTTTGGGCTAACATATCTTTTGGGATTTATTTTATTTATTTTATTTTTCTTTCCTTGCTTGCTTTGTTTGGAAGTCTCTCTTGGAAGCTTCTTTCCTTCTTTATCTTTGCCACCTTGCATTGAGATCTTTGGAGAGATAACTTAGGGATAAGAATCCTCTCTTGGAATCAAACTTGGCCCACATGAGATGTAGAACTTCCCTTTTTATCTCTTTGCTTTGTCAACTTTTTTTTTTTGGAAAGTACTTCTTGTTGGTTCTAAACTCAAATAGAGCTTCTTGATAATTCTCCCTTGATTTTTTCCTTCATTTTCTTCAGCCAAAATCTGATCCAAAACATGTGTTGGACGTCCATGCTTGCTTGGAGATGATTATTTTATTGTTTTTGCAATTAAATCTTTTCCTTCTCCAAAAAGAACTCCTATGTGGTTTTCCTTCTCCATCTTTGATGAAATATTTTTCAAATTCTCTTCAAAATCTCTTGAAAATGTGCAACAAATAAATGGACCCCATCTTGGATGTTTTACAAGTGTACCCCACACATATGCTTTTGTGTGTGGGACCATGAAGCCAACTTTTGTATTTTTTCTTCTAATTTCCTTTTCTTTTCAATTATTCTCTCCTTTCTCTTGAAAATTAATTCCTTGCCTCAATTCTTTATAAATGGGACCCATTTAATCAATTTCCTACAAAAGAAATGTGAATTCATGTGAAAAGACAATTTTACCCCTAAGATCACAAATGCTTGAATGTGGGCTCATCTTTCATGAAATGATAATAAAAATGTACATCATTTTTCATGATTATATGTGAATGAACTAATAACGATGAAAATTCAATTTAATTCATGAGAATATAAATTTTCACAAAACTTTCCACAAATAGACTTTCCAAAAATGGCAAGTTTCATGAATTTATGTAAAAAGTGTGATTTTGAAGCACATTATGCAGAAAAATACAAAAATGAATTTAAAATGCGTGCAACCATGATATCACACTAAATGAAGCTCTTTTGACTCGATAAGTCTTTAAAATGGGTCAAAATGTGAATAAAAATATGCATTTTTAAGGACTTATCAGTAACCTTGCTAAAGGGCTCGACTTGAACATAGACACAATTCACACATGTAAGATAATCGGAACACAACTCACACATATAAGGTAATGGAGACTCGCACATGTTGGGAATTAAACACAACTTACACATGCCAAATAATGGAGACTCACATATGTGATGAGATAAAATATAACTCACGTATATGAGATAATAAAAACTCACATACAAAAAAGTAGGAAAGCCAAATTTAAACCTGTGACCTCCGAATGATAACGGGCACTCCTTACCATTAAGGGAAAAGCCATTCTTAAATACTATGTATGTTATAAGACAAATAGTAGAGGGTTGACCAATAATATATTCTTTTGATAATTAAAAACATGTAATCATGAATCTACATTGGACTGATTCACCTCACTTGGATTGTAGTGGAGTGCACATGGCTTCACGTGGCTGTATGCAAGTTGCTAATTTGGACAGTCCCATAGTGTTGGAAATGTATACTAAAAGCATCCTTTATATCTTTGTGATTGATTGATTTATTTATTAGTAAACTTTGTCTTTTCATCTTTTAATGAGAATTTTTATAACATGATTGGGATAAGGCTTTGATGATGATGATGAATGAGAATTTTTATGGGCAGATGGTTGCATTGTTTTATATTATGCATATGTGTGTCTTTTATTTTATAAAGTAGATAAGTTGGTGTATAGAGTTCAACTTACACGTGGAAGACTTGTTAGTCGGTTCCTGTAGAATATAAATTATTATTGTTCACAATCTAAATGGAGTTGGACACACCATCGGTACGATTGTAGCATGATGTTTTAGCAGGCTTGTCTTGATTGCGAGAAACGGTATAGTTTCGACTTAATATGCTAGTACGCTTTGTGCATATTGAACAAGACCACTTTTGGATTTATTGTCTTTACAGTAACTGTATGAGATGATTAATATCAAAATGGTTATTATTGTTGGGAGGTAGCCACACAGATCCCTAGATATTGGGTACAGATCACCGCGAATATAACTTTAGACAATGATGATTCAAGAACCATACCTACAAGATCTCTTTGATTTGATCTCGGTCTTACGGTAACCTGAAAATCTCAAGACCTTCCATTGTATTCCTTTATTCTTGAACTCACA
This sequence comes from Sextonia rubra, assembly GCA_037013555.1. NCBI lineage: Eukaryota > Viridiplantae > Streptophyta > Magnoliopsida > Laurales > Lauraceae > Sextonia > Sextonia rubra. The sequence goes on from JASUAD010000011.1 coordinate 13,684,094, forward strand.
CAGGGGTGTGGGCCTCTTATGCGAATTCTCTTTGCTCTAAAAAACAAGATTTTTCTTGTGTGTTTTTTGTAGAGAGCAATAGTGCATATTTATAGGCTATAATAGGGACCTTAAGAAGGAAATAAGGGATAGGCTTCTTATGGAAACAAGAAACCCTAATTTGACCCAAATTAGAATCCTAGTTCCATAAATTACAATTCAATGCACTAGAGAATTATAATTGTACACCTGTCCTTATTTTCAAAATTATATTTCAAGCTTCTTGTTATTAAATGCTTATTAATCTCCTCGCGTTAAAATTTTATCCATCGATTAAATAATTATTAACACCTATATTTAACTATATCTTTATAATTTCTTGAGACCTTACACTTAACTTATTTTATATGTCGGACACAAAGTTCATCTACATGGTTTGAAATAATCAAAACTTATAAGCTTCATTAAGAGGATATCATCAATCCTTATTGTGAGACATGGATTCTATCAATAAACTAATATACACCATACACGCAGTGTGATCATCCAATTTACTAAGATTATTGACTCATAAAAGGTGTCACTCCTTTGTAAATCAAAATGCCAAACACTAAATGTATATGTATATTATTTATATCAAGATTAAGAGTACAAGCACTCATAATAACCATTTGGATATAGTCAGTATAAAGACAATAAACCCAAAAGTGGTCTGGTTCAATACACACAAAGCATACTATCATAATGAGTCAAAACTATACCGTTTCCTGTAGTTAAGACAAACTTACTAAAACATCATGGTACAATTGTACCGATGGTGTGTCCAACTCCATCTAAATTGTGAACAATAACTCATATTCTATAAGAACCGGCAAATAAGTGTTTCGTGTGTAGCTGAACTCTACACACCAACTTGTCTACTTTATAGAATAAAGGACACACACATGCATAATAAATAACAATACAACCATTTGTCTATACAAACTCTCATTAAGATGAAAAAACAAACTTTACTAATAAATAAATTAGTCAAAGATAAATACATAAAAGTATACTTTTAGTATAAATTTCCAACAATTATGAGTGCTTGTACTCTTAATCCTGATATAAATAGTCGGTACATACATTTTGTGTTTGGTATTTTAATTTACAAAAGAGTGAGAGCTTTTATGGAATAATAATCTCAGTAAATTAGATGACTACAACACATGTATGGTGGATATTAGTTTATTGACAGAATCCACGTCCGGCAAAAGGAATTGATGATATCCCCTTGATGAAGCTTATAAGTTTTAATTATATCAAACTCTATAGGTGGACTTTGTGTCCTACATATGAAATAAGTTAAGTGTAAGGTCTCAAAGAATTATAAAGATATCGATTAAATATAGATGTTAGTAATTATTTAATTGATGGATAACTGAAATCTTAATATGGGGCGATTGATAAGCATTTAATAACAAGAAGTTCGAAATATTTTTTTGAGAAGCTCAATTCGAGTAGATATCTATAGGTTAGAAGATTATGTTAATTGGAGCTAAATGACAAAGTTATGGCATCGGGAAGCTTGCAAAAATTATGCTGTTCGAAATTATAAGGGGTTCTCTTGCAACCTTAAGACAGAGATCTCATTGTTCTAACTGAAGAATATATCTTGGAGATCATATTTTCTAGAACTTTTATTAGAGAGTTAAAGGGCTGAAGTTCTTCTTTATAGATTCTTTTCTTTTACATTTTTTTGTGGAAAACTATCTTCTAAGTGTAAAAATTTAAGGAGTCAAGCTAGCAACTAGAAGAGCTAGGTTATTTGGATTTGTAGTAGGTAACAACAAGAGTGATTCTTTATAGGAAGTTGACACTACAGAGTCATGTGGATGTTTGTAAGTGGCTTGTTACTACGTGATAATTCATCGTATTTGATTATTAATCTAGTACGGACTTGTAGTTTTTCCTGGTTTGGGTTTCCATATAAAAATTATGTTCTAGTGGTGTGCGTTTTTGTATTTGATTTTACTTCCATTGAGTAGTTGATTAATTACACACGAAATTGTTGAAATTGAATGCGTTAACCAATTCTAAGGGCCTCTCAAAACCTTCAATTTGTATCAAAGTGGGTTGCACTAAAGTGAGTGTGTTTTGATCCTAAGAGCTGTCCATAATGAGATTCAATAAAAAAAAGGGCACATCTAAAATACAGTCATCTATGCTAAAAGATAAGAAATCATGGAAGAAGGTGCTCAAATCTAAGTCTGATCTACCCAAAGAAGTTGCTAACACTTTGTTGAATGATCAAACTATACAAATATGGGTGGCAAAATGGAAAAACCCTGATAAAGAAGATCAAGCTCCCACCCCAGTGTTGTTACGAATATACAATTAAAGGGGAGTTACTATTGAGGGGGAGCTTTGTTGGGGTCTGATTTATAAATATGCTATATGATTGATCATTAGTATTATTAATTTTGGACAAAAAGGAGGAGAATAAGGTATTCAGGGGGAGTTGTTTAGAGTCAAAATGCTAAAAATTCAAATATTCAGAGATAGATGAATCTACAAGTGTTGAATGGTAAATTTTTATTTTTGTTGAAAATTCAATGTATTTTGGGTTTTGTTTTGGGTAAATCAAATTGCATTGTTTTAAGGAGTTTTTGTCCATGAATAGACAAAGGGGAAGATTGTAAGGATTTTAGTATATTGGCTAAATTCATAGCATGAATAAAAATATAGTTCTAGTTAAAGTTATATTTCTATTTGTTTTAAAGTAGGAGTTTGAAGAGATTAAGGAGTCTCAGAAGAGCTGGAATGAGGTATTTGGATTACAAGTGTCATATCTCATAAACTAAACGGCGTCAGAAATGGGCAAGTGAACTACCGTTGGAAAGCTCATTTTGAGTAGATACCCATAGGTTCTAAGATTACAACAATCGGAGCTAAAATGACTAAGTTATAGTCTTGGGAAGTTTACAAAAATTGTGTTATCCAAAATTATGAGACTGCCATTATGCGAATTTCTATTTCTATTTTAAATGGGACTTTCTGGTTTTGTACTAATTCCTACTTTAGTTGGATTAATATCATGAGGCACAAAATTTAGGCTATAAAAAGGGGTTCTCTCTGAACCCTAAGATAGAGATCTTATTGTTCTAAGTAGAAAATATATTTTGGATATCATCTCCTTTAGAGCTTTTATGGGAGAGTGAAAGGGCTGACGTTTTGTTTTAGAGATCTTTGTCTTCTACATTTCTTTATGGAAGATTATCTTCTAATCGTGGAAGATTATATTCTAAATGTAGAAGATCCAAAGTGTAAAGCTAACAACTAAAAGCATATGGTTGATTGAATTTGTAATAGGTAATGGCATGCGGCTGTTGTAGAGTGATTCTTTACAGGAGTTTGATATTATAGAGTCATGCAGATGTCTGTAAGTAGCTTGTAACTGCATGATAATCTATAGTGTTTGATTATTAGTCTAGTATGGACTCGTGGTTTTTTCCTATTTTGAGTTTCCATATAAAAATTGTGTTCTTGTGGTGTGTGCTTTTGTGTTTGATTTCATTTCTACTACGTAGTTGATTAATTGCATATATAATCTTTGAGATTGATTGTATTGATCCATTCTAGGAGCCGATTCAAAACTTTTAGGGTTTAAAAAGCTCGTATTGAACCACTCGATAGAGCAATCCAAAACTTTCAGGGTTTACAAAGCTCGCATTAGGGGTGCACAAAAAATCCGTCAATCCATTAAACCGATCCGATCCGATCCACGGTTTTTTAACTGATCCAATGATTAATGGATTGGTCACGGATTAGAAAAGTCCTAATCCGTTAGTAACGGATTGGTGACGGATTTTATCTTTAATCTATGGATTTAAACCGATCCGATTCGTTAAGATATATATATATATTTATATATAAAATATTAAAAAACATTAATTTCCATTCATCATCTATCATTTAATCTTAACCATATACTCTTTTCAACTTTTAATCCTAGTCATTCTTATCAAATTAGGGCATATAAATTGAAACTGTCGAGGGTTAAGGCTCTCTTTTTTCCGAGCCCAGCCGCCGCTGTTGCTGCTGCTTCGCCCTTTCTCCCCTTGACCCTCGCCCTTCTCAGTTCTCCATTGCTCAGTTCACTGCTGTCTGCTATAGTTATTACAACTGCTCACGTCTTCATCTGCTGCTACTGCAGCCGCAACTGCTACGTCTTCATCTGCTATAATTGTTCAACTGCTGTAGCTTCTCACGCCTCACGTCTTCATCTGTTGCTGCAACTGCTCAATGCTAACGGTCACATCTGCCCAGGTAAACCTGCTGGCTGCTGCAACTGCATAGTCTCCATCTGCCATTTGTCATCTTCATCTCTAGTCTCCATCTGCCATTTCATCTAATCTTCTTTTTCTTCGTCAATCTGCTTCTCATCTGATCTGGCAGCTATGTGGCCTTTTCGAGATCTACATGGCCCATTCAAGATCAAATCAACTTGATCTCGAAGGGGCAAATCCTACTCTTCTTCGTTCTGCAACTCCAAATCATAGATCTGTCGATCTATGTGGCCCCTTCGACATCAAACCAACTTGATCACCTTCTTCAAGATCTATGTCACCCTGGCCCCATCAAGATCTATGTAGCCCGTTGCGAACCTCTGCAGAGTTGAAACAGGAAACCCTCAACATATCTTTTTCAATCATACATCTGTCTTCTCTCTGTTCCTTGATCAGGCCTCTGTTCTTCTTCCCTCTGTTCTCTTTCCTCCTATTCTTCTCTTTATTCTCTTTTCCTTTATGCATCCTTGGCTCTACATTTTTATCTACTATGGATCACATATGGAAAACTGTAACCCCTGCCATTAATCACATCTCCCCCTCACTTACAACCTGAACTTATCAACCCCTTCTCTAATCTTCTTTTTCTTCTTCTTCTTCTTTGTTCTTCTTATTTTTCTTCTTCAATCTTTGTCTCAAAATTTGGCGGCCAAAGAAACCCTTAACCCTTGATCTTCTTCTTAAAATCTTTTTCTGTTTGTTCTCTTTCCCCTCTGCTCGGCCATGGCAAAGCAATTGTCCATTCTTGCCTATTATTTCTCCTCCTTCATAGTTTTCTTCTTTTCTCCTTGTTTTCTTCTTTTTGCTTCCCATTTCTATTACTCTTCACTATCAAAGGCACCATCATCAATTCTATAATTGGTTTTTGCATTGATGAAAATGCTTGCCAAATTAGATTCCCATTGTCCTATTCTTGTCTGTGTGTTTGTTGGATTTTTTTAGAATCCAACAAACACTACTTAGTTTAAATGAATCCAAGATATATGTATTTTTTTGTTTATTAATTGTTGTTTTTTAATGAACACCTTGCCATATTGATGTTAAGCGATTTTCTAATCCATCTTTTTCTCAATTGTCAAGCGTGGCTGAGCACAATAATCCTAGTCTTTCCAACAATGTGACACAACCTCAATCGGAGTCGGCTCAATTGCAGACATTGCAACCTCCAGCTACTTCTGCTGCTCCTACTCCTACTGCTGCTCTTACTCCTACTACTTCTCTTACTCCTACAGTTGCTTTTACTGCTACAATTGCTTCTGCTACTAAAATTATTAAGGTAAATCCTTCCAAAAAAAGGGGTAGAGTATCTGAGGTTTGGGCACATTTTAAAAAGCCTAATGATTATGATCCTAAGGTTTCCACTGTTGTCAAATGTGTGTATTGTGATGTTGCTTACACTTAGATTAGTAGTAATGGGACTAGTACTTTGAAAAATCACTTGAAAATATGTATCAAGAATCCAGAAAATGAAGCAGCAAATAGAAAACGAAAGTGCATATCATCATATCAGTCAGTAGTGGATGGTGAGATTGTTAAGAACATTGCTGCTTGGAAATTTAGTCAGTCTGCATGTAGAGTGGCACTTGCTAAAATGATAATTGTTGATGAATTGCCTTTCAAATTTGTGGAGCATGAAGGGTTTCGTAATTTTTGTAGCATGATGCAACCAAATTTTAAACATGTGTCACATGTTACAATTGCCAGAGATTGTTTGGATTTGTATGATGAACAGAGAAAAAAATTGAAGGATATGTTGACGAATCAAAGGATTTGTCTCACTACAGATTGTTAGACCTCACTCCCACAGATTGTTAGACCTCACTCCAAAAACTTTCTTATATGTACCTCACCACTCATTTTATTGATAAAGATTGGAAATTACAGAAAAGAATCTTAAACTTTTGTGTCATTTCTAGTCATAAAGGTGATTCCATCAGTCGAATTATGGAGGAATGTTTGGTTGATTGGGGTATTAGGAAAGTTTGCACTCTTATTGTTGATAATGCGAGTTCTAATGATACTACCATTGCATATTTAAAGAGAAAGTTTGGTAAGAAAAGTGACAGTTTTATTTTAGGTGGAAAACATTTTCACATGAGGTGTGTTGCTCATATTCTTAATTTGATCGTGAGAGATGGGCTAATTGAATTAAAAGGTGCAATAGCAAAAATCCGTGCTGCAATTAAGTATGTTAAGAGTTCTCCACAAAGGCAACAACTCTTTACATCATGTGTAGAGAAAGAGGGAATAGAATGTGATGGTTTGTTGTGTTTAGATGTTTCAACTAGGTGGAATTCTACCTTCCTTATGTTGGAAACAACAATTAAGTTTCAAAAAGCCTTTTGACAAATTGGATGTAGAAGATGATAAATTCAGTAGAGAATTTGATGATATAAAAGGGTCTCCTTCTCCTAGGGAGTGGGATGATTGTAAGCTAATAACAAGATTTTTGAAGAAATTTTATGATGCTAATAATCGATTGTTTGGTTATTTGTATGTGAGTGCCAATTTATACTTTACTAAAGTTTGTGACATTATTGGATGTTTAAATGAACTGTCTGTAAATGAGGATTCTTCTTTGAGGAGTATGTCTATTAAAATGAGATTGGAATTTGACAAGTATTGGCAACCCATTGAAAAAATGAATATGATGTTAATGCTTGCAGTTGTGTTAGATCCCCGATATAAGTTGAAATATGTGAGGTTCTATTATGCCAAAATTTTTAATCTTGAAGTATCTAAGGTGATTGAACTAACCCAAAAGATAAGAGATGCATTAAATCATGTTTATGAGGAGTATAAACAATGTGGGTCAGTTAGTGCATTATCTTCATGTCTAACATTTGAAATGGAGGTTGGCCAATCAAGTGTGCGAGTAAGTGACCCCTCATCATTGTTTAAGAAACATTTAGAAGAAGAAGAATGTGAAAGAGATAAGTCAGAAGTGGAGATCTATTTGGAGGAAGTTTGTGAAAAGATACATGGAAATATGAAGTTTGAAATTTTGAGTTGGTGGAAAATGAATTCTGCTAGGTATCCTATTTTTTCTCAAGTTGCATGGGATATTCTAGTCATTCCCGTATCTATTATTGCTTCTGAGGCTACCTTTAGCACTGGAGGTCATGTTCTAGATCGATTTCGTAGTTCTCTTACCCCTAAACTTGTGGAATGCTTAATTTGTACACAAGATTGGTTAAGAGCTTTTGATGCATCAATACCTGACGTGGAAGAAATTATGGAGGACTTTGTTGCTCTGGATATTCTGGACTTAGGTATATTTATTCTTATAAATTATGTTTTCATAGTCCACCATGTTTTATTGAATTATGCTATATAGTACTTAATGTTGCTAGGTCATTCAAGTTGCTCTCAAGGGTGAAGTTGAAGTTGCCGTTGGACTGCTACTATTGCAATGGTTCTAGGTTTTTTTTTTAAATTATGTTGAAAGTGAAGACATTGGAGACATATTTCTTATTTGTATTTTTATTTTGGTTGTAATTTGTGTTTCTATTGGCAACTCATTATATCATCTCATTTTCAAGGGCTGTTTGAATATGAATTTTGATGTACCTGCATTGGTGCACAACTGATATTTTTAGTGTTTTTTAACCATTTTCTTGCTGCATAAAATGATATGTTTTGCATATGCTATGTTTTACATATGCTTTACTTGGTTAGACGACAGATAGTTTTTTTTAGCAAAGGCTGCTTGATAGGAAAACAAATAAGGGGTATAAAAAAACCCCTTAATTTTATCTGTTTGCTGCTATTTCCTTCAATTTTATCTGTTTCTTGCTGTTTCATTCAATTTTATCTGTTTGCTGCTGCTTCATTCAAATTTATCTTTTTGCTGCTGTGACTTTCATTCAATTTTATTTGTTTGCTGCTGTTTCCTTCAATTTTATCTGTTTCCTACTGTTTCATTCAAATCTATCTGTTTACTGCTGCTTAATTCAATTTTATCTATTTGCTGCTGTATCTTTCATTCAATTTTATTTGTTTGCTGCTGTTTCCTTCAATTTTATCTGTTTCCTGTTATTTCATTTAATTTTATCTGTTTGCTATTACTTCATTCAATTTTATCTGTTGGCTACTGTGTCTTTCATTCAATTTTATCTGTTTGTTGCTGTTTCCTTTAATTTTATCAGTTTCCTGCTGTTTCATTCAATTCTATCTATTTGCTGTTGCTTCATTCAATTTTATCCGTTTGCTGCCGTGTCTTTCATTCAATTTTATCTGTTTGCTGTTGTTTCCTTCAATTTTATCTATTTCCTGCTGTTTCATTCAATTCTATTAGTTTGCTACTGCTTCATTCAAATTTATCTGTTTGCTGCTGTGTCTTTCACTAAATTTTATCTGTTTGCTGCTGTGTCTTTCATTTAATTTTATCTGTTTACTGCAGTTTCCTTCAATTTTATCTGTTTGTTGCTATTTCTTTCAATTTTATTTGTTTACTACTGTCTCATTTAATTTTATTTGTTTGCTATTATTTTATTCAATTACAAACTCGAGCACATTTTTAAACAGATGAAATCTCGAAATGGTCACTTAGTTATATTTTTCTTATAGTTTTGGCACTTGGTTAATCAATATAAATAGGTCCATTAGTTGATCTTCAATCTGTATACTGTGTTGCAAAGTTAAGATTTCATCTGCTTGTATTTGATTCTTGAATTCCAAATTTCATCTTTGTTTCTCAAATTCCAGATTTCATCTGTTCTCTCCCTTAACAAATCCAAATTTCATCTGTTTGATGTGTGACTATTTCGAGATTTAATTTGTTTAAACATGTGCTTTTGTTTGCTGTTATTTCATTCAATTACAAACTCGAGCACATTCTTAAACAGATGAAATCTCGAAATGGTCACTTAGTTATATTTTTCTTATAGTTTTGGCACTTGGTTAATCAATATACATAGGTCCATTAGTTGATCTTCAACCTGTATACTGTGTTACTATGTTGCAACGTCAAGATTTCATCTGTTTGTATTTTTTCTCGAATTCTAGATTTCATCTGTTCTCTCCCTTAACAAGTCCAGATTTCATCTATTTGATGTGTGACCATTTCAAGATTTCATCTCTTTAAATATGTGCTCGAGTTTGTAATTGAATGAAACAGCAGCAAACAGATAAAATTAAATGAGACAGCAACAAATAGATAAAATTGAAGGAAACGTCAACAAATAGATAAAATTGAATGAAAGACACTACATCAAACAGATAAATTTGAATGAAACAGTAGAAAACAGATAAAATTGAAGAAATAGTAGCAAACAGATAAAATTGAATGAACGACACAGCAGCAAACAGATAAATTTGAATGAAGAAGCAGTAAATAGATATAATTGAATGAAGTAGCATGAAACAGATAGAATTGAAGGAAACAACAGCAAACAGATAAAATTGAATGAAAGACATAGCAGCAAACAAATAAAATTAAATGAAGCAGCAATAAACAGATAGAATTGAATGATCAAGGATGAAGTTTTGGATTGTTCAGTGCGTTTTCCCTCTTTCGTCTCCCGGGCAGACAGATATTAGAGGGAAATGAAATTTTATCTTTGTATTTGATTTGTTTTACTACAGTCACATGTGCTCGGGACTTCTGCCAGCTGCCATCCAAAGTTACAACCTGAACTAGCTGCCATCCATTTTAGATCGGGACTGCAATCGGGACATATATAGGTCCAAGTAAACTTTTGATTTTCCTCCTATCTGCTCTTTGTTTTGTGACTCCACACTCTCTTATTGTTCTCCTTTCCACTTTAGGTCATTGAAGAATTTGCTAAGTTTGAGATGCTACTCAAGCTCTAGAGGGGGAGTAAGGAGGAAAAGTTCAAGGTAGAAGTGCACAAGAATGTTGAAGGCACTTTCCTTCTAAATCAGATGCAACAGAAACTCTTAGAAGCTGGTAACAACTAATTTTTACATATACAACAGAGAGCCTCAAAATGAAGATACTCAAGGACTTGCTGTCTAATTTTACATCTATGAAAAAAATATATGTTCTTTATTGCAGGATGAATATTTCTTATAGCTGCCAGGCCTGCTGGCTTTTTTCCTAACGAATAGAAAAAATGAAAAAAAAGTGTATGGAGCACTGATAATGTCTACATGTTTAAAGAAGATACTCCTAGTCCTATTACAAGATGTCTTGTAAGGGATGGCTATTCAATGTTTTTTCTCTTGTGAATGATTTGAGCTACTTATCAAAATGTCTTATTTGGATGCAAATGAAATGGATGCAGTTGGCTGCATCTTCTACTTAGAGGTCTGATTACAAAATGTTGTACAAAGTTGAGTTTGGAATGGAAAAAGCTTAGATGATGAACGCACTACTTTGTAATGAGCTATCATTTTGTTGGCTAGACTTCCATCACAGTGGTAGACAGGAATGAAAAGGCATGGTTGTTCTCTAGATGCAGTAACTTTTAACACAGTTTTAAACTGCCTTGTATAAAGCACATAATAAGTCACAATCCTTGTCACTTACTATCAACGGATTGAACAGATTTAACCGATCCGAACCGTTGATCTACGGTTTGGTTCGGATCGGTTTTAAAGGGCAATGGATCGGTGATGGATTATAAAACCATCAATCTGTAAGTAACGGTTTAGTGACGGATTTGACTCAATCCGATCTAATCCGAACCGCGTACACCCCTAACTCGAATGCCTTTGACAACATTTAGCTAGGGGTACCAAAGTTTTTAGCCCAACGGCATAAGAATGAACAAGCAAAATCTAGCCCAAACATTCTAGACAAAATCAGGTTGGTCCAGCCCAGCTCATTTGCAACTAATATTTGGATGACATTTCAGCCTAAATCTAGCATTTTTGAGTTATAGTTAACTTGATTTTTTTTGATTATTTGGCTGATTTTCAACCCTTTTAGAGAAACTATTTGAGTTGAGTTTCAAATAGCTAAGGTTAGGTTTTACCCATTTTTGGAACATAAATTAGGTTCGATTTTTTACCCACTTGAAGCCATTTATCTAGACTATTTTTCAATCCAATTTGAATAGTTCAAGGGTCATCTTTTAGCCCAATTTCAGCATTTATTTGGGCTATATTTGAGCTTAATTCTAAGCAATATTTGGGCTGAACTCAGCCTGATTTCAATTTTCATTTGGGCTGTATTTTGAACCCAACCCAATTTCAAATAATATCTGGGCTGAACCTAGCCAATTTCAAACAATATTTGCGTTGACCCCAGTCCAATGTCAGCTTTTATTTAGGTTGTATTTTCAGCCCAATTTTTGACTTTATTTTGACTGATTTTTTGCTCAACTTCAAATTTTATTTGGGTTGATTCTTTGCCCAATTTCTTTTCACTGTTCAAGCTATTATGGATTTGTGGGTCTAGTCTGTTTGTTTAGAGGGATTCAAGATTTTTGGGTAGTATTTGATTGTGAAGCTTCCTACTTTGAGATTGTTTGGCTGTGGATATATATATATTAATGGGTTCTTATGTTTGTGTGGAACCCTTTGGCTTTCTAAGAACCCATTTCCTATCATGTTCATCAACCATATATTAAGATATTTATGCTAGTGGTCCCATAGTTGTTTAGACATAGCTCAAAACTATATGGATTAGCTAATATTTAGAGCCATGTGATGACCGCAATTTTGTGGTATATATGATACACCGATGTTTAAGTTTCCAAATTACATTGCGAAAACCTTTGGGCATTGAATTTCTATCTTGTAATTCTCTCACTCTGGAAAGCAAATTCAATATGCCAATCATATCTCATTGCCTTAAAGAAGATGAACAATGGGCAGGTGTTAGGAATTCGGATATATATGTTGGAAATTTATACTAAAAGCATACTTTTATGTATTTATGTTTGATTGATTTATTTATTAGTAAAGTTTGTCATTTAATCTTAATGAGAATTTTATGGGCAAATGGTTGCATTGCTATTTATTATGCATGTGTGTGCCTTTTATTTTATAAAGTAAACAAGTTGTAGTGTAGATTTTAGCTTATACATGGAAGACTTGTTTTTCGGTTCATATAGAATATAAGTTGTCATTCACAATCTAGATGGAGTTGGACACACCATGGGTACAATTATAGCATGATGTTTTAGCAGGCTTGTGTTGGCTGCAGGAAATGGTATAGTTTTGACTCATTTCACTAATATGCTTTGTGTGTATTGAGCAGGACCGCTTTTGGGTTTATTGTCTTTATACTGACTATATAAGACGATTAACATCCAAATGGTTATTATAAGTGCTTGTACTCTTAAACCCGATATAAATAATGAACACATACATTTAGTGTTTGGCATTTTGATTTACAAAGGAGTGAAAGCGTTTATGGGTCAATAATCTCAGTAAATTAGATGACTATACTACATGTATGGTGGATATTAGTTTATTGACGGAATCTATATCTTGCAATAGGGATTAATGATATCACGTTGATTATGTCAAACCCTATAAGTGGACTTTGTGTCAGACATATTAAATAAGTTAAGTGTAAGGTCTCAAGGAATTATAAAGATATCGATTAAATATAAATGTCAGTAATTATTTAATTGATAGATATCTAAAACTTAATGTGAGGAGATTAATAAGCATTTAATAATAAGAAGCTCGAAATATTATTTTGAGAATAAGGAGAGGAGTGCAATTATAATTCTCTAGTAGACTAAATTGTAATTTATGGAATTATGATTCTAATTTGAGTCAAATTAGGGTTTCCTATTTACATAAGAAGCCTATTCCTTATTTCCTTCTTAAGGTTCTTATTGTAGCCTATAAATATGCACTATTACTCTCTAGGAAACATATAAGAGAAATCTTGTTTTTTTTAGGAAGAGATTTGAAAATATATAAAATCTCTTGGATGTCCAATGAGAGTTTCTCTCACGCCCAAAACCCTGTTTATGCAAGAGTTGCACGAGTTTCTCTCTCCTTCTCTCTTCTAGTTCCTTGGAGTTTCGAGTTGGAATTTCTCCTGAAGATTCCACCAATCTTCTTGAGAAAAGAAATCTAATTCAGGTCATAGCATGGAAGGCTAAAAGGTGTTGAAGATTCTCATCATCAAGCAGAGTCGCAACTTCTCCATTAGAGCACTACAAATCTCCAAAGGTATGATCTACTTCTTGCATGTCGTAGATTATTATGGATGTTTAGTGCTGTTTGATTCTGTCTTTTAGATAGAATATTTATCGTACATGGTCACGAGATTGAGGGTAATGCATCCTGAATTAGGTTTTTGGTCTTATGGATAGTTGATCCCTGTGTCAAGTGGGTCAAAAGTTTTGAAAATCTATCCACGAGACCCACCTACTTCCAACAATTGATATCAGAGACATACCTCATCTCTAATCATGTTAGATCAGTAATCTTGTTCTAATCTTTGCATGAGATGTGAAGAGGATAGAGCAAGGGCTACGAAAGGATCAGTGTTTATTGGGTTTGCTTGCTTTTGTAGTAGATCCATATTTGGAAAGTCACAAAAGGTTTTAATCATGATAGGAGGATGGTAAGATGCCATTAGAAGCATAATGAGATCATTAGAAGTGATTGGGACAGCAGGAGCCGAATTTAAAAAAAAACCCAAATTTCTGGGTTCGTCAGGTCGGTTAGCCAAACGGACCACTATGTCATGTAAAGGTCTGTTGGCTACCCATAAGGACCAGATCGGCTAGCCGAACCCAGGCAGAATCATTTTGTTCGAACCCAGGCAGAATCATTTTGTTCTTAGTCTGAGTTGTTGTTGTTGTTTTTTTTTTCGGGGGCGCTGCCCCTTGGACCCTCGCGAGTTGACCAGGCAGTTCGACCCCCGCCGAGGGCACTACCTCCGGACCCCCTTTGCGTAGGGGATCTTGTATCATGGTCGCAAACATTTGGCATCTTGTTTTTCCATTGTGGTTTGGCAACCTGGTTTTGTGAGATGCTTTGTTGTATGAGATACTAACTTGCAGGTGATAATTCCCTCTCCATATGGCCCACATGAATTTTCTTTCCTTTTACTTATTGGTTTATTTGTGGCTAAGTGTAAAGGGCAAGGCATGGTGAATTTCCTTGGTTTCTCATGAAAGGGCAAGGCATGGTGAATTTCCCTATAGCCCTTTTATTTCCATGTTTAAGATTACCATGTAAGTTTCATTATAGAGACATAGGAATTTACGTATTTTTTTAAAAAAATTTTATAAATTCTGGAGATGTCTGAAACAAAGAAGGAAAGAGAAGCTGGACTCCTAATCAAAGAGTTTGAAGATTACCAAAAAGTGTTTTGGAGATGCCCAAAGAGTTTGAGGAATCCCAAAGTTTTGGAAAGTCTGGAAGTCCAAGAAGTCTTTTCCGCTTGGGCCATGTGGAGGAGAGGACTAGTCTTTTATTATAGCACTTTCTATTTATGGATGAATGCTTATTTAGAGTATTTCCATATTTGATCCAAACATAGCAAATTCCAAAATTGGTCAAATCAAATTAATTTTTGGAAAGAGTTCTAATTAGAGTTGGTGGGCCCATGAGATGGATCTATTGGTAACACTAATTTTAGAAACTGGACTTTCCTTAAAATAACTTGACTTGGAGCCAATCATTGGTCGTATCATGAGATGAATTTATACCTATATTTGACGGACCTATACACGTATAAGGAAATCCTTAACTCTAAAATATTAAGTGGGAGCGGGGCATTTATATATATATAAATCCCCATGGTTTTCCACCATAGGTCCATTGTAAGGAAAGTATTAGCCTCGCATCATTTTGAAAATGGCCATTCCCCATGGAGGGTTTGTATTTATCTGAATACTGGATATGGATCTCCTATGGATAGTGTTGATGAGACAGGGTGGGAGCCCACTTCCCAAGGAGGAGCTGCCCGCAACGGTTGTCATGTAATACTAGTTGGTGGGTCACACTTAACTAAAATAATGATGTAGTATCCACAAGGATTTGCCTTATGTATTTTAGAAACCGAAGCTAATCGGGAGTCATACATTATTTGGTATGAGATACCTAGATAGTAATGAATGAAGGGGATCATGGAGAGTTAGTCTTAATCCCAATTTTGACCAACTTTGATCCACACCAGTCTAGGAGATATTTGCACTCCCCAAGGAGGCATACCCCGCAGGATTGGGATTCCGATGTATTCTAAATTTTGTGGTTATGAGGATTCCCACATAAATTTGGTAGAATACTAAACCCTAATGTCATTTAAATTCATTAATTGAATGCATGGTTATGTGTTACAGTATTACAAGCATGAATTCGAATACTTTCAATCCACTTGCGACCATCCTTAACCAGAATAAGTTGGTGGGATCCAACTATGTAGACTGGAAACGGAATCTGGATATTGTCCTGACAGCTTCAGGATATAAGTATGGCCTTACCAAAAACCCACTTGAAGAGCCCGACCCAGATGCATCAGAAGCAGAAAAGGACCTTTACACCAAATGGGCCAAAGACAATGAGATGGCCCGATGTTACATTCTGGCATCCATGTCTAGTGTGCTGCAACACCAACGTCAATCTTATAAGACTGCATATGATATGATATCGAACTTAAAGGAGATGTTTGCAGAACAAGGTAGACCTGCTAGGTAGGCAGCCATGAGGGTGCTCATTAGCACCAAGATGGTTGAAGGTACATTAGTACAGGAACACATGTTGAAGATGATGGACTCATTAAACGAGTTAGATGTACTGGGAGCTGCGATTGATGCGGAATCGCAGATTGACATAATCTTTAAGTCACTACCAGAGTCATTCAACAATTTCAAGGTCAATTATAATATGAATAAAATGAATCTAACTCTGGCTGAGCTATCTAGTTAGCTGGTAGCAACTGAAGGGATTATGAAGAAAAAACCAACTGCCTTAATGACAGAAAAGTCAGATGCCAAGTCCAAGCCGAAAGGCAAAGGGCGGAAAGGCAAAAAGAAATCAGTTCCAAAGGGTCCTAAGGTGGAGAATGGTCCAACTGGTGGCGTAGCTAAAGTCAAGGGTTCAGGGACAAAAGGAAAGTGTTTCCATTGTGGTAAGACAGGACATTGGAAGAGGAATTGTCCAGAATATCTATCTAAGAAAAAGACGCCAGGTATGATTGAGTCACTTATATCTGAAGTTAGTTTTGCAACTGGTACTTCAGAATCCTAGTGTGGATTCCGGGGCAACTAATCACATATGTAATACGTTGCAGGGGTTCAGGGAAACCAGGAGGCTAAGTGATGGAGAAATCATTGTCAACATAGGGTCTGACATTAAGGCAGAAGCTGTTTCAGTGGGAGTCATTACTTTATGTTTTTCAAATAATAAATTGGTTTTGTCAAAAACTTTATACGTACCGTCTTTAAGGCGGAATTTAATTTCAGTTTCTAGTTTGGTGAATAAAGGTTATTCTATTACTTTTGGTACTGAAGTTGTCATAAAGAGGAATGGCACTTTCATATGTTCTGGCAAGGTATCCAATGGACTTTATTTGTTAACTCCCACGATGTATGAGATTCATGATACTGAAACAATTTATAGACCATCATTAAAGAGAAAGTCAACTTCATCTAATCCAACAAAACTTTGGCACCTGAGGCTAGGTCATATAAACCTTAACAGGATTGAGAGGCTAGTGAAAGATGGTATCTTACCTTCATTGGTGGTAGAACCAATGCCTGTCTGTGAGTCCTGTTTGGAAGGTAAAATGACCAAAAGACCCTTTTCAGCTAAGGGTAATAGGGCCAAAGATTTATTGGAATTAGTGCATACTGATGTCTGTGGACCCATTAATATCAGGGCCAGAGGAGGATATGAGTATTTCATCACTTTCACAGATGATTACTCAAGATATGGTTACATATACCTTATGCACCGCAAGTCCGAAGCTTTTGAAAAGTTCAAAGAGTTTCGAGCAGAAGCGGAAAAGCAATTAGGTAAAAGTATCAAGAGTCTTCGATCAGATCGAGGAGGGGAATATCTCTCTGCTGATTTTATGGGTTACTTATCAGAAAATGGGATTTTATCCCAGTTGTCTGCTCCTGGTATGCCTCAACAGAATGGAGTAGCAGAAAGAAGGAACCGAACTCTTTTAGATATGATTAGGTCTATGCTGAGTTTCTCAAGATTACCTATATCCTTTTGGGGATACGCTTTGGATACTGTAATGTACATATTAAACCTCGTACCATCTAAGTCTATACCTAAGACTCCTCGGGAATTGTGGTCTGGGCGAAAGCCTAGTCTCAACATTTACACATTTGGGGTTGTCCAGCACACGTGCTCAAGGTTAAGACGGATAAGTTGGAAACGAAGTCGGAAGTACGCACGTTTGTAGGATATCCTAAAGGAACTAAAGGTTGGTTATTCTATAATCCCAGAGAGCAGAAAGTGCTGGTCAGCACCAATGCGGTTTTTCTGGAGGAAGATTATATGATGGACCGGAAATCTTTAGAAAAGGTGATCTTGGAAGAGATTCAAGAGCAATAAATTCCAAATCCAAGTATGACCGGACTTGAGGAAGAACCGCCCTTACCAGACCCAGTAGTTACACCAGTACCTCGTCGTAGTGGGAGGATTGTTAGACCCCCTGACAGGTTCTCATTCTTGGGAGAGTCTAATGAAGCAATCCCAGAAGAGCCGGAACAAGATCCCTCTAACTATGATGAAGCAATCAATGACTTAGACTCGGGACACTGGCAAGATGCTATAAAATCTGAAATGGAGTCTATGTACTCAAATCAGGTCTGGACATCTGTGGACTTGCCTGCCAATATTAAACCTATTGGGTGCAGTGGGTCTACAAGACAAAAAAAGGACCAGATGGAAGAGTGGAGACCTATAAGGCTACGCTTGTTGCGAAAGGATATACTCAGAAAGAGGGGATCAATTATGAGGAAACCTTCTCGCCAGTAGCCATGCTCAAATACATCTGGATACTCTTATCCATTGCGACTCATCTTGATTACGAGATTTGGCAAATGGATGTCAAGACGGCGTTTCTCAATGGCCATCTTGAGGAAGACATCTATATGGTGCAGCCAGACGGTTTTGTAGCTAAAAACCAGGAGCAAAAAGTTTGCAAGCTGCAAAAGTCTATTTATGGACTGAAGCAGGCATCCCGAAGCTGGAATATCCGTTTTGACCAGGCAATCAAGTCATTTGGTTTTTGTCAAAATCCGGATGAGTCATGTGTGTACATGAAAAGTGAAGGTAACATGGTAGTTTTTCTTGTTTTGTATGTCGATGACATCCTTCTCTTTGAGAAAGACATAGGAATGTTGTCAACGGTAAAAGTTTGGTTAGCCAAGACTTTTGATATGAAGGACTTGGGAGAAGCTAGCTATATCCTAGGGATCAAACTTTATCGAGACCGGGAAAATAGGATGATTGGCTTATCCCAAGCTGCATACATAGATAAGGTGCTAGTACGGTTTGCAATGCAAGACTCCAAGAAGGGTACCACATCTTTCAGGCATGGAGTGCACCTTTCCAAGGATCAGTGTCCTAAGACACCCGAGGAAAAGGAGCAGATGAGGTCGATACCATACGCTTCGGCTGTTGGTAGCCTCATGTATGCTATGTTATGTACTAGACCAGATATCTATTATGTAGTGGGCCTAGTCAACAGATATCAATCTAAGCCAGGACCTGAACATTGGACTGCTGTAAAATGTATTCTCAAATACTTGAGAAGGACTAGAGTTTACGTGTTGATTTATAGCAGTGATGAGTTGATTCCAGTCGGATACACAGATTCTGATTTATGTCAGATAAGGATTCAAGGAAATCCACCTCTGGTTATGTATTTATGCTTGGAGGTGGAGCTATCAGCTGGAGGAGTATAAAATAAGAATGTACTGCTGATTCAACCTCGAAGGATGAATATGTAGCAGCTTGTGAAGTAGCTAAGGAAGCAGTATGCCTTAAAAGATTCCTTTTGGAACTTGGGGTGGTACCTTTGGCACGACAGCCACTCACAGTTTACTGTGACAACAGCGGGGCAGTCGCTCAGTCAAAGGAACCCAGAAGCCATAAAAGCCAAAAGCATGTATAGAGGAAGTATCACTTAGTGATAGAGATTGTGCAGAGAGGTGATATTGCTATTACCAAGATAGTCTCTGCGGACAATTTGGCAGATCCCTTTACTAAGCCTTTGACCAAAGTCTTTGAGCAGCATGTAGAAGGGATGGGCATGAGATGCAACCTGTCACAACCCGAGCCCAGGGTTCGGGGATTAGCAAAAGCCAAACCGATGACACACGTATTCCCGTACCTGTACACGTAGACCTAGTCTAAATGCACACGCACAAGGGAACATTCACACGTGCAAAATATGTACGCGGAAGCTGTAAATATCAAAAACATCAACTAACAGTACAATAAGAGAATACGAAAACCGAACTGACATATATACATAACTGAAGGTTTTACAAAATGAACAAAATAATATGTACAAGTCATGACAAATACAAGTATGACAATCCTCAAAAAAGGAAGACTCTTATGCCATGCATGACCAAGATGCTCTCCAATGGAGTGATCACATCCACTCCTCTAGGCCGGATGGGGCCTCAGGGGTCTCAGCTGGAGTCTGGCCGACCGGCGAGGGGTCGGCAGGGGTATCTGAGCCTGCAACACCAAAAACAACTGTGAATACAACGATTCAACGAAGTATAACCATAACAAGTTAACGCACGCTGTGTCTAATAGAATAAAGAACATCATGTAAATTAAACAGGGCACATTCGTATACTAGGCTGTCATGCAAGAAGGAAACATGCCATGTGAATCAATGTGTACATGCTGTGTACATAACTAGTTAGCGACTACATTGCCATATGCTCCCAAAAGAGGGATCTTATATCGTGCAAAGAACACCATTGTCCGGGCCAGGGTACAATAGGTCTCGGTTTCCTGGGGTCTGGTTCCGCAAAACATTTCCTTACTGCAGCAAGACCATGAAAACTATACCAAATTCACCCCGTCAGGATCCTCAGGCTGAGGCTAAGTAATGGCTGACCATATAGAGTCAATCATGAAAACCCTGAGTAGATTGTGACAATCATATCATACGTGCATATCTTAGAACATGTCTTATACGTGAATTATCCATGCATACTTAAGGTAAAGAAACAACTATGTGAAAGTATCTGAAACAAGTAATCATGCGATAGAGTGGAGATCAATAAGTGACAAACAACATGTCACACACGCAACTGTTAGCATAGTGAATCCAAGTCATTTACTAGCCAAGTCTAATCTAATTATCCAGTGTTTCTAACCGTGCTTGATGATGTAGTTTTAAGTTATTCGTTGCACCGTTGTTTAGTGTTGCATTGAATCGGCTGGTGCACCGAAGTCCCTTAAACCAACACCCATGAGGAGGTGCTTAACAGCTGGATAACAAATATGAATGATTCGCAGCCCTCGAGATCATTCATGCATTATATCATATTCCATCGGGCAAGTCTAGGTGTTCTACATTCTATCATGAAGGCCATATAGGTCTTTTTCTTACGCCTATTCTTGTTATTCATTTTTCCAGGGGTGATACGGCTTAACCGTAGGTGAACGCACGGCTTAGCCGTAGGCATCTTACGGCGTAGCACTGCAGCTCCCCCGCGGTTCCCTTTACTGTTCATCCGCAAGTGCGGTTCACCCGTATTTTGTTTTACGGCTTAGCCGTGTGTGTTCTACGCCTTAGCGGTGGCTGAGCCGTAGGAGGAAACTGTCAATTGCTTGCTTTCAATTAATCCAGAAGAAGGCATCCTGTACTGATCTACGGCTGGGTCACGGCTGAGGTACGGCTTAGCCGTAAGGCAATATACAGCTTAGCCGTGTCCTGGCCGTAGAAGAAAACTAGGTTTTCACCCTCTTTGGACTTTAAGCCGTAGGTGACATACGGCTTAGCCGTACATGCACGGGGTCAAATTCTGAATCAAGTATAGAAAACCTATAATGACATCAGAAGTGCAAATATCCAACAAAGAAAGAAGGAATACTAACAAATTGGGCTGTAAACACGTTTTCCATGCAAATTCATGTGAATTAACCAAAATCAAACAAATACCAACATGGGTTCTCACAGATTATGGTTATACTTGCCTTATTTGAATTCAATTACACAACTTGCAGTCCTTGGGCTCAAACACAACCAAACGTCAACCATTGCAGCATGCATGCATGAGAAACAGGAGGAATCCTTAAGAGCATGATCAAGAAACTATAAAATGAGAAGAATAAGAAGGAGATGAGGGAGATGGAAGAGAACCCAAAACTCACCTTAATCCAATCGTCAGAGCATGAAAGAGAATGAAGAGAACCCTCACTTTGGCTTGATCGATAATGGAAGAGAGAACTCAGGAGAGGGAAAGAGAGAACTTCATGTGAACAGTGAGAGAAAAGAGAGAACGTGAGTTTATGGAATGGCCAGATCTCCCTTATATATATAACAAAGATGCAAGTTTACACAGATTATGGTTATACTTGCTTATTTGAATTCAATTACACAACTTGCAGTCCTTGGGCTCAAACACAACCAAACGTCAACCACTGCAACATGCATGCATGAGAAACAGGAGGAATCTTTAAGAGCATGATCAAGAAACCATAGAACGAGAAGAATAAGAAGGAGATGAGGGAGATGGAAGAGAACCCAAAACTCACCTCAATCCAATCATCAGAGCATGAAAGAGAATGAAGAGAACCCTCACTTTGGCTTGATCAATAATGGAGGAGAGAACTTAGGAGAGGGAGAGAGAGAACTTCACATGAACAGTGAGAGAAAAGAGAGAACGTGAGTCTATGGAATGGCTGGATCTCCCTTATATATATAACAAAGATGCAAGTTTACATACAAGCCCAAGGTTAAGACAAATTACATTTCAAGTCAAATCCGAGTTCAATGGAATCATAAGACATCGGTTGCAAATGATGTAGTTACGAGAGTTAACGAGCTCAACGAAAGACACGTGTTGACATCAAGATGATGCAAAAATGACCATATCTAAGAAAATCTAAAATTATGAAAAAGGGCTTGGTCTACCTAATCCAGGTCAAACTCAACGCAACTACCTATCCATGACCCGCAACGAACCCAAAACATAAGCAAAACACAATTAACAACGAAAACAGGATTAATTAGGCGCTAAACGAGGTCAAGTTGGGTCGAAGTGTTACACAACCCTGACTGGCATTGAGCCCAAGTGGGAGATTGTTAGATTTTGTGGACTCAATCCATCAGTTGATGTAATAAATTAATTAATTTCTTTATTTATCAATATTATCATGCTTTACTTTCATGAGATGAATGTTATTTTACTATTTCATGCACATGACCAATACATATGACATAATGGTTCATGAGTTGAACCGGGTCCCATTAGTATATTAGATGTGATATATATGCATGGATGAGATCCACACGCAGGAGATATATGTCACAAATCTTATACTTAAATAGCTTCACAACCAGTAATGAGACTGGGCATCTCATTTGATAAGGATGCAGCACTTTGATCATTATGAGATAGTGTGATTTGTCTCGATCATCAGAATGTAAGATTCTGGATCACGGTGCTGGTACATTGGATGTATTGAAGGACCATGAGATGCACCTTATGGAATTCTATTTCAATAATAAGGTATGTTCTCATAACTCCCCAGCAATAGGCTCTTAATCCCGAGACATTGATGAACTCAAGTTTCTATCTGTTCATTTGCTTTGAGTCACCAATGAGTGAGGCCGACTGTAGGTTAACACCTCGGTGTCTTGGGTATGTGATAGTAGAACTGTGGGAACGTTGAATGATCAAGATGGAATCTATCTCTATTATCCCCTTGTGCCAATTAATAGATTTGTCATTAGTAAGTGCGCACCCATCTCAATTAAGAGTTAATTGGATGGTACTGATGATTACTGTGATTAATTGGGGCTCAAGGATAATAAGATGTGGAACTTATATTGGAAGAGACAGATTTATTCCAATTAATCCACAGATATTGATAGAGGGGCCTACTTGTGGTAATTGGGAAGTTTAGGGTCTTCATTGTAATTTATTCCTAAGACTGGAGTGCAATTGCGTTTATATAATGGTGTTATTTGCAATTAACTGTGGGCCCGGATTGCACATGAGATGTGGGGTCACGGTGTTCCAGTTGGAGCCAGCTTTCTAAGGAATCTCTAGTGGTCCCCACGCTATCCTAAGTTATTGGAAAATACTAATCCGACTTGAACTCTAGAAAAAAGGTTTTAGAAAAGAGAAAGTTGCTAATTGCTTTGGAAGTAAGACTTCTATTTCAATTAAGCAAGGAAGAGATTTGAAAATATATAAAATCTCTTGGACGTCCAATGAGAGTCTCTTTCACGCCTAAAACCCTGTTCGTGCAAGAGTTGCACGAGTTTCTCTCTCCTTCTCTCTTCTAGTTCCTTGGAGCTTCGAGTTGGAATTTCTCCTGAAGATTCCACCAATCTTCTTGAGAAAAGAAATCCAATTCGAGTCATAGCGTGGAAGGCTAAGAGGTGTTGAAGATTCTCATAATCAAGCAGAGTCGCAACTTCTCCATTAGAGCACTACAGATCTCCAAAGGTATGATCTACTTCTTGCATGTCGTAGATTATTATGGATGTTTAGTGCTGTTTGATTCTGTCTTTTAGATAGAATATTTACTGTACATGGTCACGAGATTGAGGGTAATGCATCCTGTATTGGGTTTTTGGTCTTATAGATAGTTGATACCTGTGTCAAGTGGGTCAAAAGTTTTGAAAATCTATCCACGAGACCCACCTACTTCCAACACCAACCCTCTTTCATAATGAAAATGTGAATCCATGATGCCAATATCCTACTTTCAGTGTCTATTAAGGGTGTACACGGTTCGGATTGGATCGGATTGAGTCAAATCCGTCACCAAACCGTTACTTACGGATTGATGGTTTTATAATCCATCACCGATCCGTTGCCCTTTAAAACCGATCCAAACCAAACCGTGGATCAGTGGTTCGGATCGGTTAAATCCGTGCAATCCGTTGATAGTAAGTGACAAGGATTGTGACTTATTATGTGCTTTGTACAAGGCAATTTAACAATGTGTTAAAAG
This sequence comes from Sextonia rubra, assembly GCA_037013555.1. NCBI lineage: Eukaryota > Viridiplantae > Streptophyta > Magnoliopsida > Laurales > Lauraceae > Sextonia > Sextonia rubra. Next base: position 13,708,465 of record JASUAD010000011.1, read on the forward strand.
TTACTGTATCTACAAAACAACCATGCTTTTTCATTCCTGTCTACCACTGTGATGGAAGTCTAGCCAACAAAATGATAGCTCATTATAGAGTAGTGCATTCATCATCTAAGCCTTTTCCATTCCAAACTCAGCTTTTTACAACATTTTGTAATCAGACCTCTAAGTAGAATATGCAGCCAACATCATCCATTTCATTTGCATCCAAATGAGACATTTTGATAAGTAGATCAAATCATTCACAAGAGGAAAAACATTGAATATCCATCCCTTACAAGATATCTTGTAATAGGACTAGGAGTCTCTTCCTTAAACATGTAGACATTATCAGTGCACCATATATTTTTTTCATTTTTTCTGTTTGTTAGGAAGAAAGCCAGTAGCCTTGGCAACGATAAGAAACATTCATCTTGCAGTAAGGAACATATAGTTTTTTCATAGATGTAAAATTAGACAACAAGTCCTTTAGTATCTTCATTTTGAGGCTCTTTGTTGTATATGTACAAATCAGTTGTTACCAGTTTCTAAGAGTTTCTGTTGCATCTGATTTAGAAGGAAAGTGCCTTCAACATTCTTGTGCGCTTCTACCTTGAACTTCTCCTCCTTACTCCCCCTCTGAAGCTTGAGTAGCATCTCAAACTTGGCAAATTCTTCAATGACCTAAAGTGGAAATGAGAACAATAAGAAAGTGTGGAGTCACAATACAAAGAGCAAATAGGAGGAAAATCAATAAGTTTACTTAGACCGATATATGTCCCGATTGCAGTCCCAATCTAAAGTGGATGGCAGCTGGTTTGAGTTGTAACTTTGGATGGCAGCTGGCAGAAGTCCCGAGCACATGTGACTAGTAAAACAAATCAAATACAATGATAAAATTTCATTTCCCTCTCATATCTGCTTGCCAGGGAGATGAAAGAGGGAAAACGCACTGAACGATCTGGAACTTCATCCTTGATCATTCAATTCTATCTATTTGTTGCTGCTTCATTCAATTTTATTTGTTTGCTGCTATGTCTTTCATTCAATTTTATCTGTTTACTGTTGTTTCCTTCAATTTTATCTATTCCATGCTGTTTCATTCAATTCTATCTATTTGCTGCTGCTTCATTCAAATTCATCTATTTGCTGCTGTGTCGTTCATTTAATTTTATCTGTTTGTTACTGTTTCCTTCAATTTTATTTGTTTTTTGCTATTTCATTCAAATTTATCTATTTGCTGCTGTGTCTTTCATTCAATTTTATTTGTTTGCTGCTGTTTCCTTTAATTTTATCTATTTACTGTTGTCTCATTTAATTTTATCTGTTTGCTGCTGTTTCATTCAATTACAAACTTGAGCACATATTTGAACAGATGAAATCTTGAACTGGTCACACATCAAACAAATGAAATTTGGATTTGTTAAGGGAGAGAACAGATGAAATCTAGAATTCGAGAAACAAATACAAACAGATGAAATCTTGACTTTGCAACACAGTAACACAGTATACAGATTGAAGATCGGCTAATGGACCTATGTATATTGATTAACCAAGTGCCAAAACTATAAGAAAAATATAACTAAGTGACCAATTTGAGATTTCATCTGCTTAAAAATGTGCTCGAGTTTGTAATTGAATGAAACAGCAGCAAATAGAAGTACATATTTAAACAAATGAAATCTCGAAATGGTCATAATCAAACAGATGAAATCTGGATTTGTTAAGGGAGAGAACAGATGAAATCTAGAATTTGAGAAACAAATACAAACAGATGAAATCTTGACTTTGCAACATAGTAACATAGTATACAGATTGAAGATCAACTAATGGACCTATGTATATTGATTAACCAAGTGCCAAAACTATAAGAAAAATATAACTAACTGACCATTTCAAGATTTCATCTGTTTAAAAATGTGCTCAAGTTTGAAATTGAATGAAACAGCAGCAAACGGAAGCACATATTTAAACAAATGAAATCTCGAAATGGTCACACATCAAACAAATGAAATCTAGATTTGTTAAAGGAGAGAACAGATGAAATCTGGAATTCGACAAACAAATACAAACAGATGAAATCTTGACTCTGTAACACAATAACACAGTATACAGATTGAAGATCAACTAATGGACCCATGTATATTGATTAACCAAGTACCAAAACTATAAGAAAAAATATAACTAAGTGACCATTTCGAGATTTCATCTGTTTAAAAATGTGCTCGAGTTTGTAATTAAATGAAACATCAGCAAACAGATAAAATTGAGGGAAATAGCAGCAAACAGATAAAATTGAGGAAATAGTAGCAAACAGATAAAATTGAATGAAAGACACAGCAGTAAACAGATAAAATTGAGTGAAAGACACAGCAGCAAACAGATAAATTTGAATGAAGCAGCACCAAACTAATAGAATTGAATGAAATAGCGGGAAACAAATAAAATTGAAGGAAACAACAGCAAACAGATAAAATTGAATGAAAGACACAGTAGTAAACGGATAAAATTGAATGAGACAACAGCAAACAGATAGAATTGAATGAAATAGTTGGAAACAGATAAAATTGAAGGAAACAACAGCAAACAGATAAAATTGAATGAAGCAGCAGCAAACAGATAGAATTGAATGAAACAGCAGGAAATAGATAAAATTGAATGAAACAGCAGCAAATAGATAAAATTGAATAAAAGATACAGCATCAAACATATAAAATTGAATGAAGCAGTAGCAAACAGTTAGAATTGAATGAAACAGCAGGAAATAAATAAAATTGAAGGAAACAGCAGCAAATAAATAAAATTGATTGAAAGACACAGCAGTAAACAGATAAAATTGAATAAAGTAGCAGCAAACTGATAGAATTGAATGAAACAGCAGGAAACAAATAAAATCGAAGGAAACAACAGCAAACAGATAAAATTGAATGAAAGACACAGCAACAAACGGATAAAATTGAATGAAGCAACAACAAACAGATAGAATTAAATGAAACAACAGGAAACAAATAAAATTGAAAGAAACAGCAGCAAACAGATAAAATTAAGGGGTTTTTTTATACCCCTTAATTGTTTTCCTATCAAGCAACCTTTACTAAAGAAAAGTATCTGTTGTCTAACCAAGTAAAGCACATGCAAAACATATCATTTTATGCAGCAAGAAAATGGTTAAAAAACACTAAGAATATCAGTTGTGCACCAATGTAGGTACACTAAAATCCAAATTAAAACAGCCCTTGAAAATGAGATGATATAATGAGTTGCCAATAGAAACACAAATTACAATCCAAAATAAAATACAAATCAGAACTATGTCTCCATTGTCTTCACTTTCAACATAATTAAAGAAAAAAAAACCTAGGACCATTGCAATAGTAGCAGTCCAACAACAACTTCAACTTCACCCTTGAGAGCAACTTGAATGACCTAGCAACATTAAGTATTATATTAGCATAATTCAATAAAACATGGTGGACTATGAAAACATAATTTATAAGAATAAATATACCGAAGTCCAGAATATCCAGAGCAAGAAACTCCTCCATAATTTCTTCCACATCAGGTATTGATGCATCAAAAGCTCTTAACCAATCTTGTGTACAAATTAAGCATTCCACAAGTTTAGGGGTAAGAGAACTACGAAATCGATCTAGAACACGACCTCCGGTGCTAAAGGCAACCTCAGAAGCAACAGTAGATACGAGAATGATTAGAATATCCTGTGCAACTTGAGAAAGAACAGGATACCTAATGGAATTCGTTTTCCACCAACTCAAAATTTCAAACTTCATATTTCTATGTATCTTTTCACGAACTTCCTCCAAATACATCTCCACTTCTTACTTATCTCCTTCACATTCTTCTTCTTCTAAATGTTTTTCAAACAGTGATGAGGGGTCACTTGCTTGCACACTTGATTGGCCAACCTCCATTTCAAATGTTAGACATGAAGATAATGCACTAACTGACCCACATTGTTTATACTCCTCATAAACATGATTTGATGCATCTCTTATCTTTTGGGTTAGTTCAATCACCTTAGATACTTCAAGATTAAAAAATTTGGCATAAAAGAACCTCACATATTTCAACTTATATCGGGGATCTTACACAACTGAAAGCATTAACATCATATTCATTTTATCAATGGGTTCCCAATACTTGTCAAATTTCAATCTCATTTTAACAGACATACTCCTCAAAGAAGAATCCTCATTTATAGACAGTTCATTTAAACATCCAATAATGTCTCAAACTTCAGTAAAGTATAAATTGGCACTCACATACAAATAACCACACAATTGATTAGTAGCATCATAAATTTTTTTCAAAAATCTTGTTATTAGCTTACAATCATCCCAATCCCTAGGAGAAGGAGGCCCTTCTATATCATCAAATTCTCTACTGAATTTATCATCTTCTTCATCCAATCTATCAAAGGCTTTTTGAAACTTAATTGCTATTTCCAACATGAGGAAGGTAGAATTCCACCTAGTTGGAACATCTAAACACAACAAACCATCACATTTTATTTCCTCTTTCTCTACACATGATGTAAAGAGTCGTTGCCTCTGTGGAGAACTCCTAACATACTTAACTGTAGCATGGATTTTTGCTATTGTACCTTTTAATTCAATTAACCCATCTCTCACGATCAAATTAAGAATATGAGCAACACACCTCATGTGAAAATGTTTTCCACCTAAAATAAAAATGTCACTTTTCTTACCAAACTTTATCTTTAAATATGCAATGGCAGTATCATTAGAAGTCGCATTATCAACAGTAAGAGTGCAAACTTTCTTAATACCCCAATCAACCAGACATTCCTCCACCAAACATTCCTCCACAACTCGACCGATGGACTCACCTTTATGACTAGAAATGACACAAAAGTTTATGATTCTTTTATGCAATTCCCAATCTTTATCAATAAAATGAGTGGTGAGGCACATATAAGAAAGGTTTTGGAGTGAGGTCCAACAATCTGTAGTGAGACAAATCCTTTAATTTGTCAACATATCCCTTAATTTTTTTCTCTATTCATCATACAAATCCAAACAATCTCTGGCAATTGTAACACGTGACACATGTTTAAAATTTGGTTGCATCGTGCTACAAAAATTACGAAACCCTTCATGCTTCACAATTTAAAAGGTAACTCATCAACAATTATCATTTTAGCAAGTGCCACTCTACATGCAAACTGACTAAATTTCCAAGTTACAATGTTATTAACAGTCTCACCATCCACTACTGAGTGATATGATGATATGCGCTTTTGTTTTCTATTTGCTGCTTCATTTTCTGGATTCTTAATACATATTTTCAAGTGATTTTTCGAAGTACTAGTCCCATTACTACTAATCCAAGTGTAAGTAGCATCACAATACACACATTTGACAACAGTGGGAACCTTAGGATCATAATCATTAGGCTTTTAAAATGTGCCCAGACCTCAAATACTCTACCCATTTTTTTGGAAGGATTTACCTCAATAATTTTAGTAGCAGAAGCAACTGTAGGAGTAAGAGAAGAAGTAGGAGAAGGAGCAGCAATAGGAGTAGGAGCAACAGAAGTAGCTGGAGGTTGCAATGTCTGCAGTTGAGCCGACTCCGATTGAGGTTATGTCACATTGTTGGAAGGACTAGGATTATTGTGCTCAGCCATGCTTGACAATTGAGAAAAAGATGGATTAGAAAATTGCTTAACATCAATATGGCAAGATGCTCATTAAAAAACAACAATTAATAAAGAAAAAATACATATATCTTGGATTCATTTAAACTAAGTAGTGTTTGTTGGATTCTAAAAAAATCCAACAAACACACAGACAAGAATAGGACAATGGGAATCTAATTTGGCAGGCATTTTCATCAATGCAAAAACCAATTGCAGAATTGATGATGTTGCCTTTAATAGTGTAGAGTAATAGAAATGGGAAGCAAAAAGAAGAAAACAAGGAGAAGAGAAGAAAACTATGAAGGAGGAGAAAGAATAGGGAAGAATGGACGATTGCTCTACCATGGCCGAGCAGAGGGGAAAGAGAACAGAGAGAAAAAGATTTTAAGAAGAAGATCAAGGGTTGAGGGTTTCTTTGGCCACCAAATTTTAAGACGAAGATCGAAGAAGAAAAATAAGAAGAAAGAAGCAGAAAAAGAAGAAAAAGAAGATCAGAGAAGGGGTTAATAAGTTCGGGTTGCAGGTGAAGGGGAGATGTGATTAATGATAGGAGTTCCAGTCTTCCATATGTGATCCATAGCAGATAAAAAAGCAGAGCCATGGATAAATAGAGGGAAAGAGAATAAAGAAAAGAATAGAAAAAAAGAGAACAGAGGGAAAAAGAACAGAGGCCTGATCGAAGAATAAAGGTATGAAAGAAAAAGAGACGTTGAGGGTTTCCTGTTTCAGCTCTGTAGAGGTTCACAATGGGCTACGTAGATCTCAAAAGGGGCCAGGGCCACGTAGATATCGAAGAAGGTGATCAAGTTGGTTTGATCTTGAAGGGGCCACATAGATCGACAAATCTATGATTTGGAGTTGCAGAACAGAGAAGAGTAGGATTTGCCCCTTCGAGATCAAGTCCGTTTGATCTCGAAGGGGCCACATAGCTGCCAGATCAGATGAGAAGCAAATTGAAGAAGAAAAATAAGATCAGATGAGATGGCAGATGGAGATTAGAGATGGCAGATGGAGACTAGAGATGAAGATGAAAGATGGAAAATGGAGACCGTGCAGTTGCAGCAGCAGATGAAGACGTGAGGCGTGAGAAACTACAGCAGCTAAACAGTTGCAGCAGATGAAGACGTGAGCAGTTGCAACTACAGCTACAGCAGCAGCAAATGAAGACATGAGTAGTTGCAGTAGCTACAGTAGGTGGCAGTGAACTGAGCAGTAGAGAACTGAGAAGGGCGAGAGTCAAGTGAAGAAAGGGAGAAGCAGCAGTAGCAGGGGCTGGGCTGGGAAAGAAGAAAGCCTTAACCCTCGACAGTTTCAATTTATATGCCCTAATTTGATAAGAACGACTGGGATTAAAAGTTGAAAACAGTATATGGCTGAGATTAAATGATAGATTATGAATGGAAATTAATGTTTTTTAATATTTTTATATAAAAATATATATCTTAACAGATCGGATCGATTTAAATCCACAGATTAAGGATAAAATCCATCACCAATCCGTTACTAACGGATTAGGACTTTTCTAATTCGTGACCAATCCATTTATCATCGGAACGGTTAAAAAACCACAGATTGGATCGGATGGATTGGTTTAACGGATTGACAGATTTTTTGTGTACCCCTAGTGTCTGTCATGTGGTGCATTCCGAATCTCACATTCCCATCCTGAATTCAGTCTAATTTTCATATGAACATTCAAGAAACTTTTCTCAAAAGATAAGAATCCATCTAATCCAATTATGTATAATTAGTGTGTTTTATAAATTTGGTAAAAGATGTTCAATTTCCAAATCCAAACTTAAATCAAATTATAATCAAAATGGGAAAGAGGAAATAATTAAGTTCTTAATTAACCTTGTTACGTAGAAAAGTACCTTATCCTTTTAAATAAAACAAAAGATCTAAATATTGAATTCAACTTCAAAATTTAAACTCAATCAAAATCCAAATCAGAAATTCAAATACTTTTTAATTAAGATTTAATCACTCCCAATTAAATCTTAGTTCAGTTCTAATCAATCTAAATAAATTATTGATCACAAGTAATTAATCTTAAATTAAATTTATAAACAACTTTAACTAAATTTCTAATAACACCTAATTAATAATCAAATAATATAATCAAATCTATTAATATACTAAACCATAATCAGAACATCACTTTCTAAATCATTTATAAAGAATATACTAAATCCTAATTACTTATTTATTTTTATATATATTTTTAAATAAGCCCAACCTGTCGAACCCAGCCCAGCCGCGACTCGGGCCCGCCAGCGACTAGCCTGCCAACAGACTCGACCTGTTAGTAGGCCCGATCTGCTGGCAGACTTGGTCTGCCAACCTGGCAACACACAGGCAGCAGTGCTGCTGCAGTTTCTTTTTTTTTTTAATGAATATATATCTCTTGTTACCCACAAATCTAAATCTCACAAAAAAGAATCACACTGTTGATTCCAATCTTTATCGTTAATCTTTAATCAAGATTCTAAACCTAATAAAAAAAATCATACCCAGAGTAATGTTATTCATCAAACACCCAAAGACATTGCAAGAAACCAAAAGATATTGTTTACAGTTATCCACTTGCCTAGATCTCGATGCCGAAAGCGAATCTGAAGATCTAACCTTGGAAGATCAACCTTGGTTTTCCCCCCGGAGTACTTCTAGGGCTTAGTTACAAAAGAAAGGAAGAAGATGGGAGAATGGGGAAAACCCTAAGGGTTTATAATATGTGGAGGTTTTCCTAAATTACAAGGAAGGGCTCCCTGCTTTCTAATGAGTTTTACAAAATGCCAAAAAAAGTCTTTTTGGCTTGAAAGGGCCAAATAACTTAGGCCTAAGGCCCAAGAGTGTTTAATCAGTTCACCTACCCCTTCTTAACTTAACTTAAACCCGACAAACTGACGCAACCCAAAAATAACAAACTAAGGCCTAACATCTCATCCCCCTTAAAAGACATTTAGTCCTCCAAATGACTAACATACCTCTGGAAGAAGGTGCAGATACTATCTCTACACTTTTTCTCTAAGCTCCCATAGTGCTTCCTCTGGGCGATAATGGCTCCATTGAACCTTCACCCAATGGATGACATGGTTCCGCAATACCTGCTCCTTGGTGTCGACAAACCCCACTGGCTGCTCAGTGCATATTGTATCATCCTGCACTTGCAACGGCTCATACTATAACACGTGCGAAGGGTCTGCTACATACTTCCTCAACATAAAAACATGGAAGACGTTATGAACACCTGACAGCTCTGGTGGGAGTACCAACTGATAAGCCACGTGGTTGACCTTGCTGATAATCTGGAACTGTCCCACATATCTTCTAGAAAGTACCATGCATAGGTGATACCTTTAGAAATACATGGTCACCAACCTCAAACTTTAGCTTTCTCCTCCTCTTATCTGCGTAACTCTTTTGGTGACTGTGGGTAACCTTTAACCTTTCCCAAATTTGTTTTACTATATCACTAGACTCTCCAACCACAGATGGTCCATGAAAACCGCGAGCTCCAAAATTCGACCAACATATAGGAGTTCGACATCTTCTCCCATACAAGGCTTCAAATGGTGCCATTCCAATGCAAGAGTGGTAATTGTTGTTGCATGTGAATTCATATAGATCCAAACTTTTGTCCCAACTAGTCTTGAAATCCAAAACACATACGCTTAACATATCCTCCAATGTCTGGTTTGTATGCTTTATCTGTCCGTCTATTCGGGGATGATAGGCTATACTAAAACTCAACTTCGTTCCTAAAACTTCTTGCAATGATACCCAAGACTGAGACACAAACTTGCTATCCCGATCGGAGACTAAAGAAACTAGTGGTCCATGCAATCTCACCACTTCCTTGATATACAAATCTGCCATTTTCTCCATCCCTTGACCAGTCTTGAATGGTATAAAGTGGGCTGACTTAGTTAAACGATCCACTATCACCCAAATCGCATCAAATCCCTTTCTGGTATTAGGCAATCCTGACACAAAGTCCATAGTAACATGCTCCCACTTCCACTGAGGAATCTTCAACTGATGCAAAAGACCTGGGGGTCTCCTGTAATCTGCCTTAATCTATTGGCAAACCAAACACTCTCTAACAAATTCTGCGATATCCTTCTTCATGTTCTTCCACCAGTAGTAATCTTTCAACTCTTGATACATCTTGGTACTGCCTGGATGAATAGTATACCGAGTATAGTGTGCCTCGACCATGTTTTCATCCTTCAATTCTGGAAAATCAGGCACACAAATTCTGCCTTTATAATACAAAATATTATCTTCCAACTTAAAATCAGGCCTCTCATCCATATGATCTTTGATTCTTGTTATCTCGGGGTCTAATAACTAGTATTTTTTGATCCTCGGAGGTAATCTGGGTTCCCACGAGAATATACTAGCCAACACTGCTTGCTCACTGATTGGCTAGAAATAAACATCCATATCTTTCAAACATCGAATCCAGAAGTATTCTGCAATTAATCCTCCAGTGAGCGCTACTTTTCTACTTAGAGCATCTGCCACTACATTAGCCTTTCTTGGATGGTACTTTAATCCAAAATTATAATCCTTAATATACTCCATTAATCTCCTCTGTCTTATATTCAAATCACCCTGTGTAAAGAGATATTGGAGGCTCTTATGGTTTGAATGCACTTTAAAAGTGGCTCCATAAAGATAATGTCTCCATTTCTTCAAAGCAAAGACCACTGCTGCTAACTCCTAGTCAAGGATTACATACTTCCGTTCGTGTTCCTTCTCCTGTTTGGACCCATAAGCCACCACCTTCCCATATTGCATGAGAACACAACTAAGTCCAACTTTGGATGCACTGGTGAAAATCACAAAACCATCATTACCAGCAGGTAAGGTCAAAACAGGGGCTGTGGTTAACCTTCTTTTCAACTCTTGAAAACTCTGCTCACAATCCTCATGCCACTATAAAGGAACTCCCTTACAAGTCAATCTCAACAATTAGGCTATTGTGGAAAATCCTTCCACAAATTTGCGATAATAACCTGTGAGGCCTAGGAAACTTTGGATCTCCAACACTGTTTTTAGCTTATCCCACTTAACCACCGCCTCAATTTTTGTTAGGTCCACCACTAAACCTTCCTTAAAGATAATGTGATCAAGGAATTCTACCTGTTTCAACCAAAATTCACACTTACTTGCCTTAACATACAATCGATGTTCCCTCAATAGTTGCAATGAAGTACAAAGATGCTGAGCGTGCTTTTCCCGACTCTTTGAATATACCAATACATCATCGATAAATAAAACCACAAACTAGTCCAAGTACTACACAAAAATGCTATTCATCATAGCCATAAAAGCTATCAGGGCATTAGTCAGTCTAAAAGACATCACCAAAAATTCGTAGTGACCATATCTAGTTCTAAATTCAATTTTCGGAATATCTTGATTTATACCCTCAACTGATGATATCCTGATCTCAGATCGATCTTAGAAAAATACTGAGCACCCTGTAATTGATCAAACAATTCATCGATTCTAGGTAAAGGGTGCTTGTTCTTGATGGTCACTTGATTTAGTTGTCTATAATCAATACACATTCTCATAGAATCATCCTTCTTCTTGACAAATAACACTGGAGCCCTCAAAGGAGAGACACTCGGTGTAATATGACCCTTATTCAATAGCTCTTGTAATTGCTTCTTGAGTTCTCTCAACTCAGGTAGGGCCATCTTATAAGGGGCTTTCGAGATCGGAGCTGTGCCCGGCACAAGCTCAATAACAAAGTCAATCTTATGGACCAGTGGCAATCCGGGAATGTCATCGGGAAAAACATCGATAACTCAGACAGCACTGGTATCTCCTCCATCACTTTAGTCCGTTCATCCTCCATGATAAACGCTATATACCCCTCCAAACCTTCATCAACAACTTTGTAGGCTTAATAACTGAAATCATACGAGTAATAACCTTCTTCTTAGATCCCACAAATAATATCTCGATGCCATCATCAGTTGTTGACTTAACCGTCTTGGCACGGTAATTCATAACTGCATTATAACTAGCAAGCCAATCCATACCCAAAATGGCATCAAAGTCATTCATCACCAATAGTATTAAATTAGCCTTAAACACAACTCCACTTATCACCAATTTACAATTAAGGTAGTATTTCAAACAACTAACCTTTTTACCCATTGGGGTAGTCACAATTAAATCAAATGGCAGCTCAGTTGCTTTAACACCAATCTTCAAGGAAAAACTAGGGGAAATATAAGAATGGGTAGACTAGGATCAAATAATGTTTTAGCATGATTATCACAATAGAAATAATACCTTCCACAATGTTCTCTAAAGCATTAACCTATTTTTGAGTCATGACATACACTCTGCCAGCCTGTCGGGGCCTTAATTGCTATCGTTAAGCCCTGGTGGTCATTAAGGTCCTTTCTAAGTCGAGGCTGCTGGGGAGGTCGGTACAACTGCATCTGATGCTGTGGTGCCTAGGGTCGTTACTGCTACGAGGAAGCTGGAGCTATCTGTCTCAGCGGCTGTGCTTGAATAGGAGCTCCCTGTGTAGATGTCTACCAATACTATTGGCCTTTCTTCTTAGGGCAATCCTTGACTTGATGACTAGTGTCCCCACAGTGAAAACACCCCCTGTCTACCTCCAACACTTAGACATTGGGTGGGTATTGCCATAAATGCCACAAGACTCCATTTTTTGCTTCTTGAATTGGTGCTGTGGGGATGGAGATGGAGCAACTTTCTGCTTGGGTTGGCTCACAAGGGCCATGCGCCCAATCACCTCCTTGGCCCATTATGCTTTATCCAAATATGCATGGTAAGTATTCAGAACTTGTGACTTAGCATGCAACAATATATCTAGTCAAAGGCCATTGAGGAACTATCGAATCTTATCACTTTTTGGAGTGATGAAAGTTGGTACGAAACGAGAAGGACGGGTAAACTGTAGATCATGCTCCCGAATAGATAAATTCCCTTACTTTAATCTATCAAACTCTATTCGCTTCTAAGTGAGAACATGCTCTGGTACGTACTTATCATGGAACTAATTACGAAAAGTAGTCCAAGCTACCTCTTCAGGGATCCCCTCATATGTCTCCGTAACAGTAGTCCACCACCTGTCCGCCACATCTCGAAATATGGAAGTTCCTAACTTAACCTTCTATACCCTTGTGCAGACTAGATTCTCAAATATCTTCTCCACTTAGATGAGAAATTCCTTTGCCACCTTTGGATCTTCACACCTGTTAAACTCCGGTGGACCCCTCTTCTTAAACATCTCAAAAATATCATTTGGATCATGGGGTCTAGGGGCAACAACAACCTGAGGTTGCCTGATCTTCTGTAAAGCTCAAGTACACTAGTCTAAAATGTTGCTTGATCCATTACTTAAAGGCATACCACAGGTGTTGATTGTGGCGTTATCGATGACTGAGTTACATGTGTTGAATGAGGTTAATTCATCCTCTGCACAACCTCCAATAACTATGCAATCTGTTGATCCAGACATTGCTGATGCGATAACATAGTCTGAAGTAGAGTTTGTATCGGATCATTGGCAGCACGGCTAGGCTCACCCGACTCCGAACTAGATGGGTTAGCTTTTGTTTTCTTTGTTCTAGGTGCCATGTCTGCAAAACAACCATTCGTTAAAGACTAAATGACCAAAAATGCGGAGGATAACAAACTCTTGTAACCTCTAAATCGTACTAAAGTTTGCATATGGTCATACGTGTCAAAACCCCAATATTCCCACATAAAATTTCTAATCCTCACATCGAACCTACATTCTAGCATCTTTTAGAACTTCCAAAACTTGACTGGCTCTGATACCATCTGTCAAGCCCCCAAAACTGGGCCGGATCCAAATCCGGTTCTAAGGGTGTAAAAATTTGGGGCCAATTAAAAATTTTATTACATAAACAATACAAGCCCCATTTCCGAGTAGATCGAAGTCCTTCATGAGGCTATTCCTAGTCATCAAGCATCTATAATCACATGCAGAACTGAAATCCATAATCATTGCAGATTAATATCATACATCAACCAAAAAACAAAACTCAATAATAATAAACTCAAGGTCAAGTGCTTCAAAGCATAGTAATTAAAGTTATAATTCCAAGATAAATAAATTTAATGAATAAACTAATGGCCCAAACATGACCTTATTACATAATCTAAAGTTTTCGATCTCTGCACCAACTCTAAGACACTTCAGACGAAGTCATCGGTGCTTCACTCAACAACTCCGCCATTTGGCGAAATCTCCTGCATCGCCTGACTCCTCCGGTTCGGTACCGGTAATGGAATCTAGACACCAAAAGTAGTGGGTCAGATTGACATAATCTATCAAGAGGGTAAACTGCAAGCAATGGTATTAATCAATTAAAGTAAAACATATTTTACAATTTGCCAAAACATACTGAATGCAAACCCCATGGCATGAATGCACAAAAATGGGTATTCCCATAGATACAATATACTAAAAATAGGTATTCTCGCAAACAAATATACAAAAATGGGTATCCCCGCAAACAGATATGCAAAAACGGATATCCCCGTAGACAGATATACAAAAACGGGTATTCCCGCCAAATATAACAAATGGCATAGCTATGTATGATAATCCATAGTATACGCTGACCAATGGCTTATGTCCACCTCGAACTACAGTCGGTCAGATATATATAAAAATATACATATGCAAATGCATATGTCTTCTAATACTTAATAAGCCATGATATGAAACCTTTAATTCATAATATTCATCTGAAAATCAGTTTAAGTAATTAGATTACTTAATTTAAAAATGTATTATGAATTGGGTGTCTTTTCAAGTTCTCTGAGGGAAAGTACTAATCCACTTAACGGTTATAGTCGGATTAAATATGCACATGAGAACAAACTCTCTTTCATAATGGAAATGTGAGTCCATGATGCCAATATTCTACTTTCAGTGTCTATCATGTGGTGCATTCCGAATCTCATATTCCCATTCTGAATTCAGTCTAATTCTCATGTGAACGTTCAAGCAACTTTTCTCAAAAGATAGGAATCCATCTAATCCAATTATGTATAATTAGTGTGTTTTATAAATTTAGTGAAAGATGTTCAATTTCCAAATCCAAACTTAAATCAAATTATAATAAAAAAAGGGAAAGAGGAAATAATTAAGTTCTTAATTAACCTTGTTGCATAGAAAAGTACCTTATCATTTTAGATAAAACAAAAGATCTAAATACCAGATTCAACTTTGAAAGTTAAACTCAATCAAAATCCAAATTAGAAATTCAAATACTTTCTAATTAAGATTTAATCACTCCCAATTAAATCTTAGTTAAGTTCTAATCAATCTAAATAAATTATTAATCACAAGTAATTAATCCTCAATTAAATTTATAAACAATTTTAACTAAATTTCTAATAACACCTAATTAAGAATCAAATAATATAATCAAATCTATTAATATACTAAACCATAATCAAAACATCACTTTTAAATCATTTATAAAGAATATACTAAATCCTAATTACTTATTTATTATTATATATTTTTTTAAATAAGCCCAACCTGTCAAACCCGGCCCACCCGCGACTCGGGCCCGCCAGCGACTCGGCCTACCAACAGGCTTGGTCTGCCAGCTCAGCAACACACAGGCAGAGTTTGCTGCTTGTGCACACCTTGCAGCAATGCTGCCTGGCATGCATAGGCAGCAGGGCTACGCTGCGTTGCGGCGCGACGCTGCTGTAGGTTCTTTTTTTTTTTAATATATATATCTCTGGTTAAGCACAAACCTAAATCTCACTAAAAAAATCACATTGTTGATTCCAATCTTTATCGTTAATCTTTAATCAAGATTCTAAACCCAATCAAAGAAATCATACCCAAAGTAATGTTATTCATCAAGCACCCAAAGACATTGCCAGAAACCAAAAGATATTGTTTACAGTTATCCACTTGCCCAGATCTCGATGCCGAAAGCAAATCTAAAGATCTAACCTTAGAATATCAACCTTGGTTTCCCCTTGGAGTACTTCTAGGGCTTGGTTACAGAAGAAAGGAAGAAGATGGGAGAATGGGAAAAACCTTAAGGGTTTATAATATGTGGAGGTTTTCCTAAATTACAAGGAAGGGCTCCTTGCTTTCTAATGAGGTTTACAAAACTCCAAAAAAGTATTTTTGGCTTAAAAGGGTCAAATAACTCAGGCCCAAGGCCCAAAAGTGTTTAATCAGTCCACTTACCCCCTCTTAAGACAACTCAAACCCGACAAACTGACTCGACCCAAAAATAAAAAACTAGGGCCTAACACTATACCTACTAGCTACTTAAAAATGATGTATAATACTTGCTGAGTTACAAGTTCATATAACCAGCATTGGTCTTCAAAGGATTCATAATATCTAATGATTTAACTAATGTAAGTGCAGAAACTAATAACTGTACCACTCTTCAAAAAATAATTGCAAATAGGTGATATTATGTATATCAAGCTACTAGATAAGTGCTTGGGTTAGATAAGTCCTATTATATATAAACAATAATTTTCGACTAAAAGATATTATGCTCAGATGGGCTAGGTAAGTGCTAAGGTTTGGCTTGCAACTGTTGTAGGAAGCTTAAAAGGATTTATTTTTCTTAATTACAATGTAACTATATTAGAATAAATTCTTTAATTTATATAAGACAAGCAATAAATTGGAGAAAATATAATTCAAATTCAACATATTAGTTAAAACATTCAAAATAAATCTTTTATTCCTTTATTTGCTTGGTAGGTGTTTTAGTTTGTCTGACCCAGTGAAGTGGCAGTTGGCCTTTCTTAAATAGAAGAGAAGGCAGGTTTGGAAAAGCAAAAGCTCTTGAAATAGTCATAGTATCTCTGTAAATAATCAATTAATCCTTTTTTTAGTCTTCAAAAAGTGATAGATTTTCTTCAATTATTCTTCCATTTGAATCTGAACTTTGGTGCCAACACTAATTAGGACATCTGATTTATGTTTGAATTTTATGTTGAATTATTGTCATAGAATTTTTGTTATTAGTAAGTGAAGGGGCAAAAAAACATACCATGGGTTAGAAGAAAGAAATGATTTAGAAATCACATTTAAAGTTGAATTGTTACACTTGTAAGTAATAGATTTATGTTGTATCTGCCTATATTTCTTGTCTACCACAACCAATAAAATAAAAATGAAAAGAAATAGGAACAAAGCTCCTTTTCTTTGATAAATATATTTAGATCTAACCAAAATCTTTGTTTCTTATTTCTAGCACCACTCATCTCTAATACAATGCAAGGTGATAACGAAAGGAGCAGATCTCCTTCAACTAGAGGAGAAAATCCAAGTAACACAGGTACTGCACTTCCCTTCATATATGCCACTAGGTTGCAGCTTAATTTAGATTTATTGTTGGAGTTATATTGGGTGTATAATTTTTTTTGCTAGTCCCAATTTTTTTTATTTGATATATATTTTTACCCTTTTATGCATGTTATCCACTTATTTTGACTGTTACATATTTAAAATAGGTACTCTTATCCATGTCACTTTTAACGTTGATGGTCGACCTATGGGGCCTAATTCAATGATGTTTAGCATGCATATAGGATATAGGGTATTTAACAAGGACAAATATCTCACCTAAGTATACCAATTGGAAAAAAGTGTCAGTTGCTTTTAAAGATCAAGTATGGGATTATTTGTAACTGTTTTGTGCACTTATCATTATTATTTATAGATTTTAATTTGATGTTGTAAATGCAAGAGTTCAATTATGTTCCATATTTTGTATAGTGCTCATATGAAGTTTTAGCATGCCACAAATAATATGTGTTGAAGAGAGCAAATGACAATTGGAAAGATTGGAAGTCATTTCTTCGTTGCAATGTTTAAGATAAATATGTCACAAATACAGGAAGGAAAGCTCATGTCCCCTCATATGTCAGAAAGGAAAATTGGAAGTCATTTGTGGACATGGAATCAACAGAAGAGGCCCAAGCCTTTAGAGAGAAAGGAAGGGTTGCTACGTCCAAAATGATTTGCCATTACACTTCTAGATGAAAGGGACAAGATAGGGTGGCAGATGATCTGGTAAGTGTTATGTTTTTATCGTTTTTATTTTACATATATAATTTTATAAATAATCTAAATTTTATATCTCCAATTATTTATAGCAACAAGAAAATCTAAGTGAGGAGATTGCTCATATGAACTTGTTTTTAAGAACTCATACTCAGAATGATGGAGTAGTTCGAGCCTAAAAGTGGTGAGGAAAAAAATTTTTTTTAGATGCATTTTATATAATTCAATATGATGTGGATAATATTTTACTTTTAATGGGTATGGCTATCTTAATGTTGCACTCATCTTTTATGTTTTGTATCATGTATGAAGTTGAGTTTTTGAAGTGCAATGGTTGAATACAAATTAAATTTATACTTTGTATGGGCAATGGGTTGTTCTTATAAAGTGTTTTCTTTATGTATATGTACTCATTTGGTTGTAAAAAAAATTTAAATACCCGCTGATTAGGGAGAAACTCCACCATTATTTGTAAAAATATACTTATTTTGAGATCTTTCTTATGCTTGTTATTTATCATAGGTTTTGTAGAATGTCATTAGAAGTCTTCAAGAGGTTGATAGATGTCTTACAAAAGAAAAAAAGATCTAAATAATGACGCAGTTGCAAAGGTATTATTCATTTAATTCTCTTGTTGATTATAAAGCTTGATAAGTGTCAATTTCATATTTGTCTAAATATTGATGTCGTTTTCTTTTTATTTTACCAAATAAACTCAAGAATCAAGACCAATGATCTATCAATTTTAGGATGCTTGTGTTGCTTATGAGATAGTGATTGGTTGTTCGTATCTAATGTTTTAATGTTTGTATCTATGGATGGATTATTGTTTTTATTAATTGTATGGATGATTATATAAACTTTATATATAGGTACTTTTTTATTAAAAAAAAAGGGAAAAACGACACCTATTAACACTTGGTAATTTGAAGAGGACTCCATATGATTTTAAAAATGAAAAGTTTTATAACTTGAAAATTTTTTGGAAAAGCCTTTTTTTATTTAATAATTTATTTAAAAATGACGGTTTTCATAATAATAATAATAATAAAAATAAAGAGCGACTGACACTTAGAAAAACGACAACTCAAAATACTTGTTAAGACTTATGCATTAGATATGACCACTTGTTTCTGAAAAGGTACACCAATATAAACAATAGTCAAAACAACAATTTGGGTTGTTGTTTTTTTAGATAAACGACAGCTTGGAACACTTGTTTTTGCAATTTCTGATGTCGGCCCTAGTTATTTCTATGGATGGATGGTGCCTCACCAACTATAAAACTCGTGGGTTGCCATAAAAGAGAATATTTTACAAGATAATAAAGCACAATTAGATTTTAAAATGTAACAAAAAAATTGTGACTTTACATTTATTCATGCTAATTTTTTTATTATTTTTACAAAAAATTTATTATTCAAAATTAATATATTTTCTATGAAACATTTTTTTAAATTATCCTAATGAACCATCAAAACTGAAAATCTAATACTATTCCAGTGTACCATAATTTACTGAATTATTTAGATGATTGCTTAAGATTTAAGATCATTCCAAAGATAAAAATAAAACTCTATGCACCGAATTAGGCTCACAAAAAATTCTTTTATCTACCTTTGTGTTATTTTTTTAGTAGAATCAAACTTTGTGTTGTTAGGCAAAGAAATGACATTTTTTTTAACATGTGCGGTGATGGGAATTCACACATGTGAGGAGACACAAACTCACATTCTTCTCATCATCAAAGCTTGTCTTAACTATATTAGGCTCAATACATGAATTATGTTTTTCCATTCTGACATATCTTGAGCCAAATCCTCACATAAGTTAAACTTTTTCAAACTACCACCGTCTACATGTTCTTGGGCCTACCCCTTCTCCTTGGTAAGCCATCAATTTGTATAATCAAACTTTTCTTAGTGTTGACATCAAAAAATTGCCTCATAGAAAAATTTTTGTTTTTGGGATTGAGCCCAATCACTATTTGTCTAAATCAGCAAGTCTTTGTTTAATCAATATTTTGGAAAAAGTCTAGTAAGGTGGATAGAGTTAACACTATTCAACCTTGAGGCTTCGGATTTAAATCTCCATAAATATAGTTTTCTTTTATTTTATCACTCAAAGATGAAACTTGGGCCCCACAAAATGATCCAACAAAAATGGCCCAAATGATCTGATGAGAATGATAAGGAGACCAATTCAAACAAGTGTTTCAAAATATCTCTCCACTTTCAAAACCCACGATTGAAAGTCGGTAGTTAGGGTGGTTTCAAAATTTGAAATAAAATGGGAAGTTTGGAGAATATAAGCCTCAGTTGGAAAGTTGAAAAACAAAAGGAGAGAGGACAGTAGTCAAGGTGAACAGAAGAGAGAGGAAAGAAAGAAAAAAAGAAAACAGAGAAATCAAAAGGTAAACCAAAAAAGGAAAAAAAAAAGAGATCTTCACCATCTTCTCCTTCACGATTTTTCCCTCATCATTTTTTCTTTTCAGTGCATCTCCATTGAAACTAAAAGTAGATTCAAATCTTTATTTAAAAGAATCTGCCCTCCAATCCACACTTCCTCATTATTTTTTTATTCTTTTCACTTCATTTCCATTAAAACAAAAAGTAGATTCGGACCCTTATCTGAACAAATCTGCCCTCCAATGCATACTATTTCATCATTATTGCATTACTCTAATTCATCTTTCCTACTATTTCTTTTTCCTGAATGGAGATTCAGAATTCCAAAATATAGGAATTTTGCCCTTCACCCTAAAAGAAATCATACCCACTGTCGTAAATGTAGCAGAAACTTGAACCCTTATGTAAGGTGTCTGCCCTTTAAATATAATTTTTCCATTCCACTTTACTAGCTAGCTAAAGGAGATTTGGGTCTTTATTGAGAAACCCGTCCTCCAATCTAAACAAAGATTAGATCCTTGCTTTGTAAGGATTTCACTCTTCAAAAGTTCCCCCAAATGTGCTAAAAAAAATTCAATTTCTTGCTTCCGTGAATACAGACAATGGCTTGGATATATAGGTTCACTTCTGGAACCCAGCCCCAGATTGGATGTATCATATATGCCAGAAAACTTAAGGGCTCAGCTGAAATATTGCTTGGAATTAGGCTCAAATATAGCCCAAATAGAGGCTGAAGTTGGGCCAAAGACAACCCAAGCAATAGTGAAATTGGGTTGAAAAATAGTCTGGTTAAATGGTTTCAAGTGGGTAAAAACTAGCTAGTTGAAACTCAACTCAAATAGTTGCTCTAAACGGGTTGAAAATCAGCCCCAACAATGACAAAAATCTTGTTTATTATAGCTCAAAAACGTTAGATTTAGGTTGAAATGTCGTTCAAATATTAGTTGCAAGTGAGCCGGGATAGACCAGCCCGACACTATCAGGACTGTTTGGGCTGGATTTGGGTACATCCATTAGTATGCTTTTTGGGCTTAAAACTTTTGTACCCCAAAACTAAATGTTGTCAAGGGATGCAAGCTTTGTAAAGCCTATCCAGGCTGACACATCTAACACAATTGGACCTACTAGATGGCAAGTCAAATTAATTCAAGCAATGTTCATGAAGATCATTGTGAATGGCTAGGAGCAAGAGAAAATTTTCTTTTTAATTTTTCTGCATTTTCTTTGTAAATTTTGAGTATTAGAGGTTTTCAATCAAGGATGTAATTAACGATCGATGAATTTTTACGATTAGGAGGATGACGTTCCTACACAAATTAAATATAAAACCTCCCATTAAATGAAAGGAACTTTATATCCAATGAATTTTAGTGCATTTATTCTATTTATGCATGAATTTATTGTGTACACTTACCGGCGCTGTTACAGCCTACATTCAACAAACCACATATGTGAGGTAAAAACAACACACATGTACACAGATGGGTAAGGCAAGGTTCAATGTCTGATCCTCCCAAATAAGTGCTATCAGTCCTTACCACTAGTGTGAGGAGCCATTCTTGGGTAGAGAAATGACAAGTTACTATAGGGAAAAGCAATATTTTAGTGCGAGTTCTTTGACTTACATGTACGTAAAAACAAAACAATCCAAAGCTCCATAGCATCTTATAATTAGAACGAGCCATGAAACTTCCAACTACTACAATCTTTGTCAGCATTGAATGATGCTACAATTCAAACTCATCTTGCAACAATAAATCAAGTCCAGTTAAAAACATCTTAGCCAGCAATCTAATATAAATAGACTTGTAGGCCCTCTCTTGCATGAACTCCAAACATAAACAAAGGCATATTCGATTTGGTTGATAAAAAGTGCACGGTTTGATCACTAGCATACATCAGATGGCCCCAACCACACTAGCGAAAATAGCACTTCTGCTGGTGCTCATAACCATTGTCAAGTCCCAAAATTTTATTTTGGGCCATACTGGTCTGTCGGGTTCGAATTGGGTTGAGAGGGGTTAAATGGGCTGAGTAAACACTCTTGGGCTTTCGGCCTAAGTTATTTGACTCTTTTAGGCTAATGGACTCTTTTTGGAATTTTGTAAAACTCACTAGAAAATAGGGAGCCCTAATTTAGAAAAATCTCATCATAATATAAACCCCTAGGGTTTTCCCCATCCTCCCATCTTCTTCCTTTCCTTTGCAATTAAGTCCTAGAAGTTCTCTAAGGGGAAACCAAGGCTAGATCTTCCAAGGTTGATTTTCAGATTCGCTTTTAGCTTCGCGATCCAAGCAAGTGGATAACTGTAACCAATGTAATTTTGGTTGTTTTGTTGAATAACATATTTAAAGATATGGTTTATTTAATTGGTTTTAATGTTTTGATTAGAGGTTTATAATGAAGATTGAACTCTTGATTTTGATTAAATGTTTTTTTAAAAAAAAAGAGGCGGCAGGGCTGCAGCAACACTGTAGTGCATCGGCTGCTACTTGCGTGCTCCAGGCAGCGCTGCTGCTAGGCGTGCACAGGCAGCGGTTGCTACTTGGGCTACAAGCCCTGTCGGATCTAGCCTGGTGGCCTAGCCCAGCTGGCTGGGCTTGCCGCTGCCGGCTGGCCAGTTGTTGAGCTGGGCCGGCTAGTCCGGGTCAGCTGGCGAGTCTAGGTGAGTCGGATCTAGCCTGGTGGCCCAGTTTAAATATATATATAAACTAATTAGTATTTAGTATAATATTTACAAATAGTTTAGATCATTGTATTTTTACTAATGGACTTGTAGATTAATGGAGAATTGATTATATTAATTAATTCTTAATTAGGCAATATTAGAAATTTAGTTTGGATTGTTTATAAATTTAATTAGGAATTATGTACTTATGATTAATAAATAAATAAGTAAATAGGATTTGGGATATTCTTTATAAATGATTTAGAATGTTGTGTTTTGATTAATGGTTTAGTATATTAATAGTGATTGATTATATTATTTGATTTTTAATTAGGAGTTATTAAAATTTTAGTTAGAATTGTTTACAAATTTAATTAACGTTTAATTACTTGTGATCAATAATTTATTTAGATTGATTAGAATTTAATTAAGATTTAATTCAGAAAGATTAAGTCTTAATTAGGAAGTATTTGAATTTCTAATTTGGATTTTGATTTAGTTTAAATTTTGAATTTGAATCCGAGATCTAGATATTTTGTTGTATGTAAGATGATAAGGTACTTTCATATACAAAAAGGTTAATTAAGAGTTTAATTACTCCCTTTTCTCTATTTTGATCATAATTTGATTTAAGTTTTGATTTTGAATTTGAATATCTTTTACCCAATTTGTAACACACATTAACTATACATAGATGGATTAGATGGATTCCTGTCTTTTTAAAAAAGTTGGTTAATGTTCACATGAAAATTAGACTGAATCAGAATGGGAATGTGAGTTTGGGATATACCACATGATAAACACTAAAAGTAGGTTATTGGCATCGTAGACTCACATTTCTATTACGAAAGAGGGTTGATTCTCATGTGCATATTCATATAACTATGACCGTTAGGTGGTTAGTGCTTATCCTTAGCGAACTTGAATTGACACATGTTCATAATACACTTCCAAATTTAAAAGGTTAAATACTCAAATTGATATTAGGTTGAATGTTAGGATTAAGGGTTTCATATTGTGGTTTATTCTACATCGGTATATGTATGTATTTGTAAATATGTATATTTGTACATATATATCTGATCGACTACAGTTCAGAGGTGGACGTATGCCATCGGGTTAACGTGTACTGTGGGTTATAGTATACACCTGTGCCTTTTGTTATATTTGGCGGGAATACACGTTTCTATATAATTATCTGCGGGAATACCTGTTTTTGTATATTTATCTACGGGAATACCCATTTCTGTTTTTCAGTCTGTAGGAATACCCGTTTCTATATATTTATCTGCGGGAGTACCTGTTTTTGTTTATCTGTCTACGGGAATACCTGTTTTTGTATATTTATCTACGGGAATACTCGTGTTTCTTTTTTAGTCTACGGGAATACCCGTTTTTGTATATTTATTTGCAGGAATACCGATTTTTGTTTATCTATCTGTGGTGATACCCATTTTTATATATTTATCTGCGGGAATACCCATTTTTTTTATCTGTCCGTGGGAATGCCCTTTTTTGTATATTATATCTGTGGGAGTACCTGTCTTTTGTATATTATATATGCGGGGTTACCCGTTTTTGTGTATTCATGCCATGGGGTTTGCATTCGGTATGTTTTTGGCAAATTGTAAAATATGTTTTACTTTAATTGATTAACACCATTGCTTACAGTTTACCCTCTTGCCATATTACGTTAATCTGATCTACTACTTTTGGTGTCTAGGTTCCATTACTAATGTCGAGCCGGAGGGTCAAACGACGCAGGAGATTCCGCCAGATAACGGAGTTATTGAGTGGAGCACTGAAGACATTGTCTGAGGTGTCCTAGTGTTGGTGCGGAGATTAAAACTTTAGATTATGTAATAAGGCCATGTTTGGGGCATTAGTTAATTTAATTAAATTTATTGTCTTGGAATTATAACTTTAATTATTATGCTTTGAAGCACTTGACCTTAATTTTATTATTAATGAGATTTGTTACGTGATTGATATATGATAGTCATCTGCGAAGATTATGGATTTTAGTTCCGCGTGTGATTATGGTTGCTTGATCACCAAGCATAGCCTCACGAAAGACTTCGATCCACTTGGAATTGGGGCCCATATTGTTTATGTAAGAAAATTTTTAATTGGCCCAAATTCTCATACCTTTGAAAAATTTTAATTAGCCCCAATTCTCATACCCCTAGAACCAGGTTTGGATCCGGCCCAGTTTTGGGGGCATGACATATGGTATCAGAGCCGGTCAAGTTCTAGAAGTTCTAAAAGATGATAGAGCGTAAGTCCAATGTGAGGATTAGAAACTTTAAGTGGGAACATTGGGCTTTTGATGCTCATAACTGTATCCGAACTTTAGCAATTGTTCAGAGGTTACAGGAGTTTGTTACTTTCCACATTTTTGGTCGTTTAGTCACTAATATATAGGGGATCGCCGAAGAGGTGGCTTGGACTACTTTTCGTAATTAGTTTCCCAAGAATTACGTACCAGATCATGTTCGCATTTAGAAGCGAATAGAGTTTGATAGACTAAACCAAGGGAATTTGTTTGTTCGGGAGTATGAGCTGCAGTTTACCCATCTCTCTCATTTCGCACCAACGCTCCTCACTCCAAGAAACGAGAGGATTCGACGGTTCCTTAATGGTCTTCAATCAGATATACTACTTTATGTCAAGTCACAAGTTTTAAATACTTACCAAAATATTTGGATAAGGCACACTCGGCTGAGGAGGTGATTGGGCGCATAGCCCCTAAGAGCCAACCCAAGCAGAAAGTTGCTCCGTTTCCGACCCTACAACACCAATTCAAGTAGCAGAAAAGAGAGTTTTATGGTATTTGTTGCAATAATCACCCTACAACTAAGTGTTGGAGACAGAAGATAGTTAAGTTAACGGCTAATGATGGCACCAAGGTACAATTTGTGGGATTTAAGAAGAAGGTTGATACTCATATGATCTCATTCTTTAAGGCTATGAAGTTAGTGATGAAAGGTTTTGAAGGGTATTTAGCATTTATCACGAAGGATAAATGAGCTAAAGCGGTGGAGGAGATACCAGTGGTGTCTGAGTTTCCGGATGTTTTTTCTAATGATATTCCTGGATTGCCGCCGGTCCATGAGATCGACTTTGTAATTGAGCTTGTGCCGGGCATAGCTCCAATCTCAAAAGCCCCTTATAGAATGGCCCCAGCTGAGTTGAGAGAACTCAAGGAGTAATTGCAAGAGCTGCTGAACAAGGGTTTTATTAGACCGAGTGTGTCTCCTTGGAGGACTCCAGTATTATTTGTCAAGAAGAAAGATGGTTCGATGAGAATTTGTATTGATTATAGACAACTAAATCAAGTGACCATTAAGAAAAAATATCCTTTACTGAGAATCGATGAATTTTTGATCAATTGCAGGGTGCTCAGTATTTTTCTAAGACCAATCTGAGATCATAATATCATCAGTTGAGGGTACGAGATTAGGATATTCCGAAAACTGTATTCAGAACTAGATATGGTCACTATGAATTTATGGTGATGTCTTTTGGGTTGACAAATGCGCTGGTAGCTTTTATGGCTATGATGAATAGGGTTTTTGTGCAGTACTTGGACAAGTTTGTGGTGGTATTTATTGACAATGTACTTGCATATTCGAAGAGTCGGGAAGAGCATGCTAAGCATATTCATACTTCTAGCAATTATTGAGGGAATGTCAAATTGTATGCTAAGACAAGTAAGTGTGAATTTTGGTTGGAACAGGTAGGATTCCTTGGTCACATCATCTCCAGAGGAAGGTTTAGCGATGGACCCAGCTAAGATTGAAGCAGTCGTAAAGTGGGATAGACTGAAAATAATGTCAAAGGTCCGAAGTTTCCTAGGCCTAGCAAGTTATTACCGCAGATTCGTGGAAGGATTTTCCACAATAGCAGCCCATTGTCGAGATTTACTCATAAGGAAGTTCCTTCTGTGTGCAATGAGGATTGTGAGAAGAGTTTTAAGGGAGATGGATGGAGTATATTGAGGATTATGGTTTTGGGTTGAAGTACCATCCAAGAAAGGCTAATGTAGTAGCAGATGCTCTAAGTAGAAAAGCAGCATTCACTGGAAGATTAGTTGCAGAATACCTCTGGATTCGATGTTTGGAAGATTTAATTACAGAATACTTCTAAATTCGATGTTTGGAAGATATGGATATTTATTTCTAGCCTATTGGTGAGCAGGCAGTGTTGACTAGTATATTCTCGTGGGAACTTGAATTACTTTCGAAGATTAGAGAATTCCAGTTACTAGACCCTAAGTTAAAAGAATCAAAGATCATATGGATGAGAGACCTGATTTTAAGTTGGAAGATGATATTTTGTATTATAAAGGCAGTATTTGTGTGTCGGATTTTCTGGACTTGAAAGATGAAATCAAGTTGAGGCACACTATACTCGGTATACTATTCATCCAAGTGGTATCAAGATGTATCAAGATTTGAAGGATCACTATTGGTGGAAGAATATGAAAAAGGATATCATAAAATTTGTTAGAAAATGTTTGGTCTATTAGCAGATTAAAGCAAATTTGTGTCAGGATTGTCTAACACCAGAAAGGGATTTGATGTTATTTGGGTGATAGTGGATCGTTTGACTAAGTCAGCCCACTTTGTACCATTCAAGACTGGTTAAGGAAGAGACAAAATGGTAGATTTGTATATTAAGGAAGTAGTGAGATTACATAGAGCACCAGTTTCTATTGTCTTCGACTGGGATAGTAAGTTTGTATCTTGGTTTTGGGTATCACTGCAGGAAGCCTTAGGAACTAAGTTGAGTTTTAATATAGCCTATCATCCACAGATAGATGGACAGATAAAACGTACGAACCAAACATTGGAGGATATATTAAGGGCATGTGTCTTGAATTTCAAGACTAGTTGGGATGAAAGCTTGGCTCTATGTGAATTCGCGTACAATAGCAGTTACCACTCTAGCATTGGCATGGCACATTTTGAAGCTTTGTATTGGAGAAGATGTCGAACCCCTATATGTTGGTCAAATTTTGAAGCTCGTGGTTTTCATGGACCGTCTGTGGTTGGAGAGTCTAGTGACAAGGCAAAACAAATTCAGGAAAGGCTAAAAGTTACCACAGTCATTAAAAGAGTTATGAAGATAAGAGAAGGAGGGAGTTGCAGTTTGAGGTTGGTGATCATGTATTTCTGAAGGTATCACCTATGTTTAGAATTTTATAGTTTGGGCAGAAAGGGAGACTCTCTAAAAGATATGTGAGACCATTCCAGATTATCAGCAAGGTCAATGACGTGGCTTATCGGTTAGCACTGCCACCAGAGCTGTCAGGTGTTCATAACATTTTCCATGTTTCTATGTTGAGGAAGTATGTAGCAGACCCTTCACATGTGTTACAGTATAAACCATTGCAAGTGCAGGATGATACAACATATACTGAGCACCCGGTGGGGATTGTCGACACTAAAGAGGAAGTGTTGAGGAACCATGTCATCCATTGAGTCAAGGTTCAATGGAGTCATCATCGCCTAAAGGAAGAAGCGTGGGAACTTAGAGACGAAGTGCAGAGACAGTATCCACACTTTCTTCCAGAGGTATGTTAGTCATTTGGAGGACCAAATGTCCTTTAAGGGGGATGAGATGTCAGGTCCCAAATTTTTATTTTGGGTCATATCGGTCTATTGAGTTCAAGTTGGGTTGAGAGGGGTTAAATGGGCTGAGTAAACACTCTTAGGCTTTGGGCTTGAGTTATTAGACTCTTTTAGGCCAATGGACTATTTTTGGAATTTTGTAAAACTCACTAGAAAACAGGGAGCCCTTTCTTGTAATTTAGAAAACCTCTTCATAATATAAACCCTTAGGGTTTTCCCCAATTGTTGACCCATAAAAATTTGCAAATAATGTAGCGAAGACATTACAAGCTTTGGATCATAAAGTTCCAAAGTTTTCAAAGCACCTGGACCTCATCTCAGCTCAAATCAGCTTCAAAGACTCTATGCCAGCTCCTTGTGAATCATTGTGGGACTTGGCACTTCCACATGTTGAAGCAAGCTTCTATTCAACGAAATGCTTTCAAGTACATTTAAACACTACTCCTCAAGGATTTAGAGCATTTGGACATCATTTGGATCCAAACTTGGTCCAGATGATCATATACTATGCTCTGTGAGTCCCTCTGCAGAGTTACATCCCATGAAGATCAAATTAGCTGAAACTCTTAGAGGAAGCTTAAATGATGGCCAACACAGGCCTTACAAATTTCGGGTTAAACGGACATCATTTAACCCAAAGTCTACAAGCATATTAACTTCAGGTCGGTGACCCCCAAGCTATGAATTCTCTAATCAAAGTCCAGCTTCTCGATGTCCAAAATTGATGAAACTTGGACTTAAAGCTTCAATCATGCTCTAAAGAGGTTCTATGAATTTTCAAGTCAAATGGATTTCGTCAGATCTCACTTCCACCGCATGTTAGCTCAAAAGTTAATGACCCCCAAGCCATGGAGGTCATTGATCAAAATCCTACTTTCAAGAGGGCAAAGCTAATGGAATTTAGAGCAGAGATTCAAATATGTTCAAAGTCACTTCAGCAAAGTTTTAAGTCGATTGAACGTAGCTCGGGTAGAAAACAAGCTTACTGCCCACAGTATGAGGTCAATATTGACTTAGAACATGCAAAAAGTGAGTCACTACTCAAAATCCTACTTCCACAAATCTAAACTACATAAAATTCGGATAAACACTTTAAGATGCCTCTGACATCAATCCCTTCAAGTTTCAAACCAAAACAAGGTCATTTGGGCCAAAAAACAGCTGAAACAAGGGCTTATTTTCATGAAAAGTCAATGGGGGAGTTGACCAACTTTAGGAGGTCAAAATGGGTTCAAACTTCTATGACACACTCAACATAGTGTCAAAAAGCATCCCTCCAATTTTTGTGAAGATTGGACTTCGTTCGGCTCCAAAACAGGTGAAAATGGGTCACAAATGCAAAAGTCCAAAAACGGGCCTTGTCCGTGACCACGGCCCAATCAATGGGGGAGTTGACCAACTTTAGATGGTAAAATCGAGCTGAAACTTCTATGAAACACTCAAAATAGTGTCAAGAATCATTCCTCCAAGTTTCTTGAAGATTGGACTTCGTTAGGGCCCCCAATAGGCGAAAATAGGTCACGAATTCAAAAGTCCAAAAATGGGCATTATCCGTGATAGCGGCCTGATCAACGAGGGAGTTGACCAACTTCAGAGGGTCAAATCAAGCTGAAAATTCTATGACACTCTCAAAATAGTGTCAAAAATTATCCCTCTAAGTTTCGTGAAGATTGGACATCGTTCGGGCTACAAACAGGTGAAAACAGGTCACGAATGCAAAAATCCAAAAATGGGCCTTGTCCGTGACCGCGGCCTGATTAACAAGGGAGTTGACCAACTTCAAATCGTCAAATCAAGCTGAAACTACTATGACACACTGGAAATAGTGTAAAAAAGCTTCCCTCCAAGCTTCGTGAAGATTGGACATCGTTCGGACCCCAAATAGGTGAAAATGCGTCACATATGCAAAAGTCCAAAAATGGGCCTTGTCCGTGACCGTGGCCTGATCAACGAGGGAGTTGACCAACTTCAGGTAGTCAAATCGAGCTGAAACTACTATGAAACATTGAAAATGGTGTCAAAAAGCATCCCTCCAAGCTTCGTAAAGATTGGACATCGTTCGGGCCCCAAACAAGCGAAAATGAGTCACATATGCAAAAGTCCGAAAATGGGCCTTGTCCGTGACCGTGGCCCAATCAACGAAGGAGTTGACCAACTTATAGAAGTCAAAATCGGCTGAAATTTTTATGACATGCTCATAATATTTCCAAGAAGCGTCCCTCTAAAATTTGTGGCGATTGGACATTGTTTGGGCCCCAAATAGTCAAAAACGGGTCATAAATGCAAAAGCCCGAAATTGGACTTTGTCCATGACTGCAGCCCTCCAAAGGACACATCCTGCGGTTTTGGACAGTTCTTCTCCACTCCCTTTCAAAGTGTAACTTCCCACAATTCCCTCAACTCCCTGGAACTGCCAAAAACCACCTGAAGACTCTATAAAAGGGGTAGTGTTTGAACAGAAAAGCGAGGAGACACACAGAGAAAATAGGAAGAACAAAAATGCAATTAAAAGCATTCAAGCAAGAGGACAGCAGCATTCCACGACCTTCTCCCCTCCTTGTCTCAGTTACCAAGGTGAGCAAGAAGGTTCAGAGGAGGAGGAGAAGAGAGGGTGGCTAAAGAAAAAACCGTGTCCATGCATTGATGTCTATTCGAAGGATGACGTTGTTATCTTTGTTTTTCTCATTCTGGGGGTGGGGGGGTTGGGTTTCTTGGCCATTACAAAGGTTGTGAACAAGCCTTTTTGGGCCTCATTTTGTTCCTTAAAAGCTATAGGTTCAAAATGACACAACTTCGGCTTCCTACGATACCTTCTTCGGACTAGAACAAAAGACAGTCCATAAACACGAATGATGAATTACAAAGTTTTCAATCGATTCCATGGTTGAATTCGATATTCTCAATGGTTTTTCAACACCCCAAGAGTCATAAAGAGGAGTCCCAACACTTGAAAAGAGTTAAAAAGAAGAACCAGCACGAACAGCAAGAAAAATGGAGGCAAAACAGTGACTGGAAAGTCACTGCCTGCCAGTGACCATGACTCATGGTCATTGGCAGGTTCCTGTGACCGTCACCCATTATCACTGGCCTGGGGCAGTGACCGTGGGTCACGGTCACCCCAATTTTTTCCTTTTTTTCGCTTTTTTTTTTTTTGCTTTGTGTACATTTCATTTTATTCTCCAAATTGAGATCACATCTAAGACTTGAGGGGGGGATTGTAAATTTTGTAAACTCATGTAAACAACCTGCATCTCCGTGGTCATGGTATTAGAACCCACGTATACAAAGGAAAATTAATGATGAAATGTAATTATTTCCCATTCTTCTTAACGCTTGAAGTGCGTGAATGTTGGACATTGAATCCATTATACATTTCCGCGCCATTTTAAGCGCGATCAGAAGATTGGCGCCGTCTGTGGGAATTATAGGGGATTGAATTGTGGTGGTTTGCTCGGCCACTAACATGAATCCATACAAACTCGAGCACCATAGTCTTTGTAGGAATTGTAGCCTGAATCATCAGACCAGGTAGCCGTTAGGGGCATTCTTCTTGCATTTGATGAGAAGGTTATTCCCCTTAAGTTTCAATAATCATGAGAAGCATAAACCACCTCAAATATGAGCGGTTAAGGAAAGAGATCAATAAAAAATCGACGGAACAGCCGAATCATCACAAGGTGGATCCTCTCTGTCTTTGATGAGAAGGTTACTCCCCTTAGGTCTCTATAAACATGAGAAGTATAAACCACCCTCGAATATGAACTGTTGATGATGAAAACTGATAGGAGATTGACGAAAATAACCCAATGGCCACAAGGTGCCGCCTTTCTATTTTTTATGAGAAGGTTACTCCCCTTTAGTCTTATAAAACATGAGAAGTATAAACCACCTCGGGGTATGAGCGGTTAACGAAGGAAACCGACAAAAATAGGACAGATACCCCACCGATCACAAAATTGGATGTAGTCTTGAATAAACTATTTTACAATGTCTTTCTCTACTACAACTTCCAAGCATGAAGAGCCACCGACCACACGGTTGAATGTAGCTTTGAGTAAGACGTTTTTCATTATCTTTTTCTACTATAACTTCCACGCATGAAGAGCCACCGATCACACGGTTGAATGTAGCTTTGAGTAAGACGTTTTACATTATCTTTTTCTACTACAACTTCCAAGCATGAAGAGCCACCGATCACACAGTTAAATGTAGCTTTGAGTAAGACATTTTACATTGTCTTTCTCTACTACAATTTCCGAAGCTGATTGACCCTTTTTGCCTTTTTCTGATACCGACTTGGAATGTATTATCTGGGTTAGTTTTAAATGATGTCCTTCGTCTTTGTGGGAGGCCAATAAATACAATATCACCTTTTGATCATTGATGATGGTTGATGATCATTGAAATTAACGTTGCAAAGCAATGCTTTATTCATTAGCTTTACACACACTGTTGATTCCACAAGAATGTCTAATGGTCCCATCACAGCAAATCATCACCCATGACTTTGCTTACAAAGGTTTAACCAAAGCACTTGTTAATTTCACAAGAATGTTTAATGGTCCCATCATAGCAAATCATCACCCGGGACCTCGTCTGCTAAGATTAGGAATGTGAAAATTCTTTAGCTTTGAAATGGATGTTACACTTTCTTGATGTTACTGAAAACATGTCATGCACTTTCAAATATTATTCTTTCATACATGCTTAAGTTTGTTTATGGTTTATATGCTGTACACAAATGCCATTTTCATGCTTGAACACGAATCTATTGCCCCCTGAAAAGGTTTTAAGGTGCTTGAACACCTGTTTGGACCGGGAGCCTCGGTTTTGGGACTTAAGTGTGCCTTAATGCCAATTCTTGGTCTCAGAACTGAGTATTGCTTTCTCCTTTTGGCCTTATACTAAAGGGAGATGCTGTCGTTTTTTTTTTTTTTTTTTGCAGAATTCCATGTCATTGTTGTTGATACCATCTTTTCCTTCTTTTCATTTGTTTTGCAGATAGAAAAGGTAAAGCACCTGCAACTGTAATTGCAACTGCTGGGGCATCAAAAAGTCATGCCAAAGGTGAAACCGCGAGGGAGTCTGATCCAAAAGATCCAAATGAAGCATTTAATGTCAACTTATGGCTTTAGAAAACTAAAGCTCTATCAACAAGAAATTGATACTTGTACTGGTGCTTGGAAAACAATACCAATTGGGGGAATAATGACAAGGTGGTTTTCCCAAAACCCCGATACATATTTGGAGATGCCACAAAGGAGACTGCAAAGCTACTTACTAACCATATGCAGTATTGTGTGGCAGATCGTTACACAAACCTGGCAGCGATTGTACATGAATTAACTACTGTTCAGTCTATTCGACGGCATCCAACTATAATGTCGCTGGCTCCAACAATCCCGACAAGGAACGATCCCTTTTCATGGATAAAGCATCATGTCCATTTCAAGACTGGCAAATTCATGCATCAACTTCCATACTACTTCACAGAACATCCAAGGTCTGAAATAGAGACCATAGAACGGTGCACTTTGAATTTGGAAGTAGGCACTGCGATTTCACAACTCAGGACCATCGGGCTTGGTATTCATATGGGAGACGGCAGTGCTTGGCTCGGCGAGAGACATCAATCTCACGAGTGGTTTAATTGTATCGTGGATTGGCCGGGCTAGGTGATGCAATCAAACATCATTATGCAGAAGATTGAAAACGATTAGGGTTTTTGATGCCATAAATGCTACCACACAAAGAGTCCTGTGTGAGAATAAGAATGTTCGTAGGGCCATTCTGGAGTTGTTTTGGCCAGCAACTCGTACCTTCATTATGCTGAACATGGAGTTAGGATTCTCTTTATGGGAAATAAAGAAGGTTTTTGGTTTGGCACCTTACGACGAATTTTTTATGGAACCGTTTTACTCGATGAAGAATTAGCCACCATGGATGACGAATTCCAGGCTGCATATTACCTCCTTTTTGCACTTGAGGACTCATTTCAAACAACTAGTTGAAGTCGAGGTAAAGTTGTCCAATGGATGAGTCAGGTGAAGAGAATTACCAAACCTTTCTTCACAAATGGAGGCGGATACTTTAAATTGAAAAAGGTAATCTCGAGCGAGGATCCCAAGAAAGGTCCAACAATTTTCTATCATGAGTTTACAGACTTTCAACCTTACATTTTTGCCAAGTATCTAGATTTGAAAAGAAAGTGTTGGCTCGCTTCATTCTTGGGGACATGGTTGTCTGAAGTCCTCCTTCCAAGTTCTGGAAATGATCTTAGGCCTGGTTGCATATATCCAGCACTCAGAATGGCCTTTGGACATAGCCTTGCCTTGAGTCCTGCCTTTGTCTCCTATATGCTAATTGAGTTGAAGCTTTCAGGATTCACCGTCAAAAAGGGAAAGCCTTTCAACAGATTTTATGCTGAATATTTGCTGTACACCTGGTTCACCTACCATTGCGACGGTCTTCATTCACACAGCGGTGCACCGAGAAACATTTTCATGGAGGGTGTAGTTGGCGGTAGTTGCCTGATTAACAACTATTCCATGACTAACTTATGCCAACATTTGCATAACTTTAACAATTATGTTGCTTCTCATGACGTTGTACCGAATATTGAAATTCCGACTCAGATGAGGAATGCTGTAGAACCACCCATTGACAAAGTCGGAGTGGGTGGCCAAGATATTAGCTTGTTAAATGAAGAAAAAAGCTGCTTCTGAGCTTAAGGCCTGTAAATCTGGTATATAGGAAAAGTGCACATATCAATATTCAACCTTATATACCTGCCAGATTTTGAAGACAATTTGATTTTTATCAAGCTGTCATGGGGGCACCAAGCTAGATTCGAGGCATTACCGGTTCCTTGTAAGATGCCCGAAATGCTTGGGAATTCTACCAGGCACTTGATACTGGGGGCTCGTTTCGGCTATCCTTGTCTTCCAAATCCGGGATGCACGAGTGGCTTCACCCAGTGGTTTGCCAAAAGCACCTTCGCCATTGTGCAGGCATACACAAGCAATCCCTGAGTTAAATGCCGTGTTTTGCCTACTTCTACAAAGAAGGAAAAAGGAGAAAAAGATCATTTTATCATAGAAAATTTTGAAAATTGGCTATATGATGGGGATCAACGGCGAATTAGTTTGGTGGCCAGGTCTGACATCTGCCGAGCTCACTGTTCTTTAAAAGGTGAGGAAGATGAAAGCTACATGCCTCCGCCTAATGTGTCTACGGCGAGAATGCAACAAGTTATAAATAAAAATTTACGGGAGAGTATGAGTCTTGTTGAGATTCGACAGATAGGCAGAGCTGCTTTGGATTTTGGACCTGCATCTCGTTCTATCATAACTAAGGTTTTGGTAAGAGAGCAAACTAGGCAGTTTGAAGAAGAGCAGTCTGTTATGCATGTAGCTACTGAGGCAGATCTTCGTCAGTGATTAAGAACTGCTACTGATGCTCCAATATCGACAAAGACACATGTCGGTCAAAGTCCAGTGATGAGTGTTTAAAAATGCATATTTTCATACACATTTTGACCCATTTTAAGGACTTATTAACTTGAAAGAGCATCATTTAGTGTGATATCATGGTTTAATTCATTTTAAATTCATTTTTCTACATAAATTGCTTAAAAATCACACTTTTTGCATAAATTCATGAAACCTACTATTTTTGGAAAGTCTATTTTTGGAAAGTTTTGTGAAAATAATTTTTCTCATGAAATAAATTGAATTCTCTTCATCATTAGTTCATTCATATAAAATCATGAAGAATGATGTACATTTTTATTATCATTTCATGAGAAATGGGCTCACAGTCATGCATATGTGATGTTAGGGGTAAAATTATCTTTTCACATGAATTCACATCTGTTTTGTGAATTGATTATATGGGTCCCATTTGTAAAGAATTGAGGCAAGGAATTGATTTTCAAGAAAAAGGAGAGCAGAATTGAAGAGAAAAGGAAATTGGAAGAAAATTGTAAAAAGTCGGCTTCATGGTCCCACACACACATGCACATGTGTGGGGCACACTTGTAAAACATCCAAGATGGGGTCCATTTATTTGTTGCACATTTTCAAGAGATTTTGATGAGAATTTGAAGAATATCTCATCAAAGATGGACAAGGAAAGCCACATAGGTGTTTTTTTTTTGAGAAGGAGAAGATTTAATTGAAAAAAATATAAAAAATATCCAAGCAAGCTATTCCACATCCAAAAGAGATTTTGGATCAGATTTTGATTGAAAAAGAAAAGGAAAAAAAATCAAGGGAGAATTATCTAGAAGATCTCTTCAGGTTAGAAGCCAACAAGGAGAACTTTCCAAAAAAGGAAAGTTGACGATGCAAAGAGATAAAAGGGGAAGTTCTACACCTCATGTGGGCTAAGTTTGATTCTAAGAGAGGATTCTTATCCCTTTTTCATCTCTCAAAAGATCTCAATGCAAGGTGGCAAAGACAAAGAAGGAAAGGTGCATCCAAAAGGGACTTCTAGACAAAGCAAGCAAGGAAAGAAGAGAAAAGTAAAAAGAAAAAAAATCGCCAAGGATATTGCACGTCCAAAGCATTGGTTAGAGCCCTTTTTTTATTTTATTTTTTATTATTTTTAAGATTTGAAAGTTTGAGAAGGAGTAGGACTTGAAAAAGTATAAATAGGGCACCCTTCTCCCATATTCTTCATGGAAGAATTACCCACCTCCCACTTCTAGATTTCTACACTCCATCTCTCCCTCTCTTGTCTCTCCATCTTAAGTCATCAAGGAGGCTTAGCCCTAAAGCCACACCACCAACCTTGAAGATCAACTAGAAGGAGGAATTCTTTTCCATCCTAGTATGTATAATCTCTTGGTTTAATTTTTTTTTTCATCTTATGTAAAGGATTGTCATACTAGTTAAATAATATTCATCTTTTTATTCTTCTTATTCTTATGGTTGCATGATTGCTTAATTTGTATTTTTATTGTTTGGATTGACGACCCAAACAGAGAGCATATCTTAAGAAATTATTAGGCCTAGATTAAGAGAGAATATTAAGTGAATATACCGCCTTTGACTTCCATTGTTTACCGCTTTTGACTTCAGTTATACCACCGTTGACTTCCTGCAATTCTTATTTTCTTTCATTGCACTTTTAATTTTAAATTTCTGCACTTTTATTTTACTACACCTTTTACTTTAATTTTTGCACTTTTTCAAGTTTAAAACCTGCACAGTTTTGTTTAGTGATATTCATTGCTGAAACTAGATTTAGATTCATGCATATGTTTAGTTATTTAGAACATGTTCAGGGCTGTCAACTATGTTAAAGTTGGAAATCAGAAATACAATTTTATAAATTGAGTGATTAGTTGCTAGAAACAATCCATAAAATGAAGACAACCCAAATTTGTCATGTCTAAATTGTGCCTTCCATTGTGTGATTAATTTGTTTTCAGTTCTGTTTGTTGCCAAAAGGGAATTAGAATATAAACATCAGGTTGAATTCAGAGGTGGAAATCAGTCCTAACTTTGTGCCGAAAAATAGTCTAAAACAGGTTCATGTTGGATGACTTTCATAAACTAGTTGCACATGTTTATAGTATTTGGATGACTGATGTTTATAACAGTTCTCAAAGCTTGAAATCAGGTTTAAAATGCAGCTGAAAACAGTCAGAAACTGTTCCAAAACAATTTGAAAATAGGCATTGCATTATGATCATTATATATAATCTTTCTACATGCACACATCTTCAATGTTGGAATAGTTTTTGAAAACCTGAATCACATCAGAATTCAGTTCAGAAAAGCATTGAAAAACAGTTGCTAAAAAATGAAATATTAGTGTTGGTTCATGCATATTGATTCATAGCCTGCTTTACATCAGTTTTACCAACGAATTTCTGCATTTAGTTGACAAGATTCAGAATTGAAACTGAACTAAAACAAGAAGAAGAATCTGATTCTAAAATTTTGTTTTGCAACCCTTTTAGTTCACACACATGCATGCTCCATTCATCTATTCATTTATGTAGTGTTATTTTTAGAAAGTTTGCATTGTTATTCATCATAGATTAATTTAGGAAAGTTTTTGTTTAATTTTAACTTAGTTTAATTTGTTTCTAACTTTGTTTAATTTTTTTAGTAAGTTTCTAATTTTATATTTTGTTTTATTGGAAGTTTTAACGTGCGTTTTGTTTTGCAGTAAATTTAATTTTACTTTTAGGAACTTTTAGAATTAGGGATTGTAATTATTTTGTTTTAGGAATGTATGTATTTGTTAGATTATAAATTAGGCTAGTTTTAGATTTTTATTTAAGACAGGTTACAAGTTGAAAATACCTTAAACACATTGCTCCCTGAGGATCGACCTGGTCTCACCAGTTTTATTACTACATCGCAGCTCTGCACTTGGAGTTCACAATCAAGTTTTTGGCACCATTGCCGGGGAGCGCCATTTAAGGTAATTTTTCTAACTTTCCTTTTTTACATTGTTTTGTGGTTGTGGTTTAATTGTGGCATCTTTCTAGAAATAGGAGGACATGCATGGAATGCTAAGTCGCCCTAATTTGGAATAGGAATGTGCATGGAATGCTAGAAAGTATACATCACTCTGATTTTTATAAACTTTCTAAAATTGGAAAAGTTACTGTTTTTCAACTTGTCTCAACTTCTTTTGGGAAGAAAGTTTACCAAAAGTGATCTAGTCATTGTCCTTAATCTTCTCGGTGTCTAACGAGGCCTTTGCTCCTGTAGTGCGCGACAGCTTAATTGTTCAGGAAACTAGTCCTTCAAATGGGTCCATCTGTGACTCTACCACTTCCTGGTGGCTAACCTAGCCGAGTTGGTTTCGTAGGACTAGATTGGAAAACTTAAGGAAACTTTTCAACCCTAAGGAGTTTTTTTTAGTTGTTTTCATAACTTAGGTTTTTTTTATTTTTTTTATGTTTTATTTTTTTCATTTTCTAAAAAAAATCTCAAAATTCCAAAAAGAAAGGACAAGCCCTCTCAGCCAATTTGGCAAAGAGGATCAGCGCATAGATTAGAAAGAAAAGAATCTCCTAGACCCTCCAGTCTTTTGAGATTGTCTTCAATGGTGAGTGGGTCCAGTAACAATGATGCCCAACTCAGGAATGGGAATAACAATGGGGACCGTAATGGTGTGGAGGTTAATCAGCCACCTAGGAATTTACGTGATTACTTGAACCCCGCTCGACAAATTACACCATCCTGTATAGTGATGCCCCTAATCACGGGTCAATTTGAGATCAAACCAGGCATGATCCAACTTCTACCCAAGTTTCATGGGCTTGACTCTGAAAGTGCATACTTGCACCTAAAAGAATTTGATGAAGTATGCTCAACACTTCAGTTACAAAATGTAGTGCCGGATGTAATCAAACTTCGATTATTTCCATTTTCTTTGAAAGATAAAGCTAAGACTTAGCTCCACTCTCTTAGACCAAGTTCAATCAACACCTGGAAAGGCCTAGAGACTGAATTTTTGAAGAAATTCTTCCCATAGCATAAGACCAACACTTTGAAAAGGGAAATTATGATGTTTAGACAAAATCTCAAGGAACCCTATTATAAGTGTTGGGAAAGATTTAACGAATTAGTCCTTGCATGTCCTCATCATGCATATGAAACATATCGTCTCATCGAGATTTTTATTAAGGGTTTAACCCCTGATACCCGTCAATTTATTGAGATGATGTGCAATGGTCAATTTGATCAAACACAAATTGATGAAGCATGGGAATTCTTGGAACTAATGGCTGAAAATGCACAAAAATGGGCCCCATCTAATGGGGCAGATCAATCCAGGTCATTGAACCAGTCTAAGGGAGGAGGAATCTATCATCTAAACAATCAAACTGAAATTCAAGCCAAGCTTGTTGCACTTACAAGAGAAATAGAAACCCTGAAACTTGAAAAGAACAAGGATACAATCATGGTTTGTGGTATTTGTGCTTCTGAAGATCATTTGTTAGCAGACTGTCCAACTAGACCTGCATTACAGAAAGCAATTCAAGAACAGGCTAACATTTTGAACTCATACCAAAAGCCGTTCAATACAAATACCATGGGGAACACGTATAATCCTTCGTGGTGAAACCACCCGAATTATAGCTGGAGGAATGGGCCAAGTGCTACACCTGAGTATAATCCCCAAAGACCATCAAATTTTGGTGCATACATACCTCCACAACATAATACATCTTATGCACCACAAGCTCATAATAGGTCATTGAAGGAGTCCCTCAGTATGCTAGTGCAATCTCAACAACAATTTATGCAAAATATGCAAAATAATCAACAAATGATTCAGAATAACCAGCAGGCTATCCAAAGGTTAGAAACTTCTGTCGAACAAATCAAACGTAGCCTTCAGATTCAAAGGAAAGGAACATTTCCTACTCAACCTCTCCCGAACCCAAAAGGCCAGTTTGAAGTGAACGACATAACTAACCCAAACTATCAGGAGCATGTTCAGGCAGTCAC
Source organism: Sextonia rubra (assembly GCA_037013555.1). Taxonomy (NCBI): domain Eukaryota; kingdom Viridiplantae; phylum Streptophyta; class Magnoliopsida; order Laurales; family Lauraceae; genus Sextonia; species Sextonia rubra. Next base: position 13,749,409 of record JASUAD010000011.1, read on the forward strand.
TCTACGCAGTGGCAAAGAACTTCAAGACAATCCAGAAAAAGATAAACAACATGTCTCCTCGATTTGAATGAAAAGATTAAAAAGGATAATGCTAATGCAAAAACTGTTGTTGAGAATGAAAAAGGTCCTGACCCCATAACTGTCACACCCATTGCCCTTTTTCCACAAAGATTGACGCACCCCAAGAAGCCAATCCCAAACCAGGAGATCTTAGACATTTTTAAGGATGTTAAAATCAATATTCCTCTATTGGATGCAAAAAATCAGATTCCATCCTACGCCAAGTTCCTTAAGGATCTTTGCACTGTCAAGCGTAGGACGAATGTACAAAAGAAAGCTTTCTTCACTAAGCAAGTTAGTGCACTCCTAAACGGGAGCACACCTTAAAAATACAAAGATCCGGGATGCCCCACCATATCGTGCACCATTGGAAATCACTGGATTGGTCAGGCTTTACTAGACCTGGGGGCCAGTGTAAATCTATTACCCTACTCGGTTTATCAACAACTAGGGCTAGGCGAGTTGAAACCTACCAAGGTTACTCTACAACTCGCAGATCGTTCGATCAAGAAACCAAGGGGGGTAATAGAAGAAGTATTAGTGCAAATTGAAAATTTCTATTTTCCTGCTGATTTTTATGTATTGGACACTCAACCAGTACACAATCACAATGCTCAGATTCCGGTAATTTTGGGAAGACCATTTTTAGCAACATCAAATGCATTAATCAATTGCCAGAATGGAATGTTAAAACTTTCTTTTGGAAACATGACCATTGAACTAAATATATTCAATTTATACAAACATCCTGAGGATATTGATGATGATCTCCTTGAAATGAACTTTGTGAATACTATGCTGGAGGATGATTTAGAGGAGTGTGTTAACTCCCACATTACACTGATGCTTAAGGCTAATGAGGATATGGACTTTCTTGAGGAAATGGATGATGACACTATGGAAGAAGCTCATGTTATCTGGACACCCAAGTTTGAGGAGCTTGTACCAAATGGTGCACCACCTCTTCCATCTCATGTTGAACCACCCAAACCTAAGTTGAAACCCCTCCCTTCTAACCTCAAATATGCTTACCTTGGGGATGAGGAGACCTACCCAGTAGTTATTTCTTCGCTTCTTACTGAGAATCAAGAGGCCCAATTATTGAAAGTGCTCAAACAACACAAGAATGCGATTGCTTGGAATGTGGCTGACATCAAAGGAATTGATCCTTTAGTGTGTACACATCGCATCTACCTTGAAGAGGATGCAAAACCATGTAGGCAGATGCAACGCCGGCTTAATCCTACCATGCAAGAAGTGGTTAGGGCTGAGGTGCTTAAACTGCTTGATGTGGGCATAATCTATCCCATCTCAGATAGCCAGTGGGTCAGCCCTACCCAGGTCGTTCCAAAAAAAAACCGGTATCACTGTAGTAAAAAATACGCAAAATGAACTTGTTCCTACCCGAGTCTCCACAGGATGGAAGGTATGCATAGACTACAGCAAACTTAATGCAGTCACACGTAAGGACCATTTCCCTCTACCCTTTATGGACCAAATTTTGGAAAGGGTAGCTGGCCACTAGTACTATTGTTTTCTTGATGGATATTCTGGATATAACCAAATAGAAATCTCCCTTGAAGACTAGGAGAAAACTACATTTACATGTCCCTTTGGTACTTTTGTTTATCAGCGAATGCCTTTTGGGTTATGTAATGCTCCCGCCACATTTCAGCGTTGTATGCTGAGTATTTTTAGTGACATGGTGGAACGCATTCTCGAGGTCTTCATGGATGATTTCTCTATGTTTGGTGACTCATTTGAGGATTGTTTGACCAACCTCAAGATTGTTCTCACCAGATGCGAAGAAAATAACTTGGTACTCAATTGGGAAAATGTCATTTCATGGTTCGCCAGGGAATTGCCCTTGGTCATATTGTGTCTGAAAAAGGTCTAGAAGTTGACAAGTCTAAAATTGATTTGATTGCCAACTTACCCACACCCAAAACCGTAAGAGATATAAGATCATTCTTAGGGCATGCAGGGTTCTACAGAAGGTTCATTAAGGATTTTAGTTCTATATCTCGCCCTCTCTGTGAGCTGTTATCCAAGGATGCACAATTTGAATGGACTGAGGCATGCCAAGTGGCCTTTGAAAAATTAAAAGGTATGCTAACGTTTGCTCCAATTATGCAACCTCCAGATTGGAACCTTCCTTTTGAACTCATCTGTGATGCCAATGATTTTACGATTGGGGCTGCTTTGGGACAACGTAAGGATACAAAGCCTTACGTGATTTATTATGCAAGTAAGAGCCTGAATAGTACACAAATCAACTATTCAACCACTGAGAAGGAATTATTGGCAGTGGTCTTTGCACTTGACAAATTTCGCTCTTACTTGATTGGATCTAAGATTGTGGTGTTTACTGATCATTCCGCGCTAAAGTACCTTCTTTCTAAGAAAGATGCTAAGCCCAGACTGATTAGATGGATCCTTTTACTCCAGGAATTTGACTTAGAAATCAGAGATAAGAAAGGAGTAGAAAATGTTGTGGCAGATCACCTTTCTAGACTTGTCACTTTTGATACTATTAAGCCAACACCAATCAAGGACAATTTTCCAGATGAACACCTTTTTGCATTATCCAAACCCCCTTGGTTTGCAGATATAGCAAATTATCTTGTTATAGGCAGTATTCTTAGTCATTGGACTAAGCAAGATAAAGATTTGTTCTTTTCTGAGGTGAAACATTTTTTCTGTGATGATCCATACTTGTTCAAATACTGCCTAGATCAAATTATCAGGAGGTGTGTGCCAGATGATGAGATTCCTAGTGTCATATCATTCTGTCATTCACAGGCTTGTGGAGGCCATTTTTCTGCTAAAAAGACATCCTGTAAAATATTACAATGTGGTTTTTATTGGCCCACACTTTTTAAGGATGTTCATGAATTTTGCAAGCCCTGTGAGTGCTGCCAAAAATTGGGTAAGATTTCAAAAAGAAACATGATGCCTTTGAACCCAATTTTCGTAATTGAAATTTCTTATGTATGGGGTATAGACTTTATGGGACCTTTTCCTCCTAGTTTTGGTTTCATTTATGTCTTGGTTGCTGTTGATTATGTTTCAAAATGGATAGAAGCTATTCCTTGCCAGAGTAATGATGCTAAAACTGTTCAGAGATTTTTGAAGGATGTGTTTTCATGATTTGGAATCCCCCGTGCCATTATAAGTGATGGGGGATCGCATTTTTGTAATAGAACTTTTGAGGCCCTTATGAAGCAATACGGAATAACTCACAAAGTGGCCACCCCTTATCACCCACAAACTAGTGGGCAAGTAGAGGTATCAAATCGTGAAATCAAGCGGATTTTGGAGACTACCGTAAACCCTAATAGAAAAGACTGGTCTACTCGACTAACCGATGCATTATGGGCTTATCGGATAGCTTTCAAAACTCCTATTGGAATGTCTCCTTATCAGCTAATTTATGGGAAAGCTTGCCACTTGCCAGTGGAACTTGAGCATAGAGCTTATTGGGCTATTAAACAGTTCAACCTTGATACAGATAAAGCTGGATCTAATAGGAAACTATAACTGAATGAATTGGAAGAGTTGCGCAGAGAAGCCTATGTTAATTCTAAAATATACAAAGAGAGGACAAAGGTTTTTCATGATAATCAAATCATTAGGAAAAATTTCCACCCTGAGCAAAAAGTCCTCATTTACAATTCTAGGCTTCGTTTGTTTCCTGGCAAGCTCAACTCTCGATGGACTGGTCCATACATTGTCAAAACAGTTTTTCCATATGGTGCTGTTGAGATTTCGATCCAAAGGATGGCCAAATGTTCAAAGTCAATGGCCAAAGATTGAAGCCATTCTTGGAGATCACACCACCTGAAGAGGATGAAATTTCTCTTGATGATCCTATATACAAGGATTGATCGGCCTTGGATCTGACAGAGGCCTTTTGCTGTGTATACTATGTATATTATGGTTTTGCTTTTGTTATTTTTGTCTAAACTTGGACAGGGAGCAACTCAGACATAATTTCAGGTGCCTCTTCTCCTTACCCTCTTTTACTGTTATGTTTCCTCATGTTTTTCTTACTGTTTAAATTCCATTCATATACATCGAGGACGATGCACATAATCAGTTGGGGGGTGGGACCAAGCATGCTTGTCCATTTTTAGGCATATAGGTTTTTTTAGCTTTTAATTTTTTTTAGACTTTTTTTTTGGTTTTAGGTATTTTTGCCGGCATTTATTTTACATTTTCATTTACTTTTGCATTTATCTCTCATTTGTTTTTCTCATTTGCTTTTCATTTCATAAAAGAAAGTTTTCAAAAGAATTGAAGCGATTTGAAGATATATAGAAATCTGGAATTTTCATACTTTTGGAAGGAAGTAAAAAGAAAGTTTGCATTTTCTAAAGGAGAAAACCTATCAAAAGATAACCAAAACTTGCTCTTCACATACATACACGTATACATTTTTTTTGACAATTTGGGGTATGAAGCTTTGATGCTGTTTGTTTTTGGAATTTTTCTGGAGAATACAATGTGAACTTGAAATTTAGTTTGTAGAATATTTTTGTTTCCTGGTTCATTGTTGGTAAATTGTATATATTAGAACCAAGATGAATTAATTGGAGTGAAATGAGAATTGCCACCTAGTGTTTACTTTGGTTTTAAAAAAAAGAGTGAAAAACAAAGAGCATATAATGAGCAATTCATGACTAGTTTGGGTTCGTAGCCTTTTTAACTCGAGCTAGTAAGCCCGGAGGGATATTTCCATATCTAATGCCCTAAAGCCATCTGATTTGGGAGTCATTAGCCTAACGCTCGCTACATGGGTTAATTAGAATAGCTTAAGGAACCTAAACATTGCACAGTCACAAGAAAAAATAAAAAAAATGAACATGAATTATGGCCCAATGAGAGTCCGTAGAAATTTTCAAGGGATATGTGCGGAAAAGCATAAGGACTAAGTTTGCTCCTTAGATCCCAACTTTTGCTATATCATATGAACTTGGAAAATTCTACGTTGGAAAAAGTAAGAGAGTGAAGAGTGTCCGTAAGTGTTTGCAAGGGAGTATATACAGGGATGGACAAGGACTAGATTTGCTCTCTGGATCCTAACTTTTCTTATATTGTATGAACTTGGGAACTCTTACGTCGGAAAAAGATAGTGAGAGAAAAAGAGGCCAACCGAAGTAAATAGTATAGTGGCAACTATCTTAATAACTTTGAGAGGAAATTTCTTTTTGCTAAATTTCAGGGGATCAGACTATTTGAAGGAAAAATTCTGTTTTTGCAACATTATTGTAGAATATCCGAAATAGGTTTTTGGTGTATACAATTTCGCACAATGCACGCAAGTTGGTTTGAATTTGAGAAAGTTTTCGAGAATAGAATTGTGGACTGGACTTTGAAAAGTCTGAAAGTGTAATTATTCCAGATTTCAAAAATATCTGATATGAGTGAATTTTCTTTTGGGGAATTTCTTTTCTCTTTTATTCATTTGTTTACTTTTTTCATTAAACAAAAAAGAAAATTTTGTGGGTATATTCACTGTAAACCCTCACGAGGCATAACTCGTCCACTAGGGGGAATCTAGGGGTTTAAGGGCTTGCTGCATAAGCTAAATGCAGTCGAGAGTGCCAGTGAAAGTGGCGTTGCATTCATGTTTAGTTTTATCGCATTGCATTAGTTAAAGATAAGATTAGGTTGGGATGAATTCCTCATATTTTATCGCATTTTTTGCTAAGGACTAGCAAAACGCTGGTTGGGGGGTGTGATGAGTCTTTAAAAATGCATATTTTTATACACATTTTGACCCATTTTAAGGACTCATTAACTTGAAAGAGCCTCATTTAATGTGATATCATGGTTTAATTCATTTTAAATTCATTTTTCTGCATAAATTGCTTAAAAATCACACTTTTTGCAAAAATTCATGAAACCTGCTATTTTTGGAAAGCCTATTTTTGGAAAGTTTTGTGAAAATAATTTTTTTCTCATGAAATAAATTGAATTCTCTTCATCATTAGTTCATTCATATAAAATCATGAAGAATGATGTACATTTTTATTATCATTTCATAAGAAATGGGCCTACAGTCATGCATATGTGATGTTAGGGGTAAAATTGTCTTTCCACATGAATTCACATCTGCTTTATAGGAAATTGATTATATGGGTCCCATTTGTAAAGAATTGAGGCAAGGAATTGATTTTCAAGAAAAAGGAGAGCAGAATTGAAGAGAAAAGGAAATTGGAAGAAAATTATGAAAAGTCGGCTTCATGGTCCCACACACACATGCACATGTGTGGGGCACACTTGTAAAACATCCAAGATGGGGTCCATTTATTTGTTGCACATTTTCAAGAGATTTTGAAGAAAATTTGAAGAATATCTCATCAAAGATGGACAAGGAAAGCCACATAGGTGTTCTTTTTTGAGAAGGAGAAGATTTAATTGAAAAAAAATATAAAAAATATCCAAGCAAGCTATTCCACGTCCAAAAAAGATTTTGGATCAGATTTTGATTGAAAAAGAAAAGGAAAAAAATCAAGGGAGAATTATCTAGAAGATCTCTTCAAGTTAGGAGCCAACAAGGAGAACTTTCCAAAAAAGGAAAGTTGACGATGCAAAGAGATAAAAGGGGAAGTTCTACACCTCATGTGGGCCAAGTTTGATTCTAAGAGAGGATTCTTATCCCTATTTCATCTCTCAAAAGATCTCAATGCAAGGTGGCAAAGATAAAGAAGGAAAGGAGCATCCAAGAGGGACTTCCAGACAAAGCAAGCAAGGAAAGAAGAGAAAAATAAAAAGAAAAAAAATCCCCAAGGATATTGCACGTCCAAAGCATTAGTTGGAGCCCTTTTTTTCTTTTATTTTTTATTATTTTTAAGATTTGAAAGTTTGAGAAGGAGTAGGACTTGAAAAAGTATAAATAGGGCACCCTTCTCCCATATTCTTTATGGAAGAATTACCCACCTCCCACCTCTAGATTTCTACACTCCATCTCTCCCTCTCTTGTCTCTCCATCTTAAGTCATCAAGGAGGCTTAGCCCTAAAGCCACACCACCAACCTTGAAGATCAACTAGAAGGAGGAATTCTTTTCCATCCTAGTATGTATAATCTTTTGATTTAATTCTTTTTTCATCTTATGTAAAGGATTGTCATACTAGTTAAATAATATTCATCTTCTTATTCTTCTTATTCTTATGGTTGTATGATTGCTTAATTTGTGTTTTTATTGTTTGGATTGACGACCCAAATAGAGAGCATATCTTAAGAAATTATTAGGCCTAGATTAAGAGAGAATATTAAGTGAATATACCGCCTTTGACTTCCATTGTTTACCACTTTTGACTTCAGTTATACTACCGTTGACTTCCTGCAATTCTTATTTTCTTTCATTGCACTTTTAATTTTAAATTTCTGCACTTTTATTTTACTACACCTTTTACTTTAATTTCTGCACTTTTTCATGTTTAAAACCTGCACAGTTTTGTTTAGTGATATTCACTGCTGAAACTGGATTTAGATTCATGCATATGTTTAGTTATTTAGAACATGTTCAGGGCTGTCAACTATGTTAAAGTTGGAAATCAGAAATACAATTTTATAAATTGAGTGATTAGTTGTTGGAAACAGTCCATAAAATCAAGACAACCCGAATTTGTCATGTCTGAATTGTGCCTTCCATTGTGTGATTAATTTGTTTTTATTTCTGTTCGTTGCCAAAAGGGAATTAGAATATAAACATTCGGTTGAATTCAGAGGTGGAAATCAGTCCTAACTTTGTGCCGAAAAATAGTCTAAAACAGGTTCATGTTGGACGACTTTCATAAACTAGTTGCACATGTTTATAGTATTTGGATGACTAATGTTTATAACAGTTTTCAAAGCTTGAAATCAGATTTAAAATGCAGCTGAAAACAGTGCAGAAACTGTTTTAAAACAGTTTGAAAATAGGCATTGCATTATGATCATTATATATAATCTTTCTACATGCACACATCTTCAATGTTGGAACAGTTTTTGAAAACCTGAATCACATCAGAATTCAGTTTAGAAAAGCATTGAAAAACAGTTGCTAAACAATGAAATATTAGTGTTGGTTTATGCATATTGATTCATAGCCTGCTTTACATCAGTTTTACCAAATAATTTCTGCATTTAGTTGACAAGATTCAGAATCGAAACTGAACTAAAACAAGAAGAAGAATCTGATTCTAGAATTTTGTTTTGCAACCCTTTTAGTTCACACACATGCATGCTCCATTCATCTATTCATTTATGTAGTGTTATTTTTAGAAAGTTTGCGTTGTTATTCATCATAGATTAGTTTAGAAAAGTTTTTGTTTAATTTTAACTTAGTTTAATTTGTTTCTAACTTTGTTTAATTTTTTTAGTAAGTTTCTAATTTTAGATTTAGTTTTATTGGAAGTTCTAACGTGTGTTTTGTTTTGCAGTAAATTTAATTTTGCTTTTAGGAACTTTTAGAATTAGGGATTGTAATTATTTTGTTTTAGGAATTATGCATTTGTTAGATTATAAATTAGGCTATTTTTAGATTTTTATTTAAGACAGGTTACAAGTTGAAAATACCTTAAACACATTGCTCCCTGAGGATCAACCTGGTCTCACCAGTTTTATTACTACATTGCAGCTCTGCACTTGGAGTTCATGATCATCCAGTAGAGAGGGTCCAATATGCTAAAGTAGCTACGGGGGCAAGGCCACCTGTCATAATGCCTGTGAACATTCCGACAGACCCAGTTTTGCATAAGAAACTTGAAGCCACTCGTTCAAAACTGGTGACCCGAGCTCGAGCCTCGGCTACCAAAGAAACACCTTCCAAGAAGAGAAAAGCTGAAAGTCCTCAAGCACGTCACTCTCAAAGGCTAAAAACTGGTAACATACATATAGTTGCTTATAATCATCTCCTCATTAATCGTGCACATCTTGTTTTGACATTTATATTTCTTTTTGGCTATTTTATTAGCTCAATCCTCAACTGCTGGAGGTTCTACAAGGCAAGCAGCCGAAATTACTGAAGATTATGCCTCTGATGAAAGGGGTGGGGAAGAAAGCAGTTTTGATACCCCCACAACTGGGAAACAAACTGATAGTGAGATTAAACATCAAGTTCGATTTTGAGAAAGATCTATTTGATCAAACGCCGACGCCTGAATCTGAGGGAAAAGTGGCAGCAAATGTACCAATAGAATCCATCACTGCGGAGAAGTCTATCAATGATGTTGGTGCTGTTGCTACTACGATGCTGCTTTCCAGGTTGGACAACAAAAGCTTTCTTCTAAGGTTGTTGAGGAACCCGCAACCAGAGCCTCGTTGGATATAGGGGAAAATCCAGTTGTCACTAAAGGTAAACATCGTATTAGCTTGGTTAGTGTTTCAATCTTTGTGCTCTAATTCCATTCATTCCCCCTTTTTAGGTGATTGGGTGGAAGAGGATGTTTCTGATATACTTCCTACTATCCCAAGGAGATCTTTTGGATCACCCATTGAGGAACAAGTGGAGAAGGAGCGTGCTGAAGCTTTGATTAACCTGGATGATATCTCAATTCATAGTGGATATTTAGAGACGTTGCCAGGCAGCCCCCTGGGGGGTGATCTGCAGCGTTTTGTAGAAAGTTTATCATCAGATTCATTGACCAAAAGTATCGATGATGGTGCGGGGTTGTCACTAGCTGGTACTACATTGCCTGTTAATAATGAACCAAGGGTTGACGAGGCTGGGGATATTCGGACAGGGCCACATATTGAAGCTATTGGTGATGCAGAAAGGGGAACAGATAGTGTCATGGTTCCAGCTGAAGAAGCCCTTGTAAAGGAACCTGTTATAATCAGAATAGGTCCTTCCGTTGAGCAGGCATTGGTTTTAGAAGCTGCAAGTCTCCCAGTAGAGGACACTCTCGTAACACCTGTCACTAGCAATGTGCCTTTGGTCGTTGGTAGTTTGACGCCTCCCAAAGCCATGACACCCGCAAGGGTCCACTTTAGGGCGGAGCAGTCATCACCTCTAAAAATTGTCGAAGACCCTGCTATTCAAAAGATATCAGATGAGGCTTCTGCTGCTGAAGGTGGAGGATCTCGGAAGGCATTGTTACATGTGACAGTCACACCACATACAATTAGGGATCCTTCGACTACTTTGTCTTCACAAGGGTCACATGATTCACCATCTGTCCGTGAAGAAGCATTGGCTATTCCTAGGGGCACGAATATAAATGTTGAGAGAGAAAGGGGTAATCACTCAGGTTCTCAGACCCAGTCAAATTCATAAGAGCGAGAATCAAACCTTTCTATCCCTGAGAGCCCAGTTTATCCGGGGACACCCCAAAGCCTCAATCTGCTATTAATTTTGTTACCAAGATGGCAATTCGTAGCATTTTGGTCACTGTTTTCCAAGGAGAGCTTTCTTCTGAGAAGATTCAAGGTGCCAAAGCTTTAGCTGATACGCTGATATCTTCTGGTACAGATTTAAGTGGCCTTTGTGATGCCTTTGTCCTCTTTTTCAACAAGTTCGAAGAAAAGGATTCTTGGGACAAAAATGTTGATCATGCCAAAGCTTTCCAGGATGAAGTCCTAAGGCATAAAATTCAACTGGCTATGGAGATTGAAAATGGTGAGGAGGAAATACATATAATGAATGCGGAATGGGACAAGATGACACAGGAACTGGCTGCGCATGTGGACGGACGTGAAAATATTCAATAGCAGATTATCGTATTGCAACATCAGTTATCTTCTGTGGAGAATACCTTTGAAAACTTGCAGAAGTCCGTTTCAGATAAAATTGGACGCCGAGATGATTTTCAAAGCATACAGCCTTAAATGATTTTGTTCAGTCCTTGCAGGTTAAATTGAATATTAAGCTGGACGAGATTGACATTAATACTGCTGTTCCAGCTTATGCAAACTACAAAGGACGTATCTTAATGGAAGGAGTACTAAATGCAAAGGGACAACTGGAGAAGTTCCTGGATTGAGATTCTTTGCTACAGCTCCCATCAGATGTTTCCCTTGTTTTTTTCTTTCATTCTGATTAGCCCTAGGGGCCATACATACATTGACTTCACTCCTTGTATTTGAACTTTAAATGGTTATCAATGAGAAAAATTTTTTCTTTATATATATATTTTTAGAGACTACAGTGAGAGCTCAAATATGACCATATACTATGCTCTTTGGGTCCCTGTACAGAGTGACATTCCATGAAGATTAAATTAGCTGAAACTCTCAGAGGAAGCTCAAATGATACCCAAGACAGGCCCTACAAATTTTGGGTTAAACGGACATCATTTGACCCAAAGTCTACATGCATATTAACTTCGGGTCGGTGACCCCTAAGCTATGAATTCTCTAATCAAAGTCCAACTTCTCGATGTCCAAAATTGATGAAACTTGGACACAAAGCTTCAATCATGCTCTAAAGAGGTTCTGTAAATTTTCAAGTCAAACGGATTTCGTCAGATCTCACTTCCACCGCATGTTAGCTCAAAAGTTAATGACCCCCAAGCCATAGAGGTCATTGATCAAAATCCTACTTCCAAGAGGGCACAGCTAATGGAATTCGGAGCAGAGATTCAAAATATTTTAAAGTCACTTCTGCAAAGTTTTAAGTCGATTGAACGCATCTAGAGTAGAAAACAAGCTTACTGCCCACAGTGTGAGGTCAATAATGACTTAGAACATGCAAGAAGTGAGTCACTACTTGAAATCCTACTTTCACAAATCTAAACTACATAAAATTTGGATGAACACTCTAAGATGCCTCTAACGTCAATCCCTTCAAGTTTCAAACCAAAACAAGGTCATTTGGGCCTCAAACAACAGCTGAAACAAGGGCCCATTTTCATGAAAAGTCAATGGGGAGTTGACCAACTTTATGAGGTCAAAATGGGTTGAAAATTTTTTGACACTCTCAGTGTCAAAAAGTATCCTTCCAAGTTTTGTGAAGATTGGACTTCGTTCGGCCCCTAAACAAGTGAAAACGGGTCACAAATGCAAAAGTCCAAAAATGGGCCTTGTTCGTGACCGCGGCCCAATCAATGGGGGAGTTGACCAACTTCAGATGGTCAAATCTAGATGAGACTTCTATGACACACTCAAAATAGTATCAAGAAGCATTCCTCCAAGTCTTGTAAAGATTAGACTTCGTTAGGACCCCAAACAGGCGAAAACAGGTCACAAATGCTAAAGTCCAAAAATGGGCCTTGTCCGTGATGGTGGCTTGATCAATGAGGGAGTTGACCAACTTTAGATGGTCAAAATGAGTTGAGACTTCTATTACACTCTCAAAATAGTATCAAAAATCATCCCTCTAAGTTTCGTGAAGATTGGACATCGTTCGGGCCCCAAACAGGTGAAAACAGATCACGAATGCAAAAGTAAAAAAATGGGCCTCGTCCATGACTGCGGCCTAATCAATGAGGGAGTCGACCAACTTTAGATGGTCAAATAGAGCTGGAAATTCTATGACACACTCAAAATAGTGTCAAGAAGCATCCCTCCAGGTTTCGTGAAGATTGGACATCGTTTGGGCCCCAAACAGGCGAAAACGAGTCACAGATGCAAAAGTCCAAAAATGGGCCTTGCCAGTGACTACGGCCCAATCAATGAAGGAGTTAACCAACTTCCAGAAGTCAAAAAGGGTTGAAATTTTTATGACATGCTCAAAATATTGTCAAGAAGCATCCCTCCAAAATTTGTGTGATTGGACATCGTTTGGTCCCTAAACAAGCGAAAACGGGTCACAAATGCAAAAGCCTGAAATTGGACCTTGTCCATGACCGCGGCTGTGGTTACGGACCTCCAAAGGACACTTCCTACAGTTTTGGACGGTTCTTCTCCACTTCCCTTCAAAGTGTAACTTCTAACAACTCCCCTTAATTCCCTAGAACCGCCAAAAACCACCTGAAGACTCTATAAAAGGGTTAGTGTTTGAACAGAAAAGCGGGGAGACACACAGAGAAAATAAGAAGAACAACAAGGCAATCAAAAGCATTCAAGCAAGAGGACAGCAACATTCCATGACCTTTTCCCCTCCTTTTCTCAATTACCAAGGTGGGCAAGAAGGTTCAAAGGAGGAGGAGAAGAGAGGGTGGCTAAAGAAAAAACCATGTCCATGCATTGATGTCTATTTGAAGGATGATGTTCTTATCTTTGTTTTTCTCACTCAGGGGGGTTTCTTGGCCATTACAAAGGTTGTGAACAAGTCTCTTTGGGCCTCATTTTGTTCCTTGAAAGCTATAGGTTCAGAATGACACAACTTCGGCTTCCTATGATACCTTCTTCGGACTCGAACAAAAGACAGTCCGTAAACCTGTCACACCCCGATCCTGGGAATTTGGGGATTTGAGTGGGCCCGAGGGCGTGGATACGTAATCCCGTAGAAATCCATGCCCTGAAGAATTATGCACAAATTCCTACAAGGGAGATTCCACAGGAACGTGTGAGGCATGCTAACACACGTACAACATAATTTATCATAAACGAAATCCTGCGAAATACTCAGTAATTATCAAGAGCACACGAGTTCATAGTCTGTTAACTTTCAAAAGTAAACATATATACATACATATAACAGTATTGAAGTCTTTAATACATCCCAAAAAGACTACTAAAGTGTTTGATACAAAAGGGTCCCATGCATAACAATGATATCTCCCAAGAATAGTCGCGCTCCGTGGGATGGCTAGTAAAAGACGTCGCCATCTTTCCACTCATCTACATCCCGAGGTACCGTTGGGGTTCCCTCCGGGTGCGCGTCAGTGTCCGCATTGGGACCGAGCGCTGGATCTGCAACACTAAAAGGGAACACTGTTAACACGACGGTTAAGCAAGTACTGAGGCATATGGAACAAGTATAACATAATATATATCCATAATAAAATTACTGAGTATGAGTAAGAATTACAACTTAAATGTCATACGTACTGCTTGGCAACCACGACGCTCTATTCTCCCCAAAGGGAGCATACACATATCGTATGGGTTGCTAGGAGATCAGGCTAGCTTCTCGAGGAGCGCCGACTACTCCTCCGTAAACCTACTGCAGTGGTGACATACATAACATATACCCAAAAGGGTGTAAGCTAAGTGGTGCCGACTCATATCAACTCGTATCAGTCATATGATACCCTTAGCTAACAAGCTCGCACTCATTAGAAGCTCTGGGTTGTCAGACACTCACTCATTAGAAGCTCAGGTCTGAATTGCCTCAAGGTTTTCTTTTAGAAGTAATTCATGTTGAAGATGGTATATCCTAACAATATGGATGCATTTAGCTTACGTGCTACCTTCACCCCGAATAGTAACCTCTAGTCCCCAAGGGCATTCAACACGATGTACACATAAAACATTCGGTGCCATTGTGTTACTGTGTCTTGGCATTGCCTTGTACATACGGGACACCCTTCTTATGCCAACATCCATGACTTACCATTGGGAGACCTTGCGGGAATCATTCATTCTCCCCAACATGTATTTACCATTGGGCCTCTGTAGTGGTATAGAAGATGCCAATACTAAGGTCCTACAAAATCATTGAGAGTCCTAACATCCTGTTTCATTGGGTTCTTACGGCTTAGCCTTGTACAATGCTACGGCTTAGCCGAGTGGGTCAAATTCCTTCCGGATTTCCAGGCGCAATTACGGCCCAACCGTATGTTGGCCTATGGCTTAGCCGTGCTAAGCCTACTGCGAGGGTACGGGGAAGTTACGGCTTAGCCGTAGTGTATTCCACGGTGCAGCCGTGTGCAAGCCGTAGAAGAAACTGGGTTCCATGAGCTCTCTGGAAAGCTCGCCGTAGAAAGACTTACGGCTAGGTTACGGGCTGTATACGGCTTAGCCGTAGTGGAATCCACGGTGTAGCCATAAGTGAACCGTAGTTCAAAATCAGGTTTTGCTAGTCTTTGAACTTTGAGCCGTAGTTGCTCACGGCTTAGCCGTAGCTTCATCGTAAGCTTCAGAAACATGAATTTAGTTCTGTAATTCAGTCCAGTTCGGGAGCCATCTAGAACTTAACTTGGGGAAGGTATCTATGACTTAGTTGAATCGTCCCTAAGGTTTTTCAACACTCACCCACACTCCTATTCCATTCAAATCATCCCAATCTCATGTATGCTCTGATGAACAAGAAAACAAGAATGAAGTTGAAGTGCATATGAAATTAATTCAGTAACCCAGAACTTAATCAAACATGCAACACACATGACTATAGTACTTGCCTTTTTCACCAGTGCTAGCCCTCCCTAGTTCTCCTTGTCGTGTGTTGTCATGTAGGTAGAGAGAATACTCCAAATCGAACGGGTTCTCTACAATAGAACATGAAAGTGTGGAATATGGGCTTAGATCCACATGCATGTCGTGTAAATTGATTCCTCATGACTCTCATAACTCTAGTTACATGAAATGAAGATAGATCTTTACCTTAGACAGTTAACTTGCAAGAGGACAGTAAAAGAGAAATGACTCAGGGAGGAGAAAGAGGAAGAAGATGATTCTCTCTCAACACTACATGCAAGATCTTCCCTAGCTGATTGGCTCCTCGAATCTCTAGAAGGAAGAAGTGGAGGAAGAGAGGGAAGAGCACTGCTCCAGCAACCCAAAAGAAACAAAACGAAAGAAGAAGAGAGTACGTGGAATCTCCTTTTCAAACATAACTGTTCCTGGGGTTACATGCAAGCCCACTTGTTTCCAGAAATTTTAGTTTAGTCCGGAGGGCCTCAATTGGCCCAGGAAGAGTCCAGATTAACTTGGGCCCAACATAAAAGACGATCTACGCGCTAATTACACGTAAGGAAATGGACGAGGTGTCCAAGTGATGCAAGGACAATTACGAAAAGACCCTTAACTGCTAAAGTGGGGCCAAACTCCACCCAAACCCGATAATTTTGGATTAAATTAGCCTTAATCGAGTTCAATTAATATAAAATGAACTTAATTAACGTAAATCAAGATTAGTGGAATTCGGGACCTTACAAAACCCGAATGATGAATTACAAAGTTTTCAATCGATTCCATGGTTGAATTTGATCTTCTCAATGGTTATTCAACACCCTAAGAGTCATAAAAAGGAGTCCCCATACTTGAAAAGAGTTAAAAAGAAGAACCAGCATGAACAACATGAAAAACGAAGGCAAAATAGGGACTAAAAAGTCACTGCTTGCCAGTGACCGTGACCCATGGTCACTAGCCTGGGGCAGTGACCGTGGGTCATGGTCACCCCATTTTTTTCTTCTTTTTTTCACATTTTTTTTACTTTGTGTACATTTTGTTATGTTCTCCAAATTGAGATCCCATCTAAGACTTGAGGAAGGGGTTATAAATTTTGCAAACTCATGTAAACAACCTGGATCTCCGTGGTCAAGGCATTAGAACCCATGTATACAAAGGGAAATTAATGATGAACTGTAGTTATTTCACATTCTTCTTAATGCTTGAAGTGTGTGAATGTTGGACATTGAATCCATTACACATTTATGTGCCATTTTAAGCGCAATTAGAAGATTTGCGCCATCTGTGGGAAAATTCTTACCGTAATTTGTAATCAAATTTGATTAAAAATGCATGAAAATTGCTGAAAAGTGCTGCTGTTGTGCTGAAAAGTGCTACTAAAAGCCCGTGACCGGGGGAAAGTATGTAAAATGTGCTGGGACCGCGAGAATCAATTGAAAATGGGCAGTGACCTTGGGTCATGGTCATTGACCTGTTTTATTGACCTTTGAAGACACCCATGTAAGACCTTGATGTCTACGATGGGTTTGGAAACATTATTGAAGGAATTTTGCACCTTAAAGTGCATCCTTTTATTATGCAGATGAAGGAATTAAGCACCTTAAAGTGCAAATTTTTGTCATTTAATTGGAGGACTTAATTGAAGAAACTTGCACCTTGATATGCACGGACCAAATCACACCCTTTCCTGCTTTAGAAGAGTGATGATTCAGTCCATGGGGCTTTGACCCAAATAAATGTTTTATTAAATCAGTGATAAGACCAACGACATTGCAATCATGCCTGGTCTGGCGTCAAGCACTGATGGTTCCTGTATGATCATTATAGTAGTGGTGCAAGCTCGATCCTGTAAGCCCTATCCCTTTGATTAGATCCAACCCTCTCTTACTTATAAGACTGACACAGATGGCCCTAAAATGCTGCCAAAATTGTGGTAGCCAGGTCTAGTCAGCTTAGCATACTTTTAAGTTTGACTATATGATTCCAAATGCTGCAGAAATTCTGACAACTAGGACAGTCAGCATAGCACGATGAGATGGGACTTGTGCCTATATCTAACCATTTCAGTTCAAAACTATGTTGGTTCAGATGGCATCTATAAACCATTCCGGCTAGCCCAAAATGGAGCCATGTTGGTTTACCACTAATATAGTCCATTGGGCTTACTTTTTGTGGAGATATCATGGGTTCCTTAATTATCACTTTTGATGAGGCCAAGGAGACGCTCTTTGAAATCTCCATGACCCAGAACAAACCAACTATAAGAGCACCGAAAATTACTCGAATGGACTCTACTGCCCCTACGTCGAGAGTCTCAGTCTTCCAAGGGCCCTCTAGTCCAACGGGCATCATGACTTCGGTTGATCCAAATAGGTCACCAGTGACCCTTAAATCCATCAAGAAGGCTAAGACTCCCAAATCCTGGGTTTTCAAATACGTCCAGAATCCGTTTAGAGTTTTCAACAGGGTTCAAGAAGAACTAAATCACAAGCTGAAGTCAGAAGGCAGCAAGCTTCATATCACCAAGCCTCGTCTAGGGGCAAGGCAGGTCTGGTTCATGGATCATAATCAGTGACACTTGGCAAGTCACATTCAATGACTGCTGAATGCTTAAAGTCACCACCTACTCGGCCTAAACAGCGGGTCGTTACCAAGCAAACACCAGAGGACCTCCGGCAGTTCCTGACTCGTAAGAAGGCCCAAAAGAGTGCATCCATCCCAAGATATAGCACGTGGTCACCTCTACCACACACTCCAAAATCCAATAACGCTGAGAACAAACCCTTGGCCACACTTAAAGAGAACACCTTTTACCCTCTGACTCAAAAAGAAGGACGGAGGTTTGGCAGAAGGCGTCTACCCTCCATCATTGTGGCACCATCCCTGCCATCTTCACCCCAGGGCTTATCACATGGCACTAAAGAAAAAAAGCAAGCTGAGTAATTGGTCATCAATAACTCAACTGATCTCGCACATTTCAAGGATTCGCTCCAACAAAAGAAAGTAAAAGAAAAAGAACAAAAGGGGTGCTATTGATATCCTTTCACTTTCCACTTCTGATTCCATGGATTGGGAACGAGTTGCTAGCACTTCCAGGCCATTGGTTGCCAGGTTTAAAGATCAAGCCTTGGCAATCCGGATGGCTAACCAAATCAAGAAGGAAGCTTTAGCCCACTGCAATAACCAAACTCAGAAGCTATCGCAGCACAAGATCACTCGAAAATGGGTGGTAAAGAAGATGATCCAGACTTGACCTCATCTTACATGGTCGGGCCAGGATCAATTCGAAGAATTACTCGGGGTATGACTCGGACTCAATCACAGGGGTCTGATTCAAACTCCCATTCAAGCAGTACTTTTGAAGGTCATGTCGAAACTGATTATGTCGATGATGCTATCACTATCTTGAATGCAAAAGATAGTCAATGCACTCCTCAAACATTAACATTATCTTATCCCTATCAGTACACTGTGTTTTTGGCTAAGGGGAGTGGAACTAGCAAGGATGAAAATGATGATGCTAGTGGAAGTAAAGATGCTGATGAAAAAGATACTGGTAAAAATGAAGATGACTATGTCAGTAATGTTGTCAAACGATAAGGAGCTATGATCGACCACTTAACTGCCCAATTGAAAATCTTAACAGATAAGCTAGGTGGTCCAGTTGAAGCTCAAATAAATCCTCTTTTTGCTAACAGAAGAAAACAAGCAATGATCATGAAGAATGCCACTAAAATTGACCTTCTCACAGCTCAATTTAAGTCCCTAACAAACAAGGTAATAGCTACAGGTTTTACTAGTGGTGATCATTCATCAATCCTTAGTCATCATGTAGATTTTGAAAAACATGTAACCTTTAAAGAAGTTGAAGCGATACTAACAAAATCAAAAGTAGAGACCAGGATGAAAAGAAAGGTATTACACCTAAGTATACTCCAGAATTTGTTCTGGT
Organism: Sextonia rubra; assembly: GCA_037013555.1. Classification (NCBI taxonomy): domain Eukaryota; kingdom Viridiplantae; phylum Streptophyta; class Magnoliopsida; order Laurales; family Lauraceae; genus Sextonia; species Sextonia rubra. Next base: position 13,768,644 of record JASUAD010000011.1, read on the forward strand.
TCCATTTCCACCAGATTATAAACTTCCGACTTTCCAATCATACCTTGGGAAGGGGTCAGTATATTAGCATATTGTGCATTTGAAATCACTCTTTGGAAGCCTGCCAGAGTTAGATGCACTAAAAATAAGACTATTCGTCGATTGGTACAAGCAATTACCAGAACTTTCCTTTATGACATGACCAATCACAGAAGAGAAGTTCTTACTCCATTTTCAGGAGGAGGATCAGACAGTCACATTTGCTATGCTCAGCAGTACAAGGCAGGGAGACAATGAAACTGCACAGGCCTTTATCAAAAGATGGAGAGCATTATCCTATAAATGCTTGGAATAACCATCTCAAAGGGCAATGATCGAAATGTGCAAAACCAATTTGCAACCAGAAATCAAAGCTATCATACTTAGACATAAAACTAAGTCTTTGGCCCGATTGGTTGAAGTTGCCACTGATGCAGAATTGACCCTCAAAGAGATCAGTCAAAGTCAAAGCTATATTGAAGTGCCTTCTCTGAGAACTCCTAAATAACTCAAGGGATTGCATGACAGACTTGCCTACATTTATCGGTTCATCTCAAACTTATCTGGGAAGTGTAGAGCATTATCCAAACTGATGAAGAAAAAAATTGAATTTGTATGAGATAAAGCTTTTGAAGATGCCTTTCAAGGTATCAAATGGTGTCTGACAAACCCATTACTCCTTTCAGCTTCAATTTTAGGCAAATCCTTCATCCTCTACATTCGAGCTATTGATTGCTCTCTGGGGGCATTGCCAGCTCAAAAGAACAAAGAGGAAACTACGTCACTATATTGGGGCATTGCTAGTTCAAAAGAACAAAGAGGAAATTATGTCACTATATTCTTTTCAATGTAATGTACTTGGTATCCAACACCATCCTATTAAAGACACTTGTGACAAAGGCTAGTGCACTGAATAATCGTCTAGCCAAATGGTCTATTATTTTGTCTCAATGTGACATTAGATATACTGCTGTAAAGGCTGTGAAAGGATAAGCTCTTGCTGACTTCCTAGGAGAACATCCACTTTCGGAGAATTTTGAACTTAGAAACAATCTCCCTGATGAACCGGTCTTATTAATTGAATAAATATGGAAATCCACTATTGATCCAGATTTAAATTGGATGATGCACTTTAATAGAGCTTTCAACACAAATGAATTTAGAGATCCAGTTTCCAGAGTTGGGATCATTTTCTGCAACCCAGAAAGATTCCACGTCCCTCACTCTCATTATCAAGTCATGTTCAAATAATGTGGTGGAATATACGAGATTGATGATAGGTCTTGAGCTAACCTTGGAATCCGGTATCACTATATGGAGATTCGCAACTTGTAATTAAACAAATGAATCTCAAATATAAAGTGAAGAAACTAGACATGCTTCTTTTCTTCAACAAAGCTTGTAAAATCAAGGAGAGATTTGTGCTAATCGAATTTCGCCACATTTCAAGATATCAAAATGTCAAAATAGATACAGTCCTTTACTTCTTGAAGACTCACATCATTTGTCGTTTTGGGGTACCTAAACGTCTACATCATGACAATGGTCCTCAATTCAACAAAGATAAATTCTACAGATTTTGTGACAAATGCGAAATCCAATGCTGTCCCTCCACAGCATATAACACTGCAGCTAATGGACTTGCTGAAGTTTTCAACAAGACTATTTGCAAAAGTTTGAAGAAAATGGTCTTTGACAACAAAAGCTTGGAGTACCAAACTTCCTGAAACATTGTGGGCATATAAAACTATTGTTCGTGATTTGACCAAATCAATACCATATTCCTTGGTTTATATTTGTGAAGCTATGATACCCTTATAAATTCAACTTCCTTCTCTTTGGGTAGCTATGATGAACAAATACACTGAAGAAAAGAATGCCAAATACAAACTCCAAGAGTTGGAAAGCCTTGATGAAATTAGGCTTGCTGCTTGACAAAGCATCAAGCTCTATCAAGCTCATATGACTAGATCTTTTGATAAGAAGGTCAAAGTACAGAGCCTACAAGAAAAAAGGCTTAGTCTTTGCAGTCAAAAGGACAATGTTCTCTTCACACATGTCAAAAGGCAAATTCAAATTCAAATGGGAAGGACCTTTTATTGTCAACAAGGTTTACTCCAATGGCGCACACGCACTCCTCACACTCGAAGGAGACAGATGCATGATGTTTATCAATGGAAAACTTCTTAAGAAATACTATACTTGAATGTCATTGGTACACCCAAACCATGTACAATGTACCCGAACCGTGTACAGTGTACATTCTCACTCCTAACCAAAATCAAAATCCTCTGATTTCTAGCCTCACAACCTATGACTCCTAACCAAAATCAAAGTCCTCTAGTTTCGAGCCTCACAACCTATGACACTTAAGCAAAATCCCTTTGATTTGTATAAAATGACTGTGAGGAACAAGTCTTTCAACCCCTCTAGTCAAACTTTCGTTACTTGGATAACATCCTTATAAGACCCCTTGTAACATTCTACTATATATATTAAGTCTTTTTGTAGACCCTGTATAGCAAAACTCAGCTGTGTGGAATAAGTGCTTTTGCAGAGCCCATATAGCTAATCCTTAGTTGTATAGAACAAGTCTCTTTGCAGACCTTATATGACTACCTTCGGTTATATAGAATAAGTCTTTTTGCAGACCCTGTATAACCAAAATCTAAACAAAAACCAAAACCAAATCTTTATCCTAAGGAATAAGTCAAGGATCCCGGGAAAAGCCTCACACATGGGCACTGGATAACATCCACTTTGTTTGACCCCTTTCGACACCAAAAGGATCAAGTCATGGACCCTAGAGAAAGCCTCACACATGGGCATTGGATAACGTCCACCTATATTACTCTTTTATTTTCAACTTGTGGATCCAAAAGATCACAAATCACACCCTCATACAAGTCTGAGAAAACCAAACCAAACAAACTATCCATACAAACCACATCAAACATCCACACAAAATCAAACCAAACACCTATACCAATGACAAATTGGCGGAAAAGAAGAGTTTTTCCATTGATATTCATTTGAAGTTTAATTACAAAGAGTGAAGTCAATGTATAAATGGCCATCCAAGCTAATCAAGATAAAAGAGTCATACAAGATGCTACGGCAATAAAATCTAGTCCAAGAGCTTCTCAAGTCGCCTCCCCCAGGACGTGCCCTTTATAGATTAGATAAGCTGGGACAACAGCATCAATGTCAATTTCATTCAGTCTGATACTCATTGCACTTTCAAGGAATTGAACAAAGTCATTCAAGGTTGTCTGCTTCGCCTTTACTTTGGCGAGAATGCACTCTTCATAGGCCTGGTTCTTTGAACTAGACTTTTCTAAGCCATCTATGGTGCCTCAAAGCTTTAGAACATCATCTTTCAAGGATGAAAGCTATTGCTACAATGTGATGATCTATGGTTGCAATGTTCCTTAGCCAAAGTTCTGGTTCTATCTCAAGATACAACATGGTGAACCCACTTTGGGCATTTTACCCCAAACAAAAATATCTGTTTTCCTAAAAGCCAACCTAATCCAAATTTTAAATTCATCCTAGGACAAACCCAATTTTGAGCCAAATTTTTCATTTCAAATTGCTTTGGATCAAAATCTACAAAAGCCAAAAGCCAATCTCTTTCAAAATTGCATCTTATTTTCAAACATGTCAAGCTAAGTCAAAACCTAAACTTTGATTTTTGAAAATGAACAAAAATCCATGAAAATCCAAACCCAGATCCATTTCAAACTAAAGCCATTGATTTTCTTAAAACCTCAGGGATTTTTTTTTGTGGGTGTTCCCCACATCCCCACAGGTGGGTATTCCCCACATCCCCACAAAGATGCCACTCTGGATATCTGTGACAAATAGGTCAAAAGAGAATCAAATCGATTTCCAAAATCCAAACAGAATTTCATAAACTTCTGAATTTTCTAAATACCTAAGGGATTCTTTTGTGGGTGTTCCCCACAGTCCCCACGGAGATGCTACTTTTGATATCTGTTAAAATAGGGCAAAGAAATTTGGAATTCTAATGTTTTCTCAAAATTCCATCATCAAACCCTTCATGGTTCTATCAAAATTTTTAAAATCCCAAGTTTAAGCTTACAACCTACCTTGACAAGCTATCTTTTCATCAGGTCATCCATCATTCCCACAGATTGGCTATTTCGAGACACAATGATTATTACACTATAATCATTGCAACTCGAGGGGGCACTTGTTGACCCATAAAAATTTGCAAATAATGCAGCGAAGACATTACAAGCTTTGGATTATAAAGTTCCAAAGTTTTCAAAGCACTTGGACCTCATCTCAGTTCAAATTAGCTTTAGAGACTCTTTGCCATCTCCTTGGGAATCACTACAGGACCTGGCACTTCCACATGTTGAAGCAAGCTTCTATTCAACGAAATGCTTTCAAATACATTTAAACACTACTCCTCAAGGATTCAGAGTATTTAGACATCATTTGGATCCAAACTTGGTGCAGATGATCATATACTATGCTGTGTGCGTCCCTGTGCAAAGTGACATCTCATGAAGATCAAATTAGCTGAAACCCTCAGAGGAAGCTCAAATGATGCCCAAGACAGGCCCAGCAAATTTTGGGTTAAACGGACATCATTTGACCCAAAGTCTACAAGCATGTTAACTTCGGGTCGGTGACCCCCAAGCTATGAAGTCTCTAATCAAAGTCTTGCTTCCTAATGTCCAAAATTGATGAAACTTGGATACGAAGCTTTAGTCATACTCTAAAGAGGTTTTGTCAATTTTCAAGTTAAACGGATTTCTTCAGATCTCACTTCCACCGCATGTTAGCTCGAAAGTTAATGACCCCCAAGCCATGGAGGTCATTGATCAAAATCCTATTTCCAAGAGGGCAAAGCTAATGAAATTCAGAGCAGAGATTCAAAATATGTTCAAAGTCACTTCTGCAAAGTTTCAAGTCGATTGAACGCAGCTTGGGTAGAAAACAAGCCTACTGCCCATAGTGTGAGGTGAATAGTGACTTAGAACATGCAAGAAGTGAGTCACTACTCAAAATCTTACTTTCACAAATCCAAACTACATGAAATTTGGATGAACACTCCAAAATGCCTTTGACGTCAATCCCTTCAAGTTTCAAACCAAAATAAGGTTATTTGGGCCTCAAACAGCTGAAACAAGGGCTTATTTTTATGAAAAGTCAATGGGGGAGTTGACCAATTTCAGGAGGTCAAAACAGGTTGAAACTTCTATGAAACACTCAAAATAGTGTCAAGAAGCATTCCTCCAAGTTTCGTGAAGACTGAAACTCGTTCGGACCCCAAACAGGTGAAAATGGGTCACAAATGCAAAAGTCTAAAAATGGGCCTTGTCCATGACCGCGGCCCAATCAATGGGGGAGTTGACCAACTTCAGATGGTCAAATCAATCTGAAACTTCTATGAAACACTCAAAATAGTTTCAAGAAGCATTCCTCTAAGTTTTGTAAAGATTGGACTTCGTTCGGGACCCAAACAGGCTAAAATAGGTCACGAATGCAAAAGTCCAAAAATGGGCCTTTTCCGTGACTGCGGCCTGATCAACGAGGGAGTTGACCAACTTCAGATGGTCAAAATGATCTGAAACTTCTATGACCTCAAAATAGTGTCAAAAAAGTGTCCCTCCAAGTTTCGTGAAGATTGGACATCGTTCGGGCCCCAAATAGGCAAAAACAGGTCACGAATGCAAAAGTCCAAAAATGGGCCTTGTCCTTGACCGCGGCCTGATCAACGAGGGAGTTGACCAGCTTCAGAGGGTCAAATCAAGCTAAAAATTTTATGACACACTCAGAATAGTGTCAAAAATCATCCCTCCAAGTTTCGTGAAGATTGGACATCGTTTGGGCCCCAAACAGGCGAAAACGAGTCACAAATGCAAAAGTCCAAAAATGGGCCTTGCCAGTGACTACGGCCTAATCAATGAAGGAGTTGACCAACTTCTAGAAGTCAAAATAGGCTGAAATTTTTATGACATGCTCAAAATATTGTCAAGAAGCATCCCTCCAAAATTTGTGTGATTGGACATCGTTTGGTCCCTAAACAAGCGAAAACGGGTCACAAATGCAAAAGCTTGAAATTGGACCTTGTCCGTGACCGCGGCTGTGGTCACGGACCTCCAAAGGACACTTCCTACGGTTTTGGACGGTTCTTCTCCACTTCCCTTCAAAGTGTAACTTCTAACAACTCCCCTTAATTACCTAGAACCGCCAAAAACCACCTGAAGACTCTATAAAAGGGGTAGTGTTTGAACAGAAAAGCGGGGAGACACACAGAGAAAATAAGAAGAACAAAAAGGCAATCAAAAGCATTCAAGCAAGAGGACAGCAACATTCCACGACCTTTTCCCCTCCTTTTCTCAATTACCAAGGTGGGCAAGAAGGTTCAGAGGAGGAGGAGAAGAGAGGGTGGCTAAAGAAAAAACCATGTCCATGCATTGATGTCTATTCGAAGGATGACGTTGTTATCTTTGTTTTTTTCATTCGGGGGGGGGGGGGGGGTTGGTTTCTTGGCCATTACAAAGGTTGTGAACTAGCCTCTTTGGGCCTCATTTTGTTCCTTGAAAGCTATAGGTTCAGAATGACACAACTTTGGCTTCCTATGATACCCTCTTCAAACTCAAACAAAAGATAGTCCGTAACCACGAATGATGAATTACAAAGTTTTCAATCGATTCCATAGTTGAATTCGATCTTCTTAATGGTTGTTCAACACCCCAAGAGTCATAAAAAGGAGTCCCAGTGCTTGAAAAGAGTTCAAAAGAAGAACCAGCATGAACAACATGAAAAATGGAGGCAAAACAGTGACTGAAAAGTCACTACCTGCCAATGACCGTGACTTATGGTAACTGGCAGGTTCCAGTGACCGTGACCCACGGTCACTAGCCTAGGGCAATGACCATGGGTCACAGTCACCCCATTCTTTTCTTCTTTTTTTCGCATTTTTTTTACTTTGTGTACATTTCATTGTATTCTCCAAATTGAGATCACATATAAGACTTGAGGGAGGGGTTCTAATGTTGCAAACTTATGTAAACAACCTACATCTCCGCGGTCACGGCATTAGAACCCATGTGTAAAAGGGAAATTAGTGATGAACTATAGTTATTTTCCATGCTTCTTAACACTTGAAGTGAGTGAATGTTGGACATTGAATCCATTACACATTTCCGCTCCATTTCAAGCACGATCACCAATCTCCCATCTTTTTCCTTTCCTCTGCAACCAAGCCCTAGAAGTTCTCCAGGGGGAAACTAAGGTTAGATCTTCCAAGGTTAATTTCCAGATTCGCTTTTGGCTTCGTGATCTAGGCAAGTGGTTAATTGTAACCAATGTGATTTTGGTTGTTTTGTTGAATAACATATTTAAAGATATGGTTTATTTAATTGGTTTTAATGTTTTGATTAGAGATTTATAATGAAGATTGATTTTTTGATTTTGATTAAATGTTTTAATTAAGGTTTATTAATGAAAATTGATTTCTTAATTTTGTTATAAAAAAAAAGAGGTCGTAGGAATGCAGTAGTTGCTGCCTAGGTAGCAAGCCAGGTGGGATCTAGCCTGGCCGCCTGGCCCAGTCTGCTGGGCCTATTGCTGTAGACTTGGCCAGCTGCTGGGCTGCGTCGGCTAGGCCAGGTCAGTTGGCAGGTCTGGGCTGGGTTCACTAGGGCTAGGCCCAGTTTAAATATATATAATAATTGGTATTTAGTATAATATTTACAAATAGTTTAGATCAATGTATTTTTACTAATGGACTTGTAGATTAATGGAGAATTGATTATATTAATTAATTCTTAATTAGGCAGTATTTGAAATTTAGTTTGGATTGTTTATAAATTTAATTGGGAATTATGTACTTATGATTAATAAATAAATAAGTAAATGGGATTTGGGATATTCTTTATAAATTATTTAGAATGTTGTGTTTTGATTAATGGTTTAGTATATTAATAGTGATTGATTATATTATTTGATTCTTAATTAGGAGTTATTAAAAATTTAGTTAGAATTGTTTATAAATTTAATTAAGGTTTAATTACTTGTGATCAATAATTTATTTAGATTGATTAGAATTTAATTAAGATTTAATTGGGAATGATTATGTCTTAATTAGGAAGTATTTGAATTTCTAATTTGGATTTTAATTTAGTTTATATTTCGAATTTGAATCCGAGATTTAGATATTTTGTTGTGTATAAGATGATAAGGTACTTTTATACACAAAAAGGTTAATTAAGAGTTTAATTACTCCCTTTTCCCCATTTTGATCATAATTTGATTGAAGTTTTGATTTTGAATTTGAATATCTTTTACCCAATTTGTAACACACATTAAATATACATAGATGGATTAGATGGATTCCTATCTTTTTAGAAAAGTTGGTTGAATGTTTACATGAGAATTAGACTAAATCAGAATTTGAATGTGAGATTCGGGATCCACCACATGATGGATACTAACATTAGGTTATTGGCATCGTGGACTCACATTTCTATTGTAAAAGAGGGTTGGTTCTCATGTGCGTATTTATCTAACTATGATTGTTAGGTGGTTTAGTGCTTACCCTCAAAGAACTTGAATTGACACACGTTCATAATACACTTTTAAATTTAAAAGGTTAAATACTCAAATTGATATTAGGTTGAATGTTGGGATTAGGGGTTTCATATCATGATTCATTCTATATCGGTATATGTATGTATTTGTAAATATATATATTTGTATATATTCTGATCGACTGCAGTTTGGAGGTGGACGTACGCCATCGGGTCAGCGTGTATTGTGGGTTATAGTATATAGCTGTACCTTTTGTTATATTTGGCAGGAATACCCATTTCTATATATTTATCTGCGGGAATACCCGTTTCTATTTATCTGTCTGCGAGAATACCCGTTTCTTTTTATCTGTCTATGGGAATACCCATTTCTATATATTTATCTGTAGGAATACCCATTTCTATTTATCTGTCTGTGAGAATACCCATTTCTGTTTATCTGTTTGCGGGAATACCCATTTCTGTTTTTTAGTCTGCTGGAACACCCGTTTCTATGTATTTATTTGCAGGAATACTCGTTTTTGTTTATCTGTATGCGGGAATACCCATTTTTGTATATTTATTTGCAGGAATATCCGTTTTTGTTTATCTGTCTACGGGAATACCCATTTTGTATATTATATCAGTGAGAGTACCCGTTTTTGGTATATTGTATATGCGGGGTTACCCGTTTTTGTGCATTCATGCCATGGGGTTTGCATTCGGTATGTTTTTGGCAAATTGTAAAATATGTTTTACTTTAATTGATTAACACCATTGCTTGTAGTTTATCCTTTTGCCAGATTACATCAATCTGATCCACTACTTTTAGTGTCTAGGTTCTGTTACCGGTGCCAAATCGGAGAGTCAAATGATACAGGAGATTCCACCAGATGGCGGAGTTATTGAGTGGAGCACTGAAGACATTGTCTAAGGTGTCCTAGTGTTGGTGCGGAGATTGAAACTTTAGATTATATAATAAGGCCATGTTTGGCCCATTAGTTAATTTAATTAAATTTATTGTCTTGGAATTAACTTTAATTATTATGCATCGAAGCACTTGACCTTGATTTTATTATTAATGAGATTTGTTACATGATTGATATATGATAGTCATCTGTGAAGATTATGGATTTTAGTTCCGCGTGTGATTATGGTTACTTGATCACCAAGTATAGCCTCACGAAGAACTTCTATCCTCCTAGAATTGGGACTCATATTGTTTATGTAAGAAAATTTTTAATTGGCCCCAGTTCTCACAACCTTAGAACCGGGTTTGGATTCGGCCCAGTTTTGGAGGCGTGACAACCACTACAGTGGATAGCTTTGACGTAAGATGCATGAGGATGAAGAGGAAAGAGACCAAGATGGCATTCTACATGCAAGATTGGGAGTTCGGCAGAAATGTTACAGCAGTCCTTATTGCTGGAAGGAATGGTACTTTTTCGAGCATTCTCAATTACGCCACAATCATGGTTGTGGATGATGCAATCACAAAAGGGCTAGATTGGCAATCCAAACAGACTGGACGAGCACAAGAGATCTATGTTAACTCGGCATTGGATGCTTCTGATCTTCTCCTCCTCTTTTCCATAGTCTTCACTAACAAAAAATACAATGGTAGCACCATAGAGATCCAGGGGGCAGACCAATTTTTCCTGAAGCAGAGAAAGGTGTTTGTGGTGTTTGGAACAGGGTGTTTTCAATTTTCTCAAGGGTTCGTGGTGTTGGAGATAATCTACCTTGACATGGCTAACGTCAATGCAATGATCAGATTCAATGTCACCATTCACCACTATTGAACTGATCGTTCATTCTTGTTTGGAGTGATGTTTGTGCTTTTTCTCTTTTCATAGCAGTCTTGCAGCAGTTAATTTGTTCCACCTTTCAACAGCATGAATAATGTGTTATTAGGCAACTCCGTACAGGAGAACTTATCCTGGATATATTTCATGAGGATGTATTAATTATAGTCTTACCTGAATCAAATATGTAATGACAGAAAACCAAATATAAAAATGAACATTAGTAAATTCTTCAATTGTGTTACTACAAATGCCAAAATGTCATTTGCCCCTAGCTTTAGCACTGCCTTACAGGGCCCACATTGAGCTATTAACAATCAATTGGGGCGAGTGCCAATTAATAGCATGCCACTTTTTTGGTACCCATTCTTAAATGTAAAAGAATACTTTTTTCCTTTAATTTTAAATTCATATTCACTTCTTATTTCACATAAATTTTACATTTTCTATTGCATATTGTTTTCTTATTTTTAAACATTAATGCCAATTAAAATTTAATTGTTTTTAGTTTAAAATATAAAAAATATATATTTAATTTATGATCATATGGCTAAGTAAAGAAAATCTTTTTTTTCTTTTTATGACCCAGGGTATCCCTCATCAACCCAACCTTCGAACCTTTGGCCTCTGGCCTGGTAGTTATTTGATTCCGACGAGCAAGCACTATTCCATAAGGGGTATATACACACACATAGTACCAGGATAACTCAAAGGGTGGGAGTCGAACTTAAGACCGGAGCAAACCCAAAATTCAAACCAATTAAGCCACCGCCTTGGCAGAAAGTAAAGAAAATATTAAAAGTATCTGCAAATGTTCTCATACATTTTTTTACAAAAATGCCCCCAAAGGCAATTACCCTGCCATGTCCCTTTGTTTTCCATCAATTTCTCCTATAGGTTTGAAAATTCAAATAGGGGAGCCTCTACAAAATTGTCACATTCAAAGAACAAGGAGAAAGGGTGGGGGATTTGAATACAAAGAATGCTATCAGGAAAGAGATGGGAAAACAAATATTAGGTTGTGACTTTAATGTACCCTTGTTTGGGGTTAGTTTGGATTGTCTTTGGATACTGTGCATTTGGGGCTGCATAGAAATGAGAAAAGTAGTCTTCTTGCGTTCACCTCACCAAGTAGGTACTTGTTTTTGACTTGGGTGCATCGGAACACCCGAACATTCCTTTTAACTATCTAGAGATTACGATTTGCCTTTTACCCTAATAGGTGTCAGTTTTCACTAGTTGTACAGAGTTTGAACCCTGGATATGCCATCTTTTTTTGTGTAAGGGCTATTTTCCTATGTGAGTGGACCGTTTTCTCATGTTTAACCTTGGATTACAAAAATTACTTTTTATGGTTTCAATGAGGCGTTTCAAAATTTCTACCTTCCCATTCCCATGTTGCATAGCAGAAAAACCTTGTGATCCACAATTTCACAATGATAAATGCCAAGCAATCAATCACATGAATACAACAATATACTTATTCAGCCCAATGATAAATGCCCAAGCAATCAATCACATGAATACAACAATATACTTATTCAGCCCAAAGCCGTGGGCTTGCCCTCCACCCAATAGGAGTTTGACATGTCATTTGAATTTTCAAATTGCTAATCACATGTTTACAAGACTCTCATGGAGTTAAAGTCTTTATTTTGTTTTCATATTTTCCCTTTCAAATGATGAAATCTTCTCAACTTCTCTTTGCACAAAACTCCTCTAACCACATCCCTAATCATTCTCACCCCTCTCTTTTATTAATCGTCAATGTCTTTACCAACAAAATACATCAATGTGCCCCATCTTTTTAATTGGAACCATTCAAGATAAAGTTTTTATTTCCTTGCTAGCACCTTGAATTGAAGTAAGACCTACCTTCAATTTGATCATTTACAAATGTGACTTTAATTAAAAAAGAACTTTAAAAAACAAACTAAGAGAGTGAATCACAACAAACATGGACACTAGCAAGATAGAACCAAGACTTTTACCACAAAAAAAAAAAAGCACTGAATCAAGGCTTTTTTTCTCCTAGTGGGGCAAAGTAAGTGAAAAAAATCTTAAATTAAATTGCTAAATCTAGTAATAATATATACTAAAAATTTTAATTAAATTGATGAATTTGAAGGACATAATCTTTATTGTTTATGAGATAAAGAGTTAGAATCAGCAAATGTTATTGTATTAACCTCTTTGAACATTTTCTCTTAAAAAAATATATTGATTGAGCCTTTATAAAAGAATTACCAAAATTAAAAATATTAGAATCACTAACAGAATTAACAAAAAAAAATCAACAAATGAAAATGTGATGTTGATTTCTCACCCCAAAAATCTGAGGTCCACAACCAATTAACTTCAAGGTGCAATTTTGGTGGATGGCAAGAATACCTTATTAAAAAATAGTCCAAATGATTTAAGGATGGGCTCATGAGAAATTCATGATAGTGACTAATGAAACCACTTATGAAAATTTGAACATCCCAAAATACCTGAAATCCTCACAAATTTCAATCAAATTGGATTTTAGCTCACTTTCAAATTGATTGCGTACAAAGGTCATGGACAAAATTCTATAAAAAATTTAATTTTATTGTTCAAATTGAATGGTTTGCATTAGAGAGATGGAGCTCATTATTATATTTTTATGGGATATGGTTCTCCTAGAGCAGCCTACATTTTTATAAAATGAAGTATAGGCCTATTTAGATATATCAATACAAGAGGGCAGATGGAAAGGTCTTGGAGAGCCTTATTAGATTATCTTAACCATTGATTTAATAGATTTAAAGTTTAATAGCATCTTAACTGTCCTTTTTTTTTCTTTTTGTAGATACAACCTAATGCCAAGTGAAGTTCAATGAATGTGAAATTGGTCCCACTTTGTAATTCCTAATGGGTGGGTCCATATTCATAATTACAAAGGTGGGCGCACACTATAATTCCTATAAAGGTGGGTCCCATATTGCCATTTGTAAGGGTAGGTCTCATATATAATAATAATCCCTACATGGGTCCTTCTTGTAATTCCTACAGTGGGCTCATGTAATTTATAACATTGGCCCACATTCTTATTCCTATAAAAAGTAGTTTCCATGTTCTAATTCATGATGAACCTTTGGGCCATAATACCTTCTTTTAGGTATGTCATTGAAAATCAGTTTGTTTCTTCTATGAGATCCAAGTGATTCTATGGATTCTATCATCTTTGTGAACTGCAATTTTGCAATTGTCTGTTTTACACTTTTACCACTTTCGAATCATTCAATCAATAAATGACACCAATTCTCATGGAACAAGTAGTTAAATGTTTTAGAATTTGTATGGCTTGGAATTTTCATCTTAAAATTTGTAAGAGTTTTGATGGTTCCTTAATCTCATTGTGGAAAAGGTCATCTAATAAACTCTTGCCATATATAGGCGCAAAAGTATTGCTGAGCGCTTTCCAAAATTATTCCTTGCACCTCAATTTAGGTTGTGAAGGTGTGGGTATAACACTATAATTTGAAGGAAAAAAAATAAAGAAAAAGAGAAAACCCCATCTGAACACCGTACTTTTGGGATCTATTGATGTGAATATTCTCTATTTCTCATAATAATGCCTTTGGTATTTTCTTAATAAGAATTCTTCATAACAAATTTAATATATTGCTAAACTGAATTGTATATTAGGATTACCAAGATTGCCATAAGATATTAATTTTAAAATATATATAATTTTATTTAATTCTTTTTTATTCAAAGATATTTATTTTTAAATATATTTCTAATCAAAATCTCAAATTTAATATTATTATTCTCATGTTCATATTATTATTTTCATGTTCAATGATTGGGTAGGAATGTTTCATTCGTAATTGTATGTGATCAAAATTTAACTTTAATTTGAAGACTACTTGATATTTGTGCTTGATAATATTAATTGTTTAGTTGCTTAAATTTTTTTTACTAGGAAAATGACTTTTTTTAGGCTTTTTTTCGTGCATTGTAAATTTGTTTGGCTACAACCATACATAAAAACATGACCTTTACATAGAAATATGACCTTTTTAAAAATTAGACTGATGACTCCCATTTCTATTGCAGACCAGGAGTGTAAAAGGGGTTGTGGTAGCCGTTGACTGGCTATCCCATTTGCGCTGAGCTGAGTTCTTGTCAAAATTATTGATTAAGTTGAATGGAAAACTCTTGCACCTCAATTTAGGTTGTGAAGGTGTGGGTATAACACTATAAATTTAAGGGAAAAAAAATGCCTTCTGAATACGGTACTTTTGGGACCTATTGAAGTGAACATTCTCTATTTCTCATAATAATGCCTTTGGTATTTTCTTAACAAGAATTCTTCATAACAAATTTAATATATTGCTAAACTAAAATGTATATTAGGATTACCATGATAAGATTGCCATAAGATATTAATTTTTTTAAAAATATATAATTTTTTTAATTCTTTTTATTCAAAGATATTTATTTTTAAATATATTTCTAATCAAAATCTTAAATTTAATATTATTATTATTCTCAAGTTCAATGATTGGGTAGGAATTTTTCAATGATAATTGTATGTGATTGAAATTTAACTTTAATTTGAAGACTACTTGATATGTGTGCTTGATAATATTAATTGTTTAGTTGCCTTCATTTTTCTCAGTAGGAAACTAACTTGTTTAGCCTTCTTTTTCTGCATTGTGAATTTGCATGACCTTTTAAAAATTAGACTGATGACTCCCCTTTCTAATGCAAACTAGGGGTGTAAAATGGGCTATGCCAGCCATTGACCGACTAGCCCATTTGTGTTGAGTTGGGCCGCCGTGCCTAGCATTACTGGGGGTCAACCAAACACAGCCCATAGAATGCCTTATCTCGTGCCAGCTTGGGTAGTGCCCCAGACTGGCTAGGTCGTGCCACCCACAGGCCCTTCTGATTTTTTTTTAAAATTATATATAAATTGAAAGAGACATTTTCAAGTTTTAGGATTTCTACCTTGGAAAAGAAAACTGAAAATAATATATTAAATGCACAAATATGGATGCTAATTTACAAATGAAGAGAAATAATTCAATTATTTTATGTTTTATATTAATTTTATAGAAAAAATAAATATTTTTAAAATACAAACGTGCTGTGCCGAACCATTCCCAGCATCACTGGGGGTCAGGCGAACACGGCCCATGGCATGCCTTGTCCCGTCCCACGTTGGGCTGTGCCTTAGACTAGTTAGGCCGTGCCACCGCATGCCCTTCTAATTTATTTTAAAAGAAAATTTATATATAAATTGAAGGAGACATTTGGACTTTTAGGATTTCCAACTTAAAATAAAATTGAAAATAATGTGATAAATGCAAATATGGATGCTAATGTACAAATGACGAGAAAAACTTCAATTATGTTAAGTTTTATATTTATTTTATATAAAAATAAATAAATATTTTAAAATATAAATGTGCTGGGCCATGGCAGGCCGTGCTTTATGTCGTGATGTGGTTGACACAACTAGTCGTGATGTGGTTGACACAACTAAGGCATGGATTTTGTCATGCCACCTGCAGCTTAGGGCCATATGGCCCAATACGGCCCACCCTTGGGCCCGTGTTGACTAGGCCAGCAAGCTCAACAACATCAATGTGTCAAGCTTGGGTGGCCCTCCAAGATTTACACCCCAAATGTAGACCCATATCAGAAAAAGGTTAAATTTGGCCTAATAGTACTAAAGAAATTATGATTTTTAGTGGTCTAGATCGTAATGGAGTATTTATTAATCAACTGATAAGTTTTTGTTAAAATAATAAATAAAATTGGG
This sequence comes from Sextonia rubra, assembly GCA_037013555.1. Lineage (NCBI taxonomy): Eukaryota > Viridiplantae > Streptophyta > Magnoliopsida > Laurales > Lauraceae > Sextonia > Sextonia rubra. Next base: position 13,784,819 of record JASUAD010000011.1, read on the forward strand.
GTGAGTTGAAAATAGTTTTTTTTATTTTCCATAGAAAGAGTCTGCTGAAAAGGATGTATAAGTAGTGTTAGGGATATGATAGGGTGGCTTGGAAATAATGCTAACTTAATAGATACAAGGGCATTTGTGGAAACACTGGCAAAGCCCTGTACTCAATCCTGAAAATTGCAAAAGACCCCCCAATAATTTTGAAAATTTTATGTTTTGAACTTTTTTTATATATTTGTTTTAGATTGAGCCCCCCATGACAAATTTCTTAGGTCTACCAGTGCTTGAAAAGAAATTAAGTTCATCAAATGCACGTATGGGTGAGAATCGGAGAATGCCGTTCTCAATTTCTATTTATATGTACCAATGTGGAGCAACCTAATTGGAGGGGATGAGTTTTTCCACCATATTATGGTGCAGCAAAGATGCCCAATAGCCCCGCCGTCAGCCAAAATACTTACTTCCATGAGAAAGAGAAACTTCATCAATTGTTTTCTCCATCTACTCTATCAGAGTCAGGGGTACAATAGCATTACAAAATAAAATACACCATAGAATAACGAAAATAACCACAAGCCTTGAGCCCTAGTCTTCACTAACACAAACAACCCCAACAAATAGAATCCTCCTGCCCGTTGCAGATTTGTCATGTTGTCTTGGATCCAAATTTCTTTTAGATTGACCCACGTGCTTCAGCCTCAACCCAGTTCTCAATCACCTAACATACGAGGACCTAGTTCTCTCGCGCATCGTGGCCCACCCACCTGTTGCATCAATGCAAGGGACAAAAGCAACGGAGACCCAAAACAGAAGGAAAGGAATAGCTAGCGATATATTATTTTTATTTAAAAAAATACCACTTCCTCCTCTGATGTTGTTTAGCTTTTCTTTAGTTAACTGTCAAATCAAATTTTAAGCCAAGATCTTTTTATAAAAATACCTTCAAACCTTTGAAACCATGGGCCTGTTTGGTATATCTTATTAGTTTGAAATAGATCTACGTGAAATAGATTTATTTGACATGGCTCTATTTGGAATGATTGTTTTAGAAACAGCCCCATTTGGTAACACACAAAGACTAATTAGAATAGATTATTTTAAATCAATGGTTCAAATTTTTTTTATAATTTTCTTGAAATCTAGAAGGAATCCAGCATTTAAATTTGACCTATAGCCTTCTTTAGTATTCCAAAGAGGATCAATGGTTCAGATCTTGATATATGGGCCCACAAAGCCCCATAAAATTACATTAAATGGTCCTTTTTTTTTTGGAAATATCACAAAAACTACGATAGATCAATGGTTCAAATCTGAAGCCATAGCTGTATTTGAACTGCTACATATTGCCAACGGTTAAGATGGGAACTTCCTGGCCCAAAATACGAAATAGAAACTGAAAACGAACTGATGAAACATCACGGTGCAACTGTTTAGAAAACGTAGAACTATCCAACGGTTCTCAGTTTTTTTTTTTATCATTTTCTCTAAATATGGACCCAATCAGTGGCTGGAATTAATCAATAGGGTCATTTTCAATCTGCCAAATAGGATTAACGGTTCTGAACTTGATCATGGGGCCCACAAAATCCAAAAAATGTGTTCCAATATTATGTAGTTTTCCCAAAATATCTCTAGATCCAAGGCACATCAACGGTTGAAATTTGGAATATTATTTGTGTTTGACCTTATTCATGATTCCAACGGTTCAGATCACTGTTTAGATCCTAAAATTGAAGAAACAAAAGAGAAAACTAGTAATTCTTAAACTACCGCCTCAAAGAGCTTGTCTTTCCACTTCAGATGCAAGTGTCTGTTTCAAATCATGTCGTTTTTAACGCTGGCCAAAATAGAGGATAAACCTCTTTTATCAGTTTTGAAATGGAGGTAGGTAAGGTGGTTACCAAACAGTCATAAACAGTTTTCAGACAGTATTAAGAGGAAAAGAGCATGATAATAGACTTTTCAAACGGCCCCATATCATTACTACCATGATTAATTTTTATTTATTCATTTTTTCATACATGTGTATATATGCCATGCTTTACACACAAGCGATCAAGGTAGTAGGCATTTTAAGTTCCAAAGAAACAGTACTGGAAAATGTGAATTCTAAGATATAAGACAATATATTTGGCAAAAATTGAAAATGTTATGAGTAAAAAGCAAGACAATCACAACATTATCTGAAGCATTAGTAAAAACATATAAAAAGATTATATAAAAATCAAATCGATAGAATTATTCATAATCATAATTACTGTATTTTTAAATTTTAATTATTGAAAATCAATTAATTTTCTATTACGTTCTTTTTGCTAAAAAAATATATCCCAAAGAATCCACAAAATTGATAATAACCAACATTTGCCCCATAACATAATTAATTTATTGAGAGTAATTAGTGCACCGCTGAGATTTGGGAGTGTTCAATGATAAAAAAAATACAAGAAAACAAGAAACAAAAAAGATAAAAATTCAACTCCATGCACCAGATTGGTTCACAAAAGTAAATATATGTTGTCAAACTCTGTGGTGTTGGGTAAGAGAAATGACAGTTGCCATGGGAAGAGAGATGTTATGATCCGAGTTCTTGGACATATCTCCAAGCTCCACATCATCTTACAATTAGAACATCCATGAAACATCCCAACTACTTCAATCTTTTGTCAGCATTGAAAGATTCTACAACTCATACTCATCCTTCAAAAATAAATCAGATCAAGTTAAAAACATCTTAGCTAGCAATCCAATATAAATAGGCCCTCTACTTAATGAACTCAGAACATAAAGATAGGCCTCTCCAATTTGACTCATAAAAAGGGTAGGATTGACCACATGCATACATCAAATGGCCCCAATCACACTGGTGAAAATAGCATTTCTAGTGGTGATCATAACAACCACAGTGGACAGCTATGAAGTCAGAAGCATGCAGATGAAGGAAAAAGAGACCAAGATGGTTTTCTACATGCAAGATTGGGAATCTGGCAAGAATGTAACAGCGGTCCCTGTGGCAGGAAGGAACGTTACAAATTCAAGCATACTCAACTTCACGACGATCATGGTTGTTGATGATGCAATTACAAAAGGGCTAGATCGGCAATCCAAACAGATTGGACGTGCGCAAGGGATCTATGTTAACTCGGCGTTGGATGCTTCTGATCTTCACCTTCTCTTTTCCATAGTATTCACTAACAAAAAGTACAATGGTAGCACCATTGAGATCCAGGGGGCAGACCGATTTTTCCTGAAGCAAAGAGAGGTGTCCGTGGTGTCTGGAACAGGGTATTTTCGATTTGCTAAGGGGTTCGCCGTGTTGGAGACAGTCTACCTTGACCTGGCTAACCTCAATGCAGTGATCAAGTTCAACGTCACCATTCACCACTATTGAACTGATGGTTCATTCTTGTCAGGAGTGATGTTTCTTATTTTTCTATTTATAGCTATCTTGCAATAGTTAATTTGTGACAATAACATGAGTGATGGACTAGTTAGGCAGTCCCTAAGGGAGAACCTTTCTTGGATTTATTCTATAAGAATTCATTGATATGCATTTTGTAATGGCAGATGAAATAAATAAAAATGAACATTTATAACTTCTTCAATTATGTGACTCTTCTCTAGTACCCAGCTAGGGAGGCTGGGACCTAGAAGAAGCAATAGCCAAGGTTAAGAAGCCCGCTCTGCAGAAAGAGTAACCCGTAAATCAAAACATTGAATTTGGGGTACCCAACCAACTGTTAGACGACTGTTGTTCTCTCACATAAGTCGTTCTCTCCAATTATGTGACTTAAAATACTGAAATATCATTTTACCACCTTTAGCAACATTGCATTGGATGCACTTTTGGTCATCACCAATCAAGTGCCTGGATGAGTGTCAAACTAGAGCTAGTGTCAATCCATGGGAGCAAGTGTCAAATTAGTAGCATCCATCATCAAATTGCTAGCATGCGGGTTGATGAAGAGGGGTCCTCTAGAGTGTTCATTTCATTTAAATATAAGAGCCTCCATCTCTCATGAAATCATCATATTCATGCGTATTTTTGCAATCCAAATATGTTTTGTGGGACCTGTTCTCATCAATTTTTCACAACCCTAGCCTAAGAAATCGAGGATTAGTGTAAACCTAATCAATGACAAATGTACTCCCGTGCATACACACTTAGACCCTGTTTAAATGCACATGCACAAAGGAATTTCACACGTGCCAATACCATGTATGCGGAAGCTGTAAGTATCAAAGAGAACACTAACATAAACAAGATTGCAAAAGATTATAATGATACAAGATATACAAAGAAGAAGAAACTCCAACTATACAAGTGTGAGGAACAGTTTCCAAGTAACCAAGACACCAAAATGCAAGGAGTTAAACAACTCTAAGAAAACACATGATGCATCCCACAAAATCCCAGAAGAAGTCTATCCTACCATGATGCTCTCTGGTACAATGATCACATCCACTCCTCTAGCCCTGTACCATGATGCTCTCCGGTAAAGTGATCACATCCACTCCTCTAGCCCTGAAGGGGCCTCTAGGATTTCTTCTGGAGTCTTACCGACTGTTAAGGGGTTGGTAGCGGAATTTGAACCTACAACACTAAGGACAACTAGTGAATACAACAATTCAGCAAAGTGTAAGCAACACTAAGGTAACACGCGTTGTATTTAAAAGAATCATTAACAGGTAATTTGCATAGAGTTCAACCTTGTATACTAGGCAAGTTATGCATTAGAATAAAGCATGATACAAGAACCAATGCATACATGTCGTGTACTTTACTATGTAGTTACTACATTTGCCATATCCTCCCTCTAGGGATCTTTACATAATGAGAACACCATCGACCGGACCAAGGTACGAATGGGTCTCGGTTTTCTAGGGTTCGGAAGCCCTAAGACATAAATATACTATAGCGGTACCATACATACTGCACCAAAGTCAACCCCGCCGGGTATCATAAAGCTGAGGCTAAGTAGTGCCTAACTATATTGATTCAATATTATCATTAGACTTAAGGAATTACATTCAATGCATTCGTAAGAACACTCATAATCAATGTTAGGGACATGTCAAACAAGGCTAAGGCATACCCCATACCATATCGAAAGGACACACATTGAACATTCAATGCATACATAAGAGTGGAGGGTAATAATCATCATCCAATATGCCATGCAATGCAATTTGATTGAATTAAGACAATTTACTAGCTAATAATAATCTAGTCATCTATTGTTTCTAATCATGCATGATGATGTAGTTTTAAGTTATCTGATACACAATTGTCTTTCTCTTTGTATTGCATTGTATAGGGAAGGTGTATCGGGGTCCTTTAAATTAACACCCATGGGGAGGTGCTTAATAACTGAACAATACACATGAATGAGTCACGGCCCTCAAAACCATTCATGCGATTCTCATATTCCATTGGGCAAGTTAAGGGTTATCTACATTCCAACTCGAAGGTCCTACAAGGTCTCTCCTACCTACCTTTTCTTCATTTTCAATGGTCTCACGGCTTAGTCGTGGGTGACCTACAGCTTAGCCGTATTATGCACTATGGCTTAGCCATGGTTCCCTAGAATTTCTTCCGTATTTATGGTGAGCCACGGTTAACCCGTACTTCCTCTTATAGCTTGACTGTGATTGTTCTATGGCTAAGCCACTATTGGGTATGGCTTAGCCGTAGCACACAGCACGGCTTAGCCGTGGCTGGACCGTAGAAGGTTTACTTTGATATCTACTATTTGGACATCAAGCCGTAGCTTGACCTATGGTTGAGTCGCAGCTAGCCTACGGCTTAGCCGTAGTACATTCTACGGCTTAGCAGTAACTTGACCGTAGTATAACGTTGCAAATGTCAGCTCTCTGGAAGGTGAGCCATGAAGCTCTACGGCTTAGCTGTAAGCTTTAGAAGGTCACGTTCTGAACCTGTTACAGAACAACAGAATTTAGACCATTTACTCCACGGAGACATCATGCATAGAATTAGCTAATATGAAAGGGCTTTAAATTATTAAATACATGAGAGATTAAAGAAACTGATGACAATCATCATGTACCAACTTGTGTTCATCCATAATGTGCTTATACTTGCCTCAAATGAGCTTTTACAAGTTACTTGTTATCCTTGGCTCAAGTTCAACGTCTACACGTAGCTCTAACCACCATGCATGCAAGAAGAAAGAGGAGTTGAGTGTATGCAATAAAGGATGAGACTAAACAATGATATACTTGGAAACAACTCTTACCACAACCCACACAAAGAGATGACGTATAAGATGGGTGCACAAGAATTTCCCCTCCTTTCTTTGATTGTGGAGAAGAAAAAGAAAAGGAAAAATAAGAAATGAAGGAGAGGAGAAAACAAGAAGAACAACGTTGAGAGAGAGAAAGAAATCTGGAGATGAGTCAAGGTCGGTGCATGCATTTCTTTTTATAAGATAAGTATTGGAAAATTTATATAATAGTCCAAAGGTGAACCAGAATTATAGTTTGAGCCAATTAACGATCCAACGGAGACAAACGAAGTCGTTTGCATACGACTCAGTTACGGAATTAATAAGCTCGACGAGATACACGTGATGATACCAAGATGATGCATGAATGACGAAATCTTACAAAATCTAAAAATACGAAAAAGGGCTCATGTCTACCTAATCTAGGTTATACTCAACCCAACTACCTATCCATGACCCGAAATGAAACGCAAACAAAAACAAAACGACAAGCCTAGAACACAGTCGCTAGACAAAGACCAAAAGACTAGTACTTAAATGTTTAACGGGATTAAGTTGGTTCGGAGCGTTACAAATTTCTACTAAGTATCTAATATATTTAAGTTTTCTCGATGTCCAAAACCTGCCTTATTCCTCCATATTAATGATCTGGCTTATATGATCTACTCAAATTGCAATATATATCTCTATATATATAGGGCTTTGATCTTTGAGAACTGTTCTCACGCATACATCGTAACTTTTTAGGGGGCCCACTTGTAGGTCTCATTTGGGGATAGGACTAGGGGGATGGAAAGATCCATGTGGGACCACCCCACATATCAAGTTTAGCCCCAATCACATGTTCCTAACCTTTTTATCTGTGGCCTACAAATTCAGTCTACTCGGATTGGTGCACAGTCAATCTGACGGTCCAGTAAATTTGGATCTTATTAAAACTTGGGGCGAGTGACTATCCCGGGGAGGGGGGGGGGAGGAGGAGGGGGGTGTTGTCTTTATGTATTATAAGGTTTGGATTAGATGATAAATGGGCCCAACCTAAAGTTCTCACAAAAAAATGGTGAGAACTAGTTCTCATAGGATTATTTCTCGTATATATTATATACATATATATATCCAAAAACCCACCAATCCCTTTATATTATTGGAGGAATGAGCGATCCTTTGAATCTCTATTGTGCAGTAACTTTTGAAATCATTATATTATTTTATCTTACATGTATTGTAGATATAGCAATAAATAAAAGAATTACAGAATTGTTATGAATATGATGTATGTTTCTTTTTCCTTTTTTGGTAACCTTGCGAAAGGGCTCGACTTGAATATAGACACAATTCATACATGTAAGACAATAGGAACACAACTCACACATATGAGGTAATGGGGACTTGTACATGTTAGGAAATAAACACAACTCACACATGTGAGATAATGGAGACTCACACATATGGTGAGATAAACTATAACTCACATATATGAGATAATAAAAACTCACATACGAAAAAGTAGGAAAGCCAAATTTAAACCTGTGACCTTCGAATGATAACAGGCACTCCTTACCTTTAAGGGAAAAGCCATTCTCAAATACTATGTATGTTAAAGACAAATAGTAGAGGATTGACCAATAATATATTCTTTTGATGAAAGGAGCATTGTCTACGCTCAATACCATTACAAGTATACATGAAGTAGCCTCCAACCCAAAATAGGGAAAAATAAAACTTGAACTAGTTTCTTCTGATTTTCCCCTCTTTTAACCAATTAATGATCGCACATGTCATGGTTTGTGTGATGATGTAAATTTAATCAATCTATAATAAAAACTGCACGTGCACAATTGTCCTTTTGAGACAGTGGCAAGTACGAGTCGATCTCATAGGGAGCACTTTTTGAAATTTCTTTTTTTTAAATAATAATAAAATAAACTTGAAATCAAGATATGAATGAGAAATCAAAATAAAACTACTATGCAAATAAATGTTATCTCAAAGTCCAAAGGTTCAAGGTAATTACAGTTTGAGTCAATCATCCATCCTACGAAAACAAACGACGTCGTCTGCAAGCGAGTTAGTTATGGAAATTAACAAGCTCGACAAGATACATGTGTTGACACCAAGATGATGCATGAGTGACGCATGCTTATAAAATCTAACATTACGAAAAAGGTCTCATGTCTATGTAATCCAGGTTAAACTCAACCCAACTACCTATCCATGACCCGAAACGAAACCCAAAAGGATAAATCAACAAACATAAAACTTATATGCTAACAATTTACTCAAAATTACATTAATTAGTCGCTAAACCCGATTAACTTAGGTCGAAGTGTTACAGATAGTGCTCTAAAATCTTGATTTAGCTTAGGAATGCTGTTATAAGGAACATGTCCTATGCAATGTCACGGTTATTCAATTCTGTGTCCTTTTTTATAGATCTTCTTTCTTTTCTGGAGTGAAGATATCAAGAGGGATCTAAACCTTATTTGCACTCATCAAGAGGTCTATGGGCTTCTTGAGATTATACCCCATGTTCTTCATCATGTTGCAAACCACAGGGTTGTAGATGTCAAGCCTTATTCTCCCATCATTGGTAATCTTGCCAATAGAATTTGAAGCAGAAGCATTTTCGGTTTGATGAAAAACTACCTAGTGATTATGTTGCTTGGATGGTGGCATAAAGAAGCAAAAACCTCCAAAATCATAAATTTAGGATGGAGTGGGCGACGGCAATAGTGGAGGATCCCAATCTGTAATAGACTACACGAAGGTGTCCATCTTTTCAGCATCTTCAGAATCTGAATCTCTTACCATTGAGATAACATCCATTGGGCTTATCCATTTAAACCTTCCGCATAGATGATAAAATGCCATTTCAATGGATGAAACAATTTGAGACATCTCATCAAAGGTTTGAAACTCCATTGCCACTGTTAGGTTGCGAAGGGCTGGCCTTAAGCTATCCAGCACAGATGAATCCATGTTGAGTAGTATGGAGGATTCTTACATCTTTTAGCCAAATGAAGCGATCTATTAATATATCTGTGAGATGACTCACCCCTATGTTGTGATGTCAGCATGAGTTAACTAAAAGTCACTGGAGAATCAAGCCTTATTGGTGATATTCCCCTGACTGGGGGAGGTACATCATTACTTTCTTAGTTAGAATCCAAGTTACCAACCAAGGAAATCACTTTTCCTGAATAAGAGAGCCATCGCTGTCTTGCAACAGGTGGTTCACCATTCCTCAGTGACACTACTGGATTTTGAGTAGGCATTACATACATAGCTGAACTAGATGTCTTGCTTGTATGAATAACAATACCCATTTTTATTATCTTTGATGGTTTTGTGGATATGTCCAAAGGTTGATCTGATTGCTTGATTTCAAATTTGCCTTGATCATCAATTGCATTTTGGTATCTGCAAATCTGACTACTGGCTTCTTTGTAGACTCTAACTACTTGGCAGGCTCAGATCTTTTACTAAACCCTGGATAAGTTTTCCTTTCTGTTAAGATAGTGCAGGGTTCTACAGGATCATCATCTACAAGAGAATTGATTGTATCTGGCTTAGACTTTGCAAGTCTTTCTTGATACATGGCTACATCGGTGAAGTAGACCTCCTTGGTTTTGAATAGTTTTTCATTTGTAAAGACTCGGTGCACCTTACCCTTGTCATCATTGTATTTGAGGCATTGATGAAGGGTAGAAGGTACTATGGAGTAATCATGAAGCCATGGCCTCACCAAGAGGATGTTGTAGCAAGCACGAGTCTTTACCATGTGCAAAGTGGCTTTTGAAGTTAGATTAGCCAACTAGACTAGAATTCAAATTTTGCCAATTGGATCCTAGAGTTCTCCATCATAACCTTGGATCGATGTTTTTATACCAGATAGCTTGCTCACTAGGATGCCAAGTTCCTAAAAAGTTATGATTGTAGTGAGGTTCAGAGCCAATCCTGGGTCAACTTGAACTCTTTGAACTGGTATGTCCTTGATATAGGCTATGAAATAAAGCGGTAATGTGATAGACGATGAGGTGAAGATGGTGGGGTCGGTGCTACAATGATAAAGGGTAGGCGCCCCTTGTCAAACCTTCATCCCTCCTTCTGAGTTAGAGGGTAAAAGGTATTTTCTTTAGGTGAGGCTAAGAGTTTGTTCTTGGCCTTGTCAGATTTTGAGGGGCTTGGCTGTGGTGACCATGTACTGCATCTCGGAATGGACACATCTTTCTAGGCCTTTTTTCGAGTGAGGAACTACCGAAGCTCCTCTAGTACTTGATTGTTAATGACCCATTGCTTGGGCCGAGTGGATGATGATTTTGAGCCCTGGGCAGCCATGGGACATGGCTTGCCAAGTGCCATTCGCTTGTGATCAGTGAATCAAACATGTTTTGCCCCTAGACGAGGCTTGATAATGTTAAGGCTGCTGCCTCCTGACTGCATCTTGCATTATGATTCCTCCAGAACCTTTGTGGAAATCCGAAACGGATTCTAGGCATATTTAGAAACCCAGGGTTTAAGGGTTTCGGTCTTCTTAATGGACTTAGGGTCACTGATGACCATTCAAATTAAAAGAAGACACGGAGCCTATAGGAGTAGAGAGTCTTTGGTAGACTGAGACTCTTAATGCAGGAGTAGCAAGGTCAGTTCGAGCCCGCTTTGGTATTCCTGCAAATTGATGTTTATGAGTCATGGAGATCTTGAAAAGCCTCTCCTTAGCTTCATCTAAGGTGATGATTAGAGAACCCATGGTACATTTTGCAAAACAGTAAGCCAAAAAGGACTGTATCAATTTCATAACCAACATGGTTGCCTCTTGGGCTAGCCGGAATGGTTTATGAATCCATATGAACCAACATGGTTTCCTTGGTGAATAAAGTGAAATGGTTAGAAATAGGCATGAGCCTAGTCTCATTACGCTATGCTGACCAATCCTAGCTACTAGAATTTCTGCAGAATTTCAGGACTATGTAGTAAGACTTAGAAGCAGACTATGCTAACTATACCTAGCTACTAGAATTTTGGCAGCATTTTAGGGCTATCTTGGTCAAACTTATAAGCAAGAGAGGGTTGGATCTAATTAAAGGGATAGGGCCCATAAGATCAAGCCTACACCACTACCACAATGATTAGACGGGATCCATCAATGCAAGACTCCAGACAATGTCGTTGTTCATATGACTGATTTGATATAAACATTTGTTTAGGTTTTATAAACAAACTGGGGATCCTACAGCCAGTAACTTAAAGCCTTTTATGCTGAATCAACACTCTTCCATTTCATAAAAAGGTGTTAATTTGGTCCGTGCAGTTCAAGGTGAAAGGTTCCTTTATTTAAGGTGACGAGTTAATGCACTTCAAGGTGTAAAATTCCTCCATTTGAGTGACAAAAGGATGCACTTCAAGGTGCAAAATTCCTCCATTTGAATGGCAAAAGGATGCACTTCAAGATGTAAAATTCCTCCATTTGAGTGATAAAATGATCCACTTCAAGGTGCAAAATTCCTCCATGAATACTCGCAAACCCATTATAGACATCAAAGGTCTTAATAGAGTATCTTCAGAGTCAAAAAAGTCAACTGGAGTCAAAATAGGTCAGTGACCTCAGACCCACGGTCACCACACATTTGACACAGCATCCTGTGGTCACAGCACTTTTTGCATAGTCTCTTGTGGTCACAGGCTATTTTACACAGTAGCTCCCGATCATTGGCTTACAGCAGCACTTTTCAGCACTTTTCATGCATTTTGGCACTTTTTCATGTCTTTTTGTCAAGTTTGATCACAAATTAGACCAAATTTTCCCACAGAAGGTGCCAATCTTCTGATCACATTCGAAAGTGATGTGAACTGCATTGGATTTAAATCTAACATTCACACTCTTCAAAGCTTAAAGAAGAATGGAAAAATAATTACTATTCATCCTTAAGTTTCCTTTATTTACATGGGTTCAACGCTCTGACCTCGAGGATGCAGTTTATTTACAAGTTTTGAAAGGATAACAGCCCCTCCCCCTAGTCTTAAGTGTGATCCAAACTCAAAATTTACAAGAAAATACATGAAAAATAGGATAAAATGTAGAAAAGACGAATGTAGGGAAGCATTAACCGTGGCCTACTGTCACTGACCCCCTTGTCAGTTATCGTGACCCATGGTCACTGACAAACAGTGGCTGTGGCCCACGGCACTGATAGATAGTGGCCGAAATGGCCACTGTTTGTCCCAATTTTGCTTTATTTCACCTCTATAATGCCTTCAGAGCTTTGAAACTTGTGCTTTTCAACTTTTGGAGTGCTGACTGATCACCGAGGGTGCTTAATTCAGCAATGGAATTGACTATAACCTTTGGTAATCATCACCTTTTGGTTATAGATCACTTTTGTGCAAATCTAAGAAGGGTGCTTTGTGCAAACAAACTGAAGCCAAAGTTGTGCCATTCTGATCCTATAATTTTTAAGGAATACAATGAAGCATAAAAAGGCTTGTTCACAACTTCAAAAATGGCCTAAAGCCCTTTCAAGTGAGAGAGCGAAAGGAATGCGGTCTCATCCATTAGTATGCTTGATAGCTTTGACATTCGTCTTCTCTACGTGCTATGCATGCCTCTTCTCTTTTTCTGAACTATATCTCACCTAAAGTTACTGAGAAAAAGAAAACTAAACTTGAACGCTTGTAGGGCTTAAGAAGAATAGTTATTTTGCTTTAAATCCTTGTTGGAACTCTTTGAACCTTGCCTTAATCTTTTTGGAACTTGCTTGAACCCTTTTTCAGAGCCCAAGTGTGCTTTTTATAGGTTTCAATGTGAGTTAGGATAGTTTTTGGTAGTTGTAGGGGACTTATACTTCGAAATAAAGCAAAATAACTCCCAGAAACCATTGGGAACCACTTTGCAGGAGTCCATGATCGTGGCCACAGTCACCGACAGGCCCAGTTTTAGGTTTTTTGAATATATGACCCGTTTTCATCTATTTGGGGCCTGAACAATGTTTGGTTTTTGTGAAACTTGGAGAGATGCTTTATAACAATATTTTGAGTGTGTCCTAGAAATTTCAGCCTATTTTTTTGGTATTTCAAAGAAATTTTAGCCTATTTTAACCTTCGGGAGTTGGTAAACCCCCTATTGACTTTTCAAGAAAATGGGCCATTATTTCAACTGTTTCAGGCCCAATGACCTTAGATTGATTTGAAACTTGGAGGGAGTAATTCAGGAGCATGTTGAAGTGTCCATCCAAATTTCATGCGGTTTGGACTTGTGGAAATAGGATTTTGACCAGTGAACCACTTGTTGCATTTTTTAAGTTGATGTCCTCTTGCTTGCAAGCAGTCAGCTTGTTTTCTACCAGAATGATTTCCAATTGATTTAAAACTTTGGGGAGTTGACTTTGACCACATTTTGAGTCTCTAATCCCAATTTCATCACCTTTGGCCTCCTAAAAGTAGGATGTTTGGTCAATGATAGTTGGTGGTGGGGTTGGGGGGGGGGGGGGGGGTGGTTAATGACCATGAGTTGACATGTAGCTGAAGTAAGGCCAAATGAAGTCCTCTTGGCTTGAAAATTTACAGAACCAATTCTAAACATAACTTAAGCTTTATATCCAGATTTCATCTACTTCAGTCACTTGGAAGTGGGACTTTGGTCAATGACCCCATGGCTTAGGGGTCATTGACCCAAAGTTGACATGTCTGTTGCTTTTGTTTGAAATGATATCCACTTGACTTGAAATTTTGTAGTCTCTTCTGAATATAATTTGAGCTTCCTCCAAAAGTTTTAGTTGATTCTAACATATAGAAGTATCAATCGCCACAGTGACCCTAAGGAGCTGGCAAACAACCACTAAAACTTGATTTTGAATTGAAATAAAACCCAAATGCGTTGAAACTTTGAAGCATTATTTCTAAGCATGTTTTGGAGTTATTATATGATTTTCAACTACTTTGGTAACTCAGAAGCTTGAATGCGTTTGGTGACCCCTAGGTTTTGAGCCAGTGAACCTTGAGTCTAATGCCTGGTGAATTAAGTGACCAAAAGAAGTTCACTAATTTTGAAATAAACTGCTGCACCATGAGCTCATATGAAGTCTTTTAAATAAGTTGCATCAGTTTTGAACATGTGGATGCAGTACTTGACCCGGCATTCCACAATCTTACAATTTATATGCCCTTGGCTTGGAATTTGCTTGTAATGTCTTTGCTATAACATTTGTGATTTTTTATGGGTCAACAATAAACCATAGTCGAACACATACAATCTAGGTTAGAGGGATAATCTGAACTTTTGGACCAAAGGTCCAACTTAGTGTTTCCTATCATAAGCCAATCAATTTCAACCTATTCAACCTCAGGCCAATGGACCACCCAGTTTCCAAAAGCCTAACTTCAACCCTAGTCCACTGACCCGAAGGGTAGATTCCTTGGAAGAGGCCATAAAACTCATGTCTCAGAATACTGCTCAATTCCAACAGACTACCACTCAAATCTTAAATTGCCATACTCAAACCTTTGCAAAAATAGAATATCAAATAGGCGTACTGACCAATTCCATGAGGGCCAAAGACAAGAGAACCTTCCTTAGTCAACTTGAACCTAATCCCAAGGGCCAAGTTGTTCATGATAACAAAGGAAAAGACCTAAAGCAAATAAAATCAATATTCACTCTTAGGCCGGGTACACAGGTTGATAACAAGGTAGAACTATCCAAATAACCTAAGGAAAAATCAAATAAGGCTGTGAAAACTGAGGAACCAAGTGTGAACGCTAAACCCATGATAGAGCCAGAGCCAGTCAAGGAGAACCCAGTAATAGATGAAGCATCATCTAGTGAGCGTAGTCCTAGGACTTACATTCTTAAGGCAACATACCCCCAGAGGCTAGGACCAAGAAAATCAACTGTCCAGTTGGATAAAATGTTAAAAGTGTTTAAACAAGTGAAAATTAACATTTCACTCCTTGATGCTATCCAATAGAGTCCCGCCTATGCTAAATTTTTTAAAGACCTTTGCACCTTCAAAATGACTACCAATATGCCCATGAAGGTTCTTGTAGCTCAACAAGCTAGCTAAATAATTTCTTGTCTAACCTAGATCAAATACAATGACCCAGTGTGTCCTACCATTTCTTGCTAGATAGGGGACCATCACATAGAAAAGCTTTGCTAGACTTAGGTGCGAGTGTGAACCTTCTTCCGCACTTTGTTTATGAAAAATTAGGTTTGGAGGAGTTAAAAAAGCCCCATGTGACCTTGTAATTGGTTGATGCATTGATTTGATACCCCAATGGGGTAGTTGATGACATTCTAAACAAAGTTGGAGGCTTTGTGTTTCCCATCAATTTTGTTATCTTAGCTACAAAACACACTTCATGGGTTAAACTTAAAATTCCAGCCCTCTTAGGGAGACCAATCCTAGCCACCTTAAATGCCTTGATCAATTATAAGATGGAGTGAGGCAAATTTCTTTTGGGACCATGACCATTCAGGTGAACATTTTTAATGTTAATAACCAACCTCCTGATGAGGATGCTGGGGTTTTTGAAGTCAATTATATTCATGAATTAGTGGAAAATCACTTAGCCCATTTAAATCTTGAAGACCCACTAGAGGCTTGTCTAACCCACATTAGAAGTGATTTTGACATAGATGGACACATTAAGGAAATCAATGCTTTGTTGAACTCAACCCCAGTCATGGACTGTACCAGGTGGCAACTGAAGCATAAATTTCTGACTCCAACTGCTTCCCTACCTGTCCAATCTTCCATAGAAACCCCTCAGTTAAAACTCAAGTAGCTACCCGATACTTTGAAATATGTATTTTTAGGCCTTCTAGAAACACTTCGAGTGACTATAACTTCAAACTTGGACCCTCTTCAAAAAGAAAAACTCGTAAAAATTCTAGATGAACACAAGGAAGCTAAAGGGTGGTCCATAGCAGACATTAAAGGAATAAGCCCATTTGTGGCCCAACATAGAATCCTTTTAGAAGAAAATGTCAAAACTTCTTGTGAATCACAGAGGCGACTGAGCCTTGCAATGAAGGAAGTGGTTTTCTAGGAAGTCTTGAAATTACTTGATGCAAGGGTGATCAATCCCATATCTGATAGTACAAAAGTGTGCTTGGTACAAGTGGTACCAAAGAAATCTAGAATAATAGTGGTTCAAAATGAGGGCAATGATTCGGTACCCACTAGAATATAGACTAGATAGAGAGTATGCATTAATTATAGGAAGTTGAATTCAGTGACCTGAAGAGATTATTTTCCCCTCCCATTCATGGATTAAATGCTTAAAAGGCTAGCTAGTCATGCTTACTATTGTTTTTTTTTATGATTATCCCGACTATAGCCATATTTCAATTGCACCCGAGGACTAAGAAAAGACCACCTTCACCTGTCCATTTGGCACATTTGCTTATGAGCACATGCCCTTTAGGATATCCAATGCACCGGCCACCTTTCAAAGGTGATGATGAGCATATTTTTTGACACGGTGGAGAGATTCATTGAGGTTTTTTAATGGATGATTTTTCAGTCGTTGGAAATTATTTTGAGGAGTACTTACATCATTTGTCCCTTGTGCTTGAAAGATGCAAAGAAAAGAATATGGTTCTAAATTGGGAAAAATGTCATTTTATAGTTAAAAGAGGCATAATTTTGGGACATGATTTCCAAGAAAGGAATTGAGGTGGACAAAGAAAAAATTGATTTGATCTCAAAATTGCCGCCACCAAAACCTATTAAGCATATTCGATCATTCCTGGGCCATACTAGTTTTTATCATAGATACATCAAGGATTTTAGCAAAATTGTTAAACTTTTATGCCAATTGCTGACAAAAGAGGCCCTATTTGAATTTAATGAGAATTGTTTATTGGATTTTGAGCGACTAAAAAAGGAGCTAACCTCAGCTCCTATAATCCTTCCACCTGATTGGATCTTTCCACTTGAACTCATGTATGATGCATCTGATGCTGTCATCGAGGCTGTTTTGGGTCAACAAGTTTGAGAATTACCTCATGTGATTTACAATGCTAGTAGGGCCCCTATTGATGCACTGCTAAATTACACAACCATTAAAATAGAAAAATTGGTTGTGATTTTTGCGTTGGAGAAATTTCGACCCTACTTGATAGGGTCCAAAGTCATCATCTACATAGACCATGCAGCCTTAAGGTACGTTCTTTCCAAAAAGGACGAAAAAGCCCGATTGATCTAGTGAATACTTCTGCTACAAGAATTTGATTTGGAAATAAGAGACAAAAAAGTTTTGAGAATGTTACAGCTGATCATCTTTCGAGGTTATCTTTAGAGCCATCCGATGAGGTCCTATTGAATGAAAATTTTCCCAATGAACAATTACTAAGTATTTCCTAGATTCCCTGGTTTGCAGATATAATAAATTACCTTGTTACAAGGGAGATACCTACCCATTGGTTGAAATAGGTTCGATCAAAATTTCTAGCTGAGGTCAAGTACTTTTTCTAGGATGACCCATATCTTTTTGAGTACTTCCATACTAGCTCATTAGGAGATGCATTCTTGATCATAACCATTACTTAGTCATTTTATTCTGCCATGATCATGCATGTGGGGGCCATTTTAGTTCTAAAAAGACAATTGCAAAAATTTTGTAGTGTGATTTTACTGGCCCACAATCTTTAAAGACTGCCATACTTTTTGTCTAAACTGTGAGAGGTGTCAAAGGCTTGGTAATCTCAATCGAAGGAACATGACGCCCTTAAATCCCATACTTATTATGGAAATTTTTGATGTGTGGGGAATTGACTTTATGGGGCCATTTCCAAGTTCTTTTGGAAATCTTTACATTTTATTGGTAGCAGACTATGCTTCCAAATGGGTAGAGGCCATAGATAAAGAAAAATGACCACCATGTGGTGATCAAGTTCATGAGAGATCACATCTGCTCTTAATTCAGTACACCTAAGGTGATTATTAGTGACGGAGGCACCAACTTTTGGAACCATCCTTTTGAGCATTTGTTGAAAAAAATACTCTATCACTCATAAGGTTGCTACACCTTAGCACCCATAAACAAGTGGCCAAGTGAAAATTTCTAATGGGAAATTAAACAATTCTTGGAAAAGACAGTCAATGCCACTTGGAAAAATTGATCTTTGCGTTTGATTGATGCACTATAGGCCTATCGAACTGCTTACAAGACACCTATTAGGATGTCCCCATATAGGTTGGTTTATGGGAAGGCTTGCCACTTGCTTGTTGAACTGGAACATAGAGCTTATTGGGCTATCAAAAAGTTTAATTTTGACTCAGGTACTGTGGATAATCTGCTCAAATTGCAACTCAACGAGTTGGAAGAACTTAGGAATGATGTCTATGAGAATGCCAAGATTTACAAGGGAAGGATGCAGCTAAACCATGATAAGCCAAATTTGAGAAAATCATTTAGACTGAGTATGAAAGTCCTTTTGCATAACTCCTAATTACTTTTGTTTCCAGTGAAGTTAAGAACCCGATGGACTAGTCCATTCATTATCAGGACTATTTACTTTCATGGTGCTATGGAAATTGAAAACCCCAAAAATGGGGATTTTTTCAAAGTCAATGGTCAATGGTTGAAATCGTTTCTTTAACTGAAAGACAAGCATACTAAGGAGATCCATCTTTAAGATTCCATCTACCAACACTAAGCATCATCATCATCGTATTCACCTGATTGAATTTTTATATTCATCACATTGAGGAAATCTTGGGTCTAGGTTGGGGGTGTGAGCAACTTAGTTGCTTGTTTCTATTTTTCAAACAAAAGAAAATATTAGGAATCTTTGGTCCTGTTGAAGACATTAAACATAGCGCTTGTTAGGAGGCAATCCAACGGTTTCCAGTTACATTTAGTGCATTTGGTTTGTGTCAAAGCTTGATATTCCTTCCAACATCGAGATCATCCTTGTGATGAAAATAAAGGAGGCCTTCAAGCAGGAAATGAAGGCTAAACAATCGCTACCGTTTGATGGTAGGAGAGTCAATGTCATTAAACATAGAGCTAAGATGATTAGTTATTGCTACCATTGTTTGCAATTTAATTGTGACTTAGTTTTTAGGGAAAATGGAAAAAGATGCAATGGATTAGTCTGGTCCTCATCATATAAAGAAATAAGAAAGCTACTAACTCGAAAACCGCTGAGTAAGGCCAAAGAAATTTGGTCTAAGATGGGTTACATCAGTAGGGACCAAAATGAATACTTGATAAGGCAAGATGAAACATAGCCACAACTCGTCCGGGAATCTGACATTAAAAGACCCCATGTCGGTCAGGGGTGGACCAATTTAGGTTGTTTGATTTTCAAAAGTTTTACATCTTTCCTCAAAAAAAGAAAAAGTCTTAGGAAAAAGGAGGTTTTCATAAGAATTGAGGCAAATTGAAGATATTTAAGAAATTTAGAATTTTTGAATTTTTGGAAGAAAGTAAAAAGAAAGTCCACTTTTTTTTTAATAATGAAGCCTATCAAAAGATTACCGAAACTTGTCCCCACTATATATACTTTATATTTTTTGAAGTTTGTTTATGAAGCTAAAATTATTACTTTTAGAACTTCTCCAAAGGATTCAATGAGAATATGAGATTTAGTTCATAAATACTTTCCTCTCCCAATTCATTAAAGGGAATTAATTTGGTCAAATTGGAAAAGGCTGTCTTTTGTTCCGGGATTAAAGTGCTTCTCCTCATTCTTTTGCTAAAAAAAAAGTGTTATTACCTAGTAAACAATAAGTGAGAAGAATAATATTTTGTGACTAGTTTGAGTTTGTAACCTTTTTAACTTGAGTTATGTCACGCCTTGAACTCAAGAATTGGGGATTACAATGGGCCCTGAGGTGTGGCACATGTAATCCCATAACAATCCGTGTCACGTGAAGACACACACGACCCAGTACAAGGGAGATTCCACAAGAACGTATGAGGAAGTTCCACAAACACAGATTATGTTTCAACAATAAGCAGAAGCCTGTGAAATATACCTGTAATGATCATAAGCAATAATGAAAACATTATTCATTTAAAAATATACCCATAGTCTGTTACTCATCCAATCACATACACATGATGAACAAGTACTTAAACACCTACAAATTCCAAATTACATATCCATCCAATCATAGTCCAAACAACATGATAAAGATGGCATGTTTAACCACAAGTTCAAGCATATTTAACACTAAAGAATCCAATAAAAAACCCATTGACGCTCTTCGTAGGATGACTAATAGAAAATGTTGCCTTCGTTCCACTCATCTACACCCCTAAGTACCATTGAGGTTCCTTCCTGTGGCGTCGATTGTCATACTAGCGTTGGGTTCGGTACTTGTAACACCAAGAGTAGCACTATTAACACGATGATTAAGTAAATATAGAGATATATAAGACCATCATGATGTATCAAATGAATTAGAGAACATATTGATAAAAAAAGCAATAATCATAAGCTAAGCATGTTCTGCATGAAGTAAGCATGAGTAATGAATCATGAATAGAAAATCATAACATACTAGTTGGCATCCATGAGGCTATATTCTCTTTAAGGAGAGAATATAACATACAGAAGGGTATATTGTTAGCGGATCAGTTTAGCTTCCTAAGGAGCGCCGACTAATTCCTCTATAAACTTCTGCAGCGGTGACATAAGGAATACCTAAATTGGTCTCATCGAACCTAGTAAGGGTACAAGCTAAGTAGTGCCAACTCAACATATCAAGACCAACTCCAATTCATATCATTCATACTTATCACCAATCGTAGTGATCATCTCATGTTCGTACATTATCATTCATACCTATCATCATATCATATATAAGGCAGTATCGGTCTTGAGATCATATTCAATCATAAAAATCGGAATTAAACAAAGTAACTGATAATCAGACAATGCATATATAGATGAGCTAACAGACCTCGAACCATCTCAATCTTAGTTACACCCATTTCAACTCACAGGCTCACACTCAATAGAAGCTTCGGCTCAAGTTTTGCCTCAAGGTTCACCAGGCAGAATGGGCACATGATTTAATCATGTTGAGGGCAAGGTTATTTAACAATATGAATGCATTTAGATTGAGTAAGTATTAAGGATATTTACTAGCCAACCCTATGCTAGATAATCTGTGATCTTAAGGGCATTCAACATGATGTATTTATAAAATGTCTGCTATCATTGTGTTACCAAAATCTTGGTGTTACATTATATATGCAAAGGATACCTCTTCTTATGCCAACACCTATGATGTGACATCGAGAAACCATGCGAAAGATCGAAGGGATAAGTGACAGCTCTTCACTCTTCGTCTTTATTATTTAATCACCATTGGGCTAATTTCATTAGGATAAAGGTGCCACATCTAAAGCCTAACAAGTCTTTAAAAGTCCCTAATTTCCCTACGTTTTTGTGTTCTTATGACTCAATCATGTATGGGTTACGACTTAGCTAAATGGCATAGGATTTCCCTTAATTTTCACAAGCATTTACGACGCAGCCGTAGTTTGGCTTATGGTTTAGCAGTATGAAACCTACGTTTAGGCCACGGCTTGGCTACTGCTTAGCCGTAGTATAATCCATAGCTTAGCCGAGGGTCAGCCCTAAAGGAAAATTGGTTTTGGGTGTTCTTAGGAAAGCTAGCCATCAAATGGCTTATGGATTGGTCATGGGTGGTTACAGCTGAACCGTAGTTCATTTCATGGCTTGGCTGTGGGTTAGCCATAGAACAAATGTAGAATTTGAGCACTCTGGATTCTAAGCTGTAAAACACTTATGGTTTAGCCGTGAACTTCATCATAAGCTTCAGAATTTCTGGAATTATTTTTGAAGAATGAGTTCAGTATAGAACTCCTAAAATTTGGTCACAAAGAGATTTCTTTTGCTCTAAATTATCATAATAGGTCTTATAATGCCCACATTTCATTAGTATTACATAATCACACTATTATCACTTAATCAAACATATATATATGTACTTAATTAAGGGTTGAAGGAGCTGTTACCGCATTTAAAGTGATTATTTCAAAAATCAATAAATTTAGACATGCATGTAGTAATATATACTCTTATGTTAACCTTATATCAGTGCTTGACCCAAAACCTCCTTTGTTTTCATGATGGAGAAAACCTTAATACAAGAAAATCCTATTACATCCAAAGACATGAAATGAGTAATCTAATGTAAGATGCATGGACGTTGCTCATTTGAGTCTCCTTGACTCTATTGGGTTCAAAGAAATGAAATCGTATTAGAGTTCTTACCTTGGGCGCTGTAGAGAAAATGAGGGAATGAATTTGTGAGTTTCAAAGGAAGTAGATGAACAAGGAAGCAAGGAAGAAGGAGTGGGAGTTGTCGATCTTCCATGCATAGCTCCAAGGCTTGAGTTACAATTGTTGGAGGAGGAGAACAATGAGAAAATTTGAGTTAAATTAGACTAAACGAGTATTAGTTAGCACAAAACAAGGTTAATTATCATAAGTCAATATTAGTTGGGATTTGGACCTTACATCATCTCCCTCTTAAGATCATTTGGTCCTCCAAATGCAATATACCTTAGGTAAAAGTTTTGGATATTACTTCTTCCTCAAGCTCCCAAGTAGTTTCTTCTTGTCCATGATGGTCCCATAGAATCTTAACCCATTTAATTGTCCAAGTACGTAGCATTTGGTCCTTGGTGTCAATGACACGAAGGGGTCTTTCTTCATAGCTCACGTCTGGCTTAAGTTGGATGTCATCTATCTTGATAACATGTGAAAGGTCCGGAAGATACTTCCTAAGCATCGATACGTGAAACACGTCATGAACTGCCGTGAGTTGAGGTGGTAATTTCAACCTATAAGCCAAATCTCTAACTCTACTTAATCTCAAAAGGCCCTACAAATCGCGAAGTTAACTTGCTTTTCTGTCCAAACCTGATAGTTCCCTTCATCGGAGAAACTATAAAGAAGACCTTGTCTCCCATTTGAAATTCAAGAGGTCTACGACAATTGTTTGCATAGCTCTTTTGATGAGATCACGCAACCTTCAATCTATCTTGAACCTTTTGCACTTTTTCTGCTATATCTGCAATAAGAGAAGGCCCATAGAGACTTCTAACTCTGACTTATTCCTAATAGACCTGTGTATCGCACTTATGACTATACAAAGCTTCAAATGGAGCCATTCCAATGCTTGTGTGATAACTATTGTTGTACTCAAATTCATATAAGGAAAGGTGTTCATCCCACTATTTCCCAAAGTCTAAGACGCTAGCTCAAAGCATGTCTTCAAGAGTTTGTATTGTACGCTCTAATTGTCCATCTGTCTAAGGATGATATTCAGTGCTGAAATTGAGTTTTGTACCCATGAATTTCTGAAAAGACTGTAAAAAAGAAGATACAATTTACTGTCTCAGTCAGATACTACAAAAACTGGAGTACCATGCAACCGTATAACCTCTTTTATGAGGATTTTGGCCATCTCTAGAAATTTCATCCCTTTCCTAATGGGAATAAAATGGGCTAACTTTGTTAGTCTATTGACAATCACCCATTTAGTATCATGATGTTTGCTCGCCGGGCGCAACCTTGAAATAAAATCCATTAAAATATTTTTCCATTTCCACTTTGGAATATGCAGAGGATGTAACAAACCAGGAGGCTTTAATGTTTAACCTTCATACGTTGACAGGTAAGACATCTTGTCACAAAGCTTGCAATGTCTCTTTTCATGTTATTCCACCAGAACTTGCCATTCAAATTTTGGTACATTTTAGTACTCCTGGGGTATATGGAATATCTGGCATTATGTGCTTCAGTCATGATTGCTTCTATTAGATTTTGAACTATTGGACCACATAGTCTATCTCTGAAATATAACACAACACACCATTAACCAACCTGAAATCTGGTCTCTGAAATATATGGTCATGAATCTTAACAAAGTGTGTCCTTAAATTGTCTCTTTTTAATCTGCTGTATCAAAGTGGGTTCAAAGACAGACATAGCTACTAACATGACCTTATCATCCACGAATTCAACTTTCACATCCAAATCTCGAAATTCTTCTACTAAGGACCACTCACCACACATAACTGCCATCTCAACAGCTGATTTCCTACTTAGAGATCAGCGACGACATTTCTTTTTCCCGGAAAGTACTTGGTTGGAAAGTCATAGTCCTTTATAAACTCTAGCCATCTACACTGTCTCATGTTGAGATCATGTTGAGAGAATAAGTACTGAAGACTATGGTGATCACTATGGACTGCAGATCTCTCTCCATATAACTAGTGTCTCCAGAACTTCAAAGCAAAGACGATAGTGGCCAATTCTAGATCATGTGTAGCATAATTCTTCTCATGTTCCCTTAACTATTGAGATCCATATGCTATCACTTTTCCATTTTGCATTAATACACATCCCAACCCAATTCTTGAAGCAACAGTATATATGACAAATCTACCACTACCTTTCGGTAAAGATAAGATCGGGGTTGAGATCAATTTCCCCTTAAGGAATTGAAAACTTGATTCACATTCATCTGACCAAACAAATAGCTCATTCTTATGAGTCAACTTCGTCAATGGTGCTGCTATTCTGGAAAAGTCTTTTACAAACCTCCGATAGTGGCCTCCTAAATCGATAAAACTTTTAACTTCTACAATTGTTTTAGGGCTTTGCTAGCTAGTTGTGCCCCAATTTTAGCTGGGTTTGCTGGAAGTCCATCTTTTGGAATTATATTTCCTAAGAAAGTAACTTGTTCAAACCAGAAATCACACTTGTCCAATTTGGCATACAACTAATGATCTCTCAACAATTACAGTGAAGTTCTCAAATGCTCAACATGTTCATCTCGAGTCTTAGAATACACCAATACATCATCAATAAAAATCACCACGAATCAATCGAGATAAGGTGAAAAGATTTTATTCTTTAAAGCCTTAAATACAGCTGGGGCATTAGTCAATCCAAAAGGCATGACTAAGAATTCGTAATGCTCATATCTTGTCTTAAAAGCTGTTTTTGATGTATCTTGGTCTCTAACTCATAACTGATGATATCCAGACCTCAAATCAATCTTTGAGAAATGTGTTGCACCCTATATTTGATCAAACAGTTCATCAATTCTAGGCAATGGATATTTGTTCTTGATTGTTACCTGATTGAAGTGCCTATAATCAATACACATTCTGAGGGTGACATCTTTCTTCTTTGCAAATAAAACTGGGGCTCCCCCTCGTAATGTGCTAGCATGAATAAACCCCTTATCTAGTAAGTCTTGCAACTGTATCTTCAGTTCACGTAATTCTGCAAGTGTCATTCTATACAGAGCTCTAGAGTTTGGAGTTATACCAGGTACTAAGTCTATAGTAAAGTTTACTTCCTTAACCAGAGGAAAACCGGGTACTTCATCCGGAAACACACCTAGGAACTCATAAACTGCCAGGATCTCTTTTAACTTCTTACCTGATTTCTTCTCAATAATGAAAGCAATATACCCTTCATAACCACTATAGATCAATCTTTCTACTTGAAGTGCTGAGATTAACCTAGTATTTAAACTTTTTTCTCACCTTGAAAGACTCGGACCGGCTTCATCACTTTTACACGAGGATCTTACAGAAACAATCCAAACAAGCCATGTACTTAGTCAACCAATCCATGCCTAGGATTATATCAAAATCGTGCATCGATAACACGATGAGTTCCGTTGGGAAAAGGATGTTTCCAACTAAAACTTTACAACTTGGGTAATAGTCCCTACAAATCACCCTTTTGCCCATAAGAGTGATGACATTCAACACATACGATAGCTACACTGGCGGCTCCTACATTCTACTAGAGAATTCTGGTGAAATAAAAGAGTGCAAAGATCCTGAATCAAGCAACACCTTAGCTTTTACATCACAAATAGAAACCTTACCTACGACCACATGATCTAGTGCTTTTACTTCCATGTGAGTCAATGCATAAGCACAGCCTTGCCTCTGAGGTCGATTCTGCTGTCCTTGCCTCTATTGCCCTTGTCTTTGTTAGCCTTAACCCTGTCGTGCCTGTCCTTGGCCTTGCCTCATCTGCTGTTGCTGACGTGGAGGCATGAGTGGTGCTACTCTAGAAGACCGCTGATATTACTACTATTGCAGGGTTTGACCAGAATTTTTTCTTCTTAGCATTTTGATAAGCGATGGTCCATAAATCACAATCAAAACATGCTCCTATAACCTTCTAACATTTACTTGTCTCAAGGTTCTTCCTACACATGCCACATACTAACCTTGATCATCCACTAGTAACTCCCTTCTGTTTCCTAGAGTGCTGTTGACTTCTCCCAAAAGGTGGGGCACTTCTCCTAGACTCTCCCAATAATAGACTCTTTTCAATCTCTTCAGCTGCGTAGGCTCTCTCCACAACATCATCATACTCCACTGGATGCTGGAAAGCTGTAGCATGCCCCTTAATAGCTGCCTTAATCCTTTAAGAAACCTTTTAACCTTTTTCTCCTCAATGTCAATTAGATCCAAACCAAACGGGAAATCTGACTAAATACATGCACATACTTTGCGACTGTCATAGTGTTCTCGTAAGGTCCCGAACCCCCACTAATCTTAGTTATGTTAATTAACCTTGTTTCTTATTTATTAAGACTTGTTGAGGATTAATTTAGTGTAAAACTATTAGGTTTGGGCCTCGGATAGGTAGTTGGGCAGAGTTCGGACCCCACTTTAGTACTTAAGGGCTCTTTTGTAAATTATCCTTGCATCTCTCAGATGCCCCGTCTACTACCCTTCGTGTAACTTTACGCGTGGATCATCTTTCGTGTTGGGCCCGAGTTAATCCGGACTCATCCTGGGTCAATTGAGGTCCTTTCGGTCTAAACTGAAATTTCTAGAAACTAGTGGACTTGCATGTAACTTTAGGAGAAATTATGTTTAAAAGAGAAGCTCCACGTACCCTGCTCCTTCTTCCTTCGTTTCAGCTGTTGGAGCTCTCTCACTCCATCTCTCTCTATTTCACCTTAGAGCTGGGAAGGAAAAACTAGAGCTTGCATGTGATGCTCGTGGCGTCCATAGATCCATCTTCATCATCTTCTTCTTCTTTGGGCACTTCTACCTCTCTAGAAATGACACTCTCCTCTAAGCTACAGACCTAAGGTGTGAATTGTATCTCCAATTCATCTCTGTAAGCTTGTTAGAGACTAAGAGACTCAATCACATGACATGCATGTAAATCTAAGCCTCCATATTCCACATTTCATGTTATTTGTAGAGAACCCATTTCATTCCAGAGATTTTCCTGAGCACATAGCAAGAAAAGGACTTTGAGAAGGTTAGCACTATTAGAAAAGGCAAGTATTGAGTTATATGTACTACATGCATGATTAAGTATGGACATTTGAGCTAACTACTTGCATTTCCTACTTTCAACCATTTCCTTTCCATTGTTTTAATGGATACAAATGTGGTGTGAATTGAGTTAGAATGGCAAGAAGGGAATAGGAGGGTGTGTGAGTATGGATACTCTCAAGGACACTCTAATTGAGCCTTAGAATTGCCCCACAATAAGGTTTTGTATTGATCCCGTACTGAAAATGAGCTACAGAACTGATTTTAGATTTTCTGAAACTTACAGTGAAGCTACGGCTAAGCCGTGAGCATCTATGGCTCAAAGTCCAGAGAGCAATAAAACCTAATTTTTTACTACGGCTCAACTACGGCTAAGCCGTGTATTTCACTACGGCTACGCCATATCCAGCCCGTGCCCAAGCCGTAGGTCTCCTTATGGCGAGCTTTCCAGAGAGCTCACGGAACCCAGTTTCTTCTACGGTTGCACACGGCTGCACCGTGGAATACACTACGGCTACACTGTAACCTCCCCGTACCCTAGCCGTAGGCTTAGCACGGCTAAGCCGTAGGCCAACATACGGTTGGGCCGTAAATACACCTGAAAATCCGGACGGAATCTGACCCATTCGGCTAAGTCGTAGCCTTGTACACGGCTAAGCCGTAAGGACCCAGTAAACATAGGGGTTAAGGATATTCAATGCTTTTGTAGGGCCTTAGTATTGGCACCTCTACACCACTACACTGGCCCAATGGTAAGCACAGTAAATAAGGAAATGAATGATACCCGAATGTTCTCCCAATGGCAAGTCATGGATGTTGGCATAAGAAGGTGTCCCGTATGCCTATAAGGCAATACCAAGACACGGTAACACAAAAACACCAGATTTCTTATGAGTACGTCGTGTTGAATGTTCTTGGGGATCATGGGCCAATTAATATAGGATGAGTAGTAATATCACAATCCGAATGCATGCATCTTTCTACAACACTCCACCTTCAACATGAACTACTTTCTTTAGCATAACCCTGAGGCAATTCAGACCTGAGCTTCTAATGAGTGCATGTCTGACAAGCCAGAGCTTCTAATGAGTGTGAGCTTGTTAGCCAAGGGTATGATATGACGATACGATTGGATATGAGTCGGCACCACTCAGCTTACGCCCTTTTGGGTATATGTTATGTATGTCATCACTGCAGTAGGTTTATGATGGAGTAGTCAGCGCTCCTCGGGAAGCTAGCTTGATCCCCTAGCGACCCATATGATATGTGTATGCTCCCTTTTGGGAGAATAGAGCATCGTAGTTGCCAATCAGTATGTATGACATTTGAGTTGTAAATTTCTTACTCATGCATCATGTTCAATGATTATTCTTATTGATATATTCTGTTATACTTTTTTCGTATGCCTCAATACTTGCTTAACTGTTGTGTTAACAGTGTTACCCTTGGTATTGTAGGTCCAGCACCCGGTCCCAATGCGGACACTGACGCGCCGCCAGAGGGTACCCCAACGATACCCCGGGGTGTAGACGAGTGGAAAGATGGCGACGTCTTTTACTAGCCATCCTACGGAGTGCGTTTATTCTTGGGAGATATTATTGTTATGCTTGGGACCTTTTGTATCACACTCCTAAATAGTATTTGGAATTTAATTGAAGACTTTAATACTATTGTATGTATACATGTTGCTTTTGAAAGTTAACAGACTATGAACTTCATGTGCTCCTGATAATTACTGAGTATTGCGCAGGATTTTGCTTATGATAAGTTATGTTTGTACGTGTGTCAGCATACCTCACACATTCCTGTGGAATCTCCCTTGTAGGAATTCGTGCATAATTCTTCAGGGCACGAATTTCTATGGGATTATGTATCCATGCCCTTGGGGGCCCATGCAAATCCCCAAATTTCAGGGATCGGGGCGTGACAGTTCTGCTGTAAAGTGAGAAATTCTGCCTTCTTCTTGCCACTTACCTGCTCCGGAATAAACTTTTTTCTAAATTATTTCTCGAAAGCTTCCTAAATTTCGGCTTCTAGCATGGCCCTAATATGTTCACGGATACTTTTCCACCATGTATCCACGACATCTTTGAACATAGATGCTATAAGTATTACTTGTTGCTTCAGCGTTTAAGTTAGTGAATCAAAAACATTCTTAGTGTGTACAAACCATTCGTCAGCTTGTAGCGGATCCTCTCTTCTTGTAAATTCTATAGGCCCTCTTATCCGGAACTTCTCACATAGAGAGTTAGGATCGTTAGCTTAATTTTGCCTTTCTAGAAGAGTGGCTAGTTGCATCTGCATGGTTGCTTAGTTGGCATTACTTGTAACCAGTTGATGCATTAGCATCATAAATTGCTTGTTTGTATTGTATGTAGGATAAGGAGGTGGAGGTGGTGGAGGATTCACATCGTCTAATATGATGTCATCATGATCATTTCCTCCTATATTATTACTCGTGCCTGATCTATAAGCCACTTATCTGTAATTATAATAGTGGTTAGCTAAGAACAATACCTTAGTAGAAGGTAAGTTATAATTCCTTATACAAAATTGATCCCCCCAATTAGACCTATTGTATCCTCACCATGTTTCCTAGGGTTACGAAGTCTTTTAATTGACTACTTAATGCTCTGATACCATTACTTACGTATGTCATGCCCTAAACCTGAGAGTTAAGGATTGGAAAGGGCCCTGGGGTGTGGCACACATAATCCCGTAGCAATCCGTGCATGCAAAGACACATACGAACCACTACAAGGGAGATTCCACAAGTACGTGTAAGGAAGTTCCATAAACAAATAGATTATGTTTCAAACAATTAAGTGGAACCCTGTGAAATACAACTATAATGATCATAAGCAATAATAAAAACATTATTCATTCATAATAATACCTAAGGGTTATTACTTAACCATCCACATAGTGATGACCACAAAATGCTACAATACAATTATACAAATCCAAAACACATGTCCATTAAATCTTAGGCCCAAAACAACATGAAATAGATGGCATGTTTAACACAAGTCCAAGCATGTCCAAACTTAACGACCCAACAAGAAAACCCATTGACACTCTTCGTAGAATGACTAATAGAAAACGTCGCCTTCGTTCCACTCATCTATACCCCGAGGTACTGTTGAGGTTCCATCCAGGGGCACGTTAATCGCCGAACTAGCATTGGGTTCGGTACTTGTAACACCAAGGATATCACTGTTAACACGACAGTTAAGCAAATATAGAGATATATAAGACTATCATGATGTATCAATTGAATTAGAGAACATATTGATTATAAGAAAACAATAATCGTAAGCTAGGCATATTGTGCATGAAATTAGCATGAATAACGAATCATGAGCAGAATATCATAACACACTAGTTGGCATCCACGAGGCTATATTCTCTCTCAAGAGAGCATATAACATACAGAGGGGACTATCACTAATGGATCAATATAGCTTCCAAGGAATGCTGACCAACTTTTTCATAAACTACTGCAGTAGTGACAGAAGATATATCCAAATTTGTCCTGTCGAATCTAATATAAGTACAAGCTAAGTGGTTCTAACACGACGTATCAAGACCTTCCCGAATTCATATCATACATACTTATCATCAAGCATAGCAATTGTCTCATGTTCATACATTCATACTTATCATCAATCATAGCAATCACCTCATATTCATACATAATCATTTGTAAAAAAAGGGAGGTAGGTCTTGACATTCATAAAAATCTGAATTAAACAAAGTAACTGATAATCAGATAATGCAAACTTAATGAGCTAATAGGGCTCGAACCCTCTCAACCTCAGCAACACCCATTTTAGCTCACAGGCACACACTCAGTAGAAGCTTTGGCTTCAATTTCGCCTCAAGGTTCACCAAGAAGAATGGGTACATGATTAGATTATATTGAGGGCAAGGTTACTTAACAATATGAATGTATTTAGATTGAGCAATTATCAAGGATAATTACTAGCCGACCATATGCTAGATAATCTGTGTTTCTGAGGTCATTCAATACGATGTATTTATAAAACGTCAGGTGTTGCTGTGTTACCAAAATCTTGGTGTTACTTTATGTATGCACATAACACCTCTTCTTATGCCAACACCCATGGCGTAACATTGGAAAACTATCCAGAGAATCGAAGGGGATGAGTGATAGCTCTTCACTCTTCCTCCTTATCATTTGATCACCATTGGGCTAATTTAATTGAGGTAAAGGTGCCATATCTAAAGCCCTACAAAGTCTGAGAAACTCTTAATTTCCTAAGTTCGCAGTGTTTTTATGGCTTAGCCATGTATTGCTTACATCTTGGCAGTGTAGCATAAGTTTTTCTCTTAAATTCACCCGTATTTACGGCTCAACCGTATATTGGTCTATGACTTAGCTATATGAAACCTACGGCTAGGCCACGGCTTAGCTACGGCTTAACCGAGGGTTAGCTGTAGAGGAAAATTGGATTTTGGGTTCTCTGGAAAGCTCCCATGAAATGGCTTACGGCTTGGTCACAGGGTGGTTACAGCTTAGCCATAGTTTACTTCCTAACTTAGCCATGGGTTAGCCGTAGAACAAATGTGGGATTTTTGGTCTCTGGATTCCTAGTCATACTTATTTATGGCTTAGCCATAAGTTTCAAATTTTCTGAAACTATTCCAGTACAGAGTTTGATCCGGTATAGAACCCTTGAATTGGTTCCAATGTGGTTTATTTTCCTCCAAATTATCATCATAAGTCTCACAATGCCCACATTTCATCAATTTTACATAATCATACTTATTATCACTTAATCTAATATATGAATACTTAATCAAGGGATGAGAGAGCTCTAAACTTGCATTTAGAGAGATTACTTTAAGAATCAACAAATTAGACATGCATGTAGTAATATATACTCTTATACTTACCTTATATCAGTCCTTGACCCAAAACTAGCCTCTCCTTTGGCTTGATGATGGAGAAAGCCTCAATAGAAAGAAATCTTACTACATACAAAGACATGCAATGGGTGAATCAAGTGTAAAATGCATGCATCTTGTTCATTTGGGTCTCCTTAACTCTTTTGAACTCAAAAGAAATGAATGCGAGTTGTCTCTTACCTTAAAGAGCTGTAGATTGTAAGAAAGAAGATTAATTTATGAGTTCCTAGGAAGAAAATGCATAAGAGGATGTAGAAGGAGGAGAATGGAACCTAATAGGAGCACATGCAAAGCTCTAAGATTCTGTTTCCAGCTCTAAATTTAAAGAGGACAGTGAGAGTAGTGGAAGAAGATGGAGCTCCAGCAAAACAAGAGGAAGATGCAAAAAGGAAACAGTGGTTACTCTTTAACTCAAATTTTTCTGGAGTTTGCATGCAAGTCCATTATTTTTGAGGAAATTTCAATTTGAGTCAAATGACATTCAATTTGGCCAAGATGGGTTTGAGTCGAGCTAGGCCAAATATAAAAGATACTCCACAAGATAAAATACACATGATGCAACTAATGTGGTGTCAAAATAATGCAAACCATGTGACTCTAAATTACAAGAAGGTTCTTAACTACCTAAGTAAGGTTCAAACTCAACCCAACTACCTATCCATAACCCAAACCCAAGAGTTTTTGGGTTAAACTAGTCTAAATGAGTATTAATTAGGACAAAACAAGGTTAATTATTACAAATCAATATTAGTTGGTTTTGGACTTTACACTGCATATCTTTTTCTTATGTTGTGTGATTGATTTATTTGTTAGTTCTTTTATTCTTCTGCTACATATATTTTGAACTACAATCTAGAAATCCAGATCTGCGACATTCTTTCAATTTGTCAATGAACTTGACGAAGCACCACCACACTTGATGACGGGGGGCATACAACAGTGGATGAACTTCTATAAATTAATTTAGGTTCTCCAGAAAATCCAAAAATCGCTTATATAAACAAGTCATTATCTGATGATGAAATGAAAGCATACATTGCCTGCTTGTCTGAGTGTAAAGATGTATTGGCTTGGTCTTATAAAGAGATGCCCGGACTTGGTCCAGAAGTAGTAACTCATAAATTAGCAATAGATCCTTCTAAATGACCAATTAAACAAGCACAACATCATTTTCATCTGGACCTCGTTGTCAAAATTGAATTAGAAATAGATAAACTACAGGCAACTAAGTTTATTCATGAAGTAAAATACATTATATGGATAGTGAATACTGTCCCAGTCAAACAGAAAAATGGATTAATTTGTGTTTGTGTAGACTTTAGTGACTTAAATGTCACTTGCCCAAAGGATCAATTTCCTTTCCCTATCACTGAACTTATAATAGCTGCCATAACTGGTTTTGAAGCATTATCCTTCATGAATGGCTTCTCAAGGTACAATTAAATTAAAACGAACCTGAAATATCAGGAACTCATTGCATTTAGAACCCCTAAAGTCATTTTCTATCACACAGTTATGCTATTTGGCTTAAAAAATGTGGGAGCCACATATCAATGAGCTATGTCTCAAATATTTAAAGATTTTTTACATAAAAATGTGGAATGTTAGGTTGATGATCTAATTGTTACAACAAAAGATAAGTCTCAACACATTAATTATTTAAAATAAGTTTCCAAATGCTTACTTAAAAATCAATACAAAATGAACCCCTTTAAATGCACATTCAAAGTCACTTCAGCAAAATTTCTTGTTTTTATTATACAACACACCGGAATTGAAGTTAACCCTGATAAAAAGGAGGTTATACTCAAAAAGTCTCCACCCTGCAATTTAAGCGAATTAAGGGGTGTTCAAGGAAGATTGCCCTACATTCGGAGATTCATTTCCAACCTCTCTGGAAGATGTCAACTATTTTCAATATTAATGAAAAAGGAGTTTCATTTGAATGGGATGAGGAATGTCAAAATGCTTTAAATAGCATAAAATGGTATCTTCCAAACCCTTCTATGTTAGCAGCACAGATAAAAGGAAAAGTAATTAGTCTTTACATTATTGCCTTAGATCATTCATTGGGTACACTTTGGCCCAAGAAAATGAACAAGGAAAAGAAAATGCTTGCTACTATCTTAGTTGTACCCTTGTTGGTGCAAACAATAATAACTAACCAATTGAGAAAATTTGTCTAGCACTAATATTTATAGTACAAAAGCTACGCCGTTATTTCCTTGAACACTCAATTTGTCTCATTTCTAGAGCTAGCCCTATGAAATATTTAATGTTAAGGCCACCTTTATCTAGACGCCCTACAAAGTGGGTACATTTGTTTTCAGAATTCAAAATCATTTATGTTCCTCAAAAAGCAGTAAAAAGACAAGCACTCGTTAACTTCCTTGTTGGACATCCAATTCTTGATAATTCACCACTATCAGAAGATTTGCTCGATGAAGAGCTTTTTCGGACTAAAATCCACAATCCCTTGGAAATATTTTTTTATGGCGCATCACAAAGATTAGGAGCTAGGGTTGGAATCATATTTTTACCCTAGAAAATGGGATCCTCACATATTCATTTGTTTTGGTTGATCCACGTACAAATAATATGGCTGAATATGGAGCTTTAATTATCAGGCTAGAATTAGCACTTCAAATGGGCATTCAATCTATTTTTGTGTGCACTGATTCACAACTTGTTAACCAATTAATAGGTACTTACAAAGTAAGAAAGCCTGAATTAATTAAGTATTTCGAACAAACTAAAAGTTTGATTGACAATTATTAGAATTTTCAAATTTGTTATATGCCAAGAAAACAGAACTTCTGAGTAGATGTGCTCACTAACTTCACTGCAACTTTAGCCCAAACAAATAGGATAAATTTGCCAATTAAAATTATATAGACGTTCATTAGACAAAGTGCTACTTCGATGTCTTTTAGAAATTGAAACTCGTAAAGCTTTAAATTAAGTGCATTCAAGGGTTTGTGGAACACACCAATCTAGCCCAAAACTTTGTATCCACTTAGAATAGGATATTATTGGCCTACTATGATGCCTGATGCGGTGGACTTTGCTAAAAAAATGCAATGTTTGGCAAACACATGCTAATTTTATTCAACAACCACCAGAACCATTGATCCCATGGTGTCATTGTGGCCATTCGAAGCATGGGGACTAGATATTATTGGACCAATAAAAGCACCACCATCTCATAATCATCAATACATCCTTGCCGCCGCTAACTATTCTTCAAAGTGGGCAGAAGCATTTCCACTCAAAGCAATTAAAGCTATGGATGTTTCTAACTTCATCCGAACAAACATCATCTATCAATTTGGTATTCCTCAAAGAATTGTTACTGATAATGGCACCCCCTTTCAAAAATCAGCATATGAAAAGATTTTCCAAAAAATACAAAATCAAACACTATTTTTCATCAGCATTTTATGCATTGGCAAATGGTCTTGTAAAAGCATTTAACAAGACTCTTTGTAAACTTCTTAAGAAGATAGTCTCTAAAAATAAAAGAGGTTGTCATGAAAATTTGTTTAAAGCCTTGTGGGCATATTGGACAACATTCCATACCCCAATCCAAAATACACCTTATTCGCTAGTCTTTGGAGGAGAAACAGTTCTTCCCCTTGATGTGCAATTATTGTCCCTCATAATTGGCATATAAGAATCATTTACCAATGATGAGAATGCTAGACTAAGATTTTGAGAACTTAAAGCACTCGGTGAAAGAGACTTGAAGCACAACAAAAATTAGAAGCTTATCTAGCTCGGGCATCAAATGCATTCAATAAGAAAGTGAAGATCAAGTTTTTCAAAAAAAAATAAAAAGGATTTAGTTCTCACAGTGAAAAGACCTATTGTGATTTTTCATCTATCGAGAGGAAAATTTGACCAAAAATGGAAGGTCCCTATATAGTACAAAAGGTCTTTACTAATGCGGCTTACCAATTTGTTACACAAGATGGAGAAAGAACACTTCCTCCTATTAATGGACATTTCATAAAGCGTTACTATGCAAAAAAAAAAAAAAAGCTTAAAAATGTGATGAAATCAAAATGAAAAACTAATAAATATGATGGATCATTTATTACAGTGATTCATTTCAAATACAAAATAAAAGTATTTAATATAAATTTAGATCCTTTCTTTTGAAGACAACTCTTGAATTAACTCTATTAGGGTTGACTCCAAATTGGTTGCCACTTGACACTTGTTCTCTTTTTGCGGAGTAATCCGAGTGACTTTTCTTTCCAAATCTTGCTTTTGGTCAACAATCACTTTTAGCTCATCCTTTGAATCAACAAATGTGTTATCCAAATTTGTAACTTCTCTTGAATTCTCATGTAAACGATTATTGAACTTGTCAGCTTCAAAGTGTTTCATGACAACTTGTGTCTGAAGGGACAAAATCTTTTCCTTGATGGAAGAAATTTCTTTCTCTATACTTTCACATGAAGAATGAAGTTTAAGTTCTTCGATTTTCAACTACAAATTGGCTAATGTAATCTTGTCAATCTTTTGAATTTTTAGCTTCTCCTCGTGACTAATCAAGTCAAGCTTTTCTAAAGCATCTTGATGAAGCATACCAGATGACTCTAAAGCCTTTGCTTTAGATAACAATTGTGCTTTACTTATAACTTCATGCACCTGAGACCTTACTCCAGAAAAGTTTAAAGGAAAGCCCTTTAAAAGATTAAAGGTGTAATCCACAAAAGAAGACAATGAATAAAGTTGATTGACTAATGTCTGTTTGAACTTGGTGAACAATTTGGGGAGAATGACCCCCGCAATAGATCTAGCATAATCATATGCATCCTCTTTGTTAGGTGAGTCCCACCTAAAAAAAAAAAAAAGGAATAGCTACAATTTGGGGACTCTTGAGTTTCATTTTTGCTCTTAAAGGAGACACCTGAAAAAAAAAAAAGAAAAAAAACACCATTTTTGTGTTATACATTGCATGATTAAAAAAGAAAAAAAAAATAAAGAAACAAACAAACAAAAAAATTTCAAAGTCCCACATGTGTAAATTTCTGCACCTATATGACTTAAGGGGGCATTTGTTGACATCAAAAAATTACTTGAAAGAAAATTTTTTGTTTATGGAATTGAGCCCAATCACTATTGGCCTAAATCATCAAATATTTTTTAAATAAATATTTTGGCAAGAATTCAAACTAATAACAAGTTTGTTCAGGTGAATAGACTTATCACTATTCAACCTAGAGGCGTAGTGTTCAAATCCCAAAATATCTTGTTCACCGCATCTCCAGAAAAAGGAGATTCACATCCTCATTTGAAGGAGATTCACATCCACACTTTCTCATCATTTTTTTTTTATTTTCACTACATTTCCATTAAAACAAAAAAGAGATTTGGATCCTTATTTGAAGGAATCTACACTATAACATCACTATTGCATTCCTCTAATTTGTCTTTCCCACAATTTTTTTTTTCTTTAATGAAGATTCAAAATTCCAAAATATAGGAATTCTACCCTCCTCCCTAAAAATAAAATCATACCC
Source organism: Sextonia rubra (assembly GCA_037013555.1). Classification (NCBI taxonomy): domain Eukaryota; kingdom Viridiplantae; phylum Streptophyta; class Magnoliopsida; order Laurales; family Lauraceae; genus Sextonia; species Sextonia rubra. Next base: position 13,822,839 of record JASUAD010000011.1, read on the forward strand.
ACCGTTGTAAAAGTAGGCAGACCTGGACCCTTATTTCAGGTGTCTGTCCCATAAATATAATACCTCCATTTAACTTTCTTATATCAAGGAGATTTGGGTCCTTAATGAGGAACCCGCCCTCCAATCTAAACAAAGATGGATCCTTGCTTTATAAGGATTTCACTCTTCAAAAATACCCCCAAGTGTAATAAAAAGAATTTTCCTACTTCTACGGTAACATTCACTAAGGCAAGAGCTAAGAAAAAAAAAGAACAATTAAAATCCAAAAAAAAAATAGCAATAGCATAGAAAATCAAATATGCTGACGATTATCAGTATTCATCAAAATAAAAAAGTTTACAAAGGCTATTTTTGTTTCATCTGAACAGTGATACATCTGGAACCATTGTATTGGTGGACCATCCATTCATAATGATGCAATGAATCTTGCCGGGCTTTTATAAGGCCACATTAGTTCTCTAGCCATATTAATAGAAGTAGGAAATTTTTTTGTGGTCTTTTGTTAGACAAAAAAAAAAAAAAAAGAGAAAAAACAAGCCAAAGGCATACAAATGCAATCCCCATTCAATGCACTAGAAATCAATCGAAGAGATCTTTCAACTTTTCCAGGTATCTTGAAAAATATCTAATTATGCTGAAAGTTGTTGCTCTAGGATCTGACATCTACTCTAAAGTACGTTCATCTCGAAAAGCACTCAAGGCGGTTTGGAACAAGCACGGTAAAGGTGTACGGCAATGTGCTAGTAAGATCATAGCAGTCCATAGGTTGAGTTCCAACTAAAGAATGGTTCTATGAGTTCTTGTAACCTTTGTTTGATATAGTGCTTGGTTTGGTCTCGGTCAATACGATAGGACCCGTGGTTTTTCCAGAGTAGAGTTTTCCACATGAAAAATTGTACCTCTCCTTTTTTTGATTTATTTAATTATTGCTTGCTAGGATAAAATATTTAATTAGATCCATTAAAATCAAAAAGGAAAATCTGATTAATGGACCTTAATCCGTTATTGGATTTAAATCATTCTTTCAATAGTCATGAGGTCCATGACCCAATGAGCAACCCTAATCAAGACCGCAAATGATCTATACTCAGATTTTTTGGGTTAGGTCCACCGCATAACCACATAATTAAGCAAGGCCCATTAGTCTCAAGTATAAATCTAAATAGTGGACATAATTACATAATTTTCTTTTAAATAAAAAAATGAATTCCTTCATCAGTACTACTATGAAGATTATGTCAAAAGAGGTTAAATCTCACACAAATTTAGAGTGAAAATCCACAAATTCAAGCACTTGATTATATCCCATAGCTCTCAACTCTCGTTAAGACAAAAACCATATAAAGTTATGCGGGAAAAATTATTAGTAAAAACAATGGTTTTAAGCACTTGTTTATTATGTTAAAAATGACAATGCTAAACTCTTGTTTTTTTTAAACCTAAAAGTTTAAATAGAAAACATACCCAAATTTATTTTTCATTAAATCCCTCTCGCGGCTTTCCCCTTTGGCGTCTTCTACAAATATGCATGTGAGATCATGCGGGATCTTCGGTTACTACTTCTCACTTCAATCTCACACACCAATTTTATAACACGTCTTCTCCTCCTTTCTGTTTTCTTGTTTTAGGTTTCCAAGCTCTAAATTCCACTTATCTTTCCCCAATCTACACCAAGACCAAGACTGTTCCAAACCCGGTTATGAATGTCTTCTCTTTCTTCTTTTCAATTTTTCCATCTTTATTTGCATATGATTTTTTTCATACACAATCTTAGTCAACACGTGCAATTGTCATCGCTCCCTTCTTAATTGAAAATCCTCTATATGTGAATGTATGTCTTCCCTTTCTTCATTTCAATCTTTCCATCTTTATTTCAATATGAGTTTTTTTTTCCTACACAATCTTATTCAAAACACCTACAATCATCATCTCTCTCTTTTTGTTAGAAAGTCCTATGTTTGTTATACTTGCCTTTGGCCTAAACTTAACTAGTTCTACCAATATTTAATGGTAATTTGATTTTTTCAACTACTAGTTGCATCCCTATAGACTTGCTGAAATACACCATGAAGCCAGCTATGGTTACTTAAATAAGTATCTTTTTTCAAAAAAAGTGGCTTGTTTTTCGTTTCTACTTGCCTTTATAAATTGATTGCCATGAGTAATTGTCCCATAATCATTCAATAGTAATACTCTTTCTCCGTAGGTTGTCTGGCCTCGCAAACAAACTTGTATCTTGAACTACCGAAGCAATCACTATTTGCAAAAAAAAAAAAAAAAGAATTTTAAGGTTTTGCCCTAATTAGGAATTCAAGTATGTTAAGATTGTTTTGGAGAATTAGGGCCTTTTGAATGTTTCAAAACACAACCAAACCCAATAAAAATGGTGATGCACAATTGCACAAATGTACAATTCTTCAAATTTTGAATAGGATGGTATCTTATACAAGATAATATATTCTAGTTTAAAGGCAAATCTAAAAAATATGTCTGGGGGCTAATGCTAAACATTTAGCAATATTTTCTACAAACATTGTGAGTCTAAGCTACTGAAAAGCATAATAGAGGAAAGCATTAGTTGATGATCTACCCCCCTCCATCTTATTCCTCAATGCTTCCAGTACCCAGTTTTCGACATAAGTATTTCTATGAAGTGTGCATTCATATGTAGATATAATAAGTCCATGATAACCAAAAATAAAATAAAATAATTCACACATCAATGGGAATATGTTGATGACCCACATGCTCCAATATGAACATACCAGCATAACACACTAACACTACTAAGACAAAGTATGATCCACAAACTTGCTTTGAACTCAAAACAATCAAACCAACAAGAGAAGCATACTTCTAAGGTGTGTTTGAGTTACCTCTTATAAACAAACATTTATTGCATGGGGATATGGCAACTTGAATTGAACTTCTTACACATTTCAAGAAACTAGAGTTCTCAGATTGGACACTACTCTTCAGATAAGAGTAAATAATCTTCTATTGTTACTTAACATACCAAGATTTTGAACTCTCTATGTCACGCCCACAGAATTGGGCCGGATCTAAACCCGGTTCAAAGGGTGTGAGAATTTGGGGCCAATTAAAATTTTTTTACATAAACAATACGGCCTCAATTCTGAGTGGATCGAAGTTCTTCGTGAGGCTATTACTAGTGATCAAGTAACCATAATCACATGCGGAGATGAAATCCATAATCATCGCAGATGAATATCATACATCAACTAAAGAACAAATCTCAATAATAATAAAGTCAAGGTCAAGTGCTTCGAAGCATAGTAATTAAAGTTATAAATCCAAGACAAATAAATTTAATGAATAAACTAATGGCCCAAACAAGGCCTTATTACATAATCTAAAGTTTCCAATCTCTGCACCAACTCTAAGACACTTCAGACGATGTCATCGGTGCTCCACTTAACAACTCTGCCATCTGGCGGAATCTCTTACATCACCTGACCCTCTGGTTCGGTACCGGTAATGAAAACTAGACACCAAAAGTAGTGAGTCAATTGATATAATCTGGCAAGAGGGTAAACTGCAAGCAATGGTGGTAATCAATTAAAGTAAAACATTTTTTACAACCTACCAAAAACATACTGAATGCAAACCCCATGGCATAAATGCACAAAAACGAGTATTCCTGTAGATACAATATACCAAAAATGGCTATTCCCACCGACAGATATACAAAAACGGGTATCCCCGCAAACAGATATACAAAAACGGGTATCCCCATAGACAAATATACAAAAAAAAAAGGTATCCCTGCAGACAAATATACAAAAACGGATATTCCCGCCAAATATAACAAATGGCACAGCTGTGTACGATAATCTATAGTACACGGTAACCCGATGGCGTACATCCACCTCTGAACTGCAATCGGTCAGATATATATACATATGCAAATGCATATGTCTACTAATGCATAATGAATCATAATATGAAACCATTAATTCATAATATTCATCCCAAAATCAATTTAAATAATTAGATTACTTAATTTAAAAATGTATTATGAATTGTGTGTCTTTTCAAGTTCTCTAAGGGAAAGTGCTAATCCACTGAACAATTATAGTTTGACAAATATGCGCAAGAGAACCAACCCTCTTTCACAATGGAAATATGAGTCCACGATGCCAATATCCTACATTCAGTATCTATCATGTGGTGCATCTGGAATCTCTCATTTCCATTTTGAATTCAATCTAATTCTCATGTAAACATTCAAGCAACTTCTCTCAAAAGACAGGAATCCATCTAATCCAATTATGTATAATTAGTGTGTTTTACAAATTTGGTAAAAGATGTTCAATTTTCAAATCCAAACTTAAATCAAATTATGAACAAAAAGGGAAAGAGGAAATAATTAAGTTCTTAATTAACCATGTTGCGTAGAAAAGTACCTTATCATTTTAAATAAAACAAAAGATCTAAATACCGATTCAACTTCAAAATTTAAACTCAATCAAAATCCAAATTAGAAATTCAAATACTTTCTAATTAAGATTTAATCACTCCTAATTAAATCTTAGTTAAGTTCTAATCAATCTAAATAAATTATTAATCCTAAGTAATTAATCCTCCATTAAATTTATAAACACCTAATTAAGAATCAAATAATATAATAAAATCTATTAATATACTAAACCATAATCAAAACATCACTTTCTAAATCATTTATAAAGAATATACTAAATCCTAATTACTTATTTATTATTATATATATTTTTAAATAAGCCCAACTAGTTGAACCCAGCCCAGCCACGACCTGGGCCCGCTAGCCACCTGGCAAACCTAGTCTGCCAACCTGGTAACACACAGGCAGCAGGGTGGGGCTGCGTTACGACGCGGCACTGCTGTAGTTTCTTTTTTTTTAATATATATTATCTTTTGTTACCCACAAATCTAAATCTCACAAAAAAAAAATCACATTGTTGATTCCAATCTTTATCATTAATCTTTAATCAAGATTCTAAACCCAATCAAAGAAATCAGACCCAAAGTAATGTTATTCACCAAGGACCAAACACATTGCAAGAAACCAAAAGATATTATTTACAGTTATCCACTTGCCTGGATTTTGATGCCGAAAGCGAATATGAAGACCTAACCTTGGAAGATCAACCTTGGTTTCCCCTCGGAGAACTTCTAGGGTTTGGTTGTAGAAAAAAAGAAGAAGATGGGAGAAGAGGGAAAACCCTAAGGGTTTATAATATGTGGAGGTTTTCCTAAATTACAAGGAAGGGCTCCTGCTTTCTAATGAGTTTTATAAAATTCCAAAAAAAGGTCTTTTTGGCTTAAAAGGGTCAAATAACTCAGGCCCAAGGCCCAAGAGTGTTTAATCAGTCCACCTACCCCCTCGTAACCCAACTCAAACCCAACAAAACCGACTCGACCGAAAAATAAAAAACTAGGGCCTGACAGTATACCTACTAGCTACTTAAAAATGATGTGCAGTCCTTGCTGAGTTACAAGTTCATATAACCAGCATTGGGCTTTGAAGGATTCATAGTATCTAATAATTTAACTAATGTATGTGCAAAAACTAATAACTGTACTCACTATTCAATAAATAATTGCAAATAAGTGATATTATGTATATCATGCTACTAGATAAGTGCTTGGGTTAGATAAGTCCTATTATATGTAAACAATAATTTTTGACTAACTGATATTATGCTCAGATGGGCTAGATAAGTGCTAGGGTATGGCTTGTAACTATTGTAGGAAGTTTAAAAGGATTTATTTTTCTTAATCATAGTGTAACTGTATTAGAATAAATTCTTTAATTTATATAAGACAAGAAATAAATTGGAGAAAAAATAATTCAAATTCAACATATTAGTTAAAACATTCAAAATAAATCTTATATTCCTTTATTTGCTTGGTAGGTGTTTTAGTTTGTCTGACCTAGCGATGTGGCAGTTGGCCTTTCTTTGGTAGGTGTTTTAGTTTGTCTGACCCAGCGATGTGGCAGTTGGCCTTTCTTAAATAGAAGAGAAGGCATGTTTGGAAAAGCAAAAGCTCTTGAAATAGTCATAGTATCTCTGTAAATAATCAATTAATCCTTTTTTAGTCTTCAAAAAGTGACAAATTTTCTTCAATTATTCTTTCATTTGAATGTGAACTTTGGTGCCAACACTACTCAGGACATCTGATTTAGGTTCGAATTTTATGTTGAATTCTTGTCATAGAATTTATGTTATTAGTAAGTGAAGGGGTAAAAAAACATACCATGGGTTAGAAAAAAGAAATGATTTAGAAATCACATTTAAAGTTGAATTGTTACACTTGTAAGCACTAGATTTATGTTGTATCTGCTTATATTTCTTATCTACCACAACCAAAAAAATAAAAATGAAAAGAAATAGGAACAAAGCTCCTTTTCTTTGACAAATATATTTAGGTCTAACCAAAATCTTAGTTTCTTGTTTCTAGCACCACTCATCTCTAACATAATGCAAGGTGATAAGGAAAGGAGCATATCTCCTTTAACTAGAAGAGAAAATCTAAGCAACACAGGTACCGCACTTCCTTTCATACATGCCACTAGGTTGTAGCTTAATTTAAATTTATTGTTGGAATTATATTAGGTGTATAATTAGTTTTGCTAGTCCCAATTATTTTTATTTAATCTATATTTGTACCTTTTCATACATGTTATCCACCTATTTTGATTGTTGCATATTTAAATTAGGTACTCTTATCCTTATCGCTTTTAACATTGATGGTCGACCTATGGGGCCTAATTCAATGATGTTCAGCACGCATATAGGGTATTTGACAAGGACAAATATCTCACCTAACTATACCAGTTGGAAAAAACTGTCAGATGCTTTTCAAGTTCAAGTCTGGGATTATGTGTAAGTGTTTTGTGCAATTATCACTATTATTTATATATTGTAATTTGATGTGGTAAATGCAATAGTTCAATTATGTTACATATTTTATATAGTGCTCATATGAAGTTTTAGCATGCCACAAATAATATGTGCTAAAGAGAGCAAATGATAGTTGGAAAGATTGGAAGTCATTTCTTCATCACAATGTTTAAGATAAATATGTCACAAATGCAGGAAGGAAAGCTTATGTCCCCTCATATGTCAGAAAGGAAGATTGTAAGTCATTTGTGGACATGGAATTAACAGAAGAGGCCCAAGCCTTTAGAGAGAAAGGTAGGGTTGCTAGTTCTAAAATGATTTGCCTTCACACTTCTAGATGAAAGGGACAGGATAGGGTAGCAGATGAAATGGTAAGCGTTATGTTTATATCATTTTTATTTTACATATATAATTTTATAAATAATCTAAATTTTATATCTCCAATTATTTATAGTAGCAAGAAAATCTCAGTGAGGAGATTGCTCATATGAAATTGTTTTTAAGAACTCATACTAAGAATGATGGATCAATTCGAACCCAAAAGTGGTGAGGAGAAATTTTCTTTTTCAGATGCATTTTATATCATTCAATATGATGTGGACAATATTTTCTTTTTCATGGGTATGGCTATCTTAATGTTGCACTCATCTATTATGTTTTGTATCATGTATGAAGATGAGTTTTTGAAGTGCAATGGTTGAATACAAATTAAAATTTTATTTTGTATGGGCAATGGGTTGTTCTTATAAGGTGTTTTCTTTATGTATATGTACTCATTTAGTTGTAAAAGACATTTAAATACTTATTTTTAAAAATATACTTATGTTGAGATCTTTCTTATGCTTGTTATTTATCATAGGTTTTGTAGAATGTCATTAGAAGTCTTCAAGAGGTTGATAGATGTCTTACAAAAAAAAAGGATCTAAATAATGACCTAGTTGCAAAGGTATTATTCATTTAGTTTTCTTCTTAATTATAAAGCTTGATAAGTGTCAATTTCATATTTGTCTAAATTTTGATGTCGTTTTCTTTTTATTTTTACAAATAAACTCAAGAATCAAGACCAATGGTCTATCAATCTAGGATGCTTGTGTTGCTTATGGGAAAGTGATTGGTTGTTCGTATCTAATGTTTTAATGTTTGTATCTATGGATGGATTATCGTTTTTATTAATTGTATGGATGATTATATAAATTATATGTATAGGTACTTTTTTATTTAAAAAAACAGGGAAAATGACACCTATTAACACTTGGTAATTTGAAGAGGACTCCATATGATTTTTAAAAATGACAGCTTTTACAACTTGAAAATTTTTTGGAAAACCCTTTTTTAATTAATAATTTATTTAAAAATGATGGTTTTATAATAATAATAATAATAAAGAGCTACTGACACTTAGAAAAGCAACAACTCAAAATACTTGTTAAGGCTTATGCATTAGATATGAACACTTGTTTTGGAAAAACTACACCAATATAAACAATAGTAAAAACGACAATTTGGATTGTTGTTTTTTTAGATAAACGATAGCTTGGAACACTTGTTTTTGCAATTTTTGACATCGGGTCTAGTTATTTCTATGGATGGATGGTGCCTCACCAACTATAATACTCATGGGTTGCCATAAAAGAGAATATTTTATAGGATAATAAAGCACAATTAGATTTTAAAATGTAACAAAAAATTATGACTTTACATTCATTCATACTAATTTTTTTTATTATTTTTACAAAAATTTATTATTCAAAATTAATATATTTTCTATGAAACATTTTTTTAAATTATCCTAGTGAACCATCTAAACTGAAAATTTAATACTATTCCAGTGTACCATAGTTCACCGAATTATTTAGATGATTGCCTGAGATTTGAGATCGTTCCAAGGATAAAAATAAAACTACGTGCACCGAATTAATCTCACAAAAAATTCTTTTATCAACCTCTTTTAATAACCACCATTTTTGTTGGGTTAGGTTGTGTTTCGAAACATTCAAAAGGCCCTAATTCTTCAAAATAGTCTTAACATACTTGAATTCCTAATTAGGGTAAAACCCTAAAATTCTTTTTTTTTTTTTTTGTTTTTGCAAATAGTGATTGCTTTGGTAGTTCAAGATACAAGTTTGTTTACGAGGCCAGACAACCTACAGAGAAAGAGAATTACTATTGAATGATTATGGAATGATTACTCATGGCAATCAATTTATTAAGGCAATTAGAAACGAAAAACAAGCTGCTTTTTTTGAAACAAGATACTTATTTAAGTAGCCATGGCTGGCTTCATGGTGTATTTCGGCAAGTCTACAAGGATGCAACTAGTAGTTGAAAGAGGTAAATTACCATTAAATATTGGTAGAACCGGTTAAGTTTAGGCCAAAGGCAAGTATAACAAACATAGGACTTCCAAACAAAAAGAGAGAGATGACGATTGTAGTTGTTTGAATAAGATTGTGTAGGAAAAAAAATCATATTCAAATAAAGATGGAAAGATTGAAATGAAGAAAGGGAAGGCATACATTCACATATAGAGGATTTTCAATTAAGAAGGGAGCGATGACAATTGCACGTGTTGACTAAGATTGTATATGAAAAAAATCATATACAAATAAAGATGGTAAGATTGAAAAAAAGAAAGAGAAGACACTCATACCTGGGTTTGGAACAGTCTCGATCTTGGTGTAGATTGGGGAAAGAGAAGTGGAATTTAGAGCTTGGAAACCTAAAACAAGAAAATAGAGAGGAGGAGAAGACGTGCTATAAAACTGGTGTGTGAGATTGGAGCGAGAAGCAATAGCCGAAGATCCCGCGTGGTCTCACATGCACATTTGTAGAATACGCCATAGGGGAAAGGCGCGAGAGGGATTTAATGAGAAATAATTTTGGGTATGTTTTCTATTTAAAATTTTAGGTTTAAAAAAAAAACAAGAGTTTAGCATTGACGTTTTTAACATAATAAACAAGTGCTTAATACCATTGTTTTTACTAATAATTTTTCCCATATAACTATATATGGTTTTTCTCTTAACGAGAGTTGAGAGCTGTGGATATAATCAAGTGCTTAAATTTGTGGATTTTCACTCTAAATTTGTGTAAGATTTAACCTCTTTTGATATAACCTTCACTGTAGTGTTGATGAAGGAAATTCATTTTTTTTGTCTAAAAGAAAATTATGTCCACTATTTAGATTTATACTTGAGACTAATGGGCCTTGCTTAATTATGTGGTTATGCGGTGGACCTAACCCAAAAATCTAAGTATAGAATATTTGTGGTCTTGATTAGGGTTGCTCTTTGGGTCATGGAACTCATGACTATTGAAAGAACAATTTAAATCCAATAACGGATTAAGGTCCCTTAATCAGATTTTCCTTTTTGATTTTAATGGATCTAATTAAATATTTTATCCTAGCAAGCAATAATTAAATAAATCAAAAAAAGGAGAGGTACAATTTTTCATGTGGAAAACTCTACTATGGAAAAACCACGGGTCCTATCGTATTGACCGAGACCAAACCAAGCACTATATCAAACAAAGGTTACAAGAACTCATAGAACCATTCTTTAGTTGGAACTCAACCTATGGACTGCTATGATCTTACTAGCATATCACCGTACACCTTTACCGTGCTTGTTCCAAACCGCCTTGAGTGCTCTTCAAGATGAATGTACTTTAGAGTAGATGTCAAATCCTAGAGCAACAACTTTCAGCATAGTTAGATATTTTTCAAGATACCTGGAAAAGTTGAAAGATCTCTTCGATTGATTTCTAGTGCATTGAATGGGGATTGCATTTGTATGCCTTTGGCTTGTTTTTTCTCTTTTTTTTTTTTTTTTGTCTAACAAAAGACCACAAAAAAATTTCCTATTTCTATTAATATGGCTAGAGAACTAACGTGGCCTTATAAAAGCCCGGCAAGATTCATTGCATCATTATGAATGGATGGTCCACCAATACAATGGTTCCAGATGTATCACTGTTCAAATGAAACAAAAATAGCCTTTGTAAACTTTTTTATTTTGATGAATATTGTTAATTGTCAGCGTATTTGATTTTCTATGCTATTGCTATTTTTTTTTGGATTTTAATTGTTCTTTTTTTTTTCTTAGCTCTAGCCTTGGTGAATGTTACCGTAGAAGTAAGAAAATTCTTGTTATTACACTTGGGGGTATTTTTTAAGATTGAAATCCTTATAAAGCAAGGATCCATCTTTGTTTAGATTGGAGGGCGGGTTCCTCATTAAGGACCCAAATCTCGTTGATATAATAAAGTTAAATGGAGGTATTATATTTATAGGACAGACACCTGAAATAAGGGTCCAGGTCTGCCTACTTTTACAACGGTGGGTATGATTTTATTTTTAGGGAGGAGGGTAGAATTCCTATATTTTGGAATGCTGAATCTTCATTAAAGAAAAAAAAATTGTGGGAAAGACAAATTAGAGGAATGCAACAGTGATGTTATACTGTAGATTCCTTCAAATAAGGATCCAAATCTCTTTTTTGTTTTAATGGAAATGCAGTGAAAATAAAAGAAATGATGAGAAAGTGTGGATGTGAATCTCCTTCAAATGAGGATGTAAATTTCCTTTTTTTGGAGATGCAGTGAACGAGATATTTTGGGATTTGAACACTACGCCTCTAGGTTGAATAGTGATAAGTCTATCCACCTTAACAAACTTGTTTATTAGTTTGAATTCTTACCAAAATATTTATTTAAAAAATATTTGATGATTTACGCCAATAGTGATTGGGCTCAATTCCATAAACAAAAAATTTTCTTTCAAGTAATTTTTTGATGTCAACAAATGCCCCCTTAAGTCATAGAGGTGCAGAAATTTACACATGTGGGACTTTGAAACTTTTTTGTTTCTTTGTTTCTTTATTTTTTTCTTTTTTAATCATGCAATGTATAACACAAAAATGGTGTTTTTTTTTCTATTTTTTTTTCAGGCGTCTCCTTTAAGAGCAAAAATGAATCTCAAGAGTCTCCAAATTGTAGCTATTCTTTTTTTCTTCTTAGGTGGGACTCAGCTAACGAAGAGGATGCATCTGATTATGCTAGCTCTACTGCGGGGTTCATTCTCCTCAAATTGTTCACCAAGTTCAAATAGACATTAGTAAATCAACTTTATTCATTGTCTTCTTTTGTGGATTACACCTTTAATCTTTTAAAGGGCTTTCCTTTAAACTTTTCTCGGGTAAGGTCTCAGGTGCATGAAGTTATAAGTAAAGCACAATTGTTATCTGAAGCAAAGGCTTTAGAGTCATCTGGTATGCTTCATCAAGATGCTTCAGAAAAGCTTGACTTGATTAGTCATGAGGAGAAGCTAAAAATTCAAGAGATTGACAAGATTACATTAGCCAATTCGTAGTTGAAAATCGAAGAACTTAAACTTCATTCTTCATGTGAAAGTTTAGAGAAAGAAATTTCTTCCATCAAGGAAAAGATTTTGTCCCTTCAGACACAAGTTGTCATGAAACAGCTTGAAGCTGACAAGTTCAATAATCGTTTACATGAGAATTCAAGAGAAGTTACAAATTTGGATAACACATTTGTTGATTCAAAGGATGAGCTAAAAGTGATTGTTGACCAAAAGCAAGATTTGGAAAGAAAAGTCCCTCGGATTATTCCGCAAAAACAGAACAAGTGTCAAGTGGCAACCAATTTGGAGTCAACCCTAATAGAGTTAATTCAAGAGTTATCTTCAAAAGAAAGGATCTAAATTTATATTAAATACATTTATTTTGTATTTGAAATGAATCACTGTAATAAATGATCCATCATATTTATTATTTTTGCATTTTGATTTCATCACATTTTTAAGCTTTTTTTTTTTTTTTTTTTTTTTTGCATAGTAACGCTTTATGAAATGTCCATTAATAGGAGGAAGTGTTCTTTCTCCATCTTGTGTAACAAATTGGTAAGCCCCATTAGTAAAGACCTTTTGTACTATATAGGGACCTTTCATTTTTGGTCAAATTTTCCTCTCGATAAATGAAAAATCACAATAGGTCTTTTCACTGTGAGAACTAAATCCTTTTTTTTTGAAAAACTTGATCTTCACTTTCTTATTGAATGCATTTGATGCCCGAGCTAGATAAGCTTCTAATTTTTGTTGTGCTTCAAGTCTCTTTCATCGAGTGCTTTAAGTTCTCAAAATCTTAGTCTAGCATTCTCATCATTGGTAAATGATTCTTGTATGCCAATTATGAGGGACAATAATTGCACATCAAGGGGAAGAACTGTCTCTCCTCCAAAGACTAGCGAATAAGGTGTATTTTGGATTGGGGTATGGAATGTTGTCCAATATGCCCACAAGGCTTTAAAAAATTTTTCATGCCAACCTCTTTTATTTTTAGAGACTATCTTCTTAAGAAGTTTACAAAGAGTCTTGTTAAATGCTTTTACGAGACCATTTGCTAATGCATAAAATGCTGATGAAAAATAGTGTTTGATTTTGTATTTTTTGGAAAATCTTTTCATATGCTGATTTTTGAAAGGGGGTGCCATTTTCAGTAATAATTCTTTGAGGAATACCAAATTGATAGATGATGTTTGTTAGGATGAAGTTAGAAACATCCATAGCTTTAATTGCTTTGAGTGGAAATGCTTCTGCCCACTTTGAAGAATAGTTAGTGGCGGCAAGGATGTATTGATGATTATGAGATGGTGGTGCTTTTATTGGTCCAATAATATCTAGTCCCCATGCTTCGAATGGCCACAATGACACCATGGGATCAATGGTTCTGGTGGTTGTTGAATAAAATTAGCATGTGTTTGGCAAACATTGCATTTTTTAGCAAAGTCCATCGCATCAGGCATCATAGTAGGCCAATAATATCCCATTCTAAGTGGATATAAAGTTTTGGGCTAGATTGGTGTGTTCCACAAACCCTTGAATGCACTTAATTTAAAGCTTCACGAGTTTCAATTTCTAAAAGACATCGAAGTAGCACTTTGTCTAATGAACATCTATATAATACACCACTTAGGGCTTGTTTGGTATGTCTAGTCTTATTTTTATAGACCATCTAAAATAGAGCTATTAAAAAAAGAGCTTTAAAAAAAAGAGGCTAGAATTAAAATATGTGTTTGGCAATGAAAGCATCTATTTTAAATAGACCATTTTAAATCAATAGTTGAAAATTTTTCACAAATATATTGAGATCTAGTAGGTATTAAGCCTTGAAATTTTACTTCATAACCATGTTTGACCTTCCAAAGAGATCTAACGGTTTGGATCTTGTGTTTGAGGCCCCTAATTTTTAAAAAAAATATTTAATAATTCACGTTTTTATATAAATATCTCAAGTTTGGTGATGATCCAACGGCTGAAATTTGGTCTCATAATGGTCATTGACCTTCTACACATTTTCAATGGTTTGGATTGTTATTTACTGTCCCAGAAATAATAATAAAAAATAAAAAAGGGGCTGCCTGTGGACTAGTTACAAATTCAGCATAAAAATTCAATGGTTGAAAGTTTTTCATAAATATCTTGAGATCCACAAGGAATCAATCCTTAAAAATTGACCCCATAGCCGTTTTTAGTCTTCCCAACATTTCCAATGGTTTGGATCTTGTGTTTGGGCCCCACAGAATTCAAAAACTAACATCCAATGGCTCACGCTTTCTTGCACATATCTCGAGATTCAGGATGAATTAACGGCTGAAATTTGGATGGGTGGCCATAATTGATCATGTGAACATTTTCAACGGTTTGGATGTAGATTTAGGGGCTCGGATTTCGAGAAAAATCAAAAAAACCATTCTGGGCGTGATCCATGTTTTTCACTGTAGCTGGGCGCCTCTTTTTTTCTCCCTCTTATTTGGAAATGCATCATGTAGCCTCCTCTTCAAAATAGAGCTTTTGCCTCTATTTCTCTAAATTAAATAGAGCTAAAAACACATGCCAAACGCCTCTATTTTTCCAACTCTATAAATTTTAGACATTTAGATAATAAGAGGCTAAATTTTAGACTTGCCAAACATACACTTAGTAACACAAATCGTGGTGCCCATCTTCTAATATCTTTCTTATCTTTTGAATCTTGAGGGAGTCTTCCATTTTGCAAGACTTCAATAATTGGTTGTCGCCAATCCATCACTTCATTTTCCATTACCAAGATGATATTACTTGTGTTAGTTGGAGTCGTTTTTAGGACTTCTTGAATATTTGGGATAATTCACATTTCTTTAATTTTAATTGGCAAATTTATCCTATTTGTTTGGGCTAAAGTTGTAGTGAAGTTAGTGAGCACATCTACTCAGAAGTTCTGTATTCTTGGCATATAACAAATTTGAAAATTCTAATAATTGTCAATCAAACTTTTAGCTTGTTCAAAATACTCAATTAATTCAGGCTTTCCACCATCCAACAGCATGAATAATGCGTTATTAGGCAACTCCCTACAGGAGAACTTATCCTGGATATATTTCATGAGGATGTATTAATTACACTCTTACCTGAATCAAATATGTAATGACTAAAAACCAAATATAAAAATGAACATTAGTAAATTATTCAATTGTGTTACTACAAATGCTGAAATGTCATTTGCCCCCAGCTTTAGCACTGCCTTACAAGGCCTACATTGAGTTATTAACAATCAATGGGCTGAATGAGTATCAAATTGGGGTGAGTGTCAATTAATAGCATGCCACTTTTGGATTTTTGGTATCTATTCTTAAATGTAAAAGAATACTTTTTTCCTTTAATTTTTAAATTCATATTCACTTCTTATTTCACATACAATTTTACATTTTCTATTGCATATTGTTTTCTTATTTTTAAACATTAATGCCAATTAAAATTAAATTTAATTTAGTTTAAAATATAAAAAAATATATATTTAATTTATGATCATACGGCTAAGTAAAGAAAATCTTTTTTTTTTCTTTTTATGACCCAAGGTATCCCTCATCAACCCAGCCTTCGAACCTTTGGCCTCTGACCCAGTGGTTATCCAATTCCGACGAGCAAGCACTATTCCGTAAGGAGTATATGCACACACATAGTACCAAGATAACTCAAGGGGCGAGAGTCGAACTCAAGACCAAAGCAAATTCAAAATTCAAACCAACTGAGCCACCACCTTAGCAAAAAATAAAGAAAATCTTAAAAGTATCTACAAATGTTCTCATACATTTTTTTACAAAAATGCCCCCAAAGGCAATATACCCTTCCATGTCCCTTTGTTTTCCATCAATTTTCTCCTATAGGTTTGAAAAGTCAAATAGGGAAGCTTCTGCAAAATTGTCACATTCAAAGAACAAGGAGAAAGGGTGGGGGATTTGAATACAAAGAATGCTATCGAGAAAAAGATGGGGAAACAAATATTAGGTTGTGACTTTAATGCACCCTTGTTTGGGGTTAGTTTGGATTGTCTTTGGATATTGTGCATTTTTGGATGCATAGAAATGAGAAAAGTGGTCTTCTTGCGTTCACCTCACCAAGTAGGTACTTGGTTTTGACTTGAGTACATCGGAACACCCGAACATTCCTTTTAACTATCTAGAGATTAAGATTCGCCTTTTACCCTAATAGGTGTCAATTTTCACTAGTTGTATAGAGTTTGAACCCTGAATATGCCATCTTTTTTTGTGTAAGGGCCATTTTCCTATGTGAGTGGACCTTTTTCTCATGTTTAATCTTGGATTACAAAAATTAATTATTATGCTTTCAATGAGGCATTCCAAAATTTCTTCCTTCCCATTCCCATGTTGCACAGCAGAAAAATCTTGTGATCCATGATTTCACAATGACAAATGCCCAAGCAATCAATCACATGAATACAACAATATACTTATTAAGCCTAATGATAAATGCCCAAGCAATCAATCACATGAATACAACAATATACTTATTCAGCCCAAAGCCATGTGCTTGCCCTCCACCCAATAGGAGTTCGACATGTCATTCGAATTTTCAAATTTCTAATCACATGTTTACAAGACTCTCGTGGAGTTAAAGTCTTTATTTTGTTTCCATATTTTCCCTTTCAAATAATGAAATCTTCTCAACTTCTCTTCGCACAAAACTCCTCTAACCATATCCCTAATCGTTCTCAGCCCTATCTTTTACTAATCTTCAATGTCTTTACTAAGAAAATACATCAATGGCCCCCATCTTTTTAATTGGAACCATTCAGATAAAGTTTTTCTTTCCTAGCTAGCACCTTGAATTGAAGTAAGACCTACCTTCAATTTGATGATTTACAAATGTGATTTTAATTAAAAAAGAACTTTAAAAGACAAATTAGGAGAGTGAATCACAACAAACATGGACACTAACAGCATAGAACCAAGACTTTTACCACCAAAAAAAAAAGCACCAAATCAAGACTTTTTTCTCCTAGTGGGGCAAAGTAAGTGAGAAAAATCTTAAATTAAATTGCTAAATCTAATAATAATATATACTAAAAATTTTAATTAAATTGATGAATTTGAAGGACATAATCTTTATTGTTTATGAGATAAAGAGTTAGAATCAGCAAATGATATTGTATTAACCTCTTTGAACATTTTCTCTTAAAAAAATATATTGATTGAGCCTTTATAAAAGAATTACCAAAATTAAAAATATTAGAAGTACTAACAGAATTAACAAAAAAATCAACAAATGAAAATGCGATGTTAATTTCTCACCCCAAAAACCCAAGGTCCACAACCAATTAACTTCAAGGTGGAACTTTGGTGGATGGCAAGAATACCTTATTAAAAAATAGTCCAAATTATTTAAGGATGGGCTCATGAGAAATTCATGATGGTGACTAATGAAACCACTTATGAAAATTTGAACATCCCAAAATATCTAAAATCCTCACAAATCTCCATCAAATTGGGTTTTAGCTCACTTTCAGATTGATCACTTACAAAGGTCATGGACAAAATACTATAACAAATTTAATTTTATTGTTCAAATTGAATGGTTTGCATTAGAGAGATCGAGCTCATTATTATATTTTTATGAGATATTGTTCTCCTAGAGCAACCTACATTTTTATAAAATGCAGTCCAGGCCCACTTAGATATATCAATATAAGAGGGCAGATGGAAAGGTCTTAGAGAGCCTTATTAGATTATCTTAACCGTTGATTTAATGGATTTAAAGTTTAATAGCATCTTAACTGTCCTTTTTTTTTTTGGTAGATACAACCTAATGCCGAGTGAAGTTCAATGAATGTGAAATTGGTCCTACTTTGTAATTCCTAACGGGTGGGTCCATATTCATAATTACAAAGGTGGGTGCACACTATAATTCTCATAAAGGTGGGTCCCATATTGCCATTTGTAATGGTAGGTCTCATATATAATAATAATCCCTACATGGGTCCTTGTTGTAATTCCTACAGTGGGCTCATGTAATTTATCACATCGGCCCACATTCTTATATTCCTATAAAAAGTAGTTTCCATGTTCTAATTCATGAACCTTTGGGCCATAATACCTTCTTTTAGGTATGTCATTGAAAATCAGTTTGCTTCTTCTATGAGATCCAAGTGATTGCATGGATTCTATCATCGTTGTGAATTGCAATTTTGCAATTGTCTTTTTTTACACTTTTACCACTTTCAAATCATTCAATCAATAAATGATATCAATTTTCATGGAACAAGTAGTTAAATGTTTGTTAGAATTTGTATGGCTTGGAATTTTCATCTTAAAATTTGTAAGAGTTTTGACGGTTCCTTAATCTCATTGTGGCAAAGGTCATCTAATAAACTCTTGCCATATACAAGCACAAAAGTATTGATGAGTGCTTACCAAAATTATTGCTTGCACCTCAATTTAGGTTGTGAAGGTGTGGGTATAACACTATAATTTTAAGGAAAAAAAAAAGAAAAAACCCCATCTGAACACTGTACTTTTGGGATCTATTGAAGTGAATATTCTCTATTTCTCATAATAACGCCTTTGGTATTTTCTTAATAAGAATTCTTCATAACAAATTTAATATATTGCTAAACTGAATTGTATATTAGGATTACCAAGATTGCCATAAGATATTAATTTTAAATATATATAATTTTATTTTAATTCTTTTTTATTCAAAGATATTTATTTTTAATATATTTCTAATCAAAATCTTAAATTTAATATTATTATTATCATGTTCATATTATTATTTTCATGTTCAATGATTGGGTAGGAATGTTTCATTGATAATTGTATGTAATCGAAATTTAACTTTAATTTGACTTGATATTTGTGCTTGATAATATTAATTGTTTAGTTGCTTAAAATTTTTTTACTAGGAAACTGACTTTTTTTAGGCTTCTTTTCCTGCATTGTGAATTTGTTTTGCTATGACCACACATAAAAACATGACCTTTACATAGAAACATGACTTTTTAAAAATTAGATTGATGACTCCCATTTCTATTGCAAACCAGAAGGGTAAAAGGGGTTGTGGTAGCCGTTGACTGGCTAGCTCATTTGTGCTGAGTTGGGCCGTACCCAGCATCACTAGGGTTGAGCCTAACACAGCCCATGGCATGCCTTATCTTGTGCCACATTGGGCCATGCCTAAGACTTGCTAGGCCGTGCCACCCACATGCCCTTCTATTTTTTTTTAATTTATATATAAATCGAAGGAGACATTTTTGACTTCTAGGATTTCCAGCCTAGAAAAAAAACTAAAAATAATATATTAAATGCACAAATATGGATGCTAATTTACAAATGAAGAGAAATACTTCAATTATATTTAGTTTTATATTAATTTTATGGAAAAAATAAACATTTTTAAGATACAAATGTGCTGTGCCAGACAATTCCTAGCATCACCGAGGGTCAGCCGAACACGGCCCATGGCATGCCTTGTCCCATCCCACGTTGGGCTGTGCCTTAGACTGGTTAGGCCATGCCACCCACATGCCCTTCTAATTTATTTTAAAAGAAAATTTATATATAAACTAAAGGAGACATTTTGGACTTTTAGGATTTCCAACTTAAAAAAAATTGAAAATAATGTGATAAATGCACAAATATGGATGCTAATGTACAAATGAAGAGAAAAACTTCAATTATGTTAAGTTTTTATTTATTTTATATCAAAATAAATTAATATTTTAAAATATAATTGTGCTAGGCCATGGCAAGCGTGCTTTATGTCATGATGTGGTTGACACAGCTAAGGCATGGATCTTGTCGTGCCACCTGCAGCTTAGGGCCATTTGGCCCAATATGGCCCCGCCCTTGGGCCCATGTTCGACTAGGCCAGCAAGGTCAACGACATCAATGTGTCAAGCTTGGGCGGCCCTCCAAGATTTACACCCAAATGTAGACCCATATCACAACATGGTTAAATTTGGCCTAATAGTAATAAAGAAATTATGATTTTTAGTGGTCTAGATCTTAATGGAGTACTTATTAATCAACTGATAAGTTTTTGTTAAAATAATAAATAAAATTGGGGTGAGTTGAAAACAGTTTTTTTTTTTTTTTTTTTTTTTTTTTTTTTTTTTTTGCATAGAAAGAGTCTGCTAAAAAGGATGTATAAGTAGTGTTAGGGATATGACAGGGTGGCTTGGAAATAATGCTAACTTAATAGATACAAGGGTATTCTTGGAAACACTGGCGAAACCCCGCACTCAATCCTAAAAAATTGCAAAAGACCCCCAATAAGTTTGAAAACTTTATGTTTTGTAACCTTTTTATATATTTGTTTTAGATTGAGGCCCCCAAGACAAATTTCCTGGGTCCACAAATGCTTGAAAGAAGTTAAGTTCATCAAATGCACGTATGGGTGAGAATCCGTGAATGATGGGTTGGTGAAGCCTGATCTGGGGTAATTATGTAATATGTCAGTTTAATCTTGACCCTCTGTTATAAGGGTAGATCTGACGGTTGTTACTGCTCAGGGTTTTTATAAATTAGGGCTTTTGTTTTATTCTGGGTGGTGTAAGAAAGAGAGAGTTGGTTTTCTACAAAGAAGAACCCTAGGAGAGTGGTGTGTTCTTGTAAACACAAGAAGAGGATTGTTCTTCTTGTGGGTGATCTCTAAACAATAGTAGAACATGTTTGAATCTCCATGGACGTAGCCCACATTGGGTGAACCACGTAAATCTGGTGTCTATTGTGTGGATTGTTTGTTTTTCTTGTTTTTTTCTCTTTTTCCCAACAGTGATTGCCGTTCTTAGTTTCTATTTATATGCACCAATGTGGAGCAACCTAATCGGAGAGGATTAGTTTTTCCACCATATTATGGTGCAGCAAAGATGCCCGGTGGCCCTGCTGTCAGCCAAAATACTTACTTCCATGAGAAAGAGAAACTTCATCAATTGTTTTCTCCATCTACTCTATCAGAGTCAGAGGTACAATAGCATTACAAAATAAAATACACCATAGAATAAAGAAAATAACCACAAGCCATGAGCCTTGGTCTTCACTAACCCAAACAACCCCAACAAATAGAATCCTCTTGCCCGTCGTAGATTTGTTATGTGATCTTGGATCCAAATTTCTTTTAGATTGACCCACGTGCTTCAACCTCAACCCAATTTTTCTCAATCATCTACCATACGAGGACCAAGTTCTCTCGCGCAGTCATGGCCCACCCACCTCTTGCATGCATGCACAGGACAAAAGCAACGGAGACCAAAAACTAAAGGAAAGGAATAGCTAGCGATATATTATTTTTATTTAAAAAAAGACCACTTCCTCCTCTGATGTTGTTTAGCTTTTCTTTAGTTAACTGTCAAGTCAAATTTTAAGCCTAGATCTTTTATAAAAATACCTTCAAAACTTTGAAACTATGGGCTTGTTTGGTATATCTTATTAGTTTGAAATAGATCTACGTGAAATAGATTTATTTGACACGGCTCTATTTGGAATGATTTTTTTAGAAACAGCCCCATTTGGTAACACACAAAGACTAAGTAGAATAGATTATTTTAAATCAATGGTTCAAATTTTTTTATAATTTTCTTGAAATCTAGAAGGAATTCAGCATTTAAATTTGACCTATAGCCTTCTTTAGTATTCCAAAGAGGATCAACAGTTCGGATCTTGATATATGGGCCCACAAAGCCCATAAAATTACATTAAATGGTCCTTTTTTTTTTTTGGAAATACCACAAAATCTACGATAGATCAATGGTTCAAATCTGAAGCATAGCTGTATTTGAAGTGCTACATATTTCCAACGGTTAAGATGGGAACTTCCTGGCCCAAAATACGAAATAGAAACTGAAAAAACAAATTGATGAAACATCACGGTGCAACTGTTTAGAAAACGTAGGACTATCCAACGGTTCTCAGTTTTTTATCATTTTCTCTAAATATGGACCCAATCAGTGGCTGGAATTAATCAATAGAGTCATTTTCAATCTGCCAAATAGGATTAACGGTTCTGAACTTGATCATGGGGCCTACAAAATCCAAAAAATTTGATCCAATGTTATTTAGTTTTCCTAAAATATCTCAAGATTAAAGGCATATCAACGGTTGAACTTTGACATGCTAGCCGTTTTTGGCCTTATTCATGATTCCAACGGTTCAGATTATTGTTTAGGGTCCTCAAATTGGAGACAAAAAGAGAAAACTAGTAACTCTGAAACTACCGCCTCAAATGGGATGTCTTTCCACTTCACATGCAAGCGTCTGTTTCAAATCATGTCGTTTTTAACGCTGGCCAAAATAGAGGATAAACCTCTTTTATCAGTTTTGAAATGGAGGTAGGTAAGGTGGTTACCAAACAGTCATAAACAGTTTTCAAACAGTATTAAGAGGAAAAGAGCATGATAATAGACTTTTCAAACAGCCCCATATCATTACTACCATGATTAATTTTTATTTATTCATTTTTTCATACATGTGTATATATGCCATGCTTTACACACAAGCGATCAAGGTAGTAGACATTTTAAGTTCCAAAGAAACAGTACTGGAAAATGTGAATTCTAAGATATAAGACAATATATTTGGCAAAAATTGAAAATGTTATGAGTAAAAAGCAAGACAATCACAACATTATCTGAAGCATTAGTAAAAACATATAAAAAGATTATATAAAAATCAAATTGATAGAATTATTCATAATCATAATTACTGTATTTTTAAATTTTAATTATTGAAGATGAATTTATTTTCTATTACATTCTTTTTGCTAAAAAAATATATCCCAAAGAATCCACAAAATTGATAATAACCAACATTTGCCCCCATACCATAATTAATTTATGGAGAGTAATTAGTGCACCGCTGAGATTTGGGAGTGTTCAATGATAAAAAAAAAATACAAGAAAACAAGAAAAAAAAGAGATAAAAATTCAACTCCATGCACCAGATTGGTTCACAAAAGTAAATGACAAACTCTGTGGTGGGCAAGAGAAATGACAGTTGCCGTGGGAAGAGAGATGTTGTAATCCGAGTTCTTGGACATATCTCCAAGCTCCACATCATCTTACAATTAGAACATCCATGAAACATCCCAACTACTTCAATCTTTTGTCAGCATTGTAAGATTCTACAACTCATACTCATCCTTCAAAAATAAATCAGATCAAGTTAAAAACATCTTAACTAGCAATCCAATATAAATAGGCCCTCTACTTAATGAACTCAGAACATAAAGATAGGCCTCTCCAATTTGACTCATAAAAAGGGCAGGATTGACCACTTGCATACATCAAATGGCCCCAATCACACTGGTGAAAATAGCATTTCTAGTGGTGATCATAACAACCACAGTGGACAGCTATGAAGTCAGAAGCATGCGGATGAAGGAAAAAGAGACCAAGATGGTTTTCTACATGCAAGATTGGGAATCTGGCAAGAATGTAACAGCGGTCCCTGTGGCGGGAAGGAACGCTACAAATTCAAGCGTACTCAACTTCGCGACGATCATGGTTGTTGATGATGCAATTACAAAAGGGCTAGATCGGCAATCCAAACAGATTGGACGTGCGCAAGGGATCTATGTCAACTCGGCGTTGGATGCTTCTGATCTTCACCTTCTCTTTTCCATAGTATTCACTAACAAAAAGTACAATGGTAGCACCATTGAGATCCAGGGGGCAGACCGATTTTTCCTAAAGCAAAGAGAGGTGTCTGTGGTGTCTGGAACAGGGTATTTTCGATTTGCTAAGGGGTTCGCCGTGTTGGAGACAGTCTACCTTGACCTGGCTAACCTCAATGCAGTGATCAAGTTCAACGTCACCATTCACCACTATTGAACTGATGGTTCATTCTTGTCAGGAGTGATGTTTCTTATTTTTCTATTTATAGCTATCTTGCAGTAGTTAATTTGTGATAATAACATGAGCGATGGACTAGTTAGGCAGTCCCTAAGGGAGAACCTTTCTTGGATTTATTCTATAAGAATTCATTGATATGCATTTTGTAATGGCAGATGAAATAAATAAAAATGAACATTTATAACTTCTTCAATTATGTGACTCTTTTCTAGTACCCAGCTAGGGAGGCTGGGACCTAGAAGAAGCAATAGCCAAGGTTAAGAAGCCCGCTTTGCAGAAAGAGTAACCCGCAAATCAAAACACTGAATTTGGGGTACCCAACCAACTATTAGACGACTGTTGTTCTCTCCAATTATGTGACTTAAAATACTGAAATATCATTTTACCACCTTTAGCAACATTGCATTGGACGCACTTTTGGTCATCACCAATCAAGTGCTTGGATGAGTGTCAAACTAGAGCTAGTGTCAATCCATGGGAGCAAGTGTCAAATTAGTAGCATCCATCATCAAATTGCTAGCATGCGGGTTGATGAAGAGGGGTCCTCCAGAGTGTTCATTTCATTTAAATATAAGAGCCTCCGTCTCTCATGAAATCATCATATTCATGCATATTTTTGCAATCCAAATATGTTTTGTGGGACCTGTTCTCATCAATTTTGTCACAATCCTAGCCTAAGAAATCGAGGATTACTGTAAACCTAATCAATGACACATGTACTCCCGTGCATACACACTTAGACCCTGTCTAAATGCACATGCACAAAGGAATTTCACACGTGCCAATACCATGTACGCGGAAGCTGTAAGAATCAAAGAGAACACTAACATAAACAAGATTTCAAAATATTATAATGATACAAGATATACAAAGAACAAGAAACTCCAACTATACAAGTGTGAGGAACAGTTTCCAAGTAACCAAGACACCAAAATGCAAGGAGTTAAACAGCTCTAAGAAAAACACATGATGCATCCAACAAAATCCCAGAAGAAGTCTATCCTGCCATGATGCTCTCCGGTAGAGTGATTACATCCACTCCTCTAGCCCTGTACTATGATGCTCTCCGGTAGAGTAATCACATCCACTCCTCTAGCCCTGAAGGGGCCTCTGAGATTTCTTCTGGAGTCTTACCGACTGTTAAGGGGTTGGTAGTGGAATTTGAACTTACAATACCAAGGACAACTAGTGAATACAACAATTCAGCAAAGTGTAAGCAACACTAAGGTAACACGCATTGTATTTAAAAGAATCATTAACAAGTAATTTGCATAGAGTTCAACTTTGTGTACTAGGCAAGTTATGCATTAGAATAAAGCATGCTACAAGAATCAATGCATACATGTCGTGTACTTTACTATGTGGTTACTATATTTGCCATATCCTCCCTCTAGGGATCTTTACATAATGAGAACACCATCGACCGGGCCAAGGTACGAATGGATCTCGGTTTTCTAGGGTTCGGAAGCCCTAAGACATAAATATACTATAGCGGTACCATACATACTACACCAAAGTCAACCCCGCCGGGTATCATAAAGCTGAGGTTGAGTAGTGCCTAACTATGTCGATTCAATATTATCATTGGACTTAAGGAATTATATTCAATGCATTCGTAAGAACACTCATAATCAATGTTAGGGACATGTCAAACAAGGCTAAGGAATACCCCATACCATATCGAAAGGACACACATTGAACATTCAATGCATACATAAGAGTGGAGGGTAATAATCATCATCCAATATGCCATGCAATACAATTTGATTAAATTAAGACAATTTACTAGCTAATCATAATCTAGTCATCTATTGTTTCTAATCATGCATGATAATGTAGTTTTAAGTTATCCGATACACAATTGTCTTTCTCTTTGTGTTGCATTGTATAGGCAAAGTGTATCGGGGTCCTTTAAATTAACACCCATGGGGAGGTGCTTAATAACTGGACAATACACATGAATGAATCACGGCCCTCAAAATCATTCATGCGATTCTCGTATTCCATTGGGCAAGTTAAGGGTTATCTACATTCCAACTAGAAGGTCCTACAAGGTCTCTCCTACCTACCTTTTCTTCATTTTCAATGGTCTCATGGCTTAGTCATGGGTGACCTACAGCTTAGCTGTATTATGCACTATGGCTTAGCCATGGTTCCCTAGAATTTCTTCCGTATTTATGGTGAGCTACAGTTAACCCGTACTTCCTCTTATAGCTTGACCGTGATTGTTTTACTGCTAAGCCACGATTGGGTATGGCTTAGCCGTAGCACACAGCACGGCTTAGCCGTGGCTGGACCGTAGAAGGTTTACTTTGATATCTACTATTTGGACATCAAGCAGTAGCTTGACCTACGGTTGAGTCGCAGCTAACCTACGGCTTAGCCGTAGTACATTCTACGGCTTAGCAGTAGCTTGACCGTAGTATAACGTTGCAAATGTCAGCTCTCTGGAAGGTGAGCCGTGAAGTTCTACGGCTTAGCTGTAAGCTTTAGAGGGTCACGTTCTGAACCTGTTACAGAACAATAGAATTTAAACCATTTACACCATGGAGACATCATGCATAGAATTAGCTAATATGAAAGGGCTTTAAATTATTAAATACATGAGAGATTAAAGAAACTGATGACAATCATCATTTACTAACTTGTGTTCATCTATAATGTGCTTATACTTGCCTCAAATGAGCTTTTACAAGTTACTTGTTATCCTTGGCTCAAGTTCAACGTCTACACGTAGCTCTGACCACCATGCATGTAAGAAGAAAGAGGAGTTGAGTGTATGCAGTAAAGGATGAAACTAAACAATGATATACTTGGAAACAACTCTTACCACAACCCACACAAAGAGATGACGTATAAGATGGGTGCACGAGAATTTCCCCTCCTTTCTTTGATTGTGGAGAAGAAAAAGAAAAGGAAAAATAAGAAATGAAAGAAAGGAGAAAACAAGAAGAACAACATTGAGAGAGAGAAAGAAGTCTGGAGATGAGTCAAGGTCGGTGCATGCATTTCTTTTTATAAGATAAGTATTGGAAAATTTATATAACAGTCCTAAGGTGAACCAGAATTATAGTTTGAGTCAACTAACCATCCAACGGAGACAAACGAAGTCATTTGCATACAACTCAGTTACGGAATTAATAAGCTCGACGAGATACACATGATGATACCAAGATGATGCATGAATGACGAAATCTTACAAAATCTAAAAATACGAAAAAGGGCTCATGTCTACCTAATCTAGGTTAAACTCAACCCAACTACCTATCCATGACCCGAAATGAAATGCAAACAAAAACAAAATGACAAGCCTAGAACACAGTCGCTAGACGAAGACCAAAAGACTAGTACTTAAATGTTAAATGGGATTAAGTTGGGTCGGAGTGTTACAAATTTCTACTAAGTATCTAATATATTTAAGTTTTCTCGATGTCCAAAACCTGATTTATTCCTCCATATTAATGATCTGGCTTATATGATCTACTCAAATTGCAATATATATCTCTATATATAGATATAGGGCTTTGATCTATGAGAACTGTTCTCACGCATACATCGTAACTTTTTAGGGGGCCCGCTTGTAGGTCTCATTTGAGGATAGGACTAGGGGGATGGAAAGATCGATTTGGGACCACCCCACATATCAAGTTTAGCCCCAATCACATGTCCCTAACCTTTTTATCTGTAGCCTAGAAATTCAGTCCATTCGGATTGGTGCACAGTCAATCCGATGGTCCAGTAAATTTGGATCTTATTGAAACTTGGGGCGAGTGACTATCCGGGGGGGGGGGGGAGGAGGAGGGGGTGTTGTCTTTATGTATTGTAAGGTTTGGATTGGATGATAAATGGGCCCAACCTAAAGTTCTCACAAAAAAATGGTGAGAACTAGTTCTCATAGGATTATTTCTCGTATATATTATATACATATATATATATCCAAAAACCCACCAATCCCTTCATATTATTGGAGGAATGAGCGATCCTTTGAATCTCTATTGTGCAGTAACTTTTGAAATCATTATATTATTTTATCTTACATGTATTGTAGATATAGCAATAAATAAAAGAATTACAGAATTGTTATGAATATGATGTATATTTCTTTTTTCCTTTTTTGGTAACCTTGCGAAAGGGCTCGACTTGAATATAGACATAATTCACACATGTAAGATAATAGGAACACAACTCACACATATGAGGTAATGGGGACTTGTACATGTTAGGAAATAAACACAACTCACACATGTGAGATAATGGAGACTCACACATGTGGTGAGATAAACTATAACTCACATATATGAGATAATAAAAACTCACATACGAAAAAATAGGAAAGCCAAATTTAAACCTGTGACCTTCGAATGATAACAGGCACTCCTTACCTTTAAGGGAAAAGCCATTCTCAAATACCATGTATGTTAAAGACAAATAGTAGAGGATTGACCAATAATATATTCTTTTGATAAAAGGAGCATTGTCTGCGCTCAATACCATTACAAGTATACATGAAGTAGCCTCCAACCCAAAATAGGGAAAAATAAAACTTGAAGTAGTTTCTTCTGATTTTCCCCTCTCTTAAACAATTAATGATCTCACATGTCATGGTTTGTGTGATGATGTAAATTTAATCAATCTATAATTAAAACTGTACGTGCACAATTGTCCTTTTGAGACAATGGCAAGTATGAGTCGATCCCATAGGGAGCACTTTTTGAAATTTCTTTTTTTTAAATAATAATAAAATAAATTTGAAATCAAGATATGAATGAGAAATCAAAATAAAACTACTATACAAATAAACGTTATCTCAAAGTCCAAAGGTTCAAGGTAATTACAGTTTGAGTCAATCATCTATCCTACGAAAACAAACGACGTCGTTTGCAAGCGAGTTAGTTATGGAAATTAACAAGCTCGACAAGATACACGTGTTGACACCAAGATGATGCATGAGTGATGCATGCTTATAAAATCTAAAATTACGAAAAAGGGCTCATATCTATCTAATCCAGGTTAAACTCAACCCAACTACCTATCCATGACCCGAAACGAAACCCAAAAGGATAAACCAACAAACATAAAACTTATATGCTAACAATTTACTCAAAATTATATTAATTAGTCGCTAAACCCGATTAACTTGGGTCGAAGTGTTACAGATAGTGCTCTAAAATCTTGATTTAGCTTAGGAATGCTGTTATAAGGAACATGTCCTATACAATGTCACGGCTATTCAATTTTGTGTCCTTTTTTAGAGATCTTCTTTCATTTTTGGAGTGAAGATATCAAGAGGGATCTAAACCTTATTTGCACTCATCCTGAGGTCTATGAGCTTCTTGAGATTATACCCCATGTTCTTCATCATGTTGCAAACCACTGGGTTGTAGATGTCAAGCCTTATTCTCCCATCATTGGTAATCTTGCCAATAGAATTTGAAGTGGAAGCATTTTCGGTTCGATGAAAAACTACCGAGTGATTATGTTGGTTGGATGGTGGCATAAAGAAGCAAAAACCTCCAAAATCATAAATTTAGGATGGAGTGGGCGACGACAATAGTGGAGGATCCAAATCTGTAATAGACTACACGAAGGTGTCCATCTTTTCAACATCCTCAGAATCTAAATCTCTTACCATTGAGATAACATCCATTGGGCTTATCCATTTAAACCTTCCGCATAGATGATAAAATGCCATTTCAATGGATGAAACAATTTGAGACATCTCATCAAAGGTTTGAAACTCCATTGCCACTGTTAGGTTGCGAAGGGCTGGCCTTAAGCTATCCAGCACAGATGAATCCATGTTGAGTAGTATGGAGGATTCTCACATCTTTCAGCCAAATGAAGCGATATATCAATATATCTGTGAGATGACTCACCCCTATGTTGTGATGTCAGCACGAGTTAACTAAAAGTCACTGGAGAATCAGGCCTTATTGGTGATATTCCCCTGACTAGGGGAGGTACATCATTACTTTCTTAGTTAGAATCCAAGTTACCAACCAAGGAAATCACTTTTGTTGAATAAGAGAGCCATTGCTGTCTTGCAACAGGTGGTTCACTATTCCTCAGTGACACTACTAGACTTTGAGTAGGCATTATATACATAGCCGAACTAGATGTCTTGCTTGTATGAATAACAATACCCATTTTTATTATCTTTGATGGTTTTGTGGATATGTCCAAAGGTTGATCTGATTGCTTGATTTCAAATTTGCCTTGATCATCAAATGCGTTTTGGTATCCACAAATCTGACTATTGGCTTCTTTGTAGACTCTAACTACTTGGCAGGCTCAGATCTTTTACTAAACCCTGGATAAGTTTTCCTTTCTGTTAAGATATTGAAGGGTTCTACAAGATCATCATCTACAAGAGAATTGATTGTATCTGGCTTAGACTTTGCAAGTCTTTCTAGATACATGGCTGCATCGGTGAAGTAGACCTCCTTGGTTTTGAACAGTTTTTCATTTGTAAAGACTCGGTGCACCTTACCCTTGTCATCATTGTATTTGAGGCATTGATGAAGGGTAGAAGGTACTATGGAGTAATCATGAAGCCATGGCCTCACCAAGAGGATGTTGTAGCAAGCACGAGTCTTTACCATGTGCAAAGTGGCTTTTGAAGTTAGATTAGCCAACTAGACTAGAATTCGAATTTTGCCAATTGGATCCTAGACTTCTCCATCATAACCTTGGATCGATGTTGTTATACCAGATAGCTTGCTCACTAGGATGCCAAGTTCCTAAAAAGTTATGATTGTAGTGAGGTTCAGAGCCAATCCTGGGTCAACCTGAACTCTTTGAACTGGTATGTCCTTGATACAGGCTGTGAAATAGAGCGGTAATGTGATAGACGATGAGGTGAAGATGGTGGGGTCGGTGCTACAATGATAAAGGGTAGGCGCCCCTTGTCAAACCTTCATCCCTCCTTCTGAGTTAGAGGGTAAAAGGTATTTTCTTTAGGTGAGGCTAAGAGTTTGTTTTTGGCCTTTGTCAGATTTTGGGGTGCTTGGTTGTGGTGACCATGTACTGCATCTTGGAATGGACACATCTTTCTAGGCCTTTTTTCGAGTGAGGAACTACCGAAGCTTCTCTAGTACTTGATTGTAAATGACCCGTTGCTTGGGCCAAGTGGATGATGATTTTGAGCCCTGGGCAGCCATGGGACGTGGCTTGCCAAGTGCCATTCGCTTGTGATCAGTGAATCAGACATGTTTTGCCCCTAGACGAGGCTTGATAATGTGAAGGTTGCTGCCTCCTGACTGCATCTTGCATTACGATTCCTCCAGAACCTTTGTGGAAATCCGAAACGGATTCTAGGCATATTTAGAAACCCAGGGTTTAAGAGTTTCGGTCTTCTTAATGGACTTAGGGTCACTGATGACCATTCAAATTAAAAGAAGACATGGAACCTATAGGAGTAGAGAGTTTTCGGAAGACTGAGACTCTTAATGCAGGAGTAGCAAGGTCAGTTCGAGCCCGCTTTGGTATTCCTGCAGATTGATGTTTATGAGTCATGGAGATCTTGAAAAGTCTTTCCTTGGCTTCATCCAAGGTGATGATTAAAGAACCCATGGTACATTTTGCAAAACAGTAAGCTAAAAAGGACTGTATCAATTTCATAACCAACATGGTTGCCTCTTGGGCTAGCCGGAATGGTTTATGAATCCATATGAACCAACATGGTTTCCTTGGTGAATAAAGTGAAATGGTTAGAAATAGGCATGAGCCTAGTCTCATTACACTATGCTGACCAAAGCTACTGGAATTTCTGCAGAATTTCAGGACTATGTAGTAAGACTTAGAAGCAGACTATGCTAACTATACCTAGCTACTAGAATTTTGGCAGCATTTCAGGGCTATCTTGGTCAGACTTATAAGCAAGAGAGGGTTGGATCTAATTAAAGGGATAGGGCCCATAAGATCAAGCCTACACCACTACCACAATGATCAGACGGGATCCATCAATGCAAGACTCCGGACAATGTCGTTGTTCATATGACTGATTTGATATAAACATTTGTTTAGGTTTTATAAACAAACTGGGGATCCTACAGCCAGTAACTTAAAGCCTTTTATGCTGAATCAACACTCTTCCATTTCATAAAAAGGTGTTAATTTGGTCCGTGCAGTTCAAGGTGAAAGGTTCCTTTATTTAAGGTGATGAGTTAATGCACTTCAAGGTGTAAAATTCCTCCATTGGAGTGACAAAAGGATGCACTTCAAGGTGCAAAATT
The DNA here is from genome assembly GCA_037013555.1 of Sextonia rubra. Classification (NCBI taxonomy): domain Eukaryota; kingdom Viridiplantae; phylum Streptophyta; class Magnoliopsida; order Laurales; family Lauraceae; genus Sextonia; species Sextonia rubra. The sequence continues at coordinate 13,855,179 of JASUAD010000011.1, forward strand.
CCTCCATTTGAATGGCAAAAGGATGCACTTCAAGGTGTAAAATTCCTCCATTTGAGTGATAAAATGATCCACTTCAAGGTGCAAAATTCCTCCATGAATACTCGCAAACCCATTATAGACATCAAAGGTCTAAAAAGAGTATCTTCAGAGTCAAAAAAGTCAACTGGAGTCAAAATAGGTCAGTGACCTCAGACCCATGATCACCGCACATTTTACACAGCATCCTGTGGTCACAGCACTTTTTGCATAGTCTCTTGTGGTCACAGGCTATTTTACACAGTGGCTCCCGATCATTGGTTTACAGCAGCGCTTTTCAACACTTTTCATGCATTTTGGCACTTTTTCACGTCTTTGTGTCAAGTTTGATCACAAATTAGACCAAATTTTCCCACAGAAGGTGCCAATCTTCTGATCACATTCGAAAGTGATGTGAAATGCATTGGATTTAAATCTAACATTCACACTCTTCAAAGCTTAAAGAAGAATGGAAAAATAATTACTATTCATCCTTAAGTTTCCTTTATTTACATGGGTTCAACGCTCTGACCTCGAGGATGCAGTTTGTTTACAAGTTTTGAAAGGATAACAGCCCCTCCCCCTAGTCTTAAGTGTGATCCAAACTCAAAATTTACAAGAAAATACATGAAAAATAGGATAAAATGTAGAAAAGACGAATGTAGGGAAGCAGTAACCGCGGCCTACTGTCATTGACCCCCTTGTCAATTATCGTGGCCCATGGTTACTGACAAACAGTGGTTGTGGCCCACGGCACTGCTAGATAGTGGCCGAAATGGCCACTATTTGTCCCAATTTTGCTTTATTTCGCCTCTATAATGCCTTCAGAGTTCTGAAACTTGTACTTTTCAACTTTTGGAGTGTTGACTGATCACCGAGGGTGCTTAATTCAGCAATGGAATTGACTATAACCTTTGGTAATCATCACCTTTTGGTTACGGATCACTTTTGTGCAAATCTGAGAAGGGTGCTTTGTGCAAACAAACTGAAGCCAAAGTTGTGCCATTCTGATCCTATAATTTTTAAGGAATACAATGAAGCATAAAAAGGCTTCTTCACAACTTCAAAAATGGCCTAAAGCCCTTTCAAGTGAGAGAGCCAAAGGAATGCGGTCTCATCCATTAGTATGCTTGATAGCTTTGACATTCGTCTTCTCTACATGCTATGCATGCCTCTTCTCTTTTTCTGAACTATATCTCACCTAAAGTTACTGAGAAAAAGAAAAATAAACTTGAATGCTTGTAGGGCTTAAGAAGAATAGTTATTTTGCTTTAAATCCTTGTTGGAACCCTTTGAACTTTGCCTTAATCTTTTTGGAACTTGCTTGAACCCTTCTTCAGAGCCCAAGTGTGCTTCTTATAGGTTTTAAAGTGAGTTGGGATAGTTTTTGGTAGTTGTAGGGGACTTATACTTCGAAATAAAGCAAAATAACTCCCAAAAACCATTGGGAACCACTTTGCAGGAGTCCATGATCGTGGCCGCAATCACCGATAGGCCTAGTTTTAGGTTTTTTGAATATGTGATCCGTTTTCATCTATTTGGGGCCAAAACAATGTTCGGTCTTTGTGAAACTTGGAGAGATGCTTTATAACAATATTTTGAGTGTGTCCTAGAAATTTCAACCTATTTTTATGGTATTTCAAAGAAATTTTAGCCTATTTTAACCTTCTAGAGTTGGTAAACCCCCTATTGACTTTTCAAGAAAATGGGCCATTATTTCAACTGTTTGAGGCACCAATAACCTTAGATTGATTTGAAACTTGGAGGGAGTAATGCAGGAGCATGTTGAAGTGTCCATCCAAATTTCATGTGGTTTGGACTTGTGGAAATAGGATTTTGACCAGTGAACCACTTGTTGCATTTTTTAAGTTGATGTCCTCTTACTTGCAGGCAGTCAGCTTGTTTTCTACCAGAATGATTTCCAATTGATTTGAAACTTTGGGGAGTTGACTTTGACCACATTTTGAGTCTCTAATCCCAATTTCATCAGCTTTGGCCTCCTAAAAATAGGATGTTTGGTCAATGATAGTTGGTGGTGGGGTTTTGGGGGGGGGGGGGGGGGGGGCGTGGTTAATGACCATGAGTTGACATGTAGCTGAAGTAAGGCCAAATGAAGTCCTCTTGGCTTGAAAATTTACATAACCACTTCTAAACATAACTTAAGCTTTATATCTAGATTTCATCTACTTCAGTCACCTGGAAGTGGGACTTTGGTCAGTGACCCCATGGCTAAGGGGTCATTGACCCAAAGTTGACATGTCTGTTGATTTTGTTTAAAATGATATCCACTTGACTTGAAATTTTGTAGTCTCTTCTGAATATAATTTGAGCTTCCTCCAAAAGTTTTAGTTGATTCTAACATATAGAAGTATCAATCGCCACAGTGACCCTAAGGAGCTAGCAAACAACCACTAAAACTTGATTTTGAATTGAAATAAAACCCAAATGCATTGAAACTTTGAAGCATTATTTCTAAGCATGTTTCAGAGTTATTATATGATTTTCAACTACTTTGGTAACTCATAAGCTTGAATGCGTTTGGTGACCCCTAGGTTTTGAGCCAGTGAACCTTGAGTCTCATGCCTGGTGAATTAAGTGACCAAAAGAAGTTCACTAATTTTGAAATAAACTACTGCACCTTAAGCTCATCTGAAGTCTTTTAAATAAGTTGCATCAGTTTTGAACATGTGGATGCAGTACTTGACCTGGCACTCCACAATCTTACGATTTATATGCCTTTGGTTTGGAATTTGCTTGTAATGTCTTTGCTATAACATTTGTGATTTTTTATGGGTCGACAATAAACCATAGTCGAACACATACAATCTAGGTTAGAGGGACAATCTGAACTTTTGGACCAAAGGTCCAACTTAGTGTTGCCTATCATAAGCCAATCAATTTCAACCTATTCAACCTTAGGCCAATGGACCACCCAGTTTCCAAAAGCCTAACTTCAACCCTAGTCCACTGACCCGAAGGGTAGATTCCTTAGAAGAGGCCATAAAACTCATGTCTCAGAATACTGCTCAATTCCAGCAGACTACCACTCAAATCTTAAATTGCCATACTCAGACCTTTACAAAAATAGAATATCAAATAGGCGTACTGGCCAATTCCATGAGGGCCAAAGACAAGAGAACCTTCCTTAGTCAACTTGAACCTAATCCCAAGGGCCAAGTTGTTCATGATAACAAAGGCAAAGGCCTAAAGCAAGTAAAATCGATATTCACTCTTAGGTCGGGTACACAAGTTGATAACAAGGTAGAACTATCCAAATAACCTAAGGAAAAATCAAATAAGGCTATGAAAACTGAGGAACCAAGTGTGAATGCTAAACCCATGATAGAGCCAGAGCCAGTCAAGGAGAACCCAGTAATAGATGAAGCATCATCTAGTGAGCGTAGTCCTAGGACTTACATTCTTAAGGCAACATACCCCCAGAGGCTAGGACCAAGAAAATCAACTGCCCAGTTGGATAAAATGTTAAAAGTGTTTAAACAAGTGAAAATTAACATTTCACTCCTTGATGCTATCCAATAGAGTCCGGCCTATGCTAAAATTTTTAAAGACCTTTGCACCTTCAAAATGACTACCAATATGCCCATGAAAGTTCTTGTAGCTCAACAAGCTAGTTCAATAATTTCTTGTCTAACCTAGATCAAATACAATGACCCAGTGTGTCCTACCATTTCTTGCTAGATAGGGGACCATCACATAGAAAAGCTTTGCTAGACTTAGGTGCGAGTGTGAACCTTCTTCCGCACTTTGTTTATGAAAAATTAGGTTTGGAGGAGTTAAAAAAGCCCCATGTGACCTTGTAATTGGTTGATGCATCAATTTGATACCCCAATGGGGTAGTCGATGACATTCTAAACAAAGTTGGAGGCTTTGTGTTTCCCATTGATTTTGTTATCTTAGATACAAAACACACTTCGTGGGTTAAACTTAAAATTCCAGCCATCTTAGGGAGACCAATCCTAGCCACCTTAAATGCCTTGATCAATTATAAGATGGAGTGAGGCAAATTTCTTTTGGGACCATGACCATTCAGGTGAACATTTTTAATGTTAATAACCAACCTCCTGATGAGGATGCTGGGGTTTTTGAAGTCAATTATATTCATGAATTAATGGAAAATCACTTAGCCCATTTAAATCTTGAAGACCCACTAAAGGCTTGTCTAACCCACATTAGAAGTGATTTTGACATAGATGGACAGATTAAGGAAATCAATGCTTTGTTGAACTCAACCCCAGTCATGGACTGTACCAGGTGGCAACTGAAGCATAAATTTCTGACTCCAACTGCTTCCCCACCTGTCCAATCTTCCATAGAAACCCCTAAGTTAAAACTCAAGTAGCTACCCGATACTTTGAAATATGTATTTTTAGGCCTTCTAGAAACACTTCGAGTGATCATAACTTCAAACTTGGATCCTATTCAAAAAGAAAAACTCGTAAAAATTCTAGATGAACACAAGGAAGCTATAGGGTGGTCCGTAGCAGACATTAAAGGAATAAGCCCATTTGTGGCCCAACATAGAATCCATTTAGAAGAAAATGTCAAAACTTCTTGTGAATCACAGAGGCGACTGAGCCTTGCAATGAAGGAAGTGGTTATGTATGAAGTCTTGAAATTACTTGATGCAGGGGTGATCAATCCCATATCTGATAGCACAAAAGTGTGCTTGGTACAAGTGGTACCAAAGAAATCTAGAATAATAGTGGTTCAAAATGAGGGCAATGATTCTGTACCCACTAGAATATAGACTAGATAGAGAGTATGCATTAATTATAGGAAGTTGAATTTAGTGACCCGAAGAGATTATTTTCCCCTCCCATTCATGTATTAAATGCTTAAAAGGCTAGCTAGTCATGCTTACTATTGTTTTTTTTATGATTATCCCGACTATAGCCATATTTCAATTGCACCTGAGGACCAAGAAAAGACCACCTTCACCTGTCCATTTGGCACATTTGCTTATGACCACATGCCCTTTAGGATATCCAATCCACCGGCCACCTTTCAAGGGTGATGATGAGCATATTTTTTGACACGGTGGAGAGATTCATTGAGGTTTTTTAATGGATGATTTTTCAGTCGTTGGAAATTATTTTGAGGAGTACTTACATCATTTGTCCCTTGTGCTTGAAAGATGCAAAGAAAAGAACATGGTTCTAAATTGGGAAAAATGTCATTTTATAGTTAAAAGAGGCATAATTTTGGGACATGATTTCCAAGAAAGGAATTGAGGTGGACAAAGAAAAAATTGATTTGATCTCAAAATTGCCGCCACCAAAACCTATTAAGCATATTCGATCATTCCTGGGCCATACTAGTTTTTATCATAGATACATCAAGGATTTTAGCAAAATTGTTAAACTTTTATGCCAATTGCTGACAAAAGAGGCCCTATTTGAATTTAATGAGAATTGTTTATTGGATTTTGAGAGACTAAAAAAGGAGCTAACCTCAGCTCCTATAATCCTTCCACCTGATTGGATCATTCCATTTGAACTCATGTATGATGCATCTGATGCTGTCATCGAGGCTGTTTTGGGTCAACAAGTTTGAGAATTACCTCATGTGATTTACCATGCTAGTAGGGCCCTTATTGATGCACTGCTAAATTACACAACCACTAAAACAGAAAAATTGGTTGTGATTGTTGCGTTGGAGAAATTTCGACCCTACTTGATAGGGTCCAAAGTCATCATCTACATAGACCATGCAGCCTTAAGGTACCTTCTTTCCAAAAAGGATGAAAAAGCTCGATTGATCTAGTGGATACTTTTGCTACAAGAATTTGATTTGGAAATAAGAGACAAAAAAGTTTTGAGAATGTTACAGCTGATCATCTTTTGAGGTTATCTTTAGAGCCATCCGATGGGGTCCTATTGAATGAAAATTTTCCCAATGAACAATTACTGAGTATTTCCTAGATTCCCTGGTTTGCAGATATAATAAATTACCTTGTTACAAGGGAGATACCTACCCATTGATTGAAATAGGCTCGATCAAAATTTCTAGCTGAGGTCAAGTACTTTTTCTAGGATGACCCGTATCTTTTTGAGTACTGTCCATACTAGCTCATCAGGAGATGTATTCCTGATCATAACCATTACTCAGTCATTTTATTCTACCATGATCATGCATGTGGGGGCCATTTTAGTTCTAAAAAGACAACTACAAAAATTTTGCAGTGTGATTTTACTGGCCCACAATCTTTAAAGATTGCCACACTTTTTGTCTAAACTGTGAGAGGTGTCAAAGGCTTGGTAATATCAATCGAAGGAACATGATGCCCTTAAATCCCATACTTATTATGGAAATTTTTGATGTGTGGGGAATTGACTTTATGGGGCCATTTCCAAGTTCTTTTGGAAATCTTTACATTTTATTGGTAGCAGACTATGCTTCCAAATGGGTAGAGGCCATAGACAAAGAAAAATGACCACCATGTGGTGATCAAGTTCATGAGAGATCACATCTGCTCTTAATTCAGTACACCTAAGGTGATTATTAGTGACGGAGGCACCAACTTTTGGAACCATCCTTTTGAGCATTTGTTGAAAAAAATACTCTATCACTCATAAGGTTGCTACACCTTAGCACCCACAAACAAGTGGCCAAGTGAAAATTTCTAATGGGAAATTAAACAATTCTTGGAAAAGACAGTCAATGCCACTCAGGAAAATTGATCTTTGCGTTTGATTGACGCACTATAGGCCTATCGAACTGCTTATAAGACACCTATTAGAATGTCCCCATATAGGTTGGTCTATGGGAAGGCTTGCCACTTGCTTGTTGAACTAGAACATAGAGCTTATTGGGCTATCAAAAAGTTAAATTTTGACTCAGGTACTGCGGATAGTCTGTGCAAATTGCAACTCAACGAGTTGGAAGAACTTAGGAATGATGTCTATGAGAATGCCAAGATTTATAAGGGAAGGATGAAGCTAAACCATGATAAGCCAAATTTGAGAAAATCATTTACACTGAGTATGAAAGTCCTTTTGCATAACTCCTAATTACGTCTGTTTCCAGTGAAGTTAAGAACCCGATGGACTGGTCCATTCATTATCAGGACTATTTACTTTCATGGTGCTATGGAAATTGAAAACCCCAAAAATGGGGATGTTTTCAAAGTCAATGGTCAATAGTTGAAATCGTTTCTTTAACTGAAAGACAAGCATACTGAGGAGATCCATCTTTAAGATTCCATCTACCAAAACTAAGCATCATCATCATCGTATTCACCTGATTGAATTTTTATATTCATCATATTGAGGAAATATTGGGTCTAGGTTGGGGGTGTGAGCAACTTAGTTGCTTGTTTCTATTTTTCAAACAAAAGAAAATATTAGGAATCTTTGGTCCTGCTGAAGACATTAAACATAGCGCTTGTTAGGAGGCAACCCAACGGTTTCCAGTTACATTTAGTGCATTTGGTTTGTGTCAAAGCTTGATATTCCTTCCAACATCGAGATCATCCTTGTGATGAAAATAAAGGAGGCCTTTAAGCAGGAAACGAAGGCTAAACAATCGCTACCGTTTGATGGTAGGAGAGTTAATGCCATTAAACGTAGAGCTAAGATGATTAGTTATTGCTACCATTGTTTGCAATTTAATTGTGACTTAGTTTTTAGGGAAAATGGAAAAAGATGCAATGGATTAGTCTGGTCCTCAACATATAAAGAAATAAGAAAACTACTGACTCGAAAACCGCTGAGTAAGGCCAAAGAAATTTGGTCTAAGATGGGTTACATCAGTAGGGACCAAAATGAATACTTGATAAGGCAAGATGAAACATAGCCACAACTCGTCTGGGAATCTGACGTTAAAAGACCCCATGTCGATAAGGGGTGGACCAATTTAGGTTGTTTGATTTTCAAAAGTTTTACATCTTTCCTCAAAAAAAGAAAAAGTCTTAGGAAAAAGGAGGTTTTCATAAGAATTGAGGCGAATTGAAGATATTTAAGAAATTTAGAATTTTTAAATTTTTGGAAGAAAGTAAAAAGAAAGTCCACTTTTTTTTTAATAGTGAAGCCTATCAAAAGATTACCAAAACTTGTCCCCACTATATATACTTTATATTTTTTTAAGTTTGTATATGAAGCTAAAATTATTACTTTTAGAACTTCTCCAAAGGATTCAATGAGAATATGAGATTTAGTTCATAAATACTTTCCTCTTCCAATTCGTTAAAGGGAATTAATTTGGTCAAATTGGAAAAGGCTGTCTTTTGTTCGGGGATTAAAGTGCTTCTCCTCATTCTTTTGCTAAAAAAAAAAGTGTTATTACCTAGTAAATAGTAAGTGAGAAGAATAATATTTTGTGACTAGTTTGAGTTTGTAACCTTTTTAACTCGAGCTATGTCACGCCTTGAACTTGAGAATTGGGGATTACAATGGGCCCCTAGGTGTGTTACATGTAATCCCATAACAATCCGCGCCATGTGAAGATACACACGACCTAGTACAAGGGAGATTCCACAAGAACGTATGAGGAAGTTCCACAAACACAGATTATGTTTCAACAATAAGCAGAAGCCTGTGAAATACACCTGTAATGATCATAAGCAATAATGAAAACATTATTCATTCAAAAATATACCCAAAGTCTGTTACTCATCCAATCACATACACATGATGAAAAAGTACTTAAACACATACAAATTCCAAATTACATATCCATCCAATCATAGTCCAAACAACATGATAAAGATGGCATGTTTAACCACAAGTTCAAGCATATTTAACACTAAACAATCCAATAAGAAACCCATTGTCGCTCTTCATAGGATGACTAATAGAAAACGTCGCCTTCGTTCCACTCATCTACACACCTAAGTACCATTGAGGTTCCTTCCTGTGTGCGTCGATTGTCATACTAGCGTTGGGTTCGGTACTTGTAACACCAAGAGTAGCACTATTAACACGATGATTAAGTAAATATAGAGATATATAAGACCATCATGATGTATCAAATGAAGTAGAGAACATATTGATTAAAAGAAAGCAATAGTCATAAGCTAAGTATGTTCTGCATGAAGTAAGCATGAGTAATGAATCATGAATAGAAAATCATAACATACTAGTTGGCATCCATGAGGCTATATGGCTATATTCTCTTTAAGGAGAGAATATAACATACAGAAGGGAATATTGTTAGCGGATCAATTTAGCTTCCCAAGGAGCGCCGACTAATTCCTCTATAAACTACTGCAGCAGTGACATAAGGAATACCTAAATTGGTCTCATGGAACCTAGTAAGGGTACAAGCTAAGTAGTGCCAACTCAACATATCAAGACCAACTCGAATTCATATCATTCATACTTATCACCAATTGTAGTGATCATCTCATGTTCGTACATTATCATTCATTCCTATCATCATATCATATATAAGGCAGTATCGGTCTTGAGATCATATTCAATCATAAAAATCGGAATTAAACAAAGTAACTGATAATCAGACAATGCATACTTAGATGAGCTAACAGACCTCGAACCATCTCAATCTTAGTTACACCCATTTCAACTCACAAGCTCACACTCAATAGAAGCTTCGGCTCAAGTTTTGCCTCAAGGTTCACCAGGCAGAATGGGCACATGATTTAATCATGTTGAGGGCAAGGTTATTTAACAATATGAATGCATTTAGATTGAGTAAGTATTAAGGATATTTACTAGCCAACCCTATGCTAGATAATCTGTGATCCCAAGGGCATGCAACACGATGTATTTATAAAATGTTCGCTATCATTGTGTTACCAAAATCTTGGTGTTACATTATATATGCAAAGGATACCTCTTTTTATGCCAACACCTATGACGTGACATCGAGAAACCATGCAAAAGATCGAAGGGATAAGTGACAGCTCTTCACTCTTCGTCTTTATTATTTAATCACCATTGGGCTAATTTAATTGGGATAAAGGTGCCACATCTAAAGCCTAACAAGTCTTTAAAAGTCCCTAATTTCCCTAAGTTTTTGTGTTCTTATGACTTAATCATGTATGGGTTACGACTTAGCTAAATGGCATAGGATTTCCCTTAATTTTCACATGCATTTACGATGCAGCCGTATTTTGCCTTATGGTTTAGCAGTATGAAACCTACGTTTAGGCCACGGCTTGGCTACTGCTTAGCCGTAGCATAATCCATAGCTTAGCCGAGGGTCAGTCCTAGAGGAAAATTGGTTTTGGGTGTTCTTAGGAAAGCTAGCCATCAAATGGCTTATGGATTGGTCACGGGTGGTTACAGGTGAACCGTAGTTCATTTCATGGCTTGGCCGTGGGTTAGCCATAGAACAAATGTAGAATTTGAGCACTCTGGATTCTAAGCTGTAGAACACTTACGGTTTAGCCGTGAACTTCATCATAAGCTTCAGAATTTCTGGAATTATTTTTGAAGCATGAGTTCAGTATAGAACTCCTGAAATTTGGTCACAATGAGATTTCTTTTGCTCTAAATTATCATAATAGGTCTTATAATACCCACATTTCATCATTATTACATAATCACACTATTATCACTTAATCAAACATATATATATGTACTTAATTAAGGGTTGAAGGAGCTATTACCTTGCATTTAAAGTGATTATCTCAAGAATCAATAAATTTAGACATGCATGTAGTAATATATACTCTTATACTAACCTTATATCAGTGCTTGACCCAAAACCTCCTTTGTTTTCATGATGGAGAAAACCTCAATACAAGAAAATTCTATTACATCCAAAGACATGAAATGAGTAATCTAATGTAAGATGCATGGACGTTGCTCATTTGAGTCTCCTTGACTCTATTGGGTTCAAAGAAATGAAATCGTATTAGAGTTCTTACCTTAGGCGCTGTAGAGAAAATGAGGGAATGAATTTGTGAGTTTCAAAGGAAGTTAGTGAACAAGGAAGCAAGGAAGAAGGAGTGGGAGTTGTCGATCTTCCATGCATAGCTCCAAGGCTTGAGTTCCAATTGTTGGAGGAGGAGAACAACGAGAAAATTTGAGTTAAATTAGACTAAACGAGTATTAGTTAGCACAAAACAAGGTTAATTATCATAAATCAATATTAGTTGGGATTTGGACCTTACATCATCTCCCTCTTAAGATCATTTGGTCCTCCAAATGCAACATACCTTAGGTAAAAGTTTTGGATATTTCTTGTTCCTCAAGCTCCCAAGTAGCTTCTTCTTGCCCATGATGGTCCCATAGAATCTTAACCCATTTAATTGTCCAAGTACGTAGCATTTGGTCTTTGGTGTCAATGACACGAAGGGGTCTTTCTTCATAGCTCACGTTTGGCTTAAGTTGGATGTCATTTATCTTGATAACATGTGAAGGGTCCGGAAGATACTTCCTAAGCATCGATACATGAAACACGTCATGAACTCCCGTGAGTTGAGGTGGTAATTTCAACCTATAAGCCAAATCTCTAACTCTGCTTAATCTCAAAAGGCCCTACAAATCGCGGAGTTAACTTGCTTTTTTATCCAAACCTGATAGTTCCCTTCATCGGAGAAACTATAAAGAAGACCTTGTCTCCCATTTGAAATTCAAGAGGTCTACGACAATTGTTTTCATAGCTCTTTTGACGAGATCACGCAACCTTCAATCTATCTTGAACCTTTTGCACTTTTTCCGCTATATCTGCAACAAGAGAAGGCCCATGGAGACTTCTAACTCTAACTTATTCCTAATAGACCTGTGTACGGCACTTACAACTATACAAAGCTTCAAATGGAGCCATTCCAATGCTTGTGTGATAACTATTGTTGTACTCAAATTCATATAAGAAAAGGTGTTCATCCCACTCTTTCCCAAAGTCTAAGACGCTAGCTCGAAGCATATCTTCAAGAGTTTGTATTGTACACTCTAATTGTCCATCTGTCTGAGGATGATATTCAGTGCTGAAATTGAGTTTGGTACCCATGAATTTCTGAAAAGATTGCAAAAAAGAAGATACAATTTACTATCTCAGTCAGATACTATAAAAACTGGAGTACCATGCAACCGTATAACCTCTTTTATGAGGATTTTGGCCATCTCCAGAAATTTCATCCCTTTCCTAATGGGAATAAAATGGGCTAACTTTGTTAGTCTATTGACAATCACCCATTTAGTATCATGATGTTTGCTCGCCCGGGGCAACCTTGAAATAAAATCCATTAAAATATTTTTCCATTTCCACTTTGGAATATGCAGAGGATGTAACAAACCAGTAGGCTTTAATGTTTAACCTTCATACGTTGACAGGTAAGACATCTTGTCACAAAACCTGCAATGTCTCTTTTCATGTTATTCCACCAGAACTTGCCATTCGAATTTCGGTACATTTTAGTACTCCTGGGGTGTATGGAATATCTAGCATGATGTGCTTCAGTCATGATTGCTTCTTTTAGATTTTGAACTATTGGAACACATAGTCTATCTCTGAAATATAACACAACACACCATTAACCAACCTGAAATCTGGTCTCTGAAATATATGGTCATTAATCTTAACAAAGTGTGTCCTTAAATTGTCTCTTTTTAATCTGTTGTATCAAAGGGGGTTCAAAGACAGACATAGCTACTAACATGACCTTATCATCCACGAATTCAACTTTCACATCCAAATCTCGAAATTCTTCTACTAAGGACCACTCACCACACATAACTGCCATCTCAACAGCTAATTTCCTACTTAGAGATCAGCTACAACATTTCTTTTTCCTGTAAAGTACTTGGTTGGAAAGTCATAGTCCTTTATAAACTCTAGCCATCTACACTGTCTCATGTTGAGATCATGTTGAGAGAATAAGTACTGAATGATCGCGCTTAAAAAATGTAGGCGTGGAAATGAATTACGGAATCAAGGTCCGACATTCACGCACTTTAAGCGTTAAGAAGAATGGGAAATAATTACAGTTCATCATTAATTTCCCTTTTGTTTACATGGGTTCAAGTGCCCTAACCGCGGGGATGCAGGTTGTTTACATACATTTTTGAAAGTTTACAACCCCTCCCTCAAGTCTCAGATGTGATCTCAATTTGGAAAATACAAGAAAATGTACATAAGGTGGAAGAAAATGTGAAAAAGGGGAAAAAATGGGGGGTGACCGTGACCCGCGGTCACTGCCTCATTCCAGTGACCGTGACTCACCCGCGGTCACTGGGGCCTTCTAGTGACCGTGACTCACCCGCGGTCACTAGGGCCTTCTAGTGATCGTGACTCACCCGCGGTCACTGGAACCTGCCAGTGACCGTGGGTCACGGTCACTGACAGACAATGGCCTTGTGCCTCTGTTTTTTGTGCTGTTCGCGCTGGTTCTTTCTTGGAACTTCTTTCAAGTGTTGGAACTCCATTCTCATGACTTTGGAGTGGTGGACAACCATCAAGAAGATCACATTTAACCATGGAATCAATTGAAACCGCTGTAACTCATCATTCGTGCTTACGGACTGCATTTTTGTTTCAAGTCCGAAATGGGCAAATTTGAAGCCGGAGTTGTGTCATTTGAACCTATCATTTTCAAGGAACAAAATGAGGCCTAGAGAGGCTTCTTTCACAACTCTTGTAATGGCTAAGAAGCCCTACGAATGAGAGAAACAGAGGTGACAATGTCATCCTCTCAAAAATTGGCGTCGTACGAACATGGTATGGACTTTGGCCATTTCCCTTCCTTCTCTCCTTCTGAATTTTCTTGCTCACCTTTAAAACTAAGAAAAGAAGGTGGGAATGGTCGTGGAAGTGCTGCTGGAGCTTGCTTCTTGTTGCCTTAGGTGGTGACTTTCTTCAATTTCTTCACTTTTCTTCCTTATGTGTGTGTTTCCCTTTTGTTTCTTCCAAATTTTCTCTTTTTATAGACTCCCAATCAGTTTTGTGCAGTTTTGGGGAGTTAATAGCAGTTGTGGGGAGTTGGATTTCAAAGAGGAGTGGAGGGAAACCACCCAAAATCGTGGAAACATCCTTTGAAGGTCCGTGACCGCAGACTGGGCCACGGACGAGGCCCAATTTCAAGTTTTTCGCGTATGTGGCGTATTTTCATCTGTTTTAGGCTCAAACGAAGTCCGATTGCCACCAAACTTGGAGGGATGCTTCTTAAAACTATTTTATACATGTCATAAAAATTTCAGCCCATTTTGACTTCAGGAAGTTGGTCAACTTTTTCATTAATTGGGCCCCGATCACGGACAAGGCCCACTTTTGGAACATTGCATATGCGGTCTATTTTCCATTGTTTGAGGCCCGAATGATGTCCAATCATCACGAAACTTGGAGAGATGTTGCTTGACACCATCTTAAGTGTTTCATAGAAATTTCAGCTCTGTTTGACCACCTGAACTTGGTCAACTCCTTTTGTTTGTGGGCCCCGGTCACTCCCAAGGCCCATTCTTGGAATTTTGCATATGTGGCTTGTTTCCGCCTGTTCGGGGCCCAAACGGTGTCCAATCGCCACGAAACTTGGAGGGATACTTCTTGACACTATTTTGAGTGTGTCGCAGAAGTTTCAGCTCTGTTTGACCACCTGAACATAGTCAGCTCTTTTTGTTTGTGGGCCCCGGTCACTCCCAAGGCCCATTCTTGGAATTTTGCATATGTGGCTTGTTTCCGCCTGTTCGGGGCCCAAACGGTGTCCAATCGCCACGAAACTTGGAGGGATACTTCTTGACACTATTTTGAGTGTGTCACAGAAGTGTCAGCTTTGTTTGACCATCGGAACTTGGTCAACTCTCCAGTTGACTTTTTTATGATAGTGGGCCCTTGTTTCAGCTGTTTGAAGCCCAAATGACCCCGGTTTGATTTGAAACTTGGAGGGACTGACGTCAAGAACATCTTGGAGTATTCATCCAAATTTCATGCAGTTTAGATTTGAGGAAGTAGGATTTCGAACAGTAACCTATTCATTGCATGCGTTAGGTCACTATTCACTCCTCATTGAGATAGTTAGCCTGTTTTCTATCCGAACAACCTCCCCTTGACTTGAAACTTTGGGATAATAACTTGGGGCATTCTTTGAGCATTTGTTCCAAATTTTATCTGCTTTGGCCTTCTGGAAGTAAGATCTTAGCCGATGACCCCCAAATTCGGGATTACTGTCCTCTAAGCTGACATGTAATGAAATTTAGGCCAAACAGAGTCTTTTCATCTTGAAAATTTGCAAAGTATCTTCTGAGCATGACTGAAGCTTCGCGTCTAAATTTCATTAATTTTGGACATCGGGAAGCAGAACTTTGGTCAGTGACCCCCTGGCTTGGGGGGAACTGACCTCAGGCTGACATGCTTGTGGCTTTTGAGTTCGATGATATCTGTTCAACCCGAAATTTGAACTTCCTCTGAGAGTTCCAGCTATCTTGATCTTCATGGAATGCCGGTTCTCACAGTGATTCCCCAAGATCTGCAAATAACCTCTGTAGCCTAAATTAAGCTGAGATGAGGTGTCTTCGCTGCAGTATTTGCAATTTTTATAGGTCAACAAGTGCCCCCTCGAGGTGCAATGATTATGGTATAATAATCATTGTGCCTCGAAATAACCAATCTGTGGGAATGATTGATGGCTTGATGAAAAGACAGTTTGTCAAGGTAGGTTGTAGGCCTAAACTTTGGGATTTGAAAATTTTGATAAAAACCATGAAGGGTTTGATGACGGAATTTTGAAAAGACATAAGAAATCTGAATTTCTTTGCCCTATTTTTACGGATATCAAAAGTAGCATCTCCGTGGGGACTGTGGGGAACACCCACAAAGGAATCCCTTAGGTATTTAGAAAATTCAGAAGTTTATGAATTTTGTTTGGATTTTGGAAATGAATTTGATTTTCTTTTGACCTATTTTTCACAGATATCCAGAGTGGCGTTTCTGTGAGGATGTGGGGAACACCCACAAAAAGAATCCCTAAGGTTTTAAGAAAATCAAAAGTTTTAGTAAAAATGGATTTGGGTTTGGATCTTCATGGATTTTTGGTTCATTTTCAAAGATCAAAGTTTGGGTTTTGACTTGGCTTGACATGATTTAAAATGAGATGCAATTTTGACAAAATGAGATGTAATTTTGAAAGAGATTGGCCTTTATGGGTTTTGATGAAAAACAATTTGAGACATTGGTTTGAAATCAAATTTTGACCCAAAGTTGATTTGGAAAGAAACTCCGCCTCTCTTTTTTTTGTATAATTTCCCTCGAAATACCCTAAAAATAGGATTATTTCTTTGGTAAATTACTCCAAGTGGACCCATCATGAGAATTTCAAACAAAAGATGATCATGTTATGGATTCCATTGCTTAAAATTAAGAGACCGTAGATGAAAAAGGACGAATCCATCGAGACTTGATCAAGGTTTTAGACTCCACTGATTTTAATCATAACCAAATTGTATTTGTGGGAAGGACTTGAGCTCGAGGGGATTCAGCAATGGGCTCCACCAGTTCAAGTTTGCAATGACCGTGGGTAAGGAGGCCAAACAGTTTTTTTTTTTTTTTTTTTTTTGCTCAAATCAACAAAGAAGAAAGGGAGACCGAGCGTTTTTTTTTTTGTTCAAACCAAACCAATCAAAAAAGAAGAAAAAAAAATCGAGAAAAAGGGAAGAAACCGAGAGAAAGAGAAAAGAGAGAGACTAGGAGAGTGAGAGAGAGAGTGAGAGAGAGAAATTAGGAGAGAGAGAAACCGGGAGGGAGAGAAGAAAAGAGAGAGAGAGACCAGGAGAGAGAGAAAAGAGAGAGAGAAGAGAGAAAATCGGGAGAGAAGGGAGAGAACGGGAGAGACAGAGAGTGGGAGAAAGAGGAAATTAAGAGACCGAGAGAGAGAAACCGTGAGGGAGAGAGAAAACTGAGAGAGAAGGAGAGAGAAAAGAGAGAAAGAGTGGGAGAGAGAGAGACCGAGTAAGAGAGAGAAAGAGAGAGACCGAGTGAGACAGAGAGTGGGAGAGAGAGGAAATTAAGAGACCGAGAGAGAGAAACCGTGAGGGAGAGAGAAAAAGAGAGAGAGAGACCGGGACAGAGAGAGAAAAGAGAAGAAGAGAGAAAAACCGAGAAAGAGAGAGAAAGAGAGAGAGAGAGACCGAGTGAGACAGAGAGTGGGAGAGAGAGGAAATTAAAAGACCGAGAGAGAGAAACTGTGAGGGAGAGAGAAAACTGAGAGAGAGGGAGAGAGAAACCGAGAAAGAGAGATAGACCGGGAGAGAGAGAGAGACTGAGAGAGAGAAAGTTGGAGCGAGAGAAAACTGACTGGGTGCATCTTTTTTTTTTTTTAGGAACTGATGTAAGATGATTTGTGAAATCATCTCAAGCTCACAAGTTTAGTGATCAATCGATCCCATAGTGGTTTATCATGGCCACCACCTGTTTGAGGAAATGCCCAATTGAAAATTTCCTGCTGAACTTGCTTTTTGACCCACTGTCATGGCCTTGGCTTTGGTTAAGCCCACTGTTACGGTCTAAGCAAACCGAAGGGGGTTAATGGTTATGACTGAACTGTCCATGGCTTGGGAAGATTTTTTTTTTTTTTTTTTGATGCAAAACCTGTGAATGAATTCTAGTATTGATCTCCCAGACTTGAAATACAGCCAATCTTAATGAACCCATGGTGATGGCCACGGTCACACCCTGTTGAGAGCAATATTTGAGAGAAAATGGAATTCCATTATCTCTATCGCTCCTCTCTCTTCTAAAGAAATCTGTTCCCCTTTGCCAGTAGTACAGTTAAGGGATTTACAGCCACCATTATCTAATGCAAATTCATTGTCATTGCGAAAGATAACTATTCGTATGTAGTCCATGTCAGTGTCCATTTAAGGTGTGATGAAATTCTTGCCATATCAAAGCAATGAATAGGCTTACTGGTACTGCCAATGTTGTCTGCGAGAAGCCCGCAGTCACTGCCAACCTGTGACGATTTTCATGGAATTCTTGTGTCTTGAACACTGCCCAAATTTTTTCATGGTCACTGTCAATCCTGACTGTCTAATACTTGTTGCTATTGACACAGTGACTGGCACAAACTGAACTTTGCAATTCATGGTGACTGATATGAGTTGGAATTATCATTGGTGAGAGTGTTTCATACCGAATAGTGGGGAAGTTTAAAACCAGGGAGGTTTAAAACTAAACAGTCATTGTATCTAAGTGCACAAATTTCACTTCTTGTTCACAGTATGACAGAATCCATTACCACTTCGTTTGAGTGTTAACCCTCACTATTAAACTTAGTGAAAGGACATCCACCTGTGTTTGAGTAGTAACATACACACCACTGAACACGCGTCTAACTTTCTGTGATCAGAGCCTCTGTGGGAATTATAGAATGCCATTTTCGTGCTTGAACACGAACCTGCTACCCCCCTGAAAAGGTCTTAAGGTGCTTGAACATCTGTTTGGACCGGGAGCTTCGGTTTTGAGACTTAAGTGTGCCTTTGATGCCAATTCTTGGTCTCAGAACTGAGTATTGCCTTCTGCTCTTGGTCTTATACTAAGGGGAGATGCTGCCGAATTTTTTTTTTTTTTTTTGAGAAGTTCCATATCATTGTTATTGATATCCATCTTTTCTTTCTTTTGATCTGTTTTGCAGATAGAAGAGGTAAAGCACCTGCAACTGCAACTGCTGGGGCACCTAAAAGTCGTGCCAAGGGTAAGACCACAAGAGGGCCTGATCCGAAAGACCCAAATGAAGCATCTGATGTTAACTTGTGGCTCTAGAGGGCTAAAGCTTTGTCACCCAGAAACTGGTAAGCTGGACGAGGTTGACATTAGTACTACTATCCCAGCTTATGTAAGCTACAAAGGGCGCATCCTCATGGCAGAAGTGCTAAATGCCAAGGGGAAACTGGAGGAGTTCCTGGACTGAGATTCTCTGCTGCACCTTCCATTTGATGGTTTTGCTTTTTCTGATTAGCCCTGAGGGCCATGTGTACATTGACTTCACTGCTTGTATTCAAACTTTAAAATGGATACCAATGGAAAATGTTTTTCCTTTCTATTTTTGTCATTGGTATGGGTGTTTGGTTTGATTTTTTGTGGATGTTTGATGTGGTTTATGTTGATGGTTTGTTTGGTTTGGTTTTCTCAGACTTGTATGAAGGTGTGATTTGCGATCTTTTGGATCCACAAATCGAAAATAAAGGAGTCATATAGGTGGACGTTATCCGGTGCCCATGTGTGAGGCTTTCTCCAGGGTCCATGACTTGATCCTTTTGGTGTCGAAAGGGGTCAAACAAAGTGGATGTTATCCGGTGCCCATGTGTGAGGCTTTCCCCGGGATCCTTGACTTATTCCTTAGGACAAAGATTTGGTTTTGGTTTTTGTTTTGATTTGGGTATACAGGGTCTGCAAAAAGACTTGTTCTATATAACCGAAGGTAGTCATATAGGGTCTACAAAAGACTTGTTCTATACAACTAAGGATTAGCTATATGGGGTCTAAAAAAAGACTTATTCCACACAGCTGAGTTTTGCTATACAGGGTCTGCAAAAAGACTTAATCTATATAGCTGGATGTTACAAGGGGTCTTGTAAGGACGTTATCCAGGTAACAAAAGTTTGACTAGAGGGGTTATGGGACTTGATCCTCGTAGTCATTTTATACAAATCTGAGGGATTTTGGTTACGAGTCATAGGTTGTAAGGCTCGAAACCAAAGGATTGTAATTTTGGTTGGGAGTCATAGGTTGTGAGGCTCGAAACCAGAGGATTTTGATTTTGGTTAGGAGTGAGAATGTACACTGTACATGGTTTGGGTACATTGTACATGGTTTTGGTGTACCAATGACATTCAGGTATAGTATTTCTTGAGAAGTTTTCCATTGATATGCATCATGCATCTTTCCCCTTCAAGTGTGAGGAGCGCATAGGCACCATTGGAGTAAACCTTGTCGACAACAAAAGGTCCTTCCCATTTAGGTTCGAACTTGCCTCCCGACAAGTGCGTGGAAAACATAGGTCTTCTAACTGCAAGTACTAGATCTCCCTTCATGTAAGCTCTATACTTGACTTTTTTGTTGAAAGATGCAGCCATACAAGCTTGATACAACTCAATACTTTGTCGAGCGGCAAGCCTTTTCTCATCAAGGTTTTCTAGCTCTTGCAATCTGAGTTTGGCATTCTTTTCTTCAGTATATTTGTTTATCACAGCCACCCGAAAAGAGGGAAGTTGAATTTCCAAAGGTATTACAGCTTCACAACCATAGACCAAGGAGTACGGTGTTGATTTGGTAAGACCACGAACTGTAGTTCTGTAAGCCCATAATGCTTCAGGAGGCCTGGTACTCCAACTCTTTTTGTTGTCAGAAACCATTTTCTTCAAAATCTTGCAAATGGTTTTGTTAAAAGCCTCAGCAAGTCCGTTGGCCGCGGGGTTATACGCCGTAGATGGACAACACTGGATTCCGTATTTGTCACAGAATCTGTAAAATTTATTATTATTGAATTGCGGGCCATTGTCATGATACAGACGTTTGGGCACCCCAAAACGGCAAATGACATGAGTTTTCAGGAAGCTAAGGACTGTATCAGTTTTGACTTCTGTGAGAGGTACTGCTTCTGCCCATTTGGAGAAGTAATCGGTTGCAGCCAAAATGAATTGATGTCCACGTTCTGAGGGTGGACTGATCTTTCCCACTATATCTATTCCCCAAGATTCAAACGGCCAAGAAGTGGTCGTAGGGTGCAAATGTTCAGGAGGCTGGTGGATGTAATCACCATGAATTTGGCACTCATTACATCTTTTAGCGAAATTAATAGCGTCGGACACCATGGTAGGCCAATAGTAGCCTAATCTTCGAATTTGATCATGAAGTTTTGGTCCAGCTTGGTGAGCACCACATAGGCCCGCATGAACTTCTCTGAGAACTTGTTCAGCTTCTTTCAGGGACAAACATCGAAGTAGAACTCCATCGTATGATTTGCGATAAAGAGTTTTTGAGGGCAAATCAAAATGGAATTTGAGAGCTCGCCTTTGAATACTGGTTCTATCTTTAGGATTCTCTGGTAATACTCCATGCAGAATGTAATCAATAAAAGGATCTCTCCAATCCCTGAATGAGTTTTGGAAATATGAAATTCGTTTTTTGATTACAGTGAAGCTATCTTCTACTGCCTTGTAAGTATCGAGTGGGGGTAGAAGTCTTCTCTCAACAACTTCCAATATCATCTTGTCATTCTCAGGGATTGCCATTGAAGCTGCCAAGCTTGCTAAGGCGTCTGCTTTGACATTCTGGCATCTCGGAACATGATGAAACGCAATCAATTTAAACCTTTGTTTGAGTTCATATGCCCTATTGAAAAGGGGAATTAGGTCTGGCTTCTTTACTTCATACTCGTGATTCATTTGCTTAATCACAAGTTGTGAATCTCCATAGACCCCTAGCATGTTAATGCCAGCATCTAAAGCTAACTCAAGCCCCATAATTAATGCCGTGTATTCTGCCACATTGTTCGAGCATGGCTTGATCAATGAAAAGGAGTGAGGAACATAAAATCTTCCTGGACTGCAGAAATAATTCCAACCCCTGATACTGGCTTTCCTCGTTCATTAGTCCTGGAAGCTCCATCAAAATGCATGGTCCAATGTAGATCTGAATCAATGGTGGATTTCCGTGTTTGTTCAGTGAAGAAGACTGACTCATCAGGGAGATTGTCTGTGAACTCAGAATCTTCTGACAGTGGATGTTCTGCTAGAAAATCTGCAAGAGCTTGTCCTTTTACTACTTTCGCAGGAGTGTATCTGATGTCATATTGAGAAAGAAGGATGGACCATTTGGCCAGACGTTCACTCAACGCCCCGGCTTTTGTCACTAATACCTTTAATGGATTAATATTGGAAACCAGATACACCACATTAGAGAGGATGTAATGCCGCAGCTTTTGTATTGCAAACATAAGCGCTAGACATTCTTTTTCTATTGGGTGATAATTGTGCTCAGCACCAACTAGCATCCTTGACAGGTAATAGAGTGCCACCTCCTTTCCTTCATCATTCTTTTGAGCTAACAATGCTCCCAAGGAATGATCAAGAGCCCTTGTATAAAGAATGAAAGGCTTGCCCGGAATTGGAGCTGAAAGAACTGGCGGGTTTGTAAGATATTGTTTGATATCCTGAAAAGCATTTTCACAAGCTTTGTCCCATACAAAGTCTACTCCTTTCTTCATCAATTTGGAGAATGGTCTGCACTTTCCGGACAAGTTGGAAATGAACCGTCGGATGTAGGCGAGTCTTCCCTGCAATCCTTTCAATTCTCTCAAATTTTTCGGCGAAGGCATTTCCAATATGGCTTTGATTTTGACGGGATCTATTTCAATGCCCCCTTTTCGCACCACAAATCCTAGAAACTTTCCGGAAGAAACTCCGAAAAAACATTTCAGGGGATTCATTCGAAGATTGAATTTCCGTAATCTCTCAAAGACAGTGCGAAGATCGGCGAGATGGTCTGATTTATGCTTGCTCTTGATTGCCAAATCATCAACATAACATTCAACAGATTTATGTTGTAAATCCTTGAATATTTTCATCATTGCTCTTTGGTACGTGGCTCCAGCATTTTTGAGACTAAATGGCATAACAGTATAGCAGTATATGCCGAATGGAGTTCTAAAGGAAGTGTGTTTCTCATCCTCTTTGAACATTTTGATCTGATTATACCCCGAGAAGCCATCCATGAATGACATTCTTTCGAACCCAAAAGTATTGTCAATCATTATTTCTGGTATAGGTAATGGAAAATCATCTTTGGGGCAGGCTTTATTCAGATCTCTGAAGTCAATACAGAATCTGATTTGTCCATTCTTTTTAGTAACTGGGACTATATTAGCCAACCAGTCTGGATGCTGTTCTTCACGGATGAAATTAACGCCTTTGAGTTTCTGAACTTCTGCTTTTATCTTCTCCATGATTTCAGGCTTAGTCCTCCTTTGGTCCTGTTTTACAGGTTTAGCATCATCTGCTATATTTAATTTGTGTATGGAGATTTCTGGATCTAAGCTCGGCATTTCTGCATAAGTCCATGCAAAGCAATCTATGAATTCTCGCAAGAATCCCACATACAGATCAAGTTCACTTCCTTTAATTTGAGAGCTTACAAAGGTAGGTCGGGGATTTTCTGGGGTTCCCAAGTTTATTTCTTGTACTTGGTCCTCAGTTGGAGGATTAGGAGGAAGTGTTCCTACATTGTTATTGGAAGTTTCTAACTCTGTGAAACCCTCTGGGGTTTCAGTTGGGGGTTTTAGCCAAGGCCTGATCCCTTTCCAAGGATTTGGTTTTTTAGGCTCTTTGGCTTTTACATCAAGGGCTAAGCATTCCCAGCGGACATGTTGGGACGGGCTTATTTCCTCGTTGAGTTCAGGTGGCCAATAGTCAGTGATTTGTGATGCAACATCATCTTCATCACTTGCCCCCTCAGGATGCTGAAAAATGGCCCAATCAACGGGATCTTGAAGCACAGGAATTTCATGAGAGTCATCCGAGTCATATTCTTTAGTGAAGACTACCGATCTGGCTTTAACACTTTGTTTAAATTTAGGAATGTTACTGTAAGGAACATATCCTATGCAATGACGCAGCTGCTCAATTCTGCCCCCTGTCTGGAGATCTTCTTTCATCTCTGGAGTAAAGACATCTAAAGGAGCCTGTATGCCATTTGCAGTTAATCCAAGACCCATAGGTTTCTTGAGATTGTACCCCATATTTTTCATCATGTTACAGACCACAGGATTATAAATATCAAGCCGGATTTTTCCCTCATTACTGATTTTGTCAATGATAGTTGGTGGAGAAGTATCTTCAGCCCGATGAAAAATAATCGGATGATTATACTGCTTAGATGAAGGTACCAAAAAGCAAGAACCTTCGAATTCATAAATGTGAGAGGGAGTAGGCCATGGCATAAGCGGAAGATTGCAGTCTACCATAGAATGCACGAAGGTGCTCATTTCTTCAGCGTCTTCAAAATCCAACTCAGAATCTGTATCTCTGATCATTGAAATAACATGTATTGGACGCATTCTTCTAGACCTCCTGCGCAGCCGGTGGAGTGCCACTTCGAGAGATGATACAATTCGAGACATCTCATCAAAGGTTTGAAATTCCATTGCCATGGTTAAGCTGCGGAGAGCTGGCCGAAAACCTACCCAGCACAAGTGAATCCATGCGGAGCAGTGTGGAGGATTTTCACATCTTTCAGCCAAACGGAGCCATCTATCAATGTACCTGTCGGCTAATTCTCCCTTCTGCTGTGATGTCAATATCAATTGACTAAAAGTGATAGGAGAATCAGGCTTTATAGGCGATATTCCCCTATTAGGGGGAGGTATATCATTGCTTTCTTGATTAGAGCTCGAGGATACCATGTTGGCCGAAAATGAAAACTTCTGATGTTCAGCATCTTTTACTTTTGATAGCTTTGTGGATATGATTAAAGGTGGATCTGGCTTTTTGATTTCAGATTTCACCTTAATTATCAAAGGAGCTTTGATATCCACGCATTTTGCCGCAGATTTTCATGCACATTCCAACTTTATGGAGAGATTAGATTTTTGACCAACTTTCTTTGCTGAAATAGTGAAAGGTTCTGCAGGATTATCATTCACAGGAGCATTCTTTGTATCTGAGTTGGATTTTGTAGGCTTTTCTTGATACATTGCTGCGTCTGTGAAATAAACCTCCTTTCCTTTGAATGGCTTTTCCTCTGCAAAGACTCGATGTACTTTCCCCTCATTGTCAATGTATTTAAGGCATTGATGAAGAGTAGAAGGTACTATGGCATAATCATGAAGCCATCGTCTCCCCAGGAGGATGTTATAGCAAGCACGAGTTTTTACTACGTGCAGAGTGGCCTCTGAGACTAAATCTCCCAACTGGAATCGAATTCGGATTTTACCAATCGGATCCTGGACTTCCCCATCATAACCTTGAATAGAAGTCTTTGTAGCAGACAGCTTGCTCACTGGAATGCTGAGCTCTTGAAGGGCCGTGATTGTGATGAGATTTAGAGCTGACCCTGGGTCAACTTGAACTCTTGGGACAGGCATATCTTTGATGTAGGCCGTGAAATAAAGTGGCCTCGTATGCTTCATATTTCCCAAGAGGAGATCCTCTTTGGTGAAAGAGATAGTAGCTTTAGAAGCATTGTGAGTTAAGAGGCACTCCTTGCATTGCTTTTGAGGCTTCTTGGATTTCACCTTCAAATAATTCTTTTCTATTTGATGCACTTGTGCTATATGAGTATGATTCTCAATATTCAAGGCCTGTAGTGCTCGTATGAAGTTGTCACGAGTCTCCTTGGACATCTGCAAGAGATCAAAAATGTGGAGTCGTGCAGGTATGTGCTTAAGGTGTTCAACAACATCATACGTGAATGGCTCTGGTGGCCTTACATTATCATTTACTTCTGGAGAAGTTACATTTACATTGGTATTGCCTCCCGAAGGGTTTACATAAGAAGAGGAAGGAACAGAGGATTTATCATAGTTGACCCTGTAGTTATGACCAGAGCGAGTGCCATCATTAAGCATGTTGCTTCGGTCAATTTCTGGTCGTGCGTCTCTTCTTATGGCATTGACTTCTTCTGGTTCGATGAAAAGCTGATTGACCTCTTCCAGGCCTACTTCTTGGTTTACACCATTAGGAATAGCCTGCGATGTTTGGGGTTCTATGGCAGCATTCAAAACCACCAGGGAAGGAGCCGTTGACAGTTCGTCTTCAAAGTCAGAGATATTCTCGACAATATTACTCATACTAGGGTTATTATGTCTCCTCGGTAACCCAAGTTCCCTGACTGAGTTAAGGTCAACAAACTGATTACTTAATTCAGAATTTTCATTTGAAAAGATCAACTCTGAATTAGGTGTGGAAGAAGCATCTGGCGTGGAAGGAGGAAAAACCGTCTGTTGATCCTGAACTTCATCATGCCCGACTAATGGTAGTGGATCCGGATGAACTTCTGGAGGTAGTGGAAAAAGAGGAGGATCATTCGACCAGCCACTTGAACTTGGCCTGTGTATGTCATACAAGGTCACTGATAGTGTATTTAGACCGTGCTTGATATTAAGCGTTCCCGTCTCGGGGTCAAAGGCTTGTTCGAAATCCTCATCCTCATCAGAAGGGTATTCATCAGCAAAATAATCATCGATCCATTGATCGTCTTCAAGATCAGAGTAATCTGACCATTGATTTTCATCATCGGAGTTAGGGGGTGTACCATCCCATGATATCCGATTGCAGCTGGATATTGCTGGTTCTTCCTCATCTTTTGGAATTGGAATGATGTAGTCGGCTAGAGTAAAATAACCTCTGGCTGATCTGGGAGGATTTTCTAAGACTGGGGCCTCGACCGCCTTGTCTTTCTTCTGCTTAAACTGTTGTTCTTATTTCTTTTGAGTAGTTTTCTGGAGACCTTTAATTTGCCTTTTGATCTTTCTTCTTTCTACAAGTGTGGGTTTAGTTTTCACTTTTTCCCATCCTTCATCATTTATTAAGTCTGGGTGAACCCACATTTCCTGCCCTGAAGAGTCTTTGATAAGTATCAACCCCTGTTCATTATGTAGTGCATTGATGACCCGGAATTCGACCAGTGGTGGCCTTGATGGAGCGGGTATTGCCACAGGTGCAAATTGTCCGAAGGAAATCATATTGACTGGGGCCGTATCATATTTTCGATCAAATGTTATTACTCCATTTTTCCACATCTCATTGACCTTTTCTTTTAGGATAAAGCAGTCTTTCAAAGGATGAGATACCATCCGATAGTATGCACAATAGTTTGGATCATTAACACGACCCGCTTGCTCTGGCTTTTTCATGGGTGGAAGCTCGAGCTTGTTGTTCTCCATCAATGCTTGGAAGATGACTTCAATGTCCCCGTCAAAAGGGTACTTAGTTTGCTTCCTCTTTTCATATTCTTCCTTTTTGTTTCGCTCCGTCTTGCCATTTTGTGGTTTTTGAGGAACTGGTTTGGAGGTTTGTACATTGAATACCTCCTGCTTCTTTTGGGGTTTTGGCACAGTTGGTTTTGGAGCAGAAGATGATGATGATGATTCCATTTTTTGGGAACTTGCTTTCTTCTGGCTAATTTCTTTCAGGGTTAACTCCGCATTAGTGGCTACTTCAACCAATCTGGCCAAAGACTTAGTTTTATGACTAAGTATGATAGCCTTAATTTCTGGCCGTAAATTGGTTTTGCACATTTCAATTGTCGCCTTTGGAGATGGTTGTTCTAGGCATCTGTAAGACAATGCTCTCCATCTATTGATAAAGGCTTGTGCAGTTTCATTATCCCCTTGCTTTGTACTACTGAGCATAGCGAAGGTGACCGTTTGATCTTCTTCCTGAAAGTGAAGTAGAAACTTTTCTTCTGTAACTGGCCATGTAGTGAAGGAGAGTTCTGGCAATTGTTTGTACCAATCGAAAGCAACTCCCTTCAGTGTACCAACAAACAGCCTTATTTTTAGTGCATCCAATTCGGGTAAACTGCCAAGGAGCGACTTAAAATGCACTATATGCTGATAGGCTGACCCTTTTCCAAGGTAAGGCTGGAAAGCCGGA
Source organism: Sextonia rubra (assembly GCA_037013555.1). Lineage (NCBI taxonomy): Eukaryota > Viridiplantae > Streptophyta > Magnoliopsida > Laurales > Lauraceae > Sextonia > Sextonia rubra. The sequence continues at coordinate 13,882,700 of JASUAD010000011.1, forward strand.
AGTTTGTAATCTGGCGGAAATGGAACCAAATCAAACTCCGGAGGGTATTTAGATGTAATACCCTTTTTCTTCATCCTGGTTTCCACTTTTGATTTGTTTAAAATTTCCTCCACTTCTTTAAAAGTTACAGGTTTTTCAGGATCTGCGTGGAAACCAAGGATTGAGGAGTGATCACCTCGAGTTGAACCTAAGGCGATTACTTTATCTGTTAGTGCCTTGATTTGTGCTGTAAGTAGGTCAATTTTGGTGGCATTCCTTCTGATCATTGCCTGTTCTCTTCTATCAGCAAATAAGGAGTTAACAGGAGCTTCAGCTGGACTACCCAGTTTGTCTGCTAAGATTTTCAATTGAGTCGTCAGGTGGTCAATTTTAGCTCATTGTTGCTTAACAACATCACTGACGTCATTCTCTTGATTTTCGTCAGCATTTTCTTCGCTAACATCTTTGCCTCTACCAGCATCCTCTTCATTACCGGTCCCACTCCCTTCAGCCATAAATACGGTGTACTGACGGGGGTAAGAGGATGTAGGAAGAGTGGATTGACTATCTTCGGTATCCAGGAGAGTTATTGAGTCCTTATCAGAACCATGATCGTCAGAGGTCCTATCTGAATGAGAGTTCGAATCAGAATCTTGGGACTGAGTTCGAGCCATACTCCGAGTAACTCTCCTGGGTGAGCCAGGTCCGACCATACATGAGGAGGTTAGATTTGGCTCATCTTCTTTAATCACCCATTTTTGAGTGATTCTATGCTGTGACTGCTTCCGAGCATGTCTCTTGGAGCGAGCCAAAGCCCTCTTCTTTATTTGCTAGGCCAATCTGGCTGCTAGAGTTTGATCTCTGAATCTAGCAACTAATGGCCTAGGAATGCTAGCAACTTGCTCCCAATCTATAGGGTCGGAAGTGGGAAGTGAAAGGATGTTAACAGCATTTCTTTCAATTTTCTTCTTCTGCTCCTTCTTTTGTTGAAGCAAATTTTTAAATTGAACGAGATCGGTCGAATTTTTGATGACCAATCGTTCAGCATATTTCTTGTTTGTAGTGCCATATGACGGGCGCTGGGTTGAAAGTGATGGTGATGGTGCCACAATAACAGAAGGTAAGCGCCTCCTGCCGAACCTCCGTCCCTCCTTCTGGGTCAAAGGGTAAAAGACATTCTTTTCAAGTGGGGCCAAGGGTTTCTCCTCAGCTTTTCTAGACTTCTGCATACGTGGCTGTGGTGACCAAATACGGCAATTTGGAATAACAACATCCTTCTGACCCTTTTCATGGGCTAGGGCTTGCTTGCGAGTGGTTTGCTTTTTGAGATGTACCCTTTGTTTAGGATGCATAAATGAGGACTTAGTAGTCTGCAAAGCCTCCTGCTGTGAACCAATGGGTATCTCTATTTTGTTGTTCGTAAACCGAACCTGCCTTGCCCCCAGTCGAGGCTTGGTGATATGAAGATTACTGCCTTCCGACCTCACTTTGTGTTTTAAGTCATAGTGACCTTTGTGAAAGACTCCAAAGGGGTTTTGGGCATATTTGGAGACCTAAGCTTGAGGAGTCTTTGCCTTCTTGATGGGCTTCAGGGTTTCTGATGACCCATCATAGGTCGAGGTCATGTAGCTCGAAGGAGTAGAAAGCCTTTGAAAGACCGAGACCCTTGATGCAGGAGCATTGGTGTTCATTCAGCCCCTTTTGGGTGCCTTTGTGGTCTGAGCCATGGAGATTTTGAACAATCTCTCTTTAGCTTCGTCAAAAGTGATGATCAAAGAACCCATGCTGTTTCCTGCAAAAAGTTAGCCGATGAGAATATATTAGTAGTATAACCAACATGGCTGCCTCTTGGGCTAGTCGGAATGGTTTATAGATGCCATCTAGACTAACATGGTTTTTGAACCGAAATGGTTAGATATAGGCATAAATCCCATCTCATTATGCTATGCTGACTAGCCCTACTGTCAGAATTTCTGCAGCATTTCGGGTTTATCTAGTCAGGCTTAAAAGCACGCTATGCTGACTAGTCTTTGCTACCAAAATTTCAGCAGCATATCTAGACTATCTGTGTCAGACTTATAAGCAAGAGAGGGTTGGATCAATCAAAAGGATAGGGCCCACAGGATCAAGCCTGCACCACCATCACAATGACCACACAAGATCCATCAGTGGTTGACGCCGGACAATGCATAATTACAATGTCGTTGGTCTTATCACTGATTTAATAAACATTTTATATGGGTCAGAAGCCCTTTGAACTGAATCATCACTCTTCTAAAGTGAAAAGGGTGATGGTTTGGTCCATGCACATCAAGGTGCGAATTCATTCAATCAAGTTATGCACATCAAAGTGCAAATTCTTCCAATTAAATGGCAAGTGTATGCACATCAAGGTGCCCAATGCCTTCATTTGTATGAACAATATGCACTTCAAGGTGCAAAAGTCCTTTAATGATATTTTCAAACCCATTGCAGACATCAAAGGTCTTGTATGGGTGTAATTGGAGGTTAAATAAGCCTTTGTCATCATAAAAATAGGTAAGTGACCGTGTGCCCCGGTCACAGGCTTTTAGCAGCAGTTTTCAGTGAAACAGCGGCAGTTTTCAGCACAACAGCGGCAGTTTCTAGTGCAATAGCAGCAGTTACAATGCAATAGCAGCAGTTTCAGTGAAACAGCAGCACTCTCAGTGCAACAGCAGCAGTTTCAGTGAAACAGCAGCACTCTTCAATACAACAGCAGCACTTTCAGTGCAATAGCAGCAGTTACAGTGCAACAGCGGCACTTTCAGTGCAATAGCAGCAGTTACAGTGCAACAGCGGCACTTTCAGTGCAACAGCAGCAGTTTCAGTGAAACAGCAGCATTCTTCAGCACAACAGCAGCACTTTCAGTGTAACAGCAGCAGTTACAGTGCAACAGCAGCACTTTCAGTGCAACAGCAGCAGTTACAGTGCAACAGCGGCAGTTTTCAGGGCAACAGCGGCAGTTTTCAGGGCAGCAGCAGCACTTTTCAGCAATTTTCAGCGCTTTCATGCATTTTTCACCAAATTCGATCACAAATTAGGGCATATAACTTCCCACAGACGGCGCCAATCCTCTGATCGTGCTTAAAAAATGTAGGCGTGGAAATGAATTACGGAATCAAGGTCCAACATTCATGCACTTTAAGCGTTAAGAAAAATGGGAAATAATTACAGTTCATCATTAATTTCCCTTTTGTTTACATGGGTTCAAGTGCCCTGACCGCGGGGATGTAGGTTGTTTACATACATTTTTGAAAGTTTACAACCCCTCCCTCAAGTCTCAGATGTGATCTCAATTTGGAAAATACAAGAAAATGTACATAAGGTGGAAGAAAATGTGAAAAAGGGGAAAAAATGGGGGGTGACCGTGACCCGCGGTCACTGCCCCATTCCAGTGACCGTGACTCACCCGCGGACACTGGGGCCTTCCAGTGACCATGACTCACCCGCGGTCACTGGGGCCTTCCAGTGACCGTGACTCACCCGTGGTCACTAGGGCCTTCTAGTGACCGTGACTCACCCGCGGTCACTGGAACCTGCTGACAGACAATGGCCTTGTGCCTCTGTTTTTTGTGCTGTTCGCGCTGGTTCTTTCTTGGAACTTCTTTCAAGTGTTGGAACTCCATTCTCATGACTTTGGAGCGGTGGACAACCATCAAGAAGATCACATTTAACCATGGAATCAATTGAAACCGCTGTAACTCATCATTCGTGCTTACGGACTGCATTTTTGTTTCAAGTCCGAAATGGGCAAATTTGAAGCCGGAGTTGTGTCATTTGAACCTATCATTTTCAAGGAACAAAATGAGGCCTAGAGAGGCTTCTTTCACAACTCTTGTAATGGCTAAGAAGCCCTACGAATGAGAGAAACAGAGGTGACAATGTCATCCTCTCAAAAATTGGCGTCGTACGAACATGGTATGGACTTTGGCCATTTCCCTTCCTTCTCTCCTTCTGAATTTTCTTGCTTACCTTTAAAACTAAGAAAAGAAGGTGGGAATGGTCATGGAAGTGCTGCTGGAGCTTGCTTCTTGTTGCCTTAGGTGGTGACTTTCTTCAATTTCTTCACTTTTCTTCCTTATGTGTGTGTTTCCCTTTTGTTTCTTCCAAATTTTCTCTTTTTATAGACTCCCAATCAGTTTTTTGCCGTTTTGGGGAGTTAATAGCAGTTGTGGGGAGTTGGATTTCGAAGAGGAGTGGAGGGAAACCACCCAAAATCGTGGGAAACATCCTTTGAAGGTCCGTGACCACAGACTGGGCCACGGACGAGGCCCAATTTCAGGTTTTTCGCATATGTGGCCCATTTTCATCTGTTTTGGGTTCAAACGAAGTCTGATTGCCACCAAACTTGGAGGGATACTTCTTAACACTATTTTATACATGTCATAAAAATTTCAGCCCATTTTGACTTCAGGAAGTTGGTCAACTTTTTCATTAATTGGGCCCCGGTCACGGACAAGGCCCACTTTTGGAACATTGCATATGCGGTCTATTTTCCATTGTTTGAGGCCGAATGATGTCCAATCATCACGAAACTTGGAGAGATGTTGATTGACACCATTATAAGTGTTTCATAGAAGTTTCAGCTCTGTTTGACCACCTGAACTTGGTCAACTACTTTTGTTTGTGGGCCCCGGTCACTCCCAAGGCCCATTCTTGGATTTTTGCATATGTGGCTTGTTTCTACCTGTTCGGGGCCCAAACAGTGTCCAATCGCCACGAAACTTGGAGGGATGCTTCTTGACACTATTTTGAGTGTTTCACAGAAGTTTCAGCTCTGTTTGACCACCTGAACATGGTCAACTCCTTTTGTTTGTGGGCCGCGGTCACTCCCAAGGCCCATTCTTGGAATTTTGCATATGTGGCTTGTTTCTACCTGTTCGGGGCCCAAACGGTGTCCAATCGCCACGAAACTTGGAGGGATACTTCTTGACACTATTTTGAGTGTGTCACAGAAGTTTCAGCTCTGTTTGACCAACTGAACATGGTCAACTCCTTTTGTTTATGGGCCCCGGTCACTCCCAAGGCCCATTCTTGGAATTTTGCATATGTGGCTTGTTTCCGCCTGTTCGGGGCCCAAACGGTGTCCAATCGCCACAAAACTTGGAGGGATACTTCTTGACACTATTTTGAGTGTGTCACAGAAGTTTCAGCTTTGTTTGACCATCTGAACTTGGTCAACTCTCCAGTTGACTTTTTTATGACAGTGGGCCCTTTTTTCAGCTGTTTGAAGCCCAAATGACCCCGGTTTGATTTGAAACTTGGAGGGACTGACGTCAAGAACATCTTGGAGTATTCTTCCAAATTTCATGCAGTTTAGATTTGAGGAAGTAGGATTTCGAACAGTAACCTATTCATTGCATGCGTTAGGTCACTATTCACTCCTCATTGAGATAGTTAGCCTGTTTTCTATCCGAACAGCCTCCCCTTGACTTGAAACTTTGGGAGAATAACTTGGGGCATTCTTTGAGCATTTGTTCCAAATTTTATCTGCTTTGGCCTTCTGGAAGTAAGATCTTAGCCGATGACCCCCAAATTCGGGATTACTGTCCTCTAAGCTGACATGTAATGAAATTTAGGCCAACAGAGTCTTTTCATCTTGAAAATTTGCAAAGTATCTTCTGAGCATGACTGAAGCTTCGCATCTAAATTTCATTAATTTTGGACATCGGGAAGCAGAACTTTGGTCAGTGACCCCCTGGCTTGGGGGGAACTGACCTCAGGCTGACATGCTTGTGGCTTTTGAGTTCGATGATGTCTGTTCAACCCGAAATTTGAACTTCCTCTGAGAGTTCCAGCTATCTTGATCTTCATGGAATGCCGGTTCTCACAGTGATTCCCCAAGATCTGCAAATAACCTCTGTAGCCTAAATTAAGCTGAGATGAGGTGTCTTCGCTGCAGTATTTGCAATTTTTATAGGTCAACACTGAAGACTATGGTGATCACTATGGACTTCAAATCTCTCTCCATATAACTAGTGTCTCCAGAACTTCAAAGCAATGACGATAGTGGCCAATTCTAGATCATGTGTGGCATAATTCTTCTCATGTTCCCTTAACTGTTGAGATCCATATGCTATCACTTTTCCATTTTGCATTCATACACATCCCAACCCAATTCTTGAAGTAACAGTATCTATGACAAATCTACCACTACCTTTTGGTAAAGATAAGATCGGGGTTGAGATCAATTTCCCCTTAAGGAATTGAAAACTTGATTCACATTTATTTGACCAAACAAATGGCTCATTCTTATGAGTCAACTTCGTCAATGGTGCTGCTATTCTGGAAAAGTCTTTTACAAACCTCCGATAGTGGCCTCCAAAATCGATAAAACTTTTGACTTCTACAATTGTTTTAGGGCTTTGCCAGTTAGTTATGCCTCAATTTTAGCTGGGTTTGCTGGAAGTCCATCTTTTGAAATTATATTTCCTAAGAAAGTAACTTGTTCAAACCAGAAATCACACTTATCTAATTTGGCATACAACTGATGATCTCTCAACAATTATAGTGAAGTTCCCAAATGCTCAACATGTTCATCTTGAGTCTTAGAATACACCAATACATCATCAATGAAAATCACCACGAATCGATCGAAATAAGGTGAAAAGATTTTATTCTTTAAAGCCTTAAATACATCTGCGGCATTAGTTAATCCAAAAGGCATGACGAAGAATTCGTAATGCCCATATCTTGTCTTAAAAGTTGTTTTTGATGTATCTTGATCTTTAACTCGTAACTGATGATATCCAGACCTCAAATCAATCTTTGAGAAATGTGTTGAACCCTATATTTGATCAAACAGTTCATCAATTCTAGGCAATGGATATTTGTTCTTGATTGTTACCTGATTGAAATGCCTATAATCAATACACATTCTGAGGGTGACATCTTTCTTCTTTGCAAATAAAACTGGGGCTCCCCCTCATAATGTGCTAGGATGAATAAACCCCTTATCTAGTAAGTCTTGCAACTGTATCTTCAGTTCATGTAATTCTGCAGGAGTCATTCTATACAGAGTTCTAGAGTTTGGAGTTATACCAGGTACTAAGTCTATAGTAAAGTTTACTTCCCTAACCAGAGGAAAACCGGGTACTTCATCCGAAAACACATGTAGGAACTCATAAACTGCCAGGATCTCTTTTAACTTCTTGCCTGATTTCTTCTCAATAAAGAAAGCAATATACCCTTCATAACCACTATAGATCAATCTTTCTACTTGAAGTGCTGAGATTAACCTAGTATTTAAACTCTTTTTCTCACCTTGAAAGACTCGGACCGGCTTCGTCTACTTTTACACTGACGATCTTACAGAAACAATCCAAACAAGCCATGTACTTAGTTAACCAATCCATGCCTAGGATTATATCAAAATCGTGCATCGATAACATGATGAGTTCCGTTGGGAAAAGGATGTTTCCAATTAAAACTTTACAACTTGGGTAATAGTCCCTACAAATCACCCTTTTACCCATAAGAGTGATGACATTCAACACATACGATAGTTACACTGGCGGCTCCTGCATTCTACTAGAGAATTCTGGTGAAATAAAAGAGTGCAAAGATCCCGAATCAAGCAACACCTTAGCTTTTACATCACAAATAGAAACCTTACCTACGGCCACATGATCTAGTGCTTTTACTTCCATGTGAGTCAATGCATAAGCACAGCCTTGCCTCTGAGGTCGATTCTGCTATCCTTGCCTCTGTTGCCCTTGTCTTTGTTAGCCTTAACCCTATCGTGCCTATCCTTGGCCTTGCCTCATCTGCTATTGCTGACGTGGAGGTATGAGTAGTGCTACTCTAGAAGACCGCTGATATTACTACTATTGCAGGGCTTGACTAGAATTTTTTCTTCTTAGGCATTTTGATAAGCGATGGTCCATAAATCACAATCAAAACATGCTCCTATAACCCTCCAACATTTAATTGTCTCAAGGTTCTTCCTACACATGCCACATACTAACCTTGATGATCCACTAGTAACTCCCTTTTGTTTCTTAGAGTGCTGTTGACTTTTCCCAAAAGGTGGGGCACTTCTCCTAGACTCTCCCAATAATAGACTTTTTTCAATCTCTTCAGCTGCGTAGGCTCTCTCCACAGCATCATCATACTCCACTGGATGCTGGAAAGCTGTAGCATGCCCCTTAATAGCTGCCTTAATCCTTTAAGAAACCTTTCAACCTTTTTCACCTCGATGTCAATTAGATCCAAACCAAATGGGAAATCTGACTAAATACATGCACATACTTTGCGACTGTCATAGTGTTCTTGTAAGCTCCCGAACCCCCACTAATCTTAGTTATGTTAATTAACCTTGTTTCTTATTGATTAAGACTTGTTGAGGATTAATTTAGTGTAAAACTATTAGGTTTGGGCCTCGGATAGGTAGTTGGGCAGAGTTCGAACCCCACTTTAGTAGTTAAGGGCTCTTTTGTAAATTATCCTTGCATCTCTTAGATGCCCCATCTACTACCCTTCGTGTAACTTTATGCGTGGATCATCTTTCGTGTTGGGCCTGAGTTAATCCGGACTCATCCTGGGTCAATTGAGGTCCTTTCGGTCTAAACTGAAATTTTTGGAAACTAGTGGACTTGCATGCAACTTTAGGAGAAATTATGTTTAAAAGAGAAGCTCCACGTACCCTGCTCCTTCTTCCTTCGTTTCAGCTATTGGAGCTCTCTCACTCCATCTCTCTCTATTTCACCTTAAAGCTGGGAAGGAAAAACTAGAGCTTGCATGTGATGCTCGTAGCGTCCATAGATCCATCTTCATCATCTTCTTCTTCTTTGGGCACTTCTACCTCTCTAGAAATCACACTCTCCTCTAAGCTACAGACCTAAGGTGAGAATTGTATCTCCAATTCATCTCTGTAAGCTTGTTAGAGACTAAGAGACTCAATCACATGACATGCATGTAAATCTAAGCCTCCATATTCCACATTTCATGTTATTTGTAGAGAACCAATTTCATTCCAGAGATTTTCCTGAGCACATAGCAAGAAAGGGAGTTTGAGAAGGTTAGCACTGTTAGAAAAGGCAAGTATTGAGTTATATGTATTGCATGCATGATTAAGTATGGACATTTGAGCTAACTACTTGCATTTCCTACTTTCAGCCATTTCCTTTCCATTGTTTTAATTAATACAAATGTGGTGTGAATTGAGTTAGAATGGCAAGAAGGGAATAGGAGGGTGTGTGAGTATGGATACTCTCAGGGACACTCTAATTGAGCCTTAGAATTGCCCCACAATAAGGTTTTGTATTGATCCTGTACTGAAAATGAGCTACAGAACTGATTTTAGATTTTCTGAAGCTTACGGTGAAGCTACGGCTAAGCCGTGAGCATCTACGGCTCAAAGTCCAAAGAGCAATAAAACCTGATTTTTTACTATGGCTCAACTACGGCTAAGCCGTGTATTTCATTACGGCTACGCCGTATCCAGCCCGTGCCCAAGCCATAGGTCTCCCTATGGCGAGCTTTCCAGAGAGCTCACGGAACCCAGTTTCTTGTACGGTTGCACACGGCTATACCGTGGAATACACTACGGCTACATCGTAACCTCCCCGTACCCTAGCCGTTGGCTTAGCACGGCTAAGCCGTAGGCCAACATACGGTTGGGCCGTAAATGTGCCTGAAAATCCGGACGGATTCTGACCCATTCGGCTAAGCCGTAGCCTTGTACTCGGCTAAGCCGTAAGGACCCAGTAAACATAGGGGTTAAGGGCATTCAATGCTTTTGTAGGGCCTTAGTATTGGCACCTTTACACCACTACACTGGCCCAATGGTAAGCACAGTAAATAAGGAAATGAATGATACCCGAATGTTCTCCCAATAGCAAGTCATAGATGTTGGCATAAGAAGGTGTCCCGTATGCCTATAAGGCAATACTAAGACACGATAACACAACAACACCAGATTTCTTATGAGTACGTCGTGTTAAATGTTCTTGGGGATCATGGGCCAATTAATATAGGATGAGTAGTAATATCACAATCCGAATGCATGCATCTTGCTACAACACCCCACCTTCAACATGAACTACTTTCTTTAGCAGAACCCTGAGGCAATTCAGACCTGAGCTTCTAATGAGTGCATGTCTGACAAGTCAGAGCTTCTAATGAGTGCGAGCTTGTTAGCCAAGGGTATGATATGACTGATACGATTGGATATGAGTCGGCACCACTCAGCTTACGCCCTTTTGGGTATATGTTATGTATGTCACCACTGCAGTAGGTTTACGATGGAGTAGTCGGCGCTCCTCGGGAAGCTAGCTTGATCCCCTAGCGACCCATATGATATGTGTATGCTCCCTTTTGAGAGAATAAAGCGTTGTAGTTGCCAATCAGTATGTATGACATTTGAGTTGTAAATTTCTTACTCATGCATCATGTTCAGTGATTATTCTTATTGATATATTCTGTTGTACTTGTTTCATATGCCTCAGTACTTGCTTAACCGTCATGTTAACAGTGTTACCCTTGGTATTGCAGGTCCAGCACCTGGTCCCAACGCGGACACTGACGCGCCCCCGGAGGGTACCCTAACAATACCTCGAGGTGTAGACGAGTGGAAAGATGGCGACGTCTTTTACTAGCCATCCTACGGAGCGCGTTTATTCTTGGGAGATATCATTGTTATGCTTGGGACCTTTTGTATCACACTCCTAAATAGTATCTGGAATTTAATTGAAGACTTTAATACTATTGTATGTATACATGTTGATTTTGAAAGTTAACGGACTATGAACTTCATGTGCTCCTGATAATTACTGAATATTGCGCAGGATTTCGCTTATGATAAGTTATGTTTGTACGTGTGTCAGCATACCTCACACGTTCCTGTGGAATCTCCCTTGTAGGAATTCGTGCATAATTTTTCAGGGCACGGATTTCTACGAGGTTATGTATCCATGCCCTGGGAGGCCCACGTAAATCCCCAAATTCCTGGGATCGGGGCGTGATAGTTCTGCTGTAAAGTGAGAAATTCTGCCTTCTTCTTGCCACTTACATGCTCTGGAATAAACTTCTTTCTAAATTATTTCTCGAAAGCTTCCTAAATTGCGGCTTCTAGCATGGCCCTAATATGTTCATGGATACTTTTCCACCATGTATCCACGACATCTCTGAACATAGATGCTATAAATATTACTTGTTGCTTCAGCATTTAAGTTAGTGAATCAAAAACATTTTTAGTGTGTATAAACCATTCGTCAGCTTGTAGCGGATCCTCTCTTCTTGTAAATTCTATAGGCCCTCTTCTCCGGAACTTCTCACATAGAGAGTTAGGATCGTTAACTTAATTTTGCCTTTCTAGAAGAGTGGCTAGTTGCATCTGCATGGCTGCTTAGTTGGCATTACTTGTAGCCAGTTGATGCATCAGCATCATAAATTGCTTGGTTGTATTGTATGTAGGATAAGGAGGTGGAGGCAGTGGAGGATTCACATCGTCTAATACGATGTCACCATGATCATTTCCTCCTATATTATTACTCGTGCCTGATCTATAAGCCACTTATCTGTAATTAAAATAGTGGTTAGCTAAGAATAATACCTTAGTAGAAGGTAAGTTATAGTTCCTTATACAAAATTGATCCCCCCAATTAGACCTATTGTATCCTCACCATGTTTCCTAGGGTTACAAAGTCTTTTAATTGACTACTTAATGCTCTGATACCATTACTTACGTTTGTCATGCCCTAAACCTAAGAATTAAGGATTGGAAAGGGCCCCGGGGTGTGGCACACATAATCCCATAGCAATCCGTGCATGCAAAGACACATACGAACCACTACAAGGGAGATTCCACAAGTACGTGTAAGGAAGTTCCACAAACAAATAGATTATGTTTCAAACAGTTAAGCGGAACCCTGTGAAATACACTTATAATGATCATAAGCAATAATAAAAACATTATTCATTCATAATAATACCTAAGGGCTGTTACTTAACCATCCACATACTGATGACAACAAAATGCTACAATACAATTATACAAATCCAAAACACATGTCCATTAAATCTTAGGCCCAAAACAACATGAAATAGATGGCATGTTTAACACAAGTCCAAGCATGTCCAAACTTAACGACCCAACAAGAAAACCCATTGACACTCTTCGTAGGATGACTAATAGAAAACGTCGCCTTCGTTCCACTCATCTATACCCCGAGGTACTGTTGAGGTTCCTTCCAAGGGCACATCAATCGCCGAACTAGCATTGGGTTCGGTACTTGTAACACCAAGGATATCACTGTTAACACGACAGTTAAGCAAATATAGAGATATATAAGACTATCATGATGTATCAATTGAATTAGAGAACATATTGACTATAAGAGAACAATAATTGTAAGCTAGGCATATTGTGCATGAAATTAGCATGACTAACGAATCATGAGCAGAATATCATAACACACTAGTTGGCATCCACAAGGCTATATTCTCTCTCAAGAGAGCATATAACATACAGAGGGGACTATCACTGAGGGATCAATATAGGTTCCAAGGAACGCTAACCAACTCTTTCATAAACTACTGCAGTAGTGACAGAAGATATATCCAAATTTGTCCTCTCGAATCTAATATAAGTACAAGCTAAGTGGTTCTGACACGACGTATCAAGACCTTCCCAAATTCATATCATACATACTTATCATCAAGCATAGCAATTGTCTCATGTTCATACATTCATACTTATCATCAATCATAGCAATCACCTCATATTCATACATAATCATTTGTAAAAAAGGGGAGGTAGGTCTTGACATTCATAAAAATCTTAATTAAACAAAGTAACTGATAATCAGACAATGCATACTTAATGAGCTAATAGGGCTCGAACCCTCTCAACCTCAGCAACACCCATTTTAGCTCACAGGCACACACTCAGTAGAAGATTTGGCTTCAATTTCGCCTCAAGGTTCACCAAGAAGAATGGGTACATGACTAGATCATATTGAGGGCAAGGTTACTTAACAATATGAATGTATTTAGATTGAGTAATTATCAAAGATAATTACTAGCCGACCATATGCTAGATAATCTGTGTTTCTAAGGTCATTCAATACGATGTATTCATAAAACGTCAGGTGTTGCTGTGTTACCAAAATCTTGGTATTACTTTATGTATGCACATGACACCTCTTTTTATGCCAACACCCATGGCGTAACATTGGAAAACTATCCAGAAAATCGAAGGGGATGAGTGATAGCTCTTCACTTTTCCTCCTTATCATTTGATCACCATTGGGCTAATTTAATTGGGGTAAAGGTGCCATATCTAAAGCCCTACAAAGTCTGAGAAACTCTTAATTTCCTAAGTTCACAGTGTTTTTACAGCTTAGCCATGTATTGGTTACAGCTTGGCAGTGTGGCATAAGTTTTTCTCTTAAATTCACCCGTATTTACGACTCAACCGTATATTGGTCTAGACTTAGCTATATGAAACCTACGGTTAGGCCACGGCTTAGCTACGGCTTAACCGAGGGTTAGCTGTAGAGGAAAATTGGATTTTGGTTTCTCTGGAAAGCTCCCATGAAATGGCTTACGGCTTGGTCACAGGGTGGTTACGGCTTAACCATAGTTTACTTCCTGACTTAGCCATGGGTTAGCCGTAGAACAAATGTGGGATTTTTGGCCTCTGGAGTCCTAGTCATACTTATTTATGGCTTAGCCATAAGTTTCAAATTTTCTGAAACTATTCCACTACAGAGTTTAATCCGGTATAGAACCCTTGAATTGGTTCCAATGTGGTTTATTTTGCTCCAAATTATCATCATAGGTCTCACAATGCCCACATTTCATCAATATTACATAATCATACTTATTATCACTTAATCTAATATATGAATACTTAACCAAGGGATGAGAGAGCTCTAAACTTGCATTTAGAGAGATTACTTTAAGAATCAACAAATTAGACATGCATGTAGTAATATATACTCTTATACTTACCTTATATCAGTCCTTGACCCAAAACTAGCCTCTCCTTTGACTTGATGATGGAGAAAGCCTCAATAGAAAGAAATCCTACTACATACAAAGACATGCAATGGGTGAATCAAGTGTAAAATGCATGCATCTTGTTCATTTGGGTCTCCTTAACTCTTTTGACCTCAAAAGAAATGAATGAGAGTTGTCTCTTACCTTAAAGAGTTGTAGATTGTAAGAAAGAAGATTAATTTATGAGTTCCTAGGAAGAAAATGCATAAGAGGATGTAGAAGGAGGAGAATGGAACCTAATAGGAGCACATGCAAAGCTCTAAGATTCTATTTCTAGCTCTAAATTTAAAGAGGACAGTGAGAGTAGTGGAAGAAGATGGAGCTCCAGCAAAACAAGAGGAAGATGCAAGAAGGAAACAGTGGTTACTCTTTAACTCAAATTTTTCTGGAGTTTTGCATGCAAGTCCATTATCTTTGAGGAAATTTCAATTTGAGTCAAATGACATTCAATTTGGCCAAGATGGGTCTGAGTCGAGCTAGGCCAAATATAAAAGATACTCCACAAGATAAAATACACATGATGCAACTAATGTGGTGTCAAAATAATGCAAACCATGTGACTCTAAATTACAAGAAGGTCCTTAAGTACCTAAGTAAGGTTCAAACTCAACCCAACTACCTATCCATAACCCAAACCCAAGGGTTTTTGGGTTAAACTAGTCTAAACGAGTATTAATTAGGACAAAACAAGGTTAATTATTACAAATCAATATTAGTTGGTTTTGGACTTTACACTACATATCTTTTTCTTATGTTGTGTGATTGATTTATTTGTTAGTTCTTTTATTCTTCTGCTACATATATTTTGAACTACAATCTAGAAATCCAGATCTGCGACATTCTTTCAATTTGTCAATGAACTTGACAAAGCACCACCACACTTGATGACGGGGGGCATACAACAGTGGATGAACTTCTATAAATTAATTTAGGTTCTCCAGAAAATCCAAAAATCGCTTATGTAAACAAGTCATTATCTGATGATTAAATGAAAGCATACATTGCCTGCTTGTCTGAGTGTAAAGATGTATTGGCTTGGTCTTATAAAAAGATGCCCGGACTTGATCCAGAAGTAGTAACTCATAAATTAGCAATAGATCCTTCTAAATGACCAATTAAACAAGCACAACATCATTTTCATCTGAACCTCGTTGTCAAAATTGAATTAGAAATAGATAAACTACAGGCAACTAATTTTATTCATGAAGTAAAATACATTATATGGATAGTTAATACTGTCCAAGTCAAACAGAAAAATGGATTAATTTGTGTTTGTGTAGACTTTAGTGACTTAAATGTCACTTGCCCAAAGGATCAATTTCCTTTCCCTATCACTGAACTTATAATAGCTGCCATAACTGGTTTTCAATCATTATCCTTCATGAATGGCTTCTCAAGGTACAATTAAATTAAAACGAACCTGAAATATCAGGAACTCACTGCATTTAGAACCCCTAAAGTCATTTTCTATCACACAGTTATGCCATTTGGCTTAAAAAATGTGGGAGCCACATATCAATGAGCTATGTCTCAAATATTTAAAGATTTTTTACATAAAAATGTGGAATGTTAGGTTAATGATCTAATTGTTACATCAAAAGATAAGTCTCAACACATTAATTATTTAAAATAAGTTTCCAAATGCTTACTTAAAAATCAATACAAAATGAACCCCTTTAAATGCACATTCGAAGTCACTTCAGCAAAATTTCTTGTTTTTATTATACAACACAACGGAATTGAAGTTAACCCTGATAAAAAGAAGGTTATACTCAAAAAGCCTCCACCCCGCAATTTAAGCGAATTAAGGGGTGTTCAAGGAAGATTGCCCTACATTCGAAGATTCATTTCCAACCTCTCTGGAAGATGTCAACTATTTTCAATATTAATGAAAAAGGAGTTTCATTTGAATGGGATGAGGAATGTCAAAATGCTTTAAATAGCATAAAATGGTATCTTCCAAACCCTTCTATGTTAGCAGCACAAAAAAAAGGAAAAGTGATTAGTCTTTACATTACTGCCTTAGATCATTCATTGGGTACACTTAGGCCCAAGAAAATGACCAAGGAAAAGAAAATGCTTGCTACTATCTTAGTTGTACCCTTGTTGGTGCAAACAATAATAACTAACCAATTGAGAAAATTTGTCTAGAACTAATATTTATAGTACAAAAACTACGCCGTTATTTCCTTGAACACTCAATTTGTCTCATTTCTAGAGCCGGCCCTATGAAATATTTAATGTCAAGGCCACATTTATCTAGACGCCCTACAAAGTGGGTACGTTTGTTGTCAGAATTCAAAATCATTTATGTTCCTCAAAAAGCAGTAAAAGGACAAGCACTCGTTAACTTCCTTGTTGGACATCCAATTCTTGATAATTTACCACTATCAGAAGATTTGCTCGATGAAGAGCTTTTTCGGACTAAAATCCACAATCCCTTGGAAATATTTTTTTATGGTGCATCACAAAGATTAGGAGCTAGGATTGGAATCATATTTTTACCCTAGGAAATGGGATCCTCACATATTCATTTGTTTTGTTGATCCACGTACAAATAATATGGCTGAATATGGAGCTTTAATTATCAGGCTAGAATTAGCACTTCAAATGGGCATTCAATCTATTTTTGTGTGCACTGATTCACAACTTGTTAACCAATTAATAGGTACTTACAAAGTAAGAAAGCCTGAATTAATTGAGTATTTCGAACAAGCTAAAAGTTTGATTGACAATTATTAAAATTTTCAAATTTGTTATATGCCAAGAATACAGAACTTTTGAGTAGATGTGCTCACTAACTTCACTGCAACTTTAGCCCAAACAAATTGGATAAATTTGCCAATTAAAATTATATAGACGTTCATTAGACAAAGTGCTACTTCGATGTCTTTTAGAAATTGAAACTCGTAAAGCTTTAAATTAAGTGCATTCAAGGGTTTGTGGAACACACCAATCTAGCCCAAAACTTTATATCCACTTAGAATGGGATATTATTGGCCTACTATGATGTCTGATGCGATGGACTTTGCTAAAAAAATGCAATGTTTGCCAAACACATTCTAATTTTATTCAACAACCACCAAAACCATTGATCCCATGGTGTCATTGTGGCCATTCGAAGCATGGGGACTAGATATTATTGGACCAATAAAAGCACCACCATCTCATAATCATCAATACATCCTTGCCGCCACTAACTATTCTTCAAAGTGGGCAGAAGCATTTCCACTCAAAGCAATTAAAGCTATGGATGTTTCTAACTCATCTGAACAAACATCATCTATCAATTTGGTATTCCTCAAAGAATTGTTACTGATAATGGCACCCCCTTTCAAAAATCAGCATATGAAAAGATTTTCCAAAAAATACAAAATCAAACACTATTTTTCATCAGCATTTTATGCATCGGCAAATGGTCTCGTAAAAGCATTTAACAAGACTCTTTGTAAACTTCTTAAGAAGATAGTCTCTAAAAATAAAAGATGTTGTCATGAAAAATTGTTTAAAGCCTTGTGGGCCTATTGGACAACATTCCATACCCCAATCCAAATACACCTTATTCACTAGTCTTTGGAGGAGAAACAGTTCTTCCCCGTGATGTGCAATTATTGTCCCTCATAATTGGCATACAAGAATCATTTACCAATGATGAGAATGCTAGACTAAGATTTTGAGAACTTAAAGCACTTGGTGAAAAAGACTTGAAGCACAACAAAAATTAGAAGCTTATCTAGCTCGGGCATCAAATGCATTCAATAAGAAAGTAAAGATCAAGTTTTTCAAAAAAAAGGATTTAGTTCTCACAGTGAAAAGACCTATTGTGATTTTTCATTTATCGAGAGGAAAATTTGACCGAAAATGGAAGGTCCCAATATAGTACAAAAGGTCTTTACTAATGCGGCTTACCAATTTGTTACACAAGATGGAGAAAGAACACTTCCTCCTATTAATGGACATTTTATAAAGCGTTACTATGCAAAAAAAAAAAAAAGCTTAAAAATGTGATGAAATCAAAATGCAAAAATAATAAATATGATGGATCATTTATTACAGTGATTCATTTCAAATACAAAATAAATGTATTTAATATAAATTTAGATCCTTTCTTTTGGAGACAACACTTGAATTAACTCTATTAGGGTTGACTCCAAATTGGTTGCCGCTTGACACTTGTTCTCTTTTTGTGGAGTAATCCGAGTGACTTTTCTTTCCAAATCTTGCTTTTGGTCAACAATCACTTTTAGCTCATCCTTTGAATCAACAAATGTGTTATCCAAATTTGTAACTTCTCTTGAATTCTCATGTAAACGATTATTGAACTTGTCAGCTTCAAGTTGTTTCAAGACAACTTGTGTCTGAAGGGACAAAATCTTTTCCTTGATGGAAGAAATTTCTTTCTCTAAACTTTCACATGAAGAATGAAGTTTAAGTTCTTCGATTTTCAACTACGAATTGGCTAATGTAATCTTGTCAATCTCTTGAATTTTTAGCTTCTCCTCGTGACTAATCAAGTCAAGCTTTTCTGAAGCATCTTGATGAAGCATACCAGATGACTCTAAAGCCTTTGCTTCAGATAACAATTGTGCTTTACTTATAACTTCATGCACCTGAGACCTTACTCCATAAAAGTTTAAAGGAAAGCCCTTTAAAAGATTAAAGGTGTAATCCACAAAAGAAGACAATGAATAAAGTTGATTGACTAATCATATGCATCCTCTTCGTTAGCTGAGTCCCACCTGAAAAAAAAAAAAGAATAGCGACAATTTGGGGACTCTTGAGTTTCACTTTTGCTCTTAAAGGAGACACCTGAAAAAAAAAAAGAAAGAAAAACACCATTTTTGTGTTATACATTGCATGATTAAAAAAGAAAAAAAATAAAGAAAGAAAGAAACAAAAATATTTCAAAGTCCCACATGTGTAAATTTCTGCACCTATATGACTTAAGGGGGCATTTGTTGACATCAAAAAATTACTTGAAAGAAAATTTTTTGTTTATGGAATTGAGCCCAATCACTATTGACCTAAATCATCAAATATTTTTTAAATAAATATTTTGGCAAGAATTCAAACTAATAAACAAGTTTGTTAAGGTGGATAGACTTATCACTATTCAACCTAGAGGCATAGTGTTCAAATCCCAAAATATCTTGTTCACTGCATCTCCAGAAAAAGGAGATTCACATCCTCATTTGAAGGAGATTCACATCCACACTTTCTCATCATTTTTTTTATTTTCACTGCATTTCCATTAAAACAAAAAGGAGATTTGGATCCTTATTTGAAGGAATCTACACTATAACATCACTGTTGCATTCCTCTAATTTGTCTTTCCCATAATTTTTTTTTCTTTAATGAAGATTCAGAATTCCAAAATATAGGAATTCTACCCTCCTCCCTAAAAATAAAATCATACCCACCGTTGTAAAAGTAGGCAGACCTGGACCCTTATTTCAGGTTTTTGTCCTATAAATATAATACCTCCATTTAACTTTATTATATCAAGGAGATTTGGGTCCTTAATAAGGAACCCGCCCTCCAATCTAAACAAAGATGGATCCTTGCTTTATAAGGATTTCACTCTTCAAAAATTACCCCAAGTGTAATAACAAGAATTTTCCTACTTCTACGGTAACATTCACCAAGCCTAGAGCTAAGAAAAAAAAAGAAAAATTAAAATCCAAAAAAAAAAAATAGCAATAGCATAGAAAATCAAATACGCTGACGATTATCAGTATTCATCAAAATAAAAAATTTTACAAAGGCTATTTTTGTTTCATCTGAATAGTGATACATCTGGAACCATTGTATTGGTGGACCATCCATTCATAATGATGCAATGAATCTTGCCGGGCTTTTATAAGGCCACGTTAGTTCTCTAGCCATATGAATAGAAGTAGGAAATTTTTTTTTGTGGTCTTTTGTTAGACAAAAAAAAAGAAAAAGAAAAAAAACAAACCAAAGGCATACAAATGCAATCCCCATTCAATGCACTAGAAATCAATCGAAGAGATCTTCCAACTTTTCTAGGTATCTTGAAAAATATCTAACTATGCTGAAAGTTGTTGCTCTAGGATCTGACATCTACTCTAAAGTACGTTCATCTCGAACAGCACTTAAGGCGGTTTGGAACAAGCATGGTAAAGGTGTATGGCAATGTGCTAGCAAGATCATAACAGTCCATAGGTTGAGTTCCAACTAAAGAATGGATCTATGAGTTCTTGTAACCTTTGTTTGATATAGTGCTTGGTTTGGTCTCGGTCAATATGATAGGACCCATGGTTTTTCCAGAGTAGAGTTTTCCACATGAAAAATTATACCTCTCCTTTTTTTGATTTATTTAATTATTGCTTGCTAGGATAAAATATTTAATTAGATCCATTAAAATCAAAAAGGAAAATCTGATTAAGGGACCTTAATCCGTTATTGGATTTAATCATTCTTTCAATAGTCATGAGTTCCATGACCCAATGAGCAACCCTAATCAAGACCGCAAATGATCTATACTCAGATTTTTTGTGTTAGGTCCACCGCATAACCACATAATTAAGCAAGGCCCATTAGTCTCAAATATAAATCTAAATAGTGGACATAATTACATAATTTTCTTTTAAATAAAAAAATGAATTCCTTCATCAGCACTACTATGAAGGTTATGTCAAAAGAGGTTAAATCCCACACAAATTTAGAGTGAAAATCCACAAATTTAAGCACTTGATTATATCCCATAGCTCTCAACTCTCATTAAGACAAAAACCATATAAAGTTATGCAGGAAAAATTATTAGTAAAAACAATGGTTTTAAGCACTTGTTTATTATGTTAAAAACGACAATGCTAAACTCTTGCTTTTTTAAACCTAAAAGTTTAAATAGAAAACATACCCAAATTTATTTTTCATTAAATCCCTCTCGCGGCTTTCCCCTTTGGCGTCTTCTACAAATATGCATGTGAGATCATGCGGGATCTTCGGTTACTGCTTCTCGCTTCAATCTCACAAACCAGTTTTATAACACGTCTTCTCCCCCTCTCTGTTTTCTTGTTTTAGGTTTCCAAGCTCTAAATTCCACTTATCTTTCCCCAATCTACACCAAGACCGAGACTGTTCGAAACCCGGTTATGAATGTCTTCTCTTTCTTCTTTTCAATCTTTCCATCTTTATTTGCATATGATTTTTTTCATACACAATCTTAGTCAACAAGTGCAATTGTCATCGCTCCCTTCTTAATTGAAAATCCTCTATATGTGAATGTATGTCTTCCCTTTCTTCATTTCAATCTTTCCATCCTTATTTCAATATGAGTTTTTTTTTCCTACACAATCTTATTCAAAACACCTACAATCGTCATCTCTCTCTTTTTGTTTGAAAGTCCTATGTTTGTTATACTTGCCTTTGGCCTAAACTTAACCAGTTCTACAAATATTTAATGGTAATTTGATTTTTTCAACTACTGGTTGCATCCCTGTAGACTTGCTGAAATACACCATGAAGCCAGCCATGGCTACTTAAATAAGTATCTTTTTCAAAAAAAGTGGCTTGTTTTTCGTTTCTACTTGCCTTTATAAATTGATCACCATGAGTAATCGTCCCATAATCATTCAATAATAATACTCTTTCTCTGTAGGTTCTTTGGCCTCGCAAACAAACTTGTATCTTGAACTACCAAAGCAATCACTATTTGCAAAAAAAAAAAAAAAAAAATTTTAAGGTTTTGCCCTAATTAGGAATTCAAGTATGTTAAGATTGTTTTGGAGAATTAGGGCCTTTTGAATGTTTCAAAACACAACCAAACCCAATAAAAATGGTGGTGCACAATTGCACAAATGTACAATTCTTCAAATTTTGAATAGGATGGTATCTTATACAAGATAATATATTCTGGTTTAAAGACAAATCTAAAAAATATGACTGGGAGCTAATGCTAAACATTTAGCAATATTTTCTACAAACAATGTGAGTCTAAGCTACTGAAAAGCATAATAGAGGAAAGCATTAGTTGATGATCTACCCCCCTCCATCTTATTCCTCAATGCTTCCAGTACCCAGTTTTCGACATAAGTATTTCTATAGTGTGCATTCATATGTAGATATTATAAGTCCATGATAACCAAAAATAAAATAAAATAATTCACACATCAATGGGAATATGTTGATGACCCACGTGCTCCAATATGAACATACCAGCATAACACACTAACACTACTAAGATAAAGTATGATCCACAAACTTGCTTTGAACTCAAAACAATCAAACCAACAAGAGAAGCATACTTCTAAGGTGTGTTTGAGTTACCTCTTATAAAAAAACACCTATTGCATGGGGATATGGCAACTTGAATTGAACTTCTTACACATTTCAAGAAACTAGAGTTCTCAGATTGGACACTAATCTTCAGATAAGAGTAAATAATCTTCTATTGTTACTTAACATACCAAGATTTTGAACTCTATATGTCACACCCCCAGAACTGGGCCGGATCTAAACCCGGTTCAAAGGGTGTGAGAATTTGGGGCTAATTAAAATTTTCTTACATAAACAATACGGCCCCAATTCCGAGTGGATCGAAGTTCTTCGCGAAGCTATTACTGGTGATTAAGTAACCATAATCACATGCAGAGATGAAATCCATAATCATCGCAGATGAATATCATACATTAACTAAAGAACAAATCTCAATAATAATAAAGTCAAGGTCAAGTGCTTCGAAGCATAGTAATTAAAGTTATAAATCCAAGACAAACAAATTTAATGAATAAACTAAAGGCCCAAACAAGGCCTTATTACATAATCTAAAGTTTCCAATCTCTGCACCAACTCTAAGACACTTCAGACGATGTCATCGGTGATCCACTTAACAACTCTGCCATCTGGCGGAATCTCCTACATCGCCTGACCCTCTGGTTCGGTACCGGTAATGAAACCTAGACACCAAAAGTAGTGGGTCAGATTGATATAATCTGGCAAGAGGGTAAACTGCAAGCAATGGTGTTAATTAATTAAAGTAAAACATTTTTTACAACCTACCAAAAACATACCGAATGCAAACCCCATGGCATAAACACACAAAAACGAGTATTCCTGTAGATACAATATACCAAAAATGGCTATTCCCACCGACAGATATACAAAAATGGGTATCCCCGCAAACAGATATACAAAAACGGGTATCCCCGTAAACAAATATACAAAAACAGGTATCCCTGCAGACAAATATACAAAAACGGATATTCCCGCCAAATATAACCAATGGCACAACTGTGTACGATAATCTATAATACACGGTAACCCGATGGCGTACATCCACCTCCGAACTGCAATCGGTCAGATATATATATACATATGCAAATACATACGTCTACTAATGCATAATGAACCATGATATGAAACCATTAATTCATAATATTCATCCCAAAATCAATTTAAATAATTAGATTACTTAATTTAAAAATGTATTATGAATTGTGTGTCTTTTCAAGTTCTTTAAGGGAAAGTACTAATCCACTGAACAGTTATAGTTGGACAAATATGCGCAAGAGAACCAACCCTCTTTCACAATGGAAATGTGAGTCCACGATGCCAATATCCTACATTCAGTATCTATCATGTGGTGTATCCGGAATCTCTCATTTCCATTTTGAATTCAATCTAATTCTCATGTGAACATTCAATCAACTTCTCTCAAAAGACAGGAATCCATCTAATCCAATTATGTATAATTAGTGTGTTTTACAAATTTGGTAAAAGATGTTCAATTTTCAAATCCAAACTTAAATCGAATTATGAACAAAATGGGAAAGAGGAAATAATTAAGTTCTTAATTAACCATGTTGCGTAGAAAAGTACCTTATCATTTTAAATAAAACAAAAGATCTAAATACCGATTCAACTTCAAAATTTAAACTCAATCAAAATCCAAATTAGAAATTCAAATACTTTCTAATTAAGATTTAATCACTCCTAATTAAATCTTAGTTAAGTTCTAATCAATCTAAATAAATTATTAATCCTAAGTAATTAATCCTCCATTAAATTTATAAACACCTAATTAAGAATCAAATAATATAATCAAATCTATTAATATACTAAACCATAATCAAAACATCACTTTCTAAATCATTTATAAAGAATATACTAAATCCTAATTACTTATTTATTATTATATATATATTTTTAAATAAGCCCAACCAGTCGAACCCAGCCCAGCCATGACCTAGGCCCGCTAGCCACTTGGCAAACCTAGTCTGCCAACCTGGTAACACACAGGCAGCAGGGCGGGGCTGCGTTGCGACGCGGCGTTGCTGTAGTTTCTTTTTTTTTTAATATATATTATCATTTGTTACCCACAAATCTAAATCTCACAAAAAAAAATCACATTGTTGATTCCAATCTTTACCATTAATCTTTAATCAAGATTCTAAACCCAATCAAAGAAATCAGACCCAAAGTAATGTTATTCATCAAGGACCCAAACACATTGCAAGAAACCAAAAGATATTGTTTACAGTTATCTACTTGCCTGGATTTTGATGCCGAAAGCGAATATGAAGATCTAACCTTGGAAGATCAACCTTGGTTTCCCCTTGGAGAACTTCTAGGGTTTGGTTGTAGAAAAAAAGAAGAAGATGGGAGAAAAGGGAAAACCCTAAGGGTTTATAATATGTGGAGGTCTTCCTAAATTACAAGGAAGGGCTCCTGCTTTCTAATGAGTTTTATAAAATTCCAAAAAAAGGTCTTTTTGGCTTAAAAAGGTCAAATAACTCAGGCCCAAGGCCCAAAAGTGTTTAATCAGTCCACCTACCCCCTCGTAACCCAACTCAAACCCAACAAACCGACTCGACCCAAAAATAAAAAACTAGGGCCTGACAGTATACCTACTAGCTACTTAAAAATGATGTGCAATGCTTGCTGAGTTACAAGTTCATATAACCAGCATTGGGCTTTGAAGGATTCATAGTATCTAATAATTTAACTAATGTACGCGCAAAAACTAATAACTGTACCCACTATTCAATAAATAATTGCAAATAAGTGATATTATGTATATCAAGCTACTAGATAAGTGCTTGGGTTAGATAAGTCCTATTATATGTAAACAATAATTTTTGACTAACTGATATTATGCTCAGATGGGCTAGATAAGTGCTAGGGTTTGGCTTGTAACTATTGTAGGAAGTTTAAAAGGATTTATTTTTCTTAATCATAGTGTAACTGTATTAGAATAAATTCTTTAATTTATATAAGACAAGAAATAAATTGGAGAAAAAATAATTCAAATTCAACATATTGGTTAAAACATTCAAAATAAATCTTATATTCCTTTATTTGCTTGGTAGGTGTTTTAGTTTGTCTGACCCAGCGATGTGGTAGTTGGCCTTTCTTAAATAGAAGAGAAGGCATGTTTGGAAAAGCAAAAGCTCTTGAAATAGTCATAGTATCTCTGTAAATAATCAATTAATCCTTTTTTAGTCTTCAAAAAGTGACAAATTTTCTTCAATTATTCTTTCATTTGAATGTGAACTTTGGTGCCAACACTACTCAGGACATCTGATTTAGGTTTGAATTTTATGTTGAATTCTTGTCATAGAATTTATGTTATTAGTAAGTGAAGGGGTAAAAAAACATACCATGGGTTAGAAAAAAGAAATGATTTAGAAATCACATTTAAAGTTGAATTGTTACACTTGTAAGCACTAGATTTATGTTGTATCTGCTTATATTTCTTATCTACCACAACCAAAAAAATAAAAATGAAAAGAAATAGGAACAAAGCTCCTTTTTTTTGACAAATATATTTAGGTCTAACCAAAATCTTAGTTTCTTGTTTCTAGCACCACTCATCTCTAACACAATGCAAGGTGATAAGGAAAGGAGCAGATCTCCTTTAACTAGAAGAGAAAATCTAAGGAACATAGGTACCGCACTTCCTTTCATACATGCCACTAGGTTGTTGCTTAATTTAGATTTATTGTTGGAATTATATTGGGTGTATAATTAGTTTTGCTAGTCCCAATTATTTTTATTTAATCTATATTTGTACCTTTTCATACATGTTATCCACCTATTTTGATTGTTGCATATTTAAAATAGGTACTCTTATCCTTATCGCTTTTAACATTGATGGTCGACCTATGGGGCCTAATTCAATGATGTTCAGCACGCATATAGGGTATTGGACAAGGACAAATATCTCACCTAACTATACCAGTTGGAAAAAAGTGTCAGATGCTTTTAAAGATCAAGTTTGGGATTATGTGTAAGTGTTTTGTGCAATTATCACTATTATTTATATATTGTAATTTGATGTGGTAAATGCAATAGTTCAATTATCTTACATATTTTATACAGTGCTCATATGAAGTTTTAGCATGCCACAAATAATATGTGCTAAAGAGAGCAAATGATAGTTGGAAAGATTGGAAGTCATTTCTTCATCACAATGTTTAAGATAAATATGTCACAAATGCAAGAAGGAAAGCTTATGTTCCCTCATATGTCAGAAAGGAAGATTGGAAGTCATTTGTGGACATGGAATTAACAGAAGAGGCCCAAGCCTTTAGAGAGAAAGGTAGGGTTGCTAGTTCTAAAATGATTTGCCTTCACACTTCTAGATGAAAGGGACAGGATAGGGTGGCAGATGATATGGTAAGCGTTATGTTTATATCGTTTTTATTTTACATATATAATTTTATAAATAATCTAAATTTTATATCTCCAATTATTTATAGTAGCAAGAAAATCTCAGTGAGGAGATTGCTCATATGAAATTGTTTTTAAGAACTCATACTAAGAATGATGGATCAATTCGAGCGCAAAAGTGGTGAGGAAAAATTTTCTTTTTCAGATGCATTTTATATCATTCAATATGATGTGGACAATATTTTCTTTTTAATGGGTATGGCTATCTTAATGTTGCACTCATCTATTATGTTTTGTATCATGTATGAAGATGAGTTTTTGAAGTGCAATGGTTGAATACAAATTAAAATTTTATTTTGTATGGGCAATGGGTTGTTCTTATAAGGTGTTTTCTTTATGTATATGTACTCATTTAGTTGTAAAAGAAATTTAAACACTTATTTGTAAAAATATACTTATTTTGAGATCTTTCTTATGCTTGTTATTTATTATAGGTTTTGTAGAATGTCATTAGAAGTCTTCAAGAGGTTGATAGATGTCTTACAAAAAAAAAAAAGGATCTAAATAATGACCTAGTTGCAAAGGTATTATTCATTTAGTTTTCTTCTTAATTATAAAGCTTGATAAGTGTCAATTTCATATTTGTCTAAATATTGATGTCGTTTTCTTTTTATTTTTACAATAAACTCAAGAATCAAGACCAATGGTCTATCAATTTTAGGATGCTTGTGTTGCTTATGGGACAGTGATTGGTTGTTCGTATCTAATGCTTTAATGTTTGTATCTATGAATGGATTATCGTTTTTATTAATTGTATGGATGATTATATAAATTATATGTATAGGTACTTTTTTATTTAAAAAAAAAAGGAAAAACGACACCTATTAACACTTGGTAATTTGAAGAGGACCCCATATGATTTTTAAAAATGACAGCTTTTACAACTTGAAAATTTTTTTGAAAACCCTTTTTTTAATTAATAATTTATTTAAAAATGATGGTTTTCATAATAATAATAATAATAATAAAGAGCTACTGACACTTAGAAAAACAACAACTCAAAATGCTTGTTAAGGCTTATGCATTAGATATGAACACTTGTTTTTGAAAAGCTACACCAATATAAACAATAGTAAAAACAACAATTTGGATTGTTGTTTTTTTAGATAAACGACAGCTTGGAACACTTGTTTTTGCAATTTTTGACATCGGGTCTAGTTATTTCTATGGATGGATGGTGCCTCACCAACTATAATACTCATGGGTTGCCATAAAAGAGAATATTTTATAGGATAATAAAGTACAATTAGATTTTAAAATGTAATAAAAAATTATGACTTTACATTTATTCATACTAATTTTTTTATTATTTTTACAAAAATTTATTATTCAAAATTAATATATTTTCTATGAAACTTTTTTTAAATTATCCTAATGAACCATCTAAACTGAAAATCTAATACTATTCCAGTGTACCATAGTTTACCGAATTATTTAGATGATTGCTTGAGATTTGAGATCGTTCCAAGGATAAAAATAAAACTCTGTGCACCGAATTAATCTCACAAAAAATTCTTTTATCAACCTCTTTTAATAACCACCATTTTTGTTGGGTTTGGTTGTGTTTCGAAACATTCAAAAGGCCCTAATTCTTCAAAATAGTCTTAACATACTTGAATTCCTAATTAGGGTAAAACCCTAAAATTCTTTTTTTTTTTTTTTTTTTGCAAATAGTGATTGCTTTGGTAGTTCAAGATACAAGTTTGTTTACGAGGCCAGACAATCTACAAAGAAAGAGTATTACTATTGAATGATTATGGAATGATTACTCATGGCAATCAATTTATTAAGGCAAGTAGAAACGAAAAACAAGCTGCTTTTCTTGAAACAAGATACTTATTTAAGTAGCCATGGCTGGCTTCATGGTGTATTTCAGCAAGTCTACAGGGATGCAACTAGTAGTTGAAAGAGGTAAATTACCATTAAATATTGGTAGAACTGGTTAAGTTTAGACCAAAGGCAAGTATAACAAACATAGGACTTTCAAACAAAAAGAGAGAGATGACGATTGTAGGTGTTTGAATAAGATTGTGTAGGAAAAAAAATCATATTCAAATAAAGATGGAAAGATTGAAATGAAGAAAGGGAAGGCATACATTCACATATAGAGGATTTTCAATTAAGAAGGGAGTGATGACAATTGCACGTGTTGACTAAGATTGTATATGAAAAAGTTCATATACAAATAAAGATGGTAAGATTGAAAAAAAGAAAGAGAAGACACTCATACCTGGGTTTGGAACAGTCTCGATCTTGGTGTAGATTGGGGAAAAGAAGTGGAATTTAGAGCTTGGAAACCTAAAACAAGAAAATAGAGAGGAGGAGAAGACGTGCTATAAAACTGGTGTGTGAGATTGGAGCAAGAAGCAATAACCGAAGATCCCGCGTGGTCTCACATGCACATTTGTAGAAGACGCCATAGGGGAAAGGTGTTAGTGTCACTGTAAGAACATGTTGTCAGTTACGTGACCAAAGTGTAGTTCAGTTCTAGAAAGACCTAGTTCATCTCTGAAGTTCATTGAAGATCAAGCTAAGTTCAAAGAAGTTCAAGCAAGTTCAAGGAAGTTTAAGACCATTCAAGAAAGACCTATCAATGAAGATTAAGCAAGTTCAAAGAAGTTCAAGATCATTCAAGAAGATCCTCTGTGAGTGCCAAGGGATAAGGTAACAGTGACCCCTAGTGCCCGTACAATTAGAATAGGAAAAAGGGTTTCTAAAAAAAACCATGGCTGTGTACTACAGCTTGGACCATGGCTAAGCCGTAGAACCTATGGCTCACTATCCAGAGAGTACATTTTGAGTCTTTTTGTTCTACGGCTGACCCTACGACTGCACCGAAAAAGGGTTACGGCTCAGCCGTAGTATGATTCACGGCTAAGCCGTAAAATCCACGGGCCACTGTCCAGAGAGTGCTCTTGGCCATATAATGTTTACGGTTGATCTTACGGCCAAGCCATACGGCCTTCACGGCTAAGCCGTAGTATGATTCACGGCTAAGCCGTAAGGTTTACGGGTCACTTTCCAGAGAGCATTTTTGGGAGATTTCAGCTTACGGCTGACCCACGGCTAGACCGAAAGGTATTCACGGCTAAGCTATATAAGGATTTACGGCTAAGCCGTAAGCTTAACCGTAAGAAGGAATCACGTTGAATCTGGTCAAACTAGCCGTTGGATGTTGTCAGAGCATACAGCTAAGCCGTAGACCATTTTGTTCTCAGCCGTAGATCTATCCGTTGGAGCTTATTTGTATTTAAAGAGGACCTCTCCTTTGCTCCAAACACTGACCTTATTATTGAGAAAATCACTAGTATAGCTAAGCCCTTGCACCTCTAGTAAAACCACTTTTTAAGCTCCCACAACCACCTACTCTTTAACACTTAAAGTGCCATTATTCTTCTAAGAAGAGTAGTTGGTCATTTAGGAAAGGCTTCATTAAATCTGAGAGAATATCTTAGCCTTCCAAACCCTCTTAAAACTTCTTCCCTTGGCTGAGTACTCATCCGAAGATCTTTATCACC
This sequence comes from Sextonia rubra, assembly GCA_037013555.1. NCBI lineage: Eukaryota > Viridiplantae > Streptophyta > Magnoliopsida > Laurales > Lauraceae > Sextonia > Sextonia rubra. The sequence continues at coordinate 13,912,919 of JASUAD010000011.1, forward strand.
AAGGAGCAAGAACAAGAGGTCAAAGCTTGGAGGTAATCTTTCAAGCATCAAGAGCACCACTCAAAACTAAGGTATACAATTCCTTGTTTAGGTGTTCTTTAATATTTCAATTCTCTTTGCTGTATTTGGTGGAAGACAAACCACCGCATCAAAAATTGTTGTAGTTGGTGGACTAGATCAAGGATCAACCACCTGATCAAAAATCCAGTTGGTGAAAGACAAACCACCGAATCAAAAATTTGTTGCTAGAGGTGTTGGTAATATAAGTACCTCATACTTAGTGGAACCAAGAGAGATTGCTCTTGAGAGTGGATGTAGGTCTAGGATAGAACCATTATAAATTACTGTGTTGATTGCTTATTGTGTGTGGTGGTTGCCTTATATTCTTTTTAACTTTTGTTGATCATCTTTTTAAGCCATATCTTCCTTATTCTAGTTGCATTTCTATACATTGTTAGCACACACAATTCTGAGCATCTTTCTTAATCTTCTTGTGGACTTTCAATCTTAATCAATCCTTCAGATTGCACACTAATAAAATCTAGTTTTTGGAAAGAAACTTTTAATAGTCCTATTCACCCCCCCTCTAGGACTTGGTGAGATCTAACTACTGCATTTTCAAAAGGCGCGAGAGGGATTTAATGAAAAATAATTTTGGGTATGTTTTCTATTTAAAATTTTAGGTTTAAAAAAAACAAGAGTTTAGCATTGACGTTTTTAACATAATAAACAAGTGCTTAATACCATTGTTTTTACTAATAATTTTTCCCATATAACTTTATATGGTTTTTCTCTTAATGAGAGTTGAGAGCTGTGGATATAATCAAGTGCTTAAATTTGTGGATTTTCACTCTAAATTTGTTTAAGATTTAACCTCTTTTGATATAACCTTCACTGTAGTGCTGATGAAGGAAATTCATTTTTTTTGTCTAAAAGAAAATTATGTCCACTATTTAGATTTATACTTGAGACGAATGGGCTTTGCTTAATTATGTGGTTATGCGGTGGACCTAACCCAAAAAATCTGAGTATAGATCATTTGTGGTCTTGATTAGGGTTGCTCTTTGGGTCATGGAACTCATGACTATTGGAAGAACGATTTAAATCCAATAACGGATTAAGGTCCCATAATCAGATTTTCCTTTTCGATTTTAATGGATCTAATTAAATATTTTATCCTAGTAAGCAATAATTAAATAAATCAGAAAAAGGAGAGGCACAATTTTTCATGTGGAAAACTCTACTCTGGAAAAACCACAGGTCCTATTGTATTGACCGAGACCAAACCAAGCACTATATCAAACAAAGGTTACAAGAACTCATAGAACCATTCTTTAGTTGGAACTCAACCTATGGACTGCTATGATCTTACTAGCACATCGCTGTATACCTTTACCGTGCTTGTTCCAAACCGCCTTGAGTGCTCTTCGAGATGAATGTACTTTAGAGTAGATGTCAGATCCTAGAGCAACAACTTTCAGCATAGTTAGATATTTTTCAAGATACCTGGAAAAGTTAAAAGATCTCTTCGATTGATTTCTAGTGCATTGATTGGGGATTGCATTTGTATGCCTTTGGCTTGTTTTTTCTCTTTTTTTTTTTTTTTTTGTCTAACAAAAGACCACAAAAAAATTTCCTACTTCTATTAATATGGCTAGAGAACTAACGTGGCCTTATAAAAGCCCCGCAAGATTCATTGCATCATTATGAATGGATGGTCCACCAATACAATGGTTCCAGATGTATCACTGTTCAGATGAAACAAAAATAGCCTTTGTAAACTTTTTTATTTTGATGAATACTGATAATCGTCAGCGTATTTGATTTTCTATGCTATTGCTATTTTTTTTTGGATTTTAATTGTTCTTTTTTTTTTCTTAGCTCTAGCCATGGTGAATGTTACCGTAGAAGTAGGAAAATTCTTGTTATTACACTTGGGGGTATTTTTGAAGAGTGAAATCCTTATAAAGCAAGGATCCATCTTTGTTTAGATTGGAGGGCGGGTTCCTTATTAAGGACCCAAATCTCCTTGATATAATAAAGTTAAATGGAGGTATTATATTTATAGGACAGACACCTGAAATAAGGGTCCAGGTCTGCCTACTTTTACAACGGTGGGTATGATTTTATTTTTAGGGAGGAGGGTAGAATTCCTATATTTTGGAATTCTGAATCTTCATTAAAGAAAAAAAAATTGTGGGAAAGACAAATTAGAGGAATGCAACAGTGATGTTATAGTGTAGATTCCTTCAAATAAGGATCCAAATCTCCTTTTTGTTTTAATGGAAATGCAGTGAAAATAAAAGAAATGATGAGAAAGTATGGATGTGAATCTCCTTCAAATGAGGATGTAAATCTCCTTTTTTTGGAGATGCAGAGAACGAGATATTTTGGGATTTGAACACTACGCCTCTAGGTTGAATAGTGATAAGTCTATCCACCTTAACAAACTTGTTTATTAGCTTGAATTCTTGCCAAAATATTTATTTAAAAAATATTTGATGATTTAGGCCAATAGTGATTGGGCTCAATTCCATAAACAAAAAACTTTCTTTCAAGTAATTTTTTGATGTCAACAAATGCCCCTTTAAGTCATAGAGGTGCAGAAATTTACACATGTGGGACTTTGAAATTTTTTTATTTCTTTCTTTCTTTATTTTTTTTCTTTTTTAATCATGCAATGTATAACACAAAAATGGTGTTTTTTTTTCTTTTTTTTTTTTTTTTTCAGGTGTCTCCTTTAAGAGCAAAAATGAATCTCAAGAGTCCCCAAATTGTAGCTATTCTTTTTTTTTTCTCAGGTGGGACTCAGCTAACGAAGAGGATGCATATGATTATGCTAGATCTACTGCGGGGTTCATTCTCCTCAAATTGTTCACCAAGTTCAAATAGACATTAGTAAATCAACTTTATTCATTGTCTTCTTTTGTGGATTACACCTTTAATCTTTTAAAGGGCTTTCCTTTAAACTTTTCTGGAGTAGGTCTCAGGTGCATGAAGTTATAAGTAAAGCACAATTGTTATCTGAAGCAAAGGCTTTAGAGTCATCTAGTATGCTTCATCAAGATGCTTCAGAAAAGCTTGACTTGATTAGTCACGAGGAGAAGCTAAAAATTCAAGAGATTGACAAGATTACATTAGCCAATTCGTAGTTGAAAATCGAAGAACTTAAACTTCATTCTTCATTTGAAAGTTTAGAGAAAGAAATTTCTTCCATCAAGGAAAAGATTTTGTCCCTCAGACACAAGTTGTCATGAAACACCTTGAAGCTGACAAGTTCAATAATCGTTTACATGAGAATTCAAGAGAAGTTACAAATTTGGATAACACATTTGTTGATTCAAAGGATGAGCTAAAAGTGATTGTTGACCAAAAGCAAGATTTGGAAAGAAAAGTCACTCGGATTATTCCACAAAAAGAGAACAAGTGTCAAGTGGCAACCAATTTGGAGTCAACCCTAATAGAGTTAATTCAAGAGTTGTCTTCAAAAGAAAGGATCTAAATTTATATTAAATACATTTATTTTGTATTTGAAATGAATCACTGTAATAAATGATCCATCATATTTATTATTTTTGCATTTTGATTTCATCACATTTTTAAGCTTTTTTTTTTTTTTTTTTTTTGCATAGTAACGCTTTATGAAATGTCCATTAATAGGAGGAAGTGTTCTTTCTCCATCTTGTGTAACAAATTGGTAAGCCCCATTAGTAAAGACCTTTTGTACTATATAGGGACCTTCCATTTTTGGTCAAATTTTCCTCTCGATAAATGAAAAATCACAATAGGTCTTTTCACTGTGAGAACTAAATCCTTTTTTTTTTGAAAAACTTGATCTTCACTTTCTTATTGAATGCATTTGATGCCCGAGCTAGATAAGCTTCTAATTTTTGTTGTGCTTCAAGTCTCTTTCATCGAGTGCTTTAAGTTCTCAAAATCTTAGTCTAGCATTCTCATCATTGGTAAATGATTCTTGTATGCCAATTATGAGGGACAATAATTGCACATCAAGGGGAAGAACTGTCTCTCCTCCAAAGACTAGCGAATAAGGTGTATTTTGGATTGGGGTATGGAATGTTGTCCAATATGCCCACAAGGCTTTAAACAATTTTTCATGCCAACCTCTTTTATTTTTAGAGACTATCTTCTTAAGAAGTTTACAAAGAGTCTTGTTAAATGCTTTTACGAGACCATTTGCCGATGCATAAAATGCTGATGAAAAATAGTGTTTGATTTTGTATTTTTTGGAAAATCTTTTCATATGCTGATTTTTGAAAGGGGGTACCATTATCAGTAATAATTCTTTGAGGAATACCAAATTGATAGATGATGTTTGTTCGGATGAAGTTAGAAACATCCATAGCTTTAATTGCTTTGAGTGGAAATGCTTCTGCCCACTTTGAAGAATAGTTAGTGGCGGCAAGGATGTATTGATGATTATGAGATGGTGGTGCTTTTATTGGTCCAATAATATCTAGTCCCCATGCTTTGAATGGCCACAATGACACCATGGGATCAATGGTTCTGGTGGTTGTTGAATAAAATTAGCATGTGTTTGGCAAACATTGCATTTTTTAGCAAAGTCCATCGCATCAGGCATCATAGTAGGCCAATAATATCCCATTCTAAGTGGATATAAAGTTTTGGGCTAGATTGGTGTGTTCCACCAACCCTTGAATGCACTTAATTTAAAGCTTCACGAGTTTCAATTTCTAAAAACATCGAAGTAGCACTTTGTCTAATGAACGTCTATATAATACACCACTTAGTAACACAAATCGTGGTGCCCATCTTCAAATATCTTTCTTATCTTTTGAATCTTGAGGGAGTCTTCCATTTTGCAAGACTTCAATAATTGGTTGTCGCCAATCCATCACTTCATTTTCCATTACTGAGATGATATTACTTGTGTTAGTTGGAGTCGTTTTTAGGATTTCTTGAATATTTGGGATAATTCACATTTCTTTAATTTTAATTGGCAAATTTATCCTATTTGTTTGGGCTAAAGTTGCAGTGAAGTTAGTGAGCACATCTACTCAGAAGTTCTGTATTCTTGGCATATAACAAATTTGAAAATTCTAATAATTGTCAATCAAACTTTTAGCTTGTTCGAAATACTCAATTAATTTAGGCTTTCCACCATTCAACAGCATGAATAATGCGTTATTAGGCAACTCCCTACAGGAGAACTTATCCTGGATATATTTCGTGAGGATGTATTAATTACAGTCTTACCTGAATCAAATATGTAATGACTGAAAACCAAATATAAAAGCGAACATTAGTAAATTATTCAATTGTGTTACTACAAATGCTGAAATGTCATTTGCCCCCAGCTTTAGCACTGCCGTACAGGGCCCACATTGAGCTATTAACAATCAATGGGCTGGATGAGTATCAAATTGGGGCGAGTGTCAATTAATAGCATGCCACTTTTGGATTTTTGGTACCTATTCTTAAATGTAAAAGAATACTTTTTTCCTTTAATTTTTAAATTCATATTCACTTCTTATTTCACATACAATTTTACATTTTCTATTGCATATTGTTTTCTTATTTTTAAACATTAATGCCAATTAAAATTAAATTTAATATAGTTTAAAATATAAAAAATATATATATAATTTATGATCATACGGCTAAGTAAAGAAAATCTTTTTTTTTCTTTTTATGACCCAAGGTATCCCTCATCAACCTAGCCTTCGAACTTTTGGCCTCTGGCCTGGTGGTTATCCGATTCCGACGAGCAAGCACTATTCCGTAAGGAGTATATGCACACACATAGTACCAAGATAACTCAAGGGGCGAGAGTCGAACTCAAGACCAAAGCAAACCCAAAATTCAAACCAACTGAGCCACCACCTTAGCAGAAAGTAAAGAAAATCTTAAAAGTATCTGCAAATGTTCTTATACATTTTTTTACAAAAATGCCCCCAAAGGCAATATACCCTTCTATGTCCCTTTGTTTTCCATCAATTTTCTCCTATAGGTTTGAAAAGTCAACTAGGGGAGCTTCTGCAAAATTGTCACATTCAAAGAACAAGGAGAAAGGGTGGGGGATTTGAATACAAAGAATGCTATCAAGAAAAAGATGGGGAAACAAATATTAGGTTGTGACTTTAATGCACCCTTGTTTGGGGTCAGTTTGGATTGTCTTTGGATATTGTGCATTTTTGGATGCATAGAAATGAGAAAAGTGGTCTTCTTGCATTCACCTCACCAAGTAGGTACCTGGTTTTGACTTGAGTACATCGGAACACCCGAACATTCCTTTTAACTATCTAGAGATTAAGATTTGCCTTTTACCCTAATAGGTGTCAATTTTCACTAGTTGTACAGAGTTTGAACCCTGAATATGCCATCTTTTTTTGTGTAAGGGCCATTTTCCTATGTGAGTGGACCTTTTTCTCATGTTTAACCTTGGATTACAAAAATTAATTATTATGCTTTCAATGAGGCATTCCAAAATTTCTACCTTCCCATTCCCATGTTGCACAGCAGAAAAACCTTGTGATCCATGATTTCACAATGACAAATGCCCAAGCAATCAATCACATGAATACAACAATATACTTATTAAGCCCAATGATATATGCCCAAGCAATCAATCACATGAATACAACAATATACTTATTCAGCCCAAAGCCATGTGCTTGCCCTCCACCCAATAGGAGTTCGACATGTCATTCGAATTTTCAAATTTCTAATCACATGTTTACAAGACTCTTGTGGAGTTAAAGTCTTTATTTTGTTTCCATATTTTCCCTTTCAAATAACGAAATCTTCTCAACTTCTCTTCGCACAAAACTCCTCTAACCATATCCCTAATCATTCTCACCCCTATCTTTTACTAATCTTCAATGTCTTTACCAAGAAAATACATCAATGGCCCCCATCTTTTTAATTGGAACTATTCAGATAAAGTTTTTCTTTCCTAGCTAGCACCTTGAATTGAAGTAAGACCTACCTTCAATTTGATGATTTACAAATGTGATTTTAATTAAAAAAGAACTTTAAAAGACAAATTAGGAGAGTGAATCACAACAAACATGGACACTAACAGCATAGAACCAAGACTTTTACCACCAAAAAAAAAAAGCACCGAATCAAGACTTTTTTCTCCTAGTGGGGCAAAGTAAGTGAGAAAAATCTTAAATTAAATTGCTAAATCTAATAATAATATATACTAAAAATTTTAATTAAATTGATGAATTTGAAGGACATAATCTTTATTGTTTATGAGATAAAGAGTTAGAATCAGCAAATGATATTGTATTAACCTCTTTGAACATTTTCTCTTAAAAAAATATGTTGATTGAACCTTTATAAAAGAATTACCAAAATTAAAAATATTAGAAGTACTAACAGAATTAACAAAAAAAATCAACAAATGAAAATGCGATGTTAATTTCTCACCCCAAAAATCCAAGGTCCACAACCAATTAACTTCAAGGTGGAACTTTGGTGGATGGCAAGAATACCTTATTAAAAAATAGTCCAAATCATTTACGGATGGGCTCATGAGAAATTCATGATGGTGACTAATGAAACCACTTATGAAAATTTGAACATCCCAAAATATCTGAAATCCTCACAAAATTTCAATCAAATTGGATTTTAGCTCACTTTCAGATTGATCGCGTACAAAGGTCATGGACAAAATACTATCACAAATTTAATTTTATTGTTCAAATTGAATGGTTTGCATTAGAGAGAAGGAGCTCATTATTATATTTTTATGGGATATTGTTCTCCTTGAGCAACCTGCATTTTTATAAAATGCAGTCCAGGCCTACTTAGATATATCAATATAAGAGGGCAGATGGAAAGGTCTTAGAGAGCCTTATTAGATTATCTTAACCATTGATTTAATAGATTTAAAGTTTAATAGCATCTTAACTGTTAGATTTTGTGGACTCAATCCATCAGTTGATGTAATAAATTGATTAATTTCTTTATTTATCAATAAAATCATGCTTTACTTTCATGAGATGAATGTTATTTTACTACTTCATGCACATGACCAATACGTATGACATAATGGTTCATGAGTTGAACCGGGTCCCATTAGTATATTAGATGTGATATATGTGCATGGATGAGATCCACACACGGGAGATATATGTCACAAATCTTATGCTTAAAATAGCTTCACAACCAGTAATGAGATTGGGCATCTCATTTGATAAGGTTGCAGCACTTTGATCACTATGAGATAGTGTGATTTGTCTCAATCATCAGAATGTAAGATTCTGGATCACGGTGCTGGTACATTGTATGTATTGAAGGACCATGAGATGCACCTTATGGAATTCCGTCTCAATAATAAGGTATGCTCTCATAATTCCCTATCAATAGGCTCTCAATCCTGAGACATTGACGAACTCAAGTTTCTATCTATTCATTTGCTTTGAGTCACCAATGAGTGAGGCCAACTATAGGTTAACACCTCGGTGTCTTGGGTATATGGTAGTAGAACTGTGGGAACGTTGAATGATCAAGATGGAATCTATCTATATTATCCCCTTGTGCCAATTAATGGATTTGACATTAGTAAGTGCGCACCCATCTCAATTAAGAGTTAATTGGATGGTACTGATGATTACTGTAATTAATTGGGGCTCAAGGATAATAAGATGTGGAACTTAGATTGGAAGAGACGGATTTATTCCAATTGATCCACGGATATTGATAGAAGGGCCTACTTGTGGTAATTGGGAAGTTTAGGGTCTTCATTGTAATTTATTCCTAAGACTGGAATGCAATTGCATTTATATAGTGGTGTTATTTGCAATTAACTGTGGGCCCGGATTGCACATGAGATGTGGGGTCGCGGTGTTCCAGTTGGAGCCAGCTTTCTAAGGAATCCCTAGTGGTCCCTACGCTAGCCCAAGATATTGGAAAACACTAATCCGACTTGGACTCTAGAAATAAGAGTTTGGAAAGGAGAAAGCCGCTAATTGCTTTGGAAGTAAGACTTCTATTTCAATTAGACAAGGGAGAGATTTGGAAGTCTATAAAATATCCTTGGACGTCCAAAAGAGTCTCCCTCACGCCCAAAACCCTTTCGTGCAAGAGTTGCGCAAGTTACTCTCCTCTCCTTTCTTCTAGTTCCTTGGAGTCTCGAGTTGGGATTTTCTCCTGAAGATTCCACCGTTCTTCTCGAGAAAAGAAATCCAATTCGGGGGTCATAGCGTGGAAGGCTAAGAGGTGTTGAAGAAATCCATTAGAGCACTGCGGATCTCCAAAGGTATGATCTACTTCTTGCATGTCGTAGATTATTTTGGATGTTTAGTGCTGGTAGAATTTTTACCGTACATGGTCACGAGATTGAGGGTAACGCATCCTGGATTGGGTTTTGGTCTTATGTATAGTTGATCCCTGTGTCAAGTGGATCAAAAGTTTTGAAAATCTATCCACGAGACCCACCTACTTCCAACATTAACTATCCTTTTTTTTTTTTGGTAGATACAACCTCATGCCGAGTGAAGTTCAATGAATGTGAAATTGGTCCTACTTTGTAATTCCTAACGGGTGGGTCCATATTCATAATTACAAAGGTGGGTGCACACTATAATTCTCATAAAGGTGGGTCCCATATTGCCATTTGTAACGGTAGGTCTCATATATAATAATAATCCGTACATGGGTCCTTATTGTAATTCCTATAGTGGGCTCATGTAATTTATCACATTGGCCCACATTCTTATATTCCTATAAAAAGTAGTTTCCATGTTCTAATTCATGAACCTTTGGGCCATAATACCTTCTTTTAGGTATGTCATTGAAAATCAGTTTGCTTCTTCTATGAGATCCAAGTGATTGCATGGATTCTATCATCGTTGTGAATTGCAATTTTGCAATTGTCTTTTTTACACTTTTATCACTTTCAAATCATTCAATCAATAAATGATATCAATTTTCATGGAACAAGTAGTTAAATGTTTGAGAATTTGTATGGCTTTGAATTTTCATCTTAAAATTTGAAAGAGTTTTGATGGTTCCTTAATCTCATTGTGGCAAAGGTCATCTAATAAACTCTTGCCATATACAAGCACAAAAGTATTGTTGAGTGCTTACCAAAATTATTGCTTGCACCTCAATTTAGGTTGTGAAGGTGTGGGTATAACACTATAATTTTAAGGAAAAAAAAAAGAAAAAACCCCATCTGAACACTGTACTTTTGGGATCTATTGAAGTGAATATTCTCTATTTCTCATAATAACGCCTTTGGTATTTTCTTAATAAGAATTCTTCATAACAAATTTAATATATTGCTAAATTGAATTGTATATTAGGATTACCAAGATTGCCATAAGATATTAATTTTAAATATATATAATTTTATTTTAATTCTTTTTTATTCAAAGATATTTATTTTTAATATATTTCTAATCAAAATCTTAAATTTAATATTATTATTATCATGTTCATATTATTATTTTCATGTTTAATGATAGGGTAGGAATGTTTCATTGGTAATTGTATGTAATCGAAATTTAACTTTAATTTGAAGACTACTTGATATTTGTGCTTGATAATATTAACTGTTTAGGTGCTTAAATTTTTTTTACTAGGAAACTGACTTTTTTTAGGCTTCTTTTCCTGCATTGTGAATTTGTTTGCATATGACCATACATAGAAACATGACCTTTACATAGAAACATGACCTTTTTAAAAATTAGACTGGTGACTCCCCTTTCTATTGTAGACCAGGAGTGTAAAACGGGTCGTGGTAGCCATTGACTGGCTAGCCCATTTGTGCTGAGCTGGGCCGTACCCAGCATCACTAAGGTTCAACCTAACACAGCCCATGGCATGCCTTATCTCGTGCCACATTGGGCCATGCCTAAGACTAGCTATAGGCCGTGCCACCCACATGCCCTTCTATTTTTTTTTAATTTATATATAAATCGAAGGAGACATTCTTGACTTCTAGGATTTCCAGCCTAGAAAAAAAAACTGAAAATAATATATTAAATGCACAAATATGGATGCTAATTTACAAATGAAGAGAAATACTTCAATTATATTTAGTTTTATATTAATTTTATGGAAAAAATAAACATTTTTAAGATACAAATGTGCTGTGCCAGACAATTCCTAGCATCACTGAGGGTCAGCCGAACACGGCCCATGGCATGCCTTGTCCCATCCCACGTTGGGCTGTGCCTTAGACTGGTTAGGCCGTGCCACCCACATGCCCTTCTAATTTATTTTAAAAGAAAATTTATATATAAACTAAAGGAGACATTTTGGACTTTTAGGATTTCCAACTTAAAAAAAATTGAAAATAATGTGATAAATGCACAAATATGGATGCTAATGTACAAATGAAGAGAAAAACTTCAATTATGTTTAGTTTTATATTTATTTTATATCAAAATAAATTAATATTTTAAAATATAAATGTGCTAGGCCATGGCAAGCGTGCTTTATGTCGTGATGTGGTTGACACAACTAAGGCATGGATCTTGTCGTGCCACCTGCAGCTAGGGCCATTTGGCCCTATACGGCCCACCCTTGGGCCCGTGTTGGACTAGGCCAGCAAGGTCAACAACATCAATGTGTCAAGCTTGGGTGGCCCTCCAAGATTTACGCCCCAAATGTAGACCCATATCACAACATGGTTAAATTTGGCCTAATAGTAATAAAGAAATTATGATTTTTAGTGGTCTAGATCTTAATGGAGTACTTATTAATCAACTGATAAGTTTTCGTTAAAATAATAAATAAAACTGGGGTGAGTTGAAAACAGGTTTTTTTTTTTTTTTGCATAAAAAGAGTCTGCTAAAAAGGATGTATAAGTAGTGTTAGGGATATGACAGGGTGGCTTGGAAATAATGCTAACTTAATAGATACAAGGGTATTCTTGGAAACACTGGTGAAACCCCGCACTCAATCCTGAAAAATTGCAAAAGACCCCCAATAATTTTGAAAACTTTATGTTTTTTAACCTTTTTATATATTTGTTTTAGATTGAGGCCCCTAAGACAAATTTCCTGGGTCCGCTAATGCTTAAAAAGAAGTTAAGTTCATCAAATGCACGTATGGGTGAGAATCCGTGAATGATGGGTTGGTGAATCCTGATCTGGGGTAATTATGTAATATGTCGGTTTAATCTTGACCCTCTGTTATAAGGGTAGATCTGACGGTTGTTACTGCTCAGGGTTTTTATAAATTAGGGCTTTTGTTTTATTCTGGGTGATGTGAGAAAGAGAGAGTTGGTTTTCTGCAGAGAAGAACCCTAGGAGAGTGGTGTGCTCTTGTAATCACAAGAAGAGGATTGTTCTTCTTGTGAGTGATCTCTAAACATAGTGGAACATGTTTGAATCTCCATGGACGTAGCCCACATTGGGTGAACCACGTAAATCTGGTGTCTATTGTGTGGATTGTTTGTTCTTCTTGTTCTTTCTCTTTTTCCCAACAGTGAATGCCGTTCTTAGTTTCTATTTATATGCACCAATGTGGAGCAACCTAATTGGAGAGGATTAGTTTTTCCACCATATTATGGTGCAGCAAAGATGCCCGGTGGCCCTGCTGTCAGCCAAAATACTTACTTCCAAGAGAAAGAGAAACTTCATCAATTGTTTTCCCTATCTACTCTATCAGAGTCAGAGGTACAATAGCATTACAAAATAAAATACACCATAGAATAAGGAAAATAACCACAAGCCATGAGCCTTGGTCTTCACTAACCCAAACAACCCCAACAAATAGAATCCTCTTGCCCATCGCAGATTTGTTATGTGATCTTGGATCCAAATTTCTTTTAGATTGACCCACGTGCTTCAACCTCAACCCAGTTTTCTCAATCATCTAACATACGAGGACCTAGTTCTCTCGCGCAGTCGTGGCCCACCCACCTGTTGCATCAATGCAAGGGACAAAAGCAACGAAGACCAAAAACAGAAGGAAAGGAATAGCTAGCGATATATTATTTTTATTTAAAAAAAGACCACTTCCTCTTCTGATGTTGTTTAGCTTTTCTTTAGTTAACTGTCAAATCAAAATTTAAGCCTAGATCTTTTTATAAAAATACCTTCAAACCTTTGAAACTATGGGCCTGTTTGGTATATCATATTAGTTTGAAATAGATCTATGTGAAATAGATTTATTTGACATGGCTCTATTTGGAATGATTGTTTTAGAAACAGCCCCATTTGGTAACACACAAAGACTAATTAGAATAGATTATTTTAAATCAATGGTTCAAATTTTTTTTATAATTTTCTTGAAATCTAGAAGGAATTCAGCATTTAAATTTGACCTATAGCCTTCTTTAGTATTCCAAAGAGGATCAATGGTTCGGATCTTGATATATGGGCCCACAAAGCCCATAAAATTACATTAAATGGTCCATTTTTTTTGGAAATATCACAAAATCTACGATAGATCAATGGTTCAAATCTGAAGCCATAGCTGTATTTGAAGTGCTACATATCTCCAACGGTTAAGATGGGAACTTGCTGGCCTAAAATACGAAATAGAAACTGAAAAAACAAACTGATGAAACATCACGGTGCAACTGTTTAGAAAACGTAGAACTATCCAACGGTTCTCAGTTTTTTTTTATCATTTTCTCTAAATATGGACCCAGTCAGTGGCTGGAATTAATCAATAGAGTCATTTTCAATCTGCCAAATAGGATTAACGGTTCTGAACTTGATCATGGGGCCTACAAAATCCAAAAAATTTGATCCAATGTTATGTAGTTTTCCTAAAATATCTCAAGATTCAAGGCATATCACCGGTTGAACTTTGACATTCTAGCCGTTTTTGGCCTTATTCATGATTCCAACGGTTCAGATTATTGTTTAGGGTCCTCAAATTGGAGACAAAAAGAGAAAACTAATAACTCTGAAACTACCGCCTCAAATAGGATGTCTTTCCACTTCACATGCAAGCGTCTGTTTCACATCATGTCGTTTTTAACGCCGGCCAAAATAGGGGATAAACCTCTTTTATCAGTTTTGAAATGGAGGTAGGTAAGGTGGTTACCAAACAGTCATAAACAGTATTCAAACAGTATTAAGAGGAAAAGAGCATGATAATAGACTTTTCAAACGGCCCCATATCATTACTACCATGATTAATTTTTATTTATTCATTTTTTCATACATGTGTATATATGCCATGATTTACACACAAGCGATCAAGGTAGTAGACATTTTAAGTTCCAAAGAAACAGTACTGGAAAATGTGAATTCTAAGATATAAGACAATATATTTGGCAAAACTTGAAAATGTTATGAGTAAAAAGCAAGACAATCACAACATTATCTGAAGCATTAGTAAAAACATATAAAAAGATTATATAAAAATCAAATTGATAGAATTATTCATAATCATAATTACTGTATTTTTAAATTTTAATTATTGAAGATGAATTTATTTTCTATTACATTCTTTTTGCTAAAAAAATATATCCCAAAGAATCCACAAAATTGATAATAACCAACATTTGCCCCCATACCATAATTAATTTATGGAGAGTAATTAGTGCACCGCTGAGATTTGGGAGTGTTCAATGATAAAAAAAATACAAGAAAACAAGAAAAAAAAGAGATAAAAATTCAACTCCATGCACCAGATTGGTTCACAAAAGTAAATGACAAACTCTGTGGTGGGCAAGAGAAATGACAGTTGCCGTGGGAAGAGAGATGTTGTAATCCGAGTTCTTGGACATATCTCCAAGCTCCACATCATCTTACAATTAGAACATCCATGAAACATCCCAACTACTTCAATCTTTTGTCAGCATTGTAAGATTCTACAACTCATACTCATCCTTCAAAAATAAATCAGATCAAGTTAAAAACATCTTAACTAGCAATCCAATATAAATAGGCCCTCTACTTAATGAACTCAGAACATAAAGATAGGCCTCTCCAATTTGACTCATAAAAAGGGCAGGATTGACCACTTGCATACATCAAATGGCCCCAATCACACTGGTGAGAATAGCATTTCTAGTGGTGATCATAACAACCACAGTGGACAGCTATGAAGTCAGAAGCATGCGGATGAAGGAAAAAGAGGCCAAGATGGTTTTCTACATGCAAGATTGGGAATCTGGCAAGAATGTAACAGCGGTCCCTGTGGCGGGAAGGAACGCTACAAATTCAAGCGTACTCAACTTCGCGACGATCATGGTTGTTGATGATGCAATTACAAAAGGGCTAGATCGGCAATCCAAACAGATTGGACGTGCGCAAGGGATCTATGTCAACTCGGCGTTGGATGCTTCTGATCTTCACCTTCTCTTTTCCATAGTATTCACTAACAAAAAGTACAATGGTAGCACCATTGAGATCCAGGGGGCAGACCGATTTTTCCTAAAGCAAAGAGAGGTGTCTGTGGTGTCTGGAACAGGGTATTTTCGATTTGCTAAGGGGTTCGCCGTGTTGGAGACAGTCTACCTTGACCTGGCTAACCTCAATGCAGTGATCAAGTTCAACGTCACCATTCACCACTATTGAACTGATGGTTCATTCTTGTCAGGAGTGATGTTTCTTATTTTTCTATTTATAGCTATCTTGCAGTAGTTAATTTGTGATAATAACATGAGCGATGGACTAGTTAGGCAGTCCCTAAGGGAGAACCTTTCTTGGATTTATTCTATAAGAATTCATTGATATGCATTTTGTAATGGCAGATGAAATAAATAAAAATGAACATTTATAACTTCTTCAATTATGTGACTCTTTTCTAGTACCCAGCTAGGGAGGCTGGGACCTAGAAGAAGCAATAGCCAAGGTTAAGAAGCCCGCTTTGCAGAAAGAGTAACCCGCAAATCAAAACACTGAATTTGGGGTACCCAACCAACTATTAGACGACTGTTGTTCTCTCCAATTATGTGACTTAAAATACTGAAATATCATTTTACCACCTTTAGCAACATTGCATTGGACGCACTTTTGGTCATCACCAATCAAGTGCTTGGATGAGTGTCAAACTAGAGCTAGTGTCAATCCATGGGAGCAAGTGTCAAATTAGTAGCATCCATCATCAAATTGCTAGCATGCGGGTTGATGAAGAGGGGTCCTCCAGAGTGTTCATTTCATTTAAATATAAGAGCCTCCGTCTCTCATGAAATCATCATATTCATGCATATTTTTGCAATCCAAATATGTTTTGTGGGACCTGTTCTCATCAATTTTGTCACAATCCTAGCCTAAGAAATCGAGGATTAGTGTAAACCTAATCAATGACACATGTACTCCCGTGCATACACACTTAGACCCTGTCTAAATGCACATGCACAAAGGAATTTCATACGTGCCAATACCATGTACGCGGAAGCTGTAAGAATCAAAGAGAACACTAACATAAACAAGATTTCAAAATATTATAATGATACAAGATATACAAAGAACAAGAAACTCCAACTATACAAGTGTGAGGAACAGTTTCCAAGTAACCAAGACACCAAAATGCAAGGAGTTAAACAGCTCTAAGAAAAACACATGATGCATCCAACAAAATCCCAGAAGAAGTCTATCCTACCATGATGCTCTCCGGTAGAGTGATTACATCCACTCCTCTAGCCTTGAAGGGGCCTCTAGGATTTCTTCTGGAGTCTTACCGACCGTTAAGGGGTTGGTAGCAGAATTTGAACCTACAACACCAAGGACAACTAGTGAATACAACAATTCAGCAAAGTGTAAGCAACACTAAGGTAACACGCGTTGTATTTAAAAGAATCATTAACAGGTAATTTGCATAGAGTTCAACTTTGTGTAGGCAAGTTATGCATTAGAATAAAGCATGCTATAAGAATTAATGCATACATGTCGTGTACTTTACTATGTGGTTACTACATTTGCCATATCCTCCCTCTAGGGATCTTTTGTAACGACCCAGGCCCAAGAGTGCTTTAATGTAAAGAATATAAGTAAGAATCCGTCCTAAACTGTCGAGGCGCCTTTTGGGGACAAAACCGTGAGGACTTCCATAAAAACTATAAAGTTAAGCGTGCTCGAGTCAGAGCAATTTCAGGATGGGTGACCTCCTGGTAAGTCCAAAGCGGACAATACCTCGATGGTGCGGGGCGGATTGTTACATCTTTACATAATGAGAACACCATCGACCTGGCCAAGGTACGAATGGGTCTCGGTTTTCTAGGGTTCGGAAGCCCTAAGATATAAATATACTGTAGCGGTACCATACATACTACACCAAAGTCAACCCCGCCGGGTATCATAAGGCTGAGGCTGAGTAGTGCCAACCATGTTGATTCAATATTATCATTGGACTTAAGGAATTACGTTCAATGCATTCATAAGAACACTCATAATCAATGTCAGGGACATGTCAAAAAAGGCTAAGGCATACCCCATACCATATCGAAAGGACACACATTGAACATTCAATGCATACATAAGAGTGGAGGGTAATAATCATCATCCAATATGCCATGCAATGCAATTTGATTGAATTAAGATAATTTACTAGCTAATCATAATCTAGTCATCCATTGTTTCTAATCATGCATGATGATGTAGTTTTAAGTTATCTGATACCCAGTTGTTTTTCTCTTTGTGTTGCATTATATAGGGAAGGTGTATCGGGGTCCTTTAAATTAACACCCATGGGGAGGTGCTTAACAATTGGACAACACACACGAATGAGTCACGGCCCTTAAAATTATTCATGTGATTCTCGTATTCCATTGGGCAAGTTAAGGGTTATCTACATTCCAACTCAAAGGTCCTACCAGGTCTCTCCTACCTACCTTTTCTTCATTTTCAATGGTCTCACGGCTATGTCGTGGGTGACCTACAGCTTAGCCGTATTATGCACTATGGCTTAGCCATGGTTCCCTAGAATTTCTTCCGTATTTATGGTGACCACGGTTAACCCATACTTCCTCTTACAGCTTGACCGTGATTGTTCTACGGCTAAGCCATGATTGGGTATGGCTTAGCCATAGCACACCGCATGGCTTAGCCATGGCTGGACCGTAGAACGTTTACTTTGATATCTACTATTTGGACATCAAGCCGTAGCTTGACCTACGGTTGAGTCGCAGCTAGCCTACGGCTTAGCCGTAGTACATTCTACAGCTTAGCAGTAGCTTGACCGTAGTATAAAGTTGCAAATGTCAGCTATCTGGAAGGTGAGCGGTGAAGCTCTACGACTTAGCTGTAAGCTTTAGAGGGTCATGTTCTGAACCTGTTACAGAACAACAGAATTTAGACCATTTACACCACGGAGACATCATGCATAGAATTAGCTAATATGAAAGGGCTATAAATTATTAAATACATGAGAGATTAAAGAAACTGATGACAATCATCATGTAACTCGGCATTGGATGCTTCTGATCTTCTCCTTCTCTTTTCCATAGTCTTCACCAACAAAAAATACAATGGTAGCACCATAGAGATCCTGGGGGTGGACCGATTTTCCCTAAAACAGATAGAGGTGTCTGTGGTGTCTGGAACAGGATATTTTCGATTTGCTCAGGGGTTCGTGGTGTTGGAGAAAATCTACCTTGACTTGGCTAACCTAGATGCAGTGATCATATTCAATGTCACCATTCACCACTATTGAACTGATCATTCATTCTTGTTTGGAGTGATGTTTGTGCTTTTTCTCTCTTCATAGTGGTCTTGTAGTAGTTAAATTGTTCCACCTTTCAACAGCATGAACAATGAATTATTAGGCAACTCCCTAAAGGAGAACTTATCCTGGACATATTTCGTGAGGATGTATTAATTATAGTTTTACCTGAATCAAATATGTAATGACAGAAAACCAAATATAAAAATGAACATCAGTAAATTCTTCAATTGTGTTACTACAAATGCTGAAATGTCATTTGCCCCCAGCTTTAGCACTGCCTTACATGGCCCACATTGAGCTATTAACAATCAATGGGCTGGATGAGTATCAAATTGGGGCGAGTGTCAATTAATAGCATGCCACTTTTGGATTTTTGGTACCTATTCTTAAATGTAAAAGAATACTTTTTTCCTTTAATTTCTAAATTCATATTCACTTCTTATTTCACATACAATTTTACATTTTCTATTGCATATTGTTTTCTTATTTTTAAATATTGATGCCAATTAAAATTAAATTTAATTTAGTCTAAAATATAAAAAATATATATTTAACTTATGATCATACGGCTAAGTAAAGAAAATCTTTTTTTTTCTTTTTCTGACCTAGGGTATCCCTCATCAACCAAGCCTTCGAACCTTTGGCCTTTGGCCCGTTGGTTATCCGATTTCGACGAGCAAGCACTATTCCATAAGGGGTATATACACACACATAGTACCAGGATAACTCAAGTGGCAGGAGTCGAACTCAAGACCAAAGCAAACCCGAAGTTCAAACCGACTTAGCCACCGCCTTGTCAAAAAGTAAAGAAATTCTTAAAAGTATTTGCAAATGTTCCCATACATTTTTTTACAAAAATACCCCCAAAGGCAATATACCCTGCTATGTCCCTTTGTTTTCCATCAATTTTCTCCTATAGGTTTGAAAAGTCAAATAGGGGAGACTTTGAAAAATTGTCACACTCAAAGAACAAGGAGAAAGGGTGGGGCATTTGAATAGAAAAAATGCTATCAGGAAAAAGATGGGGAAACAAATATTAGGTTGTGACTTTAATGCACCCTTGTTTGGGGTCAGTTTGGATTGTCTTTGGATATTGTGCATTTTTGGATGCATAGAAATGAGAAAAGTGGTCTTCTCACATTCACCTCACCAAGTAGGTACCTGGTTTTGACTTGGGTACACCGGAACACCTAAACATTCCCTTTAACTATCTAGAGATTAAGATTCTCCTTTTACCCTAATAGGTGTCAATTTTCACTAGTTGCACAAGTTTGAACATTGGATATGCCATCCTTTTTTGTGTAAGGGCTATTTTCCTATGTGGGTGGACCTTTTTCTCATGTTTAACCTTGGATTACAAAAATTACTTATTATGCTTTCAATGAGGCATTTCAAAATCTCTTCCTTCCCATTCCCATGTTGCACAGCAGAAAAACCTTGTGATCTACGATTTCACAATGATAAATGCCCAAGCAATCAATCACATGAATACAACAATATACTTGTTCGGCCCAATGATAAATGCCCAAGCAATCAATCACATGAATACAACAATATACTTATTCAGCCTAAAGCCATGGGCTTGCCCTCCACCCAATAGGAGTTCAACATGTCATATTCGAATTTTCAAATTGCTAATCACATGTTTACAAGACTCTCTTGGAGTTAAAGTCTCTATTTTGTTTCCATATTTTCCCTTTCAAATAACGAAATCTTCTCAACTTCTCTTTGCACAAAACTCCTCTAACCATATCCCTAATCGTTCTCACCCCTATCTTTTACTAACCTTCAATGTCTTTACCAACATAATACATCAATAGGCCCCATCTTTTTAATTGGAATCATTCAAGATAAAGTTTTCTTTCCTCGCTAGCACTTTGAATTGAAGTAAGACCTACCTTCAATTTGATCATCTCCAAATGTGATTTTAATTAAAAAAGAACTTTAAAAAACAAATTAAGAGAGTGAATCACAACAAACATGGACACTAACAGCATAGAACCAAGACTTTTACCACACACACACCAAAAAACAAAAAAAAAAAAAAAAAACGAATCAAGACTTTTTTCTCCTAGTGGGGCAAAGTAAGTGAAAAAATCTTAAATTAAATTGCTAAATCTAGTAATAATATATACTAAAAATTTTAATTAAATCAATGAACTTGAAGGACATAATCTTTATTGTTTATGAGATAAAGAGTTAGAATCAGCAAATGATATTGTATTAACCTCTTTGAACATTTTCTCTTAAAAAAATATGTTGATTGAACCTTTATAAAAGAATTACCAAAATTAAAAATATTAGAATCACTAACAGAATTAACAAAAAAAATCAACAAATGCAAATGCGATGTTGATTTCTCAGCCCAAAAATCTGAAGTCCACAACCAATTAGCTTCAAGGTGCAACTTTGGTGGATGGCAAGAATACCTTATTAAAAAATAGTCCAAATCATTTAAGGATGGGCTCATGAGAAATTCATGATGGTGACTAATGAAACCACTTATGAAAATTTGAACATCCCAAAATATCTGAAATCCTCACAAAATTTCAATCAAATTGGATTTTAGCTCACTTTCAGATTGATCGCATACAAAGGTCATGGACAAAATACTATCACAAATTTAATTTTATTGTTCAAATTGAATGGTTTGCATTAGAGAGAAGGAGCTCATTATTATATTTTTATGGGATATTGTTCTCCTAGAGCAACCTGCATTTTTATAAAATGCAGTCCAAGCCTACTTAGATATATCAATACAAGAGGGCAGATGGAAAGGTCTTAGAGAGCCTTATTAGATTATCTTAACCATTGATTTAATAGATTTAAAATTTAATAGCATCTTAACTGTCCTTTTTTTTTTTGGTAGATACAACCTAATGCCAAGTGAAGTTCAATGAATGTGAAATTGGTCCCACTTTGTAATTCCTAATGGGTGGATCCATATTCATAATTACAAAGCTGGGCACACACTATAATTCTCATAAAGGTGGGTCCCATATTGCCATTTCTAAGGGTAGGTCTCATATATAATAATAATCCCTACATGGGTCCTTATTGTAATTCCTACAGTGGGCTCATGTAATTTATCACATCAGCCCACATTCTTTTTCTATAAAAAGAAGTTTCTATGTTCTAATTCATGAACCTTTGGGCCATAATCACTTCTTTTAGGTATGTCATTGAAAATCAGTTTGTTTCTTCTATGAGATCCAAGTGATTCTATGGATTCTATCATCTTTGTGAATTGCAATTTTGCAATTGTCTTTTTTACACTTTTAACACTTTCAAATCATTCAATCAATAAATGATATCAATTTTCATGGAACAAGGAGTTAAATGTTTGAGAATTTGTATGGCTTTGAATTTTCATCTTAAAATTTGAAAGAGTTTTGATGGTTCCTTAATCTCATTGTGGCAAAGGTCAACTAATAAACTCTTGCCATATACAGGCACAAAAGTATTGCCGAGTTCTTACCAAAATTATTGCTTACACCTCAATTTAGGTTGTGAAGGTGTGGGTATAACATTATAATTTTAAGGAAAAAAATAAAGAAAAAACCCCATCTGAACACTGTACTTTTGGGACCCATTGAAGTGAATATTCTCTATTTCTCATAATAACGCCTTTGGTATTTTCTTAATAAGAATTCTTCATAACAAATCTAATATATTGCTAAACTGAATTGTATATTAGGATTACCAAGATTGCCATAAGATATTAATTTTAAAAATATATATAATTTTATTTTCATTCTTTTTTATTCAAAGATAGTTTTTTAAATATATTTCTAATCAAAATCTTAATTTAATATTATTATTCTCATGTTCACATTATTATTTTCATGTTCAATGATTGGGTAGGAATGTTTCATTGATAATTGTATGTGATCGAAATTTAACTTTAATTTGAAGACTACTTGATATTTGTGCTTGATAATACTAACTGTTTAGGTGCTTAAATTTTTTTTACTAGGAAACTGACTTTTTTTAGGCTTCTTTTCCTGCATTGTGAATTTGTTTGCATATGACCATACATAGAAACATGACCTTTACATAGAACCATACATAGAAACATGACCTTTTTAAAAATTAGACTGGTGACTCCCCATTCTATTGCAGACCAGGAGTGTAAAACGGGTTGTGGTAGCCATTGACTGGCTAGCCCATTTGTGCTGAGCTGGGCCATACCCAGCATCACTAGGGTTCAACCTAACACAGCCCATGGCATGCCTTATCTCGTGCCACATTGGGCCATGCCTAAGACTAGCTAGGCCGTGCCACCCACATGCCCTTCTATTTTTTTTTTTAATTTATATATAAATTGAAGGAGACATTTTCTACTTCTAGGATTTCCAGCCTAGAAAAAAAACTGAAAATAATATATTAAATGCACAAATATGGATGCTAATTTACAAATGAAGAGAAAAAATTCAATTATTTTAAGTTTTATATTAATTTTATAGAAAAAATAAATATTTTTAAAATACAAACATGCTGTGCCGGACCATTCCCAGCATCACTTGGGGTTAGCCGAACACGGCCCATGGCATGCCTTGTCCGGTCCCACATTGGGCTGTGCCTTAGACTGGTTAGGCCATGCCGCCCACATGCCCTTCTAATTTATTTTAAAAGAAAATTTATATATAAATTGAAGGAGACATTTTGGACTTTTAGGATTTCTAACTTAAAAAAAATTGAAAATAATGTGATAAATACAGAAATATAGATGCTAATGTACAAATGAAGAGAAAAACTTCAATTATGTTGAATTATTTATTTATTTTATATAAAAATAAATAAATATTTTAAAATATAAATGTGCTGGGCCATGGTAGGCCGTGCTTTATGTCGTGATGTGGTTGACACAACTAAGGCATAGATCTTGTCGTGCCACCTGCAGCTTAGGGCCATCTGGCCCAATATGGCCCACCCTTGGGCCTGTGTTGGACTGGGCCAGCATGGTCAATGACATCAATGTGTCGAACTTAGATGGCCCTCCAAGATTTACACCCCAAATGTAGACCCATATCAGAACATGGTTAAATTTGGCCTAATAGTAAAAAAGAAATTATGATTTTTAGTGGTCTAGATCTTAATAGAGTATTTATTAATCAACTGATAAGTTTTTGTTAAAATAATAAATAAAATTGGGGTGAGTTGAAAATAGTTTTTTCTTTTTTTTTTTTCCATAGAAAGAGTCTACTGGAAAGGATGTATAAGTAGTGTTAGGGACATGACAGGTTGGCTTGGAAATAATGCTAACTTAATAGATACAAGGGTATTCTTGGAAACACTGGCGGAACCCCACACTCAATCCTAAAAAATTGCAAAAGACCCCCAAATATTTTGAAAATTTTATGCTTTTTAACTTTTTTTTATATATTTGTTTTAGATTGAGCCCCCCATGACAAATTTCTTGGGTCCGCCAGTGCTTGAAAAGAAATTAAGTTTATCAAATGCATGTATGGGTGAGAATCAGTGAATGCCATTTTCAATTTCTATTTATATGTATGGATGTGGAGCAACCTAATTGGAGGGGATTAGTTTTTCCACCATATTATGGTGCAGCAAAGATGCCCAGTAGCCCCGCCGTCAACCAAAATGCTTACTTCCACGAGAAAGAGAAACTTCATCAATTGTTTTCTCCATCTACTCTATCAGAGTCAGGGCACAATAGCATTACAAAATAAAATATACCATAGAATAACGAAAATAACCACAAGCCTTTTGAGGCTTGGTCTTCACTAACCCAGACAACCCCAACAAATAGAATCCTCTTGCCCGTTGCAGATTTGTGATGTGATCTTGGATCCAAATTTCTTTTAGATTGACCCACGTGCTTCAGCCTCAACCCAGTTTCTCAATCATCTACCATACGAGGACCTTGTTCTCTTGCGCAGTCGTGGCCCACCCACCTGTTGCATCAATGCAAGGGACAAAAGCAACGGAGACCAAAAACAGAAGGAAAGGAATAGCTAGCGATATATTATTTTTATTTAAAAAAAGACCACTTCCTCCTCTTATGTTGTTTAGCTTTTCTTTAGTTAGTGAACTGTCAAATCAAATTTTAAGCCTAGATCTTTTTATAAAAATACCTTCAAACCTTTGAAACTATGGGCCTATTTGGTATATCTTATTAGTTTGAAATAGATCTACGCGAAATAGATTTATTTGACATGGCTCTATTTGGAATGATTGTTTTAGAAACAGCCCCATTTGGTAACACACAAAGACTAATTAGAATAGATTATTTCAAATCAATGGTTCAAAATTTTTTATAATTTTCTTGAGATCTAGAAGGAATCAAGCATCTAAATTTGACCCCATAGCCTTCTTTAGTATTCCAAAGAGGATCAACGGTTCGGATCTTGATATATGGGCCCACAAAGCCCACAAAATTACATTAAATGTCCATTTTTTTGCAAATATCACAAAATATACTATAGATCAATGGTTCAAATCTGAACCCAAAGCTGTATTTGAAGTGCTACATATTTCCAACGGTTAAGATGGGAACTTGCTGGCCCAAAATACGAAATAGAAACTTAAAAAACAAACTGATGAAACATCAGGGTTCAACTGCTTAGAAAATGTGGGACTATCCAACGGTTCTCAGTTTTTTTATCATTTTCTCTAAATATGGACCCAATCAGTGGCTGGAATTAATCAATAGAGTCATTTTCAATCTGCCAAATAGGATTAACGGTTCTTAACTTGATCATGGGGCCTACAAAATCCAAAAAATTTGATCCAATGTTGTGTTGTTTTCCAAAAATATCTCGGGATCCAAGGTATATCAACGGTTGAACTTTGACATGGAAGCCATTTTTGGCCTTATTCATGATTCCAACGGTTCAGATTATTGTTTAGGGTCCTAAAATTGAAGACAAAAAGAGAAAACTAGTAACTCTTAAACTACCGCCTCAAATAGGATGTCTTTCCACTTCACATGCAATGCAAGTGTCTGTTTCAAATCATGTCGTTTTTAACGCTGGCCAAAATAGGGGATAGACCTCTTTTATCAGTTTTGAAATGGAGGTAGGTAAGGTGGTTACCAAACAGTCATAAACAGTTTTTAAACAGTATTAAGAGTAAAAGAGCATGATAATAGACTTTTCAAACGGCCCCATATCATTACTACCATGATTAATTTTTATTTATTCATTTTTTCATACATGTGTATATATGCCATGATTTACACACAATCGATCAAGGTAGTAGACATTTAAAGTTTCAAAGAAACAGTACTGGAAAATGTGAATTCTAAGATATAAGACAATATATTTGACAAAAATTGAAAATGTTATGAGTAAAGAGCAAGACAATCACAACATTATCTAAAGCATTAGTAAAAACATATAAAAAGATTATATAAAAATCAAATTGATAGAATTATTCATAATCGTAATTACTGTATTTTTAAATTTTAATTATTGAAGATCAATTTATTTTCTATTACATTCTTTTTTCTAAAAAAATATCCCAAAGAATCCACAAAATTGATAATAACCAACATTTTCCCCATACAATAATTAATTTACTGAGAGTAATTAGTGCACCGCTGAGATTTGGGAGTGATCAATGATAAAAAAAATACAAGAAAACAAGCAAAAAAAAAAGATAAAAATTAAACTCCATGCACCAGATTGGTTCAGAAAAGTAAAATTATGTTGTCAAACTCTGTGGTGTTGGGTAAGAGAAATGACAGTTGCCATGGGAAGAGAGATGTTGTAATCCGAGTTCTTGGACATATCTCCGGGCTCCACATCATCTAACAATTAGAACATCCATGAAACATCCCAACAACTTCAATCTTTTGTCAGCATTGAAAGATTCTACAACTCATACTCATCGTTCAAAAATAAATCAGATCCAGCTAAAAACATCTTAACTAGCAATCCAATATAAATAGGCCCTCTATTTAATGAACTCAGAACATAAAGATAGGCCTCTCCAATTTGACTCATAAAAAGGGTAGGATTGACCACTTGCATACATCAAATGGCCCCAATCACACTAGTGAAAATAGCATTTCTGGTGGTGATCATAACAACCACAGTGGACAGCTATGAAGTCAGAAGCATGCGGATGAAGGAAAAAGAGACCAAGATGGTTTTCTACATGCAAGATTGGGAATCTAGCAAGAATGTAACAGCGGTCCCTGTGGCGGGAAGGAACGCTACAAATTCAAGCGTACTCAACTTCGCGACGATCATGGTTGTTGATGATGCAATTACAAAAGGGCTAGATCGGCAATCCAAACAGATTGGACGAGCGCAAGGGATCTATGTTAACTCGGCGTTGGATGCTTCTGATCTTCACCTTCTCTTTTCCATAGTATTCACTAACAAAAAGTACAATGGTAGCACCATTGAGATCCAGGGGGCAGACCGATTTTTCTTGAAGCAGAGAGAGGTGTCTGTGGTGTCTGGAACAGGTTATTTTCGATTTGCTCAGGGGTTCGTGGTGTTGGAAACAGTCTACCTTGACCTGGCTAACCTCAATGCAGTGATCAAGTTCAACGTCACCATTCACCACTATTGAATTGATGGTTTATTCTTGTCGGGAGTGATGTTTCTTCTTTTTCTATTTATAGCTGTCTTGCGGTAGTTTATTTGTGACAATAACATGAGTGATGGACTAGTTAGGCAGTCCTTGGGGGAGAACCTTTCTTGGATTTATTCTGTAAGAATTCATTGATATGCATTTTGTAAAGGCAGATGAAATAAATAAAAATGAACATTTATAACTTCTTCAATTATGCGACTCTTTTCTAGTACCCAGCTAGGGAGGCTAGGACCCATAAGAAACAACAGCCAAGCTTAAGAAGCCCGCTCTGCAGAAAGAGTAACTAGCAAATCAAAACACTGAAATTGGGGTACCCAATCAACTGTCAGACGACTGTTGTTCTCTCCAATTATGTGACTTAAAATACTGAAATATCATTTTACCACCTTTAGCAACATTGCATTGGCAGACTTAGGGTCATCACCAATCAAGTGCTTGGATGAGTGTCAAACTAGAGCTAGTGTCAATCCATGGGAGCAAGTGTCAAATTAGTAGCATCCATCATCAAATTGCTAGCATGCTGGTTGATGAAGAGGGGTCCTCCAAAGTGTTCATTTCATTTAAATATAAGAGTCTGCTTCTCTCATGAAATCATCATATTCATGTGTATTTTTGCAATCCAAATATGTTTTGTGGGACCCGTTCTCATCAATTTCTACTAAGTATCTAATGTATTCAAGTTTTCTCGATGTCCAAAACCTGATTTATTCCTCCATATTAATGATCTGGCTTATATGATCTACTTAAATTGCAATATATATATATATATATCTATATATAGATACAGGGCTTTGATCTTGTGAGAACTGTTCTCACACATCTACCGTGACTTTTTATGGGGCCCACTGGTGGGTCCCATTTGGGGATGGGACTAGAGGGATAAAAAGATCTATGTAGGACCACCCCACATATCAAGTATGGCCCCAATCACATGTCCCTAACCCCGTCATCTATGGCCTACAAATTTAGTCTACTTGGATTGGTGCACAGTCAATCTGATGGTCCAGTAAATTTGGATCTTATCAAAACTTGGGGCGAGTGATTATCGAGGGCCGGGGGGTTTGGGTGGGGGGGGGGGGGGGGGGAGGCTCTGTGTATTGTAAGATTTGGATTGGATGATAGATGGGCCCAACCTAGAGTTCTCACAAAAAAATGGTGAGAACTAGATCTCATAGGATTATTTCTCGTATCTATTATATACATATGTATATCCCAAAACCTACCAATCCCTTCATATTATTGGAGGAATGAGCGATCCTTTGAACCTTTATCGTGCGGTAACTTTTGAAATCATTATATTATTTCACCTTATGTGTATTGTAGATATATCAATAAATGGAAGAATTATAGAATTGTTATGAATATGATGTATGTTTCTTTTTTCCTTTTTTGGTAACTAATCGTGAGTTCCAAATGCAAAACCGCGATGTGGTAATAAACAGGTGAGACTAGGTCAATCCACAAGGAGCAGTGTGTTTAAGATGTTTCCAACTTTTACCTATCTTAATTAAAAATCTAAAACTAGCCTAAAAGCCAAAAATTACAACCATCATTCCTACTTTCCAAAATTAAATTAATTACAATAAAAAAACTTACTAAAATAAAACTCCTAAATCTAAAACTTCCTAAAAATAAACTAAGTTATTATAAAATAACACATAGGTTAGAACTTCCAATAAAATAAAAAATAAAATTAGAAAGTGAAAAAAATAAAACAAATCAACAATGCAAAACAATGCATGCTATGAAAACAACTAATGCAAACTTTCCTAATATGAGATGCAAAATTTAAATAATATATGATCCTACTCTAATGCAATCCTAAACTAGATTTAATGGTTGGAAATCATGCTCTACTGATGCATGAACCTAAAAAAGTGAATTTTAAAAAAAATATGCATGCATAATGGTTACCAAAAATAAAAATTCTAATATGCAGTTTGGCAGTCAGTCTTAGTTTAGGCTTCTGGAAATTGAACTTACCACAATCTTTTGAATCTGAAACTCTGTGATTTTAAAGTTCACTCAATCAAAGTTCAATTCATCCAATTTTTATAGCAAAATTCACTGATTTGATATGTCTATTAATTCCAAACTTTTGGACAAAAAATCTGCCCTGTGCAGATTTTTTGTGTATAGAATTTCTGACTGGCGAGTGTTTTAATGATTGAAAACCCAACCTTCCTTATTCCTTTTTCTCTTAAATTTTTATGGCACAAAGTTAACTCATCCAGCAATTGTTCCTCCAAATTTCAGAGAAAAATAATCTTTCTTTGTCATGTTTCAAATTGCCATTATTTGGACCAAAAGAGTGACTGTTTGTTGTTTAATTTGCAGTCTTTTTAAATCTGAAATTTATCCATTTTATTTCAAAAAAAAATCACGAATTTCAGATCTAAAATTCAATTTCCAGAAACTAAACTAACACATGATGTGAATGCATGCTTCTAAAAATTAATCCTAGCCATAAATCATGCAACATAACATTAAAAAAAACAAATAAAGCAAAAAGAACAATGAACTTTAAATGTAGTCAACAATAAATATAAATGTAATTTGCTGAAAATTAAATGTAGAGATGAAAAGAAAAGTAAATGTAGTAAACAAGAATTTAAATGTAGTAAAGGCAGTAAAGTTATCTTCTCAAAATTTTCTTTTAAAATGGGTTCATGATTTCTTCAAATATGATCCTAGTATCTTGGGTCGTCAATCCAAGCACAATAAGCATTAAAAAAAATATCCACACAAACCATAAGAAAAGAAGAAAAATTTTAAGAAGAATAATATTATACTAATATGTAAAAAATCCTTACAAGAGATTGTCAAATAAAATTAAGAACAATACATTCTAGGATGGAAAAGAAGAAAACCTCTTCTAGTTGAAATTCCCAAGGGTGTAGTATAGCCTTAGGGCTAAGCCTCCTTAAGGACTAAGATGAAGGAAGAGAGAGATGAAGAAGATGAAGTGTAGAGATCTAGAGAAGGAATTCTTTTTCCATGAAGAATATGGAAGATGGGTGCCCTATTTATCCTTTTTCAAGTCCTACTCCTTCTTAAACTTTAAAGTCTTAAAAATAATAAAAAAATGAAAGAAAATGGGCTCCATACAAGGCTTTGGGCGTGACATATCTTTTGGGATTTTATTTTATTTTATTTTAATTTTCTTTCTTTGCTTGCTTTGTTTGGAAATCTCTCTTGGATGCTTCTTTCCTTCTTTATCTTTGCCACCTTGCATTGAGATCTTTGGAGAGTTAATTTATGAATAAGAATCCTCTCTTAGAATCAAACTTGACCCGCATGAGGTATATAACTTCCCCTTTTATCTCTTTGCATTGTCAACTTTCCTTTTTTGGAAAGTACTCTTTGTTGGCTCTAAACTCAAAGAGATCTTCTAGGTAATTCTCCCTTGACTTTTCTCCTTCATTTTCTTCAGCCAAAATCTGATCCAAAACATGTGTTGGATGTCCATTCTTGCTTGGAGGTTGTTATTTTATTTTTTTTAATTAAATATTTTCCTTCTCCAAAAAGAACTCCTATGTGGTTTTCTTTCTCCATCTTTGATAAAATATTCTTCAAATTCTTTTCAAAATCTCTTAAATATGTGTAACAAATAAATGAACCCCATCTTGGATGTTTTACAAGTGTATCCCACACATATGCATGTGTGTGTGGGACCCTAAAGCCAACTTTTGCATTTTTTTCTTCCAATTTCATTTTCTTTTCAATTCTTCTCTCCTTTCTCTTGAAAATCAATTCCTTGCCTCAATTCTTTATAAATGAGAGCCATATAATCAATTTCATAAAAAAAAATGTGTATTTATCTGAAAAGACAATTTTACCCCTAAGATCACAAATGCATGAATGTGGGCCCATCTTTCATGAAATGATAATAAAAATATACATCGTTTTTCATGATTATATGTGAATGAACTAATGATGACGAAAATTCAATTTAATTCATGAGAATATAAATTTTCACAAAACTTTCCAAAAATAGACTTTCCAAAAGCAGCAGGTTTTTTATGAATTTATGTAAAAAGTGTGATTTTGAAGCACATTATGCAGAAAAATACAAAAATGAATTTAAAATGCATGAAACCATGATATCACACTAAATGAGGCTCTTTTGACTCCATAAGTCCTTAAAATGGGTCAAAATGCAAATAAAAATATTCATTTTTAAGGACTTATCAGTAACCTTGTTAAAGGGCTTGACTTGAATATAGACACAATTTACACATGTAAGATAATAGGAACACAACTTACACATACAAGGTAATGGGGACTCGCACATGTTAGGAAATAAACACAACTCACACATACAAGGTAATGGGGACTCGCACATGTTAGGAAATAAACACAACTCACACTTGCGAGATAATGGGGACTCACACATGTGATGAGATAAAATATAACTCACATATATGAGATAATAAAAACTCACATATGAAAAGGTAGGAATGCCAAATTTAAACCTATAACCTCTGAATGATAACAGGCACTCCTAACCATTAAGGGAAAAGCCATTCTCAAATACTATGTATGATAAAGACAAATAGTAGAGGATTGACCAATAATATATTCTTTTGATAACAAGGAGCATTTTTTGTACTCAATACCATTACAAGCATACATGAAGTAGCCTCCAACCCAAAATAGGGAAAAATAAAACTTGAAGTAGTTTAATCTGATTTTCCCCTCTCTTAGCCAATTAATTATCGCACATGTCATGGTTTGTCTGATGATGTAAATTTAATCAATCTATAATTAAAACTGCAAGTGCACTGTTGTCCCTTTGAGATGGTGGCAAGTTCAAATCAATTCCACAGGGAGCACTTTTTGAAATTTCTTTTTTTTTAAATAACAATAAAATAAATATGAATCAAAATAAATCAAGATCATCATCATTATCATCAAAGCCTTATCCCAACCATATTGGGAAATCAAAATAAATCAAGATATGAATAAGAAATCAAAATAAAACTACTATGCAAATAAACAAATGATAATGATGATAAAAGTAGATACGAGCAACAAGGAATCCATTGAATGAATTTAATAACCAATTTATGCAATTTAATTTAATCTTTAGTCTCGAAAATAGCTCAGATCAGAAACAACTCAATGTTTCTGATACAGATGATTTTTTCTTTTTAAGAATCAAATTTTAAAAAAAAAGAATCCAAGATCTCCATCACCTCATTAAAGTAAAAATTATTTTAAACATAATTTCCTAAATTAAGAATAAAATATCAAAAGCATATAAGGCTAAGAATATTTTATCTAAATAAGAATAAATGATCAGAAAACAATTTATTATGAACATAAAATGGAGGTTTGCCTAAGGTACGATGACAAATCTATTATTCTAAGCATGCTTTATTGAGACATTTAAAAGAATAAATTAACAACATTAATTGAAAGTAGAATCACTTAACTTCATCGTTGTGTTTTGACCCAAAAATCTACTCTTGCATTGCAAAGGAAGAAAACTTCATTGATGTCATCACGATGAGTGCAAGGATACTCTCAACACTCGTCTAGCATACTTCTGGAACATGACTCCAGCATACTTAGAATATTTCTCAAATCACACTATCTAGAGAGAGAAAAGAAAGAGGAGAGAGTAGAGAGATGAGTTGCACGTCCAAAGATTTTGATGATTTTGATAGCCGTGGGCTTATCTTCTATTTATAATAGTGT
Source organism: Sextonia rubra (assembly GCA_037013555.1). NCBI lineage: Eukaryota > Viridiplantae > Streptophyta > Magnoliopsida > Laurales > Lauraceae > Sextonia > Sextonia rubra. The sequence goes on from JASUAD010000011.1 coordinate 13,945,763, forward strand.
GTGGCACAAGTTGGATGGAATTGAAATTCCATCACATGTAGTTCTTCTTTGGCCAATTGGGTTTGCACACGAGAGTCCACCTTCTTTAATTTTGTTTGTGACTCAAACTCATCTGACATGCCTTATTTTTTCTTTAATAATCTTGAATTGAAAGGGAGTGGACCCACAATTTAATCATGGCCATGAGATGGGGGATATATAATGGCTTGAATTTTTATTTGGTAAAACCTTTTCCATTATCTCCAATTATCCAAGAAGAGATGAGATGAGTGCTTTGATAATTTCAAAAACCTTTTCTTTGATCTCCATTTTTACTCTTCCATGATCTCTTGTTAGCATCTAATTTGGACCAGTGGGGACCACTTACCGTTATGGCCGTGCAATACAAAATGGGCTGGGATTAAAAACATGTAATCTTGAATCTACATTGGAATATTTCACCTCACTTGGATTGTAGTGGAGTGCACATGGCTTCACATGGCTGTATGCGAGTTGCTAATTTGGAAAGTCCCATAGTGTTGGAAATTTATACTAAAAGCATCCCTTATATCTTTGTGATTGACTGATTTATTTATTAATAAAGTTTGTCTTTTCATCTTTTAATGAGAATTTTTATGGGCAAATAGTTGCATTGTTTTATATTATGCATGTGTGTGTCTTTTATTTTATAAAGTAGACAAATTGGTGTGTAGAGTTCAACTTACACACGGAAGACTTGTTTGTCGGTTCCTATAGAATATAAATTATTATTGTTTACAATTTAAATGGAGTTAGACACACCATCAGTACGATTGTAGCATGATGTTTTAGCAGGCTTGTCTTGGCTGCAGGAAACGGTATAGTTTCAACTTAATATGCTAGTATGCTTTGTGCATATTGAATAAGACCACTTTTGCATTTATTGTCTTTACACTAACTATATAAGATGATTAACATCAAAATGGTTATTATTGTTGGGAGGTAGCCACCAAGATCCCTAGATATTGTGCACAGATCACCGCGGATATAACTTTAGACAACGATGATTCAAGAACCATACCTGCAAGATCTTCCTGATTTGCTCTCGGTCTTGCGGCAGCCCAAAAATCTCAAGACCTTCTATTGTATTCCTTTATGCTCGAACTCACATGAGGGTGTGGGCCTTTTATGCGAATTCTCTTTTCTCTAAAAAACGAGATTTCTCTTGTGTGTTTTTCGTAGGGAACAATAACGCATATTTATAGGCTATAATAGGGACCTTAAGAAGGAAATAAGGAATAGGCTTCTTATGGAAACAAGAAACCCTAATTTGACCCAAATTAGAATCGTAATTCCATAAATTACAATTTAATCTACTAGAGAATTATAATTGCACTCCTTTCCTTATTTTCAAAATTATATTTCAAGCTTCTTATTATTAAATGCTTATTAATCTCCTCATGTTAAAATTTCAGATATCCATTGATTAAACAACTACTGACACCTATATTTAATCTATATCTTTATAATTCCTTGAGACCTTATACTTAACTTATTTTATATGTCGGACACAAAGTTCACCTGCATGGTTTGACATAATTAAAACTTATAAGATTCATCAAGGGATATCATCAATCCTTATTGCGAGACATGAATTCTGTCAATAAAATAATATACACCATGCATGTAGTGTGGTCATCCAATTTACTGAGATTATTGACTCATAAAAGGTCTCACTCCTTTGTAAATCAAAATGCCAAACACTAAATGTATGTGTCTAACTATTATTTATATCGAGATTAAGAGTACAAGCACTCATAATAATTATTTGGATGTTAATCATCTTATATAGTCAGTATAAAGACAATAAACCCAAAAGTGGTATAGTTCAATACACACAAAACGTACTAGCATAATGAGTCAAAACTATACCGTTTCTCGTAGTTAAGACAAGCTTGCTAAAACATCATGGTACAATTGTACCGATGGCATGTCCAACTCCATCTAGATTGTGAACAACAACTTATATTCCATAAGAACCGATAAACAAGTGTTCCGTGTGCAGCTGAATTCTCTACACCAACTTGTCTACTTTATAGAATAAAAGACACACACATGCATAATAAATAACAATACAACCATTTGCCCATACAAATTCTCATTAAGATGAAAAGATAAACTTTACTAATAAATAAATTAGTCAAAGATAAATACATAAAAGTATGCTTTTAGTATAAATTTCTAATAATTATGAGTGCTTGTACTCTTAATCCTGATATAAATATTAGATACATCCATTTAGTGGTTGGCATTGTAATTTACAAAGGAGTGAGAGCTTCTATGGAACAATAATCCTAGTAAATTAGGTGACTACAATACATGTATCGTGGATATTAGTTTATTGACATAATCCACGTCCGCAATAGCGATTGATGATATCCCCTTGATGAAACTTATGAGTTTTGATTAAGTCAAACCTATAGGTGGACTTTGTGTCTGACATATCAAATAAGTTAATTGTAAGATCTCAAAGAATTATAAAGATATCGATTAAATATAGATGTCAGTAATTATTTAATTAATGGATAACTGAAATCTTAACATGGGGAGATTAATAAGCATTTAATAACAAGAAGCTCAAAATATTATTTTGAGAAGCTTGATTCGAGTAGATATCTATAGGTTAGAACATTATGTTAATTGGAGTTAAACGACAAATTTATAACATCAGGAAGTTTGCAAAAATTATGTTGTCCGAAATTTTAAAGGGGTTATCTTGCAACCTTAAGATAGAGATCTCATTGTTTTAATTGAAGAATATATTTTGAATATCATATTTTCTAGAGCTTTTATTAGAGAGTTAAAGGGCTGAAATTCTTCTTCATAGATTCTTTTCTTCTACAGTTTTTTGTGGAAGACTATCTTCTAAGCATAGAAATTTAAGAAGTCAAGCTAGCAACTAGAAGAGCTAGGTTATTTGAATTTATAGAAGGTAACAACAAGCAACTGTTGTAGAGTAATTCTTTACAGAAGGTTGATGCTACAGAGTCATATGGATGTCTGTAAGTGGCTTATTACTATGTGGTAATCCATCGTATTTGATTATTAATCTAGTACGGACTCGTAGTTTTTCCTGGTTTCAGTTTCCATATAAAAACCATGTTCTAGTGGTGTGTGCTTTTGTGTTTGATTTTATTTCCACTGAGTAGTTGATTAATTGCACACATAATTGTTGAGATTGAATGCGTTAACCTATTCTAGGAGCCCACTCAAAACCTTTAATTTGTATTAAAGTGGGTTGCACTAAAGTGAGTGTGTTTTGATCCTAAGAGCTGTCCATAATGAGATTCAATAAAAAAAAGGCACATCTAAAATACAGTCATCTATGCTAAAAGAAAAGAAATCTTGGAAGAAGGTACTCAAATTTGAGTCTGATCTACCCAAAGAAGTTACTCACACTTTGCTAAATGATCAAACTACACAAGTATGGGTGGCTACATGGAAAAACCCTGATAAAGAAGATCAAGCTCCCACCCCAGTGTTGCTACGAATATACAATTAAAGGGGAGTTACTATTGAGGGGGAACTTTGTTGGAGTCTGATTTATAAATCTGCTACATGATTGATCATTAGTATTGTCAATTTTAGACAAAAAAAGGAGGAGAATAAGTATTCAGGGGAGTTGTTTAGAGTAAAAGTGCTAAAAATCCAAATATTCAAGGATAGATAGAAACAAGATAAATCTACAAGTGCTGAATCGTAAATTTTTATTTTTGTTGAAAATTCAATGTATTTTGGGTTTTATTTTGGGTAAATCAAATTGCAATGTTTTAAGGAGTTTTTGTCCATGAATAGACAAAGGGGAAGATTGTAAGGATTTTAGTATATTGGCTAAATTCATAGAATGAACAAAAATCTAGTTCTAGTTAAAGTTATATTTCTATTTGTTTTAAACTAGGAGTTTGAAGAGATTAAAGAGTCTCAAAAGAGCTGAAATGAGGCATTTGGATTAAAAGTGTCATATCTCAAAAACTAAATGGTGTCAGAAATGAGCAAGTGACCTACCATTGGAAAGCTCGTTTTGAGTATATACCCATATGTTTAAAGATTACAACAATCGGAGCTAAAATGACAAAGTTATGGTCCCGAGAAGTTTATAAAAATTGTGCTATCTAAAATTGTGAGACTGCCATTATGCGAATTTCTATTTCTATTTTAAGTGGGACTTTCCGGTTTTGTACCAATTCCTACTCTAGTTGGATTAATATCATGAGGAATAAAATTTAGGCTATAAAAAGGGGTTTTCTCTTAAACCTAAGACAGAGATCTCATTGTTCTAAGTAGAGAATATATTTTGGATATCATCTCCCCTAGAGCATTCATGGGAGAGTGGAAGGGTTGAAGTTTTGTTTTAGAGATCCGTGTCTTCTGCATTTCTTTATGGAAGATTATCTTCTAATCATGGAAGATTATATTCTAAACGTAGAAGATCCAAAGTGTAAAGCTAACAACTAAAAGCATCTGGTTGATTGGATTTGTAATAGGTAATGGCAAGTGGCTATTGTAGAGTGATTCTTTACAAGAGTTTGATATTACAGAGTCATGTGGATGTCTGTAAGTGGCTTGTAATTGCATGATAATACATAATGTTTGATTATTAGTCCAGTATGGACTCATGGCTTTTTCTTGGTTTGGGTTTCCATATAAAAATTGTGTTCTTGTGTGTGTGCTTTTGTGTTTGATTTCATTTCTGCTGCATAGTTGATTAATTGTACACATAATCATTGAGATTGATTGTATTGATCCATTCCAGAGGCGGATCCAAAACTTTTAAGGTTTAAAAGGCTCGTATTGATCCATTCTAGAGGCCGATCTAAAATTTTTAGGGTTTACAAAGCTCGCATGCCTTTGACAACATTTAGTTTTGGGGTACCAAATTTTTTAGCCCAACAGCATAATAATGAACGAACAAAATCTAGCCCAAACATTCTAGACAGAATCAGGTTGGTCCAACCCAGCTCATTTGCAACTAATATTTGGATGACATTTCAGCCTAAATCTAGCATTTTTGAGCTATAGTTAACTTGTTTTTTTTTCATTATCGGGCTGATTTTCAACCCTTTTAGAGAAACTATTTGAGTTGAGTTTCAAATAGCTAGGGTAAGGTTTTACCCATTTTTTGGAACATGAATTAGGTTGGATTTTTTACCTACTTGAAGCCATTTATCTAGACTATTTTTCAAGCCAATTTGAATAGTTCATGGGTCATCTTTTGGCCTAATTTCATCATTTATTTGGGCTATATTTGAGCCTAATTCCAAGCAATATTTGGGTTGAACTAAGCCTAATTTCAGTTTTCATTTGGGCCGTATTTTGAACCCAATTTCAAATAATATTTGGGCTGAACCTAACCCGGTTTCAAACAATATTTGTGTTGACCCCAGTCCAATGTCAGTTTTTATTTAGGTAGTATTTTCAACCCAATTTTTTACTTTATTTTGACTAATTTTTTGCCTAATTTCAAATTTTATTTGGGTTGATTCTTTGCCTAATTTCTTTTCACCATTCAAGCTGTTATGGATTTGTGGGTCTAGTTTGTTTGTTTGGAGGGATTCAAGATTTTTGGGCAGTATTTGATTGTGAAGCTTCCTCTAAGATTGTTTGGTTGTGGAGATATATATATATTAGTGGGTTCTTATGTTTGTGTGAAACCCTATGGCTTTCTAAGAACCCATTTCCTATCATGTTCATTAACCATAGATTGATATATTTATGCTAGTGGTCCCACAGTTGTATAGACATAGCTCAAAACTATATGAATTAGCTAATATTTAGAGCCATGTTATGACCGCAATTTTGTGGTATATATGATATACCTAATCTGGTGGGTCCAACAGTGAACCTATCCAAGCCATTGTCTGTCTTTCTTATTGTTTCGTTGCATTCACCAAGGTTTGATGTTGAAGTTTCCAAATTGCATTGTGAAAACCTTTGAGCATTGAATTTCTACCTTGCAATTCTTTTAGTCTGGAAAGCAAATTCAATATGCCAATCACATCTCATTGCCTTAAAGAAGTTGAACATTGGGCAGGTGTCAGGAATTCAGATATATATGTTGGAAATTTATGCTAAAAGCATATTTTTATGTATTTATCTTTGAATTATTTATTTATTAGTAAAGTTTTTCATTTCATCTTAATGAAAACTTTTATGGGCAAATGTTTGCATTGCTATTTATTATGCATATGTGTCTCTTTTATTTAATAAAGTAAACCAGTTGGAGTGTAAAGTTTAGCTTACACACGGAAGACTTGTTTGTTGGTTTTTATAGAATATAAGTTGTTATTCACAATCTAGATGGAGTTGGCCACATCATGGGTATGATTGTAGCATGATGTTTTAGCAGGCTTGTCTTGGCTGTGGGAAATGGTATATTTTTGACTCATTACATTAATATGCTTTCTGTGTTTTGAGCAGGATCGCTTTTGGGTTTATTGTCATTATACTGACTATATAAGATGATTAACATCCAAATGGTTATTATGAGTACTTGTACTCTTAATCCCGATATAAATAATAGATACATACATTTAGTGTTTGACATTTTGATTTACAAATGAGTGAAACCTTTTATGGGTCAATAATCTCAGTAAATTGGATGACTATACCACGTGTATGGTGGATATTAGTGTATTGACGAAATCTACATCCTGCAATAGGGATTGATGATATCACATTGATTATGTCAAATCCTGTAAGTGGACTTTGTGTCCGACATATCAAATAAGTTAAGTGTAAGGTCTCAAGTAATCAAAAAGATATCGACTCAATATATATGTCAGTAATTATTTAATTGATGGATATTTAAAATCTTAATGTGGGGAGATTAATAAGCATTTAATAACAAGAAGCTCAAAATATTATTATGAGAATAAGGAGAGGAGTGCAATTATAATTCTCTAGTAGACTAAATTGTAATTTATGGAACTACGATTCTAATTTGGGTTGAATTAGAGTTTCCTATTTACATAAGAAGCATATTCCTTGTTTCCTTCTTAAGGTCCCTATTGTAGCCTATAAATATGCACTATTACTCTCTAGGAAACATTCAAGAGAGATCTTGTTTTTTTAGAGTAAAGAGAATTTGCACAAGAGGTCCACACCCCGGTGCGAGTTTGAGCATAAAGAAATATAGTAGAAGGTCTTGAGATTTTCGTGTTGCTATAAGACCGAGATCAAATCAGAGAGATCTTACAGGTATGGTTTTTGAATCATCATCATCTAAAGTTATTCCCGCAGTAATCTGTACACAATATCTACCGATCCTCGCTACTTCTAAAAATGGTATCAAAAGCATAAAATATCAAAATCATATAAGCTTAAGCATATTTTATCAAAATAAGAATAAATAATTAGAAAACAATTTATTATGAACATAAAACTGATGTTTGCTTGAGGCGTGATGACAGATCTATTATTCTAATCATACAATATAGAGACATTTAAAAAGATAAATTAATGACATTAATTGAAAGTAAAATCACCTAACGTCATCATTGTGCTCCAACTCAAATATCTACTCTCCATTACAAAGGAAGCGAACTTTTTTGATGTTATCACGATGAATACAAGGATACTCTCAACACTCGTCTAGCCTACTTCTGGAACAGGGCTTTAGAATACTCAGAATATTTCTCAAATCACACTATTTAGAGAGAGAAGAGAAAGAGGAGAGTGTAGAGAGATGAGTTTCATGTTCAAGGGTTTTGATGATTTTGATAGTCGTGGGATCATCTTCTATTTATAATAGTGTGTGGCATAAGTAGGATGGAACTAAAATTCCATCACATGTAGATCTTCTTTGGCCAATTGGATTTGCACACGAGAGTCCACCTTCTTTAATTCTGTTTGTGACTCATGCTCCTCCAATATGCCTTGTTTTCTCTTCAGTCACCTTGAATTAAAGGGAGTGGACCCATAATTTAATCTAGGCCGTGAGATAGGGGATATATAATGGCTTTATTTTTTATTTGGTAAAACCTTTTCCATTATATCCAATTATCTAAGAAGAGATGGGATGGGTGCTTTGATAATTTTAAAATCCTTTTCTTTCATCTCCATTTTTTTCTCTTCCATGATCTTTTGTTAGTATCCAATTTGGACCAATGGGGACCACCTTACCATTTTGGCCATGCAATACAAAGTGGCTTGGGATTAAAAACATGTAATCCTGCATATGCATTGGAATAGTTCACCTCCCTTTGATAGTAGTGGAGTACAAATGGCTTCACGTGGCTATAAGTGAGTTCTTAATTTGGAAAGTCCCATATTGCATGGACTACCCAACTTGGACTCTTGAGAAGATCTGCTACTGGATTTTCTTGAGATAACATATTTGCATGTGGTGGGATCAGTTTTAACCTAAGATGAGGATGGACGATCATGTGAGTAAATGAAGTCTTCCATCTTGATCTTCTTATCTTACTAAATCTCTTGAATTCGTAAGAGATGAGAGGAGAGAGTATTTGACACTTGTTTAAATTCAATCTAGTAGTGGACATGTGTAACTTCATGGCTGATGTGGTAGTTGGCATGCATAGTTGAAAACTTTTAGACTTTAAAATGTTAATCTTGACTGGACTCCAAGTTGTAAAGATCTTAATGAAGAGATCTTGGAGTTTATCAGATTGGTTTTCAACTCAAATTCCTTGCCACTAAGTGTCTTCTCTAATTGGAATAACTTGCAACTTTCTTCACTGGGGACCACTTTTATTTTCAAGTTGTATTGGATTTTGCAAGAAGTGGAAACTCATATCATTGTTGGCTGTGACATGCACACTACTGGCACAGTATGGAACGTTCACCTAGGTTGAAATTCACTCCATGTGTGAATTCTTCTTTTTCGAAGCATCTTTGTGATGCTTGAAGTATGGAGGTGGGAACCACAAACCTATGATGACAGTCCACATGCAAAGGAGAATTTGGTTGGATGCACATATAGTGTGAGTTGGGAACATTCAAGAATGTGGGCCCTTCTTAGATGCACTGTTTCCTTATATCACAACATCTCTATCCAATTGGACTTTCTTGGGTTTCTGTGAGTCATACACTTTCTTGCACATTCTAATTAAATCTATCAAATAATGAAGAGCCCATATTAAAATGGAACCTGTTTGGATAGAGTTTTACTTAAATTGGGACTCCTCGAAGAAAAGCTGCAAAAAATTCTTAAATAATGCAAAAAATGTGTGAAAAATATGTAAATTCAGGTTCCTAGGTAAAAATGCATGAAATGATGAATTTAAATGATTAATGATGCAATTCACCTAATTAAACCCCTAATCCACCTTAAAATTATTCATAAATGATGCAAAATCATTAACTTAATAGACTCCAACTAGCATTTTGCTAGTCCCTTAGCAAAAGTTGTGAACAAAGAGTTTGAAGTTCTTTGACCTAATCTAAGAAAAAAAAAAGTATGAAAATAAAGCCAATTTCACTGGTACTCTCGGTTGCATTTAGTGCATGCAACAAGCCCTTAAACCTTTAGGTTTTCCCTAGTGGATGAGTTGTGCTTCATGAGGGTTTATAGTGAATATACCCACAAAATTTATTTTCAAAAGCAGCAAAGGTAAAAGAAACTTCTCAAAAGAAAATCCACTTGATATGAATTTAATCAATCTACTTAAAACTGCAAGTGCACAGTTGTCTTGTTGAGACAGTGGTAAATACAGGTCAATCCCACAGAGAGCACTTTTGAGCTTTTTAATTAAAAATATGAGTTTTTTTTTCAAAAGGAAAACAATAATAAAAGAGGAGTATGATATGCAAATTAGAAACTAAACAAATTAATAATAATGATAAGAAACAGATCATAGCAGCCAGAATCCACTAAGTTATTTAAAATCCAATTTATGCAATTAACTTACCCTTTTTGTCTCAATTATTACTAAGATCAGAAACAAATCAATGTTTCTGATTTGGATGATTTGACTATTGCAAAAACCAATTTTTAATTAAGAAAAACAAAATCAATACCCAAGACCTCCTTCACCTCATAAAAGAATGAATATCCTAAGCATCACCTATCAAACTAAGCATAAACTATCAAAGATAACTAAAGATCTAAGCATAATCTATCAAAGTAAGTATAAATGATCAAAATTTATTCATTCTATTATTATCTTTTAGAAGCACATTAACAAGAGACAATCAGAAAATAGTAAAATAATAAATATAAACTAAAACATTAAAATACTTAGCTTCATCTTTCGCTCAAATTAGAAACCCAACCCACCATTGTGAAGAGCCTCAAAAATAACTTCATTGATTTCTTCTTCTTATACAATTGTCTCTCAGAATTCTCTCTTCTAAATCCTAGTTTCTGGAACAAGGCTGTAGAATACCTTTAAAATAAAAATAGAAACTAATAGAGAGGAGAGGTGGAGAAGAGAGGGAAAGAGAGATCTGGGACTTCCAGATTTGGCTAGGAATGAGGAAGAGCCTCCCATGACCTCCTTTTATAGTTTTCTAGCTCCTCAGGTTCATTGAATCTAGACCTCTTTTTGGCGGATTAAGAGATAAGATCAGCTGCATGTTGATCGGGTTTATCTTTTTAGTTGATGGAGATTTTAGAGATAAGATGAAGTGAAAGCTTTTGGCATTCTTATTTGATCTTTATATAGGCTCTACAGAGAAATGTGTAATAGTTATACTTCAATGGTGTAGATGCAATTGCAATCTCGCCTAAAAATGTACATGAAACTTCCCAGGCCCATAACTTTCTCATTTTAGCTCCACGGACATCTACTTTGAAAGAGCTTTCCAACGGTGTGTCATTTGCAGTGATCCAACGTCTAGATTGAGAGCTATGGTTATTTTAAGATAGGCTATTTTGAGAAAAACAGGATTGAATTTTGAATTCTAATTTGTAATGGACTCTATCTCTGTAGTGGTTGTGATTTGTTAGCCAAGTCAGAAGAATATTTCTTGGTACAATAGGATGAGATAAGATCTTCTGGAAGCCTTTGCCGATCTTCAGGTAGGATCCATGGGCAGATGAACTCTAACTGTGTGGATCTTCAAGCACTGGGACCTAGATCATCCAAGGTTCTGTGGATCTTACAAATTTCATTTTCTGCACATTCTAATTAAACATATCAAATACTGAAGAGCCCACATTGAAGTGGCACCCATCCGAACAGAGTTCTACTCCAACTGGGGTTCTTTGGAGAAAAATTGCAAATATTCTTAATTAATGCATAAAATGTGCAAAACTTGTACAAATTCTAATTTCTAGGTGAAAATTCATGAAATGATGAAATTGAATGAATAATGATGCATTTAACCTAATTAAGTCCTTAATTCAATCTAAAAAGATGCAAAAATCATGCAGATTCATGGATGTAACACCACTCCTATTGGATACTTTCAAAATCCAGAATAATCAAAAATTCAAATTGTTCAAAGTTCGGTCCTCTATTCTATTTTCAAAAACTTTCCCAAATTCATACAAAGACTTGTATGCATGGTGAAAAATGTATACATGACTTTCTCAAGTTTGAATATTCTACACCAATGCCATTTAAATAAAATCTTCATTAACATAATCCAATCCCCCAGGAATCTAGCCAAAATAAATTTCCTCCTCTCAAGGCTACTATGACGGTTTCACATTGTTATTAAAGGCTGGAAAACTTTCCCATTCCTCTCTCTCTATGTCTCTCTCTCTCTCTTCAAACACACACACAGAGACATCTTTTTTAATTATATGTGACTATGCAATGCCCAGGTCCCTTAAGTTTTCTAATTAACCCATGTAACAAGCATTAGGCCAATGACTCCTAACCCAGATGGATTTAGGGCACTAGGTATGAGCATACCCCTATGAGCTTACTAGATCGAGTTAAAAAGACTACAAACTCAAACTTAGTCACAAAACATTCTTCTTCTCAAAACTTCTCGCTCGGTTTTTTTTAATTATTTTTAACAAAAGAATGAGGATAAGAACTCTAATCCCCAAACAAAAGGTAGCCATTTCCAATTTGCTGAAAGTAATTCACTTTAAGGAATAATAGAGAAAAATATTTTATAAACAAATCTCGGGTTCTCATCGAATCCTTCGAAGAAAGTCATTAACCAATCATTTTAGCTTCCTATCTAAACTTCAAGAAATGTAAAGTGTGTATGGTGGGGAGAAGTCTAGGTAATCTTCTGATGGGCTTTGTCATTTAGAAAGAGTGGACTTTCTTTTTACTTCCTTCCAAAACTTTAAAAATTCTAACTTCCTTAGATATTTTCAATTTGCTTCAATTCCTCTAAAAAATTCATTCTCATGAAACTATTTTTTTCTTTTTTTTATAGCAAAAGAAGAAGAAATAAAATAGTCTAAGACACAAAAGAAAATCCAACCTAAACAAGTCCACCTCAAACTGACATGGGGGTCTTTTAACATTAGATTCTCAGACAAGTTGGCTACTGTGGCTATGTTTTATCTTGCCCCATCAAGTATTCATTTTGGTCCCTACCAATGCAACCCCTCTTACACCAAATTTCTATGGTCTTACTCAACAGTTCTTGAATTAATATTTTTCTTCTTTCTTTACTTGATGATGACCAGACTAATCCATTACATCTTTTTTCCATTTTCTCTGAAAACTGAGACACAATTAAATCTCAAATAATGGTAGCAACAATCAGTCCTCTCAACTTTATGTTTAATGGCATAAAGGGTCCAACCATCAAACGGTAGCAATTGTTTAGCCTTTATTTCCTACTCGTAGGCCTCCCTTATTTTCATCACAATGATGATCTTGATGTCGGAAGGTGTTGGAAATTTATACTAAAAGCATACTTTTATGTATTTGTCTTTGACTAATTTATTTATTAATATAGTTTGTCTTTTCATCTTAATGAGAATTTGTATAGGCAAATGGTTGCATTGTTATTTATTATGCATATGTGTGTCCTTTATTCTATAAAGTATACAAGTTGGTGTGTAGAGCTTAGCTAACACACGGAAAACTTGTTTGTCGGTTCTTATAGAATATAAGTTATTGTTGTTCACAATCTAGATGGGGTTGGACACACCATCAGTATGATTGTAGCATGATGTTTTAGGAGGCCTGTCTTGGCTACTAGAAATGGTATTGTTTTAGCTCGTTATGCTAGTATACTTTGTGTGCATTGAACATAACCACTTTTGGGTTTATTATCTTTATACTGACTATATAAGATAATTAATATTCAAATGGCTATTATGAGCACTTGTACTCTTAATCCTGATATAAATAATAAATACATACATTTAGTGTTTGGCATTTTAATTTACAAAGGAGTGAGATCTTTTATGGGTCAATAATCTTAGTTAATTGGATGATTATATTGTGTGTGTGGTGCATATTAATTTATTGACATAATCTGCGCCCCGTAATAGGGATGGATGATATTCCCATGATGAGGCTTATAAGTTTTGATTATATCAAATCCTGTTGGTGGATTTAATATCTGACACATCAAATAAGTTAAGTGTAAGGTCTCAATGAATTATAAAGATATCGATTAAATATAAGTGTCAGTAATTATTTAATCGATGGATATCTGAAACCTTAACGTGGAGAGATTAATAAGCATTTAATAACAAGAATCTCGAAATATTATTTTGAGAATAAGGAAAGGAGTGCAATTTTAATTCTCTAGTGGACTGAATTATAATTTATGGAACTAAGATTCTAATTTGGGTAGAATTAGGATTTCCTGTTTCCATAAGAAGCTTATTCCTTATTTCCTTCTTAAGGTCCCTATTGCACAGCGCCTAAAAATATGTGCATTGCTCTTTAGGAAAAACACACAAAAGAAATCTCATTTTTTAGAGCGAAGAGAATTCGTAGAAGAGGCCCACCCCTAGTGCGAGTTCGAGCATAGGGGAATATAGTAGAAGGTCTTGAGATTTTCGGGTTGCTGTAAGATCAAGGTCAAATCAAAGAGCTCTCGCAAATATGGTTCTTAAATCATCATCATCTACAGTTATTTCCACAGTGATCTATGCGCAATACTTAGGGATCCTGGTAGTTGCCTCCCAATAATGGTGTTAAAGCCAATCTTGATGTTGCATATGGATGGAACAGAATTTAGTAAAATTATAGGTTGTTATAAAAGACCATGGTGAATGCATTTACTGTAACTAGTTTCGCAACAAACTATCTAACTTTTATTTTGTAGTGATTGATCTAGCTATCATGGTCACCATATGTGTATGTTATGTGAATGGATCCCATGAATCAAATTCGTGGTTACTGTTGTACATATTTTTCAACGTTTCATGGTGAAGTAAATATATTGACATAGCATGTGAACTCCATTCGTCAAGAGGCTTAAGATTCAATGTAATTTTTCATGGTGATATAATTATATTAGGATAGCATGCGAACTCTATTCATCAGAGGTATAGAATTCAATGTAATCTTTTTTTAAGAAGGGACACCCCCGGGCCCCCTTTGCAAAGTGCATGTTTCGAAGAAGTGGCAATCTTGAAGACAAAGGATCCTATTTGACCATGATAGCTAGGACTCTTTTGTTGGTTGTCTTTCCTTCTTTTTTTTTTTTTTTTTTTTTTGTTCTTGGATGTTTATTATTATCGTAACCTGCTGAATATGATATTACACCTATTTAATAATGTTTGGAATAGTGAAGTAGTAAAGATAGGATAACCTAGACATCTTAGTAACCTATTACTACAAGATTTTAAGCTAATATGAATTAAACTATTTTATAAGAACCTTCATTGTTAAATAACTAAGTGAGAGAGGGAAACTCTTAGGTCCCATGGTCTCCATCATTGTTTTGTAGGAGATGTAATTGATTTATGTATTGACTTTGGAACCTTCCTCCTTATCGGATGAGTTAATTATGGAATCTCTAGTACAAACTCCCATATGAATGATTTAGGGTAATTATTAGTATAGGTCACTTTTTCATTTGACGGGATTGAATACAAAATAATGGACCTTGAATTAAATGATGGTATACATTTAGTTATAAATAGCAGTTTACTCTCCATTTGAGTCACTGCTATTATTTATAGGACCAAAGTCATGGTAGCTATTCAGTTTTAGTTGGCATTGTTTGTTGCCTTGATAGTAAAACTAATAGGTTATGTCCTATTTGAACAAAATAGGCCTATCTGAACAAAATAAGTATGGTAGAAGTTCTCATATCGAGGCATACTATTATTGACCCATAAAAATTTGTAAATAATGTAGCGAAGACATTACAAGCTTTGGATTATAAAGTTCCAAAGTTTTCAAAGCATTTGGACCTCATCCTAGTTCAAGTCAGGCTTCGGAGGCTACTGCCTTTACGTCGAGAGTCTCAGTTTTCCAAGGACTCTCTACTCCAACGGGCTCCATGACTGCGGCTGATCCAAATGGGTCATTAGTGACCCCTAAATACATCAAGAAGACTGAGACTCCCAAATCCTCGTTTTCCAAATATGCTTAGAATCCGTTTGGGGTTTTCAACAAGGTTGAGAAGGAACCAAATCAAAAGCTGAAGTCAGAAGGCAGCAAGCTTCATATCACCAAGCCTCGTTTGGGGGTAAGGCAAGTCCGGTTCACGAATCATAAGTTGGTGACACTTGGCAAGTCACATTCAGTGACTGCTCAATGCTTAAAGTCATCACCTACTCAGCCCAAACAGCGGGTCGTTACCAAGCAAACATCAGAGGACCTCCGGCAGTTCCTAACTCGTAAGAAGGCCTAGAAGGGTGCATCCATCCCAAGAAACAACACGTCGTCACCTCAACCACACAGTCCAAAATCCAATAAGGCTAAGAACAAACTCTTGGCCACACTTGAAGAGAACACCTTTTACCCTTTGACTCAAAAAGAGGGATGGAGGTTTGGTAGGAGGCATCTACCCTCCATCATTATGGCACCATTGCCGCCATTTTCACCCCAAGGATTATCACATGGCGCTAAAGACAAAAGGCAAGCTGAGCGATTGGTCATCAATAATTCGACTGATCTCGCTCGTTGTCACAACCCGAGCCCAGGGTTCGGGGGTTAGCAAAAGCCAAACCTAATGACACACGTACTCCCGTGCCTGTACACGTAGACCGAGTCTAAATGCACACGCACAAGGGAACATTCACACGTGCCAAACATGTACGCGGAAGCTGTAAATATCAGAAACATCAAACTAACAGTGCAAGAATAGAATACCAAGAACGAACTGACATAATTACATATGAATGTCTTACAAAAAGAACAAAATAACATATACAGTCATGACATATACACAAGTGAGTAAATCCTCAAAACAAGACTCCAATGGTGCATGCCAAGAACGCTCTCCCGTGGAGTGATCACATCCACTCCTCTAGGCCTGATGGGGCCTCGGGGGTCTCATCTGGAGTCTGGCCGACCGGCTAGGGTTCGGCAGGGGTATCTGGGCCTGCAACACCAAAAACAACTGTGAATACGACGATTCAGCAAAGTACAAACCATAGCAAGTTAACACACGCTGTGTCTAATAGAATAAAGAACGTCATGTAAATTAAAGAAGGCATTTTCGTATACTAGGCTGTCATGCAAGAAATAAATATGCTATGTGAATCAATGGACACATGCTGTGGACAGAACTAGTGGCTACTACATTACCATATGCTCCCAAAAGAGGGATCTTATAACAAGCAAAGAACACCATTGTCCGGGCCAGGGTACAATGGGTCTTGGTTTCCTGGGGTCCGGTTCCCCAAGACGTTTCCCTACTGCAACAAGGCCATATAAACTATGCCAAATTCACCCCGTCGGGATCCTAAGGCTGAGGCTAAGTAGTGCCTGACCATGCAGAGTCAATCATGTAAACCCTGAGTAGATCGTGACAACATATCATTCGTGCATATCTGAAAACATATTATACATGCATACTCAAGGTAAATAACCACAATGTGAAAGTAACGGAACACAAATAATCATCTCAGTGAAGAGAGGTCAATAATCGAATGCAATATGTTATGCAACAAATCATGCGAAATCGAATCATCTTTATTTACAAACCAATTCTAGTCTAATTATCCGGTGTTTCTAACCGTGCATGATGATGTAGTTTTAAGTTATTCGATGCACCGTTGTCTAGTGTTACATTGAATCGGGCGGTGCACGAAGTCCCTTAAACCAACACCCATGGGGAGGTGCTTAACATCCGGATAACGAACATGAATGATTCGCAGCCCTCGAGATCATTCACGCGTTGTATCACATTCCGTTGGGCAAGTCTAGGTGCTCTACATTCTATCATGAAGGCCATATCGGTCTTTCCCGTACACCTATCCTTGTTTTTCTTTCATTAGTCTAGTGTGGATACGGCTCCGCCGTGTGTGTGCTACGGCTTAGCCGTGTGTGGTCTACGGCTTAGCCATGGCTAGGCCGTAGAAGGTTTGTCAATTTGAGTACTCTCAGTTAAATCCAGAAAATGCACCCTGTATTGATCTACGGCTGGGCCACGGCTGAGCTTCGGCTTAGCCGTAGGGCAATCCACGACTTAGCCGTGCACTAGCCGTAGAGGAAAACAGGGTTTTTATCCTCTCTGGACTTTGAGCCGTAAGTGCCATACGGCTTAGCCGTACGTGCACGAGGTCAATGTTCTGAAGCACTTACAGAATTCCTGTAACACCATCCAACTTGCAATTCTCCAATGGAGATAGACAAGTACTGAATCAATGAGTAATCAAATGGGCTGTAAACACATTTTTCCATATCAATTCATGTAAACTAACCAAATCAATTGCATACCAACATGGGTTCTCACAAGTTATGGTTATACTTGCCTTAATTGGAATTCAATTGCACAACTTGTTGTCCTAAAGCCCAAACACAACCTAACACAAATCAAACAACATGCATGCATGAGAATTGGAATCACAAACACACCATGCAATGTTGAAACAAGAAGGAGAAGAGATAGAGAAAGGAGATGAGAGGGATGGAAGGATTTCCAACTCACCTCACATGCAAGACCCAAACTTTTCTCAATTGAGCTAAATCGATGGAGGTCGATGGAGGAGAGAATTCAAGAGAGAGAGAGAAATTCCACGGGCACAGTTGAGGAAGAAAATGAGAGAGGACGTGTGTTCTTGCCGATGGATGAAGTATATAAGCTAATGGTTAAGTCCAATTTACAAGAGAGTCCAAGTTAGAAGTGTATTTTCAGTTTGAGTCAAATTCGGGTCCAATGGAATCACACGACATCGGTTGCAAACGACGTAGTTAAGAAAGTTAACGAGCTCAACGAAAGACACGTGTTGACATCAAGATGATGCAAAAATGACCATGTCTTAGAAAAGCTAAAATTACGAAAAAGGGCTTGGTCTACTTAATCCAGGTCAAACTCAACCCAACTACCTATCCATGACCCGCAACGAAAATAAAAACACAAACAAAACATGATTAGCAGCGAAAACAAGATTAATTAGCCGCTAAACGAGGTCAAGCTGGGTCGGAGTGTTACATCCTCCCCTACTTGAGAATCATTCCGTCCTCGGAATGAACACTCACTCACCCATACCTGAGAAAACAGATCGGGGTATTGTCGTGCCATCTGCTCTTCTAACTCCCAAGTGGCCTCATCGGGACTGTGATGCTCCCAAAGCATTTTGACCCATCGAATTGTCCTGGTACGGAGTATTTGCTCTCGGGTTCCCACGATACGGAGCGGTCGCTCAACATATGCAGCACTTGGCTGAATCTGAACCTCGTCGTAACGAATGACATGGGAGGGATCATGAACATATTTCCGAAGCATCGAAACATGGAAAACGTTGTACACTCCTGAAAACATCTCGGGAAGATCTAATCGATAGGCCAAATCACCAATCCAACTCTTGATCTCGAACGGTTCGACATAGCGTGGAGCTAACTTGCCTTTTTGGCCGAAACGGATCGTACCCTTCATCGGTGAGACTTTCAGAAAAACCCACTCACCAACTTGAAACGCTAAGGGCCGTCTGCGGGTATCTGCATAACTCTTCTGCCTCGACCGAGCAACTTTCAAGTTCGCAATTGCTTTCTGTACCTTTTCCGTTGTCTCGGCAATGATCGTCGGTCCATGAAAACTCCGAGTTCCAACTTCTTCCCAACATACCGAACTTCTACACTTCTTCCCGTACAATGCTTCATATGGCGCCATCCCAATGCTCTCGTGGAAGCTATTGTTGTAGGCAAACTCGCACAACGATAGGTGAAGATCCCATTCTTTCTCGTAGCTCAACACGCTGGCTCGCAATATATCCTCCAAAGTCTGAATAGTCCGCTCTGATTGCCCATCTGTCTGTGGGTGGTATGCCGTGCTGAAGCTCAACTTCGTACCCATAGCCTCTTGGAACGCTTTCCAGAAAGATGAAACAAAACGGCTGTCACGATCGGATACAATCGACACGGGGGTACCATGGAGCCTGACGATCTCATCCATGAACTTCCTCGCCATCTCTGAAAACGTCATACCCTTCCGAAAAGGAATGAAATGGGCTGACTTCGTCAATCGATCTACAATCACCCAAATGGCGTTGTTCTTCCTGCTCGTCGGCGGTAATCCGGAAACGAAGTCCATAGTGATGTGTTCCCACTTCCACTGCGGTATATGCAAAGGATGCAACGAGCCTGGCGGTCTCTGATGATCTGCCTTCACCTTCTGGCATGTCAAATAGCGAGCAACAAATCCTGCTACTTCTCTCTTCATCTTGTTCCACCATAAGCGATCTTTGAGATTCCGAAACATCTTTGTGCTGCCTGGGTGCATCGCATATCAATCGTAATGCGCTTCGTTCATCAGTTTCTCCTTGAAATCATCAACTGCTGGCACGCACAACCTACTCCGAAAATAGAGTACACCATCCTCGAGTCTGAAATCGGGTCTGTCTCCAATGTGGTCTCGAATGCGCTTCAAGGTTAGATCTTCAAATTGCCTGTTTTTTATCTGCTGAATCATCTCAGGCTGAAACACTAGCGTACTAGCCAAAGTCACGCGCTCATCCACTAGTTTTACTTCAACAGGGAGACCATGGAACTCTAAGAGGAAACTGCTCAATAGCTGCACAGACTCTGCTTTCCTGCTGAGTGCATCTGCCACCACATTTCCCTTGCCTGGCTGATATTTGATCGGGAAGTCATAATCCTTAATAAGCTCAAGCCATCTCCACTGTCTCATGTTCAGCTCCTGCTGCGTGAATAAGTACTGCAAACTGTGGTGGTTAGAACGAACCTCAAACTGCACACCATACAGATAATGTCTCCACAGCTTCAATGCAAACACGATGGCTGCCAATTCCAAATCATGGGCGGCGTAATTCTTCTCATGTTCTCGCAACTGTCTCGATCCATAAGCAATAACCTTCCCATGCTGCATCAACACACAGCCTAGACCAACTCGAGAAGCATCTGAATATACCACAAACCCTTCACTACCATCTGGCAAGGCTAACACTGGGACCGTAGTCAACTTCTCTTTCAAAGTCCGGAAACGGGCTTCACACTCCTCAGTCCAATCAAATGGTACATTCTTCCTGGTCAACTTCGTCAAAGGAGAAGAGATCTTAGCAAAGTCCTGGACAAATCGACGATAGTAACCTGCTAGACCAAGGAAACTGCGAACTTCTGTCACTGTCTTGGGACTAGGCCAATTCACCACTGCCTCCACTTTAGATGGATCAACTGCCAATCCCTCTCGTGAAATGATATGACCTAAAAATGCCACCTGCTCAAGCCAAAAATCACACTTCGACAACTTAGCAAACAATCGATGTTCTCTCAACAACGACAAAGCTTTCCTCAAGTGCTCCCGATGCTCCTATGCTGACTTAGAGTATATCAGTATATCATCAATAAAAACAACTACGAACTGGTCCAAGAAAGGAGCAAAGATCTGATTCATCAATGCCATAAACGCTGCAGGTGCGTTGGTTAGTCCAAAAGGCATCACGAGGAATTCATAATGGCCATAACGAGTCCTGAAGGCAGTCTTAGGAATGTCATCTTCTTTGACCCTCAACTGGTGATATCCAGACCTCAAATCAATCTTAGAAAAATATGCTGCACCCTGAAGTTGATCAAACAACTTATCGATCCTGGGTAGGGTGTACTTGTTCTTGATAGTCACTTTGTTCAGTTGTAGGTAGTCTATGCACATCCGAAAAGTACCATCCTTCTTCTTGACAAACAAGACTGGTGCTCCCCAAGGTGAGACGCTCGGGTGAATGAAACCCTTGTCTAAAAGCTCCTGCAACTGCTTCTTCAACTCAGACAATTCAGCTAGGGCCATGCGATACGGAGCCTTGCTGATCGGTGCCGTGCCGGGAACAAGCTCAATGGCGAACTCCACATCTCGAACCGGGGGTAAGTCTGGCACATCATCTGGAAAGATATCGGGAAAGTCACAGACCACCTGGATCTCACCTAGCTGCTTCGTCTCTTTCTTCGCTGAGATAAAGGCAATGAAGCCTTCACACCCTCGGCGGATCAAGCGATCTGCCTTACACGCCGAGATCACACGTCTGGGGCATCTCTGCTGACTACCCTCGAAACGGAAGCCCTTGCCTAAATCGAAGAAGATCGTCCTGTTGTAACAGTTAACACAGGCACGATATCGAGCGAGCCAATCCATACCAAGGATCACGTCGAAGTCCAGCATCGACAACAGGATCAAATCAACAGGTAACTGATGACCTGCAATCTGCACGTCGCAATGGGGGTAGTATACACTACACTCCACTCGCTTGCCAACTGGGGTGGATACAACCAGCACATATGGCAACGGCTTAGACGGCTGATGTAACCGCTCGGCAAAATGAGGTGCTACGTAAGACCGTGTAGACCCCGAATCGAACAATGCTAATGCCTCGACGTGCGAAATCAAAACAGTACCTTCAACCACCTGTGGATCCTCAGCACTCTCATGGGTAGCAGCGTAAGCACGGGCTGTCTGGCGAGGTTGTCTCGAGCCTGGACGAGCCGACTGTGACTTGCTCGGAGCTATAGGTGCACTGGGTCTGCTAGGAACTGCACCGGAGGTAGGACCAGAGGTTGGGGGCTGGGAGGCTCTATATCGAGGACAATTGGCTATCATATGCTCCCTCGAACCACAGATAAAACAAGCACCTGCCTTCCTCCAACACGAGTCAGTCGTGTGGCCCTTGCCACAATGTCCACAAGTCACTCCGGCAGAACTGGGAGTACTCTGCTGGCCTTTTGTCTTCTTCTGTACTTGTCCTCGTGCACTGAAGGGTTGCTGTCGCTTGGGCTCAACGGCTCTCGCAGCTTGGTGGATGGCCTCAGCAGAATAGGCCCTGTCCACTGCATCGTCGAACGTAGGCGGACGCTAAAACGCAGTCACGTGGTGCATGTACCGGGGAAGCAGACCTTCAACAAACCGATTCACCTTCCTCTCTTCGGTACTGATCATGTCCGGAGCAAAGTGCGACAACTGGGTAAACTTGTTCACATATTCTGCTACTGTCATCTGCTGTTGACGGAGAGCTAAGAACTCAACCTCCTTGGCTCGAAACACATGAGTCGGGATGAACTTCCTCCGAAACTGCTGCTTGAACATCTCCCAAACCGTCGCACTAGGAATGTCTCTGTATGAGTCTTTCACGCTTTTCCACCAAGTTTTTACGATGTCTCTCAACATAGAAGTTGCTAGTCTGACTTTCTGCCGGTTCGTGCACACGACGGTCTCAAAGACATCCTCCGTCTGCTCCAACCACTGTTCGGCCTTCAATGGCTCTTCTGTCCCGAAAAACTCAATAGCTCCTCGCTTGCGAAATTTACCGTAGACGGCATTCGGGTCACTCTCTCGAGGCTGTAAGACCACCTGCTGGTCTATATGTGACTGAACTGGGGCTTGGCCGGTCTAACATGGTTGTCACTTGTGCCTGTAAGTTTTGCATTGATTGCGATTGTGCTTGTAGAGACTGAAATAGCATGAGGATGCGTTCATCTGTGTTCTGTGTCTGCGGTGACGGTGCGGATCCGCTTTCATTATTTCCAGCATTCTGCTGAGAACCCGAACCTGACGCCATCCTGTAAAATGGAAAGAGTCAGACACAAACACAAAACAATTGCGCCCAACAAGCCCCAAAATCTAGAAAGATCACAAAGAAAATCGTATCCTCACCACGATCCTACATGCCTACATGCTTATCATCCAAAACAAGGAATGAGCAAGGAAGGCTCTGATACCATACAATACGTATGTCACAACCCGAGTCCAGGGTTCGGGGGTTAGCAAAAGCCAAACCTAATGACACACGTACTCCCGTGCCTGTACACGTAGACGAGTCTAAATGCACACGCACAAGGGAACATTCACACGTGCCAAACATGTACGCGGAAGCTGTAAATATCAGAAACATCAAACTAACAGTCCAAGAATAGAATACCAAGAACGAACTGACATAATTACATATGAATGTCTTACAAAAAGAACAAAATAACATATACAGTCATGACATATACACAAGTGAGTAAATCCTCAAAACAAGACTCCAATGGTGCATGCCAAGAACGCTCTCCCGTGGAGTGATCACATCCACTCCTCTAGGCCTGATGGGGCCTCGGGGGTCTCATCTGGAGTCTAGCCGACCGGCGAGGGTTCGGCAGGGGTATCTGGGCCTGCAACACCAAAAACAACTGTGAATACGACGATTCAGCAAAGTACAAACCATAGCAAGTTAACACACGCTGTGTCTAATAGAATAAAGAACGTCATGTAAATTAAAGAAGGCATTTTCGTATACTAGGCTGTCATGCAAGAAATAAATATGCTATGTGGATCAATGGACATATGCTGTGGACAGAACTAGTGGCTACTACATTACCATATGCTCCCAAAAGAGGGATCTTATAACATGCAAAGAACACCATTGTCCGGGCCAGGGTACAATGGGTCTTGGTTTCCTGGGGTCCGGTTCCCCAAGACGTTTCCCTACTGCAGCAAGGCCATATAAACTATGCCAAATTCACCCCGCCGGGATCCTAAGGCTGAGGCTAAGTAGTGCCTGACCATGCAGAGTCAATCATGAAAACCCTGAGTAGATCGTTACAACATATCATTCGTGCATATCTGAAAACATATTATACATGCATACTCAAGGTAAATAACCACAATGTGAAAGTAACGGAACACAATTAATCATCTCAGTGAAGAGAGGTCAATAATCGAATGCAATATGTTATGCAACAAATCATGCGAAATCGAATCATCTTTATTTACAAATCAATTCTAGTCTAATTATCCGGTGTTTCTAACCGTGCATGATGATGTAGTTTTAAGTTATTCGATGCACCGTTGTCTAGTGTTGCATTGAATCGGGCGGTGCACGAAGTCCCTTAAACCAACACCCATGGGGAGGTGCTTAACATCCGGATAACGAACATGAATGATTCGCAGCCCTCGAGATCATTCACGCGTTGTATCACATTCCGTTGGGCAAGTCTAGGTGCTCTACATTCTATCATGAAGGCCATATCGGTCTTTCCCTTACACCTATCCTTGTTTTTCTTTCATTAGTCTAGTGTGGAAACGGCTCCGCTGTGTGTGTGCTACGGCTTAGCCGTGTGTGGTCTACGGCTTAGCCGTGGCTGGGCCGTAGAAGGTCTGTTAATTCGAGTACTCTCAGTTAAATCCAGAAAATGTACCCTGTATTGATCTACGGCTGGGCCACGGCTGAGCTTCGGCTTAGCCGTAGGGCAATCCACGGCTTAGCCGTGCACTAGCCGTAGAGGAAAACTGGGTTCTTATCCTCTTTGGACTTTGAGCCGTAAGTGCCATACGGCTGAGCCGTATGTGCACGAGGTCAATGTTCTGAAGCACTTACAGAATTCCTGTAACACCATCCAACTTGCAATTCTCCAATGGAGTTGGACAAGTACTGAATCAATGAGTAATTAAATGGGCTGTAAACACATTTTTCCATATCAATTCATGTAAACTAACCAAATCAATTGCATACTAACATGGGTTCTCACAAGTTATGGTTATACTTGCCTTAATTGGAATTCAATTGCACAACTTGTTGTCCTAAAGCCCAAACACAACCTAACACGAATCAAACAACATGCATGCATGAGAATTGGAATCACAGACACACCATGCATTGTTGAAACAAGAAGGAGAAGAGATAGAGAAAGGAGATGAGAGGGATGGAAGGATTTCCAACTCACCTCACATGCAAGACCCAAACTTCTCTCAATTGAGCTAAATCGATGAAGGTCGATGGAGGAGAGAATTCAAGAGAGAGAGAGAAATTCGACATGCACAGTTGAGGAAGAAAATGAGAGAGGACGTGTGTTCTTGCCGATGGATGAAGTATATAAGCTAATGGTTAAGTCCAATTTACAAGAGAGTCCAAGTTAGAAGTGTATTTTCAGTTTGAGTCAAATTCGGGTCCAATGGAATCACACGACATCGGTTGCAAACGACGTAGTTACGAAAGTTAACGAGCTCAACGAAAGACACGTGTTGACATCAAGATGATGCAAAAATGACCATGTCTTAGAAAAGCCAAAATTACGAAAAAGGGCTTGGTCTACTTAATCCAGGTCAAACTCAACCCAACTACCTATCCATGACCCGTAACGAAAATAAAAACACAAACAAAACACGATTAGCAACGAAAACAAGATTAATTAGCCGCTAAACGAGGTCAAGCTGGGTCGGAGTGTTACACTCGTTTCAAGAATTCACTCCAACGGAAGAAGAGGCAAAATAAAAAGAACAGGAGGGGTGCTATTGACATCCTTTCACTTTCCACTGTTGACTCCTTGGATTGGGAACGAGTTACCAACACTGCCAGGCCACTAGTTGCTATGTTTAAAGATCAAGCCTTGGCAGTTCGAATGGCTAACCAAATCAAGAAGAAAGCTTTAGCCCACTGCAATGACCAAACTCAGAAGCCATCGCAGCGCAAGATCACTCGAAAATGGGTGATTAAAGAAGATGAGCTGGACTTGACCTCGTCTTACATGGTCGGGCCAGGTTCAATTCGAAGAATTACTCGGAGTATGACTCTGACTCAATCACGGGGGTCTGATTCAGACTCCTATTCAAGCAGTACTTCTGAAGGTCATGTTGAAACTGATTCTGACGATGATCCTATCACTATCTTGAATTTAAAAGATAGTCAATCCATCCTCAGGCATTACCATCATCCTATCCCCGTCAGTACACTGTGTTTATGGCTGAAGGGAGTGGAACTAGCAAAGATGGAAATGACGATGTTAGTGGAAATAAAGATGCTGATAAAGAAGATGCTGGTAAAAATGAAAATGACAATATTAGTGATATTATCAAACAACAAAGAGCTATGATCGACTATTTGGCTACCCAATTAAAATCTTAACAGATAAGCTAGATGGTCCTGTTGGAGATCAAATAAATCCTCTGTTCACCAACAGAAGAAAACAAGTAATGATCATAGAGAATGCCACTAAAATTGGCCTTCTCACAGCCTAATTTAAGTCCTTAAAAGACAAGGCAATATCTGTAGGTTTTACTGGTGGTGATCATTCATTAATCCTTGGTCTTCATGCAGATCCTGAAAAACATGTAACCTTCAAAGAAGTTGAAAAGAAACTGACAAAATCAAAAGTGGAGACCAGAATGAAAAATAAAGGTATTACATCCAAGTATCCTCCAGAATTTGATCTGGTTCCATTTCCACCAGATTATAAACTTCCGACTTTCCAACAATACCTTGGGAAGGGGTCAGCATATCAACATATTGTGCATTTCAAATCACTCTTGGGAAGCCTGCTAGAGTTAGATGCACTAAAAATAAAACTATTCGTCGGCACATTGAAAGGAGTTGCCTTCGATTGGTACAAGCAATTACCAGAACTTTCCTTCATGACATGGCCAATCACAGAAGAGAAGTTCTTACTCCATTTCCAGGAAAAGGATCAAATAGTCACCTTTGCTATGCTCAGCAATACAAAACGGGGAGACAATGAAACTGCATAGGCCTTTATCAATAGATGGAAAGCATTATCCTACAAATGCTTGGAACAACCATCTCAAAGGGCAACGATCGAAATGTGCAAAACCAATTTGCGACTGGAAATCAAGGCTATCATACTTAGTCATAAAACTAAGTCTCTGGCCCAATTGGTTGAAGTTGCCACTGATGCAGAACAGACCCTCAAAGAGATCAGTCAAAGTCAAAGCTATATTGAAGATGCCTTCTCTGAGAACTCTTAAATAACTCAAGAGATTACAGGATAGACTTGCCTACATTTGCTGGTTCATCTCAAATTTATCTGAGAAGTATAGAGCATTATCCAGACTCATGAAGAAAGGAATTGAATTTGTGTGGGATAAAGCTTGTGAAGATGCCTTTCAGGGTATCGAATAGTGTCTGATAAGCCCACTAATCCTTTTAGCTCCAAATCAATGGGTCTCGAGCTAACCTTGGAATCCGGTATCACTATATGGAGATTCGCAACTAGTAATTAAACAAATGAATCTCAAATATAAAGTGAAGAAACCAGACATGCTTCCTTTCTTCAACAAAGCTTGTGAAATCAAGGAGAGATTTGTGTTAATCGAATTTCACCACATTTCAAGACATTAAAATGCCAAAACAGATTCTGTGACAAATGTGGAATCCAATGCTGTCCTTCCACGGCATATAACACTGCAGCTAATGGACTTACTGAAGCTTTCAATAAGACCATTTGCAAAATTTTGAAGAAAATGGTTTCTGACAACAAAAGAATTAGAGTATCAAACTTCCTAAAGCATTGTGGGCATACAGAACTACTGTTCGTGGTCTAACCAAATAACACCATATCTTTTGGTTTATGGCTATGAAGCTGTGGTACCCTTAAAAATTCAACTTCCTTATCTTCGGATAGCTATGATGAACAAATATACTAGAGAAAAGAATGCCAAGCTCAAACTTCAAGAGTTGCAAAACCTCGATGAAAAGAGGCTTGCTGCTTGACAAAGCATCTAGCTCTATCAAGCTCATATGACTGGATCCTTCAACAAGAAGGTCAAAATACAGAGCTTACAAGAAATAAGACTTACTCTATGCAGTCAAAAAGCCAATGTTCTCCACACACATGTCAAAAGGCAAATTCGAATTCAAATGGGAAGGACCTTTTATTGTCAACAAGGTTTACTCCAATGGTGCACATGCACTCCTCACACTCAAAGGAGACAAAGGCATGATGCATATCAATGGAAAACTTCTCAATAAATACTATACTTGAATGTCATTAGTACACCCAAACCACGTACAATGTACCCAAACCATGTACAGTGTACATTCTCACTCCTAACCAAAATCAAAATCCTCTGGTTTCGAGCCTCACAACCTATGACTCTTAACCAAAATCCCTCTGATTTGTATAAAATGACTACGAGGATCAAGTCCTTCGACCCCTCTAGTCAAACCTTTGTTACTTGGATAACGTCCTTACAAGACCCCTTGTAACATCCTGCTATATAGATTAAGTCTTTTTATAGACCCTGTATGGCAAAACCCAGCTGTGTGGAATAAGTCTTCTTGCAGACCCCATATAGCTAATCCTTAGTTGTATAGAACAAGTCTTTTTGCAGACCTTATATGACTACCTTCGGTTATATAGAACAAGTCTTTTTGCAAACCCTATATGACCAAAATCTAAACAAAAATCAAAACCAAATCTTTGTCCTAAGGAATAAGTCAAGGATCCCGGTGAAAGCCTCACACATGGGCACCGGATAACATCCACTTTGTTTGACCCCTTTCGACATCAAAATGAACAAGTCATGGACCCTGGAGAAAGCCTCATACATGGGCACCGGATAACGTCCACCTATATGACTCCCTTATTTTCGATTTGTGGATCCAAATGATCGCAAGTCACACCCTCATACAAATCTGAGAAAACCAAACCAAACAAACCATCCATATAAACCACCTACAAACCATCCATACAAACCACCTCAAACATCCACACAAAATCAAACCAAGCACCTATACCAATGACAAAATGGAGAAAAAGAAAAGTTTTTCCATTGATATTCATTTGAAGTTTAAGTACAAAGAATGAAGTCAATGTATACATGGTCACCCAAGCCGATCAAGATAAAAGAGTTATACAAAAAGCTGTGGCGATGAAATCTAGTCCAAGAACTTCTCAAGTTGCCTCCTTTAGGACATTCCCTTTATAGCTTGGATAAGCTGGGACAATAGCATCACTGTCAAGTTCATTTGTTCTGATACTCATTTCACTCTCAAGGGATTGAACAAAGTCATTCAAGGTTGTCTGCTTCAACTTTACTTTAGCAAGGATACACTCTTCGTAGGCCTGGTTCTTTAAACTAGACTTTTCTAAGCTATCTATGGTGTCTCGAAGCTTCATAACATCAACTTTCAAGGATAAAAGCTATTGCTACAATGTGACGATCTATGGTTGCAATAGTCTTCACAGCCAAAGTCCTAGTTCTATCTCAAGACACAATATGGTGGGCCTACTTTGGGCATTTTGTTCTAAACAAAAATATGTGTTCTCTTGAAAGCCAACCTAATCCAAATTTTAAGTTCACCCCGGGACAAATCCAATCTTGAGCCAAAATTTTCATTTCAAATTGCTTTGGATCAAAATCTACAAAAGCCAAAAGCCAATCTTTTTCAAAATTGCATCTCATTTTGAATCATGTCAAGCCAAGTCAAAACCCAAACTTTGATTTTTGAAAATGAACCAAAAACCCATGGAAATCCAAACCCAAATCCATTTTAAACAAAACCTTTGATTTTCTTAAAACCTCAGAGATTCTTTTTTGTGGGTGCTCCCCACATCCTCACAGAGATGCCACTCTAGATATCTATAAACAATAGGTCAAAAGAAAAACAAATTCATTTCCAAAATTCAAACAAAATTCATAAACTTCTAAATTTTCTAAATACCTAAGGGATTCTTTTGTGGGTGTTCCTCATAGTCCCCACGGAGATGCTACTTTTGATATCCATGAAAATAGGGCAAAGAAATTCAAAATTCTTATGTTTTTTTTCAAAACTCCATTATCAAACCCTTCATGGTTTTTATCAAAACTTTCAAAATCCAAAATTTAGGCCTACAACATACCTTGACAAACTGTCTTTTCATCAAGTCATCCATCATTCCAACAGATTGGCTATTTCGAGGCACACTTATTATTACACTATAATCATTGCATCTCAGGGGGCACTTGTTGACCCATAAAAATTTGTAAATAATGCAGCAAAGACATTACAAGCTTTGGATTATAAAGTTCCAAAGTTTTCAAAGCATTAGGACCTCATCTCAGTTCAAGTCAGGCTTCGAAGGCTGTTTGCTAGCTTCTTGGGAATCACTGTGAGACCTGGCACTTCACATGTCAAAGCAATCTCCTATTCAATGAAATGCTTTCAAGTACATTTGAAGATTATCCTTCAAGGATTCAAAGCATTTGGACATCATTCGGATCCAAACTCGGTCTAGATGGTTATATACTGTGCTCTATGGGTCTCAGTACAAAGTGACAGCTCACGGAGATCAAACTAGCTAAAACTCTCAAAGGAAGCTCAAATTATGCCCAAGAGAGGCCTTACAAAGTTTCAAGATAAACAGACATCATTTGAACCAAAAGCTATAAGCATGTCAACTTGGGATTAGTCCCCCCCAAGCCATGGGGTCACTGAGCAAAGTCCTGTTTCCCGATGTCCAAAATTTATGAAATTTGGACGTAAAGCTTTAATTATGCTCAGAAGGTGATTTGCAAATTTTCAAGTTAAAAGGACTTCGTTTGGTCTGAATTTCACTACATGTTAGCTTAGAGGACAGTTACACCGAGTTATGGAGATCACTAGCTAAAATCTTACTTCAAGGAGGCCAAAGCTGAAGAAATTTGGAGCAAATACTCAAAGAATTCTCAAAGTTACTTTTCCAAATTTTCAAGTCAACTGGATGTTGTTCGGGTAGAAAACAAGCTGACTACCTACAGTGTAGGGTGAATAGTGACTTAACACATGCAATGAATAGGCTACTTCTTGAAATCCTACTTCCTCAAATCCAAACTGCATGAAATTTGGATGAATACTCGAAGATATCCCTGATGTCATTTTCTCTAAGTTTCGCACCAAACCGAAGTCATTTGGGCATCAAACAGCTGAGACAAGGGCCCACTTTCATAAAAAGTCAACTAGAGTGTTGACCAACTTTCGAAAGTCAAAACAGGTTGAAACGTCTATGACATGCTCAAAATAGTGTCAAGAAGCAACCCTCCAAGTTTCGTGGCGATCAGACATTGTTCGGGCCCTAAACTAGAGAAAACGGGTCACACATACAAAAGTCTGAAAACGAGCCTTGTCCTTGATCGCGGCCCAATCAATGAATAAATTGACCAACTTAAGATGGTCAAAGTGAGCTAAAACTTATATGACACATTCAAAATAGTGTGAAGAAGCATCTCTCCAAGTTTCATGAAGATTCGACATCGTTCGGGCTCCAAATAGGTGAAAACGAGTAACATATACAAAAGTCCAAAAATGGGCCTTGGGTGTGGCCGTGGCCTGTTCATCAAGGGAGTTGACCAACTTCGGGTGGTCAAAACGAGCCAAAACTTCGATGACAGACTCAAAATAGTGTCAAGAAGCATCCCTCCAAGTTTTGTGGCGATTGGACTTCGTTTGGGCCTCAAACAGGTGATAACGGGTTGCAAATGCAAAAACCCAAAATTGGGCCTTGTCCATGACCGCAGCTGTGGTCACGAACCCCCAAAGGGCACTTCTTGTGGTTTTGGATGGTTCTTCTCCACTTCCTTTCAAAGTGTAACCTCCCACAACCTCCCTTAACTCCCTGGAACTACCAGAAACTACTGGGGGAGTCTATAAAAGGCTAAGATTTGAAAAGAAAAGAGAGGAGAGTGAACAGACAGAGGGAGAAAGAGAATTCAAAGAACAAAAAGCATCCAGAGAAAGAGATATAGCAGCATTCCATGACCTTCCCTTCTTTTTTTTAGTGACCAAGGTGAGCAAGAAGGTTCGGAGGAGGAGGAGAAGGGAGGGATGACTAAAGAACAAACTATGTTCATGCAGTAACGACTATTCGAAGGATGACATTGTCATCTTTGTTTTTCTCATTCCGGGGGGTTTCTTGGCCATCACAAAGGTTGTGAACAAGCCCTTTTGGGCCTCATTTTGTTCCTTGAAAGCCATAAATTCAGAATGACACAACTTTGGCTTCCTGCGATACCCTCTTTGGACTTGAACAAAAGACAGTTTGTAAACATGAATGATGAATTACAAAGTTTTCAATCGATTCCATAGTCAACTTCGATCTTCTCAATGGTTATTCAACACCCCAAGATGTCATAAAAAGGAGTTTCAACACTTGAAAAAAGTTTGGAAGAAGAATCAGCACGAACAGTATGAAAACAGAGGCACAACAGTGACTTCAAGGTCATTGTCTGCTAGTGACCGTGACTCATGGTCACTAGCAGGTGCCAGTGACCGTGACCCACGGTCACTGGCCTGGGACAGTGACCGTGGGTCATGGTCACCCCCATTTTTTTTTTTTTGCATTATTTCCTACTTTATGTACATTTTTTTGTATTTTCCAAATGGAGATCACATCAAAGACTTGAGGGAGGGGTTGTAAACTTTGAAAATTCATGTAAACAACCTGTATCCCCGTGGTCAGGGCATTAGAACCCATGTAAATAAAGGGAAATTAATGATGAATAGTATTTAATTCACATTCTTCTTAACGCTTGAAATGCGTGAGTATTGGAAATTGAATCGATTACACATTTCTACGCCATTGTTAAGCGCGATCAACTATGCGTTGGTGTTTTAGATTGCTATTGGATTCTTTTATTAATTGGTAGAGGGAGCCATTTTCTTTTATTTGAATCCAAAGTTTATTTGCCCATCATAATTTGTTGATTATGTAATTCTTAGGATTTAAGATGGGTGCTTTCAATTCCCTTACTGTTATTCTTAAAAAACACAAACTCACTGGACCTAATTAGATTGATTGGAAAAGAAAATTGAATATTGTGCTAACTGCTAAAATATGTGCTCACTAAGGTGTGCCTAAAGAAACTTGTGGCTAGTTGTACCGATGAGGTGGCCGTCCAGGCATACGAAAAATGGATCAAGGGTGATGAGATGGAGCGATGTTACATGTTGGCATCCATGTCAAATCTTTTGCAACATTAGCATCAATCTTTTTCTACTACCTATGACATGATGTATAGTCTCAAGGAGATGTTTGGTGATCAGGATTAGGCTATTAGGCAGGTTGCTATGAAAGAACTATTTAACACTATGATGGCTGAAGGTACTTCTGTGAGGGATCATGTTCCGAAAATGATAGGACACCTCAATGAACTATAAGTCCTTGGAGTTAAAATTGATGTGGAGATTCAGATCGATATCATTTTCTAATCTTTGACTGATTCTTTTGAGAACTTTTGCCTAAATTACAACATGAACAAGCTCAATTTTTCTCTGGCGGAATTACTCAAGGAACTTCAAGCTGCTCAGGGCCTTCTGAAAAGGCCACCTAGTTTTCATGTTGTTGAAAAAGGTTCTATTTCTAAGCTGGAAGGCAAGAAGAAATAGAAAAATGGTTAGAATCAGAATGTAGATCCTCAAGGGGACAACGGACCTTAGGGAGGAGTGAAAAGGCCTAGGGGCAAGTGTTTTCATTGCAAGCATGTAGGGCATTGGAAAATGCAATGTCCAACTTATCTCAAGAAAGTGAATAATAAATGTAAATTTGATTCACTAGTTGTTGAATCATGTTTGACGGTTATATCTATCGGTACATGGTGTGTAGATACTAGAGCCACTAATCATGTTTACAATTCTTTGCAGAGGTTTCAAGAAACCAAGCAACTAAGTGATGGGGAGATTTATTTGCTTATGGGTGATGCCAAGAGTGGCAGCAATTGCAGTAGGAGATGTTTGTCCAAGTTTTAATGGTTATAGGAATTTAATTTTAAAAGATAATCTTTATGTTTCCTTCGTTAGGAGGAATTTAATTTTTGTTTTCAAGTTAGTTAAAGATGGATATTCCATTTATTTTAATAAATTAGTGGTTATTAAGCATAATAAGTGTTTTATCTATTCTGGTTCATTGGTGGATGATCTTTATATCGTTGATCCTATCTCTCTTAAACTGCAACTGACTTAATCAAATAACATAATTTCCCTACCATGTAAAAGAAAGGAACCTTCACAATTAAACCAAGCATATCTTTGGCATTTACACCTAGGTCATATTAATCTAAATTTGATTTCAAGACTGGTTACAAATGGACCATTAGATTCATTACAACTGGAGGCACTTCTAGTTTGCAAATCTTGTTTAGAGGGGACAATGACCAAGCTCCTTTTTTCAGCAAAAGGCTATAGGGCCAAAGAATTGTTAAAATTGGTTCACTCTGACCTGTGTGGACCCATGAATGTCCAGGCAAGAGGTGGCTTTGAGTATTTCATTACTTTTATTGATGACTACTCAAGGCATAGGTACATTTACTTAATGCGCTGCAAGTTCGAATGCTTTGAAAAATTCAAGGAGTATAGGGCAGAAACGAAGAAGCATCTAATTAAGAGTATCAGGACACTACGATCTGATCGTGGTGGCGAGTACCTCTTTGGAGAATTTAGGGATTACTTAGCATAAAAGGGGATTACATCCTACTTGTCTGTACTAAGTATACCTCAACAAAATGGTGTAGCAGAAAGAAGGAATAGGACTCTTGTGGATATTATGAGCTCAATGATGAGTTATTCGAATTTACCTTATTTGTTCTGGGGGTATGCTCTAGAAATGACAGCTTACATTCTAAACTTAGTTCCATCTAAGTCAGTGCCTACTACACCCACAGAACTATGGACTGGGCGCAAAGCTAGTTTAAAGCATGTTCGGATTTGGGATAGTCCAGCACATGTGTTGAAAGGGAATACAGATAAGTTGGAACCAAGAACGGAAGTTTACATTTTCGTTGGATATCCCAGAGGAAAAAAAGGTGGTTTGTTCTATAATCTTAAAGATTAAAGGTTATTGTTAGCACCAATGCTTAATTCTTAGAAGAGGACTATATAATGAACCACAAACCCAAAAGCGAAATTCTTTTAAAGGAGTTGAGAAAAGCGAAACCTACCTAAAATTTTCCATTACTAGTAGCATAGGAAGAAACACTACAAGATGGAGAACTCAGTGTTCCATTACCTCGTCTAGTAGGAGGATTGCCGAGTCTCAAGCTGATGATAATTTAGGTGAACCCACCAACATGTTTGGTGACAAGCCGGATCAGCATGTCAATGATAGTACACCAGGATTAGCTTTAGCATAGTGTGACACTACTCATATACAAACACAGGATGTGCCTCGTCGTAATGGGAGGGATGTTCATCAACCTGAACTATATATGTTCTTGGGAGAGTCATTCGACAGAGTCCCTTATGATCAAGATATTGAGCCTTGTAACTATAATGAAGCACTCCAAGACAAAGATGCAGAACTACGGCAAAAAGCTATGAAATCAAAAATGGAGTCTATGTACTCTAATTGAGTATGGGATTTTATAGAACTACTAGAGGGGATAAAACCTAGCAGTTGTAAGTGGGTCTACAAGAAGAAAAGAGGGGTGGAAGGAAAGATTGAAACCTTCAAAGCTAGACTTGTTGCAAAAGGGTTTACTAAGAAGGAAGGAATCGATTATGAGGAGACTTTCTCACCAGTAGCCATATTGAAATCCATTCAGACTCTTTTATTCATTACTACTCATTTCAATTACGAAATTTGGCAAATGGATGTTAAGACAGCTTTCCTTAATGGAAATCTTGACGAGCATATCTTAATGGTGCAACCAGGTGGATTCGTAGTTGAAGGCCATGAGCATATGTTGTGCAAGCTTAAAAGGTTCATTTATGGACATAAGCAAGCATCTAGATCTTAGAACATTCGTTTTGATCAAACCATTAAATCTTATAGTTTCAAGCAGAACCCTGATGAATCCTATATAAGAGGTGTAACGGTAGTGTGGTGCTTTTCTTAATACTGTATATAAATGACATCCTACTCATTGCAAATGATGTTCGGTTAAAGTATGGTTAAGTAGTCAGTTCGATATGAATGATTTAGGAGTAGCCAGTCACATTCTAGATATCAGGCTAGTGCGTGATCAGAAATGAAGAATGTTGGGCCTATCTTAA
Source organism: Sextonia rubra (assembly GCA_037013555.1). NCBI lineage: Eukaryota > Viridiplantae > Streptophyta > Magnoliopsida > Laurales > Lauraceae > Sextonia > Sextonia rubra. The sequence continues at coordinate 13,981,947 of JASUAD010000011.1, forward strand.
GTGGTTTATATTGTGCAATTCTTACCCATTTTAGCATGCTAGATTCTAAGAAAGGATTTCTTCCTTTCAGGCATGGAATTACTTTATCCAAGGATCAGTGTCCTAAGACACCCGATGAGATAGAAAAGATGAAGGAAGTACCTTATGCTTCAGTGATGGGAAGCCTCATGTATGCAATGATATGTTTATACCTGATATTTGTTTTGCCATTGGCATGGTTAACAGATACCAGTCTAACCCAAGGAAAGAATATTGGACTGCGGTAAAGCATATACTTAAGTACCTTAAGAAGATTAGAAATTATATGCTGATTTACCAAGCCAAGAGTTTGATGCTTATTAGGTACATAGACTCAGACTTCCAGTCAGATAATGATGCCAGAAAGTTGACCTCAGGATTTGTATTTACCTTGAGAGGTGGAGCCATAAGTTGGAGGAGTGTCAAGCAATCATGTATTGCTAACTCTACCTTGGAAGCCGAATATGTGGTAGCTTCTGAAGCATCCAAGGAGGCAGTTTGGTTCAAAAACTTCTTAATGGATCTAAAAGTGGTACCTTTGATAAAATTGCCTATAATACTTTATTGTGATAATACCAGTGCAGTTGCTAATGCAAAGGAACCCAGGATGAATAAGAAGGGTAAGTACATCTAGTGTAAGTATTATCTCATATGAGAAATCGTACAGAAGGTGATATAATTGTGACCAAGATTACATTGGCGGACAACCTGGTAGATCCTTTTACAAAGTGGTTACCAACAGAGAGCTTAGATAGTCATGTGGAGGGCATGGTGTTGAAATACATGTCAGTATGGTTTTGAGTCTAAGTCGGAGATTGTTGAAAATTTATACTAAATGCATATTTTTATGTATTTGTCTTTGACTAATTTATTTATTGGTAAAATTTGTTTTTTCATCCTAATGAGAATTTATATGGGCAAATGGCTGCATTGTTATTTATTTTGCATATGTGTCTTTTATTCTATAAAATAGACAAGTTGGTGTGTTGAGATCGGTTTACACATGGAAGACTTATGTGTCAGTTCTTACATAATATAAGTTATGGTTGTTCACAATCTAGATGGAGTTGAACACACCATTGGTATGATTGTAGCATAATGTTTTAGTAGGCTTATGTTGGCTACAAGAAATGGTATAGTTTCAACTCATTATGCTAATACACTTTGTGCGTATTGAACAGGACCGCTTTTGGGTTTATTGTCTTTATACTGACTATATAAGACGATAATATCCAAATGGTTATTTTGAGCGCTTGTACTCTTAATCCTGATATAAATAATAAACACATACAATTAGTGTTTGGCATTTTGATTTACAAAGAAGTGAGATCTTTTATGGGTTAATAATCTCAGTAAATTAGATGACTAAACTACATGTATGATGCATATTAGTTTATTGACGTAATCCACGTCCCATAATAGGGATTGATGATATCCCCTTAATGAAGCTTATAAGGTTTGATTATGTCAAACCCTACGGGTGGATTTTGTAGCCGACATATCAAATAAGTTAAGTGTAAGGTCTCAAGAAATTATAAGGATATCGATTAAATATAAGTGTCAGTAATTATTTAATTGATGGATATTTGAAATCTTAACGTGGAGAGATTAATAAGCATTTAATAACAAAAAGCTCAAAATATAATTTTGAGAATAATGACAAGAGTGCAATTATAATTTTCTAGTGGACTGAATTATAATTTATGGAACTAGGATTCTAATTTGGGTTGAATTAGGATTTGCTATTTTTATAAGAAGCCTATTCTTTATTTCTTTCTTAAGGTCCCTATTGTAGCCTAAAAATATGCACTATTACTCTTTAGGAAAAACACACAAGAGAAATCTCATTTTTTTAGAGCAAAGAGAATTCGCAGAAGAGTCCCACAGCCCGGTGTGAGTTCGAGTATAAAGGAATACAGTAGAAGGTCTTGATATTTTCGGGTTTCCATAAGACCGAGGTCAAGTCAAAGAAATCGCGCAGGTATGGTTCTTGAATCATCATCGTCTAAAGTTATTCCTGTAGTGATCTGTATGCAATATCTAGGGATCCTGGCAATTGTTTCCCAATAGAAGGAACATCAAGCTTTGGCGCGAACTAAATTCACTGCACGTAACTAGAGACCATTGAGTTACTTCCCAACAAGCTCTAAATTTAATGTTTCTAACCAAACCAAAGACTCCTAATTTTTTTTAAGAGAAATAAAATTTTTTTTGAAAAACAAGCAATTGGGTCGCACACACCCCCCAACCAAAACCTAACATTGTCCTCAATGTTATGAATGAAAAATGCAATGGGGTGAACACAATGATGATGATCTTACTCTGGGCAGATGGGAACTTGAAGAACGATCTCCGTGGTGTGTTTGTGTTTCAACTCAAGAAACAGTTTCAATCGTTGACCATTGGCTTTGAAAACATCCCCATTTTGGGGGATTTCAATTTCCACAGCACCATGAAAGTAAACAGTCATGACAATGAATGGACCAGTCCACTGGGTTCTTAACTTCCTTAGAAACAGGTGTAACTGGGAATTATACGAAAGAACCTTTATACCCAGTTCAAATGATTTTGTCGAAATTGATTTATTGTGGTTCAACTTCATTTTTTCTTTATAAATCTTGGTAGTATCATAGGCATCATTTCTAAGTTCCTCCAACTCATTGAGTTGCAATTTGCACAGATTACCTAAAGTGGGTAAGTCAAAATTAACTTTTTAGTAGCCCAATAAGCTCTATGTTCCAGTTCAACTGGTAAGTCGCAAGCTTTTCTATAGACTAACCTCTTTGGGAACATCCCAATGGGTGTCTTGTAAGCAGTTCGATAGGCCCATAGTACGACGATTAATCGTAAAGACCAGTCTTTCCTAGTAGGTTTGACTATCTTTTCAAAATTTTGTTTAATTTGCCTATTCGAAACTTCCGCTTGGCCACTTGTTTGTGGGTGATAAGGTGTAGCAACCTTATGGGTGATAGAATATTTCTTCAATAAATTCTCGGAGGGATGGTTGCAAAAGTGACTGCCTTCATGACTAATGATTGCCCTAGGGGTACCAAACTGAGAGAAAATGTGATCCTTGATGAACTTGATCACCACATGGTGGTCATTTCTCTTCGCTGGTATGGCTTCAACCCACTTGGAAGCATAGTCTATAGCCAGTAAAATGTAGAGATTTCTAAAAGAATTTGGAAATGGCCCTATGAAGTCAATTCCCCATAAGTCAATGATTCCCACTATAAGTATGGGATTCAAGAGAATCATGTTCCTTTGATTGAGCTTGCTAAGCGTTTGACACCGCTCGTTATTCAAATAGAAAGTGCGACAATCTTAAAAGATTGTCAGCCAATAAAATCCACACTGCAAAATTTTTACAGCTATCTTCTTTTAACTAAAATGGGCTCCTCATGCATGGTCATGGCAGAATGAAATGATAAGTAATGGTCATGATTAGGAATGCATCTCCTGATTATCTAGTTGGGACTGTACTTAAAAAGACATGAGTCATCCTAGAAAAAGTACTTAACCTCAGCTAGAAATTGTGATTGATCTTGTTTCGACCAATGGGTAGGCATCCCCCCTGTAACAAGGTAATTAACTATATCTAAAAACCAAGGGATCTGGAAAATACTGATCAATTGTTCATTAGTAAAATTTTCATTCAGTGGGCCCTTATCTGATGGTTCTAAGGATAGCCTTGAAAGATGATTTGCTATGACATTTTCACACCCTTTTTCTTATCTCTTATTTCCAAATCAAGCTCTTATAGCAAAAGGATCCATTAGATCAATCTGGCTTTCACATCCCTTTTGAAAAGAAGGTTTCTTAGAGCTGCATGATCCGTATAAAGTATAACTTTGGACCCTATAAGGTAAGACCGAAATTTCTCCAAGCCAAAAGTCACAGCTCAAAATTCTTTTTCAGTGGTGGTATAGTTTAGTTGTGCATCATTGAGGATCCTACTAGCATAAAAAATCACATGAAGCAACTTTCTAACCCAATGACCTAGAACGGCCCCCATAACTATATCTAATGCATCACACATGAGCTATAATGGAATGGTCCAATCAGGTGATTGGATGAAAGGGGCTAAAGTTCCTTTTTCAATCTCTTGAAACCTGTTAATCAATTCTCATCAAATTTAAAGGAGGCCTCTTTTGTCAGCAATTGGCACATTGGTTTAGCAATTTTACTAAAATCCTTGATAAATCTCCGGTAAAAACCAGCATGGCCTAGGAATGATCTAATCTACTTAACAAACTTAGGTAGTAGCAATTTTGAGATCAAATCAATTTTTGCTTTGTCCACCTCAATTCCTTTCTCAGAAATAATGTGTCCAAGAACTATACCTTTCTTTACCTAAAATGACATTTCTCCTAATTTAAAACAAGGTTTTTCTTTCTACATCTTTGAAGCACATGTGATAGATGATGTAAGCACTCCTCAAACGAATTTCCAAAAACTGAAAAATCATCCAAAAAACTTCTATGAATCTTTCTACCATGTCAGAAAATATACCGAGCATGCACCTTTGAAAGGTGGTTGGTGCATTGCATAGCCCAAAAGACATGCGTCGGTAAGCAAATGTGCCAAATAAACAAGTGAAAGCAATCTTTTCCTAATCCTCTGGTGCAATTGGAATTTGATTATAGCCAAAATAATCATTAAGAAAACAATAATAAGCATGACTAGCTATTCTTTCAAGCATTTGATCCAAAAATGGGAGTGCAAAGTGATCTTTCCTGGTGGCTACATTCAGCTTCTTATAATCGATGCATATTTAAAATCCAATTTGTATTCTAGAGGGTACCAATTCATTGCCTTTATTTTAAACCACTGTTATCCCAGACTTCTTCGGTACCACTTGAACCGGGCTCACCCATGTCCTACCAGATATGGGGTAGATCACCCCTACATCAATTAATTTCAAGACCTTCAACCTAATCATTTCCTTAGATGTCTCTGTGGTTCACGAGAAGTTTTTGTATTTTCTTCCAAATGGATTCTATGTTGGACTATATATGGGCTTATTCCTTTGATATTTGCCATAGACCACCCTATAGCTTCTTTTTATTTATCTGGAATTTTTATGAGTTTTTCCTCCTAGATAGGGTCCAAGTCTGAAGTTATAATCACTGGAAGGGTTTTTAGAGGGCCTAAAAATCCATATTTCAATGTATTTAGTAGCTGCTTAAGTTCTAGCTTAAGGGGATCTACAATAGATGGGACAGGTGGGGAAGTAGATGGAGTCAAAATTTCATGCTTTTATTGCCACCTGGTATAGTCCATGACTAGGGTTAAGTTCAGCAAAGCATTGACTTCCTTAATGTGTCCATCTACGTCAAAATCACTTCCAAAGTGGGCTAGACAAGCCTCTAGTGGATTTTCAAGATTTAAATGAGGTAAGTGATTTTCCACTAATTTATGAATATAACTGACTTCAAAACCCCATCATCCTCATCAAGAGCTTGCTTACTAACATTAAAAATGTTCACCTAAATGGTGATGGTCACAAAAGAGATTTGCATCACTCACTTCCTATAATTGATTAAGGCCTTTGAGGTGGCTAGGAATGGTCTCCTTAAGATCACTGGTATTTTGTGTTCAGCCCCATATGTGTGTTTCGTATTCAAGATAACAAAATTGATGAGAAACACAAAGTCTCCGACTTTGATTTGAACATCTTCGACTAGCCCCTTGGGGTATCGAATCAATGCATCAACCAATTGCAAGGTCACATCGGTCTTTTTCGACTCTCTCAAAACCAATTCTTTGTAAATAGAATGCGGAAAAAGGTTTACATTTGCACCCAAGTCTAGCAAAGCTTTCTCTATGTGATGGTCCCCTAGCTGACAAGAAATGGTAAGACACCCTTGGTCCTTGTATTTGATCGGGGTTGGACATGGAATTATCATTCTAGCTTGTTAAGCTAGAAAAGCCTTCTTGGGCATGTTGGCAATCCTTTCAAAGAGGCAAAGTTCCTTAAAAAATTTGGCATAGGCCGGAATCTTTTAGATAGCATCAAGTAGTGGAATGTTGATTCTCACTTGTTTAAACAGTTCTAACATTTTATCTAACTAGGCAGTTGATTTTCCTGGTCCTAGCCTCTGGGGGTATGGTGCCTTAGGAATGTTAGTCCTAGGAGTGGGCTCATTAGATGATGGTTTAACTATGACTGGGTTCTCTTTGACTGGCTCTGGTTCTATCATGGGTTCAGTATTCACACTTGGCTCCTCAGTTTTCATATCCTCACTTGATTTTTCTTCAGGTACTTTGTGTAGTTCTACCTTGTTATCAACCTGTGTATCCGACCTAAGAGTGATTATCGATTTGACTTACTCTAGGCCTTTTCCGTTGTTATCATGAACAACTTTGCCCTTCGGATTAGGTTCTAGTTGACTAGGAAAAGTTCCCTTGTCTTTAGCACTCATGGAATTGGCCAGTTGGCCCATTTGATATTCTAATTTTGCAAGGGTCTGAGTATGGCCATGTAAAATTTCAGTAGTAGTCTGCTAGAATTGAGTAGTACTCTGAGACATGAGTTTCATGGCCTTTTCCAAGGAATCTACCCTTGGGTCAGTGTGTTGGGCTTTTGGAAACCGGGTGGGGCGTTGGCCTTAGATTGAATGGGCCAAAATTAATTAGCTTGTGATGGGCCACACTAAGGTGGACCCTTGGTCCAAGAAAAGTTTGGATGGTCTCCCCAACCTAGATTGTATGTGTTGGAATCTGGGCCACACCTCTGCTGACTATCAAAATGAGTGTTTTGATAAAGCGCGTTCACCTCATCAATAGACTCAACTTGACCCAAAGTTGTTGGGTCAAACCCACCATTTAAGGCCTGATTATACTTTAATGACTCCAAAGTGTTTGGAGTGGGTGTTTGGTTCAACTCTAAGGCCTCCATCGTCCTCATCAATGTGGCCAATTTGGCCTCTGCTTCTATTTTGGGTTCACTCTTAAAGATCCCCCCTTTCTTAGGAATGGTGGGTTTGGTGGGCTCCTTCTTGGTAGGGGCCCACTACAGTGAATTTCAGTGGCTTCTTCCAAAAATGTCCATGCTTTATCCATTGTTTTCTGTGTAAAATTCCCACCATAGAAGGATTCAACCATTTGCTAAGTTGGGTAATCCATGCCCTCATACACAATTTGGCCCAATCGTATCTTTTCAAATCCATGGTGGGGACACTGGATTAAGAGCTTTTTGAACCATTCCAGATAATTGTAAAGTGTCTCCCCATCCATCTAATAAAACCCATTGATGGCCTGCCTAATCGAAGTGGTCTTCTATTTGAAATAGAATTTCTTGTGAAATTCTTTGATTGTTTGAGCCCATGTTGTGATGGACCCGGCTTGTAAAGCATAAAGCCAGGCTTTAGCATTTTCTTTCAAGGAGAAAGGGAATGATCTAATCTTGAGGGCATTTTCTGCTATATGATTTATTCTCATGGTCCCACAAATGTCCTCGAATTCCCTAGCATGTTGATATGGGCTCTCCTAGACTACCCCACGGAACACTGGGAACATCTGGATCATGCTAGATTTTAGCTCAAAGGTGGCATTAATATGAGGTAGGGTGATGTGGGATGGTTGAGTTGTCCTGGTGGGTTGCATGTAGTCCCTCAAAGTCATTGGTGAGTCCACTTGCTTTCCATCAGGCATTTTTTCTTCAAAAAATGATGAACGACCTATGCTTGTTAAGCCAAACTCGGCCTCTATTCTAATCAACCTATGGTTTCGCATTCCCATAATTTTTTCCTCTCATGTTTGGATCTCGTGCATAACTTTTAAACTAAAAACATTAGCCTAATTTATATGCAGGGTCTTATTAATCCTATTGGTCCTCATATGATGCACAACCAAATCAAGTAGGCACACACAAGGATTGAGCACAAGCAAGGTCATAAGGTTAACCTAGACACTAGATAGCTCCTCCTGGAAAAGAGAACACTTGAGCCTCCAATTTGGTCCTATGAAACCTTAGTTGACCAAGCAAGCCACCAAAGAGTCGTGGGGATGAACCCACTTAAGAGCTAGTACCTTGAATAGACAAACTGTCGTACTCTTAAGAGCAAAGGCTTTCTTGGGCAACAACTTTGGTCAAAGTGCGCAACTGGTGCAACCGCCAGTGGTCTTCATCCTATTGAGCTTGAATCCTAGGGTCTCCTCGCTACTTGATTTAAATTAAGGTTAGGATCCTAATGTGAGAGATAGTCAAACCTCAAGTGCAAGGATCTAGTAATGAAAGCCAGTCCTTAGCGTTTTTGGGTGAGTTCAAACCTAAATGTGCAAGGATCTGGTGATGAAATCCAGTCCTTAGCATTTTCAGGTGAGCTGCCCGTAACTAAGTGTGTAGGTTCAATTTAAATTGTGTGCACGCAAGTAGTCACAGTTTGTAAAATTTAAATCAACCAAGCCCACTTGTAAAAAAAGATTTGTGTGTTAAAGATGGAAGATCTTACAATGGATCCACCCAAATCTTATCTTGTGCAAGGTTATCTTCTATTTTAGCAATTTTTGCAAGCAATTTTAATGTTATTGGTCTTTTTTATAGCAATTCTCACAGTTTCTTGTTTTTATAAAATCTTTTTCACACAATGCAAACCTATCAAAATAAAAAAAAAATAAAAAGATCATTAGTAATTCCTAAGTAAAACAAAACCAAGAAAATCAAAAATCTTAAAGATAGAAAAATTGTCTAACCTATTCAATTTGAATATCAAATAAACCTAGTTCTAATCAAACTAATACTAATAAATCTAATGAAACCTAGAAATTAGTTTTTTTTTAAATTTAAAATTAGAGAAACCCTAAGAAAAATAAGTAGTTTTTTTATTAAATAAAAGGGAAACCTTAGGAACTAAAAACAAATCTAAAATTTTTTTTGACTTTTTAAATACAGAAACTCGAAAAAAAATTTAAAAGAAAAAAATATTATATTTTATTTATATATCTGAAAATTCAACTAAATACTAAAAAAACAAAAAAATCCAAACTTTTTTTTCATAAAATAAAAGACAAACCACAACTAAATGAAATCAAAGTTATGTAAGCAACTAAATGATTAAACACCTAATAATGCAACCTATTGATAAATACGAATTTGCCTAACAAAAAAAAAGAATAGATTTTAAAAAAAATTCAGATTTGGCTTCCTAGTAACGACACCGAAAACTTGATGTGAATTTAATCAATCTATTTAAAATTGCAAGTACATCGTTATCTTTTTGAGACAGTGGCAAGTATAGGTCGATCCCACAAGAAGCATCGTATTAGGATCATTATGACATAGATTAGGTTAAAATTTTTTTTTTAGGGTTGAACCTGGTGCATGTAATTTAAACATGAGAGGAAAAAATTGTTGGAATGCAAACACCTTAGGATGATCAGGATAGAACTCAAGTTAGCCTTAACCATTTGAGTACGTAATTCATCACTTTTAAAGAAAAATGGCTGATGGAGAGTAAGTAGACCCACCCATGACTTTGAGAGACTACATGTACCCTACCAAGATAACTCAACTCTCTTGCATCACCTTGCCTCATACTAATGCCACTTGTAAACTGAAATCTGGCATGATCTAGATGCTCCCAGTGTTCTGTGGGCTAGACCAGGGGAACCCATATAAACATGTAAGGGAATTTGAGGACATTTGTGGGACTATGAGAATAAGTCATATGACAGAAGATGCCCTCAAGTTTAGATTATTCCATTTCCATGAAAAAAAAGGCTAAAGCCTTGCTTTATGCCGTATAGGTCGAGTCTATCACTACATGGGCTAAGCTAGTTGAAGAATTTTACAAAAAATTCTATTAAAAAAAGAAGACCACTTCGATTATGTAGGCCATCAATGGGTTTTATCAGATGGATAGGGAGACACTATATAGTAATTTGGTATGGTTCAAGGACCTCTTGATCTAGTGTCCCCTCCATGGATTTGAAAAGATTCAATTAGTCCAAATTGTGTATTAGGGTATGGATCACCTAACTAAGCAAATGATGAAATCCTTCTATGGTGGGAATTTTACAAAGAAAACAGCAGAAGAAGCATGGACTTTTTAGAAGAAACTGCTGATAACACACTGCAATAGGCTTTATCAAGAGGGAGCCCACTAAACCCCTCATCCCTGAGAAAGGGGTAATGTTCAGGATTGAACCCAAAATAGAGGCAAAGGCCAAATTGGCCACATTAATGAGGAGAATAGAGGCCTTAATCAAACCCCTACTCCAAACACTTTGGACTCATTAAAGTATAATTAGGGCTTGAATGGTGGAATTGACCCAATAACTTTGCGTCAGGCCAAATCTGGTAAGGAGGTGAACACACTTTATCAAAGTAGTCATTTTGATAAATGGAAGAAGTATGACTAATCAAGCTCAAAAGTGAAGCGAAATGCAATGGATTCAAGTCCAACATTCACACATTTCAAGTATAAAGAAGAATGGGAAAATAATTACTATTTATTATTAAGTTCCCTTTGTTTACATGGGTTCAACGCTTTGACCTTAGGGATGCAAGTTGTTTACAAGTTTTGAAAATATTACAACCCCTCCTACTAGTCTCAAATGTGAGCCACAATAAAAAATCACAAGAAAATACATGAAAAATAAGATAAAATGCAAAAAAAAAAAAAAGAATGCAAGGAAGCAGTGACCATGGCCCACGGTCACTGACAGATAGATTTTGCTTTGTTTTGCCTCTGTAGTGCCTTCAGAGTTTTAGAACTTGTGCTTTTCCTTTGGAGTGTTGAATGACTCCCAAGTTACTTAATTTGGCTATGGAATCAACTACAACCTTTGCGAATCATCACTTTTTGGTTATGGATCAGTTTAATGCAAATCCAAGAATGGTGCTTTATGCAAGAAACTAAAGCCAAAGTTGTGTCATTCTGATCCTATAATTTTTAATAGACAGAATGAAGCCTAAAGAGGCTTATTCACAACATCCAAAATGGCCTAAAGCCCTTTGAAGTGAGCTAACTAAAGGAATGTGGTCTCATCCATTAGTATGCTTGATAGCCTTAACACTCATCCTCTCTGAGTGCTATGCATGCATTCTCTCTTTCCCTTAACTATTTCTCACCTTAAGTTGGTAAAAAGGAGAAAAAAAAAGAACTTGAATGCTTATAAGGCTTGAGAAGACTGGTGATTTTGTTTCAAATCCTTGTTGGAACTCTTTGAACCTTACTTTAGACCTCTCGGAACTTGCTTGAACTATTCTTTAGAGCCCAAGTGTGCTTTTTATAGGTTTCGGAGTAAGTTGGGATGGTCTTTCATAGTTGTGGGGGAGTTATACTTCAAAATAAAGTGAAATAAGTCCCAGTAACTATTGAGAACCACCTTGCAGGTATTTGTGACAGTGGCCATGGTCACGGACAAGCCTAGTTTTAGGTTTTTTGCATATGTGACCCTTTTCATCTATTTGGGGCCCGAACGATGTCTTCTTGTCAAGAAACTTAGTGGAATTCTTTAAAACACTATTTTGAGTGTGTCATAGAAATTTCATCCTGTTTAGACCTTCTGAAGTTGGTCAACCCCCATCGACTTTTCATCGAAATGGGCCCTTGTTTCAACTATTAGGGACCTAAATGACCTAGGATTGGTTTGAAACTTGGAGGGACTTATGTCTGGAGCATGTTGAAATATCCATCCAAATTTCATGTGGTTTAGACCTGTGGAAGTAGGATTTTGACCAATGACCCACTTATTGAATGTTCTAAGTCAATGTCCTCTTGCATTGTACGCTGTTAGTTAGTTTTCTTCCTGAATGATGTCCAATTGATTTGGAACTTTGTAGAGTTAACTTTGAGTACATTTTGAGCCTTTGATCCCAATTTCATCAACTTTGGCCTCCAAAAAGTAAGATTTTGGGTTAGTAACCCCATGATTTTTAGGGGGGGGTTGTTGGGTTAATGACCTTGAGCTAACATATAGCTGAAGTAGGGTCAGACGAAGTCCTATAGCTTGAAATTTTGCAAAACCACTTTTTGAACATTACTTAAGCTTTATGTCTGAATTTCATCAACTTCGGTCACCTGAAAGTAGGATTTTGGTCAGTAACCCCACTAACCCAAAGTTGACAAGTCTGTTGATTTTGGGTCAAATGATATCCACTTGACTTGAAATTTTACAAGGTTGCTCTTGAATAAACTTTGAGCTTCCTTCAGGAGTTTCAGCTAATTCTGACAAGTAGAAGTATGAATTTTCCACAATGACCCTGAGGCACGAGCAGACAGCCATTGAAACTTGATTTTCAATTGAAATGAAGTCTAAATGCACTAAAGCTTTGAAGCATCATTTCTAAGCAAGTTTTGGATTTACTATATGATTTTTAGCCACTTTGGTAACTCAGAAACTTGAATATGTTTGGTGACACTTAGGCTTTGAGCCAGTGAACTTTGAGTTTAATACTTGGTGAATTAAATGACCAAATGAAGTTCACTAATTTTGAAATTTGAACTGCTACACCCTAAGCTCATATAAAGTCTCTGAATAAGTTGCCACTACAAGAAAATGCACCATCTATGACGGAATTTAGTGATAACCAAAGTTGTTTGTCACTATACATTGCTTTTTGCGTGACATATGTAACAATTTATCTCCCAATGTCATCCCTAATGAAATCCCACCATTAGCCCAAATTTATGCCAAAATTTTTTTTTAATGACAACTGTAATTTGTCGCTAAAGGATATTTTTTATTGGGCGACAAACACATATTTGTCGCCAAATTGCCAAATCAATTTCGCACCTGACTGTACATGTTGGCGCCTAAGGGATACATGTTTAAACATTTGGGGACAAACAAGTGGTCATCCCAAAAAAAAAAAAGCATATATCTTATACATAAACCAGAGTGTTTGGGCACAGTACCTCTTCATCATCTTTCAATTTTTTTTTCTTATGGTTTGGCTCTGTAACAACTAGGGAAGGGCTCTACTTCTCTATCATCCGCACGGCACCTCGCCTCTCTTCCTTTTTCTCTCTTTCTCTTCTTCTTTCTATTTTGTATTTTTTTCCCTGATTTTGGAGCTCTGCAACAACAGCCAAAGGACAGAAAGGGGATTAGGCTCGGTGATTGTGTCGGTGGTTGACAAGGAGGAGGAACCAAATTGAAGTTTCTTTTTTGATCGGTGCTAGATTCATCCAAGGTAGGCCTCACTTAAAATTTAGGTTTTGATTTTTTTAGAAGAACTTTTTTTTTGTAATTTCTTCAGGAGTGGGTGTTTTCCCATTATCCATGTTTTCTTGATGCATTTCTTGTCTTTAGTAGGATTTTCTCTTTATTTATTTTATACTGGGTGAATTCTTTTTCTTTTTTTTTGTTATTGTTTGGGTTAGTATTTGAGCACGGCATGATTTTTTTTTTTTTTTTTGCTACTAATCCGATCTTGTCACCCTTCTATCTCTATATCAAGTTGTCATCACCAAAAAATTGATTTGTTAAACCTTCACCACTCACATATAACCAAGAATAGATCAAATTCAAATGGCCCACTCTACAAAATGATCAAATCTGGTGGTGACCCACCTGAGCCTTGAATAACCACAAGGAATTCAGATGTGGTCCGATTCTCATCTATTGGGTCATTGACAGAAGTTGATTTGTGAACAAAGGGTGTGCCTACTATCAACTTATCAAATTATTTTTACACTCAATTTAAATTTTAAATGCTCAATTTAGAATTGTGATGTGAGAGAAGCACCGTAAGGATTGGGTTTGGCTCTCTAACGATTTTGATCAAGCTTCTAGTGGAGTGTCAGAGACATGTCCATCACATTAGTGAAGTAGAAATGTAAGCATTCTCAAGTCTGAACACTGAAAAACTAAGCAGTTGTTTGATAATTAATCTAGTCATTTTTATATCTTTATTTATTGAATGAATGTGACTATTTCATTTTGTTGATTTTTTGAATTATAACTGCCACTCTTAACCATTAAGGTAAGGAGTTGTTCTTTTTTAAATTATAACATCAACAATAAAAGTGGAGACCATTTGCTAAATAGCTTAACATATTTGTGTGTATGTGCATTTGTGTTTTGAACTTTTGATACTACCATGAGTTTAATGTTTGGTTTTACTCTTGTTGGAGTGAAATTTGGGTGGATGTGAATACCGCATGTGGTTAATGTTTGAAGTAGTCCCATGTGGATTAAGGTAGACCTCTCTCAACATTTAAGAAGGGGAATGTATAATAATATAGTATGGGATAAATGATAATCTAAAGTATAATTTGATCATGATTCATGGTAGCATAGGAATGTATAGAGGGGCATAAGTTGATGGGTGTCTTGAATTAGTGGCTAAACCACTTTTTTGCACTAAATATGGACACAATTTCCTCATGTGCATGCCAGCCAATTGCAAGAATAGTTCCTAGTTTTTGTGTTCTCTTATGCGATTACTATGATATTTTTATCATTACTGCGATCTTTTTATAGGTAATAAAGTGGTTGAGCCATTAAAAAGATCACAGTAATCCCATTGCAAGAAGTCACTATGGTTCTTTTTATAGTTATCACTCTAGTACTTGTGTTGAACAACAATTAAACTTTTCAAATGTACATACATATTATATTGCTTGGGCTTAGCAACAAAGGCCCGCACTAATTGCAATTAAAAATCTTAATTAGAGAATAGAGAATATTAAATATTATATATATACATTAATTAGAGAATAGAGAAACTAGGAAATATTTTTGTTTGGAATCATAGTAATCACAATCAATCCCACCCCACCAACCCCCACCCAAAAAAAAAAAAAACAAGAATATTGCCTAGTATGATAATAAACTCCTTGTAGGTTTGAGAGGATAAAAATTTATTAGATAAAGGTGTCTTGTTTCAATCTCATCCATCTTCCACCTACATTACAAGAATTGTGTAGTTGAAGGTCCTGATGCATGTCATTTGATATTAACCTTGCTTTTGTAGTAGACCAGTTATGGACAAGAGTTGGATGTTGATCCGGAATAGAATGAGTAAGGAGTATCAAGAGGGGGTTAAGTCATTTATTCAGTTTGCAGAGGGTAGTGTGGACCCGGATGGTAAGATTCGTTGCCCTTGTATTGACTGCTTCAACTTTGAACGACATAAAAGGGAAGTTGTGGAATTTCATTTGATCAGAAAAGGGTTTTCATCTTCCTATAACACATAGTTGCATCATAGGGAATCTATTCCCGTGAACCAGAATCAAGACCACAACGAGGATGAAAATGTTGTGAAACCAGTGGCGATGGATGACGAAGAGGATCAGGATGGATTGAATGATATGTTGGAGGACTATTTCATGGGAAACATCATGAATAATGATGCTAAGGAATACGAATTGCCTGATAGTGTTGAGAGGGAGAAGGATGTGCATGACTTCGAAAGATTGTTGAATGATGCTCAGCGTGAGTTGTACCCGGGTTGCCAAAAGTTTACTACATTGTCATTCATCATTACAATGCTTCATTTGAATGTATTGAATGGGATGAGCAATAAGTGTTTCGACATGCTCATTGGGTTATTAAAGGATCTTCTACCAGAGAGTGACCATCGGATTCCATTTTCCTTATATGAAGATAAGAAGTTCTTGCGTGACTTGGGTTTGGGGTATATGTGCATTCACGCTTGTCGTTATGATTGTGCTCTTTTTTGGAAGGATAATGCAGATTTGGAGAATTGTCCAACATGTGGTGAGTCTAGATACAAGCTGAATGATGGCAAGAACAAAAAGATCGCTCAAAAGATTTTGCGATACTTTCCACTAACTCCGAGGTTGTAGAAACTGTTTATGTCGAGAAAAACAGTTGCAGAAATGAGATGGCACAAGGAGAAGCATGTGGATGATTGGATATCAAGGCATCCGGCTGATAATAAGGAGTAGAAGGATTTTGATCGGAAGCATCCTGAGTTTGGTATGGATTCCCGAAATGTGAGGCTAGGGTTTGCCACTGATGGTTTTAACCCTTTTGGAAACATGAGTACTTCCTACAGTATATGGCCTGTAATAGTGATGCCATATAACTTGCCACCATGGAAGTGCATGAAAAAGTCGTTCAATATGATGTCATTGTTTATCCTAGACCGACTACCCCGGGAAAAGACATTGATGTTTATATGCGTTCGTTGATTGATGAGCTGAAAGAGTTGTGGGAAAGTGGTGTAAGTACATATGATGCCTTGATTAAACAAACATTTCGAATGCATGCAGCTATTATGTGGACAATTAATGACTTCCCCGCTTATGGCAATGGGTCCAGGTGGTCTACAAAGAGTTATTTGGCTTGCCCTACCTGTAATGAAGTTGCGTCATCACAAATGTTGAATGGAAAGATAGGGTGCAATGGTACGCGTCAATTCTTGGATGATGATCATCCTTGGCAGAGGAGTAAGCTCTTCAACAGTAAGATTGAGGAGTAATCTAGACCTATGGAGCTATCAGGTGATCAAATAGCAAAGCAATTGGATACCTTGCCCGATTTTAAGTTTGGGAAGCATCCTAACTTTAAGAAAAGAAAGAGGGAAGATCAAGTACTAAATTGGACAAAGAAAAGCATTTTCTTTGAGTTACCATACTGGAAGACGCTAAATCTCTTGCATAATATAGATGTCATGCACGTAGAGAGGAACATATGTGAAATTTTATTGGGACATTCATGAATATAAAAGGAAAGAACAAGGATACCGAAAAGGCACCTATGGATTTGGAGGATTTGAAGATAAGGAAAGATTTACACCTGAAGAGGCGATCGGATGGGTCATCAGAAAAGCCCACAGCATCATACACATTGACTTTGAATGAGCGACAAGGCTTTTGTGAGTTTTTGAAGTCGATAAAGTACCCCGACGGTTATGCAGCAAACATCTCTTGATGTGTGAGCACCGAGGGTGATAAGCTATCAGGCTTGAAACACCATGACTACCATGTCCTTCTCCAGTGTATTCTTCCAATTGGGATGCGTGAGTATCTTGACGAAAAAATCTACACAACTTTGTTTGAGTTGGGAAGTTTCTTCCAAGACCTGTGTTCGAAGAATTTGCGGGTGTTAGAATTGGATAAAATGAAGGAACACATAGTGCCCTTTCTTTGCAAGCTAGAAAAGATTTTCCCTCCTGCGTTATTTAATGTTGTGGTCCATTTAACTGTTCACCTATCTCGCGAAGCCATGCTTGGTGGTCCAGTGCAGTATAGGTGGATGTATCCAATTGAAAGGTAGTTATATGCAAATATCCTTAACTATGCGATCCGCATGATATAATGTACTAATGTGTTGTTGTTTGTTTGAAGGCAACTCAGAACTCTAAAAAAATTTGTGTCTAATTCAGCTCATCCAGAGGATTCCATCGCAGAAGCATACATTGTCAAAGAATGTCTTACTTTTTATTCGATGTATCTTGATGATGGGATGGAAACCATATTTAATAATGAAGATGGAGGTGAGCATGGCCCAAGGTTAGTAGTCTTTATTGAAAGAGTCCGTCCGTTTAGACAAATCATAAGGGCACCCGAAGTGTCCCGGGAGGAAATGGAGGATGCTCATTGGTTTGTATTGAATAATAGCGAGGAGGTCGAGCCATATATGTTGTAAGTTTGCATTCAATTTTATGTGTGGGTTTATCTCTTTTGGTCTTTTTGAATCATGCCTTACTTACCGTAATATGTTACTGATAAAGCACATTTTGTGATTAGTGAATACAAGAGTCTGTTAGGAAATGAAATAGCACGTAACATCAGAAAGGGATTACGCAAAGAATATTTAGACCGGTTAAAACAACGTGTAAGATTTGGAATCTTATGTTGCATGCACGCTTACTAATTTTCCCATGAATGCATTCTTAACATATGTGGTTTGTGTATGTTAATGTATTGTAGGGTCAAGGGTCAGCGCAAGCAACTGATGAATTGTGGTCATTAGCAAACAGTCCTCATGGAATAGTTAGTATGTACTCAGGATGCTTGTTTAATGGCGTCCAATTTCATACCAAAGACTAGGATTATCATCGCAAGACTCAAAATAGTGAGGTTGTTGTGCAGGGGGACAATAATGGACAAGATTTCTATGGTTACTTGTGTAGCATTTGGGAATTGAACTATATTTTTGGGCATAAAGTTGTTTTGTTCAAATGTGAATGGTTCAACACCGGAAGTGATAGAACATGTCGCACAGATGGACATACCACGAGCATCAACATAAGAAGCTGTTGGTATAAAGATAATCCTTTTGTCCTTCCAAGCTAAGTACAGCAAGTGTTTTACGTTAATGATACCAAACTAGGTGAAAATTGGAAAGTCGTAGAATGAGTTAAACATCGTGGGATATGGGATGTGCCGGAACAAGATGGAGTAGAACCTAATGATGCTAAATTTCCTATTCCCGATGTTGTGTTCCAATAGGACAAAAGTTGAGACGCTGTCCCTATTGCCGTGGATGATCCTGGCACACTACCGATTAGGCGGAATGATATTGATGTTAAAATTATTCCAAGGGTGGTGCTTTTGAAGTCTGGAAGCCGAGTAGAATCAATGGGGAAACCAGCTAGCGATGATGAAAAACATGAGCCTGATGATGAGTCTGATATAGATCCTGATGTAGAACCTTCTTTTGGATATTTTTAATTCATTCATTGTATATGTTATAATGTGTGCATGTGTTTTGGTATGCTTGTTGTTTCATACCATTATATTCCATGTTAAATTTTTGTCATGCTTATGTGAAAATCTCATCCCCACAGATAGTCTATTTATTTTTTTAAGTTAATTTATTTGTTATTATGTAGTCGACTCGCAAATGAATAAAAAGAGAAAATTATGGGTCAAACCTAGGGGCGTGTCCCATTATTATGAGAAGCAATGGTATGATAGAATGAAAGAGATTAAAGCTTGAATGAATGCATTGGGGCTACATAAATTAGCACATATATACATGGGGGTGAATCAGTCCAAGGTTGGACATGAAAAGGGCAAATGAAAAGGAGGCGAGGGCGATCATGACGGATACCGACCATCATCGGGTGAGGAGGCAAGGCTCAACTCTCCAAGTGAAGATGAGGAGGACGACTTTGATGATGAGTTTGGTAATGCTCGAAGGAAAAAGGTATTGTTTGCTTGGTGATGATGATCACATTGTTTAATTCATAGTCATGCCTTACTTAATGTTTATATACTTGTGTTTTATAGTTGCAGATGATGAGCATGAAGCCTAGTCATAGCAGCCCCTGGCGTATGCTATCATCATCCACATCTGCACCAACTGATCTTTCAGGGCATGTTACCAAGAGTATCCCCTCCCCTTGAGATGTCCTCAAGGCCCATGTCAAACCCCATTACACAGTTGAGTAGCATGGGTAAGTGTTAACAATACATAGTGTGCTTAACTTTGTTGTCAACAGTTTTTTAAAACAAATTTGAGATATTGGTAGGTTCAACTCGAGAAATGTTCCGGGGAAGACGAAAGGAAAGGACATAAACATGATCATTTCACAAATGGGTCGTGGCTCCAAGTTGCTTGTTCTGATTCCCATAGGATTCAATGCACCTACTGGGGACAATGCCACTAAATTGGCCAATGCAATTGGTGCAAAGATTTGGAGTATGGCACCTGTTCGGGGAGTAATGTACTAGTTCGTTATTGATCCCTAGATCAGAGCACCCATTGTGCAGTCTGTCCGGGTAAATAATAATTCCATATGGTCTTATTCTAGTAAATAATAATGCTTAACAATGAAATTCATGAATGTGTCCAGGACAAGTTTGAAATCGAAAAGTACGAGGAGGACCCAGATTTAATCCGTACTATCGATAGGAAATGTCAGAAGCGATACAGGAATTGGTGACATAAGATGTGGGTGCATTACAAGAAGCTGGTGGAGAATGGTGAGGACCCTTATAGCAAGCCATACACAGATATGGATCTGGAGGTCTGGAGGTGGCTAATTGACATCGGTTGGAAGAGTTTCCGATTCAAGATAACAGAGGATACCTATAATATGAAATATTCACACTTAATATTATATGATTGTTGTTAGTTAATCAAATTATTTTTCAGAAACAATTGGAGACGAATACTGAGAATTAGAAATGGTTGCCCTATAATCACACTATGGGGTCCAGATCATTTCCTTCTGCGATGTATAAAAAGGTGATGTATTCTTTAGTTTTAAATTATGTCTCATCAATCTGTGATCTTTACACTTTACACTAACATTTAAATTATAATTGAATTAGGCAGCAAAGAATGAGGGGGAGGGGCTAAAAATTGTAGACTTCTATAAGGAGTCTCATTGGAGGAAGTGTACCAATGATCGGATATCCCCCGCCTGTGCAGTGCATCATGTACATATTGATTATGATATTAGCATGTAGATGTTTTAACAATTTGTTTGAAGCTATAAAGTTTGTTACTAACTATTTGATCACTTAAAAAATGATAGGCGGAGATGCAAAAACGGAGCTAGGTGGCCTCTCAACCAAAATTGAAGAGGTTTCACAGGAGCAAATTGCAAAGCAAGTGCTTTGTGAGAAGCGATGGCACATGAAAGGATACAGAGTCGGTCCAAAGCCCTCTTACTTCACATCTGTTGTGGTTGAGACATGAGCTAATGACATGTATATAGATGCCCTGCAATCGGAGGTTTAGTCATTGAGGGGATTGATTAAGAGCCAGTAGGCAGAGGTTGAGTCGTTAAGGGGATTGACTCAGAGCCAGCAGTCAGAAGTAAACATGCAGAAAAAGAAGTTCGAGGAGCTCGAGGCCATGATGAGGACGCATTTATCAAAGTTTAATATTCCTCCTATCACATCAGATGCCTCACCGTTTGGCAGTTAGATAGGGCATTCATGGTAATTAAATTCATTCTCGCATTGTAGGAACCAATATTTAAAATGATTGCAATAAGTGAGTAGGCTTATATCTCATTTTCTGCATATTAGATGCTATTTGAGAATAGAGTAGGCTTATGTTGCTTTTCTTTTTTCACAGTTCTGATTGTGTTAGATGGACAATTGAAGACAGAGATGGATTAGGTTAATGAGAATGCTAAAATAGAGCAGACACATAATTAGAATGTGTCTAGCAATTTGTGTTTCTTCTAAGTTTCTGAATATTTAAATATGGGTAAGTTTTTTCTTTTTTCATCCCCATAATATGTGGGTTTCTGAGCCATGAATGATCATATGCATGGATGTTGGTTTTGGTAGTAGTGGGAGAAATACAAAAAAGGAAAATAGAATGTGTAAAAGAAATAAAAGGAAAGAAAACAAAGAATAGTAGGAAAAAGGGAGGGAACAATAGGAGGAAAACAACATAGTTTTCTTATGGTTGTCTAAAAGCAGATGATGTAGAAAACAGATGGATTTTGGCAGCAGTGGGAGAAATGCAAGGAAGGAAAAGAGAAACTATGGAAGCAACAGAAGGAACTAAAACAAAGAAGTGCAGGAAACTGGAGGAAACAACATACAGAAATAACAGTTTCTGTAACTCCCAGAATTAGGTGGGTCTGTGCAAGAAGGAGGAGTGGAAGATGGAGATAAAGCAAAAACGGCAATAACAATAGGAGAAAGAATAGATTCAGAAGGGATAGGAGAAAGAAGAGATTCAGAGAGATTCAGGTGTGGTCGTCTCTCACTGTCTCTGTCTTTGGCTTAGTAAAACAGATGGTTTTCTTAAGGTTTTCTAGAAGCAAATGATGAAGAAAATAGATAAGTTTTAAGAGCAGTGGGAGAAAAGCAAAGAAGGAAAAGAGAAAATGGAGGAAATAGCATACAGATCGATACAGCATACAGATACAGCAGTTTCTGTAACAGCATACAGAAACAGCATACAGATATAGCAGTTTCTGTAAGTCCTAGAATGGGATGCGTGTGTGCAACAAGCAAGAGTGGAAGAAGGAGATAAAGAAGAAACAGCAGTAACAACAAGAGAAAGAATAAATTCAGAGGGGATAGAAAAAGAAGAGATTCAGAGAGATTCAGGTGTGGTCGTCTCTCATTGTCTTTGTCTTTGGCTTAGTAAAACAGATGGTTTTTTTATGGTTTTCTAGAAGTAGATGATGAAGAAAATAGATGGGTTTTGGCAGTAGTGGGAGAAATGCAAAGAAGGAAAAGAGAAACTATGGAAGTAAGAGAAGGAACAAAAACAAAGAAGTGCAAAAAAATGGAGGAAACAGCATACAAAACAATAGTTTTTGTAAATTACAAAATGGGTTGGGTTTGGGCAACAAGGAGGAGTGGAAGGAGGTGAAGAAGAAACAACAATAATAGCTTAGGAAGTCGTGAGATCAATGGGTAGATTTCCAGATTCTACTGTGTTTCGAGCATCAAAGCAGTCTATCGAAATCCATTCAAAGAATAGAAGCTTAAGTAGAGGGTTTTTGTGTGTGTCCTTGGGCGAGTGACAGTCTAAAGCCTGTGGGACTGATTGATTAGTATCCATGGACCCTTCCAACTGTTCAAGTGACTCCAAGTTTGAAAAATTGCTATTGGGATCTATGATAAGTGGTGTGGTTTCTGGGGTATAATTGAGCAATGGGTTGATGTTTGTGTTGGATTCAAATTCCTCTATCTTGATGACTTTCTTCTTGAGATAGGAATTCCAATGGTTCTTGATCTCATCATAATAATGCAACAATCCTAACATAATAACTTGCAAAAGGAGGAAGGTAGAGGAGAGAAAAACATAACTTAGAGGGGAAACCTCTAGGAGAGCAAGAGAGATATATGAGGAGGGAGAGGGATGTTCTATTTATCGGAAAGGAATATAAGAGTTCCAAAATTCTTTTTTCTTTTTTCTCCTTTTTGCTTGTTTTCCTACTATTTTGGTATGGGATGTTTTTTTAACTCAATTTGTTTTTATTTTTTGGCTGCAATGAGCGTATTTGTAGTTTTGACATGGGACCTCCTGCAGCTGCAATGATTTCTGGTACTATTTTTGTAGGTACATATCTTTTTCCTTATAGTCAAGCATTTCTAGTGTTTTCCTTAAAAGAAATAATGAAATCATAATGCCTAGACGTGTGATAAGAATTAGTGTAACAAAAGTTTTTATCACGCATGCAAAATTATTTTTAAGGTGATGGTGCTGATAGGATGTGATAAAGTTTCAGAGCCCATTATCCAGGACATTATATCAATGCTAATTTTTTATCCAATGAATCAAAGTCACGTACATATTACTTAAACTTTGTGTAGGTAATGTTTCTTATAACACACTAATTCTTTTTGTTTTTACTTTGTTCACAAATTGAAGATGGAGTGGGCATGGACTGTTGTTCATGAGGGCTTTTTTTCATTAGTATTTGGATTAGTGTTTGGACATTTTTTATGTTTAAGTTTTTATATTTGGATGGATATTTGGATGAATATTTGGATGAAAATTTGAATGAATGTATTATTTTTATTTTGTGATGATGTGAATAGCTGTGGGTATGATGTGAATCCAAATTGTTGCAGGTTTGATGTGAATAAGAATTGATGTTGCTAATTGTATATTTTCGACGACAATTCCATCACCGTTGAATGGTCAACAGCATTCTTCAAGTGCATGATGATCATTATATATAGCGATGAACAAATTCGTGTCTAAAGAATAGACATTTGGGAACAAATAATTCAATGTCTGAAGGTTGGACTTTTGGGGATAAATTATCATTTGTTGCTCATTATCTATTTTTGGCAGCGAATGCATTCGTTCCTAAAGATTATATATTTGGTGACAAACACATAGGGTGATAAGTTCATTCGTGCCTAAAGGTTGGATATGAGGGGATCTCAGGTAAGACATTTGGTGACAAACACTTTAAGGAGACAAACAAAAATCATGCCTAAAGGTTGGCATTTGGAAACAAATAGATATTCATCACAGAATATATTCACAGACAGGCTTTTTGCGACAATATGGGGACAATTTTTATTCGTGGCTAAAAGTGTTTGGTGTCGAATTTTACTCATTTGGCAATGAATTGTATTCCTCGCTAAAACCCTTTTTTTCTTATAGTGTGCATCAATTCTGAACAACTGGATGTAGTACTTGACCCAGCATTCCACAATCCTATGGTTTATGTGCCTTTGGCTTGGAATTTGCTTGTAATGTCTTTGCAGCAACATTTGTGATTTTTTATGGTCAACAAGTGCTACCTCCAGGTGCAATGTTTCATGCATGGCAATCATTGCTCCTCGAAATAACTAATCTATGGGAATCGTGAATGGGTTGATGAAATAACTAATCTGTGGGAATGGTGAATGGCCGAACTCCATCTACTCTATTTTGTCATGGAAAAATATGGCTTTCTTTCTATTTTTTCTTGTTTCTTGCATAGTTTGCTAGTTTAGTTTGATGAGCAACACCACCCATTGCACCTTGCCGCCTTTTTGAGTTTGTATCGAGACATGAACCCCAGATGTTGAGGATTGCTCAAGGTTTGGGAATATTGTATGTGACGAAATGGAGTATGGGGGCTCGGCCTCTTTTTTTGTTTTTTTTTTTTTTTTGTCTTGATTTTGATGAATTGGGTTGCCTTGACTTCTTGTTGATGTGAGAGTCATACCTGAGTAGTCTATTGTGAGAGTTTTCTCCATGTTGGGCACTATCCGAGCAGATGCCACGGTCACGACCAATGTGGTCCATACAAGTCCCATAGTCATGATATGTTTGGAGGAATGCTTGAGTTGATGATTTTTTTTACTCTGACGCTTGACTCAGTGAATCCTTTTTGTTGCATGAAGATGCTTTGAGGTTCACCCTCTGTGTAGAATGTGGTGACTCTCTCTACGGAATGTGTTAAAACATTGGCCTGTCTGGGCAACATTCGGTAAGTCCTATGGTCACAGCCTATTTTGACTGTTTACTTCTTTTTTTTTATTGTTTGAGTTGCTTGATCCATTTTTGGGATGCTTCCTCCAATCAATATTTCTATTGCACAATTGCTCTCTAGGTTTCACTTTCAACTGAGAGTAGAGTTCATGGAGTTTTACTTCCTCAAAGCACCATTTGAGTACATCCATAGTTGGGGTCTTCACTGTCTGCGGAAGACTCACGATCATAGCCAAAAAATTTTTGTTCTGTGATGTGAGGAAAGCACTACTTTAGCTCCTCCTATACTAATTGTTCTTAAATTAGGCTTTGCTCAAGCACGCCCTCAGCCACTGCCTGCACTGTTTGGAGAGATTTCATTGCCCAAGCAATCCCCACTGTCATAGCCAACTTGTAACTCCTTCTTTTTTTTTTTTTTTTTTTTTTTTTTTGCTATTTGAGGTGCTTGATTTCCTCAAGTCTTTGAGATGGCCATCATCCTAATCTCATGTTACCACATAGAGTTGAGTTCTATGAGGACCTCTCCCTTGCATAGAATAGGCATGGTTACGGTCATAGCCAAGTGATTGAATTTCGTGAGGCCTTGAACTTCAAAAGCTTTGTAAAGAAGTCACCCCCAAATAAACTTGCAATGAACAAGCTCTGTTTGGGGGAATTTAGAGCCTTGATTGAACATTATGCTTCATTACTTCACTGTTGAACTAAATGAGAGCACACCCATCTGTTCCGCTTGAACACTAACTTTGTATGAACACATATCTGGCTTTTGCGGGTTGTTGGAAGTGTAAGGGGTTGAGAAGTGATGGTCCACTTGATTCCTCGCATAGTGTAAAGAATAGGTTGAGTCACCACAGCCTTTGTGGGAATTGAAGGGGATTGGTTTGTAGTGGTTTGACGGTTCACTAACGTGATGTGAACACAGACTTGACCACTATAGCTTCTGTGGGGATTTTTTCATGGTCAGCAAACTGGATATCCACAAGGCACATTTCTTTTACTTTTGATAAAAAGGTTACTCCCCTTAAATTTCAATAAACAAACGAAGTATAAATCACCCAAATATGAGCAGCCGATTAAAGAAACCAATGAAGATATTGTTAACCTCCAGTTGAGTGGTCACATGTAGCTTTGAATACAATCACCAATGAGCTTTTTACATTGTCTTTCTCAACCACAACTTCCAAGGCTAATTCACCCTTCCTTGTTTTTTCCGATGTCGACCCAAGGTGTACTCTCCAAGTCACATTGAGTGATATCAACCGTCTATGTGGGAAGCTAACAGACACAATATCACCTTCCGATCATTGATGACTATTGATGATCTTATTTTGAAATTAACTTTGCATAGCAATATTCCCTTCATTAGCTCTATATACACTGATAGTAGTGCCCTTTCAAACTCCCACAAGAATGCCTAATGGTCCCATCATACCAAATCACTATATGGAACTTTGTTTGTCAAGATTTTTTAGAGATGTCGTATTAGGAATGTAGAGATCCTTTTTTGTTGAAAACATGCCATACACTTTCACATGCTATACCTTCATACATGTTGAGCTTGTTTATGCTTTATGCTATATATAGTTGTTGTTATGCTTTGCTTGTGTTGTGCATGCATTTCTTGTGCTAGATACTGCAACTTTCGTGCTTGAACACCCGTTTGGACTGGAAGCCTCAGTTCTATAACATAAGTGTGCCTTGATGCTAATTCTTAGTCTTAGAACTGAGTATTATTTTCTCCTTTTGGCCTTTTGTTAAGGGTAGATGTTGCTGAAATTTCGGTAGAATTTGATGCCTTAGCTATTTTTGTTGTTACTGATATTTTTCCTCTCCTTTTTTTTGGTTTGGCAAACAGAAAAGGCAAAGCGCCTATGACTTCAACCTCTGGGGCATCAAAGAGCCGTTTAAAGGGCTAAACTGTAAGAATTCCTGATCCGAATGACCCAAATGAAGTATTTGCCTTTACTTTGAGAAACTAGAGAACTAAAGCCCTAACAATGAGGAATTTGTACACACATTGGTGTCTGCCCAATAACACCATTTAGGAGAATAATGACAAGGTGAGTTTTGATAAACCTCGCTACATATTTGGGGATGCTACGAAGGAGACTATGAAACATCCAGCTGAAAAGCGTACGGTACCGCTATATAGACACGGTGAGAGTTTCTCATGAGGTGACCACCATACAATCTGTCAAGAGATATCAGAGGATAATGACAATGACCCCATTCATCCTAGCGGATAAAGCATCATGCCCACTTTAAGATTGGTAAATTCATGCGCTAGCATCCATATTGTTTCATGGAAATTCCAAGATCTAAGATAAAGACCATAGAACCATGTACCCTAAACCTTGTTATGGGTGCTGTGATCTCACAACTAAGGATAGTTGGGCTTGGCATCCACATTAAAGATGAAAGTGCTAGGATTGGTGAAAGGCACCAGTCTAGTGGATAGTTTAACTACATTGAGGACTAGCAAAATTGGGTGATTTTGATTAAACACCATTATAAAGAGGATTTAAGAGCAATTGGAATCTTTGATGCTGTAAACACCACTACACAGAAAGTGCCTTCTGAAAACAAGAACATATGTAGGGTTATCCTTGAATTGTTTTGTCTGGCAACTAGTACCTTCATTACTCTGAACATGGAGTTAGGGTTTTCTCTATGGGAAGGAAAGAAAATCTTTAGTTTAGCATCGTATAGCGAGCTTTATGATGAAACCATTCCACCTAATGAAGAATTGGCTACCATGGATGATGATTTTCAAGCTATGTATTATCTCTTATTTGCTCTCAAAGATTCGATCCAAATGACCAGCCAAAGTCAGGGCAAAGTTACCCAATGGATAAGTCGGGTAAAGACCATCACCAGTCTTTTTTTTTCAAATGAGGGATACTGCATATTCAACTCTTGAGGGTAACTTTTGAATTAAATATTTGAAAGTTGAAAATTTTATTCTAACATCATGATTTGATCCCCCTTTCTTTTTGTTCCTTCTTAGGTACCTAAGTGAATGAGGGTGCTCCTATTGTGCATCCCACTTTTGTGAGAAAGCCTTTTAGGTCACTAATTGAAGAGCCAAAAGGGAGAGAAGGTCTCGAAGCTCCAATTGATTTGGACAACATCTCTATCCATAGTGGATACTTCGAGGCATCTATGACCAGTACGCTGAAGAGCGATTTGCGAAAGCTCATTGAAGATTTCTCATCCTTAGACTTACCAACCAAAAGTGTAAACAATGATCCAGATTTGTCATTGGCACTCATTTTACCACCCATCTGTAATAAGCATGCATTAGTGCCAAGTGTGATCCTTCTGGTGAATTTGGATTCAGATTCAAGATCTCATGCGAGTAAATCTCCTGCGACTACTAATATATCAAGGACTAATGAAGTGCCAAGGATCGATGCCCCTTTGGATGCTCAGATGGAGCCAATCATTGAACCTATTGGTATAGTGGGAAAGGAAGTTAATGTTGAAATGGTCCTAGCTGAGGAGATTACTGTGGCAAAGCCAATCATAGCCAAGACTAGTCCTCCAGTTCAGGGGAAGTTGGTTCTTGAAGATGAGGTTACAAATCTTATGGAAGTTGATGCTCCTACAACACCAGTTGGTAATAGCTTGCTGTCTGTTACTGATAACTTCACACCACCCAAGGCTTTGACACCTTCATGAGTGCATTTCGGGGCTGATCAACCATCACGTACAAAAATATTAGATGAAGCTTTTGCAACTAAATGTGGAGGTTCCTGTAAGGTCCAAACCCGAGTTAATTATCATTTACCCTAATTAATCTTATTTCACTCTAATTAATCTTGTTTTGTCTTAAATTAAGCTAGTTGATCCCAAATCTCAAGAGGTTTGGGTCATGGATAAGTAGTTGGGTCGGGTTCAAACCTTACTAGGTAGTCCAGGACCTTTTGTCTTTTAGCATTTTCATGGTTTTGTATAATTAATGCATCATATTAGTTGCATTGTGTAAGTTTCATCTTTTAGGACATCTTTCATGTTTGGCCCAACTCCATTCAGATTCATCTAGGTCCATTTTAAGCCCAAATAATTCAAACTAGATATATATAGAAACTAGAAGGGCTTATTTGCAATTTCCAGAATTCCACTCTTTTAAATACTCAAACCCATCGTTCTTCCTCTCCTTCTTTCTCTCATTTGGCTACAGCAAGAGCTTCTTCTCCAGGTTTTCTTCTTCTTCCATGTTCTCTTCATCGTCTTCCTTTTAGATTGGGCGATTGGAGTTGCATGCACCATCTTCTTCTTTCCCTCTTTGGTCTTCTTGCTCTCATCTTTGGAATCAAGGCATCATCTTCTTCCCCTTGCTTAGAGGAGACTTTAGGTATAGAATCTCATCTCCATTTGAGTAATTGAGTTCAATAAGGGTCAAGAGATCCAATCTATTAGCATGGATGCATCACATTCTCATTCTTCTCCATGCATGTGTTAGATTCTTCATTAGTGAAGCCTTCTCCACCATCTAACTAAGGGGGCAAATCAATTTGAGTGAAGTATCACGCATAAAGCAAGTATAAGGATACATTTTCTTTACATGAATGGCTTATTTCTTGATCCTTGATATATTCTCGTGGTTGCCCTTTTTACAGCTGTTTTAATCTTTAATGGATAATGCATGGAATTGATTCATGATTTTAATGATTTTGGGACGAATAAAATGATAGTGGGCTTTTAAGGAACCTAAGAAGGTGGAATCGAAGCCTCTATTTTGGTTTGAATGCAGGTGGAATAAAAGAATGGAAGAGAATCAGTTGGGGAAAATTGAACACACTCATAAAAGAATGCTTCAGGGCCGACCGGTTGGTTCTGAAGCTTGATCGGTCGCATTGCCTCTCCGGGTAGTTTGACCTGTCGGCCAATCTGCCCAACCGGTCGAATTTCTTTTCTGGATACAGTCCAACCAATCTGACTAATACCCGATTGGTCGGGTAAGCCTAACCTCTAGATTATAGGAATGTGTTCCAAAAATGAGTTTCATGCTTGACTATGGACCTTCTATAATCTACGGAATAGCCTAATGAGGGGTTACACCCTTTAACCTTAGGAAGAGACTGAGGTATCCACCTACCCTTATTATAGGTTGTAGGTTTAACCCAAGACTATTTATGACCATAGAAGTGGGATCTTATGCTACACCAAACCAGCCCAACGGTAACTAAACATGGAGAAGGAAGAGTGTTGAGCTGTTACTCTTTTCCTCTTGATTCTCTAGTTAGTTTTCAATGTCACATCATAAGATGAAGTGTCTTTCTATATATATAATGTAACACTGAGAATGGTAACATAATGACATCGAACGTCTTATGAATACACCTTATTGAATGACCTTCGAAACCCGGATTATCTAGCATAAGGTTGGTTAGTAATTATCCTTGATAACCTCTCAATCTAATTGCATTCATATTGATAGCAAACCTTGACCTCAACATGATAGTTCACATCAGTATACATTATTGACGATTAGTATTCTGCTTGATTGTGATTCTATGATTGGTATCTTCATCAAAGACTGAAATACATTTCCGTATGAGTATAAACAGATCAGCATATGATGAGTATGGGTTTCAGATTAATTTTGATATACTTGGAGTCGGCACACCCACTTATCTTATATCCCATAGGAGGTTCAACGGGACCGAGTGGGAGTATTTTATCAGTTATCAACTGCAGTAGTTATCAGAAGAGTGAGTCGACGCTCTTAGGGTAGCTAGTCGGTCTTGGCCTGATCGCTAATGATTTCCCACAGATCAGTATACTATCTTATTAGAGAGAAGACAGTAATGTGGTTGCCATTTGGTATGATGTACTTTTTATTCATGATTCCTTATTTATGCTTACTCATATGCATAAGTGCCTAGATTTCGATATTGCTCTCTTTTAATCATTACGTCATTTTAATTTAATTGTTATATCATGTTAAGCTTATGTATCCTTATCTTTGCTTAACCGTCGTGTTAACGAGCTTACCATGGTGTTACAGGTATGGAACCCGTTGCCAGCCCGATACTCAGCATGCCTCTGAAGGAAACCCTAACGTTACCTTGGGATGTGAACGAGTGGAATGAGGAAGATATCTTTACTTGATCCTCCTCAACAGCGCGAAATAGGGTTATTTTGGGTTGACTTAGCTTAGCCATGGAATGGCTTAGGATTCATCTTGACACTTGATATTTTTGGTATTGTTTATGGATTTTTCATGCCTTGTACATGTAGCCGGGATAATTAACAGACTTTGTTTTATTAATGAATTGAAGTTAATATTTTATTGATGCCTATGATATGTACAAGTGAATTCTTCAGGTTTCCGCTTAATTAATTATACTTGTTAATACGTGTTTATGGATCTTCCTCATACGTACTTGTGGGATCACCCTTGTGATAGTTCGTATGTGTCTTGTTATTACACATGCGTTAAATCTTTCTACCCCTAAGGAGTTCAATTTGTTTGGTGATGTTCCAAAGCCTCAATCTCCTATAAACTTTGCCATGAAGATAATGATTTGTAGCATCTTGGCCACACTCTTCTAGGGAGATCTCACTCTTGATAAGATCCAAGGTGCTAAAGCATTAGCTATATGTTGATATCTTCGGGTACTGGAATAGATTTGAGTAACCTTAGCGATGCTGTTGTCATACTCTTCAACAAGCTTGAAGAAAAGGATATCTGGGATAGAAGTGTTGATCATGCCAAAGCTTTTCAAGATGAAGTACTGAGGCATAGAATCCAGCTGGCCATAGAGATTGAGAGCACTGAAGAAGAGATACAGGTGGCTAATGAAGTAAACGCCAAGAAAACACACGAGATAGCTGTGCATAGGATTGAGCGTGAACATATACAATAGCAGATCACCGCGTTGCAACAACAACTCTCTTCCTTGGAAGATAATATTTAGGATTCGAAGAAATCCATCTCAGAGGACAATCAATACAGAGATGATCTACTTGCACATGTGGAGGTGAAGCGGACGGCTTTGAATGATTTTGTTTAGTCTCTAGAGAGTGAAATGCATATCAAACTGGATAAGATTGACATCAATACTACTGTAGCCACTTATACAAGCTTTAAAGTGCACGTCCTGACGGAAGGCGTTTCGAATGCAAGGAGGCAACTCCAGAAATTCTTAGACTGATTCTTATTATTGCTGCTCTTGTTTGGCTCTTTTGTCTTTTTCTTTTCATTTTGATTAGCCTAAATGGCCATGTACACTGAATTCATTTTTGTATTGAACTCTAAATGAATATCAATGGAAATGTTTTTCTCTTTTTTTTTTTTTTGCTCGATTTTGTCATTTGCATGGAATGTTTGGTTTGTTTTTGTATGGATGTTTGATATAGTTTGAATGGATGATTTTGATGTGTGTATGGTTTGGATGGTTTGTTTTGGTTTGTTTTCTCAGACTTATATGGGGTGTGACTTGCAATCTTTTCGATCTACAAATCAACAAAGAAAATAAGTCAAATAGGTAGACATTATCCGATGCCCTTGTGTGAGGCTTTCTCCAGGGTTCATGACTTGATCCTTTTGGCCAGAAATTTGGATTTTTTAGGTTTGTTTGGATTTTGGTTATACGGGATTTACAAAACGACTTATTCCATATAATAGAGGGTAGCTATATAGGGTCTACAGAAAGACTTGTCCTATAAAGTTGAAGGTTAGCTACATGGGGTCTACAAAAAGACTTATTCCATAGAGTTGAGTTTTGCCATACAAGGTCCCACAAAAGGACTTGGTCTATACAACATGATGTTACAAGAGGTCTTATAGGAACATTATCCAAGTAATGAAAGTTGTTTAAAAGGGCCAATAGGTTTTGTCCTCATATTCGTTTTGTACAAATCTAAGGGATTTTGGTTAGAAGTCATAGATTATGAGGCTCGAAACTAAAGATTTTAGGGATGAGAATGTATGCTGTACATGATTTGGGTATGCCAATGACATTCAAGTATAGTATTTCTTTAGGAGTTTTCTATTGATAGGCATTATGCATCTGTCCTCTTTAAGCATGAGTGCGTAGGCGCTGTTAGAGTAGACCTTGTCGCCGATGAAAGGTCCTTCCCATTTGGATTCAAAACTTTCCTTTTGACAAGTGTGTGGAGAACATGGGCCTCTTGACTGCAAGAACTAAGTCTCATTTCTTGGAAGCTCTGTATTTGACCTTCTTATTGAAAGATTCGGCCTTACGAGCTTGATATAACTCAATGCTTTCTCGAGTAACAAGCTTTTTTCATCAAGGCTTTTTAACTCTTGAAGTCTGAGTTTGGCATTCCTTTCTTCAATGTATTTGTTTATTACAGCTACCCAAAGAAAATGGAGTTGAATTTCCAAGGGTATCACAGCTTTGCAACCGTAAACCAAGGAATTTGGTGTTAATTTTGTTGGACCACGACCAATAGTTTTATAAGCCCACAAAGCTTCAAGAAGTTTGGTACTCCAACTTTTTCTGTTATCAGAGACCATTTTTTTCAAAATTTTGCAAATGGTCTTGTTGAAATCTTCAATAAGTCTGTTAGCTGCAAAATTGTATGCCATAGAAGGACAACATTGGATTCTGTGCTTGTCAAAGAATCTGTAAAATTTGTCATTGTTGAATTGAGGACCATTTCCTTGATGTAGACGCTTTGGTACCCAAAATGATAAATGATATGAGTCTTCAAGAAGCTGAGGACTATATCCATTTTGACTTCTGTGAGAGGCACCACTTCTGCCAATTTGGAGAAGTAATCGATTACTGCCAAAATGAATTAATGACCACGTTCTAATGGTGGATTGATTTTCCCAACTATATCGATTCCTTAAAACTCAAATGGCCAAGTAGTTAACGTAGGATGTAAATATTTAGGCGGTTGATGCATGTAATCACTATGGATTTGGCATTCATTACATTTTTTTGCAAAACTGACGGCGTCAAACACCATGGTAGTCCAATAGTAGCCTAAACTTCGAATCTGAAAACTTTGGTCCAGCTTGGTGAGCACTGCATAGGCCAGAGTGAACTTCTATGAGTACTTGATTTGCTTCTTTTGTTGATAAGAAATGGAGAAGAACTCTATTATATGATTTACGGTAGAGTCGTGGAAGGCAAATCGAAGTGAAAAGCTCGTCTTTAAACATTGGTTATGTCTTTAGTATTCTCTGGCAAGACTCCATGAAGAGTGTAATCAATGAAGGTCTCTCCAATCTCTAAATGAATTTTGGAAAGCTGAAATCCAATTCTTGATCACATCGAAGTAATCTGCTACTGCTTTATGGTAATCCAATGGAGTTAGAAGTCTTCTTTAGACTACTTCTAATGCCATTTTGTCATTTTTGGGGATTGACATTGAGGCTACCAATCTTGCTAGTGCATCTGCTTTGACATTTTGATGCCTTGGGATATAGTGAAACTCAATTGGCACAAACCTTTCTTTGAGTTCACAAGCTTTGTTGAAAAAGGGAAATAAGTCTGGTTTCTTCACTTCATATTCAAGATTCCTTTATTTGATTACAAATTGCAAATCTCCATAGGCTCCAAGTATATTAATGCCTAATTCCAGGGCTAGCTCAAGACCTATAATAAATGCTGTGTTTTCCGCCACATTGTTTGAACATGACTTATCAATGAGAAGAAGTGAGGATTATAGAATCTTTCTAGGCTGCAGAAAATTATTCCAACCCCAGATATAAGATCTCCTAGCTCATTTGTTCTAGAAGCTCCATCAAAATTCATGATCTAATGTAACTCTAGATTAATGGTGGGTTTCCATATTTGTTCAACAAAGAAGACCGGCTCATCAGGGAGATTGTCTTTGAATTCAGAATCCTCCAAAAATGGATGTTCCGATAGAAAATTAGTAAGAGCCTGTCCTTTTACTCCTTTGCAGGGGTGTATCTGATGTCAACTAAGAAAAGAGAATAGACCATTTGGCTAGACGATCACTCAGTGCTCTAGCTTTTGTCACAAGTATCTTCAGTGGGTTGATGTTGGAAACCAAGTACACTTCATTGAAAAGAAAGTAGTGGCGTAGTTTTTGTCTTACAAACATCAATGCAAGACAATCTTTTTTTATTGGATGGTAGTTTTGTTCACACCCAGTAGCATTCATGACAAATAATAAAAAGCCACCTCCTTACCCTCGTCATTCTTTTAAGCTAATAATCCCCCTAGGGAGTTATCAAGAGCTCGAATGTAGAGGATAAAAGGTTTGCCTAGAATCGAGTTGAAAAAACTAGTGGTTTGTGAGATACCATTTGATATCTTGAAAGGCATCTTTGTAAGTTTAATCCCATACAAAGTCTACTCCTTTCTTCATGAGCCTAGAGAATGCTCTGCACTTCCCAGATAAATTTGAAATGAACCTACGAATGTAGGAGAGTCTACCTTGCAATCCCATAAATTCTTTGAGAGTTCTCAGAGACGGCATCTCTAATATAGCTTTGACTGGATCCATTTCGATGCCACATTTTTTAATATAAATCCAAGGAATTTCCAAAGGGAAACTCCAAAACAAGCACTTCAAAGGATTCATTCGAAGGTTGAATTTTTTCCACCTCTCAAAGATTGTGTGAAGATCAGCTAAATGGTCTAACTTCTATTTACTCTTGACTGCCAAGTCATTGACATAGCATTCAACAGACTTGTACTGCATGTTTTGAAGATTTTCATCATCGCCGTTTGGTATGTGGCTCCAGCATTCTTGAGGCCAAAGGGCATCACGGTGTAATAGTATACGCCAAATGAGGTTCTGAAGGATGTGTGCTTTTCGTCATCCTTGTCTTCTTGATTTAATTGTATCCCAAAACCCATCCATGAATGACATCCTTTTAAATTTGAAAGTATTCTCAATCATGATTTTTTGTATTGGTAATGGAAAACCATCTTTACGATAGACTTTTGTTCCAATCTTTGAAATGAATGTAAACTCCGATTTGCCCATTCTTCTTAGTGACTGGCGCTATGTTAGCTAGCTAGTAGGGTTATTGCTCCTCACGGATGAAGTGAACATCTTTAAATTTCTAGACTTCTTTTTCTATTTTATCCATGATTTTTGGTTTTGTCTTTCCTTGATCTTTGTTTAAGGGTTTAGCATCATCTGCTATATTCAATTTGTGCACCGAAACTTCTAGATCTAGACCCGGCATTTCTACATAGGTCCATGCAAAGTAATCCATGAACTCCCATAAGAAACTCACATACACATCAAGTTCTTTTCCTTTTATTTGACGAGGATTTTCTAGGGTTTCCAAGTTTATTTCTTATACTGGATCCTCAGTTGGAGGTTCGGGAGGAAGTTCTTCTATAGCATTTTCGAAAGCTTCAAACTCCACGAAACCTTCTGGGGTTTCATTTAGGGGTTTAAGCTAAGGCCTGATCCCTTTCCATGGATTTTATTTTTTAGGCGTTTTAGCTTTTACATCAAGGGCTAGATAATCCCAATATGTGTTGAGATGAATCTATTTCTTTATTTCATTCAGGTGGACAATATTCGGTGATTATGACATTGTATCATCATCATCACTTGCCCCTTCAGGATGCTGAACAATAGCCCAATTAGTAGGATCTTGGAAGATAGTAGTCTCCTGACAGTCATACCCTTTGGTGAAGACCACAAATAGTGCTCTAAAATCTTGATTTAGCTTAAGAATGTTGTTGTAAGGAACATGTCCTATGCAATGTCACGGCTATTCAATTATGTGTCCTTTTTTAGAGATCTTCTTTTATTTCTGGAGTGATGATATCAAGGGGGATCTAAACCCCATTTGCACTCATCTTGAGGTCTATGGGCTTCTTGAGATTATACCCCATGTTCTTCATCATGTTGCAAACCACAGGGTTGTAAATGTCAAGCCTTATTCTCCCATCATTGGTAATCTTGACAATAGAATTTGAAGCAGAAGCATCTTTGGCTCAATGGAAAACTACCGAGTGATTATGTTGCTTGGATAGTGGCATAAAGAAGCAAAAACCTATGAAATCATAAATTTAGGATGGAGTGGGCCACGGCAAAAGTGGAGGATCCCAATCTGTAATACACTACATGAAGGTGTCCATCTTTTCAGCATCCTCAGAATCTGACTCAAAATTTGAATATCTGACCACTGAGATAACGTCCACTAGGCTCATCCATCTAAACCTTCTACGCAGATGATAAAGTGCCATTTCAAGGGATGAAATGATTCGAGACATCTCATCGAAGGTTTGAAACTCCATTGCCACCGTCAAGCTACAAAGGGCTGGCCGTAAGCTATCCAGCATAGATGAATCCATGTTGAGTAATATGGAGGATTCTCACATCTTTTAGCCAAATGAAGCAATCTATTAATATATCTATGAGATGACTCACCCCTATGTTGTGATGTCAGCACGAGTTGACTAAAAGTGATAGAAGAATCAGGCCTTATTGGTGATATTCCACTGACTGGGAGAGGTACATCATTACTTTCTTAGTTAGAATCCAAGTGACCAACCAAGTTAGAATCTAAGTTACCAACCAAGGAAATCACATTTTCTGAATAAGAGAGCCATCACTGTCTTGCAATAGGTGGTTCACCATTCCTCAATGACACTACTAGATTCTGAGCAGGCATTATATACATAGTCGAACTAGATGTCTGGCTTGTATGAATAACAATACCCATTTGCTTTGTCTTTGACGGTTTTGTGGATATGTCAAAAGGTTGATCTAATTGCTTGATTTCAGATTTGCCTTGATCATCAAACAAGTTTTGGTATCCACAAATCTGATTACTAGCTTCTTTGTAGACTCTAACTTCTTGGCAGGCTCAGATCTTTTACTAAACCCTATGTAAGTTTTCCTTTCTATTAAGATAGTGAAGGGTTTTGCAGGATCATCATCTACAGGAGAATTGATTGCATCTGGCTTAGACTTTGCAAGTCTTTCCTGATACATGGCTGCATTAGTGAAGTAGACCTCCTTGACCTTGAACGGTTTTTCATTTGTAAAGACTCGATGCACCTTACCTTCGTCATCATTGTATTTGAGGCATTGATGAAGGGTATAACGTACTATGGAGTAATCATGAAGCCATGGCCTCATCAAGAGGATGTTGTAACAAGCACGAGTCTTTACCACATGCAAAGTGGCTTCTGAAGTTAGATCAGCCAACTAGACTAGAATTCGAATTTTATCAATTGGATCCTAGACTTTTCCATCATAACCTTGGATCGATGTTTTTGTAACAAATAGCTTGCTCACCAGGATGCCAAGTTCTTGAAGAGTTGTAATTATAGTGAGGTTCGGAGCCAATCCTGGGTCAACCTGAACTCTTTGAACTGGTATGTCCTTGATACAAGCTGTGAAATAGAGCAGTCATGTGATAAACGAAGAGGTGAAGATGGTGGGGTCGGTGCTACAATGATAGAGGGTAGGCGGCCCTTGCCAAACCTTCGTCCCTCCTTTTAAGTTGGAGGGTAGAAGGTATTTTCCTCAGGTGAGGCTAAAAGTTTGTTCTCGGCCTTGTTAGATTTTAAGGTGCTTGGCTATGGTGACCACGTACTGCATCTTGGAATGGATGCATCTTTCTACGCCTTTTTTCGAGTGAGGAACTACCGAAGGTCCTCTAGCACTTGACTGTTAATGACCCATTGTCTGGGTTGAGTGGATGATGATTTTGAGCCCTAGACAGCCATGGGATGTGGCATGCCAAGTGCCATTGGCTTGTGATCCGTGAATCGGACATGTTTTGCCCCCAGACAAGGCTTGATAATGTGAAGGCTGCTGCCTCCTGACTGCATCTTGCATTATGATTCCTCCAGAACCTTTGTGAAAATCTGAAACAGATTCTAGGCATATTTAGAAACCCAGGGTTTAAGAGTTTTGGTCTTCTTAATGGACTTAGGGTCACTGATGACCATTCAAATCAGAAGAAGACACAGTGCCTACAAGAGTAGAGAGTCTTTGGAAGACTGAGACTCTTGATATAGGAGTAGCGAGGTCAGTTCAAGCCCACTTTGGCATTCATTCAAATTGATTTTTATAAGTCATGAAGATCTTGAAAAGCCTCTCCTTGGCTTCATCCAAGGTGATGATTAGAGAACCCATGGTACATTTTGCAAAACAGTAAGCCAAAAGGACTATATCAGTTTCATAACCAACATAGTTGCCTCTTGGGCTAGCCAGAATGGTTTATGAATCCATATGAACCAACATGGTTTCCTTGTTGAATAAACCAAAATGGTTAGAAATAGGCATGAACCTAATCTCATTATGCTATGCTGACCAACCCTAGCTGCCGAAGTTTTTATAGCATTTCAGGACTATGTAGTCAGACTTAGAAGCATACTGTGCTAACTATACCTAGCTACCAGAAATTTGGCAATATCTTAGGACTATCTTGGTCAGACTTATAAGTAAGAGAGGGTTAGATCCAATCAAAGGGATAGGGCCCACAGGATCAAGCCTGCACCACTACCACAATGATCACACAGGATCCATCAGTGCAAGACTCCAGACAATGTTGTTGTTCTTATGACTGGTTTGATCTAAACATTTGTTTAGGTTTTATAAACAAACTAGGGATCCTACAGCTAGTAACATAAAGCCTTTTGTGCTGAATCAACACTATTTCATTTCATAAAAGGCTGTTAATTTGGTTCGTGCAGTTCATGGTGTAAGGTT
The DNA here is from genome assembly GCA_037013555.1 of Sextonia rubra. Classification (NCBI taxonomy): domain Eukaryota; kingdom Viridiplantae; phylum Streptophyta; class Magnoliopsida; order Laurales; family Lauraceae; genus Sextonia; species Sextonia rubra. Next base: position 14,021,403 of record JASUAD010000011.1, read on the forward strand.
CCTTCATTTAAGGTGACGAGTTAATGCACTTTAAGGTGTAAAATTCCTCCATTTGAGTGACAAAAGGATGCACTTCAAGGTGCAAAATTCCTCCATTTGAGTGGCAAAATGATGCACTTCAAAGTATAAAATTTCTCCATTTGAGTGATAAAAGGATGTACTTTAAGGTGCAAAATTCCTCCATGAATGCTCATAAACCCATTATAGACATCAAAGGTCTTAATAAAGTATCTTCAGAGTCAAACAAGTCAACTGGAGTCAAAATAGGTCAGTGACCTCAGACCCACAGTCACTGCACATTTTACATAGCATCCTGTGGTCACAGCACTTTTTGCATAGTCTCTTGTGGTCACAAGCTATTTTACATAGCAGCTTCCGATTATTGGCTTACAGCAGCACTTTTCATGCATTGGCACTTTTTCATGTCTTTTGGTCAAGTTTGATTGCAAATTAGAGCAAAATTTCCTACAGAAGGCGTCAATCTTCTGATCGCACTCAAAAGTGATGTGAAATGCAATGGATTCAAATCCAATATTCACACATTTCAAAGCTTAAAGAAGAATGGAAAAATAATTACTGTTCATCTTTAAGTTTCCTTTGTTTACATGGGTTCAACGCTCTGACCTCGAGGATGCAGTTTGTTTACAAGTTTTGAAAAGATTACAACCTGTCCCCTTAGTCTCAAGTGTGATACAAACTCAAAAATTACAAGAAAATACATGAAAAACAAGATAAAATGTAGAAAAGACTAATGTAAGGAAGCAATGACCATGGCCCACTGTCACTGACCCTCTTGGTAGTGATCGTGGCCCATGGTCACTAACAGATAGTGGCTATGGCCCACAGCACTGATAGATAATGGCCAAAATAGCCACTGTTTGTCTCGATTTTGCTTCGTTTCGCCTCTGTAATGCCTTCAGAGTTCTGAAACTTATGCTTTTCAACTTTTGGAGTGTTGAATGATCACCAAGGGTGCTTAATTCAGTAGTGAAATCGACTATAACCTTTGGTAATCATCACCTTTTAGTTACGGATCACTTTTATGCAAATCTGAGAAAGGTGCTTTGTGTAAGCAAACTGAAGCCAAGGTAGTGCCATTCTGATCCTATAATTTTCAAGGAACAGAATGAAACTTAAAGAGGCTTGTTCACAACTTTAAAAGTGGCCTAAAGCCCGTTCAAGTGAGAGAGTCAAAGGAATGCGGTCTCATCCATTAGTATGCTTGATAGCTTTGACATTTGTTTTCTCTAAGTGCTATGCATGCCGCTTCTTTTTTTTTTGAACTCTATCTCACTTAAAGTTAGTGAGAAAGAGAAGAAAAATGAACTTGAATGCTTGTAGGGCTTAAGAAGACTAGTGATTTTGCTTCAAATCCTTGTTGGAACTCTTTGAACCTTGCCTTAATCTTTTTGGAACTTGCTTAAACCCTTCTTCAGTGCCCAATTGTGCTTCTTATAGGTTTTAGAGTGAGTTGGGATGGTTTTTGGTAGGTGTAGGGGGCTTATACTTCGAAAGAAAGCAAAATAACTCCCAAAAACCATTTGGAACCACTTTACAGGTGTCCATGACCATGGCCGTAGTCATCAATAGGCCCAATTTTAGGTGTTTTGAATATGCAACCTGTTTTCATCTATTTGTGGCCTGAACAATGTCCGATCTTTATGAAACTTGGAGAGATGCTTTATAACAATATTTTGAGTGTGTCATAGAAATTTCAACCTATTTTTTTTTAGTGTTTCATAGAAATTTTAGCTTATTTTGACCTTATGGAGTTCGTAAACCCCCTATTGACTTTTCAAGAAAATGGGCCATTGTTTTAACTGTTTGAGGCCCAAATGACTTTGGATTGATATGAAACTTGGAGAGACTAATGCAGGAGCATGTTGAATTGTCCATCCAAATTTCATGTGGTTTGGACTTGTGGAAGTAGGATTTTGACCAGTGACCCACTTGTTGCTTTTTTAAGTCGATGTCCTTTTGCTTGCAAGCAGTCAACTTGTTTTTTACCAGAATGATTTCCAATTGATTTGAAACTTTGGGGAGTTGACTTTGACCAAATTTTGAGTCTCTGATCCCAATTTCATCACCTTTGGCTTTGGGGGGGGTGGGGGGGGGTGGTTAATGACCTTGAGCTAACATGTAGCTGAAGTAGGGCCAGTTGAAGTCCTCTTGGCTTGAAAATTTATAGAACCACTTTTGAAGATAACTTAAGCTTTATGTCTGGATTTCATCAACTTCAGTCCCCTGGAAGTGGGACTTTGGTCACTGACCCCATGGCTTAGGAGTCATTGACCCAAAGTTGACATGTCTATTGATTTTTTTTGAAATGATATCCACTTGACTTGAAATTTTGTAGAGTCTCTCCTGAATATAATTTGAGTTTCCTCCAGAAGTCTTAGTTGATTCTAACATATAGAAGTATCAATTGCCACAGTGACCCTAAGGAGCTGGAAAACAACTACTAAAACTTGATTTTGAACTGAAATAAAGTCCAAATGCGTTAAAACTTTAAAGCATTATTTCTAAGCATGTTTTGGAGTTATCATATGATTTTCAACTACTTTGCTAACTCAGAAACTTGAATGCATTTGGTGACCCCTAGGTTTTGAGCCAGTGAACCTTGAGTCTAATGCTTGGTGAATTAAGTGACCAAATGAAGTTCACTAATTTTGAAATTCGAATTGCTGCACCCTAAGCTTATCTAAAGTCTTTTGAATAAGTTGCATCAGTTCTAAAGATATGGATGCAGTACTTGACCCAACATTCAACAATCTTATGATTTATGTGCCCTTGGCTTAGAATTTTCTTGTAATGTCTTCGCTACAATATTTGTGATTTTTAATGGGTCAACAATAAACCATACTTGAACACATACAATCTAGGTTGGAAGGACAATCTGAAGTTTTGGACCAAAGGTCCAACTCAGCGTTGCCCATCATAAGCCAATCAATTTTGACCTATTCAATCTCAAGCCAATGGACCACCCGATTTCCAAAAGCCCAATTTCAACCCTAGTCCAATGACCCGAAGGGTACTTTCCTTGGAAAAGGCCATAAAACTCATGTCTCAGAATACTGCTCAATTCCAGCAGACTACTACTCAAATCTTAAATGGCCATACTCAGACCCTTGCAAAATTAGAATATCAAATAGGCCAACTGGCCAATTCCATGAGGGCCAAAAACAAAAGAACTTTCCCTAGTCAACTTGAACTTAATCCCAAGGGCCAAGTTGTTCATGATAACAAAGGAAAAGGCCTAAAGCAAGTAAAATAGATATTCACTCTTAGGTCGGGTACACAGGTTGATAACAAGGTAGAACTATCCAAAGAACCTGAGGAAAAATCAAATGAGGATGTGAAAATTGAGGAACCAAGTGTGTATGCTAAACCCATGATAGAGCCAGAACCAGCCAAGGAGAACCTAGTCATAGATGAAACATCATCTAGTGAGCGTAGTCCTAGGACTTACATTCCTAAGGCAACATACCCCTAAAGGCTAGGACCAGGAAAATCAACTGCCCAGTTGGATAAAATTTTAAAAGTGTTTAAAAAAGTGAAAATCGACATTTCACTACTTGATGATATCCAATAGATTCCGGCCTATGCCAAAATTTTTAAAGACCTTTGCACCTTCAAAACGACTAGCAATGTGCCCATGAAGGATCTTGTAACTCAACGAGCTAGCTCAATAATTTCTTGTCTGCCCTAGATCAAATACAAAGACCTAAGGTGTCCTACCATTTCTTGCTAGATAGGGGACCATCCATAAAAAAGCTTTGCTAGACTTAGGTGCGAGTGTGAACCTTCTTCCGCACTATGTTTATGAAAAATTAGGTTTGTAGGAGTTAAAAAAGAACCATGTGACCTTGCAATTGGTTGATGCATTGATTTGATACCCCAATGGGGTAGTCAATGACATTCTAATCAAAGTTGGAGGCTTTGTGTTTCCCGCCGATTTTGTTGTCTTGGATACAAAACACACTTCTTGGGTGAAACTTAAAATTCCAGTGATCTTAAGGAGACCATTCCTAGCCACCTTAAATGCCTTGATAAATTATAAGATGGAGTGATGCAAATTTCTTTTGTGACCACGACCGTTCAGGTGAACATTTTTAATGTTAATAACCAACCTCCTGATGAGGATGATGGGGTTTTTGAAGTCAATTATATTCATGAATTAGTGGAAAATCACTTAGCCCATTTAAATCTTAAAGGACCCACTAGAGGCTTGTCTAACCCACTTTAGAAGTGATTTTGACATATATGGACATTAAGGAAGTCAATGCTTTGTTGAACTCAACCCTAGTTATGGACTGTACCAAGTGGCAAATGAAGCATAAAATTCTGACTCCAACTACTTCCCCACCTGTCCAATCTTCCATAAAAAACCCTATGTTAAAACTCAAGCAGCTACCCGATACTTTGAAATATGTATTTTTAGGCCCTCTAGAAACACTTCAAGTGATTATAGCTTCAAACTTGGACCCTATCCAAGAAGAAAAACTCGTAAAAATTCTAGATGAACACAAGGAAGCTATAGGGTGGTCCATAGTAGACATTAAAGGAATAAGCCCATTTATGGCCCAACATAGAATCCATTTAGAAAAAAATGTCAAAACTTCTCGTGAACCACAGAGGCGACTGAGCCCTGCAATGAAGGAAGTGGTTAGGTAGGAAGTCTTGAAATTACTTGATGTAGGGGTGATCAATTCCATATCTAATAGTACAAAAGTGAGCTTGGTACAAGTGGTACCAAAGAAATCTGAATAATAGTGGTTCAAAATGAGGGCAATGATCTGGTACCCACTAGAATATAGACTAGATGAAAAGTATGCATCAATTATAGGAAGTTGAATTCAGTAACCCGAAAAGATTATTTTTCCTTCCCATTCATGGATTAAATGCTTGAAAAGCTAGCTAGTCATGCTTACTATTGTTTTCTTGATGGTTATTTCGACTATAACCATATTTCAATTGCACTCGAGGACCAGGAAAAGACCACCTTCACCTGTCCATTTGGCACATTTGCTTACGAGCACATGCCCTTTGGGCTATCCAATGCACCGGCCACCTTTCAAAGGTGCATGATGAGCATATTTTCTAACATGGTGGAGAGATTCATTGAGGTTTTCAAGGATGATTTTTTAGTCTTTGGAAATTATTTTGAGGAGTGCTTTCATCATTTGTCCCTTGTGCTTGAAAGATGCAAAGAAAAGAATATGGTTCTAAATTGGGAAAAATGTCATTTTATAGTTAAATGAGGCATAGTTTTGGGACATGATTTCCAAGAAAGGAATTGAGGTGGACAAAGAAAAAATTGATTTGATCTCAAAATAACCACCACCAAAATCTATTAAGCAAATTCGATCATTCTTGGGTCATACTAGTTTTTATCATAGATTCATCAACGATTTTAGCAAAATTGTTAAACTTTTGTGCCAATTGCTGACAAAAGAGGCCCCATTTAAATTTAATGAGAATTGTCTATTGGATTTTGAGAGACTGAAAAAGGAGCTAACCTCAGCTCCTGTAATCCTTCCACCTGACTAGATCATTCCATTTGAACTCATGTATGATGCATTTGATATTATCATTGAGGCTGTTTTGGGTCAACAAGTTTGAGAATTACCTCATGTGATTTACTATGCTAGTAGGGTCCTCATTGATGCATTGCCAAATTACACAACCACTGAAAAAGAAAAATTGTTTGTGATTTTTGCATTGGAGAAATTTCAACCCTACTTGATAGGGTCCAAAGTCATCATCTACATAGACCATGCAACCTTAAGGTACCTTCTTTCCAAAAAGGATGAAAAAGCCCAATTGATCCAGTGGATACTTTTGCTATAAGAATTTGATTTGGAAATAAGAGAGAAGAAAGTTTTGAAAATGTTATAGCTGATCATCTTTTGAGGTTATCTTTAGAGACATCCAATGAGGTCCTATTGAATGGAAATTTTCCTGATGAACAATTACTAAGTATTTCCTAGATTCCCTAGTTTGTAGACATAATAAATTACCTTGTTACAAGGGAGATGCCTACCCATTGGTTGAAATAGGCTCGATCAAAATTTCTAGCTAGGGTCAAGTACTTTTTCTGGGATGACCCGTATCTTTTTTAGTACTGTCCATTGTAAAGAGCCAAATTTTTTTTTTAAATTTGAATTAATCATGACCCCTGATTTAACCTTGATGGACCCCACATGTTAGTATGGTTTGATGCTATTTAAATTTGGATGATTACTTAGTTGCTCTGTGGCTCCCCTAATTCACTAGAGATTGAAAATTTTAGAGATGTGCTCAAAAATTTGAAACTTTATTTGGATTAAACATCTAGATTGTCTTGACTTATCCAAACTCTACTTGAAGATGAAATTTCCTTTGATTTGAACTCCTTTGGCTAAGTTTGGATAGGACTGAAACTCTTTCGAAACCTTGCTTATGCTTTCCTATAAATAGAAACCACTCCCTTCCCTCTTGAATCACATCTACGTACCCTAAGACCTCTCCCTCTTTGGTATAGAGTATTCTCCCTCTCTTTAAGGTGTGGTCTCTCTCTTTTATCTCTTCCTTTTTGAAGTTACTATTATAGTGATTATTTTAGCTTTCTTGCAAGATAATCTAGATTTCAATTTTGTTATTCATGCCATGTAATCTGCATCATCATCAACATCCATCCGTGAGGCCCATCTAGTCTTCACCATGACCCATACATCTTATCAGGCCAGAGGCTCCACCCACCAACCATGGATCACCATGGCATCCCTGGCCCTCACTAGCGAATCAGCCATCCAACTCGCATGGGCCGGTCTGAACCCATTCCTTCATCTCCTCCCATTCACATGCCGGACCCACCTGTATATGATGCTCACTGTTCATTGTCTTTTTATCTTCTCCTCTACTTTTCTCCCTTCTTCGTGTTTCCTCTTCATCTGAGTCTCTCTCTCTCTTTTTCATTCTTCTCTGCCTCTTCTCCCTTATCACTTCACCAAGATCACCTTTGCTACACCTATCCACTGCATATCACCATATCCACCTCCATCTCATGATTCGTCCTTCACCTTCAGCAAGAACCCACCGCTCAGTTTTGCACTTACCAGTTCCGGTCAACCTAAGGCCTCGTTCATTATCTTTTCCTTCCTGTTCCCCCTCCATGCTCGAAATCAGAATGCCTGCACTGGGATCCATCTGAGGATGCAGCTCTGGTCTCTCTCTCATCTCCTCGGTTTGTTTTCTCCTTCCTGTTCTCTGTTCTTGGTTTCTGTCTCTTCCATTGTTTATCGTCTTCCTCGGCTGCCCCTCTCTTTCTTTTCCTTCTCTGTTTTCTTCTCCGAGTTCTTCTCCTCCTCGTCTTCTGTCCATCTCTGCAACTCAATCCCAGCCTCTCATTTCTCTTCTCTGTTTCTTCTGCCCTCGTACAACCCGAGCCCAGTTCCTTTTCTTATTTTTCTCTTTCTTCTCTGCGGTTTCTTCTTCCTTCTTGTGTTCTCCTGTTCTTTTCCTTCTTTTCTCCTTCTTTTCTAGTTTTCCTTCCATCCAAACAGAGCCTATTTGCCACCGCTACCGCTGCATCTCCATCTCCTTCTTCTGTTCCTTCTTTGTTTGACTTTTTCTTCCTTGCTTCTCTTTTCTCTTTTCTCTTTCCGTTTCTTCTCTACAACTGAACCCGGTCGTGCTCTTCTTATTTTCACTGTTATCTTTCCTGTCTTGTTCCTTCTCTAGCTCTTTGTCCTTGTTTTCTTTCCTTCTCTTCTTCTCTCTCCGTCTCCTGGCCAAGTAATCTAGTTCAGAACTGGTACCCATCTCAGTCCCAATCTAGCTGGTTGGTACTCCTCTCTGGATCGTCCTCCTCGTTCCTTCTCCTCCTGGTTTCTTCTTTTTCCTCTGCTCATCCCCTTCCCTTTCTTCCTTGTCTCGTCCTCTCTGTCTTCTCCTCTTTTCGTTCTTCTCTCTCTCAACCCATCTTCTTCACCATTAAGCAACAGCCGTCCCACATTGCCCGTTCTTCGTTCTTACTTTTGATTTTACTTTTCTTTCTGCTCCTTTGTTCCCAGTTCCTTCCTCGTTTCTCTCTTATCTTGTTTTCTTTTCTTAGTTTTACTCTCCCGTTTTTCCTACTGCCCTGCAATTCTCTTTCTCCTCCTTTTTTCTGTCTTACATTCTTGTTCTCTTTCTACTATATATTCTTCCTTTTTTTTTCTCCTCCCTGGTTTCCTTCTTCTCTGTTTCTGAACTACTTTCTCTCCTCATGCTATTCTTCTGCAACTTCTTCTTTTGGTGTTTCTTCTTTCTTTCCATCGTTTGTCCTTTTTTCTCCTTCTCCTGCCAATTGCTCTCTTTTCATCTTCTTGTTCTCTTGTCCCCCGCTTCTCGGGTTTCCTTCCCTCCCTTCCTGCAGCCGTGCCCATTTTTCAACAGGGAAGAACCCATCTTCATCTTCTTCCCTGCTCTCGTCTTTCTCTTTGACATCCCTTCCTTGCAGACTCTTCTTTCCCTGTTTCTTCTACTGTTCTCCTTTCATCCGGTTCTTCTTCTCCCTCTCTTCTTTCTTTTCTTTTACCTCCTTGCTTTCTTTTCCTTCTCTCTTCATCTTCTGTTCTTCCTCTTCTTTGTTTTCCTCCCCTGTTCTTCTTCTTTTCTTTTTCTTTGCTGCTTCCTCTGTCACTGTGACCACTAACCCAGCAACCATGCTATCATCATCTCTCCCACCCTTCCCGTTTTCTTCTCATCCCCGCAATGGCTTCCCACTGTACAGCTTCTTCTTGGTCCCTTCTTTCCTTTGCCAATGAATCCACCTCTGAACCCAACTGAACCCAGCACAGGAAGTAAAAACATCTGCACTTAAATCCATCTTAGATTGCAACCCAGTTAGACTTTGTGACCCATTACTAACCCAGTTTAATCTATTTAGTCTACTTGCATGCATGATCAATTCAAGTCTTTCGGGCCCATTCATAGTTTCTCCAATATGCCTCATGACCCAACTGAGAAACCATTTAATCTTTTATCGAACTAAGTCCCCATAGCTCTGGCCCATTTATGCAAAGCTATAGGCATGCACAGTGATCTACTATGCAACCTATGAACCCAAGCCCACTCAGCAGATCCCCATGTGGCCCACAGCCCTTGGCCCAAGTTTAACCACCGTGCTTGGATGCATGCATGACCCAAACTACTCAAGCCCATTTGCATTATCTAAATAACTTGGCCCAAAACCAGTATGTGTTAAATCATTACACCAGGTTGTGCGTAGGCCAGACCCAAATTAATTGCACACGTCTAAATCCTGATTATATGTTACCAATCATTAACAGGAACTCACACCGGACTTCCGAACCAAGTCAAGCCAAATTCTCCAATTGCTGGTAATCAAGGCAAGTAGTCTTATCATGATTCCGTAGCCATAGAGTTTTCAGGCCTTATTTCATTTTGATTTAAAAATGTGAAAATTTGGAGACTATTGAAATAATCTTAGATTATTAGGATATTTTGTTCCTTTGATATGCTTATATATATTGGTTATGCCAAACTTGATCTTGTTTCCTTGCCACCATTATACATAATGGATTTTCGTAAAATTTATTGTTGATCATTAGTTATCATTGAATTTGTACTGCTGAAAAATGTAAGAAATCTTGGTAATATGATATTTAAGTATGATCTCAACCATTTGCTATCTTGTGATTGAAAAGGCTTTGAATTTTTGAATTTGATATGTGTATTCTTAAGGTATTCTCTAAGGTATGGGCAACGCACAGTGGTAAACCCACACGCAAATTTTAGCCCCTTTTTGGATCTGACATTGGGATTGGGACCCCTTTGTGTGATATTACTAATCTGCAGCTAGTTCCCACTCTGTTTTGAAGATTACAGGTATTTTCAGGCTTTGTGCCACTTTAGATATGAAAAAGGCTAGTACCTGTGGGTACTTTGTGCTTGGTGCAAGCTTAACTCTGGCGAATACATTTGATATTTGGTTTACTGCGGAGATGGCTTTCTTTTACTTGTTGACTTGGTTATGTGTTCATTATTTGAAATACCTTGAAATTTGGTCATGTACCCTCATGATATACTCGTATACTTGAACAGTGGCTCTAGATTTGATTTCTTGAATTGTTATCTGTTTGCTAGATTTTATGGTGTGTATTACTTGTTGAGTTTTACTCACTCATGTTTTTCACCCACAGGTCTCGAGGTTGAGCCAGAACCCAATGAGACCTAGCTGGCTTTGTGGGAATCGGGATCATGGGAAGAGCTGCGGAATTTCATATTAAAAGATTTGATTAGGGATTTATTTACCTTTGAGATGTTTATTATTATTATTATGTTTAAGAGTTACAGTCACTTAGAAATTATTCAGTGGATTGATGTAGGATATTGATCATAAGAACTCGCTTGGATTATGTTAATAAAGTTTAGAAATTATTTAAATTATCTACTGTGGACCCGTCATGCCTCGGGATTTGAAGGTCCCAAGGATCTCAGATTTTGGGACTTGACAGTTTGGTATCAGAGCAAAGATTTTTAGGATTAAGTAAAATCTTGTAGAAACCCTACGACGTATGAGAGTTTGGGTAGTTGGGAATTAGTTCGAACCTTTGTACTCTTTACTCTTGTTATCCTTATTGATTATTGTACTTTTGTAGATGGCACTGAATGGAGATTTGCAAGCAACAGGCTGCAATGGAAATTCAGAACTTGAAGATGTTCGACGGGCTCTTCGATACGTGGCCAGTGTAATTACTGCTCAAACCGAGGTGCCTTAGGAACCGGATTTGTACAAAAAGTTCAAGGGTTATGATTCCCCATCCTTTTACGGGACCACAGATCCTATGATAGCTGAGACGTGGCTAAGGGATATTGAGAAAGCATTCTGGGCAATGAAATGTGCAGAAGTTGATAAGGTGCACTTGGCCACCTATAAATTTAAAGGTGAGGCCGAGCATTAGTGGGAGTTTGAAGAAGAAGCCTTGAAAAAGACAAGTACTGACATTATTTGCGCTGTTTTCAAGGAAATGTTTAATAACAAATACATTCCAAAGCATGTCAAGGCGCATAAAGCGGAGGAATTCACAACTCTGATCCAAAGGAGCATGTCTATTGCGCAATATGAGACTAATTTGCGGAATTGTCTAGGTACACACCTCATTTGAATCCGAATGAAGCAACTAAGGCAGACAAGTTCAAGAAGGGCCTCAGGCCTATCATCATGAAACAAGTGGCTAGCTTTGAAATGGAGGACTACAATCAACTAGTGGCCAAGGCATTCAAGGTTGAAGCTACTTTAGTGCTCACTGAGCAATTTAGAGACAAAAAGGACCATGATAGAAATCATAAGAGAGGACCACCAAATAGGAACTATGGAGTTAGTCAAGCAAATAAAGGTCAACCACCGAAGCAGCAGCGAACTGATAACCAGAGAACCCCAGCGGTTACATGCACCTTTTGTCAAGGGGCGTCATCATGAGAGAGACTGCTATAAGAAGAACAAGTTGTGCTTCAACTGCGGTAAACCGGGGCATATGACCAAAGATTGCCCAAACCCTCAGCGGCAGAATCAGCAAACTCAGCAAAACCGGTAACCAAAGCCCCAGCAACAGTAGGAGTGACCTCAGCAACAGCTTCAATAACAATGCAAAACTCCCTAGAATAATCAGAATGCACCCACCAGAGACAGAGTTTATGCTATAACCGAGGCGGATGCCGATGCCTCACAGGCTGTGGTAGAAGGTACGCTGTTAATAGCCGAACACCATGTTAAAGTTTTATTTGATCTAGGCTCCACCCATTCTTTTGTTGCACCTGCTTTTGCTACTCAGTTAGGAGTTATGCCTGCAATCATGAATCAATCATTGACCATAGTTACTCCTATCGGTGATCAAGTTGAAACTAATACTATTTATCGATCGACTATTGTTAAAATTGGGGAACATAACTTTTTAGCCAATTTTATTCTGTTAGACATGCATGACTTTGATATAATTTTGGGAATGGATTGCTTAGCCTCTTATCATGCTTCTATTGATTGTTTTACAAAAACTATTACCTTTAAAATTGCTAGACAACCCACTTTTCAAGGTAAAAGAAAAGCTCTTAGGGTTACCTGAATCTCAGCAATGAAAGTGGAGAAACTACTTAGAAAGGGTTGTGGATGCTACTTGTCTTTGGTGACCGAAGGGTCTAAGGGGAAAAGTCTAAAAGATATCATTGTGGTGAGAGAATTTCCAAATGTATTTCAGGATGAAATTCTAGGACTGCCCCTAAAACAGGATACGGATTTTATTATAGATCCTATCCCTGGAACCGCCCCTATCTCCAAAGCACCTTATCGTATGGCCCCTGCAGAACTTAGAGAATTGAAGGAGCAGCTACAAGACTTATTAAATAAGGGTTTCATTAGGCCCAATGTGTCACCTTGTGGTGCACCCATGTTGTTTGTCAAAAAGAAAGACGGAAGTATGCGCTTGTGTATAGACTATCGGCAACTCAACAAGGTTACAATTAAGAATAAGTATCCACTGCCAAGGATCGGTGATCTTTTCGATCAACTTCGAGGGGCTCAGTATTTCTCTAAGATTGATTTTAGATCCAGATACCATCAACTTAGAGTTCAAGATGAGGATATTCCCAAGACTGCTTTTCGGACTAGATACGGGCATTATGAGTTTTTGGTGATTGCATTTGGTTTGACTAACACTCCGGCAGCTTTCATGGATATGATGAATTGGGTGTTTAAGCAATATCTGGACTAGTTCATTGTGATATTTATAGATGATATCTTCATTTATTTCCGGACCAAGGAGGAGCATGTGCGACATTTGAGGATTGCCTTGCAATTGTTAAGGGAACATCAACTTTATGCTAAATTCAGTAAATGCGATTTCTGGATGGACAAAGTAGTATTTTTAGGGCATGTTATTTCTAAAGATGCGGTTTCAGTAAATCTGGCCAAGGTAGAAACTGTAGTTAGTTGGGAGACACCTAAGTCAGCATCGAATATTTGGAGCTTTTTGGGTTTGGCAAGACATTACAGATGTTTTGTTCAGGGATTTTCTTCGATAGCTGCACCTTTGACTAAGTTGACCAGGAAGAATAAACTCTTTGTGTGGTCAGAAGAATGTGAAAAGACTCTTCAGGAATTAAAGAAGCGACTTACTTCAGCCCTTGTTTTGGCTTTACCATCAGGTGACAATGGGTTTGTTGTGTACAGTGATGCATCCCATACAGGGTTAGGGTGCGTATTAATGTAGTATGGTAAGGTTATCGCATATGGATTGAGGCAATTAAAGAATCATGAAAACGGATATGCCACATATGATCTAGAACTTGCAGCTATTGTCTTTGCATTAAAATTTTGGCAGCATTATCTTTATGGTGTGAAATTTGAAGCCTTTACCGATCATAAGAGCTTGAAGTATCTAATGTCGCAACACGAGCTAAACATAAGACAGAGATGGTAGTTGGAATTCATCAAGGATTATGACTTTGAAATCTTGTACCACCCAGGAAAAGCCAATGTGGTAGCTGATGCGTTAAGCAGAAAATCTGCAAAATTAGTAGAAGTATGATGTATTAAGAATGGCAGCTACTTGAGGACTTCAAGGAATTGGATTTGTATGTTTTGATTACCAATGACAAGGTTCGCCTTGTTAACATGTCAATTAGGCCAACTGTGATTCAACAAATAAAGGATAAACAGATGGATGATCCGGAATTGGTTTAGTTGATTCGGAAGATTGATGAAAGGCCAGACTTTTCCCTTCAGGATGGTGTGTTGTATTTCAAAGGAAGATTATGTGTTTCAAATTTTCTAGAGTTTAAAGATATTATCTTAAAGGAAGCACACCACACTCAGTATATAATCCACCCTGGTAGTACCAAAATGTACCATAATCTAATGGCTAGATACTGGTGGAATGATATGAAGCGGGAAATAGCTAAATATGTCTCCAGATGTCTCACGTGCCAAAGGATAAAAGCAGAACACCAAAGACTCGGAGCGAATTTGCAGCCCTTAGAAATACCTAAATGGAAATAGAAACACGTGGCTATGGATTTTATAGTTGGATTGCCAAGAACTAGTTCCAGGAAAAATGCTATATGGGTCATTGTAGACCAACTCACCAAATTAGCTCATTTCTTACCATACAAGACGGGAGCTTCATTTGACTACATGGCACGTCTTTATGTGAATGAGATAGTAAGATTGCCTGGAGTACCATATCAATTGTTTCTGACAGAGACCCTAGATACACTTCGAGTTTATGGAGAGGTATGCAATAAGCTTTGGGGACCAGATTAAATTTTAGTACAGCATTTCACCCACAGACAGACTGCCAAACTGAACAGTCGAATCAGATTTTGGAGGATATGTTGAGAGCTTGTGTTTTTGACTTCAGAGGAGATTGGGAAAAATATATACCATTGATTGAGTTTGCCTACAATAATAGCTATCAGTCTAGCATCAAAATGGCACCATTTGAAGCTCTCTTTGGAAGAAACTGCCGCTCTCCAATATGTTGGGTTGAGGTCGATGAGAAGCGATTGTATGATCTTGATCAGGTCAAAGATATGACAAAAAAGATCCAGACTATTCGGGAAAGACTCCGAATTGCACTAGACAGGCAAAAGAGTTATGCAAATAAACAAAGAAGACCTCTCAAATTCCAAGAAGGTGATCATGTATTTTTGAAGGTTTCCCCCTCTAAAGGAGTCGTCCGATTCGGTAAAAAGGGAAAATGGAATCCCCGGTATGTGGGACAATTTGAAATACTTGAGAGAATCGGGGAAGTCACATACCGTCTTGCTTTGCCACCTTAGTTCGCCAATGTACATAATGTATTCCATATTTCGATGCTCAAGAAGTATACTTCGGATCCATCTTAAGTGATTGACTTTGAACCCCTGCATATTCAAGATGACTGGTCTTTTATTGAAAAACCTGTCGAGATTCTTGATCAAGTTGACAAAGTTTTGAAATGACGGACTATTCCTATGGTCAAGGTTCTGTGGAGATACCATTCTTCCAAGGAGGTAACTTGAGAACCTGAAGATGTCATCAAGGGAAGGTATCCTCATCTCTTTCAGCCACAGGAGCCAGACGAGTCGAATTTGGATGACCAAATTCCTTAAGGTAGGGAAGATGTAAAGACCCAAATTTTTATTTTTAAATTTGAATTAATTAGGACCCTTGATTTAACCTTGATGGACCCCACATGTTATTATGGTTTGATGTTATTTAAATTTGAATAATTACTTAGTTACTCTGTGGGTCCCCTAAGTCACTGGAGTTTGAAAATTTTAGAGATGTGCTAAAAAATATAGAACTTTATTTGGATTAAACCTCTAGATTGTCTTGACTTATCTAAACTCTACTTAAAGATGAAATTTCCTCTCCTTTGGCTAAGTTTGGATAGGATAGAAACTCTTTCAAAACCTTGCTTATACTTTCCTATAAATAAAAACCACTCCCTTTCCTATTGAATCATATCTATGTACCCTAAGACCTCCCTCTCTTTGGTATAGAGTATTCTCCTTCTTTTTAAGGTATGATCTCTCTCTCCTTTTTCTTGTCCTTTTTGAAGTTACTATTGTAGTAATTATTTTAGCTTTCTTGCATGATAATCTAGATTTCAATTTTGTTATCCATGCCATGTAATCTGTATCATCAACAACATCCATCCGTAAGGCCCACCTAGTCTTCACCATGACCCATACATCTGATCAGGCCATAGGCTCCACCCACCAACCATGGATCACCATGGCATCCCCGGACCCCCATTAGCCAATCGGCCACCCAACTCGCATGGGCCGGTCTGAACCCATTCCTTCATCTTCTCCCATTCACGTGCCGGACCCACTTGTATATGATGCTCACTGTTCATCGTCTTTTTATCTTCTCCTTTACTTTTCTCCCTTCTTTGTGTTTTATCTTCGTCTGAGTCTCTCTCTTTTTCTGCCTTTTCTTTCTTCTCTACCTCTTCTCCCCTATCACTTCACCGAGATCACCTTTGCTGCACCTATCCACTGCATATCACCATATCCACCTCCATCTCACGATTCGGCCTTCACCTTCACCAAGAACCCACCTCTCGGTTTTGCACTTACCAGTTCCGGTCAACCTAAGGCCTCTTCCATTATCTTCTCCTTGTTCTCCTCCATGCTCAAAATCAGAATGCCTGCACTGGGATCCATCTGAGGATGCAACTCTGGTCTCTCTCTCATCTCCTCATTTTGTTTTCTCCTTCCTGTTCTCTGTTCTCGGTTTCTGTCTCTTCCATTGTTTATTGTCTTCCTCGGCTGCCCCTCTCTTTCTTTTCCTTCTCTGTTTTCTTCTCCGAGTTCTTCTCCTCCTCATCTTCTGTCCACCTCTGCAACTCAATCCCAGCCTCTCATTTCTCTTTTCTGTTTTTTCTGCCCTCGTACAACCCGAGCCCAGTTCCTTTTCTTATTTTTCTCCTTCTTCTCTGCGGTTTCTTCTTCCTTCTTGTGTTCTCCTGTTCTTTTCCTTCTTTTTTCCTTCTTTTCTAGTTTTCCTTGTTGGCTGTGAGCAGGATAAATGGAAACAAACTGAATGGGAGAGAGAGTTACACAGAGATTGTAATAGAAATTTCATTCGTTGGATGCTAATTTCACTGATACACACCTCTTAAATACACATAGGTGACTTCACAATAAAAGGACAAGTGTCCCATGACCCCTAAACTCTAGAACTAACAAATACACGTTCACATGAACGTTTGTGGACTTCTTCAGCAACATGACTTATTCAAAGCAGGTATTTGAATTAATATTTTAACACTCTCCCTTAATTCAAATGCCTTCAACACCAAGCATTCTTCGTAATTTGAAAACTTTTTCTCTAGAAAGAGCCTTTGTGAAAATATCAGCAACTTGTTCCTCCGTGCTACAGTACTCCAGCTTGATTTCTTTTTTTCCCACAAGCTCGCGAATAAAATGGTGCCGAACTTCTATTTGCTTTGTTCTTCCATGGAAAACTGGATTCTTTGTTAATTCAATTATTGACTTGTTGTCACAAAATAAAATTGTTGCTTCCACTTGCTTTTCCTTCAGGTTGGATAGAATCCTCCTAACCCACATAATTTGACAAGCCGCACTTGTAGCTGCCATATATTTTGCTTCGGTCGTAGACAATGCTGTCGTTTGCTGCTTTTTTGAGGCCCATGATATCAATGCAGACCCAAGACTAAGCCCATAGCCTGTAGTGCTTTTCTTGTCATCTACACAACCAGCCCAATCACTGTTAGTATAAGGGACAAGTTTGCAAGTTTTTGATTTTTTATACCTGAGTCCAAGATCCAATGTTCCACGAATATATCGTAGTATTCTCTTAGCTGCACCCATGTGAGCTTGACTTGGACTGTTTATAAACCGTGAAATCAAACTTACTGAAAACATTATATCTGGCCTTGTATGTGTGAGATAAATCAAGCCGCCAACCATACTTCGAGATTCTTTTGCATCCGCCTTTTCAATTCCATCTTCTAAAATAAGCTTCTCATCTGTATTCATGGGTGTTTTAGCAGGATTGCAATTTGACATATGAAATTTTTCCAGCAGATCCCTTGCATATTTTTCTTGGTGGAGAAAAAATACCATTTGAGTCTTGAACAACTTCCATCCCCAAAAAATAATGTAACAGACCTAGATCTGTCATTTCAAATTGGGACATCATATTTTTCTTGAATTCTTCAACTAATTTTGGAGAGTTACCAATAAATATCATATCATCAACATACAAACACACCATGAGAATTTCATCCTTACCTCTCACCTTCACATAAAGGGTCGGTTCACTTTCACTTTTTCGAAAATAATGGTCTAAAAAATATTTGTCAATCTTGCTATACCAAGCTCGTGGAGCTTGTTTGAGCCCATATAGTGCCTTTGTGAGCTTGTAAACTTTATTTTCAGACCCTTTAATTTCAAACCCAGGTGGCTGTTCAACATACACTTCCTCCTGCAACTCTCCATTTAAAAAGGCTGATTTTACATCAAATTGAAAGAGTTTCCATCCTTTTTGGGCAGCGACAGCTAGAATAGTCCTTATAGTGTCGATTCTAGCAACAGGAGAAAAGGTTTCAAAGAAATCAATACCTGGAACTTGTGCATACCCTTTGGCCACCAAACGGGCCTTATATTTTTGCAAAGAGCCATCTGCATTAAATTTGGATTTGTAAATCCATTTGAGCCCAATAGCCTCTTTACCTGGTGGTAAATCTACCAACTGCCATGTTTTATTTTTTTCAATGGCATTCATTTCAATTTTCATTGCATCATGCCAATTTTTCTCCCTTACTGCATCTTCAAAACAAGTGGGTTCAGTGGCAAAGCATATAAAATCACATGACTAATAAATATCAATAAGACTTCTGACTTTTCTAGGAGGTGATGTGGATCTAGTCAGACTAGATGGAGGATCGGGTGATGGATCAAAAGATGTGATCTCTTCTTCTTCAACAATTAGAGGGTAGTAATCAACCTCACTATCCCACCTGCATCCATCATTCTCATTAAAAATTACATCCCGACTAACGAATAAAGTTTCATTTTCAGGATTATAAAGTCTATATCCTTTTGTTTCTTCACTATATCCGACAAAAATGCACCTAAGACTCTTATCATCTAACTTGTGCCTTTTTTCACTTGGGACATGTGCATAAGCTATCGAACCAAAGATCTTTAAGTGACTTACATTTGGCTTCCTCCCATACCATGCTTCATATGGTGTTTTTCCATTAATTGCTTTTGTAGGAGAGCGATTAAGCAAATAAACTGCTGTAGATACTGCTTTAGCCCAAAAGCTTTTTGGAAGCCCTTTTTCTTTCAACATACATCTTGCGATTTCAACAATGCTACGATTTTTTCGCTCTGCGACTCCATTTTGCTGTGGAGTGAAACTTGCAGTAAGTTCTCTTCATATTCCTGCATCTTTACAGATCATAAGGAAATCCTTGGATGTAAATTCACCCCCCTGGTCAGTTCTTACTGTCTTAAGTAAAAATCCACTTTGTTTTTCTACATAAGCTAGAAATTGTAGAAAGCATGAAAGAGCTTCAGATTTTTTCTTAAGCAAATACACCCAAATCATCCTTGTGCAGTCATCAACAAATATTAAAGAATACTTGCTATCACCAAGTGAATTTGTGCACATAGGGCCACAGATATCAGCATGTACCAACATTAATGGTTGATTAGCCCTCCAAGATTTACCCACTAGAAAAGGGGTTCGATGATGTTTGCCAAAAATGCAAGCTTCACAAATTGTATTACCATAATGTACAATAGGTAAGCCAACAACCATATTTTTTTTAGACAGTGAATCCAAACCATGAAAATTTAGATGCCCATATCGCTTATGCCAAAGCCATGAATTATCATACTCCACAGACTTGAATGCATTGAGGGTAAGATCAGAAATTTTGAGAGGAAACATTTTATTTTGAGTCATTTTCACTGTCGTGACCAATTCCATATTCTTCTTTTTAAATAACATGCATTTATCCTCATCAAAAATAGCATAGTACCCCTTTTTCATTAACTGTCCCAAGCTAATTAGGTTTTGAGCCAAACTTGGTACAAACATAACATCATGTATAAGCTTTGTACCTGACTTGGTGTTCAGAGACAATTCCTTTGCCTTGCACCTGGACTTGACTATCATTCCCCATTAGGACTTGTGATCTTACTAATTCATCTATCTCAACAAATAATATTTTATCACCTGTCATATGGTTACTGCACCCACTATCCAAAAACCAAATATCTCCAACAAATTCAGCATTTGCAGATAAACATGAGAGAAATAAATTTGCCTCAACTTCATCATTTGTCTTTTCTTCATGGAAATTTGCTTGATTTTTGTTTTTATGCCAACAATCCTTTTCTTCATGTCCAAATTTGTTACAAATTGAACATTGAGGCACAGTTGAGGACTTTTTTTTATACCAACAATCTTTTTCAATATGGCCTCTTTTCTTGCAATTATAGCAGTGAGGAGGTTCGAGATTACCTTTGTTGTGGTTTCTCTCGTTTCCATTATACATGGCTCTTCCTTGGCCTCTTCCATGAAAATTTTGCCTCCCGTGACCACGACCGCGACCACGACCTTGGCTATTTCGCCTTTGGTTGGAGATAGCCCCTGCATTATTACTTGATCCCTTCTTTAAATCAAGTGTTGTCTGGAAAACCTGCTCAATTGGCTTATCTGTAGTTCTGTTTAATCTTTCTTCATGTGTTTGCAAAGAACCCATTAGTTGAGTCAAAGATAATTTAGTTAAATCCTTGGATTCTTCAATGGCAGCAACAACATGGTCAAATTTGGGAGTGAGACTTCTTAACACTTTTTCACCAATTTTTTGATCAGTTAGGTCCTCACCAAGAGACCTAATTTGATTCACATTGGTTGTAATTCTTGTAAAGAATCCCTGAATGGACTCAGAATTTTTCATCAATAAATTTTCAAACTCATGGCGAAGAGTTTGTAATTTCAAGGTAACAACTTGATTGGATCCTTTATATTCATCTTGAAGCAATTCCCATGCTTCATTTGACGTGGTGGCTCCCATTATCCTAGGAAAGATAGTCTCATCCAAAGCTTGTTGGATGTAAAATAAGGCCTTTGCATCCTTTTTCCTATTTTCTTTCATCTCATTTTTTTGGGCTGCAGTAAGTCTACCCTCTTGTGAGTCATATTCAGGTAACCCATTCTCAACTAAATCCCATAAATCATATGAAATAAATAAGGTTTTCATTTTGATACTCCAAAACTGATAATTATCACCTTTAAAAATAGGAACCAATGGTTGAGAAATACTTACAGCACTAGCCATTCCTTCCTTCCTTTGTTTTCTTTCCTCTTCCTTCACTTCCAGTCAACTGCCGTTTCCCTTCTTTCTTCTCTTCTTCTTCTTTTTTTTTTTCTTCTACGTAGGAGTGGCCAGAGAGTTTGCTGCTTTCCGCCTCATGAAACAAATGGGGTGGCAGGAAGGTGAAGGCCTTGGAAAGGACAAGCAAGGAAAACAGGATACCACAGGTGTGGGTCTAGATAAGGCGGCTAACAACTGGGCATTTGGATACCAGTCAGTTTGACAATATTCTAAAAAAATTGAGAGTGGTGGCGGAACCTATTAGTGAAGGCACACCTGTAGAGACAAATGGTCTCCGAGTAGATGCCCTTGATGGTACACCAAAAGTGGATCCAACGGTAAAAGCAACTCGACCGCGACTGCACTACACTGTCTTCTCCTTTTTCTTTTCTTCCTAGCTGAGTGTTTTCTGTTTTTTTTCCTTCTTTATTTTTCTTTCTGCTCTTTTTCTCTTTTCTCTTCTGTTTTCTTTCTTTCTACTCTTCCAACCGACTGCTCCCTTCTCTCTTGGCTTTTTTCTTTCTACTCTTCCAACCGACTGCTCCCTTCTCTCTCTTTTTCTCTCCTTTTTCTTTTTTTTTCTTTCCCAGCTGGCTGCTTCCCTTCTCTCTTCTCTTCTTTTTCTTTCTTCTTCTCCAAGCTTTGATACCACAAAATGTTGGCTGTCAGCAGGATAAATGGAAACAAACTGAATGGGAGAGAGAGTTACACAGAGATTGTAATAGAAATTTCATTCGTTGGATGCTTATTTCACTGATACACACCTCATAAATGAACATAGGTGACTTCACAATAAAAGGACAAGTGTCCCATGACCCCTAAACTCTAGAACTAACAAATACACGTTCACATGAACGTTTGTGGACTTCTTCGGCAACATGACTTATTCAAAGCAGGTATTTGAATTAATATTTTAACATTCCTTCCATCGAAACAGAGCCTATTTGCCACCACCACCGCTGCATCTCCATCTCCTTCTTCTGTTCCTTCTTTGTTTGACTTTTTCTTCCTTGGTTCTCTTTTCTCTTTTCTCTTTCCGTTTCTTCTCTGCAACTGAACCTGGTCGTGCTCTTCTTATTTTCACTGTTCTCTTCCCCCTGTCTTGTTCCTTCTCTTTCTCTTTGTCCTTCTCGTTTTCTTTCCTTCTCTTCTTTTCTCTCCGTTTCCTGGCCAAGTAATCCAGTTCAGAACTGGTACCCATCTCGGAACCAGTCCAGCCGGTTGGTACTCCTCTCTGGATCGTCCTCCTCACTCCTTCTCCTCCAGCTTTCTTCTTCTTCCTCTGCTCATCCTCTTCCCTTTCTTCCTTGTCTTGTCTACACTGTCTTCTCCTCTTTCCGTTCTTCTATCTCTCAACCCATCATCTTCACCGTTGAGTAATAGCCATCCCACATTGCTCGTTCTTCGTTCTTACTTTTGATTTCATCTTTCTTTCTGCTCCTTCGTTCCCAGTTCCTTCCTTGTTTCTCTCTTATCTTGCTTTCTTTTCTTAGTTCTACTCTCCCGTTTTTCCTACTACCCTGCAATTCTCTTTCTCCTCCGTTTTTCTATCCTGCATTCTCAATCTCTTTCTACTGCATCTTCTTCCTGTTTTTTTTTTCTCCTCCCTGGTTTCCTTTTTCTTCTCTGTTTCTGAGCTGCTTTCTCTCCTCTTGCTCTTCTTCTATAACTTCTTCTTTTGGTGTTTTTTCTTTCTTTCCATCGTTTGCCCTTTTTTCTCTTTCTCCTGATAATTGCTCTCTTCTCATCTTCTTGTTTTCTTATACCCCCCTTCTCGGGTTTCCTTCCCTCCCTTCGTGCAGCCGTGCCCATTTTTCAATAGGGAAGAACCCATCTTCATCTTCTTCCCTGCTCTCTTGTCTTTCTCTCTGACATCCCTTCCTTGCTGACTCTTCTTTCCCTGTTTCTTCTACCGTTCTCCTTTTCATCCGGTTCTTCTTCTCCCTCTTTGCTTTCTTTTCTTTTTCCTCCTTACTTTCTTTTCCTTCTCTCTTCATCTTCTGTTCTTCCTCTTCTTCGTTTTCCTCCCCTGTTCTTCTTCTTTTTTTTTTCTTTGCTGCTTCCGCTGTCACCGTGACCACTAACCCAGCAACCATGCTATCATCATCTCTCCCTCTCTTCCCGTTTTCTTCTCATCCCCGCATTGGCTTCCCACTATACAGCTTCTTCTTCATCCCTTCCTTCTTTCCTGTGCCAATGAATCCACCTCTGAACCCAACTGAACCCAGCCCAAGAAGTAAAAACAACTGCACTTAAATCCATCTTAGATTGCAACCCAGCTAGACTTTGTCACCCAGTACTAAACCAGTTTAATCTATTTAGTCTACCTGCATGGATGTTCAATTCAAGTCATTTAGGCCCATTCGTAGGTTCTCCAATATGCCTTATGACCCAACTGAGAAACCATTTAATCTTTTATCGAACTAAGTCCATATCGCTCTGGCCCATTTAAGCAAAGCTATGGGCACGCACAGTGATCTAGTATGCAACCTATGAACCCAAGCCCACTCAGCTGATCCCATATGGCCCACTGCCCTTGGCCCAAGTTTAACCACCATGCTTGGATGCATGCATGACCCAAACTACTCAAGCCTATTTGCATTATCTAAATAACCCAGCCCAAAACCAGTATGTGCTAAATCATTACACTAGGTTGTGCGTAGGCCAAACCCAAATTAATTGCACAAGTCTAAACCTTAATTATATGTTACCGATCATTAACAGGAACTCACACCAGACTTCCGGACCAAGTCAAGGCAAAATTTTCAATCACTGGTAATTCAGGCAAGTAGTCTTATCAAGATTCCTTAACTATAGAGTTTTCAGGTCTTGTTTCATTTTGATTTAAAAATGTGAAAATTTGGAGAGTATTGAAATAATCTTAGTTTATTAGGATATTTTGTTCCTTTGATATGCTTATATATTGGTTACATCAGACTTAATCTTATTTCCTTGCCACCATTATGCTCAATGGATTTTCATAAAATTTATTGCTGATTATTAGTTATCATTGAATCTGTACTGCTGAAAAATGTAAGAAATCTTGGTAATATGATATTTAAGTATGATCTCAACCATTTGCTATCTTGTGATTGAAAAGGCTTTAAATTTTCGAATCTGATATTTGTATTCTTAAGGCATTTTCTAAGGTATGGGCAATGCATCGTGGAAAACCCACACGTGGATTTTAACCTCTTTTTGGATATGACATTGGGATTGGAACTCCTTTATGTTATATTACTAGTCTGCAGCTAGTTCCCACTTTGGTTTGGAGATTACCGGTATTCTCAGGCTTTATGCCACTTTAGATATGAAAATGGCTAGTACCTGGCAGGTACTTTGTGCTTGTGCAGGCTTAACTCTGGCGAGCACATTTTGATATTTGGTTTACTACGGAGATGCCTTTCTTTTACTTATTGACTTGGTTATGGGTTCATTATTTGAAATACCTTGAAATTTGGTCATTTACCCTCTTGATATACTCGTATACTCGAACCGTGGCTCTAGATTTGATTTCTTGAATTGTTATCTATCTGCTAGGTTTTATGGTGTGTATTACTTGTTGAGTTTTACTCACTCATATTTTTCCCCCACAAGTCTCGAGGTTGAGCGAGAACCCGAGGAAGCCTAACTTGGTTTGTGGGAATCGGGATTGTGGGAATCGGGATTGTGGGAAGAGCTGCGAAATTCCATATTAGAACATTTGATTAGGGATTTATTTACCTTTGAGATGTTTATTATTCTTATGTTTAAGAGTTACAGTCACTTTGAAATTATTCAGTGGATTAATGTAGGATATTAATCATATAAACTCATTTGGATTATGTTAATAAAGTTTAGAAATTGTTTAAATTATCTATTGTGGACCCGTTATGCCTCGGGATTTTAGGGTCCCAAGGATTTCAGATTTCGGGGCCTGACATCCATACTAGCTCATCGGGAGATGCATTCCTAATGATACCCGTTACTCATTCATTTTATTCTACCATGATCATGCATGTAGGGGCCATTTTAGTTCTAAAAAGACAATTGCAAAAATTTTGCGGTGTGATTTTACTGGCCCACAATCTTTAAAGATTGTCACACTTTTTGTTTAAACTGTGAGAAGTGTCAAAGGCTTGGGAATCTCAATCGAAGGAACATGATGCCCTTAAATCCCATACTTATTGTGGAAATTTTTTATGCATGAGGAATTCACTTTATGGGGCCATTTCCAAGTTCTTTTGGAAATCTTTACATTTTATTGGCAGCAGACTATGCTTCCAAGTGGATAGAGGCCATAGATAGAGAGAAATGACCACCATGTGGTGATCAAGTTCACAAGGGATCACATCTGCTCTTAATTTAGTACACCCAAGGTGGTTATTGGTGACGGGGGCACCCACTTTTGTAACCATCCTTTCAAGCATTTGTTGATAAAAATACTCTATCACTTATAAGGTTACTACACCTTAGCACACACAAACAAGTGGCCTAGCGAAAATTTCTAATAGGAAAATTAAGCAAATTTTGGAAAAAACAGTTAATGCCACTCGGAAAGATTGATCTTTGCATTGGATTGACGCACTATAGGCCTATCGAACTGCTTAGAAGACACCTATTAGGATGTCCCCATATAGGTTGGTCTATGGGAAGGCTTGCCACTTGCTTGTTGAATTGGAACATAGAGCTTATTGGGCTATCAAAAAGTTTAATTTTGACTCAGGTATTGCAGATAGTCTGTGCAAATTGCACCTCAATGAGTTAGAAGAACTTAGGAATGATGTCTATAAGAATGCCAAAATTTACAAGGAAAAGATGAAGCTGAACCATGATAAGCCAAATTTGAGAAAATCATTTAGACCAGGTATGAAAGTCCTTTTGTATAACTCTTGGTTACATCTGTTTTCGGCTAAGTTAAGAACCCGGTGGACTGGTCCATTCATTATCAGGACTATTTGTTTTCATGGTCCTATGGAAATTGAAAACCCCAAAAATGGGGATGTTTTCAAAGTCAATGAATGGTCAATGGTTGAAATCGTTTCTTTAACTAAAAGACAAGCATACTGAGGAGATCCATCTTTAGGATTCCACCACCAAAACTAAGCATCATCTTCATCGTATTCACCTGATTGCATTTTTCATTCATCATAGTGAGGAAATATTAGGTCTAGGTTGGGGGGTGCGTGCAACTTAGTTGCTTGTTTCTATTTTTCAAGGAAAAGAAAATATTAGGAGTCCTTGGTCCTGCTGAAGACATTAAACATAGCACTTGTTGGGAGGCAACCCAATGGTTTCTAGTTACGTTTAGTGCATTTGGTTTGTGTTAAAGCTTGATATTCCTTCTGACATTGAGATCATCCATGTGATGAAAATAAAGGAGGCCTTCGAGTAGGAAATGAAGGCTAAACAATCGCTGCCGTTTGATGGTAGGAGCCTCAATGCCATTAAAAATAGATCTACGAGGATTAGTTATTGTTACCATTGTTTGCAATTTAATTGAGACTCAATTTTTAGGGAAAATGGAAAAAGATGCAATAGATTAGTCTAGTCCTCATCATGTAAAGAAATAAGAAAACTACTGATTCGAAAACTACTGAGCAAGACCAAAGAAATTTGGTCTAAGATGGGTTACATCGGTAGGGACCAAAATGAATACTTGATAAGGCAAGATGAAACATAGCCACAACTTGTCTAGGAATCTGATGTTAAAAGACCCCCATGTTGGTCAGAGGTGGACTAATTTAGGTTGTAATTTTTTTAGGTTGTTTGATTTTTAAAAGTTTTACATCTTTCTGCAAAAAAGAAAAAGTCTTAGGAAAAAGGAGGTTTTCACAAGAATTGAGGCGAATTGAAGATATTTAAGAAATTTAGAATTTTTGAATTTTTGGAAGAAAGTAAAAAGAAAGTCCATTTTTTTAATAATGAAGCCTATCGAAAGATTACCAAAACTTGTCCCCACTATATATAGTTTACATTTTTTGAAGTTTGTATATGAAGCTAAAATTATTGCTCTCAGAACTTCTCCAAAGGATTCAATGAGAATATGAGATTTAGTTCATAAATACTTCTTCCCCAATTCATTAAAGGGAATTAATTCGGTCAAATTGGAAAAGGCTTTCTTTTGTTTGGGGATTGAAGTGCTTTTCCTCATTGTTTTGCTAAAAAAAAGTGTTATTACCTAGTAAGCAGTAAGTGAGAAGAATAGTGTTTTGTGACTAGTTTGGGTTCGTAGCTTTTTTAACTAGAGCTATGTCACGCCCCAAACTCGAGAATTGGGGATTAGAATGGGCCCCGGAGTGTGACACATGTAATCCCAGAGCAATCCGTGCCATGTGAAGGCACGCACGACCCAGTACAAGGAAGATTCCATAAGAATGTGTGAGGAAGTTCCACAAATACATAGATTATGTTTCAACAATAAGCAGAAGCTTGTGAAATACACCTATAATGATCATAAGCAATAATGAAAACATTATTCATTCATAAATATAGCTAAAGTTTGTTACTCATCCAATCACATACACATGACGAAAAAATACCTTAACACATACAAAATCCAAATTACATGTCCATCCAATCATAGTCCCAAACAACATGATAAAGATGGCATGTTTAACCACAAGTTCATGCATATCTAACACTAAACAACCCAACAAGAAACTCATTGACGCTCTTCGTAGGATGACTAATAGAAAACGTTGCCTTCGTTCCACTCATCTACACCCCTAGGAACCATTGAGGTTCCTTTCAGGGCATGTTGATTATCGTACTAGTATTGGGTTCAGTATTTGTAATACTAAGAGTAGCACTGTTAACACGACAATTAAGCGAATATAAAGATATATAAGACCATCATGATATATCAAATGAATTAGAGAACATATTGATTAAAAGAAAGCAAAAATCATAAGCTAGGCATGTTGTGCATGAAGTAAGCATGAGTAACAAATCATGAATAGAAAATCGTAACATACTAGTTAGCATCCATGAGGCTAAATTTTCTTTAAGAAGAAAGTATAACATACAGAAGGGAATATTGTTAGGGGATCAGTCTAGCTTCCCGAGGAGTGCCGATTAACTCCTCTATAAACTACTGCAGTAGTGACATAAGGAATACCTAAATTGGTCTCGTAGAACTTAGTAAGGGTACAAACTAAGTGGTGCCGACTCAACATATCAAGACCGACTCGAATTTATATCATACATACTTATCACTAATCATAGTGATTATCTTATGTTCGTACATTATCATTCATACCTATCATCATATCATACACAAGGTAGTATTGGTCTTGAGAACATATTCAATCATAAAAATCGGAATTAAACAAAATAACTGATAATCAGACAATGCATACTTAGATGAGCTAATAGACCTCAAACCATCTCAACCTTAGTTACACTTATTTTGGCTCATAGGCTCACACTCAAAGAAGCTTCGGCTCAAATTTTGCCTCAAGGTTCACCAGGCAGAATGGGTACATGATTTAATCATGTTAAGGGCGAGGTTATTTAACAATATGAATGCATTTAGATTGAGTAAGTATCAAGGATATTTACTGGCCAACCCATGCTATATAATCCGTGATCCCAAGGGCATTCAACACGATGTATTTATAAAGCATTCATGTCACTGTGTTACCAAAATCTTGGTGTTACATTGTATATGCAAAGGATACCTCTTCTTATGCCAACACCTATAATGTGACATCAAGAAACGATGCAAAAGATCAAAGGGATAAGTGACAGCTCTTCACTCTTCCTCCTTATTATTTAATCACCATTGGGCTAATTTAATTAGGGCAAAGGTGCCACATCTAAAGCCTAACAAGTCTTTGAAAGTCACTAATTTCCCTAAGTTTCCGTGTTCTTACGACTTAATCGTGTATGGGTTATGGCTTTGCTAAATGGCATAGGATTTCCCTTAATTTTCACACGCATTTATGGCTTAGTCATATATTGGCCTATGGCTTAGCCGTATGAAACCTATGATTAGGCCACGGCTTGACTACTGCTTAGCTGTAGCACAATCCACGGCTTAGCTGAGGATCAGCCCTAGAGGAAAATTGGTTTTAGGTGTTCTCAGGAAAGCTAGCCATAAAATGGCTTGCAGCTTTGGTCACGGGGTGGTTACAACTTAGCCGTAGTTCATTTCATGACTTGGCCATGGGTTAACCATAAAACAAATGTAGAATTTGAGCTTTCTGGATTCTAAGCTGTAGAACACTTACGGTTTAGCCGTGAGCTTCATCATAAGCTTCATAATTTCTAGAATTGTTTTTGAAGCATGAGTGCAGTACAGAACTCCTGAAATTTGGTCACAATGAGATTTCTTTTGTTGCAAATTATCATAATAGGTCTTATAATGCCCACATTTCATCAGTATTAGATAATCACACTCATTATCACTTAATCAAACATATATATATACTTAATCAAGGGGTGAAGGAGCTGTTAACTTGCATTTAGAGTGATTACTTCAAGAATCAACAAATTTAGACATGCATATAGTAATATATACTCTTATATGTGCCTTATATCAGTGCTTGACCCAAAACCTCCGTTGTTTTAATGATGGATAAAGCCTCAATAGAAGAAAATCCTATTACATCCAAAGACATGGAATGAGTGAATCTAATGTAAGATGCATGCATGCTGCTAATTTGAGTCTCCTTGACTCTATTGGGCTCAAAGAAATGAAATTGTATTAGAGTTCTTACCTTGGGGAGCTGTAAAGAAGATGAGAGAACGAATTTGTGAGTTTCAAAGGAAGAAGATGAACAACGAAGCAAGGAAGAAGGAGTGGAAGTTATCGATCTTCTATGCACAGCTCCAAGGCTTGAGTTCCAATTATTGGAGGAGGAGAAGAACGAGAAAAGAGGAGGTGAAGATGGAGCGCCAGCAGCTGCTCTTGAGAGGAGTGGGAAGGGTGAAGAGTTTGACTTTTGAATCATAATTTTGCTGAGATTTGCATGCAAGTACAGCTTGTTCACAGAGTTTCCAATTTGAGCCAGTTGGACTTCAATGGGCCAAGATGGATTCGAATTGAGCTGCACTTAGTGAGAAAGATGACCCACAAGATGAAATATACATGATGCAACTAATATGGTGTTTGAATGATGCAACCATGTGACTCTAAAATTACAAGAAGATCCTTAACTACCTAGGCAAGTTTTGAACCCAATCTAACTATCTATCCATGACCTAAGCCCAAGGGGGATTTGAGTTAAATTAGACAAAACGGTTATTAGTTAACACAAAACAAGGTTAATTATTATAAATCAATATTAGTTGGGATTTGGGCCTTACATCCTCTCCCTCTTAAGATCATTCGGTCCTCCAAATACAACATACCTTAGGTAAAAGTTTTGGATATTTCTTGTTCCTCAAGCTCCCAAGTAGCTTCTTCTTACCCATGATGGTCCGATAGAATGTTAACCCATTTAATTGTCCAAGTACACAGCACTTGGTCCTTGGTGTCAATGACACGAAGGGGTCTTTCTTCATAGCTCACGTTCGGCTTAAGTTGGATGTTGTCTATCTCGATAACATGTGAAGGGTCCGGAAGATACTTCCTAAGCATTGATACGTAAAACACGTCATGAACTCCCATGAGTTGAGGTGGTAATTTCAACTTATAAGCCAAATCTCTCACACTACTTTGAATCTCAAAACCCTACAAATCGCAGAGCTAACTTGCCTTTCTATTAAAAACTAATAGTGCTCTTCATCAGAGAAACTTTAAAGAAGACATTGTCTCCCATTTAAAATTCAAGAGGTCTATGGCAATTGTCTGTAGAGCTCTTATGATGAGATCACACAATCTTCAATCTATCTTGAACCCTTTGCACTTTTTCCGCCATATCCGCAATAAAAGAAAGCCCATGGAGACTTCTAACTCTGACTTCTTCCCAACAGACCTATGTACAGCACTTACGACTATACAAAGCTTCAAAAGGAGCCATTCCAATGCTCGCGTGATAGCTATTGTTGTACTCAAATCACATAAAGAAAGGTGTTCATCCCACTCTTTCCCAAAGTCTAACACGCAAGCTCGAAGCATGTCTTCAAGAGTTTGTATTGTACGCTCCGATTGTCCATGTGTCTGAGGATGATAAGCAGTGCTGAAATTGAGTTTGGTACCCATGGATTTCTGAAAAGACTGCCAAAAGGAAGATACAATTTACTATCTTGGTCAGATGCTATAGAAACTAGAGTGCCATGCAACCGTATAACCTCTTCTACGAAGATTTTGGCCATCTCAAGAAATTTCATCCCTTTCTTAATTGGAATAAAATGGACTGACTTTGTTAATCGATCAATAATCACCCATTTAGTATCATAATGTTTGCTCGTCCGGAGCAACCTTGAAATAAAATCTATTGAAATATTTTTCCATTGCCACTTTGGAATATGCAGAGGAAGTAACAAACCAGGAGGCTTTAATGTTTAGCCTTCACACGTTGACAGGTAAGATATCTTGTCACAAAACCTATAATGTTTCTTTTTATGTTATTCCACCAGAACCCGTCATTCAGATTTCAGTACATTTTGGTACTCCTGGGGTGTATGGAATATCTAGCGTGATGTGCTTTAATCATGATTGCTTCTTTTAGATTTTGTGCTGCTAGAACACATAGTCTATCTCTGAAATATAACACAACACACCATCAACCAACTTGAAATCTGGTCTCTAAAATATATGGTCACGAATCTTAATGAACTCTATGTCCTCAAATTGTCTATTTTTAATTTGCTATATCAAAGTGGGTTCAAAGACAGACATAGCTACTAACATGACCTTACCATCCACGAATTCAACTTCCACATCTAAATCTAGAAATTCTTCTTCTAAGGACCACTCACCACACATAGCTGCTATCTTAATAACTGATTTCCTACTTAGAGCATCAGCCACGACATTTCCTTTTCCTAGAAAGTACTTAATTGGGAAGTTGTAGTCCTTTATAAACTCTAGCCATCTACACTGTCTCATGTTGAGATCATGTTGAGAGAATAAGCATTGAAGACTACGATGATCACTATGGACTATAAATCTCTCTCCATACAACTAGTGTCTCCACAACTTCAAAGCAAAGATGATAGTGGCCAATTCTAGATCATGTGTGGCATAATTCTTCTCATGTTCCTTAATTGTCGAGATCCATATGCTATCACTTTTCCATTTTGCATTAATACACATCCCAACCCAATTCTTGAAGCATCAGTATATTCTTGGATACAAGGGTATTCTTGGAAACACTGGCGAAACCCCGGACTCAATCCTGAAAAATTGCAAAAGACCCCCAATAATTTTGAAAATTTTATGTTTTTTAACTTTTTTATATATTTGTTTTAGATTGAGGCCCCCAAGACAAATTTCCTGGGTCCGCCAGTGCTTGAAAAGAAATTAAGTTCATCAAATGCACATATGGGTGAGAATCAGTGAATGGCGTTCTCAGTTTCTATTTATATGTACCGATGTGGAGCAACCTAATTGGAGGGGATTTGTTTTTCCGCCATATTATGGTGCAGCAAAGATGCCCAGTAGCCCTGCCATCAGCCAAAACACTTACTTCCACGAGAAAGAGAAACTTCATCAGTTTTTTTCTCCATCTACTCTATCAGAGTCAGGGGTACAATGGCATTACAAAATAAAATACACCATAGAATAACGAAAATAACCACAAGCCTTGAGCCTTGGTCTTCACTAACCTAAACAACCCCAACAAATAGAATCCTCCTGCCCGTTGCAGATTTGTCCTGTTGTCTTGGATCCAAATTTCTTTTAGATTGACCCACGTGCTTCAGACTCAACCCAGTTCTCAATCATCTAACATACGAGGACCTAGTTCTCTCGCGCAGTCGTGGCCCACCCACTTGTTGCATCAATGCAAGGGACAAAAGCAACGGAGACCAAAAACAAAAGGAAAGGAATAGCTGGCGATATATTATTTTTATTTAAAAAAGACCACTTCCTCCTCTGATGTTGTTTAGCTTTTCTTTAGTTACCTGTTGAATCAAATTTTAAGCCTAGATCATTTTATAAAAATACCTTTAAACCTTTGAAACTATGGGCCTGTTTGGTATATCTTATCAGTTTGAAATAGATCTACGTGAAATAGATTTATTTGAAATGGCTCTATTTGGAATGATTGTTTTAGAAACGGCCCCATTTGGCAACACACAAACACTAATTAGAATAGATTATTTTAAATCAATGGTTCAAAGTTTTTTACAATTTTCTTGAGATCTAGAAGGAATCAAGCATTTAAATTTGACCCCATAGCCTTTTTTAGTATTCCAAAGAGGATTAACAGTTCGGATATGGATATATAGGCCCACAAACAGCATAAAATTACATTAAATGGTCCTTTTTTTTTTTGGAAATATCACAAAATCTACAAAAGATCAATGGTTCAAATCTGAATCCATAGCTGTATTTGAAGTGCTACATATTTCCAACGGTTAAGATGGGAACTTCCTGGCCCAAAATACGAAATAGAAACTGAAAAAACAAACTGATGAAACATCACGGTTCAACTGTTTAGAAAATGTGGGACTATCCAACGGTTCTCAGTTTTTTATCATTTTCTCTAAATATGGACCCAATCAGTGGCTGGAATTAATAAATATAGTGATTTTCAATCTGTCAAATAGAATTAACAGTTCTGCTCTTGATCACGCGCTTACAAAATCCAAAAAATTGGATCCAATGTTATGTAGTTTTCCCAAAATATCTTGAGATCCAAGGCACATCAACGGTTGAACTTTCACATATCAGCCGTTTTTGGCCTTATTCATGATTCCAACGGTTCAGATTATTGTTTAGGGTCCTAAAATTGAAGACAAAAAGAGAAAACTAGTAACTCTTAAACTACCGCCTCAAATAGGATGTCTTTCCACTTCACATGCAAGCGTCTGTTACAAATCATGTCGTTTTAACGCTGGCCAAAATAGAGGATAAACCTCTTATATCAGTTTTGAAATGGAGGTAAGTAAGGTGGTTACCAAACAGTCATAAACAGTTTTCAAACAGTATTAAGAGGAAAAGAGCATGATAATAGACTTTTCAAACGGCCCCATATCATTACTACCATGATTAATTTTTATTTATTCATTTTTTCATACATGTGTATATATGCCATGATTTACAACCAAGCGATCAAGGTAGTAGACATTTAAAGTTTCAAAGAAACAGTACTGGAAAATGTGAATTCTAAGATATAAGACAATATATTTGGCAAAAATTGAAAATGTTATGAGTAAAGAGCAAGACAATCACAACATTATCTGAAGCATTAGTAAAAACATATCAAAAGATTATATAAAAGTCAAATTGATAGAATTATTCATAATCATAATTCTGCATTTTTAAATTTTAATTATTGAAGATCAATTTATTTTCTATTACATTCTTTTTTCTAAAAAAATATCCCAAAGAATCCACAAAATTGATAATAACCAACATTTTCCCCATACAATAATTAATTTACTGAGAGTAATTAGTGCACCGCTGAGATTTGGGAGTGTTCAATGATAAAAAAATACAAGAAAACAAGCAAAAAAAAAAAAAAGATAAAAATTCAACTCCATGCACCAGATTGGTTCAGAAAAGTAAAAATATGTTGTCAAACTCTGTGGTGTTGGGTAAGAGAAATGACAGTTGCCATGGGAAGAGAGACGTTGTAATCCGAGTTCTTGGACATATCTCCAAGCTCCACATCATCTAACAATTAGAACATCCATGAAACATCCCAACTACTTCAATCTTTTGTCAGCATTGAAAGATTCTACAACTCATACTCATCCTTCAAAAATAAATCAGATCCAGTTAAAAACATCTTAACTAGCAATCCAATATAAATAGGCCCTCTATTTAATGAACTCAGAACATAAAGATAGGCCTCTGCAATTTGACTCATAAAAAGGGTAGGATTGACCACTTGCATACATCAAATGGCCCCAATCACACTGGTGAAAATAGCATTTCTGGTGGTGATCATAACAACCACAGTGGACAGCTATGAAGTCAGAAGCATGTGGATGAAGGAAAAAGAGACCAAGATGGTTTTCTACATGCAAGATTGGGAATCTGGTAAGAATGTAACAGCGGTCCCTGTGGCGGGAAGGAACGCTACAAATTCAAGCATACTCAACTTCGCGACGATCATGGTTGTTGATGATGCAATTACGGAAGGGCTAGATCGGCAATCCAAACAGATTGGACGAGCGCAAGGGATCTATGTTAACTCAGCATTGGATGCTTCTGATCTTCACCTTCTCTTTTCCATAGTATTCACTAACAAAAAGTACAATGGTAGCACCATTGAGATCCAGGGGGCAGATCGATTTTTCCTGAAGCAGAGAGAGGTGTCCGTGGTGTCTGGAACAGGGTATTTTCGATTTGCTAAGGGGTTCGCGGTGTTGGAGACAGTCTACCTTGACCTGGCTAACCTCAATGCAGTGATCAAGTTCAACGTCACCATTCACCACTATTGAACTGATGGTTCACTCTTTTCAGGAGTGATGTTTCTTCTTTTTCTATTTATAGCTGTCTTGCAGTAGTTAATTTGTGACAATAACATGAGTGGACTAGTTAGGCAATCACTAGGGGAGAGCCTTTCTTGGATTTATTCTGTAAGAATTCATTGATATGCATTTTGTAATGGCAGATGAAATAAATAAAAAGGAACATTTATAACTTCTTCAATTATGTGACTCTTTTCACATACCCAGCTAGGGAGGCTGGGACCCAGAAGAAGCAACAGCCAAGGTTAAGAAGCCCGCTTTGCGGAAAGAGTAACCTGCAAATCAAAACACTGAAATTGGGGTACCCAACCAACTGTCAGGCAACTGTTGTTCTCTCCAATTATGTGACTTAAAATACTGAAATATCATTTTACCACCTTTAGCAACATTGCATTGGACGCACTTTCGGTCATCACCAATCAAATGCCTCAATGAGTGTCAAACTAGAGCTGGTGTCAATCCATGGGAGCAAGTTTCAAATTAGTAGCATCCATCATCAAATTGCTAGCATGTGGGTTGATGAAAAGGGGTCCTCCAGAGTGTTCATTTCATTTAAATATAAGAGTGTGCGTCTCTCATGAAATCATCATATTCATGTGTATTTTTGCAATCCAAATATGTTTTGTGGGACCTGTTCTCATCAATTTCTACCAAGTATCTAATGTATTCAAGTGTTCTTGATGTCCAAAACCTGAGTTATTCCTCCATATCAATGATCTGGCTTATACGATCTACTCAAATTGCAATATATATATATATATATCTATATATAGATACAGGGCTTTGATCCTGTGAGAACTGTTCTCATGCATCTACCGTGACTTTTTTTGGGGCCCACTTGTGGGTTTCATTTGGGGATAGGACTAGGGGGATAGAAAGATCTATGTGGGATCAGCCCACATATTAAGTTTGGCCTCCAATCACATGTCCCTAACCCCTTTATCTGTGGCCTACAAATTCAGTCTACTCGGATTGGTGCACAGTCAATCCGATAGTCCAGTAAATTTGGATCTCACCAAAACTTGAGGCGAGTGACTATCGGGGGCCGGGGTTGTAGAGGGCGGGGGGAGGGGTCTTTGTGTATTGTAAGGTTTGGATTGGATAACAGATGAGCCCAACCTAGAGTTTTCACGAAAAAATGGTAAAAACTAGTTCTCATAGAATTATTTCTCGTATATATTATATGCATATATATATATATATATATCCCAAAACCCACCAATCCCTTCATATTATTGGAGGAATGAGCGATCCTTTAAACCTTTATCGTGCAGAAACTTTTAAAATCATTATATTATTTCACCTTATGTGTATTGTAGATATAGCAATAAATGGAAGAATTACAGAATTGTTATGAATATGATGTATGTTTAGTTTTTCCTTTTTTGGTAACCTTGGTAAAGGGCTCGACCTGAATATAGACACAATTCACACATGTAAGATAATAGGAAAACAACTCACACATACGAGGTAATGAGGACTCACACATGTTAGGAAATAAACACAACTCACACATACGAGATAGTGGAGACTCACACATGTGATGAGATAAAATATTACTCACATATAGGAGATAATAAAAACTTACATACGCAAAAAGTAAGAAAGCCAAATTTAAACATGTGACCTCTGAATGATAACAGGCACTCCTTACCATTAAGGGAAAAGCGATTCTTAAATATCCTGTATGTTAAAGACAAATAGTAGAGGATTGACCAATAGTATATTCTTTTGATAACAAGAAGCATTGTCTACGCTCAATACCATTACAAGTATACATGAAGTAGCCTCCAACCCAAAATAGGGAAAAAATAAAACTTGAAGTAGTTTCTTCTAACTCTCCCCTCTCTTAGCCAATTAATTATCGCACATGTCATGGTTTGTGTGATGATGTAAATTTAATCAATCTATAATTAAAACTGCACATGCACAATTGTCCTTTTGAGACAGTGGCAAGTACAAGTCGATCCCATAGGGAGCACTTTTTAAAATTTATTTTAAATAACAATAAAATAAATATGAATCAAAATAGATCAAGATATGAATGAGAAATCAAAATAAAACTACTATGCAAATAAACTAATGATAATGATGATAAAAGTAGAAAAGAGCAACAAGGAATCCATTAAATGAATTTAATAACCAATTTATGCAATTTAATTTAATCTTTACTCTAAAAAATAATTCAGGTTAGAAACAACTTAATGTTTCTGATACAAATGATTTTTTCTTTTTAAAAACCAACTTTTTAAAAAAAGAATCCAAGACCTCCATCACCACATTAAAGTAAAAATTATTTTAAGCATCATTTCCCAAATTAAGAATAAAACATCGAAAGCATATAAGGCTAAGAATATTTTATCTAAATAAGAATAAATGATCAGAAAACAATTTATTATGAACATAAAATGGAGGTTTGCCTGAGGTACGATGACAAATCTATTATTCTAAGCATGCATTATTGAGACATTTAAAAGAATAAATTAACAACATTAATTGAAAGTAGAATCACTTAACTTCATTGTTGTGTTCTGACCTAAAAATCTACTCCATTGCAAAGGAAGAAAACTTCATTGATGTTATCACGATGAGTGCAAGGATACTCTCAACACTCGTCTAGCACACTTTTAGAACAAGATTCCAGAATACTTAGAATATTTCTCAAATCACACTATCTAGAGAGAGAAAAGAAAGAGAAGAGAGTAGAGAGATGAGTTGCACGTTCAAGGGTTTTGATGATTTTAATAGCCATGGGATCATCCTCTATTTAAAATAGTGTGTGGCATTAGTTGGATGGAATTGAAATTCCATCACATGTAGTTCTTCTTTGGCCTATTGGGTTTGCACATGAGAGTCCACCTTCTTTAATTTTGTTTGTGACTCAAACTCATCCAACATGCCTTCTTTTTTCTTCAATCATCTTGAATTGAAAGGGAGTGGACCCACAATTTAATCCTGGTCGTGAGATGGGGGATATATAATGGCTTGACTTTTTATTTGGTAAAACCTTTTCCATTATCTCCAATTATCCAAGAAGAGATGAGATGAGTGCTTTGATAATTTCAAAATCCTTTTCTTTAATCTCCATTTTTTACTCTTCCATGATCTCTTGTTAGCATCCATTTTGGACCAGTGGGGACCACTTACCATTATGGCCATGCAACACAAAGTGGGCTAGGATTAAAAAGATGTAATCTTGAATCTGCAATGGAATAGTTCACCTCACTTGGATTGTAGTGGAGTGCACATGGTTTCACGTGGCTGTATGCGAGTTGCTAATTTGGAAAGCCCCATAGTATTGGAAATTTATACTAAAAGCATCTTTTATATCTTTGTGATTAACTAATTTATTTATTAGTAAGGTTTGTCTTTTTATCTTTTAATGAGAATTTTTATGGACAAATGGTTGCATTGTTTTTATTATGCATGTGTGTGCCTCTTATTTTATAAAGTAGATAAGTTGGTGTGTAGAGTTCAACTTATACATGGAATACTTGTTTGTCGATTCCTATAGATTATAAATTATTATTGTTCACAATCTAAATGGAGTTGGACACAACATCGGTACGATTGTAGCATGATGTTTTAGCAGGCTTGTCTTGGCTGTGGGAAATGGTATAGTTTCGACTAAATATGCTAGTACGCTTTGCGCATATTGAACAGGACCGTTTTTGGATTTATTGTCTTTACACTAATTATATAAGACAACTCCGCCAGTTTTTGCTGCCAGTCCCAAGCCCAGGTAAAGGAGGAGGGTTGCGTTAGGTAAGTGACAGCGAGCGTAAAACCTTGTCACAACTCAAACATGAATTCTAAGAACATGATATTTCAAGATAAGGCTAGGGCGTTCCCTGCTTTAAGCAACGCATTGCAGCATCGCCCGACTGCAGTGAAAAGTGTGCAAGGGCTACCACATGACTTTGGGCTAGTGCGGTTAAAGAAGTTAGTCCATGAGAATAGGAGGAGGAATAAGAAAATTAGACTTGCTACTTGGAATATAGGAATTTTGACATGCAAGAGCATGAAGTTGGTTGGGGTAATGAAAAGAAGAAGAATTAGTGTGGCTTATATACAGGAGACAAGGTAGAAAGGGAATAAAGCTAAGGAGCTCACGGATGGGTATAAGCTTTTCTATACAGGAAAGAGTAATACAAGAAATGGAGTGGGTATAGTTGTAGATAAGGATTTATAAGAGAAAATTGTGGGGGTAAAGAGGTTTTGTGATAGAATTATAGCAATTAAACTAGTTCTAGTGGAAGACATAATTCATAACATCAGTGCATATGCTCCCCAAGTAGGACTAGAAGAAAATGTGAAACGACAATTTTGGGAGGAGATGGATGATTTAATGCGAGAAATCCTAAATAGTGATAAGATTTTCCCTGGAGGGGATTTAAATAGGCATATAGGAAGAGATAATAGAGGATATGAGAGAGTGCATAGAGGGCATGGATTTGGAGAAAAAAACGAATTCGGAAACACTATATTAGACTTTGCAGTGGCATTGGATCTTGTAGTAGTAAATCCTTACTTTAAAAAAAGAGATGAGCATTTAATTACATATAAAAGTGGGAATAAGAGGAGTCAGATAGACTTTTTTCTAGTTAGAAAATAGGACCGATTGGCTTGTAAAGAGTGCAAGGTTATCCCAGGAGAGAGTTTGACTACGCAACATAGGCTCAAAGTTTTAGATATTTGCATTAGAAGTAGAAAAAGAGCAGTAGTAAACAAAATGGATCCTAAAACAAGATGGAGAGATTTAAAGGGAGAAAGAGCAAATATATTTAAGGACAAAATGATTGAGAAA
Source organism: Sextonia rubra (assembly GCA_037013555.1). Taxonomy (NCBI): domain Eukaryota; kingdom Viridiplantae; phylum Streptophyta; class Magnoliopsida; order Laurales; family Lauraceae; genus Sextonia; species Sextonia rubra. Next base: position 14,061,612 of record JASUAD010000011.1, read on the forward strand.
GGAGAATAGATTCTTAAAGGACAAACTACACTAATGTGGAATCAAATGGCTAATTGCATTAGGAATATTGCAAAGGAGGTACTTGGAGAATCAAAAAGAAAGAGACATTAATAAAGAAAGGTGGTGGAGTACGGAGGTTTAGAAAGTTATTCGACAGAAAAAACATTGCTACAAAGTTTAGGAGGAGACTAAGAGTATGGAAAATTTTGAGCTGTATAAGAAAACAAAGAAAAAAGCTAAGAAAGTAGTAAGTAGTGCAAAGTTCAAAGCATATGATGACCTCTATAATAGGTTGGGAACAAGAGAAGGAGAAAAGGATATTTTTAAGCTCGCAAAAATAAGAGAAAAGAAAAGTAGGGACTTAAAACATGCCAAATGTATCAAGGACAATGAGGAAAATATTTTGGTGAAGGACAATGATATTAAAGAAAGGTGGAATGAATATTTCAGCAAACTTCTAAATGAAGAACATTTGGGCGATACAATAATTAAAGAGGATACTTTATCACAAGAGCATACTTTTCTCCGTAGAATTAGAGGGGTAGAAGAGAAGAAAGCATTGAAGCGAATGAAAACGGGAAATGCAACAAGCCCAGATGGTATTCCGATAGAGGTATGGAAATGCTTAGGAGAGGTTGGCGTATGTTGGTTATATAGACTATTCAATAAGATACTTGTAACAAAGAAAATGCTAGATAAATGGAGAGGAAGCATTGTAATACCTATATATAAGAATAAAAGAAATATACAAAATTGTAACAACTATCGAGGGATTAAACTTATGAGTCATACTATGAAGTTATGGGAGAGAATAATGGAGCAAAGACTGAGAAAGAAGACTAAGATTTCTGAAAATCAATTTGGTTTTATGCCAGGGAGATCAACTATGAAAGCCATTTTTTCACTTAGGCAATTAATGGAAAAATACCGAGCAAAGAGGAAAAATCTATATATGGTTTTTATCGATCTGGAAAAAGCCTGTGATAGGGTACTGAGGAATTTAATTTGGTGTGTTTTAAAGAAAAGAAATGTCTCCAGAGGTTACATTGAAAATTTTAAGGATATGTACGAAGGAGTAATAACCAATATGAAAACCACATGTAGAGAAACAGGCGGATTCCCAGTGACTATAGGTTTACATCAGGGATTAACCTTAAGCCCTTATCTCTTTGCATTAATTATGCATGAGTTAAGTGTGCATATTCAAGAAGACGTACCATGGTGTATGTTGTTTGCAGATGATATAGTATTGGTGGATAAATTAAGAGAGGGTGTAAATGCAAAGCTTGAAAGATGGCGGAGAGCATTAAAATCTAGAGGTTTTAAAATAAGTCATACAAAGACAGAATATATGGATTGCAACTTCAGTGGACATATATAAAGTGTTGAAACTACCATCAAAATTGAAATCCATGAGATACCACATAGAGATTCTTTTCAGTACCTAGGCTTGATATTTAGTAAGGATGGGGAGATTGACGAAGTTGTGGAGTATAGGATAAAAGCCGGATGGCTAAAGTGGAGACTAGCTTGGGGAGTACTTTGTGATAGACAAATGCCAATGAATTTGAAGGGCAAATTTTACATGACAGTAGTTAGACCAGATATGATATATGGAGCAGAATGTTAGCCAATTAAGAAGATGCATATTCATAAGATGGATATAGTGGAAATGAGAATGCTTAGGTGGATGTGTGCTAAAATTAGGAAAGATAAAATTAGAAATGAGCGCTTTCGAGAACATTTAGGGGTAGCACCAATAGGGTATAAGATTTGAGAAACCCGTTTAAGATGATTTGGGCATATTGAGCGTAGGCCCGTAATGGCACCGGTGAGAAAAAGTTTAGCTGTACAGGTGGAAGGCCCATCAAGAAGTAGGGGCAAGCTGAAAAAACATGGATGAAAGTTATTAATTCATATTTGAAGAAGTTTCACTTATTGAAAGATTTAGCTCAAAATAAATGGAATGGAGAGACAAAATTCATGTAGCCGACCCCAATATGGTTGGGATAAGGCTTTGATGATGATGATGATGACATTAATTATATAAGACGATTAACATTAAAATGGTTATTATTATTAGGAGGTAACCATCAAGATCCCTAAATATTGCACGCAGATCACAGCGGATATAACTTTAGACAATGATGATTCAAAAACCATACCTGTAAGATCTCTCTGATTTGATCTTGGTCTTGCAGTAACTCGAAAATATCAAGACCTTCTACTGTATTCCTTTATGCTCAAACTCACACGGGAGTGTGGGCCTCTTATGCGAATTCTCTTTGCTCTCAAAAACGAGATTTCTCTTGTGTATTTTTCGTAGAGAGCAACAGCGCATATTTATAGGCTATAATAGGGACCTTAAGAAGGAAATAAGGATTAGGCTTCTTATGAAAACAAGAAACCCTAATTTGACCCAAATTAGAATCCTAGTTCTATAAATTATAATTCAATTCACTAGAGAATTATAATTGCACTTCTGTCCTTATTTTCAAAATTATATTTCAAGCTTTTTGTTATTAAATACTTATTAATCTCCTCACATTAAAATTTCAGGTATCCATCAATTAAATAACTACTGACACCTATATTTAATCTATATCTTTATAATTCCTTGAGACCTTACACTTAACTTATTTTATATGTTGAACACAAAGTTCACCTGCATGGTTTGATATAATTAAAACTTATAAGTTTCATCAAGGGGATATGATCAATCCCTATTGCGAGACATGGATTTTGTTAATAAACTAATATACACCATACACGTAGTGTGGTCGTCTAATTTACTGAGATTGTTGACTCATAAAAGGTCTCACTTCTTTGTAAATCAAAATGCCAAACACTAAATATATGTGTCTATTATTTATATCGAGATTAAGAGTACAAGCGCTCATAATAACCATTTGGATGTTAATCATCTTATACAGTCAGTGTAAAGACAATAAACCTAAAAGTGGTTTGGTTCAATACATACAAAGCGTATTAGCATAATGAGTCAAAACTATACCATTTCCCGTAGCTAAGACAAGCTTGCTAAAACATCATGGTACAATCATACTAATGGTGTGTCCAACTCCATCTAGATTGTGAACAACAACTTATATTTTATAAGAACTGACAAACAAGTGTTTCATGTGCAGCTGAACTCTACACATCAACTTGTCTACTTTATAGAATAAAAGACACACACATGCATAATAAATAACAATACAATCATTTGCCCATACAAATTCTTATTAAAATGAAAAGACAAACTTTACTAATAAATAAATTAGTCAAAGATAAATATATAAAAGTATGCTTTAGTATAAATTTTCAACAATTATGAGTTCTTGTATTCTTAATCCTGATATAAATATTAAACACATACATTTAGTGTTTGCCATTATAATTTACAAAGGAGTGAAAACTTTTATTGAATAATAATCTCAATAAATTGGATGACTACAATTTGTGTATGGTGGATATTAGTTTATTGACAGAATCCACGTCCTGCAATAGGGATTGATGATATCTCCTTGATGAAGCTTATAAGTTTTGATTATGTCAAACCCTATAGGTGGACTTTGTGTTCGACATATGAAATAAGTTAAGTGTAAGGTCTCAAAGAATTATAAAAATATCGATTAAATATAAATGTCAGTAATTATTTAATCGATAGATAATTGAAATCTTAATATGCAGAGATTAATAAGCATTTAATAATAAGAAGCTCGAAATATTATTTTGAGAAGCTCAATTTGAGTAGATATCTGTAGGTTAGAAGATTATATTAATTGGAGCTAAATGATAAAATTATGGCATCAAGAAATTTGTAGAAATTATGCTATCCAAAATTATTAAGGGGTTCTCTTATAACCTTAAGACAGAGATCTCATTGTTCTAATTGAAGAATATATTTTGGAGATCGTATTCTCTAGAGCTTTTATTAGAGAGTTAAAGGGCTGAAGTTATTCTTCATCGATTCTTTTCTTCTACATTTCTTTGTGGAAGACTATCTTCTAAGTGTAGAAATTTAAGGAGTCAAGCTAGCAACTAGAAGTGCTAGGTTATTTGGATTTGTAGTAGGTAACAACAAGTAGTTATTGTAGAGTGATTCTCTATAGAAGGTTGCTACCACAGAATTATGTAGATGTTTGTAAGTGGCTTGTTACTATGTGATAATCCATCGTATTTGATTATTAATGTAGTACCGACTCGTAGTTTTTCCTGGTTTGGGTTTCCATATAAAAATTATGTTCTAGTGGTGTGTGCTTTTTTGTTTGATTTTCTTTTCACTGAGTAGTTCATTAATTGCACACATAATTGTTGAGATTGAATGCGTTAACCTATTCTAGGGGCCTAATCAAAACCTTCAATTTGTATCAAAGCAGGTTGCACTAAAGTGAGTGTGTTTTGATCCTAAGAGCTATCCATAATAAGATTCAATAAAGAAAAGGCACATCTAAAATACAGTCATCCATGCTAAAAGATAAGAAATCTTGAAAGAATGTCCTCAAATCTGAGTCTAATCTACCTAAAGAAGTTGCTCACACTTTGCTGAATGATCAAACTATACAAGTATGGGTGGCTACATGGAAAAACCCTGATAAAGAAGATCAAGTTCCCACCCCAGTGTTGCTACGAATATACAATTAAAGTGAAGTTGCTATTGAGGGAGAGCTTTGCTGGAGTCTAATTAATAAATTTGCTATATGATTGATCGTTAGTATTATCAATTTTAGACAAAAAGGAGGAGAATAAAGTATTCAGGGGGAGTTGTTTAGAGTCAAAATGCTAAAAATTTAAATATTTAGGGATAGACGGAAACAATATAAATCTACAAGTGCTGAATGGTAAATTTTTATTTTTATTGAAAATTCAATGTATTTTGGGTTTTATTTTAGGTAAATCAAATTGCATTGTTTTAGGGAGTTTTTGTATATGAATAGACAAAGGGGAAGATTGTAAGGATTTTAGTATATTGACTAAATTCATGGAATGAACAAAATCTAGTTCTAGTTAAAGTTATATTTCTGTTTATTTTAGACTAGGAGTTTGAAGAGATTAAAGAGTCTCAGAAAAGCTGGAATGAGGTATTTGGATAAAAAAGTATCATATCTCATAAACCAAACGGTGTCAAAAATGGGCAAGTGACCTACCATTGGAAAGCTCGTTTTGAGTTGATACCCGTAGGTTCTAAGATTATAACAATCGGAGCTAAAATGACAAAGTTATGTTCTCGGGAACTTTACAAAAATTGTGTTATCTGAAATTATGTGACAGCCATTATGTGAATTGCTATTTCTATTTTATGTGGGACTTTCCGGTTTTGTACCAATTCCTACTCTGGTTGGATTAATATCATGAGGCACAAAATTTAGGCTATAAAAAGGGGTTCTCTCTCAACCCTAAGACAGAGATCTCATTATTCTAAATAGAGAATATTTTTGGATATCATCTCCTCTAGAGCTTTCATGGGAGAGTGGAAGGGCTGAAGTTTTGTTTTAGAGATCCTTGTCTTTTATATTTCTTTTTGGAAGATTATCTTCTAAGCATGGAAGATTATATTCTAAACGTAGAAGATCCAAAGTATAAAGGTAACAACTAAAAGCATCTGGTTGATTGGATTTGTAATAGAGAATGGCAAGCAGTTGTTGTAGAGTGATTCTTTATAGGAGTTTGATGTTACAGAGTCATGCGGATGTCTGTAAGTGGCTTGTAACTGCATGATGATCTATCGTGTTTGATTATTAGTCCAGTATGGACTAGTAGTTTTTTCCTGGTTTCAGTTTCCATGTAAAAATTGTGTTCTTGTGGTGTGTGCTTTTGTGTTTGATTTCATTTAAATTGCGTAGTTAATTAATTGCACACATAATCATTGAGATTGATTGTATTGATCCATTCTAGAGGCCGATCCAAAACTTTTATGGTTTACAAAACTCGTATTGATCCATTCTAGAGGTCAATCCAAAACTTTTAGGGTTTACAAAGCTCACATGCCTCTGATAACATTTAGTTTTGGGGTACCAAAGTTTTTAGCCCAACAGCATGAGAATGAATGAACAAAATCCAGCCCAAACATTCTAGACAGAATTGGGTTAGTCCAGCCCAACTCATTTGCAAATAATATTTGGATGACATTTCAGCCTAAATCTAGCATTTTTGAGCCACAGTTAACTTGACTTTTTTTTCATTATTATGCTAACTTTCAACTCTTTTAGAGAAACAATTTGAGTTGAGTTTCAAATAGCTAAGGTTAGGTTTTACCCGTTTTTTGGAACATAAATTAGGATGGCTTTTTTACCCACTTGAAAAATTTATCTAGACTATTTTTCAAGCCAATTTGAATAGTTCATGGGTCGTATTTTGGCCCAATTTCAACATATATTTGGGCTATATTTGAGCCTAATTCCAAGCAATATTTAAGTTGAACTTAGCTTGATTTCAATTTTCATTTGGGCTGCATTTTGAACACAATTTCAAATAATAACTGGACTGAACCCAGCTCGATTTCAAATAATATTTGCATTGACCCCAGTCCAATGTCAGCTTTATTTGTTGGAAGTAGGTGGGTCTTGTGGATAGATTTTCAAAACTTTTGACCCACTTGACACAGGGATCAACTATCCATAAGACCAAAACCCAATCCAGGATGCATTACCCTCAATCTCGTGACCATGTACAGTAAATATTCTACCAGCACTAAACATCCATAATAATCTACGACATGCAAGAAGTAGATCATACCTTTGGAGATCCGCAGTGCTCTAATGGATTTCTTCAACACCTCTTAGCCTTCCACGCTATGACCCGAATTGGATTTCTTTTCTCAAGAAGAATGGTGGAATCTTTAGGAGAAATCCCAACTCGAAACTCCAAGGAACTAGAAGAAAGAAGGAGAGAGTAACTCGTGCAACTCTTGCACGAAAGTGTTTTGGGCGTGAGAAAGACTCTTTTGGATGTCCAAGGAGATTTTATAAACTTTCAAATCTCGTCCTTGCCTAATTGAAATAGAAGTCTTACTTCCAAAGTAATTAGCAACTTTCTCCTTTCTTATTCCTTCTTTCTAGAGTTTGAGTCGGATTAGTATTTTCCAATAGCTTGGGCTAGCGTGGGGACCACTAGGGATTCCTTAGAAAGCTGGCTCCAACTGGAACACCGCGACCCCACATCTCATGTGCAATCCGGGCCCTCAGTTAATTGCAAATAACACCACTATATAAATACAATTGCACTCCAGTCTTAGGAATAATTACAATGAAGACCCTAAACTTCCCAATTACCACAAGTAGGCCCCTCTATCAATATCCGTGGATCAATTGGAATAAATCTGTCTTTTCCAATCTAAGTTCCACATCTTATTATCCTTGAGCCCCAATTAATCACAGTAATCATCAGTACCATCCAATTAACTCTTAATTGAAATGGATGCGCACTTACTAATGACAAATCCATTAATTGGCACAAGGGGATAATAAAGATAGATTCCATCTTGATCATTCAACGTTCCCACAGTTTTACTACCACATACCCAAGACACTGAGGTGTTAACCTACAGTTGGCCTCACTCATTGGTGACTCAAAGCAAATGAATAGATAGAAACTTGAGTTCATCAATGTCTCAGGATTGAGAGCCTATTGCTAGGGAATTATGAGAGCATACCTTATTATTGAGACAGAATTCCATAAGGTGCATCTCATGGTCCTTCAATACATCCAATGTACCAGCACCGTGATCCAGAATCTTACATTCTGATGATCGAGATAAATCACACTATTTCATAGTGATCAAAGTGCTGCAACCTTATCAAATGAGATGCCCAGTCTCATTACTGGTTGTGAAGCTATTTAAGTATAAGATTTGTGACATATATCTCCCACGTGTGGATCTCATCTATGCACATATATCACATCTAATATACTAATGGGACCCGGTTCAACTTATGAACCATTATGTCTTATGTATTGGTCATGTGCATGAATTAGTAAAATAACACTCATCTCATGAAAGCAAAGCATGATTTTATTGATAAATAAAGAAATTAATCAATTTATTACATCAACTGATGGATTGAGTCCACAAAATCTAACATTATTTAGGTTGTATTTTTAGCCCATTTTTTGACTAATTTTTTGCCCAATTTCAAATTTTATTTGGGTTGATTCTTTGCCTAATTTCTTTTCACCATTCAAGCTGTTATGGATTTGTGGGTCTCATCTGTTTGTTTAGAGGGATTCAAGATTTTTGGGTAGTATTTGATTGGCTGTGGATATATATATATATTAGTGAGTTCTTATGTTTGTGTGGAACCCTTTGGCTTTCTAAGAACCCATTTCCTATCATGTTCATTCATTAACCATAGATTAAGATATTTATGCTAGTGGTCCCACAATTGTTTAGACATAGCTCAAAACTATATGGATTAGCTAATATTTAGAGCCATGTGATGACCGCAATTTTGTGGTAATATATGATACAACTAATCTGGTGGGTCTAATAGTGAACTTATCTAAGCCATTGTCTGGCTTTCTTATTATTTCGTTGTGTCCACCAAGGTTTGATGTTCAAGTTTCCAAATTACATCGCAAAAACCTTTGAGCATTGAATTTTTATCTTACAATTCTCTTACTATGGAAAGCAAATTCAATATGCCAATCACATCTCATTGCCTTAAAGAAGATGAACATTAGGCAGGTGTCAGGAATTCGAATATATATGTTGGAAATTTATACTAAAAGCATACTTTTATGTATTTATCTTTGACTCATTTATTTATTAGTAAAGTTTGTCATTTCATCTTAATGAGAATTTTTATGGGCAAATGGTTGCATTATTATTTATTATGCATGTGTGTGTCTTTTATTTTATAAAGTAGACAAGTTAGAGTGTAGAGTTTAGCTTATATATGGAAGACTTGTTTGTCGGTTTTTATAGAATATAAGTTGTTATTCACAATCTAGATGGAGTTGGACATACCATGGGTACAATTGTAGTATGATGTTTTAGCATGCTTGTCTTGGCTGCGAGAAATGGTATAGTTTTGACTCGTTACACTAATATGCTTTGTGTGTATTGAGCAAGACCGTTTTTGGGTTTATTGGCTTTATACTGACTATATAAGATGATTAACATCCAAATAGTTATTATGAGTGCTTGTACTCTTAATCCCAATATAAATAATGGACACATACATTTAGTGTTTGGCATTTTGATTTATAAAGGAGTGAAACCTTTTATGGGTCAATAATCTCAGTAAATTGGATGACTATATGGTGGATATTAGTTTATTGACGAAATCTACATCCCGTAATAGGGAATGAGGATATCACGTTGATTATGTCAAACACTGTAAGTGGATTTTGTGTCCAATATATTAAATAAGTTAAGTGTAAGGTTTCAAGGAATTATAAAGATTTTAATTAAATATAGATGTGAGTAATTATTTAATCGATGGATATCTAAAATCTTAATGTGGGGAGATTAATAAGCATTCAATAACAAAAAGCTTGAAATATTATTTTGAGAATAAGGAGATGAGTGCAATTATAATTCTCTAGTAGACTAAATTGTAATTTATGGAACTAGGATTCTAATTTGGGTCGAATTAGGATTTCCTATTTACATAAGAAGCCTATTCCTTATTTCCTTTTTAAGGTTCCTATTGTAGCCTATAAATATGCACTATTACTTTCTAGGAAACATACAAGAAAAATCTTATTTTTTAGAGCAAAAAGAATTTGCACAAGATGTCAACGCCCCGGTGCGAGTTCGAGCATAGAGAAATATAGTAGAAGGGCTTGAGATTTTCGGGTTGCTGTAAGACCGAGATCAAATCAGAGAGATCTTGCAAGTATGGTTCTTGAATCATCATTATCTAAAGTTATTCCTATAGTAATCTGTACGCAATATCTACCGACCCTTGCGGCTGCCTCCAACAATAGTATCAAAAGCATAAAATATCAAAATCATATAAGCTTAAGCATATTTTATCAAAATAAGAATAAATAATCAGAGAACAATTTATTATGAACATAAAACGGATGTTTGCCTGAAGCACGATGACAGGTCTATTATTCTAATCATGCATTATAAAGACATTTAAAAGGATAAATTAACAACATTAATTGAAACTAAAATCACTTAACTTCATCGTTGTGCTCCAACCCAAAAATCTACTCTCCATTACAAAGGGAGTGAACTTCATTGATGTTATCATGATGAATACAAGGATACTCTCAACACTCGTATAGCTTACTTCTGGGACAGGGCTCCAGAATACTCAGAATATTTGTCAAATCACACTATCTAAAGAGAGAAGAGAAAGAGGAGAGAGTAGAGAGATGAATGGCACGTCTAAGGGTTTTGATGATCTTGATAGCCGTGGGATCATCTTCTATTTATAATTATAATAGTGTGTCGCACAAGTAGGATGGAACTGAAATTCTATCACATATAGATCTTCTTTGGCCAATTGGATTTGCACACGAGAGTCCACCCCCTTTAATTCTGTTTCTGACTCATACTCCTCCAATATGGCTTGTTTTTTCTTTAGTCACCTTGAATTTAAGGGAGTGGACCCACAATTTAATCTTGGCCATGAGATAGGGGATATATAATGGCTTTTTTTTTATTTGGTAAAACCTTTTCCATTATCTCCAATTATCTAAGAAGAGATAAGATGGGTGCTTTGATAATTTCAAAATCCTTTTCTTTGATTTCCATTTTTTTCTCTTGCATGATCTCTTGCTAGCATCCAATTTGGACCAGTGGGGACCACCTTACCATTATGGCTATGCAATACAAAGTGGGCTAGGATTAAACATGTGTAATCTTGCATATGCATTGGAATAGTTCACCTCACTTGGATTGTAGTGGAGTGCACATGGCTTAACGTGGCTGTACATGAGTTCCTAATTTGGAAAGTCCCATAATGCATGGACTACCCACTATAACTTGGACTCTTGAGAATATGTACTAATGGATTTTCTTGAGATAACATATCTGCATGTGGTGGGATCAGTTTTAACCTAAGATGAGGATGGGCAATCATGTGAGTAAACGAAGTCTTCCATCTTGATCTTATCATCTTACTAAATCTCTTAAATTCATTAGAGATGAGAGGAGAGAGTATTTGACACATGCTTAAATTCAGTCTTGTAGTGGACGTGTGTAACTTCATGGCTGATGTGGTAGTTGGCATGCATAGTTGAAAATTTTCAGATTTTAAAATGTTAATCTTGATTGGACTCCAAGTTGTTAAAAATCTTGATGAAGAGATCTTGGAGTTTATCAGATTGGTTTTCAACTCAAATTCCTTGCAACCAAGCGTCTTCTCTAATTGGAATAACTTGCAATTTTCTTCGTTGGGGACCACTTTTATCTTCAAGTTGTATTGGGTTTTGCAAGAAGTGGAAGCTCATATCATTGTTGGTTGTGACATGCACACTACTGGCACAGTATGGAAAGTTCACCTAGGTTGAATTTCACTCCATGTGTGAATTCTTCTTTTTCGAAGCTTCTTTATGATGCTTGAAGTATGGAGGTGGGAACCACAAACCTATGATGACAATCCACATGCAAAGGAGAATTTGGTTGGATGCACATATAGTGTGAGTTGGGAACATCCAAGAATGTGAGCCTTTCTTAGATGCACCGTTTCCTTATATCTCAACATCTTTATCCAATTAGACTTTCTTGGGTTTCTGCGAGTCATACACTTTCTTGAACATTCTAATTAAATCCATCAAATAATGGAAAGCCCACATTAAAATGGAACCCGTTCGGATAGAGTTTTACTCAAATTGGGACTCCTCGGAGAAAATCTGCAAAAAATTCTTAAATAATGCAGAACATGTGTGAAAATATGTAAATTCAGGTTCCTAGGTAAAAATGCATGAAATGATGAATTTAAATGATTAATGATGTAATTCACCTAATTAAATCCCTAATCTACCTTAAAATTATGCTTAAATGATGCAAATTCATGAACTTAACACACTCCAACTAGCATTTTGCTAGTCCCTTAGCAAAAGTTGTGAAGAAAAAGTTTGAAGTTCTTTGACCTAATCTAAGAAAAACAAGTATGAAAACAAAGCCAATTTCACTGGTACTCTCGATTGCATTTAGTGCATGCAACAAGCTCATAAACCCTTAGGTTTCTCCTAGTGGATGAGTTGTGCCTCATGAGGGTTTATAGTGAATATACCCACAAAATTCTTTTTCAAAAGCAGTGAAGGTAAAAGAAACTTCTCAAAAGAAAATGTACTTAATGTGAATTTAATCAATCTACTTAAAACTGCAAGCGTACAGTTGTCTTGTTTAGACAGTGGCAAATACAGGTTGATTCCACAGAGAGCACTTTTGAACTTTTTAATTAAAAATCAGTTTTTTTTTCAAAAGGAAAACAATACTAAAAGAGGAGTGTGACATGCAAATCCGAAACTAAACAAATTAATAACAATGTAAGAAACAGATCAGAGCAGTCAGAATCCACTAAGTTATTTAAAAATCCAATTTATGCAATTAACTTACCCTTTTTTGTCTCAATTATTACTCAAATCAAAACAAATCAATGTTTCTGATCCAGATGATTTGACTATTGCAAAAAAAAATTTTAATTAAGAAAAACAAAATCAATACCCAAGATCTCATTCACCTCATAAAAGAATAAATATCCTAAGCATCCCCTATCAAACTAAGCATAGACTATCAAAGATAATCAAAGATCTAAGCATAATCTATCAAAGTAAGTATAAATGATCAAAATTTATTCATTAAAAACATAAATCAGAGGTTTGCCTTTGGCATGAAGACAAATCTATTATTATCTTTTAAAAGTACATTAACAAGAGACAATCAGAAAAGAGTAAAATAATAAATATAAACTAAAACATTAAAATACTTAGCTTCATCTTTCACTCCAATCAAGAACTTAGCCCACCATTGCAAAGAACCTCAAAAATAACTTCATTGATTTCTTCTTCTTATACAATGGTCTATCAGAATTCTCTCTTCTAAATCCTAGTTTCTGGAACAAGGCTTCAGAATACCTTTGAAATAAAAACAAAAATTAATGGAGGAGAGAGGTGGAGAAGAGAGAGAAAGAGAGATCTAGGACTTCTAGATTTGGCTGGGAATGAGGAAGAGCCTCCCATCGCCTCCTTTTATAGTTTTTTAGCTCCTCAGGTTCATTGAATTTAGACCTCTTTTTGGTGGATTGAGAAATAAGATCAACTGCATGTTGATTGCATTTATCTCCTTAGATGAGAGAGATTTTAGAGATAAGATGAAGTGGAACTTTTGGCATTCTTATCTGATCTTCATATGGGCTCCACAGAAAAATGTACAATAGTTATACTTCAATGGTGTAGATGCAATTGCAATCTCGCCTAAAAATATATATGAAACTTCCCAGGCTCATAACTTTCTTATTTTAGCTCCGATTTGTGCAATCGTGGGCTCTGCGGTCATCTACTTTGAAAGAGCTTTCCAATGGTGGGTCATTTTCACTAACCTAATGTTTGAATTGAGAGTTATAGTCCTTTTAAGATAGGCTATTTTGAGAAAAACGGGATTGAATTTTGAATTCTAATTTGCAATGGACTCTATCTCTGCAGTGGTTATGATTTGTTAGCCAAGTCAGAAGAATATTTCTTGGCACAATAGGATGAGATAAGATCTTCTGGAAGCCTTAGCCGATCTTTAAGTTGGATCCGCGGGCAAATAAACTCTAAGTGTGTGGATCTTCAAGAAGTGGGACCCAAATCATCCAGGGTTCTGTGGATCCTACAAATTTCATTTTTAGCACATTGTAATTAAACACATCAAATACTAAAGAGCCCACATTAAAGTAGGACCCATTTGGACAGAGTTCTACTCCAACTAGGGTTCTTCGGAGAAAAATTGAAAATATTCTTAATTAATGCATAAAATGAGCAAAAATTGTACAAATTCTAATTTCTAGGTGAAAATGCATGAAATGATGAAATTGAATGTATAATGATGCATTTAACCTAATTAAGTCCCTAATTCAATCTAAAATAATGCCTAAATCATGCAAATTCATGGAAGTAACACCACTACTATTAGATACTTTCAAAATCCAAAATAACAAAAAATTCAGACTGTTCAAAGTCTGGTCCACTATTCTTTTTTCAAAAACTTTCTCAAATTCATACGAAGACTTATGTGCTTAGTGAAAAATGTATACATGACTTTCTCAAATTTGAATATTCTACACCAATGCCACTTAAATAAAATCTTCATTTGAGTAATTTGATCCCTCGGGATTTCAGCCAAAATAAATTTCTTCCTCTGAAGGCTACTATGACGGTTTCACATTGTTGTTAAAGGCTGGAAAACTTTCCCCTTCCTCTTTCTTTCTCTCTTCAAACACACACACGGAGACATCTTTTTTAATTTTATGTGATTGTGTAATGCCCAGGTCCCTTAAGCTTTCTAATAACCCATGTAATAAGTATTAGGCCAATAACTCCTAAACCAAATGGATTTAGGGCACTAGGTATGAGCATACCCCTACGAGCTTACTAGCTCAAGTTAAAAAGACTGCAAACCCAAACTTAGTCACAAAACATTATTCTTCTCAAAGCTTCTTGCTCCATTTTTTTTAAATTATTTTGAACAAAAGAATAAGGATAAGAACTCTGATCCCCAAACAAAAGATAGCCATTTCCAATTTGCTAGAAGTAATTCACTTTAAGGAATAATAGAGAAAAATATTTTATAAACAAATCTCAGGTTCTTATCGAATCCTTTGGAGAAATTCTTTAAGCAATCATTTTAGCTTCCTATCTAAACTTCGAGAAATGTAAAGTGCGTATGGTGGGGAGAAGTCTAGGTAATCTTCTAATGGGGCTTTGTCATTTAGGAAGAGTGGACTTTCTTTTTACTTCCTTTCAAAACCTTGAAAATTCTAGCTTCCTTAGATATTTTCAATTTGCTTCAATTCCTCTGAAAAATTCATTTTCATGAAACTCGTTTTTTTTTAGTAAAAGAAGAAGAAATAAAATAGTCTAAGACATAAAAGAAAATCCAACCTAAATAGGTCCACCCTGGACCAACATGGAGGTCTTTTAACGTTAGATTCTCAAACGAGTTGGCTACTGTGGCTATGTTTTATTTTGCTTCATCGAGTATTCATTTTGGTCCCTACCGATGCAACCCCTCTCAGACCAAATTTCTGTGGTTTTACTCAACAGTTCCCGAATTAGTATTTTTCTTCTTTCTTTACTTGATGATGACTGGACTAATCCATTGCATCTTTTTTCCATTTTCTTTGAAAACTAAGACACAATTAAATCTCAAACAATAGTAGCAACAATCAATCCTCTCAACTTTATGTTTAATGGCATAAAGGGTCCAACCATCAAACGGTAGTG
This sequence comes from Sextonia rubra, assembly GCA_037013555.1. Lineage (NCBI taxonomy): Eukaryota > Viridiplantae > Streptophyta > Magnoliopsida > Laurales > Lauraceae > Sextonia > Sextonia rubra. The sequence continues at coordinate 14,076,999 of JASUAD010000011.1, forward strand.
ATTGTTTAGCCTTTATTTCCTACTCATAGGCCTCCCTTATTTTCATCACAATGATGATCTTGATGTTGGAAGGTGTTGGAAATTTATACTAAAAGCATACTTTTATGTATTTATCTTTGACTAATTTATTTATTAATATAGTTTGTCTTTCCATCTTAATGAGAATTTGTATGGGCAAATGATTGCATTGTTATATATTATGCAAGTGTGTGTCATTTTTTTCTATAAAGTAGAAATTTAGTGTGTAGAGCTCGGCTTACACATGGAGGATTTGTTTGTCAATTCTTATAGAATATAAGTTATTGTTGTTCACAATTTAGATGAAGTTGGACACACCATCAGTACGATTGTAGCATGATGTTTTAGGAGATTTGTCTTGGCTATGAGAAATGGTATAGTTTTAACTTGTTATGCTAGTATACTTTGTGTGTATTGAACATGACTGCTTTTAGGTTTATTGTCTTTATACTACCTATATAAGATGATTAATATCCAAATGGTTATTATGAGCACTTGTACTCATAATCCCTATATAAATAATAGACACATACATTTTGTGTTTGACATTTTGATTTACAAAGGAGTGAGATCTTTTATGGGTCAATAATCTTAGTAAATTGGATGGTTACACTGTGTGTGTGGTGCATATTAATTTATTGACGTAATCCATGTCCTGTAATAGGGATTGATAATATTCCCCCGATGAGGCTTATAAGTTTTGATTATATCAAACCCTGCAGGTGGATTTTATATCTGACACATTAAATAAGTTAAGTGTAAGGTCTCAAAGAATTATAAAGATATCAATTAAATATAAGTGTTAGTAATTATTTAATTGATGGATATCTAAAATATTAATGTGGGGAGATTAATAAGCATTTCATAACGAGAGAGGAGTGCAATTATAATTCTCTAGTGGGTTGAATTATAATTTATGGAATTAGAATTCTAATTTAGGTCGAATTAGGGTCGCCTGTTTCCATAAGAAGCCTATTCCTTATTTCCTTCTTAAGTTCCCCATTGTAGCCTAAAAATATGTGCATTGCTTTTTAGGAAAAACACACAAGAGAAATCTCGTTTTTTAGAGCAAAGAGAATTCGTAGAAGAGGCCCACACCCAGGTGTAAGTTTGAGCATAGAGGAATACAGTAGAAGGTCTTGAGATTTTCGAGTTGCTGTAAGATCAAGGTCAAATCAAAGAGATCTTGCAGGTATGGTTCTTGAATCATCATCATCTAAAGTTATTTCCATAGTGATCTGTGTGCAATAACTAAGGATCCTGGCGGCTACCTCCCAATAATGGTGTCAAAGCCAATCTTGATATTGCATATGGATTGAATAGAATATAGTAAAATTATAGGTTACTGTAAAAGACCATGGTGAATGCATGACTGTAACTAGTTTCGAAGCGAACTATCTAACTTTTGTTTTATAGTGATTGATCTAGCTATCATGGCCACCATATGTGTATGTTAAGTGAATGGATCCCATGAATCAAATTCGTGGTTACTGTTGTACATATTTTTCAATGTTTTATGGTGACATAAATATATTGACATAGTATGTGAACTTCATTCGTTAAGAGGCTAAATATTCAATGTAATTTTTCATGGTGATATAATTATGTTGAGATGGCATGTGAACTCCATTCATCGGAGGCTTAGAATTCAATATAATTTTTTTTAAAGAAGGGACACCGCCGAGCCCCCTTTGCAAAGCGCATGTTTTGAAGAAGTTGCAATCTTGAAGACAAAGGATCCTACTTGACCATGATAGCTAGGACTCTTTTGTTGGTTGTCTTTCCTTTTTTTTTTGTGCTTAGATGTTTATTATTATTATAACTTGCTGAATATGATATTACAACTATTTAATAATGTATGGAATGGTGAAGTAGTAAAGCTCGGGTAACCTTGATATCTTGGTAACCTATTACTACAAGATTCTAAACTGGTCTTAATTAAACTATTTTATAAGAAACTTCATTGTTAAACAACTAAGTGAGAGAGGGAACCTCTTAGTTCCCACTATCTCCATCATTGTTTTGTAGGAGATGTAATTGATTTATGTGTTGACCTTGGAGTCTTCCTCCTCATCGGGTGAGTTAATTAATTATGGAACCTCTAGTACAAACTCCCATATGAATGATTTAGAGTAATTATTAGTATAGGTCACTTCTTCATTTGACGGGATCAAATACAGAATAGTGGACCTTGAATTAAATGATGGTATACATTTAGCAATAAATAACAGTATGCTCTCCATTTGAGTCACTGCTATTATTTATAGGACCAAGGTTATGGTAGCTATTTAGTTTTAGTTAGCACCATTTGTTGCCTTGACAGTAAAACTAATAGGTTATATCCTATTTGAACAAACTAAGCTTATCTGAATAAAATAAGTATGGTAGAGTCCTTATATCGAGGCATACTATGCATTGGTCTTTTAGATTGCTTTTAAATTCTTTTATTAATTGGCAGAGGGGACCATTTTCTTTTATTTGAATCCAAAGTTTATTTGCCCATCATAATTTGTTGAATATGTAATTCTCAGGATTTAAGATGGGTGCTTTCCACTCACTTGCTATTATTCTCAAAAAACACAAACTCACTGGACCTAATTACATTGACTGAAAAAGAAATTTGAATATTGTGTTAACTACTAAAGAGTGCAAATATGTACTCACTGAAGTGTGCCTAGAGAAACTTGTGGATAGTTGTACCGATGAGGTGGCCATCCAGGCATACAAAAAATGGATCAAGGATGATGAGATGGAGTGATGTTATATGTTGGCATCCATGTCAAATCTTTTGCAACATCAGCATCAATCTTTTTTTACTGCCTGTGACATCATGTATGGTCTCAAAGAGATGTTTGACGATCAGGATCGGTCTGTTAGGCAAGTTGCTATGAAAGAACTGTTTAACACTATGATGGCTAAAGGTTCCTCTGTGAGGGATCATGTTCTGAAAATAAAGGGACACCTCAATGAACTACAGGTCCTTGGAGTTGAAATTGATGGGGAGCTCAGATTGATGTCATTCTCCAGTCCTTGACTGATTCCTTTGAGAATTTTCACCTAAATTACAACATGAACAAGCTCAATTTTTCTTTAACGGAATTACTTAAGGAACTTCAGCTACTAAGGGCCTTTTGAAAAAGCCACCTAGTGCTCACGTTGCTAAAAAAGGTTCTATTTCTAAGCTGAAAGGCAAGAAGAAATGGAAAAATGGTTAGAATCATAATGTAGTTCCTCAAGGAGTCAATGGACGTTGGGGAGGAGTAAGAAGGCTTAAGGGTAAGCTTTTTCACTGCAAGCACGCAGGGCACTGGAAAAAGCAATGTCCAACTTATCTCAACAAAGTGAATAATGAACGTAAATTTCATTCACTAGTTATTGAATCATGTTTGGCAGTTATATCTACCGGTACCTAGTGCGTAGGTACTGGAGCCACTAATCATGTTTATAATTCTTTGCAGAGGTTCCAGGAAACCAAGCAACTAAGTGATGGGGAGATTTATTTTCTTATAGGTGATGCTACGAGAGTGGCAGTAGTTGTAATAGGAGATGTTTGTCTAAGTTTTAGTGGAGATGGGACTTTAATTTTAAAAGATTATCTTTATGTTTTCTTCATTAGGAGGAATTTAATTTTTGTTTTCAAGTTAGTTAAAGATGGATATTTTGTTTATTCTAATAAATTAGTGGTTATTAAGTATAATAAGCATTTTGTCTGTTCTGGTTCATTGGTGGATGATCTTCATATTGCTGATCCTATCTCTCTTAAACTACAACTAACTTAATCGAATAACATAATTACCCTACCATGTAAAAGAAAGGAACCTTCACATTTGAATTAAACGTATATTTGGCATTTACACCTAGGCATATTAATCTAAATCGGATTTCAAGACTAATTACAAATGGACCTTTAGATTCATTGGAAGTGGACGCACTTCTAGTTTGCAAATCTTGTTTAGAGGGGAAAATGACAAAATGCCCATTTTCAACAAAAGGCTATAGGGCCAAAAAATTGTTGGAATTGGTTCATTCTGACCTGTGTGGACCTATGAATGTCTAGGTAAGAGGTGGCTTTGAGTATTTCATTACTTTTATTGATGACTGCTTAAGGCATAGGTACATTTACTTAATGCGCCACAAGTCCGAATGCTTTGAAAAATTCAAGGAGTATAGGGTAGAAACGGAGAAGCATCTGAGTAAGAGTATCAGGACACTACAATCTGATCATGGTGGCGAGTACCTCTCTGGAGAATTTAGGGATTACTTGGCATAACAGGGGATTTCATCCTAGTTGTCTGCACAAGGTATACCTCAACAAAATGGTATAGTAAAAAGAAGGAATAGGACTTTTATGGATATTGTGAGCTCAATGATGAGTTATTTGGATTTACCTAATTTGTTATGGGGGTATGCTTTAGAAACGGCAGTTTACATTCTAAACATAGTTTCATCTAAGTCAGTACCTTCTACACCCATAGAAATATGGACTGGGCACAAACATAGTTTAAAACATGTTCGGATTTGGGATAGTCCAGCACATGTGCTGAAAGGGAACACAGATAAGTTAGAACCAATAACGCAAGTTTACATTTTCATTGGATAACCTAGAAGAACAAAAGGTGGTTTGTTCTATAATCCTAAAGACTAAAGGTTATTATTAGAACCAATGCTCCATTTTTAGAAGAGGACTATGTAATGAACCACAAACCCAAAAGCGAAACTGTTTTAAAGGAGTTGAGAAGAGAGAGACCTACCTAAAATTTTCTATTACCAATAGCACAGGAAGAGACACCATAAGATGGAGAACTTGGCATTCCATTACCTCATCTACTGGGAGGATTGTCAAGTCTCAAGCTAATGATACTCCAGGTCAACCCACCAACAGATTGGGTGACGAGCCAGATCGGCATGTCAGTGATGGTACACCAGGATTAGTTTTAGCACAGTGTGATACTACTCATACACAAAGATAGGATGTGCCTCGTCGTAGTGGGAGGGTTGTTTGTCAACTTGAGCTATATATGTTCGTGGGAGAGTCATTCGACAGAGTCCCTTATGATCAAGATACCGAACCTTGTAACTATAATGAAGCACTCTAAGACAAAGATGCAGAACTATGGCAAAAAGCTATGAAATCAGAAATAGAGTCTATATACTCTAATTAAGTATGGGATCTTATAGAACTACTAGAGGGGATAAAATCTATCATTTGTAAGTGGGTCTACAAGAAGAAAAGAGGGGTGGATGGAAAGATTGAAACCTTTAAGGCTAGGCTTGTTGTGAAAGGGTTTACTAAGAAGGAAGGAATCGATTATGAGGAGACTTTCTTGCCAGTAGCCAAGTTGAAATCCATCCGGATTCTTTTATTCATTACTAATCATTTCGATTACGAAATTTGGCAAATGGATGTTAAGATAGCTTTCCTTAATGGAAATCTTAAAGAGTGTATCTATATGGTGCAACCAGATGGATTCGTAGCTGAAGGCCATGAGCACATGTTGTGCAAGCTTAAAAGGTCCATTTATAGACTTAAGAAAGCATCTAGATCTTGAAGCATTTGTTTTGATCAAACCATTAAATCTTATGGTTTCGCGCAGAACCCTGATGAATCCTGTATAGGAGGTGTAACGGCAGTGTAGTGGTTTTCTTAATACTTTATGTAGATGACATCCTACTCATTGGAAATGATGTCGGGGTGTTATCTTTGGTCAAAGCATGGTTAAGCTGTCAGTTCGATATGAAGGACGTAGGAGAATCCAGTCACATTCTAGGGATCAAGCTAGTGCGAGATCGGAAATAAAGAATGTTGGGCTTACCTCAAGCGGTTTATATTGATGCGATTCTTGCCCATTTTAGCATGCTAGATTCCAAGAAAGGATTTCTTCCTTTCAGGCATGGCATTACTTTATCCAAGAATCAGTGTCCTAAGACACCCGATGAGATAGAAAAGATGAAGGAAGTACCTTATGCTTTAGTGGTGGAAAGCCTCATGTATGCAATGATATGTTTAGACCTGATATTTGTTTTGCCATTGGCATGGTTAATAGATACCAGTCTAACCCAAGGAGAGAATATTGGACTGTGGTAAAGCATATACTTAAGTACCTTAAGAAGACTAGAAATTATATGCTGATTTACTAGGCCAAGAGTTTGATGCTCATTAGGTATATAGACTTAGACTTCCAGTCAGATAATGATGCCAGAAAGTCGACCTTAGGATTTATATTTACCTTGGGAGGTGGAGTCATAAGTTGGAGGAGTGTCAAGCAATCATGTATTGCTGACTCTACCATGGAAGCCAAATATGTGGCAGCTTTTGAAGTATCCAAGGAGGCAGTTTGGCTCAAAAACTTATTAATGGATCTAAAAGTGGTACCTTCAGTAAAATCATATATAATACTTTATTGTGATAATAGCAGTGTAGTTGTTAATGCAAAGGAACACAGGATGAATAAAAAGGGCAATCACATCTAGTGTAAGTATCATCTCATATGAGAAATCGTACAGAAGGGTGATATAATTGTGACTAAGATTACATTGGTGGACAATCTGTCAAATCCTTTTACAAAGTGGTTACCAGCAAAAAGCTTAGATAGTCATGTGGAGGGCATGGTGTTGAAATACATGTCAGCATAGTTTTGAGTCTAAGTGGGAGATTGTTGGAAATTTATACTAAATACATACTTTTAACTAATTTATTTATTCATAAAGTTTGTCTTTTCATCTTAATGAGAATTTATATGGGCAAATGGCTGCATTATTATTTATTATGCATGTGTGTCTTTTATTCTATAAAATAGACAAGTTAGTATATAGAGATCAATTTACACATGGAAGACTTATTTGTTAGTTCTTATAGAATATAAGTCATTATTGTTCACAATTTATATGGAGTTGAATGCACCATTGGTACGATTATAGCATGATATTTTAGTATGCTTGTATTGGCTGCGGAAAATTGTATAGTTTTGACTCATTATGCTAGTACACTTTGTGTGTATTAAACAAGACCGCTTTTGGGTTTATTGTCTGTATACTGACTATACAAGACAATTAATATCCAAATGGTTATTATGAGCGCTTGTACTCTTAATCCCAATATAAATAATGAACACATACATTTAGCATTTGGCATTTTGATTTACAAAGAAGTGAGATCTTTTATGGGTTAATAATCTCAGTAAATTAGATGGCTACACTACATGTATGATGCATATTAGTTTATTAACGTAATCCACATCCCGTAATAGGGATTGATGATATCCCCTTGATGAAGCTTATAAGGTTTGATTATGTCAAACCCTACATGTGGATTTTGTATCCAACATATCAAATAAGTTAAGTGTAAGGTCTCAAGAAATTATAAAGATATCGATTAAATATAAGTGTCAGTACTTATTTAATTGATGGATATTTGAAATCTTAACATGGGGAGATTAATAAACATATAATAATAAGAAGCTTGAATTATAATTTTGAGAATGAGGACAGGAGTGCAATTATAATTTTCTAGTGGATTGATTTGTAATTTATGAAACTAGGATTCTAATTTGGGTTGAATTTGGATTTCCTGTTTCCATAAGAAGCCTATTCCTTATTTCCTTCTTAAGGTCCTTATTGTAGCCTAAAAATATGCGCTATTGCTGTCTAGGAAAAACACATAAAAGAAATCTCACTTTTTAGAAACAAAGAGAATTCGTAGAAGAGGCCTACACCCCAGTGTGAGTTCAAGCATAAAGGAATACAGTAGAAGTCTTGAGATTTTTGGGTTGCCATAAGATCGAGGTCAAGTCAAAGAGATCTCGTAGGTATGGTTATTGAATCAGCATCATGTAAAGCTATTTCTACAGTAATCTATACGCAATATCTAGGGATCTTGGCGGTTGTTTCCCAACAGAAAAAACATCAAGCTTAGATGCAAACTAAATTCACTGCACATAACTAGAAACCATTAAGTTACTTCCCAACAAGCTCTAAATTTAATGTCTTCAGCTAGACCAAAGACTCCTAATTTTTTTGAAGAAATATATATATATATATTTAAAAACAAGCAACAGAGTCACACACACCCCCCAACCAAAACCTAACATTGTCCTCAATGTTATAAATGAAAAATGCAATGGGGTGAATACAATGATGATGATGCTTACTCTAGGTAGATGAGAACCGGAAGAAGGATCTCCTCAGTGTGTTTGTCTTTCAGATCAAGAAACAGTTTCAATCATTGACCACTGACTTTGAAAACATCTCCATTTTAGGGATTTCAATTTCCACAACACCATGAAAGTAAACAGTCATGATAATGAATGGACTAGTCCACTAGGTTCTTAACTTCCCTGGAAACAAGTGTAACTGGGAGTTATACAAAAGATCCTTTATACCCAGTTCAAATGATTTTCTCAAAATTGATTTATTGTGGTTCAACTTCATTTTTTCTTTAAAAATCTTGGCAGTCTCATAAGCATCATTTCTAAGTTCCTCCAACTCATTGAGTTGCAATTTGTGCAGATTACCTAATGTGGGTAAGTCAAAATTAACTTTTTGATAGCCTAATAAGCTCTATGTTCCAGTTTAGCTGGCAACTGGCAGGCCTTTCTATAGACTAACCTATATGGGAACATCCCAATGGGTGTCTTATAAGTAGTTTGATAGGCCTATAGTGCATCGATTAATCATAAAGACCAGTCTTTCCGAGTAGGTTTGACTATCTTTTTAAAAAATTTGTTTAATTTTCCTATTCAAATATTCTGCTTGGCCACTTGTTTGTGGGTGATAAGGTGTAGCAACCTTATAGGTGACAGAATATTTCTTCAATGAATTCTCGAAGGGATGGTTGCAAAAGTGAGTGCCTCCATGACTAATGATTACCCTAGGGGTACCGAATTAAGAGAAAATGTGATCCTTGACGAACTTGATCACCACATGCTGGTCATTTCTCTTAGTTGGTATGGCTTCAACCCACTTGGAAATAGTCTATAGCTATTAAAATGTAGAGATTTCCAAAAGAATTTGGAAATGGCCCTATGAAGTTAGTTCCCCATAAGTCAAAGATTCCCACTACAAGTATGGGATTCAAGAGAATCATGTTCCTCCGATTGAGCTTGCAAAGCCTTTGACACTGCTCGCAGTTCAAACAGAAAGTGTGACAATCTTTAAAGATTGTTAGCCAATAAAATCCACACTACAAAATTTTTACAGTTATCTTCTTTGAACTAAAACGGCCTCCTCATGCATGGTCACAACAAAATGAAATGAAAAGTAATGGTCATGATCAGGAATGCATCTCCTAATGATCTAGTTGGGACTGTACTTAAAAAGATATGAGTCATCCCAAAAAAAGTACTTGACCTCAGCTAAAAATTGTGATTGATCTTGCTTCGACCAATGGGTTGGCATCAGGAATTAACAAGGTAATTAACTCTATCTAAAAGCTAGGGGTTCTAGAAAATACTTATCAATTATTCATCAGGAAAATTTTCATTCAGTGGGCCCTTATCTGATGGTTCTAAGTGCTGCCTTGAAAGATGATCTGCTATGACATTTTTACACCCTTTTTCTTATCTCTTATTTCCAAATCAAGCTCTTGTAGCGAAAGGATCCATTTGATCAAACTGGCTTTCACATCCTTTTTGAAAAGAAGGTATCTTAGGGCTGCATGATCCGTATAAAGTATAACTTTGGACCCTATAAGGTAAGACCGAAATTTCTCCAAGGCAAAAGTCATAGGTAGAAGTTCTTTTTCAATGGTGGTATACGTTAGCTATGCATCATTGAAGATCCTACTAGCATCCACGGTCACGATCTGTTTGAAGGAATGCTTGAGTTGATGATTTTTTTTTTTACTCTGATGCTTGACTCAGTGAATCCCTTTTGATGCATGAAGATGCTCTGAGGTTCACCCTCTGTGCAGAATGTGGTGACTCTCTCTATAGAACGTGGTAAAGCATTGCCATGTCTGGGCAACATTCGGTAAGTCCTATGGTCACGGCCTATTTTAAATGTTTACTTCTTTTTTTTTATTGTTTGAGTTGGTAAATCCATTTTTGGGATGCTTCCTCCAATCAATAATTCTATTGCACAATTGCTCTCTAGGCTTCACTTTCAACTGAGAGTAGAGTTCGTGGAGTTTTACTTCCTCAAAGCACCATTTGAGTACATCCATAGTTGTGGTCTTCACTGTCTACGGAAGACTCATGATCATAGCCAAAAAATTTTTGTTCTGTGATGTGAGGAAAGCACTACTTTAGCTCCTCCTATACTGATTGTTCATAAATTAGGCTTTGCTCCAGCACGCCCTTAGCCACGGCCTGCACTGTTTGGAGAGATTTCATTGCCCAAGCAGTCCCCACTGTCATAGCCAACTTGTAACTCTTTTTTTTTTTTTTTTTTTGCTATTTGAGGTGCTTGATTTCCCCAAGTCTTTGAGATGGCCATCATCCTAATCTCATGTTACCAAACAGAGTTGAGCTCTATGGGGACCTCTCCCTTGCATAGCTTAGGCATGGTTACGGTCATAGCCAGGTGATTGAATTTGGTGAGGCCTTGAACTTCAAAAGCTTTGTAAAGAAATCAACCCCAAATAAACTTGCAATGAACAAACTCTGTTTGGGGGAATGTAGAGCTTTGATTGAACATTACGCTTCATTGCTTCACTGTTGAACTAAATGAGAGCACACCCATCTGTTCCACTTGAACACTAACTCTGTCTGAACACACATCTAGCTTTTGCGGGTTGTTGGAAGTGCAGGGGGTTGAGAAGTGATGGTCCACTTGATTCCTCGCATAGTGTAAAGAACAAGTTGAGTCACCACAGCCTTTGTGGCAATTGAAGGGGATTGGCTTGTAGTAGTTTGATGGTTCACTAACATGATGTGAGCATAGACTTGACCACTGTAGCTTCTGTGGGGATTCTTTTACGGTCAGCAAACTGGATATCCGCAAGGCACATTTCTTTTGCTTTTGATAAAAAGGTTACTCCCCTTAAATTTCAATAAACAAGCGAAGTATAATTCATCCAAATATGAGCAGCCGGTTAAAGAAACCAATGAAGATATGGTTAACCTCTAGTTGAGTGGTCACATGGAGCTTTGAATACAATTACCAATGAGCTTTTTACATTGTCTTTCTCAACCACAACTTCCAATGCTAATTCACCCTTCCTTGTTTTTCCGATGCTGACCCGAAGTGTACTCTCTGAGTCACATTGAGTGATATTAACCGTCTTTGTGGGAAGCTAATAGACACAATATCACATTCCGATCACTGATGACTGTTGATGATCTTATTTTGAAATTAACTTTGCATAGCAATATTTCCTTTATTAGCTCTATATACACTGACAGTAGTGCCCTTTCAAACTCCCACAAGAATGCCAAATGGTTCCATCATACCAAATCACTATATGGAACTTTGTTTGTCGAGATTTTTTAGAGATGTCATCTTAGGAATGTAGAGATCCTTTTTTGTTGAAAACATGCCATATACCTTCACATGCTATACCTTCATACATGTTGAGCTTGTTTATGCTTTATGCTATATATAGTTGCTGTTATGCTTTGCTTGCATTGTGCATGCATTTCTTGCATTGGATACCGCAACTTTTGTGCTTGAACACAAATCGAATTGCGCCCTGAACACCAATTTGGACAGGAAGCGTCAATTTTATAATATAAGTGTGCCTTGATCTCAATTCTTAGTTTCAGAACTAAATATTATTTTCTCCTTTTGACCTTTTGCAAAGGAAAGATGTTGCCGAAATCTCGGTAGAATTTCATGCCTTAGCCATTTTTGTTACTACTGTTATTTTTCCTCTCACTTGTTTTTTTGTTTAGCAAACAGAAAAGGCAAAGCACCTGCAACTTCAACCTCTGGGGCATCAAAGAGCTATTCAAAGGGCAAGGTTGCAAGAATTCCTTATCCAAATGACCTGAATGAAGTATTTGACTTTGAGAAACCAGAGAACCAAAGCCCTAACAATGAGGAATTGGTACACATATTGGTGTCTGCCCAATAACACCATTTAGGAGAATAATGACAGGGTGAGTTTTGATAAACCTCGCTACATATTTGGGGATGCTACGAAGGAGACTATGAAACAACCATCTGAAAAGCGTACGGTACCGCTATGTAGACACGATGAGAGTTTCTTATGAGATGACTACTATACGATCTATCAAGAGATATTAGAGGATAATGACAATGACCCCATTCATCCTAGCAAGGAACAATCCATTTCCATGGATAAAGCATCATGCGCACTTTAAGATTGGTAAATTCATACGCCACCATCCATATTGTTTCATGGAAATTCTAAGATAGAGACCATAGAACCGTGTACCCTAAACCTTGTCGTGGGTGCTATGATCTCGCAACTAAGGATAGTTGGGCTTGGCATCCACATTCAAGATGAAAGTGCCAGGATTGGTGAAAGGCATTAGTTTTGTGGATAGTTTAACTACATTAAGGACTGGCAAAATTGGGTGATTTTGATTAAACACCATTACAAAGAGGATTTAAGAGCAGTTGGAGTCTTTGAAACTATAAACACCACTACACAGAAAGTGCCTTCTGAAAACAAGAATATATGCAGGGTTATCCTTGAATTATTTTGTCCGGCAACCAGTACCTTCATTACTACGAACATGGAGTTAGGGTTTTCTCTAAGGGAAGTAAAGAAAATCTTTAGTTTAGAACTATATGGCGAGCTTTATGATGAAACCATTCCACCCAATGAAGAATTGACTACCATGGATGATGACTTTTAGGCTATGTATTATCTCCTCTTTGCTCTCAAAGATTTGATCCAAATGACCAGCCGAAGTTGGGTCAAAGTTTCCCAATGGATAAGTCGGGTAAAGATCGTCACCAATCTTTTGTTTTCAAATGAGGGATACTACATATTCAACTCTTGAGGGTAACTTTTTACTTAAATATTTGAAGGTTGAAGATTTTATTCTAACATCATGATTTGATCCCGCCCCCCTCTTTTTTTTGTTCCTTCTTAGGTACCTAAGTGAATGAGGATGCTCCTGTTGTGCATCCCACTTTAGTGAGAAAGCCTTTTGGGTCACTAATTGAAGAGCCAGAAGGGAGAGAGCGTCTCGAAGCTCCAATTGATTTGGACAACATCTATATCCATAGTGGATACTTCGAGGCATCTATGACCAGTATGTTGAAGAGCGATTTGTGAAGGTTCATGGAAGATTTCTCTTCCTTAGACTTACCAACCAAAAGTGTAAACACTGATCCAGAGTTGTCATCGGCACTCATTTTACCACCCATCTGCAATAAGTATGCATTAGTGCCAAGTGTGATCCCTCTGGCGAATTTGGATTCAGATTCAGGATCTCATGTGAGTAAATCTCCTACGGCTACTGATATACCAAGGACTAATGAAGTGCCAAGGACCGATGCCACTTTGGATGCTCAGATGGAGTCAAGCATTGAACCTGTTGGTATAGTGGAAAAGGAAGTTGATGCTGAGATGGTCCTAGTTGAGGAGATTACTGTGGCAAAGTCGATCATAGCCAAGATTGGCCCTCCTACTCAGGGGAAGTTGGTTTTGGAAGATGAGGTTACAAATCTTATGGAAGTTGATACTCCTACAACACCAGTTGGTAGTAGCTTGCTATCTGTTATTGATAACTTCACACTATCCAAGGCTTTGACACCTTCATGAATGCATTTTAGGGCTGATCAACTGTCACCTACAAAAATATTAGATGAAGCTTTTGCAACTAAATGTGGAGGTTCCTGGAAAAACATTACTCAATGTTACAATAACACGACATACAAATCGGGATCCTTCCGCCACTTTATCCTTGAAAGGATCACATGACTCACCTTCTGTTCGAAAAGAAGCCTTAACTGCTCATAGGGGTGAAGGTGCAAATGTTGAGAACGGAGGAAATGATCACTCAAGCTCCCAGACTCAGTTAAATTCGCAAGAGCACGAGTCAAATCTTTCTACGCCTCAGGAGTCCAATTGGTTTGGTGATGTTCCAAAGCCTCAATATGCTATAAACTTTGCCATGAAAATAATGATTCGTAGCATCTTGGCCACACTTTTCCAAGGAGATCTCACCCTTGATAAGATTCAGGGTGCCAAAGAATTAGCTATATGTTGGTATCTTCTGAACTGGAATAGATTTGAGTAACCTTAGCGATGCTTTCATCATACTCTTCAACAAGCTTGAAGAAAAGGATATCTGGAATAGAAGTGTTGACCATGCCAAAGCCTTTTAAGATGTAGTACTGAGGCATAGAATCTAGTTGGCCGCAGAGATTAAGAGCATTAAAGAAGAGATACAGGTGGCTAATGAAGTAAATGCCAAGAAGGCACACGAGATAGCTGCGCAAAGGATTGAGTATGAACATATACAATAGCAGATCACCGTGTTGTAGCAACAACTCTCTTCCGTGGAAGATAATATTGAGGATTTGAAGAAATCCATCTTAGAGGAAAATCAGTATAGAGATGATCTACTTGCACGTGTGGAGGCAAAGCGGACGGCTTTGAATGATTTTTTTCAGTCTTTGGAGAGTGAAATGCATATCAAACTGGATAAGATTGACATCAATACTGCTATACCCGCTTATACAAGCTTTAAAGGGCACGTCTTGACTAAAGGCATTTCAAATGCAATGAGGCAACTCGAGAAATTCTTGGACTGATTCTTTTTGCTGCTACTCTTGTTTGGCTCTTTTGTCTTTTTCTTTTCATTTTGATTAGCCTAGATGGCCATGTACACTGAATTCATTTTTGTATTGAACTCTAAATGAATATCAATGGAAAATTTTTTTTCTCTTCTTGCTCGATTTTGTCATTTGCATGGAATGTTTGGTTTGTTTTTGTATGGATGTTTGATATAGTTTGAATAGATGATTTTGATGTGCGTATGGTTTGGATGGTTTGTTTTGGTTTGTTTTCTCAGACTTATACCTGTGTGACTTGCAATCTTTTGAATTTACAAATCAACAAAGAAAATGAGTCATATAGGTGGACATTATCTAGTGCCCTTGTGTGAGGCTTTCTCCAAGGTCCATGAATTGATCTTTTTGGACAGAAATTTGGTTTTTTTAGGTTTTGTTTGGATTTTGGTTATACAGGGTTTGCAAAAAGACTTATTCCATATAACAGAGGGTAGTCATATAGGGTCTGCAAAAAGACTTGTCCTATATAGGGTAGCCAAATAGGTTAGCCACATGGGGTTTACAAAAAAACTTATTCCATATAGTTGAGTTTTACCAAACAAGGTCCCGCAAAAGGACTTGGTTTATACAATAGGATGTTACAAGGGGTCATATAGAGACATTATCCAAATAATGAAAGTTGACTAAAGGGGCCAATAGGTTCTTTCCTCGTAGTTGTTTTGTACAAATCTAAGGGATTTTGGTTAAAAGTTCTAGATTGTGAGGCTTGAAACCGAAGATTTTAGGGGTGAGAATATATGTTGTACATGGTTTGGGTATGCCAATGACATTCAAGTATAGTATTTCTTTAGGAGTTTTCTATTGATAAGCATTATGCATCTGTCTTCTTGAAGCATGGGTGTGTAGGCACCATTAGAGTAGACCTTGTTGCCGATAAAAGGTCCTTCCCATTTAGATTCAAAACTTGCCTTTTGATAAGTGTGTGGAGAACATGGGCCCCTTGACTGTAAGGACTAAGTCTCCTTTCTTGTAAGCTCTGTATTTGACCTTCTTGTCAAAAGATCTAGCCATAGAGCTTGATATAACTCAATGCTTTCTCGAGCAACAAGCCTTTTTTCATCAAGGCTTTTTAACTCTTAAAGTCTGAGTTTGGCATTCCTTTCTTCAATGTATTTGTTTATTACAATGACCTGAAGAGAAGGAAGTTGAATTTCTAAGGGTATCACAGCTTTGCAATCGTAAACCAAAGAATTTGGTGTTGATTTTGTTTGACCACGAACTATAGTTTTGTAAGCCCATAAAGCTTCAATAAGTTTGGTACTCCAACTTTTTTTTGTTATCATAAACCATTTTCTTCATAATTTTGCAAATGGTCCTGCTGAAAGCTTCAACAAGTCTGTTATCTGCAGAATTGTATGCCATAGAAGGACAACATTGGATTCTGTACTTGTCACAGAATCTATAAAATTTGTCATTGTTGAATTGAGGACCATTTTCTTGATGTAGACACTTTGGTATCCCAAAATGACAAATGATATAAGTCTTCAAGAAGTTGAGGATTGTATCTATTTTGACTTCTACGAGGACACCGCTTTTCCCAATTTGGAGAAGTAATCCGTTGCCGCCAAAATGAATTAGTGACCACGTTCTGATGGTGGATTGATTGTCCTAACTATATCCAATCCCTAAGACTCAAATAGCCAAGTGGTTGACGTAGGATGTAAATATTCAGGCGGTTGATGGATGTAATCGTTATGGATTTGGCATTAATTACATCTTTTTGCAAAACTGATGACATCATACACCGTGGTAGGCCAATAGTAGCCTAACCTTAGAATTTGAAAGCTTTGGTCGAGCCTGGTGAGCACCACATAGGCCAGAGTGAACTTCTATGAGTACTTGTTTTGCTTCTTTTGGTGACAAGAAATGGAGAAGAACTCTATCATATGATTTACGGTATTGAGTCGTGGAAGGCAAATCGAAGTGAAATTTTAAAGCTCGTCTTTGATACTAGTTATTTCTTTAGTATTCTCTGGCAAGACTCAATGAAGAATGTAATCAATGAAGGTCTCTCCAATCTCTAAATGAATTTTGGAAAGCTGAGATCTGATTCTTGATCACATCGAAGTAATCTACTACTACTTTATGGGAATCCAATGGAGGTAAAAGTCTTCTTTAGACTACTTCTAACACCATTTTGTCATTTTCAGGGATTTACATTGAAGCTACCAATCTTGCTAGTGCATCTGCTTTGACATTTTGATGCCTTGGGATATAATGAAACTCAATTACCATAAACCTTTCTTTGAGTTCACAAGTTTTGTTGGAAAAGGGAAGTAAGTTTGGCTTGTACCTGCCAGGTACAAGCCATTTCACACCTAAAGTGGCATGAAGCTTGAGATTCTAGTAATCTCCAAAACAAAGTGGGGCTAGCTGTAGATTAGAAATATTGCACAAAGGGATCCCAATCCCAATGTCATACCCAAAAGGGGCTAAAATCCGCGTGTGAGCGTCCCCATGGTGCGTTGCCCATACTTTAGATAATGCCTTGAGGTCAAAGATGTACTAGCAACAAAATCCAATAATTCACGAATTTTCAATTTATAAGCCAGGGTCAAGTTGGAAACACAAATCAAGCCATACATCATTGAATCTTTGCACAAATCCAACCTTCTCAATCAAGTACCAATAATTCACCAAGAAATTTAATTCGTAACAGAATGGTATCCAAGGATCAATATCAAATCTAACAATGAACAAAACCAAAACAAATCAAATGACATCACGATGATATCAATACGAAAATATCAAATCTAATGAACAACAATCAATGGTAACAAAATTCCTCGGAGCTCTATGATTATTTCAACAGATTTCAAAATTAGAATTTAAAAGCATAATCGAGACAAGGAATCGAAAACGCAGTACTAGGGTGACATAGTAAGACTACTCGCTTGAATCAACACTGCTCAAAGGATCAAACCCCGTCTATCTTGCATGTTCTGGAATCTCAGCATGAGGCCCTGATAATAAGGTCTAACAAAAGATTAGGTTCATGCACTAGTTGCTAAATTTGGGTCAGGCTTGGGTACAGGTCATGTATCATGAGTTAATGGGCTTGACTAGGTTGGGCTCATGGTAATAATAGTGTAGTATATTAATGTGTGGCCCTCATAGCTTTGCATATGCAATACATTAAATCGGCCAAAACCGTGGGTTGATCGAATCAAAATAAAGATGGATTGGGCTCTGGTCATGTTTAACAAAACAGAGTGGATATATAGGTCATCCAAGTTGACCTGGTTACAGTCAGAACAATGGAAGACATGAAGCAGTGACAAAAGAGAAGGAGAAAACGGTTGGTGGGAGATAGAAGGAGAAAAGTGGAGTTGATGATGTGGCAACTAGTGTGTGGGACCCAAATTATGTCGGGGTATAAAACTCATCGAATGGTTAAGGATTAGTAGCCCACCTGGGATCTAATATACATAGGATAAAGAGGAAAAAGGAAACAGGTGGCAGAGGGTTGGGTTCGTCCATGCACAGAGAGGGGAAACAACATAGTGGGGGAAGAAGACAAGGAAAGAAAAAAACAAGGAAGAGAAAGCGAAGAAGAGGAAGATGACTATACAGAGGAGGGCACCAATCTGGCCGAACTGGTACTGCGATGGGTTCCATCTCTGGGCTGGGTTCTTTGGCCAGGAACAGTAAAGGAAAAAGAAGAGGAGAAAGAACAAGGGAGAAGAACGGGAAAACAGTGAAAAAAGAGAAAAGAAAATGCAAAGGAAAGTCTAAGGAAGAAGAAAGAAGAAAGAGAAAGCAAAGAGGAAGAAGAAGGAAAGAAAGAAATAGAGAAACAAGAAGGAGAAGAAACGAAGTAGCAAAGGAGAGGAAGAAGTCAACAGAGGAGAAAGAAGGAAAATGAAAGGAGGAGAAAACGGGGGAGAAAGAGAAAGAAGAAAAAAGAAACGGAACAAAGGAAGAAAAGAGAAAACGATGGACAGGGGTGTTGGAAGTAGGTGGGTCTCGTGGATAGATTTTCAAAACTTTTGACCCACTTGACACAGGGATCAACTATCAATAAAACTAAAACCCAATCCAGGATACATAACCCTCAATCTCGTTACCATGTACAGTAAATATTCTACTAGCACTAAATATCCATAATAATCTACGACATGCAAGAAGTAGATCATACCTTTCGAGATCCGCAGTGCTTTAATGGATTTCTTCAACACCTCTTAGCCTTCCACGCTATGACTCGAATTGGATTTCTTCTCTCAAGAAAAATGGTGGAATCTTCAGGAGAAATCCCAACTTGAAACTCCAAGGAACTAGAAGAGAGAAGGAAAGAGAAACTCGTGCAACTCTTGCACGAAAGGGTTTTGGGCGTGAGGGAGAGTCTTATTGGACGTCCAAGAGATTTTATAGACTTTCAAATCTCTCACTTGTCTAATTGAAATAGAAGTCTTACTTCCAAAGCAATTAGCAGCTTTCTCCTTTCCAAACTCTTATTTCTAGAGTCCAAGTCGGATTAGTGTTTTCCAATATCTTGGGCTAGCGTGGGGACCACTAGGGATTCCTTAGAAAGCTGGCTCCAACTGGAACACCGCGACCCCACATCTCATGTGCAATCCGGGCCCACAGTTAATTGCAAATAACACCACTATATAAATGCAATTGCACTCCAGTCTTAGGAATAAATTACAATGAAGACCCTAAACTTCCCAATTACCACAAGTAGGCCCCTCTATCAATATCCGTGGATCAATTGGAATAAATCCGTCTCTTCCAATCTAAGTTCCACATCTTATTATCCTTGAGCCCCAATTAATCACAGTAATCATCAGTACCATCCAATTAACTCTTAATTGAGATGGGTGAGCACTTACTAATGACAAATCCATTAATTGGCACAAGGGGATAATAGAGATAGATTCCATCTTGATCATTCAACGTTCCCACAGTTCTACTACCACATACCCAAGACACCGAGGTGTTAACCTACAGTCGGCCTCACTCATTGGTGACTCAAAGCAAATGAATAGATAGAAACTTGAGTTCGTCAATGTCTCAGGATTGAGAGCCTATTGCTAGGGAATTATGAGAGCATACCTTATTATTGAGACGGAATTCCATAAGGTGCATCTCATGGTCCTTCAATACATCCAATGTACCAGTACCGTGATCCAGAATCTTACATTCTGATGATCGAGACAAATCACACTATCTCATAGTGATTAAAGTGCTGCAACCTTATCAAATGAGATGCCCAATCTCATTACTGGTTGTGAAGCTATTTTAAGTATAAGATTTGTGACATATATCTCCCGCGTGTGGATCTCATCTATGCACATATGTCACATCTAATATACTAATGGGGTCCGGTTCAACTCATGAACCATTATGTCATACGTATTGGTCATGTGCATGAAGTAATAAAATAACATTCATCTCATGAAAGTAAAGCATGATTTTATTGATAAATAAAGAAATTAATCAATTTATTACATCAACTGATGGATTGAGTCCACAAAAACTAACAAGGGGATCAGTGAGAAAGAAGAGAAAACAAGGAAGAGTGGGAATGAGAGAAAGAGGAAGATGAGCAGGAAGCAGCAGTAGGATTAGGAGAAGAAGATGATGATGAGCCCAAGATCTGGGTGCCGGTTCAGGTAAGTACAGAAAAGAAGTAGGAAGAAGAAAGAAGGGAACGAGGATAAGTAATAAATGAAGGTAACAGAGATGGGTTGTGCTCCGTAAAGCAAGGAGATGAAGAAGAAGTCAGCAGAATACAGGAGGAAGAAGAAGGAACAGGAAGAGAGTCTGGGTGTGCAGTGGCATAGATTAACGACAGCAGGAAAAGAAGAAGATGAAGAAGGAGAAGGAGAAATAAGATCAGAAACAGAGGGAAAGGAGGGAAAACAAGAAGAGGAATGAAGAAGAAGAAACAAGAAGAAGAAGCACAGTGGGTGGCTCGGTGATGAAGGTTGTCTTTGCCTGAGAGAAGAAGAAAGAAAGAGAAACAAGGAGGGGTGAAGAGAAGATGGGTCCATTTGGATGAGAGGTGACAGAGAATGAAAAACAGAAAAAAGAAAGCAAGAAGGAAAAAGAAGAAACAGAGAAGAACTGTCACAGCCGAAAAGATCAGATTAATTGTGGAGAAAAATCAGTGAGGAAGAATAGGGTGAACGGTGCATTAAAGAGAAGAATGCTGGAGAAGAACGAGAAACAGAAGGTGGTTCTAGTTGCAGAAGATGAGTGACAGAGAAAGGAAGAAGAAGGAAACAAGTAAATAAGAAGAAGACAGAGGAAAAGAAAAGGAGAAGATGGCAGTGGGTCCTGGTGCTGGCCGAGAAACTTGCAGAAGAAGAACGGAGGGAAGAACAAAGAAGAAGGAACGTGAAACAGTGTTCGGGCCTGATGGTTGAACCACGATGATGGGTCCAAGGTTGGGTCCGGTTAGTTGGCCTGGATTCAGGTAGACTGATGCATATGGTGGGTTAGTCTTGATGCAGTGCCTATGGTGTCCAGGTGTGATGGCTAGGGGGCATGGTGAGTTCTGTCATGAGGAAAGGTTGTGGAAGAGAAAATATAGCAACCATGCTATGGACCATTAAATAGTAATCATGAAAAAAGAGATCGAGAAAGGACATGGAAGACTTACCTTAAAGAAGAGATCACTTTAGGTGGAAGAGCAGATTCGTATGAGTGATTCAAGGGAGAGAGAGAGCTCTTTCTATTTATAAGATGATAAAAGCAGGGTTTCAGGCGATTGTGGGTTCGAGTCCCACCGGGTGTGCGGTAATTTTAATTTTAACTCCGCCAGTCTTGCTGCCGATCCAAAGCTCGGGTAAAGGAGGAGGGTTGCGTTAGGTAGGTGACAGCCAGCATAAAACTTTATCACAACCCAAACATGAATTCTGAACAAATGATATTTTCACGATAAGGCTAGGGCGTTCGCTGCTTTAAGCGACGCATTGCAGCATCGCCCGGCTGCAGTGAAAAGTGTGCAAGGGCTGCCGCATGACTTTGGGCTAATACGGTTAAAGAAGTTAGTCCATGAGAAGAAGAGGAGGAATAGGAAAATTAGACTTGCTACTTGGAATATAGGAACCTTGACAGGCAAAAACATGGAGTTGGTTGAGGTAATGAAAAGAAGAAGAATTAGTATGGCTTGTATACAGGAGACAAGATGGAAAGGGAATAAAGCTAAGGAGCTCATGGATGGGTATAAGCTTTTCTATGCAGGAAAGAGTAATACAAGAAATGGAGTGGGTATAATTATAAATAAGGATTTAAAAGAGAAAATTGTGGGGGTAAAGAGGTTTGGTGATAGAATTATAGCAATTAAACTAGTACTAGAGGAAGACATAATTCATATCATTAGTGCATATGCTCTCCAAGTAGGACTAGAAGAAAGTGTGAAAAGACAATTTTGGAAGGAGATGGATGATTTAATGCGAGAAATCCCAAATAGTGATAAAATTTTCTTTGGAGGGGATTTAAACGGGCATATAAGAAGAGATAATAGAGGATATGAGAGAGTGCATGGAGGGCATGTATTTAGAGAAAAGAATGAATTCAGAAACACTACATTGGACTTTGCAGTGGCATTTGATCTTATAGTAGCAAATACTTACTTTAAAAAGAGAGATGAGCATTTAATTACATATAAAAGTGGGAGTAATAGGAGTTAGATAGACTTTTTTCTAGTTAGAAAATAGGACGGATTGGCTTGTAAAGATTGTAAGATTATCCCAGGAGAGAGTTTAACTACGCAACATAGGCTTGGAGTTTTAGATATTTGCATTAGAAGTAAAAAGAGAACAGTAGTAAACAAAATGGACCCTAAAACAAGGTGGAGAGATTTGAAGGGGGAAAGAGCAAATATATTTAAGGACAAAATGATTGAGAAAGGAGAATGGAATATTGAAGGAGAAACTACAGTAATGTGGAATCAAATGGCTAATTGCATTAGGAATGTTGCAAAGGAGGTACTTGGAGAATCAAAAAGGAAGAGACATATTAATAAAGAAACATGGTGGTGGAGTATGGAGGTTTAGGAAGTTATTCGACAAAAAAAAACATTACTACAAAGTTTGGCAGGAGACTAAGAGTATAGAAAATTTTGAGTTGTATAAGAAGGCAAAGAAAGATGTTAAGAAAGTAGTAAGTAGTGCAAAGTTCAAAGCATACGATGACCTCTATAATAGGTTGGGAACAAGAGAAGGAGAAAAGGATATTTTTAAGCTTGCAAAAATAAGAGAAAAGAAAAGTAGGGACTTAGATCATGTCAAATGTATCAAGGACAATGAGGAAAATATTTTGGTGAAGGACAGCGATATTATAGAAAGGTGAAAAGAATATTTTAGTAAACTTTTAAATGAAGAATATTTGGGCGATACAAGAGTGGAGGAGGATACTTCATTACAAGAGTATACTTTTCTCTGTAGAATTAGAGGGGTGGAAGTGAAGGAAGCATTGAAGCGAATGAAGACAGGAAAGGCAACAGGCCCAGATGGTATTCCGATAGAGGTATGGAAATGCTTAGGAGAGGTTGGAGTAAGCTGGTTATGTAGACTATTCAATAAGATACTTGTGACAAAGAAAATGCCGGATGAATGGAGAAGAAGCATTGTAGTACCTATATATAAGAATGAAGGAGATATACAAAATTGTACTAACTATTGAGAGATTAAACTTATGAGTCACACTATGAAGTTATGGGAGAGAATAATAGAGCAAAGACTGAGAAAAAAGACTAAGACTTCGGAAAATCAATTTGGTTTTATGCCAGGGAGATCAACTATGGAAGCTATCTTTTCACTTAGGCAATTAATGGAAAAATACCGAGCAAAGAGGAAAAATCTACATATGGTCTTTATCGATTTGCAAAAAGCCTATGATAGGGTACCGAGGAGTTTAATTTGGTGGGTCTTAAAGAAAAGGAATGTCCCAAGAGGTTACATTGAAAATTTAAAGGATATGTACGAAAGTGCAATAACAAATGTGAAAATCACATGTGGAGAAACGGGTGGATTTCCCGTGACTATAGGCTTACATCAGGGATCATCCTTAAGCCCTTATCTCTTTGCATTAATTATGGATAAGTTAACTGTGCATATTCAAGAAGAAGTACCATGGTGTATGTTGTTCGCAGATGATATAGTATTGGTGGATGAATCAAGAGAGGGTGTAAATGCAAAGCTTGAGAGATGGCGGAGAGCATTAGAATCTAGAGGCTTTAAAATAAGTCGTACAAAGACAAAATATATGGATTGCAATTTCAGTGGACATATACAAAGTGTTAAAACCACTGTCAAAATTGAAACCCATGAGATACCACGTAAAGATTCTTTTCGGTACCTAGGCTTGATGATTAGTAAGGATAGGGAGATTGACGAAGATGTGGAGCATAGGATAAGAGCTAGATGGATGAAGTGGAGACTAGCTTCGGGAGTACTTTGTGATAGACAAATGCCAACAAAATTAAAGGGAAAATTTTACAAGATAGTGGTTAGACCAGCTATGACATATGGAGCAGAATGTTGGCCAATTAAGAAGACACATATTCATAAGATGGATGTAGCAGAAATGAGAATGTTTAAGTGGATGTGTGGTAAAACTAGGAAATATAAAATTAGAAATGAGCACTTTCGAGAACATTTAGGGGTAGCACCAATAGGAGATAAGATTAGAGAAACTCGTTTAAGATGGTTTGGGCATGTTGAGCGTAGGCCAGTAATGGCACCGGTGAGAAAAAGTTTGGATATACAGGTGGAGGGTCCATCAGGAGGTAGGGGTAGGCCGAAGAAAACATGGATGGAAGTCATTAATTCATATTTGAAGAAGTTGTACTTATCGAAAAATTTAGCTCAAAATAGAACGGAATGGAGAAATAGAATTCATGTAGCCGACCCCAACATGATTGGGATAAGGCTTTGATGATGATGATGATGATGATGATAAAAGCGGGGTTTCAAAAAAGTTTCAGTCCTATCCAAACTTAACCAAAGGAGTTCAAATCAAAGGAAATTTCATTTTTAAGTAGAGTTAGGATAAGTCAAGACAATCTAGAAGTTTAATCCAAATAAAGTTTCAAATTTTTGAGCACATCTATAAAATTTTCAAACTCTAATAACTAATGGGACCCACAAAGTAACTAAGTAATTATCTAAATTTAAATAGCATCAAATCATAATAACATGTGGGGTCCATCAACGTTAAATCAAGGGTCAAGATTAATTCTAATTAAAAATAAAAATTCGGGTTGTTACACCCATAATCAATGCTGTGTAGTCCGCTACATTGTTTGAACATGACTTGATCAATGAGAAGGAGTGAGGAATATAGAATCTTTCGAGGCTGCAGAAAATGATTCCAACCCCATATATAGGATCTCCTAGCTCATTTGTTCTAGAAGCTCCATCAAAATACATGATCCGATGTAAATTTGGATTAATGGTGGGTTTCCATATTTGTTCAACAAAGAAGATCAGCTCGTTAGGGAGATTGTCTTTGAATTTAGAATCCTCCGAAAATGGATGTTCTGATAGAAAATTAATGAGAGCCTATCCTTTTACTGCCTTTGCAGGGGTGTATCTGATGTCAACTAAGAAAGGAGAATAGACCATTTGGCTCGACAATCACTCAGTGCGCTAGCTTTTGTCACAAGTGTCTTCAGTGGGTTGATGTTGGAAACCAAGTACACTACATTGGAAAGAATGTAGTGGCATAGTTTTTGTATTATAAACATCAATGCAAGACATTCTTTCTTTATTGGGCAATAGTTATGTTCAGCACCAACTAGCATTCATGATAAATAATAAAGAGCCACCTCCTTACCCTCGTCATTCTTTTGAACTAAAAATGCCCCTAAGGAGTGATCAAGAGCTCGAACGTAGAGAAAGGTTTGCCTAGAATCGGAGTTGAAAGAACTAGTGGTTTGTGAGATGCCATTTGATATCTTGAAAGGCATCTTCGCAAGTTTAATCCCATACAAAGTCTACTCCTTTCTTCATGAGTCTAGAGAATGCTCTGCACTTCCCAGATAAATTTGAAATGAACCTACAAATGTAGGTGAGTTTTGAAAGAGCAACAGCTAGATCTCACCAAGTCCCAGAGGGGGGGGTGAATAGGACTATTAAAAATTTCTTTCCAGAAAAGAGGTTTTATAAGAGTGAATTAATTAAAATTAAAAGTCCACAAGCAAGATCAAGAGAGATGCTCAAAGTTGTGTGTGTTGACAGTGTATAGAATTACTATTCGAATAAGGAAGAAATAGCTTACAGAAATGATCAACACAAGTAATAAGGATATAAGGCATGCATCACACACAACAAGCAATAAACACAGTAATTTGTAGTGGTTCAGTCCTAGACCTACATCCACTCTCAAGAGGAATCTCTCTTGGTTCCACTAATTATGAGGTACTTACATAACATACACCTCTTGCAACAATTTTTTATTCGGTGGTTTGCCTTCCACCAACTGGGTTTTTTGATCAGGTGGTTGATCCTTGATCTAGACCACCAACTACAACAATTTTTGATGCGGTGGTTTGTCTTCCACCAAATACAGCAAAGAGAATTGAAATATGAAAAACACCTAAACAAGGAATTGTATACCTTAGTTTTGAGTGGTGCTCTTGATGCTTGAGAGATTACTTCTAAGCTTTGACCTCTTGTTCTTGCTCCTTGGTGATGAAGATCTTCAGATGAGTGCTCAGCCAAGGGAAGAGGTTTTAAAAGAGTTTGGAAGGCCAAGATATTCTTTCAGATTTAATGAAGCCTTTCCTGAATGACCAACTACTCTTCTTGGAACAATAATGGCACTTTAAGAGTTGAAGAGTAGGTGGTTGTGGAGCTTTTAGTATGATATTACTGGTGGTGCAAAGGCTCAGTTATGCTGGGATTTTTCTCAGTTCAACGTCTATAAATGGAGCAAAGGAGAGGTCCCCTTTAAATACAAAAAATCTCCAGCGGTTAGATCTACAGCTGAGAACAAAAAGGTCTACGGCTTAGCCGTATGTTCTGATAACATCCAACGGCTAGTTTGACCAGATTCAACGTTATTCCTTCTTACGGTTAAGCTTACGGCTTAGCCGTAAATCCTTATACGGCTTAGCCGTGAGTACTTTTCGGCCTAGCCGTAGGTCAGCCAAAAGCTGAAATCTCCCAAAACTGCTCTCTGGAAAGTGGCCCGTAAACCTTACGGCTTAGCCGTGGATCATACTACAGCTTAGCCGTGAAGGCCTTACGGCTTGGCCATAAGATCAACCGTAGGCATTATATGGGCAAGAGCACTCTCTGGACAGTGGCCCATGGATTTTACGGTTTAGCCGTGAATCAGACTACGGCTGAGTCGTAACCCTTTTTCGGTGCAGCCATAGGGTCAGCCGTAGAACAAAAAAAACTCAAAATGTACTCTCTGGATAGTGAGCAGACAGGGTTTTTTAGAAACCCTTTTTCCTATTCTAATTCTACGGGCACTAGGGGTCACTGTTACCGTAGCCCTTGGCACTCACAGAGGATCTTCTTGAATTATCTTGAACTTCCTTGAATTTGCTTGATTTTCATTGATAGGTCTTTCTTGAATGATCTTGAACTTGCTTGAACTTGCTTGAACTTCCTTGAACTTAGCTTGATCTTCAATGAACTTCAGAGATGAACTAGGTCTTTCTAGAGCTGAACTACACTTTGGTCACGTAATTGATAACATATTCTTATAGTGACACTAACAATCTCCCCCTTTGTCAATTTTGTGACAAAATTACACATAATGTAGAAGATACAACATTTTAGCTCAACAAACAAGATACAAAAGTATTACAATATGGAATGTACTTCAACCAAACATATCTACATAAGTCTGAAAGTTCAACACATTGAAGCTCCCCCTTTCAAGATGTTAACCTGCAAAAGTCTACAAACACAATGTAACGACCCAGTCCTAAGAGTGCTTGAATGTAAAGAATATAAGTAAGAATCCGTCCTAAATTGTCGAGGCGCCTTTTAGGGACAAAACCGTGAGGACTTCCATAAAAACTATAAAGTTAAGTGTGCTCGAGTCAGAGCAATTTCAGGATAGGTGACCTCCTGGGAAGTCCAAAGCGGACAACACCTCGATGATGCGGGGCGGGTTGTTACAGATGGTATCAGAGAAGGGGATGGCTCTCCTCTGAGTAGTGGCGGGGTTTGATGCCCTTTAGGTGACCTCTTGAGTCCGCGTCCTGGCTAGGGGCGGGAGCAAAGTCCCACATCGCTTATGAGGCCATCTTCGGTCCGATATGTGTGGATATGGGGACATATCCGGTGGAAGCTGGTGGGCCTGTAACGACCCAGTCCCAAGAGTGCTTGAATGTAAAGAATATAAGTAAGAATCCGTCCTAAACTGTCGAGGCGCCTTTTGGGGACAAAACCATGAGGACTTCCATAAAAACTATAAAGTTAAGCGTGCTCGAGTCAGAGCAATTTCAGGATGGGTGACCTCCTGGGAAGTCCAAAGCGGACAATACCTCGATGGTGTGGGGCGGGTTGTTACACACAATCTACTAGAAAAGTAGGTGGTTAGAAAGCTCCCTCTGAAGACATGCATATAATTCTCCCCCTTTTTGGCACAATATTGACAAAGATATAAACAATAAGCACCATAACCATAAAGTATAAAAAGGGCATGAAGACAAAATAAGTGCACACAAAGATAAGCAACTGCAAAGTAAAGGCCATATGATATTAGAAAATAAGGGGAGTGCAGCATCCATAATGACAAAAGATGTAACTACAAACATAATCAGCAGGTGAAGCACAGTCAATGTCCAAAATACAGAAGAATGCAGTGCCAACAAAACATGATAGGACATCAATCAGAAGGAGGAGAGGGGGAAGGAATTGCCACATCGTCTCTCCAGCAGTTTTTGGAGATCTTGGAAAGGTATTGAAAGGATTTCTTCAAAAGCTTCTCCATCTTGGTTTGCTGTTGTTCGACCGCTGCTAGCCGAGCTTCAAAAGAGGCAGAGAAAGAAGCCGGGGGAGGAATTGGAACCGGGGAAGTAGTAGAGCGTGCTGCAAGAGGAGGCCCATCCGGTGAGTCTTCGTCATCCCCAGAGTCATGATAGCAGGGACCAGCCGCTTGTTGCTTGGAGAAGCGCATGTTTTGAATATTGACTGTGCCAAAGGTGGGGTGAGACTCAGGAACTTCATCAGATGGTAAATTGACCCCACACTGAGAGGCAAGGCAAGTCATGAGATATCCAAATATGCAAGCATTGGTGCCTCTACCCGGACAAAGTTAAAAACGAATGATGGAAACACAGATCAGAGAGGGAAGGCACACTTTGACCCCCATATGGACAGAGTAGAGGACATTAACCATGAACGGGGTCAGATCAGAGAAATTGTCCCTCCTTGGATAGATATTACACATGAAGATAGCATGCAGGATTCGGAAATGAGGAAGCAAGGAAGCAGCAAGGAGGAAGCCCTTGTCCTTCCAAGGGATGGTCTCTCCACATAAAGTGATGGTAGCAGTTTGTTTTTCTTCTTCAGAGAGAGAATCCTTGATGATCGAGGGGGGTATATCGAAGAGAGGGACACACATAAGGGCAGAAACGATGGCAGGGGTGATGGTATTGGTGCTATCAGTAAAATCAATTTCAAAAGACAGAGAGTCTAATGAGGCCTCCTTGATGGATGCATACATGGTTCGCACAGTAGAGGGGAAGCCAAGACCACCCCATTTCAGAATGTTTTCCCACCCAACCGTTTAGAGGAGGGTATGAACTCCATAGGTTTCAACAGCAATGATATAGATATTGTGTTCCACAGTAATCGGATGGGAGAAAAAAGACCTATCTCGAGTGCGTTCCCACGGAACCAAAACTCTGGGAAAGGGGGGAGAATTCTGTCGAGGCCGGGAGGAGTTGTTCGAGGCTCGAGGCCTCTTACCGGCGGGGTAAGCGTTTTTGGTTCATGGAGGCATAGTGACAGATGAAGTTGGACAAAGAGAGTAAAGCCAATCCACAAAACAGAAGGAAAGCCAAACACCCAAAACAGGAAGAAGCACACAAAAGAATCAAGCACAGCAAAAACGGAAATACAGGAACAGAAGTAAACAAGAAATGAGGGAGAAGAGAACAAGACGGAGGATGGTGAGGATACCTTGAAGGAAAGGGCCGGCAGAGGGAGAACGAAGAAGGAAGGAGAAAACAGAGACTTAGGGCAGACGACTGGAGCAGGCGTAGAATGGAAAATAAATGCAGGGACGGTTAAGTACGCATCGGCGCGCAGAACGAGGACGAAAATAACACTGTACGGCTTAGCCGTAGAGTATTTTACGGCTGAGCCGTAAACCCTGACGGTTGAACCGTAGGGTAAAAGTTTGCGCAAATACGGGTTTACGGTAGAGACTTTTACGGCGTAGCCGTGAAATGACTTACGGCTTAGCCGTAGGTCCTGGGTAAAAACAATTTAATCCAAACAGCAAACACCAATAGATTTCCTCAAAATTTCAAATTTTAACACATCAAGAGGTTTGGTTAATATGTCTGCAAGTTGATGGTCAGTCTGAATATATTCAAGCTCAATGATTTCTTCTTCGACCAATTCCCTAATGAAATGATGTTGGATATCAATGTGTTTGGTGCGAGAGTGCTGGACCGGATTTTTAGAAATATATATGGCACTAGTGTTATCACAATACAAGCTCATTATTTCTTGTTTAATGCCATAGTCCATAAGCATCTGCTTCATCCACAAGAGTTGAGAACAGCAGCTTCCGGCAGCTATATATTCATCCTCTGCAATGGAAAAAGATATAGAATTTTGCTTTTTACTATGCCAAGCTACTAGACAATTTCCAACATAAAAACAGCCGCCACTTGTGGATTTTCTATCATCTAAGTTTCCTGCCCAATCAGCATCTGAGTATCCAGCAATGGAAGACGATGAGTCATGAGGATACCACAGACCATATTCAATTGTATCTGCAATGTACTTAATGATTCTTTTTACAGCAGTCAGATGGGATTCTTTCGGATATGCTTGATATCGTTCACATGCTCCCACACTAAATGCTATGTCTGGCCTACTTACAGTAAGGTATAATAGGCTACCGATCATACTTCTATATAGACTAGAGTCAACCCCTTTACCATTAGCATCTTTAGTAAGTTTGATGGTTGTACTCATTGGGGTTTTGACATGTTTCCCAGTCATTAGACCAAATCGTTTTACCAATTCTTTTGCATACTTGGACTGGGAAATGAAGATACCATCATGTAATTGTTTGACTTGCAAACCTAAAAAGAAATTCAATTCCCCAACCATACTCATTTCAAATTTAGATTGCATTAGAATAGCGAACTGAGCAGTCAATTCATTGCACGTGGACCCAAAAATGATATCATCTACATATATTTGTTCTATTAAAACTGACTTTCTTGTCTTTTGGATGAAAAGAGTTTTTATCAACACTACCTTTTTGAAAATCATTATCTAACAAGAATTTTTTCAATTGTTCATACCAAGCACGGGGAGCTTGCTTAAGACCATATAGAGCTTTCTTTAATCTAAATACATGATTAGGGAATTTTGTGTCTATAAAACCTTTAGGTTGTTCAACATACACTTCCTCATTCAGAATTCCATTTAGGAAGGCACTTTTAACATCCATTTGATACAATTTAAACTTCAAAAAACACGCTATAGATAACAAAATCTTAATTGATTCTAAACGAGCAACTGGAGCGAAAGTCTCATCAAAGTCAATACCTTCAATTTGAGAGTAACCCTGTGCTACCAACCTAGCTTTGTTCCTAACAATAACACCATTTTCATCAAGTTTATTTTTGAAGATCCATTTAGTGCCTATTACATTTTTATCCTTTGGTCTTGGAACTAGGTACCAAACATCACTTCTTGTAAATTGGTTCAATTCTTCTTACATTACTTTTATCCAATCATTGTCTGAAAAGGCTTCATCAATGCATGTGGGTTCTAAAACAGAAGTAAAGCACAGGTGACTCATAATATTCTCCAATTGTCTCCTAGTTTTTACACCTGTTAGAGGGTCACCAATAATCTGTTCTATGGGATGATCTTTTACATTCACCAAATTGTCAGTGGAAGTAGGTACATCAGTTTTTACTATGGATCGTGTGGGTTCAGTCATTGAGGGAACTTCCACTTCATCAACATCATTAGAAATTGTGGATTCATCATCTATAATAACATTTATTGACTCTTGGATGACTCCGGTTCTCATATTTAGAACACGATAGGCTCGACTCCGTGTTGAATACCCTAAGAATATACCTTCATCACTTTTTGAGTCAAATTTACTCAGTTGTTCTCTATCCTTTAAAATGTAGCATTTACTTCCAAAGACCTTAAAATATTTCACATTTGGTTTCTTCCTATGCCACAATTCATAAGCTGTCTGATTTGTACCAGTCCTGAGATAAACTCGGTTGATGATGTAGCAGCTGGTATTAACAGCTTCGTCCCACAAGTCTCGAGAAAGATTCTTACTATGAAGCATGACTGTGGCCATGTCTTGAAGAACTCGATTCTTTCTTTCAGCTACCCCATTTTGTTATGGAGTTTTAGGTGCTGAATATTTATGATGAATTCCATATTTCTCACAGAATTTATCAAATTGATCATTTTCAAATTCTCCACCATGATCACTTCTGATTCGGGCTACTGAAGTGCCTTTTTCAATTTGAATTTGTTTTACAATCCTTTTAAACTCTCCAAAGGCTTCAGATTTTTCTCTCAAGAATGCAACCCAAGTGAATCTGGAGTAATCATCTACCATGACCAGAAAGTACCTTTTCTTACCTCGACTCTCTCTTTTCGTTGGTCCAACCAGATCCATATGAATAAGTTCTAGAGGTCGAGAAGTTTTCATAGCATTCACCATTTTATGGGCACTTCTAATTTGTTTTCCCTGAAGGCATTCTCCACATATCATCTTTTCTTGACTACTGATTTTGGGCAGTCCTTCAACATATTTGTTTAGATGGGATAAGTCCCTGTAGTTTACATGCCCAAGTCTTTGATGCCACAACTTAGCTTCATTAATACTAGTTAATAAGCAAGAACCAAAGGATGAAGTACTTGATTTTCCCACCGCATAATAGTTATCGGTAGTTCTGAGACCTCTCAAGATTATCTTTCCATTCCTTGAGATCTCACAACTATGACTACTAAAGTTCACAGCATAGTCTTTATCACAGATTTGAGATATGCTAAGTAAATTATGTTTCAACCCATCAACTCACAAAACATTCTCAAAAGGTGGTAGGTTTGGAACATTTAAAGTTCCTTTACCAATAATTTTTGCATTACTACCATCACGAAAAGTAATCGTGCCTCCATCGAATTCAATCATTTTAGACAAACATGATTTATCACCAGTCATATGTTTTGAGCATCCACTGTCCGATACCATCTTGATTGTTCTGCAGCTTTAAAAGCTATGTGGACCACTAGATTCTTGTTTTTAGGTATCCACTTAAGTGTACTAGTAGTGGGGATTACAATTGGTTTTTGATGTTTCACTTGAAAAGTTTTATGTTGGGAAATAAGAATGTTTGCTCCAATTTTTGCTCCATCCTTTTTGTATATTTCAAATTGTTTTCTTAACTTCTGGGCTTCTTTTAACAGATTATCCATCTTTTGGTTCAAGGGGAACTTGTTTATTTGAGACTTCAGCATTTTGTTTTCCAATTCCACTTTCTTAGAGGTGTTTTTCTCATTTTTTAGACTACTGTTATAATGAATTTTTCTCAACTTGCACTCCATGTTGAAATGACCTCTTTTTCCACAATAATGACAGATGACATTAGATGAAACAATATGAATACTAGTAGATGCCTTATCTGAAGTGTTTTTAACACTAGTATCTTCCATCTTTAAAGCACGCTTGACAAAGACAGGAACTTGGAGACTGATTAGCATTTTTGTTATATCCAAGACCAGTCATATCCTTATAAGCTTTCCCAATTTTGAATAGTCTAATATATTTCTCATCATTTTGGGTAAATCTGTACTCATACTTTTCTTTATATCGTTTTGGAACAGTCACTTCATTGTGGAGAGCATTGTTTTCATCTTTTATTTTCCAAAGTGATTTTTCATTTTCTCTTAATTTGATTACATTTTCTCTTTTTGTTGATAATTGGGTTTTTATACTTTTAAGTTCTTTGATTAATTCTTCCTTTTCAGCATTAATACGATCAACCTTTTCTTTTAAATTCTTAATTTTATTTTGTTGATTGCTTACAGTTTCAACGAGCCTACAAGTTCCCTCATAGAGTAGTTCATAGGAATCTGTGGTGTTGTCATTATCCTCATCATCTGAATTTTCATATTCACTCTCTGACTCACTTCCTGAGATTTCTTCATTCGATATTTTAATCGTTTCCTCAGAGAGATTGAATGTTGAAGTGGTAGCCATCAGAACTGTATATTTGTCTGATTCATTTTGATGTGATTTATCTGAGTAAGAATCTGATTCAGATGAATCATCCCAAGTGGCTACAAGACTCTTCTTTTTGGATTTTCCTTTTAGTGGACAATCTGTGGATATGTGTCCAAATTTCTTACACCTGTAACACATGGGCTCCTTATGCTTACTTCTAGAGAGGGAACTCGACCGACCTTTGTATTTATCATTAATGTTTTCATTTTTATAATCTTTCACTCTCTTTTTCTTAAATTGTTTCAAAAACCTTTTAGCCAAAAGGGCCACATCTTCATCCTCGTCATTATTAGTTATTCCTATGTCATCTTTAGAGGAAGATGTGTTATGAGAGGTGATTAGAGCAATTGATTTCTTTTTGTCATTGTTAAATTTGAGTTCAAAGGTCTGAAGGGATCCCACTAAATCTTCAATTTTCATTTGTTCCGAATCCTTGTGTTCTTCTATAGAGGTTACCTTTGGATGGAATCTTTCCGGAAGTGATCTCAAGATTTTACTACAAATTTTACCTTCCGGAAGAGTTTCCCCCAGAGCCCACATTTCATTTACAATTTTCATGAGCTTAGTATGAAAGTCAGTAAACATTTCATTTTCTTCCATGCGAATGTTTTCACACTGACTGTGAGCATTTGAAGTTTAGATCTTTTGACAACAGAGGTACCCTCATAAGTCACTTCAAGGATTCTCTAGGCTTGTTTTGCATTGGTGGTTGTCATGATCTTTTTAAACTCTTCTTGATTCATGGCACACACTATAGCATTGTAAGCTCTAGCATTATTTTGTCTAAGAAGTAGCTGAGCAGGAGACCATCTTGCTGGATCCAATGGTCTAGTGGTTGTGACACCATTTACAGTCACATCTTCAGTGGGTTCCATCCAGCCTTTCTCTATAGCCTCCCAAATAGCCCAGTCCATGGATTTCAAAAATGCTGTCATCCGGGCTTTCCAGAAGGCATAATTTGTTCCATCAAAGAAAAGAGGCTGGGTGATAGAGCTTCCTTCAGGATTCATGATGATTCTAGCACAAGACGGAT
Organism: Sextonia rubra; assembly: GCA_037013555.1. NCBI lineage: Eukaryota > Viridiplantae > Streptophyta > Magnoliopsida > Laurales > Lauraceae > Sextonia > Sextonia rubra. Next base: position 14,112,187 of record JASUAD010000011.1, read on the forward strand.
CTACTTTAGGTTATTACACCCTTAAGAAGTAACCCGCTCTGATACCAATTGAAAGAGCAACAGCTAGATCTCACCAAGTCCTAGAGGGGGGTGAATAGGACTATTAAAAATTTCTTTCCAGAAAAGAGGTTTTATAAGAGTGAATTAATTAAAATTAAGAGTCCATAAGCAAGATCAAGAGAGATGCTCAAAGTTGTGTGTGTTGACAGTGTATAGAATTGCTATTCGAATAATGAACAAATAGCTTACTGATCGTGAGTTCCAAGTGCAGAACTGCGATGTAGTAATAAAACTGGTGAGACCAGGTCGATCCTCAGGGAGCAATGTGTTTAAGGTATTCTTTTTCAACTTGACTTGCCTTAAAATAAAAATCTAAAACTAACCTAATTAAAATCTAACAAATACAAGTGTCCTACTTACCAAAATAATTACAATCGCAATTCAAATAAAGAAAGTAAATCCTAAATCTAAAAGTTCCTAAAAATAAAATTAAAGTTACTACAAAACAAAACACACGTTAGAACTTCCAATAAAACTAAATCTAAAATTAGAAACTAACTAAACTAAACAATGTTAGAAACAAAATAAAAAAAAATTAGAAACTTTCCTAGGTTAAAATTTCCAAAACTAGAAAACTTTTCAATTTAAAATCTTCAATTAAAACAATTTTAGAAAGATATTTTAATTATGAAAATTAACTAAAACAATCAAAAACATAAAACTAGAAATAAATTTAAAATTAGAAAGTTAGTAAAATTAGTAATGCAATGCATGCTATGAGATGCTGAAAAATTCTAAATATGAAAAACTAGTATGCTGATGCAAATTTTATGCATGATTTGAATTATTCTAATGCATCCTAAATCTAAATTTAATGGCTGGAATACATGCTCTACTGATGCAAGAAACTAACAAAAAAAATGGAAGTGAAAAAAGATTTAAAACGAAAAAGTTATGAATGTATGAACATGACAACTTTGCAAAATTCTGTGCAGGAATTCTGATTTGGGTTGACTGATTGGCAAAGTTTAAGCCTCTGGTTCACAAGCCTTCCGAAATTATTTTGATATGAAATTTTGGGGAATGAAAGATCACATCCTAAACTTTAATATTCTCAAGTTTCAAAGAAAAATATTGTGATTTGACTGGTCTACCCACTTCGAACTTTTTGTCAAAAACTGTTTTTACAGTTTGCTGAAACTGTTTTAAGTTGTGCTGTTTATATATTGAGTCCGAATTTAATCATTAGATTCAGATCTGAAGGCTTAATTTTTATCAACTTAAATATGCACAAAATCTTATGATAAGAAAATAGATGCAATGATTCCTAATCCAACCATCAAACTATGCAAAAAAAAGACTTAATATCAATGTGAATGTAACAAGAAAAACAACAAAAGTGCAGAAAATAAAATAGAAGTGCAGGAAAATAAAAATGTAGAAATTTAAAATTAAAAGTGCAATGAAAGAAAATAAAAATTGCAGGAAGTCAAAGGTGGTATAACTGAAGTTAAAGGCGGTAAACAATAGAAGTTAAAGGCGGTATTAACAAAGGCGGTATATTCACTCAAATTCTCCCTTAGTCTAGGCCTAATAATTTCTTAAAGTATGCTATTTATTTGGGTCGTCAATCCAAACAAGAAAAACACAAATCAAGCAATCATACAACCATAAGAATAAGAAGAATAAGAAGATGAATATTATTGAACTAGTATGACAATCCTTTACATAAGATGAAAAAAAATAAAACCAAAAGATTATACATACTAGGATGGAAAAGAATTCCTCCTTCTAGTTGATCTTCAAGGTTGGTGGTGTAGCTTTAGGGCTAAGCCTCCTTGATGACTTGAGATGGAGAGATAAGAGAGGGAGAGATGGAGTGTAGAAATCTAGAGGTGGGAGGGGGGTAATTCTTCCATCAAGAATATGAGAGAAGGGTGCCCTGTTTATACTTTTTCAAGTCCTACTCCTTCTCAAACTTTAAAATATTAAAAATAATTAAAAAATGAAAGAAAAAAAGGGCTCCAACCAATGCTTTGGACGTGCAATATCCTTGGGCATTTTTTTTCTTTTTATTTTTCTCTTCTTTCCTTGCTTGTTTTGCCCAGAAATCCCTCTTGGATGCTCCTTTCCTTCTTTGTCTTTGCCACCTTGCATTGAGATCTTTTGAGAGATAAAATAGGGATAAGAATCCTCTCTTAGAATCAAACTTGGCCCACATGAGGTGTAGAACTTCCCCTTTTTTTTCTTTGCATCGTCAACTTTCCTTTTTTGGAAAGTTCTCCTTGTTGGCTCCTAACTTGAAGAGATCTTCTAGATAATTCTCCCTTGATTTTTTCCTTTACTTTTTCAATCAAAGTCTGATCCAAAATCTCTTTTGGACGTGGAATAGGTTGCTTGGATATTTTTTTGCATTTTTTTTTCAATTAAATCTTCTCCTTCTCAAAAAAGAACTCCTATGTGGCTTTCCTTGTCCATCTTTGATGAGATATTCTTCAAATTCTCTTCAAAATCTCTTGAAAATGTGCAACAAGTAAATGGACCCCATCTTGGATGTTTTACAAGTGTGCCCCACACATGTGCATGTGTGTGTGGGACCATGAAGCCGACTTTTTGCAATTTTCTTCCAATTTTCTTTTCTCTTCAATTCTGCTCTCCTTTCTCTTGAAAATCAATTCCTTGCCTCAATTCTTTACAAATGGGACCCATATAATCAATTTCCTACAAAACAGATGTGAATTCATGTGAAAAGACAATTTTACCCCTAACATCACATATGCATGACTGTGAGCCCATTTCTTATGAAATGATAATAAAAATATACATCATTCTTCATGATTTTGTATGAATGAACTAATGATGAAGAGAATTCAATTTATTTCATGAGAAAAATTATTTTCACAAAACTTTCCAAAAATAGCAGGTTTCATGAATTTATGCAAAAAGTGTGATTTTTAAGCAATTTATGCAGAAAAATATAAAGATGAATTTAAAATGAATTAAACCATGATATCACACTAAATGAGGCTCTTTCAAGTTAATAAGTCTTTAAAATGGGTCAAAATGTGTATGAAAATATGCATTTTTAAAGACTCATCACTTACAGAAATGATCAACACAAATAACAAGGATATAAGGCATGCATTACACACAACAAGCAATAAATACAATAATTTAGAGTGTTTTGGTCCTAGACCTACATCCACTTTCAAGAGGAATCTCTCTTGGTTCCACTAATTATGAGGTACTTACATAACATACACCTCTTACAACAATTTTTGATTTGGTGGTTTGCCTTCCACCAACTGGGTTTTTTGATCAGGTGGTTGATCCTTGATCTAGACCACCAACTACAACAATTTTTGATGTGGTGGTTTGTCTTCCACCAAATACAGCAAAGAGAATTGAAATATGAAAGAACACCTAAACAAGGAATTGTATACCTTAGTTTTGAGTGGTGCTCTTGATGCTTGAGAGATTACCTCTAAGCTTTGACCTCTTGTTCTTGCTCCTTGGTGATGAAGATCTTCAGATGAGTGTTCAGCCAAGGGAAGAGGTTTTAAGAGGGTTTGGAAGGCCAAGATATTCTTTCAGATTTAATGAAGCCTTTCCTGAATGACCAACTACTCTTCTTGGAACAATAATGGCACTTTAAGAGTTGAAGAGTAGGTGGTTGTGGGAGCTTTTAATATGATATTACTGGTGGTGCAAAGACTCAATTGTGCTGGGATTTTTCTTAGTTCAAAGTCTATAAATGGAGCAAAGGAGAGGTCCCCTTTAAATACAGAAAAGCTCCAACGGTTAGATCAACAGCTGAGAACAAAAAGGTCTACGGCTTAGCCGCATGTTCTGACAACATCCAACGGCTAGTTTGACCAAATTCAACGTTATTCTTTCTTATAGTTAAGCTTACGGCTTAGCCGTAAATCCTCATACGGCTTAACCGTGAGTACTTTTCTGCCTAGCAGTGGGTCAGCCGAAAACTGAAATCTCCCAAAACTGCTCTCTGGAAAGTGGCCAGTAAACCTTACGGCTTAGCCGTGAATCATACTACGGCTTAGCCGTGAAGGCCTTACGGCTTAGCCGTAAGATCAACTGTAGGCATTATATGGCCAAGAGCACTCTCTGGACAGTGGCCCGTGGATTTTACAATTTAGCCGTGAATCATACAATGGCTGAGCCGTAACCCTTTTTCGGTGCAACCGTAGGGTCAGCCGTAGAACAAAAAAAACTAAAAATGTACTCTCTAGATAGTGAACCGTAGGTTCTACAGCTTCGCTGTGGTCCAAGCCGGAGTACACAGACAGGGTTTTTTAGAAACCCTTTTTCCTATTCTAATTCTACGGGCACTAAGGGTCATTGTTACCTTATCCCTTGGCACTCACAGAGGATCTTCTTGAACTATCTTGAACTTCCTTGAACTTGCTTGATCTTCATTGATAGGTCTTTCTTGAATGATCTTGAACTTGCTTGAACTTGCTTGAACTTCCTTGAAGTTAGCTTGATCTTCAATGAACTTCAGAGATGAACTAGGTCTTTCTAGAGCTGAACTACACTTTGGTCACATAATTGACAACATATTCTTATAGTGACACTAACAAGTTTGCCTTGCAATACCATAAATTCTTTAAGAGTTCTCAGAGACGGTATCTCTAGTATAGCTTTGACGTTGACTGGATTCAGTTCAATGCAACATTTTTGAATCATAAATCTAAGGAATTTTTAAGGGGAAAATCCAAAACAAGCGCTTCAAAGGATTCATTCGAAGGTTGAATTTTCACCACCTCTAGAAGACTGTGCAAGGATCAGCTAAATGGTCTAACTTCTGTTTGCTCCTGACTGCCAGGCCATTGACATAGCATTCGACAAACTTGTGTTACATGCCTTTGAAGATTTTCATCATCGCCCTTGGGTAAGTGGCTCTAGCATTCTTGAGGCCAAAGGGCATCACGGTGTAACAGTATCCGCCGAATGAGGTTCTGAAGGATGTGTGCTTTTCGTCATCCTTGTACTTCTTGATTTAATTGTATCCCAAAAACCCATCCATAAATGACATCCTTTTAAATCTGAAAGTATTCTCAATCATGATTTTTTGTATTGGTAATGGAAAATCATCTTTAGGACAGGCTTTATTCTGATCTTTGAAATGAATGTAAACTCTGATTTGCCCATTCTTCTCAGTGATTGGCACTATGTTAGCCAGCCAGTTGGTTTATTACTCCTCACAGATGAAGCGAACATCTTTAAATTTCTAGACTTCTTTTTCTATTTTATCCATGATTTTTGGTTTTGTCCTTCCTTGATCTTTGTTTAAGGGTTTAGCTTCATCTGTTATATTCAATTTGTGCACAGAAACTTCTGGATCTAGACCCGGCATTTCTGCATCGGTCCATGAAAAGTAATCCATAAACTCTCGTAAGAAATTTACATACACATCAAGTTCTTTTCCTTTTATTTGACAAGGATTTTCTAGGATTCCCAAGTTTATTTCTTGTACTTGGTCCTCAGTTGGAGGCTCGGGAGGAAGTTCTTTTATAGCATTTTCTGAAGCTTCAAACTCCACAGAACCTTCTGGGGTTTCATTTAGGGGTTTAAGCCAAGGCTTGATCCCTTTCCATGGAGATTTTTAGGCTTTTTAGCTTTTACATCAGGGGCTAGTCATTACTAATGGGTGTGTTGAGATGAATCTATTTCTTTATTTAGTTCAGGTGGACAATATTCGGTGATTATGACATTGTGTCATCATCATCACTTGCCCCTTTAGGATGCTGAACAGCAGCCCAATTAGTAGGATCTTGGAAGACAGTAGTCTCCTGAGAGTCCTACCCTTTGGTGAAGACCATAGATAGTGCTCTAAAATCTTGATTTAGCTTAGGAATACCGTTGTAAGGAACATGTCCTATGCAATATCACGGCTATTCAATTCTGTGTCCTTTTTAAGAGATCTTCTTTCATTTCTGGAGTGAAGATATCAAGAGGGATCTAAACCCTATTTACACTCATCCCGAGGTCTATGGGCTTCTTGAGATTATACCCCACATTCTTCATCATGTTGCAAACCACAGGGTTGTAGATGTCAAGCCTTATTCTCCCATCATTGGTAATCTTACCAATAGAATTTGAAGCAGAAGCATCTTCAGCTAGATGGAAAACTACCGAGTGATTATGTTGCTTGGATGGTGGCATAAAGAAGCAAAAACCTTTGAAATCATAAATTTAGGATGGAGTGGGTGACGGCAAGAGTGGAGGATCCCAATCTGTAATAGACTGCACGAAGGTGTCCATCTTTTCAGCATCCTCAGAATTTGAATCTCTGACCACTGAGATAACATCTACTGGGCTCATCCATCTAAACCTTTCGCGTAGATGATAAAGTGCCATTTCAAGGGATGAAATAATTTGAGACATCTCATCAAAGGTTTGAAACTCCATTGCCACTGTCAAGCTGCGAAGGGCTGGCCGTAAACTATCCAGCATAGATGAATCCATGTTGAGTAGTATGGAGGATTCTCACATCTTCAGCCAAATGAAGCAATCTATTAATATATCCGTGAGATGACTCACCCCTGTGTTATGATGTCAACACGAGTTGACTAAAAGTGACAGGAGAATCAGGCCTTATTGGTGATATTCCCCTGACTGGGGGAGGTACATCATTACTTTCTTAGTTAGAATCCAAGTTACCAACCAAGTTAGAATCCAAGTTACCAACCAAGGAAATCAAATTTATTAAATAAGAGAGCCATCGCTGTCTTGCAATAGGTGGTTCACCATTCCTCAGTGACATTACTGGATTCTAAGCAGGCATTATATACATAGCTGAACTAGATGTCTTGCTTGTATGAATAACAATACTCATTTTCTTTGTCTTTGACGGTTTTGTGGATATGTCCAAAGGTTGATTTGATTGCTTGATTTCAAATTTGCCTTGATCATCAAATGAGTTTTGGTATCCACAAATCTAACTACTAGCTTCTTTGTAGACTCTAACTTCTTGAAAGGTTCAGATCTTTTGCTAAACCCTGGAAAAGTTTTCCTTTCTGTTAAGATAGTGAAGGGCTCTGCAGGATCATCATCTACAGGAGAATTGATTGTATCTAGCTTAGACTTTGTAAGTCTTTCCTGATACATGGCTGCATCGGTGAAGTAGACCTCCTTGGCTTTGAACGGTTTTTCATTTGTAAAGACTCGATGCACCTTACCCTCATCATCATTGTATTTAAGGCATTGATGAAGGGTAGAAGGTACTATGGAGTAATCATGAAGCCATGGCCTGACCAAGAGGATGTTGTATCAAGCACAAGTCTTTACCATGTGAAAAGTGGCTTTTGAAGTTAGATCAGCCAACTAGACTAGAATTCGAATTTTGCTAATTGGATCCTAGACTTCTCCATCATAACCTTGGATCGATGTTTTTATAGCAAATAGCTTGCTCACCAGGATGCCAAATTCCTAAAAAGTTGTAATTGTAGCGAGGTTCAGAGCTAATCCTGGGTCAATTTGAACTCTTTGAACTGGTATGTCCTTGATACAAGCTATGAAATAGAGCGGTAATGTGATAGACGATGAGGTGAAGATAGTGGGGTTAGTGCTATAATGATAGAGGGTAGGCGCCCCTTGTCAAACCTTCATCCCTCATTCTGAATTAGAGGGTAGAAGGTATTTTCTTCATGTGAGGCTAAGAGTTTGTTCTCGGCCTTATCAAATTTTGAGGTGCTTGGCTGTGGTGACCATGTACTGCATCTTGGAATGGATGCATCTTTCTAGGCCTTTTTTCGAGTGAGGAACTACTGAAGGTCCTTTAGTACTTGATTGTTAATGACCTGTTGCTTGGGCCGAGTGGATGATGATTTTAAGCCCTAGGTAGCCATGCGACGTGGCTTGCCAAGTGCCATTGGCTTGTGATCCGTGAATCCGACATGTTTTACCCCAAGACGAGGCTTGATAATGTGAAGGCTACTACCTCCTGACTGCATCTTGCATTATGATTCCTCCAGAACCTTTGTGGAAATCCGAAATGAATTCTAGGCATATTTAGAAACCCAGGGTTTAAGAGTTTTGGTCTTTTTAATGGACTTAGGGCCACTGCTGACCATTTAAATCAGAAGAAGACATGGAGCCTACAGGACTAGAGAGTCTTTGGAAGACTAAGACTTTTGATGTAGGAGTATCAAGGTCAGTTCGAGCCCGCTTTGGTGTTCCTGCAGATAGATTGTTATGAGTCATGGAGATCTTGAAAAGCCTCTTCTTAGCTTCATCCAAGCTGATGATTAGAGAACCCATGGTACATTTTGCAAAACAGTAAGCCATGAGGACTGTATTAGTTTCATAACCAACATGGTTGCCTCTTGGGCTAGCCGGAATGGTTTACAAATCCATATGAACCAACATGGTTTCCTTATTGAATGAACCAAAATGGTTAGAAATAGGCATGAGCCTAATCTCATTATGCTATGCTGACCAATCCTAGCTACCGGAATTTTTGTAGAATTTCAAGACTATGTAGTCAGACTTAGAAGCATAGTATGCTAACTATACCTAGCTACCAAAATTTTGGTAGCATTTCAGGGCTATCTTGGTCAGACTTCAAAGCAAGAGAGGGTTCGATCTAGTCAAAGGGATAGGGCCCACAGGATCAAGCCTGCACCATTACCACAATGATCAGACAGGATCCATTAGTGCAAGACTTTGAGCAATGTCGTTGTTCATATGACTGATTTGATATAAACATTTGTTTAGGTTTTATAAACAAACTGGGGATCCTACAGCTAGTAACGTAAAGCCTTTTATGCTGAATCAACACTCTTTCATTTCATAAAAGGGTGTTAATTTGGTTTGTGCAGTTCAAGGTGCAAAGTTCCTTTATTTAAGGTGATGAGTTAATGCACTTCAAGGTGTAAAATTCCTCCATTTGAGTGACAAAAGGATGCACTTTAAGGTGAGAAATTCCTCCATTTGAGTGGCAAAAGGATGCACTTCAAGGTGTAAACTTCCTCCATTTGAGTGATAAAAGGATGCACTTCAAGGTACAAAATTCCTCCATGAATAATCGTAAACCCATTATAGACATCAAAGGTCTTAATAGAGTATCTTCAAGTCAAATAAGTCAACTGGAGTCAAAATAGGTCAATGACCTTAAACCCACGGTCACTGGACATTTTACACAGCATCCTGCAATCACAGTGCTTTTTGCATAGTCTCTTGCAGTCACAGGCTATTTTACATAACAGCTTCTAATCATTGGCTTACAGTAGCACTTTTTAGTACTTTTCATGCATTTTGACACTTTTTCATGTCTTTTTGTTAAGTTTGATCACAAATTAGAGCAAAATTTCCCACAGAAGGTGCCAATCTTCTGATCGTACTTGAAAGTAATGTGAAACGTAATGGATTCAAATCTAACATTCACACATTTCAAAGCTCAAAGAAGAATGGAAAAATAATTACTATTCATCTTTAAGTTTCCTTTGTTTACATGGGTTCAACGCTCTGACCTCGAGGATGCAGTTTGTTTACAAGTTTTGAAAGATTACAACCCCTCCCCTTGGTCTTAAGTGTGATCCAAACTAAAAAATTACAAGAAAATACATGAAAAATAGGATAAAATGTAGAAAAGATGAATGTAGGGAAGCAATGACCGCGGCCTACTGTCACTGATCCCCTTGTCAATGATCGTGGCCCATGGTCATTGATAGACAGTGGCCATGGCCCACGGCACTGATAGATAGTGGCTAAAATGGCAACTATTTGTCCTGATTTTGCTTTATTTCACCTCTATAATGCCTTCAGAGTTCTGAAACTTGTGCTTTTCGACTTTTGGAATGTTGACTGATTGCTAAGGGTGCTTAATTCAATAATGGAATTGACTATAACCTTTGGTAATCATCACCTTTTAGTTACGGATCACTTTTGCGCAAATCTAAGAAGGGTGCTTTGTGCAAGCAAATTGAAGCCAAAATTGTGCTATTTTGATCCTATAATTTTTAAGGAACAAAATGAAGCTTAAAAGGGCTTGTTCACAACTTCAAAAATGGCCTAAAGCCCTTTCAATTGAGAAAGCCAAAGGAATGCGGCCTCATCCATTAATATGCTTGATAGCTTTGACATTTGTCTTCTCTACGTGCTATGCATGCCTTTTCTCTTTTTCTGAACTATATCTTACCTGAAGTTATTGAGAAAGAGAAGAAAAACAAAACTTGAATGCTTGTAGGGCTTAAGAAGACTAGTGATTTTGCTTTAAATCCTTGTTGGAACTCTTTGAACCTTGCCTTAATCTTTTTGGAACTTGCTTAAACCCTTCTTCAAAGCCCAAGTGTGCTTTTTATAGGTTTTAGAGTGAGTTGGGATGGTTTCTGGTAGTTGTAGGGGACTTATACTTTGAAATAAAGCAAAATAACTCCCAGAAACCGTTGGGAACCTCCTTGCAGGTGTCCATAACCATGGCCGCTGTCACTTACAGGCCTAACTTTAGGTTTTTTGAATATGCGACTCGTTTTCATCTATTTGGGGCCTGAACAATATTCGATCTTCATGAAACATGGAGAGATGCTTTATAATAATATTTTGAGTGTGTCATAGAAATTTCAACCTATTTTTTTGGTATTTCATAGAAATTTCAGCCTATTTTGACCTTCTGGAGTTAGTAAACCCCCCATTGACTTTTCAAGAAAATGGGCCATTGTTTCAACTGTTTTAGGCCCAAATGACCTTAGATTGATTTGAAACTTGGCAGGACTAATGCAGGAGCATGTTGAAGTGTCCATCCAAGGACTTATGGAAGTAAGATTTTAACCAGTGAACCACTTGTTGCATTTTTTAAGTCGATGTCCACTTACTTGCAGGCATTCAGCTTGTTTTTTACCAGAATGATCTCTTATTGATTTGAAACTTTGGAGAGTTGACTTTGACCACATTTTGAGTCTCTGATCCCAATTTCATCACCTTTGGCCTCCTAGAAATAGGATATTTGGTCAATGATGGTAGGTTTGGGGTGGGGGGGGGGGGGTTTTAATGACCATGAGCTAATATGTAGCTGAAGTAGGGCCAGATGAAGTCTTCTTGGCTTGAAAGTCTACAGAACCACTTCTAAACATAACTTAAGCTTTATATCTGAATTTCATCTACTTCAGTCACCTAGAAGCGGGACTTTGGTCAGTGACACCATGGCTTAGGGGTCATTGACTCAAAGTTGACATGTCTGTTGATTTTGTTTGAAATGATATCTACTTGACTTGAAATTTTGTAGAGTCTCTTCTAAATATAATTTGAGCTTCCTCCAGAAGTTTTAGTTGATTCTAACATGTAAAAGTATCAATTGCCACAGTGACCCAAAAGAGCTGGCAAACAACCACTAAAACTTGATTTTGAATTGAAATAAAGTCCAAATGCGTTGAAACTTTGAAGCATTATCTCTAAGCATGTTTTGGAGTTATCATATGATTTTCAACTACTTTGTTAACTCAGAAGCTTGAATGCATTTGGTGACCCCTAGGTTTTGAGCCAGTGAACCTTGAGTTTAATGTTTGGTGAATTAAGTGACCAAATGAAGTTCACTAATTTTGAAATTCGAATTGCTACACCCTAAGCTCATCTGAAGTCTTTTGAATAAGTTGCATCATTTTTGAACATCTAGATGCAGTACTTGACCCGACATTCCACAATCTTACGATTTATATGCCCTTGGCTTAGAATTTGCTTGTAATGTCTTCGCTTCAGTATTTGTGATTTTTTATGAGTCAACAATAAACCATACTCAAACACATACAATCTAGGTTAGAGGCACAATCTGAACATTTGGACCAAAGGTCCAACTCAGTGTTGCCCATCATAAGCCAATCAATTTCAGCCTATTCAATCTCAGGCCAATGGACCACCCAGTTTCCAAAGGCCTAACTTCAACCCTAGTCTACTGACCTGAAGGGTAGATTCCTTAGAAGAGGCCATAAAACTCATGTCTCAGAATACTGCTCAATTCCAGCAGACTACTACTCAAATCTTAAATGGCCATACTCAGACCTTTGCAAAATTAGAATATCAAATAGGCCAACTGGCCAATTCCATGAGGGCCAAAGACAAGAGAACCTTCCCTAGTCAACTTGAACCTACTCCCAAGGGCCAAGTTGTTCATGATAACAAAGGAAAAAGGCCTAAAGCAAGTAAAATCGATATTTACTCTTAGGTCGGGTACACAGGTTGATAACAAGGTAGAACTATCCAAAGAACCTGAGGAAAAATCAAATGAGGATGTGAAAACTAAGGAACCAAATGTGAATGCTGAACCCATGATAGAACTAGAGCCAGTCAAGGAGAACCCAATCATAGATGAAGCATCATCTAGTGAGCGTAGTCCTTGGACTTACATTCCTTAGGCAACATACCCCCAGAGGCTAGGACCAAGAAAATCAACTGCCCAATTGAATAAAATGTTAAAAGTGTTTAAACAAGTGAAAATCAACATATCACTACTTGATGCTATCCAATAGATTCCGGCCTCTGCCAAATTTTTTAAAGACCTTTACACCTTCAAAATGACTACCAATGTGCCCATGAAGGTTCTTATAGCTCAACAAGCTAGCTCAATAATTTCCTGTCCGACCTGGATCAAATACAATGACCCAGGGTGTCCTACCATTTCTTACTAGTACCATTTCTTACTAGATAGGGGACCATCATATAGAAAAGCTTTGATAGACTTAGGTGCGAGTGTGAACCTTCTTCCACACTCTGTTTATGAAAAATTAGGTTTGGAGGAGTTAAAAAAGACCCATGTGACCTTGCAATTGGTTGATGCATCAATTTGATACCCCAATGGGGTAGTCGATGACATTCTAGACAAAGTTGGAGGCATTGTGTTTCCCGCCGATTTTGTTGTCTTGGATACAAAACACACTTCTTGGGTTAAACTTAAAATTCCAGTGATCTTAGGGAGACCAATCCTAGCCACCTTAAATGCCTTGATCAATTATAAGGTGGAGTGATGCAAATTTCTTTTGGGACCATGACCGTTTAGGTGAACATTTTTAATGGTAATAAGCAACCTCTTGGTGAGGATGCTGGGGTTTTTGAAGTCAATTATATTCATGAATTAGCGGAAAATCACTTAGCCCATTTAAATCTTAAAGACCCACTAGAGGCTTGTCTAACCCACTTTAGAAGTGATTTTGACATAGATGGACACATTAAGGAAATCAATCCTTTGTTGAACTCAACCCCAGTCATGGACTGTACCAAGTGGCAACTGAAGCATAAAATTCTGACTCCAACTGCTTCCCCACTTGTCCAATCTTCCATAGAAACCCCAAAGTTAAAACTCAAGTAGCTACCCAATACTTTGAAATATGTATTTGTAGGCCCTCTAGAAACACTTCAAGTGATTATAGCTTCAAACTTGGACCCTATCCAAAAAGAAAAACTCGTAAAAATTCTAGATGAACACAAGGAAGCTATAGGGTGGTTCATAACAGACATTAAAGGAATAAGCATATTTGTAGCCCAAGATAGAATCCATTTAGAAGAAAATGTCAAAACTTCTCATGAACCATAAAGGCGACTAAGCCCTGCAATGAAGGAAGTGGTTAGGTAGGAAGTTTTGAAATTACTTGATGCAAGGGTGATCAATCCCATATCTGATAGTACAAAAGTGAGCTTGGTACAAGTGGTACAAAAGAAATTTGGAATAATAGTGGTTCAAAATGAGGGCAATGATTTGGTACCCACTAGAATATATACTAGATGGAGAGTATGCATTAATTATAGGAAGTTGACTTCAGTGACCCGAAAAGATTATTTTCCCCTCCATTCATGGATTAAATGCTTGAAAGGCTAGCTAGTCATGCTTACTATTGCTTTTTTTATGGTTATTCCGACTATAACCATATTTCAATTGCACCCGAGGACCAAGAAAAGACCACCTTCACCTGTCCATTTGGCACATTTGCTTATGGGCACATGCCCTTTAGGCTGTCCAATGCACCGGCCACCTTTCAAAGGTGCATGATGAGCATATTTTTTGACATGGTGGAGAGATTCATTGAGGTTTTTTAATGGATGATTTTTCAGTCTTTGGAAATTATTTTGAGGAGTACTTCCATCACATGTCCCTTGTGCTTGAAAGATGCAAAGAAAAGAATATGGTTCTAAATTGGGAAAAATGTCATTTTATAATTGAAAGAGGCAGAATTTTGGGACATATGATTTCCAAGAAAGGAATTGAGGTGGACAAAGAAAAAATTGATTTGATCTGAAAATTGTCGCCACCAAAACTTGTTAAGCAGATTCGATCATTCCTGGGCTATACTAGTTTTTATCAGAGATTCATCAAGGATTTTAGCAAAATTGTTAATCTTTTATGCCAATTGCTGACAAAAGAGGCCCCATTTGAATTTAATGAGAATTGTCTACTGAATTTTGAGAGATTGAAAAAGGAGCTAACCTCAGCTCCTATAATCCTTCCACCTGACTGGATCATTCCATTTGAACTCATGTATGATGCATCTAATACTGTCATCAAGGCTATTTTGGGTTCAACAAGTTTGAGAATTACTTGATGTGATTTACTATGTTAGTAGGGCCCTCATTGATGCACTGCTAAATTACACAACCACCAAAAAGAAAATTTGGTTGTGATTTTTGTGTTGGAGAAATTTCGATGCTACTTGATGGGGTCCAAAGTCATCATCGACATAGACCATGCAGCCTTAAGGTACCTTCTTTCAAAAAAGGATGACAAAGCTCGATTAATCCAGTGGATACTTCTGCTACAAGAATTTGATTTGGAAATAAGGGACAAAAAAGTTTTGAGAATGTTATAGCTGATAATCTTTCGAGGTTATCTTTAGAGCCATCCGATGAGGTCCTATTGAATGAAAATTTTCTTGATGAACAATTACTGAGTATTTCCTAGATTCCCTAGTTTGCAGATATAATAAATTACCTTGATACAAGGGAGATACCTACCCATTGGTTGAAATAGGCTTAATCAAAATTTCTAGTTGAGGTCAAGTACTTTTCTAGGATGACCCATTTCTTTTTGAGTACTGTCCATACTAGCTCATCAGGAGATGCATTCCTGATCATCACCATTACTCAGTCATTTTAGTCTACCATGATCATGCATGTGGGGGCCATTTTAGTTCTAAAAAGACAATTGCAAAAATTTTGCAGTGTGATTTTACTGGCCCACAATCTTTAAAGATTGCCACACTTTTTGTTTGAACTGTGAGAGGTTTCAAAGGCTTGGTAATCTCAATCAAAGGAACATGATGCTCTTAAATCCCATACTTATTGTGGAAATTTTTAATGTGTGGGGAATTGACTTTATGGGGCCATTTCCAAGTTCTTTTGGAAATCTTTACATTTTATTGGTAGCAGACTATGCTTCCAAATGGGTAGAGGCCATAGACAAAGAGAAATGACCACCATGTGGTGATCAAGTTCATGAGAGATCACATCTGCTCTTGATTTAGTACACCTTAGGTAATTATTAATGATGGAGGCACCCACTTTTGCAACCATCCTTTTGAGCATTTTTTGAAAAAAATACTCTATCACTCATAAGGTTGCTACACCTTAGCACCCACAAACAAGTGGCCAAGTGAAAATTTCTAATAGGAAAATTAAGCAAATTTTGGAAAAGACAATCAATGCCATTCGGAAAGATTGATCTTTACGTTTGATTGACGCACTATAGGCCTACTGAACTGCTTATAAGACACCTATTAGGATGTCCCCATATAGGTTGGTCTATGGGAAGGCTTGCCACTTGCTTTTTGAACTGGAATATAGAGCTTATTGGGCTATCAAAAAGTTTAATTTTGACTCAGGTACTGCGGATAATCTATGCAAATTGCAACTCAATGAGTTGGAAGAACTTAGGAATGATGTCTATGAGAATGCCAAGATTTACAAGGGCAGGATGAAGCTAAACCATGATAAGCCACATTTGAGAAAATCATTTAGACCGAGTATGAAAGTCCTTTTGTATAACTCTTGGTTACATCTGTTTCCAGCGAAGTTAAGAATCCGGTGGACTGGTCTATTCATTATCAGGACTATTTACTTTCATGGTGCTATGGAAATTGAAAACCCCAAAAATGGGGATGTTTTCAAAGTCAATGGTCAATGGTTGAAATCGTTTCTTTAACTGAAAGATAAGCATATTGAGGAGATCTGATGAGTCTTTAAAAATGCATATTTTCATACACATTTTGACTCATTTTAAGGACTTATTAACTTAAAAGAGCCTCATTTAGTGTGATGTAATGAGTTAATTCATTATAAATTCATTTTTATATTTTTCTGCATAAATTGCTTAAAAATCACACTTTTTGCATAAATTCATGAAACCTGCTATTTTTCGAAAGTCTATTTTTGGAAAGTTTTGTGAAAATAATTTTTCTCATGAAATAAATTGAATTATCTCCATCATTAGTTCATTCATACAAAATCATGGAGAATGATGTACATTTTTATTATCATTTCATGAGAAATGGGCCCACAGTCATGCATATGTGATATTAGGGGTAAAATTGTCTTTTCACATGAATTCACATCTGTTTTGTAGGAAATTGATTATATGGGTCCCATTTGTAAAGAATTGAGGCAAGGAATTGATTTTCAAGAGAAAGGAGAGTAGAATTGAAGAGAAAAGGAAATTGGAAGAAAATTGCAAAAAGTCGGCTTCATGGTCCCACACACACATGCACATGTGTGGGGCACACTTGTAAAACATCCAAGATGGGGTCCATTTATTTGTTGCACATTTTCAAGAGATTTTGAAGAGAATTTGAAGAATATCTCATCAAAGATTGATAAGGAAAGCCACATAGGAGTTCTTTTTTGAGAAGGAGAAGATTTAATTGAAAAAAATGCAAAAAAAATATCCAAACTAGCTATTCCACGTCCAAAAGAGATTTTGGATCAGATTTTGATTGAAAAAGTAAAGGAAAAAATCAAGGGAGAATTATCTAGAAGATCTCTTCAAGTTAGGAGCCAACAAGGAGAACTTTCCAAAAAAGGAAAGTTGACGATGCAAAGAGATAAAAGGGGAAGTTCTACACCTCATGTGGGCCAAGTTTGATTCTAAGAGAGGATTCTTATCCCTATTTTATCTCTCAAAAGATCTCAATGCAAGGTGGCAATGACAAAGAAGGAAAGAAGCATCCAAGAGGGATTTCTGGACAAAACAAGCAAGGAAAGAAGAGAAAAATAAAAAGAAAAAAATCCCCAAGGATATTGCACGTCCAAAGCATTGGTTGGAGCCCTTTTTTCTTTTATTTTTTATTATTTTTAAGATTTTTAAAGTTTGAGAAGGAGTAGGACTTGAAAAAGTATAAATAGGGCACCCTTCTCCCATATTCTTCATGGAAGAATTACCCACCTCTCACCTCTAGATTTCTTCATCCATCTCTCCCTCTCTTGTCTCTACATCTCAAGTCATCAAGGAGGCTTAGCCCTAAAGCCACACCACCAACCTTGAAGTGTCAACTAGAAAGAGGAATTCTCATCCATCCTAGTATGTAATTGTTTGCTTTTTATTTCCAATCTTTTGTAGAACAATTTCATGCTAGTAAAGTTTGTTTCTTTTCAATTGTTCTTGTCTTTGATTTTGTGGTGTTCATAATTTTAGTCTTGTTTGTGATTGGGTTAATTTTTGTTCTTGTTTAAATATTGGGATAGAATTGGAATCACAACTAGTAACCCATCTTAGTAACCTTTTTAATATACTTTGTCTCTTTGGATACATTGTATGTTTGGAGGCGATGCAAGATGGAGTTAAAGAGGTTTGAGTGAAAAAAGACTAGAGGCCAATTCTGAAATTTATTTCTAAATAGAATGGAAATTTGTTATTCTCACTTAGATTGACGACCTAAGATGAAGAATAAGACCCTAAGACAACACTGCTAATCTATTTTAGCCCAAATTAAGATAAGAAATTGAAAGAGCAATCTACCACCTTTGACTTCTTGTTATTACCGCCTTTGACTTCAGTTGTTTACCGCCTTTGACTTTCGTGTTATTACCGCCTTTGACTTCCTGCAATTTTATGTTATTTTCTGCACTTTTGTTATTTTCTTGTTACATTCACATGGATTTTAAGTTTTGGTTTTGCATAGTTTGATGGTTGGATTAGGAATCATTGCATCTATTTTTTTATCATAAGATTTTGTGCATAATTAAGTTGATGAAAATTAAGCCTTCAGATCTGAATCTAATGATTAAATTCGAACTCAATATATCAACAGCATAACTTAATAGTTTCAGCAAACTGTAAAAAAAACAGTTTTTGACAAAAAGTTCGAAGTGGGTAGACCAATCAAATCACAATATTTTTCTTTGAAACTTGGGAATATTAAAGTTTAGGATGTGGTCTTTCATTCTCCAAAATTTCAGATCAAAATAATTTCGGAAGGTTTGTGAACCAGAGGCTTAAACTTTGTCAATCAGTCAACCCGAATCAGAATTCCTGCACAGAATTTTGCAAAGTTGTCATATTCATGCATTTATAACTTTTTCGTTTTAGATCCTTTATTAATTCCGTTTTTTTTGTTAGTTTCTTGCATCAGTAGAGCATGAATTCCAGTCATTAAATTTAGATTTAGGATGCATTAGAATAGTTCAAATCATGCATAAAATTTGCATCAACATACTAGTGTTTCATACTTAGAATTTTTCAGCATCTCATGGCATGCATTGCATTATTAATTTTACTAACTTTCTAATTTTAATTTTGTTTCTAGTTTTATGTTTTTGATTGTTTTTGTTAATTTTCAGAATTAAATATCTTTCTAAACTTGTTTTAATTGAAGGTTTTAAATTGGAAAGTTTACTAGTTTTGAAAATTCTAACCTAGGAAAGTTTTTAACTTTTTTTTATTTTGTTTCTAACATTGTTTAGTTTAGTTAGTTTCTAATTTTAGTTTTTATTTTTGGAAGTTCTAACTTGTATTTTAGTTTTGCAGCAACTTTAGTTTTATTTTAGGAACTTTTAGAATTAGGAATTGTGATTGTAATTTTTTTTTAGGAATGTATGTATTTGTTAGATTATAAATTAGGCTAGTTTTAGATTTTTATTTAAGACAGGTTACAAGTTGAAAATACCTTAAATACATTGCTCCCTGAGGATTGACCTGGTCTCACCAGTTTTATTACTACATCGCGGTTCTGCACTTGGAACTCACGATCAAGATCCATCTTCAGGATTCCATCTACCAAAACTAAGCATCATCATCATCGTATTCACCCGATTGCATTTTTCATTCATCATATTGAGGAAATATTAGGTCTAGGTTGGGGGTGCGTGCAACTTAGTTGCTTGTTTCTATTTTTCAAAAAAAAGAAAATATTAGGAGTCTTTGGTCCTACTGAAGACATTAAACATAACACTTGTTGGGAGGCAACCCAATGGTTTCCAATTATGTTTAGTGCATTTGGTTTGTGTCAAAACTTGATATTCCTTCCGACATCAAGATCATCCTTGTGATGAAAATAAAGGAGGCCTTCAAGCAAGAAATGAAGCCTAAACAATCGTTGTCGTTTGATGGTAGAAGCCTCAATGCCATTAAACATAGAGCTAAGAGGATTAGTTATTGCTACCCTTGTTTGCAATTTAATTGTGACTCAGTTTTTAGGGAAAATGGAAAAAGATGCAATGGATTAGTCTGGTCCTCATCATGTAACGAAATAAGAAAACTACTGATTTGAAAACCGCTAAGTAAAACCAAAGAAATTTGGTCTACGATGGGTTACATCAGTAGGGACCAAAATGAATACTTGATAAGGCAAGATGAAATATAGCCACAACTCGTCTGGGAATCTAAAGTTAAAAGACCCCCATGTCGGTCAGGGGTGGACCAATTTAGGTTGTAATTTTTTTAGGTTGTTTGATTTTCAAAAGTGCTACATCTTTCCTCAGAAAAAGAAAAAGTCTTAGGAAAAAGGAGGTTTTCACAAGAATTGAGGCGAATTGAAGATATTTAAGAAATTTAGAATTTTTGAATTTTTGGAAAAAAGTAAAAAGAAAGTTCGCTTTTTTTTAATGATGAAGCCTAATAAAAGATTACCTAAACTTGTCCCCACTATATATACTTTACATTTTTTGAAGTTTGTATATGAAGCTAAAATTATTACTTTCAGAACTTTTCCAAAGGATTCAATGAGAATATGAGATTTAGTTCATAAATACTTTCCTCTCCCAATTCATTAAAGTGAATTAATTTGGTCAAATTGGAAAAGGCTGTCTTTTGTTCGGGGATTAAAGTGCTTCTCCTCATTCTTTTGCTAAAAAAAAGTGTTATTACCTAGTAAGCAGTAAGTGAAAAGAATAGTGTTTTATGACTAGTTTGTGTTCGTAACCTTTTTAACTCAAGCTATGTCACGCCTTGAACTTGAGAATTGGGGATTAGAATGGGCCCCGGGGTGTGGCACATGTAATCCCATAACAATCCGTGCCACGTGAAGACACGCACGACCCAATACAAGGGAGATTCCACAGGAACTGTGAGGAAGTTCCACAAACACATAGATTATGTTTCAACAATAAGCAGAAGCCTGTGAAATACACTTGTAATGATCATAAGCAATAATAAAAACATTATTCATTCATAAATATACCTAAAAGTCTATTACTCACTCAATCACATACACATGAAGACAAAATACTTGAATACATAGAAAATCCAAATTACATGTCCATCCAATCATAGTCCCAAACAACATGATAAAGATGGCATGTTTAACCACAAGTTCAAGCATATTTAACACTAAACAACCCAATAAAAAACCCATTGACGCTCGTCGTAGGATGACTAATAGAAAATGTTGCCTTCGTTCCACTCATCTACACCCCTAGATACCATTGAAGTTTTTTCTAGGGTGCGTCGATTGTCATACTAGCGTTGGATTCGGTACTTATAACACCAAGAGTAGCACTGTTAATACAATGATTAAGCAAAGATAAAGATATATAAGACCATCATGATATATCAAATGAATTGGAGAACATATTGATTAAAAGAAAGAAATAATTGTAAGCTAGGCATATTGTGCATGAAGTAAGCATGAGTAGTGAATCATGAATAGAAAATCATAACATACTAGTTGGCATCCATGAAGCTATATTCTCTTTAAGGAGAGAATATAGCATACAGAAGAGAATATTGTTAGGGGATCAGTTTAGCTTCCCGAGGAACGCCGACTAACTCCTCCATAAACTACTGTAGTAGTGACATAAGGAATACCTAAATTGGTCTCATCGAACCTAGTAAGGGTACAAGCTAATTAGTGCCGACTCAACATATCAAGACCAACTCGAATTCATATCATTTATACTTATCACCAATCGTAGTGGTCATCTCATGTTCGTACATTATCATTCATACCTATCATCATATCATATAAAAGGTAGTATCGGTCTTGAGATCATATTCAATCATAAAAATCGAAATTAAACAAAGTAACTGATAATCAGACAATGCATACTTAGGGTGAGCTAATAGACCTCGAACCATCTCAACCTTAGTTACACCCATTTTAGCTCACAAGCTCACACTTAATAGAAGCTTCGGCTCAAATTTTGCCTCAAGGTTCGCCAGGCAGAATGGGTACATGATTTATTCATGTTGAGGGCAAGGTTATTTAACAATATAAATGCATTTAGATTGAGTAAGTATCAAGGATATTTACTAGCCAACACTATACTAGATAATCCATGATCTCAAGGGCATTCAACACAATGTATTTCTAAAATGTCCAGTGTCATTGTGTTACCAAAATCTTGGTGTTACATTGTATATGCAAAGGATACCTCTTCTTATGCCAACACCTATGACGTGACATCGGGAAACCATGCGAAAGATCGAAGGGATAAGTGACAGCTCTTCACTCTTCCTCCTTATTATTTAATCGCCGTTAGGGTAATTTAATTGGGATAAAGGTGCCACATCTAAAGCCCAACAAGTCTTTGAAAGTCCATAATTTTCCTAAGTTTCTAGGTTCTTATGACTTAATCATGTATGGGTTACGGCTTAGCTAAATGGCATAGGATTTCCCTTAATTTTCACACACATTTACGGCTCAGCCGTATATTGGCCTATGGTTTAGCCGTATGAAACCTACGGTTAGGCCACGGCTTGGTTACTGCTTAGCCGTAGCATAATCCATAGCTTAGCCAAGGGTTAGCCCTAGAGGAAAATTGGTTTTGGGTGTTCTCAAGAAAGCTAGCCATCAAATGGCTTACGGCTTGGTCACGGGGTGGTTCTAGCTTAGCCGTAGTTCATTTCATGGCTTGCCTATGGGTTAGCCATAGAACAAATGTAGAATTTGAACGCTCTGGATTCTAAGCCGTTGAACACTTACGGTTTAGCCGTGAGCTTCATTGTAAGCTTCAGAATTTTTGAAATTATTTTTGAGGTATGAGTTCAGCACAGAACTCCTGAAATTTGGTCACAATGAGATTTCTTTTGCTCCAAATTATCATAATAGGTCTTATAACACCCACATTTCATCAGTATTACATAATCACACTCATTATCACTTAATCAAACATATATATGTACTTAATCAAGGTGTGAAGGAGCTGTTACCTTGCATTTAGAGTGATTACTTCAAGAATCAACAAATTTAGACATGCATGTTGTAATATATACTTTTATACTTACCTTATATCAATGCTTAACCCAAAACCTCAATTGTTTTCATGATGGAGAAAGCCTCAATAGAAGAAAATCCTATTACATCCAAAGACATGGAATGAGTGAATCTAATGTATGATGCATGCATGTTGCTCATTTGAGTCTCCTTGACTCTATTGGGCTCAAAGAAATGAAATCGTATTAGAGTTCTTACCTTCGGGGCTGTAGAGAAAATGAGGGAATGAATTTGTGAGTTTCAAAGGAAGTAGATGAACAAAGAAACAAGGAAGAAGGAGTGGGAGTTGTCGATCTTCCATGCATAGCTCCAAGGCTTGAGTTCCAATTGTCGAAGGAGGAGAACAACAAGAAAAGAGGAGGTGAAGATGGAGCTCCAGCAGCTGCTCTTGAGAGGGGTGGGAGAGGTGAATGAATTTGACTATTTTTGAATCATAATTTTGATGGGATTTGCATGCAAGTCCAGTTTGTTTACAGAATTTCCAGTTTGAGTCAGTTGGACTTCAATGGGCCAAGATGGATCTGAATTGAGCTAGACTTAGTGAGAAAGATGACCCACAAGATGAAACATACATAATGCAATTAATATGGTGGTCGAATGATACAACCATATGACTCTAAAATTACAAGAAGATCATTAACTACCTAGGCAAGGTTCGAACCCAACCCAACTTTTGAGTTAAATTAGACTAAACGAGTATTAGTTAGCACAAAACAAGGTTAATTATCATAAATCAATATTAGTTAGGATTTGGACCTTACATCCTCTCTCTCTTAAGATCATTCGGTTCTCCAAATGCAACATACCTTAGGTAAAAGTTTTGGATATTTCTTGTTCCTTAAGCTCCCAAATAGCTTCTTCTTGCCCATGATGGTCCTATAGAATCTTAACCCATTTAATTGTCCAAGTATGCAGCACTTGGTCCTTGGTGTCAATGACACGAAGGGTCTTTCTTTATAGCTCACATCTGGCTTAAGTTGGGTGTCGTTTATCTCGATAACATGTCAATGGTCCGGAAGATACTTCCTAAGCATCGATACATGAAACACATCATGAACTCCCGCGAGTTGAGGTGGTAATTTCAACCTATAAGCCAAATCTCTAGCTCTGCTTTGAATCTCAAAAGGCCCGACAAATTGCGGAGCTAACTTGCCTTTCTGTCCAAACCTGATCGTGCCCTTCATTGGAGAAACTTTAAAGAAGATCTTATCTCCCATTTGAAATTCAAGAGGTCTACGACAATTGTCTGCATAGCTCTTCTGACGAGATCACATAACCTTCAATCTATCTTGAACCTTTTGCACTTTTTCTGCTATATTCGCAAGAAGAGAAGGCCCATGGAGACTTCTAACTTCGACTTCTTCCTAACAGACCTGTGTACGGCACTTACGACCATATAAAGCTTCAAATGGAGCCATTCCAATGCTCGCGTGATATTTATTGTTGTACTCAAATTCACATAAGGAAAGGTGTTCATCCCACTCTTTTCCAAAGTCTAACACGCTAGCTTGAAGCATGTCTTCAAGAGTTTGTATTATACGCTTTGATTGTCCATCTATCTAAGGATGATATTCAGTGCTGGAATTGAGTTTAGTACCCATGGATTTCTGAAAAGACTGCCAAAAGGAAGACACAATTTATTGTCTCGGTCATATACTATAGAAACTCGAGTACCATGCAACCATATAAACTTTTTTATGAAGATTTTGGCCATCTTTGGAAATTTCATCCCTTTCCTAGTGGGAATAAAATGGGCTGACTTTGTTAGTCTATCGACAATCACCCATTTAGTATCATGATGTTTGCTTGTCCGACCCAACCTTGAAAAAAAATCCATTGAAATATTTTTCCATTTCCACTTTGGAATATACAGAGGATGTAACAAACCAAGAGGCTTTAATGTTTAGCCTTCACACGTCGACAGGTAAGACATCTCGTCACAAAACCTGCAATGTCTCTTTTCATGTTATTCCACCAAAACCTGCCATTCAGATTTCGGTACATTTTAGTACGCCTGGAGTGTATGGAATAACTCGTGTGACGTGCTTCAGTCATGATTCTTCTTTTAGATTTTGAACTATTGGAACACATAGTCTATCTCTAAAATATAACACAACACACCATTAAACAACTTGAAATTTGGTCTCTAAAATATATGGTCACGAATCTTAATGAACTCTATGTCTCTTTTTAATCTGCTGTATCAAAGTGGGTTCAAAGACAGACATAGCTACTAACATTACCTTATCATCGACGAATTTAACTTCCACATCCAAATCTCGAAATTCTTCTACTAAGGACCACTCACCACACATAGCTGCCATCTCAACAGCTGATTTCCTACTTAGAGATCAGCCACGACATTTCTTTTTCTTGGAAAGTACTTGATTGGAAAGTCATAGTCTTTTATAAACTCTAGCCATCTTCACTATCTCATGTTGAGATCATATTGGGAGAATAAGTACTGAAGACTACGGTGATCACTATGGACTTCAGATCTCTCTCCATACAACTAGTGTCTCCACAACTTCAAAGCAAAGACGATAATGGCCAATTCTAGATCATGTGTGGCATAATTCTTCTCATGTTCCCTTAACTGTCGAGATCCATATGCTATCACTTTTTCATTTTGCATTAATACACATCCCAACCCAATTCTTAAAGCATCAGTATATATGACAAATCTACCACTACCTTTCAGTAAAGATAAGGTCAGGGTTGAGATCAATTTCTTTATAAGGAATTGAAAACTTAATTCACATTCATCCGACTAAACAAATGGTTCATTCTTTCGAGTCAACTTCGTCAATAGTGCTGCCATTCTGGAAAAGTCTTTTACAAACCTCCGATAGTGGCCCACTAAATCGATAAAACTTTTAACTTCTGCTACTATTTTAGGGCTTTGCCAACTAGTTATTGCCTTAATTTTAGCTGGGGCTGCTAGAAGTCCATTTTTTGAAATTATATGTCTTAAGAAAGTAACTTGTTCAAACCAGAAATCACATTTATCCAATTTGGCGTACAACTGATGATTTCTTAACAATTGCAGCGGAGTTCTCAAATGCTCAACATGTTCATCTCGAGTCTTAGAATACACCAATACATCATCAATGAAAATCACCACAAATCGATTGAGATAGGGTTAAAAGATTCTGTTCTTCAAGGCCCTAAATATAGTTGGGGCATTAGGCAATCCAAAAGGCATGACTAAGAATTCGTAATGCCCATATCTTGTCCTAAAAGCTGTTTTTGATGTATCTTGGTCTCTAACTCGCAACTGATGATATCCAGACCTCAAATCAATCTTTGAGAATTGTG
Source organism: Sextonia rubra (assembly GCA_037013555.1). NCBI lineage: Eukaryota > Viridiplantae > Streptophyta > Magnoliopsida > Laurales > Lauraceae > Sextonia > Sextonia rubra. The sequence goes on from JASUAD010000011.1 coordinate 14,138,148, forward strand.
TGCACCCTATAATTGATCAAACAGTTCATTAATTATAGGCAATGGATATTTGTTCTTGATTATCACCTGATTCAACTGCCTATAATCAATACACATTTTGAGGGTGACATCTTTCTTCTTTGCAAATAAAACTGGGGCTCCCCCCTGGTAATGTGTTAGGATGAATAAATCCTTTATCTAGTAACTCTTGCAACTGTATCTTAAATTCATGTAATTCTACAAGTGTCATTCTATACAGAGCTCTAGAGATTGGAGTTGTACTAGGTACTAAGTCTATAGTAAAGTCTACTTCCCTAACTAGAGGAAGACCGGGTACTTCATCCTGAAACACATTTAGGAACTCACAAACTGCCGGGATCTCTTCTAAATTCTTGCCTAATTTCTTCCCAATAATGAAAGCAATATACCGTTCGTAACTACTATAGATCAATCTTTCTGCTCGAAGTGCTAAGATTAACCTAGTATTTAAACTCTTTTTCTCACCTTGAAAGACTTAGACCGGCTTCATCTACTTTTATGGTGATGATCTTACAGAAACAATCCAAACAAGCCATGTACTTAGTCAACCAATCCATGCCTAGGATTACATCAATATCGATTAACCATGCCTAGGATTACATCAAAATCGTGCATCGATAACACGATGAGTTTCGCTGGGAAAAGGATGTTTCCAATTAAAACTTTACAACCTAGGTAATGGTCCTCGTGAATCACCTTTTTGCCCATAGGGGTGATGACATTTAACATATACGGAAGCTACACTGCCAGCTCCTGCATTCTACTAGAGAATTGTGGTGAAAGAAAAAGAGTGTGAAGATCCCGAATCAAACAACACCTTAGCTTTTACATCACAAACAGAAACCTTACCTACGACCATATGATCTGGAGCTTCTATTTCCATGTGACTCAATGCATAAACGCAGCCTTGCCTATGAGGTCGATTATGCTGTCCTTGCCTCTGTTGCCCTTGTCTTTGTTGGCCTGAACCATGTCGTCCCTGTCCTTGGCCTTGCCTCATCTGCTGTTCCTGACGTGGAGGTATGGGTGGTGCTGCTCTAAAAGACCGCTGATATTACTACTGTTGCAGGGCTTGACCAGAATGTTTTTTTTCTTAGGCATTTTAATAAGCGATGGTCCATTGAACAACAACCAAAACATGCTCCTGTAACCCTCCAACATTTACTTGTCTCATGGTTCTTCCTGCACGTGCCACAGACTAACCTTGATGATCCACTAGTAACTCCCTTTTGTTTCTTAGAGTGCTGTTGACTTCTCCTAAAAGGTGGGCACTTCTCCTAAACTCTCCCAAGAATAGACCCTTTTCAATCTCTTCAGCTGCGTAGGCTCTCTCTGCAGCATCATCATACTCCACTGGATGCTGGAAAGTTATAGCATGCCCCTTAATTGCTGCCTTAATCTTTTGAGAAATCGTTCAATCTTTTTCTCCTCGATGTCAATCAGATCCAAACCAAATGGGAAATCTAACTGAATACATGCATATACTTTGCGACTATCATAGTGTTCTGCTGCAGAGTGAGAAATTCTGCCTTCTTCTTACGACTTACATGTTCTGAAATAAACTTCTTTCTAAATTATTTCTCAAAAGCTTCCTAAATTGCAGCTTCTGGCATGGCCCTAATATGTTCACGAATACTTTTCCACCATGTATCCACGACATCTCTGAACATAGATGCTATAAGTATTACTTGTTGCTTCAGCATACAAGTTAGTGAATCAAAAACATCCTCCATGTATACAAACCATTCGTCAGCTTGTAGCGGATCCTCTCTTCCTGTAAATTCTATAGCCCCTCTTATCCAGAACTTCTCATATAGAGAGTTAGGATCACTGGGTTGATTTTGCCTTTTCAGAAGAGCAGCTAGTTGCATCTGCATGACTGCTTAGTTGGCATTACTTGTAGCTAGTTGATGCATCAGCATCATAAATTGCTTGTCTTTATTGTATGTAGGATGAGGAGGTGGAGGCAGTGGAGGATTCACATCGTCTAATACAATGTCATCATGATCATTACCTCCTGTATTATTACTCATGCCTGATCTAGGAGCCACTTATCTGTAATTATAACAGTGGTTAGCTAAGAACAACACCTTAGTAGAAGGTAAGTTATAATTCGTTGTACAAAATCGATCTCCCAGTTAGACCTATTGTATCCTCACCATATTTCCTAAGGTTACTAAGTCTTTTAATTGACTATTTAATGCTCTGATACCAATACTTACGTATGTCATCCCCCGAACCCGAGAATTAGGGATTGGAAAAGGCCCCGAGGTGTGGCACACATAATCCCGTAGTAATCCGTGCAAATGAAGACACACACGAACCACTACAAGGGAGATTCCACGGTATGTGTGAGGAAGTTCCACAAACAAATAGATTATGTTTCAAACAATTAAGTGGAAGCCTGTGAAATACACCTGTAATGATCATAAGCAATAATAAAAACATCATTCATTCATAATAATACCTAAGTCTGTTACTTAACCATCCACATACTAATGACAACAAAATGCTACAATACAATTATACAAATCTAAAACACATGTCCATCAAATCTTAGGCCCAAAACAACATGAAATAGATGGCATGTTTAACACAAGTCCAAGCATGTCCAAACTTAACAACCAAACAAGAAAACCCATTGACGCTCTTCGTAGGATAACTAATAGAAAACGCTGCCTTCGTTCCAATCATCTATACCTCGAGGTCCCGTTGAGGTTCTTTCCATGGGCGCGTCAATCGCTGAACTGGCATTAAGTTCGATAGCTGTAACATCAAGGATAGCACTGTTAACACAATAGTTAAGTAAATATAGAGATGTATAATACTATCATGATGTATCAATTGAATTAGAGAACAAATTGATTATAAGAGAACAATAATCGTAAGCTAGGCATATTGTGCATGAAATTAGCATGAATAATGAATCATGAATAGAATATCATAATACACTAGTTGGCATCCACAAGGCTATATTCTCTCTCAAGAGAGCATATAACATACAGATGGAACTATCGCTAAGGGATCAATATAGCTTCCAAGGAACCCCGACCAACTCCTTCATAAACTACTGCAATAGTGACATAAGATATACCCAAATTGGTCCCATCGAATCTAATATAGGTACAAGCGAAATGGTGCTGACTCAACGATCAAGACCTTCCCGAATTCATATCATACATACTTATTATCAAGCATAGCAATTATCTCATTTTCATATATTCATACTTATCATCGATCATAGCAATCACCTCATATTCATACATAATCATTTGTACAAAAAGGGAGTATTGGTCTTGATAGTTATAAAAATCTGAATTAAACAAAGTAATTAATAATCAAACAATGCATACTTAAATGAGTTAATAGAGCTCGAACTCTCTCAACCTTAGAACACCCATTTTGGCTCAGGGCACACATTTAGTAGAAGCTTCAGCTTTGATTTCACCTCAAGGTGCACCAGGAAGAATGGGTACATGATTAGATCATGTTGAGGGCAAGGTTACTTAACAATATGAATGCATTTAGATTGAGCAATTATCAAGGATAATTACTAGCTAACCCTACAATAGATAATCTGTGTTTCTGAGATCATTTAGTACGATGTATTCATAAAATGTCTGGTGTTGCTGTGTTACCAAAATCTTGGTGTTACTTTGTGTATGCAAATGACACCTCTTTTTATGCCAACACCTATGGCATAACATTGGAAAATTATTCAGAAAATCGAAAGGAATAAGTGATAGCTCTTCACTCTTCCTTCTTATCATTTGATCACCATTGGGCTAGTTTAATTGGGGTAAAGGTACCATATTTAAAGCCCTACAAAGTCTTAGAAACTCCTAATTTCCTAAGTTCACAGTGTTTTTACAGCTTAGCCATGTATAGGTTACGGCTTGGCAGTGTGGCATAAGTTTTTCTCTTAAATTCACCCGCATTTATGGCTTAGCCGTATATTGGTCTACAACTTGGCCATATGAAACCTACGGCTAGGCCACGGCTTGGCTACGACTTAGCCAAGGGTCAGCTGTAGAAGAAAACTGGATTTTGGGTTTTCTAGAAGGCTTATCATGAAAAGGCTTACGGCTTGGTCACAGAGTGGTTACGGCTTGGCCATAGTTTATTTCATGGCTTGGCCATGATTAGCTGTAGAACAAATGTGGGATTTTTTGTCTCTAGATTTCTAGTCATACTTATTTACGGCTTAACCATAAGTTTCAAATTTTCTGAAACTGTTCCGATACAGAGTTTAATCCGGTATAGAACCCTTGAATTAGTTCCAATGTAGTTTTTTGCTCTAAATTATCATCATAGGTCTCACAATGCCCACATTTCATCAATATTACATAATCATACTCGTTATCTCTTAATCTAACATATGTATACTTAATCAACGGATGAGAGAGCTGCAAACTTGCATTTAGAGAGATTACTTTAAGAATTAAGAAATTAGACATGCATGTAGTAATATATACTCTTATACTTGCTGTAAATCAGTCTTTGATCCAAAACTAGCCTCTCCTTTGTCTTGATGATGGAGAAAGCCTCTAGAAGGAAATCCTACTACATACAAAGACATACAATGGGTGAATCGAGTGTGAAATGCATGCATCTTGTTCATTTGGGTCTCCTTAACTCTTTTAAACTCAAAAGAAGGGAATGAGAGCTGTCTCTTACCTTAGAGAGCTGTAGATTGTAAGAAAGAAGATTAATTTGTGAGTTCCTAGGAAGAAAATGCATAAGAGGATGTAGAAGGAGGAGAATGGAACCTAATAGGAGCACATGCAAAGCTCCAAGATTCTGTTTCCAGCTCTAAGTTTGAAGAGGACAGTGAGAGTAGTGGAAGAAGATGGAGCTCCAGCAAAAGAAGAGGAAGATGCAAGAAGGAAACGGTGGTTACTCTTTTAACTCAAATTTTTCTGGAGTTTTGCATGCAAGTCCATTATCTTTGAGGAAATTTCAATTTGAGTCAAATGACATTCAATTTGGCCAAGATGGGTCTGAGTCAAGCTAGGCCAAATATTAAAGATACTCTACAAGATAAAATACACATGATGCAACTAATGTGGTGTCAAAATAATGCAAACCATGTGCCTCTAAATTACAAGAAGGTCCTTAACTACCTAAGTAAGGTTCAAACTTGACCTAACTACCTATCAATGACCCAAACCCAAGGGTTTTTGGGTTAAACTAGTCTAAATGGGTATTAATTAGCACAAAACAAGGTTAATTATTACAAATCAATATTATTTGGTTTTGGACTTTACACTACGTGTCTTTTTCTTGTGTTATGTGATTGATTTATTTGTTAGTTCTTTTATTCTTCTACTACATATATTTTGAACTGCAATTTAGAAATCCGGATTTGGGACATTCTTTCAATTTGTCAATGAACCTGATGAAGCACCACCACACTTGATGACAGGGGGCATACAACAGTGGATGAACTTCTATAAATTAATTTAGGTTCTCTAGAAGATCCAAAAATCACTTATGTAAACAAGTCATTATCTGATGATGAAATGAAAGCATACATTGCCTGCTTGTCTGAGTATAAAGATGTATTGGCTTGTTCTTATAATGAGATGCCTAGACTTGATCCAAAAGTAACAACTCAAAAATTAGCAATAGATCCTTCTAAATGACCAATTAAACAAGCACATCATTTTCATCTGGACCGCATTGTCAAAATTGAATTAGAAATAGATAAACTACAGGCAACTAATTTTATTCATGAAGTAAAATACCTTATATGGATAGTGAATATTGTCCCAATCAAACAGAAAAATGGACTAATTTGTGTTTGTGTAGACTTTAGTGACTTAAATGTTGCTTGCCCAAAGGATCAATTTCCTCTCCCTATCACTGAACTTATAATAGCTGCCATAACTGGTTTGAAGCATTATCCTTCATGAATGGCTTCTCAAGGTACAATCAAATTAAAACAAACCTGAAATATCAAGAACTCATTGCATTTAGAACCCCTAAAGTTATTTTCTATCACACAGTTATGTTATTTGGCTTAAAAAATGTGGGAGCCACATATCAACGAGCTATGTCTCAAATATTCAAAGATATTTTACATAAAAATGTGGAATGTTAGGTTGATGATCTAATTGTTACATCAAAAGATAAGTCTCAACACATTAATTATTTAAAATAAGTTTCCAAATGCTTACTTAAAAATCAATACAAAATGAACCCCTTTAAATGCACATTCGAAGTCACTTCAGCAAAATTTCTTGTTTTTATTATACAACACAACGGAATTGAAGTAAACACTGATAAAAAGAAGGTTATACTCAAAAAGCCTCCACCCCACAATTTAAGCGAATTAAGGGGTGTTCAAGGAAGATTGCCCTACATTCAGAGATTCATTTCCAACCTCTCCAGAAGATGTCAACTATTTTCAAAATTAATGAAAAAGGAGTTTCATTTGAATGGGATGAGGAATGTCAAAATGCTTTAAATAGCATAAAATGGTATCTTCCAAACCCTTCTATGTAAGTAGCACAGACAAAAGGAAAAGTAATTAGTCTTTACATTACTGCCTTAGATCATTCATTGGGTACACTTTGGCCCAAGAAAATGAACAAGGAAAAGAAAATGCTTGCTACTATCTTAGTTGCACCCTTGTTGGTGCAAACAATAATAACTAACCAATTGAGAAAATATGTCTAGCACTAATATTTACGGTACAAAAACTATGCCGTTATTTCCTTGAACACTCAATTTGTCTCATTTCTAGAGCCGGCCTATGAAATATTTAATGTCAAGGCCACCTTTATCTAGACGCGCAAAGTGGTTACATTTGTTATTAGAATTAAAAAATCATTTATGTTCCTCAAAAAGCAGTAAAAGGACAAGCACTTGTTAACTTCCTTGTTGGACATTCAATTCTTGATAATTCACCACTATCAGAAGATTTGCCCGATGAAGAGCTTTTTTGGACTAAAATCCACAATCCCTTGGAAATATTTTTTTATGGCACATCACAAAGATTGGGAGCTAGGGTTGGAATCATATTTTTTACCCTAGAAAATGGGATCCTCACATATTCATTTGTTTTGGTTGATCCACGTACAAATAATATAGCTGAATATGGAGCTTTAATTATCAAGCTAGAATTAGCACTTCAAATGGGCATTCAGTCTCTTTTTGTGTGCAATGATTCACAACTTTTTGTTAACCAATTAGAAGGTACTTACAAAGTAAGAAAGCCTGAATTAATTGAGTATTTCGAACAAGCTAAAAGTTTGATTGACAATTATTAGAATTTTCAGATTTGTTATATGCCAAGAATATAGAACTCCTGAGTAGATGTGCTCACTAACTTCACTGCAACTTTAGCCCTAACAAATAGGATAAATTTGCCAATTAAAATTAAATAAATGTGAATTATCCCAAATATTTAAGAAGTCCTGAAAACAACTCCAACTGACACAAGTAATATCATCTCAGTAATGGAAAATGAAGTGATGGATTGGCGACAACCAATTATTGAAGTCTTGCAATATGGAAGACTCCCTCAAGATTCAAAAGATAAGAAAGATATTAGAAGATGGCCACCAGGATTTGTGTTACTAAATGGTGTATTATATAGACATTCATTAGACGAAGTGCTACTTCGATGTCTTTCAGAAATTGAAACTTGTGAAGCTTTAAATTAAGTGCATTCAAAGGTTTGTGGAACACACCAATCTAGCCCAAAACTTTATATCCACTTAGAATGGGATATTATTGGCCTACTATGGTGCCTGATGTGATGGACTTTTTTAAAAATGCAATGTTTGCCAAACACATGCTGATTTTATTCAACAACCACCAGAACCATTGATCCCACAGCGTCATTGTGGCCATCCGAAGCATGGGGACTAGATATTAGTGGACCAGTAAAAGCACCACCATCTCATAATCATCAATACATCCTTGCCGCCGCTAACTCTTCTTCAAAGTGGGCAGAAGCAATTCCACTCAAAGCAATTAAAGCTACGGATGTTTCTCACTTCATCCGAACAAACATCATCTATCAATTTGGTATTCCTCAAGGAATTATTACTAATAATGGCACCCCCTTTCAAAAATCAGCATATGAAAACATTATACAAAAAATACAAAATTAAACACTATTTTTCATCAGCATTTTATGCATCGGCAAATGGTTTCATAGGAGCATTTAACAAGACTCTTTATAAACTTCTTAAGAAGATAGTCTCTAAAAATAAAAGAGGTTGGCATGAAAAATTATTTAAAGCCTTGTGGGCATATTGGACAACATTCTGTGCCCCAATCCAAAATACACCTTATTCGCTAGTCTTTGGAGGAGAAGCAATTCTTCCCCTTGATGTGCAATCATCGTCCCTCATAATTGGCATACAAGAATCATTTACCAATGATGAGAATCCTAGACTAAGACTTCGAGAACTTAAAGCACTCAATGAAAGAGACTTGATGCACAACAAAAATTAGAAGCTTATTTAGCTCGGGCATCAAATGCATTCAATAAGAAAGTGAAGATCAAGTTTTTCAAAAAAGGGGATTTAGTTCTCACAGTGAAAAGACCTGTTGTGATTTTTCATTTATCAAGAGGCAAATTTGACCAAAAATGGAAGGTCCCTATCTAGTACAAGAGGTCTTTACTAATGGGGCTTACCAATTTGTGACACAAGATGGAGAAAGAACACTTCCTCCTATTAATGGACATTTCATAAAGCGTTACCATGCCAAAAAAAAAAAAAAAAAAAAAGAAAAAAAGCTTAAAAATGTGAACATGATAAATGTGGTGGATCATTTATTACAGTGATTCATTTCAAATACAAAATAAATGTATTTAATATAAATTTAGATCCTTTTTTTTAAGAAAACTCTTGAATTAACTCTGTTAGGGTTGACTCCAAATTGGTTGCCACTTGACACTTGTTCTCTTTTTGTGGAGTAATCCAAGTGACTTTTCTTTCCAAATCTTGCTTTTGATCAATAATCACTTTTAGCTCATCCTTTGAATCAACAAATATGTTATCCAAATTTGTAACTTCTCCTGAAATCTCATGTAAATGATCATTGAACTTGTCAACTTCAAGGTGTTTTATGACAACTTGCATCTAAAGGGACAAAATATTTTCCTTGATGGAAGAAATTTCTTTCTCTAAACTTTCACATGAAGAATAAAGTTTAGGTTCTTCGATTTTCAACTATGAATTGGATAATGTAATCTTGTCAATCTCTTGAATTTTGAGCTTCTCCACATGACTAATCAAGTCAAGCTTTTCTGAAGCATCTTGATGAAGCATACCAGATGACTCTAAAGCCTTCGCTTCAGATAACAATTGTGCTTTACTTATAACTTCATGCACCTTACACCTTACTCCAGAAAATTTAAAGGAAAGCCCTTTAAAAGATTAAAGGTGTAGTCCACAAAAGAAAACAATTAATAAAGTTGATTGACTAATGTCTGTTTGAACTTGGTGAACAATTTGGGGAGAATGACTCCCGCAGTAGATCTAGCATAATCATATGCATCCTCTTCGTTAGCACCTACAACAGCAACCTATGCTGAGTCCCACCTGAAAAAAAAAAAGGAACAGCTACAATTTGGGGACTCTTGTGTTTCATTTTTGCTCTCAAAGGACACACTTGAAAAAAAAAAAAAAGAAAAAAAAAGTACACCATTTCTATGTTATACATTGCATGATTAAAAAATAAAAAAATAAAAAAAGAAAGAAATAAAAAAATTTCAAAGTCTCACATGTGTAAATTTCTGCACCTATGTGACTTAAAGGGGTCATTTGTTGACATAAAAAAATTGCTTGAAAGAAAATTTTTTGTTTATGGAATTAAGCCCAATCACTATTGGCCTAAATCATCAAATATTTTTTAAATAAATATTTTGCAAGAATTCAAACAAATAAACAAGGTGGATAGACTTATCACTATTCAACCTGGAGGCATAGTGTTCAAATCCCAAAATATCTTGTTCATTGCATCTCCACAAAAAGGAGATTCACATCCTCATTTGAAGGAGATTCACATCCACACTTTCTCATCATTTTTTTTTCACTGCATTTCCATTAAAACAAAAAGGAGATTTGGATCCTTATTTGAAGGAATCTACACTATACCATCACTGTTGCATTACTCTAATTCATCTTTCCCGCAAATTTTTTTCTTAAATGAAGAATCAGAATTTCAAAATATAGGAATTCTACCATCCTCCCTAAAAATAAAATCATACCCACTGTTGTAAAAGTAGGCAGACCTGGACCCTTATTTCAGGTGTCTGTCCTATAAATATAATACCTCCATTTAACTTAATGAGGAACCAGCCCTCCAATCTAAACAAAGATGGATCCTTGCTTTGTAAGGATTTCACTATTCAAAAATACCCCCAAGTGTAATAACAAGAATTTTCCTACTTCTACGGTAACACTCACCAAGGCTAGAGCCGAGAAAAAAAAGAATAATGAAAATCCAAAAAAAATAGCAATAGCATAATAGAAAATCAAATAAGCTGATGATTATCAGTATTCATCAAAATAAAAAAGTTTACAAAGGCTATTTTTGTTTCATTTGAACAGTGATACATCTGGAACCATTGTATTGGTGCACCATCCATTCATAATGATGCAATGAATCTTGCCGGGCTTTTATATGGCCACGTTAGTTCTCTAGCCATATTAACAGAAGTAGGAAATCTTTTGGTGGTCTTTTGTTAGACAAAAAAAAAAGAAAAAAAACAAACCAAAGCATACAAATACGATCCCCATTCAATGCACTAGAAATCAATTGAAAAGATCTTTCAACTTTTCTAGGTATCTTGAAAAATATTTAACTATGTTGAAAGTTGTTGCTCTAGGATCTGATATCTACTCTAAAGTACATTCATCTTGAAGAGCACTCAAGGCAGTTTGGAACAAGCACGGTAAAGGTGTATGGTGATGTGCTAGCAAGATCATCGTAGTCCATAGGTTGAATTCCAACTAAAGAATGGTTCTATGAGTTCTTGTAACCTTTGTTTGATATAGTGCATGGTTTGGTCTTGGTCAATACGATAGGACCCGTGGTTTTTCCATAGTAGAGTTTTCCACATGAAAAATTGTACCTCTCCTTTTCTAATTTGTTTAGTTAATTGCTTGCTAGGATAAAATATTTAATTAGATCCATTGAAATCAAAAAGGAAAATCTGATTAAGGGACCTTAATCCGTTATTGGATTTAAATCGTTTTTTCAATAGCCATGAGTTCCATGACCCGAAAAGCAACCCTAATCAAGACCACAAATGATCTATACTCAGATTTTTGGGTTAGGTCCACGGCATAACGACATAATTAAGCAAGGCCCATTAGCCTCAAGTACAAATCTAAATAGTGGACATAATTTTCTTTTAGATAAAAAAATAAATTTCCTTCATCAACACTACAATGAAGGTTATGTCAAAAAAGGTTAAATCCCACACAAATTTAGAGTGAAAATCCACAAATTTAAGCACTTGATTATATCCCATAGCTCTCAACTCTTGTTAAGAGAAAAATCATATAAAGTTATGTGGGAAAAATTATTTGTAAAAACAATGGTTTTAAGCACTTGTTTATTATGTTAAAAACAACAATGCTAAACTCTTGTTTTTTTTAAACCTAAAAGTTTAAATAGAAAACATACCCAAAATTATTTTTCATTAAATCCCTCTCGTGCCTTTCCCCTTTGGCGTCTTCGATAAATATGCATGTGAGATCATGCAGGATCTTCGATTACTGCTTCTTGCTCCAAACTCAAACACTAGTTTTATAGCACGTCTTCTCCTTGTCTCTATTTTCTTGTTTTAGGTTTCCAAGCTCTTAATTCCAGTTCTTTTTCCCCAATCGACACCAAGACCAAGACTGTTCCAAACCGGGGTATGAATGTCTTCCCTTTCTTCTTTTCAATCTTTCCATCTTTATTTGTATATGATTTTTGTCATACACAATCTTAGTCAACACGTGCAATTGTCATCGCTCCCTTCTTAATTGAAAATCCTCTATATGTGAATGTATGTCTTCCCTTTCTTCATTTCAATCTTTCCATCTTTATTTGAATATGAGTTTTTTTTTCCTACACGATCTTATTCAAACACCTACAACCGTAATCTCTCGTTTTTTGTTTGAAAGTCCTATGTTTGTTATACTTGCCTTTGGCCTAAACTTAACCAGTTCTACCAATATTTAATGGTAATTTGATTTTTTTCAACTACCGGCTGCGTCCCTATAAACTTGTTGAAATACACCATGAAGCTAGCCATGGCTATTTAAATAAGTATCTTGTTTTAGAAAAAGTGGCTTGTTTTTTGTTTCTACTTGCCTTAATAAATTGATTGCCATGAGTAATCATTCCATAAGCATTCAATAGTAATACTCTTTCTCTATAGGTTGTCTGGCCTCGCAAACAAACTTGTAATTCGAACTACCAAAGCAATCACTATTTGAAAAAGAAAAAAGAATTTTAGGGTTTTGCCCTAATTAGGAATTCAAGTATGTTAAGACTGTTTTGGAGAATTAGGGCTTTTTGAATGTTTTGAAACACAACCAAACCCAACAAAAATGGTGGTGCCAATTGCACAAATGTACAATTCTTCAAATTTTGAATAGGATGATATCTTATACAATATAATATATTCTGGTTTAAAGGCAAATCTAAAAAATATGACTGGGGGCTAATGCTAAACATTTAGCGATATTTTCTACAAACAACATGACTCTAAGCTACAGAAAAGCATAATAGAGGAAAGCATGAGTTGATGATCTGCCCCCCTCCATCTTATTCCTCAATGCTTCCAGTACCTAGTTTCCGACATAAGTATTTCTATGAAGTGTGCATTCATATGTAGATATAATAAGTCCATGATAACCAAAAATAAAATAAAAAAAATTCACACATCAGTGGGAATATGTTGATGACCCACATGCTTCAATATGAACATACCAGCATAACACACTAACATTACTAAGACAAAGTATGATCCACAAACTTGCTTTGAACTCAAAACAATCAACCAACAAGAGAAGCATACTTCTAAGGTGTGTTTAAGTTACCTTGTATGAAAACACACCTATTGCATGGGGATATGGCAACTTGAATTCAACTTCTTACACATTTCAAGAAACTAGAGTTCTTAGATTGGACACTAATCTTCAGATAAGAGTAAATAATCTTCTATTGTTACTTAACATACCAAGATTTTGAACTCTATATGTCACGCCCCCAAAACTGGGCTAGATCTAAACCCGGTTCTAAGGGTGTGAGAATTTGAGGCCAATTAAAATTTTTCTTACATAAACAATATGGGCTCCAATTCTGAATGGATCGAAGTCCTTCGTGAGGCTATTATTGGTGATCAAGCAACCGTAATCACACGTGGAAATGAAATGCATAATCATCGTAGATGAACATCATACATCAACCAAAGAACAAATCTCAATAATAATAAAGTCAAGGTCAAGTGCTTCGAAGCATAGTAATTAAAGTTATAAATCCATGACAAAAAATTTTAATGAATAAAATAATGGCCCAAACAAGGCCTTATTACATAATCTAAAGTTCCCAATCTCTACACCAACTCTAAGACACTTCAGACGATGTCATCAGTGCTCCACTCAACAATTCTGCCATCTGGCGGAATCTCCTGCTTCGCCTAACCCTCCGGTTTGGTACCGGTAACGGAACCTAGACACCAAAAGTAGAGGGTCAGATTGACGTACTCTAGTAAGAGGGTAAACTACAAGCAATGGTGTTACTCAATTAAAGTAAAACATATTTTACAATCTACCAAAAACATACCAAATGCAAACCCCATAGCATGAATGCACAAAAATGGGTATTCCTGTAAATACAATATACCAAAAATGGGTATTCCCACATACAAATATACAAAAATGGGTATCCTCGCAAACAGATATACAAAAACGGGTATCCTCACAGAAAAATATACAAAAACAAGTATCCCCGCAGACAGACATACAAAAACGGATATTCCCGCCAAATATAACAAATGGCACAGCTATGTACGATAATCCACAGTACACGCTGACCCAATGGCGTACATCCACCTCCAAACTACAGTCGGTCAGATATATATATATATATATAAATATACATATGCAAATGCATATGTCTACTAATGCATAATGAACCATGATATGAAACTCTTAATTCATAATATTCATCCCAAAATCAATTTAAGTAATTAGATTACTTAATTTAAAAATGTATTATGAATTGTTTGTCTTTTCAAGTTCTTTAAGGGAAAGTACTAATCCACCGAACGGTTCTAGTTGGATAAATATGGGCAAGAGAACCAACCCTCTTTCACAATGCAAATGTGAGTCCACGATGCCAATATCCTACTTTTAGTGTCTATCATGTGGTGCATCCCGAATCTCACATTCCCATTCTGAATTCAGTCTAATTCTCATGTGAACATTCAAGCAACTTTTCTCAAAAGATAGGAATCCATCTAATCCAATTATGTATAATTAGTATGTTTTACAAATTTGGTAAAAGATGTTCAATTTTCAGATCCAAACTTAAATCAAATTATGATAAAAAAGGGAAAGAGGAAATAATTAAGTTCTTAATTAACCTTGTTGCGTAGAAAAGTACCTTATCATTTTAAATAAAACAAAAGATCTAAATACCGGATTCAACTTCAAAATTTGAACTCAATCAAAATCCAAATTAGAAATTCAAATACTTTCTAATTAAGATTTAATCACTTCCAATTAAATCTTACTTAAGTTCTAATCAATCTAAATAAATTATTAATCACAAGTAATTAATCCTCAATTAAGTTTATAAACAATGTTAACTAAATCTAATAACACCTAATTAAGAATCAAATAATATAATCAAATCTATTAATATATTAAACCATAATCAAAACATCACTTTCTAAATCATTTATAAAGAATATACTAAATCCTACTTACTTATTTATTATTATATATATTTTTAAATAAGCCCAACCTGTCGAACCAAGCCCAGCTGCGACCTGGGCCCGCTAGTGACCTGGTCTGCCAGTAAACCGACCTGCTAACAGGCCCGGTCTGATGGCAAACCTAGTCTGCGAGCCTGGCAACACACCGGCAGCATCTGCTGCCTGTGCACGCCTGGTAGTAGCGTTGCCTGGCATGCGGAGGCAGCAAGGCGGCATTACGTTGTGACACGGCGCTGCTGCAGTTTCTTTTTTTTTAATATATATATATCTTTTGTTACCAACAAATCTAAATCTCACCAAAAAAAATCACATTGTTGATTACAGTCTTTATCGTTAATCTTTAATCAAGATTCTAAACCCAATCAAAGAAATCATACCCAAAGTAATGTTATTCATCAAGCACCCAAAGACATTGCAAGAAACCAAAAGATATTGTTTACAATTATCCACTTGACTGGATCTCGATGCCGAAAACGATTATGAAGATCTAACCTTGGAAGATCAACCTTGGTTTCCCCCCGGAGAACTTCTAGGGCTTTGTTGTAGAAAAAAGGAAGAAGATGGGAGAATGAGGAAAACCTTAAGGGTTTATAATATGTGAAGGTTTTCCTATATTACAAGGAAGGGCTCCCTGCTTTCTAATGAGTTTTACAAAATTCCAAAAAAAGTCTTTTTGGCTTAAAAGGGTCAAATAACTCAAGCCCGAGGCCCAAGAGTGTTTAATCAGTCCACCTACCCCCTCTTAACCCAACTCAAACCCAATAAACCGACTCAATCCAAAAATAAAAAACTAGGACCTGACACTATACCTACTAGCTACTTAAAAATGATGTGCAATACTTGTTGAGTTACAAGTTCATATAACCAGCATTGGGCTTCAAAGGATTCATAGTATCTAATAATTTAACTAATGTAAGTGCAAAAACTAATAACTGTACCCACTCTTCAAAAAATAATTGCAAATAAGTGATATTATGTATATCAAGCTACTAGATAAGTGCTTGGGTTAGATAAGTCCTATTATATGTAAACAATAATTTTCGACTAACTGATATTATGCTCAGATGGGCTAGATAAGTGCTAGGGTTTGGCTTGTAACTATTGTAGGAAGTTTAAAAGGATTTATTTTTCTTAATCACAGTGTAACTATATTAGAATAAATTCTTTAATTTATAAGACAAGAAATAAATTGAAGAGAAAATAATTCAAATTCAACATAGTAGTTAAAACATTCAAAATAAATCTTTTATTCCTTTATTTGCTTGGTAGGTGTTTTAGTTTGTCTGACCCAGCGACGTGGCAGTTGGCCTTTCTTAACTAGAAGAGAAGGCAGGTTTGGAAAAGCAAAAGCTCTTGAAATAGTCGTAGTATCTCTATAAATAATCAATTAATCCTTTTTTTAGTCTTCAAAAAGTGACAGATTTTCTTCAATTATTCTTTCATTTGAATGTGAACTTTGGTGCCAACACTACTCGGGACATCTGATTTAGGTTTGAGTTTTATGTTGAATTCTTGTCATAGAATTTATGTTATTAGTAAGTGAAGGGGCAAAAAAACATACCATGGGTTAGAAGAAAGAAATGATTTAGAAATCACATTTAAAGTTGAACTGTTACACTTGTAAGCACTAGATTTATGTTGTATCTGCCTATATTTCTTGTCTACCACAACCAAAAAAATAAAAATGAAAAGAAATAGGAACAAAGCCCCTTTTCTTTGACAATTATATTTAGGTCTAACTAAAATCTTAGTTTCTTGTTTCTAGCACCACTCATCTCTAACACAATGCAAGGTGACAAGGAAAAGAGCAGATCTCCTTCAACTAGAAGAAAAAATCTAAGCAACACAGGTACCGCACTTCCCTTCATACATGCCACTAGGTTGCAGCTTAGTTTAGATTTATTGTTGGAATTATATTAGGTGTATAATTATTTTCGTTAGTCCCAATTGTTTTTATTTAATCTATATTTTTACCTTTTGTATACATGTTATCCACCTATTTTGATTGTTACATATTTAAAATAGATACTCTTATCCTTGTCACTTTTAACGTTGATGGTCGACCTATGGGGCCTAATTCAATGATGTTTAACACGCATATAGGGTATTTAACAAGGACAAATATCTCATCTAACTACACCAGTTGGAAAAAAGTGTCGGATGCATTTAAAGATCAAGTATGGGATTATGTGTAAGTGTTTTGTGCAATTATCACTATTATTTATAGATTATAATTTGATGTGGTAAATGCAATAGTTCAATTATGTTACATATTTTATACAGTGCTCATATGAAGTTTTATCATGCCACAAATAATATGTGCTAAAGAGAGCAAATGACAGTTGGAAAGATTGGAAGTCATTTCTTCGTCGCAATGTTTAAGATAAATATGTCACAAATGCAGGAAGGAAAGCTCTGTTAGATTTTGTGGACTCAATCCATCAGCTGATGTAATAAATTGATTAATTTCTTTATTTATCAATAAAATCATGCTTTACTTTCATGAGATGAAATTATTTTACTACTTCATGCACATGACCAATACATATAACATAATGGTTCATGAGTTGAACCGGGTCCCATTAGTATATTAGATGTGATATATGTGCATGGATGAGATCCACATGCGGGAGATATATGTCACAAATCTTATACTTAAATAGCTTCACAACCAATAATGAGACTGGGCATCTCATTTGATAAGGTTGCAGCACTTTGATCACTATGAGATAGTGTGATTTGTCTCGATCATCAGAATGTAAGATTCTAGATCACGGTGCTGGTACATTGGATGTATTGAAGGACCATGAGATGCACCTTATGGAATTCCGTCTCAATAATAAGGTATGCTTTCATAATTCCCTAGCAATAGGCTCTCAATCCTGAGACATTGATGAACTCAAGTTTCTATCTATTCATTTGCTTTGAGTCACCAATGAGTGAGGTCAACTATAGGTTAACACCTCGGTGTCTTGGGTATGTGGTAGTAGAACTGTGGGAACATTGAATGATCAAGATGGAATCTATCTCTATTATCCCCTTGTGCCAATTAATGGATTTGTCATTAGTATGTGCGCACCCATCTCAATTAAGAGTTAATTGGATGGTACTGATGATTACTGTGATTAATTGGGGCTCAAGGATAATAAGATATGGAATTTAGATTGGAAGAGACAGATTTATTCCAATTGATCCACGGATATTGATAGAGGGGCCTACTTGTGGTAATTGGGAAGTTTAGGGTCTTCATTGTAATTTATTCCTAAGACTGGAGTGCAATTGCATTTATATAGTGGTGTTATTTACAATTAACTGTGGACCCGGATTGCACATGAGATGTGGGGTCGCGGTGTTCCAGTTGGAGCCAGCTTTCTAAGGAATCCCTAGTGGTCCCTACGCTAGCCCAAGATATTGGAAAATACTAATCCGACTTGAACTCTAGAAAGAAGAGTTTGGAAAGGAGAAAGTTGCTAATTGCTTTGGAAGTAAGACTTCTATTTCAATTAGACAAGGGAGAGATTTGAAAGTCTATAAAATCTCTTGGACGTCCAATAAAACTCTCTTTCACACCTAAAACCCTATTCGTGCAAGAGTTGCACGAGTTTCTCTCTCCTTCTCTTTTTTAGTTCCTTGGAGTTTCGAGCTGGGATTTCTCCTAAAGATTCCACCAATCTTCTTGAGAAAAGAAATCCAATTCGGGTCATAGCGTGGAAGGCTAGGAGGTGTTGAAGATTCTCATCATCAAATAGAGTCGCAACTTCTCCATTAGAGCACTGCGGATCTCCAAAGGTATGATCGACTTCTTTCATGTCGTAGATTATTGTGGATATTTAGTGCTATTTGATTCTATCTTTCAGATAGAATATTTACTGTACATGGTCACGAGATTGAGGGTAATGCATCCTGGATTGGGTTTTTGGTCTTATGGATAGTTGATCCCTGTATCAAGTGAGTCAAAAGTTTTGAAAATCTATCTACGAGACCCACCTGCTTCCAACAATTGGTATCAGAGCCATACCTCATCTCTAATCATGTTAGATCAGTAATCTTGTTCTAGTCTTTACATGAGATGTAAAAAGGATAGAGCAAGGGCTATGAAAGGATCAGTGTTTATTGGGTTTGATTGCTTTTGTAATAGATCCATGTTTGGAAAGTCACAAAAGGTTTTAATCATGGTAGGAGGATGGTAAGATGCCATTAGAAGCATACTGAGATCATTAGAAGTGATTGGGGACAGCAGGAGCCGAATCTGAAAAAAAAAGACCCAAATTTCTGGGTTCATCAAGTCGGTTAGTTAAATGGACCACTATGGCTGTAAAGGTCCGTTGGCTAACCGTAGGGACCAGATCGGCTAGCTTGACCCCCGCCGGGGGCGTTGCCCCCGGACCCCCACTGCGTAGGGGATCTTATATAGTGGTGGCAAACTATTGGCATCTTGTTTTTCCATTGTGGTTTGGCAACCTAGTTTTGTGAGATGCTTTGTTGTATGAGATACTAACTTGCAGGTGATAATGTCCTCTCCATATGGCCCACATGTTTTTTCTTTCCTTTTACTTATTGGTTTATTTGTGGCTAAGTGTAAAAGGCATCATGGTTTCCTTGGTTTCCCATGAAAGGGCAAGGCATGGTGAATTTCCCTATAGCCCTTTTATTTCCATGATTAGATTACCAAGTAAGTCTCATTATAGAGACATAGGAATTTATGTATTCTTTAAAATTTGTAAATTCTGGAGATGTTCGAAACAAAGAAGGAAAGAGAAAAAGGACTCCTAATCAAAGAGTTTGAAGATTACCAAAAGCTGTTTTGGAGATGCCCAAAGAGTTTGAGGAATCCCAAAGTGTTGGAAAATCTAGAAGTCCAAGAAGTCTTTTTCGCCTAGGCCATGTGGAGCAGAGGACTAATCTTTTGTTATAGCACTTTCTATTTATGGATGAATGCTTATTTTAGAATATTTGCATATCTGATCCAAACATAGCAAATTCCAAAATTGGTCAAATCAAATTAATTTTTGGAAAGAGTTCTAATTAGAGTTGGTGGGCCCATGAGATGGATCTATTGGTAACACTAATTTTAGAAACTGGACTTTCCTTAAAATAACTTGACTTGGAACCAATCATTGGTCGTATCATGAGATGAATTTACACCTATAAGGAAATCCTCAACTCTAAAAGATTAAGTGGGAACGGGGCATTTATATATATACAACTCCCCATGGTTTTCCACCATAGGTCCAATGTAAGGAATGTATTAGCCTTGCGCCATTTTGAGAATGGCCATTCCCCACAGAGGGCTTATATTTATCTGGATACTAGATATGGATCTCCTATGGATAGTGTTAATGAGACGGGGTGGGAACCCACTCCCCAAGAGGAGCTGCCCGCAACGGTTGTCATGCAATGCTAGTTGGTGGGTCACACTTAACTAAAATAATGATGTAGTATCCCCAAGGATTTGCCTCATGTATTTTAGAAACCGAAGCTAATCGGGAGTCATACATTATTTGGTATGAGATACCTAGATAGTAATGAATGAAGGGGATCATGGATAGTTAGTCTTAATCCCAATTTTGACCAACTTTGATTCGCACCAGTCTAGGAGGTATTCGCATTCCCCAATGAGGCATACCCCGCAGGATTGGGATTCCGATGTATTCTGAATTTTGTGGTTATGAGGATTCCCACATAAATTTGGTAGAATACTAAACCCTAATGTCATTTAAATTCATTAATTGAATGTATGGTTATGTGCTACAGTATTACAAGCATGAATTTGAATACTTTCAATCCACTTGCGACCATCCTCAACCAAAATAAGTTGGTGGGATCCAACTATGTAGATTGGAAACGGAATCTAGATATTGTCCTGATAGCTTCAGGATAAAAATATGTCCTTATCAAAAACCCCCTTGAAGAGTCTGGCCCAGATGCATCAGAAGTAGAAAAGGACCTTTACACCAAATAGGCCAAAGACGATGAGATGGCCCGATGTTACATTCTGGCATCCATGTCTAGTGTGCTGCAACACCAACATCAATCTTATAAGACTGCATATGATATGATATCGAACTTAAAGGAGATGTTTGCAGAACAAGGCAGACTTGCTAGGCAGGCAGCCATGAGGGTGCTCATTAGCACCAAGATGGCTGAAGGTACATCAGTACAGGAACACATGTTGAAGATGATGGACTCATTAAATGAGTTAGATGTACTCGGAGCTGCGATTGATGCAGAATCGCAGATTGACATAATCCTTGAGTCACTACCAGAGTCATTCAACAATTTCAAGGTCAATTATAATATCAATAAAATGAATTTGACTCTGGCTGAGCTATCTAGTCAGCTGGTAGCAACTGAAGGGATTATGAAGAAGAAACCAACTGCCTTAATGACAGAAAAGTCAGATGCCAAGTCCAAGCCGAAAAGCAAAGGGCGGAAAGGCAAAAAGAAATCAGTTCCAAAGGGTCCTAAGGTGGAGAATGGTCCAACTGGTGGCGTGGCCAAAGCTAAGGGTTCAGGGACAAAAGGAAGGTGTTTCCATTGTGGTAAGACAGGACATTGGAAGAGGAATTGTCCAGAATATCTGTCTAAGAAAAAGACCCCAGGTATGATTGAGTCACTTATATCTGAAGTTAGTTTTGCAACTGGTACTTCAGAATCCTGGTGTGTGGATTCCGGGGCAACTAATCCCATATGTAATACGTTGCAGGGGTTTAAGGAAACCAGGAGGTTAAGTGATGGAGAAATCATTGTCAACCTAGGATCTGACGCTAAGGCAGAGGCTGTTTCAGTGGGAGTCATTACTTTATGTTTTTTAAATAATAAATTGGTTTTGTCAGAAACATTATATGTACCGTCTTTAAGGCGGAATTTAATTTCAGTTTCTAGTTTGGTGAATAAAGGTTATTCTATTACTTTTGGTACTGAAGTTGTCATAAAGAGGAATGGTACCTTCATATGTTCTGGTAAGGTAACCAATGGACTTTATTTGTTAACTCCCACGATGTATGAGATACATGATACTGAAACAATTAATAGACCATCATTAAAGAGAAAGTCACCTTCATCTAATCCAACAAAACTTTGGCACCTGAGGCTAGGTCATATAAACCTTAACAGGATTGAGAGGCTAGTGAAAGATGGTATCTTACCTTCATTGGTGGTAGAACCAATGCCTGTCTGTGAGTCTTATTTGGAAGGTAAAATGACCAAAAGAACCTTTTCAGCTAAGGGTAATAGGGCCAAAGATTTATTGGAATTAGTGTATACTGATGTCTGCGAACCCATTAATGTCAGGGCCAGAGGAGGATATGAGTACTTCATCACTTTCACAGATGATTACTCAAGATATGGTTACATATACCTTATGCACCGCAAGTCCGAAGCTTTTGAAAAGTTCAAAGAGTTTCAAACGGAAGCAGAAAAGCAATTAAGTAAGAGTATCAAGGCTCTTTGATCAGATCAAGGAGGGGAATATCTCTCTGCTGATTTTATGGGTTACTTATCAAAAACTGGGATTCTTTCCCAGTTGTCTGCTCCTGGTATGCCTCAGCAGAATGGAGTAGTAGAAAGAAGGAACCGGACTCTTTTAGATATGATTAGGTCTATGTTGAATTTCTCAAGATTACCTATATCCTTTGGGGGATACGCTTTGGATACTGCAATGCACATACTAAACCTCATACCATCTAAGTCTATACCTAAGACTCCCCGGGAATTGTGGTCTGGGCGAAAGCCTAGTCTACAACATTTACACATTTGGGGTTGTCCAGCACACGTGCTCAAGGTTAAGATGGATAAGTTGGAAACGAAGTCGGAAGTATGCATTTTTGTAGGATATCCTAAAAGAACTAAGGGTTGGTTATTCTATAATCCCAGAGAGCAGAATGTGTTGGTCAGCACCAATTCGGTTTTTCTAGAGGAAGATTATATGATGGACCAGAAATCCTTAGAAAAGGTAATCTTGGAAGAGATTCAGGAGCAATCAATTCCAAATCCAAGTATGACCGGACTTGAGGAAGAACTGCCCTTACCAGACCCAGTAGTTAAACCAGTACCTCATCGTAGTCGGAGGATTGTCAGACCCCCTGACAGGTTCTCATTCTTGGGAGAGTCTTATTAAGCAATCCCAGTAGAGCCGGAACAAGATCCCTCTAACTATGATGAAGCAGTCAATGACTTAGACTCGGGACGCTGGCAAGATGCTATGAAAGCTGAGATGGAGTCTATGTACTCAAATCAGGTCTGGACACTTGTGGACTTGCCTGCCAATATTAAACCTATTAGATGCAAGTGGGCCTACAAGAGAAAAAGAGGACCAGATGGAAGAGTGGAGACCTATAAGGCTAGGCTTGTTGTGAAAGGATATACTCAGAAAGAGGGGATCGATTATGAGGAAACCTTCTCGCCAGTAGCCATGCTCAAATCCATCCGGATACTCTTATCCATTACGGCTCATCTCGATTACGAGATTTGGCAAATGGATGTCAAGACGGCGTTTCTCAACGGCCATCTTGAGGAAGACATCTATATGTTGCAGCTAGACGGTTTTGTAGCTAAAAACCAGGAGCAAAAAGTTTGCAAGCTGCAGAAGTCTATTTATGGACTGAAGCAGGCATCCCGAAGCTGGAATATCCGTTTTGACCAGGCAATTAAGTCATTTGGTTTTTATCAAAATCCAGATGAGTCATGTGTGTACATGAAAAGTGAAGGTGACAGGGTAGTTTTTCTGGTTTTATATGTCGATGACATCCTTCTCCTCGGGAAAGACATATGAATGTTGTCAATGGTAAAAGTTTGGTTAGCCAAGACTTTTGATATGAAGGACTTGGGAGAAGCTAGTTATATCCTAGGGATCAAACTCTATCGAGACCGGAAAAATAGGATGATTGGCTTATCCCAAGCTGCATACATAGATAAGGTGTTAGTACGGTTTGCAATGCAAGACTCCAAGAAGGGTATCACACCTTTCAGGCATGGAGTGCACTTTCCAAGGATCAGTTTCCTAAGACACCCGAGGAAAAGGAGCAAAGGAGGTCGATACCATACGCTTCGGCTGTTGGTAGCCTCATGTATGCTATGTTATGTACTAGACCAGATATCTGTTATGTAGTGGGCCTAGTCAGCAGATATCAATCTAATCCAGGACCTGAACATTGGACTGCTGTAAAATGTATTCTCAAATACTTGAGAAGGACTAGAGATTATATGTTGATTTATAGCAGTGATGAGTTGATTCCAGTCGGATACACAGATTCTAACTTTATGTCAGATAAGGATTCTAGGAAATCCACCTCTGGTTATGTATTTATGCTTGGAGGCGGAGCTATCAGCTGGAGGAGTGTAAAACAAGAATGTACCGCTGATTCAACCTCGGAGGCTGAATATGTAGCAGCTTGTGAAACAGTTAAGGAAGCAGTATGGCTTAGAAGATTCCTTTTGGAACTTAGGGTGGTACATTTGGCACGACAGCCACTCACAGTTTATTGTGACAGCAGCGGGGCAGTCGCTCAGTCAAAGGAACCCAGAAGCTATAAAAGCCAAAAGCATGTACAAAGGAAGTATCACTTAGTCAGAGAGATTGTGCAGAGAGGTGATATTGCTATTAACAAGATAGCCTCTGCGGATAATTTGGCAGATCCCTTTACTAAGCCTTTGACTACCAAAGTCTTTGAACAGCATGTAGAAGGGATGGGCATGAGATGCAACCCTGACTGGCATTGAGCCCAAGTGAGAGATTGTTAGATTTTGTGCACTCAATCCATTAGTTGATATAATAAATTGATTAATTTCTTTATTTATCAATAAAATCATGCTTTACTTTCATGAGATGAATATTATTTTACTACTTTATGCACGTGACCAATACATATGACATAATGGTTCATGAGTTGAACCAGGTCCCATTAGTATATTAGATGTGATATATGTGCATGGATGAGATCCACATGCGGGAGATATATGTCACAAATCGTATACTTAAATAGCTTCATAACCAGTAATGAGACTGAGCATCTCATTTGATAAGGTTGCAGCACTTTGATCACTATGAGATAGTGTGATTTGTCTCGATCATCAGAATGTAAGATTCTGGATCACGGTGCCGGTACATTGGATGTATTGAAGGACCATGAGATGCACCTTATGGAATTCCGTCTCAATAATAAGGTATGCTCTCATAATTCTCTAGCAATAGGCTCTCAATCCTGAGACATTGATGAACTCAAGTTTCTATCTATTCATTTGCTTTGAGTCACCAATGAGTGAGGCCAACTATAGGTTAACACCTCGGTGTCTTGGGTATGTGGTAGTAGAACTGTGGGAACATTGAATGATCAAGATGGAATCTATCTCTATTATCCCCTTGTGCCAATTAATGGATTTGTCATTAGTAAGTGCGCACCCATCTCAATTAAGAGTTAATTGGATCATACTGATGATTACTGTGATTAATTGGGGCTCAAGGATAATAAGATGTGGAATTTAGATTGGAAGAGACAGATTTAATCCAATTGATCCACGGATATTGATAGAGGGGCCTACTTGTGGTAATTGGGAAGTTTAGGGTCTTCATTGTAATTTATTCCTAAGACTGGAGTGCAATTGCATTTATATAGTGGTGTTATTTGCAATTAACTGTGGGCCCGGATTGCACATGAGATGTGGGGTTGCGGTGTTCCAGTTGGAGCCAGCTTTCTAAGGAATCCCTAGTGGTCCCCACGCTAGCCCAAGATATTGAAAAATACTAATCCAACTTGAATTCTATAAAGAAGAGTTTGGAAAGGAGAAAGTTGCTAATTGCTTTGGAAGTAAGACTTCTATTTCAATTAGACAAGGGAGAGATTTGAAAGTCTATAAAATCTCTTGGACGTCCAATAAAACTCTTTCTCATGCCCAAAACCCTATTCGTGCAAGAGTTGCACGAGTTTCTCTCTCCTTCTTTCTTCTAGTTCCTTGGAGTTTCGAGCTGGGATTTCTCCTGAAGATTCCACCAATCTTCTTGAGAAAAGAAATCCAATTCGGATCATAGCGCGGAAGGCTACGAGGTGTTGAAGATTCTCATCATCAAGTAGAGTCGCAACTTCTCCATTAGAGCACTGCGGATCTCCAAAGGTATGATCTACTTCTTTCATGTCGTAGATTATTATGGATATTTAGTGCTATTTGATTCTATCTTTCAGATAGAATATTTACTGTACATGGTAACGAGATTGAGGGTAATGCATCCTGGATTGGGTTTTTGGTCTTATGGATAGTTGATCCCTGTGTCAAGTGGGTCAAAAGTTTTGAAAATCTATCTACGAGACCCACCTGCTTCCAACAATCTCATGTCCCCTCATATGTCAGAAAGGAAGATTGAAAGTCATTTGTGGACATGGAATCAACAGAAGAGGCCCAAGCCTTTGGAGAGAAAGGTAGGGTTGCTAGGTCCAAAATGATTTGCCTTTACACTTCTAGATGAAAGGGACAAGATAGGGTGGCAGATGATATCGTAAGTGTTATGTTTATATCTTTTTTATTTTACATATATAATTTTATAAATAATCTAAATTTTATATCTCCAATTATTTATAGCAACAAGAAAATCTCAGTGAGGAGATTGCTCGTATGAAATTGTTTTTAAGAACTCATACTAAGAATGATGGATCAATTCGAGCCCGAAAGTGGTGAGGAAATTTTTTTTTTCAGATGCATTTTATATCATTCAATATGATGTGGACAATATTTTCTTTTTAATGGGTATGGCTATCTTAATGTTGCACTCATCTGTTATGTTTTGTATCATGTATGAAGTTGAGTTTTTGAAGTCCAATGGTTGAATACAAATTAAATTTATACTTTGTATGGGCAATGGGTTGCTCTTATAAGGTGTTTTCTTTATGTATATGTACTCATTTAGTTGTAAAAGAAATTTAAGTACACGCTAATTAAGGAGAAACTGCACCGTCATTTGTAAAAATATACTTATTTTGAGATCTTTCTTACGTTGTTATTTATCATAGGTTTTGTAGAATGGCATTAGAAGTCTTCAAGAGGTTGATAGATGTCTTAAAAAATGATTTAAATAATGACCTAGTTGGAAAGGTATTATTCATTTAGTTTTCTTGTTGATTACAAAGCCTGATAAGTGTCAATTTCATATTTGACTAAATATTGACATCGTTTTCTTTTTATTTTTACAAATAAACTCAAGAATAAAGACCAATGATTTATCAATTTTAGGATGCTTGCGTTGCTTATGGGACAGTGATTGGTTGTTCCTATCCAATGTTTTAATGTTTGTATCTATGGATGGATTATCATTTTTATTAATTGTATGGATGATTATATAAATTCTATATATAGGTACTTTTTTATTTAAAAAAACAGGGAAAAACGACACCTATTAACACTTGGTAATTGGCACGCCCCGATCCCGGGAATTTGGGGATTTAAGTGGGCCCCCAGGGCGTGGATACGTAATCCCGTAAAAATCCATGCCCTGAAGAATTATGCACGAATTCCTACAAGGGAGATTCCACAGGAACGTGTGAGGTATGCTGACACACGTACAAACATAACTTATCATTTACGAGGTCTTGCGCAATACTCAGTAATTATCAAGAGCACATGCTTTCATAAGTAAACATATAAACATATAGTAGAGTTAAAGTCTTTAAAAGTCCTTAAGTACATTCCTAAAATGGTTGGTAAAGATGTGATACAAAAATTTCCAGCATAATATCTCGAGAATAGACGCGCTCTGTAGGATGATTAGTAATAGACGTCGCCATCCATCCATTCGCCTACACCCCGAGGTACCGTTGGGGTATCCTCCGGGGGCGCGTCAGTGTCCTCGTTGGGACCGGGATCTAGACCTACAATACCAAGGGTAACACTGTTAACACGACGGTTAAACAAGTACTAAGGCATATGAAATGAAACAACATAATACAGAAACAAGGACAGTCACTAAACATGATGCATGAGTGAGGAATTACCACTTAAATGTCATACATACTGATTGGCAACCACGATACTCTATTCTCCCAAACGGGAGCATACATATCGTATGGGTCGCTAGGGGATCACGCTAGCTTCCCGAAGAGCGTCGACAACCCCTCCATAAACCTACTGCAGTGGTGACATACATATACCCAAAGGGGCAAAAGCTAAGTGGTGCCGACTCAGAATCAATCATACTAATCATATCATGTGTAAGGAACATTAGTCTAAGAGTATAATTGTAACAACGACAATAAAAAAAAATTGAAGCATATACATAATGAAACGGAGCAGATACATATGAGCTACAAGGCTCGAACCTCGGCTATACCCTTGGTTAACAAACACACAGTCAGTAGAAGCTCTGGCTTGTCAGACACGCACTCATTAGAAGCTCAGTTCTGAATTGCCTCGGGTTTTGCTAGAGGAAAGAATTGGATAACAATCATGCTGAAGGTGATATATCGTAGCAATATGGATGCATTCCATTTAGTCCCCAAGGACATTCAACACGATGTACACATGAGACGTTTGGTGTCGTTGTGTTACCGCGTCTTGGTATTCCTTGTGTGCATACGAGACACCCTTTCTCATGCCAACATCCATGACTTGCCATTGGGAGATCATTCATAAATCATTCATTCATTCCAACGCGAAATTACCAGTGGCCAATGTGGAGGTATAGAAGGTACCAACACTAGGCCCTACAATATCATTGAGGTTCCTAACATCCTACATTCATTGGGTTCTTACGGCTTAGCCGCATACAAGGCTACGGCTTAGCCGAGGGATTCAGAAATTCATCCGCATTTTCGGTGCATTTACGGTCCAACCATATATCGGCCTACAGCTTACCCGAGCTAAGCCTACGGCTAGGGTACGGGGAAGTCACGGCTTAGCCGTAGTGTATTCCATGGTGCAGCCGTCTGCAAGTCGTAGAAGAAACTGGGTTTCATGAGCTCTTTGGAAAGCTCGCTGTAGAAAGACCTACGGCTAGGTTACGGGCTAGATACGGCTTAGCCGTAGTGGAATTCACGACTTAGCCGTAATGAGCTGTAGTACAAAATCTCATTTTACTGTTCTTTGGACTTTGAGCCGTAAGTGCTCACGGTTGAGCCGTAGCTTCGCCGTAAGCTTCAGAAAATCTGAACACAGTTCTGTAGCTCAATTTTCTGTACGGGATCACTACAGAACTAACTTGTAAGGGGATTCTAAAACTCAATTGGAGTGTCCTTGAGAGTACCCCATACTCACACACCCTCCTATTCCCTTCTTGATATTCTACTCAATGCAGACCAAACACACCACATTCATACCGATGAAAACAGAGAAGGGAAATGACTGAAATTAGAAATATAAAGAGCTGATGCAATACACAATGGTTTAGTCATTCATGCAACGTATATGACTCTAGTACTTGCTTTTCCACCAGTCTTAGCCCTCTCAACTCCCTTTCTTGCTGTGTGCTCAGGAAAGTTTCTAGAAATGAAATGGGTTCTCTACAATAACATGAATGGTGGAATATGGAGGCTTAGATTAACATGCATGTCATGTGATTGAGTCTCTTAGACTCTAACAAGCTTACAGAGATGAATCAGAGGTGCCATTCTTACCTTATGTCTGTAGCTTAGAGAAGAGTGTGACTTCTAGGGAGATGGAAGTGCTCAAAGAAGAAGATGAAGAAGATGGATGCTACAACATGCAAGCTTCAATTCTCCCTTCCCAGCTCTAAGGTGAAATGGAAAGTAAAATGGAGAGAGATGGAGTGCAAGAGCTCCAACAGCTGAACGAAGGAAAAGGGCAGGGACGTGGAGCTTCCCTTTTTAACATAATTTATCTTGAAGTTGCATGCACGTCCACTAGTTTCCAAAATCTTCAATTTAGATCGAAAGGACCTCAATTGGCCTAGAATGAGTTCGAATCAACTCGGGCCCAACGCGAAAGATGATCTACGCGAAGAATTACATGAAAGGAAATAGACGAGGTATCCAAGAGGTACAAGGACAAATTACGAAAAGGCCCTTATCTACTAAAGTGGGGCCAAACTCCGCCCAAACCCGAAAATTTTTGGATTAAATTAACCTTAATTGAGTTCAAGTAATATAGGATGAGCTTAATTAACGTAAATCAAGATTAGCGAGGTTCGGGTCCTTACATCCTCCCCCACTTAAGATCATTCGGTCCTCCGAATGCAACGTACCTGGGGTAGCAGCTCTGAATATTTTGCTCGAATCTGATCTTCAAGCTCCCAAGTGGCCTCTTCCTGTCCATGGTGCTCCCATAACACCTTAACCCATTTGATTGTCCATGTGTGCAGCACCTATTCCTTAGTATCAACGATCCGAAGGGGTCTCTCTTCATAGCTTATATCAGGCCTTACTAGCACGTCGTCCAACCCAAGGACATGTGAAGGGTCTGGGAGGTACTTCCGGAGCATTGACACATGGAATACATTATGAACTCCTGCAAGCGGGGGTGGTAGCTCCAACCGATAAGCTAAGTCTCCCACTCTACCCTGTATCTCGAAAGGTCCTACAAAAGATGGAGCTAGCCTACCCTTCTGTCCAAACCTGATGGTACCCTTCATTGGGGAAACTTTCAAGAACACCTTGTCTTCCACTTGGAACTTGAGGGGCCGGCGGCGGTTATCTACATAACTTTTCTAGCGTGACTGTGCAGTTTTCAACCTATCTTGCACCTTTTGCACTTTTTCCGCCGTATCCGCCACCAGGGTGGGTCCATGGAAACTCCTAACCCCAACTTCTTCCCAACAGACAGGTGTATGGCACTTACGTCCGTACAAGGCTTCAAATGGAGCCATCCTGATACTCGTGTGAAAGCTGTTATTATATGAAAACTCGCATAGAGAGAGGTGTTCATCCCACTCCTTTCCGAAGGCCATTACACTAGCTCGTAGCATATTTTCCAGGGTCTGTATCGTTCGCTCCGATTGCCCATCTGTTTGAGGATGGTAAGTCGTGATGAAACTGAGTTTGGTGCCTAAGGACATTTGAAAAGACTGCCAAAAGGAAGACACGAACCTACAGTCTCGATCGGACACAATCGAGACTGGAGTACCATGTAGCCGCACGATCTCATCAATGAAGATCTTGGCCATTTCCTGAAATTTCATCCCTTTCCTGATGGGAATAAAGTGGGCTGATTTCGTTAGTCGGTCGATAATCACCCACACTACATCATGGTGTCTACTTGTTCAGGGCAGTCCGGAAACAAAATCCATCGTGAGATTCTCCCATTTCCACTTAGGTATCTGCAGGGGATGTAATAACCCGGGAGGCTTCCTATGTTCAGCCTTCACTCGTTGGCAGGTAAGGCATTTGGCCACAAAGCCCGCTATATCCCTCTTCATGTTATTCCACCAAAACCTGCCATGTAGATTCCGGTACATTTTTATACTCCCTGGGTGCATGGAATACCGAGCATGGTGTGCTTCAGTCATAATTGCCCTTTTTAGATTATGATTTTGAACTGCTGGAACACAAAGCCGATCTCGAAAGTACAACACACCATCTACTATCCTAAAATCAGGTTTTTAAGATATGTGGTCACGGATCTTGACAAACTTCGGATCCTCAAACTGTCTCTCCTTGATTTGCTGAATTAGAGTGGGTTCGAAGACTGACATAGCCACTAACATGACCGTATCATTTACGAATTCAACTTCCACATCCAGATCTCGGAATTCCTCTACTAGAGACCATTCACCACACAGGGCTGCCAACTCGGTGGTGGATTTCCTGCTTAAAGCATCAGCTACTACATTCCCTTTCCTAGGGAAGTATCTAATCGGGAAATCATAATTCTTTATAAATTCCAATCGCCTGCTGATGAGCCTTTAAAAATGCATATTTTCATACACATTTTGACCCATTTTAAAGACTTATTAACTTGAAAGAGCCTCATTTAGTGTGATATAATGGGTTAATTCATTTTAAATTCATTTTTATATTTTTCTGCATAAATTGCTTAAAAATCATACTTTTTGCATAAATTCATGAAACCTGCTATTTTTGGAAAGTCTATTTTTGGGCAGTTTTGTGAAAATAATTTTTCTCATGAAATAAATTGAATTCTCTTCATCATTAGTTCATTCATACAAAATCATGAAGAATGATGTATATTTTTATTATCATTTCATGAGAAATGGGCCCACAGTCATGCATATGTGATGTTAAGGGTTAAATTATCTTTTCACATGAATTCACATCTGTTTTGTAGGAAATTGATTATATGGGTCTCATTTGTAAAGAATTGAGGCAAGGAACTGATTTTTAAGAGAAAGGAGAGCAGAATTGAAGAGAAAAGGAAATTGGAAGAAAATTGTAAAAAGTCGGCTTCATGGTCCCACACACACATGCACATGTGTGGGGCACACTTGTAAAACATCTAAGATGGGGTCCATTTATTTGTTGCACATTTTTAAGAGATTTTGAAGAGAATTTGAAGAATATCTCATCAAAGATGGACAAGGAAAGCCACATAGAAGTTCTTTTTTGAGAAGGAGAAGATTTAATTGAAAAAAAATGCAAAAAAATATCCAAGAAAGCTATTCCATGTCCAAAAGAGGATTTGGATCAGATTTTGATTGAAAAAGTAAAGGAAAAAATCAAGGGAGAATTATCTAGAAGATCTCTTCAAGTTAGGAGCCAACAAGGAGAACTTTCCAAAAAAAGAAAGTTGACGATGCAAAGAGATAAAAGGGGAAGTTCTACACCTCATGTGGGCCAAGTTTGATTCTAAGAAAGGATTCTTATCCCTATTTCATCTCTCAAAAGATCTTAATGCAAGGTGGCAATGACAAAGAAGGAAAGAAGCATCCAAGAGGGACTTCTAGACAAAACAAGCAAGGAAAGAAGAGAAAAATAAAAAGAAAAAAAAATCCCCAAGGATATTGCACATCCAAAGCATTGGTTGGAGCCCTTTTTCCTTTCATTTTTTAATTATTTTTAATATTTTAAAGTTTGAGAAGGAGTAGGACTTGAAAAAGTATAAATAGGGCACCCTTCTCCCATATTCTTCATGGAAGAATTACCCACCTCCCACCTCTAGATTTCTACACTCCATCTCTCTCTCTTTTCTTCTCTCCATCTCAACTCATCAAGGAGGCTTAGCCCTAAAGCCACACCACCAACCTTGAAGATCATCTAGAAGGAGGAATTCTTTTCCATCCTAGTATATATAATCTTTTGGTTTAATTTTTTTTTCATCTTATGTAAAGGATTGTTATACTAGTTCAATAATATTCATCTTCTTATTCTTCTTATTCTTATGGTTGTAATGATTGCTTGATTTGTGTTTTTCTTGTTTGGATTGATGACCCAAATAAAGAGCATACTTTAAGAAATTATTAAGCCTAGACTAAGGGAGAATTTGAGTGAATATACCACCTTTGACTTCTTGTTATTACCGCCTTTGACTTCAGTTATACCGCCTTTGACTTCCTGCAATTTTTATTTTCTTTCATTGCCCTTTTAATTTTAAATTTCTACATTTTTATTTTACTGCACTTTTATTTTATTTTCTGCACTTTTGTTATTTTTTCCTGTTATGTTCATCTTGATTTTAAGTTTTGTTTTTGCATAGTTTGATGGTTGGATGAGGAATCATTACATCTATTTTCTTATCATAAGATTTTGTGTAAATTTAAGTTAATGAAAATTAAGCCTTCAAATCTGAATCTAATGATTAAATTCGGACTTAATTTATAAACAACCTAACTTAACAGTTTCAGCAAACTGCAAAAAAACAGTTTTTGGCAAAAAGTTCGAAGTGGGTAGACCAGTCAAATCACAATATTTTTCTTTGAAACTTGGCAATATTAAATTCTAGTATGTGATCTTTCATTCCTCAAAATTTCAGATCAAAATAATTTCGAAAGGTTTATGAACCAGAGGCTTAAACTTTGCCAATCAATTAACTCGAATCAGAATTTTTGCACAGAATTTTGCAAAGTTGTCATGTTCATGCATTCATAACTTTTTCGTTTTAAATCCTTTTTCACTTCCATTTTTTTTTGTTAGTTTCTTGCATCAGTAGAGCATGAATTCCAGCCATTAAATTTAAATTTGGGATGCATTAGAATAGTTCAAATCATGCATAATATTTGCATCAGCATACTAGTTTTTCAGACTTAGAATTTTTCAGCATCTCATGGCATGCATTGCATTATTAATTTTACTAACTTTCTAATTTTAATTTTGTTTCTAGTTTTATGTTTTTGATTGTTTTAGTTAATTTTCAAAATTAAATACCTTTCTAAAATTATTTTAATTGAAGATTTTAAATTGGAAAGTTTACTAGTTTTGGAAATTCTAACCTAGGAAAGTTTCTAACTTTTGTTTATTTTGTTTTTAACATTGTTTAGTTTAGTTAGTTTCTAATTTTAGATTTAGTTTTATTGGAAGTTCTAACGTGTGTTTTGTTTTGCAGTAATTTTAATTTTATTTTTAGGAACTTTTAGAATTAGGAATTGTGATTGCAATTATTTTGTTTTAGGAATGTATGTATTTGTTAGATTTTAATTAGGTTAGTTTTAGATTTTTATTTTAAGGCAAGTTAAGTTGAAAAAAAATACCTTAAACACATTCTCCCTGAGGATCGACCTGGTCTCACCAGTTTTATTACTACATCGCAGTTCTGCACTTGGAACTCACGATCAAGTTTTTGGCGCCGTTGCCGGGGAGTGCTGTTTAAGGTAACTTTTATAACTTTCCTCATTTACATTGCTTGTGGGTGTGGTTTAATTTTGGCATCTTGCTAGAAATAGGAGGACATGCATGGAATGATGAGTCGCCCTAATTTGGAATAGGAATGTGCATGGAATGCTAGAAAGTACACATCACTGCTATTTTTAGAAACTTTCTAAAATCAGGAATAGTTACTGTTTTTCAACTTGTCTCAACTTCTTTTGGGAAGAAAGTATACCAAAAGTGATCTAATCATTGTCCTTAATCTTCTCGGTGTCTAAGGAAGCCTTTGCCCCTGTAGTGCGCGACAACTTGTCTGTTCAGAAAACTGGTCCTTCAAATGGGTCCACCTGTGACTCTACCACTTCCTGGTGGCTTACCTGGCTAAGTTTGTTTCATAGGACCAGATTGGAGACCTTGAGGAAACTTTTCAACCTTAAGGAGTTGCTTAGACGTCTTTTTTTTCTAACTTAGGTTTTTATCTTTTTTTCAAAAAAAAAAAAAGAACAAGTGATTCCAAAAATGGATTGGTGGAAATCCACAAACATGAGGGGACTTAACAATGGGCAAATCAATAGGAATAGAACCAATGCTGATGGCCCCCCAAAGTCTTGGCATGCCTTGTGTGAACAAGAAAGAATTGCAAAGTTACATCTAAGAAATTGTTCAGCTAGATCTTATGAATGGGAATGGGCCAATCACTATGATCATTGTTACAATGAGGAATTTATGGAAAAGTTTAATGAAATGATTAGGTCAGATCATCAACCAATAAGGGTCCCACATAATTACCCATACCTCATACAATCATTCACTCCTATGGATGTGAGATTTCCATGGCGAGCTGAATTAAATTCAAATCAATGGCATTACCACAATGAAATGGGTAACATATGTAGTCCAAATTGGGATGATCAATCACTGAACAATTGGCATAATAGGCCCAGCATGTATCATGTCTCTTATCCCCAAGAATTTACTTAGGACGGGTCGTATGACTACTCCTCACAAGATACATCATATGTACCCCCTTCTTCTCTTTGGTCATATGCACCTCATAATCCCTCTCCGCCTGAATGGTCATATGAACCACCACCAACCCTAAAAAATTCTTTGGAGGATACTTTAGCCAAATTGATTGAGTTCACACACAATGCCATGCAAGCCATACAACAAAATGAACAACACATGAAAAGCCTAATGACTTCGATTAATCAAACTGGGCTTGAAATGCGAAAACAAAATGCCACTCTTGGAATTGATGATGATCCTACATTCATTGAAGATATTGTCGATATGGATCACACAAACACACAATGGATATCCAAGGGTGTACATGAGTACATGGATGATGGTGTGATGCATGAACCAATTGATGAATCACATGAGCCTGTGTGCCCCACTTTTCCGCAGTACCGGCCATTCCACTTTATCAAAGAGGAATCTATGTCCTTTTACATAAATCCTTTCTATGATTCAGATTCCTCTGATGAATTTGGCATTACAGTCTTTCACAAATTTGATGTTCCTACAATTGAGGAAACTGCAAATGAACCTCATGAGCCTCAAAAGGAAGATTACAATTGGGAGGATGACCCCATTTTTCAGATTTCTGAGTCAGATAATCTGGACTCTTTAGAATCATGTACTAACTTCTTCATGAAATCTGATGATCCAACCCTTAGAGAAATTGCCCTCGCATTTCTTGGCCCTCAATGTTATTCAGAAAAACTTGTAGAATTAAGGAATAATGGTCCCATTCAGAGACCCAAGTCTGACAATTTGGAATCCTTTGAGCTCATGCCTAAACAAACTATGGAAATCAATTTAAAAGAACTTGTGGCACGGGAGGACCTAGGGCCACGCAGTTGCTCATTGCATCCTCTCCTATCTTTCAAAGATCCATTTTTAAGAGAGGAGGAAGAAATTTTCTTTATGGTCCTTTCTTCACACAGTCTACAGAAATATGCAGTCCACATGGTTTCATCTTTTTCTATGCTTCTTGTAAACTGTGTGGAGGAAAATTTCATTTGGGAACTGGGTGGACTCATGGTTTTGAATCCAGTAATGTAGGTTACTTTTCTTTTCTTTGTAGCGTGGATATTTCTTTTTAGAGTAGTTTTTTTTTGTCTTTTCGTTCTTGTTTTTCTGTTTTGTCTAACCTTGGATAGGGAGCAACTCAGACATATCTTCAGGTGACTTTTTCTCTCTACTCTCATTTACATTTATATTTTTTCATGTTACTTTTACAGTTTTACATTGCATGCATAAACATCGAGGACGATATTCATCTTAGGTTAGGGGGTGGGAACAAGCATGCTTGTCCAATTTTAGACATTTTTTTTTTGATTTTTCTGTCACTTTTATCATTTAGTAAGTTTTTATTCATTTTAGTTTTTTTTAGACAAAAAAAAATTAGGACCTTATTTCTTTTTCATTGTCATTTGTTTTTCATTTTAAAAAAGAAAGTTTTCAAAAGAATTGAAGCGATTTGAAGATATATAGAAATTTGGAATTTTGATACTTTTGGAAGGAAGTAAAAAGAAAGTTTGCATTTTCTAAAGGAGAAAACCTATCAGAAGATTACCAAAACTTGCTCTTCACATACACACATGTATACATTTTTCAAAATTTTGGATATGAAGCTTTGATGCTGTTTGTTTTTGGAATTTTTTTTTGGAGAATACAATGTGAACTTGAAATTTAGTTTGTAGAATATTTTTTTTTCCTGGTTCACTTTTGGTAAATTGTATATATTAGAACCAAAATGAATTAATTCGAGTGAAATGAGAATTGCTACCTAGTGTTTACTTTGGTTTAAAAAAAAAGAGTGAAAAAAAAAGAGCATATAATGAGCAATTTGTGACTAGTTTGGGTTCGTCGCCTTTTTAACTCGAGCTAGTAAGCCCAGAGGGATATTTCCATATCTAGTGCCCTAAAGCCATCTGGTTTGGGAGTCATTGGCCTAACGCTTGCTACATGGGTTAATTAGAATAACCTAAGGAACCTAAACATTGCACAGTCACAAAACAAAAAAAAAAATGCAGATGAATTTTGGCCCAACGAGTGTCCGTAGAAATTTTCAAGGGATATGTGCAGAAAAGCATAAGGACTAAGTTTGCTCCTTAGATCCCAACTTTTGCTATATCATATGAACTTGGAAAATTTTACGTTGGAAAAAGTAAGAGAGTGAAGAGTGTCCATAAGAGTTTGCAAGGAAGTATGTGCGGGGAAGGACAAGGACTAGATTTGCTCTCTGGATTCTAACTTTTCTTATATCATATGAACTTGGGAACTCTTGCGTCAGAAAAAGATAGTGAGAGAAAAAGAGGCCAACCGAAGTAAATAGTAAAGTGACAGCTATCTTAGTAACTCTGAGAGGAAATTTCTTTTTGCTAAATTTCAGGGGATCTGACTATTTGAGGGAAAAATTCTGTTTTTGCAGCATTATTGTAAAATATCCGAAGTAGGCTTTTGATGTATACAGTTTCCCATAATGCACGCAAGTTGGTTTGAATTTGAGAAAGTTTTTGAGAATAGAATTGTGGACCGAAATTTGAAAAGTCTGAAAGTGTAATTATTCAAGATTTCGAAAATATCTGATATGAGTGAATTTTTTTTTAGGGAATTTCTTTTCACTTTTATTCATTTTTTTTCTTCATTAAAAAAAATGAGAAGATAATTTTGTGGGTATATTCACTGCAAACCCTCACGAGGCATAACTCGTCCACTAGGGGGAACCTAGGGGTTTAAGGGGTTGCTGCATACGCTAAATACAGTCGAGAGTGTCAGCGAAAGTGGCGTTGCATTCATGTTTAATTTTATTGCATTGCATTAGTTTAAGATTAGATTAGGTTAGGATGGAAGCCACATATTTTATCACATTTTTTGTTAGGGACAAGCAAAACGCCGGTTAGGGGGTGTGTTGAGCCTTTAAAAATGCATATTTTCATACACATTTTGACCCATTTTAAGGACTTATTAACTTGAAAGAGCCTCATTTAGTGTGATATAATGGGTTAATTCATTTTAAATTCATTTTTATATTTTTCTGCATAAATTGCTTAAAAATCATACTTTTTGCATAAATTCATGAAACCTGCTATTTTTGGAAAGTCTATTTTTAGAAAGTTTTGTGAAAATAATTTTTCTCATGAAATAAATTGAATTCTCTTCATGATTAGTTCATTCATACAAAATCATGAAGAATGATGTACATTTTTATTATCATTTCATGAGAAATGGGCCCACAGTCATGCATATGTGATGTTAGGGGTAAAATTGTCTTTTCACATGAATTCACATCTGTTTTGTAGGAAATTGATTATATGGGTCCCATTTGTAAAGAATTGAGGCAAGGAATTGATTTTTAAGAGAAAGGAGAGCAGAATTGAAGAGAAAAGGAAATTGGAAGAAAATTATAAAAAGTCGGCTTCATGGTCCCATACACACATGCACATGTGTGGGGCACACTTGTAAAACATCCAAGATGGGGTCCATTTATTTGTTGCACATTTTTAAGAGATTTTAAAGAGAATTTGAAGAATATCTCATCAAAGATGGACAAGGAAAGCCACATAGAAGTTCTTTTTTGAGAAGGAGAAGATTTAATTGAAAAAAAATGCAAAAAAATATCCAAGCAAGCTATTCCACATCCAAAAGAGGATTTTGGATCAGATTTTGATTGAAAAAGTAAAGGAAAAAATCAAGGGAGAATTATCTAGAAGATCTCTTCAAGTTAGGAGCCAACAAGGAGAACTTTCAAAAAAAAGAAAGTTGACGATGCAAAGAGATAAAAGGAGAAGTTCTACACCTCATATGGGCCAAGTTTGATTCTAAGAGAGGATTCTTATCCCTATTTCATCTTCAAAAGATCTTAATGCAAGGTGGCAATGACAAAGAAGGAAAGAAGCATCCAAGAGGGACTTCTAGACAAAACAAGCAAGGAAAGAAGAGAAAAATAAAAAGAAAAAAAAATCCCCAAAGATATTGCACGTCCAAAGCATTGGTTAGAGCCCTTTTTTCTTTCATTTTTTAATTATTTTTAATTTTTTAAAGTTTGAGAAGGAGTAGGACTTGAAAAAGTATAAATAGGGCACCCTTCTCCCGTATTCTTCATGGAAGAATTACCCACCTCCCACCTCTAGATTTCTACACTCCATCTCTCCCTCTCTTCTTCTCTCCATCTCAAGTCATCAAGGAGGCTTAGCCCTAAAGCCACACCACCAACCTTGGAGATCAACTAGAAGGAGGAATTCTTTTCCATCCTAGTATGTATAATCTTTTGGTTTAATTTTTTTTTCATCTTATGTAAAGGATTGTTATACTAGTTCAATAATATTCATCTTCTTATTCTTCTTATTCTTATGGTTGTATGATTACTTGATTTGTGTTTTTCTTGTTTGGATTGACGACCCAAATAAAGAGCATACTTTAAGAAATTATTAGGCCTAGACTAAGGGAGAATTTGAGTGAATATACCACCTTTGACTTCTTGTTATTATCGCCTTTGACTTCAGTTATACAGCCTTTGACTTCCTACAATTTTTATTTTCTTTCATTGCCCTTTTAATTTTAAATTTCTACATTTTTATTTTACTGCACTTTTATTTTATTTTCTGCACTTTTGTTATTTTTTCCTGTTATGTTCATGTTGATTTTAAGTTTTGTTTTTGCATAGTTTGATGGTTGGATTAAGAATCATTACATCTATTTTCTTATCATAAGATTTTGTGCAAATTTAAGTTGATGAAAATTAAGCCTTCAAATCTGAATCTAATGATTAAATTCGGACTTAATTTATAAACAGCATAACTTAATAGTTTTAGCAAACTGCAAAAAAACAGTTTTTGGCAAAAAGTTCGAAGTGGGTAGACCTGTCAAATCACAATATTTTTCTTTGAAACTTGGCAATATTAAATTTTAGGATGTGGTCTTCTATTCCCCAAAATTTCAGATCAAAATAATTTCGGAAGGTTTGTGAACCAGAGGCTTAAACTTTGCCAATCAATTAACTCGAATTAGAATTTTTGCACAGAATTTTGCAAAGTTGTCATGTTCATGCATTCATAACCTTTTCGTATTAAATCCTTTTTCTCTTCCATTTTTTTTTTTTGTTAGTTTCATGCATCAGTAGAGCATGAATTCCAGCCATTAAATTTAAATTTGGGATGCATTAGAATAGTTCAAATCATGCATAATATTTGCATCAGCATACTAGTTTTTCAGACTTAGAATTTTTCAGCATCTCATGGCATGCAATGCATTATTAATTTTACTAACTTTCTAATTTTAATTTTGTTTCCAGTTTTATGTTTTTGATTTTTTTAGTTAATTTTCAAAATTAAATATCTTTCTAAAATTATTTTAATTGAAGATTTTAAATTGGAAAGTTTACTAGTTTTGGAAATTCTAACCTAGGAAAGTTTCTAACTTTTGTTTATTTTATTTTTAACATTGTTTAGTTTAGTTAGTTTCTAATTTTATATTTAGTTTTATTGGAAGTTCTAACGTGTGTTTTGTTTTGCAGTAATTTTAATTTTATTTTTAGGAACTTTTAGAATTAGGAATTGTGATTGTAATTATTTTGTTTTAGGAATGTATGTATTTGTTAGATTTTAATTAGGTTAGTTTTAGATTTTTATTTTAAGGCAAGTCAAGTTGAGAAAAAATACCTTAAACACATTGCTCCCTGACGATCGACCTGGTCTCACCAGTTTTATTACTACATCGCAGTTCTGCACTTGGAACTCACGATCACCTGCGCTGTCTCATGTTAAGATCATGCTGTGAAAACAGATACTGGAGACTGCGATGATCGCTATGGACTTCAAATTTCTCTCCATATAAATAATGTCTCCACATCTTCAGCGCGAAGACTACTGTAGCCAATTCTAAATCATATGTGGCATAGTTTTTCTCGTGTTCCTTCAGTTGTCGAGATCCATAGGCTATTACCTTCCCATTTTGCATGAGTACACAACCTAGCCCAATCCCCGAAGCATCTGTATAAATAACAAATCCGCCACTCCCTTCTAGTAGAGATAAGATCGGGGCTGAGGTTAATTTTTCCTTAAGGAGTTGGAAACTCGACTCACACTCAGCGGACCAAACGAATGGCTCGTTCTTCCGGGTCAACTTTGTCAAAGGTGCAACTATTTTAGAAACGTCCTTCACAAACCTTCTGTAGTAACCTGCCAAGCCAACAAAACTTCTAACTTCTGCAACGGTTTTGGGGCTCTACCAAGTAGTTATAGCCTCAATCTTAGCTGGGTCTACTGCAAAACCATCCTTTGAAATTATATGTCCAAAAAAGGCGACTTGTTTTAGCCAGAATTCACACTTATCCAGTTTGGCATATAGTCGGTGGTCCCTTAGCAATTGTAGAGAAGTCCTCAAATGTTCCACATGCTCATCCTTAGTCCTGGAGTAGACCAAAACATCACCAATGAAAATCACCAAGAACTGATCGAGATATGGTGAGAAGATCTTGTTCATCGAAGCCATAAACACCGCGGGTGCATTTTTCAATCCAAAAGGCATAACCAGGAATTCATAGTGCCCATATCTTGTTCTGAAAGCTGTTTTCGATGTATCTTGGTCCCTAACTCACAGCTGATGATACCCGGACTTGAGATCAATCTTAGAAAAATGGGTCGCACCCTGTAATTGATCAAACAATTCATCAATTCTAGGCAGTGGATATTTTTTTTTAATTGTCACCTGGTTCAACTGCCGGTAATCAATACACATCCTGAGGGTGCCATCCTTTTTCTTCACAAATAAAACTGGGGCTCCCTATGGTGATGTGCTAGGACGAATGAACCCCTTATCCAATAAGTCCTATAGCTGTACTTTCAGTTCACGTAACTATGCTGGGGCCATTCTATACGGGGCCTTAAAGATGGGAGCAATATCGGGTACTAGCTCTATAATAAAATCCACTTCCCTAATAGGTGGAAGGCCAGGTACTTCATCCGTGAATACATCCGGAAACTCACAAACCACAGGTATCTCTTCCAGCTTCTTAGGTGCTTTTTTTTCCACAATGAAGGCAATATAGCCCTCACAACCACTATGGATTAATCTTTCAGCTCGAAGTGCTGAAATCAATCTGGTATTCGAACTCTTCTTATCACCTTGGAACACAGCACTTGGGCCATCTTCACTCACCTTTACGGTGACAGTCTTACGGAAATAGTCGAGACAGGCCATATATTTGGTCAACCAATCCATGCCTAAGATTACATCGAAATCGTGCATGGGAATCACAATAAGTTCCGCTGGGAGAAGAACTTCTCCGATGAGAACTCAACAACCCGGGTAACAGTCATCACAAGTTACCTTCTTACCAACCAGAGTGATAACACTCAACACATACGGCAACTGTGCTGGCGATTCCCGTATCCTACTACAGAATCGGGGTGAAGATCCTAAATCAAACAACACCTTAGCTTCCATGCCACAAACAGAAACCTTACCTACAACCACATGTTCTGCCGCTTCTGCTTCTTCTTGGGTCAATGCGTAAGCACAGCCTTGCCTTTGGGGTCGGTGTTGCTGTTCCTGACATTGCCGTGTCCAACCTTGGCCTTGCTTCACTTGCTATTGCTGACGGTTAGGTGCAGGAGGTGCCACCTTAAAAGGCTGCTGATACTGCTGCTGCTGCGAGACTCAACTAAATTCCTTCCTTCTCGGGCACTCGG
The DNA here is from genome assembly GCA_037013555.1 of Sextonia rubra. Lineage (NCBI taxonomy): Eukaryota > Viridiplantae > Streptophyta > Magnoliopsida > Laurales > Lauraceae > Sextonia > Sextonia rubra. Next base: position 14,181,521 of record JASUAD010000011.1, read on the forward strand.
ACAAGCGATGGTCCATGGAGCCACAACCAAAACAGGCTCCCTTGGACCTCCAACAATTACTAGTTTCATGACCCTTCTCGCATACACTGTAGACTGGTCGTGATGTGCTACTGGCAATTCCCTTCTGTTTCTTAGAATACTGCTGACCTTTCCCAGAAGACGGAACACTCTTCTTAGATTCCCCCAAGAATAGGCTCTTCTCAATCTCTTCCTCTGCATAAGCCCTGGCTACTGCATCATCATATTGAACGGGACGTTGAGAAGCAGTGGCATGTCCCTTGATATCAAGCCTCAACCCTTCTAGAAACCTTTCTACTCTCTTCTCCTCAGTATCAATTAGATCTAGAGCAAACCGAGAGAGCTGGCTGAACACATGCACGTATTCTGCAACGGTCATGAGGTTCTACTGTAGGGTAAGGAACTCTGCCTTCTTTTTACGAGTCACGTGGTCTGGGATGAACTTCTTCCTGAATTACCTCTTAAAGGCTTCCCAAACAGTAGAATCTGGCATAGTCCTCATGTGGTCCCGGATACTCTTCCACCATGTATCTGCGATGTCCCTAAACATAGATGCCGCAAGAACCACTTGCTGCCTGGGGGTACAAGTTAATGTGTCAAAAACGTTCTCCGTGTGGACAAACCATTCATCTGCTTGTAACGGATCCTCATGTCCGGTAAACTCTATTGCTCCCCTCTTACGGAACTTCTCATACAAGGAGTTGGGATCTCCTGGCTGATTTTTCGATTTAACAGGGCAGCCAATTGTAATTGCATCGCAGCTTGGTTGGCATTGCTAGCGGCTAACTGGTGCATCATCATCATAAACCGCTCCTCAGTGTTATATGTGGAACGCGGAGGAGGTTGCAGTGGAGGATCTGCACCTTCCAATTCAACATTGTTGCGGTCATTGTCGCCTGAGCTATTGTTCGTGCCGAATCCAGATGCCATGGCTCTGCAATCACAACGGTGATTCAGCATATATATCTATACATATACATACATATATACTACAGCCATACCATAAGTTATCATTATAATAGAAATCCACCCAAATGGACCTATCGGAACCTCACCACGCTTCCTAATGTTGCTAAGTCTTTTAAGTGACTTCTTGGGGTGGCTCTGATACCATTACTTACGTATGTCACGCCCCGATCCCGGGAATTTGGGGATTTGAGTGGGCCCCCAGGCCGTGGATACGTAATCCCATAGAAATCCGTGCCCTGAAGAATTATGCACGAATTCCTACAAGGGAGATTCCACAGGAACGTGTGAGGTATGCTGACACACGTACAAACATAACTTATCATTTACGAGGTCCTGCGCAATACTCAGTAATTATCAAGAGCACATGCTTTCATAAGTAAACATATAAACATACAGTAAAGTTAAAGTCTTTAAAAGTCCTTAAGTACATTCCTAAAATGGTTGGTAAAGATGTGATACAAAAATTTCCAACATAACATCTCGAGAATAGACGCGCTCCGTAGGATGGATAGTAATAGACGTCGCCATCCATCTATTCGCCTACACCCCGAGGTACCGTTGGGGTATCCTCCGGGGGCGCGTCAGTGTCCTCGTTGAGACCGGGATCTAGACCTGTAATACCAAGGGTAACACTGTTAACACGACGGTTAAGCAAGTACTAAGGCATATGAAATGAAACAACATAATACAGTCACAAGGACAGTCACTAAAGATGATGCATAAGTGAGGAATTACCACTTAAATATCATACATACTGATTGGTAACCACGATGCTCTATTCTCCCAAAAGGGAGCATACATATCGTATGGGTCGCTAGGAGATCAGGCTAGCTTCCCGAGGAGCGTCGACAACCCCTCCATAAACCTACTGCAGTGGTGACATATATATACCCAAAGGGGCAAAAGCTAAGCGGTGCCGACTCGGAATCAATCATACTAATCATATCATGTGTAAGGAACATTAGTCTAAGAGTATAATTGTAACAACGACAATAAAAAAAATGAAGCATATACATAATGAAACGGAGAAGATACATATGAGCTACAAGGCTCAAACCTCGGCTATACCCTTGGTTAACAAGCACACACTCAGTAGAAGCTCTGGCTTGTCAGACACGCACTCATTAGAAGCTCAGGTCTGAATTGCCTTGGGTTTTGCTAGAGGAAAGAATTGGATAACAATCATGCTAAAGGTGATATATCGTAGCAATATGGATACATTCCACTTGGTTCCCAAGGACATTCAACACGATGTACACATGAGACGTTTGGTGTCGTTTTGTTACCGCGTCTTGGTATTCCTTGTGTGCATATGGGACACCCTTTCTCATGCCAACATCCATGACTTGCCATTGGAAGATCATTCATAAATCATTCATTCATTCCAACGCGAAATTACCAGTAGCCAATGTGGAGGTATAGAAGGTACCAACACTAAGGCCCTACAATATCATTGAGGTTCCTAACATCCTACATTCATTAGGTTCTTACGGCTTAGCCGTATACAAGGCTACGGCTTAGCCGAGGGGTTCAGAAATTCATCCGCATTTTTGGCGCATTTACGGTCCAACCATATATTGGCCTACGGCTTAGCCGAGCTAAGCCTACGACTAGGGTACGGGGAAGTCACGGCTTAGCCGTAGTGTATTCCACGGTGCAGCCATCTGCAAGTCGTAGAAGAAACTGGGTTTCATGAGCTCTCTGGAAAGCTCGCCGTAGAAAGACCTACGGCTAGGTTACGGGCTAGATACGGCTTAGCCATAGTGGAATTCATGGCTTAGCCGTAATGAGCCGTAGTACAAAATCCCGTTTTACTACTCTCTGGACTTTGAGCCATAAGTGCTCACGGTTTAGTCGTGGCTTCGCCGTAAGCTTCAGAAAATCCGAACACAGTTCTGTAGCTCAATCTTCTGTATGAGATCACTACAGAACTAACTTGTAAGGGGATTCTGAAGCTTAATTGGAGTGTCCTTGAGAGTACCCCATACTCACACACCCTCCTATTCTCTTCTTGATATTCTACTCAATGCACACTAAACACACCACATTCATACCGATGAAAACAGAGAAGGGAAATGACTGAAATTAGAAATATAAAGAGCTGATGCAATACACAATGGTTTAGTCATTCATGCAACATCTATGACTCTAGTACTTGCTTTTCCACCAGTGTTAGCCCTCTCAACTCCCTTTCTTGCTATGTGCTCAGGAAAGTCTCTAGAAATGAAATGGGTTCTCTACAATAACATGAATGGTGGAATATGGAGGCTTAGATTAACATGCATGTCATGTGATTGAGTCTCTTAGACTCTAACAAGCTTACAGAGATGAATCGGAGGAGCCATTCTTACCTTATGTCTGTAGCTTAGAGAAGAGTGTGATTTCTAGAGAGATGGAAGTGCTCAAAGAAGAAGATGAAGAAGATGGATGCTACAACATTACATGCAAGCTTCAATTCTCCCTTCCCAGCTCTAAGGTGAAATGGAAAGTAAAATGGAGAGAGATGGGGTGCAAGAGCTCCAACAGCTGAACGAAGGAAAAGGGCAGGGACGTGGAGCTTCCCTTTTTAACATAATTTATCTTGAAGTTGCATGCACGTCCACTAGTTTCCAAAATCTTCAATTTAGATCGAAAGGACCTCAATTGGCCTAGAATGAGTTCGAATCAACTCGGGCCCAACGCGAAAGATGATCTACGCGAAGAATTACATGAAAGGAAATAGACGAGGTGTCCAAGAGGTACAAGGACAAATTACGAAAAGGCCCTTATCTACTAAAGTGGGGCCAAACTCCGCCCAAACCCGAAAATTTTTGGATTAAATTAACCTTAATCGAGTTCAAGTAATATAGAATGAACTTAATTAACATAAATCAAGATTAGCGAGGTTCGGGTCCTTACAGTAATTTGAAGAGGACTCCATATGATTTTTAAAAATGACAGCTTTTATAAATTGAAAATTTTTTGGAAAACCCTTTTTTAATTAATAATTTATTTAAAAACGATGGTTTTCATAATAATAATAATAATAATAATAAAGAGCCACTGACACTTAGAAAAATGACAACTCAAAATACTTGTTAAGACTTATGCATTAGATATGAACACTTGTTTTGAAAGCTACAGCAATATCAACAATAGTCAAAACGACAATTTGGATTGTTGTTTTTTTTAGATAAACGACAGCTTGGAACACTTGTTTTTGCAATTTTTGACATCGGCTCTAGTTATTTCTATGGACGGATGGTGCCTCACCAACTATAATAGTCGTGGGTTGCCATAAAAGAGAATATTTTACAGGATAAGAATGCACAATTAGATTTTAAAATGTAACAAAAATCGTGACTTTACATTTATTCATACTAATTTTTTATTATTTTTTAAAAAATTTATTATTCAAAATTAATATATTTTCTATGAAACTTTTTTTTAAATTATCCTAATGAACTATCAAAACAGAAAATCTAATACTAGTCTAGTGTACCATAATTTACTGAATTATTTAGATGATTGCCTGAGATTTGAGATCGTTCCAAGGATAAAAATAAAACTCTGTGCACCGAATTAGGCTCACAAAAAATTCTTTTATCAACCTCTGTGTTATTTTTTTAGTAGAATCAAACTTTGTGTTGTTAGGTAGAGAAATGACCTTTTTTTTAACATGTGCAGTGATGGGAATTCACACATAAGAAGGGACACAAACTCACATTCTCCTCATCATCAAAGCTTGTCCTAACTATATTAGGCTCAGTACATGAATTATGTTTCTCCATTCCGACATATCTTGAGCCAAATCCTCACATAAGTTAAAATTTTTCAAACTACCACCATCCACATGTTCTTGGGCCTAGCCTTTGTTTAATCAATATTTTGGAAAAAGTCTGGTAAGGTGGATAGAGTTAACACTATTCAACCTTGAGGCTTCAGGTTTATATCCCCATAAACATAGTTTTCTTTTATTTTATCACTCAAAGACCAAACTTGGGCCCCACAAAATGATCCAACAAATATGGCCCAAATGATTTGACGAGAATGGGAAGGAGACCGATTCAAAGAAGTGTTTCAAAATATCTCTCCACTTTCAAAACCCACAACTGAAAGTCGGTAGTTAGGGTGGTTTCAAATTTTGAAATAAAAAGGGCAGTTTGGAGAATATAAGTCTCAGTTGGAATGTTGAAGAATGTTGAAAAAAAAGGAGAAAGGACAGGAGTCAAGGTGAACAGAAGAAAGAGGAAAGAAAAAAATAAAGAAAACAGAGAAATCAACAGGTAAACAAAAAAAAGAAAAAAAAAAAGAGATCTTCACCATCTTCTCCTTCACGATTTTTCCCTCATCATGTTTTCTTTTTAGTACATCTCCATTAAAACTAAAAGTAGATTCAAATCTTTATTTGAAAGAACCTGCCCTCCAATCCACACTTCCTCATTATTTTTTTATTCTTTTCACTTCATTTCCATTAAAACAAAAAGTAGATTCAGACCCTCATCTAAAGGAATCTACCCTCCAATTCATACTATTTCATCATTATTGCATTACTCTAATTCATCTTTCCTACTATTTCTTTTTCTTAAATGGAGATTCAGAATTCCAAAATATAGGAATTCTGCCTTCCACCCTAAAAGAAATCATACCCACTATTGTAAATGTAGCGGAAACTCGGACCCTTATGTAAGGTGTCTGCCCTCTAAATATAATTCCTCCATTCCACTGTACTAGCTAAAGGAGATTTGGGTCCTTATTGAGAAACCCGTCCTCCAATCTAAACAAAGATTAGATCCTTGCTTTATAAGGATTTCACTCTTCAAAAGTTCCCCCAGACGTGATAAAAAAAATCAATTTTCATGCTTCCGTGAATACAGACAATGGCTTGGATATATAGGTTCACTTCTGGAACCCGGCCCCAAATTGGATGTATCATATATACTAGAAAACTCAAGGGCTCAACCCAAATATTGCTTGGAATTAGGCTCAAATACAGCCCAAATAAAGGCTGAAGTTGGGCCAAAGACGACCCAAGCAATAGTGAAATTGGGTTGAAAAATAGTCTAGATAAATGGCTTCAAGAGGATAAAAAATCCAGCCTGATTTATGATCCAAAAAATGGGTTAAACTTCACCCTAGCTAGTTGAAACTCAACTCAAATAGTTTCTTTAAATGGGTTGAAAATCAGCCCCAACAATGACAAAAATCTTGTTGATTATAGCTCAAAAACGTAAGATTTAGGTTGAAATGTCCTCCAAATATTAGTTGCGAGTGAGCCGGGATGGACCAGCCCGACACTTTTAGGACTGTTTGGGCTGGATTTGGGTACGTTGATTATTATGCTTTTTGGGCTTAAAACTTTTGTACCCCAAAACTAAATGTTGTCAACGGATGCAAGCTTTGTAAAGCCTATCTGGGCTAACACATTTAACACAATTGGACCTACTAGATGGCAAGTCAAATTAATTCAAGCAATGTTCATGAAGATCATTGTGAATGGCAAGTAGCAAGAGAAAATTTTCTTTTTAGTTATTCCGGATTTTCTTTGTAAATTTTGAGTATTAGAGGCTTTCAATCAAGGATGTAATTAACGATCGATGAATTTTTACGATTGGGAGGATGATGTACCTACACAAATTAAATATAAAACCTCCCATTAAATGAAGGGAACTTTATATCCAATGAATTTTAGTGCATTTATTCTATTTACGCATGAATTTATTGTGTACACTTACTGACGCTGTTACAGCCTACGTTCAACAAACCACATATGTGAGGTAAAAACAACACACATGTACACAGATGGGTAATGTAACATTCCTAACCCAAATGTTTATTTTACTTAATTTAAATATAATTTTATTTAATTGTTTGTTTTTTATTTAATTAAGGTTATTATAATTATTTAAATTTCTTTTGGGTTTTGGGCTAATCGGATAGTAGTTTTAGGACCGCAAGTATCCATCATTTATCCCAACCCAATTCGAACCCATTTCGGACCCATTAAACCCAATAACCCAAATCAGGCCCTTACCTATAAATTAATTTTAACAATAGGGTTCTTTTTATAAAAACCAGAAATTTTCCCAAAACCCTAATCCCTATTTATAGAAGACGTTGAGCAGTCCCTTTTCCCGCATCTCTACAATGCATCTTCTTCTTCTTCTTCTTCTTCTTCTTCTTCTTCTTCTTCTCTTGATCAGCAAAGACCAAGCCCATTCCAAGCCATCCATGGGTTGCATCTTCATCATCTCTTCTTCCTTTTCTTCTTTTTCTTCATGGGATTTGGTGGGCGTGCACAAGGGAGATCTAGGATCATCTTTCTTTCATCAATCCTCTTCTAAGGAAGTGAAATACCCATTATTTTTAATGATCTACACAGTTTTCTTTAAATCCATGGTATTAGTAATATGTTGTGAAATGCCCATTTAAATCGGTGAATGATGATGATAGATAGAAATAGATGTAGATGGATTGCATAGATTGGATTGAAGATGTGATGGAGAGACCCACTTTGATTTGTTTTATAAAAAAAGAGGGGGGGGGGGGGGGTGGGGGAGGGGATCGTGTCTGGGAATGAACCTCCTCAGACACTATGCAGGCGGAAGACACACAGGCGCATAAGTGCGCCTGGCAGTGATCGCAGGTGGGTCTCCCACCTGTACATGCAGGCGGATGGGCCCCGAGAATTGCTCCCCAAGTGGGGCATTGGTAAATATGAAAAAAAAAAAAGAAAAAAAAAGATGGGATCTGGGAGTAAAACTCCCAGATCTGGGCTGATATACATAGGGATAGTTCCCGCCATGCACAACAGGGGCTGAAGTCCTTACGTGCATAGCAGGGTACTATTGCGCTTTGTGTGGCCGGTGCAGTCCAGATGGGTGAGGCCCTAACCTGGCTGCTAAGTGGGGCCATCAACTAGTGGGATCTTAGGCAGCAGGTGCAAGTGGGTTCATCACCTTGTGGGGTCCATGGTAGTAAATTTATGTGGGTCGATGATTATTGGGATTGCTAGTGTAGTGTACCGGTGGGCCACCCCTTGTGTGAGATCATGAGAATGATAGACTTGGACTCGATAATTTATTTAAATGTTTATGTAAACTTTTATTTATGATTTTCTTTGGATGGTTTACATACACCGGAAGACCCTTGTGTTGGTCTTGGAACCCAATGAATTTGATTTAATAAAATTAAGTCCATCACAGCATCAAAGTAAGGGGTTATGCGGGCAGATTTCCCGTTAACAGATTTCATGGTTTGCACATGATGGTACAAATCACCCGCACTCAGATGAAGTGAGAATTGGGCTATGCATCACCTTGGTTTTCAAAAAATTCCCAACCTTACTTCAGCTTGGTTCATGTGGAGTTGTTGCATGTGTGAATTGTGGTCACAGTGTTAGGAATGTTTGTGGAGTTATTTCTTAATCATCAAGTTGCATTTCTTTACCTTGTTGCATACATGTTAGAACTCATACCACTGTTTATGATGATTTGGACCATGTTGCGGCTTGGACCATGCAGTGTTTAATTATGAGGTATTCATGTTGTGCTAAAAAATATTTTACCTGTATGATCTTGTTATGATATGGTATTTGGATACCTATTTATAGTTAGCCCTTCACATTACCGTAGGATGTGTCTGTCGAACAATCACTGAGCCATGTTTATGAGTCTCAACACAGGAAGGGGCAGGGCTGTGTGAGATTATTATGCGGATCTGATCATTTGACAATTGCAGTCGGTACACAGATGTACACTGTGATGATTTTTACCGGACTTAGGGCCGAAGACAAGCTTACCACTCGTACACTGTTGGTTTCACCGTAACTTTTGGATAGGATGCTAGGCATCCGAAGATGGATTTGATCCACCGTTTCTGGACAGGATGCGAGGCAGTCAAAGATTGTATAAATCCTGTAAGGGCATCGGCAAATGCGATGCTTGGTGAATGTGATATTGTTCATTTGATGTAGAGTTAGATTTATGATCCGTTCCTTTTTTTATGCATGGCATTCTTTATTCTACATTGTTCATATATTCCTATGATTTTTCTTGTTTTTTTCTCACTTTGATAGTGCATTTCATTATGAGTTATGTGTATTTTACTTGCCGCTACTTTTATGGTTGACCCTTGTTTTTTTAAAATTGATGCATAGGTACCGAGCCCAGTTATGCCAAGGAGGAGGTGGAGGTTGAAGCGTTTCAAACGCTTGAGCCAACTGATGTTCTCGAGTGGGGTGCAAATGATGGCTTCGGGGCCGTCTAACCAAGCACAGGAGTGACTCACCTAGTTGCAATTATTTAAATAAATCATTCTTTAGAGACTAGATTCTTTAGTAGAACATTGTAATAAATTATTATTCATTTTGTTTGTAACTTGGAATATTATTATTATTGTTATCTGGAGATATGCACATTTGACTTTCTATTGGTACCTACTAGTTGAAAATACTTCCGCAGGTTTGGAATGAATGTGAATGGCCTAAACTCACCACGGCCTAAGATCCTGCAGAAAAATAATTAGGAGTCAATGGTTTTATTTACAAAAAAATTTAATAAAAAAATTTTATTGGCTCCTAATTTCACATAACCCTAGTTTTATTTTGGGGACGTGACCGGTAAGGCAAGGTTGGAAGTCTGATACTCCCAAATAAGTGCTATCAGTCCTTACCACTAGTGTGAGGAGCCATTCTTGGGTAGAGAAATGACAAGTTGCTACGGGGAAAAGCAATATTTTAGTGCCAGTTCTTTGACTTACGTGTACGTAGAAACAAAACAATCCAAAGCTCCACAGCATCTTTTAATTAGAATAAGCCATGAAACTTCCAATTGCTACAATCTTTGTTAGCATTGAATGATGCTACAATTCAAATTCATCTTGCAACAATAAATCAAGTCCAGTTAAAAACATCTTAGCCAGCAATCCAATATAAATAGACTTGTAGGCCCTCTCTTGCATGAACTCCAAACATAAACATAGGCATATTCGATTTGGTTGATAAAAAGGGCACGGTTTGATCACTAGCATACATCAGATGGCCCCAACCACACTAGCGAAAATAGCACTTCTGCTGGTGCTCATAATCACTACAGTGGACAGCTTTGAAGCAAGAAGCATGAGGATGAAGAGGAAAGAGACCAAGATGGTGTTCTACATGCAAGATTGGGAGTCTGGCGGAAATGTTACAGCAGTCCCTGTAGCTGGACGGGATGGTACTTTTTCGTGCATTCTCAATTACGCCACAATCATGGTTGTGGATGATGAAATCACAAAAGTGCCAGATCGGCAATCCAAACAGATTGGACGAGCACAAGGGATCTATGTTAACTCGATGCTAGATGCTTCTGATCTTCTCCTCCTCTTTTCCATAGTCTTCACTAACAAAAATACAATGGTAGCACCATAGAGATCCAGGGGGGTGGAAAACCCTGAAGTAGAGAGAGGTGCCTGTGGTGTCTAGAGCAGGGTATTTTCAATTTGCTCAGGGGTTCGTGGTGTTGGAGATAGTCTACCTTGACCTGGCTAACCTCAATGCAGTGATCAGATTCAATGTCACCATTCACCACTATTGAACCGATCGTTCATTCTTGTTTGGAGTGATGTTTGTGCTTTTTCTCTCTTCATAGCGGTCTTACAGCAGTTAATTTGTTCCACCTTTCAACAGCATGAATAATGCGTTATTAGGCAACTCCCTACAGGAGAACTTATCCTGGATATATTTCGTGAGGATGTATTAATTACAGTCTTACTTGAATCAAATATGTAATGACAGAAAACCAAATATAAAAATGAACATCAGTAAATTCTTCAATTGTGTTACTACAAATGATGAAATGTCATTTGCCCCCAACTTTAGCACTGCCTTATAGGGCCCACATTGAGCTATTAACAATCAATGGGCTGGATGAGTATCAAATTGAGGCGAGTGCCAATTAATAGCATGCCACTTTTGTATTTTTGGTACCTATTTCCTTTAATTTTTAAATTCATATTCACTTCTTATTTCACAAAAAATTTTACATTTTCTATTGCATATTGTTTTCTTATTTTTCAACATTAATGCCAATTAAAATTTAATTGTGTTTAGTTTAAAATATAAAAAATATATATTAAATTTATGATCATACGGCTAAGTAAAGAAAATCATTTTTTTTCTTTTTATGACCCAGGATATCCCTCAACAACCCAGCCTTCAAACCTTTGGCCTCTAGACTGGTGGTTATCTGATTCCGACGAGCAAGCACTATTCCGTAAGGGTATATACACACACATAGTACCAAGATAACTCAAGAGGCAGGAGTTGAATTCAAGACCAAAGCAAACCTAAAGTTCAAACCAACTGAGCCACCGCTTTGATAGAAAGTAAAGAAATTCTTAAAAGTATCTGCAAATGTTCTCATACATTTTTTTACAAAAATGCCCCCAAAGGCAATATACCCTGTTATGTCCCTTTGTTTTCCATCAATTTTCTCCTATAGGTTTGAAAAGTCAAATAGGGGGGCCTCTGAAAAATTGTCACATTCAAAGAACAAGGAGAAAGGGTGGGGGATTTGAAAGAAAGAATACTATCAGGAAAAAGAAGGGGAAACAAATATTAGGTTGTGACTTTAATGCACCCTTGTTTGGGGTCAGTTTGGATTGTCTTTGGATATTGTGCATTTGGGGATGCATAGAAATGAGAAAAGTGGTCTTCTCACGTTCACCTCACCAAGTAGGTACCTGGTTTTGAGTTGGATACACCGGAACACCCAAACATTCCTTTTAACTATCTAGAGATTAAGATTTGCCTTTTACCCTAATAGGTGTTAATTTTCACTAATTGTACAGGGTTTGAACCCTGGATATGCCATTTTTTTTGTGTAAGGGTTATTTTCCTATGTGAGTGGACCTTTTTCTCATGTTTAACCTTGGATTACAAAAATTACTTATTATGCTTTCAATGAGGCATTTCAAAATTTCTACCTTCCCATTCCCATGTTGCACAGCAAAAAAACCTTGTGATCCACGATTTCACAATGATAAATGCCCAAGTAGCCAATCACATGAATAAAACAATACACTCATTCAGCCCAATGATAAATGCCCAAGTAATCAATCACATGAATACAACAATATACTTATTCAGCCCAAAGCTGTGGGCTTGCCCTCCACCCAATAGGAGTTCAACATGTCATTCGAATTTTCAAATTGCTAATCACATGTTTACAAGACTCTCGTGGAGTTAACGTCTTTATTTTGTTTCCATATTTTCCCTTTCCAGTAACGAAATCTTCTCAACTTCTCTTTGCACAAAACTCCTCTAACCATATGCCAAATTGTTCTCACCCTGATCTTTTACTAATCTTCAATGTCTTTACCAACAAAATACATCAATGGGCCCCATCTTTTTAATTGGAACCATTCAAGATAAAGTTTTCTTTCCCAGCTAGCACCTTGAATTGAAGTTTGACCTACCTTCAATTTGATCATTTACAAATGTGATTTTAATTAAAAAAGAACTTTAAAAAACAAATTAAGAGAGTGAATCACAACAAACATGGACACTAACAGCATAGAACCAAGACTTTTACCAAAAAAAAAAAAAAAAACCAGCACTGAATCAAGACTTTTTTCTCCTAGTGGGGCAAAGTAAGTGAAAAAAATCTTAATAAATTGCTAAATCTAGTAATAATATATACTGAAAATTTTAATTAAATTGATGAATTTGAAGGACATAATCTTTATTGTTTATGAGATAAAGAGTTAGAATCAGCAAATGATATTGTATTAACCTCTTTGAACATTTTCTCTTTAAAAAATATATTGATTGATCCTTTATAAAAGAATTACCAAAATTAAAAATATTAGAATCACTAATAGAATTAACAAAAAAAATCAACAAATGAAAATGCGATGTTGATTTCTCACCCCAAAAATCCGAGGTCCACAACCAATTAACTTCAAGGTGAAACTTTGGTGGATGTCAAGAATACCTTATTTAAAAATACTCCAAATCATTTAAGGATGGGCTCATGAGAAATTCATGATGGTGACTAATGAAACCACTTATGAAAATTTGAACATCCCAAAATATCTGAAATCCTCACAAAATTTCAATCAAATTTGATTTTAGCTCACTTTCAGATTGATCGCGTACAAAGGTCATGGACAAAATACTATAACAAATTTAATTTTATTTTTCAAATTGAATGGTTTGCATTAGAGAGATGGAGCTCATTATTATATTTTTATGGGATATTGTTCTCCTAGAGCAACCTGTATTTTTATAAAATGTAGTCCAAGCCTACTTAGATATATCAATACAAGAGGGTAGATGGAAAGGTCTTAGAGAGCCTTATTAGATTATCTTAACCGTTGATTTAATAGATTTAAAGTTTAATAGCATCTTAACTGTCCTTTTTTTCTTTTTGTGTAGATACAACCTAATGCCAAGTGAAGTTCAATGAATGTGAAATTGGTTCCACTTTGTAATTCCTAACGGGTGGGTCCATATTCATAATTACAAAGGTGAGCGCACACTATAATTCCCATAAAGGTGGGTCCCACATTGCCATTTCTAATGGTAGGTCTCATATATAATAATAATCCCTACATGGGTCCTTATTGTAATTCCTACAGTGGGCTCATGTAATTTATAACATCGGCCCACATTTTTATTCCTATAAAAAGTAGTTTCCATGTTCTAATTCATGAACCTTTGGGCCATAATACCTTCTGTTAGGTAGGTCATTGAAATTTAGTTTGTTTCTTCTATGAGATCCAAGTGATTCTATGGATTCTATCATCTTTGGGAATTGCAATTTTGCAATTGTCTTTTTTACACTTTTACCACTTTCAAATCATTCAATCAATAAATGATATCAATTTTCATGGAACAAGTAGTTAAATGTTTTGAGAATTTGTATGGCTTGGAATTTTCATCTTAAAATTTGTAAGAGTTTTGACGGTTCCTTAATCTCATTGTGGCAAAGGTCATCTAATAAACTCTTGCCATATACAGGCACAAAAGTATTGCCGAGTTCTTACCAAAATTATTGCTTGCACCTCAATTTAGGTTGTGAAGTTGTTGGTATAACACTATAATTTTAATGAAAATAAAAGGAAAAACCCCATCTGAACACTGTACTTTTGGGCCCTATTGAAGTGAATATTCTTTATTTCTCATAATAACGCCTTTGGTATTTTCTTAATAAGAATTCTTCATAACAAATTTAATATATTGCTAAACTAAATTGTATATTAGGATTACCACGATTGCCATAAGATATTGATTTTAAAAATATATATAATTTTATTTTCATTCTTTTTTATTCAAAGATATTTATTTTTAAATATATTTCTAATCCAAATCTTAAATTTAATATTATTATTCTCATGTTCCTATTATTATTTTCATGTTCAATGATTGGGTAGGAATGTTTCATTGATAATTGTATGTGATCGAAATTCAACTTTAATTTGAAGACTACTTGATTAGGCTTCATTTCCTGCATTGTGAATTTGTTTGCATATGACCATACATAGAAACATGACCTTTACATAGAAACATGAACTTTTTAATCATTAGACTGATGACTCCCCCTTCCATTGTAGACTAGGAGTGTAAAACGAGTTGTGGTAGCCGTTGATTGGCTAGCCCATTTGTGTTGAGTTCGGCCGTACCTAGCATCACTAGGGTTTAGCCTAACACAGCCCATGGCATGCCTTATCTCGTGCCACATTGGGCCATGATAAGACTGGCTAGGCCATGCCACCCACATGCCCTTCTATTTTATTTTAAAAGAAAATTTATATATAAACTGAAGGAGACATTTTGGACTTTTAGGATTTCCAACTTAAAAAAATTGAAAATAATGTGATAAATGCACAAATATGGATGCTAATGTACAAATGAAGGGAAAAACTTCAATTATATTAAGTTTTATATTTATTTTATATAAAAATAAATTAATATTTTAAAATATAAATGTGCTAGGCCATGGCAAGCCTTGCTTTATGTCGTGATGTGGTTGACACAACTAAGGCATGGATCTTGTCGTGCCACCTACAGCTGAGGGCCATTTGGCCCAATACGGCCCACCCTTGGGCCCGTGTTGGACTAGGCCAGCAAGGTCAACGACATCAATGTGTCGAGCTTGGGTGGCCTCCAAGATTTACACCCCAAATGTAGACCCATATCAGAACATGGCTAAATTTGGCCTAACAGTAATAAAGAAATTATGATTTTTAGTGGTCTAGATCTTAATGGAGTATTTATTAATCAACTGATAAGTTTTCGTTAAAATAATAAATAAAATTGGTGTGAGTTGAAAATAGATTTTTTTTCCATAGAAAGAGTCTACTGAAAAGGATGTATAAGTAGTGTTAGGGATATGACAGGGTGGCTTGGAAATAATGCTAACTTAATAGATACAAGGGTATTCGTCGAAGCACTGGCGAAACCCTGCACTCAATCCTGAAAAATTGCAAAAGACCGCCAATAATTTTGAAAATTTTATGTTTTTTAACTTTTTTTTATATATTTGTTTTAGATTGAGCCCCCCGTGACAAATTTCTTGGGTCCACCGGTGCTTGAAAAGAAATGAAGTTCATCAAATGCATGTATGAGTGAGAATCGGTGAATGCCGTTCTCAATTTCTATTTATATGTACCGATGTGGAGCAACCTAATTGAAGGGGATGAGTTTTTCCACCATATTATGGTGCAGCAAAGATGCCCAGTAGCCCCGCTGTCAGCTAAAATCCTTACTTCCACGAGAAAGAGAAACTTCATCAATTGTTTTCTCCCTCTACTCTGTCAGAGTCGGGGGTACAATAGCATTACAAAATAAAATACACCATAGAATAACGAAAATAACCACAAGCCTTGAGCCTTGGTCTTCACTAACCCAAACAACCCCAACAAATAGAATCCTCCTGCCCGTTGCAGATTTGTCATGTTGTCTTGGATCCAAATTTCTTTTAGATTGACCCACGTGCTTCAGACTCAACCCAGTTCTCAATCATCTAACATACGAGGACCTAGTTCTCTTGCGCAGTCGTGGCCCACCCACTTGTTGCATCAATGCAAGGGACAAAAGCAACGGAGACCAAAAACAAAAGGAAAGGAATAGCTGGCGATATATTATTTTTATTTACAAAAGACCACTTCCTCCTCTTATGTTGTTTAGCTTTTCTTTAGTTACCTGTCGAATCAAATTTTAAGCCTAGATCATTTTATAAAAATACCTTTAAACCTTTGAAACTATGGGCCTGTTTGGTATATCTTATCAGTTTGAAATAGATCTACGTGAAATAGATTTATTTGAAATGGCTCTATTTGGAATGATTGTTTTAGAAACGGCCCCATTTGGCAACACACAAACACTAATTAGAATAGATTATTTTAAATCAATGATTCAAATTTTTTTACAATTTTCTTGAGATCTAGAAGGAATCAAGCATTTAAATTTGACCCCAT
Source organism: Sextonia rubra (assembly GCA_037013555.1). Classification (NCBI taxonomy): domain Eukaryota; kingdom Viridiplantae; phylum Streptophyta; class Magnoliopsida; order Laurales; family Lauraceae; genus Sextonia; species Sextonia rubra. The sequence continues at coordinate 14,197,949 of JASUAD010000011.1, forward strand.
AGCCTTTTTTAGTATTCCAAAGAGGATTAACGGTTCGGATATTGATATATAGGCCCACAAACAGCATAAAATTACATTAAATGGTCCATTTTTTTTTTGGAAATATCACAAAATCTACAAAAGATCAATGGTTCAAATCTGAACCCATAGCTGTATTTGAAGTGCTACATATTTCCAACGGTTAAGATGGGAACTTGCTGGCCCAAAATACGAAATAGAAACTTAAAAAACAAACTGATGAAACATCACGGTTCAACTGCTTAGAAAATGTGGGACTATCCAACGGTTCTCAGTTTTTTTATCATTTTCTCTAAATATGGACCCAATCAGTGGCTGGAATTAATCAATAGAGTCATTTTCAATCTGCCAAATAGGATTAACGGTTCTTAACTTGATCATGGGGCCTCCAAAATCCAAAAAATTTGATCCAATGTTGTGTTGTTTTCCAAAAATATCTCGAGATCCAAGGTATATCAACGGTTGAACTTTGACATGAAAGCCATTTTTGGCCTTATTCATGATTCCAACGGTTCAGATTATTGTTTAGGGTCCTAAAATTGAAGACAAAAAGAGAAAACTAGTAACTCTTAAACTACCGCCTCAAATAGGATGTCTTTCCACTTCACATGCAATGCAAGTGTCTGTTTCAAATCATGTCGTTTTTAACGCTGGCCAAAATAGGGGATAAACCTCTTTTATCAGTTTTGAAATGGAGGTAGGTAAGGTGGTTACCAAACAGTCATAAACAGTTTTTAAACAGTATTAAGAGGAAAAGAGCATGATAATAGACTTTTCAAACGGCCCCATATCATTACTACCATGATTAATTTTTATTTATTCATTTTTTCATACATGTGTATATATGCCATGATTTACACACAAGCGATCAAGGTAGTAGACATTTAAAGTTTCAAAGAAACAGTACTGGAAAATGTGAATTCTAAGATATAAGACAATATATTTGACAAAAATTGAAAATGTTATGAGTAAAGAGCAAGACAATCACAACATTATCTAAAGCATTAGTAAAAACATATAAAAAGATTATATAAAAATCAAATTGATAGAATTATTCATAATCATAATTACTGTATTTTTAAATTTTAATTATTGAAGATCAATTTATTTTCTATTACATTCTTTTTTCTAAAAAAATATCCCAAAGAATCCACAAAATTGACAATAACCAACATTCTCCCCATACAATAATTAATTTACTGAGAGTAATTAGTGCACCGCTTAGATTTGGGAGTGATCAATGATAAAAAAATACAAGAAAACAAGCAAAAAAAAAAAAAGATAAAAATTAAACTCCATGCACCAGATTGGTTCAGAAAAGTAAAATTATGTTGTCAAACTCTGTGGTGTTGGGTAAGAGAAATGACAGTTGCCATGGGAAGAGAGATGTTGTAATCCGAGTTCTTGGACATATCTCCAGGCTCCATATCATCTAACAATTAGAACATCCATGAAACATCCCAACAACTTCAATCTTTTGTCAGCATTGAAAGATTCTACAACTCATACTCATCCTTCAAAAATAAATCAGATCCATCTAAAAACATCTTAACTAGCAATCCAATATAAATAGGCCCTCTATTTAATGAACTCAGAACATAAAGATAGGCCTCTCCAATTTGACTCATAAAAAGGGTAGGATTGACCACTTGCATACATCAAATGGCCCCAATCACACTGGTGAAAATAGCATTTCTAGTGGTGATCATAACAGCCACAGTGGACAGCTATGAAGTCAGAAGCATGCAGATGAAGGAAAAAGAGACCAAGTTGGTTTTCTACATGCAAGATTGGGAATCTGGTAAGAATGTAACGGCGGTTCCTGTGTCGGGAAGGAACGCCACAAATTCAAGCGTACTCAACTTCGCGACGATCATGGTTGTTGATGATGCAATTACGGAAGGGCTAGATCGGCAATCCAAACAGATTGGACGAGCGCAAGGGATCTATGTTAACTCGGCATTGGATGCTTCTGATCTTCACCTTCTCTTTTCCATAGTATTCACTAACAAAAAGTACAATGGTAGCACCATTGAGATCCAGGGGGCAGACCGATTTTTCCTAAAGCAGAGAGAGGTGTCTGTGGTGTCTGGAACAGGGTATTTTCGATTTGCTCAGGGGTTCGCGGTGTTGGAAACAGTCTACCTTGACTTGGCTAACCTCAATGCAGTGATCAAGTTCAACGTCACCATTCACCACTATTGAACTGATGGTTCATTCTTGTCGGGAGTGATGTTTCTTCTTTTTCTATTTATAGCTGTCTTGCAGTAGTTAATTTGTGACAATAACATGAGTGATGCACTAGTTAGGCAGTCCTTGGGGGAGAACCTTTCTCGGATTTATTTTATTCTGTAAGAATTCATTGATATGCATTTTGTAATGGCAGATGAAATAAATAAAAATGAACATTTATAACTTCTTCAATTATGCGACTCTTTTCTAGTACCCAGCTAGGAAGGCTGGGACGCATAAGAAGCAACAACCAAGGTTAAGAAGCCCGTTCTACAAAAAGAGTAACCCGCAAATCAAAACACTAAAATTGGGGTACCCAACCAACTGTCAGATGACTGTTGTTCTCTCCAAATGTGACTTAAAATACTAAAATATCATTTTACCACCTTTAGCAACATTGCATTGGACACACTTTTGGTTGGATGCACTTTTGGTCATCACCAATCAAGTGCCCGGATGAGTGTCAAACTAGAGTTAGTGTCAATCCATGGGAGCAAGTGTCAAATTAGTAGCATCCATCATCAAATTGCTAGCATGTGGGTTGATGAAGAGGGGTCCTCCGGAGTGTTCATTTCATTTAAATATAAGAGCTTGTGTCTCTTATGAAATCATCATATTCATGTGTATTTTTGTAATCCAAATATGTTTTGTGGCACCGGTTCTCATCAATTTCTACCAAGTATCTAATGTATTTAAGTTTTCTTGATGTCCAAAACCTGATTTATGCCTCCATATCAATGATCTGGCTTATATGATCTACTCAAATTGCAATATATATATATATATATCTATATATAGATACAGGGCTTTGATCCTATGAGAACTGTTCTCATGCATCTACCGTGACTTTTTATGGGGCCCACTGTGAGTCCCATTTGGGGATAGAACTATGGGGATGGAAAGATCTATGTGGGACCACTCCACATATCAAGTTTGGCCCCAATCACATGTCTCTAACCCTTCATCTATGGCCTACAAATTCAGTCTACTCGGATTGGTGCACAGTCAATCTGATGGTCCAGTAAATTTGTATCTTACCAAAATTGAGGGCGAGTGACTATCGAGGGTTGGGGGTGGGGGGTGGGGGGTCCCTGTATATTGTAAGGTTTGGATTGAATAATAGATGGGCCCAACCTAGAGTTTTCACAAAAAAATGGTAAAAACTAGTCCTCATAGGATTATTTTTCGTATATATTATATACATATATATATATCCCAAAACCCACCAATCCCTTCATATTATTGAAGGAATGAGCGATCCTTTGAACCTTTGTCGTGCAGCAATTTTGAAATCATTATATTATTTCACCTTACGTGTATTGTAGATATAGCAATAAATGGAGGAATTACAGAATTGTTATGAATATGATGTATGTTTATTTTTTCCTTTTTTGGTACCCTTGGTAAAGGGCTCGACCTGAAGATAGACACAATTTACACATGCAAGATAATAGGAAGACAACTCACACATACGAGGTAATGGGGACTCACACATATTAGGAAACAAACACAACTCACACATACGAGATAGTGGAGACTCACACATGTGATGAGATAAAATATTACCCACATATATGAGATAATAAAAACTCACATACGCAAAAAGTAGGAAAGCCAAATTTAAACTTGTGACCTCTGAATGATAACATGCACTCCTTACCATTAAGGGAAAAGCCATTCTCAAATACCCTGTATGTTAAAGACAAATAGTAGAGGATTGACCAATAGTATATTCTTTTGATAACAAGAAGCACTGTCTGCGCTCAATACCATTACAAGTATACATGAAGTAGCCTCCAACCCAAAATAGGGAAAAATAAAACTCGAAGTAGTTTCTTCCGATTTTCCCCTCTCTTAGCAAATTAATTATTACATGTGTCATGGTTTGTGTGATGATATGAATTTAATCAATCTATAATTAAAATTGCAAGTGCACAGTTGTCCTTTTGAGACAGTGGCAACTACAAGTCGATCCCATAGGGAGCACTTTTTGAAATTTCTTTTTTTTTAAAATAACAATAAAATTAATTTGAATCAAAATAAATCAAGATATGAATGAGAAATCAAAATAAAACTACTATGCAAATAAACTAATGATAATGATGATAAAAGTAGATACGAGCAACAAGGAATCCATTAAATGGATTTAATAACCAATTTATGCAATTTAATTTAATCTTTAGTATAAAAAATAAATCAGATCCGAAACAACTCAATGTTTTTGATATGGAGGATTTTTTCTTTTTAGAAACCAACTTTTAAAAAAAAGAATTTAAGATCTCCATCACCTCAAGTAAAAATTATTTTAAGAATCATTTCCCAAATTAAGAATAAAATATCAAAAGCATATAAGGCTAAGAATATTTTATCTAAATAAGAATAAAAGATCCGAAAAGAGTTTATCATGAACATAAAATGGAGGTTTGCCTAAGGTACAATGACAAATCTATTATTCTCAGCATGCATTATTGAGACTTTTAAAAGAATAAATTAGCAACATTAATTGAAAGTAGAATCACCTAACTTCATCGTTGTGCTCTGACCCGAAAATCTACTCCTCCATTGCAAAGGAAGAAAACTTCATTGATGTTATCACAATGAGTGCAAGGATACTCTCAACACTCGTCTAGCATACTTTTGGAACAGGACTCCAGAATACTCAGAATATTTCTCAAATCACACTATTTAGAGAGAGAAAAGAGAAAGAGGAGAGAGTAGAGAGATGAGTTGAACGTCCAAGGGTTTTGATGATTTTGATAGCCATGGGATCATCATCTATTTATAATAGTGTGTGGCATAAGTTGGATGGAATTGAAATTCCATCACATGTTGCTCTTCTTTGGCCAATTGGGTTTGCACACGAGAGTCCACCTTCTTTAATTTTGTTAGTCACTCAAACTCATCCAACATGCCTTGTTTTTTCTTCAATCATCTTGAATTGAAAGGTAGTGGACCCACAATTTAATCATGGCTGTGAGATGGGTGATATATAATGACTTGAATTTTTATTTGGTAAAACCTTTTCCTTTATCTCTAATTATCGAGGAAGAGATGAGATGAGTGTTTTGATAATTTCAAAATCCTTTTCTTTGATCTCCATTTTTTACTCTTCCATGATCTCTTGTTAGCATCCAATTTGGACTAGTGGGGACCACTTACTATTATAGCCATGCAATACAAAGTGGGTTGGGATTGAAAACATGTGATCTTGCATCTGCATTGGAATAGTTCACCTCACTTGGATTGTAGTGGAGTGCACATGGCTTCACGTGGCTGTACGTGAGTTGCTAATTTTGAAAGTCGCATAGTGTTGGAAATTTATACTAAAAGCATCCTTTATATTTTTGTGATTGACTGATTTATTTATTAGTAAAGTCTGTCTTTTGATCTTTTAATGAGAATTTGTATACGTAAATGAATGCATTGTTTTATATTATGCATGTGTGTATCTTTTATTTTATAAAGTAGATAAGTTGGTGCGTAGAGTTCAACTTACACATAGAAGACTTATTTGTCGATTCCTATAGGATATAAATTATTATTTTTTACAATCTAAATGGAATTGGACACACCATCGGTACGATTGTAGCATGATGTTTTAGCATGCTTGTCTTGGCTGTGGGAAATGGTACAATTTTGACTTTATATGCTAGTATGCTTTGTGCATATTGAACAGGACTTCTTTTGGATTTGTTGTCTTTATACTGACTATATAAGATGATTAACTCCAAATGGTTATTATTATTAGGAGGTAGCCTCCAAGATCCTTAGATATTGCGCACAAATCACCGCGGATATAACTTTAGATGATGATGATTCAAGAACCATATTTGCAAGATCTCTCTGATTTGATCTCGGTCTTGCAGCAGCCCAAAAATCTCAAGACCTTCTATTATATTCCTCTATGCTCAAACTCACACGAGGTGTAGGCCTCTTATGTGAATTCTTTTTGCTCTAAAAAAACAAGATTTCTCTTGCGTGTTTTTCATAGAGAGCTGTAGTACATATTTATAGGCTACAATAGGGACCTTAAGAAGGAAATAAGGAATAAACTTCTTATGGAAAAAATAAACCCTAATTTGACCCCAATTAGAATCCTAGTTCTATAGATTACAATTCAATCTATTAGAAAATTATAATTGCATTCCTGTCCTTATTTTCAAAATTATATTTCAAGCTTCTTATTATTAAATACTTATTAATATTCCCACGTTAAAATTTTAGATATCCATCAATTAAAAAATTACTAACACCTATATTTAATATATATCTTTATAATTCTTTAAGATCTTACACTTAACTTATTTGATATATTGAACACAAAGTTCACCTGCAAGGTTTGCAATAATCAAAACTTATAAGCTTCATCAATAGGATATCATCAATCTCTATTGTGAGACGTGGATTTTGTCAATAAACTAATATACACTATACACGTAGTGTGGTCATCCAATTTATTGAAATTATTGACTCATAAAAGGTTTCACTTCTTTGTAAATAAAAGTGTCAAAAACTAAATGTATGTGTCTATTATTTATATTGAGATTAAGAGTACAAGCACTCATGATAACCATTTGGATGTTAATCATCTTATATAGTTAATATAAAGACAATAAACCCAAAAGTGGTCTGGTTCAATACACAGAAAGCATATTAGCATAATGAGTCAAAACTATACCGTTTCCCACAGCTAAGAGAAGCTTGCTAAAACATCATGGTACAATCATACGATGGTGTGTCCAACTCCATCTAGATTGTGAACAACAACTTATATTCTATAAGAACCGATAAATAAGTGTTCCGTGTGCAGTTAAACTCTACACACCAACTTATCTACTTTATAGAATAAAAGACATACACAAGCATAATAAATAACAATACAATCATTTGCACATACAAATTCTTATTAAGATGAAAAGACAAACTTTACTAATAAATAAATTAGTCAAAGATAAATATATAAAAGTATGCTTTTAGTATAAATTTTCGACAATTATGAGTGTTTGTACTCTTAATCTTGATATAAATAGTAAACACATACATTTAGTATTTGGTATTGTAATTTACAAAGGAGTGAGAACTTTTACGGAATAATAATCTCAATAAATTGGATGATAACAATACATGTATGGTGGATATTAGTTTATTGATAAAATCCACATCCTGCAATAGGGTTTGATGATATCCTCTTGATGAAGTTTATAAGTTTTGATTATGTCAAATCCTATAGGTGGACTTTGTGTTCAACATATCAAATAAGTTAAGTGTAAGGTCTTAAAGAATTATAAAAATATTGATTAAATATAAATGTCATAATTATTTAATCGATAGATAATTGAAATTTTATTATGGGGAGATTAATAAGCATTTAATAACAAGAAGCTCGAAACATTATTTTGAGAAGCTCGATTCGAATAGATATTTGTAGGTTAGAAGATTATATTAATTGGAGCTAAACAACAAAGTTATGGCATCGGAAAGTTTGTAGAAATTATGTTGTCCAAAATTATAAAGGGGTTCTCTTGCAACCTTAAGACAGAGATCTCATTGTTCTAATTGAAGAATATATTTTGGAGATCATATTCTCTAGAGCTTTTATTAGAGAGTTCGCAACTAGAAGTGCTAGGTTATTTGAATTTGTAGTAAGTAACAATAAGCAACTGTTGTAGAGTGATTCTTTATAGGAGGTTGATGCCACAGAATTATGTGGATGTCTATAAGTGGCTTGTTACTGGGTGATAATCCATCGTATTTGATTATTAATGTAGTACGGACTCGTAGTTTTTCCTAGTTTGGGTTTCCATATAAAAATTGTGTTCTAGTGGTGTGTGCTTTTGTGTTTGATTTTATTTCTACTGAGTAGTTGATTAATTGCACACATAATTGTCAAGATTGAATGCGTTAACCTATTCTAGGGGCCCAATCAAAACCTTTAATTTGTATAAAAGCGGGTTGCACTAAAGTGAGTGTGTTTTGATCCTAAGAGCTATCCGTAATAAGATTCAATAAAATAAGGCACATCTAAAATACAATCATCCATGCTAAAAGATAAGAAATCTTGGAAGAATGTGCTTAAATCTGAGTCTAATCTACCCAAAGAAGTTGCTCACACTTTGCTGAATGATCAAGCTATACAAGTATGGGTGGCTACATGTAAAAACCCTGATAATGAAGATTAAGCTCCCACCTTAGTGTTACTATGAATATACAATTAAAGGGGAGTTGCTATTGAGGGAGAGCTTTGCTAGAGTCTGATTTATAAATCTGCTACATGATTGATCATTAGTATTGTCAATTTTGGACAAAAAGGAGGAGAATAAGGTATTCAGGGGGAATTGTTTAGAGTCAAAATGCTAAAAATTCAAATATTCAGAGATAGACAGAAACAATATAAATCTAAAAGTGCTGAACAGCAAATTTTTATTTTTGTTGAAAATTCAATGTATTTTGGGTTTTGTTAAATCAAATTGCATTGTTTTAGGGAGTTTTTGTCCATGAATAGACAAAGGGGAAGATTATAAGGATTTTAGTATATTGACTAAATTCATGGAATGAACAAAATCTGGTTCTAGTTAAAGTTATATTTCTATTTGTTTTAGACTAGGATTTTGAAGAGATTAAAGAGTTTCAGAAGAGTTGGAATGAGGTATTTGGATTAAAAGTGTCATATCTTATAAACCAAACGGCGTCAGAAATGAGCAAGTGACCTACCATTGGAAAGCTCGTTTTGATTAGATACCCACAGGTTCTAAGATTACAACAATCGAAGCTAAAATGACAAAGTTATGTTCTCGGGAACTTTACAAAAATTGTGCTATCCGAAATTATGAGACTGCCATTATGCGAATTTCTATTTCTATTTTATGTGGGACTTTCCGGTTTTATACCAATTCCTACTCTGGTTGGATTAATATCATGAGGCACAAAATTTAGGCTATAAAAAGGGGTTCTCTCTCAATCCTAAGACAGAGATCTCATTGTTCTAAGTAGAGAATATATTTTGGATATCATCTCCTCTAGAGCTTTCATGGGAGAGTGAAAGGGTTGAAGTTTTGTTTTGTCTTTTACATTTCTTTTTGGAAGATTCTCGTCAAAGCGTGGAAGATTATATTCTAAACGTAGAAGATTCAAAATATAAAGGTAACAACTAAAAGCATCTGGTTGATTGGATTTGTAATAGGCAATGGCAAGCGGTTGTTGTAGAGTGATTTTTTATAGGAGTTTGATGTTACAAAGTCATGTGGATGTCTATAAGTGGCTTGTAACTGCATGATAATCTATAGTGTTTGATTATTAGTCCAGTATGGACTAGTGGTTTTTCTTGGTTTGGGTTTCCATGTAAAAATTGTGTTCTTGTGGTGTGTGCTTTTGTGTTTGATTTCATTTCTGCTACGTAGTTGATTAATTGCACACATAATTGTTGAGATTGATTGTATTGATCCATTCTAGAGGCCGATCCAAAACTTTTAAGGTTTACAAAACTCGCATTGATCCATTCTAAAGGTCGATCCAAAACTTTCAGGGTTTACAAAGCTCACATGCCTTTGATAACATTTAGTTTTGGGGTACCAAAGTTTTAGCCCAACAGCATGAGAATGAATGAACAAAATCCAGCCCAAACATTCTAGACAGAATTGGGTTGGTCCAACCCAAATCATTTACAACCAATATTTGGATGACTTTTCAGCCTAAATCTAGCATTTTTGAGCTACAGTTAACTTGATTTTTTTTATTATTATGCTAATTTTCAACCCTTTTAGAGAAACTATTTGAGTTGAGTTTCAAATAGCTAGGGTTGGGTTTTACCCATTTTTTGAACATAAATTAGGATGGATTTTTTACCCACTTGAAGCCATTTATCTAGGCTATTTTTCAAGCCAATTTGAATAGTTCATGAGTCATCTTTTGGCCCAATTTCAGCATTTATTTGGGATATATTTGAGCCTAATTCCAAGTAATATTTGAGTTGAACTCAGCTTGATTTTAGTGTTCATTTGGGCTGTATTTTGAACCCAATTTCAAATAATATCTGGGTTGAACCCAGCCAGATTTCAAACAACATTTGCGTTGACCCCGGTCCAATGTCAGCTTTTATTTAGGTTGTATTTTTAGCCCATTTTTTGACTTTATTTTGACTATTTTTTTGCCCAATTTCAAATTTTATTTGGGTTGATTCTTTGCCCAATTTCTTTTCACCATTTACGCTGTTATGGATTTGTGGGTCTCGTCTATTTGTTTGGAGGGATTCAAGATTTTTGGGTAGTATTTGATTGGCTGTGGATATATATATTAGTGGGTTTGAACCCATTTCCTATCATGTTCATTAACCATAGATTATGATATTTATGCTAGTGGTCCCACAATTGTTTAGACATAGCTCAAAACTATATGGATTAGCTAATATTTAGAGCCATGTGATGACTGCAATTTTGTGGTATATATGATACACCTAATCTAGTGGGTCCAATAGTGAACCTATCTAAGCCATTGTCTAGCTTTCTTATTATTTTGTTGTGTTCACCAAGGTTTGATGTTCAAGTTTCCAAATTACATTGCGAAAACCTTTGAACATTGAATTTCTATCTTGCAATTCTCTTACTCTGGAAAGCAAATTCAATATGCTAATCACATCTCATTGCCTTAAAGAAGATGAACATTGGGCAGGTATTAGGAATTCGGATATATATGTTGGAAATTTATATTAAAAGCATACTTTTATGTATTTATCTTTGACTGATTTATTTATTAGTAAAGTTTGTCATTTCATCTTAATGAGAATTTTTATGGGCAAATGGTTGCATTATTACTTATTATGCATGTGTGTGTCTTTTATTTTATAAAGTAGACAAGTTAAAGTGTAGAGTTTAGCTTGCACATGAAAGACTTATTTGTCAGTTCTCATAGAATATAAGTTGTTATTCACAATCTAGATGGAGTTGGACATGCCATGAGTATGATTATAGCATGATGTTTTAGCAAGCTTGTCTTGACTACGGGAAACGGTATAGTTTTGACTCGTTACACTAATATGCTTTGTGTGTATTGAGCAGGACCATTTTTGGGTTTATTGTCTTTATACTGATAATATAAGATGATTAACATCCAAATAGTTATTATGAGTGCTTGTACTCTTAATCCCGATATAAATAATGGACACATACATTTAGTGTTTGGCGTTTTGATTTACAAAGGAGTGAAACCTTTTATGGCTCAATAATCTCAGTAAATTGGATGATTATACTACATGTATGGTGGATATTAGTTTATTGACGGAATCTACATCTCGTAATAGGGATTGATGATATCATGTTGATTATGACAAACGCTGTAAGTGGACTTTGTGTCCTATATATCAAATAAGTTAAGTGTAAGGTTTTAAGGAATTATAAAGATTTCGATAAATATTGATGTTAGTAATTATTTAATCGATTGATATCTAAAATCTTAATGTGGGGAGCTTAATAAACATTCAATAAGAAGAAGCTTGAAATAGTATGTTGAAAATAAGGAGAGGAGTGCAATTATAATTCTCTATTAGACTAAATTGTAATTTATGGAACTAGGATTCTAATTTGGATCGAATTAGGATTTCCTATTTATATAAGAACCTATTCCTTATTTTCTTCTTAAGGTCCCTGTTGGAGCCTATAAATATGTCCTATTACTTTCTAGGAAACGTACAAGAGAAATTTTGCTTTTTAGAGCAAAGAGAATTTGCACAAGAGGTCCACACCCCAGTGCGAGTTCGAGCATAAAAAAATATAGTAGAAGGTCTTGAGATTTTCGGGTTGCTATAAGACCGAGATCAAATCAGAGAGATCTTGCAGGTATGGTTCTTGAATCATCATTATCTAAAGTTATTCCTGTAGTAATCTGTACGCAATATCTATCGATCCTTGCGGCTGCCTCCAACAATGGTATCAAAAGCATAAAATATCAAAATCAAATAAGCTTAAGTATATTTTATCAAAATAAGAATAAATAATCAGAAAACAATTTATTATGAACATAAAACGGATGTTTGCCTAAAATGCGATGACAGATCTATTATTCTAATCATGTATTATAGAGACATTTAAAAGGATAAATTAACAACATTAATTGAAACTAAAATCACTTAACTTCATCATTGTGCTCCAACCCAAAAATCTACTCTCCATTACAAAGGGAGCGAACTTCATTGATGTTATCACGATGAATATAAGGATACTCTCAACACTCATCTAGCCTACTTCTAGAACAGGGCTCTAGAATACTTAGAATATTTCTCAAATCACACTATCTAGAGAGAGAAGAGAAAGAGGAGAGAATAGAGAGATGAGTTGCACGTCCAAGGGTTTTGATGATTTTGATAGCCGTGGGATCATCTTCTATTTATAATAGTGTGTGGCATAAGTAGGATGGAACTGAAATTCCATCACATATAGATCTTCTTTGGCCAATTGGATTTTCACACGAGAGTCCACCTTCTTTAATTCTGTTTGTGACTCATACTCCTCTAATATGCCTCGTTTTTTCTTTAGTCACCTTGAATTAAATGGAATGGACCCACAATTTAATCTTGGCCATGAGATAGGGGATATATAATGGCTTTATTTTTTATTTGATAAAACCTTTTCCAATAACTCCAATTATCTAAGAAGAGATAAGATGGGTATTTTGATAATTTCAAAATCCCTTTCTTTGATCTCCATTTTTTTCTCTTCCATGATCTCTTGCTTGCATCCAATTTGGACCAGTGGGGACCACTTTACCATTATGGCCATGCAATCCAAAGTGGGCTGGGATTAAAAATGTGTAATCTTGCATATGAATTGGAATAGTTCACCTCACTTGGATTGTAGTGGAGTGCACATGGCTTAACGTGGCTGTACATGAGTTCCTAATTTGGAAAGTCCCATAATGCATGGACTACCCACTTTAACTTGGACTCTTGAGAAGATCTACTAATCGATTTTCTTAAGATAACATATCTGCATGTGGTGGGGTCAGTTTTAACCCAAGATGAGGATGGGCGATCATGTGAGTAAACGAAGTCTTCCATTTTGATCTTATTATCTTACTAAATCTCTTGAATTCGTAAGAGATGAGAGGAGAGAGTATTTGACACACGCTTAAATTCAGTCTTGTAGTGGACGTGTGTAACTTCATGGTTGATGTGGTAGTTCGCATGCATAGTTGAAAATTTTCAGATTTTAAAATGTTAATCTTGATTGGACTCCAAGTTGTAAAGATCTTGATGAAGAGATCTTGGAGTTTATCAGATTGGTTTTCAACTTAAATTCCTGGCCACCAAGCGTCTTCTCTAATTGGAATAACTTGCAACTTTCTTCACTGGGGACCACTTTTATCTTCAAGTTGTATTGGATTTTGCAAGAAGTGGAAACTCATAATTGTTGGCAGTGACATGCACACTACTGGCATAGTATGGAACGTTCACCTAGGTCAATTCACTCCATGTGTGAATTCTTCTTTTTCAAAGCTTCTTTGTGATGCTTGAAGTATGGAGGTGGGAACCATAAACCTATGATGACAATCCACATGCAAAGGAGAATTTGGTTGGATGCACATATCGTGTGAGTTGGGAACATCCAAGAATGTGAGCCTTTCTTAGATGCACTGTTTCCTTATATCACAACATCTCTATCCCATTGGACTTTCTTGGGTTTCTGCGAGTCATACACTTTCTTGTACATTCTAGTTAAATCCATCAAGTAATGAAAAGCCCACATTAAAATGGAACTTGTTCGGATAGAGTTATACTCAAATTGGGACTCGGAGAAAAGCCGCAAAAAATTCTTAAATAATGCAGAAAATGTGTGAAACTATGTAAATTCAGGTTCCTAGGTAAAAATGCATGAAATGATGAATTTAAATGATTAATGATGCGATTCACCTAATTAAATCTCTAATCCACCATAAAATTATGCTTAAATGATTCAAATTCATGAACTTAACACACTCCAACTATCATTTTGCTAGTCCCTTAGCAAAAGTTGCGAACAAAAAGTCTGAAGTTCTTAGACCTAATATAAGAAAAACAAGTATGACAACAAAGCCAATTTCACTGGTACTCTCGATTGCATTTAGCGCATGCAACAAGCTCATAAACCCTTAGGTTTCCCCTAGTGGATGAGTTGTGCCTCATGAGGGTTTACAGTGATTATACACACAAAATTCTTTTTCAAAAGCAGCAAAGGTAAAAGAAACTTCTCAAAAGAAAATGCACTTGATGCGAATTTAATCAATCTACTTAAAACTACAAGCGCACAGTTGTCTTGTTGAGACAGTGGCAAATATAGGTCAATCCCACAGAGAGCACTTTTGCACTTTTTAATTAAAAATCTGAGTTTTTTTTTCAAAAGGAAAATAATAATACAAAGGAGTGTGACATGCAAATTAGAAACTAAACAAATTAATAACAATGATAAGAAACAGATCAGAGCAGCCAAAATCCACTAAGTTATTTAAAAATCCAATTTATGCAATTAAGTTACTCTTTTTTGTCTCAATTATTACTCTAATCAAAACAAATCAATGTTTCTGATCCGGATGATTTGACTATTGCAAAAAAAAAAATTTAATTAAAAAAAACAAAATCAATACCCAAGACCTCCTTCACCTCATAAAAGAATAAATATCTAAGCATCACCTGTCAAACTAAGCATAGATTATCAAAGATAATCAAAGATCTAAGCATAATCTATCAAAGTAAGTATAAATGATCAAAATTTATTCATTAAGAACATAAATCAGAGGTTTGCCTTTGGCATGAAGACAAATCGATTATTATCTTTTAAAAGCACATTAACAAGAGACAATCATAAAAGAGTAAACTAATAAATATAAACTAAAACATTAAAATACTTAGCTTCATCTTTCGCTCCAATCAGGAACTCAGCCCACCATTACAAAGAACCTCAAAAACAACTTCATTGATTTCTTCTTCTTATACAATGGTCTATCAGAATTCTCTCTTTTAAATCCTAGTTTCTGGAACAAGGCTCCAAAATACCTTTGAAATAAAATTAGAAATTAATGGAGGGGAGAGGTGGAGAAGAGAGGGAGAGAGAGATCTGGGACTTCTAGATTTGGCTGGGAATGAGGAAGAGCCTCCCATGGCCTCCTTTTATAGTTTTCTAACTCTTCAGGTTCATTGAATCTAGACCTCTTTTTGGTGGATTGAGAGATAAGATCAGCTGCATGTTAATTGGGTTTATCTCCTTAGATGAGAGAGATTTTAGAGATAAGATGAAGTGGAAGCTTTTGGCATTCTTATTTGATCTTCATTTGGGCTCCACAGAGAAATGTGCAATAGTTATACTTCAATGGTGTAGATGTAATTGCAATCTCGCCTAAAATATATAAGAAACTTTCCAGGCCCATAACTTTCTTATTTTAGCTCCGATTTGTGCAATCTTGGGTTCCATAGACATCTGCTCTGAAAGAGCTTTCCAATGGTGGGTCATTTTCACAAACCCAATGTCTAAATTGAGAGTATGGTCATTTGAAGATAGGCTATTTTGAGAAAAACAGGATTGAATTTTGAATTCTAATTTGCAATGGGCTTCATCTCGCAGTGGTTGTGATTTGTTAGCCAAGTCAGAAAAATATTTCTTAGCACAATAGGATGAGATAAGATCTTCTGGAAGCCTTAGCCAATCTTTAGGTGGGATCCAGAGGTAGATAAACTCTAAGTGTGTGGATCTTTAAGCAGTGGGACCCAAATCATCCAAGGTTCTATGGATCCTACAAATGTCATTTTCAGCACATTCTAATTAAACACATCAAATACTGAAGAGCCCACATTAAAGTGGGACCCGTTTGGACAGAGTTCTACTCCAACTGGGGTTCTTCGGGGAAAAATTGCAAATATTCTCAATTAACGCATAAAATGAACAAAAATTGTACAAATTCCAATTTCTAGGTGAAAATGCATGAAATGATGAAATTGAATGAATAATGATGCATTTAACCTAATTAAGTCTCTAATTCAATCTAAAATGATGCTTAAGTCATGTAAATTCATGGAAGTAATACCACTCCTATTAGATCCTTCGAAATCCAGAATAACAGAAAATTCAAACTGTTCAAAGTCTGGTCCACTATTCTAGTTTCAAAAACTTTCTCAAATTCATACGAAGGCTTGTGTGCATGGTGAAAAATGTATACATGACTTTCTCAAATTTGAATATTCTACACCAATGCCACTTAAATAAAATCTTCATTTAAATAATCTAATCCCCCAGGAATTCAGCCAAAATAAATTTCCTCCTCTGAAGGCTACTATGACAGTTTCACATTGTTGTTAAAGGCTGGAAAACTTTCCCATCCTCTCTCTCTCTCTCTCTTTCTCTCTCTGTCTTCAAACACACACATAGAGACATCTTTTTTAATTATATGTGACTGTGTAATGCCCAGGTCCCTTAAGCTTTCTAATAACCCATGTAACAAGTATTGGGCCAATGACTCCTAAACCAGATGGATTTAGGGCACTAGGTATGAGCATATTCCTACGAGCTTACTAGCTCGAGTTAAAAAGACTACAAATCCAAACTTAGTCACAAAACATTATTCTTCTCAAAACTTCTCGCTTTGTTTTTTTAAAATTATTTTGAACAAAAGAATAAGGATAAGAACTCTGATCTCTAAACAAAAGGTAGCCATTTCCAATTTCTTGGAAGTAAGTCACTTTAAGGAATAATAGAGAAAAATATTTTATAAACAAATCTCAGGTTCTCATCGAGTCCTTTAGAGAAATTCTTTAAGCAATCATTTTAGCTTCCTATCCAAACTTCGAGAAATGTAAAGTGCGTATGGTGGGGAGAAGCCTAGGTAATCTTCTGATGGGCTTTGTCATTTAGGAAGAGTAGACTTTCTTTTTACTTCCTTCCAAAACTTTGAAAATTCTAGCTTCCTTAGATATTTTCGATTTGCTTCAATTCCTCTGAAAAATTCATTTTCATGAAACTCATTTTTTTTAATAATAGAAGAAGAAATAAAATAGTCTAAGACATAAAAGAAAATCCAACCTAAATAGGTCCACCCCGGACCGACATGGGGATCTTTTAATGTTAGATTTTCAAACGAGTTGGCTATTATGGCATTGTTTTATCTTGCCTCATCAAGTATTCATTTTGGTCCCTACTGATGCAACCCCTCTCAGACAAAATTTTTGTGGTCTTACTCAACAGTTCCCGAATCAGTATTTTTCTTCTTTCTTTACTTGATGATGACCAGACTAATCCATTGCATCTTTTTCCATTTTCTCTGAAAACTAAGACACAATTAAATCTCAAACAGTAGTAGCAACAATCAATCCTCTTAGCTTTATGTTTAATGGCATTAAGGGTCCAACCATCAAACGGTAGCGATTGTTTAGCCTTTATTTCCTACTCGTAGGCCTCCTTTATTTTCATCACAATGATGATCTTGATGTCAGAAAGTGTTGGAAATTTATACTAAAAGCATACTGTTGTGTATTTGTCTTTAATTAATTAATTTATTTATATAGTTTGTCTTTTCATATTAATGAGAATTTGTATGGACAAATGGTTGCATTGTTACTTATTATGCATGTGTGTTTTTTTTCTATAAAGTAGAAATTTGGTGTGTATAGGTTAGCTTACACATGGAAGATTTGTTTATCGGTTCTTATAGAATATAAGTTATTGTTGTTCACAATCTAGATGGAGTTGGACATGCCCTCGGTACGATTGTAGCATGATGTTTTAGGAGGCTTATCTTGGCCACGGAAAATGGTATAATTTTAACTTGTTATGATAGTATATTTTGTGTGTATTGAACATGATCGCTTTTGGGTTTATTGTCTTTATACTACCTATATAAGATGATTAATATCCAAATGGTTATTATGAGCACTTGTACTCTTAATCCTGATATACATAATAGACACATACACGTTGTGTTTGGCATTTTGATTTACAAAGGAGTGAGATCTTTTATGGGACAATAATTTTAGTAAATTGGATGGTTACACTGTGTGTATGGTGTACATTAATTTATTGACGTAATCCACACCTCGTAATAGGGATTGATAATATTCCCCTAATGAGGCTTATAAGTTTTGATTATGTCAAACCCTGTAGGTGGATTTTATATCTGACATATTAAATAAGTTAAGTGTAAGGTCTCAAGGAATTATAAAGATATCGATTAAATATAAGTGTCAGTAATTATTTAATCGATGGATATCTGAAATCTTAATATGGGGAGATTAATAAGCATTTAATAACGAGATTCTCAAAGTATTATTTTGAGAATAAGGAGAGGAGTGTAATTATAATTCTCTAGTGGACTAAATTATAATTTATGAAACTAGAATTCTAATTTGGGTCGAATTAGGGTCTCCTGTTTCCATAAGAAGCCTATTCCTTATTTCTTTCTTAAGGCCCCTATTGTAGCCTAAAAATACGTGCATTGCTCTTAAGAAAAAACATACAAAAGAAATCTCATTTTTTAGAGCAAAGAGAATTCGTTGAAGAGGCCCATACCCAGGTGCAAGTCTGAGCATAGTGGAATACAGTAGAAGGTCTTGAGATTTTCGGGTTGCTGTAAGATTAATGTCAAATTAAAGAGATCTTGCAGGTATGGTTCTTGAATCATCATCATCTAAAGTTATTTCCATAGTGATCTGTGTGCAATAACTAAGGATCCTGGTGGCTACCTCCTAATAATGGTGTCAAAGCCAATCTTGATGTTGCATATGGATTGAACAGAATATAGTAAAATTATAGGTTACTGTAAAAGACCATGGTGAATGAATGATTGTAACTAGTTTTGAAGCGAACTATCTAACTTTTGTTTTATAGCGATTGATCTAGCTATCATGGTCACCATATGTGTATGTTATATGAATGGATCCCATGAATCAAATTCGTGGTTACTATTGTACATATTTTTCAATGTTTCATGGTGATGTAAATATATTGACATAGTATGTGAACTCCATTCATTAAGAGGCTTAATATTCAATGTAATTTTTCATGGTGATATAACTATATTGAGATGGCATGTGAACTCCATTCATCGGAGGCTTAGAATTCAATGTAATTTTTTTTTAAAGAAGGGACACCGCTGGGCCCCCTTTGTAAAGCGCATGTTTTGAAGAAGTGGCAATCTTGAAGACAAAGGATCCTACTTGACCATGATAGCTAGGACTCTTTTGTTGGTTGTCTTTCCTTTTTTTTTTTTTTTTTGTGCTTGGATGTTTATTATTATCATAACCTACTGAATGTGATATTACACCTATTTAATAATGTTTGGAATGGTGAAGTAGTAAAGCTAGGGTAACCTTGACATCTTGGTAACCTATTACTACAAGATTCTAAACTGGTCTTAATTAAACTATTTTATAAGAACCTTTATTATTAAATAACTAAGTGAGAGAGGGAACCTTTTAGTTCCCACTATCTCCATCATTGTTTTGTAGGAGATGTAATTGATTTATGTGTTGACCTAGGAGTCTTCGTCCTCATTGGATGAGTTAATTATGGAATCTCTAGTACAAACTCCCATATGAATGATTTAGGAAAATTATTAGTATAGGTCACTTCTTCATTTGACGGGATCGAATGCAAAATAATGGACCTTGAATTAAATGTTAGTATACATTTAGCTATAAATAGCAGTATGCTCCCCATTTGAGTCACTACTATTATTTATAGGACTAAAGTCATGGTAGCTATTTAGTTTTAGTTAGCACTATTTGTTGCCTTGACAGTAAAACTAATAGGGTATGTCCTATTTGAACAAAATAAGCCTATCTCAATAAAATAAGTATGGTAGAGTCCTCATATCGAGGCATACTATGCATTGGTCTTTTAGATTACTATCGGATTCTTTTATTACTTGGCAGAGGTGGCTATTTTCTTTTATTTGAATCCAAAGTTTATTTGCCTATCATAATTTGTTGATTATGTAATTCTTAGGATTTAAGATCGGTGCTTTCAATTCACTTGCTGTTATTCTCAAAAAACACAAACTCATTGGACCAAATTACATTGACTGAAAAAGAAATTTGAATATTGTGCTAACTGCTAAAGAGTGCAAATATGTGCTCACTGAGGTGTGCCCAGAGAAACTTGTGGATAGTTGTATTGATGAGGTGGCTGTCCAGGCATACAAAAAATGGGTCAAGGGTGATGAGATGGAGCGATGTTACATGTTGGCATCTATGTCAAATCTTTTGCAACATCAGCATCAATTTTTTTCTACTGCCTATGACATCATGTACAGTCTCAAGGAGATGTTTACGGATTAGGATCGAGCTGTTAGGCAAGTTGCTATGAAAGAACTGTTTAACATTATGATGGCTAGAGGTACCTTTGTGAGGGATCATGTTCTGAAAATAATGGGACACCTCAATGAATTACAGGTCCTTGGAGTTGAAATTGATGGGGAGCTCAGATTGATATCATTCTCCATTCCTTGACTGATTCCTTTGAGAATTTTCACCTAAATTACAACATGAACAAGCTCAATTTTTCTTTAGCGGAATTACTTAAGGAACTTAAGATGCGAGGGCCTTATGAAAAACCCACCTAGTGCTCACGTTGTTGAAAAAGGTTTTGTTTTTAAGCTGAAAGGCAAGAAGAAATAGAAAAATGGTTAGAATCATAATGTAGTCCCTTAAGGAGGCAACAGACCTTGGGGAGGAGTGAAAAGGCCTAAGGGTAAGCGTTTTTATTGCAAGCATGCAAGGCACTAGAAAAAGTAATGTCCAACTTATCTCAACAAATTGAACAATAAACATAAATTTTATTCACTAGTTGTTGAATCATATTTGTCAGTTATATCTACCGGTACCTGGTGCGTAGATACTGGAGCCACTAATTATGTTTATAATTCTTTGCAGAGGTTCTAGGAAACCAAGCAACTAAGTGATGGGGAGATTTATTTGCTTATGGGTGATGCTACGAGAGTCGTAGCAGTTGTAGGAGGAGATGTTTGTCCAAGTTTTAGTGGAGATAGGACTTTAATTTTAAAAGATTATCTTTATGTTTCCTTCATTAAGAGGAATTTAATTTTTGTTTTCAAGTTGGTTAAAGATGGATATTCCGTTTACTTTAATAAATTAGTGGTTATTAAGTATAATAAGCATTTTATCTGTTCTTGTTCATTGGTTGATGATCTTTATATCGTTGATCCTATTTCTCTTAAACTACAACTGACTTAATCGAATAACCTAATTACCCTACCACGTAAAAAAAGGAACCTTCACAATTGAACCAAACGTATCTTTGGCATTTACACCTGGGTCATATTAAATTAAATCGGATTTCAAAACTAGTTACAAATGGACCATTAGATTCATTGGAAGTGAAGGCACTTCTAGTTTGCAAATCTTGTTTATAGGGGAAAATGACCAAGTGCCCTTTTTTAGCAAAAGGCTATAGGGCTAAAGAATTGTTGGAATTGGTTCATTTTGACTTGTGTGGACCCATGAATATCCAGGTAAGAGGTGGCTTTGAGTATGTCATTACTTTTATTGATGACTACTTAAGGCATAGGTACATTTACTTAATGCACCACAAGTCTGAATGTTTTGAAAAATTCAGGGAGTATAGGGCAGAAACGGAGAAGCGTCTAAGTAAGAGTATCAGGACACTACAATCTAATCGTGGTGGTGAGTACCTCTCTGGAGAATTTAGGGATACTTGGCATAAAAGGGGATTACATCCTAGTTGCCTGCACCAGGTATACCTCAATCAAATGGTGTAGCAGAAAGAAGGAATATGACTCTTATGGATATTGTGAGCTCAATGATGAGTTATTCAGATTTACCTAATTTGTTATGAGGGTATGCTTTAGAAACAGCAGCTTACATTCTAAACATAGTTCCATCTAAGTTAGTACCTTTTACACCCACAGAACTATGGAATGGGTGCAAACTTAGTTTAAAGCATGTTCGTATTTGGGATAGTCTAGCACATGTGCTGAAAGGGAACACAGATAAGTTGGAACCAAGAACAAAAGTTTACATTTTCATTGGATATCCCAGAAGAATGAAACGTGGTTTGTTCTATAATCCTAAAGACCAAAGGTTATTGTTAGCACCAATGCTCCATTCTTAGAAGAGGGCTATGTAATAAACCACAAACCCAAAATCGAAATTTTTTTAAAGGAGTTGAGAAGAGAAAGACCTACCTAAAATTCTCTATTACCAGTAGCACAGGAAGAGACACCACAAGATGGAGAACTTGGCATTCCATTACCTCATCTAGTGGGAGGATTGTCAAGTCTCAAGCTAATAATACTCCAGGTGAACCCACCAACATGTTGGGTGATGAGCCGGATTAGCATGTCAGTGATGGTACACCAGGATTAGTTTTAGCACAGTGTGACACTACACATACACAAAGATAGGATGTGCCTTGTCGTAGTGGGAGGGTTGTTTGTCAACTTGAGCTATATATGTTCTTGGGAGATCCATTCGACAAAGTCCCTTATGATCAAGATACCGAACCTTGTAACTATAATAAAGCACTCTAAGATAAAGATGCAAACTATGGCAAAAAGCTATGAAATCAGAAATGGAGTCTATATACTCTAATTAAGTATGGGATCTTGTAGAACTACTAGAGGGGATAAAACCTATCAATTGTAAGTGGGTCTACAAGAAGAAAAGAGGGGTGGATGGAAAGATTGAAACCTTCAAGCTAGGCTTGTTGTGAAAGGGTTTACTAAGAAGGAAGGAATCGATTATGAGGAGACTTTCTTGCCAGTAGCCATGCTGAAATCCATCCAGATTTTTTTATTCATTACTAATCATTTCGATTACGAAATTTGGCAAATGGATGTTAAGACAGCTTTCCTTAATGGAAAATCTTGACGAGTGTATCTATATGGTGTAACCAGATGGATTCGTAGCTGAAGGCCATGAGCACATGTTGTGCAAGCTTATAAGGTCCATTTATGGACTTAAGCAAGCATCTAGATCTTGGAGCATTTGTTTTGATCAAACCATTAAATCTTATGGTTTCGAGCAGAACCCTGATAAATCCTGTATTGGAGGTGTAACGGTAGTGTGGTGGTTTTCTTAATACTTTATGTAGATGACATCCTACTCAATAGAAACGATGTCGGGGTGTTATCTTCAGTCAAGGTATAGTTAAGCAGTTAGTTCAATATGAAGGACTTAGGAGAAGCTAGTCACATTCTAGGGATCAAACTAGCGCGAGATCAGAAATAAAGAATGTTGGGATTACCTCAAGCGGTTTATATTGATGTAGTTCTTGCCTATTTTAGCATGCTAGATTCCAAGAAAGGATTTCTTCCTTTCAGGCATGAAATTACTTTATCCAAGGATCAGTGTCCTAAGACACTCGATGAGATAGAAAAGATGAAGGAAGTACCTTATGCTTTAGTGGTGCGAAGCCTCATGTATGTAACGATATGTTTAGACCTGATATTTGTTTTGCCATTAGCATGGTTAACAGATACCAGTCTAACCCAAGGAGAGAATATTGGGCTATGGTAAAGCATATACTTAAGTACCTTAAGAGAACTAGAAATTATATACTGATTTACCAGGCCAAGAGTTTGATGCTCATCAGTTACATAGACTCAGACTTCTAGTTAGATAATGATGCTAGAAAGTCGACCTTATGATTTGTATTCACCTTGGGAGGTGGAGCCATAAGTTGGAGGAGTGTCAAGTAATCATGTATTGCTGATTCTACCATGGAAGCCGAATATGTGGCAGCTTTTGAAGCATCCAAGGAGGCAGTTTGGTTAAAAAACTTCTTAATGGATCTAAAAGTGGCACCTACGGTAAAATCACCTATAATACTTTATTGTGATAATACCAGTGCAGTTGTTAATGCAAAGGAACCCAGGATGAATAAAAAGGGTAAACACATCTCGTGTAAGTACCATCTCATACGAGAAATCGTACAGAAGGGTGATATAATTGTGACTAAGGTTACATTGGTGGACAAGTTGTCAAATCCTTTTACAAAGTGGTTACCAACAAAAAGCTTAGATAGTCATGTGGAGGGCATGGTGTTGAAATACATGTCAGCATGGTTTTGAATCTAAGTGGGAGCTTGTTGGAAATTTATACTAAATGCATTCTTTTAACTGATTTATTTATTCGAAGTTTGTCTTTTCATCTTAATAAGAATTTGTATGGGCAAATGGCTGCTTCATTATTTATTATGCATGTATGTTTTTTATTCTATAAAATAGACAAGTTAGTGTGTAGAGATCAGCTTACACATGGAAGAATTATTTGTCAGTTCTTATAGAATATAAGTTATTATTGTTTACAATCTAGATGGAGTTGAACACACCATTGGTACGATTGTAGTATGATGTTTTAGTAGGCTTGTATTGGTTACGGAAAATGGTGTAGTTTTGACTCATTATGCTAGTACACTTTGTGTGTATTGAACATGACCGCTTTTGGGTTTATTGTCTTTATACTGACTATATAAGACAATTAATGTCCAAATGGTTATTATGAGCGCTTGTACTCTTAATCCCAATATAAATAATGAACTCATACATTTATTGTTTGGCATTTTGATTTTCAAAGAAGTGAGATCTTTTATGGATTAATAATCTCAGTAAATTAGATGGCTACACTACATGTATGATACATATTAGTTTATTAATGTAATCCACGTCCCATAATAGGGATTGATGATATCCCCTTAATGAAGCTTATAAGGTTTGATTACAATGGAGTGAGATCTTTTATAGGACAATAATCTTAGTAAATTGGATGGTTACACGGTGTGTATGGTGCACATTAATTTTTTGATGTTATCCACGTCCCATAACAGGATTAATAATATTCCCCTAATGAGGCTTATAAGTTTTGATTATGTCAAACCCTGCAGGTGGATTTTATTTCTAACACATTAAATAAGTTAAGTGTAAGGTCTCAAGGAATTATAAAGATATCAATTAAATATAAGTGTCAGTAATTATTTAATTGATGGATATTTGAAACTTAACGTGGGGAGATTAATAAACATTTAATAATAAGAAGCTCGAAATATAATTTTGAGAATGAGGACAGGAGTGCAATTATAATTTTCTAGTGGATTGATTTGTAATTTATGGAACTAGGATTCTAATTTGGGTTGAATTTGGATTTCCTGTTTCCATAAGAAGCCTATTCCTTATTTCCTTCTTAGGGTCCTTATTGTAGCCTAAAATATGCGCTATTGCTTTCTAGGAAAAACACACAAGAAAAATCTCATTTTTAGAAACAAAGAGAATTCGCAGAAAAGGCCCACACCCCAGTGTGAGTTCAAGCATAAAAGAATATAGTAGAAGTCTTGAGATTTTTGGGTTGCCATAAGACGGAGGTCAAGTCAAAAAGATCTCGTAGGTATGGTTCTTGAATCATTATCGTATAAAGTTATTTTTGTAGTGATCTGTACGTAATATCTAGGGATCCTGGCAGCTGTTTCCCAATAGAAGGAACATCAAGATTAGACGCAAACTAAATTCACTGCACATAATTAGAAACCATTAAGTTACTTCCCAACAAGCTCTAAATTTAATGTCATTAGCCAGACCAAAGACTCTTAATTTTTTTTAAGAAAAAAATATATTTTTTAAAAACAAGCAACCGAGTCTCACACACCCCCCAACCAAAACCTAACATTGTCCTCAATATTATAAATGAAAATTGCAATGGAGTGAATACAATGATGATGATGCTTACCCTAGGTAGATGAGAACCTGAAGAAGGATCTCCTCAATGTGTTTGTCTTTTAGCTCGAGAAACAGTTTCAATCGTTGAACATTTACTTTGAAAACATCCCCATTTTGGGGGATTTCAATTTCCATTGCACCATGAAATAAACAGTCATGACAATGAATGGACTAGTCCACTGGGTTCTTAACTTCCCTGGAAACCGGTGTAACCGGGAGTTATACAAAAGATCCTTTCTACCCAGTTCAAATGATTTTCTCAAAATTGATTTATGGTGGTTCAACTTCATTTTTTCTTTATAAATCTTGGTAGTATCATAGTCATCATTTCTAAGTTCCTCCAACTCGTTGAGTTGCAATTTGTGCAGATTACCTAAAGTGGGTAAGTCAAAATTAACTTTTTGATAGCCCAATAAGCTCTATGTTCCAGTTCAGCTAGCAAGTGGCAAGCCTTTCTATAGACTAACCTATATGGGAACATCCTAATGGGTGTCTTGTAAGTAGTTTGATAGGCCTATAGTGCGTCAATTAATCGTAAAGACCAGTCTTTCCGAGTAGGTTTGACTATCTTTTCAAAAATTTGTTTAATTTGCCTATTCAAAACTTTTGCTTGGCCACTTGTTTGTGGGTGATAAGGTGTAGCAACCTTATGGGTGACAGAATATTTCTTCAATAAATTCTCGAAGGGATGGTTGCAAAAGTGAGTGCCTCCATGACTAATGATTGCCCTAGGGGTACTGAATTGAGAGAAAATATGATCCTTGACGAACTTGATCACCACATGGTGGTCATTTCTCTTAGTTGGTATGGCTTCAACCCACTTGGAAACATAGTCTACAGCCATTAAAATGTAGAGATTTCCAAAAGAACTTGGAAATGGCCCTTTGAATTCAGTTCCCATAAGTCAAAGATTCCCACTACAAGTATGGGATTCAAGGGAATCATGTTCCTTCGATTGAGCTTGTAAAGCCTTTGACACCGCTTGCAGTTCAAACAGAAAGTGTGACAACCTTTAAATATTGTCAACCAATAAAATCCACACTGCAAAGTTTTTACAGCTATCTTCTTTGAACTAAAATGGCCTCCTCATAGATGGTCATAGTAGAATGAGATGATAAGTAATGGTCATGATCAGGAATGCATCTCCTGATGATCTGGTTGGGACTATACTTAAAAAGATATGAGTCATTAAAAAAAAAGTACTTGACCTTAGCTAAAAATTGTGATTGATCTTGCTTCAACCAGTGGGTAGGCATCCCTCTTATAACAAGGTAATTAACTATATCTAAAAACTAGGGGATCTAGAAAATACTTATCAATCATTCATTAGGAAAATTTTCATTCAGTGGGCCCTTATCTGATGGTTCTAAGGGTAGCCTTGAAAGATGATCTGCTATGACATTTTTACACCCTTTTTTCTTATCTCTTATTTCCAAATCAAGCACTTGTAGCAAAAGGATCCATTGGATCAAATTGGCTTTCGCATCCTTTTTGAAAGGAAGGTATCTTAAGGCTGTAGGATCTGTATAAAGTATAACTTTGGACCCTATAAGGTAAGACCGGAATTTCTCCAAGGCAAAAGTCACAGCTAGAAGTTCTTTTTCAGTGGTGGTATAGTTTAGATGTGCACCATTGAGGATCCTACTAGCATAAGAAATCACATGAAGTAACTTTCCAACCCAATGACCTAGAACGGCCCCCATAGCTGTATCTAATGCATCACACATAAGCTATAATGGAATAGTCTAGTCTGGTGATTGGATGAAAGGGGCTGAAGTTCCTTCCTCAATCTCTTGAAAGCTTTCAAACAATCCTCATCAAATTCAAAAGGGGCCTCTTTTGTCAGCAATTAGCACATTGGTTTAGCAATTTTATTAAAATCCTTGATAAATCTCTGGTAAAAACCAATATGGCCTAGGAATGATCTAATCTACTTAACAGACTTAGGTGGTAGCAATTTTGAGATCAAATCAATTTTTAATTTATCCACCTCAATTCCTTTCTCAAAAATAATGTTTCCAAGAACTATACCTTTCTTTACCTGAAATGACATTTCTCCTAATTTAAAACAAGGTTTTTCTTTCTACATCTTTGAAGCACATGTGATAGATGATGTAAGCACTCCTCAAACGAATTTCCAAAAACTAAAAAGTTATTTATAAAAACTTCTATGAATCTTTCTACCATGTCAGAAAATATGCTCAGCATTCACCTTTGAAAGGTGGCCGGTGCATTGCATAGCCCAGAAGGAATGCGTCTGTAAGCAAATGTGCCAAATAAACAAGTGAAAGCAATCTTTTCCTAATCCTCTGGTGCAATTGGAATTTGATTATAGCTGGAATAATCATCAAGAAAACAATAATAAGCATGACTGGCTAATCTTTCAAGCATTTGATCCAAAAATGGGAGTGCAAAGTGATCTTTCCGGGTGGCTGAGTTCAGTTTCTTATACTTGATGCATACTCAGCATCTAATTTGTATTCTAGAGGGTACCAATTCATTGCCCTTATTTTAAACCACTGTTATCCAGACTTCTTCGGTACCACTTGAACTGGGCTCACCCATGCAGTACCAGTTATGGGCTAGATCACCCTTGCATCAAGTAGTTTCAAGACTTTTGACCTAATCACTTCCTTCATTGTAGGATTTAGATGTCTCTATGGTTCACGAGAAGTTTTTGTATTTTCTTCCAAATGGATTCTATGTTGGACCACAGATGGGCTTATTCCTTTGATATTTGCTATAGACCACCTTATAGCTTCCTTGTATTCATCTAGAGTTTTTATAAGTTTTTCCTCCTAGACAAGGACCAAGTCTGAAGTTATAATCATTGGAAGGGTTTTTAGAGGGCCTAAAAACACATATTTCAATGTATTTGGTAGCTGCTTAAGTTCTAACTTAAGGGGCTCTACAACAAATGGGACAGGTGGGGAAGCAGATGGAGTCAAAATTTCATGCTTTTATTACCACCTGGTATAGTCCATGACTGGGGTTAAGTTTAACAAAGCATTGACTTCCTTAGTGTGTCCATCTATGTCAAAATTACTTCCAAAGTGGGCCAGACAAGCCACTAGTGGATTTTTAAGATTTAAATGAGGTAAATGATTTTCCACTAATTCATGAATATAATTGACTTCAAATACCCCATCATCTTCATCAAAAGGTTGCTTACTAACATTAAAAATGTTCACTTGAACGGTCATGGTCTCAAAAGAGATTTGCATCACTCACTTCCTACCATTGATTAAGGCCTTCGAGGTGGCTAGGAATGGTCTCCCTAAGATCACTAGTATTTTGGGTTCAACCCCAGATGTGTGTTTTGTATTCAAGATGACAAAATTGACAAGAAACACAAAGTCTCCGACTTTGATTAGAATCTCTTTGACTAGTCCCTTGGGGTATCAAATCGATGCATCAACCAATTGCAAGGTCACATCGGTCTTTTTCGACTTCCCCAAAACTAATTCTTCGTAAACAGAATGCAGAAGAAGGTTTACACTTGCACCCAAGTCTCGCCAAGCTTTCTCTATGTGATGGTCCCCTATCTAGCAAGAAATGGTAGGACACCCTTGGTCCTTATATTTGATTAGGGTTGGATAGGAAATTATCATGCTAGCTTGTTAAGCTAGAAGAGCCTTCTTGGGCATGTTGGTAGTCCTTTCAAAGAGGCAAAGTTCCTTAAAAAATTTGGCATGGGCAGGAATTTATTGGATAGCATCAAGTACTGGAATGTTGATTTCACTTGTTTAAATACTTCTAACATTTTATCTAAGCAGTTGATTTTCCTGGTCCTAGCCACTGGGGGTATGGTGCCTTGGGAATAGTAGTCCTAGGAGTGGGCTCATTAGATGATGATTCAGCTATGATTGGGTTCTCCTTGGCTGGCTTTGGTTTAATCATGGGTTCAATATTCACACTTGGTTCCTCAGTTTTCATATCCTCCCTTGATTTTTCCGCAAGTTCTTTGTGTAGTTCTACCCTGTTATCAACCCGTGTATTTGACCTAAGGGTGATTATCGATTTGACTTACTCTAGGCCTTTTCCTTTGTTATCATGAATGACTTGGCCCTTCGGATTAGATTCAAGTTGACTAAAGAAGGTTCCTTTGTCTCTAGCACTCATGGAATTGGCCAATTAGTCCATTTGATATTTTAATTTTGCAAGGGTCTAAGTATAGCAATTTAAAATTTTAGTAATAGTCTGCTAGAATTGAGCAGTACTTTGAGACATGAGTTTCATGGCCTCTTCCAAGAAATCTACCCTTTGGGTCAGTGTGTTGGGCTTTTGGAAACCGAGTGGGGCATTGGCCTTAGAATGAATGGGCCAAAATTGATTGGCTTGTGATGGGCCACACTGAGGTGGACCCTTGGTTGAAGAAAAGTTTGGATTGTCTCCTCAACCTGGATTGTATGTGTTAGAATATGAGTCATACCTTTGTTGACTATCAAAATGAGTGTTTTGATAAGCACGTTCATCTCATCAATAGACTGAACCTGACCTAAAGTTGTTGGGTCAAACCCACCATTTAAGGCCTGATGATACTTTAATGACCCCAAAGTGTTTGGAGTGGGCGTTTGGTTCAACTCTAAGGCCTCTATCCTCTTCATTAGTGTGGCCAATTTGGCCTCTGCTTCTATGTTGGGTTCAATCTTAAAGATCCCCCCTTTCTTAGGAATGGTGGGTTTGTGGGCTCCCTCTTGATAGGGGCCCACTGCAATGTATTTCTGTGGCTTCTTCCAAAAATGTCCATGCTTCATCCATTGTTTTTTGTGTAAAATTCCCACCACAAAGGGATTCCACCATTTGCTAAGTTGGGTAATCCATGCCCTCATACACAATTTGGACCAATCATATCTTTTCAAATCCATGGTGGGGACAATGGATTAAGAGGTTTTTGAACCGTTCCAAATAATTGTAGAGTGTCTCCCCATCCATCTGATAAAACCCATTGATGTCCGGTCTAATTGAATTGGTCTTCTGTTTGAAATAGAATTTCTCGTAAAATTCTTTGACTATCTGAGCCCATGTTGTGATGGACCTGGCCTGTAAAGCATAAAGCCAGGCTTTAGCCTTTTCTTTCAAGGAGAAAGGGAATGATCTAAGCTTGAGGGCATTTTTTGTCATATGATTTATCCTCGTGGTCCCACAAATGTCTTCGAATTCCCTAGCATGTTGATATGGGCTTTCCTAGACTACCCCACAAAACACTGGGAACATTTGGATCATGCTAGATTTCAGTTCAAAGGTGGCATTAATCTGAGGTAGGGTGATATGGGATGGTTGAGTTATCCTGGTGGGGTGCATGTAGTCCCTCAAAGTCATTGTGAGCCCACTTACTTTCCATTAGCCATTTTTTCTTAAAAAATGATGAACTACCTATGACTGTTAAGTCCAACTCGGGCTCTATGTTGATCAACCTACGATTTTTGCACTCCCACAATTTTTTCCTCTCGTGTTTGGATCTCATGCATCGCTTTTAAACTAAAAACGTTAGCCTAATTTATATGCAGGGTCTTATTAATCCTATTGGTTCTCATATGATGCAAAACCAAATCAAGTAGTCACACACAAGTATTGAGCAAAAGTAAGGTCATAGGGTTAACCTAGACACTAGTTAGCTCCTACCTAGAAAAGAGAACACTTGGGCCAATTCGATCCTATGAATTAGTTGACCAAGCAAGCCACCAAGGAGTGGTGAGGATGAACCCACTTAAGAGCTAGTACCTTGAACAGACAAGCTGTCGTACTCTAAGGAGCAAAGGCTTTCTTAGGCAACAACTTCGGTCAAAGAGCGCAATTGGTGCAACCGTCAGTGGTCTTCATCCTATTGAGCTTGAATCCTAGGGTCTCCTTATTACTTGATTTAAATTAAGGTTACGATCCTAATGTGAGAGATAGTCAAACCTAAATGAGCAAGGATCTGGTGATGAAATCCAGTCCTTAGCATTTTCGGGTGAGTTGCCCTTAACTAAGTGTGTGGGTTCAATTTAAATTGTGTACACGCAAGCAGTCACAGTTTGTAAAAAGAAATCAACCAAGCCCACTTGCAAAAAAAGATTTGTGGGTT
Source organism: Sextonia rubra (assembly GCA_037013555.1). Taxonomy (NCBI): domain Eukaryota; kingdom Viridiplantae; phylum Streptophyta; class Magnoliopsida; order Laurales; family Lauraceae; genus Sextonia; species Sextonia rubra. The sequence goes on from JASUAD010000011.1 coordinate 14,229,960, forward strand.
AAAGATTGAAGATCTTACAATGGATCCACCCAAATCTTATCTGGTGCAAGGTTATCTTCTCTTTTAGCAATTTTTGCAAGTAATTTCAATGTTATTGGTCTTTTTTATAGCAATTCCCGCAGTTTCTTGTTTTTATCAAATCTTTTTCACGCAATCCAAACCTATCAAAATAAAAAAATAAAAAAAAATCATTAGTGATTCCTAAGTAAAAGAAAACCAAGAAAATCGAAACTCTTAAAGATAGAAAATTTATCTAACCTATTCAAATTGAAAATCAAATAAACCTAATTCTAATCAAACTAATACAAATAAATCTAATGAAACCTAGAAATTATTTTTTTAAATTCAAAATTAGAGAAATCCTAAGAAAAAAAAGTATTTTTTCTTATTAACTGAAGAGGAAACCTTAGGAATTAAAAAAAATCTAAAAAAATTTAAAATTTTTTTGACTTGTTAAATATATAAATTCGAAAAAAAATTTAAAAGAAGAAACATATTTTATTTTATTTATAAATCTGAAAATTAAACTAAATACAAAAAAAAAACAAAAATAATCCAAACTTTTTTTGTCATAAACATAAAAGACAAACCATAACTAAATGCAATCAAAGTTATGTAAGCAACTAAATGATTAAACACCAAATAATGCAATCTATTGATGAATACAAATTTGCCTAACAAAAAAAAAAAAAAAGAATAGATTTTAAAAAAAAATCAGATTTGGCTTCCCAGCGACGGCGCCGAAAAATTGATGTGAATTTAATCAATCTACCTAAAATTACAAGTGCACAGTTATCTTTTTGATATAGTGGCAAGTATAAGTCAATCCCACAGGAAGCATCATATTTGGATCATTAGGACGCTGCATATAGATTGGGTTAACATTTATTTTTAGGGTTGAACCTAGTGCATGCAATTTAAACATGAGAGGAAAAAATTGTTAGAATGCAAACACCTTAGGATGATCAGGATAGAACTCAAGTTAGCCTTAACCATCTAAGTAGTTCATCACTTTTTGAAGAAAAAATGGCTAATGGAGAGCAAGTGGACCCACCCATGACTTTGAGAGACTACATGTACCCCACCAAGATAACTCAACTATCCTACATCACCCTGCCTCATACTAATGCCACCTTCAAATTGAAATTTGGCATGATCTAGATGCTCCTAGTGTTTTGTGGCGTAGACCAGGAGAACCCATATAAAGATCTTGAGGATTGCTCACGATTTGGGAATATTGTATGTGATGAATTGGAGTTTGGGGGCTCGGCCTTTTTTTTTTTTTTTGGCTTGATTTTGGCGAATTGGGTTGCCCTGACTTCTTGTTGATGTGAAAGTCATACTTGAGTAGTCTGTTGTGAGAGTTTTCTCCATGTTGGGCACTGTCCGAGAAGATGCCACGGTCACGACCAACGTGGTCCATACAAGTCCCACGGTCACGATCTGTTTGAAGGAATGCTTGAGTTGATGATTTTCTTTTTTACTCTGATGCTTGACTCAGTGAATCCCTTTTGATGCATGAAGATGCTCTGAGGTTCACCCTTTGTGCAGAATGTGGTGACTCTCTCTACGGAACGTGGTAAAGCATTGCCATGTCTGGGCAACATTCTGTAAGTCCTATGGTCACGGCCTATTTTGACTGTTTACTTCTTTTTATTTTATTGTTTGAGTTGCTTGATCCATTTTTGGGGTGCTTCCTCCAATCAATAATTCTATTGCACAATTGCTTTCTAGGCTTCACTTTCAACTGAGAGTAGAGTTCATGGAGTTTTACTTCCTCAAAGCACCATTTGAGTACATCCATAGTCGTGGTCTTCACTGTCTGCGGAAGACTCACGATCATAGCCAAAAAATTTTTGTTCTGTGATGTGAGGAAAGCACTACTTTAGCTCCTCCTATACTAATTGTTCTTAAATTAGGCTTTGCTCAAGCATGCCCTCAGCCACGGCCTGCACTGTTTGGAGAGATTTCATTGCCCAAGCAGTCCCCAACTGTCATAGCCAACTTGTAACTCTTTCTTTTTTTTTTTTGCTATTTGAGGTGCTTGATTTCCCGACGTCTTTGAGATGGCCATCATCCTAATCTCATTTTACCAAACAGAGTTGAGTTCTATGAGGACCTCTCCCTTGCATAGCTTAGGCATAGTAACGGTCATAGCCAGGTGATTGAATTTGGTGAGGCCTTGAACTTCAAAAGCTTTGTAAAGAAGTCACCCCCAAATAAACTTACAATGAACAAGCTCTATTTGGGGGAATGTAGAGCTTTGATTGAACATTACACTTCCTTGCTTCACTGTTGAACTAAATGAGAGCACACCCATTTGTTCCGCTTGAACACTAACTCTGTATGAACACACATATGGCTTTTGTGGGTTGTTGGAAGTGTAGGAGGTTGAGAAGTGATGGTCCACTTGATTTCTCGCATAGTGTAAAGAACAGGTTGAGTCACCACAGCCTCTGTGGGAATTGAAGGGGATTGGTTTGTAGTAGTTTGATGGTTCACTAACGTGATGTGAACACAGACTTGACCACTGTAGCTTTTGTGGGGATTCTTTCACGGTCAGCAAACTGGATATCCACAAGGCACATTTCTTTTGCTTTTGATAAAAAGTTTACTCCCCATAAATTTCAATAAACAAGCGAAGTATAAATCATCCAAATATGAGCAGCCAGTTAAAGAAACCAATGAAGATATGGTTAACCTCTAGTTGAGTAGTCACATGTAGCTTTGAATACAATCACTAATGAGCTTTTTACATTGTCTTTCTCAACCACAACTTCCAAGGCTAATTCACCCTTCCTTGTTTTTTCCAATGCCGACCCGAGGTGTACTCTTCGAGTCACATTAAGTGATATCAACCATCTTTGTGGGAAGCTAAGAGACACAATATCACATTCCGATCATTGATGACTGTTGATGATCTTACTTTGAGATTAACTTTGCATCTATATACACTGAGAGTAGTGCCCTTTCAAACTCCCACATGAATGCCTAATGGTCCCATCATATACCAAATCACTATATGGAACTTCGTTTATCGGGATTTTTTAGAGATGTCATCCTAGGAATGTAGAGATCCTTTTTTGTTGAAAACATGCCATATACCTTCACATGCTATACCTTCATACATGTTGAGCTTGTTTATGCTTTATGGTATATATAGTTGCTGTTATGTTTTGCTTGCATTGTGCATGCATTTCTTGCATTAGATACTGCAATTTTCGTGCTTGAACACAAATCAAATTGCACCCTGAAAGGTCTTAAGGTGCTTGAACACCCATTTGGACTGGAAGCCTCAGTTCTATAACATAAGTGTATCTTGATGCCAATTCTTACTTTCAGAACTGAGTATTGTTTTCTCCTTTTGGCCTTTTTCTAAGGGGAGATGTTACCGAAATTTTGGTAAAATTTCATGCCTTGGCCTTTTTTGCTGTTACTGATATTTTTCCTCTCTCCTTTTTTTTTGTTTGGCAAATAGAAAAGGCAAAGCACCTACGACTTCAACCTCTGGGGCATCAAAGAGCCGTTCAAAGGGCAAGACTGCAAGAATTCCTTATCCGAATGACCCGAATGAAGTATTTGCCTTTACTTTGAGAAACCAGAGAACCAAACCCCTAACAATGAGGGACTGGTACACATATTGGTGTCTGCCCAATAACACCATTTAGGAAAATAATGACAAGGTGAGTTTTGATAAACCTCACTACATATTTGGGGATGTTACGAAGGAGACTATGAAACAACTAGTTGAAAGGCGTACGGTACCGCTATGTAGAGACAGTGAGAGTTTCTCATGAGGTGACCACCATATGATCTGTGAAGGGATATCAGAGGATAATGACGATGACCCCATTCATCCTAGCAAGGAATGATCCATTTTCATGGATAAAGCATGTTGCCCACTTTAAGACTGGTAAATTCATGAGCTAGCATCCATATTGTTTCATGGAAATTCCAAGATCTAAGATAGAGACATGTAACCGTGTACCCTAAACCTTGTCGTGGGTGTTGTGATCTCGCAACTAAGGATAGTTGGGCTTGGCATCCACATTGAAGATGAAAGTGCTAGGATTGGTGAAAGGCACCAGTCTTGTGGATAGTTTAACTACATCAAGGACTAGCAAAACTGAGTGATTTTGATTAAACATCATTACAAAGAGGATTTAAGAGTAGTTGGAATCTTTGAAGCTATAAACACCACTACACAGAAAGTGCCTTCTGAAAACAAGAACATATGCAAGGTTATCCTTGAATTGTTTTGTCCGGCAACCAGTACCTTCATTACTTTGAACATGTAGTTAGGGTTTTTTCTATGGAAAGTAAAGAAAATCTTTAGTTTAGCACCATATGGTGAGCTTTATAACGAAATCATTCGATCCAATGAAGAATTGGCTACCATGGATGATGATTTTCAGGCTATGTATTATCTCCTCTCTGCTCTCAAAGATTCGATCCAAATGACCAGCCGAAGTTAGGGCAAAGTTGCCCAATGGATAAGTCGGGTAAAGATCGTCACCAGCCTTTTGTTATCAAATGAGGGAAACTGTAGATTCAACTTTTGAGGGTAACTTTTTACTTAAATATTTGGAGGTTAAAAATTTTATTCTAACATCATGATTTGATCCCCCTTTTTTTTTTGTTCCTCCTTAGGTACGTAAGTGAATGAGGGTGCTCCTGTTGTGCATCCCACTTTAGTGAAAAAGTCTTTTGGGTCATCAATTGAAGAGCCAGAATGGGGAGAGGGTCTCGAAGCTCCAATTGATTTGGAAACATCTCTATCCATAGTGGATATTTTGAGGCATCTATGACCAGTATGCTGAAGAGCGATTTGCGAAGGCTCATAGAAGATTTCTCTTTCTTAGACTTATCAACCAAAAGTGTAAACAATGATCTAGAGTTGTCATCGACACTTATTTTACTACCCATTTGTAATAAGCATGCATTAGTGCTAAGTGTCATCCCCTCGGTGAATTTCGATTCGGATTCAGGATCTCATGCGAGTAAATCTCCTGCGGCTACTGATATACCAAGGACTAATGAAGTGCCAAGGACCGATGGCACTTTGGATGCTCAGATGGAGCCAAGCATTGAACTTGTTGGTACAGTGGAAAAGAAAGTTGATGCTGAGATGGTCCAAGCTAAGGAGACCGCTGTGACAAAGCCGATCATAGCCAAGAGTGGCCTTCCTTCTCAGGGGAAGTTGGTTCTTGAAGATGAGGTTGCAAATCTTATGGAAGTTGATACTCCTACAACACCACCTGGTAGCAATTTGCTGTCTGTTACTGATAACTTCACACCACCCAAGGCTTTGACATCTTCATGAGTGCATTTTAAGGCAGATCAATCGTCACCTACAAAAATATTAGATGAATCTTCTGCAACTAAATTTGGAGGTTCTGGAAAAACATTACTCAATGTTACAATAACACGACATACAAATCGGGATCCTTCTACCACTTTGTCCTTACAAGGATCGCATGACTTGCCTTCTGTTTGAGAAGAAGCCTTAACTGCTCATAGGGGTGAGGGTGCAAATGTTGAGAAGGGAGGAAATGACCACTCAAGCTCCTAAACTCAGTTAAATTCGCTAGAGCATGAGTCAAATCTTTCTACCCCTAAGGAGTCCAATTTGTTTGATGATGTTCCAAAGCCTCAATCTACTATAAACTTTGCCATGAAGATAATGATTCGTAGCATCTTGGCCACACTTTTCCAGGGAGATCTCACCCTTGATAAGATCCAAGGTGCCAAAGCATTATCTATATGTTGATATCTTTTGGTACTGAAATAGATTTGAGTAACCTTAACGATGCTTTTGTCATACTCTTCCACAAGCTTGAAGAAAAGGATATCTGGGATAGAAGTGTTGATCATGCCAAAGCTTTTCAAGATGAAGTATTGAGGCATAGAATCCAGCTGGCCGCAAAGATTAAGAGCACTAAAGAAGAGATACAGGTGGCTAATGAAGTAAATGCCAAAAAGACACACGAGATAGCTGCGCAAAGGATTGAGCATGAACATATACAATAGCTAATCACTGTGTTGTAGCAACAACGCTCTTCCTTGGAAGAAAATATTGAGGAGTTGAAGAAGTCCATCTCAGAGGATAATCAATACAGAGATGATCTACTTGCACGTGTGGAGGCGAAGCGGACGGCTTTGAATGATTTTGTTCAGTCTCTGGAGAGTGAAATGCCTGTCAAACTGGATAAGATTGACATCAATATTGCTGTACCCACTTATACAAGCTTTAAAGGGCACGTCTTGACGGAAGGCATTTTAAATGCAATGAGGCAACTCTAGAAATTCTTAAACTGATTCTCATTGCTGTTGCTCTTGTTTGGCTCTTTTGTCTTTTTCTTTTCATTTTGATTAGCCTAGATGGCCATGTACACTAAATTCATTTTTCTATTGAACTCTAAATGAATATCAATGGAAATTTTTTTCTCTTTTTGCTTGATTTTGTCATTTGCATGGAATGTTTGGCTTGTTTTTGTATAGATGTTTGATATAGTTTGAATGGATGATTTTGATGTGTGTATGGTTTGGATGGTTTGTTTTGGTTTGTTTTCTCAGACTTATATGGGGTGTGACTTGTAATCTTTTGGATATACAAATCAACAAAGAAAATGAGTCATATAGGTGGACATTATCTAGTGCCTTTGTGTGAGGCTTTCTCCAGGGTCCATGACTTGATCCTTTTGGACAGAAATTTGGTTTTTTTTTAAGTTTTGTTTGGATTTTGGTTATATGGGGTTTGCAAAAAGACTTATTCCATATAATAGAGGGTAGCCATATAGGGTCTGCAAAAAACTTGTCCTATAAAGCTGAAGGTTAGCCACATGGGGTCAACAAAAAAACTTATTCAATATAGTTGAGTTTTGCCAAACAGGGTCCCGCAAAAGGACTTGGTCTATACAACAGGATGTTATAAGGGGTCTTATAGAGAGATTATCCAAGTAATGAAAATTGACTAAAGGGGCCAATAGGTTTTATGCTCGTAGTCGTTTTGTACAAATCTAAGGGATTTTGGTTAAAAGTCATAGATTGTGAGGCTCGAAACCGAAGATTTTAGGGGTAAGAATGTATGTTGTACATGGTTTGGGTATGCCAATGACATTCAAGTATAGTATTTCTTTAGGAGTTTTCTATTGATAGGCATTATGTATCTGTCTTTTTCAAGCGTGAGTGCATAGACGCCATTAAAGTAAACCTTGTAGCCAATGAAAGGTACTTCTCATTTGGATTCAAAACTTGCCTTTTGACAAGTGTGTGGAGAACATGGGCATTTTGACTGCAAAGACTAAGTCTCCTTTCTTGTAAGCTCTGTATTTGACCTTCTTGTCGAAAGATTTAGCCATACGAGCTTGATATAACTCAATGCTTTCTTGAGCAACAAGCTTTTTTTCTTCATGGCTTTTGAACTCTTGAAGCTTGAGTTTGGCATTCCTTTCTTCAATGTATTTGTTTATTATAACTACCCGAAGAGAAGGAAGTTGAATTTCTAAGAGTATCACAGCTTTGCAACCGCAAACTAAGGAATTTAGTGTTGATTTTGTTGGACCATGAACTATAGTTTTGTAAGCCCATAAAACTTCAAGAAGTTTGGTACTCCAACTATTTTTTGTTATCAGAGACCATTTTCTTCAGAATTTTGCAAATGGTCTTGTTGAAAGCTTCAACAAGTCTGTTAGCTGCAGAATTGTATGCCATAGAAGGACAACATTGGATTCTGTACTTATCACAGAATCTGTAAAATTTGTCATTGTTGAATTGAGGACCATTTTCTTGATGTAGACACTTTGGTACCCCAAAATAACAAATGATATGAGTCTTCAAGAAGCTGAGGATTGTATCTATTTTGACTTATATGAGAGGCACCGCTTCTGCCAATTTGGAGAAGTAATCCATTGCTGCCAAAATGAATTAATGACCACGTTTTGATGGTGGATTGATTTTCCCAACTATATCCATTCCCTAAGACTCAAATAGCCAAGTGGTTGATGTAGGATGTAAATATTCAGGCGGTTGATGGATGTAATCGCTATGGATTTGGCATTCATTGTATTTTTTTACGAAATTGACTATGTGAGACACCATGGTAGGCCAATAGTAACCTAACCTTCGAATTTGAAAGCTTTGGTCCAGCCTGGTGAGCACCGCATAGGCCAGAGTGAACTTCTATGAGTACTTGATTTGCTTCTTTTTGTAACAAGAAACGAAGAAGAACTCTATCATATGATTTAGGGTAAAGAGTCATGGAATGCAAATCGAAGTGAAATTTTAGAGCTCGTCTTTGAATACTGGTTATGTCTTTAGTATTCTTTGGCAAGACTCCATGAAAAATGTAATCAATGAAGGTCTCTCCAATCTCTAAATGAATTTTGGAAAGCTAAAATCCAATTCTTGATCACATTGAAGTAATTCTCTAAGTGAACCTTTGTGGAAATCCGAAATAGATTCTAAGCATATTTAAAAACCTAGAGTTTCAGAGTTTTGGTCTTCTTAATGGACTTAGGGTCACTGATGACCATTTAGATTAGAAGAAGACACGGAGCCTACAGGGGTAGAGAGTCTTCGGAAGACTAAGACTCTCGATGCAGGAGTAGCAAGGTCAGTTCAAGTCCGCTTTGGCATTCCTGCAGATTGATTTTTACAAGTCATGGAGATCTTGAAAAGCCTCTCCTTGGCTTCATCCAAGGTGATGATTAGAGAACCCATGTTACATTTTGCAAAACAGTAAACCAAAAGGACTATATCAGTTTCATAACCAACATGGTTGCCTTTTGGGCTAGCCGGAATGGTTTGTGAATCCATATGAACCAACATGGTTTCCTTGTTAAATAAACTGAAATGGTTAAAAATAGGCATGAACCTAATCTCATTATCCTATGCTGACCAATCCTAGCTACCGGAATTTCTGCAGCATTTCAGGACTATGTAGTTACACTTAGAAACATACTATGCTAACTATACCTAGCTACCAGAATTTTGGCAACATTTTAGGGTTATCTTGGTCAAACTTATAAGCAAGAGAGGGTTGGATCCAATCAAAGGGATAGGGCCCACAAGATCAAGCCTACACCACTACCACAATGATCAGACGGGATGCATCAGTGCAAGACTCTTGACAATGTCATTGTTCTTATGACTAATTTGATATAAACACTTGTTTAGGTTTTATAAACAAACTGGGGATCCTACGGCTAATAATGTAAATCCTTTTATGTTGAATTAATACTCTTCCATTTCATAAAAGGGTGTTAATTTGTTCCATGCAGTTCAAGGTGTAAGGTTCCTTTATTTAAGGTGATGAGTTAATGCACTTCAAAGTGTAAAATTCCTCCATTTGAGTGACAAAAGGATGCACTTCAAGGTGTAAAATTCCTCCATTTGAGTGATAAAAAGAGTACTTCAAGGTGCAAAATTCCTTGATGAATGTTTGCAAATCCATTATAGACATCAAAGGTCTTAATAGAGTATCTTCAGAGTCAAACAAGTCAACTGGAGGCAAAATAGGTCAGTGACCTTAGATCCACGGTCACTGCACATTTTACACAGCATCCTACGGTCACAGTACTTTTTGCATAGTCTCTTGCGGTCATAGGCTATTTTAAACAGTAGCTCCCGATCATTGGCTTACATCAGCACTTTTTAGCACTTGTCATGCATTTTTGCACTTTTTCATGTCTTTTTGTCAAGTTTGATCACAAATTAGAGTAAAATTTCCCACAGAAGGTGCCAATCGTCTAATCTCACTCGAAAGTGATATGAAATGCAATGGATTCAAATCTAACATTCACACATTTCAAAGCTTAGAGAAGAATGGAAAAATAATTATTGTTTTCCTTTGTTTACATGGGTTCAATGCTCCAACCTCGAGGGTGTAGTTCGTTTACAAGTTTTGAAAAGATTACAACCCCTCCCCTTGGTCTCAAGTGTGATCCAAACTCAAAAATTATAAGAAAATACATGAAAAATAGAATAAAATGTAGAAAACACGAATGTAGGGAAGCAATGACAGTGGCCTACTGTCATTGACCCCCTTGTCAATGATCGTGTCCCATGGTCACTGATAGATAATGGCCGTGGCTAAGGCACTGATTGATAGTGGCCGAAATGGCCACTGTTTGGCTCGATTTTGCTTCGTTTCGCCTCTGTAATGCCTTTAGAGTTTTGAAACTTGTGTTTTTCGACTTTTGGAGTGTTGAATGATCGCCAAGGGTGCTTAATTCAGCGATGGAATTGACTATAACCTTTGGTAATAATCACCTTTTAGTTACGGATCACTTTTGTGCAAATCTGAGAAAGGTGCTTTGTGCAAGCAAACTGAAGCCAAAGTTGTGCCATTCTGATCCTATAATTTTTAAGGAATAGAATGAAGCTTAAAAAGGGTTGTTCACAACTTAAAAAATGGCCTAAAGCCCTTTCAAGTGAGAGAGCCAAAGGAATGCGGTCTCATCCATTAGTATGCTTGATAACTTTGGCATTCGTTTTCTTTAAGTGCTATGCATGCCTCTTCTCTTTTTCTGAACTATATCTCACCTAATGTTACTGAGAAAAAGAAGAAAAATAAACTTGAATGCTTATAGGGCTTAAGAAGACTAGTGATTTTGCTTCAAATCCTTATTAAAACACTTTGAACCTTGCCTTAATCTTTTTGGAACTTGCTTGAACCCTTCTTCAAAGCCCAAGTGTGCTTCTTTTAGGTTTCAGAGTGAGTTGGGACGGTTTTTGGTAGGTGTAGGGCACTTATACTTTGAAATAAAGTAAAATAACTCCTAAAAACCATTAGGAACCACCTTGCAAGTGTCCATGACCGTGGCTGCAGTCACCAACAGGCCCAATTTTAGGTTTTTTGAATATACGACCCATTTTCATCTATTTGGGGCCTGAACATTGTCCAATCTTTGTGAAACTTAGAGAGATGCTTTATAACAATATTCTGAGTGTGTCATAGAAATTTTAGCCTAACATTTTGGTATTTCATAGAAATTTCAACCTATTTTGACCTTCTAGAGTTGGTAAACCCCCTATTGACTTTTCAAGAAAATGGGCCATTGTTTCAACCGTTTGAGGCCCAAGTGACCTTGGATTGATTTGATACTTGGGGGGACTAATGCAGGAGCATGTTGAAGTGTCTATCCAAATTTCATGTGGGTTGGACTTGTGGAAATAGGATTTTGACTAGTGACCCACTTGTTGCATTTTTTAAGTTGATGTTCTCTTGCTTACAGGCAGTCAGCTTGTTTTCTACCAGAATGATTTCCAATTGATTTGAAACTTTGTGGAGTTGACTTTGACCACATTTTGAGTCTCCGAACCTAATTTCATCACCTTTGGCCTCCTAGAAATAGGATGTTTGGTCAATGATGGTTGGTGGGGGGGGGGGGGGGGTAATGACCTTAAGCTGACATGTAGATGAAGTAGGGCCAGATGAAGTCCTCTTGGCTTGAAAATTTATAGAACCACTTCTAAAAATAACTTAAGCTTTATATCTGAACTTCATCTACTGTAGTCACCTAGAAGCGAGACTTTGGTTAGTAACTCCATAGCTTAGGAGTCATTGACCCAAAGTTGACATGTCTATTAATTTTGTTTGAAATGATATCCACTTGATTTGAAATTTTGTAGAGTCTCTCCTCAATATAATTCGAGCTTCCTCTAGAATTTTCAGTTGATTCTAACATAGAGAAGTATCAATTGCCACAGAGACCTTAAGAAGCTAGCAAACAACCACTAAAACTTGATGTTGAACTGAAATAAAGCCCAAATACGTTGAAACTTTGAAGCATTATTTCTAAGCATGTTTTGGAGTTATCATATGATTTTCAACTACTTTGTTAACTCAGAAGCTTGAATGCGTTTGATGACCCCTAGGTTTTGAGTCTAATGCCTAGAGAATTGAGTGACCAAATGAAGTTCACTAATTTTGAAATTCGAACTGCTGCACCCTGAGCTCATATGAAGTCTTTTGAATAAGTTGCATCAGTTCTGAACATCTAGATGTAGTACTTAACTCAGGCGTTCCACAATCTTACGATTTATGTGCCCTTGGCTTGGAATTTGCTTGTAATGTCTTCGCTACAATATTTGTGATTTTTTATGGGTCAACAATAAACCATACTTGAACACATACAATCCAGGTTGGAGGGACAATCTGAACTTTTGGACCAAAGGTCCAACTTAGCGTTGCCCATCATAAGTCAATCAATTTCAGCCTGTTCAATCTCAGGCCAATGGACCACCCGGTTTCCAAAAGCCCAATTTCAACCCTAGTCCACTGACCTGAAGGGTAGATTCCTTGGAAGAGGCCATAAAACTCATGTCTCAGAATACTGCTCAATTCCAGCAGATTACTACTCAAATCTTAAATGGCCATACTCAGACCCTTGCAAAATTAGAATACCAAATAGGCCAATTGGCCAATTCCATGAGGGCCAAAGACAAGAGAACCTTCCTTAGTCAACTTGAACCTAATCCCAAGGGCCAAGTTGTTCATGATAACAAAAGAAAAGGCCTAAAGCAATTAAAATCGATCTCTTAGGTCGGGTACACAAGTTGATGATAACAAGGTAGAATTATCCAAAGAACCTAAGGAAAAATCAAATGAGGATGTGAAAACTGAGGAACCAAGTGTGAATGCTGAACCCATGATAGAACCAGAGCCAGTCAAGGAGAACCCAGTATAGATGAAGCATCATCTAGTGAGCGTAGTCCTAGGACTTACATTCCTAAAGCAACATAACCCTAGAGGCCAGGACCAAGAAAATCAACTGCTTCGTTGGATAAATGTTAAAAGTGTTTAAACAAGTGAAAATCAACATTTCACTACTTGATGCTATCCAATAGATTCTGGCCTATGCCAAATTTTTTAAAGACCATTGCACCTTCAGAACGACTACCAATGTGCCTATGAATGTTCTTATAGCTCAACAAGCTAGCTCAATAATTTCCTGTCCGACCTAGATCAAATACAAAGACCTAGGGTGTCCTACCATTTCTTGCTAGATAAGGGACCATCACATAGAAAAGCTTTGCTAGGCTTAGGCGCTAGTGTGAACCTTCTTTCACACTCTATTTATGAAAAATTAGGTTTGGAGGAGTTAAAAAAGGCCCATGTGACATTGCAATTGGTTGATGCATCGATTTGATACCCCAATGCGGTAGTCGATGACATTCTAATCAAAGTTGGAGGCTTTGTGTTTCCCGTCGATTTTGTTGTCTTGGATACAAAACACACTTCTTAGGCTAAACTTAAAATTCTAGTGATCTTAGGGTGACCATTCCTAGCCACCTTAAATGCATTGATCAATTATAACATGGGGTGATGCAAATTTCATTTGGGACCTGACCGTTCAGGTGAACATTTTTAATGTTATTAACCAACCTCCTGATGAGGATGATGGGGTTTGTGAAGTCAATTATATTCATGAATTAGTGGAAAATCACTTAGCCCATTTTAATCTTGAAGATCCACTAGAGGCTTGTCTAACCCACTTTAAAAGTGATTTTGACATAGATGGACACATTAAGTAAATCAATGCTTTGTTGAACTCAACCCCAATCATGGACTGTACCAGGTGGCAACTGAAGTATAAAATTCTAACTCCAACTACTTCCCCACCTATCCAATCTTCCATAGAAACCCCTAAGTTAAAACTCAAGTAGCTACCCGATACTTTGAAATATGTATTTTTTAGGCCTTCTAGAAACACTTCAAGTGATTATAGCTTCAAACTTGGACCGTATCCAAAAACAAAAACTCGTAAAAATTCTAGATGAACACGAGGAAGCTATAGGGTGGTCCATAGCAGACATTAAAGGAATAAGCCCAATTGTGGCCCAACATAGAATCTATTTAGAAGAAAACGTCAAAACTTCTCATGAACCACAGAGGCGATTGAGCCCTGCAATCAAGGAAGTGGTTAGGTAGGAAGTCATGAAATTACTTGATGCAGGGGTGATCAATCCCATATTTGATAGTACAAAAGTGAGCTTGGTACAAGTGGTACCAAAGAAATCTGGAATAATAGTGGTTCAAAATGAGGGCAATGATTTGGTACCCACTAGAATATAGACTAGTTGGAGAGTATACATCAATTATAGGAAGTTGAATTCAGTGAGCCGAAAAGATTATTTTCCCCTCCCATTCATGGATTAAATGCTTGAAAGGCTAGCTAGTCATGCTTACTATTGTTTTCTTAATGGTTATTCCAACTATAACCATATTCAATTGCACCCGAGGACCAGGAAAAGACCACCTTCACCTATCCATTTGGCACATTTGCTTACGAGCACATGCCCTTTGGGCTATCTAATGCACTGGCCACCTTTCAAAGGTGCATGATGAGCATATTTTCTGACATGGTGGAGAGATTCATTGAGGTTTTCATGGATGATTTTTCAATCTTTGGAAATTATTTTGAGGAGTACTTACATCATTTGTCCCTTGTGCTTGAAAGATGCAAAGAAAAGAATATGGTTCTAAATTGGGAAAAATGTCAATTTATAGTTAAAAGAGGCATAATTTTGGGACATATGATTTCCAAAAAAGGAATTGAGGTGGACAAAGAAAAAATTGATTTGATCTCAAAATTGTCGCCACCAAAATCTGTTAAGTAGATTCAATCATTCCTGGGCCATACTAGTTTTTGTCATAGATTCATCAAGGACTGTAGCAAAATTGTTAAACTTTTGTGCCAATTACTGACAAAAGAGGCCCCATTTGAATTTAATGAGAATTGTCTATTGGATTTTGAGAGACTGAAAAGGGAGCTAACCTCAGCTCCTATGATCCTTCCACCTAACTGGATCATTCCATTTGAACTCATGTATGATGCATCTGATATTGTCATCGAGGCTGTTTTGGGTCAACAAGTTTGAGAATTTCCTCATGTGATTTACTATGCAAGGAGGGCCTTCATTGATGCACTGCTAAATTACACAACCACTGAAAAAGTAAAGTTGGTTTCGATTTTTGCGTTGGAGAAATTTCAACCCTACTTAATAGGGTCCAAAGTCATCATCTACATAGACTATGCAGCCTTTATGTACCTTCTTTCCAAAAAGGATGAAAAAGCCCGATTGATCCGGTGGTTACTTTTGCTACAAGAATTTGATTTGGAAATAAGAGACAAGAAAGTCTTGAGAATGTTATAGTTGATCATCTTTCAAGGTTATATTTAGAGCCATCCGATAAGGTCCTATTGAATGAAAATTTTCCTAATGAACAATTACTGAGTATTTCCTAGATACCTGGTTTGCAGATATAATAAATTACCTTGTTACAAGGGAGATACTTACCCATTGGTTGAAATAGGCTTGATTAAAATTTCTAGCTAAGGTTAAGTACTTTTTCTAGGATGACACGTATCTTTTTTAGTACTGTCCATACTAGCTCATCAGGAGATGCATTCCTAATCATAACCATTACTCAGTCATTTTATTTTACCATGATCATGCATGTGGAGGCCGTTTTAGTTCTAAAAAAACAATTGCAAAAATTTTGAAATGTGATTTTACTGGCCCACAATCTTTAAAGATTGCCTCACTTTTTGTTTAAACTGTGAGAGGTGTCAAAGGCTTAGTAATCTCAATTGAAGGAACAACATGCCCTTAAATCCCATACTTATTGTGGAAATTTTTGATATGTGGGGAATTGACTTTATGGGGCCATTTTCAAGTTCTTTTGGAAATCTTTACATTTTATTGGCAGCAGACTATGCTTTCAAATGGGTAGAGGCCATAGCCAAAGAGAAATGACCACCATGTGGTGATCAAGTTCATGAGAGATCACATCTGCTCTAGATTCAGTACACCTAAGGTGATTATTAGTGACAAAGGCACCCACTTTTGCAACCAACCTTTTGAACATTTGTTGAAAAAAATACTCTATCACTCATAAGGTTGCTACACTTTAGCACCTACAAACAAGTGGCCAAGTGAAAATTTCTAATAGGAAAATTAAGCAAATTTTGGAAAAGACAGTCAATGCCACTGGGAAAGATTGATCTTTGCATTTGATTGACGCACTATAGGCCTATCGAACTACTTACAAGACACTTATTAGGATGTCCCCATAGAGGTTAGTCTATGGGAAGGCTTGCCACTTGCTTGCTGAATTGGAACATAAAGCTTATTGGGCTATCAAAAAGTTTAATTTTCACTCAGGTACTATGGATACTCTGTGCAAATTGCAACTCAATGAGTTGGAAGAACTTAGGAATGATGTCTATATGAATGCCAAGATTTACAAGGAAAGGAAGAAGTTGAACCATGATAAGCCAAATTTGAGAAAATCATTTAGACCAGGTATGAAAGTTCTTTTATATAACTCCTGGTTACATCTGTTTCCAGCGAAGTTAAGAACCCGGTGGACTGGTCCATTCATTATCAGGACTATTTACTTTCATGGTGCTATGGAAATTGAAAACCCCAAAAATGGGGATGTTTTCAAAGTCAATGGTCAATGGTTGAAATCGTTTCTTTAATAGAAAGACAAGCATACTGAGGAGATCCATCTTTAGGATTCCATCTACCAAAACTAAGCATTATCGTCATCGTATTCACCCGATTGCATATTTCATTCATCATATTGAGGAAATATTAGGTCTAGGTTGGGGGTGCATGCAACTTAGTCGCTTGTTTCTATTTTTCAAACAAAAGAAAATATTAGGAGTCTTTGGTCCTACTGAAGACATTAAACATAGTGCTTGTTGGGAGGTAACCCAATGGTTTCTAGTTACGTTTAGGGGTCGTTTGTTTTGGTTGATTTACATAGGTAAATGAACCACATGTGTAATGGTTACACACCATCACGTTTGTTTTCACTCATTTACACATGAGATGTGTAAAGTAGATGTGAAAATGGTATGAAAATGGCGTGAAAATTAGGTAAGAATTTTCACACCTCAATAGGTGTGAAAACATTACCCATGTCACTGTTGAGAGGCGGGTGAACAGTAACTATGTATGGCAGTTTGCCTTTTTACATTTTTTTAATTTTATAGGCCCCAATATAGCAATCTGAACCGTCCAAACTCTTTTAAAAGTCAAAAACGACTCAGACACCAATTTTTAGCAATTGGATCATCATATAACTTGAGATATGATCAAAAGAGTTGAGACTGTTGGATGTGTTAAACCCATGATTGAACCCAGTCCGCCTTTCTTTATTTTTTAACTCCTGTGGGCCCCCTAATGTAAATCAGAACAGTTAAAACTCTTGTGAAGACTGAAAACGGCCACGGGACCAATTTTCAACCGTTGGATCATCATACAACTTGAGATATGATCAAAACAGTTGAGACCGTTGGACGTGATTGAACCCAGTCCACCTTTCTTTATTTTTTGACTCCTGTGGGCCCCCTAATATAAATTAGAACCGTTGAAACTCTTGTGAAGACTAAAAACGGCCTTGAGACCAATTTTCAACCGTTGGATCATAATATAGTTTTAGATATTTACAAAAAGATCTAACAATAAAAATTTGAAATTCTTAATTTTATGGGCCCCATCTTGATGATCTGAACCATCCAAACTCTCTAGAATGCCTTTTTTGACTTAAAGATGTAGTCCTTTTTTATATATATTTTAAGATATTTGTGAGAAATCATGAAAAGTGGCAAAAATATTATGATAAACGGTGAACCGTTGGATTACTTTTAATTTACATATGAAGAGGTGTAAAAATGACAAACGATTGAATTTGTTTCACATGTGACTCAATTACATATGCAAATGACTCACATGTGAGTCATTTACCTATGTAAAGCATTTTTACATGATATGTGAAATTAACAAACGACCCCTTAGTGCATTTGGTTTGTGTCAAAGCTTGATATTCCTTCCAACATCAAGATCATCCTTGTGATGAAAATAAAGGAGGCCTTCGAGTAGGAAATGAAGGCTAAACAATTGCTGCCATTTAATGGTAGGAGCCTCAATGCCATTAAACATTGAGCTAAGAGGATTAGTTATTGCTACCATTGTTTTCGATTTAATTATGATTCAGTTTTTAGGGAAAATGGAAAAAGATGCAATGGATTAGTCTAGTCCTCATCATTTAAAGAAATAAGAAAACTACTGATTCGAAAACCGTTGAGTAAGACCAAAGAAATTTGGTCTAAGATGGGTTACATCGGTAGGGAAAAAAATGAATACTTGATAAGGCAAGATGGAACATAGCTACAGCTCATCTAGGAATTTGACGTTAAAAGACCCCCATGTCGGTCAGGGGTGGACCAATTTAGGTTGTAATTTTTTTAGGTTGTTTGATTTTCAAAACTTTTACATCTTTCTACAAAAAAAGAAAAAGTCTTAGGGAAAAGGAGGTTTTCACAAGAATTGAGGCGAATTGAAGATATTTAAGAAATTTAGAATTTTTTAATTTTTGGAAGAAAGTAAAAAGAAAGTCTGCTTTTTTTTACTAATGAAGCTATTGAAAGATTACCGAAACTTGTCCCCACTATATATACTTTACATTTTTTGATGTTTGTATATGAAGGTAAAATTATTACTTTCAGAACTTCTCCAAAGGATTCAATTAGAATCTGAGATTTAGTTCATAAATACTTTCCTCTCCCAATTCATTAAAGGGAATTAATTCTGTCAAATTGGAAAAGGCTGTCTTTTGTTCGAGGATTGAAGTGCTTTTCCTCATTCTTTTGCTAAAAAAAAGGTGTTATTACTTAGTAAGCAATAAGTGAGAAGAATAGTGTTTTTTGATTAGTTTGGATTCGTAGCCTTTTTAACTCGAGCTATATTACTCTACGAACTCGAGAATTGGGGATTAGAATGGGCCCCAGGGTGTGGCACATGTAATCCCACAGCAATCTGTGCCATGTGAAGATACACACGACCCAGTACAAGGTAGATTCCATACGAACTTGTGAGGAAGTTCCACAAATACATAGATTATGTTTCAACAATAAGCAGAAGCCTGTGAAATACACCTGTAATAATCATAAGCAATAATGAAAACATTATTCATTCATAAATATACCTAAAGTCTATTACTCATCCAATCACATACACATGACGACAAAGTACTTAAACACATACAAAATCTAAATTACATGTCCATCCAATCATAGTCCCAAACAACATGATAAAGATTGCATGTTTAACCACAAGTTCAAGCATATCTAACACTAAACAACCTAATAAGAAACCCATTGACGGTCTTCGTAGGATGACTAATAAAAAACATCGTCTTCATTCCACTCATCTACACCCTAGGTACCGTTGAGGTTCCTTCTAGTGTGCGTCAATTATCATACTAGCGTTGGGTTCGGTACTTGTAACACCAAGAGTAACACTGTTAATACGATGATCAAGCAAATATAGAGATATATAAGACCATCATGATGTATCAAATGAATTAGAGAATACATTGATTAAAAAAAGCAATAATCGTAAGTTAGGCATGTTGTGCATGAAGTAAGCATGAGTAACGAATCATGAATAGAAAATCATAACATCCTAGTTGGCATCCATGAAGCTATATTCTTTTTAAGGAGAGAGTATAACATATAGAAGGGAATATTGTTAGGGGATCAATCAAGCTTCCCGAAGAGCGCAGACTAACTCCGCCATAAACTACTACAGCAGTGATATAAGGAATACCTGAATTGGTCTCGTCAAACCTAGTAAGGGTACAAGCTAAGTGGTGCCGACTCAACATATCAAGACCAACTCGAATTCATATCATTCATACTTATCACCAATCGTAGTGATCATCTCATGTTCGTACATTATCATTCATACCTATCTTCATATCATACATAAGGCAGTATCGGTCTTGAGATCATATTCAATCATAAAAATCAGAATTAAACAAAGTAACTGATAATCGGACAATGCATACTTAGATGAGCTAATAAACCTCAAACCATTTCAACCTTAGTTACACCCATTTCAACTCACAGGCTCACACTCAATAGAAGCTTCGGCTCAAATTTTGCCTCAAGGTTCGCCAGGCAGAATGGGTACATGATTTAATCATGTTGACAGCAAGGTTATTTAACAATATGAATGCATTTAGATTGAGTAAGTATCAAGGATATTTACTAGCCAACCCTATGCTAGCTAATCCATGATCTCAAGGGCATTCAACATGACGTATTTATAAAATGTCTGGTGTTATTGTGTTACCAAAATCTTGGTGTTAAATTGTATATGCAAAGGATACCTTTTTTTATGCTAACACCTATGATGTGACATCGAGAAACCATGCGAAAGATCAAAGGGATAAGTGATAGCTCTTCACTCTTCCTCCTTATTATTTAATCACCGTTGGGCTAATTTAATCGGGGTAAAGGTGCCACATCTAAAGCCCAACAAGTCTTTGAAAGTCCCTAATTTTCCTAAGTTTCTGTGTTCTTACGACCTAATCGTGTATGGGTTACAGCTTAGCTTAATGGCATAGGATTTCCCTTAATTTTCACACGCATTTACGGCTCAACCATATTTTGGCCTATGGCTTAGCTGCATGAAATGTACGGTTAGGCCACAACTTGGCTACTGCGTAGTTGTAACATAATCCATGGCTTAGCCAAGGGTCGACCCTAGATGAAAATTGGTTTTGGGTGTTCTTAGGAAAGCTAGCCGTAAAATGGCTTACGGCTTAGTTACGAGGTGGTTACGGCTTAGCTGTAGTTCATTTCATGGCTTGGCCGTAGGTTAACTGTAGAACAAATGTAGAATTTGAGCTTTCGGGATTCTAAGCCGTAGGACACTTACGGTTTAGCCGTGAGCTTTACCGTAAGCTTCAGAATTTCTAGAATTATTTTTAAAACATGAGTTCAGTACAAAACTCCTGAAATTTGGTCACAATGAGATTTCTTTTGCTCCAAATTATCAGAATAGGTCTTATAATACCCACATTTCATCAGTATTACATAATCACACTCATTATCACTTAATCAAACATATATATGTACTTAATCAAGGGGTGAAGGAGCTATTACCTTGCATTTAGAGTGATTTTTTCAAGAATCAACAAATTTAGACATGCATGTAGTAATATATTCTCTTATACTTGCCTTATATCAATGCTTGACCCAAAACCTCCTTTGTTTTCATGATGGAGAAAGCCTCAATAAAAGAAAATCCTATTACATCCAAAGACATGGAATGAGTGAATCTAATGTAAGATGTATGCATGTTGCTCATTTGAGTCTCCTTGACTCTATTGGGCTCAAAGAAATGAAATCATATTAGAGTTCTTACCTCGGGGGCTGTAGAGAAGATGAAGGAATGAATTTGTGAGTTTCAAAGGAAGTAGATGAACAAGGAAGCAAGGAAGAAGGAGTGGGAGTTGTCTATCTTCCATGCACAGCTCCAAGGCTTGAGTTCCAATTGTTGGTGGAGGAGAAAAACGAGAAAAGAGGAGGTGAAGATGGAGCTCCAGCAGCTGCTCTTAAGAGGAGTGAGAAGGGTGAATGAGTTTGACTATTTTTTAATCATAATTTTGCTGGGATTTGCATGCAAGTCTAGCTTGTTCACAGAACTTCCAGTTTGAGTCAATTGGATTTCAATGGGCCAAAATGGATCCGAATTGAGCTGGACTTAGTGAGAAAGATGACCCACAAGATGCAATATACATGATGTAACTAATATGATGTTCAAATGATGTAACCATGTGACTCTAAAATTACAAGAAGATTTTTAACTACCTAGGCAAGGTTCGAACCTAACCCAACTATCTATCCATAACCCATGCCCAAGGGGGATTTGAGTTAAATTAGACTAAACGAGTATTAGTTAGCACAAAACAAGGTTAATTATCATAAATCAATATTAGTTGGGATTTGGTCCTTACATCCTCTCCTTCTTAAGATCATTCGGTCCTCCAAATGTAACATTCCTTAGGTAAAAGTTTTGGATATTTCTTGTTCCTCAAGCTCTCAAGTAGCTTCTTCTTGCCCATGATGGTCCTGTAGAATCTTAACCCATTTAATTGTCCAAGTACGCCGCACTTGGTCCTTGGTGTCAATGACATGAAGGGGTCTTTCTTCATAGCTCACGTTCGGCTTAAGTTGGATGTCGACTATCTCGATAACATGTGAATGGTCCGGAAGATACTTCCTAAGCATTGATGCGTGAAACACGTCATGAACTCCCACGAGTTGAGGTGGTAATTTCAACCTATAAGCCAAATCTCTAACTCTGCTCTAAATCTTAAAAGGCCCTACAAATCATGGAGCTAACTTACCTTCCTGTCCAAACCTGATAGTGTCCTTCATCGGAGAAACTTTAAAGAAGACCTTGTCTCCCATTTGAAATTCAAAAGGTCTACGACAATTGTCTACATAGCTCTTCTGACGAGATCACGCAACCTTCAATCTATCTTGAACCTTTTGCACTTTTTCCGCCATATCTGCAATAAGAGAAGGCCCATGGAGACTTATAACTCCGACTTCTTCCCAATAGACCTATGTATGGCACTTACGACCATACAAAGCTTCGAATGGAGCCATTCGAATGCTCACATGATAACTATTGTTGTACTCAAATTCACATAAGGAAAGGTGCTCATCCCACTCTTTCCCAAAGTCTAACACACTAGCTCGAAACATGTTTTCAAGAGTTTGTATTGTACCCTTCGATTGTCCATCTGTCTGAGGATGATATTCAGTGCTGAAATTGAGTTTGATACCCATGGATTTCTGAAAAGACTGCCAAAAAGAAGATACAATTTACTGTCTCGGTTAGATACTATAGAAACTGGAGTACCATGTAACCGTATAACCTCTTCTATGAAGATTTTGGCCATCTTTAGAAATTTCATCCCTTTCCTAATAGGAATAAAATGGGCTGACTTTGTTAGTTGATCGACAATCATGCATTTAGGATCATGATGTTTGCTCGTCCGGGGCAACCTTGAAATAAAATCCATTGAAATATTTTTTTCATTTCCACTTTAGAATATGCAAAGGATGTAACAAACCAGAAGGCTTTAATGTTTAGCTTTCACACGTTGACAAGTAAAACATCTTATCACAAAACTTGCAATGTCTCTTTTCATGTTATTCCACCAGAACCCGCCACTCAGATTTCGATACATTTTAGTACTCCTGGGGTGTATGGAATATCTGGCGTGATGTGCTTCAGTCATGATTGCTTCTTTTAGATTTTGAGCTGCTAGAACACGTAGTCTATTTTTGAAATATAACACAACACACCATCAACCAACCTAAAATCTGGTCTCTAAAATATATGGTCACGAATCTTAACGAACTCTGTGTCCTCAAATTGTCTCTTTTTAATTTGCTATATCAAAGTGCATTCAAAGGTAGATATAGCTACTAACATGACCTTATCATCCACGAATTCAACTCCCACATCCAAATCTCAAAATTCTTCTACTAAGGACCACTCACCACACATAGCTGCCATCTCAACAGCTGATTTCCTACTTAGAGATCAACCACGACATTTTTTTTTTTGGAAAGTACTTAATTGGAAAGTTGTAGTCCTTTATAAAATCTAGCCATCTACACTATCTCATGCCGAGATCATGTTGAGAGAATAAGTACTGAAGACTATGATAATCACTATGGACTTCAAATATCTCTCCATATAACTAGTGTCTCCATAACTTCAAAGCAAAGACAATAGTGGCCAATTTTAGATCATGTGTGGCATAATTCTTCTTATGTTCCCTTAACTGTCAAGATCCATATGTTATCACTTTTCTATTTTGCATTAATACGCATCCCAACCCAATTCTTGAAGCATCAGTATATCTGACAAATCTACCACTACCTTTCGGTAGGGATAAGATTGGGGCTGAGATCAATTTCTCCTTAAGGAATTGAAAACTTGATTTACTTTCATCCAACCAAAAAATGGTTCATTCTTTTGAGTCAACTTTGTCAATGGTGCTGCTATTCTGGAAAAGTCTTTTACAAACCTCCAATAGTGGCCCACTAAACCGATAAAACTTTTAACTTCTGAAACTATTTTAGGGCTTTGCCAACTAGTTATTGCCTCAATTTTAGCTGGGTCGGCTGGAAGTCCATCTTTTTAAATTATATGTCCTAAGATAATAATGTGTTCAAACCAGAAATCACACATATCCAATTTGGCATACAGTTGATGATCTCTTAACAACTGTAGTGAAGTTCTCAAATGCTCAACATGTTCATCTCAGGTCTTAGAATACACCAATACATTATCAATGAAAATCACCACGAATCGTTCAAGATAGGATGAAAAGATTCTGTTCTTTAAGGCCCTAAATACAACTGGGGCATTAGTCAATCCAAAAGGCATGACTAAGAATTCGTAATGCCCATATCTTGTCCTAAAAGCTGTTTTTAATGTATCTTGTCCTCTAACTCGCAATTGATGATATCCAGACCTCAAATCAATTTTTGAGAAATGTGTTGCACCCTATAATTGATCAAACAATTCATTAATTCTAGGCAGTGGATATTTGTTCTTGATTATCACCTAATTCAACTACTTGTAATCAATACACATTTTGAGGGTGACATTTTTCTTTTTTGCAAATAAAACTGGGCCTCCCCATGATAATGTGTTAGGATGAATAAACCCCTTATCTAGTAAGTCTTGCAATTGTATCTTCAGCTCACGTAATTCTGCAAGTGTCATTCTATACAGAGCTCTAGAGATTGGAGTTGTTTCAGGTATTAAGTTTATAGTAAAGTTTACTTCCTTAACTAGAGGAAGACCAGGTACTTCATCCGGAAACACATCTGGGAACTCACAAACTACCATGATCTCTTCTAACATCTTGCCAAATCATGAAAACAATATACCCTTCGTAACCACTATAGATCAATCTTTCTGCTCGAAGTACTGAGATTAACCTAGTATTTAAACTCTTTTTCTCACCCTGAAAGACTCGAACCGGCTTCGTCTACTTTTATGGTGACAATCTTACAGAAACAATCCAAACAAGCTATATACTTAATCAACCAGTCCATGCTTAGGATTACATCAAAATTGTGGATCGATAACACGATGAGTTCCACTGGGAAAAGGATGTTTCCAATTTAATAGTCCTCAGAAATCACCCTTTTGCCCATAGGGGTGATGACATTCAACATATACGGTAGTTACACTGGCGGCTCCTGCATTTTACTAGAGAATTGTGGTGAAAGAAAAGAATGCGAAGATCCTGAATCAAACAACACTTTAGCTTCTACATCACAAGCAAAAACCTTATGTATGACGACATGATTTGGCGCTTCTACTTCCATATGATTCAATGCATAAGCACAGCCTTGCCTCTGAGGTCAATTCTGCTGTCCTTGCCTCTGCTGCCCTTATCTTTATTGGCCTTAACCCTGTAGTGCCTGTCCTTGGCCATGCCTCATCTGCTATTGCTGACGTGGAGGTACACGTGGTGCTACTCTATAGACCGCTGATATTACTACTGTTGCAAGGCTTGACTAGAATTTTTTCTTCTTAGGCATTTTGATAAGTGATGGTCCATCGAACCATAACCAAAACATGCTCCTATAACCCTCCAACATTTACTTGTCTCGTGGTTCTTCCTGCATGTGCCACAGACTATCCTTGATGATCCACTAGTAACTCCCACTTGTTTCTTAGAGTACTATTGACTTCTTCCAAAAGGTGGGGCACTTCTCCTAGACTCTCCCAAGAATAGACTCTTTTCAATTTCTTCAGTTGTGTAGGCTCTCTTCACAACATCATCATACTCCACTGGACAGTGGAAAGCCATAACATGCCCCTTAATAGCGACCTTAATCCTTCGAGAAACCTTTCAACCTTTTTCTCCTCAATGTCAATCAGATCCAAACCAAATGGGAAATCTGACTGAATACATGCACATACTTTGCAACTGTCATAGTGTTTTGCTGTAGAGTGAGAAATTCTACCTTCTTCTTATAACTTACATGCTCCAAAATAAACTTCTTTTTAAATTATCTCTCAAAAGCTTCCTAAATTGCGGCTTTTGGCATGGCCCTAATATGTTCACGGATACTTTTCCACCATGTATCCACGACATCTCTGAACATAGATGCTATAAGTATTACTTGTTGCTTCAGCGTACAAGTTAGTGAATCAAAAACATTCTCCATGTGCACAAACCATTCGTCAGTTTGTAGCGGATCCTCTCTTCCTTTGAATTTTGGAGCCCCTCTTATCCGGAACTTCTCATATAGAGAGTTAGGATCACTAGCTTAATTTTGCCTTTCCAGAAGAACGGCTAGTTGCATCTGCATGGCTGCTTAGTTGGCATTACTTGTAGCCAGTTAATGCATCAGCATCATAAATTGCTTATCTGTATTGCATGTAGGATGAGGAGGTGGAGGCGGTGGAGGATTCACATCGTCTAATACGATGTCATCATGATCATTACCTCCTGTATTATTACTCGTGCTTGATCCAAAAGCCACTTATCTGTAATTATAATAGTGGTTAGCTAAGAACAACACCTTAATAGAAGGTAAGTTATAGTTCCTTGTACAAAATCAATCTCCCAATTAGACCTATCGTATCCTCACCATGTTTCCTAGGGTTACTAAGTCTTTTAATTGACTATTTAATGCTTTGATACCATTACTTACGTATGTCATGCCCCAAACCCGAGAATTAGGGATTGGAAAAGGCCCCGGGGTGTGGCACACATAATCCTATAGCAATCCGTGCATGTGAAGACATACACAAACCACTACACGGGAGATTCCACAGGTACGTGTGAAGAAGTTCCACAAACAAATAGATTCTGTTTCAAACAATTAAGTGGAAGCCTATGAAATACACCTATAATGATCATAAGCAATAATAAAAACATCATTCATTCATAATAATACCTAAAGGCTGTTACTTAACCATCCACATACTCATGACAACAAAATGCTACAATACAATTATAAAAATCCAAAACACATGTCCATCAAATCTTAGGCCCAAAACAACATGAAATAGATGGCATGTTTATGTTAGATTTTGTGGACTCAATCCATCAGTTGATGTAATAAATTGATTAACTTCTTTATTTATCAATAAAATCATGCTTTACCTTCATGAGATGAATGTTATTTTACTACTTCATGGACATGACCAATACATATGACATAATGGTTCATGAGTTGAATTGGGTCCCATTAGTATATTAGATGTGATATATGTGCATGGATGAGATCCACACGCGAGAGATATATGTCACAAATCTTATACCTAAATAGTTTCACAACCAGTAATGAGACTGTGCATCTCATTTGATAAAGTTGCAGCACTTTGTTCACTATGAGATAGTGTGATTTGTCTCGATCATCAGAATGTAAGATTCTGGATCACAATGCTGGTACATTAGATGTATTGAAGGACCATGAGATGCACCTTATGGAATTCTGTCTCAATAATAAGGTTTGCTATTATAATTCCCTAGCAATAGGCTCTCAATCCTGAGACATTGATGAATTCAAGTTTCTATCTATTCATTTGCTTTGAGTCACCAATGAGTGAGGCCGATTGTAGGTTAACACCTCGGTGTCTCGGGTATGTGGTAGTAGAACTGTGGGAACGTTGAAAGATCAAGATGGAATCTATCTCTATTATCCTCTTATGCCAATTAATGGATTTGTCATTAGTAAGTGCGCACCCATCTCAATTAAGAGTTAATTGGATGGTACTGATGATTACTGTGATTAATTGGGGCTCAAGGATAATAAGATGTGGAACTTATATTGAAAGAGATAGATTTATTCCAATTGATCCACGGTTATTGATAGAGGGGCCTACTTGTGGTAATTGGGAAGTTTAGGGTCTTCATTGTAATTTATTCCTAAGACTGGAGTGCAATTGCATTTATATAGTGGTGTTATTTGTAATTAACTGTGCGCCCGTATTGCACATGAGATGTGGGGTCGCGGTGTTCCAGTTGGAGCTGGCTTTCTAAGGAATCCCTAGTGGTCCCCACGCTAGCCCAAGTTATTGGAAAATACTAATCCGACTTAAACTCTAGAAAGAAAGGATTAGAAAGGAGAAAGTTGCTAATTGCTTTGGAAGTAAGACTTCTATTTCAATTAAGCAAAGAAGAGATTTGAAAATATATATAAAATCTCTTGGATGTCCAATAAGAGTCTCTCACGCCCAAAACCCTGTTCGTGCAAGAGTTGTACGAGTTTCTTTCTCCTTCTCTCTTCTAATTCCTTGGAGTTTCGAGTTGGGACTTCTCCTGGAGATTCCACCAATCTTTTTGAGAAAAGAAATCCAGTTCAGGTCATAGCTTAGAAGGCTAAGAGGTGTTGAAGATTCTCATCATCAAGTAGAGTCACAACTTCTCCATTAAAGTACTACGAATCTCCAAAGGTATGATCTACTTCTTGCATGTCGTAGATTATTATGGATGTTTAGTGCTGTTTGATTCTGTCTTTTAGATAGAATATTTACTGTACATGGTCACGAGATTGAGGATAATGCATCCTGGATTGGGTTTTTGGTCTTATGGATAATTGATCCCTGTGTCATGTGGGTCAAAAGTTTTGAAAATCTATCCACGAGACCCACCTACTTTCAACAGTTTAACACAAGTCCAAGCATGTCCAAACTTAACAATCTAACAAAAAAACCCATTGACACTCTTCATAGGATAACTAATAGAAAACATCGCCTTTATACCACTCATCTATACCCCAAGGTACCGTTGAGGTTCTTTCTAGGGGTGCATCAATTACCGAACTAGCGTTGGGTTAGATACCTGTAACACCAAGGATAGTACTATTAACATGACAGTCAAGCAAATATAGAGATATATAAGACTATCATAATGTATCAATTGAATTAGAGAACATATTGATTATAAAAGAACAATAATCATAAGTTAGGCATATTGTGCATGAAATTAGCATGAATAACGAATCATGAACAGAATATCATAACACACTAGTTGGCATCCACGAGGCTATATTCTCTCTTAATAGAGCATACAACATATAGAGGGGACTATCGCTAAGGGATCAATATAGCTTCCAAGAAACGCCGACCAACTCCTTTATAAACTACTGCAGCAGTGACATAAGATATACCCAAATTGGTCCTATCGAATCAAAGATAGGTATAAGCTAAGTGGTGCTGACACAACGTATCAAGACACAAATTGGTCTTGTCGAATCTAAGATAGGTACAAGCTAAGTGGTGCCGACTCGACGTATCAAGACCTTCCCGAATTCATATCATATATACTTATCATCAAGCATAGCAATTGTCTCATGTTCATATATTCATACTTATCATCAATCATAGCAATCACCTCATTATATATATTAAAGCTACAAGAATGGAGGCCTTAGTGTCACGCCCCGAACCCGAGAATTGGGGATTAGTGATGGGTTCCGAGGAATGACACACGTACCCGTGACAATTCGTGACGTGACTAGACACGTACGAACAGTCATAAGGGTGATCCCACAGGTACGTGTGAGGAAAATCCATAAACACGTATCATCTACATCAAGCATATAAGCGGAAACCTAGAGATTCCACCCACATATATATCATGAACATCCATAAAACATTCATCTTAATCCATTAAATAGACAAGTATGTTAACTGAATCCAACTACATGCATAAGTACGGACGTACAGGATAAAATACAAATATCAAGATGCCAAAATGATCCCTAAGTCCAAACCCAAAATGATCCCTATTGCACTCTGTCGAGGAGAATCATGAAAAGATGTCATTCTCGTTCCACTCATTCACATCCCGAGGTAATGCTGGGGTTCCCTCCGAGGTCACGCTGACTGCCGGATTGGCATCAGGTTCCGTGCCTGTAACACCATGGTAATTCTAGTTAACACGACGGTTAAACAAAAATAAGGATACATGAGCTCAACATGATAGATCAATGTAATTAAAATGGCATACTGATTAAAAGAGATCAATATTGATGTCTAGGCAATAATGCATGTGAGTCAGCATGAACAGTGAATCATGAAATAAGGAATATATCATACCAACATGGCAACCACATCTGCTATCTCCTCTCTTAAAGAGAGTAAACTGATCCCTGGGAAACCACTAGCGGCCGGGCCAGGATCGACTAGCTGCCCGCGAGAGCGTCAACTCACTCTCCTGATACTACTACAGTAGGCAACTGATAAAACACTCCCATAGGGTCCTGTCGAACCTCCTATGGGGTATAAGCTAAGTGGCGCCATCTCTAAATATGTCGAGAATAATCTGATGTCATTACGTACTATACACTGATCTGTCAAGAATAGGTTTACAACTAATAACTGGTCATCATTAATGCAACTGATCTAAATCCTTATGTGGAGGTCAAGGTTATTATCAATATGAATGCAATTAGATTGTAGGGTTATCAAGGACAAATTACTAGCGAATCCTATATTAGATAATCCAGGTTTCCAAGGTCATTCAATACGGTGTATTCATAAGACATTCGGTGTCCCGGTATTACCATTCTCGGTGTTACCTCATGTTGTATATAAAGGACACTTCACCTTATGCCAACACCCATGACGTAACATTGAAAACTAACCAGAGAATTCAGAAGAAAAGAGTGAAGCTCGACACTCCTCCTTCTCCATGTTAATCATCGTTGGGCTAGTTTCGGGTAGCAAAGGATCCAATTCTATGGTCCTATATGATTTTAGATTGAACCTACAACCTATAGTAAGTGTGGGTGGACACCTCAGTCTTTTTCTAAGGTTGAAGGGAGTAACCTATCGTTAGGCTATCCCATGGACTATAGAAAGTCCATTGTCAAGCATAGAATTCATTTTGAAACACATTTCTATAAGTTACAGGTCAGGTTTACCCGACCAATCAGGTGTTTGTCCGACTGGTCGGACCGCTTTCAGTAGAGTGATTCGACCGATCGGGCTGAATGGCTGACTGGTTGGACTACCAGGAAGGCAATTCGACCAATCCGGCTTCAGGACCGACCGGTAAGCCCTGAAGCACTCTGTTACGGGAGGGCTTCCTTTCCAAATGATTTTCTCTTCCAATACACCATTCTACCTGCAATAAAACCAATCTAAAAGCTTTCATTCCACACTCTTGGGTTCCCTACAGGACCATTATCAATTTATTCATCATGAATCACCATAAAACACAAATCAATCCATGTATTTTCCATTGAGCTGTAAAAAGGGTAAAAATACAAAATCTCATCAAGAATCAAGAAATAGACCATGCATGTAAAGAAAATGTATTCTTATACTTGCCTTAAGCTTAGTGCTTCACCCAAATCGATTTGCCCCTTATTTAGATGGTGAAGGAGGCTCCTCTAATGAAAATCTAACACATGCATGAAGAGAATGAGAATGGAATGCATGCATGCTAATAAATGGGTTTTCTTGACCGTCATGGAAGTCAATAACTCAAAGGGAAGATGGGATTCCTTACCTCAAACTTCCAACAAGCAAGAGGATGAGAACAGTGCCTCGATTCCAACGATTCCAACAAAGAACAAGGAAAGAATGGAGAGGAAGAAGGAGAAGACTCCAGCCTCTAGCATGCAAGTCTAATCACTAAGGAATGAGGGCTAGGAAGATGAGGAAGATGATGGAAGAATGGGGGAAAATAGGTGCTGCAACGAGATGGAGGAAGGAAGGAGAATGTGGGTCGATGGTGGGTTAGGGTTTTAAATGAGTGAAATTCTGAAATTTACAAATTAGCCCCTCTGTTTAGGTATATTTCAATTTGAAGTAGCTGGACTCAAAATGGGTTGAGATGGGTCCAAGCGAAATTGGGCCAAACATAAAAGATGTCCAACAAGATAAAACTCACCCAATGCAACTAATATGATGCATTAGTAATGTAAAACCATGAAAATGCTAAATACAAAAGGTCTTGGACTACCTAATAAGGTTCGAACCCGACCCGACTACTTATCCATGACCCAAACCTCTTGAGATCTGAGCTTAATTAGCCTAGTTACATATTAATTAAATAAACCCAACTTAATTACTATAAATCATAATTATCTAGGGTTGGAACCTTACATCCTCCCCTTCTAAAAGAACATTCAGTCCTCCGAATGCAGCTTACCTCTGGCAAAAGTCCTGGATACTTCTCACGAACTTGCTCTTCAAGCTCCCACGTAGCTTGTTCGGGTCCATGATGCTCCCAAAGAATCTTGACCCACTTGATCGTTCGGGTACGAAGCACTTGATCCTTGTTGTCGATGACACGAAGAGGTCGCTCCGCATAGCTCGCATCCGATTCCACTTGGATGTCATCCATCTCGAGAACATGAGAGGGGTTCGGAAGATATTTCCTAAGCATTGATACGTGAAACACGATGTGGACTCCGGCGAGTTGAGGCGGTAGCTCCAACCGATACACAAAATCTCAGCTCCAACCGATACACCAAATCTCCCACTCTACTCTGAATCTCAAATGGGCTAATAAATTGTGGAGCAAGCTTGCCATTCTGACCAAACCTAATAGTGCCTTTCATTGGAGAAACCTTTAGGAAAACCTTGTCTCCTACCTGGAACTGGAGAGGTCTTCGACAATTTTCTGCATAGGTCTTCTGATGAGATCTTGTGATCCTCAATCTGTATTGGACCTTTCGCACTTTCTCCGCTGTATCTGCAATGATAGAGGGTCCATGAAAACTCCTAACTCCAACTTCTTCCCAACACACCGGTGTATGACACTTGCGTCCGTACAAAGCTTCGAATGGGGCCATTCCGATACTCGCGTGATAGCTATTGTTATACGCAAATTCGCACAAAGAGAGATGTTTGTCCCATTCCTTCCCAAAGTCTAGCACGCTAGCTCGAAGCATATCCTCTAGAGTCTGTATCGTACCCTCCGACTGTCCATCGGTCTGAGGATGGTACGCTGTGCTGAAGTTGAGCTGGCTACCCATGGATTGCTGAAAAGATCGCCAGAAGGACAAGACAAATCTACTATCCCTGTCTGAGACTATAGACACCGGAGTGCCATGCAATCGCATGACCTCATCAATAAATACCTTGGCCATCTTATGAAATTTCATCCCCTTCCTAAAAGGAATAAAATGGGCTGATTTCGTCAATCGGTCAACAA
Source organism: Sextonia rubra (assembly GCA_037013555.1). Taxonomy (NCBI): domain Eukaryota; kingdom Viridiplantae; phylum Streptophyta; class Magnoliopsida; order Laurales; family Lauraceae; genus Sextonia; species Sextonia rubra. The sequence continues at coordinate 14,262,997 of JASUAD010000011.1, forward strand.
TCACCCAGATAGCATCATGACGTCTACTCGTCCGAGGTAGCCCTAAGACAAAATCCATCGAGGTATTCTCCCATTTCCACTTGGGAATATGGAGGGGATGTAACAAACCGGGAGGCTTCTTATGCTCAGCCTTTACACGCTAGCAGGTAAGACATCTAGCCACAAACTTGCAATGTCTCTCTTCATATTGTTTGTTTTGAAGCTATGGAGATATTATTTGTACGGAAAGAGATTTGAGGTTCATAGTGACCATCATAGTCTTCAGTACTTATTCTCTCAACATGATCTTAATATGAGGCAGCGTCGATGGCTAGAGTTTATAAAGGATTACAACTTTCTAATCAAATACCTTCCAGGAAAGGGCAATGTGGTGGCTGACGCTTTGAGTAGGAAGTCGACGGGTGAGATGGCAACATTGTTTGGTGAGTGGACTTTGGTGGAAGAATTTCAGAATTTGGATGCGAGGGTAGAACTTGTGGATGATAAGGTGATGCTAGTGGCCATGTTTGTTTTTGAACCAACATTGATTCAACAGATTAAGGAGAAACAGTTTGAGGACCCGGAGTTCATCAAGATCCGAGAGCATATAACTTTGAGGCCAGATTTCAGATTGGTTGATAGTGTGCTATATTTTCAGGATAGATTATGTGTTCCAACAGTCTAGAATCTAAAAGAAGTGATCATGGCCGAAACACATCATTCATCATTCCCGATATTCTATACATCCCGGGAGTACTAAGATGTACTGAAATTTGAATGGAAAGTTTTGGTGGAACAATATGAACTAAGATGTACTGAAATCAACTTCTCCTTAAGCAATTGAAAACTCAACTCGCATTCATCCGACCAAACGAATAGTTCATTCTTCCGAGTAAATCTAGTCAATGGCGCTGCAATCTTGGAGAAATCTTTAACAAATCTCTGATAGTAACCTAAAGACCAACAAAACTTCTAACTTTGGCAACTGTCTTTGGGCTTTGCCAACTGGTTATCACTTCAATCTTGGCGGGGTCTACTGCAAGTCCATCCTTTGAAATAATATGTCCTAAGAAAACTACTTGTCTCAACCAGAAGTCACACTTGTCCAACTTGGCATACAATTGATGGTCTCTCAATAACTGAAGTGAAGTCCTCAAATGCCCAGCATGTTCATCTCAGGTCTTGGAATACACTAATACATTATCAATGAAAATCACCACAAATTGGTCAAGAAAAGGAGAAAATATTCTGTTCATCAAAGCCATGAATGCAGCAAGGGCATTGGTTAACCCAAATGGCATAACTAAGAACTCATAATGCCCATATCTAGTTCTGAAAGCTTTCTTGGGTGTCTTGATATCTTACTCATAGCTAGTGATATCCAGACCTCAAGTCAATCTTAGAGAAAAATGTTGCACCCTGCAATTGGTCAAACAATTCATCTATTCGAGACAGTGGATATTTGTTCTTGATTGTCACCTGGTTCAACTACCTGTAATCAATGCACATCCTAAAGAGGCCATCTTTCTTCTTCACAAATAGGACTGGGGCTCCCCATGGCGATGAACTAGGGTGAATAAATCCCTTGTCCAATAGATCCTACAACTACACCTTAAGCTCCTGTAGTTCGGCAGGCGCCATTCTATATGGGGCTCTAGAAATCGGGGCTGTACCGGGCGCAAGCTCTATAGAGAAATCTACTTCCCTAACTGGAGGAAGACCAAGAACTTCGTCTGGAAGCACATCCAGAAATTCACAGGCTATAGGAATCTCTTGTAACTTTAGAGGTGACTTCTTTCTTAACTATGAAAGCAATGTACCCCTTACAACCATTCCGAATTAACCTCTCTGCCCGAAGTACAGAAATTATCCCGGTGTTTGAACTCTTCTTCTCACCTCGAAAAACAACACTTGGTCCAGCTTCATCAATTCTTATGGTAACAGTCTTACAAAAACAATCCAAACATACTATATACTTATTCAACCAGTCCATGCCTAAGATCACGTCAAAATCATGCATAGGTAGCATAATGAGTTCCACCGGAAATGACATCTCACCAATCACAACCTTACAACTAGGGTAGTACACCTAACAAATTACCTTCTTATCTACAGGGCTGAAAACATGTAGCTCATTTGGTAACTGTGCTGGTAACTCCTGTATTCTCCTAGAAAACTGAGGTGAAATGAATGAATGCGATGATCCTGAATTAAATAAAACCTTGGGTTCTATGCCACAGATAGAGACCTTACTTACAACCGTATAGTCTGCCGCTTCTGCCTCCTCTGAAGTAACTGCATATGCACGGCCTTGACGTTGAGGTCGGTTAGATTGTCCTTATCTTGGCTGGCTCTGTCCTGATCACGATGGCCCTTGGCTTTGCTTTGTGGGTGCTTGCTGTCATGAAAGAGCAGATGGTGGGGTCCTAGAAGACTGTGAAGACTGCTGCTGTTGTGAGACTAGTTCTGTACTCCTCCTCTTTGGGTATTCAGATTTTTGATGTCCCATAGAGCCATAAATATAACACGCTCCTGTCACTTTCTAACACTTGCTAGTTTCATGATTCTTCCCACACACGTTACAAACCGGCCTAGAAGAACTACTAACAACTACCTTCTGCTTCTTGGAGTATTGCTGGCTCTTCCCTGAAGCGGGGTACTCCTCCTTGGTTCACCTAAAAACAAACTCCTTTCAATCTCTTCTGTTGCATAGGCCCTCTCCACGGCGTCATCATACTCTGTTGGGCACTGAAAGGCCATAGCGTGTCCCCTAATAGCTGGCCTTAATCCTTCAAGGAACCTTTCAACTCTCTTTCCTTCGGTATCGATCAAATCTGCAGCAAACCGAGAGAGCTGACTAAAAATGTGCACATACTCCGCTATCATCATGGTGCCTTGTTGTAAAGAAAGGAGTTCTGCTTTCTTCTTGCAGGGTGACATGCTCAGGGATGAACTTCTTCTTAAATTGACTCTTGAAAGCATCCCAAATAGTCGCTTCAGGCATGGCCTTGATGTGATCATGGACCGTCTTCCACCAAACATCCGCCACATCCCTAAACATCAAGGCTGTCAATACCACTTGCTGTGCCCTCATACAAGTCAAAGATTCAAAAACATTCTTTATGTGCTCAAGCCATTCATCCGCTTGTAATGGGTTTTCTCTTCCTGTGAATTTGGTAGCTCCTCTCTTCCTGAACTTCTCAAATATAGAGTTCGGGTCTCCCGCTGGGTTATGCTTTTCTAACAAGGCCGCTAGTTGCATTTGCATCGCCACTTGGTTGGCATTGCTCGCCGCCAACTGATGCATCATCATCATAAAAGCGTTCCTCGGTTGAATACGTAGGACGAGGAGGTGGAGACGGTGGAGGATCAACGCCCTCTATCTCCACATTATCATGGTTATTATCTCCCATGTTGTTACCAATTCCTGATCCAGAAGCCATTTATTTGCACTATAATAGTAATCAGTCTCAATCGACGCTAATACAAAAGATAACTATAAATCCTTATGCAAAAATCTATCCCCCAACTAGATCTATCGTGTCCTCACCACGTTTCCTAAGGTTGCTAAGTCTTTTAATTGACTTATCAATGCTCTGATACCATACTTACGTATGTCACGCCCCCAACCCGAGAATTGGGGATTAATGATGGGTTCCGAGGAATGACACACATACCCGTGACAATTCGTGACGTGACTAGACTCGTATGAACAGTCATAAGGGTGATCCCACAGGTGTGTGTAAGGAAAATCCATAAACACGTGTCATCAACATCAAGCATATAAGCGGAAACCTAGAGATTCCACCTACATATATATCATGAGCATCCATAAAACATTCATCGTAATCCATTAAATAGACAAGTCTGTTAATTGAATCCAATTACATGCATAAGTACGGAAGTACATGATAAAATACAAATATCAAGATGCCAAAATGATCCGTAAGTCCAAACCCAAAATGATCCCTGTTGTGCTCTGTCGAGGAGAATCACGAAAAGATGTCATTCCCGTTCCACTAATTTACATCCCGAGGTAACACTGGGGTTCCCTCTGGGGTCACATTGACTGCCAGATTGGCATCGGTTCCGTACCTGCAACACCATGGTAATTCTAGTTAATACGATGGTTAAGCAAAGATAAGGATACATGAGCTCAACATGATAGTTCAATGTAATTAAAATGACATACTGATCAAAAGAGATCAATATCGATGTCTAGGCAATAATGCATGTGAGTCAGCATGAATAGTGAATCATGAAATAAAGAATATATCATACCAACATGGCAACCACATCTGTTATCTCCTCCCTTAAAGAGAGTAAACTGATCCTTAGGAAACCATTAGGGCCGGTCTAAGACCAATTAGCTGCCCGCGAGAGCGTCAACTCACTCTCCTGATACTACTGCAGTAGGCAACTGATAAAACACTCTCATGGGGTCCCGTCGAACCTCCTGTGGGGTATAAGCTAAGTGGCGCCGACTCTAAATATGTTGGGAATAATCTGATGTCATTACGTACTATACACTGATCTGTTTATACTGAAACGAGAAGATAACTCAACCTTGTTGAAGATATCAAGAATAGGTTCACAACTAATAACTGGTCATCATTAATGCAACTGATCTAAATCCTTATGTGGAGGTCAAGGTTATTATCAATATGAATGCAATTAGATTGTAGGGTTATCAAGGACAAATTACTAGCCAATCCTATATTAGATAATCCAGGTTTCCAAGGTCATTCAATACGGTGTATTTATAAGACATTCGGTGTCCCGGTATTACCATTCTCGGTGTTACCTCATGTTGTATATAAAAGACACTTCACCTTATGCCAACACCCATGACGTAACATTGAAAACTAACCAGAGAATTCAGAAGAAAAGAGTGAAGCTCGACACTCCTCCTTCTCCATGTTAATCATCGTTGGGCTAGTTTCGGGTAGCAAAGGATCCAATTCTATGGTCCTATATGGTCTTAGATTGAACCTACAACCTATAGTAAGTGTGGGTGGACACCTCGGCCTTTTTCTAAGGTTGAAGGGAGTAACCTATCATTAGGCTATCCCATGGACTATAGAAAGTCCATTGTTAAGCATAGAATTCATTTTGAAACACATTTCTATAAGTTACAGGTCAGGTTTACCCGACCAATCAGGTGTTTGTCCGACTGGTCGGACCGCTTTCAGTAGAGTGATTCGACCGATCGGGCTGAATGGCTGACTGGTTGGACTACCAGGAAGGCAATTCGACCAATCCGGCTTCAGGACCGACCGGTAAGCCCTGAAGCACTCTGTTACGGGAGGGCTTCCTTTCCAAATGATTTTCTCTTCCAATACACCATTCTACCTGCAATAAAACCAATCTAAAAGCTTTCATTCCACACTCTTGGGTTCTCTAAAGGACCATTATCAATTTATTCATCATGAATCACCATAAAACACAAATCAATCCATGTATTTTCCATTGAGCTGTAAAAAGGGTAAAAATACAAAATCTCATCAAGAATCAAGAAATAGGCCATGCATGTAAAGAAAATGTATTCTTATACTTGCCTTAAGCTTAGTGCTTCACCCAAATCGATTTGCCCCTTATTTAGATGGTGAAGGAGGCTCCTCTAATGAAAATCTAACACATGCATGAAGAGAATGAGAATGGAATGCATGCATGCTAATAAATGGGTTCTCTTGACCGTCATGGAACTCAATAACTCAAAGGGAAGATGGGATTCCTTACCTCAAACTTCCAACAAGCAAGAGGATGAGAACAGTGCCTCGATTCCAACGATTCCAACAAAGAACAAGGAAAGAATGGAGAGGAAGAAGGAGAAGACTCCAGCCTCTAGCATGCAAGTCTAATCACCAAGGAATGAGGGCTAGGAAGATGAGGAAGATGATGGAAGAATGGGGGAAAATCGGTGCTGCAACGAGATGGAGGAAGGAAGAAGAATGTGGGTCGATGGTGGGTTAGGGTTTTAAATGAGTAAAATTCTGAAATTTACAAATTAGCCCCTCTCTTTAGGTATATTTGAATTTGAAGTAGCTAGACTCAAAATGGGCTGAGATGGGTCCAAACTAAATTGGGCCAAACATAAAAGATGTCCAACATGATGAAAATCACCCAATGCAACTAATATGATGCATTAGTAATGTAAAACCATGAAAATGCTAAATACAAAAGGTCTTGGACTACCTAATAAGGTTCGAACCCGACCCGACTACCTATCCATGATCCAAACCTCTTGAGATCCGGGCTCAATTAGCCTAGTTACATATTAATTAAAGTAAAACCGACTTAATTACTATAAATCATAATTATTTAGGGTTGGAACCTTATACTTAGGAAGGTGCCACATCATCACCCTACTTTTTTCTTTTTTTCTAGAGCGCCACATCATCTTCCGAAAATGTGACACATGACGCAAAAAAATCACTAACTTTCCTAAAATGTCTCCCTTACCACCATGCCTAAAATCTCTTTCTCATCAACCATTTTAATTAGACCCCATTTTAAATTATTTCTTAAAATCCATCCCTCATCCACCATATTTAGAGTGATTGTAATGAATTACTCTTATCACCTAAAATAGGGAATAAATATCTTTTTTAACTTGTCCATGAGCTATCCTAAATAGGAGGTGACGAAAATCTAAATTCAAATTCAAATTCAAATTCAAACTTACCTTTTATCACTACACATCAAGCCCAAATTATTGCATCCAATGCATATCTCTCATATTAATTCTTCTAATCAAACTTTTGTGATTTGGTTTTTGAAATAAATAAAATAGTTGTAGTGCCACATCATACAAGCTTTTGTTTTTTATAAAGAAAATAATATTATGCAAGTCTTTTCATTACCAATTAGAATAAGCAATCCAATCCATTTTGCAACCCATAAGATCTGCATCCACTCTCTCCCATGGGTTATCACAATACAAATCTCTCCATTAGCAATGGGAGAATGCACTCAAGGAAGGAATTGATCAATGCGGTGAACCTCCTTTCTTCTCGAACCAAGTGTGTGCATGAGAAAATCCATACGATTCGGTCCCCAGCAATGAAGCCTTTGAGATCCCCACCATCTCTGCCAAGGTACCCCAATATCTTTATATGGGTTTTTCTTCGACATAGTATTGCTGGTGTTCATAATAAGATCAGTCAATAATAATGCCCTTTATCCCAATTAAGTATGCTTTTTTACATGCTTTTCTGTTATGAGTGCAATAGTGATTGGCTTCTGTGAACTAATGGAATGGAGACTCATGTAGTGTTTTTTAATTGAATTCAATGTTGAGTTTAAGTTACACTCCACACAAGCTTTTTAGGTATGTATTAAGTGTTTTATTAATTATTTCTTTGTTTTCTCTTGAGCACAGATGACCATTGTTACATGGAAAGTGTTGTTCTGCTAATAAGTCTTTATCGACAATGATTTTAGATGCCTTTGAAAGCTCTGGTTACCTATTGGATGTGGTAGTTTATCAACTTGATTTATAAAAATGAACATCCATAAATATTGAGAGGCAAAGAAGGCACGGCTATATATACTATCAATGCTACAAAATAGTAGAAACCCAAAGTTGACTTTCTGTTTGTTGCTCTCCTTTTTAGCTTTTGTCAAACTAAGCTTTGTTACTACTCTTTGTACACAAAACAATATGCTATTACTTAATGGACTATTGCATATTTTAGAGAATTGAATATAATATTCACATTTATGTCTTCCTATGATAGATCCCAATTGTCACAGCATAATAATTTTTTCCCATTAAAATACCCAACAAAAGAATAACCCCAAAATTTTTTTTCTTTTTTTCTTTTTTGGGTTCCTCTTTTTTTCCCCACACCATTTCATGTTATTTCAGCAATAAAAAAAATTTAATTGAAGGATGCACGTACAACAAGTGCCTATTTGCCTATTTCAAATTCTTAACATGCAAAAAATGATGAAGCTTCTCTCATTCATGGAGGTCAACTAGTAAGGCATGGTACTTCTTTTTCAATACCATTTTCGTAGTCCCTAAGTCAATTACACTCAATTAAGTTGTATGTGTGCTTCAAACAGTTTTTATTGATATGGAACTTGCATGAGTTATGTTGATATGGTATTTTTGCACTCAGTGAGTTAATATAACTCGATGAAGTTACATATGTGTGAGGAAGGTTTTCTTGATAGAAGCAATGATTCTGTCAAACATACACTTTGTCATTTAATGCCATTCAAGCAGCATGCAATACTCAATAAAATTCTTCATATTTTTATAACTTTATGAAGTAAGGCATAAGATTTTTATATTTATCATATCGAAATCATTTGAGACTCATTTAATTTTCACATTTATTTCTATTCTTAATTTTTACATTTATAGTTTCTCTCTCTTTCTCTCTCTAAAATATTATATGAAAAATCAAAATAAGTAGAAATTATAATTTCAATTATATATATTAAAGCTACAAGAATAGTTAACTTTTCTTTTTTTGCTTACTATTGATTTTAATTTACTTTTTTTTGTAATTTTTTAATATTTTATTATATAAGCTCATTTTATTTACTAAAATAAGATCTTAAAACTTTCTTCTAAAATTCTTTTCATTTATAAAATGGACCCTTTACTCCATTTTTTATTTTTTTCATTAAATCTTGAAAAATAACATCAGATATATTATTTTTAAATTTACTTATTTTTACTCTTATTTCATGTTTTTCATTTGTGTAACAACCCGCCCCGCACAATCGAGGTATTGTCCGCTTTGGACTTCCCAGGAGGTCACCCATCCTGAAATTGCTCTGATTCGAGCACGCTTAACTTTATAGTTTTTATGGAAGTCCTCACGTTTTGTCCCCAAAAGGCACCTCGACAAGTTAAGACGGATTCTTACTTATATTCTTTACATTCAAGCACTCTTGGGACTGGTTTGTTACAGGCCCACCAGCTTCCACCGGATATGTCCCCATATCCACACATATCGGACCGAAGATGGCCTCATAAGCGATGTGGGACTTTGCTCCCACCCCTAGCCAGGACACGGACTCAAGAGGTCACCCAAGGGGCATCAAACCCCGCCACTACTCAGAGGAGAGCCATCCCCTTCTCTGATACCATATGTAACAACCTGCCCCACACAATTGAGGTATTGTCCGCTTTGGACTTCCCAGGAGGTCACCCATCCTGAAATTGCTCTGACTCAAGCATGCTTAACTTTATAGTTTTTATGGAAGCCCTCACGGTTTTGTCCCCAAAAGGCACCTCGATAGTTTATGACGGATTCTTACTTATATTCTTTACATTCAAGCACTCTTGGGACTGGGTCGTTACATAGGTGTACATACATACATACTACAGTCATACCATAAGTTATCATTATCATAGAAACCTATCCAAACGGACCTATCGGAACCTCACCACGCTTCCTAATGTTGCTAAGTCTTTTAAGTGACTTTTTGGAGTGTCTCTGATACCATTACTTACGTATGTCATGCCCCAAACCCGGGAATTTGGGGATTTGAGTGGGCCCCCAGGGCGTGGATACGTAATCCTGTAGAAATCCGTGCCCTGAAGAATTATGCACGAATTCCTACAAGGGAGATTCCACAGGAACGTGTGAGGTATGCTGACACACGTACAAACATAACTTATCATAAACGACATCTTGCGAAATACTCAGTAATTATCAAGAGCACAAGCTTTCATAAGTAAACAGATAAACATACAGGAGAGTTAAAGTATTTAAGTACATTTCCCAATTGGTTCTTAAAAGATTGATACAAAAGTCCCAGCATAATATCCATAAAATAGACGCTCTCCGTAGGATAGCTAGTAGTAGACGTCGCCATCCATCCATTCGCTTACACCCCAAGGTACCGTTGGGGTACCCTCCGAGGCTGCGTCATTGTCCTCGTTGGGACCGGGATCTGGATCTGCAATACCAAGGGTAACACTATTAACACGACGGTTAAGCAAGTACTAAGGCATATGAAACAAATACAACATGATGTGGTAACAAGAACAATCACTAAACATGATGCATGAGTGAGGAATTATAATTAAAATATCATACATACTGATTGGCAACCACGATGTTCTATTCTCCCAAAAGGGAGCATACATATCGTATGGGTCGCTAGGGGATCAGGCTAGCTTCTCGAGGAGCGTCGATAACCCCTCTGTAAACCTACTGCAGTGGTGACTTACAAATACCCAAAAGGGCAAAAGCTAAGTGGTGCCGACTCATAATCAATCAGACTAGTCATAACATACATAAGGAACAGTTAATCATAATCAGTGAAACACATGCACATGGGCTACAAAGGCCCAAGCTTCGGCTATACCCTGGCTAGCAAGCACACACTCAATAGAAGCTCTGGCTTGCCAGACACGCACTCATTAGAAGCTCAGGTCTGAATTGCCGCGGGTTTCCTAGAGGAAGTGAACTCGATAACAATTCATGTCAAGGGTAGTATAGCGTGACAATATGAATGCATTCCAATGAAGTAGTATTTCCCGATCCCCAAGGACATTCAACACGATGTATTCATAAGACGTCTGGTGTCAATGTGTTGCCATTTCTTGGTATTGCCTTGTGTACGTAAAGAACACCCCTTCTTATGCCAACATCCATGACTTGTCTTTGGGGAAATCATCCGGAATTCATTTATCCTCTTACTGTGTCCTTACCGTCGGGCCCGTGTAGAGGTAAGAGGGTGCCAATATAAAGTCCCACTAATCATTGAGGTTCCTATCATTGAGGTTCCTAACATCCTACATTCATTGGGTTCTTACGGCTTAGCCGTATACAATGCTACGGCTTAGCCGAGGGGGGGGGTCACTGTTCATCCGGATTTTCGGCGCATTTACGGTTCACCCGTATATTGGCCTACGATTTAGCCGTGCTAAGCCTACGGCTAGGTTACGGGGAGGTCACGGCTTAGCCGAAGTGTATTACACGGTGCAGCTATCTGCAAACCATAGAAGGAACTGGGTTTTGTGAGATCTTAGGAAAGCTCGCCGTAGGAAGGCCTACGGCTTGGGTACGGGCTGGATACAGCTTAGCCATAGGGAAATTCACGGCGTAACCGTAAGCAAACCGTAGTTCAAAATCCCATTCTACTGCTCTCTGGACTTTGAGCCGTAGATGCTTACGGCTTAGCCGTAGATCCACCGTAAGCTTCAGAAATCACAATCCAGTTCTGTAGCTCAATTTCTGTGCAAAATCAACACAAAACTGACTTGTGAGGAAGTTCCAAGGCTTAATTGAAAGGTCCTTGAGATTATCCTATACGCACACCTCTTGTTCCTTTCTTATCATTCTAACTTAATACACACTACATTCATATCAATTAAAACACATAAGGGAAATAACTGAAATTCAAGATATGAAGAGCTAGTTCAATACAGTATAACTTATTCATTCATGCAACACAGATGACCTTAATACTTGCCTTATCACCAGTGTTAACTCTCCCAACTCTTTCTTGCTGAATACTCAAAGGAAGATCTCTAATGAGAAGTTGGTTCTCTACATGACAACATAAAATTGATAAATGGAATGTTGAGTTGCATGCATGTCATGGATTGGAGTCTCCTTGACCCCAACCAACTTGAATATATGGAATGGGAGCAAAACCCTCACCTTGATGAGATGTAACTTGACCTGGATATGCTTCCTAGGGAAGTAAATACTCCTATGAGGAAGAGGAAGATAGTTGAAGGCTTTCCCTAACACATGCACGATCCCAATCCTAGTAGCTCGCTGATTCGGAAGTGGAAGAGAAGGGACCCAGGGAGAAGGAGAGGAGTTTCAACACAGAGAACACAGAAGAAGAGAGTACGTTGAGTGTTTCTTTTCATTTTAAACATAACTTCTCCTTAAATCACATGCAAGCCCACTTGTTTTCAGAATTTTCAATTTAGTCCGGAGGACCTCAATTGGCCCAAAATGAGTCCGGATTAACTCGGGCCCAACACAAAAGACGATCTATGCGATAAATTACACGTAAGGAAGTGGACGAGGTGTCCAAGAGGTGCAAAGATAATTATGAAAAGGCCCTTAACTACTAAAGTGGGGTCCAAAACTCTGCCTAACTACCTATCCGAAGCCCAAACCCTCTAGTTTCGGATTAACTAATATAAAACGAACTTAATTAATGTAAATCAAGATTAGTGGGGTTCGGGACCTTACATTTATCTATTAGTAAAGTCTGTCTTTTGATCTTTTAATGAGAATTTGTATAGGTAAATGATTGCATTGTTTTATATTATGCATGTGTGTATCATTTATTTTATAAAGTAGATAAGTTGGTCCGTAAAGTTCAACTTACACATGGAAGACTTATTTGTCAATTCCTATAGAATATAATTTATTATTGTTTACAATCTAAATGGAGTTGGACACACCATCAGTACGATTATAGCATGATGTTTTAGCAGGCTTGTCTTGGCTGCGGGAAACGGTATAGTTTTGACTTTATATGCTAGTACGCTTTGTGCATATTGAACAGGACTGCTTTTGGATTTATTGTCTTTATACTAATTATATAAGATGATTAACATCCAAATGATTATTATTATTGGGAGGTAGCTGCCAAGATCCTTAGATATTGCGCACAGATCACCACGGATATAACTTTAGACGATGATGATTCAAGAACCATATTTGCAAGATATATCTGATTTGATCTCGGTCTTGTAGCAGCCCAAAATCTCAAGACATTCTACTGTATTCCTCCATGCTCAAACTCACACGAGGTGTGGGCCTCTTATGCGAATTCTTTTTGCTCTAAAAAACAAGATTTCTCTTATGTGTTTTTCATAGAGAGCTATAGTGCATATTTATAGACTACAATAGGTACTTTAAGAAGGAAATAAGGAATAGACTTCTTATGGAAACAAGAAACCCTAATTTGACCCAAATTAGAATCCTAGTTCCATAGATTGCAATTCAATCTACTGGAGAATTATAATTGCATTCTTGTCCTTATTTTTAAAATTATATTTCAAGCTTTTTGTTATTAAATGCTTATTAATCTCCCCACGTTAAAATTTCAGATATCCATCAATTAAAAAATTACTGACACCTATATTTAATATATATCTTTATACTTCTTTGAGACCTTACACTTAACTTATTTAATATATCGAACACAAAGTTCACCTGCAAGGTTTGCAATAATCAAAACTTATAAGCTTCATCAAGGGGATATCATCAATCCCTTTTGTGAGACATGGATTTTGTCAATAAACTAATATGCATCATACATGTAGTGTGGTCATCCAATTTACTGAGATTATTAACCCATAAAAGGTCTCACTCCTTTGTAAATCAAAATTCCAAACACTAAATGTATGTGTCTATCATTTATATCGGGATTAAGAGTATAAGCACTCATGATAACCATTTGGAAGTTAATCATCTTATATAGTCAGTATAAAGACAATAAACCCAAAAGTGGTCCAATTCAATACACACAAAGCGTACTAGTATAACGAGTCAAAACTATACCATTTCCTGCAACTAAGAGAAGCTTGCTAAAACATCATGCTACAATCGTAACAATGGTGTTTCCAACTCCATCTAGATTGTGAACAACAACTTATATTCTATAAGAATTGAAAAACAAGCGTTTCGTGTGTAAGCTAAACTCTACACACCAACTTGTCTGCTTTATAGAATGAAAGACACACACATGCATAATAAATAACAATGCAACCATTTGCTCATACAAATTCTCATTAAGATGAAAAGACAAACTTTACTAATAAATAAATTAGTCAAAGATAAATACATAAAAGTATGCTTTTAGTATAAATTTCTAACAATTATAAGTGCTTACACTCTTAATCCTGATATAAATAGTAGACACATACATTTAATGTTTAGCATTTTAATTTACAAAAGAGTGAGAGCTTTTATGGAACAATAATCTCAATAAATTGAATAACTACAATATGTGTATGGTGGATATTAGTTTATTGACAGAATCCACATCTAGCAATAGGGATTAATGATATCCTCTTGATGAAGCTTATAAGCTTTGATTATGTCAAACTATGCAGGTGGACTTTTTGTCCGACATATCAAATAAGTTAAGTATAAGGTCTCAAAGAATTATAAGATATCGATTAAATATAGACGTCAATAATTATTTAATCGCTGGATAACTGAAATCTTAATGTTGGGAGATTAATAAGCATTCAATAACAAGAAGTTTGAGATATTATTTTGAGAAGCTCAATTCGAGAAGATATCTGTAGGTTAGAAGATTATGTTAATTGGAGCTAAATGATAAAGTTATGGCATCGGGAAGTCTGGAGAAATTATGCTGTCTAAAATTATAAAGGGGTTTTCTTGCAACCCTAAGATAGAGATCTCATTATTTAAATTGAAGAATATATTTTAGAGATCATCTTCTCTAGAGCTTTTATTAGAGAGTTAAAGTGCTGAAGTTCTTCTCTATAGATACTTTTCTTCTACATTTCTTTGTGGAAGACTATCTTCTAAGCGTTGAAATTTGAGGAGTCAAGCTAACAACTAGAAGCACTTGGTTATTTGGATTTGTAGTAGGTAACAACAAGCAGCTATTGTAGAGTGATTATTTACAGGATGTTGACGCTACAGAGTCATGTGGATGTTTGTAAGTGGCATGTTAGTACGTGATAATTCATCGTATTTAATTATTAATCTAATTCAGACTCGTAGTTTTTCCTGGTTTGGGTTTCCATGTAAAAATCATGTTCTAGTGGTGTGTGCTTTTGTGTTTGATTTTATTTTACACTAAGTAGTTGATTAATTGCACACATAATTGTTGAGATTGAATGCGTTAACCCATTCTAGAGGCCCACTCAAAACCTTCAATTTGTATCAAAGCAAGTTGCACTAAAGTGAGTGTGTTTTGATCCTAAGAGCTGTCCAGAATGAGATTTAATTAAAAAAAAAGGCACATCTAAGATACAGTCATCTATGCTAAAGGTAAGAAATATTGGAAGAAGGTGCTCAAATCTGAGTCTAATCTACCCAAAGAAGTTGCTCACACTTTGTTGAATGATTGAACTACACAAGTATGGGTGGCTATATGGAAAAACTCTGATAAAGAAGATCAAGCTTCCACCCCAGTGTTGCTACAAATATACAATTAAAAGAGAGATGCTATTGAGGGGGAGCTTTGTTGGAGTGTGATTTATAAATCTGTTACATGATTGATCATTAGTTTTGTCAATTTTGGACAAAAAGGGGAAGAATAAAGCATTCAAGGGGAGTTGTTTAGAGTCAAGATGCTAAAAATTTAGATATTCAGAGATAGACGAAAACAATATAAATCTACAAGTGCTGAATGGTAAATTTTTATTTTTGTTGAAAACTCAACGTATTTTGGGTTTTGTTTTGCGTAAATCAAATTGCATTGTTTTAGGGAGTTTTTGTCCATGAATAGACAAAGAGGGAGATTGTAAGGATTTTAGTATATTGGCTAAATTTATGGAATAAACGAAAATCTAGTTTGAGTTAAAGTTATATTTCTATTTGTTTTAGATTAAGAGTTTGAAGAGATTAAAGAGTCTCAGAAGAACTGGAATGAAGGTATTTGGATTAAAAGTGTCATATCTTATAAACTAAGCGGCGTCAGAAATGGGCAAGTGACCTACCATTAAAAACTTGTTTCGAATAGATACCCGTAGGTTCTAAGATTACAACAATTGAAGCTAAAATGACAAAGTTATGATCTTGGAAAGTTTACAGAAATTATGTTCTCCGAAATTATGAGACTGCCATTATGCAAATTTCTATTTCTATTTTAAATGGGACTTTCCAATTCTGTACCAATTCCTACTTTGGTTGATTAATATCATGAGGCACAAAATTTAGGCTATAAAAAGGGTCCTCACTCAACTCTAAGATAGAGATCTCATTGTTCTAAGTAGAGAATATATTTTGGATATCATCTCCTCTAGAGCTTTCATGGGAGAGTTAAAAGACTAAAGTTTTTCTCTAAAGATCCTTGCCTTTTACATCTCTTTATGGAAAATTATCTTCCAAACATATGTAACACTCTGACCCAAGCTAAGCGTAATTAGCGAGTAATTAATTGTGCTCACTAGCTAATCAATGAGGTTTTCTCTTAATTAGGTCCATTTTAGTTTTGTGGAGTCCTTTGGGTCAAGTTCAGGTCACGGATAGGTAGTTGAGTTGGGTTTGACCTTACCTAAGAAGATGAAAGCCCTTTTTTGTAATTTTAGAATACTTGATTTCATGTCATACATGCATCATGTCGACACCATCACATTTGTCTTAGTGAGCTCGTTAACTTTCATACTTGACTCGAATGCATTAGACGTCATTTGATTCAGTTGGACCTTCATTTGACTTCTATTAAAAAAAAGATAAACAAGAAGGACTCTCTTATAAACCCCACTATATATATAAGCCAAACACCACTGACTCAATTGAGCTTATCACGTTCTATAGCCTTCCTTTTCTCATTTTCCCTTTCTTCCATTTCTGTTTCTTCTTCGGCTCTGCATCAATAGGGCAAGAGCGATCATGCATTTGGGAATTTAAGCACCCAATCCAACAGTCCAGTTCTTTTCTACTTCCTTTCCTTGTTGGACTTGCAGTCAGTGGGTTCTTGCTTCTCAAACTTCTTAACTACTCTTCAGTTATTATTAAGGTAAGATCGCTTTTTATTCATTGATCTTTTGGGTTAATAGAGTTAACAGAACTCTCCGTTTATGCATGCACTTATCTGTTTCTCCATTTTTGGCATGCATGGCGATTAGGTAAAAAATACCCAAATTTAGCCAAAGAAAGGATTAAAAGCTTGAAACGCTTAATTAAAGGTAAGTATAAGCAAATTTTGGTTTAATGCATGTTGGTACTTTATGGTTCTTGCAAATCTATCAAATTGTATGTGTTGTGTAGCCCCTAAGTGTGAAATTGTAGGAAATGAATTGAACCTGCTTCAGTAAATTCGAAGCTTACAGCTAAGACGTAGATAGTGTATGGCTAGGAATCTAGAGAACATAACTTCTGATAATCCTTCTACGGCTAGGTCACAGTTAAGCCGTGAAAGGTGCTACCGCTAAGCCGTAGACAATTGTGCCTCAGTCGTAGATCATATATGGCCAAACCATAGAGGAAGACACGGTTCGACCATAAATACAGAGACACAAGTGGGTATCTATGGCTAGGCCATAGTGCATTTTACGACTAAGTTGTAAGATGCATACGGCTAAGCCGTAAGTCACCCACGGATGAGCCGTGAGTCTACTGAAAACTAGGATTAGTAGGTATTGTTGTGAGACCCTGTAGAACTTTAGCTTTTGGGTCCTTGTACGCCATTAACCGGCCCAAAGGAATAATTGAAAGATCATGAAAAGTCTTAAGGGCTGAGACTTATTCATGTGACATTGTCCATTTGTTAAGCACCTCCTCATGGGTATTGGTTTAAGGGACTTTGATACACCTTCCCAATATAATGTAACACCAAAAAAAGACAATTCTGTATCGGATAACTTAAAACTACATCATCATGCATAGTTAGAAACAATGGATAACTAAATTAGGGTTGGCTAGTAAAACTGCCTTGATTCTATTAAATTGAATTGCATGGCATTCTGGACGACGTTTATTGTCCTCCGCTCTTATGAATAGAATTGAATGATTATCGTATGTCTTGCCTTCCAATATTTCCATATTATATGCATTGGATTCCCTTGATGTGTTCTTAATATTCGATTTACATTGACCATTGGTATTGCATTGAGTATGAACGTATTGCACACCTGAATTGAACATATACGATTTGGTATTGTGTTTGTTCATGTTCAAGTATATAATTAAATCGAAATGGTCTGGCTCTACTCAGCCTCAGCCTTATGATACTAGCGGGGTTCACTTTGGCGTAGCATATTTGTTACCACTGCAGTGAGTTCTTATCTTGGGGCTTTCGAACCCCAAGAACTAAAGACCCATCGTACCTTGGCCTGGACGATGGTGTTCTTAACGCATAGATCCCTAGAGGGAGGATATGGCAAATATAATAGCCAACTAATATGTATTGCATTTATTGATCCTTATAGCATGCTTATTTAAAATGCACGACATGCCTAGTTAATAAGTTGTTACTCTATTAATCATATGTTCTTCTTTCTTTTTAATACAACGCGTTCGGTGGAAGCAGGTGTTCAGCCCATTAGAAGCAAAGCCAAGCGAGTCCCTTTACCTAAAACGTATTTATTTCAAATGCATGATATGCCTAGTGTACTACCTTGACTTCTAATGATCTCATGTCATGACTTCTATTAGAGACAATGTGTATTACTTTAATTCTGTTTATGCTTTGCTAAATAGTTTTGTTCACAAGTTGTTTAATGGTGTTACAGGTTCAGGTCCCAAACCCGGTCTAGACGGACCTAGGTAGCGTAAGAGGAGACCGCAATGGTCCCTTCAGATGGTATTGGTGGACAATAGAAGTTTGCTGACTATCTCGTTTGTCGAGAGCAATTCACTAATAGCTAAGAATTATATAGGTTGGTTTTTTGGGTCTTTTAGCATTTGCACATAATTGCATCCATGTAAAACGCATTGTATAATTTGATCTCATTATGTCTCTACTTTCTTGTATTCCCTTCATAGCATGTTATCCTTGATCTCCTTGCATGCATGAGCACATCATGTCTGGGTTGTATACAATTAATCTATTAATCTTGTGTTTCTGAATATTACGTTTTGGACTGTTTCATGGTTGTTTGGATATTGCTGAATTGTTCAATGAAAAGTGAAGAAGACTTATAGACGATATTGACAGGCTTCTGTGCATTGAATGCTTGGATAGATGATACGTTCAGCACTTCACACATGTAAGCATGTGAATATCCCTTGCGAAATTCCATTTAGACTTCAGTCCGAGTGTGAATTTCACAGGAGTACATGTATCACTGATTGGGGTAACCCTAATCCCCGATTTCTTGGGCTCAAGTCATGATAGTGTGGAAGATTATATTCTAAACGTAGAAGATCCAAAGTGTTAGGCTAACAACTAGAAGCATTTGGTTGATTGGATTTGTAATAGGCAACAGCAAGCGCTTGTTGAAAAGTAATTCTTTACAAGAGGTTAATATTATAGAGTCATGCGGATGTTTGTAAGTGGCTTGTAACTGCATGATAATCCATAGTGTTTGATTATTAGTCTAGTATGAACTCGTGGTTTTTTCCTGGTTTGGGTTTCCATGTAAAAATTGTATTCTTGTGGTGTGTGCTTTTATGTTTGATTTCATTTCTACTGTGTAATTTATTAATTGTACACATAATTGTTGAGATTGATTGTAATGATCCATTCTAGAGGCCGATCCAAAACTTTCAGGGTTTACAAAGCTAGCATGCCTCTGACAACATTTAGTTTTGGGGTACCAAAGTTTTTAGCCCAACGACATAAGAATGAACGAACAAAATCCAGCCCAAACATTCTAGATAGAGTCGGGTTGGTCCAGCCTAGCTCATTTGCAATTAATATTTGGATGACATTTTAGCCTATATCTAGCATTTTTGAGCTATAGCTAGCTTGATTTTTTTTTTCGTTATTAGGTTGATTTTCAACCCTTTTAAAGAACAATTTAAGTTGAGTTTCAAATCGCTAAGGTTAGGTTTTACCCAATTTTTGGAACATAAATTAGCTGGATATTTTACCCACTTAAAGCCATTTATCTAGACTATTTTTCAAGCCAATTTGAATAGCTCATGGGTCGTCTTTTGGCCCAATTTCAGCCTTTATTTGGGCTATATTTGAGCCTAATTCCAAGCAATATTTGCGCTGAACTTAGCCTGATTTCAGTTTTCATTTGGGTTGTATTTTGAACCCAATTTCAAATAATATCTGGGCTGAACCTAGCCCAATTTCAAACAATATTGAGTTGACACAGTCCAATGTCAGCTTTTATTTAGGTTATATTTTCAACCCAATTTTAGACTTTATTTTGACTAATATTTTGCCTAATTTCAGATTTTATTTGGGATGATTCTTTACCCAATTTCTTTTCACCATTCAAGTTGTTATGGATTTGTGGGTCTAGTCTATTTGTTTGGAGGGATTCAACATTTTTGGGTAGTATTTGGTTGTAAAGCTTCTACTCTAAGATTGTTTGGCTGTGGACACACATATATATATATATATATTAGTGGGTTCTTATGTTTGTGTGGAACATTTTGGCTTTCTAAGAACCCATTTCCTATCATGTTCATTGACCATAGATTAAGATATTTATGCTAGCGGTCCCACAGTTGTTTAGACATAGCTCAAAACTATATGGATTAGCTAATATGTAGAGCCATGTGATGACCGTAATTGTGTAGTATACATGATACACCCAATCTGGTGGGTCTAGCAGTGAACCTATCTAAGCCATTGTCTGGCTTTCTTATTATTTCATTGAATTCACTAAGGTTTGATGTTAAGTTTCCAAATTTCATAAGGAAAACCTTTGAGCATTGAATTTCTATCTTGCAGTTCTCTTACTCTAGAAAGCAAATTCAATATGCCAATCACATCTCATTGCCTTAAAGAGGATGAATATTGGGCAGGTGTCAGGCATTCTGATATATATGTTGGAAATTTATACTAAAAGCATACTTTTAGTCTTTGTTTTTGACTAATTTATTTATTAGTAAAGTTTGTCTTTTCATCTTAATGAGAATTTTTATGGGCAAATGGTTGCATTATTATTTATTATGCATGTATGTGTCTTTTATTATATAGAGTAGACAATTTGGTGTGTAGAGTTTAGCTTACAAACGGAAGACTTGTTTGTCGGTTCTTATAGAATATAAGTTGTTATTCACAATCTAGATGAAGTTGGACACACCATCGGTATGATTGTAGCATGATGTTTTAGTAGGCTTGCTTTGGCTGTGGGAAATGGTATAGTTTTGAATTGTTATACAAATATGGTTTGTGTGTTTTGAATAGGACCACTTTTGGGTTTATTGTCTTTATATTGACTATATAAGACGATTAACATCCAAATGGTTATTATGAGTGCTTGTATTATTAATCCCGATATAAATAATGGACACATACATTTAGTGTTTGGCATTTTGCTTTATAAAGGAGTGAAATCTTTTATGGGTCAATAATCTCAGTAAATTGGATGACTACATTACGTATATGGTGGATATTAGTTTATTGACGGAATTCACTTTCCGCAATAGAGATTGATGATATCCCCTTGATGAAGCTTATAAGTTTTGATTTTGTCAAACCCTGTAGGTGGACTTTGTGTATGACATATCAAATAAATTAAGACTAAGGTTTCAAAGAATTATAAAGATATTGATTAAATATAGATGTCAGTAATTATTTAATCGATGGATATCTGAAATCTTAATGTGAGGAGATTACTAAGCATTTAATAACAAGAAGCTCGAAATATTATTTTGACAATAAGAACAGGAGTGCAATTATAATTCTCTAGTAGACTGAATTGTAATTTATGGAACTAGGATTCTAGTTTAGGTCGAATTAGGGTTTCCTATTTACATAAGAAGCCTATTCCTTGTTTCCTTCTTAAGTTCCCTATTGTAGTCTATAAATATGCACTATTGCTCTCTAGGAAACATATAAGAGAAAGTCCCATTTTTTAGAGCAAAGAAAATTTGCAGAAGAGGTCCACACCCCTGTGCAAGTTTGAGCATAGAAAAATAGCATAGAAGGTCTTGAGATTTTTGAGTTACTGTAAGACCGAGATCAAATCAGAAAGATCTTGTAGGTATGGTTTTTGAATCATCATCATCTAAAGTTATTTCCACAGTAATGTGTATGCAATAATTAGGATCCTTTCGGCTGCCTCCAACAATGGTATCGAAAGCATACAATATCAAAATCATATAATGTTAAGCATATTTTGTCAAAATAAAAATAAATAATAAGAAAAAAATTTATTTTGAACATAAAATGGAGGTTTGCTTGAGCTGCGATGATAGATCTATTATTCTAATCATGCATTATAGAGACATTTAAAAGGATAAATTAACAACATTAATTGAAAGTAAAATCACTTAACTTCATTGTTGTGCTCCGACCCAAAAATCCACTCTCCATTGCAAAGGAGTCAAACTTCATTGATGTTATCACGATGAAAACAAGGATACTCTTAACACTCGTCTAGCTTACTTCTGGAACAGGGCTCCAGAATACTCAAAATATTTCTCAAATCACACTATCTAAAGAGAGAAGAGAAAGAGGAGAGAGTAGAGAGACGAGTTGCACATTCAAGGGTTTTGATGATTGTGATAGCCATGGGATCATCTTCTATTTATAATAGTGTGTGGCACAAGTACGATGGAATTGAAATTCCATCACATGTGGATCTTCTTTGGCCAATTGGATTTGTACACGAGAGTCCACCTTCTTTAATTCTGTTTGTGACTCAAACTCCTCCAATATGACTTGTTTTTTCTTTAGTCATCTTGAATTGAAGGGAGTGGTCCCAAATTTAATCATGGCCGTGAGATATGGGATATATAATGGCTTTAGTTTTTATTTGGTAAAACCTTTTTTATTATCTCCATTTATCTAGGAAGAGATGAGATGGGTGCGTTGATAATTTCAAAACCCTTTTCTTTGATCTCCATTTTTTTCTCTTCCATGATCTCTTGTTAGCATCCAATTTGGACCAGTGGGGACCACCTTACCATTATGGCCATGCAATACAAAGTGTGTTGGGATTAAAAACATGTAATCTTACATA
Source organism: Sextonia rubra (assembly GCA_037013555.1). Lineage (NCBI taxonomy): Eukaryota > Viridiplantae > Streptophyta > Magnoliopsida > Laurales > Lauraceae > Sextonia > Sextonia rubra. The sequence goes on from JASUAD010000011.1 coordinate 14,285,714, forward strand.
TGCATTAGAATAGTTCACCTCACTTGGATTGCAGTGGAGTGCACAAGGCTTCACATGGCTATACATGAGTTCCTAATTTGGAAAGTCTCATAGTGCATGGACTACCCACTTTAACTTGGACTCTTGAGAAGATCTACTAATGAATTTTCTTGAGATAACATATCTGCATGTGGTGGGATCAGTTTTAGCCCAAAATGAGGATGGGCGATCATGTGAGTAAAAGAAGTCATCTATCTTGATCTTCTTATCTTACTAAATCTCTTGAATTCATAAGAGATGAAAGAAAAGAGTATTTGACACACGCTTAAATTCAATCTTGTAGTGGACGCATGTAACTTCATGGTTGATGTGGTAGTTGGCATGCATAGTTGAAAATTTTCAAACTTTAAAATGTTAATCTTGACTGGACTCCAAGTTGTAAAGATTTTGGGGAAGAGATCTTGGAGTTTATCAGATTGGTTTTCAACTTAAATTACTCGCCACCAAGAGTCTTCTCTAATTGGAATAACTTGCAACTTTCTTCACTGGGGACCACTTTTATCTTTAAGTTGTATTGGATTTTGCAAGAAGTGGAAACTCATATCATTGTTGGTTGTGACATGCACACTGCTGGCATAGTATGGAATGTTCACTTGGGTTGAAATTCACTCCATGAGTGAATTCTTCTTTTTCGAAGCTTCTTTGTGATACGTGAAGTAGGGAGGTGGGAACCACAAACCTATGATGATAGTCGACATGCAAAGGAGAATTTGGTTGGATGCACATATAGTATGAGTTGGGAACATCCGAGAATATGGGCCCTTCATAGATGCACTATTTCCTTTGTATCACAACATCTCTATCCAATTGGACTTTCTTGGGTTTCTACGAGTCATACACGTTCTTGCACATTCTAATTAAATCCATCAAATAATGAAGAGCCCACATTAAAGCAAAACCCATCTGGACAGAGTTTTACTCAAATTGGGACTCATTGGAGAAAAGTCACAAAAATTTCTTAAATAATGTAGAAAATTTGTGAAAAATATGTAAATTCAAGTTCCTAGGTAAAAATGCATGCAATGATGAATTTAAATGATTAATGATGCAATTCACCTAATTAAATCCCTAATCCACCTTAAATTATGCATAAATGATGTAAATTCATGAACTTAACACACTCCAACTAGCATTTTGCTAGTTCTTTAGCAAAAGTTGCAAACAAAAAGTTTGAGGTTCTTTGACCTAATCTAAGAAAAACAAGTATGAAAACAAAACCAATTTTGTTGGTACTCTTGGTTGCATTTAGCGCATGCAACAAGCCCTTAAACCCCTAGGTTTCCCTTAGTGGATGAGTTGTGCCTCATAAGGGTTTATAGTGAATATACCCACAAAATTCTTTTTCAAAATCAGCAAAGGTAAAAGAAACTTCTCAAAAGAAAATTTACTCCTATCGGATACTTTCAAAATCCAGATAACCAAAAATTCAGACTGTTCAAAATCTGGTCCACTATTCTATTTTCAAAAACTTTCTTAAATTCATACCAAGAATTGTGTGCATGGTGAAAAATGTATACATGACTTTCTCAAATTCGAATATTCCACACCAATGCCACTTAAACAAAATTTTCCTTTAAACAATCCGATCCCCCAGGAATGCAGCCAAAATAAATTTCCTCCTCTCAAGGCTACTATGACGGTTTCACATTATTGTTAAGGGCTGGAAAACTTCTCCATTCCTCTTTCTCTCTCTCTTTCTTCAAACACACACAGACATCTTTTTTAATTATATGTGACTGTACAATGCCCAGGCCCCTTAAGCTTTCTAATTAACCCATGTAATAAGCTTTAGGCCAATGAATCTTAAATCAGATGGATTTAGGGCACTAGTTATAGACATACTCCTACGGGCTTAGTAGCTCGAGTTAAAAAAGCTATGAATCCAAACTTAGTCACAAGACATTATTTTTCTCAAAACTTCTCACTCAGTTTTTTTAAAACTATTTTTAACAAAAGAATGAGGATAAGAACTCTAATCCCTAAACAAAAGGTAGCCATTTCCAATTTGCTGGAAGTAATTCACCTTAAGGAGTAATAGAGAAAAATATTTTATAAACAAAGTCTTGGGTTCTCATTGAATCCTTTGGAGAAATTCTTTAAGCAATCATTTTAGCTTCCTATCCAAACTATGAGAAATGTAAAGTGTGTATGGTGGGGAGAAGCCTAGGTAATCTTCTAATGGGCTTTGTCATTTAGGAAAAGTGGACTTTCTTTTTACTTCTTTCCAAAACTTTGAGAATTCTAACTTCCTTAGATATTTTTCATTTTCTTCAAGTCCTTTGAAAAATTCATTTTCATGAAACTCTTTTTTCTTTTTTTTAATCAAAAGAAGAAGAAATAAAATAGTCTAAGACATAAAAGAAAATTCAACCTAAATTGGTTCACCCCAGACTGACATGGGGGTCTTTTAACGTTAAATTCTCAGATGAGTTAGCTACCATGGCTATGTTTTATCTTGCCTCATCAAGTACTCATTTTGATCCCTACAGATGTAACCCCTCTCAGACCAAATTTTTTTGGTCTTACTCAACAGTTCCCGAATAAGTATTTTTCTTCTTTCTTTACTTGATGATGACCAAACTAATCCATTGCATCTTTTTTCATTTTCCCTGAAAACTGAGACACAATTAAATCTCAAACAACGGTAGCAATAATCAATCCTCTCAGCTCTACATTTAATGGCATAAAGGCTCCAACCATCAAACGGTAGCAATGTTTAGCCTTTATTTCCTACTTGTAGGCCTCCCTTATTTTCATCACAATGATGATCTTGATGTCGAAAGTTATTGGAAATTTCTACTAAAAGCATACTTTTATGTATTTGTCTTTGACTGATTTATTTATTAGCATAGTTTGTCTTTTCATCTTAATGAGAATTTGTATGGGCAAATGGTTGTAGTATTATTTATTATGCATGTGTGTGTCTTTTATTCTACAAAGTAGACAAGTTGGTATGTAGAGTTCAGCTTACACAAGAAATACTTATTTTTCGGTTCTTATAGAATATAAGTTATTGTTATTCACAATATAGATAGAGTTGGACACACCATCGGTATGACTGTAGCATTATGTTTTAAGAGGCTTGTCTTGGCTGCAGGAAATGGTATAGTTTTAACTTATTATATTAGTACACTTTGTATGTATTGAACATGTCCGCTATTGGATTTAGTGTCTTTATACTGACTATATAAGATGGTTGATATCCAAAAGGTTATTATGAGTGCTTGTACTTTTAATCTTGATATAAATATTAGACACATACATTTAGTGTTTGGCATTTTGATTTACAAAGAAGTGAGATCTTTTGTAGGTCAATAATCTTTGTAAATTAGCTCGCTACATTATATATAAGGTACATGTTAGTTTATTGACATAATCCACATCCTGTAATAGGGATTGATGATATCCCCTTGATGAAGCTTATAAGTTTTGATTATATCAAATGATAACTCCTTAAAAATGCATATTTTCATATACACTTTGGACCATTTTAAGGCCTTATTGACTTGAAAGAGCCTCATTTAGTGCGATATCATGGTTTCATACATTTTAAATTCATTTTTATATTTTTCTGCATAATTTGCTCCAAAATCACACTTTTTGCATACAATCATGAAACCTGCCATTTTTGAAAAGTCTATTTCTGGAAAGTTTTGTGAAATTTTATATTCTCATAAATTAAATTCAATTTTCATCATCAGTAGTTCATTCAAATAAAATTATAAAAATTGGTGTGCATTTTTATTGTCATTTCATGAGAGATGGGCCCACATTCATGCATTTGTGATCTTAGGAGTAAAATTATCTTTTCACATGAATTCATATTTTTTTTGTAGGGAATTGATGATATGGGTCCCATTTATAAAGAATTGAGGCAAGGAATTGATTTTTAAAAGAAATGAGAGAAGAATTGAAGAGAGAAAAAAAATTGGAAAAAAAGTACAACAGCTGGCTTCATGGTCTCACACATATGCATATGTGTGGGGTATACTTGTAAAACAACCAAGATGGGGTCCATTTATTTGTTGCACATTTTCAAGATATTTTGAAGAGAACTTGAAGAATATCTCATCAAAAATGGAAAAGGAAAGCCACATAAGAGTTCTTCTTGGAGGACAAGTAGAATTGAAAAAAAAAATCTCCAAGCAAGCATGGACATCCAACACATGTTTTGGATAAGATTTTGGCTGAAAAGAATAAAGGAAAAAATAAAGGGAGAATTATCTAGAATATCTCTTTGAGTTTAGAGTCAACAAGGAGTACTTTCCAAAAAAGGAAAGTTAACAATGCAAAGAGATAAAAGGGTAAGTCCAACACCTCATGTGGGCCAAGTTTCATTCCAAGATTCTTATCCCTAAATTATCTCTCAAAAGATCTTAATGCAAGGTGGCAAAAGACAAAAAAGGAAAGAAGCATGCAAGAAGGATTCCAAGCTAAGCAAAAAAAAAAAAAAAAGAAAAAAAAAACCTAAAAAGGGATCTCACGCCCAAGCCATTGTATGGAGCCCATTCTCTTCCATTTTTTTTTTATTTTTCAAGGTTTTATCAAATCAAGTAAAGAGGGAAACTTTGGGGCTAGAAAAAGTATAAATAGGGCACCTCTCCTCTTTACTTTTCATGGAAAAAGAGCTCATTCTCTAGATCTCTATACTTCATCTTCTTCATCTCTCTCTCCCCATCCTAGTCTTTAAGGAGGTTTAGCCCTAAGGCCACACTACACCCTTGGGAATTTTAACTAGAAGAGGTTTTCTTCTTTTCCATTCTAGCATTTATTGTTCTTAGTTTTATTTAACAAGCTTTTGTAAAGAATTCTTACTTGTTAGTATATGTTGTTCTTCATAAAATTTTTCTTCTTTTCTTATGGTCTGTGTGGACACTTTTAATGTTTCTTATGCTTGGATTTACAACCCAATGTACTAAGATCATATTTGAAGAAATCATGAACCTAATTTAAAAGAAAATTTTGAGAAGATAACTTTACTGCCTTTACTATATTTAATGTTATGCAATACTACATTTAAATTCTTGCAGTTTTATTTTACTTCTTGCACCTTTTTTTTTATTTCTGCACTTTTACAATTATTTTTCTGCACTTTATTTTCTGCAATTTTTTTCTTTAAAATGTTACACTTTGCATGTTCTTGCACAGTTTTTTTTTCTTTTTGTTTACTGCTGTAGCTTGCATTAGATTTATACATATCTCACTTTTCATCCATGTTTCTTATTGATGATCATGTTCAATTTGGAAATCAGATTTTCATTTTTGAATTTGAATTAAAACAAGTCCAGTTTTGTTCAGAAATTCATTTTAACAAGGTTCATGTTAGACGAATTTTGGAAAATCTGATTTGTATATGTTTATATCAGTCAAATGCTTAGTGTTTCTGACTGTTTCACATCTGAATTCAGATCTGGAAAATCATTGAAAAATAATTCAGATTTGTGCTGAAATTATTTTCGAAAAGGCCATTATTGGATGACTTTTCACAAACTTGATTTGAACATGTTTAAAAGTTGAATGTTTGATGTTTTTAATTGTTTTGAACCTGAATTCATAATCTGAAACTCTAAGTTGCAGTCACTTTAATTCAATGTAAGATTATTACAGAACCAAAAGACTATTTGGGTTGAAATTTCAATTTAGTGGCATGCACGTTTCATGTTTCAAGTTATCAAAACTGAAAATCAAATTTGAAACTCAGAAAAGAGCATATGAATCAGATTTAAAACAAGTCATGTAATGACCGAACCATGACTAGAATTCAGTGGAATAATTGTAAAATATTTGGAACTAGTTTACCAATTAAACTTCTATATGAAAAACTGAAAAGATTTCAGTTCTGAAATTCATGAAAATCTGCTTTCTAAATCTGATTTCTGAGTGTTGGCCTGACATGTTTGTGAATTATTTAAAATACTCTTCAAAATTGATTTTCTATGACTAAAAGAAGAAGATTCAGATCTGAAACTTGAATGGGATCATTCTCATTAAATTTGAAATCTGAAATGAACATGGTCATCTATCATGCATAGTAGTCATGCACGCCCCACTCATTCATTTCATTTTTTTTATGCATTCATACATCGTTCATTAGTTTAGGAAAGTTTGAGTTTCATAATTTTTTTTTTGTTTTTATTTTTAGGAAGATTCATGTATGAACATTTAAGATAGAGTCCTTAATTTAGAAAGTTGTGTTGTAAAGTTGTTTGTATAGTTTGTATTTTTTTTTTTAGAAATTGTTTAGATTTAGAAGATTACTAATTTGATTTTGTGTTTCAATTTAGAGTTCTTTCTAAGAATTAAATTTCTTTCTAATTTGAATTGATGTTATAAATCTTTTGGTTTTAGAAAGTTTAGATTCTTAGCTTAATTTAATTTCTAATTTAGGAAGTTTTTGTTTTATCTCTCTTTTTAATTTGTTTCTAACTTTGTTTAGTTTTATTGTTAGTAAGTTTCCAATTTAGTTTTATTGGAAATTCTAACTTGCGTTTTGTTTTTGTAGTAAATTTAATTTTATTTTTAGGAACTTCTTAGATTTAGTTTTTACTTTCTTTATTTGAATTGTGATTGTAATTATTTTTTTTAGAAATGTATGTATTTGTTAGATTTTAATTAGGATAGTTTTAGAATTTTGTTTAGGCAGGTGACAAGTTGAAAATATATTAAACATAGCTCCCTGTGGATTCAACCCCGTACTTAATAGGATATTACTACATCACAGCTCTGCACTTGGAGTTGACGAACATCAAACCTTGCAGGTGGATTTTATATCTGATTTATCAAATAAGTTAAGTTTAAGGTCTCAAGGAATTATAAAGATATCGATTAAATATATGTGTAAGTAATTATTTAATTGATTGATATTTGAAATCTTAATGTGGGGAGATTAATAAGCACTGAATAACAAGAAACTCAAAATATTATTTTCAGAATAAGGAAAAGAGTGTGATTATAATTCTCTAGTCACTGAATTTTAATTTATGGAACTAGGATCCTAATTTGGGTCGAATTAGGGTTTCCTATTTCCATAAGAAGTCTATTCTTATTTCCTTCTTAAAGTCCCTATTGTAGCCTAAAAATATGAGCTATTGCTCTCTAGGAAAAACATACAAGAGAAATCTCATTTTTGAGAGCAAAGAGAATTCATAGAAGAGGCCCACACCCATTTGCGAGTTCGACCATAGAGGAATACATTAGAAGGTCTTGAGATTTTCAGGTTGCTATAGGATCGAGGTCAAATCAAAGAGATCTTGCAGGTATGGTTCTTGAATTATCATTATCTAAAGTTATTTTTACAGTGATCTGTGCGCAATAACTAGGGAACCTAGCGGCTGCCTCCCAACAAAGGTGTCAAAGCCAATCTCGATGTCGTGTATGAATTAAACAGAATATAATAAAATTTTAGGTTATTGTAAAAGATCATAGTGATTGTGTTTACTGGAACTAGTTTTGCAGCAAACTATCTAACCTTTGTTTTGCAGTGATTGATCTGGCTATCATGGTCATCATGTGTGTATGTTATGTGAATGGGTGCCATGAATCAAATTCGTGATTATTGTTGTACATATTTTTCAATATTTCATGGTGATGTAATTATATTGACATAGCATGTGAACTCCATTCGTCAAGAGGCTTAAGATTCAATGTAATTTTTCATGGTGATGTAATTATATTGAGATAGCATATGAACTCCGATCAACAGAGGCTTAGAATTCAATGTAATTTTTTTTAAGAAGGGACACCCCCGGACCCCCTTTGCTAAGTGCATGTTTCGAAGAAGTGGCAATCTTGAAGACAAAGGATCCAAGTTGACCATGATAGTTAGAACTCTTTTGTTAGTTGTCTTTCCTTTTTTTTTTCTTGTACTTGGATGTTTATTATTATCACTGAATATGATATTACACCCTTTTAATAATGTTTGGAATGATGAAGTAATAAAGATAGAGTAACCTAAACATCTTGGTAACCTATTACTACAAGATTCTAAACTGGTCTTAATTAAATTGTTTTATAAGAACCCTCATTGTTAAATAACTAAGTGGGAGAGGGAACCTCTTAGGCCCCATGGTCTCCATCATTGTTTTATAGGAGATGTAATTGATTTATGTATTGACATTAAAGTCTTCCTCCTCATTGGATGAGTTAATTATGGAATCTCTAGTACAAACTCCAATATGAATGATTTAGGGTAATTATTAATATAGGTCACTTCTTCATTTGACAGGACCGAATACAAAATAATGGACCATGAATTAAATGATGGTGTACATTTAGCTATAAATAACAGTATACTCTCCATTGGAGCAAATGTTATTATTTATAGGACCAAAGTCATGGTAACTATTCAATTTTACTTGGCACTATTTGTTGCCTTGATAGTAAAACTAATAGGTTATGTCTTATTTGAACAAAATAAGCCTATTTGAACAAAATAAGTATGATAAAAGATCTCATATCGAGGCATACTATGCATTGGTGTTTGAGATTGCTATTGGTTTCTTTATTAATTGGTAGAGGGAGCTATTTTCCTTTTATTTGAATCCAAAGTTTATTTGCTCATCATAATTTGTTGATTATGTAATTCTCATGATTTAAGATGAGTACTTTCAATCCACTTGCTGTTATTTTCAAAAAACACAAACTCACTTGATCTAATTACATTGACTAGAAAAGAAATTTGAATATTGTGCTAACTACTGAAGAGTGCAAATATGTGCTCACTGAGGTGTGCTTAGAGAAACCTGTGGATAGTTGCACCAATGAGGTGGCCGTCTAGGCATATAAAAAATGGATTAAGGTTAATGAGATGGCGTGATGTTACATGTTGGCATCCATGTCAAATGTTTTGCAACATTAGCATCAGTCTTTTTCCACTGCTTATGACATCATGTATAGTCTCAAGGAGATGTTTGGTGATTAGAATCGGGCTGCTGGTAGGTTATTATGAAAAACTGTTTAACACTAAGATGGCTGAAGGTACCTCTGTGAGAGATCATGCTCTGAAAATAATGGGACACCTCAATGAACTACAAGTCCTTGGAGCTGAAATTGAAGGGGAAACCCAAATAGATATCATTCTCCAATCCTTGACTGATTCCTTTAAGAATTTTTGCCTAAGTTACAACATGAACAAGCTCAATTTTTCTCTGGCGGAATTACTCAATGAACTTTAGGCTGCTGAGGGCCTTCTGAAAAAGCCACCTAGTATTCACGTTGCTGAAAAAGGTTCTGTTTCTAAGCTGCAAGGCAAGAAGAAACAGAAAAATGGTTAGAATCGTAATGTAGTTGCTTAAGGGGGCAACAGACCTTGGGGAGGAGTGAAAAAGCCTAAGAGCAAGTGTTTTCATTGCAAACATGCATGGCATTAGAAAAAGCAATGTCCAACTTATCTCAACAAAGTAAACAATATAGGTAAATTTCATTCACTAGTTGTTGAATCATGTTTAGCGGTTATATCTACCGGTACCTGGTGTGTAGATATGGGTGTTAGATTTTGTGGACTCAATCCATCAGTTGATGTAAGAAATTGATTAATTTCTTTATTTATCAATAAAATCATGCTTTACTTTCATGAGATGAATATTATTTTACTACTTCATGCACATGACCAATACATATGACATAATGGTTCATGAGTTGAACCGGGTCCCATTAGTATATTAGATGTGATATATGTGCATAGATGAGATCCACGCGCAGGAGATATATGTCACAAATCTTATACTTAAATAGCTTCACAACCAGTAATGAGACTGGGCATCTCATTTGATAAGGTTGCAGCACTTTGATCACTATGAGATAGTGTGATTTGTCTCGATCATCAGAATGTAAGATTCTGGATCACGGTGCTGGTACGTTGGATGTATTAAAGGACCATAAGATGCACCTTATGGAATTCCGTCTCAATAATAAGGTATGCTCTCATAATTCCCTAACAATAGGCTCTCAATCCTGAGACATTGATGAACTCAAGTTTCTATCTATTCATTTGCTTTGAGTCACCAATGAGTGAGGCCGACTATAGGTTAACACCCCGGTGTCTTGGGTATGTGGTAGTAGAACTGTGGAAACATTGAATGATCAAGATAGAATCTATCTCTATTATCCCATTGTGCTAATTAATGGATTTGTCATTAGTAAGTGCGCACCCATCTCAATTAAGAGTTAATTGGATGGTACTGATGATTACTATGATTAATTGGGGCTCAAGGATAATAAGATGTGGAACTTCGATTGGAAGAGACAGATTTATTTCAATTGGTCCACGGATATTGATAGAGGGGCCTACTTGTGGTAATTGGGAAGTTTAGGGTTTTCATTGTAATTTATTCCTAAGACTGGAGTGCAATTGCATTTATATAGTGGTGTTATTTGCAATTAACTATGGGCCCGGATTGCACATGAGATGTGCGGTCGCGGTGTTCCAGTTGGAGCCAGCTTTCTAAGGAATCCCTAGTGGTCCCCATGCTAGCCCAAGATATTGGAAGATACTAATCTGACTTGAACTCTAGAAAGAAGAGTTTGGAAAGGAGAAAGTTGCTAATTGCTTTGGAAGTAAGACTTCTATTTCAATTAGACAAGGGAGAGATTTGAAAGTCTATAAAATCTCTTGGACGTCCAATAAGACTCTCTCTTACGCCCAAAACCCTATTCGTGCAAGAGTTGCACGAGTTTCTCTCTCCTTCTCTCTTCTAGTTCCTTGGAGTTTCGAGTTAGGATTTCTCCTGAAGATTCCACCAATCTTCTTGAGAAAAGAAATCCAATTCGGGTCATAGCGTGGAAGGCTAAGAGGTGTTGAAGATTCTCATCATCAAGTAGAGTCGTAACTTCTCCATTAGAGCACTGTAGATCTCCAAAGGTATGATCTACTTCTTTCATGTCATTGATTATTGTGGATATTTAGTGCTAGCCGATTCTATTTTTAGATAGAATATTTACTGTACATGGTCACGAGATTGAGGGTAATGCATCCTGGATTGGGTTTTTTGGTCTTATGGATAGTTGATCCCTGTGTCAAGTGATGGAAGTAGGTGGGTCTCGTGGATAGATTTTCAAAACTTTTGACCCACTTGACACAGGGATCAACTATCCATAAGACCAAAACCCAATCTAGGATGCATTACCTTCAATCTCGTGACCATGTACAGTAAATATTCTACCAGTACTAAACATGCATAATAATCTACGATATGCAAGAAGTAGATCATACCTTTGGAGATCTGCAGTGCTCTAATGGATTTCTTCAACACCTCTTAGCCTTCCACGCTATGACCCGAATTGGACTTCTTTTCTCAAGAAGAGTGGTGGAATCTTCAGGAGAAATCCCAACTCGAAACTCTAAGGAACTAGAAGAGAGAAGAAGAGAGAAACTCGTGCAACTCTTGCACGAATAGGGTTTTGGGCGTAAGAGAGAGTCTTATTGGATGTCCAAGAGATTTTATAGACTTTCAAATCTCTCCCTTGTCTAATTGAAATAGAAGTCTTACTTCCAAAGCAATTAGCAACTTTCTCCTTTCCAAACTCTTCTTTCTAGAGTTCAAGTCGGATTAGTATTTTCCAATATCTTGGGCTAGCGTGGGGACCACTAGGGATTCCTTAGAAAGCTGGCTCCAACTGGAACACCGCGCCCCCACATCTCATGTGCAATCCGAGCCCATAGTTAATTGCAAATAACACCACTATATAAATGCAATTGCACTCCAGTCTTAGGAATAAATTACAATGAAGACCCTAAACTTCCCAATTACCACAAGTAGCCCCTCTATCAATATCTGTGGATCAATTGGAATAAATCCGTCTCTTCCAATCTAAGTTCCACATCTTATTATCCTTGAGCCCCAATTAATCACAGTAATCATCAGTACCATCCAATTAACTCTTAATTGAGATGGGTGCGCACTTACTAATGACAAATCCATTAATTGGCACAAGGGGATAATAGAGATAGATTCCATCTTGATCATTCAATGTTCCCACAGTTCTACTACCACATACCCAAGACACCGAGGTGTTAACCTACAATCGGCCTCACTCATTGGTGACTCAAAGCAAATGAATAGATAAAAACTTGAGTTCATCAATATCTCAGGATTGAGAGCCTATTGCTAGGAAATTATGAGAGCATACCTTATTATTGAGACGGAATTCTATAAGGTGCATCTCATGGTCCTTCAATACATCCAATGTACTAGCACCGTGATCCAGAATCTTACATTCTGATGATCGGGACAAATCACACTATCTCATAGTGATCAAAGTGCTGCAATCTTATCAAATAAGATGCCCAGTCTCATTACTGGTTGTGAAGCTATTTAAGTATAAGATTTGTGACATATATCTCCCGCGTGTGGATCTCATCCATGCACATATATCACATCTAATATACTAATGGGACCCGGTTCAACTCATGAACCATTATATTATATGTATTGGTCATGTGCATGAATTAGTAAAATAACACTCATTTCATGAAAACAAAGCATGATTTTATTGATAAATAAAGAAATTAATCAATTTATTACATCAACTGATGGATTGAGTCCATGCACATATGTGCATGGATCTCATCCATGCACATATATCACATCTAATATACTAATGGGATTCGGTTCAACTCATGAACCATTATGTCATATGTATTGGTCATGTGCATGAATTAGTAAAATAACACTCATCTCATGAAAACAAAGCATGATTTTATTGATAAATAAAGAAATTAATCAATTTATTACATCAACTGATGGATTGAGTCCACAAAATCTAACATCAAGTGTGTCAAAAGTTTTGAAAATCTATCTACAAGACCCACCTGCTTCCAACAATGGGAGCTACTAATCATGTTTACAATTCTTTGTATAGGTTCCAAGAAACCAAGCAGCTAAATGATGGGAAGATTTATTTGCTTATGGGTGATGCTACGAAAATGGCAACAATTGCAGTAGGGGATGTTTGTCAAAGTTTTAATAGAGATAGGACTTCAATTTTAAAAGATTATCTTTATGTTCCCTTCATTAGGAGGAATTTAATTTTTGTTTTCAAGTTGGTTAAAGATGGATATTCTATTTATTTTAATAAATTTATGGTTATTAAGTAAAATAGGCATTTTACCTATTATGGTTCATTGGTGGATGATCTTTATATCATTGATCCTATCTCTCTTAAACTGCAATTCACTAAATTAAATAACTACCCTACCATGTAAAAGAAAGGAACTTTCACAATTAAACCAAACGTATCATTGGCAATTACAATTGGGTCATATTAATCTAAATCGGATTTCAAGACTCGTTGCAAATGGACCATTAGATTCATTGGACGTGGAGGTACTTCCAATTTGCGAATCTTGTTTAGAGGGGAAAATGACCAAGCGCCCTTTTTCGGCAAAAGGCTATAGGGCCAAAGAACTGTTAGAATTGGTTCACTTTGGCCTGTGTGGACCCATGAATGTCCAGGCAAGAGGTGGCTTTGAGTATTTCATTATTTTTATTGATGACTACTCAAGGTATGTATACATTTACTTAATGCACAGCATGTACAAATGCTTTGAAAAATTCAAAGAGTACAGGGCGGAAATGAAGAAGCGTCTAAATAAGAGCATCAGGACACTACGATCTGAACGTGGTGGCAAGTACCGCTTTGGAGAATTTAGGGGTTATTTAGCATAAAAGGGGATTACATCCTAGTTGTTTACACCAAGTATACCTCAACAAAATGGTGTAGCATAAAGAAGGAATAGGACTCTTATGGATATTGTAAGGTCAATGATGAGTTATTTGGATTTACTTAATTTGTTCTAGGGGCATGCTCTAGAAACAGCAGTATACATTCTAAACTTAGTTCCATCTAAGTTAGTACCTACTACACCCACAGAACTATTGACTGGGCACAAACCTAGTTTAAAGCATGTTCGGATTTGGGATAGTTAAACACATGTGCTGAAAGGGAATACAGATGAGTTGGAACCAAGAACAAAAGTTTGCATTTTCATTGGATATCCCAGAGGAACAAAAGGTGGTTTGTTCTATAGTCCTAAAGATCAAAAGGTTATTGTTAGTACCAATGCTCGATTCTTAGAAGAAGACTATGTAATAAACCACAAACCCAAAAGCGAAACTGTTCTAAAGGAATTGAGAAAAGAGAGACCTACCCAAACTTTTTCATTACTAGTAACATAGGAAGAGACACCATAAAATGGGAAACTCGGTGTTCCATTACCTCGTCTAGTGGGAGGATTACCGAGTCTCAAGTTGATGATACTAAAGTTGAACCCACCAACATGCTAAGTGATGAGTTGGATCAGCATGTCAATGATGGTACACCAAGATTAGTTTTAGCACAGTGTGACACTACTCAAACACAGACACAGGATGTGCATCGTTCTAGTGGGAGGGTTGTTCATCAACCTAAACAGTATATGTTCTTGGGAGAGTCATTCGACAGACTCCCTTATGATCTAGATGTCACAACCCGAACCCAGGAGTTCGGGGGTTAGCAAAAGCCAAACCGATAATACACGTACTCCCGTGCCTGTACACGTAGACCTGGTCTAAATGCACATGCACAAGGGAAGGTTCACACGTGCCAAACATGTACGCGGAAGCTGTAGATATCAAAACATCACACTAAACCATGCAAGAAGAGAATACGAAACACAGAACTAACATATGTTTTACAAAATGAAGCAAAATAAACATGTAAATCATGATAGGATTCAATCGTGCCAAAGCTTAAAACATGACGACTCAGATGCAATGATGTCCATGGCCCTCTCCGATGGAGTGACTACATCCACTCCTCTAGTCTTGATGGGACCTCGGGGGCCTCACTTGGAGTCTGGTCGACCGACGAGGGGTCGGTTTGGGTATCTGAGCTTGCAACACCAAAGACAACTCGTGAATACAATGATTCAACAATGTATAAGCCATAACAAGTTAACACATGCTATGTCTAATAGAATAAATAACAGGTCACATTCGTTTATTAAGCTATCTTGCAAAAAGGAAACATGCCATGTGAATCAATGTATACATGCTGTACAAAACTAGTTGGCGACTACATTGCCATATGCTCCCAAAAGAGGAATCTTATATCCGTGTAGAGAACACCATTGACCGGGCCAGGGTACGAATGAGTCTCGGGTTCCTGGGGTCCGAATTCCCCAAAACGTTTCCTTACTGCAGCAAGGCCATGAAAACTACACCAAATTCACCCCGTCGGGATCCTAAGGCTGAGGCTAAGTTGTGCCTGACCATACAGAGTCAATCATGAAAACCCTAAGTAAATCGTGACAAGCATATCATACGTGCATATCTGAGAATATATCTTATACATGCAAGCTTAATAACATACATACGTGCATACTCAAGGTACGGGACACATAGTCAAACTTTCGATGTTATCTTGAAATGAGCTTGCCAAAGAGTAGATGTCAATGATCGAAATACAACATGTCATGCAAGCAAATCTTAGCATATCGAATCAAATTCATTTACTAACCAACACTAATCTAATTATCTAGTGTTTTTAACAGTGCATGATGATGTAGTTTTAAGTTATCCGCCGCACCGTTGTCTAGTGTTACATTGTATCATATAGTGCATTGAAGTCCCTTAAACCAACACCCATGGAGAGGTACTCAACAACTGGATAAAGAACATGAATGAATTGCAGCCCTCAAATCATTCAACATTTACATAATCCATTGGGCAAGTCCATGTTGCCTACCTTCTATAGCAAAGGTCTTATGAGTTTGAAGTGTTCCCTATCTTTCTTTTAGTTTATGTCTTCTAGCTCAGATGTGCGTGACCTTATGGCTTAGCCGAAGACACCTTACGGCTTAGCCGTAGAAGGCTTCACGGCTTAGCCGTGGTTAGGCCGTAGAAGAGTTGCTGATTTGCATACTCTCAGTTATTTTCAGGTGACACCCTATACTGATCTACGGCTGGGTCACGGTGGGGCTTACGGCTTAGCCATAGTGCTTTTCATGGCTTAGCCGTAGCACATTTCATGGCTTAGCCATGCATGCGCTAGGTCGAATTCTGAATCAATTATAGAAAACCTGTAACGACATCAATTATGTAAAAGCTCAACAGAGGAAGGGAAAATGAGCTCAATTTAGGCTGTAATCATACTAGGCATGCAAGATCATGAGAATCATCCACAAATCAAGCACATATCAACATGGGTTCATAGAAAATATGCTTATACTTGCCTCAAGTGAATTCCAACACACCAATTGTTGCCCTTGGGGCTCAATTCACATCCAACACCACTCACAGCTATCATGCATGAGAAAGAGAGAACCTGTGAACACTTACATAGCTAAAGAGAGAAAGAAAGGAGAGAAGAAATCCAACACCCATGCGTACCTTGGATCACATGAAGGAGAAGAGAAGACAAGAGGATCTCTAATTCCCTTTCTAGTTTGGCTGAATCAAGGGGGAAAGAAAGAGGAAAATCGAGAGAGAGAGAGAGAGAGAGAGATAAACATGAGAAAAAAGAAAAGAAAAGAGTCAGTGGAATGGCTTATATAAGATAAGTTTAAGGCAAAAGTGTAATAAAGACCAATTCATAACACAATTTACAGTTTGAGTCAAATCCGAGTCCAGTGGAATCATACGACATCGGTTGCAATCGACGTAGTTACGAACGTTAACGAGTTCAACGAAAGACACGTGTTGACACCAAGATGTTGCAAAAATGACCATGTCTTATAAAAGCTAAAATTACGAAAAAGGGCTTGCTCTATCTAATCCAGGTCAAACTTAACCCAACTACCTATCCATGACCCGCAACGAAATCAAAACAGAAGCAAAATACCATTAACAACTGAAGCAACATTAATAAGTCACTAAACAAGGTCAAGCTAGGTCGGAGTGTTACACTAGATACTGAACCTTGTAACTATAATGAAGCACTCCAAGATAAAGTTGCAAAACTATGGCAAAAAGCTATGAAATCAGAAATGGAGTCTATGTACTCTAATTAAGTATGGGATCTTATAAAACTACTAGAGGGGATAAAACCTATCAGTTGTAAGTAGGTCTACATGAAGAAAAGATGGGTGGATGGAAAGGTTGAAACCTTCAAAGCTAGGCTTATTGCGAAAGGGTTTACTCAGAAAGAAGGAATCGATTATGAGGTGGCTTTCTCGCCAATAGCCGTGTTGAAATCTATTTAGATTCTTTTATTCATTGCTACTCATTTCGATTATGAAATTTGGCAAATGGATGTCAAGACAGCTTTCCTTAATGGAAATCTTAACGAGTATATCTATACGGTGCAACTAGATGGATTCATAACTGAAGGCCGTGAGCACATGTTGTGCAAGCTTAAGAGGTCCATTTAAAGGTGTAATGGCAGTGTGGTGGTTTTTTTAATACTTTATGTAGATGACATCCTACTCATTGAAAACGATGTTGGGGTATTATCTTCGGTCAAAGTATGGTTGAGCAATCAGTTCGAAATGAAGGACCCAGTCACATTTTAGGGATCATGCTCATGCAAGATAGGAAATAAAGAATGTTGGGCTTATCTCAAGTTGTTTATATTGATACGATTCTTGCCCATGTTAGCATGCTAAACTCCAAGAAATGATTTCTTCCTTTCAGGCATGGAATTACTTTATCCAAGGATTAGTGTTCTAAGACAACCGATGAGATAGAAAAGATGAAGGAAGTACCTTATGCTTCGATGATGGGAAGCCTTATGTATGCAATAATATGTTTAAAACTGATATTTGTTTTGCCATTGGCATGGTTAGCAGATACCAGTCTAATTCAAGGAGAGAATATGGGACTGCGGTAAAGCATATACTTAAGTACCTTAAGAGGACTAGAAATTATATGCTGATTTACTAGGATGAGATTTTGATGCTCATTAGGTACACAGACCTAGACTTCCAGACAGATAATGATGCCAGAATGTTGACCTCAGGGTTTGTATTTACCTTGGGAGGTGGAGCCATAAGTTGGAGGAGTGTCAAATAATCATATACTATTGACTCTACCAAGGAAGCTGAATATGTGGCAGCTTCTAAAGCATCTGAGGAGGTAGTTTGGCTTAGAAACTTCTTGATGGATCTAGAGGAGGTACCTTCAGTAAAATCACCTATAATACTTTATTATGATAATACCAGTATAGTTGTGTGAGGTCCTAATCCTAACTAACCTCGACTTATACTAACTAATCTCGTTTTACATTGATTAAAATGTGATTAGGCTAATTCAACTCAATCTTTTGGGCTTGGGTCATGGATAGGTAGTCGGGTCGGGTTCGTACTTTAACTAGGTAGTTAAGGACCCCTTTGTAATTTGTCCATGCATCATATTGACACCTCATTAGTTGCATTTGGTGTAATTCTTTCTGTAGATCATCTTTTATGTTGGGCTCAACTTGATTTGGACCCATCTTGGACTGATTAAAGTCCATTTGACCTAAATTATAATTATTCTAAAACCTTGGATTTGCATGCAAAAAGTTTTATTTAAAAAGGAGAGAACTCAATGTTTCTTTCTTTCTCTCCTCCTCCTTCTCACTGTGGTCATGTTTCTCTTCACTTTCTTCATCCTCTCCTCTCTTTAGGGCTGCTAACCAAGATTTGAAGCTTGCTTGTAAGATAGAAAGCCTCCGTTCCTCTTATTCATCTTCCCTTGTGTGTTTTCTCTTTGGAAGGCACCTTCTCCTACAAGCTACAGCCCATTAAGGTGAAGAATCTACTTCCATTTCACATTTTTGGGTTTGTTAGAGTCAAGGGGACTCAATCATGCAACATGCATACATTTTTATACTAAATTCATCAATTGCATGTTTTTACGTAGAGAACCCACCTTTCATTGAGGATTTCCCCTAATCACACACCAAGGAAGAGTTGAGTAGGGCAAGCACTGTGTTAAGGCAAGTATTGGAGTATATGGAACTGCCTATGTATTTAAATGGTTAACTCTTTAATTGATTCTGCGATCTTAAGCTACAGCTCTTTCTTACTTGTTTAAGTACTTGTATATATGTTTAATTGAATGGATTATAGTTTGAATAGGTAATGTCGGTGTTAGGGATGAGCATTTGGAGCTTATAGTGACATGTAAAGGCAATGGGAAGCTCTTTGTAGTTCTTTAAGTTTAGAATTTTGTATTGAACTTAAGCTTCAGAATCAGCTCTAGAATTTCTAAAGCTTACGGTGAAGCTACGGCTAAGCTGTAAGTGCATACGGCTCAAAGTCTCGAGAATGACAAAATCCAATTTTGAACTACGACTAACCCTTGACTAAGCCGTAGAATGAACTATGGCTAAGCCGTACCCATCCCGTGACCAAGCTGTAAGCCATTTTACAGCGAGCTTTCCTGAAAGCTTGAAATTCCAACTTCTTTCTACGACTTACCCATAGCTACACCGTGGAATACACTAAGGTTAAACCATACCTAGCCATAGGCTTAGCACGGCTAAGCCATAGGCCAACATATGGTTGAACCGTAAATGCGTATGAAATTAGGAAAAAAACCTAAGCCGCTCAGTTAAGCCATAACATATACATGGCTAAGCCGTAAAAACACTGTGAACTGAGGATATTAGGGTTTCCAATGACCTTGTAAGGCTCTAGATATGGTTCCTTTTTCCTAACTAAATTAGCCTAATGGTGATTAAATGATAAGAGAGATAAGTGTAGAGCTATCACTTATTCCTTTCAATTTTTTAGGATGAATTCTCGATGTCACATCATGGGTGTTAGCATAAGAAAAGGTATCTTTTATGTACACAATGTAATACCAAGATATGGTAACACAACGACACCGGTTGTTTCATGAATACATCATGTTGAATGACCTCGGGATCATGGATTACTAGCTTAGGGTTGGCTAGTAAACATTCTTGGCACCTATGTAAATCTGAAGGCATTTATATTGTTAAGAAACCTTGCCCTCAACATGACTTAGTCATGTGCCCACTCTCCTGGAAAACCTTGAGATAAAATAGACCTGAGCTTCTATAGAGTGTGTGTCTGTCAGGCCTGAGCTTCTACTGAATGCGTGCCTATTAGTTAAAAAGGTGTAGCTAAGGTTGAGAGGGTTCGAGGTCTCTTAGCTTATATAAGTATGCATCGTTAATTATCAGTTACTTTCTTAACTCTACTTTTCATGATTGAATATGATTTCAAAAACGATATTTCCTTATGTATGATATGATAAGTATGACTATAATGAATGAAAGATTTGAGTTGAGTCGGTCTTGATACATTGAGTTGGCACCACTTAGCTTGTGCCCTTTGGGTATCTGTATGTCGCTACTACAATAGTGTACGAAGGAGTTTTCGGTGCTCCTCGGGAAGTTAGTATGATCCCTTAACGATCCATATGCATGTACATTGTCTCTAGATGATATGCTCTCTCTTGGGAGAATATAGCCTCGTGGTTGCCAATTAGTCTTATAACATCCTTTTTATAATTCATTACACATGTTACTCATGCACAACATACCTAGTATACAATTATTGGATTCTTTGATTAATGTTTACTTCTTAATTCACTTGATACATTATGATAGCTTCATATATCTCTATATTTGCTTAACTGTCATGTTAATAGTGCTGCCCTTGATATTACAGGTTCGAAACCAATCCCGACACGAAGGTTGATGCGTTGTCAGAGGGTGCCCCAATGGTACCTGGGGGTATAGGAGAGTGGAAAGATGACGATGTCTTCTACTAGTCATCTTCCAGAGTGCGTTAAATTTATTATGTTGGGCTAGTTACGTCGGTCGTATGTATGGAGATATTCAAACTAGACATTGTGTATAAGACATGCCACATGTTTTGTGGACATGTTTGTGATAAAAATATTTATTTTAAAAGACTTAGTTATATACGATAGTATAATATTCTCTTTTATGTATTGCTTATGATCATTACAGGTGTATTTCACAGGTTCCGCTTTATGATAAGTTTTAATTTACGTGTCGTTGGTTTTACCTTACACGTTCCTGTGAAATCTCCCTTATAAGAATTTATGCATATCTTTTTTATGGCATGGATTACTACGGGATTACGTATTCACACCCTGGGGGCCCATTTTAAATCCCTAATTCCCGGGATTGGGGCGTGACACACGTAAGCAATGGTATTAGAGCGACTAAAAAGTCAATTAAAAGATTTAGCAACTTTAGGAAACGTGATGAGGTTATGATGGGTTTGATTGGGGGTTGAATTTTGTATCAAGAATATGACTTGCCTTGTATTGATATAATATATATGACTAACTATTGTTATAATCATAGATAAATGGTGTCTGAGTTTGGTACGAACAATAGTTCAGGCAGTAATGGCCACGAAAATGTCTACTTGGAAGGTGTGGATCCTCCACCACCACTTCCTCCTCAACCCGCGTATAACACTGAGGAGCGATTCATGATGTTGATACATCAACTAGCTGCCAGTAATGCTAATCAATTAGCCATGCAAATGTAGTTAGCTACCCTACTAGATAGACAAAACCAAACTGAGGATCCTAATTCCTTATATGAGAAGTTTCGAAAGAGGGGAGCAACGGAGTTTACGGGATAAGAGGATCTGTTGCAAACTGATGAATGGTTTGTTCACACTGAGAATGTCTTCGATACACTGATTTGTACACCAAGGCAGCAAGTGGTCCTTACGACATCCATGTTTAGAGATATCGCAGATACATGGTGGAAGAGTATCCGAGATCAGATTAGGGCTATGCCAGATGCTACTGTATGGGAAGCTTTTAAGAGACAATTTAGGAAGAAGTTTATTCTCGAGCATGTGACCCGCAAGAAGAAGGCAGAGTTCTCCACCCTCTAGTAGAACTCCGTGACGGTTACAGAGTACATGCATATATTTAGTCAACTCACTCAATTTGCCTTGGACTTGATCGACACCGGGAAAAGAGAGTTAAGAGGTTCCTCGAAGGATTGAGGCCTATTATTAGGGGACATGCGACAGCTTTCCATCATCCCACACAGTACGATGACGGTGTAGAAAAAGCTTATGCTGCTGAAGAAATTGATAAGAGCTTGTTTTTGGGAGAGTCTAGGAGGAGTGCCCCACCTTCAGGGAGAAGTCAACAACACTCCAAGAAGCAAAAGGGAGTCGTTGGTGGGACCTCCAGGGTAATTTGTGGTGTATGCGGAAAAGCCACAAGAAAAGTAATTGTTGGAAGTCTACGGAAGCCTGTTTTGGCTGTGGCTCATTGGACCACCGATTGTCAAATTTCCCAAAGAGGAAGGGTTCCGGTCAAGCCCCACCTCAATAGCAATATCAATAGTCTTCTAAAGTAGCACCGCCAGTGCCTTCACGTCAACAACAGCAGGTAAGGCAAGGCCAAGGGTAGTCACGGCAGGGACAGGGCCAACAAAAGCAAGGACAGCAAAAACAGGGACAACAGAACCAACCCCAAAGGCAAGGCCGCACCTATGCATTGACTCATGAAGAAGCAGAAGCAGCGAAGCATGTGGTTGTAGGCAAGGTTTCTGTCTGTGACATAGAAGCTAAAGTGTTGTTTAATTCGGGATCATTGCACTCCTTTATTTCACCCCAATTCTTTAACAGAATATGGGAGCCACCAACGCAGCTACCGTATATGTTGAATGTTATCACTCCTGTTGGCAAGAAGGTGACTTATGAGGATTATTACCTAGGTTGTCGAGTTCTAATTGGAAAGGTCCTTTTTTCAGCGAAATTCATCGTGTTACTGATCTACGATTTCGATGTAATCCTAGGCATGGATTGGTTGACCAAGTGTATGGCTTGTTTGGATTGCTTCCGTAAGATTGTCATCGTAAAGGTAGACAAAGCTGGTCCGAGTGTTGTATTTCAAGGTGAAAAGAAGAGTTTGAACACTAGGTTGATTTCAGCACTTTAAGCGGAGAGACTAATTCATAGTGATTGTGAGGGGTACATCGCCTTCATTGTTGAGAAGAAATCACCTAAGAAGTTAGAGGAGATACCAGTGGTTTGTGAGTTACCAGATGTGTTTCCCAACGAAGTACCTAATCTTCCTCTAATTAGTGAAGCAAACTTTACTATAGAACTAGTACCCAGTACAACTCCAATCTCTAAGGCTCCGAATAGAATGGCACCCGTAGAGTTACGTGAGTTAAAGGTATAGTTATAAGACTTATTGGATAAAAGGTTTATTCATCCTAGCACATCGCCATGGGGAGCCCCAATTTTATTTGTGAAAAAGAAGGACGGCACCCTCAGAATGTGTATTGATTACAGGCAGTTGAATCAGGTGACAATCAACAACAAGTATCCACTGCTTAGAATTGATGAACTGTTTGATCAGTTACAGGGTACAACTCACTTTTCAAAGATCGATTTGAGATCTAGGTATCATCAGTTACAAATCAGAGATCAAGATACATCCAAAACTGCTTTCAAGACAATATATGGGCACTATGAATTCTTAGTCATGCCTTTTGGGTTAACAACGCCCCAGTTGTATTTATGGCTTTGATGAACAAAATCTTTTTGCTCTATCTCGATCAATTCGTGGTAATTTTCATTGATGACGTATTGGTGTATTTCAAGACTTGGGACGAGCATGCTGAACATTTGAGAACTTCCTTGCAATTGTTTAGGGATCACTGACTGTATGCCAAACTGGATAAATGTGAATTCTGGTTAGAACAAGTTGTTTTCTTAGGGCATATAATTTCAAAGGATGGACTCGCGGTGGACCCAACCAAAATAGAGGCAATAACTAGTTGGCAGAGTCCTAAAACAGTTGTAGAGGTTAAAAACTTTGTTGGCTTGGCAGGTTACTACCGAAGGTTTGTGAAGGATTTTTGCAGAATTGTGGCTCCTTTGAAAAGTTAACTCGGAAAAATGAATCTTTTGTTTGGTCCGCAAAATGTGAGTCGAGTTGCTAACTCCTTAAGGAGAAACTAACCTCAGCTCCAGTCTTATCTCTTTTGGAAGGTAGTGGTAGATTTGTTATCTATACTGATGCGTCATAGATTTTGTTGGGATGTGTATTAATGTAGAATGGTAAGGTGATAGCATACGGATCTCGACAATTAAGGGAGCATGAAAAGAATTATGCAACACATGATTTAGAATTGGCCACTATCGTCTTCGCTTTGAAGTTATGGAGACACTACTTGTATAAGGAGAGATTTAAAGTTCATAGTAACCATTGCATCTCCAATATCTATTCTCTCAGCATGATCTTAACATGAGAAAGCATAGATGGCTGGAATTCATAAAGGGATGGCTGGAATTCATAAAGGACTATGATTTTCTAATCAAATACTTTCCAGCAAAAGGAAATGTGGTAGCCAATGCTCTTAGTAGGAAATCAACGGTTGAGATGGAAGCCATGTGTGGTGAATGGTCTATAGTAGAAGAATTTTGGGATCTAGATGTGGAAATCAAATTTATGGATGACAAGGTTATGTTAATGGCCATGTCTGCCTTTGAACCCACTCTAATACAACAAATTAAAGAGAGACAGTTTGAAGATCCATAATTTCAGTTTGAAGATCCATAATTTGTCAAGATTCATGACCACATATCACAAAGGCCAGATTTCAGGATAGTAAATGGTGTATTGTACTTCAGAGATAGGCTGTGTGTTCCAGCAGTCCAAAAACAAAACTTGAAGGAAACAGTTATGACCGAAGCACATCACGTTAGGTATTCCATGCACCCCGGGAGTACAATAATGTATCGAATCTAAATGACAGGTTTTGGTGGAACAACATGAAGCGAGATATTGCTAGTTTTTTTAGCAAGATGCCTTACCTGTCAACGCGTAAAGGCGGAACATAGAAAGCCTCCTAGTTTACTGCATCCTTTATAGATTTCAAAGTGGAAATGGGAGAATCTAATAATGGATTTTGTTTCAAGGCTACCTCGGACGAGTAAACATGATGATGCCATGTGGGTGATTGTCGATCGACTAATAAAGGCAGCCCACTTTATTCCCATTAGGAAAGGGATGAAATTCCATGAGATGGCCAAGGTCTTTATTAATGAGATTGTGCATTTGCATGGTACTCCAATTTCAATTGTATCTGATTGGGGTAGTAGATTTGTATCTTCCTTTTGGCAGTCTTTCCAAAAATCCATGGGTACGAAACTCAATTTTAGCACGGCTTACCATCCGCAGACCGATGGGCAATCGGAGCGAATGACACAAACTCTTGAAGATATGCTACGAGCTAGTGTGTTGGACTTTGGGAAGGAGTGGGATGAGCATCTCTTTTTATGTAAATTTGCGTACAACAATAGTTACCATGTGAGCATCGAAATGGCCCCATTCAAAGCTTTGTATGGCCATAAGTGCCGTGCACCGGTCTGTTGGGAAGAAGTCAAAGTGAGAAGTCTTCATGGACCTTCTCTTATTGCGGATACAGCAGAAAAGTGCAAAAGGTACACGATCAGTTGATGGTTGCGTGATCATGCCAGAAGAGTTATGCAGATAATCGTCGTAGGCCCCTTGAATTTCAAATAGGCGATAAAGTTTTCTTGAAGGTTTCTTCGATGAAAGGTACCATCAGGTTTCGTCAGAAAGGTAAATTAGCTCCGCTGTTCGTAGGGCCTTTCAAGATACATAACAGAGTTGGAGATTTAGCCTACAGATTGGAATTACCACCTCAATTCGCGGGAGTTCATAACTTATTCCATGTATCGATGCTTAGGAAGTATCTTCCAGATCCTTCACATGCTTTGGAATTAGATGATATTTAAATTAAGCACGATGCGAACTACAAAGAGAGACCCCTCCATGTCATTGACACTAAAGAGCAAGTGTTGCGTACTCGAACAATCAAATGGGTTAAGGTTCTATGGGAGCATCATGGACAAGAAGAAGCTACTTGGAAACTTGAAGATCAAATTCAAGCAAAATATCCAGATCTCCCACATGAGGTCCATTTCATTCAGAGGAGCAAATGGTCTTAAGTGGTGGAGGAAGTGAGGTCCTAATCCTAACTAACCTCAATTTATACTAACTAATCTCATTTTACATTGATTAAAATGTGATTAGGCTAATTTAACTCAATCTTTTGGGCTTGGGTCATGGATAGGTTGTCGGGTCGGGTTTGGACTTTAACTAGGTAGTCAAGGACCTTTTTGTAATTTGTCCATGCATCATATTGGCATCTCATTAGTTGCATTTGGTGTAATTCTTTGTGTAGATTATTTTTCATGTTGGGCTCAACTTGATTCAGACCCATCTTGGACTGATTAAGGTCCATTTGACCTAAACTATAATTATTCTAAAACCTTGGACTTGCATGCAAAAAGTTTTATTTAAAAAGGAGAAAACTCAACGTTTCTCTCTTTCTCTCCTCCTTTTTCGCACTGTGATCATTTTTCTCTTCACTTTCTTCACCCTCACCTCACTTTAGGGTTGCCAACCAAGATTTGAAGCTTGCATGTAAGATAGAAAGCCTCCATTCCTCTTATTCATCTTCCCTTGTGCGTTTTCTCTTTGGAAGGCACCTTCTCCTACAAGCTACAGCCCATTAAGGTAAAAAATCTACTTCCATTTCACATTTTTGGGTTTGTTAAAGTCAAGGGGACTCAATCATGCAACATGCATGCATTTTTACACTATATTCATCAATTGCATGTTTTTACATAGAAAACCCACCTTTCGTTGAGGATTTCCCCTAATCACACACTAAGGAAAAGTTGAGTAGGGCAAGCACTATGTAAAGGCAAGTATTAGAGTATATGGAGCTGCATGTGTATTTAAATGATTAACTCTTCAATTGATTCTGCGATCTTAAGCTACAGCTCCTTCTTACTTGTTTAAGTACCTATATATATGTTTAATTTAATGGATTATAATTTGAATAGGTAATGCTGGTGTTGGGGATGAGCATTTGGAGCTTATAGTGACATGTAAAGGCAATGGAAAGCTCCTTGTAGTCCTTTAAGTTTAGGATTCTGTGTTGAACTCAAGCTTTAGAATTGGCTTCAGAATTTCTAAACCTTACAGTGAAGCTACGGCTAAGTCGTAAGTGCGTACGGCTCAAAGTCTTGAGAGTGACAAAATCCTATTTTGAACTATGGCTAACCCTTGGCTAAGCCATGGAATTAACTACGGCTAAGCTGTACCCATCCCGTGACTAAGCTGTAAGCCATTTTACGGTGAGCTTTCTTAAGAGCCTGAAATTCCAACTTCCTTCTACGGCTTACCCACAGCTGCACCGTGGAACGCACTATGGCTAAATCGTACCTAGCCGTAACCCTAGCCATAGGCTTAAACGGCTAAGCCATAGGCCAACATATGGTTGAACCGTAAATGCGTATGAAATTAGGAAGAAAACCTAAGCGACTCGGCTAAACCGTAACATGTACACGGCTAAGCCGTAAAAACACTGTGAACTGAAGATATTAGGGTTTCCAATGACCTTGTAGGGCTCTAGATATGGCACCTTTTTCCTAACTAAATTAGCCTAATGGTGATTAAATGATAAGGGGGGCGAGTGTAGAGCTGTCACTTATTCCCTTCGAATTTTCCGGATGAATTTCCAATGTCACGTCATGGGTGTTGGCATAAGAAGAGGTGTCTTTTATGTATACAATGTAATACCAAGCTATGGTAACACAATGACACCAGATGTTTCATGAATACATTGTGTTGAATGACCTCAGGATCACAGATTATTTAGCTTATGGTTGGCTAGTAAACGTTCTTGGCACCTATGTAAATCTGAATGCATTCATATTGTTAAGAAATCTTGCCCTCAACAAGAGTTAGTCATGTGCCCACTCTCCTGGTAAACTTTGAGATAAAATAGACCTGAGCTTCTACTTAGTGCGTATCTGTCAGGCCTGAGCTTTTACTAAGTGTGTACCTGTTAGTCAAATGGGTATTGCTAAAGTTGAGAGGGTTCGAGCTCTCTTAGCTCATATAAGTATGCATCATTACTTATCAGTTACTTTATTAACTTTACTTTCATGATTGAATATGATTTCAAGATCGATATTTCCTTATGTATGATATGATAAGTATGACTGTAATGAATGAAAGATTTGAGTTGAGTCAATCTTGATACATTGAGTCAGCACCACTTAGCTTGTGCCCTTTGGGTATCTTTATGTCGCTAATGTAATAGTCCACGGAGGAGTTGTCGGTGCTCTTCAGAAGCTAGTCTGATCCCCTAGTGATCCATATGTATGTACATTGTCTCTAGATGATATGCTCTCTCTTGGGAGAATATAGTCTCGTGGTTGCTAATTAGTCTGTATAACATCTTATTTATGAATCATTACACATGTTACTCATACACAATATGCCTAGTATACGATTATTGCATTCTTTGATTAATGCTTACTTTTTTATTCATTTGATACATTATGATAGTTTCATATATCTCTGTATTTGCTTAACTGTCGTGTTAACAGTACTACCCTTGGTGTTACAGGTTCGGAACCAAATCCCGACACGAAGGTTAATGCGTCCCTAGAGGGTGCCCCTACGGTACCTGGGGTTATAAGAGAGTGGGAAGATGACGATGTCTTCTACTAATCGTTTTCCGGAGTGCGTCAAATTTGTTATGTTGGGCTAGTTATGTTGGTTGTATGTATGGAGATGTTCAAACTAGACATTGTGTATAGGACATGTTACATGTTTTATGGATATGTTTGTGATAAGAATGTTTATTTTAAAAGACTTAAGTTATATATGATGGTATGATATTCTTTTTTATGTATTGCTTATGATCATTACAAGTATATTTCACAGTTTCCACTTTATGATAAGTTTTAATTTATGTGTCGTTGGTTTTACCTCACACGTTCCTGTGAAATATCCCTTGTAGGAATTCGTGCATATCTTTTCATGGCATGGATTACGACGGGATTACATATTCATACCCTGGGGCCCATTTTAAATCCCCAATTCCTGGGATCGGGGCGTGACAAGTTGCTAATGCAATGGAACCTAGGTTGAATAAGAAGGGTAAGCACATCTAGAAGCACATCTAGTGTAAGTATCATCTCATTCGAGAAATCATACAGAAGGGTGATCTAATTATGACCAATATTGCATCGGCAGACAACCTAGCAAATCCTTTTACAAAGAGATTACCAGCAAAGAGCTTAGATAGTCATGTGGAGGGCATGGTGTTGAAATACATGTCAGCATGGTTTTGAGTCTAAGTGGGAGATTGTTGGAAATTTTTACTAAATGCATACTTTTATGTATTTATCTTTGACTGATTTATCTATTAGTAAAGTTTGTCTTTTTATTTTAATGAGAATCTGTATAGGTAAATGGCTGCATTATTATTTATTATATATGTGTGTATCTTTTATTCTATAAAGTAGACAAGTTGGTGTATAGATATTAGCTTACACACGAAAGACTTATTTGTCAGTTCTTGTAGAATATAAGTTATTGTTATTCACAATCTAGATAGAGTTAAACACACCATTGGTACGATTGTAGCATCATGTTTTAATAGGCTTGTATTAGCTCCGGGAAATGGTATAGTTTCGATTCGTAATGCTAGTATACTTTGTGTGCATTAAATATGACCGCTTTTGGGTTTATTGTCTTTATACTGACTATATAAGACGATAAATATCCAAACAGTTATTATGAGCGCTTGTACTCTTAATCCCGATATAAATAATAGAAACATACATTTAGTGTTTGACATTTTTATTTACGAAGGAGTGAGATCTTTTATGTGTTAATAATCTCAATAAATTAGATGGATACACTATGTGCATGATGTATATTAGTTTATTGACATAATCTCATAATAGGGATTGATGATATCCCCTTAATGAAGCTTATAAGTTTTGATTATGTCAAACTCTGCAGGTGGAAGTTGTATTCGACATATGAAATAAGTTAAGTGTATGGTCTTAAGAAATTATAAAGATATAGATTAAATATAAGTGTTAGTAATTATTTAATTGATGGATATTTGAAATCTTAACGTGGGGAGATTAATGAGCATTTAATAAAAGAAGCTCGAAATATAAGTTTGAGAATAAGGACATGAGTGCAATTATAATTTTCTAGTGGACTGAATTGTAATTTATGAAACTAAGATTCTAATTTGGGTCGAATTAGGGTTTCCTGTTTCCACAAGAAGCCTATTTCTTATTTCCTTTTTAAGGTCCCTATTTCCTGTTTCCATAAGAAGCATATTCCTTATTTCCTTTTTAAGGTCCCTATTATAGCATAAAATTATGTGCTATTGCTCTCTAAGAAAAACACACAAGAGAAATCTCATTTTTGAAAGCATAGAGAATTTGCAGAAGAGGCCCACACTCTGATGTGAGTTCGAGCATAAAGGAATACAGTAGAAGGTCTTGAGATTTTCGGGTTGCTGTAAGACTGAGGTCAAATCAAAGAGATCTCGTAGGTATGATTCTTGAATCATCATTGTCTAAAGTTATTTCTGCAGTGATCTGTGTGCAATATCCAGGGATCCTGGCGGCTACCTCCCAACAAAAGGAATATCAAGCTTTGACACAAACTAAATGCACTACAAGTAACTAGAAACCATTGAGTTACTTCCCAATAAGCTCAAAATTTAATGTTTTCAGCTGGACCAAAGACTCCTAATTTTTTTCAAAAAAAATAAAAAAATTTTTTTAAAACAAGCAACTGAGTCACACACCCCCCCCCCCCCCCCCCCCCCCCAACAAAACCTAACATTGTCCTTAACGTTATGAATGAAAAATGCAATGGGGTGAATGCAATGATGATGATGCTTACTCTGGGTAGATGGGATCCTGAAGAAGGATCTCCTCAGTGTGTTTGTCATTCAGCTTAAGAAACAGTTTTAGTCGTTGACCATTGACTTTGAAAACATCTCTATTTTGGGATTTTTTAATCTCCACAGCACCATAAAAGTAAACAGTCATGACGATGAATGGACCAGTCCACTGGGTTCTTAACTTCCTTGGAAACAGGTGTAACCGGGAGTTATACAAAAGAACCTTTATGCCCATTTCAAATGATTTTCTCAAAATTGATTTATTATGGTTCAACTTCCTTTTTTCTTTGTAAATCTTGGCATTCTCATAGTCATCATTTCTAAGTTCCTCCAACTCATTAAGTTACAATTTGCGCAGGTTACCTAAAGTGGTAAGTCAAAATTAACTCTTTGATAGCCCAATAAGCTCTATGTTCTAGTTTAGCTAGCAAGTGGCAGCCTTCCTATAGACTAACCTATGTAGGAACATCCCAATGGGTGTCTTGTAGTTCAATAGGCCCACAGTGCGTCGATTAATCGTAAAGACCAATCTTTTCAAGTACGTTTAATTGTCTTTTCCAAAATTTGTTTAATTTGCCTATTCAAAACTTCCACTTGGCCACTTGTTTGTGGGTGATAAGGTGTAGCAACCTTATGGGTGACAGAATATTTCTTCAATAAATTCTTGAAGGGATGGTTGCAAAAGTGAGTGCCTCCATGACTAATGATTGCCTTAGGGGTACCAAACTGAGAGAAAATGTGATCCTTAACAAACTTGATCACCACATGGTAGTCATTTCTCTTAGTTGGTATGGCTTCAACCCACTTAGAAACATAGTCTATAGCCAACAAAATGTAGAGATTTCCAAAAGAATTTAGAAATAGCCTTATGAAGTCAGTTCCCCATAAGTCAAAGATTCCCACCACAAGTATGGGATTCAAGGGAATCATATTCCTCTGATTAAACTTGCCAAGCCTTTGACACCGCTCGCAGTTTAAACAAAAAGTGTGATAATCTTTAAAGATTGTGGGCCAAATAAATCCACACTGCAAAATTTTTACAGCTATCTTCCTTGAACTAAAATGGCCTCCTCATGCGTGGTCATGGCAGAATGAAATGACCAAATAATGGTTATAATCAAGAATGCATCTCCTGATGATCTAGTTGGGACTGTACTTAAAAAGATATGGGTCATCTTAGAAAAAATACTTGACCTCAGCGAGAAATCTTGATTGATCTTATTTTGACCAATGGGTAGGCATCTTCCCTATAACAAGGTAATTAACTATATTTAAAAACCAGGGGATTTGGAAAATACTTATCAATTGTTCATTAGGAAAATTTTCATTAAGTGGGCCCTTATCTGATGGTTCTAAGGGTAGCCTTGAAAGATGATCTGCTATAACATTTTCATACCCTTTTATTGTCTCTTATTTCCAAATCAAGCTCTTATGGCAAATGGATCCATCGGATCAATCTGGCTTTCGCATCCTCTTTGAAAAGAAGGTATCTTAGGGTTGTATGATTCATATAAATTATTACTGTGGACCCTATAAGGTAAGACCGAAATTTTTGTAATACTCCGACCCAACTTAATCAGGTTTAATGACTAATTAATGATGAATAATTGTTATTTGTGTTTTGCCTTTGTTTCGGTTTAGTTCCAAGTCATGGATAGGTAGTTGGGTTGAGTTTAACCTATATTAGGTAGACGGGAGCCCTTTTTTGTAATTTTAGATTTTGTAAGACGTTCTCATTCATGCATCATTTTGGTGTCAACACGTGTCTTTCGTCGAGCTCGTCAACTTCCGTAACGAACCCGTATGTGAACGACCTCGTTTGCTTCCGTTGGACCTTTATTTGACTTGAACTGTAATTAGTATAAACTATCGAACTGTTCTCCAATTTTTTCTTATCCTTATCTTATATAAGGCAATGACTCCACCGACTTGCCCATTTCTTCTCTTCGTTTCTTCTTTTCTCTTCAACGTTGGTTCCTTCCTTCTTCTTCTCTTGTTTTCTTCTTCTTGATCAAGCTTCAAAGGAAGAAATTCTTGTACATCTAGCCTACGTGTCACCTCCTTGTGTGTTCTAGGTACGAGTTAGGTTCTTGATCCTTTCTATAAGTCTTGAATTCCTTTCCTTCTTCACAGCATGCACTCACTTTTCACTTCTCCTCTCATACATGGGTGTTAGAACAGTGTGCAGACGTCGAATTTGAGCCGAGGGATAACGATTCAAGTGTTAGAACTCTTTGAGGCAAGTATAAGCATGATTTGGATGAACAAATGTTGGTACACCATGATTGTTATTACTTTTCCTTCATTCTCACAAGTTTGTCGTGGTTTATAACCCTTATGTTTGCAATTAAATTGCTTGATTGTCGTTGTGCACCGTAGATTTCACTTCAGTAATTCTGTACGGAATGGACTATCCGACCGATCGGGGAAAGGGTCTGACCAATCGGACACATCCAAAACTGAAATTTGACCAATCGGGCTTCAGAACCGATAGGTAGGTCTTGAAGCACTCTGCTTCAGCAGATTAAGTTTGTATACTGAAACCTTTTGTGCTTATTTCTATCTCCTACCTTTCACACCAATCAAGGAACTTTTTAGACTATATTTCCAGGCCTCGTGGCTCATGAATTATATAAAGAAGTATTGGTAGGTATGAAATGGACCTTATAGGGCTTTCACATTAGGATGTTGGTCACCCTTAACTTGCCCATTGGTACACGAAATTCACATGAATGGTCTTGAGGGCTGTGACTCATTCGTGTGTGTTGTTCAGTGTTAAGCACCTCCCCATGGGTGTTGGTTTAAAGGACTTCAATACACTTCCTTAATACATTGCAACACTTGCAAAAGACAACTGTGTATCGGATAACTTAAAATTATATCATCATGCACGGTTAGAAACACTGGATGACTAGATTAGGGTCGGCTAGTAAATCCTCTTGATTCGAGCTAGTTTGTATTGCATGACATCTTGAATGACGAATATTGACCTCCACTATTCTGTACGGTTTTCATAATTCTTCTTATGCCCTTTTGATATGATAAGTTCGCTTTGTTTGAGTTGTTCGATATGTTTCCTTTAACTTGAGTATTGTATGTATGAGTCGAACGTATGATTCGGAATATATGATATATGCTCGATGTGATATGCATGATTTACTCAAGTTCCAATTTATCATTGACTCTATATGGTCAGGCACTACTCAGCCTCAGCCTTAGGATACCCGACGGAGTTGAATTTGGCGTAGTTTGTATGGCACCACTGCAATGAGTTTATGTCTTAAGGCTTCTGGACTCCAAGAACCCAAGACCCATTTGTACCCTGGCCCGGTCGATGGTGTTCTCAGTATATATGATCCCAATATGGAGTATATGGCAAATATAGTAGCCACCTAGTCATGTGCATCGCATGTATCCATTGATTCTGATAGCATGTTTTATTGTTGCACAATTGCCTAGTATACGAATTTGGAACTCTATGATTTACCTGTTGTTACTTATTCTGCTAAATACAACATGCGGTAACTTATTATTGCTTATACTTTGCTGAATCGTTGTATTCATGAGTTGTCTTTGGTGTTGCAGTCTCAGATCCCTCAACCGACCCCTCGTCGGTTAACCAGACTCCATGGGAGACCCCAGGCGTCCCATCAGGACTAGAGGAGTGGATGTAATCACTCCACCAGAGCGCGATATTGTCATGCATGCATAAGTCTTCCTTGATGAGGGACCCCATTTGATTTTGGTGTTGAATTGTAATCTGTAGCAAATGTATTCTGGCTCCTTTATTTAACTCTAAACTTCATGTAATTGATGAGTCTTTAAAAATGCATATTTTCATACACATTTTGACCCATTTTAAGGACTTATTAACTTGAAAGAGCCTCATTTAGTGTGACATCATGGGTTAATTCATTTTATCTTTTAGAAGTGCTAGCAACTCATATTCATGCATACAAAGGGGTAGCATGAGGATACTTGAAGATGGTATAATTGAAACAAGGATTTGAATCTTCACAACTTAAAATAGTGCACAGGCAGAATTTGTGCTGCCCATGAAAGAGAAAGCCATTCACGTGAGATCAAATTTATTGGATGTTGTTGGCTGTTTGACTGTGGCCATGAAATGGAGTCTTAATTTTGTAGTCATCGACATCCGTGGACCTGAAATTTTGTGGGTGGGCTAGCCTACAAAGTGTTTTATATCTGGTAGAGCCAGCAGTTTCCAAAAACCTATTATGTTTGATAGATTCTAATTCCTTGACTAATATGTCAGTAAATACATTGGCTTTGGGTCATACAATGTCCCGTTGTGGTCAAATAAATACGACTTCGACGTTGATACTCTGCTGGATGGTTTCTAACTTTCATTAAAGCTGATTTATTTGTCTTAGGTCGATGTATTTTAAATTTCCTATCGGGCTGGTGAACCTCATAAGCTCTTGAATTGTCCTAGTTCAAAAAGTGGTTTGAGGGCGTAAGATTATGTCAAGTAGCAGATTAAGGGAGGAGTTTTTGTTTTAACTATTTATTTGGTCTCAGATTGGATGCCTTGAGATCTCATTTTTTATACAAATATGATTTTCAAAAAATATCCTTTCTCTGTATGGAATTAGTGAATCCCACAAAGATGAAGGGAAAAAATTGGAAGAGAAGGGAAGAACTCTAGGAACAGTTCAATATAAAACTCTGCTAAATATTTGCAACCAAAGACTCCATGGCCCAATGGATAAGGCGCTGGTCTACGGAACCAGAGATTCTGGGTTCGATCCCCAGTGGAGTCGGGTATTAGAATTTTGTTTTTATTTTGGTCCCATACCTTTCTCCAAATATCAAATAGGCGCCATAAATAGCCGCAAGACTTCACCTATTATTGAAAAAGGCCCTGCAAATTTTAACATAGTCCCAAAACTTTCACCAATTTTTATTTTCATACCATACTCCAACATGGGCAAGTATAGTTTTAAGCTTTCACCTAATATCAAAATAGTTCTAAGATTTCAACTAATACCACAATAGGTCTTTTAGATTACTAATATCTATAAACAATTTTGGAAAATTTCTTTTAAAGTACTTTTCAGCCAAATTGAGCATGAAAGATTTTTATTAAAGCTCATTTATTAAAACGGAAAAACTGTCCTGGGGTTTATGTCTCCTAATAATTTTTATTAGCTGCAGTGGCAGTGATGAGCCCAGCAAATTTTGATCGAGGGTGCTACTATAAAGATGTTCTAAGGGGGACATTTATAGAAAAAAGAGTTTTCATTAAAAAAAATAATAAAAGATTTGCTACTTTTACCAACTGAAATTTTGGTGGGGTATTGTGTCTTTTCCTTGAGGGTGAGGGTGCTAGTCCTATACCATAAAGTGTAGTATGGAAAGAGAATGCCTCCATTTGAATCTATGAATCAATTATAGTCAATCTTATACATTTTTTCATTATCAGTAACTGATAATTATATTAAAAAGAAGAACGTTCCACCAAAGATCAAAACAAAAAAAAGAAAAAAACCAATGGAAGAATATTGAATCATGTAGGTATAAGAGCATCACTTAGAGAAATTTCACTACCAACCCCTTCAGCTACTCACATGGGATAGGGGGGAGTTGATGAAGTGGCATAAGGTGTAGATTTTCTTCTCATGGCTTAAGTTCGAAATTGCCCTAAATTTGCTTAATGTGCATTTGTGTGGGTTTAACGAACAACACTTAAAGAAATTAGCTCTATTGGATCAAAGAATTCAAGATTCCCACCCCCCCCCCCCCCCCCCCCCCCCCCCACAAAAACACCAGCTCGAACGCCACTGAATAAAAAAAGTGAAGGCCTTTAATCATTTGTTGCGTAACCATTTTCTGGCTGTAGTTGAATGATTAAATGTTTTTTCGAAGCTTTCACAGAAACAAGGCATCTTCCAGTTCTACAGCATGTTATGGGCCCAGAAGTGCCCACGTGAGTACATGACTGACAAAAGTTGACGTACCAGTTCAGAACATGTTCATGAGTGTAACCATCGAGCAGTAGCACTAGGACTAGGACACTAAAAACACCCCTTTCACGGCGGGAATGCATGAGTTTAAAAACAAAAATTTAAAGCTCCTACGAATAAAGTCAAAATAATAATAATAATAATAATAATATTTACATAAGCCTGGATATTCAAAATCTAAGTCTTAATGCTCCATTCGTTTGTACACTTAGAAGCATTAGCGACTTCTTCTAACTGATTCCATTTCAGCTTCTTTAAAGGAGTCAACTTCCTTCAAAAGATTTTTGCTTTAGGTGTGTGGATCCTAATAGGTAATTTGGATTTGAGGGAAAATAGAGAATTTGCATATGGATTTTGAAGCTGAATTCATGATTTT
The DNA here is from genome assembly GCA_037013555.1 of Sextonia rubra. NCBI lineage: Eukaryota > Viridiplantae > Streptophyta > Magnoliopsida > Laurales > Lauraceae > Sextonia > Sextonia rubra. The sequence continues at coordinate 14,322,827 of JASUAD010000011.1, forward strand.
TATTGGTTTTTTTTTAACTGGACCTAGAATTTTTATATAGGTTTTGGATGCCCACCACTCACTGATGAGTGCGACCACAAGAGCATGGCAATACCTAGGTCCACTCTGTTTATTCATCCATGTGCCAAGAAGGATGCCTTCACAAAATAACATCACCAAAAGCGAAATCTCTGTTAGATGCATTAATATCCGCATTTGAAAAAAAAAACCACAAAAAATCCCATCCCTCAGTCATTCCCCTCCCAAGGGTGCTTGAATATGGGTTGGGGATACAATCTAACCTGAAAGATGTAGAGGAAAAACTCGTTCTTTTAGTCATTAGGATAATATTTTTAGGACCCAGATTTTTACCCTCAAATATGAGTCATTCCATGCCCTCCAAATGATCCACCAGAGGGAAAGGATTTGGGCTTGAAATATGGGATCATACAGAGAGAGTTGACAAGGTTGAGCACAATCCATCCAAAAATCTACCATTCTGCTATGTCACCAATTGCGAGTTAACAATTCTAGTTGTGAGCCAAACCACATGGCTCACAACTCAGCAGTCTTCTCCTCTTTTCACATAAAAGGACCTGCATTGTTAATCTTAAAACTTTGGACTTGAAAGAAGATTTACCAGGATAGCCTTCTCGAGAAATTTCCACCCAAAGAGGATGATAAGTCTTTTGCGGAAATAAAGTTTACAAAATGACGTCCAATTGATTGGCTTATCATGAACAGTCAATTTGTCCTTTATTATAGATTTATAAGCTGATTTGGTGGTCATCTGTCCACTATTGGAAAACATCCAGATGCTCTTATCCTTCCGAGAGTAGATAAGTACAGAGATTTTAAGGATATTTTCAATATTTTAGGGCATGTTTGGCAAACATTAACAGTAATAAGGAAATTTTATAGTTTCAAAGAATTCCTTCTCAAGCCTCGAATCAACCCATCCTCTAAAAAAATCATATTTGGTAAAAAGAGGATTTCCAGGGAATAGACCTTTAAGAAATCAATGGCTTGGAACATTTTAGCCAATATATCATGCTCCATAAGGCCCCGCATTATGAAATTTGGTCCTAAAGCTGTTCTTGGGCTTTTAATTAGATCTAATGGTATGGATCTTTCAAAAGACAAAAAAGGTCCAAATATATGTGTGAAACATTGATCACATTTTTTTAAAACATCATCACATCTAAGAAGAGTCATGGCTGAAAATTTATCCCATAGCCATTTTGAAGGTACTTCTCACATTAATGGTCCAGATCATCTATGGGAGGCCCACCCATTGAACAAATCAAGACAAATCGAACAACCCAAAAATCTCGCCTAAAACATTGTTCATCGGATGGTGGGGACTTCTGATGGTGGCGATAAAGTCCAAACTGTCTTGAGACTTCCTACAGTTGCCTCCTTTGACCTCAACACTCCCAGTCTTGAACCTCCGAAGTGCTCTCCATTTGTTGCCACATGCATGCATCCTTGCAACACATTGAACCTAACTTTTTTCCGTTAAAACAAAACTGAAGACCTCCCCAAATCCGAATCTCATTGGTACCTTGTGAATTTTTCCTTTTGTCTCTATTCCAATGTTCCTCCCATCAAACCTACAACTGTCTTGTTCTAGCCTGTTCTAGTGGGTTAAGCACTACACATGCAGGTTAGGTATGCCGTATAACTTGATGCTACACTGGCTTACTCTAATCTGAACTGGACTACCTATTTTGAAGAAATCATCTCCATTCAGGTTCTCCTGGATTTCTACTAGATGATATCATCAAAGGCCCATCAATCCATCTTTCGATAATCTGTCGCATCTAACTCCACCTAAACTATGGATTTCTTCCCTTATTATTTGATGTCTCCTTCACTGCTCCACCTGAAAAAGCATTCTCTATCAACCTGTAAAGATTTTTGACCATTTCACCCTCCATAATTACCAATGTTTTCTTTTCCAACTTCATAACTCCACCTACTATAGTGCACTTGCAGCCCTTGGAATCTAAGGCAGCCAAAGAAATCCAATTTCTTTACAAACCTGGAACATTCATCACATCCGTTAGAGTTTGAACAATCTCATCATACACTTAGATCACTACCGCTTTTATCTCAAATGCTCATCAATTTGCATTATCTCCCATAAGAACATATCCCTCGACATGCGATTTATATATGTTAATCAATCTCTACTCAAACACATGATAGGAAGAATTAAAATCCCAATACCATGAATCATAAACCGATCCATTCTTGTGGTGACTAAAAGTGATTCTCTGCCATCCAAATCTAAGCTTTCTTGTACACTATCTCCTTCCAATTCTGATTCTTTTGCTTTTCTTTCTACCTTGGCACGTTGCTTCTTCCTGATGATCCCTTCGATGTGGATTTAAGTTTTCCAAAGTCTCAGAGTAATCTCCCGTTCATGACATCAAGTAACACTTTTCAATCATTGCTGTGTTAGAGAGTCTAACACTCTTTCCTACTAATTTCGAAAGTCGTTTATCTGTTAAACACTTCAATTTAGCCAATGATGCTTGAATCCATTGCTACCATTGTGAATTAATCAGTTTCTTCAGTCCCACGACTTTTTGCTCATTAAACTGCCAATATCTTCTGTCTACCACATAGATCTTGTCACCGCGAGCATGCTAGAAGACATAGATCTGAAATCCGACTTCAGATGACTTCGATATCACAGAAATAATTTTCTACACTTCGATTCGTCAAATATCCATGTTGACCATTGAACTGCCAATCTTTTTCCACAAACATGTAGATCTGCTTGTAACGAGTCCATAGGCGCAAACGGATCTTCAATTAGACATTGAACGATCAAGATATTGCAGAAACAAATTCTTCACAGTAAACTAGTCAAACAGCTTCGACCTTCTCTGTTGACGCTGGGCTAGATTCTGCTCAATGGGTTAGGTCCTACCGACCTGACCTAGCTCAAATCCGACTTGGGCTCTATTGAACTAGGTCAAGTTCAACCCAAAATTGACCCAACCTAAAGCTGACTTGGCTTGGTAGAACCTAGGCCCTAGGTCTCATCTCCTTCTCAAATGGTTTCCGCAAGCAGAAACCATATCCCTGTAGCTCTTTTCAGCAACCAGCAGGGACTGAACGCCTACTTTCTCCTTCCTCGAGTCCGGCAAATACATCGGCGGATGTCTGACGACGGTGGCAACAACTAGGGCACACTGGCGAAGGCTAGCGTAGGACGGTGTAGAACCCTGCCATCTGCAACAGGTGGATCTTCTATCATCATGTTATTCTTCATTAGCTCACAAACTTAATTGAGTAGATATAATTTTCTATCATCATGTTGTTAATTTTTTTTTGTCATTTTGTCTCAAGATAGAATGAAATAATAATTAGGATATTGGAGGCAACTAAAAATTATTAAAAGTTTATAATTTTTCAGTTTTTTTAAGTTTTTAAAATATTATTGTTGTTGTATAACAAATTTTCAAAGAGAATGCCTTGAAGTTATAGACTTATAGTTACCCTGGAGTAACTGGAAAAATGAAAAGGAATAAATAAACATTGGGATAAAAACTATAGTTTATCTTTGACAAAGTTGGTTGATACAATAAAAATGAAAATACAATCTAGTACAAACTCTGCAAAAATTCTACTTAGTTTAATATGAATAAATTAATTAATATGGAACTCTTTGTTTCCATTGGATTGGATACATGACAATTTATTAGCAAATGAGCCTATTTCTTTGCATGGAATTCCTTGTCAAGTTGTCCTCTTTCTTTGCATATTAAAATCAGTTTCATGTATGAAATCCTTAAAAGATCTTGAAAAATCCTTATCGTTTCACGTATTAAATTCATTTGCAAAGTTGTCCTTATTTTAACATGTGTAGCTTTACATTACACAATGATTACTATATTTTGGTGGCTTTGGTAGGCTCCAACATCAAATGGATTTCACAATTTCATAAAATTAGATGAGTTCCATCATGATTGCCAACTCCAAACAAATCTTATAATTATTACAAACGACTATAATTGAGTCGTTTAGTGTGTTCATTGAGATTTCAAGCACTAAATAACTAACACATCAGGTGGAATAAGTAGATGGCTGCTCTCATGACTAATAGGTTAACTCTGTAGATGGGATCCCCAAACATCCATTAACCTGATTGCTTTGATGCTTAGAATTATTTGGAATTCAATACAAATCAGATAAATGGGCTATAAGTAGACTTAAAAATGTCTATTAAATGACCAACATTGACTAACATGAGTCAAGCTAAGTTTCCTCGTCCATGTTTTGAGGGAAATTGTCAAGTTTACTCTCAAACAAATAATATGAGATAATATAACTTGACTATTGCAAGATTCAATCTTTGCGTTTGATCTGATCACTGCATTAGTGTGAGAATCAAATTTTGTTATGTGTATATTGCTAGATTTACCATAATCATAGGATCAACTTTAATGAATCAGATCTAAACAATACAATATATAAACTACACGCATACCTGACTCCATCATATGTTGATCGTGTAGAGAAGAATGAGCTATTCGCGTGCGGGATTTACAACTCACTTCTAGTTCTCCTTGATGCAAGCAAGTAATGAGAGAGCCAAGCAATAATTTCTTGAAGTAAAGTAAGTTACCCTAGACTCATATATTTATAGATCTCTGTGATAGTTCCTTTCTCATCATGGAATTCCTAAGTTGATTAGAACTATCCCTCTTATTAGTAATCTTGAATAGGAAGTAACTATTAGTTTCCAAGTCTAATAAGATTTCCAAATACCAAATAGAAAAGGAGTTTTTAATTACTTTAGACTCCAAAGGTGGGACTCATGCATGGGCAAGCGGTCAAGTGGACCACATATCCAATGCCAACATTCTACCACTTGGGCCACTTGACTACAAACCATATCCTCAATTTATTATTATTATTTTATAGGAAATAATTTATTTTGAAAAATGACTCAATTTGGACTTAGAAGTTAAAAAAAAAACTGACTTTGACCAGTGCATCGATAAAACTCCTCCCACTCAAACTTTGATCTAAATATTTAATCTGTGATTAAACAACTTTGTCGATGCGAAGCATCTGGTTACACATCTTTAATGACGCGCTCCCTTCCATGATCACAACAAGGACATCTTTACTTAACCAAGTCTTTAATGAGGGTAAAATTAGGATTCTTGATATGACATTCCTAATTTGGTGGGTACTGTAATGTCATAATTGTATATTCTTACTCTTTTCCACAATAACCACATGTGCAAGTAATATAAGAAATAAAAATTACGAAATGAAGAAATTTGCAACTTTAATGATAACTTTAATAGTGTCAACATAACATAAAATAATCCTAATTAGGCAAATCCTGCAGACCCATTTTATAACATGTTCCTTATAGACCTTAGGTGCTAATGCCTTTATTAATGAATCAGTTATCATGAAACTTGTCGAAGCTCCAACAATAAACACTAAACCATTTAATACTTGTTCTTTAAGTACAAGGTATTTAACTTCTTGATACTTTAAATTGCTAGAACATTTGTCATTATTGGCAAAACACAGTTTTGTATAATTGTCATAATAAATCATCAGTGGCTTCAAGATACAATCTATAATCTGAAGTCCTGAGATGAAACTATGCATCTATAATGCATGAATGTAAAGTTTAAATCTAAATACCCAATTGTTGACCCATAAAAAAAATTACAAATGTTGTAGCGAAGACATTATAATCAAATTCCAAGCCATGAATACATAAACCATGGGATTGTGGAATAGCAAGTCAAGTACTGCATCTATATGCTCGAACCTGGTGTAATCCATTCAAAAGACTTCAGATGAGCTCAGAATGCAGCATTTCAAGCTTCAGAGTTAGTGGATTTCGTTTCGTCACTCAACTCACCAAATACTAAATTCAGGGTTCATTGACCCAAAAACTATGGGTCACTAACACACTCAAGGTTTTAGATCATCAAAATGGGTGAAAGTCACATGGAAACTCTAAGGCATGGGTGGCAATGATGTTTCAAAGTTTTAAAGGATTTGGACTTCATCTCAATTTAAATCAAGCTTCAATGACTGTTTGCCAGCTTCTTGGGTCAATGTGGAATTCGACACTGCCACATGTCAAAATAAGCTCAAACTCAGAGGAATGCCTTCAAATGCACCCAAAGATTGTCCTTCAAAATTTCAGAGCATTTGGACATCATTTGGATCCAAGCTCCGTCTAGATGGTTATCTACTATGCTCGGTGGGGTCACTGTGCAAAGTGACACCTCGTGAAGATCAAATCAGTTGAAACTCTCAAAGAAAGCTCAAATTATGCTCAAGGAAGGTTTCACAAAATTTCAGATTAAACGGACATCATTCGACCCAAAGTCTACAAGCATGTTAGCTTGGGGTCGGTGACCCCCAAGCTATGAAGTCTCGAATCAAAGTCCTGCTTTCCAATGTCCAAAATTGATGAAACTTGGATACAAAGCTTCAGTCATACTCAAAAGCTATTCTATAATTTTTTAAGTCAAAAGGACTTCGTTTGATCTTACTTCCATTGCATGTCAACTTTTATAAGACAATAACCCACAAGCCATAGAGGTCACTAGCCAAAATAATGCTTCCAAGGGGTCAGAGCTGATGAAATTCAGAAAAAATACTCCAAATATGTTCGAAGTAACTCTTTCAAAATTTGGAGCCGGTTGGACACCGTTCGAGTAGAAAACAAGCTGACAACCTGCAGTGTGAAGTCAATATTAACTTAAAACATGCAATAAATGGTTTACTGTTTGAAATCCTACTTCCCCAAATCCAAAATGTATGAAATTTGTATGATCACTCCAGGATGCCTCGGACGTCAATCCCTTTAAGTGTCAAACCAAAACAAGGTCATTTGGGCATCAAACAGCTGAAACAAGAGCCTATTTTCATGAAAAGTCAATGGGGGAGTTGCCCAACTTTAGAAGGTCAAAACGGGTTGAAACTTTTATGACACATTCAAAATAGTGTCAAGAAGCATCCCTCCAAGTCTTGTGAAGATTAGACTCCGTTCGGGCCCCAAACAAGCGAAAACAGATTACGAATGCAAAAGTCCAAAAATGGGCCTTGGGAGAGACCGCGGCCTGATCAATGAGGAAGTTGACCAACTTCAGATGGTCAAATCAAGCTAAAAAATTTATGACACACTCAAAATCGTGTCAAGAAGCATCCCCCCAAGTTTCGTGATGATTGGACTTCGTTCAGACCCCAAACAGGTGAAAACGGGTCACAAAAGCAAAAGTCCAAAAATGGGCCTTGTCCGTGACCGCGGCCCAATCAATGGGGGAGTTGACCAACTTCAGAAGGTCAAAAATGGTTGAAACTTCTATGGCACATTTAAAATAGTGTTAATAAGCATCCCTCTACGTTTCGTGAAGATTGGACTTTGTTCGGACCCCAAACAAGTGAAAACGGGTCATAAATGAAAAAGTCCAAAAATGGGCCTTGTCCGTGACTGCGGCCCAATCAATGGGGGAGTTGACCAACTTCGGAAGGTCAGAAAGGGATGAAACTACTATGAACCACTCAAAATAGTGTCAAAAAGTATCCCTCCAAGTTTTGTGAAGATTGGACTTCTTTCAGACCCAAACAGGTGAAAACAGGACAAAAATGTAAAAGTCCAAAAATGGGCCTTATCCGTGACTGCGGCCCAATCAACGACGGAGTTGACCAACTTCAGAAGGCCAAACGGGTTGAAACTTCTATGAAATGCTCAAAATAGTGTCAAGAAGCATCCCTCCTAGTTTCGAGAAGATTGGACTTCATTCGGGCCCCAAACAGGCGAAAACAGATCACAAATGCAAAAGTCCAAAAATGGGCCTTGTCCGTGATCGCGGCCTGATCAACGAAGGAGTTGACCAACTTCAGATGGTCAAATCAAGTTGAAACCTCTATGACACACTCAAAGTAGTGTCAAGAAGCATCCCTCCATGTTTCATGAAGATTGGACTCCGTTCGGATCCCAAACAGGTGAAAACAGTTCACAGATGCAAAAGTCCAAAAATGGGCCTTATCCGTGACCGCGGCCTAATCAATAGGGGGGTTGAGCAACTTCAGAAAGTTAAAAAGGTTTGAAACTTCTATGAGACACTCAAAATAGTATAAATAAGGATCCCTCCAAGTTTTGTGAGGATTGGACTTCGTTCAGACCCCAAACAGGCAAAAACAGGTCACGAATGCAAAAATCCAAAAATGGGCATTGTCCTTGACCACGGCCTGATCAACGAGTGAGTTGACCAACTTTAGATGGCCAAAATGAGCTAAAATTTCTATGGAACTCTTAAAATAGTGTCAAGAAGCATCAGTCCAAGTTTCGTAAAGATTGGACATCGTTCGGGCCCCAAACAGGTGAAAACAGGTCACAAGTACAAAAGTCCAAAAATGGGCCTTGTCTGTGACCGCGGCCTGATCATTGAGGGAGTTGACCAACTTCAGATGGTGAAATTGAGCATAAACTTTTATGAGACACTCAAAATAGTGTCAAAAAGCATTCCTCCAAGTTTCGTGAAGATTGGATATAGTTCAAGCCCTAAACAGGCAAAAATGAGTAACATATGCAAAAGTAAAAAAATGGGCCTTTGGAGTGACCGCGGCCCGATGAACGAGGGAGTTGACCAACTTCAGATAGTCAAGTCAAGCTGAAACTTCTATGATGTACTCAAAATGGTGTCAAGAAGCATCTCTCCAAGTTTTGTGAAGATTGGACATCGTTCAGGTCCCAAACAGGCGAAAAAGAGTCACATATGCAAAAGTTCAAAAATGGGCCTTGCCCGTAACCGTGGCCCAGTCAACGAAGGAGTTGACCAACGTCTAGAATTCAAGATGGGCTGAAATTTTTATGGCATTCTCAAAATAGTATCAAGAAGCATCCTTCCAATTTTTTTGGTGATTGGACATCGTTTGGGCCCAAACAGGCTAAAACAGGTCACAAATGCAAAAGCCCTAAATTGGACCTTGTCCGTGACCGCGGCTGCAGTCACGGACCTCCAAAGGACACTTCCTGTGGTTTTGGATGATTCTTTTCCACTTCCTTTTGAAGTGTAACTTCCCACAGTCCCTCTTAACACCCTGGAATTGATAGAAACTACTGGGAGAGTCTATAAAAGGCTAACATTTGAAAAGAAGCAGAGGACAGACACACAAGAGAATTTCAAGAACAAAAGAGCGACCAAAAGCATTCAAGCGAGGATACAACATCATTCCATGACCTTTTCCTCTTTTCTCAGTCACCAAGGTGAGCAAGAAAGTTCAAAGGAGGAGAAGAAGATGGGGATGACTAAAGAACAAACCATGTTGATACATTGATGACTATTCGAAGGATGACGCTGTCACCTTTGTTTTTCTCATTCGGGGGGTTTCTTGGCCATTACAACGGTTGTGAACAAGCCTCTTTGGACCTCATTCTGTTCCTTGAAAGCTATAGGTTCAGAATGACACAACCTTGGCTTCCTATAATATCCTCTTCGGACTTGAACAAAAGACAGTCCGTAAACATGAATGATGAATTACAAAGTTTTCAAGCGATTCCATGGTTGAATTTGATCTTCTCGATGGTTGTCCAACACCCCAAGAGTCATAAAAAAAGGAGTCTCAGCACTTGAAAAGAGTCGAAAAGAAGAACCAGCACGAACAGTATGAAAACGGAGGTAAAACAGTGACTGCAAGGTCACTGTCTACCAGTGGCCGTGACTCACGGTCACTGGCAGGTGCCAATGACTGTGACCCACGGTTACTGGCGTAAGGGAGTGACTGTGAGTCACGTCTGTCACAACCCGAGCCCAAGAGTTCGGGGGTTAGCAAATGCCAAACCGATGACACACGTACTCCCGTGCTTGTACACGTAGACCTCGTCTAAATGCACATGCACAAGGGAAGGTTCACACGTGCCAAACATGTACGCGGAAGGTATATATATCAAAACATCACACTAAACAATGAAGAATAGAGTCTGAAAAGAGAACTGACATATATCGATAAAGGTTCACAAAATGAAGCAAAATAAATATATACAAAGCATGATAGGATCCAATCGTGACAAATCTCAAAATGATGAAGACTCATATGCAATGATCCATGGCGCTTTTCAATGGAGTGATTACATCTACTCCTCTAGTCCGGATGGGACCTCGGGGGTCTCACTTGGAGTTTGGTCGACCGACGAGAGGTCGGTCCAGGTATTTGAGCCTGCAACACCAAAGACAACTCGTGAATACTAAACAAGGTCAAGCTGGGTCAGAGTGTTACAATGTCACCCCCATTTTTCTTTCTATTTTTGCATTTTTTCCCGCTTTGTGTACATGTTCTTGTATTTTTCAAATTGAGATCACATCAAGACTTGAGGGAGGGGTTGTAAACTTTGCAAACTCATGTAAACAACCTGCATCCCCGCGGTCAGGGCATTAGAACCCATGTAAATAAAGGGAAATTAATGATGAACTGTAGTTAATTCTCATTCTTCTTAACGCTTGAAGTGCGTGAATGTTGGACTTTGAATCCACTACACATTTCCATGCCATTTTAAGTGCGACCAGAAGATTAGCATCGTCTGTGGGGACTCTTGCCCTAATTTGTGGTCAAATTTTGTTAAAAACACATGAAAAGTGCTGAAAATTGCTGCTGTTGTGCTGGAAAATGCTGCTATTATGCTGAAAAGTACTGCTAAAAGCCTGTGCCCGGAAAATCATATAAAAAGTGTTGTGACCGTGGGAATCATTTGAAAATGGGCAATGATCGTGGGTCACGGTCACTGACCTGTTTTATGGCTAAAAATGGCTTGTTTGACCTTTGAAGATACCCATGCAAGACCTTGATGTCTACGATGGGTTTGGAGACATTATGGAAGGAATTTTGCACCTTGAAGTGCATCCTTTTATCATGGCATTAAGCATCTCAAAGTGGAAATTTTCGCCATTTAATTGGAGGACTTAATTGAAGGAACTTGTGCCTTGATGCGCATGGACCAAATCACACCCTTTGGAAGAGTGATGATTCAGTCCAAAGGGCTTTGACCCAAACAAATATTCTATTAAATCAGTGATAAGACCAACGACATTATAGTCATGCATTGTCCGGCGTCAAGCATTGATGGATCTTGTGAGAACATTGTGGTAGTGGTACAGGCTCGATCCGTGGGCCTTATCCCTTTGATTTGATTCAACCCTTTCTTACTTATAAGACTGACACAGATGGCCCTAACATGCTGCCAAAATTGCGATAGCCAAGTCGAGTCAGCTTAGCATGCTTTTAAGTCTGACTATATGGTCCCGAAATGCTGCGAAAATTCTGACAGTTAGGACAATCAGCATAGCACAATGAGATGAGATTTATGCCTATATCTAACCATTCCGGTTCAAAACTATGTTGGTTCAGATGGCATCTGTAAACCATTCCGGCTAGCCCAAGAGGCAGCCATTTTGGTTATACCACTAATATAGTCCATTGGGCTTATTTTCTGTAGAGATATCATGGGTTCCCTAATCATCACTTTTGATGAGGCGAAGGGGAGGCTTTTTGAAATCTCCATGACCCAAAACAAACTAGTTGCAAGAGCACCAAAAAAGGCTCGAATGGACTCTACTGCCCCTACGTCGAGAGTCTCAGTCTTCCAAGGACTCTCTACTCCAATGGGCTCCATGACTTCGACTTATCCAAATGGGTCATCAGTGACTCCTAAATCCATCAAGAAGACTGGGACTCCCAAATCCTAGGTTTCCAAATATGCCCAGAATCCGTTTAGAGTTTTCAACAAGGTTCAGGAGGAACCAAATCATAAGCTAAAGTCAGAATGCAACGAGCTTCATATCACCAAGCCTCATCTGGGGGCAAGGCAGGTCCAGTTCACTAGTCATAAGTAGGTGACACTTGGCAAGTCACATTCAGTGACTGCTCAATACTTAAAGTCATCACTGTAACACTCCGATCCCCTTTGAGCCAGTTTAATGGCTCATTAGTGTGTTTTTGTGTTGTTTATTTCTTTTGGGCTTGGTTTTGGGTCTTAGATAGGTAGTTGAGTAGCCTTTGACCTGGGATGGGATAGGTTCTAAGCCCTTTTTCGTAATTTTGCAATTGCTTTGAATGCATCATATTTGCATCATCTTGGTGTCAACACGTGTCTTTTGTTGAGCTCGTTATTTTCCATAACTGTCTCAGACCCATTTGGAGTCAATTGGAGGAGTTGGACCCTCCTGTGACTTGAATTGTAGATAGCTTTAACCATCGGACTTTGTTTTAAACTCCAAAACTATATATATGAGTCATCAGTCTAGATGTCTTCATTCCTTCTCGTTTCCTTCAACGTGCATGAAAGAGAACTCCAGGGAGAGCCATGTCCATTCTCTTCTCTTCCCCTCTTCATTTCTTCTCTCCTTCCCTCTTGGTTAGCATTGGATTTTCCACCCAGTTTGAGTGGGTTCTTTCTCTCTCTCTTTCTCTGTCTGTGCTTTGAGGTAAGTGGGTTTTGCTTTCTTCTTCTTCAATTGGATTTCTCCTCCAAGCTCTGTATCTCTCATACATCTCATGCATGGGTTGTTCTCTGATTTGCTTGGGTTTTTAGTTGGATTGGAGCTTGATCTCAGTGGATTTGCTAAAGCTTTGAGGCAAGTATAAGTACAGGAATGTATAACACATATGGGTATATTGTTGATTGCTGTGATTCCCTTGTTCTTACATGCTTGACATGATCTACAGCCTAATTCTATCACTTTGGCTTCATTGGAGCTTGTTTTGCTTAATTTGCACATGAAATTGCAGTCTCTGTAACTATCTCGATTTCGTTTCTGTATTGTACGGCTAAGCCGTAACGTTGTATGGCTCAGACTCCAGAGACTCGAATTTTGAATTTTGTCCTACGGCTAGGCTACGGCTGAACCGCTGAACCGTAGATTGTTCTATGGCTGAGCCGTAAGCTAACCGTGACCCAGCCATGAATTAACACTTTGATCAGTCGAAACTTTTTTATTCCAGTATTCCTACGGTGAAGTTACGGCTAAGCCGTAGACTCCACCGTAGCTCAACCGTAAAAGGTATCAGATCAGAGGTGGAAGATGACCGGTTTAGCCGTGTTCTGAAGGAAACCACGGCTAAACCGTTGTGCATGTTACGACTAGGCCGTAAGCTGTCGACGGCTAAGCCGTAGGTCACCCACGGCTAAGCCGTAAGACCTGGAAAAGTTGAAATTAAACTTACAATACGTATGTCATAACCCGAGCCCAGAAATCGGGGGTTAGCGAAAAAACAAACCAGTGACACACGTACTCCTGTGCACGTGCAGCCAAACCCAGTCCAAATACACGCACACAAGGGATCTAACACGTGTAAAGCAAGCGAACGCGGAAGCTGTAGATATCATAGCAAGCACAACAAAAGAGAACGCGGGGAAAACCAAAATGCGAAATGGGAAAAAGACGTAGATAAAACACTGATATAAAACCAACTACAAGACTGAGTACGAGTACACACCAAAAACATGATGTACAAAATAATACAGAGTACAAAGTCCAAAGTACAAGATATAAAATCTCCAAGGAACCAAAACACTGATGATATGCAGGTACGCACTCGGCAGAAGAGATCAAGCCCACTCTGCCATACTGGAGGGTGTCTCTAGGTCCTGCCCTGCAATCTCTTCAACCGCTGGAGAGCCGGACAAGGGATCATCAACCGGTATGGCAGAGTGGGCTTGATCTCTTCTGCCGAGTGCGTACCTGCATATCATCAGTGTTTTGGTTCCTTGGAGATTTTGTATCTTGTACTTTGGACTTTGTACTCTGTATTATTTTGTACATCATGTTTTTGGTGTGTACTCGTACTCAGTCTTGTATTTGGTTTTATATCAGTGTTTGTTATCTACGTCTTTTTCCCATTTCGCATTTTGGTTTTCCGCTCGTTCTCTTTTGTTGTGCTTGCTATGATATCTATAGCTTTCGCGTTCGCTTGCTTTGCACGTGTTAGATCCCTTATGTGCGTGTATTTGAACTGGGTTCGGCTGCACGTGCATGGGAGTACATGTGACACTGGTTTGGCTTGTCGTTAACCCCCGATTTCTGGGCTCGGGTTGTGACAATCACCTACTCGGCCCAAACAACGGGTCGTTACCAGGCAAACACTAGAGGACCTCCGGCAGTTCTTGACTAGTAAGAAGGCCCAGAAGGGTGCATCCAGCCCAAGATACAGCACGTGGTCACCTCAACCACACACTCCAAAATCCAATAAGGCTGAGAACAAACCTTTGGCCACACTGGAAGAGAATACCTTTTACCCTCTGACTCAAAAAGAGGGATGGAGGTTTGGCAGGAGGCATCTACCCTCCATCATTGTGGCACCATCCTTGCCATCTTCACCCCTGGGCTTATCACATGGCTCTAAAGACAAAAAGCAAGATGAGCGATTGGTCATCAATAATTCGACTGATCTCGCTTGTTTCAAGGATTCACTCCAATAGAAGAAGGGGCAAAAGAAAAAGAACAAGAGGGGTGCTATTAACATCCTTTCACTTTCCACTTTCGATTCCATGGATTAGGAACAAGTTGCTAGCACTTCCAAGCCACTGGTTGCCAGGTTTAAAGATCAAGCCTTGGCAGTCCGGATGGCTAACCAAATCAAGAAGAAAGCTTTACCCTACTGCAATAACCAAACTAAGAAGCTATCGCAGAGCAAGATCACTTGAAAATGGGTGGTTAAAGAAGATGATCCGGACTTAACTTCGTCTTACATGGTCGGGCCAGGTTCAATTCGAAGAATTACTCGAAGTACGACTCAGACTTAATCACAGGGGTCTGATTCAAACTCCCATTTAAGCAGTACTTCTGAAGGTCATGTCGAAACTGATTCTGACGATTATCCTATCACTATCTTGAATGCAAATGATAGTCAGTGCACTGCTCAGGTATTAACATCATCTTATCCCTGTCAATACATTGTGTTTATGGATGAAGGGAGTGGAACTAGCAAGGATGAAAATGACGATGCTAGTGGAAGTAAAGATGCTGATGAAAAAGATGCTGGTAAAAATGAAGATGACAATGTCAGTGATGTTGTCAAACGAAAAGGAGTTATGATCAACCACTTAACTGCCCAATTGAAAATCTTAACAGATAAGCTAGGTGGTCCGGTTGAAGCTCAAATAAATCCTCTTTTTGCCAACAGAAGAGAACAAACAATGATCATGAAGAATGCCACTAAAATTGACCTTCTCACAGCTCAATTTAAGTCCCTAACAAATAAGGTGATAGCAGCAAGTTTTACTGTTGGTGATCATTCATCAATCCTTAGTCATCATGCAGATCCTGAAAAACATGTAACCTTTAAAGAAGTTGAAGAGATACTGACAAAATCAAAAGTGGAGATCAGGATGAAAAAGAAAGGTATTACACCTAAGTATCCTCCTGAATTTGATCTGGTTTCATTTCCACTAGATTATAAACTTCTGACTTTCCAACCATTCCTTGGGAAAGGGTCAGCATATCAGCATATTGTACATTTCAAATCACTCCTTGGAAGGTTGCCAGAGTTAGATGCACTAAAAATAAGACTATTCGTCGGCACATTGAAAGGAGTTGCCTTCAATTGGTACAAGCAGTTACTAGAACTCTCCTTCATGACATAGCTAATCACAGAAGAAAAGTTCTTACTCCATTTTCAGGAGCAGGATCAGATAGTCACCTTTGCTATGCTCAGCAGTATAAGGCAAAGCGACAATGAAACTGCACAGGCTTTTATCAATAAATGGAGAGCATTATCTTGTAAATGCTTGGAACAACCATCTCAAAGGGCAACGATCGAAATGTGCAAAACTAATTTGTGACCAGAAATCAAATCTATCATACTTAGTCATAAAACTAAGTCTCTGGCTCGATTGGTTGAAGTTGCCACTGATGCAGAACTGACTATCAAAGAGATCAATCAAAATCAAAGCTATATTGAAGATGCCTTCTCTAAGAACTCTTAAATAACTCAAGGGTTTACAGGACAAACTTGCCTACATCTACCGATTCATCTCAAACTTATCAGGGAAGTGTAGAGTATTATCCAAACTGATGAAGAAAGGGATTGAGTTTGTGTGAGATAAAGCTTGTGAAGATGCCTTTCAAGGTATCAAATGGTGTCTGACAAACCCACTAATCCTTTTAGCTCCAATTACAGGCAAACCCTTCATCCTCTACATTCGAGCTCTTGATCGCTCTCTGGGGACATTGCCAACTCAAAAGAACAAAGAGGAAACTACGTCACTATATGGGGGCATTGCTAGCTCAAAAGAAAAACGAGGAAACTACGTCCCTATATTATTTCCAATGAAATGTACTTGGTCTCCAACACCAATGCACTGAAGGCACTTGTGACAAAAGCTAGTGCACTGAGTGATCGACTAGCCAAATGATCTATTATTTTCTCTCAATATGACATTAGATACACTGCTGTAAAGGGAGTGACAGTACAAGCTCTTGCTGACATCCTAGTTGGACATCCACTTTTGGAGAATTCTGAATTCAGAGACAATCTCCCTGATGAACTAGTCTTCTTCATTGAACAAATATGGAAACCCACTATTGATCTAGACTTACACTGGATCATCCACTTTGATGGAGCTTCCAAGACAAATAAATTTGGAGATCTAGTTTCCAGGGTTGGGATCATTTTCTGTAACCCAGAAAGATTCCACGTCCCTCACTCCTTCTCATTAATCAAGTTATGTTCGAATAATGTGGTGGAATATACGACATTGATGATGGGTCTCAAGCTAACCTTGGAATCCGGTATCACTATATGGAGATTCGCAACTTGTAATCAAACAAATGAATCTTGAATATAAAGTGAAGACACTAAACATGCTTCCCTTCTTCAACAAAGCTTGTGAAATCAAGGAAAGATTTATGCTTATCGAATTTCACCACATTCCAAGACATCAAAATGTCAAAACAGATATAGTCCTCTACTTCTTGAAGACTCACATCATTTATCATTTTGGGGTACCTAAATGTCTACATCATGACAATGGTCCTCAGTTCAACAAAGATAAATTCTACAGATTCTGTGACAAATGTGGAATCCAATGCTGTCCCTCCACGGTATATAACACTGCAGCTAATGGACTTGCTGAAGCTTTTAACAAGACTATTTGAAAATTTTTGAAGAAAATGGTCTCTGAGAACAAAAGAGTTGGAGTACCAAACTTCTTGAAGCATTGTGGACATACAGAACTATTGTTTGTGGTCCGACCAAATCAACACCATATTCCTTGGTTTATGGCTGTGAAGCTGTGATACCTTTATAAATCCAACTTGCTTCCCTTCGGGTAGCTATGATGAACAAATACACTGGAGAAAAGAATGTCAAGCCCAGACTTTAAGAGTTGGAAAACCTTGATGAAAAGATGTTTGCTACTTGACAAAGCATCGAGCTCTATCAAGCTCATACGACTGGATCTTTGGCAAGAAGGTTAAAATTTAGAGCTTACAAGAAAAGAGACTTAGTCCTTGCAGTCAAAAGGCCATTGTTCTCCACACACATGTCAAAAGGCAAATTCGAATTTTGCTGTTGACAAGGTTTACTCCAATAGTGCACATGCACTCCTCACACTCAAAGGAGACATATGCATGATGCTAATCAATGGAAAACTTCTTAAGAAATACTATACTTGAATGTCATTGGTATACCAAAACCATGTACAATGTACCCAAACCATGTACAGTGTACATTCTCACTCCTAACCAAAATCAAAATCCTCTGGTTTTGAGCCTCACAACTTATGACTCCTAACTAAAATCCCTCAGATTTGTATAAAATGACTGCGAGAATCAAGTTTTTCGACCCCTTTAGTCAAACTTTCGTTACTTGGATAACGTCCTTACAAGACCCCTTGTAACATCCTGCTATATAGATTAAGTCTTTTTGCAAACCCTATATAGCAAAACTCAGCTGTGTGGAATAAGTCTTTTTGCAGACCCCATATAGCTAATCCTTAGTTGTATAGAACAAGTCTTTTTGCAAATCCTGTATAACCAAAATCTAAACAAAAACCAAAACCAAATCTTTGTCCTAAGAATAAGTCAAGGATCCCAGGAAAAGCCTCACACATGGGCACCGGATAACATCCACTTTGTTTGACCCCTTTTGACACCAAAAGGATCAAGTCATGGACCCTGGAGAAAGCCTCACACATGGGTAGCGGATAACGTCCACCTATATGACTCCCTTATTTTCGTTTTGTGGATCCAAAAGATCACAAATCACACCCTCATACAAGTCTGCAAAAACCAAACCAAACAAACCATCCATACAAACCACATCAAAAATCCACACAAAATCAAACCAAACACCTATACCAATGACAAAATGGAGGAAATTCATTTGAAGTTTAAGTATAAAGAATGAAGTCAATGTATACATGGCCACCCAAGTTGATCAAGATAAAAGAGTCATACAAGAAGCTACGGCGATGAAATCTAGTCCAAGAACTTCTCAAGTTGCCTCCCTCAGGATGTGCCCTTTATAGCTTGGATAAGTTAGGACAACAGCATCAACATCAATTTTATTCAGTTTGATACTCATTTCACTTTCAAGGAATTGAACAAAGTCATGCAAGGTTGTCTGCTTCACCTTTACTTTGGCGAGAATGCGTTCTTCGTGGGCCTCGTTCTTTGAACTAGACTTTTCTAAGCCATCTATGGTGCCTCGAAGCTTCAAAACATCATCTTTCAAGGATGAAAGCTGTTGCTACAATGCGATGATCTATGGTTACAATGTTCTTCACAGCCAAAGTTCTAGTTCTAGCTTAAGACACAACATAGTGAACCCACTTTAGGCATTTTTCCCTAAGCAAAAATGTGTGTTTTCTTGAAATCCAACCTAATCCAAATTTTAAGTTCATCCTAGGATAAACCCAATCTTGAACCAAATTTGTCATTTTAAATTGCTTTGGATCAAAATCTACAAAAGCCAAAAGCCAATCTCTTTTAAAATTGCATCTCATTTTGAATCATGTCAAGCCAAGTCAAAACCAAAACTTTGATTTTTGAAAATGAACCAAAAATCCATGAAAATCCAAACCCAAGTCCATTTCAAACTAAAACCTTTGATTTTCTCAAAACCTCAGGGATTCTTTTTTTCGAGTGTTCCCCATATCCCCACAGAGATTCCACTTTGGATATCTGTGACAAATAGGTCAAAAGAGAATCAAATCCATTTCCAAAATCCAAATAGAATTTCATAAACTTTTGAATTTTCTAAATACCTAAGGGATTCATTTATGGGTGTTCACCATAGTCCCCACAGAGATGCTACTTTTGATATATGTGAAAATAGGGCAAAGAAATTCAAAATTCTTATGTTTTTTCAAAATTTCATCATCAAACCCTTCATGGTTTTCATCAAAATTTTCAAAATCCCAAGTTTAGGCCTACAACCTACCTTGACAAACTGTCTTTTCATCAAGTCATCCATCATTCCCACTGATTGACTATTTTGAGGCACAATGATTATTACACTATAATCATTGCACCTCCAGGGGGCACTAGTTGACACATAAAAAAAATTACAAATGTTGTAGCGAAGACATTATAAGCAAATTCCAAGCCATGGATACATAAACCTTGGAATTGTGGAATGGCAAGTCAAGTACTGTATCTATATGCTCGAAGCTGGTGTAATCCATTCAGAAGACTTCAGATGAGCTCAGAATGCAGCATTTTAAACTTCAGAGTTAGTGGATTTTGCTTCGTCACTCAACTCACCAAATACCAAATTCAGTGTTTATTGACCCAAAAACTAGGGGTCACTGAACACACTCAAGGTTCTGGATCATCAAAATGGGTGAAAGTCACATGGCAACTCTAAGGCATGCGTGGGAATGATATTTCAAAGTTTTAAAGCATTTGGACTTCATCTCAGTTTAAACCAAGGTTCAGTGACTATTTGCCAGCTTCTTGGGTCAATGTGGGATTTGACACTGTCACATGTCAAAATAATCTCAAACTCGGATGAATGCCTTCAAATGCACCCAAAGACTGTCCTTCAAAATTTTAGAGCATTTGGACATCATTTGGATCCAAGCTCAGTCTAGATGATTATCTACTATGCTCGGTGGGGTCACTGTGCAAAGTGACACCTTGTGAAGATCAAATGAGCTGAAACTCTTGAAGAAAGCTAAAATTATGCTTAAGGAAGGTTCCACAAAATTTCAAGTTAAACAGACATCATTCGACCCAAAGTTTACAAGCATGTTAACTTGGGGTTGGTGACCCCCAAACTGTGAAATCTCGAAACAAAGTCCCGCTTCCCAATGTCCAAAATTGATGAAACTCGAACACAAAGCTTTAGTCATGCTCAAAAGCTATTCTACAAATTTTCAAGTCAAAAGGACTTCGTTTGATCTTACTTCCATTGCATGTCAACTTTTATAAGACAATAACCCACAAGCCATGGAGGTCACTAGCCAAAATAATGCTTCCAAGGGGTCAGAGCTGATGAAATTCAGAAAAAATACTCCAAATATGTTCAAAGTAACTCTTTCAAAATTTGGAGCCGGTTGGACACCGTTCGAGTAGAAAACAAGCTGACAACCTGCAGTGTGAAGTCAATATTAACTTAAAACATGCAATAAATGGTTTACTGCTCGAAATCCTACTTCCCCAAATCCAAAATGTATGAAATTTGTATGATCACTCCAGGATGCCTCTGACGTCAATCCCTTTAAGTGTCAAACCAAAACAAGGTCATTTGGGTGTCAGACAGCTGAAACAAGAGCCTATTTTCATGAAAAGTCAATGGGGGAGTTGCCCAACTTTAGAAGGTCAAAACGGGTTGAAACTTTTATGACACATTCAAAATAGTTTCAAGAAGCATCCCTCCAAGTTTTGTGAAGATTAGACTCTGTTCGGGCCCCAAACAGGCGAAAACAGATCACGAATGCAAAAGTCCAAAAATGGGCCTTGGGAGAGACCGCGGCCTCATCAACGAGGAAGTTGACCAACTTCAGATAGTCAAATCAAGTTGAAACATTTATGACACACTAAAAATAGTGTCAAAAAGCATCCCCACTAGTTTTGTGATGATTGGACTTCGTTCAGACCCCAAACATGTGAAAACGGGTCACAAAAGCAAAACTCCAAAAATGGGCCCTGTCCGTGACCGCGGCCCAATCAATGGGGGAGTTGACTAACTTCAGAAGGTCAAAAAGGGGTGAAAATACTATGACATACTTAAACTAGTTCCAAGAAGCATCCCTCCAAGTTTCATGAAGATTGGACTTCGTTAGGACTCCAAACAGGTGAAAACGGTTCACAAATGCAAAAGTCAAAAAAAGGGCCTTGGCCATGACCACCGCCCAATCAATGGGGGTGTTGACCAACATTAGAAAGTCAAAAAGGGTTGAAACTATTATTACATACTCAAAATAGTGTCAAGAACCATCCCTCCAAGTTTTGTGAAGATTGGACTTCGTTCGGGCCCTAAATAGGTGAAAACAGATCACAAATGCAAAAGTCCGAAAGTGGGCCTTGTTCGTGACCGCGGCCTGATCAACGAGAGTGTTGATGAACTTCAGATGGTAAAATCAAGCTAAAACTTCTATGACACACTTAGAATAGTGTCAAAAAGCACCCCTCCGAGTTTCATGAAGATTGGACTTCGTTCGGACCCCAAACAGGTGAAAACAGGTCACAAATGCAAAAGTCCAAAAATGGGCCTTGTCCGTGACCGCGGCCCAATCAATAAGGGAGTTGACCAGCTTTAGAAGGTCAAAAAGGGTTGAAATTTTTATTACACACTCAAAATAGTGTCAAGAAGTATTCCTCCAAGTTTCATGAAGATTGGAATTCGTTCGGACTCTAAACAAGCGAAAACAGGTCACGAATGCAAAAGTCCAAAAATAGGCCTTGTCTATGATGGCGGCCAGATCAACAAAGGAGTTGACCAACTTCAGATGGTCAAAACAAGCTGAAAATTCTATGGCATCTCAAAATAGTTTCAAAAATATCCCTCCAAGTTTTGTGAAGATTAGACATCGTTCGAGCCCTAAACAGGTGAAAACAGGTCGCGAATGCAAAAGTCCCAAAACTGGGCCTTGTCCGTGACCGCGGCCTGATCAACGAGGGAGTTGACCAACTTCAGATGGTGAAATTGAGCATAAAATTCTATGAAACATTCAAAATAGGGTCAAGAAGTATTCCTCCAAGTTTCGTGAAGATTGGACATCGTTCAGGCCCCAAACAGACAAAAACGAGTCACATATGCAGAAATCCAAAAATGGGCCTTGGGAGTGACCACGGCCCGATGAACGAGGGAGTCGACCAACTTCGAATAGTCAAGTCAAGCTAAAACTTCTATAAAATACTCAAAATAGTGTTAAGAAGCATCTCTCCAAGTTTCGTGAAGATTGGACATTGTTCGGGCCCCAAACAGGCGAAAACGAGTCACATATGCAAAAGTCCAAAAATGGGCCTTGTCCGTGACCGCAGCCCAATCAACGAAGGAGTTGACCAACTTCCAGAGGTCAAGATGGGCTGAAATTTTTATGACATGCTCAAAATAGTGTCAAGAAGCATCCCTTCAAATTTTGTGGTGATTGGACATCATTTGGGCCCCAAACAGGTGAAAACAGGTCACAAATGCAAAAGCCCAAAATTGGACCTTGACCGCGGCTGAGGTCACAGACCTCCAAAGGACACTTCCTGCGGTTTTGGATGGTTTTTCTCCACTTTTTTTCGAAGTGTAACTTCCCACAGCCCCTCTTAACTCCCTGGAATTGACAGAAACTACTGGGAGAGTCTATAAATAGCTAACATTTGAAAAGAAGCAGAGGACAGACACACAAGAGAATTTCAAGAACAAAAGAGCAACCAAAAGCATTCAAGCAAGGATACAACAGCATTCAAGACCTTTTCCTCTTCGTTTCTCAGTCACCAAGGTGAGCAAGAAAGTTCAAAGGAGGAAAAGAAGATGGGGATGACTAAAGAACAAACCATGTTCATACATTGATGACTATTCGAAGGATGACGCTGTCACCTTTGTTTCTCATTCGGGGGGTTTCTTGGCCATTACAAAGGTTATGAACAAGCCTCTTTGGGCCTCATTCTGTTCCTTGAAAACTATAGGTTCAGAATGACACAACCTCGGCTTCCTATGATATCCTCTTCGGACTTAAACAAAAGACAGTCCGTAAAAATGAATGATGAATTACAAAGTTTTCAAGCGATTCCATGGTTGAATTTGATCTTCTCGATGATTGTCCAACACCCCAAGAGTTATAAAAAAAAAGGAGTCTCGGCACTTGAAAATAGCCGAAAAGAAGAACCAGCATGAACAGCATGAAAACGGAGGCAAAACAGTGACTGCAAAGTCACTGTCTGCCAGTGGTCGTGACTCATGGTCACTAGCAAGTGCCAATGACCGTGACCCACGGTCACTGGCCTAGGGGAGTGACCGTGGGTCACACTCACCCCCATTTTTCTTTCTTTTTTTGCATTTTTTCCCACTTTGTGTACATTTTCTTGTATTTTTCAAATTGAGATCATATCTAAGACTTGAGGGAGGGGTTGTAAACTTTGCAAACTCATGTAAACAACCTGCATCCCCGCGGTCAGAGCATTAGAACCCATGTAAACAAAGGGAAATTAATGATGAACTGTAGTTAATTCTCATTCTTCTTAACACTTGAAGTGCATGAATGTTGGACATTGAATCCATTATACATTTCCACGCCATTTTAAGCGCAACCACCAATCACCTCCAAATGATATGATCTTTTATATGTGAGCATATATTTTCGAGTACCGCTTAATTAATGCAATACTTTCTTTGCCGCTTGCCAGTGAAGCATGCCGAATTACTTTGGTATTTGCTAAGCATTCCCACTGTAAAACTTTTGTTTAGTCTTGTACATGTCTGAGCATATATCAAACTGCCAACAGCTACTACATAAGAACACTTTTCCATTTGCTTCTTTTCTATTTTATTCTTTTGACAATGGTCTTTACTAAATTTGTCTCCTTTGATTATAGGAGCATCTTGTGGTTTATAGCCTTCCATATTAAACCTCTTGAGGCTTGTTTTGATATCAACTTCCTTAGATAACTCAAGTAATCCTTGAGATCGGTCCCGGTATATCTCAATTCCTATTACAAAGGATGCTTTGCCTAAATATTTCATATCAAAGTTTGCCTCAAGTTAATCCTTGGTTTTACGGATCATACTAAGATGGTTACTAACTAACAAGATGTCATCAACATATAGGACTAATATCATAAACTTGTTCCTACTGATTTTAAGATATGTACAATGGTCTACAATATTTTTGGTAAAACCAAAAGATGTAATAATTTGATTAAACTTTAAGTAACACTATCTAGAAGCTTGTTTAAGTCCATATATTGGCCTCTTTAATTTGTGTACTAAACTTTCCTCCCCTTATTCAATGAACCCTTCTGGTTAGACCATGTAAACTTCTTCTTTTAAATTCCCATTTAGAGATGCCATTTTGACATCCATTTGATGTAGCTTTAAATTATAGTATGCTACAAGTGCCATAATTATTTTGAATGAATCCTTCTTTGATACTGGTGAGTAGGTTTCATTGTAATTGATGCTTTCTCTTTGAGCAAAACCCTTAGCCATAAGTCAAGCTTTAAATCGTTCGATATTCCTTTTAGAGTTCCTTTTCTCTTAAAGACCCATTTACAGCCAACAGCTTAGAATTCTGTAGGCAATTCGACGAGATCCCAAAACTTTATTATTGGCCATGGATTTAATCTCATCGTTCATTACATTTAACCATTTTTCAGAATTTTTATTATTCATGGTTTCCTTGAATGTCCTTAGATTTTCCATCATTCTAATATCCGTTTCCTCAAGAAACACAATATAATTGTTTGAGATTACAGGCCTTTTCTATTGAGTGGACCTTCTTAATTCTCCCGTATCTATTTCATCAATATTCTATTGCGCATCATTCATGATTGGATCATTTAAGACAGTCTGTCCTATGAGTATCTCTACGCTAATAGGTTGTTCCTCCTCTAAGTTATCTTTATATGCAATATTAAGAGAAATTTCAACACCATCATTTGCGTTAGGCAACAAAATTTATTCCGTAATTTCATTGAAAGTATAGTTTCTATTATGATGATTCCCACTGTTTTCATGATCCTCCAAGAATTTAGCGTTATTGGATTCTACGATCTTGATACTATGGTTTGGATAGTAAAACTTATACCATTTAGACCTTTGCAGACAACCAATGAAAAATCTGCTAACAGTTCTTGGGTCCATTTTCTTTTCATGTGGATTGAGGACTCTTACTTCAAATGGACAACCCCAAACTCTGAAATAATTTAAACTGAACTTCTTACTAGTCCATAACTCAAATGGAGTTTTAGGGTCCCCCTTAGTAGGAACACTATTCAAATATAAATAATCATCTTCAATGCTTCTCCCCACATTGAATCAGGTAAATTGGTATTACTCACCATGGTCCAACCATATCCATAAGTGTTATATTTCTCCTTTCAGCAACACCATTCTATTGAGGGCTTCCTGGCACTATGTATTGAGCAACGGTGCCTTCTTCTTCTAGGAATCTAGTGAATGGCCCCAGGTTACAACCTGATTTATCATATCGGCCATAGTATTCACCACCTCGATCTGATCTCATGACTTTAACTTTTCTGTCTAGTTGTCCTTTTACCTCCGCCTTGAATATTTTGAAGACATTCAAAGTTTCAAATTTATCTTTAATGAGATAGACATATCCATACCGTGAATGGTCATCTATGAAGGTGATGAAATACTATTCTCTAGTAAAACAAGGTATATACAATTTTCCACAGATATCCATATGAATTAATTCGAGAAGTCTTGAACTCCTTGTGATAGTTTTCTTGATTTTCCTTATTTATTTGCCTTTGATACAATTAACACAGACATCAAAATCAGTGAAATCTAAGTTTGGTAATAACCTATCTTTTACCAATCTCAGCATTCTCTCTTTCGAGATGTGTCTTAAGCGTTTATACCACATCTTAGATGAGTTCTCTTTTATCAGTTTTCTCTTTAAGCTCACATTCATACCATAATTAATGTGCTGGGTACATAGGTTTTGTACAAAAACTAAACCTAACTTTAATTTATATAAACTATCGCATAAAGATCGATTATCAATTAAAATACCATGTCTATAAATATTCATAAATCCATTACCAAAATTAAATTTATAACCATACTGATTTAATTTTGAAATATAAATTAAATTCCTAGAAATGGATGGAACATAAAAAGTATCATGGAGATCCAGTTGGAATCTAGTGTCCAGCACAATTCTGTAAGTCCCTATCGCTTCGACTTTTGATTCCTGTCGGTTTCTCATTTTGATGATTCTTTGGCTATCACTTGGACTCCGGCTTGTAAGAAATCCCTACATACAACCACAAACTTGAACAGTTGCACCAGAGTCAGCCAAGCAGGTATTTAATGGAACATCTACTAAATTGAATTCGAAACATAAAAAGGATAATTGACTGTTATTACCTTTTTTTTTTCTTTCTTTTTAGACATTCCTATTTGAAGTGACCCTTCTTACCACAGGAAAAACATTTCTATGAGGTCTTTTTCCTGTCCTTCTTTTCTGGTTTTGCTTTCACTTTATGCACATTGTCTTTATATTTTGGCTCATATTTTTCTTTAACTTTTCCATGGGAGACATAATTAACTGTAATTTGGCCTTCAGCTGTAGGCCCCTTTCCTCTTGATCACACTTTGCAATCAATTCACTAACTGTCCACAACTGTGAGTTCTGATTGTATGCTACCTTGAATGGTCTAAAGGCCAGCGGCGGAGAATCCAAGATAAATTGAGTCAGATACCTATCTAAAACACTCATATTAACTTCCTTGAGCTTAGCCGCAATGTTAGACATGCTTAAAATGTGTTCTTTTACACCTTTGACCCCATAGTACTTAATATTAGTCATCCGAGACATCAGTGAGGATCTAAATGCATTACCAGTCACCTCAAATTGTATCCTAACAGCTTCGAGGTAGTCCTTCACATAATCTTTAATGGTGATTGACGCTCAAATACTCTTTGATATTGAATTGGTGATGATTTTCAGACTTATTTTATTGGATCTCATCCACTTTTCATATTTCACTTTTCAGCAGCAAAACTCAATTAGTGGGCACAGGAGGTTTTGGTTCTTCTATGGCCATGTCCAATTCTAAATAACTTAAAGCAAGAAACAGTATGTCTTTCCTATCAGCATAGTTTGATCCATTTAGAATAGGGATGGATCCCAGACAGGATGACAATGTAATTGAATTCAAAACTGAAAATAAATACGTCACAAATATAAGCTTTGAATTTAAAATGCAAAACAATAATTCAATTTAAATTTAAATATATAATAAATTCAAATTGGTGAGTAATAAGTACATCATCATGATTCACTTTTGGGTGAATACGACATGTAAATTTATCACTATTTTTACTAATGAGACTATGGTTAATAGCATATACCATAAATAAGCTGACTACACCTTTAGGCATAAATCAAACATGCTCATATCATACATATTAAGCATATCCCATCTTGTTTTCAAGTAGTCAAGAGATGATTGAGCCTTTTGGTCAATCTTCAATCTACATTTTGAAATGCAATTTAGGTGCAATTAAATGTCACAAAATTATAGTGATCCTTTAACACAAAATATACAATATATCATAATTTTGAGTTACTTTGGCAACATCCAAATGAAACAAATTGTGAATTTCACTAATGAGAAATTATAATCACACTTTTAATGATCTAATGAGTCCATTTAAAAATATCTCTATAATTGGATTGGATATTCTCATCTCAATGATTAAAAAATTAATTACCTGCTTTAACTTTAAGTTGGACTTCATTGAGAAAAAAATCCAAACAGATATTAATTGACTCATCTAAACTATTTAGATCATTAATCTATTAATATAAGTGTTCTTACATGTGATTAATTATCCAAATAACTTTTATTTAAATTAATTACAAATATAATTTTCCTTAATTAATACTTTACAATTAAGGTATTCTTTAATCCATCCATAGATTTCCCTCAAATTAGGCATAGATGTGAATGTACTTTTATTAACTTATGATCAATAGAAATTTGACAAATTAAATGCGAAGTTAAGCTTTAATGAGTTAAACATGCACTAATTAATATGCCATTTAATTTAAAATTCCTGAATGGTTGATCCATACCACTAATCTGGTATATCTGTCTTCCAGAAACACACAGAAGAAGACAGATCAAAAAATCCAAGTTCGGATCTATCTATAAAGGTCACTTTACTATTTCAACGGTTCAAACAATAGATCTGTAATTGATTGCTAACATCAACATCATGGTAGCATTTTCATCATTTAGGAACTTGTTCCTAATATTATGGATCACTTGAGTATTGGCTCGTTTAAATTACCCTATTGAAATCCTTTTATAAAATAAGATGTATATATTCATGATGGTATAGAACTTAAATAAAGGGTTATAGAAGTGTACTTAAATAAAGGGGTTATTGCTTTATTTTATTTTTACACAGCCATCTGATAAACCAATGTTTGGCTGCCTTACTTTTCTCTCTCGACAACTTATCAAATCATGGGGAGAAAAGGACAAGACTCATGTACTTTTCAATGACAACACATGAAAGACATCAATGTGTTTCTCACCACTATATGCAAATGGAGAGAAGAAAAGTCAACAATTTTTTTTAAAGAAAAGAAAGAAAGGAAAACACGAGGCACGAGGCTTTGAGTTTCAGTTTCGGCCGTTGTCGCCGATTCGTAGCATCCAATTTGAAACACAAAAAATACAAATAATTTTATACGAAAAAAAACCTACAATTAATCAGTCAAATTAGATCCAGAAATCTTGCTCTAATACCAACTGTTAGATATACCATAATCATAGGATCGACTTTAACAAATCAGATTTGAATAATACAATATATAAACTATACGCATACCTGGCTCCATCATATATTGATCATATATAGAAGAACAAGCTATTCACTTGCGGGGTTTACTACTCACTTTTATTTCTCATTGATGCATGCAAATGATGAGAGAGCCAAGCAGTAAGCTTCTAAAGTGAATCAAGTTACCCTAGACCCATATATTTATAAACCTCTGTGATAGTTTCCCTTTTCATCATAGGACACCTAAGTTCATTAGGACTATCCCTCTTATTAGTATTCTTGAGTAAAAAGTGACTATTAGTTTTCAAGTCCAATAGGATTTCCAAATACCAAATAAAAGAGGAGTCTTTAATTTCTTTGGGCTCTAGAGTGGGACCCATGCATGGGCATGCGGTCAAGTGGACCACACGTCCAATGCTAACATATATTGGTATGAGGTCACAAACAAATGAACAACTCATCAATATAGTTATATTAGCGGTAGTACTTGTCTGTTTCCAACAAATAAATCGAAATTAATTAATTAATTTCTAGGACCAAATTGGCCGGAGAAACTTGGTCTATAAAAATTAGTGCTGCACCGAGATTTGAGAACTTGTTCAAACTTCACAAAGCTCAACTAATTAAGCAAGAGGCCAAATGAGTTAGGTCAAATGAGTCACCTAAACGAGTTTGGCTAAGTCTGGCAAAGTATTCGATGCCTTGCCACATGAATATATTTGGCTTGTTGAACTTTAGAGCTATGTACCAAATCATAAATAGAATTGATTTTTAATGCTACATTTATTGGTTCTTCACATTGCTATATACCTAATCATTTAATTTTGTTTCAATCTGATTGGCTATGGCTGCCATGAAAACTCAACTTATAATTTTTATTTTCTTGTAGTAAAGTTGGGATCACTGAATTGGTGTTTTTGTTTGTAAAAGGAATGTTGTATGTTGGCTACTTCATAGATTGGACAAAACTCGAGTACTAGTCGAAGTTGTATTCCTATTTATTTTCAGACTAGGAGTTTGAATAAGCAATAGAATCCCAGAAGAGCTTAAATGAATAATATCTGGAAAAATTGAAGATGGACTGCCCAATCAATCGAGTATGGATCCGATCAATCAGGTTCAAGGAAGTGTCCAAATTCGATCGATTGAACCACTATCCGATCAATCGGACTTGGGTGGAAACTCCACCAACTTGTGAATTTCTAAGTCTATTTTAAATGGAACTTTCCTGTTTTGTGCCAACTCCTTCTCTGGTTGAAATATACTTATGAGGAATGAATTTGGGGTAATAAAAGGTGGTTCTCTCGCATGGAACACAGATCTCATTGTTCTAAGTAGAGATTACTTATTTGGAGATCATCTTATTTCAAAGCTTTCATTGGAGAGTTGAACAGCTGAAGTTTGGCTTTAGAGATTTTTGTCTTCTACATCTCTTTGTAGAAGAATATCTTCTAAGCATAGAAGATTATTCCAAAGAGTCAAGTATAATATCTAGAAGTCGTCTAGGTACTTGAGTAACAAAGGATGGCATGGAGTTGTAACAACAGGGTGCTGTGCAATGGGAATCCAAGTCCTTAGGTTGTGTGATAACAGAATAAGGGTTGTGAGTATATCTCTTGTAATTGTTGTATGATTCATTTTGCTTAATTTTCGATTGTGGTTTTTTCTCAGTTCGGGTTTCCACATAAAAATCGTATTCACTTGTGTTATGTATTTTTATTTGATTTATTTCCACTGCGTAATTGATTGTTTGCACATATAGTATTGAGATTGATTGCATTAATCTATTCTATGGCCCACAAAAAAATCTTCACTTTGTATTACTTTGGAGGAGATTTTCTAAGATGAGATATGGTAAAGAAGTGAGCATCTAATAAATGTTCAGTGGATCACAACCTCTATGTACTCATAGTTTATTTCTTTCTCTTTTTTCCCTCTCTTTTTCTTTCTTTTGTACAAATCAATGAAAAAAAATTTGCCTAAACCATCTTGTTCTTGTAAGGAGCATTTTCTCAAAGCAATGAGAGACAAAGGAGTGTTTCCTGTCACACACACACACACAGACAGAAAGAGAGGGAGAGAGAGAGAGAGAGAGCAGCAAAGAGAGAGAGCGTGTGCAAATGAAGTGAGGGAGGAAAAAAGAGGGGGATTGAGAAAGAGAGCGTGTTATGTTTGTATAAGTAGGTTTGTTTTCTTCGAGTACAAGTAAGTCAGTTATTCAGGTATACTTAGGGCCCTAGTGTTTTTGGTTTTATTTTTTTTTCTTATTTTGTTATTATTATTTTTTTAAATGCCCTTCGTTTAGTGTCAGTGAGGGGCATTGACCACATAGATAAATCTATCACAAATCAATGATGGATTTCTTTTTTTTTTTTTTTTTTTTTTTTGTCAACAGAGGGTGTCCCAGCCCTTTGGCCCGAACTAATTCCTTTAGGCCTAAAAGAAGCCAGGTATATCTCCTGTAGCGCTAGTGTGGTAGATCAGTTCAAACTCACAACCTCTGGCAGCATTCCATGGTCCTAGGGAATTGATACTTGGTATAACCCTCCTATTTAGGTTTTTTGATCCCCTACCTCCCCTTATTGATATGGCCCTGAGTGGGCCCCATAAACCGGTGCTTACGATAGTGTGTCTATTATATGGCAAATGCTCCTATCACCTTCCGATGCATGGGATCCATCTGGAGCCTCACCTAATAAATATGAGCCCCTTAATCGTCCAATAGGTGACTTGGATTTTTACACGGATATAAATGGACTGGAAGGTCGATTTGATATTTCAAGTTTATAAAATTTGTGGACCACATATAAACGAGTTAGGAAGATACATCCACTTAACGTTTCATATATGGCCCAGCCCATTTGGATATTTCCATCCTCCAACTCATCCTTGGTTGGTGGTGTCCACATGGGGCCATACCAATTGTGGAGGATGTTGGAGATGGAACAATCTCAATGAGACCTAGTCCTCTTGAAAAACACCGAACTCCAATAGACCAATCTAACCCCTTCATTCATAGACCTCAGTTTTAATGGTTTTAAAGGACATAATTTTCTCATCCAACGTGCAATTTTATTCTTTTCAGTTTTAAAATGTAGAGTGATACAAATAGATATTCCATGATGAAATACAAATCATCAATTGGTGAAAGGTAAAACTTTAGTAATTAATTAGGCCAGACCATTAGAGCAAAAATCACTTATTTTATTTTATTTTATTTTTTATTTCACCAGCTGTGCTCTGGGATAAAATGTTATTCTTGCTCTCTTAAGCACAGTCATGCCATGAATTTCGATTATTTTGTAGTGTTCATTGATTCAACATCTTTGGAGTTCTCTTGGTAGGAGGACTTTTTAGACGTGAGTAGTTCTCATGACCACATTTGTAATGTTGTTTGAGCCCCACGTGTTGAGTCCACTAATTTGAAATGCTTTTTTCTTTTGGCTTTTTTGGATTTACTCTTGGATTCAATATTAGTGAGCCCAATCAATTAAAAATCTTGTTTCACTAATCTTTGAGGGAATTAAGAAAACTTACCTTTTATAAATTTCTTTGATGGAAAGAAATCTCTCTATGGCTTATTTATAAAAACGGTTTATGGGTCATCTCTCTTAACTTACAAGATCTGTAAAGTACCCATCAACTGTCACACGTCTTAGAGTGGGTGAAAAGAGAGAGAGAGAGGAGAAAACTCAATTTGAGAAACGTGATTTGCTCATTATCAAGATCATGGTGCAAGGTATGCTTTTATTTTTTGAGATTATTTAATATTTAATGCATAAATCTAGATTCATAGGTTTGATTTTTTTTTTATTAGATCTTTCAATGGTATTAGAGATCTTAGGTTATGATTTATGCATTCCACAATTTGATGTTTGATTGCATCATAGTAAGTCATGTTCACGGTGTGTATATGGCCGAATAATTACACGATTTTGGTAAGAGTACACCCGTGACCGATGCATGATTCGCAGATGCACAGTTGCACTGTGTGCGGTAACTTTGAGCACTAGTTCCATGAACTGTGCACCATTTGAGCAAGATGAAGCCACATTTCTGTTCGTGTGGGCACGGCTCACTCTCCAAAAGACTTATCATCATATATTCGTTGTGTTGTAGTTCATGGCCGATCTTGCAAGTAATTTTTTTTTTTTAACATTAAAGATGAATCCACGTAGCAAGTGTTATGTTAGAGGCCTACCCATCTTCACTCTTCAGTCTTACAAGCGTGAGTCAACATGACATGTTCTCAAGTGTCATGTTATACAAGTCCTATCCCATTTGCATATACTCCAATATGTTTATTTATTGGTTGTTTTATTTGGGATATTTTCTTGGGCATTAAAGTACCCTAGGTAAGGGATGGTCCAGATGGATAAAAAGCGATTTTGGAAAAATAAAGGCTCAATATTTTAGTTTTCACCACTAGTGACATTAGAACCAATCTAGATTAGACCGCTTTTTGTCACTTTCTAAATGCTATTAATTCAATTGAGATCTATAGTTTTAAGAAGTGCAGTAGTCACCAAAGTGGCCCTGTTTTGAAAAACTTATAGATATCACTTGAAATTTGAGACCCTTAACACTATTTCTTGTGTAAGGATAATAACATTAGACTTGCGATTAAATTATGAGTGAGAATTGGCCCAGAGATTCGATTGCCACTCAAATGATTGTAAGACGGAATAGGGTAATTTAATATATATCCATAATTGGGAATGGTTCCTATACCCAAAGGTATAAAGCCAGTGAATTATATTCATATTATCACGTTAGCCCTATAGATGGATAGTTTTCATCCATAAGCGATCCTATTTGTATGTTGTAGTCTTGACCCAAAAGAAGGATTGTGATGATGCACTGAATCACTCACAAGATATGTTTCATTTATGTAACAAATCATTCTGCACTTTTATCTTTACGTGAACTCAAAGCATTAAAGTAAATTGAGCATTGTTTTTTCCTTTTATATTTTATATTTAACTCACGTTGCCTTAAATAGACATATCTCAAACATACCAATTTTGAATAGAAAGAGTTTTACGTACTGAAAAGAAGAACTTTTATTAACTTGGGTTGTCTAGACTTTGACAGTGCATTGATGGAACCCAAACCCACTGATCTTATTAAAAATAGCTCTCAAACTCAACGAGCATATTCTGAAAAATGGACCAAAGGTAAGAAAGGTTTGAAAAAGGAATGGAAGAAACCTACTTCAACTGATCAAGTTGGAAAGAAAGGTAGTGAACTAAAGTACTTCTTCTACTGTAAAATGGGACATTTTAAGCAAGACTACTTGAAAAGACAAAAATGGCATGAATCTAGAGGTATAAATATTTCTTTTGTTTGTTATGAAACAAATCTTTTAGATGTTCTTTCAAATACTTGGGAGATTGATTCTGGTGCCACTGTTCATATGGAGAATTCCAAGCAAGGCACCACTTAAGCCGGGGTCCAAGTAATGAATGGAGAAATATTTTGATGGGGAATTGGCTGGAGGCTTAGGTGAAAGTGGTGGGAACTTGAAAACTAATTTTTTATTTTGGATTCCAATTAGACCATAATTCCACCTTGTATATTCCTACAATAAGTAGAAATTTAATTTCTTTATGTAGACTTGATTTAGATTAGACAAAGTAATTTAAGGATTTATAAAAATCACGTTTTAATTGATGGTGGTATTTTATGCAATGGTAAATATAAATTGAATCCGGATCAATGTTTTCCTAGTTCCTTACTTGCCATGCATGAGAATATTATTATAAGTGTTGGCGTTAAGAGAGGAATTTTTTATGAAAGTTCCTCAACTTTGTGGCATAAAAGAGTAGAACACATCTCTCTTGAGAGATTAAAGATATTAGTAAATGATGGCATATTGAGAGCCTTAGATTTTACTGATTTCAATGTTTGTATAGACTGCTTAAAAGGAAGCAAACCCAAAATATCAATAAAAATAAGGCCACAAAACATTTAGAACCACTTAAATTAATCTACACAGATATTTGTGGTTAATTCCGTACACCATGTTATAGTGGTCAATAAAACTTTATCACCTTTATTGATGATTTCACTAAATATGGTTATATATACCTATTATACGAAAAATACGAATCTTTGAAAGCTATTGAAACTTATAAAGCTAAAGTGGAAAATCAGTTATACAGTAAAATAAAGGTTGTAAGATCTAATGGGGGTAGAGAGTATTATGGGAGGTATGATGAAACAGGTCAAAATCCTAGCCCATTTGCTAAATTCCTGAAAGTCATGGTTTTTGTATTGAATATACATTTCATGGCTTTCTACATCAGAATGGTGTGGCTAAAAGATATAATAGAACACTTATAGAAATGGTATGGAGTATCTTAAATAATTCTACTTTACCTACCTCTATGTGGGAGAAGCCCTAAAAACAACTACATATATCCTAAACCGTGCTCACTAGGGTTGTTCCTAAAACTCTTTACAAATTATGGATATGTATGGAGACATGTTTAGGACATTTGCATTTTTGAGATTTTCTGGCGGAAACTAGAATTTATAATCCACAAGAGAAGAAATTGGACCCTAAGACTATTAGCGGGCATTTTATTCGATATCTAGAAATGTCCAAAGACTATAGATTTTATTGTCTTACTCTTACCACAAAAGTTATTAAAACTGGAAATGCCAGATTCATAGAAATCGATGACATTAGTAGGAGCAATGCACAATGAAAAGTAATATTTGAAGAACATTGGATACATATTCATGTATCGATTGAAAAGTTTAGAGTTGGTATTCCAAATAACTTTGTTCAAAACAATACAATGGAAATACAACCTACCATATCAGAAGCATCACTAGATGAAAATGTCATTTAAAATGATGTGATTGATGATATCAATCATTCAAATCAAAATTTGGCGGAGCCAAAATGTTTGAGAAGATCTAAAAGGTTTGCTATATTGGATGATTTTATTGTTTATCTTTAAGAATTTGATTTTGATATAGGTGTCAAAGATGATCCGGGTAACATTTTCACAAGCCATTAAAAGCGGTGATTTGAAATAAATGGATCGATGCTATGCAAGAAGAGTTAAATTCCATGTCTGTAAATAAAGTTTGGGATCTTATCGAATTGCCTCAAGAGTTTGCAGCTATAGGATGTAAATGGATCTTTAAGACCAAACATAACCAAAAAGATAAAATTAAACGATTTAAGGCCAAACTTGTAGGTAAGGGATTTACTCAAAGGCAAAATATTGATTACAAAGAGATCTTTTCACCAGTTTCTTCAAAGGACTATTTTTTAATCATAATGGCATTTGTAGCTCATTTTAATATAAAGTTACATCAAATAGATGTAAAAACAACATTCTTAAATGAGAATTTAGTTGAAGAGGTATATATAAAACAACCAGAAAATTTTGAGGAAAAAGGCAAAGAGAATCTAGTTTGTAGATTAAAGATATCTATATAAGGGCTTAAAAAAAGCTTCAAGGAAATCATAGATTAAGTTCAATGATGCCATTATTTTTTTCGATTTAAGGAAAACATTGTTGATCAATGTATACGCCTGAAGATTAGTGGGAGTAAGTTTGTTGTTTTAGTCCTATATATAGATGATATTCTACTTATAAGGTCTCAATCCCAACTAACCTCATATTTATATTAATTAATCTTATTTTATACTAATTAAAATTTGTTTAGGCAAATTCTACTCAAACCCTTTGGGCTTGGGCCATAGATAGATAGTTGGATTGGGTTCGAACTTTACCTAGGTAGTAAGGGCCCTCTTGTAATTTGTTCTTGCATCATACTGACACTCATTAGTTGCATCTTACATAATTCTTCATGTAGACCATCTTTCATGTAGGCCTAACTTAATTCAGATCCATCTTGGCCCAATTGAAGACCATATGACCTAAACTATAATTTTTCTAGAAATATTGGACTTGCATGTAAAAACTTCAGGAAAAATTTGAGTTAAAAGATGAGCCATTGTCCTTCTTCACCTATTCTTTTGATCCTTGCTAGAACTACTTCTCCTCTCCACTCTTCTTCATCTCCACCTCAACTTGGAGCTGGAAACAAGGTCTTAAAGCCTTGCATGCAAGAGGGATAGCCTCCAATCTTCTTCTTCTTCTTCTTCTTCTTCTTCTTCTTCTTTTGTCCATCTCTCTCATTGGAATCATCATATTCATTTTCTTCTTCAAGCTACCGCTCCCTAAGGTGAAATCTTTACCTCCGTTTCAATTCTTTGGGTTTAATAGAGTCAAGGAGACTCAAAAGAACAACATGCATGCATCTTATACTAGATTTACATTGCATGTCTTTCATGTAGAACACCCATCCTCTAGTGAGGCTTCCTCTAACTACACACCAAGGGGAAGTTGGTAGGGTCAAGCACTATATTAAAGGTAAGTATTAGAGTATATATTACCATGTGTATGTCTAAATTTGTTAATTCTTGAAGTAATCACTCTAAATATAAGTTACAGCTCATTCACCCTTCATTAAGCACATATATATTGGATTAGGTGATAATGAGTATATATGTATGCAATATTAATTATATGTGGGCAATGTAAGACCTATTATGAAAATTTGGGAGCATAAGGAATCTCATTAGAAATAAGAATTAAGAGTTCAGTATTGAACTCGTGCTCCAGAACTGTTTTTAAATATTCTGAAGCTTACGGTGAAACCCACGGCTAAGTCGTAAATATGTACGACTTAGAATCCTGAGAGCACAAAAACCCATTTTTGAATTACGGCTAACCCCTGACTAAGCCGTAACCATCCCATGACCAAGCTGTAAGTCATTTTACGACGAGCTTTCCCGTGAGCCTGAAATTCTATCTTTCTTCTATGGTTGACCCACAGCTAAGCCATGGATTGTTCTACGGCTACGCCATAGCCCAGCCGTAGCCTAGTCGTAGGCTTAGCATGGCTAAGCCGTAGACCAATATACGGCTAAGACGTAACTGCGTATGGAATTGAGGGAAAAACTAAGCCACTCAGTTAAGCCGTAATATGTATACGGCTAAGCCGTAAGAACACTGTATACTTAGGATATTAGGGATTTCAAATGACTTTGTAGGGCCTTAGATATGACACCTTTTCCCCAATTAAATTAGCAAAATGGTGATTAAATGATAAGGAAGACAAGTGTAGAGTTGTCACTTATCCCCTTTAATTTTCCGGATGAATCCCCGTTGTTACGTCATAGGTGTAGGCAGAAGAAAAGGTGTCCTCTGCATTCACAACGTAATGCTAGGATTAGTAACACAATAACACAGGATGTTTTATGAATACATCATGTTAAATGACCTCGGGATCACGGATTATCTAGTATAGGGTTGGCTAGTAAATCTCATTGATACCTTCTCAATTTAGATGCATTCATATTGTTAAGAAACCTTACCCTCAACATGATGCAGATATGTACCCATACTTCCTAGCAAACCATGAGGCCATCGGACCGGAGCTTCTACTGATTGCGTGTTGGTGAGCCGAAATGGGTGTAGCTAAGGTTGAGAGTGTTCAAGCCTATTTTCTCATTTGAGCATGCATTGTCTATTACCACTTATTTTGTTTAATTTCAATTTTATGATTGAGTATGATTTCAAGACTGAAACTCTTGCATCTATGATATGATAAGTATGAATAAATATGTATGAATATGGGACGATCACCACAATTGATCATAAGTATGAAAGATATGAATTCAAGTTGGGCTTAATATGTTGAATCAGCACCACTTAGCTTGTACCCTTATTAGGTTCGACGGGACCAATCTGGGTATCCCTTATGTCACTACTGCAATAGTTTATGGAGGAGTTATTGGCGCTCCTCGAGAAGCTTGCCTAATCCCCTAGCATAATTCCTATATGTATGTTATACGCTCTCTCTAGATGATATGCTCTCTTTTCAAAGAATATAGCCATGTGAATGCCAACTAATATGTTTGATATTCCGTATTGATTCGTTACTCATGCTTACTTATGCACAACATGCCTAGTTTACAATTATTGCCTTCTTTTAATCAATATATTCCTTAATTCATTTGATACATTATGATGGTCTTATATATATCTATATTTGCTTAATCGTCATATTAACAATGCTACCCTTGGTGTTACAAGTACGGAACCCAATCCCAGCATGACTGTCGACGCGTCCCCGTAGGGCACCTCAACGGTATTTAGGGGAATAGAAAAGTGGAAAGAAAATGACATCTTCTACTAGTCGTCTTATGAAGAGCCTAAAAAGGGGTTTTCGTTGGGTTAATAAGTTAGTGATGTTTGGACTAGTTTTAAGATGCCTCCCTATTTTGTTGGGACATTGATCGATGGATAAGTGTTCGAGATTGAATGAATGACTCGTTGAGTGAATTGTGGTTATATGTGTTGGGAATGGTTAAGTAAGAGACTTAAAGTTTATTTTATAATTATATAATATTTCTTCTATGCATTGCTTATGATCATTACAGGTATATTCCATAGGTTTCTGTTTTATGTTGAATCTTAATCTACATGTTGCTTGACATTCCTTACACGTTCCTGTGGAATCTCCCTTATAGTGATTCGTGCATGTCTTCACATGGCACAGATTGCTACGGGATTACATATCCATACCCTAGGGGCCAATTCTAATCTCCAATTCCTGGAATCGGAGTGTGACATACATAAGTAATGGTATTAGAGTGATTAAGAAGTTAACTAAAAGACTTAGCAACTCTAAAAAACATGGTGAGGTCATAATAGATCCGATTGGGAGATGGATTTTGTATAAGGACTTATAACTTACCTTCTACTAATGTATTGCTTGTGACCAACTACTATTATAATTGCAGATAAATGGCATTTGGGTCTGGTACGAACAACAATTCGGGTGGTAACGGCCACGACGACATTGAATTGAACGATATGGATCCTCCAGCACCACCCCATCCTCATCCCGCATATAACACGGAAGAGCGACTTATGATGATGATGCATCCACTGGCTGCCAGCAACAACAACCAAGCAGCCATGCAATTACAACTAGCTACCCTTCTGGAAAGACAGAACCAGCCTGGTGATCCTAATTCCTTATATGAGAAGTTTCAGAAGAGAGGGGCTACGGAGTTTACGGGACGAGAGGATCCGTTACAAGCTGACGAATGGTTTGTATATACAGAGAATGTTTTTTATTCGCTGACCTGTACACAAAGGCAACAAGTGGTTCTTATGGCATCCATGTTCAGAGATATTGCAGATACATGTTGGAAGAGTATCCGTGACCAAATTAACGCTATGCTAGATGCTACCGTGTGGGAAGCTTTTAAGAGGCAATTTAGGAAGAAGTGTATTCCAAAGCATATGACCCATAAGAAGAAGGCAAAGTTCCTTACCCTATAGCAAAACTCTATGACGGTTCTAAAGTATGTACATGTATTCAGTCAACTCTCTTTGTTTGCCTTGGACTTAATTGACACCAAGGAGAAAAAAGTTGAGAGGTTCCTCGAGGGGTTGAGGCCTGTTATTAAGGGACACACTATCAAGGATTTGATTTGAGCCATGAGCAAATCAATTTTAGTTGCATTCCTCCTAATCATCACTTGTTCTCTTTTACCAGCGAATAGAGGATTTACTTGAGCTTCAGTTGGACCACCTAGCTTATCTGTTAAGATTTGCAATTAGGCAGTTAGGTAGTCGATCTTAGTGCCTTGTTGTTTGACAACATCACTGACATCATTATCTTGATTTTCACCAACTTCTTCTTCACAGGTATCTTTTGTTCCAGCAGCATCTTCAATTCCATCTTTACTAGGAACTCCCCTTAGCCATGAACACAGTATACTGAAAGGAGTAGAAAGATGTCAATGCCTGAGGAGTAAAGTGATTATCTTTTATATCCAAGATAGTGATATGATCATCGTCATAATCAGTTTCGACGTGACCTTCAGAAGTCCTGTTTAAATGCGTGTTTGAATCAAACCCTTGTGATTGAGTCCAAGCCATACTCTGAGTAACTCTTCGAGCGGAACCTAGCCCAACCATACAAGACAAGGTCAAGTTAGGATCATCTTCTTTAATCACCCATTTTTTAGCGATATTATGCTGCGACAACTTCTGGGTCTGATCCCTATAGTGAGTTAAAGCTTTCTTCTTAATTTTATTAGTTAGCCTAGTTGCCAAGGTTTGATCTTTAAACCTGGTGACCAATGGCCTAAAAGTGCTAGCAACTCATTCCTAATCCAATCAATTGGAAGTGAGACACGAGAGGATGTTGACAGCACCTCTTTCGTTCGTTTTCTTCTGCTCCTTCTTCTGTTGGAGCAAATCTTTGAAGTGAGCAAGATTGGTCACACTGTCAATGGCCAATCACTCAGTCTTCTTTTGGTGTTCAGTGGCATGTGATAGATGCTGAGGTGAAGATGGCAGGGCAGGTGCTACAATGATTGAAGGTAGACACCTTCTACCAAACCTTCGCCCTTCCTTCTGAGTTAGAGGGTAGAAGTTGTTCTCTTCAAGTGAGGCTAAGAGTTTGCTCTCAGCCTTATTAAGTTTTGAGGTGCGTGAGTATGGTGATCACATGCTACATCCTAGAATGGATGCATCCTTCTAAGTTTTGTTGTGAGTTAAGAACTGCCAAAGGTCTTGCTGTGCTTTATGCATTTGATTTTTTATGACCGTTGCTTGGGCCGAGTGGATGATGACTTTGGGCTCTAGGCAACCATGAGACGTGGCTTGCCAAGTGCCATTGGCTTATGATATGTGAATGGGACCTGTCTTGCCCCTAAAGGAGGCTTGATAATGTGAAAGCTATTGCCTTCTGACTTCATTTTGAGTTTAGGTTCCTCCTAAACATTAGTAGAAATTCCAAACGGGTTCTCAGCATATTTGGAAACCCATGGTTTGAGAATTTCGGTCTTCTTAGTAGACTTCGGGGTCACTAATGACCCGTTCAGATCAGAAAAAGCCACTGAGCCTACAGGAGTAAGAGTTTCTGAAAGACTAAGACTCTTAATACAGGAGTAGTAAGGTCAGTCCAAGCCTGCTTTGGTGTTTCAACAAATTGTCTGTTTTGATTCATGGAGATCTTGAATAATCTCTCCTTAGCTTCATCAAATGTGATGATTAGAGAACCCTTGGTATTTTCTGCAAAACAATAAGCCCAAAAGGTTGTATCAGTTTCATAACCAACATGGTTGCCTCTTAGGCTAGCCAGAATGGTTTATGAATGCTTTTTGAACCAACATGGCTTCCTTTTTTTACGAACCAGAATGGTCAGAAATAGGCATGAACCCAATCTCATTATGTTATGCTAACCAGTCTTAGCTGCTAGAATTTCCGCAGCATTTCAGGACTATGTAGTCAAACTTAGAAGTATGCTATGCTGACTAGACCTAGCTAACAGAATTTTGGACGGCTATCTTGGTTAGACTTATAAGCAAGAGAGGGTTGGATCCAATCAAAGGGATAAAGCCCACATGATCAAGCCTGCACCACTACCACAATTATCATATGGGATCCATCAGCACAAGACTTTGAACAATGCATGGCTGCAATGTCATTGTTCTTATAACTGATTTGATATAAACATTTGTTTAGTCGTATAAATGAACTGGTGATCCTATAGCCAGTAATGTAAAGCCTTTTGGATTGAATCAACACTCTTCCATTCCATAAAAGAGTGTTAATTTGGTCCGTGCACTTCAAGGTGCAAGGTTCCTTCATTCAAGGTGAAGAGTTAATGCTCTTCAAGGTGCAAAGCTCCTCTATTTAAGTGACAAAGGATGCACTTCACGGTGCAAAGTTCCTCCATGAATGCTCCCAAACCCATCATAGACATCAAAGGTCTTGAATAGGGTGTCTTCAAAGTCAAACATGCTCAACTGGGGTCAAAATAGGATAGTGACCACGGGCCTACAGTCACTGACTGTTTTGCATTACCCCTATGATCATAGCACTTTTTGCATAGTCCCTTGCGGTCACAGGCTATTGTACACAGCATCTCCCGGTCACAAGCCGTTTTATGCAACAGCTCCCAGTCACAAGCTCACAGCAGCACTTTTCAACACTTTTTTAGCATTTTTTTCATGTATTTTGGCACCTTTTCATATCTTTTGGCCAAGTTTGATCACAAATTAGAGCAAATTAGCAGTCCCACAAATGGCGTCAATCTTCTGATCATGCTCAAAAGTGATGTGAAATGCAGTGGAATCAAGTCCAACATTCACACATTCAAGCACAAAGAAGAATGGGAAAATAATTACCGTTTATCATTAATCTCCTTTTAATTTACATGGGTTCAATCCTCTGACCTCGGGGATGCAGGTTGTTTATAAGTTTTGGAAAATTACAACCCCTCCTTCTAGCCTCATATGTGTTCCAAACTTAAAAATTACAAGAAATTACATGAAAAAGGGGACAAAATGCAGAAAAAATGAAGGCAGGGGCCACTGTTTGTCCCAGTTTCACTTCGGTTTGCTTCTGTAGTGCCTTCAGAATGTTGGAATTCATATTTTCTAAATTTGGTAATGTTGAATGAGTGCCAACAGCACTTAATTCAACTGTAGAATCGCCCGTGAACTTTGGTAGTCATCACTTTTTTGTTGTTAATCGCTTTTGTACAAATCTGGAAATGGTGCTTTGCATAAACAAACTGAAGCCAAAGTTGTGTCATTATGACCCTATAATTTTCAAGAAACAAAATGAAGCCTATAGAGGCTTGTTCACAACCTTAAAGATGGCCTAGAACCCCTTTAAGTGAGAGAACCAATGGAGCATTGTTTCATCCATTGGTATATTTGATGGCCTTGGCATTCGTCTTCTCTAAGTGATAAGCATGTATCTTCTCCTCCTCTCAACTATATCTCA
The DNA here is from genome assembly GCA_037013555.1 of Sextonia rubra. Classification (NCBI taxonomy): domain Eukaryota; kingdom Viridiplantae; phylum Streptophyta; class Magnoliopsida; order Laurales; family Lauraceae; genus Sextonia; species Sextonia rubra. The sequence continues at coordinate 14,366,635 of JASUAD010000011.1, forward strand.
CCTTAAGTTAGTGAGAAGGAGAAGAAAAGTGGACTTGGATGCTTGTGGTGCCTCGAGAACTTGAAGATCTCTGCTTGGAACTTAGTTAGAACCTCTTGAATATTTCAAACCTTGCTTGAGCCCCTTACAACCTTCAAAAGACTGCATGAAATTTGGATGAATATTACTGGTTTCAATGTGGAGTGAATAGTGACCTAACACATGCAATGAATAGGCTACTGTTCGAAATCATATTTCCTCAAATCCAAACTGCATGAAATTTGGATGAATACTCCAAGATGTTCTTGACGTCAGTCCCTCCAAGTTTCAAACCAAACCAAGGTCATTTGGGACACAAACAACAGAGACAAGGGCCCACTCTCATAAAAAGTCAACTGGACTGTCAACAAACTTCAAGTGGTAAAAACAAGCTGAAACTTCTATGACACACTCAAAATAGTGTCAAGAAGCATCCTACCAAGTTTCGTGGCAATTGGACTTCGTTCGGGCCCCAAACAGGTGAAAATGGGTCACAAATGCAAAAGTCCTAAAATGGGCCCGGGAGTGACCGCGGCCAGTTCATCAAGGGAGTTGACTGATGTAAGTTGGTCAAAACGAGCTGAAACTTCTATGACACATGCAAAATAGTGTCAAGAAGCATCCTACCAAGTTTCGTGGAAATTGGACTTCGTTCGGGCCCCAAACAAGTAAAAATGGGTCACAAATGCAAAAGTCCACAAATGAGCCTCGGGAGTGACCGCAGCCTGTTCATCAAGGGAGTTTACCAACTTCAGGTGGTAAAAACAAGCTGAAACTTCTATGACACACTCAAAATAGTGTCAAGAAGCATCCTACCAAGTTTCGTGGCAATTGGACTTCATTCGGACCCCAAACAGATGAAAATGGGTCACAAATGCAAAAGTCCAAAAATGGGCCTCGGGAGTGACCGCGGCCTGTTCATCAGGGGAGTTGACCAACTTCAGGTTGTCAAAACGATCTGAAACTTCTATGACACACTCAAAATAGTGTCAAGAAGCATCCTACCAAGTTTCGTGGCAATTGGACTTCGTTCGGACCCCAAACAGGTGAAAATGGGTCACAAATGCAAATACCCAAAATTGGGCCTTGTCTGTGACCGTGGCTGCGGCCACGGACCCCCAAAGGACGTTTCCTGTGGTTTTGGATGGTTCTTCTCCACTTCCTTTTGAAGTGTAACCTCCCACAACCTCCCCTAACTCCTTGGAACTGCCAGAAACTCCTGGAGAAGTCTATAAAAGGCTAAGATTTGAAAAGAAAAAGGAAGAGGACAGAGCAGAAAATAGACATAGAAAATTCCACGAACAAAAGCACTCAAAAGGCATCCAAAGGAAGAGACACATCAGCATTCCACGACCCTTCCCTCCCATTTTCTCAGTTACCAAGGTGAGCAAGAAAGTTCCGAGGAGGAGGAGAGGAAAGGGTGGCTAAGGAACAAATCATGTTCATGCATTGATGACTATTCGAAGGATGACATTGTCATCTTTGTTTTTCTCATTCGGGGGGGTTTCTTAGCCATTACAAACATTGTGAACAAGCCCCTTTGGGCCTCATTTCATTCCTTGAGAATGATAGGTTCAGAATGACGCAACTTTGGCTTTTTACGATACCCTCTTCGGACTTGAACAAAAGACAGTTCGTAAACATGAATGATGAATTATAAAGTTTTCAATCGATTCTATGGTTGAATTCGATCTTCTCAACGGTTGTTCAACACTCCAAAAGTCATAAAAACGGAGTCTCAGCACTTGAAAAAAGTTTGGAAGAAGAATAAGCCCGAACAGCGTGAAAACGGAGGTGAAACAATGACTTTGCAGTCACTATCTATCAGTGACCGTGACTCACGGTCACTGGCAAGCCCCAGTGACCATGACCCATGATCACTGGCCTGGGGCAGTGACCGCAGGTCACGGTCACCCCCATTTTTTTTCTCTTTTTTGCATTTTCTTGCACTTTATGTACATTTTCTTGTATTTTCCAAATTGAAATCACATTTAAGACTTGAAGGAGGGGTTGTAAACTTTGTAAACTCATGTAAATAACCTGTATCCCCGCGGTCAGGGCGTTAGAACCCATGTAAACAAAGGGAAATTAATGATGAACCGTAATTAATTCCCATTCTTCTTAACGCTTGAACTACGTGAATATCGGACATCGAATCCATTACACATTTCCACGTCATTTTTAAGCGCGATCAAAAGATTGGCGCCGTCTGTGAGAAAAATTATTGCCTTAATTGTGATCAAATTTGGTTAAAAATGCATGAATAGTGCTAAAAATTGCTGAAAAGTGCTGCTAGTATGCTGAAAAGTGCTGCTGTTAGGCTGAAAACTGCTGCTGTTGTACTGAAAAGTGCTGTTAAAAGTGTTGTGACCTTGGGAAAGTGTGTAAAAAGTGCTGTGACCGCGGGAATCAATGGAAAATGGTTAGTGACCGTGAGTCACGGTCACTGACCTATTTTGTGGCTAAAAATGACTTATTTGACCCTTGAAGACACCCATGCAAGACCTTGATGTCTATGATGGGTTTGGAGACATTAATGAAGGAAATTTGCACCTTGAAGTGCATTCTTTTATCATTCAAATGAAGGCATAGGCACCTCAAAGTGCATACTTTTGCCATTTAATTAGAAGATTTAGTTGAGGGAACTTGCACCTTGATGTGTATGGACCAAATCACACCCTTTCATGCTTTAAAAGAGTGGTGATTCAGTCCAAGGGGCTTTGACCCAAATAAATGCTTTATTAAATCAGTGATAAGAACAACGACATTGCAATTGTGCACTGTCCGGCGTCATGCACTGATGGATCTTGTTTGATCATTGTGGTAATGGTGCAGGCTCGATCCTATAGGCCCTATCCCTTTGATTAGATCCAACCCTCTCTTGCTCATAAGACTGACACATATGACCCTGAAATGCTGCCAAAATTGAGGTAGCTAGGTCTAGTCAGCTTAGCATGCTTTTAAGTCTGACTATATGGTTTCAAAATGCTGTAGAAATTCTAACAGCTAGGATAGTCAGCATAACACAATGAGATGGGATTTATGCCTACATCTAACCATTCCGGTTCAAAACCATGTTGGTTCAAATGGCATCTATAAACCATTCTGGCTAGCCCAAGAGGCAACCATGTTGGTTATACCACTAATATAGTCCATTGGACTTCTTTTTGCAGAGACATCATGGGTTCTCTAATCATCACTTTTAATGAGGCCAAGAAGAGGCTCTTTAAAATCTCCATGACCCAAAACAAATCAACTGCAAGAGCACCAAAAAAGGCTTGAATAGACTCCACTGCCCTTACATCGAGAGTCTCAGTCTTCCAAGGACTCTCTAGTCCAACGGGCTCCATGACTTCGGCTGATCCAAATGGGTCATTAGTAACCCCTAAATCCATCAAGAAGACTGAAACTCCCAAATCCTCGGTTTCCAAATATGCTCAGAATCCGTTTGGAGTTTTCAGCAAGGTTCAGGAGGAACCAAATCATAAGCTGAAGTCAGAAGGCAGCAAGCTTCATATCATCGAGCCTCGTCTAGGGGCAAGGCAGGTCCGTTCACGGATCATAAGTCAGTGACACTTGGCAAGTCACATTCAGTGCCTGCTCAATGCTTAAAGTCATCACCTACACGGCCCAAACAGCGGGTCGTTACTAAGCAAACATCAGAGGACCTCCGACAGTTCCTAACTCGTAAGAAAGCCCAAAAGGATGCATCCATCCCAAGATACAACACGTGGTCACCTCAACCACACACTCCAAAATCCAATAAGGCCGAAAACAAATGCTTGGCCACACTTAAAGAGAATACCTTTTACCCTCTGACTCAAAAAGAGGGACGAAGGTTTGGCAAAAGGCGTTTACCCTCCATCATTGTGGCACCATCCCTGCCATCTTCACCCCAGGGCTTATTACATGGCGCTAAAGATAAAAAGCAAGCTGAGCGATTGGTCATCAATAATTCGACTAATCTCGCTCGTTTCAATAATTCACTCCAACAGAAGAAGCGGCAAAAGAAACAGAATAGGAGGTGTGCTACTGACATCTTTTCACTTTCCACTGCCGACTCCATGGATTGGGAACGAGTTGCCAGCACTTCCAGGCCACTGGTTGCCATGTTTAAAGATCAAGCCTTAGCAATCCAGATGGCTAACCAAATCAAGAAGAAAGATTTGCCCACTGCAATAACCAAACTCAGAAGCTATCGTAGTGCAAGATCACTCGGAAATGGGTGGTCAAGGAAGATGATCCGGACTTGACCTCGTCTTACATGGTCGGGCAAGTTCAATTCGAAGAATTACTCGGAGTATGACTCGGACTCAATCACAAGGGTCTGATTCAGACTCCCATTTAAGCAATACTTCGGAAGGTCATGTCGAAACTAATTCTGACGATGATCCTATCACTATCTTGAATGCAAAGGATATTCAATGCACCCCTCAGGCATTAATATCATCTTATCCCCATCAGGACACTGTGTTTATGGCTAAAGGGAGTGGAACTAGCAAAGATGAAAATGACGATGCTAGTGGAAGTAAAGATGCTGACGAAAAAGATGCTGGTAAAAATGAAAATGACAATGTCAGTGATATTGTTAAACAACAAGGAGCTATGATCGACCATTTGACCGCCCAATTGAAAATCTTAACAGATAAGCTAGATGGTCCGGTTGTAGCTCAAATAAATCCTCTGTTCGCCAATAGAAGAGAGCGAGCAATGATCATGGAGAATGCCACTAAAATTGACCTTCTCACAACCCAATTTAAGTCCCTAACAGACAAGGTAATAGCTGCAGGTTTTACTGGTGGTAATCATTCATCGATCCTTGGTCTTCATGTAGATCCTGAAAAACATGTAACCTTCAAAGAAGTTGAAGAGATACTGAGAAAATCAAAAGTGGAGACCAGAATGAAAAAGAAAGGTATTACACCCAAGTATCCCCCAGAATTTGATCTGGTTCCATTTCCACCAGATTATAAACTCCTAACTTTCCAACTATACCTTGGGAAGGGGTCAACATATCAGCATATTGTGCATTTCAAATCACTCCTAGGAAGCCTGCCAAAGTTAGATGCACTAAAAATAAGACTATTCGTTGACACATTGAAAGGAGTCGCCTTCGATTGGTACAAGCAATTACCAGAACTCTCCTTCATGACATGGTCGATCATAGAAGAGAAGTTCTTACTCCATTTTCAGGAGGAGGATCAAAAAGTCACCTTTGCTATGCTCAGCAGCACAAGGCAGGGAGACAACGAAACTGTGTAGGCCTTTATCAATAGATGGAGAGCATTATCCTATAAATACTTAGAACAACCATCTCAAAGGGCAACAATCGAAATGTGCAAAACCAATTTGTAACCAGAAATCAAGGCTATCATACTTAGTCATAAAACTAAGTCTCTGGCCCGATTGGTTGAAGTTGCCACTGATGCAGAACTGACCCTCAAAGAGCTCAGTCAAAGTCAAAGCTATGTTGAAGATGCCTTCTCTGAGAACTCTTAAATAACTCAAGGGATTATATGACAGACTTGCCTACATTTGCTGGTTCATCTCAAACTTATCTGAGAAGCGTAGAGCATTATCCAGACTCATAAAGAAAGGAACTGGATTTGTGTGGGATAAAGCTTGTGAAGCTACCTTTCAAGGTATCAAATGGTGTCTGACAAACCCACTAATCCTTTCAGCTCTAATTATAGGCAAACCCTTTATCCTCTACATTCGAGCTCTTGATCACTCTCTGGGGGCATTGCCAGCTCAAAAGAAGAACAAGGAAACTACACCACTATATTTTTTCCAATGAAATGTATTTGGTTTCCAACACCAACCCACTGAAGGCATTTGTGACAAAGGCTGGTGCATTGGGTGATCATCTATCCAAGAATTTCACCACATTCCAAGACATCAAAATGTCAAAACAGATATAGTCCTCTACTTCTTGAAGACTCACATCATTTGTTGTTCTGGGCTACCTAAATGTTTACATCATGATAATGGTCTTCAGTTCAACAAAGGCAAATACTACAGATTCTGTGACAAATGCGGAATCCAATGCTGTTCCTCCACGGCATATAACACTATAGCTACTGGATTTGCTGAAGCTTTCAACAAGACTATTTGCAAAACTTTGAAGAACATGGTATTTGACAACAAAAAGCGTTAGAGTACCAAACTTCCTGAAGCATCGTGGGCATACAAAACTACAGTTCGCGGCCCAACGAAATCAACACCATATTTCTTGGTTTATAGCTATGAAGCTGTGATATCCTTATGAATTCAACTTCCTTTTCTTCTGGTAGCTATGATGAACAAATACACTGGAGAAAAGACTGCCAAACTCAGACCTCAAGAGTTGGAATGCCTTGATGAAAAGAGGCTTGCTGCTTGACAAAGCATCGAGCTCCATCAAGCTCATATGGCCGGATCTTTCGACAAGAAGGTCAAAATACAGAGCTTACAAGAAAGGAGACTTAGTCCTTGAAGTCAAAAGGCAGATGTTCTCCACACATATGTAAAAAGGCAAATTTGAAGTCAAATAGGAAGGACCTTTTATTGTCAACAAGGTTTACTCCAATGGTGCACACGCCACTCCTCGCACTCGCAAGAGACAGATGCATGATGTTTATCAATGGAAAACTTCTCAAGAAATAATATACTTGAATGTCATTGGTACACCCAAACCATGTACAATGTACCCAAACCATATACAGTGTACATTTTCACTCCTAACCAAAATAAAAAACCTCTGGTTTCGAGCCTCACAACCTATGACTCGTAACCAAAATCCCTCAGATTTGTATAAAATGACTGCGAGGATCAAGTCCTTCGATCCCTCTAGTCAAACCTTTGTTACTTGGATAATGTCCTTACAAAACCCCTTATAACATCCTGCTATATAGATTAAGTCTTTTTGCAGACCCTATATAGCAAAACTTGGCTATGTGGCATAAGTCTTTTTGCAGACCCCATATAGCTAATCCTTAGTTGTATAGAATAAGTCTTTTTGCAGACCCTATATGACTACCTTCGGTTATATAGAATAAGTCTTTTTGCAGACCTTGTATAACCAAAATCTAAACAAAAACTAAAATCAAATCTTTGTCCTAAGGAATAACTCAAGGATCCCGGGGAAAGCCTCACACATGAGCACCGGATAACATCCACTTTGTTTGACCCCTTTCGATGCCAAAAGGATCAAGCCATGGACCCTAGAGAAAGCCTCACACATGGGCACCAGATAACGTCCACCTATATGACTCCCTTATTTTCGATTTGTTGATCCAAAAGATCGCAAATCACACCCTCATACAAGTCTGAGAAAACCAAACCAAATAAACCATCCACACAAACCACCTCAAACATCTACACAAAATCAAGCCAAGCACCTATACCAATGACAAAATGGAGAAAAAGAAAAGTTTTCCGTTGATATCCATTTGAAGTTTAAGTACAAAGAATGAAGTTAAGGTATACATGGCCACCCAAGCCGATCAAGATAAAAGAGTTATACAAGAAGCTGTGATGATGAAATCTAGTCCAAGAACTTCTCAAGTCGCCTCCCTCAGGACGTGCCCTTTATAGCTTGGATAAGCTGGGACAATAGCATCACTGTCAAGTTCATTCATTCTGATACTCATTTCACTTTCAAAGGATTGAACAAAGTCATTCAAGGTTGTCTGCTTCAACTTTACTTTGGCAAGGATACACTCTTCGTAGGCATGGTTCTTTGAACTAGACTTTTCTAAGCCATCTATGGTGCCTCGAAGCTTCAGAACATCATCTTTCAAGGATGAAGGCTATTACTACAATATGATGATCTATGGTTGCAATGTTCCTCACAGTCAAAGTTCCGGTTCTGTCGCAAGATATAATATGGTGAACCCACTTTGGGCATTTTGCCCCAAACAAAAGTGTGTGTTTTCTTGAAAGCCAACCTAATCCAAAGTTCATCCTGGGACAAACGCAATCTTGAGCCAAATTTGTCATTTCAAATTGCTTTGGATCAAAATCTACAAAAGCCAAAAGCCAATCTTTTTTCAAAATTGCATCTCATTTTTGAATCATGTCAAGCCAAGTCAAAACCCAAACTTTGATCTTTGAAAATGAACCAAAAATCCATGAAAATCCAAACCCAAATCCATTTTAAATTAAAACCTTTGATTTTCTTAAAACCTTAGGGATTCTTTTTTGTGGGTGTTCCCCACGTCCCCACGGAGATGCTACTCTGGATACCTGTGAAAAATAGGTCAAAAGAAAATCAAATTCATTTCCAAGATCCAAACAAAATTCATAAACTTCTGAGTTTTCTAAATACCTAAGGGATTCCTTTGTGGGTGTTCCCCACAATCCCCATGGAGATGCTACTTTTGATATCCGTGAAAACAGGGCAAAGAAATTCAGATTTCTTATATTTTTTCAAAATTCCGTCATCAACCCTTCATGGTTTTTATCAAAATTTTCAAATCCCAAGTTTAGGCCTACAACCTACCTTGGCAAACTGTCTTTTCATCAAGTCATCCATCATTCCCACGGATTGGTTATTTCAAGGCACAATGATTATTACACTATAATCCTTGTACCTCGAAGGGGTACTTGTTGACCTATAAAATTTTGCAAATAATGCAGTGAAGACATTACAAGCTTTGGATTATAAATTTCCAGAATTTTCAAAGCACTTGAACCTCATCTCAGCTCAAATCAGTTTCGGAGACTCTTTGCCAGCTCTTTGGGAATCACTGCGAGACTTGACACTTCCACATGTTGTAGCAAGCTTCTATTCAATGAAATGCTTTCAAGTATATCTAAGGACCATTCCTCAAAGATTCAGAGCATTTGGACGTCATTTGGATCCAAACTTGGTTTAGATGATTGTATACTATGATCTGCAGGTCACTGATCAAAGTCCTGCTTCCCGATGTCCAAAATTGATGAAATTTGGGCACGAAGCTTTAGTCATGCTTAGAAGATACTCTGCAAATTTTCAAGTCGAAAGGACTCCGTTTGGTCCAAATCTCATTACATGTCAGCTCAGAAGACAGTAATCCCGAATATGGGGGTCACCAGCTAAGATCTTACTTCCAGAAGGCCAAAGCAGATAAAAGTTGGAACAAATGCACAAAGAATGCCCCAAGTTATTCTCCCAAAGTTTCAAGTCAAATGGAGGTTGTTCGGATAGAAAACAGGCTAACTATCTCAATGTGGAGTGAATAGTGACCTAACACATGCAATGAAGAGGCTACTGTTCGAAATCCTACTTCCTCAAATCCAAACTGCATGAAATTTGGATGAATACTCCAAGATGTTCTTGACGTCAGTCCCTCTAAGTTTCAAACCAAGCCGAGGTCATTTGGGACACAAACAACTGAGACAAGGGCCCAATCTCATAAAAAGTCAACTAGAGAGTTGACCAACTACAGGTGGTCAAAAAAAGCTAAAACTTCTATGACACACTCAAAATAGTGTCAAGAAACATCCTACCAAGTTTTGTGGCAATTGGACTTCGTTCGGGCCCCAAATAGGTGAAAATGGGTCACAAATGCAAAAATCCTAAAATGGGCCTCGGGAGTGACCGCGGCCTGTTCATCAAGGGAGTTAACTGACTTAAGGTGGTCAAAATGAGCTGAAACTTCTATGACACACTCAAAATAGTGTCAAGAAGCATCCTACCAAGTTTCGTGGCAATTGGACTTCGTTCGGGCCCTAAACAAGTGAAAATATGTCACAAATGCAAAAGTCCAAACCCGCGGCCTGTTCATCAAGGGAGTTAACCAACTTCAGGTGGTCAAAAAAAGTTGAAACTTCTATGACACACTCAAAATAATGTCAAGAAGCATCCTACCAAGTTTCGTGGCAATTGGACTTCGTTCGGGCCCCAAACAGGTGAAAATGGGTCACAAATGCAAAAGTCCAAAATTGGGCCTCAGGAGTGACCACGGCCTGTTCATCAAGGGAGTTTACCAACTTCAGGTGGTCAAGACAAGCTGAAACTTTTATGACATACTCAAAATAGTGTCAAAAAGCATCCTACCAAGTTTCGTGGCAATTGGACCTCATTCGGACCCCAAACAGGTGAAAATGAGTCACAAATGCAAAAGTCCAAAAATGGGCCTCTGGAGTGACCGCGGCCTGTTCATCAGGGGAGTTGACCAACTTCAGGTTGTCAAAACGATCTGAAACTTCTATGACACACTCAAAATAGTGTCAAGAAGCATCCTACCAAGTTTCGTGGCAATTGGACTTCGTTCGGACCCCAAACAGGTGAAAATGGGTCACAAATGCAAATACCCGAAATTGGGCCTTGTCTGTGACCGTGGCTGCGGTCACGGACCCCCAAAGGACGTTTCCTGTGGTTTTGGACGGTTCTTCTCCACTTCCTTTTGAAGTGTAACCTCCCACAACCTCCCCTAACTCCTTGGAACTGCCAGAAACTCCTGGAGAAGTCTATAAAAGGCTAAGATTTGAAAAGAAAAAGGAAGAGGACAGAGCAGAAAATAGACAAAGAAAATTCCACGAACAAAAGCACTCGAAAGGCATCCAAAGGAAGAGACACATCAGCATTCCACGACCCTTCCCTCCCATTTTCTCAGTTACCAAGGTGAGCGAGAAAGTTCCGAGGAGGAGGAGAGGAAAGGGTGGCCAAGGAACAAATCATGTTCATGCATTGATGACTATTCGAAGGATGACATTGTCATCTTTATTTTTCTCATTCGGGGGGGTTTCTTAACCATTACAAACATTGTAAACAAGCCCCTTTGGGCCTCATTTCGTTCTTTGAAAATGATAGGTTCAGAATGACGCAACTTTGGCTTCTTACGATACCTTCTTCGGACTTGAACAAAAGACAGTCCGTAAACATGAATGATGAATTACAAAGTTTTCAATCGATTCTATGGTTGAATTCGATCTTCTCAATGGTTGTTCAACACTCCAAAAGTCATAAAAATGGAGTCTCAGCACTTGAAAAAAGTTTGGAAGAAGAATAAGCCCGAACAACGCAAAAATGGAGGTGAAACAGTGACTTTACAGTCACTGTCTGTCAGTGACCGTGACCCACGGTCACTGGCCTGGGGCAGTGACTACGGGTCACGGTCACCCCCATTTTTTTTCTCTTTTTTGTATTTTCTTGCACTTTATGTACATTTCTTGTAATTTTCCAAATTGAGATCACTTTTAAGACTTGAGGGAGGGGCTGTAAACTTTGTAAACTCATGTAAACAACCCGCATACCCGCGGTCAGGGCGTTAGAACCCATGTAAACAAAGGGAAATTAATGATGAACTGTAATTAATTCACATTCTTCTTAACACTTGAAGTGCGTGAATGTCGGACATCGAATCCATTACACATTTCCACGTCATTTTTAAGCGCGATCACTCCTAAGCTGACATGTTTGTTGGCTTTAGGTCAAATGACATCCACTTGACTTGAAATTCTGTATAGTCACTTCTGAATATAATTTGAGTTTTCTTTAGGAGTTTTAGCTAATTTTGATATGTAGAAGTGTCGATTGCCATAGTGACCCTAAAGAGCAGGCAAACAGTCACTAAAGCTTGAGTTTGAGCTGAAATGAAGTCCAAATGCTTTGAAATTTTGAAGCATCATTCCTAAGTATGTTTTGGAGTTGCCATGTGATTTTCAACCACTTGGGTAACCCAAAAGATTAAGTGTGATCAATGACCGGTAAGCTTTGAGCCAGTAAACTTTGAATTTGATGTTTACTGAGTTGAGTGACCAAATGAAGTCCACCACTTCTGAAATTTGAATTGCTGCACTCTGAGCTCATCCAAAATCTTTTGAGTGAATTGCATCAACTTTGAACATCTAGTTGCAGTATTTGACCTAGCATCCTAAACCCTAAGGTTTGTGTACCCCTGAACTTGGAATTTGTTCATGAAGTCTTGACTACAACATTTGTCATTTTTTATGGGTCAACAATAACACTTTCTCAAACCTTGTAAATCTCAAAAGCTTAATGAAGTTACATACCTCACACAACAGCAAAGACAAGGATACATGCAAGATCATGCAGTTACTCCAAGCTTATCAAAATACTGTATATAATTGCAATAATGCAAAAATATCTTTGTAAATCTTATCTAGATACTGTATGGACTTTAAATGTTTTCAAATCCACAATGTCTATAAATAGGGATTGAGAGCCCTCCTGTCTCTCAAGTTTTAAAAGAAGTTTAGAATTCAGTTTGTAAAATAATTTCCTAGTCTGTTTTCTAGAGTTGTTCTGGAGATCCTGATCCAAGTTGATATCAAAGCCAAGTCAGTCTTCTCTCCTTGTAAGAAATTCTATAGAGATTTTTTTGTCAATTAAGTTATATTTTCTATCAATGTTTTCGAGTTCCATACATGCATTATTTCATGTCTCTTTCTTACTTTTCTAAGTCGAAGTTGTCGTAGACAATGTTGGATTTCTAATTTCAAATCTGATGAAACTAGATTGCGTTCATTAATTATTGTTGCTAAAGGAGTGATTTGGGTCCGAGTCCTCCTTGTTGCATAGCCGCTATTGCCCGTTTAGCCAAGAGTGCGTTTAAGTGCTTTTGTTGGCATAAATCATTGACAAGCTACCAATCATTCTAATTAGTGATAGTTTTTAGTTAATAATGTTTGTAATTATTAGATTTTTAAGAAGAAATTCTTTCTCATCTTTTGCATCTTCTTCTGTCATCTCTCTCACATCATATAAATAAAATTTCTAATGAAAACCTAGAAGAAATAAGTTTTTTGATCATATAGAAAATTAATTCAAGATTGGACAATCCCAGAAGTTCCATTAAAAGAAATTTATAAAGTAGGATCATTCATAATAAAAATGATTATATAATCAAGATGGTTGAAGAAACCAAATCAATATAGTTAAAAAAAGAAAATCTTCATTTAATCCCTTTGGAAAAAATCAACATGCATAAAGATAAATATAATTATCAACATTTAGGACTAATATAGGTTGCAATCAAACCATTAACAAGAATAGATCTTAATATAGCTGCTCTTGCCTATGTAGGAGATAAAAGACACGAATCATTTAGAGACTCGTTAATTGAGTTGGTAGAGGCTAGTCTACATGATGGCCCCACCTTCTTTAATTATTTTCCAAACTTCTCCATATCTTTACAGGATCTTAGTGCACATGAAGGTATTACTTTAAGCATACATACCAAAGGATTCAACATGAAGCCTCAATCACAAAATGTTGCCATAGTCTAAGGCATTTATTATAAAGTAATGAATACTATTGTCCCTAACATTCATATTCATCTCAAGTAAAAGGAGTAACAACTTTATTCCTTACAAATTTTAAAAATAAAGTTACTACACCCAAAGCCATAGCCTAGGAAGATGTTAATCTTTCTGGACAATGGAAACTTGATGTTGCACAATATAAAATACAACATATCCAAGATGAAGTAGAATCAATAAATAAGCATCCAGATGGAGAAGTGAAAATAAATTTTGCCAATACTTCAAGATCATATTTTTCATCAAGAAAATCTATCCCTTCGGAAGTAGAGTCTTATAGATCTGCCACCTCCTCTCTTTCAAATAAAACTTTTTTCCATCAGTGCAAAGATCACCATCAATCCAGCCATCCATTCATCCATCAGGAATTGCTTTTCCTGTTTATTTAGAAAATAAAGATGTAGACATCCAGTTGATAAAATTGTCAGAATTTGACTTTGATGCAACCATATCTATGCTATCTTCGATCCATGAAACTAATCAATCAAATGATTTCATAATAGATAAATCCTATCTCCAACAAGACATATTGAAACATCCAAAGACAAAATGGTTCTTCACAAAATTTTCTAAAATTGAAAGATCTCAATTAAAAGAATTATTGTATGAACAAATGAATAAAGAACAAAGAAATATTGCTTTCTTTGAATGGATTTCATAAAAAAAAACACATAATAAATCAATAATGGCCCTTGACAAATCCACAAAAGCATGTAAAACTGACAATGTTAAAATTGAATCAGTATATGCAACTCTCTCTCCAATTAAATATAAAGATTCAAACTCCACCTTAATAAATGCCACTCCATTCAAAAAATGTAATCTTGACTCTAAATTACTTATTGTAGAACATATTTGCCATATTTTTGAACAAAATAATTTTACTAATCTTTATTTGCAAACAATAGGATCACAAACACAAAGAATAAAAAATATCATTTCACATGAAGAATCTAGTTCATCTAGTTCTTCAAATTTCAATATAGTTAAAGATGTCCCACACTTATGCACAAAATTTGTAGATAAATTCACTTCGAAAAAAAACATCTAAAATTCCCAAATGATTTTAAAAATGAAATCTCTCTAAGGCCAGATAAATTGGATAAAGGTAATTCTATAAACATGCTCATAGAAGCCTCCACCTTAGAAAATCAACAATCCTTTGAGAACAATATAGATTACTCAAATGAGCACTCTGATAATGAAAACATAAATCAAATTCCCCAAATTAATAGACTTTTTTCACCAAAAACTCATACTTTAAAGATAAAAAATTACTATAAAAGACCCACACCAATGAATGTTCAATTTGAAGAAATACCAGATACAACAACTAGTAAGTATGATGGCAGTTCTTTAGTTGAATGGAATATAAATGGATTAACAAAATATAAAGTTCTTAATGTCTTAAGAAACATGATTTTATACAAATGCCGGATTAATCCATATAATTCATAGTTACAAATGATAAAATCAATCACTATTGGCTTCACAGGCCAACTTCATGGTTGGTGAGAATATTATCTTACCCCAACTAAAAAATTTTGCATAATTAATTCATTAAAAGTAAATGAAGAAGAAAAATCTTTCCTTGATGCCAATGGCATTCTTATTTCAAATGCTGTAGAAACATTAATTCACAATATTCTTATCAAGTTCTTTGAAAATATAAGTGATAAAATAGAAAAATACAGAGAACAATTAGTCAATCTAAGATGTAGAACTCTATCTGATTTTTTATGGTATAAAGATGTATTGCTCTCTCTTGTTTTTCAATTACTCAATTCTAATTAAGAATTTTGGAAAGAAAAACTTATTTCAGCACTTCCTACTCATTTTGCAGAAAAAATTAAAAATATTCTAAGAGGACAAAATAATGGTAGATTAAATTATGACAATTACACATATGGTGATTCAATCCAAAAAATCTCTCCTGTTGGAATGTCAGTATGCAGTGATATAAAAATCAAAGCTAATTTACAAGAAAAAAAAGCACAGTAAATAAGAATTAGGTGATTTTGGTTACTAATTTGGTTATGAAGCTCTCCAAAATTCCTCTCAAAAAGCCTATAGAAAGTATCGTAAGTACAAAAAACATAAATATTTCCACAATGAAAACTCCCATAAACCAAATAAAAGATATCATAAGAAAAAGAAAAGTGTATAAAAAGCAAAGAAAAGAAGTAATTCTTCTAAATCAAAGCCAAAATCTAATAAATCTTATTATAAATGTTATAATTGTGGAAACGAATGACATTTTCTAATAAATGCTTCTCTAAATACTCTAAAAATAAAATAAATGAATTAAATTTTCTTGATCATGATATCGAAGATGAAAAGGATATTTGTGTATATTGTGAAAGCAATGAAAGCTCTTCCAAGTCCTCTTCTCCCAATTTCTCTATAAATGTATTTGTTAATGTCATTGTAAGAATGTGTTGTCAATTACGTGACCCTAGTCTAATCTTGCTCTAAGGAAGATCAAGTTACATCAATGAAGATCAAGCCAGATCAAGGAAGCTCAAGGTCCATCAATGAAGATCAAGCAAGTTCAAGGTAGATCAAGTTAAATCAAGAAGATCCTCTATGAGTGCCAAGGGATAAGGTAACATTACCCCTTAATATCCATAGAAATAGAATGGGAATAAGGGTTTTTAAACACCCTGCCTGTGTACCATGGCTAAGACCACGGCTAAGCCGTAGATCCTACGGCTCACTCTCCAGAGAGTATATTTTGAATCATTTTGTTCTACGGCTGACCCTACGGCTGCACCGAAAAAGGGTTACGGCTACGCCGTAGTGTGTTTCACGGCTAAGCCGTAAAATCTACGGGCCACAGTCCAAAGAGTGCTCCTGGCCATATAATGCCTACGGTTGACCTTGCGGCCAGGCCGAAAGGCCTTTATAACTAAGCCGTAATGTGATTCACGGCTAAGCCGTAAAGTTTACGGGCCACTTTCCAGAGAGCAGTTTTTGGAAATTTCAGCTTACGGCTGATCCACGGCTAGGCCGAAAGGTACTCACGGCTAAGCCGTAAGCTTAACCGTAAGAAGAAATATTGTTGAATCTGGTTAAACTAGCCGTTGGATGTTGTCAGAGCATACGGCTAAGCCGTAGACCATTCTGTTCTTAGCCATAGATCTATTCGTTGGAGCTTATCTGTATTTAAAGAGGACCTCTCCTTTGCTCCAACTACTGACTTTATTACTGAGAAAATCACCAGTATAGCTGAGCCTTTGCACCTCCATTAAAATCATTTTTAAAGCTCCCACAACCATCTACTCTTCAACACCAAAAAGTGCCATTATTGTTTCAAGAAGAGTAGTTGGTCATTTAGGAAAGGCTCCATTAAATCTGAGAGAATATCTTAGCCTTCCAAATCTTCTTAAAACCTCTTCCCTTAGTTGAACACTCATTTGAAGATCTTCATCACCAAGGAGCAAGAACAAGAGGTCAAAGCTTGGAGGTAGTCTTTCAAGCATCAAGAGCACCACTCAAAACCAAGGTATACAATTCCTTGTTTAGGTGTTCTTTAATATTTTAAATTCTCTTTGCTGTATTTGGTGGAAGACAAACCACCGCATCAAAAATTGTTGTAGTTAGTGGACTAGATCAAGGATCAACCACCTGATCAAAAACCCAGTTGGTGGAAGACAAACCACCGAATCAAAAAATGTTGCAAGAGGTGTATGTTATGTAAGTACATCCTATTTCGTGGAACCAAGAGAGATTGCTCTTGAGAGTGGATGTAGATCTAGGACCGAACCACTATAAATTACTGTGTTTACTGCTTGTTGTGTGTGGTAGATGCCTTATATCTTGTTTACTTGTGTTGATCATCTCTTTAGGCTATATCTTCCTTACTCGAATAGCTTTTCTATACACTGTCAACACACACAACTTTGAGCATCTCTCTAGATCTTGCTTGTGGACTCTTAAAATTAATTATTGTACACTTATAAAACCTCTTTTCTGAAAAGAAATTTTTAATTGTCCTATTCACCCCTCCTCTAGGACTTGGTAAGATCTAGCTGTTGCACTTTCAGTATTAAGTGCTCAAGATGAATTTATTAGACAATCTTTCTTCTAAGGAAAAAAAAAAGAAAATTTTTCCATAAAATTCTTGAAGATAAAGACCTTATTACTCATTCAAAAAGAATTGTTGGTTTTGAACCAATTTCTATGAAAAATATTTTATGTTAGACCTCAAAACTAGATCCTTCAAAACCCACAACCATGCAAGATCTTCAAAATGAAGTAAATGAAACTAAACAAGAAATTACTAAATTAAGAGAAGAAGCAACATGAAAAAATCACTAAATTAAGATAAAGAATTGAAATCCTTGAATTAGAAAAAGAAACAAGTGCAAAAACTTATGAAGACAATGATCTAGAACAAGAATTTGAAGAAGTTCAAGAATTTGTAAATTCTATTACAAAATATTACTATCACAAACGGTGAACTACAATCAGTTTAAAAATCAAAGGCTTTAGCCTCACTGTTGATTGTTTAATTAATAGTGGTGTTGATGTTTACTGTACAAATGAAGGATTAATTCCTACAAAAAAAATTTTTTTTAATTAAAAATTAAACAATTTGTACTGCAAATGGAAAAAAATATAGTATTTAATTATAAATTACCTAATGCTCATATTTGCAAAAATGGAAAATGTATTCAAACTTCATTTGCCATAGCCAAAGGGTTACTTAGCAATGTCATCCTAGGTACACCATTTCCAATAAAAATTGAGTAATTCTCTGTAGATACAAAAGGAATTCATGCCTTCATAGATGATAACCAATAACTTTGGAATTTATAGAAAGTCCAAGACTTTGAAGAATAAATCAAATTAATTTATTAGTTTCTCATAAAGAAAAATACCTTGAAGACCTTAAAAGTGAAATTCATCTCTATTGAATCTAAGATCAATTTGAAACAAAATATTTCTAATCAAAATTAGAAAGCTTTCAAGCATATTTAATAAAAGAATGTTGTTTTGAAATTCCTTCTACCTTTTGGCACAGGGGGAAACATATGGTCTCTCTCCCTTATGTCTTCACATTTAATGAAAGAGATATTCCTACAAAAGCTTGATCCTCTCAAATGATTGCAAAATTATTAGAACTACGTGATAAAGAAATTAAAGGTCTTCTCCAAAACGAAATTAATTCATAAATCTCACTCTCCTTGGAGCTGTGCAGTCGTTTATGTTGAAAATGCCGTGAAAAGGTGCCTGGTGCTATAAGACTTGTAATCAATTATAAACCTCTTAATAAATTTCTTCAAACAATCAGATATCCATTTCCCAATAAACAAGATATGATCACAAGATTATATAAAGCTTGTATTTTCTCAAAATTTGACCCTAAATCAGGATTTTGGCAAATTCAGGTTGAAGAAAAAGATCATTATAAAACTACATTCACTGTCCCTTTTGGACGTTTTGAATGAAATGTAATACCATTTGGTCTAAAAAATGCCTGATCAGCATTTCAAGAAATGATGAATGATATTTTTACTCTATATAAAGAATTTTCAATTGTTTATAATAATGAAATTCTGATTTTCTCAAATAATATTGATGAGCATTGGAAACACTTAAAAACTTTTAAGTGGATAATTAAGAAAAAATTGTTTTGTGCTTTCGCAAAGAAAAATGAAGCTTTTCAAAACAAAAATACAATTTCTTGCTTACAAAATAAAGAATAAAACAAAGAAAAGTGTATATAAAACAAAGGAAAAGAAGTAATTCTTCTAAATCAAAGCCAAAATCTAAAAAATCTGATCATAAATGTTATAATTGTGAAAAAGAATGACATTTTGCTAATAAATGCTTCTCTAAAGACTCTAAAAAGAAAATAAATGAACTAAATTTTCATGATCATGATACCGAAGATGAAAAAGATATTTGTATATGCTATGAAAGCTATGATAAATCTTCTGATTCCTCTTCCTCCTATCTCTCTATAAATGTATTAAGTACTCAAGATGAATTGATACTTGAATTACTAGACAACCTTCCTTTTGAATAAGAGAAAAGAAAATATTTTCATAAAATTCTTGAAGATAAAGACCTTAGCACCAATTCAAAAAGAAATTTTGTTTTTGAACCAATTTCTATGAAAAATATCTTATGTCAAACCTCAAAACTAGATCCCTCAAAACCCATAACTAGGCAAGATTTTCAAAATGAAGTAAGTAAAACTAAATAAGAAGTTACTAAATTAAGAGGAGGAGATGCAACACAAGAAATCACTAAAGTAAGACATTAAAATCCTTGAATTACAAAAAAAACAAGTGCAAAAAATTATCAAGAATATGATCTAGAACAAGAATTTGTTAGAGGAAGTTCAAGAATTTGTAAATTCTACTGCTAAATATCACTATCATAAATGGTTTACTACAATCACTTTAAAAATCAAAGGCTTTAGCCTCACTGTTGATTGTTTAATAGATAGCGGTGCTAATGCTAACTGCATAAGAGAAGAATTAATTCCTACAAAATATTTTGAGAAGATTAAAAATTATACAATCGGTACTACAAATGGAAAAAAATATAGTAGTTAATTATAAATTTACTTAATGCTCATATTTACAAAAATGAAAAATATATTCAAACTTCATTTGCTATAGCCAAAGGGTTACTTGGTGATGTCATCCTAGGTAAACCATTTCTTTAAAAAATTGAGTCATTCTCTATACACACAAAAGGAATTGATGCCTCCATAGATGATACACTAATAACTTTTGAATTTATAGAAAGTCCAAGACTTTGAAGAATAAATCAGATTAATTTATTAATTTCTCATAAAGAAAAATACCTTGAAGACCTTAAAAGTGAAATTCATTTCTATCAAATCGAAGATCAATTTGAAACATAATATTTCCAATCAAAATTAGAAAGCTTTCAAGAATATTTAATAAAAGAATGTTGTTCTAAAATTCTTTCTGCCTTTTGGTATAGAAAGAAACATATGGTCTCTCTCCCTTTTATCTCTACATTTAATGAAAGAGATATTCCTACAAACCACATAAAAGATATCATAAGGAAAAAGAAAGTGTATAAAAAACAAAGAAAAGAGGCAATTCTTCTAAATCAAAGCCAAAATCTAACAAATCTGATTATAAATGTTATAATTGTGGAAAAGATATTGAGATATTGAGATAAATAATGAGGGCCCCAAATTAGGATTTCTACTTCAAGTATTGAAACGGCCTTTCTTGTGTAAATGAGAATCTAAATGAAATATATAGCAGTGACTAAATTATAACCCTCATTAGAACTAACAGTGACCAACTTTATCAGCTAAAAGGAAGGTCCTACCCGAAAAAAAAAATACACTAAAAGGAGGAAAGATAAAAGAAATGCATAACAAAAGCTTATTTTAATATTAATTGGAATAAATAAATCCTTTTTACTTGTTTCTCCATTTATAAGTTCTAAACTACTCAAAAGTCAAGAAAAAGTAGAAAAAAAATTAGTTAAAAAAATATTGAAGCATAGTCGAGAAAACTAAGGAATTTCAAATGAAAAACTTCAAAAACAAGGACCATAATATAAAAAAACAGAAGTAAATTTCAATATAATTAGAACAAATGTATCTGCTATTTATTTATTACTTTAAAATAACTTTTTACAACAAGACTTAAATCGCCTAAGGCCTGTTTATTTCCATGGAATACATAGGAATTGCATATGTAAAAATTCTTGCCATAGGTTGTTATAAATGAATATATGAGGGAATATACAAAAATGACCATCATATAACAAACCCTTTCAATGGAAAGTGAGTCAAGGTAAATGAATACTCAGCTATCACCCTAGTCATTCAAATCCTAGGAAAGTTAAGGTCGAATCTACATTGTTACTTTTTATCCCTCACCCCATACCATTCACACTTCACCTCTTTAACAATACTTCGGCTGAACTCATTTAATCATGGATTCCTACGTATTCTAACAAACAAACAGATCCTTAAAAGGTTCTATAAAACTAAAGAAATAAAGATAAATATAAATATATAAAATCTATGAAAACATAAGTATCGTCCATATGAATCCAACATTTCATTTTTTGGGAAGTCAAATATTTATTAAATGAAAGAGTATAGAGGCACGGTGTCATTGATGGAGACTCTAAGCAAACACACCAGAAACTAAACATACCCAGTAGTTCCATTACAAACTAATGATGACACATGACCATTTACAGCTATTTACATAACATTTAAGCAGCTGTTTACATAACATTTAAGCAGCTGTGTTCCTCTATTGCTCCAAGACTCCTAATATCTCCCGAATAATCCTTTTTTCTTCCTGAGCGTGGCGAATATTACTTGCGGTATTATCCCATCTATCTGCTGTCATCACCACTCCACTATTTCCAGCTGGCATGTAATCCCTGCAAACTGCAGTTACAGTGAAGGCTAGCTAAGCATTAGTAAATAAAGTAAGGTATGAAATAGGAGCTGTGCCAACTTGTAGGCTGCCTAGTTCAGTTCGCCTGCACAGTTGCGCCTCCCAGCAAGGAACCTTTTGAAGGAGGGCTTTAATCCTCTTTCGGAGATGCATAAGCCTCCATAATAGGTTTGCCCCTTGGTTTGGTATTTCAATGAGCATCATGCAGTCCCCTTTTGGTTGGTGAAATAGAGAGAAATAGCAAGTCCACCTTTTTGTATCTTTCATTTTAAAGGAAGTAATAAGAATTTAATTTGTACTAAGAAATTCTAGCTAAAAAATATATAGTGAAAAAAAAAGACCGTTGTAAAGAGGCAATATGATGCAACAAGATAATAAAAGAATTTAAAACCAAACCACTCAATAGGTGAAAGGTAAAATCCTTCTGTCATAGCTCAAAAAATATATCAATAATTATAAAGTAATTTTATATTAATATCAACAAATGAGAAATCACTTCTTTGGGGGAAAAACTCAACCAACTCATCTCTTAAACACACGTGCTCTGAGACAATATGTTGTTCTTGTTCTCTCTTAAACACCCATTTAAGCAATAAACAAACTTACAAGAATTTATAACCACAAAGCCTGTCCATGATGCCTCTAAAATGATTTAGCAAAGACTTGAATTTACATGCAAACAAACACCAAGATGTTGCATCACTGGGGATAACAAGCAACTAGTATGCACACACAAATAGGAAAAAAAAGGCCACAAAATACAATGCAACCCAACTGAAATTTAGGTTGGAAAGTCTGCAACTCCCCTCTCCAAACCCTCCTTTCTTTTTATGGCCCACCAAAAAGAATGTATTATCTTCTCTTTCACACCCAAAGAAAATAAATATAAAAAAAAAAGGAACCACAACTACCTACTATTTTTAGAAAGCAAGCATTTATCCAACCACATATATCTATCTCTATTTATGAACAGGGGCAAACGCATGTAATGGGACCTAGGTGCGGCCGCCCCAGTCAGATTTGAAGAGTTCCCATAATAGGCTATGGGCCGTAACATGGCCCATGCTCCAGTTGAAAGTTGATTACCGGTAACTGCAAAAAGCCAAAAAACCCCGAATGGTAAAAACCCTCTCACAATAAAAACTCCAAATCGCAAACTGCTCTCTCTCTCTCTCTCTCTCTCTCTCTCTCTCTCTCTCTCTCTCTCTCTCTCTCTCTCTCTCTCTCTCTCTCAGCAGTCTATTGTGTATAACGAGGTTCCATTGGGTTTGAATCCGATACACCATAGTCCATAGATGATAGGCCTGAGATGCAGAGATGGACCATATACAAACTACAAACTTTGCATTCATCGTCCATACATGCACAGCCATTTGCAAATGGATCAATCCTTGAAATTTGGAACAGTTTGTCATTAATCATCCAGTTGAAAGTCGTCCCTAGTCAATTTGGGGGTGATTACATTACATGGACTGCCATCTTTGATGATAATCACTCCTTATTATCCACTTGGATCACCAATTGCAAATAACTTGGTTATGTAGGGAGAAATGGTTCGTGCATCTGGATTATCTGAGTTAAATGCAAGTCACATATAAGTCAACCCAGTTGCATAAATCCCTACCAAAAAGGACCTTAAATTGGTGGATTTGTTTTAGTACAAGTTCAGCATATCATACATAACATGACAGGTCCATCATTTTTTATTCAGTTCCTTTTTTATTTTCAGTTTACTCACTTTTCAACAAAAGATATGTTAGAAAGGAATGGAAATAGTGGTGATTTCCACTTAGGATAGCCATATCTGTATCCATGTTCTAGATATTCGAAAGCTCATAGCAGTATCCACGATCCTTGTACACGCATCTGGTTTGTATCTGTACCTGGGCATCATAGATGTTATGGACTCATGAGTCGTCCCTAAACCATGCACTCCTGTAAGAATCTCTTTGCTTGTAGAAAATTAATCCAAGTGTCAAGTCCTGAATTTTTAGATTGGGCCATACCGGTTTGACGGGTTTGAGTTGGGTTAAGAGGGTCAAATAGATCGGTTTAACACATTTGGGCCTGGGTTAATGGACCCTTTTTGGGCCAGAGGACTCTTTTTGTAATTTCTTAAAACCCACTAAAAAGCAGGAGGCCCTTCTTTGTAATTTAGAAAAACCCCCTCTTTTATATAAACTCTACTCTTAGGGTTTTTCCCCATTCTTCCATCTTCTTCCTCTCTTCTTCAACCAAAACCCTAGAAGCTTTCTAAGGGGGAAACCAAGGTGGGCTCTTCCAAGCTTTGATCTTCAGATCTACTTTGGCTTCAAGATCCAGGCAAGTGGATAGTTGAAACAATGGTTTTTGGTGTTTGCAATATATTTTAGTTTCTTGTTGATTTATATACTTTGTGCATGACTTCCTTTTTGTTGGGTTAATGGCTTTTGGGGGGTAATAGTATGATTTGGTTTTTCTTCCAAAATTTGTAGATTAATGTTTTTGTAAAAAAAAAAAAAAAAAAAAAAATTCGTGGAGACAGCCGCCCCGGGCAGCAGCTGCCGCCTAGCAGCACTTGCTGCTGGGCGGCATCTGCCGCCTGGCAGCAGGCCAGGCGGGTTGGGCCCGCCTGGCTGGCTGGGCCCGGCCTGCCTGGCCTGGGCCCGGGTGCGGGTCTGGCCCGCTAGCCCATTTCTTTTCAAAAAATATATATATGTTATTAATATATATATTTATACACAATGATGCTTCTTATAAAGAATTAAAAGGTTAAGTTTTTATTAATGGTTTAGTATTTTAATGGAGATTAGGTTTTATTAAATTAATTTTAATTTGATGTTATTAGAAATGTATTTTGGATTATTTATAAATTTAATTGAGAATTATGAAATTTTGATTAGTGTTCGTTTAGGTTGATTGAAATAAAAATAAAAATGTATTTGATAGCGATTAAACCGTAAATAGAATGTATTTATAATTTTAAATTGGAATCTTAATTGAGTTAGATTTCAATTGAGATCCGAAATTTGTACTTTTTGTTTTGCATAAAATGATAATGGGAGTTTGTACACAACAATGATATTAAGGAATTAATTATTTTCTTTCCCCTTTTGAACGTAACCTGATTTAACTTTGGATTCAGAAATTGAACATCTTTTACCTAATTTGTAAAACACACTAATTATATATAATTGGATTAGATGAATTATGTCCTTTAGGAATGTTAGTTGAATGTTCACATGAGAATTAGACTAAATGCAGAATGGGAATGTGAGGTTTGGGATGCACCACATGATAGACACCAAAAGTAGTATATCGGCATCGTGGACTCATATTTCCATTGTGATAGAGAGTTAGTTCTCATGTGCATATTTATCTAACTTGACCGTTGGTGGATTAGTGCTTACCCTCAATAATTTGAATTGACACACGTTCATAATACACTTTCAAATTTAAGTACTCAAAATGGTATTGGATTGAATGTTGGGATTGAGGGTTTCATATCATGGTTCATTTGCATCTGTATACGTATGTATTTGTAAGTATGTATATTTGTATATATATATCTGACCGACTGCAGTTCGGAGGTGGACGTACGCCATCGGGTCAGCGTGTACTGTGGATAATAGTATGCAGCTGTGCCTTCTGTTATTATTTGCGGGATTACCCGTTTCTGTTATTATCTGCGGGATTACCCGTTTCTGTTATCTGTATGCGGGATTTACCCGTTTCTGTATAATTATCTGCGGGAATACCCGTTTCTGTGCATTCATGCCATTGGGGTTTGCATCTGATTTATTTTGGTTCATAATGAATATATCATTTAATTCAGTTGATTAATCCATTGTTGCAGCTTACCCTCTTGCCAGATTATGTCAATCTGACCCACTACTTTTGGTGTCTAGGTTCCATTACAGGGGCCAAACCAGAGGGTCAGGCTATGCAGGAAATTCCGCTAGGTGGCGGAGTTGTTGAGTGGCGCACCGGTGACATCATTTGAGGTGTCCTAGTGTGGTGCTGAGTTCGAAAACTTTAGGTTATGTAATAAGGCTATTTTTGGGCCATTAGTTTATTTAATTAAATTTATTTGTTTTGAAATTACAACTTTAATTGTTATGCTTCGAAGCACTTGACCTTGATTTTATTATTAATGAGATTTGTTACATGGTTGTTATGTGATATCCGTCTGCGATGAGTATGGATTTTTGTTCCGCGTGTGATTATGGTTGCTTGATCACCAAGCATAGCCTCACGAAGGACTTCGATCCACCCGGAATTGGGGCTCGTATTGATTATGTTAAAAAAATTTTAATTAGCCCCAATTCTCACACCCCTGGAACCAGGTTTGGATCCGGCCCAGTTTTGGGGGCGTGACACAAAGGAAATAGATGATTCAAGTATAAAGGATTATTTATTCAAAAAGGATATTGTTTAAAATTTTATAAAAATAATTTTGAAAATATTGAATTGTATTTAGTCATAATACTAGAACATTACATGAATTCATATTATATAGTAGCTCATGATGTTTTCTTCCTTCTTATTCAAGAAAAAAAAAAAGACGTCTACTTCCCAATTACAAAGAATAATTATAAAACATAAATCGTACCAATCAAATATATATATATATATATATATACGGGTTGCAGCAAACTTTATGTGGTTTATAAATGTAAATAATGAAACATGTGAAAAACAGAAAAAGCAGAAAATAAAGTAAATACTCAGAAATATTTGTTGCAAAACTAACTTTAAAGAGTTATGAGAAATAAAAAATAACTATTAATCAAACCATTTTTATCAGCAATAAGTAGAAACATTAGAAAATACAATTAGAAGTAGATAAAATATATAAACTATAGTATAGATAAATACGAAAGAAATGAATCTATTCTGGCCACCCATTTGCGATTAAAAAATGTGAATAAAAATAAATGTGATAAAGTAGAAAATAAAGCAAAAAACAAAAGAAACTTAGTTTCAAAAATAACTTCAAAGAACTCTGAAAATATAATAAAAAAATCTGCTCATCATAGAGGGCTCCCACACAGTCCATAGCCATTTTATCTGCAATGAAAAGAAATAAAAAAACAATCACATATGGAGTTATTCAATCAAATAGCTAGATCCATTTCAAGATGAAAAAAAAGTAAAGAGTGGTTGATGTTCATAGATACGTACATAAAGCTTAAAAGAACCCTTCATTCCCTAGCCCACAGAACATGGAAAATACCGCATTATATAAAGATCTGTCTTCTCAAAGTCTTCATCTGAGCTGGGTAATCCAACTTGAGAATAGAACCGCATTTTCTGTTTTCTTTTCAGGCTTAGCGATCTCCGGAGCTCCAAAGATATTCCAGAACATCAATGTCTCATCACCAACGCATGCCACTGTGCAGCCATCGGGGCCCTGAAAATTTCAGTAAAGAATCAGAAAATAATCAGGCTCAATAAAGATCAATCAAATCCAATAGAAATAACATAAGACTTTAATAGTAAGAAATACTGGATTACTACCTGAGCTGTGAACTGTTGTGATTTTCTGACAATCACCCGTTGTGCGCATCCATGAATCACAAGATCAATACGAAGCAAGCCACACACAAGAAGAGACACGAAATTTACGTGGTTCACCCAAATAGGGCTACATCCACGGGCACAGGAGGACGAACATCTTCACTATGACAAGTAAAGCATACAAGAGATTCCTACACTCTCACATCATTTCTCCTACGTGGTGCGGGAACACCACGGGCAACTGCCGCCGCAAAGTTTAGAGTTACAGACTATACAATATATAATCTCCGCTTTCTTGGCCACCAAGAAAGCGCCGGTACAATTACCAAAATACCCTTGACCTTAAACCAGTCCCTGGCTAATCCAGTGACTCATCCAGCTAAACCGGAATACAAGACATAAACCCAACAATCTTCATCTTGACTTGAATTCCGTACAACTTGAGTTACTAGGAGATAAAACCGATAATGTCTTCACGTACCTTGCTGAATGGTACGTCACTGCACCAATGATACAGTCTTCTTCAACACTTTGACATGTTGAACCAGCACATGAACTTTGAACAAAGTTCATCTCGTCAAACTCCAACTCGAACTAAAAGCTCGAAACCATTGACGAATCTGAGTGATATCTGAATCACTCACCATCCTGCCCCATCTTCAACATCACTGTGAAGATCCAATTGCCACAAGCATGCAAGCAAAACAGATCGGGAATACAAGTCCAGATGACTTCACCATTGCAGAAACCTCTGCCTCTGAGCGGTCAAAAAACTTCATTTAACCGGGCCTCCGATCAATCAAACAAATGTTTGACAACTGCTGACGCATCAGCTCCTCCTCGCTGCTTTTCCGGCTTTGCTCTGGCAAGATGAATAACATCACATGCGATCCAGAAAAGCATGTGAACCCTAAACGAATAACTTCGTTCGAATCAGCAAACCCTTTGCAACTAGGCCGGCGACTCCTATTATTGGGTTTGCAACAATAACCAGGTTGAGTAGACCCGATTCTAGCCTGAATCCACATCTGTTCAGATCTCCTCCAAATTTCTCCATCAAGTTATAGATCTCGTCACCATGAGCATGCTAAAAGAAACGGATCTGAAATCCGACTCAGGATGGCTCCAATATCGTAGAAACAAGTTTCGACACTCAAATCAGTCAAACCTCCTCCTTGACTGTCAAACAGCCAATCAACCTCTTCCACTACGTAGATCTGCTCGAAATGAGTCCGTAGGTGCAAACGGATCTCCGATCGGACATCGGACGATCAAGATATTGCAGAAACAATTTCCGCCACAAATCTAGTCAAACCTGCCTGTTGACCGTGCTGACGTCACTGCACAATCTGCTGGGCTTCTGGAGCGAACCCGGGTCGGGTTCACCTGACCCGAAACTGATCTGCACGTGCGCTGGTCTGGACCGTCTGTTAACAGGTCAGGTCAAACCTGACCTGACCTGAACTGAACCCACTGTTGATCTCTGGGCTGGACCGTCTAATAACGGGGCAGGTCGGACCTGAACTGACCCGGAACTTGAAACCGCGGGCTCGGCTGGACTAAAATCGGGTCGGGTCGAACTTGACCTGACTCGGCCCAGAATCCCCTTCTTCTTCTTCTTCCATGCGTGCTCTGGTTCTGCAACAAGAGACCAACGATCCCCATGCTGAACCTCTGGCGGACTGGTCCGGCGACCAGCGGCGGGTCTGGGAGACCATGACGGCGACAGAGACCGGCAGTGGGCCCACGGTGACGGCGACGGCAGAGAACTGAATACCAGCAGTTGCAGGTTTTTTTTTTCTTAATCCGCGAAGGCTGGTGACTGGCGACGGCAGTGCACCGGCAGACTGAGCACCGTGGCAACAGCCAGCAGACTGCGCACGGTGACTACAACCGGCAAACTCAGCGACAACAGGTCTCTTCAATTTCTCTGTTCTGCCGGCGGCCTCTTCCATCTCTCTGCGGTCTCTCCAATCTGTTGCACAGCGGCCCACAAGAGATCACGTTTGATCTCTTCTCCTTGATCTTCCACGCACGACATTGTTGTGGCCAACAGATCACAGCCGATCTTCTTCTCTATTTCTGGAAAAAACAGAGAACACTGTAGAACCCAAATTCTTTCTTCTTTCCCAATCGTGTGTGGCCCAGCAGATAGATCACAATCGCAGCAACTGACTTTGAGAGATCTGAAACAACCTGTGAATCTTTTTCCTCCGATCCCAACAAGACCAGAGAACCCAATCTCGTCTTCTTCTTCTCCGATGGTGACACAACCAGAAATCATGAACTTGATCTCTCTTCCTCTGTTACGAAAACAGAGACCGAACCCTTTAACAAGGATTCAATCAGTCGATCTTCATGTGCACAACCTCCAAGCCACTGAGCGATCTCCACCTTGCTCAGAAACCCAAGGAACACCAACCTCGGCTTCGTGTTGTGATACCAATTGTTGTGATACCAATTGTTGTGATTTTCTGACAATCACCCGTTGTGCGCATCCATGAATCACAAGATCAACACGAAGCAAGCCACATACAAGAAGAGACACGAGATTTACGTGGTTCACCCAAATAGAGCTACATCCACGGGCACAAGAGGACGAACATCTTCACTATGACAAGTAAAGCATACAAAAGATTCCCACACTCTCACATCATCTCTCCTACGTGGTGTGGGAACACCACAGGCAACTGCCGCCGCAAGGTCTAAGGTTACAGACTATACAATATATAATCTCCGCTTTCTTGGCCACTAAGAAAGCCCCGGTACAATTACCAAAATACCCTTGACCTTAAACCAGTCCCTGGCTAACCCAGTGACTCATCCGGCTAAACCGGAATACAAGACATAAACCCAACATGAACACCACTCTAGAAATGTCACCATTCCGCTCTAAAATCTTGTCCATCGATGGATACTTCCACAAGATAAGTTGGTTTTGCAAAGTGTCATGAGAACTCAACAGTTCCCTTTTATTCTTGCTCCACAGCAATGAAGAAACTTGTGATCCCATGTCAGTTGAATTCAAACAGGTCCCTGAATTGATATTCCAAAACTTAATACACTGATCTCCAATACCGCCACCAGAAGCAACTAAATTGGTTTGGACCGGACACGAAGCAAGCGCTTTCACCGCAGCCTTATGATGATCAATTCTATGAAGCCATTGGGCTGTAGGATTTGATGAGGACATTGACCTATCGCATATGTAGAGGAGATTATCATTCCCCCCACTTGCCAAATGGTGGCCGCTGTTGGACCATTTTAGCCCGCACACCTCTCGACGGTGGCCTTTGTATGTTTGCACTGTGTGGGATGTCACTCTGACATCATTGTTCATTACCATGGAATCTGATCCTCCCGTGGTGAGAATATGATTATTCCAAGAAAGTGAGCCCACTCGACCTTGATGCCCACCTTGCAAGGTTCTTAACTGCAGGAACAAATTCATTCTATTCAGAAACTAAAAATATCAGAAGAATGAATTTGTCATACATATGCACAACGTAAATAATAGAAATCAAATAACTATAGTATGTGCAGGATAGCTAAAAATAGAACCATATGATTCAAGGCAAAGAAACATTCACCTTTCTATTGCTAGTCGTGTCCCAGAGATCCACAGCAGAACTATTCAAAGCCACAGCAACATGTTGTCCACCGGGAGCCCAACTTAAACTTGTTACAGGTCCATTATCTCCATCCACGCTCAAGAGCTCTGAGCAAGACTGATTTGTAGCATTCCACAGATACAGTGTGTTTCCCAGAGCGATTGCCACAATGTTCCTACTACTCCAATCAAGCAAACTCATATAGTAGTCATCTATAAGGGCTGGAGCATCTAGTGACCTATCTGCAGACTGCAATATAACCAAGGGAAAAGAAGCAATCAAATCAAATCAGCAAAGAAATTAAGAATCCTTGAAAGAAAAGCAGATTAAATTAGGAAAGTCAACCCATGAATCCCAGAATAAAGAAGCCAATAGAAGAAAAGATAAAAATAAAAATAAAAATAAAAATAAAAGTAAATACCGTAGGAATGTATCTTTGTTGTTGGGACTGGTATGATTTTACTAGATCGGCAAGATCATTTTCTTGGAACTTTCCACTGATGGGTGTAGGAGGTTTGCTCCAAAAAGAAAGAAATCGGGTTCTATCCATCATGGTAGCTTTTGCAAGATGCTTCCTATAAGCATCTTTCGATGGAGAAGCGACTTTCTTGTTCTCT
The DNA here is from genome assembly GCA_037013555.1 of Sextonia rubra. Lineage (NCBI taxonomy): Eukaryota > Viridiplantae > Streptophyta > Magnoliopsida > Laurales > Lauraceae > Sextonia > Sextonia rubra. Next base: position 14,398,048 of record JASUAD010000011.1, read on the forward strand.
TTTCCTTTCCTAGCATCCACTAGCAAGCAACAGGCCATGTCGAAATCGATGGAAGATCTAGCTGCAATGAATCTGTCACCCTACGAATCAACAAGAAAGAAGATGGCAATCAGAAACAATTGAAAATCCAATCATCAAATTCATATAACATCCGGGTTTCAATTTTATTCATTCATCTAGCCATATGAAAATGATTTCATTTTTAAGTAATCATTTAATGTACTCCTCCCATCCGTTGTAGCTTTTTGTTTTTGTTTTTAGGTCATGAATTTCCCAGCACACCCAATCTTTATTAGAAATTCTAGTGAAAAATAGGCTTAGAGAAATTCAGTCGTCCAGGATTGGAACTTCTCAAAGTGAAAACGTTAGGATGATTGGATTCGATCATGTGGTTTCAGAAACTCCTGACAGTCTGACTTTCCATTGACGTTTAGATGAACCAAATTGGTCCAAATTTGTTACTTTTTCATTAACACTCTCTGCTAATTGTAGCTTCCGGAGACAAAATTTTCTGGCAACATTTTCTTGGAAATGTTTAAAGGTCTCTGAAGACATGTAGGCATGTGTTGATTTCATATTTGGTCCTAAAGGCTTGTATGATTTTTTTTTTTTTTTTTTGGGTTCAAAATCTTGAAAATTTACTGTGTGTTTTTTTTCCCCTGAAAATATTGTGTTTTCTCTGTTCTTACCAGTCAGTGCATTGCAGATTTGATATGTACAGTTATTTTCTTGAATATATCCACAAAAGAAGAAAAAACATTCTCAAAGCCAACAAGGTGTAATTTGTGCTAGACATAACCAATTTGATGGAGTAGGTATAAATATCAGATATTATACCCATATGCTTGTAGCAGGAGTTTGAGATTCTACAATCAGTCACTATCCCATCTTGACTGCTTAGAATTTGCTGAGGCTTATTAGTGAATCCATTAGATTGTATAAAATAAATTTTAATTTTTTGTATAGGCTTGGCCAAGTTTACTCCAGTAAGAGTTTGGATGACTGCCAAATTTATCACTTATTAGTTATTGAAATAAAGATTTACAGATAAGCTACCTGATTTATAATGATTGGTCTAGCGGTAGGCTTTTGTTAGGACTGACGTTTAATTTGAGCAGTTGTAGATAATCCAGATCGAATACAGCAACAGAGCGAGACCACCAATGGTCGACCGATAATATTTTGCATCTATTTTTTATTTTGTTCAATTAAAAATTAATCTATTTTCAGCTTTTTTCCAATATATATTTTAGGAAAATCTTCATATGCATCCGTCCTTCACCATTTTTTTTATGAAAACTCTAAGTGGAGCCCATCTATCACTCAATCTAAACGTTGCAACATATATGGGACCCCATGATAGCAACTTGCCTCAACTTTCGATCGGATCCGAATTTATTGGACCGTTGGATCGACTAACACCAATCCGAACGGAATGACTTTGTGAGCCATGGATGAGTGGATTAGGGATATGTGATTGAGACCAAATTTGATATGTATGGTGTTTTTACATAGATCTTTCCAACCCCCTAATCTCATCCCTTGGTGGGGTCCATAGTGGGCCCCACCAATGAGTGTGCACGAAAAGTCCACGAGGAACGTATGCACAGGAAAAGACCCCTATATTATATACACACACATTATAAAATGCAAAATATTTTACAAACATTACATAAGCTTCTCGCAAACCCATTAAAATGAAAGCCTCAAACTTATCTCTACTTTGACTCAACATAATAAATGGTTTCTAGTAAATTTCAATCGGCAAGCTCTAATATCGCATTGAGACAGCTCGCATTAATGAGATTTCTGAGGCTCATCTGGTTGTCCCTTCCCAATATTCTTATTGGCAAAGTCATTTTTGGAAGAAATACAGAGCACACCTTTTAATGAAATTTGTTGTTAATGTTAAACTAATAATAATAATAATAATAAGATGTCATTTTTGGTGTCAACAAATATCGAATCGAACCATTTTGGTCCCATGTCCTACCTCAATTAAGGCGGTATCACAAAATCCTAAATCAGATATTATAAAGAAATTTCGTTCAAATTCCTCAAAACATGCGTTACATTACAGACAGGATAAACAGAAAAGAAACAAAAATTGAAAGAATTGCAATGGTGAATGTACATACATAATAACGATGATGGTGGTGGTGCTCTTGAAACGTGCAATCTTGAATCCCACGATGGTATTGATATTGGGTCTGAGGAGATTGCGTGGTCTTGGTCTTGGTCTTGGTCTTTGAAGAAATAAATGAAGATGATGAAGAAGAAGAAGAAGCTCCTGCATCCATGAAGTTAGCAGCACACAAAACAAACAAACAAACAAACGGAAACAAACAATGAAAAAAAAACCTAAAAGAATAGAAAGCGTTTTCTCAAAGCAATGAGAAACCCTAAAAAAAACGAGCAACAATAGAAATCGAATGCAGTAATCAATAGTCTGCCAGAAATTAAGAGCCTTCTTGTTCTTGTAAAGAGCGTTTTCTCAAAAAGATGAGAGAGAGAGAGAGAGAGCAGCGAAGTCTCCGAGAAAGGAAAAAAGATGTTGCGTATATATAGGTTTGTTTTCTGCAGGTACAGTAAGGCGGTTATTCAAACGGATACACTTAGGGCCCAAGTGTTTTTTTTTTTTTTTAAACGTCTCTCTCTCAGTTTCAGTGGAGGCCACTGGCCACGTAGATAAATGTGTTACAAATCGATGATGGATTTTTTTTTTTTTGAGGTTTTTTACAAAATAATAAAGCTTATAGTATGATTAGACAGTTTTATAAATAAAAACAACAAAACTACCAATTAGTTGCCCGTATATTTTTTTGGACAAAAATGCCCCAATTGACAATATCGTTAATTAGTTGTTGATATCATCAATAATCTGCAACTTTTCTTATTCTTATTAGACCTTTCCAACATATATATATCTCTTAATCTTTGTGAACTCATTTAGAAGACGTTCTTTATAAGATTCCCAGTCATTGCTCCTCAAATCCCAAATAATTACAATGAAGACAATTTCGTCACTCCCTCTAATCACTTCATCTCCTTCACAGCACCACCTCTAACAAGCAATAACTCATATGTAATCCCACAAAAGCAATACGGATATTGTTTTGCCATTTCTAAACTCCCTCTCTCAATATTAAATCTAAGGAAACTTCATAAACTAGTCTTAGAAAATAAAAAATAAAAAAAAAACCCAACCCATTAAGTTCTACCAAAATAACCCAATTGAAAATGAACAAATGATCCAATCACGCAAAATATCAAACCAAAAAACAAGAATCCAATCCCTCAAAAAGAAAACCTAGAAATATACCCACCAAATGAAACATGGGTTCAAACTGAAAGATGCCACGTGAATACAAATTACGACCTTCAAAAACATCCATCCGCAAGAAAATGGAAAAAAAAGATAAAAACATGCAGATAATAAATACCCAAATGCAACTTGTTCTCTTAGCCAAAAAAAAAAAAAAAAAAAAAAAGCCACTTGTTATTTTCTTTTTGAAGGACTTCTTCAACAAAAGCCAAAGATAAACCAATCTACAAAAGTAGTTAATTTGAGTGATTTTCTTTTAAGAAAACTTTGCATAGTTCTTTTAAAGGTTTCTCAATCACCTCGCAAACTCAAAGAATTAATGCAAATTCATGCCCCCACCATAAAATCCAATCTCCAACACAACGTCTCTGTCCTCACCTAGCTTAGCAAAATTTGCTTAGTCCAAACATTATCAATCATGGACTATGCCCAACACCTATTCGACCAAATTTCCCAACTAGACAGCTTCCTCTTCAACACCATGTACCAATGCTATTCTCACACACAATCTGCTGGGAAAGGGTATATAAGTTTGGAGGGCTTTCAAGTTTGGATTTTCTAGAGAATCTGCTGGAAAAGGGTATAAAAGTTTGGAGGGCTCTCAAGTCTGGATTTTCTGAAGAAGAAAATGGAGAAGATGCGAACTAGTTGACAATATCATCAACTGGAATGACGATATTATCAACCCAGATGACGATATCATCAATTAGGGCGATTTGGTTAAATAAATGTACAAGCAACTATATTGTAAAATTATTATTTTTCTTCACAAATTCAATTAATTAGTTTTTAAACTTAATTTTTTCATAAAAATCCCTTTTTTTTCTAACAAAAGGTGTCCCAACCCTTTGGGCTAAACTAATCCTTTTAGGCCAAGGGGAAGCCAAGTATGTCCCCTGTAGCCCCAATGTGGCAAATTACTTCAAACCCATAACCTCCGGGAGCAGCCCATGGTCCTAGGAGGTTTATATTTGGTATACCCCTACTTTTCAGTTTTAATACGTAAAGTGATAAAAGGAAAAAAAAAAAAGCTATTCCAGGATGAAATACAAATCATCAATTGGTGAAAGGTAAAACTTTAGTAATTAATAAGACTAGATCATTAGAGTAGAAATCACTTTTTTTTTATCTTTGTTTGAAAAACTCAAGCAACAGCAGCTGTGGGATAAAATGTTGTTCTTGCCCTCTTAAACACCATCTTGCCAAGAATTTCAATTATTTTGTAGTGTATATTGATTCAACAGCACTGGTAGTTCTCTTGGCAGGACTGCTAACTACATTCTGAAGGATGATAAAATTCTTGAATGAAAGTTAGTTATCTTGTGGCATACATGATGGCTTGTTGAAGTTCAGATCTTAGTTTTCAATGCTGGTTTTTTATTTTAAGGATTTACTGATGATTGCGCAACCCATGGGATACTTTGGTTTTTTTATTAAAATGTTAACTGTAATTCATATTACCGTCATGTTGGAGAACCAAACAAAATTTGTATCGTATGTGGTGTTAACTCTATTGATTCAAACGCATGAAAAACCAATTTATATCCGTTATAAAATAACAATAATTAGTCCACCCATATGACGCGGCATCTATAACTCAAATCTGATTTATGAGCCATTACATTACCCATGGGCCAACATTTCGTTTTTCTAGGTTTGCCACTTGAACACCCCGACTTTCCGATAGGGGCAGTGTTCTGCATCAACCGTGGGTTAGCTCATGCAACAAACAGTTTAAGTTTGAAAGTTTTCGTCTCCTCTCTCTCAACTCCTGATTCAATTCCTCTACCCAAAAAGGAAAAAAAAAAAAATTTTGATTCAAATGGCCCACCCAAAAAAACCCAAATAACTACAATTTTTCAACAAGCAGCACAACACGTCTAACCTGGAGGCAGGCAAGGGGAATTCTCCAAATGCAGAGAGAGAACATAAAAGATAATTGGATTTGGCTCTATAGTATGTGAGATTCCCCAAGTTTAGTTGGAAGAATAATTTCCTTGAATGGATTTTCTAAGTGACTGAACAACCCCCATCTCATAATTTTGATAGCATTTGTATAAGGAGCGCATTTTATCTGTAAAGGTCCCAAAATAAGCCAGTGAAATTGGTATCATTCGAGAACTTAGGGATGTCTTGGTGGTGAATGCTTGACCTTTCTCCTTATTGGCCACTGAGCCAAGTTAGCAAAAACTAAAATAAAAAAAAAGACAGCCAGTGCACGAGCCTCTTGTATAGCGGGATCTGGGAGGGCACGATAGCGTGCCTCACCTTCATTTTGAAGAGGCTGTTTCCGTGACTTGAACCTACGTCCTCTTGGATGCTACCGATAAACATTTGCCGTAGAGTCAAGCCGTCCTTCAAAAACTAAAATAAATTAATAAATAAATAATTGGTATCATTCTGGCATAGTATAGAATATACCATTCAGTCACAGCATTGTAAGAGATGAATTTGTGGTAGCTGTGGACATGGGCGGAACTTGGGGGTTATCATTTGTCCCCTCCTTTTAATGGAAATTTTTTTTTGATGGCCCCTCCAACATTATCAATTTAAATATTAGGAATATAATATGGGCTTTCTGAAAAAGAAAATAATAGCTTACAGGAAAAAATCTAATGAAACAAGAAAGGAAAGAAAAAAGAAAATGAATAAAAGAAGAGATTAAAGATAAATTAGAAACTATTTACCTAAATTCTTAGTCGTCATCGCCGTCACATACCTTGATTTGAGACCGTGATAGTTTGATAGGAAAGAGGTGGAGAGCTTAAATTGTTGAGGATTAGAGGTTGTAAAAGGATTTTGAGTTTTTCATACTTCATCACAGCTGGTTCGGTGAAGGAAGATTGAAAAAAGCAACCCTTCTTTCATATGCTTATGATTATAAATGCAGTAAATCTCTATGCATTAATTTTTTTTTTCTTTTAAGTCCTAACGCAAATACTTGAAATCTAACTCATTTAAAATCACTTTCTATTTCTACTCTACTAGTTCAGAAACTTTAAGCAGATTGAAACTACAAATACATCCACCATAATAAAGAAAATTTTTTTTTGAATGTTTAATTTTCATTATGAATATCAAATTAAACCGATTAGAGAAAAATCATTTTAACAACCGCGCCCACCACCCCCCCCCCCCCCCCCCCCCCCCCCCCAACAAAAAACGCGACAGCAACAACACACAAAACCAACGAACCCGAAAAAAAAACAGAATAAAAATTCCACGTTACCGCCCCAGGCGGTGGAGCCGGTTATGTCGCTGCACTTAAATGTAAGGGAGCTGTTAACTATTATCGACCTAGTTTTTGACATAGCATTCTAATCGACATTGGTACCTGGAAATCTGGTTCAGCCACTGCATTTAAATTAAATTGAAAACATTTTGCAACCCGTTATTGTAACTGGAAGCCAGTTTCTGCTACTACCCAGTAGATGTGTTGGCACCTTAAAAACAGTGGTTCATTTTTTTTTTTTTTTTTGAAAGACTCATTAAAATATTATTAAGAAGCGAACGAAGAATCAATAATTACATATTGCTTAATTAGGTCCGGCATGTAATACCACCAAACAACCATATCATCGATATATTGAGTATACCTAGCTAACTTATGAGCTACTTGATTCCCATCTCTACCCACATGACGCACTTCAAAGCTGTTAAAACGATTCAACAAAACTTTGATCTCTACGAACAAAGGACTCTCAGTCACTGCTTGATGACATATAATTGGTATCTCTTAACTGTAATGGATTCAGTTGCGGTCCTTGAATTTAACTCTGGCAGAGCTTTTTGGCTGTGTACACTTTTCACAAGAAGGTATAACCAGGACTGTATTCCAATCCAAAGCTATGTGAGAATAAAGCAGCGCATCGCAATTAAAGCATCACATCTCAGCCGTTAGGATCATAGAAAAAATTTGAGAGAAATATAGCTAATATAACTTTAACATCCAAATAATCCATCAGACCTAAAACATGTCCATCCCTAAATCATGACCATAGAGTACAACATCAACACCTTATCATAGCCAAATAAACATCCACATTTAAACACAGTAATAAACAAACTTGAAGAACATATAATTATTCCACATCCAAATTATATTCTATATATGTGAAGTCCATCCATCAGCACATATAATTCTTTAGAGCAGTTGCCATCTTGAGTGCCAATGATAGACCACTTCCAGACCTGCAAAACAAATGGCATTTAAAAACAATGCAAAAATATGGAAGAAAATAATTCTCCTAAACACTAGCACTATTCTATGACAATAAAAGCTCTAAACCTTACGTGCAAAGAAATTCCATAATGGTGAAATAAACATAAAATAGACTAGAGGAAGACACGAATTGAACAATTATAGATTGAGGGGTGAACTATGTGAAATAAATATTTGAATTATACATACCAAGGAGCGTGGACTCCTAGAGATACATGTATTCCATGAACTAGATGCACTTAAATGGGATACCAAACCAAAGAGATCTAGAGCCACCTCTAATGCAAACAAATTGTGGCAAGCGATAGATGCTCACTGACGAGGCTCTCTACAAATCTTCCTATTATTTGGCAAAACAACAGGTTGATAAAGCCACCCCATTTTAATGCTGTAATTGGGGTGGCTGTTGGTTTTGGCATTTGGTGTAACACACTTATACCTACACTTTTCTTCTTGTTGCTAGGTTGTTGGTTTTGGCATTTGGTATAATGCACTTATACCTACACTGCTCTTCTTCTTGCTTGTTGTGTAATCTGATCTTTTTTTTAATAATAAATTTTACTTCTTTTCAATTAAAAAGGAAAAAAACTTCCCTACTATGGACCCAACTACAAAAAGAGTCTGCATTTAAAGAACTACCCCAGCGAAGAACAAAATATCAAATTTGGTTGGAGAATGTTCTCATACATTAGCCCGTCAAGATGACAATACCTCCAAATCAATGGTCACTGACAATCAAAGAAAACATCCCCACAATAATTTTTCGTCTTCTTCTAAACACTTTTCTTTTATTTTTGACAGCTTTAATGAGGGACAGGAGACAAATATTACAGTTATGAAGAATTAACTGAGCTATATTTAGCAGTCAACATTAAGGAAGATTAATAGATAACATACCAAGCATTAACAATAGTTGTAGGTATCCTTTTAAAAAAGAATAGCCATAGGTAGCACAAATGACATCTATGTGGTTACCTGGGAACTGAACTGGGTATCTTAATTGCCTAACATATGATCAAGTCCTGCAGCCTGAAGTGCCACCAGCCGGTTTGCTCCACTAACATTATGTAGGAGCTGTTGAAGCCACCGCCTGGTTGTTGGGTCATCCTGAAGAGTATGAAATGATGCAAATGAATATAATGACAGTGAGCTTTAGTGAGATGCAAGTATTAGACTTTCAATTTATTAACCAAAAATGTAAAAAGTATTAGACTTTCAAGTTTCAACCTTTCACAAGTCCTAATCCTTTCTTGTTAAATCAATGTATGCATATAAACAGGGGAATTGTACCAAACATTATAAGCTGGATCTAATATATGAGAGTAACAACAAGATTGCAAGCTTTGTCAGGAAACAAATGATCACCTGCCTAGACAACTAGAACATACAAAGACTACTCTTCAAGCTCATATCCACTCAAATGAACTACTGGCACTTCATCTTCTGCTATGATGTTGAGCGCATACCTTCAGATACGATACAGAGTTCAGTAGTAGCTTCTGCCTTCACCTCCATTGGTGTTTCTGGTTAGTAGTCGGTACACTCATGCTCACACTGCACTTTCCACTCCCCTTTCACCTTCCTCTTGGTTTACTCACTCAGCTCTTATCACTACCCTTACACACTACCTTCGTCATGGTTTATAGATTCCGGTCCTTCTAAGCACATGACTCCCATGGAATAAAGTCTTAGTGCTGTTTGGCCATATGCCAGACATGAAATGATTGTTAACAGGCCATTGTATTATAAGCCCAGGCACATACGGCCAGTGTATCATCGGCCCAAAAGTCCATTCTTTATATGTAAAATAGATTTGGTCAACTAGGATAACATTCTTTCCTTATTTACAAGATTGTAACTGATCGTAATTCATTGTAATTAGCTGTGATGGAGCCTTATCGAAGGGAACCATGATATTTCAATAGCGAAGATCATCCTTTTGAGTATCATCCAATATCTCATTCGATCTCTGTGTATTCTTGATTGTGTGCGAAAGAAAACGATTATTGCTGCCAATGGCAAACGATTATCCATTGCTAGCACAGGGTCAATTGATAATATGACATTACAACCCCTGAACAACAACCCATTTCTTTTCCCAATAACTCCATTCCACATTTGTTAGCCAATTTAAGTTCTGTAGATGAACTTATAGATAGTGGATACTCGGTGCATTTCTCTCCTTCTGATTATCAACAAACTAGAAAAGTGATCGGGAAAGGGCATGGGTGGCTCCTTCTCTTGGACGTTGTACTTGGCTCTCTCTTTGATTCTTTTTTGAATCTTCCGAAAGATTCTAGGTATTCTCATTAAAACATGGTCAAATTCGACCTTGCTAGGGTTCTCTGAGTCAAGTTTACACGGCCAAGTCTCAGACGGAGTTGCATCTTGGAGAAAAAGAATCCTTAAAAAAAATTTATCAGTACCAAAAAAATTTTTATTGAATCAAAGTCAAGAATCCTTAAAGGTTGTGTAAAAATGATAGAAAAATGGTAACCCATGAATCTAAAATTAAGACAATTTTTTAAACATTAAGAATGAAGTATGAACTTCAGTAGTATCAAGTGGATGCATTGGTGTTTCACTAAGTTGAATGAATAGTAGTACCAGTTATTGATTTGATTGTCCAATATCAATGCAAAAAAGACCCCAAAACCTTCCACATCTTCTCACAGCATTTGTGAAATGAAATGTATATTCACAACGTTTCTGAAATGGGGTGTGTGTGTGTGTGTAAATTGTCCCTACTGCATGGGTGTTTTTTGGGGGATTTGACATATACTTGGGCCAATTCTTAAAACCATGTTGCTAAAAGAACAGAAGAACTTGCACAAGAAGAAAGACCAATGCTTCTTGTAAGAGAATAGACACTTCAGCATACGAGATCAAGTGAACAAGACAGTAGAAGGGACTGAACTCTGAAGAGTTGTATCAACACCGACAAAAGTAAGTATAAACTATAAACAACTATAAGACCTTGAAGTGACAAAAAGTTGGTACAAGTGGGAAAAATTAGATTGTAAATTGGTGAAGGGTGGGTTACTCTTTTGGGCATGGAGATTTGAGACTGGGGTCAAGCAAGGTTCAGAGAAGTGTTAACTTTAAAAAAACAGCGGGGGGGGGGGGGGGGGGGGGGGGGGGGGGGGGGGGGGGGTGGGGGGTGTGGGTGTTAGTGATTGAAAATGCTTGGACCTGGGACTGGTTTGGATGGATTTCGGGTAAGAATGGACTGCCAAAATTGGACAATCAAGTAGAGTTCCTTCTGTGTGTGTGTGATGATGGTGGCCTGGGGTTGTCAATAAATCAAGTCATGGGACCGCTTTTGGTAATCTTACAGTCAAATAGTACTGTAGTTTAGAGGGGATTCTGGGAAATTACATTAGGTAGGTTAAGGTTAGGAATAAGATCAAATTCAGTTTCAAATAGGGGCCATTTCAAGTAGCCCTAACTGAAGTTAGGTCCCAAATTGAGGACATACAAAGGTTGGAACAAAGTTTTGGAATTCATTAGGGTTTGGTTCATGGTTCAAAATAGTGACCTCTATGTAGTATAGCGGCCACATTATGGGCTGTAGCAGTTGAGGCCGGTACACTATTTTGAAAATAACAACACAACCATCTAAAACCTAGTAGAGCCAAGGACTTTTAATTTAAAACATTGCTTTTTGTATTTATTCTCAATAACCCTTCATAAAGTTGCCTTTGCCCTTATATGCCTCAAAATCACTAAAAAAAAAACACAAAATTGATTGCTACACAAGGTTTGAAATTTTTTGGCTACTTAAAAAATTCATACCATTATACCGCTACGTAGTGTTTTGTCCATTGGCCACTATGCTAGTGGCAACCACTGTCTTGATCCTTGGTTTGGTTTGGGTAAAGATAGGGTCAGTACTCAGCAGTGTAAAGGATGTAGAGATTGTGCATGGAATTTAGTAGTGATTAATTTGTAGGGTCATTTGCGTATGATTAAAATGGTGTGCAGGCTGGGACTAGGTTTGGGACAGGTTGGAACTCGGAAGAGGTTGAAAAGGAAAATAGGTTGACTTCAGGGTAATAAGAATTGGAACAAAACGGCCTCATGGCCCAATGAATCCATGAGCCAGCCCAGCTGGACTCTGGACTCAGCTGTGGGACTGGCCAGCATGGCTGTATCATAAGTACAGAGAGTTCAGCTCAGAAATATCCAGATTGGAAACCCCAAGCTTCAGATTACTTTTTGTCCTTGCACGGCTTTCATTATTCAATTTTTCTCACGTGGTATGCATCAAAGAATAACTTCAGAAAATACACAATTAATGCAATTTACACCCTCGAATGAGTTGATAACCCCAGAAGCTGTAGTCTCATGAATGCTTTGCCACACAAGTTTTTGGAAGGCATTGGAACTTGCTGTTGAAAGAAAAGAAAAAATCAGTTCTGCAACTGTTGCTTCCCACTATCTTCATGCCCATCGTTGATCAATGTGAGAGTGATTAAAAGACCAATGAAGCTAAAGATGTTTGGCGCCAAAGAAGAATTCATGCATATCAAATGACACTGAAGCTGGAGCTACATCTCTAAGGGAAGAGCTTGAGGATGCTATAACTAAATCTTTTTGCAGGCCTACTGTGGGAGAGGAGGATTCAACAAGTTATCAACTGGATCAAACTCAATCCAAGTGGAAACATGAAGACAAACTTCCATTATAAGAAGGAACCTTTGGGGCTTGTTTCCTCTCTGGAATTTAGAGAATTTCTGTCTAGAGAATTTTTGAATTCTCAAACAAATGGAATTCCTAAGTCCTCCTTCGCACTTGAGGCTCCACAAATTCCAGCAGAAAGAAAAGGGATTGGAATTCCAAGAATTCCAAAGGTCATTTGAGACTGTTTAAGTGACTGGAATTTTGGAATTGTGTTGAAGAAACATGGCACTTGCAAATGCCAAGGGACAAGCCATCACATCTAGTACAGGAATTCCCAACACATTAAATTCTTCCTAACACATTAAATTCTTGTCAGAAATTCCACTAAAAGAACAGTTAGGATGCCGCTGGAATTAGATTTTCTTATCTCCCAGGGTAATGAAGTCACAGATTCACTTTGCCAGAAATCCAATTTCGAAGATGACACTTCTCATAGATACATTTCATATAACCAAATGCCTTTTTCTCTCAACTTATCCTAAAGAATTTTCACCACTTAATATGTCATCCTGTTCATATCAATAAAGCTCACCGTTGATCCAAAGCAAAATGAAAGTAGACTGATGAATATCTGATTACAAAGCAGACACTATTCCTGTTATTTTTCTTAATTAATGAATGACATGCTATTAGTTGAAAAGGAGTGGCCATCCTAACAGTTCCAACCATTAAAAGAAAGATATGGTACTAATTCCAGCCAAATAGAATGTCAATAAAAGGTATATGTATAAAATACTAAAGGCAAATTGGCTGTTCCCACAAAAAATAAATAGGATTAATAAGATGTAAAACTTCAGAAGACAATAAGCATCATGAAAATGGAACCCACGTCACTATTCACAAACATAAAAACCCAACTCAACTTTGTGCCTTTTGAAGACTCGGTCCTGACCTGAAGGCTTAATTATATGATAGGCAACATAACTCGGACCTACAACCATGGCTGCAACATGAGCACCTTCCAACCGTGCCATGGCACTTGTCCAGACCAAACTCGGTATTGAAATCCATAAAAACTCTAAAATATTATTTTTAGTTCATGAATTAATACCCAAATGTCACAAAGCTGGAAACAACTATGCATACAGTGGCTCTACCCAAAAAAACAAATAAAAAATAAAAATGAAGAAAAGAAAAAGCTATGCACATACAGAGAAAACTTTGTATGCCATGATTGGTCAAGTAAAAAAGAAGTATTGGATATGATACAACAAGGATATGTCACCAAGTTTGAATAGTGACTAGGTATCATAGTGGTCAAATTCTTAGAACCGAGGACGACTCTGCCATCGCTTGCTGAATCAAGCAATGAACCAGATGACTTTCAAGTTGCTTGAGCTTCATAATTACGATCCAGGTGCACACTTAAATTACATTTTTTTCTAAATCTTTTAAACAAAGAAATGAGCACTAACTAGATTTTGCATGTGTACTATGACAACTGGCAGTAAGAAAGTAGCAAGATCAAATGAAAAATGTCAATGCCATTAAGAGTATATCCATAGAAATACACAATACAGATTTACAAGAACAACGACATTACACTTACACGAAGACAGTTATTGAATGTCGCATCCCTTAACATGTCAGGAAGACAATTCTTCAAAGCTTCACAAGCCCTACAACATTTTGAAACAAATAATTACCTTCTAGTGATAAGAAACCCCAACAAACTTCAGCTCTAAAACAAAGGATACCAGAACCAACCTAGGATTATCTGAAAGTCTAAGATAACAACGAATTATGTGCTTTAGCAGACGGGTAGAGGGTGCTTCGGCAAGTGATGTAACCATGCTCGCCAGAACACGGCCAACTGCATAAAACCGTTCGGGTGTTGCACAAATGTATCGCAGCCCAATATCATCCAAGAGAATTTTTTGAACAATAAAGGTAGCCACCTGCATATCCAATTTGTTGATAAGGAATTAATTAGAACCAATTCAGAAGCAAATATAATTCAGTAGTAACAGCAATGATAAAACGTCATCTAACATAATTTATATAAAATGTATTAACAAAAAAAATGTAGAAGTCATTAAAAAATCTTTTGCTCAAAAGACAGCATTAAAAGAAATTAAATATATTTTTACAGTAGAACAAAAACAAGATACATAGAACGCTTTATGCACTGAATGCTAAGCCACACACTATAATGAAGTTAAAAAGAAGCAAGAGTTTGCATGCAAATAGAAAATAGATACGGAAGGTCCATCACTCACTGTTTTTGATAGTTCACTGCCCATCTCCATTGTGCGCAAGCACAGAGGAATTATTTCGGTTGAGAGAAGGAAACTAATAACATCAGAATCATCAACCTGCAAAAAAGCCATTAACCTGAGTTAACTGCCCATCTCCTTTTTCTCTGGTCAGTGTCTGGCATACGTCCCTAACACCAGTAAACAATCTTTTGGAGTCTTTTGGTTTCTTTTGATATACTTTCTTTCGTTTTCAATAAAATTTACTGTTACTGTTAAAAAATTATAGAAAAGCACAAAGAATGAACAATTAGTACAAAATTTTTTTGACTGTAGTGCTCCCATAGTAAAAATAACTAGTTCATAGCAGTGCCTTAATGACTTTAGGTTACAAGAAAATAAGGCTCTTTAATTAGCCAGATTCCATCAGTTTCATTCCTATAAAATCTTCCTTGATATATGTATTTTTTAACTGGTTAAGCAGTCCTTGGAGAAGTGGGATAAGTACATATTTTAATATTTACCATTGAGGATCTGAAATGAAACAATTATGTATAGAAATGCATTTACAAAACCCACCTGAATTTGGGGGCATTGACCATCAACAATTTAAGTGGCCTGATAGACAACCTTAATAAAACTGTAGCTGGCCAATTATTTTTAACATATGGGGCAGTATGATCATGTGATCTCTATACCCATATGACAGGGTGGAAACATCATGAGTAATGGGAGTATTTCTATAAATCGGGCTTGTTGATCAAACATGTAAGGAGATATTTGGTCCACAGCTGTTAGACACATCTAATGATAAAAACGCTTGGTGGATAGACTTTACAAGCTCCAACAGACAGTACTAAAATAAAAGGTTTGTTGAATTGCCCAACAACAGGTAGGACCAACTACTAGATGCATGTGATAGGATTATAGGAAAATGTGTTTAACATGTTCAACATTTACTTAAGCAAATGTTATATATGCAAGTGTTATACAGGTGAAACACATTACCATGTTTCCCAAAATCTCCATTTTCACGGATGTGAATGAGTATATCCAACAACATTACATCAACAAGGACTTTTTGGCAGTTTTACAAATTTCTCAAAATCAATGAAGAATTAAGATAAGAAATTTTACCTCCTTGCTGTTTTTTTTTCTTTTTTTCTTTTTTTTTGAAGACTTACGTCCTCACAATTTTGAGCCATATAAAGAAAATGACCATTTTGGATCATGAATTTTGGGAGGGGGTGCACCACACCACAGAAGTGCAGAAAATAAAATTAAGCATGGGATTTATCAAACGCTCACTAATTTCTCAAAATCCAAGAAGAATTAATGAGTGAGAATTTTGTTCTTCCTCCTAGCTGTTTTTAGCCATATAGAGAAGATGAACAGCTTCGATTATGAATTTGGAGTCACAAAACTCAAAAATAAATAAAAAAATAAAGTTGTGGGTGGGATTCAAAGCCAGGGCAGCAGAGCATCAAAACCACTTTACCAACTCTTCAGGCATGCAGATTTTCAAGCAAAAATGGTGTGTTACACACTATTTTCACAACTCATTTGTGCATCACATTAGTAAATCATTACAAACAAATGCAAACGTGCGTAATATTTACATGTGTAAATGAAAGTAAACAAATGAACATTCATAAATTCTGAGATATAAGAAGATTTTACATGTAAAATCCAAACCATTCAACAATTGCTCATGTGGAAATGGTAATTCCAAATGAACATGCATAGTTCATATCCAAGAGTAATAGACAAACAACTGCTACACTAATGGATGAAACATTGAGAGTGGTAATAAAACAATGCTAACAACAAAAGGCAAATGTTTGAGGGAACCAAACCAGGTTGATGATAAGCAAATAAAGCCATTTTAATATTAAGACATCTCATGGAATAGTTTGAGAGGAAGAAAATCTAGTTTCTATCTATTTAGATAAGGCTTATGAAATGGTGGGAAGGAAATAAATTTGGTAGGCATTGAAGAAAAAAATGCATCACTAATGGTTACATCAAAATATACAAGATCAGAGTTAAAGGGCAGTTATAAGTGGAGAACTATGAACTGTTAATATAGGCCCAAGCCCAAGCACAAGGCCCAACTAACAAGTACAACTGATATTAAATGGGGTTTGACCAAGTCATACTCAAGATTATCCAATTAGTTGTAATGAAATGTACATATCTTTTCTATTCTTCTAGATGATTTATAAAGATTGTAATTGATCCATGATTAAGGTGATTGGAGCCTTAACTTGGTAACTATACATATATATATATATATATGAGAAAGATGGATCACAATAATGATCGAAAAATTATTCAAAGCAATTCTCTTCTCCTCCTCCTCGTGATATGGTATCAGAACTACATGCTTATCATCAACAGATCTGTATTGGAAAATACAGATCACAGATTTGTATATCTAAAGGAGGAAATGTGATCTGCTTCCTCTTACAAGGAAAACAACTCTCGACACGGGTCTAATCAACGGCGGCGCCCCTCTGATCATCATAGCAGAATGCAGAAGACATACCAACTTGGTCGACTACTGCATCTAAGATTTGTGGTGAATTTTTCAGAATTTTTCCAGGCTCAGAGGTAAGTTTTTTATCACGATTTGTGCGTTCCCAAATTTTACGACAGATTTGATCTTCACCGTACAAAATCCTAGAAAAAATTCTGATCCAGATCAAAGTTGATATCTGGTTTTCGAAAATTGCTTGCCTAGTTACCACACGCTCTGATCACTGAACAGATCTCTTTGTAGGGCCCACATCAGCCATCTACAGAATTTTTTTTGCTTCCCTGTGGTTTTTTTTTTCTGATATTTTGGAATCAGATCCCTGTAACTACTCACCATTCACAGTTTTTGCTGTTGTTTGACTTGCATCTTTGCTTACATCACTTACTGATTGGTAACATCCTCTTAATTGTGATCTACATCTATTGATTTCCTTCTGAAATGGACAAAAACAAGATTTCCATCATTAAATTTAATGGAAACTATTATACATCATGGGCATTTCAACTTTGGATTTGTCTTATTTGTAAAGAGTTATAGGGGTATATTGATGGCTCTCATCCTAAACCTAAAACTGATGACAAGGCTATCACTAAATGGGAAACAAAAGATGCTCAGATCATGAATTGGATACTAGGATCAATTGATCCTCTCTTCATTTTGAATCTTCGACCTTACAAGGCTACCAAGGACATGTGAAACTACTTGAAAACAATTTCCGAGCAAGGAAATTCTACAAGACAGTTTCACTTAGAACATGAACTATCACAATTCACTCAAGGAACTTTATTCATTCAAGATTTTGGATGTAATTCAGTGTCTTCTTTTGGATTCATCTGTTCCTGCTTGATTTTGGCCAGAAGCACTATCCACCACGGTTCATTTAATCAATAGGTTACCTTCTTCCCGCATTGAGAATCAGACTCCTTACTACCATCTTTTTCAAAAGCAACCCACATATTCTCATTTACATACTTTAGGGTGTGTCTATTTTATTCTTCCTCCCCCCATCAGAGCAAACAAAACTATCTGCTCAACCCTCACAATGTGTTTTTTTTTTTTATGCAAATAGTCAAAAAGGTTTTCTTTGTTATGATCCAGCGTTAAAATGCATCCGGGCCTCTAGGAATGCTGTTTTTTTATTTTATTTTTCTTTTTTTTGAAAATCAATATTTTTTCCAACATCATACTAATTCTCATAGTGCTTCTACCATTGCATTTGTCCCTAATTTTGATGAATCCCACCCACTTTCAAATTTGCGATTTAAACCTAACGTTGTGTATGAGAGAAGTAGATTACAAAGTGGCACTACACCAAAGGCACATGACACTACAACTTCTTCTACACTTGATCAAGCATCCACACCAAATTAGCTCACTATCGTGCCTCTTCGGCGTTCTACTCATCATTCCCAACCTCCTGACCAGTTTGATTTCACTTATACTTCATTGCTAGCTACACTTTCATCTGTTACCATTCCTAACTCATATTCTCAGACAGTGAAATTTGATTGTTGGCAACAAGCTATGCAGGAAGAACTCCATGCTCTCAAAGAAAATTATACCTGGGATGTCATATCGTGTCCACATACTATTAAACCAATAGGTTGTAAATGGGTTTATTGTTAAACAGGCCCAAGGCCAAAAGCCCATCAATGTTATATCTCACGTGGAATTGATTTGGTCAATATTGAGACAGCTGGAATTGATTTGGTCAAGTGGAATTGATTTGGTCAATATTAAGACAGCTGGAATTGATTTGGTCAATATTGAGACAGCTTTAGCTTTCCTTTCTTAGAATAACAATTGTTGTAATTAGTTGCTTTCTTAACTTAGATTAGTGATTGATACAATTAGATGGTTTTCCTTTCTTAGAGCCTAGATTATAGGCATGTAAATACCTATATACTGATGTACAATCTCCATAGAAAAACACACAAAAATTATTGCATTCTCAAGAGTATATTCAAACTCTTTTTGTGATCATGAATTTGTCATGGTATCAGAGCAAGGATCAAGGCAGTCTTGATCTTAGACATCTTCTAAAGCCTTGAGGAAATAGGGATAGAGAGAATAAGTCCCTCTCGTGCAACAAATAGATTCAGGATCTATTTTCAAGAAGTTTCCAGCAACACAGTGCCAGCGATACCTTCTTCCTGCGTCAAAGATATTCTGTTAGTGGCCCACTGTTGATCGATCAGATCAATTTCAGAAATCACCCACTCATGGTCGTCTCACATTTCTAAGGATATTAGTGATTTTTCAAGAATTTTTCAGAGACTCAAGGTTGGTATTTTACTCATTCTCAAGATTTACCAGAAATTTATATTGTTTTCATCAGGACCATTGCAATGGAAAAATCTGAGGTCACGTTGATTAAATTTACGGGAAAGAATTACCCTGCTTGGTCTTTCCAATTTCAAACATACTTCGAAGCCAAGGAATTTTGGGGATTTGTTTCTGGCACGGAACCTAAACCCACTGAGGATGAGAAAAAGATCTCTTCTTGGCATACTAAAGATGCCAAAATCAAATCATGGATTCTGGGATCCGTTGAGCCCCATCTGATAATAAATCTCAAGCCTTACTCTACTTCTAAAGCCACGTGGGGCTATTTGAAGAAAGTATATCATCAAGATAACTCTGCACGTCAATTCCATCTTGAATGTGCAATTGCTGAATATACACAAGGGACTTTGTCAGTACAAGATTATTATTCTGGATTCCGTACACTGTGGTCGGAATACGATAGCATTAAGTATGCGGATGTGGATGACAATGTGTTGACAGTAATCCAAGACCTTCAGGCTTCTAGTCAGCAAGATCAATTTTTGATGAAACTGCGTAATGAATATGAAAGTGTCCGCTCTGCCCTAATGAATCGGACGCCCTTACCTTCATTGGATGCCTGCTTGAATGAACTCTTACGAGAGGAACAACGCCTTACGACCTTGGCTCATATTGCTCAACAAAAGACTGAAACCTATTCAGTCGCGTTCTCGGCCAATAAAACTTCTCAGCCTCCGCCTCGAGACTTGAGCAAAACCCAATGCTACAGTTGTCAGAAATTTGGGCATCTTGCATCTCAATGCAAACAGAAAGTCTGTAGTTACTGTAAAAAGTCAGGACATATCATCTCTGAATGTCGCCGCCGTCCACCACGTCCGTCAACACAGTATCAGACTCCACAATATCCGGCTCCGTAGTATTAGAATTCACAGTCTCAGATTCCACACGCATATGTGGCTTCCTCAGTTATGCCTATTCCTACATCTGCACCCACAAGCCTGAGCCCTCATCATCTCTCAGTCCTGAATTGGTTCAACAAATGATTATCAATGCCCTCTCTGCCTTTGGTCTCTCCGGTAAGTCACCTTCATCTTCTACTTGGTTCCTTGATTCCGGGGCGTCTAATCATATGATGTATTCCCACACCCCTTTCTCCAATCTGACAAGTTACAATGGCCATCTTCAAATACAAACTGCTGACAGCGGCCATATTCCCATTACTGCTATCGGAGATATCCCTGGTCCCATCCCATTGAGAAATGTTTACCTCTGTCCTCATTTAACTTCCAATCTATTGTCAGTTGGACAACTTGTTGAAAATAATTGTAACATTTCTTTTTCTTCTTCTGGTTGTGTTGTGTAGGACCAGATGTCCGGGAAGGAGATCGCGAGGGGGCCTAAGTGTGGACGCTTGTTTCCGCTGGATCTTTCTCAATTTCTAGGAATCAATTTGACAATAATGTGTTTTGTTTTTCTCTTAGAGATAACTGCCGGTTATGGCATAATAGACTCGGACATCCTAATTCCAAGGCCTTGTCCCTTATGTTAAATTCTGGTTTATTAAATAAATCTCTTGGTTTATCTTCTTGTGTGCCTTTTGATTGTGCTAATTGTAAAATGGGAAAGAGCAAAACTCTTCCGTTTCCTCATTCCACTTCACACACTTCTCAGTGTTTTGAGTTAGTTCATAGTGATGTATGGGGAATTTCCCCAACTCTTTCCCACGCTCACTATAAATATTTTGTGACCTTTATTGATGATTTCAGTCGGTTCACATGGGTCTACTTTTTGCCTATCGCCAGTTGGTTGGCAGCTTGATCTACCTCATGATCACTCGCCCCGATATCTCTTATGCGGTCAACCTGATGAGTCAGTTCATGACTGCTCCTCGTCACCTTCATTTGGCTGCTGTTCGCCGCATAATTCGGTACCTTCTTCGCACACCGACTCGTGGATTATTTTTTCCATCCAACAATCCTCTGACTCTCAAAGCTTATTCAGATGCTGATTGGGCTGGTTGTCCGGATACTCGCAAATCGACGACTGGATGGTGCATGTTTTTGAGTGATAGTCTCATTTCTTGGAAATGCAAGAAACATGACAAAGTTTCCAAATCCTCTACCGAGGCAGAGTACCGCGCCATGTCTGCTGCATGCTCTGAAATTCTTTGGCTCCGTGGTTTGCTTTCTGACATTGGTTTTCCAACAGCAGGAGCTACCCCCCTCTATGCAGATAATACCAGTGCTATTCGGATTACTGAAAATCCGATTTTTCATGAACGTACTAAACACATCGAGGTTGATTGTCACTTCATCCGTGATGAGCTTAAACATGATGTCATCAGCCTGCCACATGTCTCCACTGACCTTCAACTTGCTGATATTCTCACCAAAGGCCTTCCGCGACCACGCCATCAGTTCTTGGTTGACAAATTGATGCTTGTTGATTCTCCCGCATCAATTTGAGGGGGGTGTTAAACAGGCCCAAGGCCCAAAGCCCATCAATGTTATATCTCACATGGAATTGATTTGGTCAATATTGAGACAGCTGGAATTGATTTGGTCAAGTAGAATTGATTTGGTCAATATTGAGACAGCTGGAATTGATTTGGTCAATATTTAGACAACTTTAGCTTTCCTTTCTTAGAATAACAATTGTTGTAATTAGTTGCTTTCTTAACTTAGATTAGTGATTGATACAATTAGATGGTTTTTCTTTCTTAGAGCCTAGATTATAGGCATGTAAATACCTATATAAAGATGCACAATCTCCATAGAAAAACACACAAAAATTATTGCATTCTCAAGAGTATATTCAAACTCTTTTTGTGATCGTGAATTTGTCATTTATACAGTCAAATTAAATCCTGATGGGTCCTTGGCTCACTTTAAGGCTTGATTGGTGGCACTTGGGAATCGGCAAGAATACGGCATCGATTATGACAAGACTTTTGCTCCGATCACCAAAATGACATGTATACACACAATTCTTACAATTGCTACTTCTAAGTCTTGGCCTCTTTATCAAATGGATGTGAAGAAAGCTTTCCTCCATGGAGATCTCAATGAGGAGGTCTATATGCACCTTCTTGATAGTTATCCATCTACCTCTAAAAATGCCGTTGCACAGTTAAGACGATCATTATATGGCTTCAAACAAGCACCTAGAGCCTGGTTTGACAAATTTCGCACTACCTTACTTCAATTACTTATGCTCAAAGTCAATATGAACCCTCCATGTTCACTCACATTATAGCACACAGTACTACCATACTTTTGGTATACGTAGATGATATCATAATCACGAGTACACATAACAACATGATACGGAAGCTTCAATCTTTCTTACAAGATGCCTTTCATATGAAGGATCTAGGTCCATTGACATACTTTCTTGGATTGGAAATTAAGCAAACTAAGAAGGGAATTTTTCTTTATCAACAAAAGTATGTCACTGATCTTGTTGCACTCGCCGGTTTTCATGCCTCAAAACCCGTGGGCACACCACTAGAATTGAATGTTAAACTTCGGCAAGATACAGGCGATCTTCATGCTACATTCTATCGTTGACTAGTTAGGAACACACCACTAGAATTGAATGTTAAACTTCGGCAAGATACAGGTGATCTTCTTAATGATGCTACATTCTATCGCCGACTAGTCGGAAGCCTCAGCTACTTGACCATCACAAGACCAGATATCTCACATGTTGTTAATCTTGTCAGTCAATTCATAACTGCTCCACGACATCTTCATTTGACAGCAGTCAAAAGTATCATTCGATATGTTGCTGGATCTCCAACATAGGGTTTATATTTTCCAGTTGGTACTCTCAATCTTTCTGCATACTCCAATGCCGACTGGGCAAGATGCCAAGATACTCGTCGATCAACAACAGGATGGTGTGTCTATTTGGGAGAGTCATTAATTTCTTGGAAATACAAAAAGCAAGAGACTGTTTCTATATCATCCGCGGAATCTAAATACTGAGCCATGTCACAAACGTGTTCTAAAATTCTTTGGCTTCGAGGTTTCCTCCCAGAAATTGGATTCCCTCATTCTACAATAACCTCTCTGCATGCAGATAATACAAGTATAATTCGCCTAACCAAAAATCCCATCTTCCATGAGCGCATAAAACATATTGAGGTGGATTGCCATTTCATCCACGATGAACTTCATCGAGACGTTATCTCTCTACCACATATTTCATCTGAATTACAGCTAGCGGATATCTTCACCAAGGCTCTTCCTTGACCTCGTCATGAGTTCTTGGTTCGCAAATTGTTGTTGCTGGACCAACATCAATTTGAGGGGGGATGTTAATATAGGCCCAAGCCCAAGCACAAAGCCCAACCAACAAGCACAACTGTATATTAAATGGGGTTTGACCCAGTCATACTTAGGATTATCCAATTAGTTGCAATGAAATGTTCTTCTAGATGATTTATACATATTGTAACTAATCCATGATTAAGGTAATTGGAGCCTTAACTTGGTAACTAGATGTATATATATATATATGAGAAAGATGGATCACAATAATGATCGAAAAATAATTCAAAGCAATTCCTCTTCTCCTCCTCCTCGTGATATGAACATCACTCATGAACACCCTAACAGCAATTGGATTGTGGAATGAACCAAAGAAACCGAAGGCTCAAGTTTCAAATACAGAATCAACCTAGGCTCAGCCATAAACTTGTGATTTAAGAACTCCTTGAATGTTAATCATTCAACTCCGAAATAATCAAAGGTTAAAACATATGGAAGCTAGTTTTCACATTCAGGACATGAGAAAAGCATTGTTGCCAGATCAAAGAATGCAAGAAATGAATTTAAGAAACCTCTAATAAAGCAACATTCATCAAGAAAACGTACAATGAGAAATAAGATTCATGCTACACACACAAGTGCGCGATGGCCCACCTTGACAAGTGTGTATGGTGGGGAATGGTGTGAGTGGCACTCATTAGTTAAAAAAGAAAGCAAGTAAAAGATAAAATACAACTTTGCAAAAAGGCTTTTGAGTATAACAGATTGAACAATAGCAGAAAAAGACAATATAGAGAGTGTAATTCTAGAAGATCAGTAAAGAAGATGAATTGGTTCAAATTGAAAATTACTCGACTAAGCTTTTTGGTAAATTCACTTTAATGGTAAAGCTAGGTGAACGGTCATTTCAAGAGACAATAAAAGAAAAGGTGGGTCAAATAAAAAAGTACCATATTTCAAAAACACCTTTACATTTTACCCCAAAAAGTCAATTTTACTTTCCGATGTCACTAAATAATTTAAAAAAACATTCTTTTTTATAAATAAATAAAAGAAAAGTAAAAGTTAGTTTCTCATTTCACTAAATGACAAAAGGCTATTACTTTGTCATTTGACCCCTCTACTTTTCTTCTCACTTAATTTGACCCTTCACCTCACTTCACTTTACTAGTGCAGTTACCAAACAGGGAGTCATAGTATAAAAGATCTCAATATGACACTCCAATCAAACAGGCTTTCAAAGACAGTAATTAAAGCTAACCTACTTTGGTATATGTAGTTAATTTTTGGTAATTTTAGGCAACAAAGAATGAGAAAAGGCAAGTACATGTGACCAAGATGTGCATGAAAAGAAGGAAGCATGTCGTCTTCATCGTGATAATCAACTCCTTGTCCCAACTATGTTGGAGTTAGCTACATGAATTATGTTTCTCCATTCCAATTTATCCTGAACTAAATCTTCAAATAGGTTGCACTTATTCATATCTATCCTTACTACCTTCATCCATATCTTCTTCAGCCTACTCTTCTCCTTTGTAGGCCATCAACCTTCAAAGAAAAACTTTCCCTTAGCAGCGGCTATTACTGGCCAATATTAAATATGTTCAAACCATTTCAAAGGAGTTTCTCTTAATTTATCACCTATTGATGTTACCTGTAAAAGCTCCCAAAAGAACTCATTTCTAATTCTATCTTTCCTAGTTTTAGCACACATCCATCTCAACATTCTTATTTCTATTATACTCAATTTGTGTATGTGCTGCTTCTTGATTGGCCAACATTATATTCCATAGGTCATAGCTCGTCTAATAGCTGTCTTGCAAAATTTTTTTCTTCAATTTTGTTGGTAAGCACCGATCACAAAGCACTCCCAAAGCAAGTCTCCACTTCAACCATCCAACTCTCATCCTATATTCAACATTTTCCTCTATTTATATATCCTCACTAATATCGAACCAAGTTGTAAGAAAGAATCTCTTTGTGGTATCTCTTGAGCATCAATTTTCACAGTACTTTTAGATCTTTACACATTCCTACTTAAGTTACAACCCATATATTCTGTCTGTGTTCGACTTATTTTCAAGCCTTTTGATTCTAAAGCCTCCCCTAGCATTTCTCATTTCTCACATCCACATCACTCTCGATCCATCATGGAAAGGAGGATGCATGTAGCTGTAAGAAATAATAAAATTAGGAATGAGCACAAGATGAGGATTATTAACTAGTAGCTCCAATAAAAGAGAGAATCAAGAAATGTTGTTTAAGCTTGCATTAACTCATGCTAGTAAGATTGGAAACAGCCCATGTATAGAGTATCAAAGGGCTACAAGGTTAAAAACAATAGAAAGTCCAATAACAACCTTGAATGATGATGTGACTGTAAAGTTAGAAATATGGCCTTCAATAGGGTTTAAGGGAAAAGTTGAGCTCATAAAGCAAGCCTAGATGGATGGGATAAGGCTTTGATATAATGAATGAAAGGCTTAACGGATAGGCCTAAGAGTGTAACAAGCGTGCACCTTTAGAAACCAATAGAGTGGATATGTGAAAAAACTAACAAGTGGGCCCATCTAATACCATCATGCCTAAACGGAAGGGCTTAAAAAATATAACATGACACAGAACAGGTGCAGAAAAATGATAGCATTCTTGAAGCAATGAAAATTTTCTTCAATCTAGGTTGCACCAGACTGCAAAAAAGAACCATGTCATGGCTCGTGAAATAGCTTTTTCCATTTATAAAGAGGCACTACAAAAAGCCTACCCAAAAGAACTGTCCATGCAACATATTTTTCCTTTCTTTTTATTCAATTGGTAACATGACTCGAACCCACAAGCTCAAGGTTGCAATAGTGAGCACCCTCCACTTCGACATGGGCTTTTGTCATCTAAGTAACATGTTTTGAGAATCCAAGTTATAGAGAACTTCTGCAAAACAAGGTGGCAACAAAGTTGAAGAAGAAGTATTGATTGGTATTGACGAGGTTAACCTACTTTGGAATGAGTCCTATACTAAAAAAATTTGTGCATGATCAAAATTACTTTCCATGGAAGGTAGCACTATAATATTTTAAGTTATATGTGAAAGTCAAAAAGGTGAAGATTGTTCAGCTGCAAAACAGGGCCCAAAGGACTGAGATTTTGTTAACCTGATATACTATGACGAGCAATAGCATGATGGATGGGCCTTAAATGTGGCTTCCTGATCATACAAATTTGACCCAAAAAGTGCTGTTTTACAATCAGAGAAATGTCTAATCCATTACCAAACTTTAATGCCAAAACATGCATAAATTTGCAACCCTACATATCAGTAGCAGCCCTTTTATCCCATACATCTACAAAATATGTAAGTGGGAAGGCTTAATCAATTAAAAAGTGACATAAAGCCTAGAATCATGGTTGAAAATATCACTCCCAGTACTGACATATAACTGATGCAAACCACTCAGCAGTCCTATTAGATTTGATCTTCATGGATTGGCCATTTTGTTTCCAGGTGATGATTGTAAACTTTGAGGTTGTGAGTGGGGCTTGTAAATCCCAGTATTTTTGTGTCAGTGTTAGGATGATGTAATCTTGTTAACATAAACCTTTCATATATTATAGGACCTTTTTTACCCTTTTCAATGAATTTTGTTACCTTTAATTAAAAAAAATTGAGTTTCCCCATTTAAAATCTAGGTGTCTATCACAAAGTAGAAAAGGGCAATTGATTATATTAATTTGATATAAAATTTGAAAACAAAATATACCTTTACAAGTGCGCCAATAACTCCTAAACTGGTTAGCCTCAAATATTCAAATGGCCTTGTCTTGCTTGTAGTGTTAAGGAATGGGTACAGATATAAAGGTATATGAGCTGCAAGAAAACAGCAGAAAAAGTACATTGTTAATAAGCCTTTATACTAACCATTCGGGGAAAAAAGACACTTTTACACTAACAAAATTAACTAAACAGAAAGAAGTGATTCAAACTTGTGGAGAAATGGTTTCAAGTATGCAGCTGATAATCCTTTACCAAACAGAACTGAGAGAGAGAGAGAGAGAGAGAGAGAGAGAATTAGGGAATATGTCTTTGAATATTTCATGATCATGCATATAGATACAACCTTTACCTAAGCCATGATAGTATCCTAAACAGCAGAAAAAATTTTCAAAATAAAGTATTCAAGGAAACTTTGAAACAGGAAGGGTGCAGTAGTTAACATTCTTCTTATGACTTCATAAATGGATGTAAAGAATGATGCATAAACTCTAAAAAGAAATGGATAATCAGAGTCAATATCTCCTACTAGCACACACAAACAAGGCTGAAGAATCTATATTTTCACTTCAGACCAAATTGCCCTTTACAGTGGTAACCAAAATCCAACTTCGCGATGCCAGGATCTGGGAGAGCCAGGATCAATCTTGATGGCAACATCAACAAGGATCACATAATTTCACTTACATAGGAGCTATGATGCCTGGATATAGCATGGTTATGAAAGGGACAAGGCACGGATATGGAAGGGACACAGATTTGACACAAAAAAAGTGTAGTATCGGATTCGATACAACATAATGCGTTGCCCAATTTAAAGTATCCTTGCGTCATAGCATACGAGTTTATTGACCAATATGAAGGCACAAAGAAGGCACCATCGGACTGGGTTTTAGTAGTTCAGTACAAGGGTTAGGCCCAAACAGTTCCATAATAAGATTCATTAATACTATGTATAAGGGCTGTTCATAAAATTATGAAACCACGAGGGATCTGTGTAATTGATAGAAATTCTGTTCGCAGGATGTTACAGCAAACTAGCTGAACATGAGGCGTAATTATCTGGGTCAACTAGGGCCAAATGCACAAAGGACCTGTACACTCTGGGTAGTCAAAGGCTCCACTTTCAAGTGGTGAAGCCTTTTACTAAAATCATAGGTCATGTGGGGCTCACAACCAGAAATGTGGAGACTATCAAGGGCATCCAAGGAATTTCTAGTTCTGTTTCTTTTGGTTATTTTTAAGAATTTAATCACGCTGAGAATTCAAGTTAGGGATAGAGGAAGCACAGATGTAGTGGCACAATACTCTCCTTGAAAGTTGTTAGGGTTTACATCCATGCGCACACACATGCACACACATCTTTGCTACCTGGCATGGAGATAACATATGAGACAACTGGTGGGACCCACTATATGATCAATCAGAATGGACACACACATACACAAACACACTCCCGATCACCTGCATACAGTGCACATGGGGATTTCCACGTGCACCTAAATATTGGGCCCAGGTGGTGATGGGACTTGGAGGGACCAAAAGATCTGATTCGGGCCTACCTGTGTACAAAATATGGCAGTTCATTCTACCCCCTTGATCAACAGCCAACAAATTTTCACCTCTTAAAGAAGTATGCATCGTCAATCCAACGATGCAATCCGGAACAAAATAAAAAGGGATCAGATTAATTCAAGGGAGGTCTTGATGCAAGCCAATCCATGATCCGTTCTAGATCTTGATGGGCCCCACCTAACCATGATCTACCCAAGATCAGGGGTCCCTATCCCTCAGATAGTTTTTTTCTAAATAATAGATTTGTTTCCTATTTTATGCTGGACTAGGATTAGATATTTGCTTATTTTATTTTTAGCATATTTTGATTGTTAAGAAACATTCTATCCTATATATAAATGAGTCCCCATTGTAATTGGTTATGCTTATTCAATTAATAAAACAAAGTTTTTCTCTCAATATGGTGTCTACTGTGAGTGTGAGTGTGCCCTAGGGCAGGAATCCATCTTTGGATTTGATTAATTCCTCAGGAGATTGATCTACACTTCAATTGGAGATCCAAGGCTATGCTAGATTGGTATCAGAGCCAAGATCCGGTCGTCTTCACAGATTTCTTCCCGTTCTTCTATTTCCTCACTTTCTCATCTCCCAATCCCCTAACCCCATCCCATAGAAACCCAACAGCCCCAACCCTTTGTCAGCCAAACCCAGAAATCCGATAACTTCCTAACTGAAACCCTTCTTCCCAAACAGGAACCCTACTTCCACCCCCAACCACCAACCATCCTATGAAACTCCAATTGTAAACCCTAAGTAGAATCAACTCTGTCCAACTGCTTTCCCGATCCATCCCAAATGTATCCCTACCCACTGAAAAACATCCCGACCCATCTCAACCACATCCTGACCCTCCCTCAAGCCCTTTATCAATCAGCCCTAACAACAACTACTTCAGCCACAGAGACCACCGAAACCCATCTACGTCCCCAACCCTACACTAAACCACAAGCTTGCCTCCGTTTGACCATCGCTCATTCCATCTCAACCAGAACCCAAAATCCTGACAACCTTAACCGATTTAGCCATACCCAAACTCTATTCGAACCTAGCTCAGTCCCTTTCGACATCCAAACCCTCTGTCCCCCCTCTTCTTCTAATCATTGTAACCCAGTATCAAGCGGGGGAAAAAAAAAGAATAAGAAGTAGAAGATTTGACGAAGAAAACAAAGAACAGGACATCATGTATGCCTTGGTTACTAAACAAGTTGCAGAAGACAATCCCACCACCTCCATTCCATGAGAATTGAAGCCATTGCTGCAAAAATTTGCTTATTTAGTTCTTGATGAATTGCAAAAGGAGCTCCCCCATTAGGGGACATTCAACATGCCATTAATCTTGTCCCAGAAGCTTCATTACCTTACTTACCTACCTATCAGCTGAGTCCTACAAAGCATGCTGAGTTAAAAAGACAAGTTGTTGATTTACTTCTAAAAGGATATATTAGGGAAAGTCTCAATCCATATGAAGTACCAACACTTCTCACTCCAAAGAAAGATAGAAGCAAACGTGTGTGGACAGCCGTGTAATCAACAAAATTATGGTAAAATATCGCTTTCTATTCTTCGTTTGAATGATATGTTAGATATGATGACTGGTGCATGTTGGAAGCAGGTGGGTCTCGTGGATAGATTTTCAAAACTTTTGACCCACTTGACACAGGGATCAACTATCCATAAGACCAAAAACCCAATCCAGGATGCATTACCCTCAATCTCGTGACCATGTACAGTAAATATTCTATCTAAAAGATAGAATCAAATAGCACTAAATATCCACGATAATCTACTACATGAAAGAAGTAGATCATACCTTTGGAAATCCGCAGTGCTCTAATGGAGAAGTTGCGACTCTACTTGATGATGAGAATCTTCAACACCTCTTAGCCTTCCACGCTATGACCCAAACTGGATTTCTTTTCTCAAGAAGATTGGTGGAATCTTCAGGAGAAATCCCAACTCGAAACTCTAAGGAACTAGAAGAGAGAAGGAGAGAGAAACCCGTGCAACTCTTGCACGAATAGGGTTTTGTGCGTGAGAGAGAGTCTTATTGGACGTCCAAGAGATTTTATAGACTTTCAAATCTCTCACTTGTCTAATTGAAATAGAAGTCTTACTTTCAAAGCAATTAGCAACTTTCTCCTTTCCAAACTCTTCTTTCTAGAGTTCAAGTCGGATTAATATTTTCCAATATCTTGGGCTAGCGTGGGGACCACTAGGGATTCCTTAGAAAGCTGGCTCCAACTGGAACACCGCGACCCCACATCTCATGTGCAATCCGGGCCCACAGTTAATTGCAAATAACACCACTATATAAATGCAATTGCACTCCAGTCTTAGGAATAAATTACAATGAAGACCCTAAACTTCCCAATTACCACAAGTAGGCCCCTCTTTCAATATCCGTGGACCAATTGAAATAAATCTGTCTCTTCCAATCTAAGTTCCACATCTTATTTTCCTTGAGCCCCAATTAATCACAGTAATCATCAATACCATCCAATTAACTCTTAATTGAGATGGGTGCGCACTTACTAATGACAAATCCATTAATTGGCACAAGGGGATAATAGAGATAGATTCCATCTTGATCATTCAATGTTCCCACAGTTCTACTACCACATACCCAAGACACCGAGGTGTTAACCTATAGTCGGCCTCACTCATTGGTGACTCAAAGCAAATGAATAGATAGAAACTTGAGTTCATCAATGTCTCAGGATTGAGAGCCTATTGCTAGAGAATTATGAGAGCATACCTTATTATTGAGACGGAATTCCATAAGGTGCATCTCATGGTCCTTCAATACATCAAATGTACCAGCACCGTGATCCAGAATCTTACATTCTGATGATCGAGACAAATCACACTATCTCATAGTGATCAAAGTGCTGCAACCTTATCAAATGAGATGCCCAGTCTCATTACTGGTTGTGAAGCTATTTAAGTATAAGATTTGTGACATATATCTCCCGCGTGTGGATCTCATCCATACACATATATCACATCTAATATACTAATGGGACCTGGTTCAACTCATGAACCATTATGTCATATGTATTGGTCATGTGCATGAAGTAGTAAAATAATATTCATCTCATGAAAATAAAGCATGATTTTATTGATAAATAAAGAAATTAATCAATTTAT
Source organism: Sextonia rubra (assembly GCA_037013555.1). Classification (NCBI taxonomy): domain Eukaryota; kingdom Viridiplantae; phylum Streptophyta; class Magnoliopsida; order Laurales; family Lauraceae; genus Sextonia; species Sextonia rubra. The sequence goes on from JASUAD010000011.1 coordinate 14,430,060, forward strand.
TACATCAACTGATGGATTGAGTCCACAAAATCTAACAGTGCATACATTTTTTCTAAAATTTAACTGCGAAGTGATTATCATCAAATCCATATAAGACAAGGTAATGAATGAAAAGCTACCTTTAAGATAAAGGATGGTACGAATGGTTGGTTATTCCATTCGGATTAACCAATCATCCCAATACATTTGTGCAGGTCATGACATAGTTGTTACAGCCTTTTGTTGGGAACTTCGTCGCTGTTTACTTCGATGATATTTTAATTTACAGCAAGACAAAAAAAGATCATTTGCAGCATTTGGATAAAATCTGTCAACTCCTTCATTGGGAGAGTTTCCATATAAATCTCAAGTGCACATTCATGAGTGATTTTGTTATTTTCTTTGGATATGTTGTTTCTGCGCAAGAAATAAAAATGGATCCTAACAGGACATGGCAATTCTTGATTGGCCCATTCCTAATACCATTATTGAAGTTCGAAGTTTTCATGGCCTTACAACTTTCTACGAAAGATTCACCAAAAACTTCAGTAGTATCATGTCTCTTCTTACTGAATGCATGAAGAAAGGTGACTTTAAGTGGACTAGTGCAGCCACAAGGGCTTTTGAAAAGATCAAGAGAAAGATTACAAAAGCACCACTTCTGCAAATTCTAGACTTTGATAAGGTTTCCGATATTGCTTGTGATGCGTCAAATGTAGGCATTAAAAGTGTTCTTAGACAAGGGCATCCAGTCGCATTCTTCAGCAAAAAACTTTCTGGTGCTAAGCGAAAGTATTCTCCCTATGATCTACAATTCAATTCCGTTGTACAAACACTTCGTCACTAGAGACATTAATTGATTGGCAAAGAATTCGTGCTCTATTTTGATACTAATGCTTTGTAACATTTACACTCCCAACAAAAGATTAGTGCCAATTGTGCTAAATAGAGTGCTTATATACAAGAGTTCACTTTCAACATTCGACATAAAGCAGGGAAAGATAACTTGATAGCTGATGCATTAAAAGTCGGCAAAAGCATCTTTTGATAGCCATGTCTACTAGTGTGTCTGACTTTGATCAGATCACGCAAGATTATGCAAGTGACAAAGACTTTGGCTCCATATATGTCGATATTATCAATGGTGATCACAGTAAGCATCCTCATTATAGCATTCATGATGGTTTCTTTTTTAAAGGTACACAACTCGTCTTTCTGCTACTTACATTCATGAATATGTTGTTCTAGAGTTGCATGCCAGAGGTTGTAGTGGGCATTTAGGACGCGACAAAATGCTTGCTCTTGTCAGTAACAGATATTTTTGGCCCCACATGAAGACCAATGTTGTTCACAATTGCAAGAGATGTCTAACATGCCAGCTACACAAAGGCAACATGAAAAATACTAGATGTGTCAGCCTTTACTTGTTCCTTATACTCCTTAGGAAGACATTAGCATGGACTTTGTGCTAAATTTGCCCATGACTTCCTTTTTAGGTTGATTCTATCTTTGTTGTTGTTGATCGCTCCTCGAAAATGGTGGACTTTATTCCATGTGCTGCAACTGTTGATGCTTATAAAGTGGCTAAATTATTTTTCAAAGAAGTTGTTCAACTACAAGGCCTTCTGAAGACAATTGTGATTGCAATACAAAATTTATGAGCTATTTTTGAAAGACCTTATGGAAAATGTCCAACCAAGGTTTAAAAAATTAGACTCGGCCAACTCGGGCGAATCACATAGGACTCGATCAAGTCAAGCTCCAACTCCTTTTGTAGGGAAAAAAAAAAAACCCTTAAAACATAGGAGCCCCAACCCTATGTGGGTGAGGTGGGAAATGAGGAACAGGAAAAGAAAAAGAAAAAGGGGGAGGGGGAGGGGAGGGGGGGTAGAATGAGTACCTGGCTGGAGCAGCAGCAACATACGACAACAACAAACTAAAAGAGGTAGAGTAGCAACCAACAAACGACGGCGGCGGCAAGATCAACAAGCGGCAACAGCCACCTCCTTGTCATCCCCTCTAGCCAATGCAAAGAGAGCCTTTCTCCCTCTTTCACCTCTTTCTCCCGAGCGTAATAAGCCTCCCAATTGTTTTATTTTTATCCTTTTTTTCATTTTATGTTGCATATAATGACTGGGCGAGTCCGAGTGATGCAAGCCAGATCCAAGATCCAGCCCGGCATTGATGGGCACTTTGATGGGCCCTACTTGATCCATAATCTCCTTAAGATCAGGAATCCCTATCCTTAGTTAGATAGTTTTAATTATTTATTTATTTCCTATTTTATGTTGAGTTGAGATTAGAACTAGCTTAATTTATTTTAGTAAGCCATGCTTGTTTAGAGTTAGTCTTTCCTAGCTTGGAAACAATCACTCCTATATAAAAAGGAGTCTTTCATTGTAATAAACATGCTTATTTTTCAATAAATTAAAGTTCTCTTTTGATATTTATCTCTTTTATGATGTTTTTCCTCTTGTGATCGTGCCCTAGGGGCTGGAATCCATCTTTGGATTCGAACAATCTTTTGGAAGATTGTTTTACGATCGATTGGAGATCCGGAGCTACACCAGTTTGGCATCGAACCCAAAAACTGTTTGGGCCTAAGTTTAGGTTAGTCCAGCCCGAGTGAAAAAAAAAAAGGGTGCAACAATCCATTCAATTCAGCCTATTCCATTTGGCCATGGGCCATTGATCTTGAACAATGATATTTGGGCCATCTAATATCTGATTAACGAACCATCTGCTCAAATTTATTTCACTCATCCACATCTACATCAGTTTATTTTTCAAAAGAGTTAAATTTTGTTCTCCATGCATCCAAATCATCATGAGAACTTTTGGACATTCTGTTGAAGTTCAAAGATTTGTCTACAAATACAAATATAGAGAATGGTATTGTGAGAATGAATTCTACTTAGAGCAATTTCTAAATTTAAAGCAAAAAGAATTAACAATTAATGAATATACCCGCCATTTTCGAGAGTTGCAACATATCTGTGAGTTAGAGGTGGTTGAAACACATATTTTGGGTCGTTATATCAAAGGTTTGAGACCAAACATCTTAGAGAATATGAATGGTTGCGACACTCGCATGGTTTGAAGACCCAGACTCGGGGCCCGACTCGGGCCTGCCCAAGTCCAAGTCAACTCAGCCGAGTCGGCTGGGACTCAGCCGAGTCCCTTTTTTTTGTTTTTTTTTTGTTTTTTTTTTTTTTTTGTAGTTTAAACAATGTATTAAAATGATTAAAAATTCTCAAAAATTGTAAAAAATTGAAAATTAACCTTAGGGGCCCCTCCAAAACTTCCGAGTGTACCTTTATAATTCCTGAACTATTTATACAACGAACATTATATTATGATTTGTGAAAATTGAAATATAATGTGAATTATGAACTATGAACTATTAAATGAAAATCAATTAAAATCAAACTAAACTCTCAAGTATGGAGTATCAACTAAGAATTGAAATATCAATTATCAACTATGAAGTATGAAATAACAAATGTCAAATGGCAAACATATGGTCATAGGGTCACACCTTAGTCCTTAAAACATTTTTCATAAAACTTAATACCATGTTGAATGCGTTGCTGGTTGGATGTCGTCGTAATCATCATCGTCATATTGTTGTTGACGATAGTATTGAGCAATATCAAAATTGAAGAACTCTTGTCCTCCTTGTCCTTAATTGAATTGTTCAAGGATAGTGAGTCGGTGGTAGTACTTGATGCATAGGTGTCATAATTACTCCATATGCTCTTGCCCACCATATCCAGGTAAAATACGACCGTACGCACCATATTGCCCAATTAAGGGATTAAATTGTGGCTGCTCATAGTCACTATATTGTTGTCCTCCATATGGACATGATGCTAGTTGATGTGATTCTTCATAAAATTATTCTGATTGCTCTCTTCCTTATCCACCAGCAGGCTCAGGTTCACCACACATTATAGATAGTGATATTATCCTTAAATTATTCATTATCACCACCATCATCTGGTTATTGTGCATAAAAACCTTGATCCCCTCGTGGTAAGCCACTTTTACTGGAAGACGATATATTGCATTCTTCTTCTTCTTCTTCATGAGTGGCTAAATACTCGCTTGCCTGACCCTTTTCTTTTGTTTTCCTCTTGCATTGGAGAGTTGAATCTTTAAGAAGTCGTTTGGCTTTGGAGAGGGTTGAACTATCACTCGAACCTAACTTATCCTTAGCCCTTTTAACACGTTTTAAACTAGAATGTGTCAACTCTGACCCGCATTGTGAGCTCTGTGAGGGCCCCTCTGCCACACTCTTCCCCTTTTCCCGTATGGTAGCAGATCTGCAAAGGGGAGGTAGGGGTGGGGGTTCCGAACTCTGTTTTGGGGGCTCGGTTTCATCAGGATCATACATGCAATCATCTATGAAATCTGTATTTAGTAAAAATGCAGCCTCTCTTTCAGCCAACTAGTCCTCCAACGAGTCATCTTCTTCGAATATATAATCCAAATTAATTGGATTATACTCTCCGTTATCCCTTCTTTGGAGATTTCTTGCCCTCAACCTCATATTATAATGGACAAAAACCAACTTATCCAATTTCCCCATATTGAGGCAATTCCTGGTTTTCGTGTGGATCAAGCTAAATGTACTCCAATTTCGTTCACATCCAGATGATAATGTTGTTTGGCTCATAATTTTTCTTGCAAAATCTTTTAAGGTCAGGAGCATCAGGGCCAAAGTTGTTCCACCATTCAGCTTTAATTAAAATTTAAATTAGGCCATTCCCCATGAGAAAACTATAATTGATTATTAATCCACTAAAGATTATTAAAAATATAACATACTTGGATCTATCCTTTTACGAGACATTATACAGAGCATATCTCCAAAACTTCCAAAAGCACCTTTATAATTCCTCAACTATATAATTATCAAGTTCAAATAAATAAATTACAACTGTATTGGTTTACTAGTATCTTGATGCAAACAAAATGTGATATTATGAAACCTTACTTGGTTAAGAATTGCAATTTCTTCATCTTGTCAGTAACCATTATCTCTAATGTTTTTTTAAAGCCTCATAAAGCTTCCTCATGCTTGGAGAATCCCTTGCTATAAAAGCATGATGGGTTCAAGAAGTATGCTACATTATGTCATAAAGTATTATATTGATTAAATTCTAATAAAGAAATCAATGTTTAAAACTTCAAACATAAAATGAAGCAACTGTGTATATCTTAATTTACCTACGGTGTGTATATCTTGATGCAATTGGTTGTTCCATCTTTCATCAATAATTTTCCACAGCGTCTTATAATAAGTCCCATACTTTTCTCGAGATCTTGCCTCAATAGCAAGTTTCGCAAGATCCATTGCATTATAGATATAGCTCGTTATAGGCTTCATATCGCCATCTACCACTTTCAACACCTTCACAAGCAACTCAAGTATGTAATTTTCTCAACCTAATGTCAAAAATTTGTACCCAATTCCTTGTACAAAATGTGGCAATCTCTATCTTGAAAACGTAGATTTTATATATGCTTCACTCATCCATATCTACATTATGTTAGCCTTATGACGACAAAGACTCTCCAAAGCCAAAAAATTGATAGCAAATCTTGCAACAGTCGGCCTCAAAATCTCACGACCATTATTGAATTCTCTCATCATATCGGTCAACCACTGATAATTGTATATCAAACTTGTAATACTCTTTTCATCTTCAATAGTGGAGTGGACATCTTCAATCCTCCAATGTACCCAAACATATGATCAATACAATGTGCCGCACACAGTACCCAAATAATATGTGGAAACTTGTCATGTAATAGTTTCCCCACTGCCTTAAAATTCGCCGCATAGTCTGTCACAACTTGAACAACAATCACTGAATCCCTCAATCATTTTTAGTGCTATATCCATTAAACTAAACAAATATTGGGCATCCAATCGATGTCCTTTTGTATCTACTGAGTGAATAAAACATGGTCTCGTTACAGAATAAGCGATAAAATTATGTGCCGCTTATTGTTACTTGTCCATCCACCACAAATAAGTGTGCACCCATATTATTTCTAAGTCTCAATATGGTGATACACGTACTTCGTATAATCTCTATACCCCATATCAAGATATTTGCCGCTAATCTCATAAGCGGTAGGTGGTTTAACTCCGGGACCCACCTCAGCAATGGTATCCACCATTGCCCGAGAGTATGGTGAGGTAGCCACATTTGGAGAAATCCAATTATAATGGAAGAACTTTGAAATTGCTCTACCTATCTTCAAAGCTCTGGTTTTCATATCACCCATCATAGAATTAAAAATCTTGGTTTGCTTCATGCTTTGGGTTCTATGTAAAAATGGATCTAAGGTACCTTTCCTTACTGTATCCTCAGAAGGGTTCAGAAGTACTCTTGAAGGTCCGGCCCCACCTCATTGTTCTTCGAAACGAGCAAGCTTAGCTTCATAAGCTTGACGGCTTTGCTTCATTGCCTTCCTCATATTGCTAGCCTCTTCATCCTCATCATCATCCTCCTTAGAAGAGTCATCAATCCTCTCCATTGGAGGAACCCTCTTGAAATTTTTTCTTCTCTACTTTTTCAGTCTTTTTTCAGGATAAAATGTCCCTCATTTTTTTTCCTGACTTCAGTGGGGACATTTGGAAAACCTTTTGCATCTCCTGAAATATGTGCAAGATGCTATTTAAATCTGTGGATTCCACCATGCATGGTTTTGCCACACACCATTTACATTTCACCTTATGACGGTCTCCACCAACAATCTCTCCATGAGTCCATCCAGGATCAACTTCCCTCTCTTTCTTCTGTGGTGCCATTATATTTGTGATTAAAGTAACTAGTAATCTACAAAATTTGTCAATTTAGAAAAATATATTAATACCCCATTATCTTTTTGTCAACCATCTAATCTAACTCTAGAAAACATGTTAGAATGTTACAACTAAGTTAGTTGAACTAATAAGATTAAAAAAACCATATATCTATCTACTAGGCAACACATCCATTAAGTTCACATACATAACATAACAAAATGTTGAAAAAAAATATGTTTTTTATATAATTAATTTCTAAATCCGAGGCAAAAATTAAAAAAATTACATGTTTCCAAAAAGTTGAGTGGAAAATCCACCCACAAGCCTACATGCATACCCTATCATCTTTTCCAAACTATATAAGCATGTACAAATCAATAAATATAATTTTCTATTTATTTTATGCAAAATATTATAAAAATTACAACTTTAGATCATATATGCATAGATCTATGAAAAAAACCATAAATCTATGCAGTACATACCCAAAAGTGTGAGAATCTATAAAAAAAAAAGAGTAAATCATGAAAAAAAATTAATTTTTTCTATTTTTTAAAAAATTCGAGCCAAAAAATGCAAAAAATATATATTTTCCATGGCAATCATAAGTAAAAATTTCAGCCACAACCACAACCAACATAGTATGATCCTCTCTCGTCCATGTAAGAAAAAAAAAAGAAAATACATACCTCAAACACCAAAATTTCAATACCCCTCTTTTGAATTAGTAGTCATGATTTTTTGAAAGCATAAATCTCTAAAAAAATACAAATTTGAGCCATGATCTCTTCACAAAGAGTCTTCTCCCAGCCTCCCCAAGCCTCTCCTCTCTTTTAAAACATGAAAAATGAGTGTTTAGGGCTCCCTCCACCCATATATATGTTGGCCAAGTCCGTCACTGTACGGACTCGGCCAAGTTTTTAATCCATGGACACTAGTCAAGCAGCATACTTAGAAGCCTTTCGTGTTGAACATCTGCTTTGATGGTCTTGCATACGATAATGTATATCCCAACAAAAACAAAGAACACATGTTGTGGAAAGACTTTTCGCCGGAGAAGATAATCCCACGATTGTCATTCGCCGCCTCCTCAACACAAATGAAAAGGAAAAAAAGAAATGGAGAGAGGCAGAGAAATTCCACACACGGGTGAGAGTCAAAGACAGCTATTAATTTGATTATTAACAATGGTAGTATAATGAATTTTGTCGCATAGTGTAACGCTCCGATCCCCTTTGAGTCAGATTAGTGGCTCATTAGTGTGTGTTTTTGTTGTTTTATTCTTTTGGACTTGGTTTTGGGCTTTGGATAGGTAGTTGAGTAACCTTTGACCTGAGATAGGTAGTTCTAAGCCCTTTTTCGTAATTTCGCTTTTGCTTTGAGTGCATCATCTTTGCATCATCTTGGTGTCAGCACGTGTATTTTGTTGAGCTCGTTATATTTCGTAACTGTGTCAGATCCGTTCGGAGTCAATTGGAGAAGTTGGACCCCCGTGTGACTTGAACTGTAAATAGGTGAAACTCTTCGGACTTTGACTTAAACTTCAAAACCTATATATATGAGTCAGGACCCAGGTGTCTTCTTCTTGTTCATTTCCTTCGATGCTTGCATGCAACAACTCCAGAGAAGCTCCACGTTGTTTCTCTCTTCCTCTTACTTCTTTCTCTTCCTCACGTCCGGTTGGTGTGAGTGTGACTTGGGTTTCTTCTCTCATCTCTGTTTGTGGCTTTGGTAAGTGGGTTCTTTGTGTTTCTTCTCCAAATTTGATCTCCCATCTCTTCCTCTCTCTGTGCATGCTCATGGATTTGTCATTTGCTTTGCTTTGTTTGAATTTTAGTTGATTTGGAGCTTGAGTCAGTGGATTGGCAGAGTTTGAGGCAAGTATAAGTACAGGCTTTGATAACACATATGGGTATTTTGTTTGATTGCTTTGATTCCATCTCATGCTTTGTATAGAATGCTTTACAGCCAATTTCTAAGATGTTAGGATCAGATGAGCTTGTTTTGGAGCAGTTTTTGTACCAAATTTTCGTTTCTGTACTCAACCCGAATTCGTCTCTGTATTGTACGGCTAAGCCGTAAATTTCTACGGCTCACTTTCCAGAGACTTGAAATTTCGAGTTTGTTCTACAGCTAGGCTACAGCTAAGCCGTAATTTGTTCTACGGCTGAGCCGGAAGCTAGCCGTAACCCAACCGTAACCCAGCCGTGAATTAAATCTCTGATCAGTCGAAACTTTTCTGATATCAGTACTCTTACGGTGAAGCTACGGCTAAGCCGTGATGGTCTACGGCTAAGCCGTGGACTCCACCGTAGCTCAACCGTGAGATGTATCAGATCAGAGGTGGAAGATGATAGTTTAGCCGTGTTCTGAAGGGAACCACGGCTAAGCCGTAGTGCATGTTACGGCTAAGCCACAAGATGCATACGGCTAAGCCGTAGGTCACCCATGACTAAACCGTAAGACTTGTAACATATGAATGAAACTTAGGATAATGGTGTGACTTTGTAGGGCTTATATACATGAAACCATACACGTAAACCGGCCCAATGGATTCCTTGGATCGCATGAATAGTCTGTTAGGCTGTGACTTATTCATGTGAGTGTTGATCACTGTTAAGCACCTCCCCATGGGTGTTGGTTTAAGGGACTTCGATGCACATAAGGATTACATTGCAACACTAGGATGGCAACGATGCATCGAATAACTTAAAACTACATCAACATGCACGGTTAGTGACAGTGAACAACTAGATTAGGACTGGCTTGTAATGAACCTTGACTCCGTATTAATTTGAGATGCATTGCATATTGTTTATGGTTTTGCCCTCTGTTCTGTTAATCTATGTTTACGCATTCCGCAGTCATTTTGCTTTCGTCTTGTATATCTGTATTATTCTTCGCTCTGCACTATGCTTTGATCTATGCTGTGCTTGACTTAATCTATGCTCTGTCTTTGGCTTTGTATATCTCTGTCTGGTTTGGGTATTCCCGGGTGGCTCTGCCCAGAGATTAATACGTGAGGATAAGATCCGGTCTTTGTCATCAGTGAGTCCAAAGCGGATAATCTCCCTTCTATTAGATTTGATTTGATTGGTATTAGTCTGGCTCTACTCAGCCTCAGCCCTAGGATGCCCGACGGGGTACCTCTGGCTTAGATCTCTGTATCTCTGTATCACTGCAGTGTCGCTTTGTCTTGGGACCCCGGAACCCAGGAAACTGAGACCCACTTGTACCCTTGGCCCGGTCAGTGGTGTTCTCCTCTGCTCTGCTTTGCTCTGCTCTCTATTGGAGAGAATATGGTTAACGTAGTAGCCACTTAGTTCAGTATTTCTATGTTTTGATTCACTTATCATTGTTTACTTCTATGCACGATTTGCTTAGCATACTAAGATGAAACTCTGTATTTAATCTTCTGTCATTACTTTATTCACTTTGATACTATGAGTGTTTCATCCCTGTTACTTGTATTTGCTGGATCGTTGTATTCATTTGTGTTGTCTGTGGTGTTGCAGGCACAGATACCTTGCCCAGCTCCCCGGCGGTCGAGGAGGCTGCAGGGCCGAGTGTAGAGGCACCTTCCGGTTTGGCAGAGTGGGCCTGATCACCTCTGCCGAGTGCGTGCATGCATACTAGTGGCCTTTTGTTTTGAGTTTTGGTTTTTGGGGCTTTGTATTTGGACACTTTGGACTTTGTACTTTGTATATTTGTACACCTTTATTTTGTTGTGTACTCAGACTTGTACTTGGTTTTCATGTATGGTATTTCGCTTTGACTTTCCATTCCATATTTGTTTTCCGCATTGTTTTGGCTTCCGCTATTTTCCTTTGTTGCTTGCTATGATATGTACAGCTTCCGCGTACGCTTAGTTCGCACGTGTTAGATCCCTTGTGTGTGTGCATCTGGACTGGGTTTGGATGCACGTGCACGGGAGTACGTGTGTCACCGGTTTAGCTTTTCGCTAACCCCCCCGAATTCTGGGCTCGGGTCGTGACACATAGGAAGTTATTGACAAGCTTTATTTGCCAACTAAGAAGCTTCGCGAGCCCTACCAAGTTACATGGTCTAATGGTTACATTATTCCCGTAACTCATAGATGCTTGGTATCATTCAAGGTTGGTAATTATGAAAATAAAATTTGGTCTGATGTGATCCATATGAATATTGCTCATATTATTTTCTAACGACCATGGACTTTTGACCGGCAAGCGTGCCATGATAAAGAAATGAACACATATACTTTTTCGTGGGAAAGAAAATAGATTGGACTCCATCCATTGCAATTAACAGCCCGATCTTCATCCACATCATCATCTTCAACTAAAAAACCAAAGCAAGATAAAAAAGAAGGAATACAGAATCATGACATCATGATTGCACCAAAGGAGATGGTAGCCATGACAACTGACATTAAGGATGCAACAACAATGCAAGATCAAGGCTATCTCATGAAAACTTCAGAACAAGTAAAATATATCTAAGATAATGTTAATCAAGGGCCACAAAAGGTAGAAGACGAACAAAAACAAGTGCACATTGCAGAATTTGATCAAAAGGCTTCAAAAGAAGAACATGGAGAAGCAAATATTAAAGATAGTGATCGGTTTAGCGATACTATTGACCATCAAAGAGAATTGATTGTCCCGCCACTTCCAGAAAATCCAATTAGATCATCAACAATGAAATCCATTGTTCCAATTGTCTCACAAGCAGTTCAAATTGTTGAAGTCCCCCACATTGACTTCATCTTCGGACATCACATATGGATTTCTAACAGTCAACAATTGAAGTATCTAGTAGTCCGTTCACACATAAGCGCTCCATGCGAAGACCACGAGAACATTCTGATCTTCTTTTACATGGAAGAAAAGAATGCAGTAAGTTTTCACGTGTCATCCAAATGCAGATCAACAGAAAAAGCAAATGTTTGTGCAATTGATTTCAACCCCAGAGGACGTTTCGGACACCTTGCAGTCGAACTCCTCCCAGAATTTCTTAAGTTAGCAAACTCGTCGGAGTCGAGTTTTTCCAAGCTAAAGAGAGCTGATGCAGGCCAAATCCAAGATCCAACCCAACATTGATGGGCCCTACTTGATCCATGATCTCCTCAAGATCAGGGATCCCTATCCTTAGTTAGATAGTTTTAATTATTTATTTATTTCCTATTTTATGTTGAGCTGAGATTAGAATTTGCTTAATTTATTTTAGTAAGCCATGCTTGTTTAGAGTTAATCTTTCCTATTTTAAAAACAGTCACTCCTATATAAGGAGGAGTCTTTCATTGTAATAGACTTGCTTATTTTTCAATAAATTAAAGTTCTCTTTTGTGATTTAACACTTTTCTGGTGTTTTTCCCCTTGTGCGGGTGCCCTAGGGGCTGGAATCCATCTTTGGATTCAAACAATCCTTCAGGAGATTGTTCTACGATCAATTGGAGATCCGAGACTGCACCACCAAGTCACATAGACCCGACTCGATCATGGCCAAGTCCAATCGACTCGAACTCAGCCAATTTTTTAAAGCACATGTCCAACACCAAGCTTAACTTCTCCACTACTTACTACCTTCAAACTGATGGCCAAACAAAAGTGATAAATATAAGTCTTAGACAATTGCTACATTGCTTTGTTCGTGACCACATTACAAATTCGGACCAGTGCCACCTTATGGCTAAATTTGTGTACAATAACTCGGTTAACAAAATCCACTGGCAATTCACCATTTGAAACTGTTATAAGAGTTCGTCCGTGACTGCCTATTGACCTAGTGCCTTTATAGATTGATACAAGATAAGTGCCGATGCTGAGAGCTTTTTTCAACACATGCAACAAGTGCACAATGAAGTACGCCAACATATACCTACCCGCAACGATGTTTAGAAAAGGCAAGTTGGCAAGCATTGCCGATTTGTTGAATTTGTTGAAGGGGATATGGTCATGGTGCATAAACGTCTTGAAACGTTGCCTCTAGGAATTAATAAAAAGTTACAGCTTTGTAGCTCCGATCCATACAAGATTCAACAAATGATTACCTCCAACACCTATGTTCTCAACCTACTCTTCAATTCATGTCAGTTCTACTTTCAACGTAGAGGATCTTACCCTCTACCATGGCCATGATGATGATGGCAATACTAAGGTGCAGTCTCTTACCTTACCAATTAATCTCCCACCTCCTAATGAGATTGTTGATGTCCTTAATGATCAAATTGTATCTAACCGTCAAGGAGGTTACCAGAAGTTTTATGTTTATCGCCGAAATCATACCCCCTCCAATGCTTCATAGATCACTGTTGCCGACTTCCAACACCTCAATTCAGATCTTTATGAGCGTTATCAAGCACTTAACTCACTAGAGTTGAGATTTTCCAAGCCGAGGAGAGTTGATGCAGGCCGATTAAAGATCCGACCCAAATCTTGATGGGCCGGTAGATCTTGATGAGACCCACCTAGTCCATGATTTGCCCAATATCAGGGATCCCTATCCCTTAGATAACTTCCAATTAGTAGATTTTTTTGTTGGATTAGGATTAGATGGTTGCTTATTTAATTTTTAGCATGTTTTGATTGTTAAGAAACATTCTGCCCTATATATAGATGAGTCCCCATTGTAATTGAGTATGCTTATTCAATTAATAAAAAAGAGTTTTTCTCTCAATATGGTGTCTACCGTGAGTGCTCTAGTGCCTTAAGGCTGGAATCCATCTCTGGATTTGATCAATCTCTCAGAAGATTGATCTACTCTTCAATTACAGATCTGAGGCTGCACCAAGTCCTGTGTGTGGTCCATTCGAATGGAGATCAAGTGGCCCCCACTATGAGGTGCACACAAAATAGTCCATGCACACCAAGTGCATTGGATTATTTCTCTCTCTCTCTCTCTCTCTCTCTCTCTCTCTCTCTCTCTCTCTCTCTCTCTCTCTCTCTCTCTCTCTCTCTCTCTCTGTATATATATAAACAATCCCCATTTATAAAAACTCCCCTTTTTGCTCCCTTATTTATTTAGGACAAGAAGCCAATGTCATGCACAGCATCCCCTCATGAATTGATACTAGTCCAGATTTGATACTTATCAAACTCTCACTCACCATTTGATTGAAACCCTAAAAAATGGATATTTCTCCAAAACCATGAAAGTTTAGGGCCGTAGGTCAAGGGGTTAGGATGATATCATAGAGTTGACATTATGAACACCGGTAGGTCTCATCCAGATCTTTCCATCCAACGACATTTCATAGTTGTCATGCATCATAGTGGGATAGTGGGCCTCATTGAGAGGGGCATTTTTATGAAAAAAAAAAGAAAAAAACTACTAGGGAGTTTTCTAGCGCTATATATATTGCATGCGTAGACCACATAGAGATTGAATAAGACTCCCAATGGAACTTTTCAATTTGAGCACTTGTTGAGTTTCCCTCAAATTTTAAACGAATATTCCTTGGTTCGTTCCTTTTGATTGAACAAGGCTCCTATTGGATTGAGATATTTCTAATCTAAGGTCCATTTTGTGGTCAATTTGGTTCCTTGATGATTATTTGCAATCTGAATTTTCTACGATTATTGATTGTCAATTTTGGCTCTTGATGGTTTGATTGCATGAACAGGATTGCATCAGTAGGTATCATAGCAAATTGATCTTAAAATTTGTTATTGATTCTATCCTACCAAAATGACACCTCCCCAATGTGTATGTGGTCATAGGCAATTGGTTGAGAGCGACAAAAGCAATGAACCATATCCTAGGAATATGGAAATTCAGAATTTAAATTGGTCAAGAGTGACAAAAGCAATGAATCATATCCTTGGAATATTGAAATTCAGAATTTAAAAATAAAGGTTAAATAATTGACCCAATGCATAGAGCGTATGGTGCAACAGCACTGTGTGATGGTTTTAAATTTTAATCACAGATCTGAAAGCAAGGAATTTGTTCATCTGTTCCACGATTGGTCTCTGGAAGGAGACATTGAAATATTGAAAGCCATAATAGACAAGACAATGATCAGGATCTAAACATCAAATTGGATATTCCTGAACAAATGGAAAAATGAAAAGAGAAGTGTTTTGTGATTGGCTTAATACCATGAAAAAAGGTTTTGCATATAAGGATTTGGCAGATCATAAAAAAGTCAAATTAGTAGCAATGAAGCTTGGTGGTAGGGCTGACACATGGTAGGAACAACTTCAAAATCCCATCAAGGCATGCGTAAACCACCAATTACATCACAAGAAAAGATGAAAAACATACAAAAATTTGTTTCTTTCAATGCATTTTTAGGGTGTGTTCTGCTGGAGCACTTCTGCAGTAGTCGGCCATAAAACTCCATCATATTTCAGCGCCCAACTTTTTCTCAAGTTCGATGAAGTGTAGTTCAGCAATGAAAAATTAACAAAATCAAAATGAACTATTTTTTGTTGATAGCAACGATATGAATTTATCATCTAGGAGATAGGATTTGCCTTCCTGCACAAGAGGAAAGGCACGTTTCTTATACCGCAGCTGTACACAAGAAGGCCCTTAGACAACTGCTATTTACACAATTGCAATATCTCTAATTGCTCCATTGATGAAAACAAGGAGGAATTCCATTACTCATTGACTTGTAATGATGCCATAGAAGATGAGGATCAGTTGGCGTCCAATATTTGGGTGGACTATGGCCATCTCTCCAGAAATCAATGCCCACTTATCCGTGTTACACCGTGACAGAAGCTATTAACGTGTGACAGAAATTGAAGAATTGCAAGTGATAGAGACTGTGACAACCCAAACCTTGATAATAAGGGCTAAGATAATTAGGAATAATGCATATATTTTGTTTTCATGATGTTCTTGAATTTTAATTTGTAATATTAGGATTTCTTGAATATTTTATGACTATTTGTAGTCGGTAAGAATATTATATTACCTGTTTTGTTAGGTGATTTTGAAACTGGGCCCATTTTCCTTATTAATTGAATGATTGCTAGTTTGGATTAGGTTATTTTAGGGCCCAAAGTCCCTTTGGGAACTTGGCCTAAGTCCACCTATAGTGAGCTTTGAATACCAAAAAGTGTGACTGTTGGAATCCATCTAGAGTGACCCTTGAATGCCAAGTGATGACTGTTGGAGTTGGAGTACCCAAGCAATGTGACTCTTGGAGTTGGAGTACCCAAGGGATCTGACTGTTAGGCTACCCAAGTGGGACTTTCCACATAGGAAATTCCAAAAGTTGTGTCTCCTCACCTGTTTCCAAAAGTTGTCTCCTCACCTGTTATATAAGGGGCCACTCCCTTATTTTCTTCTACACATCTGTCCTATGGTAATTGAGAAAGAGAGAGATGGATGCTTGAAGCCTCCTCACATAAGGTGAGTAGAAATTCTTAACTTCTTGGTGTAAGTTCCTAATATGTTGAAGTATTGCTCTACAATTATGATTTTTTTTCTCTTATATGGTGGACCTGGATATAATACACCATCTGATGAACTATTTCCTTCCGCACAATGACTGTTGACCCAAACAATGCTCTGTCAAGTAGAAATTCTCCTTGCTTATGCTCCTTTTCTTTGAATTTTGTGATTGATGAGAGACTATGAATGGAGATGATGATCAGGTTAATGATAATCAGATTAATAATGATGCTTATGCTCCTCTTCTTTGAATTCTATGATTGATGATGAGACTATGGATGGGGATGATGATCAGATTAATATTTTCTAAGTTCTGCATATTTCAGCAGTAATAGATGCCATTGGAATACAATATATGGCTAGGAGTCCTCAACCCACACCCTGTGGATTTCCAAATCCATTGTAGCATGGATGATAAAATGTCTAGCTGTTGTTACCAACTCAAATCGGTAAAAGATGGGGTAGAAACCAACCAGATGTCCATATTTTCATTTTTCATGACATCATTATGCTTTTTTGTCAACATTGGTTGTGGGACCATATAACCCACATGGTAAGTGTTCTAATCCGATCATCTCATAGACCACACATGGGCAACCTTAGGGATATGGGATCCATATGAAGTGCACCTCAATAGGCCATCCATCAAAAGAATACAAGCCCTGCCCGTGCAGTGGAAGTTGTAGTCGACTATGAAACACCATTGTTGGGTCTGCAAACTATCTTCAAATAATTGGGACTCTACATAATTTGTGTATTGACATTGGTAGGGATGATAAAGATTGAAATTGACTCAATCCAGCTAAAGATAGATTACAAATCCTAGCTGAAACAGGATTTTTGCAGAATCATACTATCACAAGTATTTTAGTCGACGGGGGTATGGGACCCGGGTGGGCCACTTGATGAGTAATCTGGTCCCAACATCTTGTTGTGGGCCTAGGGGCGACCCTAGGGATATGAACCCTTTGTGGATTGGACCACTAGAGCCCACCATCCAACTGCATCAACTATCTCAGGCTTGAAACCCCCTTTTTTTTTCTCTACGAAATAGTGATGAATTGGTAACCATTGACTTGTATGAAATAGTTTTGAAATTAAAAAACAGCCCGCTGAAGTTTTGGTATTAATATAGCTTGGTTTTTGGAAATTATAGAAAAACCACCCTGAGGTTTTGGAATAATTAATGACAAGTCTTTCCTAAGTGTTCTCGTTTGTAAATATAAACTAGCATCGTAGCCATTATTATAAATCGTTGTTTGGGCCAAATTCCAAAGTACTGTATTTATTTAGTCTTGAACTTCTATTACATTTATCAATCATGTAGCATGAAGTTTTGATTAAAATCTCTGACTACATCTATCTGTTAAACGGTAGTTAACCCAAATAAGAAAACCTCAGATTTTGATGACTAATTACTATTGAATAATTCCTGGATTAGTTATGATGCTTGAACTTTATTGTTGATTTTAAGATTCTATTATTTACTTACGATTATATGTTATGCATCTCTACGATATAATGTAGAATCTGTTATAGACCTTATGATGATTATTTGAATATATCCGAATTATGATCAACTATGAATTATTTGGTTATAACTGAATTTTTATTATTGATGGTGATAACAAGTAGAATCTATAATAAGATATGGGCAATGCCACATACCTGGGCACCAATTCTAATTCGGAGTGGGGCTAGAACAAACCCAATGTATGTGGGACTGACTAGACATAAGAATGAGACAATGCTACAAGTTATGATGAATTATATTGAATTTATGAATGGATACGAATTTAAAACTATGATTTGAAATGAAGTAGCTGATTCCGATGGCACTGGATTCGACCTTGAATTATGAATCTTGGTGGCAGACTTGTCACGACAAGAATATGAATTTTCCTTATGGAAACCTAAGAACTACTATGAACTAAGATTGGTGGCAGCCTTGTCACGACAAGAATATGAATTTCCCTTGTGGAAACCTAAGAACTATTATAAAGTAAGATGAGTGACAACCTTGTCACGACAAGAATATGAATTTCCCTTGTGGAAACCTATGAACTAAGATTGGTGGCAGCCTTGTTACGACAAGAATATGAATTTCCCTTGTGGAAACCTAAGAACTATTATGAATTAAGATGGGTGACAACCTTGTCACGTCAAGAACATGAATTTCCCTTGTGGAAACCTATGAACTAAGATTGGTGGCAGCCTTGTCACAACAAAAATATAAATTTCCCTTGTGAAAACCTAAGAACTATTGTGTAGTAAGATGGGTGACAGCCTTGTCACGACAAGAATATGAATTTCCTTGTGGAAACATAAGAATTTCTATAAACTAAGATGGGTAGCAATTTTGTCACGACAAGAATATGAATCTCCCTTAATGAATGGTGACAATTTTGTCACGACAAGAATATGAACTCCCTTATGAAAGAACAAAACAATAATCATGGTGATTCACCAAAACCATGTTGTTTCATACAATTATGAATCTATGAACTTTCCTTCCAAAGAAAGCCTATGAATCCTTTGAACCCCGGTGTGATCCAAGTTAATTCCTTTTATGCTTGATAATTTTCCTTGAATTAGAAATTCTACTTACCAGTTGTACTGACTAGTGGTTCGCCCCACTTCAGGTAACATGATTGGGGATGAGCATATGATGTTCAAGATGAAGTAGGCTTTTGGAATGCGCATTGTGAGGGTGAAAGACAACATGAAATGAAAGAATGATATTCATAATGTATTTTTTTTATTATAATTCCAAGATTTAGTAATTATGCCCATGAAACTAAATTGTTTATTTGACTTATGTGTATGGAAAAATGATCAATTATAGTAGCAACACGGAATCTGAAGGGCCCTGGGTTCCGGGTCGTTACAGAGACCCCACATTCTAGATCAGCAACATGATCGACATGCCTTACAGCTAAGGACACAAGTGGATCTAGGGCTTCTAGATAGCACATTAAAGATAATAGGTTGGTAGCTAATCAACTTGACCAAATCAAGTGAATTGACTATCAAAACAAACAAGCTCTGAATTTTTCTACAAATTTCGTATGTCTCCTCCAAGGATTGACCTTCTATTAAATGAGATCAAAATGCCTTAATCAAGGCTACATATCAGAATCTCTCTTTGAAGCAGCACAAAGAAGAAGAACAACCAATGGGCTATTCTCCAAGCCAAAAGGCTTAGGATAATATATTTAGGTCTTACACCAAAGACCAGAATTCAACCTACAGGGAGAAGAAAACTGAAATCTCAATTCAATAATAATGTAGTCTATCCCATGGGAAGAGATTACATCTATTTATAACTAAATTACTCTCCAAATAAAGAAACAAACTAGTTCAATCCAAATAAGGAGTCCTAAATAAAATATAAAAGTAATTTCTAAAACTTAAAAAAGCAACCATTACTAATAAAGCAAATTATTAATCAATTTTCAGTGCTGGGCCTTAGACTTGGGCCTATGGGTATAAACTTTCAAACGTGGCCCATTGGTCTGGCCTACATCAGCACGCCCCAACTCGATTCCGGCGAGTTGTTAGCTTGGTTCTTTTCATATAAATCCGGATTGAGTCGCTGAAAGTCGATAGCTGTAATCCATGTTGCTTCGGAAAATGGTTTTCCTTTCCACTTGACCAAGACCTTGTGTAGTTCGCCATTCTTCGTGGAAACAAGTTGATCATCAAAAACATATTCAATTTCTTCCGGAGGATACAGATTGATGGGAAGCAAGAGAGTTTGTTCTTCAAAAAATTCATTTGCATGATGGCCATGATAAATTGTCTGATCTTCAACATTAAATGTGGAGCTTATATGCATGTCCGAAGGAAGGTCTAAAACATATGCATTGGAACTGATTTTCTTCAGAATCCTAAGTGGTCCTGCACTTCTTGGGTGTAACTTCTTGTATTTTCCTGCTAGAAATCGTTCCGACTTCAAACGAACCATGACCATATCTCCTTCATCAAATTCAATATAACATCGCCGTGAAACTGCATGCTTCTTGTAAGTCTCGGTACGTATAGCCATGAAATATCCATAGTACCATAAAACATAATTCGTAATCGTTAAACATGAAATATCCATAGTACCATAAAATCCATATAAAGAGAAGGGAGGATCATCCCTTTTCCCTCCAAACAAAAAAAAAAAAAAAACCAAATAAACAAACAAACAAAAAGCAAAAAAGAAGCCAATTTTAGTGCTAATTTCACTCATTTGATGCAACTGCAATTGCCTCTTCAGCACGATCAACAGCAAGTGTAAAGACCACGGTCTCCAACTCTGGCTCATCAAGCGAGAGATTAGCAACCTCAAGCACCCCAACATCCTCTAAGGAATCAAATGTATCTCTAGCAATATCCCACAGCTTAGTCTCACCTTGTATATATTGTGGGGTTTTTCTTGATAAAAGACGTAAATTGCTATGAATAAAAACCAAGTCTTCGACACATTTTGGCGTCATCTTGTTCCTTCTCACGGAGTGCACAAAGGAGTATGTACTCCAATTTCTCTCGCGACATGATGAAGAAGAAGGCTGCATAAGTAGCTTGAAAGCTAAGCCTTGAAGCATAGGTGCACAGGCTCCATGGATGGCCCACCAACTTGGTCCATATGGTATCGATTATGTAAAGAATCATACTCCCCGAATTCTCCCATCCCGAGTGAGAAATTGGCAAACTCTATGTTAACCAATGTGCGCTCCTCGGAAGTGGGGAAGTATTTGACAAGACATTTCTTTCTCTCTCTAGAAACCTGCACATCTTTATCTGGAAGAACTCAACTCGGGTCCTCTTGAGGCCATTCATCGCTATAATACCTTCAACAAAAGAAAGAAGGATTTCAAAATTACTTTATGATGAAAAAGTGTAATATGTTAAGAAATACTTGTAACTTGTCTAAAAGGAAAAGGCTTAAAAGTGAAAAGCTTAGGACTTAGAATTCACCTAGGATTCAGAGAATGTGCCAAGCAATGGAGCAGGGTATTGTTCTTGTTCCAACGATCAACAAGTATTTGGTGTACCACATCATAAAATAAGGATGACTCATCAAGCTGCTTCCCTTCATGCCTATATATTGTGGTCTTCACTTTTTCAATCATTGTATCCCACATGTCATACACCAAGTGAAGACAAGGCTAGTCTATATCACAAAGTCTAAGCATATCATAAATAGTTGTTGTGAAGGAAAAAATGTAGTCAACTTTATCCCACATAATGTCATCTAACAACCTTTCTTTTACAAATTTTGCCGTCCCCGTATCATCTTCTCGATAATGAGACCATTTGTCGCTTATAACCATAGCTTGGAGACCACGCTTTATAAGTTTGAATCTTTTAATCATGACAATCGCTGAAGCAAAGAGTGTGTCAGCCACAAAGAGCAATTTCAAAGTAATAAACTCATTGAACATGACCAAGCTCATAGAGTAATTCATTATAACATGCTTTATATGCATAACATCACCAACAATCTCCAATATCCAACTACGTTCATGATATGTCAATTGATTGTTTTCAACATTTTTTGCTGCACAAATGTTCTTCAATGCAAGATCGAGGGTGTGGACCACACATAGTGTCCAAATAATGTTAGGAAATTCTGTTTCAATGATATGCCCCGCACCCTTACAATTTGGAGCACTGTCAGTAATTATTTGAACCACATTCTCATGCCCAACATCCTTAATGACCTCCTTCATCAAATTGGTAATGAAATACTTGTCTTTTGTTTCACCTGACCAATCAACATCTTTAAGAAACATAGGCCCACCTTCCGACACAACCATGAAATTGATTAATGGCCTCCTTTGTGAGTCACTCCACCCATCACTCACAATGCTTACACCATTTTCCTTCCACGTGCCTTTGATAGGTTGCAACAATCTTTTAATATTTGCCTGCCCTCTTTGGAGCAAACTGGTTCTCAACGTATTGTACCCCGGAGGCACATAACCGATAAGTGGATTGTTGGCAGAAAAAGTGAAGGCATTTACAAAATATGGGTTTCTTGCTAAGTAAAATGGTAAACCCGCCGAATAAAACATCCTAGCAATCTCAGCATGTAATTGATCACAAGCTACTGAATTAAATGCCTTCTCAATGGGATTTGCACTTCCACTTCCACCCCTACCACTTGTCTTTCTCTTCTTTAGGTCAAACCCTCCTTGCATCATACTCATCATAGTCACAGAATTAGAACTCAATGAAAAACTAGGAACAAGTAAAGGTACTTTTTTTAGTACATTGGCCGTCCTCCTCAATTTTACTTCTAATTTTTGCATTTCAAAAATATCTTTTGTTGCAACTTTTGAACATGCAACAATCCCAAAACCAGGCAATTTTAACAAGTGAGCCTTAACCCTTGTGTATGAACTCTTTTTTATTTGATTGCAAAGATTGCATTGCCAAGTAATATTCCCCCCTCCATCACTAAGTTTATCAAACTTAGTTACATATCTCCACAGAGGCTTGTTTATATCCTCTTCAAATTGTGGGGATGTAAGCCAGAGCAACCAATGGAACTCATATTGCCAAATTCCAAATCTATATAATATAGATGCAAATTAGCACCAGGCACTAGCATTAACAACAAATTAACAGGAGATAGCGTCAAATTAACAATAGACAACAGCAAAAAAAAAAATAAAGAGCAGGCAAAGGCAGGAAGAAAGCTTCCAGCATTAATTTTTAAAAAAAGTACAATGCACAGCAGGAAGAGAAAAAACCACATACAGGCAAAGGTAGGCAAAGCAAAGATAAAGGCAGGCAAGCTTTTCAACACCATTTCATTAAAAAAAATGATGGCAGCAAAATAAAATGATATTGCACAGCAAACAAGCCCTAACACAGCAGTAAAATAAAAAAAAATGGCAGCAGCAAAATAAAAAATGAACAAAACTAATTTCACAGACAGGAGTACCAAGCAGGAGTGAAAATAATAATAATAATAATAATAATAAAAGACATCACAGACAGGAGTACCGAGCAGAAGTAAAAAAAAAAAAAAAAAAGACATCACAGACAGGAGTACCGAGCAGGAGTAAAAAATAAAAAATAAAAAATAAAATCACAAACAGGAGTACCGAGTAGGAGTGTAAAAAAAAGAAAAACACAACTGTGCATTGAAAAGATAGAGCAAAAATCAATTTCATCATCCCTATATTTTGCCCAAACAGAGCAAAAATCAATACCTGGGTGCTTTGAACGCGCAAGCTAGAGCGAGAGAAAGGAGCACCGAGCAGGATTACTTAGGTGCTTTTTTTTTCTTTGCCTTTCTTCTTCTTCTTCTTCTCCTTCTCCTTCTTCTCCTGCTTCTTCTTTTTCTTCTCCTTCCCACAGACTGTGGGTGTTGCTCTGCAAACGGTGGTCGCTACTTCTTCTTTTTCTCCTTCTCTGCAGACGGTGGGTGCTTCTTCTTCTTCTTCTTTTTCACAATCAAATCCACCGCTGGGTTCCCTTTGTTCGTCGATAGCCACGATCTCGTTCCCACTGCTCGTCGACAGCCTCGGACGGTGATGGGGTTTCGCCGATGGTTCCTGGGGTTTCGCAAATGGGCTCTGGGATTTCGCCGCCGGGATGGGGTCTCGCTGTTGTTTATTAGTTATAAATTAGATTGTGATGTTAGAATGTATTTATATTAGGTTAAGTGAGATTTGTAACCATAGTTGGACCTATTTGTAATTTGAAGGATCAGAGAAGGCTAGAGACAATATGTAAATATATGATTTTTTATTTCTTTGCATCATTGGTTCGAGGTAGTTACTTTAAGCCTCTTTAGTTCTTGAACTCCATTGTTTCAGTGAGCCATTTGATAAAAAATATGAAACATTTCTATGAAAAAAGACATTTCCGAAATTTCAAAAGACTTTCCATCCATTTCACTGTGCAGAGTTTCCATTGATATCTTCCTCCTGCTCCTACTTTCTCTTTTCTTTTTCCTCCCTTATCTTCTCTAGTCTTATCCATTCAACGAGAGAGAGTGAGAGTAGAGAGAACTTGAGGAGACTTTAGATATTATCTCTCCTCCTTTTTCTTTCCTATTTCACTCTTACTAGCATTTTTTTTCCTTCTCCTTCTTCTCATCTTGCTATTATTGGTCATAGCTTTGATTCTTCTTCAAGGAGTAGACTTGATTGTGCTGGGAGCCTGGGAATGAGAAAAGCGGAGAGAAAACTCCTTAAGAGCAAGAATTGAGGCAAGAAACCATCGTTTGTTATTTTATCTAAATTTTGCTGAAATTTCCATGAATTTCATGGTAACTTGAATTTTTACAACTTCATGCATCATTAATGGTTTTTATGACTTAAAATGGTGCAAACAAGTTTCTCTCATGTTTTTATATAGTTTAGAATTTTTTAGAAGTGAAAAGGACGGAAGAAATTTGAATTTTGAATCGAAACAAGGGATTCTGCAACTTGTCATTGCAGAACCTCAATCAATTGTGAAAGGCCTCTTAGTCAACCATGAAGACTTCCTTGGTCGACTGAGGGTAGACCGCGGACATTGCCTGACGAACAAAAGTTTCAACTTTTTGCCAAACCTAGTTTTCAAGGTCGACTAAAGGTCAACCGTGAGGTTATCCATGGACACTATAAAGTTTTGGTAGTTTTTCCAGACTTGAACTTTATAGCTTGGGAAGGTACCCTATAGTTTTCCAATGGCCATGAAACTTGGGGGAAATATGATATGACCTATTTATGACTAGAATTAATCATTGGTTTGATTTAATTTCAAGTTCTTATCAATGATCAACATTGTGTCAATTCTAAGGGTTATTCGGTGTACATTAATAGGTAACGTAAATTTGATAACCCAGGATCTCTATTAGAACAAAGACAAAATAAATGAAGTGCAACTTCAGTGGGCATATACTATGAGAATTACTATGAGAATTGAAACCTAGGAGATATCACATAGTGATTCTTTCCAAGGTTCGAAAATTAGTAAGGATGAAGAGGTTGATGAAAATCTTGAACATAGGAAAAAAGCGGGATGGCTGAAGAGGAGACTTACTTCCGGAGTGTTTTTTGACAAATAAAATCGAAGCAGCATATCCATAAAATGAAGGTGGCAGAGATGAGAATGTTAAGGTAGATGTGTGGTAAAACAAGGAAAAATAAAATTAGAAATGAAAGCTTTCAAGAGCATTTAAGGGTAGTATCAATAGGGGATAAGATTAGAGAAACTCGTTTGAGATGGTTTGGACATGTTGAACGTAAGCCAGTAATGGCGCCAGTGAGAAAAAGTTTGGCTATACAGGTGGATGGCCCACCAAGGGAAAGAGGTAGGTTGAAGGAGACATAGATGGAGGTCATAAAATCAAATCTAAAGAAGTTTAAGTTAACTGATGACTAAAATAGGTTGGATTGGAAAAACAAAATTCATGTAGCCGACCCCAACAAAGTTGGGACAAAGCTTTAATGATGATAATTATGTAAATTTGATAACCATTGAGATCACAGTCTTGCTTACTAATATTGTTGATTTATTTCAGACAAGTCAAAGATCTGTGCATCATTTGTTTTATACTCACTACAGTATTTTATTTTATTTCAGTTCAGTGCATCATCTGTTTTCTATGCTGTACATTGGGTTACATCTGTTTACATTCAGCCTTCATATTCAACTTTGTTCTGTATTTCCTAGTTTTCAGACTTACCTACTTTAAATGGTTTTCAAATAATATAAAACTTTACTAGTTTACTTGTTTTATATCGATGTCCCAATTGATGTTACTGGAGACCAAGACTTTACCCCTACCCAAGAATCAGAGACGTTCACTGAGATTAGCCCAGAACTGAGAGGCATTCTGACGGCGTGGTATAGCGTGGTAATAAGAGATGGTCGTGGGTAGTGTCGTGTTGAAGGTGGTGTAACATGGAAAGTTCTGGTGGTAGATAGATCAGTTGATATATGTTGTAGATATATAAATAAAATATTTTTTTCGTAAACTTAAAGACTTCTGTAGCTATAAATACTTCTGAGACTTCATATGCGCTGTAAACCATGATATAAATAAATCCAGTATGTTGATGTAACTTTTGGCTTCCCCAGGGACAGTATGAAATACACAAATGATATACTTGCCCGTGACATCCTGTGGGTTGGTGTGAAGATAGAATTTTCTTATAAAAGTCAAAATGACCTACAATCTCTACACTAGTTACGCCTTGGAATCAAAATCTAATTGACCTCCTATTTTGGGGCGTGACAAAGGATGTAAGGAAATGGCCAACACCCTCCAGTGTTCATTATCTGAGGATTTTCCATGAATTGGCCACATTCTATCACTACTTCATGCAAAACTTCATTCTTATTGTTGCACTCATTACCAAGGATATAAATATCGGCCGATACAAAGTGTATTGGCCGATAAATCGGGCGTAGCGCCCATTTTGGAAAAAATCGCTGTTCACAAGTGTATCGGCCGATTTTTTTACCGACCTTTCCCTTTTAACATTCATCTTCTCCCCCTCTTCACTGCTCCAAGCCCCTTTCCTTGCCTCCATTTTTCAAATCCTCTTAAAAAAATAGTAAAATCATCAACAAAAACATCAAAAACATCAAAAGATTAAGGTGGCATTCAAGATTCAAACATCAAGCTCAAAAAAGGTGAGTTTTGAAGCTTTTTTTTTTCTACTTTGTGCTTATTTCTCTCTTTTCTTCTATGAATCACTTGAAAATAAGTTGTTGTTGTTAGATCCATGTTCCTCTTTGATCAAGCCCCTCTTTTTTATCACTTTCTTAATTTTTTTTTTTGAATTTATTTTCGTATTATTTTATTATTTGAAAAAAATCTATTTTGTTAATGGAAAACCAATAAAATGGATTGAAAGTGGTCCCTAAATGTTAGATCTATGTTTCCCATAGATCAATCCCACATATTTTTGTGTTCTTCTAATTTTTTTATATTTTTTATTTTCGGATTTTTGTATTTTTTTTAAAAAAATATTTTTTTATAGAAGCAGACTCAATCAAATGGGTTGAAAGTGATCCCTAAATGTTAGATCTATGCTTCCCATAGATCAATCCCATATATTTTTGTGTCCCTATAATTTTTTTATATTTTTTATTTTCGGATTTTTGTATTTTTTTATAAAAGTAAACTGAATCAAATGGGTTGAAAATGGTCCCTAAATATTAGATCTATGTTTCCCATAGATCAATCCTACATATTTTTGTGTTCTTTTAATTTTTTCATATTTTTTATTTTCGGATTTTTGTATTTTTTTAATAAAAATATTTTTTTATAAAAGTAAACTAAATCAAATGGGTTGAAAATAGTCCCCAAATGTTATATCTATATTTCCCATATATCAATCCCAATTCCCACCCACGTAGATGCGTGTTATTCTAATTTTTTCATGTTTTTGAAATTTATTTAAATTTTAACCTATTACTTTTAAATCTTGTTTAGGTATTGTGACGTGAAAAAATGCCGCGTGAGATAGATCTTGCATGGAGCCATGGTGAGGCAATTGAAAACAATCGGTTGAAGATTAAGTGCAAGTTTTGTCACAAAGTGACCCATGGGAGCATTACAAAATTTAAACAACATTTGGCCCATGTGCAAGGCAATGTTGCAGGGTGTCCTGAAGTGTCCAAAGAAGTTAGGAAGCAAATGAAAATTTTATTGAATCAAACAAAATAGAAAAAAGTACAAATTAAAGAGAAGAAGCAGCAGGGTGTTGATACAGTACGCCATGATGTATTTGGGGATGAAGGTCTTGGTGCTGCTTCTGATGATGAGTTTGATGACCCAGAAATGATAGCTGCACGCCGAGAGTCCCTCATGTCGTGCCAAGAAGAAGCAGAGCGTCGAGCCTATAACCAGCATAGAAACTATGATGAAGGTGGCTCATCTGGTGCAACAAGCAAGGGCAAAGGCATTGCGGGTAAAATGCGTAGAGCATTTAGCACCCGACAGCGGGATGATGATATAGAGATTATTTCTACTCGGATGGCTACACTTACACAAACTGGAAGAAGGGTTAGTTTTGTTGATCCTTTTGCATATAGATCGGAGGCAGTTAAGCAACCAAAAATCTCTAATGTTGTCAAGGGTGTCATGAAGGCTGCAAGAGATAGATTAGCCAAAGCTACAGCAAAATAGCTAATTCATAAGAATATACCCCCTACCGCAATTGATTCTCCTTATTTTTAGATAGTTCTTGATGTTGCGGCTCAAGCTGGGCGGGGTATTACGTCGCCATCTGTGTATGATGTGGGCACCAAGTACCTTAAAGAAGAGTATAAAGAAATAAAGGCTTGGGTAGAGACGTTTAGGCCCATGTGGGGGCAAAATGGAGTCACTATTATGTGTGACGGGTGGACAAGCGGCACCCAAACACAATTAATTAACTTTTTGGTGTATAATGTCATTGGGACCATCTTTGTGAAGTCCGTTGATGCATCTAAAGAGAAACGGACAGCAGATTATATTTATAGGCTTATGGATAAAGTTGTAGAAAGTGTTGGAGAGGAGAACATTGTCCAGATTGTGACAGACAATGGAACTAATTTTAAGAAGGCTAGTCAACTTTTAATGGAAAAGAGGACACATTTATTTTGGACCCCATGTGCAGCACATTGCATTGACCTTATAATGGAGGATCTTGGAAAGAAGAAGAATGTGGCCACTGCAATCAAGGCATGTAGAGGCATTACAAGGTTCATATACGACCATTCATGGCTCTTAAGCTTGATGAAAAGATTCACAAACAATCATGCCTTAGTGCGTTCGGCATCCACTAGATTTGCTACCCATTTTATTGCTATGGAAAGCCTAGTACGTTGGAGAACGGAGCTAATTCAGATGTTTTCATCAGAAGAATGGCTTCGTTCGAAATGGGGAAAGCAACACGTGGTCTGGAGTTTGACATCCCAATTCTAATGAGGGATAATAAACTTTGGGCCAAAGTAAAGAACATATTAAAGGCATATGAACCTTTAGTGAAAGTGTTGCGGCTTGTAGATGCTGATGAAAAGCCAACAATGGGGTACATTTATGAAGCAATCGATCGGGCAAAGCAAGCCATTATAGAAAATTGCCGATATCATGATGATTACATAAAAATTATTGATGCCCGGTGGAACGATCAGCTGCACCATCCATTACATGCTGCAGGTTATTTTTTAAATACTGAATTCTACTATCGCAATGCCCCACACCACACTGAAGCAATAGATACGGAATTACGAGTAAGATTAAGGACAGTGTTGAAAAGAATTTTGAGTGAAGATAATCATATCGAAGCTATACAAGAGGTAAGCCACTTAAGAAATTGATTTAATCTTTTAAATATATTTGAGATAATTGTATTGATATGGTGTACTTATTTATTTCTAATTTTTTGCATTGTAGATTTCTACTTATACACATAAAAGAGGAACTTTCACTGACCCTTTTGTACAGCGAGCGATTGAAAAATGTTCACCTAGTAGTTATACTTATACGCAACTGACAATACATAGAAAAGGAACTTTCTACGATTTAAAGATATCTAATTTTTTTCTTTTTTTTTTTGTGTTCCAACTGATTGGTGGGAGAGTTTTGGAGAGAGTACTCCACATCTAAGGAGAGCAGCCATTCGCATCCTTAGTCAAACAACAACATCATCAAATTGTGAAAGGAATTGGAGCACTTTCTCTTTAATCCATACGAAGCCCAAGAATCGGATAACCATGAGAAAACTCAACAAATTGGTATACTGCCATTACAATCTCAAGTTGAGGAACAGAAATAGAGAGAGAAAGGCAAGGGATGATCCTACTTATTGTCCAATTAATTTGGATCACATATTCAGAGACGATGATCCCTTACTTCCATGGATAGCCGAGACTGAAGATCCATTGTTAGATTCAGATCCGGGCTTTCAGCAAGAAGTACAACGTTTAATTGCTGAAGATGTACAAATGTCAAGGGGACAACCACCTCAGGGAGAAAGAAGTAGTGGAAGTGCAAGTGCAACATATAAAGGGAAGGAACCAGCTCATATCATGTCATCTTCTAAAGATAGTAGTTCTACTGTTGCCTCTTCCAGGAGCCATGGTGGAGGTCCTGGAGGAGATGGAGGAGACGGAGGAGACAGCGGGACAGGTGGCACTGCTGAGTCTTATCAATATGATGAAGAAAATGTCGTTCATGTTGAGACCGTAGAGGAGTTTCCCGAACAATCAAGAATGGCTCCACAACATGCTTATCAAAGGCGACGGAGAGTGTCATCACCCGCACACATAGATGAGCAAGGGAATACGGGTGGAAGTGGAAATGTAGAAGGGGAACAAACAGCATCTTGGAACCCTATTTATAATGTTCCACTTCCACATTCAAACTACAAGCCATATCATCAAGAACCATCACAATATTATCAGTATGGTCATGTGCAATAAGAAGAACAATCTTCGGCTTCAGGGTCTTACTCATATGGTGACAATGATGATAGTCAACCTCAATATAGATATCCACCTCCTCCAAGCTCCTTTGATTTCTTCTTTGCATTCCAAGATCCCAATGCCCAACAATATCAAATTCAATTTGGGGAGAATGTGCAATATCATAGGGGCACAAACATAACAAATGATGATGAAGATGATGACACTGATAGCAATGTGATTCCCGGAAGACATTCCATTTGGTATTAGATTAGAGCTAATCAGCAAGGTATTCCTCCATTACAAAGTCTTTGCTCTTTAAGTAGATTAGTATATTATTTTTCTATAAAGTTTGAACATAGTTTATCTTTCATTCTTGAATGAATCTTGATGAAATTTGTTTATAACATTTTTTTTTATAAGCCTTAAGTTAGTATTTAAGTTGACATAACTAAACAACATGAATCCATATGAAAAACATTGATTATTCATATTCTTTTCTATTGATACAGCGATACAGGATCTCATGCAATGAGGGGACCGCTACATACTCATATACTAGTTGCTTTTGCAAAACAAACACATATTCCATCATTTTCCAATATTCTGGATTTTCTGGAATTTTTTTGAAGACTTTTTTAAATCACACCGTTACGCCGCTACGTAGCGCCTGCTACGTATCATTTTGGCGACGGGCCGCTACGCCCGCCGCAACCGCTATTTTCATCCTTGCTCATTACTAATTGTATTAAAAAGGACCTCCTTCAGTGTGAACAAAAAAACCTGATAAAAAGTTTCTGATTGATCAAGCATAAAATGACCAAACCTCCAGTATTGCTAACAGACTTTGACAAGGTTTTCCAAGTTGACAGTAATACATCTCAAGTTGGCATTGACAAAATATAAACCTAGCCCACAGCATTCTACAGTGAGAAACTGAATGGAGGAAAGATGAGATATTCCAATAATGATGTTAAATTCTATGTTATTGTTCAGGCCCTCGGGCATTAATAATATTATTTGATTTAGAGAGTTCGTCTTTATATTCAAGTCATGAAGATCTCAAGTTTGTCAATGTGAAATACAAGCAGAACTGAAAGCAGGCAAAATTGATTGAAGTGCACTTTTACCCTTAAGCACAAGATGGGAACATATAATAAGGTGGTTGATTCTTTAAGCCACAAAATGACTCGCCTTATAGTCTCTTTCACAAAATGTAAGATGATGGTGATGCAAATTTTAGACAAATATGGACTGGTATGCAAGTTGCCCTCTTGGCGATCACATGTTGCATGATGGATTTCTCTTCAGAGGTTCCCAGCAGTGTCCACAATTGCTCCCAACGGGATTGTATTATCAGGGATATAATGCCCAGTGGATTGTCAGGACCTATGATACCCGGATACTTGTACAAGCCCAACGTATCCATATCGGACCGATACGATACTTGTACTGGTACCTAATACTGCACCGATACTTCCAGGGTATAAGTTTAGTATATCCTACTTAGCAAGTCCATTATTTCATTTATTTCTTTAAGTTTTCTTACTTTTCAACATAGAAAATGTTAGAATTGAACATAAACAATGATAATTTCATTAATTAAATTGTAATTTAAAGAAAAATTGAGGACACCCGTATCCGTATTCGTATCCGTATCCTAAAATTTTCAAAGTGCGGAGTCGTATACCCGATCTCCATATCAGTGTCCGTACCCATGTTCGTATCTGGGCATTATAGGTCACGACATTTTGGTCATGACAAAACCATTACAATAATAGAGAAAAGGTTATGCTTAAATTGCTATGTGACATGGCAAGGTTTGTGGAGCAATGTAGGACCCATCAGATGGCTAAAGAACCTGTTCAAAATATTAAATTACATAAACTTGTTACTATTCCAAAAGCATTATGGAAAGATGTAAGCATAGACTTCATTCTTGGTCTTCCCTGGACGCAAAGAAGAGACGACTCTATTTCTATTGTCATTGATAGGTTTTCCAAGATAAGTTATTCATTTCATGTTATAAAACTTCCAATGCTGCTACCTATATTGCAAATCTATATTTCCGGGAGTTTGTACGATTGCATGGTATTTTGAAGACAATCACATCGGATTGGAATACTCAATTCACGAGTCATTTTTGGCCCACATTATCGAGGAAAATGGGAAAGAACTACACTTCAGCAATGGATATCATCCACAACCAAATGGACAGACCGACATAGTTAATTGAAGCTTGGATAATTTATTGTGGAATTCGGTGAAAGTAAAAGCCGAGACAATGGGAGTCTGTTCTTCCACACGCAGAGCTTTCCTATTACAGCTCAAGCAAAATATTAATTTAGAATAGTCCCTTTGAGATTGTCTTACAGATCCCCACCAATGTATTGTATCTTGTCATCTTGTGCCAAACCAACTATCGAGAAAAGTCAGCGATGATGCAGAGAGGTGGCACAACACATCAGACCATTCATGAGGAAGTGCAGAAGAAGATTGAAGCAAGTATAAAAAGGCAGCAGACCGAAGATGTTGATAGTAGCTATTTAAAGTTGGAGATGTGTTGAGGTTTCATAAATGGAAAGAAAGATTTCCAATAGGAACTAACAACAAATTGATTAGACAAAAGATCGGTCCATGTGAGGTAATTCAAAAGATCAGTGACAATGTCAACAAGATCAAGCTACCAGATCATGTGAAGACACTGGATGTTTACAATATTGAGGATCTCATGCCACAGAAGAAGATGCCGTCCAGCTGTTTACGACAGTGATGGTAAGGAAGAAGCAAACTCGAGGGTGGTTTCTTCTCAAACAAGGGAGAACAACGGCGATGTTGATGAAGATAACATAATTTCACTTGCTCAGGAGTTTATGGACTAATATGAGGGCACAAAGAAGGCTCGCAAGGGTTGGATTAAAGTTTGAGCGGTCCAGAACAAGGACTCAAAGAGTCCCACAAGATTCATGAATACTATCATAATGGCTGTTTTTAAGATTATGAAACTGTAGAGGAGTCTCTAATTTTTGGAGAAACAGAATTCATGTAGCCGACGCCAACATGGTTGGGATAAGACTATGATGATGATGATGATGATGATGGAGGGGAGTCTCTAATTTTCAGAAATTTTGTTTGCAGAATTTTACAGCAGAAAGGCTATTTAACCATCTACTTAAATGCTTGCAATGTTTTTTTTTTATTTATTTATTTTGGGCAAAGGGGGACTATTAAAACCTACCCGCCCAAGGATTGATCCCTAAGTGGCATGGTTAGAGCTGGTGACAACATGTATGCAAATTAGTATGATAAGTAATTTTTTTTAACAAATAAATCATTTAGTTATCTGAAAATAGAGGCACATCATCTACTTAAGTGCTCATGCACATATGATACAACCACAGGCATTCAGAAATAAGAAAACTAAAGCTCATCAACTTATTTGCACATGAATAGATGATAGATCAACACCAGACAGATTAACATAATAAGTTTCATGCCATTGATGAGCAACAGAAATCTGAAGTTGGTACCATCCATCTGCAAAGGTCTACAAGATTTTTACTTTCTTCTTTTTTCATTTTTTTTTTTTTTGAATGGTAAAGATCTAAAATTGTGCAAAGATCGACAGGATATGTGCATATTGTGAAGAACATCAAATTTTCAAGCTGTAACTCAAGCATTAAAACAAATTTCAAAAGTATGCAATAAAAATTAAGAAACATGAAGTTTCTGCAATAATTTTTCCTTGCTAAAAGCACTCAACCTCTTAATAATGTGATTGGATTCCGAGCAACCCCAAGCAGCAATGTACTCATATTGCAAAAAAAAAAAAAAAAAACAAGAAGAAGAAGAAGAAGAAGAAGAAAATGAGCAGAATTACCATTGAGGAAAAGAGTCCTTGTATCTGGGTGAGATGCTACACACTATGAATCAAAGCAAAAGGAAATGACATTAGTTATGTCAACGACATTGAGCAAGATTAGAACCAGAACCCTTCAGCATCAAAATTGAATCACCAGTTATAATAAGACAGATTAAAATATCATTTCTATAAATATGAGTTAATAGCAAAAGAATTTATTTATTATCTCTGTACATAAAGACTTGACAATAAGAGCTTTCTCATAGACCAAAAACAGGTCATTGTAACGAAACCAAGATGACAACAGCTATGTCAAGGAACCACCGCATGTCAAAGAAGAAGAAGCAGGAATTCATTAAAACTAAAGTTCATGTCCGGACAGGAAGTCAAACAGCTCTACTCAACAGCTTATGCAAGTCCAACCTTAAACTCCGACAGTGATGTGGACATCATACTTCTTGGACACAAATCCTGTAAACGGAAGGAGGCTCAAAAGATACACACACATGCCTCCTCATGATTGGATGATCATTGCAAGGTGACAGATCATGATTTTGGCCAAGATCCACCATAAGATCGTGATTCTGAAAAAGATTCACCGTTGGATCTTAACTCTAGAAAAGATCCACCGTTGGATCTTAACTTTGACAAAGATCAATGGTCGGATCTAATCCGATCTAATACTTGATCGAGATGATGAAGACCCTATGTGGCAAACTAAGAAGACCCCGCATTGAGATGTGCCACATGGGAGGGAACAGCAAAGAAAATATTAAAGATCAAGCGGGACCCATTCAAGTGATCGTCCGGTCATATGAGTCGTGTGGGCTGCCAAGTTCATTAGTTTACTTTTATTTAAATATGGACTTATTAATTTAAGTGATGTTTTATTTTTAATATATTTAGTTGGATGTTTTGATCTTGACCGTAGGATGGATTTGATGGTTGAGATTTATTTTAGGGTTAGGTTTTCTTTATAAAGCATGTAAAGACCTATCTTGAGGAATAATGATGATTAATGATTATTGAAAGCTTTTGATTACTTCCCCTACGAAGGATATGGTGTGAGACCATTGGACGTGCGGCCTTGCGGTGTGAGATCGCGAATCAGGTATCTTCTTCTGTTTCCCTTTCTCTATTTCAAGTTAATGTTGGTTTTCCTTTATCAACTCATCACTTTCATCTTCATCAAACCAACCCTAATAGCCTAAACCGTTTGGTCGATCACCATCTAAACTCCAATCCCAAAACCCCTTTGCCATACAACACCCATTCCCTATTTCCCACAAATCTGCCGGCCACACCACCCCTACAAAAATATCAACCGAATGCCATAAGCTTGAGATCTCACCAACATGCCACCTTTTCCCTATTCCACATCCTATGACACAGGTCAAATAGCCACCAGATTTGATTAGCCAGACATCTCCCAAGCCTATTTACATGTGTCTAAGTCCTTGCATCTAGTAGACAAGTGGCAGAAACCCTTACACCCCATAACCCACCTCCCACCACTGCTTTTACATGCCCAAAGCAACCATTACAAGTGGCAAGATTCAGATCTAGTAGAATCTGAACCCAGGGACAGACATCAGAGCCTGGCAGATCAGATCCAGCACAATCTGAACCCAGCCCAGGCTCATCTGAACTCAGCCCAGGCCCAACACGCCCATCTGAACCCAGCCAAGACCCAACAGGCCCATCTGAACCCAGCCCAGATCCAATGTAGGCCCAGCTGAACACAACCAGGCCCATTACAAGACCAGTTGAACCTGATTTTCTGGGATTTTTTTTTTTCTGTTTGTTCTTTTAGGCCCTTTTAACACTGCAGGAATTGTTAATCTTAAACCTAAAGCTTTGTTTCTCAATTGCCACTTTCTGAACTTGGTTGACAACCCATTGAACCTGGCCCATCTGTTACACCATCAAGCGGGACAATATATCTACTTAAAATTGGTTGATCCCAAGCTAGTGGAAGACTCTTCTTCCATCGTAACTCTCAATTCAGATTTGGGAGGTTCTCATTGTGGGATTGTGGCAAGGCCTAGAGTAACCTCTAATTCCCCAATTGAAACGATATATAAGAGGTCCAATCAGAATTTCAGTTTTAATATTTTTAATTGTGGATGTGATGCAGGACAGACCCATGGTCCCCTGTGGGTCGACCCATCTTTGGGCCTAGCCCACCTATCCTAGTTTATTTAGGGTTTTATTTGCTTTAAGTTATTTTAATAAGATGTTTAAATGATGTTTTAATCTTGGCCATCAATGTGATTGGATGGTCTAGATTAGTCTTAAGGTTAGTCTTTTATCTATTTAAGCATTGTAAAGCCATTTTGGCTCAGTAGTTATGAATGATTAATAAAAAGTTTTGGAATTTTCCCCAAGTTTCTTCGAGTTCTCCTTGAAATCTCTAACGCATCCTGCGACTGGAGTTTGGTGTGAGCCCAATTTCTAACGCCTCCTACGAGTGGAGTTTGGTGAGAGCCCAATTTTCCCCTCTATTTCCATTTCCTACCTTGCTCGCCCCGCGTCTCCATCCCGTTCCGCATTATTTGGTATCAAAGCCGAAGATCGATCCATCCCCGGATTCGAATCTCGAAAGTCATCATTGTTGCCGATTCATCCATCGCCGCTATCATCAATCCCAGATCTGACACCTCAACCCCAAAATCCCCAGATCTAATGCCCACTCCATCTTCCCGAATCTGAGATCCAAAAACCCAATCCCCATCGTCAATCCTGGGACCGCATCACCTTCACCAATATCGCCATCAACCCACCCAGCTACTGCGACACCCAAACCCTCCCTCTCTTAGTCACCTTCTTTACCCATTCAGCCAAACATAGAAATAAAAATCAAAATCACCTGATGACCACACCCCAAATATGCCAAAACCCAAATCTGGCTCCCCAGCCAAAAAATCCCTTTCTCCACGACACCGAGAACCATCAAAACCAACCCATTCTTTCCAAAACAGAAGCCAAAAAAAGAGAAAAAAAAAAGCATTCCAATCCAATCCAAATCCACAAAATCCACCGAAACCCAACCCATTGCCCATTGTTGAGATTCCCAAGCCCCGGAACCCACCCACTCCACCTCTGCTCCATCCGTTGACAGCAGGTTGCCATTTTTTTTTCTCTCTCACCGTCGCCGACCGCTACTTTCTGTCGCTGACGCTATCATCTCACCGATCGCAGCATCGTCGCCCATCTGCCGGCGCAAAACCCCAGTTCCTGGTCCACAGCCATCCACCACCAAAGAAGGAAGAAAGGTAAAAGGGACCTGCTGGTTCCGTTTCTGCTTATAGGCTAAAGTCGAAAGAGGAATCAAGTTGAAGGATTTGGTATATGGTGCTCTTCAGGTAACATTCAGCAATAAATAGTTTGGGCCTGGTTTAACTTGACTTGTTTGCAGCAAGCCCAGCATTTCAGCAATGTAGTGCTGATGTCAGCAGAGTACAGTTTGACTAAAATTAACGGTAGATCTTACTTTCATGATATCAAGACCATCCGGACACCGATTTCAAATCCGTTTGATCCTGCGTGATCGTGGTGACAAGATCTACACAGTAGTGAAGGTATTGAGGCAACTCTCATCCATCAAGGGCCCGTCATAAATTCAATCTCAACCATCCATCTTCAAATCACAAGATCTCCTCCATCCGAACTCCGATTTTAGATACGTTTGATCCTATGCGCTTGTTTTGAAGATATCTACACAACAAGTCAGGTTGATTTATTTTTTTTTAAAGAACAAAAAAAAGTGCATTATTTTAGAAAGTCTTCCATATGGAATCCGAAAAAGAGCTTATGTTAATAATTCACCGTGTTGTGCTTGGAGTGACATATTCACTTACGTATGGACAATGGTATGTTGATAATAAAGCCTACTCCGATCAATTTCTAAATTTAAGACAAGGTAAGAAGCTATCAGTTCTTGAATACGGTGATGAATTTTCAAGACTACAAGCATTATGTGGACTAAATGAGAGTGATGAACATTATGTTACAATCTTTGTTGAAGGTTTGAGACCAAGCATACGGAAAAATATGCAAAAGGAGTGTAAAAATATGTATGAAGCATTTTGGGAAGCGATTCGTGTTGAACGTTTGATAAAATGCTATCGCCTCCGGAAAGCTAAGTTACAAGAGGAAAAATCCAAGGTTGTGGAGCCACCTGTGGAGAATATTCAGGCTGATATTGAGAAACAAAAGCAAGCAAGAAATGATTCCATGATCAATTCAAACAGTGTTGATCAAGCAATGCAGGAGAAACAAGAAGAAATCCACAGTGAACAAAGCAACAAAAAGTCTCATCATCTCGTGGATCTGATCATAAGTCTACTTCCTGAAGAGCAAAATACATTAACAGTCGAACAAGTTGTTTTGAAGGTTGCATATGATGATCAACAAATGACAGCAATAAATAAATTTGAAGACTTGAATACGGATAGCAATCAACCTGGAGCTCCAATGGATATGATTGTACAATCATGTTCAGAAGAGCCTGTCTCCACCGAAGAAAAGCCCAGTGTTGAAAAACTTGTGCAACTCATTGATATCCCTCGTATTGATTTCATCTTTGGGGATAGACTGTTGACAATAGAAAACTATGATCTCCTGCTTCAACACCAACAATTGCTACATCTAATGGTCAAATCAGACATCAATGTTGAAGTCAAACATCAGCAGAAACCATCCCTCCAATCCCTTTCTAGCTGGATGAAAAGATTGATTGCAGCTTCCAAAGCATACCAAGAGGTTGAAGATCCAAAAGCACATCGAAGATTTGTCCGCTTGATATTTGACCCTAGAGGACTTCTATTAAAACTCGAAGTCGAGTTTTCTCCAAGCAGAGGAGAATTGATGCAGGACAGACCCATGGTCCCCTGTAGGTCAACCCGTCTTTGGGCCTAGCCCACCTATCCTAGTTTATTTAGGGTTTTATTTGCTTTAAGTTATTTTAATAAGATGTTTAAATGATGTTTTAATCTTGGCCATCAATATGATTGGATGGTCTAGATTAGTCTTAGGGTTAGTCTTTTATCTATTTAAGTATTATAAAGCCATTTTGGCTCAATAGTTATGAATGATTAATGAAAAGTTTTGGGATTTTCCCTAAGTTTTTTCGAGTGCTCCTCGAGATCTCTAACGCCTCCTGTGACTGGAGTTTGGTGTGAGCCCAATTTCTAACGCCTCCTACGAGTGGAGTTTGGTGAGAGCCCAATTTTCCCCTCTATTTCCATTTCCTACCTTGCCCACCCCGCGTCTCCATCCCGTTCCACATTAGGATGTTAAGTGTTTTCTTGATCTCATATCATCATTTATCTTAGCCTTGCACTATCCTGCATCAACTTTGGTATCAGAGCTTAGGTCAAGCTTAGGGTTCTAGAGTCCAATATATATATATATATATATCATTTGCATTGGTGTTGTTGGGTCATTTGAGGACATTTTAGTGCATGACAACCCATAAGGGTAAAAACATTGAACCCGCATCCTTGCATACTATACCCATCATGGACCAAGCTTATGGAAATATTTGATAAACTCAATGCACATCTAGATGTCATGAATGAAAAGATGGAAACTCAAGCTACCATGACCCAAACTGTCACCCAACACATGGTAGACCTTGAGGTTAGCCTTCATGATGAGGTCGATATAGAATCCAATGCCGAGAGTGGCAGAGGTAGAAATGGAGGTTGGGGCATAGGACCTATGCGTGGGGGAAGACAAGGGGGTGGACCGAGACATAATGAGGATTGTGACCACTGACCCGGATGATCGGATCATGAAGTCCATTAAAACAAAACCCCCAAGCTTTGATGGTCGACTTGACCCAAAAGTTTTCCTTGATTGGTTGTCTGACATGGACCACTACTTTGATTGGTTGTCTGACATGGACCACTACTTTGACTGGCATGACATGTCAGAAGGACGCAGGGTGAGATTCGCCAAAATGAAATTAGTGGGTCAAGCTAAGCTATTTTGGACCACTGTGGAGTGCCAACTAGAGAGGTTAGAGCATGAGCCCATCAACCCTTGGGATGAGATGAAGGAAAAACTGAAAGAAAAATATCTTCCTTTGTCTTATAAGCAAAAACTCCTAGACCAATGGAATGCCCTAAAACAAGGGAGTATGACCAGCTCTAACTACATCGCCAAATTTGAAGAATACCTACTGCGATGTGATGTTAAAGAAAAAATTGGAATGACTCTTTCTCGATTTCAAACGCGTCTTCGTCCGGAGATCCAAAGAGAGTTGCTTTGATATGATGTAACCACTTTGGACCATATGTACCAAGTGATACAGGACTTAGAGCAATACCTAAGATCACCATATGAGAGGCACATTGACTTCGTACTTCTGACCCTCGCCCTACATATTCAGGGGTGAAAATAAATTATGGAAACCAACCTAAGGGTCAATCCAGCACTCCCTCCAACATTAAGGAACCCAAAGATAAAGGAGTAGTTGGCGAAAGTTCCAAGCGTACTAACCCAACTAGGTGCTACGAGTGCCAGGGATTGGACACATGGCCTTTGAGTGTCCTACAAGAAATTCTCAACTATTCCTTGAGGGCACAGAGGGAAAAACTGATGACCTTCCTGTGGATGAATATATGCCTGACTTTGTGCCTAGTGATGAGGAGAATGAAATTGATAAGAATCGCCTATCACTTCTTAGATTTATTCCTTATCTTTGTGAGGGAAATGAGGCCCCAACAAACAAATGTGCAATCAGCCACACTGATCTTAAGTCCAACATCCTAGACATGCCTAAAATCAATCTAGTTGATGATGGTACCAAGACCATGACCCATTTCATTAAACCATTAGATCTCATTCCTACCCCATATAGTCCATTAGAGTCTGCATCTACATTTGCACAACACATTCACATTTTGCATAATGAGATCGAAACGCACATTGACATGCACAATAAAAATTGTAAAATGAATGCAGATTCCCACCTTAGTTATAATGAATTTCAATTGGGCGAATTTATGATGATTCAAATTAGCCCTAAACGATTCCTGTCAGGAATTGTGGAAAGGTTACAATCCCATTGTGTTGGAACATTCAAAATTTTGAAACGAGTAGGGCCCAATGTGCATGTGATTGATCTTCCACTTGTTATGGGCATCAATCTGATTTCCAAGTTGGAGAATCTTGTCCTTTTTCAAGGTCCCCTAGTTGTTCCTGATCATCCATATATAGTTGACCAAATCATTGAACCACAGAATGTTGGGTCTGGCCAAATAGTTAACCCTTGGGCTTCTTTCACCCTAACCCATCAGCCAATACCGCCAATACCAA
This sequence comes from Sextonia rubra, assembly GCA_037013555.1. NCBI lineage: Eukaryota > Viridiplantae > Streptophyta > Magnoliopsida > Laurales > Lauraceae > Sextonia > Sextonia rubra. The sequence continues at coordinate 14,471,834 of JASUAD010000011.1, forward strand.
AGCCTACCCTATCATTACGTAAGACTACACCACTACCAACAATACTTAACAAAAAGGAAGTGGTAGAGGATATTTTTGATTTGCAGCCACATGTGGTATCAACCGGAAATGAAGGGTATCAAAAGTACCTTATCAAGTGGAAAGGAACTTCCAAATCTAAGTGCACATGGAATCAAAAAGAAAAAGAACGACTCCACCCAAACATTCTACAGTGATGCGATAGCTATAATTCGCCAGAGGCGAATTCTTTTAAGACGGGGGATATTGATGTGGACATCATACTTCTTGCACACAAATCATGTGAAAGGAAGAAGAAAGAGGCTCAAAAGATACACACATGCCTCCTCATGGTTGGATGATCATTGCAAGGTAACAGATCATGATTTTGGCCAAGATCCACCATAAGATCGTGATTCTGAAAAAGATTCACCGTTGGATCTTAACTCTAGAAAAGATCCACCGTTGGATCTTAACTTTGACAAAGATCAATGGTCGGATCTAATCCGATCTAATACTTGATCGAGATGATGAAGACCCTATGTGGCAAACTAAGAAGACCCCGCATTGAGATGTGCCACATGGGAGGGAACAGCAAAGAAAATATTAAAGATCAAGCGGGACCCATTCAAGTGATCGTCCGGTCATATGAGTCGTGTGGGCTGCCAAGTTCATTAGTTTACTTTTATTTAAATATGGACTTATTAATTTAAGTGATGTTTTATTTTTAATATATTTAGTTGGATGTTTTGATCTTGACCGTAGGATGGATTTGATGGTTGAGATTTATTTTAGGGTTAGGTTTTCTTTATAAAAGCATGTAAAGACCTATCTTGAGGAATAATGATGATTAATGATTATTGAAAGCTTTTGGCTACTTCTCCTACGAAGGATCTGGTGTGAGACGATCGGACGTGCGGCCTTGCGGTGTGAGATCGCGAATCAGGTATCTTCTTCTTTCCCTTTCTCTATTTCAAGTTAATGTTGGTTTTCCCTTATCAACTCATCACTTTCATCTTCATCAAACCAACCCTAATAGCCTAAACCGTTTGGTCGATCACCATCTAAACTCCAATCCCAAAACCCCTTTGCCATACAACACCCATTCCCTATTTCCCACAAATCTGCCGGCCACACCACCCCTACAAAAATGTCAACCGAATGCCATAAGCTTGAGATCTCACCAACATGCCATCTTTTCCCTTTTCCACATCCTATGACAGAGGTCAAATAGCCACCAGATCTGATTAGCCTGACATCTCCCAAGCCTATTTACATGTGTCTAAGTCCTTGCATCTAGTAGACAAGTGGCAAAAACCCTTACACCCAATAACCCACCTACCACCACTACTTTTACATGCCCAGACCAACCATTACAAGTGGCAGGATTCAGATCTAGTAGAATCTGAACCCAGGGACAGACATCAGAGCCTAGGCAGATCAGATTCAGCACAATCTGAACCCAGCCCAGGCCCACCTGAACTCAGCCCAGGCCCAACAGGCCCATCTGAACCCAGCCCAGATCCAATGTAGGCCCAAGTGAACACAACCAGGCCCATTACAAGACCAGTTGAACCTGATTTTCAGGGATTTTATTTTTTTCTGTTTGTTCTTTTGGGCCCTTTGAACACTGCAGGAATTGTTAATCTTAATTCTAAAGCTTTGTCTCTCAATTGCCACTTTCTAAACTTGGTTGACAACCCATTGAACCTGGCCCATCTGTTACACCATCAAGCGGGACAATATATCATCATCATCAAAGCCTTATCCTAACCATGTTGGAGTCGGCTATATGAATTTTGTTCCTCCATTCCATTCTATTTTGAGCCAAATCTTTCGATAAGTTAAACTTCTTCAAATCTGAATCAATGACCTCCATCAATGTTTTTTTCAGCCTACTCCTACCTCTTGATGGACCATCCACCTGAATAGCCAAACTTTTTCTCACCGGTGCCATTACCGGCCTACACTCAACATGCCCAACCATCTTAAACGGGCTTCTCTAATCTTATCCCCCATTGGTGCTACCACTAAATGCTCTCGAAAGTGCTCATTTCTAATTTTATCTTTCCTAGTTTTACCACACATCCACCTAAGCATTCTCATTTCCACCATATCCATCTAATGAATGTGTCTTCTTAATTGGCCAACATTATGCCCCATATATCATAGCTAGTATAACCACTGTCATGTAAAATTTGCTCTTCAATTTCGGTAGCATTCGTCTGTCACAAAGCACTCCAAAAGCTAGTCTCCACTTCAACCATCCAGCTTTTATCCTATGCTCCACATCTTCGTCAATCTCCACATCCTTACTAATCATCGAGCCTAAGTACCAAAAAGAATCTCTACGTGGTATCTCATAGGTTTCAATTTTCACAGTGGTTTCAATACTTTGTATATGTCCACTGAAGTTGCAATCCATATATTCTGTTTTTATACGACTTATTTTAAAGCCTCTATATTATAATGCCCTCCGTCATCTCTCAATTTTTGCATTTACATCATCTCTTGATTCATCTACCAATACTATATTATCTGCAAACAACATACACCATTGTACTTCTTCTTGAATATGCACAGTTAACTCATCTATAATTAATGCAAAGAGATAAGGGCTTAAGGTTGATCCCTGATGTAAACCTATAGTCACGGGGAATCCACCTGTTTCTCCACATGTAGTTCTCACATTTGTTACTGCTCCTTCATACATATCCTTAAAAATTTCAATGTAACCTCTGGGGACATTCCTTTTCTTTAAAACCCACCAAATTAAATTCCTCGGTACCCTATCATAGGCTTTTTCCAAATCAATAAAGACCATGTATAGATTTTTCCCTTTTGCTTGATATTTTTCCATTAATTGCCTAAGTGACAAGATAGCTTCCATAGTTGATCTCCCTGGCATAAAACCAACTTGATTTTTAAAGATCTTGGTCTTTCGTCTCAGTCTTTGTCCATTATTCTCTCCCATAACTTCATAGTATAACTCATAAGTTTAATCCCTCAATAGTTGGTACAATTTTGTATATCTCCCTTATTCTTCTATATAGGTACTCCAATGCTTCTTCTTTATTCATACGGCATTTTCTTTATCACAAGTATCTTATTGAATAGTATATATAACCAACTCACCCCAACCTCTCTTAAGCATTTCCATACTTCTATCGGAATACCATATGGGCCTGTTGCCTTTCCTGTGTTCATTTGCTTCAATGCTTCCTTTACTTCCACCCCTCTAATTCTATGTAGAAAAATGTGCTCTAGTGATGAAGTATCCTTCTTAACTCTTGTATTACCCAAATATTCTTTATTTAAAAGTTCGCTAAAATATTCCTTCCACCTTTCTTTAGTATCGTTGTCCTTCACCAGAATATTTTCCTCATTGTTCTTGTTACATTTGACATGATCTAAGTCCCCACTTTTCTTTTCTCTTATTTTTGCGAGCTTAAAATTATCATTTTCTCCTTCTCTTGTTCCTAACCTATTATAGAGGTCATCGTATGCTTTGAACTTTACACTACTTACTACTTTCTTAGCTTCTTTCTTTGCCTTCTTATACAGCTCAAAATTTTTCATACTCTTAATCCCCTGCCAAACTTTGTAGCAATGTCATTTTTGTCGAATAACTTCCTGAACCTCCACACTCTACCACCATGTTTCTTTATTAATGTCTTTTTCCTTTTTATTCTCCAAATACCTCCTTTGCAATATTCATAATGCAATTACCCATTTGATTCCACATTACTGTAGTTTCTTCTTTAATATTCTATTCTCCCTTCTCAATCATTTTGTCCTTAAATATATTTGCTCTTTCCCCCTTGAAATCTCTCGACCTTGTTTTAGGGTCCATTTTATTTACTACCGCTCTCTTTCTACTTCTAATGTAAATATCTAAAACTCCGAGCCTATGTTGCGTAGTCAACTCCGCCAATTTTTACTGCAGGTCCCAAGCTCGGGAAAGGAGAAGGGTTGCGTTAGGTAGGTTGACAGCCAGCGTAAAACTTTATTACAACCCAAACAAACGGGACAATATATCTACTTAAAATTGGTTGATCCCAAGCTAGTGGAAGACTCTTCTTCCATCGTAACTCTCAATTCAGATTTGGGAGGTTCTCATTGTGGGATTGTGGCAAAGCCTGAAGTAACCTCTAATTCCCAAATTGAAACCATATAGAAGAGGTCCAATCAGAATTTCAGTTTTAATATTTTTAATTGTGGATGTTAAGTGTTTGCGTGATCTCATATCATCATTTATCTCAGCCTTGCATTGTCCTGCATCAGACAGCCATTAACATAGTATTAGTGACAAGCCGTCAAGCTGTTGCAAATGGTACAAAGATATGGCAACAAGCTATGTTGAGCTATTAACATAGTATCAGCGACAAGCCTTCAGGCTGTTGCAAATGGTACAAAGATAAAGCAATAAGCTATGTTTTCCTACCACAGAAAAATAAAAGAAAACAATGGAGACAAAAAAAAAAGCAAAGGGAAATGTGTGATGAGAAATGAAAAATTAAATTTCAGAATTGGCAACTAGTAGCAAATTACACATATTGAAGAGATTTAATCACACATTCTTTACACATAAAGGCAGCAGAGAATCAGCATATATCAAGGGGGGCAATAGAAGTTATTGACTCATTGCATCAATAATACAAAGAAACAATAACCAATTAAAATTTTGTTACCAATCAAAAATAAAATCCAAAAGACAGATCCAAGGCCTCATGGTGTCCAATAAATCCTTGGCATGGAGTTGCTGGATACAAAGTACAAACACAATTTCTACTGCATTTATGGTTGAGTTTACTGTATGCAGAAAAGCAAGAACCCCTTGAAAAAGGTTAGTCATATACATGCAACCAAAGATGGATTGCATGCATATCACTTTAGAGAAAAGGAATTACAGGAGCAATATAATCCCAAAACTTGGCCTCTATAATTTTTCCTTGTACTCGAAGAACATAGAGATGATCCTTACAGGGGATATCCACTACAACTCATCAAATAAACCTTTAATTAGAGGGGAAACTACTGTATGACAAACTAGTCAGATTTAATTTGGCCATCAAATGAATATTTGCTAAACAAAGCAATTCAATATTACTTCTGTTTTCTTTTTTCACTAGTACTGCAAAATTTCTGATATAGATGAGTAAGAAAGCATTAAAAATGAGACAAAATTCCTAAATTGTAGAGTGGATAATCAACCTGAAGAAGAGCAAGTGCATTACAAACTCGATTTGATGCAGCTGGAGTAAGGTTTGGAGGAGAAAGAACAGGGTATATTGAAACTATCTCCTGCAAGTAGGCATAAATTCAAGCATTAGCTGCCAGACTACATATAGCCAAATATGTTCTGGTAAATATTGAAAACAAAATCATAGCAAACTTTCTAGTCCATTCGATGGACTAATAAAAGAAAAGTGTAAAACACCCGATTTTGAGAAAAATTGTGTTGTATATAGAGGGTTGCATTAGGTAAGTTGATAGCCAACATAAAACTTTGTCACAATCCAAACATGAATTCTGAAATAACAACGTTTCGAAATTATGTTTGGGCGTTCACTTCTTTAAGCGGCGCATTGCAACGGCACCCAGTTGCAATAGAAAATAGGCAACATTACCGCACCACTCTGGATGAGTGTGGCAAAAGAAGTTAGTCCAGAAGAAGAGGGAGATTCGACTTGCTACTTAGAATATAGAAACCTTGACAAGCAAGGGCACGGAGTTGGTCAAGGTAGTGAAAAGGAGAAGAATTAGTGTAGCTTGTATATAAGAAACAGGGTGAAAAAGAGGAGAAAGCTAAGGAGCTCACTGATAATTATAAGCTTTTTTATGCAGAAAAGAAATATACAAGAAATAAAGTAGGTATAGTTGTAGATAAGGATTTGAGATAGAAAATAGTGGGGATAAAGAGATTGGGTTATAAAATGATAGCAATTAAACTAGTGTTAGAGGAAGGCATAATTCATATCATTAGTGCATATGCTCCCCAAGCAAGATTAAATGAAAGTGTGAAGAGACAGTTTTGGGAGGACATGGATGGTTTACCACAAGAAATTCCAAATAGCGACAATATTTTCCTCCGAGGGGATCTAGGAGAGCACTTAATTACCTATAAAAGTGGAACTAATAAGGGCCAGATAAACTCTTTCCTAGTCAAAAAAAGTTACCGATTGGCTTATAAATACTGTACGATTATTGTAAGAGAGAGTTTGACCATACAATATAGGCTAGCAGTTTTAAATATTTGCATTAGAAGTAGAAAGAAAGGAATAGTAACTAAAATGTGCCTTAAAACAAGGTGGAAGGATTTGAAAGGAGAAAGTGAAACTATATTTAATGATAAAGTGATTGAGAAGGGAAAATAGAATATTGAAGGAGAAACTATAGTAATGTGTAATCAAATGACTAACTTTATTAGGAAAGTTGTAAAAAAGGTGCTTGGAGAATCAAAAGGAAAAAAAGACTAGTAAAAACATGGTGGTAAAGTGTAAAGGTTCAATAAGCCATTCGAGAGAAAAGACATTGCTACAAAATTTGGCAGGGGACTAGGAATATGGAAAACTATTAGATGTATAAGAAGGCAAAGAAAGAAGCCAAAAAAGTAGTAAGTGGCGCAAAATTCAAAGTATATGATGACCTTTATAATAGGTTCAGAACAAGAGAAGGAGAGATGGACATTTTTAAGCTTGCAAAAATAAAGAAAAGCAAAAGTAGGGACTTAGATCATATGAAATATATTAAGGACAACAACCAAAAAGTTTTAGTTAAGGACAACAATATCAAAGAAAAGTGGAAGGAATATTTTATCAAGCTTTTAAATGAAGAAACTATAGAAGATACAAGAAAAAGAAAGGATACTTTATTAGCAAAATATACTTTTCTCCGTAGAATTAGAGTAATGGAAGTGAATGAAGCATTGAAGCAAATAAAGACCAAAAACGCCACAAGTCCACATGGCATTCCGATAGAGGCTTAGAAATACTTAGGAGAGGTTGAGGTGATTTGGTTAACTAGACTCTTCAATAAAATATTAATGACAAAGAAAATGTTGGATGAATGGAGAAAAAGTGCTATAGTAACTATATATGAGAATAAAGCAAACATAAAAAACTGTACCAATTATCGGGAGATTAAACTTCATAGTTATACTATGAAACTATAGGAGAGAGTAATGGAGCAAAGACTTATAGATAGAATACCAAGATTTCTGAAAAACAATTTGATTTTACTCCAGAAAGGTCAATTATGGAAGCTATCTTCTCACTTAGGTAATTAATGGAAAAACATCGAGCGAAGAAGAAAATTTTGCATAGGATCTTCATTCATATAGAAAAATTTTATGACAAGGTACCGAGAGATTTAATCTGGTGGGTGTTAAAGAAAAGAAATGTACCAAGAGGATATTGAAATTTTTAAAGACATGCATGAAGAAGCGGTAACGAGTGTGAGAACTACCTGTGAAGAGATAGGTGCGTTCCCAATAACTATAGGTTTGCATAAGGGGTCAGCTTTAAGCCTTTATCTCTATGTACTAATTATGGATGAGTTAAATGCTCATATTCAAGAAAAGGTACATTGGTGCATGTTGTTTGCAGACGATATAATGTTAGTGGATAAATCAAGAGATGAGGTAAATGCCAAACTAGAGAGATTGCACGAGGCTTTAGAATCCAAAGGCTTTAATATAAGTCGTACAAAGATAGAATATATGGATTTCAGCTTCACTAGGCATGGGCATATATAAAGAGCTGAAACTACTATGAGAATTGAAACCCAAAAGATGCCGCATAGAGATTCTTTCCGATACCTTAAGCTCAACGATAAAGAAGGATGGATAAATTGATGAAGATGTTGAACATAAACCAAAAGTAGGATGGTTGAAGTAGAGACTTGCTTTTGAAGCTTTGTGACAAAAGTATGCCAACAAAATTGAAGGAAAAATGTTACAGAACAGTGATTAGACCAACTATGAAGTATGACCTATAGGGCAGAATGTTGGCCAATCAAGAAATGTTATCCATAGAATGGACATGGCAAAGATGAGAATATTGAAGTGGATGTGTGGTAAAACAAGGAAAGAAAAAATTAAAAATTGGCGCTTTCGATAACATTTGGTGATAACATCAATAGAAGATAAGATTAGAGAAACCCATTTGAAATGATTGGGGCATGTTGAACGCAGTCCGGTAATAAAGCCGATGATAAAAGGTTTAGCTATAGGGGTGAATGGCCCACCAAGGGGAAGGATAGGCCAAAGAAGATGTGGATGGAGGTAATAAAATCAGATCTAAAGAACTTTAATGTATCTAAGGATTTAGCTTAAAATAGATCGGATTGGAAAAACAAAATTCATGTAGCCAACTCCAACATAGTTGGAACAAAGCTTTGATGATGATGACAATGATGTTTTGTATATAGAGTTTGGGAGTGAACACTAACAAAATTCAAACTTTCTAAATGATAAGAAAAGGACTTGAGGTGAAAGCAATGATTCGTGTCATAAAATACCACTTCGATTCCAATACATGATCAATGGCCTGCAAAATAACTAATTTTTTTCCTTGTATAAGTAAATTTCAATGAAAAGAAGAAATAAAGAAGTTATACAGTATAATGTATTCAGCGCTATCTATATGAACAGCCCCTCAGTTCAGGTAAAACAAATAAGAAAAAAAATAAAATAAAAAAGGGATGTGCTGAAACTGCGTCATTTTAGCTTTGTCTTACAAAATTTGACGGAGTTAGTTATCTGATCTCTGTAATTATGCTTGTCACTGTTGTCACTGTAAATGAGTGGGACATTTTGAGTGAAACGCAACTTCAGACCACCCAATGGTCTTCATCTATTCTACATCAGCGGCCAACATCAGCAAATCAATGGACTTGGAAGCAGGAATAAAATTTTCCTTTTAATTCATCATCTTTTAGGGCATATTTGTGTGGAAAATTTTCTGCAATAAAAATAAAAATAAAAAATAAAATGGAATTGGTTTGCAGGGAGAATGATTTTTCATAACATATTTCACAGTTTTCATTTTCCGAGATGAAGGCACCTTCAGAAATTTTTATGGAAGGAAGATTCAGACGAAAGAGGTGGAAAATCATTTTCTCCAGTGTTACACAAGAAGGAGAAACACGTTTTACTTGAAAATGTTTAGCCAGACTGAAGAAAATGAAATCACTCTGGACATAAAATGGCATGGAGAAGTGTCAAGCACAAACATGTCATTGGATTTGAAACTATCAAGTTTCATTAGTAATAGTTATAATAACAACTACAGCAAGAAAATAATTGCAATGGCCCTAACTCGTATGTTACATTATAGAATATCCTTCTTTTTTCCCGAATCTGAAGCAATGAGAATGAAAGCAAACCTGTAAGAGAGCAGCAATAGTGCCAAAAGAATGCCATAACATCGGAGCAAGGTCTTGAAATAACTCCCTTTTCTATAAACAAATTGAAAACAGAAAAGCCACTAAATCTCATAAATTAACAAACTATAATTGATATCATAACCATAAAAGGAATATTGTGCTAAAGCATCCAACGACACAATGTATTCACAAGGTCTGATACAACTTCAATGAATAAAGACAAAAAGCATTCAATCTATCAAAAACGGAAGAAAAAAAAATAATTTTCCTTGAAAAAAATCATTTCTTTTTACATGGAATGTACTCCTAGGAATTCAACCCAATGTAATCCTATCAAGCTGGCCAAAATTGTGGAGAAACACAGAAACAGCCATCATATAATCCCCCGTTCAGTGAAAAACAAATCAAATCATTCGAACTTCAGGGTCCCATCTAATCTCCACTCATCGCCACCCTCACCCACTCTTTTAAAAAGCACCAAGCAGCTCCCAACCAAATCAACATTGACTCGTCAGCTTCTTATTTGAAATTACATCAAAACAAGAGCCATCCAACCCCAGATGAATGTTCCCCCTCTAAACCACCCAATCAAATCAATACTTCAAGAATTCCCAGCACAAAACAATGAAACGAGGAATTCAATTCAACCCCCAAGATTACTCCTTTATCAACAAATGTCCTCCCTGACATTAGGAACAACCCAAAGTGTGGCTGAACAACATCGACTCCTTATGAAAAAATCCAAAAATAACCTAACAAATCTAACCCCGAATGAAATTTTCCAATTTTAAACCACCCCATCAAATCAAATGACACAAAGAATTCAATTCAACCCGCAAGATTCTTCCTTTATCAACAAATGTCCTCCCTGACATTAAGAACAACCCAAAATGTGGCTGAACAACATCGACTCCTTATGAATAAATCCAAAAACACCTTAACAAATCCAACCCCGAATGAAATTTTCCAATTTTAAACCACCCCATTAAATCAAATGACACAAGGAACTCAATTCAACCCGCAAGATTCTTCCTTTATTAACAAATATCCCCCACCATTGAAAAAAAAACCCAAACAAATCACCGAAAAACATCAGCTCCGTTTGAATAAATGTAAAAATACCCAAACCCATCCAACCCCAGATGAAAGCTTTCATTTGAAACCAACCCATCAAACGAAAAGAAAAAATCGACAACCAAAAAAGAAGAGGAAGACGAAGAAGAAACACAACAAAGACCTTGGATAGATCAAGGAGGGCGTTTTCCCTCAAGTTGGGGTCGCTGAGTTCGAGCACGAGCTGCTCTGCTGAAGCCATTTTCCGGTCCTTGTTGGCTAGCGAGTTGGGGTTTGAAGCGTTTTGAGCGACGAAAGAGGGAATGGATTGCGGCAAATTCGCCATAACCCGCTTTTCATTTTGATTGAGTCCCCGCAACTCACCACCCTTTATCGCTCCTGCTACAGTCCTGCGTTTCTAACGAGGCACGCTTGGACCGGACAGCAGCTAGCTGTGTGCGTCCACCACTATTGTTCTCAGGTGTCACATATCACTATCCTCTCCTGAAATTATCAGCTCCTCAAAAAAAGGACTCTCCATTTTCAGAGAAATATAACCGCAAAATGGCCCTCGTACTATTGTATTCCAACATCAACCTCCAAGTGAGTGTTAATTCTATCTTAATGACAAATGATAAAAATTGCTTTAAGTGAGGCCCACCTGGTTATTTGATGACCAAGGGAGGCATGGCAACGGAAAAACTTGGATGACATTAAGCTGGTCAAATAATTATATCATTGAAAAATATAGATACTCAAACAAGGGTGTCTCATCTCATACAAATGCATGGAAGCCTACCCAAGAAATTATCCCCAGCAAGTAGGCTGTCTCATTGGTTCTTTGTTGGTCACCCATTTTTTTAGCAAAAAGGCATAATAATAATTCTGCCCTTAGTTTTATAGTTTTAGCTCCTCCAGTTTCAATGAATATACATATAGCTTGTGTGAACTATTTGTGATAAAATCCACTGGCAAATAGCAACAAACATGTGAAACAAGATTAGTTTTTATCAAACGTCCCGGTGTGTATAATTGGATTGATAAAGATGGGTCCACTAAATTAAAGCACAGAAATGAGAGGTTGTGAAAAGTAGGAGTTTTATCAAAATCATTTTTTTCTCAAGGGTGAATTGGTTAGAGGTTTTAGTAAAAACATAGAATATAGGGGCTTTGAGGGCCCTTTGCATGGAGAGCTCTTTTCAAATTTATGATTTTTATGAGCATTTTATGGGACAAATTTACATTAATTTAGCTCTTTTCAAATTTATGGTTTTTTATTAGTATGGTATGGGGCAATTTATACATAAAATAAATCAATTTTTTAAATAGTAGAATGTAATGGATAAAACATAGAGAAGTTTACTGAAAAAATCCTCTTAAAGTCACTCTCCACCAAAATGATCCTCAAAGATATGATTCCACAATATTAGTCCTACAAGTTCTTTTTATTTAAGTTTTTAGAATCTGATTTAGGCGGGCATATCCCAACTCACCCATGTACATAGTGAAGATATCCCCATTCGTTTTCTTTTTCTTTTTCTTCTTCATCTTCCGTCCTCCTTTGCTGGTTCTTCTCCTTCTTTCAACTTCAACTCAAATTCAAATATAAACCCAATGACATAATTCCAATATATTATACTCACTTGCTAAATCCAAAACCATTAAACTCATTAAACCAACCAACCAACCAACATGACTAGTTCTTTGTCTCATCTTCCTTTTTCCCTTCCCCGTAAATTCACCAAAACCCATTATCATCACCTATCTATACTCTCTTCTCTTCTCTCTCATTTCTCTATCCTTCAAAGCTCTAAATCTCTCTATTCCCTTTGAAGAGATTATTTCTGCCTCCTTTTCTAATCTTAACCTAAGGCTTTTGGAAATAGTGCTTATGATTAGTAATTCTTTAGGTTTTTTTATCTTTGGGGTCTATATTAAGGTTAGAGGGAGGAAGTGAAAGAAGAAAGAATGAACGAACTCAAACCTAGCTAGTACTGTTTAGAAGAAAAAAAGAGCAAAAAAATGAAGGAAAAGGAAGAAAAAAAATTGAGGACGAGGATATGCCTGCTCATATAGGTAGGGGAAGTGGGGATATCCCCACTCACGTCAAATAACCCTAACACAGCTACCAATTTTCTGAAGAAAAAAAATAAAAAAGGAAGGAAGAAGAAGAAAAAAAAAATCAAAAGCGAGAATATCCCTACTTGTATACATGGGTAAGCACAGATATCCCCACCCAACATAGGTTCTCATGATTTAACCTGAAAAAGCCATCTAAGATTGTTGTGGTGAAATCATGTCTTTAACATTATTTCTGGTATAAAGTGACTCTAAGAAGATTTTTCGGGTAAAATCCTTTAAAACATAATATGGTGTGATTAATGAGTTTTCTTTCAAAAATTTCAGTTTTTACTAAAAAACCGGAGTTGGCTAGCTACGTGCGTCTGCCACTATTGTCAGTTGCTACACTATTGGCAATATCATTATCCTCTCGTGAAATTATCGGCTCCCGAGAAATGCCGGGATGAGGTTTTTGCAAAGGACTCCCCATTTTCAGAGATAACCTCAAAGTGAACCACCTATTATTGTATTCCAATTTCAACCTCCCCAGTTTGATGGGGAAATAAGTATTTTCTTTTTATTTACAGCAACATAAAAGCTTGCATGTGAATTAGAAACACATGTAACAATAAGACGGGCTAATAATTCTGCCAGTTAAAAACATGAGACACTCTTGCAAGGGTGTCTCATCTCATACAAATGCCCACTTGCCCAAGAAATGATCTCCGACAGGTTGTCTCATAAGTTGTGTATTTGTCTCCCATTTTTTAGCAAAAAAATTATTATTATTATTATGTCCTTAGTTTTATCTATTCTAATTTCAATGATTATATATATTTTGTGAACTATTTGTGATCAAATTCATTGGCAAATAGAAGGCAACATGTGAAAATAAATTAGTTTTAATCAAAGGTCCCAATGTGTGTTTTTGGTTGATAAACATGGGTCCCCTAAATGAAAGCACAAAAATGAGAGATTGTAAAAAATATGAGTTTTACCAAAATCATCATTTGATCCATTTTTTTTCCTCAAGGGCCAATTGGCTAGAGAGGAAAAACAGTTAGGAGTATAATTACTTTTTGTATAGTTTGATTGCTAGTCAATGGAGGTTTTAGTAAAAACATAGAATATAGTGTCTTTAATGGCCATTTAAATAGATAGCTCTTTTAAAATTTAGCATTTTCATTAGCATGTTGTGGGGCAATTTTTACATAAATTGAGCTCTTTTCAAAGTTATGATTTTTTTTCGTGTTACGCAGCAATTTATACATCGATAAATTAATTCTTTAAATAGTAGAATATAGTAGATAAACATAATATGGCGGGAATAATGTGTTTCCTTTCAAAATTTTCAGTTTTTATTATGATTTACTAGGGATGTTTAATTCGATTTTGATGATTTTTTGCATGTATCTTTTCTTGGTATATATTAAGATATTTTCAAAACAAACGTCGGACGTGGCCTGTGATGCATCAAAAGATATGATTTACAAATGATGTTTAATCCTCACCCCAAGTTCACTAATCCCATGGGCGGAAGGAGTAGAAACTCACACTCAATGAGTTAATGCACAGTAATATTTAACAAATTGATTATGCCATTTACTGAATTAGTTGGCTGTGAGGGCCACGTTGTCTTGGGGGCCATGTGAGAGGCGTTATTTTATTGTTACTAAAATATTATCCAAAGAGCAAGATAACAAATGGTTCTGTTTGCCTAACTTTATCTTAATACGTGATGATCTTCTAATTAATCAAATGTCTAACTTCTTATAATTTCTACCATTTGAGAAAAATATAAAAATTATTACCTAAATGAAAGCACAGAGATAAGATTTCGTGAAAACGAGTTTTATCAAAATCATCATTTGACTCGTTTATATTTTTCTCAAGGGTAAATCAGTTAAAAAAGGAAAAACAATGAGGGGTATCGTTACTTTGTGTACAGTTTAACTATTAGTTAAGGGAGGTTTTAGTAAAAACATGGAATATAGGGGCCCAAAGGGCTCTTTACATAAATAGCTATTTCCAAATATAGGGTTTTTATTAGCATGTTTTGTGGCAATTTTTACATAAAATAAATTAATTTTTAGACAATAGATCACTACGTCAAAAACTCTAAAAAAAATGGCTACTCAGGATAGTTATTTTTACAAAAATGCGACTGTCTTTTACTGACTCTTGCAAGCATTTTTTAAAAAAGTTACCATTCAATTAATGACTATAGAGGGCAGTCATTTTATTTTTTAAGAATATTTTAAAGAAATATTTAGGAAATTTAACATGGAAAAACCCATCAGATAGGTCTTATACTGAAAAAGACCTTTTAGTTCTGACAGCATCAAATTAATCATAATATATTGATCTTATGTAGATTTTTAAACAGGCGGAGGAGCGATTGTTAACATCCGTCGGAGACATTAACACTTCCTTTCTATGTAACTTTTGAGCGACGTCAACATCCCTCATTCAACCTTTTTCTTTTTTTTTACATTCATCAATTTCCTGTTGCTGTAGGTTCCTCAATAGTCCAGTGATGACCAGCATTGTGCCAAAAACATAGGAAGAAGATAGAGGAGAAAGAGGAATAAAAAAAATAGCATTAGGGAGGAAGATCAATTGATGCCTCTAAAATAAAAGGTTTGAATTATTTGCTTCGTAGTCTCCATCTCCACGCAGTAAAAGATTAAGGCAAGCAAGGGAAAAAGAGGTGGAAGAAAAGGAAGAAAGGGTTTTTTGGAGGTATTTTAAGAGGTTGGGGTTTGGGTGAAAAGGAGTTATTTGGTGCTTTTAGGATATTTTCCAATCTAGTTTCAAGAAATTAGAAGAAGAAGAAGAAGATCCAAGGTTGGGAAACTCACACAAGAAACAGCTCTCATATTCTTTTTGGTTTTTTCTTAATAGCTACATAAAAACACTTTTAGCGGTAGTTTTCTATTTCCACCACTAAAAGTCTACACGTTGACATCACTTATATAACAAAGTAAAAAAAAAAGGCAGAAAGAACATGGGAGCCATTTTATTGTTCAAATTTTGAAACCAGGTTGGAAAATATCTAAAAAGAACCCAATAACTCATTTTTCATTAAAACCCCAATTTTGGAAAAGATTTTGGCACCAGCCATCATGTCTAGCATATCATCAAGTCTCGATATGGGAAACCGATACTTAACGGTGATTCTATTAACTGCCCGACTATCCACACACATCCTCCAAGAACTATCTTTCTTGGGTGTGAGGAGTGCAGGAACTGCACATGGGCTCTTACTTTTTTGGATAAACCCTTTAGCAAGGAGGTCCTCGACCTGCTTTTTTAGCTCGGCATGTTCCATTGGGTTCATCCTATAGTGGGGCAAGTTTGGTAATGATGATCCAGGGACCAAGTTAATGGCATGTTGGACATCACGCAAAGGTGGAAGCTCATTGGGTAAATCCTCAGGGAAGACATCTTGAAATTCTTTCAAGATAGGGTTCACTTCACATGGGGCCCCTACAGCCTTTTCAGTGGTGATTGCTTTGGTCACTAAAGCAAATATGGCTGTTTCAGTCTCTTGGACACTTGTGAGGGTGTCCTGGATTTCTCGTTCAAATTCAGAGGCGCTTAAAATGTGAATACCTTTAGACACAACATTCTTCCCTTTTGGGTCCCTACTTGTTTCATTGGGCTCCACGCTAGAGGTCTTAGCCTTATCATTAGACCCAGCGGTTGGTGTCTTCTTTTTCTCATTATTGTCTTTAGGAGGTAGTGGGTGAAGTTTCACTTTCCTCCCATCAAAGTTGAAGACACAAATATTTGATTTACCAAAATTGGTAACATCAAAATCATACAACCAGGGTCTACCCAAAATGAGGTGGCCCACATCCATGGGAACAACGTCACACCATAACTGGTCCTTATAAAAGGAAAGTTGAAGTGGGACCAAGCATCTTTGGGTGACTGGAATAGACGTGGAATCTACCCACGAGACACGATATGGCCTAGGATGTGGTTTAGCCTTTAACCCTAAACGAGTGACAGTACTAGAAGAAACTGCATTGGTACAACTACCACTGTCAATTATGAGTTTGCAACTCCGCTCATTACACTTTAGGTAAGTATGGAAGATAGCTTTTCGACGCGGATCCTCATCTTCCTGAGGGTTAAGGCACATTTACCACTAACATTTTGGCACCCTTATGAACCCCCGATCGTGTCTTTTCCTCATCTGTTTGGTAAGCAGGAAGAAATCGGAGAAAAGACACATGATCCTCGGGATCCTCACATTCATCATTGGATGGAATGAAGTCAGGAACATAGCTATCTACATCCGGATCACTATCATCAAGGGCCTCTTATATGAACAAGTTTCTTGTGGGCATGTAACAGCGTAATGTCCATATCCATGACACTTGCGGCACTTGATTTGAGAGAGTTTTTTTGTCTTATCAACATCAAAACCTTTGCCCTTTTGTTCCCATGAGGAATCACTAAATGTCCCCCTCTGAAAAGAAGGGTTCCCAAAAGTAGGCTTCGCGCTAGAGTCATGAACTCGAGAGTCAGAATTGCACGAGTTTAACTTTTTAGGAAATTGCGGTTTCACATATTACTCCAAATCCATGGCTTTTTCATACATGTCCGCAAGGGATATGATCTTATGGTGAAGCAACTCTCTCCGGATCTCTGATCGTAGGCCTGTCCTAAACCGCGAGAGGAGTGACAACTATTCCTCTTTTACATCACATCTCAAATTTAATTCCTCAAATTTCGTGATGTAATCTTGAACAGTCATACTACCCTAGTGTAACGTACTCCTTTGATCAAGGAGTCTCTCATGATAGGATTGGGGACAGTATTTATCCTTCAATCTTTTCTTCATTCGTTCCCACGTATTAATGGCAGGAAGGCCTAGTCTTTGCTCATTAGTTTCCAAACTGACCCAAAATATCCGGGCTTGACCTACTAATTTCATGGTGGCCAGCTTAACCTTCCTTCCTTCTGACATTTCATACCATTTAAAATAATGGTCCATATCAAAAAGCCAATCAGAGAAAACCTGTGGGTCCATCCGACCATCAAATGTAGGGGCATCAACCTTAACACTCTTCAAAATCCATCCATCAGGACTTTGATCTCTCCCATGACCCCTGTGATCAAATCCATTGTTGGACTCGCCATCGGGGTCCATCTCATGGTCATCTCTCTCATGACGTCGATGACGTCTCCTGTCATCCTCCTGAATAGACCACTCAAGTTTCCTAAATCCATGGGTTAGTTCAGCTTGTCCTTGATATAGGGTTTGAACTTGCGCTACTAGACTCTCTACAATCTTTTGCAATTGGTCTATGGCTGTACCAGACTTCAAAACTGGGTTTGGTTTGAGAAGGACCTGCCATTCTGTAAACTAGGGGCTGATGTTCCCGACCACTCCGAGTGGGCATGCAACAACTAATTATATACAATGAGACACAATGCAATGTAATGTATGTGTGATGCAAATCCCTAGAGAAACTGTTCTCTGATACCAATTTGATGCAAGACCTAAAACTAATGGATGATATGCAAAGAGAGGGAGATCAATTTCAAAATAATATGCACACTAAATCACATAGATTGGCACCAGCACAAAGCACAAATTAATTTCAGCAATAAGTATTTATTTTGATTCGTCATACAAATCGGTCCCGCGAATGTGTTCCCCAAATCAGGAGATGGATCTGGCGGAAGAAGAACTACCGCCCATTCTAGGGATTTTTAAATCAGCCAAATTTCAGATCTGAAAGTTGTAAATTCATATCCGAATGCAGAAATTCAGCAGTTGGTTACTAACAGTACTGATCTAAGGTTCAAATTAATATTCAGATCTGTCCAAACTTGATTTAGGTTCAGATCTACAGGCTATTTGGACTATATTTCTTGAGGTTTCAGATCTAGTTGTAAGGCTTATGATGTCCAAAATTCAGATCTGGGACTGTTAGGATGACTTCTTTTCTTAACCCAAGATTGGGCTGGTTTTAGAAGAAGAGAGGAAGGGTTTCTTGGACTGAAAGGCTGGATGTTCTTTACCAAAAGAAAAGAAGGAGGAAGAATACCCTAGAGAAGATGATTTACTTGGCCTCACGCCAAACTCTCCAACTAGGGCGAGGAAGATCCAAAATCTCTCAAGAAGACTTGAGAAGCTTTCAGCAAGAAGAGAGTTCTTTCATTTATCAATAATGGCTTTTCCAAGATGGAGTTACATATTAAAAGGAGAGAAAACTCAGCCCTAAACAATCAATGGCTGAGATTTAAAGATCTATCAAGACTCACTTAAGACAATAAAGCAAAAGAAATAAAAAAAAACATAAAGAAGGCTGGCCGAATGGGGGGAGGGAGGACTTGCGCATGGGAAAACGTGCGCAAGTCCCCCTTGCACGCATATCATTGCTGGAATTTAAGTTGTGGGCCCTCCTCTCAATGTATTGAAATAAAACTACATATATTGGGACCCTCCTTTTATTACATAACTTAACCAAACAACTTGGGACCCTTATTAAAATTAAAACATCATTAAAACAGCAATAATTCTTCTCCCTTGGCACATCCCAAGGTGGGGCCTTCCACTTGCATGCCTTGGGAACCTTCCAACGATGGATCTTCATCGATGCTATGATCAAACAGTGGATCTTGTAATCCAAGATGAATTAACCCTAGAAAAGGATAATCCATCCAAATTGGGGCCAAGTTACGCGCTTTACTTCTTGATTTGATGCCCCCATCATCAAGTCTCATATGAAGATGGAATGACAATAAGCACCCTGCCACTCCAACCAGTAAACATAACTATACAAAATAAAAATTGCTATTTTATCAAAGCCGATATTATTCAAGAAAAACTGGCCTACAATTGCAATCATTCCCCAGAACACAAACTCATTAGAATCATGTAGTTAACAACAAGAAAAAACTTAAATGACAAAACTTCACCCATCACAACAAAATTAAGCCCATCAAAAACGAAATTCACCAGTAAACTCAATCAAGCTCCCTTCTGCACTGAAGTAATTGAATGGAATTCCTACCTTTTCGCAAACAGCTTCCTTACATTGACGCTACCTCCAAGACGGTTCAAAACAAGACAAAAGAACATTTCTAATCTCTCCCACTCAAACACAGATGCCGATTTCTTCAAGAGAAAAGACCCAGAAGAGAATTCTCATTAACAAAGCTTGTCTGACCATTTACAAGAAAGCCCAGTAAAAGAACCGGCTACCCACTCTTCTCAAACCCTAAAATGATCAGGTGAAATTCATCTTCTTTGAGCAGTATTTAGGAAGTACAACAGAAGGTTAACAAAAAGATGTGTCGAGTCAACATTGAGTCATATTCATTGGGTAGCAACAAATGACATTGAACAACAGCTGCAAAGCAGATTGATGTGAAGACTACTCCCGCATGGATGCAAAGACCACTCACACATTCACATACCCCCCACACTTGCCACGTAAAAGAACCATGGATGCGAAGACTACTCACACATTCACATACCCTCAAGCACATGATGCAATTTGATGGTTGTCTGGGGCAGATTCAGATCAATCTAACACAAATTTGGCCTCACCTGAAAACTTTCCCAATGCTGAACTTATGTGGTCTGATTAAAATTCAGTAACTAAAATAGATTGATAAATGGAAGAGTTGTATCCATCCCAGCCATTTCTTGTTACTTCAAGAAACATGATCTGGTCTCTGAATGAATCAGTCATTCCACCCAAGGTGATATTACTGGAATTCCATTCGCCATTCCTCAAATTCACAGATTCACATTTGAAACCAAATTTACTTGATCAACCAGAATTAGCACAAGCCACAGATGGATAAAAGCTAAGAGAACAGGGAAAAACAAAAAAAAAAACCGACCCTATTCCGTGTCAAATCATTTCAATCAGTTGCTTAGATCTGATCAAAAAGGTCGAGGCCCATGGTTATCTGATAGTTGATCTTTCTGGCGTTGAATGTGTGCTTAGATAGTTGAAGTTGTTGAATCTGCATCACTCCATTTGTTCATAACCAATGAGACACTTAATTTGAATGGTCAAGATCGCTTTTCATACACACCACTTGTCCAATGAATGAGTTGCCAATTTTACATTCACATTAGCCCTAAACGATTCCTGCCAGGAATTGTGGAAAGGTTACAATCACATTGTGTTGGAACTTTCGAAATTTTGAAACGAGTAGGGCCCGCTGTGTATGTGATTGATCTTCCACTTGTTACGGGCATCACTCCAATTTTCAAGTTGGAGAATCTTGTCCTGCATCAAAAACTAAAATGGATATCTAACCCATTCACCTTACAGTAACTTCCAAGGATATTTAGGCAGTTGGAAGTCCCAGTAAAACTACCAAACTATTAAATTATTATGGATATCAACATTGTTTGTGAGTACTGGTTATATGATATCTACTTCAATTCACAGAGTCCCTATGAATCTAAACTCCTTTCCTAGTGGGGAAACTGGGGAAGGGCCAGAGGATGGCCATGGTCCGCTCCAAAATTTTTGAAAGCCCCTTTGCAATGTCGTGGTGGACCTTCTATTTATAATCTTTTATAAGGAGGTGGCCCCCTTAACAAAGAAAGACCCTGCCTCCACTGCTCTTTCTAGAATTTTGTTTTAAAGAAATAACAAATAACAAATAAGAAAAACTACCTATGTTGATATCCAAAAGGAGAACATGATACACCTATAATCCAGTGAACCCACATTATGTATCGTCAGCGAACCCACAAATAAGACAACACAGTAACAATGTTTGAATATCACAGGTAAGTGTGTTGACTGTTGAAGCATTATATATTTGATTGCCTTCAAAAGTTAAAATTAAAAATAGTTATGCCACTGGTGAAGTAGAGAAACCAGCAACCAAAATTACAAAACTATAGAAACTTTTCTTCTTTTTAACAAAGAATTCTTTTCTTCATTTTTTTTTAATTGACATTGAACATACACAGAAGTTGAATGGAATTGGATGGCAATCATCCTCTCTTTATAATACTAAGTTGCCTTAGATAAATTACAATTACAATCAATTAGAAAAATCTATAAATAAAGCTATCCTAGTTGACCAGATCTGAATACATATAAGTATAGGACTTTGAGCCTATGATATATTGGGCCTTGAGTATGGTACAGTGGCTTGCTAACACCTCCCCTCAAATTGATGATGGTGAATCAATAAGCATTAATTTGGCAGACAAGAACTGATGTCGTGGGCAAGGAAGGCCTTTGATGAAGATATCAGCAATCTGTAGAGTAGAAGAAATGTGTGGAAGTGAAATCACGTCACGCTCATATTCATCGCGAATAAAATGGCAATCAACTTCAATATGACTTGTGCGTTCGTGAAAAATAGGATTTTCTGTAATCCTAATAGCACTTGTGTTGCTAACGTGTAGAGGGGTAGGTATGTTTTGAGCAAAATCAAGATCAAAAAGTAGTCCACGAAGCCATAGTATTTCAGAGCAAGTAGCAGACATAGCAGATATTTGGACTCAGTTGAGGATTTTGAGACTTTATCCTATTTCTTACACTTCCAAGAAATTAGGGCATCTCCAAGGTACATACACTAGGCCGTTGTGGAATGACAGGTGTTAGGACACCCAGCCCAATCAGCATCTGATTAAGCAACTACGTGAAGTAGAGAGCTAACAAGAAAGAAAAGACCCCGAGTAGTCATACCAAGTAGGTAACAAATAATACGGCGGACAGCTGTCAAGTGAAGACGATGTGGCTTGATCATGAACTAGCTGACATGATTTACAGCATAAGAGATATTTGGTCGAGTATTGGTCAAATCAATTAGACTGCCAACTAATTGTTGATATAACGAGAGATCAGGAAGATCTCCACTGTCCTTTGGAAGTTTCAAATTTACTTCAAGGGGACTATCGACAAGGGTTGACTGTTGAAGTCCCACCAAGTCAATTAGTTCAAGTGTATACTTGTACTGGTCCAAAATGATTCCCTTCTCAGATTGATGAACTTCGAGGCCCAAGAAGTACATCAAAGGGCCTAAATCCTTCTTATGAAATTTGTGATGCAATGACTTCTAAAGTTTTGAAATCATTTGATTATTAGTTCCAGTGACAATGATATCATCCACATAAACAAGTAAGACAGCAATGCCACTTGTGGCATTATAAAGAAACAGTGAAGGATCATAAGGACTTTACATAAATGACAGAGATACTAGTGCTTCCCGAAATTTTTCAAACCAGGCCCGAGGCACTTATCTAAGGCCATAGAGAGAGCGATTGAGTTTAGCCACAGCCAAAGAAACTGAAGTTTTGTATCCTTTGGGAAGGTGCATCTATACTTCTTCTTTAAAATCACCATGAAGGAATGCATTTTTTACAACTAACTGAAAAAGAGGCCAACTTTGAGAGGCTGCCACTGCAGTAATTATCGAACAGTGGTGATCTTAGCTATTGAGGCGAACGTCTCATCATAGTCAACACCATACTCATGTCAATTGCCAAGAGCAACCAAGCGTGTCTTGTATCGGTCTAAAGTGCCATCAGACTTTAATTTGACCGAGAATACCCATTTACAACCAATTGGGTACAGTTGGTGGATAACTGACAACATCCCATATATTATTAGCTTTTAGAGCTTCTAATTCTTCTAACATCGCTTGTTGCCAACATGCATGTTTCACAGCCTGAGAATATGTAGTAGGAATAGTCACAAAAGATTAAGGTGGTAAGTAAAGATGTGTGAGAAAACCCATATCTATCAAAAGGCCAAGAAATACAAGTAGAGCGACAGAGAGCCGATGGCGAATCAGGTGGATCTTGAGAGGGCTGCATCGTGGCCGTTGTTGTCTTTTGTCGACGGTACACATGGATAAGAATAAATCGTTTGGAAGAAGACAAGAAAGTAGCTTATGTAAAATCGGGTAAGTAAGCCATAGGAAAATTGACTGAAGAATCTAGATGATGAGGAAAGAAAAATTGGTTTTCAAAAACCACAACATTCCGAGAAATCCGAATCCTTTTTACCGATGGGTCATAGCAAAGAAAACCCTTTTGGTGGGACGCATAACCAAGAAAAGCACATCGGGCAAATTGAATATTGAATTTTGTACGTTCTATCTGAGGAAGATGAACAAGACACAAACATCCAAATGTACGAAGACATGTATATGTCGGTTGAGAATCAAAAAGACGAAAATATAGAGATTGGTTATTCAATTTGTAAGAACGAAGCCTGTTAATATGATGAACAACAGTGGTTAATACTTTACGCCGAAAAGAGGGTGGAACAAAAGATTCAAGTAAAAGACAACGAACTATATCTAGAAGATAACTTTCAATTCAGTAATCCCATTTTGCTGAGGAGTATATCGACTTGTTTATTGGGAGATAATTCCCTTGTTTTGAAGAAACTCTTGAAATTTGTGGGACACGTTCTCCCCCAGAGTTAGTCTGAAGAATTTTTATGCAAGTTGAAAATTGGGTTTCAACATAAAACAGAAATTTTTGGAACGCATCAAACACTTCGGATTTAGCCCGTAAAAAATATACCCATATAAAACGACTATGATCATCACTGAACGTTACAAAGTATTTGTATTGTGAATGAGAAATTACAAGTGTGATTCCCCATACATCACTGCGAACTAGATCAAAGCAGTGTGTGGCTAGAGAGTGATGGTTAGAGAAAGGTAAGGTTTTGCTTTTTCCCAATTTACAAACGGAACAATCCAGATTAACATCCGATTTAGAAAAATGCATGTTATTAATCAAACCAGAATTC
The DNA here is from genome assembly GCA_037013555.1 of Sextonia rubra. NCBI lineage: Eukaryota > Viridiplantae > Streptophyta > Magnoliopsida > Laurales > Lauraceae > Sextonia > Sextonia rubra. The sequence goes on from JASUAD010000011.1 coordinate 14,496,106, forward strand.
TTTAAAGATGACAAAGATATGCAAATAAGGGTGTCCTAATTGCTTGTGCCACAAATGCACATTATCTTGAGACAAACAAGAAAAGGCAAACATAGATTTATTCAATTGTTGTGTAGGCAAACAAAGTGGAAACAAACACCGCACTTAGGCCCCTTAACAATCACCGTCCCCGTCCCCTAAACTTGCACAATACAACCAGAATAAGAAAAACAGACATTACAATGGTTGTCGACTAGCTAACCAACAGACAATAAGTTCGTAGAGAGGCCAGGAGAGAAGAAAACATTGGTTAAAGGTAGTGAGTGTAGAATATCCCCGATAGTTGAGATAGATAAATGCCCACTATTAGCAATCTGTACTTGGAACTTCCCATTATATAGTTGAATATTTGAACGAAAACGAGATGAGGAAGTCATATGATTTGAAGCACCAGAATTGAAGTACCACATGGAAGAGAATCATGAAGATTTACCTGAGATTCCAAGGGTGGAATATGCTTGAAAGATCATTTGCTATATCATTTCAGGAGTGATGGAACTACTAGGCATGATTAGTTGCGAAGGTTATGGAGCTAGAGTTTCTGCGAGGGTGGATTTCAGATGGGTTTTTCATTAAGGGTGATGTGAAGGTTTGTTGGGGTTTGGTGGACAGGAATGGGATCGGGTGGATGGGAGTGGCGATGGGTGACGATGGAATTAAGATCTAGGGAAGACAACGTTTCGCCAACGACTACAGGATTTCGTCTCTGATGCCAATTTGGTGCAGCTAGGATCCAAGATCGAGAAGAATAGATCAATCTACGAAAGGATTGATCGAATTCACAATGGATTCTTGCCCAAAGGCACAATTATAACCACGAAATAACCCATACATAAGAAGGAAAACCAACAAAAAAATTTTATTAATCAAATAAGCAAGAACAACTAACTCCGCTAGTTTTCGCTGCCGGGCCCAAGGCCGGGTAAAAGAGGAGGGTCGCATTAGGTAGGTTGATAGTCAGCATAAAACTTTGTCATAACCCAAATATGAATTTTGAGATAACAATATTTTGTAATAAGGCTAGGGCGTCCCCCGCTTTAAGCGACGCATTGTAGTGTCACCCAATTGCAGTGAAAAGTGTGCAAGGGCTAACGCATAACTCTGAGATAATACGGTTAAAGAAGTTAATCCATGAGAAGAAGAAGAAGAATAGGAAAATTAGACTTGCTACTTGGAATTTATGAACCTTGACAAGCAAGAATATGGAATTGGTCGAGGTAATGAAAAAAAGAAGAATTAATGTGGCTTGAATACAGGAGACAAGGTGGAAAGGAAATAAAGCTAAAGAGCTCATGGATGGGTATAAGCTTTTCTATGCAGAAAAGAGTAATACAAGAAATGGTGGGGGTATAGTTGTAGATAAGGATTTGAAAGAAAAAATTGTGGTGGTAAAGAGGTTTGGTAATAAAATTATAGCAATTAAACTAGTGCTAGAGGAAGACACTAATCACCTTCATTTTAATCCATATCAAGATTTTACAAATATAAAACTTCAAGAGAAAGATAAAAATAACGATAAAAAAGAAGAAAAATCCATAAATGTTTTAGCCTCAACTTTTAAAGCTTCTAGTTCAGACTCAGAACTTTCTATATCTGATTCTATAGAAGAAAAGTCTAAAACAATAGAAGAAAATCAAGATGATCAAAATCACGAATCTTTACAACTTAATAAAATATTTAAAAGACAAAAACCAATAGTTATTATAGCAAAAACAAGAAATTATTATCCAAGACCAACTCCTGTTGATCTTCTGTTCGAAGAATAGGTTAATCTAAATGGTCTTCGTTTTGAAAACTCATCTGTCTATGAATGGAGTTTGGACAGCTTATCAGAATATCAAATCCTCCAATTATGCCAACACATGATGATTTATGCCTCTACCATCATGACTGTTGGTAATGATCAAAGACATGCGGCAAATGCAGTTGTCCTTGGATTTACTGGACAATTACATAGTTGGTAGGAAAAATATCTTTCTGATATGGAAAGACAAGTTATTTATAAAAGCAGTAAAAAGAGATGCCTCAAGAAATCTTGTTATTAATACTCAAGGCCAAATGATACCTGATTCTATCTACATGCTCATTACCAATATAGTTAAACATTTTATTGACAATTATATGAATGTAGAAGAAAAAATTAAAAACTCAATTAATTAATTTAACATGTCCAACGTTATCTAATTTCTGTTGGTATAAAGATGTTTTCTTATCAAAACTTTATACAATTGATGCAAACAATTCAAAATTTTAGAAAGAAATTTATATCAGGTTTTCCTAAACTTTTTGCAGAAAAGGTCAGAGAAGAATTAAAATCAGAAAATTATGGAAACTTGAATTTTGAAATTTATACATACGGTGATCTAAGTCAAAATATTGATAAATTTGGATTTTCATTATGCAATGAAATCAAACTTAAACGACAAATTGAAAATAAAAAACATATAAGCAAGTATGAACTTTGTGATTTTTGCTTTCAATTTAGCATAGAACTATTAATTAGCCCTTCAAGCCTAAATAAAAAGAAAAAGTTAAAAAGAAATCATCAAAAATGAAAATCAAAACAATTTTCAACTCCACAATACTATATTCCCTCTAAAAGATATCCTAAGAAATCTTTTCATAAAAAACCCTATAAAAGATCAAAGAAAACTTATACAAAAAACAATTCATCCACTTCTTTTCCTAAGAAAAAGGACATATTGCTCCTGACTGCCCAAAAACAAAAGTAAAAACAGAAAACGAATTAAAGACTATTCTAAAAGGACTTTCATCCTCTTCTTCAGAGTCATCTAGCTCCTCTGATATAGAATATTCTTCTCACTCTTTAGATACATGTCATTGCAACACACTTGACAGTGAGATTCAGTATGAATCTGCCTATTCTTCATATTTATCTTTAAACGTACTTTCTGCCCTAGAAAAAATGGTGTTAGAAATGTTTAAAGACTTAAAAGATGAAGAATTAAAAAATAAATATTTTGAAAAAATACAGAATATAAACAAAGGAAATAAAAGTCCAAAATCAAAAGCTTCTACATCAAATAATACATCTGAGTTACCTGAACAATTTAATATAAAAACTGTATTAGATAGAATAAGAGACCAACAGGCTCCTCTTCAACCTTCTATTCAAGACCTCTATAAAGAAATTAATAATCAAAAGCAAGAAATAAAACAATTAAAATAAAATTTAAATGAACTTCAACATCTCAAACAACGTGTTGAAACTCTTAAATTTCATACACTTAAATCTTATAAAAAAAATGATGATAATCTAGAACATCAAGAAGAATTTGGTGAAGAATTAAATGGTTTCGTAAATTCTTTAACAAGAAATCTACTTCATGGAAAACTCAGGTTACAATAAAGGTTAAAGACTCCTCCATTAAAACACTCTGTTTATTAGATAGTGGCGCAGATATTAATTTAATAAGAGAAGGATTAATCCCAATAAGATATTATAAAAAAAACTAAAAACAAACTCAGCCTAGCAACTGCTAGTAAAAAACTATATATCAAATATAAATTAAATAATGTCCATGTTTGCAAAAATGAAAAATGTATGTAGTCTAATTTTTTACTAGAAAAGGACTTAAATAATAATGTTATCCTTAGAAATCCTTTTCTACAGATTCTACAGCCTTTTCAAATTGATTCATCAGGCCTAAAAAATATTCTAGACAATAAAGAATTAATTTTTTTATTTTGTTGAATCATCTCCTATTCAACATATCAATCTCATTCAAAATCAAATTCCTTACAAAGAAAAACAAATTGCATATCTTCAAGAAGACATGAATTCTTTAAGAATTGAAGAACGATTAACAAAACTAGAATTTTTAAAAAAATTAAGTCAATTCCAAAAGACACTTGAAAGAGAATGCGGTTCTGACCTTCCTTCTGCCTTTTGGCATAGAAAACATCATAATGTTTCTCCTTCATATATTGATAACTTCAATGAAGCTCAAATTCCTACTAAAGCAAGACCTATTCAAATGAATAAGGACCTTGTTCAATTATGTAACCAAGAAATCAATCATCTTCTTGCTAAAAAGCTCATTCAGAAATCACAATCTCCTTGGAGTTGTGAAGCGTTTTATGTAAATAAAGCGCTTAAACAAGAACGAGGAGTTCCCCGTCTTGTTATCAAACTACAAACCCTTAAAAAAAGTCTTGAAGTCTATACGATATCCAGTTTCAAATAAATCTGATCTTATTAATTGTCTCTCTGGTGCATACATCTTTTTGAAATTTGATCTTAAATCGGGTTTTTGGCAAATTCAAATCACCCCAAAGGACAGGTATAAAATTGCTTTTACAGTACCATTTGGACATTATGAGTAAAATGTTACGCAATTTGGTTTAAAAAATGCTCCTTCCAAATTTCAGTGAATAATGAATGAAAATTTTAATCAATATCAAGCTTTTATACTCATCTATATAAATGATATTCTTGTGTTTTCAAAATCCATTTGTGACCATTGAAAACATTTAAATATTTTCAAAAAGGTCATTATCAAGAATGGACTTGTTTTATTTCAAAAGAAAATGAAACTTTTTCAAACAGAAATTCAGTTTCTTGGCTTCTTCATAAAAAAAGGAACTATTTCTCTTGTACAAAGAGTAATTAAATTTGCTTCTCAATTTCCTAATGAAATCCTTAATAAAGATCAATTACAATGCTTTCTTGGTTGCCTTAATTATGTCTCAGATTCCTACAAAGACCTTACAAAAAACAAAAAGACAAATATTGCTAGCTCATTTGTCAAAAAATCCTACAGATGGTCTTCTGCCCATACAAAAGCTGTCAAAAATATTAAACAAAAAAATCCAAAATTTACCTTGTTTAACTATTCTCCATCCAAACTTACAAAAAATAGTTCAAACTGCTGCCTTTGAAATAGGCTTTGGAGGTATTCTTTTACAACAAAATATCATAGGAAAAGAAGAAGTTATTCGATTTACTTCTGGAACATGGAATTCTACTCAACATAATTATTTAACTATTAAAAAAGAAATCTTATCTATTGTTAACAGCATAATGAAGTTTCAAAGTGATCTTTTAAATAAAAAATTTATTTTACGAATAAATTGTAAATCTGCCAAAGACATCTTAAAAAAAGATGTTAAAAACCATGCTGCCAAGCAAATCTTTGCTCGTTGGCAAGCTTTACTAGCTATATTTGATTTTGACCTCGAAGATATTGCTGGCAAAAATAACTCTCTTCCTGATTTTTTATTTTGTGAGTTTTTATAGGAACAAAAGAATGTTAAAAAATGAGACCTCGTCAGGTGCGACCCTTTCTCCAGATCCCAGCTAATAATGTTTCCTCCATTATGAACACTACACCTTTATCTAGAAAAGCCAATGGTAATTATCTTGAGCGCTGGGGAGCAACTTCCTCTTCGAATATCCCTCACTTTCAAAGTCCATGAAGCCTTATATCCAAAAAATCTCAAGCTTCATCAGCTCAATATTTTACTACAAAAGCACCCTTGAGAATTTATTCCTTAGACGATATGTCCTACGCAGATACCATCTCCATTGAACATCTTATCCAAACCCCTTTTTTCTCCAGAACATTTATATATCCAACCCCTTGACTATAAAGTTTATAAACAAATTCTTATTCGAATAGGCAGCTGCACTATTGGCCATACAGATGGGTGAAAAAATTCATACGTAAATGCTTTATCAACCAACACTATTATTCAGTACTCAAAACTCAAGATTCTGCATGTTCTTTCCGCAGAAGATTGAGGAAGACCTCTTCATATGCCTCAAAGGATTGATTCAGAACTCATTTTTAATTATTATGACTATATTTCTGCTTGGGAAGTCATCCTCTATTGTCAAAATTCATCATTCCAACATTCTTTGTTTATCCGATTCAAATTAAACCTTCATGACAAAATCCCCATGTGGTTCTTCACACAATTTTGAATTCCTTTTGATCCTAATAAAGATATCCTTCCTCAAGCAATTCGTCCTATTTATAAAACCTATTCTACATCCTTTAAAGCCTTTCTTAAAATGGAAGAAAAAACCCTTTGTCAACACCTACAGTTTGCAATTAAACATTATGTTACCGTGCATTTTTATCGCAGTCATGATATTCCATGGATTTTGAAATGGAATATTTATAAAGAGATGGACTTCAGCCCACCAGTTTTATCTCGAATGATTTATATCAAGTTTTGGCAGCAATTTGATTATACTGCAATACTTTAACAAAATTCCACCCATCAAGCTATAAAGCCATCATTTTCTAAAGTCGTAAAAGCTCCACAAAAAGAAAAAGAAGGAATTTATCCCGTGCGTAATCTGGAAAAACCAAAGAGTTCTTGTTCAGCTTCCCCTTCTACTCTTTTTGCAGCAGCAGACTTACTTTAACTCAAAAAAGACATTCAAAAAAAAATTTTATTGAATAAATTCAGAAAGAAAGGTCTTTTGACGATTCTCTATTAAGCTTTGGTCAACAACATCATCTTTGAGATGAAAATCCTTTTGAAAGCATTACTCCTGAACCTGATAATGATGTTGAAGAAACAAAAAGTGATAATGACGGATTCATCTCCATCCGCAGAAAAGGAAAGAAATAAAGCACTATGCCACTGCATTATGTCACTCAATTTTCCACAAAGCCATTATAAAGTCACTTTTGCTCATATCTCTAAAAAAGGACAACAGCATCACTATTTAGAAGGAGACAAGAACACTCCAATCATCAGTCTACTATAGTTTTTAAGTAGATAATGTTTATCTACTATGCAGATTGCAGAATTATCCGGGATTGTGCTAGCTCATCAAATGAAATTCACATCCAGTCTAAATTTAATTGAAATGAAATATAAATTATGTGTGTAAAGGCTATAAATAGTTGTAGCCTTCCCCTTGTAAAGGCAAGAGTTGGAATCCAGTCTTGCTTCCATTGAAATATCCTCTCTCATCTCCCTTCCATTTTTCTTCATTTTTATTTTTATACCTTCTCTTGTACCTTCTCTCCCAAATTGGTACCGATGATGATGATGAAAACTATGTGACAATTAATTGATTAGTTCATCTGAAAACTTTAGAGGTTTCTTTTCTAACTCTAGATCTTTAAGAGCTTCACCTTGAAAACCTAAAGTTGGGTCTTAATTACTTTTTGGGAAGAAGTGGTTTCATAAATCTTCAAAATGTTTTCAACTTTATTTTCAATTCTATTAGTTTGTTAACCAATAGTATGAAGGTTTATATTTGTATAATTATTTATTTTGTTTAAAACATGACTTAAATCTTATTTGTAAATAAAATCAGATTTGCCTTTATCTCCTTGTATCTTTGCAACATCTTTTATCGGTACAGCTGAAGTTTCTTTATAAATAATTTGATGTAATGGAGGATCTATAGATTCTTCAGTTCGTTGTGGAGATAAGCTGGTAAAAGTTATAATCCAAGAAGAGCTTAATTTTGTTATCATGTTGATAGTTAAGTTCTTAGTTTTATATGTTTTCTTCATAGCAAGTTTAAGCCAGTCAAAGAAAGAAATATTTCTTTGGTTGTCATGCATATGTCTGTACCATTTTTCTTTTAAGAAATCTCGATGTTCTTTAGAAACTTGAGCGAAACAAGGTCTTGATTAAGGATGAGATGATAAATTCTTTCTTAACAATTCTTTATCAATTTCAAAACATTCTATTTCTATAACATTTATATTGAAATCAGATTCAGAGGAATTATAGGTATAGGAAGGAGAAGCAGAATTTGTTTGTACTTGAGGTATGGTTTTTGAACCTTGATATGAAGGATAAACAAGTCCCGCAGGTCTAAGATCATTATTGGGTGTAGAACAAGAAAATCTGGATGGTTCTTTTATAGAAGATCCTACAACTGATGAAGGATGTGAATAAGAATTTCGAGATGGTTGATAAATTGTAGGAGTTCTATCTCTAGATTCTATTTGAAAATTTATTTGGAACACTTCCATCTTCATGTTCCATAATTGTTTCAATTTCTTTATTTTCTAAAGATCTTTCTGGTTAAGCATTTTCTAGGTGCCATCTTCTAGAGAGATGAATATCATTCAATTGTATAAGTTTTGGAATATTAACTTTATTTTTAAAATTGATTTGGAATAAAGTAGTCATACCTTTTACTTGATTTGAATAAGCTATGCCTGGAACCATAGAATTCATGAGTTTGTAATAAACTATATATATGAGTGCAAGATTTTGATTTTAATGATTCATATCAAAGCCTTTTGTCTGGATAGCTAATGTAAGAGCTTTATGTGCACCTGAATCTGTAAGAGAAAAAGAGAAATTTGGAAACAATTGAAAAAAGTAGGGCCATTAGCCAAACTTAATTCAACCATTCCAAGTAATGAGTCACTGAATTTTTTACATCTTGTATCTTGAACATAGATGAGAGCTTCTGTTCTAAGTCCAAGTCTCATTAATAGCTTGAGAGTGACTTGTACTAGTCCAAAATGAATATAATCATATGTTTTAATATACTCTTTTATTGCATGGGGCTTTATTAAAGAAAGATGCTGAATATCACCTGTAATCGATTCAGTTCTTTTTATGGTTTTTATTTTATAACTTGATTTTAATTGAAAACTTCCAACTTTATAAACTTCATTTTTATTTACTATTGGAATAGTCCAGTCATAAATAACTTGATCTAAATCATCATAACTGATTTCTTCACTATTTTTAACGGACATTGAGGATAAGGAATTTGATAATAAGAAAAAAGAAGGTATAAACTTCTTAATAAACTTAGCCATAATTTGTATTATAGAGTTATTTTAATCAACACTACCATGAGTATCTAACGAAATAGAGGATTTACAGACAAACAAAACGCCTTTACATGGCTAACAGCGGCAACAACAATGGCTACCTCAAATTCGCTTCGGATAATATATGATTAAAATTTCTCAATAATAATAAATACAAAACTAAGTATAAGATTTTTTATGTTCTTACTTCTGAGTCAACAAACCCTTAGGCATAATGAAAAAACATAACAAAGCTAAATAAATAAATACTTACAACACAACTTCATACTACCAAAGTACTTGATTACAAATTTGATACCAACTTGGCTCTGATACCAATTTGGGAGAGAAGGTACAAAAAAAAAATGAAAAAAAAACAGAAGGGAGATGAGATTGGATATTTTAGTGGAAGCAAGATTGGATTCCAACTCTTGCCTTTACAAAGGAAAGGCTACGACTATTTATAGCCTTTACACATAATTCACATTTCATTACAACTGAATTTAAACTGGATGTGAATTTCATTTGATCAGCCCGCACAATTTTGGATAATTCTGTAGTCTGCATAGCAGATAAACATTATCTTCTTGAAAACTGCAGTATACTGATGACTGGAGTGTGCTTGTCTTTTTCTGAATAGTAAGGCTGTTGTCCTTCTGTAGAGATATGAGCAAAAGTGACTTCATCATGGCTTTGTGGAAAATTGAGTGGCTTTATAAAGCACTATATGCTTTATTTCTTTCCTTTTCTTCGGATGAAAAGGAAATTGTCATCATTACCTTTTGTCTCCTCATAATACTTTAAAAAGATTTTCTTTCTAAAGGTGATGTAGTGGTTGACTAATGCTTTAATGGAGAATCTTCAAGCTATTTATCCTCATGCTCAGATTCTTGATTGTTACAAGCTGAGAATTTCATAAGAGATTCAAAACCAAGGCTGGGATCATTCCAACCATCATTTTCAAATTCTCCATGGAATAGTTGAATTAATTTTTTACGAGTTTTTTTTGAAATATCAAAAGACATATCTTCATAGGCATTGAGGATTTGATTCAGGATTGAATGTCCTGATTTATAAGGACTCTAAATAACTGTTGTTTGTTCAGTTAAGTCATCAGCAATACAAACTATTCTCTAATTATCACACCAAATATATCTGTATGTACTTGCGAATTCAAGATGTTCTCTTAAATTGATAGATCTTTGGTATTGATTAGCAGCTAGATTATAACTTTGTAGGCGCGCTAGGCTATATTCTAATTTAGCACATTTATGAGATTCATACCATTGGGAACGATAGCCGATTGGGATGTGTTCATAATCCTTTATAGTGATTATAAATTTTTGGCAGAATAAGTCTCCTTCTTCGTAATTATGATGGTCTATAATTGGTATGGTTGATAAAACCAAATTTCTAATCTTTCACCCAAAGTGGATGAAATCGTTATGAGTAGTTGTCTTTTAGTGAGTCTAAGGCTGCAAAGGGCATGACGCACGATTGCAGGGAGCTGTTGTATTATTTCAAAATCATCTCTATATAAAAGAAATCTTTGAACTAAGCCTTGCTCAATATATAAGATGTCAACTTCACTTGATGGAAGGAAAATTTGAGAAACCAGTTGCCCAGCTTATGTAACGAGCTTTGAGCATCAATCATTCCTTTATCTGACAAGAAAGAATTTTTTCTCTTATTCTTTCAGCTAACTCATTTGGAAGGACTGTGTTAACCTTTTCCAACAAGTGTATTCTGGATTTTTTTTTCTAGCATAGGTGGATAACAGTGCTCTTTGATGGATGCTATGAAATATATGGATTTGACTTTCTAAATCCTTGATATGGTTTGAAATTTTGGATAAAGTTTTTCAAGTGTTTTTTCTTTTGTAAGAGAGAATTGCACTCCAATGGGCATTGATAAGTTCTTGAGAAGTGACTAATAATCCTGGATTGAAGAAAGGGCTTGATATTTGTTGAGACATTGGAATAAAAGAAGGGCTTAATTCAGGAATAAGGGCTTTGCTTTTGCCAGTAATTGGTGTCATTTTTAGAAGGGATAATTCCTGAAGACATATAGGATTAAAAAACAGGCCAAGAAAAATGTTGCAATTGATCTTTATTAAGGATTTTATCAAGAAATAGAGAAGCAAATTTAATAACTCTTTGAACTGGAGAAGTAGTTCATTTCTTTATTATGAAACCAAGAAATTAAATTTCTGTTTAAAAAATTTTTATTTTCTTTTGGGATAAAACAAGTTCATTGTTGATAATGACCTTTTTGAAAATTTTTAAATGTTTCCAATAGTCACAAATGGATTTTGAAAACACAAGAATATCATCTATATAGGTGAGTATAAAAGCTTGATATTGATTAAAATTTTTATTCATTATTCGCTGAAATTTGGAAGGAGCATTTTTAAACCAAATGGCATAACATTCCACTCGTATTGTCCAAATGGTACTGCAAAAGCAGTGTCATACCTGTCCTTTAGGGTGATTTGAATTTGCCAAAAGCCCGATTTAAAATCAAATTTCGAAAAGATGAATGCACCAGAGAGACGATTAATAAGATCAGATTTATTTGGAACTGGATATCGTATAGACTTTAAGACTTTTTTTAAGGGTTTCTAGTTGATAACAAGACGGGGAACTCCTCGTTCTTGTTTAGGCGCTTTATTTACATAAAATGTTGTATAACTCCAAGGGGATTGTGATTTCTGAATGAGCTTTTCAACAAGAAGATGATTGATATCTTGATTACATAATTGAACATGGTCTTTGTAACAACCCACCCCGCACCATCGAGGTATTGTCCGCTTTAGACTTCCTAGGAGGTCACCCATCCTGAAATTACTCTGACTCGAGCACGCTTAACTTTATAGTTTTTTATGGAAGTCCTCACGGTTTTGTCCCCAAAAGGCGCCTCGACAGTTTAGGACGGATTCTTACTTATATTCTTTACATTTAAGCACTCTTGGGACTGGGTCGTTACAGGCCCACCAGCTTCCGCCGGATATGTCCCCATATCCACACATATCGGACCGAAGATGGCCTCATAAGAGGTGTGGGACTTTGCTCCCGCCCCTAGCCAGGACGCGGACTCAAGAGGTCACCCAAGGGGCATCAAACCCCGCCACTACTCAGAGGAGAGCCATCCCCTTCTCTGATACCATCTGTAACAACCCGCCCCGCACCATCGAGGTATTGTCCGCTTTGGACTTCCCAGGAGGTCACCCATCCTGAAATTACTCTGACTCGAGCACGCTTAACTTTATAGTTTTTTATGGAAGTCCTCACGGTTTTGTCCCCAAAAGGCGCCTCGACAGTTTATGACGGATTCTTACTTATATTCTTTACATTTAAGCACTCTTGGGACTGGGTCGTTACAGTCTTTATTCATTTGAGTAAGTTTTGCTTTAGTAGGAGTTTGAGCTTCATTGAAGTTATCAATATATGAACGAGAAACATTACGATATTTCCTATGCCAAAATGCAGAAGGAAGGCCAGAACCGCATTCTCTTTCAAGCATCTCTTGGAATTGACTTAATTCTTTTAAAAATTCTAGTTTAGTTAATTGTTCTTCAATTCTTGAAGAATTCATGTCTTTTTGAAGATATGCAACTTGTTTTTCTTTGTAAGAAATTTGATTCTGAATGAGATTGATATGTTGAATATGAGATGATTCAACAAAATCAAAAATTAATTCTTTATTGTCTAGAATAGTTTTTTGGCCTGATGAATCAATTTGAAAAAGCTATAGAATCTGTAGAAAAGGATTTCTGAGGATAACATCATTATTTAAGTCTTTTATTAGTAGGAAATTAGTTTTTATGTATTTTCCATTTTTGCAAACATGGACATTATTTAATTTATATTTCATATATATATTTTTTTTACTAGCACTTGCTAGGCTGAGTTTGTATTTCATTTTTTGATAATATCTTGTTAGAATACTATCTAGTAAGCAGAGTGCTTTAATAGAGAAGTTTTTAACCTTTATTGTAACTTGAGTTTTTCATTTTTGAAATGGATTTCTTGTTAAAGAGTTTACGAAACTATTTAATTCTTCACCAAATTCTTTATGATGTTCTAGATTATCATCATTTTTTTTATAAGATTTAAGTGTATGAAATTCAAGAGTTTCAATATGTTGTTTGAGATCTTCAAGTTCATTTAAAATTTGTTTTAATTGTTTTATTTCTTGCTTTTGATTATTAATTTCTTTATAGAGGTCTTGAATAAAAGGTTGAAGAGGAGTTTGTTGGTCTCTTATTCAATCTAATACAGTTTTTATACGGAATTGTTCTGGTAACTCAGATGTGTTATTTGATATAGAAGCTTTTGCTTTTGGACTTTTATTTCCTTTGTTTATATTCTGTATTTTTTCAAAATATTTATTTTTTAATTTTTCATATTTTAAGTCTTTAAACATTTCTAACATCATTTCGTCTGGGGAAGAAAGTACGTTTAAAGATAAAAAATGAAGAATAGGCAGATTCATACTGAATTTCACTATCAAGTATGTTGCAATAACATGTATCTAAAGAGTGAAAAGAATATTATGTATCAGAGGAACTAAATGACTTTGAAGAAGATGATGAAAGTCCTTTTAGGATAGTATTTATTTCTTTTTCTATTTTTTCATTTGTTTTTGGGCAGTCGAAGCAATATGTCTTTTTTCTTTACAGTTATAACATTGTATTTCCCTTTTCTTGGAAAAAGAAGTGGATGGATTGTTTTTTGTATAAGTTTTCTTTGATCCTTTATAGGGTTTTTGTGAAAAGATTTCTTATGATATCTTTTAGAGGGAATATAGTATTGTGTAGTTGAAAAATGTTTTGATTTTCTTTTTTGATGATTTCTTTTTAACTTTTTCTTTTTATTCAGGCTTGAAGGGCTAATTAATGGTTCCATGCCAAATTGAAAGCAAAAATCACAAAGTTCTTACTTGCTGACACTTTTTTTATTTTCAATTTGTCATTTAAGTTTGATTTCATTGTACAATGAAAACCCAATTTTATTAATCTTTTGAATTAGATCACCATATGTATAAAGTCCACAATTGAAGTTTCCATAATTTTCTGATTTTAATTCTTCTTTGACCTTTTCAACAAAAATGTTAGGAAGACCAGATATAAAATTTTCTTTCTAAAATTCTGAATTGCTTGCATCAATTGTATAAAATTTTGATAAGAAAGCATCTTTATACCAACGGAAATCAGATAACGTTGGACATGTTAGATTGATTAATTGATTTTTTAATTTTTCTTCTACATTCATATAATTGCCAATAAAATGTTTAACTATATTGGTAATGAGCATGTAGATAGAATCATGTATCATTTGGCCTTGAGAATTAATAATAGAATTTCTTGAGGTATCTCTTTTTACTACTTACAGAATAGCTTGTCTTTCGATATCAGAAAGATATTTTTCCCTCCAATCATGTAATTGTCCAGTAAATCTAAATACAACTGGATTTACCGCATGTCGTTGATCATTACCAACAGTCATAATGGTAGAGACATAAATTATCATGTGTTAGCATAATTGGAGGATTTGATATTATGATAAGCCGTCTAAATTCTATTCATAGACAGATGAGTTTTCAAAACGAAGACCATTTAGATTAACCTGTTCTTCGAATAGAAGATCAGCAGGAGTTGGTTTTGGATAATAATTTCTTGTTTTTGTTATAATAACTATTGGTTTTTGTCTTTTATAGCGACTCTGTTTAAAATCTTCACTGCTTTGATGATGATGATGGTATCAAAGCCATGACATATGAAATTCTCCTCCGCTTCCAAAACAGCAAGTAGCAAATCAATGCCCTAAAAACCCCATTTCTTCGCGCTAAACATATCACATGATTTTAGTAACAAATTCCACCTCACAACCAAAGCACTAAGTGGGTAATCAGGAGAAATTCAAAAAAAAAAAAAAAAAAAGTGAAATGCCAGTATCACTAAAACTTAAAACAAAACCATAGAAACACTTTAATGGGTCAATATTAAAACACTTCAATAAAATCTATGACCTAAATTGCATAATTCAACAAAAACTCCAAATAATTAATTTAAGTTTAAAAAAAAAGGAAACAAGAAGAAGCTGGGCCCAAAGGCCCGTCGACCCACAGATCATTGGTCAGTCCTGCATCACTGTAACATTTCAAATACAGGAAGGTTTACATGAAAAAAAATAAAAAACGGATCACACAAATTTTTAATGAATGATGAAACCAGATCACTCATATTCATAATGCAGCAATCAATGTTGAATGAATGCAAAATAAGACTTCTTTTAAATCGGTAAACGAAATGTTGGGTCATTAGGGGCAGCAAAAACATGATTTGTTTGAGTTCAAAAACAGCTACCCAATAAATCTATGCACTTAAAAGATTAGAAGAACACCCAGACACATAAATCATGAAAAGTGGCAAAATATTTATTATAAATGGTGAACCACTGGATTAATTTTAATTTACATATGAGGAGGTGTGAAAATAACAAACGATATGTGAGTCATTTGCCTATGTAAAATATTTTTACATGATACGTTAAATTAACAAACGGCCCATAAAAGATTAGGAAAACACTCATACCCAGAAATCTAAGCAACATGGATCCTCAGTACTTGCGCAAAGCCACAAACCAATCAACAGAGTCGCTACAAAGAAACATTAAACGAACAGAGAGGTATGTTTAAGACCAATCTAGAAACCATTAGAACATCATCTCACCTAAACCTAACAGAGATTGAGACAAATTAAAACGAGATCGCTGTATTATCTGAGATGATGTGTAAAGAACAAACGACCCAATGCAGTAACAGATCAGAAAAGAAATCAAAGAGATCCAAATGAAAGAGAAAGAGAAATCGAAAGCGATAGATAGATGCAAATGAAGATCTAATAGTTAAATCAAACCCTCATCATCTTTCTCTTCCCATTTCCTTTCGTGGCTCCTGGCTCTGGCTACCCGTCTCGAATCGGCCGATTCTCCATCTCCTGACGAGCCGACTCAGTCTCTACCATGCTCAACAAGTTCAATCTCCCTCACCAAAAGCAGCAGCCTCATCATCAGCTTCGACGATGATCTAGGGCTCGAATCAGGAGAAGAGCTCGAGACGTTCCGCTGCAACGGATTCCGATCCAAAGAAGGCGAATTTAGAAGCAGGAGCTGCGGATGATGATGATGATGATGATGATGAACACACGGAATGCGAAGCTGATGACGAGGAGAAGCAGAGATGAGGAGGAGAAGCAGAGGTGAGGATTTGCAGAAGAGAAGTTTTGGAGATTCCGAAGTCGATTTCGTCGACTTCAGCTTCTCTGTTTACGCGGAAGGATCATCTAGATAAAGCGGCCGAGTTGGGATTTGAGGTGAGATTTCAAGGAATTACTCTGTATTTGATCTTGGGCTTTGATTGTTTCTTTTGTGAAGGAAATGTGCTGGGGGTTTAGGGTTTTGGGAGGTAAAAGAGGGTACAGAGGAGAGAGTGGGAGTACGGGGACTGTACTGTGCAGTCTGTGCGGGAGGGAGAGTTGGGTTGAAATTAAAAACTGTTTTTTAAGAGAAAATTACCGGAAAAATTACCTGGAGGGGCCATTAAATAAAATTAGCTCCACTACAATTGGGAAACAAAGAAGGCCCCATTGGGCCAGCTTTGTATGTTTTTTCCATTGTTATCCCTCGCTGTGAAGAATAGTTTTTCATTCTTTCTTCTCCATTTCTCATTTGTGCGCTAGCGATATTAATTTTCTCTTTTTCCTCGTCTTAGCATCTCGCCTTAAGCTTAAAACTTATTTTGCAATCTTTTTGTGAGCACTGTTTAATGCACTTGGCCACCTCTTTTGCCCCAATGTTTGTCTTCTTTATTAGGATTTTGTTGCATGTGTTTTGCTTTCTTTAAATGTTTGTTTTATTTAACATCATGTGTACCATTGTAGGGGTTATCTTCCGATAATGCATTGAAATGTATTTGATTTGTAATCATTCAATTCAATCTACTGCTACGAAACCGTATTTTTTCCCCTTTTTGTTGGAACTACTGAAGCGTCAATGTTGTTTAAGTTGTTCTTTGTAATTCTTATTGAAGTTGATAAGTTGTTTGATAAAATGCCTCTAAGAAAAAAAAAACTACCCAAACCATCCTTCAATTTTGTAAGAGTTGAATATATGTTTAGGAGTTGTTTGATGAGATGCCACTAAGAAAAAAAATTACCCAAACCATGTATAGTCTCCTTCAATTTTGTAAGAGTTGAATATATGTTTAAGAGTAGTTGGATGAAATGCCTCTAAGAAAAAGGTGGAAAAAGCGTTTAAGCGTCGTTTGATAAAATGCCTCTAATATGTTTAAGAGTTGTTTGATAAGATAGTTTTAATAAGAAATTGGTTAGTGAACCCCGCTTCTTAATGATCCAAGTCCACCAAAATGTTCAAACAATGTCTACTATGTGTAGCTTACAAGCTGTGGAACATGAGCTTGGTTTAACTACAATCAAATTTTAATCTCATTTCGGTCGATGAGTAGGATGAAAATGGAAGTTGACACCTTTAGATTGTTTACATGCGAAAATTCTGTTTCTTCCAAATATTTAATCCAAATCCAATGGGGTTATGGAAATATTTTAGATATGATTAATCATAAGATGTTTCCCGCTTGAGTTGATGTGCATTAGTTAGGTGCCTATTTACTAATTGTTTATATAATAATAGGCATATTGCAGAGATTTTAGCAAGTGATAGCGGCACAAATATTAAAAAGCTCAGGTGTTTGATTGTTTTTGCAATTCATTTAAGCCAAAGTTCTGTCTCTTATCTTGTCATGTTTGTTATAGTTAATTAAATTTTGCTAATATTTATTTCAAATGAGTAGGAAATGTTCAAGATTGCATTTTGATCAAGACAAACATATATCTAAAAGAATTCGACTTGGAGAGGAGTTTAGTACATTTTTATGCATACCAAAAAAACCCTGACAAAGAATAATGGGTTCTTAATGATATTTAATTTGAATATATTTTGGCAATGTGGTCTTCATCACTTGAGGGAGACGGAAGAGATCAAGATAAATCATACTCTCATAATAGCTTTAGTTGAAAGATTGCGTCCTGAGATTACCACATTCCATTTTCCATCTGGGGAGGTTACTTTGACGTTGGAAGATGTTGCTCATATCTATGGCCTTTCTACTGATGGCTCTTTTGTAACGGGAAAAACATCCCCTAATAAAATGGTATAAGAAATTTACCAAAAATTACTAGAAATGACCCCAATACTAGGTGAAGATGTAAATAACCTAAATATAAAATTCTCATGGCTTGAAAACAACTTTAGGCCCAATGCATCAGAGAAGAAGAAGAAAAAGAAGAATAAATTATTCTATGATGAAAAAATTTATAACACATGGCCTTATATGTTTGTATTAGTTGTGGGACATATTTGTTGGAATACATCTGGAGGTCGCAGTCCAGCTTACCTCCTTGAGCTTTTCAAGGAATTTAAATTATATGAATGGGCACCAGCTTGTCTTGCCAATCTTTACCAGACGCTTGCTAAGAAGGTAAAGTGGATGAGAGAAAGGAAAGATGATAAAGAGGAAGAAAGACAAGAGAGATGGAAGGAAAAACAACAAGAAAGACAAACCATAGAACCTTGAGTGGCCCTTTGCAATTGCTACAAGTTATTTATTGTACCACATCCTGTTTCATTGTTATAATTACTTTCTTTATATTTTAAATTATGCAATTGTGAATTTTGTTTTGTAAATATGGGCCTACACAAGGATGTTGTAACACTCCGATCCCCTTTGAGCCGGATTAGTGGCTCATTAGTGTGTGTTTTGTTTTGTTTATTCTTTTGGACTTGGTTTTGGGCCTTGGATAGGTAGTTAAGTGACCTTTGACCTGGAATAGGTAGTTCTAAGCCCTTTTTCGTAATTTTGCTTTTGCTTTGCTCATATCATCTTTGCATCATCTTGGTGTCAGCATGTGTATTTCGTTGAGCTCGACATTTTCCGTAACTGTCTTAGAACCATTTGGAGTCAATTGGGGAAGTTGGACCTTCGTGTGACTTGAACTGTAAATAGTACAAACTCGTTGGACTTTGACCTAAACTACAAAACCTATATATATGAGTCAAGACCCAGGTGTCTCCTTCTTGTTTATTTCCTTCGGTGCTTGCATGCAAGAGAACTCCCAAAGAGCCACGTTCTCTCTCCTTCTCTCCCTCTCTTCTTTCCTTCTCTTGATCGTTTGAGGATTGGGTCCTTTAGTGGATTTGGGTTCTTCTCTTCTCTCTGTTTATGTTTTGTGGTTCGGTAAGTGGGTTCTTTCCAATTCTTTCTTCTTCTTCTCCAATTGCTTCTCCCATTCTCTGTTGCTAGGTCTTCATCTCATGCATGTGTGATTGCTTTGATTTGTTTTGGTTTTAGTTGCTTTGGAGCTCGATTCAGTGGATTTCTAGATTTGAGGCAAGTATAAGTACAGACTTTTATAACACACATGGGTGCTCTATTTGAATGCTTTGATTTCCATCCTCTTTAGAGTATTTGATGCTTTACAGCCACATTCTGTGAATTTGGAGTCTCTGTAACTCATTTTCTTCAGCTTCTGTATCAAATTTCAGTTTCTGTACTCAGCCCGAATTCATCTCTGTATTGTACGGCTAAGCCGTGAACTTCTACGGCTTGATTTCCAGCGACTCGAAATTTGAGTTTTGTTCTACGGCTAGGCTACGGCTAAGCCGTAATTTGTTCTACGGCTGAGCCGTAAGCTAGCCGTGACCCAACCGTACCCCAGCCGTGAATTAAATCTCTGATCAGTCGAAACTTTTCTGATATCAGTACTCCTACGGTGAGGCTACGGCTAAGCCGTGGAATGCTACGGCCAAGCCGTGGATTGGTCTACGGCTAAGCCGTATACTGACTGTAGCTCAGCCGTAAAAAGGTATTTGATCAGAGATGGAAGGATGATTCGTTTAGCTGTGTTTTGAATGGAACCAAGGTGAAGCCGTAGTGCATAGTACGACAAGCGCGTAAGATGTCTTCGGCTCAACCATAGGTCCCCCATAGCTAAACCGTTAGGCATGGCAATTCTGAAACATAACTTAGGATAATGGTGAGACTTGTAGGACTCAAATACAGGTTAACCACCCATGTAAACCGGCCCAATGGATTCTTGGATCGCATGAATAGTCTGTTAGGCTGTGACTTATTCATGTGAGTGTTGATTTACTGTTAAGCACCTCCCCATGGGTGTTGGTTTAAGGGACGTCGGTGCACGCACAGATTACATTGCAACACTTTGATGGCAACGGTGTATTGACTAACTTAAAACTACATCAACATGCACGGTTAGTGACAGTGAACAACTAGCTTAGGACTGGCTTGTAATGAACCTTGACTCCGTATTAATCTGAGATGCATTGCATATTGTTTATGATTTTGCCCTCTGTTCTGTTAATCTAAGTTTATGCATTCCGTAGTCATTTTTGTTTTCGTCCTGTATCTTTGTTCTATGCTTCGTTCTGCACTATGCTTTGATCTATGCTGTGCTTTGGATTTATATCTATGCTCTGCTGGCTTTGTTTATCTCTGAGTTTGGGTATTCCCGGGTGGCTCTGCCCAGAGGTTAATACGTGAGGATAAGATCCGGTCTTTGTCATCGGTGAGTCCAAAGCGGATAATCTCCCTTTCTATGGATTTGATTTGATTGGTATTAGTCTGGCTCTACTCAGCCTCAGCCCTAGGATGCCCGACGGGGTTACCTTTGGCTTAGATCTCTGTATCTCTGTATAACTGCAGTGTCGCTTTGTCTTGGGACCCCGGAACCCAGGAAACCGAGACCCACTTGTACCCTGGCCCGGTCAGTGGTGTTCTCATCTGCTCTGCTCTGCTCTGCTCTCTATTGGAGAGAACATGGTTAACGTAGTAGCCACTTAGTCAGTATTTCTATGTTTGATTCACATATCATGCTTTACGTCTATGCACGATTTGCTTAGCTTACTAAGATGAAATTCTGAAATCATTATTCTGTCATTTATTCAGCTTTGATACTATGAGTGTTTCATCTCTGTTACTTATATTTGCTGGATCGTTGTATTCATTTGTGTTGTCTGTGGTGTTGCAGGCACAGATACCTTGCCCAGCTCCCCGGCGGTCGAGGAGGCTGCAGGGGCAAGTGTAGAGGCACCCTCCGGTCTGGCAGAGGGGGCCTGATCATCTCTGCCGAGTGCGTTCATGCATACTTCCAGTGGCTTTTCGTTTTGGGATTTTGAGTTTTGGTTTCAGGGGACTTGTATTCTGTATATTTTGTATATATGGTTTTGGTGTGTATTCGGTTTTCTATCAGTGTATTTGTCTTTGTCGCTTCCGTATTTGTTTCTGCTTTGGCTTCCGCTATTTTCTTTGTTGCTTGCTATGATATCTACAGCTTCCGCGTTCGTCTGTTTCGCACGTGTTAGATCCCTTGTGTGCGTGCATCTGGACTGGGTTTGGGTGCACGTGCACGGGAGTACGTGTGTCACCGGTTTAGCTTTTCGCTAACCCCCGAATTCTGGGCTCGGGTCGTGACATACGTATTGTATGGTATCAAAGCTTGCTAGTTATAAGCATGTAGGCATCTAAGATCGTGGTGAGATAACGCTATCAACTATTTGACTCGAAGTCTCATATGTTGATTTGGGGTTTGACTAACTCAGGGCATTTTATATTTGTGTGTTGTGTTTCTTTTCCTTTTTGCAGGATGGCATCAGGATCAGGATCTCGGGATGAGAATCAACAGGGCCATAACGGTGATAGTGGATCAGTACCCCCACACATCAGTAGTGAGGAGCGGATGATGATGATGATGCAGTCTATGCAATCCTTACAGGCGCAGATGGCATCCATGGTAGATAGACAGAGTCAGGCTGCTGCAGTAGCATCACCTCGCATAGATCAGCAGGTGATTTTCCAGCCTAAGGAATCAGATCCGAATGCTCTTTTCGACAAGTTCCGTAAGCGAGGGGCGACCGAGTTTCATGGGATAGAGGATGCATTGCAGGCGGAGCAATGGTTGGAGCAGACTGAAGAGCTATTTGACACGATTGTGTGCAGTAACAAGCAGAAGGTAGTTCTCACAGCCTCTATGCTTCGGAGTGTAGCCAAGACATGGTGGAGGAGTGTTAAGACTTCATTTCAGACTATGCCCAGTGCCATAGTTTGGGAGACCTTCAAGCAGCAATTCCGTCGGAAGTTCATGCCTCTCCATATTCAGCGAGCCAAGGAAGTGGAATTCTTCAACCTTCAGCAGAGACAGATGTCAGTTGCAGATTATGTACACAAGTTTACAGAGTTGTCTCACTTCGCAGAGGACATGGTGAACACTGAGCATAAGAAGGTGACTCGCTTCGTCAACGGCCTGAATCCGAGGCACAAACGCCATGTGGTTGCTTGTATGTGGCCGGCTACATTGGACGACGCTATTGACAGGGCTTATGATGCAGAGGCCATCTTTGAGGAGGAGCGAACAGAAGCTAAGAGGGCGGCAGGTTCCAGTGACAGAAGTCAGTTTCAGAAAAGGTTCAAGGGTAAGCAGGGCAGTTCGAGCAGTACTCCATTGGTATGCGGTCACTGTGGGAAGGATCACCCCACAGACAGATGTTGGAGGAAGATTGGGGCTTGTTTCGGTTGTCGCTCTACGGATCACAGGCGGGCCCAATGCCCGAAGTTTCAGTCCTCGCCACAGACGAGACATGCAGGATCTACAGCGCAGGGCAGATCTCAGCCAGCTCGCCCGGCTCAGAAGCCGAACCGCCAGACAGCCCGAGCCTATGCTGCTACGCATGAGGGCGCGGAGGAGGCCACGGTAGTGGAAGGTAAAATTTTAATTTCTGATGCAGAAGCTTTAGCTTTATTTGACTCCGGGTCTACGCGTTCGTACGTAGCACCCCATTTTGCTGTGCAGCTTCGACAGCGACCCACACCACTTCCATACTTGTTGCTAGTATCCACTCCGGTTGGTAAGCGGGTGGAGTGCAGTGTGTTTTACCCTCAGTGTGATGTGCGGATAGCTGGTCATCAGCTCCCAGTAGACCTCGTGTTGCTCACGACACTGGATTTTGATGTGATCCTTGGTATGGACTGGCTTGCAAGATATCATGCGTGTATCAATTGCTACAGCAAGGCTATCTACTTTGATTTGGGCAGCGGATTCCGATTTGAGGGCAGCCAGATGAAGTGCCCAAGACGTGTGATCTCTGCTTGTAAAGCAGACAGGATGCTTCGTAGGGGATGTGAGGGATTTCTTGCATTCATTTCAGAGAAGAAAGATCAGCGACAGCTCAGTGAGATCCCAGTAGTTAGCGAGTTTCCGGATGTCTTCCCGGAGGATGTGCCAGAGTTGCCACCGGTTCGGGAGGTAGAATTTGCTATTGACGTGGTACCAGGTACAGCACCTATCAGTAGAGCTCCATATCGTATGGCACCTGCAGAGTTGTTGGAATTAAAGAAACAGTTGCAGGATCTGTTGGACAAAGGGTTCATACGCCCAAGTGTTTCACCTTGGGGAGCTCCTGTATTGTTTGTCAAGAAGAAGGATGGCAGTTTCCGGATGTGCATTGACTACAGGCAGTTGAATAAAGTGACTATCAAGAACAAATATCCATTGCCTAGGATTGACGAGTTGTTCGATCAACTTCAGGGTGCAGCTTACTTCTCTAAGATTGACTTGAGGTCAGGATATCACCAGCTCAGGGTGAAGGATGAGGATGTTCCGAAGACAGCTTTCAGGACTCGGTATGGACACTACGAGTTCCTTGTCATGCCGTTTGGTTTGACGAATGCACCCGCAGCTTTCATGGCCTTGATGAACAGGGTGTTTACTTCCTTCTTGGACCAGTTCGTTGTGGTTTTTATAGATGACATATTGGTCTATTCGAAGACTGCTGAGGAACATACAGACCATTTGAGGAAAGCATTGCAGCTGCTTAAGGATCACAAGTTGTATGCCAAGTTGACTAAGTGTGATTTCTGGTTAGAGCAAGTTGCATTTCTGGGTCATAAGATTTCTAGAGATGGATTAATGGTGGATCCGGCGAAGATTGAGGCAGTAGTCCATTGGCCCCGTCCCAGATCAGTGACAGAGATTCGGAGTTTTCTGGGTTTGGCGGGATACTACCGCAGGTTCGTGCAGGACTTTTCGAAGATTTCAGCACCGCTGACTCAGTTGACTCGGAAGAAGGTTCCATATGAGTGGACAGAGAAGTGTGAGCGTAGTTTCCAGATGTTGAAAGAAAAGCTCACTACGGCGCCAGTGTTGACTCTCCCGGATGGTAGTGAGGGATTCGTGATTTATTCCGATGCTTCTCGAGTTGGATTAGGCTGTGTACTGATGCAGAATCAGAAAGTGATTGCCTATGGATCCAGACAGCTGAAGGAGCATGAGAAGAACTATGCCACACATGACTTGGAGTTAGCAGCCATTGTATTTGCATTGAAGTTGTGGCGACATTACTTGTACGGTGTGAAGTTCGAGGTCCATTCCGATCATCACAGTCTGCAGTACTTGTTTGATCAGCATGACTTGAATATGAGGCAGCGTAGATGGTTGGAGTTTATCAAAGACTACGACTTTCCGATCAAGTACCACCCAGGCAAGGGGAATGTGGTTGCAGATGCACTTAGCAGGAGGACAGACAGTCTTCAGGCTTTGGCAGGATTCTATATGCTTGTGCATGATCAGCCCGTTGAGGTTCGGATGGTAGGTGACTTGGTGACATTAGCTGCTACTGTCGTGTTTCAGCCTGAGGTGATTCAGCAGATCAAGGATCGCCAGTTTGAGGACCCCCTCCTAGTGAAGTTCAGAGATAGGAGTACAGATCGACCGGATTTCAGCCTGGTAGATGGAGTTTTGTACTTCAGGAATCGATTGTGTGTTCCCGCTGTGGATGAGCTGAAAGATCAGTTGATGACAGATGCGCACGATGCCCGATATGCGATGCACCCAGGGAGTACGAAGATGTACCGCAACTTGAAGGACAGATTTTGGTGGAACAATATGAAGCGGGAGATCGCAGGGTTCGTAGCTCGATGTTTGACCTGTCAGAGGGTGAAAGCTGATCATCAGCGACCTCCAGGATCATTGCATCCATTGCACACTCCGCAGTGGAAGTGGGAGCACATTACGATGGATTTCGTCTCCGGTTTTCCGCCGACCAGTAGAAAGAACAATGCGATCTGGGTAA
This sequence comes from Sextonia rubra, assembly GCA_037013555.1. NCBI lineage: Eukaryota > Viridiplantae > Streptophyta > Magnoliopsida > Laurales > Lauraceae > Sextonia > Sextonia rubra. Next base: position 14,521,136 of record JASUAD010000011.1, read on the forward strand.
TAGTGGACAGATTGACCAAGTCAGCACATTTCCTTCCGTTCAAGAAGGGGATGACATTCACGGAGATGGCTAGGAAGTTTGTTGACGAGGTAGTCAGATTGCATGGCACCCCGGTATCGATTGTGTCGGATCGAGACAGTCGTTTTGTATCTTCATTCTGGAGAGCATTTCAGGAAGCTATGGGCACGAAGCTGAGTTTTAGCACGGCATACCACCCCCAGACTGATGGACAGTCGGAGCGTACCATTCAGACGTTGGAGGATATGCTCAGAGCTAGTGTGCTGAACTTTGAGAAGGAATGGGATATGCATTTGGCATTGTGTGAGTTTGCTTACAACAACAGCTTTCATGAGAGCATTGGTATGGCACCTTATGAGGCTCTATACGGACGAAAGTGCAGGACCCCAGTGTGCTGGGAAGAAGTTGGAACTAGAAGTTTCCATGGTCCGACAATCATTGCTGAGACGACAGAGAAAGTGCAGAAAGTGATAGAGAATCTGAAGATTGCTCGGTCCAGGCAGAAGAGCTATGCTGATACTCGGAGGAGACCTTTGGCATTCCAAGTCGGAGATTGGGTGTTCCTTAAAGTTTCCCCGATGAAGGGCACAGTTCGATTTGGTCAGAAGGGTAAGTTAGCTCCGAGATATGTAGGACCGTTCGAAGTCAAGAGCCGAGTTGGAGATTTAGCTTATCGGTTGACGCTTCCAGTTGAGTTCTCCGGTGTGCACGATGTCTTCCATGTGTCGATGCTCCGTAAGTATGTGCCAGATCCGAGCCATGTGATTTGCTACGATGATATCCAGATTCAGCCTAATGCAACTTACGTTGAGCGTCCGCTTCGCATCGTTGGCACACGAGAGCAGATTCTCCGTACCAGGACTATCAGATGGGTTAAAGTGTTGTGGGAGCATCACGGTCCGGATGAGGCTACTTGGGAGCTAGAGGAGCAGCTAGCGCGCCAGTACCCCCAGCTCCTTGCGCAGGTAGGTAGTCATTCCGAGGACGGAATGATTCCTAGTGGGGGAGGATGTAACACTCCGATCCCCTTTGAGCCGGATTAGTGGCTCATTAGTGTGTGTTTTGTTTTGTTTATTCTTTTGGACTTGGTTTTGGGCCTTGGATAGGTAGTTGAGTGACCTTTGACCTGGAATAGGTAGTTCTAAGCCCTTTTTCGTAATTTTGCTTTTGCTTTGCTCATATCATCTTTGCATCATCTTGGTGTCAGCATGTGTATTTCGTTGAGCTCGACATTTTCCGTAACTGTCTTAGAACCATTTGGAGTCAATTGGGGAAGTTGGACCTTCGTGTGACTTGAACTGTAAATAGTACAAACTCGTTGGACTTTGACCTAAACTACAAAACCTATATATATGAGTCAAGACCCAGGTGTCTCCTTCTTGTTTATTTCCTTCGGTGCTTGCATGCAAGAGAACTCCCAAAGAGCCACGTTCTCTCTCCTTCTCTCCCTCTCTTCTTTCCTTCTCTTGATCGTTTGAGGATTGGGTCCTTTAGTGGATTTGGGTTCTTCTCTTCTCTCTGTTTATGTTTTGTGGTTCGGTAAGTGGGTTCTTTCCAATTCTTTCTTCTTCTTCTCCAATTGCTTCTCCCATTCTCTGTTGCTAGGTCTTCATCTCATGCATGTGTGATTGCTTTGATTTGTTTTGGTTTTAGTTGCTTTGGAGCTCGATTCAGTGGATTTCTAGATTTGAGGCAAGTATAAGTACAGACTTTTATAACACACATGGGTGCTCTATTTGAATGCTTTGATTTCCATCCTCTTTAGAGTATTTGATGCTTTACAGCCACATTCTGTGAATTTGGAGTCTCTGTAACTCATTTTCTTCAGCTTCTGTATCAAATTTCAGTTTCTGTACTCAGCCCGAATTCATCTCTGTATTGTACGGCTAAGCCGTGAACTTCTACGGCTTGATTTCCAGCGACTCGAAATTTGAGTTTTGTTCTACGGCTAGGCTACGGCTAAGCCGTAATTTGTTCTACGGCTGAGCCGTAAGCTAGCCGTGACCCAACCGTACCCCAGCCGTGAATTAAATCTCTGATCAGTCGAAACTTTTCTGATATCAGTACTCCTACGGTGAGGCTACGGCTAAGCCGTGGAATGCTACGGCCAAGCTGTGGATTGGTCTACGGCTAAGCCGTATACTGACTGTAGCTCAGCCGTAAAAAGGTATTTGATCAGAGATGGAAGGATGATTCGTTTAGCTGTGTTTTGAATGGAACCAAGGTGAAGCCGTAGTGCATAGTACGACAAGCGCGTAAGATGTCTTTGGCTCAACCATAGGTCCCCCATAGCTAAACCGTTAGGCATGGCAATTCTGAAACATAACTTAGGATAATGGTGAGACTTGTAGGACTCAAATACAGGTTAACCACCCATGTAAACCGGCCCAATGGATTCTTGGATCGCATGAATAGTCTGTTAGGCTGTGACTTATTCATGTGAGTGTTGATTTACTGTTAAGCACCTCCCCATGGGTGTTGGTTTAAGGGACGTCGGTGCACGCACAGATTACATTGCAACACTTTGATGGCAACGGTGTATTGACTAACTTAAAACTACATCAACATGCACGGTTAGTGACAGTGAACAACTAGCTTAGGACTGGCTTGTAATGAACCTTGACTCCGTATTAATCTGAGATGCATTGCATATTGTTTATGATTTTGCCCTCTGTTCTGTTAATCTAAGTTTATGCATTCCGTAGTCATTTTTGTTTTCGTCCTGTATCTTTGTTCTATGCTTCGTTCTGCACTATGCTTTGATCTATGCTGTGCTTTGGATTTATATCTATGCTCTGCTGGCTTTGTTTATCTCTGAGTTTGGGTATTCCCGGGTGGCTCTGCCCAGAGGTTAATACGTGAAGATAAGATCCGGTCTTTGTCATCGGTGAGTCCAAAGCGGATAATCTCCCTTTCTATGGATTTGATTTGATTGGTATTAGTCTGGCTCTACTCAGCCTCAGCCCTAGGATGCCCGACGGGGTTACCTTTGGCTTAGATCTCTGTATCTCTGTATAACTGCAGTGTCGCTTTGTCTTGGGACCCCGGAACCCAGGAAACCGAGACCCACTTGTACCCTGGCCCGGTCAGTGGTGTTCTCATCTGCTCTGCTCTGCTCTGCTCTCTATTGGAGAGAACATGGTTAACGTAGTAGCCACTTAGTCAGTATTTCTATGTTTGATTCACATATCATGCTTTACGTCTATGCACGATTTGCTTAGCTTACTAAGATGAAATTCTGAAATCATTATTCTGTCATTTATTCAGCTTTGATACTATGAGTGTTTCATCTCTGTTACTTATATTTGCTGGATCGTTGTATTCATTTGTGTTGTCTGTGGTGTTGCAGGCACAGATACCTTGCCCAGCTCCCCGGCGGTCGAGGAGGCTGCAGGGGCAAGTGTAGAGGCACCCTCCGGTCTGGCAGAGTGGGCCTGATTATCTCTGCCGAGTGCGTTCATGCATACTTCCAGTGGCTTTTCGTTTTGGGATTTTGAGTTTTGGTTTCAGGGGACTTGTATTCTGTATATTTTGTATATATGGTTTTGGTGTGTATTCGGTTTTCTATCAGTGTATTTGTCTTTGTCGCTTCCGTATTTGTTTCTGCTTTGGCTTCCGCTATTTTCTTTGTTGCTTGCTATGATATCTACAGCTTCCGCGTTCGTCTGTTTCGCACGTGTTAGATCCCTTGTGTGCGTGCATCTGGACTGGGTTTGGGTGCACGTGCACGGGAGTACGTGTGTCACCGGTTTAGCTTTTCGCTAACCCCCGAATTCTGGGCTCGGGTCGTGACAGATGTTGATTGGGCGATGTCCAAGGCCTAATCACAGTCGGAAAACAGACCTCCAATTTTCACTGATGAAAACATGGAAGCAACGGTTGAGCACGGTCGTGGCAACCTTAAAAATAATTTAAGAAGAGTTGAACAACTTGGCTGTTGACAGTGTAAGTGCATAACTCGGCTTGATGGTTTACTTATGTTTAATTGTACTTAATTGTCCATATTGTATAATATAGATAGTATTCTATCGATGTAAATTTTGTTAAATGGGAAATGTATCTATTAATGTGAATGTATGTTGAATGTGTGTGAAGTTGATATATTATAGGTATGTTGAATGTGAAGATTGTGCAGGTTGAATGTAATGTTGAATGTGAAGAATGTACGTTGAATGTGTATTGAATGTAAAGTCATACATGTTGCAGGTAGTTGTAAAGTTTGATGTGTATTGAATGTAAAGTCATACATGTTGCAGGTAGTTGTAAGATTTGAAATGATCTATTGGTTTTTATAAGACTATTGGTTTTTAATGACATAGTTGAGTAAAGATGTCATCACTTTTAACAATAGCTTTAGTTCTAGAAAGTGACGATGTCATCACTATTTAACACTACGTTTTCGATTCTGAAAAGTGACTACGTTGTTACTTTTTTGAATACTAGGTTTTTTTTTTGTTCTGGAAAGTGACGGCGTTGTCATTTTTCTACACTAGGCATATTTTTTTCAGTTCTAGAAAGTGTCGATGTTATCACTATTTAATATTCACTTTTAATCTTTTTGGTTTTGAAAAGTGACGATTGATGAACTACCCATAAATGATTTAGAAGAAAACATATAACCTCAAATAAAACCTTAGAGAAAAAGACAATTGGGAAGACACCAAATGCTCACAAATGCACTAAATAAAATAGATTGGTCTATTTATGGGATGATGCTGAGGTTGATGAGGAAGCACAACCAAAGTTCTTACCAGAGTAAACTGAACTTGGGAAGAATGACAAAAGAAAAGCTTGGGGAATAAGAGAACAATAAAATCCATGTCGGGCGTGGTCGTGGAGTGCTAACGTCGTCACTCCACGAAAACAATTAAAAAAATACAAAAAGAGCCCCATGGGGCCTTTCTTGATTGCAAATTGCTACTGGGTATAATTTTGTTTAATGGCCTGCCAAAGTGATTTTTCCTGTAATTTCCTCTTTTTAAAATTAAAATTTTTCTCTTTTTGTTTAAAAAAAGTAAAAAAGCCATTAATAAATTACAAAAAAATTATCTACATTTTATACAAAAAGTCAAAAAGATTTCATGTCAAGCAATTAAAAATAAAATGTCATAATAACCTTATCATATATTATTTTTTTTAATTTTAAATTTACTCTACTATACTTTACTTTACCTAGAGAAATAGAATTTATGTAGTCAACCCTAGTATAGTTGGGATAAGGTTTTGATAATGATGATGATGATACTTTACTTTACCTAACAAACAAATTGGGCATCGAAAAATAAGTAGTCGTAAAAACCATCACGTAGAAGTAGTTTTTTTGGCCCTTTTGACATAGTGAGAAATAGTAGATAAACATTATATGGGTTTGAATAATGAGTCCGTATCCTCTATCAAAAAATTTCATTGTGACTGTGGCGGGCATGACAGGCTGCTCATTGGTGATGTGATCCTATGGCAGACTGCCTAGTGGTGATATGGTGGGACTAAGGTCATCGTGAGGTTTTTCCTTGTTAAACCTCAATTCTTGAATAATGGGTTATTTCCTATTTTTTATTAACTTTGGATTTCTTTTAATGTTTTGAAAATATCTTACATATGAATATATTTTCTAAAAGCATCGAGCGTGTCTCGTGAATTGTGATGAGTCAATGAAAATGCTTTATAAATGAAGCTCGATCCTGATCATCAAAATCACTAATCCTATGGGCAAAAGGTTGAAACTCAGACTGTATGAGTTAAGCCACACTAATCTTTAATAGTAACTAAAATAACCAATTATAATAGTTACTTCTAAAAGAAAGAGATAAAAAAGAGAGTGCCATACCTTAAGTGGAGGGAGAAAACTCTACACAAGAAAGGGAGAGGACTTGGGTTACATAAATGGATTCGAGGGGGTGTTTCCCATATATAGAAAGATAAAAGCAAAGTTTCGAAAGAATTTTAGTCCTATCTAATCTTAGTCAAAAGAGTTTAATTCAAATGGAACTCCATCATCAGATAAGGTCAGGGTAGATTAAGACAATCTAGAGGTTCAATCCAAATAAAATTCAAATTTTTAGCACAACTCTAAAATTATCAAACTCTAGTAGTTTATGGGACCCACTAAATAACTAGGTAACTATCCAAACATAAAATAATAATAATAATAATAAGTGGGGTCCACCAAGATTAAATCAAAGGTCAAGATTAATTGAAATTTAAAATTAAAATTCAGGTTTTTACATGGGCTTATATGTTTGTGTTAGTTGTGGGACATATATGTGGGAATACATCTGGAGGTCGCTGTCCAGCTTACCTCCTTGAGCTTTTCAAGAAATTTAAGTCATATGATTGGGCACCAGTTTGTTTTGCAAATCTTTACCAAACGCTTGCCAAGGGGGTAAAGTGAATGAGAAAAAGGAAAGTTGATAAAGAGGAAGAAGGACAGGAGAGATGGAATGAAAAACAACAAAAAAGACAAAGCACAGAATCTTGAGTAGCCATTTGCAATTGCTACAGGTTATTCATTGTATCACATCTTGTTTCATTGTTAGAATTACTTTTTTGATATTTTAAATAATGCAATTGTGAATTTTATTTTGTAGAAATGGGCCTACACAAGGATGTCGATTGGGCGATGTCCAAGGCCTAATCACAGTTGGAAAAAGGACATCCAATTTTCACTAATGAAAACATGGAAGCAACGGTTAAGCCATTTGAAGGCCGTAGTAACCTTGAAAAAGGTTCAAGAAGAGTTGAACAACTTGGTTGTTGATGGTGTAAGTGCATGACTTGGCCTGTTGGTTTACTTATATTTAATTGTACTTAATTGTCCATTTTGTATGTTATAGATAGTATTCTATGGATGTGAATTTTGTTAAATGGGAGATATATCCATTTAATGTGAATGTATGTTGAATGTGTGTGAAATTGATATATTATAGGTAAGTTGAATGTGAAGATTGTTTAGGTTGAATGTTATGTTGAACGTGAAGAATGTATGTTGAATGTGTATTGAATGTAAAGTCGTATACGTTGCAGGTAGTTGTAAAATTTGAAATGATCCATTGGTTTTATAAGACTATTTGTTTTTAATGACACAGTTCAGTAATGATGTCATCACTTTTAACAATAGCTTTGGTTCTAGAAAGTGACGACGTCATCGCTATTGAACATTGCATTTTCGGTTTTGGAAAGTGACTACATTGTTACTTTTTTTTAATACTAGGCATTTTTTTTGTTCTGGAAAGTGACGGCGTCGTCACTTTTTTACACTAGGTATATTTTTTTCAGTTATGAAAAGTGACGACGACGTCACTATTTAACACTCACTTTTAACCTTTTTGGTTTTGAAAAGTGATGATTGATGAACTACCCATAAATAATTTGGAAGAAAGCACGTAACCTCAAACAAAACCTAAGAGAAAAAAATGATTGAGAAGACACCAAATGCTCACAAATGCACTAAATAAATAGATTGATCTATTTATGGGATGATGCTGAGGACGATGAGGAAGCACAACCAAAGTTCTCGCCAAAGTATATCTAAGCTTGGGAAGAATGACAAAAGAAGAGCTCGGGGAAGAAGAGATCAATAAAACCCATGTTGGGTGTGGTCGTGGAGTGACGATGTCGTCACTCACGAAAACAATTAAAAAAATACAAAAAGGGCCCCATGGGGCCTTTTTTGATTTCAAATTGCTATTGGGTATAATTTTGTTTAGTGGCCTGCCAAAGTGAATTTTCCTGCAATTTCCTCTTTTTAAAATTTAAAATTTTCTCTTTTTTTTTAAAAAGTAAAAAAGCTATTAATAAATTACAAGAAATTCTCTACATTTTATACAAAAAGTCAAAAAAGATTTCATGTCAAGCAATTAAAAATAAAATGTCACAATAATCCTATCATATATTATTCTTGTTTAATTTTAAATTTACTCTACTGTACTTTACTTTACTTGGAGAAACAGAATTGATGAAGTCGACCCAAACATGGTTGGGATAAGGCTTTGATATTGATGATGATGATGATATTTTACTTTACCTCATAAACAAATTGGGCATTGAAAAATAAGTAGTCGCAAAAACCAACATGTAGGAGTAGTTTTTTGGCCCTTTTAACATAGTGAGAAATAGTAGATAAACATTATATAGGTTTGAATAATGAGTCCGTATCCTCTGTCAAAAAATCCCACTGTGACTATGGCGGGTATGGCAGGCTGCTCATTGGTGATGTAATCCTATGACAGACTGCCAATTGGTGATATGGTGGGACTAAGGCCACTGTGAGGTTTTTCCTTATTGAACCTCAATTCTTGAATAATTGGTTATTTCCTTTTTTTTTTTATTAACTTTGGATTTTCTTTTAATGTTTTGAAAATATCTTGATATATTAATATGTTTTCTAAAAGCATCGAGCGTGTCTCGTGAATTGTGATGAGTCAATGAAAATGCTTTATAAATGAAGCTCGATCCTGATCATCAAAATCACTAATCCAATGGGCAGAAGGTTGAAACTCAGACTGTATGAGTTAATCCACACCAATCTTTAACAAATTGGTGACGTCGTTTATTAGTTGGTTATGAGGGTCACATCATCTCGAAGACTGTGAGCGGTCACCTTTGTCAAGCAAATCTTCTAAATCAACACAAAAAACTTCTCAGTTAACAAACCATTTAAAAATGGCTCTCTACCCACAAGAGATTAAAAATAATAATAATAATAATAAATCTCCATTTGAGCCCCCACACATCTCCCTCCCTCCCTCCCTCCTCTCTCCTCCCCTTTCCCTCCGATCAACAATGAAGTCCGGTCAGCGAGAGGGGAGATCTCCCTCTCTCTATTCCTCCTCCTCTTCCTATCCTCCATTTTCCTCTCCTCCTCTCTATCCTGTTCGGCCTCCGTTCGTCCCGACCCGGCCGAACATCATGCCCTGTTTGGCTCGGGAGGACAGGAGAGGAGAGGAAGAGGGACGAGGCCGAACAGGGTGGAGAGGATATAAGAGGAGGAGAAGAAAAGGAGAGGAAGAGGAATAGGGAGAGGAAGAGAGAGGAGAGGAAGAGGGAGGAAGATGAATAGGAGGAGGAAGAGAGAGAGGAAAATGGAGAGAGAGGGAAGGAGAGGCCCCTTCCATTGGCCGGACTTTGTTGCCAGCAGGAGGGAAAGGGGAGGAGAGATGAGGGACGGAGAGAGATGTGTGGAGGTAAAATGAGGATTTTAATTTTTTTTTTCTCTTGTGTGGAGATTTTTTTTTTTGTTCAAATAGTAGCTCTCTTTCAAAATAGAAAAAATTTTAAAATAAGGCCTAACTTTTTAGTACATTTTAAATCGGGAAAAAATGACTTTTTAAATAAGGACTTAAGTTTTTCACATTTTTTACAAATAGCCAATTTTTGTACTTTCTTATGACTCTTTAACTTATCTTTATTAAAAATCCAAAAATGCCCTCAGGCATTCTAGGGGTATTTTGATCGATCGATTGCCAAGCTATATGTCCTCAACCAACCTGAAAATATTCATTCACCTCGAGGGTGTATTCATTCACCTTCCCTCTCTCTCCTCCCTCCTCTCCTGCCCCACCTCCCCCCAACCAGCGACAAGCTCCAACAACATACGGGGACTTTAGCTCCCGCTCCCTCTTCCTCCTTTTCCTCATTCCATTGCATGAAAAGGCGCTAAACAATGCCCTAGGGCTGCCGTTTTTAATAATAAAGAAATGACGGCCGACTGATCGACATTGCCGTTGTAAAAAGGACAGTTGTTTTTGTTAAACAATAGCCTCCTAAAGAAGACATTACCGACAGCTTAAAGTCCGTCCTGTTTTTACACGGCTTAGGCCGTCATATACTCATATATTCGAAAAAGGCGTGGGATAACTTGTATTATATATATATATATATATATATATATAAAGGCTGTCGGTTTTTCCAAGAATAGGTAACGGCTCCTTAGGTATAGTTTACATATAACGACTGCTCTGAGGCCATTGTTTTTATAAACTACAGCCTTACGGCCATCATTGTCTGCAAACTAATCCTACCAATTCCATTAGCCACCATTATATGTGGGCCAGCAAGGGATTGAATGCCCCAAACCATTTTTCCTTTTTTTTAATGGCAACCATTAGCTTTATCTTTATGGAAAACATTCAGTTGTTTTTAAAAAATTATAACTTGTTAAACATTCAGAGACTAAAATCTTCACCTAAAATGGAGATCATTCCTTATGAAGTTTGGTTGGTAAGAAAAATCAAAGCATGTTAATTGGTTTCAAATTAGGCAGGATGATGTTATTCTGCCTTTCTCACAAATAATTGTTGGCGCTGATTGTTGATACTAATTTGAGACTGACATGTCAAATTAAATACATTAGACCTCCTACAATAATTTCAGCAAGTCCAAGTGCATAGTGTAATGGGGGCCTTTCCGCCAGAATAATCAAACTAGACAGTAATTTGTGTTGGATAGAAACAAAGCACCCAACCACTTCTAACTTTGATCTGGAGCTGCAAACAAGCAAAATCTGGAGTCTCATCCATGTGTTGCAGAAGTCGACCAGGTGTGCAAACCAAAATATTCAGATTATTCACACGATCCTTCTCTGTATCAACATCTTTACAGCTGCCAATTAGAAGACCTGCACTAAAATTATGTATACTTTCCCAATTTTTTCAATTCGTTAAAGAGTTGCAATTCTAATTCCCTTGCATAAGATATTATAATGCTGCCAACCCATCCTTGGGCACCCACATCTTGAATGGTATAACTTCTCTAAAACCAGAAAGATTGAGTTAAAAACACAAAACCCACTTCAAATTCAAGAAATTAAATATATTTGATCTTACTTCAGAAGAATGTTATTTGGTGCCTATTAAGGGAAGATTACAATACAAAAATCCTGCAGCATAAAGAATATTTTTTAGCATTGATATAAGCAATGCACAGCATAAACAGATACAAAAAAGTGGAACAATTTAAAAGCCATATACTATCAACCTCCTAAAAAGAAATCTATAAAACACACAAACAAAATCAAAAGCCAACAAAGGGTTGGGTTTGAGTTTGGGTTCAGTGCATACCCAATTACATGGCCTGAGCGAAATGGGTTGGGTCTGGTTCCATGTCCATTGTTCTCTGTGTATAGGACCTGGTTCCTCGTCATCTTCACCAAGAACACCAGCTTTAAGTAGTTAGAATAGGGTACAATATCATAGGGTACAATATCAATCTTGCCTGCTAATACTTGTTTGCAGATTGGGAAAAGGCCAAGTCCCAATCTGCAGACTAAACATGGGCAATATTCGAAAGGAAAACAAGGATCTCAACTATGAACAAAGCAGCAGCAATCATGGCTAAAATCTCAGAAAGTCAAATGTATTAATATCAATCTTATTGACTGATAATTCTCTGAAGAAAACATATTGGTTTCTTTAATTTTATATTCAGCCCACTTGGGCTCTGGATCCTGGCCTGAAATTGAAGTTCTAGAAGGAGGTTATGTTATGTATAGCCTGCAAAATTCAAACACAAAAACACCAATTTCAGTTATCTTAGGGGAGAACCGAAACACAAAAACTAATGTTAATCATGCACGTGGAGTACCCTAAATTTATCACTAAACAAAGTATAAGTCCATGAATTATTGCCCTTAGACTTCTTCAAAGTCCCATTGATCAAGACAAAAATTTCCACTTCCAGAAGTGAGAGATATGCTGCAATTGCAGCCCAAGTCAGCGATGGATGCCATAATTTTCATAGAAATCAATCAAAACTTTATCTATGATATCCAGATTATTCAAGATTGGCAACATATCTCTATCATATCATTGCACCTTCTCTGGTACTATTTTATCATTCACTGATTTGGCTGAGTCAAACTTGGAAATTCTTTGATTTCTTAATCAAGTACATGACAAAGAATATAGCCTAAGGTTAACGCCATAAAATATTAAACATATGACAAAGAATATAGCCTAAGGTTAACACCATAAAATATTAAACGTAAGTATATAATTAACAAACTCACGCCTTACCAGTTTCCTAACAAGTCACCTAAAAAAAAAAAGAAGACCAATCCAAAACTCCAAACAAGTTGATGAAAAAAGAATATAAAAAAAAACCAACAGTCACCCAAACAGAATTCTGTCATCACAATATCACAATAACCCCAATGGCATCTTTTTGCCCAACTCAACCTCACTAATGCTATGAAATCATCCGAGGGCTATTCCATCTCACCCCGACACCCCCAGTGGTTTAAGTCACTTTAGTGCACTATTCTACTAAATTCCGCCATAGGAAAAGGCTCCTACCAGTAAAACATGTTAGCCAAAATGGCCCATTCTGGGAACTCTGAGCGGATTAGATTCGCACACCAATAGTTATGATTAAACGTAAATGGATTTCAAAAATTTCAGGGCATACCTGTATCCATTGCTAATGGAGACGGAATGGATGCCAAAATGGATCTTACAACTCCCTCAGTCTTCTCTTGATGCCAGCAACTCGATGGTGATGCTCAGCTTTTGATTTGAATCCGTATGAGTGTATGTGAGAGTGAAGAAGAGGGAGTTTCTCGGCTTTTATAGCCATCTCACCATCACTGATGGCTGCAACGTCTCCCATTCATTATGGACCGTTGCAAGCTTTCATTCATGGAGATTTAAGAGAGGAGAAACTGAAAAACGTGCATGGGCAGTGAATGGCAATGAAGAGATGAGAAGAGAACCGTTACAGTCATGAGCGGTGGTCATTTGGACCACCACTCTCGTCTTCCAACAAAACAAAGATCCAAACAGCGTTGCTATTCTTCATTTCTCTCCATTTCAAGAAAATGACATTTTAGCAGATTCTGATCCATCATCCAATCACCCCATTTGTTGGCTTGGAATTCAGGGTGTTTTTTCTCATGTCCCTGCAAGGGTAGGGTCTATGTAATTTTAAGATGTTTTGGAATCTTGTGACTCCATTAAAATAAAAGGAACCCATGAAATGTACATAATAGGAAGTCAACTAATATCAAATAGGCTGCCAGCCATAAAATCTTGTGGCTCTTTAAGAATTAGACCTTGACGAGGCAATTTTCCAGGGACTTGAGAGTGTTCAAGTATGACCCTCAATGGCAATAAAGGGCAGCCCAATGGTTTAGAATCCCATTCTCACCCAATTGCCCAGCGTTCCCCTGGTCCTCATTACAATTGCGTGTGGTCAATTCACATTTCAGGGACTATTAGCTCCAAACAGTTTTTTTCACATTATGATTCCAGATCACTAGAACTCTTATACAAAAAATCACTTATGTTTAAATTCAGTGGACATATACAAAGTATTGAAACCACTGTCAAAATTGAAACCCATGAAATACCATGTAGAGATTTTTTTTTGGTATCTGGGCTCGATGATTAGTAAGGATAAGGAGATTGACGAAGATGTTAAGTATAAGATAAAAGCTGGAAGGCTGAAGTGGAGACTAGCTTTTGAAGTGCTTTGTGACATACAAATCCAACGAAATTGAAGGGCAAATTTTATAGGACAATGGTTAAACCAGCTATAACATATGAAGCAGAATGTTGGCCAATTAAGAAGACGCATATATATAAGATGGATGTGTTGGAAACGAGAGTGCTTAGGTGGATGTGTAGTAAAACTAGGAAAGATAAAATTAGAAATGAGTTCTTTCGAGAGCATTTAGGGGTAGTACTAATATGGAATAAGATTAAAGAAACTCGTTTAAGATGGTTTGGGCATGTTGTGTAAAAAGACTGGGTCAACTGGATGACCATTGGGCTGGCCCGTTTGGTGTGTCAATCATAGATTTAAGAGAATATCCTATGATCTATACACTACTGTAGATTACCTTGTATAGGGAGATTTTGTCTGCTGTAATTTCTTTTTTTGGTTTTAGTATAGTTGTATAATGGTATAAACATAGAAATCACTGTGTATAAAACGGCTTGCAAGGGGATCTTCTCGGTAAGCAATTTTGTTTTCACAACTCTGTTGTTTTCTTGCTTCTTCTGTATTTTTCATGTTGAGCGTAAGCCGGTTATGGCACCGGTGAGGAAAAGTTTGGCTATCTAGGTAAATGGCCTACTAAAAGGTAGGGGTAGGTTGAAAAAAAACATTGATGGAGGTTATTAAATCAGATTTGAAGAAGTTTAATTTATCTAAGGATTTGGCTTAAAATAGAATGGAATGAAGAAACAGAATTCATGTAGCCGACCCCAACATGGTTGGGATAAGCCTTTGATGATGGTGATGATGATGATGTTTAAATTCATTCTATAAATCATCCGTCAACTCCAATAAAATAAAAAAAATGTGTCACTTCCAGAATTACCATAGTTTTCAATTTAAGAAACAAATAGCCACACTATAAAAGGGAATCGCATTTCCAAAACCAATAAACCAATAAGTGAGAAAATCAATCATATAAAAGAACAAATTCATAACACTGTAAAAAAAAATCAAATCACTCATATATATTGCAGTCAACCACAGACCAATCCAACACTAAATCTACAATAAATCACAAAACTTCTAAACGAAAATCACATAAATTTTGAAGTCACTCTACAATTCATAAACTCTATAACACAGCCTTCCAAATTATCAGTAGAAGCTCACAATCACATCAAAATAAAGGAACCACAACCACATTACTAGAACAAACAGACCAATCACTACTCCATTACCAACATAAAAACTGCACACAAACAAAAAAAAAACAGCCTTAAATCAATGACAATGGCAAGAGGAAGAGAGAGAAACTCAAACTCCTATCATTGCAACAAAATCTAATCCGAATGGATCAAAACCTAACACTCTTGAAGAATAGAAAACCATGTTGGATCAAGATTTCACCAGAAACCATGTACACATCAAACTGTTGGGAAAAGCGGCGCAACGAAATTACCCGCGATCAACGGATCAATCACGATAAATACACAGCAATCTCACCATCAAGCAATCACATACATGAACACAGCAATTTTACGTGGTTCGGTAACTTTACCTACGTCCACGGGAGGAGAGAACTATCTACTATGATTTCATTTTGATCCCCTCAGGATCTAGGGTTACAATACATCAATATATATAGTTTCCGCTTTCTTTGGCCAACAAGAAAATTCATACATAATGACTAAAATACCCCTAATCCTGAGCCTCGGTTCTGGCTAAGTTAGATGACCGATCCGGCTAAACCGGAATACAAGACAAAACCCAACAATCTCCCCCTTGGCTTGGATTCCGCAAATCCTCAGAGCCACCTTGAGATACTGGGTAATGTTTTCACGCACGTTGTTGAAAGGTACGCCTCCGCACACGCTACAACCTAGCGTGGCCACAGTTGCCTCCTTTGACCTCAACACCATCGTCTTGAACCTCCGAAGCACTCTCCATTTGTTGCCACATGCATGCATCCGTGCAACACAATGAACCCAACTTCCATCGTCAAGACAAAACTGAAGACCTCGAATCCGGATCTCACTTGTACCTTGTGAATCTTTCCTTTTGTCTTCATCCCAGTGTTCTTTCCATCAAATCTGCAACTATCTTGTTCTAGCATGTTCTGGTGGGTTGGGCACAGTACATGCAGGTTAGGTATGACCCGATGCTTAAACCGGCTTACTCCGACCTGAACAAGACTACCTTTTCTGAGAAAATCACCTCCGTTCAGGGCTTCCTGGATTTTCGCTAGATGATATCATCGAAGACCCATCAATCCATCTTCCAATGATCTATCGCATCTAACTCCACCTGAACCATAGATTTCCTCCCCTGTTATTTGATGTCTCTTTCACTGCTCCACCTGAAAAAGCATCCCCTATCAACCTGTAGAGATTTCTAACCATCTCACCCTCCATGATGACTAATTTTCCATTTCCACCTTCATAACTCCACCTGCTACAGTGCACTTGTAGCCGTTGACCCATAAAAAATTGCAAATATTGTAGCAAAGACACTATAAGCTTTGGATTATAAAATTCCAAAGTTTACAAAGATTTGGACCTCATCTCAGTTCAAGTAAGGCTTCAAAGGTTGTTTGTTAGCTTCTTGGGAATCACTGTGGGATCTGGCACTTCCACATGTTGAAGCAATATCCTATTCAACGAAATGCTTTCAAGTACATTTGAAGACTATCCTTTAAGGATTCAGAGCATTTAGACATCATTCGGATCCAAACTTGGCCTAGATGGTTATATACTATGCTCTGTGGGTCTCAGTACAAAACGACACTTCGCAAAGATCAAATCAGCTAAAACTCTCAAAAGAAGCTCAAATTATGCCTAAGAGAGGCCCTACAAAGTTTCAAGATAAACAGACATCATTTGGCCGAAAAGCTACAAGCATGTCAACTTGGGGCTAGCTCCCCCCCAAGCCATGGGGTCACTGACCAAAGTCCTGCTTCCCGATGTCCAAAATTGATGAAATTTGAGTGAATACTCCAAGAAGTTCCTGAAGGCAGTCCCTCCAAGTTTCAAACCAAACCAATGTCATTTGGGCCTCAAACAGCTGAAACAAGAGCCCACTTTCATGAAAAGTCAACTGGAGAGTTGACCGATTTTAGAAGGTAAAAACAGGTTGAAACTTCTAAGGCATGCTAAAATAGTGTCAAAAAGGAACTCTCGAAGTCTCGTGGCGATTGAACATCGTTCGGGCCCTAAACTGGCGAAAACGGGTCACATAAACAAAAGTCTGAAAACGGGCCTTGTCTATGACTGTGGCCCAATCAATGAAGGAGTTGACCAACTTCAGATGGTCAAAGTGAGCCAAAACTTCTATGACACACTCAAAATAGTGTCAAGAAGCATCTCTCCAAGTTTCGTGGCAATTGGACTTCGTTTGGGCCCTAAACAGGTGAAAACGGGTCACAAATGCAAAACCCTGAAATTGGGCCTTGGGAGTGACTGCGGCCTGTTCATCAAGGGAGTTGACCAACTTCAGATGGTCAAAATAATCTGAAACTTCAATGACACACTGAAAATAGTGTCAAGAAGCATCCTTCCATGTTTAGCAAGATTGGACTCCGTTCGAACCCCAAACAGGTGAAAATGGTTCACAAATGCAAAAGTCTAGAAATGGGCCTTGGGAGTGATCGGGGCCAGTTCATCAAGGGAGTTGACCAACTTCAGATGGTCAAAAAGATCTGCAACTTCTATGACACTCTCAAAATAATGTCAAAAAGCATCCCTCTAGGTTTGGTGAATATTGGACTTTGTTCGGACCTCAAACAGGTCAAAACGAGTCACATATGCAAAAGTATAAAAATGGGCCTTGGGAGTGACCATGGCCTGTTCATCAAGGGAGTTGACCAACTTCAGGTGGTCAAAACGAGCTGAAAATTTTATGACACACTCAAAATAGTGTCAAGAAACATCCCTCTAAGTTTTGTGACAATTGGACTTCGTTTGGGCCCTAAACAAGTGAAAATGTGTCACAAATGCAAAAACTCAAAATTGGGCCTTGTCCG
The DNA here is from genome assembly GCA_037013555.1 of Sextonia rubra. Classification (NCBI taxonomy): domain Eukaryota; kingdom Viridiplantae; phylum Streptophyta; class Magnoliopsida; order Laurales; family Lauraceae; genus Sextonia; species Sextonia rubra. Next base: position 14,538,606 of record JASUAD010000011.1, read on the forward strand.
TGATCGCGGCTGCGGTCACGGACCCCCAAAGGACGTTTCCTGCGGTTTTGGATGGTTTTTCTCCACTTCCTTTTGAAGTGTAACTTTCCACAACTCCCCTCAACTCCTTGGAATTGCCAAAAACCACCTGAAGGCTTTATAAAAGGGGTAGTGTTTGAAGGAAGGAGGAGGGTGAACGCACAGGGTGAACATACAGAGAATTCGAAAAACACAAGAGCATTCAAGTAAGGACAACAACATTCCATGTCATTTTCCCTCTCCTTTCCTCAATTACAAAGGTGAGCAATAAGGTTCAGAGGAGGAGGAATGGAGAGGGTGACTAAAGAACAAACCATGTTCATGCAGTAACGATGATTCGAAGGATGACGTTGTCATTTTTGTTTTTCTCATTCGGGAGGGTTTCTTGGCCATCACAAAGGTTGTGAACAAGCCCCTTTGGGCCTCATTTTGTTCCTTGAAAGCCATAGGTTCAGAATGACACAACTTTGGCTTCTTGTGATACCCTCTTCAGACTTGAACAAAAGATAGTCCGTAAACATGAATGATGAATTACAAAGTTTTCAATCGATTCTATGGTTGAATTTGATCTTCTCAATGGTTGTTCAACACCCCAAAAGTCATAAAAACGGAGTCTCAGCACTTGAAAAAGTTTGGAAGAAGAATCAGCACGAACAGAGCGAAAATGGAGGCAAAACAGTGACTACAAAGTCACTGTCTGTTAGTGACCGTGACCCACAGTCATTGGCTTGGGGCAGTGACCGCGGGTCACGGTCACCCCAATTTTTACTTCTTTTTTTGCATTTTTTCCTACTTTGTGTATACTTTTCATGTAATTTCCAAATTGAGATCACATCTAAGACTTGAGAGAGGGGTTGTAAACTTTATAAACTTGTGTAAACAACCTGCATTCCCGCGGTCAGGGCATTAGCACCCATGTAAACAAAAAGGGAACTTAATGATGAACTGTAATTAATTCTCATTCTTCTTATGCTTGAAGTGCGTGAATGTTGGACATTGAATCTATTACACATCTCCACGCCATTTTTAAGCGCGACCAGAGCAGCCTTTGAAGTCTGAGGTACACAAAGAAATCCAATTCTTCGCAATCTCAGAACATATATCACATCCGTTAGGGTTTGAATAACATCATCATACATCTGGATCTCTACCATTCTTATCTCAAATGCTCATTAATTTGCATTCTCCCCCATAAGAACAAATCCATCAATAATGAGAGTTATTTGCATCAAACCAATCTCTACGCGAACATATGATAGAAAGAATCTGAATCTCAATTCCATGAATCATCAACCTGATCCATATCTGTAGTGACCAAAACTGATTCCTTGTCAATTGAATTGAGCTTTCTTGCACACTACCTCCTTCCGATTTTGGTTCTTTTGCTTTTTTCTTCCACTTTGGCATGTCGCTCCTTCCCAATCCCTTCGACGCAAATCTGAGCTTTTATCAAAGTTCCGGAGCAATCTACCATTCACGACATCAAGTAACGCTTTTCAATCATTGCTGTGTCACAGAGTCTATCACTCTTCCCTGCCAATCCCTGAAGTCGTTTCTTTATTAAACACTTTAATCTGGCCCGTGATGCTTGAATCCATTGTTATCATTGTGAATCTATCAGTTTCTTCAGTCCCCTAAGTTTCTGCCAATCAAACTACCAATACCTTTTACCAGCCTCGTAGATCTCATCACCATGAGCACGCTGGAAGAAACGGATCTGACTCCGGATGGCTTCAATATTGCAGAAAACAAGTTTCTACGCTCCGATCAGTCAAATCTCCTTGTTGACCCTCAAACAGCCAATCACCCTCTTCCACTACGTAGATCTGCTCAAAACGAGTCCGTAGGTCCAAACAGATCTTCTATTGGACATCGGATGATCAAGGTATCGCAGAAATAATTTTAACCGTTGAATCTGATCAAACCTGCCTGTTGACCGTCGCTGACGTCATTGCTGACGTCACGGCTTGCTGTTCTGCTGGGCTTCTGAAGAACTGGGTTAGGTCCAACCCAACCCTGACTTGAACCTGTCCCGGACCAGCTAGTTGTGCGGGCTGCGCTTTGTGTCAAACAGGCCAGGTCAACCCGACCTGACTCAAACCATAACCTAAACTGTGCTGCCGGGCTTGTCATCGTGGCTTGGGTTGGACCAACCCTAAACCCGAACCGACCTGGGATTTTAAATCCCAGTCATCTTCAACCTCTGTTCATCTCTGTGTCCTGCAACCGAACAGAGATGGTTGCAGGGCCCGTCTGCTCCGGCGCCGGCGGAACTAGTCCGACGACCAGTGGTAGCGGTAAACAGATGGTCCTACAACGCCGATGTTGTTGACGGCGGAGACCTCTGGCGACAACGGCAACGACAAAGAAACAAAGACTGGCAGTTGCAGCCCTTTTTTTTTTCTTCTAATTCGCGGAGGCCGGCGACTGTCAGCGGCAGTGCAAGTGGAGATGCAACAGGCCCCCCTTCGCCTAGTAGTTTCCAGCGCCGGATTGCCCGAAAACGAAGTTATTTTGCCAGAAGATCTGGTCGTACGGCCCAGATATGACGTTGTCCATCTTCCCCGGCACCAGATCCATCATCAGAACTGCCATCTTCTCCGTTTTTGCAGCAAACCAACCTAGAACAAAAACAGATCCGAACCCTCCAACCGCACTTCAATCCATCGATCTTCATGAGTGCTCTCCACTGAGCAATCTCCTGTAACGACAGCAGCCTAGATCTTCTCTGTTTCAAGAAACCCTGTGAGGGTTTCTACCACTCGAGTAGTGGCCCACCAGATCGCGCTTAAAAATGGTGTGGAAATGTGTAATGGATTCAATGTAAAGCATTCACGCACTTCAAGTGTTAAGAAGAATGAGAATCAATTACAGTTCATCATTGAGTTCCTTTTTGTTTACATGGGTTCTAATGCCCTGACCGCAGGGATGAAGGTTATTTACACAAGTTTACAAAGTTTACAACCCCTCCCTCAAGTCTTAGATGTGATCACAATTTGGAAATTACAAGAAAATGTACACAGGATATGAAAATGAGAAAAAAAAAAGGAGAAAACGGGGGTGACCGTGACTCACGGTCACTGGCCGTGAAGCCACTGTTCGCCTCCGTTTTTTGTGCTATTCGTGCTGGTTGTTCTTCCAAACTTTTTCAAGTGTTGAAACTCCCTTTCATGACATCTTGGGGTGTTAGATAACCATTGAAAAGATCGAATTCGACTATGGAATCGATTGAAAACTTTGTAATTCATCATTCTTATTTATGGACTGTCTTTTGTTCAAGTCCAAAGAGGGCATCATAGGAAGCCAAAGTTGTGTCATTTGAACCTATAATTTTCAAGGAACAAAATGAGGCCCAAAGGGGCTCGTTCAGAACCTCTGTAATGGCCAAGAAATCCCCCGAATGAGAAAAACAAAGATGACAACGTCATCCTTCGAATAACTGTTACTGCATGTCCATAATGTATTTTGTAATTACCTCACCTTTCTCCTCTTCCTCTGAATCTTTTTGCTCACCTTGGTGACTAAAGATGGAAGGGAATGGTCATGGGATTGCTGCTTTTCTTGCTTGAATGCCTCTGCGTTTGTTCAATTCTATCTTTTTCTCTCTCCTTCCGTTCTCCCTTGCTTCCTTCAAACACTCTTATTTTTATAGAGGTTCTAGGTAGTTTTTGGTGGTTCCTCGGAGTTGAGGGGAGTTGTGGGAAGTTTGATTTCAAAAGGGAGTGGAGAAAAACCGCCCAAAACAGCAGGAAGTGTCCTTTGGGGGTCCGTGACCGCAGCCGCGGTCACGGACAAGGCTTAATTTCGGGTTTTTGTAGTTGCGGCTGATTTTCACCTATTTGGGGTCCAAACGAAGTCCAATCGCCATGAGACTTGGAGGGATGCTTCTTGACACTATTTCTATCGTGTCATAAAAGTTTCAGCTCGTTTTGACCAGCTGAAGTTGGTCAACTCCCCTGATAAACAGGCCACGATCACGGACAAGGCCCGTTTTCGGACTTTTGTATATGTGACCCATTTTCACCTGTTTGGGGTCCGAACGAAGTCCAATCTTGAAGAAACTTGGAAAGATGGCTCTTGACACTATTTTGAGTGTGTCATAGAATTTTCAGCTCGTTTTGACTACCTAAAGTTGGTCAACTCCCTTGATGAACAGGCCGTAGTCACCGACAAGGCCCATTTTTGGACTTTTGCATTTGTGACCCATTTTCACCTGTTTGGGGTTCAACGAAGTCCAATCTTGACGAAACTTGGAAGGATGCTTCTTGAAACTATTTTAAGTGTGTCATAGAAGTTTTACCTCATTTTGACCACCTAAAGTTGGTCAACTCCCTTGATGAACAGGCCGTGGTTACGGACAAGGCCCATTTTTGGACTTTTGCATTTGTGACCCATTTTCACCTGTTTAGGGCCTGAACGATGTCTGATCTCCATGAAACTTGGAGGGTTGCTTCTTGACACTATTTTGAGCATGTCACAGAAGTTTCAACCTGTTTGACTTTCAAAAGTTGGTCAACTCTTCAGTTGACTTTTTATGAAAGTGGGCCCTTGTCTCAGCTGTTTGAGGCCGAAATGACTTCGGTTTGGTTCTAAACTTGGAGGAACTGACATCAGGGACATCTTGGAGTATTTACCCAAATTTCATCAATTTTGGATATCAGGAAGCAGGACTTTGGTCAGTGACCCTATGGCTTGGGGGGGATTGACTCCAAGTTGGCATGCTTGTGGCTTTTGGGTTCGATGATGTCTGTTTAACCCGAAATTTTGTAGGACTTGTCTTGGGCATCATTTGAGCTTCCTCTGAGAGTTTCCGCTAATTTGATCTTCATGGGATGTCATTCTGCACAGGGACCCACAGAGCATAGTATATGATCATCTGGACCAAGTTTGGATTCAAATGTTGTCCAACTGTTCTGAATCCTTGAGGAGTAGTCTTTAAATGTACTTGAAAGTATTTCGTTGAATAGAAGCTTGCTTCAACATGTGGAAGTGCTAGGTCCCGCAATGATTTCCAAAGAGCTGGCAAAGAGTTTCTGAAACTGATTTGAGCTGAGATGAGGTCCAAGTGCTTTGAAAAGTTTGGAACTTTATAATCCAAAGCTTGTAATGCCTTTGCTGCATTGTTTGCAAAATTTTATGGGTCAACAAGTGCCGCCTCGAGGTACAGTGATTATAATGTGATAATCATTGTGCCTCGAAATAGCGAATCCTTGAGAATGATGGATGACTTGATGAAAAGACAATTTGCCACAGTAGGTTGTAGGCCCAAAATTGGGATTTGAAAATTTTGATAAAAACCATGAAGGGTTTGATGATGGAATTTTGAAAAAACATAAGAAATCTGAATTTCTTTGCCCTGTTTTTGCGGATATCAAAAGTAGCATCTCGATGGGGACTGTAGGGAACACCCACAAAGGAATCCCTTAGGTATTTAGAAAATTCAGAAGTTTATGAATTTTGTTTGGATTTTGGAAATGAATTTGATTTTCTTTTGACCTATTTTTCATAGATATTCAGAGTGGCATGTCTGTGGGGACGTGGGGAATACCCACAAAAAAGAATTCCTGAGGTTTTAAGAAAATCAAAGGTTTTAGTTTAAAATGGATTTGGGTTTGGATTTTCATGGATTTTTGGTTCATTTTCAAAAATCAAAGTTTGGGTTTTGACTTGGCTTGACATGATTCAAAATGAGATGCAATTTTGACAAAATGAGATGTAATTTTGAAAGAGATTGGCTTTTATGAGTTTTGATTCAAACTAATTTGGGATATTGGTTTAAAATCAAGTTTTGACCCAAAGTTGATTTGGAAAGAAGCCCCGCACCTTTTCTTTTTGTATAATTTCTCTCAAAATACCCTAAAAATAGGATTATTTCTTTTGTAAATTACTCCAAGTGGACACATCATGGGAATTTCGAATAATCAAAGATGAAAGGATGGGTCATCATGTTATGGATTCCATTGCTTAAAATCACAGAGACCGTAGATGAAGAAGGACGAAATCCATCGAAACTTGATCAAGGCTTAGACTCCACTGATTTTAACTAAATTATATTTTTGGGAAAGAGGGTGACGCGTCAACGACTTGAGCTTGAGGGGATTAGGCAATGGGCTCCATTAGTTCAAGTTTGCAATGACTGTGGGAATGAGAGAGAGCTAATTTGACTATTGAAGATGCACAACTTAGTATTTCAAGCAGTGGGTCTCGATTCTCAAGTGTGTCATGACCGCAAGCAAGGGATCAAGGGAGACCGTGAGCAAAGGCTCAAAAGAGGGAGAGACCGTGGGTTTTTAAAATAGGGAGTCTTGTCCCTTTTTTTCTATTTTACTGTTTGAACCAATCAGGGAGAGAGGGAGAGAGAGATCGGGAGAGAGGGAAAGAGACCAGGAGAGAGGGAGAGAAAGACTGGACCAATTGGGAGAAGGAGAGACAGAACCGACTGGGAGAAAGAGAGATCGAACTGACTAAAAGAGGGAGATACAGGTTGAGACTCCAAGGACCCAAAGGCATCTATTCCCTCTGTTCCATCTTGCTGCAGATTTATTGACTGAAAGCTCGCCATGGCTGGTAAATTTCACTGTCCTCAATTTTTGTTATGGTTGGATGTATTCTGGGTCACGGTTTGAACTGTCTGAGGAAGTTCACGGTCATGACCGGAACAATTTGGAAGGGGTTCAAGGGGTTCACTATCATGACTAATTGTGGTTTTTTTTTCTTCTCTTCTTCCTTTTTGTCTCTCAAGAACTAATGTAGGATGATTTTTGTGAAATCATTTCAAGCTCATCAATCTGTTGACTATAGGAACCCATAGTGGTTTGTCACGGCCACCACCTATTTGAGGAAATGTTCAATTGAAAGTTTTCTATTGAACTTGCCTTTTGTCCCTCGCTTTAGTGCTGTTTTATTAAATTTAGGACTGCTCAAAGGCTCTCTCGGTCATAACCCTTGCTGTCTTGGCTTGGTTAATCCCATGGTCACAGAGCACTATATGTCTTGGCTACTTCATAGTCCCAAGTCACTCATGTAAACTGAATTGAAGTGGGGCTGTAGTTTCTTTTCTCTTTCTGATGTTTGTGCTCAGGTGTCGAGCTGAGCATTATCCAAATACAACCATGGTGTAGCTATTGGCTATGCTCTTGATCACAAACCATTTATATGATTTTATCTCTTTTCATGTTAACTGATATGAATTGACTTTGCCATCAGTGAGAGTGCTTCAAACCAAACAGTGGCAGAGCTAACCACCAAATCCAAGTGACTGCTGTGACTTTGAGAAAGAGAGTAAAGTTATCAATGACTAAGGTCTTGAGGAGGATCATGCAATGGGTCCTGATGTCTAACACAATGATGTCCCTGAGCCGAAGAGCCAAAAGGGGAGGAATAGCAGTGATCGTAGACTTCACTTCTTCTTAACTCAATGTCTACTGTTACTGCAAAAAATCTTTGGTTCTGAAATGTCTGATTTGATGAGTCTTTTTGATGTGTTAGAATGCTTTGAACTTCACTTTTCATTCATAGTATGATGGTGTTCACTACTACTTTGGTTCACCTTGGTTAAGCTTCTTCTTTCACTATTGAACTTAGTAAAGGAATATCTTCTTGTCTTTGAGTATCAACACCACTGAGCACATACATAGCCTTCTATAAACTATAAGAAGTATAAAGGGACTCGAGATAACAACCTGCTTATTTCTTAGAATTGTGTAAGCACAAATTGAATTACCATAACCTCTGTGGGAGTTATAGAAGATTGGATTGTGGTGATTTGCTCGGTCACTGATATGACCCCTACAAACTCGACCATCATAGTCTTTGTAGGGATTGTAACCTGAATCCTCAGACCGGGTAGCCATGAGGGATATTCTTCTTGCTTTTGATGAGAAGGTTACTCCCCTTAAATCTCACCAAACATGAATAGTATAAACCACCTCGAGTGTGAACGATCAATGAAGATGATTAACAGGAAACTGACGGAGATAACTAAATCGTCACAAGTTGGATTCTTCCTGCCTTTGATGAGAAGGTTACTCTCCTTAAATATCGATGAGCATGAGAAGTATAAAGCACTTCGAACATGAGTATTTGACGATGAAAACCAGTCAAGGGATTGATGGAAATAACTTGATGACCACAAGGTGCAGTCTTTCTGCCTTTGATGAGAAGGTTACTCCCCTTGAGCCTCTATAAGCATGAGAAGCATAGACCACCTCGAATATGAATGGCTAATGAAGGAGACTGATGAAAATAGGGCAGATCCTCACATCAACCCCAAAATTGAATGTAGTCTTGAATATATGGTTTTACATTGTCTTTTTCTATCATAATTTCCAAGGATGAAGAACCACCGATCACACGGTTGAATGTAGTTTTGAGTAAGATGTTTTACATTGTCTTTTTCTACTACAACTTCCAAACATGAAAAATCACTGAATACTAGGTTGAATGTCACCTTGAGGACCCACTGATCATATGGTCAAATGTAGTTTTGAATAAGACATTTTACATTGTCTTTTTCTACTACAACTTCCAAACATGAAGAATCACCGAATACTAGGTTGAATGTGACCTTGAAGACCCACTGATCATACGGTTGAATGTAGTTTTGAATAAGACATTTTACATTGTCTTTTTCTACTACAACTTCCAAACATGAAGAATCATCGAATACTTGGTTAAATGTGACCTTGAAGACCCACTGATCATACGGTCAAATGTAGTTTTGAATAAGACATTTTACATTGTCTTTTTCTACTACAACTTCCAAACATGAAGAACCACCGAATACCCGGTTGAATGAAGCTTTGGAGACCCACTGATCATACAGTCGAATGTAGTTTTTACATTGTCTTTTTCTATTACAACTTCCAAAGATGATCCACTCTTCCTTGCTTTCTTCTAACGTTTCCGATCATCGATGATGGTTGATGATTATTAAAATTAGCTTTGCCAAGTAACTGTAGATCCCACAAGAATGTCTAATGGTCTCATCATAACAAATCATCACCCAAGCTGTCGCTCCCTGAGATTTAACCAAAGCATTTGTTAATTGCACAAGAATGTCTAATGGTCCCATCATAGCAAATCATCACCCAAGCCTTCGCTCACTGAGATTTGATCAAAGCACTTGTTGATTTCACAAGAATGTCTAATGGTCCCATCATAGCAAATCATCACCTGGGGCCTTGTTTGCTAAGATTAGGAATGTGAAAATCCTTCAGTCTTGAAATGGATGTTACACTTTGTCGGTGTTGTTGGAAACATGTCATGCACCTTTAAATATTGTTCTTTCATATACGCTTGAATTTGTTCGTGCCTTATACGCTATTCACAAATGTCATTTTCATGCTTGAACACGAACCTGTTGCCCCTTGAAAAGGTCTTAAGGTGCTTGAACATCTGTTTGGACCGGGAGCCTTGGTTCTGAGACTTAAGTGTGCCTTTGATGCCAATTCTTGGTCTCAGAACTGAGTATTGCTTTCTCCTTTTGGCTTTATACTAAGGGGAGACGCTGCCGAAATTTTTTTTTTCAAGGAACTTCCATATCATTGTTACTGATACTTATCTTTTCTTTCTTTTGATTTGCTTTGTAGATAGAAAGGGTAAAGCGCCCGCAACTGCAACTGCTGGGGCACCTAAAAGTCATACCAAAGGTAAAACCGCAAGGGAGTCTAATCCACAAGATCCAAATGAAGTATCTGATGTCAACTTATGGCTTCAGAGAACTAAAGCTTTATCAACAAGAAATTGGTATTCATATTGGTGCTTGGCAAATAATACCAATTGGGAGAATAATGACAAGGTGGTTTCCCAAAACCACGATATATATTTGGAGATGCTACAAAGGACACTGCAAAGGAACCTACTAACCATATGCGATATCGTTACACAAATCCGGCAGGGGTCGTGTGTGAATTAACCATTGTTCGATCTATTCGACGGCATCCAACTATCATGTCTCTATTTTCAACAATCCCAGCAAGGCATGATCCTTTTTCGTGGATAAGACACCATGTCCATTTCAAGACTGGAAAATTCATGCGTCCGCCTCCATACTACTTCATAGAACATCCAAGGTCTGAAATAGAGACCCTCGAACCGTGCACTCTGAATTTGGAAGTAAACACTACGATATCACAGCTCAGGACTATTGGGCTTGGTATTCATTCGGGCGACGGGAGTGCTTAGCTCGGTGAGAGGCACCAATCTCGCGAGTGGTTTAATTGCATTGGGGATTGGCCAAGCTGGGTTACTGTAATCAAGCATCATTATGCGGAAGATTTGAAAGCAGTCGGGATTTTGATGCTATAAATTCTACCACACAAAGAGTCCCGTGTGGGAACAAGAATGTCTGCAGGGCCATTCTGGAGTTATTTTACCTAGCGACTGGTACCTTCATTACCCCGAACATGGAGTTAGGATTTTCTCTATGGGAAATAAAGAAAATTTTTGGTTTGGCACCTTACGACGAGATCTATGATGAGACCGTTTTGCCCGATGAAGAATTAGCCACGGATGACGAATTTCGGGCCGCATATTACCTCCTTTTTACACTTGAAGATTCTATTCAGACAACTAGTTGAAGTCGAGGCAAAGTCTTTCAATGGATGAGTCAAGTGAAGAGAATCACTGATCCTTTCTTTGTTAATGGAGGCGGGTTCTTTAAGTGGAAGAGGGTAATCCCGAGCGAAGATCCCAAGAAGGGTCCAACAATTATCTTTCATGAAGATACAGACTTTCAGCCTTATATTTTTGCCAAATATCCAGATTTGAAAAGGAAATGTTGGCTTGCTTCATTCTTGACAGCATGGTTGTCCGAGGTTTTTCTTCCGAGCCCTGGAAATGACCTTAGGCCTGGTTGCATATATCCAGCCCTCAAGATGGCCTTTGGGCATAGCCTTGCTTTAGGTCCTGCTTTTGTATCTTATATGCTGACAGAATTGAAACTTTCAGGATTCACCATCAAAGAAGGGAAGCCGTTTAACCGATTTTATGCCGAATATCTACTGTACACCTGGTTCACCTACCATTGCAATGATCTTCATTCACACAGCGGTGCACTAGGGAACATTTTCATGGAGGGTGTGGTTGGTGGTAGTTGCCTAATTAACAACTATTCCATGACCGATTTGCGCCAACATTTGCTCCACTTTAACAATTATGTTGCTTCTCGGGACGCTATACCGAATATTGAAGTTCCAACTCAGATGAGGAATGCTGTGGAGCCATCCATAAACAAGTTTGGGGAGGGTGGCCGGGACATCGGCTTGTCAGATGAAGAAAAGAGTTGGCTTCTAAGTTTAAGGCCTACGGATGTGGTGTAAAGGAAAAATACATACATCAATATTCAACCTTATATACCTGCTAGATTTTGCAGATAATTCGATTTCTATCAGGCCGTCGTGGGAGCACTGGGCCGAATTTGAAGCACTATCGGTTCTTTGCAAGATGCCCGTAATGCTTGGGAATTTTACCAGGCGCTTGACACTGTGGCCCGTTTTGGATATCCTCATCTTCTGAATCCTGGATTATGAGTGGCTTCGCCCAGTGGTTTGCTAAAAGCACCCTCGCCATTGTGCAGGCATATACAAGTAATCCTCGAGCTAAATGTCGTGTTTTGCCTGCTTCTAAAAAGAAGGAGAAAGGAGAAAAGGGAGAAAAAGATCGTTTCATCCTAGAGAATTTTGAAAGTTGGCTACATGATGGGGACCAATGGAGGATTGGTTTGACAGCCGGATCTGATATCTGTCGTGATCACCATGGTTTAAGAGGTGAGGAAGATGAAAGTTACATGCCTCCGCCTAATGTACCCGCAACAAGAATGCGACGAGCCATAGAAGAAAATTTATAGGAGAGCATTAGCCTTTCTGAAATCAGGGAATGGGCAGGGCTGCTTTGGATTTCGGATTTGCTTCCCGTTCTGTCAGAACCAAGGTATCAGTAGGAGAACAGACTAGACAGTTTGAGGAAGAACGATCTGTTATGCATGCAGTTGCTGAGGTAGATTTTGCTCAGCGATTAAAAACTGCTGTTGATACTCCTGTATTAACAGAGACACATGTCAATCAAAGTCCAATAGAGGGGGTCCAATCTGCAGAAGTGGCTACGAGGGCAAGGCCATCTATCATAATGCCTGTGAACCCTCCGAAGGATCTGGGTTTGCATAAGAAAATCAGAGCCACTCGCTCAAAATTGGTAACTCGAGTCCGAGCCTCAGCTAGCAAAGAGACATCTTCCGGGAAGAGAAAAGCTGAAAGTCCTCCAGTACGTCGTTCTCAGAGGCTGAAAACTGGTAATATACATATAGCTGTTTATAATCATATCTTTTTTGATTCTGTATCTCTTGTCTTAACATTGATATTTCTTTTTGGCAATTTTATTAGTTCAACCCTCAATTGCTGGAGAGTCTGCGAGGCAAGTGGCCAGAGTTGCTGAAGATTATGCCTCTGATGAGAGGAGTGGAGGAGAAAGTAGTTTTGATACTCTTATGACCGGAGAGCGAATTGATAATGATATTCACATCGAGTTTGATTTTGAAAAAGATATATTTAATCAAGCACAACTGCTTGAATTTGAGAGAGAAGTGGCAGCAGATATACCGACAGAATCCATCATTGCAGAGAAATCTATTGATGATATTGTTACTGCTACTATTACGAAGGCTGCTTTCCAGGTTGAACAACAGAAGCCTCCCTCTGAGATTGTGAAGGATATCGAAGAAACTCCAGTTGTCACTGAAGGTAAACCCCACATTAGCCTGGTTAGCATCTTAGCATTCGTGCTCTAATTCTGCTCATTCCCCTTTTTCAGGTGGTCGGGTGGAAGAGGGTGTTTCGATACACTTACTAAGACACTTCCTACCGTTCCTAGGAGATCTTTCGGATCCCTTATCGAGGAGCAAGCGGAGAAGGAGCATGCCGAAGCTTCGATTGACTTGGATGATGTCTCACTTCATAGTGGATACTTAGAGGCATCTCCAGGCAGCCCTCTGGGGAGTGATCTGCAACGCTTTGTAGAAAGTTTATCATCAGGTTCGCTAACCCAAAGTATGAATGACGGTGTTGGATTGTCGCCAGCCGGTACTATCTCGCCAGCCGGTACTATCTTGCCTGTTAGTAACGAGCCAAGGGTTGATGAGGCTGAGGATGTTCAGATGGAACAACATATTGAACCTATTGGTGACGTAGAAAAAGAAGCGGACAATGTCATGGTTCCAGTCACAGAAACCCCTATAGCTGATACTATTGTGATCAGAACAGGCTCTTCTGTTTAACAGGCAATGGTTTTAGAAGGTGCAAGTCTCCCGGTAGAGGATACTTCTGTAACACCTGTCATTAGTAGTGTGCCTCCAGCTGTTGGCAGTTTTACACCTCCCAAGGCCGTGACACCTCCGAGAGTCCACTTTAGGGTGGATCAGTCATCGCCTGTAAAACTTATTGAAGGCCTATTATTCAGAAGATATCAGATGAGGCTTCTACTGTTGAAGGTGGAGGGACCCGAAAAGCCTTACTGCATGTGACAATCGCACCTCATGCCATTAGGGATCCTTCAACTACCTTGTCTTCACAGGGGTCACATGATTCACCTTCTGTTCGTGAAGAAGCATTGGCGATTCCTGAGGGCAGAGTAGATGTCGAGAGAGAAAGGGACAATCGCTCAAGTTCTCAAATCCAGTCAAATTCGTAAGAGCGAGAATCAAACCTTTCTATCCCTAAAGAACTCAGCTTTTTCGGGGACACCCCAAAGCCTCAATCTGCTATTAATTTTGCCACAAAGATAACTATTCGCAGCATTTTGGCTACTGTTTTTCAAGGAGAGCTTTCTTCAAAGAAGATTCAAGGTGCCAAGGCTTTAGCAGATATGTTGATATTTTCTGGTACCGACTTGAGTGGTCTTCACGATGCCCTTGTCCTCCTCTTTAACAAACTCGAAGAAAAAGACTCTTAGGATAAGAGTGTTGATCATGCAAAAGCTTTCCAAGATGAGGTCTTAAGGCACAAAATTCAACTGGCTGCAGATATTGAAAGTGGTGAGGAGGAAATACTGGTAATAAATGAGGAAAAGGCCAAGCTGACACAGGAATTGGCCGTGCATGCGGACCAACGTGCACATATCCAACAGCAGATTGTTGTATTGCAACATTAGTTATCTTCCGTGGAGAATCATTATCATCATCATCATCAAAGCCTTATCCCAACCATGTTAGGGTCGGCTACATGAATTCTATTTCTCCATTCCGTTCTATTTTGAGCTAAATCTTTCGATAAGTGCAACTTCTTCAAATCTGAATTAATGACTTCCATCCATGTTTTCTTCGGCCTACCCCTACCTCTTGATGGACCCTCCACCTGTATATCCAAACTTTTTCTCACCGGTGCCATTACTGGCCTACGCTCAATATGCCTAAACCATCTTAAAACGATTTTTTCTAATCTTATCTCCTATTGGTGCTACCCCTAAATGTTCTCGAAAGCGCTCATTTCTAATTTTATCTTTCCTAGTTTTACCACACATCCACCTAAGCATTTTCATTTCCGCTACATCCATCTTATGAATATGTGTCTTCTTAATTGGCCGACATTCTGCTCCATATGTCATAGCTGGTCTAACCACTGCCCTGTAAAATTTTCCCTTCAATTTTATTGGCATTTGTCTATCACAAAGTACTCCCGAAGCTAGTCTCTACTTCAGCCATCCAGCTCTTATCCTATGCTCCACATCTTCGTCAATCTCCCCATCCTTACTAATCATCGAGCCTAGGTACCGAAAAGAGTTATCTTCCGTGGAGAATACCATTGAAAATTTGCAGAAGTCTGTTTTAGAGAGAATTCATCGCCGAGATGATCTTTTCACGCATACAGAAGCGAAACATACAGCCCTGAATGACTTCGTTCAGTCCTTGGAGATTGAATTGAATATTAAGCTGGATGAGATTGACATTAATATTGCTATTCCAGCTTATGCAAGCTATAAAGGGCATATCCTCATGGTAGAAGTACTGAATGCAAAGGGGCAACTGGAGAAGTTCCTGGACTGAGATTCTCTACTGCAACTCCCATTTGATGGTTTCTCTCTCTTTTTTTTATATTCTGATTAGTCTTGAGGGCCATGTGTACATTGACTTCACTACTTGTATTCGAACTTTAAAATGGATATCAATGGAAAATGTTTTTTCTTTCTATTTTTGTCATTAGTATAGGTGTTTGGTTTGATTTTATGTGGATTTTTGTGATGGTTTGTATGGATGGTTTGTTTGGTTTGGTTTTTTCAGATTTATATGAAGGTGCAATTTGTGACCTTTTGGATCCACAAACCGAAAATGAGGGAGTCATACAGGTGGACGTTATCCGGTGCCCATGTGCAAAGCTTTCTCTAGGGTCTATGACTTGATCCTTTTGGTGTCGAAAGGGGTCAAACAAAGTGGATGTTATCTGGTGCCCATGTGTGAGGCTTTCCTCGGGATCCTTGACTTATTCCTTAGGACAAATATTTGGTTTTGGTTTTTGTTTAGATTTTGGTTATACAGGGTCTATAAAAAGACTTGTTCTATATAACCAAGGATTAGCTATATGGGGTCTGCAAAAAGATTTGTTCCACACAGCTGAGTTTTGCTATACAGGGTCTGCAAAAAGACTTAATCTATATAGCAAGATGTTACAAGGGGTCTTGTAAAGACGTTATCCAAGTAACGAAAGTTTGACTAAAGGGGTCGAAAGACTTAATCCTTACAGTCATTTGATACAAATCTGAGTGATTTTGGTTACAAGTCATAGGTTGTGAGGCTCGAAACCAGAGGATTTTGATTTTGGTTAGGAGTGAAAATATACACTGTTCATGATTTGGGTATACCAATGACATTTAAGAATAGTATTTCTTGAGAAATTTTCCATTGATAGGCATCATGCATCTATTCCCTTTAAGCGTGAGAAGTGCATAAGCGCCGTTGGAGTAAACTTTGTCAATGACAAATGGCCCTTCCCATTTAGGTTCAAATTTACCTTTTGATAAGTGTGTGGAGAACATGGGCCTCTTAGCTGCAAGGACTAAGTCTCCTTTCTTGTAGGTTCTGTATTTGACCTTTTTGTTAAAGGATCCAGCCATACGAGCTTGATACAATTCAATGCTTTGTCGAACGGTAAGCCTTTTCTCATCAAGGCTTTCTAACTCTTGGAGTTGAAGCCCAGCATTCTTCTCTTTAGTATATTTGCTTATCATAGCTACCCGAAGAGAAGGAAGTTGTATTTCCAAGGGTATTATAGCCTCATAGCCATAAACCAAGGAAGATGGTGTTGACTTCGTTGGGCTGCGAACTGTAGTTCTATAAGCCCATAATGCCTCAGGAAGCTTGGTACTCCAACCCATTTTGTTGTCAGAGACCATTTTCTTCAAAATTTTGCAAATAGTCTTGTTAAAAGCCTTAGCAAGACCATTAGCTGAAGGATTATATGCCGTAGACGGACAACACTGGATTCCATACTTATCACAGAATCTGTAAAATTTATCATTATTGAATTGGGGACCATAATCATGATATAAACGTCTGGGCACCCCGAAACGACAAATGATGTGAGTCCTCAAGAAATGGAGGACTGTATCTGTCTTAACTTCTGCAAGAGGTATTTCTTCTGCCCATTTAGAGAAGTAATCCGTTGCAGCCAAGATGAACTGATGGCCATGTTCTGATGGTGGGCTAATCTTCCCAACTATGTCCATTCCCTAAGATTCAAATGGCCAAAAGGTGGACGTAGGGTGTAGATACTCAGGAGGTTGATGAATGTAATCACCATGAATTTGGCATTCGTTGCATCTTTTAGCAAAATTGATGGCATCAGATATCATAGTAGGCCAATAGTATCCTAACCTTCGAATTTGATCATGAAGCTTTGGCCCAGCCTGATGAGCATCACATAAACCAGAATAGACTTCTTTGAGGACTTGTTCTGCCTCTCTTGGTGATAAGCAACGAAGAAGAATCCCATCATATGATTTACGATAAAGAGTCTTTGAAGGCAAATCAAAATGGAATTTTAGAACTCATCTTTGAATACTAGTTCTGTTTTTGGTATCCTCTGGTAATACTCCATGAAGAATATAATCAATAAAAGGATTTCTCCAATCTCTGAAGGAATTGTAGAAAGATGAAATCCGATTATTAATCACAGTAAAACTATTAGCCACTGCCTTATGGGTGTCAAGCGGAGGTAGAAGTCTTCTTTCAACCACTTCTAATGCCATCTTATCATTTTCAGGGATCGACATTGAAGCCGCCAAACTTGTTAATGCGTCTGCCTTGACATTCTGATGTCTAGGAACATGATGAAACTCAATCAGATCGAATTTTTTCTTGAGTGCACAAGCTTTGTTGAAGAAAGGAACCAAATCAGGTTTCTTCACTTCATACTCACGATTCATTTGTTTGATCACGAGTTGTGAATCTCCATAGACTCCAAGTATATTGATACCTGATGTTATGGCTAGATCAAGGCCCATGATTAACGCAGTATACTCCGTCACATTGTTTGAGCATGGTTTAATTAATGAGAAGGAGTGAGGGATGTAGAATTTCTTCGGGCTATAGAAAATAATTCCAACTCCTGAAACCGGTTCTCCCGATTCATTAGTTCTGGAAGCTCCATCAAAATGCATGATCCAATGCCGGTCTGGGTCAATAGTGGACTTCTGCCGCTGCTCAACGAAATAGACTGGTTCATCAGGGAGATTATCTCTGAATTCAGAATTCTCCAGGAACGGATGTTCCGCTAGAAAGTCAGCAAGAGCTTGCCCTTTTATAGCCTTTGCAGGGGTATATCTGATATCATATTGAGAGAGGAGAATTGACCATTTGGCCAAGCGTTCACTTAGGGCCCCGGCTTTTGTTACCAGTACTTTTAATGGATTAATGTTAGAAACTAGGTATACTACATTAGAGAGGATGTAATGACGTAACTTTTGAATTGCAAACATCAATGCAAGACATTCCTTTTCTACTGGATGATAGTTGTGTTCAGCACCAACCAACATTCTTGACAGGTAATAAAGAGCCACCTTTTTTCCTTCATCGTTCTTTTGAGCTAATACTGGCCCCAGGAAGTGATCGAGAGCTCGAGTATATAGAATGAAGGGTTTGCCTAGCATTGGAGCTGAAAGAACCGGCAGATTAGTGAGATGTCATTTGATGTCTTGGAAAGCATCTTCGCAAGATTTGTCCTAGACAAAATTACACCTTTCTTCATCAGTTTGGAAAAGGGTCTCCATTTTCCAGATAGATTTGAAATAAACCGACGAATATAGGCGAGTCTTCCTTGCAATCCCTTTAACTCTTTTAGAGTTCTTGGAGAAGGCATTTCCAAAATGGCTTTAATTTTAATTGAATCTATTTCAATATCGCCTTTGCGAACCACAAATCTTAGAAACTTTTCGGAAGAAACTCCGAAGAAACATTTCAAAGGTTTCATCCGAAGACTGAACTTCCGCAACCTTTCAAAAACTATGTGGAGATCATTTAAATGATCTGATTTCTGCTTACTCTTGACTGCCAAGTCATCGACGTAACATTCAATAGATTTATGCTGTAGGTCCTTGAAGATTTTCATCATTGCCCTTTGGTATGTGGCCCCAGCATTTTTGAGGCCGAAAGGCATGACGGTATAGCAGTATATGCCAAAGGGAGTCCTGAATGAAGTATATTTTTCATCTTCCTTGAACATTTTGATTTGATTGTATCCTGAGAATCCATTCATGAATGACATTCTTTCGTACCCAAAGGTATTGTCAATCATGATTTCTGGTATAGGCAATGGGAAGTTATCTTTAGGGCAGGCTTTATTCAAGTCCCTGAAATCAATGCAGACTCTAATCTGTCCATTCTTTTTAGTGACTGGTACAATTTTAGCCAACCAGTCTGGGTGCTGTTCTTCACGGATGAAACCCACATCTCTGAGCTTCTGAACTTCTTTTTCTATTTTATCCATGATTTCTGGCTTTGTCTTCTGCTGGTCTTGCTTTATGGGTTTAGCATCACCTGTTATGTTCAACTTATGTACCGAAATCTCTGAGTCTAGACCAAGCATTTCCACATAGGTCCATGCAAAGCAATCCATGAACTCTTGTAAGAACCTCACATACATATCAAGTTCGTCTCCTTTGATTTGAGAACTTACAAAAGTAGGTCGAGGATTTTCTAAGGTCCCTAAGTTTATTTCTTGTACCTGGTCCTCAGTTTGAGGCTCGGGAGGAGGCACTTCCACAACATCATCGGAAGTTTCCAACTTCGTAAAGCCTTTTGGAGTTTCATTTGGGGGTTTAAGCCAAGGCCTGATCCTTTTCCATGGATTCAATTTTTTGGGCTCTTTAGCTTTTACATCAAGGGCTAAGCATTCCTAACGAACATGTTGTGACGGGCTTTTTTCTTCATTGAGTTCAAGTGGCCAGTGTTCAGTGACTTGTGACATAGCGTCATCGCTATCACTTCTCCCTCTGGATGTTGAAAAGTAGCCCAATTAGCAGGTTCTTGAGCAACAAGAGTTTCATAAGAATTATTATCTTCATACTCTTTGGTAAAGACCACGGGTCTTACTCCGACATTTTGATTCAGTTTAGGAATGTTACTATAGGGAACATATCCTATGCAGTGACGTAGCTGTTCAATTTTGCATCCCATTTTGAGATCTTCCTTCATTTCTGGAGTGAAGACATCCAAAGGAATCTGTATCCCATTTGTATTCAATCCAAGACCTGTAGGTTTCTTAAGATTGTATCCCATATTCTTCATCATGTTACGGACCACTGGGTTGTAGTTATCAAACTGTATTTTTCCATCATTAGTGATTTTGTCGATAGGATTTGGAGGAGAAGCATCTTCAGCCCGATGGAAAATAATTGTTTGATCATACTACTTCGATGAAGGCACTAAAAAGCAAGATCCTTCGAAATCATAAATATGAGATGGAGTGGGCCATGGTAATAGTGGCGGTTCCCGGTCTGTTATGGAATGTACAGAAGCATTCTTTATTCCGACGTCTTCAGAGTCTGACTCAAAATCTGAACTTCTGATTATTGAAATAACATGTATCAGACGTATCCGTCTAGACCTCCCGCGCAGACGATAGAGCGCTACTTCAAGAGATGAAACTATTGAAGACACTTCATCGAAGGTTTGAAATTCCATGGCCATAGTCAAGCTACGGAGAGCTAGCCGGAAGCCTATCCAGCATAAATGAATCCAAGTAGAGAAGTGTGGAAGATTTTCACATCTTTCAGCCAAACGGAGCCATCTGTCTATATATTTGTAGGATAGTTCTCCCCTTCGTTGCGATGTTAGCACAAGTTGACGAAAAGTAATAGGAGAATCAAGCTTTATAGGCGACATCCCTCTGGTAGGAGGAGGTACATTATTATTTTCCTGACCAGCATCCGAACTGTTCGTTGAGGAAACTGCATTTGTTGAATATGAGGGCTTTTGATGTCCTGCTTCCCCTTTTCTCGGTGATTTTGTGAATATGATCAGAGGTCCTTATTATTTGACTTCAGTTTTGACCTTGATTACCAAAGGAGCTTTGGTTTCTATACATTTTGCCACAGGCTTCTCCGTTGGTTGCGATGCTCCGAGAGGACCGGATTGCTCATCGATTCTTGAGTGGGTTCCTTTTTCTACTGAAATAGTGAAAGGTTCCGCAGGATTATCATACACTGGAGCGCCATTTTTTTCCATTTTGGACTTGGTGGGTCTTTCTTGATACATGGCTGCATCAGTGAAGTAGACTTCTTTTCCTTTGAAAGGTTTTTCATCCGCAAAGACCTGATGCACTTTTCCCTCGTTATCAATATATTTGAGACATTTGATGGAGAGTGGAGGGTACTATGGCATAATAATGGAGCCATCTTCTTCCCAAAAGGATATTGGAGCAAGCACGGGTCTTAACTATGTGCAGAGTAGCTTCTGAAGTTAATTCTCCTAACTGGAACCGGATTCGAATCTTGCCAGTTGGATTCTGAACTTCCCCGTCATATCCTTGGATAGAAGTCTTTGTAGCAGATAACTTGCTTACTGGGATGCTGAGTTCTTGAAGAGCTATAATTGTGATGAGGTTCAGAGCTGACCCTGGGTCGACCTGAACTCTCGGGACAGGAATGTCTTTGATGTAGACTGTGAAATAGAGTGGCCTTGCATGTTTCATATCACCGAAGAGGAGATCCTCTTTAGTGAAAGATATAGTAGCTTTGGAAGCATTGTGAATTGAAAGACATTCCATGCATTGCTTCTGAGGCTTTTTTTATTTTGCTTTCAAGTAATTCTTTTCTATCTGATGAACTTGCGTTACATGAATTTGATTGTCTGTATTCAAAGCTTGTAGAACTCGTAGGAAATTATTACGAGTCTCCTTGGACATCTGCAAGAGATAAAAAATGTGAAGTCGTACATGTATGTGCTTGAGGTGCTCAACAACATCATACGTGAATGGCTCTGGTGGCCTTGCATTAGCATTTGCCTCTGAAGAAGCTACATTTACATTAACATTGTCCCTTGAAGGGTTTACATAGGAAGAGGAAGCAGAAGAGGGTCCATCATAATTGACCCTATAATTGTGACCAGACCGAGTACCATCATTAACCATATTATTTCGGTTAATTTCTGGGCGAGTGTCCCTTCTTATGGCATTAACTTCTTCGGATTCAAAAAGCTGGCTAATTTCCTTTAAGCCTGACTCTTGCCCTGTGTTATCAGGAATGACTTGAGATGCTTGGGGCTCATTAGCAATACTCAAAATTACCAAAGTGGGAGCCGTTGGAATCTCTTCTTCAGAGTCGAAACCATCATCTTGAACTTGAGAAATTTTGTGTGGTGTGACAATGTCAGTATCATCATGTTCCTCCGGAAATCCGAGCTCATTAGTCGAGTCAAACATAACCGACTGAGTGTTTAGTTTGGAATCCGCATCTAGAGAAGTCATCTTTGAGTTTGATTGGGAAGGAACATTTGATGTAGAGGCTACGGTGCATGAAAGAGGCGAAATCACCTATTGTTGTTGTGTCTCCCCAGGATCAATCAGTGGTAAAGGGTCTGGATAAATCTCCGGGGGTAATGGAAAAGGAGGAGGGTCACTCGACCAGCCACTCAAGCTTGGTCTGTGTATATCATAAAGGGCCATGAGAGTGTGTTGAAACCATGCTTAATATTGAGTGTACCGGTTTCAGGATCAAAGGTTTGTTCGAAACTTTCATCTTCGTCGGAACCTTCATCTTCGTCGGAAGGATACTCATCAAAGTAGTCATCAACCCACCAATCATCTTCGAAGTCCGAGTAATCAGACCAATCTTCTTCATCATCTGAGTTTGGGGGTGTGCCATCCCATGATATCCGATTACAACTGGATATCAATGGTTCTTCCTCACCTTTTGGGATTGGTACAATGTAGTCAACTAAAGTAAAGTGACCTTTAGCTGGTTTGGGAGATTCTTTGGGGGTTGGAGTTTCAACTATCTTTTCCTCCTTCCACTTAGCTTATTTTTCTTGCTTAACCAAGGGATTTTGGGTGTTTTTTTTGAAGATTCTTGAGTTGCTTTTTAGCCTTTCTTCTTTCCGCAGGCGTGGGTTTAGTTTTCACTTTCTCCCAGCCTTTGTCACTTACCAAGTCCGGGTGAACCCACATTTCTTCTCCTGAAGAGGTTTTGACTGGTATTAACCCCTGCTCATTGTGTATTGCATTAACTACCTCGAATTCAACAGTAGGTGGTTCTGATGGAGCGAATACCGCTATGGGTGCAAACTGTCCAAAAGAAATCATGTTGACTGGAGTAACATCATATTTTCGGTCAAATGTTATCACTCTATTTTTCCATATTTCGTTGACCTTTTCTTTCAGGATGAAACAGTCTTTAAGAGGATGAGACACCACCCGATGATATGAGCAGTAATTTGGGTCATTAACGCGGCCTGCCTGCTCCGGTTTTTGTCATGTCCCGAATTTTTTTATATTGGGCCACACCATTTGTCAGGTTTGAGTTGGGTTAAGAGGGTCAGATAGATTGATTTAACACAAGTGGGGCCTGAGTTAATGGACCCCTTTGGGCCAGAGGACTTTTTTTGAAATTTCTTAAAACCCACTAGAAAACAGGAGGCCCTTCCTTGTAATTTAGAAAAACCCCCTCTTTTATATAAACTCTATTCTTAGGGTTTTCCCCCATTCCCCAACCTTCTTCTTTTCTTCTTCAACCAAAACCCTAGAGGCTCTCTAAGGGGGAAACCAAGGTGGACTCTTCCAAGCTTTGATCTTCAGATCTATTTTGGCTTCAAGATCCAGGTAAGTGGATAGCTAAACCAATGATTTTTGGTTCTTGCAATATGTTTTAGTTGCTTGTTGATTTACACACTTTGTGCATGATTTCTTCTTATTGGGTTAATGGCTTTTAGAAGGTAATAGTGTGATTTGATTTCTTCAAAACAATCATAAGGGTAATTTATGTTATGTTTTGTTAAAAAAAAAAAAAATTGAGCCCCCGCCGCCCAGGCAGCAGTTGCCACCTGGCAGCATCTGCTGCTGGGCAGCAGCGCTGCCCAGGCGGGCTGGGCCCGCCTCTCTTTCTGGGCCCGGCCTGGCTGGCCTGGGCCCAGGTTCGGGTCTGGGCCCGTTAGCCCATTTTCTTTTTAAAAAAAATATATATTATTAATATATATATATTTATACTCAATATTGCTTCTTATAAAGAATTAAAAGGTTATATTTTGATTAATGGTTTAGTATTTTAATGGAGATTAGGTTTTATTAAATTAATTTTTAATTTGATGTTATTAGAAACGTATCTTGGATTATTTATAAACTGAATTGAGAATTATGAAATTTTGATTAGTGATCACTTAGGTTGATTGAAATAAACTAAAAATGTATTTGGTAGCGATTAAACCGTAAATAGAATGTATGTATAATTTTAAAATTGAAATCTTAATTGAGTTAGATTTCAAATTGGGATCCGAAATTTGTACCTTCTGTTTTGTATAAAATGATAATGTGTATTTGTACACAACAATGATATTAAGGAATTAATTATTTCCTTTCCCCTTTTGATCGTAACTTGATTTAACTTTGGATTCAGAAATTGAACATCTTTTACCTAATTTGTAAAACACGTTAATTATATATAATTGGATTAGATGAATTATGTCTTTTAGGAATGTTAGTTGAATGTTCACATGAGAATTAGACTAAATGCAGAATGGGAATGTGAGGTTCGGGATGCACCACATGATAGGCACCAAAAGTAGTATATCAGCATCGTGGACTCATATTTCCATTGTGATAGAGAGTTAGTTCTCATGTGCATATTTATCTAATTTGACCGTTGGTGGATTACTGCTTACCCTTAATAATTTGAATTAACACACGTTCATAATACACTTTTAAATTTAAGTACTCTAAATACTCAAAATGGTATTGGATTGAATGTTGGGATTGAGGGTTTCATATCGTGGTTCATTTTGTATCTGTATACGTATGTATTTGTAAATAAGTATTTTTGTATATATGTATCTGACCGACTGCAGTTCGGAGGTGGACGTACGCCATCGGGTCAGCGTGTACTGTGGATAATAGTATGCAGCTGTGCCTTCTGTTATTATTTGCGGGATTACCCGTTTCTGTTATTATTTGCAGGATTACCCGTTTTTGTTATTATTTGCGGGGTTACCCGTTTCTGTTATTATCTGCGGGATTACTCGTTTCTGTTATTATTTGCGGGATTACCCGTTTCTATTATCTGTATGCGGGATTTACCCGTTTCTGTATATTTATCTGCGGGAATACCCGTTTCTGTGCATTCATGCCATTGGGGTTTGCATCTGATTTATTTTGGTTCATAATGAATATATCATTTAATTCAGTTGATTAATCCATTGTTGCAGCTTATCCTCTTGCCAGATTATGTCAATCTAACCCACTACTTTTGGGTGTCTAGGTTCCGTTGCCGGTGCCGAACCGGAGGGTCAGGCGACGCAGGAAATTCCGCCAGATGGCGGAGTTGTTGAGTGGAGCACCGATGACATCATCTGAGGTGTCCTAGGGCGGTGCTGAGTTCGAAAAATTTAGATTATGTAATAAGGCCATGTTTGGGCCATTAGTTTATTAATTTAAGTTTGGTTGTTTTGAGATTTTAACTCTAATTGTGATGCTTCGAAGCATTTGATTCTGGTTTATTTATTAATGAGATTGATTATCTTATTGTGATGTAATATCCATCTGCGATGAGCATGGATTTTAGTTTTGCGTGTGATTATGGTTGCTTGATCACCAAGCATAGCCTCACGAAGGACTTCGATCCACTCGGAATTGGGGCCCGTGCTGTTTATGTTTAGAAAAATTTTAATTGGCCTCAATTCTCACACCCGTGGAACCGGGTTTGGATCCGGCCCAGTTCTGGGGGCGTGACAGTTTTTCATTGGTGGAAGTTCAAGTTTGTTATTTTCCATCAATGTTTGGAAGATTATTTCAATATCTTCATCGAAGGGATGTTTAGCTCTTTTTCTCTTTTCATATTCCTTCCTTTTGGTTTGCTCGGTCTTGACATTCTGTGGTTTTGGAGGAGCTGACTTAGAGGTTTGCACATTGAATACCTCTTGTTTCTTCTTCAAATTCGGAGCAGTTGATTTTGGAGACAAAGACAACGATGATTTCGCTTTTCGGGAATTTACCTTCTTTTGACTGATTTCTTTAAGGGTTAACTTTGCATCAGTGGCCACTTTAACTAAACGAGCTAAAGACTTAGTTTTCTGACTAAGTATAATAGCCTTGATTTCTGGCCGTAGGTTGGATTTGCACATTTTAATGGTAGCCCTCTGAGATGGTTGTTCTAAGCATCTGTAAGACAATGCCCTCCATCTGTTAATAAAGGTTTGTGCAGTTTCATTTTCTCCTTGTAGTTTGTGCTGCTGAGCATGGCGAAGGTAACTGTTTGATCTTCTTCTTGAAAATGAAGTAAGAATTTCTTTTCCATGACTGGCCATCTTATGAAAGAGAGCTCTAGTAATTGCTCATACCAATCAAAAGCAACTCCTTTCAAAGTGCCTACGAACAATCTTATTTTTAGCGTATTCAACTCCAGCAAGCTCCCCAGGAGTGATTTGAAATGTACTATATGTTGGTAGGCTGATCCTTTTCCCATATAAGGCTGGAAAGTCGGAAGTTTATAATCTGGCGGGAATGGAACCAGATCAAATTCCGGATGGTATATGGATGTAATACCTTTCTTTTTCATCCTGTTTTCCACTTTTGACTTGGTTAATATTTCTTCGACTTCCTTGAAAGTTACATGCTTTTCAGGATCCGCATGTAGTCCAAGGATTGATTATGGTCGCCCGCGGCAGAACCTGTGGCCATTACTTTATCTGTTAGTGATTTAATTTGAGCTGCAAGCAGGTCAATTTTGGTGGCGTTCCTCCTGATCATAACCTGCTCTCTCTTATCAGCAAATAAAGGATTGGCTGGAGCTTCAGCAGGACCTCCAAACTTGTCTGTCAAAATTTTTAACTGGGCAGTTAGGTGATCAATTCTAACTCCTTGCTGTTTGACAACATCACTAACGTCATCTTGATTTTCATCAGCATTTTCTTCGCCGGTATTTCTACTCTCACTAGCACCTTCGTTTCCATCGTTTCCAGTTCCGCTTCCTTCAGCCATAAATACTGTATATTGACGGGGGTAAAAAGACGTAGGAAGAGTAGACTGACTATCTTCCATGTCCAGGAGAGTAATTGAATCTTTGTCGGAATTTGTTTCAACATGTCCTTCAGAGGTTCCGCCTGAATGAGAATTGGAATCAGATTCTTGTGACTGGGTTCGAGCCATACTCCAAATAACCCTTCTGGTTGGACCTAGTCCAACCATGCATGAGGAAGTCAATTCTAACTTATCTTCTTTGACCACCCATCTTGGAGTGATTGTATGTCAAGATTGCTTCCGAGTATGAGCCAAAGCCTTCTCCTTAATATGATTGACCACTCTGGCCGTTAAAGTTTGATCTTTAAATCTGGCAATCAATGGTTTAGAAGTACTGGCAAGTAGATTTTGGCCCGTAGGGTTGGAAGTAGGGAATGAAAGAATATCGACGGTACTTCTTTTATTATTCTTCCCTTTACCCTTCTTCTGTTGAAGTGAGTTCTTCAAACGAACCAGATCGGCCAAATCATTAATGACCAACCGTTCAGCTGGCTCTTTGTTTTTAGCACTATCTAATGAATGTTGTGGTGCTACAATGACTGAAGGCAGACGTTTCCTTCCTAACTTCTACCCCTCTTTTTGAGTCAAAGGGTAAAAGATGTTCTCTTCAAGTGATGCCAAAGATTTGCTTTCAGCCTTCTTGTAACTTCGCATGCGTGGTTGTGGCGACCGCGTGTTACAGCTTGGGATGGCAGCATGTTTTGGGCTTTTATAAAGATTTGTCGAGAGTCCCTTGTCACAGCCCCTTGTTTGGACCGAACCGGGGGTGTTCCTGGAGCTTGGGTGGCCACTGAGGCAACTTGTTAAGCGCCCTTGGTTTGTGATCTGTATAACAGACTTGCCTTGCCCCAATTGAGGCTTGATGACACGGAGACTACTATCCTCTGACTTTGGTTTGCATTCTGGGTCCTTTTGACCCTCATGAAAAACTCCAAATGGGTTGAACATATTTAGAAACCCATGACTGAGGAGTTTCTATTCTCCTAATGATCTTTGGGGTCACTGATGACCCATTTTAAGCTGAGGTGGTGGAGCCCATTGGAGTAGAGAGCCTTTGGAAAACTGAAACTCTTGATAGAGAAGTAACAGTATCTATTTGGGCCTTTTTTTGTGATCTTGTATGTGGCTTGTTCTGTGTCATGGAGATCCTGAAAAGTCTCTCCTTAGCTTCGTCGAAAGTGATGATTAAAGAACCCATGATATTCTTCTACAAAAAGTAAGCCCCATGGACTATATTAGTGGTATAACCAATATGGCTGCCTTTTAGGCTAGCCGGAATGGTTTATAAATGCCATATGAACCAACATGATTTTGAACCAAAATGGTTAGATATATGCATAAATCTCATCTCATTGTGCTATGCTGACTGTCCTAGCTGTTAGAATTTTGGTAGCATTTCGGGACCATATAGTCAGGCTTAAAAGCATGCTAAGTTGACTAGACCTGGCTACAGCAATTTTGGTAGCATGTCAGGGCCATCTGTGTCAGTCTTATAAGCAAGAGAGGGTTGGATCTAATCAAAGAGATAGGGCCTACAGGATCGAGCCTGTACCACACTGCAATGATCAAACAGGATCCATCAGTGCATGACGCCGGACAGTGCATAACTGTAATGTCGTTGGTCTTACCGCCGATTTAATAAAACATTTAGTTGGGTCAAAGCCCCATGGACTGAATCATCATTTTTGTAAAGCATGAAATGTGTGTAATTTGGTCCATGCACATCAAGGTGCAAGTTCCCTTAACTAAATCTTCCAATTAAATGGCAAAATTGTGCACTTCGAGGTGCCTAATGCCTTCATTTGAATGATAAAAGAATGCACTTCAAGGTGCAAAATTTGTTCATTAATGTTTCCAAAACCATCGTAGACATCACTAAACCCATCATAGACATCAAGGTCTTGCATGGGTGTCTTCAAAGGCCAAACAAGCCATTTTTAGCAATAAAACAGGTCAGTGACCGTGACCCACGGTCACTACCCATTTTCCATTGATTCCCGCGGTCATAGCACATTTTATACCCTTTCCCGTGGTCACAGCACTTTTCAGCACAACAGCAGCACTTTTCAGCAATTTTCAACATTTTTCATGCGTTTTTAACCAAATTTAAACACAAATTAGAGCAAGAAATTCCCACAGACAGTGCCAATCTTCTGATCGTGTTTAAAAATGGCATGGAAATGTGTAATGGATTTAAGGTCCAGCATTCACGCACTTCAAGCATTGAGAAAAATGAGAATCAATTACAGTTTATCATTGAGTTCCCTTTTGTTTATATGGGTTCTAATGCCCTGACCACGGGGATGCAGGTTGTTTACACAAGTTTACAAAGTTTACAACCCCTCCTTCAAGTTTTAGATGTGATCACAATTTGGAAATTACAAGAAAATGTACACATAATATGAAAATGCGAAAAAAAAAGAGAAAAGGGGGGTGACCGTGACTCACGGTCACTGCCCTAGGCCAGTGACTAGAGGCTCACGGTCACTGGAACTTGCCAGTGATCGTGACTCACGGTCACTGGCACCTGCCAGTGACCGTGAAGCCACTGTTCGCCTCCGTTTTTCATACTGTTCGTGCTGGTTGTTCTTCCAAACTTTTTCAAGTGTTGAAACTCTCTTTCATGACATCTTGGGGGTGTTGGATAACCGTTGAAAAGATCGAATTCGACTATAGAATCGATTGAAAACTTTGTAATTTATCATTCTTGTTTATGGACTGTCTTTTGTTCAAGTCCGAAGAGGGCATCACAGGAAGCCAAAGTTGTGTCATTTTGATAATTTTCAAGGAACAAATTGAGGCCCAAAGGGACTCGTTTACAACCTCTGTAATGGCCAAGAAATCCCCCCGAATGAGAAAAACAAAGATGACAACGTCATCCTTCGAATAACTATTACTGCATGTCCATAATGTATTCTGTAATTATCCCACCTTTCTCCTCTTCCTCTGAATCTTTTGCTCACCTTGGTGACTAAAGATGGAAAGGAATGGTCGTGGGATTGCTGCTTTTCTTACTTGAATGCCTCTGCGTTTGTTCAATTCTATCTTTTTCTCTCTCCTTCCGTTCTCCCTTACTTCCTTCAAACACTCTTCTTTTTATAGAGGTTCCAGGTAGTTTTTGGTGGTTCCTGGGAGTTGAGTGGAGTTGTAGGAAGTTTGATTTTGAAAGGGAGTGGAGAAACACCGCCCAAAACCGCAGGAAGTGTCCTTTGGCGGTCCGTGACCGCAGCCGCGGTCACGACAAGGCCCAATTTCGGGTTTTTGCAGTTGCGGTCCGTTTGCACCTATTTGGGGTCCAAACGAAGACCAATCGACATGAAACTTGGAGGGATGCTTCTTGATACTATTTTGATCATATCATAAAAGTTTCAGCTTGTTTTGACCATCTGAAGTTGGTCAACTCCCCTGATGAACAGGCCACGGTCATGGACAAAGCCTGTTTTAGGACTTTTGTATATGTGACCCGTTTTCACCTGTTTGGGGTCCGAACGAAGTCCAATCTTGACAAAACTTGGAAGGATGGCTCTTAACACTATTTTAAGTGTGTCATAGAAGTTTCAGATTGTTTTGACCACCTGAAGTTGGTCAACTCCCTTGATGAACAGGCCGCGGTTACGGACAAGGCCCATTTTTAAACTTTTGCATTTGTGATCCATTTTCACCTGTTTGGGTTCCGAACGACGTCCAATCTTGACAAAACTTGGAAGGATGCTTTTTGACATTATTTGAACTGTGTCATAGAAGTTTCAGCTCATTTTGACCACCTAAAGTTGGTCAACTCCCTTGATGAACAGGCTATGGTCACGGACAAGGCCCATTTTTGGACTTTCGCAGTTGTGAACCATTTTCATCTATTTAGGGCCCGAACGATGTCTGATGGCCACAAAACTTGGAGGGTTCCTTCTTGAAACTATTTTGAGCATGTCACAGAAGTTTCAACCTGTTTTGACTTTCAAAAGTTGGTCAACTCTCCAGTTGACGTTTTATGAAAGTGGGCCCTTGTCTCAGCTGTTTGAGGCCGAAATGACTACAGTTTGGTTCTAAACTTAGAGGAACTGACATCAAGGATATCTTGGAGCATTTTCCTAAATTTCATCAATTTTGGATATCAGGAAGCAGGACTTTGGTCAGTGACCCCATGGCTTGGGGGGATTGACCCCAAGTTAACATGCTTGTGGCTTTTGGGTTCAATGATGTCTGTTCAACCCGAAATTTTGTAGGACCTGTCTTGGGCATCATTTGAGTTTCCTCTGAGAGTTTCCGCTAATTTGATCTTCATGGGATGTCATTCTGCACAGGGACCCACAGAGCATAGTATATGATCATCTGGACCAAGTTTGGATCCAAATGATGTCCAACTGCTCTGAATCCTTGAGGAGTAGTCTTTAAATGTACTTGAAAGTATTTCGTTGAATAGAAGCTTGCTTCAACATGTGGAAGTGCTAGGTCCCGCAATGATTCCCAAAGAGCTGGCAAAGAGTTTCTAAAACTGATTTGAGCTGAGATGAGGTCCAAGTGCTTTGAAAAGTTTGGAACTTTATAATCCAAAGCTTGTAATGCCTTCGCTGCATTGTTTGCAAAGTTTTATAGGTCAACACCACCTTCTGGATCACAATCTTGATCTTTAACAGGAAGATGGATTTGAGCAAAACTACCGATCAACTGCTGATCCTCTTCGTCCCTTACTATCCGATCTGTTAATCGCAAATCCGAGCGATCTCAACCTCGTTCTGATACCACTTGTTGGGAAAATTGGTGCAACGGAGCTACCCACGATCAATGGATCAATCACGATGAATACATAGCAATCTCACCATCAAGCAATCACACACATGAACACAGCAATTTTACGTGGTTCGGCAACCTTGCCTACGTCCACGGGAGGAGAGAATTATCTACTATGATCCCATCTCGATCCTTTTAGGATCTGGGTTATAATACATCAATATATATAGTTTCTGCTTTTTTTGGCCAACAAGAAAATCCATACATAATGACTAAAATACCCCTAACCCTGAGCCTCGGTTTTGGCTAAGTCAGATGACCGATCCGACTAAACCGGAATACAAGACAAAATCCAACACAAACATCCACATAGAACATAAAATCGAGTAGAACAAAGATCAAATGGTAGCTATAGCAGCATAGTATCTCGATCCAAGCAACATAAGAAGAGATTCAGTGAGATTTGGAGAAGAAAACCAAAACTCTAAAAGATTCGGTGAGATTCAGAGAAAAAAAACCAAAACCAAAACCAGAAGAGAAGAGTCCCTGCGAAAACCATGTTGCCGCGTTTTAGGATGTTACTTTCTGAAGAGAGGGTTTGGGCAGGCTAGGGTTTGGAAGAACAAATGGAAAAAGGGTTTGGGTGGGTTAGGGTTTGGTAGAATGAAATAAGAGTAAAGAAAGAAGCGGGATTTTTTTTAGTGGGATTTTTTTGGTGGTCGTCGATTTTGGATAGTCGAAATGAAACGACGGCCACTAAGCCATTGTTTATTTACAAAATTACTATCCCTCTCTCTACACTGAAACCAACGGTCAAGAGGCTATAGAAAAATGGACCACGACCATGTCAGTCATTTTAGGAGCACTGTTGCAGTCATATAATCTCTGTTTTGATGTAGTGTAGTGGGACCCATCACGACAATAGAAGTTTCAAATTTTTGTTTAATTTGAATTAGATTCGATAAAGTTCCTAGATGGGGTAAGCCTCTTTTCAAAATTTTATCATCCTAACCATTCATAATGCATATTCCATGTCTTTTTTATACTCTCCCCATCTTTCTCTTAAAAGGTCTCCCTCTTACCGAAACCACTCTCTCAGTCAAAGCTCAATTCTCATAAAGTCTTCCTCTTCACCAAAAAGTCCACTTATCTTTTCCCTCCTCTATTCTATTACTTTTCATATTTACTATCCATAATGGTGATATTTTTTTTCTTTCTCTCTTGTGATAGTACTATTACTCTGGCTTTTATTTATTTATTTTATTTTTTATTTTTATGTTCATCCATGATTTCAGTATGTTTTTCAGTATTAAGGTAGCTTGCATCTACATCAAGGCCCCTCACAGCATATGCATTATAATCACCGCCCAAAGGGAACATTGTTGTGAATTTTAAATATATAAACTTAAACCGCAAGTGTATGGTTGCTTTTACTAGAGACAGTGGCAACTACGGGTCGAACCCACAGAGAACCGAATGCAAGTTAACTTAAAATTAAAACTAAACTAATAAACTAGTGATGAAAAGATTGTTAATGGATTTAAAATAAATTAAAACAACCAATAATAAAAAAAAGATATGCAAAGAGATTAGAGCATATGAAATACACAAAGTTCAAATAATTTATTTATAAACTTATCCTGACTTGTCTAATTATTACTCAAATCAGGAACAAATCAATATTTTTTATTCGGAAGATCTATCATTTAAAATTCTTTTTTTTAAATAAAAGTTAGAAACCCAAGACTTTTTCACTTCAAAATTTCATACAAACTTAAACACTCTTTTATAAAAAAAATATGCATAAACTATCAAAAGAATTAATCCTAAGTATGGCCTATTAAATCTAAAGCATAAATAGTTAAAAAAATTTTATTTTGAAGAATTTAAAAATCAAAGTTTGCCCATGGCACGAGGGCAAATCTATTAAAACTGTTAAGCACAAATCATATGAGACACAATAAAGATTTAATTCTTAAATAGAAAATAAATCTACTTATCTTTTATCGTAGCTCTAATAAAAAAGATCAGCCAACCATTGCAAAGAAAGTTGCTTCAGTCTTCATTAATATCATCTTCATTATAGAAGTTCTTTTTTCA
Organism: Sextonia rubra; assembly: GCA_037013555.1. Classification (NCBI taxonomy): domain Eukaryota; kingdom Viridiplantae; phylum Streptophyta; class Magnoliopsida; order Laurales; family Lauraceae; genus Sextonia; species Sextonia rubra. The sequence continues at coordinate 14,572,151 of JASUAD010000011.1, forward strand.
CAATCTCTTTCTCTCAAACAGAAAAGTACCTGGATATGGCCCAAAGCATACCATTAAAATAAAATAAAATAGGAGAGAGGGGAGAGAGAAGAAGTGAGGAAAAACATAATGAAGACTGGACACGTCCAATTTGGGAGTGGGCATCCCCTCCATGGTGGCCTTTATTTATGCTTTTTTTTTTTCTGCTCATTTGTCTTTATCTCTTCCCCTCTTGGATTTGGATCTCTTGTGCAACAATCTCTCTTGGATAAGAATTTGAAAGTTTAGAAGAGATTTTGCTTTTTGGAGATAGGGTTCCTAGTCCAAAAATGATTGCTCTCCATTATCTTGTTGTTAACCTTAGCTGTGATCCCACATAAGATGTGCCAAAATTTGCAGAGAAGGAGGATCTTCAAACATTGCATGAGATAAGATAATGAGATGTGCAGCACTGAGGTGGGTCCTACTTTGGATGTTTGTCAGACAAAACTTGGGTCCATTGAGTTGTATTTCAAATTTAAAATCGACATGGTTGCGCGCCAGATAAGCTGAATTGAAGATAATACAAATTGAAGTATTCTTTTAAGGACAACATGCATTAAAAAGGTCATATCTCACAAACTGGGCATCTGATATGGACAAATTATCTACTATTAGAAAGCTCGTTTCGAGTAGATATCCGTAGATGCTAAGATTGTGTAAATCGGAGCTAAAATGACAAAATTATGGCCTCGGAAAGTTTAAAGATGTGCGCAGGAAATTCAAGCTTGCTCGAGCACTGGTTTGACTGGGCTTGAGCACCCAAGATAGTAGCTAACGAGCTTGAGCGCCCATTTAACCGTGCTCGAGCGCACGGATGGTAGAAGCACATTGACTTGCACGAAAACCTTTCTTATTTGTGCCAAAATTGCCTGTTTTATATAGATTTGCTTTCTTACCCTAAGACACGAATTATGAGCTATAAAAAGGGTGTTCCTCTCAACCATAAGTACAACACAACACATAAAGATTTCTAAGTTTTGAATTGAGATTGCTATTAGAGATATTTTCTAGAGCTTCCATGAGAGATTGAGCTGAAGGCTTTAAGATCTAGAGTTGGTGCTTCTATTTTTTCATAGGAGATTTGTGGCTTCTACATCCTTGTAGGAGATTGTTCTCTCATCGTAGAGAATGATCGTTGTAGAGATCAAGGCACTAATAGTAGGGCACTGAGAAACTGCGTGTCGAGGATTCTAGCAAGAACAACAATGCCTTCTGTTGAGGGATTGACTGTAGGTGTGTAAGTATATCTTGTACTATGGAAGTTAGTGATCGATTTTGTCTACTTTGGGCTCATGGTTTTTTCCTGTTTGTGTTTCCACGTTAAATTGTGTATTGTCTTCTTTGTGTGGTTGATTGTTTTTATTTTTTTACCATTGCATAGAAGTAGCAATCGAACTGCAATCTAAAATAAATCACAGGCATTATAAACTTTCAATGTCCAAGTATCACATGCTTTGTGGATTTTCTTCCTTCATTTCTTTTTTTATTTTTCTATCTCCCACTTGGATTAGATTTCCAAAGTGATAATATCTTACACATTTGAATTTTAAATCCAAGGAGAGGATGGCTTTGTATCTCTTCATCACCAAGATTTTAACAATTATCTCCTTCATCTTTTACATTTATCTTCCACCACAAGCATCTTCTTCGAACCTTCCTTAAATTATCCCTGTTCATTCGAAAAATAGATTGTGAGCGGGATACATCATAATTCATTTGACAATCAAAAGAGACATGAGAAGAAAAATAATGATTTTTTTCCACTTTCATTCTCGAGTTTAATTTACATGGGTTTTGATCCTTTGACCTCTTAGGTGCAAGTTACTTACATTTTTTTGAGACAACTCCCCCACTTGGTCTCGGATGATCAAACCTTGGCAAAATAATTACAATATGAAGTGAAAATTTACACAAAGACATAAAATAAAGAGAGGAAAGGTATTGCTGACTGCCAAAAGGTAGTAGCCGATCTAGGGATTTGTCCTGGCTTTTGGTGTCCAAAAGTTATAGCCCCCTCTTTAAGTCGATCGAGCAATCTTCATAATCTATCACTTTTTTTTTAGATGCGTTAGGTACGAATTTTAGGAGGAGTTATTGGTCTTTTGAACCAAATGAAGTGCCCATGGTTGTAACATCTTAAGGATCACTATGGTGATATTCCGAAATAATAAACACAATTTAATCCATGAATTCCTTCAACTCCTAAGTGAAAAGGACAAAGAAAGTCTCAAAACACTTTGAACTTCGTGGGATTCCTGCCAAGTCCTTCATCGCTACGAGGTACCAAGTCAAATCCTCTGGGTCTCAGAGGTTAAGTACCTTGGAGCTTCGAATTTGAAGACCGTGGGTGCAAGACTTCGAATTCCTTTACTTATGTCTAATGCTTTGTGTATGGTGCTTGATGCTTGTGCTTCTTATCTCTTGTGTTCATTCATGGGGGGTATTTATGGACTTGAAAGTCCCTCCATCTGTTTGAGGAAGGGAGTGATTTAAGCTGAAAAAATTAACACTCACTCTAATGATCTAATCCATTTGGATATTGAAAATTCAATTGATTCATTATAATTTAGGGGGTCCCATATATGTGGATGGTTTGGACGGAACATAAAGTTGGCCCCACTATGTTGTCCCTCACCATAACATGGTGAGGGATAGATGCACATGAATATTTTCCAATGACTGATAATATATTTTGCTAATAATAGTTGAAAAGGTCTTAAATTTAATATACATTCAATTTTGACCCAGGCTTAGCACGGGACTTTATGCTAGTTCAAAAAAAAAAGAAAAAAGAAAGAAAAAAAAAGAACTTAGAAAGTAAAAAATGGGAAGTTTTCTTCCTCTTTCACGTTTTGGTTTCTTTGTCCCCTCAAGATACGCAGACCTCACTCTCCATCACCTCCGGCTTCCAAGTTCCAACCCATTCTCTATTTTGTCTTGTTCTTTGTTACAGAGAAAATGAAAATGTGTTCTATGTTTCCATCTGTCACAATAAGTTGGGAAAACCTCTACCGAGCACCGATGCTCACGATAAGGTGAGCACTACTTATGATACATTTAGGTGGACCATAAAACATGAACACCCCCCCACCCCACCTCACGTGATAGTCACCGATCCTAAGGTTTGCACCCATCCAAATGGATTAGACCGTTGAATCGGCTTGCACTTATTTCGGATGAGCCATTGATCAAGTGGTTAGGATGACGATTTGAGCCTTCATCACTAAACATGGATGGAGAATATGGTGCTCACCATAAGGTAAGCATGTCATTATAAAGCCTTGTTCCGGCTATGTTGGGGTTGGCTACATGAATGCTATTACTGCACTCCAATCTATCTTGAGGGTATGATCATCAAATACACATCCAACCCTAGGGCGTACACGTCTATAGTCCAAAATCATTGGCATCTAAGGATGGACTGCATATTGCACTAGCACAGAATTGCCGCACAAAAATAACAAAGCAAAAATGAAAGCAGAAATTTGGTAAAATTGAGTTTTGGAGTTTGGGTGGGGTTGAGTCCTATTTGTTTCTTGGTAAAGCTCAGCCTGAGTCCTTAATAAACAGGTTGGGTTCAGTTTGGGGTGCCATGTTAAATAGTGCAATCAGTTAAGTTCAGGTCCGGGGCAAGGCGCACTAAAATGAAAACCCAACCTATTTATTAATCAGTCGGAAATGTCAAGCCTACTTGAGTTACCAGGTTGATTTCAAATCAGTTTAGGGGTATGGTATTGAATTCCACCCCTAGATATATTACATACGGAAGAAAGTAGCAGACACTAAGATCAAAAAAAATATTCATTTTAAGATATGTACATATGCAGTGGCAATAAAGATTAAACCAACATTATGAACTGAGTTAGGAAGATGGGAGGATATGAACAAAGGTAGCAGATGATGCAGTTTATGCTGCTTTGGCAAATCCAACTCTCAACTTGCCATAATCAAATACAGTATGGTAAACTCCCATGAAAACATCTCCAAGGATCCTGCACCAAGACCATGATGAATCTTAGATGATATGATCCTCTGCTGCAACCAATTCCACGCAATCATCAACATCAAATGAACAGAAACAACACATGGGTCTCACAGAAATACCAGAGTGGTCCTCGAGGAGGGGGTACATCTAGAGCAATAAATCCACTAATGCATTGATCTGCGGCTCCCTCCCCCACTTTAAGGATGTACTGCAATCACATGTTAAGGCAAATTCATTATCCATTTTATTGCATGATTAATGTCCTGTTCAAAGATAAGGTGGACCATAACTAATACCCCAGAAAGTGTGGGGAATTTGGATGCAAGAAATGGATAAGTCCTGTTATACAACATTATGTAGAAGAAAAAATGAATGCAGGAAATGTAGATGTGATATGCAAGGACAATATGGAGCTCAGATGTGTGTAACGACCAAGCCATTAATCAAATCCAAGGACAGTCAAGGCCCTATCTACATCTCCACCTTAAATTCTTCACTCTTCACCTCTTTAATTATTCTTTGCTGGAACATGTTCTACCATGAATTCCTATGGATTCAACTCCATGAAAAAAGGGCCCTCAAACCCACGCACTTGAATATCACTGATTGTATTTATCACCAATTCAGACAAAAGGCATTTCTAACTTCAAATGAAAGCAAAATGTCTCATATCCACACACACACACACACATATCAAGTAGATCCTCAAGAGGAAATTATACATTAAAGAAATACAAACAAGCGAACCAAAATGGCAATATACACATGAAGACGAGTCATCTAAATCCTGACCTACATACAACCAGTTATAGAAAGAAAGAACCTTGGAACAGAATGGAAGAGGTCACAGAAGGGATTAGGATATTCAAATATGGGATATTTTGGGGCATCCACAGTCCAAAGTAAGGACCATTGTATCACTCGTCAGGGTAAAGATCATATAATTGTTACTGTCTATACATCAGATGAAACATGGTTAAAGCTGCCACTTAACTGCAGCCCAAATGTTTTTGTGAAAACAAAAGAAAATGTGCTCTAAAGGAAATTTAGAACCAGATTTTACCTGCTTTGGAGTGAGGGGGAATGTTTTACCACCTATAGTGAAAGAGACAATGGGCAGAGAAGAGAGGGTACTGCAGTCAACAGCTGATTCTCCCATAGGACTAGGTAGTCGATCACAAAGCTGCAGTATGGAAAAGGACTTAAGCCAACCTGCACCTTCTTGTGAAATATATGATATGAAAAATGTGTTTTTGGTTACATCACCTGATTGGTGTAATTCAGTATACTTTCCACTGTCTGTTTCTGTCTAAGCTCATTCTGCATCCATGCAACTGCCATCTTGCACGCAGAACACAATGCATCGCTCTGACCAAGAGATGATTTGTCATCAATCACCACACTCTCAATGGCAACACTGTATATACACATAAGCACATTCCAGAAAAAAAATTATAGCTTTTGACATACATAATGGAAAAAAAAACAACAATGCCAGTTCCTATCAAGAAGGGAAAAAACAAAGGAATGGGGAAAAAAAAAGAAGAAGAAAAGAATACCTGATATCTCGAGTTCCATCGACAGAACACAAACTTATCTCAGAGCAGATTTTTTTGGGATGTACCTGTATAAATTACACAATAAGCAAGCGTCTTAAAGATTCAATGTCTATAATCTGCTGGGCATCAACACAGTGGTCATGCTGGTCAGAATCCTGAATGCAGTAGACCCCAATGCCTCTTATTCTTTGACCTCTGTAGGTTATGGTTTAGGTTTCATGGTTTTGTATCAGAAATGCGATAAGAGTTGTATTTTATTTTTAGTCCCTTTTTTTGTTTTCTCTGTATTGAACTTTGTTTCCCTCAATATATTCCCATATTTTTGGCCAAAAAGAAAAAAAAAAGATTCAACGTCAATAGTTTTTACTGTCGACATGGAACAGACTAATTTTTCATAGGCAACTATTGGCAGATTGGTTACATGTTGGAGAGAGCAGCAGAAAATACCTCTGACAACAACATCTCAATTATCAATTCCCCATATTGTGCAACTAATGCTTTGCACTCTTGGCTAACAACCCCAGCAGCCCCAATGGCACGGTTGATTTGGGTTATGATGTCCTGCAAGTAAGGAATCAAAGAATGACAACAATTAGAAACTAAACCCACAGAGTTCACATGCATTATGATTCCTAGTTGTCAGAAGATAAAACATTAACATGCACAAACAAAAGAAGATAGGCGCAGCGCAGCGCTCCGGCACACAACAGAAGCAACGACGTTCACACACAAACCACATACATGGCCCTGCTCCCGTACATCCTTACTGCACATACCAGCTGTTGGGGCCCACATGGGACCCCATAGATTATGGAACAGAGGGGGAATGAAAAGATTCAAGTGGGACGACGCAGCAACATACTTGTGTGTGTGTGGGGTTGTTGTGTTGTGGGGGGGTTGTGGGGGTGGGGTTGGTTGTGCTCGTTCATTCAGTATATATGTGGGGAAGTGGAGTAGCATACATACCGATGGACCTGCAAGTAAAGATGTTCCCGAATCAGCAATCGCTGAACAACCTCTAGAGCAGAATCCTGAAAATATGTAGATGCTTATTAGTCATAACTGCGTGCACCGTAATCTAAAATGAAACATCCCAGAATCATTATTTAGGCATGCTCATAGTTACCAGTTGTTCGTCCATCAATGAGAACATCTCCCATATCAAACTAAAGAGAGAAATAACATGTAAACATATATTAATTGAAACATACATAACAATTTCTTTCGAATAGTATGAAAAGGTTGACAGACTCACCTGCCAGTAACCTTTCTGTTTTACAGGAACATATATGTGCTCACCCTTGTAATGGTTGTGATCAACTCCTCCGAAGACAATCTCGCCACCTTCCTCTTCACCTGAATTTCGGTTAAGCCAAAAGGAGAAAACAGGTTCTTTGACAAGACCTTGCTTGAGCATGTTGTACCTGTCAAACTTTAGAGTCAGTATGCTCTAATGCCAGTTAGTTAAACGTCAAAGTTGTAGCAAAAACTAACGATATAATCATTGAATTACCTGCCACAGAAGAGAAGCACCAGACCTAAAAGACTGGTACAGAAAAGATTTCTACTAAAAGATTGCAAAATGTCACTCTAGAAGCAATTAACTACTCACATTTGATGTATATTTCAATAAAGAAAAAACCATAACACAATAAAAAATATTCTATGAAGTAGACATACATGTGGTGGCATTAGACCTGGACATACCATGTCAAAGACAAGACACAGCAGAAAGTTGTCTGCTTAAGGCACTGATGTCAACAAGGAAAAATACAGAAAAATTAGGGAAGAAGAAGATGGGTTCCTGAGTGTTTCTTTTTGGTGATTTGTATGTCTGTACCAACCACTGTAATTGAACTTCATTTTTTTCCTATTTTGATAGTTGAAAATTTGCCATTTATTGGCAGTGAAAATTTCCCAATTTTGGGACTTCACAACCATCACAAAAAACCATTGTGTCCTGTGTGCAAGTGCTTTGTCATTGTGATTATATTTGGACCAATATATATTGCTGTAGCTTGTTGATTGGAATCTTGGCATACACAAATTTGTTAAGCATCCTTGCAGACCAGGTATTTCCTTTTTGTTAATTCTTGAAAAAGAGGACAATGGTCATAATGCTGACACAATCAAATAGACTTTCCAAACAGTTTAAAGCAGGCAAACATCTGTTTGGGTCAATTTCATGTCTAATAGACACTAATTTTAGACTTGCCTACGGCATATAAGTTCAGAAATTATGATATATTAAAAAATATGCCTGCATTATGGTTGTGCATTAGAATTATGGAAGAACACTGTAAGCTAAATTAAGTTTTCCTTCTTGGTGGGAATATACCAGTTATTAAAAAGTGGAGCGCTATTTTTATCATTTGAGTCAAGCAAGCATACTATGCCAAAAAAAAAAAAGTAAAAATTGCAATTGGAGATGCATTGACGTACCAAACAGGGACGACATCCCCAACTGAGATCTCTTGAAATCCAAGCCCAAATATTCCATCAAACTTGGCAGCCAAAAATGTGACACCGGGCTCACTAGTAGCCTCGATAAAAACCTGGCATGGAAACCCAGTATGAATACAGGCAAACCCAAAGGGTTCACTTGTGACAAAATCATCACACAACAAATTTATGCAGCATTTCACCTGATCCTTGACAATGAGGTCACCAACTTGAACATTGTCTTGGCTAAGGAAACCAGATATGGATCCAGTCCCGTAGTGAATTTCAGCCGATTTCCCTGTACAAACATAGGTTATTTTGAAAGGCGTTTAGGAAAAAAAATTGAAAATAATAATGTCGTCAAAGAAACATAAAACAAGGCATGGTTGAAATTGCACTGTGCACATCTTAATTATATACATATAAATGAGCACAAAGTATGAAAGAAGTTTGAGGTGGCTATCAGAAAAAAGTTTTACAATGACAAAATAAAAATCAAACAGAAGGATCAATGGTTGAAATTGCATTTTGTACAACTCTCTCTCTCTCTCTCTCTCTCTCTCTTAATTTGATGAAACCTCATATTCAACATTAGAGCAATCTGACCATGAAGCTGAATTGTCCGCATGGCCAACACCAAAAATGGTGGGCTGGCATGTGAATATCTATAATGATCACAGTTCTCAACCATTTATAAACACAACAAGTGATAATATAATAGGACATTATTATCTTTGCTTGTAGGAACCTATTGAACAGTAATAACTGTCTGGATGGATTGCCAATTGTAGATTTGTAGTTGTGCTTCAAAAGGACAGTCCATACTGCTTACTGGAATATGAGCTTGTCAGGTAACATGGATCTTATCATAACATTGTACAGACATTCTACACCGTATCATTCCTTCTAGATATGTGGTTTTTATACGACGTAAGACAACCTAGACTGCAAACTCAGCCAGTAAGGGACATCAAAGTCCTCCGAAAGCGGAAAAATAGAAAGGTTAGAACCCCAGTTAGAACAGAGGGAGATTGTGCAGTAGCACCTTAAGACAAACTTGAGTTTAGATAGGGTAGAAATATGAGGGTGGACTATGAACCCACAAACAAACCATACCCTTCACACACACACACACACAACCAAACATGGAAAACATGAAAAATCTGGAAGACGACCAGTTGACCACGAAGACATAAAGTTTGCTAGTATTTTCCATTTTGCAAAAGCGGAGCCCCTGGACTACTTGTCCGGTCATTGATATGATGGGACCTACAATAAATGACCCAAGAAATTAAATTTTCATTGACAAAAATGTAGCCATCCATTGTTTGTCCTCACCTATTTAATCTATTTTCATTGTCAACCAACTTCATGTGACCAAATTGAATAGTTAGAGTCAACCTCTAGGAAATGGTTCTATGAGTCCAGATCCTCTTGAGGCAAGGAATTAGAGGAATCCTGTAACAAGGCCTTCATATATCCTCAATGAAGCCCACTTAATAAAATCCAAACTGCTTAAACATGAATGCTCCTCTCATGCATTGGTTTTGGCCAAATTTCACTCCAATGACAGCTGGGCTCATCATCAGATTTATCACTCATAAAACATGCGGATAAACTACACAAACAAATGGAGTGAAATCTCCTGTTTAATGTGACTGATCTAATGAAGGACCCAACTACTAGAGTGAAAAAGCCAGAGAGAAGGCCTTGGATTTTATTAAGTGTTGGCTCCACTGAGGATGTATTGAGGACTTAATATGTGATTTCTCTTGTTTCACCCTGAGAGTATCTGGACTTTATTGGCACCTGAAATCATTTGTTTGGATACCAAATATCAAATATCAAACACATGATCCCAATACAAACTTTTAACACCCTTCTAAACAACAAAGTTCCATGGTGCTGAAATCGTTTGTTTGGATATCAAAGAATGGGCCCAAAACAAAATTTTAAAGCCTATATAAACAACTAAATTCCATGGACCCAATATTGTATATTTCCTGTATACGAGGTATACAATGCAATTAATGGCATCCTCCTGGGTGGGTTGAGAAGGGTGTGGTTTAGTGCCAAAATCTTCAACAGTTGCCTTCAGCTACATGAAGTAAAACAAGTTTTGTTTTGGGCCAACAGTCATCATATTGAGGGTTTTCAGTTTTATTTGTTTATTTATTTTGTTTCTTGTATTGTCCCTGACACTGGAAGCAAGAACTCCACTGAAAAGACCCTGAAGTCTGAATCGGTTATAATAGCAGTTCTTTCTGATTCTAGGGGCTTAGATAACTCTTTCCTGATTCTAATGAATTAGATATTTAGGAGAATTTATGGTTTGCAAGAAGATTGTTTAGTGGATGTACTATTGTTATGGATTTTGTATTTGTTTTGCTGTTATGGCATAATTGGAGCTCCGAAAAAGTTTTAGGAAAGAAAAAACCCATAAACAAAAGAAACAGGAGAACGAAAACAAACCATTCTTCTTGTAGGTGGTTGAGATGCTAGCCTTATACTTGGCATGTACATAGCAAGCAACCTGCACCCAAATGCATATAAATAAATCTCCATTCTATTCAATCAGATCCCACCAAATTATCAACTCATTTTACTCACGCACGAGACTAAAGCCAAAAACTACACTTTTCAACGACATTTTCTAATGTTTGGAGCCAAACTTTGCAAAAAATATTGGAATTATTGGACATTAGGTGTAGCCCAATGACCACAAGCCAAGGTGAGTCCCCTGCTTTTGTTGACCACTATCAATTAGGACTCCAATATTGGTAAGTCTCCTTGGTACCTAACAGTGTTCCTATGGTAAGAGGAAAATAAATCCTAATGTAAGACTCCAGGAGGGGAAGGAAGTTATTTATGAAAACCTATAGGATTACCATTACATTGATTGCCTGATCGATATCACGTATTCAAGCTGTAATTGAGGAGTGTAGTAAATCAATCAAGGTTATATTAGGTTCACACAAACAAAAAATGCTTTCCCAAAATCTACCTTGTGGGTCTGAATTTACTCTTTGCAAAGAAAATGAAAGTTGCAAAAACTGTTAATACCATTTCTCACATTTTTCTCACAAACAAACTTGCAAAGCACAACAACTCACCGAGAAGTGGCACTTGGAAGATGGCACCCAAAGATTCGAGCTTCCCGTATCGAAAACCACAGTGAATCCCTGCGGAGGAGATCCAATACCAATCTCTCCGAAGTACTGAGCATCCATGAAGTTTTTCAATGAAACGATGTCCTCCTTCGAATACTCTAAGCCATACTTGCCAATCCAAGATCGAGGAAGACTATCATCATTCTCCTCCGAATCGCATTGTGATGCGAGATAATTGTTTAGGTTCAAGGGAGTCTTCTTCAATTCGATTCTAACCAATCCATTGGCAGAGACGAGAAGAATCCAAGGAAGAGAGAGGAATGAGAGAAGCAGAGAGAAGATTACGAGTGTCAATTTGGAATCCATTACGTTTTTCTAATGCATAACCAGAGAACTGGGGGTTTCACGACGGCAAAAGAAGCAAAATGCTGGAAAGCCCCGTGCCTGAAATGTAAACCCTGTAAAGGAAAACCTGCAACTCTGCCACAGTGAGAGAGAGTGATGATCAGGAGAATATAAGGAGGGAAACATATCAACTTTAAACTCAAGAGTGCCTTGAAAGTGTTGAACTCTGGAAGGGGGCCCACCACCCACTCCTTGGTAAATCCATTTTACTCCCTTGTGTAAAGTGTTAAGTTATTATCCATTTATGTGTGATCTTAGGATGTACAACGACAATTTTCCTTGTTCGGTCAGACCTCTGTTATCGGAGAAAGACAATTTTGATGCATTTTTGTAGGATAAAGAAGAAATGCATTTTGGATATTCTGATTGAAGACTCAAATTGTGGAACCAAAAACCCAAACTATTGTGGAACCAAATCATATATGAAACGTTCGGCAATGAGTACAGCCATTTGCCCCCCGATAGGGATACATCAGTGAGGATTTGTTTGATTTTTTTTATCCATACTGGCATGCTTGATTACAAGTGATGAAATTGCATATTTGAGGATTTCTTACTATCTTTGGAATAGGGATATTTCTCATAGGAATTTTATAGCTAAGATTATGAGAGAAACTGATTTAAATTTACAAATCCTGAAAAATGAGGATTTTCAAACCCTATGATCTAAAGATTTTCATTGGTCCAAAACCTTGGGAAGTTTTATTTCCAAAAATGGATTTTTTGAAAAGTGAAGATTTTTTGCTTGTGGATTTGGCTGCCAATCATGACATACATATCAATGCATATCACTAAGAAAAATTAATTTTAATGTGTAAATCCATAGAAGAGAGGATTTTCAAATCCTATCAAGGGAGGTTGGACCTAAAAATCCTATAAAAAAAAAAGATTTCCATATGTCAAAATTTTAGAGATTTACAATTTCCATCATTGATTATTTATGACTTTGTGAAAACTGAAACTTTTTCGGAGAAATTAGTTGTCAAACATAACATTAGAAACATCTATGAAAGGTAAGGCCTTTCATTTTCACTAGTTTGAATTTTTAATAGACGGGCCTCCTTGTAAGATTTCACAACTGTCACTCTAGATGGGGTTACATATTGGAGGATCCAAACTCATTGCAAGAAAATTGTGATGCTCTAATTGAATGGAGCCTTAAAGGAGATTTCGTTCGGTTAAAAGTAAAATGTCTGTATATTGTATAAGGTCCCTGAGATTTGTCACCCATAAAGCATACAAAAAAATCTCACCGATAAACGTCCATCTAAGATCCTCGTAAAATTTCACTTTAATAGAAAATAGATCCATCTAAGATTTATCACCTATAAAGTATACAAAATTGAAATATATTTTTCAGATGAGCTTTATTTCATTATGGTGTAATTCTTTTGAGAAACCATATATGGGCCATTGATTTTTTTGACTGTTTGATTTTCTATAAATAAGCTCCATGGAGAAGCTTCATGTGTTTCTTCTGAGTAAAATACTCAAAATCAGGACCCGAACTTCCTTCTTTTTTGTTTTTGGGAAAATTTGAGTTTTGATTTAGGCTGTTGAATGGGGGAGAGAGTTGAGAAAGAGATTCGTCCTTTTCTGAAAGAGGAGGCAAGAGTGAGGGTGGGAATGCAAAAGAAAAAGAGGAGAGTGTTTTTTTTTTTTTTTTTGAAAGGGTTAAGTTTTTTTTGAAAGGTTTTTATTTTATTTATTTATCTTGAAAGGTAAGAGTGTTTTGTGCAAGAAAACGACCACTATTTCCGTTGGGAGGAAGGAGACGTTGCCGTTAAGTTGAATTTTCGGTTGCCATGCTTTGAGGACTTCTTTTGCTTCTTTGTGCATATCGTTTGCTTTAGAGAAGCAGTTCAAAGAAGGAGGTGTGGAGGCGAATGGGTGCAGTTAAGCGGGTACTCCACCAACCCAGTTTGATTAGGGATGGAAATGGGGTGGAGGCAAGTTCCGGTTTGGGCAGACCTGAACCTAATTCAATTGGTATTTGTGTTGTCCATACCTGGTCCTCCTATCTGTAGCGGCTCTTATGATTGCCATATCAAACCCACCCCCATGACAGTCACAGGTGGAGTTAGGTTTGTTAGTCATTGATTATTTTTGAAAAATATAAAAAGCTAATTCTAAAAGGGGGAAATTTGAACCCATGAAATCCAGAAAACGTCACTCACTAAAACTTATACTATTGGAATTTTACACACAAAACACTACTTGGTAAAATATAAAGTAAAGATATATGAGCATGTAGAGTTATATACACCTTATACCCAACCTGGCCACGAACCCGACTTGAGGTCAGTGTGTTGAAAACTGTATTATACCCAAATCCTATCAACACACTACCAAACCCACCCAAAATAGGAGTAGGTTGGAGCCGATTCTTGTTTTAACCCGATCCATTATCATCCCTACTTGAGGTGGGGTTGGGAGTGGTTTTGTTGAGTTTGGATTGTAGAGTGGGGGGAGCATAACTGTGGGCCCGTCTATTGACAATAAAAGCAGCTCATCATGAAGTCCCAACACGTGTATGGGATATTGAAAATATTATTAACCACATTATTAATGTTATGCTTAATTTTATGGTGAGTTCAACCACTATTGGAATAAAATTTAGGAAGCATCTATGTGTAGAGTGCTTGTTTTGAATAATTTTGATTTTCAATAGGTGAGCTCATTGTAGAATTCTACTTCTTCCATTAAAGAGGAAGCCTGAGTAACATTCTGTTGGTTTTCTCGTGTTTAGAAGTGGGCCCTTTTATTTATTTATTTATTTATTTTTTTATATTAATGTGTTAATGGTTTGAGGCAAGCTTGGATGTGGTTGCTTAATGTAATTCATAATGCTTACGAAGTCCAAGTGTTTTTAGATATTGAGTAGTTGGATTGCAAGTTCTCTTCGCAAGGATTCTAACCTTTATGTAGGTTAAAGTTCCAACACAAATTATTTATATATAGTTAAAACGAACAATTAACCATAGTTAACACGCAATCAACCACAAGAAATGGATGCAGGATTTTTATGTGGAAAATTCAAACGAGAAAAAACCATGGGACCTAACATCGGTCCGCACTCAAATCAAGTAATATGAATGAAATGTTACAAGATCTACTTACTACCATTATCCAATTGCACATAACCTAAAGGATTGAAGCTTTTTTTGTTAACACACAAGCTATTCGCCTTCTTTACTCTTGAGCCAATTTACCTTGAAGCCACTCAAAGCGAACAACCTTCTACAAGAGAATAGAAACAACATTCTCTACAACTCAATAACTGCAACATAGTCTCTCAATGAATGTTCTAGAGAAGAAAATAATTTCCAACGTGAAAGCTCAACTTGTAATATGGAAATTGATACTTTAGAACACTCTTTAAATAACCTTCAATTCGTGCTATATAATTAGAGTCCATGTAGAACCAAAATAGATAGTCTTGGTACAAAAAGGAAAGGTTTCCGCACAATGGCATTTTTGTAATTTGCATGAGATGGTAGTTTTGTAATTATGGACAACACAATTTCTACAAACTTCCCAAGTTATAACTCTGTTGTTTCAGATTCGATTGATGCAATCTTGGAACTTACGGATATTTACTAGAAAAGAACTTTCTAACTGTAGATAGTTTATTCCAATCTAATGCTCGGTTTGTGATATATGACCTTTTAATCTATATTATCCTCAGAAAATCACTTCAATTTGCGTTTTTTCTTTGATTTCTTCACTTTAGTACATCCGACGACTCATGCCACAGTCCATTCTAAAAGAAATAAAAAATTATAGCTTAATGAATCCAGAGTTTTATCCAACTCATGAATTAGCCAATATTACAATTCTTACATAGCTAATATTGAAAATAAATTATTTCATACTTCATATCTTATTAAAAAAAATCTCTATTTACATTCAACATATAAATAAAGGACAATAGGTATCAAACTCTCACATGTCAGAGAAAAATAAGTATGTTCACCGTCAAAGGTTATTTTGAAATTTAATATTGATGTGTTGGCTATAGTTAGCATTGGTGGGGTTCTTTGTAACAGCAAATAGGAGATTTTTTTTTAAACATGTTGGCATGCAATATTCGAATGAAGTAGAAGTGATGGCCATTTTGAAGTTTTAAGAATCTTTGAGCCACTATTTTATGAGAGCTTAATTGTGGAAAATGACCCAATGCTATTTCATCGGTGAATTCACTGGTTGAGACTTGGGATTCCTTGAGGCCTTTATTTATTTATTTATTTATTTTGCCGAGGTCTTGGGGCCTATTGGTTTGTAGTAAGCATATATAGAAATTGAACGCATAGAATTTATGCAATAAGTGTTCAAAAATACATATGAGATTCGAATTTTAAAAAATGAGCATAAAAAATATTTTCTTTATATCAAATAGAATGAAATGAAAGTGAGAATGAATATCTAGCCATCATCCTTAGTAATTTATTTTTTATTTTCCTTTGATTTTATTTCCAAAGGAAAGACTTTTTATGCTTATTTTTGAAAATTTACCTTTGGTCTTCATTTTTAACCACGTATGGCATAATCATATAAATTCCTCTTTTATGTATTCTAATGCAAACAAACAGGCTTTTGAAAAAATATTTTTATGTTAAGGAAATTAGATTTTTATTTTCTTTCTTTAATTTACTTTCAACCAATGGTGGGCTCAGGATTTTCATTTGGGTGGTGTGGGCATTAGTCAAAGTGAACAAATTATATAGTGAAATCAGATTTTTAAGATGTTATTTAAGGGGTTTTCTGGAGTCTCATCGATGCAATTGCACCGGTGTGACTACACTTACAAGGTCTGCCACTGCTATCAACAATGTGGGAAGATCCCCTAATAGTAAGGTGGTGCCTTATTGAAGGAAGAGGTTGATAGGTCTAGTCATTTGGTTGCTCAGACTCTATAATGTTATTTTTGTATTCCCCTAGCTTCATAATCTTATACCAGCCACTCTGTCAATCGAATTTTATGTTATCCATAAAAAAAAAAAAAACTCTCATTTTTTGATGGTCCAGTTTTAAATAACCACATCATGAGTCCAGTTGGGTACGAGATTGGGCAGGTGCGAGCCAGTTATGTAGAGTTTTATATCTGCCTGTGGTGGACTACCTATTCGGGAGGGACCTAAATACATTCATGTGGGGGGAGGCACACTTATTGGTTGTCGGCCACTTCTAAAACCATAGTGAAAATCCTAACTATGATTGGGAAATTTACATACAAATCCTATGTCCACCTCCAAAATTCACATGAATATCCTGGGTTTGTTTCCAAAATACAATTGTATGTTTGGGTCCACATCCCTCAAACAAGAGTTCTAGTTTGCCACTTTACGCATTGACATACTCGTATGGGCCAGTCAGTCCATCTAACCTGATAACCCATGGGTGTCCTTACTCTTTAGAAGACTTAAAGGTCCAGAAGAGGCAGATAATGATCAGATGCCACAGTCGGTCTGACCTATCAAACCAACGCGTCTGAGTCTGGATGAATAAGGCCCAGTTGCGGAAGAGTAGAGATGCTGCCATGGTGGCAGAGGATCGGGTCAGGATGGGCCTGGCCGTTTTTGGTTCAGGCCATGTTTTAGATATCATTGGGTGCAGTTAAAATGTCCATTGCCAAATATGGACACGTAAGATTTTAAAGAAACCGAGTTTAATATGGAAACTGGATTATTTTTTATAAAAATGTCCAAATATTGAAATAAAATCTTTACAAGTATGGAAATATAATCCAGTTCTCTTAAAAAAACTTGTAAATACATTTAAAAAAATCTGTAAATATAATCTTTTATTTTCCATTGCCAAATATGGACATGTGTTGGGTGAGAGGTCTGACATGTGGCATCTCCTTCCGATTGTGTGAGCTTCCTCTTCCCACTTTTGTGGGCTCGCTTGGGTCCCAAACCCATTATTTAGCAATGGAAATATATTTAAACACATGCGTGAAATATGTTCATATTCCCACTATTATGAATTTAAATATAGAAATATATTTGGCAATGGAAAATAAATATATTTACAAGTGGGAAGATGAAGCTTACACCATAGGAAGGAGAGGCCACAGGTAAGACTCCGAACTTGCACCTCTTGTCCAATACAACTCCAAATATGAACTTGTATTGGTCTTACACTTAGGGTTGGGCCCTTAACGTGAAAGATTTTTTTTCTTAAGAAAATGAAGACTATATTCAATAAAATATTATTTTCTTATATTTTCTTGTGTATACAAACATGCCCTAAATGAGTTTTAGAGTTTGTTTGACTTTCAAATTCGTTTCACTGCATATTGACCCTTGTTCTGACACAAAAGGGTATTTTTGTACTTTTGACTAAGGTTAAGGGTATTTTAGGTATTCCATAAAAATACCGGGTTTAGTTTGTTTGATACTTCAAGTTAAGCCGAAACTTTCATGCTCAATCCATAATCATTTGATGTCTAAAAACCCTTTGTTTCGAGACTTTACGCCTAATCAGAAATATCTTTTTAAGTAAAAGATGAGTTTGGTTAAGCTTGTTAGAGATAATTCGTTCAGACTTCATATCCTTTCAATGATGGAGCCCTCAACTTAGGTTCAAGCTGTTTGCTTTACAGTTAGGGCATGTTTTGTAAAGGGGTATGGTAAAGTAGAATAAAGTTAAAATTTGAAAACTCAAATTTTCCCACTTAATTTTTTTAAAAATTCAAATTTCCATTATCTTTTTTCAAAAAAAGTCAAAAAGTTATCACTAAACTACCAAAAAATCTCTACTTTTTATAAAAAAAAAGTCAAAAAAAATTTACATCAAACAACTAAAAATAAAAAATCATCATAACCCAATCATATATTATTCTTTCTTGATTTTAAATTTACTCTACCTTACTTTACCATATCCCTCTCTCAAACATACCCTTAAGCCATGGCTAAAGTGCCATTTTTGGAATAGTTGACGTTTTTACAGAGGCCTCAAAAACTGTGAAATTCGAACTCGGTTGAAAGAATAAATTATTTTGTGAAACTTTCCCATTGAACTTGACTCGTTCTGGTGGCTCGAAAATCTGATTAGAGGCCGAAATCATCGTGTCCACATAATGGATGGCAGCTTGCCTTGGCAAAAGCCCCTCTCATAAATATCAAGTGCATAGTGACTGGTTCACTTCTTCTAACATCTCTAACTTCCAGCACTTCCAGCCACATTTGAGCTTGACCTCATCTTTGTTTTCTCGCCAAATCGCAATTCCGATCCTATTGAAAGTTTAGCATTGTCGATATCTACATCTACGTGTATTTTCGTGGTGGGTCACACCCTCTTGTGAAAATGGAAGCGTTTTCGGAGGTCTTAGAGATAATAATAAAAGATCGCTTTCAATTCTTAGTATGTTATACAGGGTAATCTGTTAGTCGTGTCCCTAGTTCTCGTAGCCTAATTCCAATCCCTCACCTGCTTTTAAATTTTTCGGTGTTTTATAGGGTGATCATACATCAGGATTTGTGCAAGAGTCCTATAATATTCCGGCCAAAAATTCTAGGATTTAATTGCTAATTTTTCGTGTTTATTTCTAGTTAATAATATGTTAATTTTAATTACATAACTAGCAACAAAGGCCCGTGCTTAGCCTGTGTCCAAAATAATTTTAAATTCAAGTGTTTTATTTGAAATATTACTAATAAAAATAAATAAAAAATAAAGGTTTGTGCTAAGCACACATCAAAAAAAGAAAAAAAATATTTTTTTATATAAAACTTAAAAATAAATTATCATAACATTTATGAAAAAGGGCATAGGCAATGGAGGAGTTCATGCATTTGTCATGTGATGACTGAATGGTCAATGCGAGACTTAAATAAATTGTTTCAAAAAGATATACTAATAATATATAAGCCGAATGTGTAAAGGTACCTCTTCAATTATATTTCAAAGTAGAAGATTCCAACGATTTGCAACAATTTGCAATGATGATCAGTAACACAATTGCAAACAATTTGCAATGATGATCAATAAAACAATTGCAAAGTAGAAGATTCCAAAGAATTGCTTGCTATTAAGACCTAGGGTCGTTTTGGATGCACTGCAATTGTCACAACCCGAGCCCAAGAGTTCGGGGGTTAGCAAAAGCCAAACCAATGACACACGTACTCCTGTGCCTGTACAGGTAGACCTGGTCTAAATGCACACGCATAAGGGAAGGTTCACACGTGCCAAACATGTACGTGAAAGCTGTAGATATCAAAACATCACACTAAACAATACAAGGAGAGAGTCCGAAACAGAATCGACATATATAGATAAAGGTTTGTACAAAATGAAGCAAAATAAACATGTACAATTCATGCTAGAATCCACTCGTGACAAGTCTTAAAATGATGAAGACTCATATGCAATGATGTCCATGGCGCTCTCCGATGGAGTGACTACATCCACTTCTCTAGTCCTGATGGGACCTCGGGGGCCTCACTTGGAGTCTAGTCGACTGACGAGGGGTCGGTCTGGGTATCTGAGCTTGCAACACCAAAGGCAACTCGTGAATACAACGCTTCAGCAAAGTATAAGCCATAACAAGTTAACACATGCTGTGTCTAATAGAATAAAGAACATCATGAAAATCATCACAAGGCATATTCGTATACTAAGCTGTCATGCAAGAAAAAAACATGCCATGTGAATCAATGTATACATACTGTGTACATAACTAGTTGGCGACTACATTGCCATATGCTCCCAAAAGAAGGATCTTATATCCGTGCAGAGAACACCATTGACCGGATCAGAGTACGAATGGGTCTTGGGTTCCTGGGGTCCGGATTCCCCAAGACGTTTCCTTAATGCAGCAAGGCCATGTAAACTACACCAAATTCACCCTGTCGGGATCCTAAGGCTGAGGCTAAGTAGTGCCTGACCATACAGAGTCAATTATGAAAACCTTGAGTAGATCGTGACAAGCATATCCTGCGTGCATATCCGAGAACATGTCTTATACGTGCAAGCTTGATAACATACATACATACATATTCAAGGTGGACACATAGTACGACTTTCGATGCTACATGCAATGATCCTGCTAAAGAGTGGAGATCAATGATCGAAATACAACATGTCATGCAAGCAAATCATAGCATATCGAATCATGTTATTTACTAGCCAATTCTAATCTAATTATCCAGTGTTCTAACTGTGCATGATGATGTAGTTTTAAGTTATCCACTGCACCGTTGTCTAGTGTTGCATTGTATCAGCTGGTGCACTGAAGTCCCTTAAACCAACACCCATGGGGAGGTGCTTAACAACTAAATAACGAACATGAATGATTTGCAACCCTTAAGATCATTCACGTATGTTTACATAATCCGTTAGGCAAGTCCATGTTGCCTATCTTCTATAATAAAAGTTCTATGAGTCTCATTCCTTCCTAGCTTTCTTATTGTTTAGGTTAGTCAGCTCAGCCGTGGATACCCTTACGGCTTAGCTGTAGAATGCTTCACGGCTTAGCCATGGCTGAGCCATAGAAGAGTGCTGATTTGCATACTCTCAGTTATTTTCAGGTGTCACCCTGTATTGATCTACGGCTGAGTTCACGGTTAGGTCACGGTATAGCCGTAGTGTAGTTTACGGCTTAGCCGTAACACATTTCACGGCTTAGCCGTGCATGCGTTGGGCCGATTTCTGAATCAAATACAGAAAACCTGTAACGACATCAAATGAGCAAAATTTCAATAGAGAAAGGGAGAATGAACTCAAATTGGGCTGTGAACATGTTTTCCATGCAAACTCATGCGAATTTAACAAAATCAAGCATCGATCAACATGGGTTCATACATACTATGCTTATGCTTGCTTTAATGGAGTTCAAATACACCAATTGCTGTCCTTGGGGCTCAATTCAGGTCCAAACACCACTCGTAGCTATCATGCATGAGAGAACTCATGAGCACCTACAAGGCTGAGGGGAGAAAGAAAGGAGAGAAGAAATCTAGCACCCATGCGTACCTTGGATCACATGAAGGAGAAGAGAAGACAAGAGAATCTCTAGTTCCCCTTCTCTTGGTTGAATCAAGGGGAACAGAAAAAGCACAACCACAGAGAGAGACGAACGTGAGAGAAGAGAAGAGAGTGAGGGAGTTGAGTCGGTGATGGCTTTTATAAGAGAAGAATAAAGGCAAAATTGCAAGAAAGTCCATTTCAAGAAACTATTTACAGTTTGAGTCAAATACGGGTCCAATGGGATTATATGACATCGGTTACAAACGACGTAGTTATAGAAGTTAACGAGCTCAACGAAAGACGTGTGTTGACATCAAGATGATGTGAAAACGACCATGTTTTATAAAAGCTAAAATTACGAAAAAGGGCTTGGTCTACCTAATCCAGGTCAAACTCAACCCAACTATCTATCCATGACTCGCAACGAACTCAAAACACAAGCAAAACACAATTAACAACTAAAGCAACATTAATTAGTCGCTAAATAAGGTCAAGCTGGGTCGGAGTGTTATAGCAATACAACTCTTTTGAAATCAAAAGCCCAACTTTAATCTTACAGTTTTGATGGGCTTATTTGGATAATACCCAAAATAATGAATTTGTTGTGTAGAATGAATATGAAGAGTTGATGCTCAAAGTTTTCCTCTCTCACCTCATCGTACTACTCAAAGGTATGTCAGATGGTTCCTATTGAAGATGTATGATTTACTGCAATCCTACATCGAAAAAATCACTAAAAATACATCAAATTCATGTAGGGATTATTTTAGATCATCACTTGCATGGATCCTAGGTCCCTTACTCTATTTCACCAATTCTACGTTGGGTATAGCTTTTTCCCTATATGGTATTGGGTTTTATGCTACATGCAAGGATGGACGATTGATGGAGACAACACTTCTTACCCTCTTTCCAGTCCTACTTTTCTTGTGATCACCAAATGTTTTCTTCGCTTTTCTTTATTGTTTCATCTGAAATAGGCAAAACGAACCCTTTTCTTCTCCGAATCCTAAAAACCCTTGAAATCTCAATCTCAATCCATCATCAAGTCTCTTTCCAATTCATCCTCTCTTCTTCTTTTGCTTCCTTTTCACGATCTTGATTCTTTTTTTTTTCTTCTGTTCGATCTCGAAATGCAGGCAAATCTGTGAAAGGAAGCCAATCGAAGGGATCTGTTGGATTTGTTTCGAACGCCATATCTCATTTCAATCCCTTTGGTTACAAATACCCCATTGTAGATCTTCAGGTACTTTGCAAAGTTCTATCTTTTTCCTTTTTTGCATCCTTTCTGTAATTGTTTGAAATGGGTGGTTGAGGAGTTTGTATCATGATCATTTTCAGGAGGTTTCAAATGCAGAACATGCCTATTCATCTCCGATTGCTTTCGTAGATTCGAAGAAGACAGTCAACGTGTCTGTGCTAATGATGGCTTCTTATTTAGGTTCGACCTGAGCAGAGCAGTTGGTGTGTCTAGTAGTCGCTATGTTCGAGTCGAGGCGAGGATCGCCAGTGCTGAAGACGGATTCTTCTTCAGATTTGAGAAGAGCAGTTGGTGTGTAGGTGAGCAGTCGGCTTGTCGCAGATCTGAGCAGAACCTTTCCCTTAATTCTTTGATAGAAAAATTCGTAGGAAGATTCATAGAGAGATATTGAAAAAGAAGGAAAGTTGGTTCGAAAAAGAAGGAAAGTTGTTGACAAAGAAGGGGAGTTGATTTGAATGTAGAGAATTGAGATGCCTATGTGACACCCGTCACAGGCTTCAATTTTTAGAGCTTTAATATATATAATGAGTAGGAAGATTAGGGGGACCTTACTCTTAATTATGTAGTTTTGAAAACTAGTTGGTAATTTAACTAGCCAAATTTACATTATCTCATCATCTCATTAATCATGTCATTTGCATTATCTAATACATTGGTGGTCCCATTTCATTTAATACCTAAGTCACCTAGGTGGTGGGACCCTTGTAATCTCTTTTAGTAAATAACATAAACCTATGGACTTGCTAGAAAATTTCCAAGAGTTCTAGCAACCCTAATACTATATAAAGACACCTTTCCCAAACCAAGGGCTCCTGGTGCTTCTTAACTAAGAACTTGAGCCCCCAAAGCTCTCTTTACTCCATTTTTCTTCCTCCTACAAGCTTAGAGTATGTGAGAAAGAAAGACTTCACCCATTAAAAGTTAGATTCATCTTCTTCTCCTCATTCCCTCGTACTCATTTGTTGTTTGTTTGGAGAGAAAGCTCATCTACAACTTTTGGCTCAACTTTTAAGGTAAGAAACCCCAACCTATCTTGTTATTTGTGCCTATTTGAACATTGTCGAGTGATTTGCTAGCTTAGACCCACATCATATCATCTGCTCATGGCATTCATCTCATTTATTCATTTCCTTTTTATGTCATACTATGATTAGGGGTTTACTTGAGCTAATGGATTTGGGGGGTTTGCACTTAAGAGCTTGCATTTGGATTTTGGGAGTATCACGAGGTAAGTGTCACGACTCGAGCCCAAGAAATCGGGGATTGGGGTTAAACCCAATTAGTGCCGCATGTACTCTCGTGTAATTCTCACCTGGATCGAAGTATGAATGGGATTACATAAGGGATATTCACATGCTTATACGTGTAAAGTGTTGAACGGAACATCTGTTCAAGCATTTAATGCGTGGAAGCCTGTCAATGTCACCTATAATTTTTCTTCACTTTCCATTGAACAATTCAGTAATATTACAAGCATGAAGCAGTCCAAATCTTAAATATTTAAGAACATAAAATTATTATATTAGTTCCATGTCACCTGTAAAACCCAATATGATATGTTTTATAAAAAGAAGGTAGAAGAACGGAGTACAGGAAGGTAAAGACATGTGTAATAAAATCAAATTATACAAATGCGGTCTACATGGATGCAATTATATGCAAATGCTATGAGTCCCAAAGTACCCAATTTATAGATTCTTAAGATATTAGTATATCGCTTACGGCATATAGATCAGGTAGGAAACTTCTGCTGTCCATTCATTACAGCCTGAAAGAACGACTATGGTCTCCTTCTCTGACTTTTGGGTTTATGCTAGACCAGGTTTGGGATCTGGACCTGTAATACCATTAGACAACTTATGAATAAAATTATTCAGCAAAGTATAAGCATAATTAAGGTAATACGCGTTGTATCTAAAAGAATTAATGACATGTGATTAATAGAATTCAAGTTAGTATACTAGGCATATCGTGCATTTAAAATAAGCATGCAATGAGAATCAATGCGTGAAAATACATACTATTTGGCTACTACATTTGTCATCTCCTTTATCTAGAGATCTATGCATTGAGAACACCATCATCTGGGCCAAGGTACGAATGAGTCTAGAGTTCTTGGAGTCCGAAAGCCCTAAGATAAGTACACTACAACGACAACATACATGCTACACCAAAGTCAACCCCGCCGGGTAAGGCTGAGGCTGAGTAGAGCCCGACTCTGTCGATTCAATCATATCATTGAGCTTGAATAATCATGCAATACATTTCATTCATTTGTGCAAACGTTCGTACTCAATTTGATGTCAATAGTCAATGTCAATTGAATATCAAAAACATATCAAGTAGATTCAATGCATACAATATTGGAAGATTAGAAGTCGAGACATACGATAATTATTCAATTTCTTTCATAAAAGTGGAGGACAATGACCGTTGTCCAATATACCATGCAATCTAATTTAATAGAATTAAGATAATTTTACTAGCAACCATAATCTAGTCATCAATTGTTTTTAACCGTGCATGATGATATAGTTTTAAGTTATCATTTACATAGTTGTCTTTCTTTTGGTGTTACATTGTATTATGAAGGTGTATCGAAGTCCCTTTAACTAACACTCATGTGTGAATTTTAATTATTTTTATTTATATAAATATATATATATATTTACACTGGGCCTAGCCCAACAAACCTGGCCCAAACCCGTGCAACCTCCGAACTGCAGTTGGGCCAGTAGCAACCCGAGTCGGGCACTGCCGGCCTAGCTGCAGCGAGGCTCGCCTAGCTAGCAAGCAGCAGCTGCGTTGCAATCAGAATTTTTTTTATATAAACTGATTTTTATTTTTACGTAAAAAGAACAGGAATCCGATCTTTATTGTTAATCTAAATCAAAGTATCAGAGCGAAGAAATCATACAAAAGTTTACACCTAAACGAAGAAATCCTAGAAAAGCATGTTATCCAATAAGTAACTAAAAGATATTGCAAGTAACCAAAAGCCATTGTTTACAGTTATCTACTTGCATGGATCTCGGAGCAAAAAGCAAATTTGAAGATCAAAGCTTGGAAGATCCAACCTTGGTTTCCCCTTAGATAACTTCTAGAGGTTGCTTGCAGAGAAAAGGAAGAAGATGGGAAAATGGGGAAAACCCTAAGGGTTTATATTGAGAGAAGGTTTTTTTAAATTACAAGGAAGGGCTCCCTGCTTTCTAGTAAGTTTTACGAAATTCCAAAAAGAGTCTATTAGCCTAAAAGGGTTAAATAACGTAAACCCCAGGCCCAAATGTGATTACTCAGCCCCTCTCTACCCAATTCAAATCCGACATACTGCTATAACCCAAAAATAAAGATTTAGGGCATGACACATTCCAAGATCTATAATGGGAAGTAGCAATGGTTCGTTTACTAATCAATCCATTAGATATGGTCTAAGTCAATTCACTTATCTATCCACACGTAAGATGTGTGCAACCCCTTTTTATGTCTTGAAGTCATTGTCTTAACCACCTTATAACACGTGACCCTAGATTAGGTAATTAAAAGTTGTGTAAGTCATGCCTTGGGATGCACTTGCCCTTGATTGCTCGTATGTTCTCTACGATGACAGGATCCATAGTTATGAACTTTCAGATGGAGAGCGTGGCCGAGTATGCCTTCTACCTTTAGAGTGAACCGGATGTACCTTTACTATTTCCAGTTTTCCACCCATTTTTGATTTGCGTTGTTCTTTTTGATTTCCGTTGTGGTGATGGACCACTGGTTATGTGTCCGGTATCTCCGTACCCTTTTTTTATCCACTTAGTTCGTCTTTAGTCGGTGTGGGGCAGTTGGATGTCTTGTTATTTTTGACAGTTGCATGTCAAGCTTGTTGGAGAGCTCTATTCTGAAGACATTGTTCTGTCGGTCCATCGAACAGTTTCAATTTGTTAGTCCATGTTGTCATGGCTATCTAAAGCCAGCACCACTAAGTTTCGATCCCTAAGGGCTATGCCAAGTTGAGTGTGGATTTAGTGAACTCACTGCATTATAATATATTACTTTTGGGCTTATTTCTTTTGAGGAATTCAAAGAATTCCTATTAGGGGAATTCCTTTTAGGGGAATTCTTGAATTCCTAGACATAAGTAGAATTCTTGGATCGTCAAAGAGGATCTAGGAATCCCACCAAAAACAAAAAAGGTTGGCATTTTACAATTCTTTTAGGATAAAAGTGATATTTTAGATGATTGAAATTTTGAAATTCTTATGAAAAAATATGGTATTTGCAAATGCTAGGTCAGATCATATCCCAAATTCTTAGCAGAAATTATACCAAAAGAATATGCCTTTAAGCTGTCCTAGAGCACACCTTGGTACTAGAGTGCCTTCTATCTACTTCCCCCACTCACATTGGAGTTATAGCTCGGGAGGATATAGCAAAGCAGTTTGCCATTTAGTTTGGATGTGTGCCAAGCCCCTTGACATAGTCATGTGGGAGTCACCGTAATGTTGGGAGCTAATTGCAATGGTTTTGTACAATTTAGTTTTTATGAATCCATTTCTTTCATGGCAATTCATGCACAATCTACTTAGTTTAGACTTTATACGCTTTTTTATGATCTAACATCATTATTTTCTATTTTGATGCAGTTATTCATGTTATTTATTTTGGTCACATTGCTTAGTCTATCTGTAGGCTAATATAACACTTGGTACTGTAGGTGATGTCTCCACTCCGCATGAGCTGGAGGATTCGACAGCCCAAAAGTAACCACTGGTCTATGTTGAGTGAAATGTTGACGATGTAGAGTGCTGCATCATGTTTGCGCGAAGAGCACGTCACATTGTTTGGGGGATTGTTCTTTGGTTTTCTTTTGGCTCAAGCAGCCTTTGTTTTATGGCCTTGTTTTATTTTGGGAATGTGATTATTGCAAATGTTTCTTTTGTTTTAACAACTTCAATGTTAATGATATTGGAGATACTGCGTATTCTCTAATATTTGTCTTATTTTATTGTCCATTGAATGGTCTACACAAGCTTCCACAATTAAAAATTTGGTTAGGCAATCCGGATGTCTATCAAATCTCACATTGTGAAATCTTGTGGAAAACAAGCGGGTTTGGGAAAAAAAATTAAATTGACCTGACTTTTTCCGGCCATCAGGCACCCCAAGATAGGATTATTGAGATAATTTACGATTCTTCTCACAATCCATTCCAGGGGCATGAAACCACATAAGTGGAAAGAGGAAGCTCGCAAAGTGAAAGGACACCCCACATGCATTGGGAAGTTGCGTACCTACAAAATTGTTGGAGTTAGTGAGCCTCCGTTGCGGTAAGCGGGTACATGCCATATTGAAAGCTATCCCTCACTCCTTTCGTTCTCAGGATATATCCTATATGGGCCTTTTAAAAATAAAAAATTCAAGGGTTATCTTCCAGAAAAAAGAACAAAAACCAACATTTCCAATTTTCAAGAGGAAAATGCATATCTTTTATCATATTTTGGAGATATTGTTGGACAATTCCTCATTGTCCCTTGAACATAGATACCTTGCTGAGGATCTCATATTTATATAAGTGCATATCAATGCATATAGATGAGAAAAATTAGTTTTAATGAGCAAATTTGCGAAAGGGATGAATTTCAAATCTTACAGGGAGAGATTGGATTTAGAAATCCTCAAAATGCAAATTTTCATTGGTCCTAATCCACAAGAATTTATAATTATTAAATATGAATTGTTAATATAAAGAAATAGAAAAACCTTTTACCCATGAACTCAGTTGCCAAATGTGACCTGGGCATGTTTGGCACTTCACAAGAGTAAAATAGAGGAAAGTTGAGCCTCTATTTAAGAGGCATAAAAAAATGTGTAGGTCATATAAAAAGTACAAAAATTTAAAATTTTCTCCTCCTTTAAAAGAAAAAAAAGACAAAAAGCAATATTCTTAAGCTACTAAATGACAAAAAATCATCGACCTTTTACACAAAAAAAAAAAAAAAATTCCTTATTGAGCTACTAAAAATAAAAAGCCATCCTATCAAAATTTATTCTTGCTTCATTTGAGGCTTTACCTCAGTACATTTCACTATACCTTGTGACTTGTGTGTAGATGGATCAGACGAGAAAACTGTTGCAAAAAGGGAATAGTCCGACCTACCAGGCTGGACTCTAAAGAAAAATTCAAAGCTGCTTTTTCCAATTTTTCAGTGCCAAAGCCTATCGTCACAAAATGCCCTGACAATCAACATGAGGAAAAGCGGCAGTAGATATTCTTTTTGGGCCACACCCCAGTTGCACATATGTATCCTAAATTGTGGGAAGAAGTGGAAGTGCAGCTTTATCCCTTGAATCCCACTCACTTACCACAAATGAGTACAAGGGGTAAAGATCATAACCGCCTTTCAAATGTAGTTGGGGTTCTTGCGTATTATCTGATACATTTTAAATTTCTTTGAAATTGGACACCACCAATCACACTACAGCTAGTCGCAAGGATTCAAGAAATTCCAATTTGCTTGACAAAAAAACCTGGAAATGTTTGAAAGAAACTTGTTTATATAAAACAAATTTCTTTATTTCATTGAACATGTTTCAATCACACCACACCATGTTTCAACTTTTAAAATGCTTCAATGGGAGTTTTAGTGTAAGGAGTACGAAGAGAAATAAAACATGATGAAACCAATGCAAATATAAGAATCTCTCCCTGAACCAAAAAAAAAAAAAAAAGTTACATTTCAACTTTCCCACGATTGAATGGCAATAATATATATGAATTGTGTAGCTGAAAGGATAATAGTGAATGCCTCCATTGTCCTCTGCAAAACAAAATGATCTGTGCTATTAAAATCCCACAGGGAAAGAAATACTTCTATAAGAAAAGAAGAAGAAGAAGAAGAAATAATAATCAACGGTGTCATATCTACCAGGCGTGCATTCCTTATTTGCAGCGCAATCTCCTTGCAGGCAAAACTGTATTTATAATTAAAGGAAAAAAAACAATGTTAAACTAATTTTTACATTTTTACGGAATTTTTTGTATATCAGAGAGAGAGAGAGAGAGAGAGAGAGAGAGAGAGAGAGAGAGTGAGAGAGAATTTTGAATCAATTTCATATGCTAGCCTGCACAATTTTGTAGCCTTGCAAGTTGCATGCAACCATGGTTGCATGATTTCTATAGGCTTGTTTGTTTCATCTGTATTTCTCTAAAGGTAAATGGTTCAAATGCAACATTGGATGACTTAGATTACACTATAATATCCGATTGCTCGGATTGTAGAATTGAATGAGTGAAGACGATCTTTGCATAAATCACAATGGGAATATTTATACAGGCTAAATCTAAGGAACTATCTTCTTGCAAAGCTAAGTCTATGGAGTTGACATCATGGAATATTTATACAAGGCTAAATCTAAGGAATTGTCTTCATGCAGAGCTAAATCTATGGAGTTGACATCATGCAAGGCATAATCTCATGTGATTTATGCAAAGATCATCTTCACTCATTTAATTATGCAATCTGAGCTATCGGATCTTATAGTGTAATTTGAGTCATCCAATGTTGCATTTGAACCATTTACTTTTATAAATTCATGTGTTTCTAAGTAATGCTTTTCCATCAAAGGGATAAAAGTGGTCTGCTCGCAGAGTAGTTTAGGTGGTAAGGCATCTAGGGTTAGAGCTGGGAGCCTGGCCGGCTCCCCTGAGAATCTATAACCTCCATCTCTGGCTACTAATATAAAAGAAGATTAAAAAGTGAAGGATTAAAGATGAAGACACGATGGACCATCAAAATAAACTCCTTTCTTAATAGGAAATATCCACCCACCGATCATCCTACTAAATTCGATCTTAGAGAAGTGATGTTTGCATCTGCATCTCCACCCCACTTCTCATATATACTCCTTTGCAAAGCACTTTTTTTAGCTTAATAATTCAATATGAAGTAGGCAGACAAGCCCAAAAAATGAAGCCCTTTTTACCACCTATATTCTACATGACATAAGATAAAAGAGGAACATTAGCTAACCCCATCGCGAGAAGAGTAATAGTCCATGCAATTAGAGCTGAAGATTGTGCGGAAGACAAGGTATCTTTGCGCCATGAACGAATGTGAATTATTCCACTGATAGCAGAGGCAGCACCTACAACTCCAGCAATCAACGAAAACACCACGAAGAATCCGGTGGCCGCATTTCCCATTGGAAAATGGATAGCCGAAAAATGAGCTGGAAGTTGAAGCTCCGAACCTAAAAACCTCAGACAAATCAAGTGTTAAACACCTTGCTATAGTAAGTACTAAAGATGCACGAATTGGCCGAGTCTAAAACGCGAGTCTATGGAAGCTTCTTAAAGAAAATGTGCTTTTTATGTTTCATGGAGATATTCCAGTTTTGGTATCAGGCTAGTAGTCGACCTCAAAAACTTTCCTGAATCAGACTTGGCTGCTTCTTTTCAGAGGCAATACTCTGACAAGGATTGTAATTGAAATTATGATAAAAAGCATTAGAGATAACTTGTAACTTAGGTTGTAGGCTTTCTCCTACAAACTAGAAACTTTTGACAAAATAACAATGAGTTGTATTTCAAATGTCTCTTGAGTCATATGGGATAAGATGCAATCTTAGCGACAAATTCCTCTTATTGGGTTTTTTTTACCCCTCTCTGTAAATAAGCATGGGGTTTAGGAATTAAGAATTCTTTTTGAAATTGCAGAAATAAGACTTGGCTATATATATTAGCACTATAAAATTTAGAATTAAGATGGCGATAGTAAAAGTAGTGGTGGCCACATCATAGTTAGTGGATTACAGAAAACATGTCTGTCTTCTTACACAAGGTTTCGTGAAGAAGTGGAACTCAAAAAGCCAGCTCAGGTGAATAAGATAAGACTTCAATGATGATAATTAAAGATAATTATGAAAATCAAGAATTAGGAGAATCTGGGAGCTAGGTATGATCAGCTGAAAAAACTAAGATGAATTTTTTCGGTGGTTTACGACAGTCCACAGATCCCGCCACATCGTGGATCCTAGTGAGTTTGATGGAAGAAGTTGGCAGTGTCAATAACTTAAACCCAAACTTAGGCCATGGTTAATATCACCATAACTCAGTTATTAGAAGTTGACTCCCTGATAAACAATCTAGCTCCTACTTTAGGGGTCCCTCTCACAAAGGCAATGCCAACGGCAAAATGACCACGCCAATGAATTCAACACAGTAGCAACAATATGATTCAAAACATCTCTAATCTTTCACAATGCAAATATAATGAACATCAAGATGAAGAAGAAGATGACACACCGATGATAAAACCACGGTCTATTGCGACATTAATGGCCCACCCTCCAAGGGCTGAAATGATGGCATACATACAGAAGTTGAGAAATAGAAGGCCAGATGTAAAGGACTTAGTAGCCATGTTGGTGAATATACAAAGAGAGATGGGATGTACAAGAAGAGATGCAGGCTTTCAATGGTTGGAAGGAGAATAGAAATGAGGTTTCGTATACATAGTGGTGAAAAGGAATTGTTCTTTCCTTGTAGTAATGTAGTCGGTTGTGGGCTCTAAAGGGTCTGTGGGGGTAGTAAAGGTGAACCTTAAATTTCAAGGCAAGGACAAATACCAATGCTGGGGATTTTTTCTGTGTACATTCCTATTCTTTTGGGGCATTCTTTATCCTCAAGGCTTCCCCCCATCTCTGATTGGCCCCCTTTTAAATGAAGGGCAGAATCCTTACAAGCTTTTTGAAATGTTACCTTGATTTGATTCCACATTGAAGAAAAGCTACAGCTGTTGTCGTTACATTTCTATTTCCTAGAGATTTGAAAGAGCCAAGTCATTTGACGCCTAGTCCTATTTGATCCACATTTCAAGGTTATGCATGGTGTGTCTGGATCTTGGTTGGTACTGTTGGGTTGGGAAAACTTCACCTGACCTGCTAACACACCACCAAAGGTCCTAAACGAGGTATTGGTGTGTCATAGTTAGGGCCCTGAATCTGATCCAATTATTTTAGAGACTCCACAGACGGTGATAGGATCATGGTCCCAGTCAACATCCTGACTCGTTTATTTTATGAAATCGGCACTTGCCCAAACTAACACATCCAATTTTTATTATTTACAAAAGAAAAAAAAAACATTAAACTTATATTTGCCAATGACAAAAGTCTTTTCCTTAGAAGCAGAAGTCTTGCTTTGATGGGATTTTAATTCTGGTTGTTGGGTGCATCAAGACACCACAAAGAATCCCTATTTTTGTGGGATTTTTATATGTACACAATGTTTACTTTTCTGCGATGTTACACAAATAAGCTGTAAAATCCACACTAAATGATCTGATCAAGCTTTTTGTAGTGTATCACCTCTTATTTCTGTAAGGATATCTAGTCTTTTAATTGGTGGTGGCCTAATGCTGGCACGACAAAATGTGGCTAAGGCTAGGAAAAAATAGTTGCTATTTCAATACTAGAAATTACTCAGTTTAGATACCCATTTTTAAAAAAATTTTCCAAACTACCCCCACCTTCTCTCCCCACTAACCTCCCCCCTCCTCTCTCCTCCCCTTCCCCTCCTCGCTTGGCAACGATCGTTAGCTCTGGCGAAGGGGTGATCATCATCGGGAGGGGCGGCTTCTTCCTTTTCCTTTTTCTCCATCCCCTGCCTTCCCTCTTCCTCTCCTTCTCCTCTCTCCCCACCCCCTCCCTCTTCCCCTTCTTTCCCTCTCTCCACCACCACCTCCCTTTCTTTTTTCTCTCCCTCCCACCCTGTCCCTGTCACCGGCACCCAATCTTGTTGCAAGGAGGTGGGGCAGGGGAGGGAAAGGCCGCCCCTCCCGCGATGATTGCCCCTTCACTAGAGTTGACGATCGTTGCCGAGGGAGGTGGAGAAGGGGAGGAGAGAGGATGGGGGAGGTGGGGGAGGTGGAGAAGGTGTGTGGGGGAGAGGAGGGAGTAGTTTGGAAGAATTAATTTTCTTTAAAATGGGTGTCTAGACTGGGTAATTTCTTGTGTTGAAATAGCAGCTCTCGGGAAATCACATTCTAATATTTGTAATGACATAAATGGACAATTCTAACATCTTAAATGCAGGATAGGGATTGATGCCATGGAATTGTGGGAGATATTTGCCTCATTGATAGTTCAACAAATTTGCGTTCAAGTTTGCAGATTGAAATTTGGATTCATTATAGAAATTTAAATAATCACTGCATTCCTATAAATTCACAGTAGTCTTGAGAGGAAACCTCTCATTTATATATTTAACACTAACAACATTATTTAAAAGCTCAACTAACCTACACTCTCTAACAACTCAATCTAACATCCCCCTTCAATCACATGATCCTTTCATGGAAAAGCATTTACAATTATTGACATTAAAAATAAAACCTTTGATCTAAAAAAAATAAAAATAAATCAATCAATTATGTATTCGATCATGTCTTCTGGGGTATCACTGTTTGTTTGTAGATTTATCGCTGTCGTAACTTACTCCTTTTGTATTGACCCAATAATCTGGAGCTCTTCAGATTCTCAAGATGTACTTAAATTTATAACAATACAACATAAATCAAATTTCATTGAGCAGAAATGTCCAAAAACATTCATATTCAATTTATACTTAAATCTTTAAATGCATTAATAGTCATAATAAAAAGCTATTGAGTAAAAGACAAATCTTTAAGTAAAGTGGAGGAAATATCTAAATGTTTGGGCTAATCCCATCTATGAATCTAATCATTAGTTATCACGCTCTGGATTAGCCACGCATGCCAAAATCCACCTTAAGTGGGGCAAATCATTGGTTAGTAACATTTGTGAGTAGAATTCCAAGTAAACACTAATGTATTATGCATTTTCCATCATTCATATGAATACATATAATATTAAATAAAGCATCAAGACGATATCTTAATCAATTCTTTCTTGAGTATTTTTCCACCGTAAGCAACAAATGGATCCGATACCCCACATGGGTATATCTATGTTTTTATCAACAACATGGCTTGTCGTTCACCATGACTATTGAATCTGTCCTAACACTCCACATAGAAGTATCTATATTTCTGTCAATAATATGGCTAGTCCTACCACCATGATTGTTGAACCTACTTTTTATTGACACACAAAAAATTACAAATGTTGCAGTGAGACATTATAGGAAAATTTCAACCCAAGGGGAGATAAACCCTAGGTTGTAGAATGCCAGGTCAAGTGCTGCATCCAGATGTTTAGAACTAATGTAGCTCATTCAGAAGACTTCAGATGGGCTTACGGTGCAACAGTTCAAAATTCAGAGTTGATATACTTCATTTGGTCACTCGACTTACCAAACTTCAAATTTAAGGTTTATTGGTTCAAAGTCTAGGGGTCATTTAACACACTCAAGCTTCTGAGTTACCAAACTAACTGAAAATCAGATGAAAGCTCCAAATTATGCTTAGGAAAGTTGCTTCAAAATTTTAAAGTATTTAGACTTCATTGGAGTTCAAATTCAAGCTTTAGTGAATGTCTTTCAGCTATTTGGGATCATTGTGACAATAAACACTTCCACATGTTAGAATTGGCTGAAACTCTTGGAGGAAGCTTCAATTATATTCAGGAGGGACTCTGCAAAATTTCAGGTCAAGTGGATGTCATTTGACAAAAACTCAACAAATTCGTCAACTTTGGGTTAGTGGCCCCTAAGGCATGGGGTCACTTACCAAAGTCCTGCTTTTAGGTGACCAAAGTTGTTGAAATTTGGACATAAAGCTTAAGTCATACTCAAAAGTGGTTATACATATTTTCGAGCCAAGAGGACTTCATCTGGCCCTACTTCACTACATGTCAGTTAGGAGTTTGTGATCCCCAAGTCATAGGGTCACTGACCAAAAATCCTACTTTTAGGAGGCTAAAGCTGATGAAATTGGGATCAGAGATTCAAAATGTACTCAAAGTCAATTCCGTAAAGTCTCAAATCAATTAAACATTATTCGGATAGAAAATAAGCTAACTGCATGTAATGCAAGTGGACATATTGACTTAGAACATTCAACAAATGGGTCACTATCCGAAATCCTATTTTCACAAATCCAAACCACATGAAATTTGGATGGACACTTCAAGACACTCTTGACATCAGTCCCTCTAAGTTTCAAATCAATCCAAGGTCATATGGGCCTTAAACTGCTGAAAGAAGGGCCCATTTTCATGAAAAGTCAAAGGGAGGGTTGACTAACTTCAGAAGGTCAAAATAGGGTGAAATTTCTTTGACACATGAAAAATTGGACTTATTTGTGGCTGCAGCTATGGTCACGGACACCTGTGAAGTGGTTTCCAGTAGTTTTTTCTACTTCATTTTGAAGTTCGACCTCCATAACTTCCTAAACTACCTTTGAAATCTATAAAAAGCAAGTCTTGGCATTTAGAGAGGGAAGGGGGAGGGGGGGTTCCAAACAAGTTCAAGAGATTTAAAGTTTCTCAAGCACAAGTTCCAAGGGAATTGGCCAAGTTTCTCAAGTACTACAAGTCCACTTCTTCTTCTCATTCTTACTAACTTAAGGTGAGAAATAGTTCAAAGAAGGAGAGGACGTAAGCGTATCACTTAGAGAAGATGGATAATGGGCCATCAAGCATACAAAGGATGAAACTGCATTCCTTTGGTTTTCTCACTTGGGAGGGTTTTAGGTCATCTTGGAAGTTGTGAACAGGCCTCTTTATGCATCGTTCTATTCCTTGAAAATTATAGGTTCAGAATGATATAACCTTGGCTTTAGTTTGCTTGTATAAAACACCATTTTTGGATTTGTACAAAACTATTCGTAACCTAAAAGTGATGATTACCAAAGGTTGTAGTCAATTCGAAGTCAGATTAGGCACTCTTGGTGGTCATTCAAACACTCTAAAAGTCAAAAAGCACAAGTTCCAGCAACTTGAATGCATCACAGAAGTGAAATGGAACGAAAATGGGAACAAATATCGAACATTTCAGCCACTGTCTGTTAGTGACTGGGGGCCACGGTCACTCCCTCTCTGCACTTTTTTTTTCTGTATTTCCCCCCATTTTCATGTATTTTCTTATAATGATTGAGTTTGGATTACATCTGATACCAGAGTGAGGTGTTGTAAATTTTCAAAACTTGTAAACAACCTGTATCCCTACGGTCAAAGCATTTGAACCCATGTAAACAAAGGGCAACCAATGATGAACTATAATCATGGACTTGAATCCGTTGTATTTGACATCACTTTTTAAGCACGATCACTTCCTGTCATGCCCCGATCCTGGGAATTAGGGATTAGAATGGGCCTTCAGGGTGTAAATACGTAATCTTGTAGTAATCCGTGCCATGAGAAGATACACATGAATTCCTATAAGGGAGATTCCACAAGAACGTGTGAGGCATATCCTTTGACATGTAAATTTAATTTCATATAGAAGAAAAACCTGTGAAATGCACTTATAATGATCATCAGTAACCATAGAAAGAATATCATACAATCATAGCATGACTTAAGTCTTGTAGTTAACATTTCTTATCACCAACATAAACACAAAATCCTTAACAAGTTTTATATACAATATACTATTCAAGTGTCTCCATACACAAGACCAACATAATTACTTGACGCACTCTGCAAGATGACTAGTAGAATATGTCGTCATCATTCCACTCTTCTATGCCCTTAGGCACCATTGGGGCACCCTCCGAGGTCGCATCAGCCTTCGTGTTGGGATTTGATTTTTTGCCTGTAACACTAAGGGTAGCACTGTTAACACCACAATTAAGCAAATGTAGAGATACATAAGACTAGCATGCTGTAACAAATGAATTAAGACATATATAGATTAAAAAATGCGATAACGTAAACTAGGTATATTGTGCCTGAGTAATCATGAGTAACGAATCATAGACAAGATATCATACATGTTAGTTGGTAACCACGAGGCTCTATTCTCCCAAAAGAGAGAATATCAGTTAGAGAGAGCATGCATATGGGTTGCTAGGGGATTAGACTAGCTTTCGGAGGAGCAACGACAACTTCTCTGTGGACTATTGCAGTAGCGACATAAAGATACCCAAACTGGTCCCGTCGAACCTAATAAGGGCTCAAGCTAAGTGGTGCCAACTCAATGTATCAAGACCGGCTCAAATTCATATCTTTCATACATTTCAGTCATACTTATCATATTATACATAAAGAAATATCAGTCTTGAAATCATATTCAATCATGAAAATCAGAGTTAACAAGGTAACTGATAATTAAATAATGCATAATTGGATAAGCTAGGAGCTCAAACCCCTCAACCTTAGCTACACCCATTTGACTAATAGTCACACACTCAGTAGAAGCTCAGGCTTGACAGACACGTACTCAGTAGAAGTTCTGGTCTAATTAGTCTCAAGGTTTGCCCGGAAGAGTGGG
This sequence comes from Sextonia rubra, assembly GCA_037013555.1. Classification (NCBI taxonomy): domain Eukaryota; kingdom Viridiplantae; phylum Streptophyta; class Magnoliopsida; order Laurales; family Lauraceae; genus Sextonia; species Sextonia rubra. Next base: position 14,610,306 of record JASUAD010000011.1, read on the forward strand.
CATATAACTAAATCATGTTGAGGGCAAGGTTTCGTACAATATGAATGCATTTGAATAAAAAAGGTATCAAGGGAACTTACTAGCCAATCCTTAGCTAGATAATCTGTGATCCCAAGGTCATTCAACACGATGTATTCATAAAACATCCGGTGTTATGTGTTACCATATCTTGGTATTACATTATGTACAAAAAAGACATTTCTTCTTATGCCAACACCCATGATGTGACATCGGGAATTCATTCGGAAAATTGAAGGGGATAAGTGACAGCTCTACACTTGTCCTCCTTATCAGTTAATCAGCATTGGGCCAATTTAGTTGGGAAGAAGGTGCCATCACTAAGGCCCCACAAAGTCATTTGAAACCCTAATATCTTAAATTCATAGTGTTCTTACGGCTTAGCCGTGTATATGTTACGGCTTAGCCGAGTGGCTCAAGTTTTTTCCCTAATTTCATACGTATTTACGGTTCAACCGTAGGTTTACCTATGGCTTAGCTGTGCTAAGCCTACGACTAGTGTTATGCTAGGTACGGCTTAGCCGTGGTGCATTTCACGGTGTAGCCATGGGTAAGTTGTAGAAGGAAGTTAGAATTTCAAGCTTTCGGGAAAGCTCGCCGTAAAAATGGCTTACAGCTTGGTCATGGGATGGGTACGGCTTAGCCATAGTTCATTCCACCGCTTAGCTGAGAGTTAGCCATAGTACAAAATTGGGTTTTAGTACTCTTGGCACTTTGAGCCGTACAAACTTACGACTTAGCCGTAGCCTCGCCGTAAGCTTCAGAAATTCAAGAATTGACTCTGAAACTCAATTTTAGTACAAAATTTTGAATAAAGAGGGTCATAGTGAGTTCCTATGGCTTCAAAATGTCCATAATAGTTATTCAATATTCACATAACACTCCCATTTTACATTCATACCGTAATTCATTCAATTCTACATATGTATACACTTAAAACAAAAAGGAAGAAGCTGTAACTTGAGAGTAAAATGATAAATCCAAGAATCAAAATTGTAAACACACTTACAGCATCATATGTACTCTACTACTTACCTTTTTCACAGTGCTTGCCCTCACTAACTCTTCCTTGATGTGTGGTTAAGGAAAGCCTTAACAAGAGAATGGGTCCTTTACATGAAAGACATGCAAAAGAATAAATCTAATGTGGAATGCATGCATGATGTATGATTGAGTCTCCTTAACTCTATTAAATCCAAAGAAGTGAAATGGATGTAGACTTTCACCTTAAGGAAGTTATAGCTTGTAACATCCCGACCCAGCTTGATCTCGTTTAACGACTAATTAAGGTTGTTTTTGTTGCTAATGATGTTATATTCCTGTTTTTGTTTTGTTGTGGGTCATGGATAGGTAGTTGGGTTAAGTTTGACCTGGTTTAGGTAGACCAAGCCCTTTTTCGTAATTTGTATTTTTCCAAGATCTTGTCAATGATGCATCATCTTGGTGTCAGCACGTGTATCTTGTTGAGCTCGTTAAATACTGTAACTGTGCCAATGGCAAAAGATATTGCATGGCTCCGTTGGACCTAGATTTGACTCGAACTGTAAATGGCCTTAAGCAATTGGACTTGGTTGTAATTTCCCCTCACCTTATCCTATTGAACCTCCTTTCACCGATTCCATTTCATTTTCATCTCAGTTCTTCATCTCTCTCTTTCGTGAGAACTCTCTCTCTTTCGATTGTTCTCTTTTCTTTTGATCCACACCAACAACAAGAGAGAGCTTGGGATTCACGTGACTCAGGTATGTCTAGAGGTTGGATTCCTCTTCTCCTTTCTTTTCTTGTTCTCCCTGATTAGCCTCATGAGGTTTTTCCTCTCTTTTCATGCATAAGAGCTGGGGGTGGCGATTGGTAGTGATTTGAGCCCAAGGACAGCAAGTGGAGCGTTAGAATCGAATTGAGGCAAGTATAAGCATGACTTGTATGAACCCATGATGGTATGTGTGTGTGATGAAATGATTTTCCATGATCTTATGTGTATAGCATGTTTATAGCCCAGTTGAGTTCAGTTCTGCTCCTTTGAGTTCATTGGTTTCCTTCATTTACAGTTATTCTGTAATCCTTCAGAAATTGGCCTTGCGCATTCACAGCTGAACCTTGAATTGTGCTACGGCTAAGCCATAACATGTAGTACGGCTAAGCCGTAAGCCCCACCATGACCCAGCCGTAGATCAATACAGGGTGTTCCGAAAAATAACTAAGAGTATGCAAATCTGCATCTCTTCTATGGCGTGGCCACGGCTAAGCCGTAAGGAACCTACGGCTGAGCTGTAAGGTCTCCTACGGCGGAGCTGAGAGCAGGTGAAAAAGGTAGAAAAGGAAGAAGACTTGGTAAGGCCTTGGACCTAGAAGGTAGGTGATTGTGACTTGCCCAACGGACTGTGAGATTACTACGTGAATGATCTCGAAGGTTGCAAATCATTCATGTTCGTTATCCAGCGGTTAAGCACCTTCCCATGGGTGTTGGTTTAAGGGATTTCGGTGTACTCTCAGGTAGAATGTAACACTAGACAAAAATACATCGGAGACCTTAAAACTACATCAATATGCACAGTTAGAAACACTGGATGACTAGAATAGGGTTGGATTGTAAGTACCCTTGACTCGATATGGATTCATTGCATTGCATCTTGCATGCCAAGTATTGACCTCCATTATTTGATTATGTGATTATGTCTACATGTCACTTGATAGATTAATTGTTATGTTTCTTACACCTTGAGTATACACGTATGTTGATCACGATTATGCACGTATGATATACTTGTTGGCATGTTTGACTCGAGGTGTAGCACATGATTGATTCACTATGGTCAGGCACTACTCTGCCTTAACCTTAGGAGCCCGACAGGGTGACTTTGGTATAGTTATATGGCCTTGCTACAGTAAGGACACGTCTTGGAGAATCCGGACCCCAGGAAACCCGAGACCCATTTGTACCCTGGCCCGGACAATGGTGTTCTCCTCATGTTTACAAGATCCCTCATTTGGGAGCTTATGGCATGTGTGGTAGCCGCCTAGTTATGTACAGTGTATATATTTTTGATTCACTAGAGCATACTGTATTCTCGCACGATTGCCTAGTTTACAAGCACTTATATGTTATGATTTACTTCTGTTCTTTACTTTGATTAGAAACAGCATGTGTTATCTTGTTATTGTTTATATTTTGCTGGATCGTTGTATTCATGCTTGTCCTTGGTGCTGCAGGCTCAGATACCCAGACCGACCCCTCGTCGGTCAATCACATTGCAGGAAAGACGCCCGAAGCCCCATCCTGGATAGAGGAGTGGGTGTGAACCCTCCTTTCGGAGAGTGTCAAGTCCTCATTTTGTATACGGGGCTTGATTCTTTTGAGATCTATCATGCTTACATTCATTCATGAGTTGTATACAGTATTTTGTCTCATTTTGTTTCATTTTGTAATACTGTCAGACATGATGTATGTAACTTCTGGTTTTCTACTCTGTTCCTACATATTATGTTGTGATGTTTTAATATCTACAGCTTCCGCATACATGTTTGCACGTGTGAATCTTCCCTTGTACGTGTACATTTGGACCGAGTCTAAGTGTGCAGGTACGGGATTACGTGTGTCATTTGTTTGGCTTTTGCTAACCCCCGACCTCCTGGGCTCGGGTTGTGACATAGCTTGAAGAAAAAGATGCTTCCAAGGAGAAAGATGCACAAGAGCAGAAGAAGATGAAGAATGGAGGCTCCTACTAATGCTTGCGAGGCTTCAATCCTTGTTTGCAGCTTCACAAGTAGAGGGAGATGAAGAAGAGGAGTAGAGAAGAGAAGTGGTTTCAACATGCAGAAAGAGAACGAGAAGGAACATTGAATTCACTTTTTTAAATGAAATTTCCTGCAATTACATGTAAGTCCAAGTTTTTGCAATATTTACAGTTTAGGTCACATGGCCTCAATTGGGCGAAGATGAGTTCGAATTAAGTCGGGCTCAACATGAAAGATGATCCACATGAAAATTATACAAGATACAACTAATGAGGTGTCCATATGATGAAAAAACAAATTACAAAAGGGTCCTTAACTACCTAGGTAAAGTTCGAACTCGACCGGACTATCGATCCATAATCCAAGCCCAAAGGGTTTGAGTTAAATTAGTCTAAATACATTTTAATTAATGAAAAATAAGATTAATTAATATAAATTGAAGTTAATTGGGATCAAGACCTTACACTTCCCTCGACTAATATCCACGAGATAAGTTCTACTCAATGCTAACGATTTATGTTACTCTATTTCAAACATCAATTTTAAGTTCAAATCCAGTATGGCCTATTAGAGTTTCATTTTATCATAATAAGTAACATTTTTAACTCCTTTCCCTAGCCAATACCACATAATACTAGGTTAATCCTCACCCTACTCCGAATTAGAATTGCTACCCAGGTATGTGGCATTGCCCGTGTCTTGTTAAGGAAATTAATTATTCATCGTAAAATTAACCACAAGAATCAAGACAAAAATAATAAGTTCATATGGGATCGCGTTTCAATATATTTGAATATCCAGTAAAGATTCCATATTAATTTACAGCATATTCAACATTATATAATGTATGTGAATATTTCAATTAAAAGAAATTAGTGATTATTATTAGCTATGATACTAATAACAGTGAAAAAAGTAATCTAAAAATAATTATAAACTTCAGTGACCTATATGCAAATTTGGCTAACTATTTTATAAGGTATAGGTTGATAGATCCCAGACTTTCCATTATAAAAAGGGATGCACGCCTGGGTACTTTAGAAACTTTAGATGGTGGGACCCAAAGGTTCAAATCACAAGGGGACCCACCCCTAGGGTCACTAGGGGTCTTCTACCAGATGGGTGGACCTGATCCTTGATCAAGTGGCCCCACGTGGCCCACAACTCAAGTCGACCAAAACACCTTTTTAACGGTTTGAAATTTGACATTTCAATTCAAATTTGAATCTTCAAGTTAATCCTTCAACTTTTCTACTTAATTTAAAGTTTCACATGCATGTTAATCATAGAATTTCAATTCGCCAAGTTCCCATTCAAGAATTAGGATTTTGAAGATAGTTTCCACCATTATAAGGTCGCTGAGCTAGAGGAAAACCTCATCTTTCATTTGTAGGTTCAGATGGGCTGATTTACAACCTAAAACAGGGCCAAAGGGGATTGATCATAAGTCCTACTCCATATTCTCAGGTCTGATTGATGATTTGAAGATTCTCCTAAGGTCTGATTGATGATTTGAAGATTCTCCTGGGCACCCAAATCAAATCCTACTCATACAACCTACTGATAGTCACTATAGCAAGTGCATATGATAGCAACAGTTCTTTGCATGATTAGGTACTTATAATTTCTACTTAAATCAGAAATTACAACATTAATTTAGAAGTTCTACTCGCCTTGTATAGAAGTTTGTTGCTCGAACAGTGAGTGGTCTTGAACTGGATATTTGTTTCACGTCCCGCTGTGATCTTCCTTGTCCACTTTGCGATCCTCTTCTTCTTCTAACAATTTCACAATAGAGATTAGTCTCTCTCTCTCTCTCTCTCTCTCTCTCTCTTTCCTTCTCAATTTCTATCATTGATGTGTAGAAGAAAAGGTGAGTCTGTTAGTCTGTTCTCTAATATATATTAGTGCTTGTATGGTCATGCACTAGGAGTCCTACTTGGAACTACAAGGGAAGTCCCATTGGAAAAAGCATTTTTAAGAGAGAGTTCTGTTTGGGACTCTCATTCTCCTAATGACCTTGATCTAGCCTAACTATAGACTCATTAAAAGTCCTAATCCATAACATGTAGATATTCTTATCAAATTAAGAGTTCCACTAATTAAATTTCCCATTGAATTAGGACAACAATTTTGTCAAGAATCCCAGTCTAACTCTAACCATGGTTTGGACGAGTATGGCCCACCTTGTCTAGGTTGGCCCATCAAATGTAAGTCAGGTCATTACATACTCCCCTCCTTAGCAAATTTAGTCCTCCAAATTTAAATCATACTTGGAAAAAAAGTGGATATTTTTCGTGGACCTCCTCCTCTGTCTCCCACATGGCCTCTGGTTGGTTATGATGTTGCCACTGTACTTTAACTAGTCGAATAGTTTTATTTCATAGGGCTCTTTCTTTTTTCTTCAAAATAGCCACTGGTTTCTCTTCATATGACAAATCTTATTGTATTTGAAGTGGCTCAAAGTCTATAACGTGTGATGGGTCTAGTTTATATTTCTTTAGCATTGACACATGGAAGATATTGTGTGTACCTGGCAGTTGTGGTGATAGTGCTAACTCATAAGCATTTCCATCACCGACTCATCTTGTTGCTTTGAATGACCCAATATTACATGGGCTCAACTTCCCTTCCTTCCCAAACCGCATGACTCCTTTGGTTGGAGAGATTTTGAAAAAGACGTGGTCTCCTACGACAAATTCCAATTCTCTTCTGTGGTGGTCAGTATAACTTTTTTGTCTGCTTTGTGCAGTCTTAAGCCTATCTCGAATTTTTTTAATATTGTCTGTCGAAGTTTACACCAAATTTGGCCCAAGTATTCTCCGGTCACCTATCTCTTTCCAGCAAATAGGAGTTCAACAATTCCATCCATATAATGCCTCAAAAAGGTGCCATCTGAATGCTTGATTGATAACTATTATTATAAGCAAATTTCACAAGTAGTAACTGGTCATCCCAATTGTCCTTGAAATCCAAAGTACATGCTTGCAACATATCTTCAAGAGTTGGTTAGTCCTTTTAGTCTAACCATCGGTTTGGGGATGATATGCCCTACTGAAACACAACTTAGTTCCCATAATCATCTATAGTTTCCTCCAAAAGTTACACACAAACCTAGAATCTTTGTCTAAAATAATGGAAATTAGAATGCCATGTAACTAAACAATTTCTTTGATGTATATTCGTGCTTATTCCTTCATTGAAGTTCTTCTATTAAGAGGAATAAAGTGTGTGGATTTAGTGAAACGATCCACAATAACCCTAATTACTTCATTGTTCCGGAAAGTTGACGGAAAACCTGACACAAAGATGTTTAGAAACTAGCCACTACTGATTTGAAAGTAGACTCATGGTCGTTCCTGGAGATGGTTTCCTAACTTGGATTGGGCCATTTTAGGCCCAGAAACTAAAGGCCCAAAGTAAACCCAATACGTGAGTTAATTTTCTTCATGGCTGGAACTTTTGAAAAAAGTGCAAAAAGGCCCCTGTAATTCTGTATATTGATAAAACAGTCCCTTGATATTTAGATTTAACCAAAAGCTATACTGTTTGGATTCAAGTTTTCTATCAAAACTTGTTGGGATCCTTGCGGGCCATCTTGGGATGCTCCCAATGTACCACATACAATTCAACTAATGCAATAATATCATCATCATCATTTTCTGCATCAGTTTCCAACATGTACATACATATATAAATAAACATGATATATCATTAGAGATCATTAGAGATCCAACATGGGCAATATAGATGCATGATCAAGTCATGCGAGTAGCATAAATGTATAGAAGATGCATAAGTAATGGGTTGACTTTGAATCAAGCTATGTGAATGACTATCCAACTCTAGGTCCAAGATAACCCATCCCGTACGCATGTGTAGTACTAGGGTCCTCAATATCATTGTGCTACCTTAATTTTCACATTACTTTAGTTTACATTGGGAGCAAAAGGGGAGTTTTTAAGATGAAGAGTTTTTAAGAATTTGTTATATATATTAATCTCCTCCATTAATAAAGAGGCCCACTATATCTTGATCGCGGATTAACTGGACCCGAAATTTAATAGATGGCTCAAATAAATAAAAGCCAGATCAGAGTCGTCATCTATTGATCAATGAGCTATCAAGGCTAAATAGTGGGACCACCGATGTGCTACTTGTACTATTGTATAGTTGTTTTTTAACGGATGAGAAACATTTGTAGCCAACCTATACTTTACCTAACTCGATAAGAATCCAAGTATTCCCAATGGAAATAAAATCCAGGAAAAATGGAAATTGAAAGGGCCACAGATAGGGGGTGTTCACGGGTTGGGCCAGCCTGAGGCATATTCAGGCTTGGCCCAACTCTTGAAACATAGGCCTATAAGGCTCAAGCCCAATATAGGCTATAAATATCAGGCCAAAGCCCGCCCATTTAGTCAATCAGCAAGGGCATAATTGAGCCTTTTTTTTACTTGCGTGGACTTTCTAGAAGTTGTTTCATTGTTTGGACAAACTATCAGTAAATATTAAACATTGCTTATTCGAGCCCGCATTTGGGCTCTCTTACTTAATCAATCCTAGCACAATTTTTAAATGGGCCTAGATCTCGCCCAAAGCATGCTGAGCCCTGATCATTCTCGAGTTGGGCCGACCCATGAACACCCCTACCCCTAGAACCAATGGTTTGTTAGTTGGCCTATCAATCCGGCCCTCAAAAGGCCCCTAAATCGAGGGCTTTTGTTTCTAGTAAAAAGCTCTAGGGCCGAGCTTGGATGGTATTTTTGCAAGCCCTGAAATTTGAGGGTTGGGCTGGGATAGTATTAGGCTTGGCTTAGACCCTTCTATTATTATTATTATTATTATTATTATTATTATTATATATACTGAAATGCGCTTGTAAAATTAACTTAATAGTAATAAAACAAGGAGGTAATTTCATACCCATACCAGTACGAAATGTCCTAAAAATACACACACACAATACTTGATTAATTTCATCTCTACTTAATCATCTAAATTATGTATTATACTGAACGCATAAGAAATAAGTGGTGAATCATTGCTTCCGATCCTCCATTCTACTTTTGTTGCTTTTTATTTAGGTTTTTTATATTATTTTTATATATTCTTGCTAGTGTAAAAGGACGTGTACTCTTGTTAATAAGGTTATACTTTTTTTTTCTATATGAAGTAACTTGAGAGGCCACCTAATTTATAAAGGTAGTTTGTGTGTGTAGGGAACATTGAGGATATGGGGTGATATAAATATCATTTTAAATAGATGATTATAGCTTGCTAGTTTTTCAGTCTAAACTATTAGTGTTTTTTAAGTATATTTTCTTTTTTGACTGAAATGAAACAATGGCTAATATATAGAGATTAGTGTTACTTTGAAAATAATGTCAATTCTTTAAAAAAAAAGTAAGTGAACATCAATTGTTTATACCTCTCAAAGAAAGTAAAAAAAGGTAAAAGAAAAAAAACCCCTGAAATTGGATGATTTAGCATGATGAAATAAACTGTTTAAGTATTTTCCTTCTTTGACAATATAAATAAAACCATATGTATATGACCCAAGGCACCAAAGCATGTATGAGTTTGTCCAATAAAAAAAAGTTTCTAGAGATGGCCTCTATTCTCCAGACATATTGTTAGTAGTGCTTTTATAAGAGAGGTTTGAGAAGAAAATAATATGTCGATTCTCAATGCTTAGTGACCGTGTAGAAAAAAAAAATATTATTTACTTGTTTTTAGGCCCCAAGCCCTACCTTTGCCCAATCCATGCCCTCAAGGATAGGGTAAGGGTCTAGGTAAACTAAGCTCTTTGAAGGCTTTGGCCTTTGTAGGTCCAGCCCTACAATTACGGTTACAAATGGGTCCCCGATTCTCTAATTAGTCGAAGGTTTCGACCCATTGAAAATTGGGTTTTAGGATCCGATAAGAAAATAGATCCGATTCTGGGTCCAATTTTTTGATCCGAAACCTAAACGTTCCGAATCCACAAGTGCTCAAACCCTAGACCCAAGACCCACTACATTAAGTAAAAAAAAAAAAAAAAGGAAGACAAAACACATTACCTCTGCCCAGTAGCCCATGGCTCACCCTTTATACAATTCCCATATTCGGTTTTGTCATTCACAAACACAAGCAGTGAAGCACAAAACCTAGGGTTTTTTTTTCTCCTTTTCTCTCCCCTCTTCCCACCCATTCCCAAGTAATCAAGCACCAAACCTAGGTTTTTTTTCCCCTCTTCTCTCCCCTCTTGAGAGAGAATAACTGTGGAATCTGTGGTAGGTTCATAATTTCTCATTTTTGCATCTGTTGGTTTTTGATCTGTTTGATTTCTTCTTTTCTCTCTGATCTGATTTGGTTTCTGTATTGTCATGTGATTACTAGCTTTGCCGTAAATGGATTGAGGACTTGCGCTGAAGGAGTGGTTTTGGTTAGTGTCAGTGTGGATTTTAGGGTTTTTGATGTGTTTTGTTTTTTATTTTCTGGTGTTATGAGGTTTTTTTTTTTGGAGTAATTTCTGGTGTTTTGGTTGTGTTTTCATTCACATGTAAGTAGATATGTTTTTCTAGTATGGTAGAGATATTACTGTTGTTGACCCATAAAAAATTACAAACATTACAAATGTTGCAGTGAAGACATCACAAGCAAATTTCAAGCTTAAGGGCACATAAACCCTAAAGCCATAGAATACCAAGTCAAGTACTGCATCTAGATGTTCAAAGCTGATACAACTCACTCAAAAAACTTTAGATAAGCTTAGTGTGTAGCAGTTCAAATTTCAATGCTACTGGACTTTAGTTGGTCACTCAACTCAGTAACCACCAAATTCAAGGTTCATTAACTCAAAACCATGGGGTCATTGAACACATTTAAGTCTCTAAATTAACAAAGTGGTTGAAAATCACATGAAAACACTAAAACATGGTCAAGAATGATGCTAAAAGTTTCAAGCCATTTGGACTGCATTTTAACTCCAATTCAAGCTTAAGTGACAGTCTCCAAACTTTCTTAGGGTCACTATGGCAATTAACACTTCTACATGGGAAAACTAGTTAAAAATCGTACAGATGTCTTCAAATACAATCAAGGACAATTCTTCAAAGTTTCAGAACATTTGGACTTCATTTGGACCTAAACCAAGTTTAGATGGTTGTCTTTTAAGCTCTTTGGGGTCATTGTGCAAAGTGGCACCTTATGAAGACCAAATTAGATGAAACTCATGAAGAAAGTTCAAGTCATATTCAGGAGTGGCTTTGCAAAATTTCAAGTATATTGGATGTCATTTGATTCAAGTTCAACAAACATGTCAACTTTGGGCCAATGGGCCCCAAATCTTGGGGTCACTGACCAAAGTCCTGCTTTCAAGTAGCCTAAGTTGTTGGAATTCGGATGGAAAGATCAAGTCATGTTTGGAATGACTCTTCAAATTTTTCAGTCAAGGGAATTTCATTTGACCCTACTTTAGCTATATGTCAACTTAGAGATCAGTGACCCCTAAACCTTGGGGTCACTAACTAAAGTCCTGCTTCCAGGAAGCCAAAGCCGATGAAATTTGGATAAGGGACTCCAAATGTGTTTAGGATTAATTTTCCAAAGTTTCAAAGTAGTTTGATTTCGCTTGGGTGGAAAACCAATTAACTTACTGTAATATAAGGGGACACTAACTAAGAACATGCAAATATGGGGTCATTGATCAAAATCCTACTTCTACAAAGCTAAATTACATGAAATTTGGATTAAGCCTTCAAGTTCATCGACGTCATTTGGACCCTGAATAGCAAAAGTAAGGGCCAATTTTCATGAAAAATCAAAGGGAGGGTTGACCAACTTCCAGAGGTCAAAAGATGAAGAAATTTCTATGGCATGCGAAAAATAATTCTAGAAAACATCCCGCCAAGTTTCATAAAGTTTGGACATTGTTTGGGCCCTAAACTGATAAAAATGGGTCATATGAGCAAAAAGCCCATAGATGGGCTTGTTCGTGACCGGGGGGCCACAGTCACTGACACCTGTTGACTATTTCTGGTGTTTCAAGTAGTTTCTCTACTTTATTTCGAAATCTAACTCCATGTAACTCCCGCAGCTAGCTTTGAAGGCTATAAAAAACACACTTGGGCACTTGGGAAGGGGTTCTAGAGGTTCCAAAGAAGAATTGCACAAGTTTCAAACACTCTCCGCTCTTAAGGTACTTTATTTGCAACACCTTGGTAAGGTTCTTCATCATGAACATCCTTTGCAACTTAAGTCTTCTTCCATATCTCAAGGTGAGGCCATGGCTACAAGTGGAGATGGCTTTTACTAAGTTTTGGAAATCACATGGAGACTCCTTGCTTGGCCATGGCAAACCAAAAAGGGAATGAACATCATCTTTGTTTTTCCCACTTAATGGGTACCACTGGCTTCACAAAGTTGTGTTTACATCTTCTTAAGCATCATTTCGGTCCTTGAAATATATAAGACCAGAATGACACAACTTTAGCCATACTTTGCAACCCCTTCGGATTTGCAAAAACTTAATCCATAATCGAAGTGGTGATTATCAAAGACCATGGGTGCTTCCGACATCAAACTTGGCCTTCCAAATTGCTATTTATATGTTCGAACTTTGAAAAGCATAATCTACAATACTTTGGAGGAGCTCTAGAAGCAAACAGATAGAGGAAGGAGCTAAACTGGCCACTGTCTGTCAGTGACCGGACCCTATGGTCACTGATAGAGGGTCAATGACTGGGCATGTCCGGTCATTGCCCCCTTTTTCCAAATTTTTCTGCATTTCTTTTCAATTTTTTGTGTATTTTCCAATTTTGCTTAGTTTGGATCACATTTGAGACCAGAGGGAGGGACTGTTATTTTCTACAACATGCAAATAGTCTATATCCTTGAGGTCAGAGTATTGAACTCTGTAAACAAAGGGAATTTAATTATGATCCATGGTTTTATTCCCATTTTTTTGTGTGTTTGAATGTGTGAATCATCTTTTCATGTACAATAAAAAAATAGTATTGTATGTGGGAAGGTTTTGCTCTAATTTGTAATCAAACTATGCCAAAGGCATGAAAAAGTTTCAAAAAGCTTGAATAGTGCAGAAAATGTGTTGAAAAGTGCTATTTTTCAGTTAGTGACCGGAAGCAATTAGTGATTGAGAGTCAGCGACGGGCATGGCTGGGCACTATCCTATTTGGACGTTGATTGGACTTATATGACTCTAGAAGCACCCTATTCAATACCTTTAATGTCCAAGAGGGGTTTTGGAAGCATTTATAGAGAGACTTTGCACTTTGAACTGTATGCACTCATGAACTTAAGTGGAAGAACTTTGCACCTTGAAGTGTATCGACCAAATCAACACCCTCATATGAATGGAAAGAGTGTTGGTTTGGTCCAAAGGCATAACGTTACTAGCTGTAGGATCACCAATTCGTTTATAAGCCCTCATAATGTTCATATTGAATTAGTCATAAGAACAATAACATTTGCAGTCATGCATTGCCCGGAGTCTTGTACTAATGGATCTTGTGTGATCATCATGATAGTTGTACAGGCTTGATCCTGCATGCCTTATCCTTGGGTTGGATTCAAAATTTTCTCTTGCTTATTAGACTAACTATATAGTCTCGAAATGCTGCCAAAATTTTGGTAGCTAGGATTGTCAATATATCACAATGAGATTAAGTTTATGCCTATATCTAACCATTTTAGTTTATCTAATAAGGAGGCCATGTTGGTTCAGAAGGCATTTATAAACTATTTTGGCTAGCCCTAGAGGCAGCCATGTTGGTTATAAGATTGATATAGTCCTTTGGGCTTGTATTTCAGAAAATACAAATGGGTTCTTTAATCATTACTTTTGACAAATCTAAGGAGAGATTGTTCAAAATCTCCACAACCCAAACTAGTCCATCTGTAAAAACTTGTAAGCGGACCCGGATTGACAGTAATATTCCTGTATCAAGAGTCTCAGTTTTTCAAAGGCTTTTTACTCCCATGTGCTTGATAGTGTCCCCCAATCTGAATGGGTCATCAGTGATCTCGAGGCTCATCAAGATGACTGAATTTCTAAAGCCCTGGGTTTCCAAATATACCCAGAGTCCATTTAGGACCTTTACCAAGGTTCAGGAGAAACCTAAACTCAAGATGCAATCAATGGGTAACAAAGGCAGTAGCCTCCATATCATTAAGCCTCGTCAAGGGGAAATAAAGGTCTGACTCATGGATCAAAACTTAATGATTCCTGACAAGCCGCATCTTGTGGTTGCCAAGGACCCAAAGTCAACGCTAATCCGACCCAATTCAAACACTTGAGGACCTGCAACAGTTCCTTATATGCAAGAAGGCCTAGAAGGATGTGTCCATTCTAGATGTAACAATAGGTTACCTCAATCACGTACTTCAAAACCCAACAAGGTTGAGAACAAGCCCTTAGCCTCACTTGAAAACAACACGTTCTATCTTCTAACTTAGAAGGAAGGATGAAAGTTCGGCAAAAGGCATCTATCAACAATGATTGTAACGCCCACATTGTTATCCTCACCTTAGTGCACGCTATCCTCACCTAAGAAGGAGGGACAAAAGCGCAGCGGAAGGTGTCTACCATCATTGGAATGCCTACTACGCCATCCTCACCTCAGCGTCTAGTTCACGTTTGAAGGAAGTTGAGCAATTGGTCATTAACATTGCAACTGATCTCTCTCAACTTAAAAATACGCTCCAATAGAAAAAGAAGAAAAAGAAAAATAACGAGAGATACTGTGGACATCCTCTCGTTTCCCACTTCCAATCTAATGGATTGGGAACAAGTAGTTGGCATTTTCAAGCTGATGGTGGTCGGATTCAAAGATCAAAACTTGGTAGCAGGCTACTTAGTCAAATTGAAAGAAAAGCCCTAGCCCATTATGTTGAGCCAAAAAAAAAAAAAAAAAAAAATACAAATGTTGCAGTAAAGACATTATGAGCAAATTCCAAGCCAAGGGGACATAAACCTTAGGATTGTGGAATGCAAGGTTAAGTACTGGATCCAGATGTTTAAAACAAATGCAACTCACTCAAAAGACTTCATTTGAGTTTAGGGTGCAATAATTCAAATTTCAAAGAAGGTGGACTTCATGTGGTCACTCAACCCATCAAACTTCAAATTCAAGGTTCATTAGCTCAAAGTCTAGGGGTCATTGAACACACTCAAGCTTCTGAGTTACCAAAGTAGCTGAAAAATCACATAGTAACTTCAAAGTATGCTTTGGAATGATGTTTCAAAATTACAAAGCATTTGGACTTCATTTCAGCTCAAATTCAAGCTTCAGTGACTGTCTTATAGCTCCTTGGGGTCACTATGACAATTGATACTTCTACATGTCAGAATCATTTGAAACTCTTGGTGGAAGCTCAAATTATATTTGGGAGCAACTTTGCAAAATTTTAAGTCAAGTGGATGTCATGTGACCCAAAATCAACAGACCCATCAATTTTCGGTCATTAACCTCCAAGGCATGGGGTCACTGACCAAAGTTTTGCTTCTAGGTGACCAAAGTTGATGAAATTTTGACATAAAACTTAAGTTATATTCAGAAGTGGTTTTACAAATTTTCGGCCAAGAGGACTTCATCTGACTCTACTTCAACTACGTGTCAGTTAGGAGTCGGTGACCCCCAAGTCATAGGGTCACTAACCAAAAATCATTTCTAGGAGGCCAAAGCAAATGAAATTGGGATTAGAGACTCAAAATTTTATCAAAGTCAATTTCCCAAAGTTTCAAATCAATTGAACATCATTCGGGTAGAAAAACAAGCTAATTGCCTCTAATATAAGAGGACATTGACTTAGAACATTCAACAAATGAGTCACTATTTGAAATCCTACTTCTACAAATCCAAACCACACGAAATTTGGATGTACACTTCAAAATTCTCCTAAAATCAGTCCTTCTAAGTTTCAAATCAATCCGAGTTCATTTGGGCTTCAAATAATTGAAACAAGGGTCCATTTTCATGAAAAGTCAAAGAGAGGGTTGACTAACTTGAAAAGGTCAAAACAAGCTTGAATTTCTATGATACACTCAAAATAGTATTAGAAAGTATGCTTACAAGTTTTTTAAGGATCGGACATCGTTTGGACCCTTAAATAGATGAAAATGGGTCACATATGCAAAAACCTCAAAATTAGGCCGTCCGCGACTACGGCCATGGTCAAGGACACCTATGAAGTGGCTTCTGGTAGCTTTCAGTGGGTTTCTCCACTTTTAAATTACAATGTCCCAAAACTCCCTCAACTGCCTCTGAAGTCTATAGAAGGCAAGTTTTGGCACTTGGGAAATGGTTTGAAAAGTTTGAAGTAAGTTTAAGTTAGTTTCAATAGGACTGAAGTAAGATTCAAAGAGTTTCGACTACAATCATAAGGCTTCTCAAGCACTACAAGCATTCAATTCACTCTTCTTCTCCTTCTCACTAACTTAAGGTGAGAAATAGTTCAGAGGAGGAGAAGAGGCTTGCTTATTACTTAAGGAAGATGAGTGTCAAGGCTATTAAGCATACTAATAGATGAGACCGCATTCCTTTGGTTCTCTCACTTTAAAGGGATTTAGGCCCATTTTGAAGTTGTGAACAAGCATCTTTAGGTTTCATTCTAGTCCTTGAAAATTATAGGATCAAAATGATACAACTTTTGCTTTATAAAGCACCCTTTTTGAATTTGCACAAAAGTGATCCGTAATAAAAATGTGATGATTACTAAATGTTATAGTCTATTCCATGGTCAAATTAAGCACCCTTGGCGGTCATTGAACACTCTAAAAGTCCTGATGGCATCACAAAAATGAAATGGAACAAAAACTGGACAAACAGTGGCCATTTCGGCCACTGTCTGTCAGTGACAGTGGGCCACAGTCACTCCTTCCTTGCATTTTTTTTTCTACATTTTGGTCCCTTTTCATGTATTTTTTTTTTGTAATTTTCGAGTTTGGATCATACCTGAGACTAGAGGGCAAGGTTGTAATTTTTCAAAACTTGTAAACAACCTGCATCCCCAAGGTCAAAGCGTTGAACACAGCCGTTATAGTAGCCTTGAGAGGAGGAAATTTATTTTGGCTGGATTCTTGGGGGATCAAATGGTTTAAAAGATAATTTTGTTTAAGTGGCATTGGTGTGGAATATTTGAAAATGATAGTCATGTATACATTTTTCACCATGCACATAAGTCTTGGTATGAATTTGAGAAAGTTTCTGAAAATAGAATAGCGAACCGGATTTTGAAAAGTCTGAATTTTCGATCATTTCGGATTTCGAAAGTATTCGATAGGAGTTGATTTTATTTTTGGAAGTTTCTTTTACTTTTGCTAGTTTTGAAAAAGAATTTTGTCGGTATATTTACTACAAACCCACATGAGACACAACTTGTCCACTAGGGGAAATCTAGGGGTTTAAAGGCTTGTTATATGCGCTAAATGCAATAAGAGTACCAACGAAAGTGGTTTTATTTTCATACTTACTTGTTTTTCTTAGATTAGGTCAAAGAACTTAAAACTTTTTATTCACAACTTTTACTAAGGGATTAGCAAAATGCTTGTTGGTGGGCCGGGGGGGGGGGGGGGTGTGTGTGTGTGTTAAGTTCATGCATTTGCATCATTTAAGCATAATTTTAAGGTGGCTTAGAGATTTAATTAGGTGAATTGCATCATTAATCATTTGAATTCATCATTTCATGCATTTTTACATTGGGACCTAAATTTGCATATTTTTTTACACGTTTTCTACATTCTTTAAGAATTTTTTGCAACTTTTCTTCGAGGAGTCCAAATTTGAGTAAAACTATGTCTGGATGGGTTCCGCTTTAATGTGGGCTCTTCATTATTTGATAGATTTAATTAGAATGTGCAAAAAAGTGTATGACCCGCAAAAATTTGATATATTTAATTACAATGTGCCAAAAAGTGTATGACAGGCAAAAACCCAAGAAAATCCAATTTGATAGAGATGTTGTGGTATAATGAAACTGTGCATTTAAGAAGGGCCTACATTCTTGGATGTTCCTAACTCACACTAGATGTGCATCCAACAAAGTTCTCCTTTGCATGTGGACTGGCATCATAGTTTGCGGTTCCCACCTCCATATTCTACACATTGCAAAAAAGCTTCAAAAGAGAAGAATTCACACGTGGAGTGAATTTCAACCTAGGCAAATGTTCCATACTATGCTAGCAGTGTGCATATCATAGCCAACATTGATATGAGTTTCCATTTCTTGCAAAATCCAATACAACTTGAAGATAAAAGTGAAAGTTGCAAGTTATTCCAATTAGAGAAGACTCTTTGTGGCAAGGAGTTTGAGTTGAAAACCAATCTGATAAACTCTAAGATCTCTTCATCAAGATCTTTACAACTTGGAGTCCAATCAAGATTAACATTTTAAAGTCTGAAATTTTGCAAGTATGCATGCCAACTACCACATCAACCTTGAGGTTACACACATCCACTACAAGATTGAATTCAAGCGTGTGTCAAATACTCTCTCCTTTCATCTCTTATGAATTTAAGAGATTTAGTAAGATAAGAAGATCAAGATGGATGACGTCTTCTACTCACATGATCACCCATCCTCATCTTGGATTGGGTTAAAACTGATCCCACCACATGCAGATATGTTGTCTCAAGAAAATCCATTAGCAAATCTTCTCAAGAGTCCAAGTTAAAGTGGGTAGTCCATGCACTATGGGACTTTCCAAATTAGCAACTCACATGAAGTCTTGTGCACTCCACTACAATCCAAGTGAGGTGTTCTAAAGCATATGCAAGATTACACTTTTTTAACCTTAGCGCATTTTGTATTGTATGGCCATAATGGTAAGGTGGTCCCCACTGGTCCAAATTGGATGCTAACAAGAGATCATGGAAGAGAAAAAAAATGGAGATCAAAGAAAATGGATTTTGAAATTATCAAAGCACCCATCTCATCTTTTCATAGAAAATTGGAGATAATGGAAAAGGCTTTAACAAATAAAAACTCAGGCCATTATATATCCCCCATCTCACAGCCATGATGAAATTATGGGTCTACTCCCTTTCAATTCAAGATGATTGAAGAAAAAACATGGCATGTTGGAGGAGTTTGCATCACAAACAGAATTAAAAAAGGTGGACTCTTGTGTGCAAATCCAATTGGCCAACGAAGATCTTCATGTGATGGAATTTCAATTCCATCCAACCTGTGACACACACTATTATAAATAGAAGAAGATCCCACGGCTATCAAAATCATCAAAACCCCTGGATGTGCAACTCATCTCTCTACTCTCTCATTTTGCTTTTCTCTCTCTATATAATGTGATTTGAGAAATATTTCGAGTATTCTGGAGCCGTGTTTCAGAAGTAGACTAGAAGAGTGTTGAGAGAGTCTTTGTTCTCACAGTGATAACATTAATGAGGTTTGCTTCCTTTGCAATGGAGGAGTAGATTTTCGGGTCGGAGCATAACGATAAAGTTAAGTGATTGTACTTTTAATTAATTTGTTAATTTATTCTTTTAAATGTCTCTATAATCATGTTTAGAATAATAGATTTGTCATCGCGCCTCAGGCAAACCACCGTTTTATGTTCATAATAAATTGTTTTCTAATATTTATTCTAATTTTGATAAAATATGCGTAGGCTTATATGCTTTTGATACCATTGTTGGAGGCAGCCGCTAGGATCTTTAGATTTTTTGTATAGATTACTGTGGAAATAACTTTAGATGATGATTATTCAAGAACCATACCTGTGAAATCTCTCTGATTTGATATCGGTCTTACAACAACCCGAAAATCTCAAGACCTTCTACTATATTCCTTTATACTCGAACTTGCACTGGGGTGTGAGCCTCTTTTGCGAATTCTCTTTTCTTTTAAAAACGAGATTTCTCTTGTATGTTTCCTAGAGAGTAATAGTGCATATTTATAGGTTACAATAGGAACCATAAGAAGGAAATAAGGAATAGGCTTTTTATGGAAATAGGAAACCTTAATTTGACCTAAATTAGAATCTAATTCCATAAATTACAATTCAGTCTGCTAAAGAATTATAATTGCACTCTTGTCCTTATTCTTTAAATTATACTTCGAGCTTCTTGTGATTAAATACTTATTAATCTCCTCATGTTAAGATTTCAAATATCCATCGATTAAATAAATATTTCAACTCTATTTAATTAATACCTTTATAATTCATTGAGACCTTACACTTAACTTATTTGATATGTTAGACACAAAGTCTACCTGTGGGTTTGACCTAACAAAAACTTATAGGCTTTATTAAGGGGATATCATCAATCCCTATTATGGGATGTGAATTTCATCAATAAATTAATATGCACCATATACGTACTATAGTCATCTAATTTACTAAGATTATTGACCCCATAAAAGGTCTTACTCCTTTGTAAATCAAAATGCTAAATACTGAATATATGTGTCTATTATTTATATCGAGATTAAGAGTAAAAGCATTCATAATAACCATTGGGATGTTAATCGTCTTATATAGTCGATGTAACAACACTAAACATAAAAGTAGACATGTTCAATGCACACAAAAGCGTACTAGTATATCAAGTCGAAACTATACAATTTCCTGTAGCCCAAACAAGCTTGCTAAAACATCATCCTACAATTGTACCGATGGTGTGTCTAACTCCATCTAGATTGTGAACAACAATAACTTATATTCTATAAGAACCAACAAACAAGTTTTTTGTTTGTAAGCTGAATTCTACACACTAACTTGTTTACTTTATAAAATAGAAGACACACACACACACATAATAAAAAAACAAACAAGCATTTGCATATATAAATTCTTATTAAGATGAAAAGATAAACTTTACTAATAAATAAATTAGTCAAAGACAAATACATAAACAATAGTTTTAGTATAAATCTCCAATACTATGGGACTTTCCAAGTTAGTAACTCACATACAGCCACGTGAAGCCATGTGCACTCCACTACAATCCAAGTGAGGTGAACTATTCCAATGCAAATGCAACGTTTTTAATCTTAGCCCACTTTGTATTGCATGTCTATAATGGTAAGGTGGTCCCCACTGGTCCAAATTGGATGCTGACAAGAGATCATTGAAGAGAAAAAAATGGAGATCAAAGAAAATAATTTTGAAATTATCAAAGCACTCATCCCATCTCTTCCTTGATAATTGGAGATTATGGGAAAGGTTTTACCAAATAAAAACTCAAGCCATTTTATATCCCCCATCTCACGGCCATGATGAAATTGTGGTCCACTCCCTTTCAATTCAAGATGATTAATGAGAAAACAATGCATGTTGGAGCAATTTGAGTTACAAATAAATTAAAGCAAGTGGACTCTCATGTGCAAATCTAACTGGCCAAAGAAGATTGATGTAATACTCCGACCCAAGCTAATCATGATTAGTAAGTAACTAATTGTAATAGCTAATTAATGCGGTTTTATCGTAAACAAGTTTATTTTTGTTTTGCAGAGTCTAGTAGGTCAAGTTCAGGTGCTGGATAGGTAGTTAGGTTGGGTTTGACCTTAACTAAGTAGATAGAAGCCCTTTTTCGTAATTTTAGAATTCATGATTTCATGTCATGCATGCATCATATTGACATCATCTCGATGGTTTTGTTGAGATCGTCAACTTTCGCACTTGACTCGAACGTAATAGTCTTTATTCACTCAGTTGGACCCTCATTTGACTTATATTGGAAATAAGAAAAACTAGAAGGACCTTTCTAGAAAACCTCAAGTTATATATATAACTACTCAAATGGGTTCTTTTACCCATCTTATTTGACCCTTCTTCTGTAGCATCTCTTCCCTCCCAACTCTCCTTTTCTTTTTCCAGTTTCTTCCTCTTTATCCATGGGAGCAAGATCGATTCTGCATGCATGACTCCAAGCACCCATGTCCTCTTTCCAGCTATTCTCTACCTTCCTTCCTTGTTAGAGTTGAAGATAGTGATTCAAATCTCTCCCTGTAGCTTCCTAGCTATAATCTAAGGAAAAATATCTTTCTTTTTGTAAACTTCTTGGTTCAGTGAGTCAAGGTGACTCTCATTCTAACACATGCACTCATCTTCTCCTTCATTTTTGTTGCATGCATGGCATTTGGGGTTTAAGAAGTAGGTGATTCTCCTCAAGTTGAGCTAGAGGAAGGATTAAATAGATGAAAGTTTAATCTAAGGCAAGTATAAGCAAATTTTGATTGAATGCATGTTGGTATATCTTGATTCTTATGATTCCTATAAAAATTTCAATTTTAATGTGTTTTATAACCCTTCTTTTATACTTCTATGTTAATTTGTCTAAATCTGCATATAATTTACAAGTTCTGAAACGAAATCAAACTACTCCAAAAAATCTGAAGCTTATGGCTACGCCGTAGGTCCTCCACGGCTCCAACTCCAGAAAGGAGCAAATTTGAAATTTATACTACGTCAAGTTACGGCTAACCTGCAAAATGTACTATGGCTACGCCGTAACCTAGCCGTAATCTAACTGTAAGCAATTTTACAGCTTGAAAACCCAAGAGTATGAAAAGTGAAAATCCTTCTACAATTAAGCCACAGTCAAGTCGTATAATATGCTATAGCTTAGCCATGGCCAAACCGTGGCTCAACCGTAGAACAAATACGGCTAAGCCGTAAGACAAACCATGGTTTAATTGTGAATATGGGAGAATCTGGGTAACTATGGCTAAGGGGTAGTGCATATTACGGCTAAGCCGTAAGATGCCTATGGCTAAGCAGTAAGTCACCCACGGCTAAGCCGTAAGGCCACTAAAAACTATGACTAAGTAAGTACTATTTGAGACCTTGTAGGGCCTCAGTTTTTAGATCCCTATACCCTATTAACTGGCCCAAAGGAATAATTGAACATCATGAAGAGTCTTGAGGGATGAGACTCATTCATGTGGTGTCATTCATTCGTTAAGCACCTCCCCATGGGTGTTGGTTTAAGGAACTTCGATACATATTTCCGATACAATGTAATACCAAAATAAAAACAATTGTATATCGGATAGCTTAAACCTACATCAAAATACATGGTTAGAAACAATGGATGAGTAGATTAGGGTTGGCTAGTAAACCACCTTGATCCTATGAAATTGAATTGAATTGCATAGCATGTTGAATTACAGTTATTGCCTTCTATTCTTCCAATAATGATTTGAATTGAATGATCATCTTACAATTGATTCTATTTGTGGTATTTCTTGATATACATTTTCTATTGACCTTGACATTGAATTGAATACAAATGAATTGAGCATGGACGTATTACACGCATGACTTGTATGTATACTGTATGCTATTGTCCTTCCTCAACGAATGAATTGTGTGATTTACTCAAATTCAAGTATATTACTAAATCGAAATATTTTGGCTCTACTCAGCCTCAGCCTTATGATACCCAGCGGTGTTGACTTTGGTGTAACATGAACGTTGCCGGGGTAATGTGCTTTTCTTGGAGCTTTCAAACTTCAGGAACTAAAGACTCATTTGTACCTTGGCTCGATCGATAGTGTTCTCAACGCATAGATCCCTAGAGGAAAGATATGGCAAAGTAGCCACATAGTAAAGTATTTCTATTATTTGAATCTTATAGCATGCTTGTTTCAAAATGCACGACATGCCTAGTTATAAAATTGAACTCTATTAATCATATGTCATTAATTTTTTTAGATATAACGCGCATTATCTTAATTATGCTTATACTTTGCTGAATATTGTTATTCATAAGTTGGCTAATGGTGTTACAGGTCCAGATCCCGAACCCAATCTGATACAGACTCAACAGTCAGAGAAGGAGGCCATAGTGGTTCCTTTAGGCGGTAACATACAGACAGCAGAAGTCTACTGATTGATCTATATACTGACAGTGACTTAGTATTATTTTAAAAATGAGTAAATTGGGTAGTTGAGACTTTTAGCATTTACATATAATTGCATCCATGTTGACTGCATTTGTATAACTTGATCTAATTACGCATGTCTTTACTTTCCTGGACTCCGTTCTTTTACCTTCTCTTCATAGAACGTATCTTTGGTGTAGTTGCATGCATATGCTTATCATGTTGGGTTGTACATGTGTTGTGTAGAATTAATATAATAATCTTATGTTGTTAAATATTTAAGATTTGGACTATTTCATTGTTATGATAATATTGTTGAACTGTTTAATGAAAAATGAAGAAAAATTATAGGCGATATTGACAGGCTTCCACACATTGAATGTTTGGACAGATGCTCCGTTCAGCACTTCATATATGTAGGCATATGAATATCCCTTGTGTAATTCTATTCAGACTTTGGTCCGGGTGAGAATTACATGGGAGTACGTGTGTCATTGATTGGGTTTAATTCCAATTCCTGATTTCTTGGGCTCGAGTCGTGACAATCTACATGTGACGGAATTTCAATTCCATCCCACTTGTGCCATGCACTATAATAAATAGAAGATGATCCCACGGCTATCAAAATCATTAAAACCTTTAGACGTGCAACTCATCTCTTTACTCTCTCCTCTTTCTCTTCTTTCTCTCGATAGTATAATTTGAGAAATATTTTGAGTACTCTGGTGCCCTGTTCTAGAAGTAGGCTAGAAGTGTGTTGAGAGAATCCTTGTACTCACCGTGATAACATCAATGAAGTTTGCTTCCTATGCAGTGGAGGAGTAAACTTTCGGGTCAGATCACAATGATGAAGTTAAGTGATTTTACTTTCAATTAATATTGTTAATTTACTTTTTAAAATGTCTCTATAATGCATGCTTAGAATAATAAATCTATTGGTAGACCTCTGTTTTATGTTCATAATAAATTGTTTTTTGATCATTTATTCTTATTTTGGTAAAATATGCTTAGGCTTATATGCTTTTGATATTTTATTCTTAATTTGGTTAGTGATGCTTAAAATAATTTTTATTTTAATCAGGTGATGGAGATCTTGGGTTCTTTTTGTAAAAAGTTGGTTTTTAAAAAGAAAAAATCCTTTGGATAAAAAACATTGAGTTGTTTCTAATCTGAGTTATTTTCGAGACTAAAGATTAAATTAAATTGCATAATTTGGTTATTAAATTCATTTAAGGGATTCCTTGTTGCTCAGATTTACTTTTATTATCATTATCATTAATTTATTTGAATAATAGTTTTATTTTGATTTCTCATTCATATCTTGATTTATTTTTATTCATGTTTATTTTATTGTTATTAAAAAATCAGATTAAAAAAAAATAAATTTCAAAAAATGCTCCCTGTGGGATCGACTTGTACTTCCACTATTTCAAAAGCACAACTGTGCACTTTCAGTTTTAAGTTGATTGATTAAATTTACATCATCATGCAAACCATGACACGTGCGTGATGAAACTACTTCAAGTTTTTAATTTTCCCTACTGTAAGGTCCTGAATTCCACTAATCTCGATTATACTAATTAATTTTGCTTCCTACTAATTAAACCTTATTAAGGCTAATTTGATTCAAAACTCTTTGGGCTTGGGTCTTGGATAGGTAGTTGGGCCAAGTTCGAACCTTACCTAAGTAGTTGAGGACACTTTTGTAATTCGTTCATATGTCATATGGACATCTCATCAATTGTATTCGGCCAATTAAGGCCACGTGACCGAAACCGTAAATACCCCAAAGAAATGGGTTTGCATGCAAAGGCAGGAAAAATTCTATTTAAAAAGAGGGAACTCAACGTCCCTTTCTTCTTTCTTCCTTTTCCTGGATGCTGGAGCTGTTTCTCTCCTTCTTAATTTCTCTGTCTTCACTTTAGCATTTTGAAATGCAACTAGGGTTGAGAGTCTTGCATGCTTTAGGGATAGTCACCACCCATCGTCCCTTTCTTCGTAAAGAGTATTTTCTCTTTGGGAAGTACGTCCTTATTCAAGCTACAACCCACTAAAGTGAAGGCTTTACTTCCATTTCATATCTTAAGGCTTGTTGGAGTCAAGAAGACTCAAATCTATGACATGCATGCATTGTTGCATCACATTCACCATTTGCATGTTTTCATGTAGAGAACCCACTTTTCATTGGAGGTTTTCCCTAATCACACAACAAGGAGGAATTAGTGAGGGCAAGCACTGTTAAAAGGCAAGTATTAAAGTGCATATATGTTGCATGTGTGTTCAAGTTGTTGATTCTTAGACTAGTTCTTTCAATCTCAGATTACATCTCTTTTACCTTGTTAAATGAATATCCAAATATGAGGTGTTGAATGAGTTAGAATGTAAGTATGGAATATGAGGGTGTGTGAGTATTGAATCCCTTTAAGGATACTCTGGTGAAGTTATAGGAACTCCTTACAACTCAGAGTTCTGTATTGAAAGTGAGTTACAGAATTAACTCTAGAATTCTGAAGCGTACGGCGAAGCTACGGTTAAGCCGTAAGTGTTTACAGCTTAAAGTCCAGAGAGCAACACAATTTGTTTTTGTACTGTGGCTTACCCACGGCTGCACTGTGAAATGAATTACGGCTAAGTCGTGCCCAACCCGTGCCCAAGCCGTAGTTTTTCTTATGGCAAACTTTTCAATTTCTTTTACGGCCTACACATGGCTACACCGTGTAATGCCTTATGGCTAAGCCATGACCTAGCCATAACCCTAGCCGTAGGCTTAGCATGGCTAAGTCGTAGGTCAACATACGGCCAAGCCGTAGATGTGCTTGGAATTTAAGAGGAAACTTGAGCCACTCGGCTAAGCCGTAACATTGTACACGGCTAAGTCGTAAGAACACAGTGACCTTAGGATATTAGGAATTCTCAATGACCTTGTAGGGCCTTCATATTATCACATTCTTTACAACCACACTAGCCCAATGGTAATCAAATGTTAAAGAGGATAAGTGTAGAGTTGTCGCTCATCCCCTTTGATTTTTCGGATGATCTCTCAATGTCACGTCATAGATGTTGGCATAAGCAGGGGTGTCCTTTATGTACACAAGGTAATACAAAGATGCAGTAATGCAATGACACTGGACGTTTTATGAGTACGTCGTGTTGAATGACCTTGGGATCATGGATTATCTAGTATAAGATTAGCTAGTAATTTTCTTTGACACTTACTTAATCCGAATGCATTCATATTGTTAAGATACCTTGTCCTCAACATGATTTATTTATGTATCCACTCTCCCGGGCCAAACCTTGAGGCAAATCAGACCTGAGCTTTTAATGAGTGCGTGTCTGACAAGTCAGAGCTTCTACTGAGTGTGTGCTTGCTAGTCAAATGGTTATAGCTGAGGTTGAGAGGGTTCGAGCCTTCATAGCTCATATAAGTATGCTTAGTTTAATTATTTGTTACTTTGCTCTTTCTTTTTTTCATGATTGATTATGCCTTCAGACCGATATTCCTTATGTTTGATATGACGAGTATGATTGAAAATTATGAAAGAGGTGAATCCGAGTCGGCACCACTTAGCTTGTGCCCTTTGGGTATCCTTATGTCACCACTGCAGTAGTTTATGGAGGAGTTGTTGGCGCTCATCGGGAAGCTAGATTGATCCCCTAGCAACCCATATGTATACTCTCCTTTTTGGGAGAATAGAGCCGCGTGGTTGCCAAGTAGTGTGTACGACATCTTATTTATGATTCCTCACTCATTGTTACTCATGCACAACATGCCTAGTAGACTATTATTGCCCTCTTTAATCAGTGTAATTTATTAAATTCATTTGATACATTATGTTAGTTTCATATGCCTCTGTACTTGTTTAACTGTCATGTTAACAGTGTTACCCTTAGTGTTGTAGGTACGGAACCAAACCCCAACTCAGTTGTTGACACGTCCTCGGAAAGTGCCCCAACGGTACCTCGGGGTATAGAAGAATGGAAGGATGATGATGTCTTTTATTAGCCATCCTACGAGCACGCCCAGTTTGGATGTGATATAGTTGTGATTTTGGTTTTCCACCTGGAGACATTTAAATTGGACCTTATGTACCCGAATTGTTAAATAGTGGTTTTGTGGTACAAAATGTTAATTAAAAATCTTAAGTATATATATATATATAAATGTTGTGGGATATGCTTCTCTAGGTCTTACTCATGATCATTACAGAGTTTTTCGCAGGAGCCCGCTTATGTTGAGTTCTAATCCTACGTGTGGTTAGGCATACCTCACACATTCTTGTGAAATCTCCCTTGTAGGGACTCGTGCATAATTCTTTCATGGTACGAATTACTATGGGATTACGTATTCACACCTTGGGGACCCACTCAAATCCCCAATACCCAGGATCGGGGTGTGACACCAACTTTGGGTTGGAGGTTACTTCATGTATATTTGTAATGGTATTGAGTGCAAACAATGCTTGTTGTTATCAAAAGAATATACTATTGGTCAATCCTCTACTATTTGTCCTTAACATACATGGTATTTGAGAATAGCTCTTACCTTAATGTTAAGGAGTGCCTATTATCATTCGGAGGTCACAGGCTTCCCTACTTTTCCCATATGTAAGTTTTTATTGTCTTATATGTGTGAGTTATATTTTATCTCATCATATGCGTGAATCTCCATTATCTCGCATGTGTGAGCTGTTTCTATTTCCTAACATGTGAGAGTCCCTATTACCTCGTGTGTGTAAGTTGTGTTCCTATTATCTTACATGTGTAAATTGTGTTTGTATTCGGATCGTGCCCCAAGCTAGATTACCCAAAATGGAAAAAAAGCATACATCATATTCATAACAGTTTTGTAATTCTTCCATTTATAGCTATATCTACAATACATGTAAGGTGAAATAATATAATGATTTTAGAAGTTGATGCATGATAAAGGTTCAAAGCATCGTTCATTCCTCCAATAATATGATGGGATTGGTGGGTTTTGGGATATATATATTACAATTTGAGGAGATCATATAAGCTGGATCATCAATATGGAGGAATAAATCAGGTTCTGAGCATCGGGGTAACTTGAATACATTAGATACTTAGTAGAAATTGATAAGAACAGGTCCCACAACACATATTTGGATTGCAAAAATACATATGAATATGATGATTTCATGAAAGACGCAGGCTCTTATATTTAAATGAAATGGACACTTATGAGGACTCCTCTCCATCAACTCGCATGCTAGCAATTTGATGATGGATGCTACTAATTAGACCCTTGCTCCCATGGATTGACACTAGCTCCAGTTTGACATTCATCAAGGCACTTGATTAGTGACGTCCAAAAGTGCGTCCAATGCAATGTTACTAAAGGCGGTAAATTGATATATCAGTATTTTAAGTCACATAATAGGATAGCACAAGGGTCGTCTGATAGTTGGTTGGGTACCCAATTTCAGTGTTTTGATTTGCGGGTTACTCTTTCTGCAGAGCGGGCTTCATAACCTTGGCTATTGCTTCTTATAGGTCCCAGCCTTCCTAGCTGGGTACCAGAAAAGAGGCACATAATTGAAGAAGTTATAAGTGCTCATTCTTGTTTATTTCATCTACCATTACATAATGCATATCAATTAATTCTTGCAGAATAAATCCAAGAAAAGTTCTCCCCTAGGGACTGTCTAACTAGTCCATTCCTCATGTTATTGTCACAAATTAACTACGGCAAGACAGCTACAAATACAAAAAGAAGAAACATCACTCTAGACAAGAATGAACCTTCAGTTCAATAGTGGTGAATGGTGACAATGAACTTGATCACTGCATTGAGGTTAGCCAGGTCAAGGTAGACTGTCTCCAACACCGCGAACCCTTGAGCAAATCGAAAATACCCTGTTCCAGACACCACTGACACCTCTCTTTGCTTCAAAAAAAATCGGTCTGCCCCCTGGATCTCAATGGTGCTACCATTGTACTTTTTGTTAGTGAATACTATGGAAAAGAGAAGATGAAGATTAGAAGCATCCAACGCCGAGTTAACATAGATCCCTTGCGCTCGTCCAATCTCTTTGGATTGCCGATCTAGCCCTTCTGTAATTGCATCATCCACAACCATGATCGTCGCGAAGTTGAGTATGCTTGAATTTGTAGCATTCTCTCCCGCCACAGGGACCGCCGTTACATTCTTACCAGATTCCCAATCTTGCATGTAGAAAACCATCTTGGTCTCTTTTTCCTTCATCCGCATGCTTCTGGCTTCAAAGCTGTCCACTGTGGTTGTAAAGATCACCACCAGAAATGCTATTTTCACCAGTGTCATTGGGGCCATTTGATGTATGAAGTGGTCTACCCTTTTTATGAATCAAATTGGAGAGGCCTACTTTTATGTTCTGAGTTCATTAAATGGAGGGCCTATTTATATTGGATTGCTAGTTAAGATGTTTTTAACTGGATCTGAATTATGTTTGAAGGATGAGTACGAGTTGTAGCATCTTTCAATGCTGACAAAAGATTGAAGTAGTTGGGATGTTTCATGGATGTTCTAATTGTAAGATGATGTGGAGCTTGGAGATATGTCCAAGAACTCGGATTACAACATCTCTTTTCCCATGGCAACTGTCATTTCTCTTACCCAACACCACCGAGTTCGACAACATACTTTTATTTTTGTGAACCAAACTGGTGCATGGAGTTGTATTTTTATCTCTTTTTTAATTATTGTTTTCTTGTATTTTTATCCGTGAACGCTCCCAAATCTCAGCGGTGCGCTAATTACTCTCAGTAAATTAATTATGGTATTGGGAAAATGTTGGTTATTATCAAGTGTGTGGATTCTGCGGGATATATTTTTTTAGAGAAAAGAATGTCATAGAAAATAAATTGATCTTCAATAATTAAAATTTTAAAAAAAATTAATTATATTTTGGATAATTCTATCAATTTGATTTTTTTATAATCTTTTTATATGTTTTTACTAATGCTTTAGATAATGCTGTGATTGTCTTGCTCTTTACTCATAATTAACATTTTCAATTTTTGCCAAATATATTGTCTTATATCTCAGAATTCACATTTTCCAGTGCTGTTTCTTTGGAAGTTAAAATGTCTACTACCTTGATCGCTTGTGTGTAAAGCATGGCATTTATAAACATGTATGAAAAAGTGAATAAATAAAAATTAATCATGGTAGTAATGATATGGGGCCGTTTGAAAAGTCTATTATCATGCTCTTTTCCTCTTAATACTGTTTGAAAACTGTTTATGACTGTTTGGTAACCACCTTACCTACCTCCATTTCAAAACTGATAAAAGAGGTTTATCCCCTATTTTGGCCAGCGTTAAAAACGACATGATTTGAAACAGACACTTGCATCTGAAGTGGAAAGACAACCCCTTTGAGGCGGTAGTTTAAGAATTACTACTTTTCTCTTTTGTTTCTTCAATTTTAGGATCTAAACAATGATCTGGACCGTTGGAATCATGAATAAGGTCAAACACAAATAATATTCCAAATTCCAACCGTTGATGTGCCTTGGATCTAGAGATATTTTGGGAAAACTACATAATATTGGAACACATTTTTTGGATTTTGTGGGCCCCATGATCACGATCAGAACTGTTAATCCTTTTTGGCAGATTGAAAATGGCAATATTGAAGAATTCCAGCCACTGATTCTGTCCATATTTAGAGAACATGATAAAAAACTGAGAACCGTTGGATAGTCCCACATTTTCTAGACAGCTGAACCGTGATGTTTCATCAGTTTATTTTTAAAATTTTTATTCTGTATTTTGGGCCAGGAAGTCCCCATCTTAACCGTTGGAAATATGTAGCACTTCAAATACAGTTATGGGTTCAAATTTGAGCCATTGATCTATCATGGATTTTGAGATATTTCGAAAAAAATGGACCATTTGATGTAATTTTATGGACTTTATGGCCCATATATCAAGATCCGAACAGTTGATCCATTTTCGATACTAAAGAAGGCTATGGGGTCAAATCTAAAAGCTTCATTCCTTATAGATCTCAAAAAAATTAGAAAAAAAAATTTGAACCATTGATTTAAAATAGTTTATTCTAATTAGTCATGTGTTACCAAATGAGACTGTTTCTAAGACATTCATTCCAAATAGAGCCATATAAAATAGATCTATTTCACGTAGATTTATTTCAAACTAATAAGATATGCCAAACATGTCTATAATTTTTATAAAAAGATCTAGGCTTAAAATTTGATTAGACAGTTAACTAAAGAAAAACTAAACAACATCAGTAGAGGAAGTGGTCTTTTCTTAAAAAAAAATAATATACCGCTAGCTATTCTTTTCTTCTTTTTTATTCTTTTTTTTTGGTCTCCGTTGCTTTTGTCCTTTGCATGCATGCAACAGGGGGGTGGGCCACGACTGCACGAGAGAACTGGGTTCTCGTATGGTAGATGATTGAGAAAATGGGTTGAGGCTGAAGCACGTGGGTCAATCTCAAAGAAATTTGGATCCAAGATCACATCACAAATCTGCAATGGGCAAGAGGATTCTATTTGTTGGGGTTCGTTTGGGTTAGTGGAGACCGAGCCTCAAGGCTTGAGGTTATTTTCGTTATGCTATGCAGCATTTTATTTTGTAATGTTACTGTACCCACTAACTCTGATAGAGTAGATGGAGAAAACAGTTGATGAAGTTCTTTTTTCTCATGGAAGTAAGTATTTTGGCTGACAGCGGGACTACCGTGCATCTTTGCTGCACCATAATATGGTGGAGAAACTCATCATCATCATCATCAAAGCATAATTCCAACCATGTTGGGGTCGACTATATGAATTCTGTTTCATCATTCCAATTTATTTTGAGCTAAATCTTTAGATAAGTTAAACTTCTTCAAATCTAATTTAATAACCTCCATCAATATTTTTTTCGGCTTACCCCTATCTCTTGATGAGCCTTCTATCTGGATAGCTAAACTTTTCCTCACTGGTGTCATAACCGGCCTAAGCTCAACATGCCTAAATCATCTTAAATGGGTTTTTCTAGTCTTATCCCCTATTAATGCTACCCCTAAATGCTCTGATACCACTTATTGTGAATATGACACCACTGTTGTATGTGTGTGTGCATAGGCAACCAAGATTAGCAATCAACTACACAAAAAGATAAGAGATTTACATAGTTTGACAAATATGCCTACATCCACGGGAAATCAATTTCCATTAAATTCTCCTCCAATTTGTTAATCCACAGCCTTGGAGTTTCAGTATATGTCTAGGGTTACAGATTACATCAATATATATAATCATCATTTTTTTTATCCTTCAAGAACTCTATTCTTAGAAAAAATGAAAGTCCTAATTCTATTAAGAGACTACTGTTTAACAAACAGAAAATTTCTGACATAATTAGGGAAACTACCAAAGACAATGGACCTAATTTTTGTCTAGACCACTTGGCTAACAATCTCCCTCTCCAAATCATGGGAAAGACGCCCTGAACCCTCATTAGGAGTTCAAATCAGCCAACTCTTAACATAGCTCCAGCTTTTTTTAAGACATGACCTTTATCATCATGTCTAAAGGATTCTTGTCAGCGTGAATCTTTTTCAGCTTCATGAAGTTTTTCTTGATCACCTCAAGAACTCTATTCTTAGAAAAAATGAAAGTCTTAATTCTATTAAGAGACTATTGTTTAACAAACAAAAAATTTCTAATATAATTAGGGAAACTACCAAAGACAATGGACCCAATATTTGTCTGGACCACTTGGCTAACAATCTCCCTCTCCAAATCATGGGAAAGACGCCCGAACCCCTCATTGGGAGTTCAAATCAGCCAACTCTCAACATAGCTCCAGCTTTCTTTAAGACATGACCTTTGTCATCATGTCCGAAGGATTCTTGTCAGCGTGAATATTTTCCAGCTTCATGAATTTTTTTTCGATCACTTTACGAATCCAATGGTATTTGAAATCAACGTGCTTCATGTTACCGTGATATGCAGCATTCTCATTGAAATTTATAGTACTCCGACTATCACAGTAAATTACATATTCTTCTTTCTTTAAACCCAATTCTTGAAGGAATCTCTTTAACCAAAGCATCTCTTTTCTTGCTTCATTAGTAGCTATATATTTCGCTTCAGTTGTAGACTATACTGTACACTTTCACAACTTCGATTGCCAAGAGATAGCTCTCCCTACGAAAGTAAACAAATAACCAGAAGTCGACAACCGACGATCAAGATCACTTGCAAAATCAGCATTAGTATACCCTTTCACCACTAGTTTTGAGCCTCCAAAATATAAGCACAACTTAAAAGTACCTCTCAAATACCTGAAGATCTACGTCATTGTTTCCCAATGCTCTTTTCCAAGGTTAGATAGAAATTTACTCACTAAATGCACAACATGAGCAATGTTTGGCCTTGTACAAACCATGGTATACATAAGACTCCGCACAGCAAAAAGGTAAGGAACAAATGCTATTCATTCATTTTCATCATTTCTAGTAAGACACAAGCTCTTGGTTAGTTTGAAGTGACTAGCTAGAGGTATCCTAACTGGCTTAGCGTTCCTCAGGTTGAACCACTGAAGTACTCGTTCAACATATTTCTCCTGTGATAACCACAGCTGCTTGGCACTCCTGTCACAATGTATTTACATGCCAATATCATACGTGTGGGACCCAAGTCTTTTATGTCAAACGACTTTGACATCTCCTTTATCAACTTACCAATCAACTTGCTATCTTGTCCAACTATTTACATATCATCTACATATAAAAGAAGGATGATGAACCTACCATCGATAAATTGATGAACATAAATACAGTGATATGTAGCTGTCCTCCGGTACCCATGACTCAACATGAATAAATCAAACTTCTTATACCACTGTCTTCGGTGTTTGCTTTAGTTTGTACAGACTCTTTTTCAACTTACAAACCATTTGTTTTTTTCTTTCTACCTCAAATCCCTCTGGTTGAGTCATGTAGATCTCTTCTTTCAAGTCACCGTGAAGAAACACAGTCTTCATGTCCATCTGATCAAGCTCAAGGTCTATGCTGGCGGCTTACCCAAGACAACTCTGACAGAAGTTATCTTTACAACAAGAGAAAAAATGTCACTGAAGTCGTTGCCTTTCGTTTGCGCAAAGCCTTTACCACTAACTATGCTTTGTGCTTTACCAGTTTTTCATTCTCATCCTTTTTCAGCTTGAACACCTATTCATTTTTAGAACATTTCTTTTATTAGGAAGTTGCACCAGGTCATAAGTCTTATTCTTCTTCAAAGAACTCATTTCATGTTGCATAGCCTTCATCCGCTCATCTTTATCATCATGAGTCATTGCTTCTTGGAAGTTCCCTGGCTCTCCTTCATCAGTAAGCAAATATATTCATATGCAAGATACGTAGTTGATGATTGACGCTCCCAAGTAAATCTCTTGGTTTAAGGTTCCATAGTTACTAACCGAGGAGATTGCAACTCCCCCTACTCAACACCTTCATCATCTAGCAATCCTTGTGCCTCATCACGATCCGGATCATTTTATCTACCTTCTCCACCTATAATCTGCCCCAGAGAAAGAGTGAGTGTGAGATCAACTATAACACTCCGACCCAGCTTGATCTCGTTTAGCAGCTAGTTAATCTTGTTTTTGTTGCTAATCGTGTTTTGTTTATGTTTTATTTTCGTTACGGGTCATGGATAGGTAGTTGGGTTGAGTTTGACCTGGATTAAGTAGACCAAGCCCTTTTTCGTAATTTTAGCTTTTCTTAGACATGGTCAATTTTGCATCATCTTGATGTCAACACGTGTCTTTCGTTGAGCTCGTTAACCTTCGTAACTACGTCGTTTGCAACCGATGTCGTGTGATTCGATTGGACCCAGATTTGACTCAAACTGAAAATAGAATTCTCACTTGGCCTTCATTGTAATTTGGACACCACATTAACTTATATAACTTCATACGATCGACAAGTTTGCTCTCTCTCTCTCTCTTGTTTTCTCTCATTCTCCTCACTGTGCACGTGGAGTTCTCTCTCTCTCTCTCTCTCTCTTGAATTCTCTCCTCTGGATTCTCTCCTCCATCGATCGAGAGGAAGTTGGTTCCTTTGCATGTGAGGTGAGTGGAATTCTTTCCATTCCTCTCATTTCCTTTCTCTATCTCTTCTCCTTCTTGTTTCTCATTGCATGGTGTGTCTGTGAGTCCAATTCTCATGCATGCATGTTGTTTGATTTGTGTTAGGTTGTGTTGGGCTTTAGGACAACAAATTGTGCAATTGAATTCCAATTGAGGCAAGTATAACCATAACTTGTGAGAACCCATGTTGGTATGCATTTGATTTGGTTAGTTTTAAATGAATTGATATGGAAAATGTATTTACAGCCCATTTGATTACTCATTGATTCAGTACTTGTCCATCTCCATTGGAGAATTTCAATTTGCATGGTGTTACAGGAATTCTGTATGTGTTTCAGAAAATTTGACCTCGTACACGTACGGCTAAGCCGTATGGCACTTACGGCTCAAAGTCCAGAGAGGAGAAAAACCCAGTTTTCCTCTACGGCTAGGGCACGGCTAAGCCGTGGATTACCCTACGGCTAAGCCGAAGCTCAGCCGTGACCCAGCCGTAGATCAATACAGGGTGCATTTTCTGGATTTAACTGAGAGTCATCAATTGACAGACCTTCTACGGCCCAGCCACGGCTAAGCCGTAGACCACACATGGCTAAGCCGTAGCACACACACGGCTAAGCCGTATCCCCACTAGGATAATGAAGAACAAGGATAGGTGTAAGGAAAAGACCGATATGGCCTTCATGTTGGAATGTAAAGCACTGAGACCTGCCCAATGGAATGTGATACAACGCGTAAATGATCTCGAGGGCTGCGAATCATTCATGTTCGTTATCCGGATGTTAAGCACCTCCCCATGGGTGTTGGTTTAAGGGACTTCGTGCACTGCTAGATTCAATGCAACACTAGACAACGGTGCATCGAATAACTTAAAACTACATCATCATGCACGGTTAGAAACACCGGATAATTAGATTAGAATTGGTTTGTAAATAAAGATGATTCGATTTCGCATGATTTGTTGCATAACATATTGCATTCGAGTATTGACCTCTACTCTCTGACATGATTACTTGTGTTCCGTTACTTTCACATTGTGATTCTTTACCTTGAGTATGCATGTATGATATGTTCACTCACAGATATGCACGTATGATATGTTGTCACGATCTACTCAGGGTTTTCATGATTGACTCTGCATGGTCAGGCACTAGTTAGCCTCAGCCTTAGGATCCCAACGGGGTGAATTTGGTATAGTTATATGGACTTGCTGCAGTAAGGATATGTCTTGGGGAACCGGACCCCAGGAAACCAAGACTCATTGTATCCTGGCCCGGACAATGGTGTTCTTTGCATGTTATAAGATCCCTCTTTTAGGAGCATATGGTAATGTAGTAGCCACTAGTTATGTACACAGCATGTATTCATTGATTCACTTAGCATATTTCTTTCTTGCATGACAGCCTAGTATACGAAAATGCCTTCTTTAATTTACATGATGTTCTTTATTCTATTAGACACAGCGTGTGTTAACTTGCTATGGTTTATACTTTGCTGAATCTTCGTATTCACAGTTGTTTTTTTTGGTGTTGCAGGGCCAGATACCCCTGCCGAACCCTCGCAGGTCGGCCAGACTCCAGATGAGACCCCCGGGGCCCCATCAGGCCTAGAGGAGTGGATGTGATCACTCCACGGGAGAGCGTTCCTGGCATGCATTGCATCGGAGTCTTGTTCTTGTTGTTTTGAGGATTTCAGACTTGTGTGTATGTCATGACTGTATATGTTATTTTGTTCTTTTTGTAAAAACTTCATATGTAATTATGTCAGTTCGTTCTTGGTATTCTCTTCTTGCATTGTTAGTTGATGTTTCTGATATTTACAGCTTCCGCGTACATGTTTGGCACGTGTGAATGTTCCCTTGTGCGTGTGCATTTAGACTCGGTCTACGTGTACATGTACGAGAGTACGTGTGTCATTAGGTTTGGCTTTTGCTAACCCCCGAACCCTGGGCTCGGGTTGTGACATCAACCCCTCCATCAAATATTTCGAAGAATTATCAATCTTCTCATCATTTCCAAAAAACTGGCCTTCATGGAAAACCACGTCCCTATTTCTGATAATTCTTTTTTTCCCTAGACCCTATAACCTATAGCCAAACTCATCTCCACCATAGCAAAAAAAAAAAAAAAAAAAAAAAAAAGTAAACTCACGCTTTATCGTCTAACTTTGAACGCTCTCCTTTAGTACATGTGCAAATGCCTTACACCGAACACCTTCAAGTGTGAGTAGGAAGCATTTTTACCTATCCATCTTTTCTCTAGAAGATCAAATTTCAAAGGAAATGAGAGAAATTGGAGTGTAGAAACTTGTTTTTGCGATATCGGAACCATCCCGACTCGGATTTTGGATCTGTTTCTTCTAGTGTGCTCGTGGTGACGAAATCTATAGTGTGATCTGGAAATTTTGCAGGAATTGAAGCAAAATTTGAAGTTGAAAACTTCAATGGCAGGAATGATTTTAGCTTGTGGTGCATGAAGATAAATGCAATGTTTGTTCAAAAGTGCCTGCAGAAAGCATTGAAGGGAAAGAATGCCCTTCCTATGATGATGTTAGAAGTCGAAAAGGAGGATATGTTGGAGAAGGTATATGGAGCGATTTTGTTATGCTTAAGTGATGGAGTACTGCAAAAGGTTACTAAAGAGAAAACCGCTGTTCGGTTATGGAAGAAATTAAAGAATCTGTACATGACCAAGCCTCTGACAAACTATTTACATTTGAAGAAATGGTTGTATACTCTCTAGATGCAAAAAGGTATGTCCCTTGATACCCATCTTGATGCATTTGATAAAACTATCATGGATCTAGAAAAAATTGATATTTCAATTGCTGATAAAGACTAAGCTATTATGTTGTTACATTCTTTACCACCCTCATATGAGCATGTTGTGGATACCACGATGTATGGTAGAGATACTCTTTCAAAAGAAGATGTAGAGGCAACCTTAAACTCTAAGGAGTTGAAGAAAAAGATTATGCATGAAAACAATAATAACTTGAGTGAGGGTTTGGTTAAAAGAGGAAGAACAATTGACTCCAGTAATAGGGGCAAACATAGATCCAAGTATAAATTCAATGGGAAGAATATTGAATGTTATTATTGCTAAAAGAAAAGGTATATTCGAAAGAACTGTCTTGTGATCATGAGTTGTAAGTGTAGAACTGTAATGTAGAAATAAATTAGTGAGACTAGGTCAATCCACAGGGAGTAATGTATTTAAGATGTTTCCAACTTGTACCTGTCCTAAATAAAAATCTAAAACTAGCCTAAAAACTAAAAATTACAACTATCATCTCTACTTTCCAAAATTAAATTTATTACAATAAAAGAAACTTACTAAAACTAAAACTCTTAAATCTAAAACTTTCTAAAAAAACTAAGTTACTACAAGATAACACATAGGTTAGAACTTCCAATAAAATAAAATCTAAAATTTAAAAAATTACTAAAAATAAAAAAAACTAAACAATGTTAAAAACTAATTAAAAAAAAGTGAAGAAAAACAAAAGAAAACTTTCCTAAATTAAAAACTAAGTCAGGTTAAGAATCTATACTTTCTACAAAACAATACAATGCAACTAAACAAAACAATTTTCTAAATTAAGAATGAATTTATCCAAAACTATCATTCATGAGAATCTTTCTAAAAAAAAAAAAAATTGAAACTAAACTTTCCTAAATTAATCTATGATGTATGACAATCTAAAAATAATAATAATAATAAAATTACAAGATGAATGAAACATGTGAACTAGACTAATGCAAAGAATGTTTTAATGCGTGAATGAATGAGATATGTATGATATGATGCATGAGAATGGTGTGTAATGCCAATAAACATTAATAATGCAGAAATTTAAAATAAAAGTTCAAGAAATAAAAAGAAAAGTGCAAGAAAATAAATAAAAAGTGCAAGAAGTTAAAGTCGGTAAGCAACTAAAGTTAAAAGCGGTAAAATAAGAAGTCAAAGGCCGTATATTCACTCAAATTCTCTCTTAATCAAGGCCTAACAATTTCTTAAAATATGCTCTTTTATTTGCGTCGTCAATCCAAACAATAAAAACACAAATCAAGCAATCATGCAACCATAAAAATAAGAAGAATATCAAGATGAATGTAGGGTTTGCCAAAAGATCTTATGCCATTAGGAAGTTGTAATCTACAAAAAAGCCAACACTCAAGTTCGTGGATACCAAAGCTTCATTGGTGATCAAGGTTAAATCTGAAATCAAACAATCAAATCAACCTTTGGTCATATCCACAAAACCATTAAAGACAAAGCAAACAGGCATTGTTATTTATACAAGCAAGACATATAGTTCAACTATGTATATAACACCTGCTCAGAATAGTGAACTACTTGGTGTATGATAGTGAAGGCTCTTATATTCATCAAATGTGATTTCGTTGGTTGGTAACTCAGATTTTGACCAAGAAACTCATAAAGTAGCTCCTCCTATCAAGGGAATGCCACCAATGAGGTCTAATACTCCTGTCATTTTTAGTCAACTCATGCTAACATCACAACGAAAGGGTGAGCTGTTTTATCTATACATCGCTTAATGGCTTCATTTGCCTGAAAGATGTGATAATCCTCCACACTACTCAACATGGATTCATCTGTGCTGGGTAGGCTTCCAGCCAGCTTTTCGCAGCTTGACAATGGCAATGGAGTTTCAAACCTTTATGAGATGTCTCAAATTGTTTCATCCCTTGAAGTGGCACTTTATCTCTGTGTTGAAGGTCTAGACAGATGAGCCCAGTGCATGTTATCTTAATGTTTCAAAGATTCAGATTCTTAGTCATATTTTGAGGATGCTAAAAAATGGACACCTCCATGACTCTATTATGGATTGGGAACCTCCACTCTTGCCATGGCCCACTCCATCCCAAATTTATGATTTTGGATGTTTTTACTTCTTTGTGCCTCCATCCAAGCAACATAATCACTCGATTCTAAAGATGCTTCTGCTTCATATCCTATCGATAAGATTACTGATGATGGGAGAATAAGGCTTGACATGTACAACCCTATGGTTTGCAACATGATGAAAAATATGGGGTATAATGTCAAGAAGCCCATAGGCCTTAGGATCAGTATAAATGGAGTTCAAGTCCCTTATGATGTTTTCACTCAAAAAAATGAAAGAAGATCTCCAAAATGGGTGCAGAATTGAACAGCCCCGTCATTGTATAGGATACATTCCTTACAGTAGCATTCCTATGCTAAATCAAGATTTTAGAGAAAGATTTGTGGCCTTCACCGAAAAGTATGACTCTAATAACTCTTAAGAGACTACAGTCTTTAAAGATCCTATTGATTGGGCTGTTTTTCAGCATCTTGAAGGGGTAAGTGATCATGATGACAAATGTTACAAATCACTAAATACTGGCCACCAGAACTAAATGAAGAAATGGACTCATCTCAACACACCTGTTGGAAATGTCTTGCCCTTGATGTAAAAGCTAAAGAGCTAAAAGACTGAATCCATAGAAAAGAATCAAGCCTTAGCTTTGAAAGTGCAATAGCTAGAACTCACCAAGTCCTAGAGGGGGGGGGGGGGTGAATAGGACTATTAAAAATTTCTTTTCAAGAATTAGGTTTTATTAGTGTGCAATCTGAAAGATTAATTAAAATTGAGAGTCCCCAAGAAGATTAAGAGAGATATTCAGAGTTGTGAGTGCTTACAGTGTGTAGAAATGCAACTAGTGTAATAAAGATGTAGCTTAGAAATGATGATCAACTCAAGTGACAAGAATGCAAGGCAACATCCACACACAACAAGCAATAAACACAGTGATTTATAGTGGTTTGGTCCTAGACCTCCATCCACTCTCAAGAGCAATCTATCTTGGTTCCACTAAATAAGAGGTACTTACATAACACACACCTCTTCCAACAGTTTTTTGATTCGGTGGTTTGTCTTCCACCAACTGGGGTTTTTGATCAGGTGGTTGATCCTTGATCTAGTCCACCAACTACAACAATTTTTGATGCGGTGGTTTATCTTCCACCAAATACAGCAATGAGAATTGAAATATTAAAGAACACCTAAACAAGGAATTGTATACCTTGGTTTTGAGTGGTGCTCTTGATGCTTGAAGGACTACCTCCAAGCTTTGGCCTCTTGTTCTTGCTCCTTGGTGATGAAGATCTTCAGATGAGTGCTCAGCCAAGGGAAGAGGTTTTAAGAGGGTTTGGAAGGCTAAGATATTCTCTCAGATTTAATGGAGCCTTTCCTAAATCACCAACTACTCTTCTTGAAACAATAATGGCACTTTGTGGTGTTGGAGAGTATGTGGTTGTGGGAGCTTTAAGATGATTTTAATGGAGGTGCAAAGGCTTAGCTATACTAGTGATTTTCACAGTAATGAATTCAGTGGTTGGAGCAAGGGAGAGGTCCTCTTTAAATACAGATAAGCTCCAACGGATAGATCTATGGCTAAGAACAGAATGGTCTACGGCTTAGCCGTATGCTCTGACAACATCCAACGGCTAGTTTGACCAGATTCAACAAAAATTCCTTCTTACGGTTAAGCTTACGGCTTAGCTGTAAATCCTTATACGGCTTAGCCGTGAGCACCTTTCGGCCTAGCCGTGGGTTAGCCGTAAGCTGAAATCTCCCAAAAACTACTCTCTGGAGAGTG
This sequence comes from Sextonia rubra, assembly GCA_037013555.1. NCBI lineage: Eukaryota > Viridiplantae > Streptophyta > Magnoliopsida > Laurales > Lauraceae > Sextonia > Sextonia rubra. Next base: position 14,652,667 of record JASUAD010000011.1, read on the forward strand.
GCTCGTAATCTTTATGGCTTAGCCGTGAATCATCCTACGGCTTAGCCGTGAAGGCCTTTCGGCTTGGCCGCAAGGTCAACCGTAGGCATTATATGGCCAAATGCACTCTCTGGATTGTGGCCCGTAGATTTTACGGCTTAGCCTTGAACCACACTACGGCTTAGCCATAACATTTTTCGGTGTAGCCGTAGGGTCAGCCGTAGAACAAAGTGATTCAAAATATACTCTCTGGAGAGTGAGCCGTAGGATCTACGGCTTAGCCGTGATCCAAGCCGTAGTACAAATGCAGAGTGATTAGAAACCCTTTTTCCTATTCTATTTCTATGGGCAAGAAGGGTCAATGATACCTTATCCCTTGGCACTCATAGAGAATCTTCGTAATTGATCTTGATCTTTCTAAAACTTGCTTGATCTTCATTGATAAACTTTGAGCTTCCTTGATCTAACTTGACCTTCATAGATGTAACTTGATCTTCCTTAGAGCAAGACTAGACTTGGGTTACGTAATTGACAATACATTCTTACAATAACACTAACAAGCTTAAACCCCCAAATGAAACCCCAAAAGGTTTTACGGAGTTAGAAGTTTCTGAAAATTATGCAGAAGAACTTCCTTCCGAACCTCCAACTGAGGACCAAGTATAAGAAATAAACTTGGGAACCCCAGAAAATCCTTGTCCTACGTCTGTAAGCTCTCAAATCAAAGGAAAAGAACTTGATGTGTATGTGAGTTTCTTGTGAGAGTTCATGGAATGCTTTGCATAGACCTATGCAGAAATGCTAGGTCTAGATCCAAATGTTTTCGTGCACAAATTAAATATAGCAAATGATGCTAAACCCTTAAAGCAAGATCAAAGAAGGAAAAAACTAGAAATCTTGGATAAAATAGAAAAAGAAGTCTAGAAACTCAGAGAGGTTTGCTTCATCAATGAGGTGCAACAACCCGACTGGCTGGCTAACATAGTGCGAGTCACCAAGAAGAATAGGCAAATCAGAGTCTGCATTGATTTTAGAGATTTGAACAAAGCCTATCCTAAAGATGATTTTCCATTACTGATACAACAAATCATGATTACAATACTTTTGGATTTGAAAGGATGTCATTCATGGATAGGTTTTCAGGATACAATCAAATCAAGATGTACAAGGATGACGAAAAGCACACATCCTTTAGAACCCCCTTTGATGTGTACTACTATACTATCATGTCCTTTGGCTTAAAGAATGCTAGAGCCACATTCCAAAGGGTGATGATGAAAATCTTCAAAGACATGTAGCATAAGTTTGTTGAATGCTATGTCAATGACTTGGTAATCAAGAGCGAACAAAAGTAAGATCATTTAGCTGATCTTCGCATAGACTTGAGAGGTTGCGAAAATTCAACCTTTGAATGAATCCTTTAAAGTGTTTCTTTGGAATATCCTCTAGGAAATTCCTAGGATTTGTGGTTCGAAAAGGTGGCATTGAACTGGATCCAGTCAAAGTCAAAGCTATAGTGAAGATGCCGTCTCCAAGAACTCTAAAAAAAACTCAAAGGATTGCAAGGCAAACCGCCTACATCCATAGGTTCATAACAAATATATCTAGAAAGTGCAGAGCGTTCTTCAGATTGATGAAGAAAGGAGTAGACTTTTTATGGGATAAAATTTATGAAGATACCTTTCAAGATATCAGATGATACCTGTAACACTTCGCTCCTGATTAAGCATGTTTAGCAACTAATTAGAAAAGTTCTTAGCTAATTACCTTAGAGTTAGCCTAAATAATGATGCTTAATGTGCCATTGGGATGGATTTAACTTATTTTCTCTTGGTGGGTCATGTTTGGTCCCCAGAGGCAGTTAGGCTGAGTTTAACCTTAATTAGGTAGATTAAAGTCCTTTTTCGTAAATTTAGAGTACATGGTCTAACGTCATACATTCCTCATATTGATATAATTGTGTTTGTCATGTTGAGCTCGTCAATTGTCGTACTTGACTCAAATGTATTTGAATTTGTCTCTGATAGTTGAACCCCATTTGACTTAAACTGAAATTACCCCAAGGAATATAGACTTTCTTATAAACTTCAGAAAGTATTTCATATAAAAGAGCCCAACTATTGCCATTCGAGCTTTTCCCTCCCTGTATTTTCTCTGCTCTAGCTTTCTTTTCCTTTTATCTCTTCATCACCATTTCCATCAACAACCGAAGGTTTTAGTGCTTGCTTGTGTGATCGGAGGTTCTCACCTCCCATTCCATCATCTTCAAGCTCTCCTCATTCCTTTGAAGTGGAATATTTGGCACCCTCTCTTTCTAATCAATCTCTAGCGTAAGATCTTTTCCACTTACAGCTCTCCAGAGTTAAAAGGACTCTTATTCTTGGACATGCACTTATCTCTCATTCTTCTTTACATGCACGTTATTTAGGGTATCATGCACCATGCTCCTCCTCAAAGTTAAGCTAAGAGCTAGAGTAATGCTTTGAATTCTAAACCAAAGCAAGTGCAAGCAAATTTTGGTTTAATGCCTATTGGTATATTATGATTCTTGTAAGTTCACTGAAATCTGTGCATTCAGCCATAACATTCTTAATTTTTCTACACTTTATTATATTATGAAGTTTAATGTTTTTGATGCAGTATGAGAAGAAGTACGAGTTTGGACAAAGGATGAATGAATGAAACAGGTAGGGAATACTCTTTTCATTAGAAATTTGCTTGAGACATTGAAGTTACTTTAGAAAATTGAAGCGCACGACTAAACCATAGGAAGGTTACGGCTCAAGGTCTCGAGAGGTAAAATTTGTAATTTTCTTCTACTGCTAAGCCTAAGCTAAACTGTATAATGTGTTACAGCTCAGCTGTAGCCAAGCCGTGGCTCAGCCGTAGGATCTATATGGTTAAGCCACAAAAGAGAATACGGTTAAATCGTAAATGCATAGGAAAATTTGGGTATGTATGTCTAAGCCATAGTGCAATTTACAACTAAGCCATAAGATGCCCATGGCTAAGCCATAAGTCACCCACGGCTCAGCCATAAAGTAATTGAAACTTGGGGTTAAGGTGGTACTATATGAGACCTTGTAGGCCCTTAGTTACTGGATCCTTTTACCCTATTAACCGGCCTAATGGAATAATGAAAGATCATGAAAGTCTTAAGGGCTGAGACTTATTCATATGATGTTGTCCATTTGTTAAGAACCTCTGCATAGGTGTTGTTTTAGGGGACTTCGATACACATTTCCAATACAATGTAACGCCAAAAGAAAGACAACTGTGTATCGGATAACTTAAAACTACATCATCATGTACGGTTAGAAATAATAGATGACTAGATTAGGCTTGGTTAGTAAAACTACATTGATTCCATTAATTTGAATTACATAGCATATTGGATTACCATTATTGATTTCTATTATTCCGATATTGATTTTGATTTAAAATGATCAGGTAACAATTGATTCTATTTGAATTGTTTCTTAATAAACATTTTGTATTGACATTGACTTAGAATTGAATATAACGAATTGTATGAATGAATTCAACATATATTGTCTTGTATTGTTCTCAATGAATGAATGACACACATTATTCAAAGTTTAATTGAATGAATCAAATTGGTCCAGCTTTACTCAACCTCAGCCTTATGATACTCGGTGGGATTGACTTTGGTGTAGTAATAAACGATGGCCCTACAGTGTGCTTTGGAGCTTTTGAACTCCATATATGAAAAGACCCATTCGTACCTTGGCCCGATCAATGGTGTTCTTAACGCAAAGATCCTTGAAGGAGGGCATGGAAAATGTAGTAGCCACATAGTAAAGTATTTCTATTAATTGATTCTCACGACATGATTATTCAATTGAACAACATGCCTAGTATACTAATTTGACATCTAAAATCACATGTTAATGAATTTTGTAGATAGAACACATATTACCTTAATTATTCTTATATTTTGCTGAATAGTGTTATTCATTAGTTGTTTATGGTGTTTGATAAGTCCTTAAAAATGCATATGTTTATATAGATTTTGGACTATTTTAAAGACTTATTGAGTCAAAAGAGCCTCATTTAGTGTGATCTAGTGGTTTCAAGCATTTTAAATTTTTTCTAGTATTTCTTTGCACAATGTGCTTCAAAATCACACTTTTTGCATACATTCATGAAACCTGCCATTTTTGAAAAATCTTTTTGTGGAAAGTTTTGTAAAAATTTATATTCTCATTTCATGCCATTTTTAGAAAATTTATTTGTGGGAAGTTTTGCAAAATTTATATTCTCATGAATTAAATTCAATTTTCATCATCATTAGTTTATTCATATAAATTCATGAAAAACAGTGTGCATTTTTATAGTCATTTCATGAGAGATGGGCCCACATTTATGCATTTGTGATCTTAGGGGTAAAATTATCTTTTCACATGAATACACATTTGTTTTATAGGAAATTGATGATATGGGTCTCATTTGTAAAGAATTGAGGTAAAGAAATGATTTTCAAAAGAAATAAGAGAAGAATTGAAAAGAAAAAGAAGAAAGAAGAAAGTTTTGCAAAGTTGGCTTTATGGTTCCAAACACATGCATATGTGTAGGGTACACTTGTAAAATATCCACGATGGGGTCCATTTAGTTGTTGCATATTTTTAAGAGATTTTGAAGAGAATTTGAAGAATATGTCATCGAAGATGGAAAAGGAAAGCCACATAGGAGTTCTTTTTGAATAAGGAGAAGATTTAATTGAAAAAAAATTTAAAAAAAAATCTCCAAGCAAGAATTTCTTCCAACACATGTTTTGGATCAGATTTTAGCTGAAAAAATAAAGGAGAAATCAAGGGAGAATTATCATCAAAGATTTCTTCAAGTTTTGAGCCAACAAGGAGAACTTTCCAAAAATGAAGTTGATAATACAAAGAAAGAAAAGGGGAAGTTCTACACTTCATGTGGGCTAAGTTTGATTCCAAAAGAGGATTCTTATCCATAAATTATATATCCAAAGATCTCAATGCAAGGTGGCACATACAAGAAAGGAAAGAAGCATCCAAGAGGGACTTCCAAACAAAGCAAACAAGGAAAGAAAAAAATAGAAAAAAAAATCCCCAAGAGAAAGTCACGTCCAAAGTCTTCTATGGGGCCCATTTTCTTTCAAAGTTTTTATTATTTTTAAGATTTTAAAGTTTGAAAAGGAGTAGGACTTAAAAAAGTATAAATAGGGCACCCCTCTTCCTTATTCTGCATGGCAAAAGAGCTCCTTCTCTAGATCTCTACACTTCATCTTCTTCATCTCTTTCTCCCTTCATCCTAGTCCTCAAGAAAGCTTAGCCCTAAGGCCACACTACACCCTTGGGGATTTCAACTAGAAGAGGTTCTTTCTTTTCCATCCTAGCATCTATTGTTCATAATTGTATTTGACAATTTTTTGTAAATAATTTTTATATGATAGTATATGTTGTTCTTTTTAAAATTTTTCCTCTTTTCTTATGGTTTGTGTGGATACTTTTAATGTTTCTTGTGCTTGGATTGACAACCCAATGTACTATGATCGCATTCGAAGAAATCATGAACCTAGTTTAAACGAAAATTTTGAGAAGATAACTTTACTACCTTTACCGCCTTTATTGCCTTCACTACAATTAAATTCCAGCACTACTACATTTAAATTCTTGTTTTACTACTTTTAAATTTATGCACCTTTTTAAAATTTTCTACGCTTTAATTTTATTTTCTGTACTTTTTTTATTTTTTTTTATTATGTTCATGTTGATTTTAAGTTTTGTTTTTGCATAGTTTGATGGTTGGATTAGAATTCATTGCATGTATTTTCACATCATAGGATTTTGTGCATATTTAAGTTGCTGAAAATTAAGCTTTTAAGATCTGAATTGAATGAAGAAATTTGAACTCAATATACAATCAGCATAACTTAACAGTTTCAGTAAACTACAGGAACAGTTTTTGGCAAAAAGTTCAAAGTGGGTAGACCAGTCAAATCATAATATTTTTCTTTGAAACTTGGTAATATTAAAGTTTAGAATGTGGCCTTTCATTCCTCAGAATTTCAGCTCAAAATAATTTCGGAAGGTTTGTGAACCAGAGGCTTAAACTTTGCCAATCAGTCAACTCGGATCAGAATTTTTACACAGAATTTTGCAAAGTTGTCACGTTCATGCATCATAACTTTTTCGTTTTAGATCCTCTTTCACTTTTGCTTTTTTTTATATAGTTTCTTGCATCAGTAGAGCATGATTTCTAGTGATTAAACTTAGATTTAGGATGCATTAGTATAGTTCAAATCATGCATAAAATTTGCATCAGCATACTAGTTTTCCAGACCTTGAATTTTTTTTAACATCTCATGGCATCTATTGCATTACAAATTTTACTAACTTTCTAATTTTAATTTTATTCTAGTTTTATGTTTTTTTTTAATTGTTTTAGATCATTTCCAAAATTAAAACATCTTTCTAAACTTGTTTTAGTTGAAGATTTTAAATTGAAAAGTTTTCTAGTTTTGGAAATTTTAACTTAGGAAAGTTTTTAACTTTATGGTTTTAATTTTAGAAAGTAGGTTTGTTTTCTAACTTTGATTGTTTGTTACTAACTTGTCTTAGTTGGTTTTTACTAAATTAGGTTTGTTTCTAATTTAGTATAGCTTCTATTTTAGTTGTTAATTTTATTTTTAGTAACTTTCTACTTTTGGAAGTTCTAACTTGTATTTTAGTTTTGCAGCAACTTTAGTTTTATTTTAGGAAATTTTTAGATTTAGATTTTTGTTTTTAGGAAAGTTTCATTTTATTTGTTTATAATTAATTTAATTTTGAAAAGTAGAATGCTTGTATTTGTAAGTTTTTAAATTAGACAAGTTGAAAATATTTTAAGCATAGCTCCCTGTGGATTGACCTGGTCTAACCGATTTTGTTACTGTATCACGGTTCTGCACTTGGAACTCACGAACATGTTACAGGCCCAGATCTCAATTCCGATCTTAAGAAGATTAAGAGGAATTCAAAGAAGGCCTTTGAGAACCCCTCCGGCCTAGATGAGTGGATGGCGGATCATTTTTGATCGATCCACCCCAAAGTGCGACTAGAGCAAGTTTGGACCCTATTTCGGGATGTGACTGCATTAGTTTTATTTTGATATGTATAGGCCATGATTCCTTCCATTTTGAAACTGTATAAACCCTTCCAATTGTTCAAAAACTTTCTTCCATTTTGTAAAGACATGCTTTATTGTAACTCTTATCCATAAAGATGTGTTTTAGTTGGTGTTATATCCTCTTGTTTCATGAATGATATTAACATGTTTTTGCATTTGAATGCTTGGACATATGTTCGTTAAAAGCATCTCACATGTGTAACTAATGTAACTTTCCCTTGTATCATTCTACTTAGACTCAAGTCTAGGTGTGAATTACACGGGAGTGCTTGTGTCACTTTTTAGGTTTTAATCTTAATACCCTAAATCTTGGGCTCGGGTTGTGACATACATATTCGTATGGTCTCAGAGCATGAAACAGTCATTTCAAATCTCTTAGGCATGTAGGAACTTGGTGAAGATACGATAAAATTAAGTGTATATCAACTAATTAACTATATAGTCTGAATATGTTGATAATGGGTATTTTTAAATTAAGATAATTTTCTTTGTTACAAGAAATGGCATATGAATCTAGTAATAATAACAACAACGAAATTAACATGAATCCACTCCTAGAGACTAGTGGATCTGCTCCTCAACAGCCACCTCCTAATACAGAAGACTGTTTTATGATGGTAATGAAAGCAATTCAAGCACAGTCTTGAGTAAGAAGAATAATGCAATTTTGGTAATTGTGGATAGATTAACGAAATCAGCTCATTTTATTCCCTTCAAGAAGGGTGTGACATTTTCAGAGATGACCATGAAGTTTGTGGATGAGATTGTGAGACTACATGGTACGCCAGTGTCTATAGTTTCTGATTATGACAGTAGGTTTGTATCGTCTTTTTGGAAGGCTTTTCAAGAGGCTATGGGTACCAAACTTAGTTTCAGTATGGCATACCATCCACAGACTAATGGATGATCCGAACGCACGACACAAACTTTAGAAGACATGTTGCATGCTGATGTCCTAAATTTTGTTAACGAATAGGATAAGCACCTATCATTGTGTGAATTTGCATATAACAACAGCTTCCATAAAAGCATTAGTATGGCTTTGTTTAAAGCATTGTATGAATGTAAATATCGAAGTCCAATTCATTGGGAAGAAGTTAGAACTAGAAGTTTCCATGGACTGACTATCATTGTTAAAACTACCAAAAAGGTACATAAAGCAATTGAAAATTTGAAAATTGCTCATTCAAGACGGAAGAGCTATGCGCATACTTGTAGAAGAGACTTAGAGTTTTAGATTGGTGATTAGGTTTTTCTAAAAGTCTCTTCTATGAGGGGTACAATTTGTTTCGGCCAGAAAGGCAAATTGGCTTTGAGGTATGTAGGCCTATTCGAAATTAAGAGTAGGGTAGGTGATTTGGCCTACAGGTTAGCACTTCCTATTAAGATCTCCAGAATTCATGATGTGTTCCATATATCGATGCTCCATAAATATGCTAGAGATCCCATGTTATTCAGTATGGTGATGTTTAGATTCAACCATATGCATCGTACATCGAGCGCACGCTCCGTATCATGGGTACAAAAGAGCAAATACTACGTACAAGGACCATACAATGGCTTAATGTCCTTTGGGAGCATCATGGTCTGAATGAAGCCATGTGGGAACTTGAGGAACAAATGGCCCAATAGTATCCTGATCTCTTCACGTAGGATTGTTTCATTTAGAGGATTGAATGATTCCTGAGTGGGGGAAGGTATAACACTTTGCTCCTAATTAAGCATGTTTACCGACTAATTAGAAGAGTTCTTAGCTAATTACCTTAGAATTAGCCTAAATAATGCTGTTCAACGTGCCATTATGATGGATTTAACTTGTTTTATCTCAGTGGGTCATGTTATGTCTTGGATAGGTAGTTGGGCGGAGTTTAACCTTAATTAGTTAGATTAAAGCCCATTTTCGTAAATTTAGAGTACATGGTTTGATGTCATACATTCCTCATATTGATATCATTGTGTTTGTCTCGTTAAACTCGTTAATTGTAGCACTTGACTCAAACGTATTTGACTTTGTCTCCGATAGTTGAACCTCATTTGACTTAAACTGAAATACCCAAATGAATATGGACTTTCTTATAAACTTCAGAAAGTATTTCAGATAAAAGAGCCCAACTGTTGCCATTCGAGCTTTTCCCTCCCTGTATTCTCTTTGCTCCAGCGTTCCTTTTCCTTTTATCTCTTCATCACCATTTCCCTCAACAACTGAAGGTTTTAGTGCTTGTATGTATAATCTGAGGTTATCAACTCCCATTCCATCATCTTTGAGCTCTCCTCATTCCTTTGAAGTGGAAGACTTTGGCACCCTCTCTTTTTAATCAATCTCCATGTTTCCTCTTATAACTCTCCTAAGTCAAGAGGACTCTTATTCTTGGACGTGCACTCATTTCTCCTCATTCTTCTTTACGTGCATGCTATTTAGGGGATCATGCACTATTCTCCTCCTTAAAGTTGAGCCAAGAGCTACAGTAGTGGTTTGAATTCTAAACAAAGGCATATATAAGCAAAGTTTGGTTCAATGAATGTTAGTATAAAATGGTTCTTGTAATTTCATAGAATTCTGTGCATTCAGCTCTAACATTCTCAATTTCTCTACACTCTACTATATTATGAAGTTTAGAGTTTCTAATGCAGCATAAGATAACGTATGGGTTTGAACAAAGGATGAATGAATGAAATAGGTAGGGAGTATTATTTTTCATCAGAAATTTGCTTCAAACGTTGAAGTTACTTCAGAAAACTAAAGCTTACAGCTAAGTCGTATGGAGGTTACAACTTAGGGTTTCAAGAGGTAAAATTTGTAATTTTCTTCCTACAACTAAGCCTAAGCTGAGCCGTATAATGTGATACAACTAAGACATAGCCAAGCCGTGGCTTGGCCGTAGGATCTATACGATCAAGTCATAGAGAAGAATATGGTTAAACCATAAATGCGGAGGAAAATTTGGTTACCTATGGCTAAGTTGAAGTGCAATTTATGGCTCAGCCGTAAAGTCATTGAAACTTAGGGTTAAGGTGGTACTGTAGAGACCTTGTAGAACCTTAGTTACTGGATCTTTTTACCCTATTAACCGGCCCAATAGAATAATGAAAGATCATGAAAGTCTTGACGGCAGAGACTTATTTATGTGATATTATCCATTTGTTAAGCACCTCCCCATGGGTGTTGGTTTAAAGGACTTCGATACGCATTTTCAATATAATGTGACACTCAAAGAAAGACAATTGTGTATTGGATAACTTAAAACTACATCATTATGCACAATTAGGCTTGGTTAGTAAAACTACCTTGATTCCATTAATTTGAATTGTATAGCAAATTAGACTACCATTATTGACTTCTATTATTTCAATATTGATTTTGATTTGAAATGATCATGTACCAATTAATTCTATTTGAATTGTTTCTTAATAGATGTTTTGTACTGACATTGACTTAGAATTAAATATGAACAAATTGGATGAATGAATTCAACATATAATGTCTTGTATTGTTCTCAATGAATGAAAGGCACACATTACTCAAAGCTCAATTGAATGAATCGAATTGGTTTGGCTCTACTTAGCCTCAGCCTTATGATACCCAGTAGGGTTGACTTTGGTGTAGTAATGAACAATGACCCAACAGTGTGCTTTGGAGTTTTTGGACTCCATATATGAAAGACCCATTTTGTGTCCTGGCTCGGTCGATGGTGTTCTTAATGTAAAGATTGCGAGAGGGAGGATATGGCAAATATAGTAGCCGCATAGTAAAGTATTTTTGTTAATTGATTCTCACGACATGATTATTCAATTGCAGAATATGCCTAGTATACTAAATTGACATCTATAATTACATGTTAATGATTCTTGCAGATACAACACATATTACTTTAATTATGCTTATACTTTGCTAAATAGTCTTATTCATTAGTTGCTTATGGTGTTACACGCCTAGATCCCAATCCTGATCTTGAGAAGATCAAGAAAAATTCAGAGAAGGCCTTTGAGAACCCCCCAGCTTAGATGAGTGGACTGCGATGATTTTTTATCAATCCACCCTGGAGTGCGACTAGAGAAAGTTTGAACCCTATTTTGGGATGTGACTACTTTAGTTTTATTTTGATATGCATGGGCCCTGATTCCTTGTATTTTGAAACTGTATAAATCCTTCCAACTGTTCAGAAACTTTCTTCTATTTTGTAAAGACATGCTTCATTGTAACTCTTATACATATAGATGCCTTTTGGTTGGTGTTACGACCACTTGTTTCATGAATGATAATAACAAGCTTCCATGTTTGAATGCTTGGACAGATGTGCGGCTAAAGCATCTCACACATGTAAGTCATATGACTATCCCTTGTGAAATTCCACTTAGACTAGAATCCAGGTGTGAATTACACGGGAGTACATGTGTCAGTTTTTAGGCTTTAATCCTAATACACGAATTCTTTGGATCGGGTTGTGATATTACCTCATTGGTCCACTGGTCCTTTCAACTCCAATTCTAGGCAAACCTTTCGTCCTCTATATTCGAGCGTTTGATCACTCTCTGGGGGCATTATTAGCTCAAAAGAATGATGAGGGTAAGGAGGTGGCTCTTTGTTATTTGTCACGAATGCTAGTTGGTGCTGAGTATAACTATCATCTAGTGGAGAAAGAATGTCTTGCACTGATGTTTTCAATACAAAAGTTAAGTCACTACATCTCTCCAATATAGTGTGCTTGGTTTCCTATATAACCCACTGAACACACTTGTGACAAAAGCTAGAGCACTGAGTGATCATCTACCCAAATGGTCTATTTTCCTCTTTCACTATGACATCAAATACACTCTTACAAAAGCGGTAAAAGGACAAGCTCTTACTGATTTTCAAGCAGAACACCCACTTTAGAAGGTTCTGAATTTAGAGACAATCTCCTTAACGAGCCAGTCTTCTTCATTGAACAACTATGGAAACCCACCATTGATCTAGAGTTACATTAGATCAAGCATTTTGATGGAACTTCCAAAACTAATGAGCAAGGAGAACCAGTTTCAGGAGTTGGAATCATTTTCTATAGCCTAGAAAGATTTTATGTCCCTTACTCCTTTTCATTGATCAAGCCATGTTCAAACAATGTGGCCGAATACACAACATTGATAATGGGTCTCGAGATAGCCTTGGAATCAAGCATCAATACACTTGGAGTCTATAGAGATTTACAACTTGTGATCAAACAAATGAATCTTGAATATGAAGTGAAGAAACCAGACTTTCTTCCCCTCTTCAACAAAGCTTGTGAACTCATGGTAAGATTTATTCTAATTGAGTTTTACCACATTCCAAGACATCAAAATATCAAAGCAGATGCACAGGCAGGATTGGCAGCCTCAATGTCAATCCTTGAAAATGACAAAATGGCACTGAAGTAGTCCAAAGAACGCTTCTACCTCCACTCGATACCCATAAAGCAGTAGCAGATTGCTTCAATGTGATTAAGAATTAGTTTAATCTTTCAAAAATTCATTTAAAGATTGGAGAGATCTATTCATTGATTGCATTTTTCATGGAGTGCCACCAGAGAATAGTAAAGATAAAACTAGTATTCAATTACAAGCTCTAAAATTTCAATTCAGTTTGCCTTCGAAGACTCTTTATTGCAAATCATATGATGGAGTTCTTCTCCGTTATTTGTCACAAAAAAAAGTAGATAAGGGCTCAAAGAAGTTTCTCTAGCTTATGTGATGCTGACCGGGCTAAACCAAAGCTTAATGACCATATACGAAGGTTATGCTACTACTATTGGCCTACCATGGTGTCTAACGCTATCAGGCTTTTAGCGTGAGCTCCAAGTGTAGAGCCGTGATGTAAAAATAAAACTGGTGAGACTAAGTCGATCCATAGGGAGTAATGATGTTAAGATGTTTCCAACTTGTACTTGTCCTAAATAAAAATCTAAAACTAGCTTAAAAGTTAAAAATTACAATCATCATTCCTACTTTCCAAAATTAAATTAATTACAATAAAAGAAACTTACTAAAACTAAAACTCTTAAATCTAAAACTTTCTTTAAAAAAAACACTAAGCTACTACAAGATAACACACAGGTTAAAACTTCCAATGAAATAAAACTAAAATAAAAAACTTATTAAAAATAAAAAACTAAACAATGTTAGAAACTACTTAAACAATGTGAAAGAAAACAAAAACTTTCCTAATTAAAAAAAAAAGCAAAGTAAAAATTGGAAACTAGCCTAAGTTAAGCAACTTACTAAAACTAAACAATATATATGAATGCAAATAATGCAAATTCTAAATTTAAGAATGCATCTGAAATAAGAATTATATATGAATGCAAATCTAAATTTTAAATTTTCTAATGTAAACAAGATGCAAAAATCATGAAGATTCAATTTTCCAAAATAAAAGTATAGAAATTTAAAATACAAGTGCAGCAAATCAAATAAAAGGTGCAGGAATAAAATGTAAAAGTGCAGGAAGTTGAAGGTAGTAAAACAGGAAATCAAAGGTGGTAAACAACGGAAATCAAAAGCAGTAAACAACGGAAGTTAAAGGCGGTAATGTTGCTCATTTCAATTTTTTATCTTAACTTGGGCTCAAAAAGATTAAAAGTGTTGTCTTAGGGTCTTATTCTTCATCTTAGGTTGCCAATCTAAGTGAGAATAACAAATCTCCATTTAATGTAGAAATAAATTTCCGAATTGACCTCTAATCCTTTTCACTCAAACCTCTTTAACTCCATCTTACATTGCCTCCAAATATACAATGTATCTGAAGAAACAAAGTATATTGAATATGATACTAAGATGGGTTAATAGTTGTGATTCCAATTCTATCCTAATATTTAAACAACAATGAAAATTAACACAATAAAAAACAAGACTAAAATTATGAACACCACAAAATTAAAGAGAAGAAAAATTGAAAAGAAACAAATTTTACTAGTATGAAATTGTCTTACAAAAGATTGGAAATAAAAGCAAACAATCACATTCTAGGATGGATGAGAATTGCTCCTTCTAGTTGACATTTCAAGGTTGATGGTGTGGTTTTGGGGCTAAGCCTCTTTGATGACTTCAGATGGAGAGACAAGAGAGGGATAGATGGAGTGTAGAAATCTAGTGGTGGGAGGTGGGTAATTCTTCCATGAAGAGTATAGTAAAGGGGAGGGTGCCCTATTTACACTTTTTCAAGTCTTACTCCCTCTCAAACTTGATTTGCTTAATTGGAAACAAATTAAGCTCCATGATAAGCTTTCCGAAATCTTTGCAATCCCGTCTAAAATGTCTAGTAAACTTCCTGAGGTCATATCTTTGTTGTTTTAACTCCAAATGGTACAATCTTTGATCCTATGTATATCTACTCAAAAAGAGCTTTCTAATGGTAGGTAGATTGTCCAAATCCATTCTATGGATATCTACTTGAAAAGAGCTTTCCAATGGTAGGTAGATTGTCTAAATCCAACTTATGGTTTGAGAGTTATGACCATTTTATTGTATGCTATCTAAAGAAAAACGAGATTGACTTTTTATTTTTAAATTCTCCTTCTTTGACTTTTCTTTCCTTGAATTCTTTCCACCTTGACTTTCTTTTCTTACGTTAATTTTAAACTCTTATAACAATTGGAAAATGGGACCCCTTTTTTGAACATTCCTCAAGTGTGTCCCCACATGTGAATATGTGTGTGGGACCATGAAGTCAACTTTTGCATTTTTCTTTCAATTTCTTTCTTTGCTTCAAAATGATTTCTTTGCCTCAATTCTTTACAAATGGGACCCATATCATCAATTTCCTATAAAACAAATGTGAATTCATATGAAAAGATAAATTTACCCCTAAGATCATAAATGCATGACTGTGATTCTATTTCTCTTGAAATAACAATGAAAATGCACACCATTTTTCATGATTATATATAACTAAACTAATGATGATGAAAATTGAATTTATTTCATGAGAATATAATTTTTCATAAAACTTTCCAAAAATAGATTTCTAAAAATGGCAGGTTTCATGAATTTATACAAGAATGCACTACAATGATGTATAAATGTAAAAAACCATGATATCACACTAAGTGAGGCTCTTTCAAGTCAATAAGTCCTTAAAATGGTCTAAAATATATATGAAAATATGCATTTTTAAAGACTTATCACTCCCCCCACAACTCGCATTTTTCTATTCCTTAGCAAAAAAATGCAAAAAATATAAGGTTTCTATCCTAACCTAATCTAACCTAAAACTAAAGCAATGCAAGAAAAGTAAATATGAATGCAACGCCACTTTTACTAGCACTCTCGATTGCATTTAGTGTATGCAGTAAGCCCTTAAAGCCTAGGTTTCCCCTAATGGACGAGTTGTGCCTCGTGAGGGTTTGCAGTGAATATACCCACAAAATTCTTTTAAAAAAAACAATATAAACAAAAGTAAAAGAGAAAAGAAATTTCCCAAAAGAAAATTTACTCAGATTGGATACTTTCGAAATTTGGAATAATTATACTTTCAGACTTTTGAAAGTTTAGTCCATAATTCTATTTCAAAACTTTCTCAAATTCAAACTAACTTGTGTGCATGGTGAAAAATTATATACATCAAAAACTGATTTCAAATATTTCACAATAATGTTACAAAAATAGAATTTTTCCTTCAAATAGTCATATCTTAGTAAAAAGAAATTTTCTCTCAAAGTTACTAAGATAGTGCCACTTTACTGTTTACTTCGATTGGCCTCTTTTCACTTTCGCTATCTTTTCTCATGCAAGGGTTCCTAAGTTCATATGATATAAGAAAGTTAGAATCTAGAGAGCAAATCTGGTCCTTATCCTTCTTCACACATACTTCCTTGCAAACTTCTACGAACACTCTTCACTCACTTGCCTTTTCTAACATAGAAATTTCTAAGTTCATATGATATAATAAAAGTTGGGATCTAAGGAGCAAACTTAGTCCTTATGCATTTCCGCACATATCCCTTGAAAATTTCTACAGACACTCCTTGGGCCATAATTCATCATCATTTTTTTTATGACTGTGCAATGTTTAGGTTCCTTAAGCTTTCTAATTAACCCATGTAATAAGCGTTAGGCCAATGATTCCCAAACCAGATAGCTTTAGGGCACCAGATATAAAGATATCCCTCCGGGCTTACTAGCTCGAATTAAAATTGCTATGAACCCAAACTAGTCACAAAATGCTCATTATATGCTTTTTTTTCTTTCACTTTTTCTTTTTAATCAAAAGTAAACATTAAGTGGCAGTTTTCTTTTCACTCGAATTAATTCATTTTGGTTCTATTATATACAATTCACCAAAAATGAGCCAGTAAACAAAAATATTCTATAAACTAAATTTCAAGTTCACATTTTATTCTCCAGAAAAATTACAAAAACAATATTAAAGCTTCATATCTAAAATTTCAAAAAATGTATAAGTGTGTGTATATCTGGAAAGCAAGTTTTGATAATCTTTCAAAATGTTTCCTCCTTTAGATAATGCAAACTTTCGTTTTTCTTCCTTCTAAAAGTATGAAAATTCCAAATTTTCTATATATCTTCAAATTGCTTTAATATTTCTTTTGAAAACTTTCTTCTCTAAAATGAAAAAAATAAAGTCCTAAAAAATTATTTTAAAAAAATCAACTAAAATGATAAAAGTAATAAGAAAATCAAAAAATTATTGTCTAAAATTAGACAAGCATGCTTGTTCCCACTCCCCAATCTAAGATGAACATCATCGTCGATGTTTATGCATGTAATGTAGAACTATAAAAGTAAAATGAGAAAACATAAATGTAAAGGAGGGTAAAGAGAAGTTACCTGAAGATGTGTCTGAACAGCTCCCTATCCAAGGTTAGACAAAACAGAAAAGCAAGAATGAAAAGACGAGAAGCTACTTTAAAAGAAAATATTTACACTAAAAAGAAAAGAAAAAACCTACACTACTGGATTCAAAACTATGAGTCCACTTGGATCCCAAATGAAATTTTCCTCAACACAGTTTGCAAGAATCACAGAAAGAGATGAAACCATGTCAGTAGTGGGCACAATGAACATAAGGATTGTATGCTTTTGTGCACTGTGTGAAAAAGGGACTACCATGAAAAACTCATCCTCCTCTCTTAAAAATGGATCTTTGAAAGATAGGAGAGGAGAACGAAATAAGCCACTAGGTGGGCCTAGGTCGTCCTTTGCTACAAATTTCATTAGTTCAATTTCAGCACTTCGTTTAGACATGGGCTCAAAGGATTCCAAATTATCAGATTTGAAAGTTTGAATGGGACCACTGTTCTCCAATTTCACAAGTTTTTTTTGAATAACATTGAGGGCCAAGAAATACGAGGGCAATTTCTCTAAGAGTGAGGTCATTAGATTTCATGAAGAAGTCAGCACATGATTTCAAAGATTCCAAATTATTTGACTTAGAAATCTGAAAAATGGGGTTATCCTCCCAATTGTAATCTTTCTTTTGAGGCTCATTAGGTTCATTTGCGGTTTCCTCAATTATAAGAAAATAAAATTTGTGAAAGACCGCAATGCTAAATTCATCAGAGGAATCTAAATCATAGAAAGGATTTATGTAAAAGTGCATAGATTCCTCTTTGATGAAGTGGAATGGGCGATACTAGGGAAAAGCGGGGCATACAAGCTCATGTGATTCATCAATTTGTTTATGCAGAACACCATCATCCATGTTCTCATGTGTACCCTTGGATATCCACTGTGTGTTTGCGTGATCCATATTTATAAGATCTTCATTGAATGTAGCATTATCTTTAATTCTAAGGGTGGCATTTCGTTTTCTCATTTCAAGCCCTGTTTGGCCAATCGACGTCATTAGGCTTTTCATGCATTATGAATAATTTTGTATGGTTTGCATGGTGTTTTGTGTGAACTCAACCAATTTGGCTAAAGTATCCTTCAAAGATTTCTTCAAGGGTGGTGGTGATTCATATGACCATTCAGGCGATAGGGAATTATGAGGTGCATATGACCAGGAGAAGAAAGGGGTACATACGATGTATCCTATGAGGTGTAGTCATACGACCTATCCAAAGTAAATTCTTGGGATAAGAGATATGATCTGTGTTGGGCCCATTTTGCCAATTGTCTAGTGATTGATCATCCCAATTTGGACCACACATGTTACCCATGTCACTGTGGTAATGCCGACGATTTGAATTTGATTAGGCCCGCCGTGGAAATCCCATGTATGTATTGGAAGGAGTGATTAATTATGTGGTGTATGAGAACTCATGTGGGGCCATCATTGGTTGATCATCTAACCCACTCATTCCATTAAAATTTTCCACAAATTTCTCATTGTATTGATGATTATAGTGATTGGCCCACTTCCGTTCATGAGATCCAACTGAACAATTTCCTTGATGTAACTTTGTAATTTTTTCTTGTTCACATAAGGCATGCTGGACCTCGGTGGACCATCAGCATTGATTTTATTCCCATTGGTTTGCCATTGTTAAGTCCCCTCATGTTTATGGATTCCCACTAATGCATTTTTGGAATCACTTTTTTTTTTTGAATTTTATTTTGTTCTTTTTTTTTTTTTGAAAATTGATAAAAACCTAAGTTATACAAAAAGTATCAGTAACTACCCAAGATTGAAAAGTCTCCTCTAGTTCTCCAATCTGGTCCTATGAAACCAACTGGCCAGGTTAGCCACTAAGAAGTGGTAGAGTCACAGATGGACCCATTTGAAGGACCAAATTCCTAAACCGACAAATTGTTGTGCACTACAAGTGCAAAGGCTTTCTTGGACACTGAGAAGATCAAGGATAGTGATTAGATCACTTTTGGTGTACTTACTTCCAAAAAAAGTTATGTCAAGTTGAAAACAACAACTTTTTCCAATTTTAGAAAGTTTTTAAAAATCAAAGTGATGTGTACTTTCTAACATTCCATGCACTTTCTTATTCCAAATTAGGGCACTTTATCATTCCATGTATGTCCTTCTATTTCTAAAAAGATGACAATAATGACATAAAATTAAATCACACTCACAAAGCTATGTAAATAGGGAAAGCTAGAAAAGTTACCGTAAATGGTACTCCCTAGCAATAGTGCCAAAACTTGATCGTGAGCTCCAAGTGCAGAGCCACGATGTAGTAATAAAACTGGTGAGACCAAGTCGATCAACAGAGAGTATTGATTTTAGAATTTTCCAATTTGTACTGTTTCTAACTAAAAATATAAAACTAGCCTAAAAGTTAAAAATTACAACCATCATTCTTGCTTTCCAAAATTATATTAATTACAATTAAAGAAACTTACTAAAACTAAAACTCCTAAATCAAAAATTTCCTAAAAAAAAACTAAGTTACTATAAGATAACACATAGATTAGGACTTCCAATAGAATAAAACTAAATTAAAAACTTACTAAAAATAAAAAAGAAACTAAACAATGTTAAAAACTATTTAAAACAATGTGAAAGAAAAAAAACTTTCTTAAATAAAAGAACTAAAGTAAAAATTGGAAACTAGCCTACGTTAAGCAACTTATTATAACTAAACAATGTATATGAATGCAAATAATGTAAATTCTAAATTTAAGAATGCATCTGAAATAAGAATTATATATGAATGTAAATCTGAAATTTAAATTTTCTAATGTAAATATCATCATCATCATCAAAGCCTTATCCCAACCATGTTGGGGTCGGCTACATAAATTTTGTTTCTCCATTCCATTCTATTTTGAGCCAAATCCTTCGATAAGTTAAACTTCTTCAAGTCTGAAGTAATGACTTCCATCAATGTTTTCTTCAGCCTACCCCTACCTCTTGATGGGCCATCCACTTGTATAACCAAACTTTTTCTTACCGGTGCTATTACCAGCCTATGCTCAACATGCCCAAACCATCTTAAACAGGTTTCTCTAATCTTATCCCCTATTGGTGCTACCCCTAAATGCTCTCGAAAGCGCTGATTTCTAATTTTATCTTTCTTAGTTTTACCACACATTCACCTAAGCATTCTCATTTCTACTACATCCATCTTATGCATATGCATCTTCTTAATTGGCCAATATTCTGCTCCATATGTCATAGCTAGTCTAACCACTGTCCTGTAAAATTTGCCCTTCAATTTCGTTGGCATTCATCTGTCATAAAGCACTCCAAAAGCTAGTCTCCATTTCAGCTATCCAGCTTTTATCCTATGCTCCACATTGATCGCGCTTAAAATGGCGTGGAAATGTGTAATGGATTCAGTGTCCAACATTCATGTACTTCAAGCATTAAGAAAAATGGGAATTAATTACAGTTCATCATTAAGTTCCCTTTCGTTTACATGGGTTCTAATGCCCTGACCGTGGGGATGCAGGTTGTTTACACAAGTTTACAAACCCTCCCTCAAGTCTTAGATGTGATCTCAATTTGAAAATTACAAGGAAAAATGTACATAGAGCAGAAAAATGCGAAAAAAAGAAGAGAAAAGGGGGGGTGACCGTGAACCACGGTCACTGCCCCAGGTCAGTGACCGTGGGCCACGGTCACTGGCAGACAATGACCGTGAGGTCACTGTTTGCCTCCATTTTTCATGCTGTTTGTGCTGGTTCTTTATCCAACTTTTTTTTCAAGTGTTGAAACTCCTTTTTATGACATCTTGGGGTGTTGAATGACTATTGAAAAGATTGAATTCGACTACGGAATCGATTGAAAACTTTGTAATTCATCATTCACGTTTACGGACTGTCTTTTGTTTAAGTCCAAAGAGCGTATTGCAGAAAATCAATGTTGTGTCATTCCGAACCCATGGTTTTCAAGGAACAAAATGAGGCCCAAAAGGGCTTGTTCACAACCTCTATAATGGCCAAGAAATCCCCCTGAATGAGAAAAACAAAGATGACAACGTCATCCTTCGAATCGTCATTACTACATGAACATAGTTTGCTCTGTAGTTACCCCTCCCCTCTCCTCTTCCTCTGAACCTTCTTGCTCACCTTAGTGGCTAAAAAAAAGAAGGGAATGGTCGTGGGATGCTGCTTTTCTTGCTTGAATCCTCTTGCGTTCCTTCAATTCTCTCTTTTTCTGTCCTCCCTTTCCTTCTTTCAAACACCATCCTTTTTATAAAGGCCCTAGGTGGTTTCTGGTAGTTCCTGGGAGTTGAAGGGAGTTATGGAAAGTTGGATTTCGAAAGGGAGTGGGAAAAAACCACCCAAAACCATAGGAAATGTCCTTTGGGGGCCCTTGACCGCAGGCGCAGTCACGGACAAAGCCCAATTTCGGGTTTTTGCAATTGCGGCCCGTTTTCACCTATTTGGGGCCCAAACGAAGTCCAATCACCACAAAATTCGCAGGGATGCTTCTTGACACTATTTTGACCATGTCATAAAAGTATTAGCTCATTTTGACCATATGAAGTTGGTCAACTCCCTTGATGAACAGGCCGCGGTCACGGACAAGGCCCGATTTCTGGTTTTTGCATTTATGACTTGTTTTCGCCTGTTTGGGGCCTGAACGATGTCCAATCTTCACAAAACTTGGAGGAATGTTTCTTGACACCATTTTGAGTGTGTCGTAGAAGTTTCAACTCATTTTGACCTTCTGAAGTTGGTAACCCTTCAGTTGACTTTTCATAAAATTGGGCCCTTGTTTCAGCTATTTGAGGCCAAATGACCTCGGTTTGGTTTGAAACTTGGAGGGACTGATGTCAGGAACATCTTGAAGTATTCCTCTGAATTTCATCAACTTTAGATTTGGGAAAGTATAATTTCAAACGGTGGCCTATTCATTGCATGTGTTAAGTCACTATTTACCCCGCACTGTAGGTAGTTAGCTTGTTTTTTACCCGAACAACATCCATTTGACTTGAAAATTTGGAAGTGTAACTTTGAGCATTCTTTGAGCATTTGTTCCAAATTTCATCAGCTTTGGCCTCCTGGAAGTAAGATTTTAGCTAGTGACCTCCATAACTCGGTGTTACTGTCCTTTAAGCTGACATGCAGTGAAATTTAGACCAAACGGAATTCTTTTAACTTGAAAATTTGGAAATTAGCTTCTGAGCATAACTGAAGCTTCGCACCCAAATTTCATCAATTTTGAACATTGGGAAGCAGGACTTTGGTCAGTGACCACATGGCTTGGGGGGGACTGACCCCAAGTTGATATGTTTGTAGCTTTTGGGTTCGATGATATTTGTTGAACTCAAAATTTTATAGAACCTGTCTTGGGAATCATTTGAGCTTCCCCTGAGAGTTTTAGTTAATTTGATCTTCATGGGATGTCACTTTGCATAGGGACCCACAGAGCATAGTATACGATCATCAGGACCAAGTTTGGATCCAAATGACATCCAAATTCTTTGAATCCTTGAGAAGTAGTCTTTAAATGTACTTGAAAGTATTTCATTGAATAGGAGCTTGCTTCAATATGCGGAAGTGTCAAGTCCCGCAGTGATTACCAAGGAGCTGGCAGACTGCCTTCGAAGCCTGACTTGAACTGAGGTGAGGTCCAAATGCTTTGAAAACTTTGGAAATTTATAATCCAAAGCTTGTGATGTCTTTTCTGCATTATTTCAATTTTTTATGGGTCAACAAGTGCCCCCTTAAGGTGCAATGATTATAGCGTAATAATCATTGTGCCTCAAAATAGCCAATTTGTGGGAATGATGGCTAACTTGATGAAAAGACAGTTTGTCAAGGTATGTTGCAGGCCTAAACTTGGGATTTTGAAAATTTTGACAAAAACCATGAAGGGTTTGGTGATGGAATTTGGCGGAAACATAAGAATTCCAAATTTCTTCATCCCATTTCACAGATATCCAAAGTGGCATCTCTGTGGGGATTGTGGGGAACACCCATAAAGAAATCCCTTAGGTATTTTAGGAATTTCGGAAGTTTATGAAATTTTGATTTGGATTTTGGAAATGGATTTAATTTTCTCAAGACCTATTTATCACAGATATCCAAGGTGGCATTTCTGTGTGGGCCGTGGGGAACACCCACAAAAGGAATCCCTAAGATTTTAAGAAAATCAAAGATTTTAGTTTAAAATGGATTTGGGTTTAGATTTTCATGGATTTTTTATTCATTTTCAAAAATCAAAGTTTTAGGTTTTGACTTGGCTTGACATGATTCAAAATGAGATGCAATTTTGACAAAATGAGATGTAATTTTGAAAGAGATTGGCTTTTGTGAGTTTTGATTCAAAATAATTTAGGATATTGGTTTAAAATCAAGTTTTGACCCAAAGTTGATTTGGAAAGAAACCCCGTCCCCTTTCTTTTTGTATAATTTCCCTCAAAATACCCTAAAAATGGGATCATTTTATTTGTGAGAGATTTATTTCTTTTGTAAATTACTACAAGTGGACCAACCATGGGAATTTCGAATAATTAAAGATGAAAAGATGGGTCATCATGTTATGGGTTCCATTGCTTAAAATC
Source organism: Sextonia rubra (assembly GCA_037013555.1). Taxonomy (NCBI): domain Eukaryota; kingdom Viridiplantae; phylum Streptophyta; class Magnoliopsida; order Laurales; family Lauraceae; genus Sextonia; species Sextonia rubra. The sequence goes on from JASUAD010000011.1 coordinate 14,676,189, forward strand.
ATAGAGACCACAGATGAAGAAGGCCGAAGCCATTTAAACTTGGTCAAGGCTTGGACTCCATTGATTTTAACTAAATTGTATTTGTGGGAAAGAGGGTGACGCGTCAATGACTTGAGCTTGAGGGGATTAGGCAATGAGCTCCACTAGTTCAAATTTGCAATGACCATGGGAATGAGAAAGAGCAACAATAGTTGCATTCTTGTTGACCATGGGCATTACATCACTAAGTTGACTGCGGACCCTATTGATTAGTCGCGCCACGTCCGTGACGAATTGATGACTGAGAAGGGTGGTGGGTCCCCGTCCTCATGCTCTAAGTAGGTGTGACCGAGAGCTTCAGGACTTGAGTTATAAACAAAGCCTGTTCACTTCTTCTCTTTTTTTTTTTTTGTGCTCTGTTATTTGAACTAATCGAGAAAGAGAGAAAGAGAGACCGAGCCCCCAAGAACTCGAAGGCACTCCATTCTTTCGGTTTTCCTTTTTCATCTAGCAATTCATCTTCCATCTTGCAATTCTTCTTCCATCTTTTTGACTGCAGATAACTGCCATGGCTGGTAAGGATTTTCTCCTCATCATCCTTTGTGTTTGTTCATGGCTGAATCCAAGCCTAGATTTCTGGATGTATCTTGTTTCTTTTACTTCTTTTTACCTTCTCTAGCTGGTAGAAACAGTTAAAATGCCTCATCTCGGGCAGTAAATTGGGCATTGTTTGAGTATGTCCATGGTCACGGTGTGCCCACGGTCACGGTCTAAGCATCCGAAGGGGGTTCATGATCATGACCGAACTGTTCATGGCTTGAGAAGATATATTTTTTTTCTTTGATGCAAAACCTGTAAGGGAATTCTAGTATTGATCTCCCAGACTTGAAATATAGCCGGTCTTAATGAACCCATGGTGATGGCCACGGTCACCAACTGTTTGTCAAATTGTTTACTTGAAAAGAAATTTGTTCACTTTGCTGGATTCAATCAATTTTCTTGGCACATGACGGTGCCCCTAAATTTCATTCTCTGGTAGAGTCCACATCGAGTAAACTCACTGCCAAAACAACTATTGTAGTCCACGGTTGCTTGCACATACTTCTTCTCTTCTCTCTTTTTTTGTTTCATGCTCTCAGTTTGATGTCTATCATGAGGGTCTTGCTCGGGCTTAATTCTTTTGGAAAATAGCCCAACTTGGGCATCATAATTAGGAAGCCTACAGTCACACCCAATTGAGAACGATGTTTGAGAGAGAATAGAATTCCATTATCTCATTGTTCTTCTCCCTTCAAAGGAAATCTATATGCCTGACATGGAAATGTCTAAAAAACCATTTTAAAAGAATTTGAATATTCAAATTGTTTGTCTGTACCTATTCACCATCGCCAGCAATATAATCAAAGGACTTACGGTCACCATAACCTGATGAAAATTCATTGTCATTGCCAACAATAACTATTAGCTTGTGACTTCCCCTTTTTTTTTGTGTAGTCCATGTCAGTGTCCATTTAAGGTGTGATGAAATTCTTGCCATATCAAAACAATGAATGGGTTCATTGCTACTGCCAGTGTTGCCTGCGAGGAGCCTATAATCACTGCCAACCTGCGATGATTTTCATGGAATTCTTGTGTCTTTAACACTACCAGAACTTTTTCATAATCACGGTCAATCCTGATTGTTTAATACTCGTTGATGTTGTCATAGTGACTGTCACAAACTGAAATTTGCAATTCATGGTGTAAGGCTCCGAAATCCCACTAATCTTAATCTACGTTAATTAATCGCGTTCTATGTTAATTAAACCTTGTTAAGGTTAATCTAGTTTAAAAACGATTGGGTTTGGGTCTTGGATAGGGAGTTGAGCGGAGTTTGGACTTTACCTCAGTAATAGAGGACCTTTTTGTAAATTATCTCGCATCATATGGACACCTCGTTAATTACTTCTCGTGTAATTTTTCGTGTAGATCATCTTTCGTGTTGGGCTTGATCTGATCCAAACTCATTCTAGGTCAATTGAGGTCTATTTGGCCTAAACTGAAATTTCATGAAAAAGCCTGGACTTGCATGTGAAATGCAGGAAAAATTTGAGTTTAAAAGGAACACAACGTCCCATTTTCTCCTTTTCCATCTTTTGTTGCTGGAGCTTTTCCTCTCCTTCATAAATCCTTCTCTTTCACTTCCAATTTGAAGTGCCATAAGGTTGGGAGGCTTGCATGTGCTAGGGATCGTCCCACTCACCTTCCTCTTTTTCTTCTTTGTGCATTTCTCCCATTAGATTATTCCCTTCTCCAAGCTATAGCTACATAAGGTAAGGATTTACCTCCATTTCATGCATTTGGGTTTATTAGAGAATTAAGGACCCAATTACATGACATGCATGCCATTCCATGTCCCATTCATTAATTGTATGTTTTACTTGTATGGAACCCACTCTCATTTGGAGGTTTTCCCTTAGGCACCCAACAAGAAGGACTTAGGAAAGGGCAAACATTATTAAGAGGCAAGTATTAGAGTTTATATGTATTGCATGTGTGATTAAGTTATGGATTCATGGGTTAGATCTCTAAATTCTCAATTTCAGTCAGTTTCATTGTTTAATGGTGTATAAATGTGGGATGGATTGAGTTAGAGTGATAAAAATGGGATAAAAGAGTTGTGGGTATTGAACACCATCAAGTATACTATAATCAAGTCATGTAAACTCCTTACAACTCAAGTTTTGTATTGATCCTACAATGAAACTGAGCTATAGAACTGAGTTCAAATTTCTGAAGTGTACGGCAAAGCCACGGCTAAGCTGTACATGTTCACGGCTCAAAGTGCCGAGAGCATCAAAATTGGCTTTTATACTGCGGCTTACCCACGGTTGCACCGTAAAATGAGCTACAGCTAAGCCGTGCCCAGCCTGTGCCCAAGCCGTAAGCCTTCTTACGGCGGATTTTCCAGAGAGCTCCAGAAATCCATCTTCTTTTACGGCTTTTACACAGCTACACCGTGAAATGCCTTACGACTAAGCCGTAACCCAACCGTAACCTAGCTGTATGCTTAGCACAGCTAAACCACAGGCTGATATACGGTTAAGCCGTAAATGCACTGGAACTATTGAGGAAAACTGAACCACTCGGCTAAGTCGTAACCTTATATACGGCTAAGCCGTATGAACCTAGTGAATTTAGAATGTTAGGAATTCTTCATTAACCTTATAGGGCCTTAGTGTTAGCACCTTCTTACCCCTACACGGGCCCAACTGTAATGATACATTAAGAGGATGAACGGATTCCGGATGATTTCCCCAATGTCAAGTTATGGATGTTGGCATAAGAAGGGGTGTTCTTTATGCATAGAAGGTAATACTAAGATGTCGTAACACAATGACACCGAACGTTTTATGAGTTATCGTGTTGAATGTCTTTGGGGATCATGGGTTCCCTAACACAGAGTGAATAGTGATTTCTTAGATATTTACGCAACCCGAATGCATTCATATTGTTAAATACCTTGCTTCAACATGATTGTTCATACATTCACTCTCTTTAGTCAAACCTTGAGGCAATTCAGACTTGAGCTTCTAATGAGTGCGTGTCTGATAAGCCAGAGCTTCTAACGAGTGCGTGCTTGCTAACCAAAAAGGGGTATAGCTGAGGTTCGAGCCTTCGTAGCTCATATAAATATGCTTCGTTTAATTGTTCGTGTGTATTCATGATTGATTATATTTCCAAACTGATATTCCCTATGTATGTTATGGTAAATATGATATGAAGTATGAGAGAGGTAAACTTGAGTCGGCACCACTTAGCTTGCGCCCTTTTGGATATTATGTCACTACTTTAGTAGTTTACGGAGGAGTTGTCGACACTCCTCGGGGAGCTAGCTTGATCTCCTAGCAACCCATATGTATGTATGCTTCCTTAAGTGGGGGAGAATAGAGCCTCATAGAGGCCAATTAGTGTGTACTATATCTTGATTTGATTCCTCACTTATTGTCACTCATGCACATTAAGTCTAGTAGACTATTATTGCTCCTATCCAGTGTATGTTAATAAGTTCAATTGATATATATTATGTTAGTCTCATATGCTCAATACTTGCTTAACCGTCGTGTTAATAGTGTTACCCTTGGTATTGCAGGTACGGAACCTAATCCCAGCCCGGTTGTTGACGCGCCCCCGGAGGGTACCCCAACGATACCTTGGGGTATAGATGAGTGGAAGGATGGCGATATTTTCTATTAGTCATCCTACGGAGCGTGCCGGTTTGGAGGGGTTACAGTTGAAATTTTGGTCTACCCTCAGGAATGTGCAATTTGGATCTTTTGTACTTAACTCTGTTAAGTAGTAGTTGGATTGTAGAAATTTAATAAAAGACTTAACTACTGATATATATGTATCTATCAATGAACATCTAAGGACTGATTTCTATGGTTTTGCTTTTGCTCATTGTAGAGTATTTCACAGGAGTTCGTTATGATGAATTATATTTCTACGTGTGTTGGCATACCTCACACGTTCTTGTGGAATCTCCCTTGTAGGAATTCGTGCACAGTCCTTCAGGGCACAGATTACTACGGGAATACGTATCCACGCCCTGGGGCCCCACTCAAATCCCCAATTCCCGGGATCGGGGCGTGACACATGGTGACTGATATGAGTTGGAATTATCATCGGTGAGAGTGCTTCATATCGAATAGTGGGGAAGTTTGAAACCAGGGAGGTTTAAAACTAAACAGCCATTATATCTAAGTGCACAGATTTCACCTTTTGTTCACAGTATGATAGAATCCATTACCACTTTATTTAAGTGTTAGCCCTCACTATTAAACTTAGTGAAAGGACATCCACCTGTGTTTGAGTACTAACATACATACCACTGAACACACGCCTAGCCTTCTGTGATTTGCGAGAAGTGTAAAGGGACTCGAGATAACAACCTTCTTATTTCTTAACATAGTGAAAGCACAAATTGAATCACCATAGCCTCCGTGGGAACTATAGAAGATTGGGTTGTGGTGATTTGCTCGGTCACTGATATGACCCCTACAAGCTTGACCATCATAGTTTTTTTAGGAATTGTAGCTTGAATCCTCAGATTGGGTAGCCATTAGGGGCATTATTCTTGCTTTTGATGAGAAGGTTACTCCCCTTAAGTCTCACCAAACATGAGAAGCGTAAACCACCTTGAATATGAGTAGTTAATGAAGATGATCAACAGAAAACTAACTGAAATAACTTAATCATCACAAGGTGGATTCTCTCTGCCTTTGATGAGAAGGTTACTCCCTTTAAGTCTCCATAAGCATGAGAAGCATAAACCACCTTGAAATGAATGGTTAATGAAGGAGACTAATGAAAATAGGGTAGATCCTCATGTCGATCCCAAAATTGAATGTAGTCTTGAATAAATTGTTTTACATTGTCTTTTTCTACTACAACTTCCAAAGATGAAAAATCATCGAATTCACGGTTGAATGTAGTTTTGAATAAGACATTTTACATTGTCTTTTTCTACTACAACTTCCAAATATGAAGAATCACCGATCACACGGTTGAATGAAGTTTCAAGTAAGATGTTTTACATTGTCTTTTTCTACTACAACTTCAAAAGATGAAAAGTCACCGATCACACGGTTGAAAGTAGTTTTGAATAAGACATTTTACATTGTCTTTTTCTACTACAACTTCCAAGGCCGAAGGACTGCCGATCACACTGTTGAATGTAGTTCTGAATAAGACATTTTACATTGCCTGTTTTTTTTTACTACAACTTCCAGAGATGATCTGTTCTTCCCTGCCTTCTTTTAACACTTCATATTATTGATAACAGTTGAAGATTGTTAAGATTAACTTTGTAAACTAACTGTAGATCCCCCAAGAATGTCTAATGGTCCCATCATAGTAGATCATCACTCAAGCCTTCACTCACTGAGGTTTAATCAAAGCACTTGTTGATTTCACAAGAATGTCTAATGGTCCCATCATAGCAAATCATCACCCGGGGCCTTGTTTGCTAAGATTAGGAATGTAAGAATTCTTCAGCCTTGAAATGGATGTTACACTTTGTCGATGTCGCTGAAAACATGTCATGCACAAATATTTTTCTTTCATGTATGCTTGAGTTTGTTTATGCTTCATATGCTATACATAAATGCCATTATCGTGCTTGAACATGAACTTGTTGCCCCTTGAAAAGGTCTTAAGGTGCTTGAACACCTGTTTGGACTGGGAGCCTCAATTCTGGGACTTAAGTGTGCCTTGATGCCAATTCTTAGTCTCAGAACTGAGTATTGCCTTTTCCTTTTGGCCTTATACTAAGGGGAGATGCTACTGAATTTTTTTTTTTGGGAAACTTTCATATCACTGTTACAGATACCCATCTTTTCTTTCTTATTATTTGCTTTGTAGATAGAAAGGGTAAGGCACCTGCAACTACAACCACTGGGGCACCTAAAAGTCATCCCAAAGGTAAGACCGCAAGTGAGTCTGATCCAAAAGATCCAAATGAAGCATCTGATATCAACTTACGGCTCCAGAGAACTAAAGCTTTACAAATGAGAAATTGGTACTCGTATTGGTGATTGAAAAATAATACCAATTGGGAGAATAACAACAAGGTGGTTTTCCCAAAACCACGATATATATTTGGAGATGCCACAAAGGAGACTGCAAAGCAACCTACTGACCATATGCGGTACCGTTACACAAATCCGATAGGGGTCGTGCGTGAATTAACCACTGTGCGATCTATTCGATGGCATCCAACTATAATGTTGTTATCTCTAACAATCCCGACAAGGCACGATCCTTTTTCATGGGTAAGACATCACGTCCATTTCAAGACTGGGAAATTTATGTGTCCGCCTCCATACTACTTTATAGGACACCCAAGGTATGAAATAGAGACCCTTGAACCGTGCACTCTGAATTTGGAAGTAGGCACTGTGATTTCACAGCTCAGGACTGTCGGGCTTGGTATTCATTCGGGAGATGGGAGTGCTTGGCTCGGTGAGAGGCATCAATTTCGTGGGTGGTTTAATTGCATCGGGAATTGGCCAGGCTGGGTGACTGCAATCAAACATCATTATGCAGAAGATTTGAAAGCAATCGGGACTTTTGATGCCGTAAATGCTACCACACAAAGAGTCCTGTGTGAGAACAAGAATGTCTGCAGGGCCATTCTGGAGTTATTTTGCCGAGCAACTGTTACTTTCATTACTCCAAACATGGAGTTGGGATTTTCTTTATAGGAAATAAAGAAAATTTTTGGTTTGGCACCTTATGGCGAGATCTGTGATGAAACCGTATTACCCGATGAAGAATCAGCCACTATGGATGAAGAATTCCGAGCTGCATATTACCTCCTTTTTGCGCTTGAGGATTCCATTCAGACAACTAGACGAAGTCGAGGTAAAGTCATTCAATAGATGAGTCAAGTGAAGAGAATCACTGATCCTTTCTTCGCTAATGGAGGCGGGTTCTTTAAGTGGAAGAGGGTAATCCCGAGCGAAGATCCCAAGAAGGGTCCGACAATTATCTTTCATGAAGATACGGACTTTCAGCCTTATATTTTTGCCAAGTATCCAGATTTGAAAAGGAAATGTTGGCTTGCTTCATTCTTTGCAGCATGGTTGTCCGAGGTTCTCTTTCCGAGCTCTGGAAATGACCTTAGGCTTGGCTGCATATATCCAGCCCTCAAGATGGCCTTTGGACATAGCCTCGCTTTGGGTCCCACTTTTGTATCTTATATGCTGACAGAGTTGAAGCTTTCAGGATTCTCCGTCAGAGAAGGGAAGCCATTTAACCAATTTTATGCCGAATATCTACTGTACACCTGGTTCACCTACCATTGCAATGGTCTTCATTCACACAGCAAAGCACTGGGGAACATTTTCATGGAGGGTGTGGTTGGTGGTAGTTGCCTAATTAACAACTATTCCATGACCGAGTTGGGCCAACATTTGCGCAACTTGAACAATTATGTTGCTTCCCGCGACGCTATTCCGAATATTGAAGTTCCAACTTAGATGAGGAATGCTGTGGAGCCATCAATCGACAAGGTTGGGGAGGGTGGTCGGGATATTGGCTTGTCAAATGAAGAAAAGAGCTAGCTTCTGAGTTTAAGGCCTGCAGAGCTGGTGTATAGGAAAAATACGTATATAAATATTCAACCTTATATACCTGCCAGATTTTGCAGACAATTTGATTTTTATCAGGCTGTCATGGGAGCACCGGGCCGGATTCGAGGCACTATCGGTTCCTTACAAGATGCACGAAATGCTTGGGAGTTCTACCAGACACTTGACACTGAAGCTCGTTTTGGATATCCTCGTCTTCCGAATCCTGGATATACAAGTGGCTTCGCCCAATGGTTTGCTAAAAGTACCCTCGCCATTGTGCAGGCATACACAAGCAATCCTCGAGCTAAATGTCGTGTTTTGCCTAATTCTAAGAAGAAGGAAAAAGGAGAAAATGATCGTTTCATCTCAGAGAATTTTGAAAGTTGGCTACATGATGGGGACCAATGGCGAATTGGTTTGATGGCCGGATCCGAGATCTGTCGAGCTCACCGTGATTTAAGAGGTGAGGAAGATGAAAGCTACATGCCTCCACCTAATGTATTTGCAACGAGAATGCGACGAGCCATAGAAGAAAATTTATAGGAGAGCATTAGCCTTGTTGAAATCAAGGAGATGGGCAGGGTTGCTTTGGATTTTGGATCTGCTTCCCGTTATGTCAAAACTAAGGTGTCAGTAGGAGAACAGACTTGACAGTTTGAAGAAGAGCTGTTTGTTATGCATGCAGCTACCGAGGCAGATTTTGCTCAGCGATTAAAAACTGCTACTGATGCTCCTGTATCGATAGAGACACATGTCGGTCAAAGTCCAGTAGAGAGGGTCCAATTTGCGGAAGTGGCTACGAGGGCAAGGCCACCTGTCATAATGCCTGTGAACCTTCCAGCGGATCTAGGTTTGCATAAGAAAATCAGAGCCACTCTCTCAAAATTGGTAACTCGAGCCCGAGCCTCAGCTAGCAAAGAGATACCTTCCAAGAAGAGAAAAGCTGAAAATCCTCCAGCACGTCGTTCTCAGAGGCTAAAAACTGGTAACATTCATATAATTGTTTATATCATATCTTCATTGATTCTGTATCTCTTGTTTTAACATTGATATTTCTTTTGGCAATTTTATTAGCTCAACCCTCAATTACTGGAGAGTCTGCGAGGCAAATGGCCGGAGTTGCTAAAGATTATGCCTCTGATGAGAGGAGTGGAGGAGAAAGCAGTTTTGATACTCCTACGACCAGAGAGCGAACTGATAGTGATATTAACATTGAGTTTGATTTTGAAAAAGATCTATTTGATCAAGCACAGATGCCTGAATCTGAGAGAGAAGTGGCATCAAATGTACCGATAGAATCAATCATTGTAGAGAAATCTATCGATGATGTTGATACCGCTGCTATTACAGGTGCTGCTTTCCAAGTTGAACAACAGAAGCTTCCCTCTGAGACCGTTGAGGAACTGCGGCCAAAGTCTCAAGGGATATTGGAGAAACTCCAGTTGTTGCTGAAGGTAAACCTCATATTAGCTTGGTTAGCATTTCAACATTCGTGCTCTAATTTTGTTCATTCCCCCCCCTTTTTTTTGGTGGTCAGGCGGAAGACAGTGTTTCTGATACACTTACTGATACACTTCCTGCCGGTCCTAGGAGATCTTTCGGATCCCTGATTGAGGAGCAAGCGGAGAAGGAGCATGCCGAAGCTTCGATTGACTTGGATGATATCTCACTTCAGAGTGGATACTTAGAGACATCACCAGGCAACCCTCTGGGGAGTGACCTGCAATGCTTCGTAGAAAGTTTATCATCGAGTTCGCTAACCAAAAGTATGAATGATGGTGCGGGATTGTCACTAGCCGGTACTACCTTACTCTTTAGTAATGAGCCAAGGGTTAATAAGGCTAAGGATATTCAGATAAAACAACATATTGAACCTATCAGCAATGCAGAAAAAGAAGCGGATAGTGTCATAGTTCTAGTCGTAGAAGCCCTTGTAGCGGATACTATTGTAATCGAAGCGGGCTTTTCTGTTCAACAGGCATTAGTTTTAGAAGGTGCAAGTCTCCCGATAAAGGATGCTCCCGTAACACCTGTCACTAGTAGTGTGCCTCTGGTTGCTGGCAGTTTTACACCTCCCAAGGCCGTGACACCTCTGAAAGTCCACTTTAGGGCGGATCAGTCATCGCCTTTAAAAATTATTGAAGACCCTGTTGTTCAGAAGATATCAAATGAGGCTTTTGCTGCTCAAAGTGGAGGGCCCTGAAAAGCCTTACTGCATGTGACAGTCACACCTCATGCAATTAGGGATCCTTCAACTACTTTGTCTTCACAAGGGTCACATGATTCACCACCTGTTCGTGAAGAAGCATTAGAGATTCCTGAAGGAAGAGTAGATATCGAGAGAGAAAGGGATAATCTCTCAAGTTTTCAAATCCAGTCAAATTCACAAGAGCGAGAATCAAACCTTTCTATCTCTAAAGAACTCAGCTTGTTCGGGGACACCCCAAAGCCTCAATTTGCTATTAATTTTGCCACAAAGATAACCATTCGCAGCATTTTGGCTACTGTTTTTCAAGGAGAGCTTTCTTCGGAGAAGATTCAAGGCGCCAAGGCTTTAACTGATATGTTGATATTTTCTGGTACCGACTTTAGTGGTCTTCGTGATGCCCTTGTCCTCTTCTTTAACAAACTCGAAGAAAAAGATTCTTGGGATAAAAGTGTTGACCATGCCAAAGCATTCCAAGATGAGGTCTTAACACACAAAATTCAACTGGCTGCGGAGGTTGAAATTGGTGAGGAGGAGAAACATGTAATAAATACAGAAGAGGCCAAGATAACACAGGAATTGGCTGCGCACGTGGACCAACACGCAAATATTCAACAGCAGATTGCTGTATTGCAACATTAGTTATCTTCCATGGAGAATACCATTGAAAATTTGCAGAAGTCAGTTTCAGAGAGAATTCATCGCCGAGATGATCTTCTTGCAATACAGAAGCGAAACGTACAGCCCTGAATGACTTTGTTCAGTCCTTGGAGGTTGAATTGAATATTAAGCTGGACAAGATTGATATTAAACTGCTATTCCAGCTTATGCAAGCTATAAAGGGTGTATCCTCATGGCAGGAGTACTAAATGCAATGGGACAACTGGAGAAGTTCCTGGACTGAGATTCTGTAAGGTCCCATACCCTAGATAATTAGATTAGTAGTAATTAAGTTTGTTTTACTCTAATTAATGAGTGATTAGGTTAATTGAGCCCAAATCTCAAGAGTTTTGGGTTATAGATTGGTAGATGGGTCGGGTTCGAACCTTGTTAGGTAGGTTAAGACCTTTTCTGTGTAGCATTTTCATGATTTGACATCATTAGGGCATAATGATAGTTGCATTGGGTGAGTTTCGCCTTGTTGGACATCTTTCATGTTTAGCCCAATTTCATTTGGACCCATCTTAGCCCATTTTAAGCCCATTGATTCAAACTGGAAATATATAGAAACCAAGAGGGCTTCCTTGCAATTACCAGAAATCCTGTGCATATAAAAACCCCAAGAGTGATGGAAGTAGGTGGGTCTCGTGAATAGATTTTCAAAACTTTTGATCCACTTGACACAGGGATCAACTATACATAAGACCAAAACCCAATCCAGGATGCGTTACCCTCAATCTCGTGACCATGTACAGTAAAAATTCTACCAGCACTAAACATCCAAAATAACCTACGACATGCAAGAAGTAGATCATACCTTTGGAGATCCGCAGTGCTCTAATGGATTTCTTCAACACCTCTTAGCCTTCCACGCTATGACCCGAATTGGATTTCTTTTCTCAAGAAGAATGGTGGAATCTTCAGGAGAAAATCCCAACTCGAGACTCCAAGGAACTAGAAGAAAGGAGAGGAGAGTAACTCGCGCAACTCTTGCACGAAAGGGTTTTTGGCGTGAGGGAGAGTCTTATTGGACGTCCTAGAGATTTTATAGACTTCCAAATTTCTCCCTTGTCTAATTGAAATAGAAGTCTTACTTCCAAAGCAATTAGCAACTTTCTCCCTTCCAAACTCTTATTTTTAGAGTCCAAGTCAGATTAGTGTTTTCCAATATCTTGGGCTAGCGTGGGGACCACTAGGGATTCCTTAGAAAGCTGGCTCCAACTGGAACACCGCGACCCCACATCTCATGTGCAATCCGGGCCCACAGTTAATTGCAAATAACACCACTATATAAATGCAATTGCACTCCAGTCTTAGGAATAAATTACAATGAAGACCCTAAACTTCCCAATTACCACAAGTAGGCCCCTCTATCAATATCCGTTGATCAATTGGAATAAATCCGTCTCTTCCAATCTAAGTTCCACATCTTATTATCCTTGAGCCCCAATTAATCACAGTAATCATCAGTACCATCCAATTAACTCTTAATTGAGATGGGTGCGCACTTACTAATGACAAATCCATTAATTGGCACAAGGGGATAATATAGATAGATTCCATCTTGATCATTCAACGTTCCCACAGTTCTACTACCACATACCCAAGACACCGAGGTGTTAACCTATAGTCGGCCTCACTCATTGGTGACTCAAAGCAAATGAATAGATAGAAACTTGAGTTCGTCAATGTCTCAGGATTGAGAGCCTATTGCAAGGGAATTATGAGAGCATACCTTATTATTGAGATGGAATACCATAAGGTGCATCTCATGGTCCTTCAATACATCCAATGTACCAGCACCGTGATCCAGAATCTTACATTCTGATGATCGAGACAAATCACACTATCTCATAGTGATCAAAGTGCTGCAACCTTATCAAATGAGATGCCCAATCTCATTACTGGTTGTGAAGCTATTTTAAGTATAAGATTTGTGACATATATCTCCCGCGTGTGGATCTCATCCATGCACATATATCACATCTAATATACTAATGGGATCCGGTTCAACTCATGAACCATTATGTCATACGTATTGGTCATGTGCATGAAGTAGTAAAATAACATTCATCTCATGAAAGTAAAGCATGATTTTATTGATAAATAAAGAAATTAATCAATTTATTACATCAACTGATGGATTGAGTCCACAAAAACTAACAATCTCCCACTTGGGCTCAATGCCAGTCAGGGTTGCATCTCATGCCCATCCCTTCTACGTGTTGCTCAAAGACTTTGGTAGTCAAAGGCTTAGTAAAGGGATCTGCTAAATTGTCTGCAGAGGCTATCTTGGTAATAGCAATATCACCTCTCTGCACAATCTCTCTGACTAAGTGATACTTCCTCTGTACATGCTTTTGGCTTTTATGGCTTATGGGTTCCTTTGACTGAGCGACTGCGCCACTGCTGTCACAGTAAACTGTGAGTGGCTGTCGTGCCAAAGGTACCACCCCAAGTTCCAAAAGGAATCTTTTAAGCCATACTGCTTCCTTAGCTGCTTCACAAGCTGCTACATATTCAGCTTCCGAGGTTGAATCAGCGGTACATTCTTGTTTTATACTCCTCCAGCTGATAGCTCCGCCTCCAAGCATAAATACATAACCAGAGGTGGATTTCCTAGAATCCTTATCTGACATAAAGTCAGAATCTGTGTGTCCGACTGGAATCAACTCATCACTGCTATAAATCAACATGTAATCTCTAGTCCTTCTCAAGTATTTGAGAATACATTTTACAGCAGTCCAATGTTCAGGTCCTAGATTAGATTGATATCTGCTGACTAGGCCCACTACATAACAGATATCTGGTCTAGTACATAACATAGCATACATGAGGCTACCAACAGCCGAAGCATATGGTATCGACCTCATCTGCTCCTTTTCCTCGGGTGTCTTAGGACACTGATCCTTGGACAGGTGCACTCCATGCCTGAAAGGTGTGATACCCTTCTTGGAGTCTTGCATTGCAAACCGTACTAGCACCTTATCTATGTATGCAGCTTGAGATAAGCCAATCATCCTATTTTTCCGGTCACGATAGAGTTTGATCCCTAGGATGTAGCTAGCTTCTCCCAAGTCCTTCATATCAAAAGTCTTGGCTAACCAAACTTTTACCGTTGACAACATTCCTATGTCTTTCCCGAGGAGAAGGATGTCATCGACATATAAAACCAGAAAAACTACCCTGTCACCTTCACTTTTCATGTACACACATGACTCATCCGGATTTTGACAAAAACCAAATGACTTGATTGCCTGGTCAAAACGGATATTCCAGCTTCGGGATGCCTGCTTCAGTCCATAAATAGACTTCTGCAGCTTGCAAACTTTTTGCTCCTGGTTTTTAGCTACAAAACCGTCTGGCTGCACCATATAGATGTCTTCCTCAAGATGGCCGTTGAAAAAAGCCGTCTTGACATCCATTTGCCAAATCTCGTAATCGAGATGAGCCGCAATGGATAAGAGTATCCGGATGGATTTGAGCATGGCTACTGGCGAGAAGGTTTCCTCATAATCGATCCCCTCTTTCTGAGTATATCCTTTCGCAACAAGCCTAGCCTTATAGGTCTCCACTCTTCCATCTGGTCCTCTTTTTCTCTTGTAGACCCATTTGCACCCAATAGGTTTAATATTGGCAGGCAAGTCCACAAGTGTCCAGACCTGATTTGAGTATATAGACTCCATCTCAGCTTTCATAGCATCTTGCCAGCGTCCCGAGTCTAAGTCATTGATTGCTTCATCATAGTTAGAGGGATCTTGTTCCGGCTCTTTTGGGATTGCCTCATAAGACTCTCCCAAGAATGAGAACCTATCAGGGGGTCTGACAATCCTCCCACTACGACGAGGTACTGGTGTAACTACTGGGTTTGGTAAGGGCGGTTCTTCCTCAAGTCCGGTCATACTTGGATTTGGAACTGATTGCTCCTGAATCTCTTCCAAGATCACCTTTTCTAAAAATTTCCGGTCCATCATATAATCTTCCTCCAGAAAAACCGCATTGGTGCTGACCAGCACTTTTTGTTCTCTGGGATTATAGAATAACCAACCTTTAGTTCCTTTAGGATATCCTACAAATGTGCATACTTCCGACTTCGCTTCCAACTTATCCATCTTAACCTTGAGCACGTGTGCTGGACAACCCCAAATGTGTAAATGTTGTAGACTAGACTTTCGCCCAGACCACAATTCCCGGGGAGTCTTAGGTATAGACTTAGATGGTACGAGGTTTAGTATATACATTGCAGTATCCAAAGCATATCCCCAAAAGGATATAGGTAATCTTGAGAAACTCAGCATAGACCTAATCATATCTAAAAGAGTCCGGTTCCTTCTTTCTGCTACTCCATTCTGTTGAGGCATACCAGGAGCAGACAACTGGGATAGAATCCCATTTTATGATAAGTAACCCATAAAATCAGCAGAGAGATATTCCCCTCCTCGATCTGATCGAAGAGTCTTGATAATCTTACCTAATTGCTTTTCCGCTTCCGCTCGAAATTCTTTGAACTTTTCAAAAGCTTCGAACTTGCGGTGCATAAGGTATATGTAACCATATCTTGAGTAATCATCTGTGAAAGTGATAAAGTACTCATATCCTCCTCTGGCCCTGACATTAATGGGTCCGCAGACATCAGTATGCACTAATTCCAATAAATCTTTGGCCCTATTACCCTTAGCTGAAAAGGGTCTTTTGGTCATTTTACCTTCCAAACAGGACTCACAGATAGGCATTGGTTCTACCACCAAAGAAGGTAAGATACCATCTTTCACTAGCCTCTCAATCCTGTTAAGGTTTATATGACCTAGCCTCAGGTGCCAAAGTTTTGTTAGATTAGATGAAGGTGACTTTCTCTTTAATGATGATCTACTAATTGTTTCAGTATCATGTATCTCATACATCGTGGGAGTTAACAAATAAAGTCCATTGGTTATCTTGCCAGAACATATGAAAGTACCATTCCTTTTTATGACAACTTCAGTACCAAAAGTAATAGAATAACCTTTATTCACCAAACTAGAAACTGAAATTAAATTCCGCCTTAAAGACGGTACATATAATGTTTCTGACAAAACCAATTTATTATTTGAAAAACATAGAGTAATGACTCCTACTGAAACAGCCTCCGCCTTAGCGTCAGATCCTAGGTTGACAATGATTTCTCCATCACTTAGCCTCCTGGTTTCCCTGAACCCCTGCAACGTATTACATATGTGATTAGTTGCCCCGGAATCCACACACCAGGATTCTGAAGTACCAGTTGCAAAACTAACTTCAGATATAAGTGACTCAATCATACCTGGGGTCTTTTTCTTAGACAGATATTCTGGACAATTCCTCTTCCAATGTCCTGTCTTACCACAATGGAAACACTTTCCTTTTGTCCCTAAACCCTTAGCTTTAGCCACGCCACCAGTTGGACCATTCTCCACCTTAGGACCTTTTGGAACTGATTTCTTTTTGCCTTTCCGCCCTTTGCCTTTCGGCTTGGACTTGGCATCTGACTTTTCTATCATTAAGGCAGTTGGTTTTTTCTTCATAATCCCTTCAGTTGCTACCAGCTGACTAGATAGCTCAGCCAGAGTCAGATTCATTTTATTCATATTATAATTGACCTTGAAATTGTTGAATGACTCTGGTAGTGACTCAAGGATTATGTCAATCTGCGATTCTGCATCAATCGCAGCTCCCAGTACATCTAACTCATTTAATGAGTCCATCATTTTCAACATGTGTTCCTGTACTGATGTACCTTCAGCCATTTTGGTGCTAATGAGCACCCTCATGGCTGCCTGCCTAGCAGGTCTGCCTTGTTCTGCAAACATCTCCTTTAAGTTCAATATCATATCATATGCAGTCTTATAAGATTGATGTTGATGTTGCAGCACACTAGACATGGATGCCAGAATGTAACATCGGGCCATCTCATCGTCTTTGGCCCATTTGGTGTAAAGGTCCTTTTCTGCTTCTGATGCATCTGGGCCAGGCTCTTCAAGGGGGTTTTTGGTAAGGACATATTTATATCCTGAAGCTGTCAGGACAATATCCAGATTCCGTTTCCAGTCTACATAGTTGGATCCAACCAACTTATTCTGGTTGAGGATGGTCGCAAGTGGATTGAAAGTATTCGAATTCATGCTTGTAATACTGTAGCACATAACCATACATTCAATTAATGAATTTAAATGACATTAGGGTCTAGTATTCTACCAAATTTATGTGGGAATCCTCATAACCACAAAATTTAGAATACATCGGAATCCCAATCCTGCGGGGTATGCCTCCTTGGGGAGTGCAAATACCTCCTAGACTGGTGCGGATCAAAGTTGGTCAAAATTGGGATTAAGACTAACTATCTATGATCCCCTTCATACATTACTATTTAAGTATCTCATACCAAATAATGTATGACTCCCGATTAGCTTCGGTTTCTAAAATACATGAAGCAAATCCTTGGGGATACTACATCATTATTTTAGTTAAGTGTGACCCACCAACTAGCATTGCATGACAACCGTTGTGGGCAGCTCCTCCTTGGGGAGTGGGCTCCCACCCCGTCTCATCAACACTATTCATAGGAGATCCATATCTAGTACCCAGATAAATACAAGCCCTCCGTGGGGAATGGCCATTCTCAAAATGGCGCGAGGCTAATACTTTCCTTACAATGGACCTATGGTGGAAAACCATGGGGATTTTTATATATATAGAAATGCCCCGCTCCCACTTAATATTTTAGAGTTGAGGATTTCCTTATAGGTGTATGGGTCCATCAAATATAGGTATATATTCATCTCATGATAAGACCAATGATTGGTTCCAAGTCAAGTTATTTTAAGGAAAGCCCAGTTTCTAAAATTAGTGTTACCAATAGATCCATCTCATGGGCCTACCAACTCTAATTAGAACTCTTTCCAAAAATTAATTTGATTTGACCAATTTTGGAATTTGCTATGTTTGGATCAAATATGGAAATACTCTAAAATAAGCATTCATCCATAAATAGAAAGTGCTGTAATAATAGACTAGTCCTCTCCTCCACATGGCCCAGGCGGAAAAGACTTCTTGGACTTCTAGACTTTCCAAAACTTTGGGATTCCTCAAACTCTTTGGGCATCCCGAAAACACCTTTTGGTAATCTTCAAACTCTTTGATAAGGAGTCCAGTTTCTCTTTCCTTCTTTGTTTCGGACATCTCCAGAATTTACAAATTTTAAAAATACATAAATTCCTATGTCTCTAAAATGAGACTTACATGGTAATCTAAACATGGAAATAAAAGGGCTATAGGGAAATTCACCATGCCTTGCCCTTTCACGGGAAACCAAGGAGACCATGATGCCCTTTACACTTAGCCACAAATAAACCAATAATAAAAAGGAAAGAAAAACATGTGGGCCATATGGAGAGGACATTATCACCTGCAAGTTAGTATCTCATACAACAAAGCATCTCACAAAACCAGGTTGCCAAACCACAATGGAAAAACAAGATGCCAAAAATTTTGCCACCACGATACAAGACCCCCTACGCAACGGGGGTCAGCGGGCAGCGCCCCCGGCGGTGGTCGAGCTGCCCGATCAGCTCGCGGGGTTCCAAGGGGCAGCGCCCCCGAAAAAAAAAAAAAAAAAACAACAACAGCTCAGACCAAGAACAAGATGATTCTGCCTAGGTTCGGCTAGCCGATCTGGTCCCTACGGTTAGCCAACAGACCTCTATAGCCATAGTGGTCCGTTTGACTAACCGACCTGATGAACCCAGAAATTTGGGTTCTTTTTCAGATTCGGCTCCTGCTGTACCCAATCACCTCTAATGATCTCAGTATGTTTTAATGGCATCTTATCATCCTCCTATCATGATTAAAACCTTTTGTGACTTTCCAAACATGTATCTACTACAAAAGCAAGCAAACCCAATAAACACTGATCCTATCATAGCCCTTGCTCTATCCTCTTCGCATCTCATGCGAAGATTAGAACAAGATTACTGATCTAACATGATTAGAGATGAGGTATGTCTCTGATACCAATTGATGGAAGTAGGTGGGTCTCGTGAATAGATTTTCAAAACTTTTGATCCACTTGACACAGGGATCAACTATACATAAGACCAAAACCCAATCCAGGATGCGTTACTCTCAATCTCGTGACCATGTACAGTAAAAATTCTACCAGCACTAAACATCCAAAATAACCTACGACATGCAAGAAGTAGATCATACCTTTGGAGATCCGCAGTGCTCTAATGGATTTCTTCAACACCTCTTAGCCTTCCACGCTATGACCCGAATTGGATTTCTTTTCTCAAGAAGAATGGTGGAATCTTCAGGAGAAAATCCCAACTCGAGACTCCAAGGAACTAGAAGAAAGGAGAGGAGAGTAACTCGCGCAACTCTTGCACGAAAGGGTTTTTGGCGTGAGGGAGAGTCTTATTGGACGTCCTAGAGATTTTATAGACTTCCAAATTTCTCCCTTGTCTAATTGAAATAGAAGTCTTACTTCCAAAGCAATTAGCAACTTTCTCCCTTCCAAACTCTTATTTTTAGAGTCCAAGTCAGATTAGTGTTTTCCAATATCTTGGGCTAGCGTGGGGACCACTAGGGATTCCTTAGAAAGCTGGCTCCAACTGGAACACCGCGACCCCACATCTCATGTGCAATCCGGGCCCACAGTTAATTGCAAATAACACCACTATATAAATGCAATTGCACTCCAGTCTTAGGAATAAATTACAATGAAGACCCTAAACTTCCCAATTACCACAAGTAGGCCCCTCTATCAATATCCGTTGATCAATTGGAATAAATCCGTCTCTTCCAATCTAAGTTCCACATCTTATTATCCTTGAGCCCCAATTAATCACAGTAATCATCAGTACCATCCAATTAACTCTTAATTGAGATGGGTGCGCACTTACTAATGACAAATCCATTAATTGGCACAAGGGGATAATATAGATAGATTCCATCTTGATCATTCAACGTTCCCACAGTTCTACTACCACATACCCAAGACACCGAGGTGTTAACCTATAGTCGGCCTCACTCATTGGTGACTCAAAGCAAATGAATAGATAGAAACTTGAGTTCGTCAATGTCTCAGGATTGAGAGCCTATTGCAAGGGAATTATGAGAGCATACCTTATTATTGAGATGGAATACCATAAGGTGCATCTCATGGTCCTTCAATACATCCAATGTACCAGCACCGTGATCCAGAATCTTACATTCTGATGATCGAGACAAATCACACTATCTCATAGTGATCAAAGTGCTGCAACCTTATCAAATGAGATGCCCAATCTCATTACTGGTTGTGAAGCTATTTTAAGTATAAGATTTGTGACATATATCTCCCGCGTGTGGATCTCATCCATGCACATATATCACATCTAATATACTAATGGGATCCGGTTCAACTCATGAACCATTATGTCATACGTATTGGTCATGTGCATGAAGTAGTAAAATAACATTCATCTCATGAAAGTAAAGCATGATTTTATTGATAAATAAAGAAATTAATCAATTTATTACATCAACTGATGGATTGAGTCCACAAAAACTAACAATGAGCCCCAGCGATCTCATTCCTCCTCCTCCTTCTCTCTCTCGTTGCAGCACTGGCTCCCCCCTTCTTCCATCGTCGTCTTCCATCATCTTTCAGCTCATTTTGTGGTGATTCAAGGCTTGCATGCATCAAACTTGGAATCTTCTTCTTCCTTTTCATCCTCTCCTTGCTCTTTGTTGGAATCAAGGCACCCTCTCCTCCCCCATTGCTTAAAAACGATTTGAGGTATGGGAACCCCTTTCCATTTGAGTTCTCGAGTCCTAAGAGGGTCAAGAGAACCCATCCATTTGACGTGCATGCATCTCATTCTCATTCTCATTCTCTTCATGCATGTGCTAGGTTTTCATTATATAGAGCTTTATTCTTCATCTAATCAAAGGGTAAATCAATTTGGGCGAAGCACCAAGCACAAGGCAACTATAAGGATACATAATCTTACATGCATGGCTTGATTTCCTTGATTATTGATGGATTGTATGATTTTACCGAATTTACAGCTTTATGGAAAATGCATGGATTAAATGGTGATTTATGGTGATTTTGGATGAATATAAGTGTTAATGACCTCTAGGGAACCCAAGGGTGTGGGACGGAAGTGTTTGGAGGAGTTTTATTGTAGGTGCATTGGGGTGAGGGAAGAGGAAACCCTTTAGAAGAGGAACCCTCTCGTCACGAAATGCTTCAGGGCCGACTGGTCGGTCCTGAAGCTCGATCGGTCGATTGCCTTATCAGGTAGCCCAACCGGTCGGCTACCAAACCCGACTGGTCGAATTCCACCTCTGGAAACCTGATCGGTCGGGTAAGTTTGACTGATAACTTATTGGAAGGTGTTCAAAAATGAATTCTAAGCTTGACTATGGACTTTCCTATAGTCTATGGGATAGCCTAGTGATGGGTTGCTCCCCTAAGCCACAAAAAAGAGACCTTAGTTTTAATGTCAAGTCACGGGTGTTGGCATAAAGTAATGTGTCCCTACATACACATGTGGTAACACCAAGAGTAGTAACACCGGGACACTGAACACCTTATGAATACACCGAGTTAAATGACCTTAGAAACCTGGATTATCTAATATAAAATTGATAGAAATTGTCCTTGATAACCTATAATCTAATTGCATTGGTTTATATTAATTTGCATTGGATAATCAGTATTTTATTAGTTGTGATTCTATGATAGACATCTCCAACGTGAGTGGTGGGTGTGGACCTCATGAATAGGTATTCATAGGGTGCTCTGCCTAGCAAAGTCCCGCATTGCTTAAGAGAGTGTCTGGTTCTAGCCATATAACGACGTACCCTCGCGTTCCCCTTATGACGCGTTTTGGGTATTTCGGGGTGGCTCTGCCCAGAAGTCGTAACTCGGTTTGGGTATTCCAGGGCGGCTCTGCCTAGAAGTAAAACCGTGCAGGTACTCCTAGGGGGCTCTGCCCAAAGCGGGCAATATCACCGTGGGGAGGAGGACATTACCACTTAGTTTTATTCCCTATAGGAGATTCGGTTGTCAACTGGATATGATGTATTTATGCCATTAATCTACTATGTCATTTGTCTTAAATTCAATTGATCTACTATGAATAAGCTCATGTATCCTTATCATTGCTTAACCGTTGTGTTAACTGAGTTACTATGGTGCTATAGGTGCGGAACCCACTACCGATCTGGCAGTTGACGCGAGCCCGGAGGCAACCCCAACGTTCCCTCGGGACGGGAACGAGTGGAGTGAGGAGGACATCTTCTCATGATCCTCCTCCGTAGTGCGAAACGTCATTGCATTATAGAAAGACATCTGGGATTCATCTTGATATTTTACCTTTTGTATTATCCATGGGTTTCATGTATAAGCATTTGGATGACTTAATTAACAGACTTTGTTTCTTAATGAAATGGAAATGAATGTATATTTTATGGATGCTCATGATATATTGACAAGTGAAATCTCTAGGTTACCACTTAATTTCCTTATAAGGATAATACATGTTCGTGGATTTCCCTCACACGTACCTGTGGGATCACCCTTATGACAGTTCGTACGTGTCTGATCATGGCACGAATTATCATGGGTATGTGTGTCATTCCTCGAAACCCACAGTTAATCCCCAATTCTCAAGTTTCGGGCATGACAGATTCTCTGCTGCAACTCCCATCTGATGGTTTTTTTTAATTCTGATTAGCCCTGAGGGCTATGTGTATATTGACTTCACTGCTTATATTCGAACATTAAATGGATATTAATGGAAAATATTTTTCCTTCTATTTTGTCATTGGTATAGGTGTTCGGTTTGATTTTGTGTGGATGTTTGAGGTGATTTGTATGGATGGTTTGTTTGGTTTGGTTTTCTCAGATTTGTATGACGGTATGATTTGCGATCTTTTGGATCCACAAACTGAAAATGAGGTAGTCTTATAGGTGGACATCATCCGGTGCCCATATGTGAGGCTTGCTCCAAAGTCCATGACTTGATCCTCTTGGTGTCGAAAGGGGTCAAACGAAGTGGATGTTATCCGGTGCTCATGTGTGAGGCTTTTTCTGGGATCCTTGACTTATTCCTTAGGACAAAGATTTGGTTTTGGTTTTTGTTTAGATTTTGCTTATACAAGGTTTGCAAAAAGACTTGTTCTATATAACCGAAGGTAGTCATATAGGGTCTGCGAAAAGACTTGTTCTATACAACTAAGGATTAGCTATATGGGGTCTACAAAAGGACTTATTCTACACAGTTGAGTTTTGCTATGCAGGGTCTGCAAAAAGACTTAATTTATATAGCAGGATGTTACAAGGGGTCTTGTACCGATGTTATCCCAGTAACGAAAGTTTGACTAGAGGAGTCGAAAGACTTAATCCTTGTAGTCATTTTATACAAATCTAAGGAATTTTGGTTACGAGTCATAGGTTGTGAAGCTCAAAACCAGAGGATTTCGATTTTGGTTAGGAGTGACAATGTACACTGTACATGATTTACGTACACCAATGACATTCAAGAATAGTATTTCTTGAGAAGTTTTCCATTGATAGGCATCATGCATCTATCCCCTTCAAGCATGAGAAGTGCATAGGCGTTTTTGGAGTAAACTTTGTCAATGATAAATGGCCCTTCCCATTTAGGTTCAAATTTGCCTTTTGACAAATGTGTGGAGAACATGGGCCTCTTAGCTGCAAGGACTAAGTCTCTTTTCTTGTAGGTTTTGTATTTGACCTTTTTGTTAAAGAATCCGGCCATACGAGCTTGATACATTCAATGCTTTGTCGAAGGACAAGCCTTTTCTCATCAAAGTTCTCTAGTTCTTGGAGTCGAAGTTCAACATTCCTCTCTTCAGTATATTTGTTTATCATAGCTACCCGAAGAGAAGGTAGTTGTATTTCCAGGGGTATTACAGCCTCACAGCTATAAACCAAAGAATATGGTGTTGATTTCGTTGGGCAGCGAACTATAGTTCTGTAAGCCCATAATGCCTCAGGAAGCTTGGTACTCCAACCTTTTTTGTTGTCGGAGACCATTTTCTTCAAAATTTTGCAAATACTCTTGTTGAAAGCCTTAGCAAGTCCATTAGCTGAAGGATTATATGCCGTAGATGGACAACATTGGATTCCATACTTGTCACAGAATCTTTAAAATTTATCATTATTGAATTGGGGACCGTTGTCATGCTATAGACGTTTGGGCACCCCAAAACGACAAATGATATGAGTCTTCAAGAAATTGAGGACCGTATTTATCTTGACTTCCGCAAGAGGTATTGCTTCTGCCCATTTGGAGAAGTAATCTATCGCAGCCAAGATGAACTGATGGCCACGTTCTGATGGTGGGCTGATCTTCCTAACTATGTCCATTCCCCAAGATTCAAATGGCCAAGAGGTGGACGTAGGGTGTAGATACTCAGGAGGTTGATGAATGTAATCACCATGAATTTGGCATTCGTTGCATCTTTTAGCAAAATTGATGGCATCAGATATCATAGTAGGCCAATAGTATCCTAGCCTTCAAATTTGATCATGAAGCTTTGGCCCAGCCTGATGAGCGCCACATAGACCAGAATGGACTTCTTTGAGGACTTGATCTGCCTCTTTTGGTGATAAGCAACGAAGAAGAATCCCATCATATGATTTACGATAAAGAGTCTTTGAAGGCAAATCAAAATGAAATTTTAGAGCTCGTCTTTGAATACTAATTCTTTCTTTAGTGTCCTCTGGTAATACTCCATGAAGAATATAATCAATAAAAAGATTTTTCCAATCTCTGAATGAATTGTGGAAAGATGAAATCTGATTATTAATCATAGTAAAACTATCAGCCACTGCCTTATGGGTGCCAAACGGAGGTAGAAGTCTTCTTTCAACCACTTCTAATGCCATCTTATCATTTTCAGGGATCGATATCGAAGCCGCCAAACCTGCTAATGCGTCTGCCTTGACATTCTGATGTCTCAGAACATGATGAAACTCTATCAGATTAAATTTTTTCTTGAGTTCACAAGCTTTGTTGAAGAAAGGAACCAGATCAGGTTTCTTCAGTTCATACTCACGATTCATTTGCTTAATCATGAGTTGCGAATCTCCATAGACTTCAAGCATATTGATACCTGATGTTATGGCTAGCTCAAGGCCCATGATCAATGCGGTATACTCCACTACATTGTTTGAGCATGGCTTAATTAATGAGAAGGAGTGAGGGATGTCGAATTTTTTCGGGCTACAGAAAATAATTCCAACTCCTGAAACTAGTTCTCTCGATTCATTAGTTCTGGAAGTTCCATCAAAATGCATGATCCAATGCTAGTCTGGGTCAATGGTGGATTTCCGCCGCTGCTCAACGAAAAAGACTGGTTCATCAGGGAGGTTATCTATGAATTCAGAATCCTCCGAGAGCGGGTGTTTTGCCAGAAAGTCAGCAAGAGCTTGCCTTTTTATAGCTTTTGCAGGAGTATATCTGATATCATATTGAGAGAGTAGAATCGACCATTTGGCCAAGCTTTCGCTCAGGGCCCCTGCTTTTGTTACCAGTACTTTTAATGGATTGATGTTAGAAACTAGGTACACTATATTGGAGAGGATGTAATGACGTAGCTTTTGAATTGCAAACATCAATGCAAGACATTCCTTTTCTACTGGATGATAGTTGTGTTAAGCATCAACCAACATTCTTGACAAGTAGTAAAGAGTCACCTCCTTTCCTTCATCGTTCTTTTGAGCTAATACTGCCCCCAGGGAGTGATCGAGAGCTCAAGTATATAGAATGAAGGGTTTGCCTGGCATTGGAGCTGAAAAAACTGGCAGATCAGTAAGATATCGTTTAATGTCTTGGAAAGCATCTTCGCAAGATTTGTCCTAGACAAAATCTACTCCCTTCTTCATCAGTTTGGTAAAGGGTCTGTATTTTCCAGATAAGTTTGAAATGAACCAACGAATATAGGTGAGTCTTCCCTGTAATCCCTTTAACTCTTTTAGAGTTCTTGGAGAAAGCATTTCCAAAATGGCTTTGATTTTAATTGGATCTATTTCGATACCGCCTTTTCGAACCATAAATCCTATAAATTTTCCAGAAGAAACTCCGAAGAAACATTTCAAAGGGTTCATCCGAAGTCTGAACTTCCGCAACCTTTCAAAAACTGTGCGGAGATCATCGAAATGATTTGATTTCTGCTTGCTCTTGACTGCTAAGTCATCGACGTAACATTCAACAGATTTATGCTGTAGGTCCTTGAAGATTTTCATCATTGCTCTTTGGTATGTGGCCCCAGCATTTTGAGGCCGAAGGGCATGACGGTATAGCAGTATATGCTAAAGGGAGTCCTAAATGAAGTATGTTTTTCATCTTCCTTGAACATTTTGATTTGATTGTACCCCGAGAATCCATCCATGAATGACATCCTTTCGTACCCAAAAGT
Source organism: Sextonia rubra (assembly GCA_037013555.1). Classification (NCBI taxonomy): domain Eukaryota; kingdom Viridiplantae; phylum Streptophyta; class Magnoliopsida; order Laurales; family Lauraceae; genus Sextonia; species Sextonia rubra. Next base: position 14,702,601 of record JASUAD010000011.1, read on the forward strand.
ATTGTCAATCATGATTTCTGGTATAAGCAATGGGAAGTCATATTTAGGGCATGCTTTACTCAAGTCCCTGAAATCAATGCAGACTCTAATCTGTCCATTCTTTTTGGTAACTGGTACTATATTAGCCAACCATTCTGGGTGCTGTTCTTCACAGATGAAGCCAACATCTCTGAGCTTCTTAACTTCTTTTTCTATTTTATCCATGATTTTAGGTTTTATCCTCCGCTGGTCTTGCTTTACAGGTTTAGCATCGCCTGTTATGTTCAATTTATGTACCAAAATTTCTAAGTCCAGACCAGGCATTTCCGCGTAGGTCCATGAAAAGCAATCCATGAACTCTTGTAAGAAACTCACGTACATATCAAGTTCGCTTCCTTTGATTTGAGAACTTACAAAAGTAGGTCAGGGATTTTCTAGGGTCCTCAAGTTTATTTCTTGTACTTGGTCCTCAGTTGGAGGCTCAGGAGGAGGCACTTCCACAACGTCATCGGAAGTTTCCAACTCCGTGAAGCCTTCTGGAGTTTCATTTGCCGGTTTAAGCCAAGGCCTGATCCCTTTCCATGGATTCAATTTTTTCGGCTCTTTAGCTTTTACATCAAGGGCTAAGCATTCCCAATGAACATGTTGTGACGGGCTTATTTCTTCATTGAGTTCAGGCGGCCAGTGTTTAGTGATTTGTGACATAGCGTCATTGTTATCACTTGTCCCCTCAGGATGTTGAAAAGTAGCCCAATCAGCAGGTTCTTGAGCAATAAGAGTTTCATAAGAGTTATCAGCTTCATACACTTCGGTAAAGACCATGGGTCTTACTCTAACATCTTGATTCAGTTTAGGAATGCTACTGTAGGGAACATATCCAATGCAGTGATGTAGCTGTTCAATTTTGCATCCCATTTTAAGATCTTCCTTCATTTCCGGGGTGAAGACGTCCAAAGGAATCTGTATCCCATTTGCCTTCAATCCAAGGCCTGTGGGCTTTTTAAAATTGTACCCCATATTCTTCATCATGTTACAGACCACAGGGTTGTAATTATCAAACCATATTTTCCCATCACTAGTGATTTTGTCGATAGGATTTGAAGGAGAAGCATCTTTAGCCCTATGAAAAACAATTGCACGATTATACTGCTTTGATGGAGGCACTAAGAAACAAGATCCTTCAAAATCATAAATATGAGATGGAGTGGGCCATGGTAATAGTGGTGGTTCCCAGTCTGCTATAGAATGTGCAAAAGCATTCTTTATTCCAACGTCCTCAGAGTTTGACTCAGAATATGAACTTCTGATCATTGAAATGACATGTATTGGATGCGTCCGTCTAGACCTCCCGCGTAGATGATAGAGCGTTACTTCGATAGATGAAACTATTCGAGACATTTCATCGAAGGTTTGAAATTCCATGGCCATGTTAAGCTACGGAGAGCTGGTCGGAAACCTATCTAGCATAAATGAATTCAAGTGGAGAAGTGTGGAGGATCTTCACATCTTTCAGCCAAACGGAACCATCTATCTATATATCTGTAGGATAGTTCTCCTTTTCGTTGCGATGTTAGCACGAGCTAACTGAAAGTAATAGGAGAATCAAGCCTTAGAGGTGACATCCTTCTGGTAGGAGGAGGTAGATTGTTACTTTCCTGACCAGCATCTGAGGTGTTGGATGAGGAAACTGCATTTGTCGAATAGGAGGGCTTTTGATGCCCTGCTTCTCTTTTCCTCAGTGATTTTGTGAATATGATCAAGGGTCGATATGATTGTTTGATTTCAGTTTTGACCTTGATCACCAAAGGAGCTTTGGTTTCTACGCACTTTATCACATTAACCTTTGTTGGCTGTAACGTTCCAAGAGGATTGGATTGCTCGTCAGTTCCTGAGCAAGTTTTTTTTCTACTGAAATAGTGAAAAGTTCCACAGGATTATCATCTACTGGAGTGCTTTTTTTATCCATTTTAGACTTGATGGGTCTTTCTTGATACATGGCTGCATCAATGAAGTAGGCTTCTTTTCCTTTGAATGGTTTTTCATCTACAAAGACCCGATACACTTTTCCCTCGTTATCAATATATTTGAGACATTAATGGAGAGTGGAGGGTACTATGGCATAATCATGGAGCCATCTTCTTCCTAAAAGGATATTGTAGCAAACACGAGTCTTAACCACGTGCAGAGTAGCTTATGAAGTTAATTCTCCTAACTGGAATCGGATTTGAATCTTGCCAATCGGATCCTGAACTTCCCCGTCATATCCTTGGATAGAAGTCTTTGTAGCAGATAACTTGCTTACTGGGATGCCAAGTTCTTGAAGAGCTGTAATTGTGATGAAGTTCAGAGCTGACCCTGGGTCAACCTGAACTCTCGGGACAGGGATGTCTTTGATGTAGGCTGTGAAATAGAGTGGCCTTGCGTGTTTCATATCACCTAAGAGGAGATCATCTTTAGTGAAAGATATAATAGCTTTAGAAGCATTGTGAATCGAAAGACATTCCATACATTGCTTTTGAGGCTTTTTTTATTTTGCTTTTAGATAATTCTTTTCTATCTGATTAACTTACGCTACATGAGTTTGATTGTCTGTATTCAAAGCTTGTAGAGCTCTTATGAAATTATTATGAGTCTCCTTGGACATCTGCAAAAGATAAAAAATGTGAAGTCGTGCAGGTATGTGCTTGAGGTGTTCAACAACATCATATGTGAATGGCTCTGGTGGCCTTGCATTAACATTTGCCTTTGAAGAAGCAACATTTACATTAGTACTGTCCCTTGAAGGGTTTACATAGGAAGAGGAGGCAGAAGAGGGTCCTGTTGGAAGTAGGTGGGTCTCGTGGATAGATTTTCAAAACTTTTGACCCACTTGATACAGGGATCAACTATCCATAAGACCAAAACCCCATCCAGGATGCGTTACCCTCAATCTTTTGACCATGTACAGTAAAATTATACCAGCACTAAACATCCAAAATAACCTACGACATGCAAGAAGTAGATCATACCTTTGGAGACCCGCAGTGCTCTAATGGACTTCTTCAAGACCTCTTAGCCTTCCACGCTATGACCCCCGAATTGGATTTCTTTTCTCAAGAAGAACGGTGGAATCTTCAGGAGAAAATCCCAACTCGAGACTCCAAGGAACTAGAAGAAAGGAGAGGAGAGTAACTCGCGCAACTCTTGCACGAAAGGGTTTTGGGCGTGAGAGGAACTCTTTTGGACGTCCAAGGATATTTTATAGACTTCCAAATCTCTCCCTTGTCTAATTGAAATAGAAGTCTTACTTCCAAAACAATTAGCAACTTTCTCCTTTCCAAACTCTTATTTCTAGAGTCCAAGTCGGATTAGTGTTTTCCAATATCTTGGGCTAGCGTGGGGACCACTAGGGATTCCTTAGAAAGCTGGCTCCAACTGGAACACCGCGACCCCACATCTCATGTGCAATCCAGGCCCACAGTTAATTGCAAATAACACCACTATATAAATGCAATTGCACTCCAGTCTTAGGAATAAATTACAATGAAGACCCTAAACTTCCCAATTACCACAAGTAGGCCCCTCTATCAATATCCGTGGATCAATTGGAATAAATCCGTCTCTTCCAATCTAAGTTCCACATCTTATTATCCTTGAGCCCCAATTAATCACAGTAATCATCAGTACCATCCAATTAACTCTTAATTGAGATGGGTGCGCACTTACTAATGACAAATCCATTAATTGGCACAAGGGGATAATAGAGATAGATTCCATCTTGATCATTCAACGTTCCCACAGTTCTACTACCATATACCCAAGACACCGAGGTGTTAACCTATAGTCGGCCTCACTCATTGGTGACTCAAAGCAAATGAATAGATAGAAACTTGAGTTCGTCAATGTCTCAGGATTGAGAGCCTATTGCAAGGGAATTATGAGAGCATACCTTATTATTGAGACGGAATACCATAAGGTGCATCTCATGGTCCTTCAATACATCCAATGTACCAGCACCATTGATCCAGAATCTTACATTCTGATGATTGAGACAAATCACACTATCTCATAGTGATCAAAGTGCTGCAACCTTATCAAATGAGATGCCCAATCTCATTACTGGTTGTGAAGCTATTTTAAGTATAAGATTTGTGACATATATCTCCCGCGTGTGGATCTCATCCATGCACATATATCACATCTAATATACTAATGGGACCCGGTTCAACTCATGAACCATTATGTCATACGTATTGGTCATGTGCATGAAGTAGTAGAATAACATTCATCTTATGAAAGTAAAGCATGATATTATTGATAAATAAAGAAATTAATCAATTTATTACATCAACTGATGGATTGAGTCCACAAAAACTAACAATCTCCCACTTGGGCTCAATGCCAGTCAGGGTTGCATCTCATGCCCATCCCTTCCACATGTTGCTCAAAGACTTTGGTAGTCAAAGGCTTAGTAAAGGGATCTGCTAAATTGTCTGCAGAGGCTATCTTGGTAATAGCAATATCGCCTCTCTGCACAATCTCTCTGACTAAGTGATACTTCCTCTGTACATGCTTTTGGCTTTTATGGCTTCTGGGTTCCTTTGACTGAGCGACTGCCCCGCTGCTGTCACAGTAAACTGTGAGTGGCTGTCGTGCCAAAGGTACCACCCCAAGTTCCAAAAGGAATCTTTTAAGCCATACTGCTTCCTTAGCTGCTTCACAAGCTGCTACATATTCAGCTTCCGAGGTTGAATCAGCGGTACATTCTTGTTTTATACTCCTCCAGCTGATAGCTCCGCCTCCAAGCATAAATACATAACCAGAGGTGGATTTCCTAGAATCCTTATCTGACATAAAGTCAGAATCTGTGTATCCGACTGGAATCAACTCATCGCTGCTATAAATCAACATGTAATCTCTAGTCCTTCTCAAGTATTTGAGAATACATTTTACAGCAGTCCAATGTTCAGGTCCTGGATTGGATTGATATCTGCTGACTAAGCCCACTACATAACAGATATCTGGTCTAGTACATAACATAGCATACATGAGGCTACCAACAGCCGAAGCGTATGGTATCGACCTCATTTGCTCCTTTTCCTCGGGTGTCTTAGGACACTGATCCTTGGAAAGGTGCACTCCATGCCTGAAAGGTGTGATACCCTTCTTGGAGTCTTGCATTGCAAATCGTACTAGCACCTTATCTATGTATGCAGCTTGGGATAAGCCAATCATCCTATTTTTCCGGTCTCGATAGAGTTTGATCCCTAGGATGTAACTAGCTTCTCCCAAGTCCTTCATATCAAAAGTCTTGGCTAACCAAACTTTTACCATTGACAACATTCCTATGTCTTTCCCCAGGAGAAGGATGTCATCGACATATAAAACCAGAAAAACTACCCTGTCACCTTCACTTTTCATGTACACACATGACTCATCCGGATTTTGACAAAAACCAAATGACTTGATTGCCTGGTCAAAACGGATATTCCAGCTTCGGGATGCCTGCTTCAGTCCATAAATAGACTTCTGCAGTTTGCAAACTTTTTGCTCCTGGTTTTTAGCTACAAAACCGTCTGGCTGCACCATATAGATGTCTTCCTCAAGATGGCCGTTGAGAAAAGCCGTCTTGACATCCATTTGCCAAATCTCGTAATCGAGATGAGCCGCAATGGATAAGAGTATCCGGATGGATTTGAGCATGGCTACTGGCGAGAAGGTTTCCTCATAATCGATCCCCTCTTTCTGAGTATATCCTTTCGCAACAAGCCTAGCCTTATAGGTCTCCACTCTTCCATCTGGTCCTCTTTTTCTCTTGTAGACCCACTTGCACCCAATAGGTTTAATATTGGCAGGCAAGTCCACAAGTGTCCAGACCTGATTTGAGTACATAGACTCCATCTCAGCTTTCATAGCATCTTGCCAGCGTCCCGAGTCTAAGTCATTTATTGCTTCATCATAGTTAGAGGGATCTTGTTCTGGCTCTTCTGGGATTGCTTCATAAGACTCTCCCAAGAATGAGAACCTGTCAGGGGGTCTGACAATCCTCCCACTACGACGAGGTACTGGTGTAACTACTAGGTCTGGTAAGGGCGGTTCTTCCTCAAGTCCGGTCATACTTGGATTTGGAATTGATTGCTCCTGAATCTCTTCCAAGATCACCTTTTCTAAAAATTTCTGGTCCATCATATAATCTTCCTCCAGAAAAACCGCATTGGTGCTGACCAGCACTTTCTGCTCTCTGGGATTATAGAATAACCAACCTTTAGTTCCTTTAGGATATCCTACAAATGTGCATACTTCCGACTTCGCTTCCAACTTATCCGTCTTAACCTTGAGCACGTGTGCTGGACAACCCCAAATGTGTAAATGTTGTAGACTAGGCTTTCGCCCAGACCACAATTCTCGGGGAGTCTTGGGTATAGACTTAGATGGTACGAGGTTTAGTATGTACATTGCAGTATCCAAAGCATATCCCCAAAAGGATATAGGTAATCTTGAGAAACTCAGCATAGACCTAATCATATCTAAAAGAGTCCGGTTCCTTCTTTCTGCTACTCCATTCTGTTGAGGCATACCAGTAGCAGACAACTGGGATAGAATCCCATTTTCTGATAAGTAACCCATAAAATCAGCAGAGAGATATTCCCCTCCTCGATCTGATCGAAGAGTCTTGATACTCTTACCTAATTGCTTTTCCGCTTCCGCTCGAAATTCTTTGAACTTTTCAAAAGCTTCGAACTTGCGGTGCATAAGGTATATGTAACCATATCTTGAGTAATCATCTGTGAAAGTGATGAAGTACTCATATCCTCCTCTGGCCCTGACATTAATGGGTCCGCAGACATCAGTATACACTAATTCCAATAAATCTTTGGCCCTATTATCCTTAGCTGAAAAGGGTCTTTTAGTCATTTTACCTTCCAAACAGGACTCACAGATAGGCATTGGTTCTACCACCAATGAAGGTAAGATACCATCTTTCACTAGCCTCTCAATCCTGTTAAGGTTTATATGACCTAGCCTCAGGTGCCAAAGTTTTGTTGGATTAGATGAAGGTGACTTTCTCTTTAATGATGATCTACTAATTGTTTCAGTATCATGTATCTCATACATCGTGGGAGTTAACAAATAAAGTCCATTGGTTACCTTGCCAGAACATATGAAAGTACCATTCCTCTTTATGACAACTTCAGTACCAAAAGTAATAGAATAACCTTTATTCACCAAACTAGAGACTGAAATTAAATTCCGCCTTAAAGACGGTACATATAATGTTTCTGACAAAACCAATTTCTTATTTGAAAAACATAAAGTAATGACTCCTACTGAAACAGCCTCCGCCTTAGCGTCAGATCCTAGGTTGACAATGATTTCTCCATCACTTAGCCTCCTGGTTTCCCTGAACCCCTGCAACGTATTACATATGTGATTAGTTGCCCCGGAATCCACACACCAGGATTCTGAAGTACCAGTTGCAAAACTAACTTCAGATATAAGTGACTCAATCATACCTGGGGTCTTTTTCTTAGACAGATATTCTGGACAATTCCTCTTCCAATGTCCTGTCTTACCACAATGGAAACACTTTCCTTTTGTCCCTGAACCCTTAGCTTTAGCCACGCCACCAGTTGGACCATTCTCCACCTTAGGACCCTTTGGAACTGATTTCTTTTTGCCTTTCCGCCCTTTGCCTTTCGGCTTGGACTTGGCATCTGACTTTTCTGTCATTAAGGCAGTTGGTTTCTTCTTCATAATCCCTTCAGTTGCTACCAGCTGACTAGATAGCTCAGCTAGAGTCAGATTCATTTTATTCATATTATAATTGACCTTGAAATTGTTGAATGACTCTGGTAGTGACTCAAGGATTATGTCAATCTGCGATTCTGCATCAATCGCAGCTCCCAGTACATCTAACTCATTTAATGAGTCCATCATTTTCAACATGTGTTCCTGTACTGATGTACCTTCAGCCATCTTGGTGCTAATGAGCACCCTCATGGCTGCCTGCCTAGCAGGTCTGCCTTGTTCTGCAAACATCTCCTTTAAGTTCGATATCATATCATATGCAGTCTTATAAGATTGATGTTGATGTTGCAGCACACTAGACATGGATGCCAGAATGTAACATCGGGCCATCTCATCGTCTTTGGCCCATTTGGTGTAAAGGTCCTTTTCTGCTTCTGATGCATCTGGGCCAGGCTCTTCAAGGGGGTTTTTGGTAAGGACATATTTATATCCTGAAGCTGTCAGGACAATATCCAGATTCCGTTTCCAGTCTACATAGTTGGATCCCACCAACTTATTCTGGTTGAGGATGGTCGCAAGTGGATTGAAAGTATTCGAATTCATGCTTGTAATACTGTAGCACATAACCATACATTCAATTAATGAATTTAAATGACATTAGGGTTTAGTATTCTACCAAATTTATGTGGGAATCCTCATAACCACAAAATTCAGAATACATCGGAATCCCAATTCTGCGGGGTATGCCTCCTTGGGGAGTGCATATACCTCCTAGACTGGTGCGGATCAAAGTTGGTCAAAATTTGGATTAAGACTAACTATCCATGATCCCCTTCATTCATTATAATCTAGGTATCTCATACCAAATAATGTATGACTCCCAATTAGCTTTGGTTTCTAAAATACATGAGGCAAATCCTTAGGGATACTACATCATTATTTTAGTTAAGTGTGACCCACCAACTAGCATTGCATGACAACCGTTGTGGGTAGCTCCTCCTTGGGGAGTGGGCTCCCACCCCGTCTCATCAACACTATCCATAGGAGATCCATATCCAGTATCCAGATAAATACAAGCCCTCCGTGGGGAATGGCCATTCTCAAAATGGCGCAAGGCTAATACTTTCCTTACAATGGACCTATGGTGGAAAACCATGGGGATTTTTATATGTATAGAAAAGCCCCGCTCCCACTTAATATTTTAGAGTTGAGGATTTCCTTATAGGTGTATGGGTCCATCAAATATAGGTATATATTCATCTCATGATAAGACCAATGATTGGTTCCAAGTCAAGTTATTTTAAGGAAAGCCCAGTTTCTAAAATTAGTGTTACCAATAGATCCATCTCATGGGCCTACCAACTCTAATTAGAACTCTTTCCAAAAATTAATTTGATTTGACCAATTTTGGAATTTGCTATGTTTGGAACAAATATGGAAATACTCTAAAATAAGCATTCATCCATAAATAGAAAGTGCTGTAATAAAAGACTAGTCCTCTCCTCCACATGGCCCAGGCGAAAAAGACTTCTTGGACTTCTAGACTTTCCAAAACTTTGGGATTCCTCAAACTCTTTGGGCATCTCCAAAGCACCTTTTGGTAATCTTCAAACTCTTTGATTAGGAGTCCAGCTTCTCTTTCCTTCTTTGTTTCGGACATCTCCAGAATTTACAAATTTTAAAAAAAATACATAAATTCCTATGTCTCTATAATGAGACTTACATGGTAGTCTAAACATGGAAATAAAAGGGCTATAGGGAAATTCACCATGCCTTGCCCTTTCACGGGAAACCAAGGAGACCATGATGCCCTTTACACTTAGCCACAAATAAACCAATAATTAAAAGGAAAGAAAAACATGTGGGCCATATGGAGAGGACATTATCACCTGCAAGTTAGTATCTCATACAACAAAGCATCTCACAAAACCAGGTTGCCAAACCACAATAGGAAAAACAAGATGCCAAATATTTTGCCACCACGATACAAGACCCCCTACGCAACGGGGGTCCGGGGGCAGCGCCCCCGGCGGGGGTCGAGCTGCCCGATCAGCTCGCGGGGTTCCAAGGGGCAGCGCCCCTGGCGGGGGCTCGGGGGCAGCGCCCCCGAAAAAAAAAAAAAAAAAAAAAACAACAACAGCTCAGACCAAGAACAAGATGATTCTGCCTAGGTTCGGCTAGCCGATCTGGTCCCTACGGTTAGCCAACAGGCCTCTATAGCCATAGTGGTCCGTTTGGCTAACCGACCTGATGAACCAAGAAATTTGGGTTCTTTTTCAGATTCGACTCCTGCTGTACCCAATCACCTCTAATGATCTCAGTATGTTTTAATGGCATCTTATCATCCTCCTATCATGATTAAAACCTTTTGTGACTTTCCAAACATGTATCTACTACAAAAGCATGCAAACCCAATAAACACTGATCCTATCATAGCCCTTGCTCTATCCTCTTCGCATCTCATGCGAAGATTAGAACAAGATTACTGATCTAACATGATTAGAGATGAGGTATGTCTCTGATACCAATTATTGGAAGTAGGTGGGTCTCGTGGATAGATTTTCAAAACTTTTGACCCACTTGATACAGGGATCAACTATCCATAAGACCAAAACCCCATCCAGGATGCGTTACCCTCAATCTTTTGACCATGTACAGTAAAATTATACCAGCACTAAACATCCAAAATAACCTACGACATGCAAGAAGTAGATCATACCTTTGGAGACCCGCAGTGCTCTAATGGACTTCTTCAAGACCTCTTAGCCTTCCACGCTATGACCCCCGAATTGGATTTCTTTTCTCAAGAAGAACGGTGGAATCTTCAGGAGAAAATCCCAACTCGAGACTCCAAGGAACTAGAAGAAAGGAGAGGAGAGTAACTCGCGCAACTCTTGCACGAAAGGGTTTTGGGCGTGAGAGGAACTCTTTTGGACGTCCAAGGATATTTTATAGACTTCCAAATCTCTCCCTTGTCTAATTGAAATAGAAGTCTTACTTCCAAAACAATTAGCAACTTTCTCCTTTCCAAACTCTTATTTCTAGAGTCCAAGTCGGATTAGTGTTTTCCAATATCTTGGGCTAGCGTGGGGACCACTAGGGATTCCTTAGAAAGCTGGCTCCAACTGGAACACCGCGACCCCACATCTCATGTGCAATCCAGGCCCACAGTTAATTGCAAATAACACCACTATATAAATGCAATTGCACTCCAGTCTTAGGAATAAATTACAATGAAGACCCTAAACTTCCCAATTACCACAAGTAGGCCCCTCTATCAATATCCGTGGATCAATTGGAATAAATCCGTCTCTTCCAATCTAAGTTCCACATCTTATTATCCTTGAGCCCCAATTAATCACAGTAATCATCAGTACCATCCAATTAACTCTTAATTGAGATGGGTGCGCACTTACTAATGACAAATCCATTAATTGGCACAAGGGGATAATAGAGATAGATTCCATCTTGATCATTCAACGTTCCCACAGTTCTACTACCATATACCCAAGACACCGAGGTGTTAACCTATAGTCGGCCTCACTCATTGGTGACTCAAAGCAAATGAATAGATAGAAACTTGAGTTCGTCAATGTCTCAGGATTGAGAGCCTATTGCAAGGGAATTATGAGAGCATACCTTATTATTGAGACGGAATACCATAAGGTGCATCTCATGGTCCTTCAATACATCCAATGTACCAGCACCATTGATCCAGAATCTTACATTCTGATGATTGAGACAAATCACACTATCTCATAGTGATCAAAGTGCTGCAACCTTATCAAATGAGATGCCCAATCTCATTACTGGTTGTGAAGCTATTTTAAGTATAAGATTTGTGACATATATCTCCCGCGTGTGGATCTCATCCATGCACATATATCACATCTAATATACTAATGGGACCCGGTTCAACTCATGAACCATTATGTCATACGTATTGGTCATGTGCATGAAGTAGTAGAATAACATTCATCTTATGAAAGTAAAGCATGATATTATTGATAAATAAAGAAATTAATCAATTTATTACATCAACTGATGGATTGAGTCCACAAAAACTAACAGGTCCATCATAGTTGACCTTGTAATTGCGACTGGACCGAGTGCTGTCGTTAACCATATTACTTCAGTTAATTATTGGACGAGTATCCCTTTTTATGGCGTTAACTTCTTCGGACTCAAAAAGTTGGCTAATTTCCTCTAAGCCTGACTCTTGCCTTGTGTTATCAAGAATGGCTTGAGATGCTTGGGGCTCGTTAGTAGTACTCAAAATTACCAGAGCAGGAGCCATTGATATTTTTTCTTCAGAGTTGGAGGTATTATCTTGAATTTGAGAGACCTCCTGCGGTGTGACAATGTTAGTACTAAAGTCATCATGTTCTTCCGGCAATCCGGGTTCATTAGTTAGATCAGGCATGACCGACTGAGTGCATGGTTTGGAGTCCACATCTAGAGAAGTTAACCCTGGATTTGATTGGGAGGGAACATCTGATGCAGAGGTTGCTGTGCACAAAGAGGAAGGAACCACTTGCTGTTGTTATGCCTCACCAGGATCAATCAGTGGTAAACGGTCTGGATGAATTTCCGGAGGTAGTGGAAAAGGAGGAGGGTTGTGCGACCAACCCCCCATGCTTGGTCGGTGTATATCAGACAGAGCCACCGAGAGTGTGTTGAGGCCATGCTTGACATTGAGTGTACCTGTTTCAGGATTAAAGGTTTGTTCAAAACCTTCATCTTCGTCCGAAGGGTACTCATCAAAATAGTCATTAACCCACCGATCATCTTCGAAGTCCGAGTAATCTACCAATCCTCTTCATCATCTGAGTTTGGAGGTGTGCTATCCCATGATATCTGATTGCAACTGGATATCAATGGTTCTTCCTCACCTTTTGGGATTGGTATGATGTAGTCAGATAAAGTAAAGTGACCTTTAGCTGGTTTGGGAGATTCTTTGGAGATTAGAGTTTCAACTATCTGTTCCTCCTTCCACTTAGCTTGTTTTTCTTGCTTAACCAAGGGATTTTGGGCTGCTTTTTGAAGATTCTTGAGTTGCTTTTTAGCCTTTCTTCTTTCTGCAGGTGTGGGTTTAGTTTTCACTTTCTCCCAGCCTTTGTCACTTACCAAGTCTGGGTGAACCCACATTTCTTCTACTAAAGAGGTTTTGACTGGTATGAATCCCTGCTCATTATGTATTGCATTAATGACCCGGAACTCAACAGTGGGTGGTTTTGATGGAGCGGATACTGCTATGGGTGCAAATTGTTCAAAAGAAATCATGTTGGCTAGAGCAACATCATATTTTCGGTCAAATGTTATCACTCCATTTTTCCACATCTCGTTGACTTTTTCTTTTAGGATGAAATAGTCTTTAAGAGGATGAGACACCATCCGATGATATGCGCAGTAATTTGGGTCATTAACGCGACCTGCCTGCTCCGGCATTTTCATTGGTGGAAGTTCAAGGTTGTTGTTTTCCATCAATGTTTGGAAGATTATTTCAATATCTCCATCAAAGGGATATTTAGCTCTTTTTCTCTTCTCATATTCCTCCTTCTTAGTTTGCTCTGTCTTAACATTGTGTGGTTTTGGAGGAGCTGATTTAGAGGTTTGCACATTGAATACCTCTTGTTTCTTCTTCGAATTCGAAGTAGTTGATTTTGGAGCAGAAGATGACGATGATTCCGCTTTTCGGGAATTTACTTTCTTTTGACTGATTTCTTTAAGGGTCAATTCTGCATCAGTGGCCACTTCAACCAGACGAGCCAAAGACTTAGTTTTGTCACTACGTATGATAGCCTTGATTTCAGGACGCATGTTGGTTTTGCACATTTCAATGGTAGCCCTCTGAGATGGTTGTTCTAAGCATCTATAAGACAATACCTTCCATCTGTTGATAAAGGCTTGTGCAGTTTCGTTCTCCCCTTGCTTTGTGCTGCTAAGCATGGCAAAGGTAACTGTTTGATCTTCTTCTTGAAAATGAAGTAAGAATTTCTCTTCCATGAATGGCCATGTTGTGAAAGAGAGCTTTGGTAATTGCTTATACCAATCAAAAGTAACTCCTTTCAAAGTGCCTACGTACAATCTTATTTTTAGCGCATCAAACTCTGGTAAGCTCCACAGGAGTGATTTGAAATGTACTATATGTTGGTAGGCTGATCCATTTCCCATATAAGGTTGGAAAGTCGGAAGTTTATAATCTGGCGGGAATGGAACCAGAGCAAATTCTGGAGGGTATTTAGATGTAATACCTTTCTTTTTCATCCTGTTTTCCACCTTTGATTTGGTTAATATTTCTTCGACTTCCTTGAAAGTTACATGCTTTTCGGGATCCGCATGAAGTCCAAGGATTGATGAATGGTCGCCCGCGGCAGAACCTGTGGCCATTACTTTATCTGTTAGTTATTTAATTTGAGCCATAAGTAGGTCAATTTTGGCGGTGTTCCTCCTGATTATAGCCTGCTCTCTCCTGTCAGCAAATAAAGGATTGGCTAGAGCTTCAGTAAGACCACCCAACTTGTCTGTCAAAATTTTTAACTGGGCAGTTAAGTGATCAATTCTAACTCTTTGTTGTTTGACGACATTGCTGACGTCATCTTCTTGATTTTCATCAGCATTTTCTTCGCTAGCATCTTTACTCTCACTAGCACCTTCGTTTCTATTGTTTCCAGTTCCGCACCCTTCAGCCATAAATACAGTGTACTGACGGGGGTAAGAAGACGTAGGAAGAATAGACTGACTATCTTCCATGTCCAGGAGATATGTTGAGTCTTTATCGGAATCTGTTTCAACATGTCCTTCAGAGGTTCCGCCTGAATGAGAATTGGAATCAGATTCTTGTGACTGAGTTCGAGTCATACTCCGAGTGACCCTTCTGGTTAGGCCTGGTCCAACCATGCATGAGGAAGTCAGTCCTAACTCATCTTCTTTGACCACCCATTTTGAAGTGATTGTATGCCGAGATTGCTTCCGGGCGCGAGCCAAAGCCTTCTCCCTAATTTGATTGACCACTCTAGCCATTAAAGGTTGATCTTTAAATCTGGTAATCAATGGCTTAGAAGTACTAGCGAGTTGATTCCAGCCCATAGGGTTGGAAGTAGGGAATGAAAGAATATCGACGGTACTTATTTTATTATTCTTCTCTTTACCCTTCTTTTGTTGGAGTGAGTTCTTGAAACGAACTAGAGGGGTCGAATCGTTAATGACCAACCGTTCAGCTGGCTCTTTGTTCTTAGCACCATGTGATGAATGTTGTGGTGCTACAATGATTGAAGGCAAACGATTCCTTCCGAACTTCTGCCCCTCTTTTTGAGTCAAAGGGTAAAAGATGTTCTCTTCAAGTGACACCAAAGATTTGCTTTCAGCCTTCTTGTAATTTCGCATGTGTGGTTGTGGTGACCATGTGCTACAGCTTGGGATGGCAGCATGTTTTTGGGCTTTTCTGGGGGTTTGTGGAGAGTCCCTTGTCACAGCCCCTTGTTTTGGCCGAACCAAGGATGCTCCTGGAACTTGGGTGGCCACTTGAGGCAACTTGTTAAGCGCCCTTGGTTTATGATCTATATAACAGACTTGCCTTGCCCCCAATCGAGGCTTAATGACACGGAGACTGCTGCCCCCTGACTTTGGTTTGCATTTCGGGTCCTTTTGACCCTTGTGGAAGACTCCAAATGGGTTTTGAGTATGTTTGGAAACCCATGATTGAGGAGTTTCTATTCTCTTAACGATCTTTGGGGTCACTGATGACCCATTCTAAGCTGAAGTGGTGGAGCCCATTGGAGTGGAGAGCCTTTGGAAAATTGAAACTCTTGATGGAGGAGTGACAGTATCTATTTGCGCCCTTTTGTGTGATCTTGCACATGGCTTGTTCTGTGTTATGGAGATCCTGAAAAGTCTTTCCTTGGCTTCATCGAAAATGATGATTAAAGAACCCATGATATTCTACAAAAAGCAAATTCACAAGATTATATTAATATGACAACGAACATGGCCATCTCTTTGGCTAGCCGAGATGGTTTGTAAATGCCATTTGAAATAGTTGGACAGAGGCAAAAATCCCATCTCTTTGTACTATGCTGACTGTCCTAGCTGTCAGAATTTCTGCAGCATTTTGGAATCATATAGTCAGACTTAAAAGTATGCTAAGCTGACTAGACCTGGCTACTGTAATTTTGGCAGCATTTCAGAGCCATCTGTGTCAGTCTTATAAGCAAGAGAGGGTTGGATCTAAACAAAGGGATAGGGCCCCCAGGATCGAGCGTGCACCACTATCACAATGATCATACAGGATCCATCAGTGCTTGACACCGGACAGTGCGTGAGTACAATGTCGTTGGTCTTATCACTGATTTAATAGAACACTTGTTTGAGTCAAAGCCCTTTGGACTGAATCATCACTCTTTTAAAGAGTGTGATTTGGTCCGTGCACATCAAGGCGCAAATTCCTTCAATTGAATTTTCTTGGTGAATAGTAAACATTTGCACTTTAAGGTGCTTGATGCCTTCATTTGCATAATAAAATAATGCACTTCAAGGTGCAAAATTCCTTCAAAAATGTTTCCAAACCCATCGTAGACATCTAGGCCTTACATGGGTGTCTTCAAGGGTCAAACAAGTCATCTAGGCCATCACAAACAAGTCATCTAGGCCATAAAATAGGTCGGTGACCGTGACCCACGGTCATTACCCATTTTCCATTGATTCTCACGGTCACAACACTTTTAGCAGCACTTTTCAGCACAACAGCAGCACTTTTCAGCATAACAGCAGCAGTCTTCAGCAATTTTCAGCACTTTTCATGTGTTTTTGACTAAATTCGATCACAAATTAGGGCAACTGTCCCCACAGACGGCGCCAATCTTCTAATTGTACTTAAAATGGTATGGAAATGTGTAATGGATTCAGTGTCCAACATTCACGCACTTCAAGCATTAAGAAGAATGGAAATTAATTACAGTTCATCATTAAATTCCCTTCTGTTTACATGGGTTCTAATGCTCTGACCACAGGGATGCAGGTTGTTTAGACAAGTTTACAAGTTTACAACCCCTCCCTCAAGTCTTAAATGTGATCTCAATTTGAAAATTACAAGAAAAAATGTACCTAGAGTAGAAAAATGAGAAAAAAAGAAGAAAAAAAGGGGGGTGACAATGACCCACGATCACTGCCCCAGGTCAGTGACCATGAGGTCACTGTTTGCCTCTATTTTTCATGCTGTTTGTGCTGGTTCTTCTTCCAATTTTTTTTTCAAGTGTCAAAACTCCCTTTTATGACATCTTGGTGTGTTGAATGACTATTGAAAAGAACGAATTCGACTATGGAATCGATTGAAAACTTTGTAATTCATCATTCATGTTTACAGACTATCTTTTGTTCAAGTCCGAAGAGGGTATCACAGGAAACCAAAGTTGTGTCATTTCGAACCCATGGTTTGCAAGGAACAAAATGAGGCCCAAAGGGGCTTGTCGACAACCTCTGTGATGGCCAAGAAATCTCCCTGAATGAGAAAAACAAAGATGACAACGTCATCCTTCGAATCGTCATTACTATATGAACATAGTTTGCTCTGTAGTTATCCCTCCACTCTCCTCTTCCTCTGAACCATCTTGCTCACCTTAGTGGCTAAAAAAAAGAAGGGAATGGTTGTGGGATGCTGCTTTTCTTGCTTGAATCCTCTTGCGTTCCTTCAATTCTTTCTTTTTCTGTCCTCCCTTTCCTTCCTTCAAACATCATCCTTTTTATAGAGGCCTTAGGTGGTTTTTGGCAGTTCTTGGCAGTTAAGGGGAGTTATGGGAAGTTGGATTTCGAGAGGGAGTGGAAAAAAACCACCGAAAGCCACAAGAAATGTCCTTTGGGGGTCTGTGACAGCAGTCGCGGTCACGGACAAGGCCCAATTTTGGGTTTTTGTTGTTGCAGCCCGTTTTCACCTGTTTGGGGCCCAAACGAAGTCCAATCACCATGAAATTTGGAGGGATGCTTCTTGACGCTATTTTGACCATGTCATAAAAGTTTCAGCTAGTTTTGACCATCTAAAGTTGGTCAACTCCCTTGATGAACAGGCCGCAGTCACGGACAAGGCCCGATTTCGGGCTTTTGCATTTATGACTTGTTTTCGCCTGTTTGGGCCCGAATGATGTCCAATCTTCACAAAACTTAGAGGAATGTTTCTTGACACCATTTTGACTGTGTCGTAGAAGTTTCAACTCATTTTTACCTTTTGAAGTTTGTCAACCCTTCAGTTGATTTTTTGTGAAAGTGGGCCCTTGTTTCAGCTGTTTGAGGCCCAAATGACCTCGGTTTCGTTTGAAACTTGGAGGGACTGTCATCAGGAATATCTTGAAGCATTCCTCTGAATTTCATTAGCTTTAGATTTGGGAAAGTATGATTTCAAATGGTGGCCTATTCATTGCATGTGTTAAGTCACTATTCACCCCACACTGTAGGTAGTCAGCTTGTTTTCTACCTGAACAACATCCAATTGACTTGAAAATTTGGAAGAGTAACTTTGAGCATTCTTTGAGCATTTTTCCGGATTTCATCAGCCTTGGCCTCTTAGAAGTAAGATTTTAGCTAGTGACCTCCATAACTCGGTGTTACTATCCTTTAAGCTGGCATGCAGTGAAATTCAGACCAAACGGAATTCTTTTAACTTGAAAATTTGCAAATCAGCTTCTGAGCATAACTGAAGCTCTGCACCCAAATTTCATCAATTTTGAACATCGGGAAGCAGGACTTTGGTCAATGACCCCATGGCTTAGGGGGGACTGACCCCAAGTTGACATGCTTGTAGCTTTTGGGTTCGATGATGTCTGTTGAACCCGAAATTTTATAGAACCTATCTTGAGCATCATTTGAGCTACCCCTGAGAGTTTCAATTAATTTGATCTTCATGGGATGTCATTCTGCGCAGGGACCCACAGAGCATAGTATACGATCATTTGGACCAAGTTTGGATCCAAATGACATCCAAATGCTCTGAATCCTTAAGGAGTAGTCTTTAAATGTACTTGAAAGTATTTCATTGAATAGAAGATTGCTGTAACATGTGGAAGTGTCAAGTCCCACAGTGATTCCCAAGGAGCTGGCAGACTGCCTTCGAAGCTTGACTTGAACTGAGGTGAGGTCCAAATGCTTTGAAAACTTTGGAAATTTATAATCCAAATCCCGTGATGTCTTTGCTACATTATTTCAATTTTTTATGGGTCAACACACATCTTCATCAATCTCCCCATCCTTACGGAATGGATTGTGAGCCATGGATGAAGGGGTTAGGGATATGTGATTGGGACCAAATTTGATATGTAGGTGCTTTCATATAGATCTTTCCAACCCTCCCAGTCTCATCCCTTGGTAGGGTCCACATGGGCCCCACCAAAGAGTGTGCATGAAAAGTCCATGAGGGATGTATGCACAGGAAAAGGCCATTTCTTATATATAGGTATTACAATGCTTCTTCTCCATTCATTCGGTATTTTCTTTGTCACAAGTATCTTATTAAATAGTCTACATAACCAACTCACCCCAACCTCTCCTAAGCATTTTCATACTTCTATCGAAATACCATCTGGGCTTATTGCCTTTCTTGTCTTCATTCACTTCAATGCTTCCTTCACTTCTACCCCTCTAATTCTACGGAGAAAAGTATGATCTAGTGATGAAGTATCCTCCTTAACTCTTGTATCGCCCAAATGTTCTTCATTTAGAAATTTGCTAAAATATTCCTTCCACCTTTCTTTAATATCGTTGTCCTTCACTAGAATATTTTCCTCATTATCCTTGATACATTTAACATGATCTAAGTCCTTACTTTTTTTTCTATTATTTTTGTGAACATAAAATTTTCCTTTTCTCCTGTTCCCAACCTATTATAGAGGTCATCGTATGCTTTGAACTTCGCACTGCTCACTACTTTCTTAGTTTCTTTCTTTGCCTTCTTATATAGCTCAAAATTTTTCATACTCTCAGTCCCCTGTTAAACTTTATAGCAATGCATTTTCTGTCGAATAACTTCCTGGACCTCCACGCTCTACCACCATGTTTTTTTATTAATGTCTCTTTCCTTTTGATTCTTTAAGTATCTCCTTTGCATATTCCTAATGCAATTAGCTATTTGATTCCACATTACTGTAGTTTCTCCTTCAATATTCCATTCTCCCTTCTCAATTATTTTGTCCTTAAATATATTTGCTCTTTCTCCCTTCAAATCTCTCCACGTTGTTTTAGGGTCCATTTTGTTTACTACCACTCTCTTTCTACTTCTAATGCAAACATCTAAAACTCCGAGCCTATGTTGTATAGTCAAACTCTCTCCTCGGATAAACTTGCAGTTTTTACAAGCCAATCGATCCTGTTTTCTAACTAAAAAAAGTCTATCTGACTCCTATTACTCCCACTTTTATAGGTAATTAAATTTCCTAATATAAACAAGACCCAAAAATCATGGAGATTCAATTTTCCAAAATAAAATTACAGAAATTTAAAATATAAGTGCAAAAAATTAAATAAAAGGTAAAAGAATTAAATGTAGAAGTGTAGAAAGTTAAAGGCGGTAAAATAAGAAGTTAAAAGCGGTAAACAACTGAAGTCAAAGGTGGTAATGTTGTTCTTTGCAATTTTTTATCTTAACTTGGGCTAAAAAATATTAGAAGTGTTGTCTTAGGGTCTTATTCATCATCTTAGGTCATCAACCTAAGTGAGAATAACAAATCTCCATTCAATGTATAAATAAATTTCAGAATTGACCTTTAATCTTTTTGTACTCAAACTATTTAACTCCATCTTGCACTGCCTCCAACCATACAATGTATCGGAAGAAACAAAGTATATTGAAAATGATATTAAGATAGGTTAATAGTTGTGATTCTAATTCTATTCCAATATTTAAACAACAATGAAAATTAACCCAATCACAAACAAGACTAAAATTATAAACACCACAAAATTAAAGACAAGAAAAATTAAAAAGAAACAAATTTTACTAGCATGAAATTGTCTTACAAAAGATTGGAAATAAAAAAGCAAACAATAACATACTAGGATGGATGAAAATTGTTGCTTCTAGTTGACACTTCAAGGTTGGTGGTGTGGCTTTAAGGCTAAGCCTCTTTGATGACTTAAGATGGAGAGACAAGAGAAGGAGAGATGGAGTGTAGAAATCTAAATGTGGGAGGTGGGTAATTCTTCTATAAAGAGCATGAGAGAGGGATGCCCTATTTATACCTTTTCATGTCCTACTCCCTCTCAAACTTGATTTGATAAAATTGGAAACAAATTAAGTTCCATGATAAGCTTTCCAAAATCTTTGCAATCCCACCTAAAAATGTATAGTAAACTTCTCGAGGTCATATCTTTGTCATTTTAACTCCAATTTGTGTAATCTTAGATTCTAGGGATATCTACTCGAAAAGAGTTGTCCAAAGGTAATAGATTGTCCAAATCCAACATTCAATTTGAGAGTTATGACCATTTTAATGTATGTTGTATAAAGAAAAATGGGATTGACTTTCCATTTTTGAATTCTCTGCACCTTGGCTTTCTTTTCTTATATTAATTTTAAATTCTTGGAACAATTGGAGAATGAGACCCTTTTCTTGAACATTCAACAAGTGTGTCCCCGCACATGTGAATATGTGTGTGGGATCATGAAGTCAACTTTGCATTTTTCTTCCAATTTCTTTCTCCTCTTTAAAATGATTTCTTTGCCTCAATTCTTTACAAATGAGACCCATATCATAAATTTCGTATAAAACAAATGTAAATTCCTTTGAAAAGACAATTTTACCCCTAAAATCACAAATGCATGACTGTGAGCCCATTTCTCATGAAAAGATAATGAAAAGGCAAATGTGGATGAACTAATGATGATGAAAATTGAATTTATTTCAAGAGAATATAATTTTTCACAAAACTTTCCAAAAATAGATTTCTAAAAATGGCAGATTTCATGAATTTATGCAAAAAGTGTGATTTTGAAGCAAATTATACGGGAATGCAGTACAATGAAGTATAAATGCAATAAACCATGACATCACACTAAATGAGGCTCTTTTAAGTTAATAAGTCCTTAAAATGATCGAAAATATATATAAAAATATGCATTTTTAAAGAGTCATCAGTTTTGTAAAAAGATGCAATGAATGACAAATCCATGGTGATTACATTCATCAACTACTTGAGTATTTACATCCCACATCCACCTCCTTGTCGTTTGAGTCTTGGGGCATGGATATAGTTGGAAAAATTAATCTATCATTAGAACGTGGTCATCAATTCATTTTAGCCACAACCGGTTACTTCTTCAAATTGGCAGAAGCAGTGCCTTTTGCAGAAGTCAAAACAAATACGGTTCTCAGCTTCTTGAATACTCATATCATCTGTCGTTTTAGGATACCGAAACGTCTGCACCATGACAATGGTCCTCAATTCAACAATGACAAATTCTACAGATTCTGTGACAAGTACGAAATTCAATGCTATCCTTCCATGGCATACAATCCTGTAGCTAATGGACTTGTTAAAGCTTTTAACAAACCATTTACAAAATTCTAAAGAAAATGGTCTCTAACAACAAAAAGAGTTGGAGTACCAAACTTCTTGATGTTTTGTGAGCTTATAGAACTATAGTTCGAGGTCTAACAAAATCAACACTATATTCCTCAGTTTATGGTTGCAAAGCTATGATACCTTTAGAAATTCAACTTCCTTCTCTTCATGTAGTTGTGATAAACAAACACACTGAAGAAAAAAATGCCAAGCTTAGACTTCAAGAGTTAGAAAGCCTTAATGGAAAAAGGCTTGCTGCTCGGCAAAGCATTGAGTTATATCAAGCTGGCATGGCTAAGTCTGTTGACAAAAGGTCAAATAAAGAGCTTACAAGAAAGGAGACTTAGTCCTTGCAATCAAGAGGCCCATGTTTTCCACACACTTATCAAAAGGCAAGTCTGAATCTAAATGGGAAGGACCTTTTGTCGTCGACAAGGTTTACTCCAACGGCGCCTACGCACTCCTCACACTTGAAAGAGATAGATGCATGATGCCTATCAATGGAAAACTCCTAAAGAAGTATTATACTTGAATGTCATTGGTAAACTCAAATCATATACAGCATGCATTCTCAACCCTAAAACCTTTGGTTTTGAGCCTCACAACCTATGACTTTTAACCAGAATCCCTTAGACTTGTACAAAACGACTACAAGGACAAAATCTTTCGACTTCTCTAGTCAACCTTTGTTACTTGGATAATGTCCCTATTTGTCAACTCCAAGTGCAGAGCTGCAGTGTAGTAATAAACTAGTGATACCAAGTTGATCGACAGTGAGCAGTGTTTTTGATGAGTCTTTAAAAATGTATATTTTCATACACATTTTGAATTATTTTAAGGACTTATTATCTTGAAAGAGCCTTATTTAGTGTGATTTAGTGGTTTCTAGCATTTTAAATTCATTTTTATATTTTTCTGCATAAATTGTTTAAAAATCACACCTTTTGTATATATTCATGAAGCCTGCCATTTTTGGAAAGTTTTGTGAAAATAATTTTTCTCATAAATTAAATTGAATTTCAATCATCATTAGTTCATTCATATAAAATCATGAAGAATGATGTACTTTTTTATTATCATTTCATGAGAGATAGGCCCACAGTCATGCATTTGTAATCTAAGGGTAAAATTATCTTTTCACATGAATCTACATTTTTTTTTTTGTAGGAAATTGATGATATGGGTCCCATTTGTAAAGAATTGAGGCAAGGAATTGATTTTTAAGAGAAAGGAGAGAAAAATTGAAGAGAAAAGGAAATTGGAAGAAAATTACAAAAAGTTGGCTTCATGATCCCACACGCACATGCACATGTGTAGGGTACACATGTAAAACATCCAAGATGGAGTCCATTTATTTGTTGCACATGTTCAAGATAGTTTGAAGAGAATTTGAATAATATCTCACCAAAGATGGATAAGGAAAGCCACATAGATTTCTTTTTGGAGAAGGAGAAGATTTAATTGAAAAAAATAAAAATAAATATCAAAGAAAGTTATTCCACGTCTAAAAGAGGATTTTGGATCAGATTTTGGTTGAAAAAATAAAGGAAAAAATCAAAAGAGAATTATCTAGAAGATCTATTTAAGTTTGGAGCCAACAATAAGAACTTTCCAAATAAGGAAAGTTAACGATGCAAAGAGATAAAAGGGGAAGTTCTACACCTCATGTAGGCCAAATTTGATTCTAAGAGAGGATTCTTATCCTTACTTCATCTTTCAAAAGATCTCAATGTAAGGTGGCAAAGACAAAGAAGGAAAGAAGCATCTATCTAAGAGAGACTTCTAATCAAAGCAAGGAAAAAAAAATAAAAAGAAAAAAAAAAGATCCCAAAAGATATTGCACGTCCAAAGCATTGTTTGGAGCCCTTTTTCTTTCATTTTTTTTTATTATTTTTAAGATTTTAGAGTTTGAGAAAGAGTAGGACTTGAAAAGGTATAAATAGGGCACCCCTCTCCGATATTCTTCATGGAAGAATTACCTACCTCCTACCTCTAAAATTTCTACACTCCACCTCTCCCTTTCTTGTTCTCTACATCTCAAATCATCAAGGAGGCTTAGCCTTAAAGCCACACCACCAACCTTGAAGTGTCAATTAGACCGAGGAATTCTCATCCATCCTAGCATGTAATTGTTTGCTTTTTATTTTCAGTCTTTTGTAAAACAATTTCATACTAGTAAATTTTGCTTCTTTTCGATTTTTCTTGTCTTTGATTTTGTAGTGTTCATAATTTTAGTCTTGTTTGTGATTGGGTTAATTTTTATTCTTGTTTAAATATTGGGATAAAATCGGAATCACAACAAGTAACCCATCTTAGTATCCTTTTCAATATACTTTGTTTCTTTAGATACATTGTATGTTTGAAGGCCATGCAAGATGGAGTTAAAGAGGTTTGAGTGAAAAAGATTGGAGACCAATTCTAAAATTTATTTCTACATGGAATGGAAATTTGTTATTCTCACTTAGATTGACGACCTAAGATGGAGAATAAGACCTTAGCACAATACTTCTAATCTTTTTGAGCAAAAATTAGGATAAGGAATTGAAAGGAACAATCTACCACCTTTGACTTCCATTGTTTACCACCTTTGACTTCCGTTGTTTATCGCCTTTGACTTCCTGCAATATTTTTTTTATTTTACTGCACTTTTAATCTTAAATTTCTACAGTTTTAAATTTCTGCACCTTTATTTGAATTTTTGCACATTTTATTTTATTGTCCTGCACACTTTATGTTCTTGCACAATTTTTTTTCTTTTGAATTATTTATTGCCGTAGGTTGCATTAGATTCATGCATATTTCACTTTTCAACCATGTTTAATGGTGATGATCATGACAAGTTTAAAAAATCAGATTTTTAGTTTTAACGATTCTACAATTTTGAATTGAAAAATAGTCCAGTTTTTTTTGTGCAGGAAATATTCTCAACTAGGTCACATGTTGGATGATTTCTTCTAAATCAGATTTGCACATGTTTTGCTTAATGTTTCCAACTGTTTTAAATCTAAATTCAGTTTTGCTTAATGTTTCCAATTGTTTTAAATCTAAATTCAAAACTGAAAATTTATTGAAAATAGTCCAAAAACAGTTTTGAAACTGTAATGAAAGTTGGTCATTATTCAAGTGATTGTGTAATGTTCTTGCGAATTGTTTAAATCACTCTTTAAGGACTGAATTTCTGTATTTAAAAGAAGAAGATTCAGTTTTGAAACATAAACTGAATAAGCTTCATCAAATCTGATTTCTCCTGTAAATCTAGTTACCTATCATTCACATTCATCTTGTAATTTTTTTTTTTTTGCATTTTCATCATTCATACATCATTCATTACTTTAGGAAAGTAAAGATTTGCATTCATTTTTATGTTTTCCATGTTTAGAAAAGTTTTTCATGTTTGATTTGTTGCATTCTTAAATTAGAAAGTTGCATTGTTTAGTTCATCTACATTGTATGGTTTTAGAAATAGCTTAACTTAGGTTAGTTTCCAGTTTTTGTTCTGACTCACTAACTTTCTAATTTAGAATTTTGTTTAAGAAAGTGTAGATTCTTAACTTAACTTTTAATTTAAGAAATTTTTTTTCTTTTAATTTAGTTTAATTTGTTTCTAACTTAGTTTAGTTTTTATTTTTAGTAAGTTTCTAATTTTACTTTTTATTTTATTGAAAAGTCTAATGTGTGTTTTGTTTTGCAGAGATTTTAGTTTTTATTTCTAGTAAATTTAGATTCAATATATAGTAATCATCGAGGAATTTATTGTTGCACCAAACAATATCCGAAGAAATCTGGGTGTGTTTTCTTTCCTGCACCAAACGCTTAAAAAATGACACCATGCATTACTAATGCCATGGTTTTCTAGTGCTAAGGAAAATGGGTTCAACGGATTCCACTTAGGACGGATTCCTCTCTTCGCACAAACGCACCCTAAAGATAAAGGTCCAAGTTCCAATCCATGTTTGTGCCCAAGGTTCAACCTAAGTTAAGTCCCAACTAGCACAACAACCCGTGCTAAGCACAGGCATATTTCCCATTAAAATATGCAACAACACACGTAAAAATTAATTAAAAAAATTTAAATCACATAAAATCATCATAAAATACTCACTGAGAGAAAACAACAGAAAAGAGGTATTGTGATGTAGAAATGGAATAAGAAAAGTTGGGTGGAAAGGAAAGAGGGGTATATGTATATACTTAGGTAGTGTTTGGTTCGCTGGAATGAAGGTCTGAATAGAGTGGTTATTCTATTGGAGTGACCATTCCCACGTTTGGTTCATTAAAAAGTGGGGGAATGATCATTACTTTAGGAATTACCATTCCTTTGTATGAAGGAATCACCATTCCATTGGGGGGGGGGGGTGCAGAGGAATGGCCATTCCATTCATTTTTCTCAATCGCTTGTGTCAAAAATGCCCTAACCCTTGCGATACCAAATCACTTGTCCGTCCCTCTATTCTTCCCTTCTTCGCTCGTTTCTATTGTCTCTCTCATCTGATCCATCGCCGAGCAAGCGCCGTCAAGACGATCAGGTACTGATCTCCCTTCACTCTGTCGTTCTCTTCTCTTTTTCCCTTCTTCACTGCTACAGACGCATGATCTCTTTTCTCTTTCTCCCTTTTTCACTGCTATTGATCAAACCCTAGCTTTTGGGGCTGGGACAGGGGGAGATTGAAAGGGGGCTGGGCGAGAGGGACAAAGGGAGAAAGAGAGGGCTTGGGACAGTGGGGATAGAGAGAGAGAGGGAAAGTGAGAGGGGGTTGGGTGAGAGGGACAGAGGGAGGGAGGGCCTAGGATAGTGGGGACAGAGAGAGAGGGGAAGAACTGGGGACAGTAAGAGGGAGAGAGTGAGAGGAAGCTGGGCGAAAGGGACAGAGGCACAAAGGGAGATTGAGGGCCTAGGACGGTGGGGATAGAGAGAGAGGGAGAAGAGAATGAGAGGGGGTTGGGCGAGAGGGACAGAGGGAGGGAGGTGGCACTCGATCGATGAGGCAACCTAATTCCAATACTGATTGATCAATCCCAGGGACTGATTCAAGTCAAGTGAAACGAAAGCCCTCTTCTTTGTCTGCTTCTTCTTTCCTTTTTTCGATCCTGGTCTATGATAGCCGGATGGATTACACAGGTTGCCGCCCCCCACAGGACTAAATCCCAGATGTGGACTTTCTGTGCTCATTCGTTCCATGTCTTCATCAGGAGGGGCCAAACCCATATGCTGGAAAGGTGCCCCAAGGTAGGGTTCCAACTCCTTGGTTTTGATCCACTTGTCTCTATTGAATGCCGACTACTTGAACATGGATCCAAAATAGTAGATTTTGGAGATTTCGGGCAACTGTCACGCACACTGCCCGGTCAATGGAGATTGCTTCGCTCTTAGTCTCAGATCGTTGATCCCCAATTCTTCCTACTCCAAACACTCAGACATGGCTCCGTTCTAGCTGATGGTTCACGATACACAGATGGCACAGATTCTTGTTTAAGTCTAGTAATATGTTATTTGGAGATTTCGATGATGTTTAATATATGTGATGTTTAAGTTTAGTAACATGTTACTTGGAGATTTTGATGATGTTTATTGCTATTGTAAATCATGTTTAAGGTATCTTATCATAGGGGTATATTGGTCAGTTTATATAAATTTTATTACATTCCTACCATCATTCCAGCATACTAAACAGAGGAATCGGAATGAGAATCCTATTACTGAATTGATTACTCTATCCAACCAAACGTTGGAATGTGAATTACTATTCCAGCCTCCATTCTATTCCAAACTCATTCCAGCCTCCATTCTATTCCTTTCAAAAATCATTCCAGCGAATCAAATACTACCTTAGAGTAAATGCATATAGGATTTGGAATGGAAATATAGTTGTTGAAAAGAGAATAGTAAGAAGTGGGGAGAAGTAAAGTAGTTGCATCTGTTAGTAGGAGGATGTGGGGTAGTTACAAAAATTGGATACAACTCCTGGTCAAAATTAGCAATTATGGTCAAAATTAACTATAAAATGCTTAGCTTTAATATAGCATCAATTCCATAGATAGCCAATAGAATTTATTTTTATATATTTTTTATATGGTTTGTACAGACCTACTTGTAGTGGTGGGATCTGGGCAGAAACATCCCAATTGTCACACATAATTCTATTTTTTTAGAGAAAGAAACGCATGCCGAAGATCACCTCTAAGGGTATAAATGGTAAGAAAGTAAAAAGTTGCGTCAGTTCTTCGCTAATTTTCGAATTTGTTTAGCCACCTCCCGCATAAGAACCGTATTACTTCATCTCAAGCTTCTTTTCAAAGCTACCCCACCTCATCTAAAAAGTCTATTGTCCCCGTGAGACGGCCCGGTGAGCAGCACCACAAGCTATGATTAAAAAACGAAAAAGGCTGCAGATAGTGGGTAGCCCGTAACATCATTGTAGGTGGTGACACGGACAATCCTTGCTTCTTGCACCGGCTACTGATTGCCTTAGGTGCAACTCCCTCTGCTACCTGTTTAAATCAATGTGGGGCTACTTTGGAGATCTAAGAGGATGAAAATCACCGGTCTGATGTATTTGAGCTGAAAAGGTTTTACTCTAATTGAATTTGGTCCAACAAATTAATGGGGCTTTTTCCTGTACATACGTCCCTTATGAATTTTTTATGCACACTCTTTGGTGGGACTCATTGTAGATCCTACCAAGAGATGAGACTCGGGGTTGGAAAGATCTATGTGAAAGCACCGTACATATTAAATTTGGTCTCAATCATATATCCCTAACCCCTTCATCCATGGCTCACAAATTCATTCTGTTCTTATTGGTGTATAGTCAATCCAACGGTCCAATAAATTCGGATCCGACCAACAGTTGGGGCGAGTTGCTACTATGGGGTTCCATATGTATTGCAAGGTTTGGATTGAGTGATAGATGGATCTCACCTAAAATTCTTATAAAAAAATTAGTGAGAAACGGATACGTATGAAGATTCTCCCACATTAATTATATTGTGATTTTATGGGTTTTGCCAGCTATCCACTGAACAATGGGAGTGAAGCTCAGCCTATACAGATTTTGAGTTATTTATATTTTAAGAAGTGGACTCCAATGGTAGATTCCAAGGAGGATGTGGACTCAACAATACTCTTTATTTGCTGAGGGCCAGGAAGTGGGGCCGCAACTTGGAATGTTGCAGAAATTACGTCTGTCCATCATTCAAAGAAACGCACTCCATGACTTTTATCTTCCACCAAAAGTCATGGCTTCGGTCCTCCTGTCCAATACTCGTGCGCTTTCTAGAAAATGTTTCCTTTTTTTTGGGCCCACCTGAGATGGGCACATTTGAACAATGTAGGTTGTGGGTAGAAAAATTGAGGATCAGTGCTAATGGATTGAATTTGTCAATGGTGGGTATCATGTCTAAAATAAGAGGCGGAAAAAGAGCTTAAATTGAAATGGTTTATATGGGAGGAACCTGCCTTTTTGATTTTGAAGAGCTAGTCTGGGACTGTCATCATTCTTTCAGTGGACACCTAATTACCCTCCGATATATTGGGGCAAATAATTATACCGAACTTCATTATTTATTTTTAAGCCCGATGGTATTGAATTTTTAAAAATTCATGGCAAAATAGGTTTCAGTAAGGCAATATTAAGGAGGTCATGAGTGATGAAAGACATAAAGTGAAAATGTAGATGCAACCTTTATGTTCTTAATATTTGATTACTAAGATGATGATTGAGTAACCACTTTTCATCAAAAGAGAGATTATTTAATGGTCATTTGTGTGGATCTTCATATTTATTTATTTTTAGTTTAATTTAGCTACATCCATAAATTAGAAAAACTCCTGAAAATTCAATTCAATATGGAGACAAGCGTGACCTGGTTTTTAAGAGCACAGTAGTCAAAAAATTTCTCAGAAATTCATCACGTTCAAGTAAAAAATATATCCAAATAATATTAACCACTCACATCATATAAAAAACGCACACACAAAAACGTGTGACTACAGGTACGTTATTTTCCAAACAAATGGCTTCCAATCTTTGCAGTGAAATACGCTAACACCACGAGAGGAGCAATTAGAAACATTACATTTACAAATATTAAAAATGACTCCAAACCTTCCTGAGTTGGATCAACTCAGCCAAATCTAATCATGTCCGGTCGAGTCGAGTCGAGTCACTTTCTAGAACAATGCCAGATAGGCCCGTAGCAACTGATCAGTAGTGGCGAACGGTGACATTGCACTGGACGACAGCATTGAGGTTGCCAAAAAAGACTGTACTTAAAACAACATAGCCCCTAACAAACTGAAACACTCCGGTTCCAGACACCACCGATACTTCTCTCCGATTCAAGGAGAACCTATCGGCCCCTTGTATCTCCAGGGTGCTACCGTTGTACTCCGCATTCGTGAAGATAATGGAAAAGATTAGATGGACATCGGTTCCATCCAACATTGAATTCACATAAATTCCCTGTGCGCGCCCTACCTGCGGCGAGCTCCTTTTGGGTCCGGCGGTTACCGCATCGTCGATGACCACTACGGTGCCAAAGTCAGTTGGTTTTGATTTTTTATTTCTCCGGGCGATGGGAAGAGCAGTCGCATTTTTTCCGGTGACCCAATCTTGAAGGTAGAACGTCATGTGGGTCTCCTTGATTATGGTTTCAGAGGTAACCATGATGGCTGAAAGAAGTAGTAGGAAGGGTGTGTATCTTGGGGAGGTGGCTGGTGCCATGAATGACTTAGATGGGCTTAGATAGGACTATGAGCGAGCCCTGGATGTTGGGTATGGATGAATTATTCCAAGCACGGGGGCTTCTTTTTATAATTTCTTAGAGGCAGGTAGTTGTTGAAAATGTTGGTATTGGTGTGAAACGATTTTTAAGTAATGGTGGACGGTCAGAAGGGCTATCAGTGTCACAAGAATGGGAGAAGTTTGGAAAATATCATCAAACTATCGGGGTATTCACCAACAACAGCTTTTGTCAATAACATAAAGATATAAAACAAAAGAAATCATCGAATTTAAAAGCAGAGAGAGATATACAATAAAATGGGAAAAGAATGGAGGAAAACAATTACAAACCTATTGGGATATGTGGAGTTTGATGGATTAATCCTCTTTAAATTTGATTTTTACATTTTTTTTTTGTAACCCAGCTAAGGGGCTGGCCCTAATACTCACACAAATGGGGAGACGGAAACTCGCGCATAAGATACAAATAACTCACACATGCGAGGTAATGAAAATAAGTATATGTGAGGACACAAACAAAAGACACAACTTGCACATGAGAGGTAATAAAAACTCGCACATGTAAGGAGATAACACAATTCACATATGTGAAGTAATAAAAACTCATATATGTAAAGAGAGGAGAGGCTAGATTTGAACGCAAGACCTCCCAATGGGAACAAAACAGGCACTCCTTGCCGCTACGGTAAGGAGTCATTCTCTGGTTTCCACCATTTAATGATAATGATCAAACCTCACAGAATGCCAACTGAGTCAATTGACTTTGGTCATAATGTTTTATCTATTTTGCCTAAAATCCAATGATATCATAGGATCCCAATGTAAAACAAAAAAAAATCATACCTAGTTCATTTCATTCACCTTCTCTATTCACTCTCCTTCACTTTTCACTTGAGTTATCTCTACTAAACCAAGATAGTGATGATTTCCGCATCTATTGTCTCTTGCATTGAGGCATCTTCTTTCTCCACCTTCTCCTCCTTTCCCCATTCCTAGTACGTGCAGTGTAAGGTCCCAACCCTAAAAATGTGCTTATAAGTAATTAATTGTGATTATAGTTCACTAAGGGGGATCGGTGGTTAAGTGAGTCTAGATTAGTAATAAAATACATTGTATGCGAAGTTTGGTAGCAATTCAAGTTTGGTCCTAGTAGGGGGTAGTTTGCAATTTTAGAGCTAGTGAGGGGTTTTTCCATAATTTTAGATATTGAGTTTCGATCCGATGAACTAAAGCCTACCGAATTCCATGCCAAAGTGATCTAAGGACTAATTTATAATTCCCATAAACTTCTCTATCATCTTAAGAAATAAATGACCTTTCACTTTACTTCACTTACTTTCATCTTTTCCCCTCTATCTCCCTTTTCCCTCTTTTCTATTCCAAATTTCTTGTTTTCTTAAATATCAAGTGGCTTCTTGTCATGCACCAAACCTGAGAATTGGGAATTAAAATGGGTCCCAAGTTGCACATACGTAATCTCGTAGCAATCCGTATTATGTGAAGACACACACGAATCGTTACAAGGGAGATTCCACAAGTAAGGAATTTCCAGAACGCGTATATTATATTTCAACCAATAAAGCGGAAACCTGTGAAATACACCTATAATTTATCATATGCAATAATAAAATCATCATCCCTTTTTAAATATATCTAAAGTCTTTTACTTAACCATCCACATTTACATGATAACACAATACTTATACATATAAATAATTCAAATAACGTGTCCATCTTTTTCTGACTCCTAAATAGCAATGACATAGATGACATGATTCATCTAAATGCCGATCATAGCCAAGCTTAAGCAACCTAAACCAACTCTGTAATGCCCTACGTCGAATGACTAGTAGAATACGTCACCCTCATTTGACTCATCTACTCCTCGAGGTACCGTTAAGGTTTTTTCCGCGGCACGTCGATTGACGAACTGGCATTTGGTTTGATACCCGTAACACCAAGGGTAGCACTGTTAACACGAAAGTTAAGCAAATATAGAGATGTATAAGACTATCATATTATATTAATTGAATTAGAGAACATATTAATTAAAAGAAAGCAATAGCGGAAAGTAGGCATATTGTGCATGAAGTAAGCATTAATAACGAATGATAAACAAAATATCGTAACATACTAGTTGGCATCCATGAGACTATATTCTCTCTAAAGAGAGCGTATAACATACAGAGGGGAATATCGATAGGGGATCTATTTAATTTTCTGAGGAACACCGACTAACTCCTTTATAAACTACTACAGCAGTGACATAAGGAATACCCGAATTGGTCTCATCGAGCCTAAGCTAAGTGGTGCCGACTCAATGTATCAACATCGTCCTGAATTCATATCATTCATACTTATCATCAATCGTAGCGATCGTTTCAAATTCATAAATAAAAGGAGTATCGGTCTTGAGATTGTATTCAATCATAGAAATCGGAATTAAACAAAATATCTAATAATCAAATAATGCATACCTAAATGAGCTAATAGAGCTTAAACCCTCTCAACCTTAGCTACTCCTATTTTAGCTCACAAGCTCACACTCAGTAGAAGTTCCAACTCTGATTTTGCCTCAAGGTTTACCATGCAGAATGGGTACATGATTTAATCATGTCGAGGGCAAGGTTCCCTAATAATATAAATGCATTTAGATTGAGTAATCATCAAGGATATTTACTAGGCACTCTATGCTAAATAATCCGTGTTTCTGAGCTCATTCACCTTGATATATTCATAAAACGTCTGGTGTCGTTGTGTTACCAAAATCTCGGTGTTACATTGTATAAGTAAAGGACACATCTTCTTATGCCAACACCTATGACGTGACATCAGGAAATCATTTGGAAAATCTAAGGGGATTAGTGACAGCTCTTCACTCTTTCTCCTTATCATTTGATCACCATTGGGCTAATTTAATTGTGGTAAAGGTGCCTATCAAAAGCCCTACAAAGTCTTGGAAATTCCTAATTTCCTAAGTTCATTATGTTCTTACAACTTAATCGTGT
The DNA here is from genome assembly GCA_037013555.1 of Sextonia rubra. Lineage (NCBI taxonomy): Eukaryota > Viridiplantae > Streptophyta > Magnoliopsida > Laurales > Lauraceae > Sextonia > Sextonia rubra. The sequence goes on from JASUAD010000011.1 coordinate 14,736,601, forward strand.
ATAGGTTACTGCTTAGCCGTGTGGCATCAGTTTTCTCTTAATTTCACCTGCAATTACAGGTAAGCCATATGTTGGTCCACAACTTAGCCATATGAAACCTACGGTTAGGTAACGATTGGGCTACAAGTTAGCCGTAGTGCAACTCATGGCTTAGCCATGGGTCAGCCTAGAAGAAAATTGGATTTGGAGTTCTCTTGAAAGTTAGTCGTAAAATAGCTTATGGCTTGGTCATGGGTGGTTATTGTTTAGCCGGAGTTCATTTCACAGGTTAGCTGTGGTCTTAGTCATAGAGTAAACAGCAATTTGAGCTCTTTGGATTTTGAGAAATAGTACTCTTACGGCTTAGCCGTGAGCTTTACCGTAAGCTTCAGGAGTTTTGGAAATTGTTTCTGAAGCATGAGTTCAGTACATAACTCTTCAGCGTTGGTTCCAATTTCTATAGTCCATTCCTACCATTTTGCATTCCAAGTTACATATCACCATGGTAGGTCCTTATACTCCTAACCCCACTATTCATTCTCCATTGACTCATAAACATCATGTATTCTCATAATTATATGTAAAAGAGCTGTAAACTTACATTTAGAGAGATTACTTCAAGAATCAACAAATTAAATATGCATGTAGTAATATATGCTCTTATACTTGCCTTATCCTGGTGCCTTACCCAAAACTAGCCTTTCCTTTGGTTTAAAGATGGAGAAACCCTCTATAGAAGGAAATCCTACTACATGCAAAGACATGCAATGGTTGAATCGAATGTAAGATATATGGATGTTGCTCATTTGAGTCTCCTTGACTCTTTTGAACTCAAAGGAATGGAATGAGAGTTGTCTCTTGCATTAAAGAGCTATACATTGTGAGGAAGAGAATGAATTTGTGGGTTCTAAAGAAAGAGGTTGAACAAGGAAACTAAAGAAGGAAAATGGAAGCTTTGAGCCTCACATGCACAGCCTTAAGACCTTATTTCCAGCTATTGGTGAAGGCGAAGGTAAGAAGAAGAAGTGTTTCAGCAATAAAAGAAGAAGATGCAACGAAGGAACGGTGGTTACTCTTTTTAACTCAAACTTTTTAAGGGCTTGCAAGCAGGTCCACTTTTTTTAAGGAAATTACAGTTTGAATTAAATTATATTCACTTAGGCTAAGATGGATTCAAATTAAGTTAGGCCAAATATGAAAGATAATCCAGAAGATGAAATACACATGATGCAACTAGTATAGCATTAGAATGATGCAACCATGCGATGCTAAATTACAAAAAGGTCCTTAACTACCTAAGTAAGGTTTGAACCTGACCAAACTACCTATCCATGACCGAAACCCAAGGGGGTTTGAGTTGAGTTAGTTTAAGAAAGCATTAATTAGCAAAAACAACATTAATTATTATAAACCAAGATTAGTTCAGGTTTGGACCTTACATTTTCTCCCTTTTTAAGATCATTTGGTCCTCTGAATGCAACATACCTTAGGTAAAAGTTCCGGATATTTTTCTCGAACTTGTTCTTGGAGTTCCCAGGTAGTTTCTTCTTGTCCATGATGCTCCCATAGAATCTTAACCCATTTAATTGTCTAAGTACGTAGCACTTGTCCTTTGTGTCAATGACATGAAAAGGGTCTTTCTTTATAGCTCACATTCGGCTTAACTTGGATGTTGTCTATCTTAAGAACATGTGAAGGGTCTGGAAGACACCTCCTAATCATCAAGACATGAAACATGTCATGAACTTCCATGAGTTGAGGTGGTTATTCTAACCTATAGGACAAATCTCCAACTTTGCTCTGAATCTCAAAAGGTCCTACAAATTACGGAGCTAACTTGCCTTTCTGTTCAAACCTGATAGTACCCTTCATTGGAGAAACTTTCAAGAAAACCTTGTTACCTACTTGAAATTCAAGAGGTTTAGGGTGATTGTCTACATAACTCTTCTACAAGATCATGCAATGTGACAACCCGAGCCCAGAAATCAGGGGTTAGTGAGAAACTAACCAGTGACACACGTACTCTCGTGTACGCATACCTAGACCTTGTCTAACTGTACACACACAGGGGATATTCACACGTGCAAACCAAGTGTACGCGGAAGTTGTACGTATCATTGCATGACAAAAGGAAAACACGAAGAGGAACAATAACTGTAAAACTGAGCTTAATTTCCAGAATGTACAATAAAATGGGAAACAGTTACTTAGAGACAATTACAAGCTAAGGTGTAGATCATCAAAAACAAACAAAACCCGGGTGCAAAATGGAAGACAGGAGATTGATGCAATGCAAGGGCACTCTCCAATGGAGGGATCACATCCACTCCTCTAGCCCTGACTGGGCCTCACGGATCTCTCCTGGAGCCGGGTTGATCGACGAGGGGTCGGTAGAGGAATCTGGGCCTGCAACACCAAGAACAACTAAAGAGTAGACGACTCAGCAAAGCATAAGCAGCAATAAGTTAATACGCATTGTGTTTATCAGAAACAATAACATATAAAAACCCATAGAGGTCATGTTCGTATGCTAGGCAAATTGTGCATATAAATAATAAACATGCGATCAGAACATAAATGGGTATACTGACTAGGTGGCTTCTACATTTGCATATTCTCTTTATCGAGAACAAGCAAGACGAGAATACAATCGACTGGGCCAGGGTGCGAATGGGTCTCTGGTTCCCGGGGTCAGGAATCCCAGGACAGGAGCACTCTGCAGAGGCAACAAACAGGCTACGCCAAAGTCAACCCCGTCGGGTCTCCTGAGGCTAAGGCTGAGTAGAGCCAAATAGACAAGATCAGTCATGTCATATGATGCACATCAATCAATGTTAGTCAGTCGATTAGGCAGTGCAATACAGTGTAGTACATGTACATCTCACAAGCAAGTAATACAGTGCATGCATCACACGAGAATCAATCACTAAACTCATTACAAGCGAACAATTACAAGTCAAAACAAAAATAAGAATAGGGAAGGCAATAATCAAAATCAATATGCAATGCAAGTTAAGGTATTCTTGTGAATCACGATTGTTTACTAGCCAACCCTAAGCTAGTTGTCCAATGTTTCTAACTGTGCATGATGATATAGTTTTAAGTTATTCGATACACAGTTGCTCATTTCGGGGGTGTTGCATTGTATTAATAAATGTGTATCGAAGTCCCTTAAACCAACACCCATGGGGAGGTGCTTGACAATTGGACAACACACATGAATGCGTCATAACCTGCAAGACCATTCATGCGATTCTCGTATTCCATTAGGCAAGTTAAGGTCACCACTATTCTAATGTGAAGGCCCTATAAAGTCCAATTCATCCCTACCTTTTATTGAAGATCTCTGGAAAGACTTCCTTCCATAGTTCATGAGCCACGGGGCCTTGGAGTGTAACAAAGAGAGAGAGTCGGTGCCTGCTCCTTATATAAGATAAGGATGTATTGAATTTAGCTATAAGTCGAACAGTTCGGGATAATTACAGTTTGAGTCAATTAACGATCCAACGGAAAAAAACGATGTTGTTCACATGTGAGTCAGTTACGGAAGTTGACAAGCTTAACAAAATACATGTGTTAACACCAAGATGATGCATGAATGAAGAACTCGTACAAAATAAAAAATTACGAAGAAGGGCTCATGTTTACCTAAACCAGGTCAAACTCAACCCAACTACCTATCCGTAACCTGAAACAGATCTCAAAAAAATAAAACAATAAGCATAACACGCATGTACTCGAAAATAACTCAAAACCACATTAATTAGCCGTTAAACCGGATTAAGTTGGGCTAGAGTGTTACATCCTCCCCCACTTAAAAAGCATTCCGTCTTCGAAATGAATGCATACCTGTGCGAAGAGATGAGGATGCTGTCGTGCCATCTGCTCCTCCAATTCCTATGTGGCTTCGTCCGGTTCATGATGTTCCGAAAGCACCTTGACCCATAGAATTGTTCTAGTACGCAAGATCTGTTCTCTGGTTCCCACGATATGGAGTGGACGCTCGACATATGTTGCATTTGGCTGGACTTGCACATTGTCATATCGAATGACATGCGTAGGGTCACGAACATACTTGCGAAGCATCGATACATGAAAAACATCATGCACTCCGGAGAATTCAACTGGTAGAGCTAGTCGACAAGCCAAATCACCAATCTTGCTTTTAATCTCGAATGGACCCACATATCTTGGAGCTAGCTTACCTCTTTGGCAGAAACGTATAGTACCCTTCATCGGCGAGACCTTTAGAAACACCCAATCTCCAACTTGGAACTCTAAGACTCTTCTGCGAGTATCAGCATAACTCTTTTGTCTCGACCGAGCAATCTTCAAATTCTCAATTGGCTTCTGTACCTTCTCAGTCATTTCGGCAATGATCGTTGGTCCGTGAAAACTTTGTGTTCCAACTTCTTCCCAACACACCGTACTTCGGTATTTACGTCCATATAAGGCTTCATATGGTGCCATCCCAATACTCTCGTGAAAACTACTATTGTAGGCAAACTCACATAACGAGAGATGTAAATCCCATTCCTTCTCAAAACTTAAAACATTAGCCCGTAACATATCTTCCAATTTCTGAATTTTCCATTCTGATTGCCTATCTGTTTGTGGGTGATATGCCGTACTGAAACTCAACTTAGTTCCCATCGCTTCTTGAAATGCTTTCCAGATTAATGAAACAAAGTGGCCATCATGATCAGAAACAATTGATACCGGCGTACCATGCAACTTGACAATTTCATCTACGAACTTCTTAGCCATCTCCGAAAATGTCATGCCTTTCATGAAATGAATGAAATGGGTGAACTTCGTTAGTCTATCCACGATCACCCAAATAGCATTATTCTTCTTACTCATTGAAGGTAATCCTGAAACAAAATCCATTGTAATGTGCTCCTATTTCCACTGAGCGATATGCAACGGATGTAACAAACCCGAAGACCTTTGGTGGTCAGCTTTCACCTTCTGATAGGTCAGGCATCTAGCAACGAACCCTGTGATTTCTCTCTTCATATTGTTCCACCAAAACCAGTTTTTTAAATCTTGGTACATCTTCATACTCCCAGGGTCCATCGTATGGGGAGCATAATGTGCTTCAGTCATCAAGCTCTCTTTCAAGTCATCTATAGCTGGCACGCATAGCTTGTTCCAAAAATACAATACATCATTCTCCATATGAAAGCCCGGTCGCTCTCTGATATTGTCTCGGATTCGCTTCAATATCGGATCTTCAAGTTACCGGTCCTTTATTTGCTGAATTACCTCGGGTTGGAAAACCATAGTGCTTGCTAATGTCATATAACTAATCGCACTTCAACAGGTTGATCATGTAACACGAAATGGAAACTATCTAAGGCATAGAGAGTCTCTGACTTCCTACTGATAGCATCTGCCACCACGTTACCTTTACCCGGATGGTACTTGAACGGGAAATCATAGTGCTTAATAAATTCGAGCCATCTACGTTGCCTCATATTCAATTCATGATGCGTGAACAAATATTGTAAACTGTGATGATATGAGTGCACTTCAAATTTCACACCACACAAATAGTGTCTCCATAGTTTCAAAGCAAATACGATGGCTGCCAATTCCAAGTCATGGGTGGCATAATTTTTCTCATGCTCCTTGAGTTGCCTCAAACCATAAGCAATTACTTTGTCGTGCTGCATTAAAACACATCCTAAGCTGACTCTGGAAGCATCAGAATAAATCACAAACCCTTCACTTCCATTAGGCAAAGTCAAACCGGTGCAGTAGTGAGCTTTTCCTTCAATGTTTAGAAACTAACTTCACATTCCTCAGTCCAAATGAGAGGAACACTCTTCCGAGTTAACTTGTTCAATGGAGCGGATATCTTGGCAAAGTCCTGAACAAAGCTTCGGTAATACCCGGCAAGTCCAAGAAAACTCTTAATTTCTGTCACAGACTTTGAACTAGGCCAATTAACGACTGCCTCAACCTTTGCTGGGTCGACTGCCAAGCCTTTTCGTAAAATGATATGCCTAAGAAATGCCACCTGCTCTAACTAGAAATCACATTTCAACAACTTGGCATATAGCCGATGGTCTTTCAACAATTGTCAGACTTTTCTCAAATGTTCTATATGCTCCTCCACTGTCTTAGAGTACACTAAGATGTCATCAATGAAAATAACTACGAATTGATCCCAGAATGGAGCAAAAATCATATTCATTAAGGCCATAAAAGCGGCAGGTGCATTGGTTAATCCAAAAGGCATCACGAGAAATTTATAATGACCATATCGTGTCCTAAAGGCAGTTTTGGAAATGTCATCTTCTTTCACCCTCAGCTGGTGATGCCCAAACCTCAAATCAATTTTGAAGAAATATGCGGCACCTTGCAGTTGATCAAACAATTCATCAATACATGGCAGGGGATACTTATTCTTTATGGTGACCTTATTCAACTGACGGTAATCTATGCACATCTGAAAAGTGTCATCTTTCTTCTTGATAAACAAAACCGGAGCTCCCCACGGTGACACACTCGGGCGGATGAAGCCCTTATCTAAAAGCTCCTGCAATTACTTCTTCAATTCTAGTAACTCTACTGGGGTTATATGATAAGGTGCTTTACTAATCAGTGCGGTACCGGGCACAAGATCAATCTCAAATTCTGCTTCCCGCAGAGGGGGTAACTCAGGTACATCATCTGGAAACACATCCGGAAAATCACGCACCACCGGACTCTCTCCAAGTTGCTTCGAACTCTTCTTTTTTGAGATAAAGGTAATGAAGCCTTCACACCCTTTGCGTATCAATCGATCTGCCTTACATGCAGAGATAATATGTCTAGGGCATTTCTTCTGATTACCCTTGAAACGAAATCCATTCCCGAGATCGAAATAGATCATCATATTGTAACAATTCACACAGCACGATATCTCGCCAACCAATCCATTCCGAGGATCACATCGAAGTCCAGCATCGACAACAAGATGAGGTCAACTGGAAGTTGATGCCCTTCAATCCGCACATCGCACTGGAAGTAGTATACACTACACTTCACTCTCTTGCCAATGGGAATGAACACTACCAACACATACAGTAACAGTGTAGGCGGCTGCCGTAGCTGCACAGCAAAATGGGGTGCTACGTATGAATGCGTAGACCCCGAATCAAATAATGCAAGCACTTCTGCTTGAGAAATCAGAACCGTACCTTCCACTACATTCACATCCTCCACACTTTCATGAGTGGAGGTATATACACGTGCGATCTAACGCTGCGGCTTCTGGCCTTGACGAGGTTACTGGGGTTTACTTGGGGTTGTGGAAGCAGTAGGCCTGGATTACTGGGAAAACTTGAACTTCGAGCTTTGAGCCACTTTATGCTCCATAAAACCACAGCCTAGACAGGCTCTGGTTTTCCTCCAACATTGCTTTATAAGGTGTCCTCTGCCACAATGTTCTCATTTGACTTTAGTTGAACTGGGAGTTCCTTGTCTTTCGTTTAGTTTCTTTTGTACTTGCCCCTTAGACCCAAATGGTGCGTTTCTCTTGAGGTCTGCAGTTCTTTCTGTGAGAAAATTAGCTTCAACGGCATATGCTCTATCCACTGCATCATCAAAGGTAGCTGGTCTTTGGAAGGCTATGACATGGTTCGTGTATATAGGGTTCAGGCCGTTGATGAAGCGGTTCACTTTTTTTTATTCTATATTGATCATGTCCTTTGCAAAGTGGGACAACTGCGTGAAATGATGCACATATTCAACTACCGTCACCTGCTGCTGCTGTAGGGACAAGAACTCAACTTCCTTTGCCCATTGCATATGGGCTGGAATAAACTTCCTCCTGAACTGTTTCTTGAATATCTCCCACACTGTCGCATTGGGCATGTTTTTATAAGACTCGCTTACACTCTTCCACCACGTCTTGGTCACATCTCAGAACATTGACACTATGAGCATAACCTTCTGTCTATTGGTGTAGACAACTGTGTTAAAAAAATCCTCAGTATGCTCTAACCATTGCTCTGCTTTCAATGCATCTTCGTTCTCATAAAATTCCGTGGCTCCGCATTTTAGGAATTTGTCGTATAATGCATTAGGGTCGCTCTCCTTAGGTTGGAAGACCACCTGTTGCTCTACATGTGATTGAGCTGATGCTTGACTTTGCCAGTTTAGTAGAGAGACTACTGATGAGTCTTTAAAAATGCATATTTTCATACACATTTTGACCCATTTTAAGGACTTATTAACTTGAAAGAGCCTCATTTAGTGTGATATCATGGTTTAATTCATTTTAAATTCATCTTTATATTTTTCTGCATAAATTGCTTAAAAATCACACTTTTTGCATAAATTCATTAAACCTGCTATTTTTAGAAAGTCTATTTTTGGAAAGTTTTGTGAAAATAATTTTTCTCATGAAATAAATTGAATTCTCTTCATCATTAGTTCATTCATACAAAACCATGAAGAATGATGTATATTTTTATTATCATTTCATAAGAAATGGGCTCACAGTCATGCATATGTGATGTTAAGGGTAAAATTGTCTTTTCACATGAATTCACATCTGTTTTGTAGGAAATTGATTATATGGGTCCCATTTGTAAAGAATTGAGGCAAGGAATTGATTTTTAAGAGAAAGGAGAGCAGAATTGAAGAGAAAAGGAAATTGGAAGAAAATTATAAAAAGTCGGCTTCATGGTCCCACACACACACATGCACATGTGCGGGGCACACTTGTAAAACATCCAAGATGGGGTCCATTTATTTGTTGCACATTTTGAAGAGATTTTGAAGAGAATTTGAAGAATATCTCATCAAAGATGGACAAGAAAAGCCACATAGGAGTTCTTTTTTGAGAAGGAGAAGATTTAATTGAAAAAAAAATGCAAAAAAAATATCCAAGCAAGCTATTCCACGTCCAAAAGAGATTTTGGATCAGATTTTGATTGAAAAAGTAAAGGAAAAAATCAAGGGAGAATTATCTAGAAGATCTCTTCAAGTTAGAAGCCAACAAGGAGAACTTTCCAAAAAAGGAAAGTTGACGATGCAAAGAGATAAAAGGGGAAGTTCTACACCTCATGTGGGCCAAATTTGATTCTAAGAGAGGATTCTTATCCCTATTTCATCTCTCAAAAGATCTCAATGCAAGGTGGCAAAGACAAAGAAGGAAAGGAGCATCCAAGAGGGATTTCTGGACAAAACAAGCAAGGAAAGAAGAGAAAAATAAAAAGAAAAAAAATCCCCAAGGATATTGCACGTCCAAAGCATTGGTTAGAGCCCTTTTTTCTTTCATTTTTTAATTATTTTTAATATTTTAAAGTTTGAGAAGGAGTAGGACTTGAAAAAGTATAAATAGGGCACCCTTCTCCCTTATTCTTCATGGAAGAATTACCCACCTCCCACCTCTAGATTTCTTCATCCATCTCTCCCTCTCTTGTCTCTACATCTCAAGTCATCAAGGAGGCTTAGCCCTAAAGCCACACCACCAACCTTGAAGTGTCAACTAGAAGGAGGAATTCTCATCCATCCTAGTATGTAATTGTTTGCTTTTTATTTCCAATCTTTTGTAAAACAATTTCATGCTAGTAAAGTTTGTTTCTTTTCAATTGTTCTTGTCTTTGATTTTGTGGTGTTCATAATTTTAGTCTTGTTTGTGATTGGGTTAATTTTTGTTCTTGTTTAAATATTGGGATAGAATTGGAATCACAACTAATAACCCATCTTAGTAACCTTTTTAATATACTTTGTCTCTTTGGATATATTGTATGTTTGGAGGCAATGCAAGATGGAGTTAAAGAGGTTTGAGTGAAAAAAGATTCGAGGCCAATTCTGAAATTTATTTCTACATAGAATGGAAATTTGTTATTCTCACTTAGATTGACGACCTAAGATGAAGAATAAGACCTTAAGATAACACTGCTAATCTATTTTAGCCCAAATTAAGATAAGAAATTGAAAGAGCAATCTACCGCCTTTGACTTCTTGTTATTACCGCCTTTGACTTCAGTTGTTTACCGCCTTTGACTTTCGTGTTATTACCGCCTTTGACTTCCTGCAACTTTATGTTATTTTCTGCAAATTTTACTAACTTTCTAATTTTAAATTTGTTTCTAGTTTTATGTTTTTGATTGTTTTAGTTAATTTTTAGAATTAAATATCTTTCTAAAATTATTTTAATTGAAGATTTTAAATTGGAAAGTTTACTAGTTTTGGAAATTCTAACCTAGAAAAGTTTCTAATTTTTTTTATTTTATTTTTAACATTGTTTAGTTTAGTTAGTTTCTAATTTTAGTTTTTATTTTTGGAAGTTCTAACTTGTGTTTTAGTTTTGCAGCAATTTTAGTTTTATTTTAGGATTTTAGATTTAGGAAAGTTTCTTTCATTGGTTTGTAACTAATTTAATTTTGGTAAGTAGGATGTTTGTATTTGTTAGATTTTAAATTAGGCTAGTTTTAGATTTTATTTAGGACAGGTACAAGTTGAAAAAGGAACCTTAAAACACATTGCTCCCTGAGGATCGACCTGGTCTCACCAGTTTTATTACTACATCGCGGTTCTGCACTTGGAACTCACGATCAAGTTTTTGGCGCCGTTGCCGGGGAGCGCCATTTAAGGTAACTTTTCTAACTTTCCTTATTTACATTGCTTTGTGGGCGTGATTTAATTTTGGCATCTTTCTAGAAATAGGAGGACATGCATGGAATGATGAGTCGCCCTAATTTGGAATAGGAATGTGCATGGAATGCTAGAAAGTACACATCACAGCTATTTTTAGAAACTTTCTAAAATCAGGAAAAGTTACTGTTTTTCAACTTGTCTCAACTTCTTTTGGGAAGAAAGTATACCAAAAGTGATCTAATCATTGTCCTTAATCTTCTCGGTGTCTAAGAAAGCCTTTGCCCCTGTAGTGCGCGACAGCTTGTCTGTTCAGGAAACTGGTCCTTCAAACGGGTCTATCTGTGACTCTACCACTTCCTGGTAGCTAACTGGCCGAGTTGGTTTCATAGGACCGGATTGGAGAACTAGAGGAAACTTTTCAACCTTAAGGAGTTGCTTAGACGTCTTTTTTTTTTCTAACTTAGGTTTTTATCTTTTTTTTCAAAAAAAAAAAAAAAGGATTTGTGGGAATCCACAAACATGAGGAGACTTAATAATAGGCAAACTAATGGGAATGGAATCAATACTGATGGCCCACCAAAGTCTTGGCGTACCTTGTGTGAACAAGAAAGAATTGAAAAGTTACATCAAAGAAATTGTTCAGTTAGATCTTATGAATGGGAATGGGCCAATCACTATGATCATTGTTACAATGAAGAATTTGTGGAGGATTATAATGGAATGATTAGTTCAGATGATCAACCAATAAGGGTCTCGCATGATTACGCATCCCCCACACAATCATTCACTCATTCTAATATGGATGTGGGATTTCCATGGCATTACTGTAATGAAATGGATACCATGTGTGGTCCAAATTGGGTTGATCACTCACTAAACAATTGGCGTAATGGGCTCAACATGGATCATGTCTCTTCTTCCCAAGAATTTACTCAGGATGGGTCGTATGACTATCCCTCACAGGATACATCATATGTACCCCCTTCTTTTCCCTGGTCATATACACCACATGATTCCCAACCACCTGAATGGTCATATGAACCACCACCAACCCTGAAAAATTCTTTGGAAGATACTTTAGCCAAATTGGTTGAGTTCGCACATAATGCCATGCAAACCATACAACAAAATGAACAACACATGAAAAGCCTAATGACTCGATTAATCAAACCGGGCTTGAAATGAGAAAACAAATTGCCACTCTTGGAATTAAAGATGATCCTACATTCATTGAAAATCTCGTAGATATGGATCACACAAACACACAGTGGATATCTAAGGGTGTACATGAGTACCTGGATGATGGTGTGATGCATGAACCAATTGATGAATCACATGAGCCTATGTGCCCCACTTTTTCTCAGTACTGGCCATTCCACTTCATTAAAGAAGAATCTATGCCCTTTTACATAAATCCTTTCTATGATTCAGATTCCTCTGATGAATTTGGCATTGCAGTCTTTCACAAATTTGATGTTCCTACAATTGAAGAAACTGCAAATGAACCTACTAAGCCCCCAAAGGAAAATTACAATTGGGAGGATGACCCCATTTTTCAGATTTCTGAGTCGGATAATCTGGAATCTTTAGAATCATGTACTGACTTCTTCATGAAATCTGATGATCCAACCCTTAGAGAAATTGCCCTCGCATTTATTAGCCCTCAATGTTATTCAGAAAAACTTGCAGAATTGGAGAATAGTGGTCCCATTCAAACACCCAAGTCCGACAATTTGGAATCCTTTGAGCTTGTGCCTAAACAAACTGTGGGAATCAATTTAAAAGAATTTGTGGCACAGGAGGACCTAGGGTCACGCAATTGCTCATTGCATCCTCTCCTGTTTTTCAAAGATCCATTTTTAAGGGAGGAGGAAGGAATTTTCTTTGTGGTCCCTTTTTCACACAGTCTACAGAAATATGCAGTCCTCATGGTTTCATCTCTTTCTGTGCTTCTTGTAAATTGTGTGGAGGAAAATTTCATTTGGAATCCAGGTGGACTCATGATTTCGAATCCAATAGTGTAGGTTTTTGTTTCTTTTCTTTTTAGAGTAGATATTTCCTTTTAGAGTAGCTTCTTGTCTTTTTGTTCTTGTTTTTCTGTTTTGTCTAACTTTGGACAGGGAGCAGCTCGAACACATCTTCAGGTGACTTTTTCTCTCTACTCTCATTTACATTTATATTTCCTCATGTTACTTTTACAGTTCTGCGTTGCATGCATAAACATCGAGGACGATGTTCATCTTAGGATGGTGGGTGGGAACAAGCACGCTTGTCCAATTTTAGACAAAACATTTTTTTTTATTTTTCTATCACTTTTATCATTTTAGTTAGTTTTGTTTTAAAAATTAGGACCTTTATTTCTTTTTCTTCGTTATTTATTTTTCATTTTGGAAAATAAATTTTTCAAAAGAATTGAAGCGATTTGAAGATATATAGAAATCTGGAATTTTGATACTTTTGGAAGGAAGTAAAAAGAAAGTTTGCATTTTCTAAAGGAGAAAACCTATCAAAAGATAACCAAAACTTGCTCTTCATATACACACACGTATACATTTTTCGAAATTTTGGATATGAAGCTTTGATGCTGTTTGTTTTTGGAATTTTTCTAGAGAATACAATGTGAACTTGAAATTTAGTTTGTAGAATATTTTTGTTTCCTGGTTCATTGTTGGTAAATTGTATATATTAGAACCAAAATGAATTAATTCGAGTAAAATGAGAATTGCCACCTAGTGTTTACTTTGGTTAAAAAAAAGAAGAAAAAAGAGTGAAAAAAAAAGAGAGCATATAATGAGCAATTTGTGACTAGTTTGGATTCGTAGCCTTTTTAACTCGAGCTAGTAAGCCCGGAGGGATATTTCCATATCTAGTGCCCTAAAGCCATCTGGTTTGGGAGTCATTGGCCTAACACTCGCTACATGGGTTAATTAGAAAGCTTAAGGGACCTAAACATTGCACAATCACAGGAAAGAAAAAAAAAATAAAATAAAGATGAATTATGGCCCAACGAGTGTCCGTAGAAATTTTCAAGGGATATGTGCGGAAAAGCATAAGGACTAAGTTTACTCCTTAGATCCCAACTTTTGCTATATCATATGAACTTGGAAAATTCTACGTTGGAAAAAGTAAGAGAGTGAAGAGTGTCCGTAAGAGTTTGCAAGGGAGTATGTGCAGGGAAGGACAAGGACTAGATTTACTCTCTGGATTCTAACTTTTCTTATATCGTATGAACTTGGGAACTCTTGCGTCGGAAAAAGATAGTGAGAGAAAAAGAGGCCAACCGAAGCAAATAGTAAAGTGACAACTATCTTAGTAACTTTGAGAGGAAATTTCTTTTTGCTAAATTTCAGGGGATCAGACTATTTAAAGGAAAAATTCTGTTTTTGCAGCATTATTGTAAAATATCTGAAGTAGGTTTTTGATGAATATAGTTTCCCACAATGCACGCAAGTTGGTTTGAATTTGAGAAAGTTTTTGAGAATAGAATTGTGGACCGGAATTTGAAAAGTCTGAAAGTGTAATTATTCCAAATTTTGAAAATATCTGATATGAGTGAATTTTCTTTTGGGGAATTTCTTTTCGCTTTTATTCATTTTTTTCTTCATTAAAAAAAAAGAGAAGAGAATTTTGTGGGTATATTCACTGCAAACCCTCACGAGGCACAACTCGTCCACTAGGGGGAACCTAGGGGTTTAAGGGCTTGCTGCATAAGCTAAATGCAGTCGAGAGTGCCAGCGAAAGTGGCGTTGCATTCATGTTTAATTTTATTGCATTGCATTAGTTTAAGATTAGATTAGGTTAGGATGGAAGCCACATATTTTATCGCATTTTTTTGCTAGGGACTAGCAAAACGCTGGTTGGGAGGTGTGATGAGTCTTTAAAAATGCATATTTTCATACACATTTTGACCCATTTTAAGGACTTATTAACTTGAAAGAGCCTCATTTAGTGTGATATCATGGTTTAATTCATTTTAAATTCATCTTTATATTTTTCTGCATAAATTGCTTAAAAATCACACTTTTTGCATAAATTCATTAAACCTGCTATTTTTAGAAAGTCTATTTTTGGAAAGTTTTGTGAAAATAATTTTTCTCATGAAATAAATTGAATTCTCTTCATCATTAGTTCATTCATACAAAACCATGAAGAATGATGTATATTTTTATTATCATTTCATAAGAAATGGGCTCACAGTCATGCATATGTGATGTTAGGGGTAAAATTGTCTTTTCACATGAATTCACATCTGTTTTGTAGGAAATTGATTATATGGGTCCCATTTGTAAAGAATTGAGGCAAGGAATTGATTTTTAAGAGAAAGGAGAACAGAATTGAAGAGAAAAGGAAATTGGAAGAAAATTATAAAAAGTCGGCTTCATGGTCCCACACACACACATGCACATGTGCGGGGCACACTTGTAAAACATCCAAGATGGGGTCCATTTATTTGTTGCACATTTTGAAGAGATTTTGAAGAGAATTTGAAGAATATCTCATCAAAGATGGACAAGAAAAGCCACATAGGAGTTCTTTTTTGAGAAGGAGAAGATTTAATTGAAAAAAAAATGCAAAAAAAATATCCAAGCAAGCTATTCCACGTCCAAAAGAGATTTTGGATCAGATTTTGATTGAAAAAGTAAAGGAAAAAATCAAGGGAGAATTATCTAGAAGATCTCTTCAAGTTAGAAGCCAACAAGGAGAACTTTCCAAAAAAGGAAAGTTGACGATGCAAAGAGATAAAAGGGGAAGTTCTACACCTCATGTGAGCCAAGTTTGATTCTAAGAGAGGATTCTTATCCCTATTTCATCTCTCAAAAGGTCTCAATGCAAGGTGGCAAAGACAAAGAAGGAAAGGAGCATCCAAGAGGGATTTCTGGACAAAACAAGCAAGGAAAGAAGAGAAAAATAAAAAGAAAAAAAATCCCCAAGGATATTGCACGTCCAAAGCATTGGTTGGAGCCCTTTTTTCTTTCATTTTTTAATTATTTTTAATATTTTAAAGTTTGAGAAGGAGT
This sequence comes from Sextonia rubra, assembly GCA_037013555.1. Classification (NCBI taxonomy): domain Eukaryota; kingdom Viridiplantae; phylum Streptophyta; class Magnoliopsida; order Laurales; family Lauraceae; genus Sextonia; species Sextonia rubra. The sequence goes on from JASUAD010000011.1 coordinate 14,752,200, forward strand.
AGGACTTGAAAAAGTATAAATTGGGCACCCTTCTCCCTTATTCTTCATGGAAGAATTACCCACCTCCCACCTCTAGATTTCTTCATCCATCTCTCCCTCTCTTGTCTCTACATCTCAAGTCATCAAGGAGGCTTAGCCCTAAAGCCACACCACCAACCTTGAAGTGTCAACTAGAAGGAGAAATTCTCATCCATCCTAGTATGTAATTGTTTGCTTTTTATTTCCAATCTTTTGTAAAACAATTTCATGCTAGTAAAGTTTGTTTCTTTTCAATTGTTCTTGTCTTTGATTTTGTGGTGTTCATAATTTTAGTCTTGTTTGTGATTGGGTTAATTTTTGTTCTTGTTTAAATATTGGGATAGAATTGGAATCACAACTAATAACCCATCTTAGTAACCTTTTTAATATACTTTGTCTCTTTGGATATATTGTATGTTTGGAGGCAATGCAAGATGGAGTTAAAGAGGTTTGAGTGAAAAAAGATTAGAGGCCAATTCTGAAATTTATTTCTACATAGAATGGAAATTTGTTATTCTCACTTAGATTGATGACCTAAGATGAAGAATAAGACCTTAAGACAACACTGCTAATCTATTTTAGCCCAAATTAAGATAAGAAATTGAAAGAGCAATCTACCGCCTTTGACTTCTTGTTATTACCGCCTTTGACTTCAGTTGTTTACCGCCTTTGACTTTCGTGTTATTACCGCCTTTGACTTCCTGCAATTTTATGTTATTTTCTGCAAATTTTACTAACTTTCTAATTTTAAATTTGTTTCTAATTTTATGTTTTTGATTGTTTTAGTTAATTTTCAGAATTAAATATCTTTCTAAAATTATTTTAATTGAAGATTTTAAATTGGAAAGTTTACTAGTTTTGGAAATTCTAACCTAGGAAAGTTTCTAATTTTTTTTATTTTATTTTTAACATTGTTTAGTTTAGTTAGTTTCTAATTTTAGTTTTTATTTTTGGAAGTTCTAACTTGTGTTTTAGTTTTGCAGCAATTTTAGTTTTATTTTAGGATTTTAGATTTAGGAAAGTTTCTTTCATTGGTTTGTAACTAATTTAATTTTGGTAAGTAGGATGTTTGTATTTGTTAGATTTTAAATTAGGCTAGTTTTAGATTTTATTTAGGACAGGTACAAGTTGAAAAAGGAACCTTAAAACACATTGCTCCCTGAGGATCGACCTGGTCTCACCAGTTTTATTACTACATCGCGGTTCTGCACTTGGAACTCACGATCAACTACCTGTGCCTACAGAGAATGGATTGCCTGCAACATCGTCAGGAAGCGGTCTTCCTGATTAGGAGGCTGCTTTGGAGTTGCTGAACCACTCTCATTATCTCCATGATTGTTGTTGGTACTAAAACCGGACGCCATAGCATGCAAAACTCGAGAGTTAATCTGCCACACAGTACGTGCCCCATTACAAAACCCAAGCAAATTAAATATCAGACTAAAAGGTCAAATATCTGAATGTGTAACCTCACCACGTTCTATATGTTGGAAATAGGTGGGTCTCGTGGATAGATTTTCAAAACTTTTGATTCACTTGACACAGGGATCAACTATACATAAGACCAAAACCCAATCCAGGATGTGTTAACCTTCAATCTCGTGACCATGTACAGTAAATATTCTACCAGCACTAAACATCCATAATAATCTACAACATGCAAGAAGTAGATCATACCTTTGGAGATCCGCAGTGCTCTAATAGATTTCTTCAACACCTCTTAGCCTTCCACGCTATGACCCAAATTGGATTTCTTCTCTCAAGAAGAATGGTGGAATCTTCAGGAGAAATCCCAACTCGAAACTCCAAGGAACTAGAAGAAAGGAGAAGAGAGTAACTCGTACAACTCTTGCACGAAAGGGTTTTGGGTGTGAGGGAGAGTCTTATTGGACGTCCAAGAGATTTTATAGACCTCCAAATCTCTCCCTTGTCTAATTGAAATAGAAGTCTTACTTCCAAAGCAATTAGCGGCTTTCTCCTTTCCAAACTCTTATTTCTAGAGTCCAAGTCGGATTAGTGTTTTCCAATATCTTGCGCTAGCGTGGGGACCACTAGGGATTCCTTAGAAAGCTAGCTCCAACTGGAACACCGCGACCCCACATCTCATGTGCAATCCGGGCCCACAGTTAATTGCAAATAACACCACTATATAAATGCAATTGCACTCCAGTCTTAGGAATAAATTACAATGAAAACCCTAAACTTCCCAATTACCACAAGTAGGCCCCTCTATCAATATCCGTGGATTAATTGGAATAAATCCGTTTCTTCCAATCTAAGTTCCACATCTTATTATCTTTGAGCCCCAATTAATCACAGTAATCATCAGTACCATCCAATTAACTCTTAATTGCGATGGGTGCGCACTTACTAATGACAAATCCATTAATTGGCACAAGGGTATAATAGAGATAGATTCCATCTTGATCATTCAACGTTCCCACAGTTCTACTACCATATACCCAAGACACCGAGGTGTTAACCTATAGTCGGCCTCACTCATTGGTGACTCAAAGCAAATGAATAGATAGAAACTTGAGTTTGTCAATGTCTCAGGATTGAGAGCCTATTGCTAGGGAATTATGAGAGCATACCTTATTATTGAGATGGAATTCCATAAGGTGCATCTCATGGTCCTTCAATACATCCAATGTACCAGCACCGTGATCCAGAATCTTACATTCTGATGATCGAGACAAATCACACTATCTCATAGTGATCAAAGTGCTGCAACCTTATCAAATGAGATGCCCAATCTCATTACTGGTTGTGAAGCTATTTTAAGTATAAGATTTGTGACATATATCTCCCGCGTGTGGATCTCATCCATGCACATATATCACATCTAATATACTAATGGGATCCGGTTCAACTCATGAACCATTATGTCATACGTATTGGTCATGTGCATGAAGTAGTAAAATAACATTCATCTCATGAAAGTAAAGCATGATTTTAATTGATAAATAAAGAAATTAATCAATTTATTACATCAACTGACGGATTGAGTCCACAAAAACTAACACTATATGCCTACATGCTTAGGAACTAGAACAAGCAATGCTCTGATACCATACAATACGTAGTCACAACCCAAGCCCAGAAATTGGAGGTTAGTGAGAACCTAACCGGTGACACACGTACTCCCGTGCATGCACACCTAGACCTGATCTAAGTGTACACATACAAGGGATATTCACACGTGCAAACCAAGTGTACGCGGAAGCTGTACATATCATTGCATGACAAAAGGAAAACATGAAGAGGAACAATAACTGTAAAACTGAGCTTAATTTCCAGAATGTACAACAAAATGGGAAACAATTACTTAGAGACAATCACAAGCTAAGGTGTAGATCATAAAAAACAAACAAAACCCTGGTACAAAATAGAAGATAGAAGACTGATGCAATGCAAGGCCGCTCTCCAATGGAGAGATCACATCCACTCCTCTAGCCCTGACTAGGCCTCACGGATCTCTCCTAGAGACGAGCTGACCGAGAGGGGTCAGTAGAGGACTCTGGGCCTACAACACCAAGAACAACGAATGAGTACGACGACTCAACAAAGCATAAGCATCAACAAGTTAACGCGCGTTGTGTCTATCAAAAATAGTAACATATAAAAATCCATAAAGGTCATGTTCGTATGCTAGGCAAATTGTGCATATAAATAATAAACATACAATCAGAATCATAAACGGGTATACTAATTAGGTGGCTTCTACATTTGCATATTCTCACTATCGAGAGTAAGACGAGAACACCATCAACTGGGCCAGGGTGCGAATGGGTCTCTGGTTTCCGGGGTCCGGAATCTTAGGACAGGAGCACTCTGCAGAGGTAACAAACAGGCTATGCCAAAGTCAACCCCGTCGGATCTCCTGAGGCTGAGACTGAGTAGAGCTAGACAGACAAGATCAGTCATGTCATATGATGCATGTTAATCAATGTTAGTCGGTCGATCAGGCAGTGCAGTACATGTACATCTCACAAGCAATCAATACAGTGCGTGCATCACACAAGAATCAATCACTAAACTCATTACAAACGAACAATTACAAGTCAAAACAAGAATAAGAATAGGGAAGGCAATAATCAAAATCAACATGCAATGCAAGTCAAGGTATTTCTGTGACTCACGATTGTTTACTAGCTGTAACACTCCGACCCAGCTTGACCTCGTTTAGCGGCTAGTTAATCTTGTTTTCGTTGCTAATCGTGTTTTGTTCGTGTTTTATTTTCGTTACGGGTCATGGATAGGTAGTTGGGTTGAGTTTGACCTGGATTAAGTAGACCAAGCCCTTTCATAATTTTAGCTTTTCTAAGACATGGTCATTTTTGCATCATCTTGATGTCAACACGTGTCTTTCGTTGAGCTCGTTAACTTTCGTAACTACGTCAATTGCAACCGAGGTCGTGTGCTTCGATTGGACTCGGATTTGACTCAAACTGGAAATAGAATTCTAACTTGGCCCTTATTGTAAATTGAACAACCCATTGCTTATATAAACCCATCTCATCGACCAACTCACGTTCCTCCTCCCATTTCTTCCTCAACTGCACGTGGAGTTCTCCCTCCTTCGCTTGACCTTCACTTGATCAATCAAGAGGAAGGTTGGTTCCTTGCATGTGAGGTGAGTGGGACATTCTTCCATCTTTCTCTCATCTCTTCCCTCTAGTTCTTCTCCTTCTTGGTTCTCATTTGCATGTTGTGTCTGTGTTGTGGATTTCATTCCAATCCTCATGCATGCATGTGGTTTGATGTGTGTTAGGTTGTGTTTGGATCCAAGAACTTCAGTTGGGCAATTGAATTCCAATTTAAGGCAAGTATAACCATAACTTTGAGAACCCATGTTGGTATGCATTTGATTTGGTTGATCTTACATGAATTGATATGGAAACATGTGTTTACAGCCCATTTGATACTCATTGATTCAGTTGATTCAGTATCTCCATTTGAGAATTGCAAATTTGATGGTGTTACAGGAATTCTGTATGTGTTTCAGGAAATTTGAATTCGTGCAGGTACGGCTAAGCCGTATAGCACCTACGGCTCACAATCCAGAGAGGAGAAAAACCCAGTTTTCCTCTACGGCTAGGGCACGGCTAAGCCGTGGATTGCCCTACGGCTAAGCCGAAGCTCAGCCGTAGATCAATACAGGGTGCATTTTCTGGAATAACTGTGAGTCAGCAACTGACCAACCTTCTACGGCCCAGCCACGGCTAAACCGTAAACCACACACGGCTAAGCCGTAGCACATACACGGCTAAGCCGTATTCACACTAGACTAATGAAAGAAAAACAAGGATAGGTGTAAAGAAAAGACCGATATGGCCTTCATGATAGAATGTAGAGCACCAGACCTGCCTAATGGAATATGATACAACTCGTGAATGATCTCGAGGGCTGCGAATCATTCATGTTCGTTATCCGGATGTTAAGCACCTCCCCATGGGTGTTGGTTTAAGGGACTTCGTGCACCGCCCGATTCAATGCAACACTAGACAACGGTGCATCGAATAACTTAAAACTACATCATCATGCACGGTTAGAAACACCGGGTAATTAGATTAGAATTGGCTTGTAAATACAGATATTTCGATTTCGCATGATTTGTTGCACAACATATTGCATTCGATCAGTGATCTCAACTCTCTAACCTGTTTACTGTGTTCAGTTATATTCATATTGTGATTACTTACCTTGAGTATGCTTGTATGATATGTTCACTCTCAGATATGCACGTACGATCTGTTGTCACGATCTACTCAGGGTTTTCATGATTGACTCTGTATAATCAGGCACTACTTAGCCTCAGCCTTAGGATCCCGACGGGGTGAATTTGGTATAGTTTATATGGCCTGCTGCAGTATGGATATGTCTTGGGGAACTGGACCCCAGGAAACCGAGACCCATTGTACCCTGGCCCGGACAATGGTGTTCTTTGCACGTTATAAGATCCCTCTTTTGGGAGCACATGGTAATGTAGTAGCCACTAGTATGTACACAGCATGTATTCATTGATTCACTCAGCATATTTCTTTCTTGCCTGATAGCCTAGTCTACGAAATTGCCTTCTTTAATCACATGATGTTCTTATTCTGTTAGACACAGCGTGTGTTAACTTGCTATGGTTTATACTTTGCTGAATCTTCGTATTCACAGTTGTTTTTGGTGTTGCAGGCCTAGATCCCCCTGCCGAACCCCCGTAGGTCGGCCAGGCTTCAGATGAGACCCCCGGGGCCCCATCAGGCCTAGAGGAGTGGATGTGATCACTCCACGGGAGAGCGTTCTTGGCATGCATCATTGGAGTCTCGTTTTGTGGATTTTCAGACTTGTATTTGGCATGACATGTCATTGGTGTAGATATTATTTTGTTCTTTTTGTAAGACTTTCATATGTAATTATGTCAGTTTGTTCTTGGTATCCTTTTCTTGCACTGTTAGTTTAATGTTTCTGATATTTACAGCTTCCGCGTACTTGCTTGGCACGTGTGAATGTTCCCTTGTGCATGTGCATTTAGACTCGGTCTACGTGTGCATGCACGGGAGTACGTGTGTCATTAGGTTTGGCTTTTGCTAACCCCCGAACCCTGGGCTCGGGTTGTGACATACGTATTGTATGGTATCAGAGCATTCTTTGCTCATTCCTTGTTCTAGATGATAAGCATGTAGGCATGTAGGCTCGTGGTGAGGATACGATTATCTCTTTGTGATCTTTCTAGATTTTGGGGCTTGTTGGGCGCAATTGTTTTGTGTTTGTGTCTGACTTTTCCCTTTTTCAGGATGGCATCAGGTTCCGGTTCTCAGCAGAACGCCGGAAATAATGAAAGCGGATCCGCACCGTCACCGCAGACATAGAACACAGATGAACGCATCCTTATGCTATTTCAGTCTCTACAAGCACAATCGCAATCAATGCAGAACTTGCAAGCACAAGTTACCACCACGTTAGACCGACAAAGCCAAGTCCCAGCTCAGTCACATATAGACCAGCAGGTGATCTTGCAGCCTCGAGAGAGTGACCCGAATGCCCTCTATGGTAAATTTCGCAAGCGAGGAGCTATTGAGTTCTTTGGGACAGAAGAGCCATTGAAGGCAGAACAGTGGTTGGAGCAAACAGAGGATGTTTTTGAGACCGTCGTGTGCACGAACCGGCAGAAAGTCGAGCTAGTAACTTCTATGTTGAGAGACGTCGCAAAAACTTGGTAGAAAAGCGTGAAAGACTCATACAGAGATATTCCTAGTGCGACGGTTTGGGAGATGTTCAAGCAGCAGTTCAGGAGGAAGTTCATCCCGGCTCATGTGTTTCGAGCCAAGGAGGTTGAGTTCCTAGCTCTTCGTCAGCAGCAGATGACAGTAGCAGAATATGTGAACAAGTTTATGCAGTTGTCGCACTTTGCTCCGGATATGATCAGCACCGAAGAGAGGAAGGTGAACCGGTTTGTTGAAGGTCTGCATCCCCGGTACATGCAGCACGTGACTGCGTTTCAGCGTCCGGCTACATTTGATGATGCAGTGGACAGGGCCTATTCTGCCGAGGCCATCCACCAAGCTGCGAGAGCCGTTGAGCCCAAGCGACAGCCGCCCTTCAGTGCACGAGGACAAGTACAGAAGAAAACCAAAGGCCAGCAGAGTACTTCTAATTCTACTGGAGTGACTTATGGGCATTGTGGCAAGAACCACGCGACTGACGCGTGTTGGAGGAAGGTAGGTGCTTGTTTTATTTGTGGTTCGAGGGAGCATATGATCGCCAATTGTCCTCGATATAGAGCCTCCGGTGCAGCTCCATCTGGTCTTACCTCCGGTGCAGTTCCTAGCAGACCAAGTGCACCTACAGCTCCGAGCAAGCCACAGTCAGCTCGTCCAGGTTCGAGACAGCCTCGCCAGACAGCCCGTGCTTACGCTGCTACCCATAAGAGTGCCGAGGATCCTTAGGTGGTTGAAGGTACTGTTTTGATTTCGCACGTCGAGGCATTAGCATTGTTCGATTCGGGGTCTACACGGTCTTATGTAGCACCTCGTTTCGCCGAGCGGTTGCATCAGCCGTCTAAGCCGTTGCCATATGTGTTGGTTGTATCCACCCCAGTTGGCAAGCGAGTGGAGTGTAGTATGTACTACCCCCATTGCGACGTGCAGATTGCAGGTCATCAGTTACCTGTTGATTTGATCCTGTTGTCGATGCTGGACTTCGACGTGATCCTTGGTATGGATTGGCACGCTCGATATCGTGCCTGTGTTAACTGTTACAACAGGACGATCTTCTTCGATTTAGGCAAGGGCTTCCGTTTTGAGGGCAGTCAACAGAGATGCCCCAGACGTGTGATCTCGGCGTGTAAGGCAGATCGCTTGATCCGCCGAGGGTGTGAAGGCTTCATTGCCTTTATCTCAGCGAGGAAGGAGATGAAGCAGCTAGGTGAGATCCAGGTGGTCTGTGACTTTCCCGATGTCTTTCCAGACGATGTGCCAGACTTGCCCCCGGTTCGAGATGTGGAGTTCGCCATTGAGCTTGTTCCCGGCACGGCACCGATCAGCAAGGCTCCGTATCGCATGGCACCAGCAGAATTGGCAGAGTTGAAGAAGCAATTGCAGGAGCTTTTGGATAAGGGTTTCATTCGCCCGAGCGTCTCACCTTGGGGAGCGCCAGTCTTGTTTGTCAAGAAGAAGGATGGTACTTTTCGGATGTGCATAGACTACCGCCAGCTGAACAAAGTGACTATCAAGAACAAGTACCCCCTACCCAGGATCGATGAGTTGTTTGACCAACTTCAGGGTGCAGCATACTTTTTGAAGATTGATTTGAGGTCTGGATATCACCAGTTGAGAGTCAAAGAAGATGACATTCCTAAGACTGCCTTCAGGACTCGTTATGGACATTATGAATTCCTCGTGATGCCTTTTGGACTAACCAATGCACCTGCAGCATTCATGGCCTTGATGAATCAGATCTTTGCTCCTTTCTTGGACCAGTTCGTAGTTGTGTTTATTGATGACATACTGATCTATTCGAAGTCAGCAGAGGAGCATAGGGAGCATTTGAGAAAAGCCTTGTCGTTGTTGAGAGAACATCGATTGTTTGCTAAGTTGTCGAAGTGTGACTTTTGGCTTGAGCAGGTGGCATTTTTAGGTCATATCATCTCACGAGAGGGATTGGCAGTTGATCCATCTAAAGTGGAGGCAGTAGTGAATTGGCCTAGCCCCAAGACAGTGACAGAGGTTCGCAGTTTCCTTGGTCTAGCAGGTTACTATCGTCGATTTGTCCAGGACTTTGCGAAGATCTCTTCTCCTTTGACGAAGTTGACTAGGAAGAATGTATCCTTTGATTGGACTGAGGAGTGTGAAGCCCGTTTCCGGACTTTGAAAAAGAAGTTGACTACGGTCCCAGTGTTAGCCTTGCCAGATGGTAGTGAAGGATTCGTGGTTTATTCAGACGCTTCTCGAGTTGGTCTAGGTTGTGTGTTGATGCAGCACGGGAAGGTTATTGCATATGGATCGAGACAGTTGCGAGAACATGAGAAGAATTACGCCGCCCATGATTTGGAATTGGCAGCCATCGTGTTTGCATTGAAGCTGTGGAGACATTATCTGTATGGTGTGCAGTTTGAGGTTCGTTCTGACCACCACAGTTTACAGTACTTATTCACACAGCAGGAGCTGAACATGAGACAGCGGAGATGGCTTGAGCTTATTAAGGATTATGATTTCCCGATCAAATATCAGCCAGGCAAGGGGAATGTGGTGGCAGATGCGCTCAGTCGGAAAGCAGAGTCAGTGCAGCTATTGAGCAGTTTCCTCTTAGAGTTCCATGGTCTCCCTATTGAAGTAAAACTAGTGGATGAGTGCGTGACTTTGGCTAGTACGCTAGTGTTTCAACCTGAGATGATTCAGCAGATTAAAGACAGGCAATTTGAAGATCTAACCTTGAAGCGCATTGGAGACCACATTGGAGACAGACCCGATTTTCGGCTCGAGGATGGTGTACTCTACTTTCGGAGTAGGTTGTGCGTGCCAGCAGTTGATGAGTTCAAGGAGAAGCTGATGAACGAAGCACATTACGCTCGACACGCGATGCACCCAGGCAGCACGAAGATGTTTCGGAATCTCAAAGATCGCTTTTGGTGGAACAACATGAAGAGAGAAGTAGCATGCTTTGTTGCTCGCTGTTTGACATGCCAGAAGGTGAAGGCAGATCATCAGAGACCGCCAGGCTCGTTGCATCCTTTGCACATACCGCAGTGGAAGTGGGAACACATCACCATGGACTTCGTTTCCGGATTACCGCCGACGAGCAGGAAGAACAACGCCATTTGGGTGATTGTAGATCGATTGACGAAGTCAGCCCATTTCATTCCTTTTCGGAAGGGTATGACATTTTCTGAGATGGCTAGGAAGTTCGTGGATGAGATCGTCAGGCTCCATGGTACCCCCGTGTCGATTGTATCCGATAGAGACAGCCGTTTTGTTTCATCTTTTTGGAGAGCATTCCAAGAGGCTTTGGGTACGAAGTTGAGCTTCAGCACAGCATACCACCCACAGACGGATGGACAATCAAAGCGGACTATCCAGACTTTAGAAGATATGTTGCGAGCCAGCGTGTTGAGCTACGAGAAAGAATGGGATCTTCACTTATCGTTGTGCGAGTTTGCTTACAATAACAGCTTCCACGAGAGCATTGGGATGGCACCATATGAAGCATTGTACGGGAAGAAGTGTAGAAGTCCAGTTTGTTGGGAAGAAGTTAGCACCCGAAGTTTTCAGGGACCGACGATCATTGCCGAGACTACGGAGAAGGTACAGAAAGCCATTGAGAACTTGAAAGTTGCTCGGTCGAGGCAGAAAAGTTATGCAGACACTCGCAGACGGCCATTAGAGTTTCAAGTTGGTGAGTGGGTATTCCTGAAGGTCTCGCCGATGAAGGGCACCATCCGTTTCGGTCAGAAAGGCAAGTTAGCTCCACGCTATGTCGGACCGTTCGAGATCAAGAGTCGAATTGGTGATTTGGCCTATCGATTAGAGCTTCCCGAGATGTTTTCAGGAGTGCACAACGTTTTTCACGTTTCGATGCTTCGGAAATATGTCCATGATCCCTCCCATGTCATTCGTTACGACGAAGTTCAGATTCAGCCGAGTGCTGCCTACGTTGAGCGACCGCTCCGTATCGTGGGAACCCAAGAACAGATACTCCGCACCAGGACAATTCGATGGGTCAAAGTGCTTTGGGAGCATCACAGTCCCGATGAGGCTACTTGGGAGTTAGAAGAGCAGATGGCACGACAGTACCCCAATTTGTTTTCCCAGGTATGAGTGAGTTAGCGTGCATTCCGAGGACGGAATGATTCTCAAGTAGGGGAGGATGTAACACTCCGACCCAGCTTGACCTCGTTTAGCGGCTAGTTAATCTTGTTTTCGTTGCTAATCATGTTTTGTTCGTGTTTTATTTTCGTTACGGGTCATGGATAGGTAGTTGGGTTGAGTTTGACCTGGATTAAGTAGACCAAGCCCTTTTTCGTAATTTTAGCTTTTCTAAGACATGGTCATTTTTGCATCATCTTGATGTCAACACGTGTCTTTCGTTGAGCTCATTAACTTTCGTAACTACGTCAATTGCAACCGAGGTCGTGTGCTTCGATTGGACTCGGATTTGACTCAAACTGGAAATAGAATTCTAACTTGGCCCTTATTGTAAATTGAACAACCCATTGCTTATATAAACCCATCTCATCGACCAACTCACGTTCCTCCTCCCATTTCTTCCTCAACTGCACGTGGAGTTCTCCCTCCTTCGCTTGACCTTCACTTGATCAATCAAGAGGAAGGTTGGTTCCTTGCATGTGAGGTGAGTGGGACATTCTTCCATCTTTCTCTCATCTCTTCCCTCTAGTTCTTCTCCTTCTTGGTTCTCATTTGCATGTTGTGTCTGTGTTGTGGATTTCATTCCAATCCTCATGCATGCATGTGGTTTGATGTGTGTTAGGTTGTGTTTGGATCCAAGAACTTCAGTTGGGCAATTGAATTCCAATTTAAGGCAAGTATAACCATAACTTTGAGAACCCATGTTGGTATGCATTTGATTTGGTTGATCTTACATGAATTGATATGGAAACATGTGTTTACAGCCCATTTGATACTCATTGATTCAGTTGATTCAGTATCTCCATTTGAGAATTGCAAATTTGATGGTGTTACAGGAATTCTGTGTGTGTTTCAGGAAATTTGAATTCGTGCAGGTACGGCTAAGCCGTATAGCACCTACGGCTCACAATCCAGAGAGGAGAAAAACCCAGTTTTCCTCTACGGCTAGGGCACGGCTAAGCCGTGGATTGCCCTACGGCTAAGCCGAAGCTCAGCCGTGGCCCAGCCGTAGATCAATACAGGGTGCATTTTCTGGAATAACTGTGAGTCAGCAGCTGACCAACCTTCTACGGCCCAGCCACGGCTAAACCGTAAACCACACACGGCTAAGCCGTAGCACATACACGGCTAAGCCGTATTCACACTAGACTAATGAAAGAAAAACAAGGATAGGTGTAAAGAAAAGACCGATATGGCCTTCATGATAGAATGTAGAGCACCAGACCTGCCTAATGGAATATGATACAACTCGTGAATGATCTCGAGGGCTGCGAATCATTCATGTTCGTTATCCGGATGTTAAGCACCTCCCCATGGGTGTTGGTTTAAGGGACTTCGTGCACCGCCCGATTCAATGCAACACTAGACAACGGTGCATCGAATAACTTAAAACTACATCATCATGCACGGTTAGAAACACCGGGTAATTAGATTAGAATTGGCTTGTAAATACAGATATTTCGATTTCGCATGATTTGTTGCACAACATATTGCATTCGATCAGTGATCTCAACTCTCTAACCTGTTTACTGTGTTCAGTTATATTCACATTGTGATTACTTACCTTGAGTATGCTTGTATGATATGTTCACTCTCAGATATGCACGTACGATCTGTTGTCACGATCTACTCAGGGTTTTCATGATTGACTTTGTATAATCAGGCACTACTTAGCCTCAGCCTTAGGATCCCGACGGAGTGAATTTGGTATAGTTTATATGGCCTGCTGCAGTATGGATATGTCTTGGGGAACCGGACCCCAGGAAACCGAGACCCATTGTACCCTGGCCCGGACAATGGTGTTCTTTGCACGTTATAAGATCCCTCTTTTGGGAGCACATGGTAATGTAGTAGCCACTAGTATGTACACAGCATGTATTCATTGATTCACTCAGCATATTTCTTTCTTGCCTGATAGCCTAGTCTACGAAATTGCCTTCTTTAATCACATGATGTTCTTATTCTGTTAGACACAGCGTGTGTTAACTTGCTATGGTTTATACTTTGCTGAATCTTCGTATTCATAGTTGTTTTTGGTGTTGCAGGCCTAGATCCCCCTGCCGAACCCCCGTAGGTCGGCCAGGCTTCAGATGAGACCCCCGGGGCCCCATCAGGCCTAGAGGAGTGGATGTGATCACTCCACGGGAGAGCGTTCTTGGCATGCATCATTGGAGTCTCGTTTTGTGGATTTTCAGACTTGTATTTGGCATGACATGTCATTGGTGTAGATATTATTTTGTTCTTTTTGTAAGACTTTCATATGTAATTATGTCAGTTTGTTCTTGGTATCCTTTTCTTGCACTGTTAGTTTAATGTTTCTGATATTTACAGCTTCCGCGTACTTGCTTGGCACGTGTGAATGTTCCCTTGTGCGTGTGCATTTAGACTCGGTCTACGTGTGCATGCACGGGAGTACGTGTGTCATTAGGTTTAGCTTTTGCTAACCCCCGAACCCTGGGCTCGGGTTGTGACACTAGCCAACCCTAAGCTAGTTGTCCAATGTTTCTAACCGTGCATGATGATGTAGTTTTAAGTTATTCGATACAGTTGCTCATTTCGGGGGTGTTGCACTGTATCAATAAATGTGTATCGAAGTCCTTTAAACTAACACCCATGGGGAGGTGCTTAACAATTGGATAACACACATGAATGCGTCATAACCCGCAAGACCATTCATGCAATTCTCGTATTCCATTACGCAAGTTAAGGTCACCATTATTCTAATGTGAAGGCCCTATAAAGTCCAATTCATCCCTACCTTTTATTGAAGATCTTTGAAAGGCTTCCTTCCATAGTTCACGAGCCATGGGGCCCGGGAATATAGTTTAATAGGTTCCTTGGTTGGTGTGCAAAGTGGGAAGATCGAAATCAGCGCAAAGGTTTTCAGGGTACAGACTTAATCTCCTGAAGCAGAACACTTCAGAGCCAATCGGTCAGTTAAGAAGCCTGACCGGTTGAATTTCGGTTCTAGGAGTATCGATCGGTCGGCTCTAACGCCCAATCGGTCAGTCAGTCTGTTCTGTTACAGACTGACCGAAGTGAAATCTACGGTGCACGACAAAAACCAAGCGAGAAACTTACATCACAAGGGCTGTAATTCACTGCCTACTTGTGAGATTGAAAGAAACTAATAACAATCACGGTGTACCAACATGTGTTCATCCAAATCATGCTTATACTTGCCTTAAGCATGCTCTTTCCTTGACTTAATTGTTCTTCGGCCTAGTCGATCTTGGAGATGCAATTCTAACACCATGCATGCCAAGAGTGAGGAAGAGAGAAGGTGTGCATGCAGTGCAATCACAACCTAAATACCTAACGGAGACCATGACTCAACTCCTCACCTTAAACGAACTGGAAAGATGGTACGATGGCCTTGTCCATGATAAAAAGACAAGGAAGAAGAAAACGAAGACAAGTACAGTGAATAGAAATAGGATGAGCTCGCTTCTTATCGGCGAACCTAAAGAGAAGACGAGCAACCGGTGCATAAGAATTTCCCCCTTTTTTTAATTGTGAGAAGAAGATGGAGATGAAGAAGAGATGAAGAGCAAAGAAGAGAAGAGAAGAGAGAGTGACTAACGTTGGAAGAGAGGAATGAAACAAAAAGAGAGAGTCGGTGCCTACTCCTTCTATAAGATAAGAATGTATTGAATTTAGCTATAAGTCCAATAGTTCGGGATAATTACAGTTTGAGTCAATTAACGGTCCAATGGAAACAAATGATGTTGTTCACATGCGAGTCAGTTACGGAAGTTGATGAGCTCAACAAAATACAAGTGTTAACACCAAGATGATGCATGAATGAAGAACTCGTAAAAGATCAAAAATTACGGAAAGGGGCTTATGTTTACCTTAATCAGGTTAAACTCAACCAAACTACCTATCCATGACTCGAAACGGATCTCAAAAGAATAAAACAACAATTATAACATGCATGTACTCGAAAATAAGTCAAAACCACATTAATTAGTTGTTAAACTAGATTAAACTGGGCCAGAGTGTTACACGCAACCTTCAATCTATCTTAAATCTTTTGCACTTTTTCTGCCATATCCGCAACAAAAGAAGGTCCATAGAGACTTTTAACTCTGACTTCTTCCCAACAGACTGGTGTACGATACTTACGACCATACAAAGCTTTGAATGGAGCTATTCTGATGCTCATGTGATAACAATTGTTATAAACAAATTGACATAAGGAAAGATGTTCATCCCACTTTTTCCCAAAGTCTAACACATTGCTCGAAGCATGTCTTCAAGGGTTTGTATTGTATGCTCCAATTGTCCATCGGTCTAAGGATGATGAGCAATGCTAAAATTGAGTTTGGAACCCATGGATTTTTGGAAAGACTGCAAAAAAGAAGATACAAATCTACAGTCTCAGTTAAATACTATAGAAACTGGAGTACAATGCAACCGCGTAACCTCATCTATGAAAATTTTGGCCATCTCATGAAATATCATCCCTTTCCTAATAGAAATAAAATGGGCTGATTTTGTTAGTCGATCGATAATCACCCATATAGCATCATGATGTTTGCTCATCTGGGGCAACCTTGAAACAAAATCTATTGACATATTTTTCCATTTCCACTTTGGAATATGCAGAGGATATAACAAACTGGGAGGCTTTTTATGTTTAGCCTTCACACATTGATAAGTGAGATATCTTACCATGTAACCTGCAGTGTCCCTTTTCATATTATTCCACCAGAACCTGCTATTTAGATTTCGGTACATCTTAGTACCCCCAGGGTACATGGAATATCTGGCGTGATGTGCTTCAATCATGATTGCTTCTTTTAAATTTTGAACTGCTGTACAACATAGACTGTCCCTGAAAGTTAACACACTATCAACCATCCTGAAACCTGGTCTCTGAATATATAATCACAAATCTTAACGAACTCTAGGTCTTCAACCTGTCTCTCTTTAATTTGCTGTATCAAAGTGGGTTCGAAAACAGACATAACTACTAACCTGACCTTGGCATCCACGAATTTGACTTCCACATCCAAATCTCAAAATTTGTCCACTAGAGACCACTCACCACACATAGCTTCCATCTTAATAGTTGACTTCTTACTTCAAGCATCAGCCACTACATTTTCTTTCCCTGGAAAGCACTTAATTGGAAACTCATAGTCCTTTATAAATTCTAGCCATCTACGCTGTCTCATGTTGAGAGAATAAGTACTGAAAACTGCGATGGTCACTATGGACTTCAAATCTCTCTCCGTACAAGTAGTATCTCCACAACTTCAAAGTAAAGACTATAGTTACCAATTCTAGACTATGTGTGGCATAGTTCTTCTCATGTTCCTTTAAGCGCCGGGATCCATATGCTATCACTTTTCCATTTTGCACTAATACACATCCCAACCCGATTTTTGAAGCATCAATATATATGACAAATCCACCACTACCTTCAGATAGAGATAAGATCAGAGTTGAGGTCAATTTCCCCTTAAGGAGTTGGAAACTTAATTCACATTCATCTAACCAAACAAATGGTTCATTCATCCGATAACTTCGTCAATGGTACTACTATTCTAGAAAATTCCTTTATAAACCTTTAATAGTAACCAGCTGAACCAACAAAACTTCTAACTTCTGCAATTGTTTTAAGGTTTTGACTACTAGTTATTACCTTAATCTTAGCTGGGTCTACTGCTAGTCCATCCTTTGAAATTATATGCCCTAAGAAAGCAACTTGTTCTAACAAGAAATTACACTTCTCCAATTTGGCGTATAACTGATGATCTCTCAATAATTGTAATGAAGTTCTCAAATATTCAATATATTCATCTTGGGTCTTAGAATACACCAATACATCATCAATAAAAATCACCATAAATTGGTTAAGATAGGGTGAAAAGATTCTGTTCATCAAGGCCATAAATACAACTGGGGCATTAGTCAATCCAAAAGGCATGACTAAGAATTTATAATGCCCATACCTTATCCTGAAAGCTGTTTTAGATGTATCTTGATCACTAATATATCTAGACCTTAAATCAATTTTTGAGAAATGTTTTACACCTTATAATTGATCAAATAGCTCATCAATTCTAGGTAGTGGATATTTGTTCTTGATTATCACCTGATTCAATATTTGTTCTTAATTGTCACTTGATTCAACTACCTGTAATTGATATACATCCTGAGGGTGCCATCTTTCTTCTTCACAAATAAAATTGGGGCTTCCCATGGTGAACTGCTAGGATGAATTAACCTCTTATCTAGTAAGTCTTGCAACTGTCTCTTAGCTCACGTAATTTTGTATGTGCCATTCTATATGGAACTCTAGAGATTGAAGCTGTACCGGGTACAAGTTCTATAGTAAAATCTATTTCCCTAACTAGAGGAAGACTGGGTACTTTATCAAGAAACACATTCGGAAACTTGCAAACCACCGGGATCTCTTTTAACTTCTTGGGCAATTTTTTTTCAACAATGAAGGTGATATACCCCTCGCAACCACTATGGATTAATGTTTCTGTTTGAAGGGTTGAGATTAGCCTAGTATTCAAACTCTTTTTCTCACCTTGAAAAACTACACTCAGACCGGCTTCGTCTACCTTTACCATGATGGTCTTACGGAAACAGTCCAAACAAGCTATGTACTTAGTCAACCAATCCATGCCTAAGATTATATCAAAATCGTGCATCGATAACATGATGAGTTCTCTTGGGAAAAGGCTCTTTCCAATTAGAACATTACAACCTAGGTAATAGTCCTCACAAATCACCATTTTACCTACAGGGGTGATGACATTCAACACATATAGTAGCTACACTAGCATCACCCATATTCTACTAGAGAATTGTGGTACAATAAAAGAGTGCGAAGATCCCGAATCAAATAACACCTTACCTTTTAAATTATAGACATAAATCTAACCTATGACCACATGATCTGCCGCTTCTGCCTCCTCGTGAGTCAATATGTAAGCGCGGTTTTGCCTCTGAGGTAGATTCTACTGTCCTTGCCTCTGCTGCCCTTGCCTTTGTTGGGGCCCTATCGTGCGTGTCCTTGGCCTTGCCTCACATGCTATTCCTGAGGTGGAGGTACGAGTGGTACTGCTCTAAAAGATGTTGATATTACTATTATCATGGGGTTTGACCAGAATTCTTTCTTTTTAGGCATTCCGACAAGTGAAGGTCCATCGAGCCACAATCAAAACAAGCTCCTGTAACTTGCCAGCAATTACTTGTCTTGTGGTTCTTCCTACACATGCCATAGACTAACTTTGATGATCCACTAGTAACTTCTTTCTATTTCTCGGAGTACTATTGACTCTTTCCAAAAAGTGGGGTACTCTTCCTAAGCTCTCCCAAAAATAATCTCTTTTTAATTTACTTGGTTGCATAGGCTCTCTCCACAGTGTTATCATACTCCAATGGACACTGGAAAGCTGTAGCATGCCCTTTAATAGCTGGCATTAATCCTTCGAGAAACCTTTCAAGCTTTTTCTCCTCAGTGTCAATCAGATCCAAAGCAAACCAGGAAAGTTGACTAATTACATGGACATACTTAGCAATTGTCATGGTGTTCAACTGTAGAGTGAGGAATTCTGCTTTCTTTTTGCGACTTACATGTTTCGGAATAAACTTCGTCCTGAATTGTTTCTTAAAAGCTTCCCAAACTGTGGTGACTAGAATGGCCCTAATATGCTCACGGATACTCTTCCACCATGTATCCGTGACATCTCTCAACATAGATACTATATGGATTACTTGTTGTTGCTATATACAAGTTAGCTAATCAAAAACATTCTCTATGTATACAAACCATTCGTTAGCTTGTAGCCCTCTCTTCCTATAAATTCTGTAGCCCTCTTTTCCGAAACTTCTCATATAAAGAGTTAGGATCACTGGCTTGATTGCTGCCTGGTTGGCATTGCTAGTAGCCAGTTGATCCATCATCATCATAGATCACTCATTTCTATAGTATGTAGGATGAAGAGGTGGTGGCAAAGGAGGATCCACATCATCTCACTCGATGTTGTCATGATCATTACCTGCAGAATTATTGTTCGTGCTCATCCAGAAGCCATTTATTTGCAATTATAATAGTGCTCAACCATAGACAATACCTTAGTAAAAGGTAAGTTATAATTTCGTATACAAAATCTATCCACCAATTCGAACCTATCATATCCTCACCACATTTCTAGGGTTACTAAGTCTTTTAATTGATAACATAATCACTCTGATACCATTACTTACATATGTCATGACCCAAACCCGAGAATTGGGGATTAGAATGCATCTTGGGGTGCACACACGTAATCCCATAACAATCCATGCCATGTGAAGATGCGGACGAACTGCTGCAAAAGAGATTCCACAGGTATGTGTGAGGAATTTCTAGGAACACGTATATTATATTTCAACCAATAAAACTGCAGCCTATGAAATACACATGTAATTTATCATAAGCAATAATAAAATCACTATCCCTTATTAAATATATCTAAAGTCTATTATTTAACCATCCACATTTATATGACAAAAAAAAAAAACTTATACATATACATAATTCAAATAACATGTCCATCTTTTTTACTCCAAAATAAAAATGAGGTAAATGGCATGACTCATCTAAATGCCAATCATAGCCAAGCTTAAGCAACCTAAACCAACCTTGCAACGCATTACGTTGAATGACTAGTAAAATACGTCTTCCTCATTCCACTCATCTACTTCCCGAGGTACCATTGGGGTTTTTTCCGGGGGCTCATCAATTGATGAACTGGCATTGGGTTTAGTACTTGTAATACCAAGGTAGCACTGTTAATATAACAGTTAAGGAAATATAGAGATCTATAAGACTATCATATTGTATCAACTGAATTAGAGAACATATTAATTAAAAGAAAGCAATGGCGGAAACTATGCATATTGTGCATGAAGTAAGCATGAGTAACGAATCATAAACAGAATATCATAACATACTAGTTGGCATCCATGAGGCTATATTCTCTTTAAGGAGAGTGTATACTATACAGAGGGGAATATCGCTAAGGGATCTATCTAGTTTCCCAAGGAGCACCGACCAACTCCTCTATAATCTACTACAGCAGTGACATAAGGAATACCCGAATTGGTCCCGTCGAGCCTAATAAGGGTACAAGCTAAGTGGTGTTGACTCAACGTATCAAGACCATCCCGAATTCATATCATTCATACTTATCATCAATCGTAGCGATCGTCTCAAATTCATATGTAAAAGGAGTATCGGTCTTGAGATTGTATTCAATCATAAAAATCGAAATTAAACAAAGTATCTGATAATCAAATAATGCATACTTAAATGAGCTAATAGAGATCAAACCCTTTCAACCTTAGCTACTCCTATTTTGGCTCACAAGCTCACACTGAGCAGAAGCTCCGACTCCAATTTTGCCTCAACATTTGCTAGGTAGAATGGGTACATGATTTAATCATGTTGAAGGCAAGGTTACTTAACAATATGAATACATTTAGATTGAGTAATCATCAAGGACATTTACTAGCCAACCCTATGCTAGATAATCCGTGTTTCTGAGGTCATTCATCATGATATATTCATAAAACATCTAGTGTCGTTGAGTTTTCAAAATCTCGGTATTACATTATATAAGCAAAGGACACCTCTTCTTATGCCAACACCCATGATGTAGTATCAAGAAACCATTCGGAAAATCGAAGGGGATTAGTGACAGCTCTTCACTCTTACTCTTTATCATTTGATCACCATTAGGCTAATTTAATTGGGGTAAAGGTGCCATATCAAAAGTCTTACAAAGTCTTAGAAATTCCTAATTTCCTAAGTTCACTGTGTTCTTTGGCTTAGCCTTGTATAGGTTACGGCTTAGCCATGTGGCATAAGTTCTCTCTTAATTTCACCCGCAATTATGGCTTAGTCGCATGTTGGTTCATGGCTTAGCCATTTGAAACCTACGATTAAGCCACGGCAGGGTTCCGGGTTAGCTGTAGTACAACTCACGGCCTAGCCATGGGTCAACTGTAGAAGAAAACTAGATGTAGGGTTCTATGGAAAGTTAGCTATAAAATGGCTTATGGCTTGGTTACAGGTTGGTTATAGCTTAGCCGTAGTTTATTTCACGATGTGGCCGTAGTCTTAGCCATAGAGTAAACAACAATTTGAACTCTTTGGATTCTGAGCCATAGTTCACGTACGGCTTAGCCGTGACCTTCGCCATAAGCTTTAGGATTTCTAGAAATTGTTTCTAAAGCACGAGTTTAGTATAGAACTCTTCAGCTTTGGTTCCAATTTCTGTGGTCCATTCCTACCATTTTGCTTTCCAAGTTACATATCACTATAGTAGGTCCTCATACTCCTAATCCCACTATTCATTCTCCATTGACTCATAAACATCATGTATTCTAATAATTAAGTCTAAAAAAACTGTAAACTTGTATGTAGAGAGATTACTTCAAGAATCAACAAATTAACCATGTATGTAGTAATGTATACTCTTATACTTGCCTTATCCAAGTGCTATGCCTAAAACTAGCCTTTCCTTTGGTTTAAAGATGGAGAAAGCCTCTATAGAAGGAAATCTTACTACATGTAATGACATGTAATGGGTGAATCAAGTGTAAGATGCATATATGTTGTTCATTTGAGTCTCCTTGACTCTTTTGAACTCAAAGGAATGGAATGAGAGTTGTCGCTTGCCTTAGAGAGCTATAGATTGTGAGGAAGAAGTTAAATTTGTGGGTTCTAAAGAAAGAGGTTGAACAAGGAAGCTAAAGAAGGAAGATGGAAGCTTTGAGCCTTACATGCACAGCCTTAAGGCCTGATTTCTAGCTGTTGGTGAAGGTAACGGTAGAAGAAGTGCTTCAACAATAGAAAAAATAAGATGCAAAGGAAGAACAATGGTTACTTTTTTTAACTCAAGTTTTTTAGGGGTTTGCATGCAATTCCACTTTCTTTAAGGAAATTACAGTTTGAGTCAAATGATATTCAATTGAGCTAAGATGGATCCAAATTAAGTTGGGCCAAATATGAAAGATAATCTAGAAGATGCAATACATATGATGCAACTAGTATGGCGTTATAATGATGCAACTATGTGACTCTAAATTAAAAGAAGGTCCTTAACTACCTAAGTAAGGTTCAAACCCGACCCAACTACATATCCATGACCCAAACCCAAGGGGGTTTGAGTTGAATTAGTCTAAGCGAGTATTAATTAGCACAAAACAAGATTAATTACTATAAATCAATATTAGTTCAGATTTGGACCTTACACTTCCATAAGCTCCTTCATCAACATCATCATCTTCTATATTCCTCCACAAGCTCATCCATCCCATTTTCCAAGTTTCTCCTCATTTCTTCAATGCTAGATGAGTGTATTTGTTAAATTTTAAAGTTCATTTTCTAGAAAGTCTTTAAGTTATTTTTATTTTATTTACTTTTTATTTTTTTTAGTGCTATAGTGAGATTATTATTTAATTTTATGTGATGGGGGGTATTTTGATATTTTGTAAATAGGTTCAACTTGCAGATGTGTGGAAGAAACATTTCACTCTCTCACTCTCTCTTCTCTCCATCCAACCACTTTTCTATATTCCCATGCCACCTTTCCATTTTCCTAGGTTGTTACATTATTATCCTCACCAAGCCATTACCCAAACATACATTTTCCCACACTCTTCATTACTCCCATCCACATCTCATATATCAAGTCACATTTTCGTATGCATCCTTACACCTATTTACTTTTCCATGCGCCAAACCTCTTTTTCTTTTATGCCTAATTACTCCATTCACTTCTCCATACACTAGTCTTCGTCTCCCCATATGTTCCATTACTTCAATTCAACCATATCTCATTTTTTCCGTAATCCTCCATTAATTATCTTCCTTTTCCATGAAACCACATCATTATGTTAGCAATTCTATATTCACCTATATATATGCATGTTGTGTTCTTTTCACAATCATGTCCATGAAACTCATCTTTGAGCAAGTAGAGTGAAGTGAAGTCACATTAACAAGAAGTCCATAATTTGTGAAAATGGTGACCTCAAACTAAACTTGTAATGTTTTATCTTCTAATGAAGTTGTTCTTGTCCCCCTTTAACATTTGATTGGTCTTTTTCTTTATTGTGGTATTTAGTCTTACCCCTTTACCATTTGATTTGGTCTTTTTCTTTATCGTTGTATTAAGTCTTAGGCCAGCGTCTATTTTTCACACTAATTGAGAAGAAAAATTTCAGATTTGGATATCATCTTTCTCCATAGTATTTTCTTGTAATAGTTTGAGTATCTTATTATACTAGTTAGAAATGTGATTTGTGAGGCCATTAGCCTATTTTCCTTTTATTTATGATTTTGATTTCCAAGAGTGGATCTTCTAAGAGAGTTCTCTAGCTAGGTTTTTGCTCTAACTAAGGATTCTAAGCCATACCAAGTGAATAATTAGGGATTACCGGTTATATGTATGTTATATTAATTGATTCTAACATCAGTTTTCTCTTAGCTACCTTTGAAGTTCATTTATCATAGAATGTGGAAATGGTTGTTCATTTGGGAATTTTATTAATGGCATTGGACAATGATTAGAAGTGGTGCTTTATGATGATTAGAAGTGGTGGCTTATGGTGTAAATGGAGAGTGTAATGACCTAAAATGCATCATACAAAAGTGGGTTTCTAAAAGGGGAGTGAAAACCCCAAATTCTATACTAAACTAGTTTCAAAAACTTAGTTCTGAGAGTTTATGGGTAGCCATAATCCCATAGGTTTCAGTTCCGGAAGGAGTGTCAAAGAGTATTATAAGACACCTGGCTGACAGGTTATTTCACTGTTAATGATGTGATTTTAAATCAATAATATTGCAAGTGCATAATTGTTAGTAATAGACAGTGGCAAGAATAGGTTGACCCACACAGAACCATATCAAGTTAAATTAAAAACTGAAATTTTAAACTAAAGAAGAGAAAATGAGCAATCTGAGTTAAAGTAGAACTAGAAAAATAAAAAAAACTAATGCAAATAAAAGTAAAGAAAACTAATGATACAAACAAATTAGAGCAGGTAGAATCCACTTGAAGGCTTTGAGGCCCCTTATTTATTCTAGATTGCAGTTCAATTACTACTTTTATGCAGTAGAAAATAAAAACAATCAAGCCACACAAAGAAGGTGACACATTATTTAACATGAAAACCCAAACGGGAAAAAACTATGAATTCAAAGTGTATAAATGGGAAAAAACTATGAGTTCAAAATGTATAAAATCAAACACTACCTTCCCTAGTTACAAGATATACTCACAATCCTACAATTAGTCCCTCGACACAAGGCATTATAATTGTTCTTACTAGATTCCTTGACACACAAGTGCTTGGTGTCTTGTGCTTAATTCTTTGTTCACCACTTCAAACAAATATCTTCAGTGAGAGAATAATCTCCTACAAAGATATAGAAGCTACAAATCTCTACAATGAAGTAGAAGCACTAATTCTAGAACTTGAAGTCTTTAGCTTAACTCTCATAAAAATAGAATCTCCAATCACCAACTATAAAACTTTAAGTCTTCAGCCTAACTCTCACAGAAGCCCTAAATAGAATCTCCAATGTGTGATCTCAACTTCGAATATGGTTATCATTACCTTAGGGTTGAGAGAAGCACCATTTTTATAACCCGCAATTCATGCCTTAGGGTTTGAGTCCAAGTATGAACCAAATAGGCAACTCTTGCAGAAATTAAAAATAATTATGCATAATGTTGGTGGGTTTCTAATTGCCATTTGATCGATCGGGTAAGGGTTCAATTAATCTATTTATGGTTTGGCCTCGGATCCGATCGATTAGCAGACCATCGATCAATCGAGTAGCCTTCGTCAAATTTTCTAATTTTTTTTTATCTTTGGCTTATCTTGAGACTCAAACCATAATCCATCTAGAAGAACAATAAAATACAACTCCAAGGGACCCGACTTTTGTCTAACCCATGAATTAGCGAATACAAGAATCCTTATACCTTACAATCTCCCGCTTTGGGAATTCATGTACAAAACTTCCTATACAATATAGAAGGCAAATCTAAGGTAAATCTTCATTATTAATCTGGATTGCAATTGATTTGACAATGAATGTAGTAAATTATGTTTTCCATTATGTGTTTTTTAGTAAAGCTCTCAATTTATTGCAATGTAGACGAATGTGTCCTATTATTTCACAACAATGACATGTGGGTGCTTTTCCAAATTTAGGACTAGACTCATTCTTAGATGCTTAGTCAACATGTTTGTTCAGTTTAATACGATGTCCAATGGGAGCCTTTACTATGCTTTTGACAAAAATAGTTTCACCTGATGATTTTGATGTTAAAGCACCATCAATGTAGCAAAGACCAATTTTGTCATTATACTAAAGATGTTGTCAAGTATAGTCGAACTAGCATGCATCTAGTTCAAACTAGCTTTTGTAGCATCTAACTCTATCAAAGCCATCTTTAATTTTCCATTCATATCTTTGTTCTTAGCCTAGTTATTCAATACTTTCCATCTTATGGACTGATTTTCTTATTTCTCAGAAGCTAATCTTTCAATCAGAGAACCTTTTTGACCTTTAACAAGAATAATCTGTGCATGTGCCTTTTCTAAAGTTTTCTTGAGAGATCTAATTTTCAACATTAAATTCTTCAACCTATGTCATAAGTTTTGCAGCATGCTTGCCCATTTTTTTGCTTTCACCAAACAAAAATTTACATTGTCCTTCCTAATCTACATTTTCATATAACACTTCATCATCATCATTGTTTTCATCAGAATAATCTTCAATGGAGAAGATATGGCCATTAAAGCCAAACATTTGGCTTTCAAAAGGTCAAGCTCATGCATCTCTTCCTTTTCAATAGAAGTATCATCATCCCAGTGGTCTTTAAGGGCTTTTCGCTACTTGGTATGGGCTTCTTTTTCTTATTAGCAAAATAATTTGCTACATGCCTATAACCTTGACATTCAAAACACTGAACTCTTTTTGAGGAACTTTGCTTTTCACTTGGCATAAGTTTAATTCAAGTGTTCTTCCCTTTCATATGCTTGTTAAATTATTGCACAAACTCAAAAGATAATTGTATATCCCTCTCCTCAAAATCAAAATCAGATTCAACTTCCACTTTCTTTGCTGATCCTTTGGAAAATTTGAAAGGCTTGGAAGCTTTCAAGGCAAGTCTAGGGATTTTGATGGCTAATTAATGAGTTTAGTATCAAAAGTTTAAAACTTTTTGACAAACTCTTCAAGTTTCAATTTTTTTTTTAGCTTATTGCCTAGCAATTGCAATAACTTTGGAATTGGAACGATTCGGAGAGAGACCTAAGGACCTATTTTCACTATCTTTTTTTCAGGAATTGGTTCCCATAGGTTATGACTTGACTTGATTATATTGCTCAATTTAGGATAGAAGTCATCAAATCTCTCCTCCTCACTCATCCTTAATAGTTCAAAAGCATATGATGAACTTTGCATTTTAGCTTCTTTTACTTTCTCAGTTCCTCATAATCTATTTGAAGGATGTCTCATGCCTCTTGAGCATTCTTACAAATGGAGATCCTATAAAATTCAGTCATTGAGACTCCATTGTAGATTGCATTCATTACCTTATTATAATAGTTGCAAGCATAAATTTACTCTTTAGACCTTTGAGCCATAGGCTTTTCAATTATTTGTCCATTAACAGTAACAATGGGCAATGAATATCCATTTAGTACTATTCACCCTTTCATCTATAGACCTCATAACAGCGATCATACGTGCTTTCCAATAGGCATAGTTAGCAGCACCTTTTAGGTAAAGTAGATTTCACAGTATAAGAGCCTTCTTCATTATTAAATTCTATTCTAGAAAATCCTTTTGATCAACACATACTAACTTCATTTGAATACTCTTTGATACTAATTAAAGGCTTTAAGGCCCAAGATTTATTCTAGATTGCAGTTTAATTACTATTTTTATCCAGTGCAAAGTAAAAGCAATCAACCACAAAAAGAAAGCAATACAATATTTAATATGGAAATACAAATGAGAAAAAATTAAAAGTCCAAAGTGGACAATATCAAACACTAACTTCCACAGCTACAAGATATACTCACAATCCTATAGTTAGTCCCTCGACGCAAGGCATTATAGTTGTTTTTATTAGATTCCTTGACACGCAAGCCCTTAGTACCCCTCTATTAGTGTTTTAATCACCACCTCAAACGAATCTCTTCAATAAGAGAACAATCTCCTACAAAGATGTAGAAGCCACAAATCTCCTACGACGAAATAAAAGCACCAACTCTATAACTTAAAATCTTTTACCCAATTCTCATAAAAGCTCGAGACAAAATGTCCATTGTATGATCTCAAGTCAAATTATGGAGATCATTGCCTTAGGGTTGAGAGAAACACCCTTTTTATAACCCACAATTCGTGCCTTAGGATTAGAGTCCAAGTATGAACTAAATAGGCAACTTTGGCACAAATAAAAAATAATTCAGCATAATGTTGGTGGCCTTTTTACCGCCATCCAATCGATCAGGCAAGGGTCCATCGATCGATTTTTAGTTCTTCTTTAAATCCAATCAATCAAGAAGACCTCCGATCAATCGAGCAGTCATGGTTAGATTTTTTTTTTCCTTTCTTCAGCTTCTAACTACTCTATATTAGGAGGCAGCTGCCAAGACCTCTAGATATTACACACATATCACTATAGAAATTACTTTAGACAATGATGATTCAAGAACCATACATGCGAGATCCCTTTGATTTGATCTCGGTCTTACAACATCCGGAAAATCTCAAATCTTCTATTGTATTCCTCCATGCTCAAACTCGCACCGGGGTGTAGGCCTCTTCTGCGAATTTTCTTCACCCTCAAAAATGAGATTTCTCTTATGCGTTTTTCTTAGAGAGCAATAGTGCATATTTATAGACTATAATAGGGACCTTAAGAAAGATATAAAGAATAGGCTTCTTATGGAAATAGGAAACCCTAATTCAACCCAAATTAAAATCCTAATTCCATAAATTACAATTCAGTCCACTAGAGAATTATAATTGCACTCCTATCCTTATTCTTAAAATAATATTTTTAGTTTGTTGTTATTAAATACTTATCAATCTTCCTATGTTACGATTTCAGATATCCATTGATTAAATAATTACTGACACATATATTTAATCGATATTTTTATAATTCCTTGAAAACTTACACTTGACTTATTTGATATGTCGAACATAAAGTCCACCTATAGGGTTTGACATAATCAAAACTTATAAACTTCATCAAGGGGATATCATCAATTCCTATTATGGGACTTGGATTCCATTTATAAACTAATATGCACCACACACATAGTGTACTCATCTAATTTACTGAGATTATTGACTCATAAAAGATCTCACCATTGTGTAAATCAAAATGCCAAATACTAAATGTATTTGCCTATTATTTATATCAGGATTAAGAGTACAAGCACTTATAATAACCATTTGGATGTTTTTCATCTTATACAGTTAATATAAAGACAATAAACCTAAAAGCGGTCCTATTCAATATACACAAAGTGTACTAGCATAACGAGTTAAAACTATACCGATTCCCGTAGCCAAGACAAGCTTGCTAAAACATCATGCTACAATTGTACCGATGGTGTGTCCAACTCCATTTAAATTGTGAACAACTTATATTGTATTAGGACTGACAAATAGGTCTTTCATGTGTAAGCTAAACTCTACACACCGACTTGTCTACTTTATAGAATAAAAGACACACATATGCATAATAAATAACAATATAACCATTTACGCATACAAATTCTCATTAAGATGAAAAGAAAAACTTTATTAATAAATAAATCAATTAAAGACAAATATATAAAAGTATGCTTTTAGTATAAATTTTCAACAATTTCCTACTTAGACTCAAAACCATACTAACATGTATTTCAACCCCATGCCCTCCACATGACTATCAAAGCTCTTTGCTGGTAAGCTTTTTTTAAAAGGATCTGCTAAATTGTCCGCCGATGCAATCTTAGTCACAATTATGTCACCTCTCTGTATGATTTCTCATAGAAGATGATACTTATGCTAGATGTGCTTACCATTTTTATGCATCCCTTTGCATTAGCAACCACATCAGTATTATCATAACAAAGTATTATAGGTGATTTTACCGAAGGTACCACTTTTGGATTCATCAAGCAGTTTCTACGCCAAACTGCCTATGTGGCTGCTTCAGAAGCTGCCACATATTCAGCTTTCATGGTAAAGTTAGTAGTACATGATTGCTTTGCACTCCTCCAACTTATGGCTCCACTTTCCAAGATAAATACAAATCTTAAGTCAACTGTTTTGCGTCATCATCTCACTAGAAGTTTGAGTCTGTGTACCCAATGGGTATCAAACTCCCAGCCTAGTAAATTAGCACATAATCTTTAGTCCACTTAAGGTACTTAAGTATATGCTTTTCCGTAGTCCAATGTTCTCTCCCTGTATTAGCTGGTATCTGCTAACCATGCCAACGACAAAACAAATATCAGGTCTAGTACATAGCATTGCATACATGAGGCTTCCCACCGTTGAAGCATAAGGTGCTTCCTTCACCTTTCCTATCTTATTAGGTGTCTTAGGACATTAATCCTTGGATAAAGTAATTCCATGCCTGAAAGGAAAAAATCCTTTCTTAGAATCTAGCATGTTAAAACAGGCAAGAATCACATCAATCTAAACCGCTTGAGATAAGCCCAATATTCTTTGTTTTTTATCTTGTAAGAGCTTGATCCTTAGAACGTGACTGGCTTTTCCTAAGTCCTACGTATCGAGCTAACTGCTCAACCATACTTTGACCAAACACCCGACATCGTTTCCAATGAGTAGGATATCATCTACTCAAAGTATTAAGAAAACCACCACACTGCCGTTATACCTCTTATATATAAAGGACTCATCAGAGTTATACTAAAAAACATAAGATTTAATGGTTTATCAAAATGAATGTTTCAAGATCTAGATGCTTGCTTAAGTCCATAATGGACCTTTTAAGTTTGCACAACATGTGCTCACAGCCTTTAGCTTCGAATCCATCTGGTTGCACCATATAAATAATCTCGTCAAGATTTTCATTCAAGAAAGCTGTCTTGACTTCCATTTGCCAAATTTCGTAATCAAAATGAGACACAATGGATAAAAGAATCTGAATGGATTTTAGCATGGCTACTGGCAAAAAGGTCTCCTCATAATCGATTCCTTCTTTTTGAGTAAACCTTTTCGCAACAAGCCTCACCTTAAAGGTTTCAACCTTTCTATCCACCCTTCTTTTCTTCTAATAGACCCACTTACAACCGATAGGTTTTATCCCCTCTAGTGGTTCTACAAGATCCCGACTTGATTAGAGTACGTAGACTCCACTTTTTATTTCATAGCTTTTTGCCATAGTTTTACATCTTTGTCTTAGAGTGCTTCCTTATAGTTATAGGGTTTGGTATCTAGCTCATCAAGGACTCTGTCAAATGACTTTCCTAAGAACATATACCACTCAGGTTGACGAACAACCCTCCCACTATGATGAGGCACATTCTATGTCTATGTATGAGTAATGTCACGCTATGCTAAAACTAATCCTGGTGTACCATCATCTAAATGCTGATCCGGCTCATCACCCAGCATCATGGTGGGTTCACCTGGAGTATCATTAGCTTGAGATTCGGCAATCCTCCCACTACAACGAGGTAATGGAATGATGAATTCTCCATCATGTGGTGTCTCTTCCTATGTTATCGGTAATGGAAAAGTTTAGGTAGGTCTCTCTCCTCTTAATTCCACTAGAACAATTCTACTTTTGGATTTGTGGTTCATTACATAGTCCACTTTTAAGAATCGAGCATTGGTGCTAACAATGACCTTTCAATCTTTAAGATTATTTAACAAACTACCTTTTGTTCCTCTTGGATATCCAACAAAAATGCAAACTTCCATTCTTTGTTCCAACTTATCTGTGCTCCCTTTCAGCACATGTGCTGGCTACTCCAAATCCAAACATGCTTTAAACTGCGTTTGCACCGAATTCATAGTTTTGTAAGTGTAGTAGGTACTGACCTAGATGGAACTAAGTTTAGAATGAATGCTGCCATTCTAGAGCATGCCCCCAGAACGAATTAAGTAAATCCGAATAACTCATCATTGACCTCACCATATCCAAAAGAGTCCGATTCCTTCTTTTTACTACATAATTTTGTTGAGGTGTACCTGATGCAAATAATTGAGATTAATCCCCTCTTGTGCTAAGTAATCCCTAAATTCTCCAAAGAGGTACTTGCCACCATAATTAGATCGTTGTGTCCTAATACTCTTACTTAAACGCTTCTCCCTTTCTGCCCTATACTCCTTAAATTTCTCAAAGCATTCGGACTTAGGGTGCATTAAGTAAATGTATCCATACCTAGAGTAGTCATTAATACAAGTTATGAAATATTCAACGCCACCTCTTACCTGGACATTTATAAGTCCGCACAAGTTAGAGTGAACCAATTCCAATGGTTCTTAGGCCCCATAGCCTTTTGCTGAAAAAAAGTGCTTGGTCATTTTTCTCTCTAAACAAGATTCGCAGACTAAAAGTGCCTCCACTTCCAATGAATCTAATGGTCTATTTGCAGCCAGTTTTGAAATCCGATTTAGATTAATAACACCCAGGCGTAAATGCCAAAGATACATTTGGTTCAATTACAAAAGTACCTTTCTCTTACATGGGAAGGTAATTGTGTTATTCGAATCAATCAGTTGTAGTTTAGGAAAGATAGGATCAATAGTAGAAAGATCATCCACTAATAAACCAAAACAGATGAAATGCTTATTGTACTTAATAACCATAAATTTGTTAAAATAAACAAAATATCCGTCTTTAACTTTAAGGTCCAAACTTGAACTAATCTTGAATTGTAATAATTAACCTTGTTTGTGCTAATTAATGTTTGTTTAGGCTAATTTAAGTCAAACCCCTTAGGCTTGGGTCATCGATAGGTACTTGGGTTGGGTTCGAACCTTGCTTAAGTAGTTAAGGGCATTCTTATAATTTAGAGTGACATGGTTGCATCATTCTAACACCATTTTAACTGTATCATGTGTATTTTATCTTGTGGATTATCTTTCACATTTGGCCCAATTTAATTCAAATCCATCTTGGCCCAACTAAATATCATTTGACTCAAACTAAAATTTTCCCAAAAGAAGTGGACTTACATTCAAACTCCAGAAGATTTGAGCGTAAAAGGTATATCCATCGTTCCCTCTTCCTTATTCTCTAATCTCTATGTTGGAGCTACTCCTCTGACTCTCCTCTCGCCTCCACTTCAAACTTGGAGCTAAAAACTGAATCTTAGAACCTTGCATGTCCTCCTACTAGGTTCCACTCTCCTCTTTCTCCATCCTCTTGTGCATCTTTTTCTTGGGAACCACCAAATTCACCTTTTCCTCTTCTCTTTAACTCTTCAAGGTAAAATCCTCAACATCCTTCCATTCTTTTGAATTCAAAAGAGTCAAAGAGACTCAAATGAGCAACATGCAAGCATCCCTACTCAATTCACCCATTACATGTCTTTGCATACAGGAGGATTTTCTTCTATTAAGGCTTTCTCCATCATCACACCAAGGGAGAACTTGATTTCGGTAGAGCACGGAAATAAGACAAGTATAAGAGTATATATTACTACATGCATGTTTAATTTGTTGATTCTTGATGTAATCTCTTTAAATGAAAGCTTACAGCTCTTTTACACTTATTTATGAAAATACATGATGTTTATCAGTCAATGGAGAATGAATAATGGGGTTAGGAGTATGAGGACCTACTATGGTGATATGTAACTTGGAATACAAAATGCTAGGAATATACCACAAAAATTGGAACCAAAACTAAAGAGTTTTGTATTGACTTGTGCTTCAAAAACAGTTTCTAGAAATCCTAAAGCTTACGGCGAAGCTCACCACTAAGCCTTTTAGTGTATTACGGTTAAGAATGTATAAACCAATAATTTTGTATTTGTTCCATATCTAAGCCATGACCAAGCCGTGAAATGAACTATGGCTAAGCCATAACTACCCCATGACTAAGCCGTAAGCCATTTTATTGTTAGCTCTCTAAAGAACCCCAAATCCAGCTTTTCTTTACGAGTAACCCATGGCTAAGCCGTGAGTTGTACTACTGCTAAGCCATAGCTCAGCTATGGCCTTACAGTAGGTTTCATATGACAAAGCCGTAGACCAAAATACAACTAAGCTGTAATTGCGGGTGAAATTAAGAGAAAACTTATGCCACGCGGCTAAGCCATAAGAACACAGTGAACTAGGAAATTAGGAATTTGAAGACTTTGTAGGGCTTTAGATATGGCACCTTTACCCCAATTACATTAGCCCAATGGTGATCAAATGATAAGGAGGAGTGAAGAGCTATCCCTCATCCCCCTCGATTTTCCGGGTGGTTTTATGATGTTACATCATAGGTGTTGGCATAAGAAGTGGTGTCCTTTGCTTACACAATGTAACACCAAGATTTCAATAACACAACAACATCGGATTTTTATGAATACATCGTGTTGAATGACCTCAGAAACACGGATTATCTAGTATAAGGTTGGCTATTAAATATCTTTAATGATTACTTAATTTAAATGCATTCATATTGTTAAGCAACCTTGCCTTAGCATGATTAAATCATGTTCACATTCTACCTGGCAAACCTTGAGGCAAAATCTGAGTCGAAGTTTTGAGTGTGAGTCTATGAGGCAAAATAAGAGTAGCTAAGGTTGAGAGGGTTCAAGCTCTATTAGCTCATTTAAGTATGCATCGTTTGATTATTATATACTTTGTTTAATTCTGAATTTTATCATTGAATACGATCTCAAGATCGATACTCCCTTTATGTATGAATATGAGACGATCGCTACGATTGATGATAAGTATGAATGATATAAATTCAGGACAATCTTGAGACGTTGAGTTAGCACCACTTTGCTCGTTCCTTTATTAGGTTTAACGGGACAAATTCGGATATTCCTTATGTTACTATTGCAGTAGTTTATGTAGGAGTTAGTTGGCGCTCCTCAGGAAGCTAGAGTGATCCCTTAGTGATATTCCCCTCTGTATGTTATGTGCTCTCCTTAAAGAGAATATTGCCTTGTAGATGGCAACTAGTATGTATGTTATAATATTCTATTTATGATTCATTACTCATGCTTACTTCATGTATAATATGCCTAGTTTTTGCTATTGCCTTCTTTCAATCAATATGTTCTCTAATTCATTTGATACAACATGATAGTCTTATATATCTCTATATTTGCTTAACCATTGTATTAACAGCATTACGCTTGGTGTTGTACGTAATGAACCCAACGCTAGTTCTACAATTGACACACCCCTGGAAGGAAGCCCAATGGTACCTTAGGGTGTAGATGAGTGGAATGAGGATGACGTATTCTCCTAGTCATCCGACGTAGCGCGTTGCAAGGTTGGTTTGTGTGGTCTATGATTGCCATTTAAATGAGTTATGCCATCTCCCTCATTGTTATTTTGGAGTCAGGCATTAATGGACATATTATTTTGAATTATGTATATGTTTAAGTATTTTGTTATCATGTAAATCTAGATGGTTAAGTAACAAACTTTAGGTATTATTACGAATGAATTGATGATGTTTTTCTTATTGCTCATGGTAACTTACAGGTGTATTTCACAGGCTTCCGCTTTATTGATTGAAATATAATATATACATGTTCCTGGAAATTTCTCACACGTACATGTGGAATCTCCCTTGTAGCGGTTTGTATGTGTCTTCAAATGGCATGGATTGCTATGGGATTACGTGTGCCACGCCCCGAGATCCATTCTAATCCCCAATTCTCGGGTTCGGGGTGTGACATACGTAAATAATGGTATTAGAATAATTAAGAAGTCAATTAAAAGACTTAGTAACCTTAGGAAATGTGGTGAGGATACGATAGGTTCAATTGAGGGATA
The DNA here is from genome assembly GCA_037013555.1 of Sextonia rubra. Lineage (NCBI taxonomy): Eukaryota > Viridiplantae > Streptophyta > Magnoliopsida > Laurales > Lauraceae > Sextonia > Sextonia rubra. Next base: position 14,787,600 of record JASUAD010000011.1, read on the forward strand.
AATTTTGTATAAAGAATTATAACTTACCTTTTACTAAGGTATTATTTATGGTTAACCACTATTATAATTGCAGAAAATGGCTTCTGCTTTGGGCACAAACAATAATTCAGGAGGTAATGGTGATGACGACATCGAGTTCGACAATGTGGATCCTCCACCACCACCACTTCCTTATCCTACATAGAATATAGATGAGCAATTTATGATGATGATGCATCAACTGGCTACAAGCAATGCCAACTAGGCAGCAATGCATTTGCAACTAGCAGCTCTTCTAGAAAGGCATAATCAAGCCTACAATCCTAACTCTCTATATGAGAAGTTTCAGAAAAGAGGGGCTACAAAATTTACAGGTAAAGAGGACCAGCTACAAGCTGACGAATGGTTTTTATACACGGAGAATGTTTTTGATTTGCTCACTTGTATGCAGAAGCAACAAGTAATCCATACAGCATCTATGTTTAGAGATGCCGCGGATACATGGTGAAAGAGTATCCATGAACATGTTAGGGCCATGCCAGAAGCCACAATTTAGGAAGCTTTTAAGAACTAATTCATGAAGAAGTCTATTCCGAAGCATGTAAGTCGCCAGAGGAAGGCAATATTTCTCAATCTACAGCAAAACACTATGACAGTTGTTGAGTATGTGCATGTATTTGGTCAACTTTCTCGGTTTGTTTTGGATCTGATTGACACCAAGTAGAAAAAGGTTAAAAGGTTTACCAAAAGATTAAGGCCAACTATTAAAGGGCATGCTATAGTTTTCCAGTATTTAGTGGAGTATGACAACGCTATGAAGAGAGACTACGCAGCCGAGGAAATTGAAAAAAGCCTATTTTTAGGAGAACCTAGGAGGAGTGCCCCACCTTCTAGAAATAGAAAAGAGTTGCTAGTGGACCATCAAGGCTAGTTTATGGTATGTGTGGGAAGAACCACGAGACAAGTAATTGCTAGAGAGTTACAGGAGCTTATTTTGGTTGTAACTTAATGGACCATCACTTATCGAAATGCCCAAAAAAAAAAGAATTTCGTCAAGCCCTTCGACAACAGCAATATCAACAGTCTCTTAAAGCAGCACCACCCGTACCTATATGTCAGCAACAGCAGATGAGGCAAGGCCAAGGACAAGCACGAAAGGGCCAAGGCCAACAAAGGGAAGGGCAATGAGGCAAGGATAGCAGAATCAACCTCAAAGGCAAGGCCGCACTTACACATTGACTCACGAGCAGGCAGAAACGGCAGATCATGTGGTCATAAGTAAGATTTCTGTATGTGATAGAAAAGCTAAGGTGTTGTTTGATTTGAGATCTTCGCACTCTTTTATTGCACCATAATTCTCTAGTAGTCTAGTAGAATGTAGGAGCTGCTATTGCAACTACTGTATGTGTTGAATCTCATCACCCCTTTGGGCAAAAGGGTGAATTGCGAGGACTATTACCCAGGTTTTAAAGTTCTAATTGGAAAGATCCTTTTTCCAACAAACTCATCATGTTACCAATGCATGATTTTGATGTAATACAAGGCATGGACTGGTTGACTAAGTACATGGCTTGTTTGGACTATTGCCGTAAGATCGTCACCGTAAAGGTAGACGAAGCCAATCCAAATGTTGTTTTTCGAGGTGAGAAAAAGAGTTTGAATACTAGGCTAATCTTAGCCCTTCGAGCAAAAGATTAATCCATAGTGGTAGCGAAGGATATATTGCCTTCATTGTTAAAAAGAAATCACCCAAGAAGTTAAAAGAGATCCTGGTGGTTTGCGAGTTTCCGGATGTGTTTCCTGGTGAAGTACCTAGTTTTCCTCTAGTTAGGGAGTAGATTTTACTACAAAACTTGTACCCAGTACAGCTCCAATCTCTAGAGCTCCGGATAGAATGGCACCTATAGAATGACTTGAGCTGAAGATATAGTCGTAGCACTTACTAGATAAGGGGTTTACTCATCCTAGTACATTAGTTTTATTTATGAAGAAGAAGGATGGCACCTATCATGCCCCAAAAACTGAGCCAGATCCAAACCTGGTTCTAGGGGTATGAGAATTGTGGTTAATTAAAATTTTTTCTTACATAAATAATACGGGCCCCAATTCTAGGTGGATCGAAGTCCTTCGTGAGGTTATGTTTGACGATAAGCAACCATAATCACAAGCGGAACTGAATCCATAATTTGCACAGCTGAGTATCATATCCAATCATATAACAAATCTCAAAAATATTAAAATCTAAGTCAAGTGCTTTGAAGCATAATAATTAAAGTTGTAATTCCAAGACAAATAAATTTAATGAATAAACTAATGGCCCAAACATGACCTTATTACATAATCTAATGTTTCGATCTCAACACTAACACTAGGACACCCCAGATGTCATCGCGCTCCACTCAACAACTCTGCCATCTAGCGGAATCTTCTGTGTCGCCTACCCTCCAGTTCGGCACCAGTAACAGAACCAAGACACTAAAAGTAGTGGGTCAAATTAATGTAATCTGGCAAGAGTGTAAACTACAAGCAATGATGTTAATCAATTGATTTAAAACATATTTTACATCCTGCCCCCAAACATACCAAATGCAAATTCAATGGCATGAATGCACAAAAATAGGTATCCTTGTAGATACAATATACCAAAAATGGGTACTCTCATAGATATAATATGCAAAAATAGGTGTTCCCGCTAGATATAATAAATGGCATAGCTATGTACTATATTCTACAGTACACACTGACCTGATGGCATATGTCCACCTCCAAACTGTAGTCGGTTAGATAAATATAAATATATACATATGCAAATACAAACGCCTAATGATGCACAATGAACCACGCTATAAAACTCTTAATTCATAATATCCAACCCAATATCAATTTAAGTACTTGATTAATTAAATTAAAAGTGTATTATGATAGTGTGTCAGTTCAACTTCTCTGACGGTAAACACTAATCCACCTAATGGTTATAATTAGTTATATTTACACATGAGAACCAACCTTTTTCACAATGGAAATGGGAGTCTACGATGCCAATATCCTACTTTCAGTTTCTATAATGTGGTGTATCTTGGATCTCACATTCCTATTCTGAATTCAGTCCAATTCTCATGTGAACATTTAACCAACTTTTCTTTAAAAAAAAAGGAATTCATCTAATCCAATTATATATAGTTAGCGTGTTTTACAAATTGGGTAAAAGATATTCAAATTCCAAATCCAAACTTAATCAAAGTGTGATAAAAAGGGGAGGGAATAATTAATCATTGTTGTGTATAAAAACACCTAATTATTTTATATAAAACAAAAAACCCAAATCCCAGATTCAAATTCAAAATTTAAACTCAAACTAAAATCTAAGTTAGAATTCCAATTACACTCTAGTTAAGATTCAATCACCCCCAATTACATCTTAATTAAATTCTAATCAATCTAAATAAAACATTGATCACAAGTATTTAAACCCCAATTAAATTTATAAATATCCCAACTAAATTTCTAATAACACCTAATTAAGAATTAATTAATATAATTAAATCACCATTAATCCTTAAACAATATTCTAAACCATTTATAATTTATATACTAGATCCTAATTAATCTTTTTAATTAAAATGAGCCTAGCCCGGTCGAACTCGGCCCAATGGACCCTGCCTAGCCATTGTCAGGACTAGTAGTAGCCCGGCCCGGGCGTTGCCAAGCCCAGCCGCTGCAAGGCCCGGCCTGGTTGCCAGGCGCAGCCCGGCTAGATAGGCAATGGCTGCACATATATATACATATTTTTTATATATTTTTTCTGTTATAATATTTCTTTCATGCAAATCTTTATTCCAATTAAAATCAAATCCTTGTTTTTAATCCAAAATCAAGAAATTAAACCAATCGAATAAATCATATGTAAAACATGCCATTCAATAAAACAACAAAAAAGACATTGCTTACAGTTATCCACTTGCTTTAAATCTTGTACCAAATTCAGATATATTATAGCTAGATCCAATCACGCATAAACCCTTATCTTGACTTGATTCCCCGATCTGAAATCCTATAGATCTAAGAGACACATAGATCTTATTAAATGATTCAACATACCCTAATAAACTAAAAGAAATCTAATGATGATTTGGAGATAAATACTTACCAAGTTGCAAACACTATCAAAATGGACAAAGAGAGAGGAAGAAGATGAAAATGATGGTTTTGTCTAAGCTTCTGGATCAAGCCTTGGTTTCTTTTGAGAGCTGCTAGGGCTTGGTTATAGAGGAAAGGAAGAGGACGGAAGAATTGGTAAAACCTTTAGGGTTATATTATGTAAAGGCTTTTTAAATTACAAGAAAGGGCTCCTTGCTTTCTACTGAGTTTTACAAAATTTTAGAATAGGGCTTTTGACATAAAAAGGTTCAAATAACTCAAGCCTAAGGCCCAAGAGTGTTTAATCAGCCCATCTAACCCCTTTCAACCCAACTCAAATCCGACAAACCGATTCGACCCAAAATTTAAAATCTAGGGCCTGACATCTCATCCCCCTTAAAGGACATTTAGTCATCCAAATGACTAACATACCTCAGGAAGAAGGTGTGGATATTGTCTCTGTACTTCATCTCTGAGCTCCCACGTTGCTTCCACCAGGCGACGATGACTCCATTGAACATTCAGCTAATGGATGACGCAGTTCCCCAACACCTACTCTTTGGTGTCAACAATCCCCACTGGTTACTTAGTGTAGGTCATGTCGTCCTGCACTTGCAATGGTTCATATTGCAACACGTGCAAAGGGTCTACTACATACTTCCTCAACATAGAAACATGGAAGACGTTATAAACACCTGATAGCTCTAGTAGTAGTGCTAACCAATAAGCCACGTCATTGACCTTACTGACAATCTAGAATGGTCCCACATATCTTCTAGAGAGTTTCCCTTCCTGCACAAATCATAAGGCACCACGCATTTGTGACACCTTCAGAAACACATGGTCACCAACCTCAAACTTCAGCTCTCTCCTCCTCTTATTTGCATAACTCTTTCGGCGACCATGGGCGATTTTCAACCTTTCCCAAATCTACTTAACCTTCTCACTAGATTAAACCAATATATAAGAGTTCGGCATCTTTTCCTGTACAGGGCTTTAAAAGGTGACATTGCAATGCTAGAGTGGTAACTGTTCTTGTATGTGAATTCACATAGAGACAAGCTTTTGTCCCAACGGGTCTTAAAATCCAAGACATAAACCCTTAACATATCCTCCAATGTCTGGTTTATATACTCTGTCTATCCGTCTATCTGGGGGTGATAGGCAGTACTAAAACTTAACCGGGTTCCTAAGGCTTCCTGCAGCGATACATAAAACCGATATACGAACTTACTTTCTAGGTTAGAGACAATAAAAACTGGTGCTCCATGAAATCTCACCACTTCCTTAATATGCACATCTGCCATCTCCATTTCCTGACCCATCTTAAATGGTACAAAGTGGGTTGACTTAGTCAAATGGTCCACTATCTCCTAAATTGCATCAAATCCCTTTTTGGTATTAGGTAATTCCTGACACAAATTCTATAGTGATGTGCTCCCACTTTCACTGTGAAATCTCCAACTAATGCAAAGACATAGAGGTTTTTCATAATCTGCTTTAATCTGCTGGCAAACTAAATATTTTCCAACAAGTTCCAAGATATCTTTCTTCATATTCTTCCACCAGTAGTGATCTTTCAGATCTTGATACATCTTAGTATCGCTTGGATGATTAATATACCGAGTATGGTGTGCCTGTACCATGATTTCATCCATCAAGTCCAAAAAATCAGGTACATAATTCTACCTTTATAATACAAAATATTATCTTCCAACTTAAAATCTGGCTTCTGTCCATATGATCTTTGATTCTTATTATCTCAGGGTCTAGTAACTGGTGTTCTTTGATCCTTGGAAGTAGTTTGGGTTCCCACAAAATTATACTAGGCAACACTACCTGCTCACTGATAGGATGGAAATAAACATCCATATCTTCTAAATATCGAATTCAAAAGTATTCTGCAATCAATCTGCCAGTGAACGCTGCCTTTTTACTTAGAGCATTTGCCACCAATTAGCCTTTCCTGGATGGTACTTCAACCCAAAATCATAATCCTTAATATACTTCATCCATCTCCTCTGTCTCATGTTCAATTCACCCTGCATAAAGAGATACTGAAGGCTCTTATGGTCTGAATGCACTTCAAAAGTGCTTCCATAAAGATAATGTCTCCACATCTTCAAAGTAAAGACCACTGCTGCTAGCTCTAAGTCATTGGTTGCATACTTCCGTTCATGCTCTTTCAACTATCTTAACCCATATGCGACCAGCTTCCCATGTTACATGAGAACACAACCGAGTCCAACTCCAGATGCATAGGTAAAAATCACAAAACCATCGCAACCTGCAGGCAAAGTCAAAACAGGGGCTGTGGTCAACCTTCTTTTTAACTCCTAAAAACTCTACTCATATTCCTCATTCCACACAAAAGGAACTTCCTTACGAGTCAATCTCGACAATAGGGCAGTTGTTGTGGAAAATTCCTCCACGAATATGCGGTAATAACCTGCGAGGCCTAGAAAACTTCGGATCACTGACACTTTACCACTGCTTTAATCTTTGTTGGGGTCTACTGCTAAACCTTCCCTAGAGATGACGTGAACAAGGAATCTTACCTGTTCCAACCAAAATTCACACTTGCCTTAGCATACAATTAGTGTTCCCTCAACAGTTGCAATGAAGTGCAAAGATGTTGAGCATGCTCTTCCCGACTCTTTGAATATACAAGTACATCATCGATAAATACCATCACAAACTGGTTTAAGTGCTGTATAAAAACCCTATTCATCATAGCTACAAAAGCTGCATGCGCATTAGTTAGTCCAAAAGACATCACCAAAAATTCGTAGTGACCATATTTCATTCTGAATGTAGTTTTTGGAATATCTTGATCTCGTACCCTTAACTGATGATATCCTTATCTCATATCAATCTTAGAAAAATATTGAGCACCCTACAATTGATCAAACAATTCATCAATTCTAGGTAAAGGGTACTTGTTGAAAGTGCAATAGCTAGATCTCACAAAGTCCTAGAGGGGGGTGAATAGGACTATTAAAAATTTCTTTCCAAGAATTAGGTTTTATTAGTGCAATCTGTAGGATTAATTAAGATTTATTAGTGCAATCTGTAGGATTAATTAAGATTGAGAGTCCCCAATAAGATTAAGAGAGATGTTCTGTCAGTGTGTAGAAATGCAACTATAATAATGCAGGTGTAGCTTAAAAAGGATGATCACAAGTGACAAGAATACAAGGCAACATCCACACACAACAAACAATAAACACAGAGATTTATAGTGGTTCAGTCCTAGACCTACATCCACTCTCAAGAGCAATCTCTCTTGGTTTCACTAAATAAGAGGTACTTACATAACATACACCTCTTGCAACAGTTTTTTATGCGGTGGTTCGCCTTCCACCAACTGGAGTTTTTTGATCAGGTGGTTGATCTTTGATCTAGTCCACCAACTACAACAATTTTTGATGCGGTGGTTTGTCTTCCACCAAATACAGCAATGAGAATTGAAATATTAAAGAACACCTAAACAAGGAATTGTATACCTTGGTTTTGAGTGGTGCTCTTGATGCTTGAAAGACTACCTCCAAGCTTTGACCTCTTGTTCTTGCTCCTTGGTGATGAAGATCTTCAGATGAGTGCTCATCCAAGGGAAGAGGTTTTAAGAGGGTTTGGAAGGCTAAGATATTCTCTCAGATTTAATGGAGCCTTTCCTAAATCATCAACTACTCTTCTGAAAACAATAATGGCACTTTGTGGTGTTGAAGAGTAGGTGGTTGTGGGAGCTTTTAAGATGATTTTAATGGAGGTGCAAAGGCTCAGCTATACTAGTGATTTTCATAGTAATATATTCAGTAGTTAGAGCAAGGGAGAGGTCCTTTTTAAATACAGATAAGCTCCAACGGATAGATCTACGGCTAAGAACAGAATGGTCTACGGCTTAGCCGTATGCTCTGACAACATCCAACGGCTAGTTTGACCAGATTCAACAAAAATTCCTTCTTACGGTTAAACTTACGGCTTAGCCGTAAATCCTTGTACGGCTTAGCCGTGAGCACCTTTCAGCCTAGCCGTGGATCAGTCGTAGGCTGAAATCTCCCAAAAACTGCTCTCTGGAGAGTGGCCCGTAATCTTTACGGCTTAGCCGTGAATCACATTACGGCTTAGCCGTGAAGGCCTTTCGGCTTGGCCGCAAGGTCAACCGTAGGCATTATATGGCCAAGTGCACTCTCTGGATTGTGGCCCGTAGATTTTACAGCTTAGCCGTGAAACACACTACAACTTAGCCGTAACATTTTTTGGTGCAGCCGTAGGGTCAGCCGTAGAACAAAATGGTTCAAAATATACTCTCTGGAGAGTGAGTCGTAGGATCTACGGCTTAGCCGTGATCCAAGCCGTAGTACAAATGCAGGGTGATTAGAAACCCTTTTTCCTATTCTATTTCTATGGGCAAGAAGGGTCCATGATACCTTATCCCTTGGCACTCATATAGAATCTTCTTAATTGATCTTGATCTTCCTTGAACTTGCTTGATCTTCATTGATAAACCTTGAGCTTCCTTGATCTAACTTGATCTTCATAGATGTAACTTGATCTTCCTTAGAGCAAGACTAAACTTGGGTCATGTAATTGACAATACATTCTTACAATGACACTAACAATCTCCCCCTTTGTCAATTTCGTGACAAAATTACACATAACACAACATTTTAGCTCAACAAATAACATATACCAAGGATTACAATACTGAATGCACCTTAAGCACCCACATCTACATAAGTCTGAAAGTTCAACACATTGAAGCTCCCCCTTTAAATATGCTTAACCTGCAAAAGGCTGCAAACACAATCTACTAGAAAGGTGGGAGGTTAGAGAGCTCCCCCTAAAGACATGCATACAATTCTCCCCTTTTTTGGCACAATATTGACAAAGAGATAAAGCATAAAGAAGAACATAAGTACACACAACGATAAGCAGCTGCGAAGTAATGGCCATATTAGATTAGAAATTAGGAGCAGTACAACCATGTCAAAAGAGTACATCACCCATAATAACAAAAGAGGTAACAAACAAGACCAACAGGTGAAGCATTGTCAATGCCCAAAATACAAAAAGAATACAATAACAGACATCATTCAGAAGGAGGAAAAGGGGAAGGAATCGCCACATCGTCTCTCCGGCAGCTTTTGGAGATCTTGGATAGGTATTGAAAGGATTTCTTCAAGAGCTTCTCCATCTTGGTTTGCCTTTGTTCGAGTGCGGCCAACCGAGCTTCAAACGAGGAAGAGGAAGAAGCCGGGGGAGGAACCGAAACCGGGGAAGCAGTAGAGGGTGCTGCAGGAGGAGGCCCATCCGGTGAATCGTCTTCGTCTCCAAAGTCATGAAGGCGGGGACCAACCGCTTGTTGCTTGGAGAAGCGCATGTTCTGAATATTTACTGTACCAAAGGTGGGGTGAGACTCAGGAGCTTCATCTGAAGGTAAATTGACCCCACACTGAGAGGCGAGGTAAGTCATCAGATATCCAAATACGCATGCATTGGTGCCGCTGCCCGGGCACAGCCAAAACCGGATGATGGTAGCACATATAAGAGATGAAAGACACACTCTGACCCCCATATGGACTGAGTAGAGGACATTAACCATGAAAGGGGTTAGGTTAGAGAAGTTCCCCCTCCGAGGATAGATGTTACAGGTGAAGATAGCATGGAGGATCCGGTAATGAGGAAGCAGGGAGGCTGCAGGGAGGAACCCCTTGTCCTTCCATGGGACGGTGGCTCCACAGAGAGCGAAAGTGGCAGTTTGTTTTTCGTCTTCGGATAGAGAATCCGAGATGACCGAAGGTGGGGTATCGGAGAGAGGCACACACAGGGCAGAAATGATGTCAGGGGTGATGGTATTGGTGCCATCAGTGAAATCAAGGTCAAAAGATATAGAGTCTAACGATGCTCGCGTGATGGATGCATACATGGTACGCACAATTGAGGGGAAGCCAGGACCACCCCATTTCAGAATATTTTCCCACCCAATGTGGGTGAGAAGGGTATGGACTCCATATGTTTCAACTGCGAGAATATTGACATCGCGTTCCACAGTAATGGGACGGGAAAAGAAGGATCGATCGCGAGTGGGTTCCTGTGGAACCAAAACTCGGGGAGAGGGTGGTGAGTGCTGTCGAGGCCTGGAGGAGCTACTTGAGGCACGAGGCCTCTTACCAGGTGAGTAAGCATTTTTGGTTCGTGGAGGCATGATGAAATAGGAAACCCAATCCATAAAACAGAATGAAGGCCAACCGCACAAATAGGAACGATAGCACAGTAAGACTGCAGGACAGTAACGAGAACAAACAAGAAGAGAGAGAGAGAGAGAGGAGAACAGTACAATGGAAGGAGACCTAAGACCGGAAGAGGAAGATTACCTGGAAGGAGAAGGCCGGAAGAGGAAAAACGACGAAAGAAGAAGGGGAGGAGACCTAGGGTAGATGGTTCGCGCAGATGCAGAGAAAAAAAAATAAGGAAGATACGAAGTTAAGTACTGATCGGCGCACAGAACGAGGACGGAAATAACACTTACGGCTTAGCCGTAGAGTATTTTACGGCTGAGCCGTAAACCCTGACAGTTGAGCCGTAGGGTAAATGTTTGCGCAATTACAGGTTAACCATAAGGAGATTACGGCTTAGCCGTAAAATGGCTTACGGCTTAGCCGTAGGCCCTGGGCAAAACACAAGTTAGTCCAAACAGCAAACACCAATTGATTTCCTCAAATTTTCAAATTTTAACACATCAAGAGGTTTAGTCAAGATGTCTGCAAGTTGTTTTTTAGTCTGAATATATTCGAGCTCAATGATTCCTTCTTCGACCAATTCTCTAATGAAATGATGTCAAATATCAATGTGTTTCGTGCGAGAGTGCTGGACCGGATTTTTAGAAATGTGTATGGCACTCGTGTTATCATAATACAAGCTCATTATTTCTTGTTTAATGCCATAGTCCATAAGCATCTGCTTCATCCACAAGAGTTGAGAACAGCAACTTCCAGCAGCTATGTATTCAGCCTCGGCAGTGGAGAGAGATATTGAATTTTGCTTTTTACTGTGCCAAGCTACTAGACAATTTCCAACATAAAAACAACCACCACTTGTGGATTTTCTATCATCTAAGTTTCCTGCCCAATCAGCATCTGAGTATCCAGCAATGGAGGATGATGAGTCATGAGGATACCACAGACCATATTCAGTTGTATCTCCAATGTACTTAATGATTCTTTTTACAGCAGTTAGATGGGATTCTTTTGAATCTGTTTGATATCGAGCACATGCTCCCACACTAAATGCTATGTCTGGCCTACTTGCAGTAAGGTATAACAGGCTACCGATCATACTTCTATATAGGCTAGAGTCAACCCCTTTACCATTTGCATCTTTAGTAAGCTTGATGGTTGTACTCATGGGAGTTTTGACATGTTTCCCAGTCATTAGACCAAATCGTTTTACCAGTTCTTTAGCATACTTGGACTGGGAAATGAAGATACCATCACGTAATTGTTTGACTTGTAAACCTAGGAAGAAATTCAATTCGCAAACCATATTCATTTCGAATTCAGATTGCAATAGATTAGCGAACTGAGCAGTCAATTCATTAGATGTGGAGCCAAAGATGATATCATCTACATATATTTGCGCTATTAACACTGACTTTCTTATCTTTTGGATAAAAAGAGTTTTATCAACACTACCTCTTTGAAAATTATTGTCTAACAAGAATTTTGTCAACCTTTCATACCAAGCACATGGAGCTTACTTAAGACCATACATAGCTTTCTTCAATCTAAACACATGATTAGGGAATTTTGTGTCTATAAAACCTTTAGGTTGTTCAACATACACTTCCTCATTCAAAATTCCATTTAGAAAAGCACTCTTAACATCCATTTGATACAATTTGAACTTTAAAAAACAAGCTATAGATAGTAAAATTCTAATTGATTCTAAACGAGCAACTGGAGCAAAGGTCTCATCAAAGTCAATACCTTCAATTTGAGAATATCCCTGCGCTACCAACCTAGCTTTGTTCCTAACAATAACGCCATTTTCATCAAGTTTATTTTTGAAGATCCATTTAGTGCCTATGACATTTTTATCCTTTGGTCTTGGAACTAAGTACCAAACATCACTTCTTGTAAATTAATTCAATTCTTCTTGCATAGCTTTTATCCAATCGTTGTCTGAGAAGGCTTCATCAACGCAGCTAGGTTCTAAAACAGAAATAAAGCACAAGTGACTCATAATGTTCTCCAATTGTTTCCTAGTTTTTACACCTGTTAGGGGGTTACCAATAATCTGATCTATAGGATGATCTTTTACATTCACCAAATTTTCAGTGGAAATAGGTACATCAATTTTTATTGTGGATTGTGTGGGTTCAATCATTGAGGGCACTTCCACTTCATCAACATTATCAGACATTGTGGATTCATCATCTATAATGACATTTATTGACTCTTGGATGACTCCGGTTCTCATATTTAGAACACGATAGGCTCTACTCCGTGTTGAATAGCCTAAGAATATACCTTCATCACTTTTGGAGTCAAATTTACTTAGTTGTTCTCTATCCTTTAAAATGTAACATTTACTTCCAAAGACCTTAAAATATTTCACATTTGGTTTCTTCCCATGCCACAATTCATAAGCTGTCTGATTTGTACCAGTCCTAAGATAAACTCGGTTGATGATGTAGCAGCTGGTATTAACAGCTTCGGCCCACAAGTCTCTAGGGAGATTCTTACTATGAAGCATGATTGTGGCCATGTCTTGGAGAACTCTATTTTTCCTTTCAGCTACCCCATTTTGTTGTGGAGTTTTGGGTGCTGAATATTCATGATGAATCCCATATTTCTCACAGAATTTGTCAAATTGATCATTTTCAAATTCTCCACCATGATCACTTCTGATTTGGGCTACTGAAGTCCCTTTTTCAATCTGAATTTGTTTTACAATCCTTTTAAGTTCTCCAAAGGCTTCAGATTTTTCTCTTAAGAATGCAACCCAAGTGAATCTAGAGAAATCATCTACCATGATAAGAAAGTACCTTTTCTTACCTCGACTCTCTCTTTTAGTTGGTCCGACCAAGTCCATATGAATAAGTTCTAGAGGTCGAGTAGTTTTCATAGCATTCACCATTTTATGGGCACTTCTAATTTGTTTTCCTTGAAGGCACTCTCTATAGATCATCTTTTCTTGACTACTAATCTTGGGCAGTCCTTCAACATATTTGTTTAGATGGGATAAGTCCCTGTAGTTTACATGCCCAAGTCTTTGATGCCACAACTTAGCTTCATCAATACTAGTTAATAAGCAAGAAGCGGAGGATGAAGTATTTGTTTTTCCCACCACATAACAGTTATCGGTAGTTCTAAGACCTCTCAATATTATCTTTCCATTCCTTGAGATCTCACAACTATGACTACTAAAGTTTACGGCATAATCTTTATCACAGATTTAAGATATGCTATGTAAATTATGTTTCAACCCATCAATGCACAAAACATTCTCAAAAGGTGGTAAGTTTGGAACATTTAAAGTTCCTTTCCTAATAATTTTCGCAGTACTGCCATCACCAAAAGTAACCGTGCCTCCATCGAATTCAATCATTTTAGACAAACAAGATTTATCACCAGTCATATGTTTTGAGCATCCATTATCCAGATACCATCATGATTGTTCTGCAGCTTTAAAAGCTATGTGGACCACTAGATTCTTGTTTTTAGGTATCCATTTAAGTGTACTAGTAGTGGGGATCACAGTTGGTTTTTGGTGTTTCACTTGAAAGGTTTTATGTTGGGGAATAAAAATGTTTGCTCCATTCTTTTTATATACTTCAAATTGTTTTCTTAACTTTTGGACTTCTTTTAACAAATTATCCATCTTTTGGTTTAAGGGGAACGTGTTTATTTGAGACTTCTGCTTTTTGTTTTCAAGTTCCACTTTCTTAGAGGTGTTTTTCTCAATTTTTTGACTAATGTTATAATGAGTTTTTCTTAACTTGCACTCCATTTTGAAATGACCTCTTTTTCCACAATAATGACAGAGGACATTTGATGAAACAGTATGAGTACTAGTAGATGCCTTATCCAAAGTGTTTTGAATACTAGTATCTTCCTTCTTTAAAGCACTTTTGACAAAAACAGTTCCGGAACTTGGAGACTGATTAGCATTTTTGTCATATCGAAGACCGGTCATGTCTTTATAAGATTTTCCAATTTTGAATAGTCTAATGTATTTCTCATCATTTTGGGTAAATCTGTACTCATACTTTTCTTTATACCGTTTCACAATAGTCACTTCATTGTGGAGAGCATTATTTTCATGTTTTATTTTTAAAAGGGATTTTTCATTTTCTCTTAATTTGATTACATTTTCTCTTTTTGTTGATAATTGGGTTTTTACACTTTCGAGTTCTTTGATTAATTCTTCCTTTTCCTCAACCTTTTCTTTTAAATTCTTAATTTTGTTTTGTTGATTGCTTACAGTTTCAACGAGCCTACAGGTTCCCTCATAGAGTAGTTCATAGGAATCCATGGTGTTGTCATTATCCTCATCATCTGAATTTTCATATTCACTCTCTGACTCACTTCCTGAGATTTCTTCATTCGATATTTTAATCATTTCCTCAGAGAGATTGAATGTTGCAGTGGTAGCCATCAGAACTGTATATTTGTCTGATTCATTTGATGTGATTCATCTGAGTCAGAATCTGATTCAGATGAATCGTCCCAAGCGGCTACAAGATTCTTCTTTTTGAATTTTCCTTTTAGAGGATAATCGGTGGATATGTGTCCAATTTTCTTGCATCTGTAACACATAGGCTCCTTATGTTTACTTCTAGAGAGGGAACTTGACCGACCTTTGTATTTATCCTTAGTGTTTTCATTTTTATACTCTTTCACCCTCTTTTTCTTAAATTGTTTCAAAAATCTTTTAGCCAAATGGGCCACATCTTCATCCTCATCATTCCTAGTTATTCCTATGTCATCTTTAGAGGAAGATGTGTTCTGAGAGGTGATTAGAGCGATTGATTTCTTTTTGTCATTGTTAAATTTGAGTTCAAAGGTCTGAAGGGATCCCACTAAATCTTCAATTTTCATTTGTTCCGAATCCTTGTGTTCTTCTATAGAGGTTACCTTAGGATGGAATCTTTCCGGAAGTGATCTCAAGATTTTACTACAAATTTTGCCTTCCGGAAGAGTTTCTCCAGGAGCCCACATTTCATTTACAATTTTCATGAGCTTAGTATGGAAGTCAGTAAACATTTCATTTTCTTCCATGCGAATGTTTTCAAACTGACTTGTGAGCATCTGAAGTTTAGATCTTTTGACAACTGAGGTACCCTCATAAGTCACTTCAAGGATTCTCCATGCCTATTTTGCATTTGTGGTTATCATGATCTTTTTAAATTCTTCTTGATTCATTACACACACTATAGCATTGTAAGTTCTAGCATTATTTTGTCTAAGAAGTAGCTGAGCAGGAGACCATCTAGCTGGATCCAATGGTCTAGTGGTTGTGACATCATTTATAGTCACATCTTCAGTGGGTTCCGTCCAGCCTTTCTCTATAGCCTCCCAAATAGCCCAGTCCATGGATTTCAAAAATGTTGTCATCCGGGCTTTCCAGAAGGCATAATTTGTTCCATCAAAAAAAGGTGGACGGGTGATAGAGCTTCCTTCAGGATTCATGGTGAGTCTAACAAAAGAAGGATCTACTTCAGGTTATTACACCCTTAAGAAGTAACCCTCTCTGATACCAATTGAAAGTGCAATAGCTATATCTCACAAAGTCCTAGAGGGGGGTGAATAGGACTATTAAAAACTTCTTTCCAAGAATTAGGTTTTATTAGTACAATCTGTATGATTAATTAAGATTGAGAGTCCCCAATAAGATTAAGAGAGATGTTCTGTCAGTGTGTAGAAATGCAACTATAATAATGCAGGTGTACCTTAAAAAGGATGATCACAAGTGACAAGAATACAAGGCAACATCCACACACAACAAACAATAAACACAGAGATTTATAGTGGTTCGGTCCTAGACCTACATCTACTCTCAAGAGCAATCTCTCTTGGTTCCACTAAATAAGAGGTACTTGCATAACATACACCTCTTGCAACAGTTTTTTATTCGGTGGTTTGTCTTCCACCAACTGGGGTTTTTTGATCAGGTGGTTGATCCTTGATCTAGTCCACCAACTACAACAATTTTTGATGCGGTGGTTTGTCTTCCACCAAATACAGCAATGAGAATTGAAATATTAAAAAACACCTAAACAAGGAATTGTATACCTTGGTTTTGAATGGTGCTCTTGATGCTTGAAAGACTACCTCCAAGCTTTGACCTCTTGTTCTTGCTCCTTGGTGATGAAGATCTTCAGATGAGTGCTCAGCCAAGGGAAGAGGTTTTAAGAGAGTTTGGAAGGCTAAGATATTCTCTCAGATTTAATGGAGCCTTTCCTAAATCACCAACTACTCCTCTTAAAACAATAATGTCACTTTGTGGTGTTGAAGAGTAGGTGGTTGTGGGAGCTTTTAAGATGATTTTAATGGAGGTGCAAAGGCTCAGCTATACTAGTGATTTTCACAGTAATATATTCAGTAGTTGGAACAAGGAAGAGGTCCTCTTTAAATACAGATAAGCTCCAACGGATAGATCTACGGCTAAGAACAGAATGGTCTACGGCTTAGCCGTATGCTCTGACAACATCCAACGGCTAGTTTGACCAGATTCAACAAAAATTCCTTCTTACGGTTAAACTTACGGCTTAGCCGTAAATCCTTGTACGGCTTAGCCGTGAGCACCTTTCAACCTAGCCGTGGATCAGCCGTAGGCTGAAATCTCCCAAAAACTGCTCTCTGGAGAGTGGCCCGTAATCTTTACGGCTTAGCCATGAATCACATTACGGCTTAGCCGTGAAGGCCTTTCGGCTTGGCCGCAAGGTCAACCGTAGGCATTATATGGCCAAGTGCACTCTCTGGATTGTGGCCCGTAGATTTTACAGCTTAGCCGTGAAACACACTACAGCTTAGCCATAACATTTTTCGATGCAGCCGTAGGGTCAGCCGTAGAACAAAATGGTTCAAAATATACTCTCTGGAGAGTAAGCCGTAGGATCTACGGCTTAGCCGTGATCCAAGCCGTAGTACAAATGCAGGGTGATTAGAAACCCTTTTTCCTATTCTATTTCTATGGGCAAGAAGGGTCCATGATACCTTATCCCTTGGCACTCATAGAGAATCTTCTTAATTGATCTTGATCTTCCTTGAACTTGCTTGATCTTCATTGATAAACCTTGAGCATCCTTGATCTAACTTGATCTTCATAGATGTAACTTGATCTTCCTTAGAGTAAGACTAGACTTTGGGTCACGTAATTGACAATACATTCTTACAATAACACTAACACTTGTTCCTTATGGTCACTTGATTTAGTTTGTCTATAATCAATACACATTTTCATAAAACCCTCCTTGACAAATAACACTGGAGCCCCCCAAGGAGAGACACTTGGTCTAATAAAACCATTGTTCAGTAGCTCCTGGAATTGCTCCTTGAGTTCTCTTAACTCAACTGGGGCCATCCTATAAGAAACTTTCGAGATCGAAGCTATGCCCAGCACAAGCTCAATTGTAAAGTCAATCTCATGGACAGGCAGCACTCCGTGAATGTCATTGGGAAAAACATTCGGAAACTTAGACACCACTGGTGTCTGCTCGACTACTTTAGATAATTTATCTTCTATGATAAGTGCTATATACCCCTTAGAACCTTTCATCAACAACTTATAGCCTTAATAGCTGAGATTATACGAGTAACAATCTTTTCCTTAGATCCCACAAATTGCACATCAATGCCATCCTCAGCTGTTAACTTAACTATCTTAGCACGACAGTCAACCACCACATTATAAGTTGCAAGCCATTCATCATCATCATCATCAAAGCCTTATCCTAACCATGTTGGGGTCGGCTACATGAATTATATTTCTCCATTCCGTTTTATTTTGAGCTAAATCTTTCGATAAGTGCAACTTCTTCAAATCTGAATTAATGACTTCCATCCATGTTTTCTTCAGCCTACCCCTACCTCTTGATGGACCCTCCACCTGTATATCCAAACTTTTTCTCACCGGTCCCATTACTGGCCTACGCTCAACATGCCCAAACCATCTTAAACGAATTTCTCTAATCTTATCTCCTATTAGTGCTACCCCTAAATGTTCTCGAAAGCGCTCATTTCTAATTTTATCTTTCCTAGTTTTACCACACATCTCCTAAGCATTCTCATTCCCACTACATCCATCTTATGAATATGTGTCTTCTTAATTGGCCAACATTCTGCTCCATATGTCATAGCTGGTCTAACCACTGTCCTGTAAAATTTTCCCTTCAATTTTGTTGGCATTTGTCTATCACAAAGTACTCCCGAATCTAGTCTCCACTTCAGCCATCCAGCTCTTATCCTATGCTCCACATCTTCGTCAATCTCCCCATCCTTACTAATCATCGAGCCTAGGTACCAAAAAGAATCTTTACGTGGTATCTCATGTGTTTCAATTTTGACAGTGGTTTCAACACTTTGTATATGTCCACTGAAATTACAATCTATATATTCTGTCTTTGTACGACTTATTTTAAAGCCTCTAAATTCTAATGCCCTCCTCCATCTCTCAAGCTTTTCATTTACACCCTCTCTTGATTCATCCACCATTACTATATCATCTGCGAACAACATACACCATGGTACTTCTTCTTGAATATGCACAGTTAACTCATCCATAATTAATGCAAAGAGATAAGGGCTTAAGGATGATCCCTGATGTAAGCCTATAGTCACGGGAAATCTGCCCGTTTCTCCACATGTGGTTTTCATATTTGTTATTGTACCTTCATACATATCTTTTAAAATTTCAATGTAACCTCTTGGGACATTCCTTTTCTTTAAGACCCACCAAATTAAATTCCTCGGTACCCTATCATAGGCTTTTTCCAAATCGATAAAGACCATATGTAGATTTTTCCTCTTTGCTCGGTATTTTTCCATTAATTGCCTAAGTGAAAAGATAGCTTCCATAGTTGATCTCCCTGGCATAAAACCAAATTGATTTTCCGAAATCTTAGTCTTTTTTCTCAGTCTTTGCTCTATTATTCTCTCCCATAACTTCATAGTGTGACTCATAAGTTTAATCTCTCGATAGTTGGTACAATTTTGTATATCTCCTTTATTCTTATATATAGGTACTACAATGCTTCTTCTCCATTCATCCGGCATTTTCTCTGTCACAAGTATCTTATTGAATAGTCTACATAACCAACTTACTCCAACCTCTCCTAAGTATTTCCATACCTCTATCGGAATACCATCTGGACCTGTTGCCTTTCCTGTCTTCATTCGCTTCAATGCTTCTTTCACTTCCACCCTTCTAATTCTACGGAGAAAAGTATAGCTTCAATGCTTCGTTCACTTCCACCCCTCTAATTCTACGGAGAAAAGTATACTCTTGTAATGAAGTATCCTCCTCTACTCTTGTATCGCCCAAATATTCTTCATTTAAAAGTTTACTAAAATATTCTTTCCACCTTTTTATAATATCGTTGTCCTTCACCAAAATATTTTCCTCATTGTCCTTGATACATTTGACATGATCTAAGTTCCTACTTTTCTTTTCTCTTACTTTTGCAAGCTTAAAAATATCCTTTTCTCCTTCTCTTGTTCCCAACCTATTATAGAGGTCATCGTATGCTTTGAACTTTGCATTACTTACTACTTTCTTAGCTTCTTTCTTTGCCTTCTTATATAACTCAAAATTTTCTATACTCTTAGTCCCCTGCCAAACTTTGTAGCAATGTTTTTTTTGTCAAATAACTTCCTGAACCTCCATACTCCACCACCATGTTTCTTTATTAATATGTCTCTTCCCTTTTGATTCTCCAAGTACCTTCTTTGCAACATTCCTAATGCAATTAGCTATTTGATTCCACATTACTGTAGTTTCTCCTTCAATATTCCATTCCCCTTTCTCAATCATTTTGTCTTTAAATATGAGTAGCGAGCCATTCCATACCCAAAATGGTGTCGAAGTCATTCATCATCATTAGTATTAAATTAGCCTTTAACAAAACACCACTTATCACCAATTTACAATCAAGGTAGTACTTCAACAACTTACCTTTTTACCCACCAGGGTAGCTACAATTAAATCAAATGGCAGCTCAACTGCTCTAACACCAATCTTCAAGGCAAAACTAGGGAAAATATAAGAATGGGTAGATCCAGGATCAAATAAAGCTTTAGCATGATTATTACAAATGGAAATAATACCTTCCACGATATTCTCTACAACATCAGCCTGTTCCTAAGTCATGGTATACACTATACCTACTTGTTGGGGCCTTGGTCGCTGTCCGTTAAGCCCTTAAGGTTGCTAGGGTCCTCTTTAAGGTCGGGGCTGCTAGGTAGGTCAATACAACTGCATCTATTGCTGCGATGCTTGAGGTCGTTGCTGCTATAGGGGAGTTGGTGCTATCTGTCTCAGCGGTTGTGCTTGAATATGAGCTCCCAGTATAAATATCTGTTAATACTATTGACCTTTCTTCTTAGGACAGTCCTTGACCTGATAACTAGTGTCTCCACAGTAAAAACACCCTCCTGTTTGCCTCTAACACTTAGACATTTGGTGGTTATTGTCACAAATGCCATAAGACTCCCTTTTCTACTTCTTCAATCGGTGCTGTGGGGCCAGAGATGGAGTAACTTTCTGCTTCACCCAATCACCTCCTTAGCCCAGTATGCTTTATCCAGATATTCCTAGTAGGTATTCAAAACGTATGACTTGGTGTGTAATAGTATATCTGGGCGAAGACCATCGAGGAATCGTTGAATCTTCTCGCTTTCTAGAGTGATGAGAGTTGGTGCGAAATGAAAGAGATGGGTAAACTGAGGCTCATACTCCCAAATAAACAAATTCCCTTTTTTCAGTCTATCAAACTTTATCATCTTCTGAGTACAAACATGCTCCAATAAAGACTTTTCACGAAATTGATTATGAAAAGTAGTGCAAGCCATCTTTTCAGCGATCCCCTCATACATTTCCTTAACAGTAGTCCACCACCTGTCTGCCACATCTCAAAACATAGAAGCTACCAACTTAACTTTCTGTACCCTTGTGCAGACTATGTTCTCAAATATCTTTTCAACCTGGATGAGAAATTCTTCAGCCACCATTGGATCTTCACCCCCGTTGAACTCCGGCGGACCCCTCTTCTTAAACTTCTCAAAAATATCATTTGGATCTAGGGGTCTAGAGGTAACAATTGCCTGAGGTTGCCAATCCTTTACAAAGCCTCAAGTACACTAATCTAAAATGCTGCTTGATCCGCTACCTAAGGCTATACCCCAGATGTTGGTTACGGCATTGTAGGTAGTTGGGTTGCATGTGTCACATGAGGTTGATTCATGCTTGCATAACCTCCAATAATTGTGCTATCGGTTGATCTTGACATTGTTAATGGGCCAACATAGTCTAAAGCAAAGTTTTTATCGGATCATTAGTTATACCACTAGGCTCACCCGACTCTAAACTAGATGAGTTGGCTTTTGTTTTCCTTATTCTAGGTGCCATGTCTGCAAAACAACCATTCGTTAGAAACTGAATGACTAAAAATGCAAAAGGTAACAAATCCTTTAACCTCTAAACCATGCCAAAGTTCGTATAAGATTATACGCATCAAAACCTCAACATTCCCACTTAACATAATCTAATCCTCACATCGGACCTACGTTCTAACATCTTTTAGAACTTTTAGAACTTGACCGCTCTGATACCATCGGTTAAGCCCCCAAAATTGAGCCGGATCCAAACTCGGTTCTGGGGGTGTGGGAACTGGGGCTAATTAATATTTTTTTTCTAACATAAACAATACAGACCTCAATCTGGGTGGATTGAACTCCTTCTTGAGGTTATGCTTGGTGGTCAGGCAACCATAATCACACGCAAAACTAAAATCCATAATTTGTGCAACTAAGTATCATATCCAACCATATAACAAATCTCAACAAAATTAAAATCCAAGTCAAGTGCTTTGAAGCATAATAATTAAATTTGTAATTCCAAGACAAATAAATTTAATGAATAAACTAATGGCCCAAATATGGCCTTATTACATAGTCTGATGTTTCGATCTCAGCACCAACACTAGGACACCCCGGACGATGACATTGGCGCTTCATTTAACAACTCTGCCATCTGGCAGAATCTCCTACGTCGCTAGCTTGACCGTCCGGTTCAGCATTGATAACAAAACCTAGACACCAAAAGTAGTGGGTCAGATTGACGTAATCTGCCAAGAGGTTAAACTACAAGCAATGATGTTAATCAATTGAATTAAAACATATTTTACATCCTGTCCTCCAACATACTGAATGCAAACCCAATGGCATGAATGCACGAAAACAGGTATCCCATAGATACAATACACCAAAAACGGGTACTCCCTCAGATATAATATACAAAAATGGGTATTCCCGCAGGCAAATATACAAAATAGGTATTCCCATAGATAGATATACAAAAACAAGTATTCTCACCAGAAATATAACAAATGACACAACTGTGTGCTATATTCTACAGTACACGCTAGCCTGATGGCATATGTACACCTCTGAACGGTAGTCGATGAGATATATAAATATATATATATATACAAATACATACGTCTACTGATGCATAATAAACCATGCTATGAAACCCTTAATTCATTATATCCAACCCAATATCAATTTAAGTGTTTAATTACTTAATTTGAAAGTGTATTATGATCCTATGTCAGTTCAAGTTCTCTGACAGCAAGCACTAATCCACGTAACAGTCATAGTTAGTTAAATATACACATAAGAACCAACCCTCTTTCATGATGGAAATGGGAGTCCACGATGCCAATATCCTACTTTCAGTATCTATCATGTGGTGCATACCAAATCTCGTATTCTCATTTTGAATTCAGTCCAATTCTCATGTGAACATTCAACCAGCTTTTCTAAAAAGAAAGGAGTGTGTTTTACAAATTGGGTAAAAGATATTCAAATTCCAAATCTAAACTTAATCAAATTGTGATAAAAAGGGGGAGGGAACAATTAATCATTGTTGTGTATAAAAACACCTAATTATTTTATATAAGACAAACGATCCAAATCCTGGATTCAGATTCAAAATTTAAACACAAACTAAAATCCATGTTAGAATTTCAATTACATTCTAGTTAAGATTCAATCACGCCCAATTATATATTAATCAAATTCTAATCAATCTAAATAAAATATTGATCACAAGTAATTAAATCCTAATTAAATTTATAAACAATCCTAACTCAATTTCTAATAACACCTAATTAAGAATTAATTAATATAATCAAATCACCATTAACACTTAAACAATATTCTAAACCATTTATGATTAATATACTAGATCCTAATTAATTTTTTTAATTAAAATGAGCCTAGCCAGGTCAAACCTAGCCCAACCAGCCTAGCCCAGCTGTAATTGGGCCTAGCAGCAGCCCGGCCTAGCTGACGCTAGGTCTGGCCTGGCTGCCAGGCAGCAGGCATTACCCAACTGGTCAGGCAATGCTGCTGCCTGGGCAACGCAGGTAGCGGCTGCACATAAATATATATATTTTTTATTTTTTTTATGTTCTAATATATCTTTCATGCAAATCTTTATCCTAATTTAAATCAAATCATTAAACCAATCAAATAAATCATATATAAAACATGTGATTCAACACAACAATTAAAAAAAAACACTGTTTACAATTATGCACTTGCCTCAAATCTTGTACCAAACTCAAATCTATTCTGGCTAGATCCAATCACACACAAACCCCTATCCTGACTCAATTCCCCGATCTAAAATCCTACAAATCTAAGAGCACACAAATCTTATTAAGCAATTGAACATATCCTAATAAACTAAAAGAAATCTAATGATGGTTTGGAGAGAAATACTTACTGGGTTGCAGACACTATAAGAATAGACAAAGAGAGAGAGAGGAAGAAGATGAAGATAATGATGCTATCTAAGCTTCTGGATCAAGCCTTGGGTTTTTTTTTTTTTTTTTTTTTTTTTTGAGAGCTGCTAGGACTTGGTTGCAATGGAAAATAAGAGGATGGAAAAATTGGGAATACCTTTAGGGTTATATTATGTAAAGGCTTCTCTAAATTACAAAAAAGAGCTCTTTGCTTTCTAGTGAGTTTTACAAAATTTCAAAAAAGGGCTTTTGGCTTAAAAAGGGTCAAATAACTCGGGCCCAAGGCTCAAGAGTGTTTAACCGGCCCATCTAACCCCTCTTAACCCAATCAAACCTGACAAACTGATTTTACCCAAAATTTAAAATATGGGGCCTAACAGCACCCTCAGGATGTGTACCGATTACAAGCAGTTGAATCAGGTGACAATCAAGAACAAATATCCACTACCTAGAATTGATGAACTGTTTGATTAATTATAGGGTGCAACACTTTTTTCAAAGATCGATTTAAGGTCTAGATATCATCAGTTACTAGTTAGAGATCAAGATGCATCTAAAACAGCTTTCGGGACAAGATATGGGCACTATGAATTCTTAGTTATGCCTTTTGGGTTGACCAATGCCCCAGTTACATTTATGACCCTGTTGAGCAGAATCTTTTCACCCTATCTCGACTGATTTGTGGTGATTTTCATTGATGATGTACTGGTTACTCTAAGATCCGAAATGAACATGTTGAACATTTAAGAACTTCATTGCAGTTGTTCAAATATCATCAGTTGTACACCAAATTGGATAAATGTGATTTTTGGTTAGAACAAATTGCATTTTTAAAGCATATAATTTCAAAAGATAGACTTGCAATAGACCCAGCTAAGATTGAGGCAATAACTAGTTGGCAAAGCCGTAAAATGGTTGCAGAAATTAAAAGTTTTGTCAATTTAATGGACTACTATCGAAGGTTTATAAAAGACTTTTCTAGAATAGCAGCACCATTGACGAAGTTGACTTAGAAGAATGAACCATTTGTTTGGTCGGATGAATGTGAATTAAGGTTCCAACTCCTTAAGGAGAAATTGATCTCAGCCATGATTTTATCTCTACTGAAAGGTAGTGGTGGATTTTTCATATATACTAATACTTCAAGAATCGGGTTGGGATATGTATAAATGCAAAATGGAAAAGTGATAGCATATAGATCTCGACAGTTAAAGGAACATGAAAAGAACCCTGCATGCCCTAAGAATGATCTTATATCACTTACAGTTTTGGGTGTGGGTAAGTTGTCTATCAAATCAATTTTAGACTTGTCAACTTCTAGACCTTTTTTAGACACAATATGACCAAGGACAATTCCCTGGCAAACCATGAAATGACATTTTTGCCAATTGAGTACCAAGTTCTTTTCTTCGTATTTAGTGAGAACAATCTTGAGATTGCTCAAACAGTCCTCAAATGAGCCACAAAACACAGAGAAATTGTCCATCAAGACCTCGAAAATGCATTCCACCAAGTCACTAAAAATACTCAGCATACAAAGCTGAAATGTAGCAAGAGCATTACACAACCCAAAAGGCATTCTCCGATAAGCGCAAGTACTGTAAGGTCCCGAATCCCGCTAATCTTGATTTACGTTAATTAGGCTCATTCTATATTAATTGAACTCAATGAAGGCTAATTTAATCCAATAATTAGCGGGGTTGGGCCTCGAATAGGGAGTTGGGCGGAGTTCGGCCCCACTTCAGTAGTTAAGGGCCTTTTTGTAATTGTCCTCGCACCCCTTGGACAGCCTGTCCATTTCCTTAAGTGTAACTTTACGCGTGGATCATCTTTCATGTTGGGTCCAACTTGATCCGGACTTATTTTGGTCCAATTGAGGTGCATTTGGCCTAAACTGAAATTTCAGGAAAAGATAGGGCTTGTATGTAACTTCCAGGGAAAGTTATGTTTAAATGGGAGCTCAACGTATCTTCCTCCCTTCTTTTTGATTTGTTTCGTTTGAGTTGCTGGAACAGTGTCTTCTCCCTCTTCTCCCGAACTTCCTCCTTCTTAAGACTTGAGGAGCCACTTGGCTTGGGGATCATCTTCTTCCTCCTTCCCCTCCCTGAGCCATCTCTCTGTACTATTCTTATCTGCAAGCTAGTTGTTTAATGTAAGGATCCACCTCCATTTTTATGTATTTGGGGTTATGTGAGTCATGAGGAATTAATCTACACAACATGCATGTGGATCTAAACCCAATATTCCACACTTTCATGTTCTATTGTAGAGAACCCATTTTGATTTGGAGTGTTCCCTCTACCCACACGAGAAGAAAAGTTAGAAAGGGGCTAAACACTGGTAACAAGGCAAGTACTTGAGCTTTTGTGCACTGCATGTGTAATTGTTTATTGCATGTTGGGTTAGTCCTTCCAATTTTCCCACTTAAGTCTCTTCTTAATGGGTATGTATGAATTAAGCTATTACTTGGGTGCCAATGGGGTATGAATCAAGTGGGAATGGAGAAAAAAAATGGAAATAGAGGGTTTGGGAGTATAGAACACCTTAATTGGGTACTCCTAGTAAGTCATAGAACCCCCTTCCAATATAGGATCTGTACTGACTGAAACCGGAATTGAGCTACAGAACTGTATTCAGATTTCTGAAGCTTACGGTAAAGCTACGGCTAAGCCGTAAGCATCTACGGCTCAAAGTCCAGAGAGCATCAAAATGCGATTTTGTACTACGGCTCATCTACGACTACGCCGTGGACTTCACTACGGCTAAGCCGTATCCAGCCCGTACCCAAGCCGTAGGTCTTCCTACGGCGAGCTTTCCAGAGAGCTCATGGAACCCAGTTTCTTCTATGGCTTGCACACGGCTGCACCGTGGAATACACTACGGCTACGTCGTAACCTCCCCGTACCCTAGCCGTAGGCTTAGCACGGCTAAGCCGTAGGCCAACATATGGTTGGGCCGTAAATGCGCCTGAAAATCCGGACGGATTCTGACCCCTCGGCTAAGCCGAAGCCTTGTACACGGCTAAGCCGTAAGAACCCAGTGAAACAGGATGTTAAGGACTCTCAATGATGTTGTAGGACCTTAGTATTGTCACCTTCTATACCACTACAGAGGCCCAATGGTAAGCACATGTTGGAGAGAATGAATGATTCCCAGAGGGTCTCCCAATGGCAAATCATGGATGTTGGCATAAGAAGGGTGTCCCGTATGCACAAGGCAATACCAAGACACGATAACACAATGACACCGAACGTTTTATGTGTACATCATGTTGAATGCCCTTGGGGACTATAGGTTACTATTCGGGGTGAAGGTAGCAATTCCTTGGGTGCTCACTTAAGCTGAATGCATCCATATTGTTATGATATACCACCTTCAACATGAATTACTTCTTTTAGTAAAACCCTGAGGCAATTCAGACCTGAGCTTCTAATGAGTGAATGTCTGACAAGCCAGAACTTCTAATGAGTGCGAGCTTTTAGCCAAGGGTATGATATGACTGATACGATTGGATATGAGAAGGCACCACTCAGCTTACACCCTTTTGGGTATATATTATGTTTGTCACCACTGCAGTAGGTTTACGGAGGAGTAGTCGGCACTCCTCGGGAAGCTAGACTGATCCCCTAGCGACCCATACGATATGTGTATGCTCCCTTTTAGGAGAATAGAGCGTCGTGGTTGCCAATCAGTAAGTATGACATTTAAGTTGTAATTTCTTACTCATGCATCATGTTCAGTGATTATTCTTATTGATACATTATGTTATACTTGTTTCATATGCCTCAGTACTTGCTTAACCATCATGTTAACATTGTTACTCTTGGTATTGCAGGTGTAGCGACTGGTCCCAACGCGGACACTGACGCGCACTCGGAGGGTACCCCAATGGTACCTCGGGATGTAGATGAGTGGAAAGACGGCGACGTCTTTTACTAGCCATCCCACAGAGCGTGACTATTCTTGGGGGAATTATAATTGTTATGCTTGGGATTTTTTTTGTATCAAACACTTAAGCAATCTTCTTAGGAATATATTTAAAGACTTCAACACCATCATATGGATATATATAGATACGTTTACTTTTGAAAGTTAATAGACTATGAACTCGTGTGCTCTTGATAATTACAGAGTATTTTGCAGGATTTCGTTTATGATAAATTACGTTTGTACGTATGTCAACATACCTCACACGTTCCTGTGGAATCTCCCTTGTAGGAATTCGTGCATAATTCTTCAGGGCACGGATTTTTATGGGATTACATATCCACACCCTATGGGCCCACTCAAATCCCCAAATTCCTGGGATCGGGGCGTGACAAGTACCAAAGGGGCATGTGAATGTAGTTTTCTCCTGGTCTTCATGGGAGATCTATATTTGGTTATATTCGGAATATCCGTCAAGAAAATAATAGTATTTGTGGCCAGCTACCCTTTCCAAAATTTAGTCCATGAAAGGTAGAGGGAAATGGTCCTTACATGTGACCGCATTAAGTTTCTGTAGTCTATGTATACCCTCCATCCTGTGAGGACTCGGGTAGGAACAAGTTCATTTTAAGTATTCTTGACTACGGTGACACTAGCTTTTTTCATAACGAGGTAGGGCTGACCCACTAGTTATCCAAGATTAAATAGATTATGCCCACATCTAGCAATTTAAGCACCTCAGCCCTAACCACTTCCTGCATGGTAGGATTGAGTTGGCGTTGCATCTGCCTACATGGTTTTGCATCTTCTTCAAGGTAGATGTGATGCATACACACTAAAGGGTCAATTCCTTTGATGTCAGCCATATTCCAAGCAATTGCATTCTTGTGTTGTTTGAGCACTTTCAATAGCTAGGCCTCTTGGTTCTCAATAAGAAGCCAAGAAATAACTACTGTGTAGGTCTCCTCATCCCCAAGGTAAATATATCTGAGGTTAGAAAGGAGGGGTTTCGACTTAGGTTTAGGTGATTCAACCTGAGATGGAAGAGGTGGTGAACTAGTTGGTACAAGCTCCTCAAACTTGGTTGTCCAGATAGCCTTAGCTTCTTCCATAGTGTCATCATCCAATTCCTCAAGAAAGTCCATATCCTCTTTGACCTCAAGCATCAGTGCAATGTGGAGTTAACACACTCCTCTAAATCATCCTCCAGCACAATATTTACAAAGTTCATTTCAAGGAGATTATCATTAATATCCTCGGGATGCTTATATAGATCGAATATGTTTAGTTCAATGGTTATGTTTCCAAAAGAAAGTTTTAACATTCTGTTTTTACAATTGATTAATGCATTTGAAGTTGCTAAAAATGGTCTTCCCAAAATTACCGAAATTTGAGCATTGTTATTATGCACTGGTTGAGTGTCTAGTATATAAAAATCAACAGGGAAATAGAATTTTTCAATTTTCACTAGTGCGCCCTCTATTAGCCCCTTTGGTTTCTTCATCGAACGATTTGCGAGTTGTAAAGTGACCTTAATAGGTTTTAACTCGCCTAGCCTCAACTGTTGATAAACCGAGTAGGGTAATAAATTAACACTGGCCCCCAGGTCTAATAAAGTCTGACCAATCCGGCGATTTCCAATGGTGCACGATATGGTGGGGCATCCCGGATCTTTATTTTTTTGGGGGTGTGCTACTGTTTTGGAGTGCACTAACTTGCTCAATGAAGAAAGCTTTCTTTTGTACATTCGTCCTATACTTGACAGTGTAAAGATCCTTAAGGAACTTGGCGTAGGCTAGATTCTGATTAATTGCATCCAACAGAGGAATATTGATTTTTACTTCCTTGAAAATGTCTAAGATCTCTTGGTTTGGGATTGGCTTCTTAGGATAGTCAATCTTTGTGGAAAAGGGGCAACACACATCATAATTGTGGGGTCAAGACCTTTTTCATTCTCAACAATAGTTTCTGCATTAGCACTATCCTTTTTATCTTTTCAATCAAATCCGAGGAGACATGTTGTTTATCTTTTATCGGATTCTCTTGAAGTTCTTTGCCACTGCATAGAATAACTGCCTGAACATGCTTCTGATAGTTTAGGTTAATTATGTCGTCCACTTCAAACTAGCCTCTTAGGTTCGAGAGAGGTTAAGCAGTAAATGTTGCTTTCCGTTGAACTTAAAGGCTACATTTGATTTGTTCGATAGAAGTTTCTAACCTTTGAATAGCCTGCTAGTTATTTTGAATCATCTGTTTATTATTTTGCATGTTTTACATAAATTGTTGTTGAGATTGTATTAGCATACTGAGGGACTCCTCCAATGACCTATTCTGAGTTTTTGGTGCATAAGATGTATTATGCTATGGAGACATGTATGCACCGAAATTTGATGGTCTTGATTATACTTAGGTGTAGCAGTTGGTCCATTCCTCCAGCTAAATTTTGGGTGGTTTCACCACGAAGGATTATACGTGTTCCCCATGGTATTTGTATTGAATGACTTTTGGTATGAGTTCAAAATGTTAGCCTGTTCTTGAATTGCTTCCTGTAATGCAGGTCCGGTTGGATAGTTTGCTAACAAATGATCTTCAAAAGCACAAATACCACAAACCATGACTATATCCTTATTATTTCTAAGTTTTAGGGTTTCTATTCCTCTTACAAGTGCAGCAAGTTTGGCTTGGAATTCAGTTTGATTATTTAGTTGATATATTCCTCCTCCCTTAGACTGGTTCAATGACCTGGATTGATCTGCCCCCATCAGACAAGGCCCATTTTTGCGCATTTTTGACCATTAGTTCCAAAATTTTCCATGCTTCATCAATTTTCTTTTGATCGAATTGACCCTTGCACATCATCTCAATAAATTGACGAGTGTTAGGAGTTAAACCCTCAATAAAAAAAACAGATGAGACGATATGTTTCATATCCATGATGAGGACATGCAAGGATCAATTCGTTAAATCTTTCTCAACACTTATAATAGGGTTCCTTGAGATTTTGTCTGAACATCATGATGTCCCTTTTTAAAGTGTTGGTCTTATGCTGTAGAAAGAATTTCTTCAAAAATTCAATCTCTAGGCCTTCCCACGTGTTGATTAAACTAGGTCATAGAGAATGGACCCAAGTCTTAGCTTTATCTTTCAAAGAAAATGGAAATAATCGAAGTTTAATTACATCCAGCACTTTATTTTGTACCTAAAGTGTTGAGCATACTTCATCAAATTCTTTTAGGTGCAAGTTTGCACTTTTAGAGTTAAGCCCATGAAACTTAAATAGAGGTTGGATCATGCCTGGTTTTATCTTAAATTGACCCATAATTAGGGGCATCACTATACATGATGGAGTAGTTTGTCGAGCAGGGTTCAAGTAATCACGTAGAGTCCTAGGTGGCTGTTTAACCTCTACACCATTACAATCCCCATTGTTATTTCCATTCCTGAGTTAGGCATCATTGTTACTTGTCATGCCCCGATCCCAGAAATTGGGATTAAGATAGCCCCACGGGGTGTACATACGTAATCCTGTAGTAATCTGTGCATGTAAACATACACACACGAATCACTACAAGGGAGATTGCACAGGAACGTGTAGAGAAGTTTCTTTAACACATAAATTACATTCAATAGTAAATGGAAGCATGTGTAATACATCTATAATGATCATAAGCAATAACAACCGAATTATCATAAAATTCATAAATAAGTCTGTACTTAAACATTCTCATTTACATGATAACAAATATTTAAGCATAAACAAAATCCTAAAGTGTAACCAGGCCGATCCAGTCTTAAACACTCAACAAGTATCCCGTTGTCGCTCTTCGTACGACGACTAACAGAAGGCATCAACTGCATTACACTCATCTGGTCCCCGAGGTTCAGTACCTGTAACACCAAAGGTAACACTATTAACACAACGGTTAAGCAAGCATATAGGGATACGTAGGACCATCATGCCGTATCAAATGAATTAAGAATATATATTGATTAAAAGAAGGCAAAAATCATACGCTAGGCATGTTGTGCATGAGTAAGCATGAGTAACAAATTATAAACAGATTATCATACAAACTTATTAGCAACCACGTGGCCATATTCTCGCAAGAGAGAGCATATCATCTAGAGGGAGCGTACATATACTAGGGGATCAGCCTAGCTTATTGAGAAGCGCCGACAACTCCTCCAAGGACTACTGCAGCAACGATATATCATATCATACCCAAACTGGTCCCGTCGAACCTAATAAGGGCGTAGCTAAGTGGTGCCGACTTAACGTATCAAGACCGACTCAAATTCATATCTTTTATACATCTTGGTTATACTTGTCATATCATACATACTAGGAGTTTGGTCTTGAGATTACATTCATTCATTCATTCATATTTGATAATCAATTCATGCATACTTAATTGAGCTATATTATGTTGAAGGCATGGTTTCTTAACAATATGGATGCATTTTGATTAAGTAAACATCGAGGATAATTACTAGCCAACCCTATGCTAGATAATCCGTGATCCCGAGGGCATTCAACACGATGTATTTATAAAACGTCTGGTGTCATTGTGTTACCAATCTTGGTGTTACATTGTGTATGCAAAGGACACCTCTTCTTATGCCAACACCCATGACGTGACATCTGGAATTCGTCCAAAAAATCGAAGGGGATGAGTGACAGCTCTACACTTGTCCACCTTTCATTTGATCACCATTGGGCTAATTTGGTTAAGAAATAGGTGCCATATCTAGAGCCCTACAAGGTCACTGGAAATTCTAATATCCTAAGTTCACAGTGCTTTTACGGCTTACTAGTATGCATGTTACGGCTTAGCCGAGTGGCTCAAGTTTCATTCTTAATTCGATGCGCATTTATGGCTTGGCCGTATATTGACCTACGGCTTAGCCATGCTAAGCCTATAGCTTGGGTACAGCGTGGCCGTAGCAGAGTTCACGGCGTAGCCGTGCGTGAGCCATAGGTAAATTCTAGGTTTGGGGCTCTTTGAAAGGTTCACTGTATAATAGCCTACGATTTGGCCACGGGGTGGTTACGGCTTAGCCGTAGTTTATTCCACTGCTTAGCCGACTGTTAACCGTAGTTCAATTTGGCTCTCTGGATTCTGAGCCGTAGAGACTTATGGCTTAGCCGTGGGCTTCACAGTAAGCTTCAAAATTTCTGAAACTGATTCTGCAACTTGAGTTCAAGTGTAGAACTCTATCATTTGGGTTCCAATGAGGGTTCCTTATGCTTCCCAACTCCTGAACAGGTCTTAGATTGTTCAACATCATTAATATTGCCTAATTATACTCATTATCACCTAATTCAACATCTATGTATGCTTATTCAAAGGAGAAATGAACTGTAAGTTTGAACTTTGAATGACCAATCCAAGAATCAATCAATTTAAACATTCATGCAGTCCCATATGTACTCCAATACTTGCCTTAACATAGTGCTTGACTCTACTCAACTCGTCCTTGGCGTGTGATTAGGGAAAATCCTCAACGAAGGGTGGGTTCTTTACATAGAAGACATGCAATTGATGAATAAGGTGTAAAAATGCATGCATGTTGCATGATGGAGTCTCCCTTAACTCCAACAAACCCTAAAATGTGAAATGGAAGTAGATTCTTCACCTTAGAGGGTCTATGGCTTGAAAAAGATCGAGAATGGGTTGATTCCAGTGAAAGAGTATACAAAGCTTGAGAGAGAAGATATGTGGAGTCTAATCCTCACGCATGCAAGGCTTCAAGGCCATTACTCCTAGCTTCAAGTTGAGATGGAGAGGAGGAAGGTTGAAAAGAAGAGGAGCTTCGATGAGTATAGGAGAAAACAAAGAGAGGAACAGACGTTGGGTTCTCTTTATAAACTAAATTTCCTATGGTTTACATGCAAACCCACAATTTCTAGAAATTTACAGTTTATGTCATATGGACCTCAACTAGGCCAAGATGAATCCGAATCAAGTTGAGCCTAACATGAAAGTTGACCCACACGAAGAAATGCACATGATGCAACTAATGAGATGTCCATATGCTGCAAGAAAAATTACAAAAAGGTCCTTGACTACCTAAGTAAGGTTCGAACCCAACTACCTATCCAACTGAGACTCACTAATAATTAGAAGCAAGGTGAATTAAGACTAAAATATACATATTATAGGAAAATCAAGCTTAATTAGTATAAATTATAATTAAGTTGGGTCGGGACCTTTCATTACTAGACCCACTCGCCATTGGAGACAATCTCGAAGGACTATGGGTCTAGGAGATTCTTTCCTTTCTAATCTTTGCGCTGATCATCTTTGCCAAATTGGCTGAGAGGGTCTATCCTTTCTTTTTGGAATTTTGGATTTTTTTTATTTTTTATTTTTTTATATAAAAAAATGAGAAAACAAACCTAGAATCTAAATAACTCTCTAAGGTCGAAAAGTTTCCTTGAATTCTCCAATCTTGTCCTATGAAATCAACTCGGCCAGGTTAGCCGCCAAGAAGTGGTGGAGTCATAAATGGACCCATTTGAAGGACTATTTTCCTGAACAGACAAGCTGTCGCGTGCTACAGGGGCAAAGGCCTTCTTAGACATCGAGAAGATTTAGGACAACAATTAGATCACTTTGGTATACTTTTCTCCAAAAGAAGTTAAGACAAGTTGAAAACCACTAACTTTTTTCGATTTTAGAAAGTTCCTAAAAATATTAATGATGTAAGCTTTCTAGCAATCCATGCACTTCCCTATTCCAATTAAGGGTGGTTCATCACTCCATGCTTGTCCTCATATTTCGAGAAAGATGCCAAAATTAAACCACACCTACAAAGCAATGTAAGTAAGGGAAGTTAGAAAAGTTACCTTCAATGGCGCTCCCCAGCAACGGCGCCAAAAACTTGTTCGTCAACTCCAAGTTCAGAGCTGCAATGTAGTAATATTCTGATAAGTTCGGGATCGAATCCACAGGGAACTATGGTTAAAATTTTTTCAACTTGTCACCTGCCTAAACAAAATTTTAAAACTATCATAATTAAAATCTAACAAATACATACATTCCTAAAAAAACAATAATTACAATCACAATTCAAATAGAAAAAGTAAATCCTAAATCTCCTAAAAATAAAATTAAATTTACTACAAAACAAAACACACGTTAGAACTTCCAATAAAACTAAACTAAAATTAAAAATTTACTAACAATAAAAACTAATCAATGTTAACAAAAGATTTCTAAATCCTTTACAAATTAGAACGAAGTTAATTTTAGAAAGAACTCTAAATAGAAACAACAACATACAATACCACTATACACTACAAATACGACAACTTTCTAAATTAAAAATAAATCTATCCTAATCCATCACACATGAAAATCTTTCTAATAATAATAATAGTAATAATAATCTGAAATCTAAACCAATGTATGAATGATAACATTGCAAACTAGGGAAAAAAAACTACATGATGTATGAATAAGTGGGGCGCATGCATAAATTAAATGGGCTGCCTTTAAACATTCATAAAATAAATTAAAAACTGATTCTCTTGTGAATTTCATAACCGAACTCTCTTAAGATTTAATACAGAAAAAATGTAAAAATTTAAGTTTTAAACTAGTTCCAAATAATCCACAGTTTATCCACTGAATTCCATTCATAATTCAGCCATTATGTGTCTAAGTTAAATATGAAATCAACACATTGACAAATTGAATTCAGGCGTGCTTCATATTTCAAGTTTTTGAAGTTTTTTTTAAAAAATCAAACATAGAAAAATAATAATAATAATGCACAAATCTGATCATGAATTGTCATCCAACATAAGACCCATTGTGAAATTATATTTTGGATTGTTATCAATTAGAATTCAAATCTAATTTTGAGGTCTTGTAAACTATTTTAATCACAAGTACTCAATTGTCGTGAACACATGTAAGTCTGTGTTGTGAAAAAATATCCAATCATAAACCTTTCTAAAACTGTTTTATGCACAAAAATCTGAAGTATTTTCAAGTTTTATATCCGATTCTTCAATTATAATCTACTTTTGACGACAAACAAATCTTGTGAAAGAAAAAAAGTCATACGCATAATTGAGTACAAGATTCGGTCAAGCTAAATTCAGATTTTGGAATGCTTTTCATGATTTTAGAACACATAAATTTGAGACATTAAATCTAATTTCTGAAGTTCCATAACAAACACCATTAAACACGATTCTAAATCTTGAAATATGCATGAATCTAATGTAATCTATAGCAAAAAAACAATTCCAAAAAAAAAAAATTGTGCGGGAATCATAAACATTAAACATGCAAAAATTGAAATAAAAAAAAAGAATGCAAAAAATAAAGTGAAGAAAACTAATAGTGCAGAAATTTAAGATTCAAAAGTGTAGTAAAATAAAAATTGCAAGATGTCAAAGTCGGTAAAAATAGGAAGTCAAAAGTGGTAAACATCTGAAATCAAAGGCGGTAAACAATTGAAGTCAAAGGTGGTATATTCACTCAAAATTCTTTGTTAATCTATGACTAACAATTTCTTAAAATATGCTCTTATATTTGGGTCGTCAATCTAAATAAGAAAAACATAAATCAAGCAATCATGCAACCATAGGAGTAAGAAGAATATAAAGATGAATATTATTGAACTAGTATGAGAATCCTTTACACAATATGAAAAAAAATTAAAACAATAGATTACACATACTAGGCCGGAAAAGAATTCCTCCTTCGAGTTGATCTTCAAGGTAGGTGGTGTGGCTTTAGTGCTAAGCCTCCTTGATGACTTGAAATGCAGAGAATAAGAAAGGGAGAGGTGGAGTATAAAAATTTTAGAGGTGGGGGTGGGTAATTCTTCCATGAAGAATATAAGAGAGAGGTGCTCTATTTATACTTTTTCAAGTCTTACTCCTTCTCAAACTTTAAAATCTTTAAAATAATAAAAAAAAACTTGAAAGAAAATGGGCCACATACAAGGCTTTGGGTGTGAGATCTACTTTGGGATTTTTTTTTTCTTTTTATTTTTCTTTTCTTTCTTTGTTTTCTTTGATTGGAAGTCTCTCTTGGATGCTTCTTTTTTTCTTTGTCTTTTGCCACCCTGTATTGAGATCTTTGGAGAGATAATTTAGGGATAAGAATCCTCTCTTGGAATCAAACTTAACCCACATGAGGTGTCAAGTCTTCCTCCTTTATCTCTTGCTTTGTTATCTTTCCTTCTTTGGAAAGTACTTCTTGTTAGGTCTAAACTCAAAAAGATATTTTGAGATATTTTGAGATCATCCTCCTTGATTTTTTCCTTCATTTTTTCAGCCAAAATCTGATTGATAACTCCTTTTGGGCATGGGTTTCTTGCATATTTTTTTTTATTTTTTATTTTTCAATTCCACTCATTTTCAAAGAAAAGCACCTATGTAGCTTTCCTTTTCCATCTTTGATGAAATATTTTTAAATTCTCTTCAAAATCTCTTTAAAATGTGCAACAAATGAATGGACCCTATCTTAGATGTTCCACACGTGTACCCCACACGTACATTTGTGTGTGGGACCATAAAGCCAACTTTTGCTTTTTTCTTCCAATTTCTTTTTCTCTTCAATTCTTCTCTCCTTTCTTTTGAAAATCATTTCCTTGCCTTAATTCTTTGCAAATGGGACCCATATCATTAATTTCCTACAAAACAAATGTGAACTCATGTGAAAAGACAATTTTACCCGAAGATCACAATGCATGACTGTGGGCCCATCTATTATGAAATAATAATAAAAATGCACACCATTTTCATGATTATATGTGAATGAACTAATAATGATTAAAATTGAACTTAATTCATGAGAATATAAATTTTCACAAAACTTTCCAAAAATGGCAGGTTTTATGAATGTATGCAAAAGTGTAATTTTGAAGTAAATTATGCAGGAATGCACTATAATGAATTTAAAATGCTTGAAACCACTAAACCACACTAAATGAGGCTCTTTTGACTCAATAAGTCCTTAAAAGGAGTCAAAATGTGTATGAAAATATGCATTTTTAATGACTTATCAGTTGCTTTTCAGCATCCCGAGGGGCCGAGAGATGACAGTGACACAACATTACAAATCATTAAATATTGGCCACCTGAACTAAATGAAGAAACAAATCCATCTCAACACGCTCGTTGCGAATGTTTAGCCCTTGATGTAAAAGCTAAAGAGCATAAAAGACTGAATCCATGGAAAGGGATCAGGCCTTGGCTTAAACCCCCAAATGAAACCCTAAAAGGTTTCGCAGAGTTGGAAGCTTCTGAAAATGCTATGAAAAAACCACCTCCCGAACTTCTTACTGAGGACCAATTACAAGAAATAAACTTAGAAACCCTAGAAAATCCTCATCCTACCTTTATAAGCTCTCAAACCAAACGAAAAGAACTTAATGTGTATGTGAGTTTCTTGCAAGAATTCACGGATTGTTTTGTATGGACCTATACAGGAATACTGGGTCTAGATTTAGAAATTTCCATGCACAAATTGAATATAGTAGATGATGCTAAACCCTTATAACATGATCAAAGAAGGACAAAACCAGAAATTATGGATAAAATAAAAAAAAGAAGTCCAGAAACTTAGAGATGTTCATTTCATCATGAAAAGCAACACCCTGACTGGCTAGCTAGCTAACATAGTGCCAATCACAAAAAAGAATGGGTAGATTAGAGTCTGCATCGACCTCAGAGATCTGAACAAAGCCTGTCCTAAAAATGATTTCCTATTACCCATATCGAAAATCATTATTGACAATACTTTCGGATTTGAAAGGATGTCATTCATGGATGAGTTTTCAAGATACAATCAAATCAGGATGCAAAAGGAGGACAAGAAGCACACATCCTTTAGAACCCCCTTTAGCATGTACTGCTACACCTTCATGTTTTCTGACCTCAATAATGCTGGAGCCACATACTAGAGGGCGATGATAAAAATCTTCAAAGACTTGCAGCATAAGTATATCGAATGCTATGTCGATGACTTGGTAGTGAAGAGCAAACAGAAGTCAAATCATCTAGCTGATCTTCACAAAGTCTTCGAGAGATTGCAAAAATTCAACCTTCAAATGAACCATTTGAAGTGTTTCTTTGGAGTTTACAGTTCCTAGGATTTAAGGTTTGAAAAGGTGGTATGAAACTGGATCCAGTCAAAGTCAAAGCTATATTGGAGATGCCATCCCTAAGAACTCTCAAAAAACTCTAAGGATTGCTAAGCAGACTCGCCTACATCTGTAGGTTCAACTCGAGTTTTTCCAAAAAGTGCAGAGCATTCTATAGGCTGATGAAGAAAGGAGTAGAATGAAGAAAAAAATAGACTTGGTATGGGATAAAACTTGCGAAGATGCCTTTCAAGATACCAAATGGTATCTTACAAACCCACTGCTTCTTTCAACTCTGATTATAGGCAAACCTTTCATATTTTACATTTGATCTCTCAATCACTCTCTAGAGGGAATTATTAGCTTAAAAAATAGCGAGGGTAAAGAAGTGGCTCTTTATTAATTGTCATGGATGCTGGTTGGTGCTGAGCATAACTATTAGCTAGTAGTGAAAAAATGTCTTGCAGTGATGTTCACAATACAAAATCTACGTCACTACATCCTCTCCAATGTAGTGTACTTGGCTTCCAATATTAGCCC
Source organism: Sextonia rubra (assembly GCA_037013555.1). Taxonomy (NCBI): domain Eukaryota; kingdom Viridiplantae; phylum Streptophyta; class Magnoliopsida; order Laurales; family Lauraceae; genus Sextonia; species Sextonia rubra. Next base: position 14,827,327 of record JASUAD010000011.1, read on the forward strand.
ACTGAAGACACTTGTGACAAAAGCTGGAAAACTGAATGATCGTCTATTTAAATGGTCTATTCTTCTCTCTCAGTACAACATCATATGTACCCCCGCAAAGGCAATAAAAGGATAGGCTCTTACTGATTTTCTAGCATAACATCCACTCTCGAAAAATTATGAATTCAAAGACAATCTCCCTGATGAGCTAGTCTTCTTCATTGAATAACTATAAAAACCTACCATTAATCGAAACTTACATTGGACCATGCATTTTGATGGAGCTTCCAGAACTAATGAGCTAAAAGAACCACTTTTAAGAGTTAGAATCATTTACTACAACCCAAAATGATTCTATGTCCCTCACTCTTTCTCATTAATCAAGCCATGTTCAAACAATGTGGCGGAATACACAGCATTGATTATGGGTCTCGAACTAGCCTTGGAATTAGGCATCAATATGCTCAGAGTCTATAAAGATTCGCAACTTGTAATTAAACAAATGAATCTTGAATATGAAGTGAAGAAACTAGACTTGCTTCTCTTCTTTAATAAAGCTTGTGAACTCAAGGAAAGATTTATGCTAATTAAGTTTCACCACATTCCAAGACATCAAAAAGTCAAAGTAGATGCACTGGCAAAATTGGCAGCCTCAATGTCAATCCCTGAAAATGACAAAATGGTGCTAAAAATAGTCAAAAGAAGACTTCTACCTCCATTCGATACCTACAAAGCAGTAGCAAATTACTTTGATGTGATTAAGAATCAGATTTCAACTTTCCAAAATTTATTCAGAGATTGGAGAGATCCTTTTATTGATTACATTTTTCATGGTGTTTTGCTAGATACTAAAGACAGAACTAGTATTCAAAGACAAGCTCTAAAATTTCACTTTGATTTGCCCTTAAAGACTCTTTATCGCAAATCATATCATAGAGTTCTTCTCCGTTGCTTGTCACTGAAAGAAGTGGATCAAGTACTCAAAGAAGTTCCTTCTAGCTTATGTGGTGCTCACTAAGCTGGACCAAAGCTTCACAATTAGATTCGAAGGTTAGGTTACTATTGGCCGACCATAGTGTCTGACGCTGTCAGTTTTGCAAAAAGATGTAATGAATGCCAAATCCATGGTAATTACATTCATCAACCACCTAAATATCTACATCCTATATCCACCTCCTAGTTGTTTGAGTCTTGGGGAATGGATATAGTTGGAAAAATCAATCTGCTATCAGAACGTGGTCATGAATTCATTTTGGCCGCAACGGATTACTTCTCCAAGTGGGCAAAAGTAGTGCCCCTTGCAAAAGGCAAAATAGATTTGGTCCTTAGCTTCTTAAAGACTTATATCATCTATCATTTTGGGGTGCCTAAATGTCGCATCATGACAATGGTCCTCAATTCAATAACGATAAATTTTATAAATTCTGTGACAAGTATGGAATCCAATGCTATCTTTCCATAGCATATAACCTTGCAATTAATGGACTTAATGAAGCTTTCAACAAAACTATTTGGAAAATTCTAAAGAAAATGGTCTCTGACAACAAAAAGAGTTGGAGTACCAAACTTCCCAAAGCATTATGGGCTTACAGAACTACAATTCGAGGTCCAACAAAATCAATAGCATTTTCCTTGGTTTATGGCTATAAAGTTGTGATATCCTTGAAAATCCAACTCCCTTCTCTTTGGGTAGTTATGATTAACAAAAACAATGAATAAAAAAATGCCAAGCTCAGACTTCAAGAGTTAGAAAGCCTTGACGAAAAGAGGATTTCTAGCTGGCAGAGGATCGAGTTATATCAAGCCTGTATGGCTGGGTCTTTCTACAAAAAGGTCAAATACAAAGCTTATAAAAAAGGAGACTTAGTCCTTGTAGTCAAAAAGCACATGTTCTTCATACACTAATCAAAAGGAAAGTTTGAATCCAAATAGGAAGGACCTTTCATCATCAACAAAGTCTACTCCAACGGTGCCTACGCACTCCTCACACTTGAATGAGACATATGCATGATGCCTATCAATGGAAAACTTATGAAGAAATACTATACTTAAATGTCATTGGCAACCTAAACCATGCACAATATACATTCTCATCCTAAAACCTTTAGTTTCGAGCCTCATAACTTATGACTCCTAACCAAAATCCTTCAAACTCGTACAAAATGACTATGAGGACAAACCCATTGGCCCTTCTAGTTTGTTACTTAGATAATGTCCCTACAAAACCCCTTATAACATCCTGATGTATAGATCATGTCCTTTTTGGACCCTGTATAGATAAATTCAGCTAAATAGAACAAGTCTTTTTGCAGACCCTATATAACTACCCTCCGTTATGTGGAATAAATCTTTTTACAAACCCCATAAAACCAAAACCCAAACAAAACCTAAAAAACCAAATTTCTATCCACAAAGATCAATTCATGGACCCTGGAGAAAGCCTCGCACAATGGCACCAGATAATGTCCACCTATACGACTCCTTTGCTTTTGATTTGTAGATCCAACAAATCATAAGTTACACTTGCATACAAGTCTAAGAGAACAAATCAAAACAGGCCATTCAAACCACCCGTACAAACCACATCAAACATCGATACAAAATTAAACCAAACATTCCGTGCCAATGAAAAAGTGAAGTAAAGTAAAAAGGAAAATTTCAATTGATAATTAATTTTGAGTTCAATACGAAAAAATGAAGTCAGTGTACATGGCCATCCAGGCTAATCAAAATAAAAAGACAAGAGAGCCTAGCAAGAGCAGCAACAATGAAAATCATTTGAAGAGTTCTCTAGTTGCTTTCTCACATTTAGAACACCTTCCATCAGGGCACGCCCTTTTTAGCTTGCATAAGCGGGTACGGCAATATTAATGTCAATCTCATCCAGTTTGATGTTCATTTCACTCTCCAGAGATTGAACAAAATCATCCAAAGCCGTCCGCTTACCTCTGCACGCGCAAGTAGATCATCTCTGTGCTAATTGCCCTCTGAGACAAATTTCTTCATGTCATCAATATTATCTTCCAAAAAAGAGAGTTGTTGCTGCAGCATAGTAATCTGCTATTGTATATGTCCATGCTTAGTCATACACATAGCTGTCTCCTATGTTTTCTTGGCCTGTACTGCATTTTCTACCCTTATCTCTTCTTTGGTGCTCTCAATCTCTACAGCCAGCTGGATTCCATGCCTCAGCACTTCATCTTGAAAAACTTTGGCATGATCAACACTTCTATCCCATATGTCCTTTGCATCAAGCTTGCTGAGAAAGATGACAAAAGAATCGCAAAGACCACTCAAATCAGTTCTAGCTAAAAGATATCAAGATATCAGCTAATGCTTTAGCACCATAGATCTTGTCAAGGGTGAGATCTTGCTCAAAGAGTGTGGTCAAGATGCTATGAATCACCATCTTCTTATCAAAGTTTATGATAGAATGGAGCTTCGGAGCATCACCAAACAAACTAGGGTCCTTAGGGATAGAAAGATTTGACTCTCACTCTTACAAATTTGACTGAGGCTGAGAGCCTAAGTGCTCATCTCCATCCTTCTCAACATTTGCACCGTCACCCCCATGAACAGCCAACGCTTTCACGAATAAAAGGCAAATCATATGACCTTTTCAAAGACAAAATGGCAAAAAGATCCCTATTTATGTGCGGTGTTATTATAACATTCAATAATGTTTTTCGAGACCCTCCAACTTCAACAGCAAAAGCTTCATTGATATCTTTTGAAGTGCTAGATTTTCGATTACTTTCATAGGTGATGACTGATCGGCCCTAAAATGAACTCTTGAAGGTGTAATGGCCTTGGGTGGTGTGAAGATGGAAATAACTAGTGGCAGGTCACTGGCAACTGGCATCGTAGGAGTATCATCTTCCATAGGTTTTGTAGCCACATCTTCAAGAATCAACTTCCTCCGAGCAAGAAGGCCAGTCTTTGCTATGATCGGCTCTGTCACGATAGCCTCCTCAGTGGGACCATCTTAATATCAACTTCCTTTTCTACTACACCAACAGGTTCAATGCTTGGTTCTGTCTAAACATCCAAAGCTTCATTGGCCCTTCGTACTTCATCAGTCCTTGGCATATCAGTAGCCACAAAAGGTTTACTGGCATGAGATCCTGTGTCCGAATCCGAACTCACCAGGGGAATCACACTTGGTATGAATACAAGCTTAATGCTGATGGGCAGTATAATGAGCATGGATGAAAATCGTGGTATCGGTCTTGTATTGGCCAGTCACAAAAACCAATATAGTATTGGTATCGATCGCAGTTCGTGAACCGTCGCAATCGTCTCGGTGTGATTTTTTTTTCTTTGCTCCCAAAAATTTGAAAAATATCCAAAAAAATTAAGAATATTAGAAGTTGGCCAGGATGTAACCAATTTTCAAAGTTGGCCAGGTTGAAATGCTCTTTTTCCACCTTCTCTCCCTTCTTGAAAACAGTTGAAACATGCTTAACATGAGAATTGCTTGTATATATCTTTATAATGGCAATGGTATTTTTTGCATACCATTGTACAAAACCACTTGTGTATCCAGAATTTGGGAGACAAGGCTAGCCAAAACGAGCCCCATTACAAAGCCCTTTATAAAATTCCCAAGCATTTCGAGTATCTTGTAAGGAACCAAGAGTGCCTCGAATTCAGCCGGGTGCTCCCATAACAGCTTGATGGAAGTCAAATTGCCTGCAAAATTTGGCAGGTATATAAGGTTGAATGTTAATATACGAATTCTTCCTATATACCAAGTCCACAGGTCACAAGCTTAAGAACCAACTCTTCTTTTCATTGAATAAGCCAACATCCCGACCACCCTCTCCAACTTTATCAATCAGTGTTCTACGGCATTTCTTGTATGAATTAGAACTTCAATATTTGGCACAGTGTCACGAGAGGCAACATAACTATGAAAATTATGCAAGTGTTAGTGTAAATTAATCATGATACTAGTATTGATCAGATAGCTGCCATCTCCACACCCTCCATGTAGATGCTCCCTGATGCACCACTGTGTGAATGAAGCACATTGTAGTGCTATGTAAACCAGGTATACAACAAGTGCTTGGCATAATACTAGTTGAAAGCTTTCCCTTCTGATAATGAAACCAAACAGCTTTAATTTGGTTAATATATATGCCATAAATGTAGGGCCCAGAGCAAGACTATGTCCAAATGCCATTCTTAGCGCAGGATATATGCAACCAGGCCTAAAGTCGCCCCCAAAACTTGAAAAAAAAAATATCTGACAACCATGCCACCAAAAATGTAACAAGCCAGCACTTCCTTTTCAAATCTGGATACTAGGTAAAAATAGATGGCATGAAGTCCGGATCCTCATGATAGATAATTATTGGCTCCTTCTTTGAGTCTTTATTGGGGATAATTTCTTTCCACTTAAAATGTCCACCCTCATTCACAAAGAAAGGGCTGGTGATGGTCTTTACTTGACTTATCCATTGAACAACTTTGCCTTAACTTTGGCTAGTAGTTTGGATTGAATCTTCAAATGTAAAGAGGAGATAATATGCACCCCAAAATTCGTTGTACATGGTGGCCAACTCTTCACTGGGTGGAATGGTTTCATCATAAACCTCACTGTATGGTGTTAAACCAAATATTTTCTTCATTTGCTATAAAGAAAACCCTAGCTCCATGTTTAGAGTAATGAAGGTACTGGTTGCAAGGCAAAACAATTCCAGAGTAGCCTTGTATATGTTTTTGTTTTCACAAGGGACTTTCTATGTGATGGCATTTACAGCGTCGAAGATGCCAATCGCTCTCACATCCTCTCCATATTGGTACTTGATCAAAGTCACCCAACCTTGACAGTCTCCGATGTAGTTAAATCATCCACGAAACTGGAGTCTTTCGCCAAGCCAAGACTCCCATCTTCAGTATGGACACTAAGCCCAATCGTCCTCATTTACGAAATCATGGTACCCACACCAGCTTTAAGGTACACAATTTTATCACCTCTATCTCCGACCTTAGGATCTTCATGAAGTAATATGAAAGCTAGTGCATGAATTTATCAGTTTTGAAGTGGGTATGATGCTTAATCCAGGGAAATAGATCATTTCTCGCTGGGATAGACAGAGCCAATGTCATTTTTCTTGGATATCACACGACAGACCAAACCATAGTCACCTCATAAGATACTCCCATTGTGTCCACATAGCTATGCTGTACACTCTCAGCAAGTTGTTTCATGGTCTCCTTCGTGACATCCCCAAATATGTAGTGTGGCTTGTCAAAGCTCACTTTGTCATTATATTCCCAATCCGTTTTATTAGCCAGACACCAATATGTGTACCAATTCCTTTTTGTTAGGGCTTTGGTTTCTGATTTTTCAAAGTAACATTAATTATTTCATTTGGATCATTCGAATCTAGATCACTTGCAATCTTGCCCTTTGCACAGCTCTTTGATGCCTTAGGAGTTGAAGTTCCAGGTACTTTTCCTTTTCTGTCTACAAAACAAAGGAAAAGAATGAGAAGAAGCTACCAATAACAGCAAATGACTAAGGCATGGAATTTCTACCAAAATTTCGGCAACATCTCCCTTTAACAAAAGGCTAAAAGGAGAAAATAATACTCAATTCTAAGACTAAGAATTGGCATCAAGGCATACTTAAGTCCCAGAACTGAGGCTCCTAGTCCAAGCAGGTGTTCAAGCACCTTAAGACCTTTCAGAGGGCAATTTGACTCGTGTTCAGACACGAGGGTTACAGTATCCAATGTAAGAAATGTATGCATAACACAAGCAAAGCATGACAACAACTATATACAGCACAAGCATAACCAAGCTCAAACAGGTATGAAAATATAGCGTAGGAAAGTATATGGCATGTTTTCAACAAAAAGCAACATCAATTCTAAAGCATTGAAACCAAAAAGTAAGTGCTATCGGTTTACTGGCAACCACTTTCAATCACTCTCCATGGTTTCATCAGACTTACCTAGAACTATTGGAGAGTGTTTTACTCTCCACACTTAAATTTGAAGTTGGCTAAAGGATCTCTACATTCCCAAGATGGCATCTGTAACAAATCCCGACAAACAAAGTTCCGTGTAGTGACTTACTATGATGGAACCATTAGATATTCTTGTGGGATTTCGAAAGTGCACTATTCTCAGTGTTTATAGAGCTAATAAAGGAAATATTGCTTTGCAAAGTTAATTTCAAAATAAGATCATCAATTGTCATCAATAATCAGAGGTGATATTGTGTCCGATAACTTCCTACAAAGATGATCGGTATCACTCAAATTGACTTAGAGAGTGCACCTTGGGTCGGCATAAAAAAAGACAAGGAAGGGTGAATTAGCCTTGGAAGTTGTAGTTAAAAAAGACAATGTAAAAAGCTCATTCAAAGCTACCAAATCGGAATCGGTAAGGACAAGGAAGGGTGAATTAGCCTTGTAAGTTATAGTTGAGAAAGATAATGCATAAGGCTCATTCAAAACTACATCTAACCACTCAACCGGAGGTTCATCCTATCATCATCGGTTTCTCTAACTAGCCACTCATATTAGGGTGATTTATACTTCTCATATTTACTGAGATTTAAGGGGAGTAACCTTCTCATTAAAAGCAAAAAGAAGCATGTCATAGGCTTACTCAGTTTGATGACCATGAATGAATTCGCACAGAAGCCACAGTGATCAAGTCTATGTTCGCATCATGCCAGTGACTGGGTAAAATTACTACAAACCAATACCGTGTAAATCCCATAGAGGCCGTGGTGACCTAACTTAAAGCTTACATTATGCCAAGGATCAAGTGGATGTTATTTCTCAACCCCTCTATACTTCCCATAGTTCGGAAAAACCAAGTGTGTGCTCAGACTATATTGGTGTTCAAATAGAACAAATGGATGTTCCTTCATTTAGTCCAATAATGAGGGGGCCAAGCCTAAAGTTCTACCAATGATGTGCATTCTCCCAGAAGGACCTTGTTCATTTCAAGATTGTCGAAGGCTGGGTTCTTTATAAACTTTCTGAAGCTCAAAGCCTTATGTACTAACACCAGATACCCCAAAGAAGTCATAACTAATTCATCTTAGCAATATGACCTTGTCTTATGAAGCAAACAAAAGAAAAGGGATAGAAAGAACTTCATGCCAAAGACAAGTCACTTGACTAATGAGTAAGGGCTTACTTGGACAATGTTGAACAAGTTAAAGCTCCATGGAATGGGACTCTAAGTCATTATATGAGTTTCAGATAATGCCTAAAGATCATCTCCACATCAGTGGTTGTGATCAAATTAACCACCATTAACAAAAATGGCTTCACTTGTTGTGACTATGAACTTGCCCGGACACTATTCTAGCTTGAACAATTTCTATGAGTGGCAGTCCCAATTCATGTCATCGATGAGAACAGAGTTCATGTATCATCTTTGCATCAATATTGAGTCAAATGGGGGATTTGAATCCGAGAAATCAGTCTCTACTCTCTAGTCCTAATCTGCCACATGCAGAATTCACAAAACTCCAAAACCGTGAACAACCCATAGAATTTTGGAGGAGGAAAGAGCTACAGCATGAAACGAACTCTTGGCATAACACCAAATATGAAGTACAGAACAAAAAAAAATTTAGTTGAGCAATTCGCCAAACAGGTAACAACCGTGGCTATCATTGTGGGTTCTTCTGGGCACTACAATGGCAAGAACTTTACTCTTAGCTATGCCTTGAACTTGAGATGGTGCCTCAAGAATTGTCTTGCACTAGAGCCATTGACCACATCATGCATCTCAAAAAAAAAAAAAAAAAAAAAAACAAAAAAAAATGTTCTACAACAAGGCTGTGACCGTGGACCTTCATGGCCACTATCAACTATGACTATGTGCATGCTACAATGGCTCCCTAAATGAAGCAAACCACCATGAAAGGAGTTTAAACACAACCTCACGGTGAAAGCAAGCCAAATAAAATGGGAAGGAAACAAAAGAAGTAGCGAGTCCAACCCCAAGCACTAATTCGGCATTTACAAGACCCCATTTTGTTGTAAGCAAAACCCAAGAAGATAAATGGGCATCCGTCACATTTTGTGGACTTGCTCTGATGCAAACTTATAGAGCAAGCAAATTGCAGAGAGCATGCAAGCTTTGAACCAATGGTGACGCAAGAATCAACACAGTCATCAAGCAACAACAGCACGAACACAGAGTATGGATTCGGCTATAAAACCAAAAAAAAAAAAAAAAAAAAGGAAAGAAAGGAGGTGTTCTTAAAATCCTTACCAGCCATTGATAATGTTTGGGAAGCAGAAGACAATTCAAAACTCGAAGAAGAGAAGTGCTCAAAGATGATTTGACTCTTGGTGTCTTTGGATGTTCAAAATGGTGAAGAGAAAGGAAGAGGAAAGACGCGGTTTTATAAACCATGTCCTATCCCCATGGTCACCATTGTTAATTCCTTTGCCCACTGTCACAATGTGACTGAGCAGTGGGACCCATAGCCTAGTGGCCCATGCCATTGTGATCATTCAAGACCATAGCCACTGTTGCTTTCTCCTCTTTCCCACAGACATAAACTGTTTTAGCAATGGGTCCATGCCTTGGCGAAGTCTACAGTAACCACCACTCCCTTCCTTACCCACAGTAACTGTGGTTTTGGGCAGTGGGACCCAACTACTTAGTGGCCTATTCTCTCAAATGTAATCATTCAAAATTCCCATAGTATGGTGAACCCACTTTGGGCATCTTTTTACAAAACAAAAAAAAAATTGACGAATTTTCCCACAACAGTATGAACCCACTTTAGGGTATTTCTTTTCCAACAAAAAAAGAGGGGGCTTCTCTATCGAAATAATCCAAATTTCATATTTATCTTGGGTCAAATATGTTTTGAGCCATCATCTCAAATTGTTTTGAAATCAAAACACAAGAAGGCCGATCCTTTTCAAAATTTCATCTCATTTTGACTCATGTCAAGCCAAGTCAAAACTTTAACTTTGATTTTTTTTTTTTTAAACAGAAAAAAAATCCGTGAAAAACCCAAACCCAAATTCATTTCAAATCTTAACCTTGATGTTTTTCTAAAAAAACCTCAGGAATTCTTTTTGTGGGTGTTCCCCACAGTCCCCATAGGGATGGCACTTTGGATAAATGTGATAGATAGGTCATGAAAAAATCAAGTCCATTTTCAAAATCCAAAACCAAATTCATAAAATTCTGAATTTTCAAATATCTTAGGGGTCGTTTGTTAAGTTCACATGTGATGTGAAAATTCTTTACATATGTAAATGATTCACATGTGAGTCATTTACATATGTAAATGACTCACATGTGAAAAATAATTCATTGTTTGTTATTTTCACACCTCTTTCAATATGAATCTTTATTGCACCAATGGTTTATATGTCTTTTTATAGTTTTTTGCAAATTTTGATAGATCCATTATGAATCAAGTGATGATATTTAATATAATAAGCATTGTTGGCCTTTTGAAGAAGATCAACGGTTTGGATTAGAAAAAAGAGGTCCATAAAAATTAGAATTGAAGATCAACAGGACTATCATTTTTTGTAAATATCTCACAATATATGAAAGAGCAACGGTTGAAATTTGGTCTACTACTCGTGTTTGGTCTTTTAATGAGACTCAACGGTTCAGATCTTGAATTTGACTCTATGATGATCCAAAAATTTGAAAAAAGTGGACTGCCTTTTCAACACTATGTAACAATAGTGTTTGCATCCAATGGCTGATATGTTTTTTGAAGATATCTCAAGATCCATTTTGAATTAGCTACTGAAATTTGACAGCATAGTTGAAAATGGCCTTTTGAACTAGATGAATGGTCCGAATCGTGAAAATGGGGCCCAGGAAATTCCAAAATTGAAGATTAACGGTCAGAATTTATGCATAAATATCTTACAATTTAAGATGGTCCAACGGCTAAAAATTTGTGTCATAGCCGTTTTGGGCATTCTAAACACTCTGGACAGTTCAAATCTTGATTGTGACAACCAGAAAATTAAAAAACAAATAAAAGGCGTCATGGGCGTTGGAAGTACTGTAGCAACGCCAATTTGGAGATGGTGTGCAACGGATTCACAGCTCATCAGGTGTGTAATGGAGAGTCCCTTTTTCCATATATTTTACACATCAAAATCATATCTAATTTACACACCACATGTGTAAAAGTTACAAATAAACATAAAATATGTGAAACCATTTCCCATATGTAGTGTTTACATATGTAAATGGAAAAAACAAACGACCCCTTAGGGACTTTTTTTTGTAGGTGTTCTCCACAGCCCCACAGAGATGCTACTTTTGATTTCTATGAAAATAGGGCAAAGAGATTTAGATTTCATATGTTTTTACCAAACTTCCATCTTCAAACCCTTCATGGTTTTTTTATCAAAATTTCAAAAATTTCAAGTTTAGGTCTACAACCGACCTTGACAAAACTATTTTTTAATCAAGCCATTTATCATTCCCATAGATTAGCTATTTCAAGGCACAATGATTGCCACACTATAATCATTATACCTCGAAGGGGCACTTGTTGACCCATAAAAAAATACAAACGCTATAGTGAAGACATTACAAGCACATTCTATGCCAAGGGGACATAAACTCTAGGATTGTGGAATGCCAAGTCAGGTACTACATCCAGATATTTAGAGCTAATGTAATTCACTTAAAAGACTTTAGATGAGCTTAGAGTGTAGTAGTTCAAATTTCAGAGTTAGTAGTTGTCACTTAACTTATCAAACATCAAATACAAGGTTCATTAGCTCAAAGTCTAAGAGTCATTGAACACACTCAAGCTTCTGAGTTACCAAAGTGGTTGAAAATCTCATAACAGCTCCAAATTATGCTTAAGAATGATGCTTCAAAATTTCAAAGCATTTGGACTTTGTTTCAGTTCTAATTCAAATTTCAATGACTATCTTCCAGCTCCTTGGGTTATTGTGACAACAGACACTTCTACATGTCAGAACCAGTTGAAACTCCTGCAAGAAGCTCAAATTATATTTAGGAGGGACTCTACAAAATTTTAGGCCAAGTGGATGTCATATGACCCAAAGTAAGCAAACATGTCAACTTTGGGTGAATGACCCCCAAGGCATATGGTCACTGATCAAAGTTGCACTTTCAAACAACCGAAGTTGACGAAATTTGAACACAAAGCTTAAGTCATACTCAAAAATTATTTTGTAAATTTTTAAGCAAAAAAGACTTCGTCTGACCATACTTCAACACTACATGTCAGCTAAGAGTCTGTGACCTCCAAGTCATGGGGGTCACTGATTAAAAATCCTACTTTTGGGAGGCCAAAGCTAATCAAATTTGGATCAAAGACTCAAAATACATTCAAAGTCTATTCCTCAAAGTTTTAAATCAACTAAACATCATTTGGGTAAAAAACAAGTTCGTTGCCTACAGTACAAGAGAATATTGACTTCGAACGTGCAACAACTAGGTCACTGTTCAAAATCCTACTTCCACAAATCCAAACTACATGACATCTGGATGGATATTTCAAGATGCCCTAACATCAGTCCCTCTAAATTTCGAATCAATCCAAGGTCATATGGGCCTCAAATAGCTAAAATAAAGTCCCATTTTCATGAAAAGTCAACAAGAAGGTTAACTAACTTCAAAACATCAAAACGGGTTGAAATTTCTATAATACACTCAAAATAATGTTAAAATAGCATCCCTCCAAGTTCCATGGAGATGGGAAATTATTCGAGTCCCACAATAGGTGGTCACATATGAAAAAAAAACCCAAAATTGGATATATTAGTGGCCACAGCCACGGTCACTAACTTCTGTACAGTCATTCCCTGCAGTTTTCAGCAATTTTCTCCACTTGTTTTCGAACTCTAACCTTCCATAACTCCCTAAACCACCTCTAGAGTCTCTAAAAGGAAGGTTTAGCACTTGGGAAAGGGTGATACACAAGTTCCATAAAGGTTACACAAAAGTTCCACAGAGGTTCCACACTAGTTCCAAGCAAATTCAAGGAAGTTCAACAAAATTCAAGCAAGTTTCCAAGAATTCACAAGGCATTTAAGGCACTTCAAGCACTCCAAGTCTACTTCTTCTCCTTCTCACTAACTTAAGGTGAGAAATGGTTTAGAGAAGGAGAAGGAGTATGTGTATCACTTAGAGAAGATGGTGCAATTGTCATCAAGTATACAAAAGATGAAACCAATTCCTTTGGTTTTCTCACTTGGGAGGGTTTTGAAAAATATCAAAAGTTGTGAATAAGCCTCTTTAGGCTTCATTCTGTCGCTCGAAAATCATAAGTTCAGAATGACACAACTTTGGCTCTATTTTGCTTATATAAAGCACCCTTTTCAGATTTGTACAAAAACAGTCCACAACCAAAAAGTGATGATTGCCAAAGGTTTTAGTCAATTCCACAGCCTAATTATACATTCTTGGTGGTTATTCAATACTCCAAAAGTCGAAGAAAACATGCTCTAGCACTCTGAAGGCATCACATATCTGAAACAGAACAAAAATGGAGGCAAATAGCTTTTTTGCCATTGTCTGCCAGTGATCGTAGCCCACAGTCAGTGGCAAGAGACTAGTGACTATGGGCCATGGTCACCCCTTTCCTACACTCTTTTTTTTTTTTTGGCATTTTAATCCCCTTTTCATGTATTTTCTTGTGGTTTCCAAGTTTAGATCACATCTAAGACTAAAGAGAGGGCTTGTAAATTTTTAAAGCTTGTAAATAACCTACATCCCCTTCGTCAGAGCATTTGAACTCATATAAACAAAGGGAGATTAATGATGAGCTGTAATTATATTGCTCATTCTTGTTAACGCTTAAAGTGTGTGAATGTTGGGCTTGAATCCATTGCATTTCACATCACATTTCGAGCGTGATTAGAGACTCAATCCAAGAAGAAAAACTTTTGAAAATACTTGGTGAACATAAGGATGCTATAGGATTGTTGTTTTTTATTTGAGTTATTTTGCGATAAAAAGAATGGAATAAACTGTATGGATTAATTGTTTATCTTACTTAATGGATTATAGCTGCTCTTATATGTTTTTATCATTAATTTTTTTGCATTTTTAATTTATTTCAAGTTTCTGATATTTTTAGTTTTACTTCAAATCAACTTCTTCAATTTCTATTGTTTGGTTTAGAAGATTCAATTTTTAATTCTTACTGAATATAGTTCTTTGTAGGGTTGACCTACTTTAGTCGCTTTTTATTGCAAACACCTACACATTTGCAATATTTTTGGATTGGATTTAATTCACATCAACTGTAGGTGCATAACCTAGATTTTTGGTGAAACCTTAAACCAAAATTTGACCAACACATGTAATAATGTGGAAAAGGGATATCTTGATCTAACAAATGCTTTTTGGATTGCTGTGAAGCATGACGATCTTGATGGGGCTCTTTCTATCGGAACTTAGTATTTTGGGATGTACCACACCATTCGGTTGCATCAAGTGTAGTGAAAATTGGGCATCCCAACCAAAGTACATTTAAAAGCACTACAAGAGAAAAGGGTTTTAACTAGGAATACAATTTGTCCCCAAATGAGTAAAATTCGTCGTCAAATACTTTTAACCACGAATAAAAATTTGTCCCCATGTTGTCGTAGAAAGCCCATCATGAATATATTCTGCAACAAATATGTGTTTGTCCCCAATATCAACATTTAGGCACTAATTTTGTTCGTCCCCTTATAGTGTTCGTCACCAAATATCCTACCTGAGATCCCCTCATATCCAACCTTTAGGCACGAATAAATTTGTCACCCTATGTGTTTGTCACCAAATTAATCTTTAGGCACAAATGTATTCGTCGCCAAAAATAGATAATCAACTACGAATGATGATTTATCCCCAAAAGTCCAACTTTAGACACAATGATTTGTCCCCAAATGTCTATTCTTTAGACACGAATTTGTTCGTCGTCGTATATAATGGTCATCACACATGTGAAGAACACAATTGATTATTCAGCGGTGATGGAATTGTTGTTGAAAATATACAATTAGAAACAACAATTCTTATTCACATAATACCCACAACAATTTGGATTCACATCATACCCACAACCATTGACATCATCACAAAATAAAAATAATGCATTTATTCAAATATCCATCCAAATATAAAAGCTTAAACATAACAAATGTCCAAACACTAATCCAAGTACTAACAAAACAAAGCCCTCATGAACAACAGTCCATGCCCACTCCATCTTCAATTTGTCAACAAAGTAAAAACAAAAAGAATTAGTGTGTTATGAGAAACATTACCTACACGAAGTTTAGGTAATATGTATGCGACTTTGATTCAAAAGAACTAAATTAGCAATATCACACTAAACTGAAATGATAAAAGTCCTACTAGTTTTCACATTTTCAGTGATATTCTCATTTGAAAGGAAAAGATTTCTGAGCATTAAGTTGAAAACCCTTGTATTTTCATTTCCTCCACTTCCTGTCACAATTTGGAAATGAGAACCTACAGAAGATGCCACATAACTCACACAAGTGTGAACTTTCTTTCACAGAAGATGACATCTTGAGAGTTTGAGCTCCAACATAAATATGGTTGTGAACTAGTTATCCTCAATTCCATATGATTTTTTTTTTAGTTTTAATGAGATTCACCTTCATAAAGGAAAGCTTTGAATATGGCTGAACTCTCTTTCAAGGTTTAAATAGACAATTTCATTGAATTCTTATGCTTATTATCCCCATTGGAGGATCTAAACTTAATTCTTCAATGCAACCTTTTTAATAATGAACATCAGCCTTCAAAAAAAAATTTATACTTAGCACCTTCCATATTCTCCATAAGGTAGGATCTTGACAAATATAAACTAATACTCGACAATCACAACCAATTCAGTTAGGTAATGTAATTAAGTTTAAACAAATACAATACTTTAGTTTTTCAGTAGCAAATGTAGTATTAATGGGCAATGCATTAGAATCTTGACAATCTTAATCCAAGCAGCTGGTAAAATGAATATATTCTTATAAACAAGATTGGATAAAAAAATTAGCATTGAACAGAATGTCCTAGATGATGGGTTCTGAAACCTTATCATATCCTCTCAGCACCATCACCTTAAAAATAATTTTGCATGCATGATATAAATTTTGTTGCACTAGTTCTTATCACACATCTAGGCACTATGATTTCATTAATTTTTTTTAAGGAAAACACTAGAAATGCTTGACTAAAAGGAAAAAGATGTGTATTTGCAACAATAGCATCATAAATCATTATAGCTGCAGAAGGTCCCATGTCAAAACCACTAATATGCTTACTAGAACAAAAAAATAAAAACAAATTGAGTTTAAAATACATCTCATACCAAGATAGTAGGAAAAAAAGCAAAAAAGGGATAAAAGAAAAAAGAATTTGGAACACTTTTATTCCTTTCCTATAAATAGAACACCCTCTCCCTCCACAAATCTCTCTCTTGCTCTCCTATAGGTTTCCTTTCTAAGTGATGTTTTTCTCTCTTTCACCCTTCTTTTGCAAGTCATTATGTTAGAATTATTGCATTCTTCTCCATGTTGCATCATAGCATGTTTATTAAGTTTCTTAGCATGCTGTCACATGGAATTCATGAGTATATGTTATTTCTTGCCTTGTCAGTGGATGCATCATCTTCTAGTTATCACCACCATGGGTCCCCAGCCCAACCCACTTTTACAGTCTTCTTCTTGTTCTCCTTCTCCATTTTCCAAACAATGCCAACCTTTGCACTACCTTCTTTCCTTAACTTAATCCACCTTCAATTGGAACAAGATCACACCAAAACACATTAGCCTGAGCACTGTCTTCCTCTATGCCCCTCATCTTCTTCCTCTTTTTTTTACACCTTCTCACGCGCACAAACCTTTACTCTCATTATGTTTGGATTTTCTGTTCTGCATTCCAAATCCACGCAGAACTCCTCCTTCATCCTTCAAACACTTGTACAGAAATAAGCCCCACTCTCATCATTCCTATAACTCCCTGTCCACATTCCAGATCCATGCAGAACTCCTCCTTCATCCTTCTCTCATTGTTCTCGACATATCATCAGCATTTCCCTCAAATCATCAGCGTAGACACCCATCTCCTTCTTCCCTGGTTTTTCTTTCCACTGTTTCTCTCTTCATTCACCTTCTCTGTAACACTAAAGAACTCATCTTCTTTCTTAGTTTTTCCTGTGCATAGTTTTCTGCTCTTTTCTCTTACTCTGTGTTCTATTTTTTTTGCTTCTGCTATCTCCTATGAATCTCTTTTTTCTCCTGTTGTTTTCTGTTTCCTTTAACTCTGTTTTTTGATTTCCTACTTCTCCTATCTCCTCTAAATCTCTTCTTTCTCCTGTTGTTTTTTATTTCCTCCTACTGTTTTTTGTTTCTTTACTTCTTCCTATCTGCTCTAAATCTTTTCTTTCTCCTTCCAGTGTTGTTGTTTCTTCTTCATCTCCTTCTTCTACTCCCCCTTGTTGCCCAGACCCAACCCATTTTCCAAATATAACCCAGCTACTGTTAGTATATGTTGTTTTATGTTTTTTCCTTTCTCCTATCTCCTCTAAATATCTCCTTTCTCTTGGTATTACTACTGTTTCTTCTTTATCTCCTTCTTCCACTCCTCCTTGTTACCCAGACCTAACCCATTTTCCAAATAAAACCCAACTGCTATTAGTATAGGCTATTTTTTGTTTTTTTTTTCCTCATTTCTCCTATCTCCTCTGAATCTCTTCTTTCTATTGCTATTACTGTTGTTTCTTCTTCATCGCCTTCTTCCACTCCTCCTTGTTGCCCATTTTGTAACTTACAGAAACTATTGTTTCCTCCTGCTGTTTCCTCCATTTTCCTGCACTTCTTTGTTTTATCTCCTTCTCTTGCTTCCATAGTTTCTCTTTTCCTTCTTTGCATTTCTCCCACTATTGCCAAAACCCGTCTCCATGCATATGATCATTTCATTAAACATGAAAGTCTACCGCATATAAGAAAAATAATACACCATGAAACCACATTATAATATAACATAAAACCACATTAGTATATGCTGTTTTTTGTTTCTTCCTACTGTTTTCTTTTTCTTTCCTTTCTCCTATCTCTTCTAAATCTTTTCTTTCTCTTTCAATACTATTGTCTCTTTTTCATCTCCTTCTAGAAAACCAAATGAAAAACCAAGCCAAAGACAAAGGCAGTGAGAGACTATCACACCCTCATTCTCATTAAAACAAGATCTTACTCGGTCTGTAGAATTTATGCATATTCATCTGTAGATGGCTACAGATGAATGTAGAACTTATACGAAAGTTATCTGATGAATACAGAGGAATGTAGAATTTACAAGAGAGTCATTTGTAGATGGAATCTTTGCTCAGTCTCTAACTCGGGGGTTCTGTATTCTTCTTAGAGCTTTGTTCAACACTTCTTGTACTCCTCCCTGTTGCCTAAACCCAACCCATTTTGCAAATAAAACCTCCTGCTGTTTCCCCTTGTTGTTTTCAGTTTCTTTCGTTTCTCCTATCCCTTCTGAATCTCTTTTTTCTCTTGTTGTTACTGTTGTTTCTTCTTTATCTCCTTCTTCCACTCCCCCTTGTTGCATAGACCCATCCCATTCTGTAACTTACCCATCCCATTCTGTAACTTACACGAACTGTTGTTTCCTTCTTTTTTCCTGCTATTCTTTGTTTTCTTTCCTTCTCTTTCTTCTACACATTCTGTTTTCCTTCTTTGCATTTCTCCCACTGCTACCAAAACCCATTTCCATGCATATGATCATTTTCATTAAACATGAAAGTCTACCTCATATTAAAAAAAATAACAGACCATGAAACCACATTCATGGATCAAAAAACCACATATTATAGGGATGAAAAAAAACAAAACCTTACCTGTATTTAAATATTTAGAAACATAGAAAAAACACAAACTTACACAAAAATACCTTGGTAGTTAATTTATTCAAAAGTAAGATCTAAAAAAACAAGATCAAAACAAGGAGGCAAAGAAAAAGGAGAATAAAGGAAGTATAGTAAAGTTAAATCTAAATAAATTTCTGAAACTGCTAGACACATTATAATTATGTGTCTGCTCTATTTCAGTTTTCTCATTAACCCAATCCATCTCTGTCTTCAATTGTCCATTTAGCACAATCAAAACTATGAAAAAAAAAAAGCAATATAGGCCTACTCTCTTCTCAAATAGCATATAATATGAAGAAAATGAGATATAGGCATACTCACTTATTGCAACCATTTTAAATATTGGTTCCTACACTGCGAGAATGAATTTACTTATCGTGAATACCTTGTCTAACTACCAGACAGTGAGGCATCTGATGTGACAAGAGGAATATTAATCTTTGATTGATACAGCCTCATCATGGCCTCAAGCTCCTCGAACTTCTTCTTCTGCATGTTTAGTTCTAACTGCTGGCTCTAAGTCAATCCCCTCAACGACTCAACCTATGCTTACTAGCTCTTAGTCAATCCCCTCAATGACTCAACCTCCAATCACAAGGCATCCATACACACGTCATTAGCTCATGTCTCAGCGGCCACAAATGTGAAGTAAGAGGGCTTCGAACCGACTCCATATCCTTTCATGTACCATCGCTTCTCACCAAGCACTTACGTTACAATATGCTCCTGTGAGACTTCTCCAAATTCTAGCTAAAAGGCCGCCTTGCTCCACTTTTGCATCTCCGCCTATCATTTTTGAAGTGATCAAACATTTAGTAACAAACTTTATAGTTTCAAACAAATAGTTAAAACATCTACATGCTAATATCATAATCAATACATAAATGATGCACTGCACAAGCGGGGGATATCCAATCATTGGTACACTTCCTCTAATGAGACTCCTTATAGAAGTCTACAATTTTTAGCCCCTCCCCTTCATTCTCTGCTGCCTAATTCAATTTGAATTTAAATGTTAGTTTATAGTGTAAAGATCACATATTGACGAGACATAATTTGAAACTAAAGAATACATCACCATTTTATACATCACGGAAGGAAATGATCTGGACCCCATAGTGTGATTATAGGGCAACTGTTTTCAATTCTCAATATTTTTCTTGTTTCTGAAAAATAGTTTGATTAAATAACACCAATCATATAATATTAATTGTGAATATTTCAAATTGTAAGTATCCTCTGTTACCATGAATCGAGAACTCTTCCAACCAATGTCAATTAGCCACCTCCAGACCTCTGGATCCATATCTATGTATGGCTTGCTATAAGGGTCCTCACCATCCTCCACCAGCTTCTTGTAATGCACTCACATTTTATGGCCCCAATTCCTATATCGCTCCTAACATTTCCTATCAACAAGACGGATTACAACTGGGTCCTCCTCGTACTTTTCGATTTTGAACTTGTCCTGCACACATTCATGAATTTCATTGTTAAGAATTATCACATTTTAGAATAAGACCATATGGAACTATTATTTACCCAGACAGAGTACACAATGGATGCTCTAATCTGGGGGTCAATATTGGACCAGTACATTACTCCTCGAATGGGGGCCATACTCCTAATCTCTACACCAATTGCATTGGCCAAGTTAGCGGCATTGTCCTCAGCAAGTGCATTGAATCCTGGAGGAATCAGAACAGGCAGCCTGGAGCCACGACCTATTTGTGAAATGATCTTGTCTAAGCCCTTCCCTTTCATTTTGCCCTGAACATTTCTCAATGTTGAACCTGCCAATATCCTAAATTTGTTTTAATAAACTCTTGTAGAAGGAATTTTGACAACAAAGTTAAGCACACTATGTATTGTTAACATTTACCCATGCTACTCAGCTACGTAGTGGGGTTTGATGTGGGGCTTGAGGACACCATAAGGCGAGGGCATACTCTTGGCACATGCCCCAAGAGATCAGTCGACGCAGATGCGGATGATGATAGTGTACGCCATGGGCTACTATGACCAAGCCTCATGCTCATCATCTGCAACTATAAAACACAAGTATATAAACATTAAGTAAGGCATGACTATGAATTAAACAATGTGATCATAATCACCAAGCAAACAATACCTTTTTCCTTCGAGTATTACCAAACTCATCATCAAAGTCATCCTCCTCATCTTTACTTGGAGAACTTAGCCCTACCTCCTCACCCGATGATGGTCGGTATCCGTCATGATGACCCTCGCATCCCTTTCTTTTTCCCTTTTCACGTGAAACCTTGGACTGATTCACCCCCATGTATATATGTGCCAATTGATGCAGCCCCAATGCGTTCATTTTATCTTCGTTCTTTTTCATTCTATCATGCCTTTGCTTCTCATAATAATGGGACACGCCCCCGGGTATGACCCATAATTTTCTCCCTTTATTCATTTGTGATTCGACTACATAATAACATACAAATTAACATAAAGTAAAACAAATAGCCCACCGGTGGGGATGAGATTTTCACATAAGCATGACAAAAATTTGACATGGAATATAATGGCATGAAACAAGAAACATAGCAAAATACATGCACACATTATAACATATAAAATGAACAAATTAAGAATATCCAAAAGAAGGTTCTACATCAGGATCTATATCAAAGTCATCATCAGGCTCATTTTTTCATCATCGTTAACTGGCTTCCGCATTGATTCTACTCGGCTTCCGGACTTCAAAAGCACCAGCATTGGAATAATCTTAGTATCAATATCATTCCGCCTAATCGGTAGTGTGTGGGGATCATCCACAACGATAGGGACAGCATCGTAACTTTCTTCCTGTTGGAACACAACATCGGGAATGGGAAATTCAGCATCATTAGGTTCTACTCCATCTTGTTCCTGCACATCTCATATCCCACAATGTTTGACTCATTCTACGACTTTCCAATTTTGACCTAGTTTTGTATTATTAACATAGAACATTTGCTGTACTTTGCTTGGAAGGACAAAAGGATCATCTTTATACTATGACTTCTTACATCAACGCTCGTGGTATGTCCATCTGTGCGACATGTTCTGTCACTTCTGGTGTTGAACCATTCACATTTGAACAAAACAACTTTATGCCCAAAGATATAGTTCAATTCCCAAATGCTACAAAGTAACCATAGAAATCTTGTCCATCATTACCCCTCTGCACGACAACCCCACTATTTTGAGTCTTGAGACGATCATCCTGGTCTTTGGTATAAAATCGAATGCCATTAAACAAGCAACCTAAGTATATACTAACTAGTCCATGAGGACCATTTGCTAATGACCACAATTCATCAGTTGCTTAGTTGACCCCTTGACCCCGCAATGCATTAACCTACACAAACCACATATGTTAAGAATGCATTCATGGGAAAATTAGTAAGCATGCATGTCACATAAGATTCTAAATCTTACACGTTTTTTCAACCATTCCAAAAATTCTCTACGCAATCTATTTTTGATGTTACATGCTATTTCATTTCTTAACAGACTCTTGTATTCACTAATCACAAACATGTGCGTTGTCAGTAACATATTACGATAAGTAAGGCATGATTCAAAAAGACCGAATGAGATAGATCCACACATAAAATGGAATGCAAACTTACAACATATATGGGTCCACCTCCTCATTATTATTCAATACAAACCAATGAGCATCCTCCATTACCTCCCGGGACACATTGGGTGCCCTTATGATTTGTCCAAACGGATAGACTCTCTAAGTAAAGACTACTAATTCTGGGCCACTCTCACCTCCATCTTCATTCCGTTCCGATCGATTAAATACAGTTTCCACCCCATCATCAAGATACATAGAACAAAAAGTAAGACATTCTTTGACAATGTATGCTTCTGCGATGGAACTCTCTAGATGAGCTCGATTAGACACAAATTTTTTTAGAGTTCTGAGTTGCCTTCAAACAAACAACAATACATTAGTACGTTAATATCATGTGGATCACACAGTTAAGGTTATTTGCATAAACTACCTTTCAATTGGATACATCCACCTATACTGCAACAGAGCAACAAGCATGGCTTCGCGAGGTAGGTGAATAGCTAAATGGACCATAACATCAAAGAACATAAGAGGGAAAATCTTTTCTAGCTTCCAAAGAATGAACACTATGCGTTCCTCCATTTTATCCAATTCTGACACCCGCAAATTCTTCGAACACAGGTCTTGGAAGAAACTTCCCAACTCAAACAAATTTGTACAAACTTTTTCATCAAGATACCCACGCATCCCAATTGGAAGAATACACTAGAGAAGGACATGGTAGTCATGGCTTTTCAAGCTTGACAGCTTATCACCCTCGGTGCTCACGCACCTAGAGATGTTAGCTGCATAACCGTTAGGGTACTTTATCGACTTCAAAAACTCACAAAAGCCTTGTCGCTCCTTCGAAGTCAATGTGTACGATTCTGCGGGCTTTTCTGTGACCCATACGATCGCCTCTTCAAGTGTAAATCTTTCTTTATCTTCATATCCTCCAAATCCATACGTGCCTTTTCGGTATCCTTGTTCTTTCCTTTTATATTCATGAATGTCCCAATAAAACTTTCACATATATTCTTCTCTACGTGCATGACATCTATATTATGCCGGAGATTTAACATCTTCTAGTATGGCAACTCAAAGAAAATGCTTTTCTTTGTCCAATTTAGTACTTAATCTTCCCTCTTTGCTTTCTTGAAGCTAGGATGCTTCCTAAACTTAACCTCAGGCAAGGTATTAATTGCTCTGTTATTTGTTCACCTGATAGTTCCACAGGTCTAAATTGCTCCTCAATCTTACCATTAAAGAGCTTACTCCTCCACCAAGGATGGTCATCAGCCAAAAATCGATGAGTACCAATGTACCTTATCTTTCCATTCAACATTTGTGATGACGCATCCTCATTACAGGTAAGGCAAGCCAAAAACCCTTTGTAGACCACCCAGACACATTGCCATAAGCAAGGAAGTCATTAATTGTCCACATAATACTGTATGCATTCAAAATGTTTGTCTAATCGAGGCATCATATGTACTTACACCACTTCCCACAACTATTTCAACTCATCAATCAACGGACGCATATAAACAGTAATGTCTTTTCTCGAGGCTGTCGGTCTAAGAATATGCAATGACATCATGTTGAACGACTCTTTCATGCACTTCCACGATGGCAAGTTATACTGCATCACTATCACAAGCCATATACCGTAGGAAGTACTCATGTTTCCAAATGCGTTAAAACCATCAGTGGCAAACCCTAGTCTTACATTTTGAGAATCCATAGCAAGCTTAGGACGCTTCCGATCAAAGTCCTTCCACTCCTTATTATCAGTCAAATGCCTTGATATGCCCTCATCTACACACTTCTCCTTGTGCCATCTCATTTCTGCGGTTGTTTTTCTCGACATAAACAATCTCTGCAACCTCGGAGTTAGTGGAAAGTATCACAAAATCTTTTGAGCAATCTTGTTCTTGTCATCATTCAGTTTGTATCTAGACTCACCACATGTCGGACAATTCTTCAAATATGCTTTGTCTTTCCAGAAAAGAGCACAATCATACTGACAAGCGTGAATGCACGTATAACCCAAACCCAAGTCACACAAGAACTTCTTAGCTTCATAGAAGGAAAATGGAATCAGAAGGTCACTCTCTAGTAGAAGATCCTTCAATAACCCCCATGAGCATGTCAAAACACTTATTGCTCATCCCATTCAACACCTTTAGATAAAGCATCTTAATGATGAACGACAATGTAGTAAACTTTTGGCAACCCAGGTACAATTCACGCTGAGCATCATTCAACAATCTTTCGAAGTCATGCACATCCTTCTCCCTCTTAACACTGTCAGGCAATTCGTCCTCCTCAGCATCATCATTCATGATATTTCCCATGAAATAGTCCTCCAACATATCATTCAATCCATCCTGATCCTCTAATTCATCTAATGCCATTGGTTCCACAACATTTTCATCCTCGTCAAGGTTTTGATTTTGGTTCATGGAAATTGATTCCCCATGATGCAACCATGTGTTATAGGATGATGAAAACCCTCTCCTGATCAAAGAAATTCCACAACTTCCTTTCTATGTCATTCAAAGTTCAAGCAATCAATACAAGGGTAATGAATCTTATCATCCAGGTCCACACTACCCTCTGCAAATTGAATAAATGACTTAACCCCCTCTCGATACTCTTTACTCATTATATTCCAAATCGACATCTAACTCTTGTCCATAACTAGTCTACTACAAAAGCAAGGTTAATATCAAATGACATGCATTCTGACCTTCAACTACACAATTCATGTAATGTACCCATACATGTGTTACATGTTTTGATGCCTTTATTAAATAGTTGCAAAAACCACCCACTTTTCTTAATTTTACAAATAAGAATCTCTAAAGTAGAGTACAAACCAAATTAAATACAAAAATTTTCTAAAACTAAAAGTCATAAATCCAATATTTCCTAAAGTTGATGCAAAGCTAACACACAAATTATAACTTCCAATAAAAGAAAGTTAGTAAAAATTAAACTATAAACTAATTTAGAAACATATCAAAGTTAATAACAATTAACAAGGAAAGTTAGTATCAATCAATCAATCAAAATAAAGGCAAAAAAACAACTTTCTCAAATTAGAATTCCTCGAGTTAGACGTCCCATTTTTTAGGAAACTTTTCATCCTTTGAAAACTTTGCATCAAAAAAAAATTCAGAAACAATCTAAGTCTAAAAAGAAATCTTAATATTATCAAAATCCTAAAATTAGAAACTAACCTATGGCAAAGTTCATAAAGTTAGAAATTCAATGCAATGTATACCATGAGAAAAACCTATTACAGAAATTTAAATATGATATGCAGACTTTGATACAATTATGAACTTAACCTACTATAAACCTAATCTTTATTTAATGACTAAAAAACACACTTGAATGATACATGATTTCAATTAAAAAGAAAAAAGGAAAAGTTTTGAAATAGAAAAAATTATGCATGAATCCTGAACAGGCTCACACTTTTTCTAGTACCTTCCATTGGCACCCTTTGTTAAAGATTGAATTTGTATTAAAGGTAAGGAAAAGAATACAATGAAACCCATGAGTTAATAGTATATATCCAGGAACATGTGCAAAGCAAAAATTACAAAACTACTTCACAAGGATGAGGGACACTTTGACATTGCTGTGAATAAAGTAGCAGTTGTATTCTAGTAGCTGTTTATCTTCAATTCCTACACATATAAATGTTGTATGCGAATTGGAAGTGCAATATTACAAGTCGTTAAAATCGGTGGACCTAAAGCTGATAAAGCATCTGCAACTGCATTTGCTTCTCAAGCACAGAAGATAGCTACCTGCTATCCAGACCCTTTTTAAGAGAGGCTACAATGATTTTCCCATGCCAATCTTTAGTTATATATCACAGAGGAACTTTCTAGCCTTTAGTAACTATTTCTAAAACATTTTTTTAGAAAGATGATTGTATTCAAAACTCTAATCGAAGGAGTTTACAGTATAAGAAGACTAACTATCTCTAAACCATCTCAAAATATTTTTTGATTTCTTCTTCAATTAAAGTTATCCACAAATTCATCTTCATCATTTCTGGTTTTATCATTTTATCATTTCTAGGAACTCCACACAATTCTTCTAAGCATGTTCATCTCAACCACATGGACTTTAACTTTTTCAAGTTTCTTTGTCGCCCACCATCAACTCCATACAATACACTAGGCATAACTATTGTCATTAAAAAGTGCCCCTTCAATATAAGAAGCAATCAATGATCCCAAAACATTCTACTCGCTGGTGTCAGTTTAGCTCACATTGTACTGACTCTACCAACCATATCCAGTTCAAACCCTCTGTTATGTTCAACAATAGCTCCTAAGTAACAAAATCTATCGCACTTTCATAAATAAATGACTAATGATCATTGCATTTTATATCTAGCACTTATAATGATTTTTCATAAATGATAAAATTTACACCGTCCTCCTAAAAAAAGAACCACCAACATGCCACTACTTGTATTAAAGGCAAAGCCACCCACTTACCTAATCAAGCTAGTGGAGTTTCCCTCTCTACCTATCTCAACCACCTTTCAATCCAACCTTTTTATATTCCATCTAAAATAGAAAAAAAAACAACACAAAAACAAAAATATAAGCTCTCTACATTTCTACTCAAATTATTTAAAAAAAAATCTTATTTTCCATTTAAAATAGTAAAAAACATTATACATTGCCATTAAAATGAAACATAAAAGACCTGTTTTTTATCCTAACAAATCTCTACCAAATTGCCACCATTTTGTCAAAAGAGAGAATTAAAGAGACAGAACGATCACAAAAATGAAAGAAGAACAATTAGAGAAGAGAAAATAGGAAAAAAAAATGAATACCATTTCCCTTATTTCTGGTAAGAAATCCCAAATCAATATGCATACAATTAAATAACAACAAAAATCAATAACCCAAAACGAGAAGAAGAAGAAGAACTACCCATCAAAACTTAGCAATCTTCTCCTCCAAAACCCTAACCCATACAAACCCACAATTTCAACAATATCATTCAAGGCATTTGACCAATCCATTCTCATTATACTTCATACATCTCTTTAGCTGCCCTTCCAAAAAATCTTCCAAACCAGATCTAAAACCTCGATTCCTCTAAGCAAAACATCAAAAAAAAAAAAAAAAAAAAAAACTAGATCTGCTCCTACACTTGATTGCTATAGGCTACATATGATCAAAACCACATCAAGATGCCAAAACATTACAAAACATCTAGGTCAAAATCAAATTCAAAGAAAAACAAAATATTAGTCAAATGATCCAGAATCAAAACAAGATCTACTAATAGAAATCGGGGAGGAGATATTACTATTACCGAATCTAATCGATGTGGTTGCCAATGGGGATCTGAGTAGCTTGTCTCTGTCATAGTAGGGAACCGAGTAGAGAGGGTGATTGGCAAAGGCCTTGTAGTTGGGGGTGCCATCGCGCTGAAGAGAGGGGAATACGAGCAGATGGAAGCGAGTGAGTAGATGGGAATACCTAAGCTTGGATTGTTTCCTCTCTATAGTAATGGGGCGAGGAAGAAGACGGGAGGGGAATACGAGCAGATGGGAGGGGAATAAGCAAAAACACCAACCCAAAAATAAAAGAGACAACCTTGGGTGGCTTTTCGGTGATGATGGAAACGACCAAGAACATGGGAGAGGAATACGAGTAGATCGTTTACATTTTTTCAGTTTAGCACCAAATATAGCTATGCGAAATTATTTCAAGATTTGGGGACAAGTGACAGTTTGTCGCTCGATGTTCAATGAGAAACTGTCACCGTTGTTATAAAAAAAAAAAAACTTTGGCGCGAATTTGATCTTAGGGCGGGACAATATTTGGAGATGAATTATTATATTTGTAGTGCAAAAGGTAATATTTAGGGACGAACGGCTTTGATTGTCACTAAATTTCATCGCAGATAGTGCATTTTCTTATAGTGAAGTGAACATTGTCGCACTTGCATGTCAAAAAGCAATCCTTAACCTAGGATGATTTGTAATGGACTACTTGATTATTGTTTAGGTGGTAGATTTCATGTGATCATGTGTATACATTACTCGCATGCGATGTGCATGCTTTTTCATAGTCTACTGTTATGCGTACTCATCATGACCATGGACTTCCCGGCCTTAGATTTGTTTGGACTGTTGGTCTCCTTTGAGGAATTAGTGCTCATTTGTTACCCTATTTTTCTTTTTTGGGTTGACTAGAGCCTTAGTGGGTTTCTTGGGTTGGTTAGCACACACTTGTTTGCCTTGCTTCCCTTTCTATACCCCTTCGGGTTACTCATTTCTAGCTAAAATGCTGCCTGATTTTATTAGGATTTACAATGTATTAAACTTCGATAGACCTAGAATACAGGACCAGTCTTGACTTGCTTTGTAACCCTATTACTCAGTCTTTTTGGTAATCATGTATTTCATCATGTCAAAGAAAAACCTGTAGAATAGTCCATCCTTTACTTGACTACTTGATGTTTGATGAGATTATGTTATCCTTGATTATTTTCTTGACTCAAAACTAGTTCAGCCGTTTTTTAGGAGAACACCTAGTTTCTAAATCACTTAGCTTATCCCATGTGGTTACTGTGCTCTGCTCCTTGGTGTGAGTAAGTATGCCCTTAATATTGCATTCGCTGCTACTCTCACAAGGAGTAATATGTCCTTGTCATGTGCATTCACTACTGTCCCTAGGGTTGGACAATATGCCCTTGGCATTTCACTCTACTAATATTCGTAAGTGTAGTATGCCCTCGATATTGTGCTACATACTCTAAGTTGTGAGATGCATGCCCTTGTTATAACCGGTGGTAAGTAATTATGTGATTGCAAGTTGTTAGGATTATACATGTGTAGCATGATATTTAGGATTCTTGTCATTATGTATTCATTTTGCAATAACATGCCTACTCTATATGATTACTTGATCTCTTACAATTATACAAGTCTTTACTCGCTTTGATATACTTGTTGTGCTATTGATTTTGAACACTTGTCAGCCATTCATTTCTGATCCCATTACTGATCGTGAGTTCCAAGTGCAGAACCGCGATGTAGTAATAAAACTGGTGGACCAGGTCGATCCTCAGGGAGCAATGTGTTTAAGGTATTTTCAACTTGTAACCTGTCTTAAATAAAAATCTAAACTAGCCTAATTTATAATCTAACAAATACAAGTGTCCTACTTACCAAAATTAAATTAGTTACAAACCAATGAAAGAAACTTTCCTAAATCTAAAATTCCTAAAATAAAACTAAAGTTGCTGCAAAACTAAAACACAAGTTAGAACTTCCAAAAATAAAAATTAAGATTAGAAACTAACTAAACTAAACAATGTTAAAAACAAAATAAAAAAAATTAGAAACTTTCCTAGGTTAGAATTTCCAAAACTAGAAAACTTTTCAATTTAAAATCTTCAATTAAAACAATTTTAGAAAGATATTTTAATTATGAAAATTAACTAAAACAATCAAAAACATAAAACTAGAAACAAATTTAAAATTAGAAAATTAGTAAAATTTGCAGAAAATAACATAAAATTGCAGGAAGTCAAAGGCGGTAATAACAAGAAAGTCAAAGGCGGTAAACAACTGAAGTCAAAGGCGGTAATAACAAGAAGTCAAAGGCGGTAATAACAAGAAGTCAAAGGCGGTAGATTGCTCTTTCATTTTCTTATCTTAATTTGGGTTAAAATAGATTAGCAGTGTTGTCTTAGGGTCTTATTCTTCATCTTAGGTCGTCAATCTAAGTGAGAATAACAAATTTTCATTCTATGTAGAAATAAATTTCAGAATTGGCCTCTAGTCTTTTTTCACTCAAACCTCTTTAACTCCATCTTGCATTGCCTCCAAACATACAATGTATCCAAAGAGACAAAGTATATTAAAAAGGTTACTAAGATGGGTTACTAGTTGTGATTCCAATTCTATCCCAATATTTAAACAAGAACAAAAATTAACCCAGTTACAAACAAGACTAAAATTATGAACACCACAAAATCAAAGACAAGAACAATTGAAAAGAAACAAACTTTACTAGCATGAAATTGTTTTACAAAAGATTGGAAATAAAAAGCAAACAATTACATACTAGGATGGATGAGAATTCCTCCTTCTAGTTGATCTTCAAGGTTGGTGGTGTGGCTTTAGGGCTAAGCATCCTTGATGACTTGAGATGTAGAGACAAGAGAGGGAGAGATGGATGAAGAAATCTAGAGGTGGGAGGTGGGTAATTCTTCCATGAAGAATATGGGAGAAGGGTGCCCTATTTATACTTTTTCAAGTCCTACTCATTCTCAAACTTTAAAATCTTAAAAATAATAAAAAAATAAAAGAAAAAAGGGCTCCAACCAATGCTTTGGACGTGCAATATCCTTGGGGATTTTTTTTCTTTTTATTTTTCTCTTCTTTCCTTGCTTGTTTTGTCCAGAAATCCCTCTTGGATGCTTCTTTCCTTCTTTGTCTTTGCCACCTTGCATTGAGATCTTTTGGGAGATGAAATAGGGATAAGAATCCTCTCTTAGAATCAAACTTGGCCCACATGAGGTGTAGAACTTCTCCTTTTATCTCATTGCATCGTCAACTTTCCTTTTTTGGAAAGTTCTCCTTGTTGGTTCCTAACTTGAAGAGATCTTCTAGATAATTCTCCCTTGATTTTTTACTTTACTTTTTCAATCAAAATCTGATCCAAAATCTCTTTTGGACGTGGAATAGCTAGTTTGGATATTTTTTTTATTTTTTTTTTTTCAATTAAATCTTCTCCTTCTCCAAAAAGAACTCTTATGTGGCTTTCCTTGTCAATCTTTGATGAGATATTCTTCAAATTCTCTTCAAAATCTCTTGAAAATGTGCAACAAATAAATGGACCCCATCTTGGATGTTTTACAAGTGTGCCCCACACATGTGCATGTATGTGTGGGACCATGAAGCCGACTTTTTACAATTTTCTTCCAATTTCTTTTTTCTCTTCAATTCTTCTCTCCTTCTCTTGAAATCAATTCCTTGCCTCAATTCTTTACAAATGGGATACATATAATCAATTTCCTACAAAACAGGTGTTAATTCATGTGAAAAGACAATTTTACCCCTAACATCACATATGCATGACTATGGGCCCATTTCTCACGAAATGATAATAAAAATGTACATCATTCTTCATGATTTTGTATGAATGAACTAATGATGAAGAGAATTCAATTTAATTCATGAGAAAAATTATTTTCACAAAACTTTCCAAAAATAGACTTTCCAAAAATAGCAAGTTTCACGAATTTATGTAAAAAGTTTGATTTTAAGCAATTTATGCAGAAAAATATAAAAATGATTTTAAAATGAATTAACCCATTACATCACATTAAATGAGGCTCTTTCAAGTTAATAAGTCCTTAAAATGAGTCAAAATGTGTATGAAAATATGCATTTTTAAAGACTCATCAATTACCTATCTCAAGAAAGGTCCGGTGGTTCAAGAAGATATGCCTAAGAACAGGGAGTGGACAAGTGATGATGCAATGTGATGCATCAAAGGCATCGGAGTTCATAATATCACATTTTGGGTTGTTTTGAGAATATCATCTTTTATTATTTTCATTTTTGGCCAGTGTTTTTGTAAGGGCATATTTTGGGATGTAAATACCTTAATCTCATTATTTTTCAACATTAATATAATTAATCGAAATATGTTCCTTTGTGCCATCTAGTCATATACTCCATCTCATTATGTTTTTTATAATTTTTGTATTATAAATGGCTCTCACAAGCTTCCACCATGAATCCCTTAGTCCATAAAATTGCATCATAAAATCATCATTTCATGTAGAATTATGAACTTAATTAGGTTAAATGCACTATTTTTTAGTTAAATTCATCATTTCATCCGTTTTCACTTCAAAAATAGGATTTCAAGCAAACCACATGTATTTAATGCATCGTTCCATGAATTTATGTGATTTTCCAAATTTTCATGGAGACCTAGTCGAATTAGGACTCTTCATGGAGGAATCCTAGTCACATCAGGATTCCTTAAACAATCTCTAGTTTGAGCTAATTTTTGCAGAGAATGAGAATTCTGAGACTCACAGAATCTTAAAGAAAATTTTATGAAGAGTCCTAGTTACATCAGGATTCTCACATGGGACCCACTGTCAAGCAAGAACTATCATCTTAGGACCCGTATTGGTACATTGAAGTTGAAGAAGAAAGAATGAAAGAAGATGAGATCATCAAATGGGCCCCACATACACATGTGAGGGTAAAATCATTAGTGGGGGCCCACCATCTTTACACATCAATTTAAATTATCTCTGCAAATAATTTCAAAAAAAGTCAGGAAACTACAAGAAATCTCAAAATTTGAAGAGTCATCATGAAGAAAGAAGATCTACACAAGAAGGAGGGACCCACATCATCCATAGGCTCCCATTCTCCCTCTCATCCTCTTTCGCTTTGAATTTGCTCCAAAGAGATAATTCTCTTCTAATTATCTTTTCTCAATTATTCTTCCAAAAATCCAAGTAAAGATAAGAATTGTGTTGCAACAAGGAGATCACTTCACAAGAGATAGAGTTCAAGACAGCATGCAAATCCATCCTCATCTTGGATGTCCAAGAGGGCCTTTCCAATGGTCCCATGGCCAACAACAATCAATGGTCCCATCACTCCAGTTTTTAAAGAAAATCAAGTCCCACTAAGTGCAAAAAGTTCTCATCAAAGGTGGGCCCAATGTTTGATGTCTGTCAAGATAAGATTGTAGAGAGAAGTCAAGCCATCCAAAAGACTCCAAAAGCTCTCATCCTCATCTAATTAAAAAAAAAAGATTAGGAGAGAAGTCTATCTATCCCAAAGGAGATAATCACATGTCAAGGAGTCCAAATTCAATGAACCAGAGATACCAAAAAATATAAAAAGGAGTCTTTGGGGATGGGGTGGACTTACAACCCTTATAAACATAAAACCACGAATCCAACAAAAATCAACTATCAATCAACAGTGAAAAATTATAAGTTATAGTCATAACCCTTATCCAGACACTCCTTCAACCTAAGGACCAAGTTCTTCTTGTACTACTCCTTGCCATGACTCTCCTTTGTGATGCACTAATCTCCGCTCGATCACATCACACATTGAACACACAAAATTATCAATCTTCTATAAGTTATGTAGAATCATCAACTCTCTAAAACAAAGTTTCAGCTCAATCTCTCTAATGGAAGTTGTAGAGAAGTAGGGTGATCTCCAATTTGAATTCTGAATTTAAAAGAATGAGAGCTCTCTCTTAGGGTTGAGAGAAAATCCCTTTTTATAATTCCAATTTCATCCCTTAGGTTTAGACTCCATTTAGAACTCAAAATAGCACTTTGAGCTCAAATTAGAATACAATTCATGCAAGTCTATAAATAGCATCATCTAGGTCCATTTGGAACCCCAGAGATACCAGTTTGAACATCCATTCTCTCAGCTGAAAAAATTCAAACAATCGACCGACTGCACAAACCTCCATTCGAACCTCCAAAAACCTCCGTTCGAACGGATGACATTTTCATAATTATAGGCAATATAGTTTTGAAAACTTCCCAATGCTATAACTTGGTTGTTTTAGCTCCAATTGGCTAAATCTTGGAAGTTGAGGATAGCTACTCAAAATACTCGTTCCAATGGTATGTAGATTGCCCTGATCCAAGGGTTGGTTGAAGAGATATAACTATTTTTCTCCAAACACCTTCATTCAAGGGACTTGGTGAAGCACACTACATTTTAATCTAAAAATATAAAATCACAACTCTATTGGACCCTGAGTTTTGTCCAACCCATAAATTAGCCAATCACTTGAGTAATCCTAACAGTTCCTTGCTAAGAAAACAATATACTATAGGCTTATCCTTTATGATTTGTCTTTTGCATTGTTATAATTCATAACAGTTGTTTATTTCTTCCATTCGTAGATATCTCTTAAGTACATATGAGGTGGAACAATACAATGATTTCAAGATTTGCTGTAGAAAAGAAATGTTCAAAGGATTCCTCATTCCTCAGATTACCTTTTGAGTAGATGCATATACGCTATATTATATTAATATGGAGGAAAACATCAGGTTCCGGAAATCAAGAAAATTTTGTCTACTTTAGAGACTCTGTGGAGATTGATGAGAGCAGGTCCAACAATATTGACATATTTGGATTGCAAATATATTCGTGATGTTTGCATTGATGGGTAGGCTGTTATAATTAAATGAGCTGGATTCTTATGAACAAGCAGAGTATGCTTACTAATTTGACACTCGCTCCCATGAATTGGTACTTGTCCCAATTTGACACTCACCCCCATTCGGATCTCGTAGAATGTCGGTAAAGGTGGGGGAAATGATATTGCAGTATATCAAGTAACATAATTGGAGAATTTATAAATTTTTAATTTTATTTTTCTTCCATTACATAATTGATTCAGGAAAGACTTAGATCAATACATCCTCACAATTGATCTGGGACAAGCTTCCTAATTAGCCCATTATTCATATTTTTGGCACAAATTAACTACTGCAAGACCTCTATGAAGAGATAAAAGGGAAAACATCACTCTAGACAAAAATGAACCATTAGTTCAATAATGTTGAATGGTGACATTGAACTTGATCACTGCATTGAGGTTAGCCAAGTCAAGGTAAACTGTCTCCAACACCGCAAACCCCTGTGCGAATCGAAAATACCCTGTTCCAGACACCACAGACACCTCTCTCTGCTTTTGGAAAAATCTGTCTGCCCCCTGGATCTCTATGGTGCTTCCATTGTACTTTTCATTAGTGAAAACTATGGAAAAGAGGAGGTGAAGATCAGAAGCATCCAATGCCGAGTTAACATAGATCCCTTGTGCTCGTCCAATCTGTTTGGACTGCCGATCTTGCTTTTCTGTGATTGCATCATCCACCGCCATGATCGTGGCAAAGTTGAGTACGCTTGAATTTGTACCGTTCTTTCCCGCCACAGGTACTGCTGTTACATTCTTACCTGATTCCCAATCTTGCATGTAGAAAACCATGCTTGTCATTTTCTCCTTCATCCTCATTCTTCTGGCTTCAAAGCTGTCCACTCTGGTTGTTATGATTACCACCAGAAATGCTATTTTCATTAGTGTGATTGGGGCCATTTGATGTATGTAAATGATCAACCCTACCCTGCCCTTTTAATCAGTTTAATTGGATAGGCCTAAGTTTATGCGAAGTTCGTGCAAGAGAGGGCCTACTTATATTGGATTGCTGATTAAGATGTTTCTAACTGGATTTGACTCAATTTTGCAAGATCGGGTTAAATTATAGCATCTTTCAATGATGACAAAAGGTTGTAGTAGTTGGGTAGTCTCATGGATTGTTCCCATTATAAGATGCTGTGGAGCTTGGAATTGTTTTCTTTCGACAAATATGTAAGTCTAAGAACTGGCATTAATGGAGCTCTCTTCTCATGGTTACTGTCATTTCTCTGCCCAGTGGGGGGCCCAGAAATTCATCCTTAAAGGGGCCACTACGTAACAATATAAAAACTTAGAGTCGCCAGATTTAATAACTACATATTGAAATTTCTAAAACTACGGGGGGGCTTTTATGAAGGTTCCACGGAGGTGCACGTAGTTGTATTTTCATCCTTGAATAATCCCAAGTCTCAATCAGTGTGCTTACCAAAGAAAGAAAAAAAAAAAAAAAGAAGCGTCAAGCAGGGTACTAATTCACTGTCAACGAATTATTCTGTGGAAAAGTGTCGGGCAGTTTCATCATTCATGGCATTAATTGAGCTCTCTTATCATGGTAACTATCATTTCTCTGCTCAGAGGCTGGCTCACAAATTCATCCTTAAAATGGGACACTAAAAATATGAAAACTTAGAGCCGCCAGATTTAAAAACTGCATAGAAGTTCTTAAAACTTTAAGGGCTTATATGAAGGTTCCACCGGTGTGTCTCTGCACAAAATCACAAAGTTTAATATACTATATGTTTGTAAATCAAATCAGGTGCACGGAGTTGTACTTTGATACTTGAATAGTCCCAAGTCTCCAACAGTCTGCTTCCAAAAAAAAAAGGTCTCAAGTAGAGTACTAATTCATTCTCAATGAATTATTTTGTGGAAAAATGTAGGGTAGTTTCAGTTTTGAGGGGTTTCTCACGATATTTTAGAAAAGAAATGTGATAGAAAATAAGAAAATAAATTGATTTCAAATAATTAAGAAATTCTAAAAATACAATAAATCATGAATAGCTTAATTTTTTTTTATTTTCATATAGTTATTACAATTTTTTATGAATGCTTCTGGCAATATTGTGATTTTCTTGCAGTTTACTGATAACCTTTTAAAATTTTGCCAGATACATTTTCATATATATTGAAATTTACATTTTCTAGTACTATTTCTTTTAAAACGAAATCTTCCTGGTTAGTAGTATTTATATCCTAAATCTATTAGGTAATATAACAAAATCTTTAAAACATCACATTTCCAAATACCCTCTTAAAATTAGGGATGTAAATGAGTCCCTGATTCTCTAATTTCTCTAAGCTTTTAACTTGTTAATAACTGAATTTGGGGCCTTATTTAGAAAAAAAATAAAAAAGTATCAAACCTGTACTAGATTCATTGAACTCCTTTAGAACTCAAAATAGCGGTCTTGACTCAAATTGGAATACAATTTGCACAAGTCGGTTAACTGCACCGTCTAGGTCTGCTCAAACCCCTAGAGATACTCATTTGAATGTCCATAGTCTCAACTAAAAGAATTCAAACAACCAACAGCCTACACAGTCCTCCGTTTGAACCTTCAAAAACCTTCATTCGAACGGATGGCATTTTCATAATTATAATAGCATAGTTTTGAAAATCTCCGAGGCCATAACTTTATCATTTTAGTTCCAATTGACCCAATCTTGGAACCTACAGATATCTACTCGAAACAAACTTTTCAACAGTATGCAGATTGCCCTGATCTAACAATTGGTTTAAGATATATATTTATTTTTCTCTTAACACCTTTATTCAAGTGACCCAATGAAACACGCTAGAGTCCAATCTAAAAATATAAAATTACAACTCTATTGGACCTCGAGTTTTGACTAACCCATTAATTAGCCAATCACTCAAATAATCATAACAATCTCCCCTCTTGGCAATTCATGGATAAAACTCCTTAGAACAAATACAAATCATCTATCCAAAACAAAAGCCCAAAACACATTGAATTTTCTTTCAAAACCTATAGAACGTATGCATTTGCAAAAAGATTTTACCTTTAATCTTCAAATGCTTCAGGAATAATTTTTTTTGCACCCTATACTAATCGAAGGAAACTAGAAGTAGTCTCATGTGGTTTGCCCACAATTAGAACATGACAAACAATTGATTATCACATGTGCCATGGTCTGCATGAGAGAGAAAAAAATCTAAGCCACTTAGGGTACACACTTAGATGCATGCCAATTATGATGGAATTATGGAAATGTCTCTACATATGACTTTGGACAAGCAAAAATATCTTATCAAGCATAATCATCACAACTATTGATTTCCACTCCAGTAGCTCTATCCTTTTTCTTTCTTGATCTCTTGTTCTTCAGCAACTCCTTTCCCAGCACTCTGTTTTTTTTTTTTTTTTTCACTTTCTTCTCTCCTTTCTCTCCTTCCATATTGCAGAATTCTCTCCTACCCTTTAGTCTCCTTTGTTCTTCTATCCTTACGCATGGAATTTGAATGAGTTTTTCTCTCATACTCAGATAATTTCATGTGAATGAGTTTTTCTCTCAAACTCAGATAATTTCATGTATATACTCACAAATATGGCTATCGAATTAAGGACCAAGCTGATTGTCCTTCCCCTACCCTCAATATTACAGGGCTAGACCTGAAAAGGCTAAAGCCTTCAAACAACCTCTTGAAAATAAGAAGAATATATATATATATTTTTTTTTACACTGCCACTAAGCATTAAGTATCAAATGAATCTTATATTATCAAACCTCTCTTATAAAAGCACCACTAACAATATGTTTGGAGAATAGTATGTTTGGATAATAGAGGCTATATGTTTGGATAATAGAGGCTATCTCTAGAAATTTTTGTTATTGGATAAAGTCATGCATGCTTTGGTGACTTGGGCCATATATGTATGGTTGTATTGTCAAAAAAGGAAAATGTTTACAAAGTTTATTTTATATCTTACACTTTTTAGGAGTTTCGTTGTCACGGCCCAATCCTAGGAATTGGGGTTAGAATAGGCCCCACGGGATGTGCATACAAAATCCCATAACAATCTGTGCATGTAAAAACACGCACGAATTACTACAAGGGAGATTACACAGGAAC
Source organism: Sextonia rubra (assembly GCA_037013555.1). Lineage (NCBI taxonomy): Eukaryota > Viridiplantae > Streptophyta > Magnoliopsida > Laurales > Lauraceae > Sextonia > Sextonia rubra. The sequence continues at coordinate 14,866,154 of JASUAD010000011.1, forward strand.
GTACAGGGAAATTTCTCCAATACGTAAATTTGCATTCGATAATAAGCAAAAGCCTGTGTAATACATTTGTAATGATCAAAAAGCAATAATAAAAGAAACATCATCCATTTCATAAATAAGCCTGAAGTCTATACTTAACCATCCACATCAATATGGTAATAGTTACTTAAACATATACAAAATCCAAAATTATGTATATGTCTATCAAATTGCTAGGTGCAAGAACATCCATAGTCCAACATGTGTAAGCTAAACAACCCAACAAGATAACACATTGACGCTCTTCGTGGGACGACTAATAGAAGACGACATCTTCATTGCACTCGTCTACTCCCCGAGATTTCATTGAGGTTCCTACTAGGGCGCGTCGTATGCCATACTGAGTTGAGTTAGTACCTGTAACATCAAGGATAGCACTGTTAACACTACGGTTAACTAAATATAGAGATATATAAGACCATCATAATGTATTAAGTGAATTTGAAAAAATATTGATTAAAGAAAGCAATAATAGTGAACTAGGCATGTTGTGCTTAAGTAAACATGAATAACGAGTCAATACAGAATGTCAAACATACTAGTTGGCATCCACGAGGCCATATTCTCCCAAACGAGAGCGTATCATCTAAAGAGAGCGTGCATATGAGACGCTAAGGGATCAGACTAACTTCCCGATGAGCACCGACAACTCCTCCGTGGACTACTACAGGAGCGATATAAGAGATACAAAAATTAGTCTCATCGAACCCAATAAGGGTGCAAGCTAAGTGGTGCCGACTTAACGTATCAAGACCAACTTAGATTTATATCTTTCATACATTTCATATTATACATAAAGGCGTTTGGGTCATCCGATCACATTCATTCATAAAAATCGGAATTATTTAATATCTGATAATCAATTAATGTATACTTAATTGAACTATATCATTTTGAGGGCATGGTTTCTTAACAATATGAATGTATTTAGATTGAGTAAGTATCAAGGATAATTACTAGCCAACCCTATGCTAGATAATCCGTGATCCCAAGAGCATTTAACACGATGTATTCATAAAACGTCTGGTGTTATTGTGTTACTCAAATCTCGGTGGTACATTGTATATGCAAAGGACACCTCTTCTTATGTTAACACCCATGACATGACATTGGAAATTCATCTGAAAAATCGAAAAGGATAAGTGACAGCTATACACGCGTCATCCTTATCATTTGATCACCATTGGGCTAATTTAATTGGAGAGAAGGTGTCATATCTAAGGCCCTACAAAGTCATTTGAAATCCTTAATATCCTAAGTTCACAGTGTTCTTATGGCTTAATCATATGCATTTTACAGCTTAGCCGAGTGGCTCAATTTTCTTCTTCATTCCATGCGCATTTACGGCTCAACCATATATTGGCCTACGGCTTAACCCTGCTAAGCCTATGGCTAGGCTACGGCTGGGATATGGCTTAGCTATAGTACAATTCACGGCTTAGCAGTGGGTGAGCCATAGAGTAATTCTTGATTTTGGGTTCTCGGGAAAGTTCGCTGTGGAATGTATTACAGCTTGGTTACGAGAGGGTTACGGTTTCGCCATAGTCCAATTTACGGCTTAGCCGTGGGTTCGCGGTAGGTCAATTGTGGGTTTTGAGCTCTCTAGATTTTGAGCCGTAAAACACTTACGGCTTAGCCATGAGCTTCACCATAAGCTTCGAAATTCCTAAAAATAGTTTCTGAAGTACGAGTTCATGTATAGAACTCTACAAGTTAGGTTCCTATGAGGTTTGTTTGGCTCCAAATTATCATCTTAGGTCGTACTTGCCCACATATCATTAGTATTACATAGTTATACTCATTATCACCTAATCCCACATATATGTGTACTTAGTCAAGTGTAGATGAGCTGCAATTTGCATTTAGAGTAATCACATCAAGAATCAACAAGGTTAGACATGCATGTAGTTATATATACTAATATACTTGCCTTTTAACACCGTGCTTGACCCCTACCAACTTCTCCTAGTTGTGTAGTTGAGAAGATTTCAATAGAAAATGGGTTCTCTACATGAAAGACATGCAAAATGGGTGATTCTCAAATAGAATGCATGCATGTTGTACTTTGAGTCTCCTTGACTCTATTAAACCCGAGGAATTGAAATGGAGGTAGAGATTCACCTCATAGAGCTGTAGATTGAAGATGAAATATTGAAATTGGTGGATTCAATGAAGGAGATGCACAAGAAGTTGAAGAAGGAGGTAGATGGAAGTTAGTAGAGTCACATGCAAGCTCTAAGGATCCAATTTTTGCTTGAAGATTGAAGAGGAGATGAGAAAAGAGTGAAGATGGAAGATGAGCTCCGGCAAAAGAAGAGAAGGATGCAATGAAAGGAACGATGGAATCTCTTTTAAACTTAATTTTTTCTGAAATTTACATGCAAGTCCAATTCTTTTGAAAAATTACAATTTAAGGCAATCGGGCTTCAACTGGGCCCGGATAGATCCAAATTGAGCTGGGCCAAATATGAAAGTTAACCTACAAGATGAAATGCTCATGATGCAATTGATGTGGTGCCAAAATGATACAAACCATTAGACTCTAAATTATAAAAAGGCCCTTAACTACCTAGGTAAAGTTCGCATCCAATTACCTACCCAACTAAAACCCAATAAGAATTAAAAACAATATAAATTAAGGCCAAAATATATTAATTAATAAGAAATCGAGCTTAATTAACATCAATTACAATTAAGTCGGGTTAGGACCTTACAGTTGTTGTGCTAAATCATTCTAATTTTAAAAGTTTTGTTACCCTTTTTTACTTTCTTTGAGAAATATAAACAATTTATGTTCACTTACTTTGTTATGAATTGACATTACCTTCAAAGAGTACTCTATATATTAACATTGTTTCATTTTAGTCAAAAAAGCAAATATACTTAAAAAATCACTAATAGTTTAGACTATAAAAAATTGGGAAGTTATAATTATCTATTTAAAATGATATTTAGATCACCCCAAATCCTCAATGTTCCCTATACATACAAACTACCTTTATAAATTAGGTGGCATCCCAATTCACTTCATATACTTAAAAAAAAGTATATCCTTGTTAACAAAACTACACCTCCTTTTACAATAGTAAGAAAATGTAAAAATAATATTAAAAACCTAAATAAAAGGCGACAAACTATAATAAAGGAATCGGAAGCAATCATTCACACTTATTTCTTATGCATTCAGTATAGTACATAATTTAGATGATTAAGTGGAGATGAAATGAATCAAGTATTATGTGTATGTAATTTTAGGACATTTTGTAATGGTATGAGTGTGAAATTACCTTTATATCTGTATTTTATTACTATTAAGTTAATGTTACAAGGGTTTTATAATATATATAACAACAACAACAACAATAATAATAATAGGGCCTGGGCCAAGCCTAGTATTGTCCCAGCTTGACTCTAGAGCTTTTTACTAGAAACAAAAGCCCTAAGTTTAGGGGCTTTTTGAGAGCCCGATTGATAGGCCAATTGGCAAACCGTTGGTTAGGGGTAGGGGTGCTCATGGATTGGGCCAACCTTACGAACGATCCATGCTTTGGCACAAACATGGATATGTAATCTAGGCCCATTTAATTATTGGGATAGGATTGATTCAGTGAGAAAGCCCAAGTACTGGCCCGGATAAGCAATGTTTATTATTTAGTGATAGTTGGCCCAAACAATGACATAACCACTAAAAAGTTCATGCAAGTAAAAAAATACCCAATTATGCCCTTGCAACTGACTAAATGGGTGGACTTCGGCCTGATATTTACAACCCATATTGGGCTTGAGCCATACACAAACCTATGTTTCAAAAGTTGGGTCGGGTCTAAATATGCCTCAAGCTAGCCCAACCCTGGAACGGTCCTATCTAGGGCCATTGCTTTCTATTTCCATGTTTCCTAGATTTTATTTCCATTGGGAGTACTTAGATTCTTGTCAAGTTAGGTAAAGTATAGGGTGGCTACAAATGTTTCTCATCATTACAAAAAGAACTATACAACATTACAAGTGGCATGTTGGTGGGTTCTACTATTTAGCTTTGGAATCTTATTCAGTTAGGTAAAGTGTAGGTTGGCTACAGATGTTTGTAGGTTGAAAAAGAGTCTCTGCGGGCTAAAACAAGCTCCAAATAGTAGTACAAGAAGTTTAATTCACTCATGGTGAGCCACTAGTACAAGAGCGAAATTACAAGTCATTGTGTTTAAGCAAATCATTGTGCTTATGCTTGTAAGTTTGTTGGTGGCAAATTTATTATCCTTTTAATATATGTAGATGATATTTGTATAGTTAGACATGATAGTGAGATTATTGGCAAATAGGAGATGCCAAAGACTTTTGACAAGCAGGACTTGTGCCTTGTGGGACAAACATTGCGGATGTAGATAGTTTCTGATAGGAATGCCAAAAGTTGTGGTTGTTACAGGAAAAGCAAACTCAATGGATGTTAAAAAGATTCAGCTTGAAAAATCATAAGCTAGTTATCATGCCTCTAGCCAATCACTTTAAACTAAGTAAAAGCTTATGTCCTAATGCAAAAGAAGAAAAAGAACGGATGACTTCTATTCCATACTTCTTTACATTGGGGAGTCTTATGCATGTCATGGTGTGTACATGGTCAGATATTGCTTAAGCAATGGGTTTAGTGCATAAATATCTCTCTAACCTATGGAAAGAGAATTACGAAGTAGAAAAGTGAATTTTCAAGTATTTGAGAGGTGCTTTCAAGCTTTTCGTGTGTTTCAAAGGCTCAAGACTATCGATGGAAGGTTTATACAAGCATAGAGCAAGCAATCTTAATAGTAGGCTATCGACTTTCTAGGCATTTGTTCACTTTTATAGGGGGAGGTGTGTTCTAATAGCCTAAGTTGTAGAAGTCCACAACTTCATCTACAACTGAAGTGGAATACATAACTACAAATGAAGTAGGAGGAGGAGATTTGATTGAAAAGGTTTCTTTAAGAACTGAGTTTGAAGTAAAGAGTATGTAGTTTATGTAATAGTCAAAATGCTATTGATCATAGTAAAAATGCTACATATGCGTGCACAAAGCATGTTAATGTGAGATAACATTGAATTCGTGAGATCATTGACAAGAATCTCATGAAGCTTGAGAAGATTCACACTAATAAAATTCCCTTAAACATAATGACAAAGATTGAATATAAGAGAAAGCTGGTACTCTGTTTAGAGTTCATAAGATTGAACTCCTAATAAGGGGTGATAAGATTTTTATATGTTGGCTAATTCATAGGTTGGACAAAACTTAGGCCCATTGAGTTGTAATTTTTTATTTCTTTTAGAATGGACCATGGTATGAGTCATCGGATGCACTTAAGTAAAGAAATCGAAGAAAAAAATGCAAATTGAAGTGTTTTGAACTGATTTTCAAAGGATAATATAGATTTGAAAGGATATATCTCACAAATCGAGTCTCAAATCGAGGCAAGCTACCTACTCTTGGAAAGCTCTTTTCAAACAAAGATATGTAAGTTCCAAGATTAAGTGGATTGAATTGGAAACGATAAAATTCTAGCCTCTAGAAGTTTGCAAAAATTTTGATGTCCGTAATTATGAAATTGCCATCACGCAAAAATTACAAAAATACCATGGCGCGGAAACCTTTCTTTTTTGTACCAGGACTGCCTGTTTTGGTTCTACATGGCCTCTAATTATAAGGCACGAATAAGGGGTTATTTAAAGGATGTTTTTATCAACTCTAAGTCATCGATCTCCATATTTTGAGTTGAGATTTCACATTGGAGATTCTTTTATTCTCTAAAACAATGATTGAAAGGCTGTACGAAAGTTATTGAATTCTAGAGAATATTGCTTCTACTCTCTTATAAAAGATTATCTTTTCTGTTGTAGAAGATTGTTCGTCTTAAATGGCTTCAAGGCACGTTGGATCAAGTGTGGAGAAGGTGAACAATGTGTGCATCGACGAGAAGAACTTCAGTCCTTTAGGTTGTGTGCAATTGGACAAGAGTAGTAAGTAGATCTTATAACCTTTTATTTATAGTGCTTGATCTGAGTGTGGACAAGTACTGGGTCCCGTTGTTTTTTCTTGGTTTGGGTTTTCCACTTAAAAATATTACGTCCATCTCTTTTTGTTGATTGCTTATTAACCCTGGTTAATTATTTGTTTTGACTACAAATAAGAATAGGGGATTTTCAAATAAGGCCCTAAAGTTTTCCATTATTTAAAAAAACACATGTTTTAGAACTTTTCAAATTCTAAAATGTTTTCAATTAAGGACATGCATTCATTTAAAGGTACTTTCTAGCAACTTTTTCTCTCAATTTTCTTAAAATACCAAATTAATAATCTGACATGGTTTCAACAACAACATTATGCAATCGATTACGTGAAAACGCTAGTTGTCATTGATAATTGTAAGGATGTCTAAAAGAAAATGAGAAGAGTATAGAAGAATTGAATGAGGAATTTATTTGAATAAGGTAATTTGGGTATTTTAAAAAAATTGAGGAAAAAAAGTTGTAAAAAAATAATTGTATACAAACGGATGTCCTTAATTGAAAACTTTTTGAAAAACTTAGAAACTAATTTAAAAAGTCTTAAAACTTATGTCTTTTTTTTGAAATAAGGAAAAACCTTAGGGCCTTATTTGAAATTCTCCTTATAAGAAATTTGTATTAGGATCTTAACCTATGTCAAGGTTAGAATCCTTTAAGGGGACTTCGGGGCTTTTTCCTATGGTCTGGAGGGAGAGATTATAGAGGTGGCAATCGGGTCAGGTTACACTAAATTGGTCGGGTCCGCTTATTAAATAGGTCAAAACAACCTAACCCAGTCCGATCCATTTATTAAACAGGTCAAAAACCCATAACCCCACCCACCACGAGTCAACCCACCCCGACCCACTTTAACCCGCATAGCATATGAGGGTTATACAGGTCAGGTTGGGCCGCATAACGCATGTCCATTGCATTTATTAAATCAAATATTTTAACCACAATACAAGCATAGCCCATGTAACTAGGACAAGCAAATCACAATTCACAAATCATTTTTAGAAAAATCATCCATATAAGATGAATAATTCTAAATTGCCTAGCTCATGATAAGCATAAATGTTACTTATTCCTACTATAATAAGTATGAATTATATAATCATTGTTAGATTAACAAACTATATCATACGCCATCCTTAAATTAACTATTGTGTTTCAAAACTAACAATATCCTAAAGCATTAAATAACAAGAGTTCCACTTTTGTTACAAGCACCAATAGTTTAATGATTAGATGTGTTAGATCTGAGCTGAAAACAATAAAGAAAGTGGAAAGCAAGAAGAAACCAAGGAATGTGAAAGGATTAAACTAGAGATAATAATCAGGATGAACCCTACACTAATTGCCCATGTTCTAAAATAGGTTTAGATTATCAAAAAGAGGCAAAAATTAATGAAAGTTTGTGAGTTAAGTGGGTCAACCCTAACCCGACCCATGTAATTGCAAGTCAGAAATTCCTAATCCATGATCAACCCACCTACCATGCTATTCTGGTTATGTACGTTATACATAGGTCAGGTCAAGACGATTTTGCAGGTCAGATCATTTTTTGCCAACCTTAAGAGATTGTTGGCGAAGGGTTTCCACCAAGTGCGTTCAGGGTCATTAGTATTTTAGTAATTGTATTGGGGTTTTCTTAGGTCAAGAAAGTGTAGATTATATATATATGTATATTTTGTAACTCTAGTGCCACATGTGGAGAACCAAGTAAAGTCGAATTTCTTTCCCATCTATGTACGGACTCTTGGCAAACCAAGTAAATCTCTGTGTAAATTTCTCTCTTTCTTGTGTGTGGCTTGATTGTCACGCTTCAACACCCACATGCACAACATAAAGTTATTTATTTTAGAGAAAATGACTTGTCCTTTTTAAACAAATATTAGCATTTTGATCTTTCGAGAAAAACAAACTTTAGAATTTGCTCAAAAGCCATCTAAAATAGTCTGAACAGTGGTCAAGCATGATTTTTCAACATTTCAACAAAAGATGTTGAAATGTACAATCAGCATTTCCTCTGGGTTTTTTATATTTAGAAAACAATGAGGAGTTCCCACCTTAATTGATTTCCACAATTATTTTTATTTTTCAATGACAATAAAAACTTGACAGATTATTTACCTTAACCATTTTAAAGTACTACTTGCTTGGTGGAACAAAGTACTTTCTATGGTGAAATATGTTTTTCCCTTTTCATGGGACTACAAAAAATGTCTTTTATTCTTTTCATTTCACTTCATTTTTGCGAAGCCGCTTTCCACAGAAGTTGCAAAAAATGATTTCACTTCAGAAAATAAAAATCACATAAAATATTAGGATGGAATGATAAATATCATTCTTTGTTGAAAACAAAATTTCACTTTTGAAAGGATTTTTTTATGTTGGCTAATTCATGGGTTGGACAAAACTCTGGGTCTATTATGTTGTATTTTATTTTTCTTTTAGTATAGACTGTGGTATGAGTCGCCGAATATACTAAAATGAAGAAATCGAAGAACGAGTGACAAAATGAAGTGTTTTGAAATGTTTTTCTGAGGATTTCATAGATTAACAAGGTCATATCTCACAAACAGAGCATCAGATAAGGGCAAGCTACCCACCGTTGGAAAGCTTATTTCAAGTAGATATCCATAAAACCCAAGATTGCATCAATCAAAGCTAAAACAACAAAGCTATACCTCGGAAAGTTTGCTGAAAAATAGGCTGAAATTCTACTTTGATACCCAGACAGGATAGGTATCCGAACGATTAGATTGATACCCGATCAATCGAATAAGATAGATGATCGATCGGACGATGGAAAAAATCCCCATCGACCTGTGGAATTTTATTTCCTTTTTGAAGTGGGACTTTCCTATTTTATGCTAATTCCTATCCTGGTTAAAATAATATTATTAGGCATAAAATTGGGGCTATAAAAAGGGTTCTCTCTCAACCGTAGATATAGATCTCATTAACCAAAGTAGAGATTACGCATTGGAGATCATCTTTTTTAAAGCTTTCATTGAGAGTTGAAGTGTTGAAGTTTTGTTCTAGAGAACAGTTGCTCCTACATCTCTTGTAGAAGTGTTAAGGCCATCTTACATGTTCAAGATACAAATTGATCAAGTAGAAAGTAGTACACAGCGAAGGGGAGTCGTGTGGAAGAAGAAGTTGCGCAAGAAGAACTCAGGCCTTGGGGTACAAAAAGGGTATGAGTATATTTTGTAACTGTTCAAATTTGCTTGAAAGTTGATCCTTATTGGATTTGTAGTTTTTTACCTAGTTCAGGGTTTTTCACATTAAAAAATTACGGATCTTCTTATGGTGTGTGTTTTTGTGTTTGATTGATTTATTTTCTGCTGCATGATTAATTGTTTACACACATATTGTTGAGTTGCTTGCATTGATCCATTCTAGAGGCCCACCCAAAGTCTTCAATTTTCCATTGAAAATAATCCACTCATTAGATACCTAGTTCGTTCACTTAGAACATTCCGCTCAAAATGAACACCCTCACCTTGGTTTGGATGCCCAGAGTTGAACTCCAGCAAGAGTTAGCATCATCATAGGAGTGACAACATTATTCATCCTACTTATATTTCCTCAAGCAATACGATGCTTTCAAACATATATGGTGCTATACTTCCCATGTGTAAGTTTTATATTTGTAAATCTTATTTTCATATCTCAAGCATAAAAGACAAGTGACCCATTTCCTCAACTTATAATTCAGTTGGTTAGGAACATGGGTGTATAAAAGTGATTGATAGTGGGAAAAAAAGAAAGACAAATAAGCCCTAAGTCAGAGGCTCAAAGGATCCAATAGACTCAGTTCACACACTCTTCTCATAAAATTCACCAAGCTGAGTTTATAATCCATCATTGAGCCAATCTTTAAAATCCAAGCCACCTAAAATCACCGCAACACTATCCATCAACACTAGTTCATATCTTCCTTTTAAAAAAAAAAAAAACACTAGTTCATATCTAACTCCAATGATTCCATTGAAACATACGGTTTTACTTTGGCTTTTTATTATAATCAAGTTTTTTACACATGATCAATTTAACGATATGCCCAACTCTACATTAATCTATCTGGCCTTGAGTTAATTAAAAATAATTAATATTTAAGCCATTTGGACTTTAGCTGGTGGCCCAATGATGAATTTACAATGTGGACTTGGACGAATTAGTTAATCAAGCTCACCTCCGACATAGAATCAGATGAATTGAAAATTGAATCATAGCAAACTACCCTATCAAATTTTTTTATTTAGTTAGTCTCAAATCAGGAATTTCAAACTTGTACGCGAATTGGTAGAATTAAAAGACTGTAAAACCATATTATTTTTTCTTAACTCACTGTTCATGTGCCACCGGAAGGCCAGAATTCTTAACTACTTAAACGAAAAGAAGGAATGTGACAAACGGGTCTCCAAAACTAATATTCTACTCAGAAAGCAAACGCAGACGGGTGAATTGGATAGGAATTTACATGAAATCGTTCAGGAGACCAAGAAGGAACTGCATGCAATGTATTTCAATTTAACCTGGTCTTGTTTTCCGGGACATCAAAAACAGACGTTGAGGGAAACATCTGATGATTTCCTCCACCAACTAAGTTGCTAGCAATGCAACTGGAATTGCAGGTATTCTGATATTCTCTTTTCTTCTTCTGATAGAATCCTTGTTGACTCAGGGGGGGGGACCCAAGTATGCGCTTTTGGGAGCAGTCACCCATCGGGCTTAGGTATGCTTTCAAAACCAATCAAAAATTCTAGGCACACTTTTAAAATCCACAAACTTTCTAAATGCCCCTAAAATTCATGTGAAAATTTTGGATTTACACTCCAAACCGAACTACCCCTTTGAGCCAATCCCCCTCAAATGAAAATCTTAGGTCTACCGCTACTTGTTGTACTTCAATTTCAATATGGTTTCACCCAGGATTTTCTTCTCTGGAATTTTTTTTTGTGATATTTAAATCAACCAATAAAACGAAGGAAGAAGCCATCCTTTCTTTGGAAAGTCATTCAAATTTGTTAATGAGAAATTAGTTATAATTAGTCTGTCAATGGAGCTGAATCTTGATCCCTCCAGGCGGCCTGGAATGCATGGGGTCTGATGGGACACACCTATCCCCTCGTTCTAAGGCTCTGCGTTGGCTAGATCTGGGCCAAAGGACTTATGCTTCATGGACTTTTATTAGGCTTGTTCGCAACCAATTAAAAAAAACAAAAAAAAAAAAAAGAAAAAAACAACTCATTTATGAAACACCTCATTTTCTAGGCCACCTAGCCCACGTATGATCATATTACCCCCTCACAGACACTATAACCCCATGAATTGCCATAAGCCTAAATCTAATTTTCATCCAACAATTATATACCTGTTATAAGATGTTAGTATCATAGGTGGATGCTCACATTAGGACCCACATGAGATAAAGGGATTACTAAGAATTAGGGTTTTCCTTATTAGGTTGCTTGAGGAGGAAGCAATCTTATTCTATAAATAAGATCCTCCTCCCCCCATTATGTACACACAAATCTCATCAATAAGAGCTTTCTCTCTCCCTCCCTCTACTCTTCACTTTTTTATTCTAACACGTTATCAGCACGAGGCTCTCTTCTTTTTCCTCCTCTTTCTACGTCTCCTCTTTCTCCATTGTAGAAATCGGAGAATCAGTCTTTTGAATCTCCCCCTAGAGTTTTGATTAAAAAAAAAAAGAAGAAGAAGACTAGATCTGAGGATTTTTCTAGTGGGCTGCCACTAGTTGTTGCAAAGATCAATTCAATTCACAGATGATGGGCCTCAGCAAATCGAAAAAAAGGGCTGGATCACAAACGGTCAAGTTGCAGATCACTGCCTAAAAAGAAGATCAAGATCTGGCTTGAGTTTAATTCTGTTGAGGGATCCCTACACACCTACAGTCGCCGCCGACATCCTCACTTACCACCCATCATCTCCCGCAGCTCCGCCGTCGCCAGCGTCACCGCACCACCCTTTGCCGTTCTCTGGTCGCCCCCTGTCGTCACTGCCTCTCCTGCCGTTTGCATAGGAAAAGCAGAAGGGGGGACGGGTGTTGCAAAACCCAGAATCGAACCCAAAATGGTAATATCTCATCTCTACCGGCTTATTCATCACCTTCCTCGTCTTCGGCCTCGGCCACGTCTCCATCATGTGGTCCTCCTTCAACCCCGGCGGTGCACCCTCTTCCTAGGCACACCCAGCATCTGCGCCATGAACCTGACCTCGGACGGGTCCAGTCCGCACCATGGCTGGTACTGCAACTACGACGAGGTCATCTCCACCGGCCTGCACGTGCTCTGTAAGTAGCAGCTCTTCACCGTGGAGCAGAGGATCACTATGGCCAGAAGCGATCCCGAGCGCAGAGATGAGGAAGAAGCAGCCGCCGGAGAAGACGAAGATACCGACGCCCAGATCGCCCCAGAAGGCGGCGATATCATCGGCCCTCCTTCAGATCTGCAGCAGTGGGGGCACGTGGTGGCGTCCCGCTGCCTGTAAGGCGGGACCCACGCGCTACTGACCCATTTCCTCCCGAGGGCCTGCAACATCACCGCCACGTTTGTGGATGCCACCGTCTCAGACCTTGAAACGAAGAAGAGAAGGATCTGGGTTTTTATAAACCCAGGCCGGTTCCAGGTTCCTCTTACAGAACTGGAAACAGAGAATGAAGATGAACGTCTAGTGATTTAATATAAAAATTAGCATGTTTTGCCAATTTGTCTTCCAGAGAATCGATTGTCACATGGGTGTGTCACCTACTTTGGGTATGGTACACCAAGGCACCACAATCTATTGTGATCCCTTAGGCCTGGGTTTTGGGCAGGTTAATCCACGTTTGGATCATCCCAACCCGAGTGAGGCCCATAATTTGTGTGATGTCACTGATGATGTCAGCAAATCATACGGTCAAAGGCAGATTTGACCGAATCGATGGTAGAAAATTATTTCTGCAATATCTTGACGATCCGAAGTCCGATTTGAGATCCGTTTGTACCTATGGAAAGCTCGTGAGCAGATCTACACATTGACACCAAAACGAAGACAATTCAAAGGTTAAGTAATTTCTCTTTATTTTATGATCTCTTATTAGTTTGCATTTATCTTTATTCTTTTAGATCTACAAATATTTATCATTTGATCCTTGTGATGATTATTCATTTTCTTTTACCGAAAAGAGATCATGATAAAATTGAAAATCATGGATCATAAATAGAACCAGAAGTTCTATGCAAGAAATTGGAACCCGAAGTTCCATATGATATTTAGAACCAGAAGTTCTATATGGAATCAATAATTCGGACTCGAAGTTCCGTAAATTATTTTAATCTATGAATCAGAAGTTCTTTCAAATTCGGACCAGAAGATCCGTTGTTTATTTTACTCTGAAACCAGAAGTTTTCAGATCTACAATACGTATTCGAAATTTCATATGATACTTAGAACTAGAAGTTCTATATCGAATAAATAACTTGAACCTGCAGTTCTGTATGTTATTTTAATTTAGAACCAGAAGTTCTAACTTGGACCTGAAGATCCATGAATTATCCTAATCTAGAACCTGAAGTTCTAACTCGTACTGAAAGATCCATGAACTATTCTAATTTAGAACCAGAAGTTCTGATTCTTAAGTTGAGAACCTGATGTTCTAAACTTCAATTTCTAAATTCTTCATCACATTTTTATTATTATCCTTGATTGGATGTTAAGAACCTGAAGTTCTACATTTTATTTCTGTTTCTCATATACATTTATTTTTATATTCTATAACATTATACTGCATGCTTGATATAATTACTTCGGTATAATTATTACTAATGATTATTTGAAACTTTAGTTTTGATGAATTTATTATTACCAGAAATAGTAGTTACAAATAATAGAACCTGAAGTTCTATATCCAATGAATAACCTGGACCCGAAGATCCATACATTATCTGGAACCAGAAGTTCTAAGATTTGGAATATGAACCCGAAGATTCATATTCATCATTAAACTTGGAGCTTTGATTTCTAAAGATTCAAAGTAGTGTAGATCGATACGAAGGCCATGAAATCAAACCTGAAGTTTTGATAGAACCAGAAGTTGTGATTCAAACCTGAAGCTTTGATAGAACCAGTAGTTCAGAACCTGAAGTTCTATCACTAGCCTGAAGTATTGACAGAACTAGAAGTTCTGATTCATCAGTTAAGAACCCGAAGTTCTAACTTTCTGATTGGCCAATTCTTCATTATATTTTGTCATCAGATATTGAGAACCCGAAGTTCTTTTTTTGTTTGATTGTTATTGGTAAATCGATCTTTACACACTCTAAAAGGCTTGGTAATACTATCAAAGTCGGAAATAAAATATCCCTGAAGGATATGGCATACGTTCTTATTTTTCCGCGCCATTATATCGCCATTAGATAGGGATGATCACTAGCAGATGGTCATACACCCAATGCTTGAAATAAATGCCAGATTAGTCAATTAAAATCCCTCCAGAAGAGGTAGATATAATATGTTCTCCCGTAGAGATGAAATAAACCACCCCAGGAGAGGTGATTGAGAAGGCATTTTGTTTGGAAATTGGGCGAACCACCAAGCATGGTCTGGAAGACCTACAACTACTTTTATGTGTTTGAGCATTGAGTTCAGTTTTTAGATATTTTGTTGAATGCTATGACTTATTTTTAATCCCCCGTATATTATGTTATATTTGCTTTGAATGCTGAATTGTTTAGTTGTTCTTACTTTTATTTTTGCAATGCGATTACCTAGTTATGTGAGTTTATTATTACTTGCTCTATGGATTATGGAATGCATGATACTGAGGATAATATCTGTCCAGTAGATAGTGCAACAAAACACACTACATTGAAAAAACCAGAAGTTTTTCTCTGAATTAGTGTTTCATTCGTGCACGGCATCGATCATAGCTGTATCCGTACAAATACTTGAATGCTCCGGAAGAGCTCTCATTACTAGTATTGACAGCCAGACGCTGATACTAGAAAAGCTAAGTGCATTCTCCTTATATTTCAAGGCTATATTACAAGACAATCTTTACAAATCGAATCATATTCGATTATGAGCAAAACGACAAAGTTAAGCCAGAAGCTTGTTATTCTAGGGGTCCTATGCTCTGGTAAATTATTGATACTTCTGTTACGTACTTCTTAGAGTACCATCTATTGACCATCCTTTTCGCAAAGGATATTGTGTGACATTAGTGAACTCATCAAATCCTGCCTATTAGCACAAATTATTACACTTAGGGTACACTTCCTTGGGCATATTTTTTTATAATTTTATAAGACTTGATAGCGTAGGTTTGTGACCTGCATGAACTCAGAACGTAGACTCTATGTTGGTTATACTTCACCCTAATTATTGGATATCTAGACCCAATGACAGGAGATATATTCATTGTTCGTTTTTGCTGATTGTCATCTTGATGAGACAGTCTTCTCGCCGTTAGGGGGAGATAAGAGAGTTCTTGAAGAACACTTTGTTCCTGAAGAACAATCCGTTCCTGAAGAACGGCGAGAATTAATGTGGAATACTTCCACTCAATCTCATCTTGATTTATGTACTTCACAATGTGAGAATGAAGTACGGAGAATTGTGCACTTAATTACAAATGAATTCCCTGATGCTTTTAATGATGCAGCAAAAGTGACTAGGTCACATGTATCGGCTATGAACACACAAGCACGAATTAATGTCCCTGTAGGACAAGTACGAATTAATGTTCCTGAAGAACAAAGTCCAAATATGGCAGCAAATGAATCTACACATGCCAGAAGCATGGTAGACTTATAGGTTTCAAGGACTCAGCTCTCCAGAAGAGGAGAAATGAGCAATCATATCCCAATCATACTCCAGAAGAGGTATACTCCCGAAGAGTTTATGATAAAATCCACTCTCTCCAAATTTCCTGAAGAAATTAATGTCCCGGAAGAGACATGAGTCCCAGAAGAAACTCTGGAAGCCCCTGAAGAGGCAATGGGTACCCAATAAATAAAGAGATCTCTATACTTTATAATTATTCAAGAGAGAGATGGGATAGAAATGAAATTGTCATCGATGACGCATTTGCATATGCGGTAGCTACTCAAATATCAATGGAAATTAAGAATGTTGTTTGAGATATAAAACCACGTTCTATAAATGAATGTCGACAAAGAATATATTGGCCAAAATAAAGAGATACCATTAAGGAATTACAATCTCAATAGACGTGGTATATATGAACCTATAGTACAAACCCCAAATGGTGTTAACCCTGTAGGTTACAAATGGGTGTTTGTAAGGAAAATGAACGAGAGGCAAACTTGTGATACAAGGTTTTCTGTAGAAACTTGGGATTGAAAACATACACAGACATATATATATGAAAATCCCAGAAGGATTTGCTTTGCCTGAAGCAAAGTAAGAGAGTACGTACTCAATATAAGTAAGACGTTCATTGTACAGCCTGAAGCATTCCAGAAGAATATGGTACAATCGTCTTAGTAAATGTCTATATAAGGAAGAGTATGAAAACAATCCCATTTGCCTATTTATCTTTATACAATCCTTAAATGGATTTATAATAGTAGAAGTTTATGTTATTTACATAAATAACATAAATCTAATCGAGACTCCAGAAGAGCTCGAGAAAACTATTGACTATTTTATCTCGGCCTGCAGATCGAGAGAAGTTTTAATGAGATTTTTATTCTTTATAAATATGCTTCTCATATATAGTTTTGTACCAAGGCTTTGGATTGGTATTAAACAAATGTTATGATATCTATGTCTGTTTTATGGTTGAAACCAAATAGGATATACAGATTCAGGATATATCCCTGATTCTCATAAGGATCGATCATAGACATGTTATATGTTTCTTCATGTCAATATAATTCTTTTTGATATTCTACTAAATTGAATATTGATAGCTACTTATTCTAACCATGCTGAGATTTTTAAGCCAGTGGGGAATGTGTATGGCAAAAATATTTAACTCAGCATAGATGTAGTTCTTGTCAATTACCTCTTAGTACAGGTACTCCGAGCATTATTTGCAAAGACAATGGGGCATGTATTCAACAGATTAAAGAATGACACATTAAAGATGACAAGATGAAACACATTATGCCAAAGTTCTTCTTCACTTATGAGCTTCAAAAGAATAACAAGATTGAAGTCAATCAAGTTCGTTCAAGCAACAACCTGGCTGATCAATTTACGAAGTTTTGCCAAAACTCAGTATTTTAGAAATTGTATACGAGATTGACATGCTGAATTATGTACAAAGATGTTATCATCAGGGGGAGTAGTCAATCAGGGGGAGGCATCCTGAAGTATGCTACCCAAGACATATGTGCGCTGTACTCTTTTTCCTTCTCTAGGTTTTGTCCCACTGGGTTTTCCTAGTTAAGGTTTTAACGAGGCAGCATTATGCACGTCCAACACCAATTCAATGATCCTGTAGAACGTTGTACTCTTTTTCCTTCGCTTTGGTTTTTATCCCACTGGGTTTTTCCTTTGCAAGGTTTTAATGAGGCAACTGTTATTGAATGGTGGTCATCCAAGGGGGAGTGTTATAAGATGTTAGTATCATAGGTGGATGCCCACATTGGGACCCACATGAGATAAAGGGATTACTAAGAATTAGGGTTTTCCTTATTAGGTTGCTTGAGGAGGAAGCAATCTTATTCTATAAATAAGATCCTCCTCCCCCCATTATGTACACACAAATCTCATCAATAAGAGCTTTCTCTCTCCCTCCCTCTACTCTTCACTTTTTTATTCTAACAATACCGTTTTATTGAAAACTAAAAAAATTTGATGGATTCTAAAATTATTAAATTTGAACACAATTGTATGTGGTTGATATTTTTTCCACACCCTTAGCTATGTTTGAGATCTTTCTGTCTTCTATCTTCCACATGATTTGCTTGGCCCCGGATGAACATGCGATTCATATGGAACTATGCCTTGAAAACAGAGCCATCTAAACCAGTCACCATCTCATATGCATCTAACTGCCCTTAAAATGTTAAAAGAATAACGATGATTTATTGTGGGGTACTTTCATTTTTCTCTGACAGTTTGTTTGACTGTGTTCCTTCGAGAATATCTGCAAGTGTCCATCTCCATTCAATGACTTGAAGATATTTCTTTTACCTTTTTTATGGCTATCCTCTGTATGTAGGGAATCTCTTTGCTTTCCTGTTGTTCGCATCACCAATGTAAGTTTAATTTCCACCTTATCTTTTTATTCTTTTAAGAGCTAAAATCCTAATTCCATTTTTTAATTAAAGATTTCCATCATCTTAAGATCTAAGCTCAGGATAATTATCATGGACAAGTCAACTGGACATCTATCAGGGTTGCAATACATTTTCAGCCTCTGGAACTGCTTGATCTGCCTATGGTATGGACTTCCCTTCGCACCATCTAATGTTATTATGATTGCAACAGCCAACTCGTTTAGTGCCATGTTTCAATTAATCTACATCACAACATCCATCATCTATGCTGAGAATGCCAGAAAGGTAAAATTTTTCTTCTGAATTTGCACTTCTAGCAGGTTTGGCCTTTTGGTCTATGAGATCTTAATATTTCCCTGTTCTTAAACACGCCCCCCCCCCCCCCCCCCCCCCCTTCTTGATCTTGCTTGCTGGTGAAGACAACAAGATTATTGGTATCTGAAAGTTTTAAGAGAGCCTCTAGAATAGATTAATATAATCAATCTCAGTATTATGTACAAAAACAATTAACTATGCAACAGAAATAAATAAATAAATAAGCATATATCACAAGAGGATACAATTTTTATGTAGAAACCTAAATTGAGAAAAAACCACGAGTCAAATCAAGCACAATGAATTATATTACAGTTAAAAGGGGTATATTCACAACCCCTATTCAGTTCTCACGCAATCTCAAGACTTTTGATTCTCATTGCACAGCACTCCGCTACAACGACTCCGTGTTGTCCTCTGTTAAAGATCAAAGCACTTAGATGCCTTCTAGATGTTCTACTTGACTCTTCAAAATAATCTTCTACACTTAGAAAATGATCTTCTACAATGAAATATAGAAGACAAGGATCTCCAGAGCATAACTTTTACCCTTTTACTTTTCAATTAAAAACTCTAGAGAAGATGATCTCCAATAAGTAATATCTACTAAGAACAATGAGATCTCTGTTTAGGGTTGAAAGAAAACCTCCTTATATAGCCCCAAATTCGTGCCTCATAATAGTATTCCAATTAGGAAAAGAATTGTTACCAAACAGGAAAGTTTCACTTAAAATCGAAATAGAAAATCGCAAGTCGGTAGACTTTCCATACAGGTCTGATCAATCGGGCAATGCTCCAATCGATCAGATTGGGCCACTGCATTTAATCCAATTGATCAGATCTTTGCTCAATCGATCTGGCAACCTTGTTCGATTTTTTCGAATTTTCTTTGTTTTAGCTCTTCAGGGACTCAGCAACCTCTTCAAACTCCTAGTTTTAAAATAAATAAAAATACAACTTTGACTAGGACTTCATATTTTTCCAATTCCTGAATTTAACCAACATACAAAATTCCTTTTGATCTCCCCTTTTGGTAATTCATGGACAAAACTCCATAAAACAATACAATTTGATATACCTAAAATAAAACCTAAACGACATTAAATTTTTATCAAAAGAAATTTACCATCAGCATACTTGTAGATTTGTATTGTCTATGTTTGTCTCTCATCCGCACACTTGTAGTTCTGTATTATCTCTGTTTGTCTCTGAACATCCGAACTTTTAATATCATGACTCAAAATGTCTCCCACTAAATGCAATATTCCCCCCCCCCCCCTTTTTTTTCTATAATTGACAATGCTAATGATAAATCACGCAGCAAATTTGTCAACTTGGATCCAGCAATAACTCTCCCTCAATAACAACTCCCCCTTAATTGTATCTACATAGCAGCACTAGAGGTAGAAGCTTGATCTTCTTGATCAGGGTTTTTTGTATGTAGCCACCCACACTTGTGTGTTTGATCTTTCAGCACAGTGTAAGCAACTTTTGTAGGTAAATCAAACTTCCTAACCCAAATAGATCTTGTCTTGACCTTTAGCTCAAACATTTGTTTCCATTATTGCTTATACTTTAACAAAGCATATAGCTTATTACAATGTGGATGAATGTGTCCTTTAACTCTACAGTGATGACAAGAGGATGTGCGTGAAAGACGTGACACATTTTTGTTTTTGTTTTTTTTTTTTTTTTTTTTGAGCTACTATCCATATTATGAACATGTGCAGCATGTGAAGAAATTGGTGTAATAAAATTAAAAATAAAACTTTTAACAGAAGTAGTTTTACCTTTCATCTTCAAAGTAGACGTACCCCCACGGAAACCAAGATTACATTTGTTATTAGGTAGCTTCTGAACACACAAGATGTCTTTAAAATATTTTGAACCAATATTAATCTTATTTAGAGAGGCTTTTGTAGAATCTAAATTAGACAATGCAATCTTCAGTTTGCCAATCAAGTTTTCTTTTTCAGCCTTAACAGTCTTCAAGTTTGTCTTCAAAGATTCAAACTCTTGTTCAAACTTCTTAAAATCACATTTCAGTGAACCATATTTATAACCCTCGGTAGTTAACTTATCAGCCATACAGTTTTCTGTCTTTCCAAGAGATTAATCTTTGATTTTGCATCATTTAACTTTTTCTTAAGAGACAAAATCTCTTCTTTTCAGTTCAGAGTATCTTTTTAGAATAGCCTGCTCATCTGCATAGATTTTTTCAGCAAAGTTCCATATTCTACTTCCCAATTATCTCCTTCATCTGAGACTCCATTGCTAGTATTCTCTTTAGCAAAACTAGCATCAGACAAAATAAACCTAGCCATAAACTTGCCATTTACAATATCAGAAGGATCAGGCTTAGGATCTTTCTTTTCCTCTGAAGAATCATCATCCCAAGTTTTTAGAGCTTTATGCTTGAGATTCATTTTCCTATTAAGACAATCATTGACAAAATGACTATAACTTTGACAATCAAAATACTTGATCCTAGTTAAAGTTGTCATTTTCTTAGACTTCGTCCCTTCCACTTAACTTTATTAGCCTTCATAAGTTTTTTAAACTAATTCATTAACTCAATCATATCATCGTCAGAATCTGAATCAGTCTCAATTTTCTTTTTAGGTTTATTCACTAATTCTTTGAAAGCTCTGAAAGGTCAAATCATTATTCTTCACTAATTTTCCCTTTATTTAAACGGTTTTCTTCGAAAGTCTGAAGATTTCCAACCAACTGATTTACAATGAGGATTTCTAAATCATTATTCTCCTCAATAACATCCACCTTTGAATCGAACTTTGAAGTAAGATACCTCAGAATCTTTTTGACAATTTTACTTTTAGGGATTTCTTCACCGGAGTTGAAAATAGAATTGACAATGTCATTTGGCCTAGCATGGAACTAATTGAAGGTCTCATCTTCTTCCATCACAACAAATTTCAAAGGATTATTTAACCTTTGTAGTTTCACTTATTTGAAAGTATTAGTACCCTCATATACAGTTTGCAAAATATTCCATGCTTCTTTTGCAGTTTTGCAGGTGGAAATTCAACGAAACTCATCAGCAAATAAATCCACTATTAATATCATTCATAGCCCTATTATTGTAGTTGGAGGCATACTTCTCATCCTTAGTCCATTGGGCTTTAGGTTTAGCAACTATTTGTCAATTAGTGGTAAACGTTGGTTTCGAATAACCATCCTCAGCAATATGCCACACATCATCATCAATGGAATTAAAAAAACCAATCATTCTGCTTCCAATAAGCATAATTTGAACCATCAAACAATGGAGGCTTAGAAGTGAATGTACCTTCCAGATTGAGTGCCATTCTAGACATTTCTTAGGATCAAAACACACACAAACTAGTGCAATCTGCTCTAATACAATTTAAAGGATTTTGGGAGAGCTTCTAAAATGGATCAACGTAATTAATCTCAATATTATATGTGCAAAAAATCAACTACACAGTAGAAATAAATCAAACAAAAGCACACGCTACAAGAAAACATGATTTTTACGTGGAGACTTAAACTGGGAAAAAACCATGAGTTAAATCAAGTACAATGCATCATACCACAGTTATAAGAAATGTGCTCATAACCTTATCTAGTTCTTATTCAACCTAAGGATTGCGATTCTCACTGCATAGTACCTCACTGCAATGACTCCCTGCCTCCTTTGTTACAAATCCAAGTACCTAGATGCCTTCTATTGTTGTATTTAACTCCTCCAAAACAATCTTCTATGCTTAGAAAATGATCTTCTCTAGAAAGATGTAGAAGACAAGAATATCTAGAGCAAAACTTTAGCCCTTCAACTCTCCAATGAAAAATCTAGAGAACATGATCTCCAATAAATAATCTCTACTTAAAATAATTAGATTTCTGTTCAGAGTAAAGAGAGAACCCCCTTGTATAGCCTTAAATTCGTGCTTCATAATAGTTTCCAACCAAAAAATGAATTGGCACCAAACTAGAAATTTTCACTTAAAATTGGAATAAAACTTTGCAAGTTAGTTGACTTTTTGTGGAAGTCCAATATATCGGGCAGTGGTCTGATCGATCAAATTAGGCCATTGCCCTTAATCCGATCAATCAAATCTTTGCTCTAGCCCTATTTGATTTTTTCAAATTTTCTTTGTTTTAGCTCTTTTAGGACTCCGCAACCTCTTCAAATTCTTAGTCTAAAAATAAATAGAAGTACAACTTCACCTAGGACTTGAGTTTTGTCCAATTCATAAATTTAGCCAATATATAAAATTCCTTTCAATAATAATTTTGGGGGTATTTGCAATTATATCACTTGTTAACATGAAATTTGATCCTTTCTCGTAGCAGATTCTTGTCTCACTTCTTTCATCTCCTTGTTTGCTTCTTTGTTTTTTTATCATTGTATTTTGAATTTAAATTTCACTCTCTTTTCTTTTCAAATTGCAGTTTGTTGCACAATGTTAACTTATTATCTCTCCATTGTCCCTGGACATAAATTTCATATATTTCTCATAATCCTTCAGGTGAATATGACTGTTAATCAATATTCACTATTGAAAAAAAAATGCATTTGGATGCACCCAAGATGGGAAGTCGAATATTTTGGTAGAGTAGATGGCCGACTAAAGAGTTACAGATATAATTTGCCTATACAAAATGACTGAATATCTATTATGCTAAACTAATCAAGCAATATGTGGCTCAGGATACTTCCAAATGCGCTCTTGCTGTTTATAGATATAGAAGCCTCAATGCAAATGCACTCCTTTGAAGAGATAAAGCATTTTTATCCGACTCTAACATACTATTAATTGCTATTTTGCTCTCTCTCTCTCTCTCTCTCTCTCTCTCTCTGTGGCCAGAAGTTAGTTATCCTAATGAAGGGTGTTGAATTCTTGTCGTTTATACATCTCTCTCGACCTTCATGATGAGTGCCTCCTTCTTCTCCTATGGATTGCTTAAGCATGATGCATTCATCTATGTAAACATCCCATACGCAC
Organism: Sextonia rubra; assembly: GCA_037013555.1. NCBI lineage: Eukaryota > Viridiplantae > Streptophyta > Magnoliopsida > Laurales > Lauraceae > Sextonia > Sextonia rubra. Next base: position 14,889,783 of record JASUAD010000011.1, read on the forward strand.
ATAAATTTGGTCTACGTTTGATTTGCTATATACCATTCTTGTTAATTATATTTATTTAACAAGTCACTTGTTTTGGTTCTATATTACTTTTCAGGTCCCAATGGGATTGAGGCTATCCTAGGCAAGGGGAAACCAGGAATTTTTGATAGGGGGTAAAAAAAATCTAAAAAAATGAATCGATGGTTGATGATTTAATCATGGTCAAAACCCCTATAAAAGATAGCAAAATTTAAAAAAAAAGACATAAAATTTTCTATAAAACTTCTAATGCAAAATGAAAAAATAATAATGGAGAATTAAGTAGCATTCAAATTTAGTAGTTTTCAGAAGTTATATTGTTGATTATAATTTTGGAACAACAAAGTATGCTCCTTAGTGTGTGTGTGTGTGTATAAATATATATATATATATAATTATATCGAATGGTGGATATAACTCCATTTGGATTAAAATTTCTCCTAATAGTATAATATAATTATGAAGTGATTTCGAGCAGGTTCAATTTCAATAATAAGCCACATTTATTGGAAATACATAGTGAAGCATGTATGACTAGTAAAGTAGTAATTGTAAATGCATAAAGCAAAAGAAAAGCAATCTTAAAGTGGATTTTTGCTTTTCTCTTCTCTTTTTATATTTACTTTTATATAAGAACTAAAAGGTAATGATTGATAATGACCATATTTGAAATCCAAACCATTCATAAGCATGGTTCCGTGCATAGTTAAAAATCGTGGTATTGGTCGACTCAAAAAACCAATCCAGTATCGATATCGGTCACGGTTTGTGGTCTATTGCGGTTGTCTTGGTGTGAAAATTTTTTTTGCCCCAAAAAATTTTGAAAAATTTCTCAAAAAATTTAAAATATTGTAAAATGCTGGAAAACAATAATTTTCTCCATTAGTAACACCTACAAATCAAAATATCAATCCCTTTAAGTCATAACACCTGGTATCGTTGTTTTATTTGGAATTATATAAATTTATTTATAATTAAATATATGTACATGTTTATACTAAAATAAATTAAAATCTCACAAGGTTTATGACATGCAATCATAATTATGACTTATGAGCTATGCAATCATAGTTTTGACTTATGAGCTATCTATTAGTGTCAAATTTAAGAAATTGAAATTTTTACTCATTACTTAATAAACATATGCCAAACTAAAAAGCCACATGCATTTTAAACACACTTCAAACAAATTTCAGTAACTATTTTGTAAATATCTATAAAATTTCATCAAAAACCATAATTCTCGAAATCTTAATTATAGATCTATCCTCAATATGTGTAAACAAAAGAGACTGAAATGTATCGATAACAAAAATAGCATGCAATCCTTATTTCTAAGCTATTTATAAATAGACCTTTTGAAAAGTTACAAAATAAAAAAATCATAATATTGACATTGGTAGAGTTATATATGATTTTTCAAATGCAATCCATAAAAAATAAAATGTTTTGATTGCTTAAAAGTGAAATATTTGTTGAAAAAGAAGAGTAGCATCTAATATTTTTGGAAGGAGAAAATTAGTACAAAAGAAAAAATAAAAAAAAATTTAAATATTGTCGCCCTATATTTTGAAAATACCGGCCGATAAATCCCAATGATATAGGGATTTTTTGTCGATATGAGGCCGAGACCGATACACAGGCCAATATCGGACTGGTATGGGCCAATACCAGTACGTATCGGTCAATACAAACCGATATCAGCGGATATTTTGAACCATGGTTCCGTGGTCTTTTGTCTCCTAAAAAGAATTTTCTTTAATTGGATTTAATCTAATATTCATAATCAAAATTTAACGTTGGAAAATAAAAAATTTTTTCTATCTATGTTTGATGTATTTCAGATCGATTTAATTTGTTTTAACTAGTAGAATATAAATAGGAAGTAATTGTCCTTGCTTATCACAATCGGGTAACCCCCAAGCCGAAGGCCAAAGGTCCAAAGGTTGGGCTGATAAAGGATACCCTAAGTTATCAAGCAAAAAAAAAAAAAAAAAAGGAAGTAATTTTGAATGGATTAGATTTCAAATATGATCTTGAAGACCAAAAAGAGAAAAATAATGCATAGAGAATTAGCACATTTATAATTATAAACACAAAGTAAAAAAAAGGGACCGAACAATCCAATCTCTCCCCGTCTCTCTAATCAAACTCTCACGGTCTCAAATTATGGTATGTGGCAGCGATGACGACCTAAGATTTAGGCAAATAGTTTCTAACATTTCCCTAATCTCTTCTTTTGTTTCATTTTCTTTCCTTTTTTATCCTTTTCCTTCCCTTGCTCTTTCATTAGATTTTTTTTCCTAAAATCAACCAATATTTAGTTTTCTTTTTTTTTTTTTTTGGAAACCCAGATTATATTTCTAAGGGTTTAGGGTTTAAGTATAATATGTTGGACGGGCAATCATATAAGAGTTGTAATAAAAAGTAGGGACCAAATTATAGAGGGGGGGACCATGGCGCAGCACACACCGCGCCCCCCCCCCCCCCCCCCAAAGCCAAAAAAATCTGGCATTACATGCATAGTACAGCAGAGAATCAAGGGAGGAAGAATTGGTACAATCCTTCATAAGATCATTCTGATAAGGAAGACCACAAGTCCGGCGGCAACGATCAACCACAAAAGTAAATTGAGCATTTATCAACCCACTTCAAAAGTAGGCCATTATGAGGTCAGCAATGACCCAATCAGGGCAGCAACATAATCTTCAACGAATAGCACAGATATGCTATGAGCTGGTCCATGAGAATCAATTCCGAATCAATTGACATTTGGATTGACTGTGAAAGATAGCTTGCCTGAGATGTAGTGATGTGATTGATTATATGATTGGATTATATTTCAAAATGTAATATGTAGAAAATCACAAATGTAAGGAAAGCATATGTTACATAATGAGAAACATGGGAAAAGGATATGGAACTGAAGATTGAACGCCATTCCTTTTTTCTCTATCATATTATTTTCTACTTCTTTCATATGGTATCAAAGCCGGACCTGCTATAGGCTAGCCGGACCTGCTATAGGCACAGTTTCTAGTCTTCGTCGATCTTCTTTATCTAAATTAATCTGTGATGGCAGGTTTATCTTCATTGTCCATCTCTCTCTCTCTTACAGCTTCTGCACTTCATCATTTAATTACTATTGTTTCAGTGAAACTGAATTTGACAAACTATTAAGTCTGGCGTGTGCAAAACCTACCCTTGATAGAAAGTTTAAAGGTGAAGGACTTGCTAATCAAAGGACTGCCGGCTGAAAATAAAAATTATGACAAAGGCGAGGCAAATCCTGATTATGAATCATTGAAAGAGAAAGACCTTCTCCTAAAATCTTGGATTACAACAACTTTATCTGAGGTCCTGCATCTTGTTGTTGGTTGCACTACTGCCAAAGAAATTTGATTGTGTCTAAAGGAAAATTTCCACCATGCCACAAAAAAAAAAAAGAGAGGTCCAACTCTATCAGAGAATGCAAGACTCGTAAACTTGGAACCAAACCCTAGCCATGTATCCGAAAGCATTCAAAAATGTTTTTGATGGGCTGGCTGCAATTCAAAAGACCGTTCCGGATGAGGATAAAGTTATTTATATGTCAAGTGGTCTCGGTAAAAAGTATAGAATTTTGGTAACTTCTATGCTAGCAAAACGGCCATTCCCAACCTACACCCTGTTTGTTGCTTCAGTCCAAAACTATGGGTTACATCTTCAAAGTATAGAACCAAAAAACAAACCCATTGATCAGACAATGGCATTTGTTTCTCAACGACCGTAAGGAGGCAGTCGCGGCAAAAGGCTGTGATCAATCGAGTTAGAAAATCAGAATTATCTCTTGTGGAAATCTCATTTTCTTCCTGTCTTGGGAGCACATGGCCTGACTGGATTCATCGATGGATCCTCATCTCCACCTTCACAATTTCTTTGCAACAAAGAAGGAAATCTGACCATGGATGTAAATCCAGATTATATAACTTGATCCGAACATGATCAAAATGTATTGTAGTGGCTTAATGCCACACTTTCTGAAAGCATCCTAGCCCATGTAGTTGGATTTCAATCTTCTTGTGAGGTCTGGTTGGCATTAGAGCATTGTTTTGCATCTCTTTCTCGGTCTCATATCCTTCAGTTGAAGTCTCAGCTTCAGAACTGCAAAAAAGGAGGTCAAACAATCAGTACATTCAAAGGCTCAAGCATCTCACTGATTGCCTTGCTGCTGTATCTCATGCAGTTGATGAGGAAGATATAATTCTCTGCACCTTGAATGGCCTTCCTAATGAATATGCTGTATTCAAAACCTCTATTCGCACTTGAGCAACACCTATTTCAGCTGAAGAATTATAGGCTCTCTTACTGTGTGAAGAACTTCATCTTAAGTCTGCGCATCAGTCCTCTGTTGATTACTTTGCAGCAGCCTTAACACCTTCCAGAGACATCATCAACAGACACAACCTCTGCAACTAACTACAGGTCGTCTACTAAGCCAAACAACAACAACAGTATCAACTACAGCGGCAAATGGCAAGGAATAGGTCTAATTACAAGGGCAGAGGATCATCTTATCCTAAATCTTGCTCACAAACCTCTGGTGTGCGACAGTGCTGTCAAATCTGCAACAGGACAGGCCATACTACTCTAGATTGTTATCATAGGATGGACTACTCATTTCAAGGTCACCATCTCCCATCTTAATTAGCTACAATGGCCACCTCACTTCATCCAGACACAAGGCAAGATTGGTACACAGACATTGGGGCAACCAACCATTGTTGGAAGTAGGTGGGTCTCATGGATAGATGTTCAAAACTTTTGACCCACTTGACACAGGAATCAACTATCCATAAGACCAAAAACCCAATCCAGGATGCATTACCCTCAATCTCGTGACCATGTACAGTAAATATTCTATCTAAAAAACAGAATCAAACAGCACTAAACATCCATAATAATCTACGACATGCAAGAAGTAGATCATACCTTTGGAGATTCGTAGTGCTTTAATGGAGAAGTTGCGACTCTACTGGTGATGAGAATCTTCAACACCTCTTAGCCTTTCACGCTATGACCCAAATTGGATTTCTTTTCTCAAGAAGATTGGTGGAATCTTCAGGAGAAATCCCAACTCGAAACTCCAAGGAACTAGAAGAGAGAAGGAGAGAGAAACTCGTGCAACTCTTGCACAAACAAGGTTTTTGGGCGTGAGAGAGTCTCATTGGACGTCCAAGAGATGTTTTTATATATTTTAAATCTCTTTCTTGCTTAATTGAAATAGAAGTCTTACTTCCAAAGTAATTAGCAACTTTCTACTTTCTTAACCCTTCTTTCTAAAGTTCAAGTCGGATTAGTATTTTCCAATAACTTGGGCTAGCGTGGGGACCACTAGGGATTCCTTAGAAAGCTGGCTCCAACTGGAACACCGCGACCCCACATCTCATGTGCAATCCGGGCCCACAGTTAATTGCAAATAACACCACTATATAAATGCAATTGCACTCCAGTCTTAGGAATAAATTACAATGAAGACCCTAAACTTTCCAATTACCACAAGTAGGCCCCTCTATCAATATCCGTGGATCAATTGAAATAAATCTGTCTCTTCCAATATAAGTTCCACATCTTGTTATCCTTGAGCCCCAATTAATCACAGTAATCATGTCACGACCCGAGCCCAGAAATCGGGGGTTAGCGAAAAGCTAAACCAGTGACACACATACTCCCGTGCACGTACATCCAAACCCAGTCCAGATGCACACACACAAGGGATCTAACACGTGTGAACTAAGCGTACGCGGAAGCTGTACATATCATAGCAAGCAACAAAGGAAAAGCGGAAGCCAAAACAAATGCGGAACGGAAACGACAACGATAAATATGCTGATAAAAAAAATCCGAATACACACCCAAAATCATGATATACAAAATATACAGAGTACAAAGTCCAAAGTCCAAAGACAAATATCCCAAAAAAAACCAAAACCAAACAACTAGGCCACTGATATGCATGCACGCACTCGGCAGAGGTGATCAGGTCCACTCTGCCAAACCGGAGGGTGCCTCTACACTCGGCCCTGCAGCCTCCTCGACCGCCGGGGAGCTGGGCAAGGGATCTGTGCCTGCAACACCACAGACAACACAAATGAATACAACGATCCAGCAAATACAAGTAACAGAGATGAAACACGCATAGTATCAAATTGAATAATGACAAAATAGAAGTTACAGAGTTTCATATTAGTATGCTAAGCAATCGTGCATAGAAGTAAAGCATGATAAGTGAATCAAAACATAGAAATACTGAACTAAGTGGCTACTACATTGACCATATTCTCTCCAATAGAGAGCAGAGCAGAGCAGAAGAGAACACCATTGACCGGGCCAGGGTACAAGTGGGTCTCGGTTTCCTCGGTTCCGAGGTCCCAAGACAAAGCGACACTGCAGTGATACAGAGATACAGAAATCTAAGCCAGAGATAACCCCGTCGGGCATCCTAAGGCTGAGGCTGAGTAGAGCCAGACGAATACCAATCAAATCAAATCCAAAAGAAGGGAGATTATCCGCTTTGGACTCACCGATGACAAAGACCGGATCTTATCCTCACGTATTAATCTCTGGGCAGAGCCACCAGGGAATACCCAATAAATCAGAGATATACAGAGCATAACATAGATTACGTCAAAGCACAGCATAGATCAAAGCTTAGTGCGGAACAAAGAATAAAACAGATATACAGGACGAAAGCAAAATGACCTCGTAAGGCATGAGTATAGATTAGCAGAACAGAGGGCAAAATTGTAAACAATATGCAATGCATTTCAGATTAATACGAAATCAAGGTTAATTACAAGCCAAGCCTAATCTAGTTGTCCACTGTCACTAACCGTTCATGATGATGTAGTTTTAAGTTATTCGATGCACCGTTGCCATCCTAGTGTTGCAATGCAATCTTCACGTGCACCGAAGTCCCTTAAACCAACACCCATGGGGAGGTGCTTAACAGTGAATCAACGTTCACATAAATAAATCACAGCCTAACACTATTCATGCGATCCAAAGAATCCATTGGGCCGGTTTACGTGTGTGGTTCCTTGCATATAAGCCCTACAAAGTCACACCTTTATCCTAAGTTTAATTCGTATTTTACGGGTTTTACAGTTTGGCTATGGGTGACCTATGGCTTAGCCGAAGACATATTACGCGCTAGCCGTAACATGCACTATGGCTGAACAGTGGTCCCCCTCAAATCACAGCTAAACTAATCATCTACCACCTCTGATCTGGTACCTTTTACGGCTGAGCTACGGTTCAGTATACGGCTTAGCCGTAGACTAATCCACGGCTTAGCCGTAGCCACACCATAGGAGTCCTGTATCGATGAAAGTTTCGACTGATCAGAGATTTAATTCACGGCTAGGTCACGGTTGGGTCACGGCTAGCTTACGGCTCAGCCGTAGGACACTCTACGGTTTAGCCGTAGCCTAGCCGTAGAACAAAAGGGGAAATTTCAAGTCTCTGGAATCTAAGCCGTAGAAAGTTATGGCTTAGCCGTACGATACAGAAACAAAATCGGGTTGATTACCGAAACTGGAATTTGGTACAGAAACGTTTCAAAACAAGCTCAATTGATCTCTACATCTTAGAAATTGACTGTAACACCGCTTGTACAACGATTAAGATGGAATCAAAGCAATCAAACAAAACACCCATATGTGTTATCAAAGCCTGTACTTATACTTGCCTCAAAACTCTGTCAATCCACTGAATCAAGCTCCAAATCAACTAAAATCAAAGCAAATCAAAGAAATAAACCATGCATGAGATGAAGACACAGCAACAGAGAAAGAGAGGTGCAATTGGAGATGAAGAAGAAAGAGACTTGGAGAGAACCCACTTACCAAAGCCACAGACAGAGAGGGAGAAGAGAAACAAAACCCAAATCAAGATGGGCGCAAGCTCCCAACACCACCCAGAACGAAAAGAGAAGTGAAGAGGAGAGGAGAGAAAGGGGTGAACGTGGAACTGCTCCTGGAGTTCTTGCATGCACGTTGAGGGAAAATCACAGAAATGAGGACATCTGTACGATGACTCATATATATAGGTTTTTTGGAGTTTAAAACAAGGTCCGAAGAGTTTAAGCTATTTATAGTTTAAGTCATACGAGGGTGTAACTTCTCCAATTGACGCCGAATGAGTCTGAGACAGTTACGGAATTTGACGAGCTCAACAACATACACATGCTGACATCAAGATGATGCAAATATGATGCAAGCAAAGCAAAAACAAAATTACGAAAAAGGGCTTAGAACTACCTATCTCAGGTCAAAGGTTACTCAACTACCTATCCAAGACCCAAAACCAAATCCGAAAGAAATAAACAAAACGAAACACACTAATGAGCCACTAACCCGGCTCAAAGGGGATTGGAGTGTTACAAATCATCAGTACCATTCAATTAACTCTTAATTGAAATGAGTGCGCACTTACTAATGACAAATCCATTAATTGGCACAAGGGGATAATAGAGATAGATTCCATTTTGATCATTCAACGTTCCCACAGTTCTGCTACCACATACCCAAGACACCGAGGTGTTAACCTATAGTCGGCCTCACTCATTAGTGATTCAAAGCAAATGAATAGATAGAAACTTGAGTTCATCAATGTCTCAGGATTGAGAGCCTATTGCCAGGGAATTATGAGAGCATACCTTATTATTGAGACAGAATTCCATAAAGTGCATCTCATGGTCCTTCAACACATCCAATGTACCAACACCGTGATCCAGAATCTTACATTCTAATGATTGAGACAAATCACACTATCTCATAGTGATCAAAGTGCTGCAACCTTATCAAATGAGATGCCCAGTCTCATTACAGGTAGTGAAGCTTATTTAAGTATAAAATTTGTGACATGTATCTCCCGCGTGTGGATCTCATCCATGCACATATATCACATTTAATATGCTAATGGGACCCAGTTCAACTCATGAACCATTATGTCATATGTATTGGTCATGTGCATGGAGTAGTAAAATAACATTCATCTCATAAAAGTAAAGCATGATTTTATTGATAAATAAAGAAATTAATCAATTTATTACATCAACTGATGAATTGAGTCCACAAAATCTAACAATCTCACACTTGGGCTCAATGCCAGTCAGGGTTGCATCTCATGCCCATCCCTTCTACATGCTGCTCAAAGACTTTGGTAGTCAAAGGCTTAGTAAAGGAATCTGCCAAATTGTCCACAGAGGTTATCTTGGTAATAGCAATATCACCTTTCTGCACAATCTCTCTGACTAAGTGATACTTCCTCTGTACATGCTTTTGGCTTTTATGGCTTTTGGGTTCTTTTGACTGAGCGACTACCCCGCTGCTGTCACAGTAAACTGTGAGTGGCTGTCGTGCCAAAGGTACCACCCCAAGTTCCAAAAGGAATCTTTTAAGCCATACTGCTTCCTTAGCTGCATCACAAGCTGCTACATATTTAGCCTCCGAGGTTGAGTCAGCGGTACATTCTTGTTTTATACTCCTCCAGCTGATAGCTCCGCCTCCAAGCATAAAAACATAACCAGAGGTGGATTTCCTAGAATCCTTAACTGACATAAAGTCAGAATCTATGTATCCGACTGGAATCAACTCATCACTGCTATAAATCAACATGTAATCTCTAGTCCTTCTCAAGTATTTGATAATACATTTTACAGCAGTCCAATGTTCAGGTCCTGGATTAAATTGATATCTGCTGACTAGGCCCACTACATAACATAGCATACATGAGGCTACCAACAGCCGAAGCCTATGGTATCGACCTCATCTGCTCCTCTTCCTTGGGTGTCTTAGGACATAATCCTTGGAAAGGTGCACTCCATGCCTGAAAGGTGTGATGCCCTTCTTGGAGTCTTGCATTGCAAACCGTACTAGCACCTTATCTATGTATGCAGCTTGGGATAAACCAATCATCCTATTTTTCTGGTCTTGATAGAGTTTGATCTCTAGGATGTAACTAGCTTCTCCCAAGTCCTTCATATCAAAAGTCTTGGCTAACCAAACTTTTACCGTTGACAACATTCCTATGTCTTTCCCGAGGAGAAGGATGTCATCGACATATAAAACCAGAAAAACTACCATGTCACCTTCACTTTTCATGTACACACATGACTCATCCGGATTTTGACAAAAACCAAATGACTTGATTGCCTGGTCAAAACAGATATTCCAGCTTCGGGATGCCTGCTTCGGTCCATAAATAGACTTCTGCAGCTTGCAAACTTTTTACTCCTGGTTTTTAGCTACAAAACCGTCTGGCTACACCATATAGATGTCTTCTTCAAGATAGCCGTTGAGAAACGCCGTCTTGACATCCATTTGCCAAATCTCGTAATCGAGATGAGCCGCAATGGATAAGAGTATCCGGATGGATTTGAGCATGGCTACTGGCGAGAAGGTTTCCTCATAATTGATCCCCTCTTTCTGAGTATATCCTTTCTCAACAAGCCTAGCCTTATAGGTCTCCACTCTTCCATCTAGTCCTCTTTTTCTCTTGTAGACCCACTTGCACCCAATAGGTTTAATATTGGCAGGCAAGTCCACAAGTGTCCAGACCTAATTTGAGTACATAGACTCCATCTCAACTTTCATAGCATCTTGCCAGCGTCCCAAGTCTAAGTCATTGATTGCTTCATCATAGTTAGAGGGATGTTGTTCCGGCTCTTCTGTGATTGCTTCATAAGACTCTCCCAAGAATGAGAACCTGTCAGGAGGTCTGATAATCCTCCCACTACGATGAGGTACTGGTGTAACTACTGGGTCTGGTAAGGGCGGTTCTTCCTCAAGTCCGGTCATACTTGGATTTGGAATTGATTGCTCCTGAATCTCTTCCAAGATCACCTTATCTAAAGATTTCCGGTCCATCATATAATCTTTCTCCAGAAAAATCGCATTGGTGCTGACCAGCACTTTCTGCTCTCTGGGATTATAGAATAACCAACCTTTAGTTCCTTTAGGATATCCTACAAACGTGCATACTTCCGACTTCGTTTCCAACTTATCCGTCTTAACCTTGAGCACATGTACTGGACAACCCCAAATGTGTAAATGTTGTAGACTAGGCTTTCGCCCAAACCACAATTCCCGGGGAGTCTTAGGTATAGACTTAGATGGTACGAGGTTTAGTATGTACATTGCAGTATCCAAAGCGTATCCCCAAAAGGATATAGGTAATCTTGAGAAACTCAGCATAGACCTAATTATATCTAAAAGAGTCCGGTTCCTTCTTTCTGCTACTCCATTCTATTGAGGCATACCAGGAGCAGACAACTGGGATAGAATCTCATTTTCTGATAAGTAACCTATAAAATCAGCAGAGAGATATTCCCCTCCTCGATCTGATCGAAGAGTCTTGATACTCTTACCTGATTGCTTTTCCGCTTCCGCTCGAAACTCTTTGAACTTTTCAAAAGCTTCGGACTTGCGGTGCATAAGGTATATGTAACCATATCTTGAGTAATCATCTATGAAAGTGATGAAGTACTCATATCCTCCTCTGGCCCTGAGATTAATGGGTCCGCAAACATCAATATGCACTAATTCCAATAAATCGTTGGCCCTATTACCTTTAGCTGAAAAGGGTCTTTTGGTCATTTTACCTTCCAAACAGGACTCACAGATAGGCATTGGTTCTACCACCAATGAAGGTAAGATACCATCTTTCACTAGCCTCTCAATCCTGTTAAGGTTTATATGACCTAGCCTCAGGTGCCAAAGTTTTATTGGATTAGATGAAGGTGACTTTCTCTTTAATGATGGTCTATTAATTGTTTCAGTATCATGTATCTCATACATCGTGGGGTTTAACAAAAAAAGTCCATTGGTTACCTTGCCAGAACATATGAAAGTACCATTCCTCTTTATGGCAACTTCAGTACCAAAAGTAATAGAATAACCTTTATTCACCAAACTAGAAACTGAAATTAACTTCCACCTTAAAGACGGAACATATAATGTTTCTGACAAAACCAATTTATTATTTGAAAAACATAAAGTAATGACTCCCACTGAAACAGCCTCCGCCTTAGCATCAGATCTTAGGTTGACAATGATTTCTCCATCACTTAGCCTCCTGGTTTCCCTGAACCCCCGCAACGTATTACATATATGATTAGTTGCCCCGAAATCCACACACCAGGATTCTGAAGTACCAGTTGCAAAATTAACTTCAGATATAAGTGACTCAATCATACCTGGGGTCTTTTTCTTAGATAGATATTCTGGACAATTCCTCTTCCAATGTCCTGTCTTACCACAATGGAAACACTTTCCTTTTGTCCCTGAACCCTTAGCTTTAGCCACGCCACCAGTTAGACCATTCTCCACCTTAGGACCCTTCAGAACTGATTTCTTTTTGCCTTTTCGCCCTTTGCCTTTCGGCTTGGACTTGGCATCTGACTTTTCTGTCATTAAGGTAGTTGGTTTTTTCTTCATAATCCCTTCAGTTGCTACCAGCTGGCTAGATAGCTCAGCCAGAGTCAGATTCATTTTATTCATATTATAATTGACCTTGAAATTGTTGAATAACTCTGGTAATGACTCAAGGATTATGTCAATCTGCAATTCTGCATCAATCGCAGCTCCCAGTACATCTAACTCATTTAATGAGTCCATCATCTTCAACATGTGTTCCTGTACTGATGTACCTTCAGCCATCTTGATGCTAATGAGCACCCTCATGGCTGCCTGCCTAGCAGGTCTGCCTTATTCTGTAAACATCTCCTTTAAGTTCGATATCATATCATATGCAGTCTTATAAGATTGATGTTGGTGTTGCAGCACACTAGACATGGATGCCAGAATGTAACATCGGGCCATCTCATCATCTTTGGCCCATTTGGTGTAAAGGTCCTTTTCTGCTTCTGATACATCTGGGCCAGGCTCTTCAAGGGGGTTTTTGGTAAGGACATATTTATATCCTGAAGCTGTCAGGACAATATCCAGATTCCATTTCCAGTCTACATAGTTGGATCCCACCAACTTATTCTGGTTGAGGATGGTCGCAAGTGGATTGAACGTATTCGAATTCATACTTGTAATATTGTAGCACATAACTATACATTCAATTAATGAATTTAAATGACATTAGGGTTTAGTATTCTACCAAATTTATGTGGGAATCCTCATAACCACAAAATTCAAAATACATCGAAATCCCAATCCTGCGGGGTATGCCTCCTTGGGGAGTGCGAATACCTCCTAGACTGGTGCGGATCAAAGTTGGTCAAAATTGGGATTAAGACTAACTACCATGATCCCCTTCATTCATTACTATCTAGATATCTCATACCATCTAGGTATCTCATACCAAATAATGTATGACTCCCGATTAGCTTCGGTTTTTAAAATACATGAGGCAAATCCTTGGGGATACTACATCATTATTTTAGTTAAGTGTGACCCACCAACTAGCATTGCATGACAACCGTTGCGGGCAGCTCCTCCTTGGGAAGTGGGCTCCCACCCCGTCTCACCAACACTATCCATAGGAGATCCATATCCAGTATCCAGATAAATACAAGCCCTCCGTGGGGAATGGCCATTCTCAAAATGGCGTGAGGCTAATACTTTCCTTACAATGGACCTATGGTGGAAAACCATGGGGATTTGTATATATATAAATGCCCCACTCCCACTAAATATTTTAGAGTTGAGGATTTCCTTATAGGTGTATGGGTCCATCAAATATAGGTATAAATTTATCTCATGATACGACCAATGATTGGTTCCAAGTCAAGTTATTTTAAGAAAAGTCCAGTTTCTAAAATTAGTGTTATCAATAGATCCATCTCATGGGCCCACTAACTCTAATTAGAACTCTTTCCAAAAATTAATTTGATTTGACCAATTTTGGAATTTGCTATGCTTGGATCAGATATGGAAATACTCTAAAATAAGCATTCATCCATACATAGAAAGTGCTATAATAAAAGACCGGTCCTCTCCTCCACATGGCCCAGGGGGAAAAGACTTCTTGGACTTCTAGACTTTCCAAAACTCTGGGATTCCTCAAACTCTTTGGGCATCTCCAAAACACCTTTTGGTAATCTTCAAACTCTTTGATTAGGAGTCCAGCTTCTCTTTCCTTCTTTGTTTCAAACATCTCCAGAATTTACAAATTTAAAAAAAATACATAAATTCCTATGTCTCTATAATGAGACTTACATGGTAATCTAAACATGGAAATAAAAGGGCTATATGGAAATTCACCATGCCTTGCCCTTTCACGGGAAACCAAGGAAACGATGATGCCCTTTACACTTAGCCACAAATAAACCAATAAGTAAAAGGAAAGAAAAATCATGTGGGCCATATGGAGAGGACATTATCACCTGCAAGTTAGTATCTCATACAATAAGGCATCTCACAAAACTAGGTTGCCAAACCACAATGGAAAAACAAGATGCCAAAGGTTTGCCACCACTATACAAGATCCCTTACGCAGAGGGGGTCTGGGGGCAGCGCCCCTGGTGGGGTTGGAGCTACCCGGTTAGCTCGCGAGGGTCCAGGGGGCAGCGCCCCCGAAAAAAAAAAAAAACAACAACAACTCAAACCAAGAACAAAATGATTATGCCTGGGTTCGACTAGCCGATCTGGTCCCTACGGCTAACCAACAGACCTCTACAGCCATAGTGGTCTGTTTGACTAACCGACCTAACGAACCCAGAAATTTGGGTTTTTTCATATTCGGCTCCTGCTGTTCCCAATCACTTCTAATGATCTCAGTATGCTTCTAATGGCATCTTACCATCCTCCTATCATGATTAAAACCTTTTGTGACTTTCCAAACATGAATCTACTACAAAAGCAAGCAAACCCATAAACACTGATCCTTTCATAGCCCTTGCTCTATCCTCTTCACATCTCATGCAAAGATTAGAACAAGATTACTGATCTAACATGATTAGAGATGAGGTATGTCTCTGATACCAATTGTTGGAAGTAGGTGGGTCTCGTGGATAGATGTTCAAAACTTTTAACCCACTTGAACAGGGATCAACTATCCATAAGACCAAAAACCCAATCAAGAATGCATTACCCTCAATCTCGTGACCATGTATAGTAAATATTATATCTAAAAAACAGAATCAAACAGCACTAAACATCCATAATAATCTACGATATGCAAGAAGTAAATCATACCTTTGGAGATTCGTAGTGCTTTAATGGAGAAGTTGCGACTCTACTAGTGATGAGAATCTTCAACACCTCTTAGCCTCCCACGTTATGACCCGAATTGGATTTCTTTTCTCAAGAAGATTGGTGGAATCTTCAAGAGAAATCCCAACTCGAAACTCCAAGGAACTAGAAGAGAGAAAGAGAGAGAAACTCGTGCAACTCTTGCACGAACAAGATTTTTGGGCGTGAGAGAATCTCATTGGACGTCCAAGAGATGTTTTTATATATTTTAAATCTCTTCCTTGCTTAATTGAAATAGAAGTCTTACTTCCAAAGCAATTAGCAACTTTCTCCTTTCTTAACCCTTCTTTCTAGAGTTCAAGTCGGATTAGTATTTTCCAATAACTTGGGCTAGCGTGGGGACCACTAGGGATTCCTTAGAAAGCTGGCTCCAACTGGAACACCGCGACCCCACATCTCATGTGCAATCCAGGCCCACAGTTAATTGCAAATAACACCACTATATAAATGCAATTGCACTCTAGTCTTAGGAATAAATTACAATGAAGACCCTAAACTTCCCAATTACCACAAATAGGCCCCTCTATCAATATCCGTGGATCAATTGAAATAAATTTGTCTCTTCCAATATAAGTTCCACATCTTGTTATCCTTGAACCCCAATTAATCACAGTAATCATCAGTACCATTCAATTAACTCTTAATTGAGATGGGTGCGCACTTACTAATGACAAATCCATTAATTGGCATAAGGGGATAATACAGATAAATTCCATCTTGATCATTCAACGTTCCCACAGTTCTACTACCATATACCCAAGACACCGAGGTGTTAACCTACAGTCGGCTTGACTCATTGGTGATTCAAAGCAAATGAATAGATAGAAACTTGAGTTCATCAATGTCTCAGGATTGAGAGCCTATTGCTAGGGAATTATGAGAGCATACCTTATTATTGAGACAGAATTCCATAAAGTGCATCTTATGGTCCTTCAATACATCCAATGTATCAGCACCATAATCCAGAATCTTACATTCTGATGATCGAGACAAATCATACTATCTCATAGTGATCAAAGTGCTGCAACATTATCAAATGAGATGCCTAGTCTCATTACTGGTCGTGAAGCTTATTTAAGTATAAGATTTATGACAGATATCTCCCGTGTGTAGATCTCATCCATGCACATATATCACATTTAATATGCTAATGGAACCCGGTTTAACTCATGAACCATTATGTCATATGTATTGGTCATGTGCATAAAGTAATAAAATAACATTCATCTCATGAAAGTAAAGCATGATTTTATTGATAAATAAAGAAATTAATCAATTTATTACATCAACTGATGGATTGAGTCCACAAAATCTAATAACATATCACCAATGATCTAAACAATCTCTCTCTGCAGTCCAACTATCAAGGAAAAGTTACAGTTGGAAATGGGCAAGGTTTGCATATTAATCACGTTGGATCAGTCTTACATGCTCCATCCCCTTCTTTTCAATTTACCAATATGTTACATGTTCCTGCGATTTCTTCGAATTTGTTGTCAATCAGTCAATTTACAAAAGACAACTCATGCTTTTTCATCTTTGATTCCACTGCTTTACCATCCAGGACCAACACTTGGAGAGGATTCTTTCCTGAGGTCTCAGTAGGAATGGGTTGTATCCCTTTCCCTTCTCCACCTCTCCTCCTTCAACCCCTAGTCTCACTACCCTGCTAGGTGAGAAAACCACTGTTGAAACATGGCACAGCAGATTGGGACATCCATCTACTTCATCTCTTTGACGTTTGCTTCATTCTCTATTATTCACAGGCACTTCTGATATTCCATTTTGTGAACATTGTAAATTTGCTAAATGCACAAATTTACATTTCAATAAGTCTACTACAGAAAGTACAATGCCATTACAGCAAATTCATATTGATGTTTGGGGCCCCGCTCCTTGTAATTCTGTGAATGGTTTTCATGTAATTCTGTGAATGGTTTTCAATATTACATTGTCTTCATTGATAACTTTTCCAAATGTACTTGGTTCTACCATCTAATGTGCAAGTCTGATGTCTTTTCCATTTTCCATGCTTTCAAAGCTTTTGTAGAAACCATGCTTTCTACTAAAATTAAACAGTTTAGATCTGATGGAGGTGGAGAATTCAAAAGTACCGTCCTTCAAAACTTCTTAAAAGACAATAGCATTTTACATCAAATTGCTTGCCCATACACTCCAGAACAAAATGGCTGTGTCAAATGCAAACACGGAGACCTTTTTGAAACTGGTTTAGCATTGTTATTTCAAGCTGGGATGCCCACTAAGTTCTGGAGTGATGCCTTCGTTGCTGCTATATACCTGAATAATAGGATGCCCCTTCCCTCCTTGTCTATTGGCTCTCCATGGCAAAGACTATTTGGATCTAACCCTTCTTACTCAACCATAAAGGTTTTTGGTTGTGCATGCCATCCTTGGTTATGGCCTTATTCTAAACATAAACTTGAACTTCGAACAAAAGCAATGTGTGTTCCTAGGATATAGCCTCAACTACAAAGATTTCAAATGTCTTGACTTGAACACTGGCAAAATGTATTGGTCTAGACATGTGGTTTTTGATGAGCATTCATTTCCTTCTCTTCTAAATTTCTCATCCACACAAGCTAGAAAAGAAGTGTCACCCTCTTTTCGTTTTTTCACCTGGCTTCCTACCATACACCAGTTTCTGCCATGCTCCTTTCAACCTTTAGTTCTGGGTCCTTATCCATCATCTCCCTCTTCCAAATCTCTGCAGCAAATATCTTCCACTTCAATCCCATCTGCAGAGCCTCCTCCCACTGCTACTACCACTGCCCTTGTCAATGACAAAGACAAAACTGATATTGTGCTTACTCCTCTTCCATCAATCCCTCTCACTGTTACTCCTATTACAGTTGTTCCAATGCAAAACACTTCATCTGCTGCTGAACTAGCTGTTATATCAGGTGCTCCATGGAATCCATCTACCACCAATTCCCATTCTATGACTATTAGGTCCAAATCTGGAATTTCTAAAAAAAAGAAGTGCTCTCATGACCACTAACCATCCATTGTCTCTCCCCGCACTGCTTATTACAACAACTTAGAGCCTTCCTCTTTCACTGAAGCATCTAAGTCATCTGAGGGGAGACAGGCTATGGCTGAGAAGTTTTCAACTCTTCAACGACTAGGCACCTGGTCCCTGGTCCCATTTTCTCCTACTAAACATGTGGTTGGGTGTAAATGGGTTTACAAAATCAAACATAATCCAAATGGGACCATTGTAAGACACAAAGCCAGGCTTGTTGCAAAGGAATTTCATCAACAACAGGGCCTAGATTATACAGAAACCTTTAGTCCTATTGTCAAACAAGCCACCATCAGAGTTGTCTTTGCCTTAGCAGTGCATTTCAAATGGCCCCTTCAACAGTTGGATGTCACAAATGCATTTCTTCGTGGGATATTACAAGAAGACATCTACATGACTCAAACTCTGGGTTTTGTCGATTCCAACTTTCCCAATCATCGGTGCAAACTTCATAAGTAATTATATGGATCAAAACAGGCCTCTCATGCCTGGTTTCAATGATTTTCAAACTATTTGGTCAGTCTGGGGCTCACTGAAAGTTATGCTGACTCATCTTTGTTTGTGAGATTCACTAAGCAGTCCATCACTATCATTCTTATGTATGTTGATGATTTGATTATAACTGGCAGTTCCTCATAATACATTGCTCAACTCGTCCTTCAGTTAGCCCAGTTTTTTATATGAAAATATGGGCTCTCTACAGCATTTTCTGGGGATTGAAGTCTGTAGAGATGTGTCTGGGCTATTTCTTTCACAATCCAATTATGCTAAAGACCAGTTAAGCAAAGCATTTATGCTTGATTGTATACCTTGTGGGTCACCATCCTCTTACAAAGGTTGCTCACCTTCTGACTCTCCGAAGGGCTATGTGGATCCTCATTTCTATAGGAGTATTACCGGTGCACTACAGTACCTCACTCTCACTTGGCTAGACATTACCTTTTCTGTAAATCAGATTTGCCAACATATGCACAATCCATCTCCAGCGCATTTCACAGCTCTTAAGAGGATACTCAGGTATCTAAAAGTCTCTCTATTCTATGGTCTTCACTTCAAAAGAGGGTCCCTTCTACTAACAGCTTTCTCTGACGCTGACTGTGCAGGGGACCCCCTCGACCATCGATCTACTTCAGGCTATTGTGTCTTCCTCGGCTCTGCATCCGTCTCCTGGTGTGCAAAAAAGCAGGCTCCAGTAGCTCAGTCAACAACTGAGGCAAAATATCGCTCCCTTGCTCACACCTCTGCTGAACTCTTATGGCTAAGGATGTTGCTTAAAAATCTTCACTTCTTCTTACCTCATTGTCCAGAACTGTGGTGTGGCAATATTTCCGCCATTGCACTGGCATCAAACCCTGTATTCCATGCTCTCGCCAAGCATGTCGAAGTCAACTACCACTTTGTACATGAGAAGGTTCCGTAGAAAGATCTTATTGTCAACGTGTTTCCTCTCAAGACCAGGTGGCTGATATTTTCACCAAGGGCCTTCATCCAAAGCGATTTAAGTTTCTAAGGTCCAAGCTAAAGGTGTCTGAATCCCCCTTTCGTTTGAGGGAGGATGACAAGAAATGGACAATTGAGTAGCCTGTTATAGATGGGCCTCTATAGCTGATCATGAATTAAGTGGGACAAACTTTATTATGCTCATGTCCTTTTGATGTAAAGTTAACCAACTCTATTACAACTGTTGCTCATGAAACTGAGTGATGTGTATATATATCTAAACAATAGCTTATAATCATTTTGTCATTAAATGAAAGGAATTCAGGGATAGCTCTCTCTTCTTCTTCCTCTACTCTCTGTTCATCTCAGTTCTTGAATCCATGTTCTCTATCAGAGGCAACAATGTGCAGCAATATAACTCCTGGGCTAGAGATTTTACAGCAGCAGGTCAGAACCATGGGTTCCGCCCAACACAGCCAAATACAAGTAATGGGCAACAACAGATTTTTAACAATGGGACAGCAGAATTTCAATGATAGGCAACAAAAAGATTTTTAGCGGCAGCAGCCATATCAGTAAGGTAATGCCAATTTTAATAGATCTAGTACATTTAATCAGCATTTTCAACCCATAAGTGCTCTGCAGTATGGGTTTGGTGCACCAGATCCATGTCAGATTTGTGGGAGAAGGAACCATACTGCTATAAAATGCTTCTATCGATGGGTCTATTCCTATCAAGCCCCTGAATAACTATCTCAAGCTCTGACTCATTTTCTACTTCAGAAGTCCAGATCCAAACATGTATGTAGATACTAGGGCAAATGCCCACATCACCAATGACCTAGGTACATTTTCTCATATGTTGCCCTATATGGAAATGATAAAGTGATGATTGGTGATGGTTCAAAGTTAAATATTACATATATTGGAGACTATTTAATTCTAACTTTGGGACAATAAAGCTAAAGGACGTTTTGGTTGTGCCTGGAATCAAGAAAATTTTGATCTCAGTGTCACAATTGGATTGAGATAATTCCTGTGTTTTTGAGTTTACTAATTCTGATTTTATGATAAAGGATCAAATCACAGGATTGGGTCACCGCAATAATAAATTATTGGAAGTTTTAGACGATCAGAGTGTTATTAATGTTAGTGGTTGGAATAAAAATCCCAGTATTTGCGTCAGGTGCCAGTTAGGAAAAAGTTGTAGGCTCCCATTTTCATCGCATAATAAAACTGCCAATTTTCATCTTATGAAAATTCACTGTGATTTATGGGGGCCTCCTCCAGTCTCTTCCTCTCAAGGATTTCGCTACTACGCAATTTTTATTGATGACTGTACAAGATTTATGTGGTTTGCAGATTTCTTTGAAACTTTTTTCACATTTCAGACACTTGTAGAAAATCAATTTTCTATGAAGATTAAAATTTTCCAATGCGATGGAGGTGGAGAATTTCAATCATACAAGTTTATTATGCATCTTGAAAATAGTGGGATACATAGACAAATCTCATGTCTTGGCACCACACACCAAAATGGTGTCGTGGAGAGAAATCGGCATTTAGTGGAAATAGGTATAACCTTATTACTACATGCAAATCTTCCAAAAACCTTTTGGGTTGAGGTTTTCATGACTGCAGTTTTTCTAATCAATAGACTTTCTTCAACAGTGCTTAAAATGGAGACACCAATTTCAAGCTTTATGGGGCACATCCTGATTATTCAAGTCTTAGGGCCCGTTTGGAAATTAAACGCCAAGTTGAAGTAAAGTGCTGTCGTACACCAACGGTCAAAGATTTGACCTACCCATCGTTTGGCAAGAAAACCACTAGCGGTAAGCGTGAGGTGAAATGAAGATGTGGGTGTAAATTCGCTGCAAGAACAAGACACCTCCAACATCACTTCACGCATACCGAGCGGGCGCAGGAATATCAGCTGCAGATAGCATCTTCAGTAGTGCTCCTCTCTCATCAACCTCGCGCTCTGGATGATTTCTCCTCTCAGACAGAAGGCTCCAGGAGTCACGATCTTCATCTGCAGGGCGACCTGGATTCCTAATCTGCATCTGCAGGGAATAGTAGATCCACGATCTACATCGTACAAGCAAGGTTGGATATGTGATCGAGCTTCAAGATGGGGCTTCCCATCTACAATCGTTCCCCAAGCCATCCACTCTCTGAGTCGGGTAATATAAATGCAGAGAGACGTCCCCTCATCAACACTTCCTCCCAAATCGCCTGAACTGTCCCCCTCTGTGACTGCGGTGTTTTAGCTATGTCAAATAGAGCGGCTGATTAATCGATGTTGCCCATTTTCACTTGTACGTGTTCGAACCTAGAGCAGAGACATCAGGAGAAGCAGGGTTGGAATTGATGGCCCAACAGACCTCTATATAGGCACTGGCAGCTCCTCTTCAACCCCAACCTCTATTGATTACCATGGAAACTGGTAACTTCTGTCCAACAGCTCCAACCACATGCATCCACTGTCTTTCTCTATCATTTGCTAGAATATTGGGTGTTTAGGCTGCATCTTTGTTTAGGGAAAGGCACTGTTAGTACTGATCTTCTGCGGAATCAAACTCTACTACCTGCATCTTGAGTAGCACTGGTATGACCCAAGAACATTCTGTTTTCCTTTCCAGGTTTCAGGGGTTTGAAAAAGTATACAGCGTGCATCAATATAGTGCTCTTAGTATTTAACCTGATGAATAGTGTTTTAAATATTAAGATTCGAGACTTCATCTGTTTCAAATATATTTCTCGGAAATGAGAAATCCGTAGTGCATAAGCTGTGCCTATTTGCCCCTATAACCTTGTTGGCATAGCATTTCATAATTGCCACTGGGTTTGCAAATTACATCTATCTGTAACATGTGCATCATAAATAGTGAGATTTGCTGAACTTATGTTACAAACATTTCTGCTGAATAATTGTAAGATGTTTCAAGTTAAATGTCCGGTCAACTCAGGTAACTTATAACTACTTATATTGATTCTACGTATTACTTTGGGCCACTTCTGTAGATGGAATTTGTTGAAGTTATTGGTACTGACATTGATATCGATGAACCTGAGCACAGTAATACTGAAAATGATGTCCAAGATGCTGTGGTCAATAATGCACATAATGGTGTTCTAGTAACCTTATGGACTGCAGCTTCTGAATGGCAAAGACAGATGCACTCATTAGGTGATCAAATATTTCGAGAGAAGCGGAAGGTCATACGAAGAAACAGAAATTCAGAGAGAGCACAGTATATCTCTTAACACAAGAAAGAAACAGTGAATGTGTAAGTCAGTTAAGGCTTAACCATAATTGCTTTGATCTCCTGTGTACCGTCTTACGGAATAGAGGTCTGTTAGCAGACACAAGGTATGTCACGGTAGAAGAGGCAGTAGCTGAATTCCTGTATACTATTGCACACAATGTTAGGAATAGAATAAATAGTTTTAGGTTTGCTAGATCAGGGGAGACCATCAGCCGGCACTTTCATAGACTGTTACAAGCAATTGTGCAATTGGCACAGGACATTATCAAATAAGTTGGAATTAATTCTTCAGGAACACAATACTTTGAGGTATTAATATTGAGAGAAGGAAGGACTTTTTAACAAAAACACTGTATATAGACAACTGTTATGTCTAATGACTGTAACTCTCTTCAGGATTGTGTTGGAGCCATTGATGGGACCCATATTCCTGTACATGTACGTCTGAATATGCAAGGGCCCTTTCGAAATAGGAAAGGCACACTCAGCCAAAATGTAATGGCTGCTTATGGATGGAATCTTAATTTCCAGTATGTACATCCAGGTTGGGAGGGGTCTGCTACAGATGCCCGCGTACTTCAAAGTTCACTATCCCATTCAGATCCCCTCCGTGTCCCACCAGTTAATGACCGTTTATAACGACTCCTTCACTTAGAACTTTTAATCATTTCGATGTTATGACATAATAGAATATGATGTTATTGTCTTCTAAATTAGGTAAGTTCTACCTTGTAGATGCTGGTTATGCCAATTCACCGGGCTTTCTTGCACCTTATCGAGGTGTTCGTTACCACCTAAGCGAGCATAGAGGAAGGAATCCTCAAAATGCAAAAGAGTTATTCAATAAAAAGCATTCTCAAGCACGGAATGTAATAGAAAAGGCTTTTGGAATCATGAAAGCTAGGTTTGGCATATTAAGAATAGCTCCGCAATATTCCTTGGACACCCAAGTGAAAATTGTGACTGCGTGTGCTGTCCTTCATAACTTCATACGAGACAATGGTGGGGATGTACATGATGAGGAGCTCTTTCAAGCTTCTGAACAAAATGGGGAAGCCTCTGATGACAGTACTGTGCCGGCTAATGAGGCAACAAAAAATATCCAAACAACACAAACACAACAATATTACTCTCTAATTGAACGACAACAATGTAACAACTTTAGGGATGCATATGCCGATAGACTTTGACATGATTACAATCAACATAGGGGTGGTCAATGAATTTCTCCTCTTTCATGTCGTTATGTTCCTATAAGATGGAACTTAGCATGTAGGATTTCCTTTCCATGTTCTCTTGGTGCACTATTAGTATATGTAAAAATGTATTGTGAACTATCCAATATATAGTTGGAGAATGTTAGCCACACTTCGCCAGTGTGTAATGTTGTTTTCATTTTCATATTCATGTAGAAATGTCAGAGAAAAAGAATATTTGCTTCAACGCTGTAATGGATGAAGAATTACTTGCTCTTCTTTAAGAGCAAATAGAGCTAAGGAAAAGGGGCAACCGTGGGTTTAAATATGAAGTCTATGCAACAGTAGCTCAGAAAATGAATGAATCAAACCATTGTGGTAAGCAGTTAACTGCATCTACAATAATTAACCATTGTAAAGTCTTGAAGAGGAACTTCGCACAAGCTACTGAACTACTAAATGCTTCTGAATTTGGGTTTGATGTTGCAACTCAACGAGTCGTAGCCACTGATGAAATCTGGGCCTCATGGATTAAGGTTTATTATGTAGAAATTAGGCATGATTAATTGCAATTTTATTATCATATTGCCACATGGGCAACTAATGAATGTTTACATCTTACTAGGGTCACCCGATGCGGTGTCATGGAGATCAAGGACTATCAACTATGATAAGCTTAGTTTGGTGTTTGGAAAGGATGTTGCGACCGAACAATTTGCATGCCCTTCAAGTTATGTCGAAACCTCGTGTAACACTCCGACCCAGCTTGACCTCGTTTAGCGGCTCGTTAATCTTGTTTTCGTTGCTAATCGTGTTTTGTTTGTGTTTTCTTTTCGTTACGGGTCATGGATAGGTAGTTGGGTTGAGTTTGACTTGGATTAAGTAGACCAAGCCCTTTTTCGTAATTTTAGCTTTTCTAAGACATGGTCATTTTTGCATCATCTTGATGTCAACACGTGTCTTTCGTTGAGCTCGTTAACTTTCGTAACTACGTCATTTGCAACCGAGGTCGTGTGATTCGATTGGACCTGGATTTGACTCAAACTGAAAATAGACTTATGACTTGGACCCTCTTGTAATTTGAACAACCCATTTGATTATATAATCTCACCATCGATCAAAACTCACATCCTTTCTCTTGTTCTCTCTCATTTTCTTCCTCAACTGCACGTGGAATTTCCTTCTCTTGAATTCTCTCCTCCGGATCCTCTCCTCCATCGATTTAGCTCAATTGAGAGAACTTGGGTCTTGCATGTGAAGTGAGTTGGAAATCCATTCATCCCTCTCATCTCCTTTCTTTATTTCTTCTCCTTCTTGTTTCTCATTTGCATGGTGTGTCTGTGATCCCAATTCTCATGCATGCATGTTGGTTGTTGTTGTGTTAGGTTGTGTTTGGGCTTGAGGACAACAAGTGTGTCATTGAATTCCAATTAAGGCAAGTATAACCATATCTTGTGAGAACCCATGTTGGTATGATTTTGATCTTGGTTAGCTCACATTAATGTGTATGGAAAAAGGTGTTTACAGCTCATTTGCTTACTCATTTGATTACTACTTTGTCTATCTCCATTGGAAAATTGAAATTCTGATGCTTCCCAGACATTCTGTATGTGTTTCAGGAAATTTGAATTCGTGCAGGTACGGCTAAGCCGTATGGCACTTACGGCTCAAAGTCCAGAGAGGAGAAAAACCCAGTTTTCCTCTACGGCTAGGGCACGGCTAAGCCGTGGATTGCCCTACGGCTAAGCCGAAGCTCAGCCGTGGCCCAGCCGTAGAACAATACAGGGTGCAGTTTCTGGATTTAACTGAGAGTCATCGATTGACAGACCTTCTACGGCCCAGCCACGGCTAAGCCGTAGAATACACACGGCTAAGCCGTAGCACACACACGGCTGAGCCGTAGCACACTAGACTAATGAAAGAAAACCAGGATAGGTGTAAGGGAAAGACCGATATGACCTTCATGATAGAATGTAGAGCACCTAAACCGGCCCAACGGAATATGACCCAACGCGTGAATGATCTCGAGGGCTGCGAATCATTCATGTTCATTATCCGGATGTTAAGCACCTCTCCATGGGTGTTGGTTTAAGGGACTTCGTGCACTGCTAGATTCAATGCAACACTAGACGACGGTGCATCGAATAACTTAAAACTACATCATCATGCACGGTTAGAAACACCGGATAATTAGATTAGAATTGGTTTGTAACTTAAGATGATTCGATTTCGCATGATTTGTTGCATAACATATTGCATTCGAGTATTGACCTCTACACTCTGATATGATTACGTGTATTCAGTTACTTTACTTTCACATTGTGATTATTTACCTTGAGTATGCATGTATGATATGTTCACCTACAGATATGTACGTATGATATGTTGTCACGATCTACTCAGGGTTTTCATGATTTATATTGTATGGTCAGGCACTACTTAGCCTCAGCCTTAGGATCCCGACGGGGTGAATTTGGTATAGTTTATATGGACCTACTGCAGTATGGATATGTCTTGGGGAACCGGACCCCAGGAAACCGAGACCCATTGTACCCTGGCCCGGACAATGGTGTTCTTTGCATGTTATAAGATCCTTCTTTTGGGAGCATATGGTAATGTAGTAGCCACTAGTCATGTACACAGCATGTATTCATTGATTCACTCAGCATATTTCTTTCTTGCATGACAGCCTAGTATACGAAAATGCCTTCTTTAATCACATGATGTTCTTTATTCTATTAGACACAGCGTGTGTTAACTTGCTATGGTTTATACTTTGCTGAATCTTCGTATTCACAGTTGTTTTTGGTGTTGCAGGCCCAGATACCCCTGCCGAACCCCCGCAGGTCGGCCAGACTCCAGATGAGACCCCCGGGGCCCCATAAGGCCTAGAGGAGTGGATGTGATCACTCCACGGGAGAGCGTTCATGGCATGCATATCATTGGAGTCATGTTTTGTGGATTTTCAGACTTGTACTTGGCATGACATGTCATTACTGTATATGTTATTTTGCTCTTTTTGTAAGACTTTCATATGTAATTATGTCAGTTCGTCCTTGGTATCCTCTTCTTGCACTGTTCGTTTTATGTTTCTGATATTTACAGCTTCCGCGTACTTGTTTGGCATGTGTGAATGTTCCCTTGTGTGTGTGCATTTAGACTCGGTCTACGTGTGCATGCACGGGAGTACGTGTGTCATTAGATTTGGCTTTTGCTAACCCCCGAACCCTGGGCTCGGGTTGTGACACCTCGACACCACCCATGTCATATGGTGGGGCAAACACGGAAATGTCTGGTTCACTCCCAGTAGGGCTTAATGACTATTTTGACAACCTTGGCATGAGTGGTAGTGAAGGGACTTCTAAAAAAAGGACTCGTGCAAAAGCTCCAAAAGACATTGATGCATATGCCGCAGCTGTTGATCGAAACTCCGACAAGATACATAGTGCTATTACTGAAGTTGCTGAATCTATTCGTCATCCAAAGAAACGTGTATCTAATGAGGTCGTAAAGGAACTAGACAGGATTGACGGTCTAACTGACCTCGATGCTGAACTGGCACATGAATGGCTAACAATCCATGTCAACATGGCCACGGTGTTCCTTTGCGCAAAGGATAAGGGTGCATGGATTCGACGTCGTCTACCGAAGTCCACCGTGACAATATTACCTTGGACTGATGTGTTTTATGCTACTATAATGATTAGACATATTGGCTTGGTAGAATTCATGAAGTCTATTCAGTTGCACTAAACTAGCCCTGTCCCTTTCTGTTTGCATATTGCTTGGTTCTTCTGACTTCCTTTCATTTTGGACTTTGGTAATTCCTAGATTATATATTATGGGGATAACTTGCAGTATACTGTTAGATGATAATATCTTCTTTGAATTTGCTTGGATCTATGCTTTCCCAGCACATTTCTGTTTGCAATTAGTAATTGCTATTATATTATTCACAGTTGTGTTTTGGATTCATTATTCTTTACTGCACCTTCATACAGCTGTTACCTATGTCACTGTGGAGATGCCAAGATTCCATTATTATGTTGTTTACCGAGGACGCAATCCTGGCATATATAATACCTGGGCTGCATGCAAAGCTCAAGTACATAAATTTCCCAATGCACTATATAAAGGGTACTCCACTTTGGAAGAAGCAATAGAGAGTCTGCAGAGCTACGAAGAAGACATAGGTGGTGCAAGACCTGTATCTGTTTCCATGAGTTATAATCAGGGAGTAGGAATTGGGCAGGATGTTCTTGTTGCAAGACTTACTAGACTTGTTATTATCTTGCTCATTGTAGTCTCTATTATGATGGTTGTCATTGGTTATCTTGCATGGAGCCTGTAAATATTCATTTCTCTTTTCCAGATATATGGACATGATGTGGTTTTGTAATATATTTTGACTAGGCATGGATGTACGTAACGAGATTTGGGGACTGTATTATCAGAACCAGAACCAAACCCATTTATCTGAATCTATAACTGCTAAATTGATGTGTTTTATTATTCATGTTAGCATTAGATCTTTTACTAAGGAGTAAGCATATCTTCACGCCAAGTATGTTATGTGGGTCAGCTATGTCTCGCTCATTGTTACAAATATTTGGAGATGCAATTTCAGCATAGTGACTCACTGTTGTTTGCAGGAGCAGGATACTTAACAGGGAACAGTCCACACGAAGTCAAATGGAGATCAAGAGTACATCACTCGACAGCCTTGTTTGTTCGGCAATGGTTTGAGAAGTACCTACTCGAAGGACGACAGTGAAGCTAATGGTATATATTACTTTGATGCCTCTCATTTCACTTACTATACAAGTCCTCTTACTGGTTGTATACTTAGCAGTAGCATGCTCTCTGTGTTCTTAGTCATTCTTATTATATTTTTCCACGTAATTGTTGATCATATTCTGTACCAATCGTTTATTAGGACTTTGATAGACCTTCGCAAATTGATCTAACGACTATTTTCTGTATTTGAATTAGAGACAACCCCAGTAGCAGTCTCTACGTGTTTAGTTAGCATATATTGTGACTGTCGATCTCATGTTATCTTCTGCTGTATGACTGTGAAGGTTAGCATATCCTTTGTCAAGGCATGTTGATTTGATTGTAACAGTTTCTGGGCAATATTTATGAGTAGCAGTTTTGCAAGTTAAGCTCACTGCATTACACGATGTGGGCATATATACTGTTTCGTCAGCTATTTCATTTTGGTTGCTTTGGCTGCAGATAGTGTAATTGACTGAAGCTTGTCCCAGTGTTAGACACTGTTTCCTCAGGTGCCTGGAGGATTGAAGAAAGTGTTAGTGCTCTAGTACGGATGATACATTTTCCAGGGTAAGGAGCCACAGCAACATAGCAAAATGGAGACGGTTCCAACATGGGCATTCGATGGAGGTTCTGCTGTCATGGGTGTGTAACAGAGATCAAAGAGAACAGGTGTGGATTGCTTTGTATTTGTAATCTTACATATGTTCGGATCTAGGCCCACAGACTAGTTAACGGGGTATAGTGTCACACTTTACTTGTATGTCTGCTGGAACAGCGAGATTGGCATTTAGTTTTATAGTTCATGCATCAATCAGTGTCTCAATATTCTTCTTCTGAATGACTGTTTACTATTCCAACGAGAGTCCCAAATCATTTGGTATTTAGCGTAGTCCAGGCTTAATTATTTGTAGCTCCTAACAACACCGCAATTCAATTGAAGCTTTATCTTGATGACATTGTTGATCTACCGTGATGCGGCCACGTTGGGTGTGTTATGCTTTAATAGATTGTTAAGTTGTCATGGTTCAGATGCGATGTGAAAATAAGACCAATGCGACAAGTGTAACTGTTTTGGTATGCATATAGGTGGTCTATCTGTTTCTGAGCAAACTGTTTAATTGGAGCCATACATGAGTGGTACATGTGGTTACCAAATTACTATGTGTTATTCAGACTGTGTTTCTCATTATTCATAGATGAGCCACCTATAGGAGGGCAACGTCTAAGTAAGGAATGAATAGTGGTTAACTGTGCTTATTTTCTGGCAATGGAAAGAATTTTTTTCCCTTTGTTCTAGTGACCGACTGATCCCAAACTGGGACTTGGCCTACACATAATGCTACAGCTATTATCAACATCACATCTGAAACCTTCCACTGCATAAGCTACTGCTTTCGTTCCTTTGTCCGTATTATGTTTGGTGCAAGTTGGAATCAGAATCGCTTCCATTGGGTTAGTCACTTGCCCAGCTGTTTTCAACACCAGGGAGAAGGGGAAAAGGAAAGTGACAATACTCAGATACTCCATACAGGGTAAGGTACAGTAGATTCAATACATGCCATCATAATCCAAACCCCCTGTTGTTCTCCGCAAAAAGTTAACTTCACTTTCAAAACACCTTCTCCTTCCTTGATGTGACCATTCACTTTCTTTCCACTCCACTCATTACATTATCAAACGGGCCCTTAAGTGTTTGGGTGCAGGTGTTTTCCCTTCCTATGAGATCATAGTAAAAACAAGTTTAGACTGAAATCCTATCCCTGTGTTTTCATAGGTTACAGTCCTATGCACAGAGGATTTCGTTGCTACCATCCCAAAAGTTGGAAAGTCATTCAATTCCCAACATGTAATTTTCTATGAATCAGTTCTTCTCTACAAAAGAACTCAAAATTAGTTGCTTCTTCCGCAAGAAAATGACACGATTACTACTTATTCCAATTTCACTAAGCCCTTGTTAGACAGGTTTAATTTTTTCCCCTCTACTTCTCTATTTCTCTAAAACTAGGGGAGGTTTGGAAACATAAAGCATTTGGCACCACTTTCAAGCCTCTGCCCATTTTAGAGAAGTAGAATCAGTGCCTCTTATTTCCATATCCCCCTTCATAAGATACTTGAGAAATAAAGGAAAAAAAATAAGAGGCGGAGCTTCAATGTTTTAGGATTAATGACGCCCTGTCACTTTTTTTTTGTTTTTCTTTAAATCAAGAGAGTATCAAGATCCAAACCATTGGAAATGTTCACAAGATCCAACATGGCCATGCCTCCAAATTTTAGCCATTGGATCATCACCAATCTCAAGATATGTGCAAAAAAGTGAGCCATTTAATATTATTTTATAAATTCTTCTGGGTCCAAGCACAAGATTTAAACCATTGAAAATGTTTGGAAGGATGAAAACAGCCATGGGGTTAATTTTCAAGGCTTGAAGTCTTGTGAATCTTGAAATTTTTGTGAAAAACTTTTAACCATTGATGTAACTACTCAATTTTAGACTAGTCCACAGGCAATCCCTTTTTTTTCCTTTTTATTATTATTTATGGAAAAATAAATCCCTATCCAACCTATTAAAAATATTTATAAGGTCAATGATTATTGTGAGACCAAATTTCAGCCATTGGATCATCACCAATTTTGAGACATTTACTAAAAAATGTGAATTATTCAATATTATTTTTTGAAATTTGTGGCCCTAAACACAAAATCCAAACTGTTAGATCTCTTTGGAAAGATGATGTCACACCCCAAGAATCAGAGATCTTTAAGACCCTCAGATTTAGGGCATGACGGTCCCACAAGCTTAGGCTAAAGCAACAAATTTTATTAAATACTCAAAATAAAATGTCATCAATAAAAAAAGATCAAATCAAACTAAAGCAAGGTAACTATAATAGCAACACTTTCTAATTCAAGTCTACTAAAGTCACTATGATCCAATCTCGCGGTTCAATTGCTTGCCCGCCCCTGTAAGCAACTAAGCTTCTTCAGATCCAGGCACTACCTCAAAATCTGTGTAAATAGGGTGAACATGAGTGAGTAAAACTCAACAAGTAATACGACCATAAATCCTAGCAACAGGCAACAATCTAGAAAATCAAATCTAGAGCCATGGTTCGTAAGTACAAAGTATGACAAGGATGGCATGTGCGAAATTTTGAAAACAACAAGAAGGTAATGTAACCTCAATTTAAGCTATTTCAGGTAGCAAGCAAGTAACCAAAACACCAAATAAAAAGGCATCTCCTCAGCAAAACATAATAACAAGTGTGCTCGCCAAAGTTAGGCCTGAACCAAGCACAGTGTACCCACCAGGTACAAACCAAATAATATCCAAAACTGGCACGAGGCATGAGAATACCGGTAATCTCCACAAAACATAGTGGGATCTATCTGCAGACTAGTAATATCGCACAAAGGAGTTCTCAATCCCAATGTCATACCCAAAAAGGGGGCTAAAATCCGCATGTGGGTATACCACAGTGCGTTGCCCATACTTTAGAGAATGCCTTACAAAAGAGAATAATAGTTATGAAATTTTCCAAGTTTTTTTTTTCTATCACAAAAGGAACTAGAGTTGAGATTACAAATCAAACTCTATATTACAACAATTTACTTCAAAAGGCAAATAGATCAATATTTCACAAATAGTCATTTTTATAACCTGACAATTTTAAAAGAAATGGGATTGGGTCTATCACAGTCATAGTATTCCAAATTAAGTCAAAGGCATCAAAATATCCTAATATCTTAGGATTTTCAAATTGAGACAAGGACATTAAAACTCTAGTACTAAGGAATCATGGTAAGACTACTTGCCTGGACCAATGATGATTGGAAAATTTGGTCTGTCCTTTTCTAGATGTCCGATGTGTGTCCCTGCTGAGATGGTTAACCAATAAGTTGGGTTCAAATTGAACCAATGGGCCAAACTTAAGCAAAGGTCAAGTATAATGGGTTGAGAAGTCTTGGCCTAAATTATTAAAGAATGCACGTTGGGCCCTAGGTAGTGATTATGCATGTTTGTAGAATTAATGGGCTGGACCAAGGTCAGTGATTCACACCAATTCAACTAAGTGGAACCTGAATTAGTGGGTTGAGCTGCAAAGGCTAGAAAGTAAGAAACCTTGAATAATATCAATTTAACAGGTAGTAAGAAAAATTAAGTGATACAAATGGACTGGGCTCAGTTTGGCTTTAGGCTTGAATGGAGAGTGGGCCAAGCATATAACTAAATATAATGGTTTGGATAAAATCACCAAGGCTAATGGGTTATAATTTAACTTAGGTGAGGTAACGCAAGTGGGCCAGAATACTTGGGTCATGATCATGAGAGACGAATTTGGGCTAAGATACTGTGACAAGTGATGGATAAGCACTGTCTTGATTGGGCCCAGTTTTTTTTTTTTTAATCATGCCAGTTGGTCTAAGAACAAATTGAGCTAGGGACAACTATTTAAATGGGTAAACACATCACCTGTTCTTATCAAACTGAAAACGATAAGAACAGGTGGCTTGGACTATTTGCAGGGAAAATGATAAAGAACTAGTGGCTTGGGCTATTTACAGGGAAAGGAAGAAAAGACTGTAAAGGAAGAGAGGATGAGGATGGAGAGCCATCACCTTAGTGGCCTCCATTTAGCAAATGTTCTGTTCAGTTGGTGAGAGAGAAAGATGATGAAGGGAAGCAAAATGAAGAAAGGAACAGAGGAAAGGAGGGTCTGGCTTCATAACACTGCCATAGAGAAGGCTGGATGAGGCAATTTGGCCATAGTTAGAGAAAATAACAGGGGCCTGATTTTGTCTTGAGTTCTGTGTGAACATAGAAGTAGAAAAAGGAAGATACATAGGAAGAATGATTGACTTGCAGAGATGGAAGTTATGGGCTGATCACGGTGGCAGAGGAGAAGAATAAAAAGGAGGAAGAAAACAAAAATAAAAGAAGGAGAAAATAACAAGAAAGAGTTAAAGAAAACGAAGGTGGGTTGAGAGTGTCATGAGAGAGTTGTTGGTTTGGCAGAAGAGGGAGGAAGAGGACAAGGAAACACAGGATTTACATAGGAGAATAAAGAGAGCAAAACAAAAAAGAAGAAAATAGAATAAGGAAAAAGAAAAGAAAAGAGGATGGATGGGTTGACTTGGCGGTACACCCAGAGGGGGGAGATGAGTTGCAGGTTATTCCATTGATCTTGGTGGCTGGGTATTGAGTTGAAATGGTTGACTGACTATTGAGGAGATGACACTAAGAGATTTTGTGTTTGGTTAGAGGTGAAAATATTAACTCAGATCGTGAGTTTTAATCCACTGGATGAGAAGATAAGATGAAGATGGTCTTGCCAATGGTGTCGTGGAGATGGGCTGTATGCAAAGGGTGGAAATGGTTACTAACTTAGATGAGTTGTTTGGTTAGGGGAATAAGTTCCTGCAGCTGGGTAAAGAGGTGTTGCAGTGAGTAAAATGAGGAAGATGAAGTTTGAGTCGTCATGTTTGTTTTAGGTAGGAGATGGGCCATGATGGTGATGGTGGCCTATGGCTAATGGGTCGATGGTGACGATTGCCAATGGGTTGCACGGGGTGGTCTGGGGGTGATGACATGATGCATAGTGGAAGATGATGAAGATAACATGATGTACGGTCCACCATGAGCAATATAATCAAAGCTTGTCTAAAGAGATTAGCCTTTATATTAACATATGAGCATCCACCAACTAATGTAGTAAGCATGTAAAAGAAAGAGAGAGAATGAGACTGTTACCTGTGAGAGAAAGAAAAATATGAAATGGGTTGCTTGCCTAGTACTGGTGTGAGGAAGGGGAAGAACAGAGAGTTGATATGAGAGAGAGAAGAAGCTTGGGGTGAATATTCATCGTATGAGACTATTTATAAAAGGGAGGGGGGGGGGGGGGGGGGGGGTGGGGGTGGAAGCAAAGGTCCACTATGCACATTAAATGGAGACTTAAAAAGCCGCAGTGATGACACTCTAATGGCTAACGTTACCAGTAAGTGTATATCCGTTTAACAAAACAAATTAACACCCTTCACTAAATTTCATACTTCAAGACCCTTAAATTGCCATTAGTCTAACGTAAATTCAGTTTTAATAATCCATGGGTGCCACCATTTTAAAACAATAATAATATAAAAATTAATTGCCAAATAAATAAATATATAAATAATCGGGCCCACAAATATCATATCTAAGGTTAGATTAACAAGATAATAATAATAATATTA
The DNA here is from genome assembly GCA_037013555.1 of Sextonia rubra. Classification (NCBI taxonomy): domain Eukaryota; kingdom Viridiplantae; phylum Streptophyta; class Magnoliopsida; order Laurales; family Lauraceae; genus Sextonia; species Sextonia rubra. The sequence continues at coordinate 14,925,004 of JASUAD010000011.1, forward strand.
ATAATATAAAATAAAATTGGGTTCTTATAGATGAACATGGCTATGAGGTCATATTTCAAGGCTTGATACCTTGTAGATATCAAGATATTTGTCAAAAGCTTTCAACCATTGATTTAAAAAAGTCTATTCAAAATAGATCCATGCATTAACAAACACATTGAAATGCATGTAAAATGATGATGAATATGAAGGAATCAAGTACAACATTTACACATTCAAGCACACAGAAGAATGAAAAAGCAGTTATAAATCACTATTAAATTCCTTTTACTTACATGGGTTCAATGCACTTATCTCGGGGATGCAGGTTGTTTACAAATATTAAAAAATCACAACCCCTCCCTCTAACCTCAGATATGATCCAAACTAGGAAAAATAGGAAAATACATGGAAAAATGGGAAGAAATGCAAAATTTGAGAGGACAAGGGGTGGTGACCGTGGCCTACAGTCACTGATAGATAGTGGCCATTTTGGCCACTATTTATCTCTGTTTCTCTTTTGTTTGCTTCTGCAATACCTTTAGAGTGCTGAAATTTGTGTTTTATGGTTTTGGGAGTGATGAGTGGCCACTAGGAGTGCTAACTTTGATCGTATAATCATCTATGAACTTTGGCAACCACCACTTTAATTTTACAGATTGCGTTTGTACAAATCCAGAATGTTGCTTTTGTGCAAGCAAATGTAGCCAGAGTTGTGTCATTTTGATCCTATAGTTTTCAAGGAGCAGAATGAAACCTAAAAAAATTTGTTCACAACTTTGGATATGGCCTAACACCCTTTAAGTGGGAGAACCAAAGAAGACATAGTTTCATCTCGTCGAACCTCTTTTGCACTTACTAGCTTTGAAGTTTAGTCTTCATGGTATTAGCGAGGTGTATCTTCTTCCCTAAAACCATTTCTCACCTTAAGCTTGTGAGGAGAAGAAGAACAAAAAGAGCTTGGACACTTATGGAGTGCAAATGCTTGCCAATGCTTGTCGGAATATTGTGGAACTTTGGAATTTTGCTTGAACCCATTCTTTACAGCCCAAGTGTGTCTTTTATAGACTTTAGAGAGAGATGGGATGTTCCCAGAAATTGTGAGGGAGTTACACCTCTAAATAAATTGAAATAGCCTCCAAAAACCATTCGGTGTTATTTTCAGACATGGGTCCTATGTGGCCTGTTTTATGCCCGAGCAGGCTCCAATCAACTTAAAACTTCAGGGAATACTTTTAGACCCGATTTGAACATTGCAAGGGTTGATTTCAGCTCCTATGTAACCTCTGTAGATGGGTTAAATATGCCCCTTAAACTTCATTTCTAAAAACATACAAAGTGCCTTGTTTTGCTTGTAGCTAGCCCAAACGGCATCTAATTGATCTAAAACTTTGGTGAGTCTTTTTTACAGTTAGTTTGAAGCTTCCCACCAAATCTCAGCATGTTTGGCCTTTTAGAAGTGGCATTTCTATTCCATGTCCTAAAAGAAACCATATCCTTGTGTTTCTGGGTCAAATGGTCCCCGATTGGTTTGAAATTTGGAACCTTGTCTTCAGAAGCTATTCTTGACCTTTTGAAGTGATTTCATCCATTTTGTGACCTTTTCGTTCAATATTCATCCAACTTGGCCTTCTAGAGATAGATTTATTGAAAGACTTTCATCCATTCTCAAAAGTTTAGGGCGGAAGGGGTTTGCACTGGACTTTTGATCAAATGATCTCATATTGTACTAAAACTTTGGGGAACTCCATGAATATGTATTTCTTGCCTTCAACCCAATTTCACCTCATTTGGACCACTGTAGCTAGGTCAAAGTTAATGAAAGGGGTCCATATCCAAAAGTACTTAAAATGAGCTGATTTTGGGCCCGTTTGGTATTGGATTGACCTAAAACTTTGAGAGAGTCATCGAATTTGTATTGTGAGACCTCTAGTGAAGTTTCATCTTGATTTGACCTTTAGAACTATATCTGATAACTCCTTAAAAATGCATCATTTTATGCGTACTTTAGGGGATTTTAAGGACTCATGCATTAAAAATATCTTCATTTAGTTAGAAATCATGTTTTTATGATTTTAGAATTCATTTTAGAGTTTTTTTGCAAAAATCATGGAAAATCATTAATTTTTCATAAAATCATAAAACTTTTCATTTTGGATTTTCAGTTTTAGAAGGTTTTTCAAATTCATGATTTTACATAAAAATGACAAAAGTTTTTTATCATCATTAGTTATTTAAAGATAAACCATAATCATTGATGTGAATTTATGGTATCATTTTATGTGAATTGGACCCGTAGTAGTACACTTGTGACTTTTGGTCAATATTATTATTTTTAAAAACATGCCGCAGTAGTACATTTGTGACTTTTGGTCAATATTATTATTTTTAATAAAATGTCACTTTTCTTTGTAGGAAAATTGAAGAAAATGGACCCACAATCAAGATTTGATGCCAAAGAGTTACGTGTGAAGAAATCCCAAGAAAGAATTGAAGTGAAGAATGAAGAGATGAGAAATGACCATCAAGAGGACCCCGCCAACATACACACATCACATGTGTGCTCACATATACAAGCCATGCCCAAGGGAGGGTCCCACATGCTTCATTGATTACAATTCTTTGAAGATATATATTTGGAAAGTCAACGGAGGAAGACTCATACAAAAGAAAGAAAGGAGCAAGAATTTACAAAAATTACACACTATTAAGAAGTCTTGTTGGCCAAGGACGTCCACTTCATGGAGGATTTGAATTCAAATTTCTTACCAGAACTGTCAAGATTTTCCTCTCTAAATATTCTCTTAGAAAAAAAAAAAAGAAAAAAAATCCAAATCAAATAAGGAGACTAAAGAAGAAAAGGAAAGAGGCTTCACATTAGAGAGAAAGTTGGAGAATCCAATCAATTTCCATACCATCATTTCAGCCACCAACACAACTCCATGCCAATTCCATCTTTCACTTTCCATACTCATCACAACTTCCCCAATTTTCTCTCCTCAAGTCCTTATCTATTCCAAGTAAAAGTGGCCCCACGTTTTACCATCAAAGTCCCGGCCACCATCTACACTTTCTATTCTTCATTCATGCACATCAGAAATCAAGCCCATATATATCATTCACTACATTCCATCTCAAGTCCACCAACTCACTATCCAGATTCTCTTTTATATATATATATATATATTACTTCCAAGCCATATACACTATTCACATGTCCCACCCATCATACCAACTCATCATTCAAACCCACTTCCCATACCTCATAGCCAACTTTATTTTCTCTCCTCAGTCTAATGATTTCAAGAATTAAGTGAAATATGTGATATTAATTTATGTGCTTTGAGATTATACTTGTTTAGCAAAATTTGCATATTTAGAAAATATGTCAAATTAATACGAATTTTCCAAGGCTACATTTTGATCATTACGATGATTACATTAGGCACTTATTTATAGTATTTGAGATGCAAGCTTTCACTTTAGTCTTGAATTTATAAATATTGGTGATTTCTTTTTATCTAACGATAGAATGATGTAATTTCCTCTATTAGTATTTTTTAATGATGCAGATTAAATATCTATGATCAAATGACATTTTTTTTTTGGATAGTGCATCATCAATATTTTCCATTGATTAGATCATAGATCGTGGATATGAATGATAAAAGAAGTTTGAGACAACTACTAGAGGTACTTCTTTCATCAACAAAGTCAATTTACACAGGTAAAATTAAGGTAAATGAAGTACAGATTGTGGTGATATCCCCTAATTTCTCGAAGTGATATTACATCACTAAGAGTGAGATTTCAAACCTCGAGGTAAATGAGTTTAGTGACATAGAGGGATGGTCTTGACCATAGCCAGTCTTAACTTCTAAGTTAGAGTTCAAAGGAAATTTGGCCAGATGTACTGTCCTCCATAGGGCATATTGAGATATTCCTCGAAGTGCACATTTATTTGGAAGTAGTGGGGGAATTGATGTGTTCCAAATTTGCCCATCTCTGAGATTCATGCACTGTCTAGCTTTCATCTATGTTAGGCTGGACTTTTTAGTCCTTAATAGACTCATGGTTTTCGTGCAAAGTAAGCAAAAGTACTCATGAGCCTTTGCAGATGTGGAGGTCAGGGCTGCCTCCGATAGGTCTTGTTGGTATGGCTCTATAGCAATCGCTAAGACCAGGACTAGCACATGGCCTATGAAAAAAAGCAGCGTGGAGAATATGAATGCCCAACCATATTGTATAATGTGAATATGTATTGTGAGCTTCACTTAGGTCACTCACTCAAACTAAAGTTTCATTTTACATACTCTACCTTGAGGTTCAAGCATCATCCATTTGTGAAGGATGCATTATACAGTTTTTAGTTATTTTCTTAATACTATTATTGTTATTATAATTATTTTTCCTTAAAAAGTGTTTTTTGAAAATAGTAGGGGATTGTTGGATATTTCCAAAAACCAACGTTCTTGAAAAAAAATTATTTTCAAAAGGCACTTGAATGTGTCCTTTCAATCGTTTTAAAGTTTGTGCCTTTTTCAAAATGTATTTATGTCCCTCGAGTGAGATATGTCTCTTGGGCCCATATGAATGGATGTGACCCATTTCCAAGAGTTATTTCCAACTCTATAAATTCAAGTCAATTTCAAAGTTTTATTACAATGACATTCAAAATATTGAGATTATAGAGTTTTTCTCTTTTACCATTATATTTCAAGTTTTTAAGGGCAATTCCATATTTCTGATTCTAGTGTATAAACTTTGAATCAAACTTGGGCATTGTATCTTGAGGACAAAATTTCATCAAAACCACTTGCATGTGGAGAATTGTTGTTTTTAAGCAAGTATCTTAATTGGTGTGTCTTGCCCATTTTTATTGCTTTTTTAGATTAATTATTATTTTCCATTTTTATTGCTTTTTTATGGCACACCAATTAACATGCTTTTTTAAATCCAGCAATTTTCCACATTTAGGTGGTTTTGATGAAATTCTATCCCCAGGATACAATCCCCAATATGATTCAAAGTCTACCCAATAGAAGCAGAAATATAGAATTGTCCTTAAAAAATTGAAATATAAATGATAAAAGAGAAAACTCTAGAATCTCAATATTTTGAATGTCATTGTAAAATACTTTGAAATTAACTTGAGTTTATAGGGTCGAAAATAGTTGTTGGAAATAGGTCACATCCATGCACATGGGCCCAAGAGACACATTTAATCCAAGGGGCACAAAAACATTTTGAAAAGATACAAACTTTAAAACAATTGAAAGGAAACATTCAAGTGTCTCTTGAAATTAATTAATTTTTTTAAAAATATTGGTTTTTGGAAAATATCCAACACCTATTGGTCCTGTAACTGACAGTAGTCGTGGAATCACACATCCCATGGTCACACGATCCACAAATGGCCACTCGTCAAATAGAAACATATTACATGGGTTCGGTAGTCGGCACCCAGTTCCTACTTCGATGATGGCAACTAGTACTCTTGATAAAGGCTTAACTAAGCCAAATAGTACGAATGAAGCCTTAAATCAACCTTATTGGGGTAGCAATGAACGAGGAATTAGAGGCCCTAGACCGATATGAGACCTGGACACTTGTTCCTCGAACGAATAATATAAATGTTGTCGGTTCAGGATCGGTGCATAAAACAAAGTTGACCCATCATCAGACCCACAACTATCTGAATTATTCTGAGTCTAGTAGTTGTCTCACATTGGTCCATTTGTCAACTTGACGTTAAAAATGCTTTCCTCCATAGCTTTTTTTGAGAAACGGTTTACATGGAGCAACCCCCCTTGTGCATCCATCCAAACTACCCGACACATGTTTGTAAACTAAACAAAGCCATCTATGGTCTAAAACAAGCCCCATGGGCTTGGTTTGATTGATTTATCCTTTTTTTTTCGGCTCCATGTTGGGTTTTTTCTATAGTAATGCTGACTCATCTCTCTTTATTCTCCTCAGGCCCATGGGAACAATGTTGTTGCTATTATATGTGGATGACATCATAGTGACTAGCAATAACTCATCTCTTCTGTCTTAATTGATTGCTAAGCTCAGCTCAGAATTTTGCATGAAAGATCTTGGTCACCTGCATTATTTTTTGGGCATAAAAATTTTTCTATTTTCTTGTGGATCGTTTCTCTCTCAATCTAAGTACATTGGTGGCTTACTTACAAGAGCAAAAATGTCCCATTGCAAAGTACTAAGTACTCCTCTGGCACAAAAGCATGATCTTCACACGCAATCGGAGCCCCTTATTGATGTGTTTGAATACAGAAGCATAATAGGAGCTCTCCAATACATTACTTTTCCTAGACCAGACTTATCTTATGTAGAAAATTTAGCATGTCAATTCATCCAACAACCAACAATAAAACATTGGCAGGATGTTAAAAAGATTCTCAGGAAAGGGAACATACACTATGGGCTTAGAATCTCCTCTCAGCCTTCCCTTAATTTGTATGGTTTTTTTAGATGCAAAATGGGCCGAATGTCTAGAGATTGTAAGGTCTACTATTGGGTTGTCTTTATCTTGGCTCCACCTGCATATTGTGGACAGTGAAAAAGCAGTTGTGAAAAGCAAACCACAATTGCTAGATCTAGTGCTGAAGCGAAGAATAGCGCACTTGCTTCTACAACTGTTGAATTAATATAGGTTTCATATGTTCTAAATGTTGTGTACGTGTGTGCGTAAGCAACCAAGATCAACAATCAACCACACAAGAAGACAAGATATTTACGTGCTTTGGCAAAGATGCCTACGTCCACGGGAAACTAATTTTTACTAGGTTCTCTTCCAATATATGAAACCACATCCTTAGAATCTCAGCCTCTATTCAAGGTTATAGATTACATTTTATATATAATCATCACTTCCTTATCCCCCAAGAACTCTATCTTAGAAAAAAGGAAAGTCCTAATCATATTAAGAAACTACTGTTTATCAAATAGGAAATTCCTAATATAATTAGGGAAATCACTCAATATACTGAACCCAATTGGTCTAGACCCACTTGGCGAACAATCTCCCCCTCCAAACAATGGGGAAGACGTTCTGAACCCCTTACTGAGAGTTCAGCCCTGCCAACTTTGACCACAACCCCAGCTTTCTCTTAGACACAACCTTTGTCATCATGTCCGAAGGATTCTTGTCCAAGTAAATCTTTTTCAACTTCATGAAGTTCTTCTCGATCACCTCACAAATATAATGGTACTTGATATCAATGTGCTTCGTTCGACCATGATATGTAGCATTCTCACCGAAATCCATAGCGCGCTGACTATCAAGTAAATTACATATTCTTCTTGCTTCAAACTTAGTTCTTGAAAGAATCTCTTCAACCAAAGCATCTCTCTCCCTGCTTCATTAACAACTATGTAATCCGCTTTAGTCGTAGACTGTGCTATACACTTCTACAACTTCGATTACCAGGAGATAGCTTCCCCTACGAAAGTAAACAAATAACTAGAAATCGACAACTGACGATCAAGATTACCTACAAAATCAGCATCAGTATAACCTTTCACCACTAGTTTTGAGCCTCCGAAACACAAGCACACTTTGGAAGTACCTCTTAAATACTTAAAGATCCATTTCACTGCTTCTTAACGCTTTTTTCCAAGGTTAGAGAGAAATCTACTCACTAAACTCACAGCATGAGCAATGTCTGGCAGTGTACAAACCATGGCATACATAAGACTCCCCACAGCAAGGAGTAAGGAACACATGCCATCCATTCCTTTTCATCATCTATAGTAAGACAAAAGCGCTTGTTAGTTTGAAGTGACTGGTTAGAGGCATGCTAACTGGCTTAGCATTCTTCATGTTGAACCGCTCGAGCACTCGTTCAACATATTTCTCCTGTGACAACCATAGCTGCTTGAAACTCCTGTTACGACGTATTTGCATGTCCAATATCATTCATGTAAGGCCCAAGTCTTTCATGTCAAACGACTTTGACAGCTCCTCTTTTAACTTGCCAATCAACTTGTTATCCTGTCCAACTATCAGCATATCATCTACAAATAAAAGAAGGATGATGAACCTGCCATCGATAAATCGACAAACATAGACACAATGATCTGCAGCTGTCCTCCGGTACCCATGACTCAACATGAATGAATCAAACTTCTTGTACCACCGTCTCAGTGCTTGCTTCAACCCGTAAAAACTCTTCTTCAGCTTGCAGAGCATCTGTTCTTTTCCTTCTACCTCAAATCCCTCTTGCTGAGTCATTTAGATCTCTTCTTTCAAGTCATCATGAAGAAAAGCAGTCTTTATGTCCATTTGTCTAAGCTCAAAGTCCATGCTGGTGGCAAGACCTAAGACGACTCTGACAGAAGTCATGTTCACAACAAAAGAGCAAACATCACTGAAGTCGATACCCTTCGTCCGTGTGAAGCCTTTTACCACTAGTCGTGCTTTGTGCTTCACCAGTTTTTCATTCCCATCATTTTTCAACTTGAACACCCATTTGTGTTTTAGAACATTCCTATCTTTAGGAAGTTGCACCAGTTATATATCTTGTTCTTCTTTAAAGAACTCATCTCATCCTGCATAGCCTTCATCCACTCATCTTTATCAGCATGAGTCATTGTTTCTTGGAAGCTCTCTGACTCCCCCTCATCAATAAGCAAAACATATTCGGATACAGGATACTTAGTTGATGGTTGACACTCTCGTGTAGATCTCCTAACCTGAGGCACTGTGGTTTCCAACCGAGGAGACTACAACTCCCCCTGCTCAACACCCTCATCATCTGGCAACCCTTGTGCTTCATCATGATCCGAATCATTTTGTCCATCTTCTCCACCTGTAGTCTGCACAGGAGAAGAAGTCGATGTGAGATTAACCACTCCATCAACTATCTCAAAAGACTTATCAATCTTATCAACATCTCCAAAGAACTGATCTTCATGGAAAACCACATCCTTACTTTTGATAACTTTCCTCTTTTCTAAATCCCATAGCCTGTAGCCAAACTCATCTCCACCATAGCCATGAAAGATGCAACTCACTGCCTTATCGTCCAACTTGGAATGCTACTCCTTTGGTACATGTGCAAACGTCTCACACCCAAACACCTTCAAGTGTGAATAAGAAGCATTTTTACTTGTCCATCTTCTCTCTGGAAGATCAAAATTCAAAGGAACTGAGAAAGATCTGTTAATCAGATAACTGGCAGTCAGAATGGTTTCACCGCAAAATGACTTAGGCAACTGTGCTAATCTCATCATACATCTCATCTTTTCAAGAATAGTGCGGTTCATTATATCTGCCACACTATTATGCTGTGAAGTACCAGAAACAGTCTTTTCATGTCGAATGCCATGCTTCAAGCAATAGCTTCTAAACCAGTTGGATGTGTACTCACCCCTATTATCTATGCAGAGACACTTCAAGAGTTTACCTGTTTCTCTTTCAACATTGACATAAAACTATTGAAAAATCTGGAACACTTACTCCTTTGATTTCAACAGATAATCCCAAACTTTCCTGGATGCATCATCGATAAATGTGACAAAGAACTTATTGCCATCCAATGATTCTACCTCCATGGGATTATAAACATCAGAATATACCAAATCCAACACATTAGATATTAATCTTGATGTCGAAGAGAAAGCAATCCTATGCTGTCTGCCATACAGACAATAATCACAAGGGTCAAAGGATATATGTTTGGAGCAAGGAATTAAATCTTTCTTTGTCAATGTCTGCAGGCCTTTCTCACTCATATGACCAAGCCTCTTATGCCACAGATTTAAAGAGGAACTGTCTTGAACTACATTCAACACACCTTTGCATAACTTTACATGTGTTTTATAAAGCGTAGTACCCGCTTTTCCTCTCGCAATAATAAGAGACCCTCTAGTAAGCTTCCATCTGCAATTTCTGAAGTAATTCTCATAACTTGTACGATACAATGCAGTCCCAAAAATTAGATTCAACCACAGATTAGGAACATATAGCACATCTTTCAGCGTCATTGTACAACCAGTATCGGTTTTAATGTAGACGTCACCGATACCAACAATCTCTAAATGACTCGTATTATCCATCTTCACAGTACCAAAGTCACCTGCTTTGTATGTCATGAACATCTCCTTACAAGGAGTAGCATGGTAGGATGCTGTTGTGTCAACAACCCACTCAACCCTATCATCTGCAACACTCAAACACTTATCATTATCACCGACGAGCACCACACTTCCTCTTCCAAAGTAGCTATAGTGTTACCACTGTCATTCTTTTTCTCATTATTGGGTCATTTCTATTCTTTCAAGGCAAAATAATTTTTCCTGATGTGGCCCATCTTGCTACAGAAAAACCATTTCACAAACTTTTTCTTGGTTTGTAATTCACCACTAGACTTGGCCTGTGATTCACCTCTACACTTGCCACGACCCCCCTTTGGTCCTCTACTCTTACTCCTCCCCCTGTTCGCAATAACAAAGGCCTGTGCATTATTTGTCCTTGCAGATTTTCTTCTAGTTTCTTCATTTTGTAGACTACTGGTAACTTGACTCATGGATAACACACCATCTAGAGTAGAGTTGCTCACGAAAATAATTAATGTCTCCCATGTATCCGACAAAAAACTCAAAAGCAACAAAGCTTGCATCTCATCATCAAGGACCATCTTCATTGTGGGAAACTGATTTACCACACTTTGGAACTCATTAATGTGATCTTAGATTTGACCACCATCATTAAACTTCATGTTTACAAGTTTTCTGATAAAAAAGGTTTTGTTCACTGTTGTTTTTTATCGTACATTGCTTTTAGCTTTTTCCAAAGGGTATTCGCATTGGTTTCATTAGACACGTGGTGAAATATATTGTTATCAACCCACTGTCTGATGCGACTAATCGCATTTCTATGCAACTTGCTCCATTCAGTGTCTTACATATCTTGTGGTCGGGTACTATCCCCCCCAACAGGATCATGAAGGTCTTTACAATAAAGAATATCCTCCACTTCGGTTTCCAGATCAACCAATTAGAATGGTTGAGCTTAACCATGGTAGTGTTGATAGTATCGTTCTCCATCTTAATTAAATTAAGCAATAGAAAAAAAAAATAAACAACTAACACTGACCTCAACTCCTACACCAAGCTGTAGATATCGTCAACACGAGTACGCTGGAAAAAACAGATCTGAAATCCGACCCCATATGGCTCCATTATCGCAAAAATGGTTTTTTGCCCTCCGATTTGGTCAAACTCCTCATTGACCATCAAACAGCCAATCTTGTTCCACAAACACGTAGATCTGCTCAAAACGAGTCCACAGGCGCAAATGAATCTTCGATCGGACGTCAGATGATCAAGGTATCGCAGAAATAAAATTCTACCGTCAATCTGGTCAACTCTAGCCTTTGACCTTAGTCTGATGATGTGGGCTGACGTCAGCCTGGTGACGTCACTCTGTTGACGTCGTCAGCGGCTGACGGGCTGGACAACTAACTGCCAGGTTCAGGTCAACCCAACCCGAACTGAAACACAACCTGTGCTACTTGACTGGGCTTGCACCACGGGTTGGGTCGAAACGACTTAACCCAAAACCCGAACCGATCTGGATCTCTCACCACGAGTTAGGTAGAAATGACGCGACCCGAAAAACCCAGAACCGGTCTTTTTCAACCTTGTTTTGGTTCGCTATAGAAAATCGAAAACAGGGGATAATGATCCCTACAATTTTCCTCTGCACACCACCCTCACCCACAGCGGCGAACAGCATACCGGCCGAAGTTGGTCCGGCGACGTTGCACGGCAATGGCAAATGATGGGACAGCGACCGACATTTGACAAATGCAGTGCGGCAGCACGATGAGGAGCTGTTGTGCAATAAGGAAGAAAAAACACAAGCCCCCTTTTTTTATCTGGTATTCGCCCTCAAAAAATCCGGCAACCAGAAATGCTTCTCCAACAAAGATCTCAAGCAACAAAACTGTTTTTTTTTTTTCTCTTCCATGGCCCAATAGAGATAACACGCTCATCTCTTTTCTTCCTGTTGATCTTCCGCGCACGAACCAATTTCTGATACCACTTGTTGTGCACATATGTGCGTAAGCAATCAAGATCAACAATCAACCACACAAGAAGACAAGAGATTTATGTGGTTCAGCAAAGATGCCTACGTCCACGAGAAACCAATTTTCACTAGGTTCTCCTAATCTGTGAAATCACATCCTTGGAATCTCACCCTCTATCCAGGGTTACAGATTATTTCATATATATAATCATCACTTCCTTATCCCCAAGAACTCTATCTTAGAAAAAAGGAAAGTCCTAATCCTATTAAGAAACTACTGTTTAACAAATAGGAAATTCGTAATATAATTAGGGAAACCACCCAAGATACTGAACCCAATTGGTCTTGACCCACTTGACCAACACTAAAAGACATTGGAGTCTCTCTGTCTAGACTCAAAACATAGGTAGAAAGAAGAAATGGTAGAAGAAAAGGAGAGAGATGAAAGCTCTCCAATTACATTTCATTAGCAGAGTACCGGTTACAACCTAGTACATATAGAAGATGTTCACGTCTTAATCTACATCACATGATTTCAACAACTAAAGATAGTTATGCATTGCAGTTAGGTAGCTGGCCTCCTTCCATGTCCTGTCATGTAAATAGTATGACAGAGATAATTTGAGCTATCATTACTCAGGTGCAGCAGCTAATTCTCCAAGATCCCCCCTCAAGCGATGTGGGAGAGTGGACACATAGAGCTTGGAATGAAGAAACTGAGACCTCTTTGGATGAGACCTTGGGTCATGATATATGCAACTTGAACAATGGTGTTGATATGGCGAACTTTGAGATCTTTCTTAGTAACCTTTTTTCTGTACAAAGTGATAGTCAACTTCAATATGTTTTGTGGGCACATGAAACAGTTGATTGGATGCCAAGGAGAGAGTAGAGATATTATCACATTGAAGAGTTGGACAATGCAAGATAAAAACATGAAGGTCTTTAAGTAAACTTCTCAACCAACTGAGTTTAGCAACAATGTGAGCCAAGGCTCTAAATTCAGCTTCTGTGGATGATCTAGCAACTGTTGCTTGTTTCTTTACACACCAGGAAATGGGACAGTGACCAAGATAAACACAATGCCAAGTAGTGGACCTACAATTAATGATGTCTCCAGTGTTGTCTAAGTGGGTCCAGACCAATTATGTTCAGTATTTTGGGTGGTTTCCCTAATTATATTAGGAATTTTTTGTTTGTTAAACAGTAGTTTCTTAATAGATTAGGACTTTCCTTTTTTCTAAGATAGAGTTCTTGGAGGATAAGGAAGTGATGATTATATATATAATATAATCTGTAACCCTGGATAAAGGCTGAGATTCTAAAGCTGTGGTTTCACAGATTGGAAGAGAAGCTAGTGGAAATTGGTTTTTCGTGGACGTAGGCATCTTTGGTGAACCACGTAAATCTCTTGTCTTCTTGTGTGGTTGTTGTTGATCTTGGTTGCTTACGCACACACGCGCACAACAAGTGGTATCAGAGCCTGGCTAGGATCTCCTAGGGCTCTGAAGTTATGCGTGGAAGATCGACAGATCGGATCTCGTATGTGGATCTGGATTTCTGCAAAAACAAGAGATTGGCTGTGATCTCTGTTTGGGCCACACGATTAGCGAAGAAGAAGAGTGAGTTCTCGGGTGTTGCTTGATATCTTTATCGGAGAAGATCAAGGGGTTTCTGGCTATTGGATTTGAGAAGAACACCAAAGGATTGGAGAAGAAGACCGAAGAGAAAAAAAGGGATGCTGCAATAGGTGGACTTCAGTTCTACGTCGTTGTTGTCATTGCCAGTGGCCGGTCATTGCCGTGCAACGTTGCCGGACCAACTTCGGCCGGTACGCTATCCGCTAGAGCTGAAGCAGAAGGGGACATGCAACCTTGTCTTTCTGCAACTCAGTTACAGAACAGAAGCAACAGCAAGGAAGAAGACGATTGACCTGGGTTTCTTAACCCGAGTCACTTAGGTTCGGGTTGGGTCAATTTGACCTGACCCGTTGTGGACAAGCCCAACAAATCCAGGTCAATTCCGGGTTTCAGGTCGGGTCGTTTCAACCTAACTGCCCAATCAACATCCGAGAAGGCTTGAAGATGGAGAGGACCATGTGTAAAATGAAGACCAAAATTGGTAGTTCCTTTGATGTAACGAAGTATGCGTTTAAGATGAGTGAAATCTGTTGCAGAGGGACTGTGCATTCGTTGGCAGGCTTGATTAACAGCAAACGTGATGAAAAATCAGAATTTTGGATCAAGAAGATGATCAGAGGAGCCGCAGATCAATCTTGATGAAAAGACAGACTTCAGATCTATAGAAGTAGAGGATCTCAATCGTGATCTTACAACGATCAAGACAAACTTCATGAATTCTTAGTGCTTCAAGCAATGATTTTGTTCTTAAGAGAACCAGAAAGAAGAGCTTGGTTTGCAGGATCTGTAGAACGACGATGTCTTCTAACTCTATAGCATGAAAACAAAGGTAGAAAGAAGAAATGGTAGAAGAAGAGGAGAGAGATGAAAGCTCTTCAATTGCACAGACCATTTGTTCTCTTTTTTAATAATCTTAGTGCTATATTCCTAACAGTAAATTCAGTATTGCATGCCCACACGAAGGATATAGAAATTGACTATCACTTTGTAAAGGAACATTTGCTTTTAGCTCTCTTGTCACTCAATTTGTGAGCTCTTCAAGTCAACTTGCTGACATTCTTACAAAGCCTCCGTCAAAGTTAATATTCCACGGGCTACTATATAAACTTGGAGTAAATGAATTGCCGTCCTCCTGCTTGAGGGACAGTGATAAAGGAAGACCGCAAGTCCGGCAATGATTAACCACATAAGCAATTGATCATTGATCAGCCCACTTCAGAAAAGTGGACCGTGTATGAGGTCAGCAATGACCCAATCAAGGCAGCAACATAATCTTCAACGAATAGCATAGAAATGCCATGGGTTGGTGCATCTCATGAGAATCAAATCCGAATCAATTGACACTTGGATTGACTGTGAAAGATAGCTTTCCTGAGATGTAGTGATATGATTGATTATATGACTAGATTATATATCTAAATGTAATACATAGAGAATCACAAATGTAAGGAAAGCATATTTTACATAATGAGAAACATGGGAAAAGGATATGGAACTTGCAAGGATTTTTGTAATTGGCTAATTTATGGATTGGATAAAACTTTGGGTCCATTGAGTTGTAGTTTATATTTCTTTTAGAATGGACTGAGATTCATATCGTTGAATAAGTTGAAGTGAATAATTGAAACAAGATGAGCGAAAAGGTTGAAAGACCTATCCAATCGATTGGATGAGGCTTGATTGATTGGACTTGGAGAAGGCTACAGTTCAATAAGCTGAAAGAATAAATTCATCTGATCAATTAGATGAAATGTCCGATTGATTAACAAGCGGAGAAAACCTGGTTTCCTATTTCAGGATTTCTTTCCTATTTGTGTCAAAATTAATACTTTGAGTTCTATGAGGAGTATTCTTTTAAGGTATGAATTGTGGGTTATTTAAATAGTTCTTCTCTCAATCCTAAAGTACAGATCTCATTATTCTAAGCATAAATTATACATTAGAGATCATCTTTTTCTCTAGAGCATCCTTTGGGGAAATTAGGCTAAAGCTTTGTTTTAGACTTCATCTATATCTCTAGTGGAATACTATCTGAGGAGTTAAGTGTAAGTTGAATCTAATGCAGAGAACGGTAAAGTGTTGTCCGGAGTAAAGTTGTACAAGAGGTAATTACGGTCCTTACATTGTGATTATCTAGAGAGGGATTTGCGAGTGTCTTGTAACTATGTGATTCATAGTACTTAATTGTTAATCCAGTTCAGACTCTTGATTTTTTTCTAGTTTGGGTTTTTCATGTAAAAATCTGCGTGCCTTCTTGCTTGTGTGGTTGATTGATTTACTTTTAAGTTCTTTTAATTTCCACCACATTAATTTATAAATTGAACTGTAATTTAGAAATTCGGATTAAGTTTTAGGACAACCAATTCTTCAAAACTGAAGATTGAAGGCCATTCCTTTTTTCCTTTATTATACTATTTTCTTCTTCTTCCATACATTCAAGTAACTTTTTCAACAACAAATAAATTGCATGCACGATGCATGAATTATAGCAACATTTCTCAAAATTGTCGTAATATCTTATTTGCTTCCTGTTGATTTCGAGTTCTATTTGCATATAACTTTTAGTTGAGCTTACTTCACATTTCGAAGAACAAGTAAATATAAATTACTTCTGTAAAAGAATCTAAAATATTAAAGTTGGAATGTGATTGTTGACATATTTGATGTAAAGGCAATGAAATATCTAGAACTCTCTCTCCCTGTAATTATTAGAAAATATTTTTTTATCATTGAATAATGTGGCATTGGAGCATGCGGTAAAGGAGTTGTTATATAGTTCAAAGTTAAAATCCTTGAAGAAGGCCCTGTAAGGACTGAAGTAGCCCACAGGCCCAGTAATTTAGTGAGCCTGTGACGTAGCCCAAAATACTTAAACCCAAATTTCTAATAGTAATCTACATTGTTCATTATACACCAAAAGTGAAGTGGGATGGGGTATTCCAATCTACCCTCTTTAAGGTCACACGTCCCCGTGTGGATCCATCTAACTTCACTAGATAATGTGGGACCAAAGTATTCACACCAATGTCTCTTGCAGATTTCCCTATCTTAACTCAGAAGCTCACACCTCAAAGGCTTTTCCAGTGGCAGCAGATTCCCTTATCTCGACTCATAAGCTTGGGCACTCTTTTATAACGACTTGAATAGCATACTGGCCCAGTAACTTGCTGAGCCTGTCATATGACTCAAAATGCTTAAATCCAAATTACTAATAATAACTTGAATGATTTATTATATACTATATTTATATTTTATTCGTAAGTGATGTGGGATGGGGCATTATGGGCCCAAAACTTAATATTTTCAAAATTTTCCAACGAGGGAGCTGGACCATGAGAGAAGACCACCTGCGTACAAGCAGGAGAGGACCCGGGGAATATTGATATTTGGATTGGCAACAGGACTTCCTGTTACAACCTCAACGTCGAATAGTGAGCTCCTTCGATTGTGACAGGCTTTTGTCAATGGAAAAAACCTGAGTTACTATTAAAATAAGAAAATTCTCATTGCAAAAGTTCTAAAAGGATTCAAACCAGTGACATGCAACCATTGATCATTTTGCACTCTTAAGAAAATAAAACAAGAAGTTCAAGAAAAATTATGCAACGACAGAGATATGGATCATTTTAAAGGATATAATAAGGTCAACGTAGAATTGGAGCCGGTTCTATTTCGCAGGAAGTAAACATGTGTGAAAGCTATCATAGATTATAAGTGGGCCCCATATGAAGAAGGGCTTTACCTTTCATAAATGAAAAATCACCCCTCTGGGTAGTTCACTCTTAGGGCATGTTTGGCAACAGTTCATTGCTTGGATTCTTTGCCGGGTTTTCCTCAAAATCAAGGAAAGCCCATGTTTGGAAAACATGCAGATTGTATAAGAGGATTTTTAAATACATAGTAATCTGCAAGATCATAGAAAGTGGGAATCCAACCTTCCCTCCATTGGATTCTTGTTTTCCGTGCGCTCAAGGAAACATGGGTGAACAGTGGATTTGGGCAGAATGACCATTACGTGTTCGGCTTTTGGAAACATACTTTGTGGGTCCCAAAATAAAAATCTAAACTAATCATCATCTTTAGAAGGCCCAAAATGGCCAATGTGTCAAATTTCAACCTTTGATATTTTATATATTTTGAGATGTTTACAAAAACATCCATGGCTTAAAAAATATCTTTTTTAATTTTTGTGGGACCTACAATGAATATCTAAATTGTCCATCATCTCTGGAAGCCAAGAAACAATTAAGGGGTCAAATTTGGGATCTTTATTCATCATGGTTGTGAGAAAATCACCAAACAATCCTTGCCATCCATCATCTTTAGCAAAAAAAAAACAAAAAAACAAAAAAACAAAAAAAAGTGCACAAGAATAGTATTCCAAGGCACATGAATAGTATTTCTTAGTGGTAAATGGCTTTAATGTATTGGGCTTTTGGAAAAATAACTTGTGGGTCCCAAAATAAAAATCCAAACCATCCATCATCTTTAGTAGGCCCAAAACAGCCAAGATGTCAATTTTCAACCGTTGATATTTTATATATTTTGAGATATTTACAAAAACGTCCATAACTTTAAAAAATATTTTTAAAATTTTGTGGGCTAACAATGAACATCAAAACCGTCTATCATCTCTAAAAGGCAAGAAACAGCTAAGGGTTTAAATTTTAGGTTTAACTCATTGCGGATTATGAAAAAATAGCAAAATACTTGTGATAGTTGGATGTGATGTATGCAAATCCACAATTCTATCCTTTTTGCCAAACATGAATTGCATGGATCTTTTTAGGGAGAAATCCATAGGTAGAACCTTTCCGTATAAAATGAATGACGGAATCCTTTTGATCAAGGGTTTTCCCCACTATTTGGATGTTTGCCAAATGTTAAAGTTCTAAATTAAGAGACATGAAAAGATGAGAGGTCTAGCAAAGGTATAAGAATTCAAATTTTCTTACTTCTTTTGTTTTGTTTTGTTTTTTTTTTTAGTCAATATAAATAATTTGAAGCCACCAAAATGACAAAAAATCTTTTACTCTTTTTTCTTATTCATTATCAAGTTACTCATCACCATTATCATCATCAAAGCCTTATCTCAACTATGTTGAGGTCGGCTACATGAATTCTGTTTCTCCATTCCATTCTATTTTGAACCAAATCCTTCGATAAGTTAAACTTCTTCAAACCTAAATCAATAACCTCCATTAAAGTTTTCTTCGGCCTATCCCTACCTTTTAATAGGCCATCCACCTGTATAGTCAAACTTTTTCTCACCGGTGCCATTACCGGCATACGCTCAACATGACCAAACCATCTTAAATGGGTTTCTCTAATCTTATGCCCTATTGGTGTTATCCCTAAATGCTCTCGGAAGCGCTCATTTCTAATTTTATCTTTCCTAGTTTTACCACACATTTATCTAAGCATTCTCATTTCCACTATATCCATCTTATGAATATGCGTCTTTTTAATTGGCCAACATTCTACTCTATATGTCATAACTGGTCTAACCACTATCTTGTATAATTTGCCCTTTAATTTCATTTGCATTCGTCTGTCAAAAAGCACTCCAGAAGCTAGTCTCCACTTCAGCCATTTAGCTTTTATCCTATGCTCCATATTTTCGTCAATTTTCCTATCCTTACTAATCATTGAGCCTAGATATTGAAAAGAATCTCTACGTAGTATCTCATATGTTTCAATTTTGACAGTGGTTTCAACACTTTGTACATGTCTATTGAAGTTGCAATCCATATATTTTGTCTTTGTACGACTTATTTTAAATCCTCTACATACTAATGCCCCCCGCCATCTCTCAAGTTTTGCATTTACACCATATCTTGATTCATCAACTAATCCTATGTCATTCGTAAACAACATAAACCATGGTACTTCTTCTTGAATATGCACAGTTAACTATCCATAATTAATGGAAAGAGATAAGTGCTTAACATTGATCCTTGATGTAAACCTATAGTCATGGGGAATCCACCTGTTTCTTCACATGTGGTTTTTACATTTGTTACTGCTCCTTCATACATATCCTTAAAATTTTCAATATAACCGCTGGGAATATTCATTTTTCTTAAAACCTATCACATTAAAGTCTTCGGTACCCTATCATAGGCTTTTTCAAAATCAATAAAGACCATATGTAGATTTTTCCTCTTTGCTTGATATTTTTTCATTAATTCCCTAAGTGAAAAAATAGCTTCCATAGTCGATCTTCCTGGCATAAAACCAAATTGATTTTCAGAGATTTTCATATTCCGTCTCAGTCCTTGCTTTATTATTCTCTCCCATAATTTCATAGTATGACTCATAAGTTTAATCCCTTGATAGTTGGTATAATTTTATATATCTCCCTTATTCTTATATATAGATACTATAATGCTTCTTCTCCATTCATCCGGCATTTTCTTTGTCACAAGTATCTTATTAAATAGTCTACATAACCAACTCACCTCAACCTCTCCTAAGCATTTCCATACCTCTATCGGAATACCATCTGGCCCTGTTGCCTTTCATGTCTTCATTCGCTTCAATGCTTCATTTACTTCTACCCTCTAATTCTATGGAGAAAAATATGTTCTAGTGATGAAGTATCATCCTTAACTTTTGTATCCTCCTTAACTTTTGTATCCTCCTTAACTTTTGTATTGCTCAAATGTTCTTCATTTAGAAGTTTACTAAAATATTTCTTTCACCTTTCTTTAATATCGTTGTCCTTCACCGGAATATTTTCCTCATTGTCCTTGATACATTTGACATGATCTAAGTCCCTACTTTTCTTTTCTCTCATTTTTGCAAGTTTAAAAATATCATTTTCTCTTTCTATTGTTCCGAACCTATTATAGAAGTCATCGTATGTTTTGAACTTTACACTATTTACTACTTTCTTAGCTTTTTTATTTGCTTTCTTAAACATCTCAAAATTTTTGCTTTCTTATATAGCTTAAAATTTTTCATACTTTTAGTCTCGGGCCAAACTTTGTAGCAAGTTACCAAAGAGAAAAAAGATCATCATATTTTAATTAAACCCTCTTATATTTTATTTTCTCTTGATTGAAAACTTCACTTTAAATTACCTTATGAAGTGAATTGGCAAACTGGCTAACGAAGATAGCAAAAGGAAAATTGGATATTCTAAGATGACTTTGTTTCGTAAATCATCTTGGGGCCTAGCGCCCCAACACCTGCAATGAAAACACGGTCTCCGCGTGAACATATTGGGCCAAATCCAACAACGACAGCACTGTTGCGTCCATCCTAATGTTGATCACGTGTAAAATATTTAATAAATATGATATTGGATCACATGTTTTGCACATCATCAATGAAGAGATGCTGCATAGTGCATAGCATACCACACAAAAGGAGTACGGTTGGGTCGTTTATATTTGAGAGGTGAAGGAAACTTGGGTCAGTAGGACAACTTGGGTTCACATGGAATTGAGATTGCACGAGGAAGTCACCGGTGACAGCCTGGGATGCACTCCATGCCCGGCTATCAATCCTAACATAGCAGGACCTGATTGATCAAACTACGTGGGGTTTTTAATGAGAGGATTCTGACCTCTCAGATGGCATATTGCAAGTGCAGAGCTGGCATAAGGGGCATTCTGCGGTGCATTAAGCTTGAGTGCGAATATTAGGAAGGGCTTTGCCTCACCTCATACATGTGTAATTTCATTCCCACATGTATTAGGGGTTTGGCCCAATATCACTGTGAATAGACAACTCAGTATTAAATTATGAAGCTTGAAATATTTGGGAAACGAATTCTTGCAAATTTCTCACTAAGTTTCCTTGAAGATTTGGAAAATCCTTTGACATTTGTAAATTTGAGAGGGTTTTGGTTTGCGTTTTCAGATCTAATCCCTCTCATATGATTTACAAATCCTCATTTTTATTAATTACATACCGATATAAAATTTTTTTATCTGTATGTATCGCTATCGATGTTAAATCCTTAGCATACAAATTCTTACCGAGGGATTCTCAAATTTGTGGTAGTTAAGGCATCCTCAAGTCTACAGATTCCTCACCTATTACCAAACTTTTCGTAATAATTTTAAGAATACATCTTATTTATCTTTTAAAAACTTAAACAGTGATTAATGGTGCTAAATTAGAGCAAGTATCAATCTAGAGAAGAAAAAAGGTGTAAACAACTTCTACTTGTCATCAATGATATGGACTTAAAATAATGGAGAAAAACTTTCTTGCGGACACTCCGCATGAGAGGACATCCATGTGGGGCCCACCTACGCACTAATCTAACTATACCATCAAAACCCGCCATCTCAAATTTCCATTGAATCCATTGAATTTATATCGATTCGAATGGATTGGACCTTGGATTAAGGATCAGTTTTTTTTATATAAAACCATTAAATTTATGGCACACAAATCAAGTGGTTAAAAAGATTGAATGCATTTGCAATTTTGCAAGTAGTTAGGTCACATCTAAATCTTAATTCAACAACTCTCTCAAATTGATGGGCCCCAACAAGGGAATCGGCACAAAAGTCTATGGAAACCGTGTTGTAGCATAGCACGACCCGAAAGAAAAGGGAGTTTGGGTTCCCACTCTTACATCTCTCTATACGTATTCACACAAAGAGGTAAAAAAATGCGAAAGGGACCGGCGGGGTCCTCTTTTCAAATCGAAAAAACCCCCCCTCTTCCCTCCACTTCTCTCCTTTCTCTGCCTCTCTCTGGATTCGCGCTTTACTCA
The DNA here is from genome assembly GCA_037013555.1 of Sextonia rubra. NCBI lineage: Eukaryota > Viridiplantae > Streptophyta > Magnoliopsida > Laurales > Lauraceae > Sextonia > Sextonia rubra. Next base: position 14,947,415 of record JASUAD010000011.1, read on the forward strand.
ATCTCTGAGCCATCATCTTACAGATTCTCTGAGTTTGATGATTTCAATCGATCAATAGGTCCCACGTTTCAAATCCAAACCGTCAAAAGTTACCATCTCTGCTTCAACAAATCATTCTTTGATCATCCTCCACCGTCAGATCAACCACACATACATTAAAAAAAAATGCATAATAATTAAAACACAAGCATCACGTGAAAAAGCCTTCGACTACGGTACGGACGCTTCCCAAAACCTCCAAAACCTCGCGCCGCTGCCTGCGGTTTAAGAACGGTGAAAGGAAAAAAAAAAAAAAAAAAGAGCAGTGAGAAAGAAATCTAGGGTTTTTAAATTTCCTTTCTCATGTCTTTCGTGATTGGATTCCAAGACAGAGATTCTTCTTCTTCTTCTGCTACTGATCCTGTCTATGGAGATTCGTTTTCTAAAGCTGCTGATTTTCGATTGGAATGGAAAAAACAGAGAAAGATCAACTCAGAAACGGTATTCAGATTACGCTTTTCATCTTTTGTCCTTGTTGTTGTTGTTGTTTGGGATGTTTTTTCTTCTTCTGTTTTTTTTTTCTCTATATGTGATGCTATCGTTTTATGAATATGTTGATGCGTTGGTGGGCGATGTCAAAGTCGCTGGAATTTTGTTAGAGATTTGTGGAGTTGCATGATGGAGTTGATTTGTTCTTTTTTATGGAGACACAGCTCAAAAGGAGGGCCTGGTTTTGCTTTTAAACCCCCATTTTTGATTCATAAACACACACCCAAACTTGTCTTGTCAATTGGGAGCTATCTCAATTTGACATTGATCTGATTATTATCAGCTGAAAGGTGGAATCATGATAAAAGTGATTTGAAAAAAGAAAAAAAATAGTTCTCTGTCTTTGATGCCCTTAAATGAAGGTTAGGATGTACCCTACTAATGAGATTTGAATGATCCCTGATTTGGGTAACTTATATAAATTCAATGCAATAGAAGTGAAGAGAATGGATTGATATAAAGAAACTGGATGTGCCCTCCTGATTTTTCTCAGAGTATAACTTTTATTATTGTGATTTTGTGCTGCTTTCCACATTCTGAGAGTACATGTCCTGGATTCTTGCGGTAATTCTTCTTTCATTGGTTAGTTATGTGACCAAACTGTTTGCAGCTATAGCACTCCACTCATCAAGTTGGAATGAGGAGTTTGAAATTCTTGATGTAGTTTTGTAACCAGCTAGTCTATTTGACTGACTTCATGATCTGATGCGGGACATGAGAGACTACCCTAAGGGGTGTAATTCGAGATCAAGAAAGTAATTAACAATTTTAAATAAATCTCTAAAATTTAATGCCTTGCACACCATTCAATGTAAAATTCAGCTAAGGTGATTCAATGATGATCCAAGGCCTGTCACAATCCTGCAGTTGGATTCCTTAAAGATTTGAAGACGGAGCTAATGGAAGGTTAGGGCTCCCACTTTGTCTGGGGAATCACCGATACATGTAGATTTGTCATGCCCAATGAGGATTTGATGAAAGCTTCACTCAAATGGTTACCAATCAAAAATTGGGAAATTTTATGAATGCAAATTTTAAATTTAGCTTTAAATTAATCAATTCCCACAACTAAGCAATGGTTCAAATAAAACTCAAATTTAAAATAAGGTGGAAATTAGGGTTTCAAGGGTTGGGTAGGGAAGAAAAAAGGATTTAGGGGTTAATGAAGGTTTGGCCAGGTGGGAAGATGGCTGGATGGGGTTAATAAAAGATTTTAGGTGTTTCGGATTGAATCTAGGGTTCTAGTAGGGATTGAGGCTATATCTAGGGTTTGATGGAGTAATTCAATGGGTTTGTATGGGATGATGATGGTGGTAAAGGAAAATGATGGTCGGGCAGCAGTTGGGAAGAGGGGTGGTTGATTGGGATGGTGGAATCCACCTAGGGGATACATGCGCACATGCCTATGGATGTGTACGACCGGATCTATGGTTGGGTTCTTGGGTTTTCTGGTTTCTAATGCTTGGGGAAAGGTAATTTGGGGCATTACAAAGAAAGAAGTAAAGAGGAAGGGATGGAGAATACCTTGAAGATGACAATTTGATCCTTGGGCTCATGCCAAATTCCCCATCACAGGCAAGGAAGGGAAGATCCTGCAAGAGAGTGATTTCAGGAATGCTTTGAATATGATTTTATTCATATAATCACCACAAAGAGAGATACAAGCTTCAAAAAAGAAGACGTTAGAGCCTTAACTTTGAATGTCTCAGATTAACTCCTAGGCCATGAAGATCTCATCAACTAATAGGTAATAACATAGGCAAAAAAAAAAGAAACAAATAAAAGATAAATAAAGAAATAAAGCCTACAATGGTCATGCGCATGGGATTCGTGAAAAATACCCCTTTCCCACGAATTCCAATGTTATCCTTGGTTAAGTTGTGGCCCCCTCCACCCTCTTCATGTTTCTTTTATTCTCCACTTTAATCCCTTGGGTCCCATTGATTTCTTAAAGTCTTCATGATGGTCCTATAGTAATCCCTCTCCTGTGGCCCATCCTAGTGTTGGGGTCTTCCTCATGTATGTCATAGGAGGCCTTCATCAAGATAGACATCAGATCCAATGGTGGCTCATGTTTAGAAGACAGATCCAAAGCGGATCTTCTTGATGTTGAGGGATTAAGCCCATGAAAGGCTAATCCATCCAAAAAAAGGCTCCGTTTGCCTTGTTTGCCACCTTTTTCTTGTCCCGTCGATAAACTTTGGAGTACTTGGGATTGATGCCTTCATCAATTAATTTGGTATTAGAGCTTAGGATTGTCTAGGGGTTGCAATTTGTTGCATTTATGTTACCATTGTATGCCCACAAGGATTGGCAAAGATCATTGATCCCTAGCCTTTAGAATGATAGGCACTTGCAAACCCAAATTAGGCCCAATATGCCTTTTGGCAAGAGTAAGTTGTGCAAACTGGTGACGTCAGAGCTTGCCTTGATGAAATTGAGTGATCCTCTTAGGATGACAATGGGAGGCACCTTGAGCACCATGACAAGGATGATCTTGGAATTGACACCAGTGTCGAGTCTGAGAATGGTGAGGACCGTAGTGGTCGCGGCTGAGGCCAAGATGCTAATGACCATGAAGAGTGTTAAGATAGATGCCCCTAGTTTTGCTGGTTGGATGGACCCACAAGTTTTCTTCGACTGGCTTTCTGATATGGACCATTACTTCAAATGATATGTAATATCGGAGGGAAAAACAGTTTTAAGTTAGCCACCTTGAAATTAGTGCCCCAGGCTAAGATATTCTTTGCCAGTTTAGAACACCATGAGAGATGACTAGATGATCTTGGAATTGACACCAGTGTCGAGTCTGAGAATGGTGAGGACCGTAGTGGTTGCGGCTGAGGCCAAGATGCTAATGACCATGAAGAGTGTTAAGATAGATGCCCTTAGTTTTGCTGGTTGGATGGACCCACAAGTTTTCTTCGACTGGCTTTCTGATATGGACCATTACTTCAAATGATATGTAATATTGGAGGGAAAAACTTTCTGATATGGACCATTACTTCAAATGATATGTAATATCGGAGGGAAAAACAGTTTTAAGTTGGCCACCATGAAATTAGTGCCCCAGGCTAAGATATTCTTTGCCAGTTTAGAACACCATGAGAGATGACTAGATGAAAGAAAGGCTAAAGGACAAGTACCTTCCCCCATTGCTAGCAGGAGAGACTCCCAGTTAAGAGGAGCACCAATTGGCTAGGTAGCTTGATTGTGATGGAACCCGAACCCGATGTGCAGGCCATGTTCCACAACACCAAACCACCCTACAAATCCATTCTAGTTTATGCTGTTATTTCCAATTTCTCTTTTACCGTGCAACTATTTAAATTCGGTTTCTTTCATTTTTGAGGAACTAGTTATGTGTCAGGATTATGGCTAGTTAGAGAAGTTATAGTCAGTTTCTATTTGTAGAAGGAAAGACAGTTATGAAGGGGTTGACTATTCTATTTTGCCTTCTCTTCTTGACGTGGAGGACACTCATTACCTCTTATCTGTGGGTAAATTAGTTTGTTGAACCTATCAGATTGTCTTCGAATACATCACAAAATTTGAAGAACATAATTTGAGATGTGATGTAAAGGATGATCTCTCTTCAATCCTTTCTTGATTTAGGATGGGATTGCTGTCACGTCCCCAATTCTAAGATTAGGATTAACGTGAAATTAGGGGCCAATTAAAAATTTTTTGTGTTTAAAACAACACGTGGCTCTTAATCATCTTCACATAGGATCTATAGTATGAGGTGAGTTTATAATATTCAACATTCACCAATACCTGCAGAAGCATTTCTAACCATTGATATCATTGTATTTCTCAAAGTATGCACATCAAAAGATACTAGATTTAATGTTCAAAGTTTCAAAGTAAACAAAATAGTTTATGTTAATGTTCAAAGTTTCAAAGTAAACAAAACAGTTTATGTAAAAACCCACATAAAAACCTAGGGCACCCCCAAAAGAAATAAAAGAATAAAAAGGAACTATAAAACATGTGAGTTTCTCTAGTGCTGGTCTAGGTGGTTGCAATAGCATCTTCTACGCTCTACTGTGGTTCGTCGGGTGGCTCAAGCGTCTGTAACGCTTCATCATGCTCTTCCTCCTCGGTGTAGATATACTTGGTACCTATGCACCAAATATAATAACATCAACTATAAAGTAGCTGGCAAGTCATCATCATCATCATCATCAAAGCCTTATCCCAACCATGTTGGGGTCGGCTACATGAATTCTATTTCTCCATTCTGTTCTATTTTGAGCTAAATTTTTCGATAAGTGCAACTTCTTCAAATCTGAATTAATGACTTCCATCCATGTTTTCTTTGGCTTACTCTTGATGGACCTTCACCTGTATATCCAAACTTTTTCTCACCGGTGCTATTACTGGCCTACGCTCAACATGCCCAAACCATCTTAAACGAGTTTCTCAAATGTTATCTCTTATTGGTGCTACCCCTAAATGTTCTCGAAAGCGCTCATTTCTAATTTTATCTTTCCTAGTTTTACCACACATCCACCTAAGCATTCTCATTTCCGCTATATTCATCTTATGAATATGTGTCTTCTTAATTGGCCAACATTCTGCTCCATATGTCATAGCTGGTCTAACTACTGTCCTGTAAAATTTTCCCTTCAATTTTGTTAGCATTTGTCTATCACGAAGTACTCCCGAAGCGAGTCTCCACTTCAGCCATCCAGCTCTTATCCTATGCTCCACATTTTCGTCAATCTCCCCATCCTTACTAATCATCGAGCCTAGGTACCGAAAAGAATCTTTACGTGGTATCTCATGGGTTTCAATTTTGATAGTGGTTTCAACACTTTGTATATGTCCACTGAAATTGCAATCCATATATTCTGTCTTTGTACGACTTATTTTAAAGCCTCTAGATTCTAATGCCCTCCGCCATCTCTCAAGCTTTGCATTTACACCCTCTCTTGATTCATCTACCAATACTATATCATCTGCGAACAACATACACTATCAAGTAGCTGGCAAGTAATATTATAAATATGTAGTGTCTAAATAAGTAAATCAATAAAAACATACGAAAGGAATATTGTAACCAATGTAAAGAAAGAAAGTAAACCATGATTCAAAACAATATCCAACTGGCCTACACCCTTAAGTAATGCAACAATAAAACCATTACATTAGGATGGTCCATCCTTCGAAATCAAGATAGGTGGTCAACCTTGTATAAATGAAATTGGGAAAGAAATCCTGTTCAAAATCTTGGATGCAAAGCATTCCTAGCCTAAGACGGTGATCAGCCGTTAGAAATCAAATCGGTTTGTTGCATTCACTAAAATGACCATTTAAATACATAATATAAATATAGACCGACTCAGTGTTGCTCAAACCGAAACCTCAAGTAAATGTCATTCAAGATAATGCAGAAGGATAAAATGCCTAAAATCGTGAAAGATGCAAATCCAATCACTAATGAAATCCAATCCCTAAGCTAACGTCATAATGCAAGTATCTAACAGTTCTATTTGAACTAAATGTGAGTTGAGAATAAGTTGTTCCTTAAGTACAGTGCATAGGCTTAATTCTCACCCATCTGAGTTTAGTGAAGGTTATACATCATACGTGAATCAAAATAAATTCATAAGAAGTACTTGTGCCCCAAATATACTTCTTAAATGCAGATTAGAAATGGTTTTACTGAAAAATAAACCAAATGTGGTTAAATCGTAAATTCAGGTCTTTAATACATTTATGAGGAAAGTTTGGATTTCAAAGAACCCAAAATAACCATCAACAATGGCCCTTGACCAAACCCTAAATGCCAAATAGAGGCTCTGTCCAATCGATCGGCTATAGGTCCGATCGATCGGACCTGTAGCTGATCAGAAACGGGCATCCCCTGTTTCAGTTTAGTTTTGGGATTTTGATCCTGTACACTTCAAACCGTTTGAAACCTGCAAAATGCAATACTCAACTCCCTTCCAGGCATTCATAGAAACCACTTTTAATCCCCTCCATTCCATTCCATTGAATCAAATCAAATTGGGCAACGCACGCAAATTGTTGAAATCATTAACAAAATTCAAGAAAAGATGCATAATTTTAATATAAACATATATCAATATGTGCCTTGATGATAAGGGTTGAAAATGAGAAGCCCAAGTTCTCCCAAAATCCCACCCAAATCCAAAATGAAGCTCCAAACTTGAAGAAAACCAAACCCAAACCAAATTCAACCTATAAATAGAAGAAAAACAATCTAAGGAACTCAGCTAAACCAGAATTAAACTAAAATTCCAAGATCCTAGTTTTGGCAAAGATTTACACTCACCTAGGTTTTCTTGTTTAGTGAAAGAGATGAAAGTTGGGTCTTTGGAATGAGGGAGATGAAAGGAAGATGATGCCTTTTGATTGAAACTCCAGCGGCTAATAATCTTGTGGCGGCAAGTTGGTTTGGTGAGGGAATGAAGGAAAAATAGAAAATAGAATAATGCGGAACGGAATAGAGACGTAGGGCGGGCAAGGTAGAAAATGGAAATCCAGGGAAATTGGGCTCTCACCAAACTCCAATCACAGGAGGCATTAGAAATTGGGCTCTCACCAAACTCCACTCGCAGGAGGCGTTAGAGATTTCGAGGAGAACTCGAAGAAACTTGGGAAAATCCCAAAACTTTTCATTAATCATTCATCACTATCGAGCCAAAATGGCTTTACAATGCTTAAATAGATAAAAGACTAACCCTAAGACTAATCTAGACCATCCAATCACATTGATGGTTGAGATTAAAACATCATTTAAACATCTTATTAAAATAACTTAAAGCAAATAAAACCCTAAATAAACTAGGATAGGTGGGCTAGGCCCAAAGACGGGTCGACCCACAGGGGACCATGGGTCTATCCTGCATCAATTCTCCTCTGCTTGGAGAAAAACTCGACCTCGAGTTTTAATAGAAGTCCTCCAGGGTCAAATATCAAGCGGACAAATCTTCGATGTGCTTCTGGATCTTCAACCTCTTGGTATGCTTTGGAAGCTGCAATCAATCTTTTCATCCAGATAGAAAGGGACTGGAGGGTTGGTTTCTGCTGATGTTTGACTTCAACATTGATGTCTGATTTGACCATTAGATGTAGCAATTGTTGGCGTTGAAGCAGGAGATCATAGTTTTCTATTGTCAACAGTTTATCCCCAAAGATGAAATCAACACGAGGGATATCAATGAGTTGCACAAGTTTTTCAACACTGGGTTTTTCTTCGGTGGAGACAGGCTTTTCTGAATATGATTGTACAGTCATATCCATTGGAGCTTCAGGTTGATTGCTATCCGTATTCAAGTCTTCACATTTATTTATTGCTGTCATTTGTTGATCATCATTTGCAACCTTCAAAACAACAACCTCTTCGAATGATGATGTATTTTGCTCTTCAGGAAGTGGACTTATGATCAGATCCACGAGATGATGAGACTCTTTGTTGTTTTCTTCACTGTGGAATTCTTCTTGTTCCTCCTGCAGTGCGTGATCAACATTGTCTGAATTGACCATGGAATCATTTCTTTCTTGCTTTTGTTTCTCAATATCACTATGAATATTCTCCACAGGTGGCTCCACAACCTTGGATTTTTCCTCTTGTAACTTAGCTTTCCGGAGGCGATAGCGTTTTATCAAACGTTCAACACGAATCGCTTCCCAAAATGCTTCATTCATATCGTTACACTCCTTTTGCATATTTTTCCGTATGCTTGGTCTCAAACCTTCAACAAAGATTGTAACATAATGTTCATCACTCTCATCTAGTTCACATAATGCCTGTAGCCTTGAAAATTCATCACCGTATTCAAGAACTGATAGCTTCTTACCTTGTCTCAAATTTAGAAATTGATCAAAGTAGGCTTTATTATCAGCATACCATTGTCCATACGTAAGTGAATATGTCGCTCTAAGCACAGCACGATGAATTATGAACATAAGCTCTTCTTTTGATTCCATATGAAGACTTTCTAAAATAATGCACTTTTTTTTTTTAAATTAAATTAACCTGACCTGTTGTGTAGATCTCTTCAAAACAAGTGCACAGGATCAAACAAATCTGAAATCAAAGTCAAGATGGCCTCGATATCGCGAAAACAAGTTGCTGTCGTCGATTTTGGTGAAATCCCTGTTTGACTAGAGGCTGACATTACGCAGACATTTCCAAAGGTTTCAGCGATCTGCTGTTGGGCTTCGTTGTACTGGATCAGGCTGCACTTGAACTAGTACCGAAAGTGTCAAAAGTTAGGCTCGGGTCGGGCTTACCCACCCAATTCGGCGGCCTTTCTTGTTCTTCGTGCCTAAATTAGATGAAAGGCGTAGAAATCCCCATTCTCTTCTGAACTTCTGTGTCGACAAGATGAAACGGATTGATGCCAAGCTAGTGACAGCAGGGCAAGCGAGGACCGGCTGTGGCGGTGATGGCTGCGACGAGGGGATGGTGGAAGCGGAGCTGGTGCTCACTGCTGGTGCGATGAAGTTGGCAACGACGATGATCCACGATGACAGGCAATCGGCGTGGTGCTGTAGTGGTAGTGCGGTAGACCGTGATGTTACGGTTGTTGTTGCTGGTGGTGGACGACAAAGCACACGGCGAGTGGCGATGCTGATGTAGCCGGAGATCGCCTGCAAGGCGAGGACGCTGGCTGACGAAGAAACCTGCAGACGGTGCCAGTACGCCCGTCCTCTGATCTCTTCCTTCTTCCTCTTTCTTTCTTGATGCTCCTCTATTTTTTTTTTAATACTTCTGTCCTTCCCTCGGGTGATTCAGTGGTGGTGTGATAGTGGGAATGGAGGATTGTATGGCACAGGATGATGGTGGTAGCATCAGAAGGGGCCTGAGGTTCGGCGATTTGGAGAAGTTGGAAGGGTTTTTTTCCAAGGGGATATGGTATGAGGGTTTCAATCGGGAAGGGGATTGGTGTTTTGGATCTCAGATTTGGGGTGGGTATGGAATGTGTGCTAGATCTGGGGTTTCGATGATCAATGGCGCTTTGGGGCTTCAGATCTGGTGGATCTAGGCCCCAGGGTTGTCACGGGGTTTTTCCATGATGGGGGATTTCAAGACGCAGAGGGAGACGGGTTTTGGCGCTCGATGCTTGGATCTAGGAAAAACTTCGAAAGGGTTTCAGTGGCTCTTCGTGTTGGACGGAAAGGGGGGGGGGGGGGGGGAACTGCAGATTGGTGAAGAAAATGGTTCTGGGTGTGGTGGAGAAAGGGATTTTTTTTTTTGGCTGGGGAACCAGATTTGGGTTTTCGGATCTCAGATTCGGGAAGGTGGAGTGGGCATTAGATCTGGGGATTTTGGGGTTGAGGCTTCAGACCTGGGATTGACGATAGTGGCGATGGATGAATCGGCAACAATGATGACTTTCAAGATTCGAATCCGGGGATGGATCGATCTTCGGCTCTGATACCAAATAATGCGGAACGGAATAGAGACGTAGGGCGGGCAAGGTAGAAAATGGAAATCCAGGGAAATTGGGCTCTCACCAAACTCCAATCACAGGAGGCATTCGAAATTGGGCTCTCACCAAACTCCACTCGCAGGAGGCGTTAGAGATTTCGAGGAGAACTCGAAGAAACTTGGGAAAATCCCAAAACTTTTCATTAATCATTCATCACTATCGAGCCAAAATGGCTTTACAATGCTTAAATAGATAAAAGACTAACCCTAAGACTAATCTAGACCATCCAATCACATTGATGGTTGAGATTAAAACATCATTTAAACATCTTATTAAAATAACTTAAAGCAAATAAAACCCTAAATAAACTAGGATAGGTGGGCTAGGCCCAAAGACGGGTCGACCCACAGGGGACCATGGGTCTATCCTGCATCATAGAAGATAAAGAAGAAGAAAAGAAATGGAACAAAGAAGATGAGGATCAACTGACTTTATATAAAGTGGATTTTTAGAAATTACAAATAAGTCCTAAAATTTGGTATCTTGGTTATTTGATGATCAAAATGGTTTCAAATCAATTCAAGATAGAAGAATAAAAGTCTTAAAATTAAGGGAGCTACCCAATGAACCCAAAAACTCACAAAGCGAAAAATTACGAAAAAGAGCCTCTAGACTTCCTAAAATCGCAAAGTAGCCTCCTACTATTCTCAAATGAGCTTGAAATCCGATGAAACTTCATACACACATTCTTAACACTAATTCAGACTTGTCTAAACTATAATGGATCTTAAATAGCTAAAATACAATTAATTAGGTGAATACCCAAATTAGGATACGGAACGTTACAATTGTGATCAACAATTAGAAGAAATTGACTCAACACAAAATCACAACCCTTGCGGAGATGTATGAGAAAGTATGTGAAGTTTCACTTTCCAAAGAAAGTAGACTCATGCAACTTTGACTATGGGACTAACACTGCTAGCACAAAAACTAGTTCATGAAACCTTTAGGAGAAGGGGACCACCAATAGTCATTCTGCTTCTTAGGACCCCAAAGGAAAGGGAGACGCTTTTGAGAACTCGAAGAACACTCTCAATCCAGGTGTTACAAGTTCCTTGGCTTTGGACATTCCTCTTACAATTGTCCTATTCAAAATTTGTTAATAGAATAAGGCCAAGAAGATAGTGATCCGATGTAGTTAACTATGTGCCCCACCTAGATCTAACTGATGATGATTGTGAAAATCCGAATGATGTGTCTCCTTTTGTTTCTCCCGCATACTTGACTGAGGAAGAGAAGGTGAAAGTGAGTGAGAATGAGAGTACCCAAATCCTGGTGGTTAGGTGTGTCTCGAGTCTTGACCCTTTAAGAAATTGAAGATTGGTGATGGACTGCCATCTTCCATATCTATTTAAAGGGTAATGGGAGGAGTTGTAAGCTCATCATTGACTTTGGCAGTTGCACTAATGTTGTTTCTTCTAGTGCTGTCACTCGCGAGTTGAAAATTGAACCTCACCTTAAACCATAATGTGTTTCTTGGGTAGACTTTACTTCTATCCTTGTTTATCAGAGGTGCTTGTTTCCATTAGAACTTTCCTCTTATAAGGACCAATTGTGGTGCAATGTTGTCCCAATAGATGTGGGACACATCATTATGGGCTGACCGTGGCTAAGGATATGTGTTGATAGCTAGGCAATGAACAAGATCATAATCAGCTATCAATTTTCCATAGTAAGGCTTGATGACACTTTAGACATGATGGTTTGATGCGGGCTAGACCATGGGTTGGCCAACCTGTTGGGCCCAATTCATAGGCCCAAGCAGACGTCCAATTATTTAGGAATAATATTAAGTATTTGATTTTATTATGATTAATATTAGTGAGTTTCCTTTTATGTTTAAGCTTATCTCAATATTAGGAAGTCTTCTTTCTTAGGGTTCAAGCCAACTCCTTTATATAAGGATGATTAGGATTCATTGTAGAGACTTTTCTCCATAGTTAATGGTGTTTTCTGCTCTTGTGAGGGTGCCCTAGTGGTTGAATCCTTTTTTGGATTCGATCAATCTTTTGGGAGATTGGTCTATTTTTCGATCGTAGATTCGGGGATGCACCATGGTTGGTGCCAAAATATTTTTGAAGATAGATCGTGAGAGCGGTTACCACCAATTCAGATTTAACCTAGTGATGAGTGGAAAATTGCCTTCAAAATAAAGGACGGTTTATATGAGTGGTTGGCATGGTTCAAAATCGTGGTCGACCTTGAAAATCGTTATGATGTCGCACAGCGTCGCAGTTCATAGTCATTGTGGTTCATCGCAGTGTGAATATTCCAAAAAATCAAAGGGATCTAGAATATTATAAAATGCTAGAAAATTTTTTTTTCATTAATAAACACTTTAAAGCAAAACATTGGCCCCCCCAGGTCATAAGATCTTGCATCGCAGCCTTATTTGAAATTTGTAAAATCTGTTTTGAATTAAATAGATTTACATTTATATACTAAAATAAGTTCAAATAACACAAATTTTACAAGTATGCATTGCAACTATAATTTTAAACTAGCCATTGCTGTTAAACACTTAAAAGTCAAGAAACTAGTAGTCGTAGTGTAGTACTCAATTGCCTGATTACCAAGGAAGTTAGAGAGCAAGTTTCCATTTTAAAGGTAATATTTAATGCTACATCAAGATGAATTAATTAATGAAAGCAGTGGAGAATGGGCATATGGATATTGTGGCTGAGGAGGGAAGAAGACTTCACATGAAAATCCACCAAAATCTTGCAAATCACTAGAGTTTGATTAAAAGAAAGATGTTTGGGGAGTTCTAGCATAGTCTTAGACAGCTCCACAAATGGTTTGGGAAAGAAAGAAGGGAAAAGAAAGTTTAAAAAATCTATTGTCAGCCGGTATTTTGACCATTATTTAATATGGGCCATTATGGTTGTTATGGTCGAAATGGAGAAGCAAAATTCATGTAGCCAACCCTAACGCAGTTGGGACTAGGCTTTGATAATGATGATGGTGATTTAATATGGGCCATTATGATCGTCAAAATAACAACCATTATGACCACTATGGACCATTTTTTGACTTTTTTTTATAGATACCGTGACTGTTATGACTGTTTTATTGGAAATAATATAATGGCACAGGCTGTTACTGTTTTAGAATAGCCGTTAGGAAATGGTAACTGCCCTTTTTTTTAAAACAACGGTGGTTGGTGTGCTGTTTGGGTTGCCAATTGTGCCTAGTACATTCATGAGGGTTATCACACAAGTGCTATGGTAATTCAGGAAAAAAATTCTTGTCATCTACTTTGACGACATCTTCATCTACAGTAACAATCTAAGACCTGCACTTGAATCATTTGAGAGAGGTTTGTCTCACTCTTAGGAAAGTGAAATTATATGCTAATCTCAAGAAATTTATTTTCTTTAATCCTCACAAGTTGTCTTCTTAGGATTTGTTGTCTTGGTGGATGGAATGTCCGCAAATCTAGAGAAAGTTATGGTCATTGTTGAATGGCAAGAGCTGCAAAACATTCATAAGTGCATAGTTTTCATGGACTAGCCACCTTCTATAGGCGGTTCATTTAGAGTTTGAGCTCTATAATGGCTCTAGTTATGAGTTGTATGAAGAAAGGGGAATTCAATTGGAGCAATGATGGTGCCAAAGCATTCGAGGAAATTAAGGAGAAGATGATGGAGGCCCTAGTCATGCAGCTTCCTGTTTTTTTCTAAGGTTTTCGAGGTGGCATGTGATGCATCTGGCGTTAAAATTGAAGGAGTCCCAAGTCAAGAAGGACAAATTGTAGCTTATTTCAGTGAAAAGCTGAAAGCGGATAGACAAAAATACTCTAACTCTATGAGTGAACTTGACACAGTAGTGTAAGCATTAAAATATTGGACACACTACTTAATATTGCATGAATTTGTTCTGTACTCAGAACTTGAGGTTTTGAAGTACCTCCAATCCCATGCCAAGCTGAAATCCAAGCATGCGAAATGGGCAGAGGACTTGCAAGAATTTACCTTCGTGCTTAAGCACAAGTCAGAGGTTGAGAACAAGGCGGCAGATACTTTGACCCAAAATATTGCTTTACTACACTCTATGAGTGTTAAGTGTGATTTGGTTTTGATCGATTACTGGAAACGTACTGTATATGCCCAGAGTTTGGAGATCTCAATCATTTTTGGATAATTCCCTAAAAAACGTTCCAGGATTTCTGCTAATGGATGGGTTCCTCTTCAAGGGGAAGAGATTATGCATTCTCCACATTTCACTTGGTGATTTTCTAATTTGTGAATTGCATGTGGGAGGAATCGTCTGCCACGTTAGTCATGATCAAGGATGAAAATAGCGGTTGCGGCGAGCGTAGCGGGCTGGCCCCAAAACGATACGTAGCGGGCGATACGTAGCGGCGTAACGGTGTGATTTGAAAAAGTTCTCAAAAAAATCCGAAAAAATTCCAAAAAATCCAAAATATTGGAAAATGATGGAATATGTGTTTGTTTTGCAAAAGTAACTAGTATATGAGTATGTAGCGGTCCCCTCATTGCATGAGGTCCTGTATCGCTGTATCAATAGAAAAGAATATGAAGAATCAATGTTTTTCATATGGATTCATATTGTTTAGTTATGTCAACTTAAATACTAACTTAAGGCTTATAAAAAGATGTTATAAACAAATTTCATCAAGATTCATTCAAGAATGAAAGATAAACTATGTTCAAACTTTATAGAAAAATAATATAATAATCTACTTAAAGAGCAAAGACTTTGTAATAGAGGAATACCTTGCTGATTAGCTCTAATCTAATACCAAAGGGAATGTCTTCCAGGAATCACATTGCTATCAGTGTTATCATCTTCATCATCATTTGTTGTGTTTGTGCCCCTATGATATTGCACATTCTCCCCAAATTGTATTTGATATTATTGGGCATTGGGATCTTGGAATGCAAAGAAGAAATCAAAGGAGCTTGGAGGAGGTGGATATCTATATTGAGGTTGACTATCATCATAGTCACCATATGAGTAAGACCCTAAAGCCGAAGAATGTTCTTCTTCTTGTTGCACATGACTATACTGATAATATTGTGATGGTTCATGAGGATACGGCCTGTAGTCTGAATGTGGAAGTGGAACATTATAAATAGGGTTCCAAGATGCTGTTTGTTCCCCTCCTACATTTTCACTTCCACCCATATTCCCTTGCTCATCTATGTGTGCGGGTGATGACACTCTCCGTCGCCTTTGATAAGCACGTTGTGGAGCCATTCTTGATTATTTAGGAAACTCCTCTACGGTTTCAACAGGAACGACATTTTCTTCTTCATCATATTGATAAAACTCAGCAGTGCCACTTGTCCCGCCGTCTCCTCCGTCTCCTCCATCTCCTTCAGGACCTCCACCATGGCTACTGGAAGAGGCAACAGTAGAGCTACTATTTTTAGAAGATGACATAATATGAGCTAGTTCCTTCTTTTTAGATGTTGCACTTGCATTTCCACTACTTCTTTCTCCTTGAGGTGGCTGTCCCTTTGACATTTGTACATCTTCAGTAATTAAACGTTGTACTTCTTGCTGAAAACCCGGATCTGAATCTAACAATGGATCTTCAGTCTTGGCTATCCATGGAAGTAAGGGATCATCGTCTCTGAATATGTGATCCAAATTAATTGGACAATAAGTAGGATCATCCCTTGCCTTTCTCTCTCTATTTCTGTTCCTCAACTTGAGATTGTAATGGCAGTATACCAATTTGTTGAGTTTTCTCATGGTTATCCGATTCCTGGGCTTCGTATGGATTATGGAGAAAGTGCTCCAATTCCTTTCACAATTTGATGATGTTGTTGTTTGACTAAGGATGCGAATGACTGTTCTCTTTAGATGTGGAGTACTCTCTTTAAAACTCTCCCACCAATCAGCTGGAATATAATAATAATAAAAAAAAGACATCTTTAAATCGTAAAAAGTTCCTTTTCTATGTATTGTTAGTTGCGTATAAGTATAACTACCAGGTGAACATCTTCCAATCGCTCTCTGTACAAAAGGGTCAGCGAAAGTTCCTCTTTTATGTGTATAAGTAGAAATCTACAATGCAAAAAATTAGAAATAAATAAGTACACCATATTAATACAATTATCTCAAATATATTTAAAAGATTAAATAAATTTCTTAACTGGCTTACCTCTTGTATAGCTTCGATATGATCATCTTTACTCAAAATTCTTTTCAACAATGTCCTTAATCCTACTTGCAATTCCGTATCTATTGCTTCAGTGCGGTGTGGGGCATTGCGATAGTAGAATTTAGGATTTAAAAAATAACCTGCAGCGTGCAATGGATGGTGCAGCTGATCGTTCCACCGGGCATCAATAATTTTTATGTAATCATCATGATATCAGCAATTTTCTATAATGGCTTGCTTTGCCCGATCAATTGCTTCATAAATGTACCCCATTGTTGGCTTTTCATCACCATTTACAAGTCGCAACACTTTCACTAAAGGTTTATATGCCTTTAATATGTTCTCTACTTTGGCCCAAAATTTATTATCCTTCATTAGAATTGGGATGTCAAACTCCGGACCACGTGTTGCTTTGCCCCATTGTCACGACCCGAGCCCAGAATTCGGGGGTTAGCGAAAAGCTAAACCGGTGACACACGTACTCCCGTGCACGTGCACCCAAACCCAGTCCAGATGCACGCACACAAGGGATCTAACACGTGCGAAACAGACGAACGCGGAAGCTGTAGATATCATAGCAAGCAACAAAGAAAATAAATAGCGGAAGCTAAAACAAATGCGGAACGGAAAAGACAAAGACAAATACACTGATATAAAACCGAATACACACCAAAATCAATATATACAAAAATATACAGAATACGAGTCCAAAGTCCAAAGTCCAAATACACATCCCCTGAAACCAAAACTCAAAATCCCAAAACAAAAGCCACTGGAAGTATGCATGAACGCACTCGGCAGAGATGATCAGGCCCACTCTGCCAAACCTGAGGGTGCCTCTACACTCGCCCCTGCAGCCTCCTCGACCGCCGGGGAGCTGGGCAAGGTATCTGTGCCTGCAACACCACAGACAACACTAATGAATACAACGATCCAGCAAATACAAGTAACAGGGGTGAAACACGCATAGTATCAAAGAGGATATAATAATGACAGAAGATTAAATACAGAGTTCCATGTTAGGAAACTAAGCAAATCGTGCATAGAAGTAAAACATGATATGTGAATCAAAACATAGAATACTGAACTAGTTGGCTACTACGTTAACCATGTTCTCTCCAATAGAGAGCAGAGCAGAGCAGAGGAGAACACCGCTGTCCAGGCCAAAGGTACAAGCGGGTCTCGGTTTCCTGGGTTCCGGGGTCCCAAGACAAAGCAACACTGCAGTTATACAGAGATACAGAGATCTAAGCCGGAGGTAACCCCGTCGGGCATCCTAGGGCTGAGGCTGAGTAGAGCCAGACCAATACCAATCAAATCAAATCCATAGAAAGGGAGATTATCCGCTTTGGACTCACCGATGACAAAGACCGGATCTTATCCTCACGTATTAACCTCTGGGCAGAGCCACCAGGGAATACCCAAACTCAGAGATAAACAAAGCCAGCAGAGCATAGATATAAATCCAAAGCACAGCATAGATCAAAGCATAGTGCGGAACGAAGCATAGAACAGAGATACAGGACGAAAACAAAAATGACTACGGAATGCATAAACTTAGATTAACAGAACAGAGGGCAAAATCATAAACAATATGCAATGCATCTCAGATTAATACGGAGTCAAGGTTCATTACAAGCCAGTCCTAAGCTAGTTGTTCACTGTCACTAACCGTGCATGTTGATGTAGTTTTAAGTTAGTCAATACACCGTTGCCATCAAAGTGTTGCAATGTAATCTGTGCGTGCACCGACGTCCCTTAAACCAACACCCATGGGGAGGTGCTTAACAGTAAATCAACACTCACATGAATAAGTCACAGCCTAACAGACTATTCATGCGATCCAAGAATCCATTGGGCCGGTTTACATGAGTGGTCAACCCGTGTTTGAGCCCTACAAGTCTCACCATTATCCTAAGTTATGTTTCAGAATTGCCATGCCGAACGGTTTAGCCATGAGGGACCTATGGTTGAGCCGAAGACATCTTACGCGCTCGTCGTAATATGCACTACGGCTTCACCTTGGTTCCATACAAAACACAGCTAAACTGATCATCCTTTCACCTCTGATCTGGTGCCTTTTTCGGCTGAGCTACAGTCAGTATACGGCTTAGCCGTAGACCAATCCACGGCTTAGCCGTAGCATTCCACGGCTTAGCCGTAGCCTCACCGTAGGAGTACTGATATCAGAAAAGTTTCGACTGATCAGAGCTTTAATTCACGGTTGGGGTACTGTTGGGTCACGGCTAGCTTACGGCTCAGCCGTAGGACAAATTACGGCTTAGCCGTAGCCTAGCCGTAGAACAAAAGTGAAATTTCAAGTCTCTGGATAGTGAGCCGTAGAAACTTACGGCTTAGCCGTACAATACAGAACACGAATTCGGGATAGTTACAGAAACTGAAATTTGGTACAGAAACATATCCAAACAAGCTACAGAGGTTCCAAATTCACAAAATGTGGCTGTAAAACATGCTAGACAAAGAATAAGAAGTGAATCAAAGCCATCAAACAAAACACCCATATGTGTTATCAAAGCCTGTACTTATACTTGCCTCAAATCTGGAAATCCACTGAATCAAGCTCCAAAGCAACTAAAAATCAAAACAAATCAAAGCAATAGCACATGCATGAGATGAGGGAAACACACATAGCTTGGAGAAGGAATCCAATCGAAGATGAAGAATGCAAAACCCACTTACCTAAGCAATATACAGAGATGAGAGAATGGAGAAGAGAGAGGAAGAACCCAAATCAAACAAAGGATCCCAATCTACAATCGATCAAGAGAAGTGAAGAGAAAGGGAGAGGGAGAGAGAGAACGAGAGGCTTCCCTGGAGTTTTCTCTTGCATGCAACGTGGAAACAAATGGGCAGAGATGAGAGACATCTGGAGCTGAGTTGTTTATATATGTTTTGGAAGTTTAAGTCAAAGTCCAAAGAGTCTGGGTTATTTACAAATCAAGTCACATGAAGGTCCATCTTCCCCAATTGACTCCAAACGGATCTGACACAGTTACGGAAATTGTCGAGCTCAATGAAATACACGTGCTGACACCAAGATGATGCAAAGATGATATGAGCAAAGCAAAAGCAAAATTACGAAAAAGGGCTTAGAACTACCTAGTCCAGGTCAAAGGTCACTCAACTACCTATCCAAGGCCCAAAACCAAGTCCAAAAGAAATAAACAAAACAAAACACACTAATGAGCCACTAATCCGGCTCAAAGGGGATCGGAGTGTTACACCCATTTCGAACGAAGCCATTCTTCTGATGAAAACATCTGAATTAGTCCTGTTCTCCAACGTATTAGGCTTTCCATAGCAATAAAATGGGTAGCAAATCTAGTGGATGCCGGACGCACTAAGGCATGATTGTTTGTGAATCTCTTCATCAATCTTAAGAGCCATGAATGGTCGTATATGAACCTTGTAATGCCTCTACATGCCTTGATTGCAGTGGCCACATTCTTCTTCTTTCCAATATCCTCCATTATAAGGTCAATGCAATGTGCTGCACATGGGGTCAAAAATAAATGTGTTCTCTTTTCCATTAAAAGTTGACCGGCCTTCTTAAAATTGGCTCCATTGTCTGTCACAATCTGGACAATGTTCTCCTCTCCAACACTTTCTACAACTTTATCCATAAGCCTATAAATATAATCTGTTGTCCGTTTCTCTTCAGATGCATCAACGGACTTCACAAAGACGGTCCCAGTGACATTATATACCAAAAAGTTAATTAATTGTGTTTGGGTGCCGCTTGTCCACCCGTCACACATAATAGTGACTCCATTTTGCCTCTACATGGGCCTAAACGTCTCCACCCAAGCCTTTATTTTTTTATATTCCTCTTCAAGGTACTTGGTGCCCACATTATACACGGATGGCGGCGTAATACCCCGCCCAGCTTGAGCCGCAACATCAAGAACTGTCTGAAAATAAGGAGAATCAATTGCGGTAGGGGGTATATTCTTATGAATTAGCCATTTTGCTATAGCTTTGGCTAATCTATCTCTTGCAGCCTTCATGACACTCTTGACAACATTAGAGATTTTTGGTTGCTTAGCTGCCTCCGATCTATGTGCGAAAGGATCAACAAAACTAACCCCTCTTCCAGTTTGTGTAGGTGTAGCCATCCGAGTAGAAATAATCTTTATATCATCATCCTGTTGTTGGGTGCTAAATGCTCTACGCATTTTACCCGCAATGCCTTTGCCCTTGCTTGTTGTACTAGATGAGCCACCTTCATCATAGTTTCTACGCTGACTATAGGCTCGACGCTCTGCTTCTTCTTGGCACGACATAAGGGACTCTCGGTGCGCAGCTATCATTTCTGGGTCATCAAACTCATCATCAGAAGCAGCACCAAGACATTCATCCCCAAATACATCATGGCGTGCTACATCAACACCCTGCTGCTTCTTCTCCTTAATTTGTACTTTTTTCTGTTTTGTTTGATTCAATAAAATTTTCATTTGCTCCCTAACTTCTTTGGACACTTCAGGACACCCTGCAACATTGCCTTGCACATGGGCCAAATGTTGTTTAAATCTTGTAATGCCCCAATTGGTCACTTTGTGACAAAACTTGCACTTAATCTTCAACCGATTTTTTTCAATTGCCTCATCATAGCTCCATGTAGGATCTATCTCACGCGGGATTTTTTCATGTCACAATACCTAAAAAAGATTTAAAAGTAATAGGTTAAAATTTAAATAAATTTTAAAAACATGAAGAAATTAGAATAACATGCATCTACGTAGGTGGGAATTGGGATTGATATATGAGAAATATAGATATAACATTTAGGGACTATTTTCAACTCATTTGATTCAGTTTACTTTTATAAAAAAATATTTTTATTAAAAAAATACAAAAACTCGAAAATAAAAAATATGAAAAAAATTAAAAGAACACAAAAATATGTAGGATTGATCTATGGGAAACATAGATCTGATATTTAGGGACCATTTTCAACCCATTTGATTGAGTTTACTTTTATAAAAAAAATATTTTTTTAAAAAAATACAAAAACCCGAAAATAAAAAATATGAAAAAATTAGAGGGACACAAAAATATATGGGATTGATCTATGGGAAGCATATATCTAACATTTAGGGACCACTTTCAACCCATTTGATTGAGTTTGCTTCTATAAAAAAATATTTTTTTTAAAAAATACAAAAATCCGAAAATAAAAAATATGAAAAAATTAGAAGAACACAAAATATGTGGGATTGATCTATGGGAAGCATAGATCTAACATTTAGGGACCACTTTCAACCCATTTGATTGAGTTTGCTTCTATAAAAAATATTTTTTTAAAAAAATACAAAAATCCGAAAATAAAAAATATGAAAAAATTAGAAGAACACAAAAATATGTGGGATTGATCTATGGGAACCATAGATCTAACATTTAGGGACCACTTTCAACCCATTTTATTGGTTTTCCATTAATTAAATAGATTTCTTTTTTCAAATAATAAAATAATCCGAAAATAAAATTCAAAAAAAAAAATTAAGAAAGTGATAAAAAAGAGGGGCTTGATCAAAGAGGAACATGGATCTAACAACAACAACTCATTTTCAAGTGATTTATAGAAGAAAAGAGAGAAATAAGCACAAAGTAGAAACAAAAAGCTTCAAAACTCACCTTTTTTGAGCTTGATGCTTGAATCTTGAATGCCACCGTAATCTTTTGATGTTTTTGTTGATGATTTTACTGTTTTTTTGAGAGGATTTGAAAAATGGAGGCAAGGAAAGGGGCTTGGAGCAGTGAAGAGGGGAGAAGATAAAAGTTAAAAGGGAAAAGTGGGTAAAAAAATCGGCTGGGGGGTTTTAACCCCCCCAGCCGATACGTATCGGCCGCTACAGTTGTGAGCGGTGATTTTTCTGAAATAGGGCGCTACGCCTGATTTATCTGCCGCTTCGCTTCATAGCGGCCGATATTTATACTCTTGGTCACGATAAGGCCATTGCGCTCGTGGAATATTAATTTTATTGGTTGACTCTCATGCAAGATGTTGCCAAGATAATCGGGCAGTGTTAGACTTGTTTGCTTGCCAAGCAACGCAGCAAAATGTAGAGTTGTATATTCTGTTTCCAGTGCCACATGCACCATGGCAGAATTTTAGTGTGGATTTTATGTTTGGTCTCCTAAAAACTATACAAAAACACCATTCATTATTGGTCATGGTGGACTTTTTCTCAAAAGTGGCCCATTTCATCCCATGTTTGAAAACCTCAAATGCATCTCATATTGCACGTCTTTTCTTCGATGAGGTTGGTTGACTTCATGGCCTACCCAATACCATAGTATTTGAAGAGATGTGAAATTCATAAGCTTTTTTTTAAGACATGTTGGGCAATCATGGGAACCAAGTTTCAGTTTTATTCGGCCTATCGTCCACAAGCTGATTGCCAAACAAAGGTTATCAATAGGATCACTATCATCCTGCTCCTCTTCTATCAGCAGAGTACAGGTGGGACAATTGTAAGAAAAATGTCCAAACCTATGGCACTTGTAACACCTAGATTAGGTTTCTTGGAGTTCTCAGAAGCAACTCCTTTCCCTTTGGGGTCCAAGCATAGTTACCTAGTTCGGTTAAAAGGGATCCGAATCCCGTAAAGTTCGGATCGAACAAATTGTTGTTCGATTCGGCCCTATTTGGTTTTTGAGAAAAAAACTGATTGGTTGCAGTTTGACAAGTTGGTACTTTCTAAAGTGAGAAAGTCTAAGTTGGTGAGAGGGAGATTTCTAATGGAAATTAAAATAATTCTAAAAATACATATCTTATTTTCTACAAAAACGTTTACACAGAGGATTTTATATTAGACAAAGGCGAAAATAGAAAATAAAAAGATAAAATTATGAAAAGCTAAAACTGAGGACGGAAACAGAGAAAAACAAGTTTAGAACTAATAGAACTCAAACAGTCAAAATACCTATTTTATAATCCCATGCCCAGAACAGTTGCAGACAATCAATTGCTGGGTCACAGGCTTTATGCAGTGTGGTGAATCCAGATCTCTGGTTCAAATGTTTGTCACTCCTTTCTTCACTTGGTATGTGCTAACTTGCAGAAGGATATAGCGAGAAAGAGAAAAAATAAAATTTTAACAAAAAAAAAAACTTGCAGAAAGAAAGTAGAAAATGGAGATTAGAAGGGGTGTTTGAAAGAGGAGTTACTCTCTCCTCAATCTCAATCAATCCCACTTTTTATGCATTTGAAGCTGTCTTGTTTCGCTTCCCTTCTGCATGCTTCAACTGCTCAATCACTGATGCAATTAAATGAGAGACCATGTCCTTTATGTCTTCAACCCAGAGAAACTGTGAGTTAAAAAGAGTGAAACTACTTTAAAATAAAACTCATTTGGGCCCACCGATTGAAATCCAAATCATTCAAAATAAGAGAACTCTAGGTATGTATAGAGTCCTAAACTTTTACATTAATCAAAGTTCAATCCATTGTTGAATCAAATGTTTGACCAAAATGTGAGAATGAATATGCACAAGATTGTGCTCATGTATATATTTTTTTAAAATCAAATTGTCAATCCAACAATTGGACAAACTCATATTGATATAAAACTTGAGTGCAGTCAAATGGGGTTTATTTCGAATGGTTCAAATTTAGTAATTGGACCCCACATTGAGTTCTACTCCTCTAATTCATGATTTCTTTAGGTTACATAATGAGACAATCAGATTTATTAAATCATGACTGTTGCTCTCTCTTTTGTATGAGTTTGACTATTGAATCCATCCACTATGATAACAATTAACGCATGTTTATCTTTTATTTGTTCTCTACCTTTGGCTCATGTAATAATTAATTGGAATTTGTAAATTTGGATTTGTAAACTTGAATGTGCGCCTCACCTATCAGAAATCTTAACCGATCAAAATAGCTGGCTGCTTTAATATATATATATATATATTCGAATTAGCCTAACGAATTTATCGAACTCGAACTCCGAATCAATCGAATTAAAACACGAATTAACTAAACCTACCCCATTGAATTTTCGAATTAGAGTAGGTGTTGAATTGCGAACTGCAAATTCGAATTCGACTAGATTGAATAGTGAATCAGGTAACTAGGGTCCCAAGAAGCAGAATCATTACTGGTGGTCTTCTTCTGCTCAGGGTTTTCCGAACTAGATTTTGTGCTCACAATGTTAACCCTATAGTCAAAGTTGTGCGAATCTGATTTCTTTGGAAATTGAAACTTAACATACTATTCCGGATCTTGTACATTCTCATACATCCTTGCAAGGGTTGTGATTCCGTATTGAACCAATTCCTTCCCCTCACAAAATAACTTTCCCACTGATTGTTTTGCTTTAATCCCCATGGATGTTGGGGTTTATTATTTCACAGTCCTATTACAAATATTTGTCACATTCATAGATGATTACAGCAGATTACTTGGGTGTATTTCTTATAGGCCAAATTTTAGGTTTTCGATGCCTTTAATAAATTCCCTGTGCTAAATGAAAATCAATTTTCTAAGAACACATAAATTTTGTTCTTTAACTCAAGGGAGGAATTTTTTCCACAACTTTCCAGAATTTTTACAATCTAGAGGCCTCATTTCTCAACAAACTTGTCCTTACACTTGGCAAAAATGGGGTAAACGAAAGGACAATATGTCATCTTCTTGATGTTGTATGGATATGCTACTGGAGTCTTTTGTTCCTTTAAACTACTGAGTCGAATCCCTTTCAACTGTTGTTCATCTCATTAACCGTTTCTGTTCACTGAAGCTTTGAAATCAGTCACTTTACTTCCATCTTCATCCAACCCATCCGCCCTATAAGCATCTCCATACTTTTAGTTGCATGTCAGTTGTCCATATTCCACTTCCCGAAAGGAATAAACTTTGAGCCTAATCTGTAAAATGTGCTTTCCCAGGGTATACTGTAATAAAAAAAAGGCTTTATTCGGTATGAACTTTAGATCCAACAATTCGATGCATCCACATTTCTTGTAATGTGCTGTTTTTGAAAGTCAATATTTCTTTCAAAATTATCTAGCATCTTCTTCACCTCATAACATTTAGTGTTGTGTTTTTGAAAACCATGTGCTTTTTTTTTATATTTTTATTTTATTTCATTTTCAACCATCCTCTCTTGCCCCTTTCTCCATTGGTCCAGTTGTCCACCACTCTTATTGTTTTTTCCTGCTATTACTGAACATTGAACAACCTCTTTTCTTCTTTTCTTTTAATGATGAACGTAAGTGTGGACTTGGCCGACTTGCCGAGTTCCATCAATTCAACTCTGACTCCTGTAGACCCGACTTGGTCATGGATGAGTCCAAGTTGAATTGGACTCAGCCGAATTTTTTAATCCTTGCTCTTTAAGTATTCCTTCATGCCTGTTTGCAATCTTGTAGGGTTGAAGATTGAGTTTCATCTAGGGATCCACTGAACCTAATATCCAATTGATTATTCCCATTGAGCCAATTTGGTAGGGTCAATGGATTTTGCAGTTGTACCATCACTATAACACCATTGGTCCTTTCTCCTAAGAGCATGCGGAATTGAAACTCCTTTTAAAAGTAGTTTTTTCCATTAAATCAGATTGGTAATATTCCTGAGTTTTCAAACATATATTCAAAACCACTATGACAATCAAATTAGAAAATGAAGAACTAGTTGTAGGGATTTGGGGGGGTGTGGCGATTGCCCCTTAACTTTTTGAAAACTTAATTTACGATGGGTATTTTAACCTTTTATCAAGGGTAATTTTATCATTTTTGTATTTTTGCCCCACTTTGTTTTTTTACTACAACAACAGATAGATTTACAAAAGTGCCTTGGAGCAAAGTTGTCTTTTGACTTCTTCATACACAAGCATTCAAAAGGCTCCTACACGGCATCTTTCTCTTTTCTTTTTCTATCTCTTTTTCTTTCAATTTGAAGATTCAACTCTTTTGATTTTTGAAGTGCATAATCATTTTTCAAATATAGGTACTTGTTCAGCCGATTTGCGTTTTTCTTTTTGTGCTTGAGTTCAAATGTTCAATGATTGCTTCTTGGATTAATTAATATATTTTTTCCTTGATGTTTTGTGTAATATATTTTTTTTTATCAAACATAAGTAGTTCTTGATGTTATTTATTTTCTTAATTTCATGTTGTGAATATATTTTTTTATGTTATGTTATTTAAATTGATTTGGATTGGATTGAAATCAAGGCCTGTGTTACCATGTAAAATGAATGGCAAGAATGAAACCCATTAGATCAAATCATGGTAGATTGGTGGAGTTTGTCGTTGTGGCTGTGCTTCAGTTTTTACATTCTCCATTATTAATAATGAAGTTTAGGTGGGATGTGTAAAACAACCAATCAAGATGTAGATTAGTGGAGTTTGTCATTGTGGGTGAGATTTGATTAAAAATAATTGAGTGGATGATACTAGCCGTCAATTTAGAGGCTTGAAAGATTTTGACATGTGTATTATTGTGGTTTAAAAACACAACTTTGGCCATCACAATGAAAGCTCAATATGTCTTTTTAAAAAGCCATAACATTGTCATGTTTGTTTTGTTTTAAACACAAACAATTTGAAGCTATTGTAAGATGTTGAAAAAATAGATTTTATTGGTGATTAAGAATTAACATTATGATTTGAAAAGTGGGTGGTAACGACATCCAAGAGGAAGACATAGAAGGCCCATGCCGTAAAAATGACATCTCCTATTTTTTAGAATATAATATAATATATAGTATATACATAGTACAGTTCAACTTGGATTGCTAAGTACTCCTACTAAACAATGGCAAGTATATTCCATTTCCTTTTTCTCTGTCAAATTGCATTTGTTAGTAGGTAATTAAAAATAAGAAATAATACAAGTGCAACCTATGTTAGGCTACAGTGTCTCGACCCACATGAAATTCAATTTGGTGTGGGTGTCTTCATAATAAATTGTCTTTTTTTTTAATCTGTTTACACTTGTATTATCCATTTTTTTATAGGTTCCTTATTGAACCAATTATGGATAAAATTCCTCAAAAGCAAGTTAGCATGATATTCCACCTCTGACCCGAGAAAATGATGCACACAATCAAGTTCAACTTAGCTTAAAGAGAAGTCATATAGAGATTAACTTGGTAGATCTTCTTGCAGATTCTGTCTTATGTACTCGAATTTCAAATTATCATCCTAATGAACAAGACTCAATCCGAAAGGCACATTTACAAAAGGGTTCTTGTGAACTTTGTATCCATAGGTTTCCATAAGAAAATTTTGGAATGAACATGGTAGCTGGCTGGAGTATAGCATAGCAAAGGATGCTGGATTTTATTTCTATTATTATCTTCTTAGACTAGAAAAAGAAGAGCAAGGGGGTGGTGACTCTTTCATAGGTGAGGATTTACAAATTGGGAAAAAAAAATCAAGTTCATGTTGGAGGGCCTAGTACTGCTCATCATCAAGCGTACAGGAAGTGTTAAGATTTATTAAATAAAAAGACACATTTAGTCATTTTTCTTTAAGCAATCAGACTAAGCTCGAATGAAATACAAAGCTTGTCGTAATGCGTAAATTAATTGTATTCGTTTTCTTTTACATTAAAGCTTAGCCTTTTGAGGCCATGACGAATTTAGAAACTCAAACAATCTGGGCAACTTTCTTGAACTATTGTGATTTTTTGTTGATCACAATGAAGATATTAAAATTGTCAAGTTGAAAAATGCTCCCGAAAATCTTAAATTGTTTGCATCCGATATTAAAAAGAAAAAGATATTGTGAGTGCGATTGCGATTGAGACCTCTAATGTTATCATCAATGAGCTTGGAGAAGCTCAATTTGCTATGTATCTTGATTTTTGAATCTTGTGATATATCT
Source organism: Sextonia rubra (assembly GCA_037013555.1). Lineage (NCBI taxonomy): Eukaryota > Viridiplantae > Streptophyta > Magnoliopsida > Laurales > Lauraceae > Sextonia > Sextonia rubra. The sequence goes on from JASUAD010000011.1 coordinate 14,975,414, forward strand.
ATCAAAGAGAAAATGAATTGCATTACATTGTATAGATAAGCAAGGATGTGTAATTAAGTGATCTTGGGGTTGTGTTTGTTGGGGGGGGGGGGTGTGGGGTGGGTTTGGTTTGAATGTTTCATGTTAAGGAAACTGCGATTGTAATATTTAAAACAGTAATTGAAGCACTATTTTCCCAACATGGATTAAGTATCGCGAGATTGTATGGGCAAGGTTGCAATGGGGCAGTACTATGCATGGTGAATTCAATTGCCTCAAAACACTCATCATGAAATAGAATGAATCTGCATTTTATCTTCATTGCTTTAATCATCAACTTCAATTGGCCATTACTGTTGTTGAAAAAAATCACATCAGCATTGCCTTATGCTTTAACTTGGTTTCCAATATTTTGAATATTATTGGGAGCCTCATGCAAATCTCAGGATGTTTGTCAAGATAAACAAGTTGCTAAAGTTATTGAAGGGCTTAGTTGTGTTGGACTTTCAAGTGGAAAGGCCTTGAATTAGGAGATTAGCCCCAAACGGTTTGACGATTCACATTGGGGCTTACATTATGGTATACTTGTCAGTTTGATTGTCATGTTCTCCTCTGTGATTAATATGCTTGAAATTGTTGTGGAAGATGGCTCAAATTTGGAATAAAGAGCCGATGCATGTGTACTATTGGATTCAATGTTGTCTTTTGATTTTGCATTCAACTTATATCTGATAAAAAGTTATATTAGGAATCACTAATGAACTATCGAAAGTCTTGCAATGGAAGGAATAGGAAATTGTGAATACCATGACCTTAGTAAAAATATCTAAGTAATGATTACATAAATGAGAGATAATGAGTGGGATTCTCTTCTCAATGCAGTTGCTTCATTCTATACCAAACAGGAAATTGTTGTTCTTGACATGAATGATAAATTTGTAGCCCAAGGGCTGTCATAAGAAATCACAAGCCTGCATCGTTATAATGTTGAGTTGTTATAATCTGTTCATTTACATACTAACATAGGCCTTGATTTTAATCCAATACAAACCAAGTTAAATGAGATGACATCAAGAAAAGAAATAGATTAATTCATAACATGAAATCAAGAACAATAAATAATATCAAGCATTACCTGTATTTGATAAACAAGTACACAAGACATCAATGGAAAAAAATATTGACTCATCCAAGAAGCAACCATTGATCATTATAACTCATGCAAAAAAAAAAAAAAAAAAATGCAAATGGGTTGAAGAGGTGCCTGTATTTGACAAGTGACCTCAAAAATCAAAAGAGTTAAATCTTTGAAGACGACGACCAACAATGACTCGTTGAAGAAGAAAGCGGTAATGATTGAGCAAAAAAGAAGTTGAAAGAAAGAAGAGAGAGTTTTTCCATGTAGGAGCCTTTTGGATGGCTTGCGTTTGAAGAAAACAAAGACAACTTTGCCCCTAGGTGCTTCTGTAAATTTATTAGTTGCTGTACTAAGAAGTGAGGAGGGGCAAAAGTAGATGAATGACAAAATCACCTTTGACAAAAGGTTAAAAGACCCATATTAAATCTAGTTTTTTCAAAAAGTTGTGGGTGGGTGGGGGTTGGGGGGACCCTCCGTCCTTGGGTGGCAATAATATCATCCTCATTGCTGCACCATGGTTTCCAATCATCTCGGTGGGCCTGTAGTTTTAATTGTTCCTATTGTGTGACACTGCATTTATCCATGGATGCGTGTTTATGGGAAAATTACATGTAAGGGATTTCCCTCATATTATTATACAAGGGACCCTTAATGGGCCACCTCCAATAAAGGGGAAAGAAAGGATGAGAATGCCTATACATGGATAAGGAATCATCTAATCAGTTCTCAGAATGTGATGTTAAGGACTAAAAATTCATTGGCAAAATCCTATGATTTATGTCGTGTTCTAATCTATCAATAAAGAATAGCGGGAAGAGCCCCATTTTGGGGCAAATTCCTCTTTTTTTTTTTCCCATTTTCTTTTTTTATTTATGGTTTTGTGTTGTGTGAATTTGAGTAGGTTGGCCTTGCCTTGGTGGGGGCCCTCTGCTCTGTGACTCAGATTTTTATGAGGGATGACCGTTAGGAGAGAACATATGAATTTATATATATTTATCGTTTATAGAATGTTCTAGCAAGATGCACAACAGTCATCGCTTTATTGATGTTGTGAGATGTAGAGCCTGTAGATAGGAGTCAGGTAAAGTTTCACTCTTTTTGAATTACCCGGGGGTTGTCATCCAACCATACACATTTCAACAGATACACCACCTATGTAAATGTTCTTCAATCCAAATCACCCGAGTGGGCTCCACAGTTCCATTGATTTCATCTGGTTCAATTGGAAGGAGGTGGTTATATCCCATGATATTTTTTATCTCAAGTTTTTGAAATCTATGGATTCTTTAGAATTTTTTTTTATTTTGTAAATTTTTGTCCTCCATAGTCTTATTAAATTAATCAGGACTGCATTAATTGGTATTTAAAGCAAATCGATCCTAGAATTTATTGTGTGGATTTCATTTCCCAAATCATGCCTCTATGTGGGGATGGTAGTAGGCAATTTGTTTAGAGTCAAAATTCTGAATTCAAAAATGCAAGTTGAACAATTGACTCAATGCTTAGAGCATATGGCACATAGAAACCATTGTGATGGTTCTAATGATGGATTGGAAAGTAAGGAATTTGTTAATCCATTCCATGATCTATCTCCAGCAATACAAAACCAAAATATGGAAGGCTCAGTTTGGGAAGACAATGATCCAGATCTAAACATCAAATTGGAGATTCAATACAATGGTACACTGAGATGAATGAAAGTTTAAGTCGCAAGCACTGTGGAAAAGTTTTTTTACATACCAAGATTTGGCTGATAATAAAAAGGTGAAGCTTTTTACAATTGGGCTTTGAGGGCAAGCTGATGTTTGCTGGAACCAAATATCCTCTGGTGTTTTGACTGTTGCTGGGTCCCACTGGTAGTGTACATGCATACAAATGAGAGGATGATGGAGGCAACATGGATGATGATAAAAGCCATACATGTATGCCATGATGTGTGTAGAAATAAGAGAAGTGTGTTTTCTTTGCTGGTCACAAACTAATATTTCATCAATTTAGTGTAGTGTACACAAATTACGGAGGGGAAAAAGCAAAAAAACCAATGCACTATATTAAGTATACTACCTTCCACACTATATTAAATAGGTACTATTTTTCTAACATGGGCGTCATAGGTGATATGCCAGTGTCTCAGTATATTCAGCCATGATCAAGCCAAATGTAATTTGAAAGTTATACTTAGATAAGCAAAATGCTACTGAGCTTATGCTAAACTTTAGCATCAACTATACAACATCTATGATATGGTACTTATACATAATCCTTTACCCAAATATTCTTTGAAATTTATACTTAGGCAAAATGCTACTGAGCTTATGCTAAACTTTAGCATAAGCTATGCGATAATCCTTTACCCAGTAGTATTTATGAACTTTGACATGTGGAGTTTAACTACCGATTAAAAAACATGTCAAGTTTAACTATTTGGACTAGGAATTCACTATTCATTTAAAGTCCTTTTAGGCAGTACTGATTTGTTGTTTTGATGCAATATGCATCTTCCATTATTTTTTTATTTAACTGTTACCAAAGCTTTTCCTTAACCCATTTTCCATTGTTAGGTTTGGAGATGAAAATGATACACTGCAGGATCTGCATTCTTCCAGCATTATAATTGAAAGAATGTTCAGGTTGTTTTAGTATCATCAGCAATGCACAAACAATGAAAGGCATCCTTTGGATTAGGGAATGAAGCAATTGGTCCGTGTAGCATTTATGTGCCATATTTGACAAACCAAATCATGTATTCAGCTATTTTGAAATCTTTTTTTTTTTAATATGTTTTCAAGTTCAGCGTTGTGGTGTCCATCTTTTTTGTCTTTTGTTCAATTCATTTGTATGCTATTTATTTTTATACTTGGAATGCTTTGTACACTAATTTTGGCCTGAATGCTCTTGGCAATCATTTTTCATCATATTGGATTTTGTTGTTGCCATATCACTTAGATACTTGGGCTTGTCTTGTCATGACAAAATTTTTAATTATCGAAAGCATAAACATCAAAGCAGACCGAATAAATTAGAGCTGTAGGTTGTTCGGCTGTGGTTCTTTTATTGCAGATATGTATCACTATGGCAATCAAGGGAACCTTCAGAACTTCTTGTGCTGATTTGGGCTAATGATAGATTGTGAAGTACTAGGAACCTAGGATGCATGTCTTTCTATGTCTTAAAGCTTCAGAAACGTTTATTTGCAACACAGAAAAATGATGGGATTTCTAATTTCTGTTGTAGCTGTGCAGGTTCACATCATATGACCACCAAAGTTTCTGCCCTGGTTTGGTGAGTCAGAATTGCAGGTTCATCTGTTTTTAAGAGCTAATCCACAAACCATCCATTGTGGGCCTGTGGCCCTCAAACATGCCATGGCCCATGTGTCATCTCGTTTAGAAATGGCTGGAGAACCTCTACAGCAAAGGCTGTAGAGGACCTGGACTTGTAAATTGTTGTTTGGGGTGGGATTGTCATAAGGGCCCCAATTTGGCCTGGATTTTGAACTGGCCTGACCTGGCCTTCAAACCTAGGTGCCTCTCCAAAAAATTCCCCATGCCCAGGAGTCCATTTTACTAGATTGTTCTCCAGTTAATCATCTACCCTTTTTTCTTTGGTGTGTGTGAAACTATAGATTATGAAACAATAGTTACTGTTTGTGTGGATCATTTTCTGCTGCCCTGAGGACATGGGTTTATTTTCTTCCATGGCATTTTTTTTATTGGCAATGACTCCATTTTCTGCAGAAAATGAAACCTGATATTCTGTGGTTTTAGTTTCTATTGTTTGGAGTGACGGTACATGGTGGAGTTTCTTTCTTCATTGTGTAAGACTGCCAAAAATGGTTATTATCCCTTGGGTCTGAATCTTCTTTCTGCAAAAATTGTTGATAATACTTCCATTTTAAATAATAAGAACTTGGGAAAATGTTTATATGGAACAATGGACAATTAGTCTTCCCTAAAAACCATTTTTGTTTTTGAAAGACTTTAAACTTTGACAAAGGTTAAGGCTCCAATCAAAGTATGCTATGTAGATAACCAACACCCATCACACAAAGCAAACCAAATAATCACACAATATAGATGGACACAGGATTTTTACGTAGAAAACCCAAAACGGAAAAAACCACGGGACGTAACACCGGTCCGTCAAGAACAATCACTATGAAAGAAAAGTTACAAGATTATTTACTACCCTTTATCCAGTTGGACATAACTTAAGGGACTGAAGCTTTTCTTGTCGACGCATACACCGTTCACCCTCTTCTGGATTGATCTTCACGCCTTGATGCCACTCAAGACGAACAAGCACAGCGGAGAAGAAAAATAGAACTCAAATGTAGAAGTTGCAGTACATATAGAACAGAATGCCTTCTGAGAAGACGAAATCTCTCAATAGATATTAGGGTTTTGATTTGGAGAGTGGATCATTCTTTATGGGAGGGGTGTTTCTTAAATGGAGTGGAATCTTAGAGTCCTTACCGACTTTAATTTACGAAGGATAAGGAAGCACATGAAGCAGATTAAAAAAAATAGAACTTTTGAATCGCGCGACTGCCGACCTAGCCGACCGATCGGATACTCTATCCGACTGATCGGGCATGGGGTCCGATCGATCGGGCACTCGGCCGACCGGTCGGTCTTCAGTTCTGTCTGCAGGTATCTGTTTGCGATAAATTCGACCGATCTACCATCTTATTCGACCGGTCCGAGGATAAAACACCTGCATTCCATTGTCTAAGTAGAAGACCATCTGTGACTTCCGTAGAGACTTCAGTCCATCTAAAACATAAAATTACAACTCTTGGAACCCAAGTTTTGTCCATCCCATGAATTTGTTAAGATTACATGCCTTTTAGTTTTCCACTTTAAGATGCTCGGCACAAACATACATGCAGAGCTCATTTTGATGCATGCAAACCTTTTTGAGAAAGCAAGTTGAGAAGATTGTCCACAGTAGAAATTTAAACTGTATAGTGTTTCTACTTCCGTTTCTTCACATTTTCTCATCGTCCAGACAGATCCTAAAGTTAAATCACTCATTAAACTCAAAATGAAAACTCAATCAATAGAGAGTTAATTCTCCCCCAGTTAAAATTTCCTTTGCAACTACTTGGGTCAGCGCAAGCTTTTCTCAGTCGAGTGCATGTCAACTATTTTGCAAATGGCACTTAAGAGCTAGAACACACATGAAAGGAACACAAGGGAGTTGAACATGAAAGGCTTTTACAGTCTCCTTTGCATTTATCACTAGAAGACTGTCGGGGGATGTTTGTTTGCATTACAATACTTTAGAATTAAGTACATGAGATTTATGCTATAAGTTGCTAAAAATGAAAACCAAAGCTGAAATTTTAAAAAATGAGTATGAAAAATTCTTTCTTTTTATGGAAATGAAATCAAAGAAAGATAGGAAATGAATAACTAGGGCAATGGCTAGTAACTCATTTCCCATTTTCTTGGATTGTGTTTTCGTAAAAGAAAATGTTATTTGATGCCCATCTTTTAAAAACTGACATATAAGTAGTCAAGGTGGTGGCTCAGCTGGTTTGAGCCTTGGGTTTGCTCCCTAAAGGCTCAAGTTTGACCTCCGCTCCTTGTGTTATCCGGGTATTATGTGTGTGTCTATGTATGTAATCTATAGGAAATAGTCTTTGTTCATCAGAATCAAGTAACCCCCGGGCCAGAGGCCAAAGGTCTGAAGGCGAGGGATACCTTGCTTCATAAAAATAAAAATAAAAAAATAAAAATAATTGGCCTATGATGCCATATTTAACTACTTATGACATAAATCTTATGCATTCAATTTTTATGTATTTTAATGCAAACAAACAAGAACAAAATGTTATGAGCTTGTAAGTCATTCCACATACGCATGGGGGGGGGGGGGGGGGGGGGGGGGTGTGGGTTGCGAATTCTGAACCTTGTACATGGAAGAGTTACAGGTAAAAGGAATGAAGAGAGTGTATTAGTTTGAAAAGACATAGATTGTGAAGCTATAAGAAAGCATAGATTTAAACAACGATAGTTGGAAATCTTGAACATGGAAAACTGACCATAATTTAATAAAGTCTTTGATGGTGATTTTAAACCATAGGGGAAATGGTAAGGTAATGCATTGGTTGACTTGGCATAGCTATGGATTTTAAGGTCCAAAAAATTAAGAGGATGAAGGAAGAAGAAAAGAGAAGAAGAACAAGGAAGAAGGAATGCTGGGAGGAGAAAGAGGATGTGAGTCATTTAATAAAAGGTGGAAGAAGAGAAAATCAAGGAGAGAGAAAAGTTGAACAGATGGAGAAATAAAAAAAAGAAAGGAAATCAGAATAAGAAATTAAAACAAGAAAAAAATGGAGATGAAGAAGCCATCTTTGTTTGCGTTGAGCATAGGTATCGTTGCTCATCAAAAATGTAAGAAAAAAATTAAATAAATAAAAAAATGATTCTGCTTTGGGTATATTGTGCTCAAGCGTAATATACCAATTTTGCCTTGGGTATATTGTGCTTGAGCATAGATATTTATGTTCAAGCGTAATATACTAGTTCTCCCTTGGATATATAATGCTTGAGTATAGATATTTATATTATGCTTGAGCATAAATATAATATACCCGAAGCAAACCGTGGACAAAATGAATTCTTGTTCCTGATTTTCTAATTGTTTCAGTTCTTGTTTCTGATTTCATTTCTTTTTTGTTTTTCTATCTATTTTGCTCCATTTTCTTCTTCTTACACATTTTACTTAAACCACTCTTATGCTTTCTCCTCCCAATTTTTTTCTTCTCTCTTGTTCTTCTTCATCTCTTTTCTTCTTCCTTCCTCCTCTTCGTTGTCTTCTCTTTTTCTTTTGTATTTATTTTTTCTTTCTCGTTTTCTTCTTCTTGGTTTTACCCTCCTCGCCCTAGACATAATCCAAATAGAAATAAAAAAAATTCATGGGTCCTTTTTGCTTCACAAAGATTCTAAGGAGATTTTTCTAAGAAAATCCCCTAAAAGATATATGAAAAATAAATGGAGTGATATAATCCAATAGTAACAGTAAGATGAATCAGTTTTGGATGAGGTCAGATATTTAAGGAGCTTTAATTCTCTCTTTTTTCATAATAGAATAGGATGAGAGAGAGAGAGAGAGAGAGAGAGAGAGAGAGAGAGAGAGAGAGAGAGAGAGAGAGAGAGAGTGGTTTCTACTGCTGTCTTGCATGGTTAGAAGATTTTAGATTGTTTTATTTTGGCCATTAGTTCCATCATTTTTAACATAAATTAGCAGTCGGTGAAACTATCAGAGTTGTATTAGCCCTTGAATTGGCCATGCAATTTTTTGCTGTGATTTGGACAACTTGAGGCCTTCAAACAGTGCATCTTTGGAATTATTTAGCCTGTGTGGCCGCCTGGCCTACTCTAATTACCAATCCAAGTACTTCACACTCCTCACTTCTCTCAAAATGGAACTGACCAAAACTTGACAGATTTCAGTTTCGTAGGCCCTTCAATTGACGATGGAATATTTTGGCACCCACGTAGACTAAATTTGGCAGCTAGTTTAGGACAACTTTTAGGACTGTAAAAACTAACGTTATCTCATGGCTCCCATGTTTTTTTGCATACAAGTAGGGAACGCGGGAACATTTCAGCATTGCTGCCACCATGAGTTTCATGCTTCCATGTGGGCCGCACAACGTGCTGGGCCTGGCTGGCTGGCTGGGGGATCTGGCACGGCCCCATCTGGGGCGAAGGGGGCAGCCCGTCCGGGCTGGGACAGATGGGCTTTTTTCTCCAAAATTAATATAAAAAACTGCAAAGTTCCAGACCCTTTTATCAGCACATGGGCCACTGAGATCAATCCAAACCTTTAAAAAAAAATTACCACTTGAAGGCTATGGATCAATCCAAACCTTAAACTAAGATGAATCCAAACCTTGAAACTAGTCTGACTATTACTTACTGTTGGATTGAAATCCCTTTATTAGGACATGGGCCCCTTAAGATCAATCCAAACCTTGAAACTAATCTAACTATTACTTACTGTTGGATTGAGATCCTTAAAAAAATATACCTTTCTAAAGACTTCAAACTTGAAGGGCATAGATCAAGGGTTTGGAATGATCTAATGGACTTCAAATTTGGCACACGAGTAGGTCCGAAGGTTGGTGTGTCCTAACCTTCGGAGACAAAGAAATTGAAAAATTACAAATTTGAATAAAATGACCGCTTTGAAGAAATTTACAACATGGAATAAAATTTACAATGTTGAATACAACTTTGAATAATTTACTATGAATAAACTTTACAACATCAAATAAAATGAAATAATATGAAAAAAAATTAACAACTTTGAATACAACCTTGAATAAATTTAAATCTTTGAAAAAAGTTAAAAATCTGAAAAGAGAGACAACTTCTAACTCAGGATTTTTTTTTTCATTCCATGGACCTGATTTGTACATTATGGGTGTTTTAGCCTTATCAATAGTAGACCCTAGCTAATCTTTCTATAAAAAAAAAACTTCTAACTATGATATTTCTATTATTGCAACTCCATCTTCTAATTCTTCTACCTCCATTTTGTTTTGTTGTCTCTTTTCTGTAAAAACACCAGTGTTATAGGCACATGCATTTCTCCACCATTTCTTCCATTAAATTAGTCTCTTGCCATCCATAAGTCGATCACATTCATTGAATGTTTATTTTGATCAATTGTAACCACTGAAACCGCTAGTAGATCACAGGACACAGCTGAAAGCACTAGAAGCTGATCTTCACTTGCTTTCCGCCAGGTCATAATTTCGAACTTTATGGTATCATCATCTTTGCAGTTAATCGGAACAACTGATAAACACTTGGTTAACTTAGACATACCTTCACTAGAAGATGTGTGTCACACCCCCAAAACTAGGTTAGATCCAAACCCGGTTCTTGGGGTGTCAGAGTTAGGGTCAATTAAAAATTTTCCTTAAATAATAACATGGGCCCTAATTCTGAGTGGATCAAAGTCCTTCGTGAGATTATGCTTGGTGATCAAGCAACCATAATCACACGCGGAATTGAAATCCATAATATGTGCAGCTGAGTATCACATACAACTCTTATAACAAATCTCAATAATAGTTAAATCAAGATCCAATGCTTTGAAGTATAATAATTAAAGTTATAATTCCAAGATAAATAAATTCAATGAATAAACTAATGGCCCCAAACATGGCCTTTTTACACATTCTAATGTTTCAATCTCAGCACCAACACTAAAAAACTTCAGATGATGTCATCGGCGCTACACTCAATAACTTCGTCATCTGGCAGAATCTCCTGCATCGCCTGATCCTCTGGTTCCGCACTGATAATGGAACATAGACATCAAAAGTAGTGGGTCAGATTGATGTAATCTGGTAAGAAGGTAAACTACAAGCAATGATGTTAATCAATTGAATTAAAATATATTTTATATTTTGCCCCCAAACATACCGAATGCAGACCCAATGGCATGAATGCACAAAAATGGGCATCCTCGCAGATACAATATACCAAAAACGAATATTCCCGCCAAATACAATATACAAAAATGGGTATTTCCACAGATATAATATACAAAAATGGGTATTTCTGTAGATATAATAAACCAAAAAATGGGTATTATTGCATATACAATATACCAAAAATGGGTATTCTTGCCAGATATAATAAATGGCACCGTTATGTACTATATCCCACAGTACCTCCTATTTTGATGGTATACGACCACCTCCAACTGCAGTTAGTTAAATATATGTATATATATATTATATACGAATGCATAATGAGTCATGTTATGAAACCCTTAATTCATAATATCCAACCCATTATCAATTTAAGTGATTAGATTATTCAATTTAAAAGTATATTATGATCGTATGTCATTTTAAGTTTTTTGAGGGTAAGCACTAATCCACCTAACAGTCATAGCTAGTTAAATATGCACATGAGAACCAATCTTCTTGTACAATGGTAATGAGAGTCCGCGATACCAATATCCTACTTTCAGTGTCTATTATGTGGTGTATCCCAAATCTCATATTCCCATTTTAAATTCAGTCCAATTCTCATGTGAACATTCAACCAGCTTTCTTAACAAAAACGGAATCTATCTAATGCAGTTATGTAAAGTTAGTGTGTTTTACAAATTTGGTAAAGGTATCCAAACTTCTAATCCAAACTAAAAGAAATTATGATTAAAGGGAGAGGGAACAATTAGGTTCTTAATATTCATTGTTGTGTTTAAAAACACTTAATTATTTTATATAAAACAAAATATTCAAATCTCGGATTCAGATTCGAAATCTAAACTGAAATTAAAATCCAAATTAGAATTCCAAATACATTCTAATTAAGATTCAATCATCCCTAATTACATCTTAATTAAATTCTACTCGAACTAAATAAAATATTAATCACAAGTAACTAAACCCCAATTAAAATTATAGACAAATCTAATTAAAATTTTAATCACACCTAATTAAAAATTAATTAATTCTAATCAAGTCACCATTAAACCTTAAATAATATTCCAATATATTTATAATTAATATTCTATGCCTTATTAATATTTTAATCAAATTGGGCCCATCAGAAATCAGCTTAGCTGGTAGCCCAGGCCCAATCGGCCTAGCCCAGTCATAGCTAGGCCCAGCCAGCATCTTGGCCTGGGCGCTACCAGGCCTAGCCTGGTTAGCCAGGCAGCACGTGCTCCCCAGCTGGCTAGGTAGTAGGTGCTGCCTGGTTGGCATTGCTTGGGCAGCGTTGCTTCCTGGTCGCGCTAGCAGTGGCTGTCCATTTATTTATTTATTTTATTTTATTTTTTCTATTTCTTTTATATGCATATTCTGTATTTCAAATAAAAAATCAAATCTTTATTATAAATCCCTAATTAAGATATTAAACCCAATCAAATAAATCATACGTAAAGCATATCATTCAACAAAACAACAAAAAAGACATTGTTTATAGTTATCTATTTACCTGGATTTCGATGCCAAAAGCAGATCTTAAGATTAAACCTTAGTTTCCCCTGGAGAACTCTTAGGGTTTGGTTGTAGAGGAAAGGAAGAAGAAAAAGAAGAAGAATTGGGGCCTATGAAGAAAAGACGATTGAAAGACTTTAGGGTTATATTATGTAAAGGTTTTTCTAATTTAGAAAGAAGGGCTCTTTGCTTTTTAGTGAGTTTTACAAAATTTCAGAAAAGGGCTTTTGGTTTCAAAAGGGTCAAAAAACTCAGGCCCAATGCCTAAGAATGTTTAATCAGCTTATCTCCAATGGGCCCTATGCAAAACTATCATGCATGCAAGAATCCAAATCCCTAAAATGGCCTATTAATCACCCAACTAACCACTCTTAACCCAATTCAAACTCCATAAACCGATTCGATTCAAATTAAAAATCTGGGGCCTAACAATGTGCTACCTCGATTGTGGGAAAGAAGTTTATTCTTGGAAGTTCTCGTTTTCTAGGACTGTGTTTGGAAATGGGTAGAACTAGAAGTTGTTTGCCCTATCCCACTTCCATCCATTTGGGTAGAATACTCCTAATGGTATTTTCTTAGGTTTTAACTTAACACTTAAACATAATTTATTCCAATTTTCTATCCCGGAAGGAGATGAAAAAATGAAATAATTCTTTTATGCATATCCATTTTGCATCAATAAAATGGGCAGTTAATGACAAAATTAAGATTTTTTTTGAAATCCGTAAATTTGAAGTTAAAGCTATTTTACTAAGTATTTTCGAAGAACATCTAATCTTTCTTTTTCCTTTCTAAAAATATTGACCGCATCATCTCTGGTAGTCATTATAGAAATTCCCTTAAATTGTGGTGTGAAAGATTCACAAATTCTTCAAGATAATCACTTTTAACGAAGGAAAAAAATAATTCATTAAGTATAATAAATTTTAGTAGGTGATATCTTGCATTATTTTTGTTATAATTGAAAACCTCTAAACTACCACATACACTCACCCACCCCACACCCCGGCAACTGGAGCCGCTCGTTTGGGTCTGCAACGGTTCAAATGCCTTGAGATGGCCAATGCCACCTGTTGCAACTATATAAATATTTATAAAAGCGCATTGGGCCTTCCATGGAGTATTTCGAATGGCATCTTCGATTTCAATTTCTTTTCGAAATAAGTCCAAACGGGGGATATTTTTCTGAATGAGTTTTTTTAACGATAAGTGGGATATTAATTTCCTTTTTCTTTTCTTTTGAGTTGAGGTTTAGCCCAGGATTAGCAAGAGGAGGTTCTTTACTGTTGTGTGCCTCCATATTAATACCTTCCAAATTTATAGGACATGATTCATCCAAGTCATAATCAAAATGATCAGATGGTCCAACCTTTTATATTTTGCCAAAATCAAACTTTATAAAAGGAAGATAAATAGCATCAATATAAATATATAATTTATTTATTGTGATTTGTTTCTTCTAAGAAATGGGAGAAGATGAGACTTACTTACATAATATTATTATGAATATACTAAATAAAACTTAGGATCTGGAAAAAAAAAACCTGGAGGAGAGAGAGAGAGAGAGAGAGAGAGAGAGAGAGAGAGAGAGAGAGAGAGAGAGAGAGCGCTTTTGAGAAGTTCTAATAGAGAGATAGAGCCTTAACAACTTGAAGACTTAAAAGCCTTGGTGTTTGAATTTCTAATTCAATTTAGCTTCAGTGCGTTAGAGCTTTAGAGAGAGAAAGAGAGCCCTTAGAGAGAGTGGAGATAAAGTGATGGAATATGACAGGTTAGGGGGTATTTATAGGTCATATATGTTAAAAAGACAAAAAAGCCCCATAATATAGCTTTTTTCATGATTGTTGGGTGTTGCCATGCAAAACTTCATAGGGGTCAAAGCACGACGGAGGACAATCCGCTGGTCAACGCTTGTTAAACTTGGAGTAAAAGTATGGGTCAAAGTCCAAGTCAAATGTAAGATCCTGCCCCAAATCTAGGGTTTCTTTGCTAATTTGCACCCGCCCCAAATCTAGGGTTTATTTGCTAATTCCCTCATCATTTTGGTGAGGGACACTCCTTTTTTGAAAAGTATTAATATGCAAGAGGATAAAACTTCACACCTTTTTAAGCTTGGTAGGTCCAGAAAAGGAAGTGTCCTTCACCCAAATAGTGAGGGATATATGCACATGAAGACTCTTCTATCAAGTTTTAATCCCATTCGTTTCTTCCTATATTTCTTCTTAAAGGAATTATGGATTTTATGAGTTAAATATAGTTGAAAATAATTTGTCTCCCTTTGATAAAGGCACTTTGACAAGGACCAATTATTCTTTGAAGAATAGGTTATATTCTGTTAGCAGCAAATTCTAATATTATTTTATATAATACATATATGACACAAACTAATGGGTTTGGGGTCATTAACATTTTGAAGGTTATTTTTCTTTGGAATTAAGACTAAGAGTTTTTTATTAATTCTGTTCAAGGAGAACTTATGCCTAAAAATCCTATAACTAATGATACAACATCATATCCTAATGTATGCCAATCATTTGCAAAATGTTATTTATCTTGCCATAATGTTAGTAATCTTTCTTTTATTAACTTTTGTTAGTGTTTCCTTTTTAAAATACTATGTAGCATCAAATGAAACCTTATAAGAACTTATTGTAATTTTGAAGAGGTTTTAGAAATAAACACGATATAGGAATGTAACTGAAGCACTCAATGATATGTGTACGGGTTTTGTCCTGTATTGATTTTTGCTTTAAAAAAAATTTAGAAGGCATTCTTAATGAAGCAAGGATGATGATTTGAACTTATTCTTTATTTTCTCAATGTAAAAGAACAAACAAATCATAACATATTATTTTTCCTAGTAACATTGAAGTCTTAAAGCATATTTACCTAGTTACAAATATCATTTAAATTGTATTAATACATGCCAATGACATTTTACATATGTGTCACAGCCCGAATATGAGATTTGGGGATTTTGTTGTGGGTTCCAAGGAATGACACACGTGCCCGTGACAATTCGTGCCATGATTAGTCACGTATGAACTGTCACAAGGGTGATCCCACAGGTACGTGTGAGGAAGATCCACTAACACGTATTATCAACATAAGCAATTTAAGTGGAAACCTGAAGATTTCACTTGCATATATATCATAAGCATCCATAAAACATTCATCTTAATCCATTAAATAGACCAGTCTATTAATTGAATCCAACTATATGCATAAATACGGAAGTACATGATAAAATACAAATATCAAGATGCCAAAATGATTTCTAAGTCCAATCCCAAAATGATCCCGGTTACGCTCTGTCGAGGAGGATCACGAAAAGATGTCATCCTCGTTCCACTCATTCACATCCCGAGGTAATGCTGGGGTTCCCTCCGGGATCGCACTGAATGCCGGATTGGCCTTGGGTTCTGCACCTGTAACACCATGGTAATTCTAGTTAACACGACAGTTAAGCAAAGATAAGGATACATGATCTTAATATGATAGATCAATGGAATTAAAATGACATACTGATTAAAAGAGATCAATATCGATGTCTAGGCAATAATGCATGTGAGTCAGCATGAATAGTGAATCATGAATAAAGAATATATCATACCAACGTGGCAACCACATCCGCTGTATCCTCTCTAAAAAAGAGTAAACTGATCCTTGGGAAACCACTAGCGGTCGGGCCAGGACCGACTAGCTGCCTGTGAGAGCGTCGACTCACTCTCCTGATACTACTGCAGTAGGCAACTGATAAAACACTCCCATGGGGTCCCGTCGAACCTCCTATGGGGTATAAGCCAAGTGGCACTGACTCTAAACAGATCGGAAATAATTTGATATCCTTTACTCTAAATAGATCGGAAATAATTTGATATCCTTACTTACTGATCTGTTTATACTAATACGAGAAGGTAACTCAACTAAGCAACTGATCATCATAAATGCAACTGATATAAATCCTTATGTGGAGGTCAAGGTTATTATCAATATGAATGCAATTAGATTGTAGGGTTATCAGGACAAATTACTAGCCAATCCTATACTAGATAATCTGGGTTTCCAAGATCATTCAATGCGATGTATTCATAAGACATTCGGTGTCCCGGTGTTACCGTTATTGGTGTTACATCATATATATAAAGGACACTTCACCTTATGCCAACACCTATGACGTGACATTGAAAACTTACCAGAGAATCCGGAAGAAAAGAGTGACAGCTCGACACTCCTCCTTCTCCATGTTAATCACCGTTGGGCTAGTTTGGGGTAGCAAAGGATCCAATTCTATGGTCCTATATGGTCTTAGATTGAACGTACAACCTATAGTAAGTGTGGGTGGACACTTCAGTCTCTTTTTAAGGTTGAAGGGAGTAACCCATCATTACGCTATCCCATAGACTATAGAAAGTCTATAGTCAAGCATAAAATTCATTTTTGGAACACTTCTCTAAAAGTTACAGGTCAGGCTTATCCAACCGGTTGGATATGGGTCCGACCGATCGGTCGCTCCCAGAAGGGAAATTTGACCGGTCGGGTTGGTGACCGACCGGTCGGACTACCCGAGAGGCAATTCGACCGCTCGAGCTTCAGGACTGACCGGTCGGCCCTGAAGCACTCTGTTATGGGAGGGTTTCTATTCCACTGTTTCCTCTCTTCCAACACACCATTCTACTTGCAATAAGATCCACCTACAAGCTTCCATCCCACACTCTTGGGTTCCCTAAAGGACCATTATCAATTTATTCATCATGAATCACCATAAAACACAAATCAATCCATGTATTTTCCATTGAGCTGTAAAAAGGGGTAAAATCACAAATCTCATCAAGAATCAAGAAATAAGCCATGCATGTAAAGAAAATGTATCCTTATACTTGCCTTAAGCTTGGTGCTTCACCCAAATTGATTTGCCCCTTGGTTAGATGAAGTATAAGGCTCCTCTAATGAAAATCTAACACATGCATGAAGGAAAACGAAAATGAGATGCATGCATGTTTAGGACTTGAATCTCTTGTCTCTTATTAAGCTCAATAACTCAAAAGAAGATGGGATTCCATACCTCAACTCTTCTATGAGCACAATGAAGAAGATGATGCCCTAATTTCCTATGAGAGCAAAAGACCAAAGGGGAAAGCAAGAAGTCCAAGGAGGAAGGAGGAACCTAATCTTCTTGCATGCAAGTCTCCAATCACCAAGAATGAGGACTAGAGAAGAAAGAAGATGATGGGAGAAAGGAGAAGGACCGGCTGCAACAACGAAGGAATGAAAGGAAGAAAAGGTCAATGGGTTTTGGGGGTTTTTAAATGAATGAAGTTTCTGGAATTTGCAAAGAAGCCCTATTGGTTTCTATATATTTCCGGTCATGAATCAATGGCTTAAAGTGGGCTGAGATGGGTCCGAATAAAATTGGGCCAAACATGAAAGATGTCCCACAAGATGAGACTCACCCAATGCAACTAATATGATGCATAAATAACATAAAACCATGAAAATGCTAAATTACAAAGGTCTTGGACTACTTAACAAGGTTCGAACCTAACCCAACTACGTATCCATGACCCCAAACCTCTTGAGACTGAGCTCAATTAGCCTAATTACATATTAATTAGAGTAAAACCAACTTAATTACTATAAATTATAATTATCTAGGGTTGGGGACCTTACAATTTGATTGTATCATATTCTTAATTGTCATTGAGTTTGTGCTATTATAAATGAAAAACAGCTTGATTAATAACTACAATTTTTCTTTTCTAATTTTTATTACATTTTATTTGTATAATAAAAATAAAAAATCATATGATTTTTAGTACGAATATATTCATCCCTTTGAACAAATCTGGATATGATTTTGGTTTTCATAATAGTATAAATGATTTTTCTATTGCACGTTACACCTTGTAGAGGAAAAATTAGTCAGTTTGTGACAAGAAGTGCTTCTAGATATTTGTTGAGCCCTCAAGAATATTGTTCATGGGAAAATTTAAAAAAAATATCAATTTTCTTCTGTGGATTTTCCCATTTTTAAATGTTTATTGGGATATTATTATAACTTTCTTTCATTTTTAAATCTAAAAATGTTCTGAAAATATCATGACATTATCCAAAAAGCTACCATTCCAAATAGTTATGAAAATATCTTTAAATGTTGAAAAAGTGAATTAAGCAAGTATGAATGAGTTTTGGAAGATTAGTAAGCATCATTTGACTAAGTGCATAGTTGAGTTGAGAACGGCCTCTTACCTCAATGGTAAGCGGTGGCAGTTCTCACCTGGCTGCCTAGAGTTCAATCCTAAAACCTTTTGCTCAGTAAAAGGCCTTGTCACCTTGCCCAAAGTCTATCCACTTCCCTCATGTGAAGGCTTCACCACCTCTTTGAGGTCTACTACCCCCTATTGATGGGGGGGGGGGGGGGGGGGGCGCGCTTTTTAAAACTTATTTCCTTATTGACACTCATACTCCCACATACACCATACCATGTGTCATTAAACCACACAACATGCCCCCAATTTTTTCCCCATCAGATCAAAGACCGTTGTGGGATATGAATATCTCTTTGGTTCACCGAAAATATAGTTGCAGCTTTGTAATAAACAGATGGTACAATTATAAGAGCAAAGCACATCATTATTTTTTCAAAGTTAACATTTTACAAAATATAACGAAATAGTTTAATTGCATGACAAAGCCTAGGCCAACAATAGGTATACAAAAGGAACTATCCAATATAATCATGGAAGCGATTGTATGAGAGTCAAGATGACTCAGACAAGTCGTCGGCACACCACTTGTGTCATCATGTTGAGCTACCCAAAACATCTCTCTCTTCCTCCTCAAGGTAGGTGGGCTCATTATCTATGCACCGAGAATAGTATTATCAAACTATGAGTAGCCGACACGTGGTTATCCATAATAACAATATATATGTAATAACAAAGCTATGTAAAGTCTATGTGATCATGAGGATTTCAATGATAAAAATCTAAGCATAAATACTTGAGCAACAATATATAAGGAATCAAATAAGATGATGTCTTATAGAAAACTCTAACAATTAGGCGCTCTACATGGGCTAATGACCACAAGATATTATCATTGTTATTCTATCCCTAACTAAATGTGGTATAGAATATGCAACATGAGAAGAGCTTGGCTAGTTAATCAATTAATGTGGCACCTGAGCCGGTAAACAATTAAAACATCTACTTTTGCAGGTGACCAATGTTGTACATCCATCAATATCAACCTATAGCTATAATCAATCAATCAATCATTGGTCCTCCCACAAAAGTGCCCAACAACGTCAGATGTTAACAATGTAGTGGCACATGACTCAAAAATCCTATTACACACTTGTTGGCACATAAAAAATTGCACATATTTCCAGGAGTGCAAACATCAAATCAAAGGCAAATTGAGGAGAAATATGAGAAATTCTACTTCCAAGAAAGCTCGACCAACTGAAAGAAAGATATGGAAAGATCCAAAATCTTCTAAGATGCAAAAGGAAACCAAACAATAAAAATAGGCTCTATGCCCATAGGTCCAAGTGCTTGGACATGGACCCTATTAACCGCATTCAACATGGTTCTAGAGGCCAGGTCAAGGTGAATCCTCATTTATAAGAATTGAGATTCTATGAGGTTTTGCCCCACGGTGACCGTGAGTGGACTTGTTATGGTGTGCCACATCACCAAGGGGTGAAATATCAGAGGGTCCAAACTACATTTATAAATCATGAGATACATATTCAGAGAGTTCATCAAAGTTTTAAGACAATTCAAGACCATGGATTGAAACCCAACCAAAAGTCTTATACTACCAAGTACTCAGACATGGACCCCATCAACTACACTTGACCTAGTTCCAGTAGTGAGAATAGTATGAACTTTGGTCCAAAGTCAAGAATCACATATTCAAACTGTTTCATGAATTTTCAAAGCAATTCAAGGTCGTTTGAGTGCAAAATCAATCAAAGTCAGTCCGAACCTCAAGTGCTCAGATATGGATTGAAGATTTTCATACAAGAGATGAAAACTAATAAAACCACTGCAAAGGGTCAAGAATAAGCTCCAAAAGAATAGCTCAAGGTTTCAAAACAATTAAACATCATTTGGACCCAAATTCAAACAATACAAAGTTCAAATAGTTCAATACAATAGTCCTCCGAAATGGAATGAAGACCCTACCTTTAAAAGTTAATTGGGGTAAAGTCTTTATCAAAGTTTCAAAAAAAGTTTAATGATGACTTAACAAAGTTTTTGAGCATCCATTTGGACTCAAGTCCAAGCAAAACGGGGTTCAAGATAGTCCAACGTAGAATTCTCAGGCATGGAGGTTGAAGACCACAGTTGGGTAACCTACAAAAGTCAAATAATGATGAAATCTCTCTTAGAGTGTGAAAATAAGTTTTATAAGAATTTTCCAAAGTTTCAAGGACATTGGAGATCATTTGGGTGTGAAATTGGCCAAATGAACCTCCATGCCTGACCACATCCCTATCTGATCGTACAGAACTTGCAGACAATTCTAAGTTGCTGTTTTCCTCCCAATTTCGCAATCAAACCTCTGGAAATCATATCAATTGCTTTCCAAGCCTATAAATACACTCCTTGTGCAATCTTTTGACACAATTCAAGCTCTCTTAAGCTCTTTAACACTTAGAATTCTCTTCCAAGTTCCTTTCTTCACTAACATAAGCTAAGGCTCTACCTTAAAAGTATGCGAAAACATTGTCCAAATTTCTAAAACTTGGTTTTCAACTTTTGAAACTGTTCCTTTAAATGAAAAAAATTAAGTGTTCATGGCTTTACCAACCTTTCAAATTGGAAATGCATGACTAAATAATCATCTTCTTTGATTTTATCACTCAAAGGAGTATGGATGTTATTGACTTCCAAGTAGTGTTGTGCACACTCTCAATGGTTTCATTCTAGTTTGCACAAATATGAAAATAAAATGACATGACCTTTGTTATTCGTTGGCATGAAGAACCAACAACTCCCTTGGATTGTAGACAAACAATCCTTGAAAATAGGTGATGAATTTCAAAGAACGTTGTTAGTCAAAATCAAGTTCTACACCCCAAAAACCTTTGGTAAAACCATCCCAAATTCGAAGGTATAGGCATACAAGTCCCTGGTAGCCACTTGGCATAAAACAGAAGTGAAGGAAGATAGAAATAGGCTTAATGGAAGCTATGTCTGACCATAACCAGATATCGGATGTGGATTCCTAGAAGCAGTAACTTTATTGTTTTCTTTGTATTTGTGTAGTAAATTTTGTACTTGGTTCAGTTTGAAATATGTAGTGGGTGAAATGGTAATGAATGTAAAGGAATCAAGTCCACATTCACACATTCAAACATACATGAAAATGGTAATGTCAATACAGGTCATCATTAAATTCCTTTTGTTTACATGGGTTCAAAGCTTTGACCTCGGGGATGCAGGTTGTTTATAAGTGTTATAAAATCACAACCCTTACCTTTGGTCTCAGATGTGATCCAAACTTAGAAAGAGAAAAAAGCAAATTTACATGAAGAGGGTGGTGGGAGACATAGAAAACTGAAGTACAGGGGTCAATGATCATGGCCCATGGTCACTGGGCCTCTACCAGTGACGGATAGTGGCCAATTTAGCCATTGTTTGCCTCTGTTCCATCCTAGTTTGCTTTAAAAGTGCTTCTAGGGTGTTGAAACTTGTGTTTTTTGGTATTGGGAGTCATGAATGAGAACCAAGGGTGCCAACTTTGGTGTTAGAATTATCTATAATCCTTGGTAATCACCATTTCAATGTTACGGATTGCATTTGTTGCAAATCCAGATGGGTTGCTTTTGTGCAAGTGAATGCGGCTAAAGTTGTATCATTCTGACCCTATGGTTTTTAAGGACTAGAACGAAACCTAAAGAGGTGTATTCACAACCTTAAAATGGACAATCTCCCTTTAAGTGGGATAAACAATGAAAAAGTATAGCTTCATTTATTGGAGTTCCTTTGCACTTGATGGCTTGAAACTCATCCTTCATGAGTGCTAGTGATGTATATCTTCTTCCCCAGAGTCATTTATCACCTTAATCTTGTCAAAGGAAGAAGAATGGAAGGAGTTGCAAGCCAAGTGCTTGAAGAATCCCTTGCATAAAACCTTGAAACCTTTGTAGAACTTGTGGAACTTCCTTTGATTTCTCCCCCGAACCCCTTCCTCAAAGCCTATGTGTGCTTTTTATAGGTTTTAATGTTAGTTAGGGTGGTTCCTAGCAGTTTCCATTGAAAATAAAGTGGAATGACCTCTTTAAACTATATAGGCTCACTTTACAAATGTCAGTGATCGTTGCCCACGGTTACTGACAAGCCCATTTAGGGTCCTTTTGTTTGTGTGACCTATTTTCATCTATTTGGGGCATATAGGATCTCTGAACTTCATGAAACATAGAGGGAAATTTTCTAGAACCTTTTGAGAATGTCATGCAAATTTTATCATGTTTTGACCTTTTGAAGTTAGTCAACTCTCCCTTTGACATTTAATGAAAATGGGCTCTTGTTTCAGCTGTTTGAGGCCCAAATAACCTCGAATTAACTTGAAACTTGGAAGAATTGATGTTAGGAGTACCTTGAATTTTTCAACCAAATTTTATTTGATCTAGCTTTGTGGAAGTAGGATTTGGATTAGAGACACACTTGTTGCATGTTTTAAGTCAATGTCTCCTTTGCATCATTGGCAATCAGTTGGCTTTCCATCCAGATGATGTCTAATTGATCTAAAGTTTTGAGGGATTAATCTTGAACATATTTTGAGTTGCTCATTAAATTTTCACCAACTTTGGCCATCTAGAAGTAGAACTTTGGTCATTGACTTCAAGGTTTGGAGGTCACTGACCCGTAAGATGACATGTAGTTGAAGTGCAGTCAGATGAAGTCCGCTTGGCTTGAAAATTTGTAGAATCATTTCTAATCATGTCTTGAGCTTTTCATCCAAATTTCATCAACTTTCGTCACTTTGAAATAGGACCTTGATCAGTAAGCCCTAGGCTTGGAAGCTAATGGTCCAGAGTCGACATGTTTGTTGAATTTGAGTCAAATGAGACCCACTTGACTTGAGAATTTATAAAGCCTCCCCTAAATATAACTTGAGCTTTATCCAAGAGTTGCAGCCTATTTGATCTTCATGAGGTATCACTTTGAACAGTGACCTCAATGAGCTTGAAATATGACCACCTGAACTAGGTTTGGATCCAGATGAATTTTGAATGTCCTAAAACTTTGAAGGATACTCCTTGGATCTATTTGAAGACATTGTCATGAGTTTCAGATATTTTTTATATGTATAAATGTCAATTACTATAGTGACCCTAAGGAAGCTAAGAGATAACCACTAAAACTTGAGTTTGAGCTAAAATAAAGTCTAAATGCTTTGAAACTTTGAAGCATTACTCCTAAGTATGTTTTGGAGTTGTCATGTGATTTTCAGCTACTTCGATGACTAGAAACTTCAATGTGTTCGATGATCCCATGGTTTTGGTTCAATGAACCTTAAATTTGGCATTTTACTCAGTTGAATGACCAATGAAGTCCATTTGCTCTGAAATTTGAACCGTTGAACTCTGAGCTCATCTGAAGTCTTCTGAGTGAGTTGCATCAGCTTTGAACATCTATGCACTAATAGACCTGGCATTCCATAACTCTAGGGTCTATGTGCTCTTGCCTTGGAATTTTCTTGTGATGTCTTTACTGCAACACTTGTGATGTTTGTGATTTTTTTATGGATCTACGAGTGCCCGCTCAAGGTGAAATGATGGAAGGATGATTTTGAAATCATTGTTCCTTGAAGTAGCCAATTTGTGAGAAAGATGATTGGCTTGATGGAAAAAATAGTTTTGTCAAGGTAGTTTATAGGCCTAAAATTGGAAGTTTTGAAATTTTGATGAAAAACCTTGAAGGGTTTGATAATGGATTTTGATAAAAACATAAGGAATCTGATTTTCTTTGCCCTACTTTTTACAAATATCAAAAGTCTCTGTGGGGACTATGGGGAACACCCACAAAATGGATCCTTAAGGTGTTAAAAAAAACCAGAGGTTATGAATTTGGTTTGGATTTTCAAAATGGATTTGATTTTTTCGTGATTTACTTATCACAGATATATAAAGCATCATCTCTATCGGGACTATAGGGAGCACTCACAAAAAGAAATCCCTGAGGTTTTAAGAAAAATCAGAATTTGGATTTTGAAATGGATTTGGGTTTAAAATTTCATTGATTTTGGTTTATTTTCAAAATCAAGTTATAGATTTTGACTTGGCTTGACGTGAGTCAAAATGAGTTGAAGTTTTAAAGGAAATTGGCTTTTGTGGATTTTGATCCAAAGTGATTTGAGGTAACAATTTTTGCTAAAAAATTGGCTTTGACCTAAGAATGGACTTGGAATATGGGTTTAACCAAAAATGACTTAGGATTTCGCTTAGTGTTGGCTTGAAAGGAAAACCCTTTTTTTTTTTTTTTAGAGAAACGCCCTAAGTGGGTTCACCACATGCTATCTGAATTTGGAACATCTCGAAGGATGGCATGGGCCACTCGTTATGGGTCCCACCATTCAACATGGTAGTGACCGTGATCTTGAGGAAGTTGAGAAAGTAGGCCACAAATCAATGGACCCTACTGCTCAATCACACAGTGTCTATGAGTGAGGAAGCTACCTCATGTCTAGACACACGCCATATAATGTTCTTCTTTTCTTGTCTCATTCAGTTGTTCAAATTTCCTAAGTTAAGGCTAAGAGCAAGAGTAATAGCAAACAAGCATCTCCCTCGATTCGCAAGTGGATTATGAGCTTCTCTTCATCCTCAACACGAATAATGGCAAGTAAGTTTTTTATTTTTATTTTTATTTATTTATTTTTTAGAACTTCATCTTTGTTCATGGCCGACTAGTTGATTTGGGTTCTGCCTTTATTTATTTGATCTCTCTTGATGAATTTAATGGAAATCAACTTCTACTTCTTCACTGCTACCCATCCTTTTCATGGTTTTATGCCAAGAATTTAGCAAATGTGCCATGAGTACGTGTGGATTTGGGGCTTTGCTCGTGATGAATTTGAGATAGGGCTTAGAAACCCAATGCTTAAGTTTAGATGCTTAATTTGATTCATCTGAAAATGCGAGGTGTTGTTTTGGCTCCCCTCATGGTGACTGGCATGAGTTGGAGCCTCCATTCATGGAGGTTCTTTAAACTGGGATAGTGCCCGACTTCCCACGATCACTACCTTCCTTTTTCTTTTTCTTTTTTTTTTTTGTTTTAAGCTCTAGTACTTGACTCAGTTAAATGTCTCGATGAAAGATTGGTTTTCAAACATCCTCCTCCCAAGCTATTAGCAAGACCAAAAGTAGAACTTTATGGGGCTTCCTCTTGTTTAAGCACCGTCGTTCTGTTAGAAATAAGGTTTTGGTTGGCGACCAGACAAGGAAATTTGAAGAAGAGCAGGTCGTCATGCGTGCGGCCGCCAAGGCAGATTTTGCTCACCAAAACTTACCAAAGACTACTATTGCTACTTCATTGCCAATAAAGGCACATACAATTCCAAGTTCAGTAGAGGTAATACCACCGACAGAGGCAGCTATCGAGTCAAGGCCACCAGCTACATTGTCAACAAAACCTCTAACGGGTCTAGTTCTTCATAAGAAGCTTCAAGCAATACGTTTGAAAAGTGTAACCAGATCTCCAAGTAGCAAAGGAGCTTATTCAAAAAAGAGAAAGGCTAAAAGCCCTAGAACTCATCGTTCCCAAATGCGAAAAGCTGGCAACGTCTTTTTATTTCTTTGTATGACATTATCATTTGCTTTTTTTTTTTCTTGATGTCTAGATTTTGTCTTGCAACTTCATTAGCTCAAAATTCGACCATCGGAGGAGTTACCCAAAAGGTGGTTGAAATTGTTGAACAATATGCCTCTGATGAAAGTGATGAGAGAGGGAGTGGCCTTGATACTCCCACTATTGAAGATTGAGTTGATAGTGATATTAACATTGAGTTCGATTTTGGAAAAGACATGTTTGACCAGGCAATGATGCTTGAGTCTGAAAAAAGAGCTACAATGGATATGCTGACAAAGTTCATTACTGTGAAGAGTGTAGTGATGTGGGTGCTAGTACTACTGTTGATAAAGTAGTCAGCGGTGATATACCCATGGAGCTAGTTTTGGAGCAAATGAGTACCGGCAAAGTGTGGGTTGATGCTAATGCTACTTTTGAAAAAAATGTTATCCCTTGGACTGGACAGCAAGAACTTCCACCAAAAGTCTCTGAGGGACCAATTGCTGATGTCTAGATGAAAGAGGGAGAGATTCCCTGTAGTGTCGAGGGAATCACAACAGATCCAACTCTTAAGAGTGAGTCTTGATTTGAATATTTTGTGGTTGAAAATTTCATTTCAACATTGTGGTTTGATTTCTTTTTGTTGTTCCTTCTTAGGTACCCAAGTTAACGAGAGTGGCCCTATTATGCCTCCTCCTTCAGTGAGAAAACCTTTCAAGTCACCAATTGAAAAGCCAATAGAGAAAGAGGGTCTCAAAGCTTTGATTAATTTGGACAATATTTCTATCCATAGTGGATACTTAGAGGCGTCTCTAAATAGTACTTCGAAAAGTGACTTGTGCAAGTTTATGGAAGACTTCTCCTTAGACTCGCCAACCAAGAATGTAAACAATGATCCAGAGTTGTCACCTGCACTCATTTCACCACCCATCTGCAGTAAGCCTGCATTAATGGTAAGTGTGATTCCTTTGGAGAGTTTGGATTCAGATTCAAGATCTCATGCAAGTAAATCTCTTACAGCTGTTGATGTGCCATGGACTGATGAAATGCCAAAGACCGATGCAACCTTAGATGCTCAAACAGAACCAAGCATTGAACCTGTTGGCATAGTAGAAAAGGAAGCTGACATTGAGATGGTCCTAATTGAGGAGATTGCTGCGGCAAAGCCGATTATAGCAAACACTGGCCCTCTTAGTCAAAGAAAGTTGATTCTTGAAGATAAGGCTGCAGGTCTTATGGAAGATGATAGTCCTGTGACACCAGTTGCTTGCAGTTTCACACCACCCAAGGCTATGACACCTTCGAGAGTTCATTTCAAGGCCGATCAACCATCACCTACAAAGGTAATCGAAGATCCAGCTGCACCTAAAATATCAAATAAAGCTTCTGTTGCTGAAGGTGGAAGATCCCGGAAAATATTATTGAATGTTACAGTAACACCACATATGAATCGGAATCCTTCTACCACTTTGTCCTCACAAGGGTCGCATGATTCACATTCTGTTTGTGGGTGCAAATGTTGAGAACGAAGAAGATGACTGCTCAGGCTTTCAGACTTAGTCTAATTCACAAAATCGAGAGTCAAACCTTTCCACTGCTAAGGAGGCCAATTTGTTTGGTGATGCTCCGAAGACTCAATTTGCTATAAATTTTGCCATGAAGATAATGATTCACGGCATCTTAACCACACTCTTTCAAGGAGATCTCACCCCTGACATGACCCAGGGTGCCAAAGCATTAGCTGATGTGTTGATATCTTCTTGTACTGGAATAGATTTGAGTAGCCTTCGCGATGCTTTTATTTTCCTCTTCAACAAATTTGAAGAAAAGGATATTTAGGATAGAAGTGTTGATCATGCCAAAGCTTTTCAAGATGAAGTACTGAGGCATAGAATCCAGCTGGCCGTAGAGATCAAGAACGCAAAAGAAGAGATAACGGTGGCGAATGATGTAAACGCGAAAAAAACACATGAGATGGCTATGCGTACGACTGAACGTGAACACCTATAATAGCATATCACCATGTTGCAGCAACAACTCTCTTATTTGGAAGATAATATTGAGGACTTAAAGAAGTCCGTCTCAAAGGACAATCAACGCAAAGATGATTTACTTATGCCTATGGAGGCGAAGCAGACAACTTTGGATGATATTGTTTAGTCTTTAGAGAGTGAAATGAATATTAAACTGGATGAAATTGACATCATTACTGTCGTACCCACTTATACAAGCTATAAAGGGAATGTCCTAATGGATGCTGTTCTGAATGCAAGGTGGCAGCTGGAGAAATTCTTAGTCTGATTCTCATGCGGCTATTGCTCTTGTTTGGCTCCCTTGTCTTTTTTAGTTTTAACTTGATTAGCCTAGATGGCCATGTAGACTGACTCCATTTTTTGTATTGAACTCAAAATGAATTATTAATGGAAATTTTCTTCTTATTTTGCTCCACTTTATCAATGGCATGGAATGTTTGGTTTAATTTTGTATGGATGTTTATGTGGTTTGTATGGACGGTTTGAATGTATGTATGGTTTGGATGGCTTGTTTTGGTTTGTTTTCTCAGATTTGTATGCAATGTGACTTGCAATCTTTTGGATCTACAAATCAACAAAGAAAAAGAGTCATATAGGTGCACATTATCCAGTGCCCATGTGTGAGGCTTTCTCCAAGGTCCATGATTTGATCCTCTTGGATAGAAATTTATTTTGGGTTTTGGTTTTACACGGTCTACAAAAAGATTTATTCCATATAACAGAGGGTAGCCATATAGGTTTTGCAAAAAGACTTGTTCTATACAACTAAGTTTTGTTATATAGGGTCCATAAAAGGACTTCATCTATACAGCAGGATATTACAAAGGGTCTTGTAGGGATATTATCCACGTAACAAAAGTTGACTAGCGAGGCCGATGGGCTTTGTCCTCATAGTCATTTTTGTATAAGTTTGAGGGTTTATGGTTCAGAGTCATATGTTGTGAGTTTCAAAACCGAAGATTTTAGGAGTGAGAATGTATACTGTACATAGTTTGGGTATGCTAATGACATTCAAGTATAGTATTTCTTTAGAAGTTTTCCATTGATAGGCATCATGCATTTGTCTCCTTTAAGTGTGAGGAGTGCGTAGGCACCGTTGAAGTAAACCTTTCGATGATGACATTTGGATTCAAATTTGCCCTCTAACAAGTGCATGGAGAACATGGGCCTCTTCATTGCAAGGACTAAGCCTCCTTTCTAGTAAGCTATGCACTTGACCTTTTTGTCAAAAAACCCAACCATGTGAGCTTGATATAACTCAAAGCTTTGCCAAGAAACAAGCCTCTTTTCATCAAGGCATCCTAACTCTTGAAGTCTAAGCTTAGCATTCTTTTCTTTAGTGTATTTGTTAATCACAGCTACTCGAAGAGAAGGGAGTTGAATTTCCAAGGGTATCATAACTTCATAGCCATAAACGAAGGAATATGGTGTTGATTTTGTTGGACCTCGAACCACAGTTTTATAAGCCCACAAAGCTTCAAGAAGTTTGGTACACCAACTCTTTTTGTTCTCAGAGCTATTTTATTCAGAATTTTACAAATGGTTTTGTTGAAATCTTCAGTAAGCCCACTAGCTGCAGGGTTGTATGCCATGGAAGGATATCATTAGATTCCGTGCTTATCATAGAATCTGTAGAATTTGTTGTTGCTGAATAGAGAACCATTATTATGATATAGACGTTTAGGCACCCCAAAACGATAAATGATATAAATCTTCAAGAAGCTGAGAATTGTATCTGTTTTGACTTCTGCAAGAGGCACTGCTTCTACCCATTTGGAGAAGAAATCCCTCATGGCGAAAATAAATTGATGACCACGTTCTGTTGGCGGATTAATTTTGCCAACTATATTGATCCCCTAAGACTCAAATGGCCAAGAAGTGGACATAGGATGTAGATATTCAAGCGGTTGATGAATGTAATAACCGTGGATTTGGCATTCATTACATCTTTTAGTGAAACTTACAACATTAAACACCATGGTAGGCTAGTAGTAACCTAACTTTTGAATCTGATTGTGAAGTTTTGGTCTAGATTGGTGAGCACCACATAGGTCAGAATGAACTTTTTTCAATACTTGAGTTGCTTCTTTTGGTGATAAACAACGGGGAAGAGCTCCATCATATGACTTACAATAAAGGGTCTTTGAAGGAAAATCGAAGTGAAATTTTAGCGCTCATCTATGAATACTAGTTTTGTCTTTAGCATTCTCTAAAAAGACTTCATGAAGAATGTAATCAATGAAAGGGTCTCTCCAATCTCTAAATGAATTTTGGAAAAATCAAATCCAATTTTTGATCACATCAAAGCAATCTGCTATGCTTTATGAGTATTGAGTGGAGGTAGAAGCCTTATTTTGACTACTTCCAGCTCCATTTTCTCATTATTCAGGGATTGACATTGAGGCTACCAATCCTACCAATGCATTTGATTTGACATTCTGATGTCTTGGAATGTGATGAAACTCGATCAGCACAAACTTTTCCTTGAGTTCACAGGCTTTGTTAAAGAAGGGAAGCAAATCTGGTTCTTCACTTCATATTCAAGATCCATTTGTTTGATTACAAGTTACAAATGTCCATAGACTCCAAGCATATTAATGCCTAATTCCAAGGCTAGCTCGAGACCCATAATCAATGCTCTGTATTCCGCAGCATTTTTTGAACGTGGCTTGATCAATGAGAAGGAGCGAGGGACGTAAAATCTTTCTGGGCTACAGAAAATGATTCCAACCCCTTAAACTAGATCTCCTAACTCATTTGTTCTGTAAGCTCCATCAAAATACATGATCTAATGTAAGTCTAGATCGATAGTGGGTTTCCATATTTGTTTAATGAAGAAGACTGGCTTGTCAAGGATATTATCTCTAAATTCAAAATCTTCTGAGAGTGGATGTCCTACTAAAAGATCAATAAGAGCTTGTCCTTTTACGACCTTCGTAGGGGTATATACGATGTCGTACTACAAGAAGAGAATAAACCATTTGGCTAGACGATCACTGAGTGCTCTAGCTTTTGTCACAAGTATCTTTAGTGGGTTGATGTTCGAAACTAAGTACACTACATTAGAGAGGATGCAGTGACGTAGTTTTTGTATTGCAAACATCAATACAGGACATTCTTTCTCTACTGGATGATAGTTATGCTCAGCACCAACTAGCATTTGTCATAAATAATAAAGAGCCATCTCCCTACCCTTACCATTCTTTTGAGCTAATAATGCCCCCAGAGAGTGATCGAGAGCTTGAATATAGAGGATGAAAGATTTTCTTAGAATTGGAGTTGAAAGAACCAGTGGGTTTATGAGATACTGTTTGATATGTTGAAAGGCATCTTCACAAGTTTTATCCCATACAAAGTCTACTCCTTTCTTTATGAGTCTAGAGAATGCCTTGCATTTCCTTTGAGTTCTTTAAGAATTCTTGGAGAAGGCATCTCCAATATAACTTTGACTTTGACTGTATCTAATTCGATGCCACTTTTTTAAACCACAAATCTTATAAATTTCTCGGAAGAAACTTTAAAGAAACACTTCAAAAGGTTTATTTAAAGGTTGAATTTTTGTAACCTTTCGAAGACTATGTGAAGATTAGCTAGATGGTCCAACTTCTGTTTGCTTTTTACTACTAAGTCATCTACATAGGATTCGACAGACTTATACCAAGTCATCTAATAGGATTCGACAGACTTATGCTACATGTCTTTGAAATTTTTCATCATCACCTTTTGGTATATGGCTCCAGCATTCTTAAGGTATATGGCTCCAACATTCTTAAGGTCAAAGGGCATGACGATGTAGCAGTACATGCCGAAGGGAAATTTGAAGGATGTGTTGCTCTTGTCCTCCTTGTACATCTTGATTTAATTGTATCCTAAAAACCCATCCATGAATGACATCCTTTCAAATCCAAAAGAATCATCAATCATGACTTTTGGTATGGGTAATGGGAAATCATCTTAGGGACAAGCTTTGTTCACATCTCTGAAGTCGATACAGATTCTTATCTGCCCATTTTTTTTGGTGACTGACACTATGTTAGCCAGCTAGTTAGGATGTTGCTCTTCATAGATGAAGTGAACATCTCTGAGTTTCCAGACTTCTTTTTCTATTTTATTAATGATTTCTAGGTTTGTCCTTTTTTATCTTGCTTTAAGGGTTTAGCATCATCTACTATATTCAATTTGTGAATGGAAACTTCTAAATCTAGACCCGGCATTTTGCATAGGTTCATGCAAAGCAATCTATGAACTCTCGCAAGAAACTCACATACACATCAAGTTCTTTTCCTTTGATTTGAAAGCATACAAAGGTAGGATGAAGATTTTTTGGGGTTCCTAAGTTTATTTCTTGTACTTGGTCCTCAGTTGGAGGTTCGGGAGGAGGTTCTTCCATAGCATATTTGGAATCTTCTAATTCCGCAAAACCTTTTGGGGTTTGATTTGGGGGTTTAAGCTAAGGCATGATCCCTTTTCATGAATTCGGTTTATTAGTCTCTTTAGCTCTTACATCAAGGGCTAGACATTCCCAACGAGTGTGTTGAGATGGCTCTATTTTTTTATTTAGTCCAAGTGGCCAATTTTAGTGATTTGTGATGTGGTGTCATCGTTATCACTTGCCCCCTCGGGATGCTGAAAAGGAGCCCAATCAGTAAAATCTTGGAAGACAGTAGTCTCCTAAGAGTCATCAGAGTCATACCCTTCGGTGAAGACCACAGATCTTGCTCTAAAATCTTAATTTAACTTAAGAACATTACTATAAGGAATGTATCCTATGCAATGCCGTAACTATTTAATTTTGCATCCGTTTTTAAGATCTTTTTTCATTTATGAAGTGAAAACATCAAAAGGAACCTGAACTCCATTGCCACTCATTCCGAAGCTAGTGGGCCTCTTGAGATTGTACCCCCATGTTCTTCATCATGTTGCAAACCACAGGATTGTAAATGTCAAGCCTTACTCTCCCATCATTGGTGATCTTCGGCTTGTAAACAATACGAAGCGGAAGCATCTTCGGCTTGATGGAAGTTTATTGGGTGATTATGTTGCTTAGATGGAAGCACGAAGAAGCAAGAAACTCCGCAATCATAAATTCGGGATGGAGTGGGCCACGTCAAGAGTGGGGGTTGCTAATCCGCAATAGAGTATACGGAGGTCTCCATCTTTTTAACATCCTTATAATTTGACTTAGAATCTGAATCTTTGACCACTGAGATAACATGCACTAGGCGCGTCCGTCTAGACCTTCCACGCAGACGATAGAGTGCTACTTTGAAGGATGAAATAATTCGAAACATCTCACCAAGGTTTAAAACTCCATTACCACTATCAAGTTACAAAAGGCCAGTCTAAGCCTATCCAGCACAGATGGATCCATGCTGAGTAATGTGGAAGATTATCACATCCTTCAGCGAAATGAAGCCATTTATTGATGTTTCTATAAGATAACTCACCCCTACTTTATGATGCCAACACGAGTTGATTAAAAATGATAGGAGATTTAGGCCTCATTGTTGACATTTTCCTAACGAGAGGAGGTACATCATTACTTTCTTGGTCAGAATCTGAGTTACCAACCAAGGAAATTATATTTGCTAAATATGAGAGCCTTCACTGTCTTACAACAAGTGGTTTGCCATTCCTCATTGACCTTATTCGATTTTGAGTAGGCATTACATACAGAGCCAAACTACATGTCTTACTTCTATCAATAACAATACCTGTTTACTTTGTCCTTAACATTTTTGTGGATATGACCAAAGGTTGATATGATTGTTGGATTTCAAATTTAGCCATGATCACCAAAGGAGCTTTGGTATCCACAAACTTGACTGATGGCTTTTTTGTAGACTGCAATTTTCTGACGTGCTCAACTCTTTTGCCAAACCCAAGATAGATTTTCTTTTCTACTGAGATGGTACAGGGTTTTGCAGGATTATCATCCACGGGAAAGCAGTTTGTATCTAGCTTAGACTTTATAGGTCTTTCCTGATACATGGCTGCATCAGTGAAGTAAACCTTCTTGCCTTTGAATGGCTTTTCATCCGCAAAGACTCGATGCACCTACCCTCATCATCATTATATTTGAGGCATTGATGAGGAGTAGAAGGTATTATGGAGTAATTATGAAGCCATCGCCTTCCCAAGAGAATACTGTAGAAAGCACGTGTCTTTACTATGTGCAAAGTAGCTTCCGAAGTTAGATCACCTAGCTGGAACTGAATCCGAATCTTACTAATCGAATCCTAGACTTCTCCATTATAGCCTTGGATTGAAGTTTTGGTAGTAGATAACTTGCTCACCGGGATGCCGAGTTCCAAAAAAGCTATGATTGTGATGAGATTCAGAGCCGATCATGCGTCAACCTGAACTCTTTGAATAGGTATGTCCTTAATATAGGTTGTGAAATAGAGCGGCCTTGTGTGCTTCATATCTCCTATGAGGAGATCATCTTTGGCGAAGGAAATGGTGGCCTTGGAAGCATTGTGGATGGAAAGACATTCTATACATTACTTTTGAGGCTTCTTGGATTTTGCTTTTAGATAGTTCTTCTTTATCTGATGAACTTGCACCACATAAGTTTGATTGTTTGTTTTCAAAGCCTATAGAGCTCGATTGAAGTTGTTAAGAGTCTCCTCAAGCATTTGCAAAATATCCAAAATTGGAAGTCGTGCAGGTATATACTTAAGTTGTTCAATAACATCATAGGTGAATGGCTCTAAAGGCCTTTCATTAGCGTTTGCTCCTAAAGAAGTTATATTTACATTTGAATTATTCCCCAAAGGGTTTACATAAGAAGAAAAAAAAAAGGTCTATCATAGTTGACTCTATAGTTGTGACTAAAACAAGTGTTGTCAACTATGTTATTTTGGTCAACCTTTGGACGAGTATCTCTTCTTATGGCATTGATTTCCTCGAGTTCAATAAAAGGCTAGCTAACTTCTTCTAGGCCTGCTTCTTGATTTGCATTGTTAAAAGCGGCTTGAAATGTTTGAGGTTCATCAACAGAAGTTCTAATAACTACCAAAACAAGAGCCAATGGCATCTCTTCTTCTGAATCAGAAAGGTTATCTAAACTTGGAAAACTTTTTAAGGTACAACAGGATTGCCAATGCTAAGTTCATTGTGCTTTTTTTGCGACTAAGGTTCGCTATTTGCTTTGGGGACAATGGGTCAAGCGCTTAGTTCAAAGTTTGGGTTCAAAGAAGTTGGCTCAACACTTGGTTCAGGAGAAATGTTTGACATAGAGATTACTACCTGTGAACAAGAAAACGATGCTTGTTATTGCTGTGCTTCATCAGATTCGACCAATGGCAAAAAATCCAAATAAACTTCTGGAGGCAATGGGAAAGGAGGAGGATCATTCAACTAACCACTTACACTCAGTCTATCCAGATCATCAAGAGTTACTGACAGTATATTGAGACCATGCTTGATGTTGAAAGTACCTATTTTAGGATCAAAAGTTTATTCGAAACTATTATCCTAATCAGAAGGGTATTCATCAGCGAAGTTGTCGTCAATTCACTGAGCATCTTGAAAATTAGAATAGTCTGACCAATCTTCCTCATCATCAGAATTATAAGGCGTACCATCCCACGATATCTTATTACAATTGGATATTGGTGGTTCTTCCTCATCCTTTGAATTGGAATGATGAAATCAGCCAAAGTAAAATGACCTTTGACCGACTTGGAAGGTTCTTCTGAAATTTTAGCTTCGACCACCTTTTCCTTTTTTTTCTTTCTAGCTTGTTTTTCTTGTTTGATTAAGCAGTTCCGGGCAACACTTTAAAGGTTCTTCAGTTGCCTTTTAACTTTCTTCCTTTCTGCAAGTGTGAGTTTGGTTTTAACCTTCTTTCAGCCTTCGTCTTCACTAGGTCTAGGTGAACCCACATTTCTTCTCTTGAAGAGGTTTTGACCAGTATCAAACCTTGGTTGTCATGTACTGCATTGACAACACGAAATTCAACCGTCATTAGCTTTGGTAGAGCAGATACCACTACAAGTGCAAATTGTACAAAGGATATCACATTGACCGGAGCAAAATATATTTATGATTAAAAGTTATTACTCCATTTTTCCACATCTCATTGACCTTCTCTTTTAGAATGAAGCAGTCTTTGAGGGGATGTGGCACCATCCGATGGTATGCATAGTAGTTCAAGTCATTGACGCAACCTACTTGTTCAAGTTTTCTCATTGGTTGAAGTTCAATCTTATTACTATCTATCAATGACCGAAAGATCACTTTAATATCCCCGTCAAAAGGAAATTTAGTTTTTTTTCCTTTTCTCATATTCCTCTTTCTTAGTCTGATTAGTCTTTGTGTTTTAAGGCTTCTGCAAAGGTTTGGAGGTTTGTACGTTGAAGACCTCCTATTTTTTCTTTAGTTTTAGAGTAAAAGATGAAAACAACTCTGTTTTATGAGAACTTGCCTTCTTTTGACTGATCTCTTTGAGGGTCAGTTCTACATCAGTGGCCACCTTAACCAATCAAGCCGAAGACTTAGTTTTGTGACTACGTATGATAACCTTGATCTTTAGTCACAAATTGGTCTTGCACATTTCAATGGTTTCTCTTTGAGATGGTTGTTTTAAGCATCTGTAAGATAATGCTCCATCTATTGATAAAGGACTATCAGTTTCATTGTCTCTTGCCTTGTACTACTGAGCATGGCAAAGGTGACTGTTTGATCCTTCTCATGGAAGTGGAGTAAAATCTTTTCTTCCATGATAATCCATGTCATGAAAGTGAGTTTTGGTAACTATTTATACCAGTCAAAAGCAACTCCTTTCAATGTGCCTATGAACAATCTTATCTTTAGTGCATCCAATTCTGGCAAGCTTCTAAGAAGTGATTTGAACTGCACAATATGCTGATAAGCTGACCTTTCCCAAAGTATGGCTGAAAAGTTGGAAACTTATAATTTAGTGGAAATGGAACAAGATAGAATTCCAGAGGATACTTGGGTGTGATACCCTTCTTTTTCATCCTAATTTCCACTTTTGATTTTGTTAATATTTCTTCAACTTCCTTGCAGCTACATGTTTTTTAGGATCTGTAAGACCCAAGATTAACGAATGATCACCAGAGGAACTTGTAACTGTCACCTTGTTTGTCAAGGATTTGATTTTAGCCATAAGCAGGTCAATTTTAGTTACATTCCTCCTGATCATTGATTGTTCTCTTCTATCAACGAACATAAAAGTTACTAGAGCTTCAACTGGACCACCTAGTTTATCTATTAAGACTTTCAACTGGGCAATCAAGTCATCAATTTTAGCTCCCTGTTGTTTGACAATGTCATTGACATCATCATCTTGATATTCACTAGCATCTTCTTCGTCGGCATCTTTACTTCCACTAGCATCATCATTTCTATCCTTGCTAGTCCCACTCCCCTCAACCATAAACACAATGTATTGATAGGGATAGGAGGATGTCAATGTCTGAGGTGTGGACTGATTATCTTCTGTGTCTAAGATAGTGATAGGATCCTCGTTAGAGTCTACTTTAACATGACCTTCAGAAGTCCTGCCTGAATGAGAGTTTGAATCAGACTCTTGTGATTGAGTCCGAACCATACTCCAAGTAACTTTCAGAGCTGAATTTGCTCCAAACATGCATGACGGGGTCAAGGTCAGATCATCTTCTTCAATCACCCATTTTTTAGTGTTCTTGTGCTGTGATAGCTTCTGGGTTTGATCCCTATAACGAGCCAAAGCTTCTTCTTTATTTGGTTAGCCAACCTGGCTACAAAGGCTTGATCTTTGAACTTGGTGGCTAATGGCCTAGAAATGCCAACAATTTGATCCCAATCCACTGAATTGAAAGTAGGAAGTGAAAGGATGTCAACAGCACATCTCTTGTTTTTTTTCTTCTGCTCCTTCTTTTGTTGTAGCGAATCTTTGAAGTGAGCAAGATCGGTCAAATTGTTGATGACCAATCACTCAGTTTTCTTATGGTCTTCAACGGCATGTGATAGATGCTGAGGTGAAGATGGCGGGGTTGGTGCTATAATGATAGAGTAAATGCCTCCTATCGAACCTTCGTCCCTCTTTCTAAGTTAGAGGGTATAAGGTATTTTCTTCAAGTGAGGTTAAGAATTTGTTCCCAGCCTTGGTAGAGTTTGAAGTACGTGGCTGAGGTGACCACATACTGCATTAGCATTTGGATGCATGCTTTTGGGCCTTATTACGAATTAGAAACTATCAAACGTCGTCTAGTACTTGATTGTTAACAACCCATTGCATGGGCCGAGTAGATGATGATTTTGAGCCCTGGGCAGCCACTAAACACATCTTGCCAAGTGCTATTGGCTTGTGATCTGTGAAATTGACTATCTTGCCCCCAGAAAAGGCCTTATGATGTGTAGGCTGCTACCTCCTAACTACATCTTGCATTTAGGTTCCTCCTGAACCTTGGTGGAAACTCTAAATGGGTTCTGGGCATATTTAGAAACCCACATTTTGAGAGCCTCTATCTTCTTGATGGACTTAAGGGTCACTAATGACCCATTCAAATAGAAAGAGGTCACGGAGCCCACAGGAGTGGCGAGTCCTTGGAAGACTGAGACTCTTGATGTAGGGGTAATAGGGTCAATTCGAACTAGCGTTGGTGTTCTTATAGATGGGTTTTTCTGAGTGATAGAGATTTTGAAAAGCCTCTCCTTGGCTTCTGGAAAACAGTAAGCCCAAAGGACTATATTAGTTTCATAACCAATATGGCTACCTTTTGGGCTAGTCGGAATGGTTTATGAATGCCTTTTGAACCAACATGGTTTCCTTACTGGCTGAACCGAAATGGTCAAAAATAGGCATGAACCCAATCTCATTATTCTATGCTGACCAGTCTTAGCTGTCAAAATTTCTGCAACATTTCAATAATATATAATCAGACTTAGAAGCATGCTATACTAACTAGAGCTGGTATCATAATTTTGACAGCATTTTAGGGCTATCTATGTCAGACTTACAAGCAAGAGAGGTTTAATTCCAATCAAAGGGATAGGACCCACAAGATCAAGCTTGCACCACCACCATAATGATCACACGAGATCCATCATTGCAAAACGTTGGACAATGCATGACTGCAATGTCATTGTTCTTATGACTGATTTGATATAAACATCTGTTTAGGACTTATAAATGAACTGGTGATCATACAACCAGTAGCATAAAGCCTTTTGGACTAAAGCAACACTATTCAATTTCATAAAAGGGCATTAATTTTGTCCGTGCACTTCAAGGTGCAAGGTTCCTTCATTTAAGTGGCAAATGGATGCACTTCAAGGTACCAAATGCCTTCATTTGAGTGACAAAAGGATGCACTTCAAGGTGCAAAGTCCTCCATTAATACTTCCAAGTCCATCATAGACATCAAGGTCTTGAATGGGTATCTTCAGAAGTGAAACAAGTTCTAATGGAGTGAAAATAGGTCAGTGACCGTAGGGTGGTGGTCATTGAACATTTTACACAGTATCCTATGGTCACAACTCTATTTACACTGTTCCCTACAATCACAGCTCATTTCACACAGCATCCCATGGTCAATGGCTCACAATAGTGCATTTCAACACTTTCATGTAATTTGGCACATTTTCATGTCTTTTGGCTGAGTTTGATCACAAATTAGAGCAACTTCTTCTCACAGACAGCACCACTCTTCTTATCACACTCGAAAAGTGATGTAAAACACAACGAATTCAAGTCCAAAATTCACACATTTTAAGCGTTAAGAATAATGGAAAAATAATTACAATTCATCATTAAATTCCCTTTATTTACATGGGTTCAACGCTCTGACCTCAAGGGTGCAGTTTGTTTACAAGTTTTGAAAACTTACAACCCCTACCTCTGGTCTCAAATATGATCCAAACTCAATCATATAAGAAACTACATGAAAAAAGGACCTGAAATGCAGAAAAAAGAAGACAAGGAGGGAGTGACTGTGGCCCACGATCACTGGCCCCCTGCCAGGTGCCACAGTCACTGTGTTTGTCCCCTTTTTTCTCCATTTTGCTTTTGTGATGCCTTAAGAGTGCTGGAATTCATGTTTTTCAACTTTTGGAATGTTAAATGGCCGCCAAGGGTGCTTAATTTGGCCGTGGAATCAATAAAATCTTTTGCTAATCATTACTTTTTGGTTACGGATTGTTTTTGTACAACTCTGGAAAAGGTGCTTTATACAAGCAAACTGAAGCCAAATTTATGTCATTCTAAGCCTATAATTTTCAAAGAACAAAATAAAGCCTAAAGAGGCTTGTGCACAACTTCCAAGATTGCCTAAAACCCTCCTAAGTGAGAAAACAAAAGGAATGCGGTTTCATCTTTTGTATGCTTGATGGCCCTTGTATCCATTTTTTCTAAGTGATATGCATGCTTCTTCTCCTTCTCTGAGCTATTTCTCACCTTCATTTACTGAGAAGGAGAAGAAAAAGTGAACTTTTAGTGCTTAAAGTGCTTTAGAAGTTTTGTGAATTCCTTTAGAACTTGCTTAGTCTTTCAAACTTGTTTGGAACCTTGCTTGAACTCTTCTTCAAAGCCCAAGTATGCTTCTTATAGGTTTCAGAGTGAGTTGGGACAATTTTTTTGTAGTTTTGGGAATTATATTTTGAAATAAAGTGAAATAGCTCCCAGAAACCATTGGGAACCACCTTACAAGTGTCCATGATCGTGGACGCGGTCATAGGCAGGCCTAGTTTTAGGTTTTTTGCACATGTAATACATCTTCATCTGTTTAGAGCTCAAAAGATTTTCAATCTTTATGAAAATTGGAGGGAAGCTTTCTAACACTATTTTGAGTGTTGCATAGAAATTTTAGACTGTTTTGACCTTTTGAAGTTGGTCAACCCCTCCATTGACTTTTTCTTGAAAATGGACCTTTGTTTTAGCTATTTGAGGCCCAAATAACCTCGAATTGATTTGAAACTTAGAGGAACTGATGTCAAGAGCATCTTGAAGTGTCCATTCAAATTCACGTGGTTTGGAATTTCAGAAATAGGATTTCAGACAGTGATCTAAATGTTGCATGTTCTATGTCAATGTCTTCTTGCACTGCAGGTAGTCAGCTTGTTTTCTACCTGAATAATGTTTAATTGATTTGAAACTTTAGAGAACTAACTTTAAGCACATTTTGAGGCTTTGACTTGACCTCGTCTTGCATGGTTGGGCAAGGCTTAGCTCAAAGAGTTACTCAAAGTATGAATCAGACTTAGTCACAAGAATCTAATTCAAACTCTCATTCAAGCAGGACTTCTAAAGGTCATGTTGAAATAAACTCTGACAATGATCCTATCACTATCTTAGATACAGAAGATAGTTAGCCCATGCCTCAAACATTGACATCATCATATCCCTGTCAGTACACTGTGTTTATGGCTAAGGGGAGTGGAACTAGCAAGGATGGAAATAACAATGTTAGTGGAAGTTAAGATGCCAGCAAAGAAGATGCTGGTGAAAATCAAGATGACGAGTCAGTGTTGTTGTCGAGCAACAACAAGCAAAGATTGACCACCTGATTGCCCAATTGAAAATCTTAACAGATAAGCTAGGTGGTCCGACTAAAGCTCAAGTAAATCCTTTGTTCGCTGATAGAAGAGAATGAGTGATGATTAGGAGGAATGCAACTAAAATTGATATGCTTATGACTCAAATCAAATCCTTGACAGATAAGGTGATAGCTATAGGTTCCTCTGGTAATCATTCGTCAATCCAAGGTCTTCACACAGATCCTGAAAAGCATGTAACCCTCAAAGAGGTTGAAGAAATATTAACAAAATCAAAAGTAGAGACTAGGATGAAAAAGAAAGGTATAACACCAAAGTGCCCTTAGGAGTTCATTCTTGTTCCATTTCCACTGGATTACATGCTTCCAACTTTCTAGCCATACCTTGGGAAGGGGTCAACTTATCAGACATCGTGCATTTCAAATCACTTCTGGGAAGTTTGCTAGAATTGGATGCATAAAATATAAGACTGTTTTTCTGTACATTGAAAGGAAGTGCCTTTGATTGGTACAAGCAATTATCAGAACTCATTTTCATGACTTGGCCCATCACAGAAGAAAAGTTTTTACTATACTTCCAAGAGGAGGATTAAACAGTCACCTTTGCCATGCTCAGCAATACAAGGCAAAGAGACAATGAAACTGCATAGTCCTTTATCAATAGATGGAGTGTGTTATCCTATAGATGCTGGGAACAACCATCTCAAAAGACAACCATTGAAAAGTACAAGACCAATTTGTGACCAGAAATCAAGGCTATCATATTTAGTCATAAAACTAAGTCTCTTACCTAATTGGTTGATGTTGCTACTGATGCAGAACTGACCCTCAATGAGATTAGTCAAAAGAATGCAAGTTCTCGAAGAACAGAGTTGTCTTCATCTTATGCTCCAAAACTAAAGAAGAAGCGGGAGGTCTTCAATATGCAAACCTCCAAACCTCCTCAGAAGCCTCAAAATACAATGACAGATTAAACCAAGAAAGAGGAATATGAGAAAATGATGAAGACTAAGTATCCCTTTGATGGAGATATTCAAGTGATCTTCCGGTCATTAATGGATATTAACAAGATTAAACTTCCACAAATAAAGAAACCTAAACATGCAGGTCGTGCCAATGACCCGAACTACTGTGAATAGCACTGGATGGTGTCACATCCACTCAAAGACTGCTTCATTCTAAAAGAAAAGGTCAATGAGATGTGGAAAAATAGAGTAATAATTTTTAATCAGAAATATGATCCTTCTCTGGTCAACATGATCCCGTTTGGACAATTTGCACTGTAGCAATATCTTCTCCACCAAAGCCAATGATGGTTGAATTCTGTGTTGTCCGTGCAGTACATGATGAATAAGGTTTGATACCAGTCAAAACCTCTTCAGGAAAATAAATGTGGGTCCACCCAGACTTAGTAAATGATGAAGGCTAGGAAAAGGTTAAAACCAAACCCACACCTGTAGAAAGGAGGAAGGTTAAAAGGCAACTTAAGAACCTTCAAAGAGCTGCCCAAAACTACTTGATCAAATAAGAAAAACAAGTTAAAACAAAGAAATGAAAGGTGGTCAAAGCTTCTGTTTCAGAAGAACCTTCCAAGCTGTTCAAAGGTTATTTTACTTTGGCTGACTTCATCATTCCAATTCTAAAAGATGAGGAAGAACCACCAATATCCAGTTACAACAAGATATCATGGGATGGTAGGCCTCCTAATTTGGATGATGAGGAAAATTGGTTAGATTACTCTGATTTTGAAAATGATCAGTGGATTTATGATTATTTCGCCGATAATACCCTTCTGATGAGGATGAGAGTTTTGAAAAAACTTTCGATCCTGAAACTAGTACTCTTAACATTAAGCACGGTCTCAACAAACTGTCAATGGTTCTTTACGATCTACATAGACCGAGTGCAAATGGTTGGTCAAATGATCCTCCTCCTTTTCCACTACCTCTAGAAGTTCATCCGGATCCTTTGCCATTGGTCGAATCTATGAACACAACAACAATAGGCATCATCTTCCAATTCACAAGCAATAACCTCTATGTCAAATATTTCTGCTGAACCAAGTGTTGAGCCAACTTCTTCGAAGTCGGACTCTAAACTAAGCACTTTACTAATTATGCCTGAACCAAATGGTAAACTCAGGTCGTAAGAAGAATACAATGAACTTGGCATTGGTAGTCCAGTTGTACCTTTAAAAGTCTTCAAAGTTCAGGATAACCTCTTTGATTCAAAAAATGAAATGCCATTAGCACCTACTTTGGTAGTCATTAGTGCTTCTGCCGATAAAGTTCCAACACCTCAAGCTGCTTCTAACATTGCAAATCAAAAGGTTGGCTTGGAAGAAATCAACTAGCTCTTTGTTGAACCTGAAGAAGTCAATGCTATAGAGTCAACTATGATAGACCTTCTTCTTCCTCTTATGTAAACCCTTCGGGGAATAATTCAATTGTAAATGTAACTTTTTCAGATGCAAATGCTAGTGAAAGGCCACCAGAGCCATTCACATACGATGTTGTTGAGCACCTTAAGCATTAAGCACATACCTGTATGATTTCATATTTTTTTATCTTTTGTAGATGTCTAAGGAGACTTGTAACAACTGCATACGAACTCTATAGTCTTTAAATACAAATAATCAACTCATATGGCACTA
The DNA here is from genome assembly GCA_037013555.1 of Sextonia rubra. NCBI lineage: Eukaryota > Viridiplantae > Streptophyta > Magnoliopsida > Laurales > Lauraceae > Sextonia > Sextonia rubra. The sequence goes on from JASUAD010000011.1 coordinate 15,019,508, forward strand.
GTTCATCAGATAGAGGAGAACTATCTTAAAGCAAAGTCCAAAAGGCCTGAGAAGCAATGTATGGAATGTCTTTCCATTCACAATGTTTTCAAGGCCACCATTTCCTTCGCCTAAGATGATCTCCTCATAAGCGGCATGAAGCACACGAGGCTACTCTATTTCATGGCCTACATCAAGGACATACCTGTGCAAAGAGTTTAAGTTGACCCAAGATTAGCTCTGAACCTCATCACAATTACAGCTCTTCCAGAACTTGGCATCCTGGTAAACAAGTTATCTGCTATAAAAACTTCAATCCAAGGCTATAATGGAGAAATCCAGGATTTATTGGCAAAGTTCGAAGTCGATTTTAGCTGGGTGATCTAACTTTAAAATCCACTTTGCACATGGTAAAGAAGTGTGCTTGTTATAACATCCTCTCTCCATAGTACCTTCTACTCTTCATAAATGCCTCAAATACATTGATAATGAGGGTAAGGTGCATTGAGTCTTTGCAAGTGAAAAGCCATTCAAAGGCAAGGAGGTCTACTTCACTGATGCAATCATGTATCAGGAAAGACTTACAAAGTCTAAGCCAGATGCAATCAATTCTCCTGTAGATGATGGTCCTGCAAAACCCTTCACTATCTTGACAGGAAAAAAAACTTATCCAGGGTTTAATAAAAGATTTGAGCCTGCTAAGAAGTTGGAGTCTACAAAGAAGCTAGTAGTCAGATTTGTAGATACCAAAGCTCTTTGGATGATCAAGGTCAAATTTGAAATCAAACAATCAAATCAACCTTTAGTCATATCCACAACACCATCAATGACGAAACAAATGGGTATTGTTATTCATACAAGCAAGACATGTAGTTCGGCTATGTCTATAATGCCTGCTCAGAGTCCAGCAATGTCACTAAGGAATAGTGAACTACTTGTTGCAAGACAGGGAAGGCTCTCTTACTGAGAAAATGTTATTTTCTTGGTTGGCAACTTAGATTCTAACCAAGAAAGTAATGATGTACCTCCCCTAGTCAAGAGAATGTCATCAATGAGGCCTGATTCTCCTATCACCATTAGTCAACTAGTGCTAACATCACAACACTAGGGTGAGTCATCATACATATATATTAATAGATAGCTTCATTTGGCTGAAAGATGCGAAAATCCTCTACGCCACTCAACATAGATTCATCTGTGTTAGATAAGCTTACAGCCGTTCGCAGCTTGACAGTGGCAATGGAGTTTCAAACCTTCAATGAGATGTCTCAAATTGTTTTATCCCTTGAAGTGCCACTTTATCATCTACATGGAAGGTTTAGACGGATGCGCCCAGTGCATGTTGTCTTAGTATTCAAATAGTCAGATTCTGAGGATATTGAGAAGATTGACACCTCCGTGTACTCAATTGCGGATTGGGATCCTCCACTCTTGTCGTGGCTCCTCCACCCTGGTTGTGGCCCACTCCATCCCAAATTTATGATTTCAGAGGTTTTTGCTTCTTTGTGCTTCCATCCAAGCAACGTAATTACCCAATAGTTTTCAATCAACTCGAAGATGCTTTTACTTCATACCTTATTGACAAAATACCAATGATGGGAGAATAAGGCTTGACATCTATGACCCTGTGGTTTGCAACACAATGAAGAACATGGAGTATAATTTCAAGAAGCCCATAGGCCTCGGGATGAGTGCAAATGGGGCCCAGGTCCTTTTTGATGTCTTCACTCCAGAAATAAAAGAAGATCTTCAAAAAGGACACAGAATTGAACAATTGTGACATTGCATAGTATATATTCCTTACAGTAACATCCCTAAGCTAAATCAAGATTTTAGAGCAAAATTTGTGGTCTTCAATGAGGGGCTATGACTCAATGACTCTTAAGAGACTACTATCTTCCAAGATCCTGTTGATTAGGCTGTTTTTCAACATCTTGAGGACGATGATCACACCACATCACAAATTACTGTATATTGGCCACCTAAACTAAATAAAGAAATAGATCCATCTCAACACACTCGTTAGGAATGTGTAGCCTTTAATGTAAAAGCCAAAGAGCCTAAAAAACCAAATCCATGGAAAGGGATTAGGCCTTAGCTTAAACTCCTAAATAAAACCCCAGAAGGTTTTACGGAGTTGGAAGCTTCCAAAAATACTTTGGAAGAACCTTCTCCCAAACCTCCAATTGAAAACCAAGTACAAAAAATAAACTTAGGAACCTCAGAAAATCCATGTCCTACCCTTGCAAGCTCTCAAATCAAAGGAAATGAACTTGATGTATATGTGAGTTTCTTATGACAGTTCTTGGATAGCTTTGCATGGACATGAGCAGAAATGCCTTGTCTAGATCCAAAAGCTTCCGTGCACAAATTAAATATAGCAAATGATGCTAAACCCTTAAAGCAAGATTAAAGAAGGAGAAAACCAAAAATCATGGATAAAATAAAAAAAGAAGTCTAAAAACTCAGAGAAGTTCGCTTCATCTGTAAGGAGCAACACCCCGACTAGCTAGCTAATGTAGTGCTAGTCACCAAAAAGAATGGGCAGATTAGAGTTTGTATCGACTTCAGAGATCTGAACAAAGCCTATCCTAAAGATGATTTCCTATTATTTATACCAAAAATCATTATTGACATTACTTTTGGATTCGAAAGGATGTCATTCATGGATGGGTTTTTGGGATACAATCAAATCAAGATGCACAAAGAGGACGAGAAGCACACATCTTTCAGAACTCCTTTCAACGTATACTGCAACACTATCATGCCCTTTGGCCTCAAGAATACTGCAGCCACGTACTAAAGGGCGATGATGAAAATTTTCAAAGACATGCAACACAAGTCTGTCAAGTGTTATGTCAAGGACTTAATAGTTAAAAGCAAACAGAAGTTAGACCATCTAGCTGATCTTCGCACAGTCTTCAAAAGGTTTGAAAAATTCAACCTTTGAATAAACGTTTCAAGTGTTTCTTTGGATTTTCTTCTAAGAAATTACTAGGGTTCATGGTTCAAAAAGGTGGCATCGAACTAAATTTAGTCAGAGTCAAAGCTACATTGGAGATGTCGTCTCTAAAAACTCTCAAAGAACTTAAGGGATTGCAAGGCAGACTCGACTACATCCATAGGTTCATCACAAATTTATCTAGAAAGTGCAGAGCATTCTCCAAACTCATGAAAAAAGGAGTAGACTTTATGTGAGATAAAACTTACAAAGATGCCTTTCAAAATATCAAACAGTATCTTACAAACCCACTAATTCTTTTAGCTTTGATTACAGGCAAACCTTTTATCCTCTAGATTCGACTCTTGATCACTCCCTAAGGGCATTATTAGCTCAAAAGAATGACAATAGTAAGGAGGTGGCTCTTTATTATTTGTCACGAATTCTAGTTGGTACTGAATATAACTATCATCCAACAGAGAAAAAATATCTTGCACTGATGTTCACAATACAAAAATTAGGTCACTACATTCATTCCAATGTAGTGTACTTCATTTCCAACATCAGCCCATTGAAGACACTTGTGACAAAAGCCGAAGCACTGAGTGATCATCTAGTGAAATGGTTTATTCTCCTCTCTCAGTATGACATTAGATACACTTTTACAAAGGCAGTAAAAGGACAGGCTCTTATTGATTTCCTAGTGGAACATCCACTTTCGGAAGATTCTGAATTCAAGGACAATCTCCCTCAGAGCCGATCTTTTTTGTATCATTGGATCATGCATTTTGATGGGGCTTCCAGAACAAATGAGCTAGGAGATCTAGTTTCCAGAATTGGAATCATTTTCTGCAGCCCAGAAAGATTCTATGTCCCTCACTCCTTCTCATTGATCAAACCATTTTCAAACAATGTGGTGGAATACACAACATTGATTATGGGCCTTGAGATAGCCTTGGAATTAGGGATCAATATGCTTGGAGTCTATGGAGATTCGTAACTCGTAATCAAACAAATGAATCTTGAATATGAAGTGAATAACCAAACTTGCTTGCCTTTTTCAACAAAGCTTGTGAACTCATGGAAAGGTTTGTGCTAGTTGAGTTTCACCACGTTCCAAATGCATTGGCAGGATTAACAGCCTCAATGTCAATCCCTAAAAATGACAAAATGGCGCTGGAAGTAGTTGAAAAAAGACTCTACCTCCACTCAATACTCATCAAGTAGTAGCAGATTGCTTCGAAGTAATCAAGAATCAGATTTTATCTTTCCAAAATTCATTTAGAGATTGGAGAGACCCTTTCATTGATTACATTCTTCATAGAGTCTTGCTAGATAATACTAAAGACAGAACTAGTATTCAAAGACGAGCTCTAAATTTTCACTTTAATTTGCCTTTGAAGACTCTCTACCGAAAGTCATGTGATGGAGTTCTTCTTTATTACTTGTCACCAAATGAAGCAAATCAAGTACTTGGAGAAGTTCATTATGGCTTATGCGGTGCTCACCAAGCTGGACCAAAACCTCACAATTAAATTCAAAGGTTAGGTTACTACTCACCTACTATGGTGTCTGATGCAATAAATTTCACAAAAAGATGTAATAAATGCCAAATCCACAGTAACTACATTCATCAACTACCTGAATATCTACATCCTACATCCACCATTTGTCCATTCGAGGCTTAGGGCATGGATATCATTGGAAAAATCAATCTGCCAACAGAACGTGGTCATCAATTCATTGTGGTTACAACAGATTACTTCCCCAAATGGGCGGAGGCGGTGCCTCTTGTAGAAGTCAAAACAAATACATCCTTAACTTCTTGAAGACTCATATCGTTTGTTGTTTTAGGGTACCCAAACGTCTACACCATGACAATGGTCCTCAATTCAACAATGACAATTTCTACAGATTTTGTGACATATACGAAATCCAATGCTATCCTTCTACAGCATATAGCCCTATAGTTAGTGGACTCGCTAAAGCTTTCAACAAGATCATTTGTAGAATTCTAGAGAAAATGGTCTCTGACAACAAAAGAGTTGGACTATCAAACTTCTTGAAGCTTTTTGTGCTTACAGAACTACAATTCGAGGTCCAAAAGATCAACACCATATTCCTTGGTTTACGGTTGTGAAGCTATGATACCCTTGGAAATTCAACTTCTTTCTTTTCAGGTAGCTATGATAAACAAATATACTGAAGAAAGAAATACCAAACTCAAACTTCAAGAGCTAGAAAGCTTTGATGAAAAGAGGCTTGCTACTCGACAAAGCATTGAGTTATATCAAGCTCATATGGCCATAACATTCAACAAAAAGGTCAAATACAGAGTTTACAAGAAAGGAGACTTAGTCCTTGCAGTCAAGAAGACCATGTTCTCCACACACTTGTCAAAAGGCAAGTTTGAATCCAAATGGGAAGGACCTTTCATCATCGACAAGGTATACTCCAACAGCGCCTATGTACTCCTCACACTTGAAGGAGACAGATGCATGATGCCTTTCAATGGAAAACTGTAACACTCCGATCCCCTTTGAGCCGGATTAGTGGCTCATTAGTGTGTTTTGTTTTGATTAGTTCTTTCGGATTTGGTTTTGGGCCTTGGATAGGTAGTTGAGTGACCTTTGACCTGGAATAGGTAGTTCTAAGCCCTTTTTCGTAATTCTGCTTTTGTTTTGCGCATATCATCTTTGCATCATCTTGGTGTCAGCACGCGTATTTCGTTGAGCTCGACAATTTCCGTAACTGTGTCAGATCCGTTTGGAGTCAATTGGGGAAGATGGACCTTCGTGTGACTTGGACTGTAATTAGTATAAACTCTCCGGACTTTGACTTAAACTTCCAAACCTATAAGATGAGTCATGCTCCAGATGTCTCTTTCTCTTGCTCCTTCACTTCAACGTTGCATGCAAGAGGAGATTCCAGGAGAAGCTCCACGTTCTCTCTCTCTCTTCTTTCCTTCTCTTGCTCGATTGAGGATTGGATCCTTTGTTTGGATTGGGTTCTTTTCTTCTTCTCCCTCATCTCTGTCTATTGCTTGAGGTAAGTGGGTTCTTGGTGTTTCTTCTCCAATTCCATCTCTCCTTCTCAGATTGCTGTGTCTTCATCTCATGCATGGTGTATCTCTTTGATTTGCTTTGATTTTAGTGGATTTGGAGCTTGTTTCAGAGGAATTGTCAGAATTTGAGGCAAGTATAAGTACAGGCTTTGATAACACATATGGGTTGTTTCTTTGATTGCCTTGATTCACTCTTATTCGCTGTATATAAAGGTTTTACAGCCACATTTTGTGAATTTGGAACCTCTGTAGCTTGTTTGAAGATGTTTCTGTACCAAATTTCAGTTTCTGTAACTATCCCGAATTGACTCTCTGTATTGTACGGCTAAGCCGTAAATTTCTACGGCTCACATTCCAGAGACTTAAATTTTGAGTTTTGTTCTACGGCTAGGCTACGGCTAAGCCGTAACTTGTTCTACGGCTGAGCCGTAAGCTAGCCGTGACCCAACCGTAACCCAGCCGAATTAAATCTCTGATCAGTCGAAACTTTTCCAACACAGAACTCCTACGGTGTGGCTACGGCTCAGCCGTGGAATGTTACGGCCAAGCCGTGGATTGGTCTACGGCTAAGCCGTATACTGACTGTAGCCCAGCCGAAAAGGGTATCAGATCAGAGGTGAAAGATGACCAGTTTAGCTGTGTTTTGAATGGAACCATGGATAAGCTGTAGTGCATAATACGTCGAGCGCGTAAGATGTCTCCGGCTCACCCATAGGTCCCTCATGGCTAAACCGTTAGGCATGGCAATTCTGAAATATAACTTAGGATAATGGTGAGACTTGTAGGGCTCAAATACAGGTTAACCACCCATGTAAACCGGCCCAATGGATGCTTTGGATCGCATGAATAGTCTGTTAGGCTGTGACTCATTCATGTGAGTGTTGATCACTGTTAAGCACCTCCCCATGGGTGTTGGTTTAAGGGACTTCGGTGCACATGAGGATTATATTGCAACACTAGGATGGCAACGGTGCATCGAATAACTTAAAACTACATCAACATGCGCGGTTAGTGACAGGGAACAACTAGGTTAGGGTTGGCTTGTAATGAACCTTGACTCCGTATTAATCTGAGATGCATTGCATATTGTTTATAGTTTTGCCCTCTGTTCTGTTAATCTATGTTTATGCATTCCGCAGTCATTTTGCTTTCGTCCTGTATATCTGTTTCATTCTCCGATCTGCACTATGCTTTGATCTATGCTATGCTTTGTATATTCTCTGGCTTCGTATATATCTGTTTGGTTTGGGTATTCCCTGGTGGCTCTGCCCAGAGATTAATACGTGAGGATAAGATCCGGTCTTTGTCATCGGTGAGTCCAAAGCGGATAATCTCCCTTCTTTTAGCTTTGATTTGATTGGTATTAGTCTGGCTCTACTCAGCCTCAGCCCTAGGATGCCCGACGGGGTTACCTCTGTCTTAGATCTCTGTATCTCTGTATCACTGCAGTGTCGCTTTGTCTTGGGACCCCGGAACCCAGGAACCTGAGACCCACTTGTACCCTGGCCCGGTCAGTGGTGTTCTCCTCTGCTCTGCTTTGCTCTGCTCTCTATCGGAGAGAACATGGTTAACGTAGTAGCCACTTAGTCAGTATTTCTATGTGTTGATTCAAATATCATGATTTAATTCTATGCACGATTGGCTTAGCATACTAAGATGAAACTCTGTATTTAATCTTCTGTCATTACCTTATTCACTTTGATACTATGCGTGTTTCATCCCTGTTACTTATATTTGCTGGATCGTTGTATTCATTTGTGTTGTCTGTGGTGTTGCAGGCACAGATACCTTGCCCAGCTCCCCGGCGGTCGAGGAGGCTGCAGGGGCGAGTGTAGAGGCACCCTCAGGTTTGGCAGAGTGGGCTTGATCATCTCTGCCGAGTGCGTTCATGCATGCTTTCCAGTGGCTTTTCGTTTTGGGATTTTGAGCGATTGTATTTGGACTTTGGACTTTGGATTTGTATTCTGTATATTTGTACATACGTATTTTGGTGTGTATTCGGTTTTATATCAGTGTATTTGTCTTTGTGGTTTCCGTTTTATATTGCTTTGGCTTCCGCTATTTTCTTTGTTGCTTGCTATGATATGTACAGCTTCCGCGTACGCTTAGTTCGCACGTGTTAGATCCCTTGTGTGCGTGCATCTGGACTGGGTTTGGATGCACGTGCACGGGAGTACGTGTGTCACCGGTTTAGCTTTTCGCTAACCCCGATTTCTGGGCTCGGGTCGTGACAAAAACTCTTAAAGAAATACTATACTTGAATGCTATTGGCATACCCAAACCATGTTCAGTGTACATTCTCACCGCTAAATCCTTTGGTTTCAAACATCACAACCTATGACTCATAACCAAAGCCCCTCAGACTTGTACAAAACGACTACAAGGACAAAGCCCATTGGCCCCTCTAGTCAACTTTCATTACTTGGATATTGTCCCTATGATAAGTCCATAAAAATGCATATTTTCATATATATTTTGGACCATTTTAAAGACTTATTGAGTTGAAAATGCCTCATTTAGTGTGATATAATGGTTTCATGTATTTTAAAATCATTTTAGTATTTTTTTGCATAATTTGCTTAAAAATCACATTTTTTTACATAAATTCATAAAACCTGCCATTTTTAAGAATCCATTTTTGGAAAGTTTTGTGAAAATCATTTTTCTCATGAATTAAATTCAATTTTAATCTTCATTAGTTCATTCACATAAAATTATGAAAAACGGTGTACATTTGTATTGTCATTTCATGATAGATGGACCGCATTCATGCATTTATGATCTTATGGTTAAAATTATCTTTTCACATGAATTCATATTTGTTTTGTAGGAAATTGATGACATAGGTCCCATTTCCAAGAATTAAAGCAAGAAATTTATTTTCAAAAGAAAAGAGGAAGAATTGAAGATAGGAAGGAAATTAAAAGAAACAAAACAATGCAAAATTGGCTTCATGGTCCCACATATATGCACATGTTTGAGGACACACTTGTGGGATGTCCAAGAAGTGGTCCACCATCTTTTACTACATCATCTAAATTATCTTTCGATAATTCAAAGATAATTTTAAGAGATCTCAAGATATTTTATGGAAGGAAAGCCACATAAGAGACCTTTTTTGCAAAGGAGTGGAAATTAGAAAAAAAAAAAAAAAAGAGTCCTATCAGAAGAAGAAAAGTCAATCTCATTTTTTTTTCAAAATAACCTGGATTAAAATGATCATATCTCTCAAACCATAGATTCAATTAAGACAATCTTGGTACCATTGGAAAGCTGTTTCAGAGTGGATATCCATAGAGACCAAGATTGTACAATTTGGAGCTAAAATGAGAAAGTTATGGCCCCAAGAATATGGTTGTGATTTTTCTGCATAGATTGAGATTGTCTCATCAAAGGTGGGCCCCATCCTTTAGCAACTATTAGCTAAAAAGATAGATACACTTAGAATTCCAACAAAAAAAGGAATCCTATCTCATCTCAAACTTGGAAAACTTGTTGGCCAAGTAGAGGACTTGCCAATTTAAGAAGATCTTTGCTACAAAGTAGGATCTATGGAAAGAAACAAGGGGCTTTTAACTCCTATAAATTAAAGGCATTGGCCTCCCATACTCTTCATAGAAAAAGAGCTCCTCCTCTAAATCTCTATACTTCATCTTCTCCATCTCTCTCTCCCTTCATCATATTCCTCAAGGAGGCTTAGCCCTAAGGTCACACTACACCCTTGTGAGTTTCATTAGAAGGGATTCTTCTTTTCCATCCTAGCATGTATTTTTCTTGATTTTATTTGTCAATCTCTTCTAAAGATTTTTACATCTTAGTATAATGTCTTTCTTCTTAAATTTTTCTTCTTTTCTTATGATTTGTGTGAATTTTTTATTAATATTTCTTGTGCTTAGATTAATGACCCAAGATACTAGAATCATATTTGAAGTAATCAAAAGCCCAGTTAAAAAAAAATTTTAAGAAGATAACTTTACTATATTTACTTTCCTATGTACTACATTTACTTTTCTTGTCTACTATATTTACTTTTCCTACAATACTACATTTAAATTCCTATCATTACTACATTTAAATTCTTGCAATTACTATATTTTAATGTTTACAATTTTGATGTTTTTTATGTTTTAATGTTTTGTTTTATGCATAATTTAATGGCTAAAAGTTTTGTCATTGTATGCATCACTTATTGGTGAGTCTCTTCACATGTGTAAGGTGCCAAAGTACACCAGTTTCAGAGGTGTTTTGACTTAATTTGAAACTCAGATCTTAATGTGCAAAGAGGTGATCAAATCTATCTAAAAACAGTCCGTATTTGTAGAAAATTTTAATGCAAATCATTTCATATTTTAGAGTGTTCAGTTGAGTAACTTGTGAATCAAATTTGAGGACTTAAAAGATCTGAAATTTCATGATTTGGAGAAGGATTTTTAATATATTTTAGATCTGAAATCAGAGTTTCAGCACTTATAATTCAAAAATTCTGCAACTTTGTTTGGTGTCTATACATGTCAAGCTCTCATGCATTCTTGGATTGTTTAAATTGGAAAGTTTGTGGACAATAAATATTGCTGGAAACACCTTTCAAAACTGAGATTTTCATGTTAGATATGCTCAAAGATCATGGCATTTTAGATGTGGAAAAAATCCAAGAACATGCCACATATGCTGCAAAATTCTGCACTACAGAATTCTTGTAACTGGTTTATCCATTCATGCATATTTTTTTTTTGTTTTTCAATCTTTTTCCTTGCTCTTTTTTTTTATTGGATTCTTGCATTCATTAAGTGTGTTCTTCAGCCATTAAATTTAGTTTAGGATTGCATTAGAGTAAGATCATATTTTATTTAAATTTTGCATCTCATATTAAGAAAGTTTGCATTAGTTACATGGCATGCATTGCATTACGAACTTTACTAACTTTCTAATTTTAAATTTATTTCTAGTTTTATGTCTTTTATTGTTTTAGAAAATTTCCATAATCAAAAGATCTTTCTAAACTTTTTTTAATTGAAGATTTTAATTGGAAAGTATTCTAGTTTTGGAAATTCTAACTTAGGAAAGTTTTTAACTTTTGTTTAATTAGTTTATAATAGTGTTTAGTTTTTACTTTAGTAAGTTTCTAATTTTAGTTTTATTTTATTGGATGTTTTAATATGTGTTTTATTTTGTAGCAACTTTAGTTTTTTTTTTTTCAGAAAATCTTACATTTAGATTTTCTAATTTAGGAATTTTTATTTATTTGGATTGTAATTGTTTAATTTTTATTTTTACAAAGTAGGAATGGTTGTGTTTATTAGTTTTTAAATTAGGGTAGTTTTAGATTTTTATTTATGGCAGGTAAAAGTTGAAAAAGGAACCCTAAAATACATTGCTCTAAAAGGATCAACCTGGTCTCACCAGTTTTTATTACTATGTTGCGGTTCTGCACTTGAAACTCGAGATCACCCTATAAGACCCCCTATAACATGCTGCTGTATAGACCAAGTCCTTATACGAACCCTATATAGCAAAACTCAGCTATATAATAAGTCCTTTTGTTAACTCCACATGGCTAACCTTTAGTTGTATAGAACAAGTCATTTTGCATACCCTATGTGGCTACCCTCTGTTATTTAGAATAAGTCCTTTTACAGACCCTCTATAGCTACCATCCGTTATATGGAGCAAGTCTTTTTGTAGACTTCATATAACCAAAACCCAAACAAAACCCAAAAATAAATTTCTATCTAAAAGGATCAAGTCTTAAACTTTGGAGAAAGCCTCACACATGGGCACTAGATAATGTCCACTTATATAACTCCTTTTCTTTATTGCTTTGTAGATCCAAAAGATTGAAAATCACATCCCCAGACAAGTTTGAAAAAACAAACCATCCAAACCGTATACAAACCATATCAAATATCCATACAAAATTAAGCCAAACATTCCATGCCAATGACAAAATGGAGGAAAAAGAGAAGAAAATTTCCATTGATATTCATTTGGAGGTTAATACAGAAAAAATGAAGTCAATGTACATGGCCATCGAGGCTAATCAAAATGAAAAAAGAAAAAAAATGAATCCTAATTTCAAATTTATCTTGGGTTAAATATGATTTTGAGCCATCACCCCGAATTGCTTTAGAACAAAACCCACAAAAGCCCATCTCCTTTAAATTTTCATCTCATTTTGACTCATGTCAAGACAAGTCAAAACCTAAAACTTGATTTTGATTCTTTGAAAATAAACCAAAAAATCCATGAAAATCCAAACCCAAATCCATTTCAAACCCAAGCCTTGATTTTTTTTAAAACCTCAAGGATTCCTTTTATGGGTGTTCCCCACAATCCCCACAAAAATGCCACTTTGGATTCTGTGACAAGCAAGTCATGAGAGAATCAGCTCCACTTTCTAAACTCCCAATCAAATTCATAAAATTCTGAATGGATTTCTTTTTGTGGGTGTTCCCTACAGTCCCCGCAGAGATAACTATTTTTGATATCTGTAAAAATAGGGCAACAAAAATTAGATTCCTTATGTTTTAATCAAATTCCATCATCAAACCCTTCATGGCTTTTGATTAAAATTTCAAAAAAATTCAATTATAAGCCTACAACCTGCCTCGACAAAACCATTTTTTTCATTAAACCATTCATCATTCACACAGATTGGCTATTTTAAGGTACAATGATTGTCATACTTCATCATTGCACCTTGAGGGAGCACTTATTGACCTATAAAAAATTACAAATATTGCAATGAAGACATTACAAGCAAATTCAAAGCCAAGGGGATATAAACCCTAGGATTGCGGAATGCCAAATGTTTAGAACTAATGTAACTCATTCAAAAGAAAGATGATCTCAGGGTGCAGCAGTTCGAATTTTAGAATTAGTAGACTTCATTTGGTCACTCAATTCACCAAGCATTAGATTCAGGGTTACTAGCTCAAAGCCTAGGGTTCATTGAACACACTCAAGCTTCTGAGTTAGTAAAGTGGCTAAAAATCACATGAAAACTCCAAAATATACTTAGGAATGATGCTTCAAAGTTTCAAAGCATTTGGACTTAATTTCAGCTTAACTCAAGCTTCAGTGGCTGTTTGCCAGCTCCTTGCAGTCACTATGTTAATTGATACTTTTACATGTCAAATTTAGGTGAAGCTCCTAAAAGAAGCTTAAATTATATTCAGGAGTGGCTCTACAAAGTTTCAAGTCAAGTGAATGTTATATGACCCAAAGTCAATAAGCATGTCAACTCTAGGTTAGTGACCCCTAAGCCATGGGGTCACCGACAAAAGTCCTACTTCCAGGTGATCGAAATTGATGAAATTTGCACATAAAGCTTAAGTCATGCTTAGAGATGGTTCTAAAAATTTTTAAACCAAGAGGACTTCATCTAATCATACTACAGCTACATGCCAGCTTAGGGGTCATTAACCCCACCGACCCCACGCCACCCCCCACCCCTCTGAAACTTTAGGGTCACTAATCAAAACCCTCGTTCTTGGAGGCCTAAGTTGATTAGATTTGGATCAGAGACTCAAAATGTCCTCAAAGTCAACTTCTTAAAGTTTCAAATCAATTAGACATCATTCGGGTTGAAGACAAGTTTACTGCTTCCACTGCAAGAGGACATTTACTTAGAACATGCAAGAAGCACATCACTAGTCAAAGTCCTACTTTCATAAGTACAAACCATATGAAATTTGGATTAATACTTCAAGATGCTCCTGACATCAGTCCTTCCAAGTTTCAAATCAATCCAAGGTAATTTGGGCCTCAAACAACTAAAACAAGAGCCCATTTTCATGAAAAGCCAACAGGGGGGTTAACCAACTTAAAAATGTCAAAATAGGATAAAATTTCTATGACACACTCAAAATACTATTAGAAAGCATTGCTCAAAGTTTCTTGAAGATCGGATATCGTTCGAACACCAAACAAATGAAAACAGGTCGCATATAAAAAATACAAAACTAGGTCTATCCGTGGCTACAGCCACGGTCACAGACACCTTCAAGGTGGTTTTCGACAATTCTGAGAGTTAATTCTCTTTATTTTGAAGTATAACTCCCCCAAAACTATCAAAAACCATACTAACTCACTCAGAAACCTATAAAAAGCACACTTTGGCTCTAAAAAAGGGTTCAAGCATGTTCCAAAAAGATTAAGCCAGGGTTCAAAGAGTTTCAACAAAGCTTTTCCTTTTCAAGTACTACAAGCATTCAAGTTTACTCTTCTTCTTCTCCTTCTAACTAACTTAAGGTGAAAAAATAGTTCAGAGGAGGAGAAGAGGTAGGCATATCACTTAGAGAAGACGAATGCCAAGGCCATCATGCGTACTAATGGATAAGGATACAGTCCTTTGGTTCTCTCACTTGACAGGGCTTTAGACCATTTTTGAAGTTGTGAGTAAGCCTCTTTAGGTTTCATTATGTTCCTTGAAAATTATAGGATTAGATTGACATAACTTTGGCTTCAGTTTGCTTGTACAAATATCCGATTTCAGATTTGAACAAAAATGATCCAAAACAAAAAAACAAAAAAAGTGATGATTACGAAAGCCTGTAGTTGATTCCACGGTCGAATTAAGCATCCTTAGTAGTCATTCAACACTCCAAAAGTCAAAAAACACACGTTCAAATGCTCTGAAGGCACTACAAAACCAAAACGAAGCAAAATCGAGACGGGGCACTGCATGTTTGTCTTCATTTTTTTTAATTTTGGTCCTTTTTTCTTGAATTTTATTGTAATTTTCAAGTTTGCATCACACTTGAGACCAAAGAGAAGGGTTGTAACTTTTCAAAATTTGCAAACAACCTGTATCCCGAGGTCAAAGCAATGGACCCATGTAAACAAAGGGAATTTAATGATGAACAATAATAATTTTTCCATTCTTCTTTACGCCTGAAATGTGTGAATGTTGGATTTAAATCTGTTGCATTTCACATCACTTTCGAGTGCAATCTGATCCTATAACCATTAACCTAAAGCCTTTTCGACTAAATCAACACTCTTTCAATTCATATAAGGGTGTTCATTTAGCTTGTGCACATCAAGGTGCAAGGTTCCTTCATTTGAACTGACAAGTTCATGTACTTCAAGGTGCAAAACTCCTCCATGAGTGCTTTTAAACCCATCAAAGACATCAAAGGCCTCAAACAGGGAGTCTTTAAAGTCAAACAAGTCCAACTAAGGTCAAAATTGGTCGATGACTATGGACCCATGATCATTACCCATTTTTCATAAAGCTCTGCTGTCACTGCCTTTTTCACATAGTACTCTACGGTCACAGGCCATTTTACACAACATCCCCTGGCCACAAGCCATTTTATACAATAGCCCACGGTCATTAGCTCACAGCAGTATTTTTCAACACATTTCTGGCACTCTTTCATGTTTTTTAGCACTTTTGCATGTCCTTTGACTCAGTTTGATCACAAATTAGAGCAAACAAATTCCCACAATAACTCCAATTTTCTATAGTGGCTAAAATGATGATGAATGAAAAGGAATCAAGTCCACATTTACACATTCAAACATAGAGAAAAATGGGAAATTAATTACAAATCATCATTAAATTCCATTTGTTTACTTGGGTTCAAAGCACTAACTTCAAAGATGCAGGTTGTTTACAAGTGTTATAAAATCACAACCCCTCCTTCTACTCTCAGATGTGATCCAAACTAAGGAAAAAAAATAGGAAATTTACATGAAAGAGGGGGGGCCTTAGATAGTGACCATGGATCCACAATCACTGACAGACAATGGCTAGGGTGCTAAAACTAGTGTTTTGTACCTTATTGGCTTCTAAAGTGCTTCGAAGGTACCAATACCTATGTTTTCTAGTTTTGGGAGTCATGAATGACAACTAAGAGTGCTAACTTCGGTCACGGATCGTGTTTGTTGTAAATCTAGAATGGTTGCATTTGTGCAAGCGAATGTGGCCAAAGTTGTGTCATTCTGCCCCTATGGTTTTCAAGGACTAGAATGAAACCTAAAGAAGTCTATTCGTAACTTTAAAAATGACCAAACTCCCTTTAAGTGGGGAAAAAAAAGGAAAAGGCATAGCTTCATCTATTGGAGTTCCTTTGCACTTGATGGCTTTGAAGCTCATCCTTTGTGAGTAGTGGTGATGCATACCTTCTACCCCAAAGTCATTTCTCACCTTAAGCTTGTGAGAGGAAGAAGTATGAAAAGAGTTGCAGGCCAAGTGCTTTAAGAATCCCTAACGCAGAACCTTGAAACCTCTGTAGACCATGTGGAGCTTGTTTTTATTTCTCCCTCGACACCCTTCCTCAAAGCCCAATTGTACCTTTTATTGGTTTCAAAGGTAGATGGGGTGGTTCCCAGCAGTTCGCATTTGAAATAAAGTGGAATAACCATATAAAACCATCCAAGGTTACTTTACATGTGTCAGTGACTATGCCCCGACTAGGGTCCCTTTACCTATGTGAACCATTTTCATCAGTTTGAGGCCCAAATGATGTTTAGACTTAACGAAACTTAAAGAGATGTTTTCTAGAACCCTTTTGAGAGTCTTATAGAAATTTCATCATATTTTGACCTCTTGAAGTTGGCCAACCCTCCCTTTGACTTTTCATGAAAGTTGGCTCTTATTTCAGTTGTTTGAGGCTCAAATGATCTCAAATTGACTTGAAACTTTGAGGAATTGATGTCAAAACCATCTTGAAGTGTCCATAAAAATTTAATATGATTTGGCTTTGTGGAATTATGATTTTAATTAGTGACCCACTTGTTGCATGTTCTAAGTCAGTATCCCCCTTGCATTAATGGTAGTCAGTTGGCTTTCCACCCAGATGATGTCTAATTGATTTGAACTTTGGAGGATTGATTTTGAATATATTTTGAGTCTCTCATCCAATTTCCACTAGCTTTGGCCTCTAAGAAGTAAAACTTTGGTCAGTGACCTCAAGGTTTGAAGGTCACTAACCCATAGGTTGACATGTACCTAAAGTAGAGTCAAATGAAGTCCCATTGGCTTAAAAATTTGTAAAGTATTTCTAATTATGACTTGAGATTTGGATCCAAATTTCATTAACTTTGGTAACCTAGAAGTAGGACTTTAATCAATGACCCCTAGGCTTGGAAGCCAATGGTCCAAATTTGACATGTTTTGTTGAATTTGACTCAAATGAGATCTAATTGACTTGAAAATTTACAAAACCACCCCTAAATATAACTTGAGCTTTCTCTAGGATTTTCAGCTAGTTTGATCTTCTTGAGGTACCACTTTGAACAGTGACCTCAAAGCGCTTGAAAGACAACCGCTTGAACTAGATTTCATTCAAATGATGTTTGAATGTCCTGAGACATTGAAGGATAGTCCTTGGATGTATTTCAAGACATTTCCATGATTTTTAGCTGATTTTGACAAGTAGAAATGTTAGTTGCTACAGGGCCCCCAAGGAAGTTAGGAGACAACTACTGCAGCTTAAGTTTGAGCTAAAATGAAGTCCAAATACTTTGAAACTTTGCAACATCAGCCTGGAGCATGTTTTGGACTTTCCATGTGATTTGGAGCCACTTGGGCAATCCAAAAGCTTGAGTGTGTCCACTGACCTAGTAGTTTTGAGTCAATGAACCTTAAATTTGGTTTTTTGCTAAGTTGAATGACCAAATGAAGTCCATTTGCTCTAAAATTTGAACTGCTGCACACTGAGTTCATCTAAAGTCTTTTGAGTAAGTTTCGTTAGCTCTATACATCTAGATACCATACTTGACCTGGCATTCCATTATTCTAGGGTTTATGTGCCTTTGGCTTAGTATTTGCTTGTGATGTCTTCACTACAATACTTGTGATGTTTGTGAATTTTTTTTAATGGGTCAACAAGTTCATTTAAGGCCAAATGGAGGGGTTGTAAAATAAAATTTATTGTAAAAAACTTGCATCCACAAGGCTAGAGCATGAATTGATGTAAAAATAAACTAGAGAAATGAAAACAAATGTCTATTGCTTTCTATGCTTGAATGTTGTGAACATAATACTTTTTTCACATTTTTCATGCAACAACAGTCAGTGAGGGGCTAGACTTATCTTGCATGAATAAAATTCATCATATGGAAAAGGAACTACCATTCAATCCATCAATCAATATATCAATCAATTACTAATACAATGTCAATACAAGTAGTCCTCCCAAAGCCTTTTCAATCAAAGCTGCCTAGGTTCAACACCTCGATCAATACCAATGGCAATGAAGGAAACACCAATCACAATGACAATACCAAAGAGGGAATCTTAGGTCCAATCTATCTTCTCGATGTGATCCCAATAATACAATACAGTTTCACAGCTGTAGGACATAATCAAGGCTTGTGGACATCAATATGGAAGTATACAATTAAATTTTGATTATAAAATAGTAAAAGAAGCATAACAATCCAACCCTGGTCAATGATTACCTTCTTTGTACAAGACTTCACTCCTTGGTCAAAGAAGCAAAAGAGGTCCTTGATATTCCATCGATTTACCTTGGTGTATAATTTATTATTGGATTTCCCATTGACTCAGTTCTATTAGTGCCAATCATATATGCACTACCCTAGTGTTATCAATTCTATATCAAGTCCAAGACCTTAGCTCTAATAGTCTCTTAAGAAAAATCAAGTTCAAGATGGAAGATTATATCTTTGAACCGCACGTGGTTTGTCAAGTCAAAGACTCAATTTGTGCCAACCTATCCAAGTAAATTGGTCTTGGGAAACCAAGTAAAAGGCCCCTAAACCCCTAAAACAATTAGTTAAAACGATATGGTAAATATGATTGAACTAAGCTGGTGTTTTCCTCAATTCCTAGTTAGGGGGTTGGTTAACCGCTGGTCATTTCGGTCACTTTGCTGTTTCTTTTCCACTAGCTAACTTTTTATCAAGTCTTGATTCTGGTTAGCTAACATAAGGGCTCTCAATTAACCGTAAAGCTAGCCGATATAAATCTGTTTTATTTTTTACCAAAGTAAGTAGCTATTGCTAGATGACTGTTGAGGGCAGCTAACTGAAAAGTTGGAATTGGTTAACCACCACTTAGTTGTTGATAGCCTCTCTATATATACTTGGGCTCTTTTCAATGGCATTGAAGACATCCAACATTTATGTGCTTTTGATAGCTCTTTCACTCACTAACACTCATCCTAAGCCTTCAAAATTCAATTTCCACTCACTCTCTAAGAAATGTAATTAAATCTACAAGCATTCTAAGCTCACAAAAGAGTGACTAGCGGAGTTCAGACCAATGGTGTTGAAGGTTGATTGAACCCCATAGGGAAAACCTTTTCTACTCTTCAATACCATCCTCCCCACTCTCTAATTGCATTAAATGCATAACTTTGAGCATTCAAAGCTCATTTAAAGAGTGTATAGTGGAAGAACACATTATTGGGGACAGGACTAACCTTTGGAAAAACCTTAGTCACCCTAGATCAAGACCTCACCCTCTCTTAGTTACGCACACATTGGAGTACTCTCAAGACATAGTTCAAGAGGCAAGTTCTTAGTTTAAATATCTCTTTTGTAAAGTGGATCAAACCTTAGTGATCGAACCACTAAAAGAAATAAAATAAAAGTCGGTGGATATAGACCTTCGCGATAAAACCACCACATTAAAAAATTAGGTGTTAAGTATTTTTGAGGTGAACCGATTGAAAAGCTCTCATGGTGAAAGCCAAGAAACCGTTGGTGTGTGGTTGCTTGAGAGTGGACACAGGTTAAGAACTGAACCACTATAAATGCTTTTGTCCATTTATCTCTTGATGCATTGTTTTACGTTCATTTATTGAGGTCCTTGTGCTAGAAAATTATACCTTACTTTGATTTGGCATACTGTCTACATGTGCTAGAATACTTAGTTCAAATTGGTATATCATTGAGTGTCTAGCACACATATCTTATATAGCTTATCTATCTTGATCACTTGATTGTCTTGAGTGTAGTTTTAAATTTGTGCAAATTAAGTGAATTTGAGCTTGTTTAAATTGAACTAATTTGTTAAACTAAAATTAGATGTTATAATTAGTCCTATTCACCTCTCTAGGACATAGAATTGGTGCAGCTTGTACACTCAATTTTATCCCAGTCCGATATAGATTGTACCTCATATATTATCCAGACAATCCTTAAGGGTATGTTAGCTCGAACATCCCTCACTCATTAGTCTCCCAATTGAACCTCGTAAGGATGGTACCAAGTCCCAAAACTAAGCCCAAAAGACCTAAGCTGAAGTCCATCTATAAAAGGAGATTGGGTGTCCACAGGTAGATGTGAACGTTCTATGGTTAAGCATGGGCAAACAGTAGCTCAATCATGGTTCATGGTTTAACGGTCCCAAATCTTCCAGCTTCTATCTTTGTAACAGCAAAACAGTCACGGTTAATCGTGATTACACTACAATTAACTCATGGCTAGCCCTGAAACTCACCAAGGCACAAAAGTAGAATGTTGTGGATCATTCAACCCCCCTGCAGACAAAAGCTAACATGAAACTCCATGGTTAAGCTGATCTCACCATGACTTCATCGTGGAACTATAGTAGAATTTGAATGCTCAAGTGCCTGCTCCAAGAACCGAAGCTAGGGATCTCATGATTGACCGTGAGACCTCTCATGGTTAATTGTGAGGCTTTAGAATCCTCAATCTGGGATCTGTTTTTGTTTAGAAAACTTGGGGTTTCAAGCCCCTTCTTCAAAACAACTTATGAACAACATTTTAGTAAGGACTAACCCTGTCCAATTCATCATAGAAAACTTCAAGCCCACACACATTCAATCGCATTTAAATAAAACTATATTACAATGGCATTTTCACTATTAACTAGAATAAGCGATAGGGCGTCTAAGATCAATTTAATACTACAATCAATCAATAAGAATGCACATCACAAGAAGCATATATATATAGTACTTATTTAGTGCACACGGTAAGCATTTAAGCTAAAATGCACATTGTATGCACTGGATAACTACTTTAAATATATATTAACTTGCCTTAGTTCGGAAAAGCTCTCATATGCAAAAACTTTGCTCAAGCCCACTTTAAAAAGCCAAATCCTTGGAAGGAAATTGAATAAACCAAAAATGCTAACATAAAACAAAAGAAGAGAGACTAATGAGTTAGGAAATCACCTTTCAAAGCTAATGAACCAAAAAACCCTAACTATTACAAGAAAAAACACATACCTAGGGTGGAAGGGGATGGAAGAAATCCTTGAAAATTGTATGAATGTGATGAGGAGGGCTTGATGAAGATGAAGGAGGTGATGACTAGTAATTTAGGGCCCTTAAATCTCCACTTTGAGCAAAGGAGAATGACAAAAAAAGAGAAAATGCAAGAAAGTGATTTTGAAATGAAGGGTCACGCTTGGAAAAGGGCTGGGATGAGGTTTCAGGCAATCACAGTTTAGTCCTCGAGATTCTTTGGGTTGGAATTGGAGGTCATTAAAGTTTTGGATTAAAACATGATAGATGGGTAAATTACATGAAATTAGGTTATCTACCCAGTGGACCTAAAATCTTACAAATAAACAATTATAGAAAAATTTTTCAAAGATTTCTAAAATTGTAAATTACCCCCTACTGTACCTAAGCAAACTCGAAAGTAAACGAAATTTTGCACCACGATACTAATAGTAAACTTGACTTGCTTAGCCTTTAATAGCATTTAGTTAAATAAAATATAACTAAGTAACACTAATTACACTATTAAGAGTCAAGACCTTACACCATGTAATGCCTCAAACCAGCTAGAGTAGCAACTTGGAATGATGTTATTCTATAGAGGGTAAAAAATAAAACAATCACCTAATTCAACCTCTACCGTACTGTATTGCCACACCCTTCTACAATACCCATTGACTTTTCTCCTTCTTGATACAGGATTCGATACGAATAAATGAAACCCAGGGATTTTAGCCATAGTTCTCAAATCAAGCAATCCGAGTAGGAAGGGCCATCCAGGCCAATTGACTTACTTGAGTGAGTTTGACCAAGAGTTTCGTGGAGTTATTCAGATATATTTAAGTTTGTTCAATCAAATGAAGCTTAATGAGTTGAGCCAGGGTGAACTCAGATTTGAGTTCTTGGTATGCTTAGGTGAATTCATCAGACTTAGGTGTTATTTTTCTTTTTCCATTTTCCCTTTGGAGGATTCGAACTCACACACTCTTGCCTCCTAAAGGCAGTGTTTGGTGTTGGTGACCTTTGAGATTTTGAACCATGTCTAAGCTTCATCGGGCTTTTTCTTGATGGACTGCATGTGGTGAGGTTTCCTAATAGAATTCCCTAATTTGACTCATCAACCCAACCTGAACTCGAACCACTTATTTTGGGTGCTGATTGACCCCTTCTATTTTCGGGATGGATTGGGGTGACATCTATTACCCAATTAGTAAAAGGGTAAGGTTCAAATTGATCCTTAACTTGTTAATTGACCCACCTAAAAAACTTACTCCAATTTGACTGAAACCCAACTAATTCTACTATGACCCAGTAACCTGACCTGAAACAACCAATATTTTTATTAAGAGTTCAAATTGACATTTTTATCTTTGGCATCGGATTCAGTTTGGCATTTTCATGGCATCGGATTCAGTTTGGCATTTTCAATCTCATTAAGAAATGGGTTGGGCTAGGCTTGTGCCTATGCAAATTACCCACTGTGCTCAACCCATTGCCTGCAACACTGGCAGGCCACTATTTTTAGGAGTTAGGAGGAGCTTCTTGGCCTTTCGCACTTTTTCTAAGTCCTACTTGTAGAATATGCTTGGCTGTATACATATAGCACAAGGAATTTTAAAAACACTCACTTGAAACTTGTGATAACAAGGGGGTGTTCTTATTCAGCTCCCACTTCACGCGATACATGTTGAGAGGAATCTTGCAAACTTGAGCTTTATTCTTCTAGACTGTAATTCACTTGCCCTTTAAGTTATTTCTGTCCTCCTAGGTTTTGAATTGGTGTGATGCTTGCCTCTGTTTTCTTTTTCCCTCTTTCTCTCTCATTATTTAGATTGGAAGTGGGTTGTACCGAAGAAACCAAACCAAATTGCGGTGAACCAATTGATGATTTTCCTGGGTTGCAAGTTACACAAGTAGTTGAAGCCAAGTTTATATGCATGTGGCTGTTGAACTAGAACAAATATTTCTGACTAGGAGACAAATTCGATGCTAGTCAAGAAGGATGCAAATTCTAATCCACATAAACCGCAACCTGCAGACTATATGGGATTATGGGTTGAGTGCAGGCCTGAAAATCCTGAACCCCATTTATATAGGGTGGATTGGATTTGACCTGTCTATTAAAAGGGGTCAAGCCTATAGACCCCCTGCTTGAGAAGTGATAAATCTAAATTGACCCTGAATCAACAGATATGTAACCTGTTTAACATAACTTGAATCTGACGCGGGTAGTCGGATGCCTTTCAAGAAATGACCCGCATAGTTGTGGGTTAGGTCAGGTTTCACCCATATGCGCTCTCTCAATTCCAACCATCTGCCCTTGTGAATTGGCACGCCTTTCTAGTTTGATAGTTATCAGACATATATCCATCGTGATTGAATTAAATTTGATTAAAAAAATTATAATTTAATAAATTGTTAAATTTTGAGGCTCTAAAATTAAGAATTGAGATGATATTGTCTTTTCTCTTAAACTCACACCGAAAAGTTTCAGTAACTTACTTCCTCATGATTGTCATACATTTAAAGTAAACCCGACAAGAGGCTGAAATAGTTTTTGCAGTAAAATATATAAGTTTCAAACCTTTTGGAAAAAATTTTTAACTACATCCTTTAACAACACCGAAATATCTAATATTACTCTAAATGTTCAAAGTTTTCTCCAAGGCAACATTTGTAGCAGTGTTTGCTTTTTCTATTTTTATTTTGAATCCAGATTTTAACTACAAAATAAAATTTAAACTTTAATTTGCAATGGGCTTTAAATCCAAATATCTACATGTGGCCCCACTTTATGAAGAATACCAATTGCAGCACCGCGAAGCTTCACTGGTTCTGGAAAATTTTTTTTTTTTTTTGGTAACCCAAACTAAGGGGTTGGGACATGAATACAATACACAACTCAATACTCACTCAACTCACACATAAAAGCTAATTGGGACTTGCACATGTGAAGACACACAACTCACACTTGCAGGGTAATAGGGACCCGCACATGTGAGGACCCTTGACCTCCCAATGAGAACAAGAACGCCTTACCACTAGGGTAAGGAGTTGTTCTCAATTTTGGAATTTAACATATATATGACATGTGAACAAATATAATAATAATAATAATTGCTCGTAAATTATCTCTAGATTAGTGAGGCTGGTGCCAATTCAAAGGATGTAAGTGTTTGCTAAGGAATTGGATTGATCATGGTGATGAGAAACGAGTTTGTTCACTCTCACTAATTTAGAGATAATTTATGAGTAAATATTATTATTATTATTATTATTATTATTATTATTATTATTTGCTAAGAGGTAACTTTTCATGAATTTATATGAGAGACAACCTTTTCACCACCACAAAGGATAGCCCATGACAAATCCAACTCGCTCATACTTACTAATCCTCCATGAATTAACTCTTCCTAATTTGGTAATAATCTTAATAATATTCATTGTTGAATTATATCTCATGAAAAGAATAATTTAAAACAATCGTGAACAAGCATTATCTCAAAACTAAGTCTGTCTAGCATGCCACATCCCCAAGATAGTAGGGTTCGAAACCACTGGCCTCATTTTTTCACAAAACACACATAGTTTATCTAATTTTGGGCAAGAAACAAATCCGTTCCAAATGGCCTTGTTTGATATGGACTATTTGGTTAGATAAGAAAACGGATTAAAGTAGGATTTTTAAATCTGATTGTGCAAAATATTTTTGTAAATTTCTCAATATTTAAAATGAATTATCAGTTGATTCTTGACCCCATGGTTGTTGTTAATATTCCTAAGAGGATCAACGGTTCAAAACTTGATATAAGGGCCCACAAAGTTCAACAATTTAGATAAAATGGTTCACGTTCTTTTGCAAATGTCTTTAAATCCATGAAGGATGAACTGTTGAATTTTGGTACACTGGCCGCTCATAGTGTAATCAATAGTTTGCATGGTTCATATTTTCTATTATGACCTCACAATTATCAAAAAAAAGGTAGAAATGACTGTGTGTAGAGACGCCCAAAACCCATCAAGTTGGCTAGGAACATGAACGGTCAATTGGTTTTACTAAATTTATTGAGATCAACAAGGAATCAAAGACTAGTTTTCATCCCCATAGTTGTTTCTGGCTAACTAAAGAGGATCAATGGCTTTGATCGTGATTATAGGACCCATAAAAGTCCAAAAAGTAAGATCTATGGCTTTGTATGTTCACAAAAATATCGAGATTCTTGAGAGATCAATGGCAAAAAAATTGAGACAACAATCATTTTTGACCTTTTCAATACTTTTAATGGTCCAGATTATTGTTTAGGGTCCCAGATTTTGAAGAAAGAAAAAGAAAAAACGTTGATACTAAAACTACTGCCCAAACCCACACATCTTTATGCTTCAGAGGCACATATCTATTTTGATTCCTGCCATTTTCCTTCTTACCCAAAATAGAGGAGATTCCTCCTTTTGTGGATTGAAACAGATTTGTAAAAATGGATTTCCAAACACTCAAAGAACTTATTTGTGCCGCAAGTTTTCAGCAGAAAACCGTAGGCACAAGGCGCTAGAAAACTTTCATGTTCAGTGCAGCAACGAAAAGGTCACTACTTCTGTCCCTTTTAGCTTGTTTTTCTGTGTGAAATGGGAACCGGAGTTCTGAAGAGCCTGCATAGGAAATGACTGCCAGTTTTCCTCTTGTGGCTTTATCCAAATGCACCCAAATGCATTTTGAATCCGCGTTAAGAGAATAAGAGATAGGAAATAGACTTGCCAAACTGACACTTTGTCCATTCATTACTCTTCTTTGTGCCCCATTTGAAGCCTAAACCGTTCAAAAGTTTCATACCCTAGATGTGTGAAGTTTCATATATATATTTTATCCTCTTAGATTTTGAGAAAATATGTAAAAGCATTATTTTATGTTGGTTAATTCATGGGTTGTACAAAGTTATTGTGTTTAATTAATTGTGATTTCTAGAATGGAATTCAACCACGAAGGCACATTGATCACAAAGCCATCTCAATGGAAAGATAATAAATTTGGTTTGAAGAAGATGCTTAAATTTGAACCTAAGAAGAAAAACCCTAGATCTATTCAATAATCTGAATGAAAAAGATTTGACCATAAAGCATCTGAATGTGTAAATAGAAAAGAGAATAGATATGGTAAAGTTAATGATTTTAATAATGTAGA
The DNA here is from genome assembly GCA_037013555.1 of Sextonia rubra. Classification (NCBI taxonomy): domain Eukaryota; kingdom Viridiplantae; phylum Streptophyta; class Magnoliopsida; order Laurales; family Lauraceae; genus Sextonia; species Sextonia rubra. The sequence goes on from JASUAD010000011.1 coordinate 15,045,844, forward strand.
AAACCCATTTCCTGACACTACCAGTGCCATGCATATTGCTTGCATAGCTAGGTCTTCATGTGTTTTTTCTTACCATGGTCCTAATAGTGATAAAGATGACGTGTTGAACAACGAGCTAGATTTGGAAGTGAAGTACAACACATTGTATGAAGAGTGTGTCACAAGAACCAAGTTTAGGAATAAGATTGCACACCAGTAGAAAGCTTCCGAAGATCAAGTTGTAGCTCCCAAGTCTGAATTAGTGGATTGACATGTAAGGTTAAACTTCTAGCAACGCAAAAAAATTCAATGAATGAAAAATATGATTCATTGTATGATGACTTTGAGCTACAAGCAAAAGAGTTGGAGTCTCTTAAGAAAGATTGAGCTCTCTTAAGAAAGATTGAGCTCTTGCCAAACAGAAAAAGAAGATGTGAATGGCAAACTAAAGATTGTATTGTTTGAGCTGGATTCTACAAAATACAAATGCTTGTTTGAAAAAAGATGAACACCGGCTCAAAAATTATTGAAGACATCTGGAGCAATTAAAAAAGGCCTTATGACACACATGTCTCAGTTATGATAAAAGTGCATCTACTTCAAAAGTTAAAGGTAAATTTATGTTTACTTTAAGTAATGCATACTCTACTCCACTTGCTGCAAATGTTAATAATATTCAAAGTAGTACAAAGAAAAAGAATGTGTCACAGTCTGCACGCACAGCCATATGTCATCATTATGGAACTAAAGGACACATTCAACCCCAATCTAGCTAATTCATGGGTTGGACAAAACTCTTGGTCCATTAAGTTGTATTTTATACTTCTTTTAGTATGCACTGTGATATGAGTCGCCGAATGAACTGAAGTGAAGAAATTGAAGAAAAGTGATAAATTGAAGTGTTTTTCTAAGGATAATATGGATTAAAAAGGTCACATCTCACAAACCGAGTGTCGTCATAGGCAAGCTACCTGCCATTGAAAGGCTCGTTTCAAGTAGATATCTGTGGAGCCCAATTTTACATCAATTAGAGTTAAAACGACAAAGTTATAACTTCAGGAAGTTAACAGAAAATTGTGTTGAAATTCATCCAGTCAATTAGGCAAACATTCGATTGATCCAACTTGAGACAAAACCTTTATCCGATTGATCCTACCTTTAACCAATCGATCAAGCGACGCACAGAAACCTACCGACCTATGTGGATTTTTTTTTTTTTTTTGGTACCAGAGTTGTCTATTTGGTTCCTATATGGACTTTAACCCTAAGGCACGAATTGTTAGTTATAAATAAGGTTCCTCTCCTAACCCTAAACATGGATCTCATTATTTTGAATGGAGATTTTACAATGAAGACTATCTTCTCTAGAGCTTTCACTGGGAGCTAAAGTGATAAAGCTTTGTTCTAAAAGAACAATTGCTTCCACATCTCTAGTAGAAGTTTTGAGGCCACCTTGAGTGATGAAGGTGTGAATAGCAGTGCACGGCGAAGGAGTCTTTGTGAGAAGAAAGAGTTGCTGCAAAAAGAACTCAATCCTTAGGGTACGAAAAGGGTATAAATATATGTTGTAACTGTTTGAATTTGCTTAATAGTTGATCTTTGGTGGATTCGTAGTTTTTTATCAATTGGCATTTTTTACTTTAAAATCGTGCCTTCTTGTGATGTGTGCTTGTGCTTGTTTGCATTTAATTTCCGTTGCGTATACGCATTGTCTAATTATTTACAATCAAGAAATCACATACATATTTGAGACAAACCACATCCCCCCCCCCCCCCCCCCCCCCCCACCCAACACACCCCACAAACCACCAAAATATGCAAGGAGTATGATCCTACCTTCCACATTCATGAGGTCCCATAATTCATGATTCATATTGCTCAATATTTTTATAGAAATGATAAGCCTCATTGAAGTTTTATATCATACATATTTTGAAATTTAAGTAAAAAATATAAAAATAGCTCATTATCATTTTCTTTTTTTTCCTTTTCTGCAGTCATGTGTGCTCCAAGTTCACGATTTGAACCGGTCAACAGACTCATAGAACTCATAAATCCCAAGATGTGAATTTTATATGTTATATCCCCATAGATGTTAAAACTATGTGAAAAAACCATGAATAGCCTAATCCCACTTTTTGACTTTCCACGCTCTCGTGGGGCTTTAGGATTAGGTAAGCTCTATAATGTGTGTAGATAGTTTCAAGAGAATTTTACCAAAAAAATCCTGTTACATTCACTTGACATCAAAAAGGGCCTAAAAGACATGTATCTACCATAGTAATCTCAGGGGCTCTTTTTCATTTATTTTATTGATTGTTTTACCAAGCGGTGATATCCCCACTAACTTGTATACACAAGTGGGGATATCCTTATTCATTTTTTATTCTTCTTCATAGTGAAGCAGTTATATCCCCACCCGGGTCATATTAAAAAATATTTTAAATTTATTCCTCTGAATGATGCTTGCATGGTGGTTAGATGGTGATGAATGAAGTTGAAGATAATCATGAAAGAAAAATGTGAGAGATGTGTCTTGGTAATAATTAGGAGTTTGTTTATGTATTGTGAATCGAATTGGTAGAGAAGGAGATGAAGAGGAACTGCAATTAGATGATGATAGGGTAGAGGTGGAATGGAAATGAGCATATCGGCTATTCAAGGAGATAAAAAAAGATGCTAAGAAATGATACTGAGAAAGGTAGGTTGTAAAGAAAAAGAATGGAATGGGAATAAAGAAAAAAATGAAAGAAAGAAGAGAGGAAATGATGGGTTCAAGAGAGAGAGAAGGTGAGTTCTCTCAGATAAGGGTGATATTTAATTTGTTTAATTGAAAGAAAAAGAATGGGCTCAGATGAATTTGTTTAGGATGTGGGAGAAAAAAAGATGAAGAAGATGATGGATTTAGATGAGTATGTGCTATTAGAGTGTTTTGATAACAACCTCCCACACGTGCCCAAGTCCCTAACCATTGAGGTGATTATATCACGAGAGAAAATGTTGTGTGGGCAAGGGTTTAATTGGTAAAAGTGGAAAGAGTTGGAAGAAGGAGGAGGAGAGAAAAGGAAGATGGGGAAGAAGGAGAAAAGACGAGTGGGGATATTCCTACTCGATATAACAATGAGTGGAGATATCACTACTCAACAAAACAAAAAAATAAAAAATAAATAAGGACACCTGGGACCACTATGGTAGATACATGAATTTTAGGTCTTTTTTTTTTCTATATAAAATCCAGAGGATTCTTTTAGTAAAATCCTCTAGTTTCAACATTTTCTTTTTTTTCTTTTTTCTTTTTTTTTATTGCTTTTCAAACGCTATTGATTCTTTGTAATTTTCTCCAATCATTTTATTTGCCAATAAGTAGCTTACTTTTAAGTTTTATCCAATCAATTCAATATTCGATCATTCATTAGATTTGACATGGAATATAAATAATCTTTCTAAGATTTAGAATTATTATTAGTTTTTCTACAGCTGAATAAATATATTTTTTATAATAATAGTAGTAATAGAAATAATAGTTATAATAATAATAATAATGATGCATTGAGAAGCTAGAGGTTTTTGAAAATTATAATGGTTTAATGATATTTGAAAATAAGGATTAATCAACTTTGATTCTTAGTAACATGTTAAATAAGAGATAAGATATCATCTAATTTAAACCTCTCTCTCTCTCTCTCTCTCTCTCTCTCTCTCTCTCCCCACCCTAAAAATATATGGAAAATAAAAAATACATAAAAAATTTACAAATTCTAGTTTGATTTCTCATTTGAAATGATAAAAGTTAATCCAAATTAAGAGATATAGATTTTTGTTTGATTCATTTGCCATTACATTCCTCAAATTTTCTCTTTTATTTGATATTTCTTCTTTTTTTTATTTAAAAATATTTTCATTATATACATATATATATCTCTCTATAATGGGAGGAGTGAAAAAGTAGCCCCATGCCACAAGATTATTCTTGCCCTTAATTTTAACAGTTTTAATGTATAAACTTTGAAGGCATCATAACCATACATTATTTTAAAATTCAATGCAGATGTGAGTGAAACTGAATGATTGTAAAATCAAGCATGAGGCTAGATCATGGGATGACAGGAATATCAAAGGGACTTTATAGATCAAATATGGGCCCATGTGGATAACGTTTTCCCAAATTTCTTATATATGTGCAGTAGTGGAATTAGAAACTTCTCCTTTGAAAGTTCACTACATGAAAAAGAAAATTTTTTAGGAGGCTGTATGTAAAAAGGAAAACCAGTGAACTTTGACAGCGATTTCGGGTCAGACCCTGAATATTCTGGACTGGACCCAAACTTGACTATGAATCGGAGCCGTATGTAAAAAAGAAAACCAGTGAATTTTGACAATGATTATGTGTCAGACCCTGAATATTCTGGACTCGGACGCAAACCTGACCATGAATCTAATTCCCTATTTCTGAAAAGAGTCCGGTCATTGAGGTATCTCGATTGTCTATTCATACATCGCCCCAGTTATAAATTCTACTAGAATTGTCTCTTTTTTTTTTTTTTTTTTTTTTTTATTTGCTAATAGAGGTGTCCTGGATTAGTGGGCCAGGCTAATCCTATCAAGACAAAAAAGAGTTGGATAAATTCCCTGTGATCCTAGTGTGGTAGCTCAGCTTCAATCCACAACCTTTGAAAGCGAGTTGGGTCCTAAATAAGTTGAGCTATGTTTATATGTGAAAAAGGGGAGGAAATTCAAATATGAAATCACGAGTTCAAACTAAGTAGACAAGTTGCATCAAGCATGAACCGTATCTTAACTTTGATTTGTTATAGGAATTGAGTTGTAAATAATAAACAAAGATCCCAATCCTTTCCATAGAAGTGGTGGAAAGGGTCAGTCCATATTATAACCTTAATCTAAACTCCTCTGGCTAACTGAAAGGACAAGCCGAGTTGAACCGGGCTTTGAAAAAAATTGAGTTTGAGCTCGACTACCTGATCCACAGTCTACTTCATAAAGCTTGAGTTTGAGATTGAGCCATACCCCCAACCCCACCCACCCCCCAACGGTCACCACTTGATACGAGCTGAACTACCCCTAGCTCAAGATTGGCTGGTGAACTGAATAAGCGCTCAAACAAGCACTAGCTCAAGATTGGCTGGTGAACTGAAAAAACGTGAGCCCAAGACCAACCAAGCTGAGTCAAGGCTTGACCCGTTGACGCGCTTGTCAAGTTAAGTTGATTGATTTGATTGGGCCTATACAAACTCGGAATGATTCATTCAGCTTTATTTATCAAAGTCAAGTTTGACTTGACGGAGTGTGAACGTACGTGTTTACACGAACGATGGGTGGTTGTAGTCAACTGCCACTCCAAAATTGGATCATGTCATATTGGGTGGTGAATATGTTGTGGGTCCAAATTTTTCCTACCCTGAGAGTACGAGCCTACGATGGTTGGATGAGTTTTGTACGTGCGTCACCTTTTTAAAAAGATAAAAATAGATCAAAGTGATGATCCCATCATCAAATTAATCACACATAAATAATGATATCTGCTTTTTGAACTTAATAATATGTATTTTACACGTAATCAATTTGATTAAGGATTTGTATTCTAGGATAAGTTCTATGGATTAATTTATTTTACTGGAAGTGAGTCGGTGGGAGACTCGGTTGCACCATTCCTTTTCCGGGTCTCTTCTAGAAGTGATAGAACGTGCGTACATGTTGACGCAATTGGCAACCGAAAAACATGAGCTGAAAATTGAGATCTATGGCTTCATATGTTTCACAAAAATCTAGAGATTCTTGATAGATTAACAGCTGAAAATTGAACCATCAATTGTTTTGGCCTTCTCAATACATTTAACGGCTCATATTATTATTTAGGGTCCAAAATTTTGAAAAAAGAAAAAGAAAATCGTTCATACTAAAACTAGTCCCAAAACCCACACATCTTTCCGCTCTAAAGCGTAGATCTATTTTAATTCTTGCACTTTTCCTTGCTACTCAAAATAGAGGAGTTTCCTCTTTTGTGGATTGAAATGGATTTGTAAAAATAGGTTTCCAAACTATCTAAAGACTTGTTTGTGCTGCCGGTTTTTAACAGAAAATCGTAGGTGACAAGGCACCAAAAAACTTGCTTGTTCGATGCAACAATGAAAAGAGCACTATTTCCATCCCTTTTAGATTGTTTTTTCATGTGAAATGGGAACCGGAGTTCCAATGTGCCTGCGTAGGAAACAACTGCCAGTTGGCATAATCCAAATGCAGTCTAAATGCATTTTGAATCCACTTTAAGAGAATAAAAGGTTGGAAATAGTCTTGCCAAATTGACACTTTGTCAATTTATTGCTCTTCTTTGTGCCCCATTTGAAACTTGAACCTTTCAAAAGTCTCATACCCCATATGTGTGAAGTTTCATATATTTTATCCTTGAAGATTTTGAGAAATATGTACAAGCATTATTGAATGTTGGTTAATTCATGGGTTGTACAAAGGTACTATGTTTAATCAATTGTGATTACTTCTAGAATGGAATTCAACCACAAAGACACATTGAGCACAAAGCCATCTCAATTCAAAGACAAAAAATTTAGTTTGAAGAAGATGCTTAAATCTGAATCTAAGAAGAAAAGCCCTAGATTTATTCAATGCAAAGGATTTGGTCAAAAAGCATCTGAATGTATAAATAAAAAAAAAAGATGTGGTAAAGTTAATGATTCTGAAAATACAGGAAACCCACTTTCTGACACTGCCAGTGCCAAGTATAATACTTTCATGGCTAGGCCTTCACATATTTTTTCTAATTGTGGTCCTAATAGTGATAATGATGACCCGTCGGATAAAGAGACAGGTTGGGAAAAGAAGTACAACACATTGTATGAAGAGTGCCACGATGACCAAGTTTGGGAATATGGTTGTACACAAGTCGAAAGCTTCCGAAGATCAAGATATATCTCTCAAGTTTGAATTAGTGGATGTACATGCAAAGGTTAAACTTCTGGAAAAGCAAAAAAATTCAATGAATGAAAAATATGATTTATTGTATGATGACTTTGAGCTACATGCAAAAGAGTTGGAGTCTCTTAACAAAGATTGAGTTCTTGCCAAGTGGAAAAAGAAAATGTGAATGGCAAACTGAAGATTATATTGTCTGAGCTGGATTCTACAAATGCCTATCTTAAAAAGATGAACACTGGTTCGAAAATTCTTGAAGACATCTGAAGCAATCAAAGAAGGCCTAACAACAAAAGTGATCGCAGTTATGATAAAGTTGCATCTACTTCAAAAGCTAAAGGTAAATCTGTTTTTACTTCAAGTGATACATATTTTACTCTACATTCTGCAAATGTTAATGTTCAAAGTAGTATAAAGAAGAAGAATGTGTCACAGTTTGCACGCACAGCCACATGTCATCATTATGGAATTGAAGGACAGATTCATCCTCATTGTAATAAGCTGAGAGCTTTACCTAAGAACAAGTAATGGAAAAGCAATTTTCTGAGACAAAGATTAAGATAAGAGCTATTTGAGTCAGAAAATCTGTCTTGCCTACTGATTTGGTACGCACTGCTCCGCAAGTTACTAATTCACAAGTGTAGGTAGCAAACACTTCACGCCCCTGATAAAAAGATCAAACTCCCACCCCCAATGTTGCTACAAATATACAATTAAGGGGGTGTTGTGTTCAAGGGAGAGTTACTTCTAGATCCGAATTGATAGTTATATTGCATGTTAGCATCATTACCTTTTTCAATTATGGACAAAAAAGGAGAGAATAAGAAAATCAGAGGGAGATATGAAGATTTAGACATGCTGAAGATACACGGTATTCAGTTGATAATTGGTACAGTGCTGATGGTACATTTTTTTTAAATTCAATATACTCAATGTAATTTTAGTTTTATTTTGGATAAATTGAATGAATAGAGAGTTTTGTCCATGAATTGCCAAAAGGGGAGAGCGAGACATTATTGTATATTAGCTAATTCATGGATTAGACAAAACTTTGGGTCCATTAAATTGTATTTTATACTTCTTTTGGTATGGATTGTGTTATGAGTCATCGAATGAATTGAAATGAAGAAATAAAAAAAAAAGAGATAAATTGAAGATCATATCTCACAGACCGAATGTAGCCGTATGCAAGCTACCTGCCATTGAAAGGCTCGTTTCAAGTAGATAGCCGTAGAGCCCAATTTTGCATCAATCGGACTTAAAACGACAAAATTATGGCCTCGTGAGTTGCAGAAAATTATGTTGAAACTTATCCGATCGATCCGACCTGAGACAAAAACTTTATCGATCGATCCGACCTTTTAACCAATAAATTGAGTGACGCATAGAAACCCACTGACCTGCGCGGAAATTTTTCTTTTTTGTGTCAGAGTTGCCTATTTGGTTCATACATGAACTTTAACCCTAAGGTACGAATTGTAGGTTATAAAAATGGTTCCTCTCTCAACCTAAATAGGCATGCTCATGGGTTGAGCTAGCCCTAGCCACACCCGAGCTCAACCCGCTTTTGCCCGGGCTTGGACCTTGGGTATAAGTAATTGGGCTGGGCTTGATTTGAAATTTTAGGGCCATTTGTTTTATGGGCCGGCTTGGGTTAAATGGTAGCAAGCTCGAAGCCCTACCCAGCCCAAATGGGTGGATTAAGTTATAACTTCTCCATCTTACGTTTTGTATGTTGCATACAAATCTTTATAGTAAAAATTTTAAAAATTATTTATCAAAAAACACTATTAAAAAAGGAGACAATGTTCGTTCTAATTGGTTTGTACTAGATAGATATCTATTGGTTGCACCAACGTAGTTATGTTTTGTTCATAAGTCATATGCTTTTATTAAAAATTGAGGTAATATAAACTCAAAGAACAGAAAAGATAACTTTATATAAAAATTGCAATCACTTCTAATAAAATTTTTTTTTATTATTTTAGATGGATTCATTGGAATGTATCCGTGTGTATGAATAGGAACTAGTGCATGATAGCCATGTTGACCACTATTAGAGACCAATTGATAGCCATGTTAATAATCAGGCCTGAATAAGGCTAGGCCTGATTAGCATATGGGCTAGGCTTGGGTTTAATATATTTTATGTGGGCATGGGCCCGAGCCAACCACTTATGTCCCAAGTAGGGCTTGGGTGGGGCCCGGGCTTAAGGATTTTAATCCAGGTCAGGCTGGACTTGGCTCAGCAATCCCAAGCCTAGCCCATGAGCACCCCTAATCCTAAACATGGATCTCATTATTTTGAATAGAGATTTTATAATAGAGATCCTCGTTTTTAGAGTTTTCATTGGTAGTTGAAGTGCTGAAGCTTTGTTCAAAGAGAACAATTGCTTTTACATCTTTTATAGAAGTTTTGAGGCCATCTTGAATGATGAAGGTGTGAGTTGATCAAGTAGAGAGTAGGGGTGAAAGAATGTCTATGAGCAGAAGGAGTAGTAGCAAGAAAACTCAATCCTTAGGGTGCGAAAAGAGTGTGAATATATCTTGTAACTATTCAACTTTATTTGAAATTTGATCCTTGTTGAATTCATAGTTTTTTACCTGTTGGGGTTTTTCACGTTTAAATCGTGTCTTCTTATGGTATGTGTTTATACTCGTTTGCGTTTAATTTCCACTACGTATATATATTGTCTGATTGTTTGTAATCTGGAAATCATATAAACACTTGAGACGCCTAGCCCTCCTCCCCTAAAAATAAAAAAACCTTCAATATGCAAGGAGTATGATCCTACCTTCCACAGTCATGAGGTCCCATCATTCATGATTCATACTGCTCAATATTTTTATAGAAATGATAAACCTCATTGAAGTTGTATATCATATACATTTTGAAATTCAAGTAAAAAATATAAAAATAGCTCAACATCATTTTCTTTTTTCCTCCTTTTTTGCAATCATGTGTGCTCCAAGTTCATGATTTGGACCGTTCAACGTCCTCATAGCACTAAGAATTCCCAAGATGCGAATTTATGTGTTATATCCTTGTGGTTGTTAAAAATATGTGAAAAGACCATGAATAGCCTAATCCCACTTTTTGACTATTCGTGCTCTTTTAGGGCTCTAGAAATTGGGTAGGCTCTATGATGTGCATAGATAGTTTCAACATGTATCGTATTCCTTTTTCTTTTCTTTTTTTTTTTTTCCGTTTTTTGCTTGCTTTTCAAAGGCTATTATTTCTTTGTAATTTTCCCCAATCAATTTATTTGCTAATATGTAGCTTACTTTTAAGTTTTAGCCAGTCAATTCAATATTCGATCATTCATTAGATTTGACATGGAATATAAATAATCTTTCTAATATTTAGAATTATTTTTAGTTTTTCGACTGCTGAATACATATATATATTTTTTATAATAAAAGTAATAATAGAAATAATAGTTATTTTTATAATAATAATGATGCATTGAGAAGCTAGAGATTTTTGAAAATTATAATGGTTTAATGATATTTGAAAATAAGAATTGATGAACTTTGATTCTTAGTGATGTCTTAGATAAGAGACTAGCACTTCAGGGTCCGCGCGCAATATAGGTGTTTTTTAAAATGTTAAATTATTTGTAAATAGAAACATTTATAAAAATTCAAATGAATTGTAAATTAATATTAACATAAAATTCATTACACAATCATAATTTAAATAGAATCTTTAAAACCAAATGTTTTAAGGATAAATAAATAAGTAAAATGGGCCAATCAAATTATGTAGCATGTTGTATTAGAGCATTGGAAAAATTGAAGATTAACTAAGTCTAATATAATATTTAATGAAGAAGGAAACTTGTGAAAGTAATGTCAATTTAAAATATTTATGGTACATATCTTGAGTTTCTTTTGCAATTCTTTAGTGTTTCGGTGGCTCCCCACTCAATAGCAACTATATAACTTTCGATCTCTCTTTTTATATTTGGATATAGCTGGTTTTTTTTTCTTTTCTTTTTTTTATTCTTTTTTTTTTTTCCTGAGATTTGGTTGCTTGTTCCGTCCTTGGGGGCTCAATGAGCTTTTTGTTCTCTTTTCTCTCTCTTTTTTTTTTAATCCACATGATTGCTATCCAAAATAAGATATGCATTTGCTGTTGCGGAGCCATGCCATTTCTTCCCGAGTTTGTTGAGTACGTAATGTGTTGGCTCGGCAATTCCAGAAAGAATCTTCTGCTGACTACCTTTTCATTCATGATGGTGGGCCACATGTTTTGCTAAATCTAAACCATGAGATAACTTGTACTTGCATGTAAATATTTGACTATATAAATCTCATCCGATTATAGTGATGATCTGCGTTGGACTCATCTATGGATTTACTCATATAATAAAAAAGAAATTAATTAGCGAGATTAATCCGATGGCAACAACTATCACTCTGATTGGCATGCAGTTCAATCCAATGGTGAATGGATTGTCAAATTGGGTTAGTGCCGATCAATAGGGAATTAAGATCTTTCTGTTAATAGGATCTTTATGTTAATTTCCCAATGATTTGAAGAAGGAAAGAAGATCAACACATGCATTCTTCTTTTTAAACTCAAGTTTTGAATTAATCAGCCCACCGTACTGGAATTACATCTTTCTTGGGTCCCATGTACGCATATACCCACCCAGTGTGTCCCACAAATATTGTTGATATTTAAATTAATCCCCAATAGATTGGATACATCATGAAACTTAATTTGTTGTCCAAGAAATAATAATAATAATAATAATAATTCGATATTTTTGTTGTGCACAGAATGTAAATCATGCTTACTCCATTCCATGATTTATGAAGTGGGTACATTCCATGATTTACGTAAACAAAAGATTAGCCCCAAAAGTTAAGAATATTTAATTGAATTGTTGGATGATGATATGGTTAGGAGAATTAGTTGTGGCTATGATTTATTTCATCATCTTCTACTCAGAGTCAACCAGCACAATAAACAGATAAAAGATCAGCCATTAAAACAAACAAAGAATCATATATATATATATATATGAAAAATACTTCAACAAAAAGAATATAAGAGAATCTCCACCTTTGATATGGATCATTAATCATCCACTATTTGATTTCCATGGAACCACACTATGTGCTTAATAATCTGGGTTTGGGGCCAGAGAATCAACTTCTTATTGTTATTATTATTCTTGTAATGAGAGTCTCTCTAACAAAAAGAAGGAGGAGGAGGAAGAGCTATCTGTTATGGATGGCTGCCAATAAATCAAAGATTAAACATCATGCACTTCAAGAAGACTTTACTGTTGTATCCAATTATGAAATTTTATAGGGAGCTAAATTAATGAGAACCATATTATACTTTCTTTGGCTTGAAAGTGCATAGGTCTCTCTTTATGGTGATGAATATGAAGTCTAGATCCTTTAGTATCCAAATCCATCAATAGAGAGATGCGGTCAAATTGGAGAAGAATAGAGTAACAAATTGGATTTGTTTTTAAGAGACATGAACCCTGAATTGGAATGGAGGTAACATGTAAAATTCTGATGGGATGTGATTGATAGATGGGGCTCACTTGGAGACTAAATTTGTGGTGAGATGAATAGGGACTGAAATATAATCAACAATCTTCCTAAAATCAAGGATTGAAAATCTTAGAGGCTTCTTCAAAGTAGTATATATATATATATATTTTTTCAATCTTATATATTTTCAATCTTCTTCAACATAGTTATACTACTTGATGAGCAAATTTCTCATTTTCTATATATATATTATAGAAAGAGTCAATGATTAGCCATATGCTCCACTTGTTTTGTGATGTTTGGAAAAGTTTGGAAAAGAATAATGGGAAAGATTGTAGGGACGTATGGGAGAAATTCTAGGAGATAGAAGAGATATTTTAGACTTTAGGGATGCCACGTGTCATGTTCCCCTTCCCTCACGTGAAGTGGGGAATTCTCTTAATATATACTAACGCTTCAGTGCCTGCACCCAACGTGGGCATGAAGAAAAAATTGTTAAAATTAAATTTACAAAACTAAAAATTTTAAGAAAGAAGCTTATATTAAACATAATGAAATTCAATTAAATGCACACTTTGTAGTGGCTAAAATTTTCATATCTACTAGTTGAGAGTAAAAAAAAATGTTGAGATTAAGTCATCCTTGACGATTCAAGGAATTACATGTGGGCTGAATTAAAACTACACACACAATTGTATTGGATTAAAAAAAAACTATATTGGCCTTAACATAAAGATAGAGATTCAGAAATTAAATAAAGCAACTGAAATTTTAGGCCTATATTATTGAGATGATATTTTATAAATTGGGTTTACATGAGTCCAATTCAATCTATACTTATGGATAACAATATTAGTACTAATACAAGCTCTCAAAACCCTATGGTTCTCAGATATGAGACGAATGTGGAAGTGACAATCATTGACAGACCATGCATGTTGAAAGAATACAAATCTCTCATAGCATAATAAAGTGTCAGATATAAAAACTACATGAACCCTTTTGTTTGTTGGTATCTAGATGTTAGAGGCAAAGTCCTGGCCTAGGGCATCAAGTGAGTAGACATGAGGATCATTTTGGAGATTGATCTTTGTGCACCTTACCATGCTATCTTCGTCCTCATGTATGCTCCAAACCATAGGCTTATCGTAAATAGAACATATAAAAAAAAAAAAAAAAACAACAACAACTGCATAACTCAAGTAGGAAATAAAACAGCTAAAAGAACTATACTGACCATACCATGCCATTCTTCATTTTCATGTATAACCCAGAGCATTGTCTTTTTGTACACAGAACATGAAAACAAAACTAAGATGTAAAGTAAAATAGAAAAAGAAGCCAAATAACCACTATGCTCACTTAGATGATATGAAGTCTATTGATAGCAAATTATAATTAAGAGCTGCATACAGCATTTGCATACACAATAACAGCAACAGTAGCTAGGCCTTGGCCTTATAAGTTGGCACACCATTTGCAAGAAGACTGCTGCAAAGCCTATGTGCAGTAGACCTCTTCAATTTGAGATAGTAAATGATTCCTCTATTATAGATTTCTAAAATTTATATTTAAAGAAAAATTAGCGTGAAACTGCACAACAACATACTACATCTGTAATAAAGTTACAATTTCATCAATAATTACCAAAGAATTATTGCCATCTTCATTTCAAATTAACAAAAGAATAACTACATGGCACTAAAAAATGAAACAATAATTTATGATACCATAATTCCTCATCTTATATTGGTAATCCAAAAAGAACACATAATTAAAAATGAAACTTATCACAGAGAATTACCATAAAAAGCCACTGATTCTTCACAACCCACCTGAAAAATGAATGGAAATGGAATGATGGATACTTGTGAGAGATAGCCCCGTGCGTTTGTTTGTGAGAGATAAGGATTGGCCAAAGTTCTTCGTGTTTGCTTTAATTGATATAATTGAGAGATTTTATAGGATAGGGATGATCGGTGATGGGAACTTTCTTTAATAACTAAATGGAGAGATTTTAGGGTCTAGGATAATAGATGATAAGATGAGAGGATTTAGGTGATAAGCATGAATAAATTTGAATGATAAGGAATCATATGGCAAGTCTATAAAAATAGAGATTGAATTGTTGTTGGATTGATGAGAGATAGGTTGAATTGAAGATTACTTTGAATTAAAATTGTTCACTCGGGAAGGTGGGATGGAGAAGTTTTAGGAATGAAGAAAATATGGAAAGATTTTAGGTGAATAGATTGGATGAGTTATCAAGAAATGCCCTTAGAGTAAGCCACGTGTTGCCCTTAGATATATTGGAGATGATGAATGATGGTGCAGAAATAGTAGAATTAGAACTTTACATGGTGATAAAGACCAAGTGCAAAGACTAAGTAAAAGAATCCAAACCAAATTAGAAAATGGTAAGAAATATCGAAGAGAGAGAGAGTGATCGGAATAAAACCGAAAACAAAGGGTCACTAAGCACATGGAATCAAAGCAGATTCCTCTAAGTAAGCTGATGACGATTGATAACAATACATAGCCGTGATGAGGCAAGTGGCAGCAATGGTATAGTTGTAGTAAGATGGCAGATTAATGAGTTGGAAAATGGACTCCACATGATCGATCTAAGTGTAGAGAAAGAATGAAAGGGGGTGACGTGAGTCAAAAGAAACACTCTATTACCATGACAGAACTGTAAAAAAAATATTTCTTTATACTCTCTCTCTCTCTCTCTAAAAATATCAGCCCAATCAAGTATTTACATCCTATGTTACAGGAATATGAATATTCAGATCCTACATATCAGGGATACTATGATTAATCAAATCCTCTCAATGTGAGGCCTTGCTTATCAACTGACATGTAGCCCAATCTTGTGTCTTTCTTATCTTCTGATGTGGGTCCTTTATCTTTGATAGTGCTAATAAAGCTCAGACCAGTACTTGCCTTGATATCAAATGTATATGGAGAAATTTTAGGGGAGAGGGAGAGATGATAGATATTTTAAATTTTAAGACCATAATTGGAATACGTCATGAGTCGCACTCTTGCAAAAAGAATTCGCCATGTATCGCCCTCTAGCAAAAAGGGGTATTGTTATAATATATATAATAACTAACACTTCAAGGCGAGTGCCCAACACGGACCTTATTTAATAATTATATTATTTGTAAATAAGAATATTTATAAATATTTAAATAATTTTTAATTTAATATTAACATTAAATTCATTTTACAATCATAATCTTAAATATTTTAGTGCACTCTTAAAAAGTAAATATCATATTAGTAAAACTAAATAAAAATGAAAATAATGTACTTGTTGAATTTCATTAGAATAATAATAAAAAAATAAATTTTCTTTTAATCTGTAAAATCAAGTCAAGAGAAAAAAATATTATATGGTAATATAAATTAGATGGAATACTCCACTATACAAAGAATCATCAGTTCAACAAATCCTATCACTATGAAAATTTTGAATTAGATGAAAAGAAGCTGGTAGTCAAGTTTATCACAAAATTTGGGCTTCTTACTTGTTCATTTGCGCATAACTCAAAGAAAGAAAAAGAAATAAAAATAGAAAGAGAAATTTCAACTAAATGTAACAAAACCTAAGTTGATCTTTAATTGAGTGGTGGACATTAAAATGTGGGACATACTTTCAATCTTTACATCGGCAGAAAAAAAAATTATATTAGTCCTGCACCAAACATAAAATACCATTTATATTACCATAGACATTCTAACATAAAAGACATACTTAATTAATATGTATTAGCATATTAAAATTGATACCTATAAAAAATGTAATGATCATGGCTTTGAGAGGTATAGAGAGAAAAGAGAAATTAAATAATTAACAGAAAAATATAGCATAATTATCTTCTTAACATTTAAAACATTATATATATATATATATAAACCATCAGAACTTTTGGTGTTTAAAGAGAGCAAAACTCCACTCACTCTCAATGGTGAGTTGTTTGATGGTGTCTCCATACATATACCATACTTCATATTCTCATGTAAAACCTATAAGCTGATAAACTGGTCGTTCTCTATTTTTTTTTCCTCTTCCCATTATTACATGGAAAAAATAAAATTTCAACATCCACCCATTCATAGCAAGTGGAGTCAAAATAAAAATGAATATGATTGTCCACCATCCAAAAGTTCTATCAATCTAATCACAAGAAATGTTGTGTATAAAATTAAAAGATTTTAGAATAGGAGAGAAAGGTTGATTAGTTTATGTAAAATTTAAAATTGAGTGAAGTATTAATCCAAATTTAAAATTGTTATGCTAGGGCTAATTCAAATTATTAGTTGTTCCGGGTTTTAAGGGACATGATTTAGAATAAGAGAGATTTTAGAAATCTTACCTCCTGGTAATGTCATTTTAAGTGATTAATTTAGGAAGATCTAGCAATTTTAGGGCTTGAACATTAACTTACTCAAGCAGGGCCCATATTTAAACTTTAAATTGGACTTAAATTTAGTAGTAAAAATCCTAAGCCCGATCTGATCCAAGTGAGAGATATTAAGAAATCTCTCATATAAAAGCAAACATCCTAACCAACAAATATTTTTATTTTTTAAATATCATACAGTATGGCTCAAGTTTAAACTTTTCTAAGTGGGTTGGGCTCAAGATACGTACTTATGGCCCGAGTTAGGCTTTCTCCAAGCTTGGGCCTGTTGCTCAAAATCTAGGCTAGGCTTGGACATTACTTGGCTCAACCTGGCTCGTCCTGGATTAGCCTCATGAACACATGTGACCAATTTAGACTCTATTGTGATTTTAATAAGAAACCATGTGGACCCACAAATTACCACTTAAATAGTAGGATTTAATGGCATATGAATGAGATAAAGGTAATTTGCCTAATTAATATGATGAGTAATATGAAAATTCATTTGAGATGTATGAGAACCCTTCCTTTTTACTATATGGCATTCTTTAAGATTTAATATGATATAGATATCAATAGTAGATTATGATGAGATTGCATGCAAGGGATTGCATTGAAAATTTTAAAGCATCGTATTCTTGGAATAAGAAAGATTTAAATTGATTTTAGAAAGAGAAAGATAATGATAGGGATAAGGATTATGCTGATTTTAAAAAATTAAATTGTAAAGAGAGAGATATCAAGAAAGGAAAATGAGAGAGAATCTCAAGACTTTAATTGGAGTGTGCTACGTGTTGCTCGCCCATAAAAAAAAAGTGCCACTGTCATTCTTCCATGAAAGGGGGTATTGTCATAATATATATAATAATAAGATATATATAATCTAATTTAAACCTCTCCCTCTCTCCCTCTCTCTCTTTCTCTCTCTTCTGCCTAAAAATATATGGAAAATAAAAAAATACATAAAAAAATTTACAAATGCAAGTTTGATTTCTCATTTGAAATTACAAAAGTATATCTAAAATAAGAGATATAGATTTTTGTTTGATTAATTTTCCATTACATTCTTCAATTTTTTTATTTTATTTGATATTTCTTCATTTTTTTTCTTTTTAAAATATTTTCATTATATATATATACATATCTAATAATGGGAGGAGTGAAAAAGTAGCCCCATGCCACAAGATTATCCTCGCCCTTAATTTTAAGAGCTTTAATGTTTAAACTTTAAAGGCATCATAGCCATACATTATTTTTAAATTCAATGCAAATGTGAGTGAAATTAAATGATTGTAAAATCAAGCATGACACTAGATCATTGGAAGAGAAGAATATCAAAAGGACTGTACAAATCAAATACGTGCCCATGGAGGTCCCATAGAGCTAGTTGCACATGCAGTTTAGACTGTGCAATCGCAAGATAACATTTTCCCAAATATTTATTTATAAGCAGTGGCAAATTAGAAAAGTTTCATTCAAAAGTTCACTACATGAAAAAGAAAATTTTTTAGAGGGACCCTATGTAAAAAAAGAAAAAACCAGTGAATTTTGACACTGATTATGTGTCAGACCACGAATATTTAAGACTCAGACCCGAACTTGACTATAAATCGGATTCCTTGTTTGTGGAAAGAGTTAGGTCATTGTGATACGTAGATTTTCTATTCATATATCTCCCTAGTTACCAATCCAACTAGAATTGTCCTTTTTGTATTTTTATTTATTTTTTATTTTTTTGCTAATGGAGGGTGTCATGGCCTTATGGGCAAGTCTAATCTCTTCGGGACCAAGGGGAGTAAGGTAAATTCCCTCTGTCCCTAGTATAGCGGCACATCTCGATTCCACAACCATTAAGAGCGAACTGAGGTCCTAAGTTAGATGAGCTGTGTTTATATATGAAAAAGGTGAGGAGATTCAAAGATGAAATCAAGGGTTCAAACTAAGCAGACGAGTTGCATCAAGCATGAACCGCATCATAACTTTGACTTGTTTTAGGAATTGAGTCATAAATAATAAACAAAGATCCCAATCCTTTCCATAGAAGTGGTGGAAAGGGCCAGTCCAAATCCATAATCTTAATCTAAACTCCTCTGGGTGACTCAAAAGACAAGCCAAGTTCAACCAAGCTACGAAAAAACTTCGAGTTTGAGCTTGACTACCTGATGCACAGTCTATCTTCATAAAGCTTGAGTTTGAGCTTGAGCCAAACCCCAAGCTAAACAAGCCCTCACTCAAGATTGGCCGGTGAACTGAATAAGCGTGAGCCCAAGACCAACCAAGCGGAGTCAAGGCTTGACCCGTCGACACGCTTGTCAAGTAAAGTAAGTTCATTGATTTGATTAGATCTATGCAAACTCGGTATGATTCATTCAGCTTTGTTTAGTAAAGTCAATTTTGACCTGACCAAGTGTGAACGTACGTGTTTACACCAACGATGGGTGGTCGTAGTCAACTGCCACTCCAAAGTTGGATCATGTCATATTGGGTGGTGAATATGTTGTGGTTCCCAATTTTTCCAACCCTGAGAATATGAGCCTATGAGGGTTGGATAAGTTTTTTAGGTGGTTCACATTTTTTTTAAGATCAAAAGAGATCAAAGTCAATGATCCCACCATTCAATTAATCACAAATGAATAAATGATATCTGCTTTTTGAACTTAATAATATGTATTTTGCACATGATCAATTTAATTAAAATTTTAAATTTTAGGGTAAGTTTCACAGATGAGTTTATTTTACTGGAAGTCAGTCGGTGCAAGACTTGGTTGGGCCGATCTTTTTTCGGATCTCTTCTAGAAGTGAGATAACGTGTCCACGTGCTGATGCGGCTGGCAACCGAAAAGCATGGTCTTCTCTTCTGATAAAATAAGAGCTGACTCAACGCAACAACGTCGCCTACGTATATATAAATAAATACAAAACAAAGAGGAAGGTAACCCTCTAATCCCTTCCGCGGAGAGCATTTCAGTCAAAATCAACCTACAAAGGAGAGATGGAAGAGGAAATGCCCTTGCTAGTTCCTAGTCAATGAAGCTACCTTACACGGGATGGGATGATTGTTGCTAGTGGAAATTCCCTTGCTATTATCCATACAAATTGGTCGAAAAGCCAGTATTGTAATATGGTGGACCCGGAACAAACCCGCATCCCGTAGACTTGACTGGATCTGAACCCAACTTCATATCTGGAATCAATGTATGTAAATGTAAATATATTTAAGTCCAAACCCCATAATTTTGTGGTTAGGCCCTTTTAGTAAGGTAACTTGAGGTCCATATACATTATAAATAGAAATCATAAACCATAAGACGCGAGGATGGGTCCGGCATATGTGTGATACAAAGGTGCTAGCACCACTCAACTAGAAGTATTAAGAACCTTCATTTGTCCTACATTAAATACTGCAAACTTGGCCAATACACTCATGGTTGAGTGGTTAATGCACTTGGGTATCGTATAAATGCCCATGGATCGATCCCTGAATCTTCATGTGGATAATATTACAGCTCGCCAGTGGGCCAACTTAGAGAAAAAAAATTGTGCAAGTTAGTCATGTTTATTTAGTTGCTATTAATCCCCCTAGATATATTGGCAAGGGTCATGTATTGGCCCAATTCAAGCTCAGCCAGAAATTTGCAAGGGTAAACCCAATTCAAATTCATTAAGTGAAAACCTAAATTATATCAAACCTGAGTTCAATTCGAGTTGCATCAGGGTGACTCAAGGTTTGGGTAACTGTTATTATTATTATTTTTTCCACTCTGGTGATATTCATTCACCTACACACACTCACCCAAGTCCCTCACTTTAAGTTCTATGGCTAGTGATTGGTTTCTAACTGTTTCATTAGAAGGAGGTGCCTTGCCAAGTGCCGAGTAACTTATGGATTGGCACGTTGGGTAACTAAATCTTTATGTCGAATTTATGTTCATAGTGTACAAATCTAAGACTATTATGTATTTCTTAGGCAAAAGACTTTGTAATAACATATTATATCATACAACATATACATTCATATGTCAAATTTGTTGTGATTTTGACATCACCCGTTGTGCACATACATGAATAATAAGATTAACAAGGAACCAACAACACACAGAAATAGGCACAGAGATTTACGTAGTTCACCGAAACAGGGCTACATTTACGGGCACAGAGATGATCATCTTCACGAAGACAAGTAAAGTATACAGAGACTCTCACTCTCTCACATCATCTCTCCTACATGGTGTGGAAACACCACGGGCAAAAGAGCTCTCACCCCTCTTCTGCGCAAAATCTAGGGTTACAGACTATACACATATATAATATCTGCTTTCTTGGCTACCAAAAAAGCTCCAGCATAATTACCAAAATACCCTTAACCTTAATCCAGTCACTGGCTAACCCAGTGGACCCATCCTGGTAAACCGAAATACAAGACATAAACCCAACAATCTCCACTTTGGCTTGAATTCCATACAACTCGAGTCACCAAGAGATAAAACCGGCAATATTTTCACGTACCTTGTTGAATGATACATCACTATACCGACGATGCAGTCTTCTTCCTTTAACATTTTGACATATTGAACAGCATATGAACTTTGAACAAAGTTTATCTTCTCGTCAAACTCCACCTTGAACTTAAAGCTCGAATCCATTGACAAATCTGAGTGATATTAATATTTGAATCACTCACTATCCTGCCCCATCTTCAACATCACTTTGAAGATCCAATCACCATAACCATGTAAGCAAAACAGATCGGGAATACAAGTCCAAATGACTTCACAATTGCAGGAACAACCTCTGCCTCCGAGTGGTCAAAAACTCTATTTGACCTGGCCTCCGATCAATCAAACACATGTTTGACAACTACTGATGCATCTGCTCCTCCTTGTTGCTTCTTCATTAGCTTGGCTTTGGCAAGATAAATACCATCACATGCGATTCGGAAAACATGTGAACCCCAAACAAACAACTTCGTTTGAATCAGCAAATCCTTTGAAACTAGGCCGGGGACTCCTACTATTGGGTTTGCAACAACAACAAGGTCAAGTAGACCTAATTCTGACTTGAACCCACATTTGTTTAGATCTTCTCCACAAGAGAAGTTGGTGCTGCTTGAAACCCCTTCTTCCTTCTGTAACCAAGATAGGATGTCTCTTGGCAAGGTATGCAGATCCAGATTTCTCCTGTTTTAGGCGAGTGGTGAGTAACAAGCTTCTTTTCTCAAGATTTCTGCACCAAGTTGTAGATCTCATCAACATGAATACGCTAGAAGAAACGGATCTGAAATCCGAGTTTAAATGGTTCTGATATGGCAAAAACAAGTTTCTACGCTCCGATCAATCAAACCTCCTCGTTGACCGTCAAATAGCTAATTACCCTCTTCCACTAACTAGATCTACTCGAAACAAGTCCGTAAACGCAAACGGATCTCCGATTGGACATCGAACGATTAAGATATCGCAGAAACAATTTCATTTGTTGAAACTGGTCAAACTGACTTTAACCTCCTCTGCTAACATGTGCTGACGTCAGTACTACAATGCTGCACTAGACTGGACTCTGCGCAAACGGGTCAAGTCTGACCCGACTCGAATTGGTTGACTCTTCTGATTGCACTGCTAGGTTGGGTTCATGTAGATCTCTTCTTTCAAGTCACCGTGAAGAAATACAGTCTTTATGTCCATCTGTTTAAGCTCAATGTCCATGCTGGCGGCTAGACCCAACCTGCTCTTGAATTGGTTTGCTATTCCACGGGTCAGGTCGAACTGACCCGACCAAAAAAAACTCGACCTGAATTGCTGTCTTCTTCGTCTCTCTCGTCCCTGTTTCTACAAACAAGAACAGAGACGCCTACGTCTTTTTCCTCGACTCCGGCAGCAAGGGATCAACGGGTCCGGCGTGAAGGACGGCGACTGGCAGTGAAAGCAACAACAATCCCAGTGACTGCAGCATGGAGCGACGACCTAATTGTCTCCTTCCTTGTTTCTGGTTCTTTACAACTAGAAGATCGCAACCAAGTGGGTCACTTTTGTCTGTTCTTCTCGGCAGCGGCGGATTGAAGACCTGCGATGCTTCTTCTCTGGCGACAACAACTCCAGCAGCGGCAGCCACGGCTAGCAAACTTTCCGGTGAGTCTTTTTTTTTCAAATAAAAAACTTCTCCAAAGTCTTTCTCAATCTCTCTTCTCCGATGAGTTCCCTCTTCTCCGACGAAGTCCAAAACCAACTCTTCTCCTCTGTTTCAACAAATAGAGATCGAATCTCTCTGAGATCCTCTGTATTCTGATCTCGTCTTTTGTGTAAACAAAAAAACGCACGAACCAGTTACTGTGATGTGTAGCCCAACCAGGGATCACCTGTGAACTTTGATTTTCTACAACGAGGACTACAGAGAAATTTGGATCCTCTAAGAAGATCCAATCCGTTGATATTCCACACATGAACCTCAAGCCCTACAAGATCCTAGCTTGGCTCAGAAACCCAATGAACACCATCTCGGCTCTGATACCACTTGTTATGATTTTGACATCACCTGTTCTGCACATATATGAATCTTAAGATCAATAAGGAACCAACCACACACAGGAAGAGACAAAGAGATTTATGTGGTTAACCCAAACAGGGCTACATCCACGGGCACAGAGACGATCATTTTCACTAAAACAAGTAAAGCATAAATAGACTCTTACTTTCTCACATTGTCTCTTCTACGTGGTGTGGAAACACTACGGGCAAGAGAGCTCTCACATCTTTTTCGCGTAAGATCTAGGATTACAAACTATAAACATATATAATCTCTGCTTTTTTAGCTACAAAGAAAGCTCCGGTATAATTACCAACATAACCTTAACCTTAAACCAGTTATTGACTAACCCAGTGGACTTATCCTTGTAAAGCGGAATACAAAACATAAACGCAACAAAATTAGGACACGTAATCTAAAGCCCATGATCCCATATCACAAGCCAACTCAACCTCCGCATCACCAGAACACTTATTCCAGCTTTCAACTCTTTGTGAAAAACAAGGAGCCCTTTCATCTGCCAAATACCAACCAATTACACGTACGTAACAACCACGCGGTAGTTGTGTAGAGCACAACAAAGACCCGAATAAAAGGACTCGCTTCTCACGTGCCACTAAATATCAGTTATTTATAACTGAAATCCCCTTTAACAAGAACATGAACATTCTCATAGCTTTCGGATGCATTTCAAGAACAAAAACAGGAGCAAAATTGAAGAAACAGAAGCTGCAGAAATGGAGAAGTGGATTAGAGGAGCTTTGCTGGGGAGGGGTAGTTTCGGAACTGTGAATTTAG
Organism: Sextonia rubra; assembly: GCA_037013555.1. Lineage (NCBI taxonomy): Eukaryota > Viridiplantae > Streptophyta > Magnoliopsida > Laurales > Lauraceae > Sextonia > Sextonia rubra. The sequence continues at coordinate 15,070,017 of JASUAD010000011.1, forward strand.
CCTTCAATCTCACAAAGACAGATCTTCAAAGACCACAGATCATGGCTGTGAAATCTGCAATTCTCTCCCAGTCATCTTCTCTTGAGAAGGAGAGAGGGGTGTTGGCAAAATTACAGGATTGTCCCCAGATACTTAGCTGCTTTGGCCATGACATTACGTTGGAGAATGGGAAGCAATTTTACAATCTCTTCCTCGAATACGCCTCCGGTGGGAGCCTCGCCGAGCTGGGAAAGTTGCCGGAAAGTGAGGTCCGGCGCTACACTTCAGCGGTTTTGAAAGGTCTGAGCTTTATGCATTTGAAAGGATTGGTTCACTGTGATGTGAAGCTTCAAAATCTTCTCCTCTGTTCCCCGCCTTCACCGGAGGAGGCGGTGGTAAAGATTGCTGATTTTGGGTTGGTGAAAAGAGCAGGGGAGGTGGTGGGAGATGGGGTGCTTTTACGTGGGACGCCAGTTTGTATGGCACCGGAATCTGTAGCAGGGAGCGAATATGAGCCCCCGGCAGATATATGGGGTGTTGGGTGTGCTGTTGTGGAGATGATCACAGGGAAGCCGGCGTGGCGTGGTGTGGCCAATGCAGTTGACGTCAATTCACTGCTGTTTCGGATTGGATTTAGCGATGAATTGCCGGAGATTCCATCGGAATTGTCAGATGAGGGGAAGGATTTCCTACAGAGGTGCTTTGTGAGGGACCCAGCGAAAAGATGGACGGGGGAGATGCTGTTGCAGCACCCCTTCATTGGGAATGGATTCGTGGAAGGAGATGGCGCGTCCGCTGAGCCAAATTCAAAATCCCATCCATCTCCTCGGAGTGTTTTCGATTTCAGGACATGGGGCTCTGTACAATCTTCTCTGTCTTTGGAATCTGTTGCTGTGTCTGAGGGAGAATTAGACCCAGCTGGGATTTCTTCTTCACCGACGGATCGGATTCGTTGGCTGGCGACAGGGCAACCACCCAAATGGTCTGATTGCGATGAGGATTGGATCACATCAAGGCAAGCAGAGGAATCCCCTGTTTCCATATCGTCCGAAATTCAAGCTGTAGATTGGCCTGCTTTTTCAAGAAGTTGTTCTTCACAGGCATTAGCAGAGATGGTGCTGATTGATAGAGAGAGGGATGTAAATTCAGATTTCCATTTTCCCCAAATGGATGGAATTCAAGCTCTTGGTTGCTCTGTTTCTTCAGAAACCGAGTCATTTAGGGCATCCAAAGAGATGATGCTTTCTATTGACGGAAAGAGAGAGGGGAGATCAAGTTCCATTGAAATGGAGCTGCTGGGGGCTTCTGGGCCTGATATCATTACCAGATTTGGGTTCTCTAGAGAGGAACTTGCCAGCAGGAGAAATATGAGGTGTGGGAATGCATATAGATTTGGAAATTGTAGGATTGATAGGTCTGGTTTCTTTTCACTTTCTTGTAAAAATTGGTGTTGTAGTTGTACTGATTCTTCCTTTTCAAAGGAATTCAAACACAGACATCTTTATTGAAACTTCTGTCATGTTTTTGCTTTTTTTCTTGTTTTCTTTTTCCCCTTTCTCTGGCTTGATAGAGATCTGAAAATCGAAACTGGAAGCTAATATAGATATAAGAGTTCCGATTCCTGAATCTACAAAAAAAATTTTGAATCTGAAAACCCAATCATGGTTTCGTCGAATTTCATCTGTCAAAAGAGTTCTTTAAAAAGCCCTTGCATTTTCACACTACATCAAAATAGCTTTTTTTTTTTTTTTAATAACCTAGGGTATTCTTGCCGGCCTAACCTTTCGACCTTTGGCCTTCGGTCTGGGTACATAGCCGCATACATATAGTACCCAGATAACACAAGAGACAGAAGTTGAACTTAAACCTTGGAGAGCAAATTCAAGTCTCAAAGTTCTTCCACCACTTTGATGGCATCAAAATAGCTTCTATATTTTGTTTTACACTAAAACCTCCCTTGACTAAAGTCAAACGGTACAAATCTCTTCAAGTTTGCTTTGTTTTGTTTTGTTTTTTTTTTTTTTCTTTTTGACCGATTTATGGAAAGAAAAAAAAAAACTCCAATGATTTTTTCCCAAAATTGCCCCTTTTCACAAACACTTCTTGATGGACTTCCATGTAGAGGGCTCACCATTGATCACTCAAAATCCTTTCACAGTTCACACACAGGGTCCCTTTCAATAAATAAATACATAAATCTTTCATCTTCCTAAAAAAAAAAACCATCTTTCAAAAATAGTTTCAATCTTTAAAAAAAAAACACACACACACACACATCATTCACTGCCGGATATCACAAGAAGATTACATGAAGTAAAGCAATTTAACTTTGAGAATCTTACACTGAGGGCTAAGATAATTAGATCAACTTGAGTTCACATTTCCCTAATCCACATCCAAGCCTTTCCATTGCCATGTCTCCCATTGGTTATCATGCATATAGGCGGGCTCACCCAACTTGAGTAAGTGAGATTTGCTAAATTGAAAAGAAAAAGGTATTTTTGTAATTTGTTTGTCAAACAAACTGTTTTTTTTTTTCCAATATTAGACTAAGGAGGATTTAGTTAACAGCCAAAATACATGGGCTTTTTTCTAAAAATATCTCCATATTAATGATTCATACATGTTCAATCAATTTAGAAAATTTGTCCGCGGGATTAATCCATGGAAATATTTTTCAAATCAATAGAGTTTCCACGTACAAATTTGGAAAGGAACTGTCATCTCTTTTTTAATCCCCTATTTCCTACTAAAAATGAATTTCACCAATACACTTTCTTTCATTGTCTTGTGAAAGTAGATCCTCAACCATGGATTAGGCATTGCAGTGAACCACACCATGCCACTGTGAGCTCACATATGTGGTTCCTCTGCCTTCCTTCGCATCGTTGCGAGGAGCTTTGGTGAGTCTATATAAAGTGCACTCATTAGTCTGATTGGGTTGACTTATTTCATATGTGAGTAAATTTTGACTTTCTGAGTTCCATCGCGTATCGGTTCTTGCCAATTCATGGGCAAGACATTTCTCCCAAAGGGTGCCCCATCTAAGTGATCTTGATCTTGGAGTATGCTTTTTGACGAAGGGTTACAACCCATTTGGTGAAGTGTCACCTCAGCCACTATATAGTAAGGGATTGGATTGGAACTATACTCAGCATTTACTTGTTCATTCTATTGTTTTTAGTTCATAAACATGTATTTTGGTCCACTGACCGAGTATGCTAGTTGAGGCCCAGTAATTCCAAAAGCTTTTTAGACTTTTTTATATTGTGAACCAGTTCAAACCAGATAGGTACTGCACCAATTCGCTCTCTGGTCCTTATGAGTAACACTGAATGGTGTAGCCCTTTCTTGGATGGTGCAACAATCAGAAGTTCACACAAGCTGTACTTCTTTTCCCAACTTCTCTAACCTAAACTGTTTTCCACAATGCTTACTGATAGTAATATGATCTTCCAAGAGTAGAACATCTAGCTAAAATCTAACACTTCTTCATACTTTGAAATAAGAACATCACTCACAATTCTTTAATCAATGTTTGGATAGAAAGAGAACAATTTTAGAACAAACGGCTCCTGTAATTTTTGGCTCCCATAAAATGAGTGACAGAGAACTAAAAAGTTGAAAATTCTTTTCCTTCTATTAGTCGGAAGAGCTCATATCAGGTGAAGCAAGAGAAGCATATAATCCGTCAGTCATCTTCATCAACAGTTCATGTGTCCCTTTCTCTACAATTACCCCATTCTTTACCACTGCAATTAAAGCAGCTCCTTTGATTGTGGAGTAGCGATGAGCAACAACAATTGTTGAGCGGTTGACCATCATTCTATCTAGTGCTTCTTGAACCACATGCTCCGATTCTGCATCTAATGCACTTGTAGCTTCATCAAGCAGAATGATTTTTGGCTGTTTGATGATTGCTCTTGCAATGGCTATCCGCTGTTTCTGCCCACCTGACAGTTGCACTCCTCTCTCGCCCACACTCGTATGATATCCATGCGGAAGTGATCATATAAAGCAATGTGCATTGGCAGTTTCAGAAGCTGCAATTATCTCTTCTTCGGGCACCTCCCCATGCTTCCCATAAGCTTTGTTGGCGCGGATGGTGTCATTGAACAATATTGGTTCTTGGCTGACTAGCCCCATTTGTTGCCTTAGCCATTGTAGCTTAAACTTTTGAATTTCTATTCCATCCAAAAATATCTGACCGGAGTCAGGATTATAGAACCTCTCTACTAATGCAATCATTGTTGATTTCCCACTGCCACTCTCTCCAACAAGAGCAACTTTCTGCAGACAAATTCATATCAGCTCCATACTAGAACAACGAGCCATAATGAGTATCAAATAGAATAGTTGGAATACATGAGAAACTGACTCAACTGGAGAATAGATTTGATCCAATGAGTTTAAGAATTATGGTTTATAGTGACAAGCAACTAATATATAATGATGACTCGGACTAATATTTTCAGATATCATCAAATAGTTTTGTCGATTCCAACAATCCACCTTCAGACTGCTAAAAAAGAGGAGAGAGCATTAGTACCATTCCAGACTGGATGTGAAAACACAAATCTGTAAAGATTTGTATGTCAGGACGAGTTGGGTACTTGAAACTGACATGCTGGAATTCAATTTCACCCTTTACACTTGGTAAAGTTATACCCTCATCAATACTAGCATCAATCTTCGATTTCCTATCAAGAATGGAAAAAATAGAAGCAACCGAAACCTTCGCCTTGGTTGCATCTGGAGCCCTTGCACTGGTTTGCGCAACTCCTAAGGCTGCCATGGCTAATGAGAAGAAAACCTGAAATTTTGAAAGACCACAAAGCCACAGCAAGAATTAGAAAAAAAAAAACTGAGAAAAGGCCAAAACAGTTACAAAAAATAAAAAACAAAGAAAATGAAGTCTTACTCGAAAGATTTGAGAATATGTCGCCTTCCCCTCTTCCACAAAATGAGCTCCCACAAAGAAAATAAGCGCGTAGGTGCAGTATAGTACAAAGTTTGATATTCCAAAACACACACCACTTATGATTCCTTGCCAAACTCCATTTTTTGTTACGGCCTCACATATTTTCTTATAAAGGCCCACCACCTTCTGTTCAGAACAGAAAGAAGCTACTGTTCGGATACTACTAACTGCATCATTTGCTACTTGACTAGCTTCTTCATACATTGCCTGCAACAATCCTTTCCTTTGTCAATCAAAATTTTGTTAGTCCAGAGAAATTTCATTGAACACAATACATATTAACTTGACACTAACCAATCATTTACAGAATAATTAAATAAATAAAAAAATTATTAAATAAATAAAAAAAACTAATCACATTATGATAATAACTAATCCAGTCACAATCTTGAAAATTCATCTACAATATTTGAATTTCTATCTCCTTTCATGGACAGGTCTGTGAAAGATAATGAATTCAATAATTGTGACCTAGGTTCATCACTCCTGAGGGTTCAGCTCAATAGACGAAGACTGTAAGTGATTAAGGAACTAAAGACATGAAAGCACATAACAGACAGTAGTGTGGCCTACCTTTGCATCAGCACTGAACCCTTGTAGAAACTTAGTCTGAGCGTATCCTTGCATACCTACCAAAGGGAGCATAGCAACAATTATAAAGGCTAACCGCCAGTTCACTGACATGGCTATCACTAACCCTGCTGTAGCTGTGGAAATGTTTTGAACCACTAGGGCCAAGGCATCTCCTACAAGAATTCGCACGGTAGAAGCATCCGATGACAATCTTGCAAGTATTGCCCCGCTGAGAATATAGCAGAATTTCACAGTTAGGAATGTTAAAAATATTGACAAATATGTGTAATGTAATAGAGAATATTATAAAATAAGAAGGTTTGATGGGTTAGATTGGATGATGACTTGGTATTATGATAAGGAGGTAGGATTAGGTTAGATTGATGGGTTAGCATTATGATGAAATAAGATTATATTATATTAGAATTATAAAGTGATTAGGTTATCTTAATATTTAGTTTCCTAGTTCAAGTTAATGATCTTCGTTGCACTCTGTCAGTAGCCAGCTGTTGGGTTTATATCTTGTACTCCGGGTTTACCGAATTGGCCTATAGGATTAGTTTTGGACCGGGCTTTGGGTCAGAGTTATTTTGGTCTTTGTATTGGGCTTTCTTAGGGGCTAAGAAAGAGAAAGGTATATATATGACGTAACCTGTAACTCTAGAACTAAGCAGAAGAGTGCAATAAGACAGTAGGGTTCTCTTTTGGCCATGGATGAAGGCATATAGCCGAACCATATAAATCTCTTGTGTGTGCTCTTGTGCACTTGTCTCTCTTCCTGTGCATGGCTTTGATTGTCGATCGTAGGTTATACATGCACAACCCCAACAATTCTCAAAGAAAAATGAAAGTAGTTGATCAAAATGTAGTCCCTAAGTTTCTTCATAATGGTGAGCTCAAAGACCTTGAATTCTCAGGCTCATCAAAATAACTGATCTCCTGGTGCACTACCCTCTCAAATGATAACGAGCGGATACGTTGAATAAGCTTCGCACCAGCAACTCCAAATAGATACTGCTGCAGAGGTATTGCAATGAAAGCGGAGATGCCTACAATAATGAACATCATGGTCCAAAACCTAGCTTCTTTTTGAAGCTCATGTGGGGGCTCAAAAAAGATTTTTATGGCACTTGATATTAATATTCCAAAACCAGGAAAGATCATTCCATGTACGACAGAAGCGATGGTTCCTAGTAGCATCACTGGAAGCTCTGGCTTGTTTAGGTAAGCTAACCATTGTATGGAGACTTTCTGTTGAGTTTTCTCTGGCCTCTTGTCGTCACTTTCTTTACCTTGATCATCTGCGTGGACACTGATGATTATGGGATCAATCAAACCAAAGGGGACTGTGAAAGAGTGCCTACTGCTTCCCCCAACTGAAGAATTTCTGCTTATTGATCTCTTCAAAGAGAACCTCTGGCTACCAGATAGGATCACTTCCTTGCAGTTGTCAAAGCTTGAATCAACAGTAGGTGGGTCCATAATAGAGAATATTTTTTCATGCTTATTAGCCTCCTGGACATGCATGAGTTGGGAGTAAGGCCCATCAGGATCCTTTATCAACTCTGAATGAGAACCTGTTGAAGCAACCAAAGTTGTTATCAATACTACATTTTGATCAAACATTTGTTGTTGCTTTACTCCTTAAGTAGGTTTCGGGTTTTGAACATTGGATATCTTATTCCTACAACAAACTTTGAAAATCAAGAAGACTTAAGTACATTGATGATTTCTCTAAAATTAGTGGCTCAAAATAGTGGTTCTTTCTATGGAATTTACTGAGGATACAAATCCAAGAATTTAGTTTTTGGGATTTTAAAAGGTATCAAGTACTAGATATAGTTGAAATGTGAAAGTTGAGTAGTTACAATGATTATCTGTTTCTCGTTTTGATATTCGTATGTTTGAGGCACTTGTCACGAGTGAAAATTACCTTGCTCAATGACTTTTCCGCTATGCCGCACTACTATTGTGTCAGCATTCCTCGCTGTGCTCAAGCGATGAGCAACTACAACAGTTGTTTGATTCGACATGATCCTTACTAGCGCTTCTTGAACTAAGTGCTCAGACTCAGGATCCAAAGCACTTGTCGCTTCATCAAGAAGCAAAATCTTGGGGTTTTTCAAAATTGCTCTGGCAATTGCAATCCTCTGTTTCTGTCCCCCAGACAAGTGGGTTCCACGTTCACCAACCATTGTCTCAAGCCCCTGCAAAATACAGTACACCACATTTTGTTATAGCCAGTGAGAACCGTTGCACCCTCCATGCAGTAGAAACAAAAAACTTGTGCACCTGTGGCATCCTTTCTATGAACTTTGAAGCATGGGCAAGCTCAACTGCTTCCTTGATTTCTTCAAGCGTTGCACCTGCCTTTCCATATGCAATGTTGTCTTTTATGGTGGTAGTAAATAAAACAGGCTCTTGGCTAACCATTCCAATTCTCTCCCTAATCCACGCAAGCCGCAATTTCTTCAAGTCAATACCATCAATGAGCACTTCACCAGCTTCAGGATCATAGAATCTCTCAATCAAATTAATTACTGTTGATTTCCCGCTGCCACTACCTCCGACAATGACAGCAGTCATGCCACTTGGAACATGTAATGAGAACCCTGAAAATATTTGAACATCAGGCCTTGCAGGGTAGCTGAAATACACATCTCTCAATTCAATATCGCCTTCCATGTTTTCCAATTCAATCCCACAGTTGTCAGAAGCATCAATCTCTGGTTTTCGGTCAATAGTCTTAAACATCTTGTATGCTGCAGCCTTGGCCGCTGCAAATGCATTCACACAAGGGGAAGCTTGGCCTAGAGTCCTGTTCAGTTCAAGATTACAAGCCAAAAAGCAAAGGTGAGGGACAAAGTGCCTCCCGTGGAAAAATTTATCAATGCTAGTACAATTTAACTGATTATAGCTTACGTTCCACCAGCCATAATTGCAAACATTATGTTGGTCACGTCTCCTGCACTGTACCCTTTTTTAATTATCAACTGGGATGATTACCACACAGCTAATCCGTAAGTTGAAAATACAATTAACATATAGAATCCAACTCCTAAGCCAATAGCAAGGCCTTGTTGGACAGCAGACGCATAAGCAATTTTTAGGGACTTGTCATATTTTGTAATCGCTTGCTTCTCTCCAGTGAAAGAAACCACCTATATACATGCAAATAATTGAATCTGAATTATATGAACAATGAAAAAGATATAAATATTTTATCGTGCTCATGGGGTATGTGATTACTGTTCTAATCGATCCAATCACTTGTTCTGCAATGGTTGCTGCTTCAGTATATGCTCTTTGTCCACGGGTTGACATTTTTGATAAGATTTTTGACACAGATGCACCGGCAACAATCATAGGAGGAAGGCATGACACCATTACAAGTGCGAGATGCCATCCTTTGACAAATGCTATGACAAAGCCACTTAAGAAAAGTGAAACAAGTTGAATGAACTTCCCCACCTGAACAGAGTGAAAAATGTATTATAAGCCTTCTGCTAAACAAAGGCTCTAAGTTTCATAGCCTGAGATGCCACAAGTCAGTTAAGAAATTCATTGATAATATAATTGATGTACATTTCATTGAAACTACAAGCATATCATAAGAAAGACAGTGAGAGCAAAATTAATTGGGCTAGTAAAGGTGGTTTTTAGCAAAGTAGTGTTAAAGAGGTGAGGAGTCATGAGTCTAAGATAGTACCCCTATAGTTTTGCTAGGACTGTAATATCATTTTGCTCATATTTTGAACCACTTGGACTCCATAGATGGAAACCTATTCTCTTATTGAAATTCTATTTCAACTAAATAAGGGAAGTAGTTAACATTTTCTAATTTTTTTCTTTTATCCAAACTATATCTCCAAAGCAAACCCAAAGGACTAAAGGTGGAGATATACAAGGGGCAATGAGAGTGTACCACATTGATAGGAAATGGTTGCTCACACTTTACCATAGTGAATAAATTAAATCCTAGGAATTTTTAAAAAAATAGACAATTCGGTCAAAAGGGATCATTTGGTGTGGGTATAATGAATTTTGATGATTTCTAAGCAATGCCTTCCAGTCAAAGCGGCTAAAATGAAGGTCATCCACAAGGGATCATCCAACATTCTCCCCTTCAAAGGGAAATCATCACTCACCTGTTTTCAAAGGGAAATCATCACTCACCTGTTTTCCACTAAGGAACTTTTAGGAAAATAATGGTCCCATCTACAATGTCAGCATAGACCCTTTACTCCTTACCTCTTTATACTCCGTTAATATGATCCTCGATATTGTAAATCCTAGGAATTCAATTCCAAGTAGGCAAATGAGCCTTGTGAAACGTTATGGACCCTGTCAAATTAATAGAAAAAGCAAAGAAACAGAGCAATAAATAAACCAAGTCTTGTCTAGATGTACCTTTCCATTACAGAGATGAAGCCAGATCTCACAACTTTCTTGTCCTCTTTCAGTTGTAACTTGTAAGTGAAAGAGTGACAAAATAAAGGCCATTTCTGAATCATAGTCTATAAAACAACTAATGATAATTTTTAACTATACAAATATAACCATTAGATTTTTATACAGAAAATGCAGATTTTGCTAAGGATTTAGAAGAGTATCGATAATTTTGTGGTAAGCATAAATTGTAGGTGCATTTATGATGACCTCAGAACAAGTATTCTCACCTTCTCCCCCATGGCATCTTGAATGAGTATTGCATCCCCTGACATCCCTGCTATGACCTCTCCGGCGGTTGTTTCCTTGTCAAAGAATCCAATCTCTTGCCTCAGTATTGCTTCTAGATACAGACCACGAAAGCGTGTTGACTGCCTTTCGCCGGTCACCATCCAGCATGACACCTCTGAAGTGGACAGCAATCACTAATTCTATTAGATGAATTCATGGTTATATTTGTAAGTGCAAATATATCACCATCCCCTCAGTGGACGTACGCATTCTTGCAAAACCATGACCAAGACAATGTGTGTGTCTGTGAGAGAGATTTTTGATCATTGTTTTGTGTGTGTGGCTTGTTTGATTGCACTGTTTTACCACTCCTCGTACATGCACAGGCGCACACAACAAGTGGCATCAGAGCCATTATACAAGCAATGCCGAGATTGCTATCGTTGTTTTACAGCATCCAGATTGGGATGTGCTGTGGGAGATCCGGATTTCTGCAAGGTGGAAGAGAAAGCTTACTTACTAGTTTCTTCTCTTCATTGCAGGTTGTAGAGAAGACAGGAGGAGATGGTTATTTGATCTCAAAGTGGGCCACTTTGGAGATTCGGTCCTTGTGCCATGCGCATAGAGTTTTTCTGTCTCATGAACATGTGATCTTGAAGGGCAGTGCAGTACAAGTGCCTTATTTCTGGGTAGAGACAGAGAGAAGTTAATTTTGCCTGCAAAGGCAGAACTCACTCGAGTTTCAAGGTCGGAATCAGCCCACCGCATTGCCGGCACACACCGCCACGCGCCTCCCATCGTCTGCATCTATGCTCGTTGTCACCGGAGAAGATGACTGCCAAGGAAGAAAGCGCCTGGTTTTCAGGTCAGGTCAGGTTGGTCCAGGTTCACATTGGACCTGACCCGATTGCAGAGAAGCCTAGCAGCGCCCCAAGTAGATGCTGACATCAGCAATACATCGGGGTGTGGTCAACAGGAGTTTGATAGGGATTGACTGCAGAAACTTCTTTTTTTTTTTTTTTTTTGGTAATATCTTGACTATCTAGAGTCCGATCTAAGATCAATTTGCACCGATGGACTTGTTGCAAAAAGATCTACTTTAGTTGTAACAAGGTATGGAAAGACATTGCCTGTTATTTTTGTTACTCAAGTTGTGTGGAATCCAAATAAACGTGGGGATTTTTGTATTTATGTCTTTATTTCGCGTTCATTAGGTTGACAAATGACTAGTTTAGGGTAATGGGTATTTTGGTAATTATATTATATGTATGGTTGTAATATGCAATGTTAGACCCGTGTTAGAGAGGTGAGAGCTTTCTCTCCTTAGGATGTTGGTAATTGAGGAATCAAGTGGGACTGATTAAGGAAAGTCAAGTTTTCTCATGTGGACGTAAGTATTATAGCCGGACCACGTAAATCTCTATATGTGATTTTCTCTTTCTTGTGTGTAGCTTGTTTGATTGTTGATCACAGTATTTTACGCTTTTGCACACACATGCACAAGTGATGATAGAGCCATAATACCACTCTTACCATGGATTGGACCATATATGAACTTTTTCTTTCATTTTTCCCTTTTTTCTTCCATGTGCTTTCTAAAATTATCATAACTTTGCAAACTTTGAACTTCAAAGAAGGCCATGCTCATGTTATGTGCTTACAACTTTGGATAGGATTGGGTTTTTGGGTTTTTAGGTTTGTTTGCAGCAAGAGGCAAACACATGGGTTGTTCTGGCTTAAGGGTAACTATGCTTCTTGCATAATTCTGATAATTAAGCTCACAAGCTACTGAAATGGCATCACCGTTTATGTTATTGCTACAAGGAAAAACAACAATTTAGCCAACCCCAGATATATATATCAAAGGCTTACTATATTTATCAATTGCTAATATAAGCATTGACTCAAACTCCAAACTTGATCAGGCTCCACATAAACTCAGTTGTGCATGCATATGCATGTGTGTGTGTGTGTGTGTGTGTGTGTGTGAGAGAGAGAGAGAGAGAGAGAGAGAGAGAGAGAGAGAGAGATTTTACTTATAACCATCATCCCTTTCTAATATCATCAAGCAACCACCTTTGTAGTTTTTTTCTGGGTTTCAACCATCAAGTACTAAAATCAAGGCCTGACATGGCCGAAAGTGGGCTGCACCAGGTCGGCCTAGGCTAGCCCTGTCCATGGGCACCTTTAACTATAGTTGGTTGTATATGAAAAAAAAAACGAGTAGTTGTTTGAAAATTACAAAAAGGTAGGCCTTATATTTAAAATTTCCAGCACAAAACCCTCAATAAAGGCTGGATGGGTGAAGTCAAATCTAGACTTTACCTCATGTTGGACGAAGTTTTCCATGGAGTTCACTCAAAACGCGACCAACTTAATTTAGTGCATGGCAACATGCCTGGCGGCCTACACGGCAATGTTCCTAAGCCTGCATGCACTGCACAATGTAAGAGGGGTTGCCAAGACCGATTCCCTACCAACGGGGTATAAAATGGCTAGGATCGAGGAAAGGCACACAGCGCGCACATTTGAGCCTCATTGTGCACTGCGACGTACATGGTGGCCTACACGGCAATGCTCCTAGGCTAGCATGCACTGCACAATGTAAGAGAGGCTGCCAAAATTGATTCCCCACCAACAGGGTATAAAACGGCCAGGATTGAGAAGGGCACCCACTGTGCACACTTGTGCTGCCTTGTGCACTGCGACGTGCCTGGCGGCTTACACGGCAACGTTTGCAGGCCTGCATGCACTGCACAATATAAGAGGGGCTGCCAAAACCATTTCCCCGCCAACGGGGTATAAAAGGCTAGAATTGAGGAAAGGCATGCACTGGCACGTGCACCGTCTTGTGCATGGCGACGTGGCCGGCGGCCTGCATGGCAACGTTCGAAGGCTTGCACGCACTCCACAATGCAAGAGAGGTTGCCAAAATCAATTCCCCACCAACGGGGTATAAATGGCCAAATTAATATGCTTGTATCCTTCATATGCATTTTAAGGAACCTAATTAAAACTTCGTTTGTGCGTGGGGCTCCAACTGGAGCAAAACACTAGTATGGTTCACCTGTTGTTCAGAGGATGACAAAATATGACCTGCATAACCCAATCCATATCCCATACGGGCTGATCATGGGTCAAATAAGCATAACATGCAGTAAACTAGATTGGTTTAGGGTTAACCCACATTACCCATCTAACCGGAATTATTTTTACTTAACAACTCAACTGTAATGCAATCCTTTTTTCTTCTTCTTTCATTTTCTTTGTCTTACTTCTCTTCTTGAAAAGGGGAAGTAAGAAAAAAAAGAAAGGGAGAGGAAATGCTGCGTAGGTCTTTTTGTTTCGTCCTTTTACATTTGGATCCCATCCCATGTTCATGGGATCCAAGGCAAAACCATAAAAAAATTTTTTTTGGCCAAAATCAAATGACTCTGTTGACATTATTAGCATTTTAGTAATTAAATTGGATAAATGGGGTTTAAAATGGATTGATATGTCAAATCCCCTTTTTCTTTACTGCTGCTAAGAAGTTAAGACACTAATTTGCCACATTAGAGCATTGCCCCAACCATGGATCCTCTTCAGGTTTCCAACAAAGAATGACATGCTTTGGACTTTTTCTACCACATTTTGTCATATCTTTGAGGCTTGGATCTATTTTCTATCTCTAGATCTGTCTCTCTTACATTTGCCTCTATCTTAGGTTTAACATCTACTTCCCACCTGCCCTACCTCTTCATGCATGGAGTTGGTCAGAACTCTGTTTTCATACTTGTTAGGTGTTGGACCTCCACTTTGAGAAATACCCACAGCTGCATTATCAACATCCATTGTTGCAGTTGAATCTTCAAGTTAATCACAACTTTTAGAACCAACAATCCTAGCTCCAAAGTTGATTATTCTTCTTCTGTGGCTGTTGCTGGTTATGTTGGCCCTCTCTTCCTATTGGAGTGTTTAGATTCAATATTGATGGTGCTGCGAGAGGTAAGCCAAGGCCTGCAGGAATTAGAGATGTTCTTCGTAATAGCAAGGGTGACTTTCTTTTTATATTCTCAAAGCATGTGAGTGTTTGTGATTCCAACAAAGCTGAGGTATTAGCCATTTTGAAGGTCCTTCAGTGCTTTTCGAGAAACATTCTTGGTGATATTATTTTGAAAAGTGATTCTTCTAATGCGATTGCTTGGACTTTATAAAAGAAGATTAACCCTTGGGAATTTCAATTCCTATTCAATGAAAGTTGGAACTTGTCTACTTGCTTTAATGTTCTCTTTTCTTATATTTTTAGATCAGCAAACTCTATGGCTGATGCTTTAGCTAAGCAGGGGTTTAAAAGGTCTTCTCCTTGGGAAGGTATGATTATATAATTGCTGGGTGATTTCTTTTTGTATGTGTTAAGTGGGTGAGGGTATAATACTTTAGTACCTTTTCTTATACTCATACATTTTCTTCTTTTTTTTTTTTTTGCTTTGTGCTTTACTAGTTTTCCATTCTCATCCTTTTTCAACTTGAACACCCATTTGTTTTTCAGAACATTTCTATCATTAGGAAGTTGCACAAGCTTACAAGTCTTCTTCTTCTTTAAAGAAAGCATCTCATCTTGCATAGCCTTCATCTACTCATTTTTATCATCATAGGTCATTGCTTCTCTAAAGCTCCCTGGCTCCCCTTCATCAGTAAGCAAAATATATTCGGATGCAGGATATATAGTTGATGGTTGACGCTCTCATGTAGACCTCCTAACTTGAGATTCTGTGGTTTCCAACCGAGGAGATTGCAGCTCCCCTTGCTTAACACCCTCATCATCTAGCAACCCCTATGCCTCATCACGATCTATATTGTTTTGTCTACCTTCTCCACATATAGTCTACACCGGAAAAAGAGTCGGTGTGAGATCAACCACTCCATCAACTATTTCAGAAGACTTATCAATCTTCTTAACATCTCCAAAAACTAGTCTTCATGGAAAACTACATCCCTATTTCTGATAATTCTTCTCTTTTTTGGATCCCATAACTTGTAGCCAAATTTATCTCTACCATAGCCAAGAAAGATGTAACTCACTGCCTTATCATCCAACTTTGAACGCTGCTCCTTTGGTATATGTGCAAACACCTTACACCCAAACACCTTCAAGTGTGAATAGGAAGAATTTTTACTTGTCCATCTTCTTTTTGGAAGATTAAAATTCAAAAAAACTAAGACCGATCTATGAATCAGATAGCCAGCAGTTAGAATGGCTTCACCCCATAATGACTTAGGCAACTATGCTAATTTCATCATGCATCTTATTTTCTCAAGAATAGTGGGTTTCACTATTTCTGCCTTACCATTGTGCTAGAGTACCAGGAACTATCTTTTCATATTGAATGCCATGTTTAAAGCAGTAACTTTTGAACTGGTTGGATGCGTACTCACCACCATTATCTGTACGGAGACATTTTCAAGAGTTTACTCGTTTCTTTTTCAACTATGATATGAAACTGTTGAAAAATTTGGATCACTTGATCCTTTGATTTCAATGCATAAACTCAGGCTTTTCTGGATGCATCATCGATAAATGTGACAAAGAACTTATTGCCACCCAATGATTTTTCCTCCATGGGACTACAAATATTAGAATATACTAAATCTAACATATTAGATTGCAATTTTTATGTCAAAGAGAAAGCAACCCTATGCTATTTACCAAACAAGCAATAATCACAAGGGTCAAGGGATATACCTTTGGAGTAAAGAAGTAAATCCTTCTTTGCCAACATCTGCAAGCCTTTCTCACTCATATGACCAAGTTTCTTATGCCACAGATTCGGGGAAGAACTGCCTTGAACAGCATTCAACACATCTTTGCATAGTTTCACATGTGTTTTGTAAAGCGTATTACATGCTTTCCCCCTCCCAATAATAAGAAACCTTCTAGTAAGCTTCCATCTGTCATTTCCAAAGTAATTTTCATAACCTACATGATCCAATGCAGTTCCAGAATTGAAATTCAACCGCATATCAGGAACATGTTACACTCTTTTAGCGTCATTGTGCAACCAATATTAGTTTGAATGCAAACATCACTGATACTAACAATCTCTGAATGACTCGTGTTGGCATTTTCACAGTACCACAGTCACCTTCTTTATACATCGTGAACATTTCCGTACAAGGAGTAGCATGGTAGGATGCTGCTATGTCAACCAGCCACTCAACCTGATCATCTGCAAAACTCAAACACCTATAATCATAGCCAGCGAGCACCACTAATTCCTATCATAAAGTAGCTGTAGTGTTATCACTATCATTTTTCTTTTCATTATTGGATCTTTTCTGTTCTTTCAAGGCAAAACAATTTTTCCTGATGTGGCCCATCTTGCCATAGAAAAAGCATTTCACAATCTTTTCCTGGTCTGTGATCCACCTTTTGACTTGCCATGACCCCTCTTTGGTCCTCTGCTCTTACTCCTCCCCCTGTTTTCAGTAACAAAGGCCTGTACATTATCTATTCCTGCAGTTTTCCTTCTAGTTTCTTCATTCTGTAAACTACTGGTAACCTTACGCTTGGACAATACACCATCTGGAGTAGAGTTACTCACGGAAACAACAAATGTTTCCCATGAATCCGGTGAAGAACTCAGAAGCAACAAAGCTTGCATCTCATCATCAAGGATCATCTTCATTATGGTAAACTGATTAGACTTGTTGATGTGATCTGACCACCATCCTTGAATTTCATATTTACAAGCTTTCTGATAAAAAAGATTTTGTTCACTATAGTCTTTTTATCATACCTTGCTTCTAACTTTTCCAAAGGGTATGTGCATTGGTTTGATTAGATACGTGGTGAAATATGCTATTGTTAACCCACTGTCTGATGTAACCAATCGCTTTTCTATGCATCTTGTTCCAAGCTGCATCTTCCATATCTTTTGGTCAGGTATTGTTCCCCTCAATAGGATCACAGAGGTCTTTGCAATAGAGGATATCCTCCATCTTTGATTTCCAGATTAACCAATTGGAATGGTTGATCTTTACCATAGTAGGGTCCACAGTGTTGTTCTCTATCTTAATTAAGTAATAGGAAAAAAACAAACAACTAATACTGACCTTAACTCCTGCACCAAGCTGTAAATCTCGTCACCACAAGCACGTTGGAAGAAATGGATCATAAATCTAACCCTAGATGGCTCAAATATTGCAGAAACAGTCTTCTACGATCCTAATTACTCAAACTTACCTATTGACCGTCAAACAACCAAGTTTCCTCCATAGACACGTAGATTTACTCAAAGTAAGTTCGTAGGTGCAAACAGATCTCCGATCGGACGTCGGATGATCAAGTTATTGCAGAAACAAAATTCTGCCATCAATTCCTGGTCAATCTATTTTGACCGTATGACCTGCTGATGTCAGCTGACGTCAGAACTCTGTTGGTGGCTGGGATTGCACATGGGTTAGGCTGACCCGGTCTGGAACCAACCCACCCTGCTAATCTGTTCTGGCATGCTACACCATGGGTCAGGTCTGAACTACCCAACCCGAAAAACAGCCTGGCCTAGAAAGATAGGTCTCTTCTTCCTCCTTCGATCACCAGGGGCTGAAACCCTGTAACAGTGATAAGGAGTCCGAGCCCCCTGCGGCCATGCCTATTCTTTTCCTCGGTTGCAGTGAACGGAGACTTGTGCAGGAGGCTTCCCCTCCGTCGATAGCGCACGATGACAGATGGCGACAGCGGTTGTGCACAGGGGGCCAGTTCTGGCGGGTGATGCATGCAGCAGCAGTGTTGACGATGAACGATTCTGGCGGCGAAGGAGGCGCAACAGCGATATGAATGTTAGATTTTGTGGACTCAATCCATCAGTTGATGTAATAAATTGATTAATTTCTTTATTTATTAATAAAATCATGCTTTACTTTCATGAGATGAATGTTATTTGACTACTTCATGCATATGACCAATACATATGACATAATGGTTTATGAGTTGAACCGGGTCCCATTAGTATATTAGATGTGATATATGTGCATGAATGAGATCCACACGCGGGAGATATATGTCACAAATCTTATACTTAAATAACTTCACAACCAGTAATGAGACTGGGCATCTTATTTGCTAAGGTTGCAGCACTTTGATCACTATGAGATAGTGTGATTTTTCTCGATCATCAGAATGTAAGAATCTGGATCACAGTGTTGGTACATTGGATGTATTGAAGGACCATGAGATGCACCTTATGGAATTCCGTCTCAATAATAAGGTATGCTCTCATAACTCCCTGGCAATAGGCTCTCAATCCTGAGACATTGATAAACTCAAGTTTCTATCTATTCATTTGCTTTGAGTCACCAATGAGTGAGGCCGACTGTAGGTTAACACCTCGGTGTATTTGGTATGTGGTAGTAGAACTGTGGGAACGTTGAATGATCAAGATGGAATTTATCTCTATTATCCCCTTGTGCCAATTAATAGATTTGTCATTAGTAAGTGCGCACCCATCTCAATTAAGAGTTAATTGGATGGTACTGATGATTGCTGTGATTAATTGGGGCTCAAGGATAATAAGATGTGGAACTTAGATTGGAAGAGACGGATTTATTCCAATTGATCCACGGATATCGATAAAGGCCTACTTGTGGTAATTGGGAAGTTTAGGGTCTTCATTGTAATTTATTCCTAAGACTGGAGTGCAATTGCATTTATATAGTGGTGTTATTTGCAATTAACTGTGGGCCTGGATTGCACATGAGATGTGGGGTCGCGGTGTTCCAGTTGGAGCCAGCTTTCTAAAGAATCCCTAGTGGTCCCCACGCTAGCCCAAGTTATTGGAAAATACTAATCTGACTCGAACTCTAGAAATAAGGGATTAGAAAGGAGAAAGTTGCTTTGGAAGTAAGACTTCTATTTCAATTTGGCAAGGAAGAGATTTGTAAGTTTATAAAATCTCTTGGACGTCCAGAAGAGTCTCTCACGCCCAAAACCCTGTTCGTGCAAGAGTTGCACGAGTTTCTCTCTCCTTCTCTCTTCTAGTTTCTTGGAGTTTCGAGTTGGGATTTCTCCTGAAGATTCCACCACTCTTCTTAAGAAAAGAAGTCCAATTCGGGTCATAGCGTGGAAGGCTAAGAGGTGTTGAAGAAATCCATTAGAGCACTGCGGATCTCCAAAGGTATGATCTACTTCTTGCATGTCGTAGATTATTATGGATATTTAGTGCTGGTAGAATATTTACTGTACATGGTCACAAGATTGAGGGTAATGCATCCTGGATTGGATTTTGGTCTTATGGATAATTGATCCCTGTGTCAAGTGGGTCAAAAGTTTAGAAAATCTATCCACGAGACCCACCTACTTCCAACAATGAAGACCTGTAATTGTAGTGGCGTTCTTCTTTTGATAAACCCAAACTCTCTTTCTCCTGAACCGGAGAAGATTTGATCCGTTGATCTTCGTGTGCACAAGCTCCAAGCCCTTGGAGTTGCAATAAGGGGTTCAGAGTGTTTTTCTCGTGGTTTGGAGGGAGAGATTGTTGGCTAAGTGGATTCATGTTGGGTAATTTCCTTAATTATATTAGGAATTTCCTATTTTTTAGACAGTAATTTCTTAATAGGAGTAGGGCTTTCCTTTGATTAAGAATAGAGTTCTTTGGGGGATAAAGAAGTGATGATTATATATTTTGATGTAATTTGTAACCCTAGTTATATGATGAGATTTCAAGGCCGTGGATTCACGGATTGAAGGAAAACCTAGTGAAAATTGGTTTTCCATAGATATAAGCATCTTTGCCGGAGCCACGTAAATCTCTTTTCTTCTTGTGTAGTTTTTTGTTGAACTTGGTTGTTTACGCACACACGCTTACAATGGTGGTGTCATATCCACGACACTTTCATTGTAATATTTTTGTTTAAAGAATGTTTTTGTTGCTGATAAAAAAAAATGCATGTCTGGTAAGGTTATGGTTGTGTGAACCGTTTTTGAAAACTTCAATATACTGACAACCCTAATAAATACAGGTTAGGCTTCAACATACATACATCCCTAATCAATTTGACCTGTTTCTATTCTGCCCGACCCATTTGCCAACCTAACATTGTTGTTGTGCATGGGCGGATCCAGACAGTTAACCAGAGGCCCATCCAGGGTAGAGTTCCCAATGAGCAGTCTGGGTTTCCATTAAGTAGAAATTTGTTGACAACAGCAGTCATGCCAAGGTGAAGATTACTGGCTAAATGTCTTATATTTCATGTTGACCAAAGTAGTCTTCTGTGTCCCGCAAGATCCATGTTCATGGTTCAAAGGTATTTTGGTAATTTTAATAAGGTTTTTATTAGCGCAAATTTGATGTAATTTGCAAATCCTACCCTGAGAAGGGTAAAGAGGAACAGAAAAAAAAGAGGAGGAATAAAGTGGAGAGGTTTTCTCTCAGCCGTGGATGTTGATAATAAACCACTGAAATCTTCCTGTGATTTGCCCTATGTGTGTGCTTGATTGGATTTAGTGTGTTTTTGGATGGCGGGTTTCGGCATGAACAAGAGAATCAAAGCACTCAATGAATGCCCATGACCTGGCAAGTGCTGTGATTTCACTTTGATGGAAGGGAGTAACACCCACTCTTGGATAAGAAACATTTGAAATGGTAAAACCGAATAAGTACTTACGCAGGAATGATGAAATACCCGAAGCCATGGCCAAATAAACAAATTTAACAGCAACCTGCAAGATGACCCACCAACTCGTCACAATTACCAACAAGAATTTTTAAAATTTACAAAATAAAGGGCTGTTGCAATGTTTAGGATGGACTAATATGGGCCAAGTTCACGGCCGATAAGTTCCATCCACAAATTCAAGTTTTGAGTCCAAAACAGACACTGGAGCCTAGATCTACACCCGCCATGACAAATGCTTGAGCCCTTAACTGCCGTAGTCCAATAAAGGCTCGAACCTGATGGAGGTTGGACATTCAGATCTGGTTCCAATCCAATAAGATTTAAGGCCCCAGTAATTTAATCCAACCCACATTATGTATAATTTGGACAAAAACTTACAGGCCATGGTTTTGGCCCAGACCTCATTTCTATTTTTGATTTTGAAGTCCATACTTGTCGTAACCTTCATTTAGCACAAAGGGTCATATATATTTTCTAATGGGCTCAACCTAGGATTCAGTTTTTGATCTGATAGCTATGTGGGCCTGGACTGCTACGAGGAAAGGCAATTTCTAAATGTTCTGGTCAGGGCCTAAGGATGCTGGTGAATGCTAAGCCTAATAGCTGACGCTGGGGTGGGGAAAGCTTCCACCCTAACCCAAGCCCATGTGAATCTCTCACACATGTGCTACATTGAGGGATGTGAGCTCAGCCTTCCTCGCGTCCCACGTCAGACCATCACTGAAAATATATGTAAGGGAAAGGTTGAAGTGCCTTTGATGTGATATGAACAATGTCGCTCTTGTGAGTATCTCCAAATTTGTTGATAAGTTGACCAAATAACACCGTCATGAGAGGCATTGAAAACCCACTAAAAATGGCAGCAACTGTACCAACAATCATCAACACGACATCCAAGTCATCTGCAAATGAAAACAGCCTGAAGAATGGAACCTTCTCATCTCCCCCATCTCCACTATTCAAAGTACCAGAAGCTTCTAGTGACCCTTCCTTCTTCATCTCTGTCTCTCTCTTCTGAATCTACTCGCCCTGTCATCATTTACAAAAGGGGAGGAAATGAGCAAAACAAAATATGTAAAACAAAGACGACCCAGAAAAGAACGAATTGAAGAGAAATGGAGAAGAAATAGGAGAGTTATTATATAAAATAAAACTCTCATAGCAGACTCCATAGAGAATATTACATAATAAGAAGAAAGAGATGGTAAGTGACTTCCAGGGCTGTTTGTTCGGCGCTCTTTCTATCGAAGCGAAAAATGTTACGAGGAAGCAAAACACACCTTTTGGGGGGGCTACTATGAAAATATGACATTCACGACGCTTCCCTTCACAGACACATCTCAACCAAAGATGTAAAAACCCATTCTTTAAATTCTCAAACTTGTAATAAAAAATTCCACCAATATAAATTACACACAAAGCAATAGAAACTTTGAAATATGTAAGTTCTTCATTTTTACTCCCCAGAAAAAGAAGACAACTATAAAAATAATAGCAAAAAAATCAGCACACAATGCTTCAGCCAACTAAAGATTTAAATCATCCATGTTTCTTTACCTACCTACTACTCTTTCAAAGACCAGGAAAAGCTTAAGAACCCAAGTAAACCCAAAAGTCTCTCTTACTAGCTCTGAGGACCTCAGGTTGAGTTGATCTTCCCTTTTAATGGGTGTGAGACAGCAAGATTCAAAAGAAAATGATTCTAAAAGTGTCAAATAACTCATGTGGATTTTTTTTTTTCCTTTTTCTATTTATGGTTGTAAGCAGATTGGTGTGTAATTACAACTAGTATAAATAAATCCTTTTTATCGAGTGTGTGGGGATTTTTTTTTTTTTTTTTGCTTTTCCTATTTTATAGTTGTAAGCAGATTGCTATGTAATTAAAATTAGTATAAATGCATTCTCGCATCAACCATAGGTTTCACCGCTGGTTGAACATGTCAGTCAAACAATGACTTTGTCCCCTCAACATCTGTAGAAAAGTCCTAAAGCTCTTCTTTCATTCTTGCTTTCTCTAGAATACTCTACAAAGCACCGCCTCATGGGATCCATCTAGAAACCAACTTGAAGAAGTGATGGAGGTTTTGCCATGTGGACCCATTTCCAACCATATAAAAACTACGCCACTGGCCTTACACGGCTATAAATAGAGGACCTATGGCTCATTTGGATACAAGTTAGCTGAGAACAAGTAAAGAAGTGAAACAAGTGAAGTAAGAGAAGTGGGTAGTGAATTGTAGTGAGTAAAGGTCATTTGAAGAGAGAGAGTGCTTTGAGTAAAAGTGTAGAGTGTCTAGTGTTATAAGATGTGTGAGAGCTAAGGTGTTATTGTATAATTTGTGTGTGGCTAATAACCTTTGTGGTGCTGTATTAATGGTTATTGCTTGCAAGTGTTGTAATCGTGTAATTTTGTAAAATTCATAATGGATTCTTCTTGTTCTCCTTGTAATTTGTGTTTATAATATTTGTAATTAAAAGTTATAACTAAGTAGGTATTAAAGGTTTCTTCCAATAAAATATACCTGATTGGGTCCCTCTTTGATATGATGGTGATGAGTCTTTAGAAATGCATCATTTCATGGTTATTTTAGAAAATTTTAAAGACTTTTTCATTAGAAATATCTTCATTTTTATCATGCTTTCATAGTTTTGAGCATCATTATATAGTTTTCATTCAAATAAGCATTGAAAATCATCAATTTTTTATAAAATTATAAAACTTTTCATTTTTGGATATCCATTTTTAAAAGGCTTTTTAAATTTATAATTTTCACATAAAAATGACAAAAGTTTTTATCAGGGCCCATATTAATGCATTTGTGACTTTTGATCAAAATCATTAGTTTAATAAAATGTCACTTTTCTTTGTAGGAAAATTGAAGAAAATGGACCTACAAACATGTGCACATTTGCATATATGCTTGGATGTCAAAGAAGGGTCCCACTCTTCAATTGTTGCATAAATCTAATTTCAAGAACTCAAATTGGAATGAAAAAAGGAAAGCCATAGTGGAGGAAATTCAAGAAAAGGAAAGTCAAAGAAGAAGAGATAAAAAATGGAAAGTCATTTCCATTTTTATTTGGATAATATGGATTATAACAGTCATAACTCTCAAACCGAGTGTCAGATCAGGGCAATCTAGGTACTGTTGGAAAGCTCTTTTCGAGTAGATACTTGTAGAATTTAAGATTACACTAATCGGAATTAAAATGACAAAGTTATGGCCTTGGAAAGTTTGCTATGTATTTTTAGGCGGGATTGCATAAAATTGAAGTCTTGTTTTGATTTTAAAAACTGGATGTGGAGAGAAATTTTATAAGAAAAAGAACCAAGAATCTTTCTACTTACTATTTATTTACTAACTTTTGGCCAAAAAATGAGAACAAACATTATAAAAAGAATTCAAGGAGGGAGTTGTTCAAAACACCACAAGCCGTCCTTCTTTCTCCATTTCTTCTCCACTCAAAGATGAGTTAGGCTAGCACACTTAGGTCCCATCTACTCCATTCATTCCATTCCATCATCTTTCTCTTGTCCAATTATCGTCCCATGGTGTGAAGCATAAAGATTAAATCCCAGATTGCGTACAAAGTCTTGTCTCTTTTTTAATGCCTTGATCTAGGGTAACGATAGTTTCTTTTTTTAGTTTTAATTGTTTTTGGGGATTATTGGTTGCATTGGCCCTTTTAAATTTAAAAGACACAATTAGTGAGGTCAAGGTATCCCGCCTTGGATCGGCATCATGTGTTTGTGTATGGTGATAGTACGAACTTAGTGCAGTGTTTTTGTGATCTTTTATTAATTCTACCAATATGATGTTCTAATTTCCCATAATAAAAGAAACTAGAATTCTTTTTATTTTTTATCCTTTATTTTTGCATGATTTATTTATAATTTTTAATTTAATGCATGGTTTATTTATTTTTCTACAATTGGTAGTTTAATGAATTTTATGGTTTTGCAGTTTAGTAGTTTAGGTTATTTCTTAGATTAGGTTTTATTTCTAATTTATAATTTTAATTTCAGATTTGGGATTTTAATTTTAATCTAATTTTCAGTTTAGTTGGACATTATTTTGTATAGATTTTATTAGGATGGTACTAGCTTTTCAATAGGACAGGTTGTGAGATACATAGTTCCTTGTAGATACGATTCCAACTCACCGAGTAAAACTACAATTGAGGCCTTGCACTTGAGGCCATAGATCAAGTTTTTGGTACTGTTGCTGGGGAGCTTTCATGGCAAAGGTAATTTTTCCAACTTTCCTTATTTATTGCTTTGTGAGTGTGGTTATTATTTTGACCATCATTCTAGATTTAAAGGGTAGCATGCATGGAGTATCTAAACCAGCCCTAAAACATTAAAAAAAAAAAGGAAGATTCATCTTTGATTTTTGTTAAAAATTGGACTAATTTAAATCTGAAAAATTAATTTTCTGATTTTACAAAAATCACATTTATTTTTGGAAAGTTACCATTAAACTAGTCCTATTTTTAGCTAGTTTAGGTTGTTTCTTTTTGTGGCTGTTTAGGGCCAACTAAAATTAGTTTTCTTTTGTTTTTAATCTCTTTTTAGGTTATTAAAGTTTCCAAAAAAATTCTGAAACTTTCCTTAAATAGGCAAGTAAAAAACTTTTCAATTTTGGCCTTTTGGCCAAGAAACTTGCTAAAAAATAAAAAAAATTTCATAACTTCCATTGGAAACTTGTTTCTTTTAGTTATTTTTAAATTTAGGAATCAATTTCTAGGAAACCTTTCTTGTTTGAAGATTTTTTTTAGCTTCCTCATATACAAAAAAAAAAAAGAGGAAAAAAACCCTCCAAAATTGGCCACCCTCCTCTCTTGGCATCCTTTATGATGAATCAATGGGACTCCACGATCATAAGGTCATCCATTGCTTATGAAATTCTCCGGTAAAATGGCTAAATCTTTGCGTGATCCTTTATACAATTATACCACACACCAACATACACTTCATACAATGATGTGTTGGGGAGTGATCAAAGCAACACCCAATTTTCATCCTCTAAGGATATTGAGGAAAATTTTATCATGGATGTGTTGCGCGAACATGCAGAGGAAGCAAACATATATGAAAAGTCTTGTTCTAATAAAATAGATACCACATATGGTCTAAAATGGAAAAATCACTATGGATATAATTATACAGAGGAGCCCACTAATGAGGACACCCATGAGATAGCGAGTGATCAACCAATTAGGACCTCACATGATCACCCACACCATACACAGCCATTCACTCATTCCAATATGGATTTGCAGAGGAATTATCAAAGCGATGCCCAAACATTCACAAATAATTATTCCATTTCGAAAGCAATTCTAGAGGTGTTACAAAAACAGAAGGCTGAATCAAATGCACATCAATGGCTTTGTTCTAGTGAAATGGGTAATAGGTGTAGTCCAAGTTGGCAAAATCATGCCAATTACAATTAGCATAATGGGCTCGATGCACACAATGCTTACATG
Source organism: Sextonia rubra (assembly GCA_037013555.1). Lineage (NCBI taxonomy): Eukaryota > Viridiplantae > Streptophyta > Magnoliopsida > Laurales > Lauraceae > Sextonia > Sextonia rubra. The sequence goes on from JASUAD010000011.1 coordinate 15,096,376, forward strand.
CCTCAAGATTCTACGCTAGGTGGGTCATATGGATGTTCCTTTCAGGAGGATTCCTATGCAGCCCCAATATCCCCATGGTCATATGCCCCTAAAAAACTCCCTCCACCTACATGGGCATATAGACCACCACCATTGCCCCCAAAGAAATCTTTGGAGGACATGCTCCCTGAATCCATTCGAAGACAAATCGAAATCCATCAATTAACTATGAGCACTTTCAAAGATGAAATAAGAACTTTATTAAGCGAATGCATTTCTCAAGTTGCACTTCATGTGAAGCAACGAACTAGAAACCTTAGAAGTGACACAGACATTCCACAAAGTGATTCAACATTCACTAAATATCGTTCATCAATGGGTCACATTAACACACACTTGGAATCTAAGGGTGATGATAAGCAAATTGCTATTGGTATGATGGGTGACGATTACCTACCAATATGATTACCTGCTAAAACCTACATGCACATCGAACTCCTAAATCCCAGACCTCACCGATAACCCATAAAAAATCCAAAACACCCATCTCCAAAACCCATCTTCTTCACCCAACAACAATCCCCAGCCACCATAACCCTAGCCTCTGTGTCACCCACGGCGTTCAACTAAGATCACCACATTAACCTCAACCAATCATCCTTGAACCTCCTTCCCCTACTTAAATGCTAATTCCCAAGAACCACCATAGCCATACTCACCACCCAACAACTTCTGAATCCATCGATAAACCCAAACTCCAATCTGTTTGTGAGAAACTTGCCCATGCCCCATCTGTCTGTAACCATAATTTTGAAACCCTCCTTCCTAGGTCACCAAACTAGAGTCCCCATCCCTGTCAGTCGTAGACGGCATCCAGAACCAGAGGAAAAAAAAAAAGAAAAAGAAGCACGAAGAAGAAGAAAGTGATCTGAGGGAGAAGCGTACTTGGATTCGTTGCTCGATCCTCCCAAACTTGCTTTTTGCGTACGTTATCAGCGTACCAGATGTGCATTGTCATTGACATCATCTTCTTCTTCGTCTTCATTCAGCTGTCTAGCGAGGAAAATCAATAGAGAGGGAAGTCAAAAAGGAGTTCGACCCCTTTCTATTTTTGCTTTATATTGCAAAAAATGAGAAGGAAGAGAAGAGTCCTTCACATGTGCCACTGCTAAAATGTGACAATCAGAGTTGTTCTTTTTGGACTTGAGCTCCGTTTCAATTTTAACCACACAATCAATGGTATAAAAAATAATAATAAGGAGAGGCAAGGTAGAACATTAGTGTAGATCTGATTAGGTAGATCGACCCACTTCCAAAAGGGAGCCCATTTGATTGTCTTGCTGATATCATCACTGCACCAATAGAAGCAGTCCACACTGAGATCAAATGCCATGATTTATTTTTGCAATATTAGGCTCATCTAAGGTCAGATTTCTAACCTGCCTTCACCAGCATGTTTGTGGAGAGCAGATCTTCTTATCAAATCCATTCTTTACTTACAGATGAAAATTCATAAAGCTACAATCTTTAGTGCACTTCAAAAAGTCAAATATGCAGTTAAATATGGAATGTGGTATGTTGAAAATAAAGTCTAATTTGAATAATTTCTTGATTGAGACAAGGAGAATTGTATGTTCTTGATTATCATAATTTCATGGCTCTAAGACAAGTTTAGATTAGAAGATGATGCGGAACACGACTTAATTAGTTTCCTCAGAGGTTTGAATACAAAAATAATGGAGAAAATGAATGATTGTAAGAACATTCATGAGACATATTGGGAAGGAATTCGTGTGGAGCAAATGCTTAACAGGTCTCGTTTAGTGAAAGTTATGCCTTAAGAGGAAAAGTCACCATAAATAAAAGTAGATCAAGTTGAGGAACCAGTGATAGAGGATATGTAGACCAAGAAGCCAAACTAAGACACAAAGATTCCACATCTACACTTGGCCTCAAAATTTCTCCTATAAATAATGATGATCAAGAAGTAAATGTGCGAACTACAAGGAAAGAAAAAAAAATTGTTGTTTTTTCCCACCTAAATTCTTCCATTGATTTTGTCTTTGGATATCAACAATGGAAGTTGAGAGATGAAGACCAACTAGTCAAAAATTGTGATTTGATGGTGCAGCTTCCTTCTAAACATTAGGCCATCCAAAGATATATATACATGGAGGTGTACACAAAAGGCTGCATTCCAACCAACAAAGCAAAAGTTTGCCCAATCAAGCTTTGACCCAGTCTAACATTTATCGAACTCAAGGTCGAGTTCTTTCTAAGCCGAGGAGAATGATGCAAGATAGACCTCATGGACACATCTGTGGGGCCCATAAAGTTTTACCTCATGGCCACATCGTGGGGCCCATAAAGTTTTAGGAATTTAATTTATGTTATTAGGTTCTTTAAATATTATTATTAGGTTTAGGTTTCTAATTTATATAGTTTCCTAGATTAATTAGGTTACTTAGTCCCTAAATTTATTTTATTATTTATATGGCATTATAATAGATAACTTTTAGAGTTGATTAATAGAATTTGGGTTTTCCCTTGACACTACAAGAGAATGAACTATTCACGACGTATTAACATTTTTGTCATTGTTTAAGTAGTATTCGCGACAAAATACAAGTTCGTCGTTCAGAGTTATAATTTTTAATGATGAATATAATTTTTCATTGTGGAATATTAAAATGTCATTGCTGGATGTGCATTTTACAGTGATTTAGGGAATTTGGGAATTTGTTGATTCGACAATGAAACTATTGTGTCGCTATTTAATTTTTTAACTTCCGCGACGAAATTAGTTATGTTGTTAAATCTCTTTACATCATCAAAACCCTTCCCTCTAAACAAAATCTCCCAAAATCTGAAAATCCCAAAAGCGCCAAGTGTAGAGCAAATCTGAGCCCAAAATCTCACAGTAGGGCCACTGGTATAACAAATCGGTGTCCGGCATTGCAAATCTGAGCTTGTTGTTGCCTTCATTCTCTGTCCCAACCATCACAAATGTCAGTAACACCACCCTACTGTTGCCTTCTTTCTCCGTCCCTGGCATCCCCATCATTCTTCTTCCGGTATATTTCTTTATCATTCTTCATTAGGTATATATTGTTGGAGATTTATGGTTTCTCCATCCCCGGCATCACCATCATCCCCATCATGTTTCCTTTTTTAAATCACGTTTCTTCTTCAGGTATGGGGTTTCAATGGGGGCTTTCAGTGGTGAGGTGGGGGTTTTCAGTGGTGAGGTGGGGGCATCCCCATCATTTTTTTTGTTTTGGTGAGGTGGGGGCTTTCAGTGGGAAAGGGGTTTGAAGATTCTAGGTTTGAAGATGAGGTTCTAAAATGCCTGATTTTCTTTTTCTTCTTCTTGTAGATTTTGATGAAGATGTAGATGAATATGGATATGAATATGGAGCCGAAGATGAAGGTGAAAATAATGATTAATGATGAGGGGAAGGGACATGGATGGGGACTAGGACACATTTGTACATGGGTCTGTGGGGAGAGTGGGGGTGTTTTGCAATGCAGGAGAGTTGGGAGATGGGAATGACAGCAAGGAAGGCACCACTCTTGCTGCATTGGTTGTTGGACTTGAGGCAGGCACACAGGTGCTTTGTGCTACTAATCCAATGCATCCCTCTCTTGTGCCTCTAGGGTTGGGAATGTAGGACTAGGGACTTGAGAGGGAAAAATAAAGGAGTCATTATGATTTTCAGTTGACAATGTTAGACCAAATTAGTAGATAAATTTCAGTTTAGATGATTGCACTTGTATTATTTTATACACGAACTCAAGTTGAACTTGATCCAATTGGTGGCTGGAGGATTTGCAGTTTGAGTTGGCTTGTGATGGTTTTAGTGTTTACAGGATTTGTAACAGTGTGAAAGTAGATTTGAAGAATCTGGTTTTAGGGTTTATGGTAGAGATGGTTCGGTGGTCAGGTTTTGATCAAGTGGTAGGGATTTGGGTCGGTTATGGTGATTAGGGTTTTGGTTAGATGGGAGGCTAGGGTTCTGGATACGAATTTGGGGATTTTCTATTGTTTGGGAGATGACGTGGGAAATGGAGAAGATGTTATGGTTTTCTATTGTGAGCAAGCTATACTGTGACTTGTAAGGAAGAAAGTTACATGCATTGGATCAAAAACCATAAAAAATGAATTTTTATTTTGAATGATTCTCACATAAAAAAATGTAATTTTCCAATTCATTTTCTTTAATTTCTCTTTCTCTCTGTGATTTTCTTGTTTGTTTTAGTTCCTTTCTCCTTCCAAATATCAACTGGTGTGGTGTTGGTGTTTCGATTGATTCAAATGTTAATTTTGTAATTGAATGAAGTGAAGGGAATTACAACTTGCTTTTCTTTGTTATTGGGGTGTAAACAAGATCAAATCCATTTTATTTTTATTGTCTTTTCTTCTATGGCCTCGTTGGACACAACGGTTTACCGATCTCTACCTGGTTCTTTGATAGTTTTTGACTTATGCATTAATCCAACATGGCTTCACATTTATATCCTTGTACATGCATTGAACGATTTTATCTAGAACCCAAGTGATTCATGCACTTGATTTATTAGGGTACTTCTACTTTTATATTTTCTAGGCTTATTTGGTGGATTTGAAATAGAATTCTATAATGCTAATGGGTTGAGAGGATTCTAAATTCTATACATACCTCGTTATGTTGCCTGTTTCATCTCTTCCCATGTGTTCATGATGTGTCACATGAAGAATAATGTTAATAGAGTTCCACCCAAGAACAATATGGGTTGAAATGTTGGGAAGGGAGTAGTAGATCTTTATACCTCAAGTTTTTATGGGCGTGAATCTATCTGAATTGACTAGGGTGACCTACCGGCTATTGATCTTTAGATCCATCAGTTAAAGTTGACTTTAAGATCAAATTATGCAAAAAGATGTCCATGTTGGATCATGGTTTCATCAGTTTGTTGCTAGGCGATATGCAAAGTGAATGTTTTACATATGTGTATGTGGATTTGGCAAGAATCTCATTTCTGTTTAACCAAAATGATCTTTTCCAAAAATGGATTCATCTTTCTTATTTTTGCCATATGTCTTCATTGGTCTAGCTTATAACCTTACTAGGCTTTTAGTTGTTTCACTGGTGGTAGATCATCTAAAGTAGTCATATTGTTTTTCACATCTAGTAATTGCACTCTTGTAAACAAATCGATAAGGCAACTCCGTCAATGTTCATCATTGTTTTCATGGTTTCCTCTTTGTGTCATTCTTTCTTATTTTAGAATGCATGACATGACACGTGACTTAATAATATGGGCATTGCATTGATCAGATATGGATAAGAGTTGGATGGAACTAGGTACACCTAGGTACAGATTAAGTCAGCAATATAGTGAAGGAGTTAAGTCATTTCTTGAGTATGCGATGAGGCATTCAACAAACAGTGATAGTAAGATTAGTTGCCCTTGTAATAATTGTTTGAACGTGTATTGGTGTAACCGTGACACTATCGGATATCATTTGGTGGCTTTTGGCATGATGTCATGTTACAAGAACTTGATACACCACGAGGAGGAACTTAACCATAATCAATCCCGTGTAGTGGATGGTAGCGACGGCAATCAGGGTGTTGATGAAATGCCACATGTTGTAGTTGACGAAGGCCGAGACAGTATTGCAGAACTGGTAGAAGATTATGGTATGGGGACTTTCATGAACTATGATGGTGGGGAATTTGTTTCTGGTGAAACCGCTGATACTGCCCAAAGGGAGGAACAAGTAAACTTTGAAAGGCTATTGCAGAACTCCTAACATGAGATTTATCCTAGCTGCAAGAAGTTTACTTTTTTGAAATTTGTTATTACCATGCTTCATGTGAAGGTAATGTGCAAGTGAAGCAGTAAGCCTTTCAATATGATGATGGTGGTGTTGATGGACCTTCTGCCAGAACATAATTTGGTTCCAGGGTCGACTTACGAAACGAAGAAGTTACTGCGTGGATTGGGTTTAGGGTACGAGCACATCCATGCATGTCAATACGATTGTCCACTTTCTGGAAGGAGAATGCTCTCATCTGGAGTCATGTTTGGTGTGTGGGGAACCTAGATACAAGGTAAACAATAGCAAGGGTAAGAAGATTCCTCATAAGATCCTGCGGTACTTTCCTTTGACACCAAGCTGGTTGAAGCGGTTGTACAGGTCAAAGCAAGTAGCCAAAAACATGCGATGGTATAAGCTTAAGTGGCCAAATGATGGGTTGGCAAGGCATCCGGCCAATTGTTCTGAGTGGAAGGAATTTGATCAGAATTATCTTGAGTTTGCATAAGAACCTTGCAATGTGAGGCTTGAGCTGGCCATTAATGGTTTCAACCCTTTTGGAAACATGAGCAACATATACAATATGTGGCCTGTAGTCCTTATGCCCTATAACCTGCCACCTTTGCAGTGCATGAAGAAACCATATTTTATGATGTCCTTACTTATTCCCGGACCGAAATCCCTTAGGAAAGAGATCGATGTATACATGAGGCTGTTGATTGAAGAGTTGAAAGAGTTGTGGGAGAATGGTGTTATGACTTATGATGCCTTCTACAAATAATATTTTCAAATGCATGCATGTATAATGTGGATCATCCATGATTTTCCCGCATATGGTGATGTTTTTGGGTGGAGTATAAACGGTTATTTGGCTTGCCTCCCTTACTATCATGATCCATTTTCGATGGGTCTGACAGACAAGATTGGATTCACTTATATCGAGCTTTCTTGGATAAGGACCACTCTTGGTGAAGGAATAAGTTAGCATTTAACAATAAGGTTGAGCTTAGTGTGAAATCATAGGAGATGTCGGTGGAGAAGATACCATCAGCTTTGGATCACCTGCCCGATGCCAAGTTTGAAAAGCCTAAGGACGGAAAGAAAAGACCCTGTGAAAGTGGTTTTAGAACTGCCATACTGGAAACATAAGAAGCTCAGACGCAACCTTGATGTCATGCACATAGAGAGCAATATATGTCACAATTTATGTAAAATGACGTTGAACATAATTGGAAAAAACAAGGATATCGAAAAAGCACGCAAAGATTTGCAAAAAATGCGTAGAAGGCCAAATTTACACTTGTAGCAACATTCTGATGGGTCCTTTACCAAGCCTCCAATAGTATTCACACTAACCTCGAAGGAGAGAGAGAGGGTTTTTATGAGTTCTTGAAGTCTATCAAGTATCCAAATGGCTATGCTGCAAACTTATCGAGGTGTGTTGGCTCGACAAATGGTAGATTGTTTGGTCTTAAAAGCCATGACTATCATGTCCTTTTGCAAGGAATTCTTCTATTGGGATGCACGGATAACTGAAGAAGGATATCTACAATACATTGTTTGAGCTAGGAAATTTTTTCAAGGAGTTGTGCTCTAAGAAGTTGAGGCTGGAAGACTTAAAGAAATTACAGGAGCGCATAGTGATCATACTTTACAAATTGGAGAAGAGTTTTCCCCTAACATTCTTTGATGTGATGGTCCATTTAGTTGTTTACTTACCACAAGAAACCATCTGCGGAGGACTAGTGCAATATCGGTGGATGTACTCGATCGAAAGGTTTCTTGTTTCTTGGAACTTTTAAGGGGGTTGTTGCTAATCGAGCATGACCTTTATCAATTGCTACGGCTAACATTATCAAGGAGTGCACAACTTTTTGCTCGATGTCTTTGATGGGGTTGATATTGTGTTCAACTGAGGGGAACGAAATGCAATCGGAGATGGTGAACGTCAGCAGGGATTATCAGTCTTCATAGAAAATGCTTGTCCTTTTGGTGCCGAGGCTTACAAGTTGATGCAAGATCAACTCGACATGGCTCATTGGTTTGTACTCTACAATAGCCCTGAAGTGGACCCATATCTAAAGTATGTGGTTATGCTAGTCAGGCATATTATTAGCCTCTTAATGTTTTCATCAGATTATTTTGAGACTCATTCTTTAATCTATGTAGTGAACACAAGGAACTACTACAGATTCCATCTGGGCAAGATATCATCTCAGTGCAAAAGAAAGAGTTTTCTAATTGGTTCAAAGAACATGTAAGCTAAATAAATCATTACCACATACACACACATGTGTGTGTGTGTGTATGTAATATATATCTCACTTGACATGTTTATGTAAATAAATGAATTGCACCACCGAAAGCACAGCAACCGATGAGTTGTGGTCATTAGCAAATGACCTGGATTTACTAGTGCAAATATTTCCAATTTATGTATAATGGCGTCAAATTCACTAACAGAGAGTGTGACAATTGTCATGGAAGTCAAAACAGTGGTGTGGTTGTGAATGGGGATCACGAGGGTCAAATGATCGAATTTTGTAGTTACCTATCCAGGGTTTGGCTATTGAAGTACATTTCTCGTCATGTAGTTTTGTTTGACTGTGAGTGGTACAACATTAGCAATCCTAGAACAATGAAAACCAATGCATACTGCAAAAGCATTGATATCAGGAGTCGATGATATAAAAGTGATCCTTTCATCCTACCAAACTAGGTGCGTCAAGTTTGATACATAAATAATACAAAATTAGGTCCAAATTGGTAGGTCCTCTTACAGTCCCAACATCGGGGAGTGTGGGATGTACTGAAGGTGGAACCAAAGGATGAAGAACGTAATGATGCATTTTAGCAAGATGTCATTACTGGAGTATGTTCAATCGATGTTCAATGTTCAAGCTATCTCTTATCAACATTGCAGAGATGGGGTTGATCCTAAGATCATTCCCAGGAACAAGGTTACACAGCTAGGGAGGCACTGTTGACCCATAAAAAATTGCAAATATTGCAACAAAGACACTAGAAGCTTTGGATTATAAAATTCCAAAGTTTTCAAAGATTTGGACCTCATCTCAATTCAAGTAAGGCTTCAAAGGTTATTTGTTAGCTTCTTGGGAATCACTGTGGGACCTAGCACTTCCACATGTCGAAGCAATATCCTATTTAATGAAATGCTTTCAAGTACATTTGAAGACTATCCTTCAAGGATTCAGAGCATTTAGACATCATTCGGATCCAAACTCGGCCTAGATGGTTATATATTATGCTCTGTGGGTCTCAGTACAAAGCGACACTTCACAAAGATCAAACTAGTTGAAGCTCTCAAAAAAAGCTCAAATTATGCCTAAGAGAGGCTCTACAAAGTTTCAAGATAAACAGACATCATTTGGCCGAAAAGCTACAAGCATGTCAACTTGGGGCTAGTTCCCCCCCAAGCCATGGGGTCACTGACCAAAGTCCTGCTTCTCGATGTCCAAAATTGATGAAATTTGGGCGAATACTCCAAAATGTTCTTGACGTCAGTTCCTCCAAGTTTCAAACCAAACCAAGGTCATTTGGGCCTCAAACAGTTGAAACAAGGGCCCACTTTCATGAAAAGTCAACTGAAGAGTTGACCCATTTTAGAAGGTCAAAACAGGTTGAAACTTCTATAACATGCTCAAAATAGTGTCAAAAAGCAACTCTCCAAGTTTCGTGGTGATCGGATATCGTTCGGGCCCTAAATTGACGAAAACGGGTCACATATACAAAAGTCTGAAAACGGGCCTTGTCCGTGACCGCGGCCCAATCAATGAAGGAGTTGACCAACTTCAGATGGTCAAAGCGAGATGTAACTTCTATGACACACTCAAAATAGTGTCAAGAAGCATCCCTCTAAGGTTCGTGGCAATTGGACTTCGTTTGGGCCCTAAACAGGTGAAAACGGGTTGTAAATACGAAAACTTGAAATTGGGCCTTGGGAGTGACTGCGGCCTGTTCATCAAGGGAGTTGACCAACTTTAGGTGTTCAAAATGAGCTGAAACTTCTATGACACACTCAAAATAGTGTCAAGAAGCATCCTTCCAAGTTTCGTCAAGATTGGACTTCGTTTGGACCCCAAAAAGGTGAAAATGGTTCACAAATGCAAAAGTCCAAAAATGGGCCTTAGGAGTGACCGGGGCCTGTTCATCAAGGAAGTTGACCAACTTCAGATGGTCAAAATGAGCTAAAACTTCTATGAAACTCTCAAAATAGTGTCAAGAAACTTTCCTCCAAGTTTAGTGAAGATTGGACTTTGTTCGGACCTTAAACAAGTGAAAACGAGTCACATATGCAAAAGTACAAAAATGGGCCTTGTCCGTGACCGTGGCCTGTTCATTAAGGGAGTTGACCAACTTCAGATGGTCAAAACGAGCTGAAACTTCTATGACACTCTCAAAATAGTGTCAAGAAGCATCCATCCAAGTTTCGTAGTGATTGGACTTCGTTTGAATCCCAAATAGGTGAAAATGGGTCACAAATGCAAAAGCTCAAAATTGGGCCTTGTCCGTGACGGCGGCTGAGGTCATGGACCCCCAAAGGACGTTTCCTGCGGTTTTGGATGGTTTTTCTCCACTTCCTTTTGAAGTTTAACTTCCCACAACTCCCCTCAACTCCTTGGAACTGCCAAAAACCATCTGAAGGCTCTATAAAAGGGGTAGTGTTTGAAGGAAGGAGGGGGGGTGGGGGGTGAACGCACAGGGTGAACATACAGAGAATTCGAAAAACACAAGAGCAATCAAGCAAGGACAGCAGCATTCCAAGTCATTTTTCCTCTCCTTTTCTCAATTACAAAGGTGAGCAAGAAGGTTCAGAGGAGGAGGAATGGAGAGGGTGACTAAAGAACAAACCATGTTCATGCAGTAGCGACTATTTGAAGGATGACGTTGTCATTTTTGTTTTTCTTATTCGGGAGGGTTTCTTGGCCATCACAAAGGTTGTGAACAAGGCCCTTTGGGCCTCATTTTGTTCCTTGAAAACTATTGGTTCAGAATGACACAACTTTGGCTTCTTGTGATACCCTCTTCGGACTTGAACAAAAGATAGTCTGTAAATATGAATGATGAATTACAAAGTTTTTAATCGATTCTATGGTTGAATTTGATCTTCTCAATAGTTGTTCAACACCCCAAAAGTCATGAAAACGGAGTCTCAGCACTTCAAAAAAGTTTGGAAGAAGAATTAGCACGAACAGCGTGAAAACGGAGGCAAAACAGTGACTGCAAAGTCATTGTCTGTCAGTGACCGTGACTCACGGTCACTGGCAGGTGCCAATGACTGTGACCCATGGTCACTGGCTTGGGGCAGTGACCGCGGGTCACGATCACCCCAATTTTTTCCTTCATTTTTGCATTTTTTCTGAATTTGTGAACACTTTTCTTGTAATTTTTAAATTGAGATCACATCTAAGACTTGAGGGAGGGGTTGTAAACTTTATAAACTTGTGTAAACAACCTGCATCCCCGCGGTCAGGGCATTAGAACCCATGTAAACAAAAAAGGAACTTAATGATGAACTGTAATTAATTCCCATTCTTCTTATGCTTGAAGTGCGTGAATGTTGGACATTGAATCCATTACACATCTCCACGCCATTTTTAAGCACGATCAAGCACCAAGAAGATGAATCAAAAGGGGATGATGTTGATGAGGATGATGAAGTTATGGAGGAGTATGGAGATGACCAAGAAGATAGACCCCATAGTCATCATTCCGATTCTAACATGGATCCCGAGATGGATTGTGACATATAATATTACTTGATTTATGATTTGTTGTAATAATGACACATATCTATGTTATATATTTGGCTTCCCTTTTCTTCATTTTCTCATTCTACTTATAATAGAAATAATTTATGTATATTACTGTTTATGTTGATTTGAGTACTAGTATAGCAAAATGCCAAAGAATAAGAAAAGATATGTCCAACCATCTTGGAAAAAAAGAAGGTAGCAGCATATGAGAGTGTTAGACATAACATGATGCAGTATAACTGAGAGGTGATGGAGTCTTTGGGGTTGCATCGGGCTGTCGATGCTTGGATGGCCTAGCTGGCCAAGAATACCCAATTGTTTTCCATTAAGGAGAAAAGGAAAAGAACATTGGGTGAGGAGGACGATGATGAGTACATACCATCTGAGTGTGAGGATCAACTTAGCTCTCCTGCGATCAAAATGACGTTGACAATGGTGTGTTGCTAGATGTAAACTATACTAGCTCAGATGTTTTCACTAGTTTTTTAATTTCTTTTGTTTTTGAGTATACATGTTCCCTTAATTATTTTTCAATGTATATTGTTTTGGCAGGGCTTAGATATGCCTCCTCATCGTAGGTTACCCCTTTCACCAGCACAGGCAGATACCACGTTAGTTGGAGACAGACCTCCTGAGCCTATAGGTGATTAGCACCCTAGTCCAGTTGCGTAATCCAGCCGCATAAGTAATAATAAAATGCAATTTATTATAATTTACATTGTTCAATATTTGTCTATTAGATAACTCGAATGACACTGTGGTCTTAAATGCATCATTAGCTTCGAATATAGCCTCGTCAGCTCGTCCCAGACATGCAGGTTTGGAGTGACACAGGGTTGGAGAATGGAGAAGATTCTGAAGCGATCTGGGAAGCTCCTAGTGCATGTTCCAGCTGAGTATGGGGCACCTATGGGCCCCAATGCCCCACTATTTGCTTATGAGTGTTGGCTACGGGTTCAAGCCCATGCTCCCATCCAGGGTATCATGAGGTGAAGCGAGGTTAAGGATCACATAAGGAACCATGCATTAGGCATGTTTTGGTAATTGCATGTTGTATTTACTAATTTACCTAATTCAATGTTTATATTTCGGTTAACTAGCAATTTTATCAACATTTTTACTTTTGTAGGGCAAGTATACCCTTAATGATTATAATACAAATAAGATGGCGCAGAAGGCCATAGATTCCAAGTGTGACTACGGATATAGGGATCATCGGTACAAGATGCATATGCAATACTAAAAGTTATTGAATGATGGTGTAGACCATAGGAGTCAGCGTTATCGAGAGATGGCTGCCGATACAGGGATCATAGGTACAAGATGCATATACACTACAAAAGGTTGCTGAATGATGGTGTAGACCCTAGGAGTTAGCCTTATCAAGAGATGGCTGCCGAGCTAATTGCTTATTGGAACATTGAAGCATGGAAGGTACTTAGTTGATTGCTATCCCCTTTAAATGTTTTCACCAACCTTCTATTATAGATGCAAACCCAAGGACTCCAATTACCCAACATCATAAATTAGACATGTAAATCAGTACCATCAAATCATATAACTATGGCCTGCATGTTCAAGGCCCAAGGTTCCACTTATTATCAGTAGGGTGTACTATACCAATGAAGTTTCAAAACATTGTCAAGGTATCACATGTCTTACGACCTTATAACATAAAATAATACATCGTATGGCCTTTTCTTTCTTCAGTTTCCAAATCAATAGTAATCTATCATACATTCAGACTTGAATTGTTTTCATGTTAGCAGAGAATCAGAAAATGGCAATGAAAAATGATTTTTCACAAAAGGTTCCTACAAATAGAGTATAAACAATACATTCCATCCACTTAACTCCTTTCCCAAACCATCTAAAGTCATGAGCATGCATTGAAATTGCAAATGAATACATTAAATGAATAAATTAGAACATACCTCTTGTTGAATTTATTGTAAATAAATCCCAACCTAGCAGTTACCAAGATACCCATTACATATTCTATATTTAGTGAAGTAATAATTATGCCCAATTTTTTTCAATTTTCAGCAAGTCATGATGCCATTAACTTAAATTCCTACTTTAATGAAAATAAGGACGTTGATTAATAACACCATCACTACTGCAGCTAGTATAATCAAGAACTGATCTTGGTTGATTGAATCGTCGATAGTTTTAGATTTGGCTTACGCAAAAGTAATTCCCTCTCCACCTCTTTTGCAATTGCATATCCTGGTGGTAAGCACCCATTTCCATCTCCATCTCTCTTTATCCTCCAGAAGAAGGAACTAAGGAGATGTTTTAAGGACTTGAGTTCTTGAAAATAGTGGTGATGGATTGGAAGGAGTAGGACCGGAACGATGGGTCAGTTCAGGTAGGGAGCAGCAGAAAAATAAGAGATTGGTTTTGGCAAGTAGGAGGAGATGTAGAAAAATAAGTTGCAGATGGCTGAAGGTCATTTGACCATGGCAGACAAAGGAAGAGGAAAAACAAGAAGAGAATCAGAAACAAGAAGGAGATGGTGGCAGTGTTGGTCCCTGTTATTATTGATGAAGGTGGTGGAAACCAATGAGGATGGTGATGGTGAGGGTGTTGCCAATATTAGACAATGAAGCAAGAAGTAGAAGAGAAAGATGGAAGATAATTGATCAAGAGAAGGAAGATGGAATGGAGAATGGATAATGGACGTGTAGGATGTACAAAAGATGGATGGTATGAGGTCTGTGGGGACTGGGATGGTGGCATGTGGATGGGCTGATGATGAGGGCCGTGAGAGAGAGAGAGAGAGAGAGAGAGAGAGAGAGTAGAATGAGAGATGGGTAATGGCGTGTGGTGAAATGGCTAGCGTGGTTGGTGTCTTCTGAATTGCTGTGGGATGACTTTTACCTGCATTAGATGTGAAAATATATACGGACTTGAGGAGAGAAAATTAGGAAGGTTAAGAGCAGTATGGAAAGTGGATTGGTGGGTGTGGAGTTGTATGGACGTGAGAAAAGAGTGTTGATATGGGAAGTGGACTAATATGATAGGAATTCCTTTCCATATTGATCTTCTTGGCCAATCAAACTTTATTCTCTCTCTTTAAAGTAATTTCAAGTATAGATGGTTTGGAATCTTGCACCACCTTAGTTGCCTTATTTGGATCTTCCATCAACTTGAATTAGAAGGGTGTGGACCCCACCAAATCCTCATGGCCGTGAGATTCATGTGGTGTATGGGCTAATTCTCTTCCTATTTTGGCAAACTCTCCTCTATATTCATCTTTTGCAACACTTTCTTTTCTTCCTTAAATTCAAATACAAATTCTTGAAATAATCCCTTGAATTATTTTCTTCAGCAAACATGTGTGGCTCCTACTTTCTTGAATTTTCCTACATAAAAGATAATGATTTTAATTAAAATGACAATTTTGACCAAAAGTCACAAATACACTAATGCGGGCCCAATTTATATAAAATGACACCATAAATTCACATTATTGATCGTGATTTATCTTTAAATGATGGATTAAAATCGTGGTATCGGTCGTGGTACCGGTCAGTCCAAAAACCGATACGGTATCAATATCGGTCGCGATTCGCGGTCGTTGCGGTGTGAATTTTGTTTAATCTAAAAAAATTGAAAAAATATCCAAAAAATTCAAAACATTAGAAAAGGCTGGAACACAATTTTTTATTTATTAGTAACAAGTAAAATCAAAATATCGGTCCTCCTAAGTTATGATATCCTATATCGTTATCTTATCTGAAATTGTTTTTTTTTTATTTTTTGTGAGAACCATAATTATGAATTTTGAAATATGAACTATTTATTAGTGTGAAATTTTAGAGAATATAGCTTATTTATAATTTATATATAGTGGTTGTATTGTACTTGTAGTCTTGTATCTTGTATAGTATGTAACTATATACCTTTATCATGATTTATCAGTCATCATTCATCAATTATCAATTCATCACTCAATTATCAAGTAAGTTGTGAAATTCAAAAACATAAACATTAACATAGCATATGATATAATGACAGTAAAATAAATCATAAAGCAATTGGAGAGAATGAATGCACACCTTAATTCAAAGTGGAGTGTTGTCCAGGCTCAATATCATCATCATCATCATCATTTCTTCTTCTTTGGTATGAGTTATAATAATATGATCCAAACTCTCCCATTGCACGCCCATACCCTTGGCCATATTAACATTGTTACTGAGGAGCGAAGATCCCTTCATAGTATGATGAGCTATCCTCAGAGATTGAGATGACTGGGGGCCCAAATTTAAATTAAAAAATTCATGAGGAACAAAAACAGCTTGGTGGGGCTCAGTTGGATCATTCCTTGCTCATACCACAGTTGTGATGGTGGAACTAAAGGCAACTGAGTTAGCCAATAAGGGTTGTATCTATACATAGCCTGCTGTTGTTTAATATTGCCCGCAGAAGTACCTTCCCCCCTTCCTTGACCCTTTGTCTCAATTTGTGAGACATATCTTATATAACCACGATGAGGATCTAAATCTGAAACATTAGGAAAATGCTCAACTGTCTCATATATTGGTGGCTCATTATCTCCATAGTAATCACTAGTCCCAGGAGAATCAGGAGGAATTCCTGCTGATGAGGAAGATGTAGAGATACTTGACTTACTCTCCTCACCCACCTCCTTTCCTCTTGCTTCTGTTGGATCAACCGTGGTACCCCTCTGTTGCTGTATCAAATTAATCTTTTGTAATCTTTTAGAGGCTTTCATTGGCTCAAACTTCTTTCCAATCAAGTCCTCAACCATTTCTGCTAGCTCTAGATCTTTATCTAATAATGACTCTTCTACCTCCTCTAGCTACTCACCTAACAAATCATCTTCTGCTAAAAAATATGGTCTAAATAAATTTGGTAGAAGTAATCTTGTTGATAATCAAATTCTCTTCTTTTTCGATTTCGACTGCGGAGCTTGAGGTTATAGTGGATGTAGACCAATTTGTTCAAATTATCCATTGTGATTTTATTTTTTACTTTTGTATGGATAAAAGCAAAGGTGCTCCAATTTCTTTCACAGTTTGATGATGATGTAGTTTGACTAAGAACTTTAATTGCAATTGTCCTTAATGCTAGAGCACTCTCTCTATAATTCAACCACCATTCAACTGAAAAAAAAAGAAAAAAGATTAAACATTCAATTTTTGAATTTTTGAATAATAAAACTATAATTTACTATTTATATTTTACAATCCTTACCAAGATATGTCTGCATGATAGCTCTTCGAGCAATGGTGATGCCAAAACTTCCCATACCTTCATTATATACATCAATCTAATGACATTAAAGAAGAAAAAGAATTATCGACTGTTATGAATGAATAATAATATATATTAAATTGAAGAAGACGAAAGACACCATATAAGATCTCTACTTTTTAATTTACTTACTTGATTTGTTGCCTTAATAGCATCATCAGCATCATTTACTAGTCTTTCAATAACATTTTTCATCCCCACTCGAATTTCATCAGTTATATTTCAATCCAAAGATTCATATCAAAATTGTGGATTGAGAAAGTAACCTATTAAATGAAAAATTTTAAGTGAATAATGTGTTAAAAATAATTTAATACAACAATAAAAGTCAATAAAAAAATCAGTCTCCACTTACCAGCAGTGTGTAAGTTATGATGCAATTGACGCTCCCAACGACCGTCAATGATCTTCCAATGTTTGGTATAATATCTACAATTTGCTTTAAAAATCATATTTGCTCTCTCCATGGCCTCATGTAAAAAGTCCATAATTGGCTTATCATCACCATTAACTAATCGAAGAACTTTTATTAGAGGCTTAAGAACATTTAAGCAATTTTTAATATGAGGCCAAATCTGATTGGACTCAATGGTCTTGCATACTTCTTCTGCTAAGGGAGTTGGCTGCTTTCCCTACTTAGAATTCATCCATTCATTTGATTTAATAAGTTGGAAAAGCCCTCCTCTATACTTATAAATACTTTCGATGGCTATAAAGTGAATAGCAAATCAAGAAATACCAGGCCGTAGCAGTTCATAATTGTTTGTAAATTTCTTCAACATTAAAACAAGTCTATAAGATTGGTAGAAAAAATTAGTGATTTTCTTCATCTTTTTAATCACTTGTTTCATGACTTTTTTCTTTGGCAATTTTTTCAAGCATTAAGTCTATACAATGTGTTGCACATAGTGACAAAAAAATATTTACCCTCTGTTGCATAAGCATCATTCTTGCTTTCTTCATATTTGCAGCATTATCGGTGATAACTTGAACTACACAATCTGCCCCAATATCATTAATCATTTCATTAAACAACTTATTGATGTATCTAACATCTGGAACATAATTAGTTGCATCAACTAATTTGATAAAAACTGTTCTTAAAGGGCAATAAACTAGAGAATTTAAGAGATGATGTTTTATGAGGGTCGTCCACCCATCACACATTAGTGTGCAGCCCCTTTCCCTCCAAATCCTCCTAAAAGTCTCCACTTAGAGCTGTAACTCTTCATATTCTTTTTTAACATAAAGATGACCAATCTCATATAGAGTGGGTGCCTTTATACAGGAACCATATTCCACTACTGCATCTAACATAGTGGTAAAATAAGAAGAATTTGCCTTATGTGGTGGAATGGCCGCATCTAAAAAGAACTTTCTAGTAGCTCTTATCAAATTTTCTCTTGCTTTATTAAATTTTCCCCTCAGTGCTTTTACAATGCTGGGTTGCTTGGCTGTTGGTTTTCTATATGCAAATAGGTCCGTTGGACCCACCATACCTGGCCTACGAGTTCCCTCTATAGGAGGTTCATCATCGTCGTCAATATCTACTGGGCGGGGTTGTCTTCGACTAAATGCTTGACGCAAAGCCCCTCCCCTGAATTCGAATGAGCCACCCTCATCATATTGGCCACCTCTCATAGTTGCCTCATATTGCATCATTCTTCTCTCCTCCTCCTTCTGAAGTGACCACAAACTCTCTTTTCTAGCCCTCCTTAAATTTGGATCCTCATCATCGTCGGAGGAAATAATATCTCTCTCCCTAGACCCAAAACTTCTTCCATATATGCTTCAAATTCCTCCTCTCTTCTTTTCTCTCTGACAATCTTTTTCTGTTTTCCTGCATTCAACAACTCTCGCATTTCTTTTTTCACATTAGGTGGCACTTGAGGACTCTTTGTCACTTGGCCTTGCCTATGAGCCAAGTGTTGTTTCAATCTAGTTATCCCTCCATTTATGATTTCTTTGGCAATAATTACATTTAATCTTATGTTTACTTTCAGCTTCTTCACAATGGTTCCATGCCGGATCAATGTCATGCACCATTTTAATCTAGCTTCTTCAAAATAAAAGAATACATTGGCACAATTTATAACATTTGACTTAAGATCCAAAATATAATAGAAATAAGGAAATTAATACATTCATGTAAAGCATTTGGAATCTTAAAAGGGCACATTTAAAATGATACATTAATTATTTAATTTTTCTAATTTCATGTTTTAAATCCAAAAATAAATTCAGAAATATAAAAAATATTGACATGTTACATAATAATATAAATGATAAGACAACCATAAAAAAATTAGCATATCTGAAGTATACAATGATTATATAAAATTAGGGAATTACACTTATAGTGAAAATCTAAATATATAATAGTTTAATATTAATTAATAGAAAATCTAAAAATAAATTAAAGAATATAAAACTAATTACATTAAAGAACAATACAAAAAAGTAATCTTACATGAAGTATACAAAGATTTTGCTTACTTAAAAAAATTGTAGTGAAATTCTCAAAATATTTGTTTTAAATATTAAATTATTATTTCATACATGAAAATCAATTTTGAAAATATAAAACTATTTACATAATATTTTGAAAAAAATGAAAACTTATCATATTCATATCATACATGAAGTATACAATAAAAAAACAAAATTGTGATTAAATTCTCAAAAAATCTTATTTTAATATTAAAATATACAAATATCCAAAAATAAATAAACATAAAATGTCCGCATCTTGTAGATCTATGTCTTTTGCTACTAAATCTATCAACCTTGCTTCATAAAATCATGTTTTTGCATACTAATAAAATTAAAAATAACACTTAACATTAAAAGACTCTAAATCTTAACAAAAGTTAAAATCCTAAAATTTTAAAAAACCAAATAATAGATCCACACTCATAAATCACAATATGTAATCAATAACATAAAATACGTCAAATCATCATTGTGGATCATTTCTAAGCTCTTACTAAATAAATATTTAAAATTTAATGTACTTACCTTGTAAATGTATTTTCTTTACTTTTATAGACCAAATCCACCAAAAAATTGATTTTGTGATACTTTTGGAAGTTAATGGAGGAGCAGCAGCAGGTTGGGTATCTTTGGATAGGAGAGGATGAGTATAGGGGGAGAAAGAGGGGAAAATTTAGGGTTTGGGGGCTTTTATATAATGAAAATATCGGCTGATATATCATTTCTGCTAATATTTTGAAATATCAGCCGATATCTTGCGATATTTTGGTGATATTTACTGAAACCGTTACCGAGATTGATACGAATGAAAATATCGTACTACTACCGGCTGATACTGGTACATATCGGCCGATACAAACCGATATCAGCCATTTTTTTCAACCATGCTTTAAATAACTAATAATGATGAGAAATTTCATGTAAAAATCATGAATTTGAAAAAGCTTCTAAAAATGGAAATCTAAAAATGGAAGGTATTATGAAAAATTGATCGTTTTCAATGAATTTTTAATGAAAAAAATAATGATGCTTAAAACTATAAAAGCATGTTTTCACATAAATGGAGGAATTTCTAATGAATAATTCCTTAAAATCCCCAAAAATGAACATAAAATGATATATATTTAAGGTCTTATCATAAGACTTGAATCCACCATGCATGCAAGGTGGGTCAAAACTGTAACACTCCGATCCTCTTTGAGCCGGTTTACTGGCTCATTAGTGTGTTTTTATGTTGTTTATTTCTTTTGGACTTGGTTTCAGGTCATGGATAGGTAGTTGGGTAGTCTTTGACCTGGTATAGGTAGTTCTAAGCCCTTTTTCGTAATTTTGCTTTTACTTTGAGTGCATCATATTTGCATCATCTTGGTGTTAGCACGTGTATTTCGTTGAGCTCGTTATTTCCTGTAACTGTCTCAGACCTATTCGGAGTCAATTGGAGAAGTTAGACCCCCGTATGACTTGAATTGTAAATAGTCTAAACTCATCGGACTTTGTTTTAAACTCCAAAACTATATAATGAGTCATCTGCCCAGATGTCCAACTCCCTGCTCATTTCATTGGCTTAGTCGGTGCATACAAACTCTAGTGATCTTCACGTCCATCTCTCTTCTCCTCACTTCTTTTCTCTTCCTCACTCTTAGTTGGTGTGAGTTCGATTGGGTTTTCTTCTCTCATCTCTGTCTTTGCTTTAGGTAAGTGGGTTCTTCAGTTCTTCTTCTCCAATTTGGGTTTCCCATCTCTCTTGCTGTGTTCTCATGTGTGCATGGGTTGTTTCTCTGATTTGCTTGGATTTTAGCTGGATTTGAGCTTGATCTCCAGTTGATTTGACAAAGCTTTGAGGCAAGCATAAGTACAGGATTGTATAACACATATGGGTATTTTATTTGATTGCTTTGATTTCATCTTCTTCCATGTACAGGATGTTTACAGCCAATTTCTAAGGTATTAGGATCTATTGAGTTTGTTTTGATCAGTTTCTGTATCAGATTCCAGTTTCGGTAACTCAACTCATTTTCGTTTCTGTATTGTACGGCTAAGCCGTGACTTGGTACGGCTCAGACTCCAGAGACGTAAACTTTGAACTTTGTTCTACGGCTAGGATACGGCTGAATCATAACTTGTCCTACGGCTGAGCCGTAAGCTAGCCGTGACCCAACCGTGAATTAACACTCTGATCAGTCGAAACTTTCCAGATTAGTACTCCTACGGTGTGGCTACGGCTAAGCCGTGGATTGGTCTATGGCTAAGCCGTATACTCAACCGTAGCTCAGCCGTAAGAAGGAATTAGATCAGAGGTGGAAGATGACCAATTTAGCTGTGTTTTGAAGGGAACCACAGTTAAGCCGTAGTGCAGGTTACAGCTAGGCCGTAAGATGTCTACGGCTAAGCCGTAGGTCACCCATGGCTAAACCGTAAGACCTGGAAAAATCTGAAATTAAACGTAGGATAATGGTGTGACTCTGTAGGGCTAAATTACAGGTTGACCCCACATGTAGACAGGCCTAATGGAGTCTTTGGACCGCATGAATAGTCTGTTAGGCTGTGACTCATTCATGTGAGCGTTGATTTACTGTTAAGCACCTCCCCATGGGTGTTGGTTTAAGGGACTTCGGTGCACGTGAGGATTATATTGCAACACTTTGATAGCAACGGTGCATTGACTATCTTAAAACTACACCAACATGCACGGTTAGTGACAGTGAACAACTAGAATAGAGTTGGCTTGTAATCAACCTTGATTCTGCATTGATCTGAGATGCATTGCATATTGAGTACAGTTTTGTCCTCTATTCTGCTAATCTATATCTATGCATTACTAGATCCTTTTGCTTTCGTTCTGTATATCTGTTTTATTCTTCGCTCTGTATGATGCTTTGATCTATGCTATGCGTTGACTTAATTCCGTTATGCTCTATATTTCTCTGGCTTTGAAATCTCTGCTTCAGTGGGTATTCCCTGGTGGCTCTGCCCAGAGATTAATACGTGAGGATAAGATTCGGTCTTTGCCATCGGTGAGTCCAAAGCGGATAATCTCCTTTCTCTTTAGATTTGATTTGAGTGGTATCAGTCTGGCTCTACTCAACCTCAGCCCTAGGCTACCCGACGGGGTTACCTTTGGCTTAGTTCTCTATGCTTTGTATGGCTAAAGCGTAGCTTTGTCTTGGGACCCCGGAACCCAGGAAACCGAGACCCACTTGTACCCTTGGCCAGGTCGGTGGTGCTCTCATCTGTCTGCTCTGCTCTCTATCTGAGAGAATATGGCCAACGTAGTAGCCACCTAGTTCAGTATTTATATGCTTTGATTCGTTTATCATGTTTTAAATTTTATGCACGATTTGCTTAGAATACTAATCTGAAACTCTGTGTGTAACCTTTGTCATTATTCACTTTGATACTATGAGTGTTTCGTCCCTGTTACTTATATTTGCTGGATCGTTGTATTCACTGTTTTGTCTGTGGTGTTGCAGGCGCAGATCCCTTGCCCAGCTGCCCGGCGGTCGAGGAGGCTATAGGGCACAGCTTAGAAACACCCTCCGACCTGGCAGAGTGGGCTTGATCGCCTTTGCCAAGTGTGTACCTGCATGTCATCATGGTTTTGGTTTTTGGAGCTCATGTACTTTGTACTTGGGACTTCGTCACTCTTGTGTATTATTTGTATATCTTTATTTTGGGTGTATTTTGGTGTGTACTTAGACTTGTATTTGGTTTTATCGCCATGTATGTTATCTTCGTCTTTTCTTATATCGCATATCACAGTTGGTTTTCCGCTCGTTTTCTTTGTTTTAGCTTCCGCTATTTCATTGTTTTGCTGGCTATGATATCTACAGCTTCCACGTACGCTTAGTTCGCACGTGTTAGATCCCTTGTGTGTGTGCATCTGGATTGGGTTTGGGTGCACGTGCATGGGAGTACATGTGTCACTGGTTTGGCTTTTCGTTAACCCCCGATTTCTGGGCTCGGGTTGTGACAAAAACTATGTGTTGTATAAGTGCAAGGTGGGTCAAAACTATGTGTTGTATAAGTGGCTAAGGGATGCATTTGAAAATCAAGAACTTAGTTGATCGAAGGTTGAAGGTGTAAACAGTAACTGGGTGATAACTTGCTTCATTATATAAGTGTCATGCCCCCAAAACTAAGCCGGATCCAAACCTGGTTCTAAGGGTATGAAAATTGGGGCCAATTAAAATTTTTCTTACATAAACAATGCAGGCTCCAATTCCAGGTGGATCAAAGTCTTTTGTGAGGCTATGCTTGGTAATCAAGCAACCATAATCACACGCTAAACTGAAATCCATAATCTGCACAGATAAGTATCATACACCAACCATAGAACAAATCTCAATAATAATAAAGTCACGGTCAAGTGCTTCGAAGCATAATAATTAAAGTTGTAATTCCAAGACAAATAATTTAATGAATAACTAATGGCCTCAAACATGGCCTTATTACATAATCTAAAGTTCTGATCTCAGCATCAATACTAGGACACCTCAAACAATTTCATCAGTGCTCCACTCAACAACTCCGCCATCTGGCGGAATCTCCTGGGTCACCTGACTCTCCGATGCGGCATTGATAATGGAACCTAGACATCAAAAGTAGTGGCTCAAATTGACATAATTTGGCAAGAGGGTAAGCTGCAAGTAATGGTGTTAATCAATTGAATTAAAATATATTTTTCATTCCGACCCGAAATTTATCGAATGTAAACCCAATGGTATGAATGCACAAAAACGAGTATCCTCGCAGATACAATATACTAAAAACGGGTACTCCCACAGATATAATATACAAAAACGGGTATTTTAGCAAATAGATATACAAAAACAGGTACTCTCGTCAGATATAACAAATGGCATAACTGTGTACTATATTGCACAGTACATGTTGACCCGATGGCATATGTCCACCTCCGAACTAAAGTCGGTTAGATATATATATATATATATGCAAATACATACGTCTACTGATGCACAATGAACCATGCTATGAAACCCTTAATTCATAATATTATCCCAATGCCAATTTAAGTATTTAGATTACTTAATTTAAAAGTGTATTATAATCGTGTTCAATTCAAGTTCTCTAAAGGTAAGTATTAATCCACCTAATGGTCATAGTTAGTAATCCACCTAACGGTCATAGTTAGTTAAATATGCACATGAGAACCAACCCTTTTTCACAATGAAAATGGGAGTCTATGATGCCAATATCCTACTTTTAGTGTCTATCATGTGGTGCATCCCGAATCTCACGTTTCTGTTCTAAATTTAGTCCAATTCTCATGTGAACATTCAATCAGCTTTTCTAAAAAGAAAGAAATCCACCTAATCCAATTATGTATAGTTAATATATTTTACAAATTGGATAAAAGATATTCAAATTCTAAATCTAAACTTAATCAAATTGTGATAAAAAAGCGGAGGGAACAATTAATCATTGTTGCGTATAAATCAAATAACTAATTATTTTATATAAGACAATAGATCCAAATCCCTAATTCAAATTCAAAATCTAAACTCAACTTAAAATTCAAATTAGAATTCCAATTACATTCTAATTAAGATTCAATCACCCTCAATTATATCTTAATTAAATTCTAATTAATCTAAATAAAATATTCATCATAAGTAATTAAACCCCTATTAAATTTATAGACAATCCTAACTAAATTTCTAATAACACCTAATTAAAAATTAATTAATATAATCAAATTACAATTAATCTACTAAACCATTAACCAAATCACAATATTCTAAACATTTATAAATAATATCCTAGATTCTAATTATATTTATTTTTTTAATTTAAAATGGACCTAGCCCATCGAATCTAGCCAAGCCGTAGCGAGGCCTAGTGGCAGCTGGCCCAGCGCTGCCAGCCCAACCACTGCCAAGCCCACTGCATAGGCATGCCAGTCAGTCGTGCCGCCTGGCATGCACAGGCAACGGGCCTGGCGGTGGCTGGGCCCGGCATGCACAGGCAACACCTGCGCGGCTGCTACAACACAAGCTTTTTTTTTTTTTTTTTGCATTAAAACGAAAAACCAAATCTTCATTAAAAATCTTTAATCAAGACATTAAATCAAACATATAAATCATATCTTAAAGCATGGCATTCATCAAAGTAAACAGAAAAATATTGTTTATAGTTATCCACTTGCCTGGGTTTTGACACCAAAAGCAAATCTGAAGATCAAACTTTGGAAGATCAAACCTTGGTTCCCTTGGGGAATTGCTAGGGCTTGGTTGCAGAGGAACGGAAGAGAATGGAAGAATTGGAAAAACCCTTAGGAATATACTATGTAAAAGTTTTTTTAATTTACAAGGAAAGGCTCTTTGCTTTTAGTGAGTTTTACAAAATTTCAGAAAAGGTCTTTTGGCTAAAAGGGCCAAATAACTCAAGTCCAAAGCCCAAGAGTGTTTAATTAGTCCATCTAAACCCCTCTCAACCCAACTCAAACCCGACAAACCGATTCGACCCAAAATTAAAATCTAGGGCTTAACATCTCATCCCCCTTAAAAGACATTTGGTCCTCTGAATGACTAACATACTTTAGGAAGAAGGTGCGAATATTGTCTCTGCACTTTGTCTATGAGCTCCCACGTTGCTTACTCTAGGCGATAATGACTCCATTGAACCTTCACCCAATGGATGACGCGGTTTCTCAGCACCTGCTCTTTGGTGTCGATAATTCCCATTAGCTGCTCAATGTAGGTCGTATCATCCTACACTTACAACGGTTCATATTGCAACACATGCAAAGGGTCTGCTACTTTCTTCCTCAACATAGAAACATGGAAGACATTATGAACACTTGATAGCTCTGGTGGCAGTGCTAACTGATAAGCCACATCATTGACCTTGCTGATAATCTAGAATGGCCCAACATATCTTCTGGAAAGTTTTCCTTTCTGCCCAAACTATAAGGTACCACGCATAGGTGACACCTTCGAAACACATGGTCACCAACCTCAAACTTCGACTCTCTCGTCGTCTTGTCTGTATAACTCTTTTGGCGACTGCGGGTAACCTTTAGCCTTTCTCGAATCTGTTTTACCTTGTCATTGGACTCTCCAACCATAGATGGTCCATGAAAACCTCGAGCTCCAAAATTCGACCAACAGATAGGAGTTCGGCATCTTCTCCCGTACAAGGCTTCAAAAAGTGCCATGCCAATATTAAAGTGGTAATTGTTATTATAAGCTAATTCACATAAAGCCAAACTTTCATCCTAATTGGTCTTGAAATGTAAGACACACGCCCTTAACATATCCTCCAATGTCTGGTTTGTACGCTCTGTCTGTCAATCTATCTGGGGATGATAGGATGTATTAAAACTCAACTTGGTTCCTAAGGCTTTCTGTAGTGATACCCAAAACCGAGATACGAACGTACTATCTGGTCAGAGACAATAGAAATTGGTGCTCCATGCAATCTCACCACTTCCTTGACATACAAATCTGCCATCTTCTCCATTCCATGACCTGTCTTAAACGATACAAAGTGAGCTGACTTAGTCAAACGGTCCACTATTACCCAAATCGCAACAAAGCCCTTCCTAGTATTAGGTAATCCTGACACAAAGTCCATAGGATGTGCTCCCACTTCCACTGAGGGATCTCCAACTGATGCAAAAGACTTGCGGATCTTTTATAATCTGCCTTAATCTGCTTGTAAACCAAACATTTTCTAACAAAACCTACGATATCCCTCTTCGTATTCTTCCACTAGTAATGATTCTTTAGATCTTGATACATCTTGGTGCCTCCTAGATGAATAATATACCAAGTATGGTGTGCCTCTACCATGATTTCATCCTTCAAGTCTGGAAAATCCGGCACACAAATTCTTCCTATATAATACAAAATATCATCTTCTAACTTAAACTCAGGCCTTTCATCCATATGATCTTTGATCCTTATTATCTCGGGGTCTAGTAACTAATGTTTTTTGATCCTCGGAAGTAGTTTGGGTTTCCACAATATTATACTAGCTAACACTGCCTGCTCATTTATAAGCTGGAAATAAACATCCCTATCTTCCAAATATCGAATCCAGAAGTATTCTACAATTAATCCCCCAGTGAACACTACTTTTATACTTAAAGCATCTACCACTACATTAGCCTTTTCTGAATAATACTTCAACCCAAAATCATAATCCTTAATATATTGCATCCATCTCCTCTGTCTCATGTTCAGATCACTCTGTTAAATAGATACTGGAGACTCTTATGATCTGAATGCATTTCAAAAGTGGTTCCATAAAGATAATGTCCCACATCTTTAAAGCAAAGACCACTGCTGCTAGCTCCAAGTCATGGGTTGCATACTTCGGTTCATGTTCCTTCAACTGTTTGGACCCATATGCTACTACCTTCCCATTTTATATGAGGACACAACTAAGTCCAACTCCGGATGCATCGGTGAAAATCACTTTACCATCATTATCTGCTGGTAAGGTCAAAACAGGGGCTGTGGTCAACGTTCTTTTCAACTCCTGAAAACTCTGCTCACATTCCTTATTCCACACAAAAGGAACTTCCTTACAACTCAATCTCGATAGTGGGGTTGCTATTGTGAAAAATCCTTCCATAAATCTGCAGTAATAAGCTGCAAGGCCTAGGAAACTTTGAATCTCTAACACTGTTTTCAGCCTATCCCACTTCACCATTGCTTCAATCTTTGATAGGTCCATCGTTAAACCTTCCCTGGAGATGATGTGACCAAAAAATCCTACCTGTTCCAACCAAAATTCACACTTACTTGCCTTGGCATACAATTGGTGTTCCCTCAATAGTTGCAATGAAATAAAAAGATGCTAAGCATGCTCTTCTTTACTTTTTGAATATACAAGTACATCATTGATAAATACCACCACAAACTGGTCTAAGTACTGCACAAAAACCCTATTCATCATAGCCATAAAAGTTGTCGGCGCATTAGTGAGTCCAAAAAACATCACCAAAAATTTATAGTGACCATATCTAGTTCTAAATGCAGTTTTTAAAATATCCTGATCTCGTACCATCAACTAATGATATCCTGATTTCAGATCAATTTTAGAAAAATATTGAGCACCATGTAATTGATCAAGCAATTCATCGATTCTAGGTAAAGGGTATGTCACAACCCGAGCCTAGGAGTTCGGGGGTTAGTAAAAGCCAAACCGATGACACACGTACTCCCATGCCTGTACACGTAGACCTGATCTAAATGCACATGCACAAGGGAAGGTTCACATGTGCCAAACATGTACACGGAAGCTGTAGATATCAAAAAATCACACTAAACAATGCAAAAAGAGAATACGAAAACAGAACTGACATATAAAGATGAAGGTTTTACAAAATGAAACAAAATAAACATGTACAAATCATGATAGGATCCAATCGTGACAAATCTCAAAATAATGACGACTCATATGTAATGATGTCCATGGCACTTTCCGATGGAGTGACTACATCCACTCTTCTAGTCCGGATGGGACCCCGGGGGCCTCATTTGGAGTCTGGTCGACTAACGAGGGGTCGGTCTGGGTATCTGAGCCTGCAAGACCAAAGACAACTCGTGAATACAACGATTCAGCAATGTATGAGCCATAATAAGTTAACACATGCTGTGTCTAATAGAATAAAGAACATCATGAAAATCATAACAGGGCATTCGTATACTAAGCTGTCGTGCAAGAAAAAAACATGCCATGTAATCAATGTATACATACGTGTATATAACTAGTTGGCGACTACATTGCCATATGCTCCCAAAAGGGGGATCTTATATTGGTGCAGAGAACACCATTAGCCAAGCCAGGGTACAAATGGGTCTCGGGTTCCTGGGGTCCGGATTTCCCAAGACGTTTCCTTATTGCAGCAAGGCCATGTAACTATGTCACGCCCCGATCCCGGGAATTTGGGGATTTGAATGGGCCCCCAGGGCGTGTATACGTAATCCCGTAGAAATTCGTGCCCTGAAGGATTATGCATGAATTCCTACAAGGGAGATTCCACAGGAACATGTGAGGTAGGCCAAGACACGTAAGGAAATAACTCATCATAAGCGAATTCCTGCGAAATACTCAGTAATAATCAAGAGCAAGTTAAAGAGCATATCCGTTGTCATTCATAGATAAACATATACGTATATGTATATAACAGTACTTAAGTTCCAATTACACTTCTTTTAATTCAACATCTATTTAAAGGGGTTAAGTACATAAAGACCAATTTACTTTTCTCTCAAGAACAGGCCAAAAAGTGATTGTAACATCTTAGATTTGATGCACTCCGTGGGATGACTAATAAAAGACATCGTCATCCTTCCAATCATCTACACCCCCAGGTACCGTTACGGTACTCTTCGGGGGCGCATCAACACCTGAGTTGGGGCCGGGTTCTATACCCGAAATACTAAGAGTAACACTGTTAACACGACGGTTAAGCAAGTACTGAGGCATATGAAGCAAGTATAACATAATATATCAAAAGAACTTAACAGTATACACTAATTAAATGAAAAGTACTGATGGTTTACTAGACATATGGTACATGAGTGATAGTGGATGAGATAGTACAATTCAAATGTCTTACATACTAATTGGCAACCACGATGCTCTATTCTCCTAAAAAGGGAGCATACATATGGGTCGCTAGGGGATCAAGCTAGCTTCCCGAGAAGCGTCGACAACTCCATAAACTACTGCAGTAGTGACATACATATACCCCAAAGGGCACAAGAGAAGTGGCACCGACTCGGAATCAATCATACTAGTCATAACATACATTAGGAATAGTTAATCATGGAAGCAACGAATAATTAAACGAAACACATGCATATGGGCTACGAAGGCCCGAACCTCAGCTATACCCTTGGCTAGCAAGCACACACTCAGTAGAAGGTCTGGCTTGTCAAACACGCACTCATTAGAAGCTCAGGTCTGAATTGCCTCGGGGTTTGCTAGAGAAAGTGAATCCGATAACAAATCATGTCGAAGGTAATATATCGTAACAATATGCATGCATTCAGATGGAGTAAGTAACTCATGATCCCCAAGGACATTCAACACGATGTACTCATAAAACGTTCGTTGTCATTGTGTTACCACATCTTGGTATTACCTTGTGTGCATAAAGAACACCCCCTTTTTATGCCAACATCCATGACTTGACTTTGGGGAATCATCCGAAATTCGTTTATCCTCTTAATGTACCTTACAATTGGGCCTGTGTAGGGGTAAGAAGGTACCAATACTAAGGCCCTATAAGATCAATGAAGAATTACTAACATCTTAAATTCACTGTGTTCATACGGCTTGGCCGTATACGATGCTACGGCTTAGCCGAGTAATTCAGGTTTCCTTCAACAGTACAGACGTATTTACGGCTTAGCCGTATATTAGCCTACGGCTTAGCCATACTAAGCCTACAGCTGGGTTACGGTTGGGTTACGACTTAGCCGTAAGGCATTTCATGGTGCAGTCGTAGCTAAGTCGCAGAAGGAACTGGGTTTCATGAGCTCTTTGGAAAGCTCGCAGTAAAAAGACCTATAGCTTGGGTACGGGCTCGCCACGGCTTAGCCGTAGTGCATTTCACGGTGTAGCCATGGGTAAGTCATAGTACAAAACTAAGTTTTGCTACTCTCTGGACTTTGAGCCAAAAATGCTCACGGCTTAGCCATAGCTTCTCCGTAAGCTTCAGAAACCTGAATCAGTTCTGTAGCTCAATTTCTGTACGGAATCAATACAGAACTGACTTGTGGGGCAATTCTAAGGCTCAATTATAATGCACTTGATGCAGTGCAACACCCACACACCCTCCTATTACATGTTTACATCCTAACTCACTCCATACCACATTTGTATCAATTAAAACAATGAAAATGGAAAAATGCAAGGAGCCAACTCAATAATCAATAACTTAATCATGCATGCAATCCAAATGACTCAATTACTTGCCTCTTAACAGTGTTAACCCTCTCTAACTTTTTCTTGCTGTGTGTTCAGGGGAAAATCTCTAAATTGAAATGGGTTTTCTACAAGCAAAACATGCAATGGAGAATGAGGCTTAGATTCATATGCATGTCATAGTTTTGAGTCTTCTTGACTTTAACAAGCCTTGAAATATAGAACAGAAGTAGAACCCTCACCTTGGTGAGCTGTAACTTGAAAGGAGGTACTTCTCAAGAGGAAAACACTCCTATGAGGAAGAGAAAAGTGGGTGAGGATTATCCTTAGCACATGAAAAACTTCCAGTCCTAGTAGCCCTTCGATTTGGAAGTGAAAGGGAAGAAATTCAGGAGAAGGAGAAGAGCTTCAGCAACAGAGAACGAAGAGGAGAGAATGGGACGTTGAGTCCCCTTTTTAACTTAAAATTTCCCGCATTTAACATGCAAGTCCAATCTTTTCATGAAATTTTAGTTTAGGTCGAGTGGATCTCAATTGACCCAAAACGAGTTCGGATCACATCAAGCCCAACACGAAAGATGATTTACAAGGAAAATTACAAAAAGAGTGATTGACGAGGTGCCCACAAGATGCAAGACCAATTTACAAAAAGGTCCTCAACAACTGAAGTAAGGTTTAATTTCCTGTCCAAAACCCCAAACCCAATCGTCTTTAAACTAGATTAAGCTTGACAAGTTTTAATTAGCATCGAACGCGTTTAATTAATGTAAATTAGGATTAGTGGGATTCGGAACCTTACAAACTACACCAAATTCACCCCATCGGGATCCTAAGGCTGAGGCTAAGTAGTACATGACCATACATAGTCAATCATGAAAACCCTGAGTAGATCGTGACAAGCATATCCTGCGTGCATATCTAAGAACATGTCTTATATGTGCAAGCTTGATAACATACATACATACATGCATACTCAAGGTGGACACATAGTACAACTTCTGATGTTACATGCAATGATCCTACTAAAGAGTGGAGATCAATGATTGAAATACAACATGTCATGCAAGCAAATCATAGCATATTGAATCACGCTCACTTACTAGCCAATTCTAATCTAATTATACAGTGTTTCTAACCGTGCATGATGATGTAGTTTTAAGTTATCCGCTGCACCGTTGTCTAGTGTTGCATTGTATCAGCTGGTGCACCGAAGTCCCTTAAACCAACACCCATGGGAAGGTGCTTAACAACTGGATAACGAACATGAATGATTCGCAGCCCTCGAGATCATTCACGTATGTTTACATAATCCATTGGGCAAGTCCATGTTGCCTACCTTCTATAATAAAAGTCTTATGAGTCTCATTCCTTCCTAGCTTTCTTACTGTTCAGGTTAGTTAGCTCAGTCGTGGCTAACCTTATGACTTAGCCGTATAAGGTTTCACGGCTTAGCTGTGGTTGGGCCGTAGAAGAGTTGCTGATTTGCATACTCTTAGTTATTTTCAGGTGTCACCTGTATTGATCTACGACTGGGTTCACGGTTAGGTCACGGCTTAACCATAGCACATTTCACGGCTTAACTGTGAATGCACTGGGTCGATGTCTGAATCAATTACAGAAGAACAGGGAAGGCACCAAAGTATCAAAAACACATCTAAAAGAAGGAAATAAGGTCAAATTGGGTTGTAACCATACTAGGTATGCAAGATCATGAGAATCATCCAAAATCAAGCATATATCAACATGGGTTCATACCAATTATGCTTATACTTGCCTTAATGAAGTTCCAACACACCAATTGTTGTCCTTGGGGCTCAATTCCTATTCAAACACCACTCACAGCTATCATGCATGAGAAAGAGAAAGGGAATTCATGAGTACAGTAATGGAAAAACAAGAGGAAGAAGATGAGGGAGATGGGAAGGGCCTAGCACTCACCTCAATCTTGCACCAAGGGATGAAAGAGCACAAATCCCTCTTCTTAGTTGTGATCGGGAAGAAAAGAATCGAGAGGGAGCGAGAGAGAGCCTTCCACGTGAGGGAGGAGAAGAGAGTGAGGGTGTTGAGTCGGTGATGGCTCTTATATTGGATAAGATTAAAGGCTAAATTGAAGAAAGTCCATTTCAAGAAACTATTTACAGTTTGAGTCAAATATGGGTCCAACGGAATCGAACGACATTGGTGACGAACGACGTAGTTACGAAAGGTAACGGGCTCAACGAAAGACATGTGTTGACATCAAGATGATGCGAAAATGACCATATCTTAGAAAAGCTAAAATTACAAAAAAGGGCTTGGTCTACCTAATCCAGGTCAAACTCAACCCAATTACCTATCCATGACCCGCAACGAAATCAAACTAAAAGCAAAACACAATTAACAACTAAAGCAACATTAATTAGTCGCTAAACGAGGTCAAACTGGGTCGGAGTGTTACAGGGTACTTGTTTTTTATGGTCACTTGATTTAGTTGTCCATAGTCAATACATATTCTCATAGAACCATCCTTCTTTTTGACAAATAATACTGGAGCCCCCCAAGGAGAGACACTCAGTCTAATAAAACCCTTGTTCAATAGCTCCTGTAATTGCTCTTTGAGTTCTCTCAACTTAGTTGGGGCCATCCTATAAGGGGCTTTCAAGATTGGAGCTGTGCCCGGCACAAGCTCAATTGCAAAGTCAATCTCACGGAATGGCGTCTATCCGGGAATGTCATCAAGAAAAACATCTGGAAACTCAAACACCACTGGTGTCTCCTCCATTGTTTTAGCCCATTTATCCTCCATGATAAATGCTATATACTACTCAGAACCTTTCATCAACAACTTCGTAGCCATTATAGCTAAGATCATACTAGTAACAACATTTTTCGTAGATCCCACAAATTGCATCTTGGCGCCATCATTAGCTGTTAACTTAACTGTCTTGACATGATAGTCCATAACTACATTAGGAGTAGCAAGCCAATTCATACCTATCATAACACAAGCCTAGGCTTCCCTTAATTAGGGTAATATTCGAGGTGCGACACACGTACTCCCATGAAATTCCTTCCCGACTTCGTGTCAAGTTAGTATCCACAAGGGATATTTACAAATCTTCGGCGTGTGAGGTCACTCAATAACAATTGTCAAGGGTGTTCAATGTGGAAGTCTATATTTTTTACTTGTGCAATTCAAATTCCATGTGGTATCACAGTATGAACAATCCATAATTTTAAACATTTTAATTTTTACAAGACAATGGTTTCATTCATATAAAATATAGAACCCCCAAAATACCCATACATGATATATATGTAAATGTCATGATATACAGTATGAACTATAGTGTGTGTCCTGAAATCATTGGCTATGAGGTCCATGTACACAAATCTGTACAAGTTTATAATATACAAGTGGCACAATCACCATATGTAAAGCAAGTGATGTGAGTGAAATGGTATGATGCAAGTACTATTCCCAACATAACCCCAAACTGTAAACTCATGTTACGTGCTCCGGATCCAAGGACTAAATGACGTCCTCAATTGACCATGCTCTAATTCTAGAGGAACTGCTAGAGTTTCCTTCCTGCCCCTCCTTGGTCTCTGCAAGATTGGTACCTGCATCTGTGCCTGTAATATCAATAGGATAGATGTGAATACGACAATTCAGTCAAGCATAAGCAAAAGTAGAGTAATGTACATTGCATCTATGAACATTTGAGAACATACTGTTAAGGAACTATTCAAATAACCAAATACATTCCACCATAACTTGAATCATACATAAGGTGATGATTATGGTTAGAAACTCATTAAATTACTTAATTGTACTCTTCCACGTGAGCTTAAACAAATTATATGAGGTTTACCCATTAGGTGGCTTAATTGTGCTCTTCCATAAGAGCCTAAACAAATCATGTGAGATTGCCTCAATAGGTGGCTTAATGGTGCTCTTCCATGAGAGCTTAAACAAATCATGTGGGATATACTCACTGTCTTGGCTCAGGTACAACCGATTACATGATTGGAGTTCCGGCCACTCCTATTATCCACTGCAATAGCCAAACTTAATCTTTAGTTCTTATTTACAAATCTCCATGGTTGGAAACTCATTAGGTAGCTTAATTGTGCTTTTCCATGAGAGCTTAAACAAATCATGTAGGATATAATCAATATCCCCACCTAGGTACAACTGATTACTCGATTGGAATTCCAAACACTTCCATTATCCACTACAGTAGCCAAACTTAATATTTAGTTCTTATTTAATTTGTTTCCATTTTAATTCCTCTTTTACAACTCTAATTCAATGTAAATAGAGAAAAGGAATACAGATAGAGGAATGGAGATCAATACATAGTAAAACAAGCACTACCGCTATATCAATTCTTGGAAGGACAATAACATTACATTTTTCAATAAGCTAACAAGATTAGGTTGAATTACTACCAATCCCAATCTAGGTTCCCGTTGTCTAACCATATATTTGATGTAGTTTTAGGTTATCCAACGTACGGCTATCCTTAGTTGATGTTACATTGTGTATAAACTGTACGTTAAAGTTCCCTAAACCCATATCAATGGTTAGGTGCTAGACTAAGTAAATAATACACATGAGATCTCAATTTTCAAGCTCACTCATGCGTTCCAGGATTCCATTGGTCAGTATTAAAGGCTATGGCTCCATTACTAAGGGCCTACAAGGTCTTTGATACCTAATGATCCTAGTTGGTTAAAGGTTACACTATAATTATCTTCTATGTTAATTATAAAAGGTCTTCGGTAAGGAAAGTGGGTTAAACAGGCTGCAGGACTCCAAATAGGACCCTACGCACAAAAGCACGGCCAACCGGTAGGATTAAGGTCCGATTGGTCGGATTTGTCCAAAAGGCTGGTCCGACTTGTCGACTTCAAGTCCAATCGGTTGAGCAAGTCACGAATTGTCTTCAGGTTCTCTGAAGTTCATTTTTTGTTCCTCTTCTTTGTACCTGTAAGGAAACTTCATGACACACTAAAATGACCTTCTAAATGACCAGTTTCCAATACTTTCATTCTATCCTCATTCATCAATTCATTAATAGCATATTCATTCAATGTGACAAATTAAATATATAAGAGGGGTTGAATATAATCATAAACAAAATATAACTCATCCAAATCTTCATATTATTAGCATGCATTCACAAACTTCTACTTATAGTTGCCTTTTTAACTAAGAGCTTCAACCTCAATTGACTTCTCTAGTATTCTTTGATGTTAAAAAGTCCTAATTTATGCCAACCTTAGACATGCAATAAGAGATGAACGTGAAGATATGGGAAGTCTAAACATGCACATCGCAGAATGTGTTTCAGTCATTTGCCATTGATTTGTGAGGCTTTCAAACATCTCTAAAATGCTCTAATATTGCTGGAGATTACCGAGACAAAAACCCCCAAATACTCATTTAAATTCATCTGAAAATGGAAAATAGGAAGGAAGAAGCAAAAACCCTTTTACATGTAGTGCTAATAGACTGTTTAGAGCCCAAAGATACATAATCCAATAAACGAAGATCACACCTTACCTGCAAGTGGTCGAACCAGCAAGTAGAAAATGGAGCGGTGCCCAAGCATTCTTTTCTATAAAAATGAGGTCCTTAGAGAGCTGGGAAGATGAGGAACAACATGGTAGACTTGGATCTTTAATTTGGTGAAGGTTGGAGTTGATTTGGAGGAGAATGAAGCAAGAAGGGGAAGAGGAGAAGAGCTTAGGTGGTCCTAGGCTGCTGTAATTGTTGGAGAGTGAAAATGAAGGAGGAAGAAGGGTCTGTGCTTATATAAGGTACTAAAAGTGAGGCCCACCTGTATGTAAACTTTAAGGGCTTAAAATATTGAGTTCTAGGCTTTGAATCACTTCGGCACAAAAGACAAATATGCTTGAAATTAAATATAGTTTCTAATAAGTATAATTTTGGCACCCTTCTGGAATTTTAGAAATTTGGCTCAGATTAAGCGAAAAGACTGTTTTACCCTTACTTGTGCAAAAATCATAAAAATATACAATTTCAGGACATCGAATAGTTACGAGGTGAATATGAAAGTCATACGAAGTGATTTTCTCTACAATGGCTCAAGATTATGCATGAATGGTGCGTTCAATGAATGCATGGCTCATGACATGCAAATCACCAAAATGGCCATAAATCCTACCTGGGTTTGATTAAACTTGGTCCAAACTGCCTATCAAAGATCCGAACTCGACCCACTAGAATTAATAAGACAAAACTAAAATAAATTAATATAATTAGGCAACCAAATAAGATTAATTAAAATAAAGATAAATTTAATTAGTAATAAACATGAATAAGTTGTGACAGGATGTCACAATACCCAAAATGGCATCAAAGTCATTCATCATCAACAATACTAAATTAGCCTTTAACACAACACCACTTATCACCAACTTTCAATCAGGGTAGTATTTCAAACAACTAACCTTTTTACCCACCGGGGTAGCCACAATTAAACTAAATGGCAGCTCAGCTACACTACCACCAATCTTCATGGAAAAACTAGGGGAAATATAAGAATGGGTAGAGCCAGGATCAAAAAAAGTTTTAGCATGATTATTACAAATAGAAATAATACTTTCCATGAAGTTCTCCGTAGCATCAGCCTGTTCCTGAGTTATGGCATACACTCTGCCTACCTGCTGGGGCCTTGATTGTTGTCTGTTAGGCCTTCATGGTCGCTAGGGTCTCTCTGAGGTCCGGGCTGTTGGGGAGGTTGTTAAAACTGCATCTGTTGCTGCAGTGCTTGAAGTCATTGCTGCTGCGGGGGAGCTGGCACTATCTGTCTCAGCAGCTGTGCTTGAATATGACCTCCCTGTGTAGATATTTGCCTATACTATTGGCCTTTCTTCCTAGGGCAATCCCTAACCTGATGACTAGTGTCTTCACAATGAAAACACCCTCCAATCTGCCTCCAACACTTAGACTTTGGCTGGTTATTGCCACAAATGGCACAAGACTCCCTCTTCTGCTTCTTGAATTGGTGTTGTGAGATCGGAGACAAAGTAACTTTCTATTTGGGTTGGCTTGAAAGGGCCATGCGCCCAATCACCTCCTTGGCCCAGTATGCCTTATCCAAATATTCCTGGTAGGTGTTTAGAACTTATGACTTGGCATGATGTAGTACATCTTGTCGAAGACCATTAAGGAACCGTCGAATCCTCTTGCTTTTTGGAGTGATGAGAGTTAGTACAAAACAAAATAGATGGGTAAACTGCAGTTCATATTCCCTGACAGACAAGGTACCTTGCTTTAATCTGTCAAACTTTATTCACTTTTGAATGCGAACATGCTCTGGCACATACTTCTCATGGAACTGGTTATGAAAAGTAGTCCAAGTCACCTCTTCAATAATCCCCTCATATGTTTCCTTAACTGTAGTCCATCACCTGGTAGCCACATCTCGAAACATAGAAGCTACCAACTTATCCTTTTGTACCCTTGTGCAGACTAGGTTCTCAAATATCTTTTCAACCTAGATGAGAAATTCTTCGGCCACCATTGGATCTTCACCCCCGTTGAGCTCTGGCGGACCCCTTTTCTTTAACTTCTCAAAAATATTATTTGGATCCTAGGGTTTGGGGGCAACAAAAACCTGAGGCTGCCCAATCCTCTATAAAGCCTTGAGTACACTAGTTTAAAATGTTACTTGATCCACTACTTAAGGCCCTACCACAAACGTTGGTTGCAGCGTTATCGGTGGCTGAGTTGCATGCGTCGCATGAGGTTGATTCATTCTCCACACAACTTCCAACAACTGTACTATCTACTGATCTTGATGTTGTTGATGGGCTAATATAGTTTGGAGCAAAGTCTATATCGGATCATTACTGTACTGCTATGATCACCAGACTCCAAACTGGACGGGTTGACTTTTGTTTTCCTTGTTCTAGCTGCCATGTTTGTAAAACAACCATTCGTTAGAGACTAAGCTACCAAACATGCGGAAGGTAACAAACTCCCATAATCCTCACATCGAACCTATGTTCCAGTACCTTTTAGAACTTCTAGAACTTGACCTCTCCAATACCATCTGTCCCGCCCCCAAAACTAGGCCGGATCCAAACTTAGTTCTAAGGGTGTGAGAATTGGGGTTAATTAAAATTTTTCGTACATAAACAATACGAGCCCCAATTCTGGGTGGATTGAAGTCCTTCGTAAGGCTATGATTGGTGATCAAGTAACCATAATTACACGCGGAATTAAAATCCATGATCTATGCAAATGAGTATTATACACCATAATAATAATAAATTCAGAATCAAGTGATTCAAAGCATAATAA
This sequence comes from Sextonia rubra, assembly GCA_037013555.1. Taxonomy (NCBI): domain Eukaryota; kingdom Viridiplantae; phylum Streptophyta; class Magnoliopsida; order Laurales; family Lauraceae; genus Sextonia; species Sextonia rubra. The sequence goes on from JASUAD010000011.1 coordinate 15,135,941, forward strand.
TTAAAGTAGTAATTCCAAGACAAATAATTTAAAAAATAATTAATGGCATCAAACATGGCCTTATTACATTATCTAAAGTTCCAATCTCAGACCAATACTAGGACACCTTAGACGATATCATCGATGCTCCACTCAACAACTCTGTCATCTAGCGGGAATCTCCTACATCACCTGACTTCCAGTTCGGCACCGGTAAGGAACTTAGACACCAAAAGTAGTGGATCAGATTGACGTAATCTGGCAAGAGGGTAAACTGCAAGCAATGCTGTTAATAAATTGAATTAAAATATATTTTTCATTTTGAACCAAAATTTCCCGAATGCAAACCCAATGGCATGAATGCACAAAAACGAGTATCCTCGCAGATACAATATACCAAAAATGGGTACTCCCGAAGATATAACATACAAAAATGGGTATTCCCGCAGACAGATATACAAAAACGGGTATTCCCACCAGATACAACAAATGATATAGCTGTATACTATATTTCACAGTACATGCTAAACCGATGGCGTACGACCACCTTCGAACTACAGTCAATCAGATATATATATGCAAATATATATGTTTACTGATGCACAATGAACCATGTTATGAAACCCTTAATTCATAATATTCATCCTAATACCAATTTAAGTATTTAGATTACTGAATTTAAAAGTGTATTATGATCATGTTCAATTCAAGTTCTCTGAGGGCAAGCACTAATCCACCTAATGGTCATATTTAGTTAAATATGCACATGAGAACCAACCCTCTTTCACAATGGAAACGGGAGTCCACGATGCCAATATCCTACTTTCAGTGTCTATCATGTGATGCATCCCGAATCTCATATTCCCATTCTGAATTCATTCCAATTCTCATGTGAATATTCAACTAGCTTTTTTAAAAAGAAAGGAATCCACCTAATCTAATTATGTATAGTTAATGTGTTTACAAATTGGGTAAAAGATATTCAAATTCCAAATCCAAATTTAATCAAATTGTGATAAAAAAGGGGAGGGAACAATTAATCATTGTTATGTATAAAAAAAACTACTACTTATTTTATATAAGATAAAAGATCTAAATCCCTAATTCATATTAAAAATTTAAACTCAACTTAAAATTAAAATTAGAATTCCAATTTCATTCTAATTAAGATTTAATCACCCCCAATTACATCTTAATTAAATTCTAATTAATCTAAATAAAATATTAATCACAAGTAATTAAACCCCCAATTAAATTTATAAACAATCCTAGCTAAATTTCTAATAACACTTAATTAAGAATTAATTAATATAATCAAATCACAATTAATCTACTAGACCATTAACCAAATCACAATATTCTAAACATTTATAAATAATACCCTTGATTCTAATTATATTTATTTATTATTTTTATTTAAAATGGACCTAGCCCATCGAACCCTACCTAGCCGTAGCTGGGCCCAGTAGCAGCGACTCAGTGCTAGCAGGCCCAGCCGTCATCGGGTCCACTGCCTAGGCATGCCAGCGCTGCCCCGCATGCGCACACGAGTTTTTGTTTTTGTTTTTTTTTTTTTTTTTTTGCATTAAAACCAAAAACCAAATCTTCATTAAAAATCCCTAATCAAGATATTAAAATCAAACACATAAATCATATCTTGAAGCATGGCATTCATCAAAGTAACAAAAAACACATTGTTTATAGCTATCCACTTGCCTAGGTTTCGATGCCAAAAGCAAATCTAAAGATCAAATCTTGGAAGATCTACCTTACTTCCTTTAAAGAACTGCTAAGGCTTGGTTGCAGAAGAAAGAAAGATGATGGAAGAATTGGGAAAACCCTTAGGATTATCTTATGTAACGGTTTTTCTAATTTACAACGAAAAGCTTTAAGCTTCTAGTAAGTTTTACAAAATTTTAAGAAAGGTCTTTTGACTAAAAGGGTCAAATAACTCAGGCTCAAAGCCTAAGAATATTTAATCAGTCCATCTAAAACCCTCTTAGCCCAACTTAAAACTGACAAACCTATTCAACCCAAAATTAAAATCTAGGGCCTAATAATAAGCATATATGAAGATGATGAGGACAGGTTGGTAAAGATGAAGTTGGTGAGACAATATAGGAGAGCAAGACAAGTAGGTGCCTGAGTTCTGTTCCGGTTTGTTGGGTGACGGGAGACGGTGATAGTGAAGAAACAGATGGCCTAGGTTGTTTGTGAAGCAGCATAGGGAAGAAGAATAGTCAATGGGTTAATCTCCAAGCCAAAAGGCTTAAGAATAAGATATTAAGGTGCCTCACCAAAGAAAAAAAAAATTCTCTCAATTGAGAACCAAAATCAAATTCTTATTTAATATCAATGTCAGTGTGTCCCATGAAGAGGGATTACATCTTTATTTATAACTAAGATATTTTCTAACTAAGAAAACAACTAATTCAAATCAAAGAAGAAGTCCTAAACCAAACATAAGATAAACTTCTAAAAATAAATGAATCATAAACAATTAAGAAAGCAACTACCATTATAAAAATATAAGACTCCTAATAAAAACTAATCTTCACTGTTAGGCCTTGTTGGTTTTGGGTCCAATGCGATGGCTAATCATAGATCTGCCCTGTATCATTTGGTTAAGAGGATTTGGTAGTATGTGCAAAAGAAAACTAAGGCGAGGATGATACTGGTGATGCAAAATAGCAAACAAAACGAGAAGTAGGAAAAAGGAAGCAGAGAGAAGGAAGAGAAAGAAACAAAAGAAGAGAATATGAGGGAGGAAAGCAAGGAGGAAGAAAACATGGAGGAGAGTAAAAAGGAGAAAGTAGATGAAGGACAGGCTCTTACCTCTTTTGAGAATAAGCTTCTTTGAAAAAAACTAATAATAAAGTGGTTCATACACTATTTAACATTTTATTCTTTATACTTCGGTTTCTGAAAGAGTGTCCAATCGAATGTCATATGCACCGCCCTGATCACTAGTAGGTCCAGGATTTTCACAAAAATCCCCACAGATGAACACCCCACAACCTAAATGATGTAAGTTGAAAATTGTGTTGCCAAGTCTAAATGCTCATTTACCAAACGAAGGCGACTAAATTTATGCTTGATATGGTTCATGGCTTCATGCATTTCGATATACTTAAGAATTACCTTTCACAAGTACAAGCAAAGTTGCAGAAAATAACCACTTGGGCTCTTTAGTGCCCAATTTAATATCACTACAATTGCCTACTAATATAGATGAAATGATGCAAGTCCTTCCCATCCATAGTAACACTTTTATTGAAACACTCACTCGCAGGTCTTCCAAAGCTGTGCTCAGCAGTAATGACAAACACAATCTATCTAGTGGGGAAGATGGATTAAGGTGATCCTGCAGGTGATGGTGGAGATGGGAAGCATCCAATGGAATGGTGGCTTGGTTGAGGATGAGACGGAAAGAAAGAAGAGGAGAGGAACAAAAGCCTAGAAGAAGAAAGACGAAGGAAGAACCAGAGGGGCAACAAGAAGGAAGGATTGGCTGTACTGGAAGAGGGTTGGGTTCAGTCATGGTCGGAAGGGAAGAAAAGGGAAGGTAGAACAAGGAAGGGAAAAAAGGAACAGAGGAAGATGGTGTCTGAGCTTGGTTCATCCCTGAGCCAAGACTGAAAGAGGAAGGAGGAGGAGACGAAAATAAAATCAATGAACCAGAAAGAAAAAGGGGAAGGGAAAGAATAAGAGGAATTCTGGCCCATTGTGTGCCGGTAAGGTAGCGGGTAAATGGTTGGAACCATTGTGCTAGGCAACAAGGTTTTGGAATTGGACCCATTTACGAAGCTGGAGTAGTCAATCAAAATTCAGTTTATAACAAGTTGGAACCATGGACTAGTTGTAGAATCGGGAACCCATTTACAACCCTACTCCCATTTTCAGAGAAATGATTTTGGTTTCATAGACAATTTGTCAAATGCAATGATTGTAAGCCCATGGGCTGTCTTTAGTCGTACATGTAAGAGTAGATGCCTAACATGAATGCTCATGAGTGATCACCTAAGGAAGAATTACCATTGCCTACTTTTGCTGAAGCCATCAAACTTGGCACAATCTTTATATATTGACATGATTCAATGTTTCTTAAAGTTACCAACTAGTATAATTTCTGTGTATTGCTATTTTTTTCCTATGTTCCAAAGAAGAAAGAAAATAACTTTTATACATGAAAAGCTCATGTCAAACGCCTTGGTGCGTTATCATTGAATACTTGGTATGTGGGTGGAACCCCACCTGTTTTCTTTTCACCAAATAGGCACAACTTTAATATATATAATGAGCTACCATTTTATTTTCTATAGAAAAGGTCTACCCAAAATGCCAAGAATAGGGCGGCTCTTAAGACCAGTCATGCATATGGCTCGCAGTCCTTCCCGGCTACATGACCATTAGGGTAATGTGCTATGAAATTTCATTTGAAAACCTATATATTTACTTGAATGTATATCATTCTCATTGTTTTATCTATTGAAATCAAGCTGCAAAGCATGATGGCATCGAGCCCCACATCACTGGCTTCTAAAAGGACACTCGTTAGAGCAAGAAGAAGAATGATTAGGTGACCCTTGAGTGCGGTGCAGCACATGTATGGAATCTTGTTCACTTGGACTCGATCTTAGTTTTAAGGTTTGGCGTATATATTTGATTGTTTAATTCTTTTGATAATTACAGGAGAACTTTGTGGAGAAACACAATGATCCATTCCTAAACTTTTCGCAAGAGGAGTTGTTAGTAGATGTGTTTGGAGCTAGATCTCGGTACATGAAGGCACTTGGCAAGAGACCTTCTTTTTCTTTACATATTACTACTCGGTCCCATGCATCAGAGGATGGGTTGAGCCATTTGAGGGGGCAAGTGGACATACTAATAAGGGAGAAGTAGAAGGAGAGGGAGGCAATGAAAAAGCAGCAAGAAGAATTCCAGTCTCAGATGATGGCGACGCTTGCAAAGGCCGGTGTATACCTAGTGCAAAGTGGTGGAACAGGCTCATCTAGTGGCGGTCTGCCTTCTGATGGTTTGGTAAGTATATTCTTTTTTAATTTCAATGAACGGGTGGGGACCGTGCATGATTACACCAATGGTTCAAATTAATTTTAAAATTCAAGCAAGCGAAATTGGGTTGTTAAATATATGCTCTATTGTTTTTTAGTCTTAAGAGTCAAGTGCAATGAAATGATCTATATGTTTGTTTAATTTGCAGTAGCATTATAATTTGTTATTACTGTAAAGTTCCTTTTTTTTTTTGTCATAGATTGGAGATGGATAGTACGTGGCTGGTGGCAATGACATGCATGATGAGATTTTGTCCGTAGAGAGAAATGTTAATTGTGGAAGTATTTTACGACAATACATATATTGGATATGTACTATTTACTAGTATTGATGGATTTGTATGATGGATTGTTGATGGATTTTTATTATTTCTTGTTGATGGATTTGTGTTATAGATTGTTGGATGTGTATTATGTAATTTTATTATGTATTGTTGGATAAGTATTATGGATTGTTGATGGAATTTTTATTGCAGGATTGTTTAGCAGGAATTTTTTTAATTATTAAAAAATAAATTTTATAGAAAAAAAATAAATGTTTTCGCAATGAAATTTTTCGTCGTGGATGCATATTAAAAAAATTTTCTTTCATAGTTACTTCCTTTTGGCGAGGATATTATGCGTCACCAAAAACTATTGAGGTACCTTTCTCAGTAACGATATTTTAATTTTTGTTGTTGAAAGTACTATTAGCGACGACATTTTTTTGGTCACGGAATAGGTGGAACATTTTTTTAATGGGCGACGTATATACATTTCATCACTAATAGTGCCTATAGCGATGAAATATTACATCGTAAAAACTTAGTTTTGTCTTTGATGTATCCTAGGGTAAACTATAATTTTATCCTAATCATCCCTATGGCGATGAATTTAATACCAATAGCGATGAACTATAATGACGCTAAAAGTTATCTTTCACGACGACAATTTAGTTTCATCACTGATATAGCATAGTGCAACGAATTTATTATGCCACAAAAACTGTAACATTATCCTGAACTACCCCTTTCAGCGATGAAATTGTCTGTGTGACAACGAAACTTGATGCATTTAGCAACGAAATTATGCGTCGCGCATTTTAGAGTTATGCGACGAAAAACGATTTTCGTCGCCAAATGTATGCAGAGATTGTACAATGGCAATGGAAATGTCGACAAATATTTGTCATCATCAGTATAAGTTATATGTGACAAATATTTGTCTTTAGTGACAAAATAATTCGTCATGAAAGACCAAAATTGTCATACAGTGTGAGGTATATCCTCATTTATGGTCTTTGTGGAAACGATCAAAGTGTCTACGGACATAGGGGTGGCTCGACCATTGGGCAAGAAAAGCCTTTGCTTTAGGCCCCCCAAAAAGCAATTCCCACCTTTTTTTTTAAATTAAAAAAAATAAGGCCTTATAAAGTAATTAAAGCAACTTAAATCTTTTTAAATTAAAAAAATAATTGTCATCATTTTGTTTCTCCTAAAGAATAAGACCTTATAAAAGTAATTAAAGCAAATACCATCTTTTTAGATTCCAGAAAAAACAACTGCTATATTTTCATATTGCAAAAAAGAAATTAAAGCCCATTTTCACCTTTGAGAAAATATTACCATTCAAAGAAAAATGAAAACCTTAAAATCACAACAAGCAAAACATCCTTTTCTGTTATAAAAATCCTATAATTTGCACATTTTGCCCCTACATTTGTGTTGCTTGATATTTATAGAAGACAACTTCAAATATAATTTTTTTTTATTTTGAAAAAGTTGCATTAAATTCAAATGTAATGCACATTATAATATTTGTGGCCAACAATGATAAATCACTAAATTAGGTTCTATAGTTCTATGCTTTAAAAATTTTTTTTAATTCCAAGCTCATGTTATATGTTTATTATAGTTAATGCTCGTTTTATTTGTAAATATAATTAGTTATAATTTATAAATATTAAATATGTCCACTATAAAAATATTGGCAATATCTGTAACTATTGGCTCTACAAAAAAAAGTTTTTCAAAATTAAAATTGATAAAATCCTAATTTAGAACAACAATTTATAAGAAAGATTAAGGGGATTAGCCATAATATCAATTAAAAAAGATATATTAGCAAAACTTGAATATAAAAACTTAATTAGTAACATTGCATTACAAAATTGAAAAAAATTAAAATTTAAATAAAATATTATAATAATATTAAAAAAAATAAAAAATGTCTCATTTATGATTTCCATTTCAGGCCTCCAATTGTCTCTAGTCGGCCCTGTTCGGACATGTGCTTCGGCACTTCCTGTAAGTCATAACCCTTAGACCTGCATTAGCTTTAGACTTCTGTTATATATGGCATAATGTGGTTATGTTACAATGGGTGATGGATATGTGAACTTATGCATATATTTGGTGTTGTGGCGACTGAAATGACATTTGTAATATTGTCTTGTTTACAGTTAAACTTTAACATTAATCCTATGTGGTCATGGTTTATGGTCTTATCCCCTCCCAATTTTCATGGCAATGACTTGGCATAAGGAAAAGTGATATTTATGATGTGAGTTACACAGGCTTTCCCAAATTGATTCAAATACATATAGGTATTTGTATGACTCAGGACATGTGAATCCCGTGGGCTCCCTTGTGGGGATTCGTCTGTGCCCCTAGGCATTGCATGAATTTTGAGGGGACGTGTCTTGTCGTGGGGCCCATGATAATTTTGCCCTTTCGGATTCGGGGGCATGACACATGGTCACGAGTACTTTACTTTTACCAAGCACTCTCTCTCTCTCTCTCTCTCCACTCACACACACACACACGCGAAAGATATACTTCTAGTACAATTATCTTTGACATCCAAATCCTGCCTCTCTTGTGTGTTGTTGATATTGAGAGTTCTAATAAACTTTAGTATGGATTAGAAGTCAATCTGATAAACTCAAATTTATTATTTCATTACCCCAGTCGATTCCTACAGTGAACAGAACAAATATTATTAATTATTTGTATACATTTACTTAATTCTTAGCAGCATATCCTGGGACCCCTCAAGAAAATTGTAGCCGTCTCTTGATATGAGGAATGAGATCTGTGAACTTGCAGCGTGGATGCACAAAGACTTCAATGTCATCGTTCTGGATCCCTCACAGTGAATATCAAAGTTTTTTCACTACAACGGTAATAAGGTTGACCATTCAGGTTATTTATGAACGATTATATCATTTCAGGTACTAATACAAAGAATATTTATCTGCAGATATATTCCTTTCTGCAATGGTATGTTTGTCATATGTAAAAAACCATTCCTATGTAATTCCAATTTTTTTGAATTTCTTGGAATTTCAAGGCTTCCTCATTGAATGTCATCACGTTCCTCTGGATGTCACATTCCCTCTCAGGCATCTGGATAACTTTGTTTCAGCCAAATATGAGTAAAAACAAGGTAATAAAATTCTAAACACACCTTGATGCACAATGCTTATGAAATTTGTAAATGTTTTTAAGAGTTTGAAACACTAGACAGTCTGCTAGAACTATGAATCTTTTCTTAATATCAAATTCTAGAATTTCACTTACACACAGAACACACAATGGTTAGGGTGTGACTTTTGGGTTTAGCCAGGCTATTCTGTTGCATGGATGGGGTTAGGATTAGTAGCCAACCTGGATGCATGCTGTCACGCCCCGAACTCGAGAATTGGGGATTTGATGTGGGTTCCGAGGAATGACACACGTACCCGTGACAATTCATGCCATGATTAGACACATACAAACTGTCACAAGGGTGATCCCACAGGTACGTGTGAGGGATATTCACTAACACGTATCATCAACATAGATATTCAAGCGGAAACCTGGAGATTTCACCTGTAATTATATCATGAGCATCCTTATTACATCCATTCAGTTTCATACATTAAATAAACAAGTCTATTAATTAACCCATCTGTGTGCGTAAGACATGCGGATCCACAATAATACAAAATATATCAATGGAAGGTGAACCCTAAGTCCAATCCCAAAATATTCCATGTTGCGCACTATTGAGGAGAATCAAGAGAGGATGTCCTCCTCACTCCACTCGTCCACGTCCCAAGGTAACATTGGGGTTGCCTCCGGGAGCGTGCTGATTACCTGATTGGCATCGGGTTCTGCACCTGTAACACCATGGTAATTCTAGTTAACACCACGGTTAAGCGAAGATAAGGATACATGAGCTTAGCATGATAGATCAAGGGAAATAAATAATATACTGATTAAAAGAGATCAATATCGAAATCTAGGCACTAATGCATATGAGTTAGCATGAATAGTGAATCATGAAAGACAGAATATATCCTACCAAAATGGCAACCACATTCGTTATCTCCTCTCTAAAAGAGAGTAACTGATCCTTGGGAAACCACTAGCGGCCGGGCCAGGGCCGACTAGCTGCCCGTGAGAGCGTCTACTCACTCTCTTGATACTACTGCAGTAGACAATTGATAACACATCCCATGGGGTCCCGTCGAACCTCCTATGGGGAATAACATATCCCATGGGGTCCCGTCGAACCTCCTATGGGGAATAATAAGTTAAGTGGCGCCGACTCTTAACATATCGGGAATAATCTGGGATCTTTTCTTACTATATACCAATCTGTTTATACTGATAATAGAAAGTAACTCAACCTGGTTGAAGATATCAAACATAAGTTCACAACTAAATAACTGACCATCATTAATGCAACTGATATAAATCCTTATGTAGAGATCAAAGTTTTCACCAATATGAATGCAATTAGATTGTAAGGTTATCAAGGACAATTACTAGCCAATCCTATACTAGATAATCCGGATTTCCAAGGTCATTCAATACGGCGTATCCATAAGATATTCGGTGTCCCGGCATTAACATTCTTAGTGTTACCTCATGAATATATATATAGGACACTTCACCTTATGCCAACACCCATGACGTGACATTGATAACTAACCGGAGAATCACGAAGAAAAAGTGGTGACAGCTCAACACTCCTTCTCCTTTATATTAATCACCGTTGGGCTAGTTTGGGGGTAGCAAGGATCCAATTCTATGGTCCTATAAGGTCTTTGGTTGAACCCACAACCTATGGTAATATGTGGGTGGATATCTCGGTCTCTTTCTAAGATTTAAAGGAGTAACCCATAGACTATAGAAGGTTCATAGTCTAGCATAGAAATTGGTTTTGGAACACCTCTCTAAAAGTTACAGGTCTGACTTACCCGACCGATCGGGCGTTTGTCCGACCAGTCGGACCGCTTCCAGAAAAGTAATTTGACCGGTCGGGCTGAATGGCCGACCGGTCGGACTACCAGGAAGGCAATTCGACCGATCCAGCTTTAGGACCGGCCGGTTGGCCCTGAAGCACTCTGTTACGGGAGGGTTTCTATTCCACCGGTTTCTTTCTTCCAATGTCTATTCTACCTGTAATAAAACCACTCCAAAAGCTTCCGTTCTACACCCTTGGTTTCCCTAAAGACCATTAACCTCTTTATTCATGCAAAATCATCGTTTGATCCATACATTTGCCATAGAGCTGTAAATTGGGGTAAAACCATACAATCCATCAAGAATCAAAGGAATAAAGCCATACATGTAAGAATATGTATCCTTATACTTGCTTGGTGCTTGGTGCTTCACTTAAACCGATTTCCCCTTGATTAGATGAAGAATAAGGCTTCACAAATGGAGAATCTAACATATGCACAAGGGAAATGAAATGAGATGCATGCATGCCAAATCCTGAGTTTCCATGCCCCCAAATGGACTCAACAGCTGTAATAGAAATGGCTTTTTCCTTACCTCAAGCCTTCTACAACTAGAAGGTGAACATGGTGCCTTGATGCCAACGAAGAGCAAGGAGAAAATGAAGAGAAAGAAGGAAGAAGCTCAGCTTGATGCACGTGAGCTTCAATCACCGAAGAAGTGGAGGCAAGATGAAGAAGATGACGATGGAAGAAGGAGAAGAAAGGGCCAGTGCTGCAACGTGAGGGAGGTAGAAGAGGAATAGGGATCGATGGGGTTTTGGGGATTTTTATAGGAATGAAGTTTCTGGAATTTACAGGAAGCCCTCTTGGTTTCTAGACATTTCCGGTTTAAGTCAATTCGGGTTTGAATGGGCCGGAATGAGTCCAAATGGATTTGGGCCAAACATAGAAGATGTTCAACAAGATGAAACTCACCCAATGCAACCAATATGGTACATAAATAATGTCAAATCATGAAAATACTAAATACAAAAGGTTTTGAACTACCTAATAAGGTATGAACCCGACCCAATTACATATCCATGACCCAAACCTCTGGAGACTTGGGCTCAATTAATCAAATAACATCTTAATTAAAGTAAAATCAACTAAATTGCTATAAATTATAATTATCTAGGGTTGGGGTGTTACACATGCCCAATCTGACTGTGAGATAAAGGTCATTCAATGACCTTTGCCTCTAGGGGGTGGGGGGTTTCCAAGGCCTCAAAGTCAAGACAGTTCTTAACACTAGAATAAAGTGAGCAATCATGCGTTTCTTTATGATCGGTTGGTCAAGGCCCATCAAAACTAGAAAGCTTTGTCATTTTGGTTGGGTGCTAATTTGTGAAGGCGGGCAGAGTAAATGGTGCAGTTCTGTAATCGTGAGTTCTTTGTAGACAGTGGTTGTTCCTGATAAATTTCCATTTAAGTGAAGGGATTTTATTTTTCAAGGATTTCAAAGAGGGCTAGAGGGTATCTTTTGTCAGGTAACTCTCCAGATACCGGGGCAGAGTCAATGGAGGGCAGGTAGGGGCCAAGCCCTACCCACCCACACCCCTCTGGGGGAAAAGGAAAAAACACCAAAAAGAACGGCAAAGACAAAATTTAGACCCCCTCTCATAAGTAAGAGTAACTTTGAAAGTGAACCCCACACATCTGTTGGTTAAATCACTCTGTTCTAGTAAAAAATATTAGTGATTATGTAATAGAAGAGTCTGGATGAAAAGACTTCTATATAGGTGAAAAAAACAAAGAACAAAGAAAACAAGGAAGTTTGGATAAAAGGTTCAGATTTAGAAAATTGATGTCAGTCTTAACTATTTAAAGGGCGGTTTGGTCCAATAGTAAAGGCTTACCAGTAGCGTCATGAAGGTAAGGCTGCATACATTTTGTCTTTTCCATACCCCGCATTTTGTCTTTTCCATACCCCGCTATGCAGGAGTCGAGCATTGGACCGCCTTTTTTTTGTCTCTTACTATTTGGGTGTCTTGAAACAAACTGTTTCATGAGAAAAGGAAGATTAATTAAGGAAAAAAAGAAGAGAAAAACTAAATGAAAAAATGATGCTCAATCAAGAAAACGTATCCATCCATGGTGATTTTCAATAGCGCAATAGATCTTTTGCAACAAGGTTCTATAGAAGTTTTCACGGCCTGTAAAATACTGACAGGTACAAAATGTTTCCATGTTGTGACTGCATATTTACAATTGTAGCATGTTATATTTCTTTTTTTCTTGAGCTTGTCTTGTTCCATTTCCACTATAATCTGTTGCTGCATGAGCTTTCATGCTCTCAGGATTCAACACTGGGAATCTTGATGGCCTTTGGAAGTAGTGAAGATCACATCCATTCTTCCTACTTTGTGATTTCTGAACGTTTCTCCCATCCTTTTTCATGACTTTTTTTTCCGCTAATGGCTAAATAAAGAGTTAAATTATCTAGTTCTTCCACATTTTGAATTTGGATCATTCAGATAATGTAAAAATCACTAATCTAGTCGAAGAGATAAGTGAGGACCAAGAATCCTACTTGCATTGTCATGGATATAGTTCTTTATATAAAGAGTTTTTTGTAAATACCTTCTAAGGTTTTTAGGATATGCAAATATGCCCCTCTAGTTTTAGTATTTGTCAATAGGCAGTTGCTATTCTATTTCAATACCTATTAAGTCCCTAAAATATATATTCCTAGCAAAAATGGGTAACCATTATGAGGTTTGTGTTTAATTTTTACAAAAAAAAACAGCTTTACCCTTCACCCATTAAACCAAAAATAAGTATATTATTATTTGTAAAAATATTATTATTTTATCCCAAGTCCCAATGCCCTCTTTCTCAATAACTCTCTTATACATATAAAGTCTAATCATGTATTTTAAAACTTTCATCAATCAAATTGTGGGCCATGTATGGTTAGGATAAATTAGAATTCATTATAAGTTTATATATTGATTATCTTCACAATAGATTTAGACTTAATGAAATAAGTCATAGATTGAGAGGATTAGATTTATGTAGGGTGTTCTCTCCCACTAAATGTAATTCTTAGTCTCATAAGAGAAAAAAAATACTATACTTTTAAAATTATTCATATATGGATAAAAGAGATAGGCAAATGTGTCATTTCATTTTAAAAAATTATGGTAGTTGAAAGCCTACTGATATGAGGGACACAAAAGGTATTAAAATGAAAAGGCAAGGACCTTTTTATAAATACTAGAACCAAGGGGCCTATTTATAAATCCTATAAACCTTAGGGAGTATTTACAAAAAAAAATCTTATATAAATTGTCACAAATATAGTTTTTAGCATGATTAAATGGATATATCATATGAAGATTGTTCAAAACTGATAATATATATATATATATATCTCTATTTAGTCTCCAAAAAAACCAGAAACAGAAAAATATGAAACCTTAAAAAACAATGAAACAAGGTTAAAATATAAATAATTTGTGAAAAACTAATCATATTGTCGTCTTTGGGCCAGTGGACTAGACACAATGGACTGGATTGATCTATGGGTCAATGAGTTGGCCCAGCTGACTTCTTTAGCCTAGTCTGTACTGCATCACATCTACATTGCTCCAATCCTATAGCATCATTCTAATCAGACCATCGATGGTTTGGGATTGAGGAAAGTAGGCCCCACAACGACCTCTCTGGGAAACATTGCATGCAATTTTTGTGGCTTATTTTGATACACTGGACTGACTGTCCCTCGTATTTCGAACATAACATAAATTTACTCTCCTAATTTATAATTTTGTCAAATAACTGACATTTTTGTTGTTCAGTGTAAGCACTAATATATAATGGCAAAGATACCATCATCTAGGGCATTTGATATGATAATCATATTTTGTATGTGCAATCAAATGAACAAATTTTTTCCACAAAAAAAAGGGAATGTAATGAATGCACAACAAAGCAAATTGCCCTGTCAAGCCCTCTAATATACACATTCGCATTCAAAGTATATGTAGCAACAGTGGGTGAGCATGAAACTTTGGAGAACCCTAAAGTAATGAGAAATTTAAGCCTTTCATCCCTTTTTACAAGGCGAATTTCCTGGTTCCACCACTGGCAACAAATGTGTGTAATTTACAAGGAGGAATCAACAAACAAAAACAAACAGAAACGCAAAACCCTAATATGTGCTCACCTTTGCCTGACACTCCTAAGAAAGATCACAGCCATAGCTGCCGCGATCATTCCGGTAAGCGCTGTCGCGGCCATTGGCCACGCAAACCTAAAACCCTTCACTTCTTGAACAGGGCTTTCTGCAACCTCTTTCTCCTTCTCCAACTCATTCACCAAGTTCAAAATCTTCTTTTCCATCTCTGCCTTCTCTACCGCGCATGCTATCAGCTTCTCTTCCATTTCCGAGTCCTTCTTTTCCAATTCCTTCAGCTTCTCCCCCATCTGTTTCCGCATTACTTCTGAAGAAGATTTTAGGTTCTTTAACTCGTCTTTACATTTCTCCAACTTCTCCATGTACGAAACCAAAGATCTCGCTTCTTCTTCCAGCACGTGGATTTGATTCGCCGTCTTTTCCTTCAATTTCTCCATCTCTTCACGCATAGATTCCCTACTCCTCTCAAGATCAGCGATCTTCGAATCCTTCTCGAGATCGCTCCGTTCCAGCAACTCATTCGCCTCGATCTGCTCTCGTAGCTCGTCCTCAGCCTCCGAAAAGAATGAGTTCAACCGAGAGATCTCCATCTCCAGAGACTTCTTATCTTCTCTCAGTCGATATACTTCCTTTTGCAAATCTGCTATTTGCTTTTCCATCGCAACCTGATTCTTCTTCAGTTCACCAGGTTCGAGCTCGATGACCTTGATTCTCTCGACCTGAAACTTGGCTGTAATTGTTGAGATCTCGATCTTTAGTCAGGAATCTGTCTGTTGGAGGATTGATGACGTGGGGTTCGATGCAGTTGGCTGTGATCTGTAAAAACCCTGGGAAAGAGAAAGTTCATGTGAAATCAGAAGCAGCGCAGGAAAAAAGAAGAGGAAAAAGCCGATACATGTACGGAAGGAAAGCAAAAGTATAAGGGAAGGGTGGGATAACGAATACGTACCTCCTCCTCTGTCGCTTCGTTCTGTTTTTCATCTCGTCGTCTCATGAGCCAGTCAGCTGTCTGTGTCTTGTTTTTATCCTATGTCCACCTACGACTACGAGCAACTTCAAATGTAGTATGTGGGGCGCACTTGCCCCACCTTTCATCTGTGCAACCCCGGACTATGACAAGCATTTCAAATTTCATCGAATGATCTGGCCCATTTTTCCGCTCATGGGACCATCCGTGTCACCGATGGATTGAATCTGAAGAAAGTCTATGATCAAAATATTATTTAACTTTAAATCAATGAAATCAAGTACTAGGATAATTTGGTGGATTAATTTTTCTTATTCTCCTTACACATTTCAACTGGCCTTGCATCTAAATGAGTGCTAATAAGACGTTTACATCCAGTCAAAATTTGAGCCAGAATGATCATAAAAGGGTGGTCCACCGAGGCTAAGTTACATGAATTTAAGTGTCTTAAAAAAACGTGACTATTGAATGATGTTGATATTTGATGTTGGATAGCCAATGTCTCTCCGATATGAGCTGGTCTCAAAGTAATCTTGAGCTCGTGTAAAAATTTGAAAAAAAAAAAATACTATGTTACCTGGATTGCAATTTCGGCGGGCATATCCAAAAAGCTGAAATTATTGTGAGAATCAAAGCTTAGGATACCACAAAGAGATTACTATCATTACCTTGTCTTGATAATTAGTAAGGATGGGGAGTTTTGATGAAGAAGTTGAAAAGAAGGAGATGGTTGAAATGAAGACTTTCTATTTCCATTACCATGGGTTGATAATTAGTAAAGATAAGGAGATTGATAAAAATATTGAACATAGGATAAAAGGGAGATGGTTGAAGTGAAAACTTTCTTCTAGAGTACTTTGTGATCAATGAATACTAACAATATTGAAGGAAAAACTTTATATAACACCGATTAGACCAACAATAACTTATATGGTAGAATGTTGGCCAATCAAGAAGCAACACATGCATAAAAACATATGCATAAAATTAATGCAATAAAGATGAGAATATTGATGTGGATGTATGGTAAAAATAGAAAAGATAAAATTAAAAATGAGCACATTCGAGAGCATTTAGTGGTAGCACCAAGAGATGAATAAGATTAGAAAACTATTTAAGATGACTTGGGCATGTCGAACGTAGGCCGACAATGATGCCAATAAGAAAAAGTTTCATTATGCAGGTTGATGGCCCACAAAGGGATATGGGTAGGCCAAAAATGACGTAGATGGAAGTAATAAAATTAGATTTAAAGAAGTTTAACTTATCTAAAGATTTAGCTTATGATAGATTAGAATGGAAAAATAGAATTCATATAGCCAACTCCAACATAATTAGGACATCATGAAGCCCAAAATTTTAACCTAAAATTGCGTTGCTAAATAAAATATAAAATGTTTTGAAAATCTTGTCTCTTGAAGGTATGTGGTTCGACTCGTGGAGTTAATCTAATCTTAGGGCTTGTTTCTATTCTAAAATTTCTGCTTGTTTCTTTTCTAAAATTTTTGATAAGAAATTGAGGTGTTGGGGTTTTATGGACATAAAGTGATGGCTTAACCCCTGAGATTTGCCAGTGCCATATTTCTCTGTAGGAATTTTAAAATATCATTCGCCTTGAAAGATTGTTTTAACTAAGATTTCTATGTTGTAGTTCAGATTATATGCAGTGGAAAAATAAAAGAACTCGCAAATAAATCAATCAACTACACATAAGAAAAAGATACACAAATTTTTACACGGAAAACCCTATATGGGAAAAAACCATAAGTCCTACGTGGACTAAAAAACCAAACACTATGAATCACATAGTTACAAAATATACTCACAGCTCTTGACTAGTTTTTGCCACCTAAGGACTGTAGTTATTTTTACACAACTTCACATTATAATGACTCCACGTTGTTCATTGTTATCCTCAAATGATTCAAACAACTTGAAATCGTAAGGAAATGCGCTTAATCCAAACACACCTTAAAAACGCGAAATGCTCTCAATTTTCTATAAAAGAAGACAATCTTCTGTAATAAATGTGGAAACAATATTCTCTAGCACTTAAACTCTGTACAATATCTCTAATGGATGTTCTAGAGAAGTAGTGTATCTCCAACGTATATTATCAATCTCATACTAGGAGATGAATGGCTTAAGGTTGAGAGAGAACCCTTATTTATAGTCCACAATTTATGCCCTAGGGTTAGAGTGCATGTGGGAATAAAACATTTAACTCTGGCACAAAAAAAAAAAAAAAAACAATTCTACTCTGGTTGGTGGATTTCTGTTCATCATCTGATTGATCAAGCCAACATTGGATTGATTGGGTAAAGCTTCTCTCTACTGAATTTTTTAAATCCTATTAGGTCTGATTGATTAGACATCCATCTAGAAAACTTTCCAAGCCCATAAAATTTTCATTTAGATCCGATTTACGAAATATTTGAACTTACGAATATTTACTCAATAAGAGCTTTCTAATGGTACATAGATTGTCTCGATCCAATGGTTAGTTTGAGAGATGTGAATTCTTTTTTCTCCAAACACCTTCATTCAAGCGACTCGGTGAAGCACGCAATCGCCTAATCTAAAAAATATAAAATTGTAACTCAATTGGACTCCGAGTTTTGTCCAACCCATGAATTTGCCAACACTCATAATTTTAATATTCTCTCCCTTCGGTAATTCATGAACAGAACTCCCTAAAATTTGCAAATAATATACCCAAAAATAAAATCCAAAATTCATTGAATATTTGCATAAAAATATTTATACCTTCAACATATAACTATTTCTATCTCAGTCTCCCTTGAATATCTCTCCCCTTTCGTCCATAGTTGACAAAGATAATGATGTCACCATGTAACATATCTATCAATCAGGATTAGGTAACCCTCCTCAATTATGAGTCCCCCTGAATATCATCTTCGTATCAACACTGGGGGTAGGAGCTTGATCCTCTTTATCAAAGGTGATTGCAGTAGCTATGAACTCTTGTGTAATTTGACCTTTCGGTGCAGTGTGAGCAACTTCTTTGAGTAAAAAGATTTTTTTTACCCAAATTGCACTTGTTTTGACCTTCATTGGAGTCATCTACTTCCTACATTGCTTATGTTTTGGTAAACATTTCAACTTTTTACAATGGGGACAAATGCGTCCTTTGATTCCACAATAATGACATGTGGTTGTGAATGCAGCATGTAACACATTCTTCTTCTTTGAATTACTCCCAACATGATTTACTTGTGTAGAGTGTGAAGCAATGGGTGCCTTATTAATCAATGCAGTACTTTTCATAAAGATAGTTTTACCTTTAGTCTTCGATAAGGATGTAACATGATCATAACCGAGACCATGCAATACAAGAAAAACCACTTTTGGTGACGACATATACTGTCGTTGCAAAAACTTTTTGGAGATAAACACAAAGTCTTCACTATTCCATCGCAGAACCCTAGTCTGAGAAACCCTACAAAGACAACTATTTTAATCATCATTAAAAATTAGACCTTTTGCGACAATTGCAGTCGTCATTGATTGGTGTCACAGTAGTTAAGTACGCGCCAAATTGTGAGTGAGAGTTGACCTAGACTATCCTTTTGCGATGACATTATTCGTTAGCAAAGAAAAGTAAATGTCGCCAATTCTTTATTCAAGCGAGAGACCTGGAAACTTTATCACGACAACAATAGCTATCACTGAAAACCTTTTGGGACGATAGTAAGTTGTCACCAAAAACCTTTTGGGATGAATTATGGTCGTCGCCAAAAATGTCTGCCGAGGTTTAGTGACTAGAATGTTTGTCACCATTTTTTTTTTTGTTTCACATGCTGAACCTGTTTCCAATTCCATTCCATTCTACATAACCTATATCCAATTTCATTCTGCATAACCTGTTATCAATTTAAAAAACATGAAGCTATCATCAATATCCAAAATCCCAAAATTTAATTCAAACTAACAACCATTCAAATAGATATACATGATAAAGTTCAGCGTGCTACAAATGTCAATACATATACAAAAATTAGTACAAAAGTCCAACTTAACATACCCCAAAAGTCTATTGTGGCCAAACAATTCAACAACTTGGAAACAGCCTTGCAACCGCATCTTAAAGATCCATTTCCATCACTAATCTGCAAAACAAATGAAACTTATATATCATTAAAGGAACATAACTGATATAGGCATATTAGAAAATAAACGTAATTGATATATAATTCATGCCTCATTAAAAATTACAGCTGTTAACATCAAACAAACAAAAAAAAAGAGAAAATGACAAAAGAGAAAATGAATTCCATCAAAATGGATACAAACATAGTCATTGTTTTATTGTACTTCGTCACATGTATTAAGCAATGAGCATGTCGTGGAACAAACATTGTTTTTCAGTTCAAATCGTTAATGGGTTTAGATTGATCATGAATACAGATACGCAAACCACTTCCATCAAATTAAACAACTTGAAGCACAGAACTTTAAGCATTCATGTAGGCATTTTTTTTCCCTCTACTTCTCACATTTTTATTCTTTTATTCTTTCTCTTCTTCCTTCCCTTTTATTGTTTTTTTTTTTTTTTGTTTCAAAAAACCCCATCTCTTTCCTTTATGCCCATTTCAATAAATCCCAATTTTAAAATCCTTATCTCTTTTATTTCCTTTCCTCAAAGAGGGACCATCTCCCTCCCTTTTCTCTTTCCAACAAGACCTTCAATGGGTCTGACTGTCATTGAAAGAGAAATGATCCAATTCAAAATAAATTAAGTTAGTTGCCTTCAACATTTCTATTTTATTCAAAAGACTTCTTAAAATTAAAAAAAATAGAAATAAAAAGTTGATTTCTTCTAACAAAGCCTTCTCTAGTAAAATGCCAGCGAGAGAGAAGTGGCAAGCGGAGAACCTGATTGCATTAGCGAGAAAGTAAAAAGAAGGTCCTACTGACTATTAAGCACCCAGTTTCTTTACCCTCACGTATCAACTATGACAGTAAAGAACTAATATCTTATACAGAAGCAACTAAGTCTGAAGAATGGAGAAAAGCAATGTCAGAAGAGTTCTCTACTCTTCAGAGATAGGGTACTTGGTCTTTAGTTCCCTACACTCCATCTCAACACATAGTAGGCAATCGTTGGTTGTACAAATTAAAGGACAACATTGATGGGTCGATAGCTCGCCACAAGGCACGTTTAGTGGCCAAAGGGTATCACCAAGAACGGGGTATTGATTATAAACCCAAGCTCAAGATAACTGGTACAGATGTTAGAAGACAGAGGGGACTGTATCTAACTGTTACAGATAAACTCTTATTTACATTCAGTATACCAACCACAAACCTGTAAAAAGAAGACAAAGCTACAGAAAATTACAGTTTCATGTTCAGATATGCCCATTTAAGTTGTTCATAATCAGATAATCACAAAAGTATATAATATGTAGTGCATGCCTACAAACGTATGCTAAAATATTACATTGAGATAGTTAGTGGAGTGAATGAGTGTGAACTCCCAAAAAATGAATCAAATTTTGAAGTTGATTTTGACTGAGAAGGAACAATTCCTTTAAACATTTGATGCAGTGCCAAAGAGTAAATGCAGTATGTATTCCCGCACAGTAAAATCTTGCACAGACACCTTTTGGTATTCTGGTCATAACTTAGCCTTGGAAGCTCCAAATCATGCACAGTTCGATGCATAGGAAAGTAGACTCGAAGTCCTTTCCAATGGTATATGGCTTGAAACCTGAAACCTCACCTTTTAATCTAGATTTCAAGCTGAACAGTTCCCATTTTCATAGTTATACTTTGTTTTGTAAGTTGTGGAATTGTAGTTTGGTGGGTAGTCATGATAATTAATTACTTTTGAGAGTCTAAAAGAAGAAGGAAAGTATGAGAACGTGGTAGCATGTTTTGATTACCTATTTTGTTAATAAAAATAGATAGAACGCTGCTTTCATCTATGTTTATCTTCCTTCCTATGTTGTGTTCTTGAATTTCAAGTTTCTTTTTCTATATCTCTACTTAGCCCGCATCAACATTTCTTCAATCCTTTCTTTCCATAAAAAAGGATATAGTAGAAAGGAAAACCGATGCTAAAGCTTTTTTGGCCAGAGCAACACGGTTTGTTTAAAGTGATATCATGCATACTAATGCAGAAAAATGGGCATGTTAGCAATCTGCACTGGTGGAGGATGAAATCTAAAAATGAGACAACCACACATGATAAGTCCACTAACTTACCTACGAACTTATGGTAAAATATATGTGTGTGTGTGTGTAACAGTAAAGTCAAACAAAGTATTAAAACAAAAAGAAACAGTAATAAAACAAGAAGAAAGACAAAAACAAACTAAGAAGAGAAGAATAAATAAAAAAAAAGACTACAAAAAAACAAAGAAAAGCGTAAACTCCCACTGAAACTTTTCCGTTTAATGTGTAGGAAATCACTTTGGTGAACATACTTCAATTGCAATGGTCCTGCTACAGTCAAGTTTTAGTTCCGAAACTTGTTCATCTGATGTGCTTGGAATCACTTTGATATCAAGGACCATTTTTTCGACCTAGATTGGGCTAATCTGCAAGTGGTTTCTAACAAGCCCCAGAAAACATAGAATTTGGGAGAAAAACAAAGTGCTTCTATAATCAGTCACCCTTTTTATATCATCCGAATGCACTGAAATGGTATGTGATGTGTTTAATTGTCATAACCCCTTGACTAGGATAATTCCCCTTGACTAATATATTTTTTCGACCTAAGAATACTTTACAAGATTTCTTAGATTTACAAAAATCTAAATTGTGGTCCCCATAGGTGGCTCCCAAACTTCATGTTCATTTCCACCTTAAATTGATGATGTTGAATCAACTAGCATCAATTTCCAACAAAAAAAAAATGATGATTGACACATACTAGGTTGGTGAAAATATCAGCTACTTGAAAATTTGTAGTCACATGAGGAAGAGTAATGAGCTTGTCATCAAAGGCTTAGGAGCTGTAGTGGCAATCCACATCAATATGTGTTGTTCATTCATGAAACATGGGATTTGAAACAGTCTGACTGGCGCTTGTGTTGTCTGCATGCAGAGAAGTGGTAGAACAATGGGGAAAGCCAACTTCATTTATTAATTTCCATAAACCATACAACCTCAGAACATTGCCAAGGACATAGTGCGATGTTCTATTTCTATAGAGGACTATCTGGTCATGGAATGACAGCCCAATACACATCACAATAGATAGTCCGGGTCAGATTTGAATTAGCTAGGAAGAAAATACAAGTATGAAAATTACAACAGAATAAATAACCTGACAATGAAAATATTCAATTTGACTGTGACATGTACAAGATCAGTAGTATAACTAATCCACAGAAGACCTGGTGTGCAATGTTTTGCATAGTTATCATGACATCTCAAACTGCTAGTGGATCATTTTGGTCATGTTACAGACTTGGTTTCCGTGGTTGTCAATTTCCATTTGGAAGATCACAAGCCTGCCCATATTTTCTTCATTGCCAAGTTCGCTAACTCTCAATAACACTAGTCTATGATGTCTGGTTCAGGTTAAGATAAGAAAGGCAGAGAGAGATGTGTATGCAGCTAACATTAATGAAAAAGTAGTAATGAAAATTGGATCAGGGCATTTTGAGCCTCCAAGCTGTCCTCAGAAATGGGTTTTGGCCATCGAGGGAAGGGATTACAAGGTTTGGGATGTTAGTTTTTGTGGACTCAATCCATCAGTTGATGTAATAAATTGATTAATTTTTTTATTTATCAATAAAATCATGCTTTACTTTCATGAGATGAATGTTATTTTACTACTTCATGCACATGACCAATACGTATGACATAATGGTTCATGAGTTGAACCGGGTCCCATTAGTATATTAGATGTGATATATGTGCATGGATGAGATCCACACGCGGGAGATATATGTCACAAATCTTATACTTAAATAGCTTCACAACCAGTAATGAGACTGGGCATCTCATTTGATAAGGTTGCAGCACTTTGATCACTATGAGATAGTGTGATTTGTCTCGATCATCAGAATGTAAGATTCTGGATCAATAGTGCCGGTACATTGGATGTATTGAAGGACCATGAGATGCACCTTATGGTATTCCGTCTCAATAATAAGGTATGCTCTCATAATTTCCTAGCAATAGGCTCTCAATCCTGAGACATTGACGAACTCAAGTTTCTATCTATTCATTTGCTTTGAGTCACCAATGAGTGAGGCCGACTATAGGTTAACACCTCGGTGTCTTGGGTATATGGTAGTAGAACTGTGGGAACGTTGAATGATCAAGATGGAATCTATCTCTATTATCCCCTTGTGCCAATTAATGGATTTGTCATTAGTAAGTGCGCACCCATCTCAATTAAGAGTTAATTGGATCGTACTGATGATTACTGTGATTAATTGGGGCTCAAGGATAATAAGATGTGGAACTTAGATTGGAAGAGACGAATTTATTCCAATTGATCCACGGATATTGATAGAGGGGCCTACTTGTGGTAATTGGGAAGTTTAGGGTCTTCATTATAATTTATTCCTAAGACTGGAGTGCAATTGCATTTATATAGTGGTGTTATTTGCAATTAACTGTGGGCCCGGATTGCACATGAGATGTGGGGTCGCGGTGTTCCAGTTGGAGCCAGCTTTCTAAGGAATCCCTAGTGGTCCCCACGCTAGCCCAAGATATTGGAAAACACTAATCCGACTTGGACTCTAGAAATAAGAGTTTGGAAAGGAGAAAGTTGCTAATTGCTTTGGAAGTAAGACTTCTATTTCAATTAGACAAGGGAGAGATTTGGAAGTCTATAAAATATCCTTGGACGTCCAAACGAGTCCCACTCACGCCCAAAAACCCTTTCGTGCAAGAGTTGCGCGAGTTACTCTCCTCTCCTTTCTTTTAGTTCCTTGGAGTCTCGAGTTAGGATTTTCTCCTGAAGATTCCACCGTTCTTCTTGAGAAAAGAAATCCAATTCGGGGGTCATAGCGTGGAAGGCTAAGAGGTCTTGAAGAAGTCCATTAGAGCACTGCGGGTCTCCAAAGGTATGATCTACTTCTTGCATGTCGTAGGTTATTTTGGATGTTTAGTGCTGGTATAATTTTTACTGTACATGGTGACGAGATTGAGGGTAACGCATCCTGGATTGGGTTTTGGTCTTATGGATAGTTGATCCCTGTGTCAAGTGGGTCAAAAGTTTTGAAAATCTATCCACGAGACCCACCTACTTCCAACAATTGGTATCAGAGCCATACCTCATCTCTAATCATGTTAGATCAGTAATCTTGTTATAATCTTCGCATGAGATGCGAAGAGGATAGAGCAAGGGCTATGATAGGATCAGTGTTTATTGGGTTTGCTTGCTCTCGTAGTAGATATATGTTTGGAAAGTCACAAAAGGTTTTAATCATAATAGGAGGATGATAAGATGCCATTAAAACATACTGAGATCATTAGAGGTGATTGGGTACAGCAGGAGCCGAATCAGAAAAGAACCCAAATTTCTGGGTTCGTCAGGTCGGTTAGTCAAAGTGACCACTATGGCTATAGAGGTCTGTTGGCTAACCGTAGGGACCAGATCGGCTAGCCGAACCTAGGTAGAATCATCTTGTTCTTGGTCTGAGTTGTTGTTGTTTTTTTTTTTTTTTTTTCGGGGGCGCTGCCCCCGAGCCCCCGCCAGGGGCGCTGCCCCCTGGAACCCCGCGAGCTGACCGGGCAGCTCGACCCCCGCCGGGGGCGCTGTCCCCGGACCCCCGTTGCGTAGGGGGTCTTATATCGTGGTGGCAAAATTTTTGGCATCTTGTTTTTCTATTGTGGTTTGGCAACCTGGTTTTGTGAGATGCATTGTTGTATGAGATACTAACTTGCAGGTGATAATGTCCTCTCCATATGACCCACATGTTTTTCTTTCCTTTTAATTATTGGTTTATTCGTGGCTAAGTGTAAAGGGCATCATGGTCTCCTTGGTTTCCCGTGAAAGGGCAAGGCATGGTGAATTTCCCTATAGCCCTTTTATTTCCATGTTTAGACTACCATGTAAGTCTCATTATAGAGACATAAGAATTTATGTATTTTTAAAATTTGTAAATTCTGGAGATGTCCGAAACAAAGAAGGAAAGAGAAGTTGGACTCTTAATCAAAGAGTTTGAAGATTACCAAAAGGTGTTTTGGAGATGCCCAAAGAGTTTGAGGAATCCCAAAGTTTTGGAAAGTCTAGAAGTCCAAGAAGTCTTTTCCGCCTGGGTCATGTGGAGGAGAGGACTAGTCTTTTGTTATAGCACTTTCTATTTATGGATGAATGCTTATTTTAGAGTATTTCCATATCTGATCCAAACATAGCAAATTCCAAAATTGGTCAAATCAAATTAATTTTTGGAAAGAATTCTAATTAGAGTTGGTGGGCCCATGAGATGGATCTATTGGTAACACTAATTTTAGAAACTGAACTTTC
Source organism: Sextonia rubra (assembly GCA_037013555.1). Classification (NCBI taxonomy): domain Eukaryota; kingdom Viridiplantae; phylum Streptophyta; class Magnoliopsida; order Laurales; family Lauraceae; genus Sextonia; species Sextonia rubra. The sequence goes on from JASUAD010000011.1 coordinate 15,161,810, forward strand.
CTTAAAATAACTTGACTTGGAACCAATCATTGGTCTTATCATGAGATGAATATATACCTATATTTGATGGACCCATACACCTATAAGGAAATCCTCAACTCTAAAATATTAAGTGGGAGCGGGGCATTTCTATATATATAAAAATCCCCATGGTTTTCCACCATAGGTCCATTGTAAGGAAAGTATTAGCCTTGCGCTATTTTGAGAATGGCCATTCCCCACGGAGGGCTTGTATTTATCTGGATACTGGATATGGATCTCCTATGGATAGTGTTGATGAGACGGGGTGGGAGCCCACTCCCCAAGGAGGAGCTACCCACAACGGTTGTCATGCAATGCTAGTTGGTGGGTCACACTTAACTAAAATAATGATGTAGTATCCCTAAGGATTTGCCTCATGTATTTTAGAAACCAAAGGTAATCGGGAGTCATACATTATTTGGTATGAGATACCTAGATTGTAATGAATGAAGGGGATCATGGATAGTTAGTCTTAATCCAAATTTTGACCAACTTTGATCCGCACCAGTCTAGGAGGTATTTGCACTCCCCAAGGAGGCATACCCCGCAGAATTGGGATTCCGATGTATTCTGAATTTTGTGGTTATGAGGATTCCCACATAAATTTGGTAGAATACTAAACCCTAATGTCATTTAAATTCATTAATTGAATGTATGGTTATGTGCTACAGTATTACAAGCATGAATTCGAATACTTTCAATCCACTTGCGACCATCCTCAACCAGAATAAGTTGGTGGGATCCAACTATGTAGACTGGAAACAGAATCTGGATATTGTCTTGACAGCTTCAGGATATAAATATGTCCTTACCAAAAACCCCCTTGAAGAGCCTGGCCCAGATGCATCAGAAGCAGAAAAGGACCTTTACACCAAATGGGCCAAAGACGATGAGATGGCCCGATGTTACATTCTGGCATCCATGTCTAGTGTGCTGCAACATCAACATCAATCTTATAAGACTGCATATGATATGATATCGAACTTAAAGGAGATGTTTGCAGAACAAGGCAGACCTGCTAGGCAGGCAGCCATGAGGGTGCTCATTAGCACCAAGATGGCTGAAGGTACATCAGTACAGGAACACATGTTGAAAATGATGGACTCATTAAATGAGTTAGATGTACTGGGAGCTGCGATTGATGCAGAATCGCAGATTGACATAATCCTTGAGTCACTACCAGAGTCATTCAACAATTTCAAGGTCAATTATAATATGAATAAAATGAATCTGACTCTAGCTGAGCTCTCTAGTCAGCTGGTAGCAACTGAAGGGATTATGAAGAAGAAACCAACTGCCTTAATGACAGAAAAGTCAGATGCCAAGTCCAAGCCGAAAGGCAAAGGGCGGAAAGGCAAAAAGAAATCAGTTCCAAAGGGTCCTAAGGTGGAGAATGGTCCAACTGGTGGCGTGGCTAAAGCTAAGGGTTCAGGGACAAAAGGAAAGTGTTTCCATTGTGGTAAGACAGGACATTGGAAGAGGAATTGTCCAGAATATCTGTCTAAGAAAAAGACCCCAGGTATGATTGAGTCACTTATATCTGAAGTTAGTTTTGCAACTGGTACTTCAGAATCCTGGTGTGTGGATTCCGGGGCAACTAATCACATATGTAATACGTTGCAGGGGTTCAGGGAAACCAGGAGGCTAAGTGATGGAGAAATCATTGTCAACCTAGGATCTGACGCTAAGGCGGAGGCTGTTTCAGTAGGAGTCATTACTTTATGTTTTTCAAATAAGAAATTGGTTTTGTCAGAAACATTATATGTACCGTCTTTAAGGCGGAATTTAATTTCAGTTTCTAGTTTGGTGAATAAAGGTTATTCTATTGCTTTTGGTACTGAAGTTGTCATAAAGAGGAATGGTACTTTCATATATTCTGGCAAGGTAACCAATGGACTTTATTTGTTAACTCCCACGATGTATGAGATACATGATACTGAAACAATTAGTAGATCATCATTAAAGAGAAAGTCACCTTCATCTAATCCAACAAAACTTTGGCACCTGAGGCTAGGTCATATAAACCTTAACAGGATTGAGAGGCTTGTGAAAGATGGTATCTTACCTTCATTGGTGGTAGAACCAATGCCTATCTGTGAGTCCTGTTTGGAAGGTAAAATGACTAAAAGACCCTTTTCAGCTAAGGGTAATAGGGCCAAAGATTTATTGGAATTAGTGCATACTGATGTCTGCGGACCCATTAATGTCAGGGCCAGAGGAGGATATGAGTACTTCATCACTTTAACAGATGATTACTCAAGATATGGTTACATATACCTTATGCACCGCAAGTCCGAAGCTTTTGAAAAGTTCAAAGAATTTCGAGCGGAAGCGGAAAAGCAATTAGGTAAGAGTATCAAGACTCTTCGATCAGATCGAGGAGGGGAATATCTCTCTGCTGATTTTATGGGTTACTTATCAGAAAATGGGATTCTATCCCAGTTGTCTGCTCCTGGTATGCCTCAACAGAATGGAGTAGCAGAAAGAAGGAACCGGACTCTTTTAGATATGATTAGGTCTATGCTGAGTTTCTCAAGATTACCTATATCCTTTTGGGGATATGCTTTGGATACTGCAATGTACATACTAAACCTCGTACCATCTAAGTCTATACCTAAGACTCCCCGGGAATTGTGGTCTGGGCGAAAGCCTAGTCTACAACATTTACACATTTGGGGTTGTCCAGCACACGTGCTCAAGGTTAAGACGGATAAGTTGGAAGCGAAATCAGAAGTATGCACATTTGTAGGATATCCTAAAGGAACTAAAGGTTGGTTATTCTATAATCCCAGAGAGCAGAAAGTGCTGGTCAGCACCAATGCGGTTTTTCTGGAGGAAGATTATATGATGGACCAGAAATTTTTAGAAAAGGTGATCTTGGAAGAGATTCAGGAGCAATTAATTCCAAATCCAAGTATGACCGGACTTGAGGAAGAACCGCCCTTACCAGACCCAGTAGTTACACCAGTACCTCGTCGTAGTGGGAGAATTGTCAGACCCCCTGACAGGTTCTCATTCTTGGGAGAGTCTTATGAAGCAATCCCAGAAGAGCCAGAACAAGATCCCTCTAACTATGATGAAGCAATAAATGACTTAGACTCGGGACGCTGGCAAGATGCTATGAAAGCTGAGATGGAGTCTATGTACTCAAATTAGGTCTGGACACTTGTGGACTTGCCTGCCAATATTAAACCTATTGGGTGCAAGTGGGTCTACAAGAGAAAAAGAGGACCAGATGGAAGAGTGGAGACCTATAAGGCTAGGCTTGTTGCGAAAGGATATACTCAGAAAGAGGGGATCGATTATGAGGAAACCTTCTCGCCAGTAGCCATGCTCAAATCCATCCGGATACTCTTATCCATTGCGGCTCATCTCGATTACGAGATTTGGCAAATGGATGTCAAGACGGCTTTTCTCAACGGCCATCTTGAGGAAGACATCTATATGGTGCAGCCAGACGGTTTTGTAGCTAAAAACCAGGAGCAAAAAGTTTGCAAACTGCAGAAGTCTATTTATGGACTGAAGCAGGCATCCCGAAGCTGGAATATCCGTTTTGACCAGGCAATCAAGTCATTTGGTTTTTGTCAAAATCCGGATGAGTCATGTGTGTACATGAAAAGTGAAGGTGACAGGGTAGTTTTTCTGGTTTTATATGTCGATGACATCCTTCTCCTCGGGAAAGACATAGGAATGTTGTCAACGGTAAAAGTTTGGTTAGCCAAGACTTTTGATATGAAGGACTTGGGAGAAGCTAGTTACATCCTAGGGATCAAACTCTATCGAGACCGGAAAAATAGGATGATTGGCTTATCCCAAGCTGCATACATAGATAAGGTGCTAGTACGATTTGCAATGCAAGACTCCAAGAAGGGTATCACACCTTTCAGGCATGGAGTGCACCTTTCCAAGGATCAGTGTCCAAAGACACCCGAGGAAAAGGAGTAAATGAGGTCGATACCATACGCTTCGGCTGTTGGTAGCCTCATGTATGCTATGTTATGTACTAGACCAGATATCTGTTATGTAGTGGGCCTAGTCAGCAGATATCAATCTAATCCAGGACCTGAACATTGGACTGCTGTAAAATATATTCTCAAATACTTGAGAAGGACTAGAGATTACATGTTGATTTATAGCAGTGATGAGTTGATTCCAGTCGGATACACAGATTCTGACTTTATGTCAGATAAGGATTCTAGGAAATCCACCTCTGGTTATGTATTTATGCTTGGAGGCGGAGCTATCAGCTGGAGGAGTATAAAACAAGAATGTACCGCTGATTCAACCTCGGAAGCTGAATATGTAGCAGCTTGTGAAGCAGCTAAGGAAGCAGTATGGCTTAAAAGATTCCTTTTGGAACTTGGGGTGGTACCTTTGGCACGACAGCCACTCACAGTTTACTGTGACAGCAGCGGGGCAGTCGCTCAGTCAAAGGAACCCAGAAGCCATAAAAGCCAAAAGCATGTACAGAGGAAGTATCACTTAGTCAGAGAGATTGTGCAGAGAGGTGATATTGCTATTACCAAGATAGCCTCTGCAGACAATTTGGCAGATCCCTTTACTAAGCCTTTGACTACCAAAGTCTTTGAGCAACACGTAGAAGGGATGGGCATGAGATGCAACCCTGACTGGCATTGAGCCCAAGTGGGAGATTGTTAGTTTTTGTGGACTCAATCCATCAGTTGATGTAATAAATTGATTAATTTCTTTATTTATCAATAAAATCATGTTTTACTTACATGAGATGAATGTTATTTTACTACTTCATGCACATGACCAATACGTATGACATAATGGTTCATGAGTTGAACCGGGTCCCATTAGTATATTAGATGTGATATATGTGCATGGATGAGATCCACACGCGGGAGATATATGTCACAAATCTTATACTTAAATAGCTTCACAACCAGTAATGAGACTGGGCATCTCATTTGATAAGGTTGCAGCACTTTGATCACTATGAGATAGTGTGATTTGTCTCGATCATCAGAATGTAAGATTCTGGATCAATAGTGCCGGTACATTGGATGTATTGAAGGACCATGAGATGCACCTTATGGTATTCCGTCTCAATAATAAGGTATGCTCTCATAATTCCCTAGCAATAGGCTCTCAATCCTGAGACATTGACGAACTCAAGTTTCTATCTATTCATTTGCTTTGAGTCACCAATGAATGAGGCCGACTATAGGTTAACACCTCGGTGTCTTGGGTATATGGTAGTAGAACTGTGGGAACGTTGAATGATCAAGATGGAATCTATCTCTATTATCCCCTTGTGCCAATTAATGGATTTGTCATTAGTAAGTGCGCACCCATCTCAATTAAGAGTTAATTGGATCGTACTGATGATTACTGTGATTAATTGGGGCTCAAGGATAATAAGATGTGGAACTTAGATTGGAAGAGACGGATTTATTCCAATTGATCCACGGATATTGATAGAGGGGCCTCCTTGTGGTAATTGGGAAGTTTAGGGTCTTCATTATAATTTATTCCTAAGACTGGAGTGCAATTGCATTTATATAGTGGTGTTATTTGCAATTAACTGTGGGCCCGGATTGCACATGAGATGTGGGGTCGCGGTGTTCCAGTTGGAGCCAGCTTTCTAAGGAATCCCTAGTGGTCCCCACGCTAGCCCAAGATATTGGAAAACACTAATCCGACTTGGACTCTAGAAATAAGAGTTTGGAAAGGAGAAAGTTGCTAATTGCTTTGGAAGTAAGACTTCTATTTCAATTAGACAAGGGAGAGATTTGGAAGTCTATAAAATATCCTTGGACGTCCAAAAGAGTCCCACTCACGCCCAAAAACCCTTTCGTGCAAGAGTTGCGCTAGTTACTCTCCTCTCCTTTCTTCTAGTTCCTTGGAGTCTCGAGTTGGGATTTTCTCCTGAAGATTCCACCGTTCTTCTTGAGAAAAGAAATCCAATTCGGGGGTCATAGCGTGGAAGGCTAAGAGGTCTTGAAGAAGTCCATTAGAGCACTGCGGGTCTCCAAAGGTATGATCTACTTCTTGCATGTCGTAGGTTATTTTGGATGTTTAGTGCTGGTATAATTTTTACTGTACATGGTGACGAGATTGAGGGTAACGCATCCTGGATTGGGTTTTGGTCTTATGGATAGTTGATCCCTGTGTCAAGTGGGTCAAAAGTTTTGAAAATCTATCCACGAGACCCACCTACTTCCAACATGGGAAGCATCCTGAAATTAAATATGGCCTCGTCTGTGAGCCACTTGTATTTTTTATTGATTACAAATTGTTTCTTACTCCTCTATCATAAAACGGGTCGATTTGTCAATATGATCATCAATTTCTATCAATATGATCATCAATTTCTCAATGGAAGGACATATGTGTACTATAATTTATATCAATAAAGAGTACAGCTTCAATAGCCCTTGTGCATCCCCAATCATCTCACCTTCATTAGAGTGCCGAGTGGAAAACACATTGAAGATCCTTAATTCCTTACTGACGTTATTCTTCATGTCACCTAGATCAATTCACTGTTAATATAGGTTTGTCAGGAAAGAAAATGCGTCACATATTGAAACAGGCCACAAATATGGCCTATATTTATCGTGATAATATTAGATATTTATCTGGAAAGTTATTTTTTAATGATATTTTAATGATATTGTAGTGTTTAACTATATCATCTAAAATACTTGGGAAGTATGTGGTTTCATGCCTAAGCAAAGCATATGGTGGCAAGGCTTCAATTTCTTTGAAATGAGGCTGAAAATGAGATCTTAGTACTGCATATTCCATTTTTTGAAATGATTGGATTTTTAATTGAAGTGGACAAGGCCAGTTGTATCAATATGTGGCTCAATTTGATTCAGTTCAGTTGGCCTTGAATTACTTTGTCCCATTGTAACCAGATTAGGGAACCAAAGCCCTGAAATAGGGGGGCCTGCCTGCAAGTGCTAGGCCAAATGAGCCAAGCCAAGCACAACCAGACATATGCCTAAAATTACTTGAAGATATGGATTTAGTGGAGAGAGAGAGAGAGAGAGAGAGAGAGAGAGAGAGAGAGAGAGATTATAATTTTGATGTGATTTCATTGCTTGCTATAGAATAGTGGGATAGGATATTATTGTGTGAGATGCTAATTTCAAACAATTTGATTCATGGGTATGCAATGAGTGTTTGAAAATTTGAAAATTGCTCTTAATATTCAAAGTAGGTGAAAGAATAAGGTTATGAACAACCTAAATGTACTCACCAAAAGAGGTGGATGGCTGGTCACTAGCAAATGATTGCACCCCTCCATTAGTCGTAAGCATGTTCCTGATCATCTGCTCCATCTGCACTTTCATCCGGGACTCGAGATCAGCATATTTTTTATTATGTACCTCAATCTGTGCTTGCTGGATCTGGGTCAACCCTCTCAGTGAATCCAACTCCTCCCTGAGCATTTGGATGGCTTGACATGTGCCCGTCATGTAGTGCAAGTACATGAGGAGTAGTTAGGGGGCTTCGGGCCAACTCCAAATCCCCACATGTAACCTCGCTTGCCCCCAAGCACCTCAATATCCATCTCCTCTTGCTTTATCTCCTGGGATGACTTTGTCTGAGAACTTTGGTCGCGAAGCTTTTCGAACTGCTCATGTCATCCAACTCAAGATTAGGTTCTTTTCCCAAATAGTATTATATGTGAGAATAAAGATAAATGTAATGACTAATGACCCATTTTTTGTCAGACGTAAATGTTTGTCAGCACACACCGGGGCTATCCAATCATTTGTCTTCTTTCCCCAATGAGGCTCCTTAAAGAAATCTGCAATATGGGGCCTCTCACAATTATTCTCGGATGCCTGATTCCATTACTTTTAGAACATTAGTTTATATATGTATGCATCATGTTCGAAAGTAAGAAATATTGGAACTTTAATTCACATCACCTTAATTGACAACGTAGCTGGAGACGATCTTGACCCCATGGTATAATTATAACGTAAGCACTTCCGGTTTTCGTGATTTTTCTCACATCATTTCTAAAACATAATTTTCGTATTAATCTAGATTTTATTGTGATATTGAATAAAATAAATAGAAAATTTTATACAATATTACCAAGAATTTTTTATCCTTCCAAGCACCATCAATTAGCCACCTCCATGCTTACTTTGTAACCCCTTGTAAAGGCTTACTATATGGGTCAACACCATCCTCCAGTAGCTGTGATAGTGCTTTCTCATGTAATAGCGCCAATCCCTATACCTCTCCTGGCACTCCCTGTTGATTGTTGCTCATACATTTGGATTCTCCTCATACCCTGCAATATCAAATTTATCCTACATACATGGTTAATGCCATTTTGAGCATAGTGTTAAGTTTAGAAATTAGGTTTCAAGTTTGATAAACATTAAGGTGTTGAAAACAGCCCACAAACATACCTAATGGTGGAACTATTTTAGCCAAATTAAACAAATAGATCAGTGGACTCCTACACTATTTATGCTAGATGTTGGAGTCATATCAAAAACTTGAAAATTAGATGAAGATCTCATTCAATTTTACTGTGCAAACCAATCCAAAAATTTGAATTCTCTTGGTCCAACTTCACAGCAGATTTGTGTATGCTTACAATTGAGTGTGTGTTCAAAGGTTTAAGCAGTTTTCTAAAAGTAAAATTAGAACTCAATCATACCTGTTAACAGCTCAGAATTCGATCTTAAACAGTGAGGAAAACAAAATCAAACTTAGTGAAATCTAGCTGAGTATTACACAAAATTAAGTGATGATATTTGAGGACTATTTAAGACACATCCCATCTGAATTTTTCTTACACTCAATTGGATCAAAAACTGCTCTGAAATAGCCCTTTGGGCATTGATTTTTGAAGTCATCTTGGGCACACATCCAATCGTCCATATAACTTTCATGTTTTCACACTAATTTAATGTTGTTTAATCATTTTTCATATATCTTATTTTAATATCTAAGCCAGCAAATTGGAATTCAGAATTAAAAAATTATATAAATCAATTTAGATTTGAAGCTTAGTCAGGGGTAAAAATACAAACAGAATAAGTTTCATTATGCCTAAACCATACAACTAATTAAAGGACTGTTTTACAACCGATTTCCTACCCTTAAATAGCGGAGGATTCAGATCTGAAATTAATTTAAAACAGTCCTCTAAAACTGGTTTCTGGAGGTATAAGGGCACCTCCTTTGTCTCATGTGTTATAGCCTTATAGGTTCCACTCATTCATGAATCTTAGGATTATGATTTCAGCAGTAAAAGAAGATTAGGAGATATGCTTTAGTTTCAAATTTGCATTAAAGTGTAAATTGTTTGCATGATAGAAAAATTTTGCACTGCACCTAGGTCACACGTCACATGCATGACATGTTTGAAATTTCTACGTTGTTTAATTTTTTCTACATTGTTTAGTTTTTTTTTTTAAAGATTTGTTTAACATTAGGAAGTTTTCGATTGTGTTTTAGATTTATAATCTAATTTAGTTTGTTAACTTAAGAAATTTTAGTCCAATAATTTAAATGGATCCAATATGTAATTACCAGGACTGCCTGTATAATGGAAGCCTTAGTCCCACCATCAATCTGATCCCACACCATCACTCCCTTAATAGGTGCCGATAAACGAATTTCTATACCAATTTGACTAGCCACTTTGTTGGCATAATACCCAACTAGTGCATTGACCCCATTAGGAACTGCTACAGGGAGCTTTTGGCCTCCATTTTCTCTCAAAAGCCATGCAATTTCCTCCTCGCGTGACTTACCACGTACCTATTTCAGATTTGAACCTAGCCAAGACCAACAAAAACATGTAACTTAGCTACGTTGTCTGTGTGTGTAAATGTATTAGAATTAAATGTCACTTACCTACACTGCTAGTGCCGGTGTGGGTGGTAGATTCTCCAGTGTAGGCATGTCTAACTGTGTACGGAGGATAGGCACATCCAGTGTAGGTCGACTAGTGGCTGTAAACAATGTACTGATACATTTGGGAGGCATAGATGGAATCTAGCGAAATAGTAATGATTAGTAAATCATTAGATATACAAGAATATATCACGTTTAGGAGGCATGCCTAGCTTTCATTTGTAGGAGGATTCTTAAAATGTATTTCATCTTTGTTTGGTAAGGTAGTTTTGATATTGGTGTTAACATTTGATCTATGCTCTATTGATGCTAGGAAATAGGTTTATTTACAAGTTGATGGTATAAGGGATAACGAACTTGGATTGTACTTAATTTTCAATTGTTTATATTGTTGTTCCACCTTGTATTGCATGGGAGCCAAATTCCACTCCAACATTGAGGTTTGAACTTTGTAAGTAAAAACCTACAAACGGATTTATAACTTTCACGAAGGTTTTGAAGTTTGAAAGGACAACTATTATATTCCCTACACTAGTTTAGTGGGACCAGAATTCTAAGAAATCTTGGTCAAACAACATTGAGGGTATTTTTTTAACAATCAAACTCGAGTTTAGAAAACTGTCATTAACTCATGGGAAAAAGAAGTAAATTCATTAATAAGAAGTCATTACATTAAGGCTCTATATCAAGATCTATATCAGAACCAGAATGATTGTGCAGCTCTTTTTTTCATCATTGTGAGGCTCCCTATCACATTCATCTTCATCATCATAGATCAAATCACCTCATAATCTTCATTAAGCTGCTCCAGAACTCCATCACTTGGAATAATTTCAAGAGCAATATCATTCCTAAATAAAGGGAGCATGACGGGATCATCCTCAACGATTGGAATAATTGTAACACTCCGGTCCCCTTTGAGCTGATTTTGTGACTCATGCGTGTGTTTTTGTGTTGTTTATTTCTTTTGGGCTTGGTTTCGGATCTTGGTTAGGTAGTTGAGTAGCCTTTGACCTGGGACGGGATAGGTTCTACGCCCTTTTTCGTAATTTTACAATTGCTTTGAATGCATCATATTTGCATCATCTTGGTGTCAGCACGTGTATTTTGTTGAGCTCGTTATTTTCCGTAACTGTCTCAGACCCATTCGGAGTCAATTGGAGGAGTTGGACCCTCATGAGACTTGAATCGTAAATAGCTTAAACCATCGGACTTTGTTTTAAACTCCAAAACTATATATATGAGTCATCAGCCTAGATGTTTTCATTCCTGCTCATTTCCTTTAATGTGCATGCAAACCCAGGGAGAGCTACGTCTTCAGTCTCTCCTCTTCATTTCTCTTCCTCTCTGGGTTGGTGTTGGGTTTTCCACCCATTTTGATTGGGTTCTCTCTCTCCCTCCTCTCTGTCTATGCTTTGAGGTAAGTGGGTTCTTCAATTCTTCTTCTCCAATTTGGATTTTCCATCTCTCTTGCTGTGTTCTCATACTTGCATGTGTTGTTATTTTGCTTTGCTTGGGTTTTTAGTTGGATTGGAGCTTGCCTTCAGTGGCTTGACAAAGCTTTGAGGTAAGTATAAGTACAGGACCATATAACGCATATGGGTATATTGTTGATTGCTGTGATTCTCTTGTTCTTCTATGCTTGACATGATCTATAGCCTAATTCTATCACTTTGGCTTCATTGGAGCTTGTTTTGCTTCATTTGCACATGAAATTGCAGTCTCTGTAACTATCCCGATTTCGTTTTCTGTATTGTACGGCTAAGCCGTAATGTTGTAAGGCTCAAAATCCAGAGACTCAAATTTTGAATTTTGTTCTACGGCTAGGCTACGGCTGAACCGTAAATTGTTCTACGGCTGAGCCGTAAGCTAATTGTGACCCTGCCGTGAATTAAGACTCTGATCAGTCGAAAGTTTTTGATTCCAGTACTCTTACGGTGAAGTTACGGCTAAGCCATGGACTCCACCGTAGCTCAGCCGAAAAAGGGTATCAGATCAGAGGTGAAAGATGACCAGTTTAGCCGTGTTCTGAAAGAAATCACGGCTAAGCTGTTGTGCATATTACGGCTAGGCCGTAAGCTGTCAACGGCTAAGCCGTAGGTCACCCACGGCTAAGCCGTAAGACCTAGAAAAAGTTTGAAATTAAACTTAGGCTAATGGTGTGACCTTGTAGGGCTTATATACAGGTAACCACTCATATAAACCGGCCCAATGGATTCTTTGGACCGCATGAATAGTCTGTTAGGCTGTGACTCATTCATGTGAGCGTTGGTTTACTGTTAAGCACCTCCCCATGGGTGTTGGTTTAAGGGACTTCGGTGCACGTGAGGATTACATTGCAACACTTTAATGGCAATGGTGCATCGAATAACTTAAAACTACATCATCATGCACAGTTAGTGACAATGAACAACTAGATTTGAGTTGGCTTGTAATGACCCTTTATTCCGTGTTAATCTGAGATACATTGCATATTACTTACAGTTTTGCTCTCTGTTCTACTGATCTATGTTTATGCATGACGAGATCATTTTTCTTTTGTTCTGTATAATTGTTTTATTCTTCGGTCTGTACTATGCTTTGATCTACGCTATGCTTTGACTCATTTTACGCTATGCTTTGTATACCTCTGGCTTTGTACATCTCTGATTCACTGGGTATTCCCAAGTGGCTCTGCCCAGAGATTTATACGTGAGGATAAGATCCGGCCTTTGCCGTCGGTGAGTCCAAAGCGGAAAATCTCCCTTCTTTTGGATTTGATTTGATTGGTATTAGTCTAGCTCTACTCAGCCTCAGCCCTAGGATGCCCGACAGGGTTACCTCTGGCTTGGTTCTCTGTTCTCTATATCGTTGCAGTGTAGCTTTGTATTGGGACTCCGGAACCCAGGAAACCGAGACCCACTTGTACCCATGGCCAGGTCGGTGGTGTTCTCATCTGTCTGCTCTGTCTGCTCTCTATGTGAGAGAATATAGTTAATGTAGAAGCCACTTAATTCAGTATTTCTGTGTTTTGATTCATTTATCATGTCTTACTTCTATGCACGATTTGCTTAGCATACTAATATGAAACTCTGTATTTAATCTTCTGTCATTATTCACTTTGATACTATGAGTGTTTCGTTCCTATTACTTATAATTGCTGGATCGTTGTATTCATTGACTTGTCTATGGTGTTGCAGGCACAGATCCCTTGTCCGGTTCCCCGGTGGTCGAAGAGACTGCAGGGCAGGACCTAGAGACACCCTCCGGTATGGCAGAGTGGGCTTGATCACTTCTGCCGAGTGCGTACCTGCATATCATCAGTGTTTTGGTTCCTTGGAGATTTTGTATTTTGTACTTCGAACTTTGTTACCCTGTATTATTTTGTACATCATGTTTTTGGTATGTACTCAGTCTTGTATTTGGTTTTATATTTGTGTGTGTTATCTACGTCTTTTTCCCATTTCGTATTTTGGTTTTCCGCTCGTTCTCTTTTGTTGTGCTTACTATGATATCTACAGCTTCTGCGTTCGCTTGCTTCACATGTGTTAGATCCCTTGTGCACGTGTATTTGGATTGGGTTTGGATGAACGTGCACGGGAGTACGTGTGTCACTGGTTTGGCTTTTCGCTAACCCCCGATTTCTGGGCTCGGGTTGTGACAATAACCTTGGTGGATTCTTCCTGCTGGAACACATCATCGAATTCAACATCATTGGGTCCTGCATCATCCAACTCTGGCACATCCCATATTCCTCGATGTTTGGCTCCTTATACAACTTTCCAATGTTCACCATATTTTGTATCATTCAAATAGAAGACTTATTGCACTTAACTTAGTAGGACGAAGTGGACTTCATTGTATCAATGACTTCTTACATCAATGCTTATGTAATGTGCATCATTCTGCATTGTCCTATTACTACCGGTGTTACACCAATAACATTAGAACAAAACAACCCGATGCCCATACGTTACAGAAGTAACCATAAAAGTCAATTGTATGTCCCTCATGGATCCCTTCCAGAACCAACCAACTATTTTGAGTCATTCGATGGTATTCTCTATCTTTGCATGGTATCTAATGTTGTTATAGTAATAACTAGAGTACATCTCCACTATTGCACGAGGACCATTGGCTAATGACCACAAATCATCGGTTGCTTCTGGTGAACCTTGACCTCGTAATTAATTCATCTACGAAAATATCATGAGACAAGTGCCATATGTTAACATTGATTCAAGTATAGATGAATAAGGTATAGTTCTTCGAAACACATCCTTATATCTTACCTGATTTTTAAACCATATAGGAAATTCTTCTTGTTGTCTCTTAGTGATGTCACGTACACCTTGACTCTCTAACAAATACTTATGTTCCCTACATATGAACAAGAAATTCAATAATACCATATTAATTACTATTGAACATCATGGACAAAATTTAAAGTTACACATCCAATATATTAAAGATAGATACTTACTCTAAATAGTCATCTAATTCGGAGCTATTATACAAGATAAACCAACGAGCTATGTCACATTCCTCTTGGGACACATCGTAAGCCCTTGTTATTCGTGCATATGGACTAACACATAGTGTGAAAACCTCCAACCCCGAGCCACGCTCACCTCCATCATCATTCCTTTCACCATGATTAAATCTGGTTTTGATCTCACCTAGGTACATTGAGTAGAAAGTACGAGACTCTTTAACCACGTAAGCCTCTACGATCAAACCCTCTAGGTGAGCTCGGTTGGTAACATAACTTTTCAGAGTCCCGAGTTGCCTTCATACACGAGAGCGACACAAAAGTATATTAATTATACCAACTAATTAAACAAAAATTGGACTTTAAGTTCATACAGTCCCAAGACACTAATAATTACCTTTCAATGGGGTACATCCATCTATATTGCATTGGACCTGCAAACATAGCCTCGCGAGGCAAATGAAGGCTAAATAGTCCATCCCATCAAAAAAATGCTGGAGGAAGAATCTTTTCTAGCTTGCAAAGTGTGATTATTATGTGATCCTCTAGTTTTTGAAGATCCGTCATCTTCAATGTCTTCAAGTACAGCTCTTAAAAGAAATTTCCCAATTCAAATAATGTGGAATAGATATCCTTGTTAAGGTAACCACGCATCCCAACTGGAAGAAGCTGCTGTAGGAGGATATGACAATGATGAGTTTTCAAGCCGATCAACTTACTACCATTGGTGCTCACGCACCATGAGATGTTTGTTGCATAGCCATCTAGAAACTTAATCGATTTTAAGAACTCACATAATCCATGTCTCTCCTTTAGGGACAATGAATACCGTGCTAGGGGCTTCTCGTAGGACCCATCTGCACGTCTCTTTAGGTGCAACTCCTTCCTTATTTTCATTTTCTTCATGTCCACACGTGCTTTTTTAGTGTCCTTATTCTTCCCATCTATGCTCAACGTCGTCCTTGTGAGATTGTCACATATATTATTTTCTAGGTGCATGACATCAATGTTGTGCTAAAGGTTCAAATCCTTCCAGTAGAATAGCTTAAACAGAATGCTTTTCTTTAGCCAATTTAGTATAGGATAAGGCCTTTTCCTTTTCCTGGTGCTTGGTTGCTTCCCTAACTATCCAAAAGTTAGGGAATCCAGTTGCTCCAGTATTTGTTCCCTTGATAACTCCAAAGGTCTTGATCGGTTCTCAATCTTACCATTAAAGAGCCTACTCCTTCGTCAAAGGTGGTCCTCAGCCAAGAAACGGCGACTGCCCATGTATGCTATCTTCCCTTTTAACTTTTTCAATGATGCATCCTTGTTACACGTCGAACATGCCAAATAACCCTTGGTTGTCTACCCAGACAAGTTACCATATGCAGGAAAGTTATTAATAGTCCACATTATAGCTGCATGCATTCTAAAAGTTTGTTTGGTTGATTCATCATAAGTAAGCACGCCATCTTCCCACAACTCTTTCAACTCATCAACTGATGGTTTCAAGTAGACAGCAATCTCCTTTCCTGGGGCCTCTAGTCCAGGAATCAACAAGGACATCATGCAAAACAGCTCTTTATACACTTCCATGATGATAGGTTATACGGCATGACTATGACAGGCCACATACTGTAGGAAGTGCTCATGTTTCCGAAAGGGTTAAAACCATCAGTGGCTAACCCTAGCCTCACATTCTGGGGCTCTTGGGTGAACTCTGGATACTTCTGACTAACTGCTTTCACTCACTATTATCCACCGGATACCTCGATAACCCATCTTTCACGTGTTTGTCCTTGTCCCATCTCATATCTGTAACTATTTTCCTAGACATATACAATCTCTTCAACCTGGGTGTCAACAAGAAGTACCACAATATTTTATGGAAGATCATTTTACCCTTTCCATCATTGAGCTCATATCTAGACTCCCCATGCACCGAATAGTTTTCTAGAGCTGCATTCTTCTTTTAGAAAAGTGCACAATGATATCGACAGGCATGAATACACACATATCCCAAACCCAAGTTATGTAAAAACCTTTTGGCTTCGTAAAGGGAAAATGGAATAGTGTGATAACTTTCTGGTAAAAGGTCTATCAAAAGTGCCAACAAGGTATTGAATGACTTGTTGCTCCACTTGTTCAGCACCTTCAACTGAAGCATCTTAATCACAAACAACAACAAAGTAAAGTTTTTGTAGCCAGGGTACAATTCCTGTTCTACATCAGTGAGCAATTTCTCAAAGTTCTACACATTCTCACTCTTGGCGCTATCATGCAATTCATCCAAATCATTATTCCCGATATTCCCCATGTAATAATCTTCCAACATGTCAAATAATTCATCTTGATCCTCAATTTGTTCATTGCATCCCATTCCATCCCCAACATCTTCACCCTCGTGTTATTTGTTATCATCCAGTGTGTGTGCCTCATTCACGGGTAGAGGCTCCCCATGGTGTAACCAAGTCGTGTAACCTGGGTCTATCTCCCTCAAGCCCAAATGATATTTCACAACTTCACTAGTGTGCCACTCAAAGTGTATGCAGTCCATACAAGGGCAGCAAATCTTGTTATCCTTTATTGAATTGGCCATTGCAAATTGAATGAATGACTCAACCCCATCGTGGTGCGGTTGGTTTCGTCTGTTAGTAAGTTTCATCCAACCCTTGTCCATAGCTGGGGCTTGAGAATCTCATAAATGAAAGGCATCAACCATGAATAGTTCGTTGGTGACAATGCACATACAACAGGTAGAAAAATGATAAAATTTTACTAAAACATGAGATAAACATAGCAAAAAAGAAAATGTAAGAACAAAACATGGTAAGAAGATTGATAAGATTTATATCTCAAGCACTAAATGAAACTTGGGGGGAATATGTTCTCAAATTTATCTTCAATAATATCATGAAATGTTAAAACATAAACACTTCATATTTATTTTTTGTTTCTTTATTTCCTATTTATTCAATCCTATATATTCTAATAGCTTGATATGTATACATGTGATCAATCTAACACTAGTCATGTCATTAGGCAAAGTTGTAAAATGAAATGGGACTATCACTAAGACAGTTCTTTTGTATGGTTTGATTTCAAAGAAGAGCTCCAACGACCAGTTGCAAAAGTAAAAGGAACCCAAATGTATCATCTCAATAGAAAAAAAGGGATTCATCAAACAAATTGTAAGCTTAAATGGTTTAACAAAACTAGCAACAATATTACACACACACACATAGAGAACATGTCTACAAGTTTTATGAACAACCCTCTTCTAGATGTAACATCCAATGATCCAGATACAAACTTTGGGTGCATTTGAATATTACCCACATTGCAATACCTTTGCTGCTCGAAATCATTTTAGTGCTAATTGCCTAGATTGATTTGGGATAGAGAATGCTGAAATGATTTGGTTTCAATTTTGTTTTTATATTGATGGTTAGTAACACTGAAACAATTTTATTGCAATTTTTTTTATATTGATGGTTACTTCTCTGTCCTAATTGCATACTTTTTTTCATATTAATTCCAATTATATGATACTGTGAAAGAAATAGCCATCAATTTTGTTGCAATTTGGAACTAATATAAAATCATTGTCTATGTTGATGTGAACCATGTATGTTATGCACCAATCACTTCTCTTGTTTTCTTGGTATTTTTGTGAACCTCTCATAGCTAGAATTAAGTTGCACAATGGAGGCGTTGAAGATAACTGATGATGAACAAACTACTAAAAAGCCAATGGTTTTATGGTCTAAAAAGGAATCCTGTGCCTGCAACTGTAATAACAAGGTTATGAATACAATTTACAATGGAGTATCAATGACCAAATTTTATAAGATCTCCTCTTGTAAGAATGCAAAAGACACATGGAACATCCTTCAAACAGTTCAACAGGGTATTGGAAAAGTGAAAGAAGCTAAGATACAAAACTTATCATTTGGTTTTGAACTACTGAGGATACTGACAAGGAGAGGTTTGATGACTTTTATACTAAGTTGAGTAATATTGTGAATTCAAGTCACAATCTAAGAGAATCTATTCCTGAAAAGAGGATTATGAAAAAGATTCTTAGGTCTCTTCCGGTTAAATTCAAATCCAAAGTTATTGCAATTATTGAAGCCAATAAACTAAAAACTTTAAGACTTGATGAGTTGATTGGCAACTTGCAAACTTTTGAGATTAAATTTTTTATTCATCAGTGAAAACCTTCTAGACTTACTTTGGAAACTACCAAAAGTTACAAGTTTTCCAAGATTTGAAGAAAGTAGAAGTTGCATCTAAATCTGAATCTAAAGAAAGGGAAGTGCAACTATCTTCTGAGTTTGTCCAACAATTTAACAAAGTGATGATAGAAAAGAATAGTAGTTGCAACAAGAAAGAATAACTCCTTAACAGGAAAGACTAACTCCTTAAAAGGAGTAAAATGCTTTAAATGTCAAGGTTGTGGGCATATAACTAATGTAATAATAAGAAGAAGAAGCCCATAGTTAGTAGCAATAAAGCATTGAACATCACTTGGGATGTTGACAATTTTGCTAATGAGGAAGAATCTCCTGAAAATGAACTTAATTCGACTTAAAGAGGGAATGAAAATTTTATTTCTTTCATGGCTACAACTTCACCATCTAATGCTGATTCTGATGATTAAGAAATGTCTTATGAGAATGTTTAATGGGAGGCTTAGTATAAATTTCTGTATAGTCAAAGCAAAAAATTTGGGAAGCATGCTACAAAGCTTGTAAAGCAAGTTGAAGATACTGAAGCTGAAATTCTATCTATTAAGAAGAATTTAGAAGTTGCACATGCACAGATCATCCTTGTTATAGGACATAAAGGTTCTTTGTCGGAGGGTTTGACTTCTGAGAAAGAAAAAATGAATCCCTAAGAACAGAAGTATTGAAGAATTGGTTACAGTTGATGATTTGAATGTCAAGTTGAAAATGGTATTAACAAAATTGGATGCTCCAAAAAGCTATTTCAACTGCACTTGATCGCATCTTGAGTGTTCAAAAACTGCTTACTGATAAAACCACTCAATGATAGGATATTTCGAATCCGGAGTCTGATCAATGAGAAGGAACCGACTCAATGACCTAGGAGTGAGTGAAACATGCTTGCCAGGAACATAAGACTTGATAATACTCCCAGTCATGTCATACATGTTATTGTAAAATTCCCGAACTATGTCAGGGAAAATCTCAGTCTCAAAAGTGTAAAGAGAGTTCCAACCGCAAGAAAGAAGCCAAGCACCAAATGCCAATGTTACAAAATGAAGAGGATTGATTGGCCGTTCATAGAGAACTGCGCGTTTGCTAAAGATGTTCTCATATTGTTGCGCTTTTGTTTTGGACAAGAACCGGTCAGTGTCAAAGGTGGGAGTAGAGGAACTACTTGCCACACCTTTTTGCTTCGAAGCAACAGACTTCTTGGGTGCCATCACTGAGGATAATGGAAATAATAGGATCACATAACATCAAAGAAGAGAAAAATATCAACTAAAACTTCATTAGAGGAGGATGAACGTCATTGTGGCATTTCAGCAAACATGAGGTGTGCATAAGAAAGAACTATGCGTAATGAAGCTCAAATGAGGGGAAAAATGCCTGAACAGCATACATAAACATTCACAAGCATCAAAACATCAACATCATAGTGAAAAAGGGGAACCAAAAGCAAGAAGGAGAAGAAGAACATGCAATATATTCCAACGCATTCTATCCAAAGGTAACAAAGATACCCATAATTCTTCAATGATAAAGGATGGAAAATAACAAATATTAAAAAAAAAAAGATAATCATCGAAATGGAAACATCATACCTTGGAAATCAAAGAGAAGACAAGAAGCAGAGGGGAAACGAAGTGAACTAGAAGTGAAGAGAAGAAAGGAGAAGGGAGCGAAATATATAGGGAGTAATGAGAAGACGAACGGGCGCGCTGAAGATTAACGAACCGACACATGTCCGACCGGTCGGATGAAGGAGCCTGATCGGTCGATTTCCAAATCGGGAAACAAACTAGAGGATACCCGACCGGTCACAGAAGGAACCGATCAGTCGGGTTGCACTTCTGGAAACAATGATAAAAACAGACCTGACAGGTCGGCGAACTTTCTCGACCGGTCGGATCACAACACTGTGAGTTAATTATTATTATTATTATTATTATTATTATTATTATTATTATTATTATAACTCACAAAGTGTAGCAAAGAAGCATGCACAAAGGAAAAGAATAAAACATGCAGAAATGCGACATGCCAATAAAAAGCTATTATCATGAAGATCATCAAAGTAAGTGCAAATGTTCGACCATAGTTAATAAGCCAAATGATGTCAAGGTAATACACCAGGAACGCACAGCTTATAATGGCATGACTTTTTTGTAGGGACATAAGAACTTGAAAATGTTGTAACTTTTGGATAATCATTGAAACACTCCCCCTGAATAGATAACTTCACCTCCTTTTTTTTCTTTTTTTTGAAACCACCCACAAGAATGAACACATTCTTTAAATGAAAGCACTCGGAAGAAACTGAATGAATGTGAGAAACACAAGAGCAAGCCATTAAAGAGTCTCTTTGTGCAGTGTACCAAGACATGTGGGCTGAAAAACTAAAGCAAAACAAAGTGCACAACCGATCAGATAATCATAAAAACTGTAAATGAGATAGGCATGTGCATGCAAAGAGTGAAGGAAGGGAGTACTAGGGATGGAGACCAACTCAAAGAGATTTACAAAGAGATTCAAAGCGTGAAAGCTCAAGTGGTTTAGTAAACAAATCTACTAATTGATGTTCAGTTGAAAGATGTTCCAAATGGAGAACTTTGGCTTCAACTAATTCACGAATGAAGTGATGCCGAATGTCAATGTATTTTGTTCGTGAATGTTGAACGGGATTCTTCGAGATATCAATTGCACTCCTATTGTCATAATAAATTGTCATGAGATCCTACTGATTACCATAATCTGACAACATCTACTTAATCCAAAGTAGCTGAGTACAATAACTCCCAGCTGTAATATATTCCGCCTCAGCAGTAGAGAGAAAGGTGGAAGTTTGTTTCTTGCTATGCCATGCAACAATATTGTTACCAATGAAGAAACAGCCGCCTGAAGTGCTCTTCCTGTCATCAACACAACCAACCCAATCAGCATCTGAATATCCAACAACAGTTGCGTTGGTGTTTCTTGATAGCCAAATGCCGTAATTGATAGTTCCATGCACATATTTCATGATGCGCTTAACAGCTTTAACATGTGATTCCTTCGGACTTGATTGATAACGAGCACATACACCCACACTGAATGTAATATCCGGTCTACTGACAGTCAAATAAAGCAGGCTTCCAATCATGCTACGATACAAAGTATCATTGACAGCTTTTCCTTCTATATCTAGGCTGAGTTTAACAGAAGAACTCATTGGGATGCGTTCCTGCTTTGACGTAAGTATACCGAACTTCTTGAGAAGGTTGGTGGCATATTTTGATTGTGAAATAAATATACCTTCTGCACTTTGCTTTATTTGTAATCCCAATACGAAAGCCAATTCACCAACCATGCTCATCTCAAATTCACTGGTCATAAGGTTAGAGAACATATTCGCCAAGTACTGTGAGGTGGAACCAAACACAATATCATCAACGTATACTTGGGAAATCAGAATATCAGTTTCCTCATTCTTTATGAACAAGGTTTTATCAGCTCCTCCTTAATGAAAACCATTTTCAAGAAGAAAATTGGTTAACCATTCATACCATGTACGAGGGGCTTGCTTCAAACCATACAATGCCTTGTTCAGTTTATATACCTGATCAGGAAACTGCTGATCTTGAAATCCTTTTGGTTGCTCAATATACACTTCCTCAGTCAAGAAACCATTTAAAAATGCACTTTTAACATCCATTTGAAAGAGTTTAAAGTGTAGTGCACAGGCGAGAGCAAGCAGGATTCCTATAGACTTAAGTCTGACTACAGGGGCAAAGGTTTCATCAAAATCAATACCCTCAACTTGTTTATAACCTTATGCCACCAATCTAGCTTTATTCCTCACAACCTTACCCAACTCATCTGTTTTATTTTTAAAAATCCACTTTGTGCCTATCACATTAGTATGAGTTGGTCGAGGAACAAGCTGCCATACATCGTTCTGCTCAAACTGTTCTAATTCATCATGCATGGCATTGATCCAAGAATCATCTTGAAGTTCTTCGGAGACATTATGAGGTTTAAGCACAGAAAGATAGCAGATATAACTTACCTCATCACTTACCTATTGACGAGTGCGCCTAGGTTCATTCGCTTCTCCAATTATATCGGATAATGAGTGATGTTTCCAAGCTTTAGCCTTTGGATTTATCCTGGATGATGTGTCTTGGCGGGGAATGACTGGATCCATAGAAGGGCTTTGAGCATCAGTGGGTGTCTTTGGTTCTTCCTAATCTTTAGACGAATCTCCTAGTGTAGTGTTAGATGACTTCACATCTGGTTCATTTGACTTTGGAGTGTTTTTCTGTTTGGCATCAAGATCAGTATCTTGTAAAGAAGAAGAAAGAGGAAGAATTGACTCATCAGCATCAGAATTGAAATGTGACTCTCCATCATCTATAACCACATTGATTGATTCCATAACAGTAGAAGTACGCAAGTTAAATACCCGATATGCTTTGCTATCCAATGAATAGCCAAGAAACACGCCTTGATCACTTCAGGAGTTAAACTTACCAAGATGTTCTCGGTATTTAAAGATATAGCACTTACTCCCAAATGTTCTGAAGTATTTAAGTGTTGGTTTTCTACCGGTCCAAATTTCATATGGAGTTATCTTAGTTCCAGGTCTAAGATACACCTGATTAATTACATGAATAGAGGTGTTTACTACCTCAGCCCAAAACTTTTGTGGAATATGTTTGCTATGAATCATAACACAGGCAATTTCCTGGACAACCTGGTTCTTTCTTTCAGCAATACCATTTTGCTGAGGAATAATTGGGGCTGAAAATTCATGTTTAATTCCATTTTCAGCACAAAAGGATTGAAAGTAAAAGTTCTCAAACTCTATTCCATGATCGGATCTAATTTTGGATACACCACCAAATTTAGCACCTTTGACTGTAATCAATTGAAGCCATAAATAATGAAAAACATCAAAAGTTTCTGATTTCTCTCTTAGAAATCTTACCCAAGTGAAACATGAGAAATCATCAACAGTGATAAATATATATTTCTTACCTCCAATGCTTTGTATCTGAGTGGGACCCATGAGATCCATATGAAGTAATTCAAGTGGTCTTGATGTAATCTGTTGGTCAAGTTTTTTATGGGGTGACCGATGTTGCTTACCAAGTTGACATGGACCACAGATAATGTTGGAGGTCTTTTGAAATTTGGGAAGTCCTCGAACTAACTCTTGTTTAGAAAGAAGTTCAAGGTCTGAAAAATTTACGTGACCTAAACGTTGATGCCACAGATCAACAGTGTCTACTGAAGTTAACTGACATTGTAGACGATCAGAGGTCTCAACAACATAGCAGTTATCAGAATTTTTATTTCCATGAAGTACCGTCAATCCTTCTTGATTAACAATGGTACAATCATTCACAGTAAAGTGTACTTCATGTTCAGATTCGCAAAGTTGACTAATGCTCAACAGGTTTGCTTGAAGACCATCAACTAAAAAGACATTGTGAATAGGAGGCATACCTGGAATGTGAACAGTACCCTTACCAATAACATTTGATTTGTTCCCATCACCAAATTGGACGCTTCTAGTATTACACTTCTCAAGAGAAGTGAATAATGATTTGTCGCCAGACATATGTCTCAAGCACCCACTGTCCAAGTACCATACATGTGAATTTTGTACACGTAGGGCAGTAAGGACCACATTACATTATAGGTCAGACTTTCAAATCCAGAATTATTTAGTCTTGACCTTTTGAGGCAAGGAATACCGCTTCCTTAGTTGGTTTCGAGTTACAGTTCTCAACTTATTACAATGTGGTCTTATGTGTCCTTTAATTCCACAAAAATGACAGATATGAACAAATATAGTACGGAAAGTTTTCCGTTCTAAATTATTGATAAAATTCACTTGTCGATGTGCTTGAACAATGGGTACAGAAGTGGTTAGGGTGGTACCTTTAATGAACTTACCTGGATTTTGTGACGTAGACCCAGGTTCAAATCCTAGTCCTCGTCGATCAGCACTTGCCTTCTGAACACAAAGAATTTCATCCAACTTCTTTGATCCTATATTCATTCTTGATAAGTCAGCTTTAGCTTCAGCAAGCTCGTGGACCAATGATACATTCTCTTCTTTGCAGGATTTTAATTCCTCACTAACAGTTTCCAATTCAGTGAAAGTCTTAAGGGACTGATCATGCAATAGCTTCCAATTGTTACCTGCATCAATCAACTTGTTAGACAAAAGAATATTCTGAGAGTCTAGGGTAGATACCTTACCTTAAGCCTCTTTCAATTCCTTTTTAAGTGACGCAATTACTTTTTCAGAAATTTCCACTTTTCGCTCAAGAGCATCGTTAATCAAGGCTACCCTTCTGGAATCTTTCAACAGCTTGTCATAGGCATTTAATAACTCTTTTTCAGACCGGGGAATGTCATCCATAGAAGAATCACTGTCTGAATCTGAAGCCGACCCTGCATTACTGGCATTCTTGACAGAAGAGCTGTTAGACTGTGTCATGAAAGCAATAAACTTACTAACATCAGAGGATTTGAATTCCGAAAATTGGTCTTCTTCTTCCGAATCGTCATCCCAAGTGGCATTTAACACTTTACCTTGATTACTCTGATTCCTTAGAGTTCGATTAATGCACTGAGATGCATAGTGACCAAATCCCTTGCATTCATAGCATTGAATATTTTTAGGAGGGATCTTGGAACTATTTTTTCCAGGCTTAGCAGCAGGATTTGATTTGTTTTTAGATTTGATTTTCTTGTAAACCTTTTTCAAATCCCTTGTTTCAGAACTCTTCATTGCCTTTTTGAATTTTCTGACCAGAAACGCATCAAAATCAGGGTCATCAGAGTCTGGTTCAAAACCATCACTGTCATTCCCTGATTTGGAAGAGATCAAAGCAATACCCTTTGATTTTTTGGTTGATCTCAGATTGGCTTCAAAAGTCTGCAAGTTACCAACTAGTTCATCAACTGAAAGGGTATCCAGATCACTGGTTTCTTCAATTGCCACAACCTTAAGGTCAAATCTTTCAGGAAGAGATCTAAGAATTTTTTGGACAATTTTGTTTTCAGGTATGATCTCCCATAGATTAAAAGTTAAATTCACCACATCATTTAATTTGGCATAAAACTCATCAAATGTTTCATTCCTTTCCATGATCAGGGTTTCAAACATAATGGTCAATTTCTAAAGTTTCGACCTTTTAACCCTACCAGTTCCTTCATGAACTGTTTCCAAGATACACCATGCGTCTTTAGCGATGTTACACTTAGAAATTCTCCTAAATTCAGTGGGTGAAACACCGTTAAAAATAGCATTCATAGCTTTACTATTAGCAAGAAAAGCTGATTTTTCCTCCTTACTCCACTGAGCCATTGGTTTAGGGATTTCAACATTCCCATCAGATGTAACAGTAGGTGGAGAGAAAGCAACGTGAATGGCTTGCCAAACATCAATATCAATCGACTATAAAAAAGCAACCATTCTCACTTTCCAATTTACATAGTTAGTTCCATCTAAGTAAGGAGGTTTATTCGTGGACGTGTGCCATCTCTAGGAATCTCCATAGCAGACATAAAAACATATCTAAAACTATGGTAAAAGCCTGCTCTGATACCACTTGAAGAACTTTAAACCTTGACACAGGTTAATGTCCCAGTTGATGTATTCTATGCAGATATAAACAATGAGTAATCACAAACAATCAAACAATCATCAAGATGGATGGACACAGGATTTTTACGTGGAAAACCCAATCGGGAAAAAACTACGGGACCTACCACCGGTCCATCAAGAACAATCACTATGAAGAAGAAGTTACAAGACTACTTACTACCCTTTAACCTAGTTGAACACAACCTAAGGGACTGAAGCTCTTCTTGTCGATGCACACGTCGTTCACTCTCTTCTGGATTGATCTTCACGCCTTGAAGCCACTCAAGATGAACACGCACAGTGGAGAAGCGAATTGGCACGCAGAAGGAGGCATTGCAGAACTTCAAGAGCAGAATACCTTCTGGGAAGATGAAATCTCTCTAAGTATATTAGGGTTTTGATCTGGAGAGTGCGCCTAATTCATGGGAGAGGTGTTCCTTAAAGAAAAAGGAACCCTAGAGTCCTTCCCGTCATTGATTCGTGAAGGATAAGGAAGCACACAAGGCAATTCTAAAAAAATAGAGCTTTTGAATCGAGTGACTGCCGACCCAACCGACCGATCGGGTACCCAAGCCGACCGGTCGGGTATGGGGTCCGACCGGTCGGGTACTCATCCGATCAGTCGGTCTTCAGTTCTGTCTTCAGATGTTCGTATGCAGGAAATTCGATCGGTCTATTGAGCTGGCCGACCGGTCCGAAGATAAAACACTTGGATGCTCATGTTTGAGTAGAAGATCATCGTCTGTGGAGACCATATAGTGTTCAGTCCATCTAAAACATAAAATTACAACGCTAGAAACCCAAGTTTTGGCCATCGCATGAAATTGGCAATATTACATGCTTTTCACATATGCTACTACCTTCCCATTTTATATGAGGACACAACTAAGTCCAACTCCGGATGCATCGGTGAAAATCACAAAACCATCATTACCTGCTAGTAAGGTTAAAACAGGGGTTGTGGTCAACCTTCTTTTCAACTCCTGAAAACTCTACTCACATTCCTCATTCCACACAAAAGGAACTTCCTTACAACTCAATCTCGATAGTGGGGCTGCTATTGTGAAAATTCCTTCCACAAATCTGCAGTAATAACTTGCAAGGCCTAGGAAACTTTGAATCTTTAACACTGTTTTCAGCCTATCCCACTTTACCATTACTTCAATCTTTGCTGGGTCCATCGTTAAACCTTCCCTGGAGATGATGTGACCAAGAAATCCTACCTATTCCAACCAACATTCACACTTACTTGCCTTGGCATACAATTGGTGTTCCCTCAACAGTTG
The DNA here is from genome assembly GCA_037013555.1 of Sextonia rubra. Classification (NCBI taxonomy): domain Eukaryota; kingdom Viridiplantae; phylum Streptophyta; class Magnoliopsida; order Laurales; family Lauraceae; genus Sextonia; species Sextonia rubra. Next base: position 15,189,311 of record JASUAD010000011.1, read on the forward strand.
CAATGAAATACAAAGATACTAAGCATGCTCTTCTTTACTCTTCTAATATACGAGTACATCATTGATAAATACCACCACAAACAGGTCTAAGTACTGCGCAAAAACCCTATTCATCATAGCCATAAAAGTTGCTAGCGCATTAGTCAGTCCAAAAGACATCACCAAAAATTCATAGTGACCATATCTAGTTCTAAATGCAGTTTTTGAAATATCCTGATCTCGTACTCTCAACTAATGATATCCTGATTTCAGATCAATTTTAGAAAAATATTGAGCACCATGCAATTTATCAAACAATTCATCGATTCTAGGTAAAGGGTATGTCACAACCCGAGCCCAGGAGTTCAGGGGTTAGCAAAAGTCAAACCGATGACACACGTACTTTCGTGCCTCTACACGTAGACCTGATCTAAATGCACATGCACAAGGGAAGGTTCACACGTGCCAAACATGTACGCGGAAGCTGTAGATATCAAAACATCACACTAAACAATGCAAGAAGAGAATACGAAAACAGAACTGACATATAAAGATGAAGGTTTTACAAAATGAAACAAAATAAACATGTACAAATCATGATAGAATCCAATCGTGACAAATCTCAAAATAATGAGGACTCATATGTAATGATGTCCATGGCACTCTCCGATGGAGTGACTACATCCACTCCTCTAGTCCAAATGGGACCCCTGGGGCCTTACTTGGAGTTTGGTCGACCGACGAGGGGTCGGTCTGGGTATCTGAGCCTGCAACACCAAAGACAACTCGTTAATACAACGATTTAACAATATATGAGCCATAACAAGTTAACACATGTTGTGTCTAATAGAATAAAGAACATCATTAAAATCATAATTGGGCACATTCGTATACTAAGCTGTCATGCAAGAAAAAAACATGCCATGTGAATCAATGTATACATACTGTGTACATAACTAGTTGGCGACTACATTGCAATATGCTCCCAAAAGAGGGATCTTATATCCATGCAAAGAACACCATTGACCAGGCCAGGGTACAATGGGTCTTGAGTTCCTGGGGTCTGGATTCCCCAAGACGTTTCCTTATTGCAGCAAGGCCATGTAACTATGCCACGCCCCGATCCCGAGAATTTGAGGATTTGAGTGGGCCCCCAGTGCGTGTATATGTAATCCCGTAGAAATTCGTGCCCTGAAGGATTATGCATGAATTCCTACAAGGGAGATTCCACAGGAACGTGTGAGGTAGGCCAACACACGTAGGGAAATAACTCATCATAAGCAAATTCCTGTGAAATACTCAGTAATAATCAAAAGCAAGTTAAAGAATATATCCGTTGTCATTCATAGATAAACATATAGGTATATGTATATAGCAGTACTTAAGTTCCAATTACACTTCTTTTAATTTAACAACTATTTAAAGGGGTTAAGTACATAAAGACCAATTTGCTTTTATCTCAAGAACAAGCCAAAAAGCGATCGTAACATCTCAGATCTGATGCACTCCGTGGGATGACTAATAAAAGGCATCGTCATCCTTCCAATCATCTACACCCTGAGGTACCGTTGGGGTACTCTCCAGGGGCGCATCGACACCCGAGTCGGGGCCGGGTTCTGTACCTGCAATACCAAGAGTAACACTGTTAACATGACGGTTAAGCAAGTACTGAGGCATATGAAGCAAGTATAACATAATATATTAAAGGAACTTAACAATATACACTAATTAAAGGAAAACTACTGATGGTTTACTAGACATATGGTGCATGAGTGACAGTGGACGAGAGAGTACAATTCAAATGTCTTACATACTAATTGGTAACCACGATGCTCTATTCTCCTAAAAAGGGAGCATATGGGTCGCTAGGGGATCAAGCTAGCTTCCCGAGAAGCGTCGACAACTCCTCCATAAACTACTACAGTAGTGACATACATATACCCCAAAGGGTACAAGCGAAATGGTGTCGACTCGAAATCAATCATACTAGTCATAACATACATAAGGAATAGTTAATCATGCATATGGGCTACAAAGGCCCGAACCTCAGCTACACCCTTGGCTAGCAAGCACACACTCAGTAGAAGCTCTGGCTTGTCAGACACGCACTCATTAGAAGCTTGGGTCTGAATTGCCTCGGGGTTTGCTAGAGGAAGTGAATCCGATAACAAATCATGTCGAAGGTAATATATCGTAACAATATGTAAGCATTCAGATGGAGTAAGTATCTCATGATCCCCAAGGACATTCAACATGATGTACTCATAAAACGTTCGATGTCATTGTATTATCACATCTTGGTATTGCCTTGTGTGCATAAAGAACACCCCCTTCTTATGCCAACATCCATGACTTGACTTTGGGGAATCATCCGGAATTCGTTTATCCTCTTAATGTATCCTTATAGTTGGGCCTGTGTAGGGGTAAGAAGGTGCCAATACTAAGGCCCTATAAGATCAATGAAGAATTACTAACATCCTAAATTCACTGTGTTCATATGGTTTAGCCGTATACGATGTTACGGCTTAGCCGAGTAATTCAAGTTTCCTTCAACAGTACAGACGCATTTACGGCTTAGCCATATATTAGCCTACGGCTTAGCCGTGCTAAGCCTACGGCTGGGTTACGGTTGGGTTACGACTTAACCGTAAGGCATTTCACTGTGTAGCCGTAGCTAAGCCGCAGAAGGAACTGGGTTTCATGAGCTCTCTGGAAAGCTTGCCGTAAGAAGACCTATGGCTTGGGTACGGGCTGACCACGGCTTAGCCGTAGTGCATTTTATGGTGTAGCCGTGGGTAAGCCATAGTACAAAACCAAGTTTTGCTGCTCTCTGGACTTTGAGCAGTAAATGCTCACGGCTTACCCGTAGCTTCGCCGTAAGCTTCAAAAACCTAAATCAGTTCTGTAGCTCAATTTCTGTACGGGATCAATACAGAACTGACTTGTGGGGCAATTCTAAGGCTCAATTATAATGCACTTGATGGAGTTCAACACCCACACATCCTCCTATTACATGTTTACATCCTAACTCACTCCATACCACATTTGTATCAATTAAAACAATGAAAATGGAAAAATGCAAGGAGCCAACTCAATAATCAATAACTTAATCATGCATGCAATCCAAATGACTCAATTACTTGCCTCTTAATAGTGTTAACCCTCTCTAACTTTTTCTTGTTGTGTGTTCAGGGGAAAATCTCTAAATTGAAATGGGTTCTCTACAAGCAAAACATGAAATGGAGAATGAGGTTTAGATTCACATGCATGTCATAGATTTGAGTCTTCTTGACTCCAACAAGCCTTGAAATATAGAACGGAAGTAGAACCCTCACCTTGGTGAGCTGTAACTTGAAAGGAGGTACTTCTCAAGAGGAAAACACTCCTATGAGGAAAAGAAAAGTGGGTGAGGATTATCCTTAGCACATGAAAGACTTCCAGTCCTAGTAGCCCTTCGATTTGGAAGTGAAAGGGAAGAAATTCAGGAGAAGGAGAAGAGCTTCAGCAACAGAGAACGAAGAAGAGAGAATGGGACGTTGAGTCCCCTTTTTAACTTAAAATTTCCTGTATTTAACATACAAGTCCAATCTTTTCATGAAATTTCAGTTTAGGCCGAGTGGATCTCAATTGACCCAAAACGAGTTCGGATCACATCAAGCCCAACACGAAAGATGATCTATAAGGAAAATTACAAAAGGAGTGATTGACGAGGTGCCCACAAGATGCAAGATCAATTTATGAAAAGGTCCTCAACTACTGAAGTAAGGCTCAATTCCCTATCCAAGACCCCAAACCCAATCGTTTTTAAACTAGATTAAGCTTGACAAGTTTTAATTAACATCAAACGCATTTAATTAAAGTAAATTAGGATTAATGGGATTCGAAACCTTACAAACTACACCAAATTCACCCCGTCGGGATCCTAAGTCTGAGGCTAAGTAGTGCCTGACCATACAAAGTCAATCATAAAAACCTTGAGTAGATTGTGACAAGCATATCCTGCGTGCATATTCGAGAACGTGTCTTATACGTGCAAGCTTGATAACATACATACATACATGCCTACTCAAGGTGGACACATAGTACGACTTTCGATGTTACATTCAATGATCTTGCTAAAGAGTGGAGATCAAAGATTGAAATACAACATGTCATGCAAGCAAATCATAACATATTGAATCACGCTCACTTACTAGCCAATTCTAATCTAATTATCCAGTGTTTCTAATCGTGCATGATGATGTAGTTTTAAGTTATCCGCTGTACTGTTGTCTAGTGTTGTATTGTATCAGCTGGTGCACCGAAGTCCCTTAAACCAACACCCATGAGGAGGTGCTTAACAACTGGATAACAAACATGAATGATTTGCAACCCTCGAGATCATTCTCATATGTTTACATAATCCATTGGGCAAGTCCATGTTGCCTACCTTCTATAATAAAAGTCTTATGAGTCTCATTCCTTCCTAGCTTTCTTACTGTTCAGGTTAGTCAGCTCAGCCGTGGCTAACCTTACGGCTTAGCCGAAGGAACCTTACGGCTTAGCCGTAAAAGGTTTCACGGCTTAGCTGTAGCTGGGCCATAAAAGAGTTGCGGATTTACATACTCTCAATTATTTTCAGGTGTCACCTTGTATTGATCTACGGCTTGGTTCACGGTTAGGTCACGGCTTAGCCGTAGCACACTTTATGGCTTAGCTGTAGCACATTTCATGGCTTAACTGTGAATGCACTGGGTCGATGTCTAAATCGATTACAGAAGAACGGGGAAGGCACCAAAGTATCAAAAACACATCTAAAAGAAGGAAATGAGCTCAAATTGGGCTGTAACCATACTAGGTATGCAAGATCATGAGAATCATCCAAAATCAAGCATATATCAACATGGGTTCATACCAATTATGTTTATACTTGCCTTAATGAAGTTCCAACACACCAATTGTTGTCCTTGGGGCTCTATTCCTATTTAAACACCACTCATAGCTATCGTGCATGAGAAAGAGAAAGGGAATTCAAGAGTACAGTCATGGGAAATGAGAGGAAGAAGATGAGGGAGATGGGAAGGGCCTAGCACTCACCTCAATCTTGCACCAAGGGATGAAAGAGCACAAATCCCTCTTCTTAGTTGTGATCGGGAAGAAAAGAATCGAAAGGGAGCGAGAGAGAGCCTTCCACGTGAGGGAGGAGAAGAGAGTGAGGAAGTTGAGTCGGTGATGGCTCTTATATTGGATAAGATTAAATGCCAAATTGAAGAAAGTCCATTTCAAGAAACTATTTATAGTTTGAGTCAAATATGGGTCCAACGGAGTCGAATGACATTGGTGACGAACGACGTAGTTAAGAAAGGTAGCGAGCTCAACGAAAGACACGTGTTGACATCAAGATGATGCGAAAATGACCATGTCTTAGAAAAGCTAAAATTACGAAAAAGGCCTTAGTCTACCGAATCCGGGTCAAACTCAACCCAATTACCTATCCATGACCCGCAACGAAATCAAACCAAAAGCAAAACACAATTAACAACTAAAGCAACATTACTTAGTCACTAAACGAGGTCAAGCTGGGTCGGAGTGTTACAGGGTACTTGTTCTTGATGGTCACTTGATTTAGTTGTCCATAGTCAATACATATTCTCATAAAGCCATCCTTCTTTTTGACAAATAATACTGGAGCCCCCCAAGGAGAGACACTCAGTCTAATAAAACCCTTGTTCAACAGCTCCTATAATTGCTCCTTGAGTTCTCTCAACTTAGCTGGGGCCATCCTATAAGGGGCTTTCAAGATCGGAACTGTGCTCGGCATAAGCTCAATTGCAAAGTCAATCTCACGGATTGGCGGCAATCCGGGAATGTCATTAAGAAAAACATCTGGAAACTCAAACACCACTGGTGTCTCCTCCATTGTTTTAGTCCATTTATCCTCCATGATAAATGTTATATACCACTCAGAACCTTTCATCAACAACTTCGTAGCCATAATAGCTAAGATCATACTAGTAACAACATTTTTCTTAGATCCCACAAATTGCACCTTGGTGCCATCATCAGCTATTAACTTAACTATCTTGACATGATAGTCCATAACTACATTATGAGTAGCAAGCCAATACATACCTATCATAACACAAGCCTGGACTTCCCTTAATTAGGGTAATATTCGAGGTGCGACACACGTACTCTCATGAAATTCCTTCCCGACTCCGTGTCAAGTTAGTATCCACAAGGGATATTTACAAATCTTCGGTGTGTGAGGTCACTCAATAACAATTGTCAAGGGTGTTCAATGTGGAAGTCTATATTTTTCACCTGTGCAGTTCAAATTCCACGTGGTATCACAGTATGAACAATCCATAATTTTAAACATTTTAATTTTTACAAGATAATGGTTTCATTCATATAAAATATAGGACCCCCAAAATACCCATACATGATATATATGTAAATGTCATAATATACCATATGAACTATAGTGTGTGTCCTGATATCATTGGCTACGAGGTCCAAGTACACAAATCTGTACAAGTTTATAATATACAAGTGGCACAATCACCATATGTAAAGCAAGTGATGTGAGTGAAATGGTATGATGCAAGTACTATTCCCAACATAACCCCAAACTGTAAACTCATGTTACGTGCTCCGGATCCAAAGACTAAATGACGTCCTCAATTGACCATGCTCTAATTCTAGAGGAACCTCTAGAGTTTCCTTCCTGCCCCTCCTTGGTCTCTGCAAGATTGGTACCTGCATCTGTGCCTGTAACATCAATAGGATAGATGTGAATACGACAATTCAGCCAAGCACAAGCAAAAGTAGAGTAATGTACATTGCATCTATGAACATTTGAGAACATACAGTTAAGGAACTATTCAAATAACCAAATATATTCCACCATAACTTGAATCATACATCAGGTGATGATTATGGTTAGAAACTCATTAAATTACTTAATTGTACTCTTCCACGTGAGCTTAAACAAATTATATGAGGTTTACCCATTATGTCGCTTAATTGTGCTCTTCCACAAGAGCCTAAACAAATCATGTGAGATTTTCTCATTAGGTGGCTTAATGGTTGTAACAATCCACTCCGCACCATCGAGGTATTGTCCGCTTTGGACTTCCCAAGAGGTCACTCATCCTCAAATTGCTCTGACTCGAACACGCTTAACTTTATAGTTTTTATGGAAGTCCTCACGGTTTTGTCCCCAAAAGGCGCCTCGATAGTTTAGAACAGATTATTACTTATATTCTTTCATTCAAATGTACTTTGGGACTGAGTCATTACAGGCCCACCAGCTTTCGCCGGATATGTCCCCATATCCACATATCTCGAACAATGTCGGACCGAAGACGGCCTCATCAGTGATGTGGGACTTCGTTCCTCCTCCTTTGTCCCCCCCCCTATTTGTGGAGGGCAGGACTCGAGAGGGAGGCAAGATTCGAGCGATCCTCTCCCACCACTCAGAGGAGAGCCATCCCCTTCTCTGATACCATCTGTAACAATCTGCTCCACACCATCGAGGTATTGTCCGCTTTGGACTTCCCAGGAGGTCACTCATTCTGAAATTGCTCTGACTCGAGCACACTTAACTTTATAGTTTTTATGAAAGTCCTCACGGTTTTGTCCCTAAAAGGCGCCTCAATAGTTTAGAACAGATTATTACTTATATTATTTCATTCAAATGTACTTTGGGACTGGGTCGTTACAATGGTGCTCTTCCATGAGAGCTTAAACAAATCATGTGGGATATACTCACTGTCCTGGCTCAGGCACAACCGATTACATGATTGGAGTTCCGACACTCCTATTATCCACTGCAATAGCCAAACTTAATCTTTGGTTCTTATTTGCAAATCTCCATGGTTGGAAACTCATTAGGTAGCTTAATTGTGCTTTTCTATGAGAGCTTAAACAAATCATGTAGGATATAATCAGTATCCCCGCCTAGGTACAACTGATTACTCGATTAGAATTCCAGACACTTCCATTATCCACTGCAGTAGCCAAACTTAATATTTAGTTCTTATTTAATTTGTTTCCATTTTAATTCCTCTTTTACAACTCTAATTCAATGTAAATAGAGAAAAGGAATACAGATAGAGGAATGGAGATCAATACATAGTAAAACACGCACTACCGCTATATCAATTCTTCAAAGGACAATAACATTACATTTTTCAATAAGCTAACAAGATTAGGTTGAATTACTACCAATCCCAATCAGGTTCCTGTTGTCTCTAACCACATATTTGATGTAGTTTTAGGTTATCCAACATTCGGCTATCCTTAGTTGATGTTACATTGTATATAAACTGTACATTAAAGTTCCCTAAACCCATATCAATGGTTAGGTGCTAGACTAAGTAAATAATACACATGAGATCTCAATTTTCAAGCTCACTCATGCGTTCCAGGATTCCGTTGGTCAATATTAAAGGCTATGGCTCCATTACTAGGGCCCTACAAGGTCTTTGATACCTAATGATCCTAGTTGGTTAAAGGTTACACTATAATTATCTTCTATGTTAATTATAAAAGGTCTTTGGTAAGGAAAGTGGGTTAAACAGGCTGCAGGACTCCAAATAGGACCCTACGCACAAAAGCACGGCCAACCGGTAGGATTAAGGTCCGATTGGTTAGATTTGTCCAAAAGGCTGGTCTAACTGGTTGACTTCAGGTCCGATCAGTCGAGCAAGTCACGAATTGGCTTCAGGTTCTTTGAAGTTCATTTTCTGTTCCTCTTCTTTGTACCTGTAAGGAAACTTCATGACGCACTAAAATGACCTTCTAAATGACTAATTTCCAATACTTTCATTCTATCCTCATTCATCAATTCATTAATAGCATATTCATTCAATGTGACAAATTAAATATATAAGAGGGGCTGAATATAATCATAAACAAAATATAACTCATCCAAATCTTCATGTTATTAGCATGCATTCACAAACTTCTACTTATAGTTGCCTTTTTAACTAAGAACTTCAACCTCAATTGACTTCTCTAGTATTCTTTGATGTTAAAAAGTCCCAATTTATGCCAACCTTAGACATGCAATAAGAGATGAACGTGAAGATATGGGAAGTCTAAACATGCACATCATAGAATGTGTTTCAGTCATTTGCCATTGATTTGTGAGGCTTTCAAACATCTCTAAAATGCTCTAATATGGCTAGAGATTACCTAGACAAAAACCCTTTTGCATGTAGTGCTAATAGACTGTTTAGAGCCCAAAGATGCATAATCCAAGAAACGAAGATCACCCCTTACCTGCAAGTGGTCGAACCAGCAAGGAAGTAGAAAATGGAGCGGTGCCCAAGCATTCTTTTCTATAAAAATGAGGTCCTTGGAGAGCTGGGAAGATGAGGAACAACATGGTAGACTTCGATCTTTAATTTGGTGAAGGTTGAAGTTGATTTAGAGGAGAATGAAGCAAGAAGGGGAAGAGGAGAAAAGCTCAGTTGGTCCTAGGCTGCTGTAATTGTTGGAGAGTGAAAATGAAGGAGGAAGAAGGGTTTGTGCTTATATAAGGTACTAAAAGTGAGGCCCACTTGTATGTAAACTTTAAGGGCCTAAAATATTGAGTTCTAGGCTTTGAATCACTTTGGCACAAAAGACAAATATGCTGGAAATTAAATATAGTTTCTAATAAGTATAATTTTGGCACCCTTCTGGAATTTTAGAAATATGGCTCAGATTAAGTGAAAAGACTGTTTTACCCTTACTTGTGCAAAAATCATAAAAATATATGATTTCAGGACATCGAATAGTTATGAGGTGAATATGAAAGTCATACGAAGTGATTTTCTCTACAATGGCTCAAGATTATGCATGAATGGTGAGTCCAACGAATGCATGGCTCATAATATGCAAATCACCAAAATGGCCATAAATCCTACCTGGGTTTGATTAAACTTGGTCCAAACTACCTATCAAAGATCCGAACTCGACCCACTAGAGTTTATAAGACAAAACTAAAATAATTTAATCTAATTAGGCAACCAAATAAGATTAATTAAAATAAAGATAAGTTTAATTAGTAATAAACATGAATAAGTTGTGACAGGGTGTCAGAATACCCAAAATGGCATCAAAGTCATTCATGATCAACAATACTAAATTAGCCTTTAACACAACACCACTTATCACCAATTTTCAATCAGGGTAGTATTTCAAACAACTAACCTTTTTACCCACCAGGGTAGCCACAATTAAATTAAATGGCAGCTCAGCTACACTACCACCAATCTTCATGACAAAACTAGGGGAAATATAAGAATGGGTAGAGCCAGGATCAAAAAAAGTTTTAGCATGATTATTACAAATAGAAATAATACTTTCCATGAAGTTCTTTGTAGCATCAGCCTGTTCCTGAGTCATGGCATACACACTCTACCTACCTGCTGGGGCCTTCATTGATGTCTGTTAGGCCTTCATGGCCTTCATGGTGGCTGTTGGGGAGGTTGTTAAAACTGCATCTATTGCTACAGTGCTTGAAGTCATTGCTGCTGCGGGGGAGCTGGCGCTATATGTCTCAGCAGTTGTGCTTGAATAGGAGCTCCCTGTGTAGATATCTACCAATACTGTTGGCCTTTCTTCCTAAGGCAATCCCTAACCTGATGACTAGTGTCTCCATAATGAAAACACCCTCCAATCTGCCTCCAGCACTTAGACTTTGGCTGGTTATTGCCACAAATGGCACAAGACTCCCTCTTCTGCTTCCTGAATTGGTGCTGTGAGATCGGAGACAAAGGAACTTTCTATTTGGGCTGGCTCGAAAGGGCCATGTGCCCAATCACCTCCTTGGCCCAGTATGCCTTATCCAAATATTCCTGGTAGGTGTTTAGAACTTATAACTTGGCATGATGTAGTATATCTTGTCGAAGGCCATTAAGGAACCGTCGAATCCTCTTGCTTTCTAAAGTGATAAGAGTTAGTACAAAACAAAATAGATGGGTAGACTGCAGTTCATATTCCCTGATGGACAAGGTACCTTGCTTTAATCTGTCAAACTCTATTCACTTCTGAATGCGAACATGCTCTGGCACATACTTCTCATGGAACTAGTTATGAAAAGTAGTCCAAGTCACCTCTTCAATGATCCCCTCATATGTTTCCTTAACTGTAGTCCATCACTTGTTAGCCACATCTCAAAACATAGAAACTGCCAACTTATCCTTTTGTACCCTTGTGCAGACTAGGTTCTCAAATATCTTTTCAACCTAGATGAGAAATTCTTCGGCCACCATTGGATCTTCACCCCCGTTGAGCTTTGGCAGACCCCTTTTCTTTAACTTCTCAAAAATATTATTTGGATCCTGGGGTTTGGGGGCAACAAAAACCTGAGGCTGCCCAATCCTTTACAAAGCTTCGAGTACACTAGTCTAAAATGCTACTTGATCCACTACTTAAGGCCCTACCACAGACATTGGTTGCAGTGTTATCGGTGGCTAAGTTGCATGCGTCGCATGAAGTTGATTCATTCTCCGCACAACTTCCAACAACTGTGCTATTTACTGATCTTGACGTTGTTGATGGGCTAACATAGTTTGGAGCAAAGTTTGTATCGGATCATTAGCTGTACTGCTACGATCACCAGACTTCGAACTGGACGGGTTGACTTTTGTTTTCCTTGTTCTAGCTGCCATGTTTATAAAACAACCATTCGTTAGAGACTAAGCTACCAAACATGCGGAAGGTAACGAACTCCCATAATCCTCACATCGAATATATATTCCAGTACCTTTTAGAACTTCTAGAACTTGACCTCTCTGATACCATCTGTCCCGCCCCCAAAACTAGGCCGAATCCAAACCTGGTTCTAAGGGTGTGAGAATTGGGGCCAATTAAAATTTTTCGTACATAAACAGTACGAGCCCCAATTCTGGGTGGATTGAAGTCCTTCGTAAAGCTATGATTGGTGATCAAGTAATCATAATCACATGCGGAACTAAAATCCATGATCTACGCAAATGAGTATTATACACCATACTAATAATAAATTCAAAATCAAGTGATTCAAAGCATAATAATTAAAGTTGTAATTCCAAGACAAATAATTTAAAAAATAACTAATGGCATCAAACATGGCCTTATTACATAATCTAAAGTTCCAATCTCAGCCAATACTAGGACACCTCAGACGATATCATCGGTGCTCCACTCAACAACTTTGCCATCTAGCGGGAATCTCCTACATCTCCTGACTTCCAGTTCGGCACCGGTAAGGAACTTAGACACCAAAAGTAGTGGGTCAGATTGACGTAATCTGGCAAGAAGGTAAACTGCGAGCAATCATATTAATCAATTGAATTAAAAAAAAATTTTCATTTTGACCCAAAATTTACCGAATGTAAACCCAATGGCATGAATGCACAAAAACGAGTATCCCCGCAGATACAATATACCAAAAATGGGTACTCCAGAAGATATAATATACAAAAACGGGTATTCCTGCAAACAAATATACAAAAACGGGTATTCCCACCAGATAAAATAAATGATATAGCTGTGTACTATATTCCACAGTACATGCTGAACCGAAGGTGTACGTCCACCTTCGAACTACAGTCGGTCAAATATATATATATATATGCAAATATATATGTCTACTAATGCACAATGAACCATGCTATGAAACCCTTAATTCATAATATTCATCCCAATACCAATTTAAGTATTTAGATTACTGAATTTAAAAGTGTATTATGATCATGTTCAATTCAAGTTCTCTGAGGGTAAGCACTAATCCACCTAACGGTCATATTTAGTTAAATATGCATATGAGAACCAACCCTCTTTCACAATGGAAACGGGAGTCCACGATGCCAATATCCTACTTTCAGTGTCTATCATGTGATGCATCCCGAATCTCATATTCCCATTCTGAATTCAGTCCAATTCTCATGTGAATATTCAACTAGCTTTTTTAAAAAGAAAGGAATCCACCTAATCTAATTATGTATAGTTAATGTGTTTACAAATTGGGTAAAAGATATTCAAATTCCAAATCCAAATTTAATCAAATTGTGATAAAAAAGGGGAGGGAACAATTAATCATTGTTATGTATAAAAAAGAACTACTACTTATTTTATATAAGATAAAAGATCTAAATCCCTAATTCATATTGAAAATCTAAACTCAACTTAAAATTAAAATTAGAATTCCAATTTCATTCTAATTAAGATTCAATCACCCCCAATTACATCTTAATTAAATTCTAATTAATCTAAATAAAATATTAATCACAAGTAATTAAACCCCCAATTAAATTTATGAACAATCCTAGCTAAATTTCTAATAACACTTAATTAAGAATTAATTAATATAATCAAATCACAATTAATCTACTAGACCATCAACCAAATCACAATATTCTAAACATTTATAAATAATACCCTTGATTCTAATTATATTTATTTATTCTTTTTTTATTTAAAATGGACCCAGCCCGTCGAACCCTACCTAGCCGTAGCTGGGCCCAGCAGCAGGGACTCAGCGCTGGCAGGCCCAGCTGTCACGAGGTCCACTGCCTAGGCATGCCAGGTAGCGCTGCTGCCCCGCATGAGTGCACTTTTTTTTTTTTTTTTTGGCATTAAAACCAAAAACCAAATCTTCATTAAAAATCCCCAATCAAGATATTAAAATCAAATACATAAATCATATCTTGAAGCATGGCATTCATCAAAGTAACAAAAAACACATTGTTTATAGCTATCCACTTGCATAGGTTTCGATGCCAAAAGCAAATCTAAAGATCAAATCTTGGAAGATCTACCTTGCTTCCTTTAAATAACTGCTAAGGCTTGGTTGCAGAAGAAAGAAAGATGATGGAATAATTGGAAAAACCCTTAGGGTTATATTATGTAACGGTTTTTCTAATGTACAACAACGAGCTTTTTGCTTCTAGTAAGTTTTACAAAATTTTAAAAAAGGTCTTTTGACTAAAAGGGTCAAATAACTCAGGCTCAAAGCCCAAGAATATTTAATCAGTCCATCTAAAACCCTCTTAGCCCAGCTCAAAGCTGATAAACCTATTCGACCCAAAATTAAAATCTAGGGCCTGACAATAAGCATATATGAAGATGATGAGGACAGGTTGGTAAAGATGAAGTTGGTGAGACAATATAGGAGAGCAAGACAAGTAGGTGCCTAAGTTCTGTTCTGATTTGTTGGGTGACGGGAGACGGTGACAGTGAAGAAACAAATGGCCTAGGTTGTTTGTGAAGCAGCACAGGGAAAAAGAATAGTCAATGGACCAATCTTCAAGCCAAAAGGCTTAAGGATAAGATATCAAGGTCCCTCACCAAAGAAAAAAAAATTCTCTCAACTGAGAGCCAAAATCAAATTCTTATTTACTATCAATGTCCGTGTGTCCCATGAAGAGGGATTACATCTTTATTTATAACTAAGATATTTGCTAACTAAGAAAACAACTAATTCAAATCAAAGAAGAAGTCCTAAATTAAACATAAGATAAACTTTTAAAAATAAATGAATCCTAAACAATTAAGAAAGCAACTACTATTATAAAAATATAAGACTCCTAATAAAAACTAATCTTCACTGCTAGGCCTTGTTGGTTTTGGGCCCAATGGGATGGCCAATCATAGATCTGGCCTACATCATTTGGTTAAGAGGTATGTGCAAACGAAAACTAAGGTGAGGATGATACTGGTGATACAGAATAGCAAACAAAACGAGAAGCAGGAAAAAGGAAGCAGAGAGAAGGAAGAGACGAAAGAAACAAAAGAAGAGAATATGAGGGAGGAAAGCAAGGAGGAAGAAAACATGGAGGAGAGTAAAAAGGAGAAAGTAGATGAAGGACAGGCTCTTTCCTCTTTTGAGAATAAGCTTCTTTGAAAAAAAAAACTAATAATAAAGTGGTTCATACACTATTTAACATTTTATTCTTTATACTTCGGTTTCTGAAAGAGTGTCCAATCGAATGTCATATGCACCACCCTGATCACTCGTAGGTGCAGGATTTTCACTAAAATCCCCACAGATGAACACCCCACAACCTAAATGATGTTAAGTCGAAAATTGTGTTACCAAGTCTAAATGCTCATTTACTAAACGAAGGCGACTAAGTTTATGCTTGATATGGTTCATGACTTCATGCATTTCGATATACTTAAGAATTACCTTTCACAAGTACAAGCAAAGTTGCAAAAAATAACCACTTGGGCTCTTTAGTGCCCAATTTAATATCACTACAATCGCCTACTAATATAGATGAAATGATGCAAGTCCTTCCCATCCATAGTAACACTTTTACTAAAACACTCACTCGCAGGTCTTCCGTAGCTGTGCTCAGCAGTAATGACACACACAATCTATCTAGTGGGGAAGATGGATTAAGGTGATCCTGCAGGTGATGGTGGAGATGGGAAGCATCCAATGGAATGGTGGCTGGGTTGAGGATGAGAGGGAAAGAAAGAAGAGGAGAGGAGCAAAAGCCTAGAAGAAGAAAGATGAAGGAAGAACTAGAGGGGCAACAAGAAGGAAGGATTGGCTGTAGTGGAAGAGGGTTAGGTTCAGTCATGGTCGGAAAGGAAGAAAAGGGAAGATAGAGCAAGGAAGGGAAAAAAGGAACAGAGGAAGATGGTGTCTGAGCTTGGTTCATCCCTGAGCCAAGACTGAAAGAGGAAGGAGGAGGAGACGAAAATAAAATCAATGAACCAGAAAGGAAACAGAGAAGGGAAAGAATAAGAGGAATTCTGGCCCATTGTGTGCCGGCAAGGTAGCGGGTAAATGGTTGGAACCATTGTGCTAGGCAACAAGGTTTTGGAATTGGACCTATTTACGAAGCTGGAGTAGTCGATCAAAATTCAGTTTATAACAAGTTGGAACCATGGACTAGTTGTAGCATCCGAACCCATTTACAACCCTACTCCCATTTTCAGAGAAATGATTTTGGTTTCATAGACAATTTGTCAAATGCAATGATTGTAAGCCCATGGGCTGTCTTTAGTCATACATGTAAGAGTAGATGCGTAACATGAATGCTCATGAGTGATCACCCAAGGAAGAGTTACCATTGCCTACTTTCGCTGAAGCCATCAAACTTGGCACAATCTTTATTGACATGATTCAATGTTTCTTAAAGTTACCAACTAGTATAATTTCTGTGTATTGCTATTTTTTTCCTGTGTTCCAAAGAAGAAAGAAAATAACTTTTATACATGAAAAGCTCATGTCAAACGCCTTGGTGCGTCATCATTGAACACTTGGTATGTGGGTGGAACCCCACTTGTTTTCTTTTCACCAAATAGGCACAACTTTAATATAAATAATACGCTACCATTTTATTTTCTATAGAAAAGGTCTACCCAAAATGCCAAGAATAGGGCGGCTCTTAAGACCAGTCATGCATATGGCTCGCAGTCCTTCCCGGCTACATGACCATTAGGGTAATGTGCTATGAAATTTCATTTGAAAACCTATTTATTTACTTGAATGTATATCATTCTCATTGTTTTTTCTATTGAAATCAAGTTGCAAAGCATGATGGCGTCGAGCCCCACATCACTGACTTCTACAAGGACACTCATTAGAGCAAGAAGAAGAATGATTAGGGGAACCTTGAGTGCGGTGCAGCACATGTATGGAATCTTGTTCACTTAGACTCGATCTTAGTTTTAAGGTTTGGCATATATATTTGATTGTTTAATTCTTTTGATAATTACAGGAGAACCTTGTGAGAAACACAATGATCCATTCCTAAACTTTTCACAAGAGGAGTTGTCAATAGATGTGTTTGGAGCTAGATCTCGGTACATGAAGGCACTTGGCAAGTGACCTTCTTTTTCCTTACATACTACTGCTCAATCCCATGCATCAGAGGATGGGTTGAGCCATTTGAGGGGGCAAGTGGACATACTGATAAGGGAGAAGTAGAAGGAGAGGGAGGCAATGAAAAAGTAGCAAGAAGAATTCCAGTCTCAGATGATGGCGATGCTTGCAAAGGCTGGTGTGTACCTAGTGCAAAGTGGTGGAGCAGGCTCATCTAGTGGCGGTCTGCCTTCTGATGGTTTGGTAAGTATATTCTTTTTTAATCTCAATGAACGGGTGGAGACCGTGCATGATTACACCAATGGTTCAAATTAATTTTAAAATTCAAGCAAGCAAAATTGGGTTGTTAAATATATGCTCTATTGTTTTTTAGTCTTAAGAGTCAAGTGCAATGAAATGATCTATATGTTTGTTTACTTTGCAGAAGCATTATAATTTGTTATTAATGTAAAGTTCTTTTTTTTTTTTTGTCATAGATTGGAGATGGATAGTACGTGGCCGGTGGCGATGACATGCATGACGAGATTTTGTTCGTAGAGAGCAATGTTAATTGTGGAAGTATTTTACGACAATACATATATAGGATATGTACTATTTACTAGTATTGATGGATTTGTATGATGGATTGTTGATGGGTTTTTATTATTTCTTGTTGATGGATTTTTGTTATAGATTGTTGGATGTGTATTATGTAATTTTATTATGTATTGTTGGATAAGTATTATAGATTGTTGATGGAATTTTTATTGCAGGATTGTTTAGCAGGAAGTTTTTTTAATTATTAAAAACTAAATTTTATAGAAAAAAAATAAATGTTTTCGCAATGAAATTTTTCGTCGTGGATGCATATTAAAAAAAATTTCTTTCATAGTTACTTCCTTTTGGTGAGGATATTATGCGTCACCAAAAACTATTGAGGTACCTTTCTCAGTAACGATATTTTAATTTTTGTTGTTGAAAGTACTATTAGCCACGACATTTTTGGTCACGGAATAGGTGGAACATTTTTTTAATGGGCGACGTATATACATTTCATCACTAATAGTGCCTATAGCCATGAAATATTACATCGTAAAAACTTAGTTTTGTCTTTGATAGATCCTAGGGTAAACTATAATTTTATCCTAATCATTCCTATGGCGACGATTTTAGTACCAATAGCGATGAACTAAAATGACGCTAAAAGTTATCTTTCATGACGACAATTTAGTTTCGTCACTGATATAGCATACTGCAACGAATTTATTACCCCACAAAAACTAGAACATTATCTTGAACTACCCCTTTCAGCGATGAAATTGTCTGTGAGACAACGAAACTTAATGCATTTAACGACGAAATTATGCGTTGCGCATTATAGAGTTATGCGACGAAGAACGATTTTCGTCGCCAAATGTATGTAGAGATTGTACAATGGCAATGGAAATGTCGACAAATATTTGTCGTCATCAGTATAAGTTATATGTGACAAATATTTGTCTTTAGTGACAAAATAATTCGTCATGAAAGACCAAAATTGTCATACATTGTGAGGTATATCCTCATTTATGGTCTTTGTGGAAACGTTCAAAGTATCTTTAGACATAGGGGTGGCTAGACCATTGGGCAAGAAAAGCCTTTGCTTTAGGCCCCCCAAAAAGCAATTCCCACCTTTTTTTAAAATTCAAAAAAATAAGGCCTCATAAAGTAATTGAAGCAACTTAAATCTTTTTAAATTAAAAAAAATAATTGTCATCATTTTGTTTCTCCTAAAGAATAAGACCTTATAAAAGTAATTAAAGAAATTACCATCTTTTTATATTCCAGAAAAAACAAATGCTATATTTTCATATTTCAAAAAAGGAATTAAAGCCCATTTTCACCTTTGAGAAATATTACCATTCAAAGAAAAAAGAAAACCCTAAAATCACAAGAAGCAAAAAATCCTTTTCTGTTATGAAAATCCTATAATTTGCACATTTTTGCCCCTACATTTGTGTTGCTTGATATCTATAGAAGACAACTTCAAATATAATATTTCTTTTTTTCATTTTGAAAAAGTTGCATTAAATTCAAAAGTAATGCACATTATAATATTTGTGGCCAACAATGATAAATCACTAAATTAGGTTCTATAGTTCTATGCTTAAAATTTTTTTTTTAATTCCAAGCTCATGTTATATGTTTGTTGTAGTTAATGCTCGTTTTATTTGTAAATATAATTAGTTATAATTTATAAATATTAAGTATGTCTACTATAAAAATATTGGCAATATCTGTAACTATTGCCTCTACAAAAAAAAGTTTTTCAAAATTAAAATTGATAAAATCCTAATTTAGATCAACAATTTATAAGAAAGATTAAGGGGATTAGCCATAATATCAATTAAAAAAGATATATCAGCAAAACTTGAATATAAAAACTTAATTAATAACATTGCATTACAAAAATGAAAAAAATTAAATTTTAAATAAAATATTATAATATTATTAAAAAATAAAAAATGCCTCATTTATGATTTCCATTTTAGGCCTCTAATTGTCTCTAGCCGGCCCTATTCAGACATGTGCTTCTGCACTTCCTGTAAGCCCTAACCCTTAGACCTGCATTAACTTTAGACTTTTGTTATATATGGCATAATGTGGTTATGTTACAATGGGTGATGGATATGTGAACTTATGCATATATTTGGTGTTGTGGCGACTTAAATGACATTTGTAATATTGTCTTGTTTACAGTTAAACTTTAACATTAATCCTATGTGGTCATGGTTTATGGTCTTATCCCCTCCCAATTTTCATGGCAATGACTTGGCATAAGGAAAAGTGATATTTATGATGTGAGTTACACAGGCTTTCCCAAATTGATTCAAATACATATAGGTATTTGTATGACTCAGGACATGTGAATCCCTTGGGAACTCCCTTGTGGGGATTCGTCTGTGCCCCTAGGCATTGCTTGAATTTTGAGGGGACGTGTCTTGTCTTGGGGCCCATGATAATTTTGCCCTTTCGGATTCGGAGGCATGACACATGGTCACAAGTATTCTACTTTTACCGAGTACTCTCTCTCTCTCTCTCTCTCTCTCTCTCTCTCTCTCCACACACACACACACGAAAGATATAATTCTAGTACAATTATCTTTGACATCCAAATCCTGCCTCTCTTATGTGTTGTTGATATTGAGAGTTCTAATAAACTTTAGTATGGATTAGAAGTCAATCTGATAAAGTTAAATTTATTATTTCATTACCCCCAGTCGATTCCTACAGTGAACAGAACAAATATTGTTAATTATTTGTATACATTTACTTAATTCTTAGCAGGATATCCTGGGACCCCTCAAGAAAATTATAGCCGTCTCTTGATGTGGAGAATGAGATCTGTGAACTTGCTGTCACACCCCCAAAACTGGGCCGGATCGAAACCCGGTTCTAGGGGTGTGAGAATTAGGGCTAATTAAAATTTTTCTAATATAAACAATATGGGCCCAATTTCCGGGTGGATCGAAGTCCTTCGTGAGGCTATGCTTGGTGATCAAGCAACCATAATCACACGCAGAACTAAAATCCATACTCATCGCAGATGGATATCATATAACAACCATGTAACAAATCTCATTTTATAATAAAATCAAGGTTAAGTGCTTCGAAGCATAATAATTAAAGTTATAATTTCAAAACAAATAAATTTAATAAATAAACTAATGGCCCAAACATGACTTTATTATATAATTTAACATTCCGATCTCTGCACCAGCTCTAGGACACCTCAGATGATGTCATCGGTGCTCCATTCAATAACTCCGCCATCTGGCGGGATCCCCTACATCGCTTGACCTCCGGTTCGATACCGGTAACGGGACCTAGACACCAAAAGTAGTGGGTCAGATTGACGTAATCTGGCAAGAGGGTAAACTGCAAGCAATAGATTAATCAACTGAATTAAATAGAAGTATTCATTATGACCCAAAATATATTAGATGCAAACCCCAATGGCATGAATGCACAGAAATGGGTATTCCCGCTGATAAATATACAGAAACGGGTAATCCCGCATACAGATAACAGAAACGGGTAATCCCGTAGATAATAACAGAATTGGGTAATCCCGCAGATAATAACAGAATCGGGTAATCCCGCAGATAATAACAGAAGGCACAGCTGGATGCTATTATCCACAGTACACGCTGACCCGATGGCGTACGTCCACCTCCGAACTGCAGTCGGTCAGATATAAATATACATATTTACAAATACATATGTATACCGATGCAGAATGAACCATGATATGAAACCCTTAATCCCAATATTCAATCCAATATCAATTTGAGTATTTAGAGTACTCAATTTAAAGTGTATTATGAATTGTGTCTTCTCAAGTTCTCTGAGAAAAAATACTAATCCACCTATCAGTCATAGTTAGATAATATGCACATGAGAACTAGTCCTCTCTTACAATGAAAATGTGAGTCTACGATGCCAATATCCTACTTTCAGTGTCTATCATGTGGTGCATCCCGAACCTCACATTCCCATTCTGAATTCAGTCTAATTTCCATGTGAATATTCAACCAACTTTTCTGAAAAACATAAATCATCTGATCCAATTATATTTGTTTAGTGAATTTTACAA
Organism: Sextonia rubra; assembly: GCA_037013555.1. NCBI lineage: Eukaryota > Viridiplantae > Streptophyta > Magnoliopsida > Laurales > Lauraceae > Sextonia > Sextonia rubra. The sequence continues at coordinate 15,210,703 of JASUAD010000011.1, forward strand.
ATTATGTAAAAGATGTTCAAATTCCAAATCCAACTTTAAATCAAATTATGATAACAAAGGGGAGAAAACAATTAAACTCTTAATTAACCTTGTTGTGTATAATAAAATACTTTATCATTTTACATAAAACGAAGGATTTAAATCGCGGATTCAAATTCAACATTTAAACTCAATATAAAAATCCAAATTAGGAATTCAAATGCTTTTTAATTAAGACTTACTCACTCCCAAATAAATCTTAATTAAATTCTATTCAATCTAAATAAGTATTAATCATAATTAATTAAACCTCAATTAAGTTTATAAACAATTCTAACTAAATTTATAATAATTCATGATTAAGAATCAAATAATAAAATCAATTCACTACTAATATATCAAACCATTAATTAAAACACAACTCCCTAAATCCTTTTAAACAAATAACCTAAACCTTAATTACTTATTTAATTATTACTATTATTATTGTTATTTATATATATTTTTTAAACAAAATGGGCCCCACATCAACCTGGGCCCGCCAGCCAGGGCCCACCAACGACCCGGGCCCGCCAGGCCAGGCCAGCTGCCCAGTTGGCCCGGGCTGCAGCAGGCAGCACCTGGCAGCAGCTGCTGCGTTTTTCTTTCTTTTTTTTCTTTTTTTTTCGTTGAGAAAGGTGATACAATTCTTAACCGTCACAAATATCAAATCCAAATCAAATAAAACATATGTATTTCTCTGTCTCAATCAAAATAAGATTTTCTTTATTAATCTATAACCCAAAACATTAAACCAAATCAGATATATATATCATGCTTAGAGCATGTGATACGAAAAGAAATCAAGAAAATATTGTTTACAGTTATCCACTTGCATGGATCTTGAAGCCAAAAGCAAATCTGAAGATTAAAGCTTGGAAGACCCCACCTTGGTTTTCTCCTTAGAGAGCTTTTAGGGTTTGGTTGAAGAAGAAAAGAAGAAGGTTGGAGAATGGGGAAAAAACCCTAAGAGTAGAGTTTATATAGAGAGAGTTTTTCCAAATTACAAGGGAGGGTTCCTTGCTTTCTAATGAGTTTTAAGAAATTCCAAAAAAAGTCCTTTGGCCTAAAAGGGTCCAATAACTCGGGCCTAATTGTGTTAATTCAATCCATTTGACCCTCTTAACCTAACTCAAACCCGACAAACCGGTATGACCCAATATAAAAATTTGGGACTGACATCTCATCCCCCTTAAAGGACATTTGGTCTTCCAAATGACTAACATACATCAATAAATGGCGCGGATACTGACGCTGCACTTCGTCTCGAAGCTCCCACGTTGCTTCCTCCGGGTGATGATGGCTCCATTGAACCTTCACGCAATAGATGACACAGTTTCTCAACACCTGCTCTTTGGTGTCGGCAATCCCCACTGGTTGCTCAACGTAAGTTGTATCATCCTGCACTTGCAACGGCTCATACTGCAACACATGTGAATGGTCTGCTATATACTTCCTCAACATAAAAACATGGAAGGTGTTTTGAACACCCGACAGCTTTGGTGGCAATGCTAACCGATAAGCCACGTCATTAACCTTACTGATAATCTAGAATGGTCCCACATATCTTCCGGAGAGTTTTCCTTTTTGCCCAAACCGTAAAGTACCACGTGTAGGTGATACCTTCCGAAATACATGGTCACCAATCTCAAACTTTAACTCTCTCCCTCTTTTATCGGCATAACTCTTTTGGCGAATGCGGGTAACCTTCAACCTTTCCTGAATCTGTCTTATCTTGTCACTGGACTTTCCAACCTCAGACAATCCATGAAAACCGCGAGCTCCAAAATTCGACCAACATATAGGGGTTTGACATCTTCTCCCATACAAAGCTTCAAAAGGTGCCATGCCAATGCTAGAGCGATAATTATTGTCGTACGCGAATTCACATAGAGCCAAGCTTTCGTTCCAACTAATCTTGAAATCCAAGACACATGCTCTTAACATATCCTCCAATGTTTGGTTTGCACGCTCTGTTTGTCCGTCTGTTTGGGGATGATTGGCTGTACTAAAACTCAGCTTGGTTTCTAAGGCTTCCTGCAGTGATACCTAAAACCTAGATACAAACTTACTATCCTAGTCACAGATAATAGAAACTCGTTCTCCATGCAATGTCATCACTTCCACCAATAGTGATCCTTCAGATATTGATACATCTTGGTACCTCCTCGATGACTAGTATACCGAGTATAATGTGCCTCTACCACGATTTCTTCCTTCAATTCTGGAAAATCAGGCACACAAATTCTATCTTTATAAAATATTATCTTCCAACCTAAAATCAGGCCTCTCATCCATATGATCTTTAATTCTTGTTATCTCGGGGTCTAATAATTGGTATTCTCTGATCCTTGGAAGTAATTGGGGTTCTCACGGAAATAAACTAGCTAACACTGCCTGTTCATTAACAGGTCGAAAATATAGATCCATATCTTCTAATCATCGAATCCAGAAGCATTCTGCAATTAATCCTCCAGTGAACACTGCTTTTCTACTTAGAGCATCTGCCACTATATTAGCTTTTTCTTGGATGGTACTTCAACCCAAAATCATAATCCCTAATACACTCCATCCATCTCCTCTGTCTCATATTCAAATCGCCCTGTGTGGAGAGATATTGGAGGCTTTTATGGTCCGAATGCACTTCAAAAGTGGCTCCGTAAGGATAATGTCTCCATATCTTCAAAGCAAAGGCCACTACTGCTAGCTCCAAATTATGAGTTGCATATTTCTGTTTATGTTCCTTCAATTGTCTAAACCCATAAGCCACCACCTTCCCATGTTGCATGAGAACACAACCAAGTCCAACTCCAGATGCATCGGTGTAAATCACAAAACATCATTGCCAACAAGTATGGTCAGTATAGGAGCTGTGGTCAACCTCCTTTTCAACTCCTGAAAACTCTGCTCACAATCCTCATTTCAGACAAAAGGAGCTTCTTTACGAGTCAATCTTGACAGTGGGGCTACTATTGTGGAAAATCCTTCCATGAATTTACAGTAAGAACATGTGAGGCGTAGGAAACTTTAGATTTTCGACGCTGCTTTTGGTCTATCCCACTTTACGACTGCTTCAATCTTTGCTAAGTCCACCGCTAAACCTTCCTTGGAGATGATGTGACCAAGGGATCCTACCTGTTCCAACCAAAATTCACACTTACTTGCTTTAACACACAATTGATGTTTCTTCAACAGTTGCAATGATGTACGACGATGCTAAGCATGCTCTCCCCGACTCTTTGAATACGCAAGTACGTCATCGATGTAATATCACCACAAACTTGTCCAAGTACTGTGCAAAAACCCTATTCATCATAGTCATGAAAGTTGCCGGCACATTTGTCAACCCAAAAGACATCATCAAAAATTCGTAGTGACCATATCTAGTTCTGAATGCAGTTTTTGGGATATCTTGATCTCGTACCCTCAACTGATGATATCCTGACCTCAGATCAATCTTAGAAAAATACTGCGCACCTTGCAATTGATCAAATAATTCATCGATTCTCGGTGAAGGATACTTGTTCTTGATGGTCACTTGATTCAGTTGCCTATAATCAGTACACATTCTCATATAACCATCCTTTTTCTTCACAAATAACACTGGAGCTACCCAAGGAGAGACACTTGGTCTAATAAAACCCTTGTTTAATAACTCGTGCAATTACTCCTTGAGTTCTCTCAACTCAGTTAGGGTCATTCTATAAGGGGCTTTCGATAGTGGAGCTATGCCCGACACAAGCTCAATTGCTAAGCTAATCTCACGGACCAGTGGCAATCTAGGAATATCATTAGGAAAAACATCGAGAAACTCAGATACCACTGGTATCTCCTCCACCACTTTAGTCCATTTATCCTCTGAGATAAACACTATATACCCCTCAAAACCTTTCATCAACAACTCATAGCCTTAATAATTGAAATCATACGAATAACAACCTTCTTCTTTGATCACACAATTGCACCTTGTGTCATCATCAGCTATAACTTAACTGGTTTTTTTTTTTTTTTTGTCTCCAACACTTAGTAGTAGGGGGATTATTGCCACAAATGCCATAAGACTCCCTCTTTTGCTTATCAAATTGGTACTATGAAATCCGAGACGGAGTAACTTTCTACTTGATTTAGCTTGTAGGGGCCATGCGTCTAATCACCTCCTCAGCTCAATATGCCTTATCCAAAAATGCATGGTAAGTATTTAGAACTTGTGACTTGGCATGAAACAATATATCTGGTCGAAGGCCATCGAGAAACCGTCGAATCCTCTCGCTTTTTAGAGTGATGAAGGTTGGTGCGTAACGAAAGAGATGAATAAACTGTAGCTCATACTCACGAACAGACAGATTCCCTTGCTTTAATGTATTAAACTCTATTCGCTTCTGAATGTGAACATGCTCCAGTACGTACGTCTTGGGAAACTGATTACGAAAAGTAGTCCAAGCCACCATTTTGGTGATCCCCTATATATTAGCGACTAAACGACCAAAAATGCGGAAAGTAAAGAACTCCTATAACCTCTAAACATTTGGTAAAGTTCGAATACGATTATGAACGCCAAAAACCCCCCAACGTTCCCACTTAACGTTTCTAATCCTCACATCAGACCTATGTTCTAGCATCTTTTCGAACTTCTAGAACTTGACCGGCTCTGATACCATCTGTCACACCCCCAAAACTGGGCCGGATCCAAACCCGGTTCCAAGGGTGTGAGAATTGGGGCTAATTAAAATTTTTCTAACATAAACAATACGGGCCCCAATTCCGGGTGAATCAAAGTCTTTCGTGAGGCTATGCTTGGTGATCAAGCAACCATAATCACATGCGAAACTAAAAGCCATACTCATCGCAGACGGATATCATATAAAAACCATGTAACAAATCTCATTTTATAATAAAATCAAGGTTAAGTGCTTCGAAGCATAACAATTAAAGTTATAATTTCAAAACAAATAAATTTAATAAATAAACTAATGGCCCAAACATGACTTTATTACATAATTTAACATTCCAATCTCTACACCAACTCTAGGACACCTCAGATGATGTCATCGGTGCTCCACTCAATAACTCCGCCATCTGGCGGGATCCCCTACATCGCTTGACCTCCGGTTCGACACCGGTAACGGGATCTAGACACCAAAAGTAATGGATCAGATTGACGTAATCTGGCAAGAGAGTAAACTGCAAGCAATGGATTAATCAACTGAATTAAACAGAAGTCTTCATTATGACCCAAAATATATTAGATGCAAACCCCAATAGCATGAATGCACAGAAACGGGTATTCCCGCAGATAAATATACAGAAACGGGTAATCCTGCATACAGATAATAGAAACGGGTAATCCCGCAGATAATAACAGAATCGGGTAATCCCGTAGATAATAACAAAATCAGATAATCCCACAGATAATAACAGAAGGCACAGCTGTATACTATTATCCACAGTACACGCTAACCCGATGGCGTACGTCCACCTCCGAACTGCATATTCCATTTTTTGAAATGATTGGATTTTTAATTGAAGTGGACAAGGCCCGTTGTATCAATATGTGGCTCAATTTGATTCAGTTCAATTGGCCTTGAATTACTTTGTCCCATTGTAACCAGATTAGGGAACCAAAGCCCTGAAATAGGGGGGCTTGCCTGCAAGTGCTAGGCCAAATGAGCCAAGCCAAGCACAACCAGACGTATGCCTAAAATTACTTGAAGATATGGATTTAGTGGAGAGAGAGAGAGAGAGAGAGAGAGAGATTATAATTTTGATGTGATTTCATTGCTTGCTATAGAATAGTGGGATAGGATATTATTGTGTGAGACGCGAATGTCAAACAATTTGATTCATGGGTATGCAATGAGTGTTTGAAAATTTGAAAATTGCGCTCAATATTCAAAGTAGGTGAAAGAATAAGGTTATGAACAACCTAAATGTACTCACCAAAAGAGGTGGATGGCTGGTCGCCAGCAAATGATTGCACCCCTCCACTAGTTGTAAGCATGTTCCTAATCATCTGCTCCATCTGCACTTGCATCCGGGACTTGAGATCAGCATATTTCTTATTCTGTACCTCAATCTGTGCTTGTTGGATCTGGGTCAACCCTCTCAGTGAATCCAACTCCTCCCTGAGCATTTGCATGGCTTGACATGTGCCCGTCATGTAGTGCAAGTACATGAGGAGTAGTTAGGGGGCTTTGGGCCAACTCCAAATCCCCACATGTAACCTCGCTTGCCCCCAAGCACCTCAATATCCATCTCCTCTTGCTTTATCTCCTGGGATGACTTTGTTTGAGATCTTTGGTCGCGAAGCTTTTCGAACTGCGCATGTCATCCAACTCAAGATTAGGTTCTTTTCCCAAATAGTATTATATGTGAGAATAAAGATAAATGTAATGACTAATGACCCATTTTTTATCAGACGTACATGTTTGTCAGCACACACCGGGGCTATCCAATCATTTGTCTTCTTTCTCCAATGAGGCTCTTTAAAGAAATCTGCAATATGGGGCCTCTCACAATTATTCTCGGATGCCTGATTCCATTACTTTTAGAACATTAGTTTATATATGTATGCATCATGTTCGAAAGTAAGAAATATAGGAACTTTAATTCACATCACCTTAATTGACAACGTAGCTGGAGACGATCTTGACCCCATGGTATAATTATAACATAAGCGCTTCCGGTTTTCATGATTTTTCTCACATCATTTCTAAAACATAATTTTCGTATTAATCTAGATTTTATCGTGATATTGAATAAAATAAATAGAAAATTTTATACAATATTACCAAGAATTTTTTATCCTTCCAAGCACCATCAATCAGCCACCTCCATGCTTACTTTGTAACCCCTTGTAAAGGCTTACTATATGGGTCAACACCATCCTCCAGTAGCTGTGGTAGTGCTTTCTCCTGTAATAGCGCCAATCCCTATACCTCTCCTGGCACTCCCTGTTGATTGTTGCTCATACGTACATTTGGATTCTCCTCATACCCTGCAATATCAAATTTATCCTACATACATGGTTAATGCCATTTTGAGCATAATGTTATGTTTAGAAATTAGGTTTCAAGTTTGATAAACATTAAGGTGTTGAAAACAGTCCACAAACATACCTAATGGTGGAACTATTTTAGCCAAATTAAACAAATAGATCAGTGGACTCCTACACTATTTATGCTAGATGTTGGAGTCATATCAAAAACTTGAAAATCAAATGAAGATCTCATTCAATTTTATTGTGCAAACCAATCCAGAAATTTGAATTCTCTTGGTCCAACTTCACAGCAGATTTGTGTATGCTTACAATTGAGTATGTGTTCAAAGGTTTAAGCAGTTTTCTAAAAGTAAAATTAGAACTCAATCATACCTGTTAACAGCTCAGAATTTGATCTTAAACAGTGAGGAAAACAGAATCAAACTTAGTGAAATCTAGCTGAGTATTACACAAAATTAAGTGATGGTATTTGAGGACTATTTAAGACACATCCCATCTGAATTTTTCTTACACTCAATTGGATCAGAAACTGCTCTAAAATAGCCCTTTGAGCATTGATTTTTGAAGTCATCTTGGGCACACATCCAATCGTCCATATAACTTTCATGTTTTCACACTAATTTAGTGTTGTTTAATCATTTTTCATATATCTTATTTTAATATCTAAGCTAGCAAATTGGAATTCAGAATTAAAAAATTATATAAATCAATTTAGATTTGAAGCTTAGTCAGGGGTAAAAATACAAACAGAATAAGTTTCATTATGCCTAAACCATACAACTAATTAAAGGACTGTTTTACAACCGATTTCCTACCCTTAAATAGAGGAGGATTCAGATCTGAAATTAATTTAAAACAATCCTCTAAAACAGGTTTCTAGAGGTATAAGAGCACCTCCTTTGTCTCATGTGTCATAGCCTTATAGATTCCACTCATTCATGCATCTTAGGATTATGATTTAAACAATAAAAGAAGATTAGGAGATATGCTTAAGTTTCAGATTTGCATTAAAGTGCAAATTGTTTGCATGATAGAAAAATTTTGCACTACAGCTAGGTCACACGTCACACGCATGACATGTTTGAAAATTCTACATTGTTTAATTTTTTCTACATTGTTTAGTTTTTTTTTTTAAAGATTTGTTTAACATTAGGAAGTTTTCGATTGTTTTTTAGATTTATAATCTAATTTAGTTTGTTAACTTAAGAAATTTTAGTCCAATAATTTAAATGGATCCAATATGTAATTACCAGGACTGCCTGTATAATGGAAGCCTTAGTCCCACCATCAATCTGATCCCACACCATCACTCCCTTAATAGGTCCCGATAAACGAATTTCTATACCAATTTGACTAGCCACCTTGTTGGCATAATACCCAACTGGTGCATTGACCCCATCAGGAACCGCTACAAGGAGCTTTTGGCCTCCATTTTCTCTCAAAAGCCATGCAGTTTCCTTCCCGTGTGACTTACCACGTACCTATTTCAGATTTGAACCTGGCCAAGACCAACAAAAACATGTAACTTAGCTACGTTGTCTGTGTGTGTAAATGTATTAGAATTAAATGTCACTTACCTACACTGCTAGTGCTGGTGTGGGTGGTAAATGCTCCGGTGTAGGCATGTCTAACTAGGTACGGAGGATAGGCACATCCAGTGCAGGTCGACTGGTGGCTGTAAATGATGTACTGATACATTTGGGAGGTATAGAGGGAATCTAGCAAAATAGTAATGATTAGTAAATCATTAAATATACAAGAATATATCACGTTTAGGAGGCATGCCTAGCTTTCATTTGTAAGAGAATTCTTAAAATGTATTTCATCTTTGTTTGGTAAGGTAGTTTTGATATTGGTGTTAACATTTGATCTATGCTCTATTGATGCTAGGAAATAGGTTTATTTACAAGTTGATGTTATAAGGGATAACGAACTTGGATTGTACTTAAGTTTCAATTGTTTATATTGCTGTTCCACCTTGTATTGCATGGGAGCCAAATTCCACTCCAACATTGACGTTTGAACTTTGTAAGTAAAAACCTACAAACGGATTTATAACTTTCACGAAGGTTCTGAAGTTTGAAAGGACAACTATTATATTCCCTACACTAGTTTAGTGGGACCAAAATTCTAAGAAATCTTGGTCAAACAACATTGAGGGTATTTTTTTAACAATAAAACTCGAGTTTAGAAAACTGTCATTAACTCATGGGAAAAAGAAGTAAATTCATTAATAAGAAGTCATTACATCAAGGCTCTATATCAAGATCTATATCAGAACCAGAATGATTGTGCAACTTTTTTTTTTCATCATTGTGAGGCTCCCTATCACATTCATCTTCATCATCAAAGATCAAATCGCCTCATAATCTTCATCAAGCTGTTATAGAACCCCATCACTTGGAATAATTTCAGGAGCAATATCATTCCTAAATAAAGGGAGCATGACGGGATCATCCTCAACGATTGGAATAACCTTGGTGGATTCTTCCTGCTGGAACACATCATCGAATTCAACATCATTGGGTCCTGCATCATCCAACTCTGGCACATCCCATATTCCTTGATGTTTGGCTCCTAATAAAACTTTCCAATGTTCACCATATTTTGTATCATTCAAATAGAAGACTTTTTGCACTTGACTTGGTAGGACGAAGTGGACTTCATTGTATCAATGACTTCTTACATCAATGCTTATGTAATGTGCATCATTCTGCATTGTCCTATTACTACCGGTGTTACACCAATAACATTAGCACAAAACAACCCGATGCCTATACATATAATGAAGTTCCCATACGTTACACAAGTAACCGTAAAAGTCAATTATATATCCCTCATGGACCCCTTCCACAACCAACCAACTATTTTGAGTCATTCGATGGTATTCTCTATCTTTCAATGGTATCTAATGTTGTTATAGTAATAACCAGAGTACATATCCACTATTGCACGAGGACCATTGGCTAATGACCACAAATCATCGGTTGCTTCTAGTGAACCTTGACCTCGTAATTAATTCATCTATGAAAATATCATGAGACAAGTGCCATATGTTAACATTGATTCAAGTATAGATGAATAAGGTATAGTTCTTCGAAACACATCCCTATATCTTACCTGATTTTTAAACCATATAGGAAATTCTTCTTGTTGTCTCTTAGTGATGTTACGTACACCTTGACTCTCTAACAAATACTTATGTTCCCTACATATGAACAAGAAATTCAATAATACCATATTAATTACTATTGAACATCATGGACAAAATTTAAAGGTACACATCCAATATATTAAAGATAGATACTTACTCTAAATAGTCATCCAATTCGGAGCTATTATACAAGATAAACCAACGAGCCATGTCACATTCCTCTTGGGACACATCGTAAGCCCTTGTGATTCGTGCATATGGACTAACTCGTAGTGTGAAAACCTCCAACCCTGGGCCACGCTCACCTCCATCATCATTCTTTTCACCATGATTAAATATGGTTTTGATCTCACTTAGGTACATTGAGTAGAAACTACGAGACTCTTTGACCACGTAAGCCTCTACGATCAAACCCTCTGGGCGAGCTCGATTGGTAACAAAACTTTTCAAAGTCCCGAGTTGCCTTCATACACGAGAGCGACACAAAAGTATATTAATTATACCAACTAATTAAACAAAAATTGGACTTTAAGTTCACACAGTCCCAAGACACTAATAATTACCTTTCAATGGGGTACATCCATCTATATTGCATTGGACCTGCAAACATAGCCTCGCGAGGCAAGTGAAGGCTAAATAGTCCATCCCATCAAAAAACGCTGGAGGAAGAATCTTTTTTAGCTTGCAAAGTATGATTATTATGCGATCCTCTAGTTTTTGAAGATCCGTCATCTTCAATGTCTTCAAGCACAGCTCTTAAAAGAAATTTCCCAATTCAAATAATGTGGAATAGATATCCTTGTTAAGGTAACCATGCATCCCAGTTGGAAGAAGCTGTTGAGGAGGACATGACAATCATGACTTTTCAAGCCCATCAACTTACTACCATTGGTGCTCACGCACCTTGAGATGTTTGTTGCATAGCCATCTAGAAACTTAATCGATTTTAAGAACTCACAGAAGCCATGTCTCTCCTCCAGGGACAATGAGTACCGTGCTGGGGGCTTCTCATGGGACCCATCTGCACGTCTCTTTAGGTGCAAATCCTTCCTTATTTTCATTCTCTTCATGTCCACACGTGCTTTTTTAGTGTCCTTATTCTTCCCATCTATGCTCAACGTCGTCCCTGTGAGATTGTCACATATATTATTTTCTAGGTGCATGACATCAATGTTGTGCTAAAGGTTCAAATCCTCCCAGTAGAATAGCTCAAACAGAATGCTTTTCTTTAGCCAATTTAGTATAGGATAAGGCCTTTTCCTTTTCCTGGTGCTTGGTTGCTTCCTTAACTATCCAAAAGTTAGGGAATCCAGTTGCTCTAGTATTTGTTCCCTTGATAATTCCAAAGGTCTTGATCGGTTCTCAATCTTACCATTAAAAAGCTTACTCCTTCGTCAAAGGTGGTCCTCAGCCAAGAAACGGCGACTACCCATGTATGCTATCTTCCTTTTTAACTTTTTTGATGATGCATCCTTGTTACACGTCGAACATGCCAAATAACCCTTGGTTGTCTACCCAGACAAGTTACCATATGCAGGAAAGTCATTAATGGTCCACATTATAGCTGCATGTATTCTAAAAGTTTGTTTGGTTGATTCATCATAAGTAAGCACGCCATCTTCCCACAACTCTTTCAACTCATCAACTGATGGTTGCAAGTAGACAGCAATCTCCTTTCTGGGGCCTCTGGTCCAGGAATCAATAAGGACATCATGCAAAACAACTCTTTATACACTTCCATGATGATAAGTTATAGGGCACGACTATGACAGGCCACATATTGTAAGAAGTGCTCATGTTTTCAAAAGGGTTAAAACCATCAGTGGCTAACCCTAGCCTCACATTCTGGGGCTCTCGGGTGAACTCTAGATACTTCTGACTAACTACTTCCACTCACTATTATCGACCAGATACCTCGATAACCCATCTTTCACGTGTTTGTCCTTGTGTCATCTCATATCTGTAACTATTTTCCTAGACATATACAATCTCTTCAACCTGGGTGTCAACAAGAAGTACCGCAATATTTTATGGAAGATCTTATTACCCTTTCCATCATTGAGCTCATATCTAGACTACCCACGCACCGAATAGTTTTTTAGAGCTGCATTCTGCTTCTAGAAAAGTGCACAATGATATCGACAGGCATGAATACACACATATCCCAAACCCAAGTTACGTAAAAACCTTTTGGCTTCGTAAAGGGAAAATGGAATAGTGTGATAACCTTCTGGTAAAAGGTCTATCAAAAGTGCCAACAAGGTGTTGAATGACTTGTTGCTCCACTTGTTCAGCACCTTCAACTGAAGCATCTTAATCACAAACAACAACAAAGTAAAGTTTTTGTAGCCAGAGTACAATTCCTGTTCTGCATCAGTGAGCAATTTCTCAAAGTTCTACACATTCTCACTCTTGGCACTATCATGCAATTCATCCAGATCATTATTCCCGATATTCCCTATGTAATAATCTTCAAACATGTCAAATAATTCATCTTAATCCTCAATTTGTTCATCGCATCTCATTCCATCCCCAACATCTTCACCCTCGTGTTATTTGTTATCATCCAGTGTGTGTACCTCATTCACGGGTAGAGGCTCCCCATGGTGTAACCAAGTCGTGTAACCTGGGTCTATCCCCCTCAAGCCCAAATGATATTTCACAACTTCACTTGTGTGCCACTCAAAGTGCATGCAGTCCATATAAGGGCAACAAATCTTGTTATCCTTTACTGAATTGGCCATTGCAAATTGAATGAATGACTCAACCCCATCATGGTGTGGTTGGTTTCATCTGTTAGTAAGTTTCATCCAACTCTTGTCCATAGCCGGGGCTTGAGAATCTCATAAATGAAAGACATCAACCAAGAACAGTTCGTTGGTGACAATGCACATACAACAGGTAGAAAAATGATAAAATTTTACTAAAACATGAGATAAACATAGCAAAAAAAAATGTAAGAACGAAACATGGTAAGAAGATTGATAAGATTTATATCTCAAGCACTAAATGAAACTCGGGGGGAATATGCTCTCAAATTTATCTTCAATAATATCACGAAATGTTAAAACATAAACACTTCATATTTATCTTTTGTTTCTTTATTTCCTATTTATTCGATCCTATATATTCTACTAGCTTGATATGTATACATGTGATCAATCTAACACTAGTCATGTCATTAGGCAAAGTTGTAAAATGAAATGGGACTATCACTAAGACAGTTCTTTTGTACAGTTTGATTTCAAAGAAGAGCTCCAATGACCAGTTGCAAAAGTAAAAGGAACCCAAGTGTATCATCTCAATAGAAAAAAAGGGATTCATCAAACAAATTGTAAGCTTAAATGGCTTAACAAAACTAGCAACAATATTACACACACACACACACATAGAGAACATGTCTACAAGTTTTATGAACACCCCTCTTTTAGATGTAACATCCAATGATCCAGATACAAACTTTGGGTGCATTTGAATATTACCCACATTGCAATACCTTTGCTGCTCGAAATCATTTCAGTGCTAATTGCCTAGATTGATTTGGGATAGAGAATGCTGAAATGATTTGGTTTCAATTTTGTTTTTATATTGATGGTTAGTAACACTGAAACAATTTTATTTCAATTTTTTTTATATTGATGGTTACTTATCTGTCCTAATTGCATACTTTTTTTATATTAATTCCAACTATTTGATACTGTGAAAGAAGTAGCCATCAATTTTGTTGCAATTTGGAACTAATATAAAATCATTGTCTATGTTGATGTGAACCATGTATGTTATGCACCAATCACTTCTCTTGTTTTCTTGGTATTTTTGTGAACCTCTCATAGCTAGAACTAAGTTGCACAGTGGAGGGTTGAAGATAACTGATGATGGACAAATTACTAAAAAGCCCATGGTTTCATAGTTTAAAAAGGAATCCTGTGCCTGCAACTGTAATAACAAGGTTATGAATACAATTTACAATGGAGTATCAATGACCAAATTTTATAAGATCTCCACTTGTAAGAATGCAAAAGACACATGGAAGATCCTTCAAACAGTTCAACAGGGTATTGGAAAAGTGAAAGAAGCTAAGATACAAAACTTATCATTTGGTTTTGAACTACTGAGGATACTGACAAAGAGAGGTTTGATGACTTTTATTCTAAGTTGAGTAATATTGTGAATTCAAGTCACAGTCTAAGAGAATCTATTCCTGAAAAGAGGATTATGAAAAAGATTCTTAGGTCTCTTCCGGTTAATTTCAAATCTAAAGTTATTGCAATTATTGAAGCCAATAAACTAAAAACTTTAAGACTTAATGAGTTGATTGGCAACTTGCAAACTTTTGAGATTAAATTTTTTATTCGTCAGTGAAAACCTTCTAAACTTACTTTGGAAACTACCAAAAGTTACAAGTTTTCCAAGATTTGAAGAAAGTAGAAGTTGCATCTAAATCTGAATCTAAAAAAGGGGAAGTGCAACTATCTTCTGAGTTTGTCCAACAATTTAACAAAGTGATGATAGAAAAGAATAGTAGTTGCAACAAGAAAGACTAACTCCTTAACAGGAAAGACTAACTCCTTAAAAGGAGTTAAATGCTTTAAATGTCAAGGTTGTGGGCATATAGCTAATGATTGTGATAATAAGAAGAAGAAGCCCATAGTTAGTAGCAATAAAGCATTGAACATCACTTGGGATGTTGACAATTTTGTTAATGAGGAAGAATCCCCTGAAAATGAACCTAATTCGACTTAAAGAGGGAATGAAAATTTTATTGCTTCCATGGCTACATCTTCACCATCTAATGCTGATTCTGATGATTAAGAAATGTCTTATGAGAATGTTTAATGGGAGGCTTAGTATAAATTTCTGTATAGTCAAAGCAAAAAATTTGGCAAGCATGCTACAAAGCTTGTAAAGCGAGTTGAAGATACTGAAGCTAAAATTCTATCTATTAAGAAGAATTTAGAAGTTGCACATGCATAGATCATCCTTGTTGTAGGACATAAAGGTTCTTTGTCGGAGGATTTGACTTCTGAGAAAGAAAAAATGAATCCCTAAGAATAGAAGTATTGAAGAATTGGTTAAATTTGATGATTTGAATGTCAAGTTGAAAATGGTATTAACAAAATTGGATGCTCCAAAAAGTTATTTCAACTGCACTTGATCGCATCTTGAGTGTTCAAAAACTGCTTACTGATAAAACCAGCCTTGGTTCTATTGATGGTGCCTCAATATCATACTATAAAGGTAAAATTATTTTTGTTAATGGCACTATACATGCATCCGCTGCATAACATAATGCATAGAAGAAACATGTTTTTTGTACATCAAGGAGTAAGTCTAATCCGAAATCTGCACGAGCACCCACATGTCACCATTACGGAATAAAATGATACATCCATCCCCATTGTAATAAGCTGAAAGCAATGCCAAAACCCAAGAAATGGAGAAATCAGTTTTCTGCCTCAAAATCAAGTGCAATGTGGGTTTTTAAAAAAAAAGACTTGGCATCTGTTTTGATTCACATATGTTGAAATTCTTTAATTCACAAGTGTGGGTGCCAAAATTTGTTAGCCCCTGATCAAGAAGCTCAAGCTCCCACCCCCAATGTTGATATGAAGATATAATTGAGTGGGAGTTATAATTGAGAGAGAGATAATGCCGGATCCTAATTGACAATCTTGCTACATGATAACACTATATTTGTCAATTATGGACACAAAAGGGGAGAGTGAACAATTGTGGGGAAGTTTTAGTGTTTTTTGAAGATATAGGAGCTAAAGATGAATTTTCAAAGTTGAAGATGGATTTTCAAATTTTCAATTGGTATGATCTACATTGGTACAAAGCTAAATAGTAATTGTTATGACCTTCATTGATACAAAGCTGACTAGTATATAGATTTGTTTTCTCAAATGGTTGTAGAGCTGATGGTAACAATTTTTTTGCAATTTCAATTTTCTCAATATAATGAATGTAATTTTGGATTTATTTTATAGGTTGATTGATTGTATAGGAAATTTTTGTCCATGAATTGCCAAAGGTGCAGATTGTAAGAATTTTTGTAATTGGCTAATTCATGTATTAGACAAAACTTGAGTCCATTGATCTGTCTTTCATATTCTCAAGTATAGATTGTTGATCGAGTCGTAAGAAGTGCTAAATTGAAGAAATTAGGATTATGATCGAGTCGCAACTACACATGCTTGAGTGGGCATGCTCACGCGCTCAAGCGGACCTCAATAGAGGTGACTGCGCTTAAACCCATGAAGGCCACATTCAAACCTGACAAGATAGATCACAAATAAATGGATGTGCAAAGCACACGCTAGAGTGGGTGCTCACTTGCGCTCAAGCGCGTATGCAGTAGAAACCCACTTTCGTGTTACAGAATTATTTTCTTTTTATGAAAAAATTAGTAAGTTAAGTTCTGCAAGGGCTATCTTAATGATACATGAATTGTGAATTATAAATAAGGTGTTCCTTTCAACACCAAATATACTTTCTTCATATTTTGAGTTGAGAGTTCATATTGGAGAGATTATCTAGAGCTTCCATGAGAGATTGGGCTGAAGGCTTTAAGTTTTAAAGTTGATTCTTCTACTTCTTCGTGGGAGATTTGTGACTTGTAATTCCTTATAGAAGATTTTTTTTCTTGTTGAAGAGACTTGTTCATTGTAGAGATCAAAAAACCAATAGTGGGGCATCGAGGGATTGCATGTTATGAAGATCTATCAAAAACAACTACAACGCCTTATGTCGAAGGTTTAACTATAGGGTTGTGAGTATATCTTGTACTACAAAAGTTAGTGATGGATAAATTTTATCCACTTTGAACTCATGGTTTTTTCTCATTTGGGTTTTCATGCTAAATATTGTGTTATCTTCTTTATATGATTGATTACTTTTATTTTTCCACTGCGTAGAAATAGTAATTGAATCTCAATCTATAATAAATACCTGGCATTATAAACTTTCAAAAAAGAAGAGAAAGAAAAAGAAGAAGAAGCAAAAAAAAGAAAGAAAAGAAAAAAAAAGGAGGAGGTGAAGAAACTGAAAGAGAAGAAGGAAAAGAGGAAGAAAGACATAAAGGAAAAAAAAACTCAAAGATGAGGGAGTCCAAGTTGAAGATTCAAAGGACATATATATATATATATCTTTATTTTTAATGATTTACATTTTACATTAAATTTCTCAATTGAATTCCTATTTCTCTTTTTTAGCTCATTACGAATGTCATCCTCACTTCCCCAATCTCCACCATCATGCATATCAAAGTTAACCTCCCGGTTAGAAAAAGAAACTACTTCTTTCAATGGAAAGTGAAGGTCATTATCATCGCCAAGGTTGAGAGTTTCTAATGGATGCATTTCGATCTGTATGATGTTGGGGATGAAAACTGGTCCTTTATCTTCATGAAGATGATAACTTGTCTAGTTGAGAGTTTCAAATGGATGCAATTCTATATTGATGATGGGGGTAGGAATTGCTCTTTTTTTTTTCATGAACACGATTACTTGTAGCAAGAAGTTTCCCCTTAAAGAGACTTTTGTACATTTGTTGGTACCTTAAAAAAGATATTAAGACTATATTAATACCAAATCAGATAAAATCAAATACCATAATGAATTTGATTATGAATTTTAATCTTACCTTGATTGGCTTCTACTTATATACTCAACATTTGTGTCTCCCTTATCAATATAAAAAAAATCCATTTGCATTATCCCCACATAATTCCAACATACACTGGATATCATCATCACTTTCAATGCAAATTAATGAAAACATATGACCATTGTGATATAAATAATCAATATATATCTTCTCTATAAACTCAGCACATGTTATGTCTCTTTCAACACGACTCATTCTCTACTTACCACATTTGTAAATAGGACGAATAAGATCGAATTTGAATTTACCATCACAATAGAATATGAACATTAACTTACTACTTGACATCCTATTTATAATGAAGAATATTAGTATATATCCAAACATTAAGAACTATATATGCTATTCACTAATATACAAGTTAGATTTGAAAAACCTAGATTAATTGAAACCTTAAATTAATCAAAACTATCATTTATATTTCATGATCATGTAGGGCATTTAGACTTGAAGCCAATAGATGAAACTTAGATTTGATAAACCTCCAATAATACAATCACAAAGGATCAACAAATCATCCTTACATTCTATGGATAGTGTTATTCAAAAAATTAACATATCCCAAACATCTATAACTTAGTTAATACCCAAGAATCACACATTATATCAAACAAAATTTCATATTTTATAAGCCATAATGGAGCATTAACCTGATAAATGAAGCCAACCACTAACGTTTACTTCTCTTAAAGGATGTTAGATAAATGAATGCAGGTCCTAAGACAAGATTCTCGGTGCAAAAGGTAAACAGATGAGGACAATGAAAATGTTTAAAAAAAAACCCTTCCTTGTTGGGGGTGTGTGTGTGTGTGTGTGTGTGTGTGTGTGTGTGTGTGTGTGTGTGTGTGTGTGTGTGTGTGTATTAACGAGAGACGCTAACGTCACTCGTTAAAAAAATTTTTAAAAAAACGTTGTGGCTGTCGTTCTCCCAGCTAAACACTACCATTTTCCTATCAATCCTAAGTATATATTGGATGAAAGATGGGAATACAAGAGAGAGTGTGTTGACCCATAAAAAAATCACAAAACATTATAAGTATTACAGTAAAGACATCATAAGCAAATCCCAAGTTCAACAACACTAAACCCTAGAGTTATGGAATGCAAAGCCAAGTACTGCATCTAGAAATTCAGAGCTGATGCAACTCAGAGGGCTTTAGACAAACTCAAAGTGCAGTAGTTCAAATTTTAGAGTTAGTAGACTTCATTTGGCCACTCAAATCAACAATTATCAAATTTAAAGTTCATTAACTCAAAACCTTAGGGTCACTAAACACATTTAAGCTTCTGTATTATCAAAGTAGCTGAAAATCACACAGCAGCTCCAAAACATCCTCAAGAATGATGGTTTAAAGTTTCGAAGCATTTAGACTTCATTTCAACTCAAATTAAAGCTTCAATGGTTATCTCATGGTTATCTCCTAACTTTCCTAGGGCTATTGTGGAAACTGGCACTTCTACATCGAAAAACCAGCTAAGACTTATAGGGATGTCTTCAAATACAATCAAAGACAGTGCTTTAAAGTTTTAGAACATTTGGACATCATTTGGATTGAAACTAGGTTCATATAGCTGTCTTTCAAGCTCTTTGTGCAAAGTGGCACCTCATGAAGACTAAATTAATTGGAACACCTAGAGAAAACTCAAGTCATATTCAGGAGTGGCTCTGGGAAATTTCAAGTCAAATAAATATCATTTAACCCAAATTCAGCTACATGTCAGCTTTGGGTTAGTGAAGTCACTAACCAAAGTCCAGCTTCTGAATGACCAAACTTGATCAAATTCGTATGCAAAGCTCAAGTCATGTTCAAAAATGACTCTTTAGAATTTCATATCAAGGAGAGTTTATACCCTACTTTAGTTATATGTCGGCTTAGGGATCGATGACCCTCAAACCTTGGGGTCACTAACCAAAGTCCTACTTCTAGGAAGTCAAAGTTGATGAAATTTAGATCGAAGACTTAAAATGTGCTCAAAATTAGTTCCTCAAATTTTCAAAGCAATTGGACACCATTTGGGTAGAAAACCAATCGACTTCCTGCAATACAAGGGGACACCAACTTAGAACATGCAACTAAGAAGCCAATGATCAAAGTCCTACTTTCACAAAGCTAAATTATATAAAATTTGGATGAAGCCTTCAAAATATACTTGATATCAACTTCTCCAAGTTTCAAGATCATCAAAGGTCATTTGGACCCCAAACAGCTAAAGCAAGGGTCCACTGTCATGAAAAGTCAAATGAAGGGTTGACCAACTTCAAGAGGTCAAAATATGATAACATTTCTATGGCATGCTCAAAATAATTCTATAAAATCTTCCTCCAAGTTTTGTGAAGTTTGGACATTATTTGGGTCCTAGACTAATAAAAATGGGTTACATGTGCCAAAAAACCCACAAATTGGCCTATTAGTGCACCTGTAGGTGGTTCCCGACGGTTTCAAATAGTTTTTCTGTTTATTTCGAAACCCAACTACTCATAACTCCCCTAACTATCTCTGAAGTCTATAAAAAGCATACTTAGGCACTTGGAAAGGAGTTCAAGCAAGATTTCACATTTCCAAGACTCCAAAAGTTCCACAGAAGGCATTGCAAGAGGATTTCTCAAGCACTTGACACTCCAACAGCATCCAAACTCTTTCCATTCTTCTTCTCCTCACAAGCTTAAGGTGAGAAATGGTTTTGGGGAAGATAAACCTTGCCAACACTCATAAAGACTAAATTTCAAGGCCATCAAGTGCAAGAGAAGTTTGATGGATGAAAACTATGCTTTGTTTTGTTTCTCCCACTTGAAAGGTTTTAGGCAATCTCCATAGTTAGGAACAGACCTTCTTAGGTTTTATTCTATTCCTTGAAAGTCATACACCTAGAGCAACACAATTTCGACTACATTTGTTTGCACAAAAGCAGCCCTTTCAAATTTGAACAAAAGTGGTCCATAAAATCAAAATGGTGATTACCAAATATCATAGATGATTCTAAGATTGAATTTGACACTATTAGTTGTCATTTGTAACTCTGAAAAACCTAAAAATATAAGTCTCAGCACCTTGGAAGCACTGTAGAGGCAAATAGAGAAGAGACAGAGGTAGCCACTGTCTACCACAGTCACTGCCCCATCTTCCTCATTTTTTTCTGCATTTTTCTCCATTTCATGTACTTTTGCCAAGTTTGCTTAGTTTGGATCACATTTGAAGCCAAAGAGAAGGACTGTGAATTTTTAGAACTTGTAAACAGTCTGCATCCCCGAGGTCAAAGCACTGTACTTAAGTAAACAAAAGGAAATATAAAGATGATCGGTAATTTTATTCTCATTCTTCGTGTTTAAATGTGTAACACATGGACTTGATTCCTCTGCAGTCATCATTATTTCAAGCGCATCAGAGTGATTCGTTTAGCTTTTCTATTTTCTATTTTGGTAAGAGAATGAAAGCTGGTGCAGCCTCAGGCATATGTTTCATTTTTGTAAACACAAATCTTAGCTGCACCACCTTTTTTTTTCGTCATTTTACTTAGTGATTCATATCCGAAGATCCAAATTATTAGATGATTCAAGAATCCATTCTCACTAAATGGATAAGCTATACGAAAGACTCATTTCTCTACTCCTATCTCTCATGCAACCTATTCTACGGCTTGAAAAGAAATGAAAGTGCTCAAGACAAGAAAATAAAGAAAATGTCGTGTTAAAAACTACATGAACATACTCTGTTAAAGAAGAAGAAAGAACTGTTTATACCAGCAATATCATATTTTTGTTGTACCTTCAACTACTCCTAACAAGTCCTCCCCAACTCTAAAGTGCTGTATTTGTAGAAGTAAAGAGATATTGTGGCTACAAGTGGAAAATAAAAGCATTATGTACCGTCGCTCACACAGTTTTATTTTGTATTTTTTACCAAAAAGGACCGTGAGGGTTAATATGATGTTGTCAGAACTAGTCTTTTTTTATGTAGGAACCATCTAAGGGTTTTTTCATATAAAATTTCCTCTCTTTTTTTTTTTTGAAAATGAGACAAAAATTTTTTACTTTTTAAATTTTCCAATATGAAATTATCCCAATATTACCTCCATCATACGTCATCCAAACTTATCCGCACACCGAGCATATGTGCTCTACCAGAGAGGCCTACCATGTCAATGTCAAAGAGGGGAGCCTCATGCAAACTTCCTGGGCCGTTTGATAATCAATCATTGCACATTTGGTTCCAGAATTTCAGGCCTGCTCGTATGTAGGAAAAACATTTGTTCCATGGAATTCTCTTTACCCATGTTTAATTACAATTTTTTTAGAAAGACTCTTGTCGTTCAAGCGAACGCGCTACTTTCCCGCCCTAGCATTGATAACTTCCACTTTCCCTACATCTGAAATACCAAGGGGGAAACTAAATGGTTGCAAATTTTAACTGTTCGGACGAGAGAAAATAAAGGCAGAAAACTGTCCAAAACTTGAATCTGAACTATGGCCAGTTTTCTCCACCCTCTCTTCATCCAAATGACAAGTTAAATATATGATACACTACCCTCAACCAAAGTTTTTACTCTTTTCTCCGCAACCAAATGTGATTTCTTCACTGGCAATGGAAGTGAACCCAACACCAAATATGTTAACGTGGGGCCCATCTTACAGGTGACACCTCCAACTGTACAACATCATAATTCTCCTTGCAATAGTTGTAAATGAAAAGTTTGACAAATTCTAACCTGTTTACATTCAAATGACATGAAATCTCTTTCAAGGAAAATAGAGGAAAGCAATTGCTTACAATGGCATCTCCCTAGAGCGCACCCACACACCTCCCCCCCCCCCCCCCCCCCCCACCCCAACAACACACTTTCTGCACGATGCCATACATGGAGCAGGATTTGTGGGCCCAAGAAAAGCCATAAAGTCTTACTTCCACTCACTTGGATATGATGATCTAAATATTTGAAGAAGCATCGCCCCCTCTTTTCTCTTCAACTTGTATGCACCATAGCCCCTAGCAACTCCAAGCTTAACTGCTGCTCTTCCATCCTCTGAAGCCCTTTTCCTCAATGATAAAAGCAAAGCCGCTCCAGTATCTCTCTTCTCTGTTTCTATCACAGTTTTGTCCTCCACTGACTCCACAGATGGTTGTTTCTCTGCTTTTTCAGCCAAGTGTTCTTCCTCTAGCATCTCGTTACCATCTAAACTGCTGGTCCCCCACCATTTGGTAGAGACTGATGATAACCCATTTGTTGGAAACCCATGTTTGAACTCATCCAAATAGGTGGGGATGTTCTTGGGGTGGCTGGACTGGAACATATTCTGGCGTCCATGTTGGAGAAGCCTGTTTCCTTGTTGCTGAGTAGCTTGACCCGCCATCTGAATGTTCCCTTGCTGTGATTTTGATGAGTCCTGCACAGAGCTTGGCGTTCGGTTTTGAAGTTGGATGCCACTGAGTTCACCACCAGATGGCATTATGCAAATGCAACAGAAAATAAGCATGAATGCATTGATGCCAACATATACAAATAATAATGTATAGTGACTGCACTTGCTGCCACATATGCATATTGCATGGATGCAAAGGCACAAGCTCACCATGCACAAGCCCATTCAAGCATGAGGACACTCAAAAGATCCTATAGCAACAGCAAAAGAATAGCTACTTTTTGAAATGTTACAGCACTTCAGATCAATTTAAAGAACAAGGAGATCCGTTTTATTCATGTTAGAAGCTTGGTGATATTTCACTCGGGCCATATCGTCTCGAGTCGCGGCATCTCATCTTGATGGTGTCTTCCTACGGTATAAATAATTTTCAAGAAAGAAAAACAAATAATTTGAACATAGATATAAATAATATTATATGAAATGATCAACTCAATCAGTAAACCCCCAAGAATTGGCACGCACCCCAATTTGAAACTCAACCAACTGTTAGAATGAAGCACGCATCTTTTCTGCATGTCCTCACTGTTAATCTTCGCCCCTCAAAATCCACATATCATTAATGATTTAATTATGTGAAATTATGGGGCATCCATAATGCATGCATGCATGAATCTTCCCATCTCCCCTACCTTTGATGATTGGCTTGTATTCAAGTGGGCCCATAAAACGGTTCTCATAATAAACATTGAAAATTGTTCTCATATGATAAAAGAACCTATAATATATATATATATATGTATATGGCAATGGAGGCTCAACTCATCATCCTAAGGACTTAATCAATGGCCGACAAGTTTTTCACCGTCCAAAATGAGTGCAAGCCAATCCAATGGTCCAATCGATTTGGATGGGTGCCAAACTTGGTATCAATGACTATCACGGAGGATACTTGTTTTGTGGTCCACTCAAATAGATCATAAGTTAGGCCCTACTAGTATTTTGACACATAGTGCTCACCTCAGCATGAGCGCCGAGTGCTCAGCAGAGGTTTTCCATATATAGATATAAAGAGAGAAAGAGAAAGAGAGATAAATGGTCCGGTAAGGACATTACTTATAGGCTGTTTAGGACTATTTCTCATAATGGAGCCCACATTACGAGCCACCAAACTGATCACACCCTCCTAAATTGCACACATCAACCATCCCATCCAAATAGACTAGACCATTGGACTGACTATGCATTCATCCAAATAGACTTTATGTATATATATATGAGTGCACAGTCGATCCAATAGTCTTTTATATATATATATATATATATATATGAATGTACAGTCAATCCAATTGTCCAATCTATTTATATGGGACCCAAAATGAGTGAATGTGTGCTATTCAGGGGGGTCATATGTGTGATCCATTTGGATGGCTGGCAACGTGGGCTCACTATGCGAAACCATCATATTTGTTTCGTAAGAACAATCCTTACAAGGCATCTCATATATATAGGACAATATTCATGTGCATATGTCCTTCACCAACTTTTTCATGAGAACTCTAAGTGGAGCCAATCTATCACCCAATCCAAGTCTTGCAATACACAGGGGACCCTCTGATAGTCACACACCTCAAGTTTCGATCAGATCCAAATTTACTGGACCGTTGAATCGACTGTACATCAATCCAAACGGAATAGATTTGTGAGCCACAATAAATGGGTTAGGGACATGTAATTGGGGCCAAACTTGATATTTATGGTGGTCTCACATGGATCTCTCCATCCCCTCCCCCCGGTCTCATCCCTTGGTGGGGTCCACAATGGAGCCCCACGGAGGAGTATGCATGGTCCCTCCATGAGAGACGTATGCAAACGAAGATTATATCTGTAAATATATATGTAAATTCTAAAGAATGCCCCACTTTAAAAGGGGCATTTCTGCCCCTTATGACTAGTCCACTCATATAATGCCACAACACATTGATAGGAAAGCAATGAAATAAATGTGATGTCATAAAAAATGTTATTTTTGTGCCAAATACAATGCATCATGGGGCCCTCTTATTATTGTCTTAAAAATAACACTTCAAAAAAGGGGGGCGTTTTCCCCCTTTGCAACGTACAAAGGGGCGCTTTTTCCCCTTTGCAACGTACAATGACAAAGGGGCATTTTTGTATTAATTATCTTCTCTTGCATTCTCACGTCTTTAATAGCATTCAAAGGAGAGAAAAAGTAGTTGGCATGAAATAGCATTTACATATATTAACTTATCTCCGAAAAGTAGGGTGGCAAAAGATTTCACCTACCTCATCCGCTAAATGCAAAAGGGGCATTTTTGCTTTTGCAAAATGCCCGGACACCATATAGAGGCCCCCATATATATATATATGTGAGTGCGTGTGCGTGTATGTAGGAAAGACTACTATGCATCCATCCCTCACCACAAAGTGAGGGACAATTCCTTTTTTAGACCTAACAAGGCCAAAAAGGTGTTATGATATATAATGGTTGTCCTTTTGCACATCAATACTTTCTAAAAATAGAAGTGTCCCTCACCATAGTGTAAGGGACATATGCATAGTAGTTTTGTCCTATACATATACACATGAGAGAGAGAGAGAGAGAGAGAGAGAGACCTCACAGGATGGTGCGATGTGAAATCCTAATGCTTTCAGCATGTTCAATGGCGGTGATTGAGGCCCTGCTAAAAATCTGACGAGCATCAAAGATCTCTTTATCACCAGATATTTGGTTTCCAAAAACACAGCTCTTTCTTCTCCCTCACCTTTGAACAAGCCGTCATTCTCTCAACCCACCTCCCATGATCATCTCTCTCTTTAATCCCCCCACACATGGACCCCATTCGCAACCAAACTTCACAACTAGGCACCATACACTCAAACAAGTCTAGTCCAGATTGCCATCTTTGTTTACTGAGGTTGTTTTCACTTTACACTTTTAAATCTCTAAATTTAACTATAGTGCATTAAAATTAAGTTTTTCCATGAGATCTGAAGCAATTACATGGCTGGATGTTCTCAAAAATGACCTCAATGTGTTTAGAGGGATTGCTCTGTTAACAGTATTTGTAGCCACCTAATGGGTTATGGCATTGTGAATATAGATCTATAGTTATTTTCACAGTTCTACACAATAGATATGAGCCATGAGGATGACTTCTTAGCATTAGAAAAATTCAGTTCATGTTTTGCTGACAGAAACCATCACAATAACCCTACTGATATACTAGGTCGTTGCCTACAATCTGAACTGGGCTGGATTAAAAAAATTCACAGATCTGATGATTCTTATTGGTGGATGTTGAAAGGAGATTCAGCCATCAATAGAGGAAGAGGAAGAGGGAAGGTTGAGTGGAGAAGGTGACTACATAAGCAGAGGAGAGACAGAGAGAGGATATGGAAGGGAGGAAAGAGAGAGTGGGTCCAGAGAAACGGATTTGCATCAGATACAAAAAGTCCATTTGCTTTGGACCTTCCAGCCTGTCTTGGATTGTGCATCAGTTAGGAAACACTATCTTGGATTTTGCATGAGCATTTGATCATATAGTTCAAACACCTGCTTCAAAAAGAAAAGAAAGAGTTTTGAAGCATAAAATTCAAACTGTTTTCCATTAGATATGATTCATACAATAAATCATATCGTTTTATAAAATTGATTTATAAGATATGATTCCCCAAGCCCCGCTATACGGGAGCCTCTTGCACTGGGCCGCCCTTTTTTTTTAATAAAATTGGTTTTATAGAGTTGGAACCAAGGAAGTATGAAGTGTCATTACTTTTACCAATAAATGCTTTTTATTTTCAAGAATAAATGTGGTTGTCACATGGACTCACTCCCGTTCAGGAGAGCTTTCGCGAAAATCCTTTTTGCAGGAATATTTGACGCACTCTGAGATCACTTCACCAAGCTAATTGATATGAGAAGGCTTAGCTCAACCAGAAACTTTTGGCGGCTGCCAATAACAGGAAAGCTCTCTACAGTGGAAGATTAAGAAAAAGAGGGCTTCAGCAACAATTTCAGAGAGAGGCATTTTCTTAGAAGAAGAAAGAGTGAATCATTTCACTTTACTGAGCAATACCTGAGCATTTTGTAAGGGCACTTCCAACTAATATTTGGCGTGACTTGTGGTTTCCTTGGATCCTTGGATGAGGTTGTTTAGTGGAATCCCTTTTTTTTTTTTTTTGGTTGTGGTTGTGGGGGGCGGGGGGGTGCGCCAAACAATAATAATAAAATTAAATAAATAGGCAAAATACTTTAGAAAATATCAATTGGTGTAATTTGTGATCTCTCTGGGGGGACAGCAGTATGATGGTTGGAAGAGATGTTTTCTCATCAAGGTGAAGATTCAAAAGTGGACCTGGGCTAGGAATGACTTCCCAATAGGCACAGCCCTAGATCTCCAATCTAATGTAAATCAATCTCCCAAAGGATTGATCGAAACCAAAGATGAATTCAAGCCCCTAGGGCACCCTCATAAGAGGACAAACAAAAGATAAAATCTCAAAAAAGAGAAAATCAGATTTAATTGATAATAAGCATTGTTATTACAATTGAAGCATGTCCTCTATATATAGAGAATTAACAACTCTCTTAGCAACTAAGACTTTCCTAATAATTAAAGCAACCTAATTAAAAGAGAAAACTAAATCTCTAATCAAACAAACTATTAATTTAAAGACTTCTAAATAAATAAAATACTTAAATAAGACTCACATATAGCCTAAACTCTTTATTAAGAAGATAATCATGTTGGGCCGATGGATTGGCCCCAATGGGAGGATCGACCCATGGTCTAGCCTACATCAACTCTCCCCGGCTTAAAAAAACTCGACCCCGACAATTTTTCCAACTTAAGAAATGCCGAGAAGAATTCGACAACAAGTTAGGGAAAAGGTCCTAGGTCAAAAATCAATCACACAAACTTCTGATGTATTTTTTTATCTTCATTTTCTGTACATGCAGTAAAAGATTGAAGTGTCCATTTCCTCCATATAGAAATAGATTGGCGGTGTGGCATCTTCTAATGTCTGCATTTAACTTGGATGTATAATCTCACCATTAGATGCCTTGAGTGTAGCCATGCAAACAGGTCACAATCCTCAAATATCCATTTATTATCCCCTGAAGATGAAATCCATGTTGGGAACTTCAATAAGTTGATCTTCTTTCGGAACCACTAGAGAAATTGATTTGATTTCCGATGACCCAATAGAATTTTCTAAAAGTAGCATATCCACTGGATATTCAATATCCTTGATATACTGCTCAAAGTCTTCAATTTGCGCTTGTTTTTGTTCTTCATTTGCCTTTCGTCACCATTAACACTATCTTGACCACATTATACTTGTATTGAATTTTGCATGAGATCAGCTTCTATTTGACCTTACTCAGTTGTTGCATCCTTAATGTCAGCTGTCATGGTTAGCAACTCCTTTGGTGCAATCATGATGTCAACATCTTTTTTTATCTTGTTGTAGCTCTTCAGTTGGAGGTGATGATGTAGATGAAAACCGGGCTTTTGATAGCAATGGACGGAGTCTAGTCCATTTCCTTCCCACTCAAAAGTATATGCAGTCATCTCTTTATCATGGCGCGCTTTCTAATCAAAAAGCAATGGTTGTTCAAAAATAATATAAGCAATACTCATATGGATCACATCAAACAAAATGTTGTCTTCATAATTACCAACCTTGAATGATACCAAGCATCTGTGAGTTACGGAAATGACAAAACCATAAGCAGGCATGACTTGGTAAGGCTTCAGAATTTTCTCAATTGGCAAATGAAGCTTGTCAATAACCTCTTGTGCAACAAAATTGAATGCACTACCCTTGTCAATAGTCAAATTACCGGCTCTGTCTTTGACTCTCACCAGCGTGTGGCGTAGAATTTCTTTGCATGTCTCCATTTTTCTTCTTCTTTTTCATTTGTGTTAATGAAGCAACAAATGACAAGTGTGAGATTATCTTCTCCAACAACAGGTGTGGGATTATCTTTTCCGGCAAAAAGTCTTTCCACTACATGTGGTCTTGTTCTTTGTTGAGACCATTGAAGAATACATTCAACATGGAGTGCTTCTAAGTAAGCCTCCTGAATGGTGTCACAGCAATCCATATTGTCCTCAATGTCTGGTCTTAATCCTTTGACAAACAAATCAAATAATGTAGCTCACGTGCATCATGCTTCTCTAGTTTACATATGTCTTGCAACTCATGAAATTGACAGGTATGTTCATCAACAGTCAAATTTTTTCCTTCAAATTAAGATATTTCTCAAAATAGAACTCACTGTCGAAATACCAATTTCCATAATTGTACTGATATAATTCCTTTGTTGTTCAAGTGAATATCTAGCAGATATCACGGTGACTTGAATTCAACTGTATCAAAATTTAACTCTTTCGGAAGAACAAGCTAACTTACTGTATGAGTCTTGATGAGTGGAACACGCTGGCGAAGACGGATCTTTGATTGAAGATCAAATGACCAAGTTATCACTCTTTTGAGAATCAATGAGTAAGATTGATCAAGCAGAAAAATCTATGCTTTGGGTTTAGCTCCTGTTAGCTGGGTCCACTTGGTGATGAAATCAGGCTCGGCTTGAACCCAA
This sequence comes from Sextonia rubra, assembly GCA_037013555.1. Classification (NCBI taxonomy): domain Eukaryota; kingdom Viridiplantae; phylum Streptophyta; class Magnoliopsida; order Laurales; family Lauraceae; genus Sextonia; species Sextonia rubra. The sequence goes on from JASUAD010000011.1 coordinate 15,240,527, forward strand.
ACTCAGGCCCAACTGTTCTAGTGGTGGGCGTATTTTGTGGCTCAGATACGTGAGCCCCTTCTCGTGAATTGTGCACAAAGGAAAGAAAAGGAGAGGAAGGGGTTTTGGGATTTCTAACCCTGGTTTGCTACTTGGTTGAACTGCAACAAAGAAGAAGGGTTGCTGGAGGGAGCAACAAAGGTTAAGATGCTACCTGGTGGCGATGTTGTTGCACTTGACTGGCAAAGGCGAGAGATTCACAGCTTCGCTACAATGAGGGAGCTCAACTGTGATGGCGATGTGTCTAGTTGACTCAATGCTTGACGCTGGCAATGATGAGGTTGCCGTGATTGGAGACGAGCAGTGACAATAGGTGTGCTCTTCCTTAATCTCTATTTTCTCTTCTTTTACTGCCTTTCTTTTCTTCTTCCTCTTTTTTTTTTTTTTTCCTTGAGTTGGCTTGGCGACAGAAATCAAAGGGCATGTTTGTGTGGAAAGACGAAGGAGGAAAAAGTGGGGAGGTCACTTGGCATTAGCTATTCTAGGAGTGGATGGGTTTAGGGTGCTGCATGGGTCTCGAACTGGTTGGTTAGGGTTTTGGTATGGTCCTTTTTTCTTTTTTTTTTTGGGGTTTGGGTTCAATTGTTGAGCCGTTAGACAAAGATGGGTTCAACAAGGACGTGGGTTTTAGAGTCGGAAGAGGTATCCATGGTGAGTAGGTTTTGTGTCTATTTGGGTTTGCAGGCCAGAGGGATAGGATGGTGACAATGAATGATGATTGTTGACAATGGCAGTGATGATGGGTTTCAAAGTGGTGAGGGGTACAGAAGATTTCGACTATAAAAGATTTTGGGCAGTGGGCAGGTGGGTTTAGGTTTGTTGGGGTTCGATTTAGGGATGAGATGGGTTTGGTGTTAGGGTTGGGAAGGTTTATGTGGTTTACAAGAGTTGATTTAAAAGGGGCTTGGGCTGCTGTGTTGGGTTTTTAGGTGGTTTTGGTTTTGGATGGCATCAATGGAAAAGGGTGGTCATCAGGTGAAGTAGAGGAGTTTGTGATGGTCCCATCACGTTGGAAGGGGTTATGGTAGGGTTGGGATGGTCTGGGGTGAGGTCTGAACGGTTTGGGGAGAGGTTTTGTGAGGCAGGGATGACTGACGGAGGTGAGTTTGGGGCTGCTGAGTGATGGGCAAAGAGATAGGAGGAAACAGAAGAGATGGAGGGATAGGCAAAATCCAAGATCGACAGACGTCTTCCTGGCGACAAAGGCACCCTCATAAGAGGACAAACACAAGATAAAATCTCACAAAATAGAAATCTGATTCAATTGATAATAAGCATTGTTATTACAATTGAAGCATGCTTTCTATATATAGAGGATTAACAACTCTCTTATCAACTAAGACTCTCCTAATAATTAAAGCAACCTAATTGAAAGAGGAAACTAAATCTCTAATCAAATAAACTATTAATTTAAAAAATTCTAAATAAATAAAATACTTAAATAAGACTCACAAATAGCCTAAATTCTTAATTAAGATAATCATGTTGGGCCTATGGATTGGACCCAATGGGCTGGTCAACCCATGGTCTGGCTTGCAACACCAATGACAATATTAGTAACTTATTATGAAGCTGGGAAGCATAAATTAAAAAAAGAGTAGCAAAATTGATGAAAATAAAAGTAAAAAAGCAGTCTAAGACAGCTGGATTTATTAAGATCAGTGTCAGTGGATCCACGATGATGATTGGATGGTGAGAATGGATACATGAAAGTTGTTCTTATTGGTCTGGTTGGACTTAAGGAGTCAAATGGAGCAGAATTGTTGCGATAACAGGCGCACTACAAATTATTAAAGCTCTTTCATGGGTCTATTAAATGTGGATAGCAACATGACGAATGACATGTGCTGGGTCTCAAAGGAGGAACAGGTCCTTGAAAAATGAGAAACATTATAAATTAAATTGAAGAATTAAGTTATTCGAAGTGCAATTTAGGCATGCCTTAGTACGTGCAACTTTAGCATGTTTTAAGAAGTTCAAATGATAAAGCTGATTGTCTCAGTGAACAGGGAGTTAAAAAAATTCTGTTGGTATCTAGTGAATATAATGTAATTCTTGTTTTTGGTCCATTCCTTTTCTCTTTCTTTTGGTGTACTGATCTGGCATGTCTCTTGTACAAGCAGGGCCTTCATATCTCCTTATTTTTAACAACATTTTATGGTTACTTTTAAAACGAAGAAAAAATTTGTATGCAGTTGGATTATTACTACAAATCTCAATTGCTATACACAAAAGGTAGAAGAAAGGACACGCCTCATTTATTGTGCAATTCGTTGAAGCTTCAAACCATGGTTTAAAAACTCAGCTGAGTCCGAGTCAACTCGGACTCAGCCAAGCCCGAGTTGGGTCAGACCAACTCAGGATCAGTCCGAGTCCGCACAGTGACGAACTCGGCCAACATATATCATGGAGGACAAAGCCCTAAAATCTCATTTTTCTTGTTTTAAAAGAGAGGAGAGGTTATGGCAGGCTAGGATAAGACTCTTTGTGAAGAGATCATGGCTCAAATTTGTGTTTTTTGAGAGATTCATGCCTCCAAAAATCAAGACCACTATTCATTCAAAAGAGGGTTTTGAAATTTTGCTTTTTGAGGTATGTATTTTCGGTTTTTTTTTTTTGGCTTACATGGGTGAGAAAGGATTACACTATGTTGAATGTGGTTGAAGTTGAAATTTTTACTTATGATTGCCATGGAAAATACAATTATTTGTATTTTTTTGCTCGGAATTTTAAAAAAAAAAAAAGGAAAAATCAATTTTTTTTCTTTTTTTTTTTTGTAGATTCTCACTCTTTTGGATATGTACTACATAGATCTATGGTCTTTTTCATAGATCTATGCATGTATGATCTAAAGTAATAATTTTTATGATATTTTACATAAAATAAATAAAAAATTATATTTATTGATTTGTACATGCTTATATAGTTTGGACAAGATGATAAGGTATTCATGTAGGCTTGTAGGTGGATTTTCCACTCAAAACTTCTTGGAAATATGTAATTTTTCTAAATTTTTGCCTCTGATTTAAAAAATAATTATATAAAAAAATTTTCAATATTTTGTTATGTTATTTATATGAACTTAATGGATGTGTTGTCTAGTATATAGATCTATGGCTTTTGTTCATAGATCTATGCATGTATGATCTAAAGTTATAATTTTTATGATATTTTTTTAAAAAATAAATAAATAATTATATTTATCGGTTTGTACACGCTTATATAGTTTGGAAAAGATGATAAGGCATGCATGTAGGCTTGTAGGTGGATTTTTCACTCAAAACCTTTTGGAAATATGTATTTTTTTTTATTTTTGCCTCAAATTTAAAATTTTATTATATAAAAAAATTTTCAATTTTTTTTATGTTATTTATATGAACTTAATGGATGGGTTTTCTAGTATATAGATCTATGCATGTATGATCTTATTAGTTCAACTAACTTAGTTGCAACTTTCTAACATGTTTTCTAGAGTTAGATTAGATGGTTGAGAAAAAAATCATGGGGTAATAATATATTTTTTTAAATTGACAATTCTGTAGATGACTAGTTACGGCACCACAGAAAAGAAAGAGAACTTGATCCTGGATGGGCTCATGGAGAGATCGTTGGTAGAGACCGCTATAGGGTGAAATGTAAATGGTGTAGAAAAACCATACATAGTGGAATCCACAGATTTAAACAACATCTTGCATATATTTCAGGAGATGCAAAAAGTTGTCCAAATATCTCCACTGAAGTCAGGAAAGAAATAAGGGACATTTTATCCGCAAAAAAGACTGAAAAAGTAGAGGGAAAAAAAATCTTCAAGAGAGGGTTGCTCGAATGGAAAGGATTGACGATTCTTCTGAGGATGATGATAAGGATGAAGAGGCTAGGAATATAATGAGGGCAATGAAAGAGAGTCATTCAGCTTATGAAGCTGAGCTTGCTTGTTTCAAAGAACGGCGAGGTAAGCCGGATCTTCAAGAGTACCTCCAGACACTTGGGAGCATACAACAAGAAGAGGTACCTTGGATCCATTATTACATAAAACCCAAAGCATGAATCAGCCCAAGATATCTACTTCTATGATGGGTGATATGAAAACCAAAGCTTTAAAAATAAGTAGAGCAATTTCAAATGTTTTCCATTATAATCAGATTCCTCCAAACGTGGCTACCTCACCATACTATCGGGTAGTGGTGGATACCACTGCTGGAGTCCTAGAGTTAAACCACCTACCGCTTATGAGATTAGCAGTAAATATCTTGATATGAAGTATAAAGATTATACGAAGTACTTGTATGACCATATTGATACTTGGAAAGAATATGGGTGCACACTTATGTGTGATGCATGGACAAGCAACAATAAGCAGCACAATTAATTTTATGGCTTATTGTGTAACAGGAACATGTTTTATTCACTCAGTAGATATAAAAGGACATCTAATAGATGCCCAATATTTATTTAATTTAATGGATAAAACATTAGAAATGATTGATGGATTCAATGAGTATGTTGTCCAAGTTGTGACGGATAATGCAGTGAATTTTAAGGCAGCGGGGAAAATATTACATGACAATTACCCGCATATCATGTAGGTGCTGCATGTGACACATTGTATTGATCTTATGTTGAAGGACATTGGAAAATTAGAAGATGTCCATGACACTATTGAAGAATGAAAGAGTATTATAAGTTTGATATAGATTCATCAGTGGTTGACCGATATGATGAAAGAATTCAATAATGGTTGTGAGATTTTGAGGTCGGGTATTACAAGATTTGCTATCAATTTTCTAACTTTGGAGAGTTTTTTCATCATAAGGCAAATATAATACAGATATGGACGAGTGAAGCATATATAAACTCTACGTTTTCAAGACAGAGATTGTCACAACTTGCACAAAGAATTGTATTGGGTATAAATTTTTGGCATAAGGCTGAGAGAATTACATACTCTAGCCGCTTGTGAAGGTGTTGAAAATAGTGGATAGTGATACAAAGCCTCCAATGGGCTATATGCATAATGCAATGTACCTTGCGAAGCCTGCTATTAAGGCAAGATCTAGAGAAAAGTATGGGGCTCATTACAAGGCGCTGTGGAAAATTATTGACCAAATGTGGAACCAATTAGATCAAGATATACACGCCGCAGGTAAATTAAATTATACACAGTTGCTAAATTTTATGTTTAAAGTTTTAAACATTGATTTATTTATTAGAATTTAATCATATAATACTTTATGACATAATGCAACATACTTCTTAAACCTGTCATGCTTCTATAGCAAGGGATTCTCTTAGCACGAGGAAATTTTGCAAGGCTTTAAAAATACATTAGAAACAATGGTTAGTGACAAGATTAAGAAAATTGCCATTCTTAACCAAGTAAGGTTTTATAATATCACATTTTGTTTGATCAAGATACTAGTAAACTAATACAATTATAATTTATTTATTTGAACTTGATAATTTTATAGTTGAGGAATTATAAAGGCGCTCTTGGAAGTTTTAGAGATGAGCTCTGTATAATGGCTCGTAAAAAGATGGATCCATGTATGTTATATTTGGGTTTTATATCATTATTTTTAATAATCTTTAGTGGATTAATAATCAGTATTCTCATGGGGAATCGCTCAATTTAAATTTTAATTATAGCTAAATGGTGAAACAACTTTGCGATAATGCTCTTGACCTTAGATCTTGCAAGAAAAATTTTAAGCCAAATAGCATCATCATCCAGCTGTGAACAAAATTAGAGTACATTTAACTTGATCCAGATGAAAACCAGGAATCGCTTCAATATGGACAAATTGGATAAGTTGGTTTTTGTCCATTATAATATGAGGTTGATGGCAAGAAATCTCCAAAGAAGTGATAACGAAGACTTATATCTAATTAATTTGGATTATATATTCGAAGAAGATAACCCATTAGAAGACTGGTTGGCTGAAATAGAGGCTGCAATTTTACCAAAAACAGATTTTCTAGATGAATGCATGTATGATCCTAATGAAACCAAGCTCCCGAAACAAGAATCGGAACCCCCACCCCCACCCCCAGCCCCAACTCCCAATCGCAGATCTACTACCACACGGGAAAAGGGCAAGAGTGTGGCAAAGGGGCCCTCACAAGGCTCAAAACGTTAGCCAAAGTTGACATGTTCTAGTTCAAAACATGTTAAAGGGGCTAAGGATAAGTCAAGTTGACGTGGTACTTCAACCCTCTCCAAAGCCAAACAATGTCGTAAACATCCAACTCTCCAATACAAGAGGAAAATAAATGGTAAGGGTCAGGCAAGCAAGTATTTAGCCACTTATGAAGAAGAAGAAGAACGCAATACATCATCTTCAAGCAAAAGTGGCTCACCACAAGGGGATTAAGGTTGTTATGTACAACAACCGGATGATGCTGGTGATCATGAAGAATTTCATGATAATCTCACTATCCATGACATGGGTGGCAAACCTGAACCTGCTGGTGGACAAAGAAGAGAGTGATCAGAACAATTTCATGAAGAACCACATCAACTAGCATCAAGTCCATATAGAGGACAACAATATGGTGACTATGGCTAGTCATAATTTGACCCCTCAATTAGGCAATATGATGCGTACGGTGGTATTTTACATAGGTATAGCGGGCAAGAGCAGTATGGAATCATTATGATACCTATGCATCAAGTACCACCACCAACTCACTATCCTTATGGTCATGAACAATGCAATCAAGGACAAGAAGGACAAAGGTTCTTCAATTTTGATATCGCTCAATACTATCGTCAACAACAACATAACGATGATGATGACGACGACATCTAACCAGCAAGGCATTCAACATATTATTAAATTCTATGAAGAATGTGTTAAGAAGGACTAAGGTATGACCATATGTTTGCCATTTGACATTTGTTATTTCATACTTCATAGTTGATAATTGATACTTCAATTGTTAGTTGATACTTGATACTTCATACATCAGAGTTCAATTTGATTTTAATTGATTTTCATTTAATAGTTCATAGTTTATAATTCACATTATACTTCAATTTTCACAAATCAAAATCTATTGTTCGTCATTACATAAATAGTTGAGGAATTATAAAGGCGCGCTTGGAAGTTTTGGAGGGGCCCATAAGGTTATTTTTCAATATTTTACAATTTTTGAGAATTTTTAGTCAATTTTATAAATTTTTTTAACTAAAAAAAAAAAGGGGACTTGGCCGAGTCCACGCCGAGCCGGCCAAGTCAACTCGAACTCGGCCAGGCCCGAGTTGGGTCCCAAGTCCGAGTTCTCGATCCTTGCTTCAAACAACATAAATTCAGAGAAAAACAACGACACCAGTCATCAAGTCTTCCGTAACAGATCACTTTGTTAATTAGAATTTAGAATTTTAAAAAATATATAGCACATAAAAGAAAGCTACAGCCTAAAGCCTACATATGATAATTCAAAAGGAAAGAGGAAAAGCAGCAGGTTAAAAAAAAAAAAAAAAAAAACTACACTTCAGTTGTTGTCAAAGGGCTTACTTCCTTGCAAAAACCATCCAGAAAGAAAACAAATTCGCCAAGAGCATGAGAGATTCAATGCTCATTGTATATTTCAATTGTACTGGTACACCTATGAATGGTTTTTTGTATGTTTTTTACTGAGTTGTACCTTTTTTCTCTTTAACGATATTTTACTGTTACCGACATAAAAATTTAGATGCTCAAAAGTCTATAGATGCAGGTATTAAGCGTCTATGTTTGTTGGATCCACAAGAGAGTTACACAGCCATCTGTTGTATGTCAAGGCCCATAGAAATCAATTAACAATGAGTTCTCATGTGGTGATCCACAATGGGGCCATGCGAATATTGTGGACCACTACGAACTAAATGTCGAATTATGTGCATATAAAATATTTGTGTCTTAGGTGCTTCCCTCAGAAGCCACCAAACGTATATCCACCTAAACATTGTGGAGATCAAATCTCATCATTGTACTCAATAATGTCAGCATTTCCCTCGTATATATATGAATTCACTTAGAAAATAAATTATTAGATAGAAGCTAAGGGGACTAAGGTACAATAGCCAAAAAATAGCACCTCAGCTAATGATGGGATTCCAAGAAACCCAACAGTGGTGACTTCTTCTCAGATAAAAAATCCATGAGTTACACATAAAAAAATATAGCAATTTAAAAATGGTTAGAAATGTAAATGTCAATGGATAAAGTCATAGCATACAGAACATGTATTTGCACAACTTGAAATAAATTATGATAGAATAAGCAGTCCATAAATGCTGCAAGAAAAACAAGAACAATAGATAACCAATGTGCCAATGTGTATTCCTAATACCTTATTTTATAAGGTAATGAATTTCATGAGGAGCAAACAAAATCACTACAGCATCATGCATCATTGAAGGCTGTTGACAGCTGATTCTGCCAATCAATCCAAAACACTATCAGCTTCCTGAAGAATGGCAGCTAACATGGCCAATGGACATGTCTGACATAGGCAAACGCAATTTGTATACAAAATGGAGTCATGAAAACGAAAAGAAAAAAAAAAGGATCATGGAGATGTCTGATATGGGCAAACCAGCAACTTTATGGGAAATGGAGCGTCTGTGTTACAAATGTTACTTTCTTAGTAGTTGTGAAATTAATGCTTTGGGTATGGGGAGAAGCACCAAAAAGCAGAAGGAAAGGAGAGTATTACTAAGCTACAACAGTTGGTTCTTCAAAAATAGCAGAATCTTTTAGTACATTAGTAACATTTTTTTTTTAATTGAGATGGTACTTTAGGTGCAACAATCTCGGTGGTTGTCATCAGTTCCAGGGAAAATATTAGGCATTATCAGCCAATCTCAGAATGAAATAGCATTTCCAAATGAGAAAGACCACCTTAGATAGCGTTTCCAAATGAGAAAGACCACCATATGCATAACATGTTGTGATGCAGTATAACTCTGCGCCAAAACATAAGGGAGGCCTAGACTCACGAAGTTGGTGATACAACTGCAGACGGAGACATTGTTGCCGAATCCTCCATCCTTTTTCTTGCTGCCCTAGAAAACCCACCCAGCTCCTTACTTCTTTGTCTAGCGGCATGTTTTTTAATTTCTTCAATTGTCTTTCCACCTAAATACTATAGAATATACCAGGCCCGCATTCAGTAGAATGAGTGAAACCAATGAAATGAGCAGTGACAAACAAAATGAAAGCACAAAAAGCAAACTGTAAAGATGAGAAGCTCTATAACAAATAAATTAGAAATTATGATGTACATTAATACTGCTAGATCATTCGAAAATGGTATTTATATTACTAGACATGACAAAGCATTTCAAGGCGAAGATAAACCTAATACCAATTACCGAATGTTAACAACACAAATTTGCATAAATTTGCATCTATTAAGAATAATTCTAGAAATTCTTTTTTGAATGGTAAAATTCCAAAAATTTTGTTTTGGTGAGATAAAATATACATTCATGAAGTAAAAAATGAAAGGAATAAAAGAAGGGTTGAAACAATTCAGTCTTGAGAAAAAACAGCAGGAACAGTATAGTACAGTGCAGAGGATAATATGCCTGAGCATACGACAGTGGATTGTATCCTCAGCATACAATGGTGGAATGGCTGAGGTCTAGATCTAGTAAAGGTCTTAACGGATAATATGCCTGAGAATACTACGGTGGATTGTATCCTGAGTACACCACGGTGGAATGGCAGCTGAGATCTAGGTTTTCCTCCTTTAGGAACGCGGTCAATGTCTTCTTCATTCCCAAGTCCAACAGAAGAGGCAGAGGACATTATTTCGAGATAGTCCACTTTACAAAAGAGAAACTAGGCACAAAGTTGATTCAAGCCTTGGACGGAAGTAGCTGTAGAAACAAAGATAATGTGAGTACCACAACTAATACAGCGAACAAGGGCTTGGACAGAACAAACAGTCAAATGAGCCTTTGAAGCAATAAGTTGTTGGGCCTAGTGATGCAAGCCAAACTATAGGTCGCCAACCCGGTGGGCCCAATCCATAAGCCCAATGGGACATCCTGTTATTTAGGGATATTGTAAGTAGTTTAGTTTGATTATGTTTAATATTAGTCAATTCTTATTTTATTTAGGCTTATTCTAATATTAGTAAGTTTTTCTTGCCAAGATCTAGGTTTGCTACTCTAAAAATAACATAGACTTTCATTGTAGTTGCTTTTGCTTTGATAATTAATAATATTTAGATCCGGTTTTCCTTCCAATTATGGTTTGTTTCTTGGTTATGTTTGTGCCTTAGGGCAGGAATCCATTTGAATTCAATCAATCCTTCGGAAGATTGATCTATTATTCTCAATCGTGGATCGTGTCTGCGCCAATTGGTATCAAAGCCGAAAAGCGATAGCCCGGAAGACATCGTCCTTCCCGGATGTCTATCCCATCCATCTTCCACCATAAGAAACTATCATTGTCCTTCCATCCATCATCATCATCACCATACCATCCCCATCCCTCCATCTCAGCAAACCCTTCACTGAATCCCATCTCACAGAGACATCCCCCCAGCCCATCCTAATCTGAACCAGGAACCCACCACCCCAGCAGCCCGGTCGACAACCCCTGCCTTCAACCAAACCCTCTGCAACACTTTCTACCTTGAACCCTAAAATCCATGTCCCCATCATCCAAAACTCTAACCCCCAGAGCCCTTTATTCACTGTCCCTACTTATTACTGAAACCAATCCAACCAAAACCGAACACTCATTCAACCCTAAACCAAACCCCATGAAAAAACCCACCAACATTATCCCACGAACATAATCCCATCATCCACAAACAATCCAACACCCCCACCATCATCCAGAGCCTATTTTTTCCTCACCTCCAACCACAACCACACCCACACCCAAACCCCCGCTGTCGCTTGGATTACCGTCACCAACCCCAAACCCAAAGGAAAAAAAAAAAAAGCAGCAAAAGCAGAAAGAGAGAGAGAGAGAGAGAGAGAGAGAGAGAGAGAGGACGTACCTCCACCATCGTCGCCCAACTGTCGTCTCACCAGCAGCCAACACCATCATCGTCAGCATCAAGATCGCCGCTTCAGTGACCTGTGCATGCCTGGCATCCACAGGAGTGCTACAACATTGTTTCTCCTCTTCATACATAAGCAACAGGGCTCCTCTTCTCCTCGTTGGATTATCGTCGCTGGAGCAAGCCCCCAACTTCCCCTCCCTTTCTCATCACAATCGCAAAACCCAGATAAGTTTCCCCATTCCCTTCCTTCCTTGATTGTACTACATTCGAAGAAGGGAGAGAAGAAAGCCTCGCTCCCCTCACACATGCCATTGAAGAAGCCAAAACCCAATCAGGCTTCCAATTGACCCGAGTCCAACCCACACCCATTAAACTTGTTTGGGCCTGCAACAAGTCTGACACAACTCAATTGAACCCAACAACTATTTGGGTTTGTTGTAGCAGGTCAAACCTAACCCAAACGCAATCCACTAAGCACCCAAAAAAAAAAAAAAAAAAGGACTCACCCTCGCATATCAGCCCATTTTTCAAAAGCAATTACAAAATTATTGCCCTTGCATCCTAAGTCATCATGCAAATTTTTGTAACCTCCAATGCAATTCAAGCAATTTGGTATAAATTTACCTATGGCGATTGGTATTTTGCAAATGAGTTTTATTTTGATCAATTTTTGAATTTAAGACAAGGCAAGCTATCAGCTCTTGATTATGATGCAGAATTTGAAAGGCTACGCATATTATGTGGACTCAATGAAAGTGATGAACATTATGGCACTATCTTTATTAGAGGCTTGGAACCAAGCATTCGGAAAAATATGAGAGCTTGCACGACTATAAATGAAGCATTTCGAAAAGTGTCCGTGTCGAGCATTTAATACATGCTATCATCTTCGAACAGCAAAAATGCAAAGAGAAAAATATCTACAAACTACTAAGGTCATATTGTTAAACCCATTGTGGAGGATGTCGAGGCTGATCTCAACAGACAAAAGCAGGAAACAAGTGACAAATAATTCTACTTTAGATGCACAAGAATAATTCTACTTTAGATGCACAAGAAGCAAATGAACCCGTATCCCATCCTTCTAACAGTGTTGATCAACCAATAAAATTGGAACACAACAAGGAATTTAGTCATCTCATCAATCTGATCATATCTCCACTTCTAATACCTTATATTGGGTCACCGGAAATCAAATCAATTGCTCCAGTGGCTTACCAAGCAGATCAAGTTGTTGACGTTCCTCACATTAACTTCATCTTCGAGCAAGTTCTTAATTTGAAGCAAAAAGAATTAACAGTTGATGAATATACCTGCCAATTTCGAGAGTTGCAAGATATCTATGAACTAAAGGAGACTATAACACATATCTTGGGTCGTTATATCAGAAGCTTGAGACCAGACATCTTGGAGAATATAAATTGTTAAGGCATACTTAGAAGCCTTTCGTGTTGACTGTATGCTTAGACAATCTCGCATGCAACAATGTGTATCTCAACACACAAGGGCCAAGAGCATATGTTGTGGAAAGACTTTTTGCCAGAGAAGATAATCCCACACTTGTCACTCGCCGCTTCCTCAGCACAAATGAAAAGGAAGAAGAAGAATGGAGACATACAAAGAAATTCCACACGACACACGTAGGTGAGAGTTAAAGATAGAGCCATTAATTTAGCCATTGACAAGGATAGTGCATTCAATTTTGTTGCACAAGAGGTTATTGACAAGCTTCATTTGCCAATTGAGAAACTTCTGAAGCCCTACCAGGTCACGTGGTCTTATGATTATGTCATTCCCGTAACTCATAGATGCTTGGTATCATTCAAGGTTCGTAATTATGAAGACAAAATTTGATGCAATGTGATCCATATGAATATTGCTCATATTATTTTTGGACAACAATGGCTTTTTTATCAGAAAGCATCCCATGATAAAGAGATGAATACACATATGTTTGCGTGGGAAGGAAAATGGATTGCACTCCATCCATTACTATTAACAGCCTAGTCTTCATCTGCACCATCATCTTCAACTGAAGAAACACAAAAAGAGCAAAAAGAAGAAATTCAAAACCATGACATCATGATTACACCAAAGGTGATGCCAACTATGACAACTGATATTAAGGATGCAGCAACTGAGTAAGATCAAGGCAAACCTAAACTCATGAAAATTTCAGAACAAGTAGAATATGTTCAAGATAGTGTTAAATCAAAAGCCACAAAAGGTTGAGGAAGAACAAGGCAAGAAGAAATTGAAGACTTTGAGCAAGTTTATGGCGACACTGACTTCATGGGTTCAGACAACATTGATCAAGAAAATGTCATCCATGAGCCGCCAAGACTTGAGGAAGAAAAGAGACAAACAAATATTCAAGACTTTGAGCAGGTTAACAAGAATACTGAACATTCAAAAAATCTAATTGTAACTTTGCTTTCAGCAAATACAATTGGTTCCTGAGAAATCAAATCAGTTGATTTAGTGATTTCACAAGCAGATCAAATTGTTGAGTTTCCCAACATTGACTTCATCTTTAGGGACAACCGATAGATATATGAGGATTATGACCTGTTTGCATGGCTACAGTTAAGGCATCTAATGGTGAGATTATACATCCAAGTAAAATGTACACATCAAAAGATGCCACACCTCTAATATACTCTTACCTGGAGGAAATGGACGCATTAAACTTCTACGGCATGTATAGAAAATAAAGATCAAAAGATACATCAAAAGGTTGTGCGATTGATTTTCGATCCAAGAGGACCTTTCCCCCAACTTGTGGTTGAATTCTTCCCAGCAATTCTTAAGTTGGCAAACTTGTCAGAGTCAAGTTTTTCCAAGCCGACAAGAGCTAATGTAAGCTAGATCCAATATTTGGTGCAGCATTGATGGGCCACTTGATAACCCCACTGGATCCATGATCTCCTCAAGATCAGGGATCCTAACCTTAGTTAGATAGTTTTAATTATTTATTTATTTCCTATTTTATGTTAAGTTGAGATTAGGACTTAATTTAATTTAGTAAGCCATGATTATTTAGGATTAGTCTTTCCTATAACAACAGCCCCTCTTATATAATAAGGAGCCCTCTAATGTAATGGACATGCTTAATTCAATTAAAATTATCAGATTTTTCTCTCATTGTGGTGTTTACCGTGAGTGTTATTGTGCCCTAATGCTGGAATCCATCTCTGGATTCGAACAATCCTTTGGAAAATTATTCTCTACTCGATCGGAGATCCAGGGCTGCACCACTTAAGGGTCCAATCCATAAAACTGTTATATTACATGACGCAATCATGTAAAGTGGTTAGAATAAAGATAATCCCTTGCAGTTAAAGTTGCTTATCCTCTTGTACGCTGATTATAAATAGAATGGTTGGCATCCAAAAGGACGATCGAAGAATTCCCTCTATCTCTCTCACCTTTGTAATATGGAATTAAAGCCTGACGGAAGCAAGATCCCATGACGACTTCTCCAAGCAAGGGGACTCCTTCGTCCATTCCTTGCCCTCCTTGGGCTCTCAGCAATATCTAGATCAACAAGCTCCGAGAGCTTGTGCTGGTGCTTAGCATCACTGGCAGTCAAGAGACCATCAAAGAACCATTGTTCACAATCAAGTAATCAAAGGCAACAAGACTCATGACTGAAACAACCATTTCTCGACTACATCTCTAGGCTTTCAATATTCGGATTCTCTCACAACGAGATATCTATCCTCTTTTACATTCTGGATTCAAGATTCATTTGTGACTGAGAACTCTCTTCATTTGTGGTGGGCCACTCTTACTCATGAGAGGCTACTTCAGTACACATTTGGCTTCTTCATCTCAGCCTTTGACTCCCCATATCTTGTTTCATGGAGTCAGAAGTATTTAACTGCATTTGCAATAGGATGGCTTGTTGTCACTGGATCAAGTTTGTCTGCCCCGGTGGACATTTAGCAGATTTTAACATATATTTTTAGAATCCTTTGATGTGGATTATCAACCATTCTAGTTCTGTACCTTTCCCGGTCCATTCTTCATCAAAAACCATACAAATCACTAGAGATTGAACTGTTTCACAACTTTCATAGGCACCATCGTACTTAACTAGTTTATCTCCATCAATATAAAGGCTGATCTAAGATAGTTGCATTTCAAATTCATTACGAGCATTCTAGTGCAATATGGGAGGACGCCCAAGCCAGAATTTCTACATTCTTCCATATCTAATTTTTGGTTGTTGGCTCTTCTGAGATATTATCTACATTTCTTTTGCAAGCAACATTCAAAATAGTGGCCACTAGACATTATCGGCCATAGCAGTTGAGGCCACTAGTCCAATGGCAGACCCAAGATTTTCGTTTGGGTGGTGCGGGCAAAGAAGTCAAATACTAAAATCGATTCTTTTTAAGGTTTAATTCAAGGAATTTATCGAATCACCACACCCACACGCTAACACCTAGGTTTGCCCAATGCTGCTACACTATCATGAAAATAACAGCACTACAGTCTAAAACCTAGTAGAGCTAAGCATTGTAAATTTAAAACTTTGTTTTTCCTATTCTTCCACTCCATAGCATTTCCTAAAGTTATCACTACCCTTACATGGTTTCAAATCACTAAAAACCAGGTTGGTTGCTACACAAGATTTGGATTTTTTTTACCACTTACAAAATTCACACCGCTATACCACTTGTTATTGTCCACGACATTGAGTTTGGCATTGGGCACAATGCCTACCGCAACCGCTATTTTATCCTTGCTTGAAAGGACTTAATGGCTTCTAAAAAGAATGAAATTCTACAAACAAAGTTAAACAAAAAGAGTCATGATAATGGCCCAACAAATGAGGCTTCCCTATCATCCCCTTCACTAGAAGCATGTCTGCCACACCAATGATTTCTCTTCCTGCATGACAAATATCCACCTGAAAATAGGATGAATGCCTTAACTGGCTCAAAATGAAAGGAAATGTACAAGGACCCCTTACCAAGGGAGCCACCTAATTCACCACTTCAAAGAATCACTTTCCAGAACCAATCTGCTTGAAAAAGACTGCAAAAATATCTTCAAAGTATCATAAAAAACAAGCAGCTTGGCTTCATCAGAGTCATTCACATCAATACGCACAAAAGAAAGCTAACAATTCATCTCCATTAAGGACTCCACCAGTGCCTCCAATGCTAACAGACTAGATTATATTATCTCTATCAGCCATTTTTCACGTTGTTCCTTTGTCTTATATCTTTATCAACCTTTTCAATCAAGCAGAAGATTTGTCCAAAGTTTCTCCACCATTGCAGCCTCATTGACTAAGTTGACAAAAATGTTCGCACCATTTTGAATCATCAAAAACCATTAACGATGCACGAGGATGGAGAAATCCAAGTTAAGTGAAATTCCTAGAAAATTCATCGAAATTCAGCAAAGCTCAAAATCAATAGTTTCTTGACTCAATTCCTGCTCTTAAGAAGTTGTCTCTCCACTTCTCTCACTGCCAGCAAAATCAAATCTACTCATGTAAGTAAAACCAGAGCTACAGCCAACAGTAGTAGAACGAGAAGAAGAAAGAACAGCAGAACCAGCAAATAATAACTGACGAACAAAAGAAGATGAAGAAGGATCATAGCACACTCTCTAACTCTCTCTCGTTGAAGAATTCAGGTAAGGACTGAAAAGAAGAAGAATGAAGGAGAAGAAGAAAGAAGCGAGCAGAAGAGGTCCAAAGTTACTGCACAATAACTTGGACGGTAAATTTTCCAAATTTTTGGAAAGCCCTTTTTCACAGAAATTTCTCATTTCTAATCGAATGGCGCACTAAACCAACGGAGTCCAAGAACTAAAGATGCTCAAAATAATGTCCCCGAGCCAAAGATGCAAAGGAATCAAAAAACATATATTTACATATAACCCCCTAACCTTCTCTCAAATTACAGATAGGTCCAACTATGGTTAAACCACACCCCCCCCCCCCCCCCACACAAGACACTAATCTAAATTAATTCTAACATCACAGTCTAGATTAGAACTAATTAACAACATTATTAAATAATTAATCACACGAAAAATCTGGGATCTCACACATTCAATTTTATTGTGTTGCACTCAAACAAATCTTTAGCTTCCATATGCATAATATATATATATATATTTTTTATCAGCATATGTTCTATACATTTCTGGTGCACCTTTACGTTGAAATACGATATGAGAACTCTTTGATTAATACTTGCAACATGTACTAAAAGATCTTTTGCACTAGGGGTTTGCCAGAATGTCATTTTTTTAAGCCTAGAGAAACCATGTTAGCACAAAATACCACACTGAAGACGCTCCAAGACAAAACTTCAAACCATTTATTTCTTTTCTCTTCAGATATACAGCTTATAAAAAAATATGAAGCTTCCAAAACTCTCTTGGACATTTTGAAAAGAAAGTCTAAGTTAATGAAACAGATATAAGGACTGGATCCTCATAAAAGTTGCCTTGATCATAATCAATGACTCTAAGAAAAAGAAACTAGCTTATCTGAGAATAGAATTGTCATCAAATCTTCACAATGGGTCTCAATCTGCATCTGAAGCCTTTTAAGACTTCACCAACAACCGTCTTATATTTTTGTTCCCTAGTGAGAAACATTCTTTAACTGAAAATGTCAAATCTCCACTAATATCCTGAAGATAGTAGTAGTTTACAGAGGACCAAATTTTCATAATATGTCCCTTGTATATCACTTATTTGGTAGAAACAGAGAGACATCCTCCAGTCAACACATCTAACCTTTACCAAATCATCCTTCAGGTCACTTTCTGGTAAAATCAATATCCATTTAATCAGCATGAAGACCAAAGTTTCTCAGGGGTTTACTGAGATCCACTGTACTGAGTTAAGAGAACAAGAACAAGATGCAAAGTTCCTTCAACTCTAAAACATTCAAAAGTGAATAAATTTGCCTGGACTTAGTTGTTCCAGGAAGTTTTCCAGATTCATAAAGAAGGGATTGAAACAGACTAGTATGAGTTTACGCCATCTGGGCAAGAGAAAGTTATTTGAATGTCAACAACTGAGCAACATGTGTAAAACAATTGAGTAGCACCAAGAGTTTGCAACTGCATCAAACATCAATAGCATGTTTTGATGCTCAAGGGATACCTTACGATATGGCCACCTTATAAGACCATTCTCACGGCATATTTTCTTCAAGACACTGGTACAGACACCTGCATGATGCAAATAGTACATAACCATTATTTTTCTTCAAAGATATGAAACTAGAGTTTAGTTTCAAAAGACCATTGAAGAAGCTATTATTGAAATTAATAGGAACTCAACCATAGAAGAATTCACTTTTAATAAAGTTATGCAAAACATTTGCTCGAATTAAATTTGTCATAAAAATTGAAAAGGAATAAAATTCAATCATTTACTCATTTATTTATTTTGAACTACAATCGTTTTTATGTAAGCTGGAGCAAAGGGTCGGTAAGTAAAAGTTTTACTATACATGTCGATAGCCCACCAAGGGGAAGGGGTAGACCGAAGAGGGCGTGGATGGAAGTAGTAAAAATAAATCTGAAGAAGTGCAACCCATCCAAGGATATGGCTAAGGATAGATTAAAATGGAGAAACAAAATTTATGTGGCCTACCCCAACATAGTTGGGAAAAGGCTTTGATGATGATGATGTAAGTCGGAGCAACATGATCCAACAACATTGGCATCATAAATGACAAAAATAACAGCTAGGCAACATGCTGCCCACAAGGTCACTCCAACAGGACTTCCCATTTACATCTCTAAGAATGTGAACAAAAAAGAGAACCGGGACCTGTTTAGGAATTCCTCTAACCCATCGAATGAATCAACCAAGGCAGCTTGCTTCACCACTCGCCCAAACCATCACACATGTGGAATTTCATTCACCAATGAGTGCTAAGAGATCAACTTAACCACTTCCCATGCTCCAGAGAACAATGGAATCCCAAATCAGAAAGACCCACTCTGCCCAGATTTCCCAACATATTCCGGCTAGACTTTCGGGTTGACCATTCCATCAAGTGGAGGGGCCAAAAAAGGACATAGAAAATGCAGAATGTGATGGCTGTCAATTACCTCTAGCCAACACCACACCTGAAGCACAGATTATACCCAACTGAAAGACTAGAGGCTAGCACCCATGAGATCACTCGATTTTGCATTTGCAGAAAAAAAATATCCAAGCTGGCTGACAGATTCTCTTGAAGGGTATTTCTGATAAGAAGGCCTAAGACAGAAACAAAGACAATCCCAGGGCGACATACCTTAAAGTAAAAATGGGCATGTGTAGAAGAGAAGTTGACTCAAATAATGATGATGACAATAATCATGATTCACCAGTGATGGACACTTCATCACCTAGAAAACAGTAATCTAGAGAAATAAAGCATAATCCTGCAGAAAACCAAATGCCCAGAGGAACATTCCATACAAATTGGCAGTAGAAACAGAAATGCATAAACTGCACGCTCCATGTGCATACGCAATCATCAAATACAATCGATACATCAAACCAAATGCTAAATATACGAAAACAATCACTAAGATTAAAAAAAAAAAAAAAAAAGAAAAAAACCACCGAATTCGGCCGAGGGAAAGCATAATCTATCAATAACCGAAGGACCCATATGAGCATTCCAATCTATATTGACAAAGAACAAAAATCGCTGGTTCGATAGGGAAAAGAAAAGTTCAGTATTAACAAGACATCAAATGCATCAACTCAAATACTAAATATACCAACACAGTACGATTCACGACAAACACCAGAATCAAGCCAAGAGAAAGCAAAATCCAGCAAAAAATGGAAGTACCCAACCCAAATGAGAATTTAAGAAAACAATGGCAAAATAGCATAGAATTCAGCAGAAGAAAGGAGAAAAAGAAAGCAATTACCAAGAATATTAGCGGCCTCTGCAATGGGCATAGAAAAGAGCTTGGAGACTTCATTAAAGGAAACGGAGTCATTGAGCACTACGCTTCCTCCATCGGTCCGCTGAGAGCTCTTATCTGTTTCTGTCATCTAAAATTCAAATTGCTACCGGACACATATACAAAAATTCCAAGTGAGATCGGATCCTCTGTTGGAAATTTGACGGGCGAGCATGCACTGGAAAGGGCTCTCTAGTCTCTTGCAACTTTTGTGGCTGCACTTCCACCTGTGATGACCTAAAATCTTTTTGACCAAATGTTTAGTGCTCTAGTGGAGTATTGGAATCTGTAGGCTTGCACCTTTGGATGCCTGGGAGAACTTGGAGAAAAGATTGGTCCCACACTGCCACGGATTTGCATTGCTACTAAAGTCATGACGTGGTACGTACAGCTAGATGGTCGGCTGTTGATTCATTAATGAATGTTGAAACACTTGTGAAAACGTCTAGAACGTTCAAACTTGAGGGCCCATTTTCATGATCCAGATCGTTCATCTTCTTTGGAAGGTTGAAAATAGGTTGGAGGTCAAATTTGGGATCTCGATTCATCATTTATCTTTAGAGAATTTTTTATAATTAAAAAAAAAAAAACTCATGACCGTGTGGATATACCAAGCTCATACAGGCAATTACTGTTTTATATTTCGGTCTTGTGGTCCCCCTAAATCATGATCCAAAGCATTCATTATCTTTAAATGCGGTCAATGGCTAGGAGTTGCCATAGATTCATCATAGATTTTGAGATTTTGCAAAAAAGTCCAAACCCTAAAAACTAAAATTTCTCCCCATTTGCTCGATCCAAACCTTTCATTGTTTCTAAAAAAACAAAAAACTGTCAAAGCTAAATTTTTAGGTCTTCATTCATCATGTATCATGAGAAATTTGTGAAAAACTTAGATATGTTAGATGCTATATAGATGGTAGAACTCTGTAGTGTTTGCCAAACATGAATTGTGATTTTTTTTTTCCCTAAACTATACAGTAAGGATACCATAATAACAAGTAACAAAGAGATCCTCGGGATAGAGGATTTTCCTTTCCCTAATGAGGATGGTTAAGAATGATCAACCAGTAGACCCACTTAGAAAAAAAAAACAAAAAACAAAACTAGCCAGTTTCCTTATAGTCTACATAAGATTTCACTTAAATGTTCCATAATTAGAAAAATAGCTTTGAGAGCACTTAGGTGAAATATAATAAAATAAAAATAAAAAAAACATTTCGTATAGATTAATTTATTAGTGGGATTATTATATTAGAGTGAAATTTCTTACGAAAAACGAGTAAATTCTTTTGTGGCTCAATAATGATTTCAGGACCTACAGGCTAAAGCGTTATGTACACAGTGGAGATAGAGAAAATAGAAAAAATAAAATAAGAAAAAAATGATAGAAGAGTTAGACGAGAGTGGGTGTCACACCTCCAAACCTGATTGCCACAAAGATTCGTATCTCAGGGCATGAGTCATGGGCATTGAGGTTCTGTGAGTGAGTAGGGGTATACAAAAAATCTATCGATTCATAAAACTAATTCGATCCGATCTGCAATTTTTTAACTAATCAGAT
Source organism: Sextonia rubra (assembly GCA_037013555.1). NCBI lineage: Eukaryota > Viridiplantae > Streptophyta > Magnoliopsida > Laurales > Lauraceae > Sextonia > Sextonia rubra. Next base: position 15,262,097 of record JASUAD010000011.1, read on the forward strand.
GGTTATTAGTTTTGTGACGGATTGAAAAGATGTTAATCCGTTAGTAACGGTTTAGTGACGGATTTTACCCTTAATTTGTGGATTTAAATCAATTCAAACCGTTGAAATGAAAAAATATATATTTATTTATGTTTTATATAAAAAAAATATTAAAAGGCAACATTTTAGCCATTCATTATCCAGCTTTCAACATCAGCCATTCACTCTCCATATAAAATAATGAGAAAATAGTAGGCACCACACTTAACAAATTGAATGGTTTTAACCAAACCAAACTATTGATCCACAGTTCGATTCGGTTCAATTTATAATGGGCAATGGATTGGCTACGGATTATAAAATTGTCAATTCATAGGTAATAAATTAGTGACGGATTAGGCTCAATCCAATCTAATTCAAACCATGTACACCCTTAGGAGTAAGGATACCATAATTCACCAAATCTGGGAGTGAGGATACAATAATAATTTCATCATTGCTTTGGATCTCAGAGTTCCAACCATCACTTTCAAATCACTAACCCAAATCTTAAATATGAATTATTTTAAAAAAATATTAGTTGGTTAAAATTAAATTTTTCTATGAAATGGTTAAGAATGGAAACAACTCATCAATTTTTTTTTGTAGTTTAAAATTTAATCAAATAAAATCATCAATTTCTTGTCCAGTCTCATTTTTTTCTCTGCTCCCATCGTCATCTCCGATAAATTGTGCTTATCATGATTATCATCAATGTCTTCAACCACAACATTTTTAGCATCACCACCACAGACAAAAATAAAAAAATAAAAAAAAATATACCTTATATATATAAGCATATAAGAACTCAGACTCAGATTCACTCAATATGATTTTTTTTAATTTAAGTATAAAGACATGAATTATTATTATTATTATTATTATTATTATTATTATTATTAATGTACCTCATCATCTCCATGCAATACTAGATCTTTAACCTTAGTGATCCATTTTTACAGTAACAAAATAATTTGAATGCTTAGTGGATCAAATTGATCTCTTTCCAATTGATGTTCTCTTAGACATAAATTATAGGAAATGAACACCAATTCAGTCAATCATTTGCGTCCCACCTATTACGTCTTTTGTTAAGTTCATGAATTTGCATCAATTATGCATCATTCGAAGTTAGATTTGGGACTTAATTAAGTTAAATGCATCATTATTCATTCAATTTCATCATTTCATGCATCTTCATGTAAAAATTGAAATTTGCACCTTTTTTACATGTTTTTTGCATTATTCAAAGAATGTTTGCAATTTTTTTCCTAAAAGTCCCAATTATAGTAAAACTTTATCCAAATAGGTCCCGCTTCAATATAGGCTCGTCAATATTTTATTGGTTGAATTAGAATATGCAGGAAATGAAATTTATAAAACTCACAAAACCCTAGGGATGATTTGGGTCCCATTATTTGAAGATTCACACCCTTAGAGTTCATCTGCTTGTAGACCTACTTAAGATCAGCTACGGCTTCCAAAAGCTCTTATCTCATCCTATTGTATCAAGGAATATTCTTCTAACTTAACTAACAAATCAAAACTACTGCAGAAATAAAGTTCATTGCAAATTAGAATTCAAAAATCAATCCCGTTTTTCTCAAGACAAGCTATCTTAAAATTGGCCATAAATCTCAATCCGAACGTTAGATCGATATAAATGACCCACCGTTAAAAAACTCTTTTAAAGTAAATATCCATCGAGCCAAGATTAAACAAATCGAAGTTAAAATGAGAAAGTTATGGGCCACAACAACAAAAGTCATTTTTAGCGATAAAAATTCGACGACATTTTGAATTTTGGTCACTATTTTCCAAAATTAAATATTCATGTCATTGCCTGAAACGAAAATGTGGATTATTTAGGGATGACAAGTTTCAATGGTCGCGAAAAATTTGGCACCAAAAAATGGAGTTGGCGCCAGCAAGAGGGAAACTTTTTCCAACGATACTCATTATTGGACGACATGTTATTTTTTTCAGTAAATCATTGGCACCATATACAATATTAAAAATATTCCACGATAAAACTTTTTCCAACAAAACGATATCATTGCTAAATTCCTGAAAATAGTCTGCCACAAAATTATTTCACCACGAAATCCAAAAAAATTAGGGAATAATGTAATTGGATTTGGCACTTGGTTTTGATCAATATTGGTCCCCAATTTTTTATAATCTAGGTGAGAGTCTTACCAGTATCTTATCTTTTTCGCAATCACACCCCCATTGAGTTCAACCAAAAAGCCAACCAACCATCCAAACACCCCAACTAAGGTAAGCATTTTTCTTTTACTTCTTCCTTCTTTGTCTTTTCTTTTTCTACTACTTTCTTCTCTTTTTTGTTTTTTTTTTTTTATTTTTCCTTGCTGGGTTTGGGGCTAGGGTATGACAGATGGCAAGGAGTTGGGATTGGGGTGTCAATGACTAGCGCTTGACGAGGATGAGAAGTGGGATGGACTAGGGTTTTGTGGAGTAGGGTTATGGGATTTTTTTTTCAAGTTAGGGATAGGGTTCTCTGTGCCCAGGGTTTCTGTAAAGGGTTAGAGCAAGGTGGTTTCTGCAGGGATGAGATGGTATGGGAATGGGTCAACAGGATGGGGCTAGGTTCATTAAACAGAGATGGGTAAGGGGATTGGTCTTCAGATGTGGGAATGGGTTTTTGGGGAGGGTAGGGACGATTGGGCAGGTCTATTACAGTGAGACATCTATCTTGATCTCGCACTCAAACAGCCTGCCATAGGCACCAATGAAGGCCCTAAAACTGAAAGGCTAGAATCGTAGGCCCATTGTTTTTCTCCTGCTCAATGCTACTGCAGATTTCTCCTTCTACTTTCTCGTCCTCTCCCTCCAGTCCACCTTCTTCACCCCCCTCATCTCTCTCGATCAATAATAGCAAGGAGGAAATCTAGATTCTCTCCTACTTCCAATCCAACCTTTAGCAATCTGTGGTGAGTTTTCAATCTTCAAATTGAATTGCCACTAATGTGGATCTTTCTCTTTTTCTTCCTTCAGATCTGATACAACTTGTCTATTGTTTGCTCATTCACGTACGCACAGAGATTAATTAAATAGACCCTTGGAATTTTTATATTTAATTGTATTTAATTGTCCATTTTGTATATTATAGGTAGTATTCCATAGATGCAAATTATCCATTTTATATATTATAAGCAGTATCCAATAATATGAATGTAGTGTTGATGTATGTTGAATGTGTGTGAAGTTGATATGTTGTAGGTTTAATATGAAGAATGTATGCTGAATGTATGTTGATGTATGTTGGAATGTGAAGAATTTCACTTTGAATGTGTATTGAAAGTGAAGTTGTACACATTGCAGGTACTTGTAAAAGTTGAAATGATCCATACCTATAATTGTTAGGTAAAATGACACATTATTTAGTGACGACGTCATCACTATTTAACCCTAGGATTTTAACATTTTCGGTTCTGGAAAGTGACAACGTCGTCACTAAATAATACTAGGCATATTTTATTTGGTTATGGACGGTGATGACGTTGTCACTGATTAACACTAGGCATGTTTTTTTAGTTTCTAGAAGGTGACGATGTCGTCACTGAATCACAGTAGGCTAGTAGTGAAATTGGCAACATCGTCACTTTTAAACGCTAGGGCTAATACCTCTTCGTTTCTGGAAAGTGATGATCACGTCACTTTTAAACACTAATACTTGTTCGCTTTTAGAAAGTGACAACGTTGTCACTATCACTATTACGATTAATACTTATTCAATTATGAAAAGTGATGACGTAGCCACTTTTTAACACCATGATTGCTTCATTTTGGTTTTGAATAGTGACATCGTCGTCACTTGTTAACACTCAAAAAATTTCTCTACATATGCCAAAATGTGATTAAACTCAATTAATACATTCATCTACTATAGGTTTAAAGGACCTTACAAAACAATTAAATGCAAAGCAGTTCACAAGCATTCTATTACAATTTAGATAACTGAAAAAACACATTCATTGTTAAATAGAATGATTTCAACACTTAAGTCGGTTGTGGCCTCTTTCTTCGCAATTCACACATGTGACTACCCGACGTTGCTGGTGCCTATCTTTAACGCAAACTCGATTTTTCTTTGACTGCCCAGGTTGTTTTGAAGCATGTGGAGGTAAAATTCACTGATTCAAAGTATGTTCCCATTGTCTAGTGTCACGAGTACGATGAATAACTTCACTATATGTTGCTCAATAAACACTTGTTAGGTACAATTCTCAATATATTTGTACGGATAAATACCTCTAATATTCATGCAAGCCAAAGAATGTTTACATGAGATTCTCATTATTTTCCACTGGCGACATGTAACACTCCGACCCAGCTTGACCTCGTTTAGCAGTTAATTAATCTTATTTTCGTTGCTAATCATGTTTTGTTTGAATTTTGTTTTTGTTGTGGGTCATGGATAGGTAGTTGAGTTGAGTTTGACCTGGATTAAGTAGATCAAGCCCTTTTTCGTAATTTTAACTTTTCTAAGACATGGTCATTTTTGCATCATCTTGATGTCAACACGTGTCTTTCATTGAGCTCGTCAACTTTCGTAACTACGTCGTTTACAAACGATGTCGTATGATTCCATTGGACCAGGATTTGACTCAAATTGAAAATAGAATTATGACTTGGACTCTATTGTAATTTGGACTTCCCCTTAGCTTATATAACTTCAGACCATCGACAAACTCACGTTCTCTCTCTCATTTTCCTCATTGTGCATGTGAAGAGCTTTCTCTTCCTCTCCTGAATTCTCTCCTCCATCGATCAAGCTCAATTGAGGGATTTTGGTTCTTTGCAAGCTCTATTGTGTTGATTGTGAGGTGAGTTGGGGATCCTTCCATCTCTCTCTCATCTCCTTCCTTTATTTCTCCTCTTTCTTGTTTCCTTGTTGCATGACGTGTCTGTGCTTTGAGATTCTTTCCATTTCTCATGCATGCGTGTTGTTTGGTTGGTGTTAGGTTGTGTTTGGACCCAAGGACATCAGTTGTGTAATTGAATTCAAATTCAGGCAAGTATAACCATAATCTGTAAGAACCCATGTTGGTATGCATTTGATTTTGGTTAGTTCACATGAATTTGTATGGAAAAATGTGTTTACAGCCCATTTGATTACTACTTTATCTATCCCTATTGGATATTTGCAATTCTGATGATTTCACAGGCTTTCTGTACGTGATTCAGAACATTGACTTCGTGCATGTACGGCTAAGCCATATGTCACTTACGGCTTAAAGTCCAGAGAGGGTGAAAATCCAGTTTTCCTCTACGGCTAGGGCACGGCTAAGTCGTGCATTGCACTACGGCTAAGCCAAACCTCAGTCGTGGCCCAGCCGTAGATCAATACAGGGTGCCTTTTTCTGGATTAACTGAGGGCAACCAAATTGATAGACCTTCTACGGCCCAGCCACGGCTAAGCCGTAGAACACACACGGCTAAACCGTAGAACAAAATACGGGTGAACCGTAACAACGGATGAACAATAAAGGGAACCGCGGTGGAGCCGCAGTGCATATTACGGCTACGCCGTAACATGCCTACGGCTAAGCCGTACGTTCATCTACGGCTAAGCCGTATCAACACTAGAATAATGAAGAACAAGGATAGGTGTAAAGGAAAGACCGATATGGCCTTCATGATAGAATGTAGAGCACTTAGACCTGCCCAACGGAATGTGATACAATGCGTGAATGATCTCGAGGGCTGCGAATCATTCATGTTCATTATCCGGATGTTAAGCACCTCCCCATGGATGTTGGTTTAAGGGACTTCGTGCACCGCCCGATTCAATGCAACACTAGACAACGGTGCATCGAATAACTTAAAACTACATCATCATGCACGGTTAGAAACACCGGATAACTAGATTAGAGTTGGCTTGTAACTAAAGATGATCCGATTTCGCATGATTTGTTGCATAACATACTGCATTCGATCATTGATCTCTACTCTCTAATATCTGATTTTCCGTTACTTTCACAATGTGGTTCTTTACCTTGAGTATGCATGTATAATTTCACGTATAAGACATGTACACAGATATGCAAGTATGATATGTTGTCACAATCTACTCAGGGTTTTCATGATTGACTCTGTATGGTCAGGCACTACTTAGCCTCAGCCTTAGGATCCCGACGGGGTGAATTTGGTATAGTTTACATGGCCTTGCTGCAGTAAGGAAACGTCTTGGGGAACCGGACCCTAGGAAACCGAGACCCATTGTACCCTGGCCCGGACAATGGTGTTCTTTGCACGATACAAGATCCCTCTTTTGGGAGCATATGGCAATGTAGTAGCCACTAGTTATGTACACTGCATGTATCTATTGATTTGCATAGCATATTTCTTTCTTGCATGACAGCCTAGTATACGAAAATGCCTTATTTAATTTACATGATGTTCTTTATTCTATTAGACACAGCGTGCGTTAACTTGCTATGGTATATACTTTGCTGAATCGTCGTATTCACAGTTGTTTTTGGTGTTGCAGGCCCAAATACCCCTGCCGAACCCTCGCCGGTCGGCCAGACTCCAGATGAGACCTCCGAGGCCCCATCAGGCCTAGAGGAGTGGATGTGATCACTCCACGGGAGAGCGTTCTTGACATGCATGGCATTGGAGTCTTGTTTCTTGTTTTGAGGATCTTCATACTTGTATATGTCATGATTGTATATATTATTTTGTTCATTTTGTAAGACCTTCATATGAAATTATGTCAGTTCTTTCTTCGTATTCTCTTCTTGCACTGTTAGTTTGATGTTTCTGATATTTACAGCTTCCGCGTACATGTTTGGCACGTGTGAATGTTCCCTTGTGCGTGTGCATTTAAACTCGGTCTACGTGTACATGCACGGGAGTACGTGTGTCATTAGGTTTGGCTTTTGCTAACGCCCGAACTATGGGCTCGGGTTGTGACATACGTATTGTATGGTATCAGAGCATTCCTTGTTCTAGATGATAAGCATGTAGGCATGTAGGATCGTGGTGAGGATACGATTATTTCTTTGTGATCTTTCTAGATTTTTGGGGCCTGTTGGGCGCAATTGTTTTGTGTTTGTGTCTGACTCTTTCCATTTTACAGGATGGCGTCAGGTTCGGTTTCTCAACAGAACACCGGAAACAATGAAAGCGGATCCGCACCGTCACCGCAGACACAGAATATAGATGAACGCATCCTCATGTTATTTCAGTCCCTACAGGCACAATCGCAAGCAATGCAAAACTTACAAGCACAAGTGACAACCATGTTAGACTGCCAAAGCCAAGCCCCAGCTCAGTCACATATAGACCAGCAGGTGGTTTGCAGCCTCGAGAGAATGACCCGAATGCCCTCTACGATAAATTTCGCAAGCGAGGAGCTATTGAGTTCGATGGGACAGAAGAGCCATTGAAGGTAGAATAGTGGCTGGAGCAGACAGAGGATGTCTTTGAGACCGTCGTGTGCACGAACCGGCAGAAAGTCGGACTAGCAGCCTCCATGTTTAGAGACGTCGCAAAAACTTGGTGGAAAAGCGTGAAAGACTCATACAGAGACATTCCTAGTGCGACGGTTTGGGAGATGTTCAAGCAACAGTTCAAGAGGAAGTTCATCCCGGCTCACGTGTTTCGAGCCAAGGAGGTTGAGTTTTTAGCTCTCCGCCAGCAGCAGATGACCGTGGCAGAATATGTGAATAAGTTTACTCAGTTGTCGCACTTTGCTCCGGATATGATCAGTTCGAAGAGAGGAAGGTGAATCGGTTTGTTGAAGGTCTACATCCCCGGTACATGCATCACGTGATTGCGTTTCAGCGTCCGGCTACGTTTGATGATGCAGTGGACATGGCCTATTCTGCTGAGGCCATCCACCAAGCTACGAGAGCCGTTGAGCCTAAGCGACAGTCGCCTTTCAGTGCACGAGGACAAGTACAGAATAAGACAAAAGGCCAGCAGAGTACTTCCAGTTCTGCCGGAGTGACTTGTGGGCATTGTGGCAAGGGCCACACGACTGAAGCTTGTTGGAGGAAGGCAGGTGCTTGTTTCATCTGTGGTTCGAGGGAGCATATGATAGCCAATTGTCCTCAATATAGAGCCTCCCAGCCCCGACCATCTAGTACTACCTCTGGTGCAGCTCCTGGCAGACCCAGTGCATCTACAGCTCTAAGCAAGTCACAGTCAACTTGTCCAGGCTCGAGATAGCCTCGTCAGACAGCTCGTGCATACGCTGCTACCCATGAGAGTGCCGAGGATCCACAGGTGGTTGAAGGTACTGTTTTGATTTCGCACGTCGAGGCATTAGCATTGTTCGATTCGGGGTCTACACGGTCATACGTAGCACCTCATTTCGCCGAGCGGTTACATCAGCCGTCTAAGCCGTTGCCATATGTGCTGGTTGTATCCACCCCAGTTGGCAAGCGAGTGGAGTGTAGTGTATACTACCCCCATTGCGACGTGCAGATTGCAGGTCATCAATTACCTGTTGATTTGATCCTGTTGTTGATGCTGGACTTCGACGTGATCCTTGGTATGGATTGGCTCGCTCGATATCGTGCCTGTGTTAATTGTTACAACAGGATGATCTTCTTCGATTTAAGCAAGAGTTTCCGTTTCGAGGGCAGTCAGCAGAGATGCCCCAGGCGTGTGATTTCAGCGTGTAAGGCAGATCGCTTGATCCACAGAGGGTGTGAAGGCTTCATTGCCTTTATCTCAGCGTAGAAAGAGACGAAACAGCTAGGTGAGATCCAGGTGGTCTGTGACTTTCCCGATATCTTCCCAGACGATGTGCCAGACTTACCCCCGGTTCGAGATGTGGAGTTCGCCATTGAGCTTGTTCCCGGCACGGCACTGATCAGCAAGGCTCCGTATCGCATGGCCCCAGCCGAATTGTCAGAGTTGAAGAAGCAATTGCAGGAGCTTTTAGACAAGGGTTTCATTCGCCCGAGCGTCTCACCTTGGGGTGCACCAGTCTTGTTTGTCAAGAAGAAGGATGGTACCTTTCAGATGTGCATAGACTACCGACAGCTGAACAAAGTGACTATCAAGAACAAGTATCCTCTACCCAGGATTGATGAGTTGTTTGATCAACTTCAGGGTGCATCATATTTTTCTAAGATTGATTTGAGGTCTGGATATCACCAGTTGAGGGTCAAAGAAGATGACATTCCTAAGACTGCCTTCAGGACTCGTTATGGACATTATGAATTCCTCATGATGCCTTTTGGACTAACCAACGCACCTGCAGCATTTATGGCATTGATGAATCAGATCTTTGCTCCTTTCTTGGACCAGTTCGTAGTTGTTTTTATTGATGATATATTGATATACTCTAAGTTAGCAGAGGAGCATAGGGAGCATTTGAGGAAAGCCTTGTCGTTGTTGAGGGAACATCGATTGTTTGCAAAGTTGTCGAAATGTGATTTTTGGCTTGAGCATGTGGCATTTTTGGGTCATATCATTTCTCGAGAGGGATTGGCAGTTGATCCATCTAAAGTAGAGGCAGTGGTGAATTGGCCTAGCCCTAAGACAGTGACAGAAGTTCGCAGTTTCCTTGGTCTAGCGGGTTACTATCGTCAATTTGTCCAGGACTTTGCTAAGATCTCTTCTCCTCTGACGAAGTTGACCAGGAAGAATGTACCATTTGATTGGACTGAGGAGTGTGAAGCCAGTTTCCGGACTTTGAAAGAGAAGTTGACTACGGTCCCAATGTTAGCTTTGCCAAATGGTAATGAAGGGTTCGTGGTGTATTCCGACGCTTCTCGAGTTGGTCTAGGCTGTGTGTTGATGCAGCACGGGAAGGTTATTGCATATAGATCGAGACAGTTACGAGTTCATGAGAAGAATTACGCTGCCCATGATTTGGAATTGGCAGCCATCGTGTTTGCATTGAAGCTGTGGAGACATTATCTGTATGGTGTGCAATTTAAGGTTCGTTCTGACCACCACAGTTTGCAGTACTTATTCACGCAGTAGGAGCTGAACATGAGACAGCGGAGATGGCTTGAGCTTATTGAAAATTATGACTTCCTGATCAAATATCAGCCAGGCAAGGGAAATGTGGTGGCAGATGCACTCAGCAGGAAAGCAGAGTCTGTGCAGCTATTGAGCAGTTTCCTCTTAGAGTTCCATGGTCTCCTTGTTGAAGTGAAACAAGTGGATGAGTGCGTGACTTTGGCTAGTACGCTAGTGTTTCAGCCTGAGATGATTCAGCAGATGAAAGACAGGCAATTTAAAGATCTAACCTTAAAGCGCATTCGAGACCACATTGGAGACAGACCCGATTTCAGACTAGAAGATGGTGTACTATACTTTCGGAGTAGGTTGTGCGTGCCAGCAGTTGATAATTTCAAGGAGAAACTGATGAACGAAGCGCATTACGCTCGATATGCGATGCACTCAGGCAGCACAAAGATGTTTCGGAATCTCAAAGATCGCTTCTGGTGGAACAACATGAAGAGAGAAGTAGCAGGTTTTGTTGCTCGATATTTGACATGCCAGAAGGTGAAAGCAGATCATCAGAGACCGCCAGGCTCATTGCATCCTTTGCGTATACGCAGTGGAAGTGGGAACACATCACCATGGACTTCGTTTCCGGATTACCGCCGACGAGCAGGAAGAACAACGTCATTTGGGTGATTGTAGATCGATTGACAAAGTCAGCCCATTTCATCCCTTTTCGGAAGGGTATGACGTTTTTAGAGATGGCAAGGAAGTTCGTGGATGAGATCGTCAGGCTCCATGGTACCGCCGTGTCGATTGTATCCGATCGTGACAGCCGTTTCGTTTCATCTTTCTGGAGAGCTTTCCAAGAGGCTATGGGTACGAAGTTGAGCTTCAGCACGGCATACCACCCACAGACAGATGGGTAATCAGAGCAGACTATTCAGACTTTGGAGGATATGTTGCGAGCCAGCGTGTTGAGCTATGAGAAAGAATGGGATCTTCACCTATCGTTGTGCGAATTCGCCTACAATAACAGCTTCCACGAGAGCATTGGGATGGCGCCATATGAAGCATTGTACGGGAAGAAGTGTAGAACTCCGGTATGTTGGGAAGAAGTTGGAACTCGGAGTTTTCACGGACCGACGATCATTGCCGAAACTACGGAGAAGGTACAGAAAGCAATTGAGAACTTGAAAGTTGCGCGGTCGAGGTAGAAGAGTTATGCGACACTCGCAGACGGCCATTAGAGTTTCAAGTTGGTGAGTGGGTTTTTTTGAAGGTCTCACCGATGAAGGGTACAATCCGTTTCGGCCAGAAAGGCAAGTTAGCTCCACGATATGTCGGACCGTTCGAAATCAAGAGTCGGATTGGTGATTTGGCCTATCGATTAGATCTTCCCGAGATGTTTTCAGGAGTACACAACGTTTTCCATGTTTCGATGCTTCGGAAATATGTTCATGATCCCTCCCATGTCATTCATTACGACGAGGTTCAGATTCAGCCGAATGCTGCATACGTTGAGCGACCGCTCCGTATCGTGGGAACCCGAGAGCAGATACTCCGCACTAGGACAATTCGATGGGTCAAAGTGCTATGGGAGCATCACAGTCCCGATGAGGCTACTTGGGAGTTAGAAGAGCAGATGGCACGATAATATCCCGATCTGTTTTCACAGGTATGAGCGAGTTAGTGTTCATTCCGAGGACGGAATGATTCTCAAGTAGGGGAGGATGTAACACTCCGACCCATCTTGACCTCGTTTAGCGGTTAATTAATCTTGTTTTAGTTGCTAATAGTGTTTTGTTTGAATTTTGTTTTCGTTGCGGGTCATGAATAGGTAGTTGGGTTGAGTTTAACCTGGATTAAGTAGACCAAGCCCTTTTTCGTAATTTTAGCTTTTCTAAGACATGGTCATTTTTGCATCATCTTGATGTCAACACGTGTCTTTCGTTGAGCTCGTCAACTTTCGTAACTACGGCGTTTGCAAACGATGTCGTATGATTCCATTGGACTAGGATTTGACTTAAACTGAAAATAGAATTATGACTTGGACTCTATTGTAATTTGGACTTCCCCTTAGCTTATATAACTTCAGACCATCGACAAACTCACGTTCTTTCTCTCATTTTCCTCATTGTGCACATGAAGAGCTTTCTCTCCCTCTCCTGAATTCTCTCCTCCATTGATCAAGCTCAATTGAGGGATTTTGGTTCTTTGCAAGCTCTATTGTGTTGATTGTGAGGTGAGTTGGGAATCCTTCCATCTCTCTCTCATCTCCTTTCTTTATTTCTCCTCCTTATTGTTTCCCTGTTGCATGACGTGTCTGTGCTTTGAGATTCATTCCATTTCTCATGCATGCGTGTTGTTTGGTTGGTGTTAGGTTGTGTTTGGACCCAAGGACATCAGTTGTGTAATTGAATTCAAATTCAGGCAAGTATAACCATAATCTGTAAGAACCCATGTTGGTATGCATTTGATTTTGGTTAGTTCACATGAATTTGTATGGAAAAATGTGTTTACAGCCCATTTGATTACTACTTTATCTATCCCTATTGGATATTTGCAATTCTGATGATTTCACAGGCTTTCTGTACGTGATTCAGAACATTGACTTCGTGCATGTACGGCTAGGCCGTATGTCACTTACGGCTTAAAGCCCAGAGAGGGTGAAAATCCAGTTTTCCTCTACGACTAGGGCACGGCTAAGCCGTGCATTGCACTACGGCTAAGCCGAACCTCAGCCGTGGCCCAGCCGTAGATCAATACAGGGTGCCTTTTTCTGGATTAACTGAGAGCAACCAAATTGATAGACCTTCTACGGCCCAGCCACGGCTAAGCCGTAGAACACACACGGCTAAACCGTAGAACAAAATACGGGTGAACCGTAACAACGGATGAACAGTAAAGGGAACCGCGGTGGAGCCGCAGTGCATATTACGGCTACGCCGTAACATGCCTACGGCTAAGCCGTACGTTCATCTACGGCTAAGCCGTATCAACACTAGAATAATGAAGAACAAGGATAGGTGTAAAGGAAAGACCGATATGGCCTTCATGATAGAATGTAGAGCACTTAGACCTGCCCAACGGAATGTGATACAATGCGTGAATGATCTCGAGGGCTGCGAATCATTCATGTTCATTATCCGGATGTTAAGCACCTCCCCATGGGTGTTGGTTTAAGGGACTTCGTGCACCGCCCGATTCAATGCAACACTAGACAACGGTGCATCGAATAACTTAAAACTACATTATCATGCACGGTTAGAAACACCGGATAACTAGATTAGAGTTGGCTTGTAACTAAAGATGATCCGATTTCGCATGATTTGTTGCATAACATACTGCATTCGATCATTGATCTCTACTCTCTAATATCTGATTTTCCGTTACTTTCACATTGTGGTTCTTTACCTTGAGTATGCATGTATAATTTCACGTATAAGACATGTACACAGATATGCAAGTATGATATGTTGTCACAATCTACTCAGGGTTTTCATGATTGACTCTGTATGGTCAGGCACTACTTAGCCTTAGCCTTAGGATCTCGACGGGGTGAATTTGGTATAGTTTACATGGCCTTGCTGCAGTAAGGAAACGTCTTGGGGAACCGGACCCTAGGAAACCGAGACCTATTGTACCCTGGCCCGGACAATGGTGTTCTTTGCACGATACAAGATCCCTCTTTTGGGAGCATATGGCAATGTAGTAGCCACTAGTTATGTACACTGCATGTATCTATTGATTTGCATAGCATATTTCTTTCTTGCATGACAGCCTAGTATACGAAAATGCCTTATTTAATTTACATGATGTTCTTTATTCTATTAGACACAGCATGCGTTAACTTGCTATAGTTTATACTTTGTTGAATCGTCGTATTCACAGTTGTTTTTGGTGTTGCAGGCCCAGATACCCCTGCCGAACCCTCGCCGGTCGGCAAGACTCCAGATGAGACCCCCGAGGCCCCATTAGGCCTAGAGGAGTGGATGTGATCACTCCATGGGAGAGCGTTCTTGACATGCATGGCATTGGAGTCTAGTTTCTTGTTTTGAGGATCTTCATACTTGTATATGTCATGATTGTATATATTATTTTGTTCATTTTGTAAGACCTTCATGTGAAATTATGTCAGTTCTTTCTTCGTATTCTCTTCTTGCACTGTTAGTTTGATGTTTCTGATATTTATAGCTTCCGCGTACATGTTTGGCACGTGTGAATGTTCCCTTGTGCGTGTGCATTTAAACTCGGTCTACGTGTACATGCACGGGAGTGCGTGTGTCATTAGGTTTGGCTTTTGCTAACCCCCGAACCCTGGGCTCGGGTTGTGACACGACACCTGCTTGTCTTGCACTTCAGATAGACTACAACAATAAACTCCCTCGAGTGCACTTGAGACTCATGAAATCTGGCACACGAACTTCCACTCATCTTGCTTCTTCTATCACTTTGCATAGGATTTTCTATATATAAGGAGTCAATCGAGTGGTGGTATTTTTAGCTTCTCGATGTTTTTTTTCTTACAACTCCATCATCTTCGCCTTTATCTCTTGAACTTGTTTTGTAATTTGCTGTCACACCCCCGATCCCGGGAATTGGGGATTAGAATAGGTCCCCAAGGTGTGGATACGTAATCCCGTAGCAATCCGTGCTATGTGAAAACACGCACAAATCACTACAAAGGAGATTTTACAAGAACGTGTGAAGAATGTCTAACAACACGTAGATTAAATTTCAAACATCAGGCAAAAACCTATGAAATACACTTAGAATGATCATAAACAATATATAGAAGGAATATTATACCATCATAAATAAACTTTAGGTCTTTTACTTAACGATTCCCAACACATGTTATCCATATAATCTTGAACATATGTCCATCGATCGATGTCCCAATAAAAGAGGGAGGCATGTTAAACACTAGTTCAAACATCACTAACTTATTAACCCAACAAAATCCCTTTGATGCTCTTCGTAAGATGACTATTAGAAGACATCATCTTCTTTCCACTCTTCTATACCCCTAGATACCGTTGAGGTACCCTCTGGGGATACGTCAATAGTCGTACTAGGATTGGCTTCCGTACCTGTAACTGTTAATATGATAGTTAAAAAAATATAGATATACATAAGACCATCATAATGTATCAAATGAATTAAGGAATATATTGATTAAAAGAAGGCAATAATTGTAAGATAGGCATATTGTGCATGAGTAAGCATGTATGACAAATCATGGATAAGGTATTATAACTTACTAGTTGGCATCCACAAGGCTATATTCTCCTAAAAAATAGTGTATCATTTAGAGAGAGCCTATAACATATGGGAATTAACCTAGGGGATCAGGCTAGCTTCCTAATGAGTACCGACAACTCTTCCAAAACTACTGCAGCAGTGATATAAGGGATACCCAAATCAGTCTCATCGAACCTAATAAGAGTACAAGCTAAGTAGTGCCGACTCAACATATCAAGGCCAACTCGACTTCATATCTTTCATACTTATAATCAACTGTAGTGACTATCTCATATTCATACATATTCATTCATCCTAACCATATTATACATGAGAGAGTTTCGGTCTTGAGATCAAATTCAAACATAGAAATCAGAATTAACGAGTATCTGATAATCGATTAATGCATACTTAATTGAGCAAATAGAGCTCAAACCCTCTCAACCTTAACTACACCCATTTCGGCTCACGGACACACATGTAGTAGAAGCTCCAAATCAATCACCTCAAGGTTGCCAGGAAGAATAGGAACATAACTACATCATGTTGAAGGCAAGGTTTCTTAAAAATATAAATCCATGTAAATTAAGAAGGTATAAAAAAGATATACTAGCCAACCCTATACTAAATAATCCGTGATCCCGAGGTCATTCAACGCGATGTATTCATAAAACGTCCGGTGTCATTGTGTTACTAATCTTGACGTTATATTGTGTATGCAAAAGACACCTCTTCTTATGCCTTCACCTATGATGTAACATCTGAGATTCATTCGGAAAATCATAAAGGATAAGTGACAGCTTTTTACTTATCCTCCTTATCATTTAATCACCATTAGACTAATTTAGTTAGGGAAAAAGTACCATATCTAAAGCCCTACAAGTCATTTGGAATCCTTAATACCCTAGATTCATAGTGTTCTTACGGCTTAGCTGAGTGGTTTCGTCTTTCTCTAATTTCATATGCAGTTACGGCTTAGCCGTATATTGGCCTACGACTTAGTCGTGCTAAGCCTACGGCTAGGCTACGGCTTAGCAGTGGCATAGTCCACAGCTTAGCCAAGGGTCAGCCCTAGAAGAAAGACAGAATTTTGGGCTCTTGGGAAAGCTCGCCGTAAAATGACTTAAGGTTTGGTCACAGGATGGTTACGGTTTAGCCATAGTTCATTCCATGGCTTAGCCGAGGGTCAGCTGTAGTTCAAAAGTGGGTTTTTGTGATCTCTAGATTATGAGCCGTAAATACTTACGGCTTAGCCATGGCTTTGCCGTAAGCTTCAAAAATTCTGGAAATGACTCCTGAAGCTCAAGTTCAGTATAGAACTCTCAAATTATCGATTATAAGGAGCTTCCTTTTTGCCTCACTTATCAATATAGGTTTTACACTACTCACATATCACCCATATAACATAAATCATACTTTAATTCATTTCATCCAATGCATATATACTTAATCAAAGAGGAATGAGCTGTAACTTGAAGTTAGAGTGATTAATCAATGAATCAACAATTTAGACATACGTGCAGTACTATATATACCCTAATACTTGCTTTAAATACAGTGCTTGACCCTATTGACTCCTCCTTGGTGTGTAGTTAGAGAAAGCCTTGATAGAAGATGGGTTCTCTACATGAAAGACATGCAATGTGTAAATCTTCTATGAGATGTATGCATGCTATTCTTTTGAGTCTCCTGAACTCTATTAAACTCAAAGAATTGAAACGGAGGTAGAGATTTCACCTTAGGAAGTTATAGCTTGAAGAAGATGGTGAATATGATGATTCTAACAAGAAAGATGCCCAAAAGAAGAAGAAGAAAAAGAAGAATAGAGGCCATTCGTCTTGCATAAAAGGCTTCAAGACCTTTTTTCTAGCTCTAAGTTGAGGTGGAGATGAAAAAGAGTGAAGAGGAGAAGTAGTTCTAGTAAGGAACAGAAGAATAGGTGAAGAAGGACATTGGCTTATCTTTTAACTCAATTTTTTTCCTCGAGTTTTATATGCTAGTCCAATATCTCTGGGAAGATTACAATTTAGGTCAAATGGACCTCAATTGGGCCAAGATGAATCCGAATTAAGTTGGACTAAACATAAAAGATGGTCTACACGAAGAATTACACAAGATGCAATTAAGGAGATGTCAACATGATGCAAGGGCTCAAAATTATAAATGGGTCCTTAACTACCAGGTAAAGTTCAAACCCGACCCAACTACCTATCCATGACCCAAGCTCCAAGGATTTGAGTTAAATTAGCCTAAACAAATTTTAATTAGTGTAAAATAAGATTAATTAATATAAATCGAGGTTAGTTGGGATTGTGACTTTACATTGGCAACACTTAATTATCCTTCATGAGGCTATTTGTATATTCGACAATATTACTAGTTAACATGTTATACCATTGATCATAAACAAATGCATTTAACCAATGTTGTCTTCTAATTCTTGAATATAATTGTAGGCTCATTCGTCTACAATACGGATGTCATTCATATAAGCCTCATACACACACGGTCTATTAGCTTTTGTTGCTCTCCAAAATTTCATGATTGTGGTACGATCACCAAAACTTGACTTAATATTTTCAGCAATGTGATGACAACAGTAGTAGTGCTGTGCACTAGGGATTATGCTTGCTAATGTAGGCACGAGGCCTTTTTGGCGGTCAGACACAATTGTTAAATTCCTTGGATTTCTTAATGCCATGGATAAATTCGGGAGGAACCACTCCCAACTATCACGCCACTCAGCCTCCACAAATGCAAATGCCAATAGGAGCAACCTGTGATTCGTATCATATATCACTGCTACTAATAAGATACTAGGACACTTTCATCTAAGGTGCAATCTATCAATAGCTAACATGGCATAGATGATAAAAATGAACGAATACATGGACCAAATGTCTAAAAAGACCTTCTGACCGATCTTCATCCATGGTATCAATGTTAGTTATGGTACTTGAATTTTTCATGCACAATTCCTCGCAACAACGGAGAAGGATCATAAATGACTCATCGTATGATCCTCGAACTTTACGAAGTGCCATTTCTTTAACTATATGTGTTTTCATATTAGTATTACGGGCATCAAATTCCTTTTGGTATTCATACATAATCTCCTTCGGCTTCAACTCATTATTCAATCAAACTCTATCCTCAATAAACTCTTCAATAAACCAGACACTTGGCGATGTGCCATCCCATCATTGGACAAGAATATGTATGCCTTGGGTTATATGTCCGTAATTTAAATTCCGGACCAGAATCAATAATGGAGGAATGTATATGTCGAGGATAGTGGTCATCTTTGTAAGAAGCTGTCACTTTTGTCATATTTATCCTCAAGTGCTTAAAAGTGAAATTATTGTAAATTGTAAACTTAGTAATAGTTCTTCTAAGACTTTCACGATTTTGAAACACATGACCTATCTACATCTCCTTTGCTGAATTCACGCCAATTTCGGTTGAAAACTCAATCGGTACCATTGTGTCCTTTAAACTTTCATTTTTTCGAACTTGGCTGATCTGATGTGTTATTTGTCATCCCTACATTAATATATTCAACATTCAAACCATCTGAATTTCCACCAACCTCTATAAATTCATTATTAGTACATAGACTGTATGATAGTCCTGCCTCCTCACCCTCTACAATGTGACCATCATCATAATCAACTCCTGCAAGATGATGATTTGAAAGAATCTTGGTTGCCATACTCAAATGCATATAATTGTCTTCATAAATATAAGCTGTAGGATATTCCTAGACCTTCTTTCTTTTCCTACTTATATTTATCAAGTATGAGGTGCCCATATTTCCTCCATGCATATCATTGTCTTCACAATGATTAACTGTATAATATTCTTAGACCTTCTTTCTTTTGCTACTTTCTCTTTCTAAATTTGAGGTGACTACATTTTCTTCTTGCATATCGTTCTTCTTCACCTTTGTACACATGCTTAAAAAAAACAAAATGATAAATAAAAATCTTAGCCATTTTAGAATTTCAAATTTATTAAATCAAACATATACCTAAATGGATAGTCAACTCAATTCTGTGTAATGTTCAAACTTCTAGACATATATATTTGTAACCCGGTAACTAAAGTTCCTATTGCTTCAAAATTTTTCCCTAATATCAGTGTCATCTTCCAAAGTAATAATAAAAATACACAACCATTATGATGAAGATACTTAATACTTAATTCTTCAATATGTGGCTCCCATTTAGATGCTTCAAGTGTTACTTTTAGCAAAGAAGAGAATGTTATAGTCCTTCTTACCCACCTTAACTTTTGTTTTCCACCATTGTACACAGGATGTACAATATCAAAGACAAAATCACCGTCAAAGTGGAATAATAATATAACCTCGTTATTGCTCATTTCACTGTTTAAAGCAACAAAAAATATGAAAGTTTATACATGATGTGAAAAATATGAAAGTTCAAAATTCATACAAACGTTACAATGCAATTCAAGGACTCTAGTTTTATCAAAAAAGTAGGAAACTCAAATAAAACCCTAAAATCCTAACAAACGCAAAACCCCCAAAACACACAAAAATTAAAAAAAATTGCAATCTAGATAGAGAAAATAAGGAAAAAAAACCATCTCTCTCACACGCACATGAACTTCAAGTAAAAAACGTAGGAATAATTCATATTTTAGTAGATTCAACATAAGGCAAAAAAAAAAAAAAGGGGTTTGCAATGGATGTTAACTACTTTCTTCTCAAATCTTAAGTGGACTACAAGTATATAAAATACATGTCAAAGCCATTATCAGAATATAAATGGCAGAAGGAAAGACTGATTAAATACTCATAAAAGAATAGGAAGAAAAAACGTACCCTCAAACAAAACCTTAGAGAAGAAGATGATTGGGAAGACACCAAATGCTCACAAATGCACTAAATAAAGGGATTGGTTAACTATGGGATGATGCTGAGGACGATGAGGAAGCACGACTATAGTTTTTGCCAAAGCAGAGCAGAACTTGGGAAGACGAATGAAAAAGAAGAGCTTGGGGAATAAGAAAACAATGAAATCTTGCATTGAGTATGCTCATGTCGTCAATCCATGAAAACAATTAAAAAAATACAAAAATAGCTTCATGGGGCCTTTCTTGATTCCAAATTGCTAGTGGTTATAATTTTGTAGAATGGCCTGCCAAGGTGATTTTTCCTATAATATTCTTTAAAAATTATTATACTTTAAATCGAAATCCATTTTTAAATATTACAATATAGGACCCATTTTTATGAATTACAACATAAGGTTACATTTATAGGAATTACAATGTAGCCCACCTTTTGTGATTGTTAATATAGATCCACCTTTAGGAAAGTCCCCACCTATAGGAAGAGCGGGGATCTTATGGGGGGTTTTCTCCACCTTGACTCTCAGCTGTCGTATCTTGGTCTTCCAAGTCAACACAGGGCAACCCTGCTTTGGATGAGATAACAACCCCACACGCATGATAAGCTACCCCCACGATGACATGGTGAATTGTGATAAGTACACTCAGAGGGGAAAACTCTCTAAGATACGGACTCCTTTGGAAAGTATCACACCTCGATCTTGGGAAATTGGGGATTAGAATGGGCCCTCAGGGTGTAAATATGTAATCCATAGTAATCCATGCCATGTAAAGATACATACGAATCACTACAAGAGAGATTTTATAAAAACATATGAGGTAAGACCAACAACATGTAGATTTAATTTTAAACATAAAGCAAACACCTGTGAAATACATTTATAATGATCATAAGCAATGCATAGAAGAGAATATCATTCCATCATATAATAATTTAAGTCTTTTGATTAAACATTCCCAAACACATAAACCACATACTATCCAAAATTCACTTAACCATGCTTATCTATACAAAATCAGTCACAATAAGGCTAAATCTATTAACTCAGTGAACAACCCCCTTTTCGATGCACTTCGTAACGACTAGAAGGAAATGTCATCGTCTTTCCATTCATCTATACCTCGAGGTACCATTGGGGCATCCTCTGGGGATGCATCGACATTCGGGTTAAGGTCTGAAGTTGTATCTATAACACCAAGGGTAATACTGTTAATATGACGGTTAAGCAAATATAGAGATGCATAAGACCAACA
The DNA here is from genome assembly GCA_037013555.1 of Sextonia rubra. NCBI lineage: Eukaryota > Viridiplantae > Streptophyta > Magnoliopsida > Laurales > Lauraceae > Sextonia > Sextonia rubra. Next base: position 15,283,433 of record JASUAD010000011.1, read on the forward strand.
TGTTGTATCAAATGAATAAAGAATTATGTATATGTATATAGTCTAAAATAGGGTAATAAATGCAACTAGGCATGTTATGCATGAGTAATCATGAGTAACGAGTCATAAACGGAATATTGTACACACTAATTAGCATTTACATGGCAATATTCTCCCAAAAGAGAGTATATCATCTAGAGAGAGCGTGCATATGGGACGCAAGAGGATAGACTAGCTTCCGAAGGAGCACCGACAACTCCTCCATGGACTACTGCAGTAGCGACATATAAATACCTAAACTAGTCCCGTCAAACCTAATAAGGGTACAAGCTAAATGGTGCTGACTCAATGTATGAAGACTAACTCAAGTTTACATCTTTCATACATTCAGTCGTACTTATCATATCGTACATAAGGAAGTTTCGGTCTTGAGATCATATTCATTCATAGAAATCAAAAATAGCAAAGTAACTGATAATTAAACATTGCATACTTAAATGAGCTAAAGAGCTCGAACTCTCTTAATCTTGGCTACACCCATTTTGGCTAACAGGCATGCACTCAATAGACTCCGGGCCGATTCGTCTCAAGGCTTGCTAGGAAGAATATGTACATGACTAGATCATCGGAACAATATGAATGCATTTAAATCGAGAAGGTATCAAGGAAATTTACTAGCCAACCTTATACTAGAGAATCCATAATCCCGAGGGTATTCAACACGATGTATTCAAAAACGTCCGGTGTCACTATGTCACCAAATATTGTTATTACTTTGTGTATGCAAAGACACCTCTTCTTATGCCAACATCCATGATATGACATCAGTAATTCATCCAGAAAATCGAAAGGGATTAGTGACAGCTCTACACTCGTCCTCTTTATCATTCAATCACCATTAGGCTAATTTAATTATGGAAAATGGTACCATATCTAAAGCCCTACAAAGTCATTTGAATTCCCTAATATCTTAAGCTCCCAGTATTTTTACGGCTTAGCCATGCATCTGTTTCGGCTTAGCCGAGTGGCTTAGTTTTTCCCTCAAGTTCTTGCGCATTTACGGTTTAACCGTACATTAGCCTACGGCTAGGATACGGCTTAGCCATAGAACAATCCACAGCTTAGCCGAGGGTTAACCGTAGAAGGAAAGTTGGATTTCAGGCTCTCGGGAAAGCTCATTGTAAAATGGCTTACTGCTTGGTCAGGGGATAGTTACGGCTTAGCTGTAGTTTATTCTACGGCTTAGCTGTGGGTTAGCCGTAATACAAAAATGGGCTTTAGTACTCTCGGGACTTTAAGCTGTACACATTTACGGCTTAGCCATGGCTTAGCTGTAAGCTTCAGAAATTCTAGAAATGGTTTTGAAGCTCGAGTTCAATACAGAGTTCTGAATAAAGGGGTTTATAGGGGGTTTCCTATGGATTCAAAATGTCACTAAGGGTTATCCAATACTCACACAACACCCACATTACCTATTCATGCTCTAATTCATTCAATTAAACACATATATATACTTAAATCAAGAGGAAGGAGCCGTAACTTGGGAATTAGAGTATTCAATCAAAGAGTCTGCAACTTCAACATACATGCTGCATCATATGTACTCTAATACTTACCTTTTTCATAGTGCTTGGCCTTATTAACTCTTCCTTGGTATGTAGTTAGGGAAGGCTTCAACAAAAGGATGGGTTCTCTACATGAAAGACATGCAAATGGTGAATCTAATATGGAATGCATTCATGTTGCATGATTAAGTCTCCTTGACTCTATTAACCCAAATAAATGAAATGGAGATAGAGTTTTTACCTTAAGGAGTTATAACTTGAAGAAGAAGGTGCCTTCAAAGACAAAGATGCACAAGGGAAGAAGAAGATGAAGAATAGAGGTTCTTACTAATGTATGCAAGGTTTCAAATCCTTATTTGTAGCTTAAAGTTGAGATGGAGGTCAAGAAGAGTGGAGATGAGCAATGGTTCCAACGGAAACACAGAGGAAGAATGAGGAGAGACATTGGGTTCTTTTTTTAGTCAATTTATTCCGCAGTTTTACATGCAAGCCCATCATTTGTGGAAAATTACAGTTTAGACCAAATGGACATCATTTGAGCCAAGATGAGTTCGAATCAAGTAGAGTCCAACATGAAAGATTATCTACATGATGAATTATATGAGATGCAACTAATAAGGTGTCAATATGATGCAAGAACAAATTACAAAAAGGTTCTTAATTACTTAGGTAAGGTTCAAACCCAATCCAACGACCTTTGCATGACCCAAACCCCAAGGGTTTGAGTTAAATTAGCCTAAACACATTTTAATTAGTGCAAAACAAGATTAATTAAAATAAATCGAGGTTAGTTGGGATCAGGACCTTTCATCCTCCCCCACTTAAGATCATTCAGTACTCCGAATGCAACGTACCTTAGATAAGAGCTCTGGATATTTTTCCCGAACTTTATCTTTAAGCTCCCAAGTAGCTTCTTCTTGCCCATGATGCTCCTATAGAACCTTAACCCATTTGATTGTACAGGTATGCAGCACTTGGTCTTTAGCATCAATAATACGAAGGGGTCTTTCCTCATAGCTCACGTTCGGCTTAACTTGTATGTCCTCTAATTCAAGAGCATGTAAAGGATCCGGAAGGTACTTTCTAGGCATCGATACATGAAATACGTTATGAACTCCTGCGAGTTAAGGTAGTAACTCTAACCTATAAGCCAAATCTCCGACTCTGCTCTGAATCTCAAAAGGTCCAACAAATCGCGGAGCTAACTTGCCTTTCTGCCCAAACCTGATAATACCCTTCAATGGAGAAACCTTAGGAAGACTTTGTCTCCCACTTAGAATTCAAGGGGTCTATGGCAGTTGTTTGCATAACTCTTCTGGTGAGATTGTGCAACCCTCAATTTGTCTTGCACCTTTTACCGGCATGTTCGCAACTAGAGAAGGTCCATGAAAACTTCTAACTCCTACTTATTTCCAACAAACCGGTGTATAGCACTTACAACCATACAGAGCTTCAAATGGAGCCATTTTGATGCTCGCATGCTAACTATTGTTGTACAAAAATTCACATAAGGAAAGGTGTTCATCCCACTTTTTCCGAAGTCTATCACGCTAGCTCGAAGCATGTCTTCAAGAGTTTGTATCATCCGCTCCAATTGCTCGTCGGTCTGAGGATGGTAAGTCGTGCTAAAATTGAGTTTGGTACCCATCGATTTCTAGAAAGATTGCCAAAAGGAGGATACACACCTACTGTCTCGGTCAGATCCAATAGAGACTAGAGTACCGTGCAACAGCATAACCTCATCTATAAAGATCTTGGCCATCTCCTAAAATTTCATCCCTTTCCGAATAGAAACAAAGTGGGTTGACTTTGTTAGTTGATCGATGATCACCCAAATGACATCATGATGTCTGCTCATCTGAGGTAGCCCTGAAACAAAATCCAGAAAAAGATTCTCCTATTTCCATTTCAGAATATGTAAAGGATGTAGCAAGTCGGGAGGCTTTTTATGTTCAACCTTTATACATTAGCAGGTAAGACATCTTGCCACAAAACCTGCAACGTCTCTATTCATGTTATTCCACCAGAACCTGCTACGTAAATTTTGGTACATTTTGGTACTCTTGTGGCGCATGGAATATCTAACATGATGTGCTTCAGTCATGATTGCTCTCTTTAGATTTTGATTTTGAAGTGTTGGAATGCATAGTTGGTCTCTGAAGTAAGCACCCCATTTACTATCCTGAAATCTGGTCTCTCAAACATGTGGTCACGAATTTCAACAAATGTTGGATCTTCAAACTGTGTTTTTAATTTGCTGTATTAAAGTGGGTTCAAAGACAGACATAGCCACTAACATGACCTTACCATCCATGAATTTGACTTCCACATCCAGATTTCAAAATTCTTTTACTAGAGACCATTCACCACACATAGTTGCCATCTCAATGGTCGATTTCCTCCTTAGAGCATCGGCAACAACATTTCCTTTTTCTGGAAAATACTTGATTGGAAAATCATAGTACTTTATGAATTCTAGCCATCTACGCTGTCTCATGTTAAGATCATGCTGAGAGAATAAATACTGAAGACTATGATGATCACTATGGACTTCAAATCTCTCTCCATACAAGTAGTGTCGCCATAACTTCAAGGCAAAGACGACAGCGGCCAATTCTAAATTATGTGTGGTATAATTCTTTTCATGTTCTTTTAATTGTCGAGATCTATATGCTATCCCCTTTCCGTTTTACATAAATACACATCCCAACCCAATCCTTGAAGCATCGGTATAGATAACAAATCCACCACTACCTTCCGGCAAAGATAAGATTGGGGCTGAGGTTAGCTTTTCCTTAAGGAGTTGGAAGCTCGACTTACATTCAGCTGATCGAATAAATGGTTCATTCTTCTGAGTTAATTTGTCAAAGGTGCAATTATTTTGGAAAAGTCCTTTACAAACCTTCGGTAGTAGCCTGCCAAATTGACAAAACTTCTAACCTCCACAACTGTTCTAGGGCTTTGCTAATTGGTTATAGCCACAATCTTGGCTGGATTTACTGCAAGCCCATCTTTTGAAATTATATGCACTACGAAGGCAACTTGTTCTAATAAAAAATCACACTTGTCCAGTTTGGCATATAGTCGGTGATCTCTCAACAATTGCAAGGAAATCCTTAGATGCTCAACATGCTCATCTCAAGTCTTGGAGTACACCAATACATCATCAATGAGAATTACTATGAATCGATCGAGATAAGGTGAAAAGATCCTGTTCATCAAAGCCATAAATATATCTGGGGCACTGGTAAACCCAAAAGGCATGACTAAGAATTCATAGTGCCTATTTCTTAACTTGAAAGCTGTTTTAGATGCGTCTTGATCTCTAACTCACAACTTATGATATCTAGACCTCAGATCGATCTTTGAGAAGTGAGTTGCACCCTGTAATTGATCAAATAGTTCATCAATTCTAGGTAGTGGATATTTGTTTTTTATTGTCACCTGATTCAATTGCCTATAATCAATATACATTCTAAGGGTGCCATCCTTCTTCCTCACAAACAAAATTAGGGCTCCCCATGGTTATGTGCTAGGACGAATAAACCTCTTATCCAATAAGTCTTGCAACTATATCTTCAACTCACACAACTCTATATGTGCCATTCTATACGAAGCCCTAGAGATTGGAGTTGTACCGGGTGCTAGCTCTATAGTAAAATCTACTTCTCTAACCAGAGGAAGACCAGGTACTTCGTTAGGGAACACATCAGGAAACTCACGAACCATAAGTATCTCTTCTAATTTTTTGGGTGGTTTCTTCTCAATAATGAAGGCAATGTGCCCCTCCAACCACTTTGAATCAATCTTTTTGCTTGAAGTGTTGAGATTAGCCTAGTATTCAAACTCTTCTTCTCACCCTGGAATACAACACTCAGGTTGATTTGATCTACCGTTACGATGATAGCCTTACGGAAACAATCTAAGTAAGCCATATACTTGGTTAACCGATCCATGCCTAGGATTACATCAAAATTGTGCACTGGTAACATGATAAGTTCCGCTGGAAAAAGGACCTTTCCAATTAGAACTTGACAACCTGGATAATAGTCTTCACAAGTCACCCGCTTGCCAACAGGAATGATAACACTCAACATATATGGTAGCTGTGCTGGCGGCTCAATTATCCTACCAGAGAATTGGGGTGAAATAAAGGAGTGCGAAGATCCCGAATCAAACAACACCTTAGCGTCTATATCACAAATGGAAACCTTACCTACAACCACATGCTCCACTGCTTCCGTTTCTTCATGAATCAATGCATAGGCGCAACCTTGCCTGTGGGGTATTTCTGCTGTCCTTACTTCTATTGACCTTGACCCTATCGTGTCTGCCCTTGGCCTTGCCTCACCTGCTGTTGTTGACTTGGAGATGAGGGCAATGCTGCTCTAGAAGGCCGTTGATACTACTGCTGGGGTGGGGCTTGACTAGAACCTTTTCTTCTTGAACATTCTGACAAGCGATGGTCCAATGAGCCACAGCCGAAACAGGCTCCCAAGGACTTCCAACATTTACTTGTCTCATGGCTTTTTCCGCACATACCGTAGACTGGCCTAGACGTCCCACCAACAAACTCCTTTTTGTTTTTTGGAGTGTTGTTGACTCTTCCCAAAAGATGGGGCACTCCTTCTAGACTCTCCCAAGAATAAGCTCTTCTCAATTTCTTTAGCCACATAAGTTCTCTCCATAGCGTCATCATATTGTGCCGGACGCTGGAAAGCCGTAGCATGTCCCCTAAAAGTAGGCCTTAACCCTTCGAGAAACCTTTCAACTCTTTTATCCTCGGTGTCAATCAAGTCTAAAACAAGCCGAGAGAGTTAGTTGAATGCATGTACGTACTCCATAACTATCATAGAGTTCTGCTGTAGGGTGAAGGACTCGGCCTTCTTTTTATGGGTCACATGTTCTAGAATAAACTTCTTTTTAAACTGCCTCTTAAAAGCTTCCCACAAGGTAGCATTTGGCATAACCCTAATTTGATCCCGAATACTCTTCCACCATGTATTCGCAATATCTTTAAACATGGATGCTGTAAGGACCACTTGCTGCCTTTGTGTGCAGGTCAGGGAATCGAAAACATTCTCTATATGTACTAACCATTCGTCGGCTTGTAATGGATCCTCTCGTCCTGTGAACTCCGTAGCTCCCTTCTTCCGGAATCTCTCATACAAGGAATTAGGATCTCTGGGCTAGTTCTGCCTTTCCAGAAGGGTGGCCAATTGCATTTGCATGGCTGCTTGATTGGCATTGCTGGTAGCCAATTGATGCATCAGCATCATAAATTGCTCTTCAGTGTTATAAGTAGTATGAGGAGGGGGTAGTGGTGGAGGATCCACACCATCCAATTCGATGTTGTCACGGTTGTTACCACCCGAACTGTTGTTTGTACCAGACCCAGATGCCATTTACTTGCAATTATAACAGTAATTAGTCATAAGCAGTACATTAGTAATGGGTAAATTATAAATCTTTATACAAAATCCATCCCCGATCGAACCTATTGTAACCTCACTACGTTTCCTAAAGTTGCTAAATCTTTTAATTAACTTCTTAGTCGCTCTGATACCATTACTTACGTATGTCATTCCCCGATCCCGAGAAATTGGAGATTAGAATGGACCCCCAGGGTGTGAATTCGTAATCCCGTAATAATCCGTGCCATATGAAGATACATACGAATTACTACAAGGGAGATTCCCCAGGAACATGTGAGGTAAGACCAACAACATGCAGATTTAATTCCAAACATAAAGCGAACACCTATGAAATACATCTGTAATGATCATAAGCAATGCATAAAGAGGATATCATATCATCATATAATAATTTAAGTCTTTTGATTAAACATTTCCAAATACATAAATCACATACTATCCAGAATTCACTTAACCATGCTTACCTATACAAAATCAGTCCCAACAGGCTAAATCTATTAACCCAGTGAACAACCCCCTTCCGACGCATTTCGTAATGACTAGTAGAAAATGTCGTTGTTTTTCCATTCATCTATACCCCGAGGTATCGTTGGGGTACCCTCCGGGGACGCATCGACATTCGAGTTGGGATATGAAGTTGTACCTGGAACACCAAGGATAGCACTATTAACATGACGGTTAAGCAAATATAGAGATGCATAGGACCAACATGCTGTATCAAATGAATCAAGAATTATGTATATGTATATAGATTTAAAAAGTGCAATAAACACAACTAGGCATGTTGTGCATGAGTAATCATGAATAACGAGTCATAAACGGAATATTGTACACACTAATTGGCATCCACATAACTATATTCTCCCAAAAGAGACAATATCATTTAGAGAGAGCATGCACATGGGACGCTAGGGAATCAGACTAGCTTTCGAAGGAGCGCCGATAACTCCTTCGTGGACTACTGCAGTAGTAACATATAGATACCCAAACTGGTCCCGTCGGACCTAATAAAGGCACAAGCTAAATGATGCTGACTCAACATATCAAGACCGACTCAAGTTCACATCTTTCATACATTCAGTCGTACTTATTATATCGTACATAAGGAAGTTCCGGTTTTGAGATCATATTCATTCACAGAAATCGGAATTAGCAAAATAACTGATAATTAAACATTGCATACTTAAATGAGCTAAAGAGCTCGAACCCTCTCAATCTTGGCTACACTCATTTTGGCTAACAGACATGCACTTAGTAGGCTCCGGCCCGATTCGTCTCAAGGTTTGCCAGGAAGAATGGTACATGACTAGATCATGTTGAAAACAAGGTTCCTTACAATATGAATGCATTTAAATTGAGAAGGTATCAAGGAAATTTACTAGCTAACCCTATACTAGATAATTTTAATCCTGAGGGCATTTAACACAATGCATTTAAAAAACGTCTATTGTCACTGTGTTACCAAATCTTGGCATTACTTTTATATGCAAGGACACCTCTTCTTATGCCAACATCCATGACGTGACATCAGGAATTCATCCGAAAAATCGAAGGAGATAAGTGATAGCTCTACACTCGTCCTCCTTATCATTCAATCACCATTAGGCTAATTTAATTGTGGAAAAAGGTACCATATCTAAAGCCCTACAAAGTCATTTGAATTCCCTAATATCCTAAGTTCCCAGTGTTTTTACAGCTTAGCCGCACATCTGTTACGGCTTAACCAAGTGGCTTAGTTTTTCCCTTAAGTTCTTGCGCATTTATAGTTTAACGATATATTAGCCTATGGTTGAGATACGGCTTAGCTGTAGTACAATCCACAGCTTAACCGAGGGTTAGGCGTAGAAGGAAAGTTGGATTTCAGGCTGTCAGGAAAGCTCACCGTAAAATGGCTTACAGCTTGGTCATGGGATAGTTATAGCTTAGCTATAGTTCATTCTGCAGCTTAGCTGTGGGTTAGCTGTAATACAAAAATGGGTTTTGGTACTCTCGGGACTTTAAGCCATACACATTTACGGCTTAGCTGTAAGCTTCAGAAATTCTGGAAATGATTCTGAAGCTCGAATTAAATGCAGAGGTCTGAATAAAAAGGTTTATAGGGGGCTTCCTATGGATTTAAAATGTCACTAAGAGTTATCCAATACTCACACAACACCCATATTACCTATTTATGCTCTAATTCATTCGATTAAACATATATATACTTAAATCAAGAGGAAAGAGCTATAACTTGGGAATTAGAGTATTCCATCAAAGATTCAACAATTTAAACATACATATTGCATTATATGTACTCTAATACTTGCATTTTTCACAGTGCTCGGCCTTACTAACTCTTCCTTGGTATGTGGTTAGGGAAGACTTCAACAAAAGGATGGGTTCTCTACATGAAAGACATGCAAATGGTGAATCTAATGTGGAATGCATGCATGTTGCATGATTGAGTCTCCTTGACTTTATTAAACCCAAAGAATTGAAATAGAGGTAGAATTTTAACCTTAAGGAGTTATAACTTGAAGAAAAAGGTGCTTCCAAAGAGAAAGATGTATATGGGAAGAAGAAGATGAAGAATAGATGCTCTTACTAATGCATACAAGGCTTCAAATCCTTGTTTATAGCTTCAAGTTGAGATAGAGGTCAACAAGAGTGGAGACGAGCAATGGTTCCAATGAAAACAAAGAGGAAGAATAAGAAGAGACGTTGAGTTCTTCTTTTAGTCAATTTATTTGCAGTTTTACATACAAGCCCATCATTTGTGGAAAATTACTGTTTGGGTCAAATATACCTCATTTAAGCCAAGATGAGTTCAAATCAAGCCGAGTCCAATATGAAAGATGATCTGCATGAAGAATTATGTGAGATGCAACTAATGAGGTGTCAATATGATGCAAGAATAAATCACAAAAGTGTCTTTAACTGCCTAGGTAATGTTCAAACCAGACTCAATGACCTATCCATGGCCCAAACCCTAAGGGTTTGAGTTAAATTATCCTAAACGCCTTTTAATTACTGCAAAATAAGATTAATTAATACAAATCGAGGTTAGTTGGGATCAGAATGTTACAAAAAGTATATTAGAAACAATATGGGGCCCACTTTTATGACAATTAGAGCATGAGGCTTAATTTTAGGAATTATAATAATCCAAGAAGGAGTTTTTTTACAAAGGACCACCTTCGAAAACTACTACATGAAACCCACCTTTAACAATTAGAATATAGAGTTCCTTATAGGAATCACAATGTGGGCCCCACCTTTAGCATAGAGAACATGGAGTCGTGGACTTAACTTTAGGAAGCTCTTGTTTTAAAAATAAACTATTATTGTTAGTTAGTGGCCCTGCTTTATTGTTCGAGGTGTAATCTTTTAAGAGACTGAGGACTTTCCTTTGTCTAAGAATAAAGCTTTTGGGGGCTAAGGAAGTGATCATTATACATGCAGATGTAATCTGTAACCCTAGATATGCTGAGATTCCAAGGCTATGTATTCATAGATTGGTGGAGAATCTAGTAGAAATTGATTTCCTATGAATGTAGGCATCTTTGTCAAACCACATAAATCCCTTGTCTTCTTGTATGGTTGATTGTTGATCTTGATTCCCATGCACACATGCGCACAGTGGTGGTGTCCTGTCCACAACAAATGGTATCAAAGTCGGGCTCGGGTCTCCTAGGGCTTAGAGGTTGTGGGCATGAAGAAGATCGACTTATTGGATCTTCTTAGAAGATCCAGATTTCTGCAATCGTCGTTGTAAAGAAATCAGGGATCAAGGCCGTTATCTTTGGTTGGGCCACAGTCGTCAAAGAAAAAGGGAAAAGGATTCTTCATTGCTGGAAGTTGGGTTCTTGTTGCAGACCATAAAAGGGGGTTCTTTACCCATTTTTCGACTCTCCCTATCGCCACCTCTTGCAAGCAGCGGCGATTGCTGTCGCCTAAGAAAACGATTGTCATTGCACTCCCCCTCTGCTGTCGCTGCACTCTCACCATCACGGGAATTCTCGGCAACCCGTTAGACGCTGCTGATCCCTGTTCCTAGAAATAGGGACGAGGAAAGAGATGACCTTCTTGGGATTTAGCCCAGGCAAGGTTAAGTTCGGGTTGGGTCATTCATACCTAACCCATGTTGTCATAAGCTAGAGTAGACCAGCAGGTTGGGTAGTTCTAGATGACCCCTATTCAAGCCTTGTCACAGATAGCAGCTGCTAACGTCAGCACACAATAGCAGTTGTATGGTGAAAGCCAATTTAGTCGAGTTCAACGGTAAAAACTTCTTTTTGCGATATCTTGATCATTCAACATTTGATCGGAGATCCGTTTGCACCTATGGACTCCTTTTGAGCAGGTCTACGCATTTATGGAAGAAGATTGGATGTTTGATGGTCAACAAGCAAGTTTTATTAAATCAGATTATAAAAGACTATTTTTTTAATATTGGAGCCATCTGGGGTTCGATTTTAGATTAATTTCTTCTAGCGTGCTTAAGGTAATGAGATCTACAGTGTGGTGCAGGAGTTGAGGTAAGTGTTAGCTGTTTACTTTTTATGTTTATTTAATTAAGATGGAGAACAACGCTATGAACGCTACCATTGTTAAGCTCAACCATTCTAATTAATTGATCCGGGAACCAAATATAGAGGACATCCTTTATTGCAAAGACCTCTATGATCCCATTGAGGAGGATAGCACCTGACCAAAAGATATGAAAGATACAGATTGGAAATGATGCATAGAAAAACGATTGGTTACATCAAATAATGGGTTGATAACATCCTATTTGACCACATGTCTATTGAAACCAATGCACATGCCCTTTGAAAAAGTTGGAAGAAATGTATGATAAAAAGACTACAATGAACAAAACCTTTTTGATTAAAAAGCTTGTGAATATGAAATTCAATGACGGTGGTCAGATCGAAGATCACATCAATGAGTTCCAAAGTATGGTTAATTAGTTAGCCACAATGAAGATGATCCTTGATGATGAAATGCAAGCTCTGTTACTTCTGAGTTCTTCACTAGATACTTAGGAGACATTGGTTGTTTCTGTGAGCAACTCTACTCCAGATAGTGTATTGTCTATGGGTCAGGTTACCAATAGTTTACCAGAATAAAGGTATTAGAAGGAAAATTATAAGGACAAATAAGGCACATACCTTTGTTATTGAGAACAAGGGGAGGAGTAAGAGTAGAGGACCAAAATGGGGGTCGTGACAAGTCTAGAGGTGGATCACAGACCGATAGAGCAGGAAAAAGTTTGTGAAATGCTTTTTTTACGGCAAGATAGGTCGCATTAGGAAAAATTGTTTTGCCTTGAAGGGATAGAAAGGATCCAACAATGAAAAGAAGAATAACAGTGATAACACTACAGCTACTTTGGGATAGGAAGTAGTAATGCTGGTAGGTAATGATGACTAGTGTTTGAGTGTTACAAATGACTAGGTTAAGTGGGTTGTTAACACAACAACATCCTACCATGCTACTCCATGTAGGGAGATGTTCACGATGTACAAAGCATGTGACTTTGGTACTGTAAAGATGAGCAATACTAGTTATTACGATATTGTTGGTATTGGTGATGTCTTTATTAAAACTGATATTGGTTGCACAATGACGTTGAAAGATGTGCGACATGTTCCTAATCTGCAGTTGAATCTGATTTTCGGGATTGCATTGGATCGTGCAGGCTGTGAAAATTACTTTAGAACTGGCAGATGGAAGCTCATTAGAAGGTTTCTTGATTGCGAGAGGGAAAGCAGGTAATACGCTTTATAAAACACATATGAAACTGTGTAAAGATGTGTTGAATGCTGTTTAAGATAGTACCGCTCTGAATCTGTGGCATAAGAGACTTGGACATATGAGTGAGAAAGGCTTACAAATGTTGGCAAAGAAGGATTTAATTCCTTACTCCAAAGGTATATCCTTTGACCCTTGTAATTATTGCTTGTTTGGTAAACAACATAAGGTTGCTTTCTTTTCAACTTCAAAATTGAAGTCTAATGTGTTGGATTTTGTATATTCTGATGTTTATGGTCCCATGGAAGTAGGATTATTGGGTAACAATAAGTTCCTTGTCATATTTATCGATGATGCATTCAGGAAAGTTTGGGTTTATGAGCTAAAATCAAAGGATCAAGTGTTATAGATTTTTCAACAGTTTCATGTCATGGTGGAAAGAAAAACAAGTAAACTCTTGAAGTGTCTCCGCACAGATAATGGTGGTAAGTACACATTCGACCGGTTCATTTCATGATTTAAAACATGGTATTCGATATGAAAAGACAGTTCTTGGTATTTTATAGCATAATGGTGTGGCATAAAGAATGAACTGCACTATTCTTGAGAAAATGATATGTATGATAAAACTAGCAAGGTTGCCTAAGTCATTCTACGGTAAAACCGTTATGACTGCCGGTTATCTGATTAACAGATTTCTTTCAGTTCTTTTGAATTTTGATCTTCCAGAGAAAAGATAGATAGGTAAAAATGCTTCTTATTCACTCTTGAAGGTATTTGGGTGTAAGGTATTTGCACATATACTAAAGGAACAGCGTTCAAAGTTGGACAATCAGGTAGTAGGTTGCACTTTTTTTGGTTATGGTGGAGATGAATTTGGCTACAGGTTATGGGATCCAATGAAGAGAAGAATTATTAGAAATAGGGATGTAGTTTTCCATGATGACCAGTTCTTTAGAGATGTTGAGAAAACTGATAAGTCTTCTGAAATAGTTGATTGAGTGGTTAATCTCACATTGGCTCATTTTTTAATGTAGACTATAGGTGAAAAAGGTGGACAAAACTATCCGGATTGTGATGAGGCACAGGGGTTACCAGATGATGAGGGTGTTGAGCAAGGGAGCTGCAGTCTCCTTGGTTAAAAACCACGAAACCTTAAGTTTGGAAGTCTATTCGAGAGCGTGAACCATTAACTAAGTATCCTATATCTGAATATATTTTGCTTACTGATGAGGGGGAGCTAGGGAATTTCCAAGAGGCAATGACTCATGATGATGAAGATGAGTGGATGAAGGCTATGCAGGATGAGATGAGTTCTTTGAAGAAGAACAAGACTTATGAGCTGGTGCAAATTCCTAATGATAGGAATGTTCTCAAAAACAAATTGATGTTCAAGATGAAAAAGGATGAGAATGGAAAACTGGTTAAGCATAAAGCACGGTTAGTGGTAAAAGGTTTCGTGAAGATGGAGTGTATCGACTTCGATGATATTTTCTCTCATGTTGTCAAGATGACTTTTGTCAGAGTTATCTGGGTCTAACCGCCAGCATGGACCTTGTAAGGTCCTAACCCGACTTAATTATATTTTATATTAATTATACTTGATTTTCTATTAATATGTGTATTTTAGTTTTAATCCATTTTTTTTAATTTTAGTGGGTCTTAGTTGAATAGGTAGTTAGGTATGAACTTTACTTAGGTAGTTGAGGACTTTCTTGTAAATTAAAGTTTCATGGTTTGCATCATTTTGGCACCACATTAATTGTATCATATGCATTTCATCTTGTGGGTCAACTTTCATGTTTGGCCCAACTCAATTCGGATCCATCTTGGCTCAATTGAAGTTCATTTGACTCAAACTATAATTTTCTCAATGACTATGGACTTGCATGCAAAACTGTAGAAATTTGAGTTTGAAAAGGAGGAAACCACCGTTCCCTTTCATTTCCCTCTACTCTCAGTGCTGGAACCTCTTTCTTTTTTCTTCTTCTCCTCCGTACGAGCTGGAAATCTAAGTTTAGGGTTGTTGTATGTTAGAGCTAAGGCTCCTATTGTCTTCTTTATTATCTTCTTACTTGTTTACTCCATTAGAATCTCTCCATTCCATCTTTTCTTCTTCTCTCCAGCTTTCTCAGGTAAGAACTCCATCATCCATCTATTTCTTAAGTCCAAAAGAGTAAAAAAGGCTCAAATGTCCAACATGCATGTATCCTACACTTGATTCACCATTTGCATGTTTTGCATGTAATAGGATTTATTACTATTGAGGCTTTGTCTACCATCAAACCAAAGGAGAGGCTAGTCTTGGGTAAAGCACTAATATAAGGCAAGTATAAGAGTATATCTTACTATATGCATGTTTAAATTTGTTGATTCTTGAAGTGATCATTCTAAATATAAGTTAACAGCTTATTTACCCCTTGATTACGTACATATATGTTGGATTAAGTAAATATGACTATAAATATGTAATGTTAATAATATATGTGGGCATATAAGACCTAAGATTATAATAAAGTGAACAAAAAACCTCATTGGAACCCAATCTGTAGAGTTCTGCATGTGAACTCATACTTCAGAACCCGTTTCCAGGAATTCTGAAGTTATGGTGAAGCCCAGAGCTAATCCATAAGTACCTACGGCTCAGAACCTAGAGAGCTCAAAGACCCTCATTTGAACTACGGCTAACCCTTGGCTAAGCTGTGGAATTAACTACGGCTAAGCCGTAACCCTCCTGTGATCAAGCCGTAGGCCATTTTACGGTTAACTTTTTAGAGAACACTAAAACCCAGCTTTACTCTACAGCTCACCCACGGCTAAGCTGTGGATTGTACTACGGCTAAGCCGTAGCCCAGCCATAGCCTAGCTGTAGGCTTAGCACGGCTAAGCCGCAGGCCAATATACGGTTAAGCCATAAATGCATATGAAATTGAAGGAAACACTAAGCCATTCGGCTAAGCTGTAAGATGTATACGGCTAAGCCATAAGAGCACTGTGAACTTAGGATATTAGGGATTTCAAATGATTTTGTAGGACTTTAGATATGACACCTTTTCCCTAATTAAATTACCCCAATGGTGATCAATTGATAAGGAGGACGAGTGTAGAGCTATCACTCATCTCCTTCGATTTTCCGGACTAATTCCCAATGTCAAGTCATGGGTGTTGACATAACAAGATGTGTCTTTATATACACAATGTAACGCCAAGATTGGTAACATAATGACACCGGATGTTTTATGAATATATCGTGTTGAATGCCCTCGAGATCATGGATTATCTAGCATAGGGTTGGCTAGGAAATCTTCTTGATACCTTCTCGATTTAAATACATTCATATTGTTAAGAAACCTTGCCCTCAACATGATGTAGTTATATTCCCATTCTTCTTGGCGAACCTTGAGGCATTCGGTTTGGAGCTTCTATTGAGTATGTGTCCGTGAATCGAAATGGGTGTAGCTAAGGATGAGAGGGTTCAATCTATATTAGCTCAATTAAGTATGCACTAATTGACTATGAAATACTTGTTAATCCTGATTTCTATGATTGAATATGATCTCAAGACCGAAACTTTTTTATATATGATATGATAAGTATGAATGAATATGTAGGAATATGAGACGGTCGCTATGATTGACCATAAGTATGAATAAAAGACTCAAGTTGGTCTTGATACGTTGAGTCGGTACCACTTAGCTTGTACCCTTATTAGGTATGATGGGACCAATTTGGGTGCCCCTTATGTCACTACTGCAATAGTTTATGGAGGAGTTATCAGCGCTCTTTGCAAAGCTAGCGTAATCCCCCAGCGTTATTCCCATATATACACTTTCTCTAAATGATATGCTCTCTTTTGGGAGAATTTAGCCTTATAGATGCCAGCTAGTATGTTTTGATATATTATTTATAATTCGTTACTCATGCTTAATTCATGCACAATCTGCCTAGTTTTTCTGCTATGCTTTCTTTTAATTAATATGTATTAGTTTATTTGATACATCATGATGGTTTTATATGTCTCTGTACTTGCTCAACCATCGTGTTAACAGTGCTACCCTTGGTGTTACAGGTATTAACCCACCCCAGTATGGCGAACAATATGCTCCGATGGAACCTCAGCGAAACCTTGGGGAGTAGATGAGTGTAATGAAGACGACGTCTTCTAATAGTTGTCCTACGATAAGCGACAATGGGTTCTTTGTTGGGTGTTTGGCTTAGACATTCTTGGACAATGGTTGTTCTTGCATTTAGCAATTTGATAGACACATACATAATTTTGGATTTTGTATATGTTTAGGTAACTGCTGCTATACTGATGTAGATGGTTAAGTACAGACTTCAACTTATTTACGAAATGGATGATGTTTCTTTTATTGTTGCTTTTGATCATTACAAGTGTATTACACAGGCTTCCGCTTATTATCGAACGTAATTTATGTGTTGGAGAAATTTCTCTACATGTTCCTGTAGAATCTCCCTTGTAGTGATTTGTGCATGTCTTCTGTAACACTTCGACCCTAATTAATCCAGTTTAACAACTAATTAATGTTCCTTTTGGTCATTTACCAGTGAATTAGTTTAGTGTAGGTCGTGTTGTCTTTTTGAGTTACGTTTTGGGTCATGGATAGGTGGGCTCGAGTCGTGACATCTTCACATAAACAGATTATTACATGATTATGTATGCACACCCCATGGGGCCCATTCTAACCCCAATTCCCGGGATCGGGGTGTGACATAGGTAAGTAATGGTATTAGAGCATAGATCTTGTAAAATATGCAATTAAGGAATGGTGTTGTGGCATAAATAAGTTTGGAATGAAAGATTTAGAAAATAGGGAATGTGGTGAGGATACGATAGGTGCATCGGGTTATGGATCATATAGGATGCTTTGAGTCTATTAACACTTTGCTTGAAATAATAACGGTTTCTTATTGATAATGGCCTCAATTCCAAGACTTAAGAAAACTTGTCATGGTTCTTCAAGCAATACAAGAATGATGACTTAGAGGATGTTCCCATTGAGAACTTGGATCACGTGCCTCCACCTTCTCCGTCTACATATAATTAGTTCCTTTTGATGATGCAAAGCATGTTAATGATGATAATGGAGCAAGTAACAAGGATCGGTGAGAATCAAGTTGCAATGCAAGTGCGGTTGTAACGATAATGGAAAGACAAGCTCATCAGCAACAGAATTTGGCCATAGTAGAGGAGAGTTTGCAGGATGTTTTGAAGAAAAAATTCAAGAGGGACGCATCATCCTCTAAGGAGTTCCTTGGGCAATGGAAGAAATAGAAGATTAAGGCTCGTAGTTCGGGAAAACCAGTTTGCGATTTGTGTGGCAAGGGTTATGAGACAGATGAATGCTGGAGAAAGACTGGATGTTTTCATTGTGGTTCGAGGGAGCATCGGCTAGCAAAATGTCCAGGGAAGAAAATGCCAATGAAGCCCATTGTGCCGGTAGCAGCAATCAGTTAAGCAACTTCATTAGAATCAAGTTACAAGCAATGTCAGCAAAGATGATCTTTTTACTTACTACCTTCATTTTCTGTTGATCTTTTGCTTGTAGATGTTATAAGCAGTCTATGTGATTTGCTATTTAGGATAGTCTCTGAGATACTTGTTGTATATGAGTTTTCAAGTGAGATTATGAAATTATTCTCCTTAGTGATCCTGTGAAGATGTTTGGTGTTATTTGTTGAGATATAGTTGGCTCCCTTCAGAGGTATAATAATCAAGGCAATCAAATCGGTGGCTATTGAGTATAAGTGATTACCCCCTTATATTGATGAGTTGTCCCATTAATTTCAGGGTGCAGGATAATTTCCAAACGAATTGATTTGAAGATAGGTTATTTCAACTTTAAGCTTGAGCGTAAAATGTTCAAATACCAACTTTTAAGATCAAATTTGGACTTTAGGAGTTCTTAATGGATTATTGGATTAATTAATGTTTCAAATATATTTGTGAGTTAAGGAATAGAATTCTTATTTGTACATGGATCAGTTTGTGGATTACAATTATTATTGATATCTTGATGTATTCCAACTTGTTAGTATTCATGATAATCCTTTAGGGACTTTTCTTCATCTCTTGAGGGTTAATTGATTTTGCTAATGTAGTGATGTAATTCCTAGTTGACCAAATTGCTGTCTTAAGTCATATCATATCTCGAGTGGAAAGTTCAGCGATCCAAAAAAATTTGGGATTATTATTAGTTGGAAAAGTTCGAGGTCCAGTTACCCAAATTCAGAGCTCCTTGTGGTCTTACAAGATGTTATCATAGGATTATAAGATAATTCTCAAAATTGTAGTTCTGTTTGTTAATTGATTGAGATGAGTAATTCCTTATGTGGATAGACCGGTGTGAGCAAAACTTTTAAGTTTTACGAATTCTTTAAGTCTTTGAGAATCAGTCGATCTATGTGAGGAAGTAAATATTAGAATTGATCCAGCCGATATAATCAGGTAATTGAAGATTCAGATTTGATTAGAGACCTTGATCACATAATTGATGATACTGTTATCTAGACTTGTTCTTGAGAGTTTATTGAGAGCATATCCTAGATGGGATTCTAAATTTCTTTGCCCAGTCGTGGAAAAGAAAAACAAAAAAAGAGAGAGAAAAGACTTTGGTATTAATTGACAAAAGGAATTCGCACCGTTCGAAGGCATATTGATCGAGTTATTGAGTTATGTGATTAGTAATAACAAATCGCTCACCATCAGTATTGATGAATTGCTCAAGCAAATTAGTATGCAAGGGATATTATTTAAGTTGATTGAGGCTCAGTTGATATCAATTTAGCATATAAAACTATGTGATTTGAAGCTATGTCCTAATCAGAAAGAAGCATTATAAATTCTTGGCTATTTATTTGGTGGTCAATTAATTTGATGGCATTTATGATTTGATTAATAGAATGCTCATATATTCTTAAATCAATTAAGGTGTTTATTAAGAATATCCTGATGTAATCTGATCTTACTATTGAAGAGGTGGATCACCTAAAGACTTCTTTCTACTTTCATAGTGTAATCAATTAAATGATAATCTGGAAACTATAATTTTGGATCTGATTAAATTGCGTTTTGAGACTAATCCTTAGAAATATATTCGAGTTATATCCTTCTTCATACATAATTGAGTGACGAATACCTTTAAGTGTATATACATCCTTGTCTACTAGAATCTTGCTGTATTTTTAGAAGCAATTTATGGTTACCTTCATCGATGATATTTTGATGTATTAAATTCATTTATGGAAATGTTGGATGTAAGAGAAATTCTATTCAAGCATGAGAAATTATCATTTCACTTGTGAAACATCCGAAATATATTTAAATCTAAAGGCATGTTTGATAAAATAAGTCGGATGACTATTGATCATTAGTAATTTGACAGAGGTCTTGGATCATTTGGTGATCAGGTTGCTAATTCTTAGGTAGGAATAATGCTCGTTTGGGGTTAGTAGGTTGCCTTATAATTGTAATTGATGTTCCTTAGTTGTTAGTGGCGAGTATTAACTTCAACACAGAGTACCCGCCGAAGTTAGATGTTTAATTAGACCTTCCACCCAGACTTCTAAAGGCATGAAGTGTACGTCCTCGTGTTCGAAAAGAAGTGGATCTAGAGGATTCCTTAAGTTTTCGATCGCCGTTAATGCCCCGGAGTCGACGTATTAAGTCCAAGTGTCAAAAAAAGACATTCCAAGTTGAGAAGTTTTACCTACAATTGTAGAATGTCCTTGAATTTCAGACTAACGATAGAGTAGTCTTGAAGGTTCCGAGAGGAAGGAAATCAGTTTTGGGCAAACTTCGTAGGAATTCTCGATGCCTTTTGTGCGATGAGGCTTTGCAAGATGATTCTAGGCCTGTTTCGCGTCATTGAATATGAGGGGATCAAAGTGAAATTAGATGCAGTGTACGTGGAGTAGCTTCTTAGTGTCATCTATGTAGCGAATAGGTTTGGTAAGTATTCTCGATTTGTTTTATTATTTAGTTTTATTACTTTGTTTCATTCGGAAGACTGAATGATCTTAAGTAGGGTGAGATGTAAGGTCCCGACCCAACTTAATTGTAATTTATATTAATTAAGCTGGATTTCCTATTAATATGTGTATTTTAGTCTTAATCCATCTTTTTTTTTAATTTTAGTGGGTCTTAGTTGGATATGTTTTTGGGTACGAACTTTACTTAGGTAGTTGAGGACTTTCTTGTAAATTAGAATTTTATGGTTTGCATCATTTTGGCACCACATTAATTGTATCATATGCATTTTATCTTGTGGGTCAACTTTTATGTTTGGCCCAGCTCAATTGGGATCCATCCTGGTCCAGTTGAAGTTCATTTGACTCAAACTGTAATTTTCTCAATAAATATGGACTTGCATGAAAAATTATAGAAATTTGAGTTTAAAAGAGGGGAAACCACCGTTCCCCTTCATTTCCCTCTACTCTCATTGCTAGAACCTCTTCCTCTTCTTTTCTTCTCCTCCATACTAGCTGGAAACCCAAGTTTAGGGCTGTTGTATGTTGGAGCCAGGGCTCATGTTGTCTTCTTCATCATCTCCTTGCTTGTCTACTCCGTTGGAATCTTTCCATTTCATCTTTTCTTCTTCTCTCTAGCTTTCTTAGGTAAGAACACCATCATGCCTCCATTTCATTGAGTCCAAAAGACTCAAGAAGGCTCAAATGAGCAACATGCATGTATCCTACACTTGATTTACTATTTGCATGTTTTTACATGTAACAGGATTTGTTACTATTGAGGCTTTCTCCACCATCAAATAAAAAAAGAGGCTAGTTTTGGGTAAAGCACTGATATAAGGCAAGTATAAGAGTATATATTACTACATGCATGTCAAAATTTGTTGATTCTTGAAGTGATCATTCTAAATGTAAGTTAACAGCTCATTTACCTTTGACTACGTACATATATGTTGGATTAAGTGAATATGAGTATAAATATGTAATGTTAATGATATGTGTGGGCATATAAGACCTAAGATAATAATTAAGTGCAAAAGAAATCTCATCGGAACCCAATATATAGAGTTCTGTACGTGAACTCATACTTCAGAACCTGTTTCCAGGAATTCTGAAGTTATGGTGAAGCCCACAACTAAGCCGTAAGTATCTACGGCTCAGAACCCAGAGAGCTCAAAGACCCTCAACTACGGCTAACCCTTGATCAAGCCGTGGAATCAACTACGGCTAAGGCGTGACCCTCCCGTGACTAAGCCATAGGCCATTTTACGGTTAACTTTTTAGAGAACCTCAAAACCCAGCTTTACTCTACAGCTCACTCATGGCTAAGCTGTGGATTGTACTATGGTTAAGCCATAGCCCAGCTGTAGGCTTAGCATGGCTAAGCTGCAGCCCAATATATAGCTAAGCCATAAATGCGTATGAAATTGAGGAAAACACTAAGCCACTCGGCTAAGCCATAAGAACATTGTGAACATAGGATATTAGGGATTTCAAATGATTTTGTAGGACTTTAGATATGACACCTTTTCCCCAATTAAATTAGCCTAATGGTAATCAATTGATAAAGAGAATGAGTGTAGAGCTGTCACTCATTTCCTTCGATTTTCCGGACGAATTCCCAATATCAAGTCATGGGTGTTGGCATAAAAAGAAGTGTCTTTATATACACAATGTAACGTCAAGATTGGTAACACAATGACACCAGACGTTTTATGAAAATATTGTGTTGAATGCCCTTAGGAGCACGGATTATCTAGAATAGGGTTGTTTAGTAAATCTCTTTGATACATTCTTGATTTAAATGCATTTGTATTGTTAAGAAACCTTGCCCTCAACATGATGCAGTCATGTTCCCATTCCTCCTGGCAAACCTTGAGGCAATCGGTCTAGAGCTTCCACTGAGTGTGTGTCCGTTAACTGAAATGGGTGTAGCTAAGGTTGAGAGGGTTCGAGCTGTATTAGCGCAATCAAGTATGCATTAATTGATTATCAAATGCTTGTTAATCCTGATTTCTATGATTGAATATGATCTCAAGACTGAAACTCTTTCATAAATGATATGATAAGTATGAATGAATATATAGGAATATGAGACGGTTGCTACGATTGACCATAAGTATGAAAGATATAAATTCGAGTTGGTCTTGATACATTGAGTCGGCATTGCTTAGCTTGTACCCTTATTAGGGTCGAGGGGACCAATTTGGGTGCCCCTTATGTCACTATTGCAGTAGTTTATGGAGGAGTTGTCGGCGCTCCTCGGGAAGATAGCCTAATCCCCTAGCGTGATTCACATATGTATGCTCTCTCTAGATGTTATGCTCTCTTTTGGGAGAATATAGCCTTATGGATGCCAACTAGTATGTTTTGATATATTATTTATAATTCGTTACTCATGCTTAATTCATGCACAATCTGCCTAGTTTTTCCGCTATTACTTTCTTTTAATTAATATCTACTTTAATTCACTTGATACATCATGATGGTTTTATATATCTCTATACTTGCTTAACCATCATGTTAACAGTGCTACCCTTAGTGTTACAAGTATTAACCCAACCCAGTAAGATGAACGACGTGCCCCAGCAGGAACCTCAACGGAACCTCAGGGAGTAGATGAGTGCAATGAAGATGATGTCTTCTAACAATCGTCCTACGATGTGCGACAATGGGTTCTTTGTTGGGTGTTTACCTTAGACATGTTTGGACTATGGTTGTTCTTGCATTTAGCAATTTGATAACTGTTGCCATGCTAATGTAGATGGTTAAGTACAGACTTCAGACTTATTTATGAAATGAATGATGTTTCTTTTACTGTTGCTTTTGATCATTACAAGTGTATTATACAGGCTTCCACTTATTGTCGAACGTAATCTGCGTATTGGAGGAATTTCTCTACACATTCCTTTGAAATCTCCCTTGTAGTGCTTTGTACGTGTCTTTACATAAACAGATTGCTATGGGATTACATATGCACACCCCGTGGGCCCCATTTTAACCCCAATTCCTGGGTTCGGGGCGTGACAGACCTTGAGCTTGAACAGATGGACGTGAAGACTATATTTCTTCATGGTAACTTGAAAAAAATGATCTACATAACTCAACTAAAGGGTTTGCAATAGAAGGAAAAGAACATATGATTTACAAGTTGAAAAAAAGTCTTTATGGGCTAAAGCAAGCACTGAGACAGTAGTACAAGAAGTTTGATTCATTCATGTTGAGTCATCGGTATCAGAGGACAGTTGTAGATCACTGTGATTATTTTTGTCGATTTTTCGATGGTAGGGTCATCATCCTTCTTTTGTATGTAGATGATATGCTGATAGTTAGACAGGATATGTCAAGGTCATTTGACGTAAAAGACTTGTGTCCCACACGAATGTTATTAGGCATGCGAATACGTTGTGACAGGAGTTCTAAGAAGCTGTGGTTGTCATAGGAGAAATATGTTAAATGAGTACTCAAGTGGTTCAAAATGAAGAATGCTAAGCAAGTTAGCATGCCTCTAGCCAGTTACTTCAAACTAAGCAAGCACTTGTGTCCTATTATAGATGATGAAGAGGAATGGATAGCATTTGTTCCTTACTCCTCTTCTGTGGGGAGTCTTATCTATGCTATGGTTTGCACACGGCCAAACATTGCTCATGCTGTGGGTTTAGTGAGTAGATTTCTAGCCCTGGAAAAGAGCATTGGAAAGCAGTGAAGTGGATTTTTAGGTATTTCAGAGGTACTTCCAAGTTGTGCTTAGGTTTCGGAAGCTCAAAACTAGTGGTGGAAGGCTTTACTGATATTGATATTGCAGGCGATCTTGATCATCGGTTGTCTATTTTTTGTTATTTATTTACTTTCTTAGGGGGAGTTATCTCTTGACAATTGAAGTTACCGAAGCATACAACACAATCTACAATTGAAGTGGAATACGTAGCTGCTAATGAAGTAGAATAAGAGATGCTTTAGTTAAAGAGATTCCTTCAAGAATTGAGTTTAAAGCAAAAATAGTATGTAATTTACTGTGATAGTCGGAGTGCTATGGATTTAGGGAGAATGCTACATATCATGGTTGTATGAAGCAGCTTGATGTCAAGTACCGTGGAATTCATGAGGTCATTGAGAAGAAGTTCATGAATCTAAAAAAGATTCACACTGACAAGAATCCCTCAGACATGATGACAAATGTTGTGTTTAAGGAAAAACTAGAGCCGTGTTCAGAGTTGGCAGGGCTGAACTCCTAGTGAGGGGTTCAGGGCATCTCCCTCGTGGTTTGGAGGGGGAGATTGTTGGCCAAGAGAGTCCAAACTAAATTGGGTTCAGTGTCTTGGATAGTTTCCTTAATTGTATTAGGAATTTCCTATTTGTTAAATAGTAGTCTCTTAATAAAATTAGAACTTTCCTTTGTTTAAGAATAAAGTTCTTCGGGCTAAGGAAGTGGTGATTATATATACTCATGTAATTTGTAACCCTAAACAAATGCTGAGATTCCAAGGTTGTGGTTTCACAGATTGAAAGAGAACCTAGTGGAAATTGGTTTTTCGTAGACGTAGGCATCTTTGCCGAATCACATAAATCTTTTGTCTTCTTGTATGGTTGATTATTGATCTTGGTTGCTCATGAATATACGCGCATAGCGGTGGTGTCATATCCACAACACCAACCCCATTCATGATTTTCACATCATTTTGAAAGTGATCATTTCACTAATCTAGCAACTTCCCATAATGTAGTTAATATGCAAGGAAATTCTAGATCCTACATGGCAAATCATCGAAAGAAAAAGGAAGAAGAAACCCTAGGTATTTCGCAGTAAAGAGTAAGATGGGGAAACGAACAAAAAAAAAAAGCTTTTACATATTAGTTTGTTTCTTCTTTCTTTCTCATTGTGTTTTTTTTTTTTTTCATTTTTTTCATTTTTTGTTAAGTGTTTGTAGTGAAGGGATTGAGACTGGGGCCAAAGGCATTGAGGTTGTCAAGGATGGAGGAGATTGAGACCAAAAAGAACTGAGTAAAGGATGAGATTATCATTATTTTATGAATATGGAGATAATAAGGATGAAGTATTAGAAAGATGAAGTCAGAAATATATATGAGAAGAGTCCTAAATTAAAACGATGTGAGGAGGGGAAGGAAGAGTTTAGGGGAGACGTGTATTTTGAAGGGAGAGGAAGAGGAAAGGGATAAAGGGTATTTTAGGTATTTTGAAAAAAGAAAAGAATTGTTGAAGGGAGCTTCTAAATGTACACCAGATTTTTCTCTCTTTACATAGGTTAAAAAATAAAAAAAAATTCAAAACTTCCCAAAATGCCATTCTCTCTATACACACCTTCTCTCCTTTCTCCAGCCAGTGGCTCTCTCCCTCCCCTCCCTCTCTCTCCCTCTCCCTCTCCCTCTCCTTTTCCTTGTCCCTATTCTCTCTCTCTTTCCTCCCTCTCCCTTTCCGTCGTCTTCCTGTAACAAGGAGACCAAATCGGTCTCCTTGCAGCACAGAGACCGACCTGGTCTCCCTGCTGCAGGGAGACCCCAATCCCCCTACTGCAGGGAGATCGGGTAGGGAGATGATCCGGTCTCCCTGTAGTAGGGAGACCAAGATCCCCCGCAGTAGGGAGGCTGGATTGGCCTCCTTGCTGGGAGGAGATCTCGGCGGGGAGCTGGCAGGGAAGGGGGAGAAAGGGGAAAGGAGGGTAAGAGGGAGAGGAAAAAAGAGAGAGAATAGAGGGAGGGAGAGGAAGAGGAAGAGGAGGAGGAAGAGGAAAAGAAAGCGGGAGGGGAGGGAGAGGAAGAGCCCCGGCGGAGCTCGTCATCACCGGTCAGAGATCAGTCAGTGGGAAGATGCCGGTCTCCCCATTGTAGGGAGGCCGGTTATGGCGATAGGAAGGGGAAGGAGGAAAGAGGGAGGGAGAGAGAAGGAGAGAGAATAGAGGGAGGAGGAAGAGGAGGAAGAGGAAGAGGAAGGAGGAGGAGAAAGAGGCGGAAGAGGAAGAGGAAGGAGGAGGAGAAAGAGGAAGATGGACAGAGGGAGGGAGATCCCTCAGCCGACCGGAGGGGAGGAAGGGAGAGAAATGTGTATGGTGAGAATAGGTGAGGGTAATTTGGAAAGTTTTGATTTTTTTTTTCTTTTTGGCTGGTGTGAAAAGAGAAGAAAGTGAAGTACAAATAGCAGGACTCATCATTGAAACATCTTATGTATTTTTGAAATAATTAATTAAAAACACCCAATTGCGCTCCATATTTATAAGCCCAAAATTCTATGAACACAATTATGCCTGGTGAGGGAATGGCAAAAATAAGGACATATTATAAAATAGTAAATGCAAAAATAGACAAGAGTAGAGAGGAAGAGATAGAGCATATTATTGAGGGATGTGCATACATAATGGGGGAGGAGGACCTTATTTATAGAATAAGATTGCTTCATCCCCAAGCAATCTAATAGGGAAAGACTCTAACCCTAAGCAATTCCCTTATTTCATGTGGGTCCCAATGTAGTCATCCACCTATAATAATACATCTTATAACACTTCCCCTTGGATGACCACTATTCAATGGCAGTTGCCTCACTAAAACCTTACAAAGGAAAAACCCAGTGGGATAAAAACTAAAGCGAAAGGAAAAGAATACAACGTTCTACAGGATCATTGACTTGGTGTTGGATGTGCATAATACAGTCTCGTTAAAACCTTAACTAGGAAAACCCAGTGGGATAAAACCTAGAAAAAAAAAGAGTACAGCACACAGATGTCTTGGGTAGCATACTTCAGGATGCCTCCCCCTGATTCACTACTCCCCTTGATGATAACAACCTTTCACACAGTTAGGCATGTCAATCTCGTATACAAGTTTCTAGAATACTGATCTTCGTAAATTGATCAGCCAGGTTATTGCTTGAACGAACCTGCTTGACTTCAATCTTGCTATTCTTCTGAAGCTCATGAGTGAAGAAGAACTTTGGTGTAATGTGCTTCATCTTGTCA
The DNA here is from genome assembly GCA_037013555.1 of Sextonia rubra. NCBI lineage: Eukaryota > Viridiplantae > Streptophyta > Magnoliopsida > Laurales > Lauraceae > Sextonia > Sextonia rubra. The sequence continues at coordinate 15,311,105 of JASUAD010000011.1, forward strand.
TCTTTAATGTATCATTCTTTAATCTATTGAATATATGCCTCTTTATCTTTGCAGATAATGCTCAGGATACTTGTACTAAGAGGCAATTGACAAGAATTATGAATATGTTGAGTTAAAAATTTTAGACACATACATCCCCCATTGGCTTTATAGAGGGCTAAAATCTCAGCATAGTTAGAATAAGTAACTACCAAAGTCTGTTTAGTTAAATCCCAAAAAAATGATGGCATTGCCATTAAGAAACATACAACATGTCTATGATCGACCTTTACGAAGATCAGGGATCTATTCTGAATTTGCATATCCTACAAAATTTGAATCTTTACAACCATAAGAATAAAATAGGAGCAAATATAGTAGGATTCGTTTGAAACCAATCAAGTATTTTTGAGTTAGTGTGAAACTATATATAGCAAGTATATTTACAAATAATGAAATATCCCTTTAGAACTTCTCTCAATCTGCAAGTTGAGACAAAATTCTTCTGTAAATAGTCAATAGTTTTCTCGAGCTCTTCTGGAGTCCTGATTAGATTTATGTCATTTTCATAAAATAAATCCATATAAGGATTTTATAAAGATACACGAGCAAATGAGATTATTTTCATACCCTTCCTTGGATAAATATTCACTAAGACGATTTTACCATATTCTTCTGGAATGCTTCAGGCCATACAATGAACATCTTACTTATATTGAGTACGTACTCTCTGACATTGTTTCAAGCAAAGCAAATCCTTCTGGGATTTTCATGTATATGTCTGTGTATATTTTCAATCCCAAGTTTTTGTAGGAAACCTTGTATCGCAAGTCTTGCCTTCTATCTAGTAATTTCATTCATTTTCCTTACAAACACCTATTTGTAACCGACAGGGTTAACACCTTTTGGGGTTTGTACTATAGGTCCAAATACACCACGTCTATTGAGAAACTGTAATTTTTTAATAGCATCTCTCTATTTTGGCCAATATGTTCTTTGTCGACATTCATTTATAGAACATGGTTCCGTATCCCAATCATCATTCTTATTTTCCCCTGATATTTGAGTAGCTACCGCATATGCAAATGCGTCATCGATGATAATTTCATTTCTATCATATCTCTTTCTTGAATAATTATAAAGTATAAAGATCTCTTTATTTATTGGGTACCCATTGCCTCTTTAGGGGCTTCCAGAGTCTCTTCCGGGACTCGTGTCTCTTCTAGGACATTAATTTATTCAGGAATTTTAGAGAGAATGGATTTTTCATAACCTCTTATTGAGTGAAATGGTGTATCTCATTAGAAGTGTACAATTTATCATAATTTCTTCGGGAGTAAAACTGGGACCTAATTGCTCATTTCTCCTCTGCCGGGGAGCAGAGTCCTTGGAACCTATAGGTTTGCCATGCTTTTGATGTGTAACAAATTCATTTGCTATCATGTTTGGAATTTTGTCCTACATGAACACTAATTCGTGCTTATTCTACAGGGACATTAATTCGTGCTTGTGTTTTTATAGCCGGTACATGTGACTTAGTCACTTTTCCTACATCATTAAATGCATCAAGGAATTTATTTGTAATTAAGTGCATAATTCTCTGTACTTCATTCTTACATTGTGAAGTACATAAACCTAGATGAGACAGAGTGAAAGTGTTCCACATTAATTTTCGTCGTTCTTCAGGAACTCTCATATCTCCCCCTAACGGCGGGAAGTCATGAAGATGACAATCAGCAAAATGAGCAGTTAATATATCTTTTATCATTGGGTCTAGATATTCAATAATTGGGGATGAAATATAACCAACATAAAGTCTACGTTGTGGGTTCATATAGATCACGAACCTAGATATCAAGCCTTATGTAAGGTCCCGAATCCCACTAATCTTGATTTTCGTTAATTAAGCTCGTTCTATATTAATTGAACTCGATTAAGGCTAATTTAATCCAAAAATTTTCGGGTTTGGGCCTTGGATAGGGAGTTGGGCGGAGTTCGGTCCCACTTAAGTAGTTAAGGGTCTTTTCGTGATTTATCCCTGCACCTCTTGGACACCTCGTCCATTTCCTTTCGTGTAACTTTTCGCGTGGATCATCTTTCGTGTTAGGTCCAACTTGAATTGGATTCATCTTGAGCCAACTAAAGTCACATGACTTAAACCGTAAATATCTTTAAGAAAGGGGTTTGCATGCAAAGATGGGGAAAGTGATCGTTAAAAGAGAGAGTCCAACGTTCATTTCCTTTTCTGGTCGTTCCTCCTTAGCTGCTAGAGCGACTTCTTCCTCTCTTCACCCTCCTCAACTCAAGATTAGAGCTGGGAACGGGGGATTCAGTGTTTGCATGCAACAGTGACAGCCTCCATCCCTCCTCTTCTTCCTCCTTTGGGCATTCTCTCTCTCTAAGCTACAGACCTGAGAGAACCCATATCAGATTGGAAGTCTTCCCCCTAACCACATAGCAAGAGATAGTTGGAGAGGGTTAGTACTATTAGAAAAGGTAAGTATTGAGTTATGTGCTGCATGCATGATTAAGTACGGATATTTGAGCTAGCTACTTTCATTTCCCAATTTCAGCCATTTCCCCTTCATTGTTTTAATTGATATGAATGTAGTGTGTATTGAGTTAGAATGACAAGAAGGGAATAGGAGGGTGTGTGAGTATGGGATACTCTCAAGGACTCTTCAATTGAGCTTTAGAATTCCCTTACAAGTAAGTTCTGTATTGATCCCGTACAGAAATGGAAATGGAGCTATATAATTGATTTTGAAGCTTATGGTGAAGATACGGCGAAGCCGTGAGTACTTACGGCTCAAAGTCCAGAGAGCAGTAGAATGAGATTTTGTACTACGGCTCACCTAAGGCTACACCGTGGATTCCACTACGGCTAAGCTGTATCCAGCTCGTAACCCAAGCCATAGGCCTTCCTACGCGCGAGCTTTCCAGAGAGCTCATAGAACCCAGTTTCTTCTACGGTTTGCAGACGGCTGCACCGTGGAATGCACTACGGCTAAGCCATGAACTCCTTGTAACCTAGCCGTAGGCTTAGCACGGCTAAGCCGTAGGCCAACATACGGTTGGGCAGTAAATGCGCCTGAAAATCTGGACGGATTCTGACCCATTCGGCTAAGCCGTAGCCTTGTACACGGCTAAACCGTAAGGACCCAGTAAACATAGGGGTTAAGGGTATTTAATGCTTTTGTAGGGCCTTAGTATTGGCACCTCTACACCACTACACTGGCCCAATGGTAAGCACAGTAAACAAGGGAATGAATGATACCCGAATGGTCTCCTAATAGCAAGTCATGGATGTTGGCATAAGAAGGTGTCCCGTATGCCTATAAGGCAATACCAAGACACGGTAACACAACGACACCAGATTTCTTATGAGTACGTCGTGTTGAATGTTCTTGGGGATCATGGGCCAATTAATATAGGATGGGTAGTAATATCACAATCCGAATGCATGCATCTTGCTACAACACCCTACCTTCAACATGAACTACTTCTTTTAGCAAATCCCTGAGGCAATTCAGGCCTAAGCTTCTAATGAGTGCATGTCTGACAAGCCAGAGCTTCTAATGAGTGCGAGCTTGTTAGCCAAGGGTATGATATGACTGATAGATTGGATATGAGTTGGCACCACTCAGCTTACACCCTTTGGGTATATGTATGACACCACTGCAGTAGGTTTACGAAGGAGTAGTCGGCGCTCCTCGGGAAGCTAGCTTGATCCCCTAGCGACCCATATGATATGTGTATGTGTATGCTCCCTTTTGGGAGAATAGAGCGTCGTGGTTGCCAATCAGTATGTATGACATTTAAGTTGTAATTCCTCACTCATGCATCATGTTCAGTGATTATTCTTGTTGATATATTATGTTGTATTAGTTTCATATGCCTCAGTACTTGCTTAACCGTCGTATTAACAGTGTTACCCTTGGTATTGCAGGTCCAGCACCCAGTCCCAACGCGGACACTGACGCGCCCCCGGAGGGTACCCCAACGGTACCTCGGGGTGTAGGCGAGTGGATGGATGGCGACGTCTATTACTAGCTATCCTACGGAGTGCGTGGATTTTTGGGATGTTATGCTTGGACCTTTTGTATTAAACTCTTAAGTGGTATTCTTGGAATGTACTTAAAAGACTTCAAAACTATCATATGTATATATATGTTTACTTTTAAAAGTTAACAGACTATGAACTTCATGTGCTCTTGCTCTTGATAATTACTGAATATTTCGCAGGATTTCGCTTATGATCAGTTATGTTTGTACGTGTGTCAGCTTACCTCACACGTTCCTGTGGAATCTCCCTTGTAGGAATTCGTGCATAATTCTTCAGGGCACGGATTTCTACGGGATTACGAATCTATGCCCTGGGGGCCCACTCGAATCCCCAAATTCTCGGGATCGGGGCGTGACACCTTATAAATTTAATAACATGCTCAAGGAAGTATACCCTAGGTTTAATAATTTGTACTAATAGGCAGGATTTGATGGGTTCATAAATATCACACTATATCCTTTGCGGAAAGGATGGTCAATAGATGGTACTTTAAGGAGTACTTAACAAAATTATTAATAATTTGCCTTAGTATAGTCCCCCTAGGGTGACCTATCCTATCATGCCAAAGCATTAAAGCCTTAGGATCACTAAGTCTAGGACTTAGTGTAAGCTTCTGGCATAACTCTGTCGTTTTGCTCATAATCGAATGTGATTCGATATTAGAGATTGTCTTGTAATATAGCTCTGAGATATAAAGAGAATGCACTTAGCTTACTTAGTATCAGCTTCTGGCTGTCAATACTAGTAATGAGGTACAAATTTTTGTGTTACCTTCACTTATAGTGTCTCTATGTGGTACCCAGTTGTCACGCCCCAATCCCGGGAATTTGGGGATTTGAGTGGGCCCCCAGGGCGTGGATACGTAATCCCGTAGGAATTCGTGCTCTGTAGAAATCCGTGCCCTGAAGAATTATGCACGAATTCCTACAAGGGAGATTCCACAGGAACGTGTGAGGTATGTTGACACACGTACAAACATAAATTATCTTAATCGAGAACCTGTGAAATACTCAATAATCATCAAGAGCACATAAGGTTCATAGTCTGTTAAAACAAATTTACATACAATAGTGTTATAGTATTTTAAGTACATTCCAAAAAAATCAGTTCTTAAAGGGTGATACAAAAGTCCTCAACATAATATTCCCAGAAGAGACGCTCTCCGTAGGATGGCTAGTAGTAAACGTCGCCATCCATCCATTCACCTACACCCCGAGGTACCGTTGGGGTACCCTTTGGGGCCGCGTCAGTGTTCGTGTCGGGAGCGGGTGCTGGATCTGCAATACCAAGGGTAACACTGTTAACATGACGGTTAAGCCAGTACTAAGGCATAGGAAACTAATATAACATAATACATTAATAAGAACAATCACTAAACATGATGCATAAGTGAAACTTAAATGTCATACATACTGATTGGCAACCACGATGCTCTATTCTCCCAAAAGGGAGCATACATAATGTATGGGTCGCTAGGGGATCAAGCTAGCTTCTCGAGGAGCGTCGACAACCCCTACGTAAACCGACTGCAGTGGTGACATACATATATCCAAAAGGGCAAAGCTAAGTGGTGCCGACTCGGAATCAAGCATACTAGTCATAACATACATGAGGACAGTTAATCATGAAGCAATGAATGCTTAAACGAAACACATGCATATGGGCTACAAGGCCCGAGCCTCGGATATACCCTGGGCTAGCAAGCACACAATCAATAGAAGCTTTGGCTTGTCAGACACGCACTCATTAGAAGCTCGGGTCTGAATTGCTTCGGGGTTTGCCAGAGGAAGTGAATCCAATAATAATTCATGTCAAAGGTAGTATAGCGTAACAAAATGAATGTATGTAGATGAAGTAGTATCTCCGGATTCCCAAGGACATTCAACCCGATGTATTCATAAGACGTTCGGTGTCAAGGTGTTGCCACTTCTTGGTATTGCCTTGTGTACGTAAAGAACACCCCTTCTTATGCCAACATCCATGACTTGTCTTTGAGGAATCATCCGGAATTCATTTATTCTCTTAATGTGTCCTTACCATCGGGCCCGTGTAGAGGTAAAAGGGTGCCAATACAAGGTCCTACAATTCATAGAGGTTCCTAACATCCTACACATTCATTGGGTTCTTACGGCTTAGCCGTATACAAGGCTACGGCTTAGCCGAGGGGGGGGTCACTGTTCATCCGGATTTTCGGCGTATTTACGGTTCACCTGTATATTGGCCTACGGCTTAGCCGTGCTAAGCCTACGGCTAGGTCACGGGGAGGTTACGGCTTAGCCGTAGGGTATTTCACGGTGTAGCCGTCTGCAAGCCGTAGAAGAAACCGGATTCTGTGAGCTCTCTGGAAAGCTCGCCGTAGAAAGACCTATGGCTATGTTACGGGCTGGATACGGCGTAGCCGTAGTGAATTTCACGGCTTAGCTGTATATGGGCCGTAGTACAAAATCAAGGTTTGCTGCTCTATGGACTTTGAGTCGTAGATGCTCACGGCTCAACCGTAGCTTCGCTGTAAGCTTCAGAACATCTGAAATCAGTTCTGTAGCTCGTTTTCAGTACAGGATAAATTCAGAACCTGATTGTGGAGAAATTTTGAGGTTCAATTAGAGTGTCCTTAAGGTGTCCATACCCACACACACTCCTATCCCCTTCTTATCATTCTATCCCAATTCACACCACAGTTGCATCAATTAAACAATAGAAAAGAACGGCTGGAATTGGAAATGCGTATGACTAGTTCAATTCGTCCACTCTTAACCATGCATGCAGTACATATAACTTAATACTTGCCTTGTTACAGTGTTTAGCCCTTCCTAACTCTTTCTTGCTGAATGCTCAGAGGAAACTCTCTAAACTGTAATGGGTTCTCTACACATAAACACAAAATGTGGAAGGATTCACATGTATGTCAATAACGAAGTCTTTATGACCCTAATAAACCCAAGATAAGAAAACAGGAACCTATTCTTCACCTTATATTGCTGTAACTTGGAGGAAGGATCACTCTATACAAGGTATAGAGGAAAGAGATCAAAGAAGAAGAATAATAAGGATGGGAGGGTGCCACTCTCTGTGCATGCACACCCCCAAGCTCCCCAGACACTTCGATTGCAAGGAGAAGAAGAAAAGAACCCAGGACTGGAAAGCTCCAACCAGCTGAACGAGACCAGAAGAGAAGGATACGTGGGATTTCCTTTTAAACATAACTTCCCTGGAGTTACATGCAAACCCACTTGTTTTCCGAAAATTTTGGTTTAGTCCGGAAGGACCTCAATTGGCTCAAGATGAGTCCGGATTAACTCGGGCCCAACACAAAAGACGATCTACGTGATAAATTATACGTAAAGAAATGGACGGGGTATCCCAGAGGTGCAAAGACAATTTACGAAAAAGCCCTTAACTACCTAAGTGGGGTCCAAACCCAATAATTCACACTGAATTAACCCTCAACAAGTCTTAATCAATATAAAACACGATTAATTAACGTAACTAAGATTAGTGGGGGTTCAGGTCCTTACACCAGTCATCCTGATGTGTATAAATCTAAGCAAGTTTCATTAGGAACTGCTAAAAAAAGTAATGCATCCTTAATGGATATTTGGATACCATTTAGTAACATTATGTGGACTCTTCTGGAGCATTCAAGTATTTGTACCGATCTAGCTATGATCGATGATGTGCACGAATTAAACACTAACTCTGAGAAAAACTTCTGGTTTTTCTCAATATAGTGTTATGTTGTACTGCCTATTAGACATATATTATCCTTAGTTTCATGCATTCCATAATCCATATCAAAAAAATAATAATAATGATAAACTTACATAACTAGTAAATCGCATCACAAAAATAAAATTAAGAACAACTAAACAATTCAGCATTCAAAGCAAATATAATGTATAAACATAATATACGGGGGATAAAAGAATAAGTCTAACATCCAATAAAATATTGAAAGATTGAACTCAATATTCAAAATCATAAAAGTAGTTGTAGGTCTTATAGACCATGCTTGGTGGTTCGCCCAATCTCCAAACAAAATGCCGTTTTAATCACCTCTCCTGGGGTAGTTATTTTCATCTCTATTAGAGAAACTATTTATATTTACCTCTTCTGGAGGGATTCTGTTTGACTAATTTGGCATTTATTTTAAGCATTGAGTGTATGACCATCTACTGGTGATTAGCCCTGTCTAATAGGAATATTATATTGGTGTAGAAAATAAGAGCATATGTCATATCCTCCAAGGATATCTTATTTCCGACTTTGATAGCATCACCAAGCCTTTTAGAGTGTGTAAAGATCGATTTATGAATAACAATCAAACAAAAATAGAACTTTGAGTTCTCAATATCTAATGACAAAGTATAATAAAGAATTGGCCAATTAGAAAGTTAGAACTTCGGGTTCTTAACTGTCGAACTAGAACTTCTAGTTCTGTCAAAACTTCAGGATAGAGATAGAACTTCAGGTTCTTAAAACTACTCGTTCTATCAAAGCTTCAGGTTCGAATTACAACTTCTGATTTTGTCAAAACTTCAGGTTTGATTTCACGGCCTTCGTATCAATCTACACTTCTATGAATCTTTAGAAATCAAAGCTCCAAGTTTGGTTACAAATATGAATCTTCAGGTTCATATTCCAAATCTTAGAACTTCTGGTTCCAGATAATGTATGGATCTTCGGGTCCGGGTTATTCATTTGATATAGAACTTCAAATTCATGAATTAGAACTTCAAGTTCTATCAAGACTTCGGGCTTGATAGTTTGGCCTATTGATTTTATTTATTTATTTTTTTTGGATCTAACTATCAAACTTCATGTTTGAGTAGGAATATGAATATTTCAGTACATATTGTGGATCTGAAAACTTCTGGTTTCAGAGTAAAATAGCCAACGGATCTTCTGGTCCGAATTTGAAAGAACTTTTTGGTTCATAGACTAAAATAATTTACGGAACTTCGATTCCAGGTTATTGATTCCATGTAGAACTTTTAGTTCTAAATATCGTATGAAATTTTGGGTTCCAATTATTGATATAGAACTTTTGGTTCTATTTATGATCTATGATTTTTAATTCTATCATGATCTCTTTTCCTTAAGAGATAATAAATTTTTCATCACTCGAATTAAAATTATAAATACTTATAGATCTAAAAAGAATAAAGATAAATACATGTATATAATTATTAAACTAATAAAATAACATAAAATAAGGAGAAATTACTTAACCTTTGAATCATCCTCCTTTTGGTGTCAATTTGTAGATCTGCTCGTGAGCTTTCCATAGGCTTAAACGGATCTCCGACCGGACGTCGGATGATCAATATATCGCAAAAAAGTTTCAAGTGTCAATTTTGCCAATTCTGTTTTGACTGTACGAATGCTGACGTAATACTGACATCAGTAGGTTGATGTCACTTGGATGACATCAGGCACTTGCTTTTGGAAAACAGGGCTTTACAAATGGGTCAGTCCAACCCAACCTGAACCCAAACTGGCATGCACTAGTAGCTGGGCTTTCTGCGAGACAGGTCAAGTCAATCAGACCTAACCTACACTCGACATGGGCCAAGAGCAAACCCTTCTCCCTCTTCGTTTTGATTCTGGGTTTTGGGATAGACCCCTGCAACCTCCGTCCTCCTTCCCCTTCTGTTCATGTTTGTTGTAGAGCAACAGACCTTACAAGCAAGGCTAATCTTTTCCTCAAGTGCGTTGATGGCTGGGGACTGTAGTCCGTCGACGGTTAACAATGGCAGAGGTGCTCTGTGGTGACTGTGCACAGGCGGCGGCGGGCCGGTGCTACTTGTCGATCTTCGCTGTTGAATCCGGTTGGCGGTGCACTTGGACGGATGCTAGGCGGTGCACTTGGACGGATGTTAGAGGGTCAAAAACACAGAACCAATCTCTTCTTCCAATCTTCTGTGATTCCTCTTTCCAGCTTCCCTGGCGTTCCTCTTCTTCTCCTCGTGGCTGTTCTCGAAGAATCTCCTCCGCTTGCATTCCTGGATCACGCTCGCCTTCGACACCTCCCTGCGGAACCTCCGAAGTAGCGCCTCCTCTTGCTTGTCCTCATTGATGACAATCTGCACATTGTAGGCGGATATGAAGAAGAGGATGTTGGTGTGGTGGAGGGAGGGATCCATCCAATGAGAGGATTTCTCCAAGTTTGATGAGCAGAGGGATAAGGAGAATGGAAGGAGGGAGAGGAAGAGCAATGTGGAGCGAAGTGCTGATAACGTATTATAAAATAGTAAACGCAAGAATATATAAGAGTAGAGAGGAAGAGAGAGAGCATATTATTGAGGGACTCGTATACATAATAGGAGATAAGAATAATAAGATTGCTTCTTTCTCAAGCAACCTAATATGAAAAGATTCAAACTTTAAGCAATCCCTTTATCTCATGTGGGTCTCAATGTGAGCATCCACCTATGATAATACATCTTATAACAGGACATGCTACGCCAAAAATGCCAATGGGAAGTGAGCCTAAAACGGCTATGAGCCATTTCATATTTCAAACGGTTTCGGCCCGTTTTAATGAAAGGAAGCCGTTTCGAATCCCCCCATACTCGCGCCCTCTACAAAAGCATACCGTTCCCTCCAAGGCTCTCAGCCCATTCTCTCCCCTCCAATATTCTCATCCCATTCCCTCCCATGTTCCCAATCCCGTTCCCTCCATCTTTAAAGCCTTCAAGCCTCTCTCAAAAGAAATCGATGACTGTCGGAAAGAGGAGTGCTCATTGCCGATAGTCGCTAGTTTCTCGCCATCGCCCACATCTGGTAGTGGCAGAAAAATATTTCAGGAAAAAGGGATTTCTCATATTTTGCGGGTTCTCCACTCTTTACGGAGAAGAAGAGAGGTTTTTGACCTCGGTGGCAGCTGCAACACGTCATGGCTCTGCACGTTGTCGCTCCAGCAGAATGAGGTGGAACAGGGTCTCGTCTCTCTCTTTGAACAGGGTTTAGGGACCAGAAGGTGCGCCTCTATATTGCAAGGACATGGCTTCTTCTATCTCTTTGAATTGATTAATCAATCAATTACCAATGAATGGTTTAAACTCTTTTGAATTATTTTTTTCTTATATTAGGCCCTGTTTGGAATCTATTTGGTCTGAGACCAAATGAAATCTTCTTTTGTTACTTAATGGAGAAGATTTGCTCTTAGGGAAACAAACATGGAGTTGGTTAGGGTTAAAACTTTGCATGGGTTTCTGCTTGCTCATCTAGATTCAGAAACACTTTTGTTTTATCTATATATATATTTTTTTGCCTGCTAAGATTTTCACAAGAATTTATGTTACAGTTGGCAACATATGGTTTCAGATTTTAAATTGCAGAGCATTTTCTCTGATCCTTGGAGGGAAGGGCTTTGATACTGGCCTAGTTAGGATTTTGGCTTTGGATGATGCATTTGCTTGGTAATATTTTCTTTTTAGAGGGAGAGAGGCCTACCCTTTCTGCTTCATGTTCTGTACAGCTTCAAAGTTGAGATGGAACTCTTGCTTTCCATCATGCCATAACATGCTCCTAAGGACATATATGGATTTGTAAGATATCCTATTTTTCTTGTATTTCTTTGCCATTATCAAAGCAATGGCATCCATTGGAAACTTTGAAGGTTAGTAATGTGAGTTCGATTATCCTCCCACATAGGCCAATTGGATTGCATGCTTGACTAAAGTTTGTCATTGAAGTTTACAATTCCCCTTTTGTGTCCCCTTGATCTATTACAAGTAAAATAGCCTTACAGAGGACATGTGCTGTTTTCTATATCAGAGTATCCATGGAAAGCGCTGGTATAAGCTTATAAGGTACGGAAATATTGGGTACAGGGAATTATAGGCGCTCATGCTCGTCAGGCCGGGCTGAAGCTTTCAAAGCATTGCTGGTTTAGTATTTACTAATCCGGTCTGATATTCCAGCCCAGATAACCCATTTGCAACAGAATTCTTTGTGCTAAACATGTTTGACAAGGCCACATTTTAAAATGATTAATAGGCCAGCGCCCAATCCTAGACCTGTTCTGGACCATGTGCCTCAAAATAGAGCCAAAACCGATGCCCAATGTAGCCTGTGCTATGGTTAAGCTAAGGCTGGCCCAGCCACAAACACCAGTATAGGCTACAACAATTACTCTAGATCCCAAATCCACTATTACAGGTAATGAATATCTAGCAACTTACAGCTCAAAATTGATAATATGCTCTTCTGCATCTGCTATGTTTATTAGTTTTATTTTGAATTGTAACTCTGGGTTTCTATGATTTCTTCTGATTTCTTCATTTTTTTTTTCAACTCTTGTATATGCATCTATTATTAGTATCAGAGCGAGATTGTGGAAGATCACCGAAAGAAGCACATCGTCGCTGGATTTTTTTTCTGTTTCTGTATTGGGTCTGCCGGAGAAGACAGATCGATCAAGACTGATCACAATCTCTTGCCTCTGGTGACGGACTTGGCGATTTCCGAGAAGCAGAAGAAAAAAAAAATCCAGAATCTAAAGCCCCTGGTGACGGACTTGGCTATTTCCGAGAAGCAGAAGATCGCAGTAGAACTCCACGGAATCAAGAACTCCACTGATCGGGCCGGAGGCGGAGAAGACGCGAGCGTGGTGGACCCGCTCGCCGAGATTGGGTTCGGACGACTGAAACCGGGAATTTCGCCGGGTCTCTCGCCCCCTCCGCCGTCGTCGCCGGTTGCAGCGCCGCTTCCGTCTCGCTGGTAGCCGGACCAGGCCTCCGGAGAAGAAACGCAACCGGCCGCTGCATCACCGGTCGGTGCATCGCGGGTTGCAGATCAGGGTTGCAGCGCCCGTGAGAGAAGAAGACGACCGTTCTGGGTCTTGAGTGTTTGGGTCGGCTCGGGTCAGTTCCAACTGACCCGCTTTGGCGCAGAAGCCCAGCGGTTCTTGTCAGGTCGGGTTTGGGTTCCGGGTTGGGTCAGTTCACCCGACCCGTGAGGAGAAGCCCAGCGCAGCAGAGAAGTTTGGTTCCGGGTCAGGTCGGACCCGGACCCGGTTCTGCAGACAACCCAGCCCGCACGATTCCAGGTCGGGTTCTGTTCAGTTTGACCCGACCCGTTTGCAGCCGGTCCAGCCCGCCAGCAGAGCGCTGACGTCAGCGGACGTCAGCAGATCCGGTCAAAGTCAGGTTTGACCAGATTCAACGGCTGAAATTGTTTCTGCGATATCTTGATCGTCCGATGTCCGATCGGAGATCCGTTTGAGCCTACGGACTCGTTTTGAGCAGATCTACGCATATATGGAAGAAGATGGGCTGGTCAACGGTCAACATGGATGTTTGACCAATTGGAGTGTAGAGAATTAATTCTGCGATATCGAAGCCATCCGGAGTCGGATTTCAGATCCGTTTCTTCCAGCGTGCTCACGGTGACGAGATCTACGAGGTAGATAAAAGATATTGGCAGTTTGATGGGCAGAAAATTGGGGGGACTGAAGAAACTGACAGATTCACGATGATAGCAATGGATTCAAGCATCACAGGCCAGATTGAAGTGTTTGATGGAGAAACGACTTCGTGGATTGGCAGGATAGAGTGTTAGACTCCATGACACAGCAATGATTGAAAAGTGTTACTTGATGTCAAGAATGGTAGATTGCTCCAGAACTTTGATGGAAAGCTTAGATCCGCATCGAAGGGATCAGGAAGGAGCGACATGCCAAAGTTGATGAAAAAGCAAAAGGAATCAGAATCGGAAGGAGGTAGTGTGCAAGAAAGCTCGGATTCAGTTGACAAGGAATCAGTTTTGGTCGCTACAGGTATGGATCCGGTTGTTGATTCATGGTATTGGGATTCAGATTCTTTCTATTATATGTTCGCGTAGAGATTCGTTTGATGCAAATAACTGTCATGGTTGATGGATTTGTTCTTATGGGGGGATAATGCCACTGATGAGCATTTGAGATAAGAACGGTAGAAATCCAGATGTATAATGATGTTATTCAAACCCTAACGGTTGTGATATATGTTCCGGGATTACGAAGAATTGGATTTCTTTGTGTGCCTTATACTTCAAAGGCTGCAAGTGCACTGTAGCGGGTGGAGTTACGAAGGTGGAAAAGGGAACATTGGTCATCATGGAGGGTGAGATGGTCAGAAATCTCTACAGGTTGATAGGGTATGCTTTTTCAGGTGGAGCAGTGAAGGAGACATCAAATAACAGGGGAGGAAATCTGTGGTTCAGGTGGAGTTAGATGCGACGGATCATTGGAAGATGGATTGATGGATCTTCAATGATATCATCTAGTGGAAATCCAGGAAGCCCTGAACGGAGATGATTTTCTCGGGAAAAGGTAGTTTTGTTCAGGTCGGAGTAAGCCGGTTTAAGCATCGGGTCATAACCCGCATGTACTGTGCCCAACCCACCAGAACAGACTAGAACAGGACAGTTGCAGGTTTGACGGAAAGAACACCGGAATGGAGACAGAAGGAAGGATTCACAAGGTACCTGTGAGATCCGGATTCGGGGAGGTCTTCAGTTTTGTCTTGACGGACGGAAGTTAAGTTCATTGTGTTGCAAGGATGCATGCATGTGGCAACAAATGGAGAGCACTTCGAAAGTTCAAGACGGTGGTGTTGAGGTCAAAGGAGGCAACTGTAGCCATGCTAGGTCGTAGCGTGTGCGGAGACATACCCTTCAGCGAGGTGCGTGAAGACATTACCGGGTATCTCAAGGTGGCTCTGAGGATTTGCGGAATCCAAGCCAAGGTGGAGATTGTTGGGTTATGTCTTGTATTCCGGTTTAGCCGGATCGGTCGTCTGGGTTAGCCAGAACCGAGGCTCAGGGTTAGGGGTATTTTAGTCATTGTGTATGGGTTTTCTTGGTGGCCAAGAAAGCGGGAACTATATATATTGATGTATTGTAACCCTAGATCCAGAGGGGATTGAGATGGGATCATAGTAGATGAGTTCTCTCCTCCCGTGGACGTAGGCATTGTTGCCGAACCACGTAAAACTGCTGTGTCATGTGTGTGATTGCTTGATAGGTGTGATTGCTGTGTATTCATCGTGGTAGATCCGTTGATCGCGGGTTGTTTCCGTTGCGCCGCTTTTCCCAACACTTGGCAGTGGAAGAGGTGAAAAGCTTGGGGCTCTTCTACTGGGTGGAGTAGTGGCAAATATCTAGATGTAAAGGTAGAGAAGCCCCGCTTTGCTCCTATGTATGATGTAGTTCTAATTGGAATGTGGAAAGTACTCTGGTTACAAGTGAAGGGGGAAAAATTCACGTCTGTCTATCCACTTTCATTGGTGGGATTTTTGTTGTCAAATGGCATACTCTTTTCCCTGGGAAAAACAAAAGATTCTACCAAACCAGTTCAATTGGGATTTTCCTATGGCCATGCCTATTAGTTTATCTATAAATTTAGTTACCTAGTAATTATTTATTAATGAACTCCAAATTCATATGTGTTTTGATTCTTTGCTTACCGTGTTCTTAAAGCTATGTAAAAGAACCGTGTCAGTGTCTTTTGTCTTGATTTATTTTCTTTTGCTGCAATAGTACCTGTTATGAAGTCAGGTATTAACCTGAAAACATCAAGTTTCACCTCCCTCTTTGTGTGCACATATACAAATGACTAGCCCCACCTTCATATCTTTGCCCCCACTTCGCAAATAGATTAAAAATGAATGTTGCTGTCATAGAATAACCACCCCCCGCTCCCCCATCTTTTCCTCCTCTTTTTTCTTTAATTTGTCTAATGCTTTCGGATGGACATGAGGCCATCAGCCCACCTTCACATCTCTAGCCTCATCTTTTAAATCATTTTGAGCATGCATACTGCTGTCATGAAATGACCCTTCTAGGTTTAATTTTCTTTTGCTTAGGATGGAAGGGAAGCCGTCATTGAAGCCTGATATATGGATGACAGTGATGAATACCAAAGACTTCCACATTATCAGGACCGAAGGAACTTGTTTCCTTGTATCAACTTGTAGTTATTTTTCTGTGCAACAACATTTCACTACAAAGCTGTGAATGAGATTATGAGCTGACTTGATGAGATTCATTTTCATCTTGCAGAGCTAGGAGTTCTCAGCTGGTGTTTAGAGGCAGATATTGTTGATAATGACGAGAAGTTAAAGAAAATCCATAAAGACAGGGGTTGCTCCTATGTGGTCTGATGTTCTTTCATTTTTATTTATTTATTATCTGTTTTAGAATGAGGGAGATAATCAGCAGCCCACTGCAGTTTTTAAGTGTCTAATAGAATGGACTGGCTACTTCTGTAGGATATCATTGAGATGTGCATGGAAAAGCTGCCAAATTATGAGGACAAGATAAAAAAAAAAAAAACTTTTTCGAAGATCATCTTCACACTGGCAAAGAGATCTGATATTGTTTGGAGGGAAGTGGTAGGTGTGGTTACCATACCATTTTGAGTTCTGCGCTCACTGAAAGATGGCCATGGGTTTGTATAGTGGTTTTTATTTTCTTATTATGCTTAAGGTGTTTGTATGTGTTTCTTGTTTCTTTTTTTTCTTATCTTGGTGAAGGGTATTATGATGTGAGGGACTAACATGACCGTTTGATTCTTGTGGTGGTGAAGAAAGGTGGCATGATTGTTCTACCCACTGGAATATATCATCGGTTCACCCTGGATACTAACAACTACATCAAGGTAGTCACTTTTTTTCCTTGACTCTTCAAGTGTACCCAGAAAGTAGTAGCTTGTGTGAACAGATAATGATTTCACTGGGTAAACAGAAAAGAAAGCAATAGTTTTTTGACATAGTCCCTTGCGGGTTTCAAAACCCAAGCCCCTACTCATTTAAGTTAATGAGAATTGGTATTTTTGGTGGTGCAAGCATTGATATCTTTCCTCCTTGCCAGTGCAAGTTAATGAGCATTGGAGGTTTCATCAATGCTTACAATAAAGAATTTATGGAGTCTTTCAGGTGTCTGGATGTTTTGATGGATGATCACATTTCATGGAAGTGTACTGGTTTGTATTTGGCACATCTATTGTGAATTTGTATTTTCATGGTTTTTGCTGAGTTTTCAAAAATGGTTGTATGATTGTATCTTCCACTCCCTGGAATCTTCACCCAAGCTAGATGGGGTAATTGAGAGTGATGGGTTTGGTGAGAGGTGCTATCAAAATAAAGTCTTGCCTTATTACCACTCTACATCTACATATGGTAGAAATGCAGGTAAATGTATGTGTTAGGCCCAACCCTACCTAATGGCCTAAGATTTCTACGAAAGGAAATGGCATGAGATGTTGTAAGAATCTCTGCAAATAGAGGCATTGATCTTGAGCGGCTTTGATTTTCATAAATACTAGCAATCATAGCCACTCCTTAGCACGAACCCAAAATAATCATTCAAAACTATTATTGATAAAAATAAATTAGGCATATTGCATGGGCCCATAAAAATGAAATTTTTTGTGATAATTAATAAGAACTTTTTTATGGGTCTTGATAAAATGACAATAATCCTTAATCAGAGAAAGTTCTAAAAAATAGAGTCGCAATTTTTTTTGCTAAAGGGAAAAGTGTATTAGAAAAAGAAGAGGAAGGCTAGAAAGCTAGCTCCAAAAAGAACAATTGCAAAAGAACAATCTAGGAAGCAAAAAAGAAAAAGGCTTACAAAGACTACAAAGAAGTAGACACTCCTAGAAAGAGTTGTATGTGCGAGAGAAAGACAGATGTGTTTGTACCCAGTAAGTTGGCTATAGAACAATATATCATTTCTTTAATTAGATGCTTGGCTAAAGAAAAAGTAAGAACAGCTCCATTGAAGATTATATTGTTTCTTTGTAACCAAATTGCATAAACAACTCCATTAGTCGCATTGCAGGTTTTGATATGCAATTTTGATCAAATATTTGTTGAAATGTACATTACAAAATGTTGACTGCAAGAAAGTACTTTTCGTAATATTTTTTAATCTACACTAATTCTGTTTTTTTATTTGTTAAAGGGACCCGCAAATGTTAAATATGCACTCATTTATTTTTTATGTTTAATTTTTTATTTTTTCATAATATAAATCTAGTAATCAATAAAATAGTTGATATTAATAGGACACTAAACTTAGAAAAAAGAGACCTACAATGGAAGAAATAAACCGCTTTAGTGGCATTTTTTTAGCTAATACTATTTTCTGCAGCAAGATTTTTTTCCCATCGTAAAATATGATGCTTATGCCTCAATACTATCCATCTAAGAACAAATTGTGGAAACTGCAACTGGAAAAAAAATCTCCAATGTAGAAAATGACCCTAAGAGTGGAAAAAAGAAAAAAAACCCTTTGCTTGAGGTCATCCCATAAACCTTTTAAGTCTCTATTTTCCTAGTGCGCAAAAATCACTGATGACATGAAATCATTAAAGCCATTTGAATGGACTAATTGGATGACTTTTAGTAAATTAATATATTTATTTTTTACACTACTTGAAAAAATTTTGAATAAATATGCATGATTATATTTTTCTTAGCAAATTCATATCTTAATGATTTATTACCCATATAAGCGATGAAGCAAAAGATATTAATAGGACGTTGAGAATCATTTAGATAGGTTTTGTATATGATTAATTTTGGCCACTTCCATTGTGTTTTACTTGAGTCTAGGCTTAATAGGCCTCGATATGGAAGTCTGCTCAAAGCGCCCACCAAATTGAATTGCATTAGATTTCATTTGGCATTATTGACAGCTTCAAGATAATTCATATAAAATTATCATTATCTTAAAAATTATAATTTATTGATTTTCTTTTATAAATATTGTATATCATGAAATACATTACCTGTACTAAGCATAGGCATGTTTCGCTAAATTTTATTTACCCATTGGAACATTTTTATGGTTCTATTTGGTGGTGGGCTGGGATTTTCGTTTTAGGAGTATGGACCCAAACTGACAATTGTGTTTTGGGAACAAACCCAAGAATTTCATGTGGGTTAATTTTGGGGTGAGTTTAAGAATTTTATATGAATTTTTGATGTGGAATTGGAATTTTCATTATGATTTTATAAGTAGACTAGGGTCTAATGGGTGTGACCGCCCTCACATGGTGTACGTGGGTTTGCCCCTTGACCTACTTAAGTGCATGAGTCTTCACTGGTGCACTCCTCAAACCCAATATATTTCAGATTACAAGATTGATCATAGATGTTGAAAGTCACCAAATACGGGAGTCTTTCAATTGTATTTAGTTCCTTTGTGACTCTCATGACATGCTCAGTTGTACAGCGGACCAAGTCTTATTAGAGTAAGATTTGGCCACATCTCAAATGACTAGAGGCCGTTCATTATTAGGGACTTGAATTTTCAATAGCTTTGCCATAATGAAGAGTTCTCATTTATGCATCTCTAGAGCAAGAGCCCTAGAAGGTCCAGACTTTAAGTGATCCAAATTGGAAGGTTAAAGTCCTTGAACTTATATAAATCTTTCTCTAGGGAGACATTTTGTCCCACACCATGTCTCTATTAGTTTGACCCAACTTGATCCTCTAACAAACTATTGCTTCCTTATTGGAACATGACCTATCTGTAGATTCCTAGCATTAGGTGATCCAAATTGGTTGATTAAATAGACTCTATTGGATTAATCTCATCTCCTTTTATAGTTTTCCTTGAGGAGATGCCATCGAGATTCTCAACCCATATCCTCATACTCTTCTTTGATACAATTCCTTTTAAAAATCGCTTATGAACATCCTATGTTTAATTAAAAGAAAAATCCTATTTAAGGAGGCCTTAACTTAGTCAATGTGGCAATTAATTGGTAAAATGTTTGTATCATTTGGTGGGTTTACATATGTATTTGATATGATTTACATCATCTAAGGTTGTGGCTCTTCAGTGGGCGAACCTATGAAGAAATGGGGCCATTACAAGATTGAATGATTATGAAATTTATAACTGATGTATTATAAAAACTTCATGTGTTTTCTAATGATTAATCTGATTGTAGGCCTAACTCCATTTAAAGTGAAATTTGTTGATGATTTATACAGGAGAGGCATTGACCAACTTTAATTGCCTAGGGCATGTGAAAGATCATCCCAGATTTGGAATCTAGATTGCAGTTCAAAATATATGCAATGGAAGAATAAAAGAACTAGCAAATAAATTAATCACAGAATATAAGAAAAAGACATGCAGATTTTTATTAGGAAAACCCTACTCGGGAAAAGCCATGAGTACTCCTCGAACTAACAAAAACTAAGTACTAATAAAGGGCAATCATAAGATATATTCAAAGACCCTTTCCTAGTTGCAACTCAACCTAAATACCGTAGTTCTTCTTGTACAATTCCTGTTGTTGTGACTGCTCACTGTTCACTGCTCTCTACTTTTGAAACAACCACCTTTAATCTGCAAGGTAAACGAACCTTCTATAGGAGAAGTCAATCTTCTACAAGGAAGTAAAAGTACAAATCTTAGAACTCAAAACTTCAGCATAATTTCTCCAATGGCTACTTTAGAGAAAAATGGTATCTTCAATGTGTATTCTCAACTTAGGATAGGGAGATGGATGCTTAGGGTTGAGAGAAACACTTAGGGTTGAGAGAAACACCTTTTTTATAGCCCACAATTCGTGCTTTAGTGTTATAGTCCTTGTAGAATAGAAACTAACAGTTTTGAGACAAACAGGAAATAATTCCATATAGGAAAGTAGGTTTTTGCCCATCAGAAGCTCGATACAACTAAATGGGTGCTCGAATGCACTAGTTTCTGCCTGGAAACTCTGCTTTAGGAGCTCGAGCGCAGGTGCATGGGCACTCAAGCATGCATGTAAATTCTGCACTTTTTTGTAAACTTCATGAGGCTATAACTTTATTGTTTTAGCTCCAATCGATATAATCTTAGAACCTACGGACATTTACTCGAAAAGAGCTTTCTAATGGTAGGTAGCTTGCCCCTATCAAATGCTTAATTTGTGAGATATGACATTTTTAATCTATATTAACATTATAAAATCACTTCAAAATACTCCAATTTTTGTTCTTTCTTGAATTTCTTCACTTTAGTGCATCCGACAACTCATACCATAGTCTATTCTAAAAGGAATAAAAAATCCCACTTAATGGATCCAAAGTTTTGTCCAACCCATGAATTAGCTAAAATACGAATATCCTAATAATCTCCCCCTTTGGCAATTTATGGATCAAACTCCCTAAACTTTACAAATATTCTATACAAAAATAAAAATCAAAATACATTGAATATTTGCATAAAAAATTTTTTACCTTTAGTATATAACTTTCTTTGTATCTATCTCCCCCTGTATATCTCACTCTTTTTGTCCATAATTGACAAAGAATAATCAGCATGCAGCAATTTGTCAATAAGGATCCAGCAGCTCCCCCTTAATGTCATCTTCTTTTCAATACTGAGGGTGGGAGCTTGATCATCTTGATTAGGGGCTTGTGGATTTTGCTACCTACACATGTGAATTTGAAGCTTTCAGCACAGTGTGTACCAAATAAATAGGTAAGTCAGATTTCTTGACCCATATGGCTCTAGTCTTGATCTTTGGTGGAGATAGTTGCTTTTTGCATTGCTTGTTTCTCGGTAGATTTCTTAGCTTATTGCAATGGGTTGAATGTGTCATTTGATTCCACAATGATGACATGTGGCTGTAGTTTTAGGATGTGGCACATTCTTCTTGGATGTACTACCACCAATATGATTTACTTGTGCAGCATATGGAGTTATAAATGCCATAGAAACCATAGTGATGCCTTTAACAAAAACAGATTTACCTTTTTTTTTTTTACAATGAAAACTCTGCGTTCATAGCTAATACCAGTTTTTGAAAAATCTTTCTTTTAGCTTCACATAATTTCATCAAGTGTTATGGATCCAGTGTTCATGGGCTTTACTTTGTCTTTGGTAGATTCTAATTCCATGTGAACTATCTTCAATTTGCCATTTAAATCATCCTTTTCAGCTTTGAAAATGGCTACTTTACTGTTGACCATTTTCAATTATTTTTTAGCCTTCTCAGCATGCCTTAAAAGCAAGTCTTTGTTGACATCTGCAGCAATTAATTCTTCAAACAAGGTAGCATGCTGGGTTTTTAATTAGTTTACCTTTGCTCATGCATCTTCTAATTCAGATGTTAGTTAATAATTTTGTGATTCTGTGGCTTTCAACTTGAGTGCCAACTTCTCATTAATGCTTGACATCCGCTTGCATTTCTTCAGCAATGTCTTGTTTGCAAATCGAATTTATCCATGGATCAAAATAGCAGCCGCTAAATCGAGCGCAGCGGTCTTGGCTGTTACACTAAACTGAATTTAGCCCCGCTCTGTTACAGTCCGCCATGGCTCCTACATACCACTATGGGGCTACTATGGACCGCTACGGGGCCGCTACGAGCTGTTATGGACCGCCACAAGGCCGCTACGAAGTGTGATTGACAGCTATTTTTCAAAAAATTTTAAAATGCATGGTAAGGCTTATGTCTTTCATTCTTCTCTCCAAACAACATTTCTACGCAACTCTTCTACCCTTTTATATTTAAAAGAACATGAAAACACATAAGATGTTACTCAATTGAAGACGATGGAGATAATTTTTCTCAAGGGCTCTTCTCTAAATAATGTACTACACCCCTTTTGATAGCTACATTCTTTTTTTTTTACTCTCAACTAAAACTCATTGTTTGTTTTAATGAAACTTAATTTGTTATTTGGTTTGAACCTCAAAACTTTTTTTAAGCATTACTTTATAATTTAGAAATCCTTTGTTAAGTACAATTGTGCTAAACTAATTATTTGAATTAAAAATTTAGAAATGCATACTAACTTAGCACATAGCAAACCAATATAAATGTATGGAAAAAATTAGATCAATACTCTTATTTTATAATCATTCAACGATACTGAACTTCTTTGCACTGAATTGACTGCTACATCCCCTATCTTAATTATTATTGAAAAAAGCAACACTTTTTAACATTTTCCAATATTCTAGATTTTGTGGATATTTTTATAAATTTTTTTACAACTTTTTCAATTCACTCTGCTACATCGCTACATAGGGCCACTACTGCTATGTAGCGTTTTGGCCATTGGCCGCTATACCTGTCGCAACTGCTATTTTGATCCATGAATTCATCATCTGACACTTCATCATCAGAAATAGTGTCAGATGTGCCATGTGAAGATCTCGCCATAAACACAACAAACTTAGAACAGGCGATGTTAGGAAGTGAATTTTTAACATTTTTAGAATAATCATCCCACGTTGTTGCACCAATTACAGCATGGCTGAAATAAATGAATAAAATATTATAAGAACTCAAGCGCATTATAGTGATTAATTTGACTATAGGCCCAACCCTAACTAATGGCCTAAGATTTCTACTAAAGGAAATGACATGACATGATGCAAGAATCTCAGCAAATAGAGCATTGATCTTGAGCGGCTTTGATTTTCTCAAATAGTGGCAATCACAGCCCATCCATAGCACGAGCTAAAAAGAATAATTCAAAAATATTATTGATAAAAAATAAATCTCAGCACATAGAGGCATTGATCTTCAGTGGCTTTGATTTTCTCAAATAGTAGCAATCATAGCCCATCCATAGCACGAGCCAAAAAGAATCATTCAAAAATATTATTGATAAAAAATAAATTAGGCATAAAGCATAGGCCCATAAAAATTAATTTTTTTTTATGATAATTAATATGAACTTTTTCATGGGTCATTGATAAAAAGACTATAATCCTTGATCAGAGAAAGTTTTGAAAAAAAGAGTTTGCAATTCGAACGCAACCTACTAACACAACTTAAACATGTCCACTTCAAAGTTCAACGTTAGATTTGATCCTCCTTTTTTTCTATTATTTTAAAGTTAACATGTCTAGGCAAAGTTTGGGTTGGAGGTAAGTTAATACAAGCTATTTGACTTCCCAAGCCAACTTAACCCACCTTATTCCTTGAACAATAACTTAACTCGAATGTGACATATTAATTGAATGTTGACCTTCCTTGATAATTTCGAATGTGTCTTTGTTGACACTTCTTATCATCCTTTTTGTGTGACAATTTAAATGAATGGCATTTAGAAATGGGTTTTTTTCCCACATGTCTAGATGATACTTATCAATCATCGAACTTTTTATTAGTTTTTGATCCCAACTTGTTTGGGGAACCTATATAAAACTTCACACTTCTTATTTCATAGCACTCAACTAATATCCACTTACACTTGAAACTATTCACATTCATATCAAGTATTTTGTTATGCATTTTAAAATATTCTCATATTTAAACACTTGCTAAAACATATTATATAAAGTAAAAATTGTTCATAGTTGATAGTGAAAGGATGGGTTTTATTAAGATTTTTTCACAAATTATTTATTAGGATTTTTTACTCCACAAATATTTGAGTGTGGAGCTACTTGGTAATGGTCGGATCAATTTTATTTATTTATTTTTAAAATTTCAAATATGATTGAGATGGGTAGTTAAAATTGGGAAGGAAGAACTCTTCTTGTTAGGAGTACTTTTGGCATTCAAAAGGGAAATCATTGAGTTTCTGTAGGTGAAAAATCAATAAAAATTAATTGGAATTAAGTCATGATTGAAATCAATATCAAAATTGAGAGTCAATCTTGAAATCAAATTGGCCTCTTTCAATATATAATAAGTGCAAATGGAAAAGAGACATGATATTTAGAAAGATGGACATTTTAAAGCTGACCTAGACCATGGAATGCTCATTGCTATGTGTTTGGATGTTTGTCCTAGAAAGTTAGAAGCATGACCTCATGTTTGTTTTTCCATCTCCCTTATTGCCAATTTTGTCGTAACTTTATTTTTGTAATAATGAAATTTTTTTCTAGATGTGTGTTTTCTCATTACAGAATTGACACTTCTAACTATTTTTTGTTGTTAGACTATGTGAACATGGTAACCTTAAAGGTATATTTTATAAGGGATCATGCTACCTGATCAATTTAGATTGAGTTGAGGGATTTTATATTAATAAAGTTTCATGAAATAGGGTAAGAAATTTAGTTACATGGTACTCACAAATGGTTGAGATGAGAATGCTTAGTTGGATGTGTGGTAAAACTAAGAAAGATAAATTTAGAAATGAGTACTTTTGAGAGCATCTAGGGGTAGTACCAATAGGGGATATGATTAGAGAAACCTGTTTAAGATGTTTTTGGCATATTGAGCGTAGGCCTATAATGACACTAGTGAGAAAAATTTTAGCTATACAGGTAGATGGCCCATCAAGAGGTAGGGGTAGGCCGAAGAAAACAGTGATGGAGGTCATTGAACTAGATTTGAAGAAGTTTAACTTATCTAAGGATTTGATTCAAAATAAAACGGAATGGAGAAACGGAATTCATGTAGTCGACCCCAACATGGTTGGAATAAGGCTTTGATGATGATGATGTACTCACAAATGTTTCCAAATTTCCTTGTGAATTGTTGTATTTAGAGTTTTTTTCAACTTTATCAAGAAGAATGCATTTATTGGAGTTGATTAAAAACACTCATCTTTTAAACTATTTGGTGGTTGTTTTTATTTATTGTAATTTATTGAAACTATAGGAGTGGCACTTCGAAAAAAGATGGATTGGTTTATTACCATTTTCATAGAAGAGAGAGATTTGCTAAGAGAAGGATTTGATATCTTGCCTTATTGTTTTCACCATAAATTGGCGGGCACGTCTATTTTTCTATTGTATTTTCACAGTTCTTTGTTTTTGAATGGTATGTTAGAAAGATGATTTTGAGGCCAGTTTTTAGATTCTATTAGGAATAAAGTTCTCTATTGAGATAAACTTTACTACACTTTTTTAGTTTTTTCAAATTAATTCTAAGATTCTTATTAGTTGCCCAACTTTTGTATTTAACCACACTAGATCATTTTTTTACAATGCTATTAATAAATACTTTGGCTCCTTTTTATATAAGTATACATATTTATTTTCATTTTAATTCCTAATTAACAAGACCCAACTTTTAAAATGAATGCGGACCTATGGATTTTAGTCTATTGTTAAAGCATGTTGCTATTTCTCTCCCTGTAATTTTTAACATGCATTATAATTTAATTTTCTATATCACTCTATCAATTTTTTCTTATTTTCTTTTATATTTTTCCTCTCCTAAATCTTACACAATCTAAGAATGAGCATGTTTTCTTAATTATTATTTATTAAATTTGTTGATTTTGAATAGATCAATTTCATTTTGACCTCTCAATATCATCTCAATTTAATTTAATTTTTTACATAATATTGAACACCTGTTACATATATTAAAGGTCCCTATATTATTAAGGTTTGTTGGTTTCCTAGTGGATAGGTTTTTCATACGATCATCATAAAAATGAACAAAAAAGAGCAGCAGATTTAAATTAAGTCCAAACTCCAAATGGACCCAAATAGAAAAAGGTTTAAATAATGAACCTGTGTTTTTCATTTTTGCAAGGGTGTTTCCACCGAGATCCTAGTGACGCTGGTGTTTGCTTGAGACAATTTCAAGATGATGTCGTTCATCGCTTCGTGTTCGTGGTCTTCTATCAGATGACTTGAGCGAACCCATTGACAACGTAACCTGCTCGAAACAACTTCAAGACGAGGCAAGCTTGGCCTCCCAATGGACACTATCTATTTCAATGCACAAGTGCACCTTTAGCTCGTTAAAACGGACAATGAACTCTAGGAAGCCGAAGCCATAACTATAGACGACAACTGTGTTGAAGTTGCTTAGAGCAGGTGGCGGCATCAGCGGGTGTGTCTAGGCAGCAAGTGCTTGACTGATCAGTTGGCTCTTAGTTGTTAGTTAATTTGTGTTGTAAGTGGGTAGTGAATTGTCTCGAGTTGAGGGTATTGAGTAATTCGAGCGAGGATAAGGGGGCTGGGAAACTTGTTAATTTATGGTGTGTGTGAATGATATTTGTTTTAGAATGGATAGTATGATTGTTAGTGTCGTGAAGATGATGAAAATTTGGACTTCGGTTGTGAGTTTTGAAGAAGAGTTCTTGTTACATGTCACGCCTCGATCCCGGGAAAAAGTGTTGGAATGGTTCCCATCTGGTGTGCATACGAAATCTCCTAGCAATCTGTGCATATGAAAACACACACACAAATCACTGCAAGGGAGATTCCACAGGAACGTGTAGAGAAATTTCTCTAACACGTAAATTACGTTCGACAATAAGCGGAAGCCTATGTAATACATTTGTAATGATCAAAAGCAACAGTAAAAGAAATATCATCCATTTCATAAATAAGTCTGAAGTCTGCACTTAACCATTCACATTTACATGATAATAATTACTTAAGCATATATAAGATCCAAAATCTTATATGCGTTTATTAAAATGTTAGGTGCAAGAACAACCATAATCCAAGCTAAACTGCCCAACAAGACGATCCATTGTTGCTTATCATAGGACGACTAAGAGAAGACATTGTCTTCATTGCACTCATTTACTCCCTTAGGTCCCGTTAAGGTTCTTGCTGGGGGCGTCATTCACCATTTTGGGTAGGGTTCAGTACCTATAACACCAAGGGTAGCACTATTAACATGACGGTTAAGCAAATATAAAGATATATAAGACCATTATGTTGTATCAAATAAATTAAGAGATATATAAATTAAAAGAAGGCAATAATTGTAAAATAGGCATGTTGTGTATGAGTAAACATGAATAACGAATCATAACATGATATTATACGTACTAGTTGGCATCCACGAGCCTATATTCTCCCAAAAGAGAGTATATCATCTAAAGAGAGTGTGCATATGGGACGCTAGGGGATTAGGCTAGCTTCTTGAGAAGCGCTGATAACTCCTCCGTAGACTACTGCAGTAGCGATATAAGAGATATCCAAATTGGTTCCGTCGAACCTAATAAGAGTGCAAGCTAAGTGGTGCCGACTTAACGTATCAAGTCCGATTCGAATTCATATCTTTCGTACATTTCAGTCATATTTCTCATATCATACATGAGGGAGTTTCGGTCTTGAGATTACATTCATTCATAGAAATCAAAATTAACAAATATCTGATAATCAATTAATGCATACTTAATTGAGCTATATCATGTTGAGGGCATGATTTTTTTAATAATATGAATGCATTTAGATTGAGTAAGCATCAAGGGTAATTACTAGCCAACCCTATACTAGATAATCCGTGATCCTGAGGGCATTCAATACGATGTATTCATAAAACTTCCGATGTCATTGTGTTACCAAAATCTCGGTATTACCCTGTGTATGCAAAGGACACCTCTTCTTATGCCAACACCCATGACATGTCATTGGGAATTCATCTGGAAAATCAAAGGGGCTAAGTGACAGCTCTATACTCATCCTCCTTATCATGTGATCACCATTGGGCTAACTTAATTGGAGAGAAGGTGCCTTATTTAAGGCCCTATAAAGTCATTTGAAATTCCTAATATCCTAAGTTTACAGTGTTCTTATGGCTTAGCTGTTTGCATGTTATGGCTTAGCTGAGTGGCTCAAATTTCTTCTTAATTCCATGCGCATTTACGGCTCAGTTGTGTATTGGTCTATGGCTTAGTGGTGCTAAGCCAATGGCTAGGCGACGATTGAACTACGGCTTAGCCGTAGAACAATCTACGGCTTAGCCGTAGATGAGCCGTAGAGTAATTCTTGGTTTTGGGTTCTCGGGAAAGTTCTTTGTAGAATGGCTTAGGCTTGGTCACGGGAGGGTTACGGCTTAGCAGTAGTTCAATTATGGGTTTTGATCTTTTTAGATTCTAGGCCGTAAAACACTTACGGCTTAACTGTGAGCTTCATTGTAAACTTCAGAATTTCTAGAAACAGTTTCTGAAGTACGAGTTTATGTACAAAACTCTATAAATTAGGTTCCCATGAGGTTTCTTTGGCTCCAAATTATCATCTTAGGTCTTACTAGCCCACATATCATTTTATCACATAGTTGTACTCATTATCACCTAATCCCACATATATGTCTACTTAGTCAAGTGTAGATGAGCTGTAACTTGCATTTAGAGTAATCACAACAAGAATCAACAAGGTTAGACATGCATGTACTAATACTAATATATACTCATATACTTGCCTTTTAACATAGTGCTTGACCCTACCAACTTCTTGTTGGTGAGTAGTTAGAGAAAGCCTTAATAGAAAATGGGTTCTCTACATGAAAGACATGCAAAAGGGTGATTCTCATATAGAATGCATGCATGCATGTTGTATATTTGAGTCTCTTTGACTATATTAAACCCAAAGAAAATGAAGTGGAATGGTCCCTTACCTTAAAGAGTTGTGGATTATGAGAAAGAAGATCAATTGGTGAGTTCCTTGGAAGAAGATGCACAAGGATGTAGAAGGAGGGGGAATGGAAGTTAGTAGAGTCACATGCAAGCTCTTAGAATCCAGTTTTTACTTGAAGATTGCAGAGGAAATGAGAGAATAGTGAAGATGGAAAAAGAGCTCCAACAAGAGAAGAGAAGGATTTAATGAAGGGAACTATGGATTCTCTTTTAAACTTAATTTTTTCTGAAATTTACATGCGAGTCCAATTCTTTAGGGAAATTACAGTTTAAGGCATTTGGGATTCAATTGGACCAGGACGATCCGAATTGAGCTGGGCCAAGTATGGAAGTCGACCCACAAGATGAAATGCTCATAATGTAATTGATGTGGTGCTAAAATGATGCAAACCATGAGACTCTAATTTACAAGAGACCTTTAACTACCTAAGTAACATTCGAACCCAACAACCTACCCAACTGAAACCCACTAAGAATTAAGAACAATATAAATTCAGGCTAAAACATATTACTTAATAGGAAATTGAGCTTAATTAACATAAATTACAATTAAATCAGGTCGGGACCTTACATTGCAGGTTGTAGTTCCAAGTTGGGGAGTATGCGTTTGGATTTAGATGAAGATAAGTGATGTTCAATTTGAGTTAACTTTCAAGTGCAAGTTAGTGGCTGTTGGTTTGGGTTAGGGTTTGTTGTGCAAGTGGGCTCGGTTGGTTTGTTTTGTTTTAAGCATTGATAGACGGAGGATGGATTGTAAGGATTCAGTCAAGTGGGTTGTGTGGCTTGGAGTGGAGAGAGAGAGAGAGAGAGAGATGGGGGCCTTGATTTATTTCGTTACAGATTGGTTTTGTTGTGGCTTGTGTGGCTGGTTAGTGAGATGTTTTGGTGGCTATGATATGGTGAAGATGGTAGAGGCTTGTTTGGAAGGTAGAGGATGGGATAAGGTAGATACCAAAAGAAAGATGACGATGGTGGAAGAGGAGTTAAGGAAGGTAGGGGGTTTTCGCTTGGTGGAATTGAGATGACTAGAGGGAGAGATCTTAAGGCCATTAAATAGGTGAAAAGGAGAGGGTCGTTGATGTGTTAGGTGTTATGGGATGAGGAGAGAGGATGATAAAAAAGGAAAGAAAATCTTTTGCCATTCATTGAGTGGATCATTATTTCCTTTTTGAAATTGATATAAGTGACCTAAGATATGAGAGAGAGCCGATCTTGCAATTTTTTTTAATGATCATATGGTTTGGGTAGATTGGGCCATGTCCAATAGTTCACATGCCATATAATAATGTTCAAGTAGCTTGACTACCGGTGCTTAAATCATGGACATGTATATGTATAAAAACTAATTAAAGTGAGTTTTATGGCAAAAACGATTTATTATAATGCGAACATGTATATGTATAAATCACCTCTACAATGCGCATTAAGTCCATATGCCATTAATATTTAAAAATGCGATAGTCTAGAATACCAAAAATGCATCGATTGCCAAGAATAGAACGAAATTGTATTAGAGTCTAAAATAGAATAAAGCCGTATAAAGAGTCCAAACTAATAATATGAGAACTATATGAACTGCATCAAGGTTTATATTAATAAGGAAATCGTATTAAAAGTCAAAATAGATAACAAAATTGCATAAGGGATCCAAACTAACAATGAAAATTATCAAAACGTAAATTATAATTGAAAATTACATCAAATTTAGCCTCAATTTTAAAATCAGGTTGCTCTCATGTAAGCTACATTAATTAATTTGCTAAAATAATGTACCTAGCATGATGGACAAACATCGTTGCCTATCAGAATCCTTGGGCTCATATTTATCAATCTATTAGTAGGCATGGCTTCATTGAGATCTCAAACTCATAAATTTGTAAAAATAATATCTTGAGAACCTACTTTCGGAATTGTTAGAGATGTTATCTATTAAAAATCTCAGGATGAGTTGATAAAGATGGTATATGGGTTTGATCCATTTTTGGTGCCAAAAAGGATTTGAATTTTTTTGGGGCACACACAGCCTCTATCTTGTGACAATCATAGTTCAATATCTTGCTGTAGATCCTTGAGATCTATATACAACCAGAAAGGTTGTGATGAGTAAACAATGATGGGCAAGCGACCTAACCTTAAAATAAGACTTCAAGAGTTCCATCTTGAAAATGGGACCATTTGTATGCAGTTTTCCAAAATCTACATAATTTTGCACTTGCCTTTGGGTTTTAATTTAAAATTATCCAAATGGGACAAAAATGGGCCATCAATAATATTGGCATGAGAAATTGTAAACGTGGGTGCCAAAATGCCGTGTCTACAGTGTGGGGCTCATGTAACTAACGCTTGAAAGTGAGGGATTTTGACCACCGTGATTTCAATTTTAAAAGCCTTTGAAAGTCTTCGCAAGGTCCCCTAATTTTATTTCATTATTAATCTTTTTGTTTCCTTGTCTTTATAATTTTACATGTTATTTTTTTTTCATTAGACCTTTGTTTTCTTTCAGTTTACAATGCAAGATTTCCATATGTTCACTTTTTTTTTTACTAATTTTCCTTTCTATTGTTGGTTGTGGTGAAAAATGAATGGTCTTGATTATGTGATACAAGTGAAGTGTTGTGAACTTGACTTGGCAATGTTATAGAATTTCCCAGCTATCGAATTTAGATATCCTATTTTGATTTTTTTTCTTTAAATTTAGACATATTGATTGTAAGAAATAGATGATTTCTCCTTTCAGTGCAGGATGAGTAAACTTAATTTGTGGTACTGTATAAAATGCAAGGTTCAATCTCATACCTAAAATAATAGGGGTTTTGGTGTTTGATTAGTGTGCAAGTTTTGATACGTGATTTTTGATCAAATATTTGTTGAATTGTCCATTAAAAAAGGTTGATTTTAAGAAAGTACTTTTCGTAGTATTTTTTAATCTACACTAATTTTGTTTTTTTTAATTTGTTAAAGGAACCCATAAATGTTAAACATGCACTCATTTTTTTATGTTTAATTTTTAATTTTTTCATAATATAAATCTAGTAATCAATAAAATAGTTGATATTAATAGGACATTAAGATAAAAAAAGGAGATCTACAATGGAACTTTAGTGGCATTTTTTCTGCTAATACTATTTTTTGTAGCAAAATTTCTCAAAATTTTTCTCCATTGTAAATTATGATGCTTTTGCCTTAGTACTATCCTTCTAAGAACAAATTGTGGGAATTGTAACCGTAAAAGATCTCCAATGCAGAAAATGACCTTATGAGTGGCAAACAAAACTATCGCTCAAGGTCATCTCATAGACCTTTTAGGTCTCTTTTTTCTTAGTGCACACAAATCACTGAAGAAATAAAATCAATGAAGCCATTTGAATTAACTAATCGGACAACTTTTAGTAAATTAATATATTTATTTTTTACACCGCTTGGGAAATTTTTGAATAAATATGAATGATGATATTTTTCTGAACAAATTCATATCTTGAAAACTTTTTTACACATATAAGCAATGAAGCAATGGATATTAATCAGACGTCGAGAGTCATTTAGATTGGGTTTGAAAATGATTAATTTCAACCATTTACATTGTGTTTAACTTGATTCTAGGCTTAATAGGCCTCGATATGGAAGTTGGCTCATAGCACCAATTTGAATCTCATATGATTTCATTTTGCATTATTTACAACTTCAAGAAAATTCAAATAAAAATTATGATTATTTGAAAATTTATGATTTATTGATTTTCTTTTATAAATACTTTATGTCATCAAATATATCACCCTTACTAAGCATAGGCATGTTTTGCTAGATTTTATTTTACCCATTGGCACATTGTGATGGTCCTATTTAGTGGTGGGCCGGGATTTTCATTTTAGGAGTGTGGACTCAAATTGACAATTGTGCTTTGTGAGCGAACCCATGAATTTCATCTGGGTTAATTTTTGGGCAAACGCAAG
Organism: Sextonia rubra; assembly: GCA_037013555.1. Taxonomy (NCBI): domain Eukaryota; kingdom Viridiplantae; phylum Streptophyta; class Magnoliopsida; order Laurales; family Lauraceae; genus Sextonia; species Sextonia rubra. The sequence goes on from JASUAD010000011.1 coordinate 15,344,392, forward strand.
AATTTGATATGAATTTTTGAAGTGGAGTTAGAATTTTCATTATGATTTTAGGAGGAGACCAGGGTCCCATGGGTGCGATCACCTCACATGGTGCACATGGGTCAATCCTTCGACCTACTTAGTGCATGAGTCTTCACTGGTACACACCTTAAGCCCAATATATTTCAAATTACAAAATTGATCCAAGAGGTTGATATTCGCCAAATACGGGAGGCTTTCAATTTTGTTTAGTTCCTTTGTGACTCTCACGACAAGCTTAGTCATATAGAGGGCCAAGTCTTATCAGAGTACGATTTGGCCACATCTCAAATGACTGGAGGCCACCCAATATTTGAGACTTGAATTTTCAATGGCTTTGTCCGAATGAAGAGTTCTTACTCATGAATCTCTAGAGTGAGAGCCCTAGAAGGTCCAAACTCTAAGTGATCTAAATTGGAATGTTAAAGTCCTCAATTTTATAAAAATCCGTCACCAGGGTGACATTTTGCTCGAAATTGTCTCTATTAGTTTGACCCAACTCGATCCTCTAACAAATTGTTGCTTCCTCATTGGAACCTCATCTATAGACTCCTAGCATGAGATGATCCAAACTGGTTGCTTAAATGGACTCTATTAGATTAAACTAATCTCCTTTTATAATTTTCTTTGAGGAGATGCCATCGAGAATCTCAACCCATATCCTCATACTCTTTTTCGATACAACTCCCCTTGAAAACCGCTTGTTCATATCCTACGGTTAATTAAAAGAAAAATCCTATTTAAGGAGGTCTCAACTTGGTCAATGTGGTAGTTAATAGTTAAAATATTTGTATCATTTGGTTGGTTACATATGCATTTGATATGATTCACATCATCTAAGGTTGTGTCTCTTTAGTGGGCAAACGTATGAAGAGTTGGGGCCATCACAGTATTGAATGATTATGTAACTTATAAATGATGTATTATAAAGGCCTCATGTGTTATCTAGTGATCACGCCTGTTGTTGTCCTAACTCCATTTGAAGTGAAATTTGTTCATGACTTATCCAGGAGAGGCATTGACTAGCTTCAATTGCCGAGGGCATGGCTCATCTTATGCTCAAAATAAATGAATAAAATATTATAAGAACTGAAGCACATTCCAGTGACCAATTTGACTACGGTCCCAACCCTAACTAATGGCCTAAGATTTCTACAAAAAGAAATGGCATGAGATGATGCAGGAATCTCAACAAATATAGGCATTGATCTCTAGCGGCTTTGATTTTCTTAAATACTAGCTATCAGAGCCCATCCAAAGCACAAGCCCAAAAGAATCATTCAAAAATATTATTGATAAAAAAAATTATGCATAAAGCATTGGCCCATAAAATATAATTTTTTACTATAATTAATAATAACTTTTTCCTGGGTCAATGAGAAAATGATATAATCCATAATCAGTGAAAGTTTTGAAAAATAGAGTCGCAGTTTGACCGCAACCTACTAACACAATTTAAACACGTCCACGTTGCAGTTCAACATTAGATTTGATCCCCCTTATTTGCTGGTATTTTAGAGTCAACATTTCTAGGCAAAGTTTGGGTTGGAGTTAAGTCAATACAAGCAATTTGACTTCCGAAGACAACTTAACACACCTCTTTCCTTGGTACAATAACTTAACTTGAATGTGACATATTAGTTAAATGTTGACCTTCCTTGATAATTAAATGTGTGTTTGTTGGCACTTCTTATCATTCTTTTGGTTTGACAATTTAAATGATACTTATCATTAATCAAACTTTTTATTAGTCTTTGATCTCAACTTCTTTGGGGAGCCTATATAAAACTTCACACTTTTTATTTCTTTGCACAACACTAATATCAACCAATACTTAAAACTATTCACATTCATATCAAGTATTTTGTTATGCTTTTTAAATTTCCTCATATTTAAACACTTGCTAAAACATATTATATAAAGTAAAAATTGTTCATAGTTGATAGTGAAAGGATGGGTTATATAAAGACTTTCTCACATATTATTTATTAGGATTTTTTAATCCACAAATATTTGAGTGTGGATATACTTGGTAATGGTAGGTTCAGTTTTCTTTATATATATTTTTAAAATTACAAAGATGATTGGAGATGGGTAGTTAAAATTGGGAAGGAAGACCTCTTCTTATTAGGATTACTTTTGGCATTAGAAAGGAAAATCATTGAGTTTCTGTAGGTGAAAAATCAATAAAAAATTAATTGGAATTAAGTTATGATTGAAATCAATAGCAAAATTGAGAGTTAATCTTGAAATCAAATTGGCCACTCTCAATATATAGTAATTGCAAATGGAGATGAGACATAATATTTAGAAAGATGGACATTTTAAAGATGACCTAGACCATGGAATGCTGGTTGATATGTTTTTGTCCTAGCAAGTTAAAAGCATGACCTCATGCCTATTTTTCCATCTCTCTTAGTGCCAATTTTGCCGCAGCTTTAGTTTTGTAATAATGAAATTTTATCTAGATATGTGTTTTCTCATTTTAGAGTTGAAGCTTCTAATGTATTTTTGTTATTACACTATATGAACATAGTGACTTTAAAGGTATATTTTATTAGGGATCATGCTACCTGATCCATTTAGATTGAGTTGAGGGATTTTATATCAATAAAGTTCCATGAAATGGAGCAAGAAATTTTGTTACATGGTACTCACAAATGGCTCCTAATTTCCTTGTGAATTGTTGAATTCAGAGTTTTTTCAACTTTATCAAGAAGCATGCATTCATTGGAGCTGAAAAGAGATGGACTCGTTTATTAACATTTTCATAGAAGAAAGAGATTCGCGAAGAGAGGAATTTGATATCTTCCCTTATTGTTTTTACCATACATTGGTGGGCGCATCTATTTCTCTATTGTATTTTCACAATTCTTCGTTTTTGAACAGTATGTCAGAAAGATGATTTCGAGGCCTTTTCTTAGATTCTATTAGGAATAAAATTCTCCATTGAGATAAACATCACTAGGATTTTTTAGTTTTCTCAAATTAATCCTAAGATTCTTATTAGTAGGCCAACTTTTGTCTTTAATCACACTAGATCATTTTTTTACAATTCTATTAATACATACTTTGGCTCCTTTTTATATAAGTATATATATTTATTTTCATTTTAATTCCTAATTAACAAGACCCAAATTTTAAAATGAATGTGGAACTATGGATTTTAGTCCATTGTTAAAGCATGTTGCTATTTCTCTCCCTGAAATTTTTAACATGCATTATAATTTGTTTTTCTATATCACTTTATCAATTTTTTCTTATTTTCTTTTATATTTTTCCTTTCCTGAATCTTACACAATCTAAGAATGAGCATGTTTGCTTAATTATTATTTATTAAATTTGTTGATTTTGACAAGCTCAATTTCATTTTTGACCTTTCAATATTATCTAAATTTAATTTAATCTCTTACAAAATCATGAACACCTTATATATATATTAAAGGTCCTCTTTATTAGTAAGATCTCTTGCTTTCCTCATGGATAGGATTTTCATTAGGTCATCCTAAAAATGACGCAAAAAAAAAAAAAAAAAAAAAAAGAGCAGCAGACTTAAATTAAGTCCAAACTCCAAATGGACCCAAACAGAAAAAGGTTCAAATAATGAACCTGTGTTTTTCATTTTTGCAAGGGTATTTCCACCGAGATACTAGTGACGCTGGTGCCTACTTGAGACAATTTCAAGATGAGGGCATTATCGCTTTGCGTTCGTGATCTTTTGTCAGATGACTTGAGCGAACCTGTTGATGACACAACCTGCTCGAAACAACTTCAAGACGAGGTAAGCTTTGCCAGCAGTTTTACTTTGGCCTCCCAATGGACACTATCTATTTCAATGCACAGGTGCACCTTTAGTTCATTGAAATGGACAATGATCTTTAGGAAGCCGAAGCCATAACTGTAGATGACAACTGTGTTGAAGTTCCTTGGAGCAGGTGGCGGCATCATCGGGTGTGTCTAGCCAGCAAGTGCTTAACTGATCAGTCGGCTCTCAGTTGTTAGTCAATTTGTGTTGCAAGTGGGTAATGAATTGGCTCGAGTTGAGGGTATTGAGTAATTCGAGCGAGGATAAGGGGCTAGGGAATTTGTTAATCTGTGGTGTGTGTGAATGATGTTTGTTTTAGAATGGATGGTATGATTGTTAGTGTCATGAAGATGATGAAAATCTAGACTTCAATTGTGAGTTTTAGAGAAGATTTCTGGTTTGCAAGTTGGGGAGCAAGTTTTTAGATTTAGATGAAGATGGGTGATGTTCTATTCGAGTTAGATTTCAAGCAGGCCAAGTTAGTGGTTATTGGTTTGGGTTAGGGTGTGTTGTACAAGTGGGCTCGATTGGGCTATTTTCCTGGAAGCATTGATGGACGGTAAAGTTGACAATGGATTGTATGGATTCAGTTAAGGGGGCTGCATAGGTTGGAATGGAGAAGATGAGAGAGGTTGAGAGAGTTGACAATGGATTGTATGGATTCAGTCAAGGGGGCCGCATAGGTTGGAATGGAGAACATGAGAGAGAGAGAGAGAGAGCGAGAGAGAGAGAGAGAGAGAGAGAGATGGGGGCCTTGATTTATTTCGTAACAGCTTTTTTCTATTTTAGCTTGTGTGGTCGGTTGGTGAGATGGTTGGGTGGCGATGAGATCATGAAGATGGTAGAGGCTTGCTTGGAAGGTAGAGGATGGGATAAGGTAGATACCAAGAGAAAGAAGATGATGATGGAAGAGGAGATGAGGAAGGTAGGAGGGTTTTCGGTCGGTGGAATTGGGATGACTAGAGGGAGAGATCTTGAGGCCATTAAATAGGTGAAAGCGAGAGGGTCATTGATGTGTTAGGTGTTATGGCATGAGGAGAGAGGATGATAGAAAAGGAAAGAAAATCTTTTGCCATTCAATGAGTGGATCATTATTTCCTTTTTCAAATTGATAAAATTACCTAAGAGATGTGAGAGAGCGGATCTTGCCTATGTTTTATGTGCTTAATTTAGGGACATGTATATGTATGAAAAATTAATTAAAGTAAGTTTCATGGAAAAAAAATTTATTATAAAAAAAATGTTCACCTATGCACCGTGCATCAAGGCCATATGCCATTCATATTTAGAAATGCGTTACTCTAGATTATTGAAAATGTATCGAGTGTCAAGACTCGAATGAAAGTGTATTAGAGTCTAAAACATAATGCAGTTGTATTAAGAGTCCAAACTAATTTATGAGAATTGTACGAGTCGTATCAAAGTTGAAATTAATAAGGAAGCCGTATTAAGAGTCCAAATTGATAACAAAATTGCATAACGGATCCAAACTAACAATGAAACTTATCAAAACTTAAATTAGAATTGAAAATTACATCAAATTTAGTCTCAATTTTAAAATTAGATCCCTCTCATCTAAGCTACATTAATTAATTTGCTGAAATAATGTGCGTAGCATGATGGACAACATCGTAGCCTATCAAAATCCTTGGGCTATATTGATCAATCTATTGGTGGGCCTGGCTTCGTTGAGATCTTTGAAAATAATATCTTGAGATTCTACTTTCAAAATAGTTAGAGATGTGTACTACTAAAAATCTCAGGATGAGTAGATCAAGATGGTATATGGGTTTGATCCATTTTAGGACCCAAAAAGGATTTGCTTTTTTTGGGGCTCACACAGCCTCTATCTTGTGAAAATCATAGCTGAATTTCCTGCTGGTGGATCCTTGAGATCTATGTACGACTAGAAAGGTCGTGATGAGTAGACTATGATGGGCCAGTAACCTAACCTTAAAATAAGACTTTAAGAGTTCCATCCTGAAAATGGGACCATTTATATACAGTTTTCCTAAAATATGCATAATTTTGCACTTGGCTTTTGGTTTTAATTTAAAATTATCCAAACAGGGCAAAAATGGACCATAGATAATATTGGCATGAGAAATTGTAAATGTGGGTGCCAAAATGATGTGTCTACAGTGTGGGGCTCATGTAACTAATGCTGAAAGTGAGGGATTTTGACCACCTTGATTTCAATTTTAAAAGCCTTTGAAGTCTTCACAGGTCCCCTGATTTTCTTTCATTTCTAATCTTTGTGTTGCCCTGTCTTTAAAATTTTATATGTTATGCTTGGTTCTCATTGGGCTTTTGTTTCCTTCTAGTTTAAAGTACATGATTTCCATATGTTCACATTTTTTTTTCAATTTTCTTTTCTATTGTTGGTTGTGGTGAAAAATGAATGGTCTTGATTATGTGATACAAGTGGAGTGTAGTGAACTTGACTTTGTAATGTTATAGAAATTTGAAGCTATGGAATTTAGATGTCCTTTTTTTATTTTTCTTTTTTTCTTTGAATTTAGACATATTGATTTTAAGAAATAGATGATTTCTCCTTTCAATGCAAGATGGCTAAACTTAATTTATGCATGGTTCGATCTCATGCCAAAAATAATAGGGGTTTTTATGTCTATGATTTGATTAGTCACTTTGCGAGTTTTGATACGCAATTTCGGATTAAATATTTGTTGATTTGTACATTATAAAAGGTTATATGCAAGAAAGTACTTTTCATAATATTTTTTAATTTACACTAATTCTATTTTTTTATTTGTTAAAGGGATCCGTAAATGTTAAATATGCACTCATTTTTTTTATGTTTAATTTTTTTTTATTTTTTTCATAATATAAATCTCATAATTAGTAAAATAGTTGATATTAACAGGACACTAAGCTAAAAAAAATGAGATCTACAATGGAAGAAATAAACCGCTTCAGCGGCATTTTTTTTGCTAATACTATTTTTTGCAGCAAATTTTTTTCCATAGTAAAATATGATGCTTATGCCTTTGTGCTATCCATCTATGAACAAATTGTGGAAATTGCAACTGAAAAAAATCTCCAATGTAGAAAATGACCTTATGAGTGGAAAAAAAAAAACCACCATCACTTAAGGTCATCCCATAAGCCTTTTAAGTGTCATTTTTTGTAGTGTGCAAAAGTCACCGATGACATGAAATCATTATAGCCATTTGAATGGACTAATTGGATGACTTTTAGTAAATTAATATATTTGTTTTTACACTGCCGGAATATTTTTTGAATAAATATGCATGATGATATCTTTATCAATAAATTCATGCGTGGATGATTTTTTACCCATATAAGCAATGAAATAATGGATATTAATAGGATGTTGAGAATCATTTAGACAAGGTTTGTAAATGATAAATTTGAGCAACTTACATTGTGTTTTACTTAAATCTAGGCTTAGTAGGCCTTGATTTGGAAGTTGGCTCATAGCACCCACCAAATTGAATGTCATTAGATTTCCTTTTGCAATATTGACAACTTCAAGATAATTCATATAAAAATTATCATTATCTCAAAATTTATAATTTTTTGATTTTCTTTTAGAAATATTTTATATTATAAAATACATCACCCGTACTAAGCATAGGCATCTTTCACTAGATTTTATTTTACCCACTGGAACTTGTTATGATCCTATTTAGTGGCGGGTGGGGATTTTCGTTTTTGGAGTGCGGACCCAAATTGACAATTGTGTTTCGTGAATGAACCCATGAATTTCATGTGGGTTAATTTTTTGGCGAACGCAAGGATTTTATAAGAATTTTCAAAGCGGAGTCAGAATTTTCATTATGATTTTAGGAGTAGACTAGGGTCCATTGGGTGTGACTGCCCTCATATGGTGTACATGGGTTTGCCCCTCACCCTACTTAGTGCATGAGTCTTCACTGGTACATGCCTGAAACCCAATAAAATTCAAATTACAAGAGTGATCAAGGAGGTTGATATTCATAGAATACAAGAGGCTTTCAATTTTGTTTAGTTCCTTTGTGACTCTAAGACAGACTTAGTCGTATAGAGGACCAAGTCTTATCAGAGTAAGATATGGCCACATCTTAAATGACTGGAGTCTGGTCATTATCAGAGAGTTGAATTTTCAATGGCTTTGCCCGAATGAAGAGTTCGCACTTATGCATCTCTAGAGTGAGAGCCCTAGAAGGTCTAAACTCTAAGTGATCTAAATTGGAAGGTTAAAATCCTTGATTTTATATAAATCTTTCACCAGGGAGACATTTTGCTCCAAACGTTGTCTTTATTTGTTTGAACCAATTCGATCCTTTAACAACTTGTTGCTTCCTTATTGGAACCTCACCCAACTGTAGACTCCTAGAATAAAGTGATCCAAACTGGTTGATTAAATAGACTCTATTGGATTAAACTAATCTCCCTTTAGAATTTTCTTTGAGGTGACTCCATTGAGATTCTCAGCCCATATCCTTGTACTCTTCTTCGATACAATTGCTATTAAAAAGTGAACATCCTATATTTAATTAAAAGAAAAATCCTATTTGAGGAGGCCTCAACTCAGTCAATGTGGCAGTTAAAAGATAAATGTTTGTATCATTTGGTTGGGTTACATATGTACTTGACATGATTTACATCATCTAAGGTTGTGGCTCTTCAGTGGGCGAACTTATGAAGAGTTAGGGACATTACAAGATTGAATGATTATGAAACTTATAAATGATGTATTATAAAAATTTCATATGTTTTCTAGTGATCAATCTGATTGTAGGCCTAACTCCATTTGAAGTGAAATTTGTTGATGACTATACAGGGGAGGTGTTGACCAACTTTAATTGCTAAGGGCATGGCTCACCTTATGCTCGAAATAAATGAATAAAATGTTATAAAAACTCAAGCACATTATAGTGATCAATTTGACTACGGGCCCAACCCGAACTAATGGCCTAAGATTTCTACAAAAGGAAATGGCATGAGATGACTTAAGAATCTCAGCAAATAGAGGCATTGATCTTGAGCAGCTTTGATTTTCTTAAATACTATTAATCATAGCCCATCCTAGCACAAGCCAAAAAGAATCATTCAAAAATATTATTGATAAAAATAAATTAGGCATAAAGCATGGGCCCATAAAAATTAATTTTTTAACTATAGTTAATAAAAACTTTTTCATGGGTCATTGAGAAAATGAAAATAATCCTTAATCAGTGAAAGTTTTGAAAAAAAGAGTCGCAATTTGAATGCAACCTACTAACACAACTTAAATACGCCCACTTCGAAGTTCAACATTAGATTTGATCCTCTTTATTTGCTATTATTTAGAGTTAACATTTCTAGGCAAAGTTTGGGTTGGAGTTAAGTCAATACATGCTATTTGACTTTTGAAGCGAACTTAACCTACCTTATTCCTTGAACTATAACTCAACTTGAATGTGACATATTAATTAAATGTTGACCTTCCCAGATAATTTCAAATGTGTGTTTGTTGGTACTTCTTACCATCCTTTTGGTGTGACAATTTAAATGAATGGCATTTAGAATTAATTTTTTTTGTCTAGATGATATTTATCATTCTTCAAACTTTTATCAGTCTTTGATCCCAACCTTTTTGGGGAGCCTATATAAAACTTCACACTTTTTAATTCTTTGCACTCCACTAATATCGAACAACACTTGAAACTACTCACATTCAAATCAAGTATTTTGTTATGCTTTTTAAAATTTTCTCATCTTGAAACACTTGCTAAAACATATTATATAAAGTAGAAATTGTTCATAGTTGGTGGTGAAAGGAACAGTTTTAGTAAGACTTTCTCACATATTATTTTTTAGGATTTTTACTCCACGAATATTTGAGTGTGGATCTACTTGGCAATTGTAGGACCAGTTTTATTTATATATTCTTAAAATTCCAAAGATGATTGGAGATGGGTAGTTAAAATTGGGATGGAAGAACTCTTCTTGTTAGGATTACTTTTGGCATTCGAAAGGAAAATCATTAAGTTTTTGTTGGCAAAAAATCAATAAAAATTAATTGGAATTAAGTTATGATTGAAATCAATATCAAAATTGAGAGTCAATCTTGAAATCAAATTGGCATCTCTCAATATATAATAAGTGCAAATGGAGAAGAGACATAATATTTATAAAGATGGATATTTTAAAGTTGACCTAGACCATGGAATGTTGGTTGCTATGTGTTTGAATGTTTGTCCTAGAAAGTTAGAAGCATGACCTCATGTTTGTTTTTCCATCTCTCTTATTGCCAATTTTGTCGTAGCTTTATTATGTTAATAAAGAAATTTTTTCTAGATGTGTGTTTTCTCATTATAGAATTGACGCTTCTAGGTTTTTTTTGTTATTGCACTAGATGAGCATGGTGACTTTAAAAGTATATTTTAGTAGGTATCATGCTACTTGATCAATTTAGATTGAGTTGAGGGATTTTATATCAATAAAGTTTCATGAAATAGGGCAAGAAATTTAGTTACATGGTACTCACAAATGGTTGAGATAAGAATGCTTAGGTGGATATGTGGTAAAATTAGAAAAGATAAAATTAAAAATGAGTGCTTTTGAGAGCATCTAGGGCTAGCACCAATAGGGTATATGATTAGAGAAACCTATTTAAGATGGTTTTGGCATATTGATCGTAGGCCTATAATGGCACTGGTGAGAAAAGGTTTAGCTATACAGGTAGATGGCCCATCAAGAGGTAGAGGTAGGCCGAAGAAAACATTGATGGAGGTCAATGAATTAGATTTGAATAAGTTTAACATATCTAAGGATTTGGCTTAAAATAAAATGGAATCGAGTAACAGAATTCATATAGCCGACCTCAACATGATTGGGATAAGGCTTTGATGATGATGATGTACTCACAAATGGTTCCAGATTTCCTTGTGAATTGTTGAATTCAGAGTTTTTTTTTAACTTTATCAAGAAGCATGCATTCATTGGAGTTGATTAAAAACACTCATCTTTTAAACTATTTGGTGCTTGTTTTTATTGCTTGTAATTTATTGAAACTATAAGAGTGGCACCTCGAAAAGAGATGGATTGGTTTATTACCATTTCATAGAAGAGAGAGATTTGCGAAGAAAGGGATTTGATATCTTGCCTTATTGCTTTCACCATACATTGGCGGGCGCATCTATTTCTCTATTGCATTTTCTCAATTCTTTGTTTTTGAATGGTATGTTAGAAAGATGATTTCGAGGCCAGTTTTTAGATTCTATTAGGAATAAAATTCTCTATTGAGATAAACGTCACTACTATTTTTTAGTTTTTTCAAATTAATCCTAAGATTCTTATTAGTAGCCCAACTTTTGTATTTAACTACACTAGATCATTTTTTGACAATGCTATTAATACATACTTTGGCTCCTTTTTATATAAGTATACTTATTTATTTTCACTTTAATTCCTAATTAACAAGACCCAATTTTAAAATGAATGCGGAACTATGGATTTCAGTCTATTGTTAAAGCAAATTGCTATTTCTCTCCTCGTAATTTTTAACATGCATTATAATTTATTTTTCTATATCACTCTATCAATTTTTTCTTATTTTCTTTTATATTTTTCCTTTCCTAAATCTTACACAATCTAAGAATGAGCATGTTTTCTTAATTATTATTTATTAAATTTGTTGATTTTGACTAGCTCAATTTCGTTTTTGACCTCTCAATATCATGTCAATTTAATTTAATTTTTTCCATAATCTTGAACACCTTTCACATATACTAAAGGTCCCCAGATTATTAAGATCTGTTGGTTTCCTAGTGGATAGGTTTTTCATACGGTCATCATAAAAATGAACAGAAAAAAGCAGCAGACTTAAATTAAGTCCAAACTCCAAATGGACCCAAACAGAAAAAGGTTCAAATAATGAACCTGTGTTTTTCATTTTTGCAATGGTGTTTCCACTGAGATCTTAGTGACACTGGTGCCTGCTTGAGACAATTTCAAGATGATGGCATTCATCACTTCATGTTCGTGGTCTTCTGTCAAATGACTTGAGCGAACCCGTTGACAACACAACCTACTCGAAACAACTTCAAGACGAGGCAAGCTTGAGGTTGGTATTCACGACATACCTCAAGCCCAATATATTTCAAATTACAAGATTGATCCAAGAGGTTGATATTCACCAAATACGGGAGGCTTTCAATTTTATTTAGTTCCTTTGTGACTTTCACGACAGTCTCAGTTGTATAGAGGAAGTCTTATCAGAGTATGATTTGGCCACATCTCAAATGACTGGAGGCCACCCAATATTTGAGACTTGAATTTTCAATGGCTTTGCCCGAATGAAGAGTTCTCACTTATGCATCTTTAGAGCGAGAACCCTAGACGGTCCAAACTCTAAGTGATCTAAATTGGAATGTTAAAGTCCTAAATTTTATATAAATCTATCACCAAGGTGACATTTTGCTCCAAACTGTCTCTATCAGTTTGACCCAACCCAATCCTCTAACAAATTGTTGCTTCCTCATTGGAACCTCATCTATAGACTCCTAGCATGAGATGATCCAAACTGGTTGATTAAATAGACTCTATTGGATTAAACTAATCTCCTTTTATGATTTTCTTTGAGGAGATGCCATCGAGAATCTCAACCCATATCCTTGTACTCTTTTTCGATACAACTCCCCTTGAAAACCGCTTGTTAATATCCTATGGTTAATTAAAAGAAAAATCCTATTTGAGGAGGTCTCAACTCGGTCAATGTGGCAGTTTATAGTTAAAATATTTGTCTCATTTGGTTGGGTTACATATGTATTTGATATGATTTACATCATCTAAGGTTGTGGCTCTTCAGTGGGCAAACGAATGAAGAGTTGGGGCCATCACATAATTGAATGATTATGTAACTTATAAATGATGTATTATAAAAACTTCATGTGTTTTCTAGTGATCACGGTTATTGTTATCCTAACTCCATTTGAAGTGAAATTTATTGATGACTTATACAGGAGAGGCGTTGACCAGCTTTAATTGCTGAGGGCATGGCTCATCTTATGCTCGAAATAAATGAATAAAATATTATAAGAACCGAAGCGCATTGCAGTGATCAATTTGACTACGGGCCCAACCCTAACTAATGGCCTCAGATTTCTGCAAAAAGAATTGGCATGAGATGAAGTAAGAATCTCAGCAAATATAGGCATTGACCTTTAACGATTTTGATTTTCTCACATACTAGCTATCAAAGCCCATGCAAAGCACGAGCCCAAAAGAACTATTCAAAAATATTACTGATAAAAAATAAATTAGGCATAAAGCATGGGCCCATAAAATATAATATTTTTATTATAATTAATAATAACTTTTTCCTAAGTCAATGTGAAAATGACTATAATCCATAATCAGTGAAAGTGTTGAAAAATAGAGTCGCAATTTGACTGCAACTTACTAACACAATTTAAACACGTCCACGTCGCAGTTCAACATTAGATTTGATCCTCCTTATTTGCTGTTATTTTAGAGTTAACATTTCTAGGCAATGTTTGGGTTGAAGTTAAGTTAATACAAGCTATTTGACTTCCGAAGATAACTTAACGCACCTCTTTCCTTGGTATAATAACTTAACTTGAATGTGACATATTAATAAAATGTTGACCTTCCTTGATAATTAAATGTGTGTTTGTTGACACTTCTTAGCATCCTTTTGGTGTGACAATTTAAATGATACTTATCATTAATCAAACTTTTTATCAGTCTTTGATCCTAACTTTTTTGGGGAGCCTATATAAAACTTCACACTTTTTATTTCTTTGCACAACACTAATATCAACCAATACTTAAAACTATTCACATTCATATTAAGTATTTTGTTATGCTTTTTAAAATTTCCTCATATTTAAACACTTGCTAAAACATATTATATAAAGTAAAAATTGTTCATAGTTGATAGTGAAAGGATGGGTTATATAAGGATAGTGAAAGGATGGGTTATATAAAGACTTTCTCACATATTATTTATTAGGATTTTTTGATCCACAAATATTTGAGTGTGGATCTACTTGGTAATGCTAGGATCAGTTTTGTTAATATATTTTGAAAATTAAAAAGATGATTGCAGATGGGTAGTTAAAATTGGGAAGGAAGAACTCTTCTTGTGAGGATTACTTTTGGCATTAGAAAGGAAAATCATTGAGTTTCTGTAGGTGAAAAATCAATAAAAAATTAATTGGAATTAAGTTATGATTGAAATCAATATCAAAATTGAGAGTCAATCTTGAAATCAAGTTGGCCACTCTCAATATATAGTAATTGCAAATGGAGAGGAGACATAATATTTAGAAAGATGGACATTTTAAAGATGACCTAGACCATGGAATGCTGGTTGCTGTGTGTTTGTCCTAGCAAGTTAGAAGCATGACCTCATGCTTGTTTTTCCATATCTCTTGGTGCCGATTTTGCCGTAGCTTTAGTTTCGTCATAATGAAATTTTATCTAGATATGTGTTTTCTTATTTTATAATTGAAGCTTCTAATGTTTTTTGTTATTGCACTATATGAGCATGGTGACTTTAAAGGTATATTTTATTAGGGATCATGCTACCTAATCCATTTAGATTGAGTTGAGGGATTTTAAATCAATAAAGTTCCATGAATAAGAGCAAGAAATTTTGTTACATGGTACTTACAAATGGTTCCAAATTTCCTTGTGAATTGTTGAATTCAGAGTTTTTTTTCAACTTTATCAAGAAGCATGCGTTCATTGGAGTTGATTAAAAACACTCATATTTTAAACTATTTGGTGCTTGTTTTTATTTCTTGTAATTTATTGAAACTATAAGAGTGGCACCTCGAAAAGAGATGGATTGGTTTATTACCATTTTCATAGAAGAGAGAGATTTATGAAGAGAGGGATTTGATATCTTGCCTTATTGTTTTCACCATACATTGGCGGGCGCATCTATTTCTCTATTGCATTTTCTCAATTCTTTGTTTTTGAATGGTATGTTAGAAAGATGATTTTGAGGCCAGTTTTTAGATTCTATTAGGTATAAAATTCTCTATTGAGATAAACGTCACTACTATTTTTTAGTTTTTTCAAATTAATCCTAAGATTCTTATTAGGAGCCCAACTTTTGTATTTAACTACACTAGATCATTTTTTGACAATGCTATTAATACATACTTTGGCTCCTTTTTATATAAGTATACTTATTTATTTTCATTTTAATTCCTAATTAACAAGACCCAATTTTAAAATGAATGTGGAACTATGGATTTCAGTCTATTGTTAAAGCATATTGCTATTTCTCTCCTCGTAATTTTTAACATGCATTATAATTTATTTTTCTATATCACTCTATCAAATTTTTGTTATTTTCTTTTATATTTTTCCATTCCTAAATCTTACACAACCTAAGAATGAGCATGTTTTCTTAATTATTATTTATTAAATTTGTTGATTTTGACTAGCTCAGTTTCGTTTTTGACCTCTCAATATCATCTCAATTTAATTTAATTTTTTCCATAATCTTGAACACCTTTTACATATATTAAAGGTCCCCGTATTATTAAGATCTTTGGTTTCTTAGTGGATAGGTTTTTCATACAGTCATCATAAAAATGAACAAAAAAAAACAACAGACTTAGATTAAGTCCAATTACTCCAAATGGACCCAAACAGAAAAATGTTCAAATAATGAACCTGCGTTTTTCATTTTTGCAACGGTGTTTCCACCGAGATCCTAGTGACGCCAGTGCCTGCTTGAGACAATTTCAAGATGATGGCATTCATTGCCTTGTGTTCGTGGTCTTCTGCTAGATGACTTGAGCGAACCCGTTGACGACGCAACCTGCTTGAAACAACTTCAAGACGAGGCAAGCTTTGCCAGCAGTTTCACTTTGGCCTCCTAATGGACACTATCTATTTCAATGCATAGGTGCACCCTCAGTTCATTGAAACGGACAGTGATCTCTAGGAAGCTGAAGCCATAACTGTAGACGACAGTTGTGTTGAAGTTGCTTGGAGCAAGTGGCGGCATCAATGGATGTGTCTTGGCAGCAAGTGGTTGATTGATCAGTTGGCTTTCAGTTGTTAGTCAATTTGTGTTGCAAGTGGGTAGTGAATTGGCTCGAGTTGAGGGTATTGAGTAATTTGAGCGAGGATAAGGGGCTAGGAAACTTGTTATCTGTGGTGTGTGTGAATGTTGTTTGTTTTAGAATGGATGGTATGATTGTTAGTGTCATGAAGATGATGAAAATATGGACTTTGGTTGTGAGTTTTAGAGAAGAGTTCTGGTTGGAAGTTAGGTAGCAAGTGATTGGATTTAGATGAAGATGGGTGATGTTGTATTCGAGTTAGATTTCAAGCAGGCCAAGTTAGTGGTTATTAGTTTGGGTTAGGGTGTGTTGTACAAGTGGCTCAATTGGATTATTTTGCTGGAAGCATTGATAGACGGTAAAGTTGACAATGGATTGTATGGATTTAGTCATGGGGGTTGCATAGGTTGGAATCGAGAAAATGAGAGAGGTTGTGAGATAGAAAGACACAGAGAGAGAGAGAGAGAGATGGGGGCCTTGATTTATTTCGTAATGGCTTGATTCTATTTTAACTTGTGTGGTGGTTGGTGAGATGGTTGGGCAGCGATGAGATCGTGAAGATGGTAGAGGCTTATTTTGAAGGTAGAGGATGGGATAAGGTAGATACCAGGAGAAAGAAGGTGATGATGGAAGAGGAGATGAGGATGGTAGGAGGGTTTTCGGTTGGTGGAATTGAGATGACTAGAGGGAGAGATCCTGGGGCCACTAAATAGGTGAAAAGAAGAGGGTCATTGATGTGTTAGGTGTTATGGGATGAGGAGAGAGGATGATAGAAAAAGGAAAGAAAATCTTTGCCATTCAATGAGTGGATCATTATTTCCTTTTCCAAATTGATAAAATTACCTATGAGATGTGAGAGAGCCAAGTGAGAGAGCCAATCTTGCCTATTTTTTATGTGCTTGATATTGGGACATGTTTATGTATGAAAAACTAATTAAAGTGAATTTCATGGCAAAAACAATTTATTCTAACAAAAAATATTCACCTACGCACTGTACATCAAGGCCATACGCCATTTATATTTAGAAATGCGTTACTCTAGATTATTGAAAATGTATCGAGTGTCAAGAATCGAACGGAAGTGTATTAGAGTCTAAAATAGAATGAAGCTGTATAAAGAGTCCAAACTAATATATGAGAACTATACGAGTTGCATCAAAGTTGATATTAATAAGGAAACCATATTAAGAGTCCAAACTGATAACGAAATTCCGTAAGGGATCCAAACTAGCAATGAAACTTATCAAAACTTAAATTGGAATTGAAAATTACATCAAATTTAGACTCAATTTTAAAATTAGATCGCTCTCATGTAAGCTACATTAATTAATTTGCCAAAATAATGTGCCTCACATGATGGACAACCTCATAGCCTATTAAAATCCTTGGGCTTATATTTATCAATCTATTGGTGGGCCTGGCTTCGTTGAGATCTCAAACACATAAATTTGTGAAAATAATATCTTGAGATTCTACTTTCAAAATAGTTATAGATGTGTACTACTAAAAATCTCAGGATGAGTAGATCAAGATGGTATATGGGTTTGATCCATTTTAGGACCCAAAAAGGATTTTCTTTTTTTGGGGCTCACACAACCTCTATCTCGTGAAAATCATAGCTGAATATCCTGCTGGTAGATCCTTGAGATCTATATACGACTAGAAAGGTTGTGATGAGTAGACTATGATGGGCCTGTGACCTAACCTTAAAATAAGACTTCAAGAGTTCCATCCTGAAAATGGGACCATTTATAAGTAGTTTTCCTAAAATATGCATAATTTTGCACTTGCCTTCAGGTTTTAATTTAAAATTATCTGACTGCGGTAAAAATGGGCCATCAATAATATTGGCATGAATAATTGTAAACGTGAGTGCCAAAATGTTGTGTCCATATTGTGGGGCTCATGTAACGAATGCTTGAAAGTGAGGGATTTTGGCCGCCTTGATTTCAATTTTAAAAGCCTCTGAAAGCCTTTAGATGTTCCCCTGATTTTATCTTATTTATAATCTTTTGTTTCCCTGTCTTTAAAATTTTATATCTTATGTTCATTTTTCATTAGGCCTTTGTTTCCTTTCATTTTACAGTATATGATTTCCATATGTTCACATTTTTTTTCAATTTTCTTTTCTATTGTTGGTTGTAGTGAAAAAGAATGGTCTTGATTATGTGATACAAGTGGAGTGTAGTGAACTTGACTTTGCAATGCTATAGAAATTTGAAGCTATGGAATTTATATGTCCTATTTTGATTTTTCTTTTTTCTCTTTGAATTTAGACATATTGATTGTAAGAAATAGACCTTTCAATACAAGACGACTAAACTTAATTTCTGGTACTATAGAAAATGCATGGTTCGATCTCATACAAAAAATAATAGGGGTTTTCATGTCTATGATTTGATTAGTCGCTTTCCAAGTTTTGATATGCAATTTTTGATCAAATATTTGTTGATCTGTACATTAGAAAAGGTTGAATGCAAGAAAGTACTTTTTGTAATATTTTTTAATTTACACTAATTCTATTTTTTTTATTTGTTAAAGGGATCTGTAAATGTTAAATATGCACTCATTTTTTTTATGTTTAATTTTTTTATTTTTCATATTATAAATCTAATAATCAGTGAAATAGTTGATATTGATAGGACACTAAGCTAAAAAAAATGAGATCGACAATGGAAGAAATAAACTGCTTTAGCGGCATTTCTTCCGCTAATACTATTTTTTGCAGCAAATTTTTTTCCTTGATAAAATATGATGCTTATGCCTTTGTGCTATCCATCTATGAACAAATTGTGGAAATTGCAACTGAAAAAAATTCTCCAATGTAGAAAATGACCCTATGAGTGGAAAAAAAAAAAACACCATCACTCAATGTCATCCCATAAACCTTTTAAGTGTCTTTTTTCATAGTGTGCAAAAATCACCGATGACATGAAACCATTAAAGCCATTTGAATGGACTAATCGGATGACTTTTAGTAAATTAATATATTTATTTTTACACTGCTCGAAAGTTTTTTGAATAAATATGCATGATGATATTTTTATCAACAAATTCATAAGTTGATTATTTTTTACCCATATAAGCAGTGAAACAATGGATATTAATAGGACGTCAAGAATCATTTAGACAAGGTTTGTAAATGATCAATTTTAGCAACTTACATTGTGTTTTACTTGAGTCTAGGCTTAGTAGGCCTCAATTTGCAAGTTGGATCACAACACCCACCAAATTGAATGTCATCAAATCTCCTTCTGCAATATTGACAACTTCAAGATAATTCATATAAAAATTATCATGACCTCAAAATTTATAATTTTTTGATTTTCTTTTATAAATATTTTATATCATAAAATACATCACCCGTACTAAGCATAGGCATCTTTCGCTAGATTTTATTTTACCCACCGGAACATTGTTTAGGACTGTGGACGCAAACTGACAATTGTGTTTTGTGAATGAACCCATGAATTTCATGTGGGTTAATTTTTGGGTGAATGCAAGGATTTTATAAGAATTTTCAAAGTGGAGTCAAATTTTTCATTATGATTTTAGGAGTAGACTAAGGTCCAATGGGTGCGACCACCCTCATATGGTGTACATGGGTTTGCCCCTCGACATATTCAGTGCATGAGTCTTCACTAGTACACGCATGAAGCCCAATAAAAATCAAATTACAAGCTTGATCAAAGAGGTTGATATTCACCAAATATAGGAGGCTTTCTATTTCGTTTAGTTCCTTTGTGACTCTAGGACAGACTTGGTTGTATAGAGGACCAAGTCTTATTAGAGTAAGATTTGGCCACATCTTAAATGACTGGAGGCCGGTCATTGTTAGAGACTTGAATTTTCAATAGCTTTGCCCAAATGAAGAGTTTGCACTTATGCATCTCTAGAGTGAGAGCCCTAGAAGGTCTAAACTCTAAGTGATCTAATTTGGAACGTTAAAGTCCTTGATTTTATATAAATCTTTCACCAGGGAGACATTTTGCTCAAAACCATGTCTTTAATATTTGTTTGACCCAACTTGATCCTCTAACAACTTGTTGCTTCCTTATTGGAACCTCACCTAACTGTAGAATCCTAGAATGAAGTGATCCAAACTAGTTGATTAAATAGACTCTATTGGACTAAACTAAATCTCCTTTTAGAATTTTCTTTGAGGTGACTCCATCAAGATTTTCAACTCATATCCTTGTACTCTTCTTCGATACAGTTGCTATTAAAAACCACTTGTGAACATCCTATATTTAATTAAAAAAAAACCTATTTAAGGAGGCCTCAACTCAGTCAATGTGGCAGTTAAAAGATAAAATGTTTGTATCATTTGGTTGGGTTACATATGTATTTGATATGAGTTACATCATCTAAGGTTGTGGCTCTTCAGTGGGTGAACCTATGAAGAGATGGGGACATTACAAGATTGAATGATTATGAAACTTATAAATGATGTATTATAAAGCCTTCATATGTTTTCTAGTGATCAATCTGATTGTAGGCCTAGCTCCATTTGAAGTGGAATTTGTTGATGACTATACAAGAGAGGCATTGACCAACTTTAATTGCTGAGGGCATTGCTCATCTTATGCTCGAAATAAATGAATAAAATATTATAAGAACTTAAGCACATTATAGTGATCAATTTGACTATGGGCCCAACCCTAACTAATGGCCTAAGATTTCTACAAAAGGAAATGGCATGAGATGCTTTAAGAATCTTAGCAAATAGAGGCATTGATCTTGAGCGGCTTTGATTTCCTTAAATACTAGCAATCACAGCCCATCTATAGCACGAGCCGAAAAGAATCATTCAAAAATATTATCGATAAAAAATAAATTTGGCATAAAGCACAATCCCATAAAAATTAATTTTTTAACTATAATTAATAAAACTTTTTCATGGGCCATTGATAAAATGACAATAATCCTTAATCAGTGAAAGTTTTGAAAAATAGAATTGCAATTTGAATGCAACCTACTAACACAACTTAAATACGTCCACTTCGATGTTCAACATTAGATTTGATCCTCTTTATTTGTTGTTATTTATAGTTAACATTTCTAGGCAAGTTTGGGTTGGAGTTAAGTCAATACATGCTATTTGACTTCCGAAGCCAACTTAACCCACCGTATTCCTTGAACAATAACTTAACTTGAATGTGACATATTAATTAATTGTTGACCTTCCTAGATAATTTCGAATGTGTGTTTGTTGACACATCTTACCATCCTTTTGGTATGACAATTTGAATGAATGGCGTTTAGAATAAAATTTTTTTCCCACTTGTCTATTTATCATTCATCAAACTTTTATCAGTCTTTGATCCCAACTTTTTTGGGGAGCCCATATAAGACTTCACACTTTTTATTTCTTTGCACTCCACTAATATCAACCAATACTTGAAACTATTCACATTCATATCAAGTATTTTGTTATGGTTTTTAAAATTTCCTCATATTGAAACACTTGCTAAAACATATTATATAAAGTAGAAATTGTTCATTGTTGATAGTGAAAGGAACAGTTTTGGTAAGACTTTCTCACATATTATTTATTAGGATCTTTTACTCCATGAATAATTGAGTGTGGATCTACTTGGTAATTGTAGGACCAGTTTTATTTATATATTTTTAAAATTCCAAAGATGGTTAATGGAGATGGGTAGTCAAAATTGGGAATGAAGAACTCTTCTTGTTAGGATTACTTTTGGCATTAGAAAGGAAAATCATTGAGTTTTTGTTGGACAAAAACCAATAAAAATTAATTGGAATTAAATTATGATTGAAGTCAATATCAAAATTGGGATTCAATCCTGAAATCAAATTGGCCACTCTCAATATATAGTAATTGCAAATGGAGAGGAGACATAATATTTAGAAAGATGGACATTTTAAAGATGACCTAGACCATGGCATGCTGGTTGCTGTGTGTTTGTCCTAGCAAGTTAGGAGCATGACCTCATGTTTGTTTTTCCATCTCTCTTATTGCCAAATTTGTCATAGCTTTATTGTTATAAAAATAAAATTCTATATAGATATGTGTTTTCTCAGTATATAATTGAAGCTTCTAGTGTTTTTTGTTATTGCACTATATGAGCATGGTGAATTTAAAGGTATATTTTATTAGGGATAATGCTACCTGATCCATTTAGATTGAGTTGAGGGATTTTATATTGATAAAGTTCCATGAAGGGCGAGAAATTTAGTTACATGGTACTTACAAATGGTTCCTAATTTCCTTGTGAATTGTTGAATTCAGATTTTTATTTCAACGTAATCAATAAGGATGCATTCATTGGAGTTGATTAAAAATATTCATCTTTTAAACTATTTGGTGGTTGTTTTTATTTATGGTAATTTATTGAAACTATAGGAGTGGCACCTCGAAAAGAGATGGACTGGTTTATTACCATTTTCATAGAAGAAAGAGATTTGTGAAGAAAGGGATTCGATAACATACCTTATTGTTTTAACCATACATTGGCAGGTGCGTCTATTTCACTATTGTATTTTCGCAATTTGCTGTTTTTGAACAGTTTGTTAGAATGATGATTTCGACTCCATTTTTTAGATTCTATTAGAAATAAAATTCTCTATTGAGATAAACGTCACTACTATTATTTAGTTTTTTCTAATTAATCCTAAGATTCTTATTAGTAGACCAACTTTTGTATTTAATCACACTAGGTCCTTTTTTTAACAATGCTATTAATACATACTTTGGCCCCTTTTTATATAAGTATATATATTTATTTTCATTTTAATTCCTAATTAACAAGACACAAATTTTAAAATGAACGCAGAAAGATGGATTTCAGTCTATTTTTAAATCATGTTACTATTTCTTTCTTTGTAATTTTTAACATGCACTATAATTTATTTTTCTATATCACTTTATTAATTTTTTCTCATTTTCTTTTATATTTTTCCTTTTCTAACTCTTATACAATCAAAGAACGAGCATGTTTTCCTAATTATTATTTATTAAATTTGTTGATTTTGACCAGCTTAATTTCATTTTTGACCTCTCAATATCATCTCAATTTAATTTAATTTCTTACAAAATCATGAGCACCTTTTTACATATATTAAAGGTCCTCTTTATTAGTAAGATCTCTTGGTTTCCTCATGGATAGGATTTCATAAGGTCATCTTAAAAATGAGCAAAGAAAAACAGTAGACTTAAATTAAGTCCAAACTCCAAATGGACCCAAACAGAAAAAGGTTCAAATAATGAAACTGTGTTCTTTATTTTTGCACGGGTGTTTCCTTCAAGATCCTAGTGACGCTGGTGCCTGATCGAAACAATTTCAAGATAATGGCATTCATCTCTCCATGTTCATGGTCTTCTGTAAGATGACTTGAGTGAACCTGTTAATGTCGCTACCTGCTCGAAACAACTTCAAGACGAGGTCAAGCTTTGCCAGCAGTTTTGCTTTGGCCCCCCAAGGAACACTATCTATTTCAATGCACAGGTGCACCTTTTAGTTCGTTGAAACAGACAGTGATCTTTAGGAAGCCAAAGCCATAACTGCAGACGACAACTGTGTTGAAGTTGCTTGGAGCAGGTGGCGGCATCACCAGGTGTGTCTAGGCAGCAAGTGCTTGATTGATCAGTTGCCTCTCAGTTGTTAGTCAATGCGTGTTGCAAGTGGGTAGTGAATTAGCTCAGGTTGAGGGTATTGAGTAATTCAAGTGAGGACAAGGGGCTAGAAAACTTGTTAATCTATGGTTTGAGTGAATGGTGTTTTGTTTTAGAATGAATGGTTTGAGTGTTAGTGTCATGAAGATGATGAAAATCTAGATTTCGGTTGTATGTTTTAGAGAAGATTTTTGGTTGCAAGTTAAGGAGCAAGTGTTTGGATTTAGATAAAGATGGGTGATGTTCTATTCGAGTTTAATTTCAAGCAGGCCAAGTTAGTGGTTGTTGGTTTGGGTTAGGGCGTGTTGTGCAAGTGGGCTCGGTTGGGTTTTTGTGGGAAGCATACATAGACAGTGAAGTCAAGGATGGATTGTATGGATTCAATCAAGTGGGCTGTGTTGGTTGGAATAGAGAAGATGAGAAAGGTTGAGAGAGATTGAGAGAGAGAGAGAGAGAGAGAGAGAGAGATGGGGGCCTTGATTTATTTCGGAAGGGCTTGATTCTATTGTGGATTGTGTGGCCGATTGTGAGATGGTTGGGTGGCTATGAGATGGTGAAGATGGTAGAGGCTTGTTTGGAAGGTAGAGGATGGGATAAGATAGATACCAAGAGAAATAAGATGATGACGGAAGAAAGAGGAGATGAGGAAGGTAGGCGGGTTTTCGCTTGGTGGAACTGGGTGGAACTGGGATGACTAAAGGGTGAGATCTTGAAGCCATTAAATAGGTGAAAAGGAGAGGGTTGTTGATGTGTTAGGTGTTATGGGATAAGGACAGAGGATTATAAAAAAGGAAAGAAAATCTTTTTGCCATGAATTGAGTGGATCAGTATTTCCTTTTTAAAATTGATATAAGTAATCTAAGATATGAGAGAGGGCCGATCTTGCCTATTTTTCATGATCATATGGTTTGGCTAGATTGGGCCATGTCCAATAGTTCACTTGCCATCTAATAATGTTCAAGCGTCTTGACTACTGGTGCTTAAATCACAAGAAGTATATGTATAAAAAATTAATTAAAGTAAGTTTCATGGCAAAAATAATTTATCATAACGAAAAATATTCACCTATGCACTGCGCATCAAGGCCATATGCCGTTCATATTTAAAAATGCGTAGTCTAGAATAGTGAAAATGTATTGAGTGTCAAGAATAGAATGAAACTATATTAGAGTCTAAAATAGAATGAAGCTTTACAAAGAGTCCAAACTAATATATGAGAACTGTGCGAGTCGCATCAAAGTTGATATTAATAAGGAAACTGTATTAAGAGTCCAAACTAATAGCGAAATTAGATTAGGGATCCAAACTAACAATGAAACTTATCAAAACTTAAATTAGAACTAAAAATTCTATCAAATTTAGACTTAATTTTAAAATCAGATCGCTCTGATGTAAGCCACATTAATTAATTTGCTAAAAATAATGTGCCTAGCATGATGGACAACGTCATAGCCTATTGAAATCCTTGGGCTTATATTTATCAATCTATTGGTGGGCTTGGCTTCATTAAAATCTCAAACACATAAATTTGTAACAATAATATCTTGAGAACCTATTTTCTAAATTATTAGAGAGGTGTCCTATTAGAAATCTCAGGATGAGTGATGAGTCTTTAAAAATGTATATTTTCATATACATTTTGACCCATTTTAAGGACTTATTGACTTGAAAGAGCCTCATTTAGTGTGATTTAGTGGTATCATATCTTTTAAATTCATTTTAGTATATTTCTGCATAATTTGCTTAAAAATCACACTTTTTGCACATATTCATGAAAACTGCCAGTTTTGGAAAATCTATTTTTGGGAAAATTTGTGAATATTTAGTTTTCTCATGAATTAAATTCAATTTTCATTGTCATTAATTCATTCACATATAGTCATGAAAAATGGTGTGTATTTTCATTGTCATTTCATGAGAGATGGGTCCCCAGTCATGTATTGGTGATCTTAGGGTTAAAAATATCTATTCACATGAATTCACATTTGTTTTGTAGGAAATTGATGATATAGGTCCCATTTTCAAAGAATTGAGGCAAAGAAATTATTTTCAAAAGAAAGGAGAGAAGAATTGAAGAGAAAAAGAAGAAAGAAGAAAATTTGCGAAGTTGGTTTCATGGTCCCAAACACATATTCATATGTGTGGGGACACACTTGTGGAATGTTCAAGAAAGGGGTCCCACTCTCTAATTGTTGCAAAAATTCAAAACTAATGCAAGAAAAGAAAGCTAAGGTGGAGAGAATTCAAGAAAGAAAAGTCAAAGAAAGAGAATTCAAAAATAGAAAGTTAATCCCATTTTTCTTTGGATAGCATACATTAAAATGGTCATAACTCTTAAACTGAGTGTTGGATTTGGACAATCTACTTACTTTTGGAAAGGTCTTTTTAAGTATATATTCGTAGGATTCAAGATAGCATTAATTGGAGTTAAAACGACAAAGATATGACCTCGGGAAGTTTACTACACATTTTTAGGCGGGATTGAGGTTGTCTCATCGAAAGTAGGCCATATCCTTTGGCAAGTATTAGCTAAGAAAAATGGATACACTTAGAATTCTAGCAAGAAAAAGAATCTTATCTTATCTCAAATTTGGAAGACTTGTTAGCCAAGAAGAGGGCTTACCTAAAGAAGGAACACCACATATGAGACCTTCTTTGAAAAGGAGTAAAAGAAAAAAAAGTATAAATAGGGAACCCCTCTTCCATACTCTTCACGAAAGAAGAGACCTCCTCTCTTTAGCTCTCTCCCTCCACCCTCTCCATATCTTTTCTCATAATTTCTCTATTCAAGAAGGCTCTCTCCAACTTGAAGCTTCCACTGGAAGAGGATCTTTCATCCTACATTATGTAATGTCTTTTTTTTATTCTTTATCTTTATGTAAAAACATTCATATTTAGTAAAAGTTTGTGTTTTCATTTTCTTTATTTACTTCTTTTTACTTCTTTGATAATGAATGCTTGATGTTTGTTTTTAACTATATTGCTCTTAGATTGACAACCCAAAGAGGCCTAAGAACATGATTTGAGAAAACATAGTCTAGGATAAAAGAAGATTTTAGGAAAAGAAAAAAAATCATACACTTCCACACATTTAAAATCCTTGTTATTCCACACATTTAAATTTCTTATTTTCCACACATTTATTTTCATACATTTCCACACATTTAAATTCCTCGTTATTCCATGCATTTAAATTCAAGTGTATTCACGCATTTACTTTTATGTTGATTCCATACATTTAAATTCCATTGTTCTTCTTGCTTTATTTGTGTTTTTTATGTTGCATGATTTATGGGTGGGATTAGTTTTTAGAAGCATGCATTCATATCATGTGTTAGTTGAGTTACTAGAAATTGGAATTTTAGATCTGGAATTTGTGATTTTTTTTTAAATTAAGGGGATGAATTTCAGATTTAAAAAAGACAGCAAAATTTGACAGCAAACAGTCACTGTTTTTGTTCAAATATTGGCAACTTAAAACATGACATAGAAAGATTATTTTGCACTGAAATTTGGAGGAATCATTGATATATGAGTTAATTTTATGCAATAAAAGTTTAAGAGGAAAAGGATCAAACGAAGGTAGGTTTTCAGTTGTTGAAACACTCACCAGTCAGAAATTCTGTACACAAAAATCTGCACAGGGCAAATTTTTTGTTTGAAAGTTTGGAATTCAAAGACATATCAAATTAATGAGTTTTGCTGTAAAAATTGGGTGAATTGAACCTTGATGAGTAAACTTTAAAATCTCAGAGTTTTAGAATCAAAAGATTATGGTAAGTTCAATTTCCAGAAGCTTAAACTAAGACTGACTGCCTAACTGTATATCAGAATTTTTATTTTTGGTAACCATTATTCATGCATATTTTTTTGCATTTTAGAATATTTTTTAATTCATTTTTTTAGATTCATACATCAGTAGAGCATGATTCCCAGCTACTAAATCTAGTTTAGCATTGCATTAGATTAGGATCATATTTTATTTAAATTTTGCATCTCATATTAGGAAAGTTTGCATTAGCATGCATTGCATTACTAACTTTACTAACTTTCGAATTTTAAAATTTTCTCTAGTTTTATGTTTTTGATTTTTTTAGATAATTTTCAGAATTAAAATATCTTTCTAAACTTGTTTTAATTGAAAATTTTAAATTGAAAAGTTTTCTAGTTTTGGAAATTCTAACAGAAGAAAGTTTTTAACTTTTGTTTAATAATAAGTTTCTAACATTGTTTAGTTTTTATTTTAATAATTTCCTAATTTTAGTTTTTCAGTTTTTATTGGAAGTTCAAATGTGTGTATTATTTTGTAGCAACTTTATTATTTTTTTAAGGAAGTTTTAGATTGGGATTTTCTAATTTAGTAATTTTTATTTATTTGGATTGTAATTGTTTAATTTTTATTTTAACAAAGTAGGAATGTTTGTTTTTGTTGGTTTTTAAATTGGGCTAGTCTTAGATTTTTATTTAGGGCAAGTACAAGTTGGAAACATCTTAAAAACATAGCTCCCTATGGATCGACTTGGTCTAACCAATTTTATTACTACATCATGGCTCTGCATTTGGAGCTCACGATCAGTTAGTAGATAAAGATGGTATATGGGTTTGATCCATTTTAGAACCCAAAAAGGATTTGAATTTTTTTGGGCCCACCCAGCCTCTATCTTGTGAAAATCATAGTTCAATATCTTGCTAGTAGATCCTCGTGATCTATATTTGATCGGAAGGTTGTGATGAGTATACTATGATGGGCCAGTGACTTAACTCTAAAATAAGATTGTAAGAGATCCATCCTAAAAATGGTGCCATTCATATGCAATTTTCCTAAAATGTGAATAATTTTGCACTTGCCGTCGGGTTTTAATTTAAAATTATCTGAATGGGGTAAAAATGGGCCATCGATAATATTGGCATGAGTAATTGTAGACGTGGGTGCCAAAATGATGTGTCCCTAGTGTGGGGCTCATGTAAATAATGCTTGAAATTGAGGGATTTTGGCATCCTTGATTTCAATTTTAAAAGCCTCCGAAAGCCTTTAGATGGTCCCTTGATTTTATTTTTTTTTTCTAATATTTTTGTTTCTCTGTCTTTAAAATTTTATATCTTATGTTCATTTTTCATTAGACCTTTGTTTCCTTTTAGTTTATAGTATATGATTTCCATATGTTCACATTTTTTTTTTCAGTTTTCTTTTCTAGTGTTGGTTGTGGTAAAAAATGAATGGTCTTGATTATGTGATACAAGTGGAGTGTAGTGAACTTGACTTTGCAATGTTATAAAAATTTGAAGCTATGGAATTTAGATGTCCGATTTTGATTTTTCTCTCTTTTTTTTAATTTAGACATATTGATTGTAAGAAATAGATGATTTCTCCTTTTAATACATGACCACTAAACTTAATTTCTAGTACAATAAAAAAATGCATGGTTTAAACTGGTTGATTAAATAGACACTATTGCATTAAACTAATCTCCTTTTATAATTTTCTTTAAGGAGATGCCATCGAGATTCTCAACCCATATCCTCGTACTCTTCTTAGATACAACTCTTGTTAAAAACCACTTGTGAACATCCTATGTTTAATTAAAAGAAAATCCTATTTAACAAGGCCTCAACTCGGTCAATGTGGTGGTTAATAGTTAAAATGTTTCTATCATTGGGTTGGTTCCATAAGTATTTTTATGCAAGAGATCTATCAGCCTCATGAAGACTTCTAATAGCATCCTATAAAACATATGATAAATAATAAGTAAAAGAGAAAATCTAAAATAAAAAATATTTTAAATATTATGGTAGAGTCTCCCCTTAACTGGAGGGCATTTAAATTTTTTTAACAATGTATTGGGTACTTATAAATAAAAAAAACACATTGTAAGAGCACTCCAATGCCCATATAAATTATAAATTTAATTTATATTCAACTATAACACTTCCAAGGCAAAACTTCATGCATGATACAAAAACACAAAAATCAGTATAACACTGAGATATTCATACCCATAAAAATAAAATATCATCCACAGCATATTGAATCATATAAAATGCAATTGAATAAAAAAAATTTCTAACCACTTTTGGGCTAGTAACTGATCCATCCTTCTTAGTATGAGTTCTTAAAAAAAGGTCCTGTTTGGATACACAAGAAAGTATAAAATCTTTTTTATCTTGAAAAAAATGTTCACACCCTCTCAATTAGAAGTGTTTGGATAACTTTAAAAAAAATGAGAGAATCTTCAATTTTCTAGTAAAAAAAATGGGAGATTTTGCTCTTCACTCTAACCCTATAGGAAGAAATCTTTAAGATTAAATTCTTGTGATTTGGGGGCCTCTAATCATCACTAAAAAAAAGGAACGTTTCTTCACTTTCCCTTCCTCTCTTATTACCCTGGACTCCTCTCTCTCTTTTTCTCTCTCTTCTTCCCTTTTCCCTCTCCCAACTATATTCATTCCTCTTTATCTTCTCCTCCCTGTCCCTCTCATTTTATTTTCTTCTTGAAAAAATAAAGATTTAATAATTTAACTGTCTCTTTTATGATTTATAAAATTATATGATAATATTTATTTATATTTTATTAAAAATTAATAACTTTTAATAAAATATTTGACTGGTGCTGCTGGCAGTCTGGGCTCTGCATAATGGATTAGGTCGGACCTAACTTGAAACGTTTACCTTGCCGTCGTAGAAAATTGTCATCTGCCTAACAACGCTCCCTCCACTCATCGCTACCCTTTTTCACACAATTTTTTCAAAATCACATCTTAATAATAGCTCATGATATTATAAAATACCATGACAAATTGATTGACCACTAATATTAGTATATCACCCTCAAAATATCAGAGAAGGCCAACAAAAAAATATAAAAGATAAATTACTTGAAATATGTTTTTATCAATTAGAGAAAATAATTATCTTATTCTATACTCATTTCACCAAATGGCACATAGCCGACCACATATTTAATTTTGGTATCTCAGATTGTAGGTTTAAAGTATGATGTACAACACTCGCAGGGCCAATGAAATTTACTCTACTTATGTCCCAAACAATTAGTCTGGCCCACTCTCCTTTTGAGTAAAAACATATATAATCTCAATGAAATTCAATCTAACAAGAACCGATGGAAGGTTGATTGATGTTGAGGAGAAAGTGATAGATCTCTTGGAAATTGAAGGTGGCCTGGGTGATTTAAGCCATCTGATCATCCCCCACATATGTTGGTAAAAAAATGAGCTATGGTAGTCGTAAAAGTAGAAAGACAAAAAAAAAAAAAAAAGAAGGAAGTGGTTTGGTACCAGTGTCATTGGTACTAGTCCCCCATGTGGAGATTTTACATGTTTGACAGACACACAATGCTATGGATTGACCCGGACAGCACATATTTTTAATATTTTTTTCTAGAAAACAATTGTCTTGAGTGGAGGGACCAGACTTGGTCAATCATCTCCTTCACGCTAACTTCATGCTGTTTCTGCAACTAAGTTCTCTTTAACTAGAAACGAAAAAACTCCAGGCTTGGTTTATCTTCCTCAGCAGCGGTCGACAGAGGAACCAGTAAGGTAGTGAATGGGGAGGCCTCCTCCATCGATCGCAGCGGAAGCACTCCGACGACGATGGAGGAAATTGCGAGCGGCGTGGCGCAATAGGTGGTTACCCTTCCTCTGTATTTTTCATCTTAGTCGACTAAAAAAAAACAAAGGCCGCCTTCCTCTTCTTCTTTGTGGTCAATCACAAGCGGGGTCTGATTAAAAAACCCAAGATCGATGACCATATTTTCAAATAGAGTCCTCTGCTCTGCCCCTACAACAGAGCATCGAAACCTGCTTAGCTCTTCTCTATCTTCTCCAACGAGGATCCAATGCAAAACCCTCTCTGTGATCCTCTTCTTCGATCGTGTAAACTTCAAACCAAAGTGCATGATCATTGAGAAAACCAATCTTGTTATGAGAAAACTTACAGAACCCATCTTCTAAGGTCCACTGCAGAAACCTTCCCGCCCCTTTTTTTTTCTGTCACTATTTCTATTGATTTGCAATGAACAGATCACAACGACTATGAAGAAATCAATATGATGGAAAGTGCTTTTTCCTGCAAAATGTTTGAATCAAATCGTGTATGAAAACTAAATCATATACAAATAAAGATGGGAAGATTGAAACTGAGAAAGGAGAGACATACATACCGGTTTGTAACACTCTGGTCTTGGTGTCGATTGATGGAAGGAGGAGAATTACTGTAACTTAGGGCTTGAAACCTAAAAGAAGAAAACGGAGAGGGGTTGACCCTAGATCTCGCGTGCAGTAATTTTTTTTTGCAAAAGAGGTGCCAAGGGAAAGGAGCGAGAGGGATTTAACCAAAATTAATTTTGAGTGAGTTTTTTTTAAAACTTTTAGGTTTAAAATAACAAGAGTACAAAACTATGGTTTTTAGCATAATAAACAAGTGCTTAAAACCATTGTTTTTATTAATAATTTTTCCCACATAACAGTATGTGGTTTTTTTTTAGTAAGAGTTAAGAATTGTTGGATATAATCAAGTGCTTAAATCTGTGAGTTTTCACTCTAAATTAGTGTGGGATTTAACCCCTTTTGACATAGTGTCAGTGCGTGTACCTATAAAGAGTTGGGGTCATGACAAGATTGAATTACTATGAAACTTTTAAATGATGTATGATAAAAGCTTCATGTGTTTTCTTGGGATCAATCCAATTGTTCACCCATAAAAAATTACAAATGTTGCAGTGAAGACATTACAAACAAATTCCATGCCAAGGGAACATAAACCCTAGGATTGTGAATGCCAAGTCAATTACTGCATCCATATGTTGAGAACTGATGAAACTCCACTACAAGAAGTTGCACTTTTGGCGATATTTTTTAGCGACGCTTTTATAATTTCATCGGTAATGGCTTAGATTTGACGATTATTTACTGATGCATATATTGTCATTGGTGATAACTTGGAATTACTGACATTTTAAATAAAATCTTGGTAAAAAATGAACTTTACCAATGCTAAGTTAAAATTCGTCGACAAAATGTTAGTAGTGAATTTTTATAAAACATTAAAGAAAATAAATTATTACCAACGAATTTTTCTTGGTGGAGTGATGAAAATTAGCATCAGTATAATTTATATTACCGATGTTTTTTTATATTTTTGTCGGTAAAATTAATATTTTTTATTTAATTTGGAAAAAAGGAAAAAATTTTACCAACGTTTAAATCCGTTGGCCCGATACAGTTTTCACCGATGTTTGACATAAAACGCGGGTGAAAATTATATAAATTTTTACTTATTTTTAGAGAAATGAAAAAAAATTGTTACCGATGAATTTAATTGTCGGTGAAATTTAATTTTATCGATGAAAAATTTAATACGTCGGTAAAGTTATTAATTTTTATTCCTAAGTTGCAATGAAAAAATTTGGATAGTTTACCGATGAATATAATTTTATCGACGATTTTTTTTGTCAGTAAAAAGCTACAAAAAAATTCTCACCCGAGCATTTTTTTTCACTTCACCCGCCCCCAATTTCTTCTCTCTTTTTCTTGCTGTTTATCTTTGCCCTCATTTGATCTCGCCGGTCTGCCCTCACCCTCTTTGATCTCTGCCCTCATCTAATCTCGCTGGTCTCTCTCTACTCTCTATCTCACCCTCTCTGATCTCTCCCTCTCTCTTACAATCTTTCCGTTCTTTAACTCTCTCTCTCGCTCTCTTTGCTCTCTCTGATCTCTTCTCGCTTTGCCGGCCAAGAGGAGGAAGGAAGAAAAAGAAACGAGCAGCCCCTGGCCACTGATCCTAGTACCGGCGTCCCTCTCCCTCTCTCCTTTTTGCGTACCGCTCTCTTTCTCCCCTCTCTGATCGCCTCTGCTACCCCTTTTCTCTCTGCGCATCTCCATCACTCTCTCTCTGTGCAAGTGGAAGTGGCGATCTTAAGGCTTTTAGGCCTCTGCCTTTACCGCTACCTCTAACTTTGCCGGCTAAGAGGAAGGAGAAAAGAAGGAAGAAATATAAAGGAAGTGATTCATTAGGCAATCAGTCCTCCAATCCCATCTCTTACTCTGCCTCTAACTTTGTCCTGGCCTTTGATCCCATCTCTCTCTTTGCAATCAGTCCCCTCTCCCATCTCTCCCTCTCTCCTCTCTGCAATTGGACCCCCTCCCTACCATTGCTGCCTCTACAAGTTCAAATCCACCACCAAGGTTAGGGTTTTCTTGATTGATTGATGCTTTGATTTTACATTTTTTCAATTTCAAAGTGCATGCATTCTCTTCTCTTCTCCCCAACTTCTTCTTAACGTGTAACATGAGAGATTGAGAAACCCAGGTTCTTCATTGTTTTGTTGGCTCTGTTCTTGTTCTTGGTGTTAATGGAAGCTCTATATTTGTTTGTTGTTGGATTATATTCTTCAAACAAGAGATTGAAATCCAATACGATTTGCAAATAAAAAAAATACAATACGCTTCTTTTAAACCAGCACAGTGAACACTTTGATTCACACGCAATTCATTCTCCTTCTCGCGCTTCTCGTCTGAAACAAAATCCATCCGTGATTTGTAAAACTTTCCAAATTTCAAACAAAGAGAAGAACATAAGAAGGAGATTGTTTTCTATTTTGTATATGTGTTTTTTTTAATTTTTTGGAAAATCCCTTAGTAAGTTCTTAGATAGTTCGTTCATTTGAGCCCCCTCCCTTACATAAACCAATTACATTCTTGGTTTACCCTCTCTACAGGTAAACTCTCTCTCTTTCATCTCTTCTCTCTTCGTCTCTATCTACCTTTGCATCTCTTCCCTCTTTATTCCCCATTCATGTTTCTCTCTCATCTCTCTTAGGATATAAATGCACATAAATCTAAATGGGTGTCCATTGATGAGTGGAAGAAAATGCAACTCTTATTACTTTAAATTTGCACATTTGCTTCTATCCATATGTTTTCATGACTATGAATTTTGTATCTTTATGGTCTTGAACATGCTTTCGATTAATCCCAAATGTAAATGAAACAAAAGGCACAAGCATGATGGTTTGTTTGTCCACAACTCAATTTTTTTCTTGTAAATTGGAATGATATTTACTGTAACAAGTTGTATGGTGTTTACACTTTATTGCAGAGTTTGAAGTTGTGTTTGCATCTGAGTTGATGGGTGCTCCGATTTCTACTAAGCCATTGATCAGCATTTTAGTTTTATGGAATTTGATGTCTATGGTCTATAATGGAAATCAATTGAAGTATTTCCTCCAATTCTAGTCTATGTTGTTTTCTTTTGTAAAACTTTTCTCTCTTAATATGTTGGGTTTTTACATTTGAATGACAGATAAATGACATTTGAATATCACATTTTTTGTTCTAAACATACAATTTGGATAAATAGGGAGGGTGAAGTTCATTTTTCATAAATGGGTTCATAGTTCAAACACGAATGCATTTAATATACATGAGAGAGTAATTTTCTTCTTTGCAAAATTTTTGGCTATTGGGTTTTGGGCATTTGTTTCCTCTTTTAGAGCTAAAACTTGTATGATGAAGTTTTAAGAGATTAGACTTTCCATCATTAAATGAAACCTCTTGTCAAAGATATCACACATGAAGCAATTTTTAACTTCTAATTGCTTGTGATTGGGTTAGATATGGACAGGAGTTGGATATTACATTATCAGAACCGATTTAGTGTGGAATACACGGCTAGGGTGAACTCATTTATTGATTTTGCAAAGGCGAATTCGAACGGGGCAGCGGTCATTAGGTGCCCATGTAATGATTGCTGTAACCGTCGTAAGCATGATTGTGGAATTGTGAGAAGTCATTTGCACATTCATGGAATGATGGTCTCATACCAATAGTGGATAGCTCACGGGGAACTTATAGTTCAACCCGATGATTTGAATGAAAGCGAGGATGAATCAGAAGAGAATCGGGATGAATACGATAAGTTGATAGAAGACCACTACTCAAGAGAGGGATGATGTGCAGGATTTTGAAAGATTGTTGTAGGCTTCCCAGTGTGGCCTGTACCCAGGATGCAAGAGCTCAGATACTTTGTTAGCATCGTTATCATGATATTGCATGTGAAGGTCAAAAGGGGGTGTAGCAATAAGTCATTCGACAAGGTCTTATAGATTTTTAAGGACTTCTTACCGAAGGTCATGTGGTGCTAGCTTAGTTTACGGGGTGAAGAAATTATTACGTGACTTGGGCATGGGATACAAGAACATAGATGCCTGTAAACATGATTGTGTGTTGTATTGGAAGGAGAATGCTCAATTGGATAAATGTCCAAAATGTCAAGAGCCTAGGTACAAGGTCAATGATGGCAAGTAAAAGAAGATCCCTCATAAGGTGCTCCGTTACTTGCCATTGACACTGAGGTTCTACAGATTGTATATGTTAAGGAAGACAGCCATAGAGATGAGATGGCACAGTGATAAGTGCATTAATGATGGGATAGTGAGGCATCCGGCTGACTCTGTGGAATGGAAAGAATTTCATGAGAAATATCTAGAGTTTGCCCGAGAGACACGTAATGTGAGGCTAGGGTTTGCCATTGATGGATTCAACCCTTTCGGTAACATGAGCACCTCCTATAGCATGTGGCCTGTTATACTTATGCCTTATAATTAGCCACCATGGATGTGAATGAAGGAGCCATTTTTTATGATGTCATTACTTATTCCTGGACTAAGCTCACCGAGAAACGAGATCGATGTATACTGAGGCCCTTGGTTTATAAGTTGAAAGACTTGTGCGATAATGGTGTATCCACTTTTGATGCCTCCACTAAAGAGACCTTTTGGATGCATGTGGCTATGATGTGGACTATAAATGACTTTCCTGTGTATGGCAACTTGTCCAGGTGGAGCATAAAAGGTTATAACACTTGCCCTTCATGTAATGATAGCTCGTTAGAGGTGAAGTTGAAAGATAAAATTAGGTATATTGGCTATAAAAAATACTTAGAACTGAACCACCAATGGCATAGAACCAAGGCCTTCAATGGTCAGCTTGAGCATGAAAAGAATTCTTTGGATTTACCGGTGCAGAAGGTACTAGACCAGCTAGAAGAACTAGCGCCGGTCAAGTTTGGCAAGAATAAAAAAAGACTGTGTGACTTGAGGAACTGAATTGGATGAACAAAAGCATTCTATTTGAATGGCCTTACTAGAGGTGCAAAAAACTTCGACACAACCTTGATCCTATGCACATTAAGAAGAACATTTGTGTAGCTTTAGTTGGAACAATTTTGGGCATAAAGGGCAAAAACAAGGACACGGAGAAAGCATGTAAGGATTTGAAAAATATGGGAATTAGGCCAAAGTTGCATCTAGTGGAGAGGGGCGATAGATCCAGCTTGAAGCCGCATCCCTCTTACATTTTGGAATCAAAACAGAGAGATGAATTTTATGAATTCTTGAAGTCAATCAAATACCCAGACGACTATGCGGCGAACCTTTCGACATGTTTAACCTCAAAAAATAGTAAGTTATTTGGTTTAAAGAGCCATGATTGCCACATTCTTATCCAATGCATCCTTCTTATTGGTATGCCCGGCTTTTTGAATAAGGATATTTGTACAACATTGTTTAAGTTAGACTATTTTTTCCAAGACCTCTACTCGAAAACACAGGGACACGATGATTTGAAAAAATTGGAGGAGCAGATAGTTTTAATATTGTGCAAACTGGTGAGGATTTTTCCTCCTGCTTTCTTTGATGTAATGGTTCATCTGTCGGTTCACTTACTGCGTGAGGCCATGCTTGGTGGACCGGTGCAATATCGGTGGATATACCCTATAGAAAGGTAATAGTTAATGACCGTTGATTAATTATTTATTTATTAGTGCAATTGCCTTGCATTAAAAATCGTAATTGTTATCATTGGTAGTTTAAAGGTTTCTGAAGACCCTAAAAAGGTACGTTCATAATCGAGCTCGGCATAAGGTTCGATCACTGAGGCTTATATCGTCAAAGAGTGTCTTACTTCTTATTCAATGTATTTAAGGTAGACTGATCAAGTTGAACATTATGATGATGGTGGCGAACGGAGCCTGGGGATGTCAGTATTCACACAAACTATCCATTCAATCGGACTGATGGCAAGGGCACATGATCCTTTGCAGGGAAAGTGTGACATGGCTCATTGATTTGTGTTGAATAATACCCCTGAGGTGGAGCCCTATTTATGCATTACTTATTAACTCTTTAATTTATTCTCTACTTGTACTTATTCACTAAAAGCTGTCTTGAGCAGGGAACATAAGAATTTAGTACAAAATCAAATAGGTGGAGAAATTGGGCAGATACAACGAAAAGAATTTGCAAAATGGTTTAAACAACATGTAAGACATATAAAACATTATCATTTTAATTGTTATACATTATTGGATTATATTTCAAATGACATTAGCGTAATACATTTGTCTTAATCTGCTTATATAGATGAATCAATTGCAAACTAGTGGGTCAGCTGA
The DNA here is from genome assembly GCA_037013555.1 of Sextonia rubra. Taxonomy (NCBI): domain Eukaryota; kingdom Viridiplantae; phylum Streptophyta; class Magnoliopsida; order Laurales; family Lauraceae; genus Sextonia; species Sextonia rubra. The sequence continues at coordinate 15,382,386 of JASUAD010000011.1, forward strand.
AGCTACTAATGAGATTTGGTCATTAGCAAATGGCCCTAGATCACTAGTAAATCTGTATTAGGGGTGTGATTGCAATGGTGTCCAATATCACACTAAAGACCGTGAGAATTGCCATAAAAGTCAGAGTAGTGGCTTGGTTGTGAAAGGGGAATATGAAGGAGAGAAACATGACTACTATGGATACATCCACAAAATCTGGAAATTGTCTTATTTGCACGGTGGTAAAGTGGTTTTATTTGAATGTGAATGGTACAACACTAGTACCAAGCACAAGACAAACATAGAAGAACATGTTACAAGCATTGATATCATGGGCCGTTGGTGTAAGGATGATCCATTTGTCCTACCAAGTTAGGTAACACAAGTCTTCTACGTCAATGATACAAATAGAGGAAAATATTGGAGAGTTATTGAACGGGTCAAGCCTCAGGGAGTATGGGATGTACTGCTAAGTGGGATGACGATGACGATGATGATGCACCTAATGATGCATTTCAATAGGGCAAAATGACATTTGTTGTTCTAGTCTTCGTCGATGCTACTAGTGTCCAATACTTTAGGGAAACAATAGATCCTGAGATTGTTCTCAGTGATGAGTCAAAAGATGAGGAGGGCCAAGACGATGATGAAACACTGGCAGAGTACGAAGATGAAGAAGACAATGATGTACTTAGTTAGTTTGACTCTGACATTGAATATGACATGTAGTGTTTGTTTCAGTTTTTGCACATTTAACGATTAAGTAAATTAATAAAGATCTTACCTTATAGAATGACATTGTCTTAAATTTCATTTTCTCTTGTGATTTGTTCATATATGATAAAGCATTTCTCTATTTTACATTTTATGCTTATATATATAGCATAGTTGCAAACGATGGCAAACAAAGGGAAAAAATAGGTCAAACCATGAGAGCTATCTCGTCACATGCACGCAGTCAATTATTTATTAAAAAGAAAAAAGACAATTAAGCAGAATGCAAATAAACTTACATCTCTAGGGCTCCCGCTGACCGCATGTGCTATATTTGGTTCGGCTAAAGGGATAAACGAGAACAGAAAGAAAAAGGTTAGTGGGAATGATAACGATGAGAACTACATCCCCCACAAGATGATGTAGATGACGAGACATCTTTTTCTGAATCGGATGAGGTAATCTTTCAGTGAATGCCTATGATATGCGCTTGAAAATATTAGTTTTGATAGTGACACTCATGCTAAAATGATTTTCATTTCCATTGAATGTAAATTGTTGACATTCACTTTACTAATATTATTGATTTTTGCTAATAATTATTTTTTTCCCTTGTCACTTTGCTCTAAGCCAGATTGAAGACATGCCTCGGGAGAAGAGGGTTAGTCATGCTTGGAGTATCGCAATTGCATTTGGGTTAATTATTTCGGGCAAAGAGCACACTCGAGGCTGCGACATAGCCTTTGCTAATACAGCCTCTAACCACACAGCCCTTGCAGACAGAGCCGTCTACAACACAACCCTCACAGACCCAGCCTCCACCATCGTTGCCTATGCCGAGTCCTCATAGAGTTGGCGACAGCGTTGGTGATAAAATTATGTTGTTTTAAAATCATGAATTCACCTCAATTTAATGATTTGTGTTTACTAACTCATTTAGCACTGCCATCTTAACAGCATCAGCCCCAGTCTTGGGGGTTTGGAGCCATGCAAGGGGCGCTATGTGAGGGAAGAAGGCGGTAAAGCTGAGGAGAGAGCTCGGTCATAACATCCCAGTTCTGATCCCTAGCTCGAGCCATAGGCCAGAGAGGGAACATGCACCATCACCGGTTAACCATCTTGGGTTAGCCATTAGAGAGATGGCCCCAGTCCGACCCCATGGCTGGAAGAAGCTTGATAGTGGGATCAAGCTTACCGTCATTGGTTTAGTTTAGGTAAACTATAACGAGAATTATCAACCAAACTGATCATAATTGTGCTCGTCATTACACAACATGGATTATATTTTATTATTGCTAATCTTTCTATGGCTTTCTTTTAATTACAGCAAATATTTGATATCAGGGACTACGAGGGCGATACGTAGCTCTGGGCAGACATTGACCACTAGTGTGTGATTTTGTATAGGAGTTGGAAATACGGGCTACATAGTCACTATTTCGAGCTGTTGTAGTAAGGAGTTCCCCGACCCTAGGACCACCCGACAGAGGGCTGTGATCCAGCTGACTGGCAATTGATGATCTTGCAGTGTTAGGAATCACCATAGTGGAGGGTAACATTTGGATCTTATCTACAACAATTAATTATATTCCAACGTAATTTTATTTGTTATGATTTATTGAAGAAAGCTATTGTATTATTGCTCTTCTATGTAGGCGAAGTCGAAGAATGCTCAAGAGAGTCAAGCTAAACTACTATACAATCATACTAGTGGCTCTAGGTCATTTGCATCGAGAATGTCTCGATGGTACTAATTATATTCATAAGAAGAAACTTGATTAAGCTTATTAATTTATCAATATATAGGTTCATATCTAATACAAAATAATTTCAAATGACAGATGGCACAAAATGCCGGTCAAGCGCCGCCTATTACTCAGTTCTTCCACGACACCCACTACAGGCAAAAGAGTAATGAGTGGGTAAATGACGTGGCTCGGCAGAGACATGTATGTTTGCTCTTCGATTCAATTTTGATCAATAATGCCATAAAAGCATTCTAAATCCCTTTTTTATTTAAATGGCAGGAGGCCTTGGTGCAGCAGACTAAGGAGCAGTCGTAGCCCACTGTCGTAGCTCTGATACTGAGGAACAAATTGCTATTGATGTGCTTGGGAAAAGGTCGGGTTACTTGAATGGGTATGGTATATACACAATGACCTCTTCATCTTCCACACGTCTCAGGCACTGCATCCAAGGTGATTGTTCTGCCCGTGCGAGCAGCTAGCTGAGCAGGCTGAGTAGGACAGGCGACAAGCTAAGTAGGACAGGAGGATATCTGCACTCGAGGCCCTCGTTCAATAGCTGGTAGCTGCGGCAGGGATAAATCTGATGATCTGCTTCAACATCTTTAGAGGGACCAGTTCTACTGGTGATGGCACAGTTATTGGAGAGCATGATGCGACTCCTTGGTTAGCATATTGTTCTTTTGAGATTTTAACATAATAACTCATTAAAATTTATAAACATTGAAAATGTAGTATTTTCAACACCTACGATTAGAGATATGGCCCTCGAAACTGGTCGAAATGGGAAACAGCCCTCGAAACCGCCTACCGGGGGCTTAAAAATGGGAACGGCCCTAGAAAAATCAAAAACAAACACAACCACTTCGCTCAAGGGTAGAGTAACTTGTAGGAACTAATGATTTGCAAATTGGAGTCCCAGTTAGAGATTTAGATGCAAAAGCCTACGATTTCCAAGACTTAGGCTCGAAAACTGCCCATTAGGGGTCCAAAATGGGAAATGGCCCCCAGAAAAATAAAAAAACTAGCACAAGCACTTCTCTCAAGGGTAGAGTAACTTGTAGGAACTGACGGTCTGCAAATCGGACTCCCGGTTAGAGAATTAGAAGCAAAAACCTATGATTTTCCAAGACTTAGGCTCGAAAACCACCCATTGGGGGTAAAAAGTGGGAAATGGCCCAAGAAAAATAAAAAACTGGCACGAGCACCTCGCTTGAAGGTAGAGTAACTTATAGGAACTAACGGTTTGCAAATCGGAGTTCCGGATAGAGATTTAGATGCAAAAACCTACAATTTCTAAGACTTAGGCTCGAAAACCGCCCATCGAGGGGTCAAAAAAGGAAAACGGCGCCCGGAAAAATAAAAAACCAGCACAAGCATTGCGTTTAAGGGTAGAGTAACTTGTAGGAACTAATGGTCCACAAATCAGACTCCAGGTTAGAGAATTAAAGGCAAAACCTACAATTTCTAAGACTTAGGCTCCAAAACTGCCCATTGGGGGTAAAAAATAGGAAACGGCCCCAGAAAAATAAAAAACTGGCATGAGCACTTTGCTTGGGAGGAGAGTAACTTGTAGGAACAAATGGTCTACAAATCGGACTCCTTGTTAGAGAATTAGAAGTAAAAACCTACGATTTCCAAGACTTAGGCTTGAAAACCGTCCACCGGGAGGTCAAAAATGGGAAATGGCCTCAAAAAAATAAAAAACTAGCACGAGCACTTCGCTCGAGGGTAGAGTAACTTGTAAGAACTGACAGTTCACAAATAGGACTCCCAGTTAGAGAATTAGATGCTAAAACCTAGAATTTTCAACATTTAGGCTCTAAAATTGGTCGCCGGAGGTCCAAAATGGGAAACGGCCCCTAAGAAAATGAAAAATGGCACGGGCACTTCGTTCAAGGCCAAATTAACTTGTAGGAACTGACGGCTCACAAATTAGATCTTGGTTAGAGAATTAGACCTAAAAATGTTGGATTTTGAACACTTGGCTCGAAAATAGGCCACCGGAGGTCCAAAATGAGAAACAGCCGTTGGGCGGCCCAAAAGTCGACAGAGTACCTCGCTCGAGGCATAAGTAACTTGTACAAATTGACGACTCATGAATTGGACTCCCGGTTAACGAATTAGAAACAATAACCGCTTAATTCTCAATACTTAGGCTGGAAAACAATCGCCGAAAAACTAAGGAAAATATTATATATATAAATGTTTATCTTACGTTTGTGATTTAATTCATTGAAAATGTTCTAATGTTATTTTTGTCATTACAGATTGATGGATGATTTGGCTTTAGTTGTAGACTTGGAGGGCTATTTTATTTTCATTTTAGTCTATTTGTATTTGTATATTGGATATTTATATAGGATTGTATCATTGTAATATTTGTTAAATAAGATGAATGACTTGATGAAAAATGGTGATGGTTTTTTGCTTATTTAGTAATTTTTGTATGGATGGATTTCTTATGTTAAATACAGGAACATGAATAGGTTTATATTTGATACAGGTGTATAATCAGGTTTACTAGAAGACTAAAATGAAAAAAAAATTATTACATTTAAAAAAGAAAATATATTACCGATGAAAAATCACATTTGCAGACATTTTTTAACGTCGGCAAAAGTAAATTAAACTTAAAAATAAATAATTTGCTGATGTTTTTTAACGTCGGCAAAAAGATATTGTAAATTTTAAAAATAAGGCTAAATGTTATTGACATTAAACAATACTAGTAAAAGAAAAAAATTAAAATTGAAAAATGAGTTTATCAACGTTAAAAAATGTTAGGAAAAATAAATGAAATATTAAAAAAATTAAGATTACTTCGCCAGCATTTTGATAACGTCAGTAAAATTAAATTTTAAAATTTTAAATTCACCTAAAATTTTTTACCGTTGTTATAAAACGTCGGTAAAAATGAAAATGAAATTTAAAAAAAAATAATTGAATTAGCTCTCTATTGACCGACATTTATTAACATCAGTAAAATGAAAATTTAAAATAGGAAAAATACGAGAATTTTTGTAACAACATTTTTAAACGAGGTAATAGTGAAATTAAAAATTGAAATAAATGAAAAGATTTTCTCTGAGGTTTTTAAAGTTGGTAAAAAAATTTTTTATCATCAGTAAATATCAATTTCACCGATGTAATTTTTTTCGTTGCCAAATATTTTTTCTGACTTTTTTGGCGACGTTGGGACGACAAAAATATTTTCGTCGGTAAATTTATATACCGATATTTTGTTATCTTTTGGCGAAGAAAAATTTCGTAGCTAAAAATGTGAATTGTTGTAGTGCTCATTCAGAAGATTTTGGATGAACTCAAGGTGCAATGGTTCGAATTTCAGAATTAATGGACTTCACTTGGTCACTTAATTCACTAAGCATTAGACTCAAGGTTCATTGACTCAAAATCTTGGGGTCACCAAGCACATTCAAGCTTTTGGGTTACCAAAGTGGCTAAAATTCATATGCTAACTCCAGAACATGCTTAGAAATGATGCATCAAAGTTTCAATGTATTTGGACTTCATTTCAGCTCAAAATCAAACTTCAGTGGTTGTCTGCTAGCTCCTTAGGGTCACTGTGGCAATTAACAGTTCTACATGTTAAAATTGGTTGAAATTCCTGAGGGAAGCTCAAATTTTATTTAGGAGTGACTCTGCAAAATTTCAGGACAAGTGGATGTCATTTGACCCAAAGTCAATAAACATGTTAACTTTAGGTCATGACCCATAAGCCATGAGGTCACTAACCAAAGTCTTCCTTCTAGGTGACCAAAGTCAATGAAATTTGGATACAAAGTTTAAGTCACACTTAGAAGTGGTTTAGCAAATTTTCACGCAAAGAGGACTTTGTCTAAAGCTACTTCAATTACTTGTCAGTTAGGAGTCCATGACCCTCAAGTTATGGGGTGATTGACCAAAAATCTTACTTCTAGGTGGCCAAAGCTTATGAAATTTGTATCAGAGACTAGAAATGTACTAAAAGTCAATTTCGCAAAATGTCAAATCAATTGAACATCATTCGGGGTACAAAACAACCTAAATGCCTGTAAAGGCTGTAATGCAAGAAGAGATTAACTTAGAACATGCAACAAATGGGTCACTGGTCAAAATCCTATTTCCACAAGTCTAAATCATATAAAACTTGGATGGACACTTCAAGATGCTCCTAACATCAATCCCTTTAAGTTTCAAATCAATTTGATATCATTTGGGCCTTAAACAGTTGTAACAAGTGCCCATTTTCATGAAAAGTCAAAGGGAGGGTTGACTAACTTTAGAAGATCAAAACAGTCCGAGATTTTTATGAAACACTCAAAATAGTATTATAAAACATCCCTCCAAGTTTCATGAAGATTGGATGTCGTTCGAACCCCAAACAGATAAAACGGTCACATATGCAAAAACCCTAAAATTGGCCTATTCGTGTCAAGGTCATGGATACCCGTGAAGTGGTTTCTAGTAGTTTTCAGTGGTTTTCTCCACTTTATTTTGAACTACAACTTCCCATAACTCCCTCAACTACCTTTGAAGTCTATGAAAGGCAAATTTTGGTACTTAGGAAAGGGTTTGAAGCAAGTTCAAGCGAGTTCGAGCAAAGTTCTAAGAAGATTGAAGCAAGATTCCAACTACAATCACAAGTCTTCTCAAGCCCTACAAACATTCAAGTTCACTCTTTTTCTCCTTCTTACTAACTTAAGGTGAAAAATAGTTCTGAAGAGGAGAAAGGGCATGCCAATCATTTAAGCAAAATGTAAGGTCTTGATCCCAACTAACCTCAATTTATGATAATTAATCTTGTTTTATACTAATTAAACTTTTTTTAGGCTAATTTAACTAAACCCTCTATTCTTGGTCATGGATATGTAGTTGGTCAGATTTGGACTTTACCTAGGTAGTTAACGGCCCTTTTGTAATTGTTCTTACATCATATTGGCACCTCATTAGTTGCATCTTGTGTTATTAATCCTGTAGACCATCCATCATATTTGGTCTAATTTAATTTGGATCCATTTTGGCCCAATTGGGGCCATGTGACTCAAACTATAATTTTTCTAGAAAATGTGGACTTATATGTAAGACCTCAGGAAAATTTAGTTATAAGGTTAAACCCAACGTCTCCCCCTATCTTCCTTTCTATGTTTTTCGTTGGAACCACTTCTCTTCTCCACCCTTCTTTATCTCCACCTCAACTTGAAGCTAGAAACAAGGCCTTGAAGCCTGGCATGCAAGAGGAATACCCTCCACTCATCTTTTCCTTCAAGCTTTTGTGCATCTCTTCCATTGGAACCATTACATTCACCATCTTCTTCAAGCTACAGCTCCTTAAGGTGAAATCTTCACCTCCATTCTATTCTTTAGGTTTAATACAGTCAAGGAGACTCAAAGGAACAACATTCATGCATCATATATTAGATTCACCCATTGCATGTCCTTTATGCAGATAACCCATCTTTGATTGTGGCTTTCTTTAACTGCACACCAAGGAGAAGTTGATAGGGTCAAGCACTATGTTAGAGGCAAGTATTAGAGTATATATTGCCATGTGTATTTCTAAATTTGTTGATTCTTGAAGTGATCACTCTAAATGTAAGTTATAGCTCATTCACCCATGATTAAGCACACATATATGTGGAATTAGGTGATAATGAGTATAATTATGCAACATTAATGATATTGGACAATGTAAGACCTATTATGGAAATTTGAAAGCATAAGAAACCCCATTGGAACCAAGAGCTAGGAGTTTTGTATTGAACTCGTGCTCCAGAACTGTCTTCAGAAATTCTAAAGCTTATAGTGAAGCTACAGCTACGTAAGTCTTTACGGCTTAGAATCCAGAAAGCACAAAACCCATTTTTGAACTACAGTTAACCCTCGGCTAAGTCATGGAATGAACTACGGCTAAGCCGTTACCATCCTGTGACTAAGCTGTAAGTCATTTTATGGCAAGCTCTACTGAGAGCTATAAAACCTAGCTTTACTCTACGACTTACCCACTGCTAAGCTGTGGATTGTACTATGGCTAAGCTGTTGCCCAGCCGTAGCCTAGCCGTAAGCTTAGCATGGCTAAGCCGTAGGCCAATATACCGCTAAGCTGTAAATGCACATGGAATTAAAAAGAAATCTGAGCCACTTAGCTACGCCATGACGTATACACGACTAAGCTATATGAGCACTATGAACTTAGGACATTAGGGATATCCAATGACTTTGTAAGGCTTTAGATATGGTACCTTCTCTCCAATTTAATTAGCCCAATGGTGATCAAATGATAAGGAGGAAGAGTGTAGAGTTGTCACTTATCTTTTTCGATTTTCTGGATGAATTCCTGATGTCACTTCATGGATGTTGGCATAAGAAGAGGTGTCCTTTACATACGCAATGTAACGCCAAGATTTGGTAACACAATGACACCGGACGTTTTATGAATACATCATGTTGAATGCCATCGGCATCATGGATTATCTAGCATAGGGTTGGCTAGTAAATTCCCTTGATACCTTCTCAATTTAAATGCATTCATATTGTACGAAACTTGCCCTTAACATGATATAGTCATGTACCCATTCTTCTTGGTGAACCCTGAGACGAATTGGGCCTAAGCTTCTACTGAGTGCGTGCCTGCTAGCCAAAATGGGTGTAGCCAAGGTTGAGAGGGTTTGAGTTCTCTTAGCTCATTTAAGTATGCATTGTTTAATTATCAATTACCTTGCTAATTCCAATTTCTATGACTACATATGATTTCAAGACCGAATTTCCCTTATGTATGATATGATAAATATGATTGATATGTATGAATATGAAACGATCACTACGATTGATCATGAGTACAAAAGAGATGAACTCGAGTTGGTCTTGATATATTGAGTGGGCACTACTTAGCTTGTACCCTTATTAGGTTCGACTGGACCAATTCGGGTATTCTTTATGTTCCTATTGCAGTAATTTATGGAGGAGTTGTTGGCGCTTCTCAGGAAGTTAGCCTGATCCCCTGCATAATTCCTATATGTATGTTATACACTCTCTCTAGATGAAACGCTCTTTTTTGGAAGAATATAGCCTCATAGATGCCAACTAGTATCTTTGATATTCTGTATTGATTCATTATTCATGTTTACTCATGCACAACATGCTTAGTTTACAATTATTACCTTTTTCTAATCTATATATTTCTTAATTTATTTGATATAGTATAATGGTCTTATGTATCTTTATATTTGCTTAACTGTCGTGTTAACAGTGCTACCCTTGGTGTTACAGGCACTAAACCAAATCCCAATACGACAGTCGATGCATCCCCAGAGGGTGCCCCAACGGTACCTAGGGGTATAAAAGACTAAAAAGAAGATGACATCTTTTACTAGTCATCTTACAAAGAGCATCAAAGGGGTTTTGTCGGGTTGATAGCCTTGTGATGTTTGGACTGGTGTTTAACATGCTTCCCTTTTTTGATGGACATGTTTAAGTGATTGTGTATCGTGTGTGTTTTTGGGAATGGTTAACTAAAAGACTTAAGGTTTATTTTATTATGATATAATAATTCTTCTATAAATAGCTTATGATTATTACAGGTGTATTTCACATGTTTTCGCTTATGTTTGAAATTTAATCTACATGTTGTTGGACATTCTTGACACGTTCTTGTGGAATCTCCCTTGTAGTGACTCGTGTGTGTCTTTGCATGGCACGGATTGCTGCGGGATTTCGTATCCACACCCTGGGGGCCCATTCTAATACCCAATTTCCGGGATCGGGGTGTGACAGAGGATGACTGTCAGGCCATCGAACATGTTAAGGGATGAAATTGCATTCCTTTGGTTCTCTCACTTAGAGGGCTTTAGGCCCTTTTTGAAGTTGTGAACAAGCTTATTTAGGCTTCATTCTATTCTTTGAAAATTATAGGATCAGAATGACATAACTTTGGCTTTAGTTTGCCGATAGAAAACACCTTTTCTAGAGTTGTACAAAAACGATCTGTAACAAAAAAGTGATGATTACTAGAGGTTGTAGTCGGTTCCACAGCTAAATCAAGCACCCATGGTGGTCATTCAATAGTTCAAAAGTTGAAAAGCACAAGTTCTAGAACTCTGAAGGCATCACAGAAATGAAACGGAGCAAAAATAATGACAAATAGTAGCTATTTCAACCACTGTTTGTCATTTTTCCCTGTTTTTTTTTTTGAATTTTGGTCCATTTTCATGTATTTTCTTATAATTATTGAGTTTGGATCACAACTGAGATAAGATGGAGGGGTTGTAGTTTTTCAAAAACTTATAAACAACCTGAATCCCTAAGGTCAGAGTGTTGAACTCATGTAAGTAAAGAGAATTTAATGATGAACAGTAATTATTTTCCAATTCTGCTTTACGCTTAAAATATGTGAATGTTGGACTTGAATCCATTGCATTTCACATCACTTTTCAAGAGCGATCAAACGATTGGTGCCATGTGTGGGGTTTTTGCTCTAATTTATGATCAAACTAGGCCAAAAAACATCAAAAGGTGCCAAAATACAAGAACAGTGGTGAAAAAAGTGCTGCTGTAAGCCAGTGAGTGCGGGATGTTGTGTAAAATGGCCATGACCATGAGATGTTATGTAAAATGGCATGTGATCATGGAATGCTATGTAAAATAGTTTGTGACCGTAAAAGACTATGCAAAAAGTGCTGTGATTGCAGGGGGTAATGCAAAATAGTTAGTGACCGTGGGCCTGCGGTCATTGACCTGTTTTGACTCCATTTTGACTTGTTTGACTCTAAAGACACCCTATTCAAGATCTTTGATGTCTATAATGGGTTTGGTAGCATTTATGGAGGAATTTTACGGCTTAAAGTGCATCATTTTGCCATTCAAATAAAGGAATTTTGCACTTTGAAGTGCATCCTTTTGTCACTTAAGTGGAGGAACCTTACACCTTGAAGTGCATGGACCAAATTAACACCCCTTTATGCAATGGAAGAGTGTTGATTCAGTCAAAAAGGCTTTATGTTACTGGTTGTATGATCACCAATTCATTTATAAGACCTAAACAAATGTTTATATCGAATCAGTCACAAGAACAATGACATTGTAGTCATGCATTATCTGGAGTCTTGCACTAATAGGTCCCATGTGATCATTGTGGAAGTGGTATAGGCTTGATCCAGTGAGCCCTATCCTTTTGATTGGATTCACCCTGTTTTGCTTATAAGTTTGACAAAGATAGCCCTACATAGTATAGTCAAAATTCTGGTAGCCCAGTCTAGTCAGCATAGTATACTTCTAAGTCTGACTACATAGTCCTGAAATGCTGCAGAAATTCCAATAGTTAGGATTAGTCAGTATAGTAAAATGAGATTGGGCTCATGCCTATTTTTTACCATTCTGGTTCATTCTATAAGTAAACCATGTTGGTTTAGAAAGCATTCATAAACCATTCCAAGTAGCCCAAGAGGCAGCTATGTTGGTTATGAAACTGATACAATCCTTTGGGCCTACTGTTTTGTAGAAAATACCATGGGTTCTTTAGTCATCACCTTTGATGAAGCCAAGGAGAGGCTTTTCAAAATCTCTATGACTCAAAACAACCAATTTGTAAGAACACCAAAGTGGGCTCAAACTGACCCTGCTACTCCAGCATCGAGAGTTTCAGTCTTCCAAAGACTCTCTACTCATGTAGGCTTCATGACTTATTCTTGTCTGAATGGGTCATTGTGACCCTAAAGTCCATTAAGAAAACCGAAACTCTCATACCCTAGGCTTCTAAATATGCCCAGAATCCATTTGGGATTTCCACTAGGGTTTAGAAGGAACCTAAATGAAAGATGCAATTAGAAGGTAACAGCCTTCACATCATTAAGCCTCGTCTGGGGGCAAGACAGGTCTGCTTCAATGCTCACAAGCCAATTGCACTTGACAAGCCACATTCAATGGCTGTGCAGGGCCCAAAGTCATCATCCACTTGGTCCAAGCAACGGGTCATTAACAATCAAGTACAAGAGGACCTTTGGCAATTTCTAACTCTCAAGAAGGCCCAAAAGGATGCGTCTATGCCATGATGCAACACGTGGTCACCATAGCCACACACCTCAAAATCTAACAAGGCTGAGAATAAACTCTTAGCCTCACTTGAAGAAAATACCTTCTACCCTTTAACTTAGAAGGAGGGACAAAGGTTTCGCAAGAGGCGTCTACTCTATATCATTGTAGCACCGACCCCACCATCTTCACCTCAGCGTCTATCATATGCCGTTGAATAAGATAAGAAGGTGGAGCGACTGGTCATCAACAATTCGACTGATCTCGCTCATTTCAAAGATTAATTCTAACAAAGGATGGAACAAAAGAAAAAGAGCAAAAGATGTCGACATCTTTTCATTTCCCACTTTTGATCCAATGGATTAGGAACAAGTTACTAGCACTTCTAAGCCACTGGTCACCAGGTTTAAAGATCAAACCTTGGCAACCAGGCTGGCCAATTAAATCAATAAGAAAGTTTTGTCTTACTACAGGGAACGAACCCAAAAACTGTCACAGCACAATATCACTTAAAAATGGGTGATGAAAAAAGATGATTCGGACTTGACCTCGTCTTGCATGGTCGGGCCGGGTTCCGCTTGTAAGGATACTCAGAGCATGGATTAGACTCAATCCCAAGAGTCTGATTCAAACTCTCATTTAAGCAGGACTTTTGAAGGTTATGTTGAAACTGACTCTGACGAGGATCCTATCACTATCTTGGACACAGAAAATAGTTAGTCCACACCTTAGTTATTGACATCATCTTACCCCTGTCAGTAAACTGTGTTTATGGCTAACAGGAGTGAAACTACGGAGGATGCAAATAAAGATGCTAGTGGAAGTAAAGATGTTGGTGAAGTAGATGCTGATGAAAATCAAGCGGATGACTCCGGTGATGTTGTCAAACAACAAGGAGCTAAGATCGACCATCTGATTGCCCAATGGGAATATTAACATATAAGCTAGGTGGCTGGCTAAAGCTTAAGTATATCATATGTTCGCTGACAAAAGAGAACAAGCGATGATCAGGAGGAGTGCAACTAAAATTGACTTGCTCATGGATTAAATCAAATCCTTGATAGATAACGTGATAGTTGCAGGTTCCTTGGTGATCATTCTTCAATTCTTGGTCGTCATACAAATCTTTAAAAGCATGTAACCTTCCAGGAGGTTAAAGAAATATTAACAAAATCAAAAGTGGAGACCAGGATGAAAAAAAATCACACCTAAGTATCCTCCAGAGTTAGATCTTGTTCCGTTTCCACCAAATTATAAGCTTCTAACTTTCCAACCGTACATTGGGAAGGGGTCAGCTTATTAGCATATTGTACAATTGAAATCACTTTTTGGAGGCTTGCTAGAGTTGGAAAGATAAGGCTATTTGTCGGTACATTGAAATGAGTTGCTTTTGATTGGTACAAGCAGTTACCAGAACTTACTTTCATGACATGGCCTGTCACAGAAGAAAAGTTTTTACTTCACTTCCAAAAGGAGGATCAAACAGTTACCTTTGTCATGCTCAACAATACGAAGTAGGGAAACAATAAAATTGGATAGTCCTTTATCAATAGATGGATAACATTATCCTACAAATGTTGGAGCAACCATATTAAAGGGCAACCATCAAAATGTGCAAGACCAATTTATGACCAAAGATCAAGGCTATCATACTTAGTCACAAAGCTAAGTCACTGGCCTGATTGGTTGAGGTGGCCATTGATGTAGAGCTAACCCTTAACGAGATCAGTCAAAAGAAAGCAAGTTCCGAAAAGACAGAGCCGTCTTCATCTTTTGCTCCAAAACTAAAAAAGAAACAAGAGGTCTTCATTGTGCAAACCTCCAAACCTCCTCAAAAGCCTCAAAATATAAAGACTAATCAATCAAGAAAGAGGAATATGAGAAAAGGAAGAAAATTAAATATCCTTTTGATGGAGATATTGAAGTGATATTCTGGTCATTGATGGATAATAACAAGATTGAATTTCCACCAATGAAGAAATCTAAATAAGTTGGTCATGTCAATGATCCAAACTATTGTGTATACCACCAAATGGTGTCACATCCTCTCAAAGACTGCTTCATTTTGAAAGAAAAAGTTAATGAGATGTGGAAAAATGGAGTAATAACTTTTGATTGGAAGTATGATTCTACTTTGGTCAACATGATCTCCTTTGGACAATTTGCACCTGTAGCGGTAATTTCTCCACCAAAGCCAACAACGGTTAAATTTTGTGTTATAATTATAGTACATGACCAACACAGTTTGATATGGGTTAAAACCTCTTTAGGAGAAGAAATGTGGGTCCACCCAGACTTAGTGAATGATGAAGGCTGGGAGAAGGTTAAAACCAAACCCACACCTATAGAAAGAGGAAGGTTAAAGGTAATTTAAAAACCTTCAAAGAGCTACCTAGAACCGCTTGGTCAAACAAGAAAAACAAACTAAAAAAAGGAAATAAAAAGGAGTCAAAGCTTCTGTTCCAGAAGAACCTTCCAAGCTGGTCAAAGGTCATTTTACTTTGGTTGACTTCATCATTCTAATTCCAAAGGATGAGGAAGAACCATTGATATCCAGTTGCAACAGGATATCATTGGATGGCACACCTTTTAATTCGGATAATGAGGAAGATTGGTCAGACTACTTTGACTTTGAGGATGATCAGTGGATTGACGACTACTTTGTTGATGAATACCCTTCTGATGAGGATGAGAGTTTAAAACAAACTTTTGATCCTGAAATGGGTACTCTCAACATTAAGCATGCTCTCAACAAACCGTCAGTAGCTCTTTACGATTTGCATAAACTGAGTGAAAGTGGTTAGTCGAATGATCTTCCTCCTTTTCCACTGCCTCTAAAAGTTCATCCAGGTCTTTTGCCATTGGTCGAATTTGATGAAATACAAAACAATAGGCATCTTCTTCTGGTTCAAAATCAGTTACCTTTATGCCTAGTACTTTTCCTGAACTAAGTGTCGAGCCAATTTGTTTGAAGCCGAACTCTGAGCTAAGCACTCAGCTTATTGGTCCCAAAGAAAATGGTGAACTTGAGTAACAAGAAGAGCACAATGAACTTAGCATTGGCAGTCCTACTGTAGCTCAGGAAGTCCTCCAAGTTTAGGATAACCTCTTTGATTAAGTAGAAAAGATGCCATTGGCTCTTGCTTTGGTAGTTATTTGTACTTTTGCTGATGAACCTCAAACATCTCAAGCAGTTTCTAAGAATACAAATCAAGAGGCATGCTTATAAGAAGTAAGCCAGCTCTTTGTTGAACTTGAAGAAGTCAATATCATAAGAAGAGATACTTGTCCAGAGGTTGACTGATCAACGACGACACTCATTCCGGTCGCAACTATAGAGTCAACTATGATAGTCCTTCTTTTTTTTTATGTAAACCCTTCAAAGAATAATTCAAATGTAAATGTAACTTCTTCATATGCAAATGCTAATGAAAGATCACCAGAGCTATTCACGTATAATGTTATTGAACACCTTGAGCACATACCTGCACGACTTCATATTTTGGATCTTTTGTAGATGCTTAAGGAGACTTGTAACAACTTCATACGAGCTCTACGGGCTTTGAATACAAGCAATCAAACTCATGTGGTGCTAGTTCATTAGATAGAAAAGAACTATCTAAAAGAAAATCCCAAGAAGCCTTAGAAGCAATGTATCAGATGTCTTTCCATTCACAATGCTTCCAAGGACACCATTCCCTTCACCAAAGATGATCTCCCCTTAAGCGACATGAAGCACACAAGGCCACTTTATTTCACAACCTACATCAAGGACATACCTATTCAAAGAGTTTAAGTTGACACAGGATCAGCTCTGAACCTTATCACAATTATAGCTCTTCAGGAACTTGGCATCCTGATGAGCAAGCTATTTGTTATAAAAACTTCAATCCAAGGCTATGATGGAGAAGTCCAAGATCCGATTGGCAAGATTCGGATTCGGTTCCAGCTAGGTGATCTAACTTCAGAAGCCACTTTGCACGGGTTGAAGGTGTGTGCTTGCTACAACATCCTATTAGGAAGGCAATGGTTTCATGATTACTTTATAGTACCTTCTACTCTTCATCAATGCCTCAAATATATTGATTATGAGGGTAAGGTGCATCGAGCCTTTGTGGATGGAAAGCTATTCAAAGGTAAGGAGGTTTACTTAACTGACATAGCCATGCATTTGGAAAGACCTATAAAGTCTAAACCAAATGCAAACAGCTTTCCCGTAGATGAAAATCCTGCAAAACCCTTCACTTTCTCTGCAGCAAAGAAACCTATCCAACGTTCAGCAAAAGATTTGATACCGCCAAAAAGTTGGAGTCGACAAAGAAGCCAACAGTCAAGTTTGTGGATACCAAAGCTCCTTTGTGATCAGGGTTAAATCTGAAATCAAACAATCAGATTAACCTTTGTTTATATCCACAAAACCGTCAAGGACAAAGCAAATAGGCATTGTTATTCATACAAGCAAGACATGTAGTCCGGCTACATATATCATGCTTGCTCAAAATCCAGTAATGTCACTGAGGAATGGCGAACCACCTGTTGTAAGATAGCGAAGGCTCTCATATTCAGTAAATGTGATTTCCTTGGTTGATGACTCAAATTCTAACCAAGAAAGTAATGATGTACCTCCTTCTGTCAGGGGAATGTCACTAATGAGGCTTGATTCTCCTATCACATCCAGTCAACTCATGCTGACATCACAATGTAGGGGTGAGTCATCTTATAGCTACATCATTAGATAGTTTCATTTGGCTAAAAGATGCGATAATCCTCCACACTACTCAGTATGGATTCATTTGTGCCGGATAGGCTTCCAACCGGCTCTTCATAGCTTGACAGTGGTAATAGAGTTTCAAACTTTCAATGAGATGTATCGAATTATTTCATCCCTTGAACTGGCACTCTATTGCCTATGCAAAAGGTCTAGATAGACGCACCCAGTGTATGTTGTCTCAATGGTCAGAGATTCAAATTCTGATTCAGATTTTAAAGATGTTTAAAAGATGGACACCTCCATGTACTCTATTGCATATTGGGATCCTCCACTCTTGCCATAGCCCACTATATCCCAAATTTATGATTTTAGAGGTTCTTGCTTTTTCTTACCTCCTTCCAAGTAACATAACCACTCCATAGTGTTCCATAGAGCCAAAGGTGCTTTTGCTTCATATCCTATCAACAAGATCACCAATGATGGGAGAATAAGGCTTGACATCTACAGCCTTGCGGTTTGTAGCATGATGAAGAACATGGGCTATAATCTCAAGAAGCCAACTTACCTCAAAATGAGTGCAAATGGGGTTCAGGTCCCATTTGATGCCTTCACTCCAGAAATGAAAGAAGATCTCCAAAAAGAACGCAGAATTGAATAGCTGCGACATTGTATAGGGTATGCTCCTTACAGCAGCATTCCTAAGCTAAATCAAGATTTTAGGGAAAGATCTGTGGTCTTCATTGAAGGGTATGACTCTGATGACTCTCAAGATACTATTGTCTTCCAAGATCCTGCTAATTAGGCTGCTTTTCAACATCCTGAGGGGGCAAGTGATAATGATGACACCATGTTACAGATCACTGAATATTGGCCACTTGAACTAAATGAAGAAATAGATTCTGATCATGCTTGAAATGTGATATAAAATGCAACGGATTCGAGTCCAACATTCACACACTTCAAACGTTAAGAAGAATAGGAAATAACTATAGTTCATCATTATTTTTCTTTTATTTACGTGGGTTCAAATGCTCTGACCATTGGGATGTAGGTTGTTTACAAACTTTGAAAATTCACAATCCCTCCCTCTAGTCTTAGATGTGATCAAAGTTAAAAAGTATAAGAAAATACATGAAAAATGAAAAAAATGCAAAAAAGAGGGAGACAGTGGGCTACTGTCACTAGCAGACAGTGGTTGAAAAAGCCACTGTTTGCTCCTTTTTTCGCTTTGTTTCGCTTCTATGACATCTTCAGAGTGTTGGTGCTTTTTTTTTTCGATTTTTGGAGTGTTGAATGACCACCAAAAATGCTTGATTTGGCCGTGGAATTGACTTAAACCTTTGATAATCATCACCTTTTGGTTATGAACTATTTTTGTACAAATCCAAAAAGGGTATTTATATATGCAAAAGTAGAGCCAAAGTTGTGTCATTCTGAACCTATAACTTTCAAGGAATAGAATGAAGCCTAAAAAGGCATGTTCATAACTTTCGGGATGGCCGAAAACCCTTGCTAAGTGAGAAAATCAAAGGAAGATAACTTCATCCAAGTAGCCCTTGCATTTGCCTTCTCTAAGTGAGATGCATGCTTCTTCTACTTCTTTGATCTGTTTTGCATATTAAGTTAGTGAGAAAAAAAAGAAAAAGTAGACTTTGAGTGCTTAAAGTTCTTTGGAAGCCTTGCAAATGCTTAGAACTAGGCCTTTAATGCTTGTAAGTAGTGTGGAACTTGTTCGATTGCTTGGAACTTGCTTCGAACCTTTCCTAAGTGAGAAAACCTTCCTTTTATAGACTCCAGAGGTGGTTTGGAGAATTATGGGAAGTTCGAGTTTGAAATGAAGTGGAGAAAACCATTGAAAACTGCTGGGAACAACTTCATAGGTGTCAGTGACTGCAGCCGTGACCACTAATAGACCATTTTTTTTTTTTACATAATCTTACCTGTTTTAGTTCGTTTGGGGCCCAAACAATGTTCGATTTTTACAAAACTTGGAGGGATGCTTTTTGACACTATTTTAAGTGTGTCATAAAAATTTCATCTTGTTTTGATGTTCTGAAGTTGGTCAACCCCCATTGACTTTTCATGAAAATGGGCCCTTGTTTCAGTTGTTTAATGCCCAAATGAGCTCAGTTTGATTTGAAACTTGGAAGGACTAATGTTAGGGCATCTTGTAGTGTCCATGCAAATTTCTTATAGTTTGGATTTGTGGAAGTAGAATTTCGAACAGTGACTCACTTGTTGCATATTCTAAGTCAATATTCTCATGTGTTGCAGGCAGTCTGCCTATTTTCTACTAAAATGATGTCAATTTATTTGAAACTTTGAGGAATTGGCTTTGAATATATATTGAGTTTTTGATCTAAATTTCATTAGCTTTGGCCTCCTAGAAGTTGACATGTTATTGAAGTAAGCTCAAATGAAGTCCTTTTGATTGGAGAATTTGCAAAATCTCTTTTAAGAATGATTGAAGCTCTGTGTCTAAATTTCAACAATTTTGGTTACTTGGAAGTAGGACTTTAGTCAGTGACTCCATGCCTTGGGGGTCACTAACCTAAAGTTGACATGTTTGTTGACTTTTGGTCAAATGACATCCAATTGACTTGAAATTTTGCAGAGCCCCTCTTGACCATAATTTGAGCTTCTTTCAGGAGTTTCAGCTGATTCTGCCATGTGGAAGTGTCAGTTGTTACAGTGACCCCAAGGAGCTGGAAGACAGTAATTGAAGCTAGACTTTGAACTAAAACAAAGTCCAAATGCTTTGAAATTTTAAAGCATTATTCCAAATCATAATTTAGAGTTACCAAGTGATTTTGAGTCACTTTGTTAAGCCAAAAGCTTGAGTTTGTTCAATGACCCCTAGGCTTTAAGCCAATGAACCTTGAATTTGAAGTTCATTAACTCTGGAATTTGAATTGCTACACTCTGAGCTCATCTAAAGTCTTCTAAGTGGATTGCATCATCTCTGAATATTTGGATACAGTACTTGACTTGTCATTTCACAATCCTTGGGTTTATGTGCCTTAGTTTTGGAATTTGCTTGTATTGTCTTCACTGCAACATTTATAATTTTTTATAGGTCAACAGATCCATCTTAACACACTCGTTGGGAATGTTTGACCTTTAATGTAAAGGTTAAAGAGCCTAAAAATCCAAATCCATGGAAAGGGATCAGGCCTTGGCTTAAACCACAGAAGGTTTCGCGAAGTTGGAAGCTTCCGAAAATGCTGTGGAAAAGCCTCCTCTCGAACCTCCAACTGAGGACCAAGTATAAGAAATAACGTTGGGAACCCCATAAAATCCTCTTTCTACCTTTGTAGGCTCTCAAATCAAAGGAAAAGAACTTGATGTGCATGTGAGTTTCTTGTGAAAGTTCATGGATTGTTTTGCATGGACCTATGTAGAAATGCCGGGTCCAGAACCAGAAGTTTCCATGCACAAATTGAATATAGCTGATGATGCTAAACCCTTAAAGCAAGATCAAGGAAGGACATAACTAGAAATCATGGATACAATAGGAAAAGAGGTCCAGAAGCTCAGGGACATTCACTTCATTCGTGAAGAGCAGCATCCCGATTGGTTGGCTAACATAGTACCTGTCACAAATCATAGTCTACATTGATTTCAGAGATCTGAATAAAGCTTGTCCTAAAGATGATTTTCCATTACCCATACCAGAAATCATGATTGACAATACTTTTAGATTTGAAGGGTTGTCATTCATGGATGGGTTTTCAGGATACAATCAAATCAAAATGTACAAGGAAGACAAGAAGTACGCATCCTTTAGAACCCCCTTTAACATGTACTGCTACACCGTAATGCCCTTCGGCCTCAAGAATGCTAAAGCCACATACCAAAGGGTGATGATGAAAGTTTCCAAAGACATATAACACAAGTCTGTTGAATGCTATGTCGATAACTTAGTAGTCAAGAGCAAAAAGAAGTCAGACCATCTAACTGATCTTTGCATAGTCTTCGAGAGGTTGCAAAAATTTAAACACTGAATGAATCCTCTAAAATGTTTCTTTGGAGTTTCCTCTAGAACATTCCTTAGATTCATTATTCAAAAAGGTGGTATCAAACTGGATCCATTCAAAGGTAAAGCTATATTGGAGATGCTGTCTCCGAGAATTGTCAAAGAACTCAAGGGATTGTAAGGGAGACTTGCCCACATCCAAAGGTTCATCTCAAATTTATTTGGGAAGTGTAATGCATTCTCTAGGCTCATGAAGAAAGGAGTAGACTTTATGTGGAATAAAACTTGAGAAAATGCCTTTTAAGATATCAAATGGTATCTCACAAACCCACTGGTTCTTTTAGCTCTGATTCCAGGCAAACCTTCATCCTCTACATTTAAGCTCTTCATCATTCCCTAGGTGCATTATTAGCTCAAAAGAATGACGAGCATAAGGAGGTGTCTCTTTATTATTTTCATGGATGTGGATTGTCACGACCTGAGCCCAGAAATTGGGGTTAGCGAAAAGCTAAACCAGTGACACACGTACTCCCGTGCACGTGCATCCAAACCCAGTCCAGATGCACACACACAAGGGATCTAACACGTGCGAACTAAGCATACGCGGAAGCTGTACATATCATAGCAAGCAACAAAGGAAAGTAGCGGAAGCCAAAAACAAATGCGGAGCGGAAAGATAAAGCAAAGGACAAAGATAAACACGATGATATAAAATCCGAATACACATCCAAAATCATGATATACAAATATACAGAGTACAAAGTCCAAAGTGCCCAAATACAAAATTTCAAAAGACCAAAACTCCAAACAGAAGGTCACTGATATGCATGCACGCACTCGGCAGAGATGATCAGGCCCACTCTGCCAAACCGGAGGGTGCCTCTACACTCGGCCCTGCAGCCTCCTCGACTGCCGGGGAGCTAGGCAAGGGATCTGTGCCTGCAACACCACAGACAACACAAATGAATACAACGATCCAGCAAATACAAGTAACAAGGCTGAAACACTCATAGTATCAAGTAGAATAAGGACAGAATAGTAATTTCAGAGTTTCATCTTAGTATGCTAAGCAAATCGTGCGTAGAAGTAATACATGATATTTGAATCAAAGCTTAGAAATACTGAACTAAGTGGCTACTACGTTAACCATATTCTCTCCAATATAGAGAGCAGAGCAGAGCAGATGAGAACACCACTGACCGGGCCAAGGGTACAAGTGGGTCTTGGTTTCCTGGGTTCCGGGGTCCCAAGACAAAGCGACACTGCAGTAATACAAAGATACAGAGATCTAAGCCAGAGGTAACCCCGTCGGGCATCCTAGGGCTGAGGCTGAGTAGAGCCAGACTAAGACCAATCAAATCAAATCTAAAAGAAGGGAGATTATCCACTTTGGACTCACCGATGGCAAAGACCGGATCTTATCCTCACGTGTTAATCTCTGGGCAGAGCCACCAGGGAATACCCAAAATATACAAAGCCAGAAATATACAAAGCATAGCCAAAATACAGATCAGAACATAGATTAAGTCAAAGCACAGCATAGATCAAAGCGTAGTGCAGATCGAAGAATAAACAGACATACAGGATGAAAGCAAAATGACTGCGGAATGCATAGACATAGATTGGCAGAACAGAGGGCAAAGCTGTAAACAATATGCAATGCATCTCAGATTAATACGGAGTCAAGGTTCATTACAGGCCAATACTAATCTAGTTGTTCACTGTCACTAACCTTGCATGTTGATGTAGTTTTAAGTTACTCGATGCACCGTTGCCATCCTAGTGTTGCAATGTAATCCTTATGTGCGTCGAAGTCCCTTAAACCAACACCCATGGGGAGGTGCTTAACAGAGAATCAACGCTCACATGAATGAGTCACAGCCTAACTGACTATTCATGCGATCCAAATAATCCATTGGGCCGGTTTACGTGTATGGTTCCTTATATATAAGCCCTACAAAGTCACACCATTATCCTAAGTTATATTTCTGATTTGCCACGCCTAACGGTTTAGCCATGAGTGACCTATGGTTGAGCCGGAGACATTTTACGCGCTCGTCGTAATATGCACTACGGCTTAACCGTGGTTCCATTGAAAGCACAGCTAAACTAGTCATTTCACACTCCGATCTGATACCTTTTTCGGCTGAGCTACGGTCAGTATACGGCTTAGCCGTAGACCAATTCACGGCTTGGCCGTAGCAATTCACGGCTTAGCCGTAGCCACACCGTAGGAGTACTGTATCGGGAAAGTTTCGACTGATCAGAGATTTAATTCACGGCTGGGTTACGGTTGGGTCACGGCTAGCTTACGGCTCAGCCGTAGGACAAGTTACGGCTCAGCCGTAGCCTAGCCGTAGAACAAAAGTGAAATTTCAAGTCTCTAGATTGTGAGCCGTAGAAAGTTACGACTTAGCCGTACAATACAGAAAACGAATTCGGGCTGAGTACAGAAACTGAAATTTGGTACAGAAACGTCTCAAAACAAATTACAGAGGTTCCAAATGCACAAAATTTGGCTGTAAAACATTTGTATATAGAGAATAAGAAGGAATCAAAGCAATCAAACAAAACACCCATATGTGTTATCAAATCCTGTACTTATACTTGCCTCAAACTCTGTCAATCCACCGAATCAAGCTCCAAATCAACTAAAATCAACACAAATCAAGGAAAGAAACCATGCATGAGATGTATGAAGACATACAGAGCTTGGAGAAGGAATCCAATTGGAAAAAGGAAATCAAACCCACTTACCCAAAGCAATGACAGAGAAAAAGGGAAAGAACCCAATCAAAATGGGAATCCAAATCATCAATCGAGCAAGAGAAGTGAAGAGAAGAGAGAGAGAGAACGTGAAGCTTCTCCTTTTCTTGCATGCAACGTTGGAGACAAATGGGCAGGGAGAGAGAGACACCTGGGAGCTGACTCATATATATATAGTTTTGGAAGTTTAAGTCAAAGTCCGGTAAGTTTAAACTATTTACAGTTCAAGTCACACGAAGGTCCAACTTCTCCAATTGACTCTAAATGGGTCTGACACAGTTATGGAATATAACGAGCTCAACAAAATACACGTGCTGACACCAAGATGACGCAAATATGATGCAAGCAAAGCAAAAGCAAAATCACGAAAAAGGGCTTAGAACTACCTATCTCAGGTCAAAGGTTACTCAACTACCTATCCAAAACCCAAAACCAAGTCCAAAAGAATAAAACAACAAAAACACACACTAATGAGCCACTAATCCGGCTCAAAGGGGATCGGAGTGTTACATGGATTAATGCTGAGCATAACTATCATCCAGTGGAAAAAGAATGCCTTGCACTAGTGTTCACAATACGAAAACTACGTCACTATATCCTATGCAATGTAGTGTACTTAGTTTCCAACATTAACCCATTAAAGATACTCATGACAAAAGCTAGAGCACTGAGTGATCATCTAGTCTAATGGCCCATTCTCCACTCTCAATATGGCATCAGATATACCCCTGCAAATGCAGTAAAAGGATAGGCTCTCACTAATTTTCTAGCAAAACACCCACTCAAAAAATTTTAAATTCAGAGACAATCTCTCTGACGAGTCAGTTTTCTTTGTTGAACAAATATGGAAACCTACCATTGATCCAGAGTTACCTTGGATCATTTCCAGAACAAACAAGCTAGGAGATCCCATATCTGGGGTTGGAATCATTTTTTACAACCCAAAAAGATTCTATGTCCCTCACTCCTTCTTATCGATCAAGCCTTGTTCAAACAATGTGTCGAAATCCATAGCAATGATTATGGGTCTCCAGCTAGCCTTGGAATTAGGCATCAACATGCTTAGAGTCAATGGAGATTCGCAACTTGTAATCAAACAAATGAATATTGAATATGAAGTGAAGACACCAAATTTGCTTCCCTTCTTTAATAAAACTTGTGAACTCAAGGAAAGGTTTGTACTAATTGAGTTTCACCATATTCCAAGGCATCAAAATGTCAAAGCAGATGCATTAGCAGGATTGGCAGCCTTAATATCAATCCCCGAAAATGACAAAATGGGGTTGGAAGTAGTTGGAAGAAGACTTTTACCTCATATAGTAGCAACAGATTGCTTCAATGTGATCAAGAATTGGATTTCATCTTTTTCAAAATTCATTTAGAGATTGGAGAGACCCTTTCATTACATTCTTCATGGAGTCCTACCAGATATTGCTAATGACATAACTGGTATTCAAAGATGAGCTTTAAAATTTTACTTCGACTTGCCTTCGAAGACTCTTTATTGCAAGTGATATGATGGAGTTCTTCTCCGTTGTTTATCACCAAAAGAAGCAAATCAAGTACTAAGGGAAGTTCATTTTGGCTTATGTGGTGGTCACCAGGCTAGACCAAAACCTCACGATCAGATTCGAAGCTTAGGTTTCCTACCATGGTGTCTGACGCCATCAGTTTTGCAAAAAGATGTAATGAATGCCAAATCCATGGTGATTACACCCATCAACCACCTGAATGTCTACACCCTTCATTAACCTCTTAGCGATTTGAGTCTTGGGGGAGGGATATAGTTGGCAAAATTTATCTGCCATTAGAAAGTGGCCATCAATTCATTTCAGTTGCAACGGATTACTTCTCCAAATGGGCAGAAGTGGTGCCTTTTATAAACATCAAAATAGATATGGTGAAGACTCATATCATCTATTGTTTTGGGGTACCTAAACATCTGCACATGACAAGGGTCTTTAATTTAACAACGACAAATTCTACATATTCTATGCAAGTACGAAATCCAATGATGTCCTTCTACGACATATAACCCTTCAGCTAATGGACTTGCTGAAGTTTTCAATAAGACCATTTGCAAAATCCTGAAGAAAATGGTCTTTAACAACAAAAAGAGTTGGAGTACCAAACCTCCTGAGGCTTTGTGGGCTTACAGAACTATGGTTTGAGGTCCAACAAAATCAACATCATATTCTTTGGTTAATGGTTGTGAAGCTGTGATACCTTTGGAAATTCAACTCAATTCTCTTCTAGCAGCTGTGATAAACAAATACACTGAAGAAAAGAATGCCAAGCTCAGACTTCAAGAGTTAGAGCCTTGATGAAAAGAGGCTTGCTGCTCGGCAAAGCATGGAGTTATATTAAGCTCGCATGGCTAGGTTTTTCGACAAAATGGTCAAATACAGAGCTTATAAGAAAGGAGACTTAGTCCTTCCTATCAAGAGGCCTATGTTCTCCACACACTTGTCAAAAGGCAAATTTGAATCCAAATGGGAAGGACCTTTCATCATCAACAAGGTCTTCTCCAATAACACCTACGCACTCCTTACACTTGAAGGATACAAATGCATGATGCCTATCAATGGAAAACTCCTAAGAAATACTATACTTGAATGTCATTTGCATACTCAAATCATGTACAGTGTACATTCTCACCCCGAAAACCCTTTGGTTTCAAGCCTTACAACCTATGACTCCTAACCAAAATCCCTCAGACATGTTCAAAATGATTATGAGGATAATGTCCTTCAGCCCCTTTAGTTAACTTTTGTTACTTGAATAATGTCCTTAGAAAACCCCTTGTAACATCCTGCTATATAGACCAAGTCCTTTTACGGACTATGTATAGCAAAACTCAGTGTATAGAACAAGTCCTTTTGCAAACCCTATATGGCTACCTTACATTATATGGAGTAAGTCTATTTGTAGACCTCATATGACTAAAATCCAAACAAAACCCAAAAACAAAATCTCTGTCCAAAAGATTAAGATAAGAACCCCAGAGAAAGCCTCACACTTGGGCACCGAATAAATGTTCACTTTTTTAACGCCTTTTAACACTCAAAAGGATCAAGTCATGGACCCTGGAGAAAGCCTCAAACATGGCACTGAATAATGTCCGCCCATATGACTCATTTACTGCTGATTTGAGATCCAAAAGATTACAAGTCACACCCCATACAAGTCTGAGAAAGCAAACCAAAACAAATCATCCGAACCGTACATACATTCAAACCATCCATACAAGCCACATCAAACATCCATACAAAATTAAACCATACATTCCATGCCAATGATGAAGTGGAGCAAAATAAGATGAAAATTTCCATTGATATTCATTTTGAGTTCAATACGAAAATGGAGTCAATGTACATGGCCATCCAGGCTAATCAAAATAAAAATAAAAATAAAAAATAAAAAGACGAGAGAACGAAACAAGATCAGCAGCAATGAGAATCAGTCCAATAATTTCTCCTCTTGCCTCCTTGCATTCAGAACACCTTCCATCAGGACGTGCCCTTTATAGCTTGCATAAGTGAGTATAGAAGTATTAATGTTAATCTTATCTAGTTTGATATGCATTTTACTCTCCAAAGACTGAACAAAATCATTCAAAGCCGACTGCTTCGCCTCCGCATACGTAAATAGTTCATCTTTGTGCTGATTGTCCATTGAGATGGATTTCTTCAAGTCCTTAATATTATTTTCCAAAGAAGGGAGTTGTTGCTGCAACATGGTGATCTGCTATTGTATATGTTCATGCAGTCATATCCACAGCTATCTCGTGTGCTTTATTGGCATTTACTTCATTCGCCACCCATATTTCTTCTTCGGTGCTCTCAATCTCTGTGGCCAGCTGGATTCTATGCTTGGTACTTCACCTTGAAAAACTTTGGCATGATCAACACTTCTATCCTAGATATCCATTTCTTCAAGCTTGTTGAAAAAGATGATAAAAGCATCGTGAAGGCTACTCAAATCTATTTTAGTATTGGAAGATATCAACATATCAGCTAATGCTTTAGTACCTTGGATCTTGTCGGGGGTGAGATCTCCCTGGAAGAGTGTGACCTAGATGCTATGAATTATTATTTGCATGGCAAAGTTTATAGTAGATTGAGGCTTTGGAGTATCACCAAATAAACTGGACTCCTTAGGGATAGATAGATTTGACTCTTGCTCTTGCGAATTTGACTAAGTCTGGAAGCCTGAGCAATCTTCTCCTCCCTTCTCAACATTTGCACCCTCACCCCCATGAGCAGCTAAAACTTCTTCGCAAATAGAAGGTGAGTCATGCGATTTTTGCAAGGACAAAGTGGCGGAAGGATCCCGATTTGTTTATGGTGTTACTATAACATTCAATAATGTTTTCCGAGATCCTCCACCTTCAGCAATAGAACTTCATCTGATATTTTTGGCATAGTCGGATCCTCGATTACTTTTGTATGTGATGGTTGATCAGCCTTGAAATGCATTTATGAAGGTATCATAGCCTTGGGTGGCGTGAAGTTGTCAGCAACTGGTGGCAAGCCACTTGTAGCTGGCATCATGGTAGTATCATCTTCCATAAGATCCGTGATTTCATCTTCATGAACCAACTTCCTCTAAGCAGTAGGGCCAGTCTTCACTATGATCAGTTTTGCCACAATAATCTCCTCAACTGGGACCATCTCAGCATCAACTTCCTTTTCCATTATATGAACAAGTTCGATGCTAGGCTCCATCTGAGCATCCAAAGTGGCATTGGTCCTTGGCACTTCATTAGTCTTTGGTACATCAGTAGCCGTAGGAGAATCACTTGCATGAGATCTTGAATCTGAATCCAAACTCACTAGAGGGATCATAGTTGGCACTAATGCAGGATTACTTTAGATGGGTGATAAAATGAGTACCAATGATAACTCTGGATCATTGTTTACACGTTTGGTTGGCAAGTTTAAGGAAGAGAAATCTTCCATGAGCCTTCGAAAATCTCTTTTCAGTGTACTGGTCATAGATACCTTGAATTATCCGCTATGGATAGAAATGTAATCCAAATTAATTAGAGCTTTGAGACCTTCTCTCCCTTTTAGCTCTTCAATTGGTGACCCAAAAGGCCTTCTCACTGAAGTGGGAGGCACAATAGGAGTGCCCTTGTTAACTTGGGTCCCTAAGAAGGAACAAAAAAAGAGAGAGAGAGAGAGACGGATCAAATCGTGATGTTAAAATAAAATTTTTAACTTTCAAATATTCACGTCAAAAGTTACTCCGAGGAGTTGGATCTGTAATGACTCCCTCGGCAGTACTAGGAATCTCTCTCTTTCATCAAGATATCGGCAATTGATCGCTTAGAAGCTTTTGGAGGAATCTTTTGCTGTTCGATTAGAGGGACAACATCTCTTTCAAAAGTAGCAACAGCATCAATCTGCACTTTGCCGCTACTCACTTGCTCCAAAACTGGTTCTATAGGTACACCGCTGCTGGTTACTTCATTAAAGGCAGTAGTAACACCCACATCATCGCTAGACTTCTCCACGGCAATGAACTTTACTAGCATATCCACTACAGTTTTTCTCCCAGACTCAGGCATCATTACTTGGTTAAACATGTCTTTTTCAAAATTGAATTCGATGTTAATATCGCTATCAGTTCATTCTTCAGTAGTGGGAGTGTCAAAACCACTTCCCCTCTCATCATCTTCATTAGATGCATATTTTTCCACAATTTCAACCACATTTTGCGAAACCCCTCTAATGGCTGAGGTTTGAGCTGACGAAGCTGCAAGACAAAATGTCGACATAAAAAACAAGAGAAAAAAAAAAAGAAGAGCAAGTGATAATTTCATGAAGAAACAAAGAGATGTTACTAGCTTTTAGACTCTAGGAACAATGAGTTCCAAAGCTTTCAGCCTTCCACTTCTTGGAAGAAGCATTTTTGTTACTAGAAGATCTGGTTACACTTTTTGAGCATATCAATTGAAGCTTCTTATGAAGAACAGGGCCCACTGTAGGTTTTGCTGACATTGTAACTAGTGGCCTTGACCCGATAGTTACCTCTGTTGATTGTACTACCTCCGTTGAACTTGGAATTAGATGTGCCTCTGTTAGCAATGAAGCAGCAGTAGTAGTCTCTGGCAAATTTTAGCGAGCAAAGTTTTCCTCGGCAGCCACACGCATGATGGTCTACTCCTCTTCGAATTTCCTTGTTTGCTTACCAACCAAAACCTTGGTTCTAATGGAGTGAGAAGCAGACCTGAAATCTAACATATTTCTATTATCTTGCTTGGCCTTAACAAGACTCTCCCTCTCTTGCAGGTTCTCATTTGCACCCTGCTACATCCTTGTCACAGTCACATTGGGAGGAGGCAAGTATTCTTTGTCTTCTTCACCTCTTAAAGAGGGATGAGCTTTATAGATATCAGACCTGGCCACTAAGCCAATTCACCACTCAGTCCCATAATATAACTAATTCTAATAGTTAGCCAGGATGAAGTGCCCGTTCTCTACCTTCTCTCCATTCTTAGGAACAGATGAAACACGCCATTTGATGCGAGAGTTACTCATATACGTCTCTACAATAGCAGTAGTACTTTTTGCATACCAATGTGTAAAGCCACTTGTGTATCCAGGATTTGGAAAAGGAGGATAACCAAAACAAGCTCGAGTGCCAAGTACTTAATAGAATTCCCAAGCTTGTCTAGCATCGTGTAAGGAGTCGAGTGTGCCTCGGATATGACCAAGTGCCCTTACAACGGCTTGGAAGTCAAATTGCTTACAAAACCTGGTGGGCATATAAGGTTCAATGTTAATGTATGAATTCATCCTATACACCAAATTTGCGGCTCTCAAGTTAAAGAACCAACTCTTCTCTTGATCTTAGAAGCCAACCTCTTGACACCTTCTTCGACTTTGTCAATCAGTGGTTTCATTGCATTTCTCATTGGAGTTGGAACTTCAATGTTTGGCACAGGACGTGAGAGGTGACATAATTATTGAAATTATTGAAATTACGCAAATGTTGGGATAACTCAATCGTGGTGTAGGTATTAATCAAACAACTGTCGCCTACCACACCTTCCATGTAGATGCTCCCTGGTTCACCATTATGTGAATGAAGCTCATTGCAGTGATATGCGAACCAGGTGTACAACAAATGCTTGGCATAATACTGCTTGAAAGCTTTTCCCTCTTTGATAATAAAGGCAGATAGCTTCAATTCACTTAACATATATGCCACAAAATCTAGGCCCAAGGCAAAACTATGTCCAAATGCCATTCTGAGCATAGGATATATGCAACCAGGCCTAATGTCATCCCCAGCACTTGAAAAGAGAACATCCAATAACCATGTCATAAAAAAATGTAGCAAGTCAGTACTTCCTTTTCAAATACAAATATTTGGCAAAAAAATGTATGGCATGAAATTTGGCTTCTCATGATAAATAATCGCCGGTTCCTTGCTGGGGTCTTCATGGGGGATAACCTTTTTCCACTTGTAGTATCCGTCATTTGAAAATAAAGGACTGGTGGTGGTCTTTACTCGACTTATCCATTGGGCAACTTTGCCTTGACTTTGGTTGGTTGTTTGGATTGAATCTTTAAGAGCAAAAAGGAGATAATACCGTTGGGAGGCAAGCACCAGGATCCCTAGATATTGTGCATAGATCTCTGCGGAAATATTTTTAGACAATGATGATTCAAGATCCATACCTGCGAGATCTCTCCAATTTGATATTGGTTTTACAGCAGCCCAAAAGTCTCAAGACCTCTATTGTATTCCTCTATGCTCGAACTCGCACCAGGGTGTGAGCCCCTTCTCCCAATTCTCTTTGGTCTCAAAAACGAGATTTCTCTTGTGCATTTTTCTTAGAGAACAATAGCACATATTTATAGGCTACAATAAGGACTTTAAGAAAGAAATAATGGATAGGCTTCTTATGGAAATCGGAAACCCTAATTCGACCCAAATTAGAATCCTAGATCCATAAATTATAATTCAGTCCACTAGAGAATTGTAATTGTGCTCCTGTCCTTATTTTCAAAATAATATTTCAAGCTTCTTGTTATTAAATGCTTATTAATCTCCCCACATTAAGATTTTAGATATCCATTGATTAAATAATTACTGACACTTATATTCAATTGATATCTTTATAATTCCTTGAGACCTTACACTTAACTTATTTGATATGTTGAACACAAAGTCCACCTGCAGGATTTGACATAATCAAAACTTATGAACTTTATTAAGGGGATATCATCAATCCCTATTACAGGACGTGGATTCTGTTAATAAACTAATGTGCACCATACACATTGTGTAGTCATCTAATTTACTTAGACTATTGACCTATAAAAGGTTTCACTCCTTTGTAAACCAAAAAACCAAACACTAAATGGGCGTGTCTATTATTTATATTGGAATTAAGAGTACAAGCACTCATAATAATCATTTGGATGTTAATCATCTTATATAGTCAGTATAAAGACAATAACTGAAAAACGGTCATGTTCAATACGCACAAAGCGTACTAGCATAATGAGTCGAAACTATACCATTTCCCGCAGCCAAGACAAGCTAACGAAAATATCATGCTATAATCGTACTAATAGTGTGTCTAGCTCCATCTAGATTGTGAACAATAATAACTTATATTCTATAAGAACTGACAATAAGTCTTCCGTGTATAAGTTGAACTCTACATACTAACTTGTCTACCTTATAGAATAAAAGACACGTTTATGCATAATAAATAATAATGCAACCATTTGCCCATACAAATTCTCATTAAGATGAAAAAGCAAACTTTACTAATAAGTAAATTAGTCAAAGACAAATACATAAAAGTATGCTTTTAGTATAAATTTCCAACAATACGCAGTTAAAAACTCATCATCCACGATAGCCAATTCTTCATTGGGTGAAATGGTTTCATCATAAAGCTCACCATATAGTGCTAAACCAAATATTTTCTTCACTTCTCATAGAGAAAACCCTAACTCCATGTTTGGAGAATGTACTAGTTGCTAGACAAAATAATTCAATGATAGCCTTGCATATGTTTTTGTTTTCACAAGGCACTCTCTGTGTAGTGGAGTTTACAGCTTCAAATATTCTAATTGCTCTTAAATCCTCTTCGTAATGGTGTTTGATCATAGTCATCCAGTCTTGCCAATCCCCAATGCAATTAAAACATCCATGAGACTAGTGCCATTCACCAATCCGGGCACTTCCATCTTTAGTGTCCAAGCCTAATTGTTTTCAATTTTGAAATAACAGTACCCATTGGAAGGTTTAGGGTAGATGCTTCTATGGTCTCTATTTTAGATCTTAGAGTCTCTGTGAAATAATATGGATGCTGTTGCATGAATTCACCAGTCTTGAAGTGGGCATGATACTTTATCTAAGGAAATGGATCGTTCCTTATTCGGATGGACAAGGCCATTGTCATTATCCTCAAATATCTCTTGACAGATCACATTGTGGTCACCTCATTATAACCTCCTACCATGTCTACATAGAGGTACCGTGTGCTTTTAATTAGTTGTTTCATAGTCTCCTTTGTAGCATCCCCAAATAAGTTGCAGGGCTTATCAAAGCTCACTTTGTCATTATTCTCCCAACTGGTGTTATAAGCCAGATACCAATACGTGTACCAGTTCATCATTGTTAGGGCTTTGGTTCTTTATTTCTCAAAGTCGAGGCAAACACTTCATTCAGATCTTTCGGATCAGGATTACTTGTAGTCTTGCCCTTTGAATTGCTCCTTAAGGCCCCAAAAGTTGAAGTCATAGGTGCTTTGCCTATTTTATCCTCAAAACGAAAACAAAAGGAGAGAAGAAAAACATCAGTAACGACAAAAATGGTTAGGCCATGGAATTCTACTGAAATTTCGGCAACATCTCCCCTTAGCAAAAGACCAAAAAGAGAAAATAATAATTAGTTCTAAGACCAAGAATTGGCATCAAGGCACACTTAAGGCTCAAAATTAAGGCTCCTGGTCCAAATAGGTGTTCAAGCACCTTAAGACCTTTTAGGATACAATATTAATGATTTGTGTTCAAGCATAAAAGTTAAAGTATCCGATGTAATAAATGCATGTACAAACACAAGCAAAGCATAACAGCAGATATATATATATAGTACAAAGCATAAACAATCTTAACATGTATGAAGATACAACACGTGAAAGTATATAGCATGTTTTCAACATGAGAGCAACATTATTTCAAAGCATTGAAGCAATAAATAAATGCTGGTCTAATGGCAACCAACTCCAATCACTTCCTGCAGTTTTAATAAATTTACCTGCAACTATTGGAGACTGTTTTACTCTTCACAACCAAATTTGAAGCTAACTAAAGGACCTCTACATTCCCAAGACAGCATCTCTCACAAATCCTTGAAAAAAAGTTCCATATGGTGATTTGCTATGATTGGACCATTAGACATTCTTATGGGAGTTTAAAAGTGCATTGTTCTCAGTGTAGATAGAGCTAATAAAGGAAATATTGCTATGCAAAGTTAATTTCAAAATAAGACCATCAACTGTCATCAATGATTAGAAAGTGATATTGTATCCATTAGCTTCACACAAAGACGGTCGACATCACTCATGTTGACTCGAAGAGTACACCTCGGGCTAAATCGGAAAGGACAAGGAAGGGTGAATTAGCCTTGGAAGTTGTAGTTGAGAAAGACAATGTAAAAAGCTCATTTAAAGTTACATATGACAACTCAACTAGAGGTTCACCCTATCTTCATCAGTTTTTTTTCACCAGCAGCTCATAATCGGGTGATTTATACTTCTCATGTTTATTGAGATTTAAGGGGAGTAAGCTTCTCATCAAAAGCAAAAGAAATGCACCTTGTGGCTATCTAGTTTGTTGACCATGAAAGAATCCCCACAGAAGCCACGGTGGTCAAGTCTGTGTTCACATCATGCTAGTGACTAGGCAAACTACCACAAAACTAATCTCCTGTAATTTTCACTGAGGCTGTGGTGACCACACTATGCGAAGCGATCAAACAAGCTATCATTTTTTGACCCCCCTATAGTTCCCACAAACCACAAAGTAATCTTTCACTAACTATAATGGCAAGAGGGTGAAGCTTAATGCTTTATCAAAGTTATACATTCCCCCAAACAGAGCTTGTTCACTTTAAGTTTATTAAATATTGGGTTCTCTACAAACTTTTGAAGTTCAAAACCTCGGAAGCTATTTTAGTGACTTCAGATAAGTTATGTGCAATCCACTCAGAGTAATTATGATCATCCAACTCAAAAATAAATAAATAAATAAATAAAAGAAAAGAAACACAGTCATCATAAGCTATGGCCATGAGACTTCTTTGGACAGTGATGGTAGTGGCCATTGGGTGACTTGGACAATGTCCAATTCAAAAGAGCCTGGACAGAAAAAGCTTAAGCAAAATTCTTACATCTAAGGCAAGTTAGAATCATTGGGAAAATCAAGGTGGAAGGGTTCAAGCCCACAACTCAGTTCATCATATGCAAAGCCCTTCAAAGCTGTGTATATCCATTGAGAACTTAGGTATGTTTCATTGCAAATTCATAAAAACAAATGAAGTGCACGAGAAGTGTTAACACTAGTCAAAGCATGAAAGCACCAAAGCAAATAAAAAAAATTTCAAATCAAACATTTGGTTAAATAGTTGGTGACTGTGGACTTCCACGGACAGTACAAGCCGTGGTTGGAACTTTCCTAAATAATGCTCGGTTTGATTAAAATCAATATAGGCTTGATTTGAGTAAAATCACAACAGAAGAAGCCAAGGTAGCATTCTTGCATTAAAAAAAAAAGACAAGAAGAAAAAACAGCAAGGCCAAGCCCTTTGTAAGGTTCTAATCCCTACTAACCTCGATTTATATTAATTAATCTTGTTTATACTAATTAAAATTTGTTTAGGCTAATTTAACTCAAATCCTTTGGGCTAGGTAGTTGGGTCGGGTTAAAACTTTACCTAGGTAGTTAAGGGCCTTCTTGTAATTTAGCGTCCTAAAGTTATCGGACTTGCAAGCAAAGTGCAGGAATTTTAATATAAAAAAGATGATTATCGTTCTTTTCTTTTTTTCTTTTTCTTTTCTCTCCACCCTCTACTCAGGCAGTGTTTCTCCTTCTATTCCTTAGCCTCTTCTTCACCAACCAAGCTTGAAGGCTTTGCATGCAAGAGGAATCGCCTCCATTCATCTTCTTCACTAAGCTTTTGTGCACCTTTTTTATTGGAATCATCACACTCACCATCTTCTTCAAGCTACAGCTCCCTAAGGTGAAACCTGTACCTCCAATTCAATTCTTTGGGCTTAATAGAGTCAAGGAGACTCAAATATTCAACATGTATGCGTCCTACATTAGATTCACCATTGCATGTCTTTCATGTAGAGAACCCATCTTCTTATCGAGGCTTCCTCTAATTACACACCAAGGAGAAGTTGATAGGGTCAAGCACTTTATTAAAAGGCAAGTATAAGAGTATATATTATTACATGTATGTCTAAATTTGTTGATTCTTGAAGTGATCACTCTAAATGTAAGTTACAGCTCATTCACCCTTGATTAAGTACACATATATGTTGGATTAGGTGATAACGAGTATAAAGATATAATATTAATGATATGTGGGCTATGTAAAACCTATTATGAAAATTTGGGAGCATAAGTAATCTAATTGGAACCAAGAACTAGGAGTTCTGTATTGAACTCGTGCTCCAGAACTGTTTTAAGAAATTTTGAAGCTTACGGTGAGGCCCATGGCTAAGCCGTAAGTATCTACGGCTCAAAATCCAGAAAGCACAAAAACCCACTTTTGAACTACGGCTAAACCTCAGATAAGCTATGTAATAAACTATGACTAAGCTGTAACCATCCCGTGTCCAAGTCGTAAGTCATTTTACGATGAGCTTTCCCAAGAGCCCAAAATTCATCTTTCTTCTATAGCTGACCCTCAGCTAAGCCACATACTATGCTACGGCTAAGCCATAGCCTAGCCGTAGGCTTAGCATGGCTAAGCCGCAGGCTAATATAAGGCTAAGCCATAACTGCATATGAAACTGAGGGAAAAATAAGCTACTCGGTTAAGCTGTAATATATATACGGCTAAGCCATAAGAACACTGTGTACTTAGGATATTAAAGATTTCAAACGACTTTGTAGGGCATTAGATATGGCACCTTTTCCCTAATTAAAATAGTCCAGTGGTGATTAAATGATAAGGAGGACAAGTGTAGAACTGTCACTTATCCCCTTTGATTTTCTAAATGAATTCCCAATGTCATGCCATGGGTGTTGGCATAAGAAGAGTTGTCCTTTGCATATACAATGTAATGCCAAGTTTTGGTAATACAATGACAACAGACGTTTTATGAATACATCGTGTTGAATACCCTCGGGATCACGGAATATCTAGCATAGGGATGGCTAGTAAATCTCCTTGATACCTTCTCGATTGAATTGCATTCATATTGTTAAAAAACCTTGGCCTCAACATGATGTATTCATGTACCCATACTTCCTGCGAAACCTTGAGGCAATCATACCGGAGCTTTTACTGAGTGTGTGTCGGTGAGCCAAAATGGATGTAGCTAAGGTTGAGAGGGTTCAAGCCTATTTGTTCATTTAAATATGCATTGTTTGATTATCAGTTACTTTGTTTAATTTTGATTTTTATGATTGAATATGATTTCAAGACTAAAACTCCCTTATGTATGATATGATAAGTATGACTGATTTACATGGCTATGAGACGAATATTATGGTTGATTATAAGCATGAAAGATATTAACTTGAGTCTGTCTTGATACGTTGAGTCAGTACCACTTAGCTTGTACCCTTGTTTGGTTCAACGGGACCAATTTGGGTATTCTTTATGTTCCTACTACAGTAGTTTTCGAGGAGTTAGTCGGTGCTCCTCGAGAAGTTACATTGATCCCCTAGCGTAATTCTCATATATATGTTTTATACTCTTTCTAGATGATACGCTCTCTTTGGGAGATATAGCCTTATGGATGCCAACTAGTATGTTTGATATTCCATATTGATTCGTTATTCATACTTACTCATGCACAACATGCCTAGCTTACGGTTATTGCTTTCTTTAATCAATATTTTCCTTAATTCATTTGATACATTATGATGGTCTTATATATCTCTATATTTGCTTAATTGTCGTATTAACAGTGCTACCCTTGGTGTTACAGGCTTTGAACCCAATCCTAGCATGACTGTTGATGCATCCCCGGAGGGTACCTCAACAGTATCTAGGGGTATAGAAGAGTGGAAGGAAGGTGACTTATATTACTAGTCATTTTACGAAGAGCGTCAAAAAGGGATTTTGTTAGGTTGATGAGTTTAGTGATGTTGGGACTTGATTGATGGACATGTGTTTTGAGATTGTATAATGGATTGTGTGATGGGAATGGATAATTAAAAGACTTTAAGTTTATTTCATGGTTGTATAATGTTCCTTCTATGTATTGCTTATGATCATTGTAAGTGTATTTTACAAGTTTCTGCCTTATGTTTGAAATATAATCTACATGTTGCTGGACATTCCTCACACAGTCCTGTGAAATCTCTCTTGTAGTTATTTGTGCTTATCTTCACAAGGCACGGATTGCTACGGGATTACGTATTCACACCTTGGGGGCCCATTCTAACCCCTAAGTCTCGGAATTGGGGTGTGACACCCTCGTTCCACTTTGCCATGAATTAAGTGTCACTCACCATGGGTTAAGAACCTAAAGCAAGGGCCATCTAACAAAACGTTCAAATAAGAGGGAGTGGCTAATGCAAACTTTAGGAGAAGAAAAGAAACAACACACAGACCATGCCGTGTAACAGCCAAAACAAACAACCAAAAAAAAAAAAGAAGCATTTGGCTATAGACAAAACTTGAAGAAGGAAAAGAATAGGGTTGTACTGTCACAACCCGAGCCCAGGGTTCGGGGGTTAGCAAAAGCCAAACCTAATGACACACATACTCCCGTGCATGCACACGTAGACCGGATCTAAATGCACACGCACAAGGGAACAAGCACACGTGCCAAGCAAGTATGCGGAAGCTGCAAATATCAGAAACATAAAACTACAAAGCAAGAAGAGGATACAAAGGACGGACTGACATAATTACATATGAAAGTTTTACAAAATGAACAAAAGATATATACAATGATAACAGGTCAAGTCAAATACAAGTTTGGAAACCCCAAAACAAAATAACAAGAACAAGACTCCAAAGATATGCATGCCATGAACGCTCTCCTGCGGAGTGATCACATCCACTCCTCTAGACCTGATGGGGCCCCGGGGGTCTCATCTGGAGCCTGGCCGACCGGCGAGGGTTCGGCAGGGGGATCTGGGCCTGCAACACCAAAAACAACCGTGAATACGACGATTCAGCAAAGTATAAACCATAGCAAGTTAACACACGCTGTATCTAACAGAATAAGGAACATCATGTGATTAAAGAAGGCATTTTCGTATACTAGGCTGTCATGCAAGAAAGAAATATGCTATGTGAATCAATGAAGACATGCTGTGTACATGACTAGTGGCTACTACATTACCATATGCTCCCAAAAGAGGGATCTTATAACATGCAAAGAACACCATTGTCCGGGCCAGGGTACAATGGGTCTCGGTTTCCTGGGGTCCGGTTCCCCAAGACAAAATCCATACTGCAGCAGGTCCTTATAAACTATACCAAATTCACCCCGTCGGGATCCTAAGGCTGAGGCTAAGTAGAGCCTGACCATACAGAGTCAATCATGAAAATCCTGAGTAGATCGTGATAACATATCATACGTGCAGATCCGTGAGTGAACATATCATACATGCATACTCAGGGTAAACAAACCAAAATGTGAAAGTAACGAAACATACGTAATCATGTAGAGTGTTGAGATCAATGATCGAATGCAATATGTTATGCAACAATTCATGTGAAATCGAATCATCTTGCTTTACAAACCAATTCTAATCTAGTTATCCGGTGTTTCTAACCGTGCATGATGATGTAGTTTTAAGTTATTCGATGCACCGTTGTCTAGTGTTGCCTTGAATCGGGCGGTGCACGAAGTCCCTTAAACCAACACCCATGGGGAGGTGCTTAACATCCGGATAACGAACATGAATGATACGCAGCCCTCGAGATCATTCACGCGTTGTATCACATTCCGTTGGGCAAGTCTAGGTACTCTACATTCTATCATGAAGGCCATATCGGTCTTTTCTTTACACCTATCTTTGTTTTTTTCTTTCATTAGTCGAATGTGGATACGGCTTAGCCGTGTGTGGTCTACGGCTTAGCCGTGGCTGGGCCGTAGAAGGTCTGTCAGTTGCTGACTCTCAGTTATTCCAGAAAATGCACCCTGTATTGTTCTACGGCTGGGCCACGGCTGAGCTTCGGCTTAGCCGTAGGGCAATCCACGGCTTAGCCGTGCCCTAGCCGTAGAGGAAAACTGGGTTTTTCTCCTCTCTGGCTTGTGAGCCGTAGGTGCTATACTGCTTAGCCGTATCTGCACGAATACAAATTCCTGCAACCTGTACAGAATGTCTGGGAAAGCATCCAAATTGCAATTTATCAAGGAAGATAGACAAAGTAGTAGTCAAATGAGTATCAAATGGGCTGTAAACTCATGTTTCCATATCAATTCATGTAAGATCAACCAAATTCAATGCATACCAACATGGGTTCTCAATGTTATGGTTATACTTGCCTCAATTGGAGATCACTTGCACAATTGTAGTTCTTAAGCCCAAACACAATCTAATACAAATCAAAACAACATGCATGCATGAGGATTGGAGTCATAGACACACTATACAACAATGGAAACAAGAGGGAGAAGAACTAGAGAAGAGAGATGAGAAGGATGAAGGGATTTCCACCAACTCACCTCACATGCAAGAACCACAAGCTTGATCAATGGAGAGAAATCAAGTGAAGGAGGGAGAACTCCAAGTGCAGTGAGAAATGTTGAGAGAAAACGAGTGAAAGAACATGCCTTGGTCGATGGATGAAGTTTATATAAGTTAGTGGGTTGTTCAAATTGCAATGAAGGCCAAGTGAAAAGTGTATTTTCAGTTTGAGTCAAACTCGGGTCCAATCGAATCACACGACCTCGGTTGCAAATGACGTAGTTACGAAGGTTAACGAGCTCAACGAAGGACACGTGTTGACATCAAGATGATGCAAAAATGACCATGTCTAAGAAAAGCTAAAATTACGAAAAAGGGCATTGGTCTACTTAATCCAGGTCAAACTCAACCCAACTACCTGTCCATGACCCGTAACGAAAAGAAAACACAAACAAAACACGATTAGCAACAAAAACAAGATTAACTAACCGCTAAACGGGGTCAAGCTGGGTCGGAGTGTTACATCCTCCCCTACTTGAGAATCATTCCGTCCTCGGAATGAACACTAACTCACTCATACCTGGGAAAACAAATCGGGGTACTGTCGTGCCATCTGCTCTTCTAACTCCCAAGTAGCCTCATCAGGACTGTGATGCTCCCAAAGCACTTTGACCCACCGAATTGTCCTGGTGCGAAGTATCTGCTCTCGGGTTCCCACGATACGGAGCAGTCGCTCAACGTATGCAGCACTCGGCTGAATCTGAACCTCATCGTAACGAATGACATGGGAGGGATCGTGAACATATTTCCGAAGCATCGAAACGTGGAAAACGTTGTGCACTCCTGAAAACATCTCGGGAAGCTCTAATCGATAGGCTAAATCACCAATCCGACTCTTGATCTCGAACGGTCCGACATAGCGTGGAGATAACTTGCCTTTCTGGCCGAAACGGATCGTACCCTTCATCGGTGAGACCTTCAGAAAAACCCACTCGCCAACCTGAAACTCTAAGGGTCGTCTGCGGGTGTCTGCATAACTCTTCTGTCTCGATCGAGCAACTTTCAAGTTCTCAATTGCTTTCTGTACCTTCTCCGTAGTCTCGGCATGATCGTCGGTCCGTGAAAACTTCGAGTTCCAACTTCTTCCCAACAAACCGGACTTCTACACTTCTTCCCGTACAATGCTTCATATGGTGCCATCCCAATGCTCTCGTGGAAACTGTTGTTGTAGGCGAACTCGCACAACGATAGATGAAGATCCCATTCTTTCTCGTAGCTCAACACGCTGGCTCGCAACATATCCTCCAAAGTCTGAATCGTCCGCTCTGATTGCCCATCCGTCTGTGGGTGGTATGCCGTGCTGAAACTCAACTTCGTACCCAAAGCCTCCTGGAAAGCTCTCCAGAAAGAGGAAACAAAACGGCTGTCACGATCGGATACAATCGACACGGGGGTACCATGGAGCCTGACGATCTCATCCACGAACTTCCTAGCCATCTCTGAAAACGTCATACCCTTCCGAAAAGGAATGAAATGGGCTGACTTCGTCAATCGATCTACAATTACCCAAATGGCGTTGTTCTTCCTGCTCGTCGGCGGTAATCCGGAAATGAAGTCCATGGTAATGTTTTCCCACTTCCACTGCGGTATATGCAAAGGATGCAATGAGCCTGGCGGTCTCTGATGATCTGCCTTCACCTTCTGGCATGTCAAACAGCGAGCAACAAAGCCTGCTACTTCTCTCTTCATGTTGTTCCACCAGAAGCGATCTTTGAGATTCCGAAACATCTTCGTGCTGCCTGGATGCATCGCGTATCGAGCGTAATGCGCTTCGTTCATCAGCTTCTCCTTGAACTCATCAACTGCTGGCACGCACAACCTACTCCGAAAGTAGAGTACACCATCCTCGAGTCTGAAATCGGGTCTGTCTCCAATGTGATCTCGAATGCGCTTCAAAGTTAGATCCTCAAACTGCCTGTCTTTAATCTGCTGAATCAACTCAGGCTGAAACACTAGCGTACTAGCCAAAATCACGCACTCATCCACTAGTTTAACTTCAACAGGGAGACCATGGAACTCTAAGAGGAAACTGCTCAAAAGCTGCACTGACTCTGCTTTCCGACTGAGCGCATCTGCCACCACATTCCCCTTGCCTGGCTGGTATTTGATCGGGAAGTCATAATCCTTAATAAGCTCAAGCCATCTCCGCTGTCTCATGTTCAGCTCCTGCTGTGTGAATAAATACTGCAAACTGTGGTGGTCAGAACGAACCTCAAACTGCACACCATACAGATAATGTCTCCACAGCTTCAACGCAAACACGATGGCTGCCAATTCCAAATCATGGGTGGCGTAATTCTTCTCATGTTCTCGCAACTGTCGCGATCCATATGCAATAACCTTCCCATGCTGCATCAACACACAGCCTAGACCAACTCGAGAAGCGTCTGAATAAACCACGAACCCTTCACTACCATCTGGCAAGGCTAACACTGGGACCGTAGTCAACTTCTCTTTCAAAACCCTGAAACGAGCTTCACACTCCTCAGTCCAATCAAATGGTACATTCTTCCTGGTCAACTTCGTCAAAGGAGAAGAGATCTTAGCAAAGTCCTGGACAAATCGACGATAGTAACCTGCTAGACCAAGAAAACTGCGAACCTCTGTCACTGTCTTGGGGCTAGGCCAATTCACTACTGCCTCCACTTTAGATGGATCAACTGCCAATCCCTCTCGTGAAATGATATGACCTAAAAATGCCACCTGCTCAAGCCAAAAATCACACTTCGACAACTTAGCAAACAATCGATGTTCTCTCAACAACGACAAGGCTTTTCTCAAATGCTCCCTATGCTCCTCTGCTGACTTAGAATAGATCAGTATATCATCAATAAACACAACTACGAACTGGTCCAAGAAAGGAGCAAAAATCTGATTCATCAATGCCATAAAAGCTGCAGGTGCGTTGGTTAGTCCAAAAGGCATCACGAGGAATTCATAATGACCATAACGAGTCCTGAAGGCAGTCTTAGGAATGTCATCCTCTTTGACCCTCAACTGGTGATATCCAGATCTCAAATCAATCTTCGAAAAATAGGCTGCACCCTGAAGTTGATCGAACAGCTCATCAATCCTGGGTAGGGGGTACTTGTTCTTGATCGTCACTTTGTTCAGCTGTCGATAGTCTATGCACATCCGAAAAGTACCATCCTTCTTCTTGACAAACAAGACTGGTGCTCCCCAAGGTGAAACGCTCGGGCGAATAAAACCCTTATCCAAAAGCTCCTGCAATTGCTTCTTCAACTCTGACAACTCTGCTGGAGCCATGCGATACGGAGCCTTGCTGATCGGTGCCGTGCCGGGAACAAGCTCGATGGCGAACTCCACATCTCGAACCGGGGGTAAGTCTGGCACATCGTCTGGGAAGATATCGGGAAAGTCACAGACCACCTGGATCTCGTCTAGCTGCTTCGTCTCCT
The DNA here is from genome assembly GCA_037013555.1 of Sextonia rubra. NCBI lineage: Eukaryota > Viridiplantae > Streptophyta > Magnoliopsida > Laurales > Lauraceae > Sextonia > Sextonia rubra. The sequence goes on from JASUAD010000011.1 coordinate 15,426,644, forward strand.
TCTTCGTTGAGACAAAGGCAATGAAGCCTTCACACCCTCGGCGGATCAAGCGATCTGCCTTACACGCCGAGATCACACGTCTGGGGCATCTCTGCTGACTGCCCTCGAAACGGAAGCCCTTGCCTAAATCGAAGAAAATCGTCCTGTTGTAACAGTTAACACAAGCACGATATCGAGCGAGCCAATCCATACCAAGGATCACGTCGAAGTCCAACATCGACAACAGGATCAAATCAACAGGTAACTGATGACCTGCAATCTGCACGTCGCAATGGGGGTAGTACATACTACACTCCACTCGCTTGCCAACTGGGGTGGATACAACCAGCACATATGGCAACGGCTTAGACGGCTGAGGTAACCGCTCGGCAAAACAAGGTGCTACATAAGACCGTGTAGACCCCGAATCGAACAAAGCTAAAGCCTCGACGCACGAAATCAAAACAGTACCTTCAACCACCTGTGGATCCTCGGCACTCTCGTGGGTAGCAGCGTAAGCACGGGCTGTCTGGCGAGGCTGTCTCGAGCCTGGACGAGCTGACTGTGGCTTGCTCGGAGCTGTAGGTGCACTGGATCTGCTAGGAACTGCACCGGAAGTAGGACCAGATGGAGCTGCACCAGAGGCTCTCTGTCGAGGACAATTGGAGATCATATGCTCCCTCGAACCACAAATAAAACAAGCACCGGCCTTCCTCCAACAAGCTTCGGTCGTGTGGCTCTTGCCGCAATATCCACAAGTCACTCCAGTAGAACTAGAAATACTCTGCTGGCCTTTGGTCTTCTTCTGTACTTGTCCTCGTGCACTGAAGGGCGGCTGTCGCTTGGGCTCAACGGCTCTAGCAGCTTGGTGAATGGCCTCGGCAGAATAGGCCCTGTCCACTGCATCGTCGAACGTAGCCGGACGCTGAAACGCTGTCACGTGGTGCATGTACCGGGGATGCAAACCTTCAACAAACCTGTTCACCTTTCTCTCTTCGGTACTGATCATGTCCGGAGCAAAATGCGACAACTGCATAAACTTGTTCACGTATTCTGCTACTGTCATCTGCTGCTGACGGAGAGCTAGGAACTCAACCTCCTTGGCTCGAAACACATGAGCCGGGATGAACTTCCTCCTGAACTGTTGCTTGAACATCTCCCACACCGTAGCACTAGGAATATCTCTGAAGGAGTCTTTCACGCTCTTCCACCAAGTCTTTGCGACGTCCCTAAACATAGAAGTTGCTAGTCCGACCTTCTGCCGGTTCGTGCACACGACGGTCTCAAAGACATCCTCCGTCTGTTCCAACCACTGTTCTGCCTTCAATGGCTCTTCTATCCCATAGAACTCAATGGCTCCTCGCTTGCGGAATTTACCGTAGAGGGCATTCGGGTCACTCTCTCGAGGCTGCAAGATCACCTGCTGGTCTACATGCGACTGAACTGGGGCTTGGCTTTGTCGGTCTAACATGGTGGTAACTTGGGCTTGCAAGTTCTGCATCGATTGCGATTGTGCCTGAAGGGACTGGAATAGCATAAGGATGCGTTCATCTGTATTCGGTGTCTGTGGTGATGGTGCAGATCCGCTCTCGTTATTTCCGGCGTTCTGCTGAGAACCCGAACCTGATGCCATCCTGTAAAATGAAAAGAGTCAGACACAAACACAAAACAATAGCGCCCAACAAACCCCAAAGTCTAGAAAGAGCACAAAGAAATAACCGTATCCTCACCACGATCCTACATGCCTACATGCTTATCATCTAGAACAAGGAATGAGCAAGGAATGCTCTGATACCATACAATACGTATGTCACAACCCGAGCCCAGGGTTCGTGGGTTAGCAAAAGCCAAACCTAATGACACACATACTCCCGTGCATGCACACGTAGACCGGATCTAAATGCACACGCACAAGGGAACAAGCACACGTGCCAAGCAAGTATGCGGAAGCTGCAAATATCAGAAACATAAAACTACAAAGCAAGAAGAGGATACAAAGGACGGACTGACATAATTACATATGAAAGTTTTACAAAATGAACAAAAGATATATACAATGATAACAGGTCAAGTCAAATACAAGTTTGGAAACCCCAAAACAAAATAACAAGAACAAGACTCCAAAGATATGCATGCCATGAACGCTCTCCTGCGGAGTGATCACATCCACTCCTCTAGACCTGATGGGGCCCCGGGGGTCTCATCTGGAGCCTGGCCGACCGGCGAGGGTTCGGCAGGGGGATCTGGGCCTGCAACACCAAAAACAACCGTGAATACGACGATTCAGCAAAGTATAAACCATAGCAAGTTAACACACGCTGTATCTAACAGAATAAGGAACATCATGTGATTAAAGAAGGCATTTTCGTATACTAGGCTGTCATGCAAGAAAGAAATATGCTATGTGAATCAATGAAGACATGCTGTGTACATGACTAGTGGCTACTACATTACCATATGCTCCCAAAAGAGGGATCTTATAACATGCAAAGAACACCATTGTCCGGGCCAGGGTACAATGGGTCTCGGTTTCCTGGGGTCCGGTTCCCCAAGACAAAATCCATACTGCAGCAGGTCCTTATAAACTATACCAAATTCACCCCGTCGGGATCCTAAGGCTGAGGCTAAGTAGAGCCTGACCATACAGAGTCAATCATGAAAATCCTGAGTAGATCGTGATAACATATCATACGTGCAGATCCGTGAGTGAACATATCATACATGCATACTCAGGGTAAACAAACCAAAATGTGAAAGTAACGAAACATACGTAATCATGTAAAGTGTTGAGATCAATGATCGAATGCAATATGTTATGCAACAATTCATGTGAAATCGAATCATCTTGCTTTACAAACCAATTCTAATCTAGTTATCCGGTGTTTCTAACCGTGCATGATGATGTAGTTTTAAGTTATTCGATGCACCGTTGTCTAGTGTTGCCTTGAATCGGGCGGTGCACGAAGTCCCTTAAACCAACACCCATGGGGAGGTGCTTAACATCCGGATAACGAACATGAATGATTCGCAGCCCTCGAGATCATTCACGCGTTGTATCACATTCCGTTGGGCAAGTCTAGGTACTCTACATTCTATCATGAAGGCCATATCGGTCTTTTCTTTACACCTATCTTTGTTTTTTTCTTTCATTAGTCGAATGTGGATACGGCTTAGCCGTGTGTGGTCTACGGCTTAGCCGTGGCTGGGCCGTAGAAGGTCTGTCAGTTGCTGACTCTCAGTTATTCCAGAAAATGCACCCTGTATTGTTCTACGGCTGGGCCACGGCTGAGCTTCGGCTTAGCCGTAGGGCAATCCACGGCTTAGCCGTGCCCTAGCCGTAGAGGAAAACTGGGTTTTTCTCCTCTCTGGCTTGTGAGCCGTAGGTGCTATACTGCTTAGCCGTATCTGCACGAATACAAATTCCTGCAACCTGTACAGAATGTCTGGGAAAGCATCCAAATTGCAATTTATCAAGGAAGATAGACAAAGTAGTAGTCAAATGAGTATCAAATGGGCTGTAAACTCATGTTTCCATATCAATTCATGTAAGATCAACCAAATTCAATGCATACCAACATGGGTTCTCAATGTTATGGTTATACTTGCCTCAATTGGAGATCACTTGCACAATTGTAGTTCTTAAGCCCAAACACAATCTAATACAAATCAAAACAACATGCATGCATGAGGATTGGAGTCATAGACACACTATACAACAATGGAAACAAGAGGGAGAAGAACTAGAGAAGAGAGATGAGAAGGATGAAGGGATTTCCACCAACTCACCTCACATGCAAGAACCACAAGCTTGATCAATGGAGAGAAATCAAGTGAAGGAGGGAGAACTCCAAGTGCAGTGAGAAATGTTGAGAGAAAACGAGTGAAAGAACATGCCTTGGTCGATGGATGAAGTTTATATAAGTTAGTGGGTTGTTCAAATTGCAATGAAGGCCAAGTGAAAAGTGTATTTTCAGTTTGAGTCAAACTCGGGTCCAATCGAATCACACGACCTCGGTTGCAAATGACGTAGTTACGAAGGTTAACGAGCTCAACGAAGGACACGTGTTGACATCAAGATGATGCAAAAATGACCATGTCTAAGAAAAGCTAAAATTACGAAAAAGGGCATTGGTCTACTTAATCCAGGTCAAACTCAACCCAACTACCTGTCCATGACCCGTAACGAAAAGAAAACACAAACAAAACACGATTAGCAACAAAAACAAGATTAACTAACCGCTAAACGGGGTCAAGCTGGGTCGGAGTGTTACATGTACTAGCCATGGATTGATCTTAGGAAGTGAACAAAACTAGAATTTTCTTAGCAACTGAGAAGAAGAAGCAACCAGCATTTGTCCGCTACTACTCTTACTCTCGGTCCTAATTCAAAAATTTTGAAAAAATGGAATAAAGTAGGGAGAAAAGAAAATGAGCAAAAATGAGCTTTATATGGCTCATGTCCGGACAATGCACGCTTGAGTGATAGGGCCCATGCCATAACCACTGCTCCCTCACTTACTCACGGACACTACATAACTTAACGTGGTGGGGTTCCACAACACCACTGCCCTACTCAATCCCACAGTCATAAAACAAGCTACTGTTTCACTCTCTTTCCCACAATCACAGCCTTGGTAAAGGGATGGGGTCTATGGCTTGGCTAGGTCTACCTAGACCACTATCCCACTTAACCAGGGTCACTGAAATTTTAAGCAATGGGACCACTGCTTAAGTGGCCCATTCTCTTAAAATGTGATCATCAAAATTCCCACAGCATGTGGTCAACCCAAAAAAAAAAATGGATTTCTTACAACATAGTGAACCCACTTTGGATATCTTTTCAAAAAAAGCCAAACACTACTTAAATTTCAAATTCATTTTGGGTCAAATCCAATTTTGAGCCAAATTTGTTAAACCAAATTATTTTTTGGATCAAAATCCACAAGCCAATCTTTTTCAAAATTCCATCTCATTCTAACTCATGTCAAGTCAAGTCAAAACCTTAACTTTGATTGTTTGAAAATAAACCAAAATCTATGAAAATCCAAACCCAAATCCATTTGAAACCCAAACCTTGATTTTTCTTAAAACATCAGGGATTCTTTTTGTAAGTGTTCCCTATAGTCCCCAAAGAGATGCCATTTTGGATATCTATGACAAGTAAGTCATGAGAAAATTAAATCCACTTTCTATAATCCATACCAAATCCATAAAATTCTGAGATTTTCCAATTTTTGAGGCATTTCTTTTTGTGGGTGTTCCCCACAATCCCCACAGAGATGCTGCTTTTGATATTTGTGAAAATGTGGCAAAGAAAATCAGATTCCATTTGCTTTACCAAAATTTCATCATCAAACCCTTCATGGTTTTTAATCAAAATTTCAAAAATTTCAAGTCTAAGCTCACAACCTACCTTCACAAAACTACTTTTTTTTATTAAGCCATTCATCCATTCACATAGATTGGCTATTTTTAGGCACAATGATTATCATATTTTAATCATTTCACCTATAGGGGGCACATGTTAACCCATAAAAAATTACAAATGTTGCAATGAAGACATTATAAGCAAATTCCAATCAAAGGGTACATAAACCCTAGGATTACGGATTGCCAAGTCAAGTATTACATCTAGATGTTGAAAACTGATGCAACTCATTTAGAAGATTTCAGGTGAGTTCAAGGTGCATCAATTCAAATTTTAGAATTTGTGGACTTCATTAGGGCACTCAATTTACCTAGCATTAGACTTAAGGTTCACTGGTTAAAAACTAGGGGTCACCAAACACATTCAAGCTTCTGGGCTACCAAAGCGGCTAAAAATCATATGATAACTCCAAAGGATGCTTAGAAATGATGCTTCAAAGCTTGAATGCATTTGGAGGAAGCTCCTTAATGTCACTGTGGCAATTGATACTTCTACATGTCAGAATCGGCTAAAACTCCTGGAGCAAGCTCAAATTATATTCATGAGTGACTTAGTAAAATTTCAGGACAAGTGGATGTCATTTGACCCAAAGTCAACAACCATGTCAACTTTGGGTCAGTGACCCTTAAGCCATGAGGTCATTGACCAAAGTTCTATTTTTAGGTGACCAAAGTTGATGAAATCTAGACATAAACTTAAGTCGTGCTCAAAAGTGATCCTATAAATTATCAAGCCAAGAAGACTTCGTCTAACTCTACTTTAACAACATGGCAACTAGGAGTCCGTGACCCCCAGGTCATGGGGTCACTAATAAAAAATCCTACTTCTAGGAGGCCAAAGTTGATAAAATTTAGATCAAAGACCCAAAATATGCTCAAAGTCAATTCCCCAATATTTCAAATCAATTGAACATCATTCATGTAGAAAACAAGCTAACTGCCTGTAATGCAAGAAGATATTAACTGAGAAATGCAACAAGTGGGTCACTGGTCAAAATCCTACTTCTACAAGTCCAAACTGCATGAAATTTATATTGACACTTCAAGATGCTCTTGACATCAATCTCCCTAAGTTTCAAATCAATCCGAGGTCATCTGGGCCTCAAATAGTTGAAACAAAGGCCTATTTTTATGAAAAGTTAAAGGGATGGTTGACCAACATCAGAAGGTCAAAATAGGATGAAATTTCTATGAGACACTCAAAATAGTGTTAGACATTATCCCTCCAGGTTTTGTGAAGATTGAACATCATTTGGACTCCAAACAAATGAAAATGGGTTACATATGAAAAAACCCTGAAATTGGCTTGTTCATGACCACAGCCACGGTCACGGACAACTGTGAAGTGGTTTCTGGTAGTTTTAGTGGTTTTCTCTACTTTATTTCAAATGACAATTTCCCATATGTCCCTCAACTACCTCTGAAGTCTAAAAAAGACAAGTTTTGGCATTTGGGAAAGGGTTCGAAGCAAGTCCAAGCAAAGTTCTAAGAGGATTGAAGCAAGATTCCAACTACAATCACAAGTCTTCTCAAGCCCTACAAGCATTCAAGTTCACTTTTCTTCTCCTTCTCACTAACTTAAGGTGAGAAATAGTTCAGAGGAGGAGAAGGGGCATGTCTATCATTCAAGGAAGATGAGTGTCAAGACCATCGTACATATTAAGGGATGAAACCGCATTCCTTTGGTTCTCTAACTTGGAGGGCTTTAGGCCATTTTTGAAGTTGTGAACAAGCCTCTTTTAGCTTTATTCTTTTCCTTAAAAATTATAAGATCAGAATGACACAACTTTGGTTTTAGTTTGCTTGTAGAAAGCACCTTTTTTGGATTTGTAAAAAAATGATTTGTAACAAAAAATGATGATTACCAATGATTGTAGTCGATTCCACAGCCAAATCAAGCACTCTTGGTGGCCATTCAACAATTCAAAAGTCTAAAAGTATAAGTTCCAGCACTCTAAAGGCATCACAGATGCAAAACTAAGCAAAAATAGGGATAAATAGTGGCCATTTTGGCCACTATCTATCGAAGACTGTGGGTCACAATCACTAGCAGTCGCCAGTGACCATGGGCCACAGTCACTCCCTCCCTGCTTTTCTTTTTTTTTTTCTTTGAATTTTGGTCCTTTTTCATATATTTTCTAGTAATTTTTGAGTTTGGAGCACACTTGAGACTAGAGGGAGGGGTTGTAATTTTCAAAATCTTGTAAAAACCTGCATCTCCGAGGTCAAAGCATGAACCCATGTAAGCAAAGGGAATTTAATGATAAATAGTAATTATATTCCCATTCTAATTTATGTTTAAAATATGTGAATGTTGGACTTGAATCTGTTGCATTTCACATCACTTTTCGAGCGCATTTACCGATTGTAGGCCTAACTCCATTTGAGGTAAAATTTGTTGACTTATACAGGAGAGGCATTGACCAGCTTTAATTGTTGAGGGCATGGCTCATCATATGCCCAAAATAAATGAATAAAATATTATTAGAACTCAAGTGCATTGTAGTGCTCAATTCGATTATAGGCCAAACCCTAGCTAATGGTCAAAGATTTCTATGAAAAGAAATGGCATGAGATGAAGTAAGAATCTCAGCAAATGAAGGCATTGATCTTGAGCGACTTTGATTTTCTCTAATCCGAGCAATCAGAGCCCACCCAAGCACAAATCCAAAAGAATCTTTGAAAAATATTATTGATAAAAAATAAATTAGGCATCAAGCATGGGCCTATAAAAATTAAATTTTTTATGATAATTATTAAGAACTTTTTCATGGGGTCCTTGATGAAATAACTATAATCCTTAATTAAAGAAAGTTTTGAAAAATAGAATCGCAATTTGAACGCAACCTATTAACACAACTTAAACATGTCCACTTTGCAATTCAACATTAGATTTGATCCTAATATATTTTAGAGTACAAGATTGATCATAGAGGTTGAGATTCACCAAATACAGGAGGCTTTCAATTGGGTTTAGTTCTTTTGTGACTCTCATGACATGCTCAGTCGTACAAAGGACCAAGTCTTATTAGAGTAAGATTTGGCCACAACTTAAATGACTGGAGGCCGTTCATTATTAGTGGCTCGATTTTTCAATGGCTTTGCCCAAATGAAGAGTTCTCACTTATGCATCTCTAGAACAAAAGCCTTAGAAGATCCAGATTCTAAGTGATCTAAATTGGAAGGTTAAAGTCCTCATTTTTATACAAATCTTTCATTGGGGAGACATTTTGTTCCAAATCATGTCTCTATTAGTTTGACCCAACTCGATCCTCTAACAAACTGTTGCATCCTTATTGGAACCTCACCTATCTCTAGACTCCTAGCATGAGGTGATCCAAACTGGTTGATTAAATAGACTCAATTGGATTAATCTCATCTCCTTTTATAATTTCGTTTGAGGAGACGCCATCAAGATTCTCAACCCATACCCTCACACTCTTCTTCGATACAACTCCCCCAAAAACCACTTGTGAACATCCTATATTTAATTAAAAGAAAATTCCTATTTAAGGAGGCCTCAACTTGATCAATGTGCTAGTTAATTGTTAAAATGTTTGTATCATTTGGTTGGGTTACATATGTATTTGATATGATTTACATCATCTAAGGTTATGGCTCTTCAGTGGGCGAACTTATGAAGATTGGGGCCAAGACAAGATTGAATGATTATGAAACTTATAAATGATGTATTATAAAAACTTCATGTGTTTTCTAGTGATCAATTTGATTGTAGGCCTAACTCAATTTGAAGTGAAATTTGTTGATGACTTATACAGGAGAGGCATTGACACGCTTTAATTACTGAAGGCATGGCTCATCTTATGCCCAAAATAAATGAATCATCATCATCATCATCATCATCATCAAAGCCTTATTCCAATTATGTTGGGGTTGGCTATATGAATTCTGTTTCTCGATTCCGTTCTATTTTAAGCTAAATCCTTTGATAGTTAAACTTCGTTAAATCTGAATCAATGACCTCCATCAATGTTTTCTTCGGCCTACCCCTACCTCTTGATGGGTCATCCACCTGTATAGCTAAACTTTATCTCACCGGTGCCATTACCAGCTTACGCTCAACATGCCCAAACCATCGTAAATAGGTTTCTCTAATGTTATCCCTATTGGCGCTACCCCTAAATGCTCTTGATCGCTCATTTCTAATTTTATCTTTCCTAGTTTTACCACACATCCACCTAAGCATTCTTATTTCTACTACATCCATCTTATGAATATGCATCTTCTTAATTGGCCAATATTTTACTCCATATGTCATAGCTGGTCTAACCACTGTCCTCTAAAATTTGCCCTTCAATTTTGTTGACATTTGTCGGTCACAAAGCACTCCAGAAGCGAGTCTCCACTTCAACCATCCAGCTTTTATCCTATGCTCCACATCTTCGTCAATCTCCCCATCCTTACTAATTATCAAGCCTTAGTACCGAAAAGAATCTCTACGTGGTATCTCATGGGTTTCAATTTTGACAGTGGTTTCAACACTTTGTATATGTCCGCTGAAGTTGCAATATATATATTCTGTCTTTGTACAACTTATTTTAAAGCCTCTCGATTCTAATACCCCCCGTCATCTCTCAAGTTTTACATTTACACTATTTCTTGATTCATCCACCAATACTATATCATCTGCAAATAACATACACTATGGTACTTCTTCTTGAATATGCATAGTTAACTCATCAATAATTAATGCAAAGGGATAAGGGCTTAAGGTTGATCCCTAATATAAACCTATAGTCATGGGAAATCCATCTGTTTGTCCACATGTGGTTCTCATATTTGTTACTGCTCCTTCATACATATCCTTAAAATTTTCAATGTAACCTCTGGGGATATTACTTTTCTTCGAAACCCACAAAATTAAATTCCTCGGTACCCTATCATAGGCTTTTTCTAAATCGATAAAGACCATATATAGATTTTTCCTTTTTGCTCGATATTTTTCCATTAATTGCCTAGGTGAAAAGATAGCTTCCATAGTTGATCTTCTTGGCATAAAACCAAATTGATTTTCAAAGATCTTGGTCTTCCATCTTAGTCTTTACTCCATTATTCTCTCCTATAACTTCATAGTATGACTCATAAGTTTAATCCCTCGATAGTTGGTACAATTTTGTATATCTCCCTTATTCTTATATAAAGGTACTACAATGCTTCTTCTCTATTCATCTGGCATTTTCTTTGTCACAAGTATCTTATTGAATAGTCTACATAACCAACTCACCTCAACCTCGCCTAAGCATTTCCATACCTTTATCGGAATACCATCTAGTCCTGTTGCCTTTCCTATCTTCATTCGCTTCAATGCGTCCTTCACTTCTAGCGCACTAATTCTGCTGAGAAAAGTATGCTCTAATAATAACATATCCTCCTTAACTCTTATATCCCCCAAATGTTCTTTATTTAGAAGTTTGCTAAAATATTCCTTCCACCTTTCTTTAATGTCATTGTCCTTCACCAGAAAATTTTCCTTATTGTCCTTTATTCATTTGACATGATCTAAGTTCCTACTTTTCTTTTCTCTTATTTTTGAGAGCTTAAAAATATCATTTTCTCCTTCTTTTGTTCCCAACCTATTATAGAGGTCATCATATGCTTTGAACTTTGTACTACTTACTACTTTCTTAGCTTCTTTCTTTGCCTTCTTATACAACTCAAAATTTTCCATACTCTTAGTCCCCTACCAAACTTTGTAGTAATATCTTTTCTATTGAATAACTTTCTGAACCTCCATACTCCACCCACCATGTTTCTTTATTAATATGTCTCTTTCCTTTTGATTCTCTAAGTACCTCTTTTGGGATATTCCTAATGCAATTTGCCATTTGATTCCACATTAATGTAGTTTCTCCTTCAAGATTCCATTCTTACTTCTCAATCATTTTGTCCTTAAATATATTTGCTCTTTCCCCCTTCAAATCTCTCCACCTTATATTAGGGTCCATTTTGCTAACTACCGCTATCTTTCTACTTTTAATGAAAATATCTAAAACCCCGAGCCTATGTTGCTAGTCAAACTCTCTCCTGGGATAACCTTGCAATCTTTATAAGTCAATCGGTCTTATTTTCTAACTAGAAAAAAGTCTATCTGACTCCTATTATTCCCACTTTTATAAGTAATTAAATGCTCATCTCTCTTTTTAAAGTAAGTATTTGCTACTACAAGATCAAATGCCACTGCAAAGTCCAATATAGTATTTCCAAATTCATTCTTTTTTCCAAATCCTTGCCCTCCAAGCACTCATTTCCTCTATTATCTCTTTCTATATGCCCGTTTAAATCCCCTCCAAGGAAACTCTTATCCCTATTTGGAATTTCTCGTATTAAATCATCCATCTCCTCCCAAAATTGTTTTTTCATACTTTCCTCTAGTCCTACTTGGGGAGCATATGTACTGATGACATGAATTATGTCTTCCTCTAACACTAGTTTAATTGCTAAATTTTATCACCAAACCTCTTTACCTCTACAATTTTCTCTTTCAAATCTTTACCTACAACTATACCCACTCCATTTTTTTATTACTCTTTCCTGCATAGAAAAGCTTATACCCATCCGTAAGCTCCTTAGCTTTATTCTCTTTCCACCTTGTCTCCTGTATACAAGCCACACTAATTTTTCTTTTTTTCATTGCTTCAACCAACTCTATGCTCTTGCTTGTCAAGGTTCCTATATTCCAAGCAGTAAGTCTAATTTTTCTATTCCTCCTCTTCTTCTCATGGACTAACTTCTTTAACCACACTAACCCAGAGTCATGCGATAGCCCTTGAACTCAAGCACATTATAGTGATCAATTGAACTATGGGCAAACCTAACTATTGGCCTAAGATTTCTACGAAAAGAAATGGCATGAGATGATGTAAGATTATCATCAAATTGTAGCATTGATCTTAAGTGGCTTTGACTTCTCAAATATTAGCAACGATAGGCCATCCATAGCAAGAGCCCAAAAGAATCATTCAGAAATATTATTGATAAAAAATAAATTAGGCACAAAGCACGGGCCCATGAAATTAAAATTTTTTTTTTGATAATTAATAATAACTTTTTCCTGTGTTATTGAGAAAATGACTATAATCCTTAAGTAGAGAAAGCTTTGAAAAATAGAGTCGCAATTTGAATGCAACCTACTAACACAACTTAAACATGTCCACTTCACAGTTCAACATTAGATTTGATCCGCCTTATTTACTGTTATTTAAGAGTTAACATTTTTCTGGCAAAGTTTGGGTTGGATTTAAGTCAATTATACAATCTATATTTGACTTTCCAAGCCAACTTAACTACCTCATTCCTTGAACAATAACTTAACTTGAATGTGACATGTTAATTAAATGTTGACCTTCCCTGATAATTTTGAATGCCTGTCTGTTAACACTTCTTATCATCTGTTTGGTGTGACAATTTAAATGAATGGCATTTAGAATGAAAAGCTTTTTTCGAGTGGTGTAGATGGTACTTATCATTCATCAAACTTTTTATCAGTCTTTGATCCTAACTTGTTTGGGGAACCTAAATAAAACTTTGCACTTTTTATTTCTTTGCACCCTACTATTATCCACCAATACTTGAAAGTATTCACAATCATATCAAGTATTTTGTTATGCATTTTAAAATTTTCTCATATTTAAACACTTGCTAAAATATATTATATAAAGTAAAAATTATTCATAGTTGATAGCGAAAGGATGGGCTTTTTTAAGACTTTCTCACATATTATTTATTAGATTTTGTACTCCATAAATATTTGATTGTGAATCTACTTGTTAATGGTTGGAATAGTTTTATTTCTGTATTTCTAAAATTCCAAATATGATTAGAGATTCGTAGTTAAAATTGGGAAGGAAGAACACTTCTGGTTAGGACTACTTCTGGCATTAGGAATAAAAATCCTTGAGTTTGTGTTGGTGAAAAATCAATAAAAATTAATTGGAACTAAGTTATGATTGAAATCAATATCAAAATTGAGAGTCAACCATGAAATCAAATTGACCTCTCATAATATATAATAATTCCAAACAGAGAAGAAAAATCAAATGGACATTTTAAAGCTAACCTAATCCTTGGAATGCTGGTTGTTGTGTGTTTGAATGTTTGTCCCAACAAGTTAGAAGCAAGACCTCTTTTCTGTGTTTCCATCTCTTTGATTGTCAATTTTGTCATAGCTTTATTTTTGTAAAAATGAAATTTTATATAGATATGTGCTTTCTCAATATAGAATTGAAGTTTCTAACATTTTTTTTTGTTTTTGCACGATATGAACATGGTGAATTTAAAGGTATATTTTATTAGGGATCTTACTACTTAATCCATTTAGGTTGAGTTGAGGGATTTTATATTAATAAAGTTCCAAGAAATAGGGCAAGAGATTTAGTTACATGGTACTCACAAATGGGTCCTAATTTCCTTGTGAATTGTTGAATTCAACATTTTTTCAATGTAAGCAAGAAGCATGTATTCATTGGAGTTGGTTCAAAATACCATCTTTTAACTATTTGGTGGTTGTTTTTATTTATAGCAATTTATTGAAACTAGAGGATGTTGTGATTTTGACATCACCCGTTGTGCACATCCATGAATCACAAGATCAACAAGGAACCAACCACACACACAAGAAGAGACACAGAGATTTACGTGGTTCACCTAAATAGGGGTACATCCACGGGCACATAGACGATCATCTTCACTATCACAAGTAAAGCATAAAAAGACTTTTACTCTCTCACATCATCTCTCCTACGTGGTGTAGAAACACCACGGGTAAGAGAGCTCTTACCTCTCTTCAACGTAAGATATAGGGTTACAGACTATACACATATATAATCTCCACTTTCTTGGCTGCCAAGAAAGCCCCGGTACAATTACCAAAACACCCTTAACTTTAAACCAGCCACTGGCTAACCCAGTGGAGTATCTGGCTAAACCGAAATACAAGACATAAACCCAACAGAGGAGTGGCACCACAAAAAGAGATGGATTGGTTATTACTATTTTCATAGAAAAGAGAGATTTGTGAAGAGAGGAATTCGATATCCTGCCTTATTGTTTTGACCATACATTGGTGGGTGCTGCTGTTTCTCCATTGTATTTTCACATTCATTGTTTTTGAGTAGTATGTTAGAAAGATGATTTCAAGGCCATTTTTTAGATTCTATTTGGAATAAAATTCTCTATTGAGATAAACGTCACTACTATTATTTAGTCTTTTTTCAAATTAATCCTAAGAATCTTATTAGTAGACCAACTTTTGTATTTAATCACAGTAGATCATTTTCTTACAATGCTATTAATACATACTTTGGCCCGCTTTTATATAAGTATACATATTTATTTTCATTTCAGTCTATTGTTAAAGCTTGTTGCTATTTCTCTCTCCATAATTTTTAACATGCATTATAATTTATTTCTCTATATCAATTTGTTGACTTTTTTTATTGTCTTTTATATTTTTTTTCCTTTCCCAATCTTACACATTCTAAGAACAAGTATGATTTCCTAATTATTTATTAAATTTACTAATTTAGACCTACTCAATTTCATGTTTTGACCTCTCAATATCATCTCAATTTAATTTAATTTTTTACATAATCTTGAGCACCTTTTACACATTTTAAAAGTCCCCTTACTACTAAGATCTCTTGGTTTCCTCCTAGATAGGATTTTCAAATGGTCATCATAAAAATGAACAAAACAAAGCAAAAGACTTAAATTAAGTCTAAACTCCAAATCAACCGAAAAAAAAGGTTCAAATAAGGAACCTGTGTTTTTTATTTTTGCAAGGGTGTTACCACCGAGATCCTAGTGACGCCGGTGCCTACTCGAAACACTTACAAGACAGTGGCATTCATCACTTCGTGTTCATGGTCTTCTATCAGATGACTTGAGCAAACCCGTTGACGTCACAACCTACTCGAAACAACTTCAAAATGAGGCAAGCTTTGCCAGCAGTTTTGCCTTGGCCTCCTAATGGACATTATCTATTTCAACGTACAAGTGCACCTTCAATTCATTGAAATGGACAATGATCTCTAGGTGGCTGAAGCCATAACTGTAGATGGCAACTATGTTGAAGTTGCTTGGAGCAGGTGGTGGCATCTCCGGGTGTCTCTAGGCAGTAAGTGCTTGACTAATCTGTTGGCTTTCCATTGTTAGTCAATGCATGTTGCAAGTGAGTAGTGAATTTTCTCAGGTTGAGGGCATTGAGTAATCCAGTGAGGATAAGGGGCTAGGAAGCTTGTTAATCTATGGGTTGAGTGAATGATGTTTGTTTTAAAATGAATGGTATGATTCTTAGTGTCATGCAAAAAGTCTAAGACAGATTGAAAGTTGCATGATCTCGTCAAAAGAGCTACACTGACAATCGTCGTAGACTTCTCAAGTTTCAAGTGGGAGACAAGATTTTCTTGAAAGTTTTACCAATGAAGGGTACTATCAGGTTCGGATAAAAATGCAAGCTTGCTTTGCGATTCGTAGGACCATTTGAAATTCAAAGTAGAGTCGGAGATCGAGCCTATTGGTTAGAAATACCACCTCAACTTGTTGGAATTCACAATGTGTTCCACGTGTCGATGCTTAGAAGATATCCTCCAAACGTTTCTCATCTCCTCGAGATTGGTGACATTCAAGTAAAGTCAAATACAAGCTATGAAGAGCGACCTCTTCATGTCACTGACACAAAGAAACAAGCGCTGCGTACTAGTACTATTAAATGGGTATAAATTTTTTAGGAACATCAAGGACCAGAAGAAGGTACCTAGAAGCTTGGGGAACAAGTTCAAGAGAAGTATCCAGACTTTTTTCTAAGGTAGGTTGCATTCGGTTGACCAAATGATCTTAACGAGGGGGAGGAAGTAAAGTCTAAACCCAAACTAATCTCGATTTACAATAATTAATCTTATTTTCCCATATTTAATGCTTATTTAGACTAATTGAACTCAAATCCCCGTGGGTTTGGGTCATGGATAGGTAGATGGGTTGGGTTTGAACCTTACTTAGGTAGTCAAGAACCCTTTTATATTTAGAGTTACATGGTTTGCATCATTTTGGCACCATATTAGTTACATCATGTGTATTTCATTTTATGGGTCATCTTTCATAATTGGCTCAGCTCAATCCGGATCCATTTTGGCCCAATTGGAGTCTAATTGACTCAAACTGTAATACTCCAAAAAAAAATAGTGGACTTGCATGCAAATTTTAGAAAAATTTGATTTAAAGAGGGACTAACTATCATTTCCTTTTCATCTCCTCTTGAGATTTGTTGGAGCTTTAACTTCTTCCTCTCTTTGACTCTCCTTGACATGAACTCTGAGGAGTGGAGCTATTGCATGTTGGAGCCAAAGCTCCCATTATCTTCCTCATCATTTTCTTGCTTGTCTTGTCCATTGGAATCTCTCAATTCCATCTCCTCTTTACCTCTACAACTTTCTAAGATGTGGATCCCATCATTGTACCATTCTATATCTTTGAGTTCAAAAGAGTCAAAGAGACTCAAATAAGCAACATGCATGCATCTCATACCCAATTTACCCATTACATGTCTTTGCATGCGGTAAGATTATCTTCTATTGAAGCCTTCTCCACCATCAACCAAGGGAGAAGTTGATTTTGGTTAAGCATTGAAATTAAAGGAAAGTATAAGAGTGTATATTACTCATCTATGTCCATCTATGTTGACTTTTGAAGAATCCTCCTTAAATGCTAATTTACAACTCTTTCACATGTTGATTTAAGAATATGTGATGGATTAAGTGATAATGAGTACGGTTATAAAATAATGATGAAATGTAGCTATTAAAAGATGTATGATGATAGTTTGGAGCAAAGGAAACCATATTGGAACCAATTCAAGAGTTCTATACTGGACTGAACCCTATACTGGAATAGCTTTAGAAAATCTGAAGTTTACGACTAAGCGGTAAGTACACTACGGCTTGGAATCCAAAGAGCCAAAATTTGACTTTCTTCTATGGCTAACCCCACGGCTGAGCCGTGAAATGCACTATGGCTAAGCTGTGTCCCAGCTGTAGGCTAACCACGGCTAAGTCATAGGCCAATATACGATTGAGTCGTAATTACGGAAGAAATTACTTTAAAACCTTGTGCACATGGCTAAGCCATGGCCCATTCATGGCTAAACCATAGGGACACAATGAACTTAGGTAAATTAGGAATATTCAAAGACCAATTAGGCCCTTAAATATAGTACCTTTGCCTCAAACAAATTAGCCCATTGGTAATTAAATACTAAGGAGGAAGAGTGTAGAGCTGTCCCTCATACCCTTTGTTTTTCTGGTTGCTTTTTCGATGTCATGTCATAGGAATTGACATAAGAAAAGGTGTCTAATTCTATACAATGTAATGTCAAGAATCTAGTAACACATCAACACCAGACGTTTTATAAAAACACTATATTTAATGACTACAAAAACATGAATTATCTTAGCATAGGGTTGGCTAGTAAATAACCTTGATAAATTCTCAATTCAAATGCATTTATATTGTTTAAGCAAACCTTGCCCTTAACATGATCGAATGATGTACCCATTTTTCTCAGTGAACCTTGAGTTAAGATTGGTGACAGAGTTTCTATTGAGCGTGAAATCGTGAGCTAAGATAGAGGTAATTAGGGTTAAGAGGGTTAGAGCCTTAGTAGCTCATTTAAGTATACATTGTTTGAATAATAATTACTTCATTTAATTTCAATTTTTATGACTGAATACGATCTCAAGACCGGTATACATTTTAATACACGAATGAGTCGATCACTATGTATGATAAGTAAGAAAGTATTAATTATGATCAGTTTTGATACATTGAGTCGGCACCACTTAGCTTGTACCCGAAGGAGGTTCGACAGAATCAAATGAGGGTATTTTATATGTTAACTACTGCAGTATTTATATGAAGAGTTGGTCAGCGCTCTTAGGATAACTAGATAGTCTTGGCCAACCGCTAGTGATTTTCCATTATATGATAAACTCTCCTTTGAGAGAAGATAGCCATGTGGATACCAGTTAATATGTTATTGTATTTCTATTTATGATTCATTACTCATGCTTATTCACATGCATAATATGCCTAGCTTCCGATTATTGCTCTCTTTTAGTCAATATGTTTTTAATTCACATCATAGTCTTATATATCCTTGCATTTGCTTAACCACCTTGTTAACAGTGCTACCCTTGGTATCACAAGTGCTGAACCCAATGCCAACACGATAGTCGATGCGCCCTTGGAGGGAACCCCAACGGTACCCCAAAGTGTAGATGAGTGGAACGAGGATAATGTCTTCTACTAATCATCTTACATAGAGTGATAAGGGGTTTCATTTTGAGTTTACTTAAGTTTTAGTCATGCTTGGATTGTTGTTAGAAATGCCATGTTTATCGTACTATTTGGGAGCCTTAATTGATGGACATGTGTTTTTGGATTCGGATATGTCTTATGCAACTTAGTATTAATATGTGCATGTGGATGGATTAAATAATAGACCTTGACTTATATTAACGAATGAATGAATGTGGTTTTATTAATGCCTATGATGAATTATAGGTGAATTCTCTATGTTTTCACTTAATTGTGCAAAATGATTGTTACGTGTATATGGATCTTCATCACACATACCTATGGAATCTCCCTTGTAGTAGTTCGTACGTGTCTGGACATGGCACGGATTATTACGGGATTACGTCTGTCACGCCTTGGAATCCACACTAATCCCCAAATCCAGGGTTCGGGGTGTGACAGGAGGTTAATAAATTGAAGAATTATTTTATCCAAGTTACATGAATTCTAAAAAATCCATTACGAACCCCACACAAAAGTCCATAACTGTAAAATCTTCTGAAAAAAAAGGCAAAAGAAGTATATAAAATTATCAAAAGAATTGAAGTAACAAAAAAAAAAAAGAAAAAAGAAACATAGTAATGAAGAAAAAGGAGAAGGCATTGTAAATACCACATAAAGAACCTAAAGAGACAACCCAAATTATATCAATACCATATACAACCCAAAAAACTCTAGTACCCACCACATAGCCAACCTGCATCCAATGCAAAATCCATTCTGAAACCCAAGACCATCTATTTTACCGTTGCCCAATAACTACCAGGAGCCAAATATCCACCCATACCCATACACACGGTAATCGCAAAAGCAATACAAAGAGAAGTTTTAAGAGAGAAGAGAGATCAGTATGGATGAATTTATAGAGTGAGTTACCAAGTTTCTCTCTCTAATTGTTATGAATGTCCAACCCATTTGAGTCTTACCATTGTGATTCTTTGGGTCAGTAAGTCATCGGTCATGGCCAAGTGGACCCCACATCAATAGAATTATGGACTTGTATCACTATGATTACCCCAATCTTCTTTGTAAAGACATGATCACACCTCACAATTGCCACATTACACACCACTAACCATCTTTTTTCATGTACTCCAAATACATGGATGGTTCAGAAATAAAAAGTAATAATAAAGAATAATGGTTGAGATAATACCCCTTCAAAGTGGGCCGTGTTAGATCCATGGGCTTAGGCCCCACAGAAAGAACCTAGTCACTCTTTTTTTTAATGGGTTACATTAGGTATTAATTGGCCAAGCCCCATTGATTCGACCATTGACTCAGGACCTCGATTGAATCTGGCCCTCTTAATTTTCTATAGACTTAAAGTAAGAAGCTTTATTTTGGCCACTAAATAAAGGTTGGGGTCCTAACCTTATATGATTATTGTAATCATCTACTCATGGTAAACTAAGACTTCATGTAGATGGAAGGTTTCGAGATTAATTTGTATCTAATCATCTACTTGTGGTCAATTAAAATTTCATGTGGATGAAAGGTTTCCAAATTAATGCGGTAAGAGGGATTGTTTCAAGAGAGATTTTAGGAAAATATAAAAGAAAGGGGGTGGATAAGATAGATATAGTGTTTATAGTCCATAATATATCATGACATCATTAAGGGCATGCCACGTGTTGCTTCCTCCTTCTGTCTGACCAAGGGGGTGAATTCTCTTCATATATATAACGTTATGTTCAATTTTTAATAGACCTTTGTTTCCTTTCATTTTATAGCACAAGATTTCCATATGTTCACATTTTTTTTTTCAATTTTCTTTTCTATTGATGGTTGTGGTGAAAAATGAATGGTCTTGATTATGTGATACAAGTGGAGTGTAGTGAAGCCGAATTTCCAATTTTATAGAATTTACAAGCTATGGAATTTAGATGTCCTAGTTTGATTTTTCTCTTTTTCTTTAAATTTAGACATACTGATTGTAAGAAATATATAATTTCTCCTTTCAACGTAGGACGAGTAAACTTAATTTGTGGTACTACAGAAAATGCGAGGTTCAATCTCATACCTAAAACAGTAGGGTTTTTTGTGTCTAATGATTTGATTGGTCGCTTTACAGGCTTTGATACGTGATTTTCGATCAAATATTTGTTCAATTGTACATTAAAAAAGGTTGATTGCTAGAAAGTACTTTTCATAATATTTTTTAATCTACACTAATTCTATTTTTTTATCTATTAAAGGGACCCGCAAATGTTAAATATACACTCATTTAATTTTTATGTGTAATTTTTTATTTTTTCACAATATAAATATAGTAATAAAAAAATAGTTGATATAAATAGGACACTAAGATGAAAAAGAAGGAGATCTACAATGGAAGAAATAAACCGCTTCAACGGCATTTTTCTCGATAATGCTATTTTTTGCGGCAATTTTTTGCCACCGTAAAATATAATGCTTATGCCTCAATACTATTCATCTCAGAATAAATTATGGAAACTGCAACCAAAAAATATCACCAATGTAGAAAATGACCCTATTAGTGGAAAAAAAAACCGTCACTCAAGGTCATCCCATAAAACCTTTTCAGTCTCTTTTTTTGTACTGCGTAAAAATCACTAATGACATGAAATCATTAAAGCCATTTGAATGGACAAATCAGATGACTTTTAGTAGGTTAATATATATATATTTAACACAACACAGAAAAGTTTTGATTAAATATGCATGATGATAATTTTCTCAACAAATTCATATCTTGATGATTTTTACCCATAGAAGCAATAAAGCAAAGGATATTAATAGGACGTTGAGAATCATTTAGGCAGGGTTTGTAATTTCAGTCACTTACATTGTGTTTTAGTTGAGTCAAGGCTTATTAGTTCTCAATATGGAAGTTAGCCAAAAGCGCCCACCAAATTGAATCTCATTGGATTTCATCTTGCGATATTGACAATTTCAAAAAAATTCATATAAAAATTATCATTATCTTTAAATTTTAATTTAATGATTTTCATTTATAAACATTGTAAATCGTGAAATACATTACCCGTACTAAGCATAGGCATGTTTTGCTAGATTTCATTTTACCCACTGGCACATTGTGATGATCCTATTTAGTGGTGGGCAGGGATTTTTGTTTTACAAGTGCGGACCCAAACTGACAACTGTGTTTTGGGAACGAACCCAAGAATTTCATGTGGGTTAATTTTGGGGCAAATGCTAGAATTTTATATGAATTTTTGAAGTGGAGTCAGAATTTTCATTATGATTTTAGAATTAGATCGGGAACCAATGGGTGAGACTACCCTCACATGGTGCACATGGATCCACCCATCGACCTACTCAATACATGAGTCTTCACTGGTACACACCTCAAACCCCATATATTTTAGATTACAAAAAGATTATAAGATTGATCATAGAGGTTGAAATTCACCAAATACGGGAGGCTTTCAATTGTGTTTAGTTCCTTTGTAACTCTCACGACATGCTCAATTGTACATAGGACCAAGTCTTATTAAAGTAAGATTTGGCCGCAACTCAAATGACTTGAGGCCGTTCAATATTAGTGACTTGAATTTTCAATGGCTTTGCCCCAATGAAGAGTTCTCACTTATGCATCTCTAGACTGAGAGCCCTAGAAGGTCCAAACTCTAAGTGATCCAAATTGGAAGGTGAAAGTCCTCAATTTTATACAAATCATTCACCGGGGAGACATTTTGTTCCAAGTCATGTCTCTATGAGTTTTACCTAACTCGATCCTCTAACAAACTATTGCTTCCTTATTAGAACCTCACCTATCTATAGACTTCTAGCATGAAGTGATCTAAACTAGTTGATTAAACAAACTCTATTGGATTAAACTATTCTCCATTTATATTTTTCCTTTAGGAGAAGCCATTGAGATTCTCAACCCATATCCTCATACTCTTCTTCAATACAACTCCTCTTAGTAATTGCTTGTCAACATCCAATATTTAATTAAAAGAAAAATCCTATTTACAGGAGCCTCAACTCGGTCAATGTGGTAGTTAATAGTTAAAATGTTTATAACATTTGGTTACGTTACATATGTATTTGATATGATTTGCATCATCTAAGGTCGTGGCTCTTCAGTGGACGAACTAATGAAGAGCTAGGGATATTACAAGATTGAATGATTATGAAACATATAAATGATGTAGTATAGAAGCTTCATGTGTTTTTCAGTGATCAATTCGATTGTAGGCCTAACTCCATTTGAAGTGAAATTTGTTGATGACTTATATAGGAGAGGCGTTGACCAGTGCTAATTGCCGATGGCATGGCTCATCTTATGCCTGAAATGGTTGAATAAAATATTATAAGAAATCAAGTGCATTATAGTGATCAATCTGACTATAGGCCCAACCCTAACTAATGGCCTAAGACTTCTACAAAAGGAAATGGCATGAGATGATGTAAGAATCTCAGCAAATAGAGGCATTGATCTTGAGTAGCTTTGATTTTCCCAAATGCCAGCAATCATAGCCCATCCATAACACGAACCCAAAAGAATCTTTCAAAAATATTAGTGATAAAAAAGAAATTAGATGTAAAGGGAGGGACCAATAAAAATTAAATTTTTTGATGATAATTAATAAGAAAATTTTCATGGGTCATTGATAAAATGACTATGATCCTTAATCGGGTAAAGTTTTGAGAAATTGAGTCGCAATTGGAATGCAACCTACTAACTCAACTTAAACACATCCACTTCGCAGTTCAACATTAGATTTGATCGTCCTTCTTTGTCGTCATTTTAAAGTTAACATTTCTGGGAAAACTACGGGTTGAAGTTAAATCAATACGAGCTATTTGACTTCCCAATTCAACTTAACCCACCTCTTTCCCTGAACAACAACTTATCTTGAATGTGACATATTAATTAAATGTTGACCTTCCCCAATAATTTCGAATGTGTGTTTGCTGCAATTCTTATCATCCTTTTGGTGTGACAATTTAAATGAATGGCATTTATAACTAAATTTTTTCCCACTTGTCTAGATGATACTTATCATTCATTAAATTTTTTATTAGTCTTTGATCCCAACTTGTTTAGGGAACCTATATAAAACTTGGCACTTTTTATCTCTTTGCACTCCACTAATATCCACCAATACTTAAAACTATTCACATTCATATCAAGTATTTTGTTATGCTTACTTAAATTTTCTCATATTTAAACACTTTATAAAACATATTATAAAAAATAAAAATTGTTTATAGTTATTAGTGAAAGAATGGGTTTCATTAAGACTTTCTCACATATTATTTATTAGGATTTTTTACTCCACAAATATTTGAGTGCGGATCTACTTGGTAATGGTAGGATCAGTTTTATTTATATATTTTTAAAATTCCAAATATGATTGGAGATGGGTTCTTAAAATTGGGAAGGAAGAACTCTTCTTGTTAGCACTACTTTTGGCATTAGAAAGGAACATCATTAAGTTTTTGTAGGTGAAAAATCAATAAAAATTAATTGGAATTAAGTTATGATTGAAATCAATATCAAAACTGAGAGCCAATCTTGATATCAAATTGGCCTCTCCCATTATATAATAATTGCAAATGAAGAAGAGAAATAATATTTAGGAGGATGGACATTTTAAAGCTGACCTAGGCCATGGAATGCTGGTTGTTGTGTGTTTGAATGTTTGTCCTCGCAAGTTAGAAGCATGACCTCATGTTTGTTTTTTCATCTCTCTTTTCACCAATTTTATCGTAGCTTTATTTTTGTAAAAATGAAATTTTATATATATATATATATATGTTTTCTCAGTATACCAGCCCCAAGAATCAAATCTGTTTGGCCAGCCAATTTCGGCTACTCATCCATTTGTCCTGAAGCTAAAAATAAAAGCATGGATGAAATCGATTCATGGAAAAAAAAAACTAAGAAAAGGATAAAAGAATCCAAAGCAGGTTACCTTGATTACCAAAAGAAGTGATGAGGGGCACGCTAAGGTGGGCATCCCAAATGGAGAGGATGCTGCTCCTTTTCCCCTATGAGAAGACCCCCGTTTGGAGTTCTTAGTCAAAGGTTCCTCAGGGATCTTTCTTCTTCACCAGAGGTTGTTGTCGCACCACTTTCTTTGACCTGCTTCTCTTCCTCGAAGGAACAGTAAGGCCCAGAAGATGAAACACCCAGGGTGGATGTAGAAGGTGTGATAGTTTCGGAGGAAAGAGTTATATTTGTATCTTCTCGTGGGCCAAAATGAATGGTACTGAAACTCCCACTACAATAGCCTATCTACAGCCCTGCATATTCTTACACATGCTTTGTAAGCCCAACCCTGTCAATTCCAACTGTCTCTTTAGCTTAGGTTATCACTCCTAAAGGCACACCCAGAAGTCCAAGCTGCAAATGGATGTACAACTTTTCACATACCATTCAGCAAACCCAATGGAGAAATGGGTATTGATGAGCTTCAAGGATGGGAAGTGAGCCCTAGTATTGACTGCCACAAAGAAATTCTAGGAATTCCTTAAATCCAAAAGAGTTCATCCTCAATGCCTACCCTAATTGAACCGGGATAACCACAGATCCCTTGGGTGTAACCGAATTGCTTGGCAAAACGAGTTGGCACATGTGGTTAGATGTGCACTGCATTATTGTGCCTGTAGATCAGATCAGCCGAACGAATAGACGCAAAGTACTTCTTCTCATCATGGGTCAAGGTGTGAAGCCAAAAGGTAGTATTCTGGATGTCAATTTGTGGCTAAGCAGACGCTAAACTCAATCTAGATCTCCCAATGTGGTAAATTGCAAGCAACAAAACACAAAGTCACAATAAACTTGCAGATGCAGTCATGCCTTCTAAAAGGGAAAACACTCCTCGGAGCCGTGAGCAATTGCTCTGTAGAAAGGAAGCTCACCGTCGTTTCCAAGCTGATGCAAACCAATGCAATGGCACACAAACCAGGCGTAAAGAAGGTGCTCTGAAAAGGCTCTATTAATGGGTCGAGCCAAATGCACCAAATAGCCTACACTCTACAACTCTTCACAGAAGTAACTAGCCAATGCAAGAGCCAAAGCATATTTTGTTCTGAAAGCCACTCTACAGGCTGGGAAAATGCGACAGGCTTGTACCTCCTTTCCACTACCAACAAATATAACTTCAGATAGCCATGTTGTAAGGTACATAGTGGCTGTCCTTCTTCTCCTCATGTCCCCACAAAATTACTTCCCCACCTGTGCAAGGAAATTGGGGCACAATTCAAAAGACACAATGGGCTTGGTACCAAGTTTGACAACTCTCCGATAGAACACATTGAGATGATCGAAATATGGGCACTCTACTTCTGCAAGCCCTTTCTTCTCCTTCTTGCTTCCAATGAGATTGTCAACCCAATAAATGGTCTTTGCTCGATCACCACCCTCTCAGGATAAGTCATAAAGAGCAGACATTTGATAAAAGACAACACGAAATTCTTTGGAGTAACTATTCAAGTATTCATGGGAAGGGATCACCTCCTCATAAAGCTCTCCCAAAACACAAAACCTGAACACATCTTCAAACTCAGGCAAAGCAAACCCCCAACTCTACATTCGGAGTAATGAAAGTATTGGCAGCAGGGCAGAAGAGCTCTATGATCGCCCTGCATATCCTTTTCTGAGACAACTTACTATATCTTAGATCACAATGATGGCTTCATACACCCCTGCTGCACGAAGGATGTCTTCACATTCTTTCAAAATTGTATCTGTCTAAGATGACCAATTCTTGGCATGGATAAACCAACCCTAGCGAGTATAAATATCCCTAATCCAGCTGCTACCATCACCAGTAAGTACTCCTAGTTTGATTGGTTTGAGCTGAGGAGCAGAAGAAACTTCAAGCAACTAAGGATGGCTTGGCATCAACGGTTCATAGAAATAATCGAGCCGTTGCAAAAGAAAGGCGTCTAATGAATGAAGTGACTATCGGGGGAAGAGTAACTCTGCACCCAGGTAATGACCCGATCGTCTTGGTAAGGAATGGTGGACTAAATCTCTCCTATGATCAAGGATCCCCTCCTATATTGCCATATGGTAGAAACCTCAATGCGACGACCTTCCTCATTAAGGCAACAGCAAGTCACTTATTTATTTCTCTTCTCGTAGCTAAATGGAACTCGTCCATCCCCACAAATATACTTGAGATTGGCCAAAGAAACTTGAGTTTGATCTTTCTACTGATCACTCTCGAGAATTTCGTGAAATAGAAAGGTTTCGATGACCAAGAAATTAAGAGCAAGCCATAACAGTAGAAGAGGAGGCAACTTTCTTTCTCTTATCTGACAAGCAAAATGGGGTAAGAATAGGAAGAAAAAAAAACGGAAGTGAATCCTTGCAAACTCGATGAAGTATAGAAAGGTTTCGACGAGCAAGAAATTGAGAGCAAGCCATAACAATAGAAGAGGAGGCAATTTTCTTTCTCTTATCTGACAGGCAAAAAGGGGTAAGAAAAGGAAGAAAAAAAAAAAAAGTGAATCCTTGCAAACTCAATGAAGTATAGGGACTTGCTAATGGGTTCAAGGTTGTGAATTCCCCAGCCAGACTTTGCAATAAGAAGCGCACCAAGAATGTTATGGTGTAAGGTCCAAACCCAAATTAATCTTGATTTACCAGAATTAATTTTGTTTTATCTTAATTAATACTTATTTAGACTAATTTAACTCAAACCCCCATGGGTTTGGGTCATGGATAGGTAGTTGAGTCATGTTTGAACCTTACTTGCATAATTTTGGCACAATATTAGTTGCATCATGTGTAATTCATCTTGTGGATCATCTTCCATAAATGGCCCAGCTTAATTTAGATCCGTCTTGGTCCAACTAAGATCCTATTTGACTCAAACTGTAATTTTCTCATAAAAGGTGGACTTGCTTGTAATTCCAAAAAATCTAGATTTAAAAACCAACTCCATTGTTCCTTCTTTGCATCTCATTCTTCATGTCACTGGAGCACTTCGTCTTCTCACCTTCACCTTCTTCTTCACCAACAGTTGGAAATTGATCTTAGGGCTGTGCATGTGGGACTAAAGCTTCATATTGGACGTCTTTCACAAATAGAAATTGCACACGTTCATGCTTACTGTTTACGGCAGTTTTTAACATTTGAAATCAGACTTGAAATGCATTTTAAAACAGTTAACAATCAGTCCTAAAACTGTCAAGAAAACTAACCCTTGTTCAAGAAATTGTGTGACAGATTTGTGAATTGTTTTAACTACTTTTACACACTGATTTTTTCTGTGTTAAAAAGTTGAGGATTCAAATCTAAGACTGAATTAATTTTGCAACAAAAATCTGATTTTTGAATGTTTATTGGGGGCGCACATCATTCTAATGCATCATACCCTCACAAGCCTCATTCATTCATGCATTAAAACATTCTTTTTTATTAGATTGGTTTACTTATTTCTTTTATCTCGTAGTTTGTTTTTTTCAAAGTTTGCATTGTTATTCATCATAGATTAGTTTAGGGAAGTTTAAGTTTCAATTTTTTTTATTTTTAGAAAGATCGATGTGTGAAAATTTAGGATAGCTTTTTCTTAATTTAGAAAGTTGTGTTGTTTAGTTGTTTGTATAATTGTATTCTATGTTGCTGTTTCCATTTAGAGTTTCTTCTAAACTTAAAAATATATTTTTTTTAATTGGATTTTGAAATCTATGGTTTTTTTAGAAAGTGTAGATTCTTAGCTTAATTTATTTTCTAATTTAGGAAATCCTTGCTTCTTTCACTTTTGTTTATTTTGTTTTTAACATCGTTTAATTTAGTAAGTTTTTAATTTTAGTTTTATTTTATTAGAAGTTCTAATGTGTGTTTTGTTTTGTAGATTTTTTTATTTTTAGGAAGTTTTAGAATTTTATTTAGGTATTTAGGCAAGTGACAAATTGAACATATCTTTAAATATAGCTCCCTATGGATTCGACCTCGTACTTACCGGGATATTACTACATTGCAGCTCTACACTTGGAGTTGACGAACAAGTTTTTGATGCCGTTGTCGAGGAGCACCAGTAAAGGTAACTGTTACAACCCGAGTCCAGGAGATCGGGGGTTAGCAAAAACCTAACCAGCAACACACGCACTCCCGTGCATATGCACTTAGACCCGGTCTAGATGCACACGCATAAGGGAAAACACACGTGCAACACAAGTATGCAGAAGCTGCAAATATCAACATGTGACACGAGACACACAAGAAACAAAAGGAATGATATCCAAAGACTGAAATAAAGGTCGGAACATACAAATTGGGATCCAATCACGATGTATAGAATATGAGTACAATCAATGACATGAAAAGAAAGCAATATGCATGCATGCAGAAAACAGTCGCACTCTAGTGGAGTGATAACATACACTCCGCGATCCTGAAGAGACAGCTGGAGTCTCCCCTGCAAACTGACGACCAACAAGAACACGGTTGAGGATACCTGAGCCTGCAACACCAAGGACAACCCATGAATACGACGATTTAGCAAAGTATAAGCAGTAACAAGTTAACACGTATGATCTCTAATAGAATAAAAGACATAAATAATCATAACATGTCAATGTAGTAGCCTAGGCAGTTGTGCATTTAAATTAACATATGTGCTTTGAATCAATGTATACGTAACATAACATGTACATACTATGTGGCAACTACGTAGGCCATATACTCCCAAAGTAGGGATCTTGTAAACATGATGAGAACACCATGGGCCAGATGGGTCTCGGTTTCCTGAGGTCCGGATTCCCCAAGACATGTCCTTCTGCAGTAAAGCAATACAAACTATACCAAAGTCACCCGATCGGGATCCTAAGGCTGAGGCTCAGTGGTGCCGGACCATATCGAGTCAATCAATATAAGAACATACATATCATACCGTGCATATCATTACGTGCATAGCTTAACATGTATATCTTATCCGATTATGACGTGCATGTCTTATTAAGCAAATATCAAGCAGATGCAAGAGATCATACGAGTTTAATTAATCAACAACCACATCAACTTTAGCAGATCAACAATATAATAGAGGCTAATAGAGTAGAAAGCATTAGATTAACCAATCATGAGTATCAAATAGTAATATCGAACATGCAAGACCGCTGTTCCACCCGGGATTGACCATGGACAGAGCCAGGATATATCCAATCATTTGCCCCAGCGCAGAACGCGTATAAGAGGGCAAGAACGGAAGTCAATATGCCATGGAATTAGATTTTCTTGTAAGGATCACAAGCTTCTACTAACCAATCCTATTCTAGTTATCCAGTGTTTCTAACTGTGCATGATGATGTAGTTTTAAGTTGTCCGATGCACCGTTGCCTAGTGTTGCAGTGTATCTGGAATGTGCACCGAAGTCCCTTAAACCAACACCCATAGGGAGGTGCTAAACAACAGGATAACGTGCATGAATGATTCGCAGCCCTCGAGATCATTCATGTCATACATTCAGACCATTGGGCAAGTATAGGTGATCTACATGCTATCATGAAGGCCCTATCAGTCTCTTCCTTACGCCTATCCTTGTTCTTCATTTTTCAGGGGTGATACGGCTTAGCCGTAGGTAAACATACGGCTTAGCCGTAGGCATCTTACGGTGTAGCCGTAATCTGCACTGCGGCTCCACCGCGGTTCCCTTTACTGTTCATCCGCAAGTATGGTTCACCCGTATTTTGTTCTATGACCTAGCCGTGTGCTGTTCTACGGCTTAGCCATGGCAGGGCCGTAGAAGGTCTATCAATTGCTTACTTTCAGTTAATTAAAAAAAAGGAACCCTGTACTGATCTACGGCTGGGTCACGGCTGAGATACGGCTTAACTGTAGGACAATATACGGCTTAGCCGTGTCCTGGCCATAGAAGAAAACTGAGTTTTTCCCTCTTTGGACTTTAAGCCGAAGGTGACTTTCGGCTTAACCGGGGTACACATGGAAGCATTTTCTAAACTGATTATAGAATCACTGAAACACATCCAAACTGACGAAATCACATGTAATAGAGGGAATAATCACAAGCTGGGCTGTAAACATCATTCATAAGCAAGAATACATGATTTAATCTTAATCAAACACATACCCACATGGTTTAGCCAAGTTATGCTTATACTTGCCTCAAATGAGTTCAAACACGATCTTGTTGTCCTTGGGCTCAATTCTCACACTACCAACAAGCTTCTAATCGCCATGCATGCAAGGAAAGAAGAAAAGAGAACCGTGAGTACAGTACCAAGCCATCATGAGAACAAGAGGAAGAAGGAAGAGAAGAAGCACAGCAAGAAATTCAAGCTCACCTCCAATCACACGAGTGATACTTGACGTGGACATGCACCGATGCTCTCCCTGACTTGATTGACAGAAAGAAAGGAGGAACGAGAAGAAGAAGACTCGAGAAAGAGAGATCTGTGACAGAGAAGAAGAAAAAGGTCGATGGCATCGATATATATATAGATAAGGATAAAACAAATTACCAGAATGTCCAATTTGGTCAAGTTACTTCCAGTTCGAGTCAATTGTGGGTCTAACGGAAACAAGTGACATATTTGGCAAACGACGTAGTTACGGGAATCAACAAGCATAACAAAAGACACGCGTTAATACCAAGATGATGCATGAAGGACGACATCGAACAAAATCGAATATTACGAAAAAGGGTTTATGTCGACCTAAACTAGGTTAAACGCAACCCAACTACCTATCCATAACCTGAAACCAAATAAAAACAAGAACAAAACACAATTAGCAACCAAATCATCAAGAAGTAGCAGCTAATCCGGATCAAATCAGGTCGGGGTGTTACATCCTCCCCCACAAAAGACACATTCCGTCCCCGGAATAAACACACATTTGCAGGCACAACCCGCCGAACAACGACGTCTCCAGAATGCTTGATCTCTCGATTCACTCTGATAGGCATGGCGGCTTCTCAAGTTCCCACGTGCTGGAAGAATCGCTATACAAAAGCTTCCTAGCAAAGCACACATACGTCGTCGCAACGAACAAGCAAGTGAAAGTTCCGAACACATCGATGACGTACCTCGATATTGACTACAACAAGGCTTCTAGAAAACGCCACGAAAGAACCCAACTGCGAGCCAGCTTCCTGAAGCTAGTCTCAATCTCGAATGGTGCAACAAGCCTCGGAGCTAACTTGTCTTCTTAGTAAGAAGGATCGTACTCTGCATCAGCAAGACCTTTCGAAACTCAATCGTTGCATCAGCAATTCCACGGCCATCTACGAATCTACAAGGCTACCTTCTCTGGACTGAGCGATCTACAAGTGTCTGTCTAAAGCATCCACTCGACTTATCCGTCTGTCTGCGTGCGCGAAGCTGACAGTTCGTACCGACTGAAGGAGCAACGAGCAACTGTGAAGGCATTTGGCAAAACAGCATCTCAGCATTCCGAATAATGGGAGAAGGTCACGAACGCGGCTTCAAGCACGGACTGCTCCCCGAAGAAACTGACATGATGGCTGATAGCCTTCCCAGATCTTTGCCCAACCGAAAAGCTCAACCCAACACGGGAAGTCGCCAGGTATCCTCAATCCACAGCAGAGCCCTTCTCACCTTGACGTCATCTCGCCAAACTAGACTTCGACAGGAAGCCCAACGCAAAGCAACGCTCTAACAAGACCAAAACAGCACCTACCTACGCACTAGGCCACCAGATCACCTCCTCAATATTGACTGATCATCCCGACCAATCACTCCACCAGGAGAGTTAGCAAACTCTTGTCAGGCAAGGACATCCTCCATCTTCCGAAGAACTAACCTGGTGCTCACGTCACTTCTAGCACAGCAGTGGCTAGCAAAAGTCCACGAAGAAAGAATTCCACTGACATGATCCACCTAACATCCTGCATCATGGACAGCTAGTAAGGAAACAGGGGTCAAGAGGCGAGGAAACAAACAAATAAAACAGCCAGATATGGAAGGCAAGGAGTGAGTGCGTGCTCCAAAGAAAAGAATGGTGACAACGACGATCTACAACAAGCCAGAAAAATGTGTCCACAGACAAGTAAAAGAGGAAAAATTAACAGAACAAGCTGGAGAA
This sequence comes from Sextonia rubra, assembly GCA_037013555.1. Taxonomy (NCBI): domain Eukaryota; kingdom Viridiplantae; phylum Streptophyta; class Magnoliopsida; order Laurales; family Lauraceae; genus Sextonia; species Sextonia rubra. The sequence continues at coordinate 15,459,435 of JASUAD010000011.1, forward strand.
AAGATAGAAGAAGATCGAACAGTGGCAATGGCAGATAATGAAACAATAGGGTCCAATAAAAAACGGTCATGGGAAAGTCGATGAATGATATCAAAATTACCTAGAGAACACCAAGGATAGTTAAACTCAGAAAAACTCAGAGGGGATTTACGACTGCATAAGACGACTGGAGCTTCAACGATCCGTCTCCAAGGGCAAGAAAACAAGATCCCACTAGAAGCATCTTAGGCTAAGAGCGAAGGTAAACAGGTCAAGCAGTGACATCGAAAAAGACGTAACGTTCCACAAAACATCCGAATAACATAGCAAGGAAACGAATGGGTAAGCGGACAGAGAGAAAAACTTTGACATCAGTCACCTAGGCACAGGCACGAACAGAAAAGAACTGATCAGCCAACCGGACCCGATACAAAACAATGGAGTCAACCCGAGAGGACTCGATAGAAAGAGAGAATGAGAATCAATCAAGCAATAGCGGAAAAGAATCATTGGGATTCTACGACTCGTAGGGTGACACTACACTTTCCTCAAGGGAAACGACCAACAACCAACAACAGACAATGACAAGTCTATACTACTATGCAAAGCCTAGGAGGGATCATCTAAGCCTCACCAGCACACAACTAACATTGGGACTACAAGCTTTCCGCCAAAACACCAACTAAACCAAGACAGTCATTCCTCAAATGGTCAACAAAACCCAAGAAGAGATCCACTTCGTCTCCAGGGAACGCGGGCCCACTGTTAATGATCACAAACCACCAGCTGCTCCTCTACAAACTCCCCCACTAAAAGAATAGATCAGCCTCCTCACAAAAGGTGGGCTATGACGACACTTCCCGAACAAGATCACGCGGGCAATAACAACCCAACCACACTAGCAACCTCAACACCATCTAAGGGAGACCAAAATCTCGACATCCACACAGAATGAGAGCAAGAGACAAGTAAATAGATGCACTCATACGAGAAATACAAAGTTAGGGATTAGTACAGCTTAAGACTCAAACTAGAGGGGTCTCTTCATTTCCTACCATTTCAACAAACAAGGAACACATACCCTGCTAACTGACACAAAAAAAGAAGACACAAAACACAAAAAAACATGGACAGCCAGTCCCTCGAGCACGAGAAAGGAGTCGCCTTTAATAGAGTGCGATGAAGGCATGAGGTCCTCGATAAAGCACATACCAAACAATCACTCCATGGAGCATGTTGACGTACTCATCCCGCTGCGCGAGCAAAGCTTTTATACAAGAGTGGAAATACACTTCGAATGTCACGTAACTGCTGTCCGTCCAAACGGTATATGGATAGCCGAAGTGCATCCTGAGGATCTCTTGTACTCTAAATGCATACAGCAGGAGTCGCCTTCGTCTACAAGCAATCGTATAAGCGTCTGGGAGAAGATACTTGATGCTCTCTTCTAACGTGTACCGGTCTCGGGACAGTTCAGCTTCTTACAGTAGATCCACCAATGCCATTGTCTGGACAACAAAAGGAATGCCTCTGAGGTGCCCTAACTCCCAACGGAGAACATCAATGTAAGGTTCCTGAAAACCGTCCGCTGCCATGAGCTCTACCACCAAGGGCATGATGCGCTACGCGTAGGATCCGGCCGGATGGTCTCGACAAACACTGATTGAACACCTGCGAAAGAAACACCTAAGAAGAGACAAGAAAAACACATACCGACCAACCCTACCAACAAATTGGCACTGAAGACCAACTGTTAGCATCACGTTTACTCACCACGTGCCTACATGCCTACATGCTGATCCACTAGAGTAACAATGCTTTGATACCATACTATACGTATGTCACAACCCGAGCCCAGGAGATCGGGGGTTAGCAAAAACCTAACCAGTGACACGCGCACTCCCGTGCATATGCACTTAGATCCAGTCTAGATGCACACGCACAAGGGAAAACACACGTGCAACACAAGTATGCAGAAGCTGCAAATATCAACATGTGACACGAGACACACAAGAAACAAAAGGAATGATATCCAAAGACTGAAATAAAGGTCGGAACATACAAATTAGGATCCAATCACGATGTATAGAATAGGAGTACAATCAATGACAAGAAAAGAAAGCAATATGCATGCATGCAGAAAACAATCGCGCTCTGGTGGAGTGATAACGCACACTCCGTGATCCTGAAGAGACAGCTGGAGTCTCCCCTGCAAACTGACGACCGACAAGAACATGGTCGAGGGTACTTGAGCCTGCAACACCAAGGACAACCCATAAATACGACGATTCAACAAAGTATAAGCAGTAACAAGTTAACACGTATGGTCTCTAATAGAATAAAAGACATAAATAATCATAACATGTCAATGTAGTAGCCTAGGCAGTTATGCATTCAAATTAACATATGCGCTTTGAATCAATGTATACGTAACATAACATGTACATACTATGTGGAAACTCCGTAGGCCATATGCTCCCAAAGTAGGGATCTTGTAAACGTGATGAGAACACCATGGGCCAGATGGGTCTCGATTTCCTGGGGTCCGGATTCCCCAAGACATGTCCTTCTGCAGTAAGGCAATACAAACTATACCAAAGTCACCCCGTCGGGATCCTAAGGCTGAGGCTCAGTAGTGCCGGACCATATCGAGTCAATCAATATAAGAACATACATATCATACCGTGCATATCATTACGTGCATAGCTTAACATGTATATCTTATCCGATTATGACGTGCATGTCTTATTAAGCAAATATCAAGCAGATGCAAGAGATCATACGAGTTTAATTAATCAACAACCACATCAACTTTAGCAGATCAACAATATAATAGAGTCTAATAGAGTAGAAAGCATTAGATTAACCAATCATGAGTATCAAATAGTAATATCGAACATGCAAGACCGCTGTTCCACCCGGGATTGACCATGGACAGAGCCAGGATATATCCAATCATTTGCCCCAGCGCAGAACGCGTATAAGAGGGCAAGAACCGAAGTTAATATGCCATGCAATCAGATTTTCTTGTAAGGATCACAAGCTTCTACTAACCAATCCTATTCTAGTTTTCCAGTGTTTCTAACCGTGCATGATGATGTAGTTTTAAGTTGTCCGATGCACCGTTGCCTAGTGTTGCAGTGTATCTGGAATGTGCATCGAAGTCCCTTAAACCAACACCCATAGGGAGGTGCTAAACAACCGGATAACGTGCATGAATGATTCGCAGCCCTCGAGATCATTCATGTCATACATTCAGACCATTAGGCAAGTCTAGGTGATCTACATTCTATCATAAAGGCCATATCAGTCTCTTCCTTACACCTAGCCTTGTTCTTCATTTTTCAGGGGTGATACGGCTTAGCCGTAGGTAAACATACGGCTTAGCCGTAGGCATCTTACGACGTAGCCGTAATCTGCACTGCGGCTCCACCGCGATTCCCTTTACTGCTCATCCGCAAGTACGGTTCACCCGCATTTTGTTCTACGGCTTAGCCGTGTGCTGTTCTACTGCTTAGCCGTGGCTGGGCCGTAGAAGGTCTGTCAATTGCTTGCTTTCAATTAATTCAGGAAAAGGCACCCTGTACTAATCTACGGCTGGGTCACGACTGAGATACGACTTAACCGTAGGACAATATACGGCTTAGCCGTGTCCTGGCCGTAGAAGAAAACTGGGTTTTTCCCTCTCTGGACTCTAAGGTGAAGGTGACTTTCGGCTTAACCGGGGTACACACGGAAGCATTTTCTGAACTGATTATAGAATCACTGAAACACATCCAAACTGACGAAATCACATGTAATAGAGGGAATAATCACAAGCTGGGCTGTAAACATCATTCATAAGCAAGAATACATGATTTAATCTTAATCAAACACATACCCACATGGTTTAGCCAAGTTATGCTTATACTTGCCTCAAATGAGTTCAAACACGATCTTGTTGTCCTTGGGCTCAATTCTCACACTCCAACAAGCTTCTAATCGCCATGCATGCAAGGAAAGAAGAAAAGAGAACCGTGAGTACAGTACCAAGCCATCATGAGAACAAGAGGAAGAAGGAAGAGAAGAAGCACAGCAAGAAATTCAAGCTCACCTCCAATCACACGAGTGATACTCGACGTGGACATGCACCGATGCTCTCCCTGACTTGATCGACAGAAAGCAAGGAGGAACGAGAAGAAGAAGACTCATGAAAGAGAGATCTGTGACAGAGAAGAAGAAAAAGGTCGATGGCATCGATATATATATATAGATAAGGATAAAACAAATTACCAGAATGTCCAATTTGGTCAAGTTACTTCCAGTTCGAGTCAATTGCGGGTCTAACGGAAACAAGTGACATATTTGGCAAACGACGTAGTTACAGGAATCAACAAGCATAATAAAAGACACGCGTTAATACCAAGATGATGCATGAAGGACGACATCGAACAAAATCAAATATTATGAAAAAGGGCTTATGTCGACTTAAACCAGGTTAAACGCAACACAACTACCTATCCATAACCTGAAACCAAACAAAAACAAGAAAAAAACACAATTAGCAACCAAATCATCAGGAAGTAGCAGCTAATCCGGATCAAATCGGGTCGAGGTGTTACAGTAACTTTTCTAACTTTCCCTATTTACATTGCTTTGTGATTGTGGTTTAATTTTGGCATCTTGTTACAATTAGGAAGACATGCATGGAATGATGAACCACCCTCAATTGGAATAGGGAAGTGCATGGGTTATTGGAAAGTCAAATCATAGTTATTTTTAGAAACTTTCTAAAATCGGAAAAAAGTTTCTGTTTTTCAACTTTTCATAACTTTTTTGGAAGAAAGTATACCAAAAGTGATCCAATTGTTGTCCCTACTCTTCTCAGTGCCAAAGAAAGCCTTTGCCCCTGTAGCGCGCGACAACTTGTCTGTTCAGGAAACTGGTCTGGCAAACGGGTCCATCTATGACTCTACCACTTCCTAGTAGCTAACCTAGCCGAGTTGGTTTCAGAGGATAGGATTGGAAAACTTAAGGAAACTTTTCGACCTTAGGGAGTTATTTAGATTTTAGGTTTTTCTCATTTTTTAAAAATAAAAAAATTCCTCAAAATTCCAAAAAGAAAGGACAAGCCCTCTTAGCCAATTTGGCAAAGAGATTCAGCGTAGAAATTAGAAAGGAAAGATTCTCCTTGATCGTCAAGTCCTTCGAGATTTTCTCAAATGACGAGTGGGTTTGGTAACAATGATGCCCAACTAAGGAATAGAAATAACAATGGGAACTACAATGGTGTGGAGGTTAACTAGCCACCTAGGACTCTACGTGATTACTTGAACCCCGCACGTCAAACCACACCATCATGTATAGTGATGCCCCCAATTACGAGTCAATTTGAAATCAAACCGGGCATGATCCAACTTCTACCTAAGTTCCATGGGCTTGACTCTGAAAGTGCATACTTACAATTGAAAGAATTTGATGAAGTATGCTCAACAATCCAGTTACAGAATGCAATTCCAGAAGTAATCAAACTCCAATTATTTTCGTTTTCTTTAAAAGACAAAGCAAAGACTTAGCTTTATTCTTTTAGACCAAGTTCAATCAACACCTGGAAAGGCCTAAAGACTGAATTTTTGAAAAGTTCTTCCTACAGCACGAGACCAACACTTTAAAAAAGGAGATTATGATGTTCAGACAAAATCTCAAGGATCCCTATTATAAGTGTTCGAAAAGATTTAATGAATTGATCCTTCCATGTCCTCACCACGGATTTGAAACATATCGTCTCATCGAAAATTTTATTGAGGGTTTAACTCCTTATACCCGTCAATTTATTGAGACGATGTGCAATGGTACATTCGATCAAAAGCAAATTGATGAAGTGTGGGAATTTTTGGAATTAATGGCCAAAAATGCACAAAAATGGGCTTCATCTAATGGGGCAGATCAATCTAGGTCATTGAACCAGTCTAAGCGAGGAGGAATATATCAATTAAATAATCAAACTAAAATCCAAGCCAAGCTTGCTGCACTTGTAAGAGAAATAGAAACCCTGAAACTTAGAAAGAACAAGGATACAGTCGTGGTTTGTGTTATTTATGTTTCTGAAAATCACATTTCAGTGGATTGTCCAACTGGACCTACATTATAGGAAGCAATTCAATAATAGGCTAATGCTTTGAACTCTTTTCAAAGGCTGTTCAATGCAAATACCATGGGGAGCACATATAATCCTTCGTGGCAGAACCACCCCAATTTTAGCTGGAGGAATGGACCTAATGCTACACCTGAGTATAATCTCTAAAGATCATCAAATTCTGGTGCATACGTGCCCTCACAGCATAATACATCTTATGCATCATAAGCTCAAAATAGGTCACCGGAGGAATCACTCAGCATGTTACAATCCCAAAAGCAGTTTATGCAAAACCTACAAAATAATCAACAGAATATTTAGAATAACCAGCAGACAATTCAAGACAATCGACAAGCTATCCAAAGGTTAGAAGCTTCTGTCAAACAAATCAAACGTAGCCTTCAAGTTCAAAGGAAAGGAACCCTTCCAGCACAACCTCTCCTGAACCCAAAAGGCCAGTTTGAAGTGAACACAATAACTAACCCAAACTATCAGGAGCATGTTTAGGCTGTCACTCTACGTAGTGGTAAAGAACTTCAAGAGAATCCAAAAAAAGATAAACAACATGTCTCCTCGGATTTGAATAGGAAGATTGAAGAAAAAGATAACACTAAGGTAAAGACTGCTGTTGATGTTGGAAAGAGTCCGAACCCCACTATTCCTCAATCAGTTGCCGTTTTTCCTCTGAGATTGACCCATCCCAAATTGAAAATCTCAAACCAAGAAATTTTGGATGTTCTTAAAGAAGTCAGAATCAACATCCCTCTACTGGATGCCATTAAACAAGTCTCCACCTATTCTAAATTCTTAAAAGATCTTTGCACTGCTAAGCGTATGGTTCATGTTCCCAAGAAAACATTCATCGGAGAACAAATAAGTGCATACCTAACTCAAACCACTCCTCCTAAATACAAAGATCCGGGATGCCCCACCATTCCATGTGTCATTGGAACTCACCGAATAGGTCAAGTTTTACTAGATTTGGGAGCGAGTGTGAATTTATTACCATACGCAGTTTATCTACAATCGGCAGTTGGTGAGTTGAAACCAACCAAAACTAATCTTCAACTCATTAACCGATCTGTTAAGAAACCGAAAGAGTTAATAGACGATGTTTTGGTACAAATTGAGCAGTTTTTTTTCCAAGTAGATTTCTATGTGCTAGATACAGAACCAGTACGGAATGAAAATGGTGAAATTTCTGTCATTCTAGAAAGACCATTCTTGGCCACTTCCAATGCACTTATCAACTGCCAGAGTGGAAGGCTCACACTTTCTTTTGGGAACATGACCTTGGACCTCGATATCTTTCAAATGTGCAAACAACCGAGAGATTGCGAGACCAGCCATCATGATGTAGACTTGATTGGTTCCTTGATTGAGAGTGATCTTGAGGAGTGAATTAACTCCCACATTGCATTGATGTTTGAAACCAAAGAGGACATGGATGCTCTTTAGGAATTGAAAGATGATGCTATTGAAAATGCCCATACAGTATAGCAACCCTACTTTATGATCCTGTTTACAAGGATTGATCGGCCCTGAATCTGACAAAGGCCTCTTTCTATGTATATTATGTACATTGTGGATTTTTCTTTTGTTCTTTTTGTTTTGCCTAACTTTAGATAAGGAGTAGTTTCGACATTTCTTTAGCTGCCTTTTTCTCTTTACTCTCCTTAACATTTCTTTTTTCCTCATATCACTTTTATTGTCTTGCATTCCATTCATATACATCAAGGACGATGCACATAATTGGTTTGGGGGTGGGAACAAGCACGCTTGTCCAATTTTAGGCATACTTTTAGGCATATAGAATTTTTTTTATTTTTGTCATTTTTTAGAAAATTTTTCAATTTTTAGACTTTTATTTTGATTTTAGGAATTTGTGCTGGCATTTATTTTACATTTTCATTTACTTTTACATTTATTTTGGAAAAAAAAGTTTTCAAAGGAATTGAAGCGATTTGAAGATATACAAAGATCTGGAATTTTCATACTTTTGGAATGAAGTAAAAAGAAAGTTTGCATTTTCTAAAAAAGAAAACCTATCAAAGGATTACCAAAACTTGCTTTTCATATACACACACGAATACATTTATCAAAATTTTAGATATGAAGTTTTAATGCTATTTTAGGAATTTTTCTGGAAAATACAATGTGAACTTGAAATTTAGTTTGTTAAATATTTTTGTTTCCTAGTTCATTTTTGGTGAGTTCTATATATTAGAACCAAGATGAATTAATTCAAGTGAAATGAGAACTGCCACCTAGTGTTTACCTTCGATTTGAAAAAAAAAAAGCATATAATGAGCAGTTTGTGACTAGTTTGGGTTCGTAGCCTTTTTAACTCGAGCTAGTCAGCCCGTATGGGTATTTTCATACCTAGTGCCCTAAAGCCATCTGGTTTAAGAGTCATTGGCCTAACACTCACTATATGGGTTAATTAGAAAGCTTAAGGAACCTAAACATTGCACAGTCACAACAAAAAAATGATGTGTTAGAAAAAATTTAAAAATAAAATAATATATATAATGATGAAATATGGATCAACGAGTGTCTGTAGAAATTTTCAAAGGATATGTGCGGAAATGCATAAGGACTAAGTTTGCTCCTTAGATCCCAACCTTTGTCATATCATATGTACTTGGAAATTTCTACGTTGGAAAAAGTAAGTGAGTGAAGAGTGTCCGCAAGAGTTTACGAAGCAAGAGTTTGCGAAGGAGTATGTGCAAGGAAATACAAGGACTACATTTGCTATTTGGATTCAAATTTTTCTTATATCATATGAACTTCGCAACCCTTGCATGGGAAAAAGACAGTGAGAGAAAAAGAGGCCAATCAAAGTAAACAATAAAGTGGTAGCTATCTTAGTAACTTTGAGATGAAATTTATTTTTGCTAAATTTCAGGGGATCAGACCATGTGAAGGTAAAATTCTTTTTTTGCAGCATTATTGTGGAATGTCCGAAATAGGTTTTTGATGTATACAATTTTTCACCGTGCACGCAAGATGGTTTGGATTTGGGAAAGTTTTCGAAAATAGAATTGTGGACTAGACTTTGAAAAGTCTAAAAGTCTGATTATTCAAGATTTCAAAATATCCGATGCGAGTTAATTTTCTTTTGGGAAATTTCTTTTTTCCTTTATTTTTGTTTATTTGTTTATTCTTCTTTAAAAAAAAGAGAGAATTTTGTGGTTATATTCACTGTAAACCCTCACGAGGCACAACTCGTCCATTAGGGGGAACCTAGGGGTTTAAAGGCTTACTACATATGCTAAATGCAGTTAAGAGTGCCAACAAAAGTAGCATTGCATTCATATTTATTTTTTGCATTGCATTAGTTTTAGATTAGATTAGGTCAGGATGGAAGCCTTATATTTTTCACAATTTTTGCTCTAGACTACCAAAATGCTAATTGTGAGGTGTGATAAGTCCTTAAAAATGCATATTTTTATATATTTTTTGACCCATTTTAAAGACTTATTGAGTCAAAAGAGCCTTATTTAGAATATTATCATGATTTCATGTATTTATACATCATTGTAGTACATATCTGCATAATTTGCTTAAAAATCATACTTTTTGCATACATTCATGAAACCTGCCATTTTTGGAAAATCTATCTTTGGAAAGTTTTGTGAAAATTTATATTCTCTTGAAATAAATTGATTTCATCATCATTAGTTCATTCACATAAAATCATGAAAAATGGTATGCATTTTCATTAGCATTTCATGAGAGATAGGCCCGCAGTTATGCATTTGTGATCTTAAGGTTCAAATGGTCCTTTTACATAAATTAGCATTTGTTTTGTAGGAAATTGATGATATGGATCTCATTTGTAAAGAATTGAGGCAAAAAAATCATTTTCAAAAAAAAAAAAAAGAGAGAAGAATTAAAGAGAGAAAAGAAGATAGAAGAAAAATTTGAAAAAGTTGGCTTCATAGTCCCATGCACACATGCACATGTGTGGGGATACACTTGTAAGACATCCAAGATGGGGTCCATTTGTTTGTTGCACATTTTCAAGATGTTTTCAAGAGAATTTGAAGACTACCCCATCAAAGATGGACAAGGAAAGCCACATAGGAGTTATTCTTTGAAAAGGAAAAGAAATGAAAAAAAAATTAAAAAAAATATCCAAGAGGGATCCCACACCCAAAGAAGGATATGGATCAGATTTTTGGCTGAAAAAAAATAAAGGAAAAAAAATCAAGAGACTTATCTCAAAATATCTCTAAATATCTCTTTGAGTTTGGAGCAAATAAGGAGTACTTTCTAAAAAAGCTAAGTTGACAAAGCAAGAGATAAAAACAAAAGTTTTACACCTCATATGGGTCAAGTTTGATTCTAAGAGAGGATTCTTATCTCTAAATTATCTATCAAGTGATCTCAATGCAAGGTGGTAAAGACCAAGAAAGAACGAAGAAGCAAAAAAGGACTACCAAATAAAGAACAAAAATAAAAAAAATCCAGCCATGGGAATTCACGCCTAACCCTCTTGTGGAGGCCATGTGTTTTCAATTTTTTATTATTTTTTAGGATTGTATCATATCAAGTGAAGATAGAAACTTCAAGGGTTGAAAAACTATAAATAGGGCACCCCTCTGGCATTCCAAGGCATGAAAGAAGAGACTTCCTCTCTCTAGCTCTCTCCCTCCACTCTCTCCATATCTTTCTACTCCATAATTTCTCTATTCAAGAAGGCTCTCTCCAACTTGAAGCTTCCACTCGAAGAGGATCTTTCATCCTAAATCATGTAATGCCTTTTTGTCTTTATTCTCTATATTTATGTAAAAACATTCATATCTAGTAAAAGTGTGTGTTTTCATTTCCTTTATTTACTTCTTTTTACTTCTTTGATAATGAATGCTTGATGTTTGTTTTTAACCTTGTTGCTCTTGGATTGACAACCCAAAGAAGCCTAAGAACATGATTTGAGCAAACATAATCTAGGATGAAAGAAGAATTTAGGAAAAGAAAAAAAATCATACACTTCCACACATTTAGATTTCATGTTTTCCACACATTTAAATTACTGTCTTTCCATACATTTAAATTCCGGCAGTTTTATATTTTTTTTTTCTGCATTGTATTTTAGTTTTCTTCATTTTTTTTAAATGTTCATGCATAGTTTTTCTTTTGAATTGTTTATTGTTGTAGGTTGCATTAGATTCATGCATATCTCACTTTTCAATCATGTGTAATGGCGATGATTATGTTCAATTTGGAAATCAGATTTTCAAGTTTGCTAAGTTCCATGAATCTAAACTAAAAATAATCCAGAAATTATTCTTAACAAGGTTCATGTTAGACGAATTTTGGAAATTTTGATTTGTACATGTTTATATCAGTCAAATGTTTAGTATTCACTAATGTTTTACACCTGAGTTCAGACATGGAAAATCATTATAAACAGTCTTCAAACTTTGTGCAGAAAATAGTTTTAATCAGCTTCATATTGGATGTCTTTCACAAATAGAAATTGTACATGTTCATGCTTACTGTTTACTGCAGTTTTTAATATCTGAAATCAGACTTGAAATACATTTTAAAATAGTTAACAATTAGTCCTGAAACTGTCAAGAAAACTGACCCTTGTTTAAGAAATTGTGTGATAGATTTGTGAATTGTTTTAACTACTTTTACACATTGATTTTTTCTATGTTAAAACGTTGAGGATTCAAATCTGGGACTAAACAAATTTTGCAATAAAAATCTAATTTCTGAATGTTTATTGGCAGCACATCATTCCCATGCATCATACCCTCAGAAGCCTCATTCATACATGCATTAAAATGTTCTTTGCATTAGATTAGTTCACTTGTTTCTTTCATCTTGTAGTTTTCTTTTTTTCTTTTTTCAAAGTTTGCAGTGTTATTCATCATAAATTAGTTTAGGAAAGTTTAAGTTTCAGATTTTTTTATTTTTAAGAGATTTATTTTTAGAAAGATACATGTGTGAAAATTCAGGATAGCTTCTTTCTTAATTTAGAAAGTTGTGTTGTTTAGTTGTTTGTATAATTGTATAGTATGTTGTTGTTTCCATTCAGAGTTTCTTCTAAACTTAAATATATATATATATATATTTTTAATAGGATTTAGAAATCTTTTTTTTTTAGAAAGTGTAGATTCTTAGCTTTAATTAGTTTCTAATTTAGGAAATTTTTGTTTCTTTCACTTTTGTTTATTTGTTTCTAACATCATTTAATTTAATAAGTTTCTAATTTTAGTTTTGTTTTATTAGAAGTTCTAATGTGTGTTTTGTTTTGCAGATTTTTTTTATTTTTAGGAAGTTTTAGATTTAGGATTTGAAATGTTAATGTAATTATTTAATTTTTGGGAATGAATGTATTTGTTAGATTTTAAATTAGGATAGTTTTAGAATTTTATTTAAGTATTTAGGCAGGTGACAAGTTGAACACATCTTTAAATATAGCTTTCTGTAGATTTGACCCCGTATTTACCGGGATATTATTACATTGCAGCTCTACACTTGGAGTTGACAAACAAACCATACCTACGATATCTCTCTAATTTAATCTCGGTTTTACAGTAACCTGAAATCTCAAGACCTTCTACTATATTTCTCAATGCTCAAACTCGCTATTCTTCTGTGAATTCTCTTTGCTCTCAAAAAGAGGATTTCTCTTTCATATCTTTCCTAGAAAGCAATAGAGCATATTTATAAGCTACAATAGGGACTTTAAGGAAAAAACACGGAATAAGCTTTTTATGGAAATAGCAAACCCTAATTCAACTCAAATTAGAATCCTAATTTCATAAATTACAATTCAATCCGTTAGAGAATTATCATTGCACTCCTGTCCTTATGCTCAAAATTATATTTTGACCTTCTTATTATTAAATGCTTATTAATCTCCCCATGTTAAGATTTCTAATATCCATCGATTAATTAATTACTGACATCTATATTTAATCGAAATCTTTATAATTCTCTGAGACCTTACACTTAACTTATTTAATATGTCGATCTGATATGTTGGATACAAAGTTCGCTTGCAAAGTCTGACATAATCAAAACTTATGAACTTCAACAAGGGGATATCATCAATCTTTATTACAAGACGTGGATTCTGTCAATAAACTAATATCAACCATACAAGTAGTGTAGTCATCCAATTTATTGAGATTATTGACCCATGAAAGATCACACTCCTTTGTAAATCAAAATGTCAAACACTAAATATATGTGTCTATTATTTATATCGGGATTAAGAATACAAGCGTTCATAATAACCATTTGAATGTTAATCATCTTATATGTCAATATAAAGACAAAAAACCCAAAAGTGGTCATGTTCAATGTGCACAAAAGCGCACTAGCATAACTGTTGACCCATAAAAAATTATAAATGTCGCAGTGAAGATATTACAAGAAAATTCCAAACCAAGGGTACATAAACCCCAAGGTTGTGCAATAACAAGTCAAGTATTGCATTTAGATGTTCAGAGCTAATACAATCCACTTAGAAGACTTCAGATGAGCTCGGAATGCAGCAGTTCAAGTTTTAGAGTTAATAGACTTTCTTTGGTCACTCAACTCACCAAACACGAAGTTTGAGGTTCAATGACTCAAACCCAAGGGCCACCAGACAAATTCAAGCTTCAAGGTTACCAAAATGGCTAAAAATCTCATGGTAACTCCAAAATGCTGGGGAATGATGTTTCAAAGTTTTAAAGCAATTAGACTTCATCGCAACTCAAACCAAGCTTCAGTGACTATTTGCCAGCTCCTTGGAGGTGACTATATAAATTGACACTTCTACATGTCAAAGCAAGCTCAAACTTAGGGTACTACCTTCAAGTACATTCAAAGACTATCTTTCAAAGTTTCAAAGCACTCAAACATCATTTGGACCCAAACTCAGTTCAGATGGTTATCTACTAAGCTGTGTGGGGTCACTGTACAAAGTGACACCTCATGAAGATCAAATTAGCTAAAACTATTGTAGGAAACTCAAATTATACTCAAGGGAAGCTCTGCAAAATTTCAAGTGAAACAGACATCATTTGACCCAAAGTTTACAAACATGTTACCTTTGAGTCGGTGACCCCCAAGTCATGGGGTCACTGACCAAAGTCTTGCTTCCCAATATTCAAATTGATGAAATTTGGGCACAAAGCTTTAGTCATGCTCAAGGGTGAATCTACAAATCTTCAAGTCAAGAGGACTTCGGCTGGTCCTACTTCCACTAAATGTCAGCTTAAAGGTCAATGATGTCAAACCATGGAGCTCACTAGCCAAAATCTTACTTCCAAGGAGTCAAAGTTGATGAAATTTGGAAAGAGATGCAAAATATGTTCAAAATGAATTCCGTAAAGTTTCAAGTCAATTGAACGTTGTTTGGGTAGAAAACAAGCCAACTACCTATAGTGTGAAGTGAATAGTGACTTAAAACATGCTGCAAATGGGTCGCTATTCGAAATCCTGCTTCTACAAATCCAAACTACATGAAATTTGGATGGATACTCCAAGATAACATTGATATCAATCTATCCAAGTTTCAAACCAAACCAACGTCATTTAGGCCTCAAACAGCTGAAATAGGTGCCTGTTTTCATGAAAGTCAACGGGGGAGTTGACCAACTTTAGAAAGTCAAAACGGGCTGAAATTTCTATAACACACTCAAAATAATGTCAAAAAGCATCCCTGCAAGTGTCATGAAGATCGAACATCGTTTGAGCCCTAAACAGACGGTTTACATATGCAAAAAGTCCAAAACGGGACCTGAAAGTGACCACGGCCACGGTCATTGACACCTGTGGAGCAGTTCCTATGGTTTTCGACAGTTCTCCCCACTTTCTTTCAACCTTTAACTCCCTATAACTCCCAAGAAACTACCTCTGAAATCTATCAAGGGGAGGTTTGTACATTTGAGAGGAGGACAAAGGGAGACAGTATAGAAGAGATAATAGTTCCTAGATTCCATAAGCAAAATTCCAAAGATTCAAAGTCATTCACAAGGCACTCTAAGTAGTCCCAACACACTTCTTCTTCTCCTTCTCACTTACTTAAGGTGAGAAATGGTTCAAAGAAGGAGGAGAAGCATGTGTAAAAACAATGTTCAAATGCTGTCAAGCATGCAGAGGATGAAATCGATTCCTTTGCTCTTCTCACTTAGGAGGGTTTTGGAGTCATTACGGAAGTTGTGAAAAGGCCTCTTTTGGATTCATTCTAACCGTTGAAAATCATAGATTCAGAATGACACAACTTTGGCTCCATTTTTCTTCCACACGGCACCCTCTTCGGATTTGTACAAAAGCAGTCTGTCACCAAAAGTGATGATCAACAAAAGTGTTGATTGATTCCACAGCCAAATTTAGCCCTTTTGATGGTTATTGAATGCTGAAAATCAAAGAAAACAAGTTCTTGTACTCTGAAGAAGTCACAGAAGCGAAAGAGAAAGAAAACAGAAGCAAACAATGGTTTTTCGGCCACTGTCTGCCAGTCTTTTCATTTTCTGCATTTTTTCCCATTTTCATGTATTTTCTTATAAATTCTGAATTCAAATCACATTTGAGACTAGAGGAAAGGGTTGTAAGTATTTCAAAACTTGTAAAAAACTTACATCCCCGTGGTCAGAGCATTTGAACTCATGTAAACAAAAGGAAAAATAATAATGAACTATAGTTATTTCCCATTCTTCTTAATGATTGAAGTGTGTGAATGTTGGACTCAAATCCATTGCATTTTACATCAAGTTTCGAGCACGATCAATAATGAGTCGAAACTATACTCTTTTTTGTAGCCAAGACAAGCATGTTAAAATATCATGCTACAATCATACCGATGGTATGTCTAACTCCATCTAGATTGTGAACAACGATAACTTATATTATATAAGAACCGACAAACAAGCCTTCTGTGTGTAAATTGAACTCTACACGCCAACTTATCTACTTTATATAATAAAAGACACACTTATACATAATAAATAACAATGCAACAATTTGCCTATACAAATTCTCATTAAGATGAAAAGACAAACTTTACTAATAAATAAATTAATCAAAGACAAATACATAAAAGTATGCTCTTAGTATAAATTTCCCTAGTACCATCCTGGCTAAAAATTGTCATTAAAACCATCACTGCATGATTACGTTCGCGCCCCATGGGCATTCTACTAACATTTCCTCAAGGTAGATGGCGTTATCCCCAAGAGATTTTATCTATGGTGAGCCTAGTTGTTGTAAAGCTAACGTTTGTACCCAAGAGGTGATTGTTTGGAAAAACAAAGCTACTAACTTGGCTTCAGGGGCATGTCTCATCTAAAGGAAATGCAAGGTTGTTGCTGATGTTGACTACTTTTATAGAGAGAGAACCTAGCCAATATGAGGGAGCAAGAATGCTCACTTTTTTAGAGGGAAATACCCTCATCCTTTTCAACCATTCTCCTCTTTCTCCATCAGAGTTAAGGGAATGCCATTTGACTCTGGACAGGACCTTCTCCTTAAGAATGAACCTAGGAATTGTTGTCAGGGCAAGATGACCTGATGCCTATGGCTCATAAGAAGAGAATGTAAATTTTACTTGCCAACGGACTCAAACGAGTGGTGTTTGATTTGTCACCACTCTTGATTATCGTCTAGAAATGTGTTGGCAATCACATCAAGTATGCACCATGTGTATTCATGGTTTGCCCATGCCACCACCTTAAGGGCACCAAGAAAATAGAAAATTGGAAGTGGGCACCATGGATGCATGCGTTACAACTGGTATGACCTTAGCACCTCGAAAGTGATGTAAAACCCTAGGAAGGACCATTTGTAACAATTCTTTGATTGTTTATTAGCTTGGTAGCCATTTTATTATTATGTACATGTTATCTGCAAGCATGGTGCTTGTACCATTCTATCAAAAGTATTTACATGGTATATGCACTGTGACTATTCGACTATTACCAAAACCATTGATGGCCATATAAGTTTTCCTTAGGCATGGGGCATGGGCTCAATCACTTTTACCGCCTTTCGATGATAAGATCCATGGTTAGGATTCCTTGGGCTAATCTTTGCGCCGAACGTGGATGACCTTCCTCGTTTTTTGGATCCAATTTTTCCCTTTTCTACCCATTTTGGGCACTCCATTTGTAGCCAAAATGTTGCCAATTTGTACTTAGAATTTTAAACACAAAACAAGTCGGTTTTCAATAGTTTCTTGAGGAAATCCTGATTTCAGCCCGTTTTGGTGTATCATGCACCCCCGCATGCCCCATTTGACTTGGTAATCACATTCTACCTTCACTTTCGATATACGGAATCCATTTCGTTGCGAAGCACCATTTTACTTGAAATGGCTCAGTACTTGGTAATACCCCATAACTTGGATTAATACTCGACTCGGAGCCTAATGAAGCCATATACTCTGGATATTTAAATTGGCATAACTTAGGGAAGATTCCACCTGGTCGGACCTGCACATGTCAAGATTTAGTTTGATTCTTCCCTTGCTGTAGTATTTAGTGCTTAATAATGACTTGGTTATCACTTGGTACCTTACTCGAATTATGTATTTATATATAAAGCCATGTGCTTTCTCGATTGTGCTCCCCAGTGGTGTTCGCACCTCGTAGTACCCCTCAAATACACTTGTATTATGTTTATACCGTACTTGGTCAGGGCCTTAAGCAGTATGTGCTTGTTACCTAATGGAATTATGCCACATAAATGGCAATATAATTATGTGCTTTCACTCTTGTATACTATGCTATTGACTCATCACATGCTGTACTTGCTTTTGCACTAACATGCCCAACTCTAGTGGATGTTACTCTCATTTAATCAAGCTTGTCTTTATTCTACTTTGTACATATTGAGTGACCATTACCAATAACTTGCCACGGTAGTCAGACCTATTCTTAGTGCTATGTAGGTGACAAGCCCCTTGCCCTGGAACTGCTCTTTGAGGCGGCTCAACAGGATTTGCCAGCTTTACATAAGTGGAATGCTAACAATGTGATGTAGACATCGAAGCTCCAGAGTACGACATGTTTCACTGTCTTTTGAGTTTATTTTTGGGGAATCTCGTCGTACTTTTTATTTTTAGCCAATGTTTTGAAGGCTATGTTCAAGGTTGTAAACAACTTATCTTTTGTACTTGTAAATGTTAACTTAAATATATAAATATATATATATATTAAAAATATGTTTTCTTCTGCTATCTAGTTAGTTGTGTGTATCATGGGCATGATGTTTATTGTTATGCAATGATTGAGTTGGGCTCGCAAACTTCCGCCATGCATCCCTTGCGGATCCGAGGGCCTAGTAATCCTCACATAGCATAATCTTGTGGGTTCTAATGCACACAAACCTTATTATTAACACTTAACTTGCACGCCGCAGCCCTTAAGCACACATAGCAATTTGGGGCTGTGACAAATAACAATGTTCTAATTGTTTAGGATATGGGCAAGGCTCCAGTACAATACTGTTGCATTGTAGTATGGTGCAACACTCCATATTTAATGCATGGTGGGGCCCACCTTTTCAAAATCTGAGCGATTGATCAGCTCTATGACCCTTTGTAATGATCAACCTATAAGTTATTATTCAAATATGTAAGATGGCAACAATTAGATTAGACTCCATCTAAAGCACATGATGAGCTTGCCGTATTGTCCACTTGTTGGGATAGAAATAGAGGGACGTCCTCATGTGTGGCCCACTAAATGTGTCTTTGAAAACTTATATGCAAAGAATATTTGGGTCCTAAGGCTAATGAATGGCTTGGATTTTGCAACGGTGGGGCCCACCAAGCATTAAAAATGGAACGTTGCACCATACTAGCGCTACCTTGGAATATTCAGCACTTTTTTTTTGGTAAAAGTGGCATTCATTATTTTAAAAAGATAAGACTCTTTGTTATTTAAGATGGTTGTTCTTGAAAAAGAAAGCCCTTCCTGAGAGAATTATACTTTTAAGTCGTAGGCCGGGTCTCTTCCTTTTTCTCTTTGTGTTTTTCCTCTTCTCCCGTCCAAAGACCTACAACATTAATTTTCTGAGTGCCCTTTGAAGAAAACGAAGCCCATGTAATCGAGATAACTAGATGGATACTTAACTTTTTAGGTGGGCTGGGTTTCACTTATGGCCCTAATCAAGCTAGGGCCAAGCTTGGATGCAAGTTTTTATAGTTGTGCCTAGCCTTGATATTCCTTAGTCTAGCCCATGAACACCACTAGTAATGACGCTTGTGGCATTGCCAATAAGTGCTGACGATGGTTCAGACTAGATCAATATGTTAAACCAAGGCATTCATTAACTAGGTTGAAAATAACCCAAGCCCTAAATTAATAGTACTAAATCAGGTCACATTGTAATGACCGGAGTGGGGTTAGGTTGGCTGTCATCCAGCAACAATTGATCCAAATCAAATTTGAGTATTAATTCAGTTGGAAGTCTCAATCCAAACAAACCAGAGGTAACCCTAACTCTAGAATATCAGGTCAGCTTAAAGTTGGGGTTGTGGCTTGTGGTAGTGGGATAAAGTTAGAATTACTGTCCCTAAGCCAGCACCTTTACATACTGGGAAAATGTCAAGAAAGGCCTATGTTTCCTCAATTTAAAAAAAAAAAAGAACTAAAGAACATAGGGTTCATTTGCCCTCATGCCATTGGAATGTTTCTGTGTTCCCGTGAGATAAGCATGCAGAAAACATGTTTGGATTGCGCAAATTATTATTCAGAATTTTGGTCTCATGAAAAGGAATCTCAAAATCTTAATCCACTGACATAAGAAACTCGGAAATAAAAAACTTTGGGTGCATTTGGCATCATGCCATTGGGATATTCCCATGTTCCCATGAGATAAACTTACAGAAAATATATTTGATGTGCATAAATCATTATTTCGAATTTTGGTCTAAAGGGAAGGAATCTCAAAATCTTAACCCGCTGGCATAAGAAACTTGGAACAAAAAGACTTCATTTTTATTTTAAGATCAACCTGCTAGCACATTGATTCCTACTTATCTCAAAATAATTCTATTACTTAATTCTTAAAGTAGGTCATATGTTAACAATCACAAAAGGTGGGCCCATATTATAATTTCTAATTTCTTATAATGGTGGACCACATTATAAATCCTTTAAGTGTGGGGCCCATGTTCTAATTTCTAAATGTGAGTTATATGGTCAAGAAATTTATCTTTCAAAAAAAATTTTTAATCTTTCAAAAAATTCAAGAAAAAAATAGTTGAAATTTCAAAAAAAGAATTAATCTTTCAAGAAAATATTTAATCTCTCAAAAAAATATTTACTCTTTCAAAAAAAACTTAATTCTTGAAAGAAATATTTAATCTTTTAAAAAATATTTAATTTTTCAAAAAGATATTTAATATTTTAAAAAAGATTTAATCTTTAAAAATATATATAATCCTTGAAAAAATATTTAATCTTTCAAAAAACATATAATATTTCAAAAAAATATTTGATTTTTCAAAAAAATTAATTTTCTTAAAATATTTAATCTTTCAAGAAGAATTTTAATCTTTTAAAAAAATCACAAAAAGGTGGAGCAACATTGTAATTCCTTTAAATGTGAGCCCACATTGTAAATTCTATAATGTAGTCCCATGTTCTAATTTCTAAAGGTGGGTCTAATGTAATTTTTAAAGTGGGACTCCTATTTACAATTATGAAACAAGATTGTCCCACATTATATTCTCTTATAATTTCCAAATGTGGCAACATATTGTAATTTCTAAACGTGAATCACGTAGTCACTATCACAATTGCTTGTCCTACATTGTAAGTGTACTATGTTGTAAATTATAAAGATGAGTCCTACGTTTACATTAAAACAGGTCGGCCCCACATTATTATCTCTTATAATTTCCAATGGTGGGCTCACATTAAATTCTTATAAAGTTAGACCCACCTTATAAATCCTATGAATATGAGCCCCATTTTTTAATTTTTAAAGGTGGATATTATGTTGTAACTTCTACAAGTGTTTCCCACGTACACTAATGATAAAGTGTCACAAACATAAAAAGATGGGTCCACATTTTAGATCATATATCTTGCTTTTGTTCATTGGAGAAAACTTTTTACACTGTTAACAAACAAGTTCCATATAAAATATTTTTAGCAGAGTATTTTAATACAATGTTGATAAATAAGTTTTGTAGAATTTTATCTTGGCATAACTTGATCTCAATACAACCAAATTTGAGCACAAAATTGGGAACAACACGGAAACAATGTCAAATAGGCCCTTAGTTTTTCAAATTAAAGTATAAGTTTTCCATAGGGTTTTCAATTAAGTACATAAGGAAAAATTGGCTTGCTTCTGCCAACCTCTCACCCCTGTTCAAAAATGACCTAGGCATTTTAAAACAAAACCCAAATAGTTCTCTCCTCTATACTTTTCCCTCCTCATTTTCTCCCCTTCCTTCATCCTCACCTCCTCGTGGCTTCAACGATGACCCTCAGCGACCACAAGGCAATTAAGTTGGCCTAGATTGGAGGTATAATGCTACTATTGGCCTTTTTTATATACATAAATGCTAGTATTAATGGCCTTGGTATCCTGAAAGTAACCACATCTCCACAGGAGCCACTTATTATCAATGCATGCCTATTATTAATTACATAAGGGATTTGCTATATGAAAGCAAAAAGGGTCTCCGTACACTCGCCAAAAAAAGTAATAATTAAAAATACCTAAACTGCCCCCAACCCCCTCTTCTCCTGACTCACCTTCCCCTCCTCTCTCCTCCCCTCCCCACCTCCCCCTCCCGTCCATGATTGGAGGCTCCGGCGGCAGCCAGATCTCCCTCCCTTCCCATCTTCCTCTTCCTCCCTCTTTTTCTCCCTCTTCCTTTCTCTCCATCTTCCTCCCTCTTCCTCTTCCTCTTCCTCTCCCTCCCGTTTCCTCCAGTTTCCCCCTTTGCTCGATCTCCCTGCTAAGGAGATTGGATCTCCAAATTACGGGGAGATCGATGTCTCCCTGCAACAGGGAGATCCACGCTCCCCCCCCCCCCCCCCACCACCCCCCTCCCCTTTCCTCTACCCCTTCCATAGTGGCCCCCAACCCGTTTGGTCAAACTGAGCTAATAGCCCTAGATTGTTTGGCCAATCTTGGCCAAACATTCTCTTTTGTGTAATGTTCAGCCTCATAGGGCCAAATAGGTTGGAAATGGAATAAGGAGAGAAGAGGAGAGGAAAAGGGGAAGGAGAAAAGAGGAAAGGAAGAGGGAGGGGAGGGAGAGGGAGAGGGAGAGGGAAAGAAAAAAAAAGGGAGGAGAAAGGAAAAGGGAGATGAAGAGGGAGAGGGAGGGGAGGGAAATCCGGCAGCTCCTTCCACTAGAATTGCCAGCTATTGTATGAGGGGGAGGTGGGGAAAGGGAGGAGAAAGGAAGGTGGAGGTGGGGAAAGTGAGTGGGGAGAGAAGATGATGGGGTAGTTTAGGTAATTTTTTTGGGTGAGTGTACTGAGTCCCTTTTTGCTGTCATATATCGAATCCCCTACATAATTGACAATGGAATGAGTTCCCATGCAAAACAAGGTCCCAATGTGATTCACCTAATGTAATAATATATCACAAGATTGCTTTTAGGATTGCGAAATGAGCGAATGTTGGAAAAGGAGTTTTTCAATTTCAATATGAATTATATCTTGTTAAGTGGGAAGCTTGCATGAGGTGTGATAGTTCCTAGGTGAGGAGATCCATTCTTTGGTATCCTCCTCCTTTTAGGGTTTTGAAGTTCATTCTTGATGGTGGGTCAAGGGGTAAACCTAAACGAGTAGGTATTGGAAGAGTGTTTCACAGTTGCAAGGGTGTGGTTTTACTTATTGTAAGATCCTGGCCCCAAATCTAGTATTTGTTTGCTAATCTATTGTGCTTGTGCTAATTAATGGTGCTTTGGTCTAGATCGAGTCTTGGATTGGTAGATTGGTAAGACCCTACTCTTCATTAGGTAGCATCGAGGACCAATTTGTAATTTAACTAACCTAATCTTACATCATTTCATCATTAATTAGATTGCATCATGTGCATTTAATCATGTTATCATTATTCATTGTAGACCCATTTCATTTAACACTAAGTTAGCTTGTAGGACCCTATATGATTATTTTTGTAAATAACCTAAATGAATGGACTTATTCGCAAATACCCAAAGTATCTTAAGAACTCTAGCTATAAAAAGGCACCTTTTCCAAAGCAATTGCTCTCTTGTGCCTCCTAGCTAAAGCCCTAGCTACCATTTCTCCATCTCCTACCTCATTCCAAGCCTAAAGTGTGAAAAAAAGACTCCAAGCTCCATTAGAGATTGTGTTAATCTTCTTCTCCACATTCCCTTTGCCCATTTGGTATTTGGTTGAGGTGAAAAGCCTCATTTTCCCTTTTTGTACAACTCCCAAGGTGAAACTCAATTGTTCTAGATATTTGTGCCCATTTAAAATAGTGTAAAATGGATTTCCTTAGCTTGACACTCATTATTTCATCTTTTATGGCATTCATCTCATCATTTCATCTCCTTTTCATGTCATTTTCATGTATGGGGTCTTGTTTGGGCTAGAGATTTGGGGATTTTCACCGTAAAGACCTTGCTTTTGATTTTGAAGCACCCTAAGGCAAGTATAAACAAGTGATAATATGCATGATGGGATTTTTGTTGATTCCTTACTATGTTTATGCTCTATTGCATTGCATAGCCCATCCTTCTTCATATATATCAATAATGGAGGATGTCATGCATGCTTGGCGGATTCTGATTTAAATGAAGAATGTATTAAATGAGGTTGAATGGAGGCGTAAATGAAGTAGAAATGGTAGATTCATAACATCATTGAATGCCATAATGCAAGTTGTGAATGGGGGAATAAATGTGTAGGGCATTAGAACCGAAACAGGCCTGCAAACTGGGTTATGCACAGATGCATTTGAGTGGACCTAGGCGTGCTCGAGCCGTTAGTGAATAGTTAAAATTAATTCGTAACAAAGTTCATCAAGATCGAGCGCATGTGAAGCGCGCTAGCTTCTATGAGACCCCAATCAAGTGCATGCTCATCTGCGCTGAAGTGTACCTAAATTTTTGTTCTCTCTATTATTTCTTTAATTATTTAGTGATTTACCTAATGCTCCAATTTCAACCTGGATTGGATTAATCATACCTGACCTTTAATTAGGCACTTAAGGCTTGGCGATGGGGTCAAGAATATCTTAGTATTTTAGTTGAACCTCTATGACTATGTAGGACTTTGTTCTCGAAATCATTATACCTTAAATCTTATCCAACAAAATCAGATTAGGTAACAAGAAAGTTGTTGGCTGTCATCCAACCTTGTAGATGTTTGGCTTGCTCCGATGCCATGCCTTCACGTGTGGGTATAAAAGTCGATTGTTTGGATTTATGCACAATGCAATACCAAGAATTTCAGTAACACATGACCCTGGATGACTTCTGATCACACCGAAGTGGAAGGCTAAAAACACAAACATCTTAGACTAGCTTGGCAGGTAAAACATTATTAATTCTTATGAATTGGGAAATTATGCATATTGTTACAAATATTTTTGTTCTTCACTACTCTTATTTGTTAAATTCATTATGCACCTTTTGTTTCTTTACATTATCATTTGCCTACTATTATCCTTTATTTGATATCAGTATGCTCTAAGTTATGCGCAAGTAAGATATGCTAAGTGAACAAGTAAGTTTTGTTAAAAAAAGTAAGTATGAGAGCACGATGGTGCTTTATGTTCTATCCATTTTGATTCATGGAGTCGCATCACTGAGCTTGACTGTATAAATCCTATTGGAGATAAGTATGTGTTGAAATTTATATGCCACTACAACTATTTTTTCTATGGAGTGAGTCGATACTCCTTTAGGCAATCAGATAAGCCACCTAATCTCCCATTGCATTTTGTGATGTGTCTCTCTTTGGAGAAGATTGTAGCCACGTCGTTTGTGAATTAGATGTTATGGTCTTATGTTGTCTTAATTCTCACTTGCATGCTTGTTTCGCATGCTAATATGCTTAGTTTATGTATTTTTTTTATCTCTGTAATTACTTTATTCTCTAACTCTTATTAGTACTACATATTAGAATGCTACTTGCCTATTTGTTGTTGAGTTGTCATATTAAGCGTGCTACCCTTAATGTTGTTGGAGTTGACCTTAGTCTTGACCTGATTATTAGCAAGCCCATAAAGGACCCCACGCAGGTTCCTACTGGATTAGGAGAGTGGAGTTTGGATGACACCTTTTATTAGACGCACGGTAGAGCAACACATGGATTATGCATTTAGGGCTTAAGCTACAGAGTAGCTCAGTTTTATCATACCATCTTTTCAGTGGAGATTTTTTATGTTTATTTCATTTGAGGGAAATGTATTATATTTCCGGTCCTTGATCGTTATGCACTGATACTCTTTATCACTTTTGACATGCACACAGACATGTAGTATTTATGCATGGGATTCATGTTTAGTTTGACAACTAATTAAATAGGCATATTATAAAACGTTTGAAAATTCCCTTGCAATAGTTCATATTTGCCTTAGTGCGACGTGGGTTATTATGAGATTTCGCGTGCCACGTCGCGGGCCTAGCTGTATTAACTAACCTTGAGCCCGATGCGTGACACTTATATTCTCAAAGCATGTTGGTGTATGTGATTCTAATTAATTGGAGGTATTAACTATTTTAGAAGCTCTTTGATTCATTTCAAGATCCTTCTCTGAGGCATTGATTGTGGAAAGTGATTCCAAGGGTTTCTAACGAATAGTGTTTCCGTGGAAGTTAGAATTTCTTTTAAATGAGTAAGGGAGCTATTTTTTAGTGTTTTACAATTTCTTTTAAATGAGTAAGGGAGCTATTTTTTTAGTGTTAACATTACTTTTTGGCATGATTTTTGATGTGCCAACTCTATATAGATGCTTTAGCTACGCATGTGGTTGAGAGGATGTGTTCGTAGGTCAATTTTGTTTTGCAATTGAGGGTGGGAGAGGTATAATGCTCTTGTACCCTTCTCTTTTTTAAGTTGTTTTCTTTATCTTTCTCTCTTTGTATTTTGTTCTCCTTTTAATAGAAAACTAGCACAATAACTCATGCTAATCACGGGTATAACCCATCTAGCTAGGTCTTCACTCCATCTTACTATATTTTTTACATTTTTCTGATAAGAAATTACATATTAATTTTATGTGGTGAAGTAGTTAGGTTTGTTATTTAAATTAGCAAAAGGTAATGGGTTCAGACCTCAAAGCTTATATTTTTTTGCTTTTACCAAAGGCTCAATAAAAGTCAAAATTAAAACAATTTTGGTCAAATTGATTCCAAAACCTCTTGGCTTAATATATTATAATTTGCTACTTATTAAAAAAAAGTAGATCCTAGAGTAACATATCATTAAATTAAAAAAGATCCTAACAATAGGTATCATAAAAACTGCAAAATATATCGATAATTGGCATCAACAACATAATACTTAATTGGAAAGTATTTGCTTGCAAAGTTGTGGATAGACAAAAAGCAATTGGGTCTCAAATGAAAATCACCTCATCAGATTAATACAGGAACTGGAAACTCAAAAAACAGAAGCCTTCCCCTTTTTTTATTTTTTCCTTCTAAATTGACATAATGGAATCCTTTTTCTTAGTAGATGGCTACAAGGAAAAGAGAGATTCCAGTTAAAAGCTTTTATTACATGATTATATTGTATGGACACTAATGTTGGCTGTAACATTGGTGACCAAAAGCAAATTTAATATACTTATTGTCAATGGGAAATATAAAACATCTCCCTCCAAGGTTCAAAGAGCCTATTCACCAATGGATTGAAGCAATCTAAATCGAGGAACGAAGGTATTTCTGGTAAATCCACGTGCGTACCACAAGGTCACCGTTGATTGCTGTTGAAGGAGAAGAGATGAAGATTAAGGAAACAGAGGGAACAAGGAGAAGCGGGAAATGGAGAGATAGAACGACTGTGGTTTTGTTTTGAAAAGCCCTACAAAGGGGATTTAATCATTTTATGAGAAAAGGAGATAGGTCAAGGTGGGTCAATTTCTCCAAATGTCTTTAATTGAAAACCCATAGAAAACTTAGACCCTCTACAAATTTCCTAATTTAAAAAATGCATGGAAAACTTAAGGGCTTATTTTTTTTCAAAAATTTGTGACGGGTTACTTTTACGCGTGTGAAGACTTTTAGAATATAATGTGATAGTTTATCTCCTGTCATTGTCAAATGTCATATCTTTTTTAGTAAAAATTTTTAAAGTTAACTGAAAAGTCTTAAATGACTTTTGAGAATTTTAAAATTACAGCTCTTTTAATTTTTTATGGAATTTTTTAGATGCCCAAGTATAATGGAGTATTTAAAAATTCTTCTGATCTAGAAATTTAGAAATTCTTCAAATATAAATTTCTTAGAATTCTATAAAAGAAATTTTATAAAAAAAATGAAAGAGTTGAAATTCTTAAATTCTCAAAGATTATTTAAATTCTTTTAGTTAATTGGAAATCAAAATTTTTTGAAAAAAAAAGACATTTAAAAATGAAAGGAGACAAGCTATAACATAATGCCCCAAAACCCTAAAATCCAAAAAAAAAAAAAAACCTAAAAAAGGGCCCTAAATTCACAAACGTGAGTTTTTTTATTTGTCCTTTTAACTGAAAACTGCAAAACAAAAACGCTCCCTTTCTGAATTTTTCTAAAATATCCTCCGTACAATTTCATTGGCGAAAATGCCCTCGTCATCTGTGGAGCAAGCAAGCATGCCCTCGTCATCTATATCTCGATATATTTAGTGCTGGCTTGAGTCTTCTATCATGCAGTTGCAACTGTGAGTGTGGAACGCAATGGGGCGTCCTTCATACATCCTCTGCTCTTCACCGTCTTCACTTTCTCTTCTCCCCAACCATTTATACCCACAATCTCTCTTTTGGAAGAAGCATCTCAGGACTGCTTCTTCTTCTTCTTCTTCTTCTTCTTCTTCTTCTTCTTTAGACTTTCACCTATGGACGAAACTACCCTCGAATTTCTCTCGTTTTGCCCCACTTACCCTTTCTCCCCTGCAAGCCACTGGTAACTCATTTTCCTTTTAGCTGGTGTTGGATTTCTTTGGTTGATTGTAGTGTTAGCAGTTACTGTTCATTTTGTTGGTTTCATTTAGAAAGTTTGTGTGTTTGTTTTTATTATTTTATTTTTCCTGAATTCACTTCTGCCAGGTTTTTGGGCTTTAAGTATTCTTGCTACAGTTGTGGTTGTTTTATTTGACTTTCTGTTTGATGGGTATTGGTTTATATTACTTTTTGTTTGATGGATTTATGTTTGATTAGTCTCTTTTTTATTTTTTTTTTCCTGATGGGTTTTGTGGTTGATGCAGTGTCAGCAGTTATATCCATTTTGTTGGTTTCAAATTAGACAGAAAGTGTGTGGTGTGTGTGAATAATTTTTTTTTTATCCCCTTTAGAATTCATTTCTGTTTGGGCTTTGGGTTTTCGATTCTAGGTGCTCTTGCTCTAATTTCGAAATTTTATTGGTTTTTGTTGTTACCACTTTTTTTTTTAAACATAAATTTTTAGTGTTTGATTAGTCTTCTCTTTTTTGATTTTTTCCTGATGGGTTTTGTGGTTTAGTTGATGCCTTTAGCGATACCTTTTCTCTAACATGCCTCTGATTCTAGTGTTTTTTATTTTACGGATTTTGGTTCTTTTATTAATTTTTGTTTGAAGGGTTTATGTTTGTGTATTTTGTATTTTATTCTTCTTTTAATCCTGATGGGTTTGTGTTTTTTTTAGTTTTATGGATGGGTTCTTGTGTACTTTCTCTGAACTTTGGAGGGCCTTTGATTTTCAGTTATTTGGTTTTGATGGGTTTGTGTTTGATTGGTTTTCTCTATGGTTTCTCCTGATGTGATTGCGCTTTTAGTGGATTTGTTTGATGAGTATGTACTGTGTTGCTCCCTTGTTATTTCTTCCACTTGTTTTTTATGTTAACTAGTTGTTATCCATTGTTGTAATTTTTTTTCAGAGATTCAAGCCACTGTTGAGAACATCCCCCATGAATCTGAATGCATTGAAATTGGGTACATCTCATGTGTTCATGGCTTCAAAGGAGAGGTCCGCGTGAAACCCACCACTGATTTCCCTGAATTGAGATTTTCAAAGGTATCTCAGCTCTCAGTTTTTATCAGTGATTTAACATGGAAAGAGAAGGACTTTTGCCTTGAATTGGATGCTGTACTCCCAAATTTTTTTTGTCTTATTTACCTCTGTAGCCGGGAAGAAGATGGCTGAAAGTTCGGGTATCAGGGAAAGAAATGATACAGGAAGTTGAGCTGACTAATGGAAGAGACCACCCTGGGCAGAAATGTTGGATTCTCAGTTTCAGTGGATTTGATACAGTGGAGAAGGTTTTTGGATGTTTCATTTTTAATTCAGCTTTCTCTATCTATCTGTTTGTATGAGTGATTGATTTTCAGGGACCTGGGTTTTTGAGGAATTTTGTGTAGAATATCTTAAGCTCTAAAATTTTTGCAATGCTCAGTGCTGTGAAAAAAGGAATGTTATTTAGATTGGTGGGTGATAGCTTTCCATGACATATTTTTTTCACAGCGATTCCATTCTCTGCCAGAAAATGAAAACTGAAGACTTCTTTTTGTACTCTTTTAGTTTCTATTATATAGCACAGAGAAACATTTTCCAAAGTGCAACATATGTTTAGAGTTTCTACCTCTTGTGTGACAGAAATTGGTTCTCCACCTGTCTGCCACTTGAGCACTAATCTGGTTTCTGCAATAATTGCAAGAAATTCTCTTCTAGTCTTCCCTAAGAAAATGAAAACCAAAGAACCTGTTAGCATGGAACAAATGAGAACTAGTTTCCCTCTGAAACCTTTATCATTTTCTGCAAAATGCTCTGCAACTTATCGGTAGATGTTCTTCAAATACTCATAAAGAATTTATTAGAAATAGTTATCATGCACGAAAAATTATTTGGGTTCAACTGAATCTGAGAAGACCCATAGCAAAGTTGGAAGGTGCTCATTGTGGTGCCATATGGTCGCAGGTTTGAGTCACCCCAGCTCTAAATAAATCACATGATTTGTATATTTTAACTGAATGTGCTAGTTCATTGATCCCAGGATAGTGTTTTAAACTCAGCTGAGTCAGGTTGACTCGGACTTGGCCAAGTCTTACATTCCAGCTCTGTTTTCTTCTTTATTCTTATTCTTATTCTTCCACCACAATTCCTCTCTTTCTTGGCTTCAAAATTCTCACTACCCATTTTTCTCCTCTCCGCTACCATGGATCCATAGATCTCTGCAACTCTGCTGCTGGTGATGAAGTAGAAGAAATTGAACTACTTGGGATTGGAGAAAACCATGAAAAAGAAAAGGAGTTGAATCCTTTCAAAGAAATCACTGCAAATCTGCAATAACAAGGAGAGAAGCTACAAAAATATCTCCAATCCCAGCAGCCACCCTTTTCTTTGAGGATAAATGCCTTGGAATGACAAGCTTTCTCAAGTCTAGCACTGGAGAAAACCCACAAAGACAAGGGTGGAACCAGTTAAAAAAAAGAAAAAATTAGGCAGCTGCCCCCATCTCACTTTCTTTCGTTTCTTAATTCCTTTCCTCATTCCCTCTTCTCCCTTTTCTTTCCACTTCACAGCTAGCCACCACCCAAGCCACCAACCACTGAACTTCCTCCGGCATCTTCTTCCTCACGTCGCCCTTATCATGTGGATGCAATTTTCCAAACTTTTTCCTCTTCCTTGAGCTTTAGGTAAGCTCTCAATCTCTCCATAGTTAGGTCTTTTGGGTTTTTAGATTAATAATGGTTTAGAGGAGTTCCTTAGAGTCTTCTCTCCCATTTTATAAGTGGGTTTGGCATGGCTTCGGGTTTTCTCTCCATTTGAGTGCTATGGGTTTGGTCTTGAGTTAGGGCTTTTTCTCATTTCCATTTTCTCTCATCATAAGGCAAGTGGTTAACATTTTCATTGTCAATATGTTGATTTAATCTTGATTTTAGCATTTTAATATACTTGATATGTTTTACTCATTTTAATAAAAATGCATTAGTATGACCATGCCATTGGCATTGAGTATGTGATTGTGAAGAGCAAATATTTTTTTGTCCAAATCATGTGTTTTGATTTCTAAAATATTTTCAATGTTTGTGTGATGATTGAATTAGATAGTAAAAAAAAAAACTATTAGATTATGATTTGTGGATCACTTATTTTATCATAGTTGATAAAATGTGCTTTTTATGATTTTAAGTTAATTTTTAGATGGGAAAGACAATTCAAATTGATGCATATTTTAAGAGAAAAAATGACAAAAAATCGAAAGTTGATACATCATTGCCAGCATCGGATTTGTCAACCCCCTCGAACATTGAGATTCCAATTTCTGAAATCCAAGGAATACTTGAAAAATATAATGGTTGCATGGAAAAAAAATCTTCTAGTTCGGCCCCCCTCAGTGTAAAATCTTGGTTTTGCCCTTGCACAAAGAAGAAGAACCTACCTCTCCATGAAACCCCAAACCCGAAATCCCCATGAAATTCTGAACCCTGAATCACTTTCTCTTTGAGGAGAGGATAAGTTCCTTTGAACGACAAACTTTCACACCTCACCATGAAAGTCCAACCCCTAAATCCCCAACTAGTCCAACTCAACCAATCCACACCCTCTTTCTCTAATGTCCACTTCTCCACCTCTCCTTGTGTTTTTCTTACCAACTATTAATAGAGTAAAGAAAAAGGGAAGAAGAAGAGGCGGGGGGGGGGGGGGGGGGGGGGGGGTGGGTGTGGGGGGGGGGGGGTTGGGGTGCGGCGGCGGGCGTGGTGAGGCCGATTCAACCTGGTTGAGTCCCTTTTTAAAACATTATTCTAGGTTGAACATGTGGTGATATTTATTAAAGAAGTTAGTGATCAATGCAATTAAAAAATCAACCTTATGTATTTATTTATTGATTTATTTTATTTTCTTACAGGCCATGCACCTTGTTGGGTCAACTTTACTTGTAAGGGAAACAGACAGGCCTGAACTGGCGGAAGGCGAGTTTTACACTCCTGATCTTGTCGGCATGAAAGTTGTTCTTAAGGTCTACAATTATTACCATCATATTAAAAAAAAAAAACTGTGAAGTTGTGATTGCTTATACATTTTTTTGATCGATATGAATGATTACTTATACTTATTGGGAAGAAATTAGAAAACTTTATGTCTTTAGAGGATTGCTATTTTTCAGAAGGCCTTATAGTATCACAAAATATGGCATTGCAAAGGATATGATGTTTTCATTTGCCGTAAAAGATTATACTTTCATTTTTGTTAACTCTTCTTCTGCTTGTACCCTTTTATATTCACATTGTCCAAATGTTCTGTTTTGACCCTGCTATAAGGAAAGCAAAGAACAAGAAAGAAAGAAGGGCCAAACGTCTTCTATTTTGAAAAAAAGGACCCATTGTTTTCCCATTTATCCTTTCCATGTTTCTGGCACTTGCTTTGGTGATTGATATCTTTTCATTTTCAAAACAATGATAATTACATCTTTCTCTTATATCTTCCAGGAAACAGGTGAGCCAGTGGGCACTGTTGTGGATGTCTTCAGTACTGGTCCAAATGATCTCTTACAAGTAATGCTTAATTCAACTGCAAAACGACATGGACAACCTGGTTCAGAGTCAGAAACTGCTGTCCCTGGTACGTTTGCATGGGTGCCATTTGTTGAAGCAATTGTTCCACATGTTGATATGAATCAAAGAGTAATGCTGATTACACCTCCAAAGGGACTTCTTGAATTGAATTTACGTGCTGATGCAAGGTCGAAGAAAGAAAGACGATTTCTGGTTTGGACTGCTCCTTGTATATATATATATATATATTATTTTATTCTTATGACATTAAGTTTCCATGATCTTCTTGTAGACCATTGCTTTTGCATCTCATACAGCATGCAACTACTCCCACAATCATAGTTCTACCTACACATTCTATTGTATTCTCTTGAGGTTATTAGTACATTTTTCATTATTAGCATACTTCCATTATGCAACTAGATCATTAATGCCTGTGCATTTATTGTGATCATAAGTTCTCTAAGTCGAAGTGGTAAACTGTAAAAAGCACTAGGCATGAGTTACACGCTATTGAAACCTGATGCATGTGTAATTTTGCTGGGTGCTCCTTCAATGAGAACAAGAAAATAAATATATATTTTTGTATTTTTTTAGCTTGTCTTTATGCCAAACCATTTTCCATTCTACATTGTCCATATATGAGCTTAGTCAAATTAGAAACCTAGTATACACACAATAATAGATTTTTTTTGAACAGTAACTAGATATTATTAAAAGCAGATCCCTGGCGCAAAAGAAATATACTGAGGCTAAATGGAAACTGCACAAAGCAACAACAGAGAAAGGAAATTAAAGAAGAGATGAATCAGGGGTTTCAATCCATAGGCTCTGATGATGAACAACCTCCTTAGAAAGAAGATACACCACATTATCAGTGCTTCGTTATTGTGAAACATTAGATTTCAATGTCCTTGGAGAGGTCCTTAACTTTGTCCACATCTGCCAATCACCAAGGGGCAGAGCACCTGCTCAAGCCCAGCTAATAGAATGTAATGAATCTCTTCCACCATGAGACATCGAATATCTTCCCTATCGGCTTCCCAAAGCCTATTTGCAAAGCTTCCATCTCAGCCATCTTAACTGAAGCAAACCTAGAACTTCCCAAGAAAGATGGGATAATATCGCCTCTATTGTTCCGAGGAAGGCCTCCAAATCGAGCATTGCCTGGGGTGCGAATTGTGCTTCCATCGAAATTCAGCTTCACGACACTGGGTGGCTGAGAAAACCTGGTAGGTTAGATTTTGATCTTTGATCATGAGGAAAAGGCAATCTCCTGCCAAAGTAATATAATTATACAAACAAAGAAATCCTGAAAACTCAGGAGAATAGAGATCCATTCATTTTCCAGGAACTTGATCTTTTCACAAGTAAGTCATGGAAGAGGATTTATCCTCAAAGCATCCAGTCTTCTTTTTTTCCAACGAGACCATATAATTGCTAGAAAGGAAGCCCTCCACATAACTGTACTTTTGAAGGATCAAGGCCATATCCCACATGTCAAACAATTTGCATAAAGTGTTGGGGGGACCTAATTGCTAATGCATCACCTCAAACCATCATCCGAAGGGCTTTAGTACCCCTTGCATTGCTTCAAACATAAGGCAAGCATTCACAATGATCATCTTATGCCCGTGGATAGTAACCATTGTCGTAATATCTCCATCATAGGCAGCCCAACCTAAGGCCAATGTATGAGGCGGGACTTTGGATCTTCATAAGCTAGCCACTAGAGAGGGAGTGGAGAGGTTGCCTCATAAAGCAACATAGGACACCACAAAAAAGCCTCCATTTGTCATTGGCTTCCAAAGACTCTTATTGATGTGATTTTAAATCAATAAGACTACAAGTGCATAGTTGTCAATAATAAATAGTGGCAAGAGTAAGTCGATCCCATAGTGTTAACTAGGTCATAGCCACTTCAAATAAGCCCATTTACTTGGTCAAAAGTCCTCACATGTGTATTGCTCATGGTTTAAAAAATTTGCCGAGCTCGAGTGGACTCGGACATGACCCATCCCGAGTTGGGTCATGCTGGCTCGGAATCAGTTTAGTGGGACTCAGCCAAGTCTGCACAGTGACGGACTCAGCTAACACATATAGTCCCTTTAGGGCTTCCTATTTGTCATTTTTCTTGTTTCAAAAGAGAGGGGAGGCTAGGAGAGGTTGGGAGAAGACTATTTCTACTAAAATCTTGCTTCAAATCCTCTTTTTTTGAGAGATTCAAGCTTCTAAAGATCAAGACCATTCATTCAAAAGAGAGATTTTGAAATCTTGCTTTTTGAGGTATGTATTTTCGTTTTCTCTTGCTTACATGGATGAGAGAGGATCATACTATGTTTGATGTGGTTGAAATTTCCACTCATGATTTCCATGGAAAATACAATTATTTGTATTTGACATTTGTTATTTCATAGTTGATAGTTGATACTTGAATCTTGTTGGTTGATACTTGATACTCCATACTTGAGAGTTCATTTTGATTTTAATTTAATAGTTCATAGTTCATACTTCACATTTGATGTCAATTTTCACAAATCACAATCCACAATCTATTGTTGACCGCTGCGTAATTATATAAACAGAGTTAAGGGAGGGGCTCCTAAGGGTATTTTTCTATTTTTTTTTTATAGTTTTTGGCAATCTTTTAACATTTTTAAAAGTTTTTTAAATGAAAAAAGGGGCCGACTTGGCTGAGTCAGACGAGTCGACTTAGACTCGGCCAGGCCTGAGTCGGGTCCCAAGTTTGAGTCTTGAAACCATGGTGCAACTATGCAACATTATTTCTTGCCGCCTTAGGATCTATCCTGATGCTCATCAAACTTGGGCTGCTTGATGCAGGCCAGATCCATGATTAGCCAGCCTATTGGACCTAAGACCAATAAGGCCCAGTAAAATAAAGTAGATCCTATTATTAGTAGCTGCTTTAGTTACTTTCTTAATTATCTAGGATTCTTTAATATTTGGAAAGTCCAATTATGTTTGGTTTAGGACTTCGTATTTGATTTAAATTAGTTATTTCCTTAATTAGATAATATCTTAGTTACAAATAAAGATGTAATCCCTTCATCGGACACAGACATTAATATTGAATAAGAATTTGAGTTTGGTTCTCAGTTGAGAGAGTTATTGTTTGTTTTTGGTGAGGCACCAAGACATTCTATCCTTAAGCCTTTTGGCTTGGAGATTAGCCCGTTGGCTATTCTTCTTCCCTGCACTGTTTCAATTGGTATCAGAGTAGAGATCCACTTTTGAATCACCGTCCAGACTGTTCACCGATTCAAGGTAACGTATCCTATCTCGTTTCACCCTTCCATCATCATCGTTCCCCCCCCCCCCCCCCCCCCCCCCCCCCCCCCAAACAATGTATCATGTTCGTTCATCTTCATTCCCATCAGTCACAACCCATGTCCACGAAACCCAAAACCTACAACCCTAATGCCATTCCCTTCACCGAAGCCCCAAAAAACCCAAAACCCCAATCCCTAATCTCTCAACAGAACCCTAATCAAACCCAAACCCTCCAAAACCCAACTCCCTCTTTCTAAACTCCATCACCCTAATCGAACCCCATTCTCGACTGGTCCCAAACCACCACTGCCCATCAAACCCAACCTAACTTCCCCTAGCCGTAACTCCCATTCACCAGCATAACCAGTGATCCAACCAAACCTCTTCGACTCTCGACCCTTAACCGAACCCATTAGATTAGCACCCTCCTCAAAACCCTAACATCGAGCCTAACACGAAACCCTACATCCACCCTTCGTTGGAGCCTAACACGCCATTGCAACCCTAATCCCCTTTCACCTTCCTTGAGCCTTCATCCACCCCATCTCCTCACCGCGAACCCCAAGCCCCTTTTGCTGCAAAAGCAGAACCAAAAAAACAAAAAAACAGAAGAGAAAGAAGAAACAGAAGGGAGGAGAGAGATTGAAGACATAGCTGTGTCGGTCGTCGAGCGCCTTTGCCATCGTCATTAACTTCGTCCTCGACCACTGTCGTCGTTGTCGTTCACCCAGCAGCAGTGCCCCTCGCCCTCCTCTTCCCTCTGTTTCTTTTGAGTCCAAATTGTACTTGAAAGGGGGACAAGACCTGTTTTCCTTTCTCGGTCGATGCAGAAAACAAAAAAAAAAAAAAAAAAAAAGAAAAAAGACAAAAGAAAAAAAAAACCCACATGTGACAACTATAGGTCATCTGCTGGGTTTTAGTTTGGGTCCTGCCCAGCTCAGTGGTTTTATTCTAAGTCCAGCTCAAGGTCTTCCAAAAAGGGGGAAAAAAAAAGAAAGAGGAAAAAAAACATGCTACAAGTGGGCCCGTCCAACTCTCAAATTTTTTCAGTGCTCAATCTCATCGGTTGATTCTCACAAGGAGTGATATCTTGGCCATTACAACTGCTATTCACAATCTGTCTTCAAGTGCTTATTTCTATCAACAAGATCAAGCCACCAGGTCAGTCAATTTTGCGAATTAAAAAGATTTTACTTTTCTTACATCACGGTCAATATGTTGACCATCCGATGAATTTCAAAGCATGTTGTATGAGTATAAATATGGAGATTGGTATTATGAAAATAAGGTCTACTTTGAACAGTTTCTCAATCTTAAACAGGAAGATTCGATAGTTTATGAATATTTGATTCAATTTTTAAGATTGTACCAAGTTTGTGGCTTAGAACAAAATGAGCTGCATGATTTGACTCTCTTCATCAGAGGTTTGAAGCCAAACATTCTCGAGAAGATGATACGTTGCAACGATGTTCATGAAGCATATAAATAAGCAAGTCATGTTGAGCACATGCTTCAATGGTCCTACCTGCAACAAGTTAAGCTTGAGAAAGAACGTTCTCGACGACGAACGAGAGATCATTTGATGGAAACAAATTTTGCAGGAAATGATACTCACACCCTTGTCATTCATTGACTTTTTACCACCAATGAAAGGGAAGATAAAGAGTGGAAACAGACTGTGATATTCCAGACACGAGTAAGGTGTGAAGACAAGTTAGCCAATTTAGTCATTGATCATGACAATGCTATCAATTTTGTAGCACAAGATGTTATTGGCAAACTCAATTGGCCTACAGAAAACTCTTTCAAAGCCTTACAAAGTTGTATGGTTTAATGCTTTTGTTATTTCTGTAACTCAGATGTCTAATATCTTTCAAGATTGGTGTATATGAAGATAAAATTTGGTCTGATGTAATTTCCATGAATATCACTCATATTCTTTTGGGACAACCATGGCTTCTTGATCGGAAAGTGCAATATGACAAAGAGAAGAATATCTATTCCTTCTCTCGGAAAGGACGATATGTTGGTCTTGTTCTATTACAACTAGTAACCTCTTTATCTACCTCATCACTATCAATCGAAGAGTTAAAAGATGAACACAAAGAAGAAACAAATTTCAATGGTGATGTTCAGAAGCCCGTTCATGGAAAGAAATATCTCATTACAACTTCAAGTGAGGCGCAAGAGGTAAAGCACGATGATGTACAAGCAGACAGTAATAATCCAATGGATTTGATTGACACATTGGGTGACAAATCAATTGCCCCAGTGGTTTCACAAGAAGATGTGTCCACATTGATTGACATGCACTATATTGATTTCATCTTCAGAGATCAACTAATGCCAATCAACAATTATGCTATTCTGTTACAGAGTTTACAATTAAAGCATATAATGGTCAGGTTACACCGTCAAGATACAAGCAGCCATCAAAAGCTATAACGCCTCTAATCTACTTCTGTGTGGACTAGAAGATTCGATCTTGCTTTCAAGGCATATTCTCAACATGATGCTTAACCAGCGACACGGAAGTTTATTCGAATGATTTTCAATCCAGGTGGACATTTATAGAACTCGAGGTCGAGTTCTCCTCCAAGAGGGGGAGAACTAATGCAAGCTCGATCCATGATTGGCCAATGTATTTGGACCCAAGACCAATAAGGCCTAGCAAAGTAGAGTAGAGTAGATCCTATTATTAGTAGTTGCTTTAGTTGCTTTCTTAATTATCTAGGATTCTTTAATATTTGGAAAGTCCAGTCATGTTTGGTTTAGGGCTTCTTATTTGATTTGAATTAGTTGTTTCCTTAATTATATAATATCTTAGTTATAAATAAAGATGTAATCCCTTCATGGGATACAAACAATAATATTGAATAAGAATTTGAGTTTGGTTCTTAGTTGAGAGAGTTATTGTTTGTCTTTGGTGAGGCACCAAGATATTTTATTCTTAAGCCTTTTGGCTTGGAGATTAGCCCGTTGGCTATTCTTTTTCCCTGCGCTGCTTCATTGTTGTTGGTAGTCTTGAATCTTCCCAAGATGTTGGGATTTTATCTATGATTAGGATCAATTGGTGGGGCCCAATACAGATCTTGCCAGAAATTCTGGGCTGCCTGAACTGCTGTGTGCAGTTTTTTTCTTCTGCCAGACTGCTGTGTGCAGTTTTTTATGTTTTTTCTGTGAACTGCTGTGTGCAATTTATTTCCTTCTTCTAGGCAAAGTTGTGTGCAGCTGTTGTGGAATTGCTATTGTGAAACTGCTGTTCTTTTTTCTGTGTAGAGCTTTCTGTTTGTGGAAAACCTTTGTGCAATTTGCTGTTTGGGGTTGTCAACCGACAGATTGGGTCATCTTCACTGTTTAGCCAAATTTGAAAAGAGACTTGAACCTTCCCTGTTACTGTTTCATTACTGAAAATGTCCTGTTATTATATTTGCTGGGTTCCGTAGAGTGCATCTGTAATCTAGTATTATGAGTTTTGCATATCTTTGTGCCGGCATGGAGAAGACTAAAATTGCCTAGATTAAATATAGTGGCAAAAATTACACATCTTAGTCATACCAATTTCAAGTATATCTTGAAGGGAAGGAAATGTGGGGATTTATCTCAGGTGCTAACCCAAGACTCTCAGAAGATGAAAAAAAATTCTATCTTGGAACACAAAAGATGCCAAGATCAAGACTTGGATTCTTGGCTTTGTTGAGTTTCAATAAATTTCCTAATCTAAAACCCCATAAAACATCTAAAGATATGTGGGAATATCTGAAAAAGGTTTATCATATGAGAAATTATGCACGACAATGTCAACTGGAACTTGAGATTGCTCAATATTCTCAAGAAATGTCTTTCATACAGGACTATTATTCGGGATTTCTCAACTTATGGGCCGAATATGATGAGATAAAATATGCAAAGGTATCTGCAACAGATCTTTTTGTGATAACAAAAATTACAGGATACCAGTCATAGGGACCAGTTTCTCATGAAATTGAGACCCGAGTATGAGACTATTCATTCCAACCTTATGAGCAGAGTCCCCTCTCCATCTCTAAATGAA
This sequence comes from Sextonia rubra, assembly GCA_037013555.1. NCBI lineage: Eukaryota > Viridiplantae > Streptophyta > Magnoliopsida > Laurales > Lauraceae > Sextonia > Sextonia rubra. Next base: position 15,499,504 of record JASUAD010000011.1, read on the forward strand.
GGCCTTAATAAACTACTGCATGACTGCTGTGTGAGGAACAAAGTTAGATAACTCAGCATGCTTTGAAACAACAGTCTTTAGGAAATGCTATTGAAGTTGCACATGTCACAACTAAAACTCGTCAGATCAAAGATCAAGTGGTGACCAAACAACTTATGGTGCAAAAGGAAATTCTTCGAGTAGAGATTTCAGTAAAATTTAGTGCTATCATTGTATGGAATCTGGGCATTATGCCTCATAATTCAAGCAGAGATTTTGCAATTATTACAAAGAAAATGGACATGCCATTGCGAATTGCTGGAAGAGGCCACAAAATCGCACTCCTCGAGCCTATCATGCCAACACCACTGTTGATACTTCTTCTAGCAATACTGCATCAACTTCAGTCATTCCTTCACAAGCTCCTGCCTCTAGCTCCTCCCTCTCATCACAAGCTCCTGCCTCTAGCTCCTCCCTCTCATCACTCCTGAGGTCATTCAACAAATGATCATGTATGCCTTCTCTGCACTTGGCATTTTAGGTAACCATTAACCCCTATCCTCCGTTTGGTATCTTGATTCAGGAACGTCAAACCACATGACTTCCTCCTCTGCTTATCTGTCCAATGTGCAGAATTTTAATGGAAATTTACAAGTTCATACTGCTGGTGGACAAAAGCTTCTTAGTATTGCTATTGGTGATGTTGTTCAGCCATTCCTTTTGAAAAATGTGTTCTTCTCTCCATCTTTAACTACAAATCTCGTATCTGTTGGCAAATTGATTGATGATAATTGTAATTTCTCCTTTTCTCGTTGTGGTTGTGTTGTGCAGGATCAAGTGTTGAGGAAGGTGATCGCGATGGGGCGTAAGAGTGAATGCTTTTTCCTCTTCTTCTGCCTCTCCTCCTCTCATTATAAACATGCATTTGTGTTTTCTTGTTTTTCTTTGAAGGATGTGTGGAGGCTCTGGCATAATAGATTAGGCCATCCTCATTCAAAAATGTTCATCCTCATTCAAAAATGTTATCTTTGATGTTGACCAATGGAATTATTAGTGACAATAAATTTTCATTTCATAATATTTCCGATGATTGTTTTGCTTGTAAACTAGGAAAAGGTTCTTCCTTTTCCTTTGAAAACTACTATGGCTTCAAAATGTTTTGACATTATTCATAGTGATGTCTGGGGAATTACTCCTGTAATTTCTTATACAAATTATAAATACTTTGTCACATTTATCGACGATCATAGTCAATTCACATGGGCATATTTCTTGCATGCTAAATCAAAACTCTTTGATGTTTTCTACAAAACTTTATGGCTTATGTAGAAAATCAATTTTCCACTCACATTAAAATTCTATGCTTTGATTTAGGGGGGGAATTCATGTCACATCAGTTTCAAAATTTTCTGCAAAACAACGGGATTTTATCCCAAAGATCTTGCCCATATACTCCTCAATAGAATGGGATTGTTGAATGAAACAGGCATCTTCTAGACACTATTTGCACACTTGTCCTAGAATCATCTGTTCCTGCCAAATTTTGGTAGGAAGCATTAGCCACAATTCACTTAATCAATCGCTTACCATCCACCGGTCTTTGTAATCAAACTCCATATTTTAGGCTGTTCCACACAAAACCTACTTACACTTACCTATATTAATTTGGATATATGTGTTTTGTCCATCTTCCTTCATCTGAACGCACAAAATTGACTGCTCAATTTGTGAAATGTGCGTTTCTCGGCTATGCTTCCCACCAAAAAGGTTTTCTCTATTATGATCTCTTGCTCAAACGCATCCGTGTTTCTTGAAATGTCATATTTTTCGAGAACCAAAGCTTCTTTTCTACTCATCATGCGCCTTTGCCTTCATTTACTCACTTTCGAAATTAGATTGATGACCTTCCTTCACTCATTGTTTATGAAAGACGTTGTCCGAAGGATGTTCCACTTCTACCTCCACCTCTAGATCCGTCACTGACACCTGATCTCACTACCGTTTTATCTACTACTGCTGAAGTTAGTTCCTCTCCAGCTCAACTTAGATGATCAAATCGTCTCTCCCAGGCTCCAGATAGATATGGTTTCACTCACACCTCTTTGCTTGCTAATATTTCTTCCATTGCCATTCCTAACTCTTATTCACAGGCGGTGAAGCATGACTGTTGGTAGAAGGCTATGCAAGCTGAATTAGACGCACTATAGGAAAATCATACATGGGATAGAGTGCCATGCCCCTCTTCTGCAAAACCCATTGGATGTAAATGGGTTTTGTCAGTCAAACTTAAGGCTGATGGCTTGTTGGATAGCTATAAGGTGTGATTGGTTGCACTGGGCAACCGACAAGCATATAGCATCACTATGATGAGACATTTGCGCCGGTTGCAAAAATGACAACCGTTCATACTGTCCTTGCCAGTACTGTTTCTCATTCATGGCCTATTTACCAATTTGATGTTAAGAATGCCTTTCTTCATGGCAATCTCAAAGAAGTTTATATGCGCCTTCCCCAAGGAATTACAAGTGCTTCGATAGGAGATGTTGCTCACTTACGACGATCTCTTTATGGACTTAAGCAGGCACCTTGTGCCAGGTTTGAAAATTTTCGGGATGCTCTACTTAACCTAAAATTCTCTTGGAGTGCCTTTGATCCTTCTATGTTTCTATATCACTTGTCGAAAAAGATTACCGTTCTTCTGATTTATGTTAATGATATCATTATATCTGGAACAGACTCTAATATAATTAAGCATCTTCAGACATTACTTCATGAGTCTTTTCATATGAAAGATATAGGGGCCCTCACATATTTTTTGGGACTTGAAGTACATCAATCCGAGAAGGGTATAGTACTAGTCCAACACAAATATGCTATGGTCTTAAGCACTCCACTCCTATAGATACACCTCTTGAGGTTAATGCCAATCTCAATCAAGAAACGAGTAATCTTCTTCCTGATGCCACGTTATATCGACGCTTAGTTGGGAGCTTGATATACTTGACCACCACTCGGCCAGATATTTCATATGCAGTGAATCTGGTTAGTCAATTCATGACATAGCCTCATCATCTTCATCTTGCTACTATCTAGCACATTATTTGATATATCCTTGGCACGCCATCTCGAGGACTATTCTTTTTTCTAGGAAATTTGACTTCTCTTATTGGATATTCAAATGTTAATTGGGCTAGTTGTCCTAACACTTAGCGCCCTACAATTGGTTGGTGCTTGTTCTTAGAGGACTCCTTGATTTCATGGAAGTGTAAAAAATAAGATAAAGTCTCTAAATACTCCACCGAAGCTGAATATTGTGCAATGTCAGCAGCATCATCTAAAATTGTCTAGCTTCGTGGTCTACTCTCGGAGCTTGGATTTCTGCAAAGCGATCCCACTCCCCTTTATGCTAATAATACTAATGCCATCTGGATTATTGAAAATCATGTCTTCCATAAACGAACAAAACATATTGAAGTGGCTTGTCATTACATCCGAGATGAATATGTCTGTAAGACTATTAGTCTTTCTCATGTTTCTACAGGACTTCAAGTGGACCAAAGGGCTTCCACGATCACGACATCAATTCTTAGTTGGCAAATTGATGCTGGTTGACTCTCCCGCATCAATTTGAGGGGTGGGGGGTGTTAATTGGGTCATCGCCCACTTCAAATAAGCCCATTTACTTTGTCAAAAGTCCTCACGTGTGTGCAGCTATGTAACATTATTTCTTGCCTTCTTAGGAGATATAATTAGATTAGATTGGCTATAATCACTATAAATAGAGAAAGTATCTAGCATCATTACATACATATAAAGAGTGCTCGAGACACTCAGAGGGATCATCAAATTACCCATCTTCTTTGTTATTGTATTTCTTTGTCTTTGGCTGCCGTTGATATAGAGAACCATATCAAGTTAAATTAAAAACTGAATTTTTAAATCAAAGATCATAAAATAGAGAGTTTGATTTGAAGTAGAACTAGATAAATCAGAAAACTAATGCAATTAAAAATAAAGGAAAATCATATAATTAAACAAATCCGAGCATTTAGAATCCACAAAGTAATCATACCGTCTAATCCATGCAATTAATCCAGCTTTTTGTCTCAAAGATAACTCAGATAAAAAATAAATCAATGTTTCCAATTTGGAAAGTTTGTCTTTTGCAGAAGTTCTTTTTTAATTAAAAATCATTTCAAAAACCCAAGACCTCCTTCACTTCATAAGAGAATAAGAATCTTAAGCATCACATATCAAAGTTAAGCATAACCCGTCAAAGATTCCTAGTTCTAAGCACGGCCTATCAAATCTAAGCATAGATGATCAAATTCGTTTTATTTGAAATGAGAAACAGAAGTTGCCCCCATTGGCATGAAGACATGTCTATTTTTCTTTTCAAAAGCCCATTCAAAAGAGACAAATGAAAAGGGAAAAAAAAAACATATAATTGAAAAGCAGATCACTTAACTTTTTCCTTCGACCCGATTAGAAACTCAGCTCATAATTACAAAGAACTTGAGAAAGATTTTGATTGATAGCATATTCTTGTACAATGATCTATCAGAAAACACTCTTCTAAACTCCTAGTTTCTAAAACAAGGCTGCACAATTCCTTTAAAAATAAGATCATAAAATATGTGAGGCAAAGAGGTGGAGAAGAGAGAGAGGGAGAGAGTGTGGGATGTCCCACCTTGGCTGGGAATGGGGAGGGACTCCCATAGTGGCGTCCTTTTATAATTTTTGGGCTTCTCAAATTCAATTGAACTTGGACCTCTTTTGCAGCTTATGGATTGGAGTTATCTCCCGAGATGAGAGGGATCTCTTATCTTCTTAACTTGAATTGAATGGAGATAAGATAACTGACAAGCTTTTAGATAGCTCAGCTAATCTTCAAATGGGGTCCTACACAATGATGTGCAGCAGATGGTTTTCACTATTGTGGATTTGTTTACAATCTTGTCTAACAATGTATAGTCAACTTCTCGAGGCCGTGACTTTGTCAATTTAGCTCCAATTTGTGCAATCTTTGGCTCCACAAACATTTACTAGAAAATAGCTTTCCAACAGTAAGTAGGTTGAGAGTTATGACTGTTTTAAGTTAAGTTATTTAGACAAAAACCGAGATTGATGTTTAAATCTTGAATTGAAGTGGACTATATCTTTGCACAAATTTTGAATTTGAATATAAGGAAAGGGGATTAAATTGCGGCTATTCAAACTCCTCAACTTTTATCTCCTATCAAAATTATCTTCTATGAGTTATTCAAGAGGTAATTCCCACAAATTCAAAAGCTGTAGCCAATGTGGACCCTTCCATGTGGGACATCTCCTTTACTTAAATGGTGGGCCCTGTAAGAGGTCTTTTACTTCATTTAGGACTTTTGAAATTATCTGTAAAGGTAATTTGGAACTTATACAAGATGAGTGGAACCCCACCCCACCCCCCCCCCCCCCCCCAACAAAACCACTTCAATTTGCTTCTTTCTTAGCTTTAATTCAGCAATGCGGATCTCTAAATAATTTTGTGTTCCAAAATAGGTCTCTTGTTAGAGTCCTGATGTATCTAAGACTCTTATCAAAATCATCCCTAGGGTTCTGTAGGTCCTAGAATTCTCATTCCTTACATAAATTAGCTCAATTGGAGAAATGGTGAAGAGTCTTGATTGAACTGGGACTCCTTCAGAAAGAGTTCGGATTCGACTAAGATTCTTCAAACATTTGGAAGTACGAAATGTTGAAATGAAGCGGGGAATGTGTATGATTTGCTTGAAATCTCAACTTTGAAGTGAAAATGTATGAAATGATGAAATTCAGTGAAAAATAATGCATCTAACCTAATTAAGTCCATAATTCTACATGAAATGAGACGTTTATGATGCAATTTCATGGACTTAACAGTTTTGAGTTTAGTTCGGCTTAGGTGGTTCTAATTAGTGAGGATGATGGGCAATGGATGTGTGGTTATGTAATTAGCGTTTCAAAATTTGGGAAATTTTGGATTTCGGAATTTTTGAGAGATGGAATGTGGTTGAGAGGAAGATAGTGTGCCAATTATCAAATTCGGGGTGGAAAGATCTTTGGCCTTGAAACCAATTGATGCGGAACTGAGGGGGATGCGGGGCGTGCAAAGATTAGGCGAACCTAAAAAAGTGGACTTTATATCAAACTCTAGTCTAGAGGCGTTACTAACTTGGGCTCTCACCAAACTCCAAACTATGAGGTATTAGAGATCTCAAGGAAATCTTGGGGAAGGATCCTCAAAGCTTCACTTTTTTTCATCAATAATCTTATTCTAATGAGCCAAAAGGCTTTACATCCCTTAAATAGGAAAAGAAATAACATAGATTTAATATGGCCTATCCTAACATGTTGATGGCCATGATTAAAACATCTATACTTAAAACATGAATAAAAATCTTAATAAAATAAAAATACATAGCTGGGCCCATTAATTGGTAGAGACAGATGGGCTGGATCCATTGGCGAGTCGACCAATGGAGGACAATGGGTCTTTCCTATGTCAGAAACCCTTCAATAGGCATATAGATCCCATTCAAAGAATCCAAATGATCCAGGAATTGAGTCTCTTCCGCCTACATGTGGTTCATTTTGAAAGTAGGACCCTACACCATCTTGCTTCCGTTCTTAGAAACAACGCTGCTGACCATAGCAGTAAGCTTACTTGCATGATGAAATAAATCTGGGAATCAAGCTGCTCTTCTGCCTACATGTGGTTCATTTTGAAACTAGGACCCTACACCATCTTGCTTCCATTCTTAGAAACAACGCTGCTGACCATAGCAGTAAGCTTACCTGCATGACAAAATAAAACTGGGAATTGAGCTGCTGAAGGTCTATCTCCAATCCAAACATCTGTTTAGAATATAAGATCTGATCCCCTGAACCCACTTTAAATCTGACTTGAGCAAGGAAAGCTTCCTTGCCAAGCAGGCCTCCCTTCCAAAAAGCTGAGTTGTTTGCATCAGGAGCTGGAATTTCCTTACTGTTCCTAGTCATTCCATATTTTGTAGGGCAATGATCCTCCACAACCCCTTAGAATCGTCCCCAGTTTTCTACAGCCACGTACCCAGCAATTATAGGTTCATCCATATCAGAGATGTAAAGCCAAGGCCACCTTCCTTCTTTGGTTCACAAACTATGTTCTATTTAATTTAACTAGTTGGAATTTTTTTTATGCCTCTACCCTACCAAAGAAACTCACACTCCAATCTTTCAATATGCTTAAGGCCAACATATGTTCTACGCTTTCGATCAACAAAGCTGATGAGGGACGAGTGCTAAGAGGAAGGTGTAACGACCCAAGACTCTGGAGCTCTTCAGATTCTTAAGTCGTTAACGTATTCAACATTCATAAAGTAAATTCAAGAGCGAGTCCAAGCGAAGATGTAGGCAAAATCATAACATTAATATCTTAACAAAGTCTTTACAATTATTGCTAGGAACAGACAATAAATTTAAAATATTCCAAAATAGGGTTGACTCCATCTAATGGTCTAGGTAGTTTTTGAACTCTCTATCAGCGTTGCATGCCAAAATCTATATGCTGATTTCCGCCGCTCTCAGATCCCGCTACAAATACATTACCTGTAGTGGGGCGAATCACTAGTCAGTAACACTGGTGAGTAGAAATTTCATATTCAAAATAAACTACATCATCCTATAATTCAAGTATTCATAGACTCTCTTAAGAAAGTTCATAAGCTTCTTTGGAAGAAAAATTCACAATCATATTTAATAACATAAAGTAATGAATCACCATATTTACTGGTTTACACAATCATATGGATTCATGTCGTGACAAGACTGTCACCCATTTGATTCTTAAGAGGAATTCGTATTCATGTCGTGACAAGGTTGTCACCCATTTGATTCTTAAAGGGATTCATATTCATGTCGTGACAAGGTTGTCACCCATTTGATTCTTAAAGGGATTCATATTCATGTCGTGACAAGGCTGTCACCCATTTGATTCTTAAAGGGATTCATATTCATGTCGTGACAAGAATGTCACCCATTTGATTCTTAAAAGGGATTCATGTCGTGACAAGATTGTCACCCATTTGATTCTTAAAAGGGATTCTTGTCGTGACAAGATTGTCACCCATTTGATTGTTTGAAGATTTAATCCAATACCAGCATAAAATCAAATACTCAAATTCTGATTTCCAATTTTAGGTTATATAATAATACCATCACCATTAACCAATCCCACATACTTCATATTGAAGTTTCGCCCCACTCAGAATCAGTATTGGTCACAAGTATGTGGCATTGATTGTATCTTTTATTCAGCCGAATAAATATTTTATTCATGATTCATTAGTCATAGAATCAACACTTTACTCACATTTCATCAGCCATAGTATTAACATTCTAATCATAATTTGTCATTAATCTTAAATCAAATATTATGAGTAGGCATCCCAAAAGTACTTTATTAACTGTTCTTTCTATACTCATGTTCAAAGGATGATATCCATTCAGAAAGTTTAGAAATAGTGGAGAATATTACACAACAAAAATAGATAATGATAGTCCATGATTAGGTCTGAAACTAACAACAGCATTGTTCCCATATTGTACTCAGGTTCTTGGTAGTTTTTGCAAAATAAAAGATCTTTCTCAAGTTAAAGGCATATGGGTTTTAGAACTCAGAGGCTTCTTCATAAATCTCTAGTATTTGTGGTGTGTGAATAACAACAAAAACATTTTACAGAACCAATAACAAACAGAATATTCAATTCCCCAATTTTGTTGTACCTGAAAATTGGAATTAATCACTAAATATTCATACAGGAAATGTTGACAGTTCTAATATGGTGACTGTTCAGTTCCATTATTGGACGATTGACTAACATTAGTCCAAATTCAGTAGAAATTCTTGGCTTATCATGTTGACAGCAATTTTTTTTTTCAGTTGCTGTCTTATGAAAACAGCAATATAAAGAATACAGATTTATCATGTTGACAGTGCATACTTATCTTATATTTATAACTACTGAAATATTACAAAAGAATACAGATTTATCCCATTGGCAGTATGTAAACAGCAATATAAAGACATAAATTATCATGTTGACAGTGCATACTTGTCTCATATATATAACTACTGAAATATTACAAAAGAATGCAGATTTATCATGTTGACAGTGCATGCTTGTCTTATATATATAACCAAGGATGCAAATAGCGGTTGCGGCGGGCGTAGCGGCCCGTCGCCAAAACGATACGTAGCGGGCGATACGTAGCGTATCGGCGATACGTAGCGGCGTAGCGGTGTGAATTAAAAAAGTCTTCAAAAAAATCCGAAAAAATTCCAGAAAATCCAGAATATTGGAAAATGATGGAATATGTGTTTGTTTTGCAAAAGCAACTAGTATATGAGTATGTAGCGGTCCCCTCATTGCATTAGATCCTGTATCGCTGTATTAATAGAAAAGAATATGAATAATCAATGTTTTTCATATGGAATCATGTTGTTTAGTTATGTCAACTTAAACAGTAACTTAAGGCTTAAATAAAAAATGTTATAAACAAATTTCATCAAGATTCATTCAAGAATGAAAGATAAACTACGTTCAAACTTTATAAAAAAAACAATATACTAATCTACTTAAAGAGCAAAGACTTTGTAATGGAGGAATACCTTGCTGATTAGCTCTAATCTAATACCAAAGGGAATGTCTACCAGGAATCACATTGCTATCAGTGTCATCATCTTCATCATCATTTGTGGTGTTTGTGCCCCTATTATATTGCACATTCTCCCCAAATTGAATTTGATATTGGTGAGCATTGGGATCTTGCATTGCAAAGAAGAAATCAAAGGAGCTTGGAGGAGGTGGATATCTATATTGAGGTTGGCTATCATCATAGTCACCATATGAGTAAGACCCTGAAGCCGAAGATTGTTCTTCTTGTTGTTGCACATGACCATACTGATAATATTGTGATGGTTCATGAGGATACGGCCTGTAGTCTGAATGTGGAAATGGAACATTATAAATAGGGTTCGAAGATGCTGTTTGTTCCCCTCCTACATTTCCACTTCCACCCACATTCCCTTGCTCATCTATGTCTGCGGGCGATGACACTTTCCGTCGCCTTTGATAAGCACGTTGTGGAGCCATTCTTGATTGTTCGGGAAACTCATTTACGGTCTCAACAGGAATGACATTTTCTTCTTCATCATATTGATAAGACTCAATAGTGCCACCTGTCCCGCTATCTCCTCCGTCTCCTCCATCTCCTCCAGGACCTCCACCATGGCTACTGGAAGAAGCAACAGTAGAACTACTATCTTCAGATGATGACATAATATGAGCTGGCTCCTTCCCTCTAGATACACTTGCACTTCCACTACTTCTTTCTCCCTGAGGTGGCTGTCCCCCTGACATTTGTACATCTTCAGCAATTAAACGTTGTACTTCTTGCTGAAAGCCCGGATCTGAATCTAACAATGGATCTTCAGTCTCGGCTATCCATGGAAGTAAGGGATCATCGTCTCTGAATATGTGATCCAAATTAATTGGACAATAAGTAGGATCATCCCTTGCCTTTCTCTCTCTATTTCTGTTCCTCAACTTGAGATTGTAATGGCAGTATACCAATTTGTTGAGTTTTCTCATGGTTATCCGATTCCTGGGCTTCGTATGGATCATGGAGAAAGTGCTCCAATTCCTTTCACAATTTGATGATGTTGTTGTTTGACTAAGGATGCGAATGGCTGCTCTCCTTAGATGTGGAGTACTCTCTCCAAAACTCTCCCACCAATCAGCTAGAATACAAAAAAAATAAAAAAAATTAGACATCTTTAAATCGTAGAAAGTTCCTTTTCTATGTATTGTCAATTGCATATAAGTATAACTACCAGGTGAACATTTTCCAATCGCTCGCTATACAAAAGGGTCAGCGAAAGTTCCTCTTTTATGTGTATAAGTGGAAATCTGAAATGCAAAAAATTAGAAATAAATAAGTACACCATATCAATACAATTATCTAAAATATATTTAAAAGATTAAATAAATTTCTTAATTAGCTTACCTCTTGTATAGCTTCGATATGATCATCTTCACTCAAAATTCTTTTCAACACTGTCCTTAATCCTACTCGCAATTCCGTATCTATTGCTTCAGTGTGGTGTGAGGCATTGCGATAGTAGAATTCAGGATTTAAAAAATAACCTGCAGCATGCAATGGATGGTGCAGCTGATCGTTCCACCGGGCATCAATAATTTTTATATAATCATCATGATATCGGCAATTTTCTATAATGGCTTGCTTTGCCCGATCAATTGCTTCATAAATGTACCCCATTGTTGGCTTTTCATCAGCATCTACAAGCCGCAACACTTTCACTAAAGGTTTATATGCCTTTAATATGTTCTCTACTTTGGCCCAAAATTTATTATCCCTCATTAGAATTGGGATGTCAAACTCCGGACCATGTGTTGCTTTGCCCCATTTCGAACGAAGCCATTCTTCTAATGAAAACATCTGAATTAGCTCCGTTCTCCAACGTACAAGGCTTTCCATAGCAATAAAATGGGTAGCAAATCTAGTGGATGCCGGACACACTAAGGCATGATTGTTTGTGAATCTCTTTATCAAGCTTAAGAGCCATGAATGGTCGTATATGAACCTTGTAATGCCTCTGCATGCCTTGATTGCAGCGGCCACATTCTTCTTCTTTCCAATATCCTCCATTATAAGGTCAATGCAGTGTGCTGCACATGGGGTCCAAAATAAATGTGTCCTCTTTTCCATTAAAAGAAGACCAGCCTTCTTAAAATTAGCTCCATTGTCTGTCACAATTTGGACAATGTTCTCCTCTCCAACACTTTCTACAACTTTATCCATAAGCCTATAAATATAATCTGCTGTCCGTTTCTCTTCAGATGCATCAACGGACTTCACAAAGACGATCCCAGTGACATTATACACCAAAAAGTTAATTAATTGTGTTTGGGTGCCACTTGTCCACCCGTCACACATAATAGTGACTCCATTTTGCCCCCACATGGGCCTAAACGTCTTTACCCAAGCCTTTATTTCTTTATACTCTTCTTCAAGGTACTTGGTGCCCACATCATACACGGATGGCGACGTAATACCCCGCCCAGCTTGAGCCGCAACATCAAGAACTGTCTGAAAATAAGGAGAATCAATTGCGGTAGGGGGTATATTCTTATGAATTAGCCATTTTGCTGTAGCTTTGGCTAATCTATCTCTTGCAGCCTTCATGACACCCTTGACAACATTAGAGATTTTTGGTTGCTTAGCTGCCTCCGATCTATGTGCGAAAGGATCAACAAAACTAACCCCTCTTCTAGTTTGTGTAGGTGTTGGTGTAGCCATCCGAGTAGAAATAATCTCTATATCATCATCCCGCTGTCGGGTGCTAAATGCTCTACGCATTTTACCCGCAATGCCTTTGCCCTTGCTTGTTGCACCAGATGAGCCACCTTCATCATAGTTTCTACGCTGACTATAGGCTCGACGCTCTGCTTCTTCTTGGCACGACATAAGGGACTCTCGGCGTGCAGCCATCATTTCTGGGTCATCAAACTCATCATCAGAAGCAGTACCAAGACCTTCATCCCCAAATACATCATGGCGTGCTGCATCAACATCCTGCTGCTTCTTCTCTTTAATTTGTACTTTTCTCTGTTTTGTTTGATTCAATAAATTTTTCATTTGCTCCCTAACTTCTTTCGACACTTCAGGACACCCTGCAACATTGCCTTGCACATGGGCCAAATGTTGTTTAAATCTTGTAATGCCCCCATGGGTCACTTTGTGACAAAACTTGCACTTAATCTTCAACCGATTGTTTTCAATTGCCTCACCATAGCTCCATGCAAGATCTATATCACGCGGCATTTTTTCACGTCACAATACCTAAACAAGATTTAAAAGTAATAGGTTAAAATTTAAATAAATTTCAAAAACATGAAAAAATTAGAATAACACGCATCTACGTGGGTGGGAATTGGGATTGATATATGGGAAACATAGAGATAACATTTGGGGACTATTTTCAACCCATTTGATTCAGTTTACTTTTATACAAAAATATATTTTTTTTAAAATACAAAAATCCGAAAATAAAAAATATGAAAAAAATTAAAAGAACACAAAAATATGTAGGATTGATCTATGGGAAACATAGATCTAATATTTAGTGACCATTTTCAACCCATTTGATTCAATTTACTTTTATAAAAAAATATTTTTTTAAAAAAAATACAAAAATCCGAAAATAAAAAATATGAAAAAATTAGAAGAACACAAAAATATGTGGGATTGATCTATGGGAAGCATAGATCTAACATTTAGGGACCACTTTCAACCCATTTGATTGAGTTTGCTTCTATAAAAAATTTTTTAAAAAAAAAAAATACAAAAATCCGAAAATAAAAAATATGAAAAAATTAGAAGAACACAAAAATATGTGGGATTGATCTATGGGAAGCATAGATCTAACATTTAGGGACCACTTTCAACCCATTTGATTGAGTTTGCTTATATAAAAATTTTTTTAAAAAAAAAAAATACAAAAATCCGAAAATAAAAAATATGAAAAAATTAGAAGAACACAAAAATATGTGGGATTGATCTATGGGAAGCATAGATCTAACATTTATGGACCACTTTCAACCCATTTGATTAAGTTTGCTTCTATAAAAAAAAATTTTTTTCTTAAAAATACAAAAATCCGAAAATAAAAAATATGAAAAAATTAGAAGAACACAAAAATATGTGGGATTGATCTATGGGAAGCATAGATCTAACATTTAGGGACCACTTTCAACCCATTTGATTGGTTTTCCATTAACAAAATAAAATTTTTTTTTCAAATAATAAAATATTCCGAAAATAAAATTCAAAAAAAAATTAAGAAAGTGATAAAAAAGAGGGGCTTGATCAAAGAGGAACATGGATCTAACAACAACAACTCATTTTCAAGTGATTCATAGAAGAAAAGAGAGAAATAAGCACAAAGTAGAAAAAAAAAATATTCAAAACTCACCTTTTTTGAACTTGATGCTTGAATGAGTTGAATCTTAAATGTTGTCACCTTAATCTTTGGATGTTTTGATGTTTTTGTTGATGATTTTGATGTTTTTTTGAGATGATTTGAAAAATGGAGGCAAAAAAAGGGGCTTGGAGGAGTTGGAGCTGTGAAGAGGGGAGAAAAGAGGAGAACTTGAAAGGGAAAGTTACCCAAAAAATCGGCTGGGGGGTTTTAAACCCCCCAGGCCGATACGTATCGGCCGATACGGGCCGATACTTTTGTGAGGGCCGATTTTTTTTAAAAAGCGTAGCGCTCATGAGCGCTACGCCCGATTTATCGGCCGATACGCTTCGTATCGGCCGATATTTGCATCCTTGTATATAACTACTGAAATATTACAAAAGAATACAGATTTTATACTATGTATGTAGAGCTTTAGTGACTGTCGATCAATTATATTCAAAAAGATTCCCAATTCATACAAGTCAAGGGAAAAATCTACTCACCTGGTATATGTAACGAAGGACCTCAAATTGGACATTTACTAGGCTAAATGTTCCTTGGAATCTCCTTGCTTCTATATTCAAATATCACTATATTGGAATCCTACTCTTCTTCCATGAGAACCATGAGAAAGTGAACAAAGATGAGAGGAGATCTCTTCTTATATAGTGCTGGAATCCTAAAGGATTTCCCTTGAAAGGTCACCTAAGAAGACTAAAAGTCACAATTTAAGGTCATTATTTTGGGAGTTACACAGTTATAATTTTTGGGAATTTAAGTTTGGGGAATTTAAGTGTGGGAGTTTCACAGTCATAATTTTGGGAAGCTATAGAGTCACAATTAAGTGAGTTTGGATCATTTATGGACCTGAGAAATTTGACCCAATAGCCCAATCCAGTCATGAATTGGACTGATCGAAACTGGGCCTCTCTAAGCCCATTTAGCCCATTTAATAATTTAGGTTTGGCCCATTTATAATTCAGGGTTCTTACAGAAGGCCCAAATAATCAACTAACCTTTGTATTTGCACCTCGCCAACTCTAATGATTTTTAAGCCTGAGACTGCTTCAAAATATGATAAGATGGCTTTGATTTTCTTGACCTGATCCTCTTCGGCCTCACAAAAAGGTCTAAGCATCTTCAACAAATTATACGTGACTAACCACTGGAGTATCTTCAATAAACTATAAGTACTCATTTAACCTTATAAATAATCAGAATATACTAATAATATTTAGTCTTGTAAGTACTAATATGTACAAAGAGATATTAATGTGTGCATGTTCCAACACCTGTGTCCATGTTGCATTGGCTTCCCACATTAAGGGAATTAGATGGAATTGGTTGAGATTTGACTAGGGAAGTTATAGCAATCTATGACTGAGATACCGTATCAGGGGTTTATTGTGCCTATTGTAGTTGCTGCGTTGGATATTTTGTATCTATGCCAACTCCAACACTTGTGTCTATGTTGCATAAGCTTCCCAGATTAAGGGTGTGTTCGGTTGGACTTAGAAAAAGTGCTTTTATATCATTAGCTTTTTAATATCAAACAAACAAGATCTGAATTTTTATGTAAATTTTGTGTGTCTCCTCTAGGGATCGACCTTCTATTAAATAAGATCAAAATGCCTTAATCAAGGCTACATATCAGAATCTCTCTCCATTTAAAATTATTTACTATCTAAATATAGCCAAAGAATATCTTTATACTAGGAAACTATATGCATGCATTTGACTAAATCATATCTATAGATTGAGTTCAATATTGAGCTTAGATCTGAGTTAAGCTTACAAGTGGGCTTTGGGCTATGGCCGACTTGTATTTGACACCCCCCTCAAATTGATGTTGGTGACTCAATGAGCCTCAATTTGCTAACCAAGAACTGATGACGAGGTTATGGAAGTCCTTTGGTGAGAATATCAGCAATTTGAAGATCAGTAGAAATATGAGGAAGATTAATAACATCATGCTTATATTCATCACGGATAAAATGACAATCAACGTCAATGTGCTTAATGCGCTCATGGAAAACAGGATTGGCAGTAGTGAGAATGGCACTTGTATTATTTGCATACAGGGGTGTCGGACCTTTTGAAGGAAAACCAATTTCTGAAAGTAAATCGCGAAGCCAAAGTATTTTAGAGCAAGCAGTAGACATCGTACGATACTCAGCTTCGGTTGAGGATTTGGAAACCCATCCTACTTCTTACATTTCAAAGAGATCAAGCTATTACCAAGATACATACACCACCCAGTAATGGAGCGCCGGGTATCTAGGCAACCGGCCTAATCGGCATCTGCGTATGCGGTAAGATTAAGTGGGTTGTTTTTTGGAAAGAATAAACCTCGAGACGATGTTTGAAGTAGATATTGAATGATACGTTGGAAAGACACCAAATAACGACGTCGAGGAACAATCATGTACTAGCTAACTAAGTTGACCGCAAAGGAGATATCAGGACGGGTGATCGTCGAGTAAATCAAAGTACCAAGCAAACGACGATATAGAGTAGGGTTAGGAAGAGGATCACTGGCATCCTCATATAGTTTGACATTCACCTCTGCCGGTGTGTCCACAGGAGTGGAGTTTTGAAGACCAGCTATGTCAATGAGGTCAAGAGCATATTTATGTTGATTGAGGACTATGTCCTGAGCAGATTGATGAACTTCAAGACCCAAAAAATGTCAATGGACCAAGATCTTTCATGTGAAAAGAAGCATGTAGAGAAGCTTGAAGTAGCTGTATCATGGCTGCATATGTCCCTGTGATAATGATATCATCTACATAGACTCGAAGTATAGTGATCCAGCTGGAAGTACAATGAAGAAACAATGATGGATCATAAGGGCTGGGATGAAAATCCAACAGTAAAAGCGCATTTTGAAAATTTTCAAACCATGCCTGAGGTGCCTGTTTGAGTCCATAAAGAAATCCACGCAATTTAGCAACACTGCCTTTTTTGATAGCAGAAATACCTTGTGGTAACCGCATATAGACATCTTCTTTGAGATCACCATGGAGAAAGGCTTTTTTGACATCCATCTGGTAGAGAGGCCAAGACTGAGAAGCAGCAACGGGAAGAATAGTTCTAACAGATGTGATTTCGGCGACTGGAGCAAACGTCTCATCATAGTCAATGCCATATTCCTGTCGATTGCCAAGAGCCACGGGACGTGCCTTATACTGGTCCAAAGTGCCGTTGGATTTAAGTTTGATCGAGTTGATCCACCTGCAGCCAATAGGCTTTATCAAGGGAGGACATGGAACCACATCCCAAGTATGATTTTGGGCAAGAGCATCCAATTCTTCTTGCATAGCCTTCTTCCAACATTCATGCAACACAGCTTGAGAGTATGAGTTGAGGATAGAGGTAGAAGACATGGTGGCCATCAAGGAAGTGTGGGTGAATCCATAGCGGTTTAGAGGGACTAAAATACGCCATGAACACCATAAGGGAGGATCTTTAGCTGAACCAGATGCCGTATGTGGATCGGAAGAGGGACCACTTGTAGTCTGGTTATCACACCGTCTATGATACACAAAATTAGGATTAAATTTAGCAAATGGTGTGTTGTCGGAGAAACCAGGTAAGGACATAGAAGATGGCGAATCCGATGGATGAATACATTGTTGGAAAAAATATTGATTGTAAAAAAGAAAAACATTTCGAGAAATATGAATGCGGCGAACATGAGGAACGTAGCAAAGAAAACCCTTTTGGTGATTAGCATATCTAAAAAATGCGCATTTTACCAATTGCGTGGTGAGTTTGGTATGCTCAATAGGTGGTAAGTGAACAAAACATATGGAGCCAAAAACATGAAGATTGTCATAGGGTGGTGTGTGTTTGTATACCCGGAAAAAGGGCTCTCACTTTGAATAGAGGAGGAAGGCAATCGATTTATAAGATAGACAGCTGTTGAGAGAGCTTCTATCCAAAATCGAGGAGGGACCGAGGACGTAATAAGAAGAGATCTAGTTATATCAAGATGATGTCTGTTTTTCCTCTCAAAGACCCCATTTTGTTGGGAGGTTAAAATCCATCCACAATCCAATACTCTGTACGGTTGTGATCAAAACTATTTCAGAAAACTGAAAATCACAAGCCTGAGCAAATGGCATACCTTTGATCTTGGAAAAATGTTGAAAAAATCTCTAGAATTACCAGGAGAAGTCGACTACTTCTAGAGAGATCTTCAAAGATGTTGTGATGATCACAGGCGGGCCACTGTTGATCACAACGTGATAGAGGAGGTTTCCACCTCCTGATTGTTTCTAAAAAAACACAAATCCTTGATCTCTTTGTTTCCAAAATTACTGATCTTATCTCTCCCAAGAGCTGTTTCAGAACAGCAGGCCTTAAGACAAAAACAAAGAGACTTCTCACGATTTGTATCCAAAAGACTTAGAAATAGAGTCTTTCCATGATGCGTATCAGCAAGGCTGGCTTTGATACCATATCAAACAAACAAGATATGAATTTTTCTATCAATTTTGTGTCTCCTTCAGGGATCAACCTTCTATTAAATATGATCAAAATGCCTTAATCAAGGCTACATGTCAGAATCTCTCTCCATTTACAATTATATATTATCTAAATATTACCAAAGAATATCTATGTACTAGGAAACTATACACATGCATTTGACTAAATCATATCTACAGATTGAGTTCAGTATTGGGCCTAGATCTGAGTTAAGCCTACAAGTGGGCTTTGGCCTATGGCCGACCTGTATTTGACATTTCAAAGTATAAAAGTCTTATAAAGCTTGCTTGGTTATCAAATTTTAGAAGGACTTATGAAAAAGTAAAAGTCCCAAATCCACTTTAAGATTGTTAGGGTCCTAAATAGTTATAAGACTTAATTTGACGCGTTCCATCAGTCTTGGGGTTTTTGGCGTGTTAGATAGGTCCGTAACATTTGGTATTAGAGCATACCTCCATATCTCGGGTTTGAGTTCCGGAAAGGGCTACCTAGAGTAGAGTGAGAGCCGTTTAAAAAAATAGAAAATGGCTACCTACTGCCAAAGTGAGACGTTGCGGAGAGGGTTACTTGTAGCAAAGTGTGAGCCGTTTCAAGAAGGGAAAAGGGCTACCTGCCACCATAGTGAAAGCCACCAAGGACGTCGGCTATGAAAGTGTGGTGGTTTATTATGTTCATGCTTCAAACCATTGAGGCCATCACGTTGTATCATAGTTCGCGATTATCACATCACAGTTTGTTGGTCCATTGCGGTGCTAATTTTTGTTTTACCTGATAAAAAAATCTAAAAAATCCAAAATATTATAAAATGCTAGAAAATGATATTTCTTTCCATTAGTAAACACTTTAAAGCAAAATTATCGGTCCCCCCAAGTCATTACATCTTGTATCATTGTCTTATTTGAAACTTGTAAAAATCTATTCTAAATTAGATAATCTTACATGTATATATTAAAATAAATTCTAATATCAAAAATTTTATGGTATGCATTGCAACCATAATTTTGAACTAATCATTAGAGTTAAACACTTGAAGTGAAGAAACTAGTAGTAGTAGTGCAGACGTACAGTGCTCAATTACTCAATCACCAAGTTGAGAGTGAATTTCAACTTTCAAGTAACATTTACTACTACATCAAGATAAATTAATTAATTAAAATAGTGGACTATGAAAATGCGGGTACTGTAGTTAAGGAGGGATGAAGCCATCATTTGAGAATCTACCAAATCTAGCAAATCACTAGAATTTTGGTGAAAAAAGAAACTTGGGGAATTTTAGCATAGTGTTAAGATGCTCCACAAATGGTTTGAGAAAGAAAGAAATGAAAAAAAGAAAGGAGAAAGAAAGTTTGAAAAAAAAGTTCATCGTGAACTGATATTTTGACCATTATTTTGAAAATATCGGCTGTTATGGACCATTATGACCGTTATATTGGCCATTATGACTGTTATGGACCATTGTTTTCACTTTTTTTTTTTTTTACACTGCGACCGTTATGACCGTTACATTGTAAATATTGTAACAGTATAGGCCATTACTGTTTCCTAACGGCCGTTATTTTAAACCATGGTTACGGTCCTAAATAGTTTTAAGACTTAATTTGATATGTTCCATCAGTTCTAGGGCTTTTGGCGTATTGGTTACGTCCATAACAAAGATGAAGCAGAACCCATCTGACTTCACGTTGAGAAGCTAGTGTTCGCTTATCTGGGAAACTAGCAGAAAGTGACAGAAGGTAACATAACATTTTATATTTATTTCCTTTTTTCTTTACTTACCCATCTTCTTTCTAGCCTTCCCATCTTCCTCATTCAACCACATGCCTTCCACCCCACTTCTGTCTCTCGGAATTCCAAACAAAGAGGAGATTTGTTGATGCATTTGTAGCCATGTTTATTGAAGAGTGTTCGATAGGTATTTGATGAGAGCACTTAATGCATGTGAATATGGAAAATCGATGATAAACCCTGTGTTAAAGAGAAAGGGTGTGTATTTGCTAGGCTCTATGCATGAGAAAGTTCTCATACCATCCATTTGTAAATACAAAACAAGCCTGATGAGACATTGTTGGTGAATGCTTTGATCAATGGACATGTGACCATATGCAAGGAAAGTGATTAGCTCTGTTTTTAAGAGATGGAAAGAGCATCAATAATGCCTTATGAGATCACCTTTGTTGGGGTCCTAAGCTGATGCAGTTGTGCAAATCTTCTTGATCGTGCAGGGAATCTCTCTAAGGTCAAGAAGCCCGTGAAGGGCAGTGCAAGTGAAAAAAATTAATGTTTAATGTGGGGTGTTTCATCCAATGCTTATAGAATCCATGGTAATGGCAATTTGTTTGAAGCCTGTGGGTTGAACCAAGTTTATATACAGATGGGCCAAACAATTCTTCTAGTTTCTGGATGGTTGTCCATTTGTACATTGTAGCATTCGATTTGGGTCCTCTGTACCAAGACCAGTATGCTCTGTCCATTAGGTATTGGGGTTGTGCACCTCAGCTGTTAGGCACTGCAATGACAATCACTATGGAGTTCCTTTATTGAAAAATAGACATTGTGTCAGAGTATTTTGCATACTATAAGAAGTTATCAGACAAACTTGAGAAAATAGACTAGAATTTGTTTACCTACATAGCTCTTGTATGTTTTTTAGTTTACATTATTTTATAAGAGAATATATTTTTTATTTCTTTATTTTATGCTAAAAGGTGTGGGGCTTTTACTGTTAAAAGTTGGTATAAAAGTTGAGCTAACCAAACAACCTTTTCTTTTAAAAAACCGCCATGAGGAAGTTGTTTTAAAGTTACTTTTAGAAAAGCATGTTTGGCTTCAAACGAGCTGAACCAAACACATCCCAAGGGAATTAGATATAGTTGGTTGGTATTTGACAAGGGAACTTATAACAATCTATGACAGATATATACCATATCAGATCCTTTTATTGAGTTATTTTAATGAAACACTGTAAAATTACTACTGTTTTGATTTTTTTTCTTAGACAACTAATTTTTTCTTTATTAAATTAGGCTTCAGATGGTCGGGGAATCCGTAAGAAATCAGCAATGTTTAGAGATTCTATTAGTAAATCAGTTTTATGTATTTTTTAACTGAAAGTTTGTTAAGAATGTGCCAAAAAGAGAGCAATTTTATGTCAAGTTTAAACAGTAAGTGTACATGGCTGTGCAGGGCCACCTGTGAGTATATCGTTGGTAATTATTCTTGTGAAACATTTCAGGAGTGGAAACAGAGAAAGAAATTCCGACAACGTTTTAATGCATCAAAAGAGAAGCTGATTGAAATGGGACAGGAACACATTCTACAAGGATTTTCTTTTGGAAAGAAGGACCAAAAAGGCTTACTTGCAAATCAGATAGCGGGTATTAATTTCAAATTGTTACAACAAGCATTGCAGAGTATTGATAAACCTTATCACAGGTGAATTTGATAATATTCTTTCATTATTTTCCTCATTAGATTAGCTTTGTTTTCTTTTGCTGAATCATTATATTGTTAGGAATATTCTTCTTATTTCATTATTAAGTATTAACACATTATTTCTGATAGCCAAAATTCATACTCTTCTACTCTAAAGACCACCAAAGCTTCTTCATGTGTGAGTTCAATTGATAAATGGTACTGATGCATCGAGTTTTGAACAGCCACAGCTCTTTTGCTTAGATTGGAATTAATCATATCTATGAAACATTGGTCGTCTGTGGAACCATATTTTCGTAATTTATTTTTTGCACCACTATATGTAGCTGGAGACTAAATGCAAAAAAAATGGTACTCTTGGATAGCTTGCCCAGTTACCATTTTTAATAGCCTTAAGAATGTTTGTTTTAGACTAGTCTCAAGAAATTTGTTGCCCATTTATTGATTGGTTTAACAAGAGTTTTGCAATAAAAATTCTGCGGTTGTTTTAGGTACTTTTATTTACAAATAAACCCAACTATTTCTCAATATTCTCAACAGTCAACACTCCCCCTCAAGCTAACTAAACACTGTATGTCTGCTTCCTTTTGGAATTGCTTTGATGAGGAAGTCAACTTGATCTTTATTATACACAACCTTTGACGAATGTTTAATCAACTTGATTTTCTTTGATGGATCTTCAATTTGCAATTTGCAACTTCACAATGTAGGAGAAGAAAACTTCATATGCTCCACATGAATTCGTACTTAGGCAACAATGTTGAATAAACTGACCCATGGTATGCTATACTGCATAAAGCCTGAATGCTATATACAGCATTGTGGATGAACACTCACCCATATATTAATAAGTACTTGGATTCACACTTCCAAGTAATTGTGGAGTCTTCATAGAGTTTTTTGCTCGTAACTGAAATAACCTCATGAACATAACTTTTCTGGTGAAAAGAAACAACCTGATACTGCAGATTGGAAGTCTTGAACAATCTTCTGCTTCACCACTCTGAATTGTCCACAAGAAATACAACCTCTTTTTTCTCAATCAATGTCTTGCCATAACTTCCATTATCCTTTACTGGTGGTCACCGTCAGTCTGTGGGTCCAATATTTAGGAAATGCAATTGAAAAAACTGGGTCCATAATTTGGAGTTGGGAGTGGATTTAAGGATAATCACAATCCAATTAAACATGAAAATGAACTTAACTTTTTGAATGAAGCTACATCCCCACCCAGATGTTTTACTTTAAGCAGCAATCTGTTTCAAGCATGTAAGACATGATAAAGTCTTGATGTCCAAAATGATGAGTAAAAGATCTTCTGGTGAAGCATCTTCAAGAAGACTAGATTCTTTGATATGGTTATTTGGACATTTTGTATAATAAGCATGACATTTGGTCTCACTGGGGAGAGAGTATGCTACAATGTCATAAACTTTAGGTTGAGTTCTTCTCAAATCTTGGGAATGGGATGCATCCTTATGCTACAGGATCTTGAATTAGTGAAGCCTGTTTACTTTAGAATGAATTTATCCATAATTAGTTTCATTTTCTATTAAGAAATTAGTAGTCTTTCAGGACCTTGTTTTTTTCTATAATTATTTGACCACCTTAAGGAACTTACATGAATTTGATACCTCTAGATAGCTTAAATTACATTTTTAAGGGGTCCATTAAGTTAACCATCAACAAGGAATGTATTTCTTTGCTTTTGTGAACCATCAATAATACATGTATGTGCTTTGTTTCTTATTCATTGTTTTAAATGGATGATATATGACATCTTAGGGGTGAACAATTGAACTATGATCCATCGATTTGGGCATCAGCATGGATATAAGGAGTGGTTAATTGCACAGGATTTGCTAATTCTGGTACATACATGAGTATGGGCGTACCATCGAATACTAGAACATCATATACAAATTGCCTGGTGCTAATAAATATTGAACCTAAATGGCAAAATCTACTAGTTGCTTTTTAGGTTTACATGAGAAACTATTTTCTTATCCTGAGAAATGTTCCCATGCTGCTGGCAGTATGGTGCTAATGGGAGCTATCTATTTGATTAACACCTTTGTGTGATCGAAACTCTCCAATTTCACAGAGACTAATTTATGATTGACATGGCCTAAATTTTATTCCAAGTGGAGTTGCCACTGTTTACCAGTTGATTATGTGCAGAAAACTCTCTCTCTCTCTCTCTCTCTCTCTCAAGAAGGGCGTGAATATAGCATCCAATAAGAACCGTTATATGTCCAACTATATGAGAAGATATGGAGATAAAAATAAGGAGCTTTGCAAGTTTATAGGGATTCATGTATTTCTTTCTTTCTTAGTGTTTGCTTTCTTTCAAAATTGGTATGATCTTTTTATAGAGTGGTCCCATCGTTTAGAAGGTCTCATGATTATGAAGAACCTTATTGAATTGGCACCCTCTAATCTCAAACCTAACAATCCATCAGTGGGACCCTCTTATAAATCTATTGGTAGGCATTATGATGATTGTGAAGAGCCTTATTAAATTGGCACCTTAATTTGATTCTAAACCTTATAATCCATTATTGGGGCCCTCTTATAAAATCTGTTGGTAGGCCTACTGGGATCATAAAATCATTAATTCTTATTTTTGAATAATCATTATAAACCAACTAATTATACTTTCATATTGTCTTGTTATAGTGGGTCCCATAATTTCCATGGTTCAAAACCATTGTACTAGGCCCAAAGAAAATCAATACCCTCTTCAAAAGAATAAGTTTAAATCCTTTGATTCGAAAACTGAATCCATGATATTTTTATTATTATTAATCATCATCATCCAAGCTTCGTCAATTGGACTGAGCACCAGATTTGATTGTAGAAAGGGTCCCACTCAATGAATCTTAAACATCTTAGAGATGAAAACACCATACAATGCATATGACCTTTTTGAAAAAGAGAAAAAGAAGGAAGTTTAAAACTTTCATATAATTTATCCTTTGTTGGTAGTTAAAGAAGAAATGGTGGAACTCTTCAATTTAAAACAAGTACATGTCAGCAAAAGCCTATGTTTTCATTTGTTAAACATATGGGGCGTTTTGTAGCCCTCCTCATATACACATATATATATATATTTATCTATGGGATTTGATCCTGTGGGAACTATTTTTCGCATAACTACCGTCAGAACTTTTTATGGGGCCCACTTGTGGGTCCCATTTGGAGATGGAACTGGGAGGATGGAAAGATCTATGTGGGACCACTCTAAATATCAAGTTTGGCCCCAATCACATGTCCCTAACCCTTTCATTCGTGGCTTGCAAATTTAGTCCATTCGGATTGGTGCAAAGTCGATCCAACGGTCTAATAAATTCGGATTTGACCAAAACTTGGGGCGTATGACTATGAGGGAGGTTTCTCTGTATTGCAAGGTTTGGATTAAGTGATAGATAGGCCCCACCTAGAGTTCTTACAAAAATTGGTGAGAACCAATTCTCATAGGATTATTTCCCTATATATATAGATATATATAAAGAGAGAGAGAGAGAGAGAGAGAAATGATAATATGCATCCTTCCCTCACCATAGGGTGTGGGACACTTGCATAATTGGGAATATTTATGTATACAAGAGAAAATACCATTCATAATTAAATACAGAAGTGGAATGCTCGACTATAAATATATAAAGCCATGTAACTCATCCTATTGTAAGGGAAGGAAGCATACTAACATTCCTCATATAAATATACATGGACTCACATAAAACCATAATGCACCTGCACCCGATATTCATGCCAATACTTCATTTATAAGGTATTTGATGTACTTTCTTGAGGCACCCGTACCCGCACCCAATACGCACCCACATCTGATACTAATGCCGAGTTCATGTAACATAGTATATATATATATATGAGAAATTTTGAAAAAAAACATCCCACTTTAAAAATGACCCTTTTTCCGCCTCTCTATTTTTTGGTCATAGGAGCCCATGCTGAGTCAATCTAGTCTTTTCATACACACTACCCTCTTATGCATGGTCACATGTCCAAATTTAATACTCATCCAATTTTATTTCACCGTTGGATTGAAATCATTATAAAATGATGATTCTAAACCATTAACTGTTAGGGCCATCGATTAAAAGGTTAGGATGATCATATGGACTCAAGATTTGTTATATAGGTAAGCCTCATATGGATCTTCACATCAAATGGACTTCCTTAATCATCATGCATCTCAGTAGGCGAAATCTAAGAGGGGTCGGGTGCTGTGTAGTGCTTATATATATATATACAGAAACAGTCCAATAAGGATGGTCCTTATGGACCATTTTGGACTGTTTCGGATAGTGGGGCTCACGTTATGAGCCATCCAAATGGGTCAGACACACAAACCCTTGAACTGCACATGTCTACCAATTTTGGTTTCCATCCGAATGACTAGATGGTTGGATCAATTATACATCCATTTAAATAGACTTTATATATATATATATAAGTGTGCATTCGTTGTGCAATTGATCCAATGGTCTAGTCTATTCGAATGAGACCCAAAATTGATGGACATGTGCAAGTAAAGGGGTTTTGTGTTGATCCATTTGGATGACTCGCAACGTGGGCCACCCTATTCAAAACGGTCCACAATGGTTCGTTAGGACCATTTCTCATATATATATGGGAGTCCCTTTTCTAAGCTCAAGCTTAAGATAAGGTAAGCTCAAGTATGTGTCTCACTCCTGCGGGGCTCACATGGGGATGGAGATAGAGGGATCTGAAGGACTCCGTAGGACCCTCCTCTTTGCAAAAAAAAAATCAGCCCTAATCATGGTTTCTATCGTCGCCATCTAGTTCCTAAAAATTTAATAGTCAATAGTCCATTTGGATCGATGCACAGTCGATTCAACGGTCTGAGCCAAATGGATTGTTGACCACTAAACTTTTGGGGCCTAGATGGAGATGATAGAAACCATGGTTGGGGCCGATTTTTTTGTATAGAGCAGGATCCTAGAGAGTCCTTCAAATCCCCCCCTTCAAATCCCCCCCATCCCCCAATGGGGCTACCTGTGTGAACCGCACACTTGAGCTTAGGGAGCCAACCCCACATATATATTATAAGCAAGCCTCTCCTAAGCTTAAGTTTATATAAGAAATTTCGTAAGCCCAAGCCCTTAGGGCCCACCTTTGGTCTATTCAAATATACGAAAATTACACATGTCCACCAATTTTTGGTCAAATTCGAATTTACTAGACCGTTGGATCAACTGTGTACCGATCCAAATGGACTGTTGACCATTAAATTTTTGGGCCTAGATGGAGATGATAGAAACCACAGTTTGGCTGATCTTTTTGCAAAAGCAGGGTCTTAGGGAGTCCTTCAAATCCCTCCCATCCCCATCCCCATGTGGGTCCCTAGGTGGGCCCCATAGGTGTAAGCCACACACTTGAGTTCACCTTATTCTAAGCTTGACCTTAGGAGAGAGTCTCCCTAATATATATATGGAAAACGGTCTTATAAGGACCTTCATTATGGACCAAATTTGACTGTTATGCATAGTAGGGCCCACATTGCTAGCCATCCAAATAGATCACAAATACAACACTCATAAATTGCGATTTTTCAATTTTGGGTCCCATCTGAATAGATTAGACCATTAGATCGACTACATACATCCAATGGTTCAGTCTATTCAGATGAGACCCAAAATTAGTAGACGTGCGCAATTCATGGGGGTTGTTTGTGTGATCCATTTGGATGGCTCACAATGTGGGCTCCACTATTCAAAACAATCCAAAATGGTCCGTAAGGATGGGCCTTACAAGATATTCTCTCTCTCTCTCTCTCTATATATATATATATAACATGCTAAAAAATGCCCCAGGTGTTTTCTTATGTAAAACATCCCTTTTTTGATTGGCTAATGTCTTCCGCTTATGCTATTTTTTAGGAAGTCAAACCATTTATAGGTCCCTATTTTTTCTTCCTTAATATGAGTTGCATGTAAATGTGAGTGTCATGATCTCATTGGACAAATCAAGAGTGGCAAAAATTCCCCTTTTAAAATGGGGAGCTTAGGCGAGTTTCTCTTTATATATATGCGGAATGTTAGTATGTATCATTTCCTCACCATAAGGTGAGGGACACTTGCATAATTAGAAATATTCATGTGTAAAAGAGGTATTGCTATTTATGGTTAGATACAAAAGAGGAATGTTTAAATACAAATAGAGAAAGAAAGCCATATAAGCATCACTCACCCTATGGTGAGAGAAGGATGCATACTAACATTCTTCATATATATATTGGTTATTTGGTGCACACCTAGGGTGGGCCCATTGTATGATCCATCCAAATGGACCACACATGCGCCCCCTGAATTGCCCCCCTCAACCAATTTTGGGTCACGTCCAAATAGACCTAACTGTTGGATCGATTGCATATCAATCCGAATGGACTATGTATCATTAAACTTGTAGGGCCCAGATGGAGATGATGCAAAGCAGGTATGGGGCTGATTTTTTGTAGGGAGGAAGGGGCCAGCGAGATCTTTTGATCCCCTTGTCCCAGTCCCAATCGAGGTGCGCAGTCATCCAGTGCGCGTGGTGCACACTGGATGACTACTCTCTCTCTCTCTCTATATATATATTTCACGCATGAACAATCCAACAGTGAATATCAGTAAGATTCAAGTGTGAATTTTGTGATGATTGTAGATAGAGGAGAGTGTTGATTTGTATGAATTGATCACACTGTTTTTATTTTTATTTTTATTTTGAATTGTAGAATATATAAAATTGGGTCCCACCTAGTAGAAATCAGATTGGGTCCCACCTATTAGAAATCAGATAGGGTCATTGCTTTGGTGCAATGGGACAAGTCTTGGGTTTCATGCCTGATAACACAAGTTCGAGACTTGTGAGCGGCCATTGTGCAAAATTGCCAAAGGTTAGGTCTCTCTCCAATCAGGACCTGGCCAGGACCCTCCTTCGGCAGGACTTGCACTGGATAATGACCTTAATTACCTAGTAGTAATCAGATTTTATCTGCTATTAACACTGAACTGAGGACAGCATGGAATCTTCCTATTTTATGTTTCGAAAGCACAGTTTCTTTTCAATTTAACAAAATAGCAATCTATTGTTCACAGCACAGTTTCAATTTAACAAAATAGCAATCTTCCTATTTTATGTTTCGAAAGCACAGTTTTCAATTTAACAATATAGCAATCTATTGTTCACAGCTCAGTTTCAATTTAACAAAATAGCAATCTTCCTATTTTATGTTTCGAAAGCACAGTTTTCAATTTAACAAAATAGCAATCTATTGTTCACAGCACAGTTTCAATTTAACAAAATAGCAATCTTCCTATTTTATGTTTCGAAAGCACAGTTTTCAATTTAACAAAATAGCAATCTATTGTTCACAGCACATCACATGGTTAATGGCTTCCACTTTTCTTCTGTGTAGTTGCAAGTTTCTTTGAAGTTTAAACCATAAAGCTATATGCACTCAACATCTTCACTTTTCTTTGACATTTGTAACCAGATGTAACTTGACTGAACTGCTTGATGCTAATTCAAGCCAACTTTTGAAAAATGTTACGAGGATGTCTAAAGACTGCCTTTTGCATTGTGGAAGTAATGAGTTGGACACCAATCATGAACAGTATGAGAGGGGACTTAATCTCATGTCTAGAGGGAAGGTTGCTATTATTTTGGTGATGGACGTTAAGAAAGATCAGGGAAGTGCCTCCAACTCCGACTTTATTGGCTGTGAAAGTGTTAAATGTCCATCCAATATCTTTCATCTCCAAGAGTTATTTATCAATGAGGATAAATTCACCAAGGTTATGCACTATTTCAGTCCATACTTATGTTTCATTCTTACACAATTTTTCCAAGAACAAATATGATGAGATAAATACCATTCTTACAAAAGTTCTATGCTAATCCTATATTATTGCAACATTTCTGATGAAGTTTTTCTTCTGCAACACAGATAGAAAAATGGCGTACTTCTGTTCCTTTGATTGTAGTTTCCCCAATGCATGAGATACAGTGTACTCAAGAACTTTTTTTGGACCATGATTACTTTGGTTTTGATAGTGAAAAGGTCAGCAAACCCTGATTTTTGTTGTAATATAGAGTCCACTGGAAACTGGAAACTTTCTTGAATATAATTTATTTTTCCGTTATTTCTTTCTTGACAAACTCACGATCATAGAGAAGAGATTTTGAATTCTCTTGAGAATGTATTAATTTGTGTGTCCTTCTATTAAGATTATACATCAATATATATCTTTACATGCCTTTAATATAGGCTCTAAGAAAGGAAAACTCACTAATTTACATCAATTAGAATTCTAAGTTAAGAAGGAAGACTAATTACAGCTAATTACCTTTAATCTAAGCTCTACGAAAGGAAAACTCACTAATTTACATCAATTAGGATTCTAAGTTAAGAAGGAAGACTAATTACAGCTAATTACCTTTGATATAGGCTCTAAGAAAGGAAAACTCACTAATTTATATCAATTAGGATTCTAAGTTAAGAAGGAAGACTAATTACAGCTAATTACAGCAATAGTATTCCAAGTAAAGAAGGCTCCTCTTTTCAGATGGGCTCTTTTCAGATGGGCTTTGGGCCTATGTAACACCCCCCCTCAATTTGATGCGGGAGAATCGACAAGCATCAATTTGGAAACCAAGAATTGATGGCACGGTCGTGGAAGGCCTTTGGTGAGAATATTAGCAAGTTGAAGTTCAGTGGAGACATGTGGCAGGCTGATGACATCACGTTTAAGCTCATCACGGATGAAGTGACAATCTACCTCGATGTGTTTAGTACGTTCATGAAAAACCGGATTCTCAGTAATCTGAATAGCACTGGTATTATCCGCATAGAGGGGGGTAGCTCTTGCTGCTGGAAAACCAATGTCAGAAAGCAAACCACGGAGCCAAAGAATTTCGGAGCATGTAGCAGACATGGCGCGGTACTCTGCCTCAGTAGAGGATTTGGAAACTTTGTCATGTTTCTTGCATTTCCAAGAAATGAGACTATCACCTAAAAACATGCACCATCCAGTTGTCGATCTGCGAGTATCCGGACAACCAGCCCAATCAGCATCTGAATAAGCTTTGAGAGTCAGAGGATTGTTGGATGGAAAAAACAACCCACGAGTTGGTGTGCAAATAAGGTACTAAATGATGCGGCGAACAGCAGCCAGATGAAGGTGACGAGGAGCAGTCATGAATTGACTCATTAGGTTTACAGCATAAGAGATATCGGGTCGAGTGATCGTGAGGTAGATCAAGCTGGCAACCAACTGGCGGTAGGCAGTAGGATCGGAAAGAAGATCACCTTCGTTGCGACTGAGTTTGACATTCAGTTCTACTAGCGTATCAACAGGAGCAGAAGCAGTAAGACCAGCCAAGGCGATGAGATCAATAGTGTGTTTGTGCTGATGGAGAACGATACCTTTAGGCGATTGATGAACTTCCAGACCCAGGAAATAGTGGAGAGGGCCAAGATCCTTCATTTTAAATGACTCACGAAGAGACGCTTGGAGCTTCTGAATCATTCCGGCATTAGGACCGGAAATGACGATGTCATCAACATAGACAAGAAGTATTGTGATCCCGGATGGAGCATGATGTAAAAACATAGAAGGATCATACGGGCTTGGATGAAAATCCAAGCGGAGAAGAACAGCTTGAAATTTCTCAAACCATGCGCGAGGAGCTTGTTTCAGACTATAGAGGGAGCGACGAAGTTTAGCAACCATACCGGGGCCGGAGGAGCATCCCTGAGGCAATCGCATATAAACATCTTATTTGAGATCACCATGGAGAAACGCATTTTTGACATCCATTTGATAGAGAGGCCAAGATTGAGATGCAGCAACAGCAAGAATAGTGCGGACGGTGGTCATCTTGGCAACCGAAGCAAAGGTCTCATCATAATCAATGCCATATTCCTGCCGATTGCCAAGAGCAACAAGACACGCCTTGTAGCGATCTAAAAATCCATCAGATTTTAATTTGAGAGAAAAAACCCACTTACAGCCAATAGGTTTAACACTCACAGGAGATGGTACAATATCCCACGTATGATTTTGTGCTAACGCATCCAATTCATCTTGCATAGCCTTTTTCCAACACGGAACCTGCACAACCTGAGAATATAATTGTGGAATGGAAGAAGAAGACAAAGTGGCCATTAAGGAAGTATGGGAGAAGCCATAACGGTCTGGTGGGATTGAAATCCGAGTGGAGCGACGCAGTGAAGTATGGCCGGAACCAGATGCCGGAGGAAGATCAGGAGGGTGATCACTAGTATGCGCTGTGTTGTTCCGTCTGTGATACACAAAATTAGAATTAAAACGAACAACTGACGAGTCTTCAGAAAAACCAGGTAATGACACAAAAGAGGAGTCAGGAGGATCAATGTGTTTTTGAAAAAAATACTGATGCTCAAAGAAGACGACATTCCTAGAGATACGGAACCGATGAATGTGAGGATCATAGCAAAGGAACCCTTTCTGGAAGGGTGCATAACTTAAAAACATACACTGAGCTAATTGTGCCGTGAGTTTTGTCCTTTCAGAAGGAGGCAAGTGCACAAAACAAATGGAGCCAAAAACATGAAGATCATCATAGGATGGAGCAGTCTTGTACAAACGGTAATATGGGCTTCGATTCTCAATGGAGGTTGATGGCATACGATTGATAAGATGAGCTGCTGTAGCCAGTGCCTCAACCCAAAAACGAGTAGGAACTGAGGATTCCAGAAGAAGGGAACGAGTGAGATCAAGAAGATGTCTATTTTTCCGTTCAGCGACTCCATTCTGCTGGGGAGTATAAGAACAAGATCTTTGAGAAATAATGCCTTTGGTTTGCAAAAACTGTTGAAAATCAAAGGACATATATTCCCCGGCAGAATCAGTTCGCAAGATTTTAATGCAGGTGGAAAATTGATTTTCAACATAAGCCAAAAAAATTTGAAAAACATGAAAAACATCAGATTTGGAATGCAGAAAGTAGACCCATGTGAACCGACTGAAATCATCAATAAAGGTCACAAAATATTTATAGTGAGTGTGGGAAAGAGCGGGAGCAATTCCCCATACATCACTATGAACTAAATCAAAACACTGAGAAGTGTGAGAAGTGGATTGAGGAAACGGAAGTGTTTTGCTCTTTCCCATTTTACAAGTAGCACAATCAAAAGGCACACAAGAAGATAAACGAAGAGATTTATTTAATAAACCAGAATTGAACATAAGGGACAAATCCTTGGAATTAGGATGTCCGAGTCTATTATGCCACAACCGGCAATTATCTCTAAGAGAAAAACAAAACACATTATTGGCAAATTGATTCCTAGAAATTTGAGAAAGATCCAGCGGAAACAAGCGTCTACACTTAGGCCCCCTTACGATCTCCTTCCCGGACATCTGTTCTTGCACAACACAACCAGAAGAAGAAAAAGAGATCTTACAATTATTTTCAACAAGTTGTTCGACTGACAATAGGTTGGAAGTTAAATTAGGACAAAGATAAACATTTCTCAATGGGATGGAACCAGGGATATCGCCAATGGCAGTAATGGGAACATGTCCTCCATCAGCAGTTTGTATTTGAAGAGGGCCAGTGTAACTTGTCATATTGGAGAGAGGAGTGTGGGAATACGTCATATGATTAGACGCCCCGGAATCAAGAAACCAAGTGGAAGATGAAGGAGACTTACCTGATAGACCAAAAGCAGAGAGGGCATTAATAATCATTTGTTGAACCAATTCAGGAGTGAGAGAGGAGGAGGACCCAGGTTGTGGGGTTGCAGATGTAGGAACAGGCATAACCGAGGAAGCCACATAAGCATGCGGAGTCTGAGACAGTGGAGTAGGATATTGCGATGCTGGAGACTGTGGAGTCTGATATTGTGTCAACTGACGTGGAGGACGGCGACGACATTCAGAGATAATATGTCCCGACTTTTTACAGTAACTGCAGACTTTTTGTTTGCATTGAGAGGCAACGTGCCCAAATTTCTGACAACTGTAGCATTGGGTTTTGCTCAAGTCTCGAGGCTGAGAAGTTTTATGTGCCGAAAACGCGACCGAATAGGTTTCAGTCTTTTGTTGAGCAATATGAGCCGAGGTCGTAAGGCGCTGTTCTTCGCGTAAGAGCTCATTCAAGCATACATCCAAGGAAGGTAGGGGCGACCGATTCATCAGAGCGGATCGGACACTTTCAAATTCATGCCTCAGTTTCATCAAAAACTGATCTCACTGACTAGATGCCTGAAGGTCTTGAATTACCGCCAACACATTGTCAGCCACATCCGTATATTTAATACTGTCGTATTCCGACCACAGTGTATGGAAACCTGAATAGTAATCTTGTACTGATAAAGTCCCTTGGGTATATTCAGCAATAGCACATTCAAGATGGAACTGTCGCGCAGAGTTATCTTGATGGTATACTTTCTTCAAATACCCCCACATGGCTTTAGAAGTGGGGTAAGGCTTGAGATTCATTATCAGATGAGGCTCAACCGATCCCAGAATCTAGGATTTGATTTTGGCATCTTTTGTCTGCCAAGAGGAGATCTTTTTTTCATCCTCAGTGGGTTTAGGGTCAGCACCAGAAACAAAACTCCACAATTCTTTAGCTTCGAGGTAGGTTTGGAATTGAAAAGACCGTGCAGGGTAATTTTGTCCAGTGAATTTGATCAAAGTAACCTTAGATTTGTCCATCTCAATGTTAGATTAAAATTGATTTTGGCCAAAAGAGAACAACAGGAAAGTAGTACGTCCTTGATTTCAGGGGAAAAGGTAGCACGTGGACCCCACCAAGTGATCTCAAGACAGATCAAAGACAGGGGATGGAAGGGTAGTCAAATTTCGCTACTGCTGGAAGAGGTCTCACTCAAAACGGATCAAAATCCACAATTTTGAACGGCTAAGATGAAATCTGTTGGACAAAACTGAAATACTAAAAGAGATGAGATGGCCTACCTCTGATGATCGAAAAAATCTGAAAAAATGTCCAAGAATTCTAGGATGAGTGGTCGACCAGGATGGGAGGGTCTGCTGATACTGCAGTGTTGATCAGAGGTGGGCCCCTGATGACTTGCTCCAAGTTGCTGACGTGAATGGTTCCCAGAACCTAAATCTGTCTTCTAATTTCTCTGCTGAGTTAAACAAACATCCACAAGGCTCTGAATCAACTGTCGATCAAGATAAAATGATGTCTGTGATGAACTTGGGCTGATCTGTGGTGGGCCACAGCGATCAGATTTCAAGATGTAGATGAAAAACTATGTAACATGCATGAACAATCAACGACAGGATGCCAATGACTGTTATCACCAAGATTCTACAAACCTGTTGAAGAAGAAGATTAGAAGAGAAGAGGACTGTAGATCAGGGCTCTGATACCATGACAAACTCACGGTCATAGAGAAGAAATTTTGAATTCTCTTGAGAAGGTATTATTTTGTGTGTCCTTCTATTGAGATTATACATCAATATATATATTTTTACATGCCTTTAATCTAGGCTCTAAGAAAGGAAAACTCACTAATTTACATCAATTAGGATTCTAAGTTAAGAAGGAAGACTAATTACTGCTAATTACCTTTAATCTAGGCTCTAAGAAAGGAAAACTCACTAATTTACATCAATTAGGACTCTAAGTTAAGAAGGAAGACTAATTACAGCTAATTACCTTTAATCTAGGCTCTAAGAAAGGAAAACTCACTAATTTATATCAATTAGGATTCTAAGTTAAGAAGGAAGACTAATTACAGCTAATTACAGCAATAGTATTCCAAGTAAAGAAAGCTCCTCTTTTCAGATGGGCTCTTTTCAGATGGGCTTTGGGCCTATGTAACATTTCTTACATTTATTCCGTTTTACTCATTGTGGGTAATTGTTATTAGCATGTTTGTATGATATTTTTCAGCTTATGATTTTGTCCCCCACAGGTCCAGTTCTTCGAAGAAGAGAAGCTACCTGTCATTAGCAGCTCACTTACAGAACAAAGCAGGCGCAAGCTTTTGGTAAAATCTCCATGGGAAATACTTGAGTCTCCGGTGGGATCTGGAGGAGTGTTTGGCTTACTCTTGCGTCACCGCATTTTAGAGAATCTAAATGAAATGGGCGTAGAGTATGTGGAGGTTAGTCGTTTCAATTTTTGCGATGGTTTGGATCAAGGCACCATTTTTGAAAGCTTTGGACAGAGATTAGAGTCTGTTCTGATTCTATTACATATGTTTCACATTCCAACTTTCTATCTTTAAGCATTCATGTCGCTGAAGAATAAATTGTGGTTTAGTTTGTCATTCTCTTCATCATCATCACAACCATAGATGTGGCATTTTCCTAATGACTTAGACCAAAGGTAGAGGAGGGTAAACAATTCTTTAATATTACATGGAGGACCTTGAAATTTTATGTAATTACAAATATGCATATAACCCATTAAAATAATGATATTTCCTACACTCCCCCTCAAGCTGATGAGTAGATATCAACAAGCAGCTTGTAAAAAACACTAGTCAATTGCTTCCCTGTCAATGCCTTCTTATGGAAATCAGCCAATTAATCCACACTGTTTAGGCTTTAATATTACCTATTTCTTATAACCTTTTCTCAAATGAAATGACAATCGACTTCTATTTTGCTTTGCCCTTTTATGATAGATAGGGTTTGTGGCAATATGACGAGTAGAATTGTTGTCCTACTGAAGAAGCATAGGGTTATTGCACATGAAGCCCAATTCTTACATTAGACAAAATTTCCTCCAGCTAATGCATATATCTAGTGGTTGATCTCCAATTGCCTTAGACCTTACCCAAACTGCATCACTGAAAACCTTGAAAACCTTAATATCTACATGAAACCTCAAAAATCTCATATTGGAGAAACATAGGCTTATTGCACATGAAACCCAATTCTTACATTAGTGTCTTCAGCCATAACAATTTAACATGTTCCACGAGCCATTGCACATTATCCTACTTTAAAACATAATGCAGCAGCAACAATTTGTTTCTTACTTTTCAATGAGATAAAATTTCCACGAGCTAACGCATATATCCAGTGGTTGATCTCCAATTCCCGTGGACCTTGCCCAAACTGCATCAATGAAATGTCACAATATCAATATTAACAATGGAATAGATTGAATGGAATGGGATCCCCTAGAGAAGGACAATCCATCTCTATTTATCAGTCGTGGTTGCCTTAGTTAAGGCTCCATCATTGCCTAATTACAATGTATTAAGGCTAACTGTGATTTACATTTAAGGAATGTACACTAATCTAATTTGACCAAGCTAAAAAGATTCTAGATATATAGTATAGTGGGTCATAAATGGGCCTGGCTTATGTTACATTGGGCCCTGTTAACATGAAAACCTCAAAAATCTCAATATCTACATTTCCATTCATCGAATACATTATACCTTGGCATGGAGCTTTTTTTAGGCATCTCAATATTCAATAGACCACTTTGAGATACTCTGTATGAGGTGCATGCATGAATTGGCTCACAACGCTAGTAGCAAACCTGATACCAGGCTACGTAATGGTTAGGTATATCAACCTTCTCACTAGCCTCCAATACATTTCTAGATCATCCAGGGGCTCCCCACCATCAGAATGTAGTCCATGATTCTGTTCCATGGGCATGTCGACCGGCTTAGTACCTATAATCCCTGTTCATCTAATAGATGTTGTGAGCAATTGCACTGAGTCAAGGGTGTTTATGTAAACGTTAGAAAAGTCAGGGCCTGTATCTAAATATGGGAAACTTGAGGGACTTTTTTGTAATTTCCTGAATTATTGAAATTACCACATGATTAGGATCGACTGACCTAGTGTTTCATTTGATCCTTTGGTGGCCTCATCAAATTCTTCCTCTTTCTCTCTCTTTTTCTATTTTCTCTCTTTTTACATTTATTTGATACTCTAGCATAAACATTCAGATCTAAGGAGATCAAAGCTTGTAACTTGGTATCAAAGCCTACTGGACATTAGAAGACACTTGTGTGGAGGATTCTAAAGGCTTTGATTTGAGGAAAAGAGGCATTTTGAAGGAGAACAACCCTAGTCGAACTTGTGTGTAGGTTTGGCTAGGAATATGTGATCTCGATGTTGGTCTGTGAAATTGATACACCTCTAGAACTACTCCAGAACAACATTGTGTGTTGACGTGCTCCTGTGAGGAATCCACAATCATGTGTGAGGTGGTGTGATCTCGTTCATTCAATTTGTGAAGGTGTAGATGTTGGCAGCCCCCCATGATGCAATGTATCAGTGTCAACAAGCCTATCTGAGAACCCTGATGATGAAATCCAAGTGCTTTGTGAAGGTAGCAGTGAAGTTTGAATTTTTCAAAAGCCCTATGCTGGGCTGGTAGTGTCCGTTTTGTATTGGTGACCGTGGTAAGGGTGACAATGAGTTGGTAACCAAGATTTGGGTTTTTTTTTTCTTAATCTCTGCTTAAGATCTTCAATACCTCAATGGAGTCTAAGAGTGACATGCTACTTTTAGTGCTTTTTAATTTCCTACTATCATGAATCTCAACGTTAAGATAACATCAGATTCCTTCAGTGGCACCAATTATAAAGATTGGGCCTACTCAGCCTGAATGGCCATTGGAGGATCAAGGAGTCTTGATTACATTGATGGGAGCATGAAAGAACCAAAGAAGGATGATCCAAAATATCCAAATTGGGTCTCAGAATAGATGTTGGTTATGAATTGGATCTTGAATTCAATGGAAGGTGGAATTTCAAAAAGCTTTAAATATTGGGGCTTCGGGAGCTTTGGGATTCCATCACAGTTGCTTATGTTCAAAAGAGGAATAATGATGGGGTTCTCTAGTTGAAAAAGGAAATTGCAACTTTAAAACAAGGTAGTTTATTAATTGGTGACTATTATTCTAAGGTTAGGGCTTTATGGAGAGAATTGGAGTTGTAATGAGTCCTGAACTGGAGTTCAGGGCATTTGGAAAAGCTGTACTAAGGTGAGTTCAATTGACCTTTATCATACCAGTTGCCATTAGTTATTCATGAGAAGCATTACTAATGGTTAGTTATTGCTCACTAATTTTGTGTTTAGGTAATGATGCTGGGTTGAGAGAAAAAACCTTAATTGAGTTTGGGGTCCCTAGGCACTCAGTTCAGGTGATCGCTATCCTAAGCGCAGGTCATCACAATGTATTAATTTCTCTGTGAGTCCGAGGTCTATCCACAGAAAATGGTGTAGCAACACACTTGATCTAACATAATTAAAAATCTAAAATTATTCTAAACAAAAGCTATACAACCAGCATGAATAATCTGAAAATTAACTACAACTTTACAACTGATTAAAAATCCTAATCTAGAAAATCCTATTCCAAAAATCCTATTCTAAAACTAGAATGCTACAACCACCA
The DNA here is from genome assembly GCA_037013555.1 of Sextonia rubra. Lineage (NCBI taxonomy): Eukaryota > Viridiplantae > Streptophyta > Magnoliopsida > Laurales > Lauraceae > Sextonia > Sextonia rubra. Next base: position 15,538,877 of record JASUAD010000011.1, read on the forward strand.
TAAAAAAGATCAGAAAACCAATTTAAAATTAAAAAAAAATCAGGATGGATAATTTTTGCAATGTAAGGAATTGGACCTGTTTGTTGCCAATGCCTAGAAATACGTATTTCTTAGATTTTCCATCCCATCAGGATGAGCCAAGATGCAATTATTTTTATCATTCGAGGTCTCTTGGCATTCCATATATCATATAGAAAATAAGAAACCATAGAAACTTAATTGATAAAAACGAATTAACAACTAGAAAATCAGCACCTTAATTAATCCTGTCCATCCTGAAGAACTAGTAGTAGGGTACAAAACTTCACCTTTTTAACCCCTCCATCATCTTCTTCTTCAAAAATTACAATTTAAGCCTCAAGAGAGAGACAATGGAGAGGGATGTGGAACGGATGTGTGGATGGCTGCATGAGTGTGGGACGATCTGATACACCTCTATTTATGGATTTTTCCAACTTTTTCACCAAGTTTGAGAGAAATTAGGAAGTCTTTTTTGCTTTCTCTCCAAGTTTGAGAGATTTTAGGAAAGTGGGGGAGACAAATTAGTGGGATTAGAAAATCTTTCCAATGTGTTCTTGCTGTGCAAGACTTTCTAAATTTGAGCCCGCCTCTTGCTTGGAAATTTCCACCGTGGGCCCCAAACTTATCCTAAATTTCCACCTCTTGCATGATTTTCTGAAATTTAATGAATTTATCCTAAATAAGTCCATAAATCTACATAAAATGATGAAATTAAAGTGTAATTTTATAGACTTTCATCAAGCTCTACTTGCGGTCTGATGATGCAAAGCAATCCCTCTTGACAACCCCTTGATTGATGGGTTAAGCTTTTGATGATGGTGATTATGGTTGTGTTGGTTTCCTTGGGCCTTGGCTAGAATGCTGATAATCCTGACCTTATCCCGCCAGGAATGTCATAGGAAAGAAAAACCTGTGCTGGCTTCATTTGTTATAGTCTTTTGATTTTTTGTCCCCTCACATGCATATGTAGTTTTGCTAAAACAGGATCTTACTCATGCAGGTATGCAGCTTGAGACAGAGATGTTATGTTGCACAGCCGATGTTTGTTGGGTTCGTTGATTCCTGCAAAGCAGATATTGGGATGACGGTCTTGGGTGATAGTTTAGATCTAGACGATCAAAATTTTGACATTACGTTCTCCATGGGATTCCTCAAGAGGATAACCAACCAGACTATGCTCCAATTCTATGCTGTGCCACAGCTTACTCCACATGTTGAGAAGGTTGACAAGGAATGGGTTGACATCAATGTAGCTTCACCTAATTCATACCATCTTCATTGTTCTATTTACAGCTCCTTGAATGCTTGCCCTTCTGATAAGATATGTCTACTGCATGTAGCTGATTGAGTTTTCTGATTGAAATTGATCATATGGCATTGAATCACAGGTCAGAGAAATTTTTTGTCCCTGTATGTAAGTTTATGGAGAGATGCTGCTGTTCTTTTGTTCTGTCTGGTACTCGGAAAAATTTGCTGCTTTGCAGTAAAAAAAGCTGGAAGATTTTGTGCTGCCCCCTGGACGACATATTTGATTGGAGCCCACCTGTACGAAGAATTTGGACTAAAAAAGGATTGTAATGAAACAGTGGAAAGAGTGGTTTTAGGCCAAAGCAATCTCCAAGTGGGCTTATTTTTCAGACGATGGATGCATCTCAGGCTGGGCTATTCTGGACCCTGCTTGTCTAGAGATGCCGAATCAAATCCTTGCATTTGTGGTTTACCTTTTTAGGAGGTTTATTCTTCACTTCTACAATTTCTGTTTTTTTATAATCTAAAAATAGTGGTTAAGTCATATTCATAATATTTTAATAAAACCAAAATTTTCATATAATGGGACTTGGATGGATCTAATGGCAGCAAATTCAATCCTGCCATGGATTACCTCTTTAGGGCCTGTTTGTTTGCAAGAACTGCAGACGGGATATCCGGCTGTCGGGAATTCGTTGAATTCTAGTGATAAATTCTGTGTTTGTTTGCATGATATCTGGGATTTGTGAAATCCCAAGCATTCAGGAAGCAGTTTTTGTGGGATTTCTGAATGCCAGAGGGCCTCCTGACACTGGAGAGATTGGGGATTTCCAAGTGAAGCTTCCACATTCCGATGAGCAGTTGGTTCTTCAACGGTCACCTGCGAACTACAAATCCAAGCCACAGCTACAGCTATCTGATTTCTCTCTTTCTTCTCCAACCTTCTTCACCTGATTTCATCTTTCTTTTTCCATTTTTTTTTTTTTTTTTGGTTCTCATCTATGGTTTCAAGCCGACCCCAACATGGTTGGGATAAGGCTTTGATGATGATGATGATAATGATGATGATGGTTCTCTTCTATGGTTTCTGCAATGTGGGTTCTTTTTTTTTTTTTTTTTGTTTTTTTTTTCCTACTTGGGTAGGAAAAGTGGTTGTGATGAATGTTGATGATGGGCTTTTTCTTATTCGGGCAGCTTGTGATGAAATGGTGATGATGGGTTTTTGTATGTGCTGCCATGGTGCAGTGAGTGTGTGTGTGCTGCCATGGTGTAGTGAGTGTATGTGCTGCCAGTGAGTATTCTCTGTATGCTGCCATGCTATGGTGAGTGTGCTGTATATGTGCTGTGAGTATTCTGTGTGTTGCCATGGTGCAGGTGCTGGGGTGCAGTGAATTGCGTATGGTTGTAGTGCAGTTAAGTGGAATTGAAATAAAAATAAAAAAATAATAGTGCAGAAAAGGATCTAGCTTGATGACTCTGTTGGGTTGGGGTTGGCCAATTTCAGTGTTCCGTGTGGCCTTCATGTATTGGCCTTTATTTCCTATTCCATTGTATTCTAACCTTGCAGCTGTTTAATGAATTGTGTCTTCAATCAACCATGCTAAAAAATTGCATCCTTCTAAGTTTAGCAGGCCCTCAGTTTTTGAGGCCTGTGTATTTTTTTAAGTACAATCATTTGAATTAAAACACCCAAAAAGTTCAGGAAATAAAAAATAACAAATCAGCTGTTGTTCCAAAAAATATATAAGGAATGTCTCATGTTTTCACAGAGCAGGGGAAAGGCTGTTAAAGACCAAGAATGGAAATTGACTGAGAAGTGCAGTCTTATTCTCTCTTCCATTTTTTCTATCTCCTTTACATTCTCTCTCTGTACAATCTTGTCCCCACAATATTATAAAAAGAAGGGTCAACTCAATAAACCAATTATGTTATTTCAACTAAAGTGATTAGATACTGTTATGTTAACCACTGTCATGAAATTCTTCATAGTTCAGTCGTGCAACTTCAAGTTCAGTCTTGTGTATGCTTTGTCAGAAATTAGAATTAGATCTTCCACCACCGTAACTGACACTTCTTTGTACTTGCATGCTAAAAGCATTGCAGTAACCCTAAACAACTGAAGTTTCTTCACTGCAACTGTTTAGTTTTCTAAGAATCTGTCTATGAGATTCACAGTCATGAATAAGGTTTCATCCATCAATTCAAACTTGTAGTGCGGATCATTTGCAAATCTCAAGCATTACCTTGGCTACCATACGTTCACCTTGCTTAGTGTGCTCAAATCTTCCATGTATTGTGGTGTCTCAAATTGTGATCTAGTTGAGTCTCAAATTCACCAGAGAATGCAGAGTTCTGAATTCAAATGGAAAAAGTAAAGGGTGACCAATGGTGCACATTTGATGCTTAAACCCAAGGCTCTTGAATGTCTTGAGTCCCTTTGCATTTTCCCAGCTGATCCCCTTTGCATTTTCCCAGATTGTATTTATATGAATATGCATATTAGGGAGGTTGAGATTGGTTAAGATAAAATTACATATAAACTTGATTATGAAATATTACGATAGGAACTATCTACATAAGTACTAGACAGTTTCTTTATTTTTATCCTTCACTGTACTAAATATATTATTTAGTCCGTGTAATAGACATTTTCCTATTTATTCCTTCTCATCTTCTTTATACCATAGATGTTGCGAGCATTGCTGCCAGCCATGGAGCAGCTCTGTCTTTCTCTTTGCTTTTGGTTCTTGATTTCATTTTTTTTTTTACTGGTTGTCTCTTTTCTTTTTCTTGTTTTCCAGAAAGGCTATTAAATTTTGCATGGAGCCTTTAAACCCTGGAAAGTTTAGTTTTATGTCCTGTGTGGCCCTGTAGATTTTGGGATGATGAGAACTTATTATAGACAATTTGACCGATTTAATGTTTATTTACTTGAAAATGAATGGTACTCAACAAATATGGTCATGCATTTCACATGTATAAATTTAAACATTTGAAATTCACTCCAAATTTTATATAGGTAAAAACTTAACAAATGACCCCCACAGATGTTGATTTTGAGAAGGCAACTGGACCCCACAACAGTGATAACCATTGTTCTAGCATTTTCTACTGCTAGGTCGTTGCTTATATCTGTTTGCTTCTAGTTTGGATCTTCTTATCTGACTATTAATTTCTTGAACTGATTTTCTATCTCTGTTTTGCTCTCCAATCTTCAGACTTTTTGGTCATGGATCATCGATAGTAAATAGATTTGATCTTTTGTCTATGGACCTAATCATTCATGTTTCCATTGGATTTTTCAGGCCTATCTTTTGTTTGCTTATTTTGATCATTTCAATGGTTCAACTATTTGTCAGGTATTCTAATTGCTGTATTTGATGAATTTGATATTTGAATAAAATATTCACATCCCTTCATGTAATTTTGGACCAGAGCTAGAGCTTTATTTTTCTTCCATCTCTAGAATTTTTTGGTAAACTTGCATAGAACATATGCATGAGGCATGAGCCCATCTGTAGAATGATACATACAGGTGTGAAAGTTGAGTTATCAAAATTCTCATGCAAAAGGATTACATATTACCACCACTGTGAGTAGAGCACTAGTTATATGGATGGATGAATCTATGCTTCTGTAGACGTGTGGTTGTGGATATCATTTTATCCAATATCATTTAAATGCCATTTATTGCTATTTAGATATTTTATATAGATAATCTGGTTCATTCAATTAATTTTATTTGTGTAACATGAATTAAAATTCAGGATAAATTGAATTGGACTTGGATATCCTAGCAAGTTACCAAACAATGCATTTATAGAATTTAGGGTGAATTGAATTCTCAGGCATGAAATTACAAGATGAGTAAAACAGGAAATTGGAATTCAGGAGAAATTTAGCAGCATTCTGAATTCCCAACATTATGAATTCCAACATTATCAATTCTCCAAATTCCAATGGACATAAATTTTCCTAATGCTTGCAAGCAAACGAGCCTTAATGTGAGAAATGTTCTAATACAAGCTACAGCATATGGAGTCCAGCCCTATCGGGCTACTTGGGCGGACCTTTGATAAGTTAGGCCCATAACACTCTTATTTTCTCATCATCTGGCACCAGCCCAGTTTTACTCTCATTAAACCTTTATTTACTATTGGATTCAATCTAAAAGAAATCTATGGTTAAAAGATCACCTTGGACACCTATTTGGATAAATGTGGAGTAAACTAGAGTGAAATAGATTTTATATAAGAAGTGAAGTAAAGTATAAGTAGGTTGAAGTTAAGGTAGATCAGTTCACTTCACTTTGTTTAGATGTTTAATGTAAAGTGAAATTTAAAAATATTATGGAGTAGAATTGACTTTTACTCAAGGAAATTGAAGTATTTATGGTTGAAGTGAAATAAAGTACACACGGATTGACCACAATACTTCATCTTTTGGCAAGATTCATCTAAATAAGGTAGAGTTTAAATTTTAAGCTGTTAGAGTCCATTTAACTTTACTCCACATATTAAGGCTATTAAATCAAAGGTTACGATGTTCTCATGGAGTCAAGTTTTTTGTTGACCCTAATCTATAAGGAGGCCTTTCCATATACCCCACCTACAACTAATATAAAGACATCTAAGTGGACCCTATGAGCTGGACTGCTTGTAAGCAATATACAGTGTGCTGGTTGAACATTGCCCCTTAAATTTAATGTCCATTGGAGTGCGACGGTCTGCTGGATTCGTGTCGAGTGAGAGAAGTTTGTTTAACCCAATTTGAACTTAAGTTACAGTTATTACATAAAGATTCAATCACTTTTTTTTTTGTGTAAATCCAACTGTTAATATTTCTTAAGTTTATATAATATTACAAAGGTACCCCTTTGCTGAGCACCGGTGTGATGAGACAGGTCCAGTGGGTCCCACTTGGTAATGAGATCGGGGTATTGAAAACGATGAATTTCAGCATATCAGGTTCTTTGAATTGCATCTCTCTGTACAAATCCAATGCCTTGTTCTCGTGATTGCCTTCTTGATTAGATTTTTCCTTTGTTTTATATTGCTTTAGGGACTAAACACTACTTCATGAGATTTTATCATTACATAGAACCGTTACAATGTTATTATATCTAGAAGTTGAGCAGGAATGAGATTCTTCTCGTTACCTTAGCTCGATAATTAGCAAAAACGGGGAGATTGATAAAGATATTGAGCACAAGATAAAATCAAGATGGCTGAAGTGAAGATTTGCTTATGGAATAACAAAATTGAAGGAAGAATTTTACAGCTATCACGTATAGATAAGAATGTTGGCCACTTAAGAAGCAACCTATCCATAAAATGGATGTAGTAGAAAAGAGAATATTGAGGTGAGTGTATGATAATATTAGAAAGTAACATTCACCTATAGAAAAGAATGTTGGTCAATTAAGAAGCAACATATTCATAAGATGGAAGTAGCAAAGTGGAGAATGTTGAGGTAAATGTGTGATAAAATTAAAAAGCAACATTCACCTATAAAGAAGAATGTTGGTCAGTTAAAAAGCAATATATTCATAAAATGGATGTAGTAGAGTGGAGAATGCTGAGGTAAATGTGTGATAAAATTAAAAAGCAACATTCACCTATGGAAAAGAATGTTGGTCAATTAATTAACAACATATTCATAAAATGGATGTAGTAGAGAGGAGAATGTTGTGGTGAATGTGTGATAAAACTAGAAAGGATAAACTTAGAAATCCGAGATTTCAAAAGCACTTCAAGGGTAGCATAAATAGTAGATGAAATTGCAAAAATTCATTTGAGATGGTTTGGGCATGTGTAAGGAAAAGTTTGGCTATGCAAGTCGATGGCCCATTAAGGGAAAGGGGTAGGCCGAAGCAGACGTGGATGAATGTGGTAAAAATAGACCTAAATGAGTATAATAAAATTCATATAGCTTACCCAAATACAATTGGTACAATGTTTTGATGATGATTATATATCCAGATTTTGGATTGATTCTAATTCCATAGCTTTAAAGAGGTTAATTCCAATTATGCTTTTGTAGCTTTGGAAGTTTTTGAGTGTGGATCTTAGTTTTTGAAAATGACCAATTTGACGACAACATGAAATAAGAGCTCACTAATTCTAGATGATATTCATTTAATAATTATTGTTTACATACATTTTAATTAGGTGGTCTATTTTTCTAATGTATGGATGCTTAATTTTCATTTTTTTTATTTTTATGTATTTCCAAATGTATGGATCTTTAATTTATAATTATTTTAGTTTAATGTATGTATTGATGTTTTAATTTAGAATGCATAAAAATGCTCTTGCTACTTGACGTGGACAACTGTCTAGCATAGCTATTTAATTAAATTGGATGAGGAGGCTATGATTATATGAATAAAATTGATAATAACAAACCTAAGGTCCCAATGTGTGGGGTCCTATGTATTAGTCGCATTGAAAACCTCAACCTGAAAACTTAAATACCAAGTTGGGTCACTAGCTGGGATGGTGGGTTGAATAGAAAGAAGTTAGTGTTACTCAAATATTAATTGGGTTAGACATGTTAACTGTCAGGCTCCAAATTCTAAATTTCGAGTCGAATCGGTTTGTCGAGTTTGAGTTGGGCTAAGAGAGTTAGATGAATGCTTGATAGGCCATTTTAGAGATTTTGGATCTTTGCACGCATGATAGTTTTATGTAGGCCCATTAGAGAGGGGCTGATTAGACATTCTTAAGCCTTGGGCCTGAGTTATTTGACCATTTTTTAGCTGAAAACCATTTTCTGAAATTTTGTAAAACTAACTAAAGAGCAGAGAGCCCTTCCTTGTAATTTAGAAAAACCTTTATATAATATAACCCTAAAGGCTTTTGATCGTCTTTTCTTCGTATGCCCAATTATTCCGTCTTCTTCCTTTCCTCTGCAACCAAGCCCTAGCAACTCTCCGAGGGAACCAAAGCTTGATCGAAGAGCTTAGGAGAATGCCATCACCCTTATCTCCTTCCTCTCCCTTTGGCTAGCCTGATAGTGTTCGCAACTGCGGAAGGATTTGATTTGTGGTTCAGGTTTAGGAGTGAGGTTTGCATACGATTTGATCTTTAAATCTACTTTTGGACATTGAAATCGAGGCAAGTGGATAACTATAACTAATGTAATTTTGTTGTTTTGATTAATATGCTTAAAAACCTGATTTATTGGAGTGGGTTTAAGGTTTTGGTTGAGGATTAATAATAGGGATTGATCTTGAATTGAATACAAAAAAAAGGGGTCCCGCAGCAGTGCAGGCACCACCTCCACAAACCAAGCAACAGCTCTACCTGTGCATGCCAGGCATGCCCAAGCAGCGGGCCTACTGCTTGGGCCAGCTGGGCAGTGAGCCTAGCTCGTGGTAGGGCTGGGCTGGTTGCTTGGCAGGCCTGGGACATGGCTGAGCTGGGCTGATATTCTGATGGGCCCAATCTGATCAGAATATTGATTAGGGTCTAAAACATTAATTACAATTGGATTAGAATATTGATGAGGGTTTAATTGTGACTTGATTAAAATAATAATTAATATTTAATTAGGTGTGATTATAATTGTAATTAAGTTCAAATATAGTCTTAATTGAGATTTAGTTACGTGTAATTAGTATTTTAATTAGTTCAATTAGAATGTAATTAAGATGTAATTAGGAATGATTAGAATCTTAATTAGACTGTATTTGGGATTCTAATTTGGATTTTTAATTTGAGTTTAAGTTTTGGGTCTGAATCTAGGTTTTGGTTTCATTCTTTTTTGCATAAAATAATTAGGTGTTTTAATACACATCAATGATGATTAAGAACTTAATTGTTCATTCTCCTTTTAATCATAATTTGATTTAGTTTGGACTTGGAATTTAAATACTTTTACCCAATTTGTAAAACACACTAACTTTAAATAATTGGATTAAATGGGTCCCGTTTTGAGAAAAGTTAGTTTAATATTCACATGAGAATTTGACTGATTCAAAATAGGAATGTGAGTTCCGGGATGCACCATATGATAGACACCAAAAGTAGGATATTAGCATCGTGAAATCTCATTTTCATTGTAAAAGAATGTTGGTTCTTATGTGCATATTTAACTAACTATTACTGTTAAGGTATAGTGCTTACCTTCAAAGGAATTGAAATAACACATGACATAATATACTTCTAAAATTAAGCAATCTAAGTACTTAAATTGGTAATGGTTTGGATATGGTGAGTTAAGGGTTTCATAGCATGATCATTATGCATCCGTATATAGTATGTATTTATATACATCTATCTGATTGACTATAGTTCGAGGTGGTCATACGCCTTCGGGATAGCGTGTACTATAGGATATAGTACACAGCTATGCCATTTATTATATCCAGCGGGATTACCTATTTTTGTATATTGTATCTGCGGGAATACCTACTTTTATGCATTCATGCCATCAAGTTTGCATTCAATATAATTTGGGTAGGATGTAAACATATGTTTTAATTCAATTGATTAACATCATTACTTGTAGTTTACCTCTTGCCAGATTACATCAATCTGACCCACTACTTTTGGTGTCTAGGTCCCGTTGCCGATACCAAACAGGAGGGTTAGGAGACACAGGAGATTCCGCCAGATGGCGGAGTTGTTGAGTGGAGTTGCGATGACAGCATCTGAGGTGTCTTAGTGTTGGCCATGAGATTGGAATAATAGACTTTTGTAATAAAGCCATGTTTGGGAACATTAGAGTAGTTATTCAAATTATCGTTTTGGGGAATTATAACTTTAATTGCTATACTTCGAAATTCTTGACTAGTTATTAATCATCTTTGGGATTTGTTATATAGTTGTATATGATACTCAGCTGTGCAAATTTTGTATTTTTGGCTCTGCATGTGATTATAGTTGCTTGATAAATAAGTATAGCCTCACAAAGGACTTCGATCCAACTGGAATTGGGGCCCGTGTTGCACATTCAAGAAAAATTTAAATTAACCCTAATTCTCATACCCTTAAGACTAAGTTTGGATCTGGCTCAATTTTGAGGGCGTGACATTAACCAGAACACTAAACTATCATGTTGATTTTGGTAATGAATTGACTCCCCCCATATACAATCAATTGAATTGCTTATACAATAGGGCAAAATCCCCGGCCATTTATGGTACCTAACCAACACGTCTGATGTGCATTGACGAGTGCTCATTTCCGGTTGCATTACTCATGTCCTGCTCGTTTTTTTTTTTATTTTTTCAGATTATACACATCTGGACCACTAGTTGGGTGGGCCTCATCAAGAAGGTAACTTGTAGTAACAGTTGACATGTTTGATATGATTCGGGCCAACGGCCCATTTTTATCTTAGAAAACCATGCCAATGTAACTCTGTTTGCATGGAAACCAGCACCTACAATGGCAGATTCAGAATTTTCATTTGAGTGGTACGGCCGTGCGGGCAATAGCAGGGTGAAGAAGTCAACTACTAAAATAGAATTTTTAATATCTAATTTTCAAAATTTATCGAATCATGTGGGTGCGATCGCACTCGTATGCCAACACAATAGGTCCGCCACCGAGCATCCATATGTTTGGATGGCATGGGATCCTGTGAAAGTTGTTATTTTCTACAGCTAGTGGGAAGTAAGCCAGGTTGCAGAGAAACTGTGTGAAGGGCAATCAAATTCTTGTACAAAACTGAGGTTAGGGAGTTAAAACAGATCCAAACCCAAGCTACTAAAGTTGACTACACCGGACTTAGATCTGCATTAGAAGACCTGTACACTCAACGTTAAAGACGCAAATGTGGAACTCATCACGACTTTCTGACTCTTACTTATATATTGAATAATTTACTTAAATACACACATGCTCATGGCACCCTCAAGTTTATTCAGGTCTACAGAGTGGACGTGGAAGCCAATTTTCAAAAAAGATGGAAATTTTCAAAAAGGTTTAAAACTGTTGGCTCATTTTATTAAAATAAAAGTACATAAAGATTTGAATATTTAAAAAAGTATAAAAGTTTCCCACAATTCTTTCAAAAAAGTTTATAAACTTCTGTCATTTTGTATTATTTTATGGAGAGGACTTGATTGAAAGAATTGTGGAAAACTAACACTTTTTTGAAGTATTCAAATCTTCCTATACTTTTTTAAAATAAGCCAAAAGTTTTATAATTAATTGAAAATCTCACCGTTCACAATATATATATTTATATAATTGAATAAGTCCAAAGTGCACGCATCATGTGCGTGTAGTGGTGGGGTTGGAGTTTTAACAGCACATTTGTGCAATGAGAGAACTCTAACAAAGAGAAGAAAATTATTTTCATTTTTCAAGAAGGCCATTGTTCAATTGCTTAGTGTGACATACTTCCCTTGCACAAAAGGAAAGAAATGAACTAATTTTTCTCACTAGAGAGGATTTTCATTTCCTAGGGAATGACCAGGAATGTCGGATTCCACTCTCTCGTGGAAATGGAAATGAGAAAGTAAACGAGTGGGGGGGGGGGGGGGGGGGGGGGGGTGTGGGATGCTTCTATTTAACCTTTAGGTGAGTGTATGATTAGGGTATCCCAACTACAAATCTAGTTTCTTTTTATAACCCAGCTGAGGTATTAGCATCCAAATACAAAAACAACAGAACAATTCGTACTCACACATGTGAGTACATTAACACAACTCAAACATATGAGGGAACTAGCAGAACCCCGTGCCATGCACAGAACTAGGAACCATTCTTAATTGATTTGTATACCAATAGCTAAAGAATTGAATTGGATAGATTCCCAAATACTCTTGTAAACATTGCCACGTAATTGGTGAGATTTCTAAATAATAACAGGAGGATTTTTCTCACCAAACAGTGAGTTTCTTCATGATCGTGTATCATGGTTTCACACATACAATGTCGAAATCCTACATATGTAAATTGGGAAAATTCCGCTCATCTCTTTTTCTTCTTCTCCCTTTTCTGTTTCTCTCCCTGTAGTTTCTAAGTTGAACGTTCTCAGTTCCTTTATTTATTTATTTATTTATTTATTTGTGCTCCTCTCAATTTGGGGGAAATGGAGACGACTTATTTGGAGTGAAAAGTTATTTGGAGTTAGTTACTTTAGAGAAAGAGGAGAGAGAACAATGGGTGTAGATGGAGAGAATGTAAGATTTTTTTTTCATAAAAATCCAGGCAAATAGCATTGGGGTATTGGGGGGTTCTGGTAAACCAAAGAAGAACTACATTCCAATATAGTATTAGATGCTTGTGCAACTGTACATTTGTTTCTTCCTTCGCATACTTTTATTCCGCAAGCAACAAAGGCCTCAAAGAACCTTTTTTTCTCTTCAATCAGTACTGAGGAATAGCCTGAGGTGGAAGAAGAGCATTCCACATCAACCTTAAATCTTCATCCACCACAGAACCTGACTTCTCTTTCTCCTGGGTGCTGCTGCCGAAACAGGATTGAGGTAGAAGGAGCTTTCAGAAAGTTGGTTGGTGCTGTTCCCTACGAGGAATAGTGGAATGGACAACTGTTGGTCTGCAAATCAAAACAACCAATGGAAAAGAAACAGTGAGCCAGTAATTTTTGTTTTCTGTGATTGGAATCAGTTCCTTTCAAGAGAAATCATAACTTTGAGTGTGTGTGTGTGTGTGTGAGAGAGAGAGAGAGAGAGAGAGAGAGAGAGAGAGAGATGCAATCCAATATTATGCAAACCACTATATGTATTTACTGGCCCATATGGGAAAGAATATGCATGTTTTTAGAAGCTTGAAGAATAATCTAAAACAATCCACATCGTTTATGGACAATCTCTAAATGGAGTATTGCAATTGAATCCATTTGTTATTAGCAATAATGCAGTAAAAAGAGGGAAGAATTCATGCAGGGATAAACAAGAAAGTCGGCAATATAGCCCCGTGTATGTCCCCACTCTGGATCTTGGAAAGGAAAACTCCACTGAAACTAAAACAATATACTGCCCTTAGTTAAATGATTTCAGCATGATAGAGAATATGAAGGGACGCAGCAGTATTTTGGGTATCTTAAGTCAAGAATTCCATATTTGCAGTATTTTGCTGCTTCATATAAACTTTTTCTTATTCGTTTTTCCTTTTTTTTTAATCAAATCCTCAGAGGTACTGACGCAGGCTAGATCTATGATTGGCCAACCCATTAGGTCCAAACCCAATGAAGAATTTTCAACTACAATTATTATAGGATTTTTAGTTCTCTAGGATTTTAAGTTTATTAGGATTCCTACATTTTTTTAAGTTGATATTATGTTTTGTTTAGGATTCTTTATTTGATTTGAATTGAATTGTTTTCTTAGTTAGAAAGTATTTTAGCTATAAATAAAGATGCAATCCCTACTCATGGGATACAAAGCATTGATATTGAATAAGAATTTCAATTCTTTCTCAGTTGAAAGTTGATTTATTGCCTTTGGTGAAGCACGTAAACATTCTATCTTTAAGTGTTTTGGCTTAAATATTAATCCGTTAGCTATTCTTCTTCTCTGCTCTGCTTCAATTGGTATAAGAGCAAAGATCTGATCTTGGATCGCCGTCCATTTTGATCGTCGATTCGAGGTAACATCTCCCATCCTCGTCACTGCCATTACACCAAACCCATCCTGCATCTTCCTCCCGACTCCACCTAAAGACATTTAGAAATTTAATTGAAGAGAGAACTTTTCTCACTCAAAAGGTAAGTGAGAAAATAAAGATGTATGCTATTTCTAATATTGCAATCACAATCAATTACAATTTCAATGAAATCAATTAATTCAAGATTTCAGCCATTTCAAGATATCATAGAATCATTAGAGGATTTTAAACTCAATCTCTAGAAGATTTTGGCTGTCATGTGGCTGTCATGTGAGACCCACATGATTGAGTCTTGGTCAAACTTTGTTGTCGTTTCTTATTCATATCAATAATCTGATTAGTCCCCATTAAACGAGGTCAATTTAAGAGGCCAAGGTTGATACACAAGTGTTGAAAAGCATTACAAGCAAGAGGCTTAGTGAAGATGTCCGCAAGCTAATTACAAGATGAGACAAACTTTGTGACTAACTGACCCATTGCCACTTTCTCACGGACAAAATGATGGTCCAACTCAATATGTTTAGTATGGCATGAAAAATAGGATTTATTGTCATATATAAAGCACTAATATTATCAAAGAAAAGTGTTGGAGGTTGCAAAAGTGAGACACCAACATCATGAAGGATAAATGACAACCAAGTTAGTTCTACAGCTGTGTGGGCCATAGATCTATACTTAGCTTCGACAGATGATCGAGAAACAATAAGTTGCTTCTTGGCACACCAGGAGATTAAATTTCCTCCAAGGAAGGTATAATATCCTATGGTAGACAGTCGAGTAGTAGGGCAACCTACCCACTCCGCATCTGAGAACCCATAGAGATCAAGAGTTGATTGGGACAATATGTGGAACCCCGCATCTATTGTGCCATTTAGATAACGAAGAATGCATTTCACCACTTGAAAGTGTCCTATTGTAGGAGATTGCATATGTTTACATACTGAGTTTACACTGAATGAAATATCAGGCTTAGTCATTGTAAGATATTATAACCCTCTTACAATACTTCGGTATAACTCAAGATTAGAAAATGGAGTTGAAATATTGGATGTGAAGTTCTTTGTTGCCATAGGAGTAGAGACTGCTTTTGAACTGCTCATATGGGCACTTTTAAGAAGATCAAGAGCATACTTGGATTGTGAGAGTATCATACCCCCACTAAAATATTGCACTTCAATTTCAAGAAAGTAATGCAACCTTCCTAAATCTTTCATAGCAAATTGATGACTAAGTTGTGAAATAATTCAGTCTAGATAATCACTTTGATCACCTGTGATAATAATGTCATCAACATATAAGAGTAGATATATGATGCCATGCGTAGAGCAATGAACAAATAATGAGGAACCTGTTCTACTACAGAAAAATCCCAAAAGAAGTAGATAGTTACTGAATCGATCAAACCATGCTCGTGGGCTGGTTTGGGGCCGTAGAGAGCCTTTTTTAGTTGGCAAATATGAGTGGGAAAGGCTGGATCAACAAACCTAGGGACCACTCTGTGGAGACTGGTTCTTTCAAAACACCATGCAAAAGTGCATTTTTAACATCCAATTGTTTCATAGGCTAATTTTTGTTGTGGCAATAGTAAGGATAACACGAATAGTAGCAGGTTCTATAACAAGACTAAAGGTCTCAAAAAAATCAATACCTGTTACTTGGTTGAATCCTTTGGCCACCAACCTAGCTTTAAGGCGTTCAAGTGACCCAACCGCTTTTAACTTGGCCTTGTAGGCCCACCTACAGCCCACTACATTCATACTTGGTTGGCATGGGACAAGCTCCCAAGTTGAGTTGTGCTGTAGTGAAGTTATCTCCTCCTGCATGGCTTGGCTCCACCTAGAATGTCATAGAATAGACTTTGTAGATTTAGGCTTAGAAGGAATTTTATCTATTTGTGAGACTATTAGAGATGGTAGTACATGTGGCTTGAGCGTACCATCCTTAGACTTAGTACTATAATGATGCATAGGTACAGGCGAGGATGATGGAGCTGTAATAACATCTGTTGATGTTATGGTTTCAAGTGATATTAAAGGAGATGAAACTGTTGTAGGTATAGCTGTGGTACCAATATTTATAGAAGTGGAGGTGTCAACATTATCTTCCGATGTGGCATGATGAGTACTATCAATGTCATCAAGGTCATTAGCAATGGTAACATTATCAATGATTGGAGCTATAGTATCCGTCATTGGCAATGAATTGTATCCTAGTGAGATGTCAATAGCTCCTGTAGATGGCTTAGGATCAAGAACATGAGATTTGGATGAAACAGTAGTAGTATCAAGCCAATCAGAGTAAACTGATAGCTCCCCTTGAACTTGTGAATTGCTGAACAGAGAAATTTTATCAATAAATGGAAATATGTTTTCATCAAAAACAACATTCCGTGAAGTATAAACACTGCCAGATGAAGGATTAAGCCATCAATAAACCTTATAAAGTGTGCTATATCCAAGAAAAACACATGGCAATAATCTTGGGCTGAATTTTGTTGCAACACAGTACTGAAGGCATGGAAAACATCTGTACCCGAAAACTCGAAAACATGAATAGTCCAATATACGCCCAAATAAAAACTCATTGGGAGATCTCATGTCAAGCTTATCAAATGGGATCCTATTAATGACATAGATTGCATTTTGAAAGGCTTCAACTCAATAAAAGGATGGCATCGAATGTCAAACATCATTGTTAATCCTAACTCAACAATATTTCTATGCTTTCTTTCTGCTAACCCATGTTGTGCCAGGGTAAGAAAATTGTCTCACAATTCCATCATGTTTAGATAATTAATAAATTCACCTTTGGAAAACTCTCCACCACCATCACATTGGAAAATTTTGATTTTGGAGTTAAATCTCTTCTCCACAAATTTCTGAAAAACCATAAACTACTAAAAAAATCAGATCTTCTCTTAAGAGGATAGATCCAAGTAAATCTAGTAAAATCATCAACAAACACCACCTAAAATCTGCTCTTATTTGACATCACAGGCAGACCCCATAGATCACAATGAATCTTGAAAAGTGGTTCAAAAGAACTCTTATTTATTTGAGCAAAAGGAAGTCTACACCCGTTTCCCATTTGACAACTACCACAAACAGAATATTTAATGTTCCAATTATCAACAAAGATAAACTTTTGTGAATTCAAAATTTTAACAACTCCAAATTGAGGATGCCCCAATCGTTTGTGCCATAAATGTTCCAATGTCCTTCTATTTCTTACTAAAAACTGATGCTTCTGCTACCTTCTTATTATCGTCCAAGGTGTAAAGTCCTTTTTTACTCCCCCTTGCTAGTATCTTCCCTATTTTCTACTCCTTAATAAGAAAACCATCAGATGAGAATTCAAAAGTGCATGGAAATTCAAAAGTAAGTTAACTAACTGATAGCAAGTTTTTTTCAATTTCGGGGACAAGGAGAATATCAGGGACATCTATACTAAAAGAGCCAATATTTAGTTGTGTATCCCAATATGAGAAATTGACAATAGAGAACCATTTCCAACCATAATAGTATCATTGCCAAAATATGGTTTGAGATTTTTCAAATTACCTACACTACCGGTCATATGGGCAGAGGCTCCTGTGTAAGGATACCAAGTTGCATCTTCTGGATCTGTAATGGTGAGCTGATGAAATGCAGCTAGTGATTGTGGAGTATTTTCTAAAGTGTAGACATGACTGAATCAATGCTAGCATTCTTTTGTAGTGTGCCCTGTCTTTCCACATATCTGACAGAGTGGGCATGTAGTATTTCTTTCTAGCCTCGAAGAAGGAACTTGATACATAGACTGTCCTTGTGAAGCCTTTTTGAAAGGCGAATGTCCTCTATTATATTGATTAGCATTATTCCCATGTTGAGTTGCTTGTATAAAACGTCTTCCTTTAGAGTTAAAATCTTGTTGGCTTCCATGGAACTGGGGATTTCTATTGTTTTTGTTGTTTCTATTATTTTTATGTTGTCCAATGAAGGCAACATTGTGATTTGGGAAGGCATTCCCATCTAATTCATGAACCTTTAGTTGTATCTCATGACTCTAAAGAAGAGGAATTATCTCTATGTAAGAGGGAACTAGAGGTTTCAACATAGCAGTAGTGAAACTTTGATAGTTGGGTCCTAGGCCAATTAATAACCAACACGCTTTCCTATTATCTTCCATAGGTTTTCCTATAGTAGCAAGATCATCACATATGGATTTAAATTTTTTTAGACAGTCACTTAAGGATTGATTTCCTTTCTTGCAGGTTTGAAGACTTTGAGTGAGCTGAAATTCTCTGGCTTGATATGCAGCAGCATATTGATTTATTAAGCAATTTCATACCTCTTTAGAGGTTTCACTCCCTACAACATGAGTCAAAGCTTCTTCAGAAAAAGTGCCTATAATCTAGGCCTTCAATATCCAATCAAATTTTTTCCAGCCTATGTAATCTGCGTTGTCAATTTCTTCCTTATCTGCTATAGAGGAAACCACTTGACTCGGTGTAGGAAAGGTTCCATCAATGAAACTAGCCATGTCTTTCAATCATGGAGAGCATTTGAATCTTCCATAAGATAAAATTTGTAGAAGAAAGTTTCATTGAAACAAAATTCCCTACAATTAATGAAGAGGGATATGGATCCTTAGTAGAGATTAAAGACGAGGATGCCACGCTTGAACTTGTAACTTAGCTTCTTTGCACTCACAATGAACTAGTTCTTATTTAAAAGGGTCGGCTTCCTTCTCTTGAGCACAGAGAGATCAAATTTGATCTCTGAGTGCCACAGATCAAATGTTGTCTAAAGAAACTCGAAGCAGAGGATTGCTAGATTTTGGCTTGTCAATGATCAGAGAAGATTGGAAAAAAAAAAGGGTTCTTAGACTAGTTTGTGCTTCAGGAACTACAAAATACAGAGGATCCGAGATCGTCATCTTGCCATAATAGAAGCAAAAGGATATAGACAGAGAGCATGGGGTCTTATAGAGAGTGTGGTGGATGGGTTAGAGATGCCTGTTTTTACAATGGATTAGTGAGATTCTCTTGATCGACTGCTTAATACCATAAAGACATTTAGAAATTTAATTGAAGAGAGAACTTTTCTCACTCAAAAGGTAAGTGAGAAAATAAAGATGTATGCAATTTATAATACTACAGTCACAGTCAATAACAATTTCAATGAAATCAATTAATCCAAGGTTTCAATCATTCCAAGATATCATAGAATCATTAGAGGACTTTAAGCTCAATCTCTAGAAGATTTTGCTGCCATGTGGCTATCATGTGAGACCCACATGATTGAGTTTTGGTCAAACTTTGTTGTCTTTTCTTATCCATACTAATACTCTCATTACCACCAACCTTAGACGACCACCAAAACCCCCACCGAGACCCAATCCCTTCCTATAGCTCACAGACACTACCAAACCCATCCTTGTGTCACCACACCACCTCTCGACCCCATTATGGTGTCCAAACCCATCCTAAATCGCAAATTTCGAAACACCAAACTAGCTGAAGTACCATTTTCCTTTTTAATAAACCTTAATCGACCCAACCTCTCCACCAAAACCCCATTATAGACCCTCAACCCAACAAACAAATCGCACACTCCACCTCTCTCGACTTTTTCAACCCCCCCTCCCCCTCCCCCTCCCACAATTAAAGTATCTAATGGTCAAATCACACCATCAAGATTCAAGTAGTCATCAAAAGATGCAATGCCTCTAACCTACTTCTGAGTGGAATAGAAGATTCAATACTGCTTTTCAAGGCATTTTCTCAACATGGCGCTCAATTAGCAACACGGAAGTTTGTTTGAATGATTTTCGACCCAAGTGGACATTTCCGGAACCCAAGGATGAGTTCTCATCCAAAAGTGGGAGAACCGATACAGACTAAATATATAATTGGCCAGCTCATTGGGTCCAAGCCCAGTGAAGAATTTTTAATTACAATTATTATAGGATTTTTAGTTCTCTAGGATTTTAAGTTTATTATGATTCTTTTATTTTTAGAAGTTTATATTATGTTTGGTTTAGGATTCTTTATTTGATTTGAATTTGATTGTTTCCTTAGAAAATATCTCAGTTATAAATAAAGATGTAATCCCTTCTTATGGGATATAGAACATTGATATTGAATAAGAATTTGAGTTCTTTCTTAGTTGAGAGTTTATTTGTTATCTTTGGTGAGGCACCAAGACATCCTATCTTTAAACTCTTTGGCTTGGAGATTAGCCCATTGGCTATTCTTCTTCCTTACACTGCTTCAAGTACTCAGGCTTATCAGTAGCATCTTGGAGGAAGCGGGTTTAAGTCGGAAACAACCTCTTCAAAATGAAGGTAAGCCTACATACATCTTGCGCTCTCCAGATTCTGCTATACGGGAGCCTCGTGCACTGGGCTGCGCTTTTTTTGTATTGAGAGAAGCCAATACAAAAGGAATTTACTTAAAAGAGAAAAGTAAAACAAGAAACAAAATCAAAAGGTAGAAAAAGGACCCCATAGGCCCCAAAAAGGACAAAGAAACTGCCCAATAGTCAAGAGGAGACTAGGTCCCTTCAATTAAGTAAAACGATCTCTAAAGGAACACCCCAAAAGTCTAGTAGAATAGAAGCCCAAGAAGCCGCATGAAATCTAGCACTTGCAAGAACAGCGGCAGTAGAAGACTACTTTCCCTCAAAACATCTCTGGTTTCTCTACTTCCAAATATCCCAGATAATTGCCAGGATTGATGAGCACTAATCTTCAAGCATCATGGATCCATATGATAGTATTGCAATGCATAATTCAACAACATAATTCTTATTATATTATTCATGGAATTGTATATGATATCTTATCCCTGGATCTGTATCCTCATATCAAGAATGAAGATGTGCTTGAATGAAAAATCATGTCGCATACAGAAGTGCATTTCTTAACGTCACACAATAAATTCATGTAATGCCAGTGCTACCTTTTAGCTATATGCTTGGAGAGATGTGTATCAACTGGCACTTGTATTTGGATGCAAAGGTGTGCAATACGTATATGGAAGAGTAAAGCATGAATTAAGCAAGGTGTACACATGTGGCAAGGATTGTGTGCTGATTGCTCAAACACTAATGCAACAAATGATTCTAGATTCTCACAATTCATAAAAAAAACTATTAATATGATTAAACAAGAATGGAAAATGTAACTACTACTATGATTATAAAGTAATTGACACTGTACTGGTTGGAAGGTACCTTGAAAAGGAGACGTTCTTTCGCTTTGATAGAATAACTGGGTCACCTCTACCACAAATTTCCTCAAGACAAGCAGACTATTTCTGGAATTTTTCAACAGCATTGAGTAGGAAAAATTTACATAAACTAATTTAACAATCAGAATCATAAAAAAAAAAGCCAAAAAAACAAAAAATAAATAAAAAAAAAACGTTAACTGAATAATCTACATATGAGTAATTAGATAAACCTTGGATAAAGGAAATTCAATGTTTCGATTCCATTAAAGTAGTCCTTGAGCAGTTGAGGATGGTAGTTCAAAATCTCTAGGAATATAAGTTCCTTCATGTCCTCCGTTGTCAAATTCTGTCTCTCAAAATCGAACTCAATCATTGAGATTGGTTGACATGATGGTTTTCTCTCAAAATTGGCCAGCCTTTTGAAATAAGGATCAGCAAGCGCCTGGGTATAAATCAAACGACATATCCATGTTAAATGCATTAACAACCATTTAAGATGACAAAAAAGCATAAATGTCTACATAATAGAGTTTTGTGAGCAGAGGCCAGATTTAATAGAGTAGGATGAAAATAAGGGGCAGCTACAAAACCAACATTTCACTCCAAAATCCATACAGAAAACATAGAGTTCAGACCAATGAACCAATGTTACAGCTGTTTCAAATAGTGTAATTATATGATGAAGCTGACATCCTTATGAAGCAGGGGATCTTGTGCCAAATTATGTGATCCCCCACCCTCGATGGCCTGTGCACTCTCTTGTGGTGTTCTTGCTGTTGGGTTGTGTTAGGGCATCCATTTTGGATTTGCTCCTATTTTCTTCTGCAGTACTGACCAGAGCTAGTATTTTGTAGTATATGTCTGTCTTTGTAATAAAATTCTCGTTTTCATTCAAAAAAACATATATTACTGAAGCCAAAATGAGTACCGCTTTAGCAGTTGGCCGATCCTTTGGATTAAAAGCTAACAATCTCTGTAACAGTTTGCAAGCTAAAGGATCTGCATTTGGAAACTTCTGTGCAAAAGGAGCAGGCTGCTCCTTCCTCACACTGCTCAAGTATCTCCTTGCCTTCTCATTTTGAATCTGGAGCTCAAGAAAAAAGTGGCCACATTAAGATCATCATTTGAAAGAAAAATTTAACCAGAGTGGAGAAAGATACAAATGTTTCAATTGAATAAATTGCCATACCCGAGATATGGTATCTGAAGAAGGTGTGCCAAGCAAATCGGTCATCAAATCCAATTGATCTTGAGAACTTGTTCCAGGAAACAGTGGTTTTCCAGTTAATACCTCAGCAAAAGTGCAACCAATGCTCCAAATATCGATAGCTTTAGCATACTGCAGATCCAAAAGACATCACCCTTGTCATTAAAAAAGGGAAACACCATGAAGGAATCCCACAATGAAGTATAAGAAGTCTAGAGGAATTTAACATAACAGAAGGTCGATAATGATGATGGTGAAGATGATGATAAAAACTACCCAATTCCTAAGTCCAAACACATTTCAAAGTCGTTGCTAAATTCGAGATTCCACCATTAAGAGCACATTTTTTACTTTTTTGATTTTTTGAATGCTCATAAAAATGATTTTTTTATTTTATTTTAACAGGCATCAGTATTTTACCTAGTCAGCACAGGCATAGTTACCTGGTTTGTAGTTCAACCAATTTGAGTTCGAATTCGCAATTCGCAATTCGCAGGTTACTTAAATTCGAAAATTCGACGGGGTAGGTATAGCTAATTCAATTTCCAGTTCGCTTAATTCGTAGTTCAAGTTCGATGAATTCGTTAAACTAATTCGAATATATAATTCGATGTAGTTCGATACTATTCGTAAGTCCATTCAATATATACATAAATATTTTATAGAAATTGGATGCTTTAATTAGCATATAAATAATGACATTTCACAAATAAATATTCAAAAAAACCCATCCTTCTTTTAGTTCAAGTATGAATCAATAAACTTCAATCATCTAACCATCCATATAAAATAAATTAAATCCTAAACTCCAAATAAAAAAAGATATAAAATTAATGTTAAGTAGTAAAATAGAAAAAGAAAATAAGATAAACTGAAAGTTCATCAATTTTAAAATAAAAGTATGAAATAAAAGTCTTCATTCCCAACGCTTTTTTCCTTTATCATTAGAAGATTGCAAACTACATCCATATGATGAAATACTTCTTTGTCTGACAGGTAGACGTGATTGTAAAGATGATTGAACAACTGCAACATTAGATATGCCACTTGGTCGGGATTCCACATTACTCTCATTACGACTTTGAAGTTGAGGCTCATTATCATCATCTAGTGCTTTCCACCTTAGGTCCTCTAAATGTGCACTTGAATCATCAATAACATTAGGCTCAGGATTAATGTCCCATTTTCGAAATGGTCCATCATGGTGTCCCTCCTTCATGCGTGATAAAAGGCGAAGATTTGAATGAATAAAGACAAATTTATCTGCACATTTAGCGTTAAGCTTGTTTCTTTTAACATTATGTATAAATGAATATGTACTCCAACTTCTCTCTGCCGACGATGAGCTTACAGGTTATGCAAGAATTTTTATAGCTATCTCTGCTAGCTTTGGTGTCTCACTTCCATATGTTGACCACCATTTTATTGGTGACATAGTAACTGCATCCACTTTTGTTGCAAGAAGTCCAAAAACACCATCTTTGGAATGAAATACTACATATTGAGCCCTCAATTTAGCCTTAGCTCCAGTATCCTGTAGAAATAAAAGATTGTAAAATAATTTATTGAATGTGTCAAGAACAAAATAAGAGCATAATAAATGAAATATTTGTAGAAATTTAGATTGAAAATACATGCCTTTGCTAGTCTTTCAAATACTTCCATGACGCCCTTTATAACCTCTTTATCTTGATTTGGGGGCTTTCTTTTCTCACCACCAGGTGCTAATTTAGTAAGATAGGTTGAATCATAAAATCGATGTGTAAGTGCAAATCCAAGACAATGCAATGGGCTATGCGTCATGATCCACCTGTTTATTATTATTTCTTTTACCATCTCATAAATCTCCTTAAAATCATCACAATCATTGAGGCTATCTTTTATTTCGCCAAGCATATTATCCATTCCTTCATATATTTCTCCCATTAATGGTCCATCTTTATCACAAAATTTAATTATTGAAGATGAGCATGGTAATTTTTACCATCTGCCGCACACTTGTCCAAAAAGTATCATCATCGTCAGTCACCCATCGCTTTACATTTTTTGATGTTTCCTTCATTTTTTTCATCACCATGTTTTGCCCATTCTTTCCAATCATCAAGAACAACAACAGATTTAAGTGGCTATCTCACATCTAAAAGCCGTTTCATCATGATAAAATATGATGCAAGCCGAGTCTTTGTAACTTTTAGAAGTTCTAATTGAAAATGACTTCTAAATATTGCCAATGCATGTGTATGGTTAATAATATGTGTCACAATTGTCTTACACATTTTATAAATGTCTTCATACCATTTCCAAGACTTTGACAAGTCTTTAAAGATCAGATTGAGTGTATGGCAGACACAAGGAGACCAAAATATATCGTTATAAATCTTTTCAATTTCCTTACCTGCCAACTTACAATTGGCTACGTTCTCTGTGATTATTTGAATAATGTTAGATGGACCCACCTCTTCAATTGCATCTATTAATAAGTTTTTTATATAAATTCCAATCTTTTCAATTCTAGAGCACTCTACCTCATATAAAAACATCGCCCCATCCTTATTTGCTGCAAGTACATTAATTAATGGCTGATTTTTTACGTTGATCCATCCGTCAGAGAAAATAGAAACACCCAGCGTATTCCATGTATCTTTAACTGTTACAATTTCATTCTCCACTTTTCTTTTCTCCTCATCTAACAAAGATATTCTAGCCTTTTCAAATGAAGGTGCTTTATATCCATCAGGAGCTTTATTTATAGCTGAAATCATTTCATGAAAAAATGGTGACCACAGTCTATTGAAGGGCACTCTACAAGCACATAACCATCTTACAATTGCACTGTCAACAGAATTCCTTTCCACTTTCTTAAATGACTCCATAATTGGGTTCTTTTGCTTAACTTGTTGCGGTGGGAGAAGTATTGATTGCTTTAACTGAGAATGAACTCTAGATTTCTCAGCCTTCATAACCCGATTCATAATTTCTTGTAATAATCAAGGGCTTTTAGGTTGCTTTAGCAATGTTGGACATCGAATAATATCTGATTTTTTATTTGGCCCTGGCCCAAAAAAGTGTTGGTGAACTCTTGTGTAGGAACTTTTGAATTAACGCTTACAATGTGGGCATGACCAAAATTTACCTATTTTTGCATCCCCCAACATCGTCACTTCATCCCATAATGGCTTTCCTTTAAAAAGACTTTCTTTTTCTGAAGGAACATCATTTTGATTACCATCTATATCTTCATCACTCTTCATCGATGTACTGTTCACCTTCTTCTTCAATATAGATAACATTATCATCTTCTTGTTGCTTTTTTTTTTTTTTTGTCTACTAAACATTATGCTGCACAAACTTTAATATAAGAATAATGTGTTTTTAATACACAATCAATATTATAATTCTATCTATAATTATTTGAAAATGTGTATTTCTAAGTTATAAGTGAGCCCTACAAAACTACATTCCAATGAAGAAGCTTTTTCAATCTCCTTGTATGTATTTTTATCATTTTTTTTTTTTTGTATCGGGCATATCAATGAGCCTTTTATCAAAATATTGATAGCTCTTAAATATTATACATTACTTGCTCTTCTCAAAGTGTAGCCCATATATCAAAAAAATTAAAGTAGTTTAAATGGATTTTTTTAGAAATAAAATTAATGTCTTTCGAACTTTCTTAAATTTTTTTAATTAATTTTTCTTTTACAAGAAAGGAATTCATCGCTAATTTATTAAGTGTAAGTAAGTGAATTCTTTTTAACATTTATTCACATATCTCACCACTAATTTATTTAGCATAAATAAGTAAATTATTTTGTAATATTTATTCACATATCTTGTAAGTGTTTATTCTTACTAATTTTTTAATTAAATTAGAGTTTAATTTAATAAATGATACATAAAAGGGGTCATATTAGTATAAATAAGTGAATTATTTTGTAATCTTTATTCATATATCGTGTAGGTGTTTATTTTTACTATTTTTTTAATTAATTTAGAGTTTAACTTTAATAAATCATACATAAAAGGGGTCAAATTAAAATAATTAAGTGAATTTTTTTGTAATGTTTATTCACATATCCTATAGGTGTTTATTCTTACTATTTTTTAATTAATTTAGAGCTTAACTTTAATAAATTATACATAAAAGGGGTCAAATTAGTATAAATAAGTGAATTTTTTTGTAATATTTATTCACATATCTTGTAAGTGTTTATTCTTATTATTTTTTAATTAATTTAGAGTTTAATCTAAATAAATCATACATAAAGGGGTCATATTATTTTGATCCATTAGAATTTTTTAGTCTCCAAATATAAACAACCAGCTATAGAAATAGAAGAAACTTTTTTACCACACAAGGCTTTAAACAATTCACCAAATTCATAAAATAAATAAAGCTGGTTTGATGCTTTCAAAATTGGAAGGAATACAAAATAGTTTAAGAAAATACATATCCCACTCACAATTTACCAAAAAAGAAAAACAAAAACTGAGCCTATCCAAAATGTCGTTTGCCTACGGTGTCTTCCACGACAAAAGAAGGGTCACCTATTTAATTAAAAAAAAGCAAGAGGTTGCCTTATATATATATATAATATACATCTTTAAACCCAACAATGGATTAGTCCAAAGTACAATATAAAAAGTTCTAAAAACAAAGGAAAGGATAGAGTGACTTAAATGGTATGTATGCTACCGTTTAAAAAAATCAACAGTGTACTACAAGAGATTTATTAATGAGTACAATTGTAACTTACAGAAACTATGAGATAAAAGGATTGAAACTAGATGGTAGGATACCTATTTAAATCTTAATGGTTCAAAATTCATATAATGTACTTACTTATGGAATTCTCAAATACTACATCGATCGGAGTTCATCCAACCGTCAAATTGAATGCATGATGAAAAAAAGTGATTATCATCATATTTTTCATCTAAATTTTAATCCAATGGTGGATCAAACTTAGATTAATAAATAGTTCATAGATAACCTATAAATCTGTAAGATGATTATTTTGTATGATTTGGATAAGGGTTTTAATTGGGATTTTTCCTAATCTATATTCATTATCATAAAAAAATCAGTTATGGACTCCAAAAACTGAACGGTTATGGACTCCAAAATTCTGAAATCTGAATCATGCATAGAGAGACAGAGAGGTATACTTAAAACAATGGGGATGTGGAGTACAATACAATAAAAAAGGGTTTAGGGCAGTGGGAACGTTGGCACTTCCCTATCGTCCTTATCTATCACCTTTCCCCATTGTCGTCTTCCATCTCATCTCTTCTGCAATGCAGCTTTTTTTTTTTCCTTGTTCTTTCTCTTCATTAAATGCTGTGAATGGAGAAAGCGTACCTGAATCTTTGCTTTGCACTACACGCACGCAGGAGAGATCAAGAGATTGTGGCGATCTGAGATATGGATTTCCTGACCTTGAGAGTTTATACAGCCATGGTTACAACGAATTAAACAGGTATTTATAGATTTTAGTTCTAATCTATTTCTAAAATCTATTATTACTTATTTCCTTTTCTTATTAAACTTTATTTTTTTAATTTTTCTTTTAATGTTTTGGTAATATTTAGATCTCTGCTTTCTTTTGTATAAACTTCTCTCAAAACCCACATGAAGGAAAAACAAAGTTTTGATACGACATGAACTATAGCGAATCATAGTTCTTTCTAAATCAGGAATTCGCCGATTCGGATTCCCGTTCGATTCGGATTGCATGGGATTCGACGGCAAAGTTACCGAACTAGGTAACTATGAGCACATGATTTTCTTTTTCCCCACAAAAGATTAAACTTGATTTATTCTAACTGGCCAATGCTATTATTTTAATATAATATGTTAGGGTATACCACCATCAGACTCCTTGCTCACATGACCATTGAAGAGGTTATGACAAACCAAAGGATGAACAAAAATGCAAAAAAAATAAATTGTGAAATACAAATAAATTACTTTGAAAATGATTTTGGTTATATGAATTATCAAGTGCTAGCCCCGAGTTGTGGCCAACGGATACACAATGCTCTTTAGTGGCTACTTAAGGTACTAAGACATGTAATGCATGCCAAATAGTAGAACCTTGCACAATGCTAAGCTCATCATATTTTTTACGAAATTAGCAGAATTCAAGTCATTCATATTGCGGTGATCACACATCATTCTGCTCATCAATTGATCACCCAAAATAGTATTCCATCTTCATTAAGCAGTTTTATGATGCACAGGCACTGAAAAAATGCCAGCCCACTACAGCAAGACTTGGTGAGACAAAAAAACAAAAATATGGCAAGTAAAGTCAAACCCGGTTCAAGTCCAACTGAAAAGGGCACCTCAGGTACAATGAGTTCAACTCTAGTCACGCGATGCCAGAATTTGACTATGATATCTACAACACTGCGACCCAACTTAATCCGGTTTAGCTAATACTTAATGTGTTTTTGGGCAATTTTCTTACAAATTAGTTTTATGTTTGTTGTTTTGTCCTTTTGAGTTTCGTTTCGGGTCATGGCTAGGTAGTTGGGTTGAGTCTAACATGGTTTAGGTAGACATGAGCCCTTTTTCATAATTTTAGATTTTGTGTGATTTCGTCTTTCATGCATCATCTCGGTGTCAACACATGTATCCCGTCAAGCTCGTTGACTTCCATAACTGACTTACAGGTAAATGACTTTGTTTGCTTCCGTTGGACTGTTATTTGACTCGAACTGTAATTATCTTAAACTTTTGGACTTTTATATAATTTCACTTCATTCTTATCTTATAAATGAGATGCATGCACCGACCTCTTCTCAATCTCAACGTCTTCTCTTTTGTTCTTCGTTTCTTCTTCTTTTTCTTCATGATCAAATCAAAGAAAAGTGGAGAATCTATTTGTGTGTTCATTTGCGTTGGTAAAAGGTAACATTTTACCAACGTATATTTTATTGTGTTGGCAAAAGGGTAAGTTTACCAACACAAATAATACTTCGTTGGCAAAAGTACTCCCCCATTATGACTTTTTCCGACACATTCTCATTTGCATTGGTAAAAGATAATATTTTACCAACGCATATTTTATTGTGTTGGCAAAAGGATAATTTTACCAACACAAATAATATTTCGTTGGCAAAAGTACTCTCCTCTTATGACTTTTTCCGACACATTCTCATTTGCGTTGGCAAAAGAGTACTTCTACCAATGCAACTAATAATGCGTTGGTAAAAGTATTCACCCCTTTGACTGTTCCCAACACATCCTCATTTGCGTTGGCAAAAAGTACCCTTGACCAACGCATTTTGTGTTGTGTTGGTAAAAAGTGTTGGTAAAGATGTAATTTGTTGTAGTGAAGGCATGCTATCATATATGAGTCTAGAATGTTTCATGCACTGCAAGCCCCTCAACTCTTCTTTCTTCTTGCATGCATGGCTGTTAGAGCTCCGTGTAAACATTTAATTTGAGGCAAAGGACAACTAATTCACGTGAAAAAGCTCATTGAGGCAAGTATAAGCACGATTGGGATGAACGCACGTTGGTATACGATGATTGCTATTACTCTTTTTAATCTTGCATGTGGTTTGTGTTTTACAACCCTTTTGTGTCCAATTCTTCCTATTTGCCTTCTTGGTTTTAAAGTTCTGCAAATTCAGTGTTATTTGTAACAGGTTCAACATGTGACTTTCTAAAGCCTTACGGCTAAGCCATAGAGCTGCACGGCTCAGTTTCCAGATAGCTAAAAACTTGACTTTACACTACGGTCAGGCCACAGCTAAGCCGTAAAATGTACTACAACTAAGCTGTAGGCTACACCGTGCCCCAACCGTGGCTAAGTGGCTGAGCCGTAGAACAAACACGATTAAGCCGTAAATGCATAAACATTTCTGGGGAACCACAGGTAAGTCGTAGTGCATAATATGGCTAAGCCGTAAGTCACCCACGCTAAGCCATGGAAGCACTGAAAATGGTGAAAAAGATAGGTTTAATGATGAGACCTTATAGGGCCTTCACATGGATTTTTCAAACCTATTAACTTGCCTAATGGACTACCTTAATAGCATGAATAGTCTTGAGGCCTGTGACTCATTCATGTGTGTTGTCCAACTGTTAAGCACCTCCCTGTGGGTATTGGTTTAAGAGACTTTGATATACGCTTCTCGATACATTGCAACATCTAAAAGACGGACAACTGTGTATCGAACAACTTAAAACTACATCATCATGCATGACTAGAAACAATGGACAACTAGCTTATGGTTGGCCAGTAAACGATTATGATTCCCTAAAATAGCTTGACTTGTATTGCATGTTGATTTCGGTTATTGCCCTCCATTCTTTTATTATTGTTTCGACTTGTGTTTGTCTTGAATGAGTTGATACTGGTGTTTGGCCTTATTGTGATATGATGTGATACACGTACTGTACGGCTTGACTTGACGTACATTATATGACATGATTGACACGCAGTAGCTCTACTTAGCCTCAGCCTCAGGATACCTGACGAGGTTGACTTTGGCATAGCCTGCTTGTTGCCACTGTAGTGTGCTCCTGTCTTGGGACTTCCGGACCCCAGGAACAAGAGACTCATTCGTATCCTGGCCCGGTTGTCACAACCCGAACCCAGGGTTCGGGGGTTAGCAAAAGCCAAACCTAATGACACACGTACTCCCGTGCATGCACACGTAGACCGAGTCTAAATGCACACGCACAAGGGAACCTTCACACGTGCCAAGCAAGTACGCGGAAGCTGTAAATATCAGAAACATAAACTAACAGTGCAAGAAGAGGATACAAAGGACGAATTGACATAATGACAAATGAAAGTCTTACAAAAAGAACAAAAGAATATATACAATCATGACATGTCATGTCAAATACAAGTCTGAAAATCCACAAAACAAGACTCCAATGATGCATGCCAAGAACGCTCTCCCGTGGAGTGATCACATCCACTCCTCTAGGCCTGATGGGGCCCCGGGGGTCTCATCTGGAATCTGGCCGACCTGCGGGGGTTCGGCAGGGGTATCTGGGCCTGCAACACCAAAAACAACTGTGAATACGAAGATTCAGCAAAGTATAAACCATAGCAAGTTAACACACGCTGTGTCTAATAAAATAAAGAACATCATGTGATTAAAGAAGGCATTTTCATATACTAGGCTGTCATGCAAGAAGGAAATATGCTAAGTGAATCAATGAACACATGCTGTGTACATACTAGTGGCTACTACATTACCATATGCTCCCAAAAGAGGGATCTTATAACATGCAAAGAACACCATTGTCCGGGCCAGGGTACAATGGGTCTCGGTTTCCTAGGGTCCGGTTCCCCAAGACATATCCATACTGCAGCAGGTCCATATAACTATACCAAATTCACCCCGTCGGGATCCTAAGGCTGAGACTAAGTAGTGCCTGACCATACAGAGTCAATCATGGAAACCTTGAGTCGATCGTGACAACATATCATACGTGCATCTCTGTGAGTGAACATACCATACATGCATACTCAAGGTAAATAACCACAATGTGAATAGGACTGAACACAAGTAAACATGTTAGAGAGTTGAGATCACGGGTCGAATGCAATATGTTGTGCAACAAATCATGCGAAATCGAATCATCTTTATTTACAAACCAATTCTAATCTAATTATCCGGTGTTTCTAACCGTGCATGATGATGTAGTTTTAAGGTATTCGATGCACCGTTGTCTAGTGTTGCATTGAATCGGCGGTGCATGAAGTCCCTTAAACCAACACCCATGGGGAGGTGCTTAACATCCGGATAATGAACATGAATGATTCGCAGCCCTCGAGATCATTCACGTGTTGTATCATATTCCGTTATGCAAGTCTAGGTGCTCTACATTCTATCATGAAGGCCATATCGGTCTTTCCCTTACACTTATCCTTGTTTTCTTTCATTAGTCTAGTGTGCTACGGCTCAGCCGTGTGTGTGCTACGGCTTAGCCGTGTGTATTCTACGGCTTAGCCGTGGCTGGGCCGTAGAAGGTCTGTCCATCGATGACTCTCAGTTAAATCCAGAAACTGCACCCTGTATTGTTCTACGGCTGGGCCACGACTGAGCTTCGGCTTAGCCGTAGGGCAATCCACGGCTTAGCCGTACCCTAGCCGTAGAGGAAAACTGGGTTTTTCTCCTCTCTGGACTTTGAGCCGTAAGGGGCATACGGCTTAGCCGTACCTGCACGAATTCAAATTTCCTGAAACACACACAGAATGTCTGGGAAGCATCAGAAATTCAATACTCCAATGGGAATACACAAGTACTGAATCAAAGAGGATCAAATGGGCTGTAAACACATGTTCCACATTAATTCATATAAAACCAACCAAATCAAAAGCATACCAACATGGGTTCTCAAAGATATGGTTATACTTGCCTCAATTGGAAATCAATTGCCCAACTGAAGTTCTTGGATCCAAACACAACCTAACACACAGAAAACCACATGCATGCATGAGGATTGGAATCACAGACACACCAAGCAACAATGGAGACAAGAGGGAGAAGAAATAGAGAAAGGAGATGAGAGGGATGAATGGATTTCCAACTCACCTCACATGCAAGAACCCAAGTTCCTCTAGATCGATGGAGGAGAGAAATTCAAGTGAAGCAGAGAGAGAGAGAGTTGAGCTCCACGTACACAGTGTAGGAAATGAGAGAAAGAAAATGAGAGAGAGAGAGAACGTGAGTGTCGATGGATGGTTTATATATAAGCTCAAGGTAAGTCCACATTACAAAGAAGTCCAAGCTAGAATGTTATTTTCAGTTTGAGTCAAACCCGGGTCCAATCGAATCACACGACCTCGGTTGCAAATGACGTAGTTACGAAAGTTAACGAGCTCAACGAAAGACACGTGTTGACATCAAGATGATGCAAAAATGACCATGTCTAAGAAAAGCTAAAATTACCAAAAAGGGCTTAGTCTACTTAATCCAGGTCAAACTCAACCCAACTACCTATCCATGACCCGTAACAAAAAGAAAACACAAACAAAACACGATTAGCAACAAAAACAAGATTAACTAGCCGCTAAACGAGGTCAAGCTGGGTTGGAGTGTTACATCCTCCCCTACTTGAGAATCATTCCGTCCTCGGAATGAACACTAACTCACTCCTACCTGGGAAAACAAATCGGGGTATTGACGTGCCATCTGCTCTTCTAACACCCAAGTAGCCTCATCGGGACTGTGATGCTCCCAAAGCACTTTGACCCATCGAATTGTCCTGGTGCGGAGTATCTGCTCTCGGGTTCCCACGATACGGAGCGGTCGCTCAACGTACGCTGCACTCGGCTGGATCTGAACTTAGTCGTAACGAATGACATGGGAGGGATCATGAACATATTTCCGAAGCATCGAAACGTGGAAAACGTTGTGTACTCCTGAAAACATCTCGGGAAGCTCTAAGCGATAGGCCAAGTCACCAATCCGACTCTTGATCTCGAACGGTCCGACATAGCGTGGAGCTAACTTGCCTTTCTGGCCGAAACGGATCGTACCCTTCATCGGTGAGACCTTCAGAAAAACCCACTCTCCAACCTAAAACTCTAAGGGTCGTCTGCGGGTGTCTGCATAACTCTTCTGTCTCGACCGAGCAACTTTCAAGTTCTCAATGGCTTTCTGTACTTTCTCCGTAGTTTCGGCAATGATCGTCGGTCCGTGAAAACTTCGAGTTCCAACTTCTTCCCAACATACCGGACTTCTACACTTCTTCCCGTACAATGCTTCATATGGCGCCATCCCAATGCTCTCGTGGAAGCTGTTGTTGTAGGCGAACTCGCACAACGATAGATGTAGATCCCATTCTTTCTCGTAGCTCAACACGCTGGCTCGCAACATGTCCTCCAAAGTCTGAATCGTCCGCTCTGATTGCCCATCCGTCTGTGGGTGGTATGCCGTGCTGAAACTCAACTTCGTACCCAAAGCCTCTTGGAAAGCTCTCCAGAAAGAGGAAACAAAACGGCTATCACGATCAGATACAATCGACACGGGGGTACCATGGAGCCTGACGATCTCATCCACGAACTTCCTAGCCATCTCCGAAAATGTCATACCCTTCCGAAAAGGAATGAAATGGGCTGACTTCGTCAATCGATCTACAATCATCCAAATGGCGTTGTTCTTCCTGTTCGTCGGCGGCAACCCGGAAACGAAGTCCATGGTGATGTTTTCCCACTTCCGCTGCGGTATATGCAAAGGATGCAACGAGCCTGGCGGTCTCTGATGATCTGCCTTCACCTTCTGGCAAGTCAAACAGCGAGCAACAAATCCTGCGACTTCTCTCTTCATGTTATTCCACCAGAAGCGATCTTTGAGATTCCGAAACATCTTCGTGCTGCCTGGATGCATCGCGTATCGAGCGTAATGCGCTTCGTTCATCAGTTTCTCCTTGAAATCATCCACTGCTGGCACGCACAACCTACTCCGAAAATAGAGTACACCATCCTCGAGTCTGAAATCGGGTCTGTCTCCAATGTGATCTCGAATGCGCTTCAAGGTTAGATCTTCAAACTGCCTGTCTTTAATCTGCTGAATCATCTCAGGCTGAAACACTAGCGTACTAGCCAAAGTCACGCACTCATCCACTAGTTGTACTTCAACAGGGAGACCATGGAACTCTAAGAGGAAACTGCTCAATAGCTGCACTGACTCTGCTTTCCGACTGAGCGCATCTGCCACCACATTCCCTTTGCCTGCCTGATATTTGATCGGGAAATCATAATCCTTAATAAGCTCAAGCCATCTTCGCTGTCTCATGTTCAGCTCCTGCTGCGTGAATAAGTACTGTAAACTGTGGTGCTCAGAACGAACCTCAAACTGCACACCATACAGATAATGTCTCCACAGCTTCAACGCAAACACGATGGCTGCCAATTCCAAATCATGGGTGGCGTAATTCTTCTCATGTTCTCGCAACTGTCTCGATCCATAAGCAATAACCTTCCCATGCTGCATCAGCACACAACCTAGACCAACTCGAGAAGCATCTGAATAAACCACGAATCCTTCACTACCATCTGGCACAGCTAACACTGGGACCGTAGTCAACTTCTCTTTCAAAGTCCGAAAACGAGCTTCACACTCCTCAGTCCAATCAAATGGTACATTCTTCCTGGTCAACTTCGTCAAAGGAGAAGAGATCTTAGCAAAGTCCTGGACAAATCGACGGTAATAACCTGCTAGACCAAGGAAACTGCGAACCTCTGTCACTGTCATGGGGCTAGGCCAATTCACTACTGCCTCCACTTTAGATGGATCAACTGCCAAGCCCTCTCGTGAAATAATATGACCTAAAAATGCCACCTGCTCAAGCCAAAAATCACATTTCGACAACTTAGCAAACAATCGATGTTCTCTTAACAACGACAAGGCCTTCCTCAAGTGCTCCTTATGCTCCTCTACTGACTTAGAATAGATCAGTATATCATCAATAAAGACAACTACGAATTGGTCCAAGAAAGGAGCAAAGATCTGATTCATCAATGCCATAAAAGCTGCAGGGGCGTTGGTTAGTCCAAAAGGCATCACGAGGAATTCATAATGTCCATAACGAGTCCTGAAGGCAGTCTTAGGAATGTCATCTTCCTTGACCCTCAACTGGTGATATCCAGACCTCAAATCAATCTTCGAAAAATATGCTGCACCCTGAAGTTGGTCAAACAACTCATCAATCCTGGGTAAGGGGTACTTGTTCTTGATAGTCACTTTGTTCAGCTGGCGGTAGTCTATGCA
The DNA here is from genome assembly GCA_037013555.1 of Sextonia rubra. Taxonomy (NCBI): domain Eukaryota; kingdom Viridiplantae; phylum Streptophyta; class Magnoliopsida; order Laurales; family Lauraceae; genus Sextonia; species Sextonia rubra. The sequence goes on from JASUAD010000011.1 coordinate 15,574,905, forward strand.
CATTCGAAAAGTACCATCCTTCTTCTTGACAAACAAGACTGGTGCTCCCCAAGGTGAGACGCTCGGGCGAATGAAACCCTTATCCAAAAGCTCCTACAATTGCTTCTTCAACTCTGACAATTCGGCTGGGGCCATGCGATACGGAGCCTTACTGATCGGTGCCGTGCCGGGAACAAGCTCAATGGCGAACTCCACATCTCGAACCGGGGGTAAGTCTGGCACATCGTCTGGGAAAATGTCGGGAAAGTCACAAACCACCTGGATCTCACCTAGTTGCTTCGTCTCCTTCTTCGTTGAGATAAAGGCAATGAAGCCTTCACACCCTCGGCGGATCAAGCGATCTGCCCTACACGCTGAAATCACACGCCTGGGGCATCTCTGCTGACTGCCCTCGAAACGGAAGCCCTTGCCTAAATCGAAGAAGATCGTCCTGTTGTAACAGTTAACACAGGCACGATATCGAGCGAGCCAATCCATACCAAGGATCACGACGAAGTCCAGCATCTACAACAGGATCAAATCAACAAGTAACTGATGACCTGCAATCTGCACGTCGCAATGGGGGTAGTACATACTACACTCCACTCGCTTGCCAACTGGGGTGGATACAACCAGCACATATGGCAACGGCTTAGACGGCTGAGGTAACCGCTCGGCGAAATGAGGTGCTACATAAGACCGTGTAGACCCCGAATCGAACAATGCTAATGCCTCAACGTGCGAAATCAAAACAGTACCTTCAACCACCTGTGGATCCTCAGCACTCTCATGGGTAGCAGCGTACGCACGGGCTGTCTGGCGAGGCTGTCTCGAGCCTGGACGAGCTGACTGTGACTTGCTCAGAGCTGTAGGTGCACTGGGTCTGCTAGGAACTGCACCGGAGGTATGACCAGATGGAGCTGCACCGGAGGCTCTATATCGAGGACAATTGGCGATCATATGCTCCCTCGAACCGCAAATAAAACAAGCACCTGCCTTCCTCCAATACGCATCAGTCGCGTGACTCTTGCCACAATACCCACAAGTCACTCCAGTAGAACTAGAAGTACTCTGCTGGCCTTTGGTCTTCTTCTGTACTTGTCCTCGTGCACTGAAAGGCGGCTGTCGCTTGGGCTCAACGGCTCTCGCAGCTTGGTGGATGGCCTCGGCAGAATAGGCCATGTCCACTGCGTCATCAAACGTAGCCGGACGCTGAAACGCTGTCACGTGGTGCATGTACCGGGGATGCAAACCTTCAACAAACCGGTTCACCTTCCTTTCTTCGGTGCTGATCATATCCGGAGCAAAGTGCGACAACTGCATAAACTTGTTCACATATTCTGCTACTGTCATCTGCTGCTGACGGAGAGCTAGGAACTCAACCTCCTTGGCTCGAAACACATGAGCCGGGATGAACTTCCTCCTGAACTGCTGCTTGAACATCTCCCAAACTGTCACACTAGGAATGTCTCGGTATGAGTCTTTCACGCTTTTCCACCAAGTTTTTGCGACATCTCTAAACATAGAAGTTGCTAGTCCGACCTTCTGCCGGTTCGTACACACGACGGTCTCAAAAACATCCTCCGTCTGTTCCAACCACTGTTCTGCCTTCAGTGGCTCTTCTGTCCCATAGAACTCAATGGCTCCTCGCTTGCGAAATTTACCGTAGAGGGCATTCGGGTCACTCTCTCGAGGCTGTAAGACCACCTGCTGATCTATATGTGACTGAGCTGGGACTTGGCTTTGTCGGTCTAACATGGTTGTCACTTGGGCTTGCAAGTTCTGCATTGATTGCGATTGTGCTTGTAGAGACTGAAATAGCATGAGGATGCGTTCATCTGTATTCTGTGTCTGTGGTGATGGTGCGGATCTGCTTTCGTTATTTCCGGCGTTCTGCTGAGAACCGGAACCTGATGCCATCCTGAAAAATCGAAAAAGTCAGACACAAACACAAAACATTAGCGCCCAACAAGCCTCAAAATCTAGAAAGATCACTAAGAAATAATCGTATCCTCACCACGATCCTACATGCCTACATGCTTATCATCTAGAACAAGGAATGAGCAAGGAATGCTCTGATACCATACAATACGTATGTCACAACCCGAGCCCAGGGTTCGGGGGTTAGCAAAAGCCAAACCTAATGACACACGTACTCCCGTGCATGCACACGTAGACCGAGTCTAAATGCACACGCACAAGGGAAACTTCACACGTGCCAAGCAAGTACGCGGAAGCTGTAAATATCAGAAACATAAACTAACAGTGCAAGAAGAGGATACAAAGGACGAACTGACATAATGACATATGAAAGTCTTACAAAAAGAATAAAAGAATATATACAATCATGACATGTCATGTCAAATACAAGTCTGAAAATCCACAAAACAAGACTCCAATGATGCATGCCAAGAACGCTCTCCCGTGGAGTGATCACATCCACTCCTCTAGGCCTGATGGGGCCCCGGGGGTCTCATCTGGAGTCTGGCCGACCTGCGGGGGTTCGGCAGGGGTATCTGGGCCTGCAACACCAAAAACAACTGTGAATACGAAGATTCAGCAAAGTATAAACCATAGCAAGTTAACACACGCTGTGTCTAATAGAATAAAGAACATCATGTGATTAAAGAAGGCATTTTCGTATACTAGGCTGTCATGCAAGAAGGAAATATGCTAAGTGAATCAATGAACACATGCTGTGTACATACTAGTGGCTACTACATTACCATATGCTCCCAAAAGAGGGATCTTATAACATGCAAAGAACACCATTGTCCGGGCCAGGGTACAATGGGTCTCGGTTTCCTAGGGTCCGGTTCCCCAAGACATATCCATACTGCAGCAGGTCCATATAACTATACCAAATTCACCCCGTCGGGATCCTAAGGCTGAGGCTAAGTAGTGCCTGACCATACAGAGTCAATCATGGAAACCTTGAGTCGATCGTGACAACATATCATACGTGCATCTCTGTGAGTGAACATACCATACATGCATACTCAAGGTAAATAACCACAATGTGAATAGGACTGAACACAAGTAAACATGTTAGAGAGTTGAGATCACGGGTCGAATGCAATATGTTGTGCAACAAATCATGCGAAATCGAATCATCTTTATTTACAAACCAATTCTAATCTAATTATCCGGTGTTTCTAACCGTTCATGATGATGTAGTTTTAAGGTATTCGATGCACCGTTGTCTAGTGTTGCATTGAATCGGCGGTGCATGAAGTCCCTTAAACCAACACCCATGGGGAGGTGCTTAACATCCGGATAATGAACATGAATGATTCGCAGCCCTCGAGATCATTCACGCGTTGTATCATATTCCGTTATGCAGGTCTAGGTGCTCTACATTCTATCATGAAGGCCATATCGGTCTTTCCCTTACACTTATCCTTGTTTTCTTTCATTAGTCTAGTGTGCTACGGCTCAGCCGTGTGTGTGCTACGGCTTAGCCGTGTGTATTCTACGGCTTAGCCGTGGCTGGGCCGTAGAAGGTCTGTCCATCGATGACTCTTAGTTAAATCCAGAAACTGCACCCTGTATTGTTCTACGGCTGGGCCACGGCTGAGCTTCGGCTTAGCCGTAGGGCAATCCACGGCTTAGCCGTACCCTAGCCGTAGAGGAAAACTGGGTTTTTCTCCTCTCTGGACTTTGAGCCGTAAGGGGCATACGGCTTAGCCGTACCTGCACGAATTCAAATTTCCTGAAACACATACAGAATGTCTGGGAAGCATCAGAAATTCAATACTCCAATGGGAATACACAAGTACTGAATCAAAGAGGATCAAATGGGCTGTAAACACATGTTCCACATTAATTCATATAAAACCAACCAAATCAAAAGCATACCAACATGGGTTCTCAAAGATATGGTTATACTTGCCTCAATTGGAAATCAATTGCCCAACTGAAGTTCTTGGATCCAAACACAACCTAACACACAGAAAACCACATGCATGCATGAGGATTGGAATCACAGACACACCAAGCAACAATGGAGACAAGAGGGAGAAGAAATAGAGAAAGGAGATGAGAGGGATGAATGGATTTCCAACTCACCTCACATGCAAGAACCCAAGTTCCTCTAGATCGATGGAGGAGAGAAATTCAAGTGAAGCAGAGAGAGAGAGTTGAGCTCCACGTACACAGTGTAGGAAATGAGAGAAAGAAAATGAGAGAGAGAGAGAGAACGTGAGTGTCGATGGATGGTTTATATATAAGCTCAAGGTAAGTCCACATTACAAAGTAGTCCAAGCTAGAATGTTATTTTCAGTTTGAGTCAAACCCGGGTCCAATCGAATCACACGACCTCGGTTGCAAATGACGTAGTTACGAAAGTTAACGAGCTCAACGAAAGACACGTGTTGACATCAAGATGATGCAAAAATGACCATGTCTAAGAAAAGCTAAAATTACCAAAAAGGGCTTAGTCTACTTAATCCAGGTCAAACTCAACCCAACTACCTATCCATGACCCGTAACAAAAAGAAAACACAAACAAAACACGATTAGCAACAAAAACAAGATTAACTAGCCGCTAAACGAGGTCAAGCTGGGTCGGAGTGTTACACCGGTTGATGGTGTTCTCAACACGTGCTCTCCATAGGGAGAATATGGCAAACCTAATAGCCACCTAGCAAGTATATCTGTTCTATGATTCTTATAGCATGTTTTATTTATATGCACGACTTGCCTAGTATACTAAATTAAACCTCTATGTACTCTTACCTGTTTAATTATTGTTGTAGACACAATGCATGTTTCCTTATTGTTTGCTTATGCTTTGCTGAATCGTTATATTCATTAGTTGTTCTTGGTGTTGCAGGTTCAGATCCCTCTGATAACCTCTCGTCGGTCGGCTAGACTCTAGAAGTGACCATAGAAGCCCCGTCAGGGCTAGAGGAGTGGATGTGATCACTCCATCGGAGAGCGTCATGGCATGATAGGCTTCTTCTGGGATTTTTGTGATACGCATCATGTGGTTGCCTCTGAGTTGTTAACTCTTTGCATTTTTGTGTCTGTCTTGTAATATAGAACTTGTGTCTCTGTATTCTTCCTCTTGTACAGTCAAGATATGTTGTTATCTGTAGATATTGTCTTTTGTTTGTTTGTTTTATGCTCATGTATCTTCTCTTTTTAATGCAATGATACTTACAGCTTTCGCGTACACTATGATTGCAAGTATGAATTTTCCTTGTGCGTGTGCATTTAGACGAGGTCTAAGTGTGTATGCACGGGAGTACGTGTGTCACTGATTAGGTTTAAACTAATCTCTGATTTCTTGGGCTTATATTGTGAGATACGTATTGTATGGTATCAGCGCATTGTTATTCTAGTTAATAAGCATGCAGGCAGTTAGGAACGTGGTGAAGATACGTGTAAAAATTTGACTATATAGCCCGATATTTTGAGGTGTTTTGGGGGACTTATGATTGGAGACATCTTGTGTTTGAGTTTTGATCCTTTACTTTTACAGGAAATGGCATCTAGATCCGGTACCAATAACAACCATGGAGATAATGAGAGTGGATTAGCTCCCCCACAGCAGCCACTTAACACTGACGATCGCTTTCTTCTAATGTTGCAAGCGATTCAAGCTCAATCACAAACGGTACATTCCTTGCAAGTGCAAGTAGCATCCATAGTGGACCGACAAAGCCAAGTGTCTGTTCCACCTCATGTGGAGTAGCAAGTAGTCTTTCAGCCTAAAGAAAGTGACCCCAATGCTTTATATGACAAATTTCGGTAATACGGAGCTACTGAGTTTTATGGGAATGAAAATGCCTTGAAAGCCAACCAGTGGTTAGAGCATACGGAGGATCTCTTCGATACAGTTGTGTGCGCCAACAAACAAAAAGTAGTACTCACCGCTTCCATGTTTCGTGATGTGGCAAAGACTTAGTGGATGAGTGTGAAAGATTCTTACAAGGACATGCCGAGTATGATAGTTTGGGAGACATTTAAGAAGCAATTCAGAAGGAAGTTTATTCCGGCTCACATGCAAAGGGCAAAGGAAGTCGAGTTTTTATCTTTACAGTAATCACAGATGTCGTAGCAGAATATGTGCATAAGTTTACACAGTTGTCACACTTTGTAGAGGACATGACCCATACAGAGGAGAAGAAGGTTAATAGGTTTATCGATGGCCTAAATCCCAAGTATAAGAACCATGTGACAGCTTTCCAGAGACCCACTACCTTCGATGATGCAGTGGATCGAGCCCATGCTGCAAAAGCTAATATTAAAAAAGAGCAAGCTACTAACTCAAAGAGGAATGCACCCTTCGGTGTAAAGGGACAAGCACAGAAAAAGATGAAAGGAAAGCAAGGTACTGCAAGTCTAGCGGGCGTGGTATGTGGACACTGTGGCAAATCACACAAGACAAAGGTATGCTGGAGTAAAATGGGAGCCTGTTTAGGTTGTGGTTCCATGGAGCATATGGTGGCTCAATATCCTAAGTCCAAGTTTTCTCAATAATCCAAGACGATTGCTTCCACAACTCAAGGCAAGCCGCAGCACCCGCGTCAAGGCCAAAAGCCACAACGCCAGACTGCACGTCCTTATGCCACCACTCATGAAAGTGTGGAGGATGCGAATGTGGTGGAACGGATTGTGTTGATTGCTCAAGCAGAAGCTGTTGCATTGTTTGATTCAGGGTCTACACGTTCATACGTAGCACCTCATTTTGCTGATAAGCTACGGCAGCCACCTAAGCCGCTACCATATGTGTTGGTGGTGTCCACTCCTGTTGGCAAGAGAGTGGAGTATAGTGTATACTACCCTCTATATGATGTGTGAATCGGAGGTTGTCAACTTCTAGTTGACTTAATCTTGTTGTCGTTGTTGGACTTTGATGTGATCCTTGGAATAGACTGGCTAGTGAAGTATCGTGCTTGTGTTAATTGTTACAGTAGGATGATCTGTTTTGATCTAGGAAATGGGTTTTGTTTCGAGGCAGTAAGAAGAAATGCCCTAGGCGTGTTATCTCTGCATGCAAGGTGGATTGAATGATACGCAAGGGGTGTGAAGGCTTCATTACCTTTGTTTCAGAGAAGAAAAAAGTGAAGCAACTTAGAGAGATTCCGGTAGTGTGTGATTTTCCAGACATATTTCCTGATGAAGTTCCAGAGTGACCCCCTGTGTAAGAAGTGGAATTTGCTATTGATCTTGTGCCAGGTACAGCACCAATTTGTAGAGCTCCATATCGTATGGCCCCTGCGGAGTTATTGGGATTGAAGAAGTAATTACAGGATCTGTTGGATAAGGGTTTCATACGCCCAAGCATGTCACCTTAGGGAGCTCCGGTGTTGTTTGTTAAGAAGAAAGATGGTACCTTTCAGATGTGTATTGATTACCGGCAGCTGAATAAGGTAACAATAAAGAATAAGTATCCCCTGCCACGTATTGATGAATTGTTTGATAAACTTCAAGGTGCTGCGTATTTTTCCAAAATCGATTTGAGGTCTGGGTATCATCAATTAAGGGTGAAGGAAGATGATATTTTGAAAGCTGCCTTCAGGACAAGGTACAGTCATTATGAGTTCCTTGTGATGCCTTTTGGATTAACCAATGCACCTGCTGCTTTTATGGCTCTATTGAATCAAGTCTTCAGTCCTTTCTTAGATCATTTCGTTGTTGTCTTCATTGATGATATCTTGGTATACTCTAAGACTGCAGAGGAGCATACAGAACATTTGAGAAAAGCCTTGCAATTGTTGAGAGAGCATCGATTATATGCCAAACTGGCAAAATGTGATTTTTTGCTTAAGCAGGTAGCGTTTCTCGGACATATCATTTCAAGAGAAGGATTGGCAGTTGATCCAACAAAAGTTGAGGCAGTCATTAATTGGGCCAGTCCGAAGTCGATGACTGAGATTAGAAGTTTTCTTGGACTTACAGGATATTACTGCAGATTTGTCTGAGACTTTGCAAAGATATCCGCTCCCTTGACCAAGCTGACACGGAAGAATGTTCCCTTTACTTAGACAGATGCATGTGAAACTAGTTTTTGGACTTTGAAGGAAAAGCTAATAACTGCTCTAGTACTGACTTTACCTGATGGAAGTGAAGGATTTGTGATATATTCTGATGCTTCTCTAGTCGGTTTAGGATGTGTGTTGATGCAGCACGGGAGCATGAAAAGAACTACACTACACATGACTTGGAACTGGCAGCTATCGTGTTTACTTTGAAACTATGACGACATTATCTGTATGGCATGAAGTTTGAGGTACACTCAGATCATCACAGCTTACAATATTTATTCACGCAGAATGAGTTAAATATGAGGCAATGCAGATGGTTTGAATTTATCAAGGACTATGATTTTCCTATCAAGTACGATCCAGGGAAGGGAAATGTTGTGGTAGATGCTCTTAGTCGGAAGTCAGAAACTCTCAATACCTTGGTAACTTCTCATTTGTTTATACAAGATGAATTCAAAGATAAACCTATGGAAGTGAGATTAATAGATAACTATGTGTTGTTTACTAGTACCATTGTTTTCCAGCCTGAGGTGATTAAACAAATCAAGGATAGACAGTTTGAAGATTCGAATTTGGTGCGCATCAAAGATTATATACAAGATCGACTAGGTTTCTGACTGGAGGATAAAGTGCTGTGCTTTCGAAACAGGTTGTGCGTACCAGCAATTGATGGTTTGAAGGAGAACCTCATAACAGAGGCACATTATGCGCAATATGCGATGCACCTAGGGAGTACGAAGACGTACCTGAATCTAAAAGATCGATTTTGGTGGAATAACATGAAAAGAGAAATCGCTGGGTTCGTCGCTAGATGTCTAACTTGCCAGAAAGTGAAAGTGGATCAACAGAAGCCTCCAGGTTCTTTGCATCCATTATAGATCCCTCAGTGGAAATTGGAACACATTACGATAGATTTTGTTTCAGACTTACCCCTGACGAGCAAGAAGAATAATGTCATTTGGGTGATATCAGATAGATTGACGAAGTTAGCCCACTTTATTCCGTTCAGAAAGGGCATGACATTTTCAGAGATGGCTAAAAAATTTGTGGATGAGATTGTTAGACTACATGGTACGCCAATGTCTATCGTTTCCGATCGTGATAGCCATTTTGTATCGTCATTTTGGAAAGCTTTCCAAGACAATATGGGTACCAAGCTGAGTTTCAACACAGCATATCACCCGCAGATAGATAGGCTATCTGAACAAACGATTCAAACATTAGAAGACATGCTTCGAGCCAATGTTTTAAGCTTTGAGAAGGAATGGGATTTACATCTCTCATTGTATGAATTTGCTTATAATAACAGCTTCCATGAGAGTATTAGTATAGCGCCATATAAAGCCTTATATGGACACAAATGTAGGAGTCCTGCGTGCTAGGAAGAAGTTGGGACGAGAAGTTTCCATGGACTAACCATTATCACCAAAACCACGGAGAAAGTACCAAAGGCAATCAAGAATTTGAAGGTTATTCGATCAAGAAAAAAGAGTATGCAAACACTCATAGAAGAGTTTTAAAGTTTCAGGTTGGAGATTGGGTGTTTTTGAAGGTCTCGCCAATGAAGGGTACAATACGTTTCGGTCAGAAAAGCAAATTGACTCCGAGGTACGTTGGGTCGTTCGAAATCAAAAGTCGAATCGGTGATGTGGCTTATAGGTTGGCCCTTCTAGTTGAGTTTTCCGGAGTATATGATGTATTCCATATGTCGATGCTCCGCAAATATGTTCGAGATCCCACTCACGTCATTCGATACAATGATGTGCAAATCCAGCCAAATGCATCTTATGTTGAGTGTCCACTTCGTATTGTTGGGACAAGATAGCAGATATTGCGTACCAGAACCATACGATGGGTCAAAGTGCTGTGGGAGCATCATGGACCTAATAAAGCCACTTGGGAATTGGAGGAACATATGGCACAACAATATCCCAACTTCTTCACGCAGGTATGTGTTCATTCTGAGGATGGAATGATTCTTAAGCGGGGGAGGATGTAACACTCCGACCCAACTTAATCCGGTTTAGTGAATACTTAATGTGTTTTTGGGTAATTTTCTAATGAATTAGTTTTATGTTTGTTGTTTTGTCCTTTTGAGTTTCGTTTCGGGTCATGGCTAGGTAGTTGGATTGAGTTTAACCTGAGCCTTTTTTTGTGATTTTAGAATTTGTGTGATTTCGTCTTTCATGCATCACCTTGATGTCAACAAGTGTATCTCATCAAACTCGTTGACTTCCGGAACTGACTCACATGTAAACAACTTTGTTTGCTTTTGTTGGACCGTTATTTGACTTGAACTGTAATTATCTTAAACTTTTGGACTTTTATATAATTTCACTTCATTCTTATCTTATAAATGAGATGCATGCACCGACCTCTTCTTAAACTCAACGTCTTCTCTTTTGTCCTTCATTTCTTCTTCTTCTTCTTCACGATCAAATCAAAGAAAAAGGGAGAATCTATTTGTGTGTTCATTCTAAGGTAAGCTTTTGAGTTATTGTATGGTCCCAACCCTAGATAATTATGATTTATAGTAATTAAGTTGGTTTTACTTTAATTAATATGTTATCAGGCTAATTTAGCTAAATCCCTTTAGGTTTGAGTCATGGATAGGTAGTTAGATCGGGTTCGAACCTTATTAGGTAGTCCAGGACCTTTTGTATTTTAGTATTTTCATAATTTTGTATCATTTATACATCATATTAGTTGCATCAGGTCAGTTTCATCTTGTGGGACATCTTTCATGTTTAGCTCAATTCCATTTAGATTCCTTCCAACCCATTTAAGCCCAAGTGACTCAACTTAAAGATCCAAGAAACTGTTGGGGCTTGCTTGTAAATTCCAAAAACTTCACTCATTTAAAAAGACCCAACCCACTGTCCCTCTCCTTCTTCCCTCTCAGTTGTTGTAGCTTTCTCCTCTTCTTCTTCCAAGCTCTCTCTCTCTTCCTCATCTTGCTGTGATTTGGAAGCTTGGGTTGTTGCATGTAAGGGAAACTCGAGTGTCTTCTACTTCTTCTTCAATCTCTGTCTCCTCTTTGTTCTCCTTCCAACGATTTGCAGTCCCATCCTCTTCTCTTGATCTTACATAGACTTGAGGTATGGAAACACATCTCCATTTGAGTTATTAAGTTCAATAAGGGTTAAGAGATTCCATCTATTAGCATGGATGCATCACATTCTCATCCTTCTTCATGCATGTGTTAGATTCTTCATTAGTGAAACCTCCTCATCATCTAACCAAGTGGCAAATCGATTTGAGTGAAACACCAAGCCTAAGGCAAGTATAAGGATACATTATCTTCACATGCATTGGCTATTCCTTGATTTTTGATGTATTCTTGTGGTTTACCCTTTTTACAACTCAATGGATAATGCATGGAATTGATTCATGATTTCTAATGATTTTGGGATGAATAAAGGATAGTGGTCATTTAGGGGACCTAAGAATGTGGAATGGATGCCTTTATGTTGGTTTTATTGCAGGTGGAATAGTGGATTGGAAAAGGAAATCAGTTGGAAACCGAACATGCCTATAGCAGAGTGCTTCAGGGCCGACCGGTCGGTCCTAAAGCCCGATCGGTCGAGTTGCCTCCCTGGGTAGTCTGATCGGTCGGCCACTCTGCTTGACTGGTCGAATTCTGTTTCTGGATACGGTCCGATCGGTCGGACTAATATCCGATCGATCGGGTAAGCCTAGCCTATAGTTTATAGAAATGTGTTCCAAAAATGGATTTCATCCTTGACTATGGACTTTCTATAATCTACGGAGTAGCCTAGTGATGGGTTTCACCCTTTTACCCTAGAAAGAGACCAAGGTATCCACCCACCCTTACCATAGGATTGTAGGTTTATCCTAAGACCATTTGTGACCATAGAAATGGATCCTTTGCTACACCAAACTAGCCCAATGGTATCTAAACATGGAGAAGGAAGAGTGTTGAGCTGTCACTCCTTTCCTCTTGATTCTCTGGTTAGTTTTCAATGCCACATCACAGGTGTTGGCATAAGATGAAATGTCCTTTGCATATATAAGTAACGCCGAGAATGGTAACACAATGATAATGAACGTCTTATGAATACACCGTATTGAATGACCTTAGAAACCCGGATTATCTAGCATAAGGTTGGCTAATAACTATTCTTGATAACCTCTCAATCTAATTGCATTCATATTGATAGCAACCTTGACCTCAATATGATAGTTCATGTTAGTATGCATTATCGATAATCAGTATCCTACTTAGTTGTGATTCTATGACTGATATTTTCATTAAGACTGAAATACATTTCCATACGAATATAAACAAATCAGTAAACGACGAGTATGAGTTTTCGATTTGATGTCGATATACTTGGAGTCGGCACCACTTAGCTTATACCCCATAGGAGGTTCGACGGGACCGAATGGGAGTATTTTATCAGTTGTCTATTACAGTAGTTATTAGAAGAGTGAGTCGACACTCTTAGGGTAGCTAGTCGGTCCTGGCCCGATCGCTAATGATTTCCCACAGATCAGTTACTCTCTTATTAGAGAGGAGATAGCACTGTGGTTGCCATTTGGTATGATGTTATCTTATTCATGATTTCCTATTCATGTTCACTCATATGCATAAGTGCCTAGATTTCGATATTGCTCTCTTTTAATCATTGCGTTATTTTGATTCAATTGTTATATCATGTTAAGCTGTGTATCCTTATCTTTGCTTAACCATTGCGTTAACAAAGTTATCATGGTGTTACAGGTACGGAATCCGTTGCCAGTCCGGCACTCAGCGCGCTTCCGGAGGGAACCCCAACGTTACCTTGGGATCTGAACGAGTGGAACGAGGAAGATGTCTTTTCTTAATTCTCCTCAACAGGGCGAAACAGGGTTATTCTGGGTTAACTTAGCTTAGCCATGGATTGACTTAGGGTTCATCTTGGCACTTGATATATTTTGTATTACTATGGATTTTCATACCTTATGCTTGTAGTTGGGATAACTAAAAGACTTTGCTTTATTAATGAACTGAAGTTAATATTTTATTGATGTCTATGATATGTACAGGTGAATTCTCCAGGTTTCTGCTTAATTAAATTGTACTTGTTAATACGTGTTTACGAATCTTCCTCACACATACTTGTGGGATCACTCTTGTGACAGTTCGTACATGTCTGGTTATAGCACGAATTGTCATGGGTACGTGTGTTATGCCTTGAGATCTACAATAAATCCCCAGTTCTCGGGTTTGGGGCGTGATAGGCATGCTATCATATATGAGCCTAGAATGTTTCATACACTGCAAGCCCTCAACTCTTCTTTCTTCTTGCATGTATAGCTGTTAGAGCTCCGTGTAAACATTCAATTTGAGGCAAAGGATAACTAAGTCACGTGAAAAAGCTCATTGAGGCAAGTATAAGCACGATTGGGATAAACACACGTTGGTACATGATGATTGCTATTACTCTTTTTAATTTTACATGTGGTTTGTGTTTTATAGCCCTTTTGTGTCCAATTCTTCCTATTTGTCTTGTTGGTTTTAAAGTTCTGCAAATTCAGTGTTATTCGTAACAGGTTCAACATGTGACTTTCTAAAGCCTTACGGCTAAGCCATAGAGGCTCAGTTTCCAGATAGCTGAAAATCTGACTTTACACTACGGTCAAATTATGGCTAAGCCGTAAAATGTACTACAGCCAAGTCATTGGCTACGCCGTGCCCCAACCGTAGCTGAGCCGTAGAACAAACACGGTTAAGCTGTAAATGCATAAACATTTATGGGGAACCACAACTGAGCCGTAGTGCATAATATGGCTAAGCCGTAAGATGCCTATAGCTAAGCCGTAAGTCACCCACGGCTAAGCCGTGGAACCACTGAAAATGGAGAAAAATATGGGTTTAATGATGAGACCTTATAAGGCCTTCACATAGATTTCTCAAACCTCTTAACTTGCTTAATGGACTACCTTAATAGCATGAATGATCTTAAGGCCTATTACTCATTCATGTGTGTTGTCCAACTGTTAAGCACATCCCCATGGGTGTTGGTTTAAGAGACTTCGATATACGCTTCTCAATACATTACAACATCCAAAAGACGGACAACTGTGTATCAAACAACGTAAAACTACATCATCAGGCACGGTTAGAAACAATGGACAGCTAGCTTATGGTTGGCTAGTAAACGATTATGATTCCCTAAAATAGCTTGACTTGTATTGCATGTTGATTTCGGTTATTGCCCTCCATTCTTTTATTATTGTTTCGACTTGTGTTTGTCTTGAATGAGTTGATACTGGTGTTTGACCTTATTGTGATATGATGTAATACACGTACTATATAGCTTGACTTGATGTACATTATATGACATGATTGACACAATCTGGCTCTACTTAACCTCAACCTCAAGATACCTGACGGGGTTGACTTTGGCATAGCCTACTTGTTGCCACTGCAGTATGCTCTTGTCTTGAGACTTCCAAACCCCAGGAACTAGAGACCCATTCGCACCCTGGCCCGCTCGATGGTGTTCTCAGTGCATGCTCTCAATAGGGAGAATATGACAAATGTAGTAGCCACCTAACAAGTATATATGTTCTATGATTCTTATAGCATGTTTCATTTATATGCACGACTTGCCTAGTATACTAAATTGAAACTCTATGCACTCTTACCTGTTTAATTATTGTTGTAGACACAACGCATCTTACCTTATTGTTTGCTTATGCTTTGCTGAATCGTTATATTCATTAGTTGTTCTTGGTGTTGCAGGCTCAGATCCCTCTGCTGACCTCTCGTCGGTCGGCCAGACTCTAGAAGTGACAATAGAAACCCCATCAGGGCTAAAGGAGTGGATGTGCTTACTCCATCAGAGAGCGTCATAGCATGATAGGCTTCTTCTGGGATTTTTGTGAGATGCATCATGTGGTTGCCTCCGAGTTGTTAACTCTTTACATTTTTATGTCTGTCTTGTAATATAGAACTTGTGTCTCTATTCTCTTCCTCTTGTACAGTCAGGACATGTTGTTATCGGTAGATAGTCTTTTCTTTGTTTGTCTTATGCTCTTGTATCTTCTGTTTTTAATGCAATGATACTTACAGCTTCCACATACACCATGATTGCACATGTGAATTTCCCTTACCCGTGTGAATTTAGATGAGGTATAAGTGTGTATACACGGGAGTACGTGTATCACTGATTAGGTTTTAACTAATCTCCAATTTCTTGGGCTCAGGTTATAACAATATCCTTTTTGCTATAATCCTCAAAAGACTGTGGAACAGCGCAGGCTTTTCATAAACCAACAACAAAATATAATTGTAATATGGAGATTGATAAACTAACTTCTAGTGTGTTTGAGTAAATTCAAAAAAAAAAAAAAAAGATTGGTGTCTAACATATATTGGAAAATAGTTTCAAAAACATATAATCCTTTCTCTGTCAGAATAACTGCAACACTTAGTGGATCTGAAGAAAATTATGCAGTTATCACCAATATTATCCACACAAGAACAATGTAATTTGTAAACTAGGCATGCTAGCCTGTTCAATTGTTTTTTTTTTTCTTAATATTACTAGCCTGTTCAATTGTTCCAGAAACAAAATAGTGAATCTTTATGTTTCATTCAGAATCACAACAATTTTTATTTATTTGTTATGTTAGCAGGTAACCTGTTTATGTGAGACCACAACCAGTGCAGCCCTCATAAACTCGATCACAAAATCAGCTCAGTAGTTGAAGATTCTTAGATAATAGATTTGTTAAGGCTTGCTATGTTCTTAGAGATACGGATTAGATTAATTCGTGTTTTAAACTCAATTTGATCTCTTTTCTATACTTTGAGAAGCTTGTTTGAATAAAACTTATGGTGAATTCATGGGAATGTAGTGATTCTTGAAAGTTTACAGGGTATCAAAGCCATCTCCCAATATAGATCTTGCGATCAAGGATGATCTTATATTTCCATAATAATCTCATTGTCAACTTCTTTCCCTCTTCAATGAAAATCAAAATCTTCCCTTATGCATTTATCTAAGCCATCTGATCTCTTTGTTTTATCTAGTTGTACGATTGAGAGCTTATAAAAGAGATCACGCTTATCTAATCTATTGGGCCACTGGCACCGAAAAACTCAAAAGAGCAGGATGCGACGTTGACAGACTCTGCAGATAGACAGCCAATCACTAGCAAAGCATGATGATCATTTCTATTAAGTATTTGCTATTTATTTTTCAAAGATCAAGGGTTAAATATTTTTGTTATTAGTTGCACAGTGCTTTCCAAGGCCATGTGATTGTAGGAAGATGTTAGAGATTAGGTTTGTTCTGTTAGTCATATTCTTAGACTTAGGGATATTCTTAGACTTATGGATTATGTGTTTGGATTTTAGATTGAATTTGATTCTTCTCTTCTCTATGTATAGAGCAGCAACCTGTTTGAGTAAAATTTTGGCAAAGTTATAGAAATTTAGTGATTTTTGAAAGTTCACAGAGATTCTAACCAACACACCACTCACATTAATATCATCAGCAAATGCAAGTCAAGGGACAGTTATGGAACTTACGTTAGGGTCAAAAGATCCACATAGCTCTTGAGCTCGATATTATCTTGTTCCGACATGATGCTACAAAATATAGTTTACACGTCAGAAGCAGTCTAAGAAAACCAATATTGTGCCTATTGTAAAATAGAACAGAAATAGCAGAACGATGTTTACAACATACCGGCCAAGATTCAGTTGGGGCATTATCATTGGATGCAACTCTTGCTAATCCAAAGTCACAGACTTTGAGCTTGAACGTTCCATTTGCCAGTATATTATCTGGCTTTACATCTCGATGATACACATTTGCTGCAGCCACAAAGCATCCACAAAAGCCATTAAAAAATAAATAAATAAACATAAGTAAGAAGCATCCACATTTAAAAAAACCCAACTATAAGGAATGTAATGTTGGCAAATTCATTGGCCGGACAAAACTTGGGGTTAAATGCGTTGTAATTTTATTTTCTAGAAGGACTGAAGCATCTATCAGAGTTACAGGTCAAGGTCTTCTATTTAAAGATGGAAAGTGCATATATTATCTATCGGATCGGTCGGATTATTGGCAGATCGGTCGAATTAGCTGGATCCACATCAATCAGGCAAAATGGAAGACCAACCAGTTAGTTGTGGTGCCCGACCGGTCAGACCCCATGCCCGACCGGTCGGATATCCCATCCGATCGATCGGCTGGGTCGGCTAGGACACGAATCTACATCTGATTTTTCGGATCTACTTACTTGTGTGATCAAATCTTTCCTTCTCCTCTTGGAATCCAGATCGGAGAGGACACCATGGTGTTTGGGTATATATGGTTCAGCCCTCTCTATGAAAGAGCAAGTCTCTCCATATTCAAAGCCCTAAAAATCATATTGAGAGATCCTTTCTTCTTTAAAGCTTCTCTTTTCTTACTGTGCCGCATATTAAGTTCCTGAGATCCATTTTTTTTCTTCATCTGTGGAGATTCGTCTTGAGAGGCATCAAGGTGTGAAGATCAAGTATGAAGAAGGTGAACAAAGGTTGTGTACAACTGGGAAACAGGGTAGTAAGTAGTTCTTGTAACCTCTCTTGCATAGTACTTGTTCTTGGTGGACTAGTGGTTGGTCTCATGGGTTTTTCCTGTTTGGGTTTTTCATGTAAAAATTGTGTGTCTATCTTCATTGTGATGATTGATAGTTTACTCAAATTTATTTTTTGGTTATCTTCATAGCACAATCTTTTTGGGACCTTAACTTGTGTCAAGTTTTAAAGACTTTCACCAACTAACCACAACAGTCCACCAAGTCACTAACTAACTTTTCTAGTGTAGCACGCCGTAAGATCTGGTGGCATACGCATGGAATTTTTTATTAAACAAAATAAATTCAAGCAATAACATTAGATAAAACTCCTTCAAACTTTTATGGAAATTGAGTTCCAAATAAATAGAATGCATTAGGGGTTTGAACAAAGAAGAGAAAGTAGAAAGATAGAAGAGAATATGGAACGAGAGAATAAAGCGGGAGAAAAATTGCACATGTTTCATCTTTAGAGTAGCACAAAAAAACATGTTTTACTACTAGACAAACACTTTTTTAATGAAAATATTGGTGGGTTGGTGAAGCCTGATCTGGGCATATTAGTTTTTTACAAGGGTAAATATGTAATCCAGCTGTTTAATATGGACCATTTTTTATAAGGTTAAATCCAACGGTTGTGAATGTATGGATGTTTTAAAGTTAGGGCTTTTATATTTTCTGATTCGTGTGTGTCAGAGTTTGTACTCTTGAAAGAAGGTTCCAAGAAGGGGTCTTCGTATTTTTGTAATTGTTGTGGATATGACACCACCGTTGTGTGCATGAGTACGTAAACAACCAAGATCAACAATCAACCACATAAGAAGAAAAGAGATTTACATGGTTCGACAAAAATACCTACGTCCACAGGAAACCAATTTCCACTAGGTTCTTTAATATTTGAATCCACAATTTTGGAATCTCAGCATATATCTAAGGTTACATATTACATCATATACATAGTCACCACTTCCTTATCCCCCAAGAACTCTATTCTCAGATAGAGGAAAGTCCTAATCCTATTAAGAAACTACTGTTTAACAAATAGGAAATTCCTAATACAATTACGAAAACTACCCAATACACTAAACCTAATTGGTCTGGACCCACGTCACCAACAATCTCCCCCTCTAAACCATAGGGAAGGTGCCCTGAATCCCTTACTGAGATTTTAACCCTATCAACTCTAAACACTTGTTATCATGCCCGAGGGATTTTTGTTAATATGAATCTTTTCTAACTTAATGAAGTTCTTCTCGATGACCTTATGAATCCAATGATACTTGACATCAATGTGCTTCATACGACCATGATATGTAGCATTCTCACTGAAATCCATAGCACTCTAACTATCACTGTAAACTATATATTCTTCTTACTTCAAACCTAATTCTTGAAGGAATCTCTTCAACCAAAGCATCTCTTTCCCTGCTTCATTAGCAACTATGTATTCCGCTTCAGTTGTAGACTGTGTTGTACACTTTTGCAACTTCGATTACCAGAAGAAAGCTCCCCTCACAAAAGTAAATAAATATTCAGAAGTCAATAACCGATGATCAAGAACGCCTATAAAATCAGCATCAATATAACTTTCCACCACCGATTTTGAGCCTCCGAAACATAAGCATAACTTTGAAGTATCTCTCAATTACCTAAAGATCCGCTTCATTGCTTTTTTTCCAAGGTTCGATAGAAATCTACTCACTAAACCTATAGCATGAGCAATGTCTGGCATGTACAAACCATGGCATACATAAAACTCCCCACAGCAGAGGAGTAAGAAACATATGCCATTTGTTCCTTTTCTTCATCTGTAGTAGGACACAAGCACTTAGTTTGAAGTGACTAATTAGAGGCATGCTAACTGACTTAACATTCTTCATGTTGAGCCGCTCGAGTACTCGTTCAACATATTTCTCCTATGACAATCACAGTTGCTTGGAACTCCTATCACGACATATTTGCATGCCCAATATTGTTTGTGCGGGACTTGAGTCTTTAATGTTAATCGATTTTGACATCTCTCATTTCGACTTGCCAATCAACTTGCTATCTCGTCCAACTATCAGCATATCATCGACATACAAAAGAAGAATGATGAACCTGCCATCGATATGTTAGATTTTATGGACTCAATCCATCAGTTGATGTAATAAATTGATTAATTTCTTTATTTATCAATAAAATCATGCTCTACTTTCATGAGATGAATATTATTTTACTACTTCATGCACTGACCAATACATATGACATAATGGTTCATGAGTTGAACCGGGTCCCATTAGTATATTAGATGTGATATATGTGCATGGATGAGATCCACACGCGGGAGATATATGTCACAAATCTTATACTTAAATAGCTTCACAACCAGTAATGAGACTGGGCATCTCATTTGATAAGGTTGCAGCATTTTGATCACTATGAGATAGTGTGATTTGTCTCGATCATCAGAATGTAAGATTTTGGATCACGGTGCTGGTACATTGGATGTATTGAAGGACCATGAGATGCACCTTATGGAATTCTGTCTCAATAATAAGGTATGCTCTCATAATTCCCTAGCAATAGGCTCTCAATCCTGAGACATTGATGAACTTAAGTTTCTATCTATTCATTTGCTTTGAGTCACCAATGAGTGAGGCCAACTATAGGTTAACACCTCGGTGTCTTGGGTATGTGGTAGTAGAACTGTGGGAACATTGAATGATCAAGATGGAATCTATCTCTATTATCCCCTTATGCCAATTAATGGATTTGTCATTAGTAAGTGCACACCCATCTCAATTAAGAGTTAATTGGATGGTACTGATGATTACTGTAATTAATTGGGGCTCAAGGATAATAAGATGTGGAACTTAAATTGGAAGAGACATATTTATTCCAATTGATCCACGGATATTGATAGAGGGGCCTACTTATGGTAATTGGAAAGTTTAGGGTCTTCATTGTAATTTGTTCCTAAGACTGGAGTGCAATTGCATTTATATAGTGGTGTTATTTGCAATTAACTGTGGGCCCGGATTGCACATGAGATGTGGGGTCGCCGTGTTCCAGTTGGAGCCAGCTTTCTAAGGAATCCCTAGTGGTCTCCATGCTAGCCCAAGATATTGGAAAATACTAATCCGACTTGAACTCTAGAAAGAAGAGTTTGGAAAGGAGAAAGTTGCTAATTGCTTTGGAAGTAAGACTTCTATTTCAATTAGACAAGGGAGAGATTTGAAAGTCTATAAAATCTCTTGGACGTCCAATAAGACTCTCTCTTATGCCTAAAACCCTATTTGTGCAAGAGTTGCACGAGTTTCTTTCTCCTTCTCTCTTCTAGTTCCTTAGAGTTTCGAGTTGGGATTTCTCCTGAAGATTCCACCACTCTTCTTGAGAAAAGAAATCCAATTCGGGTCATAGCATAGAAGGCTAAGAGGTGTTGAAGATTCTCATCATCAAGTAGAGTCGCAACTTCTCCATTAGAGCACTGCGGATTTCCAAAGGTATGATCTACTTCTTTCATGTCGTAGATTATTGTGGATATTTAGTGCTATTTGATTCTATCTTTTAGATAGAATATTTACTGTACATGGTCACGAGATTGAGGGTAATGCATCCTGGATTGGGTTTTTGATCTTATGGATAGTTGATTCCTGTGTCAAGTGGGTCAAAAGTTTTGAAAATCTATCCACAAGACTCACCTGCTTCCAATACGATAAATTGGTAAACACAAACACAATGATCTGCAATTGTCCTCTGGTAACCATGACTCAACATGAATGAATCAAACCTTTTATACCACTATCTTGATTCTTGCTTCAGCCCATAGAGACTCTTTTTCAACTTACAAACCATCTGTTATTTGCCTTTTACCTAAAACTGCTCTGGTTGAGTCAAGTAGATCTCTTCTTTCAAATCATCATGAAGAAACGCGGTCTTCACGTCCATCTGCTCAAGCTCAAGGTCCATGCTGGCTGTTAGACCCAAGACAACTCTGATAGAAGTCATCTTCATAATAGGAGAGAAAACATTACCGAAGTTAATACCCTTTGTCTGCGCAAGGCCTCTTAATGAGAGTAGGCTTAACATAGTGATCCTTTTTTTAATGACCGATAAATCGGCCTCATTTGTAGAGACCACTCTGCTTTTTGCAATTTATTAGCATTCACATGCGTATCGGAGAATATCAGCTGATAAAATTGAGCATATAAACTGTAAAATGCATACCGCCTGATACACCATAATATATATATGGTCACGCTACAAAACTCTCTGGATGTTTTTCACTAAAATAAATGCTCCTTTTCTAGTCTATGAGATTTTAACACTGATCATAAACATTTTCTTAAAATTAGCTATCTCCTTTTTTTTTTTTTTTTTGCTTCATACTTGTGAGGTCGCAGATTTTTATTGGACTTGTCAAAAGGAACATAAACTCTCCTTTTTTAAAGAGGGAGTTTTTAAGAATTCCCCGTATATATATAAATATATAGAGGATAATATTAGTATATATCCATCCCTCACCTTCTATTTACTCAAATATAAATAGGAAAAGCCATCTAAGCATCCCTCACCGAAGGATGCATATCAATAAGGCTATTTATCTAGGAAGTGATATTTGGAAGATAATAACACACTACCTGACCAATATTAGTAGTGAAATTTAAAAATGAAGTAGATATATCATATACCTGAATGAATATACTTCATTGCACGGAGCATCTGATAAAGAAAAAGCCGGTGATGTTCTGCTGTCAATTCATCATTAGTTTTGATGATTTGGAGGAGATCCGATTCCATGAGCTCAAGGACAATATAAATATCTTGAAAATCCGTTCTTGAGCATGGCAAGAGTATATGTTTGATCTCAACGATATCAGGATGGCAGAGAAGCCTGAGTAGCTTGATTTCACGGAGGATATGGGCAGCATAAGAGATATTTTTAAAGATATTACGGACTCTCTTGATTGCCACTTCTTGTCCACAGAGCACACAACACCATAGGTTCCTTTGCCCATACCGTTCTGAATCTTGTGTCTGCTTGCATCCCTGTACTGAGAGTCGAACTCCATCGCGGCTTGACTCTGCAACGAGGTTAGAAGAAATTTTGTTTCATGAAAAAGTCTACCTTGGCTCCACCACATATGAAGCATAAATCAACAAAACTAATGTTAAACTAGATGCTGATGCCTCGTCCAAACCTGTTATAATGGATTCAAATAGAAGGCAATTTGTATAAAATGGCAAAGAATTCTGAATAATCTAGTATAGCATAAACTTAAATTAGTCCGGATCCAATGCAGACAAACAGAAAGACTTTAAAATCTTTAGTGATGCAATGCACAACCCACTTACCCAATATTTCCTAGGAATTCATTTGTTCCATTCAAACAAACAGGCCCTTCCAATGGTTAAGAAAAAGATTCGATGCAAACAAAACAAGCCCAGGCTGTTACCGAAAGAGAACTAGGGGATAGAAGAAGAAGAAAAAAAAAAAAAAAGTGGGGTCACAAGAAGAAGGTGAACTCACATACGAAACAGGGTCTTAGAATTCGTAGGACTTCAACTCCATCCAAACAAACAGACCCCAACTTCTTACGAACAACAAAAAAAAACGAACAAGGGAGAGAAACGAAACCGAGAGAGAAATAGCCACAGAGAGAGAGAGAGAGAGAGAGAGAGAGAGAGAGAGAGAGAGAGAGAGAACGAATAGCATACCGCAATGGTGGGCGAGGGCTTCGAATGGGAGAGGAGAGAAAAGAAGAAGATGGTGGTTTGCGAAGAAATAGAGTTGTGGAGATAGTTTTGGTGGGAGAGCTGAAAAGTTTGCAGTGGGTTGTGGTGGGAGAGTGGGAGAAGGAGAGAGACATGGATGGATGGTTGTGAAATGTATGTTTTGAGGGGAGTCCGACTTCGAGAGGGAGAGAGATGGTTGTTGGGTGGGAGGTGAGTTGGGAACTTCGGTTTTTAGACGGAAAGGGAAAGACGTGGTGCTGGCAGAGTTCGAGAGGGAGAGGGAGAGGGATGGTGGAAGCTGATTCTGTTTTTGTATGCAAACGAGCAAACTTTCCCACTTTTTTTAAAATTTTATGAGGTTTTGACCGCTGACTTACTTCTAGCTTTATCTTTTTCCTCTCCCTTGCAAAAAAACTCTAATGTTGCCTGCACCTTCTCCTTCTCCGTGTCATTAGAAATAACAAAACTGTTTCAAATTTATTCTTAAACATGTGAATAATAATAACTTTTATCTTACTTTTCATTTATTTAAAAAAATGAAAGGAGAGAAAGTAGACATTCGATTTGACATTCAGAAGAATCTTATCTTACTTTCCTACCATTTGTTTTGTTCTCCATAGGATAATAATAACTTTTTTTTTTACAATGGGATAAAAATAATTTGGAGATTAGTAAAATTCTACTAATAATGCTTTTTTAACCATCTTTTAGCTTAATTAATAAATTGGGGTTCAGATGCGTTTTCATATCTCCCTAGAAAAAGAGAAAAAAAAAGGGCAAATCATCAGTCCCATTTTGTATGTGTGAGAGAAAATGGACTTGTTGGCCACTGATGATAGAGTTCGGATCATCAATGGATTTTTTTTTTTTTTACTTGTTTTAACACATCAGCTTATTTGTATGAGTTGGTAGGTTGAGAGAAGTTTAGCTGATAGTGCTCATGTGGTATTATGAATGACAAATGGGAAAGGAGTAAGACATGTCTCCCTCCGGCTGCTCTCTTCATCATCAGATTTCATTCATTCTACGGTAGGGTATATGTGTGTATAGAAGTCATGAGTTAAGGCATGAAAATTTAGAATTTTAACCATTAAATATAAATATCCTTTTTTATTCTATTTCTTTTCTTAAATTTTACTCAAATAGCAATTAGATTTACGTTAAATTAAAATCACGATGAAATAGTCTTCTCCTTTATATATATATATATGGCAAGTATCTCCTAAACTCAAACTTATATAAGAAATTTCGTAAGCCAAAGCCCAAGGGGCCCACCTTTGGTCCAACCCCCCCTGAATTGCACATGTCCACTGATTTTTTGTCAAATCATAATTTACTAGACCATTGAATCGTGTGTGCACCGACCTAAATAGACTGTTGACCTTTAATTTTTTGGGAGCATAGATAGAGATGATAGAAACTATAGTTATGGCAGATTTTTTGCAGAGATAAGAGTTTCAGAGAGTCCTTCAAATCCCCTCATCTCTGTCCCCATATGGGTCCCACAAGCGTGAGCCTAATACTTGAGCTTACCTTATTCTAAGCTTGAGCTTAGGAAAAGGTACTCCTTCTGTGCATACATCCCCCATAGACTTTTCGTGCACACTTTTTGGTGGAGCCCACTGCGAATCCCACTAAGGGATGAGTCTGAGGGGGTTGAAAAAATCCATGCAAAACCACCCCCATATGTCAAGTTTAGCCCTATTTACATGTCCTTAACCCCTTCATCTATGGCCTACAAATTTATTTTATGCAGATTGGTGTATAGTCGATCCAACGATTCAATAAATTCGGTTTTAACTGAAACTTGAATCGTGCTCCTATCACGGGGTCTCATGTGCGTTGCAAGGTTTAGATTGGCTGATAGATGAGCCCCACCTAGAGTTCTTACGAAAAAAATGTTAAGAGATGGATGCATATGAATATTCTCTCTCTATAAAGAATTATTTTCCATTTTATATATATAGACTTTTATGCATCCATCTCTCACCATGTAGTGAGAGACAATTCTCTTTTTAGATCTAACAACGTTAAAAATGTGTCATGAGGATAATGATTTTATCTTTTTGCACATCAATATTTTTCATATATAAAAGTGTCCCTCACCATAAGGTGAATGAAAAATACATAATAATTTTATTCATATATATATATATTTATTGAGGCTCCCAAAGAATCTAGATTCTCATGTATGGGAGGACGCCCTAGAATCAACATCTCTGTACGGTGATAAGGTTAGTTTGGTTTTCCCAATAGTACACCTCTTGCTTACATTAGCATGTACTGTATCCGTCCGTGGAACATTGTACCGATAAGGGAGCCTACAAATATCTGATAAATGAAAAGGACAAGGAGATGCTCAAGTGGCTCCTCATCTTCAAGTAAATCCCTTTTCTCATTTTATTTCTTGTCTTTTCATCTGATTCAATACCAGGCCCATTCCAAAAAAATGTATTTTTCCCACAGAAAAGGCATTTTTGTCCTAAATCGGTATATTTGTAGCCATGTGGAAATGTTTGAAATTTGGTAAGAGAGAGGGAAAAGACATGTCTAGAGGTAAGCTCCCAGTCAAAACCTCAAATTTCATTTTATTTTCACCAGCTCTGCCAAGATGATTTTTTTTATTTTTTATTTCTTATTTTTTGTGGTTGTGGTTGTTGGGGGGTTTGGGGGGGTGTGGAATTTTCAAAAAAAGTATTAAATTCTTTACTCATTCTATAAAAAACAGTACATTAAGACTTGAATATTTAAAAAGGTATAACAATTTTTCATATTTCTTTCAATGAAGTCTTTTTTTTATATTTTCTAAACATTCTTTTCTTCCTAAAACCAACACAAATATCACTTTACAAGTCTCACTGATCAAACATTAATTGTGGGTAGGGGCAGACACAGGAAATTGAGCTTGTGGGGGCTTTATGTAAAAGAAATATTAGGGGAAGGAGCTAATTTAAAAAAATACATACTAATTTCTAGAATTTGCAGGGGGTTCTTAAAAATTTTAAGCATTTTTCATATATAGGTGGGGACCTTAGCCCCAGCCCTTTATACCTGGGTCCGGCCCTGATTGTGGGGTACCTTCTTTTCTATGCTTCTGCTACCTAGGATAATGTCGGAATTGGTCATGGAGTTCTCTCTTTTGTGGATTCCCCACTCATATCCCAACTTGATTTTGATGATCATTACCATTTAATAAAGTAGTTTTTTGAGTAATTTAGGATCCATATATAAACCCTTCTTTTTTAACCATCTATGCATAAAGTTAGCTAAAGTGGACCCTGCCAGGTCATTTGGGCTGTACTTGATCATTTCCCTTAAAAGACTTACTAAAGGGAAATCTAAAAAATTTTACATAGGGCCCTTTTTATTATTTTTAAATTTTTTCATGGTGAAGACTTCATTGAAAGAAATATGGAGAATTTTATGCTTGTACGAAATATTCAACTCTTCATGTACTTTTTTAAAAATGAGCTACAAGTTTAATACTATTTTGAAATCTTCCCTATATATATTACTGATTTATTTATTTATTTATAATGGTTCCTCAATAAAATTTTTCCGGGTCTGAATAGTTGTGCAAAATACAAGGACAGACATATCAATGAAAGCCTAGGCCTGATCTTGACACTAGCAGGAGCTAGAGGCGCACAGTGATGACCGTTGTGTTAACACATAACAAAAGGAACGACTCTTGAGTCTCATGTAGATTCTGTTGGAGGAATGGTGGAGGTGGTGGCAATTATGGAGATGGTAACTTGGTTATACATGAGACAGTAGAGCAACTTTCTAATGTTACTGATCTTGATTAAATTAGTAAAAACATAAGAAAAGTTCGGCAGAGAGTATAGCAGTTTCCCGTGATTGAGTCTACTACAGGAAAACTGATCATCACCTGTGATTTGATTTTATTTTGAAAATGCGTTTTTCTTTTCTTTTTCTTTCTTATTTCATATTTTAATATTTATTAATTTTCATTCTCTTTTTTGCATTTTAATTTTGTTAACAAGAAATTAATCTAATTGTGGCCCAATTACAGCTGAAAAATAAATCTCCTAGACGATCTTCCACAAATAAACATCAGACAAATGTGCTCTTAAAACTTAATTTTTAGAGATATATTAATAACGATAGACATCTATTATTAATTTTATCACAAATATCTTTTATAGGATTTTACAGGAAAACTCACTTAAGATGGCACCTTCACCAAAAAAGGATCTCTTAGTTTCCCTTACATAGTAAAGGCTTGCTCCCCAACTTCCTCACTTGTTTGAGTGAGGATATCACCGCTCATTTAAGTAGAGTAATGATATAGTTGCTCAATTCCTCTTTTCCTTCTCTTCTCCTTTTTTTCCATCTCTCTACTTCATTTCCTGCCTAACTCATCGCTTTTAACACCTCCATCAGCCTCAATACCTCCATCCAACCACCTCATTCCTATTTTTTATCCTTCTCAGACCATCCACCTTCATCTTCACCTTGCATAGAACCCCATATAAGCCCATCTTTTTAACTCACTGTGATGTTCTGGAGTCCCACATTGACCATAGAGAGAAAATTGGCTGAGCTTATATAGAGAACTTGTACCCTTACCTTGCATGAGGCCTTGTGCATTGGGACTTGTTTTGATTTGATAATTACTTGCCCACTAATAAAAAAAAGCTCCACTGTGCACTCTAATAACAATTGGGTAAGACAATACCATGCTTAGGGCCCTCCCAAGATGAGAACTTTTGGTGGGTTGAGGCCCACCATAAGTAAAACCGTAAGGCCCATGAGCCAAAGCAGACAATATCATATATACGTGTGAGGTGAGGCCGACCATAAGCAAAACACCTTGTGCATCAAAATGCATCTTCATTCCCCTTTGAGGCCAGGGAATGCGATGAGGAGGAGAATTAGGAGGCTAGTGGCATTTCCCATGCCACACCTCCAAAAACTTCCATTTGGAGTATTTGGGTTGCAAAACTCCTTTGAAGCCTTTTCATTGAATTTACAAAAATTCTCATAAATAATTTATCAATGAGCAGCAACCAT
Source organism: Sextonia rubra (assembly GCA_037013555.1). Taxonomy (NCBI): domain Eukaryota; kingdom Viridiplantae; phylum Streptophyta; class Magnoliopsida; order Laurales; family Lauraceae; genus Sextonia; species Sextonia rubra. Next base: position 15,603,215 of record JASUAD010000011.1, read on the forward strand.
AAAAACTATCCATTAAAAATCAATATCACTGATATCTTAAGAAAATAAAAGAACAAGAAGAAGTGAGAAAGGGGTTAATATGGGTATGTGTTTGTTGATCAATACCATATTTTGTTGGAACAAGGAAGCATCTGAGCCATGGATTGTAAATAGACCTAGATCAAAATACAAATAACAAAAATGGGATGATGGAGGTGTTGAGGGTAGTGGGGGCAAGAAAGAGAGTGGGCATATGGAGAAAAATGGGGGAGAAAAGGAAGAAAGAAGAGAAAGAAGTTGCTCAAACAACAGTGAAAATTGGCTTGACAGGCTTTAATTGTTACAAAGAAACCATGAGGGTCCTTTTAGTGTAGTGGACATCTAATATGATTCTTTTGGTAATTTCCTCTCTATTTTTCAATCTTGGAAAGTCTATCATTATTTGGAGTTGCAAATTTTTTCCCTTTCTTGGTTTTTCGTACATATTTTTAAATGTATAAAGAACATCTTTCCTTATACTTTTGGAAAGTTCCATCTTAAACTTGTATTAATTACTTATTTTGTATGAGATTTTATATTCTTTTGTTACTTTTTTAATTTTTATTATATTTTTTAATTTGACCCTCACAATACTACTATGACTAATTTATTTATTCCTTTTTCATTTATATATATGCCTGTGCTTCAAGCTCATGCGGTTAGACTAGTAACTTACGAGGAGCCCCTCTATTGAGCACCAATGCTTGTGGAGCCCATCATTGGATCCACCGGGGATGGAATTGGTAGATCAAACCACCCCGCTTCCTCCAAAAACCTTGTGTACAGTGATAGAGGCTCGGATCATCATTGGCCCCACTTGATACACAGCCATTAAGTTTCATTGGCCCCACTTGATACACAGCCATTAAGTTTTCACCATCAAAAATGATTGCACACTCAATTCAATGATCTAATTTGTTTGGATGGGTGCTAAAACCCGAGGCCTATGACTATTAAGGGTTCCCTCTTTTGATCCATTCAGATGGCTCAAAATGTAAGCTGCACCACATGTTCTCAGAGCACTGGCACTCACCATACGATGAGTGCCTACTCTCACATGCTGGCCCATAAATATGGTTGTGTTTTACACTTGCCTATGAATTTGTAATCCTCCACGGTAACTCTGCTATTAAATTTGAAAAATACCGAATGCTTTCTAACAAAGTAGCGATACATGATATTATGACTTAGAGGATCAATATTTTGTTTTATAGTCTAAACTAATGAGAATAGAAACAACGTTATCCATATTTTAATTTTTTGGATATTTTTTCCAAATTCTTTTGGGATCTTAAAAAATTCATTGCATAAGCTGCGACGGACCTCAGAACGCGTCAGGGAATCATTTTGCTTTTGAGGGTCACAACTACAACTGTCACTGCGATTTCGAACTATGATATAGGTTCGGCCTAAACCTAACTTAATTATTAGTTGGGCTGAAAATCTAAACTCCGGTGGGCAGGTGGTTTGAGTAGCCACAATTGACCCAACCCAAATCTGAGTCCATTTAATAATCGGGTCAAAAATGCTGACACACACAATTAACACGACTCAGGTTGGCCGTGCAGGTCCGAAATTGCCACCCCTAGTCATGATCACTTGAATTTCTATAATACAGGGAATAATGGCTAGCAATGCAGGTCTTTTTCCTGATGGAAAGAATGCCATTCATTTTGAACAGTCTTGATCGTCAATAGTTGGCCCCATGATAGGGTTCCACACATCCCACTCGCGGCAAGTGTGAGCATGTAAGAGCACTCACGGGATTTTGGAGAGAGAGAGAGAGAGAGAGTCCATCACAAGATAATGCATTCACATAATATGAGAAAAAAATGGTTCCATTTAACAATTAGGTTGTGTATAAATAATGAATGGCATCCCACCTATAAATCTAGTTACAAGCATGAGACACCATTGGTCTTGCTACAGAACATTTGCTTACTCGGCAGACCACTGCTGGCCAGAGTTGCTGTACTTGTCCGTCCAGCAGGGATCCATTCCATATGCGCTCCCCAGCATGATTTCCCTTTCTCCCTTCTCTTCCAGAGCATTTACAGCCAACAAGGACTGATGTGATGGAAGATGGATTCTCCCAACTTTTTTCCCGTTAAGACACCTTTCTCCTGAGAATTTGTTTCAGAAGTACCTCGTCATGCCAAATGGAACAGTGCCCACCCTTCTATCCGTGGTATTGGTAGCTGCAGCTGTTGCACCTATCCCGCCAAACTGAGATTTTGCCTGCATCGGGTTTGTGCTCGTCGTGATTCTATTGTCGACCAGACCAGGTTTGGCCGTTAGGGAGTGGTAGAATGAGGAAGCATTCATTTCAATGGCTACACCCGGTGCCAATTTTCCCACCGCATACTGCATGTGTCTGGGTTGCAACGATCCCCTCCCTTCATCTGGCAAATGACCTGACCTCTCTTGCTTTGCGATGCTGCTGCAGAAACAGCATTGAGGGATGGCCTGAGGTGGCAGAACTGCATTCCACATCAACCTTTTCTCTTTATCAGCCACATGACCTGACCTCTCTTGCTTTCTGGTGCTGCTGCAGAAACAGTATTGAGGAATGACCTGAGGTGGACGAAGGGAGCTCCAGAAAGTTGGTTGGCGCTGCCCTGTTGGAGGAATAGTGTTTGAACGAACAACAGTGGATCTGCAAATCAAAACAGCCAATAAAAGAGAACCAGTGACCAAGTGATTTTTGCTTCCTTTAGTCTAAATTAGGTCCTTGGAGAATTTATTTATTATTAGCAATAATGCAGTAAAAGGAGAAAGCAAATTCCATACTGGGATAAACAAAAACGTTGACAATATTGCCCCATGTAGGCCTTTTGGATCCTGGAAAGGGAATCTCCATTGAAATTAGAATGGCATCATGTCCCTACTAAATGATTTCAGCATGATACAGTTGATGCTGCAGTATTTTGGCTATCTAAAGTCAGAGTTCACCTAGCTGCTTCAGATGGATTTTTCTTTTCTTCTTTTTTTATGTCAAATTCCAATAGGCAGTCGGGACTACAGAATACACAATTTTTTAAATTTCTTCAAAAGTGAAAATACAAATCTTCAAGCATCCATGTATAATGAAATTGCAATGCATAATTCAATATCACAATTCTTGTTAGGTCAATTTTCCTGTGTTCACACGGATCTTATTGTGAAAGGTAGCATGTGAGGCCACCTGGTCACTCATCCAAATGGACCATCCAAAGCCCCACCCCCTATATGTCATTGGATCTTGTGGGCCATGGATCAAGGGGTTGTAAGCAAGGGATTGACCTAAGATTTGATGTGGACCCTACACACAAGGATCTTTCCATCCTTTTGGTCCTGTGGTTGTGGGGCCCCAACATGCGGGTACGATTACCTCGCAAAGGAAGAGGACCCTTCTTATTGTACTGTTCATGGCATTGCCTATGACATCTTATCCTCTATGCACTAGTATCCTCAGATCCAAATGGAGATGTTTTGAATATACAACTGTATCACATACAGGGATCATTTTCTCCTGTTATATGCGCTATATGGTCCATTCAAATTGGTGCCATTGTCAAGGCAGAACCCGGTGAAATTGATACGGGGTTCCCACGTTGGGGGATGGTCTGGGTGTGCACTCTTGCCGAGGAGAAAATTTTCCTCACATATAGAAGTTTGACATAGGTTAGGGGTGAGGAAGAGCAGCCATTGGGCAACTCCCCAAGTCAAACGGCTTAGAATGGATTTACTACAATCTCGGTCTCACACTAAAGACAGAAGAACACCATCTCAAAATAAACTCAATTCATTTCCAACTTCAATTGCAATCAGAGAGGATTACATTTCCTTATATAGACTAGTTAATCACTATTCTACCCTGATAACACATCCTTGAAATTCAGGAAAATCTAAGTAAAATACTTCATATAGACACTGTAGATCATGCGAATTTTCTTCCTCTAGAAGCCTACAAACTTTGAAAGGAAAGTTGGAAATGTGGATTTCCCTCTTTATTGGGCCTTTTGGTGAGCTTAGGCCTAATGGTTGGCCAATCATGGATCTGACCTGTATCAATTCTCCCCCTCTTAGAGAGAACTTGACCTCAACATTGGTAGACGTCCTCCTAGGTTGAAGAGCAATCGCACAAACTTTCAATTCTCTAGTTGATCTTAATACTCTTCATATGGCTTGGAAGCAAGTTCAATGGTTGCCTGCTGCAACTTTGATTCTTTTGATGGTCCAAATTTTCTTGAAAGTGCGATTGAACCTTTGGATGCTCCAGTTGTAGAATTTGCATTATTGGATCAAAATCTTTAGGTTTCCATTGTTGATCTCCAAAGAGAAGGTCAATGTGAGGAACTTCAATGGACAAATCTCCTTGCAAAATCACTGGAACAATTGTTTTGTTTTCTGATAATTCAACTGGCTTTTCAAGAATGGGCACTACAGTTAGATCCATTGGATGATCAGTCTTGATGTTCAAATGATCTAATTGTTCAATGTCCTCTTGTACTTCGTCTTCTGTTGCCTCTTGCTTATGTAGATCTGCATTATGCACAAAAAGAATCGGGCCCTTTATTTTTTGATTCCTCGGAAGTATCATCCCCCTCTTTGATGCAGCCCCAGATACACAATCGATGAATACATCAATCTCCCGAAGGATTGATCAAATCCAGATTCAGCTATTAGGGCACCCTCAAGACAAGAAAAAAGACCATAACTGTCAGAAAAATCTCAAAACTCAAATATTATTGATAATAAGTAATGTATCCTTACAATGAAACCTAATCATCCTTATCTAGAGGAGTTGACTTGATCCCTAAGAAACAAAACTTCCTAATATTGGAATAAGACTAAAAAAAATAGAAAACTCACTAATATTAATCCTAATAAAATAAAACTACTTACAATATTCCTAAATAACTATATGTCTAGTTGGGCCTGTGGAATAGGCTCAATAGGTTGGCTGACACATGGTCTAGCCTACATCACCCCAGTTTGAAAAAAACTCAACTCCGATGAGTTGCCAACTTGATAGATGTCGGAGAGAATGCAACCGCAAGTTTGTGAAAATGTCCTCTTGGGTTGAAAATCAATCGCACAAGCTTCTATCTATTCTTTTGATTCACATTTGCATGCATGGCTTGGAAGCTTAACATGGTCTTTTTCTCCATGTACAAGTATGTTGGAAGTGTCTATTCTGCTCATGTATCAATTTAGCTCAGCTATGCGATCTGATCTATAAATGCTTCAATTGTTGACCCAGTATCAACAAGGCACAATCTTTGATTATCCATTGTTGATCCTCAAAGATGAAGTCAATGTGAGGGACTTCAATGATTAGTTCTTCTTTTGATGCCTCCTAATCAAAGTCTTCAATTTGAGCTTGTTTTTGTTCTTTCTCTACCTGTTGTGGCCCTTGATTAGCACTACCTTGATCATGTTCTACATGTTCTAAATTTTCACGAGATCGTCTATGCATTGGCCTCGCTCATTTGTTGCATCCTTAAAGTCATCTGTCATAGTTGGTATCTCCTTTGGTGGAATCCTGATGTCAATTTCTTCTTTTTGCTCTTTATTTGGATTTTCGGTTGAAGGTGATGATGCAAATGAAGATGGCGTGGTTGATGGCATTGGAATCAGCAGAATCCGTTTTCCTTTCCACATAAAGGTATATGTATTTATCTCTTTATCATTATGCACTTTCCAATAAAAAAGCCATAGTTGCTCAAAAATAATGAGCAATATTTATATGGATCACATCACACCAAATTTTGTCTTCATAATAGCCAATTTTGAAAAATACAAAGAATCTAAGTCACGAGGATGATATAACCAATAGATCATGTCACTTGGTAGGGCTTACGAAGGTTCCCAATTGGCAAATGAAGCTTATCAATAGCCTCTTGTGCAACAAAATAGATTGCAATACCATCATCAATAATCAAATTAGTAGAACTGTCTTTGGCTCTTACTCGCGTGTGGACTTTCTTAGTCTGTCTCCATTCCTTTTCTTCCTTATCGTTTGTATGGAGGAGTCAACGGATGACAATCGTGGGATTATCTTCTCGGGCAAAATGTTCTCCATAACATGGGCCCTTGTTGCTTGTTGAGACACATATTGTTGTATGTGAGACCGTCTAAGCATACGCTCAATACGGAATGCTTCTAAAAATGCCTCTTGACTAGTTTTGCAAAAATTCATATTCTCCAAGATGTTTGGTTTCAAACCTCTGAAATAACGAATCAAATCATATGTTTTGTTCTCCTCTAGTTCACATATGTCCTACAGAAATTGGCAGGTATATTCATCAACCATGAATTCTTCTTACTTCAAATTAAGAAATTACTCAAAGTAGAATTCAGTCTCAAAATACTAATCTCTATATTTATATTGAAACAATTGTCTTTGAATTTCAATTGAGTGTCCAAAAATTCTCATAACGACTTGGATGCAAAGATAACAAAATTGTAATTTCTTTTGAAAATACCAATGTCTAATACTCCTTTTTTTTATACACTATTGGTGGTCTAGACTTGGGTTTAGATCAAACCCGAACCTAGGCCCAACCAGAACTCAATGGACTCTAGTTCTAGTCAAAGGGGTGGTACGTGGGAAGGAGTCCTTTGTCCCTTATTGACTATAGTGCAGAGATGAGAAAAAAAAAAAAAAAAACCAAGGATGGCTCTTACCTTAGAAAGAAGAAAACGAAGTATAGAGGCAAGGTCAACGAGGATCTTGGATTATGGCAGTGGAGACATGACCTAGCCAAAATCGATCACAATGAGTGGAGGATGAACGCAAAAAGCCAACGATGCCAAGTGCCCCCTCAACTCACCTTTTTCTTCTCTCTTCTTCTACTACTTTTTTTTTTTTTTTTCGCTTTTTAGGATTTGGGAATGCTGACAAAGATGAGGGGCCGAGGGCTTTAAGATGGCAAGATTGGTTTTGGGCTCCGAAATTTAAGGTTCCGGTTAAGATGGGAAGGGTGTCGAATAGAGAGGGGTTTGTCGTTCGATGTAGGGTTGGGGTTCATTGACAAGGATGAATGGGGGGAAAAGATGGCTTCGGAAGGAAATTTGGGGTTTCGGTGGTTTCGGGGGTCTCGAACGATGGGCTTGGCGCTGCGGGATTGGTTTCAGTGGTGGGTTTTGGGTTTAGGGTTGAGTGAGAGGTCTCAATAGGTCAAGAGGTGAGAAGAGGGTTGGTTTTGGTCAGATTGGATCGGGAATGGGCAAGGACAAGGATGGTTGACAAAGGTGGGTTTGGGATAGTGATGGGGACAAGAAAAGGGGATTGGGTTTGGCTAAAGGCAAGAATAGGAATGGTGAAGTGAAGATGAGTCGTGAATGAGTTGGGTTGGTGTTAAAGTTTAGGGAAGGTTGGGTTTTGGTTTGGTAAGCGGGTTGTGGGTTAAGAAAAGGGGTTTATGATGGATGGTGTAAGGGTGATGATGATAGAATCACAGACAAAAGGGGAAAAGAGTTACCTCGATCAGAGATTAAGAACATGGATCTTCGCTCTGATACCAACTAATGCAATCCCGGATCTGCGATCGATGAATAGATCAATCTCAATGGATTCGGCCACTAAGGCACCCTCATAACGAGGAAAATGACCACAACTGTCACAAAAATCTCAAAACACAAATATAATTGATAATAAGCAATGCGTCCATATAACAAAACCTAATCATCCTTATAGTTGGTTTAATCCTTAAGAAACAGAACCTCCTAATATTGGAGTAAGACTAAAAAAAAAAAAGGAAACTAACTAATATTAGTCCTAATAAAATCAAACTACTTATAATATTCCGAAATAACTAGATGTCCAACTGGCCCTGTGGACTGGGCTCAACAGGTTGGCCAACCCATGGTCTGACCTACATCACTCTTAGAAGTGCTACACGTTGTCCCATCTGGCTTAGTCATGAGATCTTCCAATTTGTGTGGGTGCATCTCACTATTGGTCCCGGTATTCTCTTCTAGGGGGTTCCATAACATTGGCCTTTGTCGTTTACAGAGAGACATTCTTTCTTGACATTGAGCTTTTCGCAAGCTCAATTGTTTAGGGCGTCTTTGGTTAAAATTATTTTAAGCCAACCATGCTTTTGAAAAAGAAACTTAAGAAAAGCGACATATTCAAAGCAACTTCTTTAAAGCAATGGTTGTTTGGTTGACCTAACTTTTGTGATTACTTTTTAATAAAGAAGGCATCAAAAGTTGTTTGGTTAGATGTGTAAAAAGTAGCAGCTTTAACATATAATAGTTAGATAAATTATATTAAATTTCATAAAACTAATTTATATTAAACTTTATAAAAACAAAATTACAAAAATAAACTGAAACTTATAGGTGAATAGGATCACCCACGGAAAATCAAAGATGGGCAACTTATTTGGGCCTTAACACAAACCACATGATTCACTGTCTCTACAAATATGATTTCTAAAAAAAAAATAAATAAGTCAAGTAACAACAATCTCAATGGCCATCACCATTGCTATCCTTGGTTAGTAAATGCATTCTATTACAATCAGCCAATATCCTCCATCCCAATCTACTAGTATGCTATACAGTGTATAACAACGAAAATTGCAAATTTACTTGATTCATTAAATTCTCAATTCGTTAGGATGGAAAAATCTACATCAAACAACCATATTAAACCCATCAGCTAGGCTCATGTAGCTACACCAAGAAGATGGAGTGGATGAGGATTAAGGGATTCAGGTCTTTTATGCTCAAGTTGTATTTAGCCATCACATATAGTGCTCTTGAGTAATCCCTATCAACCTTGGGTTTAATGATTAATTGCATCACTCCGCTAAAACAACATAGTCCAATGTTTAGAAAGAAATGTAAAAATACAGGTCTTTTATCTGAGACCATACCATAAAGATTGTTGGTGATGGCACATGTATTGAAGCAGAGAGAGATCGTTGGATCCTAGGGGAAGATTCTATTGACACTCATTTATATAACCAAACAATCCCTGGTGTGGAATCTATTAATACCTAAGAAGCACAGACACTTCTAAGAAAGTCAAGTATCCGTGTCGGACGCGTGTCGGACACCGACACTCCTCAGACACTCTCGGACACATGTCCAACACTATTTTAGCTGTGTCCATAATTAAGAACTAAATATCTTAATTTCAGACACTTGTCCAACACTTTATTCGCGACGTGTCCCACAATTCTTAGCCTGTATCTATGACTAAAAAATAAACATGTGGCTAATATTTCTTGGACACTTATTAACATATGGTTACTAATATTTGTAAACTTGATATATGACAATTTTATACTATGAAAAAATTTATGATTGTTAATATTAATCATATCACAAGCAAAAAACAAATAAATCTTTTACTAAAGAATAGGCCTTGAGATTGGCTTCTTTTTTGTTTTTTATTATTATTATTTTTTTTAGGGAGGGAAAACAGATGATCCTCTCTTTTTTTTTTTTTTTTTGTATGGATTTTATGGAACTATGGATACTTCATGTTTAATGATTATGAATTATGTTTTGTGTTATATTGATATTTGATAATTTGATATGTTTTTTAGTTGGCACTTGAATTTTTATTTTTTGATTGCTAAATTGATTAAAAAGTCAAAATAATATTATTTTTTAGTATATGATTATATATAAATATATATATATTATTAATGTGTCCCCCGACGTGTCCATGTCCTGCTTTTTGAGAAATGCCATGTCAACGTGTTCGTGTCGTGTCGTATCTGTGTCCTGTGTCCGTATCCGTGCTTCTTTGATTAATACTCATTATTATAACCATACTACTACGATTAATGACTATCCTTTGGTTCTTCTAAGAAACAGAGGTAATGCAAGTCCCTAAAAGAAATGGGAACATAAAAGAAATTTTTAAACCCTATAAAACTGGTCATTTTATCAAAGCCAAAGGTTGTATAATTGACATCACTTTCAAGACTAACAACAAATGATTATTCAAAACTCAGAGCCTTATAAATCTGCTTACTAATCGCAATCCTCTTTTTTTTACCCTAAATCCGCTCTCCCTTGAAAGACTCCAAAACACCATAAAATGGAACAAGAAACTTATCTGTAGATATTGAACAAAGAAGGGCCTCTTTTGATTACATTAAAGGAAAAGAAGAAATGAACCCACTATCCATGTCTGTGAAAAAGCCTCTTCTCTTACTCTATCCAACAAGAATTCCTACATAACAAGTCTTGCAAACTGTTTGACAGTGAAAGAGATGCAAAGCTTGGAATCAGGGACTTGGAGTTCATCCCATTTCCCACCTTCCATGTAGTGCCGTAGTAGTGAGGTTCAATCCAAGAAGCCTTGGATCTCCCTTTTTTTTTCTTCAAAAACTTTTAGGTTGTGAATGAGAAAATATCAAGAGAAATAATAATAATAATAATAATAATAATAAAAAGAAACGGTGACATAGATTCAGGGTTAAGAAGGTTTGAGAATAAGAGGCAACAATCAGCAGCAGAGAAGAAACTGCGCAATAGAAAGATGGGTATTTAAAAGAGATAATCGGACATTGTGCAGGAGAGATGAAATACGATTCGTGCTGAGAGAAGATTTTCCACCTGGTTCCCGCTTCATTTCCGTTTGCGTTCCTCATAAGTGAAGAAGACCGTTTAGAAAGCAAAGTGGATCAACCCATGCTCATCCAAAGAGAACTTTATCCTAAGTCATTTTAAAGCTACAATAGCCAAAAAAACTTGTTTTAGCTTTTGGGCTTTTTCACGACTACAAGCCCAAAAAGTCCTGAGAACGAGTCCAAGAAACACACCCTTAAGCATGTGCTCAACTCAAATTGCTTCTTGATAGGTGGCACAACCCTAGATCCACGATCAATGAATAGATCAATCTCCCAATGGATTGATCGAACTCAATGATGGATTAAGTCGCTAGAACACCCTCACAAGAGGAGAAAACATCATAGCTGAAGATAAAACTCTCATGACATAGAAAAATCAGATTTAATTGATAGTATACATTGCATTACAATGAGGCCTAATATCCTTATATACAGGAGTTGGCTTAATCCCTAAGAAATACTACTTTTCAATATCTGAATAAGTCTAAACAAAATAGAAAATTGACTAATATTAATCGTAATCATAATAAACTACTTAATAAGATCCCTAAACAACCGGATGTCCTATTAGGCCTATGAATTTGGCCCAATGGGTTAGCCAGCCCATGGTCTGACCTGCATCAATAGGCTTCATGAATGGTTTTGCACTAATTTATATTTTCTAGTATGTCTGGTCTCAAGCCTCTAGTAAAGTGATTCAAATCATGTAGATTATTTTGTTCCAATTCTCATGCTTGTTGCAGCCTTGAAAATGGATCAGCATAGTCATCAACCGCCAAATCTCCTTGTCTCATATAAGGAACTGCTCAAAATAGACCTCATATGCATAATACCAATCTCCATATTTATGCCCATACAATATTCTTTTAACTTCATTGGAAGATCCAAATATTTGGATATTGGCTTTGATGCAAGAACACAAAATCCTCTAAATTCTTTGAAATTGGCTGACATGATGGCTTTGGCGCAGCCCTGGATCTTGGATGGGTAGTAGAACAATCTCCCGAGGGATTGTTCGAATCCGAAGATTCAATGGCAGTCACGATCACAATATAGAACAAAAAAAAACTCTGGCACTCTGAAATTTTATTGATAAAAACGTGTTTAATACAGTGAGAATTCCTCCTTATATAGGAGTGATTGTGTCTAAACAGAGAAGGACTAATTCTAAGCAAATAAGACCTACTAAATAGAAAGTGTATCAATCGGATGTCCTACTAAATTAAGAAATAACAAAATAGAAAGTGTATCAATCGAATGAGAAAGTGTATCAATCGGATGTCTTCCGAGCATGTGATCTGGGCCGGACTTGGGTTCGGCCTGCATCAGGCTTGTTCTTGTTTATAGAAATATGCACATGAAGACAAATTTTGTATCGGAGTTTAGATGGCCAAGATATCACCCTTTGATAAGCAATGATTGAGAGTCATCAATCAAGAAATTTGTGCTTTGGCTGGGATTGGCTCCCTATTGGTTGGGCCCACCTTACTCTTACTCTAACCCAGAAAATAGGCTCACCATGGGTCATAGAAGTGAAAGAGTGTGTGTGTGTGTGTGTGTGTGTGTGTGTGTGTGTGTGTGTTTTTTTCCTATAGTAGGGCCGAGCTTGACACAGAGATGGGCAAAGGTCTCACTTAAAGGTCATGTGTGACACAAAGATCCCCTTATGGATTTTGTCTCAAACTTGATGCCAAGCTCCTTCTAGTCTTTGATGAGAAGAGATGGAGGGCGTGATGGGCTTTGGATGCTTAAGGGCCAAAGACAATGACGCTGACGATGATCAACGATGAAGACAGACGTTGCCGATGTGAGTGGGCGCAAGCGAGGACGGCGAGAATGGTGAAGCTGGCGATGGTGCAGGCACCAGCATTGAAAACAAGTACACTGTTTTTTTTTTTTTTCAGTCACTCTCTCTCTCTCTCAAGTTCAGGATCTAATTGAGAGGGTCTCAGTTTGACTAGGATTTGAAGGGTTCTAATGAAGATCAAGGTCGCTTGGATTGTCGGTTTGTAAATATGGCAAATAGTTTGGAGATTCAGTGAGGTAGGATTTTTCTTCTTGATGGGTTGGATTTGGTTGTTGGGTATTTGGTAAGTTTGGGTTGGGGATAATGGATCAACAGAAAAGGGTGTGGGTTGCGATTGGTTTTGGGACCGTGGGTTGGATGGATTGGGTTTGGGATAGTGAGTTTGGTGTCACCTGAGGGATAGGGCTTGTATAAGATGAGGTGCTGGGGTTTGCGGCTAGACTGGAGTGAGGATGGGGTTGGAGTAGGATTTCGGTAGAGGAATTTTGTTTGGGTTAGGGTTGGGAAAGGAAAGTTTGATTGCTTTTGGGGTTGGTATGGTTGAGGGATTTTTGAGATTTGGGTTGGTTTTGGAATTGGGAAACGTGGGGATTTCTGGGATTAGTGATTTTTTTTATAGATCGATGGTGGGGTTCGACATGCATAGGATTCAGAGGAGGTGGGTTTTGGTTTTGGGGATTGGAGGCCGTGATGGGCAAATTGAAGGGGTTCAGCTGTGATGATGGAAGATGGATGACGACAGTAATGGATGATCGGTTGTGACGATGATAATAATAGATGTTGATGTCGATCAATGATGATGATGATAATGGATCAACAGAAAAGAATAAATGGAGAGTAACTCGAATCGGCGATCTAGATTGTGATTCAAGAATGGATCTTCGTTTTGATACCAATTGACGCAAGTTAGGGGTGAGGAAGAGCAGCCAACGGGCTACTCTCCAAACCAAATGGCTTAGAATAGATTTACAACAGTCTTAGTCTCACACCAAAGACAGAAGAACACCATCTCAAAATAAACTCAATTTATTTTCAACTTCAATTGCAATTAGAGATAATTACTTTCCCCATATAGACTAGTCAATCACTATTCTAGCCCCATAACACATCCCTGAAATTCAGGAAAATATAAGAAAAATAATTCATATAGGATGGTGTAAACAGTGCAGATTTTCTTCCTCTAGAAGCTTGCAAACTTTGAAAGGAAAGTTGGAAATGTGGACTTTCCTCCTTATTAGGCCTTTTGGTGAGCTTGGGCCTAGTGGTTGGCCAATTATGGATCTGGCCTGAATCAGAAGTGCATTGCTTAACATCTCATGATGAATTCATGTTATGCCAGTGCCACCTATTAGCTATATACTTGGATAGATATGTATCAACTGGCACATGTACTTGCATAGGAAGGTGTACAATTACATAAGATGTAACATGTGGAAAGGATTGATTGCTGATTGGTCACACACTCATCTAATTTCTAAATTCTCACGATTAAAATAAAACCAATTAATACAGTTAAACAAGAAAATAGAGAAATAATGGGAACTGTACTCCTTGGAAGGTACCTTGGAAGAGAGACCTGCTTTTGCTCCAATGGAATTACTGGGCCACTTTTACCACCATTTTCCTCAAGATGCGCAAACTGTTTCTGAAATTTATCAATGTCACTGTGTAGGAAACATATACATAAAATTAATGTAACAACCAAAACTGAAAAAGGAAGAACAAGAACTAAACTGAAAATCTTAACCGAAAAATCTAAAGTTTGAGCCTTTAAGTAAACCTTGGATAAAGGATGTTTGTCCTTTCAGTTCCACGAAGGTAGTCTCTGAGTAGTTGAGGATGGTATTCCAATATCTCTAGGAATATAAGTTCCTTGATGTCTTCCTTTGTTACCTTCCGTCTCTCAAATTGGAACTCGATATTTGTGATTGGTTGACAAGAGGGCTCTCTCTCAACTCTGGCCAACCCTTTGAAATAAGGATCAGCAAGTGCCTGGATATAAATCAAACAAATATATTATATTATATATATCCACGTTGAATGCATTAACAATCACATTAGATGACATACAACCACAACTGTCGAAGTTATCATCAAAAATTCTTTCATAATTTAGTACATCTTAGTTATCATAAAAAACTCATTCATAATAAGTGATTAAGTATCATCATTCCCATTTGTTTCCTCAATTTCCGGAAACATCAAAAAGAAAAATAGTTACTTTTACTATGCCAAAGGACAACAAAAATGAAAAATCCATAAACTCAAGTTCACCTTTAAGCCCACAGAACCATTTTTATTATCACTTTCCTGCGACAACAAAAACCACGGCGGTTACTTTTACTTATAAATGATTTAGTCAGAAAAAACATCTAACTAATGAAAGCTGGCTTACTTTTTTATTAATTGCATCTTTTATTCCCCTTGTTAATTCACAAGTATATTTTACATCACTACATATGATAATCAGAAAAAAAAAAAGCATAAGATACTAACTTTACACAAGAATATTTCATTGGAAATAAAACTAAATATCAAACAATTAAAGATAAGCTATCTTTTTACCTCTTCTGCAACTCCATTAATTGATTTGTGAGTTTTTATAATATTTTATTTATCTATTATATGCCCAATTAATATAACAATAAAATCATTTTTTTGTGGTTATAATCATCATCATCAAAGCCATAATGGAATTTTGGTTAGCCTCTATCTGACCACAAACATCATTGTATCGGTGGTTCAGCAAGATGAAATTGTTCATTAGCGATCCTGCCTGGCCAAATATCAATTGGGCTGGCCCGCCCAAATATAAGTCGAGCGAACGATTTTTTTCCTGTAGTTCCCACTCCAAACTGCCACTTGTCTTTTCCATTGCATCAGTCACTCTCATCTTACCCTAAAAACAGGTGTAGGTCAAAAAAAAAAAAAAAACCTCAATCCCCTCAAAACAATGTTTCTAGAATCCAGAGAAGGAAAAAAGGCTCAATCGCTAGCCCAACTGATATTTGGGCAGGCCAAATCGCTAGTGAGAAATTTAATCTTACCAAGTTGCTAGCCTAACTAACCGATACCATGATGTTTATGGTTAGATAGAGCCTAACCAAAATTCTATTACGACTTTGATGATGATAATTTATAACCACAAAATATGATTTTATTGTCAAATTAATTGAGTATATAATAAATAAATAAAATATTATAACAACTCATAAATCAATTAATAGAGTCGCAGAATAGGTAATAAGATAGCTTATCTTTAATTATTTGATTTTTAATTTTATTTCCAATGAAATATTTATGAATAAAAGTTAATATGTTTTCTTTTTCTTTTTTTTTTCCAGATTATCTTGTGTGATGGTATAAAATATACTTGTGATTTAACAAGGGGAATAAAAGATGTGATTAATAAAACAATAAACCAGCTTTCATTACCAACTAAATCATTTATGAGTAAAAGTAACCATCGTAGTTTTTGTTGTTGCACGAAAGTGATAATAAAAATGGTTTCGAGGGCTTAAAAGGCGAACTTGAGTTTATGGATTTTTAAGTTTCATGGTCCTTTGGCATAGTAAAAGTAACCATTATACTTCTTGTTGTTTTAGCAAACCGAGGAAACAAATGAGGATGATGATACTTATTCTGAAAGAATATTTTATGAAAACTTAGATGTACTAAATTTTGAGGTTGAAGATAACAATAATGTACATGAAATTCTACACTAGTTTTAATCTTTATTGTCTTTAGGCATTAAAAAGTAATATTAACATAATTTTGTTTTGTTATGCTCACAATGATGCAAAGTGGCAAGACCAAAAGATTAAAGATAAGAAAAAAGAAGTTAAAAAAGGTTGAGCCAATGAAAAAGACAAGAAGACTAAGATGGAGACTAGAAAAGGAGGAAAAAAAAAAGTCCCAATTTCCTAAGTCACCTTATGTTCCTTATGATGGAAAGAAAAGAAAGAGAGCCGGAGAATGAGTTCGGATTGGCAGTGTCCTACTGTTGGGTTTTTATTTTGGAGTAATTTAAAATTTTTTTTCCTTTCCTTCTTTTTTTTAATAGCTTTCCTTGTTAAGTTATATGCAATTTCTTTGTCCCTAATTGTCAACCAGGGGCAGACCCACATGTACGTTGAGTCGTGGTAACCAAGTACCTACCGTTGATGGTACCAACTTAAAGAGGTACCTTTTATTGAAGGTACCCAGTGATTCAGGCAAGTTTATTTTTAAAAGGTGTGCCTAATAAAGGTGTTTGCTTTCTTTTTGTCAATGACTAGTTTTTTTTGTAAAAGCATCTACTCTTCTCTATATACTATATTAATTTTAAAGTTGAGAAAAAATAAAATAATCTTATTTCTAACAAACTGCTCTATAAGCAAAGGCTGTGCAGTCTAAGCTCCCACCAATACATGATGCGTGATGAAAAGACATGAATGCATCAGACTTGGAGGAGGCATTTGTGTATATGTGGCTCTTTTCTTATTTCTAGTTTCTTTAAGCACAGTCTGTGCAGCCTAATGGGTTTAAATATAATTTCCTATAGATCCCTTAACTAAGGGTCAATAGACGACGTCGTCTTTTAGGTCCAAAAAAATCAATAATTAAAGAAAAAAAGCCCTTCAAGAATAGTCTACACTCGCATATGAGACCCTCAAATTATATCTGACAAATAGAACAACCAACTCTTTCTTCTAAAGTTTAGGAATACGCAATTCTTCTTTAGGGCCTATATTGTTCGATTATGAATTTACAAAGAATAGAAAGTCATTTTATATTCATGTCAAAAGATTATAGTTATATGAACTGGGCCATGTAAGGACATTGCTATGATTAAGATATTTCCAATCTTATAACTGCCTGCGGGGTACCGGAGATGCAACGGCGAATATTACAAATCCAATTTAGATTATCAAGATAAGAATGTGTATATTTTATTTATTTATTTATTTTGGGCGTTTATACTAGACTTCAACCCTCGCACAGTGAGGGGGACACACTTAGCAATTTTTTAAATATGCAATTTTTACTTTTATTTTAAATCAAATTTTCAAATATCATTCATCGTTCTCCTTTTTTTATAATTTTTTATAGGAATTTCAAAGCTAGATAAATTAGTGTTTCAATCCAAGTTTTATAAATAAATTAATTTGGGTTTGAGTTTAGAAAAGGCATTTTCTGTGAAATAATATATTTATGTGTTTTAAATTTAGTTTTGCCAATTAATATTTTAAAGAAAACATTCAAAAATTGAAATTTTTTGGCCCGGGATTAGCAGGGGCCTTTATTACTAGTTCTTATATATGAAAGAGACTGACTCTACGTGCAAAAATCAGCCCATTGAGTTCAATTTGATTTTGACCAAATCAATATAATTTTGACCCTCTATTTTAACTCCTCCCAAAACATTTCTGCAATATATTAAAGTTCTTACAAAGTTTCTTTCCAGCTTCCACATTGATTATGTGAGATTTATTTTGCCAATTTGTTACTCCTCTCCACATTTCACTCAATATCCTCATTTTTCTTCAAACATGTAGATGTTATGCTGTTCCTCTTATAGTTGGGTGCATCACATTCTCTTCGCATCCCTTCTTGCCTTCACATTGAGAGGGTCTTAAGTTCTTGGTTCTGAAGGCCAGGCTCAATTGCAAGTTTGTCTATCCATCACACAAATAGTCATTTTCTGTGTTTTATCCAATATATCAAAAGCTGATAGGATGAGCAAAGAGAAAGACAGAGAAATGGCCATATGCACCCACAATAAGAAGATGATGAATAGCAAAAGGAAACAGTAAGTGATAACCAAAGAAGAAAGCCATCTTCGGACGTTGGAAGACTCTTTCTACTTGATGCCAAAAGGTAAAGAAAAAGCTTTGGTGGCGGGTGAATTAGTTCTCTCCCTCTCCCAATACTTACACCTAATTCAGTCAAGAAAACAATTTTTGAACCTTAGCCCATACATAATTCACCTTAATTTGATGAGGATTTCATATTGAATTTTAATTTTCTTTTGTTTTTCACTTGAATTTCTATGATTGAAGTTGGTCGCAACTTGTAAGCTAGAAATAAAAATAGAAGGTTTCTAAATTGTGGGTTGTACTTGTGCACGTAAGCAATGATCACTGATCATATAGTGGTGATTACCATGGACGGACTAAAAAGAGAATTTAGACTAATTGGCAATTCTAACCCTTCATGTGGATGTTTTATGAAAATAAAATAGATGGCCAAGGAGGAGTTGGTTGACTGTTTCCTTTGCAATCAATTTAGTTTCTTCAAAAGTTTTGGATCAAAATGGTTACAATTATGAACATGAATATTAACGGCACGTTAAATCTAACCTAGGCCTACTAATCTACACGACTATGCTTCTTTTTTCTTTCTTCTCTATAATGTGTGGTATTCTATCTAATACTTGGGTAAAACTAATTTATCCACTCTGCTTTGGGGACTACCCAAAAACATATAGATTCCACTCCATGGAGAAAATCACCAGTGTGTGTCTCAATAACTATGGGTAAAACCTTACTTGTCCACATTTGGCTACTGTAGTCATTGGGTGTGACACTGACTTCACATGATTTAGGCGTTTTGGGGCACTTACATATTAGTCATTTGAAAACAGAAAATTAGCAAACTGCTCAAATTTTCTTTTATGGTTTCCATTTGAAATGTTTTGACTAGGCTCTCTTTAAATATAAGACAACTTTAAGCATTTGGGTATTGATTAACGTAATACTTACTTGAATTCTATTTTACTAGGGTATTGGATTTGTTTTTGAGTTGTATTTTCATCTCAATGTTTTTGGAGATTGCTTTACCATTTTTCTTGTCATTTTATGGATTAGATATCTACTTGTGCTATGTTTATTCTAAGTTTTGCAATCATGACAGTTTTTTCCTTTTCTTTTCTTTTTTTCTGTAAAGTAGCTTGATTGATTTGTTTTGCTTTAAATCTAATAGGTTGTAGCTTTGGTTTTCTGAGTTAGGGGTTTGATGGGTATTTGCATAATAGTCCTTTGGGAATAGTGTGGCAAGATAATAAGTTTATTTACTTGAATTGTATTTCAAGGTTTATAGCAGCAATAAGTTTTTTTTTTTTTGTTGTAATACTAATACCCACAAAAAAATTCTTTTTTTACAAAACTTAATTTGTATGCTTGTAGATGTTGAGATTATTGTTTTAAGGCCTTTATTATTTTGTTAATGAAATAAAATACAAAATAAATGATTTTAAAAATTTTATAACTTTACATCTTTTTTTTATGTTTACCGAATTTTTCTTCTTTTGAATCAATTTTAATATATAGAATTTTATAAATAATCTTACTATTATAGTTTGTTTATTTTGAACATGAGATGTGAAGCAAACAAGACAAGAAACACTTATAGCCATATACACCCACAATAAGAAGATGATGAAGGCAAAGGAAACAGTAAGAAATGACCAAAGAAGAAAGCCAACTTTGGAAGTTGGAAGACTCTTTGTTGGAAGACTCTTTCTACTTCATGCCAAAAGGTAAAGAAAAAGTTTTGGTGGTGACTTAGTTCTCTCCCTCTCCCAATCTTTTTACCTAATTCAGTCAAGGTAAGGATAAAAATTAAAAAGAAATTGATTTGAGTTTCCTAAATATTATAAAAGAATCATTTGAATTTGAATTTGAATGGAATTTTTTAAGAAGATATGCATGAGTAATGCCATGTGGCATGACCAAAAGAAACAAAGGAAGCGGCACGTGTCACACCCTCACAAAGAGAGTTGCTGTCATTATACATATATAATAATAACAATTAGGAGATTTTTTTTTTTTTTTTTGGTTAAGATATCATGTTTAGTTGTTCATCTGTGTTGTCTCTGTGTGTTTTCTATTTTTTAAAATTTATTTTCCTGTCCCTTCTCCTCATTGCCATTTTCTCACTATCCCACCTAAGATACCTCCAGCCACACACCTTCAACCTCTTCTACCACTCCTACACTCACTCCTCGAAGTTCCCCTCCCTCCACTGGGCCTTCACCTACTGCACGTTCCCTTAAGCCTAAGAAACCCCTTCATTGCACTACCCAAACTTCCCCTCTCTCCACACTCCCTCTTGATGTAGGCCCTAGGATTAGGACCTGCAGGAAGTGCTGAAGTACAATTGCCGGAAGTCCTGAAGCACAATCAGGTGTCCGAAGACACTTCAAATTTCTCAAAGAGACAATAGCGATGATGCACCTCAATTGAAAAAATCCAAATTTTAATTAATAACTCTCTTAATAATTCTTCATTACAATGGCATATAAATAGTAAAATAAGTTAGGTCTAAGAAATCTAATGAAACTAAGAAACTAAATAATATAGGAAACTAAATCCTAATTACAACTATTAAATAAAATTGGAAACTAAATCCTAATTACAACTCATTAAATTAGCAATCTAATGACATATAATTACTAAATAAAAATCCTAAATCTAATCAGGCCCTACACATGTGGCCATAGAGGTCAATATTATATCATTTGCCCCGGCTTGGAAACAACGCGACCTCAAGCTCAGTAAATGTCAACCTAGGTCAAAGATCAACTGGACAAACTTTCAATCCACTAGCAGAGCATGAGCTGGTACAAAGATCTGGAAAACATTGAGGATGACACATCCTTTGATTTCACAGATAAAGTGTGTGTGAATGTGTGATTGAACCATTTGATACATCACATGTGGAATTCACACCACCAAATCACAATCTTTGACTATCCGTCAGTCATCTCCAGAGATGAAATCAATATGAGGAATGTCGACGGAGAGATCTTCTTATGGACACATAAGGCAAGGGATTTCTTTTGCAGTGGAACGGGTTGACCTTCATCTGTTGATTGAGTTTTGCAGGAAATTTGTTAGTAGCTTGATCTTTTTCTAAGTCTTCACGTGCAGGTGGATCAACTTTGGATTGCAGTGGAAACTACTCTGAAATTGGAGATTTTAGCAAGTAAGAATCCATGTCAATTGCTCGTCCAACACATCACCGTTGACTATTATTTTCTAAATTGATAAGTCTGATTTTCATCTTTAGAAGAGTTTCATGCATTTGATTGACCTAAGCATTGGATTTGTTTGACTTGTGCAATGACTCCGGTAAGTGTGTCCATGGATGTAGACACCACAATTTAAAATTCAGCTAACTTGATTGATAAGTCTGACAAATATGCTAGCGAAATTTGATGGCAGATGGCTCCAATATTGCACAACCAAATTTTGACCATTAGATTTGATCAAACCTGTAGCAAGAACTGACGTGTGCTGATGTCACTGTTGCTCTGCTTGGACGACCCGGTATTGACCCAACACTAACACAACTGGTTAAATTGCTTGGCTCATCAAAAGTTAATTCGGATCGGGTTTTATGGTCATCATGAAGAAACATACAATACAAAAGAAAGTTGATTTGAAAAAGGTACTCAAAAGGGTTGATCTATTGTTACCTTCACAATCAATTCTTGCCTTAGATAAGGCCTTTAATCATGATGTATTACAATTAATCTACAATCAATCATCCCTATTTAATCTATCATAAAAGGAAAGCTATCACTGTACAGTTGATTTGTTTGACTAAATCCTTTTACGTGGGATCTCATGTGATAATGAGTCATAGCCCATTTATCATACTGGTGGGTCAGGCCTAATAAACATAGAATTATTTTAACATCCCCCCTCAAATTTTGCGAACTAAGAACTCCTATTGCAGCCTTTGAAGACCTTTTGTGAAGATATCTGCAACTTCAAATTTAGAGGAGACGTGTGGAAAGCTAATGACATCACAGTCATATTCATCACGGATGAAATGACAATCCACCTACACTTGCTTGGTGCATTCGTGGAAGATTGGAGTTTTAGCAAGACGAATTGCACTTTCATTGTTTGCATAAAGAGGGATAGGAGTATTCTGTGAGAATCCCAGATCTGAGAGTAATCCTTGTAACCACAAGATCTCAGAACAAGCCGTAGACATGGAACGATACTTACATTTTGTAGATGATTTGGCCACCTTATCTTTTTTTTTGCATTTCCAAGATAATAATGCTTTGCCTAGATACATACACCATCCTATCATAGATCTACTAGTGTTTGGATATCCTGCCCAATCCGCATCAGAATAAGCCTTAAGTGTAAGCAGTGTACTAAATGGAAAGAACAACCCACAATTTTGTGATCAAAGTATATATCGAATGACGTGTTTGACTGCAACCAAATGAAGATGCCTCAGAGAAGTCATAAACTGACTTACTACATTAACAGCATAAGATATATCCAGTCTCATATTTGTTAGTAGACGAAACTGCCAACTAAGCGCCAACACATAGTAGGATCGGGAAGAAGATCACCATCATTCAAATGTAGTTTAGCGTTTACTTCTAAAGGTGTTCCTACCAGAGTGAAATCTTGAAGCCCAATAAGAGCAACGAGATCAGTGGCATATTTATGTTGATGAAAAAAGAGATCCTTCTTAGTTTGTCAAACTTCCAAGCCCAAGAAATACGTCAATGGTCTCAAATCTTCCTTATGAAAGACGTCCTAGAGTGAGGATTGAAGCTTATGTATCATATTACTATGAGGGCCAGTGGAAATGATATCATCCACACATATTAAAAGTATAGTAGTCCCTTGAGTAGCAGTATGAGTAAACATGGATGGATCATATGGGTGTTGTGAGAAATGAAACTGAAGCATAGTACTACGAAACTTCTCAAACCAAGTCCGAAGAACTAGTTTAAGGCCATATAAAGATCGATGCCATCGGGCGACATCCGATTTGGAAGTAGAAACGCAACCTTGGGGAAGACACATATAAACTTCTCCTTGAATCCCCATGAACAAAGGCATTCTTTACATCCATTTGATATAAAGGCTGTGACTGAGATGCAACAATAGCAAGGACGGTGCGCACCATTGTTATCTTGGCCACGGGTGCAACTGTCTCGTCATAATCACCTATGGCCACCAATTGTGCCTTATATCGTGCCAACGAACCATCTAGGTTCAACTACATAGAGTATACCCATTTACATCCAATGGGCTTAACAGAAGATGGGTATGGCACGACGTCCCAAGTGTGGTTTTCTTGGAGAGCCTCAAGTTCTTCTTGCTTAGCATGTTGCCAACAATCAAGTTGCACTGCTTATGAATAAGAGTTAGGAATTTAGATTGAGGAAAGCGTGACAAGTAAGGAGGCATGAACAAAACCAAAATGATCAGGATGGCAAGAAGGTCTAGTTGACCTGCAAAGAGACCCACTTGAACTAGGGTGAATTGGGGTGCTCAAAACCAGTGCAGAGTTAGTATTAGTGTCAGGAGGCTCCGGAACAGCGTCTTGTTGCAATCTACGTCTTTTGTACACAAGATTAGGTTTAAATCTTTCGACAGGAGCAGAAGGATTTTCACTAAAATTAGGAAGAAACGAAAGTGTAGTAGAATTACCAAGATCCATATGATTCTAAAAGAAATACTGATTTTCAAAGAAAACAACATTCCGAGATACCCTGATGCATTTGATCTCTAGGTCATAACAAAGAAAACCCTTTGGCCTGTTGCATATCCTAAAAACACACAATGTGAAGACTGTGCAGACAATTTTGTTCTTTCTGATAGAGGAAGAAGAACAAAACAGACACAGTCAAACATGTGAAGATTGGAGTACGTGGGCTGTTATTGGAAAAGACAATAGTATGGTGTTTGATGTTCAAGACCAGCAGACAGTAACCTATGAATGAGGCGAACCACTGTGGATAGTACTTCTGGCCAAAATCGAGCAAGGATAGAGGATTCCAACAAAAGTGTATGCACTGTCCAGAAGATGTCGATTTTTTATTTCAGAGACCCCATTTTGTTGTAGAGAGTAAGGACATGTGCATTTGGATATGATTCCTTTTTGTTGCAAAAAATGTTGGAATTCCTTTGATACATATTCTCCCCTAAAATCTGAACAAAGAATTTTAATTGAGGTAGCGAATTGTTTTTCAACATGAGCCAAAAAAACTTGAAAAGTTTGAAAACTTCAACTTTTGAGTGCAAAAAATAAATCCACAAAAACCGACTATAATCATCAATAAAAGTGACAAAATACTTAAATTGTGAGTGGAATATTACAGGTGCTATACCCCACACATCACTATGAACAAGGTCAAAACACTTTGATGTTGAAGTTTCACTCGAAGAAAATAGAAGTTTTTTGCTTTTTCCCAATTTACTACTACCACAATCAAAAGGGACATTATTCAAAGAAATTTTATTATCAGGCAACATGGATTTTAATACAAACACTTAAGTCTGAGAGTTGGGATGTCCTAAACGCCTGTGCCACAAGTGGCATTTATTTAGACTAGAATCACAAAGCAAATCTATAACAAATTTATTCCTATCTTGTGTAGATAGTTGTAGTGCAAAAAGACGTCCATGCTTAAGGCCCTTGCTACTACTTTTCCCAACACCTGATCCTACACAATACAGCCAGATTGAGAAAATGAGACAGAGCAATTTGTATCAACAAGTTGGCCAACAGATAACAGATTGGAAGTAAGATGTGGAGAGAGAAACACATGATCCAAAGGTAGAGAGTGAGAGACAGATCTAATAGCAGCAATGGGAATTCTACCACCATTAGTGGTATTGATCCGGAGGTTTCCATCATACTTGCTCAAATGAGATAAGTTTTTAGATTCAAATGTCATATGATTGGAAGCCCTTGAATCTAGCTAGATACCATGTGGAGATCGAAGATTTTAATTTACCTAAAAGACCAAGAGCAGAAAATGCGTTTATGATCATTTGTTGAACCATTTCTGGAGTCAAAGATGTGGAAGATGAAGAATCAGACTGCAATTTGAAATATGCGGGCAGCAGGAGCTGCTGCAGGAGCAAAGTCATCCATGATCGCCAAGTTGGCCTTTTGTTGCTGATTTTAAGGTCGTCTCCGACACTCCAGGAGAACATGTCCCTAGATCCTGCAATAGGAATAGAACTCTTGGCTTCACTAAGTAGCAATGTGGCTGTATTTTTGGCAACTACAACACTGTACTTTACTCATATCCCATCCATGGGGTTTCCCTCTAACCACATCAATGGGACTAGTAGAAGTTTTATGCGCGAATATATTTTGAGTGGCAAGCCTTTGTTCTTCATGAAGAAGTTCGCTCAAGCAAGTTTCTATGGACGACGAAGAGATGAGACTCATCAAATTGGACCCAACAGTTTCAAGTTCTGGCTATAATTTCATTAAAAATTGATCCATTCAGCTTGTCTTATGGATGACTTAGACGGTAACCAATGATGCACTAGAAAGATCCACATAGATAGTCTCAATATAATCAGTCCACAAAGTAACAAAGTGAGAGTAGTAGTCGTGAATTGACATACGAACTTGGGCAAATTAGGAGATCTCATGCTCCAGATGAAACCTACAAGCAATGTTCTCTTGCTGAAAAAAAAAGGTAGTCCCACATGCCTTTTGCCATCTTGTAGGGTTTGAGATGTAAAATGAATTGAGAGTCTACATATCCTAGAATACAACGAATGATTTTCACATCTTTAGTTTCCCATTTGGTTTCACCCTTGTCATCATTAAGTTTAGCCTCTGACCATCAACATAACCCCACAATTCTTTGCCTTTAAGATAAATCTGAAACTGAAAGGCCCATGAGGTGTAATTTTTCCCATTAAACTTAATTAAGGAAATCTCAGTTTTGTCCATCATGCTAGACATCTTCAGATAGAGAAGAAACACTCAAACAATGCAAAACAGTACTGTAAGCAAATGAAGGAGCAGAATCACAACACTCTTGAGAAGAAAATCAATGTTTTCACAAAAATCCAAAGTAAGATTATCAAAAACAAGGCAAAAATATGTTATATAATTAGAACAGGACCACAGTTGTAATCAGATTGTCAACTTGCAACATATCTGTGATCAAATCTTCAAAACA
Source organism: Sextonia rubra (assembly GCA_037013555.1). Taxonomy (NCBI): domain Eukaryota; kingdom Viridiplantae; phylum Streptophyta; class Magnoliopsida; order Laurales; family Lauraceae; genus Sextonia; species Sextonia rubra. Next base: position 15,629,580 of record JASUAD010000011.1, read on the forward strand.
ACCAAAACAAGTCAGGCGACCTCTCTGTTTGATCAAGTGGGGTCCATAGCCTAGCCCTACGTATGATCAGAACCCACAACTAAAATATGAAAGTTGCACAACTAAGAAAAGTATTTCTATCCAAAAAAAGCTTATTCAGTCCACAGCTGTTTCAAATCTATGAGGTAATCACAGAAATTATCAAAACAAGTCCAGGCGACCTTCGAAAATGTGATATGTTGATCACATGTGGCCCACAGCAAGGTCTGATGATGAATTATCTTTCAATACCCTATAGGTATCTTAATTTCGACCACCTTGAAGAAATTTCATGAAAGAATTCCAGGGGTCCAAGAAGTTGGATGGATCAAAATAGTGCTGTATTTTTTGAAATCACAAATCGGGGAAGATGGCCTACCTCTGATGATCAAAATAATCCGAAAAGATCCTCAAAAATCCTAGAACACCCAGTCCACTAGGATGGTACCATGCTTCTGTGTAGTAGTAAGCAGCAAGTGGGCCACGTATAATCAAGGATAAAAAAATCGGCCGATACCAGTTCGTATCGGCTGATACATACCGATATCGGCCGGTACCGATACAATAAATTAGTGTGCATTGGTCTCAGTATCAGTCTCGATAAATATTGCCAAAATATCGAGATATATTGGCTGATATTTCAAAATATCGGCAAAACCGATATATTGGCCGATATTATATAAAAAGCATCAAACCCTAAATTTTCCCCTCTTTCTCCCTCTCTACTCATCCTCCCCTATCCAAAGACGCCCAACCTGCTGCTCCACGTCCCATTAACTTCCAAAAGCATCACAAAATCAATTTTTTTTTAGTGGATTTAGTCTATAAAAGTTAAGAAAAGACATTTACAAGGGAAGTATATTAAATTTCTTTTATTTTTTTTTTAAATATTTGTTTAGTAAGAGCATAGAAGTGATCCATGATGATGATTCCACTTATTTTATGTTAAACATTTACATATTGTGATTTATGAGTGTAAATCTACTAATTAGTTTTTTAAAATTTTAGGATTTTAACTTTTGTTAAGATTTAGAGTCTTTTAATGTTAAGTATTATTTTTAATTTATTAGTATGCAAAAACATGATTTTATGGAGCAAGTTTGATAGATTTAGTAGTAGAAGACATAGATCTACAAGATGTGGACATTTTATGTTTCTTTATTTCTGGAAATTTGAATATTTTAATATTAAAATAAGATTTTTTGAGGATTTAATCACAATTTTGTTATTTTATTATATACTTCATGTATAATATGAATATGATAAGTTTTCATTTTTTTTCAAAATATTATGTAAATAGTTTTATATTTTCAAATTTTATTTTCTTGTATGAAATAATAATTTAATATTTAAAAATTAAAAAAAATATTTTGAGGATTTCATTACAATTTTTTTAAGTAAGCATAGTCTTTGACTCTTTGTATACTTCATTTAGGATTACTTTTTTTTTGTTCTTTAATGTAATTAGTTTTAAATTTTTTAATTTATTTTCGGATTTTCTATTAATTTTATATTAAACTATTATATATTTAGATTTTCACTATAAGTATGCTTTCCTAATTTTATATAATCATTATATACTTTACATATGCTAATTTTTTTATGGTTGTCTCATCATTTATGTGATTATGTAACATGTCAACATTTTTTATATTTCTGAATTTATTTTTGGATTGATAAAACATGGAATTAGAAAAATTCAATAATTAATGTATCATTTAAAATGTGCCCTTTTGAGATTCCAAATGCTTTATATGAATGTATTAATTTCTTTGTTTCTATTATATTTTGGATCTTAGTTCAAATGTTATAAATTGTGTCAATGTGTTCTTTTGTTTTGAAGAAGCTAGATTAAAATGGTGCGTGACAATGATCCGGCATATAACCATTATGAAGAAGCTGGAAGTAAACATAAGATTAAATGTAATTATTACTAAAAAATCATAAATGGAGGGATGACTAGATTGAAGCAACACTTGGCTCATAAGCAAGGCCAAGTGGCAAAGTGTCCTCAAGTGCCACCTAATGTGAAAAAAGAAATGCAAGAGTTATTGGATACAGGAAAACAGAAAAAGGTTGTTAGAGAGAAAAGAAGAGATGAGGAATTTAAAGCATGTAGGGGAGAAGTTTTTGGGTCTAGGGAGGGAGATATTATTTCTGCTGACGATGATGAGGATCCAAATTTAAGGAGGGCTGAAAAGAAAGTTTGAGGTCACTTCAGAAGAATGAGGAGAGAAGAAGGATGCAATATGAGGCAGCTATGAGAGGTGGCCAATATGATGAGGGTGGCTCATCCGGATCTAGGGGAGGGGGTTTGCGTCGAGCATTTAGTCAAAGACAACCGCGCCCAATAGATATTGAGGACGATGATGAACCTCCCACACAGGCACCTCATAGGTCAGTGTAGTGGGTCCAACGGACCCATTTGCATATAAAAAACCAACAGCCAAGCAATCCAGCATTGTAAAAGCACTGAAGGGAAAATTTAATAAAGCAAGAGATAATTTGATAAGATCTACTAGAAAGCTCTTTTTAGATGCAACCATTCCACCACATAAGGCAAACTCTCCTTATTTTACCACTATATTAGATGCATCAGTGGAGCATGATCCCGGTATAAAGGCACCCACCCCATATGAGATTAGTCATCTCTGTGATAAAAAAGAATATGAGGAGTTACAACTCTGGGTGGAGACTTTTAGGAGGAATTGGAGAGAAAGAGGCTACACACTAATGTGTGATGGATGGACAACCCTCACAAAATGTCATCTCTTAAATTTTCTAATTTATTGACCTTTGGGAACAGTTTTTATCAAATCAGTTGATGCAACTGATTATGTTCAAGATACTAGATACATCAATAAGTTGTTTAATAAAGTGATTAATGATATTGGGGCAGATTGTGTAGCTCAAGTTGTCACCGATAATGCTGCAAACATGAAGAAAGCAGGAATGCTGCTTATGCAACAGAGGGCAAATATTTTTTTGTCACCATGTGCAGCACATTGCATGAACTTAATGCTTGAAGAAATTTCCAAAGGAAAAGTTATAAAACAAGTGATTGAAAAGATGAAGAAAATCACTAATTTTTTCTACTAGTCTTATAGACTTGTTTTGATGATGAAGAAAGTTACAAACAATCATGAACTACTACGGCTGGCATTACTCAATTTGCCACCCACTTTATAGCCATCGAGAGTATTTACAAGTATAGAGGAGGGCTTCTCCAACTCATCAAATTAGATGAATGGATGAATTCTAAGTGGGAAAAGCGGCCAACTTCCCTAGCAGAAAAAGTATGCAAGACCATTGAGTCCAATAAGATTTGACTTCATGTTAAAAATTGCTTAAATGTTCTTGAGCCTCTAATAAAAGTTCTTCAATTGGTTGATGGTGATGATAAGCCAACTATAAGCTTCTTATATGAGGCCATGGAGAAAACATCATGACTTACACACTGCTGGTAAGTGGAGACTAATTTCTTATTGACTTTCATTGTTGTATAAAATTCTTTTTAACACATTATTCACTTAAATTCTTGCATTTAATAGGTTAATTTCTCAATCCACAATTTCGATATGAATCTTTGGATCGAAATATAATTGATGGAATTCGAGTGGGGATGAAAAATATTATTGAAAGACTAGCAAATGACACCGATGAGGCTATTAAGGCAACAAACCAAGTAAGTAAATTAAAAAGTAAAGATCTTATATAATGTATTTTCTCTTCTTCAATTTAATATATATCATTATTCATTCGCAATAGTTGATAATTCTTTTTCTTCTTTAATGCCATTAAAGTGATGTATATAATGAAGGTATGGGATGTTTTGGCACCACCATTGCTCGAAGAGCTGTCACACAAACATATCCTAGTAAGGATTGTAAAATATAAATAGTAAATTATATTTTCATTATTCGAAAATTCAAAAATTGAATATTTAATCTTATCTTCTTTTATTTTCAGCTGAATGGTGGTTGAATTATGGAAAGAGTGCTCCAGCATTAAGGACGATTACAATTAAAGTTCTTAATCAAACTACATCTTCGTCAAACTACGAGAGAAATTGGAGCACTTTTGCTTTTATTCATACAAAAGAAATAAAATCACGATTGATAATTTGAACAAACTGGTTTACATTCACTATAACCTCAAGCTCCGCAGTCAAAATCGAAAAAGAAGAGCATTTGAAGATCAACAAAATTACTTCTACCCAATTAATTTAGACTATTTTTTCAGTAGAAGATGATTTGTTAGGTGAATGGCTAGAGGAGGCATAAGATCCATTATTAGATGAAAATCCAGAGCTAGCAGAAATGGTTGAGGACTTGACTGGGAAGAATTTTGAGCCAATGAAAGCCTTTGAAAGATTACAAGAGATTAATTTGACATAGCAACAGAGAGGTATTACGGTTGATCCTACAGAAGCAAGAGGAAAAAAGGTGGGTGAGGAAAGTGAGTCAAGTATCTCTACATCTTCTTCATCAGCAGGAATTCCTCCTAATTCTCCTGGGACTGGTGGTCACTATGGAAATAATAAGCCACCAATATATGAGACAGTTGAGCATTTTCCTGATGCTACAAACTTAGATCCCCATCGTAGTTATATAAGATATGTCTCACAAACTGAGACAGATATTGGTAGTAGCATCGGTCAAGGAGGAGGGAAAGGTACTTCTGCGGGCAATGTTAGACAACAGCAGGCTAAGTATGGTCCGTATGGATACAACCCTTATTGGCAAACTCAGCTGCCTCTAGTTCCACCGTTACAACCGTGGTATGAGCAAGGACAAGGAATGATCCAACGTGAACCCCAACAAGCTATTTTTGTTCCTCATGAATTTTTTAATTTAAACTTGGGCCCCCAGTCATCTCAATCTACTGAGGATAGCTCATCATACTACCAATAGATATTCGCCCCTTAGCAACAATATCAATATGGCCAAGGGTATGGGAGTACAATGGAAGAGTTTGGATCATATTATTATAACCCATACCAAAGAAAAAGAAATAATGATGACAATGATATCGAGCCTAGGCGACACTGCACTTAGAATTAGGGTGTGTATTCATTCTCTAATTGCTTTATGACTTATTTTACTGTCATTATGTCATATGCTATGTTAATGTTCATGTTCTTGAATTTTACAACTTGCTTGATAATTGAGTGATGAATTGATGGTTGATGAATGATGAATGATGACTGATAAATAATAATAGGAGTATAGTTATATACGATATAAGATACAAGTGTACAACCACTATATATAAATTATAAATAAGTTGTATTCTCTAAAATTTCACACGAATAGATAGTCATATTTCATAAGTCATAATTATGGTTTTTAAAAAAAAAATCAAAATTTCTGACATTACAGCGATACAAAATATCATAACTTAGGGGGACCGATATTTTGATTTGTGTTACTAAGGAAAAAAAAAACATTGTTTTCCAACATTTTCTAATCTTTTGGTTTTTTTGGATATTTTTTCAATTTTTTTTGGATTAAAAAAATTCACACTGCGACGGACCGCAAACCTCGACTGATACCGATACCGTATTGGTTTTTTGGACCGACCGATACCGCGATTTTCATCCGTGCGTATAATGGCTTTTGTTGATCTAACACTGGGATAGATCAGAATCTTGTTTCAGCAGAATTTTCCATTAACGAGAACTAGAATCAGCTAGATTCTATAAGGAACAGTGATCAACTGAAAGCAATCTTTGTATATACCATGATAACCTTGCTCTAATACCATGCATGATGAAGAAACATACAATACAAAAGAAAGTTGATTTGTAAAAGGTACCCAGAAGGGTCGATCTGTTGCTGCCTTTATAATCAGTTCTTGCCTTAGATAAGGCCTTCAATCATGATGTATTACAATTAATTTACAGTCAATCATCCCTATTAAATCTATCATAAAAGGAAGTCTATCACTATACAGTTGATTTGTTTGACTAAATCCCTTCACGTGGGATCTCATGTGATAATGGGTCATAACCCATTTATTATATAGGAGGGTCAGGCCTAATATACATGGATTTATTTTAACACAGATCACCTGACCTAAGACCAATATATGTAAGCCCAACAAGAGCTTGTCTCCTCGATTTTTGTGTCGACAAAAAATTAGTGGAGAAAGGGAGTTGAAACCTTTTCGACAGCTTTCTTCCTTTGCTATATGGATGAAGGAGAATAGGATAAAAAGGGCTCTGGTGGTAACACTGGTTGATCCGCTAGACGAGCCGAGGCAAGAGGCGAGGTTAGATGCAGCTCGACTCGACGATCGAGCGATGAGCAATGGCAATCGGCAAGGCAAGTGCCAGGTACAATCTTTTTCCCTTCTTCTTCTATTTCTTGTTTTTCTTTTTTTCGTTCTCTCTACTTCTACTGCCAAGGTTAGGGATGGATGATAAAGACCTTTTTTTGTTTTGTTTTGTCTACTGAACAAAGCAAGCTTTTTTTTTATTTGGGTATGTGGCTGGACGAGGGGGTGGGGGGGTGTTTCAAAGAAGAAAGAGTTGGGGACTAAGGTTGGTTTTGGATGGAGGTTATAGGACCCTGATGGGGCTTTTTTCTTCTTTTTTTTTTCCACTAGAAGTTTTTTTTGGCCGTGGTGGTGGGTTTTGGGATTTGGTGTCAAGGATTTTGGAGCGAAAGGGTGGGGCTACGATGGGTTTCACGTGATGGGTTTCGGGGTGCTGGCGTATGGGTTTGGCAAGGTCTTTTTCGAGGGACTAGGGCTAGATGTGTTGGTTCAGTGAATTACAATGGGAGTTGGATTCACGGAGGGGCTAGGGAACGGCAATGGAAGGATGGTGATGAATGGTATGCGAGGGATAAGGGTAATCACGCCGATCTATTGGAGGACCGGCTTTAACTAAGGTATAGAGGTAATCACGTTAAGACGATCGAGGATCGTACAACTCTGATACCAATCTAATGCAAGCCCTAGGATTAGGGTCGCCAGAAGTGTTGAAACACAATTGGGTGTATGAAGACACTTCAAATGTCTCAAAGAGACAATAACGAGGACACAACTCAATTGGAAAACCCAAACTTTAATTAATAACTCTCTCAATAATTCTTCATTACAATGTCATATAAATAGTAAAATAACTTAGAGCATAAGAAATCTAATGAAACTAGGAAACTACATAATATAGAAAACTAAATCCTAATTACAACTCATTAAATAAAATTGAAAACTAAATCCTAATTACAACTCATTAAATAAAATTAACAATCTAATGACATAATTACTAAATAAAAATCCTAAATCTAATCAAGCCCTACACACGTGGCCATGGGGGTCAATATGCACCACCTCTTCTCTCCACCTTAATTTCTCATAATGTTCCCCTTCCTACACTCCTACTACCTATCTTCCTCGTCTGACATCTCTTTCTCATTCTTTCTCCGGCTTTATCTTCTAGACTCTCCCTCAAACCTCAATCTCTAATCTCTGACCCATGCTCTAATCCGCAAATACTTCAATCAGGGTTTTGATTTTGAATTTTGTTTTTGCATGAGGGATCAACACCTGAAGAACTCAATCGTTGTTCGATTACAAACACATTCAATCATTGTAATCTCTATCTCCCCTTTGGCATCTCAAGTCTCTTCAGATTCTTCATTTCTCATGGTTGTTCCTTTTTCCTCATTCTTTGTCTATCAATTGATTTACAGGTGGTGCTTTAGATTCACCTCCGCTTGTCACAGTGAAACAAAGGGGATTTCAAACACTATAGTAACTCTCTCAACTTGCAGTAAGCCGTTGAGTTTTGTATATGTGATGATTTAAGAAATCTCTAATTCTCTCTGTGTTCTAAGCAGATGGTTTCTTTCAGAATCTCTACATGACCATCCGAATCTGTATTTTTTTTTTTTTTTTTTTGTGTGCGTGTGTGTATCTGATGGTTTCCTTTATATATCTATACCCTTGTAATAGAAGGGAAGAAGTTGTCCAGCTTGCTTTCACCTGCTTACCCAATTCTCTCCACACCTGGTGGGGCCCACTTGCACCAAACGGAGGGCATGTACACAGACACGATTCTTTCGTTTCCCACCTGCTTACCGAATTCTCTATACACCTCAGAGCCCTCTTAACTATATACCCTTACAATAAATAATAAAAGGGAGGTCCAGCTCATACTTACCTGATTCGCTTCATCCACTACCGAATTTCATACCATTCAAAATGAACAAATCAGGATTTGGTTTGATGGATTCGAAATTTCTCAAACCCTTCGGTTAGTAGTAGTTCGCTGCTATAGGAAAATGGTCTCACAAAAAAAAAAGGGTGACAGAGAATTAAATGTTAAATACATAATTTTACAGAAGTATTCTTGTGTATTCGAATCAGCACATTGAACTTGTCGAACTCGAATTTTGAATCAAGCAAATTTATAAGAGAATTAAGTAAACCTACTCCATCAAATCTTCAAATCAGAGCAAGTGTCGAACTATGAACTACGAACTCGAATGCAAATCGAACGAAGAAAGGTCTCACAAGAAAAATTACCATCCACTGAAGAAGATGAAGAAGTAAAGAAGGAAGATAGAAAGTGGGTCTTCCTTCAAAATAGAAAAACGTGCTGTCATGTGTCTTCCCATCAGAGACTGTACAACACACCAGTACTCCCTTACGTTTACATACATCTGAATCTTGTTTCAAAAGTTTAGTTTGTGTGGCTCGCCCTCTTAAAAAACCTAAAACAAAGATCTCCTTTTATTTATCTCTATCTTATTTCGAAAGTTCAATTTGCGTGGCCCACCCCCTTAAGAAACCTAAATCAATGAAGATTGCGGTCCTCCCTTTTATGGGATTTAGAAAATTTTCATCTAAAAAGGAGCTGGACCAACACAAAGATTAATCACATTAAAAGTAGTGATTTCTGAATATAATAATACTTAAAGGTTTATGTGATTTATACCCATGAATCTTTTGGTGAAACCATATCTTATTAAAGTGAAAATAGAGAAAATTTGAATACAACTTATAAGTACAAAGCAAATATATTGACCTATTAAGACTTCAATAGATGGGCCCCAATTTAGAATCCCATGAGTTTTAATGGGGTTTTTATCTCTCTCCATTTCTCAATTTCCTTCACTCCCTCCTCTTCATACAATTGGGTGAAGCAAAATATCATATCATCATCATCATCATCATCATCATCATCAAAGTCTTGTCCCATTTAATTTTACTTAATCAAATTTTAGAATAGATATGGTGATCCCTTCCATGAAAATTAAGGTCATTTATAAAATCCAAACATTTATAAAAATAAGTAATCGAATGGTACCTAGGGGTGGACCATATTGCATAAATATGAGTTTGTTTTAGATGAATTAAATGTTAAATACATAATTTTACACATTTATTCTTGTGTCGAATTGGCACATCGAACTTATCAAGCTCAAATTTTGAATCAAACAAATTCATAAGGGAATTAAGTAAACCTACTCCATCAATATTTCAAATCAAAGCAAGTGTCAAACTACGAACTATGAATATGAATCAAATGAATTGCAAATTAGGTAAATATAGTCCAGCTTGCTTTCACTTGCTAACCCAATTCTTTCCACACCTGATGAGGCCCACTTGCACCAAAATGGAGTGCATGTACACAGACACGACACTTTCGCTTCCCACCTGCTTGCCGAATTCTCTCTACACATCATGGAGCACTCTTAACTTAGATGCCAGCTGAAGAATGTATGTTTGACAAAAGATGTGGGCCCACTTATAGAAAGCAAGAACAAAGAAAATCTGACTGCTATTCCTTTCCCCTTGCCTCCATTTGACAATTTAAGGACTTATGTTGCATATATATCTTATAGCCTTATCATGTCTTTTTTTGCATTGGAGTTCGGATTTGCATCTCTGAACCCCTATATGTTCTTCGCCTTTTTTTAAACACTTTCCACTATATCATTTATCAGATCAAACTTGACCATTCATTTAGTTTTATGGAGAAAAAAAAGATGAAAATGCATTGTACATGTTAGAAAGTTTAAATAAAAAGATAAAGATGCAGGAAGACAAAGTGAAAGGGGCTGAAGCCATCAAGGGATTGTGACATTTAAATTTGACATTCTGATTGTTGATGTCAAAAGGATTGCAATTAAGTAACAATGGTGGTTATTAGTTAATATGCCTGAACCAACAGCTACTCTCTCTCTCTCTCTCTCTCTCTCTCTCTCTCTCTCTAATATCTTCAAGTATATTCAAGATGTAGTGCAATATGATGCAATTGCCTTTCTTAGGACATTTGTTCTTGTGTGTATATTATGTATGGTTAGATTAATTAAATGTTAAATACATAATTTTACACATTTATTCTTGTGTATTCGAAGCAGCACATCAAACTTGTCGAACTCGATTTTCGAATCAAGCAAATTAATTAAACCTATTCAATTGAATTTTCGAATTGGAGCAAGTGTCAAAATACGAACTCCGAACTCAAATGCAAATTGAACGAATTGCAAATTAGGTAACTATGGTTATCCCAACTCATACATATTGTAGTTATATGATGTAGCTGATATCCATGAAAACTGGGGGGATCTTGTGCCAAATTATGTGATTTCCCAATCTGATCCCCCTCTCATGGTGGTGTGTGCACTGTCCTAGTGGTGCCCTTGCCCTTGGGTTGAGTTGGGTGTTGGGGCCTGGGGGATCTTGTGCCAAATTATGTGATTTCCCAATGTGATCCCCGTCTCATGGTGGTGTGTGCACTGTCTTAGTGGTGCCCTTGCCCTTGGGTTGTATTGGGTGTTGGGGCATCCATGTTGGTGCCCCTATTCTCTTCTGCTATTCTGGCCAGTAGTAGTAGTTGTTGTTGGATATGTCTTTCTTTGTAATAAAACTCTATTATCATTAAAAAAAAATGAAACAATCAATTACTGTTGCCAAAATGAATACCTCTTCAGCAGTTGGTCGATCCTTTGGATCAAAGGCTAACAATCTCTCTAACAGTTTGAGAGCTAAAGGATCTGCATTTGGAAACTTCTTTGCAAAAGGAACGGACTGCTTCTTTCTCATACTGCTTAAGTATCTCCTCGCCTTATCATTTCGAACCTGGAGCCCAAGAAAAACATAGCCACATTGAGATCATCATTTGAAAGAACTTTTTTAGTAACGAAAGATACAAATGTTACAATAAAATAATATGTCATACCCGAGATATGGTATCTGAAGAAGGTGTGCCAAGCAGATCAGTCATCAAATCCAATTGATAGTCAACATTTTTTCCAGGAAACAGAGGTTTTCCTGTTAATATCTCAGCAAAAATGCAACCTATGCTCCAAATATCAATAGCCGGAGTATACTGCAGATCCACATGACATCATCTTATTAAATCATGTAGTTAGGAAAAAAAAAAGCAACCACCATTAAGGAATCCCATGGTGCAGTATATAAAGTAGGAATTTGACATCAGATACTATATAGGATTTTCTTAGATGCTCACAGGATACAGCTCAGAAGATGATAATGATGATGGTGATGATGATAAAATTTTCCTAACTAGCAACATATTAGAAAGTAGTAGGAAAGTTCAAGATTCCAATATTAAAAATACATTTTATTTTACCAGGCATCATTATTTACCTAATCAGCACAAAATATTTTCCCTGAAAAAGAGAAGACCCTATTTATTTTAATTAGCCAAAGCTATCATTTTCATTTAATATGCTGACAATATGCCATCATCAGATTCCTTGCTGACATTACTGTTGGAGAGACAAACAAACCAAAGGATGGACAAATAACAAAAAACAAGGAACTTTCAAGAAACCCAAATCAAATAACAGTGATAATAAGCCTTCTGTTTAGACATATTGGGTATACAAATTATCAAGTGCCAGCCCCCATATGAATTAGGCACAATGCTCTTAAATGGCTTCTTACGGTACAAAGACATGTAGCGCCTTTCAAATAGCAGAATCTCACACAATGCTAAGATTATCATCTATTCCACTGAACTAGCAGAATTCAAGTCATTCCGATTGAAGCGATCACTCAACAATCTGCTGATCAATTGATCACTCAAAATATGCTTCCAGCTTCTTTAAACAGTTCTCATGGTGTACAGGGACTGAAAAAATGCTAGGCCCCCTCATCCAAGATTTGGTCAGACAAAAGGATAAAATATGGCAAGTAAACTCAAATCCATTAGAAGTACAGTTAAAGTAGACACCTTAGATGCAACCTCAGTTCAACTCTATTCAAGAGACTTCAGAATTTTATTATCAAAACCTTTTGCTATAATCCTCAAAAGCCTGTGGAGCAGCGCAGGCTCTTAATAAACCAACAAACCAAATTGTAATTGTATCATTTCTATTTATATCCAGAAAAAAAGGTCATTTCTGTTGTGTTCAGGTACATGTATACGGAACAACCTGTATTGACTAAGTTCAAAAACAACCTAATCCTGTTTGTATCACAAGAACTGCAACAGCTTAAGAGGATCTGAAGAAATCATGCCATTGTCACTAATATTTATCCACACAGGAACAATAAAATCTGTAAAATAAGCATGCAAACTTGTTCAATTGTTCAAGCTACAAAATACGGAATCTTCATGTTGTTTCACAGCTGTGACACCACTTTTCTTCAGTACATAACCAGTTAATGTGGGACCAAAACCAGTGCAGTCTTCATAAACTCACAAGATCAGTGCCCTACTTTGAGATTCCTACCCAACACACTACTCACATCACATGCAACTCAACAAACAGTTTTGAAGCTTACTTTAGAGTAAAAACATCCACATAGTTCTGGGGCTCGATACCATCTTGTTGCAACATAATCCTGGAAAATGTATTTTGTAGTTCAGAACCAATGCAAGAAAAAACAACATTTTGCCTACTGTAAAATAGAAAAAGGGAGAGCAGTACTGTATTTGCAAACTAAAAACCAATTAGAAGAAATAAAACTAAGTGGTGATGATGACGACAATAATACATAGGAATTTTCAAATTAACAAGAAGCACTTTTGCAGTAGACAATTTAAAGAAATTGAATACAGTGCAGTTCAGAAAAGACGGGGGCATGAATCTCCAAGATGCTCACAACATACCGTCCAAAATACTGTTGTTGGTGTATCACTGAATGCAACTCTTGCTAACCCTAAATCACATATTTTGAGCTTGCAATTTGCATTTGCCAGTATATTCTTTGGCTTTAAATCTCTATGATATACATTTGCTGCAGCCACATAGCATCCATATCAGCCAACAAAAAATAAATAAATGTAAATAAAAAGCGTTTCACTCTAGAAGAAAACCCGACTAACTACAGCAGATCACTAAGGCACTAAACAACTTTTCCAGCACAGAAAACACCCAGAGTTGTTGGCACGTACACTACTACATAAACTGTTTTAAAACAAAATAGATTCGAGTTATAACATTAAAATGAAATTCCTTCAGCCATTATGATGTAGCACACACCAGGCCCAAGAAATCAAATGGGCTCACACATTGACCCAGGGGTTCCATCGGGTTCATTCCACAGGCCCAATTGACTAAGAGCTATTTTGGAATTCCCTTTTTATCATATTTCCTTTTTAATCAGGGAACTAATTATAAATTTATTATTTGATTAGGATTAGGAAAATTCCCAATTTAACTAAAAAGTCTTGGTTGCTGAGAAACAATTTTACTACTCTATATATAGTCCCCCATTGTAGATGCTTATTCATAATTAATAAAAGATTTCCTGAGTTTTCTTCAACTATGGTGTCTTTAATGGAATTGAGTATTTGGGTGTACCATAGTTTAGGAAGCACAGACATGCGGCTAGGGTCCATGTGTCCGCGTCGAACACAAAGCCATGTCCGACACACCAGGAAACTTGTATTTTATTTTTTTAAATTTGGACATGGCAGGGATACGACAGGACATGGCAGGGACACAGAACGGCAGGGTTATTTTAAATTTTTAAATCCCCCTTTTTTTTATTTTTCATTTTTTTTAATCATTGAGTGTGACCAAAGCCTGTTCTCAAAAACCAAAAAAAAAAAAAAAAAAGTGCTAAATGAAGTTTCAAAAGTTCATAAACAATTCATGAACAATTTCAAAGCAAATATAAAATTTCTCATTTTGGCTACCCTCTGTTCTAACTCTTTTTTTCCATTTTTGCTAGTCTTATCTTTTTTTACTTTGTCAATATTAGTTATGTTTTCCTGTTCTATTAACTGTGACATTATGCTTCTTAATTTGGCTAAAAATATAACTATTCTTTAACTTTTTGATTATATATGAAAAAATATATATTTATTATTTACCGTCTCCTAGCCGTGTTCGTATCCTACTTGTTTAGGATTTATCGTATTGCCATATCCATGTCATGTCATATATGTGTCCCGTATCCATATCCGTGCTTCTTAGGCCATAGTGGCTGAATCGATCTTTGAATTCAATCAATCCCTTGGGAGATTGATTTAGTTTTCTAATTGAGGATTGGGGGCTAAGCCAATTTGGTATCAAGGCAAAGTTCCAATCAGCAGAAGGTATCCCCTGTCCCTTCTGCTATTCCATAACTCAAATCCAGAAATTCCAACACAAACTATACCCAATTAGCCTCCATAAACCTATTCCATTCGTTGAACCATCTACAACCCCTTACACCCAAGCCCAGTTGAACCCAACCAACCAAACCAAAACGCCTAAACCCTGCACCCAACCCATCTTGCCTTCCTTCAACCTACAACCTAAACTGATAGCCCCTATCCCCCTCATATAAACCCTATCACCATCCCTCCTCCCAAAACCACCAAAGCTCACCTACGTTTCCAACTGACACTCCATGGGAAGATATTAGCATAGACTTTTGTGTTAGGCCTACTAAAGATTGCCAAAAAAGTTGATTCCATCTTCGTAGTTGTTGATTGTTTCCAAAATAGCTCATTTCATTCCATGTACCAACACAATGTATGCTTACAGAGTCACCTAATTGCTCTTCAAAGAAGTTGTCTGTCTACATGGACTTCCAAACTCCAAAGACATTCATCACCAATCATAACACCAACTTCAAGAGTTACTTTTGGAAGACTTTATGAATGACGGCAAAGACAAAACTTCACTTTTCTATTGCTTACCATCCTCAAAGTGACGGCCAGAGAAAGGTCATTAATTGAAGCCTTGGACAACTATTATGATGCCTTATTCATGACCACATCACAACATGGGATTCAATTTTACCCATGGCTGAATTTGCCTACAACAATTCAGTCAATAGCACCACTGGCATCTAACCATTTGAAGCAATCACAGGTGTTCATCCACACTTACCTATTGATCTCATTCATTTACCCATTGAAGCACGTCCTAGTGTTGAATAAGAAAATTTCATCAAATGCATGCAACAAATACATGATGAAGTTTGATATCATAACACAGCTAACAATGAAAGTTACAAAGCTCGTGTGACAAGCAACATTGTTTTCTCGAGTTTTCTAAAGGAGATATAGTTATGATACGCATCCATTCGTAAGGGTTACCACCAGTAGCTAATAAGAAGTTACATCCACGTAATGTGGGTCCATTCAAAGTGTTGAAGAACCTTAGTTCAGATATCTATGCGTTAGAGTTACCATCCATCGTATCTTGACATCAGTCCAACTTTCAAAGTTGCAAACCTCAAACTTTAACGTGGGCATGACAATGATGGAGAATCTGAAGAACACGTCATGGCACAAGTGTTGAGGCCGTTTATTGGCAAGCTCTTGGTAGTCTATTTTGATGACATCCACATCTATAGCACCTCCAAAGAACAATATCTTAAGCACTTGTGGCAAGTTTGTAGTACATTGCGAAAAGAACAACTATACACAAACCTTAAGAAATGTACATTCATAACAAACAATGTGGCTTTCTTAGGTTTCGTAGTTTCCACCACAGGCATAGCCGTTGACCCTAAGAAAGTTCGTGCAATTGTTGAATGGAAAATTCCATCCAATATACAAGAGGTACATAGCTTTCTTGGACTGGCCACATTTTACCGTAGATTCATCAAAGGCTTCAGTACCATCATGGCTCCAATCACTGACTGCATGAAAAAGGGAGAGTTCTGTTGGAGCCCAGCCGCAGCCGCTACTACCTCCATTCTGGAAATTAAAGCCAAAAAAATATAAGCACCTGTCATGCGGTTGCCCGACTTTTTTAAAGTTTTTGAAGTGGCTTGCGATGCATCTGGTGTTGGAATAGGAGGTGTCTTGAGCCAAGAAGGACACCCGGTCGCTTACTACAGCAAGAAGTTGAATGAGGTAAAGCGAAAGAAATATTCCAATTACGAAAGAGAATTCTACACAATAGTTCAAACTTTTAAGCATTGGCGATATTAACTTTTACCACAACATTTTGTTTTGTTCTCTAATCATGAAGCATTGCAGTACCTAAACTCGCAATCTAAATTAAAAGGGGACCATGCCAAATGGGTTGAACTTGTACAAGAATATACTTTCATGTTAAGACACAAGGTGAGAGTGGATAATAAACCAGCTGATGCGTTAAGTCGCAAAATTCATTTAATTCACTCCATGAATGTCGAAGTCATAGGGTTCGATTGTTTACAAGATGATTACCCAACATGTCCAAATTTCGGGGAATTGTTTGCCACATTATCTGATAACCCTTTGCGCAGTGTTGAGCGATTCACATTGAGAGACGGATATGTCTTTCGAGGTAATCAAATTTCCATTCCCCGTACTTTCATGAGAGAGTTTTTTATTTGCGAACTACACACGGGAGGCGTAGGAGGTCATTTTGGTCGAGATAAGACCATTTTTTCTAGTGGAAAATCGTTTTTACTGGCCGAGTCTCAAACGATACGTTGCGCACACAATTGAGCATTGCCCCACTTACCAATTGGCAAAGCAGCGCAAACAAAATATCGGCCTAAACACTCCCTTACCCATGCTCCACGCACCGTGGCAAGATCTCAACATCAACTCCGTGCTTGGGCTTCTCAGAACATCCAAACAGCATGATTCCATCTTTGTGGTTGTGGACCGTTTCTCCAAAATGGCCCATTTTATCCCTTGTTCAAAAACTTCTGATGCTTCGCACATTGCGAAGATTTTCTTTGAGCGTATTGTCAATCTTCATAGTGTTCCGAAGACAATCATATTTGACAGGGATGTGAAGTGCACTAGCTATTTGTGAAAAACGCTGGAGAAAGTCTTAGGCACCAAATTGCAATTTTTTTCTGCCTATCATCCACAGACTGATGGGCAAACTGAGGTAGTGAACAGAAGTTTGGGAAATCTCTCGAGGTATCTTGTAGGTTAACATGTGTAAACATGGGAATTTGTCTTGCCAGTAGCTGAATTTGCATACAATAGTTCTGTCGATAGGTCCATAGGCATGAGTCCCTTTGAAGTCGTCACTGGTTATAAGCGTAGGATGCCTATAGATCTCATTCCCACGTCATCCATTCATCGTCCATCTGAATCAACTGATGCATGCATCTAACGCATAGATGCATTGCATAATGATATCAGGAAAAGAATTAATTTACATAATGAACAATACAAATCTTCTGCTGATTCACATCGTAGATTCACTGAATTCCAAGTGAATGATGAAGTGATGGTTCACATAAGACCTGAACGATTCCCATAGGGAATTGCAAAGAAGTTATAGGCCCGCAGTACTCGTCCATATAAGATTTTGAAGAGGTGGGTCCTAATGCAGATGTACTAGACATTCCTTCAAATATGGGCGTTAGTTCAACCTTCAATGTTGAGGACCTCGTCTCTTTCCATGGTCCCACACCATCTCCTATTGATCCATATACAGTACTATCTCCTTCCCAGACCCTTTCCAATTTTGAGCCTACATCCTCTTCTCAACTTCCCTAGCCAACTCCACCTCCCAAACCTAAAGCTCTAATGAAGGATGTAGTGGAAGATGTATTGGATAACCAGTTGGTCTCTACCAGGCAAGGAGGCATCCAAAAGTTTCTTGTTAAATGGAAGGATCGACCTTAACACGACAGCACATAGATCACCAGAACTGAATTGCAGCACATTAATCCAGACATTCTTGAGCGCTACGATAGTTTTTTTCTCACCGGAGGTGAAGTTTTTCCAACCAAGGGGAATTGATAGGGACATCATACCAATTCCCCCAATCCATACAAGGTTTATTAGAAAAAAAGGCGCCGGACAGCAGATCAAGCTATGATCTGGATGAATAATCAATATACAAACTTTAATCGCGAGGAAGGCATAAATCCACCATTGGATTACCACCCACAGAAGATCCGGCAGTTAGATTTTGGATGCTCGTATCCGTGAAGAGATGAAGGCCCCATGTGCACAATTTCATTAAAGGCCCCACATTGGGAAGTGTTACATGGGTTGAAATAAAGATCTTTTAAATTCAAGGGTCTTATGTTATAATTCTTAATAGTCTTTCATAAAGAAAAAGGGCCCATATTTTAAATATTTTAGTTTTATTAAGAAACTTAAGTGAGGAGGGGGCCACCACAACTTTAAAAAAAAAATGTGCGCAAACATGTTGCACATGAATCCTGAGATTGTGTGCAACATGCTTGCGCACAAATCCCGAAGGGATCCCCCTCCCTCTCCTTTTTTTTTTTTTTTTGTTTTGTTATTTTTTTTCCTTTTTTAGTTGGAAGGGTTATTGTAGTTCAGATTTGGGGATTTTCTTTTCTTCTTCATGCTATGTTATGAACTTGATTATTGAATAAGAAAAAGGGAGATTGCTTCTTCTTCTTCTTCTTCTTCTTCTTCTTGGGTTTGCAAGCCACCTTCCTTATCTAACCGCCATTAATGCCACCCGCGACTAGAGATTGATGAGAGCCCAATAAAGGCAACCACTATCTTTTCTACTTTTCCCTCCTGCAGAGCTTTACTACAGCCATTATAATTTCAGATCTGCTAAATAGAAGTTGAACCAATACCTTCAGATCTGATGATGAACATTTAGTCCTTATTTTCCCACAAATCCTTTTCCTATAAGTCACAACTCTAAGTGTTGGAAGTCCTATCTTCCATTAGAATCCTACCCCTCAAATCAAAGGATTGTACTATGGGATCTGAGAAAAGGTTTTAGATCTATGGCTGATTCATTACTTGGGAAATTTGTTTACACATGGTTGGCATGATTTTAATTTTCTTTGTTAATTAATTTTATTCCTGATTGCATTGCATCCCATTAAAGCAGATTTCTTGGTGTCTTACATCAAAAATATTGGTTCTAAAGAAACAATTATACTATTCTATATATAATCGAGTCCCCCATTACAAATGCTTATTCCAATTAAAAAAAGATTTCTTGAGTTGTCCTCAATTATGGTGCGTTTTATGGTATTGAGTGTGCCCTAGTTGCTGGGTCCATCTTTGGATCGATCGATCCCTGGGAGATTGATCTTGTTTTCCGATCAAGGATCCAGGGCTACACCACATTAGGGGTTGAATAAAGAAGGGAATGTAGAAAAAGAGGAGAGAAGATGGAACAAGTGAAGAGAGCAGGAAATGTTGACTGATTGAGTAAAATAGTACATGTTTTACTTTTAGACTAACACTGGAAACACATGTTTTATGATTAGAAAAACACTTATTTTTAGTGAAAATAACTAAATAACAAGCCTAGCAAAGTAATCCAGGACTACGTTAAAAAACATGTATTTTATGATACTCCTCTACAATAAACAGAAGAAAAAAAAAAGAGGAAAAAAAAAGGGAAAAAAAAAGTAAATTTACAATGGTTGAAGCTGAGCAGTGCTTTAAAGTTGCACCTGTGCAGTATGGAATACAAGTTAGAGATTTTATTTCTTCCCTTTAAGATAAGCTGGGATCAAACCCAAAATGCCATGGTAGAAAAACAATATAATTTCCAATTGAGTATCAGGATAAATCCTTCATACAAAAATGTCATATGAACTTGGTTACAAATTCTTTCAACCAGCAAAAACATATGACCCTTGATTGCATACACACTTGAGATTAAACAAATTGAAGTCCAACATAATTTACAAGTTTAAAAAATTAGAATTTAAGAATGAACCGAGAGAAATGTGTATAAGAGCATTGAAATTTGCAAATGAATGGTGCAGGATAAGCCAGCCCCAAGTCCAATGAGCTGGAGCCACGGCTTATGGGGTAAAATAGCCCAACCTACTGGATCAGCCTACAATCCAGTGTCTTGTTTTGAAGTGTTATTGTGCGGCACATCATCTGTTACTAAGTTGGTGAGGCCCCTCTCTTCCATAGAAACAACAAGGGACCAATCCCTGGTTATAGCGCTAATGGTGCCTTGGGTGAGAGTGTGTCAATTAGGAATGTTGGGTAATTACCTTTCAAAAAAAAAAAAAAAAAACTGATTCATTGTGGTAAAGTTTATGTTATTTTAGGATTCTATTAAGTATTTAGATTCTTGTTTGCATCAGTATTTGATTAGTTAATTTTCCTTGTTGATTATGAACTTTTTGTCAAGCAAGCTCAAGTCCATTAGGCTCATTTCATGTCAAGCAAGCCCAAGTCCATTAGGCTCATTTATTGTACCTTTTTGTTACGTTGTAATTAGTCAAAGGTTGTTACTTAATTTGTGGCTTTAGTTTAGGATCTAAGATTTGTAATTGATTGTAATTAGGGACTTAATTTGTGGCTTCAGTTTAGGATCTAAGATTTGTAATTGATTGTAATTAGGGACTTAATTTGTGGCTTCAGTTTAGGATCTAAGATTTGTAATTGATTGTAATTAGGGAATTAAACCCTTATATAAGAACAGTCGATCCTCAAAGGAGGCACGACATTCATCTCTCTTATGTTCTGTATTTCATCTCTCTCTAAATATCATGGTATCAGAGCTCGATCATCTGTGATCTTCTCCTACATCATCTTCCAAACATTGGAAGCCAGTAGATGATCATCTGTGATCATTCTCTTCAGCCAGATCATCCTGATCATCTCAGATCCGACGTGGCCCACCTGTGATTCTCACCAACTCATTAGCGGAATCCTACCATCTTGGTCGCCTGAAGCTTCCAGGATTTATGAAGAATTTGTTTCTGATTTATTGATCATCAGAGTCATCTTCCAAGATCTGGAAGCCTTGATCATCCCTGTTCATCTCAGATCTGAAGTGGCCCACCTGCGATCATCATCGCCATTCAGCTGGACCAGCCCATCTTGGTCGTCTAGATTTCTACATTTTTTTTTGAAGATTTTCTCACCATTTATGGATCATCTGAGGTAGGCCATCTACCCTTTATTGTAGAAATTCTGTTTTGTCCATTTCTTTTCATCTCGGCCATCCAAAAGATATTGTTTTGCCAATATCCTTTCCGGACTGCTTTGTGCGGGTTTCTTCCTTCTCTTTAGTCATGGACAAACATGAGATTGCCCTGATTCGCTTTGATGGTACAAATTATACCTCCTGGGCCTTCCAATTTCAAATTTATTTGGAAGGAAAAGAACTCTGGGGACACATTGATGGATCTGAACCTCAACCTGCAGAAGATGATAAGAAAATTTTAGCTTGGAAAACAAAGGATGCTAAAATCAAGACCTGGTTGCTGGGCTCTGTTGAGTCACATTTTATTCTCAACCTCAAACCCTGCCACACTGCCCGTGCAATGTGGGAGTATCTTCAGAAAATTTACCAACAGGGCAATGCTGCTCGCCAGTTTCAATTAGAACTTGAAATCTCACAATTCACTCAAGGCACCCAGTCTATTCAGGAGTATTATAATGGCTTCCGCAGACTGTGGTCCGAATATGATGCGATTAAGTTTGCCTCGGTATCTGCAGCTCTTCTCCAGGAATTACTTCCATTACAGCAATGTAGTCATCGGGATCAGTTTCTTATGAAACTTCGTCTCGAGTTTGAGACAGTTCGATCTAACTTAATGAGCAGGGCTTCTCTTCCTAGCTTGGATGATTGTCTTCAGGAACTTCTACGGGAAGAACAACGTCGGGTCACTCAAACTACACTGGAACAACAGAGATCTGTTGAGACTCCCCTTGCCTATGTTGCTACAACTAGACCACCTTCTAGGGACATCAGTAAAGTTCAGTGCCATACCTGCAAGAAATATGGTCACTATGCAAATCAATGTAAGGCAAAAATCTGCCGATATTGTAAGGCCACTGGTCATGTTCTTGAAGAGTGCAGGAAGAAGAATCGCACTTCTCTTTCCCGCAACTATGTGCAGCCAGCCCCTGGTACTTACAGCGTGCAGTCAGCTCCTAGTGCTTACACTGTGACTACTCCACCATATGCTTCACCTGACTTCAGTGGTTCTCTGCAGTCTGATTCTTCATCCCAACCTGGTTCCTCCCAATCTACGTCAACAACTCCTCTCACCCCTGAGATGGTAAACCAAATGATCATCAATGCCTTAGCTTCCATGCACATCGCAGGTACTGCTTCCTCTCTTTCCAATACCTGGTACTTAGATTCTGGTGCAAGTAACCATATGACCACTTCAGCCCTAAAATTACACAATGTTGTTCCTTACACTGGTCATCTTACTGTCCAAGCTGCCAATGGAGATCATCTTCCTATCACCTCTGTTGGTGATATCCCTAGCCCCTTACCATTAACCAATGTTTTAGTTTCTCCTCATCTTGCTACCAATTTGGTTTCTGTGGGTCAACTTGTTGAAAATAACTGCAATGTTTTGTTTTCTCCTTCTGGTTGTGTTGTGCAGGACCGGGAGTCGGGGGAAGTGATCGCGAGGGGGCCTAAGCGTGGAAGACTTTTTTCCTTACCAGTGTCTTCATTTATTCATGATAAAACTTTACATCAGTTATTTTGTTTTTTCATTAAGAATAATTCTCGGTTGTGGCATAATAGACTAGCTCATCCGACTGCTTCTACAATGTCTACTTTATTTCAATCTGGATTAATAAATAAACCTGTTGATTCTGCTTCTTTTGACTGTGATGCTTGTAAATTAGGGAAGGGTCAAACTTTACCCTTTCCAACTTCTAACACACGGAGCACTACATGTTTTGACTTAATTCACAGTGATGTTTGGGGCATTGCTCCGACCATTTCACATAGTCATTTCAAGTACTTTGTAACATTCATTGATGACTACAGCAGATTTACTTGGATTTATTTATTACATTCAAAGTCTGATGTTCTTAATGCATTTAAATTTTTTGTTCAATATGTTAAAAACCAATTCTCTAAATGCATTAAAACTTTGCGCTCAGACTCAGGGGGGGAGTATGTTTCCAAGGATTTTCAATCATTTTTAAACAATAATGGAATCATTTCCCAACGTACCTGTCCATATACTCCACAACAAAATGGAGTCGCGGAACGGAAAAACAGACATCTTCTTGCTGTCACTAGAACTCTTCTGATTGAAGCATCCGTTCCCCCTCGTTTTTGAACTGAAGCTCTCACCACAGCTGTCTATCTCATAAACCGCCTTCCATCACATACCATTGCTCATTTAACGCCTCATTTTAAATTGTTTGGTCATCATCCTGTGTTTGATCACTTACATACCTTTGGCTGTGTTTGCTTTGTTCATTTACCTCCCACAGAAAGAACGAAACTAACAGCACAATCTCGCAGGTGTGCTTTTTTGGGTTATGCCACTAATCAAAAAGGTTTTGTTTGTTATGATCCCATTGGTCGTCGTATCAGGGTTTCTCGGAATGTTATTTTCTTTGAAAATCAATATTTCTTCCCCACTCACATGGACAGTCCTCATCCCTCTTCCCCAGCTCTCTTACCAGGTTTTTCGGATCAAACCTCTGTTACTCGGTTTAATCCTGCTTTTGTTTACCACCGTCAGGAGAAACCTCCCACTGCGGATGGTCCTCCCCTGTTCTGTATTTCATCTCTCTCTAAATATCACTTTTAATCCTCAGCAAGTAGTCCTAGTCAGAAGGCACAACTTTTTCTTCTTTTCTATAAATATGTAAATCCCCCTTGGGATCAGTACCTCTCTAATTATTGAATAGAAGATTTCCAATTTTGACCAAGGATGCAAATATCGGCCGATACGAAGCGTATCGGCCGATAAATCGGGCGTAGCGCTTCTTTCTAAAAAAAAGCGCCGCTCACAAACGTATCGGCCCGTATCGGCCGATACGCATGCGTATCGGCCGATACGTATCGGCCTGGGGGGTTTAAAACCCCCCAGCCGATTTTTTTACTCACTTTCCCTTTCAACTCCCCTCTTTTCTCCTCTCTTCACAGCTCCAACTCCTCCAAGCCTCTTTTCTTGCCTCCATTTTTCAAATCATCTCAAAAAAACATCAAAATCATCAACAAAAACATCAAAACATCCAAAGATTAAGGTGGCATTTAAGATTCAAGCATCAAGTTCAAAAAAGGTGAGTTTTGAAGCTTTTTTTTTCTACTTTGTGCTTATTTCTCTCTTTTCTTCTATGAATCACTTGAAAATGAGTTGTTGTTGTTAGATCCATGTTCCTCTTTGATCAAGCCCCTCTTTTTTATCACTTTCTTAATTTTTTTTTGAATTTTATTTTCGGATTATTTTATTATTTGAAAAAAAAAATTTATTTTGTTAATGGAAAACCAATCAAATGGGTTGAAAATGGTCCCTAAATGTTAGATCTATGCTTCTCATAGATCAATCCCACATATTTTTGTGTTCTTCTAATTTTTTCATATTTTTTATTTTCGGATTTTTGTATTTTTAAGAAAAAAATTTTTTTTTATAAAAGCAAACTCAATCAAATGGGTTGAAAGTGGTCCCTAAATGTTAGATCTATGCTTCCCATAGATCAATCCTACATATTTTTGTGTTCTTCTAATTTTTTCATATTTTTTATTTTCGGATTTTTGTATTTTTTTTTTAAAAAAAAATTTTTATAGAAGCAAACTCAATCAAATGGGTTGAAAGTGGTCCCTAAATGTTAGATCTATGCTTCCCATAGATCAATCCCACATATTTTTGTGTTCTTCTAATTTTTTGATATTTTTTATTTTCGGATTTTTGTATTTTTTTTAAAAAAATATTTTTTTATAGAAGCAAACTCAATCAAATGGGTTGAAAGTGGTCCCTAAATGTTAGATCTATGCTTCCCATAGATCAATCTCATATATTTTTGTGTCCCTCTAATTTTTTCATATTTTTTATTTTCGATTTTTGTATTTTTTTAAAAAAATATTTTTTTATAAAAGTAAATTGAATCAAATGGGTTGAAAATGGTCACTAAATATTAGATCTATGTTTCCCATAGATCAATCCTACATATTTTTGTGTTCTTTTAATTTTTTTCATATTTTTTATTTTCGGATTTTTGTATTTTTAAAAAAAAATATTTTTGTATAAAAGTAAACTGAATCAAATGGGTTGAAAATAGTCCCCAAATGTTATCTCTATGTTTCCCATATATCAATCCCAATTCCCACCCACGTAGATGCGTGTTATTCTAATTTTTTCATGTTTTTGAAATTTATTTAAATTTTAACCTATTACTTTTAAATCTTGTTTAGGTATTGTGACGTGAAAAAATGCCGCGTGATATAGATCTTGCATGGAGCTATGGTGAGGCAATTGAAAACAATCGGTTGAAGATTAAGTGCAAGTTTTGTCACAAAGTGACCCATGGGGGCATTACAAGATTTAAACAACATTTGGCCCATGTGCAAGGCAATGTTGCAGGGTGTCCTGAAGTGTCGAAAGAAGTTAGGGAGCAAATGAAAATTTTATTGAATCAAACAAAACAGAGAAAAGTACAAATTAAAGAGAAGAAGCAGCAAGGTGTTGATGCAGCACGCCATGATGTATTTGGGGATGAAGGTCTTGGTACTGCTTCTGATGATGAGTTTGATGACCCAGAAATGATGGCTGCACGCCGAGAGTCCCTTATGTCGTGCCAAGAAGAAGCAGAGCGTCGAGCCTATAGACAGCGTAGAAACTATGATGAAGGTGGCTCATCTGGTGCAACAAGCAAGGGCAAAGGCATTGCGGGTAAAATGCGTAGAGCATTTAGCACCCGACAGCGGGATGATGATATAGAGATTATTTCTACTCGGATGGCTACACCTACACAAACTAGAAGAGGGGTTAGTTTTGTTGATCTTTTCGCACATAGATCGGAGGCAGCTAAGCAACCAAAAATCTCTAATGTTGTCAAGGGTGTCATGAAGGCTGCAAGAGAAAAATTAGCCAAAGCTACAGCAAAATGGCTAATTCATAAGAATATACCCCCTACCGCAATTGATTCTCCTTATTTTCAGACAATTCTTGATGTTGCGGCTCAAGCTGGGCGGGGTATTACGTCGCCATCCGTGTATGATGTGGGCACCAAGTACCTTGAAGAAGAGTATAAAGAAATAAAGGCTTGGGTAGAGACGTTTAGGCCCATGTGGGGGCAAAATGGAGTCACTATTATGTGTGACGGGTGGCCAAGTGGCACCCAAACACAATTAATTAACTTTTTGGTGTATAATGTCACTGGGACCGTCTTTGTGAAGTCCGTTGATGCATCTGAAGAGAAACGGACAGCAGATTATATTTATAGGCTTATGGATAAAGTTGTAGAAAGTGTTGGAGAGGAGAACATTGTCCAAATTATGACAGACAATGGAGCTAATTTCAGAAGGCTGGTCTTCTTTTAATGGAAAAGAGGACACATTTATTTTGGACCCCATGTGCAGCACACTGCATTGACCTTATAATGGAGGATATTGGAAAGAAGAAGAATGTGGCTGCTGCAATCAAGGCATGCAGAGGCATTACAAGGTTCATATACGACCATTCATGGCTCTTAAGCTTGATGAAGAGATTCACAAACAATCATGCCTTAGTGCGTCCGGCATCCACTAGATTTGCTACCCATTTTATTGCTATGGAAAGCCTTGTACGTTGGAGAACGGAGCTAATTCAGATGTTTTCATCAGAAGAATGGCTTCGTTCGAAATGGGGCAAAGCAACACATGGTCCGGAGTTTGACATCCCAATTCTAATGAGGGATAATAAATTTTGGGCCAAAGTAGAGAACATATTAAAGGCATATGAACCTTTAGTGAAAGTGTTGCGGCTTGTAGATGCTGATGAAAAGCCAACAATGGGGTACATTTATGAAGCAATTGATCGGGCAAAGCAAGCCATTATAGAAAATTGCCGATATCATGATGATTATATAAAAATTATTGATGCCCGGTGGAACGATCAGTTGCACCATCCATTGCATGCTGCAGGTTATTTTTTAAATCCTGAATTCTACTATCGCAATGCCTCACACCACACTGAAGCAATAGATACGGAATTGCGAGTAGGATTAAGGACAGTGTTGAAAAGAATTTTGAGTGAAGATGATCATATCGAAGCTATACAAGAGGTAAGCTAATTAAGAAATTTATTTAATCTTTTAAATATATTTTAGATAATTGTATTGATATGGTGTACTTATTTATTTCTAATTTTTTGCATTTCAGATTTCCACTTATACACATAAAAGAGGAACTTTCGCTGACCCTTTTGTACAGCGAGCGATTGGAAAATGTTCACCTGGTAGTTATACTTATATGCAATTGACAATACATAGAAAAGGAACTTTCTACGATTTAAAGATGTCTAATTTTTTTTATTTTTTTTGTATTCTAGCTGATTGGTGGGAGAGTTTTGGAGAGAGTACTCCACATCTAAGGAGAGCAGTCATTCGCATCCTTAGTCAAACAACAACATCATCAAATTGTGAAAGGAATTGGAGCACTTTCTCCACGATCCATACGAAGCCCAGGAATCAGATAACCATGAGAAAACTCAACAAATTGGTATACTGCCATTACAATCTCAAGTTGAGGAACAAAAATAGAGAGAGAAAGGCAAGGGATGATCCTACTTATTGTCCAATTAATTTGGATCACATATTCAGAGACGATGATCCCTTACTTCCATGGATAGCCGAGACTGAAGATCCATTGTTAGATTCAGATCCGGGCTTTCAGCAAGAAGTACAACGTTTAATTGCTGAAGATGTACAAATGTCAGGAGGACGGCCACCTCAAGGAGAAAGAAGTAGTGGAAGTGCAAGTGTATCTAGAGGGAAGGAGCCAGCTCATATTATGTCATCATCTGAAGATAGTAGTTCTACTGTTGCTTCTTCCAGTAGCCATGGTGGAGGTCCTGGAGGACATGGAGGAGACGGAGGAGATAGCGGGACAGGTGGCACTGCTGAGTCTTATCAATATGATGAAGAAGAAAATGTCATTCCTGTTGAGACCGTAGATGAGTTTCCCGAACAATCAAGAATGGCTCCACAACGTGCTTATCAAAGGCGACGGAAAGTGTCATCGCCCGCAGACATAGATGAGCAAGGGAATGTGGGTGGAAGTGGAAATGTAGGAGGGGAACAAACAGCATCTTCGAACCCTATTTATAATGTTCCACTTCCACATTCAGACTACAGGCCGTATCCTCATGAACCATCACAATATTATCAGTATGGTCATGTGCAACAAGAAGAAGAACAATCTTCGGCTTCAGGGTCTTACTCATATGGTGACTATGATGATAGTCAACCTCAATATAGATATCCACCTCCTCCAAGCTCCTTTAATTTCTTCTTTGCAATGCAAGATCCCAATGCTCACCAATATCAAATTCAATTTGGGGAGAATGTGCAATATAATAGGGGCACAAACACAACAAATGATGATGAAGATGATGACACTGATAGCAATGTGATTCCTGGAAGACATTCCCTTTGGTATTAGATTAGAGCTAATCAGCAAGGTATTCCTCCATTACAAAGTCTTTGCTCTTTAAGTAGATTAGTATATTGTTTTTTTATAAAGTTTGAACGTAGTTTATCTTTCATTCTTGAATGAATCTTGATGAAATTTGTTTATAACATTTTTTATTTAAGCCTTAAGTTACTGTTTAAGTTGACATAACTAAACAACATGATTCCACATGAAAAACATTGATTATTCATATTCTTTTCTATTGATACAGCGATACAGGATCTAATGCAATGAGGGGACCGCTACATACTCATATACTAGTTGCTTTTGCAAAACAAACACATATTCCATCATTTTCCAATATTCTGGATTTTCTGGAATTTTTTCGGATTTTTTTGAAGACTTTTTTAATTCACACCGCTACGCCGCTACGTATCGCCCGCTACGTATTGTTTTGGCGACGGGCCGCTACGCCCGCCGCAACTGCTATTTGCATCCTTGGTTTTGACATTAATAATTGCTGTTACTCTGCTCAAGCATTCTACCATGTTTCAAACCCTTCTGGATTTGGCCAAATCCCATCTGTCGATTTGACCCATTTGATCTTGGATCCCAGGCTGCAACAATGAACTAGGAGCAACCACAACAGCTCATCAAAGTAAACCTATAGTTTAGAAATGTTCAATAAAGCAAAACGAAAGTTCTTAAGTTGAGGCTGTAAAACTGAAGGTGCGCCCCACTTTAAAAACACCTCCTTTTTTTTTTTGCATGAAAACCACCCTTGAGGTCAATCTAGCCACCCATCCCAAACGAATAGTCACAAGTTCAAATTTGACACTCATCCAACTTTTCCTCACCATTCAAAAAAAAAAATCGTAAGAAAATGATGGATTCAAAATGATGCATTCAAAACCATTAATTTTAGGACCATGGATCGAAGGGTTAGGATGATCTTATGGCATCTAAATTTTGCATAGGTAGGTCTCATAAAGATCTTTCCATCCAATAAACTTCCACGATCATCATGCATCCCAGTGGTTCTGACTAGGTGGGGCATTTTGCTCCTAAAAAACACCTAGGCATTTTCTAGCTCTGCCCATATATATCAAACTACCTAACCAATATATCATTTATCTGCACAATGCATTTTGAACCTAATATCCTATGATGCATGGATACTTCAAAATGCACAATGTATCATGTGATATCATATCCGATACTTCACTTTGTACATGTAAAATTTGTGTCTCCATTGTGTCTATGGCGTGTCCCTGCCATATCCATGCTGTGTCTAAGCATCATGGCTAATATCATACTACCTCACCAATATTAAAATAAAGATTTAATGATGAAGTACATATACCTGTATGAATATACTTCAATGCTCGGAGCATCTGATAAAGAAAAAACTGATGATGTTCCTTTGTCAAGTCATTATTAGCTTTGATTACTTGGTGGAGATCTGAATCCATGAGCTCAAAGACAACATAAATATCTTTAAAATTTCTTCTTGAGGGTGGCAACATTATATGTTTGATTGCTACAATGTCAGGATGGCGAAGAAGCCTGAGAAGCTTGATCTCACGGAGGATTCGAGCAGAATCAGAAATATTTTCAAAGATGTCATGCATTTTCTTAATTGCCACTTTTTCTCCGGTATGTGTATCAACGGCTGAGCACACAACACCATAGCTTCCTTTTCCTATTACCTCCCGAATCTTGTATCTGTTTGCATCCCCATATTGAGTGAAAAAGTCCATCTCAGGTTGACTCTGCAACAATAATAGAAGCAAGTCAGTTTTCATGAACAAGTCCATCTCGACTCCACCAAAATTAAATCTGGCTACTGTATCATGATTCATGAGTTGTGACAAACAAATGGAACCACAGTTATAGCAAAATGAACATGAAATCAACAAAACCAAAATGTAAAGCGACAATCTATTGCTAAACCAGATAGTTCCGTCTACAAGCAATTTGCAATCAACTACAGGAACAATGTAGGTCTAATTTCACACAGCCAAATTATCAAGAAAACCAATTTGAGGTATTGGCCCTCATTCAATTCTCTGTAGAAACTAAAAATAGAAACTGTACATAGACAAAGATGATGATCAAGAAATTCTAAATTAAATGACAATAAATGTCGAAAATTATGCAGGTTCTTTCTACATAACAATTGCCACATATGAAAACCATATAGTTTACATTATACAATTCTCTTAGATTCCCCTTTCCTTTCTCAAGAGAAGCAAAATATTTTCACATCTATCTTGTTTTCACACTTCCTTAGACATTGGAATATGACAACATCACGCAAAAATGATTCAGAAAAAAAAAAATAATCAGAGTGCAACTAGACTTTTAAGATATGGAAATAAAGATCGGCAGTTGCTCCGACAGAAGTATTATTCAGTTAACGGTCCTGCATCTTCAACCCGTGTCATGTTGCATGACACCATAAAAAGCCCACTGTCATAACACAACAGCTGGTCATTTCTTGGAAGATAGAAGTATGGAATGTGCAAATGATAGGTGAAAAAAAAAAAAGTGGGGGACTACTTCATTATCATCAATAACAGAAACAAAATTTCTCTTTTCGAAAAGATTACCCTATCCACCGTCTGTAATTTCACAAAGAGGGAAGAAAAGTGACAACTGTTGCATTGAGGGAAACACAAATAGAGGATTACAGAGATCAGTTGTTCAATGAATGGTAATCATAATCTTCAATAACAAGCAACTGAAATCCCAATTCTTTCCAAAGCAACATGCAGTTCCAAACTGATCCAACAGATAATTTCAGTTTCTTCTAGATGTACAAGAAGCTAAGCTTTGGGTCCAACCCAAAAGACTAAATAGAAAACGCTAAAGAGGCATAAATGGACAGACAACAAAACAGAATCAAGCCCCACTTTCGGCAATGGAATCAGATGCTCTTCTGTGGAAGTATGGCTCACAAAATAGCGCGTGAGACTGAAGCGGCGAACGTTGAAACAAAGATTCTTGGGGGAAAGAGCAACAAGCACTGGTGTTGTCCCAAAAGAACAATCACCGAAAGTTTTTACACAAAGCAAAGGAATTACCAGCTTCCAACCCGTAGCACAAAACGTTTAAGGCCAAAAAAAGGGCAAACAGTAGTAGAAAATACAATCTATCATTACATTTCCAACAGATAGTACAATCCGTGACAAATGAACAATAACAGAAAGAACCGACCCAATTCAATCGAAAGATTCCAGTATATTCCAGCATAACTTCTAAGAAGAACAAAGAGGCCCTTTTGATGAGATGCTTGACATTCAGATCTAAATCTCAATCGCAAGAATTCCTGATCCGACCAGAAAACCCAATCTTTCTCAATCCAAAGATTTCATGAAGAGTTGGATGAGTTTCTTCTTTTTTATAGATCTAGAACAAAAGGGATCTGTACGAGCTTCAGTTTTTTTCACGATTTCAAATCAGACCCAGAGGCCCTTACCTTATTCCGCTGCTGTTGCTGCATTTTCTGTGAATCCAAACCGTCCAAAGATCCCACCTTTTTTCTGCTCAAACGACAATGAAACGCCCAAACAAAAGAGAAATCAGCCGCATTACCCCCATCTACCCCTGCTCCGGATCACAAACCCGAAATCCCATCTCGCTCGCTTCGAATTCGTTGCGACACATAGAGATCGAACCAAAGCACTCGTGCAATCGGATTCCAGCATCACGAAATCGACGACCGTAGAGAGAGGATTCGACGATCCACCTTCTGCATCGCTGGATTGGAGAGGGAGAATTCGGGACCGTATGCGTAGAAATACGTATGGTATATGAGACGATTTCGTAACTCTCTCTTCAGCTATCAAGATCTGAAGACACAAACCATAGATATGTGAGAGAGAAAGAAGAAGAAGAAGAAGAAGAAGAAGATAGAAATTCTTCCTGCATCGGTCGATGGGGTTTTTGAAGTCTTCGTAGAAGAGAGCGTATGGATATAGCAGTGGTCGTATAAAGTAATTAGTTTGGTAATGGAGGGTATTCTGTTTCGTGTTTTGATGCACAAGAAAGCACACGAAACAACATATATTTTGTAAAATATAATCTTTCATTTTCAAAAAAAAAAATTTACCCGTTTACCAATCCAAGGAAAATACTAAGAAAAATTCATTTTTTACAAAAAAAAAAAGCTCAATATTCTTTCCTACACCGCTCCTATACAAGATAAAAATCTTTCAAAACGGTCATTATAAAGTGCTAGAATAAAGTAAAGACTTTAATTCACAAATCTATCATAATGTATTTAGTTAAATATATGGTAAAATAGTAAGGTAAATGTCACATTATGATAAAGATGGGGTAAAGTAAAATTTGAATAAAGCATATAGTGAAGAAAATAGGAGGGAATAGTAAAATAGTTTCTTTTTTATTTGACTTTACTTTATAGCATTTACTGTATTTTTATATGGTAAATAAAAAGTGACTTGTTTATATGTACAGTAAGGAAAAATAAAGATTAATATCACATCATGGTAAAAGATAAAGTAAAATAAGTCAGATACAGTGGTTGAGTAAAATAACGACTTAATTTATCATGATGTATTTGTTTACATATATAGTAAAGCAAAGTAAAGGTAAATATTACATCATGGTAAAGACGGGGTAAAGTAAAAGTTGGATAAAGAACACGGTGAAGTAAATTGGAAAGGAATGGTAAAGTAGTTTCTTTTTGTTTGATTATCACATTTTATTAGAATTTTACATGGCAAATGAAAAATGACTTATTTTTCTATGTGGTGAAGTAAAATAAAGATTAATATTACACCTTAGTAAAAGGTGAGGTAAAATAAGGTCAGGTAAAATAAGTCAAATAAAGTAATAAAGTAAAGACTTTACTTTACTAAATCTATCATGATGTATTTA
Organism: Sextonia rubra; assembly: GCA_037013555.1. Taxonomy (NCBI): domain Eukaryota; kingdom Viridiplantae; phylum Streptophyta; class Magnoliopsida; order Laurales; family Lauraceae; genus Sextonia; species Sextonia rubra. Next base: position 15,663,182 of record JASUAD010000011.1, read on the forward strand.
TTTACATGTATGGCAAATAAGTAAAGGTAACTGTCACGTCATGGTAAAGATGGGGTAAAGTAAAAGTTGGATAAAGTATATGGTGAAGTAAAGTTGGGGGAATGGTAAAGTAGTTTCATATTTGTCTCTACATTATCACATTTTACCATAATTTATATGGAAAATAGAAAGTGACATGTGATAAAGTGACTTGTTTATTTATGTGGTAAACTAAAATAAATATTAATATCACATCATAGTAGAAGGTGAGATAAAATAAGGTAAGATAAAGTATGTGGTGAAGTAAAGTGGGAAAGAAAGTTGTAAAGATGTTGTTTTTTGTATTTACTTTACTTTACTACACTTTACCATAATTTTACATGATGAAAAAAAAACAACTTATGGTAAAAATAGTGTGGCAGTTGAACTTTACTTGACCACACTACTATTTTTATCCATGAATTATAAATTACATATAAATCAAAATACTTAATAAGAAATTATTCTAATAATGAAGTTTACTTTATTCATAGTATCCAAACAACTATATTTTAAATCAGTAATATTATTCAAAAATTGCCAAACAGTAAAAATATTACAATATTTTACTATTACACCATCCTATTTTATACTATTTAATTCTTACAATATTTAAATCTATAAATTTTTATTCTATAAACATCCAAACGGGCCTTAAGGTTTATTTCTCAACACATATAGTTAAATTTTCTTTAGAGCTTCTAAATTCACCTTTTTTTCACACCCTCTTTCTCCCTACACCCACTATTCTATTTGAAAAATATTTGATTTTTCTTTCCACTCCCCATTATACCTAGGGCATGTTTGTTTACTTTTCCATAGAAAACCGAATTTTTATGCATTTAGTGGAGCATATTTCCATGGAACTACTTTTTTGCGAGTTTTTTTCTTGATAAGGTTGGAAATAAAGTTCCTATCGGAGGCCATCAAACTTCTATTTCTAAGTAAGAGTTGCCTCCTTTATTAGGTCATTTCCTATTAGGAGTTGCTATATGTACACCAAATTGGACTCTCTTCTACGTTGCTTGAAAAATAAAATTAAAAATTTCCAAAATACCCCTACCCCTTCTCTCCCTATACACTTTCTTTCTCGTCCTCTTCTCTTTCCCCACCTTCCCTCCAGCCAGTGACGAGATCTGGCGGCAAAGGGGGACTCCCCTCTCCCTCCCCTCCCTCTCCCTCTTCCTCTTCCTCTCATTCCCTTTATTCTCTCTCCCTCCCTCTCCCCTTCCTCCCCTTTTCTCTCTTTCTTCCTGAGGCCTCTCCTTATAAGGAGACCCTCATCTCCCTGTTACAAGGAAATCATCAACACTCATGAAGAGGGAGAAATGGGGAGGAAGGACAGAGGGAGGGAGAGGAAAAGAGGAAGAGGAGGAGGGAGAGGAAGAGGAAGAGGGAGAGGGAGAGGGGGGTCCCCTTCCGCTAGAGCTCATCATCAGCCAGAGGGAACGTGGGGGGAGAGTGTGAGAGAGAGAGAGAGAGAGAAATGGGTGGGGGTATTTTGGAGATTTTTTATTTTTTTTAATTTTATTTTTAAGGCTATATAAAAAGAGTCCAAACTAGTGTACATCTAGCAGCTCTCTTTAATTCCTATTTCATTTCCACATTAGAACCTTAGTCGTTTCCACTCCTCTCCAAAGCTTCCACAGGACCATGACCCTAAATTATTAAGGCTATATAAAAAGAGTCCAAACTAGTGTACATCTAGTAGCTCTCTTTAATTCCTATTTCATTTCCACATTAGAACCTTAGTCGTTTCCACTCCTCTCCAAAGCTTCCACAGGACCATGACCTTTTCTAATAAAGAAGCCCACCCCAAGCCACTTCCCCCACCCTCTCTTTGTCTCTCTTCTCTGTTACAACCCCCAACCCCTGTGACCCTTTTTCTATCTCTCTGAATTGACAAGCCCCCACCCACTCTCTTTGAAATGGTGTTGATGGATTGATTGGAAATAGCTTCTACTAGCTATATTTGTTTTGAATTTGCTTAGAAAAGAGACTCTTTTATTTATTCATATTTACGAAAAAAATGAACTTTCACGAATGCTTGGTGGATAGTATGGAGGCTTTTATTGTTATTATTGTTCTCATATTTTTAAGCTATGGTGATTTCGTACCTAATTTGATATGGATCTGGCGGACAACCAGCTATTGGTGCTCACTCAAATTGAAGGAAAGGATGACCTTGGTTCAGTGGAGTTTGTTTTAATGAATATATGCAAAAGAGAGGGGTGTATGGGTCACACAAAAGATTTTAGTTTATTTTCCAATGCTTCGCGTTTTCATCATAAGCAATCAACTTTGAATTTTTTAAAGCATATCACAGCATTTTATAATTACTTTTTTGAAGGCTCTATGACAAAAAATGGAAAAAAAATCCTATTGTTTATGAAAGCATGCATCGTTTCAATTTCAACCGAAAAAAAGTACCACATTAGTATTTTGATATACATCTATTGTAAGAAAAGATTAAGGTGTAAATGTGAAAGATAATGAAAGAGTATAATGTGAAGGAGACTTGGACTAAAATGTATAATATTAGGTGGCCCACTTGGCTTACCACCTATGATGGGAAATCTTGGCCTTTTTGATTGATGATGAAAGGGTCAGTCAATTTATACTACATCAAGCCTTGTAAAATACCATTCTCTGATCCTTTTCTAGTTATTGGAGTATAATTGGAGTGGGCCATGGAGCCAAAATTATATATTGATTTAACAATATGTTGAAGTTGGACCATTTTTTCTAAATATGGGAAATCTTCTGCGGAACTTCTTTTCTATGGTATCCAATTACCATGGAAACTGCTGCTATGGCAAATTCCTATTTTTGTAGAAATTGTGCATATACAAATGTGCCTTAAAGTAACTTCTCCTTCCCCACCTGCCCCTCCACCCCTTCCCCACACCGCTCAGAGGGGGAGAGATGGAGATAGAGAGGGAAAGAGAGCAAGAGAGTGAGAGAGAGGAATAGGGAGAGGGTGTGAGAGGGAGACAGAGAGAGGTAGTGAGAAGGAGAGAGCAAGAGAGAGGGAGAACAAAGAAAGAGGGAGAGGGAGGGGGAGAGAAAGGGAAAGGAAGAGAACGGAGATCTTAGAAACTCTCTAAATATATGAGATTTTAGAAACTCTCTAACTATATGAGATTTTAGAACATCTCCAACCAAAATGTTGGTTTTTTTTTTTTTTTTGGTCTCTTTTGGGAGATGTAGAGTTTCATTTTGAAGGCTTATGGCAATTTCAAAGTTTGAAATTTCAAATCTCTAAAAGTAGGAATTCCAACTGTTGTGCTTGTTATTTTATTATATTGTTTTAATTCTTGTGAGACCTACATCATAAAAAGCTTTTTAGAACCTTAAAAACCTTTTGCATTCTCATGAAACCCACATAATAAAATATTCAAAAAATAAATAATTGGCATGTTGTTTTTTCCTATGCCAAATTGGGCATCCCAACATTATATGCCAAATGCCATGCTAGGTTAGGCATTTTTGGTAGAGTCTTCAAATGGCTCTTTTTTTTTTTATACTGTTCGAACTGCCATGTGCTATTTGAGATCTCAAATGGAGATGCTCTTAGGGCATGTGTTTTCACAAGGATTCAAGCCAGAATAAAATTAAAATTTAAGGATAAAATAAATAGACAAAGAAAAACAAGGAGATTGAAAGTAAAAGACAAAATAATGAATATAATAAGCGGCTACTCTTAAAAAAGTACTCTCAAAGACCAAAACAATTCTCCTAAGTCCTTGTTCTTTGCAAAATAGTAAACTAGAAAAGGGTTTAGATAAATCCTAAAATTATACTCAAATATATACCATAATAAAGTGAGGTGGAGGGACTCGTTTTCTGTTTCAAATTAAATGTAAATTTAAATCCTTTTACTTTGCTCCAACCCAAATGCATAAAAAGTAATTAATCTCTCACTTATTTCAAACTCACTCCTTTTTAACTTTATCTCACATCCTACTTCTCCTCTTCCTCCCCTAATGCAAACAAGCATATCCTAATATGTATTTGGTTTTTGGGGTAAAATGAGGATTTTCATGTAGATTTTGAGGATGTACCCACAAATTTTTTTTATTTTTGGAAGTAAACTCAAAGTATTAATATAGATTTTGGAAGCACACCATGGTTTGACAGGTGTAACCACACCCAAGTGTTTATACTTGAATTTGCCTATGCTTTCTTATGTATTAAGCTAGTTATCACTAAAATTAAAAATAATAATAATAACACGAGGATTTTATGGGAAAAACCCCCTAAATGTTCACTAAATACAATTAGACCTTAATTAACTATGTGCACCAATCGGGTCCCCTGGGCCTGAATTTGTGCAAAAAATTTTCGTTTTTATATGTGAGGCTTGTGTCACTCAACAGAACCTATATACCCTGCAAAAGACCATTTTTTTTCTTTCTTTGTCTTTCCCTTTTCTTCTTCCTTTCCTAGCTGCGTGAAGTTGCTGCTCCTCCCTTTCTTCCTTCTAGGCCCTTTGTCCCACACCAATTTGGAGTAGAAATCCTACCATTTCACATCTTGATTTGGGTCATTCTTCCTTTATTGTTTAAGTTTTTGGTCATGGTTGTGTCTCACACCGATTTGGCATCTTCTAGATGTCATGGTCTTCCTCTTCTTTATCTTCTTTAAAGTGCCAACTCCTTTACGATACCACAATTACATACAAAGGTATATTGTCTCCCATATGATGTATTTCAAGGTTTCATTTGCAGTAAACAATAGAGTTGTATGCATTTATTGTTTCCCCAAAAAGATTGACATATTTTAGTTTGTATGCTTGAATAGCTGAGCATTTTTTATGGTTGGTTGAAGAAGAAACTACAATGGTATGTGGATTTTAATATTTGTTTGAAAAAGAATATTGTAATGGTTTTTTGCCACATAGATATTTGATAAAATGCCCTAAAGAGATTAAGGATTCATTATGCTCAAATTTGTTATATATGTTGCATAAATTTGTATTTGAAACTCTATTATTGGTGCAGTCTCCCAACTGAGACTATTATTGGGCATGGTTACATTTGTTTTCAGATTATAGATGATTGATAAAGAGCATGCATCACATTTGAGCTGATAGAACAATGTGGAATTGTTAGAGTTTAGAGAATAATGGAATGATTATTGGTGCCCTCTCCCAATTGAGTCTAATATTGGGCATGGTTACTTTAAGTCTTCCCCCACACTCACCTCTTTCCCACATAGTTGTTGACATATTAGTTTGTTCCACATGTGTTATTTATGATAGTGTTTGAAATTTATTAAACTTTTAAACTTTCGACGTAGAGTTGTATTGTATTCATTGCATAGTGTTCATTGTAACGTGTTGACTTGCAGTGATTTACTAAAATGTTATCTGATCAAGCTTTTCATGTATCATAATTTATCTTAAATGGAGCGGTATATATTCCTCCACACCATTTTATATTTAGATTTAATGTTTTATTGATAAACTAATTGAAAATGTTTGCAATTACCAATGACAGGATCTAGGGACATAGATACCATGCCACTAACCCCGATAAACAAATGTGGGTATTAAATAAAACCCAAAGAGGATATATAAGACATGCCGATCTCGAGCATCTATCAGTGATAGACTTTATGAGAATTGATCATACATTGATTTCCAGTTTGGCATAGAGATGGTGTCTGGAAACCAACACTTTCCGTCTCCCCGCCAGTGAAGTAACAATCACGCTAGAAGATGTTGCATATTTATATGAGCTGCTAATTGATGGTGACATCGTCATCGGTAGAACATTTCCAAACATTAGTGTAGTAGAAGTGTGTAAGGAGATGCTTAGACTAACCCCTATTCTGGACAAGATACAGGTGGATTAACTGTAAATTTCAAATGGCTTGAAATCAAAGAAGAAGAACGATATACGGATGACCAGGGCCTATTGCTTCTTTTTGGTTTGTGGATAGATTTTTCCTAATTCTAATGGTGCCCATGGTCCGGCATAGATGCTTGATCCTAATTCTATACTATTTGTATAGAATGCTAAAACGAGTCATTCAATTGTTGAAGGGGGAAGGAATACGTGAGGAGGAGGAGGAGAAGGAAAAGAAGGAGCTAGAAGAGAATAAGGAGAACAATAAGACAAGTAAGATCACAAGGTTAAAGACTGTAACGGACACAATGCAATTGCTATGAGTTAGTAGAATATATATTTGTTCTTGATTTTGTAAATTTTGTTAATATAATCTAGTGTATCCAATATAATTAGTATACTTTGTTTCATAATTTGTGTATATATGGGCATACACAAAAATGAGCATAGGCAGATACCCCCTCTACAATCCAAGTTGGACGAACGACATTCAATTTCCACTATTTTAGACTTGAAAGTTGAGGATCGAAGAGAGAAAAGTGTTGATAAATTTGAGGGAGATTTGTCGACAACTAAACACTCTGAGTGGTGATGGGATAATTTTTTATAGCACATTCTCCTTTTAAATTTTAAAAATTTTCTTTGTATGTCATATACGGTTAACTTGGGTAGATCTTTTTAAAACTTTCAGGATCTTCAAATTCACGGCCTAACCACATCTCCTGTGTAGATTAATGCCCAAAATCGGTAACAACCTTAATAGGAACCATATTGCCTTCAGAGGTATCAATCAAAGGAGAAATATCTTGAAGGAGTGGAGAAACATAGGGTGTTGCTATACAACCAATATTTACATCACCAACAACAATTTTATCAGTAATGTCTACTCTTTCCACCACATCTACATCAACATAAGTATCTTCTAGTATACTTTCAATGGTATGAATATCAGGTATCGATTTAAATTTCATATCATTATCTTCACAAAGATTGACAGTACGAAATTTAGCACCATGCGTAGGATGTTTATGCATCTCCACAAAATCCCTATTTCTACTTAGATTGTTACTTCATCATGATAAGTTGAACGGACCTCAATCGAACTTGACCTTCATTAGATACATGTAAATATATGTTAATATTAGACAAAACAACTTGCACAACCGTATATTAAGTGCCATTAATAAAATACTTGAGAAACCAATTATCAAACCTTCTTTGCACTCCACCAAGGTTTATGTAGGAAATTTCGCAATACGATTAGTTTGCTTGTCCACATAGTAACTTCTACTTAGCACTGATACTTTATCATGAGTAGTTGGACACACCCCCATCAAATGTGGCCTTCAATTAATACAAGCACAATTTATTAATATTGCATAAAATATTATATATATGTTTAACAAAAACCATTTATTGTTTGCTCTCCAAAAATGTTTGCACCATACAACATGCTTCTATAGATATATAAATATATCTCATCTATAACTTTTCTCATTGATCTCCACATATAACTCATATCATTATCTTCTTCAATGGTAATCAATGAGGTAACACAACCATTTTGACGTAGATAACAAATGTTAATCTCATCACAAGAACAATTTAATTTTGATGCTTCAATTGCTATCTTAAGTAATGAGCTGAATGAAATATTAGGTCATATGAACCTCGTCTTCACTTGTCCACCTTCATATACTAGATGTTGGTCATGAAATTTAACGTCCTTATCATAGTGAAATATGATAAATCTCTCATCAATGTTTGACATTCTTTTATTAGAAATGGTTTAGTAAACATTAACATTATATTACAAAAATATAAACATGAAAAAATAAGCTAAAAATAGTATTCTTGAATATATATTCATTTTCAAACATTCACCTTCATGTTCAAACATTCACAACTACACTAATCTTTAAACATATTCATTTCCATTTACATACAACAATTATAATATTGAAATATAAGACACAATTCAAATCATAAATTAAAATAAAAAAGCATGAAGAAACACTTGCTACTTTAGTAAAATGCATGGATGAGAGATGAATCCCATCTACTTACAACAAAGAGAATGTTGAAAAAAAGACACAGAGAATGGTAAAATAAGAGAAAGAAGCATAAAAAGATAAATCTAGTTCAGTGAAATAGATGGATTGGAGATGAATGGGACATGTTATACCATTTTGTATGGATGTGATATCGCAAAGAAGTTGACACTTTAGATAAAGATGAAGAAAAATAGGAAGGAGAACTCAAATCCGTGGGGAAATCAAACACGATGTTCAAGGACCCTCTAAAATTTCAATATATATATGATATTACAATCCAATTAGGTTGGGAACAAAGCTGCGAAGGAGGAAGGAGCATCAGTATCACATGGAAGAGGAGAAAGAAAAGAAGTAAGGAAGAAAAAAGAAAAAAAGGGATTTTACGGGTTATAAACCTTAGATTGAGTGATGTTGTAATTTTTTTTTTCTATTTTGCACATATCAAACCCCATGAACCAAATTAGTACATGTCAAGAAATTGGGACTAATTGTGATTGCTATACATTTAGGGGATTTTTTCCCTAAAATCCTCTAATCATGTTATCCCTGGAGCCCATGCATTTTTTTCTATTACGATTCTCACATCTATAAAATATATAAACTAAACATGCATCGAATAAATATGAATACTTGAGAAATAGTCTCCTAAATTGCTGCCAGGGTTTAAGAACTATTAACTATTAGTTTCAAATAATTCATAGATTGATTAGCTAAAACTATCCTAATTAATCCTTTGAGGTCAGTCCCATAAATCTATTAGTGGGGCTCGGTAAGAAATTCAAGCTGTTAGTAGGCAATGTATCTCTATATATTAAGACTAATCAATATCTTGTTATAAAATATTATAATTAGTGGATGCCTACCCTGAGGCCCACATTAGATATGGAAAGCAAGAGTCAAGCTATATTGGTTTGCTAGGGGAGGAAAAAATCTTATTCTATAAATAAAATCCTCCTCTCCCCCCTTTCTTGATGTACACATCTCTCATTCAATAAGAAAACTTTCTCTCTCTTTCTCCCTCTACTCTTTCTTCCCCCTTTTCTTAAACACATTATTAGCACGAGCAAGGCCCCCCCCCCCCCCCCCCCCCCCCCCACTCCTCCTTTTTCACCCGTAACGTGAGATCCAGCCCAATAGTCCCTTCCCTCTTTTTTTTTATCTCTCTTTACACTGTGTAAGGGAGCACAGTGTCATACAACTTCTTGGTTCAACCCACGTGAAGTCTCTTTGCCCATAGTTAACTGCCAGCAACAAGAAAGAAAGAAGCAACAACCCATGTATAGAGAAGACTAGTCAACATCAACAAGGACAAAGAGCTTTTGCCTCATTTATGTGCAACAAGGTTGTTATTATTATTTTCTTTTTCTTTCCTTTTCTTTTGTCTTAGTTTACGTACAGCAAAGAGAAGGCTATTTTTGCCTTGGTTCGTGTGCAACAAGGACGCCAACATAAGCACGAACATATCATCGTCAAAACTTTAAATCGCGATATCTCAATCGTACGAAGTCAGATCGACGATTCGTTGGAACCTTCAGAAAGCTTAAGAGCAGATCTACACATTACAAGTGAAAGGAGGTAGATCTAACACTAACATAATTTTCATTATTTATATTCTTTTATTAGTTTAATAATTATTCATGCTATGATTATTTATTTATTTATTATTATTTTTTTAAACAAGGGGAGATCAAGACTGGATCATAAATAAGAACCTGAAGTTCTATATTAATACGGACCTACAGTTCCGTAAGAACCAGAAGTTCTTCTAAATCCGGACCAGAAGATTCGTGGATTATTAAAATTTGAAACCAGAAGTTCTCAGATCCACAATATGGACTTGAAGATTCATTCCTAATTAAACTTGAAGTTTGATATTTCGATCCAGAAATAAAATTAATAGGCCATAATATCAAGCCCGAAGCCTTGATAGAACCTGAAGTTCTCATTACGAACATACAGTTCCAAATCAAGCCAGAAGCCTTGTCAAAACCTGTTGTTTTGGATGATTAAAATTGACAACATAATGTTATTCAATTTTAAATTAGCAAACTTGATCTGACATGGCTCACCCCTTAATTTATTCTCAATGCCTTACAATTTTTATTTATATTTTATATTTTGCATATCAATGATCATGTACATATTTTTTTCTTTCCAACTCTTACATAAGGTCAAATTTAACCAAACTTGAATTTAAAGCCCTTAACATTACCGGGGACAACTAGTTATCCTGACACTTGGATGCAAAATTACATTTGCAATCCAAGAAGCTTGGAGAGACGATAAAAGAAGGTAATAAAGAGTCTCTGGAAAATAGGGCATTGGCACTTATCTTCTTACATCATCATCTAAATGATGACCTCAAAAATGAATACCTCACAGAGGAGGACCCAGCAGGCCTTTGGAAATATCTGAAAGATAGATATGATCACCAGAAGATAGTCTTATTACCAGCAGCTTAGAATGAATGGCTAAACCTATGATTTCAGGACTACAAATCGGTATCTGAGTATAACTCTGCTCTTTTCAACATTGTTTCCCAGTTAAGATTATGTGGGGAAACAATCACGGAAGAGCAGATGTTAGAGAAAACACTGTCCACTTTCTACGCATCAAATGTAATCCTGTAAAAGTAGTACCATGAACGGCGTTTCTCAAAATACTTAGAACTGATCTCTTGTCTCCTTGTTGCTGAGTAGAACAACAAAGTCTTGCTAAAGAATAATAACTCTAGACCAACTGGATCTATGGCACTGCCTGAAGCAAATGCCAATTTTAATTCCAGCAGAGGCAGAGGAAGGGGACGTGGGAGAAATAATCCCTCCCGAAGAGGTGAAAAAAGAGACTCCTCCTGACAAGGAGGATTTCGAGGTCCTCCCAATAAAAAATTCAAAAACCACCAGAAGTGGTCTGATCCTCAAAAGCAACAAAATTCGGATCAACCTCAGAATCCACCGAATACTTTTGTCCATCGTTCTAATGACCCTTGCTACAGATATGGAAGGACTGGGCATTGGTCACGCTCTTGTCGTGCACCAAAAGACGTGGTAGAATGATATAAAGCATATAAGGCCTCTATTCATTCTGCAGAGTCAAATGATCTGGAAGATTGGGATTGGGATACTGACCTACAAAATGATAATTACTAGTTGGATATTACAAATTTGGAAACTAAAGATTTTTTTTTAAGATGAAAATGGCCAGCCTCTGAGCAATGAGGCATTTAGTGCTAAGATCGGAACCCCTCCTCGAATGTTCTAAAAGACCAAATAAATATTTTCAGAATCTCCATTTAGATTTTTTTTTCAGCTATTTACCTTTTCATGGAGATTTTATGTTGGATGATTTATTTTTCAATTTCTTAATTTTGATAAACCTTTTATGGATGTTTTGTGATGAATGACTTCTTATAAATTTGATAAAATTTCTCTTATGAATTTTTTTTCTTACTCATGTGATTATTTAGTTACATTTTTTTATTATCTTTTATTTAAAGTATGGATCATAATAATGGGGATACTCGCTGTCTTGTAGATAGTGCTACAACACATACTATCTTGAAAAACCAGAAGTTTTTCTCAGAATTGGTATTGAATCCAAGAAAGGTATCTGTAACACTCCGACCCGAGTTGATCCGGTTTAGTGTGTAATTGCGTGTGTTTTTATCGCTAAGAGTGTTTTGATTTGGTTTTCCTTTGGTTTTGACTCGTAGAGAGATCGTTGAGTTGAGTTTGACTTGGTCTAGTTAGTTCGAGCCCTTTTTCGTAATTTTGGCTTTTGATTGACCTTGTCAGTTTTGCGTCATTCTGACGTCAGCGCGTGTATTTCGTCGAGCTTGTCGATTGTCGTAACTGTCTTGAATCCGAATGAGTTCGTTTGCTCTCGTTGGACTGTCATTTGACTCAAACTGATATTTGTATAAGCTATTTGGCCTTAAATGTAATTTCGACTCAAATTAAGTATAAAAATCCCACCAACTCCCTGTCTCTCTCTCGATCGTCTCTCTCGCTCTCTGTTTGTCTCTCTCTCTCGACAACTCTCTTTCTCTCCTTCTCCTTTCTGTTTCTGTGCTTGAGGGAGGAAGAAAGGAGCTCGTTTGTGCGTGTGTTCCCGGTGGACTGAGCCAATCAGCGTGTGGATTTCGTCCGTGAGGCAAGTATAAGCCCAAGTTGTATGAACATCGATTGATAGTGATTTGATCGTCTTGTTTTTATGTTTCATTGTGTTTCCCCGTATTAGACAGCTCTATTCAGCTCATTTTGCTGTTTTCTTCCGGTTTCCAGCTGTTTTGTGCACTTTCTGTGTGACTGTAACAAGTTCAGAAAAATGAGTCCGTGCACTCACGGCTAAGCCGTGAAATGTGCTACGGCTAAGCCGTAAAATGGCTTACGGCTAAGCCGAGACCCAACCGTAAACCAAACCGTAGAACAGTACAGACTGTTAGCTGAAAATAACTGGATGTTGGCAATTTGACATTCTTCTACGGCCCAGCCTGATCTAAGCCGTACATTGTCTTACGGCTAAGCCGTGGACCAAGATACGGCTGAGCCGTAGAGCAAAATACGGTTAAGCCGTAAATCCGAAGGGATATTTGGGGAACCTCAGCTCAGCCGCAGTGCATATTACGGCTAAGCCGTAAGATGCCACGGCTAAGCCGTAAGGTTACCTACGGCTACACCGTGAGACCCTGAGAATTAAATGAAAAGGGACTAGGTTTAAGCAAAAGACCGTATATGACTTTCATGTTAGAATGTAGCTAACCTGGACATGCCCAATGGAATGTTTGAATGACATGAATGATCTCAAGGGCTGTGAATCATTCATGCTGGTTATCCAGTTGTTTAGCACCCCCCCATGGGTGTTGGTTTAAGGGACTTCGATGCACACTCGAGACACTGCAACACTAGACAATGGTGCATCGGATAACTTAAAACTACATCAACATGCACGGTTAGAGACGCTGGATAATTAGTGTAGGATTGGCTTGTAATGGATCCTTGATTCGTATAAGTACTGGATTGGTTTGAGTTGTACAGCATATTGATTACGGTTTATGCCCTCTTATGTGTTCTACGCTGGACCTCTCGATTCTGTGGGAAATGCAGCAACCCCAGAGCGAAGCCCGGGTGGAACCATTCTATTATTGTGTATTGTGTTATACCGTTGCTCCATTGGAGAACTTGCATCAGTTATGAGTCAGTGATTGTGATTGATACTCATTGTCAGCACTTCCTGTAATTGCTTATGTACATTCAGTATCAGTATATGCGATGCACTTCCTATTGTTTGTTCAGCATGATATGTGAGATCTGTAAGTGATAAGTGATATGATATGATTGATTGATTGAGGTGCATCATCCGATTGATTGTGATTGGTCTTGGCACTACTGAGCCTCAGCCTTAGGATACCCGACGGGGTTAACTTTGGTTTAGTTTAAGTGTTTGCCTCTGCAGAGTGTGATTGTCCTGGGACTCCGGACCCCGGGAACTAGAGACCCATGCGTACCCTGGCCCGGTCGCTGGTGTTCTCATCCTGATTGCTCTCGTAAGGGAGAAAATGGCCAATGTAGTAGCCACTTGATTGTTACCTGTTTATGATTCTGATAGCATGCTTATTCGTTTGCATAATTGTTTAGTATACAGACAAAATTTCTATGGATATTGCATTATGACTATTGTTCGGTATTCTTCAGTTTTAGACACAATTCGTGTTATCTTCTTGTTGGCTTATACTTTGCTAAGTCGTTGTACTTATACGTTTGTCTTGTGTGTTGCAGGCTCAGATCCCTCTTCCGATCCTGCGTCGGTCGACCCGACTGCAGGAGAGGCTCGCGAGGCCCCCTCCGGCCTAGAGGAGTGGACTTGATCCATCCTCCAGAGTACGGTTTGCATCATTTTGGTTTTCCCCATTCCTTGTGTTGGAGTCTATTGAGGGGATTTTTCTGTAATTGCACTAAGGGCTTCGAGTGATACCTGTATATTGTATTTTGATTTTTGGGAGCCCTCTTCCGTAACATACGTTCCTGTATTTTGTTATTGTTATTGTTATCAGCTCATGATCGTTTGTAATCTCCTATGTCTTTTGGTATATTGTGGTATGCCTTGATACGTACAGCTTCCGCGTACAGTTGTTTGCACGTGTGAATGATCCCTTGTGTGTGTATACTTGGACGGGGTCCAGGTGTGCATGCACGGGAGTACGTGTGTCATTGGTTAGATTTTCTCTGACCCCCGGTCCCTGGGCTCGGGTTGTGACATACGTATTGTATGGTATCAAAGCATTGTCTCTCAGAGCATTGTCTCTCAGAGCTTTGTCTCTCAGGGCATTGTCTCTATCTTAGTGTGTAAGCATGTAGGCATAAAGGACGTGGTGAGATTTCGTAGTCCAGTTTTGGACTGTTGTGTTTGGTCCCCTTGTCTTGTGAGTCTGTGTGCGTTCCCTAGTGTGTTAGCAGATTGACTTTTATGTTTTGCAGGCTATGGCATCGGGATCTGGAACACACAACAACAATGATCAGGGAGATAACGAGAGTGGGTCAGCCGCTCCACAGCCACTTGTGAATTTTGACGAGCGCTTCTTGACTATGCTACAGGCTATCCATTCCTTGCAAGCGCAGGTTGTTTCGATCGTAGACCGACAGAGCCAAACGCCAGTTCGGCCTGCAGAGCAGCCAGTGGTTTTCCAGCCTAGAGAGAGCGATCCAAATGCGTTATACGACAAATTCAGGAAACGTGGAGCCACAGAGTTCTATGGTAATGAAGATGCGTTGAAGGCTGATCAGTGGCTAGAGCATACTGGAGATCTCTTCTCGACCATTATCTGTGATGACCGGCAGAAGGTTATGCTTACGGCATCGATGTTCCGAGAGGTGGCAAAGACCTGGTGGAAGAGTGTTAGTGCAGCTTATCTGACCTTGCCGAGTGAAACAGTGTGGGAGACGTTCCAGAAACAGTTCAGAAGGAAGTTCATTCCTGCTCATGTTCGACGCGTGAAGGAGGTTGAGTTTCTGGCCTTACAGCAGCAGCAGCTGACCGTTGCAGAGTACATTCACCGCTTTACCCAGTTGTCCCATTTTGCTGAGGACATGATCAATACCGAGGAGAAGAAGGTGAATCGTTTTATTTCTGGTCTACACCCGAGATACGCGAATTTTGTGACTGCCTTTCAGAGACCAGCTACTTTCGATGATGCGGTCGACAGAGCACACGCTGCGGAAGCCAACCACCTAGCAGAGAGAGCCATGGATTTTAAGAGGAGTGCACCAGTGAGTTCCAGGGGACAGAGTCAGAAGAAATGGAAAGGGAAGCAAGGCACTTCGAGTTTCTCCGGGAGCAGATGCGAGTTTTGTGGATTTGGACATCCGACGGAGAAGTGTTGGAAGAAGTCCGGAGCTTGTTTGAGTTGCGGATCGATGGAGCATAAGATAGCTCAGTGCCCGAAGACCAGGACTTTCCAGTCGTCCAGATCTATGGGGTCATCCAAGTCTCTCAGTTCAGCAGCTTCGAACAGCCCCCATCCGTCTCGCCAAAGCCAGAAGCCCCAGCGTCAGACTGCTCGTGTGTATGCAGCCTCTCATGATCATGCAGAAGATGCGAAAGTGGTGGAAGGTAAAGTTCTCATTGCCCGAGCTGAAGCACATACACTATTTGATTCGGGATCTACGCGTTCGTATGTTGCCCCTCGTTTTGCGGAACAGTTACCGCAACCCCCTCGACCGCTACCCTATTTGCTAGTGGTGTCCACTCCTGTGGGCAAGAGAGTGGAGTGTAGTGTATACTACCCTCAGTGCGACGTGGTGATTGAAGGGCGCCAGCTGCCAGTTGATTTGATTTTGTTGTCCATGTTGGATTTCGATGTGATCCTTGGAATGGACTGGCTAGCGCGGTATCGTGCCTGTGTTAACTGTTACAACAGGTCGATTTACTTCGATTTTGAGAAGGGGTTTCGTTTCGAGGGCAATCAGGAGAGATGCCCGAGGCGTGTCATCTCCGCATGCAAGGCGGATCGTTTGATACGCAGAGGTGGTGCAGGATTTCTAGCTTTTGTCTCGGAGAAGAAGGAGGTGAAGCAGTTGAGCGATATTTCGGTAGTACGTGAGTTCCCGGATGTATTTCCGGAGGAAGTACCCGAGTTACCCCCTGTCCGAGATGTAGAGTTTGCGATCGATCTAGTGCCCGGTACAGCACCCATTAGTTTAGCTCCTTATCGTATGGCCCCTGCTGAGTTACTCGAATTGAAGACGTAATTGCAAGATCTTTTGGAGAAGGGTTTCATACGGCCGAGTGTGTCACCGTGGGGAGCGCCAGTGCTGTTTGTGAAGAAGAAGGACGGTACCTTACGGATGTGTATAGATTACCGGCGGTTGAACAAAGTCACGATCAAGAACAAATATCCATTGCCGCGTATTGATGAGTTGTTTGACCAACTTCAAGGTGCTGCCTATTTTTCCAAGATTGATCTGAGATCGGGGTATCATCAACTCCGGGTGAAGGAAGACGATATTGCCAAGACTGCTTTCAGGACACGGTACGGACATTTTGAGTTCCTCGTGATGCCATTTGGATTAACCAATGCACCTGCTGCCTTTATGGCTTTGATGAACAGGATCTTCGCTCCTTTTCTGGATCGATTCGTGGTGGTCTTTATTGATGACATTTTGGTGTATTCGAAGACCCCAGAGGAGCATGAGGAACATCTACGTCGAGCCTTACAGTTGTTGAAAGAGCATCGCCTATATGCTAAATTGTCGAAGTGTGATTTTTGGCTCGAGCAGGTAGCTTTTCTTGGTCACACCATTTCACGAGATGGGTTGGCAGTGGATCAGATGAAAGTTGAGGCAGTGATGAATTGGCCCAGCCCAAAGACTGTGACGGAGATACGGAGTTTTCTTGGATTAGCTGGATATTATCGTCGCTTTATTCAAGATTTTGCCAAGATTTCTGCACCATTGACTCGATTGACCAGGAAGCGTGTTCCATTTCTGTGGACGGACGAATGCGAGTGCCATTTCCGGATGTTGAAGGAGAAACTTACTTCGGCTCCAGTTTTGACGTTACCAGATGGGCATGAAGGATTTATGATCTATTCAGATGCTTCTCGAGTCGGTTTGGGATGTGTTTTGATGCAACATGGCAAGGTGATTGCCTATGGCTCGAGACAACTTCGGGAGCACGAGAAGAACTACGCCACGCACGATTTAGAGTTGGCAGCCATCGTTTTTGCGTTGAAGATGTGGAGACACTATTTGTATGGCGTGACATTTGAAGTGCATTCAGATCATCATAGTCTACAGTATCTCTTCACGCAGTCTGAGTTGAATATGCGACAGCGAAGGTGGCTTGAGTTGATCAAGGATTTTGATTTCCCCATCAAGTATCATCCAGGGAAAGGCAATGTTGTTGCAGATGCCTTGAGTAGGAAGTCGGAGATTCTTCAGGCTTTGGACAGCCTTTATTTTGTGAGGCACGCACAGCCAGTGGAACTGCAATCGGTGGAGAACCGTTTGACACTTGCCAGTACAGTGAGCTTTCAGCCTGATATTATTCAGCGTATTAAAGACCAGCAGTTTGAAGATGCGATGTTGAAGCGAATTCGGGATAGCATTGCAAATCGACCAGACTTTCGTTTGGAGGGTGATGTTTTGTATTTCAGGAGCAGATTATGTGTGCCAGCAGTAGATGCTTTAAAGGAGAGTTTGATGACCGAAGCACACCATGCACGTTACTCTATGCATCCTGGAAGTACGAAGATGTACCGAGCTCTCAAGGACAGATTCTGGTGGAACAACATGAAGAGAGAAATTGCTGGGTTTGTTGCCAGATGTTTGACTTGCCAGAAGGTGAAAGCTGACCATCAGAGACCTCCAGGTTCCTTACATCCATTGCATATTCCCCAGTGGAAATGGGAGCATATTTCGATGGACTTTGTTTCGGGTCTACCCCTGACGAGCAAGAAGAACAGTGCCATTTGGGTGATCGTGGACAGACTGACGAAGACAGCCCATTTTCTTCCATTCAAGAAAGGCATGACATTTTCCGAGATGGCGAAGAAGTTCGTTGATGAGATCGTGAGATTACATGGTACGCCTGTATCGATTGTGTCAGATCGAGATAGCCGCTTTGTTTCTTCATTTTGGAGAGCATTTCAGGAAGCCATGGGAACGAAGTTGAGCTTCAGTACGGCGTATCACCCGCAGACTGATGGACAGTCAGAACGAACTATTCAGACGCTCGAGGACATGTTACGGGCCAGTGTGCTGAATTTCGAGAAAGAATGGGATTTGCATCTCTCGTTGTGCGAGTTTGCGTATAACAATAGTTTCCACGAGAGTATTGGAATGGCACCCTATGAAGCTCTGTATGGACGGAAATGTAGAAGTCCTGTTTGCTGGGAAGAAGTTGGAACAAGGAGTTTCCACGGACCGACGATCATTGCTGAGACTACAGAGAAAGTTCAGAAAGTGATTGACAATTTGAAGATTGCCCGATCGAGACAGAAGAGCTATGCAGATACGCGTAGAAGAACCTTGACATTTCAGGTTGGAGATTGGGTATTCTTGAAGGTCTCACCGATGAAGGGCACGGTACGATTCGGTCAAAAAGGCAAGTTAGCGCCAAGATATGTGGGTCCATTTGAGATCAAGAGCCGGATTGGTGATCTAGCGTACAGATTGATTCTACCCGTGGAGTTTTCTGGAGTACACGATGTTTTTCATGTGTCTATGCTTCGCAAGTATGTTCGAGACCCGACGCACGTGATTCGTTACGATGATATTCAGATGCAACCTAACGCGTCATACGTTGAGCGCCCGCTCCGTATTGTTGGGACCAGAGAACAGCTCTTGCGTACGAGGACTATTCGATGGGTTAAGGTACTTTGGGAACATCATGGACCTGATGAAGCCACGTGGGAACTAGAAGATCAGATGGCACGACAGTATCCTTATCTGTTTGCTCAGGTACGCGTTCATTCCGAGGACGGAATGATGTCCAAGTGGGGGAGGATGTAACACTCCGACCCGAGTTGATCCGGTTTAGTGTGTAATTGCGTGTGTTTTTATCGCTAAGAGTGTTTTGATTTGATTTTCCTTTGGTTTTGACTCGTAGAGAGATCGTTGAGTTGAGTTTGACTTGGTCTAGTTAGTTCGAGCCCTTTTTCGTAATTTTGGCTTTTGATTGACCTTGTCAGTTTTGCGTCATTCTGACGTCAGCGCGTGTATTTCGTCGAGCTTGTCGATTGTCGTAACTGTCTTGAATCCGAATGAGTTCGTTTGCTCTCGTTGGACTGTCATTTGACTCAAACTGATATTTGTATAAGCTATTTGGCCTTAAATGTAATTTCGACTCAAATTAAGTATAAAAATCCCACCAACTCCCTGTCTCTCTCTCGATCGTCTCTCTCGCTCTCTGTTTGTCTCTCTCTCTCGACAGCTCTCTTTCTCTCCTTCTCCTTTCTGTTTCTGTGCTTGAGGGAGGAAGAAAGGAGCTCGTTTGTGCGTGTGTTCCCGGTGGACTGAGCCAATCAGCGTGTGGATTTCGTCCGTGAGGCAAGTATAAGCCCAAGTTGTATGAACATCGATTGATAGTGATTTGATCGTCTTGTTTTTATGTTTCATTGTGTTTCCCCGTATTAGACAGCTCTATTCAGCTCATTTTGCTGTTTTCTTCCGGTTTCCAGCTGTTTTGTGCACTTTCTGTGTGACTGTAACAAGTTCAGAAAAATGAGTCCGTGCACTCACGGCTAAGCCGTGAAATGTGCTACGGCTAAGCCGTAAAATGGCTTACGGCTAAGCCGAGACCCAACCGTAAACCAAACCGTAGAACAGTACAGACTGTTAGCTGAAAATAACTGGATGTTGGCAATTTGACATTCTTCTACGGCCCAGCCTGATCTAAGCCGTACATTGTCTTACGGCTAAGCCGTGGACCAAGATACGGCTGAGCCGTAGAGCAAAATACGGTTAAGCCGTAAATCCGAAGGGATATTTGGGGAACCTCAGCTCAGCCGCAGTGCATATTACGGCTAAGCCGTAAGATGCCACGGCTAAGCCGTAAGGTTACCTACGGCTACACCGTGAGACCCTGAGAATTAAATGAAAAGGGACTAGGTTTAAGCAAAAGACCGTATATGACTTTCATGTTAGAATGTAGCTAACCTGGACATGCCCAATGGAATGTTTGAATGACATGAATGATCTCAAGGGCTGTGAATCATTCATGCTGGTTATCCAGTTGTTTAGCACCCCCCCATGGGTGTTGGTTTAAGGGACTTCGATGCACACTCGAGACACTGCAACACTAGACAATGGTGCATCGGATAACTTAAAACTACATCAACATGCACGGTTAGAGACGCTGGATAATTAGTGTAGGATTGGCTTGTAATGGATCCTTGATTCGTATAAGTACTGGATTGGTTTGAGTTGTACAGCATATTGATTACGGTTTATGCCCTCTTATGTGTTCTACGCTGGACCTCTCGATTCTGTGGGAAATGCAGCAACCCCAGAGCGAAGCCCGGGTGGAACCATTCTATTATTGTGTATTGTGTTATACCGTTGCTCCATTGGAGAACTTGCATCAGTTATGAGTCAGTGATTGTGATTGATACTCATTGTCAGCACTTCCTGTAATTGCTTATGTACATTCAGTATCAGTATATGCGATGCACTTCCTATTGTTTGTTCAGCATGATATGTGAGATCTGTAAGTGATAAGTGATATGATATGATTGATTGATTGAGGTGCATCATCCGATTGATTGTGATTGGTCTTGGCACTACTGAGCCTCAGCCTTAGGATACCCGACGGGGTTAACTTTGGTTTAGTTTAAGTGTTTGCCTCTGCAGAGTGTGATTGTCCTGGGACTCCGGACCCCGGGAACTAGAGACCCATGCGTACCCTGGCCCGGTCGCTGGTGTTCTCATCCTGATTGCTCTCGTAAGGGAGAAAATGGCCAATGTAGTAGCCACTTGATTGTTACCTGTTTATGATTCTGATAGCATGCTTATTCGTTTGCATAATTGTTTAGTATACAGACAAAATTTCTATGGATATTGCATTATGACTATTGTTCGGTATTCTTCAGTTTTAGACACAATTCGTGTTATCTTCTTGTTGGCTTATACTTTGCTAAGTCGTTGTACTTATACGTTTGTCTTGTGTGTTGCAGGCTCAGATCCCTCTTCCGATCCTGCGTCGGTCGACCCGACTGCAGGAGAGGCTCGCGAGGCCCCCTCCGGCCTAGAGGAGTGGACTTGATCCATCCTCCAGAGTACGGTTTGCATCATTTTGGTTTTCCCCATTCCTTGTGTTGGAGTCTATTGAGGGGATTTTTCTGTAATTGCACTAAGGGCTTCGAGTGATACCTGTATATTGTATTTTGATTTTTGGGAGCCCTCTTCCGTAACATACGTTCCTGTATTTTGTTATTGTTATTGTTATCAGCTCATGATCGTTTGTAATCTCCTATGTCTTTTGGTATATTGTGGTATGCCTTGATACGTACAGCTTCCGCGTACAGTTGTTTGCACGTGTGAATGATCCCTTGTGTGTGTATACTTGGACGGGGTCCAGGTGTGCATGCACGGGAGTACGTGTGTCATTGGTTAGATTTTCTCTGACCCCCGGTCCCTGGGCTCGGGTTGTGACAGTATCCACCATAGCTGGACCTGTGCAAATAATTGAAGGCTCCGGAAGAGCCCACATAACGTTACCTAATGGTACTCATTTTTTTTTATTAAAGATACATTGTTCTCTAGCAGTTCCCGAAGAAACTTGCTCAGTTTTAAAGATATCAGAATAAATGGATACCATATTGAGACTGCTAATGAAGGTAACAAGGAAATGTTACTTATCGTTACTAGTATCGGAGGCCGAAAGCAAACACTAGAAACATTAAGTACACTTTCTTCTGGGTTATATTATACGACGATATCCATAGTCGAATTACATTCGGTTTTGAGTAAAACGAGACAGTTAAGCCCGAAGCTTAAACTAAACTCGAAGTTTAGCAACCCTCAGGCTTTATTACTTTGGCATGTTAAAGAAAATTATTGATAACTCTATTGGACACCCTTTAGACAACCATAGTTTGACCATACCAAATGGGTATCTATGTGTCCCATGTTCACAGGGAAAGTTAATCACTCGACCTTCCTTTGTCAAGATTGCATTAGAATCCCCATCATTTCTGCAAAGGATACAAGGTGACATCTGTAGACTAATCAATCCACCTGGTGGACCTTTTAAGTATTTCATGGTTCTGATTGACATTTTCACCCGTTGGTCTGATGTTTGCCTACTTTCAACTAAGAATATAGCTATTGCCCATCTATTAACACAAATCATTAAATTTAGAGCCCATTTTCCTGATAATCCTATTGAGTCTATCCGACTTGATAATGCAGGTGAGTTTACATCACAAGCCTTCGATGACTACTGTTATCTCTTGGCATTGTTGTCGAACATCCTGTCCCTCATGTCCATATCCAGAATGGCTTAGCTAAATCCCTGATTAAGCGCATTCAACTATTTCTAGGACCTTATTGCTGTAGTCCAAATTACCAGTTAGTGCTTGGGGAATGCTGTGTTACATGCATCAATGCTCATTCGACTTCGACCCACAGCCTACCATCAATACTCTCCCGCACAGCTTATATCGGGACATCAACCTAATATCTCCCATTTGCGCAAGTTTGGTGGCGCTGTTCTAGTCCCTATACCACCCCCTCAACGTACTAAGATGGGACCACAATGTAGGTTGGACATCTATATCGGCTATGACTCTCCTTCTATTATTCAATTTTTAGAACCAATGACAGGAGATGTTTTTACTGCTCATTTTGCTGATTGTCAATTCGATGACACAAAATTCCCGCTGTTAGGAGGAGATAAAGAACATATTGTTCCTGCAAAACAACCCGTTCCTGAAGAACGGCGTGAACTAACGTGGAATGCTTCCACTTTGTCTCATTTAGACCCATGTACTTCACAATGTGAATATGAAGTCCGTAGAATTGTGCACTTACAAGAAATTGCAAATAAATACTCAATGCATTTAACGATGCAGCAAAGGTAACTAAGTCACATATTCCAGTTATGAATACACTTGCTAGATTTAATGTCCCTGTAGGACAAAGTGAAAAAGTGGTAACAAAAGAGTCTGTAATACACCAGAAGCGTGGCAGACCTATAGGTTCAAAGGATATAGCTCCGCGAAAAGGGAGAAATGTACAATCATCATATCCTCCCAAAGATACACTTAACACTCCTTAAGAGATTCCTCCTAAAGAGGTTCATAATGCTCCTGAAGAAGCTATGAACAAATCCACTCTCTCTAGAATAACAAAAGTCATTGATGAGACTATAAAAGCCCCCAAAGAGGCACCGATACCGGATAATAAAGAGATCTCTATATTTTACAATTATTCAAGAGAGAGATGAGATTGAAAAATAATTATCATCGATGACGCATTTGCATATGCGGTAGCTACACAAATATCAATGGAACATGAGGATGATGACTGGGATACAGAACCATGCACTATAAATGAATGTCGATAAAGAAAAGATTGGCCAAAAATGGGAAACTGTTATTACAGTAGAGTTAGAGTTTCTCAATAGACATATAGTACAAACCCCAAAAAGTATTAACCCTGTAGGTTATAAGTGGGTGTTTGTAAGGAAAAGGAATGAAATGAATGAAATTATTAGATACAAGGCAAGACTTGTGGCATAAGGTTTCCTGCAGAAACGTGGGATTGATTATGAGAAACCATACTCCCTTGTTATGGATATAACGACATTCAGATATTTGATAAGTTTAGCTGTTTCTGAAAATTTCGATATGAGACTCATGGATGTTGTAGCCGTTTATTTGTATGGGGACTTAGACACAGAAATTCATATGAAAATCCTGGAAGGATTTACTTTGCCTGAAGCAAAGCCCAAGAGTACGTACTCAATACAATTGAGACGATCATTGTATGGATTAAAGCAATCTGGAAGAATGTGATACAATCGTCTCAGTGAATATTTGTCTAAGGAAGGATCCAAGAACAATTCCATTTGCCCACGTATCTTCATACAGAAATCCTCAAAAGGATTTGCAATAGTGGCAGTTTATGTCGATGACATAAATTTAATTGGGACTCCAGAAGAGCTCGAAATAACTGCTGATTATTTGAAAAGGGAATTTGAGATGAAAGACTTGGGAAAACAAAATTTTGTCTCGGCCTGCAGATCGAGAAAAGTTTTAATGGAATATTAGTTCATCAATCTAATTATACCAAGAATATACTGAAACGCTTTGGTATGGATAAAGCACATCCACTAAGCACTCCCATGGTTGTTCGGTCTTTAGATATAAACAAGGATCCATATCGTCCAAATGAAGAAAATGAAAAGGTATTGGGTCCAGAAGTACCATAGTTGAGTGCTATTGGTGCTTTAATGTATTTAGCACAATATACTAGATCGGACATTTCCTTTTCAGTGAATTTACTTGCTAGATACAGTTCTGCGCCAACGCAAAGGCATTTGACTGGTATAAAAAATATCTTACGCTATTTACGTGGTACAATTGATTTAGAACTCTTTTATTATAAAGATTCCAAGTTTGTAGGATATGCAGATTCAGGATATCTCTCTAATCCTCATAAGGGTCGATCACAGACAGGTTATGTATTTCTTAGTGGTAATGCTGCTATTTTTTGGCGCTCTACTAAACAAATTTTGGTAGCTACTTCTTCTAATAATGCTGAGATTTTAGCCATCTATGAAGCCAGTAGGGAATGTTTATGGTTAAAAATTTTAATTCAGCATATTCGTAATTCTTGTTAACTGCCTCTTAATATAGGTACCCTGAGCATTATCTACGAAGACAATGAGGCATATATTCAACAAATTAAAGAAGGATACATTAAAGGTGACAAGACAAAGCACATTGCACCAAATTTCTTCTTCACACATGAGCTTCAGAAGAATAATGAAATCGAAGTCAAGCAAGTTCGTTCAAACAACAACTTGGCTGATTTGTTTACCAAATCATTATCAAAGTCAACATTTCAAAAGTTTTTATATAAGATCGGCACACGGAAAGTTTATCATCAAACAATGTAAAGGGTATTATTGTCAGGGAGAATAACAAATTCAGGATAGGCATCTTGAAGCCTATCAATTAGGACATATGTGCGCTGTACTCTTTTTTCTTCTCTAGTTTTGTCCCACTGGGTTTTCCTAGTTAAGGTTTTAATGAGGCAGCATTATGCACGTCCAACACGACTTCAATAATTTTGTAAAACGTTGTACTCTTTTTCCTTCGCATTGGTTTTTATCCCATTGGGTTTTTCCTTTGCAAAGTTTTATTGAGGCAACTGTTATTGAATGGTGGTTATCAAAGGGGGAGTATTATAAAATATTATTATTAGTGGATGCCCACCCTGGGGCCCACATTAGATATGGAAAGCAAGAGTCCTGCTATATTAGTTTGCTTGGGGAGGAAGCAATCTTATTCTATAAATAAGATCCTCCTCCCCCCCTTTCTTGATGTAAACATCTCTCATTCAATAAGAAAACTCTCTCTCTTTCTCCCTCTACTCTCTCTTCCCCCTTTTCTTAAACATATCTCACTCCAACTCCAGTCATAGTTAGCCCACTATAAGTTCACTAGATTACTATGCGTTGGACAATTGTTCAACCTAACATTGTGTCCAACTCTTATTGAAGTGATTCGGTCCAGAGTTTATGAAACTAATTAGAGTTATCTCATTTTGGACATAGATGAATTAGGTTGTGAGACTTGTCGAACTCAAACTCAATAACAATTAAAAGCAAATCATGTAAACTCACTTGATCTAAACACCTTTTTTATTATTATTGTCAACATTGGGATTATGATTTTTAATCTTGAATGCAAATTAGTCTTTTTTTTAATAATGGAGGGTGTCCCAACCCTTTGGGCCATACTAATCCCATCGAGCACAAAGGAAGCAAAGTAAATTCCCTATGGCCCCATTATGGTAGCACAGCTCGAACTATAGTCCTAGACCAACTAAGCAAATTAGTCAAGTTGTAAATTGAAGCAAGTAACTATGCTTGACGACGATGACCATGCATAATATGTCACCAAGTTTTATTGATGAATTCTTTAATAATAATAATAGTAATAATAATAATAATTATTATTATTATTATGTGTGTGTTTTAGGATAAGTGACTATTATTACTTTTTTAAAAAATAGCGCACAATAAAAGACAACAACCCTAGATACAAAATTAAGACCATGTTTCCTTGATGAAATGTTGAGGAGACATGAAAACCGCACCACAAGGACTTATCAAGAGGTCATGCATCCTAGTTGTATCCTCCATCATGCTTAACTAGGGGTGTAAATATTGGTGGGCCGCCCATGGCAGGCACGGCACGGGCCTAGAGCTACGCTAGGGTGCTTGGGCCTTGGAATAGCACGACACGGTCGAGCATGCCCAACATGAAATTTATATTAAAATACATTTAGTTTTTATATAAATTAAATATAAAATTTAGGATAATTAACGTTTTTTTCTCCATATGTAAATTAGTGTCCATATTTGTGCATTTATTCTAATAGTTTCAACTTTATTTCAAGTAGTAAACTTCAAAAGCCTATAACGTCTCCTTCAATTAATATAAAAAATTAAAAAAATTAAAAGGGGCCTGTGGGCTGGCTCATGGGTGGCACGGCCCCGCCCTTTTAGGGTATGGCATGCCATGGCACGATATAAGTCGTGCCATGGGCCATGCTGGGCCAACCCCATTCATGCTCGGCACGGCACAAACCATTTGACACCCCTACGCTTAATTGCATTGATCATCAATGCGTGCACAAAAAAAAAATGTTATTGCACACAAAAGATATATGAATTAGTTAAACAGAATACGAGAAAAGAAAATAATTCAACTACTTAAAAAGAATTTGATCAAATGCTTACTTTTTTTTTGTTATTTTTTTGAACTTTTAAGATAGTTATTGGAACATGCAAAAGCACAAAAACTAGGGTTGTAAATGGATACCTGATTCTTCGATTACTTGGAGTTCCGGCCCGCTAAAAACCGGGTTTGGGTCCTATTTTTGGAACCGATTTTTAAATGGGTCCGGTTCTGGGTTTTTTTTTGGACCCGTTTTCTAAACGGGTCCGGTTCCGGTTCCAACAGGTCTCAAACCCGTGGACTCGAGACCCGACCCATAAAGTCACTTATATATATATATATATAACATACGATGGTCATGGATGGGAATGCGATCAATCAAATTATATGCAGATGTTTGAGTTGTTTCGTTAATTTTATTCCAATCTCTTATGTAGATTTTCATGAGGCATTTAAGTGAGGCCACTTAAGCATGCACCGAAACCCGTCTAGAATCGAAACCTGATCTAGACCCGGAACCAGAACCAGGTCCAGACGGTTCTGATTCTGGTTCCGGATCCAATAAATTGGAACCGTAACGGTTCTGGATCTGGGTATGGGTCCAGACCCAGCATAACGGTTCCGGGTCCGGGTTCACAGTGGACCCGGCCCGCAACCGACCCGTTTACAACCCTAACATAAACATAGGCATGTGCTCACTAACACATATAAAGTTTGTTATAAGTGCGTATGTGGACGCACAAAACATAGTATAAGTAACTAGGACTATCAAAGGGATGAGCCACCATAGTTATCCTAACTCTACCATCAATATATGCGGCATTAGTTGTGGGTGATCCAAAACACTCGGAGGGCCTATACTACCTATGCCCTTACCATACCTTTAAGGGCTAGGGCCGAGACAAGTGACAGCAAGGCTTAAGGCCGCAAAATGAAAATTTTATTATTTAATCCTTTTTAACACTATTATCAAGTATAAAGTGTCAACCAATCATTATTTTGTTTAGCCTCTATTGCGAAAGGACTACTAAGTGAACATTTGGAGAATAGAATATGCCTCTAAAACCTTTCACATGTCTCTAAAAACTTTGAACAAAGCTATAAATACTTCTGTGATGGGTTCTAAACACATGGTTTGATTTATTTTGTGGAAGAAAAAAAAAAGTTAAAGGGTTTGTTCTATCTCACTTACACCTTTCACAATAATTTCCACATCCCAAATCATTTCGGCAAAGTCTTTCCTTTGAGAAGTTTTAAAACATTTACATTTGCCTGCCTTATACAAATTGAAATTATTTTCAATTTAATACCATTTGACTACTAAGCATTATTAAAATTTCAATCACTAAAATAAATGCACTTAAAAAATCAATATTAGTTCAAGTGGTGGTTATAATTAACTAATTAAAATGATATTTGAATCACACCATACCTTGAAGTTTCATACATATACAAACTACCATTATAAATCAGTTGGCTTCCTAACTTACTCTATAGAGGAAAAAATGTATCCTTATTACAAAGAGTACTATGTACCTTTTGCACAAGCAAGAATACATAACCACAATATAAAAGACCTAAATTAAAAAAAAACAATAAAAATAGAAGGGATTGAAAGCAACTGTGTAGCACTTATTTCTTGTGCACTCAAATAATTAAAAAAAAGATGAAATGAACTATGTGTGTGTATGAGTTTTTAAGGCATTTTGTAATGGATATGGGGTTATAAAATTACTTTCGTATCTCCATTTGATTACTATCATGTGACTATTATATGAGCAATTTTGTGTGCATATATATCCATATATGTATGTATCAATATAAGTATAATATAGTACAAGCAAAGTAGGATGGCCAGGGTTAGCAATGTCCAAGCTTGAACCTCGAAAATTAAGGCCTGCAAAAAATTGTCCAAGCTTGGCCCGCCCTGAGGCTTTTCCTTAAAAATAGAAACCCTCATTTTAAAGGTGTTTTGAGGGCCGGGTTGGGCTAGGCCTCTTTGTCCCAATGCTGACAAGCCACCAAACAACACATGCCCACGCACACACGCACAAACATATAAGTTTGTTGTAGTATCATGTAAGTAAAGAAAAATACTCACATTCCCTTTAATATGCATTGTTATGCTATTCTATCAGCTTAAGCTTGAGTAAGTTGTTGTAAACAATGCCACTACTACGTAATTTCTCCACAAGGCTTTTTTTTTTTTGAGGATTTTATGAGCAAAAGCTCCTAATATTTTCATTAAACACAGTGAGGCCCAATTTTTAATATCCACAAATTAGGTCAATTGGGCCCGAATTTGTGCTTTTTTTTTTTTGCATGTGTGATTGAGTGACGCTAGCTAGCTGTACATAGAAAAAAAAATGCAAAGAAGAAAGGAAGAAGAGAGGAGAAAGAAAAAGGGAAGAAGAAGAGAGGAGAAAGGAAGAAGAAGAGAAGAGAAAGAAAAGAGAAAAAAGGAAAAAGAAGAGAGAAGAAAGGAAAGAAAAGAAGAAGAAGAAGAGAGGAAGAAAGGAAGAAAAAGAAAGAAAAAGAAAAAAGGAAGAAGAAGAGAGGACAAAGAAGAGGAGAAAGGAAAAAAAAAAAAACTTATTAATCCCTTCCTTTCTTCCTCTCCTCTTCTGCTTCCTTTCCTTCTTTTGTTCCTCTCCTCTTTTTCTTCCTTTCCTTCCTCTCTTCTTCTTCCATTCTCCTCTCTTCTGCTTGCTTTCTTTTTTCTCCTATATTCTTTATTTCTTCTCTGTAGTTTTTTTTTCAACAAGTGTCACTCAACCTACAAAAAAGAAAAAAAAAACTCAACCCTGCGGAAATAAAAAAATGTAGAGAAGAAAGGAAGAAGAGAGGAGAGATGGAGAAAAAGAGAGAGAGGAAGGAAAGAAGAAGAAGAGAGGAAGAAAGTAAGGGATTAACGTTTTTTTTTTTCCTTTCTTCTCTTCTTTCTCCTCTCTTTTCTTCATTTCTTCCTCTCTTCTTCGTTCTTTCTTCTCTCTTCTTTCTTTTTCTCTCTTCTTTCTTCTCTCTTCTTCTTCCTTTCTTCTCTCTTATTCTTCCTTTCTTCTTTCTTTTCTCTTCTTCTTTTCTTCTCTGTATTTTTTTTCTATATATAATTAGCGTCACTCAGTCACACATGCAACAACAAAAAAAAAAAAAATTGCACGAATTTGAGCGTAATTGGCCCAATCCGTAGATATTGAAACATGAGGCCTAATCGTGTATAATGCAAATATAAGGGGCTTTTTCTTGTAAAATCCTTTTTTTTACTACAAAAGTATGATAAAAGTGTGGTGTAACAAACTTTATTAAAAAAAAGTGCCTTTTAATCTATACTCCTTCTCTCACCTTCTTTGTTTTTCGCGCGCCTACATGGGTAAAAGAATGGTAAAATATCCTATTCCTGAATTAACTATCCTAATTTATCAGGCCAGATGGGCTAGATCCGTAGGGTAGTCCATGCACTACTTGCACCCCTTGCATATACTCGAAGCCGGAGAAGGCTTCCCTTTTTTTTTTTTTTTTCTGTTTTTGGTAAAGAGTGGTGAGTAGGCTTCTATTAGTGGTCCATTGTGCCGCCTAAGTAATCTTTGATGATACCTGTCCCCTGCCCGAGAACTGTTTGATAATACACAAGCATTGACAGGGGTCAATCCCTATTATACTCTTGAATGAACTCTTGGTAAGTGGCATCTTAGGCTTCTCTCCCTCATCATATTTTGCCTAATACTGTTAGGGTGTTCATGGTTTGGCTGGGCATATCCAGGTTCAGCGTGAGTTTAGAAACACTAGCCTAAGCCTAGCCCAAGCCCAACATGGGCCATAAAGTTAGGCTGAACCCATCCATTTAACCAATCGAGCATGGCTGAATTGGGCTTTTTATCAATTCAATGGGCATTCGCTTGAATTAAATTACATGTATTCTTTACATGGCCCGGGTTTTGGGCTTTCTATAGTTTAATACATGCCTAACCTAATTATTAAATGGGCCCTAACTACGTATCCAAGCCCAGCCTGATCATGCTGGGCCTGCCTGTGAGCACCCCTGCATAGTATTCAAATAGGAATTTTACACCTCTATTTTTACCTTGTTTTTATGATTTGGCTTCCACGTGCCTTTTACAGCTCTACACATGAAAAAACCCGCCCATTTGAAAATTTCATTATTAAAGTGAAGTGAGGTGGAAGGTTAATGAAGCGATAAGAAAAGAAGGGGGGATCAGAAAAAAAAAGTGATAATTTTTTATTATTTAGTGAAATGAGAATATATCTTTTTGATAAGGTGTTCATGGGTCAGGTTGGGCCATACGGAACAAAATCCAAGCCCAACCCAAAATTTTTATTCTTTGGCCCAAGCCCTATCAGGCCCTAAGTTCTTAGCTCAAGCCCAGCTCGCATAAAATACGTTGAGATTGAGCCCTGGCTAATAATTTTTTATTGATGAAAAGGCTCCAGTTGACTACATAAGACCGTTGTGATGCATGATGTTGACCCAAACTGGATGGGTTCTATTCCCTTGATCAACAAGATGCAAAGTTTTGAATTCACTCTGGCCGGGCTTGGGCTCAATGGTATCCTAGGCCGACTGATAAAGACTAACGGTCAAGTCCGGCCCAAAGTGGGTTGGACTCGGTCCAACCCGATCCAAGAGCACCTACACTTTTTTTACTTAAAAAAACAGAATATAAAATATTATCATCTAATAGCATAAGAAAGTAACTTTTTGACTTTTTTAGGGAAAAATAAATATATTTTTTTAAATTTGTAATTATTTATTTAATCCCTTTCTTTTATTATCTCTTAAATTGATCATTCACCTCACTTTATTAGTAAAGTGAATTTACCAAATAGCGAGATCGCACCATCAAATAAAGATACAGGGTTCGCCACTAAAAGACAGTGAAGATTGGACTACTGAATCTACATCATTAATAAAAAAAAAATAAAAACTTGACTCGTGCATCCACTGCCATTATCGGAGTGTTCACTATACTCCAAACTAGCAACAGCCTCTGCTAAGCCTGGCCCAAAAGTAAAAATATTTTGAAATTCTATAGCCATTATTAGAAATAAGATAAATCCAAAAGGAAAATAACTATAAACATAAACTATTTTAAATATGGAAAAAATTTGCCTTTAATACTGGTTGGAAGAAGTAGTGCTCTTCTTTGGCATACCTGTACTTTCGCTAAATCTTTTCCATTTGATTCATAATTGATGTGGATAATAATAAATCAATCCAATTCTTAAAAGATTCATACGATTAGAGTTTGTTGCAGATCTGAACTCGATTAGGAAGCCAATAGAAGTTCTCGTAAAATTTTATTTTGCATTAAGAAAAATTACCTTGATGCCAAATATAGAAGCATTCGAGAATTAGCATTTTATGATCAACAAAAGGGTAAGCATAACGCTGCAGGCAACACGTATTGTAACTAGGTCAACATGAACATGGTCATCAGTAATAACAGTTGCATTATCACAGCATTATGAGACAAATTGTAGGGCCTACAAAAGATGGATGGGCGATGCATCAACACGTGGGCCATCATGGTTGAACCAATAGGTTATTTATTTAATACATGGTGGTGCTTCTGTACAAAAGAAAGAAAATTTTTAGAGGAAGAGATTATTGCTAGGGGAGGTAATGTTAGGAAGTATAATTGGGAATTGATAGAGATTATGAAATTGAGTTTCTTATTTCTCTCTTCTATAATAAACCCGTTTGGAAAAAAAAAAAAGAGAGAGCACAGGTTTAGCCCAAATTGGGTTGAATTTGAGTTGGCTTAAGTAGTGCCAACATGTAACGTTATTGACATAAATATTAGTTAAGGTCCTATTTGCTTAAGTAATCAAAGAAACTTGATAAAAAAGTGAGATGAAAAATAGATGAAATATTTAAAAAATAATAATAATTAATATCTAGCGTGATACAAATAAATGGTCAACAATACTGAAAAGGTAACAAAATAAAGAAAAATCATAAATCCAACAAACAAAGCTAGAAGGAT
Source organism: Sextonia rubra (assembly GCA_037013555.1). Lineage (NCBI taxonomy): Eukaryota > Viridiplantae > Streptophyta > Magnoliopsida > Laurales > Lauraceae > Sextonia > Sextonia rubra. The sequence goes on from JASUAD010000011.1 coordinate 15,696,021, forward strand.
AAAAAAAAACTATTTAAGATGTAAAAGAAATACAAAACCATATTAATGAAATGATGTGAACGGTGAGGCAAAAGAGGAAGAATTTTCAAAAACTGACGTTGTAATAGTTATTAAAAAATTCCAAAGCTTACATAAATACTCATTTATCTAATGTAGCCAATACACTTCAAAATCATTTGAGCCATTCCCCAACCCAACACCTATAATAACCTTCTCAACACCATTTAGCCCATTAACCCCTGCTAGTAGACATGCATCCAAACACTTCACAAGGGAGTTCTGTTAAGTCATTTGAAGACTGTGTCCATCAAGAAGAGACTTGTACGTGCATGTAGAGAATGAAAAGGAGAATTGAGATACATACCTTACTAAAATTGAAAAATAAGAACTGTGATTACTTGGCTTCAAAATTAAAATACATCTGATAAGTCTTATCCACAGAAAATCATATCATACAAAGAGAATATGAAAGATGGAGAAAACCTCACAAACAACAAAAAAAGGATATATTTATAACCCCTAATGAGACAATTTTATTTACTAATTATCTTCAAATTTTAAGGACCGGTCAAAGTATAGTTGCAGACATCAATAAGATAATCATCTCCTTGGTTTGATCAAAGAAGAAAAGTCAAAAGAAAAAAAGAAGGAAAAAAGCAAGCAACCAAACAAACTACATGACTCCAATCTTAAAGAGAAAATGAAGGACAACGGCCTTTTCCACAGTTCGGTCATCAAGTTTCTATAACCTCACCTCTAATCATAGTGACCTAAAGCTCTCAAAAAATATAAATGAATGAAATAAAAGAATGAAGAGTTAACTATTGATCAACTAATACAAAATTGAGGGGAACATAGATGGATGAAATGATGAATCCAATAGCATAGTATCTTGATCGGGATAGAGAGATTGAGGTAGGAGAACACATCAACAAGAAAACAATGAGGTAGGCAATGACAACTCACAACCATTGCTAGAGCATCCCTTTAAATTAAAAAAAAAAACCTAATTGGTGAATAGAATGACAAGGAAGCCAGAGACCAAAGACACTGATCCCTCAAAAATCTATTCTTAAGAAAAAGATCATCTCTTTTTTTACCATCAAAACGAACAATTTACTATCAAGAAAGGGGTGAAACAACTCAAATCTGAGGAAAAAAAAAAAACAAGATTGATTGAAACTGCAAAACAGTTATGGTGTCAAATGAGGAGAGAATGAATACCCAATAAGCACCAGGATCTTGATTGAAGTTATCTAGAGGAAATCTCAATACTAAGAGGCCATTTTGTTGAACAACTTGAAGGTGAAAAGCAGGAGTGCCATCTTCAGAAAAGCCCTTTTGTAAAAATATATTATCTATTTTCAGAAGCTCATACCCTTGAACAACACCATTTTCATGATAACAGATTGCCAACTCAGGTAGACTTGCCATCACATTGTCAAGCCATGCTTCAAGCCATGTTGATGGAGTGACCTATCAAGCATATGTCAGTAGATGAAAATTAAGATCACAAAACCAAGTTAGAAGTTTCACCGAGAACAATTCCCACCTGTCATGTAACATTCCATAAATGTAAGCTTACGGCAACATACTTCTGTTTACTGAATAAAAGTAGATCACTTCCTTAAGAGCAAACAGAATTAGTAAAATTGCCAGGACAAAACCCTAAGAAACCCATCATTACCAACTCTCTTGTACTTCTCAGACTTTTTCATTGTACATCTGGGCTTTTCACCAACTTGTGAAGTTTTTTTTTTTAAGTAGCTTGCCTGCTCTTCTGCTTGCTCTGCTTACTACCCCGATAGAAACCATCTTGATCATCCTCTGGAAGCTCTGCACGGCAAGTACTAAAACCTTCCTTTGGTTAGTCAACAGTTTTTATCCCTCCTCGATGTCAGGGCTGTACTTTTTGAAATTGCAAAACAGTAAGAAATTTAAGTTTAAATTAATGACATTCTCATCAAGATAAAGAGGATGCAATGGCATACCCTGCATTTAAGACAAGTGCTATTCCACAATTAAAACAGCAATTCAGAGGCTTTAAACAAGACATGGAAGCACAACACAGTAAAATCAACTGCTACGTAACTTCGAAAAAGAAAAATTATTCTCCCAAAAAATAAAAACACAACAATGACTTTCCTCTATTAAAGGAAAAACCATCCAAAATAAAAACACAAAATTAATTCTATAGATGATTAAATTTTAACGAAATGCCCTTCCTAGTTCTAGTCAATGAATATGGTAAAAGTGTTAGGCCAACTACAAAGGATCCACTCCCAACTTCGCCCAAAGTTGAATGATAGCTGTCCGGATAAGGCAAGTCAACATCTCCTTTGTCAATGATGTCAACTGTAACCTTGTATGCATTTTCCGGAAGAGATTTACAATGAATGTGTTGGATCCCATTCTTGATATGAGCCCTTCAATGAGCAACGATCTCTCGTCGCCATAATATCAATTTGCATCGCTGCAATCTCATTGAATGTTCATCGCTCCCCTATTGTGTTGGAAACCGCAACAGACTCTGTTGTCTTCGATGGGAACAAAGTGCTCACTTGGGGTCCTAAAGGCATGCACTGCATTAATAATGTTTTAAAGCACCTATTATTCTTTCGGTACATGTATTAAAATCAAATATTATGAAACTTTTTAAAAAACCCAATGATTTCAATATGAATTTACCTTGATCATTTGTTTTATACCACCAAGTTCCTCGGAAATTTTTTTTTGTTTTTCGATTAGGTAGTTTACTGGGGACTCCAAATTCTTAGTTGCAGACGATTGCTCAATAACTTTCTTTTTCTTGATAGCTAGTTTTTCAAGAGCTGGAGAAGATCCTATAATTTGAGTTCTTGATATGTTGCCAACACCTCGAACACGACCTTTGATATCAGCATCAAATACTTGAACCAATGGATTGTTGAGGATGTCATGTGAATCTGCTTCATCTTAGCTGGAAAGTAGTTTTTCTATTCTTTCTTGTCAAATTATACAATCATCCTTTAAGTAAAGTTTTTAAAGTTATTTTCTATTATATTAACTTAAAGAAAAGACCATGAACGCACCATATTTGAAGACACGCTACTAGGGACAAAACCATCTTTCCTTGTATGGGCTTCTATCCACACTTCAGCCCTAGTAAGCAAGAGGTAATCCTCCTTTTGGTGTTTATATATTTGCATGAATTCCACATCATTAGTTTTTAAGTGACAAAGCAATATGACATTTATGTTATATACAAATGCTAATACTTACCATTTTCTCCTACAGTCTTGCATGGCCACACTTACCACTTGTATGGTATATGTTCGGCTTCTTCCTCACATTTGCATTTGTTCTTTTCTATTGTTCTATTGTTTTGGGACTCAAATTATGTTTGATAAAAGCATTCGAACCATCATGCCTAATTCTAGGAAGACGATTATTCAGTCTACCTTCATCAGTTGGATGAGCGAGGTACTATGAAGCATGGAGACGGACACGGGACACGGACACAATACGATACGGACACGGCGATACGGCAAATTCTAAAACAATAGGATATGGATACGGCAATTAATAAATATATATATTTTTATATATAATCATAAAATTAAAGAATAGTTACATTTTTAGCCAAATTAAAAAGCAAATGTCACAATTAATAAGGAAACAACATAATAACACTAGAAAAATCAAAAATAAAATCCATAATGCATAACATAATGTAATAGTAGGCCATATGCCCTTAGTACATCAATCATCACCAACATTACATGTCACGATTACATCATAATCAAAACAACAAAAAAAGGTCCCTCCTCCACCCACTCCATAAAAGAAAAAAACAATAATAATCCTCGCTTCATTCATGATTCATCATTGGAGACATCTTCAATGGCATCATCATTTCCACCAACACTCCCATTATCAGTAAATAGCACAGCATCTAATTCCGGCTCATCAAGTAAGAGATTTGCAACCTCAAGTACTCCAACATCCTCTAGGGATTCAAATGCATCTCCTGCAATATCCCACATCTTAGTTTGTCCTTGTATGTACTGTGGGGTTCTCCTTGATAGAAGACGAATATTACTATGAATGAATACCAAATCTTCAGCATGTTCTGGTAATATTTTGTTCCTTTTCAACGAGTAAATAAAGGAGTAAGTACTCCAATTTCTCTCACAACAAGATGAGGAAGAAGGTTGCATAAGCAGCTTCAAAGATAAGGTTTGAAGCAAAGGAGCAAATGCACCATAAATAACTCACCAACTTTTTGGATCCATGGTTGCTCGATCATGTATGGAATCAACCTCTGAAAATCCTCCGGAATTAGTTGAGAAAGCTACATACTCCAATTGAATTTTTCGTCTCTCTTCTGGGTTAACATAATATCTTTTCAAGCACTTTGTTCTTTTTCTTGAAACCTCCAAATTTTTATGTGGAGGAGTTCGATTTGGATCTTCATGAAGCCATGCATCGCTATAGTACCTTAAATACAAGAATGAAAATTATATGATTAGTTTATATTTTTTAATTAATAGTTTTTCTAAAAAAAAAATATGCTAAAGCTTAGAGGTCACCTTGGGTTTAATGAATATGCTAAGCAATGAAGCGGAGTGTTATTCTTATTCCAACAGTCAACTAGAATCTGATGCACCACATCATAGAAGGTTGATGTCGCATCTTGCTGCTTCCCTTCATGTCTATATATTGCCAACTTCACTTTCTCTATCATTGTATCCCACATATCATAAACTAAGTGAAGACAAGGCTTATCTGTATCACAAGCCCGAAGCATGTCATAAATAGGCAAGGTAAAAGCAAGAATGTAATCAATCTTATCCAACCAAATGTCATCCAACACCTTTTCCTTCACAAACTTGGCTTTTTCAACGTCATCATCCCTATAAGTAGACCAATTGTTATAAATTACCATAGTTTGAAGACCACCCTTTATCAATTTGAATCTTTTAAGCATCACAATCATCGAAGCAAAGCGTGTCTCCGCAACTGAAAGGAATTTCAAACTAATAAAGTCATTGAACATAGACAATCTCATTGAATGATTCATGATAAAATGCTTTATCATCATGACGTCTCCAACAACATCGGTAATCCAACTGCACTCTACATAAGTTATTTCATTTGCTTCCACATTTTTTGCTGCACAAATGTTTTTTAGGGCAAGATTCAATGTGTGTACTACACATGGTGTCCAAACAATATGAGAAAATATCCCTTCAATAAGTTGCCCCGCTCCTTGGCAGTTTTTTGCATTATCCGTAATCACTTGAACCATTTTTGGGGCCCAATTTGAAAGATGACTTCCTTCATCAAGTTAGTAATGAAAAATTTATCCTTGACTTCACCTGAACAATCAACTGCTTTTAAAAACATAGGCCCCCCTTCCGTCACTGCCATAAAATTAATTAATGGCCTCCTTTGTGAATCACTCTAACCATCACTAACAATGCTAACCCCCTTTTCCTTCCATGTGCCTCTAATTGGTTGCAATAATCTGTCAATGCTTGCTCTTTCTCTTTTAACCAAAGTGGTTCTCAACAAATTATAACCAGGAGGTAAATAATCCGAAATCTGATTATTGGCAGCAAAGTTGTAGGAACTAACATAATAAGGGTTCTTAGCCAAGTGAAAGGGCAAGCCCGCAGAATAAAACATCCTAGCTATTTCAGAATGTAATTGGTCCCGTGCCCCAATGTTGAATGCCTTCTCCATGGCATTTCCACTTCCACTACCACTCCTCAACCGCTTCTTTGATTCAAAGAGGCTCAGCCCTTGACTAGTAGTCATGCCACCCAAAGATGCTCTAGGAGGGGGCAAAGGAACTTTTTTTGGCTTAAAGCTTTGCAATCTAGCTTCAGCTTCCTCGACCGCTTTTTGCATTTCAGCCATATCTTTAGGGGTGACTTTAGAACATATTTGAATCCCTTGACCACTAGTTTTTGGCAAATGTGCCTTTACCTTAGTATATGAGCCCTTAAAAGCTTTGTGGCAAAATTTACATTGGAAATGAAAATTCCCTCCTCCCCCTCCAATTTTCTCCAACTTCGTTGTATAGTTCCAGAGGGGCTTATTTGCATCTTGTTCTGAGCCCTCATCCGGTACAGGGCTGCTAGCTCCCGTAGAAGAGAATGACATATTCTCAAATCAATTTCCTATCACATTGAAAAATAAACTATCATATTGAAAAATAAACTAGGAAAAAAAATGCAGCAGTTTTGGAAAAAAAAATGCAGCAGCAGCAGTTCTTAAAAAAAAAAAACAAAAAAAAAAAGAAAACAGCAGCAATAACACAATAGTCCCATGGAAAAAAAAAACAAAAGCACTGAAAAAAAAAAAAAACAGCAGTAGCACAGTAGTCTCATTTAAAAAAAAAACAACAACAGCACAACAGTCTCATTTAAAAAAAAACATCAATAGCACAGCAGTCCCATAACAGTTGCAACACAGCAGTCCCATTTAAAAAAAACAGCAACATAACAGCAGTCCCATAACAGCAGCAGCAATTCAAAAAAAAAAAAAAGATAGAAAACATCAACAGTAACAGCATAACAGCAGCAACAAAGCTGTGGGAAAAAAAAATAGCAGCAAATCTGTCCCATGGGAAAAATAGCACAGTAGTCCCATTTAAAAAAAAAACAACAACAGTACAGCAGTCCCATAACAGCAGCAGCAATTTGAAAAAAAAAAAGAAAGAAAACGGCACCAGTAACAGCACAACAGCAACAGCAAAGCTGTCCTATGGGAAAAAAAAATAGTAGCAAAGCTGTCCCATGGAAAAAAAAAATTAGCAGCATTGAAAGAAAAAAAATAAAGAAAGAAAACAGCAACAGCAGAGGCATGCCATGGAAAGAAAAAAGAATGAAACAACAGTATATTAAAAAAAAAGAGCAATAGCATTGAAGAAAAATAGCAGCAGCAGTACTTCAAAAAAAAGCAGATCTTCCTTAAGCAGTTTGAAAAAAAGTAAATCTTCCCCATGCTTAACAGCAGCAGTATTTCAGATGAAAGAAAAAAGTAAAAAAGAAAATAGCAGTTCGAAAAAAAAAAAGAAGAAAGAAAGCAGCAGCAGCACAGCAGCACAACATAGCACAACAACAGTGGAGAAAAAAAAAAAAAAAACAGCAGCAACCGAAAAAAAAAAGCAGTACCTGTTCTTTCTCCTCCTCCATCTTGTTCTTCTTCCACGCATAGATGTCGATCTTCCTTACGCTTCTTCCATGCTCAGATCTTCCATGCGTCTTCCTCAAGCTCAGATCTTCTACGCGCAAGTGTCCTAACGCTGTCTTCTTCTTCTTCTTCTTCTTCTTCTTCTTTGTTCTACTGCTGGATGCGATTTCCCCTTTCCTCCTCTTTTTCTCCATCTCCAGCAGCGCCGGCGTTTTCCCCCTTTCGATTTCACAAATGAAGAGCGAACGAATGGAGATTAGGGTTATAAGTTATAAAAAATTACATTTAATCCCTTCCGCTTTTTTCTTTTCTAATTTTAACCCAACTTGAGCATATTTTAATTATAGTTTAGTCCCGCCGTGTCCATGACGTGTTTGAGCCGTGTCCCGCCGTGTCCATCCCGTGTCCCAGCCGTGTGTGAAATTTAAAAAATAAAAAAAAAACCAAGACACGTTTTTGGCTTGTCGGACATGTGTCCCGGCGTGTCCGAGCCGTGTCTGTGTCCGACATGTGTCTGACACTGATACGGGGCCATTTTGGAGTGTCCGTGCTTCATGGGTAAGGTATTTCGTTCTTAGTTTTGCCTTATACTTCCTCATCATCTCAGACATGCTCGTAAGGCATTTATCTTTATAGGAATGAGGAACAACATAGTCATCCTAAAGAATTATTTCTTTTTAGGCTCAAGAACTAAATCAATGATAATGTAAATATTGCATCCATTTCAAGTGGAGATATGCTAAGATCTCATAGCTGGAGGAACTTCTAGAATTCATCTTTCATGGTCTTAGGCACTACACGCCAGTCTTTGATGGAAATAGGGACAATGGTGTAGACAAGCTCTCCACATCTTGATGCCAGCTTGGTCGAATGATCGCCCATAAGTAAGCTAGATGCAATGAAGTTAATCACTAGCTTTTGTTTTGACAAGGTAGTTTCTAACAAACCAGGAAAATGCATGTTAGATAAAACAAATACTATTCAAATTAAAGAATGAAATCATTTAAATGGTGAAATAATTCTTTCTAACCTGCATTGTGCTCCTCTGCCATTGAAATGCCTATGTCTCAAATGATTTGATGACACTTAGCATAATCAATTCATATTCATCGACATTCAACAAAATTAACAAGAAAATTTTTTTTTGTTTTAAATGAAGAAAGCAATATTTGAACATTAGCATATTCAAGGCACCATAAGCATGAGCATAATAATCAAGGCACCATGAGTATAAGCATGAGTGTAAGTATAAACTGCATTTTTTAAATTACCAATATGTGAATAAAACTAACAATAAAAAAATTTCGGGAATCAAATTTGTCACCTGTCCAGTTCTACAATTCATAGTCAAATTCTTTTAGTACATTTTCCAAATTTTCATTTTTGCCATGAAAGGAAGAAAAGAGACTAGGATCATCAAGTGCATCAACAGCTTTTGTTAATCTCATTGGGGCCTTAGAACAACAAGGCATCCATGCCTTGTTTGATTTTTAGAGTTAAAACAACTAACTTTAGGTTGTATTAAAATCATAAAATTTATGTTGGAAATAGTAAATGTTGCTAAGTACTTGTGTAAAGGGAGTCAAGCATAGTATTTGCATTGTCTTTTCCTTAAGTTTGATTTGAATCATAGCTGAATAGTAGCATTTAAATTTTGTACTAAAAATTCAGAAATTTCCTTATAGTAGTTATTTGATTTAGATAAACTAGGAAAGATAAAATTAGAAATGAGCGCTTTCGAGAGCATTTATGGGTAGCACCAATAGGGGATAAGATTAGAGAAACCCGTTTAAGATGATTTGGGCATGTTGAGTGTAGGCCGGTAATGGCACCGGTGAAAAAAAGTTTGGCTATACAGGTGGATGACCCATCAAGAGGTAGGGGTAGGCCGAAGAAAACATTGATGGAGGTCATTGAATCAGATTTGAAGAAGTTTAACTTATCTAAGGATTTGACCCAAAATAGAACGGAATGGAAAAATAGGATTCATGTAGCCGACCCCAACATAATTTGGATAAAGCTTTGATGATGATGATGATGATGAGTTATTTGATTTAGATCTTTCCTCGCAGTTTTGACAGAGAAATTCTCCACATTTTTGAATCCCTAATTCCTCCCCACATAGGATGCATTCATTGTTTCTCCTCAATGATCTTGATCTGAATTCAAGAGTAATGGATGGGATATACAGAGAAAGCATTAGAGATTGAGGTTCGATGTATATTTTTTTAAAGAAAAAAGTGTGATGTAGTGTTTTTTTCAATGCTTTAAATATTTGGCTTGTGGCTGTGTGCAAGTCATAATGTATCAACTACATAGAGATGTGCAAATATAGAATTTTTGCGGAGAATCAAGAGATCAATGATGATTTGTTCCAGTGATTATTGTTTTTCCATTGTGTGAGAGATTTGTATATGTAAATATATATTCATCTGTTAGGGAAGCATGGATTTTTCCTGATCTTCAAATAGTTACAAGTCAAGACATTCAAATATGTGAGTATTTTATTCAATATCGATATGAGTTTACTGATTGATATAAAACCTACAATTAAGTTAAAGGTCTCTCTTTTCTATTTATTCGTGTTTTCCAAGTCAGTGTTGTTCACTCCTTGAATTCATGTTTTCCAATATAAGTACTTGGGACATTTATTAATAAAAATTTGACATCGTCATTCATAATAAAATGAAATGGATCTAGAATTATAAGGGTTGTCAGACTGATAAAATCAAATCATTGTTTAAGTAGTAAGTACTAACAGAACATATATGAGTTTGGGTTTTGAAAGATACCTGTTCACAAAAAGGGACTGCAATGTGGAGATTCCAATAGCTAAAACAGTTGCATCAGCTGAATGTCTCACCTTCACAAACTACTTTCGAAATGCATCCAGTCTCCTCATCTAATAGAATGGCCCATACATTTATCAAAGGAATCAAGTGAAAGGTCAAGGTGGAAATATAAAAGGACCATCAAAATTCTCATTTCATGCTTTACATACAAAGTGGTTCATGTACAAAATATGTCATTCACATATAAACAAATAAAATAACATGGCATCAAATAAAATATATTGCATATCTATATTTGTCCCATTCTCAAAGTAAAATAAATTTGTCAAATACCTACTGCATTTAATACAAAGTGGAACTCTTAGTAGGACAAGTTTATTCCAAGGCACAAGAAAGGATGTATATATGAAATTTCTCTCTAAGGTTGATAGCTAGACGTTTTTACAATGCTAAATTACGGCGCTAAAAAGTAAACGTTGACACAAGGTAGGTGTAGAGGTAGCTTTTCCTAGCCGAGCATGAGCCCTATGCATGTTCTCAGTCTTTGATCAGTCAAGTTCACCCTTATGAACTTAATTGACTGGGAATCCAATATATATATATATATGTATATATTTCTAATCGTAGGTGGACTGTTTTATTCACTTGTTGAGATGTATAAAAGGGAAAAAAAGGAGCCAACAAAGGGTAGAGAATAAAAATTTCTCCAAAGTTGACTTGAAATTCCTTGAGAGATCCTCTTGTCCAATGGGCAATAAGCAGACTAGCACAGTGTTTGAGCTAGGCTTGGGCATCACTGCATAAGTGCCTTTCGGCCCTAAACTGTGATTGAAATCCCATGGGCTTGGGTTATATATCATACCCCATTTTTACTACTCTTGAAATCAAAGTTCCAAACACCCCAAACCAACCGATTTACCCATAAGCCTGGGTCCTAAGTTGGGTCATGTGGGCATAAGGTTTAGTGAAACATAATTACGAAACGATGGACCCCATTGTGGCCAGATATGAAAATACAAATGACGATGGCTAGCCTAAAATTTCATGAGGTAAACCGAAAATCTGGTCCAAATTCCACCAGATCTGAAAGTGTTTAATTAAGTTAGGATTGCCTGGGTAGTCCATCTACCCTGAACCCATCCTAGGTCCAGGCATAGAGCATTGCATGGGCCTAAAAGATGGGCTTATGGCAGAACAGTGTCTAGTACTGCCCTCATAATCATTCTAGCAGTGACCCTAGGCAAGATCCTACAAATAGGCTGTCTTCCTTGCTTCCTTCCTAAATCTCAGAAAATCAGGCCGCTGTTTATCAAAAGTAGAACGATCCACTAGCACATTAACCTAGCTCATGAGCTTTTTCAAAAAGGGAAATCTAAATCAAAGCTGGGTTCCATGTGCATTAAGTTGGACATCTAAAAGGCATTCAACAGAATCAGTTGGCAATTTCCTTTCAAGGCTATGAGATTCTTTGGTTTTTTCTGATCTCTCAATTAATTTGATTTCTAAGTGCATATACACAACCATAGGATCCGTCATAATTAACAAAATCCCTTAAGGCTTTTTCGGTGAAAATTGCAGTCTTAGACAAGGTGACCCTCTCTTTCCTTATCTGTTTATTTTAGTTGAGGAAATCTTTAGCCTAAACTTAGCAAACTTGGTTAATCAAAGAAAAATGTTGCCTCTGTCTCCCATCAAGCCATCTGTCTATCACTTTCTCTATGAGGACTACATTTTGATTTTTATAAGAAAAAATTCTATAGCCTATAATTCCTTTAAGAATCTCATGTCTTCTTACCAAGCTACTTCAGGAATACTTTTCAACTTGGCCAAAAGCAACATATTTGTCTCAGGTTGTAACCATAGGAAGAGGCGGTCTATCTTTGATTCATTAGGCATCCAGCTCTTTTCAAATTTGAGTAGGTACTTGGGGGTTCCTATCTTCTTTAGATCTCCAAGAAGAATGCGTTTTTCCCACCTCGTGGACATCTTCCTTAGAAGACTTGCTGGTTAGAAAAATAGATTGCTTTCACGATCCACGATCGAGAAGAATAGATCAAACTCCTAAAGGATTGATCAAATCCACAATGGATTCCCACCCTAAGGCTTAAGCATAACAAAAAAACACACCATAACTGGAGGGAAAACCCAATCTAAATATTATTAATTATCAAAAGCATAATCAACTACATTGAAGTCCCTCTTATTTATAGGACAATAAACCTACTTCTTGGCTAACAAGACTTACTAATTAAAGCAAAGTATTTCCTAATCCTTTTAAACAAGAATTTTCTAATCCTATTTAAGTAAAATTATAGTAATAGGATAATTATAAAAGGTGCCACAGTAGTTCTTAGCCAATTGAACCTATGGCTGAACCCAATGGACTAGGTTTTGACCCATGGGTCAATGTTTGGGCCCAGCTGTCTTCTTTAGCCTGGTTTATACTGCATCAACTCTCTCTATCTTGAAAAAACTAAACTCCGATGAGTTAAATGCTTGATAATACTTATAAAGATTTGGATTCAGGTGCTGGAAGTCGAATGCAGTAATCCAAGTAGCATTAGAGATGGGGTGGTTTTGCCATTGAATAAGAAATTTTTGATATCTTCCTTGACGTTTAGAAATAAGTTGATCATAAAAAACATCAATAATTTTATCTTCAGGTGGATGAGCGGGCAAAACAATTGCATGTTTGTCAGAATCTTCATCATTGTCATGGCCACGGTAAATTGTGAGGTCTGCAACATTGAATATTGGATTGATGCCAAGATCTTGTGGTAATTCCAACGTGTAAGCATTTTAATTGAGCTTCTTCAAAACTTTGAATGGTCTAGTATTTCAGGGATGCAACTTGTGATTCATGCTAGGCGGTAACTACTTTGGATGGATATGAACCATAACAATGTCGCCTTCAGAAAACTCTAGGAAATGGCGATTGTAAGGTCTCAAATCCCACTAATCTTGATTTATGTTAATTAAGCTCGTTCTATATTAATTGAACTCGATTAAGGCTAATGTAATCCAATTACTTAGCGGGTTTGGGCCTTGGATAGGGAATTGGGCGGAGTTCGGCCTCACTTTAGTAGTTAAGGGCCTTTTCGTAATTTGTCTCTGCACCTCTTGGACACCTCGTCCATTTCCTTTCGTGTAACTTTTCGCGTAGATCATCTTTTGTGTTGGGCCCGAGTCGACCCGGGCTTATCTTGGTCCAATTGAGGTGCATTTGGACTAAACAGAATTTCTTAGAAAAAGGAGGGACTTGCTTGTAATTTCAGGAAAGTTATGTTTAAAAAGGAAGCTTCACATAACTCCTCCTTCTTCTTTCGATTCAACTGCTTGGAGCTCTCCTTTCTACTGGGTTTTTTCTCTTCTTCTTCTTGCAATCAAAGTGCTCAGGAATTTTGGGAGTGTGCATGCATAGAGAGTGGTCTCCTACCACCTTCTTCTTCCTTGATCTCCCTTTCCTTTACACTTTTTGTATAGAGTGCTGAATAGAATGCTCTTCCCTCCAGGCTACAGCAATATAAGGTGAAAAATGAGTTCCTGTTTCATTCTCTTAGGCTTATTAGGATCATAAAGACTCCATTACTAGACATGCATGTGAATCTAAACCCCATTTTTAACATTGCATGTTCTATTGTAGAGAACCCATTTCAATTTAGAGTTTTCCCTCCACCCACACGATAAGGAGAACTAGGGAGGGCTAGCACTGGTGAAGAGGCAAGTACTAGAGTCATCTGTGCTGCATTTGTTATTAAGTCCTGAATTATTAAGTTAGTTTCTTACCCACTCCCATTTCAGTCACTGTTTCTTGTTTTAACTGAGCATAAATGAGGTTGGGCGGAGTTAGGATGATCGAAATGGAATAGGAGGGTGTGTGAGTGTTGAAAAACCTTAGGGACAATTCAACTAAGTCAGGAACACCTTCCCTAAGTTAAGTTTTGAATGACTCCCGAATTGGACTGAGCTACATAATCAAATTCACATTTCTGAAGCTTACGGTGAAGCTACGGCTAAGCCGTGAGTACTTACGGCTCAGAGTCTAGAGAGCAGCAAAACCTGATTTTGAACTACGGCTCATCCACGGCTACACCGTGAAATGTAATACGGCTACACCGTGTCCAGCCCGTACCCAAGCCGTAGGTCTTCCTACGACGAGCTTTCCAGAGAGCTCAGAGAACCCAGTTTCTTCTACGGCTTGCACATGGCTGCACCGTGGAATACACTACGGCTACACCGTTGCCTCCCTGTAACCTAGCCGTAGGCTTAGCACTGCTAAACCGTAGGCCAACATACGGTTGGGCCGTAATTGCGCCTAAAGATCCGGAAGGAATTTGACCCACTCAGCTAAGCCGTAGCCTTGTATATGGCTAAGCCGTAAGAACCCAGTAAAACAAGATGTCAGGGACTCTCAATGATTTTGTAGGACCTTAGTATTGGCACCTTCTATACCACTACAGAGGCCCAATGGTAAGTACATGTTGGGGAGAATGAATGATTCCTGGAGGGCCTCCCAATGGCAAGTCATGGATGTTGGCATAAGAACAGTATCCCATATGCACAAGGCAATACCAAGACACGGTAACACAACAACACCGAACGTCTTCTATGTACATCGTGTTGAATGCCCTTGAGGACTATAGGTTACTTATTTGGGGTGAAGATAGTAATTTCTTGGGTACTCACTTAAGTTGAATGCATCTATAATGTTATGATATATCACCTTCAACATGAATTACTTCTTTTAGCAAAACCCTAAGGAAATTCAGACCTGAGCTTCTAATGAGTGCATGTCTGACAAGCCAGAGCTTCTAATGAGTGCGAGCTTGTTAGCCAAGGGCATGATATGACTAATACGATTGAATATGAGTCGGCACCACTCAGCTTACGCCCTTTTGGGTATATGTTATGTATGTCACCATTGCAGTAGGTTTACGAAGGAGTAGTCGGCGCTCCTCAGGAAGCTAGCTTGATCCCCTAGCGACCCATATGATATGTGTATGCTCCTTTTTGGGAGAATAGAGCGTCGTGGTTGCCAATCAGTATGTATGACATTTAAGTTATAATTTCTCACTCATGTATCATGTTTAGTGATTATTCTTATTAATATATTACGTTATACTTGTTTCATATGCATCAGTACTTGTTTAACCGTCGTGTTAATAGTGTTAACCTTGGTATTGTAGGTCCAGCAGCCGGTCCCAACGCGGACACTGACGCGCCCCCGGAGGGTACCCCAACGGTACCTCGGGGTGTAGACGAGTGGAAAGATGGCGACGACTTTTACTATCCATCTTACGGAGCGCGTTATTCTTGGGAGATATCATCGTTATGCTTGGGACCTTTTTTTATCACACTCCTAACTAGTATTTTGGAATGTAATTGAAGACTTCAACGCTGTCATATGTATATATATATATGTTTACTTTAACAGACTATGAACTTCATGTGCTCTTAATAATTACTGAGTATTTCGCAGGATTTCGTTTTTGATAAGTTATGTTTGTACGTGTGTCAGCATACCTCACATGTTCCTGTGGAATCTCCCTTGTAGGAATTCGTGCATAATTCTTCAGGGCACCGATTTCTATGGGATTACGTATCCACGCCCTGGAGGCCCACTCAAATCTCCAAATTCCCGGGATTGGGGCGTGACATACATAAGTAATGGTATCAGAGACACACCAAGAAGTCACTTAAAAGACTTAGTAACATTAGCAAGCGTGGTGAGGTTCCGATAGGTCCGTTTGGGTGGATTCTATGGTATGACTGTAGTACATATGCATGTTATGTAGTATGTGTGTATGCATGTATATATATAGACATATATGATTAATCACCATTGTGATTGCAGAGCCATGGCATCTAGATTCGGCACGAACAACAGCTTAGGTGACAGCGATCACAATAATATTGAATTGGAAGGTGCGGACCCTCCACCGCCACCTCCTCCGCGTCCCACATACAACACTGAGGAGCGGTTTATGATGATGATGCACCAGTTAGTTGCTAGTAATGCTAACCAGGCTGCGATGCAATTACAATTGGCCGCCCTGTTAAACCGACAAGATCAGCCAGGAGATCCCAACTCCTTGTATGAGAAGTTCCGTAAGAGGGGAGCAACAGGGTTTACCGGACACGAGGACCCATTACAAGCAGATGAATGGTTTGTCCACACGGAGAACGTTTTCAACACATTAACTTGCACACCCAGGCAGCAAGTGGTCCTCGCGGCATCCATGTTCAGGGACATCGCGGATACATTGTGGAAGAGTATCTGAGACCACATGAGGGCCATGCCGGATGCCACGGTTTGGGAAGCCTTTAAGAGGCAATTCAGGAAGAAGTTCATTCCCAACCACGTGACTCGTAGGAAGAAGGCAGAATTCCTCTCCTTGCAGCAGAACCTCATGACAGTTGCGGAATACATGCATGTATTCAGCCAGCTCTCTCGGTTTGCTCTAGACCTAATTGACACTGAGGAGAAGAGAGTGGAAAGATTTCTGGAAGGGTTAAGGCCTGCTATCAAGGGACATGCCATTGCCTTACAACGTCCCGTTTAATATGATGATGCAGTAGCCAGGGCTTATGTAGCGGAGGAAATTGAGAAGAGCCTATTCTTGGGGGAGTCTAAGAAGAGTGTTCCGCCTTCTGGGAAAGGTCAGCAGTATTCTAAGAAACAGAAGAGAGTTGCTAGTGGCACATCACGACCAGTCTGCGGTGCATGCGGGAAGGGTCACGAGACTAATAAATGTTGGAGGTCCATGGGAGCCTGTTTTGGCTGTGGCTCCATGGACCATCGCTTGTCCAAGTGCTCGAGAAGAAAGGAATTTAGCCGAGACCCGCAGCAGCAGAAATATCAGCAGCCTTCTAAGGCGACACCTCCTGCGCCTAACCGACAGCCACAGCAACTGAGGGAAGGCCAAGGGCAGACACGGTAAGGCCAGGGATAGCAGAGACAAGGACAGCAACACCGACCCCAAAGACAAGGCCGCGTTTATGCATTGATACAAGAAGAAGCTGAAGTGGCGGAACATGTGGTTGTAGGTAAGGTTTCTGTTTGTGGCATTGAAGCTAAAGTGTTTTTTGATTCAGGATCTTCATACTCCTTCATCTCTCCTCGATTCTCTAGTAGGATACGGGAATCACCAGCATAGTTGCCGTATGTGTTAAGCGTTATCACTCTGGTTGGTAAGAGGGTAACTTGTGACGACTATTATCCTGGTTGTCGAGTTCTCAACGGAGAGGTTCTTCTCCCGGCTGAACTTATTGTGTTACCCATGCACGATTTCGATGTAATCCTAGGCATGGATCAGTTGACCAAATATATGGCCTGTCTAGACTGTTTCCGTAAGATTGTCACCGTAAAGGTGAGTGAAGATGGCCCAAGTGCTGTATTCCAAGGTGACAAGAAGAGTTCGAACACTAGATTGATTTCAGCCCTTCGAGCGGAAAGACTAATCTATAGTGGATGCGAAGGATATATTGCTTTCATTGTGGAGAAGAAAGCCCCTAAGAAACTAGAAGAATTACTTGTGGTTTGTGAATTCCCTGATGTATTTCCGGATGAAGTGCCTGGTCTTCCTCCCATTAGAGAAGCGGATTTTACTATAGAGCTAGTACCTGGTATTACCCCCATCTCTAAGGCTCCATATAGAATAGCCTCGGCAGAATTATGTGAACTGAAAGTACAGTTACAGGACTTATTGGATAAGGGGTTCATTTGTCCTAGCACATCACCATGGGGAGCCCCGGTTTTATTTGTGAAGAAGAAGGATGGCACCCTCAGGATATGTATTGATTACCGGCAGTTGAACCAGGTGACAATTAAAAACAAATATCCACTGCCTAGAATTGATGAATTGTTTGATCAATTACAGGGTGCGACACATTTTTCTAAGATTGATCTCAGGTCCGGATATCATTAGCTGCGAGTGAGGGACCAAGATACACCGAAAAGAGCTTTCAGGACAAGATATGGGCATTATGAATTCTTGGTTATGCCTTTTGGATTGACAAATGCGCCCGTAGTATTTATGGCCTTAATGAACAAAATCTTTTCATCATATCTTGATCGGTTCATGGTAATTTTCATTGATGATGTTTTGGTATACTCCAAGACCAAAGACAAGCATGTGGAACATTTGAGGACTTCTCTGCAATTGCTAAGGGACCATCAGTTATATGCCAAACTAGACAAGTGTGAATTCTGGCTGGAACAAGTTGCCTTTTTGGGGCATATTATCTCAAAGGATGGGCTTGCAGTAGATCCCGCTAAGATTGAGGCTATAACTACTTGGCAGAGTCCCAAAACTGTTGCAGAAGTTAGAAGCTTTGTGGGCCTAGCTCGTTATTATAGAAGGTTTATGAAGGACTTTTTCAAGATAGTTGCACCTTTGACCAAATTGACCCGGAAGAATGAGCCCTTCATTTGGTTAGCGGAATGTGAGTCGAGTTTCCAACTCCTTAAGGAGAAACTAACCTCAGCCCCAATTTTATCCCTACCAGAAGGGAGTGGCGGATTCGTTATCTATACAGATGCTTCGAGGATTGGGCTAGAATGTGTACTCATGTAGAATGGAAAGGTAATAGCATATGGATTTCGACAATTGAAGGAACATGAGAAAAGCTATACCACACATGATTTAAAATTGGCTGCAGTAGTTTTCGCGCTGAAGATATGGAGACATTATTTATATAGAGAGAAATTTGAAGTCCATAGTGACCATCGCAGTCTCCAGTATCTATTTTCGCAGCATGATCTTAACATGAGACAGCGCATGTGGTTGGAATTTATAAAAGATTATGATTTCCCGATTAAATACTTCCCTGGGAAAGGGAATGTAGTGGCCGATGCTCTAAGCAGGAAATCCACCACCGAGTTGGCAGCCTTGTGTGGTGAATGGTCTCTAGTAAAGGAATCCCGAGATCTGGATGTGGAGGCTGAATTCGTAGATGATAAGGTCATGTTAGTAGCTATGTCGGTCTTCAAACCCACCTTAATTCAGCAAATCAAGGAGAGGTAGTTTGAAGATCCAGAGTTTGTTAAGATTCGTGACCACATATTTGAGAAACCTGATTTTAGGGTGGTAGAAGGTGTATTGTACTTTAGAGACCGGCTTTGTGTTCCAGCAGTTCAAAATCATAACTTAAAAAGGGCAATTATGACTAAAGCACACCATGCTCGATATTCCATGCACCCCGGGAGTACAAAAATGTACCAGAATTTACATGGCAGGTTTTGGTGGAATAACATGAAGACGGATATAGCGAGCTTCGTGGTAAGATGCCTTACCTGCCAATGAGTGAAGGCTGAACACAGGAAGCCTCCCGGTTTGTTACATCTCCTGCAGATTCCTAAGTGGAAATGGGAGAATCTCACGATGGATTTTGTTTCAGGGTTGCCCAGAACAAGTAGGCATCATGATGTTGTGTGGGTGATTGTCAACCGACTAACGAAGTCAGCCCACTTTATTCCCATCAGAAAAGGGATGAAATTTCAAGAATTGGCCAAAATCTTCATTGATGAGATTGTGTGGCTACATGGTACTCCAGTCTCAATTGTGTCCGATCGAGACAGTAGGTTCGTGTCTTCCTTTTGGCAGTCTTTTCAAACGTCCTTAGGCACCAAACTCAGTTTCAGCACGGCTTACCATCCTCAGATAGATGGGCAATCGGAGCGAACAAGACAGACCCTGGAAGATATGCTACGAGTTAGTGTATTGGACTTTGGAAAGGAGTGGGATGAACACTTCTCCTTTTGAGAGTTTGTATACAATAATAGCTTTCACGCAAGTATCGGCATGGCTCCATTTGAAGTCTTGTATGGACGTAAATGCCATATGCCTGTCTGTTGGGAAGAGGTTAGGGTTAGGAGTTTCCATGGACCCACCCTGGTGGCGGATACGGCGGAAAAGGTGCAAAAAGTACAAGATAGATTGAAAATTGCACGATCACGCCAGAAAAGTTATACAGATAACCACCGCCGGCCCCTCGAGTTCCAAGTGGGGGACAAGGTTTTCTTAAAGGTTTCCCCAATTAAGGGTACTATCAGGTTTGGACAGAAGGGTAAGCTAGCTCCGTGCTTTGTAGGACCTTTCGAGATGCAGAGTAGAGTGGGAGACTTAGCTTATCGGTTGGAGCTACCACCCCCGCTTGCAGGAGTTCATAATGTGTTCCATGTGTCGATGCTCAGGAAATACCTCCCAGATCCTTCACATGTCCTTGAATTGGACGATGTGCAAGTGAGGCCTGATGTGAGCTATGAAGAGAGACCCCTTCGTATCATGGACACTAAGGAACAGGTACTGCGTAGATGAACGATCAAATGGGTTAAGGTGTTATGGGAGCACCATGGACAGGAAGAGGCCACTTGGGAACTTGAAGATCAAATTCGAGCGAAATATCCAGAGCTACTACCCCAGGTACGTTGCATTTGGAGGACCGAATTATCTTAAGTGGGGGAGGATGTAAGGTCCCGAATCCCACTAATCTTGATTTATGTTAATTAAGCTCGTTCTATATTAATTGAACTCGATTAAGGCTAATGTAATCCAATTACTTAGCGGGTTTGGGCCTTGGATAGGGAGTTGGGCAGAGTTCGGCCCCACTTTAGTAGTTAAGGGCCTTTTCGGAATTTGTCCCTACACTTTTTGGACACTTCGTCCATTTCCTTTCGTGTAACTTTTCGCGTAGATCATCTTTCGTGTTGGGCTTGAGTCGATCTGGGCTTATCTTGGTCCAATTGAGGTGCATTTGGACTAAACTGAATTTCTTAGAAAAAGGGGGGACTTGCCTGTAATTTTAGGAAAGTTATGTATAAAAAGGAAGCTTCACGTAACTCCTCCTTCTTCTTTCGATTCAACTGCTTGGAGCTCCTCTTTTTTCTGGGTTTCTTCTCCTCTTCTTCTTGTAATCGAAGTGCTCGGGAATTTTGGGAGTGTGCATGCATAGAGAGTGGTCTCCTACCACCTTCTTCTTCCTTGATCTCCTTTTCCTTTACACTTTCTGTATAGAGTGCTGTATAGAGTGCTCTTCCCTCCAAGCTACAGCAATATAAGGTGAAAAATGAGTTCCTGTTTCATTCTCTTAGGTTTATTAGGATCATAAAGACTCCATTACTAGACATGCATGTGAATCTAAACCCCATTTTTAACATTGCATGTTCTATTATAGAGAACCCATTTCAATTTGGAGTTTTCCCTCCACCCACACGACAAGGAGAACTAGGGAGGGCTAGCACTAGTGAAGAGGCAAGTACTAGAGTCATTTGTACTGCATATGTTATTAAGTCCTGAATTATTGAGTTAGTTTCTTACCCATTCCCATTTCAGTCACTGTTTCTTGTTTTAACTGAGCATAAATGAGGTTGGGCTGAGTTAGGATGATCGAAATGGAATAGGAGGGTGTGTGAGTGTTGAAAAACCTTAGGGACAATTCAACTAAGTCAGGAACACCTTCCCTAAGTTAAGTTTTGAATGACTCTCGAACTGGACTGAGCTACAGAATCAAATTCACGTTTCTGAAGCTTACGGTGAAGCTACGGCTAAGCCGTGAGTACTTACGGCTCAAAGTCCAGAGAGCAGCAAAACCTGATTTTGAACTACGGCTCATCCACGGTTGCACCGTGAAATGTAATACGGCTACACCGTGTCCAGCCCGTACCCAAGCCATAAGTCTTCCTACGACGAGCTTTCTAGAGAGCTCAGAGAACCAAGTTTCTTCTACGGCTTGCACATGGCTGCACAGTGGAATACACTACGGCTACACCATAGCCTCCCCGTAACTTAGCCGTAGGCTTAGCACGGCTAAGCCGTAGGCCAACATACGGTTGGGCCGTAATTGCGCCTGAAAATCCGGAAGAAATTTGACCCACTCGGCTAAGCCGTAGCCTTGTACACGGCTAAGCCGTAAGAACCAAGTAAAACATGATGTTAGGGACTCTCAATGATTTTGTAGGACCTTAGTATTGGCACCTTCTATACCACTACAGAGGCCCAATGGTAAGTACATGTTGGGGAGAATGAATGATTCCCAGAGGGCCTCCTAATGGCAAGTCATGGATGTTGGCATAAGAAGGGTATCCCATATGCATAAGGTAATACCAAGACATGGTAACAAAACAACACCGAACGTCTTCTATGTACATCGTGTTGAATGCCCTTGAGGACTATAGGTTACTTATTTTGGGTGAAGATAGTAATTTCTTGGGTACTCACTTAAGCTAAATGCATCCATATTGTTATGATATACCACCTTCAACATGAATTACTTCTTTTAGCAAAACCCTGAGGCAATTCAGACCTGAGCTTCTAATGAGTGCATGTCTGACAAGCCAGAGCTTCTAATGAGTGCGAGCTTGTTAGCCAAGGGCATGATATGACTAATACGATTGGATATGAGTCGGCACCACTCAGGTTACGCCCTTTTGGGTATATATTATGTATGTCACCATTGCAGTAGGTTTACGAAGGAGTAGTCGGCCCTCCTCGGGAAACTAGCTTGATCCCCTAGCGACTCATATGATATGTGTATGCTCCATTTTGGGAGAATAGAGCGTCGTCGTTGCCAATCAGTATGTATGACATTTAAGTTATAATTTCTCACTCATGTATCATGTTCAGTGATTATTCTTATTAATATATTACGTTATATTTGTTTCATATGCCTCAGTACTTGCTTAACCGTCGTGTTAACAGTGTGAACCTTGGTATTGTAGGTCCAGCAGCCGGTCCCAACGCGGACACTGACGCGCCCCCGGAGGGTACCCCAACGGTACCTCGGGGTGTAGACGAGTGGAAAGATGGCGACGTCTTTTACTATCCATCCTACGGAGCGCGTTATTCTTGGGAGATATCATCGTTATGCTTGGGACCTTTTGTATCACACTCCTAACTAGTATTTTGGAATGTAATTGAAGACTTCAACACTATCATATGTATCTATATATGTTTACTTTAACAGACTATGAACTTCATGTGCTCTTGATAATTACTGAGTATTTCGCAGGATTTCGTTTATGATAAGTTATGTTTGTACGTGTGTTAGCATACCTCACACGTTCCTGTGGAATCTCCCTTGTAGGAATTCGTGCATAATTCTTCAGGGCATGGATTTCTACGGGATTACGTATCCACGCCCTGGGGGCCCACTCAAATTCCCAAATTCTCGGGATTGGGGCGTGACAGTGATACTTGCCCTCATGAGCTTTATAACTATCATTGTTACTAGCGATATGACGTCTAACTTCATCATGTATTTGCTGCATGTGTTTGATGAAATAATCTGTTGTAGCACTTGGGTGCGCTTCAACAGGTAATGGAACAAGATTAATAGGCAAGCGTAGACGAACACGTGTAATGGCTTTAAATGGAGAAATGCCTATGGAGCGGTTGACTGAATTATTGTAAGCAAACTCAGCCATGAGTAAAACTTGATCCTAAGTAGAAGTATTATCTCGAACAAAACACCTTAATAATTGACCAAGACTCCGATTGATGACTTTAGTTTGTCCATCAGTCTGAGGGTGATAAGCAGTAGAAAAATGGAGTTTTATCTTAACTGTCATCCACAAAGTCTTCCAAAAGTAATTTATGAATTTGGTATCATGATTTGAAACGGTTGTCTTCGGAAATCCATGAAGACGAACAATTTCCTTGAAGAGTAATTGAGCTACTTTGTAAGTGTCGGCTGTTGTGTTGTAAGGGATAAAATGAGCCATCTTGGAAAAGTGATCTACAACAATGAAGATTGAATCATAGTTGTGGGCAATCCTGGGTAAGCCTAAAACAAAATCCATACTGATATCTTCCCAAGGAACATTAGGAACTGATAATGGCTGATAGAATCATGTATTCTTTTTGTTCCCTTTGCACAACTGAGAAGTCCGGCATCTTTCACAGATACTGATTTCATTGAATTTCATACACAGCTAATAATAACAATCATCCATAAGAGCAAGTGTTTCGTCACATCCCAAGTGACCACTACAACCTCCTGAATGCAATTCGCAAACATGTTCTCCAATGGATGTAGCAAGAAGGTAAAGTTTTGTACCTGTGAATAAGAAACCATCATATATGTTGTAATGTAGATGTTTGTCCAGTTCGCCATTGAGAAGTTCTGAATAAACAACACCAAAATCTTTGTCTAAAGCATACTATTGTTTCACTTGCTCAAATCCAGGAACTGTGACTATCATAGTAGTAAGAAGGTGTTTTCGATGACTTAATGCATCAGCCAGGAAATTCTTTTTGCCTGTTTTGTGTCGGAGGCTAAAGGTAAACTGTTGAAGAAAGGAACTCTACTTAACGCAACGATCAATCATATGTTGCTGGGAATTAAGATGTTTTTAAAGCTTCATGATCTAAATAAAAGACACAATCATGTCCCACTAAATAAGGTCGCCAATGTTACGATGCTTGTACTACTGTGTAAAATTATAAATCATACGTAGAGTATTTGCGTTTGGCATCGAGAAGCTTTTCATTAAAAAATGCCACGGGATGACCTTCTTGGTTAAGAACTCTGCCAATGCCAACATTGGAAGCATCACAAGCAACTTCAAAAACTTTGGCAAAATTTGGAAGGTGCAAAATGGGTGCTTTCGTGATCTTTTGCTTAATGTTCTCAAATGCTCTTATAGCAGCAGATGTTCACTTAAAGTCAAATTTTTTCATGCAGTCAGTGAGTGGACTATAATGCTGTGAAGTTACGCATGAATCTCCTATAGAAAGTAGCAAGTTCATGAAAACTACAAACTTTAGTCAAAGTAGTCAAAAGAGGCCAATCAAGAATAGCTTGCACCTTAGAAGGGTTCATTGCGATGCCCTTTGAAGAAACCAAGAAGCCCAAAAAATCACAGAGTTGCTCATGAAAGTTCACTTCTTCAAATTGATATAGAACCATTCTTTATTGAGAAGTTGAAATATACCCCGTAAATGATCAAGATGCTCCTCTCGTGATTTGTTATAAATCAAGATTTCGTTAAAGTAGACAACCATGAGCTTTCTAATTAAAGGTTTCAACAATTGGTTCATCACGCGCATGAAAGTGGTAGGAGCATTAGACAGTCCAAAAGGCATAACCAACCATTCATAAAGGCCATTGTGGTCTTGAAAGCTATTTTCCATTCATAATTTGGCCTAATTCTGATTTAATGGCAGCCACTACGAAGATCAATCTTTGAAAAGATAGAAGTCTTAGGCATAAGATCAAGCATATCATCAATCCTAAGTATAGGAAAACGATACTTTATAGTGATTTTGTTTATGGCACGACTATCCACGCACATACGCTAGCTTCCATCCTTCTTTGGGGTGAGGAGAGCGGGTATTCCACATGAACTTAGGCTTTCCTAAATATATCCCCGTTGTAACAAATCATCCACTTGTTTTTAGAGTTCAGCATGGTCAAATGGGCTCATCCGATAAGCACGCAAATTAGGAAGAGATGCTCCAGGAAGCAAATCAATGGTATGTTGAATATTGCGCATGGGTGGCAATTCCTGTGGAAGCTCATTATAAAGAAGAAAATCATGAATTAATGGGGTTACCTCTTGGGGAATTGATGGCTTTGAATCTTCATTGGAATCTGGGACTTGTTTAGCCACCAAAGTATACATCACACCGTGTTCTTTACTTTCAACTTTAAATTTGCGCATGGTAAGGATGTGGGGAGATGCTGGAAGAGCTGCGATTGGTGATGAAAATGGAATAGTTAGGGGTCCCCATTGCATTCGTTTGCCATTCCATGTAAAAGAGTAAATATTATTCTCATTATTAGTGATGACTTTGAAGCGACGGAGCCAAGGGCGACTAAGCAAGATGTGGGCAACGTTCAAGGGAATAATATGACACTTGATATTGTCTTCATAAGAACCAAGTTTGATTGAAACAAAACACTATTGCTGGACTGGATGACTATAATCATCAACCCATGCAACTCTGTAAGGTTTCGGATGCTTTGTACTTAGCAAGTGCAACTTATCAACTACTTCTTTGGAGATAACATTCATAGCACTACCACCATTAATGATGACGTTACATCGGTTACTTTTGTAAATAACTCGAGTTTGAAAGATAGGAGCTAGATTATCATCATCATCGTCCTCTGCATTATCTGCAACTAAAAGATGGCGATGGAGGAAAAGCAAAGGATTATAGTCAGCAGGATCTTAAACTTCAACTTGTTGTTCAAACTCAGGTTGTGGAACTCAATTAAGTGAATCCATCTTAATGTGCTCATCATATTGCTTATCATCATCTGTACCACCTTTACAATGCAAATTTCAATGAGGACATTCCTTAAAATAATGCCTGCATTGCTTGTGAGAATGGCATATAATATCTCATTTGTCTGTTCGGGCTGGCACTCGAACATTATTCTAATTTGGTTGCCACTTTTGAATTTGTTGAGTAGTTACCTGACCTGGGGGAGCTTGAGGTCGTTTTTTAAGGTGATTCTATGGTTGACCAGGGTGAGGTCGGAACCCTGGCTATGTGGTCCGATTGAAATTTGGATCAGGACCCCTTTTATAAGTGGACTTCCTGGCTTGATTTCTAAAGCGTTGTTGACACAACTCTTGTTCAACTCTCCAGGCTTTGCAAGAGATATTGTCAATACTGGTGAAATCAAATATTGCTATTGCACTTTTTATGTCTATGCACAATCTCTCTTGATAACAAATGACCACCATGCTATTTGTTACACTTACTCTGCAATGAATGCAAAGCTTATGAAATTTATGAGTATATTCATCAATGGTCATGGAGCCATGTTGAAGATGGATGAGCTCTCATTGGAAGAGATTAATATAATCAGATGGCAAAAATTTGTTTTCCAACCTTTCTTTCATAATTTCCCATCGAGTAATTGAAGGGTATCCCATCTGTTCATTATGATCATCAATATTTTTCCACCAGATTTTAGCGGGACCTTTGACCTTCATCTTGACGAAAGTTACTTGTTTAGGATCTTCAATATGATACCAAGTGAAATAATCCTTGATCGAAGTTAGCCAGTCAAGGAAGCCACAAGCATCAAATTGCCCAGAAAAATCAGGAACTTCAATCTTCATTACAGGAGCTTCAAAGTCATCTTGCCATGGAGCTTCATTATTGTCTTTTTCATAAAAAAGACATTGAAGAAACTCCTGAATTGATTCGCAGGGACCAGCCTCTAATTGAAGTATTTGAGGTTGTGGATTAGTAGTGCTGGAAAACTCATTGTTAATATTGGTGGAAGCCCTAGTGAGTTCTTTAACTGTGTTTTCTAAAGCATCTGCTCTTGCGTATAAATCTTTGATGCAATTATCACGTTGATTAACAGTGAATTTACCCCAAAAAACTTGATCGGTGCGGGTACCCATGTGATTTTTTTTCACTTTGGTTTGAGGTTTTGGAGAGGCTGTAATGTGTTTTAGAGGGGTCCAAGATTCGGTTTGGATGGTTTTTAGGGTCTCAGTTGAAGGTAGGGTGATCAACTGGAAGGGAAGTGGTGGTTTAGTAAGAGGGTTCCTAATCCTACTTAAGCAAAATAATAGTAATAGAATAATTATAACAGGTGCCATAGTAGCTCTCAGCCAATTGGTCCTGTGGTTGAACCCAATGGACCAGGTTTTGACCTGTGGATCAATGTTTGGGCTTAGCTATCTTCTTGGGCCGGGTCCATATTGCATCATAGGCTCATACTTGTAAAGCATGTTCTAAGTTCGATTCCTCTCCACCTCATGATGGCCATTCCAATTCCCTCTTGAGTCATCGCCGACATAGAGAAACACATGAGATCTTTCCTTTGGTTTGCGTGAGAGACCGTCATGAAAAGTAAAATCAGTTGGAAGGCGGTTTGCCTCCCGAAATCGGAGGGTCTTCCCAGGCCGTGGAGATTGGCAAAAAGTAAATTTGGCTTGCATGTTGAATCTAGGGTGGCAGGCTACTTCCTCTTCATCCTTATGGGCTACTTGGTTTCGAAACCGATATTTCAAGAATTATGCCTTATGGGACCCCAACACTACCAGGTCTTGGTCTGGCATATGGAAAATAATAAGAAAGCTCTCCCCTATCCTTGTAAAAAACTCTTATTGGAAAATTGGCAATGGTTCTTTTGTCAATCTTTGGTTTGACAAGTGGATAGAAAAATCGGTTATAGCTGAGAAATTTCCTCAGTTCTCAGTTTCTCCTAATTCCAAGGTCTCGGATATCATCAACAGAAACCAATGGGAGTTCCCCCAAGATCTTCCCCTCAAGGTTTCAGAATTTCTTCTCAAAGCTGCTTCCATCTAGTTAGATCCCACTTCTTTGAACACAATTTTGTGGTCTCTAAATTCAACTATGGGCCCTTTTTTGAAATGCTTTTTGCAAATTATCCGCTCTGGATCCGATAAAAAGCCTTGGGCAAAATTGCTATGGGACTCTTTAATGAACCCTTGGCTCTCTTGTTTCTCCTAGAGGCTTCTGCTAAGAAGATCCCCCACTGATGATTGGGCAAAAAGAATTGGCGT
Source organism: Sextonia rubra (assembly GCA_037013555.1). Lineage (NCBI taxonomy): Eukaryota > Viridiplantae > Streptophyta > Magnoliopsida > Laurales > Lauraceae > Sextonia > Sextonia rubra. The sequence continues at coordinate 15,724,494 of JASUAD010000011.1, forward strand.
TAACCTCCCTTTTATTTGCTCTCTCTATCTCGTTGACCATGAGACAGAAAATCACCTGTTCTTCTCATGCTCGTTTGCGATCTCTCTTTGGTCTTGGATTCTCGGTGTGGCCGGTTGCCCAAGAGCTGCCAATTTGAATCCTAGCTACTCATGGACAACTCTCTCTATTGGATGTGACTCATTTGAAAATTAGGAGACAGATCATCACCTGTTCTTCTCATGCTCATTTGCGATCTCTCTTTGGTCTTGGATTCTCGGTGTGGCCGGTTGCCCAAGAGCAGCCAATTTGAATCCTAGCTACTCATGGACCACTCTCTCTATTGGATGTGACTCATTTGCAAATCAGGAGATGGTCGTAGTGTTCTTCTCCTCCATCTATGCTTTTTGGAAAGCAAGAAATGAGGCCAGATGTGACGGCATATCTCCCTCCCCTCCTCACACAAGTCCGTTTCTATGGATGCATCTTAAATCAGCCTTGGAGCATCTATCCAAGCCTTTTTATGGACAACCCCTTTCTTCTATTTCTCTTCATTTAAGAGATTCTCCTCCAATGTAATCAGTTTTCTTCTTTTGTTTGGCTCCTCTCAGGCCTGTTGAGATTGTTTTTTTTTTCTTTTGCTTCCTTTTGTTTTTTTTTTTGGGAGCTGCTTTTCTTCAGCTTTTCCCTCCTTTTGCTTAATTCAATTTGCCTTCAAGTGCAAAAAAATAATAATAAATAATAAAAAAAACCTAAGCTAGACAGTTACAAAATGAAAATATTCTCTGGATGAGTGATTTTTCATTGTTTCATGTTACATTCTATAATTTTATTTTAAGTTAAAAAGAGATTTTCATATTTTTTGCCAAAGCATGGAGACCCAAAAAATAAAGAATCATTCTCTGCAGTATCAAATAAAGGCAAAATAATATTTCACATAGAAAGGAAATGAAGGGTTGGTCAGTTTCCTGGTAACCTCGTATGTCTTGCGGTTGCCCACGCTCGATCCATAGGTATGTTACTCTTCCCAGATGTGTGGGCTTCATCTTGCTGCATGGGAACCAAAATGGAAAACATTTCACATAGAAAAATGTTACATAGGAAACAATCAATTTTAAAACCCTCTTTAGTTTTCTTTCTCCGAAAAAGGAAAATTCTGTTAATCCTGTCAAGACCTAGCAAACCATGGATTTCCGTCTTGTATTATTTGCCTTTTCCCAATTTCATGGTTTCAAATCTCAGTATCTCACTCCACATAACACCACAAGCTTTAAAACTAGAGCTCTGTAATATGATAAGAAATTTGGACACTATGTTACTTTTGTATACTATTCATGGACTGTTTCATGCTCTGGTACCATACTTACATATGTCATAACTTGAGCTAAAGAATTCCGGTATTAGGATTAGCCCCAATTAGTGACACCCGTACTCCCATGTAATACACACCTGGACTCGAGTCGAAGTAAAATTACATAAGTGAGAGTCACATTTTTGATGCAGATTCAGTTACAGAAGGTTCTCTTCACCCATATTGCTGGATCTCGAATGCATGTCTATCATTTACTTTTAGAAAGTCATTCTTACTTCAATGAATTGCTTAACAATTCTAAATCCACTTCATCCTCATTTAAACGATCTAATCATGCATTTTGAACAAATAAAAAAAGGTCAAAAAATTAGATTTAGAGTTTAATAGACTTACATGAATTACATTATACCAACATGCATTAAACAATAATTAACTTATACTTTCCTTTGATTTTGAGTTTCACTACTACTCCTTCTTTTGGCTCAGTTGAGAAGAAAAACCCACTATTCTTGGTCCTAAATGCATGCATGTAAGAAGGAATGTGTAAATGAGTGCATGTAATAAAATAAGAGTCTACTTGACCTTGCTGATTCATAAATTATGAAACAAAAGAAGATGTCTTACCTTAGGATCTAATTTGGGACGATGAATGCCAGGAGTCTATGATCCTCGCTGTTAGAAGATAAAGGAGATGGTGGTGGTGGCAAGTGAAAGCCTCCAAGGACACATGCAAGAACTATACGTTTAGTTGCTGAAGAAAAAGTGTGTTGACACAAAAAAAAAAAAAATTTTTTACAAATGTTGTAGCGAAGACATTATAAGTAAATTCCAAACAAGGGATACATAAACCTTGGGATTGTGGAATGGTAAATCAAGTACTGCATCTAGATACTTGAAGCTGGTATAATCCATTCAGAAGACTCCAGATGAGCTCAAAATGCAGCATTTCAAACTTCAGAGTTAGTAGATTTCGTTTCGTCACTCAACTCACAAAATACCAAATTCAGGGTTCATTGACCCAAAAACTAGGGGTCACTGAACACACTCAAGGTTTTGGATCATCAAAGGGGGTGAAAGTCACATGGCAACTCTAAGGCATGTGTGGGAATGATGTTTCAAAGTTTCAATGCATTTGGATTTAATCTCAGTTTAAACCAAGCTTCAGTGACTGTTTGCCAGCTTCTTGGGTCAATGTGGGATTTGACACTGCCACATGTCAAAACAAGCTCAAACTTAGAGGAATGCCTTCAAATGCACCCAAAGACTGTCCTTCAAAATTTCAGAGCATTTGGACATCATTTGGATCCAAGGTCAATCCATATGGTTAACTACTATACTCGGTGGAGTCACTGTGCAAAGTGACACCTCGTGAAGATCAAATCAGTTAAAACTCTCAAAGAAAGCTCAAATTATGCTCAAGGAAGGTTCCACAAAATTTCAGGTTAAAAGGACACAATTTGACCCAAAGTCTACAAGTATGTTAACTTCGGGTCGGTGACCCCCAAGCTATGAAGACTCTAATCAAAGTCCTGCTTTCTGATGTCCAAGATTGATGAAACTTGGACACAAAGCTTCAGTCATACTCAAAAGCTATTCTGCAAGTTTTCAAGTCAAAAGGACTTCGTTTGATCTAACTTCCATTGCATGTCAACTTTTAAAAGACAATGACCCCTAAGCCATGGAGGTTACTAGCCAAAATCCTACCTCCAGGGTTGTTAGAGCTGATGAAACTTGGGAAAAATACTCAAAATATGTTCAAAGTCACTCTTCCAAAATTTCAAGTCGATTGGACACCGTTTGGGTAGAAAACAAGCTGACTACCTGCAGTATGAAGTGAATAGTGACTTAAAACATGCAATAAATGGGTTACTGGTCGAAATCCTACTTCCTCAAATCTAAAATGTATGAAATTGGATGAACACTCCAAGATAACTCTGACATCAATTCCTTCAAGTTTCAAACCAAAATAAGGTCATTTGGGGCCTCAAATAGCTGAAACAATGACCTATTTTCATGAAAAGTTAATGGGGAAGTTGACCAATCTCAAAAGGTCAAAACAGGTTGAAACTTCTATGACACACTCAAAATAGTGTCAAGAAGCATTCCTCCAAGTTTCGTGAAGATTAGACATCGTTTAGACTCCAAACAGGCAAAAACGAGTCAGATGTAAAAGTAAAAAAATGGGCCTTGTCCATGACCGCGGCTTGATCAACGAGGGAATTGACCAAACTCATATGGTCAAAACAGACTGAAACTTCTATGACATGTTCAAAATAGTGTCAAGAAGCATCCCTCCAAGTTTCGTGAAGATTGGATATCGTTCAGGCCCCAAACAAGCAAAAACAAGTCACATATGCAAAAGTCCAAAAATGGGCTTTGGGAGTGACTATGGCCCAATGAACGAGGGAGTTGACCAACTTCAGATGGTCAAATCAAACTAAAACTTTTATGACACACTCAAAATAATTTCAAGAAGCATTCCTCCAAGTTTCGTGAAGATTGAACATTGTTCAGGCCCCAAATAGGTAAAAACAGGTCACAATGCAAAAGTACAAAAATGGGCCTTGCCCGTGACTGTGGCCAAATCAACAAGGAATTTAACCAACTTCAGATGGTCAAAACAAGCTGAAACTTCTAAGAAAAGGTCAAAATAGTGTCAAGAAGCATCCCTCTAAGTTTTGTGGTGATTGGACATCGTTTGGGCCCCAAATAGGCAAAAATAGGTCACAAATGCAAAAGTCCAAAAATGGGCCTTGTCCGTGACCGTGGCCCAATCAACAAGGAAATTGACCAATTTGAGATGGTCAAAACAAGCTTAAACTTCTATGACACACTCAAAATCGTGTCAAAAAATTTCCCTCCAAGTTTCGTGATGATTGGACATTGTTCGGGCCCCAAACAGGCGAACACGGGTCACAAATACAAAAGCCCGAAATTGGACATTGTCCGTGACCGTGGCCCAATCAACAAGGAAGTTGACCAACTTCAGATGGTCAAAATGAGCTGAAACTTCTATGACACACTCAAAATAGTGTCAAAAAATTTCCCTCCAAGTTTCGTGATGATTGGACATTGTTCGGGCCCCAAACAGGCGAACACGGGTCACAAATACAAAAGCCCGAAATTGGACATTGTCCGTGACCGTGGCCCAATCAACAAGGAAGTTGACCAACTTCAGATGGTCAAAATGAGCTGAAACTTCTATGACACACTCAAAATAGTGTCAAGAACCATCCCTCTAAGTTTCATGGCGATTTGACATCGTTCGGGTCCAAACAGGTGAACAGGGGTCACAAATGCAAAAGCCCGAAATTGGACCTTGTCAGTGATCGCGGCCCAATCAACGAAGGAGTTGACCAACTTTCAGAAGTCAAAATGGGCTGAAATTTTAATGACATGCTCAAAATAGTGTCAAAAAGCATCCCTCCAAATATCATGGCGATTGGACATCGTTTGGGCCCCAAATAGGTGAAAACGGTTCACAAATGCAAAAGCTCGAAATTAGCTGCGGTCACAGACCTCCAAAGGACACTTCCTGCAGTTTTGGACGGTTCTTCTCGACTTCCTTTCGAAGTGTAACTTCCCACAGCCCCTCTCAACTCCCTGGAACTGCTAGAAACTATTGGGAGAGTCTATAAGAGGCTAACATTTGAAAAAAAAAAATAGGGGGGAAAGAGAGACACAAGAGAATTTCAAGAACAAAAGAGCAACCAAAAGCATTCAAGCAAGGAAACAACCGCATTCCATGACCTTTTCCTCTTCTTTTCTTAGTCACCAAGGTGAGCAAGAAAGTTCAAAGGAGGAGAAGAAGGTGGGGATGACTAAAGAACAAACCATGTTCATACATTGATGACTATTCGAAGGATGACACTGTTTCCTTTGTTTTTCTCATTTGGGAGGTTTTTTGGCCATTACAAAGGTTGTGAATAAGCCTCTTTCGGCCGTATTCTGATCTTTGAAAGCTCTAGGTTCAGAATGACATAACCTTGGCTTCCTATGATATCCTCTTCGGACATGAGCAAAAGACAGTCCGTAAACATGAATGATGAATTACAAAGTTTTCAAGCGATTCCATGGTTGAATTTGATCTTCTCGATTGTTGTCCAACACCCCAAGAGTCATAAAAAAGGAGTCTCAGCACTTGAAAAGAGTTGGAAAGAAGAACCAACATGAACAATACGAAAATGGAAGCAAAACAGTGACTGCAAGGTCACTATTTGCCAGTGACCATGACTCACGGTCACTGGCAGGTGCCAGTGACCATGACCCATGGTCACTAGCCTAGGGGTGTGACTGTGGGTCAGAGTCACCCCCATTTTTCTTTCTTTTTTTGCATTTTTTCCCACTTTGTATATATTTTCTTGTATTTTTCAAATTGATATCACATCTAAGATTTGAGGGAGGGGTTGTAAATTTTGTAAACTTATGTAAACAACCTGCATCCCCGTGGTCAGGGCATTAGAACCCATGTAAACAAAGAGAAATTAATAATGAACTATAGTTAATTCTCATTTTTCTTAACGCTTGAAGTGCGTGAATGTTAGACATTGAATCCATTACACATTTCCATGCCATTTTGAGCACAATCAGAAGATTGGCACTGTCTGTGGGAAATTCTTGCCCTAATTTGTGATCAAATTTGGTTAAAATGCATGAAAAGTGCTGAAAATTGTTGAAAAGTGCTGCTGTTATGCTGAAAAGTGATGCTAAAAGCCTGTGACCGCGGGAAAGTATGTAAAAAGTGTTGTAACCGCGAGAATTAATGGAAAATGGGCAGTGACCGTGGGTCACTGTCACTGACCTGTTTTATTGCTAAAAATGGCTTATTTGACCTTTGAAGACACCCATGCAAGACCTTGATGTCTGCGATGGGTTTGGAGACATTATGGAAGGAATTTTGCACTTTGAAGTGCATCCTTTTATCATATAAATGAAGGCATTTAGCACCTCGAAGTGCAAATTTTTGCCATTTACTTGGAGGACTTAATTGAAGGAACTTGTGCCTTGATGCGCACGGACCAAATCACACCCTTTGGAAGAGTGATGATTTAGTCGAAAGGGCTTTGACCCAAAAAAATGTTTTATTAAATTAGTGATAAGACCAATGATATTGCAGTCATGCACTGTCTGGCGTCAAGCACTGATGGATCCTATATGATCATTGTGGTAGTGGTACAGGCTCGATCCTATAGGCCCTATCCCTTTGATTAGATCCAACCCTCTCTTGCTTAAAAGATTGACACATATGGCCTTGATATGCTGCCAAAATTGCGGTAGCCAGGACTCGTCAACTTAGCATGCTTTTAAGTCTGACTATATGATTTCGAAATGCTGCAGAAATTCTGACAGCTAGGATAGTCAGCATAGCACGATGAGATGGGACTTGTGCCTATATCTAACCATTTCAGTTTAAAACTATGTTGATTTAGATGACATCTATAAACCATTATGGCTAGCCCAAGAGGCAGCCATGTTGGTTATACCACTAATATAGTTTATTAGGCTTACTTTTTACAGAGATATCATGGGTTCCTTAATCATCACTTTTGATGAGGCCAAGGAGATGCTCTTTGAAATCTCATGACCCAAAACAAACCAACTGCAAAAGCACAAAAAAGGCTCGAATGGACTCTACTGCCCCTACGTCGAGAGTCTTAGTCTTCCAAAGACTCTTTACTCCAACAGGTTCCATGGCTTTGGCTGATTTAAATGGGTCATTAGTGACCCCTAAATCCATCAATAAGACTGAAACTCCCAAATCCTGGGTTTCCAAATATGCCTAGAATCCGTTTGGAGTATTCAACAAGGTTTAGGAGGAACCAAATCACAAGCTGAAGTTAGAAGACAACAAGCTTCATATCATCAAGCCTCGTCTGGGGATAAGGCAGGTCTGGTTTACGGATCATAAGTTGGTGACACTTAGCAAGTCATATTCAGTGACTGCTTAATGCTTAAAGTCATCACTTATTAGCTCAAAAAGCGGGTCATTACCAAGTAAACACCAGAGGACCTCCAACAGTTCCTGACTCGTAAGAAGGCCCAGAAGGGTGCATCCATCCCAAGATACAACACGTGGTCACCTCAACCACACACTCCAAAATCCAATAAGGCTGAGAACAAGTGAAGAGAATACCTTTTACCCTCTGACTCAAAAAAAGGGATGGAGGTTTGGTAGGAGGTGTCTATCCTCCATCATTGTGGCACCATCCCTGCCATCTTCACCCTAGGGCTTATCACATGGTGCTAAAGACAAAAAGTAAGCTGAGCGATTGGTCATCAATAATTATACTGATCTCTCTCATTTCAAGTATTCGTTCCACCAGAAGAAGGATAAAAAAAAAGGAACATGAGGGGTGCTATTGATATCCTTTCACTTTCCACTTCCAATTCCATGGATCGGGAACGAGTTGCTAGCACTTCCAAGCCTCTGGTTGCCAGGTTTAAAGATCAAGTCTTGGCAATCCGGATGGCTAACCAAATCAAGAAGAAAGTTATCGCAGCATAAGATCACTCGGAAATGGGTGGTTAAAGAAGATGATCCGGACTTGACCTCATCTTACATGGTTAGGCCAAGTTCAATTCGAAGAATTACTCGGAGTATGACTCGGATTCAATCACAGGGGTTTGATTCAAACTCCCACTCAAGCAATACTTCTGAAGGTCATGTCGAAACTGATTCTAAAGATGATTCTATCACTATCTTGAATGCAAAAGATAGTCAATGCACTCCTCAGGCATTAACATCATCTTATCCTCGTCAGTACACTATGTTTATGGCTGAGGGGAGTGGAACTAGCAAGGATGAAAATGATGATGCTAGTGGAAGTAAAGATGTTGACAAAAAAGATGCTGGTAAAAATGAAGATGACAATGTCAGTGATGTTGTCAAACAACAAGGAGCTATGATCGCCCACTTAACTGTCCAATTGAAAATCTTAACAGATAAGCTAGGTGGTCCCATTGAAGCTCAAATAAATCATCTTTTTGCCAACAGAAGAGAACAAGCAATGATCATGAATAATGCCACTAAAATTGACCTTCTCACAGCTCAATTTAAGTCCTTAACAAACAAGGTGATAGCTGCAGGTTTTACTGGTGGTGATCATTCATCAATCCTTGGTCATCATGCAAACCCTGAAAAATATGTAACCTTTAAAGAAGTTGAATAGATATTGAGAAAATCAAAAGTAGAGACCAAGATGAAAATGAAAGGTATTACACCTAAGTATCCTTCGGAATTTGATCGGTTCTATTTCCACCAGATTATAAACTTCTGACTTTCCAACCGTACCATGGGAAGGGGTCAGCATATTGGCATATTGTGCATTTCAAATCACTCCTTGGAAGCCTGCTAGAGTTAGATGTACTAAAAATAAGAATATTCATCGACACATTGAAAAGAGTTGGCTTCGATTGGTACAAGCAGTTATTAGAACTTTCTTTCATGACATGGCCAATCACAGAAGAAAAGTTCTTACTCTATTTTCAGGAGGAGGATCAGACAGTCACCTTTGCTATGCTCAGTAGTACAAGGTAGGGAGACAATGAAACTGCACAAGCCTTTATCAATAAATGGAGAACATTATCCTATAAATGCTTGAAACAACCATCTCAAAGGGCAACAATCGAAATGTGCAAAACTAATTTGCGACTAGAAATCAAGGCTATCATACTAAGCCATAAAACTAAGTCTCTAGCCCAATTGGTTAAAGTTGCCACTGATGCAGAACTAACCCTTAAAGAGATCAGTGAAAGTCAAAGCTATATTGAAGATGCCTTCTCTGAGAACTCTTAAATAACTCAAGGGATTGCAGGGCAGACTTGCCTACATTTGCTGGTTCATCTCAAACTTATCTAAGAAGCATAAAGCATTATCCAGACTCATGAAGAAAGGAATTAAATTTGTGTGGGATAAAGCTTGTGAAAATATCAAATGGTGTCTCATTAACCCACTAATCCTTTCAGCCCCAATTCCAGGCAAACCTCTTATCTTCTACATTTAAGCTCTTGATCACTCTCTGGGTGTAACACTCCGACCCAGCTTGACCCCGTTTAGCGGCTAGTTAATCTTGTTTTCGTTGCTAATCGTGTTTTGTTCGTGTTTTATTTTCGTTACGGGTCATGGATAGGTAGTTGGGTTGAGTTTGACCTGGATTAAGTAGACCAAGCCCTTTTTCGTAATTTTAGCTTTTCTTAGACATGGTCATTTTTGCATCATCTTGATGTCAACATGTGTCTTTCGTTGAGCTCGTTAACTTTCGTAACTACGTCATTTGCAACCGATGTCGTGTGATTCATGTGGACCTGGATTTGACTCAAACTGAAAATAGAATTCTAACTTGGCCCTTATTGTAATTTGAACAACCCATTACTTATATAAACTCAACCATCGACCAAAACACATGTTCTCTCTCTCATTTTCAATTTTCCTCACTGCACGTGGAGACTTCTCTCCCTCCTTCACTTGAATTCTCTCCTCCATCGATCAAGAGGAATTTGGGTTCTTGCATGTGAGGTGAGTTGGAAATCCATTCATCCCTCTCATCTCCTTTCTCTATTTCTTCTCCCTCTTGTTCCCATTGTTGCTTGGTGTGTCTGTGATTCCACTCCTCATGCATGCATGTGGTTTTGATTGTGTTAGGTTGTGTTTGGGCTTGAGGACAACGAATTGTGCAATTGATTTCCAAATTGAGGCAAGTATAACCATATCTTGTGAGAACCCATGTTGGTATAATTTTGATCTTGGTTAGCTCACATTAATGTGTATGGAAAAATGTGTTTACAGCCCATTTGCTTACTACTTTGTCTATCTCCATTGGAGAATTGAAATTCTGATGCTTTCCCAGACATTCTGTACATGTTTCAGATTATTGACTGCGTACAGGTACGGCTAAGCCGTATGACCCTTACGGGTCAAAGTCCAGAGAGGAGAAAAACCCAGTTTCCCTCTACGGCTAGGGCACGACTAAGCCGTGGATTGCCCTACGGCTAAGCCGAAGCTCAGCCGTGGCCCAGCCGTAGATCAATACAGGGTGCAGTTTCTGGAATAACTGAGAGTCAGCAACTGACAGACCTTCTACGGCTCAGCCACGGCTAAGCCGTAGACCACACTAGAATAAAAATGAAAACTAACTATAGGTGTAATGGAAAGACCGATATGGCCTTCACGATAGAATGTAGAGCACCTAGACTGCCCAACGGAATGTGACACAATGCGTGAATGATCTCGAGGGCTGCGAATCATTCATGTTCGTTATCCGGATGTTAAGCACCTCCCCATGGGTGTTGGTTTAAGGGACTTCATGCACCGCCCGATTCAATGCAACACTAGACAACGGTGCATCGAATAACTTAAAACTACATCATCATGCACGGTTAGAAACACCGGATAATTAGATTAGAATTGGTTTGTAACTTAAGATGATTCGATTTCGCATGATTTGTTGCATAACATATTGCATTCGAGTATTGACCTCTACGCTCTGACATGCTTACTTGTATTCCGCTACTTTACTTTTACATTGTGATTTCTTTACCTTGAGTACGCATGTATACGCATGTATAAGATGTTTTCCGTATGCACGTATGATATGTGATCACGATCTACTCAGGTTTCCATGATTGACTCTGTATGGTCAGGCACTACTTAGCCTCAGCCTTAGGATCCCGACGGGGTGAATTTGGTATAGTTTATATGGCCTGCTGCAGTATGGATATGTCTTGGGGAACCGGACCCCAGGAAACCGAGACCCATTGTACCCTGGCCCGGACAATGGTGTTCTTTGCATGTTATAAGATCCCTCTTTTGGGAGCATATGGTAATGTAGTAGCCACTAGTATGTACACAGCATGTATCCATTGACTCGCAAAGCATATTTCTTTCTTGCATGACAGCCTAGTATACGAAATTGCCTTATCTAATTAACATGATGTTCTTTATTCTATTAAACACAGCGTGTGTTAACTTGTTATGGGTTATACTTTGCTGAATCTTCGTATTCACAGTTGTTTTTGGTGTTGCAGGCCCAGATCCCCCTGCCGAACCCTCGCAGGTCGGCCAGGCTCCAGATGAGACCCCCGAGGCCCCATCAGGCCTAGAGGAGTGGATGTGATCACTCCACGGGAGAGCGTTCTTGGCATGCATCATTGGAGTCTTGTTTTGTGGATTTGCAGACTTGTATTTGGCATGACATGTCATGATTGTATATATTCTTTTGTTCTTTTTGTAAGACTTTCATATGTAATTATGTCAGTTCTTTCTTTGTATCCTCTTCTTGTCCTATTAGTTTTATGTTTCTGATATTTACAGCTTCCGCGTACTTGCTTGGCACGTGTGAATGTTCCCTTGTGCGTGTGCATTTAGACTTGGTCTACGTGTACAGGCACGGGAGTATGTGTGTCATTAGGTTTGGCTTTTGCTAACCCCCGAACCCTGGGCTCGGGTTGTGACACTGGGGGCATTGCCAGCTCAAAAAAAAAATGAGGAAACTACGTTACTATATTATTTTCAATGAAATGTACTTAGTTTCCAACACCAATCCACTGAAGGCACTTGTGACAAAGGCTGGTGCACTGAGTGATCGTTTAGCCGAATGAACTATTATTTTCTCTCAATATGACATTAGATATACAGCTGTAAAGGCAGTGAAAGGACAAGCTCTTGCTGACTTCCTTGTAGAACATCCACTTTCGAAGAATTCTAAATTCAGAGATAATCTCCCTGATGAACCAGTCTTCTTCATTAAACAAATATGGAAACCCACTATTGGTCTAGACTTACATTGGATCATGCACTTTGATGGAGCTTCTAGGACAAATGAATTTGGAGATCTAGTTTCCAGGGTTGGGATCTTTTTCTGCAGCCCAGAAAGATTCCACGTCCCTCACTCCTTCTCATCAATCAAGTCATATTCAAATAATGTGGTGGAGTATACGACATTGATGATGGGTCTCGAGCTAACCTTGGAATCTGGTATCATTATATGGAGATTCGCAACTTGTAATCAAACAAATGAATCTTGAATATAAAGTGAAGAAACTAGACATGCTTCTTTTCTTCAACAAAACTTGTGAAATCAAGGAGAGATTTGTGCTAATCGAATTTCACCACATTCTAAGACATCAAAATGTCAAAATAGATACAGTCCTCTACTTTTTGAAGACTCACATCATTTGTTGTTTTGGGGTACCTAAACGTCTACATCATGACAATGGTCCTCAGATCAACAAAGATAAATTCTATAGATTTTGTGACAAATGTGGAATCCAATGCTGTCCCTCCACGGCATATAACACTGTAGCTAATGGACTTGCTAAAGCTTTCAACAAGACTATTTGCAAAATTTTGAAGAAAATGGTCTCTGACAACAAAAAAGTTGGAGTACCAAATTTCCTGAAGCATTGTGGGCATATAGAACTACTGTTTGTGGTCTGACCAAATCAACACCATATTCCTTGGTTTATGGTTGTGAAGCTGTAATATCTTTATAAATTCAACTTCCTTCTCTTCGGGTATCTATGATGAACAAATACACTGGAGAAAAGAATGCCAAGCTTAGACTTTAAGAGTTGGAAAACCTTGATGAAAAGAGGCTTGCTGCTTAACAAAGCATCGAGCTCTATTAAGCTCATATGACTGGATCTTTCGACAAGAAGGTTAAAATATAGAGCTTACAAGAAAAGAGACTTAGTCCTTGTAGTTAGAAGGCCGATGCTCTCCACACACATGTTAAAAGGTAAATTCGAATTCAAATGAGAAGGACCTTTTTTTGTCGACAAGGTTTACTCCAATGGTGCACACGCACTCCTGACACTCGAAGTAGACAGATGTATGATGCTTATCAATGAAAAACTTATCAAGAAATACTATACTTGAATGTCATTGGTATGCCAAAACCATGTCCAATGTACCAAAACCATGTACAGTGTACATTCTCACTCCTAACCAAAATCAAAATCCTCTGGTTTCGAGCCTCACAACCTATGACTCCTAACCAAAATCAAAATCTTTTGGTTTCGAGCCTCACAACCTATGACTCTTAACCAAGATCCCTCAGATTTGTATAAAATGACTATGAGGATCAAGTTTTTCGACCCCTCTAATCAAACTTTCATTACTTGGATAACGTCCTTACAAGACCCCTTGTAACATCCTACTATATAGATTAAGTCTTTTTACAGACCCTGTATAGCAAAGCTCAGTTGTGTGGAATAAGTCCTTTTGCAGACCCCATATAGCTAATCCTTAGTTATATAGAACAAGTCTTTTTGCAGACCCTATATGACTACCTTTAGTTATATAGAACAAGTCCTTTTGCAGATCATGTATAACCAAAATCTAAATAAAAACTAAAACCAAATCTTTATCCTAAGGAATAAGTCAAGGATCTCAAGGAAAGCCACACACATGGGCACCGGATAACATCCACTTTGTTTGACCCCTTTCGACACCAAAAGGATCAAGTCATGGACCCTGGAGAAAGCTTCATACATGGGCACCGGATAATGTCCACCTATATGACTCCCTTATTTTCGATTTGTAAATCCAAAAGATCGCAAATTACACCCTTATGCAAGTCTGAGAAAACCAAACCAAACAAACCATCCATACAAACCACATCAAATATCCACACAAAATCAAACCTATACCAATGACAAAATGGAGGAAAAGAAAAGTTTTTTCGTTGATATTCTTTAGTACAAAGAATGAAGTCAATGTATACATGGCCACCCAGGCTAATCGAGATAAAAGAGTCATACAAGAAGCTGCGGCGATGAAATTAATCTAAGAACTTCTCAAGTCGCCTCCCTCAGGACGTGCCCTTTATAGCTTAGATAAGCTGGGACAATAGCATCAATGTCAAGTTCATTCATTCTGATACTCATTTCACTTTCAAGGGATTGTACAAAGTCATTCAAGGTTGTCTGCTTCAACTTTACTTCGGTAAGAATGCACTATTTGTAGTCCTGATTATTTAAACTAGACTTTTCTAAGCCATCTATGGTGCCTTGAAGCTTCAGAACATCAACTTTTAAGGATAAAAGCTGTTGCTACAATGTGATGATCTATGGTTGCAATATTCCTAATAGCCAAAGTTCTGGTTCTATCTCAAGACATAACATGGTGAACTCACTTTAGGCATTTTGCTCTAAACAAAAATGTGTGTTTTCTTGAAAGCCAACCTAATCCAAATTTTAAGTTCATCTTGGGACAAAACCCAATCTTCAGCCAAATTTGTCATTTCAAATTGCTTTGGATCAAAATCTACAAAAGCCAAAAGCCAATCTCTTTCAAAATTGCATCTCATTTTGAATCATGTCAAGCCAAGTCAAAACCCAAACTTTGATTTTTGAAAATGAACAAAAAATCCATGAAAATCCAAACCCAAATCCATTTTAAACTAAAACCTTTGATTTTCTTAAAACCTCAGGGATTCTTTTTTATGGGTGTTCCCCACATCCCCACAGAGATGCCACTTTGGATATCTGTGACAAATAGGTCAAAAGAGAATCAAATCCATTTCCAAAATCCAAATAGAATTTCATAAACTTTTGAATTTTCTAAATACCTAAGGGATTCTTTTGTGGGTGTTCCCCACAGTCCACACGGAGATGCTACTTTTGATATCTATGAAAATAGGGCAAAGAAATTCAGAATTCTTATGTTTTTTCAAAATTCCATCATCAAACCCTTCATTTTTATCAAAATTTTCAAAATCCCAAGTTTAGGCTTACAACCTATCTTGACAAACTTTCTTTTCATCAGGTCATCCATCATTCCCATAGATTGGCTATTTCGAGGCACAATAATTATTACATTATAATCATTACACCTCAAGGGGGCACTTGTTGACACATAAAAAAATTTTTTACAAATGTTGTAGTGAAGACATTATAAACAAATTCCAAACAAGGGATACATAAACCTTGGGATTGTGGAATGGCAAGTCAAGTACTGCATCTATATACTTAAAGTTGGTGTAATCCATTCAAAAGACTCCAAATGAGCTCTAAATGCATCATTTCAAACTTCAGAGTTAGTGGATTTCGTTTCGTCACTCAACTCACCAAATACCAAATTCAGGGTTCATTGACCCAAAAACTAGGGGTCATTGAACACACTCAAGGTTTTGGATCATTAAAGTAGGTGAAAGTCACATGGCAACTCTAAGGCATCCATGGGAATGATGTTTCAAAGTTTCAAAACATTTGGACTTCATTTCAGTTTAAACTAAGCTTCAGTGACTATTTGCCAGCTTCTTGGGTGTCACAACCCGAGCCCAGGGTTCGGGGGTTAGCAAAAGCCAAACCTAATGACACACGTACTCCCGTGCCTGTACATGTAGACCGAGTCTAAATGCATACGCACAAGGGAACATTCACACGTGCCAAACAAGTACGCGGAAGCTGTAAATATCAGAAACATCAAACTAACAGTGCAAGAAGAGAATACCAAGAAGGAACTGACATAATTACATATGAAAGTCTTATAAAAAGAACAAAATAACATATACAGTCATGACATATACACAAATGAACAAATCCTCAAAACAAGACTCCAATGATGTATGCCAAGAATGCTCTCCCGTGGAGTGATCACATCCACTCCTCTAGGCCTGATGGGGCCCCGGGGGTCTCATCTGGAGTCTGGCCGACCGGCGAGGGTTCGGCAGGGGTATCTGGGCCTGTAACACCAAAAACAACTGGGAATACGAAGATTCAGCAAAGTATAAACCATAGCAAGTTAACACACGCTGTGTCTAATCGAATAAAGAACATCATGTGATTAAAGAAGGCATTTTCGTAGACTAGGCTGTCATGCAAGAAAGAAATATGCTAAGTGAATCAATGATTACATGCTGTGTACATAACTAGTGGCAACTACATTACCATATGCTCCCAAAAGAGGGATCTTATAACATGCAAAGAACACCATTGTCCGGGCCAGGGTACAATGGGTCTCGGTTTCCTGGGGTCCGGTTCCCCAAGACATATCCTTACTGCAGCAAGTCCAAATAACTATACCAAATTCACCCCGTTGGGATCCTAAGGTTGAGGCTAAGTAGTGCCTGACCATACAGAATCAATCATGAAAACCTTGAGTAGATCGTGATAACATATCATATGTGCATATCTGTGGGTGAACATATCATATGTGCATATCTGTGGGTGAACATATCATACATGCATACTCAAGGTAAAGAATCACAATGTGAAAGTAACGGAACACAAGTAATCATGTCAGAGAGTGGAGGTCAATATTCGAATGCAATATGTTATGCAACAAATCATGCGAAATCGAATCATCTTTATTTACAAACCAATTATAATCTAATTATCCGGTGTTTCTAATCGTGCATGATGATGTAGTTTTAAGTTATTCGATGCACCGTTGTCTAGTGTTGCACTGAATCGGGTGGTGCACGAAGTCCCTTAAACCAACACCCATGGGGAGGTGCTTAACATCCGGATAATGAACATGAATGATTCGCAGCCCTCAAGATCATCCACGCAGTGTATCACATTCCGTTGGGCAGGTCTAGGTGCTCTACATTCTATTATGAAGGCCATATCGGTCTTTCCATTACACCTATCCTTGTTTTTCTTTCATTAGTCTAGTGTGGATACGGCTCAGCCGTGTGTGTGCTACGGCTTAGCCGTGTGTATTCTACGGCTTAGCCGTGGCTGGACTGTAGAAGGTCTGTCAATTGATGACTCTCAGTTAAATCCAAAAATGCACCCTGTATTGATCTACGGCTGGGCCACGGCTGAGCTTCGGCTTAGCCGTAGGGCAACCCACGGCTTAGCCGTGCCCTAGCCGTAGAGGAAAACTGGGTTTTTCTCCTCTTTGGACTTTGAGCCGTAAGTGCCATACGGCTTAGCCGTACGTGCACGAGGTCAATTTTCTGAAACACATATAGAATTCCTGTAACACCATTCAAATTGAAATTCTCCAATGGAGATAGACACGTACTGAATCAATAAGTAAGCAAATGGGCGGTAAATACATTTTTCCACATCAATTCATGTAAACTAATCAAATCAAATGCATACCAACATGGGTTCTCACAAGTTATGGTTATACTTGCCTCAATTGGAATTCAATGACACACTTGTTGTCCTAAATCCCAAACATAACCTAACACAAATCAAACCACATGCATGCATGAGAATTGGAATCACAGACACACCATGCAATGAGAAACAAGAAGGAGAAGAGATGGAGGAAGGAGATGAGAGGAATGGAAAGAATTCCACTCACCTCACATGCACATGCAAGAACCACGAGCTTGATCGATGGAGGCCAATGGAGGAGAGAATTCAAGAGAGGGAGAGAAACTCACGTGCACAGTCGAGGAAGCTGAAAATGAGAGAGAACGTGGGTGGTGGTCGATGGATAAAGGTATTTAAGTTAATGGGTTGTTCAATTTACAAGAGAGTCTAAGTTAAAAGTGTAATTTCAGTTCGAGTCAAATCCGGGTCCAATGGAATCACACGACATCGGTTGCAAACGACATAGTTACAAAAGTTAACGAGCTCAACGAAAGACACGTGTTGACATCAAGATGATGCAAAAATGACCATGTCTTAGAAAAGCTAAAATTACGAAGGGCTTGGTCTACTTAATCCAGGTCAAATGCAACTCAACTACCTATCCATGACCCGAAACGAAAATAAAACACAAACAAAACACGATTAGCAACAAAAACAAGAGTAACTAGCCGTTAAACGGGGTCAAGCTGGGTCGGAGTGTTACATTGGGTCAATGTGGGATTTGACACTGCCATATGTCAAAACAACCTCAAACTCAGAGGAATGCCTTCAAATGCACCCAAAGACTGTCCTTCAAAATTTCAGAGCATTTGGACATCATTTGGATCCAAGCTCAATCCATATGGTTATCTACTATACTCGGTGGAGTCACTGTGCAAAGTGACACCTCGTGAAGATCAAATCAGCTAAAACTCTTGAAGAAAGCTCAAATTATGCTCAAGGAAGATTCCACAAAATTTTAGGTTAAACGGACATCATTTGACTCAAAGTCTACAAGCATGTTAACTTCGGGTCGGTGACCCCCAAGCTATGAAGTCTCTAATCAAAGTCCTGCTTTCCGATGTCCAAGATTGATGAAACTTGGACACAAAGCTTCAGTCATACTCAAAAGCTATTCTGCAAGTTTTCAAGTCAAAAGGACTTCGTTTGATCTAACTTCCATTGCATGTCAGCTTTTAAAAGACAATGACCCCTAAGCCATAGAGGTCACTAGCCAAAATCCTACCTCTAGGGTTCTCAGAGCTGATGAAGCTTGGAAAAAATGCTCAAAATATGTTCAAAGTCACTCTTCCAAAATTTCAAGTCGATTGGACACCATATGGGTAGAAAACAAGTTGACTACATGCAGTGTGAAGTGAATAGTGACTTAAAACATGCAATAAATGGGTTACTGTTCAAAATCCTACTTCCTCAAATCTAAAATATATGAAATTGGATGAACACTCCAAGATGCCTCTGACGTCAATTCCTTCAAATCTCAAACCAAAACATAGTCATTTGGGGCCTCAAACAGTTGTAACAAGGGCCTATTTTCATGAAAAGTCAATGGGGAAGTTGACCAACTTTAGAAGGTCAAAACAAATTGAAACCTCTATGACACACTTAAAATAGTGTCAGGAAGCATTCCTCCAAGTTTCGTGAAGATTGAACATCGTTCAAGCCCCAAACAGGCAAAAACGAGTCACATATGCAAAAGTCCAAAAATGGCCCTTATCCGTGACTGTGGCATGATCAACGAGGGAATTGACCAGCCTCAGATGTCAAAATAGGCTGAAACTTTTATGACATACTCAAAATAGTGTCAAGAAGCATCCCTCCAAGTTTCGTGAAGATTGGACATCGTTCGGGCCCCAAATAGGTAAAAACAGGTCATAAGTGCAAAAGTCCAAAAATGGGCCTTGTACGTGACCGCCGCCAAATCAACAAGGGAGTTAACCAACTTCAGATAGTCAAAACGAGCTAAAACTTCTATGACAAGGTTAGAATCATGTCAAGAAGAATCCCCCAAGTTCGTGGTGATTGGACATTGTTTGGACCCCAAATAGGCAAAAACAGGTCACAAATGCAAAAGTCCAAAAATGGGCTTTGTCCGTGACCGCAACCTAATCAACAAGGAAGTTGACCAACTTCAGATGGTTAAAAAAAAGCTAAAATTTCTATGACATACTCAAAATAGTGTTAAGAATCATCCTCTAAGTCTTGTGGCGATTGGACATCGTTCGGGCCCAAACAGGCAAACATGGGTCACAAATGCAAAAGCCTGAAATTGGACATTGTCCGTAACCGCAGCCCAATCAATAAGGAAGTTGACCAACTTCAGATGGTCAAAATGAGGTAAAACCTCTATGATAGACTCAAAATAGTGTTAAAAAGCATCTCTCCAAGTTTCATGGCAGTTGGACATTGGTTGGGTCCCAAATAGGCAAAAACAGGTCACATATGCAAAAGTCCAAAAATGGGCCTTGTTCGTGACCGTAGCCCAATCAACAAGGAAGTTGACTAACTTTAGATGGTCAAAATGAGCTAAAACTTCTATGACGCACTCAAAATAGTGTTAAAAAGCAACCTTCTAAGTTTTGTGACAATTGGACATCGTTCGGGTCCCAAACAGGCGAACACGGTTCACAAATGCAAATGCCCGAAATTGGATTTTGTCCGTGACCGCGGCCCAATCAACGAAGGAGTTGACCAACTTTCAGAAGTCAAAATGGGTTGAAATTATTATGACATGCTCAAAATAGTGTCAAGAAGCATCCCTCCAAAATTTGTGGCGATTGGACATTGTTTGGACTCCAAACAGGTGAAAATGGGTCATAAATGCAAAAACACGAAATTAGACCTTGTTCGTGACCGCGGTTGCGGTCAAGGACCTCCAAAGGACACTTCCTACAGTTTTGGATGGTTCTTCTCCACTTCCTTTCGAAGAGTAACTTCATAACACCCCTCTTAACTCCCTGGAGCTGCCAGAAACTACTGGGAGAGTCTATAAAAGGCTGACATTTGAAAAGAAGCAGGGGGAAAGAGACACACAAGATAATTTCAAGAATGAAAGAGCAACCAAAAGCATTCAAGCAAGGAAACAACAGCATTCCACGACCTTTTCCTCTTCTTTTCTTAGTCATCAAGGTAAGCAAGAAAGTTCAGAGGAGGAGAAGAAGATGGGGATGACTAAAGAACAAACCATGTTCATACATTGATGACTATTCGAAGGATGACGTTGTCACCTCTGTTTTTCTCATTCAGGGGGTTTCTTGGCCATTACAAAGGTTGTGAACAAACCTCTTTCGGCCTCATTCTGTTCCTTGAAAGCTATAGGTTCAGAATGACACAACTTCGGCTTCCTATGATATCCTCTTCAAACTTGAACAAAAGGCAGTCCGTAAACATGAATGAGGAATTACAAAGTTTTCAAGCGATTCCATGGTTGAATTTGATCTTCTTGATAGTTTTCCAACACTCCAAAAGTCATAAAAAAGGAGTCTTAGCACTTGAAAAGACTTGGCAAGAAGAACCAGCATGAATAACACGAAAACAGAGGTAAAACAGTGACTGCAAGGTCATTGTCTGCCAGTGACCGTGACTCACGGTCACTGGCCTAGGGGAGTGACCGTGGGTCACGGTCACCCCCATTTTTCTTTCTTTTTTTGCATTTTTCCCACTTTGTGTACATTTTCTTGTATTTTTCAAATTGAGATCACATCTAAGACTTGAGGGAGGGGTTGTAAACTTTGTAAACTCATGTAAATAACTTGCATCCCTACGGTCAGGGCACTAGATCCCATGTAAACAAAGGGAAATTAATGATGAACTGTAGTTAATTCTCATTCTTCTTAACCCTTGAAGTGCGTGAATGTTGGACATTGAATCCATTACACATTTCCACGCCTTTTTAAGCGCAATCACAGTGGTCACAAGAAGAAGAAAGCTGAAGCAAAGAGCAGAGAGAAAGAGCCAGGGAGAAGAGCTCAAATAACTGGCTGGCCTCTTTTATACAAAAAAATTCTAAAATTTATAAGAAAGCCCATCTAGTTTTTTATATTTTCAATGTAAGTCAAATAAGGGTCCAACAAATTCCAATGGAGCTGAATGCATTCATGTCAAGTACGAAAGTTGACGAGCTCAACGAGACAAATGCGATAATATAAATATGATACATGTATGACGTGAAACCATGAAATCTAAAATTACGAAAAAGGGTTTTCATATACCAAGTTAAGTTTAAACTCAACCCAACTACCTATCCATGACCTGAACTTGATCCACTTGACTCTACAAGACTAAAATAGACTTATTTAAATATAAAGTCAAATTAATTATTTAGAATTCATGATTAATTACTCACTAGGCAAGCTAAGCTTAGGTCAGAGTGTTACATCCTCCCCCATTTAGAAATCATTCAATCCTCTAAATGAAACAAAATAGAGAAAATAGTTAAAGTATCTAATGTACCTATCTCCTACATCTTGAAGTCATATTGCTCTTGTCTTGATCTTGATATTTGTCCTATATTGAAAATCGATCAAGACACCAAGCTACTGCTATGAAACTCAAATGTTTATTATTGATTGTCGACAAGGTTCTTCAAATGGAATGGCACTCCTCAACCTTCCTTGGACTTGTACGACAATGATACACGACCTTATGAAGCCTTTGCTATCTGAATTCATTTTATTCAATTACTCTAAGGTGGTAGTGGTATTGTGTTGAACTGAATCTCATCGCTATAGATCACTACACCATGAATAGTTATAAGCATGAAATGAAAATGTGTATAGCCAAAATGAAATCCTTTAGTTCATTAAAAGACAGGAACTGAACATTATATGCAAAGGTGTTTTTTTTTTTTTTTGACATGAAGACCTATAGGAAGGAAGAATAGTGCATTCCAAAAAGTCATAGGATGAAAATATTAAAATGAAAGTGGAAAGGAAATTTTGATTCTAATTTGCACATCAAGATCTTAGAGTCTGTAGTTCATGAAGAGGAAAACTAAAAAAATGAAGGAATGGCTCAAATCGCATACACAGAAAAAAAAAAAAAAAAAGGAAAAGAAAGGTCAATAGATCAAAAAAAGAATATCTCTTATATAGGTAAACATGTCTTGTTCAAGTTCTCAATCAAGAAATATAAAATGAAGACAAAGCAAGCTTCTCAAAAGGAAAAATGTTGGTGTAAACAACGAG
Organism: Sextonia rubra; assembly: GCA_037013555.1. Lineage (NCBI taxonomy): Eukaryota > Viridiplantae > Streptophyta > Magnoliopsida > Laurales > Lauraceae > Sextonia > Sextonia rubra. The sequence goes on from JASUAD010000011.1 coordinate 15,747,019, forward strand.
ATATCTAAGAATGTAGGATTACATACAAACATGATTATTAGATTAATTAGATCTGGTTGTTGTTATCAATAGTTGAGGGAGACTAGTTGAGGGTGAAAGAAGATGATATTGGCAAAATAGCCTTTAAATCAAGGTACAGCCACTATGAATTCTAGTGATGCCTTTTGAGTCTTGAGCTTGACTGATGCACCTACAGTGTTTATGGCCTGAAGAATAGGGTCTTTGATTTGAAATTTTGGTGACATTATCTATATGCGGAAAGTTTGAAGTTCATTTCAGATCACTGCAGCTTATGATATTCATTTTGAACACATGACTCGAATATGAGGTAACGAAGATAGCATGAATTCATTAAGGATTATGACTTCCTTATCGGGTGTCATTTAGGAAAAGGGAACGTAGGGGCAGATGCTCACAGCAAAAAAATAGTAAACCTAAATGTCTAAGGAAAGTTCATTTTTAATTTTCAAAGTATAAGACTTTATAGATTTAATAATCTGGGTATAATTAGTTGAGCTTCCAAATGAAAGAGAACAAAGGATAGAGAGAAAAGAATTAAGTCAAGAATGAGAATTGATTGAACTTGGGTTTCCATTTCTAGAAAATAAAACAAGACAAAATAATACAGGAACTAAGACTAAATATAGAGATAGAAAGAACAAAAAAAATAGTTCGGGTCAAAATAAAAATGGAACGACAAAATTGTTTAGGTGAATTTCAAACAGTGACATAAGAAAGGAACAAAGAAGATCATTTGAATGAATATGTCATGAGGAAGATGATCTATAGGAGAAGACTTAGCTAATTTTAATGATCGTTCAAGGAAATTCCCCAATAAATTTATATTCTAGAATGAAATATTGTATAAATTTCTTAGGGTTCAAATGGAAACAAAACATTTGGGTCATGTTGGTCAGAATCAATAATGATGCACCAGATGAGCTAATGTATGGTGCACTTGGCATAGGATAAAAATAATACTAATAGTAATGTTATTAAAGATGTCTAACTAAGAATCAAAATACTTCACTTAGAAATCATTGATTTACTTTCTAAGTCTTCAAATTAGAATACACGATTTGCTTTCGATTTACCTGATCAACGTCATCGATCTAATGTTAGATCTCTTCTAACTACAATTACATCTTTAATTAAATTAAAATCCTCAAATTGCCAAGTTTTCCCAGTGAATCATTTTTAATTTCCTACCTCAGTATTTAACTCACTTATTCTAAGATATACAAAAGATAGAGTTTAATTCATACACATCTAGCAAGTAGGAGAAAATTCTTCACTAATTTAGTAAAATGGAATTGTCATTTTGAGTATAGCTTCTGTAATCAATGGTAACATCCTACACAATTCCAAGGCTCCTAATGTAGTAACTTCAATTGTAACCTAAAAATGCCTAAATCAAAGTTTTATTTCTCCCTTGTTTTCCTTGAGATTGATTAATCTATGTAGTAAAAATAAATCTTCCATTGATCATCGTAGTTAACAATGAATTCTCATGTAAGTCATGGTGACATTGAAACAAACATCTTTCTTCCTCCGATATCGTCATTTAGAGACTTAATTCATCAAAACACTATTGATGTTGTTCACTTCTGTTTCATTTAGTAATGTAAAGAAATTTTTATTCTTCATCTGCGATTGTTAAAAACTAACCATTCAATCAAAGAATCTAACTAATGACTCCCAATACTTGTCTCTGATTCTCGAATGTATTTTAATCCAATTCAGCTTGTTCTCTAATCTAAAAGGCTTAGTAATTAATTAAGGAAGTTATTAGCTATTTACCATCGAATCAGGATGGATTTAACTTATTTTGTCTTTATACATTATGTTTAAATCATAGATAGGTAGTTTGGTCGAATTTAACCTTCACTAGGTAGTGAAAGCCCTTTTTCGTAATTTTTTTATTTTAGGATTTTACGTCATTCATACATTATATTGACACCATCACATGTGTCTCGTCAAGCTCGTTCACTTTTGTACTTGATACGAATACGTTTGAGTTCGTTTGTGGTAGTTGGATCCTCATTTAACTTGAACTGTAATTACCTTAAGAAATAGGGACTTTTTAATAAACTGCAGAAAATATTCTGTCCATATAAGAGCCCATTGTTCCCAATTGATAAGTTCTTCCTCTCTAATACTCTTTGTGCCCTAAGACTTGTATTCTTCTTTCCTTTATCACGATTCTCTCATTAAATCAAGAGAATTGATATTTGCATAAGTGATTTGAGGCTCTTATTAGCATCTCTAGTGTCTTCTAATCTACTCATAAACTGTGAAGTGAAGAATTCAAGAAATGTTATTCTTTTCATCGATCTCTAAAGGTAAGACCTTTTTCCTTTCCTTTTGGTTCAAGGAGTGAGGAAGACTCCTCTTGTAAGCATGTGCTCATCTCTTTCCTCATCCCTCACATGCATATTAGTTTAAGGTTCAAGAACTGGGGTGTCATTTCAAGTTGAGGCAAGATTAGTGGTTTAAACTCTAAACCAAGACAAGTATAGGCAAATTTTTGTTTAATACATGTTGGTATATTATGATTCTTGTAATATTACTTACTCCTGTGCATTCAGCCCTAATATTTTTCCCTTTTTCAATTTCACTATATGATGAAGTTCAATATTTTTGAAATAGTATGAGTTAAAACAAATGTTGAACAAAGGAGGACTAAATGAGGACTAAATGGAATTTGGTTTAGAAACAAAGAATGCTAGTAAACAAACTAGCATGGAATTTGGTTCAGAAAGTTACTTTAGGTGTGAAGTTGCTTCAGAAAACTAAAGTTCACGGCTAAGTCGTAAGAAGGTTATAGCTCACGGTCTAGAGAGCGAAAATGTCAAGTTTCTTCTACTGCTAAGCCAAATATAAACCGTAAAATGTGCTACGGCTAAGCCGTAGCTAAATTGTGGCTCAGTCGTAGGACATATATGGCTAAGACACAGAAGGAACACGGTTCAACTGTCACGACCCGAGCCCAAGAAATCGGGAATTAAGTTAAACCTAATCAGTGACACACATACTCCTGTGCATACACACTTAGACCCCATCCAAATGCACACGCACAAGGGAAACTCATACGTACAAATACCGTATATGCAGAAGTTGTAAGTATCATTACATGAAAAGAAGACACACTAATACAAAATAATATCTACAAAAGATTACATTAATGACATGATGTATAATTAAAAGAAACCATGATTATACAAGCGTGAGAAAACAGTTTCTATGAGACAAGCTACAAGATAAAAAGGTTTGAACCAAATCCTAGTCACAGAAACCAAAGACATCCCACACACCAAAAGAAGACCTATACTAATGCCATGCCGCTCTCCGGTGGAGTAATCACATCCACTCCTTTAGCCCTGACGGGGCTTCTACGGTCTTTTCTGGAGTCTTGTCGACCAATGAGAGGTCGGCAGTGGGATCTGAGCTTGCAACACAAAGGAAAACTAATGAATACAACGATTCAGCAAAGCATAAGCAACAATAAGGTAACACACATTGTGTCTACAAGAATAATGAACATGTGATATTACATAGAGTTTCAATTTAGTATACGAGGCAAATTGTGCATTTAACTAAAACATGCTCTAAGAATCAATGCATAGATGTATTGTACTATGAGGCTACTACATTTGCCATATCCTCCCTCTAGGTATTTATACGTGGAGAACACCATCGACTCGGCCAGGGTACAAATGGGTCTCACGTTTCCTGGGGTCCGGAAGCCCCACGACATAAACACACTACAGTGGCAATATACATACTACGCCAAAGTCAACCCCGCCAGGTATCATAAGGCTGAGGCAAGTAGTGTCTGACCATTTTGAGTAAATCATATACTTAAACTTGAGTAAAACATCCAAGTCATTAAAGGAATCAAGACAATACTGCATTACGTTTAGTTCATTTCATACTCAAGTCAATATCAGTATTAATAACTAATGTACATGAAATAGCAATTGACAAGGACATATCAAGTAGTTCTAATTCATACAATATCTAAAAGACATATAATGAACACTCAATTCATATATAAGGGTAGAGGACAATAACTGTCGTTCAATATGCCATGCAATCCAAATTGACAGAATCAAGACAATTTACTAGCCAACCCTAATCTAGTCATCCAGTGTTTCTAACCGTGCATGATGATATAATTTTAAGTTATCCGATACACTAGTCAACGTGGACCCCAAGTGCATGGTCTGATATAGTTTTACCCAATGAGTTCGGGATCGTATCCACAGGGAGCTGGTATTCGCAGAAAACTTATCTTATTTGAAAAACTAAAGCTACCCTAATAAAATCTACAAAAATAAATTACACACTACTACTTCTGAAAATTAAAATTAGATTACAAATCCAAATCTAAAAAAAATTACAAATTATATCTAACCTTAAAAAAAAATCCTAAACTAAAACAATCCTTAGACTAGAAACTGCAAGACAATAAAATAGATCAAATCCCCAATATAAAGGAATAAATAGCCATGCATTAAATAAAAAAATCAGAAATAAAACATTCAGATTTAATAAAAAAATAATGAAAAGAATGCTAGTTTCTCTTATTTTTTGAAAATTAAAACACTCTATTGGCAGCATTAAAAAAAATCCACAAAGACACCGCACCAAGTGCGTGCTGTCACACACACAAACACACGGCGCCAATCCAAGGCGGAACACCTTGACCTCACTAATTGTGTATTTAAATTTTAAATGAAGCAATGCACCAAATAAACTCCAAAAATAATTACAACTAGAAATAGAAAATCTACCCTTACCCTAGATCAAGACATTAAAAAGAAGAGACTCTGCGCACAATCTAGGCTCTTTTCTTCAATCTTCACACCAAGGAGGATTAGACGAAAGGAGAAAATGGAATGGAGAGGAGAGAAGAAGTGGGTGTAGGAGTTGATGTGATATGGTGGAGTATGGAAAAAAAATGAAAAAGGTGATGGGAAGGTGCTGTGAACGTGTGATGTGGAGAAGAAAAGGAAGAGAGAGAAAGAGAGATGGAAGAGATGTGAGGACCTGAGATGATACAAGGGATAGATGAGGTATGGGTATGGCTTCTGTACTTCCTCCTTTATTCTATATATATATATAAACTAGGTGATGGGAAGTGAAGTACAAGGGAAATATAAAAAGAAAGAAAGTGGCGTGACTTGTGGCATGGGACGTTGGGTATTTGAAAGAATGGGGATGGAAAGAGAGAGAGAGAAAAAATAGCAGAAGAATAGAAAGTGGGCTAGTGAGATGACGTGAGGGAGAGAGTTTTATGGCATGTAGATTAGTTGAATGGGTTCATAAGGATATTGATCGGCTGAAATTAATATGGCTGACATAGAAAGTGTCCTGGTGTGAATTTAAAATAGAAATTGTGTGGATGGTGGGACATGTGTTGGAATGTATGGAAGCCTAACGTGCAATAAAGTAGAGAAAAATTCTCCATAATTCTCTCCTCTATAAAACCTCTTTCCTTCTTTCCCTCATACAAGAAGATCTTCATTTATGACTTTCTTTTCTTATCATTAATAAAACCTCTTGGAGATTTCCTTGAATCTTCTTGGCAATAATTAGCTTGGATTAAATTTGCAAGAATCAAGATAATGTGGACCCCCCTTTTGATGCCGAAGCATGTGTGCCCATGTGCACACATGTGTGGGGTTCTCTTGTGCTTCAGTTTCCATCTCTTCAATTCCACTTTAATTCTCATTTGGATTTCTTCTCAAATAATTTCTTGGCTTTTAATCTTTGAGGCAGGTCCCTTTCTTCAGTTTTCCCTAGAAATATAAGTAATTTTTTTAAATTAAAATAATAATTTTGATTGAAAGTCACAAATGCATTAATATGGGCCCAATTTATATAAAATGACAACATAAATCCATATCATTAATCATGATTTAACTTTAATTTACTAATGATGATGAGAAATTTTATCATTCCATGCAAAATCATGAAATTGAAAAACACTTCTAAAAATGGAAAGTTTCATGATTTAATGAAAAAGTGATGATTTTTAATGATTTTTGCAATAGAATTCTAAAATAAATTTTAAAATCATAAAAACATGAATTCTAGTTAAATGAAGAAATTTCTAATGAATAAATCCTTAAAATTCTTGAAATTACACATAAAATAATGCATTTTTAATGACTTATCACACCCTCTAACCAGCATTTTGCTCGTCCCGAGCAAAATATGCGATCTAGAGTAAGAAAACTAAACTAAACTAACCTAAACAATAAAATTGAAATGTAGAAAATAAAAAGAAAAATGCCACTTTCGCTAGCACTCTCGACTGCATTTAGCGTATGCATGAAGCCCTTAAACCCCTAGGTTCCCCCTAGTGGACGAGTTATACCTTGTGAGGGTTTGCAGTGAATATACCCACAAAATTCTTTTTTTTAAACTAAAAAAAAGGCAAAAGAGATTCTCCAAAAGAAAATCTACTCATATCGGATATTTTCGAAATCTGGAATAGTCAAAATTTCAGACTTTTCAAAGTCCAGTTTACAGTTCTATTTTTCAAAAACTTTCTCAAATTCAAACCAAACTGACGTGCACGGTAAAAATGTATACATCAAAAACTAGTTCCAAATATTCCACAATAATGCTGCAAACCTGGTTCTTATTCATTCCTGCACATACTCCCCTGCAAACTCTTGCGGACACTCTTTACTCACTTACTTTTTCCAACGTAAAAATTTTCAAGTTCATATGATATAGGAAAATTTAGGATCCAAGGAGCAAACCTAGTCCTTATGCATTTCTGTACATATCCCTTAAAAATTTCTACGGACACTCATTGGGCTAAAATTCATTATCATTTTATTTATTTATTTATTTATTTATTTATTTATTAACAAATCATCTTGTGATTGTGCAATGTCTAGGTCCCTTAAGCTTTCTAATAAACCCATGTAGTGAGCGTTAGGCCAATGACTCCCAAACCAGATGGCTTTAGGGCATTAGATATGAAAATACCCCTATGGGCTTGCTAGCTCGAGTTAAAAAGGCTACAAACCCAAACTAGTCACAAACTGCTCAATATATGCTCTCTTCTTTTTTTTCTCTCTCTTTTTTTTAATCGAAAGTAAACAGTAGGTGGCAATTCTCATTTCACTCGAATTAATTCATTTTGGTTCTAGTATATACAATCCACCAAAAATGAACCAAGAAACAAAAATATTTTACAAACTAAATTTCAAGTTCACATCGTATTTTCCTGAAAAATTCTAAAAACAGCATTAAAGTTTCGTATCCAAAACATCAAAAAAATGTATACATGTGTGTATGTGAAAAACAAGTTTTGGTATTTCTCCGATAGGTTTCCTCCTTTAGAAACAGCGAACTTTCTTTTTACTTCCTTCCAAAAGTTTGGAAAATTCCAGATTCCTATATATCTTCAAATCACTTCAATTCTTTTGAAAACTTTCTTTCTAACAACTAAAAATAAAATAAAAATAAAAATTGAAAAATGCGCACATATTCCTAAAACCAAAATAAAAGATCCTAAAAAATTCAAAAATTTCCTAAAAACCTAGAAAGAAAACAAAAAAAAATTGCAAAAAGATTTTGTTTAAAAGTAGACAAGTGTGCTTGTTCCCACCCCTCAACCTAAGATGAACATCGTCCTTGATGTTATGCATGAAATGCAGCATAAAAATGAAAATGATAACATGAGGAAAGTAAATGACAGGAGGGTAAAGTGGACGAAGTACCTGAGTATAGAGCTTTCCACGCCCAGTCCATGATTAGACAAAACAAAAGCAAAAGACAATAATATACATATAGTACAAAAAAAATCACTGGCAGATCCAATGCCCATCAATCCTGATAAATAGGATCAGTCAGAGGAAGCTCATCATCCTTTGTAGGAACAGTCTCCAAGAACGGTTTTAAGCATTGCCTGTTCACTTTAAAAGTTGAACCATTTTTTGGATCCAGAAGAGTTACCACTCCATAAGGAAAAACTTCTTGAATAATATATGGCCCCGTCTAATGAGATCTTAACTTTCCAGGGAACAGGTGAAGTCTAGAATTATACAAGAGGACCTTTTGAGAAGGATGAAAGGATTTTCTTAAAATCCTTTTATCATGAAAAACCTTGGTCCTTTCTTTGTAAATTTTAGAGTTCACATAGGCTTCATTTCTCAATTATTCCAGTTCATTCAAATCCAATTGTCTTTTATCCCCAGCCTTTTCTAAGTCGAAATTCAGTTGTTTTATTGTCCAATATGCTTTATGTTCCAGTTCCACCAGAAGGTGGCAAGCTTTCCCATATACAAGCCGGAAAGGAGACATGCCAATCGGGGTCTTATAGGTAGTGCGATAAGCCCATAATGCATCATTCAATCTAATGGACCAATCTTTTCGATTTGGCTTCACAGTTGTCTCTAATATTCTTTTGATTTCTCTATTTGAAACTTCGACCTGGCCACTTGCTTGTGGATGATAAGGAGTAGCCACTTTGTGAGTAACTTCATATTGTTTGAACAAAGTCTCAATAATGCGGTTAAAAAAGTGAGTGCCCCCATCACTGATGATGGTCTGAGGAATTCCAAAACGAAAGAATATATGTCCCATTAGAAAACTTTTAACTGTTTTTGCATCATTTGCTCAGCATGGGATGGCTTCTATCCATTTGGACACATAATCAACTGCAACTAAAATATATTGAAAGCCATAGCTAGGAGGAAAAGGTCCCATGAAGTCTATCCCCCATACATCAAAATTTTCTACAATTAAAATTGGGTTTAATGGCATCATGTTTCTTTTGGAAATAGAACCCAATTTTTAACATCGCTCACAAGATTTATAAAAATAAGTACATCTTTAAACAAGTTAGGCCAATAAAATCCAGATTGCAAAATCTTGTAAGCGGTCTTCTTAGTAGAACAATGCCCCCCACATTCCATAGAATGACAGAAAGAGATGACACTGATAATTTCATGGTCAGGCACACAGCGCCTAATGATCTGGTCTGGGCAATATTTAAACATGTATAGATCATCTTAGAAAAACTGCTTGATTTCTGCGAAAAATTTATTTTTATCTTGTTGTGTCCAATCTGTCGGTATTTCACCCAAAGCAAGATAATTAGCAATGTCTGCATACCATGGGGACTGAGAACTGGTGAGAAATAAATGTTCATCAGGGAAATTGTCTTGAATTGGTAAAGATTCTAAATTGTCAGAAAGGACAAGTCTTGATAGATGATCGGCCACAACATTTTATACTCCTTTCTTGTCTTTGAGTTCTATGTCAAATTCTTGGAGTAGAAAGATCCATCTAATCAGCCTGGGCTTAGTATCCTTCTTAGAGAGAAGGTACTTAAGAGCAGAATGATCTGTAAAAATCACAATTTTGGATCTAAGCAGGTAGGGACGGAATTTATCTAGTGCAAAGACGACTGCTAATAATTCTTTTTCAGTTGTAGAATAGTTCATCTGTGCAGTATTTAAAGTCCTGCTAGCATAATATATGACAAACGATTTCTTGTCCCTACGTTGCCCAAGAACTGCCCCAACAGCATAATCACTAGCGTCACACATGATCTCAAAGGGCAAGCTCCAGTCTGGAGGTTGCATTATTGGAGCAGATATCAACATGTCTTTAAGCTTAGTAAAAGCTTCTTGGCATGCTGCGGTCCACTCAAATTCTGCTTCCTTTAACAGAAGGTTACATAATGGCCTAGATATGGAACTAAAGTCTTTTATGAACCTTCTATAAAATCCAGCATGCCCTAAGAAAGATCTCACATCCTTTACGGTTTTTGGGGTGGGCAAATTGGCAATCAAATTTATTTTGGCGTTATCCACTTCTAATCCTTTAGATGATACTATGTGTCTAAGGACAATGCCCTGTCAAACCATAAAATGACATTTTTCCCAATTCAAAACCAGGTTCGTTTCTTCACAGCGAGAGAGGTCTTTCTCTAAATTGCTCAAACACATTTCAAATGAATCTCCAAAAACTGAGAAATCATCCATGAATACCTTGAGAAAACGCTCCACCATATCATTAAAGATACTCATCATACATCTCTGAAAGGTAGCGGGAGCATTGCAAAGCCCTAAAGGCTTCCTTCGATAAGCAAAGGTACCAAAAGGGCATGTGAAAGTTGTTTTCTCTTGGTCTTCCGGAGCTATTTCTATTTGATTGTACCCGAAGTATCCATCTAAGAAACAGTAAAATTTGTGACCGGCGACCCTTTCTAAAATTTGGTCCAAAAAGAAAGTGATCCTTTCGTGTGACAACATTTAATTTCCTGTAGTCAATATAGACTCGCCAACCTGTGGGTACTCGAGTTGGAATGATTCATTGTTTAAGTTCCGGACTATAGTGACACCGGCTTTCTTTGGTACTACCTGGGTAGGGCTAACCCATGAGCTATCTAAAATTGGATAAGTGATACCCACTTTTAAAAGTTTCAGCACTTCAGCCTTAACCACTTCCTGCATGGTGGGGTTAAGCCGGCATTGCATTTGTCTAGAGGGTTTTGCATTTTCCTTTAGATAAATATGATGAGTGCACACGAGGGGATTAATTCCTTTTATGTCAGCCACATTCCAAGCAATTGCACCTTTATGTTTTTTGAGCACATGAAGTAGTTGGATCTCTTGTTCCTTCTCAAGGTGTGCTGAAATAACGACTGGAAATGTGTCATCATCCCCAAGGTAAGCATACTTAAGATCTGAGGGTAAGGGCTTCAACTCAAGTTTGGGCGGCCTCACTTGAGAGGGAAGAGGTGGGGTACCAGTTGGTACAAGTTCTTCAAAAGAAGGCTTCCATGTTGCACTGACCATTTTAACAGTGTCACCTTCCATATCCTCAGGGTCAGCCATATCCTTACTTAATTCAATCAAATTGTATGAGTCGAAATGGACCGACTCTGCAAAAGTCTCCACTACCAAAGTGTTTATGTAATCAACCTCTTCATAGTCATCATTTTCATCCCGTGGTTGCTTGCACTGATCAAAGACATTAAGTTCTAATGTCATGTTCCCAAAAAAGAGCATCATCTTTCCATTCCGGCAATTAATCAATGCATTTGATGTGGCTATGAATGGTCTCCCAAGAATTACCGGAATCTGAGCTTTGTGGTTTGCCACAGGCTGAGTGTCTAAGATAATGAAATCCACTGGAAAGTAAAATTTGTCAACTTGCATGAGCACATCCTCTACTACCCCTCTTGGTTTTTTTACTGATCAATCGGCAAGCTGAAGGGTAACTTGAGTAGGTTTCAGCTCACCTAGCCCTAGTTTTTCATAGACTGAGTAGGGTAGTAAGTTTACACTCGCCCCAAGATCCAACAAGGCTTGTTCAATTTGATAGTTTCCAAAAATGCATGAAATTGTGGGGCATCCTGGATCATTATATTTGGGAGGAGTGTCATGCTTTAAAATAGCACTTGCCTGCTCAGTGAGAAATACTTTCTTTTGGACATGCATCTTACGCTTTATAGTGCACAACTCCTTGAGAAATTTTGCGTAAGATGGGACTTGCAACGGGATGTTAATTTTGACTTCTTTAAGCACATCTAAGATCTCTTGATTCTATGTGGATGACTTAGGCAGACTTAAACGGTTTGGAAAAGGTGGCAATGGTTTGAACCCTGGAGGAACTGGGGTTTTCTCTGTTATAGGAATTGCAAGATTTCCTCTTTCTTTTTCCGGCTTTACTTTTTGATCTGAGGAAGCAGGTTGTTTATCTTTCTCCAGATCAGGTTTTTGAATTTCTTTACCACTTCATAGAATGGCAACTGCTTGAACATGCTCCTAGGGGTTCGAAGGTCCAGCATGATTGACTTTATACTATCCTTTTGGGTTTGGTTGAGGTTGGGCCGGAAAAACCCCCTTATTTTGAGATTGAACAAAATTTTGAATTTCATTCTTGAAGTCTTGCATTTCCTGTTTTTGAGCCAAAAGAAATTTAGCCAGCATTTCTTCTAGAGGTTGAGTCTGATTTTGAACAATGGGTGTTGACATTTGTTGTGCATTTGGAACAAATTGTCCCGAAGTACCACCATATTGGTTCATCCTTTGGGAGATATTTGGCTCGTTACCAGTGGGTCCATTCCTCCAACTGAAATTGGGGTGATTACGCCAGTTACGGTTGTACGTGTTACCCAAAGAGTTGTTGAATGGGCGGTTGTATGTGTTTGTGACATTTGCTTGCTCTAAAAATGCCTCTTGAAATGCAGGGAGTGTGGGGCACTCCGCAGATGTGTGGGTATCACAAGTGCAAATGCCACAAACAATTGCAGGTTCCTTATTCTTCACAAATTTCAAAGACTCAACTTCTCTTATCAGATAGGCTATTTTTTCTTGAAGATCATCATTTTCTTTAAGTACATATAACCCCCCTCCTTTGGCCTGATTCGATTGCTTTGCGGGTTTAACACCTTCAGAAGTGTCCCAATTTTGAGCACTATCTGCCAAAAATTAAAGGTATATCCATGCCTCATTTGGATTTTTAGCCATGAACTCCCCATTGCACATCATCTCAACAAATTGGCGTGTCTCTAGACTTAGTCCATCATAGAAGTGGCCAATTGTATGATGTAGTTCAAATCCATGATGTGGACATGCAAGGAGAAGTTCATTAAAGCGTTCCCAACACCTATAGTAGGATTCTCTATCTTTTTGTTTGAAATTCATTATGAGCCTTCTCAAGGCGTTGATTTTAAGAGGTGGGAAAAATTTTTTCAAGAATTCGCGAACTATGTCGGCCCATAAAGCAATTGAATTGGGCTGTAAGGAGTGAAGCTATGCATTTGCCTTATCTTTGAGGGAGAATGGGAATAATCGAAACTTTATAATGTCCTCCCTTACATTGTTGAAGTGAAGTGTTGCACACACTTCTTCAAATTCTTTTATGTGCAAGTATGCACTTTCAGATTCAAGTCCGTGGAATTTAGGAAGAAGTTGGATAACCCTCCGCTTAATGTCAAATTGACCCACACCTATAGGTATGGCCATACACGAAGGCGTAGTCTGACGTGTTGGTTGGAGGTAATCACGTAAACTCCTAAGTGGTTGGTTCACCTCATTATTATTGGGATTGGGCCCGTCTCCATTTCCATTCCTAGGACCACCTCCATTGCCATTAGGATTTATCGATTGGTCATTATTGTCATGACCACTATATGCATCCGCCATTATTTCTGAACCACTAGGTGGACTAAGAGATCTAGATCGAGTGTAGATTTCACTTAACCTCTTGAATTTGGGTTTCTTACGCATACAATAATTGAAAAAAAAAGGGTGGATAAAGGTTCCCAAATTTTTTTTTGAATTTTTGAATTAAAACAAAAAAGAGCACTTTCTAAACACAAGAAAAGGTTCCGATGAAAGTTTTGAAACTTTTAGACTTAGGCACTTTTCTTGGCCACAAGGCCAAATCGGAATTGGTTTTTTTTTTTAACTTTGCCTTTGTAAGGATAGTTTCAGAATTTTTTTTTTCGAAACTTTTCTAACCTAAAAAAAAATGATTAGAAACAGAATTTAGACTAATTAAACAAGTCCTAAAAAAACAGCAAAAAGAATTAAAAAGAAACACTTAAAATAGCTAACAATTAGGCAAGTAATCAAGGCACTTTCCAAAAATAGACTAGATTTTTGCAAAAATCAGAAAAATTAATTTTTCAGATCTGAATTAATCCAAATTTTAGCAAAAATCAGAGATGAAATTTTCCCTTTTAATGGTTTAGGGCTGGTCTAAACATTCCATGCATGCACCACCTAAATCTAGAATGATGCCAACAATATTATTCTATACCCACAAAGCAATAAAAAAGGAAAGTTAGAAAAATACCTCTTGCGAAGGCGCTCCCCGGCAATGGCTCCAAAAACTTGGTCAACGTGGACCCCAAGTGCAAGGTCTCGATATAGTTTTTCCCGGTGAGTCCGGGATCGTATCCACAGGGAGCTGGTATTCGCAGAAAATCTGTCTTATTTGAAAAACTAAAGCTACCGTAATAAAATCTATAAAAATAAATTACACACTACTACTTCTGAAAATTGAAATTAGATTACAAATCCAAATCTAAAAAAAATTACAAATTATATCTAACCTTAAAAAAATCCTAAACTAAAACAATCCTAAGACTAGAAACTGTAAGACAATAAAATAGATCAAATCACCAATATAAAGGAATAAATAGCCATGCATTAAATAAAAAAATCAGAAAAAAACATTCAGATTTAATAAAAAAATAATGAAAAGAATGCTAGTTTCTCTTATTTTTGGAAAATTAAAACACTCTATTGGCAGCATTAAAAAAAATCCACAAAGACACCGCACCAAGTGCGTGCTGTCACCACACACAAACACACAGCGCCGATCCAAGGCGGAACACCTTGACCTCACTAATTGTGTATTTAAATTTTAAATGAACCAATACACCAAATAAACTCCAAAAATAATTACAACTAGAAATAGAAAATCTACCCTTACCCTAGATCAAGACATCAAAAAGAAGAGACTCTGCGCACAATCTAAGCTCTTTTCTTCAATCTTCACACCAAGGAGGATTAGACGAAAGGAGAAGATGGAATGGAGAGGAGAGAAGAAGTGGGTGTAGGAGTTGATGTGATATGGTGGAGTATGGAAAAAAAAAGAAAAAGGTAATGGGAAGGTGCTGTGAACGTGTGATGTGGAGAAAAAAAAGGAAGAGAGAGAAAGAGAGATGGAATAGATGTGAGGATGTGAGATGATACGAGGGATAGATGAGGTATGGGCATGGCTTCTGTACTTCCTCCTTTATTCTATATATATATATAAACTAGGTGATGGGAAGTGAAGTATAAGGGAAATATAAAAAGAAAGAAAGTGGCATGACTTGTGGCATGGGACGTTGGGTATTTGAAAGAATGGGGATGGAAAGAGAGAGAGAAAAAATAGCAGAAGAATAGAAAGTGGGCTAGTGAGATGACGTGAGGGAGAGAGTTTTATGGCATGTAGATTAGTTGAATGGGTTCATAAGGATATTGATCGGCTGAAATTAATATGGCTGACATAGAAAGTGTCCTGGTGTGAATTTAAAATAGAAATTGTGTGGATGGTGGGACATGTGTTGGAATGTTTGGAAGCCTAACGTCCAATAAAGTAGAGAAAAATTCTCCATAATTCTCTCCTCTATAAAACCTCTTTCCTTCTTTCCCTCATACAAGAAGATCTTCATTTATGACTTTCTTTTCTTATCATTAATAAAACCTCTTGGAGATTTCCTTAAATCTTCTTGGCAATAATTAGCTTGGATTAAATTTGCAAGAATCAAGATAATGTGGACCCCCCTTTTGATGCCGAAGCATGTGTGCCCATGTGCACACATGTGTGGGGTTCTCTTGTGCTTCAGTTTCCATCTCTTCAATTCCACTTCAATTCTCACTTGGATTTCTTCTCAAATAATTTCTTGGCTTTTAATCTTTGAGGTAGGTCCTTTTCTTCAGTTTTCTCTCGAAATAAAATTAATTTTTTTAAATTAAAATAATCATTTTGATCGAAAGTCACAAATGCATTAATATGAGCCCAATTTACATAAAATGACAACATAAATCCATATCATTAATCATGATTTAACTTTAATTAACTA
Source organism: Sextonia rubra (assembly GCA_037013555.1). Taxonomy (NCBI): domain Eukaryota; kingdom Viridiplantae; phylum Streptophyta; class Magnoliopsida; order Laurales; family Lauraceae; genus Sextonia; species Sextonia rubra. Next base: position 15,762,641 of record JASUAD010000011.1, read on the forward strand.
ATGATGATGAGAAATTTTATCATTCCATGCAAAATCATGAAATTGAAAAACACTTCTAAAAATGGAAAGTTTCATGATTTAGTGAAAAAGTGATGATTTTTAATGATTTTTGCAAGAGAATTCTAAAATAAATTTTAAAATCATAAAAACATGAATTCTAGTTAGATGAAGAAATTTCTAATGAATAAGTCCTTAAAATTCTTTAAATTACACATAAAATATTGCATTTTTAATGACTTATCATACACATTTGTCGTTTCGTAAGTGTTTCATTGTATCGTAAAGATATGTCAGAGTCCCTTAAACTAACACCATGGAGAGATGCTTAACAACTGGACAACAGACATGAATGAGTCACAGCCCTCAAGACTATTCATGTCATTCTGGTATTCCATTAGGCAAGTTAAGAGGTATGGGAAGTCCACTTGAAGGCCCTATACGTCACTTATCTTCTTCTCTATTTTTAGTGGTCTCACGGCTTAGCCGTAGGCATCTTACAGCTTAGTCGTATTATGTACTCCGGCTCAGCCATCGTCCCCCAGAAGGTTTCCGCATTTACGGCGAGCAATGGCTAGACCGTGTTTCCTTATATGACTAGGCCGTATTTACTCTACGGTGGAGCTACGGGTGGGTATGGCTTTGCCATAGCACAGTATACGGCTTAGCCGTAGTTGAACTGTAGAGGGTTCTTAAAAGTTTTACTCTTTGGACCTCAAGCATAGCTTGGCCTACGGTTGGGTCACGGCTAGCGTACAGCTTAGTCGTAGTACATTCTACGGCTTAGTCGCAGCCTGACCATAAGGTAAAATCAAAATTGGCTGCTTTCTGGAGAGTGAGCCATAGAGCTCTACAGCTTAGCCATAAGCTTCAAAAAGTCACGATTTGAACCTGTTACAGACAAAACTGAAAAGGCACAAATTTGAAAATAGAGAGAACAAGTGCGTATAATCGGACACAAAAGGGCTGTAAAATACAAACCACATGTAAAATTAAGAAGAATATTTATAGTCACCGTGTACCAACATGTGTTCATCCATGACGTGCTTATACTTGCCTCAAATTAGCTTTATCCTTTGGCTCAAATTGAATGTCTATATGGAACCTATGTAATCATGCATGTGAAGAGAGAAAGAAACAATGAGTGCATGTAGTGTAAGAGAAGAATTCTAGACTCGTAGAGATTAGCAAGAACCCAAAGCTTACCTTAGCACACACAAGAGAGAGATTGCTAGAATGGATGCAAGGGATTTTCCCCTTTCTTTGCTTTGATCGTAGAAGAAGGGAAGGACAAGAAAGAAAGAAGCACAGACATTGAGTTGAGAGAAAAGGAAGAGAGTTGGTGCATGCATCTTCATTTTATAAGATAAGTATGGATAGAATTATAAAAAGGTCCAAAGACTTAGGGAAATTACGGTTTGAATCAAATAACCATCCAACAAAAACAAATGAAGTTGTTTGCATGCGAGTCAGTTACGAAATCAATAAGCTTGATGAGATACATGTGATGACACCAAGATGATGCATGAATGATGAATCTTATAAAATCTAAAATTATGAAAAATGGCTCATGTCTACCTAATCCAAGTAAAACTCAACCCAACTACCTATCTATAACCCGAAATAAAACTCAAAAAGACCAAAACGACATGCATAAAATGAATTCATTGGAAAATGATCAAAAGAATATTAAGTAGACGTTAATCTTGATTCAGTTGGGTTGGAGTGTTACATGAACCGTAAATGTGGAGAACAATTTTGGTAGCCACGACTAAGCCATAATGCAATTTACTGCTAAGCCGTAAAATGCCACGGCTAAGCAGCAAGTCAACCATGGTTAAGCTATAAATCCATTGAAACTTAGGATTAAGTAAGCACTATACGAGACCTTGTAGGACCTTAGTTACTGGATCTTTTTACACTATTAACCGGCTATTTGGAATAATGAAAAGATCATGAAAGTCTTGAGGGCTGAGACTTATTCATGTAATGTTGTCCATTTGTTAAGCACCTCCCCATGGGTGTTTGTTTAAGGGACTTCGATACACAGTCCCGACACAATGTAATACCAAAACGAGACAATTGTATATCGAATAACTTAAAACTACATCATCATGTACGATTAAAAATAATGGACGACTAAATTAAGGTTGGCTAGTAAAACTACCTTGATCCTATTAAATTGAATTTGTATGGCATATTAGATTAACATTATTGCTCTCTACTCTTCCAATAATGATTTAAATTGAAATGATCATTGTATGTATTGAATCTATTTGAAATATTCTTAATATTATATTGACATTAAATTGAGTACGAAGGTATTGTATGAATGAATTGAATGTATACGGTTTGGTATTATTCTCACTCAATAAATGAATTGCATGATTGTTCAAGTTTAATGATATGACTGAATCGAAATGGTCTAGCTCTACTCAGCCTCAGCCTTATGATACCTTGTGGAGTTGATTTTAGTGTAGCACGAATGTTGCCACTGCAGTGTGTTGTTTTGGAGCTTCTGAACTCCATGGACGAGAGACCCATTCGTATCTTGGCCTAGTCAATGGTATTCTCAACGTAAAGATCCCCAGAGGGAAGGTATGGCAAATGTAGTAGCCAAATAGTAAAGTATTTCTATTATTTGATTCTTATAACATGATTATTCAATTGCACAACATGCCCAGTATACTGAATTGACATCTTTAATCACATGTTAATGATTCTTGTAGATACAACGTGTATTACCTTAATTGTGCTTGTACTTTGCTGAATAGTTTTATTCATTAGTTGTCTATGGTGCTACAGGCTCAGCTCCCAGTTCCGATCTTACTAAGATCGAGAAGACTTCAGAGGAGGCTTTCGAGAATCCCTCTACCTAAATGAATGGACAGCGGATCATCTCTGATTAATCCATCACGAAGTGTACAAAGAGCATACTAGGTCTTGTTTTAGGATGTGGATGCATTTAGGGTATTATGACTTGCATTTAGTTTTATTTTGTCATGTATCGTTCATGATCCATTGTATTTTGGACAGTGTTACTTTTGTATACTATTCAGGAACTTTCTTTCCTTTTGTAAGATACATGTTCCATTATAACTCATGTTCTTATCTTGTTTTTATTTTCCATCTACGGTTGAGCTCACAACTAAGTTGTAAATTGTACTATGGCTAAGTTGTAACCAAGCAGTGGCTCAACTGTAGGCCAAGCACAGTTAAGCCGTACGTTATTTTATAGCTAAGCCGTGGTTACAAGGGAAATAGTAGGCAGATCATTACTAAGCCACCATGTATTTCACGGCTAAGCCATAGACTACCTCCGGCTAAGCCGTAGGTTATCCATAGTTATGTCATAGACCCTAAAAACCTGGGAAAATTGGGAATATTAAGAAAACTTTGTATGACCTTAGTCTTTTGTAATCCTTTACCAAAATCAATTGGCCCAATGGAAAATTACTCAACACGAAAGGTTTTGAAGGCTGAGACATATTCATGTGGTGTTGTCCATTTGTTACGCACCTCCCCATGGGTATTGGTTTAAGGGACTTCGATACACATTCTTTACACAATGTGACACTAAAATGAGACAACTGTGTATCGGATAATTTAAAACTACATCATCATACATTGTTAGAAATAATGGATGACTAGATTAGGATTGGTTTGTAAATAACCTTGATTCTATTAATTTTAATTGTATAGCATATTGGATTATCATTATTGCCTTTTATTATTGGAATGATTTTGAATTGAAATGATCATAGTATGAATTGATTCTACTTGAAATGTTTATTTATATACGGTTCTCTATTATCAGTGTTGAATTGAGTAAGAATGAATTGAACGTATAATGTATGGTTCTCAATAAACATATGTATGGTTCTCAATGAAATGAATTGCACAATTTACTCAAATTCAACTACATGAATCGAAATGGCCTGGCTCTACTTAGCTTTAGCCCTATGATATCCGGCGGGGATGACTTTGGTATGGTATATTGATATGGTGCTACTGCAGTGTGCCTCTCAAGCTTCCGAACTCTATGTATATAGAAACCCACTCATACCTTTGGCAGGGTCAATGTTGTTATCAATGCAAAGATCCCTACAGAGAGGATATAGCAAATATAGTAGCCAATTAGCAAAATATTTCATTTTATTGATTCTAATAGTATGCTTATTTCAATGCACAACATGCCTAGTATACGAAATTAACTTATATGATTATTTGTTAATTATTTTTTGTAGATATAACGATGTTTCTTTAATTATGTTTACATTTTGTTGAATAGTCTTATTCACAGTAGTCTTATGGTGTCATAGGCTCAAATCCCGATCCTGATTTGGCAGAGACTCAAGAGTTAGAGAAGGTGACTTTAGTGGTTCCTTCAGGCTTTAATAAGTGGACTGTTAAAGCTTACTGACTGATCCATATGTTGAGAGTAACGCACTATTATTTAAGGGATGTATATTTTGGAAGTTTAGCACATATAATTGCAACCATATAGAATGTTTCTTACATTGCTTGATTTTGATACGTATATCTTTGTTCCTTGCATTATGATTGTACCTACTTTATGTAGACCTGTATAGATGTTCATCCTTGGCATGGTTGCATACATGTGCACATCATGACTGGGTTGTATAGGGTAAAAATCGAATTGATTTAATCATCTTTTGTTTTTTTAATGTTAAGATTGGACTATTTCATAGGTGGAGTGATACTAGTGAATTGTTTAATGAAAAGTGAAAAATGATGAGTGGTATTGACAGGCTTTAGTATGATGTATACTCGGACTGATGTCCTCAAAAATTACTTCACACATGTAAGGATGTGAATATCCCTTGTATAATTATGCTTCACCTTGGCCTAGGCATGAATTATATGGGATTACATGTGTCACACCTTGAGGTTAAACCCAAACACTTGATTCTCGCGCTTGGGTCGTGACATCCTTTATAAAATGTCCCCAATTGAGTTGAGAGAACTTAAAGAGCAATTGTAGGAGTTATTAGACAAAGGTTTTATTAGACCGAGTGTCTTTCCTTGGGGGCTCCAGTTTTATTTATGAAGAAGAGGGATGGTTCAATAAGAATGTGGATAGATTATAAGTAATTCAATCAGGTGACCATCAAGAATAAATACCCACCCGAATAAATACCCTTTACCTTGAATTGACGAATTTTTTGATCATTTGCAAGGTGCTCAGTATTTTTCTAAGACTGACTTGAGATCACGGTATCATCAATTGAGGGTACAAGATCGGGATATTTCAAAAATGGCCTTCAAAGCTAAATATAGTCAATATGAATTTCTAGTGATGCCTTTTGGATTAACGAGTGTGCTGGCGGCATTTATAACCATGATGAATAGGGCATTTGCGTTATACTTAGACTAATTTGTGGTGGTGTTTATCAATGATGTGTTAGTATATTTGAAGAGTCAGGAAGAGCATGCCCAGCACCTTCAGACCTCATTGCAACTATTAAGGGAGCATCGGCCGTAAGCTAAGTATGAATTCTGGTTGGAGTGGGTAGGCTTCATTGGTCATATCATTTCTAAAGAGGGGTGGTCAGTGGACCCAACAAAGATTAAAACTGTAGTAAAGTGGGACAGGCCAAAAATAGTTCTAGAGATCCAAAGTTTCTTTAGCCTAGCAGGTTATTTTCATAGAAGATTTTTCTCGATAGCAGCCCCACTAACAAATTTGAGTTGTAAGGAAGTCCCTTTTGTGTGTAGTGAAGAGTGTGAGCAAAGTTTTTAGGTGTTGAAAAAGAGGCTAACCACGGCTCCTATATTGACCTTACATGAGGGTAGTGATGGTTTTGTGATATTTACAGCTGCATTTGGAGTTGGACTTGGTCATGTACTCATGCAAGATGGGGAATTAGTAGGTTATGCGTTAAGACAGTTGAAGGATCATGAATAGAAGTATGTTACTCATGATTTGGAACTAGCAGTAGTCATTTTTGCTTTGAAAATGTAGAGGCATTACCCTCATGGAGCCACATTTGAAGTACATTCGAATCATAAGAATCTTTAGTACCTCTTTGGGTTGAAGTATCATCCAAGGAAAGCTAATGTAGTAGCAGATACCCTAAGTAAAAAGGCACCGTTCATGGTGGATTGATTGCAGAATATTTTTGGTTTCGATGCTTGAAAGATATGGATGTATATTTCTAGCCGATTGGTGGGCAGGCAGTGTTAGCAAGTATAATCTCCTGGGAACCTAAAGTAATTCCAAGGATTAAAGAACAATAGTTATTAGATCTAGGGATAGCAAGAATTAACAATCATATGGATGAAAGGCCTAATTTTAAGTTGGATGAAGGTATCTTGTTCTATCAGGATAGAGTTTGTGTGCCCGATTTTCTAGACTTAAAGGATGAAATTATGATAAAGGCAGACCATACTCAGTATTCTATCCATCTTAGTAACACCAAGATGTATCAAGAACTGAAAAGGCACTATTAGTGGAAAAACATGAAGAAGGACTGTAAGGTCCCGACCCAACTTAATTGTAATTTATATTAATTAAACTTAATTTCTTATTAATTAATATATTTTATTCTTAATTTATCTTGATTTTAATTTCTATTAGGTCATGGATAGGTATTAGAATTAACCAAACCTAGGTAGTCAAGGGCCTTTTCTTATTTTAGAATTTCATGGTTTTGCATCATCTTGGCATCATGTTAATTGTATTAAGTGTGTCTCATCATGTGGGTCATTATTCATGTTTAGCCTAACTCGATTCGGATTCATCTCAGCCCATTTTAAACCCAACTGACTCAAACTGAAAATATATAAAACTAGAGGGCCTATTTGTAATTTCCAAAAACCCAATCCATTTAAATACCCAAACCCATTGTCCCCTTCCTTCATTTCTGCTGTAACATGAGCCTTCTTCTTTCTCCCATGCTTTCTCCCTCACCTTGTCTTCATTTGGGCGATTGAAGCTTTGTATGCAAAGGATTTGAGCATCTTCTTCTTCCTCTTTACCTCCTTGCTTGTCATCTTCCTTGGAATCTCACAAATTGGTCTCATCTTCTTCTCTACAGCTCCCTAAGGTAAGAGCTTCATCACCATTCCATTCCCTTGAGTTCCATAAAGTCAATGAGACTCAATCTTGTTGCATGCAACCCAATCTCGTCCCCATTTCATCCATTCTCATGTAGGGTTTTATTTATGGTTAGAGATTGTGTTTTCTCCACCATCAAACTAAAAGAAGAGCTAGATTTGGGTAAAGCACTGAGTTAAGGCAAGTATAGTTGGATATAATCCCTGCATGTATGTTAAATAGGTTGATTCTTTATGAACTCTCTATATATGTCAATCTATAGCTCATTTCCTCTTTAATTAAGATTATTAAGTTTTAATGATTAATGAGAATGTAATTTAAATTAATGACGTGAGTTGGTGTTAAGGAGTGATTAGAAGGTTTATTTGATAAATGGAAGTGGAAGGAGCCAAGATGAAAGAGGAAAAATCAGTTTGAAACTGATTCTACCCGAAATAGAGTGATTCAGGGCCGACCGATCTGTCTTAAAGCCCGATCAGTCAAATTTCTACTCTGGGAGGGTCCGACCAGCCGGACACCTATCCTGATCGGTTAGGTAACTGAAATTCTTGGTTGAAACTTTTATTTAAAGAATTATTCAAATAACTTACCACTTACCAAGGACCTTTTATAGTCCATCATGGGGTATAAAGAGAGGCCATAACTTTGATCTTTGGTGGAGCCGAGGTATTCTAAAATTTATTATTAGATTATCTAAATTTTCTACAACCATAATAATATTTGAAATTATCATAATATGGGGTCTTACCGAAGCTTCAGTAAGTAATAGTATGTATGGAAATATAGATAATACTTTTAAAGACTTTATTGAATATAAAAATGATAAACCGTAAATTTTGACTTTTTTTTAATGTTTTAGAGCCTAAAATCCTCTACGAAACTCACTCACGATGTTTCGTGAGGCAAGCTCCATATGAGCACAGTAATTTTATGAAAATAAAAGCTAATTTAAGGAAATGTCTTGAGGGGATTAATTAAGAACTATCTTAGCATTCTACTAAGACTCTAGAGATATGTTTAAAGTAAATCCTATTCTAGGACATTAAGTATAATTAAAGACCATTAGGACCTTAGAAATGATACCCTTACCTCAAACAAATTAGTCCAACAGTAATCAAATACTAAGAAGGAAGAGTGTTGAGCTGTCACTCATTTCCTTTTGATTTCCTAGTCAGTTTTCAATGTCACGTCATGGATGTTGGCAGAAGAAGAGGTGTCTTTTGTATACACAAGGTAACACCGAGATTTTGGTAACACAATAACACCGGACGTTTTATGAATACATCGTATTGAATGGCCTTGGAAATATGGATTATCTAGGATAGGGTTGGCTAGTAACCATCCTTGATAATTACTCAATCTAATTGCATTCATATTGTTAAATAACCTTGCCCTTAACATGATCTAATCATGTACCTAATTCTTCCTAGCGAACCTTGAGGCAAAATCAGCGCTGGAGCTTCTATTGAGTATGACCTGTGAGCCAAAATGGGTGTAGCTAAGGTTGAGAGGGTTCGAGCTCCATTAGCTCATTTAAGTATGCATTGTTTGATTATCAGTTATTTGTTTAATTCAGAATTTTATGATTGAATATGTTCTCAAGACTGAAACTCCCTTATATATGATATGATGATGAGTATAAATTAATATGTATGATATGAATTCGGACAGTCTTGCTATGTTTAGTCGGCACCACTTAGCTTATACCTTTATTAGGTTCGACGGGACCAATTCAGGTATTCTTTATGTTTCTACTGTAGTAGTTTATGGAGGAGTTGGTCGGCGCTCCTCGGGAAGTTAAACCGATCCCCTAGCATAATTTCCATATGTACGTTATATGCTCTCCCTAGATGGTACGCTCTTTTTGGGGAGAATATAGCCTTGTAGATGCCAACTAGTATATTTCGATATCCTGTTTATGATTTGTTACTCATGCTTATTCATGCACAGCATGCCTAGCTTACGGTTATAGCTCTCTTTTAATTAATATGTCTCTAATTCATTTGATACAACATGATATTTTTATGTGCACCTATATTTGATTAACCGTCGTATTAAGAGTACTACCCTTAGTGTTACAAATAAATTTAAGTACTGATTCCACCTCAGACGCACTCGTAAAGGAGTTTCCAGAGACTTCCCAGGTTATAGTATAGTAGTATGAACTTGACAATATTCTCCAGTTGTCTAATTCGCAGAGCGTCACGGGTATATTTTTGGGACATGTTAGAATATGCCATGGGTATGACTATATTTATGCATTATGCCATTATATCATATTATCGTTATGTTATTTGATTTGATGGACATGTATGTCTCATATTCGGATTGTATTAAATCCTATGAATTTGGTCACACCATGTATTCTTACTTTGGATTATTCATGTAGACACTTGTATTTTAGTCATATAGAATTTTGTATAGGATTATGTTTCATGTAAAAGACTCTTTTAGTTCTATATCTTTGGTTTACAGTTTTCAATTTAATAAACTCAGTTTATGCTTAATACCATATCTTAAAATCTGAATTGTACAGGATGTTGTTAAGTACAGGTAAAAAGACACAGGCTTCGGCAAATGTTTTAAAAAAACACGTGTTACATGTCAGTCCTTACATGTGAGATCTGTACTTTTTCTCTTGTGGTGGTTCATACGTGTCTCAGTACCGTACGGATTGCCACGGGATTACGTATGCTGCGCCTTGAGAGTTGCCTTAATCACGGAATCTCAGGCTTGGGGCGTGACAAGGACATAGTAGACTTTATTACAAAGTTCTTAGTTTGTCAGCAGATTAATGTAGAATATAGAAGACCCCAGGTCTTTTGTATCAGTTGGACATTCCTCATGGAAGTGGGAGCACATAACCATGGATTTTGTATCAGGATTGCCTAATACGCGAAAGGGATTTGATGCAATTTGAGTGATAGTGGATTGTTTGACCAAGTCAACTCACTTTGTATAGTTTAAAACTGGTCAAGGGATGGAGAAAATGGCAGACCTTTATATTGAAGAGGTGGTTAGATTATATGGAGCACCAGTTTCTATTGTCTCTGATCAAGATTGCAAATTCGTTTCTCTATTTTAGGTGTCGTTACAGGAAGCTTTGGGCACCAAGTTGAACTTTGGCATAGTTTACCATCCCTAGACTGATGGATGGATAGAGCGTACGAACCAAACTTTGAAGGATATGTTGAAAGCATGTAGCTTGGATTTCAAGACTAGTTGGGATGATAACTCAACTCTATATGAATTTGCGTATAGCAACATTGCCATTCTAGCCTTTGTATGGCACCTTTTGAGGCTTTTTAAGGGAGGAGATGTAGAACTCCTATATGTTGGACAAATTTTGGAGCTCACAATTTTCATGGGTTGTCAGTGTTTGGGGAGTCTAGTGAGAAGGTCAAGAAGATTAGAGAAAGGTTGAAAATAACTTGTAGTCTCCAAAAGAGTTACGTAGATAAGAGAATGAGAGAACTGAAGTTTGAGGTTGGTGACCATGTATTTATGAAGGTGTCTCCTGCACGTGATATCATATGGCTTAGACAAAAAGAAAAACTCTCCAAGAGATATGTGGGACCATTCCAGATTATCAATGAAATTAATGATGTAGCTTATTGATTAGCACTGCCACTAGAGTTATCAGGTGTTCATAATGTTTTCCACGTCTCTATTTAAGGAAATATGTGGTAGACCCTTCGTACGTGTTGCAGTATGATCCATTGCAAGTGCAGGATGATACAATTTACACCGAGTAGCTAGTAAGAATTATTGAGGCCAAAGAGCAGGTATTGAGGAACCACGTCATCCATCGAGTAAAGGTTCAATGGAGTCATCATCATCCGGAAGAAGCTACGTGGAAGCTCAAAGACGAAGTGAAGAAAAGGTATCCTCACCTTCTTCCTAAGGTACGCCAGTCATTTGAAGGACCAAATGTCCTTAAAGGGGGGTGAGATATAAGGCTATAGGCCTTTAAATTTTGGGTTGGGTTGGTTTATTGGGTTTGAGTCAAGTTGAATAGGCTAGATGAATATGCGATAAGCCATCTTAGGAGTTTGGATCATTGTATGCATGGCATTTTGTTGTAGGGCCCATTGGAGATGGGCAGGTCAAACCTTCTTGGGCCTTGGACCTAAGTCATTGGACCTTTATGAGCAATAATCCCTTTCTTATAATTTCTTAAAACTTTTTAAACTAGCAAGAAGCCCTTTTCAATAAATTTAAAAAACTCCCCTTACAAGCCTTAAACCTAATTACATCCCCATTATCTTTATTTCCTTCTCCATTCTTATTGCTTCTCTTCTACAACCAAACCTAGTAACTCTCAGAGCTTGATTTAGGAATAAAGAATAACACTATTATCTTCATCTTCTCCCTCTCCCCGTGTCTTGGTTGCTAACGTTTGTTACTCCAGTAAGCATCAAACCCTAGGGCTTCATGTAGTTCTTTTCATTAACTAGGGCATGCCTATCAGCTTATTACATTACCTTTGATTTGTAGGATTATCTGGATTGGAGGATCAAATCTGAGCAGGGGTTTATCCGTGATTGGATCTAACCATAGCAGCTCTGATTTTTTGGTACAGAGATTTAAGGTAAGTGGATAACTGCAATTAATGATTTATTATTTGTTTTTCCTCTGATTAATGTCGATTAGAGTTATTATTAGGGATTGGATGTGATAGTAATTTGATGGAAAACCTGTAGATTCGTATGGGGTCATATAAGATTGGTTTTCGGAAGAAAAAACTAAAAGGGGCAAAATTGTGCGTATTATCTAGATTGGAGGATCAAATTTGAGCAGGGGTTTATACGTGATTGGATCTAACCATAGCAAATCTGAGTTTTTGGTACAGAGCTTTAAGGTAAGTGGATAACTGTAATTAATGATTTATTATTTTTTTTTCCTCTGATTAATGTCGATTAGAGTTATTATTGGGGATTGGATGTGATAGTAATTTGATGGAAAATCTGTAGATTCGTATGTGGTCATATAAGATTGGTTTTTGGAAGAAAAAACCAAAAGGGGCAAAACTGTGCGTATTGTACCTACGGCTGAGCCGTTGGTTAGCTTACAGCTCACTTTCCAATGAGTTGATATTCTACTACGAGCCTTACAGCTAATCATAAGACCGGCCAATTTAGCAGTAAGTTTAATTACCGCTAAGCAGTGAGTGCCCAGAAACCTTTTGATAGTGTGGTAGGTTTGAGTTGATGACCATAATTAAAGGACTCAGCCACATGGATTGCACTATAGGTAAGTGACCTTGAGTAAGTAACTTCTCGAGGGTAGAATCATTTGACCTTATGTTATGCCCAATGGTTAATTAATAAATAAATAAGTACATGGATTGGGTCTGAAAATAAGATTGGTTCCATTCTCAAAGAGGGTGAGCTAATTATGCACATAAGAATTAGATTAGACTCAAAATGGGAATGCGAACTTGAGGATTTGTCACATAGAAGACACCAAAAGTAAACCAACAGCATCGTGGGCCTGTATTGTCATTTCAAAGGAAGGTTTGATCCTATAGGTATACTTAAGTAACTATGACAATTAGGTGGTGTAGTGCTTATCTTCAAGAAAATGGAAAATACTACATAAGCATAATATACTTTTAATTATACAACCTTTTCACTTTTGTTATTAATGATATCAGTGTTGTGAGTTTTGAGGATTTCACGACATGACTTCATTGAGCATCTGTATATCTTATGTATTTGTATATGCAGTTGGAGGTGAATATATGCCATTGGGCCAACGTATACTATGTGATATAGTATATAGTTGTGCTGTTTATTATATCTGGCGATGATACCTGTGTTCATATATTGTACTCGGCGGGAATACCCGTGCTTGTGCATTCATCTCATTTGCTTAGCATTCTATTTATTTGGTTTAAAATATAAATATAATTCATCTCAATTGCCTAATATTATTACTTGTCATTTACCTCTTGCTAGATTACGTCAATATAACCCCACTATGTTTGGTATTTAGGTGCCGGACCAGAAGGTTAGAGACTCATGAGATTCCGCCAGATGATGAAGTTGCTAAGTAGAGCACCGATGACATCGTTTAAGATGTTTTAGTGTGGATGCATGATCAAAATATTAGATTCATTTAATAAGACCATGTTTTGGAGGCCACTTTTGTAGTAATTGAATTCATTTAATTTGGAATTAGAATTTTAATTGTTATGCTTCGAATACATGGCCATTGATTAAATTAGTCTTGTGAATGGTTTATATGATTTGGATGTGATGTCCAACTACGCTACATATGAAATCTTAGTTTCAGCATATGTTTATTGTTGCTTGACCAATATGCATAACTTAACGTAGGACTTCGATTCATCCGAAGTTGAAGTCTGTATTATATATTTAAAAAAAATTTTAATTGACCATAATTCTCATACCTCGCCGCCTGGAGGCCAGATTTGAATTAGCCTAGTTTTGAGGCGTGACAACTCACGGAGGTTTCTAGCAGACACACACACTATGCTTGGCAATTTATGTAATAAAAAGTGTTATTTTCAGGATGGCCGTGCCCTTTCTATGCATGGGACCTCAGATCCATGGGGTCCAACTCGTACTCTAGTTTTGAGAAATATTAAATTTATTTTCAGAGGAGTGGAGCGACAAAGACTTTCCCCACTCCCGGGCCACCCACTACCAACTCGACACTCCTTCCCATCCAAAATAGGACTGGTTCTGTATCAGGTACCACCGTCCTTTGTTTCACCGTACACAGGATGATGTTGATTGAGGCACGTGCAAAGTATTCATACCCATACAAGACAACCCCCAAAACTAAGACACCAGTAAATTAGCTATATATCTTGTCTGGACTTTTTGTGAGCAGTAGGGCGTGAGCTGGACCCAATGGACAGGTTCTTGTCATTGAATTATGGTCCCTGTTATATTCAATAGATGCAAAAGAGTTGTCTTTTATAGTTTAATTCCGACAATGAGCCTACGGGCGAGTCCCCTGCTCAACTGCTTGTGAACAACTACAGTGTAAGGTCCTTTTCCCCCCATGGATAAACAGTGACCTCTCCATACATTTGCCATGCAAAATCAAGGGGTCCATTGGGTTCCACAATCGAGTTTGACTGGCATTTAGGTGGGTCCACAATAAAGGTTGATACAAGGGCGACACGTCGCTTGGGCTGCCAGCAGGTCCGATTTGGGCTGAAATCAACAAGGTTTACGGATCCAAAAGTTGCCGCCCGAGTCTACCTGATTGGGAGAGGACATTTCTGAGTCTGCCCATACGTATGTTTAGGAGCCATTTTGTGCAGAGCCCATGTGCTCAAGAAAAGGTGACTGATTTTCGCGTCTTCTCAATTTTATTTGGGTGCATTGACAATTCACGACGGAAATCCTTTATTTTAGATTACAGATTAGTGGTAAAGGGGATCCGCGAATCCAGCCTAAACAGGAACAGTAAACACCCACGGCTGGGCACCAAACCCACACTCAGACTATTCAAATCCAGGCTTGAAGCACGGGTTTCAACTTATAAAAGTTCCAAAAGAAGATAAAGTCATGTTCCACATCATTCAAAGAGAGTTTGGCAGTCACATTGTGAGAGAGAGAATCTATTAAGATAGAGAGGAAGGAGGTTTTATTAATGTGCAGAAGGAGAGAAAAAATGTCTACCAAACAAGTTTCTCTCCATTCATTCTCAAAACAAAATCATCATAAAATGATTCAAACACTCCTTAAAGTCCGCTTATTATTATCATTAAAGAATTGATAGCTTGAGAACAGCTCCTAAGCTTAGTAGCATTTGTTCTCATTGGGAAGTCTCAGGTTCAAACTTAGCCACCCTCCTCTTTGCATATGTTGGGATCAATCATATATGCGGTCCACTCCCCAGGATAACATACACTATTAAATTCATCAAGGATTGAAAAATAAATAAATTTAGATATTTTGTTAATTTTCATTTTTTTTTTTTGCACATTAATCTGTTCAATGCTGTTCATTTAATCATCTATTTTGAAATTTCCATTGCTAACTATCCACTAGGCCATCAGGTTCAAATGGCTTGAATCTATAAAAACAATGAGCCTTACGTAAGTCATATAAAGGTTGTATGTAGGCATATAATATTTTGTTGAGAATGCGTGGTTGCCCAGTTGGTAGGAAAGTGAACCCTACCTCTCATCTGGATCACATAGGAATCAATCCATGAGTCCATCCTTTTTAGAATATGCGCGTCTTCTCTCACCATGAACGCAGGCACTGTCCTCTCCTCTTGTGTTTGCAAGTGCTCCCTCTCTATTTTTGCATGTGTCTTCTCCTCACTCATGTGAGTGCGCTTTCCTTGAGAATTTGAACTCATAAATTTTTGAAAAATATGATAAAGTTCCTTTGTTATTGTTACTAAAGAGCTAATTGTATGCTTTGCCTCCACATAAGAGTGCCGCTGTGGCCATGCAGATCACTTCCCTGTGTAACTCATGAAAATAATCTTTTGGTTGATCATGCTATTTATATCGCTGGACTCAATGAACAACAGAACAAGTAACAATCGAAATTTTACTTCTCTCAGAAAAAATATACTGTTACATTCATCAAGGATTGAAAAAAATAAATAAATTTAGATACTTAGTTAAATTTCATTATTATACACATTGATCCATCTAACGTTGTACATCAACTCAACTTTCCTGAAATTTGGGCACTAAACCTATATATTTTGATAGAGCGTCTAATTTTAATGGCTTGAATCAATAAAAAGAATAAGCCTTATGTAAGCCAAATAGAGGTTGTCCTCATTCATATAATATGGAGTTACAAGTTTACTTAGTGTATCATACACGTTCTTCATAAACAACCCAATTAGAGTCCTGAAAGTTTTTAAGTCCCCGGATTTATTTTAGGTAGTGATTCGATTACTATTTCTATGTAGTGAAATAATAAAAGCAATTAATCAGAAAAAAGAAGACATAAACTAAAAAAAATCACGAGTTCAAAGTGGACAAAATCAATTACTAACTTCCTCAATACAATATATACTCAAAACCTGTAGTTAGTCCTCCACATAAGGTATTGCAGTTGTTCTTAATAGAACTCCACATAAGGTATTACAATCCCTCTGTGCTCCGCTATTAGTGTTTTAATATCCAGAATAAACGAATCTCTATATGAAAGAATAATCTTCTACAAATAAGTAAAAGCAACAAATCTCCCACAAAGAAGTAAAAGCTTCAACTTTAAAACTTGAATCTTTTAACCCAATCTCTCATCAAAGCTCTAGATGATCTTTTCAATGGTAATCTCAATTTACAACTTAGAGAGCTCAATGTGTTGTGTTTTCCTTAAGGTTGAAAGGAACACCCTTTTTATATCCAATAATTCGTGCCTTAAGGTTAGAAACCAAATCCAAGTGAAACAGGAAGTTTTAGCATAAATAGAAAAAAAATCCGTGCAATTCGTTGAGCTTTTGCAGCTTACTCGCTTGAGTGCATATGAGCATCCACTTGAGTGTGTAACGTACATCCAGTTATTTGTAATTTTTTTATTAGGCTTGAGCACATTCTTCGAGAATTTGAACGTTGTCGTCTCTAGCTAGCCTACTCCAGCATGTGCAATGGTTCTGATTTTATTCAATTCAGCACTTCTTACAACTCTAGGGGTGGGCCTAGGGGGGGCCATAGGGGCGATCCACCCCCCCAACCCCCCCTCTTCCTCGAGAATTCCTAAAATTTAAGAAAACCTCTTTAAATTTTTAATATTTTTAAATTTTTTTTCATATGGCCCCCTCCCCAGAAATTTTAGAAAACCCCTTGTATCTTTTGAAAACTATATATATTTTTTATATGTCGTTCTCAAAAAAAAAAAATTTAGATAGTGGCCCCCCCAAGGAAAAATTCTTAAATCCACCCTTGTATGACACGATCTACAGTCCATACTAAAAAAACATAAATACTACTCAATCAACTCAAGTTTTGTCTGACACAAGAATTTAGCTAATTGCAAAAATCCTACCAAACCCAATAGGCTTTTGACCCGTGTATTAATTCTGGTCCATTTAGAGCTTTAGTACTAAATATGGATTTTGGTCATGCCGGTCAATCTCACATGCATGTTCCCACCCATACAAATCCGAATCTAAACCAAACCATTTTTTTATTTTGTGACCGTCATCACTGGCGAGTTTACAACCTCGAGACTCTTGACTTATTAGATAAGTTCCAAGTTGGACAAGTGGAAGTGGGTTTTATTGACCTATTGAAAATTTAGTGCCTCAGAAAAAAAACCTTCACCAGATATGAGTTTTTTTTTTTTTCTTTATCCCAAAGTTTATTGAGAGGACGTACCCGCAAACTGCAAAGTAATTAGATTAATCGTATGACGAATAACATGTTAAAAATGTGTGTTAGTCATGTTATTCATCAAATAGTCAATTAATCTTGTTATTCTTATAATGGGGTCAATTTCTACTCGAATTTTTGAAAACCACTCCCCAAGACAAATAATTCTGGAACCTCTCAACTTGTGTGGACGACGTTCCAATTCCCAATGTTTGATTATGCTAGAGTTCAATACAAGGGGCGTAACCTTTCCTGATCAGCAGTTCCAGTTGGCTCCACTAATGGTTGGTGATCCATCAAAGGCTGTATCATGCAATTATCCTACCCGCCCTTGTTGACAGGTCCGGCAGAAGGGCAGGCAGGAACTCCACAGCCAGCCAGGATGCAACATGGAAGCAGTAAAATGTGGGGGCCACTACCTGAACGACCAAGATTGTCCACAAATGTCCGTAAGACCACATCTACCATGCTTTGCAGGCCATCATTACCTACCTCCCCGTCCCACTTGCCCATTTTCAAGTTGAAGAATACAAAATAAAATAAAATGAAACAAAAACAAAACAAGTGGAAAGAAAATTAATGAAAAACCCGGATTTGGATCCTCTGCGGCTTACAGGACAATGAACTAGCCTTGTTAAAAGAGGAGACTTTAACAAATTGCCTACTTTCAATGCACCAGACGGTCCAGACCCTCTGAATTAGCACCACGCAAATTTTATCATCAAAATTGCCCAATTTTCAATGCATCAGCCCCCCCTTAAATGTGCACCACCCAAATTTTATCCTCATTCATTGTTGGATACTGTTCACAGAAAAACAGCACATTGTATAGATATTAAGCTTTTGAGGGCTTGAAACTAATGCACGTTATCTAATCTAAGTTTGAACTATTTCGTTGTGGTGCTTTCCCTTGAATTTTACGCATCACGTGGAATTCACACTGATGGGGTATTTTGTAGACAAGCCAAGTATTGGGTAATCTCTGCACCACAAGGTTCAGGATTTAAAACTAAGCTTATGAGGAACGCCTTGAGTAAAAAAAAGAAATAAAAAAAATGTAGCAAAACTTGTAGGGTGATGGCTGCTTTGTGTCTGATCCTTTATTAGAATTTACGTTAAGGATTTGGTGTGTTATCATTATTATTGTCATTATTAGTTTTGACATGATGCAATGATTTGGCCAAACATTTGATTTGTTATGTTTCTATATATTTTGCAAGAATCTTAAATTTTGGCTATCTATTGAGATTCAGTGAGGATGACTATCAGGTCCCACCATTAGGTAACTTGGCATGCATTATCTACGTGCAAGGCACGTTGCCATTGTCATCATGGAGTTTTTTGACAGGATATCCGGACTCCATGAAAAAGCTCAAATTTCTTGAAATTTCGATCACTTTTTTTTTTGTTAGAGTTTTAAATGCTTCACCAAAAAGAGGGTTTTAGAATTCTACCTCTTTTGGACAAACTGAAATTCTTTATACATGAGTTTTTAGAATTTTAGTAAAGAAACAGACCCAAAAAATCTTTCTCACATAAAATATTTATAGAAAAAAGCAGATAATAAGCTCTTGGAATGTTCTCGGCATCTGATTTATGACAACTAAACAGACCATTGTTAAGCGTTTGATCTGAAATAATAAAATGAATCTAGGACATTCACTATCTATGAAACCTGATTTTCTTTTCTTCTCTTTTATTGAGTAAATACCAAACACCTATTATATTTTGCAAACCAATAGGGCCCACATTCCATGGCACGTGCCCAATTTAAGCAGCAGCAGGGAGAATCCTGTGTAGGAAAAGCTGTAGAGCATCCCATATACAAACAAAAGAACAGATAAGGGAGACAGTGGGACCCAGACCCACACCACCAGAGGAGCATTTAAATGAATGTGGAAATCATGTGAGTCGTGGAAGGAAGTGGATTCAACCATTCATCTACCCTATAAAACACCCACAGTCCCACCTCACCATCTTCATTCTTCATCTTCATTAATCAAAGTTTCCATTTTCTCCTCCTAATTGAGTAATTCTTCACCCTCTTCCTCCTTCTCTTCCATTCCATAACCTACATCATGAAAAACCCCGGGTCCAAATGGAGAACGGCTTCACAGGAAAGGATCTACGGCCAGAAACTGCTCCAGGCCCTCAGGCTCCCCAAGCAAGCTCCATCTCAGCCGTCGAAGATGATGATGGCTGGGCCCCAGGCCATCAAAGATGCTGCCGACTTGGCGCTTGCTTTGACCGCCAAGGGCCAGAACCGATGGAGCAGGGCCATTCTGTTGACCCAGTGGCAGAAGCGTAAATCGTGGGTAAGGATGAGAATGCGGACGCGGGGACGAAAACCGGGTTCGGGTCTGTGGAGAGTGAGTCCGCGTCTGCGCCCGACAAGGAGTGGGGAGAAGGTGAGGGAGAAGCTACGTGTCCTGTCGCGATTGGTTCCGGGGGCTCGTAGGCTATCGGCGCTGACTCTTATAGAAGAAGCCGCCGATTACGTGGCAGCGCTGGAAATGCAGGTGAAGGCCATGCGCACGTTAGCGGACCTCCTCTCGTCACCGACTCAAAACCGAATGTAGAGAGTTGGCGTCTTTTTTTTTGTTTTTTGGGTTTTTCTTTTCTTTTTAAGTGGAATTTTGTTAATTTCTAGAATTATGTCATATGTAAATAAGTGTTTCTATCTACTTGGCTAATTTGAATGATATTAGGTGCCTGTTGTGATATGATCCCATTCTGTTGGGCCTCCGTTTTTTTTTTTTTGCATGGAATTAAATGTATAGGACTTTATGGTCAAATGATGAAACATTTTTTTTATTTACTTTCAATTAAAGGGTAATTTATTTGAAGGTCAATTTTACATATTCATCTTAAATTTTTATTTTTAACCACTTATAACATGAAAGCAAACAAACATGCTCTTTTAGGTCTTTGTTCTATTAGAAAATCCTTGCACTTTTAATTAGATTTTGGACCATGTTTGCGGTCAAAGGAGTTTCTAAATTTTTCCTAGTTGAATTTATTTAGGGCGTGTTCGTAGTCTAAGGACTTGTATTTTTCGATGAACACCATTTTCTATAACCCCTGCCTCCTTACACTACAAAACCACAAATGTCGGCAAAACTTCACTTTATCCCATAAAATATACAAATTTGTATACATCAAATGATTGAAAAAGCAAGTCCAATTTTTTCATCCTCTTTCTATGAAAAATGTGTTTGCACAAATGTGTCCAAAGTGTTTAAGATGTAAATACGTTGATGAAGGAAAATATAGTGATAGATGACAATGGACTTGCCATACACTGTAGATTTTAGATTAAACTCATAAGAAACTGTTGCTTCTTTGTAATAGAGATTTATTAACTATCTTTAGATATTCCTACCAAAATCTCACGGTATTACTAGAGGTAGTGAAAATATTTTCCAATACTCCTCGACCGGAAACTAGTTGGTGCACATTTGGTGTCACACTTGTTTTAGTGCTGAGTTGTTCTTCCCGCGACTCAAGTTTGCGATTGAGGCTTTGATATCATATTATTAAGTTTACTTAACTAACAATTTTCTAAATGCATTAGTAGAAGTAGCAAAATACTTTTCAATACTCTCCTTTGGCTGGAACTCAGTAAGCACACATTGCATGACATATATATTTTTACACCTAGTTATTTCTCCTTAGACTCGAACTTACGCAACTGGTTGGCTTTGATACTTACCAAAACTTTAAGTTGTTAGTAGAGGTATTGAAAATACTTTTTAACAAAAAAAAAATCTATTTTAAAAAGGTGTTATGATGAGCGTGAATTTACATTCAATTAGGATAATGTGGTCTTAGGATTGTTTTAGATTATAATGGTAGAAAACCCAACCCCCTGCCCCGGCGCGCCTAATGTAAGGGAAAGAAATATAAAATGTTTTCTGGGCATTTTGGTCTCATGTTCTTTGCCACTCTTTAACTTTCTTTCTCTCATGCTTGATTGTTATCAACTTGCTTTTTTCCTTTCGTTTAAGAGTAAATAAAAATCTCAAAATGTATTAGGGCAATGTTTCTTTTACTTTTGTATAAAAGACAATTGATTAAACAATCTTTGTTACTTCTTTACCAATAACAAATGCATCCTTATATTTGGTTCTCCTCCTTTACCAATGAAAACTCATCAAATAAACTTTGTACATTTTAAAGACTTGATTGTTTAAGTCGTGGTGAAATTTTGAGTTTTAAAATTGCAATTAAAATCTATGATAAAGTAGATCTAATCTAATTTTTCAAGTAAGAAATTTCATGTGCTCGAATCTTGTAAAGTCTAAATCCGAACTAATCTTAATTTACTATAATTAATCTTATTTTATTCTAATTAATACTTATTTAGGCTAATTCAACTCAAATCTCTTTTGGTTTAGGTCATGGATAGGTAGTTGGGTCGGGTTCGAACCTTACTTAAGTAGTTAAGGACTTTCTCATAATATAGATTTGGATGGTTTTGCATCATATTAACATCATGTTAATTGCATCGTGTGTACTTAATCTTGTAGTCATCTTTTAAATTTGGCCCAACTCAATTTGGATCTATCTCGGCCCAATTGAAGTCCAACTGCCTCAAATTGTAAAATCCAGAAAATGAGTGGACTTACTTGTAAATCTCAAAAAACTCTGATTTAAAAGAGCCTAACCACCATTCCCTTTTCATTTCCTCATAACCCAACTGCTGGAGCCTCTCCTCTTCTCTCATTCTCCTCCACTTCTTCTTCCAGCAAAATCTAAGAGTAGAAGGGGGCTATATGTGTTGGAGTAACTCCATCTGCTTTCACCTCATCTTCTTGCTTGTCTTCTCTATTGAAATTTCCCAATTTCATCTCCTTTTCTCTTCTGCAGCTCTCTAAGGTGAGGTTCCATCACCATTCCAATTCTTTGGGTTCAAAAGACTTAAAGAGACTCAATTTTGTAGCATATATGCATCTCATACCTATTTTATCTCTTGCATGCCTTTGCATGTCTTAGGATTGGTTCTATTGAGGCTTTCTCCACCATTGAACCAAAGGAGAACTTGATTTGGGTAAAGCACTGAAATTAGAGGCCAATAAGAGAGTATATTTTTGCTACATATATGTTTAATTATTTTGATTTGTGATGAACTCTTTATAAATGCCAATTTACAGCTCTTTTAGTTTTGGATTAAGATGGTTTAAGTGTTAATGATCAATATGAATATAATTAAGAATGACTATTGATAATTGAATGGAAAGAAAGCCCCTTGTGTAATAAGAAGGACTATTTGAATGTTTGGGTACAAGGGAGACCACAGGGAAGGGGGCAGAAACAATTTAGAACTAAATCAGCCCAGAGCCAAAGTGCTCCAGGGCCAATCGATCAAGCACCCCTTTTTAATTTATAAAACTTTATTTTTATTATTTCAAATGGGGATTAATTGGGAATATTTTTGCCTTCTTGTAAGACCTAAGAGATATGAAATAAGCCATTCTTACCTTTAAGACATTAAGAATAAACAAAGACCATATAGGGCTTTAGAAGGGGTACTTTCACCTCAAACAAATTAGCATAACGGTATATAAATACTAAGAAGGAAGAGTGTGGAGCTGTCACTCATTTCCTCTTAATTTTCTAGTTGTTTACGTCATGGGTATTGGTATAAGAAGTGGTGTCCATTGCCTATATAATGTCACACTAAGTTTTGATAACACATTAACACCGGATGTTTTATGAATACACCATATTGAATGAATAAGGAAACACGAATTGTCTTAGCTAGGGTTGACTAGTAAATATTCTTATTAACCTCTCTATTTAAATGCATTCATATTGTTTAAGTAAACATTGCCTTCAAGATGATTAAATCATGTATCCTTTTTTTTTTCTGGTAAACCTTATTGCAAAATTGGAGACGGAGCTTCTACTAAGCATGTGCTCATGAACCAAAATAGGAGTAGCTAAGGTTGAGAGGGTTCGAGCTTTATTAGCTCATTTAAGTATTCATTGTTTGATTATTAGTTACTCTGTTTAATTCCGACTTTCATGATTGAATACTATCTCAAGATCAATATATGCTTTTGTATAAGTATGAGTCGATCGCTACGTATGATAAGTATTAAAGTACGAATTCTGATTGGTCTTAAGACCATTAAGTCAACACCATTTAGCTTGTACCTAGAAGAGGGTCGTCGGGACCGAATGAGGGTATTCAATATGTTACATATTGCAGTAGTTATATGAATAGTTGGTCGACGCTCTTATGGCAGCTAGATGGTCTTGGTTTGACCATTAGTGATTTCTCACCTTACGATATGCTCTCTTTTTAAAACGAAGATAGCTATGTAGAGGCCAACTAGTTTATTATTGTATTTCCATTTATGATTCGCTACTCATACTTATTCACATGTACAACATGCCTAGCTTCCGCTATTGTTTTCTTTTAATCATTATGTTTTTAAATTTGATTGATACATAGTAATAGTTTTATATATTCTTATATTTGCTTAATCGTCGTGTTAACAGTATTTGACACGCTCCGAAATCCGAGGTTTTTGGGACCCTCAAATCACTAGACATGATGGGTCCACAATAATTAAATTAAAAAAAATCAAACTTTATCAAATAATCTAAATGGAATATCATGATTAACATCTCAAGCTAAACAAATAAAATCAATCCACTTAAATAAATAAATAAATCTGAAATGAGAAAGACTCTCATAAATTTCTCAAAATCTAATAAAGTCCTAAATCAATCCTCAAATCTAAGGTTGAAGTTTCGCAACTCATCCCTCAGTCCCGATTCCATAAAACAAGTTAGGCTTTCTCAGGTTCTGGCTCAACCTTAAAATCTATGGGTTAAAAAAAAAAGGGTAAGCAAAGCTCAACAAATAATACGAACAATAAAATCTAGTAAACAAGTAACAATATAAGAAATCAAATTTAGAGTCATTGTTTGCATATACAAGGTATATCAAGTAAGGTAAGTGCAATATCTTGAAAGCGATAAGAAGGTAATGTGACCAAAATTCAAAGTATTTCAAGTAAGTGAGCAAATAACCAAATCAACAAATAAATAGAAAACAAGGTATCTCCGTAGTAAACAAAATATCAAAGTGTGCTCGTTAGAGTTAGGCCTGAACCAAGTATGAGGTACCCACCAAATACAAATCGTTTTATATCCATATAAAGTTGGCATGAGGTCTGAGAATACCGGTAATTTCCAAAACAAAGTGGGAGCCATCTACAGACTAGCAATATGGCACAAAGGGGTCCTAATCCCAATCTCATACCCAAAAGAGCTAAAATCTGCGTGTGAGCATCCTCACGGTGCGTTGCCCATACTTTAGAGAATGCCTTAAAGGTACAAATTGCAAATCTAAGAATTCAAAGTCATTTTAATCACAAAGATGACAAAGTGTTGAGATCACAAATTGAATCACATGTTATAAAGATTTTCACATTTTTCAACATTGTAAATCCAATGATAATTAATCTTATTAATTGTAGTATGATGGTGGCAAGGAAACAAGATTAGATCTGGTGTAACTATCATGTATAAGCATGTCAAAGGCAACAAAATATCCTAATAATCTAAGACTATTTCAATAGTTTCCAAAATTTCATATTTTAAATCAAATTGAGGCAAGGATCAGAAAAATCGAGTGCTAAAAAACCATGATAAGACTATTTGCCTGGATTCACTATGACCGATGGATCAAATTGGTTCTAACTTGGATATACGAGTTCCTTGGGGTAGATTCCTATTAATGATCAGTCATATCAAGGTATGAGAATATTGATTCATGTGCAAATAACTAGATCAGGTTAAATATTTCGATGGGATCATATGGGTTTGGGCCTAAGTTACTAAGTAGTGAAATTAGATAAAAGTAGGGGTCATAAATTAATTGGATTGGACCAAGGTCATTGGTACCTATAAGTCAACTAAGTGGGACATAAGGCAAGAGTGATGTAGTGAGTGGTCCAAGGTCTTAGAATTAAACAATATATTAGTGGCTGGAACATTGGGTCAAATGGATTGGAATAAGGGTAAAATTGGGTTAGATTAAATTAAGAACTTGTGCATAATCAGAGAGTGAGCCCAGGTGGAAGTGATGTTGTGATTTTCTGACATCACCCGTTGTGCACATACATCAATCACAAGATCAACAAGAACAAGCCACACACACGAGACAAGTGAGATTTACGTGGTTCACCCAAACAGGGCTACATCCACGGGCACAGAGACGATCATCTTCACTATCACATGTAAAGTACACAAAGGCACACGTTCTCTCACATCGTCTCACCTACGTGGTGTGGGAACACCACGGGCAAGAGAGCTTTCACCTCTCTTTAGCGCACAAGATCTAGGGTTACAAACTATGCATATATAGTCTTCGCTTTCTTGGCCAACAAGAAAGCCCTGGTACAATTACCAAAATACCCTTGACCTTAAACCAGTCCCTGGTAAATCCAGTGAACTCATCCGGCTAAACTGGAATACAAGACATAAACCCAACAAGTAATGGTGTTGGCTTGAATGAACCAATGGAGGAGATGAGATGGTTATGATCATAAGTTGAGATGACTTGTGTTTTAGTACAAGTGGGTGTTGTTATGCTTGGGTGGAAATGGTGCTCCTTATAGACATTATACAGTGTCATGTGAAACTATAGGAATGGTGGAGTCTTGCTTGGTCATATATACGTGAGTGAATTCAGGATGAAGAGGAGAAGAGTGCAACTGGAAACTGATGGCAGTGGAAAGAGGAAGAAAAAGGAGGGGAAAAGAAGAAAATAATGATAGAGGTTGGTTTGCAGAGATTCGGTTGTTGGTTCAAAGCTACCCTTAGTGGAGTGAAGGTAAGAAGAGCAGAAGCAAGAGGAACAAGAAGATGAAGGTGAAGATGGGTTCTACAGTCTTGAGCAGACAAGCGGAGGAAGATATGCGTGGCCAGCAATGATGAATGGTATAGATTTGATCCACTGGCATGAGTGGTTTGGACCAAAGATGAGTGGCTTTTGCCTTCTAGTTTAAGAGGAAGGTGGGGCGGTCTAGAAGTTATAGGGAGTAAAGGCCAACTAGCCATGCACAAAGGAAGAAAGAGAAGTAGAAGGAATAGAATGGAGATGGGAAGAGATAGGTCAAAACAAGAAGAAAAGAAAAAGAAAAATGGGGTGAAAACATGGGCACTGAAGTTGCAGATGGATTTTGCGATAGGTGAATGTGATGTTAGTGCCGGTGGTAATAGTGGAGGACATGTTGTGGATGGGTTTGGCTCCGATAGATAAGGGAGAGCAGAAGAAGAAGGAAAAAGGGAAGAAATCGCTAAAACCGAAAGAAGCTGGAGATGGTCCAGGTCGGGCATGGTTCAGGTCAGGGTGGGTTCAGGTCAGTTGGGCTGAGGGCTAATGGGTTGGCCTGATTGGTGAAGATGATGGATAAGGAAAAACAGAGAAGAAAGGAGAAAAAGAAGAAGAAGAAAAGATTGCAGCATGATGGAGAAAGAATAAGAAAGAAAAAGATGTTGCAAGGGAAAAGAAACGAAAACCAAAAGAGAGAAAAAGGAAAGAAATATAAGAAAGGAGAAAACAAGGAAGAAACGAATAGAAAAGGGAAAGAGAAAAACAAAAATGAGTAGAGAAGGAAGAAAGGAGCGGACAATGGTGATGGAATGAGAGGGACCAGCAGGTGGGTCTCAGCCATTACTTAGGATGGCAGTGAACACATGGTCCAGTTGCAGAAACTCTAGGATGTTTTTACTGTTTTGTCTTCTACGATCTGAGATAAGGAGAATAATGAAGACGGTGATGATAACTTGGTTTCTGCACAACAAGGACGATCATGGCTGAGTGGAGGCTGCTTGTTTCCTGTTTTTACAGAGGGGAGACGGGGTCCAGGCTTGGGTTAGGCAAGCTCCAGGCCAAGTTTAACCTGAGTGCATGTAAGGTCCTGATCCCAACTAACCTCGATTTGTACTAATTAATCTTGTTTTACATTAATTAAAATGCATTCAGACTAATTTAACTCAAACCCTTTGGGCTTGGGTCATGGATAGGTAGTCGGGTCGGGTTCAAACCTTACTTAAGTAGTTGAGGACGCTTTTGTAATTTGTCCATGCATCATATTGACATCTCATTAATCGCCTCTTGTGTAATTCTTCGTGTCGATCGTCTTTTGTGCTGGGCCCGACTTGATTCAGACTCATCTTGGCCCAATTGAGGCCATGTAGCCTAAACTGTAAATATGACTTGGACTTGCATGTCACTGCAAAAAAATTCATTTAAAAGAGTGAGCTCAATGTTCCACCTCATTTCCTTTTGTACGTTGGAGCCACTTCTTTCTCTACCCTCCTTGATCTCTCTCTACTAGTGAAGCTGTAAATAAGGAATGAAGCCTTGCATGCATTAGTGGGAGCTTCCATTCTTCATCTTCTTCTTCTGCTCTTATGCATTTTCTCCTTGGAAGCATTCCCTTTTTCAAGCTACAACCCATTAAGGTGAAGAACCTATTTCCTTTTCACATCTTTGGGTTTGTTAGAGTCAAAGAGACTTAATTACTTAATATGCATGCAATTCTACATACCATTCATCACTTGCATGTCTTCATGTAGAGAACCCACTTCTCATTGGAGATTTTCCCTAATCACACATCAAGGAAGAGTTAGTGAGGGAAAGCACTATTAAAAGGCAAGTATTGGAGTATATATGGTACTGCATGTATGTTCACTTTGTTGACTCTTGGATTGATTTTATTCAAATTCTAAGTTACAGCTCCTTTCCTTGGATTTAAGCCTATATGTGTTGAATTGAATGAATCATAATATGAGTAGGTAATGTGAGTGCTGGGTGAGCATGGGATAACCTTTAAGGACATTTTAAATCCATAGGAAGCTTACAGTAATCCCTTAAGCTGGACTCTGTGTTAAACCCGAGCTTCAGAATAAGCTTCAGAATTTCTGAAGCTTACGGTGAAGCTACGACTAAGCCGTGAAAGTGTACAGCTCAAAGTCCCAAGAGCATTAAAAACCATTCTTGTACTACAGCTAGCCCACAGCTGCACCATGGAATGAACTATAGCTAAGCCGTACCCATCTCGTGACCAAGCCGTAAGTCATTTTTATGGCAAACTTTCCCGAGAGCCTGAAGTTCCAACTTCCTTCTACGGCTTACCTACGGCTACACCGTGGAATGCATTACGGCTAAGCCGTAACTTAGTTGTAACCCTAATTAAAGGCTTAGCACTGCTGAGACGTAGGCCAACATACGGTTGAGCCATAAATGCGCCTGAAATTAAGGAAAAAACCTGAGCCACTCGGCTAAGCCATAACATGTACACGGCTAAGGAGTAAAAACACTGTGAACTTAGGATATTAGGGATTCTTAATGACCTTGTAGGACCTTAGTGATGGCACATTCTTCCTAACTAAATTAACCCAATGGTGATTAAATGATAAGGAGGACGAGTGTAGAGCTGTCACTCATCCCCTTCAATTTTCTGGAAGAATTCCCAATGTCACGTCATGGGTGTTGACATAAGAAGTTGTGTCTTTTATGTACACAATGTAATACCAAGATACGATAACACAATGATACCGGACGTTTTAGGAATACATCGTGTTGAATGACTTTGGAGATCACGGATTATCTAGCATAGGATTGGCTAGTAATTTCCTTGATATTTACTCAATCTAAATACATTCATATTGTTAAAATACCTTGCCCTCAACATAACTTAGTCATATGCCCACTCTCCTAGCAAACCTTGAGACAAATCAGACCTGACCTTCTACTGAGTGCGTGTCTGTCAGGCTTGAGCTTCTACTGAGTGTGTACCTATTAGTCAAATGGGTGTAGTTAAGGTTGAGAGGGTTCTAGCTCTCCTAGTTTATATAAGTATGCATAGTTCAGTTATCTTGTAAACTCTGCTTTTCGTGATTGAATATGAGTTCAAAATCGATATTTCCTTATGTACGATATGATAAGTATGATTGAAATATATAAAAGATGTGAATCCAAGATGGTCATGAAACGTTGAGTCGGCACCACTTAGCTTGTGCCCTGTTGGGTATTCTTATGTCACTGCTACAGTAGTCTACAGAGGAATTGTCGGTGCTTCTCTAGAAGCTAGTCTGACCCTTAGCGACCCATATATATGTACACTCCCTCTAGGTGATTTGCTCTTTCTTGGGATTATATAGCCTCATGGCTGCCAACTAATCTATATAACATCTTGTTTATAATTTATTACACATGTTACTCATGCAAAACATGCCTAGTATATGATTATTGTATTCTTTAACAAATGTTTACTTCTTAACTCGCTTGATACATTATAATAGTTTCATATATCTCTGTATTTGCTTAACCGTCGTGTTAACAGTGCTACCCTTGGTGTTACAGGTAAAAACCAAACCCCAACTTGGGTATTGACACGTACTCGGAGAGTGCCCCAACGATACCTTGGGATATAGAAAAATAGAAGGATGACGATGTCTTTTATTAGTCATCCTACGGAGAGTGTCTAGTGATTTAGTTAGGTAAATCGATTGTGACTATAGTATTTTACATGGAGATGTTTAACTTGGACCTTGTGTACCAGACATGTTTAGGTTTTGTGGATTTGTATGTATGGGAATGTTTAATTAAAGGACTTAACATGTATATATATGTTGGTAAGATATGCTCTTCTATGTTTTGCTTATGATCATTACAGAGGTATTTCATAGGTGTCCACTTTATGTTGAATGCTAAATCTATGTGTTGTTGGTCATACCTCACATGTTCCTGTGGAATCTTCCTTGTAGGAATTCTTGCATATCTTCTCATGGCACAGATTACTACGGGATTATGTATTCACACACTAGGAGCCCACTCTAATCCGCAATTCCCGAGATTAGGGCTTGACATGCATAAGGAATGGTATCAGAGCGACTAAGAAGTCAATTAAAAGACTTAGCAATTGTAGGAAACGTGGTGAGGTTCCGATAGGTCCGATTGGGGGTTGAATTTTGCATCGAGATTACCACTTGTTTTGTATTGATACTGTATAGACATATATATGAGTAATTACTGTTATAATTATAGGAAATGGCGTCTGGGGCTAGTACGAATAACAGTTCGGGTGGTAACGACAGCAACGACGTCGAATTGGAGGGTGTGGATCCTCCACCACCATCCCCTCCTCATCCTACCTATAACACGGATGAGCGATTTATGATGTTGATTCATCAATTGGCGGCCAGTAATGCCAACTAAGTAGCCATGCAAATGCAATTGGCCACTTTTCTAGAAAGGCAGAACCAGCCCGGAGATTCTTATTCCTTGTATGAGAAATTCCGAAAGAGGGGAGCTATGGAATTCACAGGATGAGAGAATCCATTACAAGCCGATGAATGGTTCGTACGTATAGAGAATGTTTTTGATTCCCTGACTTGCACACAAAGGCAGCAAGTGGTCCTTGTGGCATCTATGTTTAGAGATATCGCAGACACATGGTGGAAGAGTATCCAGGATCAAATTAGGGCTATGCCAGATGCTACTGTGTGGGAAGCTTTCAAGAGGAAATTCAGGAATAAGTTTATTCTAGAACATGTGAACCATAAAAAGAAGGTCAAGTTTCTCACTCTACAGCAGAACTCCATGACGGTTGCGGAATACGTGCATGTATTCAGCCAGCTCTCTTGGTTTGCTTTGAATTTGATTGATACTAAGGAGAAAAGAGTTGAGAGGTTTCTTGAAGGGTTGAGGCCTGCTATTAAAGAACACGCTACAGCTTTCTAGTGCCCAGTACAATATGATGACGCACGCTATGGTGATGACGCTATGGAGAGAGCCTGTGCAGCGGAAGAAATTGAGAAGAGCTTATATTTGGGAGAGTCTAGGAAGAGTGCCCCACCTACTAGGAAAGGACAACAACATTCCAAGAAACAAAAGGGAGTTGTCGGTGAGGCATCAAGGTTAGTATGTTTGTGCGGAAAGGGCCATGAGACAAGTAAATGCTGGAGGTCTATGGGTGCCTGTTTCTGTTGTGGCTCAATGGACCATCGCTTGTCCGAATGCCCAAGAAGGAAGGGTTCTAGTCAAGCCCCACCACAGCAATAGAATTAACAGTTTTCTAGAGCAACATAGCTTACACCTCCTAGTCAACAATAGTAGGTGTGGCAATGCCAAGGGTAGACACGACAGGGTCAAGGCCAATAGAAGCAAAGACAACATAAACAGGGATAGCAAAACCAACCCCACAGACAAGGCCGTGCCTATGCCTTAACTCATGAAGAGGCGGAAGCAGCGGAACATGTGGTTGTAGGTAAGGTCTTCATTTGTGATATAAAAGCTAAAGTAGTGTTTGATTCAGGATCTTCGCATTCCTTTATTTTGACCCCAATTTTCTAGCAAGATATGGGAGCCGCCAATGTAGCTACCATATGTATTGAGTGTTATCACTCTTGTTGGCAAAAGGGTGATTTGTGATGAATATTATCTAGGTTGTCGAGTTCTAATTGGAAAGGTCCCTTTTAAGCGGAACTCATCGTGTTATTGATGTACAATTTTGATATAATCTTAGGTATGGATTGGTTGACCAACTATATGGCTTGTTTAGACTGTTTTCGTAAGACTGTCACCGTAAAGAAAGACGAAATTGGCCCAAGTGTTGTATTCCAAGGTGAGAAGAAGAGCTCGAATACTAGGCTAATTTCAGCACTTCAAGCAGAGAAATTGATTCGTAGTGGTTGCGAAGAGTACATTGCCTTCATTGTTGAGAAGAAACCACCTAAGTAGTTAGAGGAGATACCAGTGGTTTGTGAGTTTCTAGATGTGTTTCCCGACGAAGTACCTGGTCTTCCTCCAATTAGGGAAGTAGACTTTATTATAGAACTAGTACCCAGTATAGCTCCAATCTCTAAGGCTCCGTATAGAATGGCACCTGCGGAGTTATGTGAACTAAAGGTACAGTTACAAGACTTATTGGAAAAGGGGTTTATTCGTCCTAGCAAATCACCATGAGGAGCCCTAATTTTATTTGTTAAGAAGAAAGATGAAACCCTCAGAATGTGTATTGATTATAGGCAGTTGAATCAGGTGACAATAAAAAACAAGTATCCACTACCTAGAATTGGTGAATTGTTTGATCAATTACAGGGTGCAACTCACTTTTCAAAGATTGATTTGAGGTTTGGATATCATCAGTTGCGAGTTAGAGATCAAGATGAATATAAAACAGCTTTTAGGACAAGATATGGGCACTATGAATTTTTAGTCATGCCGTTTGGGTTGACCAATGTCCTAGCTGTATTTATGGCTTTAATGAACAGGATCTTTTCACCTTATCTTGATCAATTTGTAGTAATTTTCACTGATTATGTACTGGTGTATTCTAAGACTTTAGACGAGCATGTTGAGCATCTGAGGATTTCCTTGCAATTATTGAGAGATCACTGACTATATGCCAAACTGGACAAATGTGATTTTTAGTTAAAACAAGTTGCTTTCTTAGGGCATATAATTTCAAAAGATGGGCTTGCAGTAGACCCAACTAAGATTGACGCTATGACCAGTTGACAAAGTCCCAAAATAGTTGCAGAGGTTAGAAGTTTCGTTGGCTTGGCAGAATACTATAGAAGGTTTGTAAAGGACTTTTCCAGAATAGTCGCACCTTTAACAAAATTGACTTGGAAGAATGAACCATTTATTTGGTCAACCAAATGTAAGTTGAGATTCTAACTCCTTAAGGAGAAACTAACGTCAGCCCCAATCTTATCTCTGCCAGAAGGTAGTGGTGGATTTGTTATCTATACTGATGCTTCGAGGATTGGGTTAGGTTGTGTACTAATGTAGAACAGAAAGGTGATAGCTTATGGGTCTCGACAATTGAGAGAACACGAGAAGAATTATACCACACATGATCTAGAATTGGCTGCTTTTGTCTTCGCGTTGAAGTTATGGAGACACTAACTGTATGGGGAGAGATTTGAAGTTCATAGTGACCATCGCAGTCTCCAGTATCCATTCTCTCAACATGATCTTATTATGAGATAGCGTAAATGGCTAGAATTCATAAAGGATTATAATTTTCCGATCAAGTATTTTCTAGGGGAAGGAAATGTAGTGGCTGATGCTTTAAGCAGGAAATCAACCATTGAGATGGCAACCATGTGTGGTGAATGGTCTTTAGTAGAAGAATTTAGAGATTTGGATGTGGAAGTCAAATTTGTGGATGACAAGGTCATGTTAGTGGCTATGTCTATCTTTAAACCCACTCTAATACAGTAAATTAAAGAGAGACAGTTTGAAGATCCGGAATTCGTTAAGATTCATGAACACATATCTGAGAGACCAGATTTCAGGATAGTAGATGGTGTGTTGTACTTCAGAGATCGGTTGTGTGTTCCAGCGGTCCAAAAATAGGATTTAAAGAAAGCAATCATGACTGAAGCACATCACGTTAGATATTCCATCCACCCCGTGAGTACAAAAATGTACCGTAATTTACCTGGCAGGTTTTGGTAGAATAACATGAAGCGAGATATTGCAGGCTTTGTAGCAAGGTGTCTTACTTCTTAACGCATAAAGGCCGAACATAGGAAGCCTTCGGGTTTGCTGCACCCTTTACAGACTCCAAAGTGGAAAAGGGAGAATCTAACGATGGATTTTGTTTCAGGGCTGCCCTAGATGAGCAAACATCATGATGTTGTGTGGGTGATTGTCGATCGACTAACTAAGTCAGCCCACTTTATTCCTATTAGGAAAGGGATGAAATTTCACAAGATGGCCAAGATCTTCATTGATGAGGTTGTGCGGTTATACGGTACTCTAGTTTCAATTGTATCTGACCGAGACAGTAGGTTTGTGTCTTTCTTTTGGCAATCCTTTCAGAAATCCATGGGTACTAAACTTAATTTTAGTACAGCTTACCATCCACAAACTGATGGGCAATCGGAGTGAACGATACAAACTCTTTAAAGACATGCTTCGAGCTAGTGTGATAGACTTTGGAAAAGAGTGGGACAAATACCTTTCCTTATGTGAATTTGCGTATAACAACAGTTACCACGTGAGCATCGGAATGGCTCCATTTGAAGCTTTGTATGGACGTAAGTGCCGTACACCAGTTTGTTGGGAAGAAGTCGGGGTTAGAAGTTTTCATGGACCTTCTTTGGTCGCGAACACAGCGGAAAAGGTGTGAAAAGTGCAAGACAAATTGAAGATAGCGCGATCTCGCTAGAAGAGTTATGCATACAACCATCGTAAACCCCTTGAGTTTCAAGTGGGAGACCAAGTTTTCCTGAAGGTTTCTCCTATGAAGGGTGCTATCAGGTTTGGGCAGAAGGGCAAGTTAACTCCATGATTTGTAAGACCTTTCAAGATATAGAGCAGGGTTAGAGATTTGGCTTATAGGTTGGAGCTACCACCCCCACTTGCGGGAGTTCATAACGTATTCCACGTATCGATGCTTAGGAAGTACCTTCCAAATCATTCACATGTTCTTGAACTAGATGACATACAAGTTAAGCCCGATGTGAGCTATGAGAAAAGACCCCTTCATGTCATTAACACTAAAGGACAAGTACTACATACTTGAACAATCAAATGGGTTAAGGTTTTATGGGAGCATCATAGGTAGGAAGAAGCTACTTGGGAGCTTGAAGATTAAATTTGGGCAAAATATCCAGAGCTCTTACTTAAGGTATGTTGCATTCGGAGGACCGAATGATCCTAAGTGGGGGAGGATGTGTTACAACCCGAGCCTAAGGTTCGGGGGTTAGCAAAAGCCAAACCAATGACACATGTACTCCCGTGCCTGTACACGTACACCTAGTCTAAATGCACACGCACAAGGGAACATTCACATGTGCCAAACATGTACGCGGAAGCTGTAAATATCAGAAACATCAAACTAACAGTGCAAAAAGAGAATATGAAGAAAGAACGGACAAAATTACATGTGAAGGTCTTACAAAATGAACAAAATAATATATACACAATCATGACATATACAAGTATGAAGATCCTAAAAAAAACAAGACTCTAATGCCATGCATGTCAAGAACGCTCTCCCGTGGAGTGATCACATCCACTCCTCTAGGCCTGATAGGGCCTCGGGGGTCTCATCTGGAGTCTGGCCAACCGGCGAGGGGTCGGCAAGGGTATCTGGGCCTGCAACACCAAAAACAACTATGAATACGATGATTCAGCAAAGTATAAACCATAACAAGTTAACACACGCTGTGTCTAATAGAATAAAGAACATCATGTAAGTTAAATGGGCATTTTCGTATACTAGGCTGTCATGCAAGGAAGAATTATGTTATGCGAATCAATGGATACATGCAGTGTACATAACTAGTGGCTACTACATTGCCATATGCTCCCAAAAAAGGGATCTTGTACCGTGCAAAGAACACCATTGTCCGGGCCAGGGTACAATGGGTCTCGGTTTCCTGGGGTCCGGTTCCCCAAGACGTTTCATTACTGCAGCAAGGCCATGTAAACTACACCAAATTCACCCCGTCGGGATCCTAAGGCTGAGGCTAAGTAGTGCCTGACCCTCCAGAGTCAATCATGAAAACCCAGAGTAGATCGTGACAACATATCATATATGCATATCTGTGAACATATTTTATACGTGAACTTATACATGCATACTCAAGGTAAAGAACCACAATGTGAAAGTAACGGAACACAAGTAATCATATCAAAGAGTAGAGATCAATGATCGAATGCAATATGTTATGCAACAAATCATGCGAAATCGGATCATCTTTAATAACAAGCCAATTCTAATCTAATTATCCGGTGTTTCTAACCGTGCATGAAGATGTAGTTTTAAGTTATTCGATGCACCGTTGTCTAGTGTTTCATTAAATCGGATAGTGCACCGAAGTCCCTTAAACCAACACCCAAGGAGAGGTGCTTAACATCCGGATAACGAATATGAATGATTCGCAGCCCTCGAGATCATTCACGCATTGTATCACATTCAGTTGAGCAGGTCTAGGTGCTCTACATTTTATCTTGAAGGCCATATCGGTCTTTTCCTTACACCTATCCTTGTTCTTTATTATTCTAGTGTTGATACGGCTTAGCTGTAGGTGAACATACGGCTTAGCCATAGGCATCTTACGGCGTAGCCGTAATATGCACTGCGGCTCCACCGTGGTTCCCTTTACTATTCATCCGCAGTTACGGTTCACCCGTATTTTGTTCTACGGCTTAGCCGTGTGTGTTCTACGGCTTAGCCGTGGTGGGGCCATAGAAGGTTTGACAAATAGATTGCTCTCAGTTAATCCAGAAAAAAAACACCCTATATTGATCTACGGCTGGGCCACGGCTGAGGTTCGGCTTAGCCGTAGTGCAATACACGGCTTAGCCGTGCCCTAGCCGTAGAGGAAAACTGGATTTTTACCCTCTCTGGACTTTAAGCCGTAAGTGACATACGGCTTAACCGTACATGCACGAAGTCAAGTTCTGAATCACGTATAGAAAACCTGTGAAACCATCAGAATTGCAAATATCCAATAGAGATAAGGTAGAATACTAACAATTTAGGGCTGTAAACAAGTTTGCCATGCCATTTTATGTGAATTAACCACAACCAAACAAATACCAACATGGGTTCTACAGATTATGGTTATACTTGCCTCAATTGAATTCAATTACACAACTGCTGTCCTTGGGTCCAAACACAACCTAACACCAACCAAACAACATGCATGTATGAGAAACAGAAAGAATATCAAGACACAGACACGTCAGGCAACAAGGAAACAAGAAGGACGAGCAATAGAAGAAGGAGATGAGAGAGATAGAAAAAATCCCCAACTCACCTCACAATCAACACAACAGAGCATGCAAGGACCCGCCTTTGGCTTGATCGACGATGGAGGAGAGAATTCAGGAGAGAGAGAGACTTCACGTGAATAGTGCGCGAAGAGAGTGAGAGAGAAAGAGCTTGAGTCGATGGTTTGAAGTATATATAAGATAAAGGGGATGTCCAAATTACAATGAAGTCTAAGTCAAAATTCTAGTATCAGTTTGAGTCAAATCCGGGTCGAATGGAATCACACGGCATCGTTTGCAAACGACGTAATTACGAAAGTTGACGAGCTCAACGAAAGACACGTGTTGACATCAAGATGATGCAAAAATGACTATGTCTTAGAAAAGCTAAAATTATGAAAAAGGGTTTGGTCTACTTAATCCAGGTCAAACTCAACTCAACTACCTATCCATGACCCGTAACGAAAACAAAACAC
Organism: Sextonia rubra; assembly: GCA_037013555.1. Lineage (NCBI taxonomy): Eukaryota > Viridiplantae > Streptophyta > Magnoliopsida > Laurales > Lauraceae > Sextonia > Sextonia rubra. The sequence continues at coordinate 15,800,287 of JASUAD010000011.1, forward strand.
AAACAAAACACAATTAGCAACGAAAACAAGATTAATTAACCGCTAAACGAGGTCAAGCTGGGTCGGAGTGTTACATCCTCCCCTACTTGAGAATCATTCCGTCCTCGAAATGAACACTCACTCACTCATACCTGTGAAAACAGATCGGGATATTGTCGTGCCATCTGCTCTTCTAACTCCCAAGTAGCCTCATCGGGATTGTGATGCTCCCATATCACTTTGACCCATCGAATTGTCCTGGTGCGGAGTATCTGCTCTCGGGTTCCCACGATGCGGAGCGGTCGCTCAACGTATGCAACATTCGGCTGAATCTGCACCTTGTCGTAACGAATGACATGGGAGGGATCATGAACATATTTCCGAAGCATCGAAACATGGAAAACGTTGTGTACTCCTGAAAACATCTCGGGAAGATCTAATCGATAGGCCAAATCACCAATCCGACTCTTGATCTCGAACGGTCCGACATATCGTGGAGCTAACTTGCCTTTCTGGCCGAAACGGATTGTACCCTTCATCGGTGAGACCTTCAGAAAAACCCACTCACCAACTTGAAACTCTAATGGCCGTCTGTGAGTGTCTGCATAACTCCTCTGCCTCGATCGAGCAACTTTCAAGTTCTCAATTGCTTTCTGAACCTTCTCTGTAGTTTCTGCGATGATCGTCGGTCCGTGAAAACTCCGAGTTCCAACTTCTTCCCAACATACCGGACTTCTACGTTTCTTCCCGTACAATGCTTCATATGGCGCCATCCCAATACTCTCGTGGAAGCTGTTATTGTAGGCGAATTCGCACAACAATAGATGAAGATCCCATTCTTTCTCGTAGCTCAACGCGCTGGCTCGCAACATATCCTCCAAAGTTTGAATAGTCCGCTCTGATTGCCCATCTGTCTGTGGGTGGTATGTCGTGCTGAAGCTCAACTTCGTACCCATAGCCTCTTGGAATGCTCTCCAGAATGACGAAACGAAACGGCTGTCACGATCAGATACAATCGACACTGGGGTACCATGGAGCCTGACGATCTTATCCACGAACTTCCTCGCCATCTTTGAAAACGTCATACCCTTCCAAAAAGGGATGAAATGGGCTGACTTCGTCAAGCTATCTACTATCACCCAAATGGCGTTGTTCTTCCTGCTCGTCTGTGGTAATCCGGAACCGAAGTCCATGGTGATGTGTTCCCACTTCCACTGCGGTATATGCAAAGGATGCAACGAGCCTGGTGGTCTCTGATGATCTGCTTTCACCTTCTGGCATGTCAAACATCAAGCAACAAATCCTGCTACTTCTCTCTTCATATTGTTCCACCAGAAGCGATCTTTGAGATTCCGATACATCTTTGTGCTGCCTGGGTGCACCGCATAGCGAGCGTAGTGTACTTCGCTCATCAGTTTCTCCTTGAAATCATCAACTGTTGGCACGCACAACCTACTCCGAAAGTAGAGCACACAGTCCTCTAGTCTGAAATCGGGTTTGTCTCCAATATGGTCTCTAATGTGCTTCAAGGTTAGATCTTCAAATTGCCTGTCTTTCATCTGCTGGATCATCTCAGGCTGAAACACTAGCTTACTAGCTAACGTCACGAACTCATCCACTTGTTTCACTTCAACAGGGAGACCATGGAACTCTAAGAGGAAACTGCTCAACATCTGCACAGACTCTGCTTTCCTGCTGAGTGCATCTGCCACCACATTTCCTTTTCCTGGCTGATATTTGATTGGGAAGTTATAATCTTTGATAAGCTCAAGCCATTTGCACTGTCATGTTCAGCTCCTGCTGCGTGAATAGGTACTGCAAATTGTGGTGGTCAGAATGAACCTCAAATCGCACACCATACAGATAATGTCTCTACACCTTCAATGCAAACACGATGGCTGCCAATTCCAAATCATGGGTGGCGTAATTCTTCTTATGTTCTCTCAACTGCCTCGATCCATATGCAATAACCTTCCCGTGCTGCATCAACACACAGCCTAGACCAACTCGAGAAGCATCTAAATATACCACGAACCTTTCACTACCATCTGGCAAAGCTAACACTGGGACCGTAGTCAACTTCTCTTTCAAAGTCCGGAAACTGGCTTCACACTCCTCAGTCCAATCAAACGGCACATTCTTCCTAGTCAACTTCGTCAAAGGAGAAGAGATCTTAGCAAAGTCCTGGACAAATCGACGATAGTAACCTGCTAGACCAAGGAAACTGCGAACTTCTATCACTGTCTTAGGGCTAGGCCAATTCACAACTGCCTCTACTTTAGATGGATCAACTGCCAATCCCTCTCGTGAAATGATATGACCCAAAAATGCCACCTGCTCAAGCCAAAAATCACATTTCGACAACTTAGCAAACAATCGATGTTCTCCCAACAACGACAAGGCTTTCCTCAAGTGCTCCCTATGCTCCTCTGCTGACTTAGAGTATATCAATATATCATCAATAAAAACAACTACGAACTGGTCCAAGAAAGGAGCAAAGATCTGATTCATCAATGCCATAAACGCTGCAGCTGCGTTGGTTAGTCCAAAAGGCATCACAAGGAATTCATAATGTCCATAACGAGTCCTGAAGGCAGTCTTAGGAATGTCATCTTCTTTGATCCTCAACTGGTGATATCCAGATCTCAAATCAATCTTTGAAAAATATGCTGCACCCTGAAGTTGATCAAACAACTCATCAATCCTAGGTAGGGGATACTTGTTCTTGATAGTCATTTTGTTCAGCTGTCGGTAGTCTATGCACATCCAAAAAGTACCATCCTTCTTCTTGACAAACAAGACTGGCGCTCCCCAAGGTGAGACGCTCGGGCGAATGAAACCCTTGTCTAAAAGCTCCTGCAATTGCTTCTTCAACTCTGATAATTCAGCTGGGGCCATGCGATACAGAGCCTTGCTGATCGGTGCCGTGCCGGGAACAAGCTCAATGGCGAACTCCACATCTCGAACCGGGGGTAAGTCTGGCACATCGTCTGGGAAGATATCGGGAAAGTCACAGACCACCTGGATCTCACCTAACTGCTTCGTCTCTTTCTTCGCTGAGATAAAGGCAATGAAGCCTTTACACCCTCTACAGATTAAGCAATCTGCCTTACACGCCGAAATCACACGTCTGGGACATCTCTACTGACTGCCCTCGAAATGGAAACCCTTGCCTAAATCGAAGAAGATCGTCCTGTTGTAACAGTTAACACAGGCACGATATCGAGCGAGCCAATTCATACCAAGGATCACGTCGAAGTCCAACATCGACAACAGGATCAAAGCAACAGGTAACTGATGACCTGTAATCTGCACGTCGCAATGGGGGTAGTATACACTACACTCCACTCGCTTGTCAACTGGGGTGGATACAACCAGCACATATGGCAACGGCTTAGACGGCTGATGTAACCGCTCGGCGAAATGAGGTGCTACGTATGACCGTGTAGACCCCGAATCGAACAATGCTAATGCCTCGACGTGCGAAATCAAAATAGTACCTTTAACCACTTGTGGATCCTCGGCACTCTCATGGGTAGCAGCGTATGCACGGGTTGTCTGACGAGGCTGTCTCGAGCCTGGACGAGCTGACTGTGACTTGCTCAGAGCTGTAGATGCACTGGGTCTGCCAGGAGTTGCATCGGAGGTAGTACCAGATGGTGGGTGCTGGGAGGCTCTATATCGAGGACAATTGGCTATCATATGCTCCCTCGAACCACAAATGAAACAAGCACCTGCCTTCCTCCAACAAGCTTCAGTCGTGTGGCTTTTGCCATAATGCCCACAAGTCACTCCGGCAGAACTGGAAGTACTCTGCTGGCTTTTTGTTTTCTTCTGTACTTGTCCTCGTGCACTGAAAGGCGGCTGTCGCTTAGGCTCAACGGCTCTCGCAGCTTGGTGGATGGCCTCAGCAGAATAGGCCCTGCCCACTGCATCATCTAACGTAACCAGACGCTGAAATGCAGTCACGTGGTGCATGTACCGGGGATGCAGACCTTCAACGAACCGATTCACCTTCCTCTCTTCGGTACTGATTATATCCAGAGCAAAGTGCGACAACTGAGTAAACTTGTTCACATATTCTGCCACGGTCATCTGCTGCTGACGGAGAGCTAAAAACTCAACCTCCTTGGCTCGAAACATGTGAGCCGGGATGAACTTCCTCCTGAACTGTTGCTTGAACATCTCCCAAACCGTCGCACTAGGAATGTCTCTGTATGAGTCTTTCACGCTTTTCCACCAAGTTTTTGCGACGTCTCTAAACATGGAGGCTGCTAGTCCTACTTTCTGTCGGTTCGTGCACACGACGGTCTCAAAGACATCCTCCGTCTGCTCCAGCCACTGTTCTGCCTTCAATGGCTCTTCTATCCCATAGAACTCAATAGCTCCTCGCTTGCAAAATTTATCGTAGAGGGCATTCGGGTCATTCTCTCAAGGCTGAAAGACCACCTGCTGGTCTATATGTGACGGAGTTGGGGCTTGGCTTTGTCGGTCTAACATGGTTGTCACTTGTGCTTGTAAGTTTTGCATTGCCTGCGATTGTGCCTGTAGGGACTGAAATAACATGAGGATGCGTTCGTCTGTGTTCTGTGTCTGCGGTGATGGTGTGGATCCACTTTCATTGTTTCTGGCATTTTGCTGTGAACCCGAACCTGACGCCATCCTGTAAAATGGAAAGAGTCAGACACAAACACAAAACAATCTCGCCCAATAAGCCCCAAAATCTAGAAAAACCACAAAGAAATAATCGTATCCTCACCACGATCCTACATGCCTACACGCTTATCATCTAGAGCAAGGAATGCTTGATACCATACAATACGTATGTCACAACCCGAGCAGTGTTCAAGGGTTAGCAAAAGCTAAACCAATGACACACGTACTCCCGTGCTTGTACACGTAGACCTGGTCTAAATGCACACACACAAGGGAACATTCACACGTGCCAAACATGTACGCGGAAGCTGTAAATATCAGAAACATCAAACTAACAGTGCAAAAAGAGAATACGAAGAAAGAACGGACAAAATTACATGTGAAGGTCTTACAAAATGAACAAAATAATATATACACAATCATGACATATACAAGTATGAAGATCCTAAAAAAAACAAGACTCTAATGCCATGCATGTCAAGAACGCTCTCCCGTGGAGTGATCACATCCACTCCTCTAGGCCTGATGGGGCCTCGGGGGTCTCATCTGGAGTCTGGCCGACCGGCAAGGGGTCGGCAGGGGTATCTGGGCCTGCAACACCAAAAACAACTATGAATACGATGATTCAGCAAAGTATAAACCATAACAAGTTAACACATGCTGTGTCTAATAGAATAAAGAACATCATGTAAGTTAAACGGGCATTTTCGTATACTAGGCTGTCATGCAAGAAAGAATTATGCTATGTGAATCAATGGATACATCAGTGTACATAACTAGTGGCTACTACATTGCCATATGCTCCCAAAAAAAGGATCCTGTATCGTGCAAAGAACACCATTGTTCGGGCCAGGGTACAATGGGTCTCGGTTTCCTGGGGTCCGGTTCCCCAAAATGTTTCCTTACTGCAGCAAGGCCATGTAAACTACACCAAATTCACCCCGTCGGGATCCTAAGGCTGAGGCTAAGTAGTGCCTGACCCTCCAGAGTCAATCATGAAAACCCTGAGTAGATCATGACAACATATCATACGTGCATATCTGTGAACATATTTTATACGTGAACTTATACATACATACTCAAGGTAAAGAACCACAATGTGAAAGTAACGGAACACAAGTAATCATATCAGAGAGTAGAGATCAATGATCGAATGCAATATGTTATGCAACAAATCATGCGAAATCGGATCATCTTTAATAACAAGCCAATTCTAATCTAATTATCCGGTGTTTCTAACCGTGCATGAAGATGTAGTTTTAAGTTATTCGATGCACCGTTGTCTAGTGTTGCATTAAATCGGATAGTGCACCGAAGTCCCTTAAACCAACACCCATGGGGAGGTTCTTAACATCCGGATAACGAACATGAATGATTCGCAGCCCTCGAGATCATTCATGCATTGTATCACATTCAGTTGGGCAAGTCTAGGTGCTCTACATTCTATCTTGAAGGCCATATCGGTCTTTCCCTTACACCTATCCTTGTTCTTCATTATTCTAGTGTTGATACGGCTTAGCCGTAGGTAAACGTACGGCTTAGCCGTAGGCATCTTACGGCGTAGCCGTAATATGCATTGTGGCTCCACCGCGGTTCCCTTTACTATTCATCCGCAGTTACGGTTCACCCGTATTTTGTTCTACGGCTTAGCCGTGTGTGTTCTACGGCTTAGCCGTGGCGGGGCCGTAGAAGGTCTGACAAATAGATTGCTCTCAGTTAATCCAGAAAAAAAACACCCTGTATTGATCTACAGCTGGGCCACGGCTGAGGTTCGGCTTAGCCGTAGTGCAATACACGGCTTAGCCGTGCCCTAGCCGTAGAGGAAAATTGGATTTTTACCCTCTCTGGACTTTAAGCCGTAGGACTTTAAGCCGTAAGTGACATACGGCTTAACCGTACATGCACGAAGTCAAGTTCTGAATCACGTACAGAAAACCTGTGAAACCATCAGAATTGCAAATATCCAATAGAGATAAGGTAGAATACTAACAATTTAGGGCTGTAAACAAGTTTGCCATGCCATTTCATGTGAATTAACCACAACCAAACAAATACCAACATGGGTTCTACAGATTATGGTTATACTTGCCTCAATTGAATTCAATTACACAACTGCTGTCCTTGGGTCCAAACACAACCTAACACCAACCAAACAACATGCATGCATGAGAAACAGAAAGAATATCAAGACACAGACACATCAGGCAATAGGGAAACAAAAAGGAGGAGAAATAGAAGAAGGAGATGAGAGAGATAGAAAAAATCCCCAACTCACCTCACAATCAACACAACAGAGCATGCAAGGACATGCCTTTGGCTTGATCGACGATGGAGGAGAGAATTCAGGAGAGAGAGAGACTTCACATGAATAGTGAGCGAAGATAGTGAGAGAGAAAGGGCTTGAGTCGATGGTCTGAAGTATATATAAGATAAAGGGGATGTCCAAATTACAATGAAGTCTAAGTCAAAATTCTATTATCAGTTTGAGTCAAATCCGGGTCCAATGGAATCACACGGCATCGTTTGCAAACGACGTAATTATGAAAGTTGACGAGCTCAACGAAAGACACGTGTTGACATCAAGATGATGCAAAAATGACCATGTCTTAGAAAAGCTAAAATTACGAAAAAGGGCTTGGTCTACTTAATCCAGGTTAAACTTAACCCAACTACCTATCCATGACCCGCAACGAAAACAAAACACAAACAAAACACAATTAGCAACAAAAACAAGATTAATTAACCGTTAAACGAGGTCAAGCTGGGTCGGAGTGTTACAGGATGTAAGGTCCTAATCCCAACAAATCTTGATTCATACTAATTAATCTTGTTTTACATTAATTAAAATACATTTAGACTAATTTAACTTAAACCCTTTGGGCCTGTGTCAGGAATAGGTAGTCAGGTGAGGTTTGAACCTTACTTAAGTAGTTGAGGACCCTTTTGTAAGTTGTCCATGTATCATATTGACATCTCATTAATTGCCTCTCGTGTAATTCTTCGTGTAGATCGTCTTTCGTGTTGGGCCCGACTTGATTCGGACTCATCTTGGCCCAATTGAGGCCATGTAGCATAAACCGTAAATATCCCAAAGGACTTGGACTTGCATGTAACTGCAAAAAAATTCATTTAAAAGGGTGAACTCAACGTTCCACCTCATTTCCTTTTGTACGTTGGAGCCACTGCTTTCTCTACCCTCCATGATCTCTCTCTACTGGTGAAGCTGTAAATAAGGAATGAAGCCTTGCATGCATTAGTGGGAGCCTCCATTCTTCATCTTCTTCTTCTGCTCTTATGCATTTTCTACTTGGAAGCATTCCCTTTTTCAAGCTACAGCCCATTAAGGTGAAGAACCTATTTCCTTTTCACATCTTTGGGTTTGTTAGAGTCAAAGAGACTCAATTACTTGATATGCATGCAATTCTACATACCATTCATCACTTGCATGTCTTCATGTAGAGAACCCACTTCTCATTGGAGATTTTCCCTAATCACACATCAAGGAAGAGTTAATGAGGGAAAGCACTGTCAAAAGGCAAGTATTGGAGTATATATGGCACTGCATGTATGTTCACTTTGTTGACTCTTTGATTGATTTTATTCAAATTCTAAGTTACAGCTCCTTTCCTTGGATTTAAGCCTATATGTGTTGAATTGAATGAATCATAATATGAGTAGGTAATGTGAGTGTTGGGTGAGCATGGGATAACCTTTAAGGACATTTTAAATCCATAGGAAGCTTACAGTAATCCCTTAAGCTGGACTCTGTGTTAAACACGAGCTTCGGAATAAGCTTTAGAATTTCTGAAGCTTACGGTGAAGCTACTGCTAAGCAGTGAAAGTGTGCGGCTCAAAGTCTCGAGAGCACTGAAAATCATTCTTGTACCATGGCTAACCCACGGCTACACCGTAGAATGAACAACGGCTAAGCCGTACCCATCACGTGACCAAGCCGTAAGACATTTTTTTGGCGAACTTTCCCGAGAGCCTGAAGTTCCAACTTCCTTATACGGCTTACCCACGGCTACACCGTGGAATGCATTACGACTAAGCCATAACCCTAGACGAAGGCTTAGCACGGCTAAGCCATAGGCCAAGATATGGTTGAGCCGTAAATGTGCCTGGAATTAAGGAGAAAACCCGAGCCACTCGGCTAAGCCGTAACATGTACACGGCTAAGCGTAAGAACATTGTGAACTTAGAATATTAAGGATTCTCAATGACCTTGTAGGGCCTTAGTGATGGCACATTCTTCCTAACTAAATTAACCCAATGGTGATTAAATGATAAGGAGGATGAGTGTAGAGCTGTCACTCATCCCCTTTGATTTTCTGGAAGAATTCCCAATGTCACGTCATGGGTGTTGATATAAGAAGTGGTGTCTTTTATGTACACAATGTAATACCAAGATACGGTAACACAATGACACCGGACATTTTATAAATCCATCGTATTGAATGACTTTGGGGATCACGGATTATCTAGCATAGGGTTGGCTATTAATTTTTTTGATACTTACTCAATTTAAATGCATTCATATTGTTAAGATACCTTGCCCTCAACATAATTTAGTCATGTGTCCACTCTCTGGGCAAACCTTGAGACGAATCAGACTTGATCTTCTACTGAGTACGTGTCTGTTAGGCTTGAGCTTCTACTGAGTGTGTGCCTGTTAGTCAAATGGGTGTGGTTAAGGTTAAGAGGGTTCAAGCTCTCCTAGTTCATATAAGTATGCATCGTTCAGTTATCATATTAACTCTGCTTTTCGTGATTGAATATAATTTCAAGACTGATACTTCCTTATGTACGATATGATAAGTATGACTGAAATATATAAAAGATGTGAATCCGAGTCGGTCATGATACGTTAAATCGGCACCACTTAGCTTGTTCCCTTTTGGGTATCCTTATGTCGCTGCTGTAGTAATCTACGGAGGAATTGTCGACGCTCCTCAAGAAGCTAATCTAATCCCTTAGCAACCCATAGGTATGTATGCTTCCTCTAAATAATATGCTCTCTCTTGGGAGAATATAGCCTCGTGGTTGCCAACTAGTCTGTATAACATCTTATTTATGATTCATTACAGATGTTACTTATGCACAACATGCTTAGTATACGATTATTGTATTCTTTAACAAATGTTTACTTCTTAACTCACTTAATACATTATGGTAGTTTCATATATCTCTGTATTTGCTTTACTATTGTGTTAACAGTGCTACTCTTGGTGTTATAGGTACAGAACCAAACCCCAACTCGGGTATTGACACGTCCTCGGAGGGTGCCCCAACGGTACCTCGGGGTATAGAAAAAATGGAAGGATGACGATGTCTTTTATTAGTCATCCTACGGAGAGTGTCCAATGATTTAGTTGGGTGAATCGATTGTGACTATGGTCTTTTGCATGGAGATGTTTAAATTGGACTTTGTGTACTAAACATGTTTAGGTTTTGTGGATTTGATGTATGGGAATGTTTAATTAAAGGACTTAACATATATATATGTTGGTAAGATATGCTCTTCTATGTTTTGCTTATGATCATTACAGAGGTATTTTACAAGTGTCCGTTTTATGTCGAATGCTAAAATCTACGTGTTATTGATCATACCTCACACATTCTTGTGGAATCTCCCTTGTAGGAATTCGTGCATATCTTTTCATGTCACAGATTACTACGGGATTACGTATTCACACCCTAGGGGCCCACTATAATCTCTAATTCCCGGCATCAGGGCGTGACAGTGCAGGAAGCCGAGTCCACAAAAAATAGGTTGCTGGGCTCAGTCATGTGGCTATGGCTGATGGGTTAAGCTTGATCCATTTAATGGTGATGATGAAGGTGGTGCTCAAGTTGATGGGTTTGATGACATGGCATGCTTAAAATTTCATGTTAAAGAAAACTTATGATACTATGTAAGACTATTAGGATGACATACTATAATAGTAACTTCAAAAGAAGAAGAGAAAGGATGGAGAAACATACCCTATAGGGAAGAGAGAGGGCCTAGAAAAGAGAAGAGGGATTTAAAAACTCATACAAGAGAGGGGGTGTGCTCTCTTTATAACGGAGGGAGAGAAAAGTCCTAACAGAGACTTATTTTCAAACTGAAATTGGCAAAGGAGGGTAATTTAGACTGAACTCTATCTCTAGGGTTTTAAGGTCCAAACCCGAGATAATTATAACTTATAGAATTAATCTAGTTTACCTTAAATAACATGTAATTAGGTTAATTGTACTCAATCCCTTTGGGTTTAGGTCATGGATAGGTAGTTGGGTCAGGTTCGAACCCTACTTAGGTAGTCAAGGCCCTTTCTTTTTTTTTTTTTTAGAATTTCATAGTTTTGCATCATTAGGGCATCATATTAATTGCATTGAGTACATTTCATCTTGAAAGTCATCTTTCATGTTTGGCCCAATTCCATTTGGATTCATTTCAACCCATTTAATCCCAACTGATTCAACTTGAAAATCCAAGAAACTGATAGGGCTTGTTTGTAAATTTCCAGAAACTCATTCATTGAAAAACCAAACCCACCATCGACCCTCTTCTTCTACCTTCCTTCTCGCTACAGTAACACTGGTTCCTCTCCTCTCCCATGCTCTTTTTCCTTATCCTATCTCCATTCTTGGGTAGTAGAGGATTTGCATGCATTGAATCTGAGGTTCTTCTTCTCCCTCTTTGCTCTTTTTGCTCTCTTCTTTGGAAACTGAAGCCTCATCTCCTTCTTCTTGCTTGTAGAAGACTTGAGGTAAGGAAACCCCACCACCATTGCATTTCTTGAGTTCAATGAGGGTCAAGAGACCCAATCTATTAGCATGCATGCATCACATTCTCCTTCTTCTCCATGCATGTGTTAGATTCTTCATTAGTGAAGCCTTCTCCACCATTTAACCAAGGGGCAAATCGATTTGAGTGAAGCACTGCACTTAAGGTAAGTATAAGGGTGCATATTCTCTACATGCATGCTTGGTTTATTGATTCTTGATGAGTTCTTTGCATGTACCCATTTACAACTCCTTAATCTTTGATTGTAGTTGTGTGATGATTGATCTTGTATTAATGATGGAATGGTGGGATAAATGTTGAATTTAGATGATAAGGAGACCAAATATGTAGTAGGGGTGGTCTCCTTTGGGTGTTTGAATGTAGGGAAATGGAAGGAACTTAAAGAGAAAATAGTTGGAAACTGAATCTCTCAAAGTAGAGTGCTTCAGGGCCGACCAGTCGGTCTTGAAGCTCAAGTGGTCAGAGGACAGTTTTGGGTGTCTGATTGGTCGGTCACCCAATCCGATCGGTCAGGTTACGGTTCTGGGAGGTGTGCGATCGAACGGATTCCCCACCCGACCGATCGATTACAGAATACTGTATTGACAATTAACTTTAGAATTTAGTTCAATCGTTGACCATAGGGCTTTAAAACCAACCTTACCTTAGAATCTTAAGAACCTAAGACCACTTAGGGCCTTATAAGTGGAACCTCTACCTTAAACAAATTAGCCCAATGGTAGTTCTACATTAAGAACAAAGAGTGTTGAGCTGTCACTCATTTCCTCTTGGCTTCCGATCGTTTCCTGACATCACGTCATGGGCATAGGCATAAGAAGTGATGTCTATTCCTTATGCAATGTAACACTGAGATTTTGGTAACACATTGATACGAGACGTTTTATGAAGATGCCGTATTGAATGACCAAGGAAACACAAAATGTCCCAGCATAGGGTTGGCTAGTAAATTTCCTTGATAACCCCTCAATTCGAATGCATTCATATTGTTAAGTAAACCTTATCCTCAACATGATTTAATCATGTACCCACATCTCCTGGCGAACCTTGAGGCAAATCGGAGACAGAGCTTCTATTGAGTGTGAGCCTGTGAGCCAAGATGGGTGTAGTTAAGGTTGAGTGGGTTCGAGCTCTGATAGCTCATTTTAGTATGCATTGTTGATTTTCAGTTAATTGTTAACTCTGCTTTCTATGACTGAATATGATTTCGAGACCGATACATGTTTCGGTGTAAATATGAGTCGATCGCTATGTATGATAATATGAATTTAGATCAGTCTTGATATATTGAGTCAGCACCACTTAGCTTGTGCCCACAGGAGGTTCGACAGGATCGAGCGAGGATATTCTATATGTTGCCTACTACAGTAGTGATGCAAAGAGTTAGTCGACGCTTTTAAGGTAGTTAGACGGTCCCGGCCTGATCGCTAGTAATTTCCTACAGTACGATATGCTTTCTTATTAAAGAGAAAATAACCACGTGGATGCCAATTAGTATGATGTTGTCTTCTCTATGATTCTTTATTCATGCATACTCACATGCACAATTTGCCTAGTTGCTGAAATTGCTCTCTTTTAATCTTTATATCGTTTAATTCCAAATTGTTTCATCATGATAGGCTTATGCATTCTATATTTGCTTAACTGTCGTGTTAAAAGTGCTACCCTTGGTGTTACAGGTACGGAACCCAGTGCCAATACGGCTGTTGAAGCGCCCCGGAGGGAACCACAGCGGTACCTCAGGATGTGAACGAGTGGAACGAGGAGGATGTATTTTATTAGTCATCCTCTACAGCGCGTAACAGGGTTCCTTGGGGTTGTTGTGTTGTCATAATTTGGCTTGAAGTTGGATTGTCATTTTGCATTATGTTTATGTTCATGGGAATTAGCATCATGTACATGTAGTTGGGAACTTGAAAAAACTCTAAGTATATTAATGGAATTATTGAATGTTTTATTAATGTCTATGATATGTACGGATGAATTCTCTAGGTTTCTGCTTAAACTTAAAATAGTTTGATACGTGTTTATGGATCTTCCTCACATGTACCTGTGGGATCACCCTTGTGGCAATTCGTACGTGCCTTGATATGGCACGAATTGTCATAGGTTACGTGTGTGGCACCCTTGATTCACCATTAATCCCCAAATCTCGAGCTGGGGGTGTGACAAGGGTAGAGTTTGAGATGACTTTGGTGTTCAAATAGGGTTGAACTGAATTTATGAATGTAGTTAGCACTCTAAGTAATCCTGAAGATGGATTTGAGATGAGATTTTACAACACTTAGAATTCTTGTTAAATTAAATCTCTTAGTTGAGACAGACTCCCTAAAATCTTAAATTCTGGCAAAAATATGGGACGCATTAATATCAAACAAATGATTAGTCAGAATAGCAATAGCACAAAAATTAAAAGCATGTGGCGTCTGTAACACTCCGACCCAACTTAATCCAGTTTTAGCGCCTAATGAATGGCGAATTAGTTGTTGTAACTGGTTTGGTTTTGTTTTTGTTTCATTCTGGGTCATGGATAGGGAGTTGGGTTGAGTTTAAACTGGATCAGGTAGATAGAAGCCCTTTTTTGTAATTTTAGTTTTTGTAAGATTTCTTCAACTCTTGTATATCTTGTAATTCATGTAATCTTTTGTAGATATTATTTGGTTTTAACGTATTTCCTCTCTCGCTTGCAATGATACTACAGTTTCTGCGTATACTCAATGTGCACGTGTGATCTTCCTTATGCATGTTCACTTAGACGGGGTCTCAGTGTGGACGCACAGGAGTACATGTGTCACAGATTAGGTTTAACCTTAATCTTCGATCGCCTGGGCTCAGGTTGTGATAGTGTCCATCAAGGATAAATCAAAGGTCGATATTAATTCTAATTTAAAATCAAAATTTGGGTCTATACAGTGTTATCTTTTGTGTTACAGGTACGGAACCCATTACCAATATGATAGTCGACGCAACCCCGGGGGGAACCTCAACAGTACTTCGGGATGTAGATGAATGAAATGAGAATGACATCTTTTATTAGTCATTTGACGTAGTACGTCACTGTGTTTATTTGGATTAAATAGAGAGTAGATCATGACATCATCGTTATTTTATTAGGAGTTACTAATTGATGAACATGTTATCTTGCATTTTCGTATTTTATAAAATCTTTAGTATCATGTGCATTTGGATGGTGAATTAACAGACCTTGGTTTATATTAACAAATGAATGTGATTTTATTATTATCTATGATATTTACAGGTAAATTCTTTAGGTTTCCACTTAATTATTAAAATGATTACTACGTGTTTACAAATCTTCGTCACATGTATCTATGGAATCATCCTTGTGGCAGTTTATACATGTCTTGACATAGCAAGGATTCCCATGGGTTACGTGTGCCGCTCCTTGAGATTCATCTTAATCCCCAATTCTCGGGTTTGGGGCGTGACAAATCTACAAAAGACCATTGACTTTTTTTTAACATTAATCCTATATTATGATTTTCAAAGGAATGATTTAGTTTAATTTTTTTGTAACCATAATCATATGTCCACAAAAAAAATGCTAAAAATGTACAATTTCCAATTCTTCTCTTGACTTCTGGACTTATTATTGAATGTTGTTGAGTATGGAGAGCAATAAAAATTCATCATTTTTACCATTTTACAATATAATATAATAACTAGTTTATGGTAAAACTAAGTTAAACAAATGATTTCAAATTCCTGATATCATGCATGATAATTTTTTCTAAAAAAAATCTCAAAATTTTTCTTTTTAATGCTAAATTACTTTATCAACATAACTGATCAACCATCATTGCCCCTCTCCTCCCACCCCTAATAAAAGTTATTGGCTCCATCATTGGAATTAAATTATATTAGCACAATAATGCCTGCAAAGCATGGGCATGTTGCCTAGGGCCCCTGTGCCATTTGACTAATTTTGAAATTCTTGATAAAAATGTATCCATTAGTATTGTATGGTGTAGTGGTTATTAGAGTCACGTAGAACTTAATGGTTTGAGCTTAAATCCCACCACTTGCATATTTTTGGCTTGCCTTCCGCCTTAATATATTATAATTAGAGTCGTGGCATGGTAAACTTATCTTAATTGTATTGTATAAAGACTAAATAGTCATTTTCTTTGTTCAATGAAATTGTATATATTTTTCTCAATCTCTTGACTAGGATCAAGAAATAACATCATAGATTTAGAAAAATGAAGTTGTTAATTTTTTTTAATTTGTTGTGTTGGACTATAGGACTCAATCTCCATAAAAATTTGAATTTATACTTTCAAAGTGAAAGGTCTTTATACAGTGACAAACTCTTTTAGTAGAGTTAGGTCAATTGTAAATAGAATATCTGATTGTCTGATTATTTGGGGTCTTTGAATTTGTAGACAAAAAAGAATGGGATGAGACATTGAATATAATATAAGATTCACTAAAAATTCATGTACGATTTCGTATCTGCGTATGGTCTAACCAGGGGAGCAAGACCCCTAATATTTTAAGATAAGATATGTTTTAAGCCCCAATTCCCAAATTACCCTAATATTTTTTACAAGTAATTGAAAATAATTTTTTTTTCTTTTCCACACGTATCAAAATCCATCTACGAGCAGATCTGAATCTGAATCTATCTTTTAAAGAACAATACTATATCCAAATATAACATGGTTCCATCCCAAACCAAACCCATTTGTAATCCTAAGCATATGTAATAAAATTTATAATAATATTTACTCAATGAAGCACAATGGGGCTTATTGATGATATTTTTGTTACAATAAGAGCAACTTTGTTGGGAATACAAGGAGTTCTAAGTTTTTAAACATGGTTCTCTCAATGTGTTATACCTCAAGTCTTCTGGTGCACTTAAAACTAATTATAGTAAAGTAACAAAATACAACATAAAGAATGTGAGGATAGAATGGCCATTGAAACAATATCTTCGTTATGGCCTTCTATTTAAAAGAATTAGAAATAAAGAAATAAAGGAGAATTGTAAATACTCAAATTTTAAATTATTTCTAGAATTCTTGATGTAAAGATGACAAAAAAATATTATGGCAAAAGAAAAACGAAGGATAATGACAAACAGATTACAAAGGTGCCGAGATTGAAGTACAAACATTTTGGGCCTATTTTTGTGTAGAATTCAGAAATTCTTGTCAAGAGAATTTAAAGTTCTCCAAATGTTGCCCGTTGCATGAAATTTCTAAAATCCTCATCTTAGAGGGTACATCTAGAAAAATTTTTTTTTAAAAGTTTGGTGGGTGTGCGTGCATTTGTGGAGGGGGGGGGGGGGGGGGATTGGAATTTGAAATTTTCAAAGGTTAAAATAGAGTTTTTAGGTGGCTGAAATTTAAAATTCTAACAAAGAAATATGACATTTGAAAATGCCAAGGGGACAACAACCACTCCATGCACACAAATCTCCAACATCCCAAGTTCCCACCAAGAATTCTCCTAAAGAAACTGACCCTAAATATTTCAAAATGAATACATTGACATACTTTTTTACTAGAATTTGTCATGAAAATTCTGAAAGTTTGGAATTTAAAGACATGATGTATGGATTTTTACTTTGGCATTTAAAAAAGCCATATTTCTTTGATTGATTTAAAAGTTCTAGCCATCTAAAATTCTCAAAAGACCTTTAGCAGGCGTTTGTGTAAATGGAGGGAGACAGTCACCACCTTTCTTATTTTCATTTGGTGCAAAGAGGATTTGAGGGAGCGAACCACAATTTTAGGCTTGTTTTTAGTGACGGAGAGGATTCGAAAATCCTATATACTAGGGCGGACCAGAAAGTGGTGTCGTGGAAGGGTTTCCTCTTTGGCTCCTATCCACAACACGACTCCTTAGAGTCCTTATTATTCTAACCCCTTTGGCGTTTGTAGATGTTCCACTCAACAAGAAGATTCAAGAAGTCCACCTTAGGGACAGCTGTCGGTGAATTACAAATCCTCCCTATATAAATTCCGTAACTTCTAATAAAGAAATAGGCCCTCAATGTTCATTTGAGCACATTTGTAAAATATGGATTGAGATATATACATCATCTCACCTTTTTTTTTTCCATGGAGAACAAATTCATCATTTTGACTCTTGTTTGTTTGAGCATGAGAAATTTCACTCAATGGGGAAAGAATAAAGCGTAACATGAAGCAAGATAAGAAGACGTTTTCTCCTTCTATTTGCTGTAGCTTTTCTAGGTTCATTATAGCGTAGATGAACAGACTCTAAAAGTAAGTATTAGTCCTGGCTCAACTCCGGATTTGTTTGGGCATTTATCTTGTAGACTAGAGTAAAGTGAAGCTTCCATTTAAGAGTCGGAGGGTCATGTCAAAATTATAAAAATTCTAAACTTTCCCTTCTTTCTTTAAAAGAATAATAATAATAAAGAAGTAACCTTGTCGTCCACTAAATGACAAAAAAGTTATCTACTTCAAAAACAAAAAAAAGTAAAGGAAATTCATTATCAAGCCACAAAAGACTGAAAACCATTACATTATAATTAGACCTCCACATATTTCACGTTTTTTTGATTTGAGGATTCACTTCACTTTACTTCATAATACCATTAAACAAATAGGCCCTACCAACCACCTCCAACTCCAGAGGCCAAGAATGCATCCGTGCAAGTTTATTCCTCAACAAACACACAAATAATGCCAAAACCTTATAATTTTGTTTCCCTTCAATTTAGGGCACATTTATGTAAATGTCATGATTGGGTTACCTATTGCTCAGAAATGAGATTGCAACTCCTGTAAAGAAGTGATTTCCTTGTTAGTTAGAAAAGCTAATATAAAAGCAGGAAATGAGGCTGCAAATTATAGAAACATGCACAATGAGAAAAATAGTCCACTTTCCCTTGCGCTTGAGAATCCCTTGATCTTGTAGTCATTGTCCTGTTATTTGGCATGACACAATCTTCTGATAGAAAAGGAAAAAGATGAACTAATTTTCTTGGCTAGGGAGGACTTTTATTTCCTTGTGACTTGACATGAGACGAATGTAAGATTCCTCTCCTTTAGAAACAAATCTGTGGAGCATGGGATTCTCTTGCTGCAATTCTTTAAATTCATGCTTCTTTGATTGGAGAAGTCGAGTGTCAAAATATTTTTTTTTTAACATAACCATCATTTAGTGCACGTTTATGCAGCCTTGTGGAATGTTGGTTTCATGAACAACCTTTCTTGCCTTTTGTTAACAGCCCATATAGCACCCACCCCCTTTCCCCGATATGCTTTTCTTTAGGTTGTGAAAAAATTAGCTTAATTTTTCATTTGGTCAAACTTTTTTAGCAGTTGAAAAGAGTTTTAACCAATGCAGTGGTTGTTTGTCAAATAGTAAAATAAAATCTATGGCAAAGTAATTTCAACTGCCAAACATTTTCCTTAGCAATGTTTGATTGTGCACAACAAGTGAAAAGGTAAAGTTTCAGCCAGCAATAAATTATGCTTTTATTTTATTCGTATATAAAAAAAACCTTTACCTCAAAAATATAAGTATAAAGTGATTATTTACCACTAGTTTACTTCTCTTCTCACTTCTAATTACTCTACTTGTCAAAACAAATGCAAGGAACGTTGACAACCTCCGGTGATTGTAAGTAATAAAATGAAAAAGGTCGGAAACATTGAGTGGTCCAGCTGAAGCGGGGGGCCCACGTTATATCATAAAATTTCTAGGGATGTTATCGATGAACTTCATGTTTGATTTGATATTCGCCATTACTTTTCAATTGGTGTGGAGTTGTGATATCAGCCAGCACTGCGGGGAAATATTAAAGTTTTTACTATCTTGTGATAAATTTCAGATTTAAGCACAGTGGTTCAGTTAATATCTCAAATTTTTAGGTAACATCTGTACGGTTTATTATGTGTCCGATATGGTACAAGCAGTCCTGCACAGTCTGCCCTGGGCCCCGCAATTAAAGGCTCCGTTTCACCGTCAATTCAATTGTCCCTAGCACATGTACCCGATCAGATATCAATCTCTCTTGTGTCGGTACCCGTATCTGGTCTGGCCAGCCTAAATAGAACGCCAGGTACGCCACACACGTGCACCATCACCTAAAGATCCGGAGTCCGGAGTTGAAAGAGTGGACGGGAGCTCCACTGTGAGTCTCACCAAGTGAAATTTGGAGCCAGCTCGAAATAAATGTCTCCATTTTGTATGGGTGTATATACGAATTTGAGTCGACCCCACCATTATAAAAACCATATGATGAATAAAGTAGGTAAATGTGCCGTCAAGGCGGCGGCTCAATTCATTTGAGCATTAAAGTTATTCTTCAAGGTCTCGAGTTCGACTCATTGCCTTTATATTATTTAAATACTGTACGGCCATATATTTACCTCAGAGGAACGACTCATTGCCTTTATATTATTTAAATACTGTACGGCCATATATTTACCTCAGAAGAATAGTCTTTACTTGTCAGAATCAGATAATCCCTCAGCCAAAAGCCAAAAAGATTTCAAAGCTAGGCTGACAAGAGCTATATTGGTCATAAAAAAATAGGAAATTTGCCCATTCAAGGTATAAAAGAGTTGGATTTTCTCAAAATGGTGTTGACCAAAATTTAATACCAAATGTGGCTATTTCTCATGTTTCATTAATTTCTTTTTCAAATATACCCTTCTGTATGATATTGCATAGTGGGCGATATCGCACACCACCTCGATTCTGCCCCTCTGCAGTTATTCTCCTAAGTTTTCTCCGTTGTACTCCTTCAAGTTTCTTCATCATTTAAAAACCTTCATCATTTAAAAAGGTTTTTAGGAAATATTTTAATTTTGTATTTTCTCAAAAAGATCTAAAGGTTTCTCCACAACTCTTTTATATCTTTATTTTTTTTATCCAATGATGATACGAAATCATGAATTGCATATCTGTTGTATGCTTTTTTAATTTTCTTGCATGGCTTGCAAGTATTTAATTTCTTAAGTTCACTCTATTTGTATGGCTTAGCCTTATTTTAGCCTATGGCTAAGCCATAGATTAAAATGTGCTTTAATTCAATCACATTTACGGCTCAGCCGTATGCTAGTTTACAACTTAGCCATATTAAGCCTACGGCTGACCTACGGCTTCGTCGTGAGACTTAAGTTGTGCCTAAATTTACCCGCATTTACGGCTCCGCTGTATGCTATTCTACAGCTTAGCCATATGAAACTTACGGTTAAGGTGCGGTCGATCAACAGCTTAGCATCCCGCTAAGTGTACTCAAAATTCACCCGTATTTACGGCTCAGCCATATGAAGTCTATGGGTGGTGGACATCTACGGCTAAGCCGTAGCACAATCCACGGCTTAGCCGTAGGGCTTTCAATAGGTGCTCTCTAAAGTGTTCTCCATTGCGGCTCATTCTCTTTATCGTTTAAAGAAGTTTTGAAGAAATGTGGGTATTTTCTTTCTTTCATTAATTTATTTTCATTTTCCAAAAATAGCTATTTTGTGATATCGTACAGTGGGCAATACATACTTCGGGCGATATCGCACTTCTGGCGATGTCGCACAAACCACCCTTATATTTAACCCACCAACATTCTGATTTTTTCCATCAACATTCTGAAGAGGTGTTCTCCTAAGTTTTCTCCATTCTGCTACTTCAAGGTTCTTTATCGTTTAAAAAGGTTTTTGGGAAAGATTTTGATTTTCTATTTTTCTTAAAAGGATTTAAAGGTTTCTTTGCGACTTTTGTACCTTTACTTTTTTTTTTATTTGCATTTGGTCACTAAACATCATCTAGTGATGAGATTACGCTTTTTACTTTTCTTGCATGGCTTGGAAAATTTTACTTTCCTAAGTTCACTGTTTTTGTACGGCTTAGCCGTATCTAAGTCACGGCTTAGCTATGGGCTAAGTTGTGCACAAATTCACCTGTATTTATTGCTAAGCCGCATGCTAGTCTACTACTTAGCGGTATTAAGCCTACGGCTGGGACACGGTTGATCTCTGGCTTAGTTGTAGGACTTAAGTTGTGTCAAGATTCACCCATGTTTACGCCTCAGCCATATGCTAGTCTAAGGCTTAGCCGTATGAAACCTACGGCTGTGACACGACTGATTTACGGCTTAGCCGTAGGGCTTAAGTGTGCTCAAAATCACCTGCATTTATGGCTCAACTGTATTCTAATCTATGGCTTAGCCATATGTAGTATAGGGCTTGGGCACTGATCTACGGCTAAGCCATAGAGCAATCCACGACTTAGCCGTGGGGTTTCAACAAGTGTTCTTTGAAGTGTTCTTAATTGCTCGTCCTTCAAGTTTCTTTTATCATTTAAAAAGGTTTTGAAGAAAGATTTTCAGTATTAATCTTCTATTTTTTTCGAAAGGAATGGAAATGTTTCTCCACCACTCTTCTTCCTTTCTTTTTTTTTTTTTTTCATTTCATCAATATCCATCATCAATTGAATTGCATATCCATTGTCCACCTTTATAGAAATAATAAGATAGGAAAAAAAATATTGGTGATTGGTTGTCCTCTTGTTTCTTTTCTTTGTGGTAATGTGTGGTTTTGTTTTAGTTTTTACATCTAAACTAAAACAATTTTGATGCTTATTTCAATAACCTCTTAGACTTGAAGAATACGTTTCTAGTATTGTATTTTGTAATGCTTGTATTTTGAAACTTTTGAAAGGCAGTTGCAAAGTATTATCAATTGTTGCAATGGATGATTTGTGCTTGTATTTTATGTAATTTGATTGAACTTTAGAATTTCATTTATTGCTTTTTCAATATATTCTATTGAAGAATTTTGAGTAGAATTTTGAGTTGTCTATCGATTAGAATATAAAAAAAATTAAGATGAACTACATTAAATGATTCAACATTGTTATGACAGGATGTCCGAGAATGAAATATGTATAATATTGCACTTCAATGGGGATCTTGACCTCGATCATCAAAATCCAATTTACATTGGTGGCGAGTAAAGAGTCATTTTTGTGGATACCAACATAAGTTATAATGCACTAGTTGAAAAAATCATTATAAATACAAATTGGGATGAAAAAGATGAGTAGCCAATCATACGATACATGTGTCATACCAGTCGAATATTTACATTGGTCGATCTAAAATGCGATCAAGATATGCGGAGCATGTTCAAGTTAAATCATAATCAAACTAACCCTATATTATTATATCTCTACATAAGTTTGAGCATAAAAGGAAAAAGTGAGCAGCCCGTTCCACGGTTTGTATTAATTTTGTTTTATATATTATTCTTAATGAATGTTAAATTTCAACTTATTCAAGAATCATTTTTCTATTAGTCTAAGTGTATTCTTGTTATTAATTTTAAAGCTACTCAAGTTGTACAACTTTGAGGGCATGGAAGAGATGTAAAATATTTATTGAAATTGAAGATGAGGAAGCTACTCATGAACAAATTTTTTGTAACAGGTTGGTTATGGTTAGCACCACTGAAGTCTTATTTTAAAATTATCTTATAAACGAAATAATCTTATCACTTTATTAATTATGTAGGCCTAATCTTCCAGTGGCGCCATCAATTCAGATAGATGTGAATAGATCAGCACCACTTGATGAACATCTATTTGAAACTACATCTATAGGATTGTCACAACCCGAGCCCAGGGAATTGGGGGTTAGTTTAAACCTAACCGGTGACACACATACTCCCGTGCATATACACTTAGACCTAGTCTAAATGCACACGTACAAGGGAATTTCACACGTGCCAATACATGTATGGGGAAGCTGTAGGTATCATTGCATAACAAGCGACATACACTAGAACAAAATAATGTATATACAAAAGATTACATAAAGTTCAGAGTTATACAAAATGGGCCAAAATACAAAGTGTAAAGATCATGAATAAACCCAAATTTCCACTGAGATCTCAAAATGAGGAAAGCCTATATGCATGTATGATATTGTCGCGCTCTGATGGAGTGATCACACCACTCCTCTAGTCCTGATGGGACATCTATGGTCTCTCCTGGAGTCTGGTTGACAGACGAAAGGTCGGTCGAGGAATCTGAGCCTGCAACACCAAAGACAACTTGTAAATATAATGATTCAGCAAATTATAAGCAACAACAAGTTAACGCATGTTGTATCTAGCAGAATAAGTAGCAATGGATAAATCATAGAGTTCAATTTCATATACTAGGCAGTTGTGCAGTCAGATAAAATATGTTATCAAAATCAATATATACATGATGTGAACATAACTAGGTGGCTACTACGTATGTCATATGCTCCCAAAAAAGAGATCTTACATATATACTAAGAACACCATCGACCAAGCGAGGGTACGAATGGGTCTCGGGTTCTTGAGGTCCGAAAGCCCCAAGGCATAAAACTCACTGCAGTGGTGCCATACATACTATGCAAAATTCAACTCTGTCGGGCATCCTAAGGCTGAGGCTGAGTAGTGGCTGACCATATAGAGTTAATCAGTAAAGCATGCGTATCATATCAAACATATAACATACGTTCTAAGCATACGTTCAACTCATACGTACAAGCTCAAGATATCAATACTGGACATATCAAACATAACGGAAACATAGTGAACACATCAAACAAATTGGATTTATCAGAGCAATGGGCATATCGAAGCTAGACATACTGTACATAAGAGTAGAGGCCAATAAGCATAAATCAAGATGTCATGTAACTTATTTTTTGCTCGAATCAAGAACATTTACTAGCTAATCCTAATCTAGTCATCTAGTGTTTCTAACTGTGCATGATGATGTAGTTTTAAGTTATCCAATACATAGTTGTCTTTCACAAGTGTTGCATTCTATTCGAAAAAGTGTATCAAAGTCCCTTAAACCAACACCCATAGGGAGGTGCTTAACATTGAACGACACTAATGAATAAGTCATAGCCCTCAAAATCATTAATGCGATTCTTGTATTCCATTGGGCAAGTTAAAGTCACCAATATTCTAATGTGAAGGCCTTATAAAGTCCAGTTCATACCTACCTTTTATTGGAGGCTTCTGGAAAGATTTCCTTATATAATTCACGAGCCATGGGGCCCGGGAATATAACCCTAAAAGGTTCCTTGGTTGGTGTGCAAAGTGGGAGGATAGAAATGAACACAAAAGGTTTCAATATACAGACTGAATCTCCTGAAGCAAAACACATCAGGGCCGATCGGTAGGTTCCGAAGCCCAACCAGTCGAATTTTGGTTCTGGGAGTGTCTAATCGTTCGGCTCTGAAGCCCGATCGGTCGGTCGGTCTATTCTAGTGTAGAATGACTGAAGTGAACCTTGCAGTGCACTATGAAAACCAAGCAAGAAACTTACATCACAAGGGCTGTAATTCGCTACATACTTGTGAGATTGAAGAAAACTAATAACAATCACGGTGTACTAACTTGTGTTCATCCAAAGCATGCTTATACTTGCCTCAATTGAGTTCTAATATGCAAACGGTTGTCCTTGGGCTTAAATTCGACGTTCAAACATGACTCTAATTACCATGCATGAGAGAAAAAAAGAGAGACAGTGAGTACATGATGTGGCTGACGAGAAGAAGAAAGGAACATCAAGAACCCGAAGCTCACCTCAAACCACACAAGAGAAGAATCGAGAGCGTGAGTGCACGAATCCCCCTTTTTGTTTGGCTTGATCAAGAAGAAGAGAAGAAATGAAAAAAGAAACAAAGAGAAGAAGGAGAAACCGACGTTGAAGAGGAGAAATGAGAGAGTCGGTGGAGGCATGGGCTTATATAGGATAGAGATAAGGGGAAATTATCAACAAGTCCAAAGGTTTCTGAGAATTACAGTTCAAGTCAAATAAGAGTCCAACGGAAGCAAACAAAGGCTATTACATACGAGTCAGTTATGGAAGTGAACAAGCTCGACGAAAGACACGTGTTGACACTAAAATGATGCATGAATGACCACGTCTTATAAAATCTAAAATTATGAAAAATGGCTCATGTCTACCTAAATCAGGTTAAACTCAATCCAATTACCTATCCAAGACTCGAGACAAGACAAAAACAAAACCAAAACACAATTAACAACCAATTCGTCAGTGATTAATCGCTAAACCTGATCAAGTTGGGTTAGAGTGTTACAAGGGGATGGAGCACAAACATTTTCTAATGGTGATGGCCCCGAATCTTTTTCTTAAGAGAATTATCAGAGTGATTTGGATATGAATTTGCATCTTCCTAATCAGCCAGAGATAGTTTCCATGCAGCAAGAGATTATTAGAGAGTCATTCAATGTAGCCCCAAATTTGAATGTAGTTGACACATTGGTACCTGATCCTATTGTCTTAGGAGATGATCATAATGTTAACTCCATGCGCAAGATGTGGAAAGGAAGAAAGTTTCTGAGCCATGATTCTTTTAGATAAACACTTGCAAAATTTGCAATGTATAACAACTTTGCATTGAAACATTTGAGAACGTCTCCAACGGAAGTTACTGCACGGTGCACTAAATCTAATTGTCCTTGGCGCATCCACGCAACACTTATTAACTCTGGCCCAGAATTTTAAGTTAGGACATATAACGGTATTCATACCTATTTGAAGCCAATGATAGGGCTTGCACATGGGCAAGCAACATTTCGATTTATTGTAGGGTGGATCATAGAAAGACTACGTATTCATGAGTCATACACGCCGAAATAAATTATAACTGACTTTCAAAAGGAGTTTGCCATTCAAGTTAGCTACAAAAAGGTGTGGAAGGCAAGAGAGATGTCCTTTTATGAAATACGAGGTTCATATGAGAAATCATTTAGCATATTACCAAACTATTGCCTTGAATTGGGAAGGACTAATCCTAGCACGGTGACTTATATTATACAAGAAGATGATTTATTATTCTGTAGGTTTTTCTTTTCATTAGGTTCAAGCATAAAATCATTTCGTTCCATGTTAAAGCCGTTAATTGCAATTGATGGGACACACCTTCATGGAAAATATCCTGGCATGCTACTCATAGCTGTGACTCAAGATGGAGATCATGGGATATTTCCAATCGCATTTGGTATAGTGGAGATTGAGAATTTCAAAACTTGGGAGTGGTTATTGACCGCCTTTTCAATAGCAATGCGACCACCTCAGAACTTGACAATTGGATCTGATCAAATGAAAGGACTCCCAAGGGCAGTTACAGAATGGTTTCCAAATGCCAATCATTGTTACTGTGTGCATCATATTTCGGAGAACATTTGTGAAAATACAAAGATGATGGTATTTGTTGTAAGTTTTTGAAAGCTGCCCATGCGTTTAGACCATGTGAATATGAATGTTATATGAATGACATTAGAAAAATTAATAAGGGGGCATATAAATACATTGAAGATATTGGAAAACAGCATTGGAGCAATGCTTTTGTATTGGGTCAGCGACATGATATGCTCACTTCAAATTGTGTTGAGGCCAAGAATAGTTTACTTAAAGGGGCTAGGGAATTGCCCATAACTAAAATGGTCGAGGCAATTCATTCTAAGCTTAATAGAGTTTTTTGAACTTCATTGGCAAAAGTCTCATGCTCTTAATTTTGGGCTAACTCGTTATGCTGAATTTGTTTTGAGTAAAGAGAGCGAACAAGCACGTAAAATGAATATTTGACTAGTTAGCCCAACTGAAATTGAGGTTCATTTAGTTGAGTATGTGAATGTTGTTCACTTAGACCATCGTTCTTGTACCTGTCGTGGGTGGGAATTACTTGGAATCCCTTGCTCCCATGCTATAGCGGCAATTAAGAAGAGAGGTCTCGATCCATATAACTTCTGTGAGCAATGGTTTACCTCTGAGATGTATAAAAGAACTTGTAGTTACATTATACATAGTACAAGAGATATGAGCCAATGGGAGGTCCGAACTGGTTCACATATGCTTCCTCCTCATGGAAAGAGACAAGCTAGTAGGCCCACAAAGAATAGAATACATACAGAAGATTGAGGAAGAAATAAAGTCACTTGCTCTAGATGTAAGAAGAAGGGTCATAATCGGCAAACATGTCGGAATCCACTCACACAGGAGTGACTTTGAAACTGATGGCCAGTCAATATTTTGAACTCACAAATCTTAATGAAGAGACTATAACATTTACTTCACCGTATTATGAAATATATTTTACAATGTCTCATGGTATAGATTGCTGGACTTTATGATGTGTAAGATATTTTGTTGATATAGTATTTTTGGCTTGGTAATCTCCATGGATTTGCTGAGTTTGTATTGTAACTTCTTGAAGCATGGCAACTTTTTTTTCTCTGTTAAATATTAGTCACTGTTTAAGTTCTATTTTCATGGGCTGAGAATGTTTTGTTTAGGATGTAAACCATTTCTTTAAGTCAATAGAATAGCTTGCTTTGTCTCGGAATATGCTTCATCAAAGATCTATTTTTCTTTATATATCAACAGTTGAGATTACGGCTAAGCCGTAAGATCCCACCGTTCAGAATCCAAGGAACAATTTCCTAGAGTTTTGGCTTTCAGCTAATGTATGGCTAAGCTATAAAATGCTCACTGCCACGCTATAGATGTATTTACAGCTAAGCCGTAGGATTCCACAGCTCACAATCTAGAGAAGAATTTTGGGAACTTTTGCCTTCGGCTTACTTACGGCTAAGCTGTAAGATCGTTATAGTGAAGCCATCTAAGAATCTATGGTTTAGTCGTAAGACATGACCGCATGTACGACTAAGCCGTCCAACCACTTCAAATACGGTTTTTGAGTTCTCTATTTATGTGTGTCAAACTCTTTTCCAGTTCGGTTATGTTTTAGGTGTCTTCGACTTTACTAGGGCTCCTATTTCTCTTCCCCTCTTCCTTTCATCTGAATATTTGCATCTAAGGTAATCTCCTTCCTCATTTTCATCGCGCATGTTATCTTTCCCACTTCCCATATTTGTGCCTCATTTTTCATTGTGCTTATACTCTGTTTTTGTTAATCTCTGTTTTTAGGGGTTTCTAGAGCTCGTTTGGCATTGAGGGTTTGAAGAATGCATGGGTTCTTGCTTACTTTGATTTCTATGATCTGTCTTTGCATCTCTATCTGTGTATCCTTCTTCTTTGTTGTGCTTTACTACTCATGCCTTATGCCCTAGCATTCTCTTCCAGTAGTAATTTTTTAAAATCTCTTTTTGTTCTCTTGCTGTCTTGGTGTGCTTGAGTGCATTTTAAATCTCTATCTATGCTTCTTTTCTATATCATCATGCCTCCTCGCACAAAAAATGTATTTCCTCATGGTAAACGACCAAAATCCTTAGGGACTTCATCAAGGCCTATGGCTAGATAGGACTCTCCTCCATCCAAGAGGGTTTTGGTTCCAAAGGAACCTAATAAAGATAGGACATTTGCATCTAAGCCCATTACAGTCGAAAGAAATGTAAATATTCTTGAGGTAGATAAATATGATGTTCATACTCTTCTTGCAAATATTGGGTGGGAGAATATTCTAAAATGGGGAGGAAATGCTTACCCCTCCGTTGTGCGAACTATGTTTGCATCTATCACAGCAGCATCTCTATACACCTTGAGTTTTGACCTTGCCTTCACTGATAATACCACTGTCATAACTCCTTCAGTGATATCTTCTCTTCTTGATATCCCTTTGTCGAATATTCATTACAGTGTCATAAAGGATTCCCTCTCTGAAGACGATAAATGAATTGTGACTCTTGCCCTTTGTGGGAGTGATATTTCTTGGAAGGAGAGGGCTTTTTCCTGCTGCTTCACTGCTTCCCTAATATAGGATTTTACATGCCATCTTTACCTGTAATGTCTACTCTCTTAAAGGCAATTTTTTTGACCTAACACCCTTCATGACTAATGTCCTATATACTGTGCACACGGGTGTCAGATTCTGTCTTTCTTCACTCATTTGCGCCTCTATCATCCACTCCTGGCATTTTCCTGGTCGAAACACGAATGCTTGCCTCTTTGGATATCTTATGACTCATCTAGCTTTACATTGTAGGGTTGCCTTACCTAGTGATGAAGCGCTTGAATCTCATACTATCTTTGGTAGAGTCAATATCTTGAATATGAGTTTCTTGAAAAGGCCTGTAGCTGGTCCTAGTTATCTGGATTCTGGAGATGAAGAAGATTCTTGGGGAGAGCTCCCGTGGCCTACATAGTAGTACACAGCTCCAGTAGTTCAGTCTTCTCTAGTTTCATCATCCTCCCCTATAGAAGCATGACTAGCCGCCCTTGAACAATGCCAATAAAAAATGGAGAAACTAATGAAGAAGTTTACATTCCCTCTCCTTCTCCTCCTTTTGATTTGCTTGCTTAGGAGATGGCATTGCTGATTTTTTTTTTCTTTATTTTGAATGCATAGTGTTTACTTTCTTAACATAGTTATGATATTTAAAAGTCCTATAAGCCTATGTATGTACCCCAAATGGCAAAGGCTTTGACTGTGTTTGCAGAGTGGATGGCTATCATCTTTTATGTTTTTGTTGCAGTGTTAAATCCAAGGGATTTCAAAAGGCTAAGAATGAATTTTGACTAGCATCAAACATGTATTTTACCATAATATTTCAAATTGATAGTCGTATCTCACTCTCCATTTCAATGTCTTTATCTGAGCATTAAACTGCTAAATTTCAATAAAATGTAATAGTTGTATGTATCACTTTGAATTGTGAGAGCGAAAGTGTAAATCCAGACGGTCTCAAAATTTTGTTTTTCTCCATATATTAACGGTTGAGATCACGGTTGAGCCATAACATCTCATGGTTCAGAATCCAAAGAACAATTTTTGGGAGTTTTGGCTTTCGGCTAAGTTACAGCTAAGCTGTAAAATACTCACGGCCAAGCCGTAGATGTATTTACGACTAACCCATATGATTTCACAGCTCACAGTCCAGAGAATAATCTTTTGGTACTTTTGCCTTCCGCTAACTTATGGCTTAGTCATTAACAGCTTACGGCTAAGCCGTATAAGAAATTACAGCTAACCAGTAAGACTGTATAAAAATTTTGAATTGGTCAAATTAGCCATTGTTGATGACCTCATACACGACAAAGCCATAGGAGCATACTTCTCTTATTATAAAACCACTTTTCTACATCTAAAAAATCTTTAGACCCACCAGGTGAATACTTGTATATCTATAAAAAGGCTCCAACCACCATCTTCTATGTCTAAGAGCATTCAAATGCATTATTCATGAGAACAAAGGAGATACCTATAAATAGGACCAATTTTGGTGTGAAACACTTGGCTTTTTGTGCAATATCGCAAGGCCTTTTGTGCAATATCGCAATAATATATTTCCAATTCGCCAGTAAATAAATAGCCAATCGATAATGTCATAGATTGGGCACCACAACTGGGGGACATATCAAATGGTTCTATCCCAAGGTGTTCATGTATTGCGGTGTAAAAAATGGAATAAGTTTTAAGGATAAATTATCCACAACTTCACCAATTTTAGGTCAAAACTCAGGACTTTTTATACAATATCGCACAAATACATTACCAATCCAGCAGCAAGTGTTGTCATAGATTAGGCACATCTGGGGGATAAGTCAAACTGTTTCATACCCGAGGTGTTCACTTATTATGATGAAAAAATAAAATAAGTTTTCAAAATAATTTACCCATAAATAGACAAATTTTAGCAATCAGACTCTGAACTTTTTTGGCAATATCGTACAAACGCATTACCAATCCCCCCACATATTAGTTTCCAGCGAGTAATGTCATAGATTGGGCACGACAACTGGGGGATATATCAAACAGTTTCATCCGAAGGCATTTACTTATTGTGGTGGAAAAATAGAATAAGTTTTCAGAATAAATTACCCATAAATACACCAATTTTGTCGATCAAATGCTGAACTTTTTGTGCAATATCACACAAACACATTACTAACCCCCTAGCATGTCAGTTTCTAGTGATTGATGTCATGAATTGTGTCACAACCTGAGCCCAGGAGATCGGGGGTTAGCAAAAACCTAACCAGCGACACACGCACTCCCGTGCATATGCACTTAGACCCGGTTTAGAAGCACACGCACAAGGGAAAACACACATGCAACACAAGTATGTGGAAGCTGCAAATATCAACATGTCACACGAGACACACAAGAAACAAAAGGAATGATATCCAAAGATTGACATAAAGGTCGGAACATACAAATTGGAATCCAATCACGATGTATAGAACATGAGTACAATCAATGACATGAAAAGAAAGCAATATGCGTGCATGTAGAAAACAGTCATGCTCTAGTGGAGTGATAACGCACACTCCGTGATCCTGAAGAGACAGCGGGAGTCTCCCCTGCATACTGACGATCGACAAGAATACGGTCGAGGGTACCTGAGCCTGCAACACCAAGGACAACTCATGAATACAACGATTCAGCAAAGTATAAGCAGTAACAAGTTAACACGTATGGTCTTTAATAGAATAAAAGACATAAATAATCATAACATGTCAATGTAGTAATCTAAGCAGTTGTGCATTCAAATTAACATATGCTCTGTGAATCAATGTGTACGTAACCTAACATGTATATACTAGGTGGCAACTACGTAGACCATATGCTCCCAATTAGGGATCTTATATCCGTGATGAGAACACCATGGGCCAGATGGATCTCGGTTTCCTGGGGTCCGAATTCCCCAAGACATGTCCTTCTGCAGTAAGGCAATACAAACTATACCAAAGTCACCCCGTCGGGATCCTAAGGCTGAGGCTCAGTAGTGCCGGACCATATCAAGTCAATCAATATAAGAACATGCATATCATACCGTGCATATCATTACGTGCATAGCTTAACATATATATCTTATTAGAATGTGACGTGCATGTCTTATTAAGCATATATCAAGCAGATGCAAGAGATCATACGAGTTTAATTAATCAACAACCACATCAACTTTAGCAGATCAACAATATAATGGAGACCAACAGAGTAGAAAGTATTAGATTAACCAATCATGAGTATTAAATAGTAATATCGAACATGCAAGACCGCTGTTCCACCCGAGATTGACCATGGATAGAGCCAGGATATATTCAATCGTTTGCCCCAGCGCAGAACGCGTATAAGAGGACAAGAACCGAAGTCAATATGCCATGTAATCAGATTTTCTTGTAAGGATCACAAGCTTCTAGTAGCCAATCCTATTTTAGTTATCCAGTGTTTCTAACCGTGCATGATAATGTAGTTTTAAGTTGTCTGATGCACTGTTGTCTAGTGTTGCAGTGTATCTGGAATTTGCACCGAAGTCCCTTAAACCAACACCCATGGGGAGGTGCTAAACAACCGGATAACTTGCATGAATGATTCGCAGCCCTCGAGATCATTCATGTCATACATTCAGACCATTGGGCAAGTCTAGGTAATCTACATTCTATCATGAAGGCCATATCAGTCTCTTCCTTACACCTATCCTTGTTCTTCATTTTTCAGGGGTGATACGGCTTAGCCATAGGTGAACCTACGGCTTAGCCGTAGGCATCTTACGACGTAGCCGTAATCTGCACTGTGGCTCCACCGCGGTTCCCTTTACTGTTCATCCGCAAGTACGGTTCACTCGTATTTTGTTCTACGTCTTAGCCGTGGCTGGGCCGTAGAAGGTCTGTCAATTGATTGCTTTCAGTTAAGTCAGAAAAGGCACCCTGTACTGATCTACAGTTGGGTCACGGCTAAGATACGGTGTAACCGTAGGAAAATATATGGCTTAGCCGTGTCCTGGCCGTAGAAGAAAACTGGGTATTTCCCTCTCTGGACTTTAAGCCGAACGTGACTTATGGCTTAACCGGGGTACACACGAAAGCCTTTTCTGAACTGATTATAGAATCACTGAAACACATCCAAACTGACGAAATCACATGTAATAAAGGGAATGATCACAAGGTGGGCTGTAAACATCATTCATAAGCAAGAATACACGATTTAATCTTAATCAAACACATACCCACATGGTTTAGCCAAGTTATGCTTATACTTGCCTCAAATTAGTTCAAACACGATCTTGTTGTCCTTGGGCTCAATTCTCACACTACCAACAAGCTTCTAATCGCCATGCATGTAAGGAAAGAAGAAAAGAGAACCGTGAGTACAGTACCAAGTAATCATGAGAACAAGAGGAAGAAGGAAGAGAAGAAGCACAGCAAGAAACTCAAGCTCACCTCCAATCACACGAGTGATACTCGACGTGGACATGCATCGATGCTTTCCCTAACTTGATCGACAGAAAGCAAGAAGGAACGAGAAGAAGAAGAAGACTCGAGAGAGAGAGATCTGTGACAGAGAATAAGAAAAAGGTCAGTGGCATCGATATCTATATAGATAAGGATAAAACAAATTACCAAAATGTCCAATTTGGTCAAGTTACTTCCAGTTCGAGTCAATTGCGGGTTTAACGGAAACAAGTGACATATTTGGCAAACAACGTAGTTACGGGAATCAACAAGCATAACAAAAGACACGCGTTAATACCAAGATGATGCATGAAGGACGACATCGAACAAAATCGAATATTATGAAAAAGGGCTTATGTTTACCTAAACCAGGTTAAACTCAACCCAACTACCTATCCATAACCTGAAACCAAACAAAAATAGGAACAAAACACGATTAGCAACCAAATCATAAGGAATTAGCAGCTAATTCGGATCAAATCGGGTCGGGGTGTTACAAATTGTGCACTACATTTGGGGTATATTTCAAACTATTTCATGACAGCAGCCAAGAATATCATACAGCTAAGAGAAGCTCGTGACACATGTAATCTCCATAAATGTTTCTATCAATTGAGAAAAGAAATCACAACACCGCTGTAATTTACTTATCAATACAATACACTCACAGACTCCAAACACAAATAAGGTGAAAGTTTATGTAAATGCAAAGATAGAACCACACGACATTTAGATATATTCAAATACATTCAAGATCTAAAATAAAAAATTTCAAAATTATCTTCTATTAACAAAGTGAGAGACATATACAGATCAGAAAGTGTATATATCATATCAAAAAGAGAAATGCATCACAAAGTTCGCCAAAAGCTGTACAGTGCTTTTATCATCTAAATTATACATCAAAATTTGTGATTGACTTCAAGATAGTCTTCTTAAAAAGCATTTTGAGACTTGAAGAGATATTTATAAATTTGCTTTTCTTTTTCATAAATGTCCATCACAATCTTTTGGCAATAGTACCAAACATTTGCTTGCATGTATCCAATTGACTGTCTATGGGCTGCATACTACGCATTAGCCATTGTAAAAATGCCAAAATCACAACTGCATACCCAAAAAGTAATATTCCCATTAAGGAAAACATGATAATAATGAATATAGATGATTAATCATAATTAAGTTTGGGATTTTGCGTATTTGTTTGTTGGGGAGTTGGATTTCCTACTTTGATTTGCCAGTTTGTGGGATCATGCCATCTCATATGACCAAATCTTTAGTTGACAAATTCAACCTAAAAAGTTAAAAAACATGATGGAAATATAAGAGTAAGGTGATAGAAATATTAAAAAGAAAGAGTGACTAACTACGAGGTTAATGTTAGAAATATCTTACAAAATGACGTGTATAATTAAAATCGTCTTTGCGCCCCATCATGCTATTGTAGTATACCCATTTTTGATTTTTTGGATATTAAATTATAATGAAAAAGTTATACTTGTACCATATGGGGAATACCAAAGTCTCGAACATCCAAAATTTTTTGCTATGGTGCATGTAAACATATTATCAATCACTGCAGTTTTGTGCTTAACTTCAAAGTGCTACATGGAAAATGACAAAGTTTAAACTGCGAATAGCTTAGCTCAAATAGTAAATAGTAACAAATAGTAAACATATGAAAACATTAAAAAAAAAACAAGCAAAAACATAAAAAAAAAAAAGCAAAGCAATACTGCAAGAGTGCTAGGGAAAAAGTATGTGTTTGGGCAATGCTCACTGACTATGCCAAACCAATAATCCAACACCTACAATAAGCTATTCAAAGTAAGCATTGGAATGAGATATTAAATAGAATAGTCTGATATCTATGTTAGTTAATTAATTGAAAATAATTTGGAATAGGATTCACTTACGAGGGTGTCCATCCATGACTTAATTAATGTTTTATGCAAGTCTTCCTTAGGAATAATCAAGCATACATCATCCAGGATTTCATCCTTACAAATTCAAACATATAACTATATTAGAAAAACCATAAGATCATAAATGAAATAGAACTATTGAAGCTTAAGATGTAGAACTTGCTTTGAATACAAACGCATCCAAAATTCATTCAAACTTGATTTCTTGGCAAGACTAGACAGTAGGTTGGATTTGGGCGAATAAGCTTTTCCTCTTGTTCTTCAGTACATAGTATGGGGATAACAGTCGAGGAATATAGCTAGCCTTCTTAGGATTAGCCTTCAACCGACCGACAATAGATCTAACCTCATTTTTTACATTGTTTTGATCATTAGACTCTTCTGGTCCACCTAGAACAATTAAACTTTTACTTGAACTTTGGGGGGTGTTAGAATTAACCTGGATCTTGTTTTGAGAAGTTTGAGGGGTACCGATTTGAGTTGGGATCATGAAAGAATGGAAAGAGTGGGACGAGTGAATTGATATATGCGGGTTTTGTGATAATCCACAACCACCATCCTGTGATGCAATAGGGGTGTTTGGTGGTAGACTTCTCACTTCTTATTAGAAAATCATAAACATTCATTGTCCTCCAAACATGGAAAGACATAAACATGTCAACTATCACAATCAATTACAAACTTACTTTCTCTCTTTCATTATCAGAAATAGAGTTAATACAATCTTCAATGTTAAAGTCAACAAAATTTGATGACCATGCATTTTTTAACATTGCAACATTTCTTTGCATACTCTTAACAAATCTATTCATTTGGGAGAGATCAACTATCTTCATTAGTCCCTCAAATTTCTAGCTACCAGCGAGGAATCTA
Source organism: Sextonia rubra (assembly GCA_037013555.1). Lineage (NCBI taxonomy): Eukaryota > Viridiplantae > Streptophyta > Magnoliopsida > Laurales > Lauraceae > Sextonia > Sextonia rubra. The sequence goes on from JASUAD010000011.1 coordinate 15,836,659, forward strand.
TCAACTTGTGGACACAATCAATGAATACAATCATTAGTATGGTGTTCACCAATAGTAACAATAAAGTCTACTCATCATACGTTATGTCCGGTGGAGCGGTCATGATCTACATATGGTATCTTCAATGGCCGACCGATTTGATTTCGTTTAACTCTTTTATACCATTGCAAATGCTTATCTTGATGGCAGACAACAACTTCATCTTTTTCTGCATTTACAATATTGGCAAACCTCTCGTTCCAATCTGATAATGCTTGTGGAAAATTTTTCCCATAATCTCTTGCTCCTTTGGATAATTTTTCATCCACCCTTACAGACCTATGAAATGGAGGCGGGATTGGTTGCTTTAATTCAAATTGCTTAAGTACACAGTCGACGTTGTGCCTCTCAACAATAGTATAATTGATAATTGTTACTGCAACTCTAAAGAGGGATTTATCCATCTCATTTACATAAGCTTCCAACTCATCTCCGTATTGGTCATACGGTTGCCAATCAAACTGTAAGAGATAAAGAACATTTAACAAAGATCACATATGTTATATATACAAAAAACAACAATGAACTATATTCATAAATAACTAACTTACACTATCAATGTCTTGTGAGTCGAGTTGATTTCAAACCTTTCTCACATTTATGAGAATGTGATAATTCTTCAATCGTCGTTTCCACATCTTAGATAAGGGGAATTCAAATCCAACGTCCTCCATAGGTTTTGATATTGATCATCCGATCGACATCCTTAAATATGCCTAAATCTGTAATTATGGAAAAAAAATAGTTAAAAAAGCAAGAATAACTCAAGGAAAGATTAATAAATCTATTTAAATACTTGTAATAGCTGAAGGGGCCCTGTGATTGTTTTTATTCGATCTCTAATTCTCGATGCTTGGGTCAAGCTCTTATATAGATTTGCTAGGCAAGCAGGCCCCCAGGCATATGGTTTGAATTCTTCAAAAAGCTCCATCAAGTAAGCATTACCTCTTAACCCAAAAGTGTTTGTACAAATTTGAGAGGCAACAAGATGAAAAAAAAATGCGCGTGTGTGCATAATCTCAACTTTTTCAGACTATCTCTTCGGTAGGTCTTTGAAATTGTCGTGAAATCATATCAAGTTTATTTGTCCCCCATGGAATTCAGATAGGTCAGGGGCAACCCTCAATAGGTCAATGAATTTTTCCTCGACAATCATCCAATTAGACCAAACATGACCTGTAACAGCAAGCCCATTTATGGGAAAACCACATATATAGGCCACATCCTCCAATGTAACCATAGCCTCACCCCCAAGAAAGTAGAATGTATTTGTTTCAGGTCTTCATCTTTCAACAAGCCCACTGATTAAAGAATGATCTATCTTCATTTTTTCCATCTCCGATAAATGATGCAAGCCTATTCTTGTTATTAATTGTTGCATTCTTGTATTCAATGTCCAAGAATGATTCTTAGGATCCGCAAGAATGCAATGTCGGATTTCTGCTTCCTATAAAATACAAGAAAAAAAAATATGTGAAAAATAGAAAGTTTAATAACTAAGATGAAACATTAGATAATCAAATAAATAAGATAAGATGTTTACCTTTCCATCCCATACTAGATTCGAAATGTTGTTGTCCTGTTCAAACAATAAAGACTTAACTTCACGACCCGGGATGAAAGCTTGCATCTTTATAACTTAGTATAGAACTGCACTTCATTAAAACAAAATATTGATGGTCAGATTTAACATCTTAAATGAAATAAATGGGAAATTAAAAAAAATTCCCTTAGATTCCAGAAATTTTGAAGCTCACGGCGAATTTTTTAGCTAAGCAATAAGTGTTTTACGGATCAGAAGCTAGAGAGCTTTAATTGTTGTTTACTCTACGGCTGACCCCATGGCAAAGCCGTGGAATTGATTACGGCCACACCATGACCAAGGCGTAAGCCGTTTTACGGCTAGCCTTCTAGAGAACCCCAAATCCAGCTTTCTTCTACTGCCGACCCATGGTTAAGTCGTGGATTGTACTACGGCTAAGCCATATCTTAGTCGTAAGCTTATACGGCTAAGATGTAGAATATCTGCCGTAAATACAGGTGAATTTATGGAAGGATAAGCCGTAAGATTCAGAAATTTTTAGAAAGTAGATGGAGGAGCAACCTTTTTTGGAAAGTTAAAGAGATACCCTCTGTCTGACTTAACCTGTCCAAGTCCTGTCCTGCAACCAAGAAACCAAAACCAAGTCCTCCATTACAACAATGAATGCAGCAGCTTCACAACAGCGTCTACAGTACGTACCGACGAGATGCTTCTTCCGTGGCGGCACACGCGAACAGTGAATGGGAAACAACGGCAGTAGGCAAGAAGCAATTGAAATCCGAAATGTTATTCTTCTCTTTTTCCTGCAACTCACGTTTGTATTTTCTATTGCTGTTGAAAGTTTTTTTTTCTATATAGGTCAAAATGGTAAAAGGTTAAAAGTAAGGGTTTTAACTCACAAGGGCAAAGTTGTAATAAATAAAGGCGCTGCCCTGTATGATATCCATATATGGGATATTTTTTAGATCAACAATATTTTGAAGAATACCAAGTCTCTTATACCCTGAATGGGCAAATTTCCAAAAAAAAAAAAAAAAAGGCAATGGGACCATCTTTTATATATTAAGCTATTTTTTTTATAAATATTGAGCAAATTATTGAAAACTTTGGTTAGATCTTCTTTACTCTTTAGGACCCGCTATGATCTTCCGAATCTCTTCCGACAGGTATATTTTTTAGTTGGCATGGATTCTAGTTTAACCCTATTCACAATAAGTTTGAATAATTTATATAGCAATATTTCAACATTAGAGAACCGGTTCAATGGATTAAGATAATATAACTAGCACAATAACTTGTGTTAAATATGAGCATGTTTACTAATAAAATTTGCAGGAACATACATACAAAAGCAGTTAAAGAGAAATTCAAACCAAAAAAAAATCATTTATAGGGATAGAGAGAAATAAAAAAAAAGAAAAGGAATATGATAGTACCCTTTTTCTAATCCAAGTGTGTGTGTCATAGAAATGGGGTAAAAGAGTGGAGTAGAAATAAAAAAACGGAAGAATCCAGGGAAGAAGTTGAGTGAAAAGTGAAAAGAAGTTTCAATCAATTGGATGTGGAAGTGGGGTGAAAACAATGCAGATGAGTAATAGGAAAATGATACAACTCCCAGTCAAAGTGAATAGTTAATCAAAATTAGCTTAAAAAAGCTCGGGCTTGATTAAAATATAATTTGATGATCATGACATTTTGAATACTTTTAAAATCTTTTATCTAATTTGATGATGAGTAAGTATGAGACATGGCCGACTTTTCAAACTTTCCTCTATGTTCAAAGCTTGCGTACATGTACGTTTCACAACCAGCCATGTACCCCAGATCTTTCCTGCTTTTTTTTGTTTTCGCTTGGCCTGTGGCCTGTGGGTTGCTGCAGGCGACATGTCTCGCAGCCACGTAGAAACAGCGTGTCGGGTGGCGACAAAGCGTGAAAGCAAAGATTCTGTCTCCTTCCTTTTCTTGGTCATGAAAAACACGTTTGTTTAGGGGAAGAAGCCTTTGTCGAGGAGCCTTCCTCATCACTCGTTTTCCACCGAGGGAGGTGGGAAATTGGGATCCTCGATGGATGAATGGCAAGGAAAAACAGTGGATTAGCAAAGCATTGGATTTTCCGCACCTACGAAATCATAGCTGCACCAAATAATCACGTCCAATTTTTTGGCACCAGTTTTTCCTTCGCCACGGAAAATCTTCTTGCACGAGCACACCTCAGTCATTTTTGGTAGGGGCAAAGTACACTCCAGCAACCAATATGATTCGTCGTCCACCCCCTGTAAATGAATGTCGGGCCCACTTTTCAAAAATTAATACCTTCCCTAACGCACATTGCATTCAATGTATCTAAAATTTTAAAGCCAATGGGCTAACTCTTAGATTGATCACATCTAAGGACTTTCTTCATTTCTAAATGGAAACAAGAGAAAAGAAAAAGGCGCACGTCATTTAGTTCTTCAGATATAGTCAATCCAATAATAGCTATTTTAGTGACTTTAGTATATGCTGACCTTGGACTAAGTGTTAGTTAATGCAATCGTCTTGGATTTTGAAAAGGTACGATCCACCGTGCATTTAAAAAGGGGCAATTGCTTCACAGCAAATGATGTCACAGTCTGAATGTCTCCATCAAATGCTACACAACTAAAAGAGCCATCTACTTCAATGTATTTTGTACATTCATAAAAAAAATAAGATTTGTCACAATCTGAATGGCATGAAGAGGAGTAGATTGTCGCTGAGGGAGTCCTAGTTCGGAAAATGAACAGGACAGCTCTACATTTAACTTCAGTGGATGACTTGGAGACCCTTTCTTGTTTTTTATATTTCCGTCATATTAAATGGTTAAACAAGATAATACAGCAGCGTGTTGTGGATGGCGAGCAGTGGGACACCTAGCCCAACATGCAATAAGTTGAAGATGATTGCCATTGCCAGCCCAAAAATAGCACATGATTTGTAGTGGTCAATGAGATATTGGATAATTCTCTTCACAACAACCATATGAGAATGATGAGGGCGAGTCATGAATTGAATCACTATGTTAATTGCATGGGAAAAAACTTGCTTCATAGTGGTAAGTAGACAAGGCTCCCAGTTAATTTCCGATAAAGAATAGCATCAGGAAGGAGTCCTCCATTATCCTTTAGATACCTAACTTGACTTCTAATGGGGCGTCAACTGGCATGGAGACCTCCAATTGAGCTGAGACGATGTGATCCTCCTTGAACTTACGTTGATTAACAAAAGTTCCATTTTTATGACCTATGAACATCTAGTCCAAGGAAGTTTGTGAAAGGTTCAGAATCTTTCGTGTAAAAAAAAAAACCACTGGGGGATTTTGTGGTTGACAAATGTTGTCATAAAGAGTGCTTGTGATAATAACTACGGCATCTTTGCTTTTTTTTTTATTGATAAAGTAAGGTAAAGTAAATGCCAAACCAGTATAAAAGGTAACAGTTAAGCAAAAGTAAAGTATAGATTCTGGTAAAGTAAAGACGCATTTGGTTCCATGAGGTCGAGTCCACAAGTGGTAAAGTAACAAGTAAAATCATTTCGGGTTTGGTAAAGTAAAAGTAAACTTTTTGGTGGCTGAGACTTAACTTTCCCACTATTTTTGACAATTGAACATGGAAAAGCTAAATTTTTAGTGGCTCGGATTACTTTACTACTTGGAAAACAAACATGGAGAACAGTCGAAACTTTTTAAACCATGTCCTAGTGGTTTGTTTTAACCCATAGTGAGACTGTCCCAGCTGACAAACATCTCCTGTACTATAAACTTCTTTGAAATCTTTATATAAAGACCAATTCTTGATGTCCATTTGAAAAAGAGGCAAAGGCTGGGAAGGAACAACACCTATCAAGGTGTGTACAGTAGTGATCCTTGCAGCATGGGCAAAGATAATGTTTAAGGAGTCTGGAGAAGTTGGTGAGGCAAAGGTTTCTTTGTAATCGAGTCCATATTCTTATTGATTTCCAAGGTCTACTAATCGATCCTTATAGCGATCTAACATCCATCAAAATTAAGCTTAATAGAGTAGGCCTATCAAAGTTTAAGCGTAATAGAGTAGACCCATTCGCAGCGAATAGACTTAGCATGAGACAAACACAAAAAAAGTCCCAAGTTTGATTCTTTTGAAGACCCTCAACTTCCTCCTGCATTGCCTGTTGCTAGCATTCATGTTTCACAACTTGTGAATAGGTGTTAGGAATGGAAACAAAGAATAAACAGTAGACAAGGATAAGCCGTTAGGGGTTGATATGGTAGTGTATACTGGGGAAGAGGAGCACTACGAATTAGTCAAGTTGGTTCCTAAGTGGGAGCTTATTGGTACATTCTTCTTGTCATGTGTAGACAACCCTGGTTTACAGTGTGTGATAGAAGAAGTATCAATAAACTCATGAAGAGATGGTTCTTGGGAAGAAAAATCAAGAAGTAACATTATTCTAAAAAAATGATTTTAAACAAATACAACAATATGAGACACAAGAACATGTATGAATGGATCTAGAAAAAAATATCCTTTCTGATGTGGAGCATAACTAAGGAAAGTACATTTTGCATATTGAGAGGTAAATTTTATATGTTTAGGGGGAGGGGGATGAACTAAATATCCAAAAGTATAAAATGATCATAGCTGGCATTTTAACCATGGAGTAAAAAGTAAGGAGATTTGATGCAGTCAAGGGAAGCCAAATTTGATTGATCATGAGCTGAAGATACCCTGATCTTCAATGAAACAAAAATTCCACTTAAACAAGGAGAAAAATAGAGATTTGCTTACCATTGATAGCGAAAATCCAATGTAGAGATCTCAATCTAATGGGAGATGCTCAACCAAGGAGAAAAAACAAGAAATGACAAAAAATATGCAACTTTAATTCAACTGTCATCAAAATATCCCAAATTGAATTGATCAAGAATACAAATAAGACTCTAATAACTTAAAGCCCTACATCCTATGATTCACACACAACCATCCATCAATCAATAAAAGATCCTAATTACATGCAATTAATGGAAAACAATCAAGGAAACAAACTCCTACAAAAAAAAAAGGGAGGCTGTGTTCTGGTACCAATTGATGCAGTTGAGGGAAGCCAAATCCGATTGATTGAAGATCAGTATATCTCGGGCTAACAATTAATTGGATTTGGCTTCTCTTGACTACATCAATATTGATGTAGTAAGTTTGGAAAAGGAAGATGGTTGATGAGACAAACAACAACGAAAAATGCTTTGACTTGGAAAGTTGATGGCACAAGGATTCAAGACGTAAAGTGCTCACTACATCAAGAAGATGATAGTTTTTCTGCCTGCCACACCATTTTATTGTGATGTTTTAATGGCAAATTCTTTAGGAAAGATGCCTTTTGTTTGTAGAAATTGATGAAAAATATTAGAAATATATTCTCCCTCTGAATCTGATTGAAAATTTGTTATAGAAGTCCTAGAGGGGAGTGAATGCGACTAATCATCAATTTTGATTTAAGTAAGCTCTTTTAGTCCCAGAAACACCAAACACAAACTCACTTAAATTTCACAACGTTGCATAAATATAAAGGAGAGAGCAAATCAAGTAATAGTGAAAACAGGGTGTGTGCTAATCACTCAATAATATACCAATATGTGCAAGATAGTCTACCATATGTGGAGTATGTTTTAATTCAATCAAAAAGTGATTGTCGAGCACATTTATCTCAAAATGAAAGAGTATAAAGATCACACATAAAAGGGATATAAGCACACACAACACAACTATTTATTGGCGTTTGGTCCTTGATCTGCATCCACTCTGAAGAGAACCACACCTAATGGTCCCTTGGTTCCACTATATCAGTTTTCACTAAGGTTCACCTCCAAACAGATATACTTGACAATTTTTAAGATACGGTGGTTCGATCACTAGGATCTACTCCACCAACCTTTTTTTTTTATAGTGGTTCGACCACTAAGGTCTAATCCACTTTACAATGAAATGGAAATTTAAAAATTACCAAGATCACTTGCCTCTTGTAGACGAATCTAACTCGATGCACGTTCTTGAAGCTTGACCTTGATCTCCAAGTTTTGACCTCCTGGCAATGCTCCTTGGCGATGATGAAGCTCCAATGTGCTCAACCAAGGATGGAAGAAGGTTTTGGGTCTAAGGTGATATGGTTTTACCATGCAAGCTTGAGAGGTTAACCTAGAGAAGGTGGATTCCACTAATCACACTAGAATGAACTTTGAATGCTCTATTGATATACCTAGGAGGGCCTTAGTGTGAGTGGAAATTAGAATAGGATTTTGAGACCTTAAGAAAGTCGTTACGTAGTGGGTAATGAGTGTTGAAAAAGAGTTTTCAAAATCACAGAAGATATGGTCTTTGAAATGAGCTCAAATATTTATAGAAGAGTTCTCAACGGCTAGTTTATAGTTAGTGTTTAAACTTTTTACAGTTAGCCGTCAAGCCCCAATGCTAGTTTGACTGTCAGTCAAAAGGGGGCCAAAGACCACAGTGGTTTGTTTCACAGTTAACCGTGAGCTACCGTAGCTCACTGAAAAAGTTGACTACTGGAAAAGCAACTGTGAGCTTGCTGTGGGACTACTGCGGTTGGCTTATGGTGACCTTGTGGTTAACCATAAAGAAGTTATGGTTAGCCGTACGGTGACCATAATTCAAAAAAGATGAATTTTCACTATACTGAAATAGAAAGAAAAGCAAGTCCAAATAGCTAGCCATGAATGTTGGGACTGATCCATTGACCAGTTTGCCCATTTTTTCCTATCCAAATTTTACGAATAGGATTGGGGAATCTAAGGGCCTTTTCTTGGTTAATCCTATGGTTCATTTTACCTGAATAAATTGGCACACTTGGAAAATATCATGTTGAAACTCAGCCCGTCCAAGACTTGAACTTCTGCCTTCGAAAATGATCTTCCTCAAGACTTTTAGAGACAAAGGTGTTGGACTTGGACATGGAATTGACAACACAAGGGCAGTTCATATATGACTATAGCACTAATGGCGGTAGCAACATTGTGAGTAAGAAATGGAACCACATTTACACATAAATCATTTTACAATTGGGACACCAAAGTAAACATCCTTCAAAGACAAATCCTTTCTATTAAGAATCAAACAAAATTGCAACATAAATGGTAATTTTTTTTGCTTTAAGATGACCCAACGTTTGTTGCACAAATTGCATATATCATCAGAAGAAAGCAAACAATATTTTGCTAGTAAAATAAGAGGAAAAAGTCATCTGCTTTTAGGCTTTGTCTTAAATTTTGCTTCCTCATATCCTGATACTGTATGCAATAACCATAATGAATTATGAGACTTTGCAACTGATACTGATAAAATTACCATAATGAGATATAAAGACTTTGCAATTATTCTCTAGTAACTGATCAATAGAGGAAGATTAGCTGACAAATATGAAACATATTTTCCAAAGTTAGTGACTGGGACATTACCAATGCCTAAAATAGGAAGACCCAAAGCATAGAAGGTGGGCTGAATCATTTGCTAAAAAAGTTTTGCAGTGAGAGGTGAAATGAGCTGAGTAGACATTTGAGGTTGATAGAAAGGATCCATCAATAACCACATGATAGGTTTGATTATTTTGATACTGTGGTCACTTCCAACGTTCAGAATTTGCATGGCCAACAAGAATCTAGAGTTTCGGCAACATCATGTAATCAAAAGTGGGCCCAACCAGAAATGCAATTAATTGCAAAGAGATGTCTTGACTGACGTCGATTTGAGAATCCAAGATACAGGCTTAAAACTCTGATCTTCAAATCAGATAGATAAATTTCAGAGACAGAAGCCAAGATCTAAACATATGGAGAAGAACATCCCCAAATGATATGTGCTTAAATTGCAGTGACATTGTCTCATAAAAAAATTAAAAAAAAATCATTTTTGCAGCAATGGGGAGTTACCTTTCTCTCATTTAGAAGCATTTGACACCATATCAGATCTAACCCCTGACACTAAGAAAATTATAACAAGAATTGTCATCTCTTTATATATTAATCATAGGAAACATTACAAGATTTGTGATGGAGTAGTAACAACTATAAACACCCATTAATTTGGATGATTAATGAGATCATCATTGTAATCAAAGCGTTGTCCTAACTATATTGGGTCAACTACATGAATTTTGTTTCACCATCCCAGCCTATCCTAGTCCAAATCTTTTGATAGGTTGCAATTCTTCAGATGTATCTTTACCACTTCCATCAATGTCCTCTTTGACCAACTTTTTTTCCTCGAGGGGCTATCAACCTAGATAGAGAAACTTTTCCTCACTAGCGCTATCGTTCGCCTATGTTGGACATGTCCAAATCAACTAAAATTAGTCCCTCTTAATTTATCACATAATATGATACCCCTAAATGCTCATGATTGTGCCTTTTTTTTTTCTTTTTTGTTCTTTCTTTCCTAGCTTTACCACATATCCATCTCAACAATTTTCATCTCTACAACAATTATTTTTGGCATGCGTTGTTTCCTAAATCCTAATTAGCCAACATTTTGTTCCATATGTCATAGCTGGTCTAATTGTTGTCTTCTAAAGTTTTTCCACCAATCTAGTGGGTATGCATCAATCAAATATCAATTAAGCAGCAACATCCACTTCAAGCATCCAACTCCTAACCAATTTTTTATTTTCTCCTCAATCTCTCCATCCTTAGTCATTATAGAGCCAAGGTATTGGAAGGACTAGTTTTTGTGGTATCTTTTGAGCTTTAATTCTCACAAGATCGACATCTTTGTATATATCCTCATTGAAGTTGCAATTCATATATTCCGCTTTTGTACGACTTTTTTTAAAGCCCTTAGATTCTAAAGCCTTTGTCGACCATCAAATTTCGCATTCACACTATCTGTTGATTCATCCATTAACGTTATATCATCGGCAAACAACATAGACATGTTAAAGTAGCTCCATTTGGACCTACACGGGCCAAGCCAGCCACTGTCAATGACCTAAGCCCAGACTACTTACTAATTCTCATATTTCACATGTGGTCAAAAGATGCAATCATGTACAGTTGTATAATTCCTTATTAGGAGATTTGATTATATAATCATTAATTGTAATTACCGTATCAAAGGGATTGTAATTGTCAAACTTACAGTATTTAGAGATAGACAACTCTATATAAGAAGATGAAATCTCCCATTGAGATAATCTGAAATTATTCACAGAAACTATGTGTAATTCTATTGTCATGTAATTAACATTACATAGTATCAGAGCTTCAAACTATTTGATCCTATTATTCTTGTGAGAAAGAGGGTGATGTTCTGAATTAACAAAACTCTCTACAGAGTTTCTAGGTGATGTTTTTTCATCTTCCAAGCTTTGGAAGACATCAGAGTTTCTCTTTTTCCAATCTGCTCCAAGAATCCAGCCAAATGAATGTATGATCATGCTGTGATCATACATGGCCCACCTCAGATCATCATAACCACTTCTGAATACCACCACTATCCTGGTCGTCTGAATATTCTGAAGTTTTTGGTTATTTTTTGGAGTTTTTGGCATCACAAAGGTAGGATTTCTGAAATTTCTTGGGGCTTTTCAGTTTTAGTAACTATTTTTTATCACAGCCGTCCAAAATGATGGATCTGGCCCTTTTTTGAGAAAGGTCTACTTCTGTTGGTGTGTTAGGTGTCCCCTCTTACATCTTTAGTGTCTGATTGCTCATTGGACACTTGGTTTTGCTGCTTGACCAATCTACTCCAAAATCCAAGGTTGGCTGGATTGATTTTGGCCGTTTTCTTCACCATTGTGCAACTGTTGTTCTCTGTTTGATGTAAAAGAGTAGTTTGGTCCCTTCTTATTATTGTTTATCCATATCAGTGGTTTCTCTTGTTTCTGTTGACAGTTTCCCGTGTACTGATCAAATTTTTTGATCCTTTTGTAAGCGCCCGGCATCCTTTGGATAGAAAACTCTATATAAGAAGATGAAATCTCCCATTGAGATCATCTGAAATTATTCATAGAAACTATGTAATTCTATTGTCATGTGATTAACATTACAAGACAAAGGTACTTCCTTTAGGATATGAACAAGTAGCTCATCTATAATCAGTATAAAGATAAAAGGACTTAAAACTGATGCTGATGCATAGACTCACCCCTCTCTACCTTGGTAATTCTCATAGTCATTATTGCTCCTTCATACATATCTTTAATGATGTAAATATAACCTCTTGTGACATTTCTTTTGTCTAAACCGCACAATCAATCTCTAGGAAATTTGTGAAAGACTTCTGTAGATCATTGAAGATCATATGAAGATTTTTCCAATTTTCTCACTATTTTTTAGTCAATTGTCTAAGTGAAAAGATAGCTTCCAATGTTGTCACTAATATATATATATATATATTAAAATGTTACAATAAGGTACACTAGAGGTGTATTTGCCCAATGTATTTCCTCATCAAGCATGTATAGTATTCAAGAGGACTACCTAAGAATCAAATAAACACATAGTTAATCCAAAAAAAAAAGAAGATTAGTAATTTAATTTTATTAAATAAAACCCTTCTAAAATATCAAAAAGGGTTACAATGGAGAAGATTTTAAAAGTTGCATGTACAATACAAGGAGCATTTAGTATTATTTTCCTCTTAAGCATTAATTAAACATGCAAGAATGCATTATTACATTGACACTAGGCATTGGCATCACAATCCAACACCTGGTCTGAAACTTTCCCAGCTTCAAATTGATAATGGTGTCAATCTATTCGATCCGTTCAAGATTATATTTCACCAGTCCCTCAAGCGATGATCTAAACTCATCCTCAGGAAGACACCGAAGGCTGGTAACTGCTAGATCAGCTTTCTCTTTAGCTAGATACCGGGCCCTCTCAATACCCCCACATTTGAAAACTAATTTGATAGCATCATCAAGAGAGCCTGCTTCAACAAATTCAGAGTTGATAATCTCTCTTAACTTGGGCTCCTTCTCCAGTGCATAAATGACTGGAGCAGTAAGGTTACCTTTGGCCAGATCAGTTCCAGCAGGCTTGCCCAGCTGTTCTGCTGATTGTGTGAAATCAAGAATGTCGTCAACGACCTGGAATGATAGCCCAAGATTCTTCCCATAGTTATACATCTGATCGTGCATGCTCCCACTGACACCGCTGAATATAGCAGAAGCCTTTGTGCTTGCTGAAATTAAGGAGGCAGTTTTGTAGTAGCTCTTGAGCAAGTAATCATCAAGTGTAACGTCACAATCGAATAGGGTTGATGCTTGCTTTATTTCCCCACTTGCAAAATCTTTAATGACCTGGGAAAAGACATATGGTTGAGATGAAAACTATAAAATATAAAGCTAATGTTAGACAAAAAGATAGCTGGGTGATGTGTCTTCCATACCTGGCTAACAAGCTTTATGACTTCCAGGTTTTCAATATTTGCCAGGTACCAAGATGACTGAGCAAACATGAAGTCACCTGCTAGTACCGCCACCCTAGTGCCATATATTTGGTGAATGGTTTCCTTTCCTGAAGAAGATTACAGTTTTGTATGACTACTTGGAAGACTAATTTATATTTACTATGGATGCACCCAAAATCACATGTTCAATTATTATTTTTTGCTTCCAAAAAGCAGTTAAGTCCATTAATTCAGATGAAAATGCAAAGGTATGGATGGGTCACTCACAATTTTGCCCCCCACCTCATCTGCTTTTTTTTTTTAACAAAAAGAGAGAATTTGAAAAGCTTTGAGGATGCTTTTGTCTCCTACTTGTTTACAAAAATTTAAGTAAATTATTCTCCACATTTTAAGGGGAGGATGCAACATGGAATCAATCAACTAATTCCTTCCCTCTTTCTCTCCAAAACATTCTCCTTCACAGCCATTTGAGAGAAAGCCTTCTCTACAATTAGATTTGGGCATCTTGGCTTCTTCTTTACATTGAATCTCAAAATTTAATCCACTTTATGGCTATTAGATCAGGGGCTAGGATGAACTCAAAGAAAATTGAATAGGATAAACTTAAAGAAAATCTAAGCCACTAAAAATGAAGTCCCTCTCCTTATTTGGGAAGTCCCTCTCCTTATTTAGGGTGTCCTCAAATTTTACTCAGATAGGAGTTGGTTCCACCACAATGAACACAAGATTAAAAATATCAAGTGCTCAATCTTATTGTGGAACCTACGCCTATTAGAGTAAAATTTGGATAAACTACTTACAAAGAGGACATTTATTCTAAATAATATGGATATTACACATCAACTATTTACCTTTTTATGGGATTGATGAATGATTATCAATGGTGTGCTCTCAATCATTTATGATACGACAAGCATCGCCGCCCATTAAAAGATTACAAGTAATCAATCAATAGATTTTCAACCATTTATGTCTATCATAGGCATTGTGGCCCATCAGATGATCACAAGTAACCAATAAATTCATTAATTAATTATGAGAGGATTGGTTTACAAGTGATCAATTTGGAATGGCCCTACTTTGATTAGAGTGAGATATAACTCTTAGTCCTAAAATAAGGAGTAAATAATTATTTTAAGCGGTTTAAATTCAGTATGATGAGCCCTATTACAAATGAATTTCAACTATACTCAAAGTTTTGAGAAATTATGTCTTTAAAGGTATTTAGGTATTCTCAAATTTAGGGCTTTTTCTTTGGATATTATTAAAAAGGGGAATTCTAATAAACAAGACCTTTTCTCCTTTAAATGCAACTGCCCTACTTTTTCTCCTCCTTAATAGAAACAATGATTCCCTATGAAGATAATAGGAAAGATAAGGTCTAACTGATAAGATTCAATCTCTAGCTAAATATAAAGCCTAGTTTGTAGGAGTGAACCTCTAAATCTAAATGGAGCAAGTACTTCAGCCCACCATTATGAAAATTTTAAGTTGTCATGATTCTCAATCAAATGGTGGGCATACCTTCTATTAGACACAAATTTGATGAGTGGCAACGAAAGAGAGAGTCAATTATTTTAGATGGGGTAGATGTTTTTCATAGGTGTTCCCCACCAATGTTTCTCTAATTTGTCCAAAACCATTAGTTGGCATTTATGAGAGAAAAGGTAGTCGGCATTAGTTAGCATTTAAATGCCTTAACTTTAGGGACTAAACAGTAAAGTAGAAGAAGAACTTGAGGTATCTTCATTCATAAAGAGAGTGGGCATTTTTCACCACCATGTAGACCTCCCCCATTAAAAAACTCATAAAAGGAAATGCATTTTTAAATAATAAGTAGAAAAATCAATAAATATTATTGATCCCCGCTAAAAAAATTTTTGTCTCTACCACAATTGGTTGACAATTGCTTGCCCTGCTTGGAAGAAAATCCTGGCTCTGCTATTGTGGTAATTTGTTTAGTCATGTGCATTTGAGGCAGCAAAAAAATCAATACCAGGAATGGTATTTCCTCTTGCACTTTGAGTTATTTACTATATCAAACGGCCGATGAACTACTCAATAGCTTACTATGACAGGAACTACAACAGAATTTGGACAATCCCATTGACTATGATCATTCACTTTTGAGGGTAGAGGGGAGGTTTTTTGTTTTTGTTTTTGTTTTTTTCTTTTTTCACATGATGGTTTTATGCTTACTCTTCAAGATTAAAATTTTGATATATCAAAATACAATATGGGTATTCTGTCCTTGTAAAGGGTATTTTGTCATTTGTTATAATAATGTATTGGTAGTTCTCATAAATTTTATCTTTGATACACACATGAATGAGAGTAACAGGAGCAAGAACTCTCTGTATTGTTCCAATTTTATCGGATGTCTCACTGGGAAAGTGGTTATGGAGGGTGGGAGAACCAGGACAAGGTTTGTGGCAGCAAATAATGAGGGTGGGAGAACCAAGGCAAGGTTAGTGGCAGCAACTTATTATTTGTAAATATAAGCTGGGTAATAGTGAATGGTGTGTTCCAATCCAAGCTACCAGATATCTGGTTTATGGAAGTCTGTTTTATTTGTTTAGGTGGAGTTTGCTCATTAGGTGTGGTATAGGGTCCATGATGGACTTTGGGTCAGATTTTGGTATGATGAATGGTGTGGGCAATTGGTGTTGACTAATCAACTCCCAAACTTTTTTTTTGTTGGATCGTAGACAACGAGGCTTTGTAGCTGACAATTTTCTACTGTAGCTGGAGGTGTTGCTGGGGATTTCTCTTTCCGAAGAAATTTGGCAGATGTTCAAATTTTTTATTTTGCCGTATTGTTGGGTATGCTAAATAAGAGTTATATGCCAGTTGATAAATCTGATGAAAGACTTTGGAAACATGTTAAAGGGCAGTTTTCAATTAAGTCTTTTCATAATGTTTTGAATGATATGATTAGACCAATGGATGGCTGGAACTTTTTGGGATCCATCAGCCCTGCCAAGAGTTTGACTTTTGTTGGGTGGCAAGGAAGCATAAAATTCTAACCATTGACAAGTTGAGGAAAAGATAAGTTAGAGCTAATTGCTGTCCTATGTGCTTAAAAGATGAAAGACGAGGAAACTGTGCATCATTTGTCAATCCATTGTTAGTTTGCTATTAAAGTTTGGTATTTTTTTGCTTAGTTTTGATATGAATTGGGTTATGCCGAGGAAGGTCGAAGATCCTTTTCTCCAATGGCGTTGGAGTAGAAAGGGTGGTAGGGGTAAAATTTTATGGATATTAATTTTATATGCTGCAGTTTGGAAGATTTGGTTGGAAAGAAATAGAAGAGTGTTCAGAAATACTAGTAAATCTGTCGAGGAGATCACTCAATCCATTGTTTAGAATGTGTCGGAGTGGGCGTGTAACTGAAAGGAGTTTGGTGGAATCACTTTGGCAGATCTTAATCAATCTTTGGTTTCGGTCTTGAAAGGGCATTGGCGTTAGCAATGCATAGAGTTGAGTGGATTTGCCCTCCTCATGGAACCTTAAAGTTGAATATCAATGGACGCTTTTTAAGAAGTACTCGTCAAGGAGGTATTGGAGGCATAATCAGAAACTGGAATGGAAATGCTTATAGAAACTTTTCTGGGCCTGTGGACCCTCATCTAATGGAGCAGAAGTTTATGTTCTTCTGATTGGGTGCCATACATTGGAAAAGATACAAGGGTCACATCTTCTTATTGAAGGAGATTCTTTCTCAGCTATTCAGTGGGCCTCTGGGAAGGCTATCCATCCTTGGTGGATTGCGGATTGGGGGTGCTTCTTTTTGTCACATTGTATAGGAGGCTAACTCAGTGACAAATGGTCTTGCCAGGGAAGAAGTTTCTCAATCTTCTATCATATTTGATGTATAGTTTTATTAGGTTTTAGTTTTTTCCCTGTTCGCTGGCTGTTATGTTTGTTTATTCTATTTCTCTTGTGGAATAAAATTTTACTTATATATATATGAGAAATATTCATACGCATCCGTCCCTCACCATTTTTTTCATGATAACTCTAGATGGAGCCCATCTATCACCTAATCCAAACCTTGCAACACACAAGGACCCAAGTTTTGGTCAAATCTAAATTTACTGGACCGTTGGATCAACTGTACACCGATCCGAATGGAATGGATATGTGGGTCACAGATAAAGGGGTTAGGGACATGTGATTAAGGCCAAACTTGATATGTGGGATGATCTCACCATTGGATTGATTGTACACCGATCCAAATGGAATGGATATGTGGGCCATGGATGAAAGGGTTAAGGATGACTGGGGCCAAACTTGAAATGTGAGGTGATCTTGCATGGATCTTTCCATCCCCCCGCTCTCATCCCTTGGTGGGGTCCACGATGTCTCCCATGGAGCAGTGTGCATGAAAAATCCGTGAGGGACGGATGCACAGGAAGAGGCATATATTTAAAACAGGCATGCGAACTATGTGGGGAGATAGATGTTCGAGTTCTCAATTGTTGATATTAAATGGTTTGATGGGAGCTGGGTTTGTTTATCGATGGCTCATCAGTTCAAAAAGAAACAAAATGAGAGGCTAGAACTTTGGAGAAAGGATTTGGAGACATAAGAGTTGAAATTAGCATATCTAAGAGAAACTATTGTAAAAATGGAGAGTTGCAGTTGGATATTGAAATAGGATTAACAAAGGGTTGGGAATGTGGAGAAAAGCTAGTCGATTGTCACGTGTTCATCAACTGCCGCTTAGATTGAAAGGAAGATGATAGTTAGACTTATTTGTTGTATGAAGTTAAATATTGCACAGCAAATAAAAAGGAGTTAAGTAACATGTGGCTGAGATGTTCATTCTAAGTTGCAACAATAGAATAAGGAACTCGTGCTTACAACAGAAAAATGATTCCGTATCATATCATGACTGATACTTAATTTTTAGGTGTAAAATCCTTGTCAGTTATACCAAAGCGTGTCCATGTTGTATATCAGCTCTTAGCACAGAGTTATTCCTTCTTTTGAATAAGAACTTCTGCATTTTATTTCACAAAGTAATATAAACTTAGGGCTCACATTTATAATAAATAAAATATCATGCTCCTGCAGTGCTTAGAGTTTTAGTAAACCGAATTCCTTATGCAAATGCAGTAAGTGTGTATCTAGACTGCTAAGGCCTCCTTTGTTTGATTAGTAACGAATTCCTAGGACTTTTACTACGTAGCTTTGTATTAAAGGGGCTAAAAGTGAAGGATTAAAGGTGAATGATGAGGACATCATAGTTCCTCCACACAAATTTTATAAGAGGAAGACCAAGAAGACACACATGCGGGCTTCGTTATGGTCAGATGACCACTGGTTGACATTAGATCATGGTTCTGTTAAAGATCCACCATAGGATCTTGGTTTTGATGCAAATCAATGGTTGGAACTAGTCTAATCTAACGTGTGAGCAACATGAAGACCCCATGTGGCAAAAATTAGGAAGACCCCACCATGGGATGAGCCACTTGGGAGGGACTAGAGAAGAAGAGAAGCATCAAGGAGCATTAAAGATCAAGAGGGACCCATGACCATCTAATGGGGCTCACTCAAGTGATGGGCCAATGGCCCAATCTAATTTAATTATTTCTATTCATTTCATTTTATTTATTTAGTTCTAGGATTTATTTGCTTAAGCCATGTTTTTAAGTATTTAAGTTGGACATTCTAATCTTGACCGTAAGATTGATTAGACAGCTGAGATAACTCTAGGGTTAGGTTTTATTTATTTAAAGCATTGCACTGTTCCTTTTACAAATGATGATGATGGAAGAAAAGAATGCTAATTTTTGGCTATCTATCTTGTTAGTAGATCTGGTGGAGGACATCAGTGTGAGACCGCGAATCCAGGTAGTCTTTTACTTCTTTCGCCTTTTCCATTATTAAGCTTTTTGTTGGTTTCCAGTTTTCCCAGATTCTGCCATCTTCATCAAATCTGCCCTAAACCATAGCCATATCCATCCAAACCATCAAACCATAACCAAATCCAAAACCCACAATCATCCAAAAGCATTAAATCATTCAACCATTAACGAACCCAAACTGCCCACAACCTTCCCAATCCATGCCCTTCTTTGATCGACCAACCCCAAACCCCAAATCATCTCAACCAAATGTTCCCAACCCCAAACACATCAGCTGAACACCATACATCTTCCATTCCATCATTCGACCACTCCAAAACCCAATCACCACAGCCAAACTGAATCCAAGTCCTCACACCCTTAGACAACCACTCCTAATCATCAAACCTTAACGTCCCTAGATCCACGTCACCCAAACCAGCTGAAGCTTGAACCTAACCCATTCAAACCTTAAATAGGCCAAACCTGGCCCACCCAGCCCTATGTTGGCCCACATCCAGCATAGCCGAACCCTATTCCTAGGGTTTTGAGTTTTGACCACTTTGAACAACTCCTTTTGGATACTTTTGCATATACCTCAGATTTTGAATTGTTATTGCTTATTAGCCTATAATAAATTGCAGGAATTGTTTCTAAAATCCGAACTTTAGTTCCTTTTACACCCCACATATACAAACTTCATTGAAAACCACTTCTGAACCTAGCTTTTATCAAAAACTATATATGGATAGTTAATCTGCTTGTAATTGGATTGATCCCTAAGCAAGTGAAAGAAATATTCTTCCATTGAGACCCTCACTTCAAATTTAAGGGTTCCACATTGTGGGATTGTGGCAAGGCCTAGATTCTTCTAAATTTCCCTCATTGAAATTTTATATAAGAGGAGAAATCTGATCTTATTTTTACTACTTAATTGTGATTGTTAGCTCTTTTCTGATCTCACAAAAATCACCTAGGTTAGCCTTGCACAATTATCGGAAAAGATCCGTAAGAGGCCATCAAACAATCTCCCTCGCTAGAGTGGCACAACCCCGGGCCCTCGATCATAAATGAGACCAATCTTCAAACAAATTGATCGAATCCCAAGATAGATTCCGGTCCTAAGGCATAATCACAACCATGAAATACGCCATAACAAGAGAGAAAACGCAGAATTCATTAATTGGCAGAAGCATAAGCAACTACAATAGTTAATCAACTTTTATAGAGCAGTAACCTTGTTTCTTAGCAACTACGACTTTCTAAATAAAATAGAAAACTACCTAATTAAACAAGAAATAAGAAATAGAAGTAGGATAAAAATAGAAGTTGCCGCAGTGACTCTCAGTCGATTGGGTTGGTGGATTGAACCCAATGGATTAGGTTTACCTTGGGGTCAATGTATGGGCCCAATTGATAGCGTGGACATGGTTTCTACTGCATCATGACTACACACCATTCACCCTAGTAAAAAAAAAAAGTGGAAAGTGATAGTCTCGTCTATATCTCCACGTAAGACCCTTCAGCGTTCACCCTTCAATACTCTCCTCTGATAACAGCCTTCACTTTGAATTCATAGGAATTCAATAACAAGTAGGCAAATGGGCCCTAAGCCAATGGAAGTTATCTATTTAAGTACAGTAGCTAATCATGTTGGCCCGACATACTATGTGTGTATGGATGGAAAATTTTAGACCTGGTCTTGGTCTGTACCATTTAGCTTCAGTGGTCATGTCTATTTTAGCCATCTCAGTCTGTTTTGAGTTTGACCAATGTCATTACAGCGTAGTTTTAAAGGTAGTTAAATGTTCTGGCTAGTATTTTCAACATATTTGAGGGAATCTTAGTAAATCTTCCCAGATGATGAGAGTTAAAAGCAATGATCAAAATAGTTGTTGCGGTGAGCATAGCAGCAAGTGGCCAATGCTATGTAGTGGGCAATAAGTAGCGGTTGAAGCAATAAGTAGTGGTGTAGCGGTGTGAATTTTTTCAGTAATAAAAAAACCGAATCTTGTGTACCAACTAATCTTGTGGTTTTTTAGTTACTTGGAACTATAAAAGGGTTCTATACTTTACGGCTACTGAGGAGAAGAATTAGGCAAAATAGTGTCTCAAATGAAAACTGCTTGGCTCTACTAGGTTTTATACCATAGTAACGCTATTTTCAAAATAATGTAACAGCCTCAACCATTACAGTCGATTATGCGGCTACAACACTATTTTAAACCATGGTTAAAAGCATGTAAAACCCTCTCTATCTAAAGAGGGCATTTTCTATGTAATTCCAAAAAAGAGCAAAAAGTTTTATTTGTCCTCAAATGAAATACCAAAAAGTTGTCCTCCAGCAAGAAAAACAAAGCACACCGAAATGAGACCAATTAACAGCATCTTCCAAGACATAAAGAGAAAAGAGTGTGTGTATATTCCTCTTTGTCATATACCTTTTTATCTTTTACATATGAATATTTTCAATTGTGCAATTGTCCCTCACCCTATGGTCAAGGAAGGATGCATACTAGCATTCCCTTTATATATATATATATATATGGGAGCTCCTCTCCTCAGCTCAAACTTAGGATAAGGTAAGCTCAAGTGTGGCTCACGCCTGTGGGGGCCACATGGGGACCCACATGGGGCTAGGGATTGAGGGATTTAAAAGACTCCTAGTACCTTAATCTCTGCAAAAAAATTAGCCCCAGCCATAGTTTCTATCATTTCCATCTAGGCCCCAAAATTTTAATGGTCAACAGTCCATTCGGATCGATGCACAGTCGATCAAACGGTCCAGTAAATTCGGATTTGACCAAAAATTGGTGGACATGTGCAATTCAGGGGGGTTGTGTGTTTAGTCCATTTTGACCAAAGGTGGGCCCCAATGGCTCGGGCTTAGAAAATTTCTGATATAAGCTAGAGCTTAGGAGAGGCTTGCCCTATATGTATATATATATATGGACAATATTCAAGTGAATGCATCCCCCACCAAAATGGTGAGGACACTCCATATTTGAAAAGTATTAATGTGGAAAAGGACAAAACTATCACACTCATGGCACCTTTTTGACCTTGTTAAGTCTAAAAAAGGAAGTGTCCCTCACCAAAATGATGAGGGATGTATGCACATGAATATATATATAGGGCTTTTTTTATACCTAACAAAGTCAAAAAGGTGTCATGAGCTGTGATGGCTTTGTCTTCTTGCACATTAATACATTTCAAAAAAGAAAGTATCCCTAACCATATTATAAGGGACATATGTATAGTAGTTTTGTCCCTATATATATTCAAGTGAGAACTGTTCTCACCGTTTTTTCTGTAAGAACTCTAAGTGGGGTCATCTATCACCCAATCCAAACCTTGTAATACACATGGGATCCCCTGATAGTCACATGTCCCAAGTTTCGATCAAATCTGAATTTACCGGACTACTGGATCGACTGTACACCAATCCGAATGGATTGGATTTGTGGGCCACGGATGATGTGGTTAAAGATATATGTTGGGCCCAAACTTGGTATCTGGGGCGATCCCACATAGATCTTTCCATCCCCCTTGGTTCCATCTCCAAATGGGACCCACAATTGGGTCCCATAAAAAGTTCTCACGGTGGTAGGTGAGAATAGTTCTCACCTGAATATAACCGATATATATATATATGTATATATATATAGGATTTTTAATGAAGTAAGAAAGTATATATTAGGACAGAATACCTAATTTAGACTGAAGAGTTCTGATCGGCAACTAGCAACGTGATGGCACAAACAGAAAAGGAGACAATTTCTTTCGTTTGAAAACAGAACTAATATGACATTGATGTTATCTCTTATCAGTTGGTAGTATTGTCATTTAGAGTAGCAAGGAACAAACGGCAGTCACATGACATGGTAATAAAGCAGAGAATAAAATGCTCATTTGTTTTGTTTCTCAGTAACAAGGCAGTTGTAGTTAGAATTTGGAAATAATTCCACAGTTCAATTCTCTTTTGTTTTAGTTGCCACAGTTCAATTCTCTTTCACTTCAGTTATCAGAAAAGAGGTAAACAAAGAAAGATTGACAATCACAAGAAGCAAAAGAAAGCAGATGATGTACAATCAATGCATAGTGCTCCTAGCAGATGATGTACACTCAATGCATAGTGCTCCTTCCAAACTTTCACAGGTGTCTGTTGACTAAGTATGTTGACTAAGTATAGAGATTGCATGGATGTCTCATACCCAGATTAAAAGGTTTATCAGAAATAAGTGGATCTGTTACAAGCTTTTATTCAATTATTAGCCGTGGCCTTTCTATGTCCTTATTACACTCGAGGGTGTTAATGCATTAGAGTTCCTATTGTTTTTAAAATCAAGAACCAGGCAATCAAAATATTGAGACTTCCATGTAAATCTGTTGCCTGTTATTATCCTAACTAGAAAATAGACAGTTCAGGAGATGCAGACTGGGGAAAGTGCATGTATTAGTATAATTCTCAATTTCTCATCACTGCAGTTCTATAAATGATCCCTTGGTTCTGTTATGATAATGTTCCCTTTTCTTTTGGATGGTTGCAGTTCATTAACATATACAAAATGTATTGAGACAAAAAAAATTGGTAGATGGGAGACATACTCCAGAGTCCAGAGCAATCCAAACAAAAAAACAGGCCAGTATGATACAGAAAATCATGACAAAAGAAGCTGAATGCCAATCTTAAAAAGGATCAATTGTTCTGAATCATTAGATGCAAGAGACTCCTGCTAGCTAGCAACTTCATGGAAACTCCTGTTTTGCCCCATTCCACATCCCTGTCATTTCTCAACCTCCCTGAAACAATCGCCATTCCTGAATAAAGACCACTATGCTTGTCTTATTCCACTCTCTCTCCAGTCACCCAATCTCAGCTCTAGCCCCCTTTCTGCATTCCAACAACTTCCCTCTGCTTGCAGACCATAGTTGTCAACTCTTGTCCCTCCCATGCCAAAAACCAAGCTCTCAGCGGCAAATCCCAGTTCCCTACTCCCCAGGTTCCCTCTTTCTCCCTTCTCTCCACAGGGTACTTCAACTGTCCTATTGAAAGGACCAGGTCAAGCAGCTCACATCTTTAGTTTGCCTCTCCATATTCTACCATCCAGCATACCCCATTGTCCTATTTGCCCCTAACTTCCCTACTCAACACAGGCCCTAGAACTCTAGAATCTCCCATTTTCGCTTCCTCTGACTTGATCTCTTTCTTCTTTTTGCTCTTATTGGCCTCCCTCCACCATAACTTCCCTCTCCACAGGCTCTCCTTTGGAGAATATCATTGTTTTCCAAACTAGGATATGCAATATTTTAAAAGAACGTCAGTTATGACTTTTTCTCAACAGATGACCGATATATATATTCAAATAGTACAAATTTTGCAGGCAGTGAAGTGTTAGCAGGTAAGGTTATGATGCAGCTTTCATTTCTATATTTAGCCAAGAAATTGTAAGTTATTAGATGCAGCAGAACAAAAAATGGAAGAATGTTATGTGGATCTTCATCTAAGGAATGTAGTAGTACCTCTTCGCATTCCACTGTCATCCAATACATCATCATGTATTAAGCTCGCCGTATGAATCATCTCAATGATCTCTGCTAAGCGGCGATGCTGTGGTGTAAGATCCCTAGATTTAAATAGTAGATAAATGAAAACATACAGTTTTAAGAGCTTTGGATGTGAATGTGCGGAGGATTCCAAATATACTTACTTTAAGCCTGCTATTTTTGAAGTAGCTCTGGCCACCAGGAAAACTAAAGCTGGTCTTAATCTCTTCCCACCAGCACCAAATATCTGTTCTGCTGCAGATACCAAGACTGGATTTTCTGAACCAATAATCTACCACAACATTTCAACAGACAAACGATCTCAATATATGCATATCGCTATCAATGGATTGAAGCCAATGTTTAACAGAACTTGCCCTCCCTTCCGAACATAGATTGCAAGTTAAAAAAGAAATTACTACAAAAGATTTAATGCGGATCTATACCCTAAATTACAAATGGATTGAATATTTTGGTATATTTTGTCAATATTCTTTGTGCCGCACATTTAGGTCGAGATGGGAATCAAAACTTACAATAGGTGGAATGGTATTCCTCATGACCAGTGAGAAATACTAAGGAGATAATCCAATAGCAGCAAAATACAGAACTGGTTAACCAAATATTCAAGCCATTTGTATTTGGTGCACAAGCAAAGCCATCCTAAAGAAGCAAGACAAGTAAAGCTAAAGCAACTAAAATAACTAAATAAGCATATAACAACATAAATAAATAACTCTTATACAATTCACAAACATCATAAAAAGTGTCACTTTTTCTTTTTCTTTTCTTTTCATTTCTTTTACCGGTGAGTAACTCAAGACAAGTTGTGGCTGAGAAATGACATCAAAAGAGCTGAATTTTGACATAAACAACAATGAATATGAGCAACTGACTTATTGTCACAAGTAGAAGTTTGCTTAATGTTGCAAATAGGGCATTCTTAATTGTAGACCAAGAGGATGATTTGTCTAGCAACATTATATCTGAGAGAAATTTTCAGTGTTGATGAACTAAATGATAGCAATAATAATTAGAATAGCCATCTAAATGGCAGGTTAGGCAACAATAATTTTCAATTAAGTGGCTCCCAAGTATTATATGTGTCTGATCACTTTGGCATATTGAGCCACATCCTATTTTAAATTCTATGAAATCAATTTATAATAGAATGACCATCCATTGCAATATAAACACTCTCACAGGTGACCAAAAAAAAGAAGGAATGAAATGAAAAAAAATTGACCTTGCTAGGTAAGCTAGTATCAACTCACTACCCAATCAACAAGTAGCCAGAGGCCCTGAGCAACCATCTTGCATCTGAATATCACATTTCATCAAATTGGAAACATTTCCTATTTAAAAAACATAATCCTCCACATAGAAATAACTTATGCTCTGGATAGGTCCTTCTCAACAGTAACAGGGAAAATATTCTTATGGTTTCAAGGGTCTCTTTCTACTAATAGAAATCCCCAAATATAGAGAAAATTTCTCTACTCCCAAAATGGGAAGCAGCTAAACGCAATCACAACAACACAAATGCACAACCAATGAAGAACATCTTATGAATACCAAGAATTTAATGCAGCATAAGCATGCACTCAACAAGGCAATATCATAAGGGAAATAATAGGCAATGCCCCAATTTTATTAATAAGTACTCACTGTTTTGAGGTTATTATTCAAGGTTTTCAAGTCATCAGCAACTGCTTCCAATAAAGATGATACGGAGATAGGACTGCTAGATTTTGATTTCACCTTCAATGTTGATGCTGAATCTCGGATATCTGACAAATAACCATCAAAGAAACTAATGGAAAAGAGAAGGAAAAAAAATCTATTACCACATCAGCAACTGAAACACCACGACGAGAGCTTACCATTATGCACTGTAACAGGCATCTGCGCAAGAGTTGCTCTACCATGACCAACCTTGCGCCTACAGAGCGACCTCTCCCGCCCGCAACCCCGTTTTGCACAGTTCCTACCCGAAGAGCCCAAAAGCAATTTCCCAATTCTGCTGGAAGAACAGCCACAACCAACCAAATCCAATCCCATCCGCCCAAATTTGACATTTGGGAATGTCAATGACACCATTGTTTGAAACTCCCAGAACCCCAAAATCCTAACAGACCCACTCAAAGTACCAAACCCACCAATACCCAAGTCCCGGGTCTGATACACTGTTCAAAAACATGCTAACAGTCTCATATCTCACACACCCAATAACAGATTCCCACCAAACATGAAATAGACTGCATTAACATGAAGTTCTAGGGTTCTATCAGTAGCCCAATTAATTGGAGGCCTGTTCTGCAGCAACAAATATCTTCTACTGAGGTCATAAAACTAGAAACAAAGAAGCATAAAATGAAAGACCCCCAGATGATGAAAAGTCATGTGGAGGGAGTTCTGAGTACCTTAAGATTGAGAGAGAGCTTCTGTGGTGGATCCATGAGGTCCACAGGAAGATTTGTGAAGTGGGTTCTTGTTATTATGTGGAGAGGAGCCAGGGGAAAGAAAAGTTGAAAGATTTTTATGTTAGATGGATGAGGGTTTAAGAGAGGGAGAAGAAGCATGCTGACTGACTGTGGACATAAACTGAATTTAGCAATGTACGGTTCAAATATTGCCACGTTCTGGGTGGTTGCCGGCTCGAGAAGTGGGTCGGATAAGAAAAGGACTTGGCGAATGGAGAGTTTTAATTGGGGTGGAAGGAATGGGCCCAAATCAATCAATCAATCATACAATTTAATATTCAGAAATGATCACGGTTACTTCTTCACCAACTGTTGTATTGGTGTGTGATATAGGAATTTGCTTGATTGAATCTGTTCATAAAAAAAATTATATTTAATTATTAATAATTTCAGCTTTCAGAATGCTCGCAAATTACTAATTTCGAAGATAATGAATTCTGGGATCCATTTGGTTTTAAATTAGCTAGTGTGACTTGTTTATTTTTTAGAAATTTCTCTAGAAAAATGCCTCCTAATGAATAGTCTAACATAGCCTTTACGGCATTCAATTACAATATATTAAAGACAGTTTTGAATTTAATTTTAACTAGATTCCTTGAATTTTGACTTTGTTATTGAACATTTGTAAGGTAAAAATGTATAGATCAATTAATTTGAACTCATAATCCGTTGATCCTTTTGCTTAAGAATGATTAACCTAACCACTGGGGGTGTACAAAAAATTCATCGATCCGTAAAACCAATTCGATCCAATCCGATCCTTGGTTTTTTAACTGATCCGATTGTTAATAGTTTTGTGACGAATTGAAAAAATTCTAATGTGCTAGTAATGATTTAGTGATGGATTTTATCCTTACTTTGCGGAGTTAAACCAATCTGAACCTTTGTAATAAAATATATATATTTATTTTTACATAAAAAATATTAGTAGGCAATATTTTAACTATTCATCATCCAACTTTTAATCTCAACCCTTCACTTTTCATATAAAATAGTGAAGAAATAGTTGGCACTACTATTAATGAATTAAATGGTTTTAACAAAAACCAAGCCATTCATTTACAGTTTTGTTGATTCAGTTTTTAATAGGCAACGGATTGATTATAGATTACAAATGTTTTAATCCATAAATAATGGATTAGTGATGTATTAGGCTCAATCCAATTCAATCCGAACCGTGTACACCCCTACTAACTACTACAATACAAAATGCTTATGTATATTTGTTTATAAAAAAAATGTCAAAACTAATAAGATGTAACATGAACCCTAGGCACATGGGTCATGCTTGTGCTTAGCATGGGTTATTGTGCTAGTATTAATTAGATGGAGTGTGCTCTAGCCACATGGGTCATGCTTGTGCTTAGCGTGGATTATTTTGCAAGCAGTGACAAATCACAAGCTGAATCTTTTGAATTGCAATAATTACATATGGAATTCCAAATGCTAGTAGGACATCAACCTAAACATTGTCAAAATTTCCATCATGAAAAATTTTTGTCAAAAATTCTTGAAAAAAAAAGCCTCCTAATGAATTGTCTAACAAATACATCATGCTCTTCCTCTTAATTTTCATGCATCTAGGTAGGCCTAAGAAAAATAGAAAATCCAAACAGTATATTGGCTATAATCATACATTGAGATCCAACTTCATTTGTTCATTACATTAAAGGCATGTTTGGTAACAACTTCATCGAAGAAAGAAAACCCGATTTCCAAGGTATTTATCAATATCCATGTTTGGTGCTAATAAATCTCAGATGATTCTGGCATATTCAAATCCTCACTTCTTGTAATTCCTAGATTCTACCTCCCCCCATTGGATTTTCAAATCATGATATCCAAAAGAAGAGATATAAGAGGCTAAATCATCACCCGAAAAGATAGAGTGCTCACGGGTTGGGCTAGTCCGATTGGGCTTAGCCCACCTTGGGCCAGGCTTTGATAGGTTAGTAGGGCCCATTTAATAATTGAGCTGTGCTTAGATTAAGTGATAGAAAGCCCAAAGCCCGACTTGACCCGTGTAGGGAATGCATGTAATTTAATGTAATTAGTATAAACAATTACTAAAATGGTTGCAAAATTGATATATATATATATATATATAATTGCAATTCTTCCTTGCCCTATAGATTAAATGAGTGGGCCAAGGCCTGACTTTTTTGGCCTGTGTCAAGGCTTGCGCCAAGCCTACACCAGTGTTTCTAAAGTTGGGCTGAACTTGGATAGGTAAGTAGGGCCCATTTAATAATTGGGCTCATTTAATAACTAAGTTGAGCTTGGATTAGCTGATAGAAAGCCCTAGGCCAGGCTCGCATATACTTTAATAAAATTAGTACAAACAATTACAAAAATGGCAGCAAAATTGATTAAAAAAATTCTGATTTGGCCCAACCAAATTGATTAAATGGGCTGGCTAGGGCTTGACTTTTATGGCCCATGTTGGGCCTGAACCAAGCCTACGCCGGTGTTTCTAAAGTCTGGCTTGGCTTGGATATACATTAGCCCGGCTGAGCCCGGCCCATGAACTCTTCTGCCAAAAGAGTATACACGGCTTGTGAAAATCCTCAGTCAATTTAGAGTTCTAACAAAGCGTGGAACATGATAAATCCTCAGCAATACAATTCTTAGTGACGGTTTTCAATTTCTAGGCATAGTGAGGAATTCGTGAAACTGCAAATTCCTCACCTATAACCAAACATGCCTAAAGGTTATTTACAGCAAGGTTGGTAAGGGTAAAGAATTTTTTTTTCTATAAAGCTACACTAATTTAAGATTTAATGAGTTTTAAGATTTTTTTTCCTTGAGCTTTTTGACCATTTTCGAAATCATGCCTACTGGACCACTGCATATGCGTATCACCAACATGACCAACATGTTTGGGAAATAAAAAAAATGTGGCCAACGTGTGGGGATGTTTCAATAACCGGATTGGTTACTTTTGTTGATAATTCAAAAACTTTGGAATTAATTATAAAGAAGAATTAACATGGGCAATTGATCTTTCAAGGCTGAGTTGCTAACTTTGAGGCCAACAATTCAATGTTAGGATGATCTAATGGCCCTCATATTTTGCAATCCTTTGGTCTATGCATAGAAATACTAATCCCCCTCTCCTCATCATTCGCCATTGATGCGCACGCAAGGGAGCCTCTCTTATTTCCATACTAAAATAAATCTCAACATGGTAATACAAGCCTAAGTACTTATTTTCGCAGCATGGGTTGTCAAAGGTACAGTACTTCGTGCTTTCATTTTTTTAAAGGTTTTAGGTTAAAAAGTTTAAAAGTGAAAAAAAAGAGAGAGAAGTAGAGGGAGAAAGAGAGATCTTCTTATTAAGAGAAGTGTACATTATAAAGCGGGAGGGGAATCTTATTTATAGAATAAGATTGCTTTCTCCCCAAGCAATTTAATATAGCAGGACTTTAACCCTAAATGCTTTCCTTATCTAATATGGACCCCAAGGTAGGCATGTACTTATGATAATCTCTTATAATACTCTCCCTTGAATGACCATCATTTAATAACAGTTGCCTCATTAAAACCTTGCAAAGGAAAAACCCAATGAGATAAAAACCAAAGTAAAGGAAAAAGAGTACAACATTCTACAAAATTATTGAAATGGTGTTGGACGTGCATAATGTTGCCTGGTTAAAACCTTAACTAGGAAAACCCAGTGGGATAAAAGTTAGAGAAGGAAAAAGAGTACAGCGCACATATGTCTTGGGTAACAGGAAAAAGAGTACAGCGCACATATGTCTTGGGTAGCAGGAAAAAGAGTACAACGCACATATGTTTTGGGTAGCATGCTTCAGGATATCCATCCATGATCAATTACTCTCCCTGACAACAATAATCTTTGCATTGTTTGATTGCATTGTTTGATGATATACTCTACGTATGCGGATTTCATGTACAAGCTTCTGATTTTTCAGAATAATACGTGTTATAGTATTATCTATAAGACAGTAAGTATCCCTATTTTTGTGGTCCATACCTTTAAACAAAAGATAATAAAAAACAAGGGGTAACTAAACAATCAAATGATATAAACTAAAACAAATTCATAAAAATTTCATCAAATTTATAAGAAGTCATCCATTACAAAAATATCCATAAAAACATCCATAAAAAGGTTTATCAAATTAATAAACTGAAAAATAATAAATCATTCAGCATACAATATCCATGAAAAAGTAAATATCTGAAAAAAAATAGCATTCTAAATAGAGATTTTGAGAATATTTATTTTTGGTCTTCCAGACTATTCCAGGAGAGGTTCCGATCTTAGCACTAGCTGCCTCATTGCTCAGAAGTTGGCCATTTTTGTCTTAAAAAAAAATCTCTAGTCTCCAAATTTGTAATATCCAACTGGTAATCATCATTATATAAGACTGTATCCCAATACCAATCTTCCAGATCATTTGACTTTGCAGAATGAATAGAGGCCTTGTATGCTTTATATCGTTGCACCACGTCTTTTGGTGCATGACAATTACGTGACCAGTGCCCATTCCTTTTACATTATAGCAAGGGTCATCAGAATGGTGGGCAGATTTATTTGGTGGATTCTGATGTTGATCCTGATTTTGTTGTTTCTAAGGATCAAACCACTTGTAGTGGTTTTTGAATTTTGGGGGAGGACCTCGAAATTCTCCTCGTTAGGAGAAGCTTTTTTCCCACCTCTTCTGGAGGGATGGTTTCTTCCACGCCCCTTTCCTCTGCCTTTGCTGGAATTAAAATTGGCATTTGCTTCAAGCATTGCTATAGATCCAGTTAGTTTGAAGTTATGATTCTTTATCAAGACTTTGCTATATTGCTTAGCAACAAGGAGACAAAAAATTAGTTCTGAGTATTTAGAGAAACGCAGTTCACGGTACTGCTGCTGCAAGATTACATTTGATGCATGGAAAGTGGACAGCATTTTCTCTAACATCTGCTCTTCCGTAATCTTTTCTCCACACAATCTTAACCTAGAAACAATGTTGAAAAGAGGGGAGTTGTATTCAAATACTAATTTGTAGTCCTAAAATTGTAGGTTTAGCCATTTGTTCTGAGTCACTGGTAATATAACCATCTTTTGGTGATCATATCTATCCTTCAGAGATCTCTAAAGACCTGCTGGGTCCTCCTAAGTGAGGTATTCATTGTTGAAGTCATCATATATATGATGAGGTAAGAAGATAAGTGCCAATACTCTATTTTTCAGGGACTATTTATTAACCTCTTCTATAGTCTCTCCAAGTTTCTTGGATTGTAAGTGTAATTTCGCATCCAAGTACTAATATAAGTAGTTGTCCTTGGTAATGTTAAGAGCTTTAAATTCAAGTTTGGCTAAATTCAACATTATGTAAGAGCTAGAAAAGAAAAATATACATGATCATTGATATGCAAAAGAAGATAAAAGATAAACAATAAAATGTTAAAGTATTTAAAATAAATAAAGGGGTGAGTCATATCAGATCAAGTTGGCCAATTTAAAATTGAAAACATCAGGTTATCAACTTTAATAATCCAAACTAACTGGTTTTGGCAAGGCTTCTAGCTTAATTTGGAACTACAAGTTCATGAATTAGAACTTCAGGTTCTTTAATTTTTGAACTTCAGGTTTTATCAAGATTTTAAACTTGATATTATGGCCTATTGGTTATATTTTTGGATCTAAATATTAAACTTCAGGTTTGATTAGGAAAATGAATCTTCGAGTTCATATTGTTGATCTGAAAACTTCAGGTTTCAGATTTGAATAATCCACAGATCTTCTAGGTTGGATTTAGAAGGAACTTCTAGTTTATACGGAACTGCAGGTCCATATTAATATAGAACTTCACGTTCTTATTTATGATTCATTCTTGATCTCCCTTTATTAAAAAAAAATCATTTATCTCCAAATAAGAGTAATAAGAATAAGAGCATATATATAGTTATTAATAAAAGATTAGAAATAATAAAAATTATTTTACCATTGGATCTTCGTTCTTTTGCTTTTAACATGTAAATCTGCTTGCAAGCTTTTCGTAAGTTCAAATGGATCTTCGATCGGACTCTGGATGGCCAAGATATCGCATAAATGAAATTTATGTCTTTGATTTGGTCAAATAAGATTTGACCGAATGGTGTCGCTTGTTTCATGTAGGATGAGGCGAAAATGTCACAACAGTGACTTGCTCTTCTCTTGTACGTGAAACAGATAAAAGAAGTCTCTTGTAATAGTGTTTTTTTGCAGGTAGATCAAGTAGGGGAAAAAGAAAAATGGAAGGAATGGTGGTAAATGTATTGCACGTGGACTGAGGTGCATAGACTGAGCAGTGCTAATAACGTGATAAAAAGAGAGAGAGAAGTAGAGGGAGAAAGAGATATCTTCTTATTAAGAAATGTGTACATTATGAAGGGGACGGAGGTCTTATTTATAGAAGAAGATTGCTTTCTTTCTAAGCAATCCAATATAGTAAAACTCTAACTCTAACTGCTTTTCTTATCTAATGTGAGCCCCAAGGTGGGCATCCAATTATGATAATCTCTTATAACAAAGAGATAAATATAAAGAAAAGTATGATACATAGATTTAAGTGATTTGGACAAACTTAACTCAGAAAAGAGATCCATTTGAATCTTTTTAACTTGAAGGTTTTTTAATTGGATTGCATTCAAAACTTTTACAAATTTTTTATATAAGAAAAAAACCAAAACACTATATTTTTTTATATTTTAATTAAAAAATATATATATATAAACTATATAGAAATATAAAATGGACTGCAATGAGGTGAAACAGGATGTGTCATGCCCGTGTTGTGTGGTGCTGACATACCGCCTAGAGGGCCATGCCATCCTGTCCTGTGACACATTGACTATTGTGTTGGGCAGCGCCACGGCATAGGGCCCATTTAGCACCTCTATGTGCAAGACCACAATTAAACTACATTTCCCCTTTCCTACCTCCCCGTAGGAATTTGGTTGCCACACTAATGCGAACATTAACATAATTTTTAGGGTTTTGCTCACTAAAATGTCATTGCACCAAATAATTGAAAGAGGAGAAACGTGGAGAAACAAAGGAAGCTTTTGCTTTTCTTCTGTGAAAATGTCATTCCACAAACACGGAGTATTCATATGCCATAAATTTTCTCCACACCCCCAATACACCAAACCCATCACCATCTCCCGGACACACAGCCCAATAATAATAATAATAATAAGTAAGTAACCGGACTTATACTTTCCTCTTAATCGCCAACGTACACTGACCCATTGATGATTATAAATAAATGAAAATAAGAGTTACTGGTTATTCTCAAACTCCAAAAATGAAGTTTAAAAAGCAATCTTATCCGCTTGAATTTGTTTGGATGTTGCTGCCCACCGCATTACTATCCTCTGAGGGGAGGTCGGAACTTTGGCTCCCATGTCGTGTGGAAAAACAGCTTAAAAGAAGGCTTTTTTTCTGCTGAAACTACTGCCTGCACCAAATGCCTCACGCTAGGCACCAGAGTTTCCAGTGCCCTGTTGAAAGTGTTTATCGCTGAAAACGGGGATGCACACACAGCCGCTAAAAATTCGCACTAGACATTGGAAAATTAATCCGTTCATTTCCACTCAATTGTGGAATCCTTGAGCTAAAGCTAAAAACTTCTGTGTTTAATGTCCAACCCGGCAGTCAATTGGCCCCAATAATTGGGCTAGGTGGGACTAACTTTTTGGGCCTTTCATGAAATACTAGAAAAACTTGCCAATATATAATAAATAATATTAAGATAATAAAAATATTAAATAATATTTAGCCTAAATTATATTAAGGTGGTCATAATTAAACCTATAATAATAATAATAATAATAAATAATTGATAAATCCCAAAAAGAAAGCA
Source organism: Sextonia rubra (assembly GCA_037013555.1). Taxonomy (NCBI): domain Eukaryota; kingdom Viridiplantae; phylum Streptophyta; class Magnoliopsida; order Laurales; family Lauraceae; genus Sextonia; species Sextonia rubra. The sequence continues at coordinate 15,871,408 of JASUAD010000011.1, forward strand.
CTTTAATTTGTTTGAAATAAGTAGAGTATTTTACTTCAAACATACATTTGAGATCAAAAGAATACAATTATAATAAAAATAAAATTTGATAAAAAAACACCATAGAAATATAAAATGAAAACAAAACTCTATAGACAATCTAATAATCAAAATAACTTACAAGAAACGAATAAGCTCATGAAACACTATGCATAAAAATAAAAAATCGAAGCTAAAAAAACATGAGAAAAAACATAAATTCATAAACACCTATCACCATGGAAAATAAGGGGCTATTTGTGCAGCTACGTTTTCGGTGGGATATCGACCTCGATTTCTCCGTGCCTCGCGGGGGGTGTTTGGTAAAGCGACAATTTTCATGGGAAAATCGTCATAAATGGCTTGGTCTCATCATTGGAGAAGAAAGGAAAGTCTGATCTTTGATGGGAGGAACCAGATCAGTGGAAGAGGCCTCTTCTAAAAAAGGCACCCAAAAAAACCCAAAAAGAACCCATCAAAATCGAAAATAAATAAAATATAATTATAAAAAAACAACATTAAAAATACCAATCAAATACATAGATAATAAAGAGAGAGAGAGAGAGAGAGAGAGAGAGAGAGAGAGGGAAAAAGAGAGATCTTCTTATTGAACGAGAGAGGTGTACATTATAAGGGGGGAGGGCGGTCTTATTTATAGAATAAGATTGCTTCCTTTTCAAGTAAACTAATATAGTAGGACTTTAACCTTAACTACTTTTTTTTATCTAATGTGGGCTCCAAATGTGGGCATTCACCCATAATAATATCTCTTACAATACTCCTCTTGGATGACTACCATTCAATAACAGTTGCCTCATTAAAACCTTGCAAAGGAAAAAACCGAGTGGGATAAAAAACAAAGTGAAGGAAAAAAAGTACAATGTTTACAAAATCATTGAATTGGTGTTGGACGTGCATAATACTACATCGTTAAAACCTTAACTAGGAAAACCTAGTGGGCTAAAACCTAGAAAAGAAAAAATAGTACAACGCACATATGTCTTAGGTAGTATGCTTCAGGATGCCTACCTCGATCAGTTACTCCCCCTGACAACAATAACCTTTACATCATTTGATGATAAACTCTACGCATGTCGATCTCATGTACAAGCTTGTGGAATGTTGACTTTGGTAATGACTTGGTAAACAAATCAGTCAAGTTGTTGTCTGAATGAACTTGCTTGACTTTTTGTTCTTCTAAAGTTCATGTGTGAAGAAGAACTTTGGTGCAATATGTTTCGTCTTGTCACCTTTAATGTATCCTTCTTTAATCTATTTAATACATGCCTCATTGTTTTGATAGATAATGCTTAGGGTACTTGTATTTAGAGGCAATTGATAAGAACTACGAATGTGCTGAATTAAAGATTTTAGCCACATACATTCCCTGCTGGCTTTATAGAGAGCTAAAATCTCAGTATGGTTAAAAGAAGTAACTACCAAAGTTTGTTTAGTAGAGAGCTAAGAAATAGTACCACTACCACTAAGAAAGACATAACATGTCTATGATCGACCTTTATGAAAATGAGAGAGATATCTTGAATCTGCATATCCTACAAACTTGGAATCTTTACAATAAAAGAGTTGTAAATCAATTGTACCACGCAAGTAGTTTAAGATATGTTTGACACTAGTCCAGTGCCTTTGTGTTAGGGCAGAACTGTATCTAATAAGTAGATTCACTGATAATGAAATATCTAGTTTAGTGCATTGTGCTAAATCACTACAAGAAAATCCAGTTTTGCCATTGCACTCAACACATCGGCCATTTGTAAAACTGTGTCAGCAAAGGTTTTCCCAACGCACTATACCTGCGTCGGTACAACGTCGGCTACCTAAGGCGGGCAAATCAATTCCCGATGCAATAATGTTAAGTGTCGGAAATGATAAAGTCTTTTACCGACGTAATAGTGCGTTGGTTACAACGTCGGCAATGCTAGTAGCGTCGGCATTCACACCTCAGGGCCGACGGCTAAAAGCATCGACTATACATTTCAAACACCATTAGTAGCGTCGGTAAAAGTTTTTAATGATGCACTTACACGTCAGGTATTCTTTTGCAGATGCCATTAGTTGTGTCGGTAAAAGTGTTTAATGACACACTGCGTCGTGTATTCTTTTGTAGATGCGATTATTGCGTCGGTAAAATTGTTGAACGACGCACTTATGCGTCGGGTATTCTTTTGTCGGTAAAATTGTTTAACGACGGACTTCCTTGTCGAGTATTCTTTTGTAGACGCTATTAGTTGCATCGATAAAAGTGTTTAACGACGCACTTCCATGTCTGGATTTAAAATAAAATTTGTCATAATCTATTATCCTCCTATTCAACGACACTTAAAGTGCATTGGTAATGAACATACTGAGTTGGGAAATCTTTTTATTGCAGGCATTTAGAAGCCAAATTCACCTCATTTTTTGCAATGCATATAGTGCGTTTGGGAATAGGTTTTCTTATTAATTAAATACAGCGATTGTAAAATTAAAAAAAAATTTATTCAAATCTAAATTTAACATTGCACAACCATAAACATTGATAAACTTAAAACAACCCCACATTCATCATGCAATAATAAAAAACAAGGAGTCATTAACTAATTAAAACCAACTATAAACACATCTATACCACACAGATAATAACATCTTCTATCAAGAAAAATAATGTAAAGTAAATCCTAAATAAAATCCTATCATCATCAAACATTCAAAATATACCATGAAACATGGCCACTCAACAACAAAACGAACTCATAGGGAGGACCCATGCCAATTTATAAAACTAGAAATCTCTAGTTTTCAAAGGAGCCCAAACCGTCCATATCGACCTGAGAAAGCAGCATCTTAATTTGATTTTGCATTTGAACTTGTGTAGCTGCTTGATCTTGCAGTTGTTTCTGCGACTCTTCATGCTGTCGCTGCAACTCTTTTTGTGCTCTCAATGACTCGGCTAACCGCTACCGTAAGTTGATCATCTCAGGCCCCATTGAAATACTATAGAAAGATGATGATGGGCCCCTTGAGCGGTACCCTTGCCTCCTCACGACTCTCTTTCCTAGTAGATCCTCAATCACTTATTGCTCAGCCACTCAAGAGTTAATTTCAGACTACGATAATGCCACCTCCATTCGTTGCTGCATTCTTAAAGCATTCATATATGTCAGGTAATATATGTTAGGAAACTAAGATAAACAATGATATACAATATCGAATATTCAACAACTCACATGTGTCTCCTCAGCATGATTTGTTATCCATCGGTTTTTCTTCGTGTTGTAGTGTCGATGCCGATATACATCAAGTTTAGAAGGAGGAGCCTGCTGCTCATCTGCATGTATGAGCGAGAACTGGGCTGCAAATGATCGAAAGCTAGATGTATGAGTGGTTTTCAATTTACTTCGTCTCTCTGAATTCCTATGTGACTTACGCTGAAAATTACAAGTAATTGACAATGTAGTTAGCTTATTGAAGGTCTTTACAACTTTCTACAATATATATGACCAAAGGAGATTAAACAGACTGGTGGTTTTTCCATGAAATAGGCTTCGTGTCTGAAAAAGCCGAGTAAGTTTGGGAAATCTTCGCTGTGTGATGTCCAATACTCTTCCAGTATGAAAGACCACCCTGAAATTCAATATTTGGCATTTCTTCTAGACCCTTTGTGCAGTTTTCTTGTTACCTCTATTTGTAGAGTAGGGATTGGACCACTTGGATCTTTCTATTTGGAATGTTTTTAGGCGCTTCCTGCATAGTAGGGACTGGACCACTCTAGCAAGGTGTGCTATTTCTTCTTCTACTCTATTCAACAGAAAAAATAACTCTATTCATTTGCTAGGACTCTCTTCAACCAAAAAAATAAAAATAAAATAACTCACTTCATAGGTTTCATGAGATTGTAGCTTTTGGAGGAGAAGGATAAATATTTCATGAGATCAAAGACACTTCTAATAGATTTCATGAGATCAAAGACACTTTTAATAGATTTTGAAAGAAATTGCTATGACTAGATTAGCAATGACCCTTCAGTTTCCTTCACAAAACTAAATACCTTATGAATCCATAGAAGAACAAAACTAAAAACCCTTCAGTCTCCTCTGTTTTGTGAGTCTACACCCAACTCAGTGATCTGTGAGTTGGCCATTCTTGCAACTTAGCTAGCTTCCTTTTAGGATTGGCAACAAAACCCTGATTGTATACCATCTTTCCTTGATTTTATGATCCATTCAAAATTGTTGTAATTGTAGAACAAGGCAACAACCACCACATTCCATTTAGTCAGTATGATTTTTATTAACATAGGAGGAGCTGAGACAATAAAAAACAGCCATTGGATTATTGTTGATGTCCAAGACATAGCTGAAGCATTGTTGTTCGTGTATTTCATCGATGGATTGGACTAACTAGTTCAGTATAGAACTATATAAGATTATATTTTGAAGATGTTTATTTGATTTAGGGGTATGTTTGAAAAGTCATGGCTGCCGCCCAATTTCCAATTGTCTGTATCGTGCATTTAGACAATAGAGGAATTAGCAACATTGCTTCCAAACACTAACCCAAAATCCACTATTTCTGTCCAATCATATCAGGTTTATATCTTGTAATTTATGTGGCTAAACAGCAGGGTGATTTGATGACTCTACAAGGATTTATGTGTAATGTGTTCTACCATCTCTCCTAATGGATTATCTCTGTTAACTTTTGTTTTTCACTCTATTTTCTTACACTAGTTTATCTTAAATATTTGGCCCTCTCTTCTTCACTGGAGGAGTTTTAGGCAATCATTTTCAAATCTTGGTGCCTTCAACAAAGGTAAAGCTTTTGGATACAAGCTAGTGGAAATGATAGGCTAGAAGCCCTCAATAATCCTAGACCCATCAAGTCGGAAGCATTTATCCAAGGTCAAAGGAAATATTGAATTTAAAGAGGTCACTTTCAGCTACCCATCTCGACCAGACATTCTCATCTGTAAAGATTTTTCCATAGTTTTTCCTGCAGGGACTGTTGATGTCGTTGGAGGCAGCGGATTAGGAAAGAGCACTATCATTGCTCTAATAGAAAGGTTCTATGATCCTAATCAAGGCAATTAAGTTTATCCCATGTTAGAGAAGTGTCAACTTTTTTTGGGGGTAAGATATGGCATTAGTTCCCTACGAATGACAGTAAGGCTTTTGTTCCATAGATCAAAGGTGTTCTCAATCTAGAAGGAGGATGTGTTGGCATGGTACTGGAAGTGGATCACAAATCAGTTGTAAGAGAGAAACTGCAGTTTGGAAGGGTTTGAGAATCAAGATCCCGGTAATGGGGAAGGCCTGAGTAGGCCTGGTTGAGGCTGAGGAGTTTATTTGTTTGTGTTCTTAATTGGATCATTTCACTATTTACTCTACTTCGGTATATCATTATACTATACGTTTGCTCTTCCCTTGTAGCATATTTTGCCCTCAAGAATACAAAAATACAAAATTCATTATCCAAAAAAAAAAAGACTTAGATCATATAGAATAATGCATCCAACACAAAAGGCAAGGCAAAAACTACATCTAGAATTTCCACACATACGCACATAGGATAGGTAGCAAGCAGTACAGGGTCCACTGACTAAACAACAGTCACAACCACCTAGACTCTCCAACAATGATAGATGGAGACCAAAGAACTCAATACCTGAGAATATATAATGAAAATAGCATTGCACAAAAAAGAAAAAAAAACCAGATAGTGAAAGGAAATTCTGGAGCTTATGCCTCTCTAATTCGATTCTAAGAGATGGCTAGGAGCATAGACTTTGGTGTTTCATCAACTCATCAATCTCGCTCTTCATGCCTAAGCACAAAGATGATTCTAGGTTTATACTTCAATCCAAAAAAGGAAACCATGATTCTCTAGAGAGAGAAATACAGGACACAAAGAGATTGTGACTGAATTGGTTTCTGCTGGAACACTATGAACCTATGAACACAAAAGCCCTAGATGGAGGACATGGGGATGGGTTCCACCCAAACCTCTCCAACCTTGATGAAGGCTACATACTAGTAGGCCTTACCAAGAAGGCTTCTAAACATGGCAGAGGCTAGAGATTATGATTGCATTGAAATTCATAGGGTAGCTATGAAACAAGCAAATGAACAGTAGCCGCAGCAAACTCCACCCCAGCATGACCCACACCCCCCATCATCTTCAGAAGCACATGAAAGGATGAAATCTAGAAGAAACCAGAGAAGCATCCCATCAAACACACCCCATCCCACCCTCCCACCCCCACAACCTTCTCCAACTACCTTAGCAACTACCTTCTCAAACCCAAGCCTTGATCCAGATCCAATTCCAAACTCAAATTTAGGATGCCTCCAACTACCTTCATTGAAGAATGCTGCTGCCATTGTAAAACTTGATAGTCTAGAAGCAGGCACTACTGAAAACCAACCAGGAGAGGAGGCCAAAACTACAGGCGATTTGGAAACGAAGAAACATAAGCTTTTGGAATGTGGAACTACAGCAGATTTAGTGAAGGTTTGTACAATATGCAATGTCATTTGTAATAGCAAGACAGTGTACAACTTCCACATATCAGGATAGAAACATACTGCTCCGATGAGGAAGCAGACCATTGAAATCGTGAAATCAGTAATCAGCCGTCAATTTGTTTTTGCTATAGAAGTGACATTAAGTGGTGGGCCTAAACTGGTTTCTGCCGGAACAGTATAATAAGGAAGGCAGTGAAGACTGTTTCTGCATGATATCGGTTCTGTTGGAATAGTATAATAAGGAAGTGACATCTGGTCTCTACTCCTAAGAAGCATGGACACGGATACGGGACACAGATACGACACGACACGGATACGTTGACACGGCATTTTTCAAAAAAGTAGGATACGGACACGTTGGGGGACACGTTAATAATATATATTAATATATGTAATCATCTACTAAAAAATAATATCATTTTAACTTTTTAAATCAATTTAGCAATCAAAAAATAAAAATTCAAGTACCAACTAACAAACAGATCAAATTATCAAATATCAATACAGTACTATAATATAATTCATAATCATTAAACATGAAATATCCACAGTTCCATAAAATCCATATAAAGAAAAGGGCAGATCATCTCTTTTCCCTCCCTAAAAAAAAAAACAAAAAGCAAAAAAGAAGCCTATCTTGAGGCCTATTCTTTAGTGAAATATTTATTTGTCTTTAGCTTGTGATATGGTTAATATTTACAATCATACATTTTTCTAGGGTACAAAATTGTCATATATCAAGTTTACAAAATTTAATAACCACATGTTAACAAAGTGTCTAAGAGATATTAGCCACATGTTTATTTTTTAGTCATAGACACGGGCTAAGAATTGTGGGACACGTTGTGAAAAGAGTGTCGAACAAGTGTCCGAAATTAAAATTTTTAGTTCTTAATTATGGACACGGCTAAATAGTATCGGACACGTGTCCGAGAGTGTCCGAGGAGTGTCGGTGTCCGACACGTATCCGACACGGACACGTCACTTTCTTAGAAGTGTCCGTGCTTCTTAGCTCTACTCAGATGAGGAAGCAGACCACTAGTTTCCCTCAGTTGAGAGGCAAAGGTAACATCACAAGGAAGGCAGTGAAAAGTTTTGTTAGAGGCAGTCAAAATATATCAATTTGTTAAAATTAAATTTCTATGAAAGCTTGGCTAAAAGGAAAATTCCCTTGAGGAGTTTTATGAAAAAGTTGAAGAACAAGGAAATAAGAGGCATTCCAACACAAGGTGTTTTGTGTAGTTTCTATGAAAGCTTGACTGAAATGTGTTTCTAACTCTTGTATAAGACTACAAGAACTTGGAATATATTGAATTCATATAATGATTCCAATGGAGAGAGCCAAGGTTAAAAGCAAGAAACAGGATGGGCCACCAATGAAGCTTCCATGCCCAACTAAACCATCTACTAATTGTTATGATACAAACACAATCCAAAAAGCAATTCAAAAGCAGCCAAAGAAACAAACACCCAACACACCCACACTTTATATAATTTAGTTACCTTCCACTCGGGTGTCTCCCATTTGTTCTCCATCAGCCATATCCATTGGGCGGCGTTTTGTGTATCATATGGGCACTGCTTCGAATCATGCCTTTTTTCCAACAACTTCTTATACGCCTTGTGTAGCTCGGCCCTGAACTCCCTATAAATATGCATTGCTAATTTCCCTGTAGCAGCTGCCACACATGCATTGGCCTTCTAGTCGCCAAAGTTATACTTTTACTGTCAATTTGAACCCATAAGTGGGATAAGTAAATAATAATGCCTTTGAATAGAGATTAGGAAGTAAAAGATTGTTTAGTACCACCACTGCAGTTATGATTTGAACATAGATTAGGAAGTACAAAATTGTTTTAGTACCACCACTGCAGTTATGATGGCCTCCTTGCACCTATCATCAATAGTTCCCCATGTTTCTTTGTGCAAAGGTGCAAGCTTGCAAATGTGACTCCCTAGCTCGACTGCAAATGTAGAGGCATTTACACCCTCGAATGCCCCTGATAGTGCACCTAGTGGAACAGGTATCCTATTGCCCAGAATCCTCATCCTCCTCTCTGACTCATGGCCCACCACCCTGCCCCATACACGTTGAGAGGATGATGCTACAACCACCACAAATAAATATGAGTTATTTAATGACAAACAAATGAAATATCAGAATAAGTCTGGAAAAAACAATGGGGCCCAATATGTCTTACAAAACTACTACCCGTAGTAGACGGGCTAGGCATAACAGGTTGGTTGCCATCGATGTTAGGTTGACTGATGCCATGATCTGGGACCATGTCCTGAGTGTCTGTACTGCATTGGTTGCAGTTTGCCGGGCCCATGTGAGCAACCTGAATAACACAATAAGTGAGTATAATATAAAATATCATAACTGTCTCACATTTGATGTTAGATATAATAACCTCATCTTTAAACTCTTCTTCATTTGAGGAACTCAGCTCTTGCTCGCTCCTAGATGGTCTATACTCCATGTCGATGTCATCATCTTTGTCTTTATGTGATGGTATCCATCAAGATGGAATATGAAGTGCTCGTTCTAAATGCCATGCACTTAGCTCACTCATTTGAGTTATACTCCTTTCAATATTCAATTTTCTAGCTGACTCATAGGCATTCTTCTTCTAAGTCAATGCTCTGGGTTTGACAAAAAATTTTCTTTTCTTTGGCATTTTTGGCCACTATGATTAATAAATTGACAAAAAAATAACCACATATTATAAAGTAAACACACAGTAGTTAGCCGATTGAAAGGTAAATTAATGATTACATTGCATTAAAATTCTTGTCCACACACATGAAAAAATAAAATTTACATATCATAATTCCATATCAGAATCAATTTCAGGGTCGGACTGATCAGTTTTCTCTTCATCTATGTACTCTGCCAATGTTTCATCCTCATCACCATCATCATTGGCAATTGGTTCATCATCATTAGCCGTTGGTTCATTATCCTCAGGGATGATCTCTGGTTCAATGTCATCCTTGGTGTGATAAAAGGAAAAATCCTCTTGAATAGGGATTGAAACAGTTTTAGTGGCTTCTTCTTGTTGATATGGCTCGTTTATCACATTTTCTTCTCTATCTTCATCTCACTCTTGCACATCCCAAACTCCCCAGTGCTTGACCTGTTCCACGACTTTCCAATTTGGGCCTAATTTAGTATCATCGATGTAGAACACTTGATTTAGCAAGATAAAGGGATCCTTCTCATACCACCGATCCTTAACGTAAATACTAGTCACATGTGTATCAATTTGTATTTTAGATTTATGACCAGTATTATACCATTCACATTTGAACGAAACCACTTTAGCACCAGTGATGTATGAAAATTTATAAATATTGGTCACATAATAGAAAAAGTCAAAATTTTCCTCATTATGGTCCCCCTCCACAACCAACCCGCTATTTCGGCTCTTGTGACGGTTGTCACGGTCTCTAGTGACGAACCGGATGCCATTAACCCTACAACCCGAATATTGATGCACCAGACGGTTAGGACCATTTGCCAATGTCCATAGTTCATCGACTGCTTTTAGAGATCCTTGAGATCTTAGTTGATTCATCTGTATTAACATAAAAATTAGACACACGAGTTTTTAATGTTTCGGATTGATAACATTTATTGTACAAATATTTTACATATATGATCTTTGAACCATCCAGAAAATTCTTCCCATTGTATATTAGTGATGTTGCATCCGTCGGGCTCATTCACTTGCCTCTTGTGCTCCTTACTCAGGGGGTTAGTGACACCTAAATTAGTGTGACACATTGGAAGATCAGAAAGTTTATATGTAATGCATACAATTAGTTAAACTGAACCACTTACTCTTGATAAGTTATGACCTCCTGAGTATTATACAACACAAACCAATGAGCCATGTGGCGTTCCCTATTAAACACGTTGGGAGCCCTTGTGATAGGTGCAAAGGGATAAACGTGTTGCTTGAAGACATCTAACCTTGAACCTTGTTCGCCCCCATTGTCATTGCGTTCTTTAGGAACTTCTTCTTTTAGGTACATCTTGATAAAATTAACACTCTCTTTGGCAATATATGCCTCTATGATCAAACCCTCTGGCCAAGCTCGATTGGTGACATAATCCTTCAGGGTTCCCAGAAACCTTCAAATGCATAAAACAACAAGCTAAAAAAATTGAAATACGACACCAATCAATAATATAAATATGGTAAACGTAATCACCTCTTGATTGGATACATCCATCGATATTGTACGGGCCCAGCAAGCCTAACCTTACACGGTAAATGAACTGCCAAATGAACCATCACATCAAAGAATGCCGGAGAAAGAATCCTCTGCAACTTACACAGTATGAGAACTATCTTTTTCTCAAGTTTTTCTTGGTGGCTCCATTTTAATGTCCTCGAGCAAATATCCTTAAAATTGTTGCCCAGCTCAAATAGTGTTGTGCATATCACTTTGTTCATATACCCACGCATACCAATCGGGAGAAGATGGTGCAGAACAATATGACAACCATGGCTTTTCAGGCCACTAATCTCCCATTCTTTGATGTCACACACTTAGAGAGGTTTGTAGCATAGCCATCTAGGAACTTGATCAATTTTAGATATTGATAAAAACCATCTTTCTCCTTCGGTCCTAATGTGTAGCACGCACGGGGCTTCTTAAAGGTTCCATTGCCTCTTTTGCATAGATGCAATTTTGGCCTAATGTTCATATCTTCCAAATCCCGATGGGCATACTTTGTGTCCTTGCTCTTCTTGTCTATGCCCACCATTGTGTAGAGGTGATTTTCACATATATTCTTCTCTATGTGCATGACATAAATGTTGTGTTGGAGCTTTAGGTTTTTAAAATATGGTAGTTCATAAAAAATGCATTTCTTCGTCTAGTTCAAGTCTTCAGGATCACGGGGTCTTTTCTTGTTGCTAGAGTGCTTCCCAAACTTTGTATCTAGCAACCGTTCCAATTGTGCTTGTACCTTTTCTACCTGTGGCAACTCCAATGACTTCACCCGATTCTCAAACTTACCATTAAAGTCCTTACTACATTGCCAACTATGCTGCTTAGGCAAGTAAGCCCTATGGCCCGTGTAAGCAAGCTTCTTTTCAACTTGACTGATAAGCAATCTTCATTACAAATGGGATAAGCCTTGTAGCCTTCGGTAGACTAGCCAGACAAGTTACCATATGCAGGGAAGTCATTTATGTGCACAACACAGCCGCATACAGTCTGAAGCTCTACTTGCTGGAGGCATCGTAAGTTTCGACTCTATTCTCCCGCAACTCCTTCAACTCATCAATCAAGGGTCGAAGATAAACATCAATATCATTCCTAGGTTGATGTGGTTTAGGAATCAGTAATGACAACATGAAGAATGGCTCCTTCATGCAGACCCAGGGGGGCAAGTTGAATGGCATAAGTATGCCAGGCCACATACTGTAGGACGTGTTCATGTCCCCGAAAGGGTTGAACCTATCAAAAGCTAGCCCCATCCTCATATTATGGGTCTCCCTTACAAAATCAAGGTGCTTCTTATCAAAATCCTTCCATTCCTGACAATCGGCCGGATGCCTACCTATCCTGTCATCTTTGCGTTTATCACTGTGCCATCTCATGTGTGTGGCAGTCTTTCTGGACATGTAAAGTCTCCGCAACCTCGGTATCAATGAGAAGTAATGTAAAACCTTGTAAGGGATCTTCTTACCCTTCCCATCATTTAGCTTGTACCTGTGGGAAGTAATGTAAAACCTTGTAAGGGATCTTCTTACCCTTCCCATCATTTAACTTGTATCTACACTCCCTGTATACTCGGCATTTATCCAAATTTGCATTTTCCTTCCAAAACAAGGCGCAATCATTTTGATAAGCATCAATGTGCTCATATCCCAGTCCCAAGTCACGCAGTATCTTCTTCGTTGCGTACATTAAATCGGGAACCAAATTACTATTTGGTAGGAGTGCCCTCTGTATCTGCATCACATTGTTGAACAACTTGTTGCTCCACTTTCCCTCTACCTTTTGCATTATCATTTTAACAACAAAATCTAGCAGAGTGTTATCTGGAGAGTAACCCGGGTACATAGGGCGCTAAGAAGCATCCAACATCCTTTCAAAGTGATGCATCGCATTACTCTGGACTACCTCAACGTTGGTGTAAGTTCCCATGTAATGGTCTTCCATCATTTCTGGATAGTCATCCCAATTTCATCATCACTCTCATCCCCATCTTTTGATTCAACCACTTCATCCACAGGAGGTGTTATTTCTCCGTGGTAGATCTAAGTCTTGTAGGATGCATGCATCTCCCAATGGCAAATATGAAAGTTCACAGTTCCATAGTCAAACCTACGATTGTTCTTGCAAACCCTACATGGGCACCAAATCTCAATAGCATCTCCCGCATTTGCCTTTGCAAATTCAATAAATGACTTTGCCCCATCACAATACTCCCAACAAATTCTCGCCATGGGATCTTCACTAGCCAGTGTCGTCCAAGTCTTGTCCATATTTTAACAATGGTTAATCAATAAGCTAATCAATTCACAGATGAAATCTAAGGAAAAACAAATGGAGGTCTTGATTTAACAACTGACCTTAGAGAGAATTAGAAAGAGAAGTGCAGTGGTAGTGCTGAATAACAATTAGAGAGAGAAATTGCGCTTGCAAAATTTGGGGCAAGGGTTAACAAACATTAGGGCTATAAATTTAGCCAATATATAGAGAGAATGAGAGTTAACAACTTCAACAGAGAGTAAAAGCAAAGGATTTTGAGCTACATTATTAGAAGAACATAGCTTGCTTCAAACACAAAAAAATTTTATTATTACATCTGAGAAAACCACATACCCAATCATTTCTCCTTCAAAACACAACCAATGATGAAATTAAAAATACATGGAATAGAACCAAAAGGAAAACCCAATTCACTCAACTAAAACGTCTACAAATAGTTGAAACTAAGATTAATTTGAGGGTAACAACAAGAACAGAGACTACAAAACTAAAATGAAGTTACCATAACTCATTTCACTCAACTTTCAATTACGATTCCAAGTTACCAACATCATTCAAAAACTCACCTACTCAACTAAAATTCATTTAAACTAACTTGAAAACTTGTCTCTACATATTTGTGTCAAAAATATCATATATCCACATGCACATGTAAGATTCTTCATTAAATCTTTATTGTAAAACTACATTAATTTGGTGGCGACAAAAAACAGAGACTAGAGAACTACTTTGAAGGTGATAAGTAGCACTAGCAAATTATGAAAACCAAATAATTGGTAGTCAAGTATAGTGACTTCTAGCACTCAAGTTGTCTCATGTTGATGGGTGACAAGAGGTGAAAGTGTGGATGGAATAAGTTTTGACCCCTTGTCATGCAACTCATGCAATTAAAACCCACTTGGTTGATGTTCCAACGGCCATTTGATGCATTAGTAATTTAAGGCTTTGAATTGGAAAAATCAAACAATCAATTTTTTTTTCTTTTGACCTTGCCAAATCATTAGCACCACACATCATGAGGACAACAAATTTTGAACTCTGATGAAGGAAAAAAAGGATTGCAATGGACTTCCAAGGACGCATAGGCAAAAAAGAGAACCAAATACATCCTATCATACATGAGGAAAAATTGTGTTTACATAATCATGGGTAAGTTTAGTTTTTAGGTTTTCAGTTTTGATAATCATGCGATTATTCTGAATATATTTTTGGGCATCAACAATAGAAAAATCAACATAAAAAAATTCTAGAAGAAGCATGAAAAACCCAATAATCAAAACACCCAAACACAGAGATGGAGAAAGAGAAAGAGAGATGGAATCCAAACCCACAAGAGCAATGGAGGAGAGGAAGAAGAAGATGTAGTCCAAGTAAGTTTTTTTAGTTCATTCCTTCTCCACTGCTTCACTTTTCTTTGTCTTCTTCTCCTTCTCTGCTGCTGCACGATTCTTTTTTTGCTTGATGACAAAAATCAGAGATGGGAGTTTAGTGGTTGGTGAGGGAAAACATAGAGGGTTGGGCAGTTGGCTGGGTTGGGGTTTTGGCAGTGTTGATTGGGGCTTACAATGGGAAAAGAGGCTGTGGTCTGTTTCATGGAAAGATGTTGTCCCCCCATTTTGAATCAACTGAAATAGATGCCCTAGAACCCAGAAAGCTACATGCAAAATCCATCTCTCCCTTCTATATCTATATTTCAATTAGCTCATAGAAATGCCATGGCCTATCGAATCCCCACTTGATATTTCTTTCAATCTTTCACAGTTTCTTATGCCTGTCAAAGATCATAGAAAGTTTTAAAAGATTAAAAGTAAGATGAAGATTAAAAGATCATCGAACTTCATAACATTGTTGATTCATATTGATTAGTCAGATTCAACTCTGTTGATAAAGATTAAATCCATGTCACATGCTTGGATTGTTCATTGCAAAACCAAGAAACAGAACAAAATGATAGTAAGTGAGAAGAAGAAGAATTGATCGATTTCCAGTGAGTTGATTCAAAGGTACTATTGCAAAAATCAATGGCAGATTCGGCTGGGACTTTTAAAAATCAGGGTTTGAGAGAGGGAAAGAAGTAGTTAGGGAAAAGGGGGAAGGGCACCTCCAGTAGCATCACATCCCCCTCACAATGTATCTTTACAACAGGCTGGGCTCACCGAAGAGGATGTCAATGAAGAGCTTCCTCATGGGGTAATGGACAGAGTGGCTGAGGTTGGAGGCAAAGAGCGAGTGGTAGACAAAGCGAAAGGAGTGGAGGGGATTGCAGTGCTGGGAGAGAAGGGCGAAAAAGGCATTGGTCGAGTTGTTAAGGAGGGCGGTGGTGAGGAGGCTGCATGCGGCGGAGATGGGGGTGGGGGAGGCTCGCTGGGTGCGTTTTTTGGTAATAAAGCGGCCGTTGAAGACGCCAGTGGCCGGGCTTCTGCGAGCGGTGGGGTTGGCGTGGATGTAGATGTTGAAAAGATGGTCCTGGCCATGGAAAAGCACTCCCAGAGTGGGGCGAAGGGGTTTCGCAGAACTGAGGATGGTGTAGGGGATGGGTCTTGTTTGAGCAGAGAGATTTGAGAAGAGCAAGCGGCTTGTGTGGGTTTTATTACAAAATATGCCTCGACGTGCATCTCAAGCATCGCCCATTATTTTCTCCGATGCATTATCAGCGTCGGCAAAAAAATTTTATAATCTTCGACGCATCTAATGCGTTGGTTTTACTAAATTATTTCCCGATGTTATTATGCGTTGGTGAAAAACCAATTCATGTCGGTTGAAATTTCCTTCCAAAATCCAGATGGCACCATCCTATCACCCGATGAAATTTTCCGACATATACAAAGTAGCGTCGACTAATCCTTTTGCCAACGCTATGGTGCATCGGCTAAGCACATTTTTAACAACGTGTTTAGACTACGTCGGCAAATTTAGTCAGCAAAAATGCAAGTTCTTGTAGTGAATACATTGAAGCACCAATAACACTTAGGTATTGTACTTCAGGACCCAATACCTTTTCATGTTCCTCAACTAGACGATATGGATCTTTGTTTATATCTAAAGATTGAACAACCATGGGAGTATTTAGTGGATGTGCTTTATCCATACCAAAGCATTTCAAGACAGTTTTGGTCTAATTAGACTGATGGACTAATATTCCACTAGAATTTTTCTCGATCTGCAGGTTGAGAAAATTTTGTTTTCCTAAGGTCTTTTATTTCATACTCTCTTTTCAAATAATCAGTAGTTATTTAGAGCTTTTCTGGAGTCTCAATCAAATTTATGTCATTGACATAAACTACCACTATTGCAAATCGTTTTAAGGATTTCATTATGAAGATACATGGGTAAATTGGATTATTCTCATATCCTTCCTTCGATAAATATTTATTGAGATGATTGTACCACATTCTTTCGGATTACTTCAGTTCATACAATGATCGTCTCAATTGTATTGAGTATGCACTTTTGGGCTTTGCATCAGGCAAAGTAAATCCTTCTGAGATTTTCATATGAATTTGTGTCTAAGTCCCCTTACAAATAAGCAGTCACAACATTCATGAGTCTCATATCCAAATTTTCAGAAACCGCTAAACTTATTAGATATCTGAATATTGTTATCTCCATAATGAAGGAGTATGTTTTGTCATAATCAATCCTAGGTTTCTGCAGGAAACCTTGTACCATAAGTCTTTCCTTGTATTTACCAATTTCATTCATTTCATTCCTTTTCCTTACAAACACTTATTTGTAACCTACAGGGCTAACATCTTTTGGGGTTTGTATTATAGGTCCGAATACACTATATCTATTAAGAGACTCTAACTCTGCTGTAATGACACTTTCTCATTTTGGCCAATCTTTCCTTTGTTGATATTCATTTATAGTACATGTTTTTGTATCGAATCATCATCCTCATGTTCCCTTAATATTTGCATAGCTACCGCATATGTAAATACGTTATCGATAATAATTCCTTTTCTATCCCATCTCTCTTTTGAATAATTTAAAGTATAAATATCTCTTCATTATCCAGTACCAGTGCCTCTTCAGGGGCTTTTATAGTCTCATTAAGGACTTTCATTATTCTAGAGAGAGTGTATTATTTTTTCATAACCTCTTTGGGAGTATTATGTGCCTCTTCAGGAGAAATCTTTTCAGGAGTGTTAACTATATCTTTTAGAGGACATAATGATTGTACATTTCTCCTTTTCCGCGGAGCTAAATCCTTTGAACCTATAGGTCTGCCTCAGTTCTGGTGTATTGCAGACTCTTTTGTCACCACTTTTTGGCTTTGTCCTACAGGGACATTAATTATAGCATGTGCATTCATAACTATCACATGTGACTTGGTTACCTTTGTTGCATCATTAAATGTATCAAATAATCCATTTGTAATTTCTTGTAAATGCACAATTCTATGGATTTCCTTTTCACATTGTGAAATATATGGGTCCAGGTAAAACAAAGTGGAAGTATTTCAGGAACGGGTTGTTCTACACAAACAATATATTCCTTATCTCTCCTTAACGACAGGAATTTCGTTTCATCAAATTGACAATCAGTAAAACGAGTAGTAAAAACATCTCCTGTCATTGGTTCTAAAAATCGAATAATCGAAGGAGAGTCATAGCTTATAAAGATTCTTAACTTACGTTGTGGTCCCATTTTAGTACGTTAAGGGGGTGGTATAGGGACTAGAACTGCGTAACCAAATTTACGCAAATGGGAGATATTAGGTTGATGTCCTGATATATATAAGCTGTGTAGGGGATTATTGATGGCATGCTGTGGGTTGGAGTCTAATGAGCATTGATACAAGTAACACAACATGCCCCCAAGCACTAACTGGTAATTTGGACTGCATCAGTATAGTCCTAGAAATAAGTTGAATGCACTTAATTAGGGATTTAGCTAAACTATTATGGGTATCGACATGAGGGACAAGATATTCAACAATAATGCCGAGAGATGAACAATAGCCATTAAATGCTTGTGATGTAAATTCACCTGCATTATCAAGTTGTATAGATTTAATAGGATTATCAGGGAAATGGGCCCTAAGTTTAATGATTTGGGTCAATAGGTAGGCAAAGGTTATATTTCTAGTTGAAAGTAGGCAAACATCTGACCAACGGGTAGAAGCATCAATCAAAACTATAGAATACCTAAAAGGTCCACTAAGTAGATTTATCAGTCCATAGATATCTCTTTGTATCTTTTGTAAAAAGGATGGGGACTTTAATGCAATTTTAATGAATAACGGTTGAATGATTAGTTTTCCCTGTGAACATGGGATACATAAATACCCATTAGGTATGGTCAATCTATGGTTTTCTAAAAAGTGCCCAACAGAGTTATCAACGATTTTCTTTAACATGGTAACTCTGGGTTATCCTAACCTATCGTGCCAAAGTAATAAAGTCTGAGAGTTGCTAAGCTTCGGGCTTAACCATATCGTTTTGCTTAAAATCAAATGTGATTTGACAATAGATATTGTCGTATAATATAACCTGTAGAGAGTGCACTTAATGTTTCTAGTATTTGCTTATGGCTTCCAATACTAATAACGATAAGTGACATTTCCTTATTACCTTGATTAGCAGTCTCAATATGGTATCCATTTATTCTGATGTCTTTGAAACTGAGCAAGTTTCTTCGGGAACTACTGGAGAATAATGCATCTTTAATGAATAAATGAGTACCATTAGGTAACATCATGTGGGCTCTTTCGAAGCCCTCAATTATTTGCACGGGTCCAGCTATGGTAGACACATTTCGTGGATTGAATTCCAATTCTGAGAAAAACTTCTGGTTGTTTAGAATGGTATGTGTTATAGCACTATCTACAAGACAGTGAGTATCCCCATTTTCGTGGTCCATACCTTTAAACAAAAGAAAGTAAAAAAATGTAACTAAGCAATCACATAATATATAAAAATAAAGTCATAAAAATTTCTTCAAATTTATAAACTGAATAATAATAAATCATCCATCACAAAAATATCCATGAAAATAAATATCTGAAAACATCATTCTAAATCTAGATTCACTACAACAAAAATCATTTTTTGTGACACAATTTTGGCAACATTTTAAAATTTTGTCACTAAATGTTGTTTTTTGCAATGAAATATTCATGTCGTCGCCTAAAAAAACATGGATTATTTAGCGACGACAATTTTCAATTGTCGCAAAATATTATCACAAAAATTTGGTTCAAAAAATGGAGTCGGCGCCAGTAAGAAGGAAAGTTTTCTGACGATATGTGTTATTGGACAACATATTATTTTCGTCACTAAATCATTGGCACGATACAATATTATAAATATTTTGTGACATAACAATATCGTCGTAGAATTCTTAAAAATATTTGGCAACAAAATTATTTCATCATAGAATCCAAAAAATTTTGGGGATCCGCTTAGGTTTGGTACTTTATTTTGATCAGTATTGGCAAGAAGTGACTAACAAGTAACAACCTATAGAAATCTCTATTTGATTTTTGTTCCTTGCTCTAAGGTTGACAACACCTCCTTCGCCCATCCTAACTCTGGAACCTCCATAAGCCCATTGACCTTGTCTAGCACGTTGTCTCCTTTAACCCCACCGACAACTAGGACAACATCTTCTGGGGCATTGGGCAACCACAAGTTCAATTCCATCCACCCCTTCCTCTTCGACAAGTAGTACAACACCTTCCACAAGTATGGCTACACTGCTGACCCCTTAGCTCCTTTGGCATCAACTATGTTGACATCCTTGATGCCCTCCACAAGAATGACACTCTCTTTGTCCGCAACATCCCCCATCATGAGTAGAAGAACCATAGTATTTGCATCGAAATCCCTCTCGCAAATTCAATCCTATTGAATTGGTATATCCTACTTCCACCCTATTGAATTGGTATCTCCCTTTTCATTATTTTCCATCCTTTTCTTTATTTTCTGGTTGTTGGATTTTGGATAATCGGTGATTTACTGGGTGGATTTTGCATATGTTAACATTGATGGGTCTGTTCATCTGATCTTTCGTTTGAAATAGTTAGACCTCGAGCCCTAATTGTATCCATTTGGAGTCTTATGGGTATGATATTTTTGGCCCCTAGGGTTGAGTATCTTTATATAATTCCCTTTATAGAATTTAATCCACCTCAAGAATGTGGACAGATTTACAGCGTGAATCATATAAATATATGTACAAAGTCAGTCATGAGCAAGACATAAAAAATAAATAAAGGAAGAGGAATGCAAATGTGCCCACCTATTTGTCTCACTAGAATGTTCTGGCTTCGTCGTACAAGAGAAGAGGGAGAGGAAGAGGAAGAAAAGGGGAAAGTAGAGGAGATAAAAGAGGAAAGAAGAGGAAGAGGGAGAGGAAGAAAAGGGGAGAAGAAGAGAACATGAAAGCAAGGAAGAAAGAGGAAAAACCAAATAGCATAGGTACTACAGCTTCCTAACTTTGTCATTTCCTTCCCTCCCTAACCCACCTCTCTTCCCTCTCTTTTTTTCTCTTTTATTTTAAATAAAATTTCAAACTATGGCTAAGTTTGGATATCCAGTGAGATATGTGTTTTTTTTGGTGCATTCTCTCCATTTTCCCAGGAGAATTAGAAATGCACTCAAAAGTTGTTTTTTCTCCACTTATTTTTTAGGAATGCCCTTAAAATATACTTAATGAAAACCCACCTATGTTTTTTTTTCATCTTAATTAGGATGAATTGTTTATTTTTCCCCTCATTATTCACATCTTCTAAGGATTATAGGGGATCATTAGATGGATATTATGGAACCATGACCTTTGGCCTTTTATTTTTAAGGTTTCTTTTGGGTGTTTGGTTTGCTTTAAAACATTCTACAGTTGTGGGTAGGTTTTGTGTAATTTATGGTTTCCTTGGGCCATTTGCATTATTTATTGTATTTACTCATAATACTGACTTATAAAACCTTTTTTTTCTCTTTCTTTATTTTTTTTATATGTATACATGTAATCAGTGTTGGTATGTATACATGTTTATTGGTGAAGCTTCTTAAGGTAGATGATGTGACCAAGACATTCCCACAGTTGAATGTGTGGCGTGAGGATGCCATATACTTAGAATAAGTAGAGAGTAGGAATGTCATGGATGCAACATATTGGAGATTGCTCTAGCCCATCTTAAACATAAGACCCCCTGTATATAAAATAAAAGCATTTGAATGACTGAATAAGAATCATGTAATTGATGAACACCAATTCCATCCTTTTTCTATTACTTTTTCTCTTATTCTGCTACCTTCCCACTCTATTATGTAACTTAAAAGCATTTAGTTAATAATCCTAAAGTAAGGAGATGGACTACTTCAAAATGGAAGCTGGCTAATCTTAAGCTATTTCCAAGTTTGATCTAATCTATCTGCTGGTAGGTTAATGTATTAGGCATCAATGATCATCGTATAATTTGTGTATGATTTTTTTCTTTTTTTCTTTTTCTTTTTTAGCACTTAGTTTCATATCTCCTTTGTACACATATGGATATAGAATGCTTATCCAACCCATATGACACCTCCTTTACTCAACTTATATGTCTAAATGCTCATTTTCATTAGACATCAGCACAACTAAATTTGGGAAGTCATCCTTTTCATGGAGGACCAACCAGTAGCCTTCGACCACCATGAGTAAAATCTTCAAATGGTATACAATATCATTTTTAAGCGATTGTTAAATTTCTTTTTCTATTCATATTTAAGTTCTAAACTCTTTGAATTTTTGTGGGAACTTTTTCTTTCCTTCTTTCGAAATGCTTTAGGCGCTTTAAATTTTTTTAGTTAGTTGCTTAATTGACTGATGTTATATGTCTTGTTGTCTTCTTTCTCTAGTCGATGAAATTGATATGTTGTCTTATTTCTATTATGTGATGCTTATTTGTTTAAAGAAGTTTTATGATATGGATCTCTGAAGTACTTCATTGTAGGAGATAGCTGGAAAATTTTCCACCATTGTAGGAGCCCCAAAACAAGTTTCTATTATGTGAATGGGCCTTTTTTCATTGGGTTTATATTATTTTTTTATTATAGTTAATCAATACTTAATTTATTCATTTTGCACTTGTTCATGTTAACTAATTTTCGTCATTTATAATTTTGCACAAGATCTGGGCTGGTTGCATGAGAATGATTTGCCCCAACACTATAAAGTAAGTTTCTGGGATTGGCAATTTCTTAAGTATTAAAGAGGGATATAATTATTTACTATGATGTTGCAGGTCACCATATATGGATAAGACTTAGATGAATTGCAAGAATAAACTTCGACCAGAGTATATAAATGGGGTGAGGTCGTTTATTAAATTTGCTAGTGAACATATAGTTAAGCAAAGTAAGATTTGGTGTTCATGTTTGAGATGCATGAATGTAGCATTGCATACTTGCCCCATCATCTAAGAACATTTGTTGTTTAACGGGATCGTGACTTCTTACACGACATGGATACTCCACGGGGAGCCAATGCCTATGAATGTCGAGGGCATACTTGACGATGATTCCGACAATGAGGGGGGAAGTGTTCAGGGTGGAATCTTTGATATGGAAGACAACCCTCATGGTGAGTTGCTTGAACTTCTGGAAGACATATGCAGGGGGTTTTTATGGACGATGATTTGGGGGATCTAGGATTTGGCAATGTTTCTAATAGTGTTGGGAGAGAGAATGTGCAGAAATTCAAAAAGTTGTTGAAAGATGCCCAGTGTGACTTTTGCACAAAATTTACATTATTGTCATTTGTCATTAAGATGTTGCATGTAAAGGTGTTGAATAACTTGAGCAACAAGGCATTCGACATGGTGATGATGATAATTAAGGATATTATACCAGAGAGTGAGATGGTTCTAGGCTTCCTTTATGAAGCAAAGAAATTCTTACGTGAACTGGGATTGGGATATAAATCCATTCACGCTTGTAAGAATAATTACATGCTTTCTAGGAAAGAGAATTAGAATCTTCAAAATTGTCCAGAATGTGGGGAGTCCCGATATAAGCTCAATGATGACAAGGGTAAAAAAACTCTAGTTAAGGTGATGTGATACGTTCCAATAATCCCAAGGTTATAGAGATTATTTATGTCAAGGAAGACAGCTACAAATATGTGGTGGTATAAGTAGAAGCTTGTGGATGATGGGGAATTCTCGACGCATCCGACTGACCGTATGAGTGAAAGGACTTTGATTAACAGTATCCTGCATTTGCCCATGATTCTCGTAATGTTAGGTTGGGGTTAGATGCCGATGGGTTCAACCCTTTCGGTAATATGAGCAATTCCTAGCATGTGGCCTGTGATACTCATGCCTAATAACCTGCTACCCTGCAAGTGTATGAAAGAATCATTTTGCATGATATCGTTGCTTATTCCTAGACCACAGGCACCGGGAAAAGAGATCAACATTTATCTGCAACCGTTGATAGACAAGTTAAAAGAGCCTTGGGAAGACAATGTACTAACTTATGATGCATCCAAAGGAGAGACTTTCTAAATGCATGCGGTTATTATGTGGACCCTAAATGACTTTCCAACATGTGGTAACTTGTTAGGATGGAGTACTAAATGTTATATAGCATGCCTCGCTTGTAAGAAGGATCCATTTTCAGAAAGGTTAAAAAGTAAGATAGGGAATATGGGTGCTCTCCGTTACTTACCTGAGAGCCACTTATGGCAAAGGAGAAACTAGTGGAATTGTTAGGGGAACAAATATTAGAGCAATTGGATTGCTTGACGAATGTCAAGTTTGGGAAGCATTTACTCAACATGGAAAGAAAGTGCACCCTGGAGGAACTGAACTGGACAAAGAAAAGCATTTTCTTTGAGCTACCTTAGTCGAAGAAACTGAAACTCTGACATAACCTTGATGTCATTCATGTGGAGAAAAATATATTTGATAACAATCTTGGAAAAATGATGGACATAGATGGAAAAATTAAGGACATTGAAAAAGCTTGTATGGATTTGGAGGCCATGAAAATCAAGAAAGAATTACACCTACGCAAACGTGTCGATGGTTCCTATGAAAAGCCCCCTGCAATCTACGCATTGTCCCTAAAAGAGAGACATACTCTCTGTGATTTCTTGAAATAGGTCAAGTTTCCTGATGGGTAAGCTGCAAACATTTTGATATGCGTAAAATCCAAGGATGGTAAGGTATCAGGATTGAAAAGTTGTGAATGCCATGTTATTGTATAAAGACTTCTACTGATAGGAGTACGTGGGCACCTTCCTAAGGATATATGTACAACATCATTTGAGCTGGGCAATTTCTTCGAGCAGCTTTGCTTGAAGAGACTAAGATTGAAGGATTTGGAGGCATTACAGGGCCAAATAGTCTTAATACTGTGCAAGCTGGAAAAGAGTTTTCCACTAGCATTCTTCAATGTTATGGTCGATTTAGCCATTCACTTGCCTTATGAGGCCATTTTTGTTGAGCCAATGTAGTACCGATGGATGTACTTTATTGAAAGGTAGTGAAGACCAATGTAGTTTAAATGAAAGTCTTCATTTGCATGCTAACAAAATTTTTGTGTTTTTCTATTTTGTTTTTTTTAAGGCGACTTGGAACTTTAAAACGGTTCATTTGCAATCGAGCTCGACTTGAAAGTTCGATTATTGAGGCTTACATTGTCAAGGAATGCCTTATTTTCTATTCAATGTATCTACAAGGGGTAGAAGCTACATTCAATTGGGATAAACAAAATGATGATGGTGGTGAAGGCGGGCCAGCGCTAGAGGTATTCTCACAAAATGTTCATCCTTTCAGTCAAATAATAAGTGCAACTGAGGTGTCGCAGAAGGAACACGATATGGCGTTGTGCTTTATATTGCATAATAGCCTAGAGGTGGCACCCTATTTAGAGTATGTGATCATATATTTCGCATGAGCATTGCATGTAGTAGTGTGTGTTGATGCTTATAACTTATTAATTACCAATGACATGTTTTTAAATTAGGGAACATAAGAACCTATTAATGATACAAAGTAATTGTGATATTGACCAACAACAACAATGAGATTTTCCAAAGTGGTTTCAAAAACACATAAGATATACATAGTTACCTCATGTTTACACGGCTTAAACATAATTCATTTGTTATTTTATGATTCTCTCTATATATTTTGGTTATGCAGATGAATGATTTGCGAAGTCAACAATTATCAGAAGTTATAGATGAACTTTGGTCATTGGCAAATGTTCCAAATTTGTTAATGAAGTTCTACTTAGGTTGCATGTGTAATGGGGTCCGATTTCACACTAAAGACCGTGACAATTGATGTAAAAGTCAAAACAGTGGGCTGGTGGTAAATGGGGATCATGATGGGAAAGCTTTTGACTTTTACGGCTACTTGTGTAAAGTTTGGGAAATAATTTATATTTTTAGGTATTGAGTTTCTTGTTCCAATGCGAATGGTATAACCTTGGTAGTGGGTGAACTGTACAAACCGATGCACATTTCACTTCAATTGATGTAAGAGGTTGGTGGCATCAGAACGACCCCTTTGTCTTACCTAGTCAGGTGCAGCAAGTGTTTTATGTGAATGACCCCAAATTGGGCCTACATTGGCAAATCATGTAACGGATTTAACATTAAAGAATATGGGATATGCTTGAGTTAGATGATGTAGAGGCTAGTGATGATGGACTATTTGTTTGAGATGATGCATTCCAGTAGGAAAAAGCAACTAAGGTGGTCCAGATCGTCACTGAAGATCTTGATAGGATGGAT
The DNA here is from genome assembly GCA_037013555.1 of Sextonia rubra. NCBI lineage: Eukaryota > Viridiplantae > Streptophyta > Magnoliopsida > Laurales > Lauraceae > Sextonia > Sextonia rubra. The sequence goes on from JASUAD010000011.1 coordinate 15,897,198, forward strand.
GAACCAAGATATGATGGGTTTGATCTTGATCTAGAGATTGTTACATGTGGAATACCCACGGAGGCAACAATTGACTAGATACGGAGGACGATGATGACTTTATTTTTAGTGATGAAGATGAGACATTAGAGGAGTATTGTGATGAAGAGGAGGAAGATTTACATTGTATAGATGACTCTGATGCAGATTCCGATATGTAATCAATGTTTATTTGTATAAAAATGACAATTCTACAATCAACAACTACGATCATTCTCATTTTGTTCAGCCATGTTTTTTTGTTTACATGGATATTGGTAATAGTATACAACAATTTACTGTATAATGATTTGTTGTTATCTTTTTTCAGGTAACAAGTTGTTATGTTTTTTATATTTTTTCTGGCAGGTGACATACATGGTACTTTATTCTCGACCTCACCTTCGATCTGCATTGGCATCCACACCACTATCTACTGACACCGCTCTACCACCAGCTGTCATGATTGCAGCACCATGCATACCTACTCCTAGCTCTCATACAAAGTGCAGCAGTGTTGGTAAAATATCAAATCTAATCATGTAAGCATCATGTTTTAGTGCATTTATTGTTTGTAATAACCATTTTATATGTGAAATTTGTAGGTTCTACATCTCGACAAGGGAGGGGCCCAACAAAAGGGTTTCACTTAGAGCGTGCAAGGGCCAAGAGTAGGGGCAAACTATTGGTTTAGTTTAAGAATAATGTGCTAGTGGGGATAAATGCCTCAGACTTTGTGAGTGACATTGGTCTACATGTTAGGAAAGTCGCACCAGTTAGGGGTGTGTGGAGATCGAAAGGGGTTTCAATTGATGTTAGACAAGTTATCAAGGCTCGCAGATTTGTAAGTCTAAACTTGACATGTGTATGTAATGTAAAGATTCCTAAAAAATAATCATATCAATCTGAATTGCAGACAAAGTATGAGTTCATGGATTATGACACTAGTGAAGATGTTCGAGTTGCTGTTGATCGTAAGTTTCAAGCTAGGTACAGGGATTGGTGCAACTGGGTGCACACTTATTATAATGAGTGCTTAAAGAAGGAGATTGATCCAAAGACCGGACCCTATTCAGGTGTTGACAACGATGATTAGGTTTGGGTGATAGAAAATGTCTACGAAGATGAGAAATTCCAGGTAACATGCTATGCTCGTCAGCTAAGAATAGTTAAAACTTTCTGGCTCATTTTCAATCCCACTTATATAGGAACGCTCTAAGAAGAATGCTGAAAGCTAGAAGAATTTGCCTTACAATCATTGCATGGGTTCCGAGTCTTTTAAAGCTGCAATGCATGCCTTGGTGAAGTGTTTTATCTTATTGTTTATTAAATTGCATAAGTCCTTAATATTGCATAATTTCATGATCAGTGGTTTTGATACTTGTTCTCTATGTTGTATGTAAATTTAATAAGATTTTTGTAGTTATTTATTATTTATTTTCTTGTTTTCCCTTTCTTTGCATCAATAAGAAAATAATCATGATTGCTGGGCCATTATCTTCCTTTCTTATAAAAAACTATCTTTGTTAGTGAAACGGTGAAAATTATGCACAACAAAATGTAGATCTTGTTTTGTTCAACTTAATTTTTCATCTAGTATATGATTTAACTTATGTCAAATGATAGGTAAAACTTGTAGTGGAGCGGAAGAAGTGTATGCAGGAGGGTGCGATCCAATTGACTCAGGAGTAAATCTCAATTAATGTCCTTGGTGGTTGGTCCGAATACTTGAAAGGTTTTGGAAACAAGCCGAAGCCCATGTCTATAACTAGGAACACCAGGGCTGACTCAGAGGATGGTGAGCGTGGGGCATTGCAGGCTACTGTGGAGAGATTACAAAATGAAAATGTAGCTCGATCTCAAGAGATGGAGCAGATGAAGATTAATCAAGTAGCCATGTGGCAACAGATGGAGGAGATGATGCGGTTGGTGGCGAGAGTGACGGGATCAGATGTGGTGAAACAGGGAGGAGTGCTTACTTCTTGGTTAGTGTTCTTGATTTCTTTTCTGATTGAGGGTCACTAGTATTTTTATTTTGTTTTTTCTATTTTTTTCCTTTTTTCTTTGTGGTTAGTATTCTTAATTTTCCACGCAGAAATGTTTGTGGAAAATACCTATATGCTGTTGATTAACATCCCACATATCAATACACAATATTGCACCAAGTGTACACCTATAGGCTATGGAATCTTTAATGCTCATAAATTGATATGAGTACTAGGCTGCAGACTCCGTAATGCTCAGCATATGATTTGAGTGCTTGCTATCCAAGTTTATGCCTTTGGCAGTCAGGTCACATGGGCTTCTTTCTTTTACAAAACTCCGTGGCCCTTTCTATCTCTTGCAAAGTTGCACAACTTCTTGAAGGGCTGTAAATGAAGTTATTGACCTTTGCTTATATGGAATTTTAATTTCCAAAGAACTACTTCCATTTGGCAGGGTTCTTGAAGATTACATCCTTTTATCATAAGAAATAAAAGGGCCTACAAGTGTAGAGCGTGCCAATATATATATGGATGTCCAGGCGCCCAGGCTTGGTAGATTCTGAAATTATAAGATTTGAATAAATGGGTATTGGTAGTTATTATTTTGAATACACCAAATGGCAGGAGACAAATGCACTAAGAACTTAATAAACCCACTTTCTGTTACCTATACAAATTGATCAATTCTCACTTCAACAAGACAAATGGTGATGGCAACATAAAACACACAAATTAAATGAGGTCTTGGAAGAGTAGTCTTCTTTTGAGCTTCACGTCCAACACTTTCAATGATCTCTCCCCCATGATCGGTAATTCCTGCTCCTTTTTTGCACCCAAAATTGCATCGGTGGAGTGGTTTGTTTCTGTCCCAATGTGATGATCATCTAATTGTTGGTGCTACTTCCATTGATAATTCCTTTGGATGGGGGTGTAGGCTAAAAGTTGTATTGGTTAGGTGATTTGTTTATGTTCTAATTTGATTATCCAATCTCTTGGGCACTGCTTGTGATGAGAGACTAGACCAAAAGTTGAACTGAGTGGACAATTGTTTCAATTTCATCCCAAATGTGAGCTGCCAAAGTGTAGAATTTTTGTTTATGAAACTGAAATGTAATTAGTTTGCATTCCTCACTCCATTTAACAAGTAAATGCAAGAAGCTTAACTAGCAGGTAACAGCTATTAGTTAGAGCGAATAGCACAATGCTCTTGATGTGTTTTTATTGAAGCCATCTGTGCCACCTCGAAATAAGTGAGTTGTGACTTCTGCTTTATGAATGGTGATAGTAGTACTTTGCAGATATTTGGTGCCTATTTCTTTGTGAAGGTTGAAGACTATTGGTGCCCTATGGGACTTTGGCTTTTAGGGTTTAAACTACATATATAGCATGTTAAGTTTCCTATTTCTCAATTATTCTCTATGTAATGCATTAGTGATTTTGATCCCATTGAATGATAGGATTGCTTGAATAGATGTCTTGATGCTTTGGAGAGTAATGGTTTCCACACTGTATTTATTAACACTAGTTGTTTACCTCCAAATGTGTTGGTGGATTATCACTACAAATGTTGTTCATTTGATCAGGCTAAATATTGATATAAGAAACTATATTAGTATTTTTGATCCAACCAAACTTAAATGTTTTCTTTTCTCCAAAAAGAAAATACATTAGTATTCTTTGCTTTTTGATCCAGCCAAACTTACATATATTTAGTTTTCCAAGAGATCAGATAAGTATCTCGCTTGTCAAAGAATCTACAAGTTCATAATTTTGTTAGACAAATGGCAACCAAATTAGAGAAATGTGACAGATGCCAAAATTATTGATAGACACATGCCGTGGAGCTAGACATCATTCCACAATTTGTCAAATAAAAAATCATTGGTCTGCCACAATTAATTATAATCACTATTCTTCTTCCAGTTTATTTTCTAGCTATGGAGAAAACATTTCTTCAAGCCTTATTCTGGTTGATTATAAATGTGTAAATCACTTAAATAGAAAAAAGATTGGAATGTATATCTTAAGGATGATTATGTCCTTAAGAATTAAGATAAGTTATGTTTTGCAGTATTATTTTATGAATTTAACCATATAAACTAAAATAGATTGTTTTTGTTTGTGTTTGCTTGCGAGGGGTGTGTGTATGTGTGTGCTAGTTGCCTTATTTGCATGCTAATATTTTCACAGGCTTTTATTTTGTCTCACTTACTTGTTGCTTTTGATTCCCGTGTTTAATGCCTAACAATTTTTTTTAGGGCCACAGATTGGGACTGGAGATCAATGTAGGAGAGGCCAATTGCTTGAAGATCTCTTTGTTTTTCATAAGAATATTGTACTTACACTATTTTGGATGCCACATTTTTGGGATTGGAGATCAATGTAATAGAGGCCAATTACACTTTTTGTTTTTCTAATATGTTGAATGAGCAGGTTTTGCACATTTTATGTTAGCTAAATGTGCAGACTTTATTGTACATTTTATTATAGTTAAATGAGTAAGTTTTATTGTACATTTTATTTGAGTTGAATGGGCTGTACATTTTGTTTTTGTTGAATGGCAGGGCTTTTTGTACATTTTATATTAGTTAAATGGGTAGGTTTTTTTTACATTTTATATTAGTTGAATGGGCAGGTTTTTTTACATTTTATATTAGTTGAATGGGTAGGTTTTTTTTACATTTTATATTAGTTGAATGGGCATGTTTTATTATTTATAAACTAAATATATTATTTTTCGTGACAATTTTAATTATTGCCCAATAAGAATAAATATATTTTTGTATATTATTCTTGACATATATAATTTGTTGCCTAAGAGAATTTGTGGCAAAGCTTAATAATGGACGATGCAATAAGGTTGTCACCTAATGTCTACAAACTATGTGTGATGAAACTGATTGTCGCCTAGTATAATTCATAGCAATTTGTACATTATTTAGCGACAATATAGTTTTGTTAGTAAAAACTAATTCAGTGACGACTTCATTTTGTCGCCAAATCTCTTTTCACCATGTTTTATCTTTTCTTTTATGATGAATTAGAGATATTTGGTGACAAAAAAGGTCGTTTTGCCAATGATATTATTTGTCACAATTTAATTCATTTGGAGATGATAATGTGATGTCGTAGAAAATTGACATTTTGTAACGATTAGCTGTGATTGTCGGAAAAAATATTCACTAGCACATAATGGGTGACATAATGGCGACAAAATTAGTTTTGTCCTAGAATATATTTGGCGATGATTTTGCAGTTTTTTACGACGAATAATTACGTTGAGAAAAATGATTTTTGTTATAGTGATTCTGTAAAAATAATAATAGTAAAAAAATTGTTTGGTCTTCTAGATCATGCCAGGAGGGGTTCCAATCTTAGCACTAAATGCCTCATACTTCAAAGGTTGGCCATTATTGTCTTCAAAAAAATTTGTAGTCTTTAAATTTGTGATATTGAGCCGGTAATCTTCATTTTGTAGATTGTATCCCAATCTCAATCATCCAGATCATTTAACTCTGTAGAATGAATAGTGGCTTTGCATGCTCTACACTATTCCACCACTTTTTTTTTTTTTTTGTGTACGACAATTGCTTGACCAATGCCCATTCCTTCTACATCTATAGCAAGGGTCATTAGAACGGTGGGTAGATTTATTTGGTGGATTGTGACATTGATCTTGATTTTGTTGTTTCTGAGGATTAGACCACTTCTGGTGGTTTTTGATTTTTTGGGGTTTGGTGGTTGGGGGGGGGGGGGGGGGACCTCGAAATCCTTCTCGTTTGAAAGAGTTGTTTTTTTTTTCCATCTCTTCTGGAGGGATTGTTTCTCCCACATCCCCTTCTTCTGCGTCTGCTGGAATTGAAATTGACATTTGCTTCAGGCATTGCTATAAATCCTGTTGGTTCGGAGTTATGATTATTTATCAAAACTTTGCTATTTTGCTAAGCAACAAGGAGACAAGAAATTAGTTTTAAGTATTTAGAGAAATGCCACTTATGGTACTGCTGTTGTAGGATTACATTTGATACATGGAAAGTGGACAGTCTTCTGTAATCTTTTTCCCACACAATCTTAACCGTGAAACAATGTTAAAAAGAACGGAGTTGTACTTAGATACTAATTTGTAGTTTTGAAATCTCAAGTTTAGCCATTCGTTCTGAGCTGCTGGTAATATGACAATCTTCTGGTGATCATATTTATCCTTCAGGAATCTCCAAAGACCTGCTGAGTCCTCTTCAGTGAGGTATTCATTCTTGAGGTCATCATGTATACGATGATGTAAGAAGATAAGTGTCAATGCCTTATTTTCCAGGGACTCTTTGTTATCCTTTACTATTGTCTCTCCAAATTTATTGGATTGCAAGTGTAATTTTGCAACCAAGTACCAGGGTAAGTAGTTGTCCTCAGCGATGTTAAGAGCTTTGAATTCAAGTATGGCTAAATTCAACATTATGCAAGAACTGTAAATATATATGATCATTCATATGTAGAGAAAGATAAAAGGTAAAGCTTTAAAGTATTTAGAATAAATCAAGGGGTGAGTCTTGTCAGATCAAGTTGGCCAATTTGAAATTAAGAATTTCAAGCTATCAACTTTAATAATCCTAAAACAACCAGTTTTGGCAAGTCTTCTGACATGACTTGGAACTTTAGGTTCACAAATTAGAACTTCAGGTTCGTTAATTAGAACTTCAAGTTCTATCAAGGCTTCGGGCTTGATATTATGGCCTATTAGTTTTGTTTTTAGATCTAAATATCAAACTTCAGGTTTGCTTAGGAATATGAATCTTCGAGTTCATATTATGGATTTGAGAACTTATTTCAAATTTAAATAAGCCACGAATCTTCTTGCTCGGATTAGAAAAGAACTTCTAGTTCATATGGAACTACAGGTCTGTATTAATATAGAACTTCAGGTTTTGAATTATGATCCATTTATCTTGATCTCCCCCTATTAAAAAAAATGAACCAATCATCTATAAATCTAAAAGGAAATATTGATAAAAAATCTATGTGTATGCTTGTTAATCTGAGAAAGATTGAAAAATAAAATAAAAAATGATTTTATAGTTGATTTCGCCACTTTTAACTTCCAATGTGTAGATCAGCTCACGAGCTTTCCGTAGGTTCTAACGGATCATCGATCTGACTTTGTACGATTAAGATATCACGATCTAAAGTTTTGATGATGATCTACACTTCAGCTTGCATTGTTGCTGATGTCAGCGCTTGTGTCAGCACTGTGAAGCAATGATGATGTCACTGCTGATATTGCTTTGTATCACTTTTTTCTTTGTATGTGGGTGGGTGCAAAAGTTGGTGAAAAAAGACACCTTTACCAAAGTATAAAATAAAATAAAAGGCTTTTGTTGTACTTTGTTGGCAGTGCACTACAAAAATGGTAAAGAAGAAGACCTCTGTGCATGTGAATCGAAATGCGGAAGGAAGAGAGAAGCATGTGGGCCTAGGCGTGGAAAAAGAAACAAAAAAGAGGGAGGCTACTGTCCTTTCGTACATAAAGATCTAGGCGAAGAAAAGGTTGCAGCGTGTAGATAACGTAATAAAAAGAGAGAGAGAGAGGAGTAAAGGGAGAAAGAGATAGATCTTATTGAATGAGAGAGGTGTACATTATAAAGGGGGGAGCAGGGTCTTATTTATAGAATAAGATTGTTTTCTCCCCAAGCAAACTAATATGGTATGACTCTAACCCTAAGTGCTTCTCTTATCCAATGTGGGTTTCAAATGTGGGCATCCACCCATAATAATATTTCTTATCACAATAGAAAGGAAAAAAATTAAGAAAGGGACGAGACATGCCATGATCGTATAGCAAAAATCATTAAAAATGCAATTATGAGAACCCTCATTTTCACTCACACCCGTTAATTTAAATTATGTGACTGAATGGAGATTAAAAAGTGTAAATCCAATTAAATCCCATTTAAAATAAAAAAGCATGATGAGATTGAATGAAATAAAGAATGAAAGGTTCAGATGATAGACTATTTAGTATAGTATCAAATAAAATTTGCTTACCCACGACATTACATAGGAGGGGTATTCATGGGCTAGGTTGGATTTTGTTGGGCCCGCGCGTAGAGAAATTCAAGAGGAGCAAAACAAAAAAAATGGAGCATTGCAAGAAGAAAAGAGAAGAGATAAAAAGAAAAAGAGGAAGAATGACACCATGTGGGAGCTACCTTCGGCGTGAATCCGAAGGTGACATGCCAAGTGTTGAAAAGATAGTGAAGAAGGAAAGAAATATATCAAATTTGAAATTTGAAAAGAGAGAAGATTTACCAAATTTACAATGATTCTAATCAAGATTTGATCAACATAAAGATTAACTGATGAGATCACGCATTTTGCAAAAATGGAAGTTGAGATGAAAAAGGAAAGAGAATAGCAACAACGATCCGAAGTTGGAAAGAATTCCTAAAAATTCTTGTTTTCTATCATTTTCTCCTATTTTTTCTCCATCTCATCCCTTTGTCCTTCCCTTTCCTTCTCCTCCGAGAAAAAGAATTGAAAAAAATAATAAAAGCAAGTCATGCATGGGTTGTGAATTCCTAGGCGCCTTGCACGCCCTTCTCTCTCTCTCTCTCTCTCTCTCTCTCTCGCTCTCGCTCTCACTCTCCAGTCTCTCCACTCTCTCTCACAGGCCCCTTCCCCCTTCTCCTTCTTCCTTCCTTTCTTTTTCATTTTCCAAGAGCAATCATTGTAATTTTTCTATAAAGAAGGAGAAGAAGAATGTAATGGGGTGATTAGTCTTGTAATTTAAAAAGGCGTAGCCTGTTTTCCTTTTATTAGTTCTGCCGATAGACAAGATCAATAAATTTGCAAATTTTCTAATTGTGTTTTTTTATCTATACTGTGCAGGTTTCCTTTTCTTTTTCTCATTTGAATATATAGAATGCTTGGAATCTTCTGTTGGCAATGATACTTAATTTGGAGCGGAAATAAGTCTTATCTATCATAAAAGCGGTTTTGGAAATTCTATCTTTGCACTTCCTGGGGAAGAGGTATCTAGGATATGTCTTTCAAATCATTATGGACAGGTGGATTTGTATCCTCATATGCTTTTAGATGCAACATTCTTTAGTTTTTAGATTTAACTAGGAATCTTTAGATTTAGAATTTTTAGATTAGGATTTTTTTGTTGGTGTGTAATCATTGTAATTAATGTTGGAGAATCTTCATACGCATCCGTCCCTCACCATTTTTTTCATGAGAACTCTAGGTGGGGCCCATTTATCACTCAATCCAAACCTTGCAATACACATGGGACCCCATGATAGCAATTTGCCCCAACTTGGTCAGATCCGAATTTATTGGACCATTGGATTGACTATATACTAATCCGAACGGAATGAACTTGTGAGTTATGGATTAAGGGGTTAGGGAAATGTGATTGGGACTAAATTTGATATGTAAGGTGCTTTCACATAGATCTTTCCAACCCCCCAGTCTCATCCCTTGGTAGGGTCCACAGTGGGCTCCACCAAAGAGTGTGCACGAAAAGTTCATGAGGTACGTATGACAAGAAAAGGCCCCATTAATGTTTGTTCGAGAGCCCAATTCAATTATATAGATTTTTTAAAGCTAAAATTAGAGTTTAAGAAGGTTAGATCAAGTGTGATGCTGCATATTGGGCTACTAATATAAAGTGTGTTACTTCCACTTTAGGACTCATAGATGGTAGCAACTCGAGCCCACCACTCACGTGATATTGTCTGATTTGGATTATAGGATTTCACCCAATCTTGGAGTACTGTTTTAAAAGGTTTCATGTGGGGTTAAGAGCAGGTCACACATATATATACTCAGGGTCAGTACTTGCATGTTATCAATGTGGGCCATATGCACCACTGTATATCCATCCTTAAGAGTTTCTCCCAACTTCTTTCCGTCCGAAACCGGACACCCTTTTTTAAAGGGGAGCCATGGGCATGACATACTAGAAATCATGAGGCAATACGGACAACATCATGTGGGTAGTAGGCTTGAATCATTACAATCCTAGACTCATCAAAACCAAACAATACTTTTCCACATACAAAAAAGAGCTCATCTTCTACTGCCTACTGATAAAAAATGATGAAAAACAATTGAGCTTGAGGAGCTTTTCTCAAACAAAGAAACTCACATTAAGCTAATAATAAACTAATAAGCATCTATAACAGTGCATGAGTATATTATCTGGTAAAGAAAAAGAAATAAATAAACATGGAAGAACATGAAAAGACGATCTTTATGCTTCAAAAATAGTCACAATCCTTTTTTCAACCATTCTAATATTTCCTAATAAAGGCTAATAAAATGAAATTTAAGGTTATCTCTTTTTTTTTTTTACAATTGTCTCAAAACATATAAGTACTTAAAAGAAGCGACAAACTTTTCTGCAATGCCATCTTGTAGGTAGAAGCCAAGTAAAGAGAACTTATTTCTTTCTCTTTTAAGAGGACCTAAATTGCCATAAATCCATCAAATGTGATTAAAGGATGTGTATTATTAGGTTATAGGCTTGACAAGAAGGATGCTCATTTTTGTATTATTACAAATGCCCACAATAGCAGTTACCATTAAAAAGTGATCATTAAAAAGTGAACAACTGAGAAATTATCCCAAGTAGGAAGCCTCATCATGATGACGGTATGCAGTAATCCCAATGTCCTAAAAATTTAGGACCTCCTTAACAAGAGAGCATCTCCACACTTGGTCAATCTAGTGAGAAGCATCATAATTTAGCAATAAATTGGAAAAAGAAGAATCGTGAACAAGTAAGGTGCACTTTGACATGCCAAGGAGATGGCGGCATGCCTGACTGTGGAAATTTTTAATAGACCTAAGATTAGGGTAAGGGAAAAATAATCTTATAGGGAGAAAAATGTACAAATCAAAATGAGTAGTGCAAGTTTCAAATACCAAAGGTTGTCTAAGAGACAAAACAGTTATATCAATGTTTAAGAAGAAGGGAATTTTGATATATGAGATGAAAATATTTTATGAACTAAGCAAAAAATTGATATTGTCCGAATTCGTATGGTGGCTTCAATCTTGTTTGTTTAACATTAAGTGGAATTCTACATAGTAAGCCTTGGCAAAACAAGGTTGTGAGAGAAAGAAATGGGTGCCCTAATGTAGACTCGAAAGCGTCTCAACGATTTTTTTAGCCTGAGCTCTACTTTCCCACCTCCTTACCTTCCCAATTACCCAGCCGAAGTCCTGCCAGCGAAAAAACCTTGAATTTCCCTATTCCGGAGAAACCCTTATCAGTTGAGATCACCCATAACCACAAAAGAATATCCAATCTGTGTAGCTTGCTCTGCGGCGAATAATTCATGCTACTTAGAGGAATCGCAAGTTCTTTGGATCAATGACTTCAGTTAGGAAATCTCAGGCGGGCAACAGAATGGGGAGTGGCTTCAATCTTGTTTGCTTAAGGTAGTGTAATTTTTGATAGTAACAAGCCTTAGTGAACAACCTGGACATACATTTATACCTTTCCCACTGCTGGATAAGTTCTTTCAAGAACTCCTCAGCACATGTCATTCTCAATTCTCACAATACCTGAATGCAAACAAATATCAAATCATATGAATAGTACAAGCAACGATTAAAAAGTGATTCTGTAGCAATGATGGCTTGTTTTGCAGCAATGATTAACTAAAGTCTTTCTCTTTTCCTTAATTGAATGACTGTTAATTTATAATTTATGGTCATCATTGTATCAATATAAAAGTTTTTAAATGAAAGTACAGAAATAAGTGACCGTGGTCAACACGGGCTACAATGCTACAGTTTGGGAATTGATTGCTTAATTGAACTTTCAATCTTGACTAAAGTTTAAATTTATATTCTTAAATAAGATGAGTCCTGCGCAATATAAGTGTCTTGCATGATATGGATTTCTTAATCTTTATTTGGTAGAAACCTTTTTTACTTTAATGTTAAATCCAAAATCTCATTCTTTATTTTTTATTTTCCTTTTAAAGTTTTCATGTTATTTATTACTTTGGAGATTTTTAAATCATTCCTTAATAAAACTGATGATATAGAATTGTTATTTATTAAATAAGAAATAAAAAGTAAAAAATTTGGTTAGATTAAGTTAGGATATAATTCTTAAAATAAAAATTTTATGACATACCTTTTTTCCTATGCCACCCATTTTAAATAAAATTATTATGACTGCAATCGACAAAAATACATTCATAAATTAGTCTATAATTTATTTAAGAAACGAACTCATTGCTATTATTCAGAACTGGAAATAGTATCAGTGTAAATAAAAAAAATAAACATAAAAGTAAACATATTCCACCAATGAGCCAAATTCAAGCCATATTTGTGTTCTTATTAAACTTTTAATTGACTTATTTTGAAAATGGAGAAACTTAAGTCCCTCTTGATTAGAAAATAATCTAAAATTTATGACTACTTGAATTGATTAAAAAGTTTAAAATCATAAGAATTATTTTTATATGACATATGTATTAAATGATATGCTATTTTTTGCATATGTACGTAATTTAATACATACATAAAAATTATTAGTAAAAGTAAAACCCCATGAAATGAAAATTATCATAATTTATAAAGGTTCTGATATAGACTTACATAGAACTAGTATAAGTTAGCTCAATTTTTTGTAACAATACAATAGAAATACTTGCTAAGAAAATGAAATAAAATGCGAGTGAGGGTAAGAGACAATTACTTGAAAATGAATGAAAGTTTTGGATTGAAACGGAAGAACATCCTTGTTTATATGCTAAAAAAGTCATAGACGATTGACAAATGTCGCCCATCTAATCATACAAAAAGAATGACAACAAGTGTTAAAATGATAGTTTAAAGATAGAGAGCCATAAATGAGTGACAAATGTTACTCATGAAAGTTATTACAAATGGATGATAAAAAAGGTGTTAGCCAACCAATAAGACAGGTTAAGTTAGGTTGAAAGATGAAATATTATGTATTAATTTACCTCAAACCCAATCAATTGATTAAATCTAGAAAAAAAAAATCAACTTTAACTTTGAATAACTAAATATGATTCGAGTTAGATGGTAGATTGGATCAAAATTCTTATTGCTATCAATATATTTCATAACTTTCTCCAATTAAGGGATTACCATTATTTTATTAATGATATTATGTAAAGTTTTTATTAATTATCATAACTTAGAGTTTGTGAAATTCTCTCATTTTAATTTCATTGGAAGTTGACTTACACTGAACCCAAACTCGACCCAATTAAATTTTATACTTCTAAGTTTGTAGTGAACTTGTGATCTTGTAGTAGTTGTTATCGGGTCCCAATGAAATTGGCTCAGATCCAATCCATTGCATTTGACTCAACTGTGTTTAAATTTTATTTTTTATTTACTGCATTCATTATTACTTGATAGACTATAGATAACTAATACCCTAAGTTGCATAACACTGGCCTTCAAATTAATAGATTTTTGTGATTTATTTGTAAATATGAATGATTTTGATAATTTCTTTCTCAACCACTATTGTATTATAAACTAAAGTTTCTAATTTTGGCTGATCCAATTTCAATATTGACATTTAAATTGTAATTTTCTATTTTCTCCAATTATTTAGTTATTTAAGTGTAATTTTACTCATTTTTTTTAGATGGTTAAGATAACCATCTCATTTGTTTTCAAATCCTGTTAATCAAAATGGATCTAAAAGAAAAACTCCATTTCCTTGATAAGAAAGGTATATGTCTATATCACTTAACAATTCATATATATGATTTTCGAGCGATTTGATTTGAAAATTGAGTCGCAATTTGATGTAATTGCACACTCTATTTCCATTTCACACTCAATTTTGGTAATGAATTATGATTTTTGCTTATCTTTTTAAATGAGAATAGTCCCATCAATGAGAAGATAGGGGTATGTTTGGTATAAACATGTTTGCTATATGTAAGCAAACATTCCAAAATCTTAAAATCTTAACCCATTGGTATAAGAAAATTGGACCAACAAAGCTTTGTGTCTTTTTTTTAAAACAACTTGCTAGCATAGTTGTTTCATAATTATCTCTTTCCTCATTGAAATAAAATGACTCCACTTTCTAACTTCTAAAATGGGTCACATGGTAACAATCATAAAAGGTGGGACCATATTATAATTTCTAATTTCTTAAAATAGTGAGACCACATTATAAATCCTTTGAGTATGGGCCCTATGTTCTAATTTCTAAATAGGTTATATGATCACAATCCTAAAAGGTGGAGCAACATTATAATTCTAATGAATGTGGGCCCACACTATGAATCCTATCAATGTGGGCCCATGTTCTAATTTCTAAAGGTAGGTTATATGGTAATAATCACAAAAGATGGAGCTACATTATAATTCCTATGTGATAAGTTCTTAAAAATGCATATTTTCATATACATTTTTAACAATTTTAAAGACTTATTAAATCAAAAGAGCTTAATGTAGATTGAAATCATGTTTTGTGCATTTATACATCATTGTAGTGTATTCATGCATAATTTGCTAAAAAATCATCATTTTTGCTTAAATTCATGAAACTTGCCATTTTGAGGATTTTATTTTTAGAAAGTTTTTATAAAAATTGATTATCATGGAATTATCATCATTAATTAATTTACGTCAAATCATGTCCAATGATATGCATTCATGCCATCATTTCAAGAAAGTTGGACCCACATCCATGCATTGTTGACTCGTGCTCAAAATTGCCCTTTTAAATGAAATGTCACTTTTTGTTTGTACGTTATTGAAGAAATGGTTTCCATATTCATGATTTGAGTCGAAGATAAGAAATGGAAAAAAAGTAAGAAAGAAAAAGAGGGAAGACAAACAATTCAAGAAATTTGGAAGATTAGCCTTATGAAGACCTACACACATGTGCATACATGCTTGGATGGTCAAAGGGGGATCCTGCTCTCCAATTTTTGCAAGAATTCAAATTTGAATAAAGAAAAGAATGTCAAGGTGAAGAGAATTCAAATAAAGGAAAGTCAAAAAAGGGAAAATTCAAACATGAGAAGTCAATCCCGTTTTTCTTTGGACAACATACACTAAAATGATCATAACTCTCAAACTAAGAGTCGAATTTGAGCAATCTACCTACTGTTGGAAAGCTCTTTTCAAGTAGATGTCCTTAGGGTTCAAGGATTATACCAATCGGAGTTGAAACAACAAAGATATGACCTCAAGACTTTTACTGTACATTTTTAGGTAGGATTGGAAAAGATTTGAAAATTTTCTCCATGTAACACACCTTTAGGTGGGGCCCATTCAATGCAAAACGAATTACAATGAAGACAAAGATGGGGCCTACCACGCACATAAAAAATTCATCTTTGGTAGGGCCAAATTGTGAATATTTGAGAGAGTTATTTTTAGAAAGATTGTGTAGAAAAATTTTAAGTTAAGGAAACACTTAAGAATCTCTCACATATCTTGCCAAACATTGGAAGACTTGTTGGCTAAGAAGTGGACTTACTAATTGAAGGAGATTCTTTTACTACAAAGTAGGATATATGGAGAGAATAAGGAGCTTTTCACTCCTATATAAGCAAGCTTGGTCCATATTCTTCATGGGAAGATAGACCATCTCTCTCTAGAATTATTACTGCACTTCATCTTCTTCAACTCTTTCTTCCTCTATTAAAGTCCTCAAGGAGGTATGGCCCGTAAATCATAGTACACCCTTGAGTTTTTTCATCTAGAAGAAGCTTCTCATCCTAGTATGTAATTGTTTTGATTTTCAATTAATTATCTTTTATATAAAGATATTACTAGAACTCAATTTTTCAATCAAGCACTAATCAAACAATTACATACTAGGATGAGAAGTCTCTTCAATAAGATCTTAAAATGGTCCAAAATGTATATGAAAATTTGCATTTTTAAGGATTTATCATTATGCATGTGGGCACACATTGTGAATCCTATGAATGTGGCCCCATGCTCTAATTTTTAGAAGTAGGTTATATGGTCACAATCATAAAAGGTGGACCTACATTGTAATTCCTATAAATGTGGGCCCACACCATGAATCCTAGGACAGTGGCCCTATGTTCTAATTTCTAAAGGTGGGTATTATGTAATTTTTAAAGGTGGATCCTGGGTTCACAATTAACAAACATGATGACACCATAATATAATCTTTGGCATCCATGTTGCTTATTAAAAATTCAGTTTTCTTATATATATAGAGAGAGATATTTGTTTGCTTATATCCTTCTATTTTTTATAAGATATTTATTATAGGTGGATGCCTACATGAGATGAGTCAGATTTAAAATCCTATTATAATTAGGGTTTTTCAATGAGGAGGTTACTTTGATATAAATAAACCTCCTCTCGTTTTGTATGTGTACATACTAGAGATAATACAAAAGAATCTCTCTCTCTCTCTTTCCTTCTTATATTTTCTCTCTAAGTTTCTTCTTTTTTTTTACAACACATTATCAGCACGTATAAAACTCGATTTCATTTCTCTTATACAACTCGAACGAAGAGAGAAGAATAATTCTTTTTTCTTTCTTTGTTTTTTTCTCTTTCAAACAGGTGGAAATCGAGAATGAAACAAGTTAAAAGATGTGAACGTGTTGATTTGTCTTCTTATGTAAAAGTTTGAAAAGCAAGTCAATTGGCTTGCTTTTTAGTCTTTGTCTTTTTTTTGCAAAAAAAAAAAAAAAAGAAAAAAGAAAAAAAAGCAAAAAAGGGAAGGAAGATATAAGGGCTGAGATTAACATAGGCAAGCCAAGCCAACCCCCAGCCATCGTACCACCAGATATATAAAGCAGATAGTGCAGTGCGCTCTCCCCTGCTACCTTGGCAGACGTGTAAAGAGGGAGGAAATCGTATGCCTCCTTTTCCCTAGTGAAAGAATGTTAGGTCAGATCAACCCAACCTAACTAGAATTTGACTTGATCAACTGCACAGAAGTTCTATATAAATAATTGGCACCCAAAGTTCCATATGATATTTAGAACCAATAGTTTTATATCAAATAACCCGAACCTGAAGTTTCATACAACCAGAAGTTCTAATCCGGGGTCGAAGATTTGTGATTTATTTTAATCTAGAACCATAAGTTCTATATTCGGATCAGCAATCCTAGAGTTTTGAATATTGATATGAACCTATAGGTTCATATCCATAAATTAAAACTTAAAGTTTTTTATTTAGATCTAAATAAAGTATATCTTATGAAAAAGGCTATAAATTAAGCATGAAGATATGACAAAACCAGAAGTTTTTATCTATCTTTGAAACATTGTTAGAAATAGGAGTTCTGCTTCAAACATGAATGCTTGATAGAACCAGAAGTTTTTCTTTAAACTAAATAACTTCGACAAAACCTACAGTTCTAATTTATGTGTTGTCACAACCTGACCCTAATAATTCAGGTATGAGGATTAGCCCCAAATAGTGATACACGTACTCCCGTGTACTACACACCTAGACTCGAGTCTAAGTGGAATTACAAAAGGGAGAGCCACATTACTTATACGGGTGATATGCTTATAACAGACATCTTTCCAAGCATTCAAATGCGGAAGTTTATTAATATTATTCATGAAACAAGATAATTTAAACCAAACTATTATATACATCTATGATATGCTATGAACATGATTGGTATGAACATATATTTACAAGAGGAAAGAAAGTTCAGCATACAAGAATGAAGCAGTTCCCAACACATAAGGAGTCATGAACCGTACATGACAAAATAAAATTAAATACAAGTCATGATACCCTAAATGCAGTTGTTTCCCAAAAACCCAAAAGAAAGTCTAATATGTTCTGACGTACTCCGTGTTGGATCAATCAGCACTAATCCACTATCCACTTGTCTAAACCAAAAGGGTTCTTGAAAGTCTCCTCTAGACTCTTCTCGATCGTCGTAAGATCGGAATTGGGAGCTGAGCCTGTAACACCATAGACAACTAGTGAATAAAACTATTAAGCAAAGTATAAGCACAATCAAGGTAATACGCGTTGTATCTGCAAGAATCATTAATAGGTGATTAAAGAAGTCAAGTCAGTATACTAGGCATGTTGTGCAATTGAGTAATCATGCTATAAGAATCAAATAACAGAACTACTTTATTATTTGACTACTAGATTTGTTATAACCTCCCTCTAGGGATTTATGCGTTGAGAACATCATCAATCAGGCCAAGGTACGAATGGGTCTCTCATACATGGAGTTTGAAAGCTCCAAAAAAGCACATTACAGTGGCAACATTCGTGCTACGCCAAAGTCAACCCCACCGGATATCATAAGGCTGAAGTTGAGTAGAGTCAGACCATTTCGATTCAATATATGATTGAACTTGAATAACCATGTAAGTCATTCATTAAGTGAGAACAATAACAAACTGTACAAATTCGGTTCATTTGTGCAATACGTTCGTATTCCATTCAATGTCAATATAATATCAAGACTATCTAGAAACATGTTAAATAGATCTAATGCATACAATGATCGTTTCAATTCAAATCACTATTGGAAGATTAGAAGTCAAGACATACGATGATCATTTCAATTCAAATTAGAAGAGTGGAAGACAATAATAGTCATCCAATATGCCATGCAATTCAATTTAATAGACTCAAGGTAGTTTTACTAGCCAACTCTAATGTGGTCATCCATTGTTTCTAGCCGTGCATGATGATGTAGTTTTAAGTTATCTGATACGCAGTTGTCTTTTTTTTTTTTTTTTTTGGTGTTACACTGGGTCGAGAATGTGTATCGAAGTCCCTTAAATCAACACCCATGGGGAAGTGCTTAATAAATGGACAACATTACATGAAGAATTCTCAGCCCTCAAGACTTTCATGATATTTCATTATTCCTTTGGTCTAGTTAAGAGTGTAAAAGGATCTAATAACTGAGGTCCTATAAGGTCTCGCACAGTGCCTATTTAATCCTAAGTTTCTTTGGTTTTATGGCTTAGCCTTAGGTAACTTACGGGTTAACCGCGTACATCTTACGGCTTAGCCGTAACGTGCACTACGATTAAGCCGTGGGTGACTTACAGCTTAGCCGTGGTATCTTATGACTTAACCGTAAGTTGCACTATGGATTAGTTGTAGATAAACCAATTTTTGTCCACCTTTATGGTTTAACCGTATTCTCCTCTACGGTTTAGGCATATATGCCTTACGGTTGAGCTATGGCTCAGTCGTAGCACACTTTACAGTTCAGGTCTGGTTTAGCCGTAGGATAAAATTCAAAATTTAGACTCTCTGGACTATGAGCCACAACCTTCTTATGGCTTAGCCGTAAGCTTTAGTGTTTGAAGCAAATTCACGTATGAAGAACAGCTTTCACAACTTGAGTTTGTACTAGGGTATGTCCTCTCCATTTCATTCATTCAGTTATCTTTGTTTAACATCATACTTGTTAGAAAGATAAACTTCATCATACAATGAAATTGAGAAAGGGAAACATATTAGGGCTGAATGCATAAGAGTAAGTAATTTACAAGAATCATCACATACTAACATATATTAAACTAAAATTTGCTTATACTTGCTTTAATTTAGAATTCAAGTCACTAGCTTACTCTTGGCTTAACTTGAGGATATTCCAATTCTCGAACCTAACTGATATGCATGTGAATAATGAAGAAGGAGATGAAAATAGACATTGGAGATGCTAAGATAAGCTTTTAATTACACATGCAACATCTAATCTCTTGATTTGATGAGAGAATTGTGATAGAGGAAAAAAACGTATGTGTATTAGGGCAAAAGGAGTATCAGAGAGATAAAACACCAATTAAGAACATTGAATCTTTATAAATATAGGATATTTTATGGAGTTTATAAGAAAGTCCTTATTTCTTAAGGTAATTAAAATTCAGGTCAAATGAAGGTCCAACTAACGCAAATGAACTCAAACGTATTCAAGTCAAGTTCGAAAGTTGACGAGCTCAATGAAATGGATGTCATGATATGACTATGATGCATGAATAAACTCATGAACTCAAAAATTACAAAAAAGGGCTTCCATTACCTAATTAAAGTTAAACTCAACCCAACTACCTATCCATGACCTAAACATAACCCACAAAGACAAAACAAATTAAATCCAACCTAATTCGATGGTAATTAGCAAAAAAATTTACTTAATTAGTTGCTAAGCATGCTTGGTTAGGGTCGAAGTGTTACATCCTCCCCCGCTTAGGACTCATTCAGTCCTCTGAATGAAACATACCTGCGTGAATAGGTTGGAATATTGTCGGCCCATTTGTTCTTCAAGTTCCCACGGTGCTTGATTGGGACCATAATTCTCCTAAAGCACTTTGACCCATCGTATAGTCCTCGTATGCAATATCTACTCTCTTGTACCTACAATATGGAGCGTGCACTCGATGTATGACGTATCCTGCTGAATCTGAACATCATTATACCGAATGACGTGGGTAAGATCTCTAACATATTTATGAAGCATAGAGACATGAAACACAACATGTACTCTAGAGAATTCAGCTGAGACTACTAATCGATAGGCTAAATCACCAATTATGCTATTGATTTCGAATGGACCTACATACCTTGAAGCCAACTTGCCCTTTGGCCAAAACGAATCGTGCTTTTCATAAGAGAGACCTTTAGAAAAACCCAATCACCAATATGAAATTCCAAGTCTCTTCTACAAGTATCAGCATAGCTCTTTTGTCTCGAACGAGCAACTTGTAAATTCTCGATTACTTTTTACACCTTTTCAGTCATTTCAGCGATGATAGTTAGTCCATGGAAACTTCTCATTCCGACTTCTTCCCAATAAACTGGACTCTAACATTTACGTCCATACAATGCTTCAAACGGACCCATACCAATGCTTTCATGAAAGCTGTTATTATATGCAAATTCACATAAGGATAGATACTTAGCCCATTCCTTATCAAAGTTAAGAACACTAGCACACAACATATCTTCTAATGCTGAATAGTGTGTTTGGATTGTCCATCAGTTTGTGGATGGTATGCCGTACTAAAACTGAGTTTGGTACCCATAGCTTCCTGAAAAGTTTTCCAAAAAAGATGATACAAATCTGCTTTCACAATTGGAAACTATAGACATGGGTGTATCATGCAGCCAATGTCATCTACAAACTTCTTGGCCATCTTTGAAAATATCATACCGTTCTTGAAAGAAATGAAATGAGCTGACTTTGTTAACCTATCCACAATCACCCAAGTAGCATTATTTGTTTTACTTATTAGGGGCAAATTGGAGACGAAATCCATCATAATATGCTCCCATAGAGATAGTGTCGCTAAAGTTTCAAAGTGAATATGATAGCTACTAGTTTCAGATCATGTGTGGCATAGTCTTTTCATGCTCTTTCAACTGCCTAGAACCATACGTGATCACCTTATCATTTTGCATCAGAACACACTCCAACCCAACTCTAGATGCATCTGAATATATCATAAATCCTTCACTATCATCAGGTAGTGTTAACACTAGGGCAATTGTTAACTTTTCCTTCAGAATTGTGAAACTTGACTCACATTCATTGCTCCAATCAAAAGACACATTCTTACGAGTTAGTTTTGTCAATGGAGCCAATATTTTAGAGAAGTCTTGAACAATTCTTCAGTAATAACCTGTAAGTCCAAGACAACTTCTAATTTCTGTCACATTCTTTAGTCTTGGCCAATTCACAACTGCTTCAATTTTCGCTAGATCAATTGCCAAACCATCTCGTGAAATGATATGACCTAGAAAAGCTACTTGCTCAAGCCAAAAATCACATTTCTTCAATTTCGCATATAATCGATGTTCTCTCAACAATTGCAATTCTTTCCTCAAATGGTTAGTATGCTCCTCTACTATCTTAGAATATACTAAGATATCATCAAGAAAGACAACAATGAATTGATCTAAGAAAGGAGCAAAGACCCGATTCATTGAAGCCATAAACACAGCATGTGCATTAGTTAGTCCAAATGACATCACAAGAAAAGCATAATGCCCATACCTTGTCCTAAAGGCTGTTTCAGCAATGTCATCTTCCCTAACTTTCAATTGGTGATAACCCAATCGTAGGTCAAACAATTCATCAATGCGAGGCAGGGGATATTTATTTTTTATTATCATTTTATTCAACTGCCAATAATCAACACACATTCAAAGCGTGCCGTACTTCTTCTTAACAAATAACACTAGGGCTCCCCACGATGACACACTAGGATATATAAAACCCTTATTAAGCAAATCCTACAGTTTCTTTTTCAATTCCTATAATTTTGTAGAGGCCATGTGATATGAAGCTTTGCAACTCGGTGCTATACCTGGAGCGAGTTCTATAGAAAAGTCAACTTCTTTGTCAGGAGGCAACCTTGGGACTTAATCAAGAAATACATCCGAAAAGTTGGGTACAACCGAAATCTTCTTAAGGACCTTGAGCTCCTCGCAAATAGAGGCAATGAAGCCTTCACAACCCTTGCGGATCATCCTAACCACTTTGAATATGGAGATGATTCGGTTAGGCGAGTTCTTCCTGCTTCCCTCGAAACGGAACCTGTTACCCAAATCAAAGTGAATTTTCCTATTATAACAATTCACACAGGCATGGTATCTCGCTCACTAATCCATTTCGAGGATAACATCGAAATCTAACACCAAAAGCAAAATTAAGTCAACGGGGGGTTGACGACCCTCAATCTATATATCGTATTGGGGGTAGTATATACTACACTTCATTCTCTTGCGACAGGAGTGGACACCACCAACATATATGGTAGTGGCTTAGACTACTTCCATAGTTTCACAGCAAAATGAGGTCCTACGTACGAATGCGTAGACCCCAAATCAAACAATGCTTGTGTTTCTTCATTATTGATGGAAATAACACCTTCTACCACAGTAGCTTCTTCCACACTCTCATTAGTGACAGCATAGTGTAACACTCCGATCCCCTTTGAGCCGGATTAGTGGCTCATTAGTGTGTTTTGTTTTGTTTTAGTCTTTTGGACTTGGTTTTGGGTCTTGGATAGGTAGTTGAGTAACCTTTGACCTGGAATAGGTAGTTCTAAGCCCTTTTTCGTAATTTTGCTTTTGTTTTACTTACATCATCTTTGCATCATCTTGGTGTCAGCACGTGTATTTTATTGAGCTCGTCAATTTCTGTAACTGTCTCAGAACCATTCGGAGTCAATTGGAGAAGTAGGACCCCCGTGTGACTCGATTTGTAAATAACCGAAATTCATTGGACTTTGACTTAAACTTCCAAACTATATATATATATATGAGTCATGCTCCAGATGTCTCTCCCTTGCTCATTTTCATTTCTTCAACGTGCATGCAAATTCCAGGAGAAGCTTCACGTTCTCTCTCTTTCCTTCATTCTCTTGCTCGGTTGAGGATTGGATTCCCATTCCGATTTGGGTTTTATTTCTCTTCTCTCTCATCTCTGCCTATTGCTTGAGGTAAGTGGGTTCTTTGTGTTTCTTCTCCAAATTTGGATCTCTCATTCTCTGATTGCTATGTCTTCATCTCATGCATGATTTATCTCTTTGATTTGCTTTGTTTGATTTTAGTTGATTTGGAGCTTGAGTCAGTGGATTGGTAGAGATTTAAGGTAAGTATAAGTACAGACTTTTATAACACACATGGGTGCTCTGTTTGAATGCTTTGATTTCCATCTTCTTTAGTGTATCTGATGTTTACAGCCAATTCTAAGGTGTTAGGGACCTAAAGGACTTGTTTGATGATGTTTCTGTACAATTTCTCAACTTCTGTACTCAGCCCGATTTTGTTCTGTATTGTACGGCTAAGCCGTAACCCTGTACGGCTTAGATTCCAGAGAGTAACAAATTTGAGTTTGTTCTACGGCTAGGCTACGGCTAAGCCGTAATTTGTTCTACGGCTGAGCCGTAAGCTAGCCGTAACTCAACCGTAACCCAGCCGTGAATTAAATCTCTGATCAGTCGAAACTTTTCTGATATCAGTACTCTTACGGTGAAGCTACGGCTAAGCCGTGATGGCCTACGGCTAAGCCGTGGACTCCACCGTAGCTCAGCCGTGAGATGTATCAGATCAGAGGTGGAAGATGACAGTTTAGCCGTGTTCTGAAGGGAACCACGGCTAAGCCGTAGTGCATGTTACGGCTAGGCCGTAAGATGCATACGGCTAAGCCGTAGGTCATCCATGGCTAAACCGTAAGACCTGTAAAAATATAAATCAAACTTAGGATAATGGTGTGACCTTGTAGGGCTCAATGACAGGTTAACCATGCCCGTAAACCGGCCCAATGGATTCTTTGGAGCACATGAATAGTCTGTTAGGCTGTGACTCATTCATGTGAGTGTTGATTTACTGTTAAGCACCTCCCCATGGGTGTTGGTTTAAGGGACTGTAACACTCCGATCCCCTTTGAGCCGGATTAGTGGCTCATTAGTGTGTGTTTTGTTTTGTTTATTTCTTTTGGATTTGGTTTTGGGTCTTGGATAGGTAGTTGAGTAACCTTTGACCTGGAATAGGTAGTTCTAAGCCCTTTTTCGTAATTTTGCTTTTGTTTGGCTCATATCATCTTTGCATCATCTTGGTGTCAGCACGCGTATTTCGTTGAGCTCGACAATTTCCGTAACTGTCTCAGAACCATTTGGAGTCAATTGGGGAAGATGGACCTTCGTGTGACTTGAACTGTAAATAGCTTAAACTCCATGGATCTTGTTTTAAACTTCCCAAACCATATATATATGAGTCACTCCAGGTGTCCCCCTCTCATGCTCATTCACTTGATCGTTGCATGCAAGAGAGATCTCCAGGAGAAGCTCCACGTTCCATCTCTTCTCTTCATTCTCTTCTTGTTTTTGGTTAGTGTGGGGATCTTGCACTCTTTTTGATTGGGTTCCTTTCTTCTTCTCCATCTCTGTTTGGGGCTTGGTAAGTGGGTTCTTTCCCAACTCTTCTCTCTTCTTCTCCAATTGCACCTCTCATTCTCTGATTTCTGTGTTTTCATCTCATGCATGGGTCATTGCTTTGATTTGTTTTGATTTTAGTGGATTTGGAGCTTGCTTCAGTGGATTTTCAGAGTTTGAGGCAAGTATAAGTACAAGCTTGATAACACATATGGGTATTTTGTTTGATGGCTTTGATTTCCTCTTATTCTTTGTCTAGCATGTTTTACAGCCACATTTTGTGAATTTGGAACCTCTGTAACTCATTTTGTTCAACTTCTGTACCGAATTTCAGTTTCTGTAACTATCCCGAATTTGTGTTCTGTATTGTACGGCTAAGCCGTAAGCTTCTACGGCTTGATTTCCAGAGACTCGAAATGGAGTTTTGTTCTACGGCTAGGCTACGGCTAAGCCGTAAATTGTTCTACGGCTGAGCCGTAAGCTAGCCGTGACCCAACCCGTACCCCAGCCGTGAATTAAATCTCTGATCAGTCGAAACTTTTCCAACACAGAACTCCTACGGTGTGGCTACGGCTAAGCCGTGGAATGCTACGGCCAAGCCGTGGATTGGTCTACGGCTAAGCCGTATACTGACTGTAGCTCAGCCGAAAAAGGCATCAGATCAGAGGTGAAAGATGATCAGTTTAGCTGTGTTTTGAATGGAACCAGGGTTAAGCTGTGGTGCATAATACGTCGAGCGCGTAAGATGTCTCCGGCTCAACCATAGGTCCCTCATAGCTAAACCGTTAGGCATGGCAATTCTGAAACATAACTTAGGATAATGGTGAGACTTGTAGGGCTCAAAAACGGGTTGACCACTCATGTAAACCGGCCCAATGGATTCTTGGAACGCATGAATAGTCTGTTAGGCTGTGACTTATTCATGTGAGTGTTGTTTTACTGTTAAGCACCTCCCCATGGGTGTTGGTTTAAGGGACGTCGGTGCACGCAAAGATTACGCAACACTTTGATGGCAACGGTGCATTGACTAACTTAAAACTACATCAACATGCACGGTTAGTGACAGTGAACAACTAGCTTAGGACTGGCTTGTAATGAACCTTGACTCCGTATTAATCTGAGATGCATTGCATATTGTTTATAGTTTTGCCCTCTGTTCTGTTAATCTATATTTATGCATTCCTCAGTCATTTTGCTTTCGTTCTGTATGTCTGTATCATTCTTTGTTCGGCACTAAGTTCTGATCTATGCTGTGCTTTGATTTAATCTATGTTCTAAATTGTAATTCGACTATGCTTTGTATATTCTCTGGCTTTGTATATTTTGGGTATTCCCTGGTGGCTCTGCCCAGAGGTTAATACGTGAGGATAAGATCCGGTCTTTGTCATTGGTGAGTCCAAAGCGGATAATCTCCCTTTCTATGGATTTGATTTGATTGGTATTAGTCTGGCTCTACTCAGCCTCAGCCCTAGGATGCCCGACGGGGTTACCTCTGGCTTAGATCTCTGTATCTCTGTATTCACTGCAGTGTCGCTTTGTCTTGGGACCCCGGAACCCAGGAACCTGAGACCCACTGGTACCCTGGCCCGGTCAGTGGTGTTCTCCTCTGCTCTGCTTTGCTCTGCTCTCTATTGGAGAGAACATGGTTAACGTAGTAGCCACTTAGTCAGTATTTCTATGTTTTGATTCACATATCATGCTCTACTTCTACGCACGATTTGCTTAGCATACTAAGATGAAATTCTGCAATTACTATTCTGTCCTTATTCTATTTGATACTATGAGTGTTTCATCTCTGTTACTTGTATTTGCTGGATCGTTGTATTCATTTGTGTTGTCTGTGGTGTTGCAGGCACAGATACCTTGCCCAGCTCCCCGGCGGTCGAGGAGGCTGCAGGGGCGAGTGTAGAGACACCCTCAGGTCTGGCAGAGTGGGCCTGATCACTTCTGCCAAGTGCGTGCATGCATACCCGTGGCTTTTGTTTCGAGTTTTGGTTTTTGGAGATTGTATTCAGACCTTGGACTTTGGGACTTGTATTCTGTGTATTTGTATATAGTGATTTTGGTGTGTATTCGGTTTTATATCGGTGTATTTGTCTTGGTCGTTTCCGTTTTGTAATTGCTTTGGCTTCCGCTATTTTCCTTCGTTGCTTGCTATGATATCTACAGCTTCCGCGTTCGTCTGTTTCGCACGTGTTAGATCCCTTGTGTGTGTGCATCTGGACTGGGTTTAGATGCACGTGCACGGGAGTACGTGTGTCACTGGTTTAGCTTTTCGCTAACCCCCGATTTCTGGGCCCGGGTTGTGACATACGTATTGTATGGTATCAGAGCATGCTAGTTATAAGCATGTAGGCATCTAAGCTCGTGGTGAGATAACGATATCAACTATTTGACTCGAAGTCTCATATGTTGATTGGGATTTGACTAACTCAGGGTATTTTATATTTGTGTACTATATTTCTTTTCCTTTTGCAGGATGGCATCAGGATCAGGATCTCGGGATGAGAATCAACAGGGCCATAACGGTGATAGTGGATCGGTACCCCCACACATCAGTAGTGAGGAGCGGATGATGATGATGATGCAGTCGATGCAATCATTACAGGCACAGATGGCATCCATGGTAGATAGGCAGAGTCAGGCTGCCGCAGTAGCATCACCTCGTATAGATCAGCAAGTGATTTTCCAGCCCAAGGAATCAGATCCAAATGCTCTTTTCGACAAGTTCCGTAAGCGAGGGGCGACCGAGTTTCATGGGATAGAGGATGCATTGCAGGCGGAGCAATGGTTGGAGCAGACTGAAGAGCTATTTGATACAATTGTGTGCAGCAACAAGCAGAAGGTAGTTCTCACAGCCTCTATGCTTCGGAGTGTAGCCAAGACATGGTGGAGGAGTATTAAGACTTCATTTCAGACTATGCCCAGTGCCACAGTTTGGGAGACCTTCAAGCAGCAATTCCGTCGGAAGTTCATGCCTCTCCACATTCAGCGAGCCAAAGAAGTGGAATTCTTCAACCTCCAGCAGAGACAGATGTCAGTTGCAGATTATGTACACAGGTTTACCGAGTTGTCTCATTTTGCAGAGGACATGGTGAACACAGAGCATAAGAAGGTGACTCGCTTCGTCAACGGTCTGAATCCGAGGCACAAACGCCACGTGGTTGCTTGTATGTGGCCGGCTACATTGGATGACGCTATTGACAGAGCTTATGATGCAGAGGCCATCTTTGAGGAGGAGCGAACAGAAGCTAAGAGGGCGGCAGGTTCCAGTGGCAGAAGTCAGTTTCAGAAAAGGTTCAAGGGTAAGCAGGGCAGTTCGAGCAGTACTCCGTTGGTATGTGGTCACTGTGGGAAGGATCACCCAACAGACAGATGTTGGAGGAAGATTGGGGCTTGTTTCGGGTGTGGCTCTACGGATCACAGACGGGCCCAATGCCCGAAGTTTCAGTCCTCTCCACAGACGAGACAGGCAGGACCTACAGCGCAGGGCAGATCTCAGCCAGCTCGCCCAGCCCAGAAGCAGAACCGCCAGACAGCCCGAGCCTATGCTGCTACGCATGAGGGCGTGGAGGAGGCCACGGTAGTGGAAGGTAAAATTTTAATTTATGATGCTGAAGCTTTAGCCTTATTTGACTCTGGGTCTACGCGTTCGTACGTAGCACCCCATTTTGCTGTGCAGCTTCGACAGCGACCCACACCACTCCCATACTTGTTGTTAGTATCCACTCCGGTTGGTAAGCGTGTGGAGTGCAGTGTTTTCTACCCTCAGTGTGATGTGCGGATAGCTGGTCATCAGCTCCCAGTAGACCTCGTGTTGCTCACGACACTGGATTTTGATGTGATCCTTGGTATGGACTGGCTTGCAAGATATCATGCGTGTATCAATTGCTACAGCAAGGCTATCTACTTTGATTTGGGCAGCGGATTCCGATTTGAGGGCAGCCAGACGAAGTGCCCAAGGCGTGTGATATCTGCTTGTAAGGCAGACAGGATGCTTCGTAGGGGATGTGAGGGATTTCTTGCATTCATTTCAGAGAAGAAAGATCAGCGACCGCTCAGTGAAATCCCAGTAGTCAGCGAGTTTCCGGATGTCTTTCCGGAGGATGTGCCAGAGTTGCCACCAGTTCGGGAGGTAGAATTTGCTATTGACGTGGTACCAGGTACAGCACCTATCAGTAGAGCTCCATATCGTATGGCACCTGCAGAGTTGTTGGAATTGAAGAAACAGTTGCAGGATCTATTGGATAAAGGGTTCATACGCCCAAGTGTTTCACCTTGGGGAGCTCCTGTATTGTTTGTCAAGAAGAAGGATGGTAGTTTCCGGATGTGCATCGATTATAGGCAGTTGAACAAAGTGACTATCAAGAACAAATATCCATTGCCTAGGATTGACGAGTTGTTCGATCAACTTCAGGGTGCAGCTTACTTCTCTAAGATTGACTTGAGGTCAGGATATCACCAGCTCAGGGTGAAGGATGAGGATGTTCCGAAGACAGCTTTCAGGACTCGGTATGGACACTACGAGTTTCTTGTCATGCCATTTGGTTTGACGAACGCACCCGCAGCTTTCATGGCGTTGATGAATAGGGTGTTTACTTCCTTCTTGGACCAGTTTGTTGTGGTTTTCATAGATGACATATTGGTCTATTCGAAGACTGCTGAAGAACATGCAGACCATTTGAGGAAAGCATTGCAGCTGCTTAAGGATCACAAGTTGTATGCAAAGTTGTCCAAGTGTGAGTTTTGGCTTGAGCAAGTTACATTTCTGGGTCATAAGATTTCTAGAGATGGATTGATGGTGGATCCGGCTAAGATTGAGGCAGTAGTCCATTGGCCCCGTCCTAGATCAGTGACAGAGATTCGGAGTTTTCTGGGTTTGGCGGGATATTACCGCAGGTTTGTGCAGGACTTTTCGAAGCTTTCAGCACCGCTGACTCAGTTGACTCGGAAGAAGGTTCCGTATGAGTGGACAGAGAAGTGTGAGCGCAGTTTCCAGATGTTGAAAGAAAAGCTCACTACGGCGCCAGTGTTGACTCTCCCGGAAGGTAGTGAGGGATTCGTGATCTATTCCGATGCTTCTCGAGTTGGATTAGGCTGTGTACTGATGCAGAATCAGAAGGTGATTGCCTATGGATCCAGACAGCTGAAGGAGCATGAGAAGAACTATGCCACACATGATCTAGAGCTAGCAGCCATTGTATTTGCACTGAAGTTGTGGCGGCATTACTTGTACGGTGTGAAGTTCGAGGTCCATTCCGATCATCACAGTCTGCAGTACTTGTTTGATCAACATGACTTGAATATGAGGCAGCGTAGATGGTTGGAGTTTATCAAAGACTATGACTTTCCGATCAAGTACCACCCAGGCAGGGGAAATGTAGTTGCAGATGCACTTAGCAGGAGGACAGACAGTCTTCAGGTGTTGGCAGGATTCTATATGCTTGTGCATGATCAGCCTGTTGAGGTTCGGAGGGTAGGTGAGTCGGTGACATTAGCTACTACCGTCGTGTTTCAGCCTGAGGTGATTCAGCAGATCAAGGATCGCCAGTTTGAGGATCCTCTCCTGGTGAAGTTCAGAGATCGGATTGCAGATCGACCGGATTTTAGCTTGGTGGATGGAGTTTTGTACTTCAAGAATAGACTGTGTGTTCCCGCTGTGGATGAGCTGAAAGATAAGTTGATGACAGATGCACACGATGCCCGATATGCGATGCACCCAGGGAGTACGAAGATGTACCGGAACTTGAAAGATAGATTTTGGTGGAATAATATGAAACGGGAGATCGCAGGGTTCGTAGCTCGATGTTTGACCTGTCAGAGGGTAAAAGCTGACCATCAGCGACCTCCAGGATCATTGCATCCATTGCACACTCCGCAGTGGAAGTGGGAGCACATTACGATGGATTTCGTCTCCGGTTTTCCGCCGACCAGCAGAAAGAACAATGCGATCTGGGTCATAGTGGACAGATTGACCAAGTCAGCGCATTTCCTTCCGTTCAAGAAAGGGATGACATTCACAGAGATGGCTAGGAAGTTTGTTGACGAGATAGTCAGATTGCATGGCACCCCAGTATCGATTGTGTCAGATCGTGACAGTCGTTTTGTGTCTTCATTCTGGAGAGCATTTCAGGAAGCTATGGGCACGAAGCTGAGTTTTAGTACGGCATACCACCCTCAGACTGACGGACAGTCGGAGCGTACCATTCAGACATTGGAGGATATGCTCAGAGCTAGTGTGCTGAACTTTGAGAAGGAATGGGATACGCATCTAGCATTGTGTGAGTTTGCCTACAACAACAGCTTCCACGAGAGTATTGGTATGGCACCATATGAGGCTCTATACGGACGCAAGTGCAGGACTCCAGTGTGCTGGGAGGAAGTTGGAACAAGAAGTTTCCATGGTCCGACGATCATTGCTGAGACGACAGAGAAAGTGCAGAAGGTGATAGAGAATCTGAAGATTGCTCGATCCAGACAGAAGAGCTATGCGGATACTCGGAGGAGACCCTTGGCATTCCAAGTCGGAGATTGGGTGTTCCTTAAAGTTTCTCCGATGAAGGGCACGGTGCGGTTTGGTCAGAAGGGCAAGTTAGCTCCGAGATATGTAGGACCGTTCGAAGTCAAGAGCCGAGTTGGAGATTTGGCTTATCGGTTGACGCTTCCAGTTGAGTTCTCCGGTGTGCACGATGTTTTCCATGTGTCGATGCTCCGTAAGTATGTGCCAGATCCGAGCCATGTGATTCGCTACGATGATATTCAGATTCAGCCTAATGCCACTTACGTTGAGCGTCCGCTTCGCATCGTTGGCACACGAGAGCAGATTCTCCGTACCAGGACTATCAGATGGGTTAAAGTGTTGTGGGAACATCATGGTCCAGATGAGGCTACATGGGAGCTAGAGGAGCAGTTAGCGCGCCAGTACCCACAGCTCTTTGCGCAGGTAGGTAGTCATTCCGAGGACGGAATGATTCTTAGTGGGGGAGGATGTAACACTCCGATCCCCTTTGAGCCGGATTAGTGGCTCATTAGTGTGTGTTTTGTTTTGTTTATTTCTTTTGGATTTGTTTTTGGGTCTTGGATAGGTAGTTGAGTAACCTTTGACCTGGAATAGGTAGTTCTAAGCCTTTTTTCGTAATTTTGCTTTTGTTTGGCTCATATCATCTTTGCATCATCTTGGTGTCAGCACGCGTATTTCGTTGAGCTCGACAATTTCCGTAACTGTCTCAGAACCATTTGGAGTCAATTGGGGAAGATGGACCTTCGTGTGACTTGAACTGTAAATAGCTTAAACTCCATGGATCTTGTTTTAAACTTCCCAAACCATATATATATGAGTCACTCCAGGTGTCCCCCTCTCATGCTCATTCACTTGATCGTTGCATGCAAGAGAGATCTCCAGGAGAAGCTCCACGTTCCATCTCTTCTCTTCATTCTCTTCTTGTTTTTGGTTAGTGTGGGGATCTTGCACTCTTTTTGATTGGGTTCCTTTCTTCTTCTCCATCTCTGTTTGGGGCTTGGTAAGTGGGTTCTTTCCCAACTCTTCTCTCTTCTTCTCCAATTGCACCTCTCATTCTCTGATTTCTGTGTTTTCATCTCATGCATGGGTCATTGCTTTGATTTGTTTTGATTTTAGTGGATTTGGAGCTTGCTTCAGTGGATTTTCAGAGTTTGAGGCAAGTATAAGTACAAGCTTGATAACACATATGGGTATTTTGTTTGATGGCTTTGATTTCCTCTTATTCTTTGTCTAGCATGTTTTACAGCCACATTTTGTGAATTTGGAACCTCTGTAACTCATTTTGTTCAGCTTCTGTACCGAATTTCAGTTTCTGTAACTATCCCGAATTTGTGTTCTGTATTGTACGGCTAAGCCGTAAGCTTCTACGGCTTGATTTCCAGAGACTCGAAATGGAGTTTTGTTCTACGGCTAGGCTACGGCTAAGCCGTAAATTGTTCTACGGCTGAGCCGTAAGCTAGCCGTGACCCAACCCGTACCCCAGCCGTGAATTAAATCTCTGATCAGTCGAAACTTTTCCAACACAGAACTCCTACGGTGTGGCTACGGTTAAGCCGTGGAATGCTACGGCCAAGCCGTGGATTGGTCTACGGCTAAGCCGTATACTGACTGTAGCTCAGCCGAAAAAGGCATCAGATCAGAGGTGAAAGATGATCAGTTTAGCTGTGTTTTGAATGGAACCAGGGTTAAGCTGTGGTGCATAATACGTCGAGCGCGTAAGATGTCTCCGGCTCAACCATAGGTCCCTCATAGCTAAACCGTTAGGCATGGCAATTCTGAAACATAACTTAGGATAATGGTGAGACTTGTAGGGCTCAAAAACGGGTTGACCACTCATGTAAACCGGCCCAATGGATTCTTGGAACGCATGAATAGTCTGTTAGGCTGTGACTTATTCATGTGAGTGTTGTTTTACTGTTAAGCACCTCCCCATGGGTGTTGGTTTAAGGGACGTCGGTGCACGCAAAGATTACGCAACACTTTGATGGCAATGGTGCATTGACTAACTTAAAACTACATCAACATGCACGGTTAGTGACAGTGAACAACTAGCTTAGGACTGGCTTGTAATGAACCTTGACTCCGTATTAATCTGAGATGCATTGCATATTGTTTATAGTTTTGCCCTCTGTTCTGTTAATCTATATTTATGCATTCCTCAGTCATTTTGCTTTCGTTCTGTATATCTGTATCATTCTTTGTTCGGCACTAAGTTCTGATCTATGCTGTGCTTTGATTTAATCTATGTTCTAAATTGTAATTCGACTATGCTTTGTATATTCTCTGGCTTTGTATATTTTGGGTATTCCCTGGTGGCTCTGCCCAGAGGTTAATACGTGAGGATAAGATCCGGTCTTTGTCATCGGTGAGTCCAAAGCGGATAATCTCCCTTTCTATGGATTTGATTTGATTGGTATTAGTCTGGCTCTACTCAGCCTCAGCCCTAGGATGCCCGACGGGGTTACCTCTGGCTTAGATCTCTGTATCTCTGTATTCACTGCAGTGTCGCTTTGTCTTGGGACCCCGGAACCCAGGAACCTGAGACCCACTGGTACCCTGGCCCGGTCAGTGGTGTTCTCCTCTGCTCTGCTTTGCTCTGCTCTCTATTGGAGAGAACATGGTTAACGTAGTAGCCACTTAGTCAGTATTTCTATGTTTTGATTCACATATCATGCTCTACTTCTACGCACGATTTGCTTAGCATACTAAGATGAAATTCTGCAATTACTATTCTGTCCTTATTCTATTTGATACTATGAGTGTTTCA
This sequence comes from Sextonia rubra, assembly GCA_037013555.1. NCBI lineage: Eukaryota > Viridiplantae > Streptophyta > Magnoliopsida > Laurales > Lauraceae > Sextonia > Sextonia rubra. The sequence goes on from JASUAD010000011.1 coordinate 15,931,389, forward strand.
TCTCTGTTACTTGTATTTGCTGGATCGTTGTATTCATTTGTGTTGTCTGTGGTGTTGCAGGCACAGATACCTTGCCCAGCTCCCCGGCGGTCGAGGAGGCTGCAGGGGCAAGTGTAGAGACACCCTCAGGTCTGGCAGAGTGGGCCTGATCACTTCTGCCAAGTGCGTGCATGCATACCCGTGGCTTTTGTTTCGAGTTTTGGTTTTTGGAGATTGTATTCAGACCTTGGACTTTGGGACTTGTATTCTGTGTATTTGTATATAGTGATTTTGGTGTGTATTCGGTTTTATATCGGTGTATTTGTCTTGGTCGTTTCCGTTTTGTAATTGCTTTGGCTTCCGCTATTTTCCTTCGTTGCTTGCTATGATATCTACAGCTTCCGCGTTCGTCTGTTTCGCACGTGTTAGATCCCTTGTGTGTATGCATCTGGACTGGGTTTAGATGCACGTGCACGGGAGTACGTGTGTCACTGGTTTAGCTTTTCGCTAACCCCCGATTTCTGGGCCCGGGTTGTGACAGGGACATCGGTGCACATGAGGATTATATTGCAACACTAGGATGGCAACGGTGCATCGAATAACTTAAAACTACATCAACATGCACGGTTAGTGACAGTGAACAACTAGGTTAGGGTTGGCTTGTAATGAACCTTGACTCCGTATTAATCTGAGATGCATTGCATATTGGTTATAGTTTTGCCCTCTGTTCTGTCAATCTATGTCTATGCATTCCGCAGTCATTTTGCTTTTGTCCTGTATGTCTGTTTATTCTTCGATCTGCACTACGCTTTGATCTATGCTGTGCTTTGACTTAATCTATGTTCTGATCTGTATTTTGGCTATGCTTTGTATATTTCTGGCTTTGTATATTTTTGGGTATTCCCTGGTGGCTCTGCCCAGAGATTAACACGTGAGGATAAGATCCGGTCTTTGCCATCGGTGAGTCTAAAGCGGATAATCTCCCTTCTTTTAGATTTGATTTGATTGGTATTAGTCTGGCTCTACTCAGCCTCAGCCCTAGGATGCCCGACGGGGTTACCTATGGTTTAGATCTCTGTATCTCTGTATTACTGCAGTGTCGCTTTGTCTTGGGACCCCGGAACCCAGGAAACTGAGACCCACTTGTACCCTGGCCCGGTCAGTGGTGTTCTCCTCTGCTCTGCTTTGCTCTGCTCTCTACTGGAGAGAATCTGGTTAACGTAGTAGCCACTTAGTTCAGTATTTCTATACTTTGATCCAAATATCATGCTTTACTTCTATGCACGATTTGCTTAGCATACTAAGATGAAACTCTGAAATTACTATTCTGTCTTTATTCACTTTGATACTATGAGTGTTTCATCTCTGTTACTTATATTTGCTGGATCGTTGTATTCACTTGTGTTGTCTGTGGTGTTGCAGGCACAGATACCTTGCCCAGCTCCCCGGCGGTCGAGGAGGCTGCAGGGCCGAGTGTAAAGGCACCCTCCGGTTTGGCAGAGTGAGCCTGATCACCTCTGCCGAGTGCGTGCATGCATACTAGTGGCCTTTTGTTTTGAGTTTTGGTTTCAGGGGATTTTGTATTTGGACTTTGGGCTTTGTACTTTGTATATTTGTACACCTTTATTTTGTTGTGTACTCAGGCTTGTACTTGGTTTTTATGTATGGTATTTCGCTTTGACTTTTCGTTCCGTATTTGTTTTCCGCATTGTTTTGGCTTCCGCTATTTTTTTCCTTGTTGCTTGCTATGATATGTACAGCTTCCGCGTACGCTTAGTTCGCACGTGTTAGATCCCTTGTGTGTTTGCATCTGGACTGGGTTTGGATGCACGTGCACGGGAGTACGTGTGTCACTGGTTTGGCTTTTCGCTAACCCCCGATTTCTGGGCTCGGGTTGTGACACATAGGCACATGCTTTTTGGCAATTCTACTCTATTCTTGACATGATTGTTGTTGTTTGCCTAGAGAAATGGGTGCGGCAGGTTGTGATTCCCGGTTGGGCTTGTACTTAGGACATTGAGCCATCCGATGCTCCATTGAGCCACAAAGCAAGCAAGCTCCTGTATTTCTCTAGCATGTCTCAGTCTTATGAGACTTCCCATAATGACCACACTTCACCACTGCTTTACTCGGGCTATCCTGATCACCTTTCATCTTCTTCTGTGCTTGTCCTTTGCCACCAAGAGAGGTGTTTCTTTTAGCATCCATTGCTCTTTTCTCGCGATCATTAGCCTCCACCGAGTAAGCTCTATCTACTGCATCATCAAATGTAGCTGGCCTCTGGAAAGCTGGAACATGATCCTTGTATATGGGATTTAGACCAATGATAAATCCGTTGACCTTTTTCTCCTTCGTATTAATGATATCTTCTGCATATTGTGACAAGTGAGTGAAAGTATGGGCAAAATCTACCATTGACATCTGGCGTTTCTGTAATGCCAAGAATCTACCTCCTTTTCCTTCTGAATATGAGCCGAGATAAACTTCCTTCTAAACTGTTTCTTGAAAGTCTCCCTCACAGTAGCACCGGGTATATCTTTATATGAATCTCTCATACTTTTCTACCAGGTCTTAGCCACACCGCAAAACATAAAGGTGGTGAGTAAAACCTTCTGTCTGCTAATACAAATAACTGTATCAAACATGTCATCAGTATGCCCTAACCACTCATCTGCTTGTAGAGCATCTTCCTTGGTGTGAAATTCTGTTGCACCTTTTTTCCTAAACTGCTTGTATAGAGCATTAGGAACATTTTCCTTAGGCTAAAACACTACTTGTTGCTTTACATGTGGTTGGATTGACGATTGACTTTGTTGTTCAGCTATAGAAGCCATCTGTACTTGGAGAGACTGCATAGCTTGCAACTGTGCTTGCATTGCATGAGATTGTGCCTGAATTGCTCACATCACCGTCATAAAACGATCGTTTGTAATAGGAAGTGGCTGTGGAGGAGAAAATTTGCTAGTCTCTGCGAATGGGTTCATGTTAACCTTGCTATTATTACCCGATCCTAATGCCATTTCCAGCAACAAAGAAAATCATCTCAACTTAGAAATACCCAACTATCAACATATTCAGATTATAGAGTCAAATAGTTGATATACACAGAATTCTATCATATCCTCACCACATTTCTACCTGTCTACATCTTTTAATTGACTATTTCATGCTCTGATACCAAAGTTACGTATGTCACAACTTGAGCCCAATAATTCGAGCATGATGATTAGCCCTAAATAATGACACACATACTCCCGTGTCCTACACACCTGGACTCGAGTCTAAATGGAATTACACAAGGAAAAGCCCCACTACTTACATGGGTGAGATGCTTATAACGAACATTTGTCTAAGCATTTAAGCGCGGAAGCTTAATAATATCATTCATGAAACAAGATAATTTAAACCGGACTATTACATACATCTATGATCAAATGGACCCCAAGTGCAAGGTCTCGATATAGTTTTACCTGGTGAGTTCGGGATCGAATCCACAGGGAGCTAATATTCATAGAAAACCTGTCCTAATTGAAAAAAAAAACTAAAGTTATCTTAATAAAATCTATAAAAATACACACTACTACTTCTGAAATTTAAATTTAAATTACAAGTCCAAATCTGAAAAAAAATTCACAAATTAAATCTAACCTAAAAATTCTGAACTAAAACAATCCTAAAACTAGAAACTGCGCTCTCCGGCAATCATGTGTCACAATCTCATGAAGAGTGAAGCACCACGTGTCGCTCTCCGGCAAAAGGAGGTATTCTCTTAATATATGTAACAAGCGCTTCAAGGCCCGTGTGATAAAATATAATTTTGTGTTATTAAAAAGTATTAATTTTTATATAAAATATAAATGAATGTCATCATATAATTATATAAATCATAACAGAAACGTAGTTAAAATTTTGAATCTTTATTTTTCTAAAGGAAACAAATAATAATAATAATAATGAGATGAGGAAGAAATAATATAATAATTTATCCTAAGGTTTTTAAATCTTCAAAATAAGGAAAAAAGTTATAATATGGAATTCAAATTATATGTGGCAGGTATTGTTTTGATTTGTATTTTAATTTTTTTTATGTTTTGACTTTTTTTCTTCTTAACATGCAAAACATATGGATGATTTAGAGACAACCTAACAAATCTAATAAGTTTGATTGGAACCCAAAATATAAAAAACTACTATGACATTTAATAATTAAAAAATGGCGAATAATCTTGATTTGAAAATAAAGATTGAGAGAATTAACAAAATACTTGAACAGAACTAAAATAATAGAAAATAAAATAAGATAAAAATCTAGAAAGGAATTAATGAATTAAAGTAGATAGTAACAGCATATTATTATCGTTGCTATGAGCACAAAGTACATAGTCACATACTATTTACAAATAATTGAGAAGTTTACACTTGTGCATCATATTGATTTTAAAAACTATAAAATTACTACATTATAAGAGGCGGTAATGAGCAATAAATATTATCATATAAATCATAAGACAAAAATAGTTAAAATTTAATTTAAACATTTAAGTATTTAAAGAAAAGAATTTAAACTCTTCAAATTTAGTTTAAATTTGATATTCTGGTTTGATCCTCTATTTGTATTTTAACTCTTTCCTTACAAGATAACTCCAGTCAATTTTTTTCTAATCATTATCGCACAAATATTCTATTTGTTGTTGACTTGGACAATAAGAATCAGAAATCCCTATGGTACACCTATGGTACACATAATTGTATGTCATCTACTAAGTTTGATAGTCCACATGATTGTCACATTTAATAATGACTGTAACTAAGGGCAATGCTATATTGGAACTTGCTTTATTTTTTAAATTTTTTCTCACCATGTTAATATGCAATCACTATTTGCAACATCAATTTGTGGCTACGTTATTTACTTATCAGTTGTTTTATAGTTCTATGATATGGTTGAGAAAGAATGACATCTTATTTATGTATGATTATTTTGCCACAATTATTCAAGATTTTTTTTCTGATGGGCTTATTTTTACTGATTATTACTATAGGTTTCTAAGACGTGGATCAGTTTTTTTTATACAATTACTCAAGCATCATCCAATGCCATAGCCATGTTCAATGAAATTGATCTCATTAACCAAATCATGGGTCCATGTCCAAGAAGAAGAAGAAAAAAAAAGGCCTAAAGGATAGTATACAAAGCCAAAGGTCAAGAATCATATGGGGTGTCATAATATGGATGCTAAGTATTGATGTAATAAAAGAGTAATGATATATCCAAAGTTTTTTAAACTGGCTTTAATTAGTTGACTGGAACTCCTAATTTAGAAACTTAAAGTTTAATTAAAAATCACAATGCATTTAATTATAAGAAACCCAATGAATTCAAAGAATTACAGGTATAAAGTTTAAACAATATATAAACTAAATAATATAAACAGTGTAACTCCACCCTAGATTTTTTGTACAATTACTCAAGAATCAGTTTTTACTTATCTGGGCCATGGTATGGTGATCTCGACCATGAATCCCTTGAGTGCCTTGGGAAAACATTGCATAAATATAGGCAATTTGAAAGAACTTAGTCAAGTTTCTACGTTGAATGTTGATGGCTGTTCCTATTTTGACCCTTAACTTTGAAGATTGCTGAACAAAAGATTAGATTTTGGCGGATAAGATTTTTTGAGATATTGGTCCATATGCCATGTCTCACTTGATTTGTGGTATCATTAACCAAATCATGGGTCCATGTTCAAGAAAAATGAAAATAATAAATAAACAAATAAATAACAAAAAAAACCTAAAGGATACTATCCAAAGCCAGAGGTCAAGAATGATATGGATTCAAAGTATTGATGTAATAAAAGAGAACTGATGGATATAAAGCCTGTACATCAAATAAATAAATAATAATAATAAAAGTTGGAGAGAATGACCTTCTTCTTTTGTGGAGAACACCTTCTTTTGTGAGGAATGAAGTCTAAAGTAGATTGGCTGAGAGAGTTGGACTAATGGTAATCAATGAATTCAAAGAATTACATGTATAAAGTTTAAACAATATATAAACTAAATAATATAAGCAAAGTAAATCAAATAAATAAAAAACATAAAAGTTGGAGTGGTAGACCTTTTACTTTTGTGAAGAATACCTTCTTTTATGGGGAAAAAGTCTGAAGCAGATTGGTAGAGAGAATTTGGTTGATGGAGATATATCTTATTTGGGTAGATGGAGACAAAATAATCATAGGCTACTTGAAAACCCCCAATTTAATGGCTCACAAGGATGGACGTTTCTGCATATAGATGAGAGATTAGTTGCCATGATATCTATTGATATCTCTTTGGAGGACATTTTATGAGAGAAATTTTATGAGATAAAAGTCCTTTAGAGAATAGATAGGGACACAAGTTGTAGAGGGATGAGAGAGAGAAATTGGGGAGAGAGAGAGAGAGAGGGATTTCATAGAAAACCAATAAAAGATTTTAGAAAAATTGAGAGATTTTAAAGAGGTGGTATGAATGGAGTATAGCTAATATGGATAGATTCCATAGATTGCGCCACATGTAGCCTCTTATGAAGAGAATTACGTTACGTATCGCTCTCCCATGAAAGCTGGTATTGTTATAATATATACTAACACTGCAGGGCCTGCGTTGGCGTTTGGGCACTGACCTTGTTTAATAATTGCATTATTTGTAACTAAAAACATTTATAAACATATAGATGAATTGGACAGTAATATTAACAGAAAACTATTACACAAACATAATTTTAAATATGTTAGCGCACTCTCTAAAAAATAAATTCATATTAGAAACTAAATAAAAAATAATATATCCGTAGAGTTTTATTAGAATAAGAATAGAAAAAAGTTAGATAATTTCTTATTTAATCCATAAACTCAATAAAGAGAAAAAAACTATATAGAAAAAAATTAGATGAAATAATCCAATGTACGAAAACTTATAAGGTTAACCAACCCTCTCACTATGAATAATTTTTAAAGACGGGTGTTTTTAGACCTAGAAGAATAATTGCTTTAATGGGCATTTGCTTATGAGCTATAAAGAGGATTACGGTGACACATGAGGTAGACCATATGCAAAATGGGAGCTTTTGATTATATCCATGTTGTAATTTTTAAAGGCGGCCTCATGTACTACAATTTCTTGAAGTTCTAAATATTACCCTCGTTGCTAATTCCTATTACAGGTGGGGTGACATGTTGTAATTTTTAGTAGTGGGCGGTCCAAGTTGCAATTTTTAAAAATATTGTATTTTTTAAAAGTGTCCTCATGTACAGCAATTCCTTAAAGTTCTAAACATTGCCCTAGCACTATTAATAAATAATTAATTTGGCGATCACCAAACCACAAGAAAAGCATCCAAGCAATAAATGAATATATAAATACTTAAAACTTGCCATGCACAACATCAGGGAGGAAAAATTAGAAAAAAAAATTACAAATGAGAAACTTTATTTATTCTATTTGAAAAGGAGAACAAAGAAATGAAAAGAGTGCCCATGTCAAGTAAAACAACGGAGACAATAAATCAACCACAAATATGATTTAAAAAAGAAAAAGAAGAGCAAACCAAAGATAAAAAAATTGAAAAGAAGAGAAAAAAAATCCCACATAGGTGAAAGCCCATTACCCAAATTGAAACAATCGCATCAAGATTCCATGTCTTTCCTCAATTAGAAATTTATTATTCTTTACCGCCATCTTGAAAATTTTAAATTTAAAAGAGAATACTGTTGAGGAAGATCTTAGATTTGGTCCTTTCAAACTAATAACATGATTTGCCTAATCAATAGGGGATGAGTACTATTTGCATCCAATCCATTTGAGTGCAAAGACTGTAAGATAGTATCCATATAATCACTTATTGCCAAGGTATTCAATGCTAACGTGGAGCGAAGGATGGTGAATGCTATATGTAATGAAATAGGTGTGCGATTGTGGGAAGAAAGTTTGACCATCATCTGCAAAAATGTGTTTGAAATCTTAAACTGCACAAACTAAAGTTGTTCCGGTTTAGAACATTTTCCCAAAAGTGCTTTCCTCTGTATTTTGATCAATTCCTTCCACATGTTATCTGTGCTTGAGTCAGAACGATGGTTCAAATTCCTTTCCATAGTCCCATCATAGATAAGTATGGAAAATGTTAGTGCTTATATATAAATGACGATATATATATATATCTATGAATTAAAATAGAAAGTTTAAAACTTAAGGATTCTAAAGTCTTGATGATTTAAGATGGTATATGATAAGGATATAGTTGAAGATTATGATAAAATTCTATAAAAGAGAAAATAGGAACTGTCATGTGTTACAACTTCATGAAGAGTGAAGCGCCATGTATTGCTCTCTCACGAAAAGACTGCGCCACGTATTGCTATCCCACGAAAGAGGGTATTATTATAATATATACAACAACTAATGCTTTAGGGCCCTCTCCCAAGGCGGGCCATGAAAAAATAATAATAAAGTCTAATTAAAAATTATTTATATTTTAAATAAAATATTAATAAATATTATCACATAAATCATAGGAAAAACATAGTTAAAATATTGAATATTTATTTTTTTGAAAGGAAAAAAAAATTTTCTTTGAACTATAGATGTATAAAAGTTAAAAGTGAAAAGAAAAAAAAAACAGTTGATATTAAGTCATCCTTGAATGATTAAAGGAATTACATGTGGTTGAAGATAAAAATGCATACAAATTTAATACTTGTTTGAACTAATGCGATGCATTTCTACTTATATAGCACTTGTATATTGGCATGCATTTATTTCAGTAGCTGTACTTGGTTCATCTTCTCCGCTTGTATTAACATTTGCGCTTGTTTCATCTTATACAGATTTTTTAACTCCTGCACTCATTTCAATTTGTGCACTAGTCTTAGTAAAGTTATAATATATATATATATATATAATGGCCACTGCCAGGGTCTTCATCTGCTATGTCTTGCTTCCTCGAGCTATGGTGCTAAACTAAAATAACACTACTCTATAAAAGAACAAGAAGAGATTAAAATCTTAGGTGGGAGATTGCACCAGATAGGGTTTTGCAGAGAGAAGTTCTTCTTGTCCTTTTTCTTTTTTGGTTTCATTGGCCTAGTGGTCAGGATCTTGAAAGTAAAGGGCTCCCACCAAGTTCAAACCCCAAGGACAACCCCCTATTCCCTCATGTCTTCTTTTTATTACTGATGTCTCTATATACGACTCTGCGTACTACAACGTTATGTTCTGCCAAACGTTACATTCAACTCATGAAACATGACACTCCACAATACCGACGTACAAAAAAGACTTCCTGCATGAAAGGCTTACGGTTGAAACCCAGTCAAGAAGGCCTCCTTTTATTTAGGATTGAACACTGAACCTGGCCTACTCTGGATGCACATATGCATGCAAATTTGAAATCTGAACATTAATGTAGGGAGATTGAAATAATTGTACATATCACTATGGTTGAAATAATTGTTTTTATCACTATGGCTCAACCTGAACCTGGCCGTGGCAAAGAAACACGACGACGGCTGCAAGAAAGGTCCGTTCTGAAACCCTAAAATCTCTAAAATTTACTTCGCCATCTATTGGTTCCTGTCCATCACTTGTGCTTTAAACTGGTAACCATGTTGTTATTATTATTATTATTATTATTATTTCTATCTGAACCTTCGTTTCTCCCTGCGTGTCCACAGTAGAAGCCCTTGATTGTAGATCTACATCTTGATTTGGTTTCTTTATCCTTTATTTCGTGGTTTGTTATAATTGGAAATCTCTCTTCATTGTGGTCTAGCCCATTGGTATCTAATTTGCTCCATATGCACCCAAATCTCGTACTACTGGAATGGAACAATCCACTATGGTTTGGGACTCGCTGCTACCTTTGCTATGACGACGATAAAGAGACAGGAGCCAGAGCATTTTTGTAATGATGTTAGGGTTTCCAGAAGATTCCAACCCTCGATACTTCCAGAACTAGACCGAAAGCCATGTAATTTTGTATGCGGTGGTTTAGGGTTTTGGCTCTAGGGCTGCAAGGGGTCTGGTTTGAGCCTGTTCAGCATTATACAGACCCAATGTGGCATAAATGTAAGGGTATGGATCGGGCTGGCCCGAGTCTAGACTGCGCCCAGGCCATTTTGGTCTGGGGCTTGGACAAAAAAACTGAGCACCATTAATATAAGGACTAAGCTTGGGTTTAGTGGTAGAAAGCCCAAAGACCGCCAGGCCCGTGTGAGAATGCAAAAAATCACATTTTGTTAATACATGTAGTCAAACAAATGTTGTTTGGATCAACTTCATACAGCACAGCCAAATAGGCTACAATCAAATGCAGTTCACAAAGGTCCTTTTTTTTCACAATATTATAAATTCCAGGCTTGGGCTTGGGCTCAACCTATTTTTTTGGGACTCGGGGTCAAATTGAAAGTGGTTGAAATAGATAGTATGATTGAATGAAATTGTGCCTTAATTTTCAAATCAAATCGCCCAAAAAAATCATATATATATATATATATATATATATTGATTTGGAAAGCACGTAGAAGATTATTCATGTTATAAAGCAAACATAGTTTAGAAAATTATGTACTTAGATGATTTTTTGACTAACTAAATTAAATTTAAATATATATATGTAACGAATATTTATAGATAATCTTTTAGAAAAATGATCTATGCATACACAAGGCAAGACGCATATTTAATAATATCAAAATGTAACATATAGCAACTTTAATTCATTTGATGGTTTATATTCCAACTGAAACAATCATTATAAGGTGGTCCTTATCACGGCTATATCCCAAAATGCATTAGAATAATCATAATCTTATGGTTGTATAAATTCGTTTTGGAGAGCACAATTGATGCAGTCTAAGCCCCACAAGTAGTCACTCTTCAAATTAAATTAGGATTATATTATTTTTATTAGTAGATTTATAGTTGCATTGTTATTAAAGAAATGATTATTAATGGCTTAGGGTTTCCTTAAGCATTAAGTTTGCTTTTACTATATATATGGTATTATATAGAAGAGATTCTCATACTATAATTAATTAATATATTTGTGAATTTTATCTTGGAGGTGCGTTCGTGTGAAGCCTTCTCAACGATTTGAAGTGTCCTCCGACATATGCTTTGACACCCAGGCACGTGCTTCGGCACCCATACGCAAGCCCTAATCCTGAGACCTGCATCAATTTGATCTGCGCGTTACCCTGTCCCCACCTTCGTTCACCCACCACCATCACCCTCTGACATACCCAAGCCCACTGCCGTGCGACCAACTCCAATTCGTCAGACGCCCACCACCCAATCGGCCACCCTAAAGAAAAAAACCCTTTTTGAATCCCTACTGGCTGAGCCTTCCCCAACACTCGTACCAAAACCAAATCCCCAACCCTTTTGCCCATCTCTCTCAACCTTCTCTTCCCCGATACCAGCAGACCTCGAAAAAAAACAAAAAAATCCCGATGCCCAACCCAACCCCTGCCGACCTAACCTGCACACCGCTCACTTACAAAACCCTTCTCCATCTCGGTTAGGTCCCCAACTCTTGTCGACCAGCCACACTACCCCTCTTGTCAAGTCGAAAGCCCACCCCCCCTCCTCTGTCATTAATTCCCAACCGGTAGCAGTAGAAAAAAAAAAATAAAACAAAAAAGAAGAGAGAAGCAGAGGAGGAGAATAGCATATAAGAAGTGAGAAAGGTGTACCTGGTTTTCATCTCTGACTGCTAGCAGCCGCCTTCGTCGTCGGAAGTCTGCAGCCGCAAGCCACAGCTCACCGTCTTCACTCTCAATCATAGTCATCGCCTCCAAAAAAGTAGACAATCAGCTGAGGGGTTTGGACCTTTTCTCTTCTATTGCGAGATTGGAATTCAAATTACGGCAAATAGAACCCTCATGTGCCCTTTTGTCACGTGTCCAAAGTTCCTTGGGTTATACCCCAGGTCAGGTCAAGTTGAACCTGGCCAAATCAGCTTTGACCCAAAAATAGCATAGCCCATTCAATTGTCTTGCTGACATCATCAGCAACAGCGGTCCACACTGAGATCAACCATCAGACTTTGTTTTTGTGATCGCATCACCATCTCAAGCCCGATTTTCGACCCGTCTTCTCTATCATGTTTGTGGCCAACAGATCTACATATCAAGTCAGTTAGATTTTAAATTTACATTTAAAACAAAAAAATGCCTCCTAAGAAGCAAGTTGAGATGGAATCTTTATTTTCTTCAATTGAAGATTTGGTTGATGTTATTCGAGAATTATTTGCAAAAATTGATTGCATACAAATCACCCTGCAACAATTGGAAACTAAGGTGACAACTTTAGAAATAAATCAGCGTGTGAATCACAATCGTGACAATGGTGCAAATATTCGGAATTAACGAGATCCACCAATCAATAATCTTGATCGAGATTTAGGGATTAAACTAGTGATTCCCAAATATAATGGGAAATTGCTGCCTGTTGAGTTTATGGATTGGTTAGTGTGTGTGGAGAATATTTTTGCACATAAATTTATAATTAAGCATCATAGAGTCACACTGATTGCCACTAGATTCCGTAATTATGCTGCAACTTGGTGAGCTGAAATGCAAAGACAAAGGAGGAATCAGAACATGGACCCTATTGAAACATGAATTGAGATGAAGAATATTTTGAAGCAAAAATTTTTTCCTGTCAACTATGCAAAAGATCTATGTTCAAGCTTTCAAAACTTGAAACAAAAGTCTAAGGCAATTGTTGATTATTCTAAGGAATTTTTTACTTTACAAGTTCATTGTGGTTTGAATGAAGTTGATGATGTAGTTGTTGATAGATGTTTCAATAGATTGAGAATAAACATTTAGTATATCCTTGCCTTCCAACATCTTGATAATGTCGATGAACTCATCCAACATGCTGTCAAAGTTGAGGGAATTGCAAATCATCAAGCGCAAAAATTCAAATGGGTTCCACCAAAAAATTCATCTCTGCATGATGCTAAGCCCAATGGTTTGTTAGGACAGATTTTTGCAAGGATTGAAAGTCAAAATAGGATGATTTGTTTTCATTATTAACAGTGCAACATCGCCCAGTAGAATGTTCAAAGTGCATACATCTGATTGAGATTGAAGGTGATGATACAAATATCCCAGATGATCCTTAGGGTACTGAAATTGATCGCAAGGATATTAAAAATGAGGAAATTGCTGAAACATATATGGATACCACAGGTGAAGCTTTTATCGTATAAAAAAGGCTCCACCAACTGTAGAGAATAAATGGTTGAGAAAAAATATCTTTTGTTCCATGGGTATAGTTTATGGACACCATTGCACAATTTTTATTGACGGCAGAAGTTGTGAAAATCTCATATTTCAAGCTTTTGTTGATCGCTTCAAGTTGAAAGTTTACAAGCACAACTGCACTTATTTTGTTAAATGGTTGATGACTGGTGATCAAGCGTATGTTCAACGTACTTGCAAAGCTACTTTTGCCATTGATTATACTTATAAAGATATAATTTAGTAAGATGTGTTACCTATGGATAGTGGTGATATCTTTTTTGGTCGCCCATGTATGTATGATAAAAACAGGACTCATGCAATGCGCTAACACATACAAATTCTTGCATGATGGAACATAAGTCATACTTCATCCTAAAAAGCCGGAGCCACCAAAGAAGAGTTTTTGGGCAATTGTAAGAAAGGAAGTCCTTCATATTCACCACATTTACAGAGGCAATCTAAAGCAGACTCGAGTTCGTAGATAAACTCTTCTTTCAACCCGGGGAGAATGAAGCAGTCTAGGCCCCACAAGCAGTCCCGCTTCAAATCAGATTAGAATTATATTATTTCTATTAGTAGATTTCTAATTGCATTATTATTAGGGAAGTTTCTATTAATACCTTAAGATTTGCTTAGGCATTAAGTTTGCTTTTACTATATATATGGCATTGTAGAGAGGAGATTTTCAGACTTTGATTAATTAATAGATTTGTAGACTTTATCCTGGAAGTGCGTCCTTGCATATGAAGTCTTCTTGACGATTCGAAGTGTCATCGGACACGTGCTTTGGCACCGCTACGCAAACCCTTACCCTAGGGCCTGCATCAACATTGTTGGATCAACTTCCCATTTATCTACAATTCTACATATAAGATCATCCAGCATATCACATGTTTATATAAACCTATACAAAGTTAAAGTATTTATCTGCTGGGAATATAGGGTTGTCCTTGTGAATAAGGCGCTCACTCCCATAGCTCCCAGGAGGGTCTCTTTCCTTCCCACTCTTGGCCACTCGGCCAAGTTGGCAAAACATAAAAAAAATGTATTTACCTGCTCACAAACCTTACTATTTGACGGTCCATTTGGGTTGGGAAGTGGTTTACTGAGAAAGATGGAAGTTGGAGATGAGTGTTGTGCATGTCCGTATGGAAGCATGAAAAATTGTGATCAATGAGCAAACCACACACAAGAAAGAGAAAACCACCCTCATAGATTTATGTGGCATGAATATCTACATTTATGAGAAATATTCTCGACTTTCATTTGATTCTCTCTCTTGGCTTTCCCTTAGGTTTAAGGTTATGGATTACATGAATCAGGAAATATTAAAATTTTCCAAATTAAAAGCTGAAAGTTTGTATATTTTTTTTTTCTAGGCAATCAATTTCAATGGGTACTTCTCATGCAATGCACTCTTATGCATCGTTTAGATTGTGTTGAATATTCTTCAAGCCTCGTGCAAACACAAATAGATCAAAGTGCCTAATAATGATTAACATTTTGGTGGGCACGGCTTAAATGAGGAGGCTAGCCTCAAATGGTTTGGTTTGGCGATGCACTAGGAGCTCTTAACTAGGTCAATCATCACTCGGCCCTTGAGAAAGAAAAAAGCAGGAAAAACAATCCTGGCCCCACCACTGACTTTATCAAAAAACCTTTTTTTTTTTTAGGTCTAGAACAATGAACAATGAACAATGAACAATTATGTGGAAAATACTTAAACTTCAACACTTGATGGGCGAATATCAGGTAAAACAACAGCTGTACTGGCAGTATCCCTGCATGGGAAGTGCTGTCATATCCTTAATTGTATGAACCTCTAACCATTAAAACTGGGCATTTGCATTGGTTCGTACCATATACAAGTAGATTGTGTGGATTAGGAATCTATGAAAAATAAGATCCATGCAGAACACTTTTCTGATGATGTGCATGGTGTAGAAGATCGTGATAAAAATTGTTGAAAGGGTCTCAATGCTTTAGATCAGACAATCATTAGATTTGTTTATTGTAAATTATTAATAATAAGAAGAAGAAGAAGAAGAAGAAGAAGAAAAAAACCCTTTGTATTCATTTTACTTACAAACAAGTGGCCCACCCTTGACCTTCTGATAAATTTATATTTTTGTTTAAGAAAGTATTATCATCACTATCATAGTAATCATCATCATCACCAAATATTTTGTAAAGATCACCAATCTTTTGAATTGATTGAATAGGACTGTAGCTTCCTAATTGTTAGAAACCTCCAAGTTATTTAAAGAAATTAACAAGAGACCACCTCATCATCAACAAAGTCACCTGACCGGCTGACCCTTCACCCTCTCTGTATGAAATGTAATCACTCACTAGTACAGTCATCCAAAACGTCATGATGCACTCCAGATACACTCCATTTCAGAGTTCAGATGCTCACACATAGACAAAAGGAAAAAGAGAAATGAAAAATGAACTGCACAAATTACATAAAGCTATTCAAGAAGGGCATTCCTTTAATCTTCAAGTGTTACAAAGCTTACTTTATTGATGAACTATCTACACACCATAATAGTACTTGATGATTATGATGGTCGTGGTAGTGATGGATATGAAGTGACCTCAGAGTTTCTGTAAGATGATTTGAGCACCATATTGGGGTTGTAGAGTTGCAACTGTGTAAGGAGCATGAGCATAGGAGGGAGAAAGCTTGAATGAGAATTGTTGGAGAATCATAGACAAAGCTAACTTAGCTTCCAGTAGAGCAAAGTTCTGGCCTATGCATGTCCTCGGTCCCCAGCCAAACGGAAAGAATGCAACTTGATGCTTTGAAGCCTTTGAAATCCCTTCAGAGAATCTCTCTGGTTTGAATTCTTCCGCGTCATCACCCCATATTTCAGGATCATGGTGAATAAGGATTGCTGGTAGCATAATTTGTACTCCAGATGGAAGGATGGCATCTCCAACTTTTATTTCCTTGTAAGTGCAACGTGTGAGGAAAATTACGGGCGGGTACAATCGGAGAACCTCGTACAAAATCATGGTTACCTGAAATGGAAGTTATAAGAATCTTCAACATCACATACTCTATTATGAGCTAAAATTCGATGTGACCTGTGATCCTTAAAAACTTATGAGGGATTTTGTAGAATGAAATTTTGGCTCGTTTACAGATGGGCTTATGAACTAAGAAGCATGGACACGGACACGGGACATAGATACGACACGACACGGACACGCCGACACGGCATTTTTTTAAAAAGTAGGACACGGACACGTCAGGGACACGTTAATAATATATATAAATTTATATATATATATAATCATTTACTAGAAAAATAATATCATTTTAACTTTTTAAATCAATTTAGCAATCAAAAAATAAAAATTCAAGTACTAACTAATAAACATATTAAATTATCAAATATCAATACAACACTAAAACATAATTCATAATCATTAAACATGAAATATCTATAGTTTCATAAAGTCCATATAAAGAAAAGGATGGATCATCTCTTTCCCCTCCCTAAAAAAAAAAAAAACAAAAAGCAAAAAGAAGCCAATCTTGAGGCCTATTCTTTAGTGCAATATTTGTTTTATCTTTTGCTTGTGATATGATTGATATTTATAATCATATATTTTCCAATAGTATAAAATTGTTATATATCAAGTTTACAAGTTTTAATAACCACATGTTAACAAAATGTCTAAGAGATATTAGCCACATATTTATTTTTTAGTCATACACACAGGCTAGGAATTATGGGACACGTTGCAAAAAGAGTGTCAAACAAGTGTCCGAAATTAAGATTTTTAGTTCTTAATTATGGACACGGCTAAATAGTATCGGACACGTGTCTGAGAGTATCCGAGGAGTGTCGATGTCGGACACATGTCCGACACGGACACGTCACTTTCTTAGAAGTGCCCGTGTCCGTGCTTCTTAGCTTATGAATATACAGAGTGTAAAGGATCTAGAGAGCAGAACTCCCATTTCAAAATCACCCTTTAATTGAACAAAATCTTTTAAACTTGTTATGCCTACATACAAAATGTACACAGAGAAACAAAGGAAAAAGAAATACTCTGCATTTTTTTCCCAAAAAGTCTAGGATACAGATAGAGATATTCTACCCATATCATTGAATTTCATCTTCTATGTTAGAATCTTATGCAAGATATTATATTCTTTTCTTAAAACATTTTTTGATAAATTTTCATTATTTACATTCCTTTGTCATCTTTAACATTGAAAGGTAAGAAAAAAGAAATACTAGAATGAGATGTGAACTAATTGCATAAACATAGGATGAGTACCGCCAATTGTACCCTTCAAATACATGCATGCTAGGGATATATACCTCAACCTGATGTAGAAGGTTGCAGAAAAATTTCTAGAGCAAGAAGATCGCAAGTGAAGCCAAAAGGTTAAATCTACAGTGTTGACTTCAGAAGGCCATTACTTTTGAGCCAAGTATCATCATAGGGCGCATAACTATGCGTTTCGAAGCTATCAATAAGCTCTACGCCCCAGAAAAAAACCGAAGCAGGTTGGATTCATCAAAGACCAAGTTAGGCCATTTCAAAGGTTAAAATGCAGTTTTCATGCAAAAAGTTTTTGCTTTGCTTGTTTAGGGGTTTTTTGAGTCCGTTTTAGTTTGAGTCTTTGTGGAAAATCTTAGAAAGTTATTTAGGGATGGTCTAAGGGCTTTAATGTAAAATTTTTATACTATTTTTAGTAAGTTTGCTATTTTGGGTAATTTTGAGTTTTGGGTCTATAAAGTGGTGTGATGTTTCTTTTCAAGGATTATTATGAATTTTAGTTTATTTTAGGGTTTCTTCCATCTCTTTGCTGTGGATTCAAGGTGTTGATATCAAGTTGAAGATGGTGATCTTCTTCCTTTTCTTCTTAGTGTGCTTTCACTATGCCAAAACCCCACAAGTGCGCGCCCACTCTCCACCCCATTACGCCAATACACTCTCCCTCGTCTAGGTCATGATCTGTGGATTCACTAGTATATACACCAATTCAATTTCATTTCAGTATGTAATGCTATGAACTGAAATGTTTTCAGTTCTAGTTTTCCTAAATGAATGTAAATCATTATATTGATAGATTAGTTTGAGCCATAGAATGACTACTGGCATACATATAATTCATTCATTGAATTGGAAGAAATTTTCACTAAATTCAAAACAAGAGAGAGAGAGAGAGAGAGAGAGAGAGAGAGAGAGAGAGAGAGAGAGAGAGTAAAAAGCAGATAAAAAAAAAAGGAATGAGCCAGTCATCATCTATCCTGGCAACATGCACCTCCTATGCAGTTTTTATCATGTTAGTGTGCAAATATGTTGACGATGCATAAAAGTATGCTTTCTTTTCTCCCAATTAACTGGTTGAATGGAGTTCTTGTACTCTTAGGTAACCTATACAAAATTTGTATTGGTCATGGCCAAAACCTTACATTTGTTGCGAATCAATTTCTGACTACTTTTAAAGCCATGATTTCAGGGCATTCAGGAACCAGAATATTCTCTATATGAAAGCATCATCTATGCATTTTAGTTTCAAAAACTGCAAAAAGAGAGAATAGGAAGCAGATACTCACAATCTTTAAGCGGCTTAAGCTTTCAAAGTCAGGCTTGTTTTTCCCAAACAGTTGCAAAACCTCTTCCCTTGCACGCTCTTGCCAGATTGGATGCATACTTAGGACAACCATTGTCCATGTTAACAATACTGATGTTGTCTCTTGTCCTGCAAAGTAGAATAGCTTGCATTCCTGAATCACATCTTCAATAGTCATTACCATTCTCTTGGCCTTTCCACATTCTTTAGATTCCTGATAATTAGATTCCATCAATAGGCCCAACAAATCATTGTTGCTCGCATCTCCCATTCTCATAGCCTGTTGTCTCCTTTCAATAATTCCACGCAGTACGGCTCTAATTTCTCTATCAATTTCCTTCCTCCTAATGTTCTCTTTTGTGGGCAAAAACCTGTACAAGCATACCAGAACCATGTTCATGAGAGCAGAAGCAATGCAACATGAGATTTAAAATGAATAATCCTTTTCCTATATCTGGTTTGGCTGATATAAAATGGTAAGGATCACTCTTAGCCAAAAGCTATATGATCCCCAACACGGATATTGAAGGTGAAGACCTAGTCGTCATCCAGGCCATTAATGTCATGGACCTGCAGACCCAAATTCCTTCCTGATGAAGCAATTGTTACTTTGATAAAAAAAACCCAAGAACAAATGGTCAAGAGAAAACCTTAATCAACTAGTCAAAAACAGATGGTGATAAAGAGATACAATTGACTGCATACTAGGTGAAAAATCTCAACCATTGGACAGCTGGGATCTTCGAAAACAGCCACTCTCATGGCATGGTATGCCAGCAATGGATGTTCTAATCATAGTTACAAACACTAAGGGCACATTTGTGCATCTTTTGTGGAAATGGAAAGGTAGGGCTTGTTTATATTCCATGTGGTCCTTTTTGGTGTTCGGTGCAAATAGGCTCCCACGGCAAATCCCTATTTTGTTGGGTCTTTTCTGCATGAAATAAAAAATACGAGTCTGACCTCCCTGGTCAGATTTGCATTTTTCCAGAATAGGAATCTGTGTTTTGCATTCCATGGCATTACATAAATAAGCATTACATAAATAAGCCTTAAATCAGTGATGCATCTCTGCTTAGGAGCCAAGATTTTTGCTACTAATTTAGATAAAGTGTGTAAAGGGGTTCCAAAGAAGTCCAGGGGCATCTCTCTTTACCTACCTTGAGTTGGTGAAATTAAATTTCACATAGCCACGAGCCAAGTTCCTTGGCCTCTCCAATGAATGGAGACTCCATTATCATAGCGTCAAGATGTATGTAAAGATTCCTTGTACTACCGAAACTTCTCTTGCTACTGGTGTTGTCAAATCAACTCCTAATTATTTGAAAGCAATCGCTAGAATTGTGGTTGAATGAAATTTAGTAAGCACCAAAGTATAGGATTAGCATTATGCATTTCAGCTAGATTCCTAAGACAAAAGGTAACATATTCGACAGAATCCAGAAGGCATCCAAGAATGGGAAGAGAATTAACGTGAAAAGTAACAGGCAGCATTATCTTCAATGAACTTTCTTACTGGAATCCATATCTTTATCAGCTACCAAAAAGTGAAAGCAAACAACAAAAGAAAAGAAGAAGAAAGAAGGAAACAACTCACTGGAAACCTGGGATGTATATTGTCCGAGCAGCCTTTATAACAAGAATGGCTTGCTCTGTTTGGAGTTGGAAAATCCGCATCCCCTCTTCATAGCTGCTGCCGAATGCTGTCCGAGAGATTACATCTCCTGTTAAATTCTGTAGTTCGGGCCATACATTGGTTTCGCTGTACCCATCAGAACCAACCGACTTCTCCCATCTGCTTATCATTTCACTGCAACTGGTAAACATTGCAGGTAGCATACACTGTACAAAAAACACCAGACAAGGCCAGGCATATTAAGTATCACCTTGGCATGAAAAATTACAATAAGCTAAGTTCATGAATAAAGGTCATGTGCTGGAACCAACATGGAAATGTCAAATTGGGTGAACCTGAGAACATATTGTAGATTAGGGGTGTTCACAAATGGAGGTTTGGTAATATAATGTGCAATTGTTTCCACACTGTCTATTCATCAGGCAGAACTTGCCTGCATTAATTGCCAAGTTTCTTTCAACAGACCATTTACTTCAAAACTGTTGAACAGTCTAATCCTAATTCCTTGGCAAAAACAGCTAAGTAGAGCTCATCTTGAGGATGGCATGGATCTTTCATTTGTGTGCCATCTATGTACCCAAATGCTAAGTGTCAAAACTGTGTTTGTTCGTCACTTTCATGGGCCTTTTTGGATCTTCAAAGCTTCATTACACTGGACTCAGTTAACCTGTAAAT
This sequence comes from Sextonia rubra, assembly GCA_037013555.1. Classification (NCBI taxonomy): domain Eukaryota; kingdom Viridiplantae; phylum Streptophyta; class Magnoliopsida; order Laurales; family Lauraceae; genus Sextonia; species Sextonia rubra. The sequence continues at coordinate 15,952,579 of JASUAD010000011.1, forward strand.
TAGTTACTTGTATCTCCATTCAGATGCTAGTGTAACTGTCACAAAGAACAAACAACTGTCACTGAGAGGTAATTCAGGTTATCTGAACGCATGAAGCCTAATATACACATAAAATGGGTCACCTGCACTCTGATTACGAAGATCCAAACTGGCATTTTGGATTAGCAAATTACATGTTAAGGTGGATGAGTGGAATACAGAAATAACTTTTTGGCTCCGGCTAAATATGAGCCCATTGAAATATGCTCCCCTCAGCTAATTACTGCAAACTACTAAACAGGTATATAACTGAGAACTGTCATTTTCCTTACAAATTGCACTTCATGCTTTCCCGTCTCTCATGAAAGGAAATGTTGTACATTGGTGGTGGTTCTAAAGTAAACATCTTGTCTTGTACATGTGATGAAAAACAAACCTTTAACTTCTCTAGATGGAAGGCCGGATTAAGAATCCTCCTGTGTTGGGCCCATTTCTCACCTTCATAGCTTAAAAGCCCAGCTGCCAACAATCTTGTGAGCGGGTGTCCTTTAGTCTTCTCAAAGTGACCAAATTTGTTTGACAGAATTTCCCTTATCAGCTCTGGGGCCATGATGCTTACCCTTGGAATTGTCCCAAACCAGGTAAGAGATATTTTCCCTGGGTTTACAATTGGCAAAAAATTTCAGTTATTAAAAGAATTGATGGGAGAAAAGAATAAAAAAAAGGTCAGTAACGGAAAAGACCTTTCTTGAAGGGACTACGAGAACTAAAAGACATATTTCATACCAATTGAAACAAGCCTTTTGAAATGATGGAAGATGAGGATCATCATCTTTGTTATCATCGAATCCTTTCGTATTTTATTAGAGAACAAAGATAATGGACAAAATCAAGGCCTTTGCTCCATTTCTTTCTTATTATATAATATAAAAGCAATCTCATTTGCGGATCACTAAATCTACATTTCATAATCTGCAATGTCATATTGAGGAGCAATTTAAGTGCCAAAGAGATCACACGATCTTAAGTGCATAATTCCATACTTGTTACGTGATTTGAACCTTATGATTCAAGATTTCGAATGGTTAGATGAAAACAAATTGGTGAATGTTTTAATTAGAAGTCCACGAGTTGGATGGTTAGGACCATACAAACAATGTGAGATATGCAGCCCGATTAATAGTATAGATGTTGAACCCAATAAAATTAAATCAAGAGATGTAGGTATATTAGTTGGAGGAGAAGAATTATTAGTTCTATATGAAACAACATTGTTATGATACGTAAGTGTGTATCAAATCAGGAATCTTAAATACCACGGGAGGCAGGGCTTTAATGATAATAATGTGGATAGTCTGTTTGATGAGCACACAGGAAAGGAAGAAAATGAGCACAATAAAATATATGGAGGACAAGGTTTGAGAGAAAGGAATGACATGAGAGAAGCTATTTTCAATTTTGCAGAGGCTTTTAACCTAGGAATAACTAATATATAGTTGACGATGAAAGAATAATAACTTGTGTCACAACTCACAAGGCTTGTAACACCAGCAAAATCTAAAAGGTCAGTAGCAGATCAGTTTTCGGTAAAATATAGAAAGGGCTAGTCTGCTAAGATTGTGAAGTCATATTCATACCACAGTGAGGACTGTATCTGACCATATCAGACCCGAGGGAGGGACTCGCCCCTCTTCCAGTCACACATTGGAACCATCAAAGCCTAAAAAGCAGTTAAAAAAATGATTGAGATGTTCAAAAATAGAAAAATGATTGCATATGAATTTAATGCACATCTGTTTTAATTACTTAGAATGAATCAAAGTAAAGATAGGAGGCTGCATTTTGTTTTAGTTCAATCAAATGAACATGACCTCCAATCTTTTTGTGGTTACATCTTTTAGAGAATGTGGTTTTCAGTGTCCAAGATTAGTGAAAAGGCTGTCCAACATCATCTCACAATGAGAAACTAGGGGAAAATGCCAGTCTCATATATATTCTCAACAAGACTCATCAAAGAAAGCAATGGCTCATCCAAGATGATGAGTATAGGATGGATTACTGAAGAGAAGTGATGGTTCATCCAAGAATAGGTAGCATAAACAACAATAAATGCATGGTAAAAAAAAATCTGAACCAGCACCAGCAATGATAATCCAGAAGCAGTTCAATAGCAGTTTGCGTCCTTGGGATATATCGAGAAAAGAAACAGAAGTCTAATGACAATTAACCAGCATCACCCCCAAATAAGTCATACTTCAATCCAAACTAAGGACACAATGACATCCTGATTACAGGATGTACATAATCGTGGTACCTTGATTACAGGTGAGGTGAGAAACCCAATGTTGTACATAATCAATATTTGAATCTGATCAAAGATTAAGAATCTTCAGAAACAAAAAGGAAAAAAGGATGCATGCCAAATGGCCACTGAATGAAATCCGACGACAAGGAACCCAGCAACAATCAAGGCCAAGAGAAGGTGAAAAGATCAAAACAGAGCTCAGAAATCTATGTAAGATGGTCACTAGAAAAACCAGATCTAATGAACAGTTTAATCACAAAAAACAATCTATTCCACAACAAATCAAGGCAATCCAAAATCCCCCCCGCCACCCAAAAAAAAAAAAAAAACCAGGAATACAAAAATCATAGAAACTATTCCTGTTCAATGTGTATGTATGTATAAATAGGTATTGGGAGTTTCTCATTGTTCCAAAAATGCTCTTGAAATTTTCAATAAATTTTCAAGTGAGAATTCATTTTCCTACTGTATATCTAATCCTGTCATCACATTTTCAAAGAAGATTACTTTCTTTTAATAAATTATAATACAAAAGATATTAACATAGGATTGTAGAATATATATGAAGTAAACAGATTAACCATAAAAATGGACATGATCATTTTAAGATGAACCAAACATCTAATGACAGCATCTTAGTACAAAAACACATCATCCACACTAAATGTCATCTCGGGCACTACATATTGGACAAGTTCTGTAATTATTAGTTTGAAATATTGTTAGTATAATAATAGTAATAATAATACATTTAAAATGCTAAAAACAGACCTGATCGAGTTGAAATTTCTTGGATTTGGCCCTATAGCTGGACCTATTTTTAAATTGGATCCTGGAATGGGTCTGTTTCATTCATCAGTCACTAGCCACTACTCACTAGGAGCTCTTTAGCAATTAGAACAAAATGTAGGAGTCTCTTTAAGAAACAAGACAGTTTTTGATGTTACCCTAACATTTATTACTGTTGCTAACTAAATTCACAGACGTGGTAAGAAACACTTACCCAAAATACGTTAACCCAACCCAAAAGTCGTACCCATCTGAAACCAACGTCAAAGTTAAGAAGGGCTGAGCCGAGCCGCTTCCAGGTTGGATCTATCTTTTGCTGGCGGGTCAGGACTTCAACCCCATATGTGGCTGAATCGAAGCTATACCCATCTATTAATCAAGCCATACATGACATCCTGGACCCAACCCACTAGATTAAAGTAGATTGAAGTGTGGGTTGGTTTCGGGTCAAATGGCCACCCCTAACTACCATGAGCATGGTCACGAGGCAAGTACACCTGTCAATTTTGACACGGGTCCTAGTAAACCCAGACACAGTTGAATGCATAAAATTGAACACAGGTCCAACTGTCAGGTCTCGATTAGAATGGACCCATCCACCCTACAAGCTTTCTGAAGCAATAATATTCTATACGATGAATAAAAATAAGGTTGATGTCAAAATTAAAAATTACACATTTACAAAAACCTATGTTCTAATCAATACCAACTAACATGGCCAACTAGAAAATCTGATCAGTATTCAAATAAGAGAAAATAAAAATCATGAAATATCAAATCTAAGCGCACATTTAATTTGTGACAAAAAATCAATTAATTTGTGTAACTTTTTTTCAGAAAAAACCCTTCTGCACCAAAAGCACAAGACACAGAGAAAGGGAAGAAGCCAAAGGAAAAGTTTCCCCAACAAAGCGAATACATACCATAGTCCTTGGCTGTTTGATGGAAGAAAGGAGCGACACGTGGAGCAATCTGATGAGTGAGATTGATAGGTTTGGACTGAGATTGCATCACAGATATCATGTTGTCCTTGATGTTCCCATACAGTAATTTGTAAGGATGACCTCGGATTCCTTGCTGCTTGAGATATGACTGGAGCTTCATGGGCCTCCACCACAATGTGTAGAACAATCGGATCCATAAGCATAACAGAAGCAAAGCACAGCTGACCATGAGAACAGATAAGAGATCAAAATCTCCCATTTTGAATCCACCTCGCAGATGCCTACAGTCTTCTAAGAGTATACACACAGGAAATTAAGAGCTTCCTTCTGCCCAGAAAGGAGAGGTTGGGTCATCTTTTTAAAGCATCAGCTGTATTGTAAACACCACCCTCTTGTACATAAACTACAAAATAAAATAGGAGAATCGTCCTATTATGTTGTCAGCAGTGGTGTAAAATAGGCTTAGCACACCTTGGTACAGTGGCCTCTTTCTAAGGAAGTTGCACATATCATTCTTCTAATTTTAATTGTAGATTTTCATCTTTATCTTTTTTTTAAAAAAAAAGTTGAGGTGTTCTTTAAATTTTTTTTTTAAATTTTTCTTAGCATGAATCTTCAAATAAGAGTTTGTAATTTTTTGTTCAATGTATTAATGTTGACCTAGAAAGTATAATTTTTAAGCACTTCTTTCAATTTCTCTGATTGAATTTTAATACACTTTTTGATTGATCTGCTAAGGAAATCTTTATTTATATGTTTTATGTGTAGAAACTAATGGTGTGTGTCAATCTGATTTGAATGAAATTTCAAACGGTGGTGATTATAAAGAGATTATAAAACTCATGAATTGTCTTAGACTCGTCTAGATCCAAAAAGTTGGCTCTGAGATCGAGAGTTGACTCTAAAGGGTATTTCTTTCAAAAAAAAAAATCATTCTGAAAATATTTAAAGATTGTAGAAAGAGAGCTTCTAAATGTACACAAACTTTTACTTTATTGATGCAGCCCATTTAAAAAAATTTTTTTTTTGAAACTTTCCAAATGACCCCCACCCCCTTCTCTCCCTAGACACCTCCCCTCTCCCTCCCTCATCTCTGGCTAGCCACAAGTTCAGGCCGGTGGAGGGGAGTCTCCCTTCTTTCCCCACCCCACCCCCCCCCCCCCCCCGGTCTCCCCCTTGGCCTCTTCCTCCTCCCATTCTTCTTTCTCCTCTTCTCCATTCCTCTTCCTCTCCTCTCTCTCCCTCCTCTCTTCTCTTCTCTCCTTCTTTCTTTTTTCTCCGCCCTATTTGGCCCTATGAGGTCAAACAGCAGTGAGCTGTTCCGCCTCAACGGGCCGAACCAGAAGCTACTGGTTTAACCCTGTGAGGCAGAATAGCTACTGCCGTTTGGTCTCGTAGAGCTGAATAGGGCGGACTCCCTCTCCCTCTCCCTTCCCTTCCTCTTTCTCCACATATTCTTCTTTCTCCTCCTCTTCCTCTTCTCTCCCTCCCTCTTCCTTTCCTCTCCTCCCTGTTCAGCCCTACGATGCCGAACAACAGTAAGTTGTTCCACCTCGCAGGGCCGAATCAATAGCTTTTGGTTCAACCCTGTGAGGCTGAACTGTTCATTGCTATTCAGCCTTGTTGGGTCTAACAGGGCGGAGAAGAGAGAAAAGGAGAGGAAGAGGAGATGAAGAGGGAGGGAGAGGAGGAGAAAGAAGAATAGGAGGAGGAGGAGGAGGAAAAGGAAGAGGGAGAGAGTGAGAGAGAGGAAAGGGAGGGAGACTGACCTCCATCGACTGGAGCTCGTGGTCGGCCGGAGGGGAAGGGGAGACAAAAAAAGAGGGAGGGAGGGGAAGGTGTGTAGGGAGAGAAGGGGTGGGGGTAGTTTGGGGAGTTTCAAAAAAAAATTTTATTTTAAAAATGGGCTGTGTAGATTGAGTCAAACTCAGTGTGCATTTAGAAGCTCCTGTGGAGAAAACATCTATAAAATTTATTTGTTTTTGAGTGCCCCGTCTGTGTGGAAGTTCGTGTAGGACCGTATAGGACCAAAGATAAGGTGTCTGAACACATTGAGAATTGTTTGAATAATGGGGTTTGGGGATACCGTTCGAGATGTGCAAGTGGTTTGGGGATCCCATTATCTTCAAGGCTCTGGAGGTGGGGTTTGCGTCTTCTTTTGGGTAGCACCCCGTGGCTATTAGGAATGTGGAATTCTTTCTCTTCAAGTTTAAATAGATGGAAGAAGGAAAAAGAAGATAGAACTTTTGAATTTGAAGGAAAGAGGGCAGCATTGAACTCACTGTTAGTGTAAAAAACTAACGGTCATGAGTTCAATGCTTCCCAATTACATGCGAAAAAAAACATTGCTAGTGCACTCACACCTTGGTTGAGGTTAATGATTTGAGGGCTCCCTCACATGATTTTTTTGGTAAAATCCTCTATTGATAAACTTAGGGAATTTTATGGGAAAAAAACCCTAGTTGGACAGTGCACGAAATTAATCCCAAGTAAATTTAGTGCACAAAGTGGCTTCTTGAGGCTGATTTCCTGTGTAAATTTTATTTTTATTTTTGTAAGTGGGGAGTAGTGATGCTAGCTTCACTCTTTTGTTCTTCTTCCCCTCCTTGCTTCATCTTTTTCCTCCTCTTTCTCCATCTTTATTTCCTTTTTCTTCCTCTTCGTTAAACCACCCACACTCATCATCATTATCTACCGAAATCGCATCCATGCTACAAGATCCTCGTCCTCACAATCTCCATAACAGTAGCCCTATGTCTTGCCACTCTGGCTACTCTTCACCTCACCACCACCAATCATTTTCTTGTAAGTGAGAGATCTCAAAACCTGAACTCACGCCATGCCATCCTCTGCAGTGTATCTAGTTTTCGTTTCTTACCTTAACCAAGCTCCACTTGTAAAGTTCCGGGCCCATTTAGATACTATTATATATAATTAATAATATTATTTATTTAATTGAATTATTCTAATTATTTAGGCTGCTATATCTTAAGTGGGACCACGTCAAGTTGTAGATTTCTTAATTGGTGAGAGTGGGCCCAATGGGTAGGAGATCCAATCTCTACCCATTTAACACAGCCCAATTTTATGCAGGAAATTTCCTAGAAGTTTTCTAAAGAAACATTCCCAGGAGCTACCTTTGGATTTGTCTCTTTTTGGAAAGAGAGAGAGTCAAACCGCTTTCCCAAAAGGGCAATAATGTCCAAACCGAGTCTCTACCGTGTTTGTCGATTCCCAATAAAACAAATCCCTCTGACACATGCACCCACACCCTCCCCCTCTCCGGTTCTCTTTCCTTTTAGTTTTTGGGTATCTTTTGTTAGTGTCATTGTAAGAGTGCGTTGTCAATTACGTGACCCAAGTGTAGTTCAGTTCTAGAACGACCTAGTTCACCTCGGAAGTTCATTGAAGATCAAGCCAAGTTTAAGGAAGTTTAAGACCATTCAAGAAAGACTTATCAATGAAGACTAAGCAAGTTCAAAGAAGTTCAAGATCATTCAAGAAAATCCTTTGTGAGTGCCAAGGGATAAGGTAACTGTGACCCCTAGTGTCCATAGAAATAAAATAGGAAATTAGGGTTTTCAAACACCCAGTTTTTGTTCTACGGCTTGGACCACGGCTAAGTCATAGATCCTACGGTTCACTCTCCAGAGAGTATATTTTGAATCATTTTGTTCTACGGCTGACTAGGCTGCACCGAAAAATGTTACGGCTAAGCCGTAGTGTGTTTCACAGCTAAGCCGTAAAATCTACGGGCCACAATTCAGAGAGTGTATTTGGCCATATAATGCCTACGGTTGACTTTGCGGCCAAGCCGAAAGGCCTTCACGGCTAAGCCGTAGGGTGATTCACGGCTAAGCCATAAAGATTACGGGCCACTCTCCAGAGAGCAGTTTTTGGAAAATTTCAGCTTACGGCTGACCCACGGCTAGGCCGAAAGGTGCTCACGGCTAAGCCGTATAAGGATTTATGGCTAAGCCGTAAGCTTAACCGTAAGAAGGAACTTTTGTTGAATCTGGTCAAACTAGCCGTTGGATATTATCAGAGCTTACGGCTAAGCCATAGAGCATTCTGTTCTTAGCCATAGATCTGTCCGTTGGAGTTTATCTGTATTTAAAGAGGACCTCTCCCTTGCTCCAACCACTGAATTTATGACTGTGAAAATCACTAGTATAGCTGAGCCTTTGCACCTCCATTAAAATCATCTTCAAAGCTCCCACAACCACCTACTCTCCAACACCAAAAAGTGCCATTATTGTTACAAGAAGAGTAGTTGGTGATTTAGGAAAGGCTCCATTAAATCTGAGAGAATACCTTAGCCTTCCAAACCCTCTTAAAACCTCTTCCTTTGGCTGAGCACTCATCTGAAGATCTTCATCACCAAGGAGCAAGAACAAGAGGCCAAAGCTTGGAGGTAGTCTTTCAAGCATTAAGAGCACCACTCAAAACCAAGGTATACAATTCCTTGTTTAGGTGTTCTTTAATATTTCAATTCTCATTGCTGTATTTGGTGGAAGACAAATCACCGCATCAAAAATTGTTGTAGTTGGTGGACTAGATCAAAGATCAACCACCTGATCAAAAACCCCAGTTGGTGGAAGACAAACCACCGAATCAAAAACTGTTGCAAGAGGTGTATGTTATGTAAGTACCTCTTATTTAGTGGAACCAAGAGAGATTGCTCTTGAGAGTGGATGTAGGTCTAGGACCGAACCACTATAAATCACTGTGTTTATTGTTTGTTGTGTGTGGATGTTGCCTTGCATTCTTGTCACTTGAGTTGATCATCTTTTCTAAGCTACATCTTTGTTACTCTAGTTGCATTTCTACATACTGTAAACACTCACAACTCTGAATTTCTCTCTTGAATCTTCTTGGCGACTCTCAATTTTAATTAATCTTTCAGATTGCCCACTAATAAAACCTAATTCTTGAAAAGAAATTTTTAATAGTCCTATTCACCCCCCCCTCTCTAGGACTTGGTGAGATCTAGTTATTGCACTTTCAATTGGTATCAGAGAGGGTTACTTCTTAAGGGTGTAACAACTTGAAGTAGATCCATCTTTTGCTAGATTCACCATGAATCCTGAAGGAAGCTCTATCACCCGTCCACCTTTCTTTGATGGAACAAATTATGCCTTCTGGAAAGCCCGGATGACAGCTTTTTTAAAGTCCATGGACTGGGCTGTTTGGGAGGCTATAAAGAAAGGCTGGACGGAATCCAGTGAAGATGTGACTACAAATGGTGTTACAACCACTAGACCATTAGATCCAGGTAGATGGTCTCAAGCTCAGCTAAATCTTAGACAAAATAATGCTAGAGCTTACAATGCTATAGTGTGTGCCATGAATCAAGAAGAGTTTAAAAAGATCATGACAACCACTAATGCAAAACAGGCATGGAGAATCCTTGAAGTAACTTATGAGGGTACCTCAGTTGTCAAAAGATCTAAATTTCAGATGCTCACGAGTCAGTTCGAAAACATTCGCATGGAAGAAAATGAAATGTTTACTGACTTCCATACTAAGCTCATGAAAATTGTAAATAAAATGTGGGCTCTTGGGGAAACTCTTCCAGAAGGTAAAATTTGTAGTAAAATCTTGAGATCACTTCCGGAAAGATTCCATCCTAAGGTAACCTCTATAGAAGAACACAAGGATTCGGAACAAATGAAAATTGAAGATTTAGTGGGATCCCTTCAAACCTTTGAACTCAAATTTAACAATGACAAAAAGAAATCAATCGCTCTAATCACCTCTCATAACACATCTTCCTCTAAAGATGACATAGGAATAACTAGTAATGACGAGGATGAAGATGTGGCCCTTTTGGCTAAAAGATTTTTGAAACAATTTAAGAAAAAGAGGGTGAAAGAGTATAAAAATGAAACCACCAATGATAAATACAAAGGTCGGTCAAGTTCCCTCTCTAGAAGTAAACATAAGAAACCTATGTGTTACAGATGTAAGAAAATTGGACACATATCCACCGATTGTCCTCAAAAAGGAAACTTCAAAAAGAAGAATCTTGTAGCCACTTGAGACGATTCATCTGAATCAGATTCTGACTCAGATGAATCACATCAAAATGAATCAGACAAATATACAGTTCTGATGGCTACCACTGCCACATTCAATCTTTCTGAGGAAATGATCAAAATATCGAATGAAGAAATCTTAGGAAGTGAGTCAGAGAGTGAATATGAAAATTTAGATGATGAGGATAATGACAACACCACGGATTCCTATGAACTATTCTATGAGGGAACCTGTAGGCTCGTTGAAACTGTAAGCAATCAACAAAACAAAATTAAGAATTTAAAAAAAAAAGGTTGATAGTATTAATGCTGAAAAGGAAGAATTGATCAAAGAACTCGAAAGTGTAAAAATCCAATTATCAACAGAAAGAGAAAATGTACTCAAATTAAGAGAAAATGAAAAATCCCTTTTAAAAATAAAAGATGAAAATAATGCTCTCCACAATGAAGTGACTATTCTAAAACGGTATAAAGAAAATTATGAGTACAGATTTACTCAAAATGATGAGAAATACATTAGACTATTCAAAATTGGGAAAGCTTATAAAGACATGACCGGTCTTGGATATGACAAAAATGCTAATCAGTCCCCAAGTTCCGGAACTGTTTTTGTCAAAAGTGCTTTAAAGAAGGAAGATACTAGTGTTCAAAATACTTTGGATAAGGCATCTACTAGTACTCATATTGTTTCATCAAATGTCTTCTGTCATTATTGTGGAAAAAGAGGTCATTTCAAAATGGAGTGCAAGTTAAGGAAAATTCATTATAACATTAGTCAAAAAATTGAGAAAAACATCTCTAAGAAAGTGGAACTCGAAAACAAAAGGCAGAAGTTTCAAATAAACACATTCCCCTTAAACCAAAAGATGAATAATTTGGTAAAAGAAGTCCAAAAGTTAAGAAAACAATTTGAAATATACAAAAAGAATGGAGCAAACATTCTCATTCCCCAACATAAAACCTTTCAAGTGAAACACCAAAAACCAACTGTGATCCCCACTACTAGTACACTTAAATGGATACCTAAAAACAAGAACCTAGTGGTCCACACAGCTTTTAAAGCTGCAGAACAATCAAGATGATATCTGGATAGTGGATGCTCAAAACATATGACTGGTGATAAATCTTGTTTGTCTAAAATGATTGACTTCGATGGAGGCACGGTTACTTTTGGTGATGGTAGTACTGCGAAAATTATTGGGAAAGGAACTTTAAATGTTCCAAACTTACCACCTTTTGTAAATGTTTTGTCCGTTGATGGGTTGAAACATAATTTACTTAGCATATCTCAAATCTGTGATAAAGATTATGCCGTAAACTTTAATAGTCATAGTTGTGAGATCTCAAGGAATGGAAAGATAATATTGAGAGGTCTTAGAACTACCGATAACTGTTATGTGGTGGGAAAAACAAATACTTCATCCTCTGCTTCTTACCTATTAACTAGTATTGATGAAGCTAAGTTGTGGCATCAAAGACTTGGGCATGTAAACTACAGGGACTTATCCCATCTAAACAAATATGTTGAAGGACTGCCCAAGATTAGTAGTCAAGAAAAGATGATTTGTGGAGAGTGCCTTTAAGGAAAACAAATTAGAAGTGCCCATAAAATAGTGAATGCTATGAAAACTACTCGACCTCTAGAACTTATTCATATGGACTTGGTTGGACCAACTAAAAGAGAAAGTCGAGGTAAGAAAATGTACTTTCTTGTTATGGTAGATGATTTCTCTAGATTCACTTGGGTTGCATTCTTGAGAGAAAAATCTGAAGCCTTTGGAGAATTCAAAAGGATTGTAAAACAAATTTAGATTGAAAAAGGTACTTCAGTAGCCCGAATCAGAAGTGATTATGGTGGAGAATTTGAAAATGATCAATTTGACAAATTTTGTGAGAAATATGGGATTCATCGTGAATATTCTGCACCAAAAACTCCACAACAAAATGGGGTAGCTGAAAGAAAAAATAGAGTTCTCCAAGACATGGCCACAGTCATGCTTCATAGTAAGAATCTTCCTAGAGACTTGTGGGCCGAAGCTGTTAATACCAGCTGCTACATCATCGACCGAGTTTATCTTAGGACTGGTACAAATCAGACAGCTTATGAATTGTGGCATGGGAAGAAACCAAATGTGAGATATTTTAAGGTCTTTGGAAGTAAATGTTACATCTTGAAGGATAGAGAACAACTGAGTAAATTTGACTCAAAAAGTGATGAAGGTATATTCTTAGGCTATTCAACACGGAGTCGAGCCTATCGTGTTCTAAATATGAGAACCGGAGTCATCCAAGAGTCAATAAATGTCATTATAGATGATGAATCCACAATGTCTGATAATGTTGATGAAGTGGAAGTGCCCTCAATGATTAAACCCACACGATCCACAATAAAAACTGATGTACCTATTTCCACTGAAAATTTGGTGAATGTAAAAGATCATCCTATAGATCAGATTATTGGTGACCCCCTAACAGGTGTAAAAACTAGGAAACAATTGGAGAACATTATGAGTCACTTGTGCTTTACTTCTGTTTTAGAACCTCCCTGCGTTGATGAAGCCTTTTCAGACAATGATTGGATAAAAGCTATGCAAGAAGAATTGAATCAGTTTACAAGAAGTGATGTTTGGTACCTAGTTCCAAGACCAAAGGATAAAACATGTGATAGGCACTAAATGGATCTTCAAAATAAACTTGATGAAAATGGCGTTATTGTTAGGAACAAACCTAGGTTGGTAGCGTAGGGATATTCTCAAATTGAAGGTATTGACTTTGACGAGACCTTTGCTCCAGTTGCTCGTTTAGAATCAATTAGAATTTTACTATCTATAGCTTGTTTTTTTTAAGTTCAAATTGTTTCAAATGGATGTTAAGAGTGCTTTTCTAAATGGAATTTTAAATGAGGAAGTGTATGTTGAACAACCTAAAGGTTTTATAGACTCAAAATTCCCTGACCATGCGTTTAGACTGAAGAAAGCTCTGTATGGTCTTAAGCAAGCACCACATGCTTGGTATGAAAGGTTGACAAAATTCTTGTTAGACAATAATTTTCAAAGAGGTAGTGTTAATAAAACTCTTTTTATCCAAAAGACAAGAAAGTCAGTTTTAATAGCGCAAATATATGTAGATGATATCATCTTTGGCTCCACATCTAATGAATTGACTACTCAGTTCGCTAATCTAATGCAATCTGAATTCGAAATGAGTATGGTTGGCGAATTGAATTTCTTCTTAGGTTTACAAGTCAAACAATTACGTGATGGTATCTTCATTTCCCAGTCCAAGTATGCTAAAGAACTGGTAAAACGATTTGGTCTAATGACTGGGAAACATGTCAAAACTCCCATGAGTACAACCATCAAACTTACTAAAGATGCAAATGGTAAAGGGGTTGACTCTAGCCTATATAGAAGTATGATCGGTAGCCTGTTATACCTTATTGCAAGTAGGCCAGACATAGCATTTAGTGTGGGAGCATGTGCTCGATATCAAGCGGATCCAAAAGAATCCCATCTAACTGCTGTAAAAAGAATCATTAAGTACATTGCAGATACAACTGAATATGGTCTGTAGTATCCTCATGACTCATCATCCTCCATTGCTGGATACTTTGATGCTGATTGGGCAGGAAACTTAGATGATAGAAAATCCACAAGTGGCGGCTACTTTTATGTTGGAAATTGTCTAGTAGCTTGGCATAGTAAAAAGCAAAATTCGATATCTCTCTCCACTGCCGAGGCTGAATATATAGATGCCGGAAGCTGCTGTTCTCAACTCTTGTGGATGAAGTAGATGCTTATGGACTATGGCATTAAACAAGGAATAATGAGCTTGTATTATGATAACACGAGTGCCATACACATTTCTAAAAATCCGGTCCAGCACTCTCGCACCAAACACATTGATATTCGACATCATTTCATTAGAGAATTGGTCGAAGAAGGAATCATTGAGCTCGAATATATTCAGACTGAAAAACAACTTGCAGACGTCTTGACTAAACCTCTTGATGTGTTAAAATTTGAAAATTTGAGGAAATCAATTGGTGTTTGCCGTTTGGATTAACCTGTGTTTTGCCCAGGGTCTACGGCTAAGCCGTACACCACTTTACGGCTAAGCCGTAATCTCCTTACAGTTAACCCGTAACATTGACCCTACGGCTCAACCGTAAGGGTTTACGGCTCAGCCATAAAATACTCTACGGCTAAGCCGTAAGTGCTATTTCCGTCCTCGTTCTGCGCGCCGAGGCCTACTTAACTCCATCTCTTCGTCTTTTTTTGGCCTCTGCCTTTGCACGAACATTTGGCCTCTCCCCTCGTCTCTGCTCCTTCTCCCTTTCTCCTTCTTCCTCTTCCGGCGAGGTCTTTCTTAGCGTCCTCCTTCTCCGGCCTTCCTCCTCCGGCGTCTTCCTCTCTTTTTGGTCATTGTACTGTTCTCTTCTCTCTCTCTCTTCTTGTTTTCTCATCACTGTTTTCTTTGTTTTACTGTGCTCGTTTCTCCACTGTGCTTTTTCCTCCTGTTTTTGGGTGTGTGGCTTTCCCTCAGGTTATCATCATGCCTCCACGAACCAAGAATGCTTACTCCCCTGGTAACAGGCCTCGTGCCTCCAGTAGCTCTTCCCGGCCTCGTCAGCCATCTCCACCCTCTCCCCGAGTTTTGGTTCCATGGGAACCCACTCGTGATCGGTCCTTCTTTTCCAGACCCATTACTGTAGAACGCGATGTCAATATTCTCGCCGTTGAGACATATGGAGTCCATACACTTCTCACCCACGTTGGGTGGGAAAATATTCTGAAATGGGGTGGTCCTGGCTTCCCCTCGATTGTGCGTTCCATGTATGCATCCATCACACACGCATCGTTAGACTCTTTGTCCTTTGACCTTGAGTTCACTGATGGCACCAATACCATCACCCTTGCCATCATTTCAGCCCTTTTGTGTGTGCCTCTCTCAGATACCCCCCCTTCGGTCATCTCGGATTCTCTATCTGAAGACGAAAAACAAACTGCCATTTTCGCTCTCAGTGGAGCCACCGTCCCATGGAAGGACAAGGGGTTCCTTCCTGCAGCCTCCCTACTTCCTCATTACCGGATCCTCCATGTTATCTTCACCTGTAACATCTATCCTCGGAGGGGGAATTTCTCTGACCTAACCCCGTTCATGGTTAATGTCCTCTACTCAGTCCACATGGGGGTCAGAGTGTGTCTTCCATCTCTCATTTGTGCTACCATTATTAGGTTTTGGCTGTGCCCGGGCAGAGGCACCAATGCATGCGTCTTTAGATATCTCATGACTCGCCTCGCCTCTCAGTGTGGGGTCACTTTACCTTCAGATGAAGCTCCTGAGTCTCACCCCACCTTTGGCACAGTTAATATTCAGACCATGCGCTTCTCCAAACAACAGGCAGCTGCTCCCCGACTTCCTGACTCCGGATACGAAGATGATTCACCGGATGAGTCTCTTCCTGCAGCACCCTCCCCCGCTTCCCCAGTTCCGGTTCCTCCCCCGGCTTTTTCCTCTTCCTCTTTTGAAGCTCGGTTGACCGCCCTCGAACAAAGGCAAACTAAGATGGAGAAGCTCTTGAAAAAATCCTTTCAATACCTGTCCAAGATCTTCAAAAGCTGCCGGAGAGACGATGTGGCGATTCCTTCCCCCTCTCCTCTTTCTGATTGATGTCTGTTATTGTCTTCTTTTTGTATTTTGGGCAGTGGCTGTACTTCACTTGTTGGTCTTGTTTGTTATCTCGTTTATTCTTATGGGTGATGTATTTTTTGATATGGTTGTACTGCTCCTAATTTCTAATCTAATCTAGCCATTACTTCGCAACTGCTTCTCTTTGTGTGCACTTCTGTTCTTATTTATGCTTTATCTCTTTGTCAATATTCTGCCAAAAAGGGGGAGAATTGTATGCATGTTTTTAGGGGGAGCTTTCTAACCTCCCACCCTTTTAGTAGATTGTGTTTGCAGCCTTTTGCAGGTTAAGCATCTTCAAAGGGGGAGCTTCAAAGTGTTGTGTATGTAGATGTGGGTGCTTAAGGTGTATTCACTAATGTAATACTTGTTGTATCTCAATTGCTGAGCTAAAATGTTGCATCTTCTTCACATTATGTAATTTTGTCACGAAATTGACAAAGGGGGAGATTGTTAGTGTCATTGTAAGAGTGCGTTGTCAATTACGTGACCAAAGTGTAGTTCAGTTCTAGAACGACCTAGTTCACCTCGGAAGTTCATTGAAGATCAAGCCAAGTTTAAGGAAGTTCAAGACCATTCAAGAAAGACCTATCAATGAAGACTAAGCAAGTTCAAAGAAGTTCAAGATCATTCAAGAAAATCCTTTGTGAGTGCCAAGGGATAAGGTAACTGTGACCCCTAGTGTCCATAGAAATAAAATAGGAAATTAGGGTTTTCAAACACCCAGTTTTTGTTCTACGGCTTGGACCACGGCTAAGCCGTAGATTCTACGGCTCACTCTCCAGAGAGTATATTTTGAATCATTTTGTTTTACGGCTGACTCTACGGCTGCACCGAAAAATGTTACGGCTAAGCCGTAGTGTGTTTCACGGCTAAGCCGTAAAATCTACGGGCCACAATCCAGAGAGTGCATTTGGCCATATAATGCCTACGGTTGACTTTGCGGCCAAGCCGAAAGGCCTTCACGGCTAAGCCGTAGGGTGATTCACGGCTAAGCCGTAAAGATTACGGGCCACTCTCCAGAGAGCAGTTTTTGAGAAATTTCAGCTTACGGCTGACCCACGGCTAGGCCGAAAGGTGCTCACGGCTAAGCCGTATAAGGATTTACGGCTAAACCGTAAGCTTAACCGTAAGAAGGAACTTTTGTTGAATCTGGTCAAACTAGCCGTTGGATGTTGTCAGAGCTTACAGCTAAGCCGTAGACCATTCTGTTCTTAGCCGTAGATCTGTCCGTTGGAGCTTATCTGTATTTAAAGAGGACCACTCCCTTGCTCCAACCACTGAATTTATGACTGTGAAAATCACTAGTATAGCTGAGCCTTTGCACCTCCATTAAAATCATCTTTAAAGCTCCCACAACCACCTACTCTCCAACACCAAAAAGTGCCATTATTATTACAAGAAGAGTAGTTGGTGATTTAGGAAAGGCTCCATTAAATCTGAGAGAATACCTTAGCCTTCCAAACCCTCTTAAAACCTCTTCCCTTGGCTGAGCACTCATCTGAAGATCTTCATCACTAAGGAGCAAGAACAAGAGGCCAAAGCTTGGAGGTAGTCTTTCAAGCATCAAAAGCACCACTCAAAACCAAGGTATACAATTCCTTGTTTAGGTGTTCTTTAATATTTCAATTCTCATTGCTGTATTTGGTGGAAGACAAACCACCGCATCAAAAATTGTTGTAGTTGGTGGACTAGATCAAAGATCAACCACCTAATCAAAAACCCCAGTTGGTGGAAGACAAACCACCGAATCAAAAACTGTTGCAAGAGGTGTATGTTATGTAAGTACCTCTTATTTAGTGGAACCAAGAGAGATTGCTCTTGAGAGTGGATGTAGGTCTAGGACCGAACCACTATAAATCACTGTGTTTATTGTTTGTTGTGTGTAGATGTTGCCTTGCATTCTTGTCACTTGAGTTAATCATCTTTTCTAAGCTACATCTTTGTTACTCTAGTTGCATTTCTACATACTGTAAACACTCATAACTCTAAATTTCTCTCTTGAATCTTCTTGGAGACTCTCAATTTTAATTAATCTCTCAGATTGCCCACTAATAAAACCTAATTATTGAAAAGAAATTTTTAATAGTCCTATTCACCCCCTCCCCCCTCTAGGACTTGGTGAGATCTAGTTATTGCACTTTCATCTTTTAACTAAGAAATCCATCCGTAGGATTTTTGATTGGCGACCATCATTGTATTCCTCTCAATGAGACCATCTCAAGTAAATGCTCCTCAAAGTTGATTCCATTAATCTACGTTATTATGGAATCTCTATTTTCTTAGATTTGTTAGATCTTGGGTAAAGAAACCATAGATCTGGTTTTAGATGGTTCTCTCTCTCTCTCTCAATGTTTTAGACTGATCTAGTGTGGGGATTATGATCGTGCGCAGCAGGAATCTTGGATTTGGGTGATCTACGGCTAGGATCTTGTTCTTCGTTACCCATCACAAATCAAGGTAAGCAAATACGTACAAACTATGATGATTTGCAATTTTTCCATTGATTCCTCTCTGATTTCCATGATGCACTATTTTTCCTATTTTAATTCAACATGATAGATCTAGGATTAAACTTGATGAATATATGTAATTTATAAAGAAAAAGGCGACTTTGATTATATGTGAATCCCCAAATGTTTCTAGTCAAGTGGGAATACAAATCCTGGAACCCCCTCTCTCTATTTCATGCCAAAATAGAGGAGATTGCATGGAATAATACAAGCACAATTGAGCAGGTAATGTCTGATCGATCGAGCAGGGAGTTTTTCCCTGCTAGAATTATGTATTTGAGAGGATCACGATACCCAATCAATTGGATGGGACTCGATCAATCAGCAATATAAACTTCGATTTCAAATCCTTGAAAATTGAATACTTCTACTACTTGAGGTTTGGGTTGTGGGTAATGTAGGGTCCGTTAAAAGCCATAACTACCGCTTAAATCCCTAAACATTGAAAATGAAAATGTGAGCTCATTTTACTATAATTTATCAAAATATAATTGGACCTTATGTAAGAGATGTAGTTTTGGGAGCACATTCTCTTACAGGCATCACTTCAGATACAATGTATAAACATTTGAATCATAGTGATGCGAGTAATTAATGTAGACTTCATTGGGAGCCCTTCAGTGGGCCTGTGGACCGCAATATGAGAAGGGTACATTGATCTTACCTCACTGTTGTTTTAGTAACATTGTTGGTATATGAACTGTAGCCTATGACCATAGGAGTTGGGCTTGTGATTATTCCTTTGACCTTCGGGTTGCATGCATTTCCTCGTTTGATATTGTACGTCTGTTACATTTGATTAGTTTGTTTCATGCATTATTTTATTGAAAAGAAGTGGCTAGACATACATTGTATAACTCCTAGGAAACTACCATGTGGAATACATTCAATGTTTGAATTGAGATCATGTGAAGAGGTAGTTCTCATAATTTGTTGCCTATCTAGGCTAATAGCTAGCCCTTCTTTCCCCTTTGACTTAGAATTTCTGTGTCAAGCATTACTGAGTCAATCTATATATATATACGCTTTGGGTCATTTTTGGATGACTGTAGATCAGTATTTGGATGGGGTGATTGCCCAATGTGCAAGGATCACTTATATCATACTTTTGATTCTGAATAGGATTCTATCCTGATATTTTATCTTGAACAATTTATGACCGCCGATGTATGTGGACGGGCTCACCCAATTTATTTTGGGTTGACCACCCACAACGGGTGTGTTTGCTACCGTGTGGCTTGGTATATTGCTCACTTGTGTATTATGCTTATGATTTCGTATTTATATCTCCATCTCTATATATTTTTACTTGTTATGGTCACATGTCATTATTTTCTTTGATATTGTATTTCTATTTAGTTTTTGTTTATTTATTTGCTATTGACTAGATTTTTGGTGCATAGGTACCAAGCCTACCTTTACAGCGGAGGAGGAGGACGATCAAACGTTTTAGCTGTTTGAGCCAATTGATGTACTCGAGTGGGGTACGAGAGATGACTACGAAGCCGTCTAGTTTAGGGCAGGAGTGCCACCCATCAACATTGGGTTCCTTTTAAAAAAATATATTATCTATAATTGTTGAATTCATGTCTTAGACTTTAATAGTAGGATTTCCATTATTTTCTGCAACTTAAACATTGAACATTTATCTAGATGTGCTTGGAGTACTCTCATTATTTTGATACCAACTAAATAGAAGCTTCCACCATTTTATATGAAATTTATTTTTGACTCACCACGGGCCTACGATCCTCTGTGGGTCCACTAATTAGAAGCTATGTGTTGATTTAAACCAAATATAATAATAATTTGCCTTATTTTTTTCCACATGGAGCCTGTGTTTATATTTTGGGGGACATGATAGTTGGTATCATAGACAACACATTTCTAGAAAGCTTAAAACTAGATAGAATCGTTAGGACATGGTGAGGATTTCGATTTCATTAGATGGATTTTATATGCTTAATGTAAAGTCTATATAGTATTGTTTTCTAGCAACGGTTTGTAGGATCTAGACCTCTGAATTCCTTTGTAGATCGTGGAATGGGGATGATACACCCAATCATATAGGGCAGCTATGGATTGTTTTAACAAAACCATCAGGTTAAGCTTGAATTCAGACAATGTTGAGTTTGTTGTGCGGAGGAAGCGGATTCAAACGAGTAGGATTTTGGCATTAAGGACAGATAATTTATTGAGGAGCGGTTGTGAAGGATGTTTGGCGTTTATCATTAAAGGTAAATAGTACAAAGTGGTGGAAGACATCAAGGACTACGTCTTCCAAATCAAGTACCACCCTGGGAAGGCCAATGTAGTGGTGGATGTGCTAAGTAGGAGTATAGCCACCAATGCATGTATAAGGGCAAAATGGTCTTGGGTAGATATCTTTCTAGATATGGAAATAGACTTGAAGCCAGCGGTGACAGGGTTATGATAGTTAGCATGTTCATTTGGGAGCGAGAGATTCTTGGCAAAATCAAAAGTAGATAGTCAGAGGATCCAAAATTGATTAGGGTGATTGAGCATATTGATGACAAACCAGGCTTCAGACTAGTAGAGGGTATGTTGTACTTTCAGGATTGACTTTGTGTACCGAACATTGAGGAACTAAAAAATGAAATATTGACAGAGGCACATCATTCCAGAGTCACTATCTATCTTGGCAGTACAAAGATGTACTAGAACCTACGAAATCTTTATTGATGGAGTAATATGAAGAAGAAAATGGTAGGAATTGTAGCGAAATGTTTAGTGTGCTAACAAGTTAAGGCAGAACATAGGAAACCTCCAGGTCTTCTGAAGTAGTTGGCAATCCCATATTGGAAATGGGAACATATCACAATGTATTTTATTTGAGGACTGCCAATGTTGCACAGGGACAACATTTGGGTGATAGTTGACAAGTTGACTAAAGTTGTGCATTTCTTGTGATGAATATGAAGATACCAAGGGATGAGTTAGCCAAGATGTACATGGATGAAGTTGTCAGCATTCATGGTGTTTTGCTTTCAATTATGTCAGACAAAGATCCTAGATTCTTGGGCAAGTTTTGGAATAGACTACAAGAAGCCTTGGGTACATCTCTTAATTTCAGTACGATGTATCATCCTTAGACTGACGACTAGTTAGAGAGGACCAATCAAACTCTAGAGGATATGTTGCAAGCTTGCGCTCTTGATTTCGAAAAGGACTGGCAAAAGAGTTTTCCATTATGTGAGTTCGTGTACAATAATAGTTACCACTCCAGCATTAGTATGGCATTGTTCGAGGCCTTGTATGGGTGTAGATGCAGGACTTCGATTTATTAGCGGGAGATAGGCATCAAGAGTTTCCACGAACCATCCATTGTCAGTGAAACCAATGAGAAGGTAAAGCAGATCCGTGATAGGCTGAAAATTGCACAGAGCCAACAAAAGAGTCTCGCGGACTTGAAGAGAAGATATCATAAGTTCGAAGTGGGTAATCATGTGTTCTTAAAAGTTTCACCTACCTGAGGGACACTGAGATTGCGCAAATACATCGGCCTATTTGAGATCCTAGAGAGGGTTGGAGCTGTAGCATACAGATTAGCATTACCTGCAGAACTGTCGGGGGTTCACAATGTTTTCCACATCTTCTTGTTGAAAAAGTATATTGCAGACCCTTCTCATGTTCTACAGTGTGAACCACTCCAGTTGCATATGGATACCACTTATGTCGAGCAAACAATGCAAATCATCGACATGAAGGAGTAGGTTTTAAGGACTCAGACCATTCATTGGGTCTAGTTGCAGCATCATAGTCCTTGGGAAGCAACATGGGAACTTTGAGACCAAGTAAAGAAGTTGTATTCGGATTTTCTTTCAGAAGTATGCTTAACATTTGGAGGACCAAAAGTACTAAGGGGAGAGGAATGTAATGTTCCGGGCCCCATTAGATATTATTATATATCATTAATATTATTATTTATTTAATTGAATATATTCTAGTTATTTAGGCTGTTAGATCTTAAGTGGCAACACGTTAAGTTGAAGATTTCTCAATTGGTGAGAGTGGACCGAATGGGTAGGAGACCCAATCTCTATCCATTTAACCAAACCCAAGTTTTTACAGGAAATTCTCAAGAAGTTTACTAAAGGAACATTCCCAAAAGCTTCCTTTTGATTTGTCCCCTTTTGGAAAGAGAGATGGTCAAACCCTTTTCCCAAAAGGGATATAGTGTCCAAACCGAGTCTCTATCATGTTTGTCCCTTCCCAATAAAACAAACCCCTCTCTGCAATCCCTCTCATGCACGCATGCACACCCTCCCCCTCTCCGGTTCTCTTATATTTTAGTTTTTGGGTATCTTTCAACTAAGAAATCCATCCTTAGGATTTTCGATTGGAGACCATCATTGCGTTCCTCTCAACGAGACCATCTCAGGTAAGCGCTCCTCAAAGTTGATTCCATTAATCTACATTTTTAGGGAATCTCTATTTTCTTAGATTTGTTAGATCTTGGGCAAAAACCCATATAACTGCTTTTAGATGGTCCTCTCTCTCTCTCTCTCTCTCTCTCTCTCTCTCTCTCTCTCTTTCTCTCTCTGTGTTAATGTTTTTAGATTGATCTAGCGTGGGGATTGTGATTGTGCGCCGTAGGAATCTTGGATATGAGAGATCTATGGCTAGGATTTGATTCTTCGTCACCCATCACGAATCAAGGCAAGTAAATATTTGCAATTTTTCCATTGATTCCTCTCTAATTTCCTTCATGCACCGTTTTTCCCATTTTAATTGAACATGATAGACCTAGGAGTAAACTTGATGAACATATGTAATTTACAAATAAAAAGGGGACTTTGATTATATGTGAATCCCCAAATGTTTCTGGTCAAGTGGAAATACAAATCCTGGAACCCCCTCTCTCTATTTTATGCAGAAACAAAGGAGATCACATGGAATAATGTAGGCTCGATTGAGGGGGTAATGCCCATCGGTTGAGCATCGATTTTCCTTGTTAGAACTATACATTTGAGAGGATCAGGGCATTCGATTAATCGGATGGGACTCGATTGATTGGGCGGTGTAAACTTCATTTCAAATCCTTGAAATCTGAATATTTCCACTGCTCTCAGATCGGGTTGTGCGTCATGTAGGTTTATGTGGTGTCCGTTAAAGCCCTAACTACCCCATAAATCCCTGTACACTGAAAATGAGAATGCGATCCCATTTTACTATACTTTATTAATATATAATCAGACCTTGTGTAAGAGATGTAGTTTTGGGCACACATTCTCTTACGAGCATCACTTCATATACAATGTACAAATCATTTGAACCGTTGTGATGTGAGTAATCAATGTAGCTTTCATTTGGAGCCCTTTGGTAGGCATATGCATCGTGATATGAGAAGGGTACATTGATCTTACCTCACCGTGGTTTTAGAGACATTGTTAGTATATGAACTGTAGCGTATGGCCATAGGATTTGAGCTTGTGATTATTCCTTTAACCTTCAGTTGCATGCATCTCCTTGTTTGATTTTGTACGTCCATTATATTTTATTAGTTTGTTTTGCACATTATTTATCGAAAAGAAGTGGCTAGGTATACATTGTATAATTCCTGGAAAATTACCATGCGGAATACATTCAATGTTTGAACTGAGATCATGTGAACAGGTAGTTCTCATAATTTGTCGCCTATGTAGGTTACCCTTCTTTACCCTTTGACTTAGGATTTTTGTGTTGAGCATTACTGAGTCAGTCTATATATATATGCTTTGATTATGGGTCATTTTGGACGATTGCAGATTGGTATTTGGACAAGGTGATTGTCCGATGTGCAAGGATCATTTATATCCTACTTTTGACTATGAACATGATCCTATCCTGATATTTGATTTTGATTGGTTTAAGACTGTTGATGTATGTGGACGGGCTTGCCGGATTTATTTTGGGTTGACCGCCCACAATGGCGGCGTTTGCTATCCTGTGGCTTGGTGTATTGCTCACTTGTGTATTATTCTTTGGATTTCATATTTATTTCTCCATCTTCTATATATTTTCACTTCTAAATGTCATTATTCTATTTGATATTGTATTTCTATTTAGTTTTTTTTTTATATACTGCTGTTGACTAGATTTTTGGTGCATAGGTATCGAGCCCACCTTTACCAAGAAAGAGGAGGATCAAACATTTTAGACGTTTGAGCCAATTGATAAACCCGAGTAGGATGCAAAAGATGGCTACGGAGTCGTCTAGTTCATCAAAGGGGTGCCCAGCAACATTGGGTTCCTTTTAGAAAAATATATTATCTATAATTGTTGGATTCATGTCTCAAACTTCAATAGTAGGATTTCCCAATATTTTCTGCAACTTGAACATTGAATATTTATTTAGATGTGCTTGGAACTATCCTTATTTTGATTCCAATTGAATAAAAGCTTTTGTAATTTTATATGAAATTTATTTTTGACTCACCACAGGCTTATGATCTTGTGTGGGTCCACTATTTAGATGCTATGTGTCGTTTTAAATAATAATAATAATAATAATAATAATAATTTGCCTTATTTGTTTTTCACGTGGAGCCGTGTTTATATTTTGGGGGATGTGACACCAACTCCTTAATCCAAACTCAAAAAATCAGTGCCCAAAATCAATGGTGTCATTTTGACCGTTAACAATATCCAACATATTGTAAACGTCAACTGCATTGTAAACACCTTATGCCCGAGCGAAAGTGAGAGGTTGGGTCATCATTGGACGACACACAGGAAATTAAGAGCTTCCTTCTGCCCAGAAAGTACAGGTTGGGTCATCTTTTTAAGCATCAGCTGTATTGTAAACGCCGCCCTCTTGTACATAAACTGCAAAATAAAATAGGAGAAATCGTCCTATCATGTTGTCAGCAGATCTGGAAAATAATCTTAGCACACCTTTGTGCTGTGGCCCCGTCATAAAAAACTCGTGAGTCGTGAACTCACCTGTCACACTCACACACATCATTCTCTAATTTTAAGTATATTTATTCTTCACCTTTTTAACAAAGTTTTTTTAAATTTTAGTTTTCTTATTTTTTTTCATTTATCTTAGAATGATTTTTTGAATAAATATTTTTGATTTTTTGTTCAATGTCTTAATGTTGACCTCGAAACTATAATTTTTAAGTACTTCCTCAAATTTGGATATGATTGAATTTTATTACACTTTTGGATTAAGCTGTTTAGGAAATTTCTGTTTAGAAATATTGACCGTACAATTGTCATTAAATTGACATTTACTCCAAAATAGTCCAAATTTTGATATTTTTCACAAAGTTGTTTGCACAGTAATGTTACTATATTGCACCACCCTACGATATTGTATAACCTTAAAATATCGCACGACATAATGTGTGCAATATCACATGGCCTTAAAATATCACACAAATAGCTTTGTGGTAAATTCTTAAACTTTGATTGTTGAGGGGTGAATATATGTCCAAGGACAACTCTGTGGGCAATATCCCTTTTATTTATATAAATTATATAAAAAAAACTAATATTGCGTGTCAATCTTATTTGAATGAAATTTCAAATAGTGATAATAATGAGATTGTAAAAGTCATGAATTGCCTTTGACTCGTTTGCATCTAAAAGGTTGGCTATGACAGAGTTGACTCGTAAGGGTCCTTCTTTCCAAAAAAGAAAAAAATAAAAGAAAAAAGAAAAAAACCACTTTGAAAATATTAAAAATTGGAGAAAACATTTATAAAATTTAAATATAAATATATATCTATTAATAATAATCAATTCAAATTAATAAATTTACATGTGCTAAAACTACTACGATAAGAAAAACAAAACAAAAGTCAAGCAGATTACATAGTTTTAAATTATCATCATCATCAAAGCCTTATTCGAACAATATTGGAGTCGGTTATATGAATTCTATTTCTCCATTCTGTTATATTTTGACGCCAAATCTTTAGATAAATTAAACTCCTTTAAATCTGATTTAATGACCTCCATCAATGTTTTCTTCGGCTTACTTCTATCCCTTGATAGGCCTTCCATTTGGATAGCTAAACTTTTTTTCACTGGTGCCATTACCGGTCTACGCTCAACATGTCTAAACCATCTTAAATGGGTTTCTCTAATCTTATCCCCTATTGGTATTACCCTTAAAAACTCTCGAAAGCACTTATTTCTAATTTTATCTTTCCTAATTTTACTACACATCCACTTAAGTATTCTTATCTCCGCCACATCCATCTTATGTATACGCATCTTCTTAATTGGCCAACATTCTGCTCCATATGTCATAGCTGGTCTAACCACTGTCCTGTAAAATTTGCTCTTCAATTTCATTGGCATTTGTTTGTAACAAAGCACTCTAGAAGCTAGTCTTCACTTCAGCCATCCAACTTTTATTCTATACTTAACATCTTCGTCAATCTCTAACATCCTTACTAATCAACAAGCTTAGATACCAAAAAGAATCCTTGTGTGGATCTCATGGGTTTCAATTTCGATAGTGGTTTCAACATTTTGTCTATGTACAAAATTATATGTATCAATTAAGATTACATAATTTTAAATCCAAACATCAAATGTAAATGATCAAATATAGGTTTAAATTAAATTTTAATTAGCACTTTTAAATTCCTAATCCAAACTTCAAAAATATTGAATAAATACCAATTGGTTAAAATTAAATCTACCTACTGAAAAATTCAAAATGCATATCTATTATCTATTATCTATTATATATTAACCCTTATTAAAAAGGCACAGTTTTCTCCTCCTGCTTTCCATAGTTCTTCACTATTTGCATCCTCATGGCCCACCTATGCAATGTTTAATATGAACCATTGATGCTCAGTTGGTGAGGAAAATGGTGTTCAACTGGTGTTCGGATATTTGTTTCCTCTATTCTCATCTCATCGATTTGGATGGAAAACAAATGGGCATTTGGTCCCAGGTCCCTCAACATTTCATTTTAATGTTAGAAGTCCACGTTCTTTCCTCCTATAGGATGAGGTCCCCCAATCAAATGTCAGCACTTACAAAAATGAAAATAGCCCTCATGTACTCAATTTCAAACAAATTAAAAAAAAATGCTTCCTTCTCCAAAAGCTTCTTTCAAAACAAATGCTTCCTTCTGCAAAGCGCCAAGTCCCCCCATCTTTGGCAAAAATTAATCAAAGCATAGGAATCAAATCATCACTTAGACAAAAATCCATCACTGATTTCTAACTTGAGAAAATTAGCGAAACATCCCTATCTAAAATCAATCACTATTTTCTTCGATGGTGGACCAGCGGACAATTTTCATCTTCTCTAGCATGTGGTTACTCTTCTACATCTATTCCAAGTCCAGATTCATTCTTTATAGCAATCTACACACAAAAACATTAATCATTGAGTAGATATTGGAAAGTCACTACTTCTTGCATGGATTTTCAATCTTAAAACCTTAATCTGAAGGATACCAAACCTTATTAAGATATGGGAAAAGGGTGAAACTAATGAAACATTATATGACTTTGTTCAATGTTATGTGTATTTTCCATTTCAATATTCATCAACCTCATGTAAATTTGTATGAATTTACTATTTCAACATAAGGTTAAAACAAAATTATCTTAGTTGATAGACATGGAGTAGGCTTACCTTATATTCGAGATTTTATATAAGTTTCAAATGGCAAAAGTCAATTAATATTATATGAGTTTTGTATGATTGTGCTGTTAGATTATGTAAACAACTGAAAATCATAGTTATAGATATGACACTCTTTTTCCATACTTGTTGACAAACATAGAGAACAGTTATTTAGACTTACGTTGTGAGCGAGATTTTATATGAGTTTAAAGATTGAGAGTGGGATAGTCAACTAAAATTATATGTATCAATATAACTGTTCTCCATGTCTGTCTTAACTTATATAATTTTGCCTGAAACTCATTCTCCATATCTATTGGCAGACATGGAGAATATTTTAGAATCCAGACTATTCTCGAGATTTTGTATAAGTTTATAGATTGCAAGTGAGAGAGTCAACTAAAATTATATGAGTTTGGTGTAAATATACTGCTAGATTATATAACCAACTGAAAATCACAATTACAGAAATTTTATATGAGTGTTAAAATTGCAAGTGGGAGAAAATCTAAAATTATATGAGTTTTGTAAAGAATATAATGCTAGATTATGTAACCAAATGAAAATTATATGAGTTTGATTATTGTGACATTGGACTAAGTTTCTTTTTTGGTAATATGTAACTCAACTAGATTTGCAATGTTGTCTCTCTCCATAACTTTATAGCTCATTATATAGATTTACATGTTAATGAAAAATTATAAGAGTTTCAATGTTGCAAATCATATAAAATTATATGACTTTTATTATGGCATTATGAAAACGATTGGAACTTATGTGAGTTTGAAACCATGTTATTTCAAAACTCTATTTCAAATCTCAAACTCTGTAGAATTAGTTGATTTTCATTAATTTTATTTGTAGTTTTTGCAGAAATACCATAATGCAGTTGTATATATATGACTTATGGTGGGTCTAATATGAAATTTAGTAAGATTGTTAAATTCAATAATGTTGGTCAATATTTTATGTGTTTTAGTGTTGTGAATTTAGGGTTGGTCTATAATTGTGATGTTATATCTCTTCATATCTTATGAACTCACTTAAAATTCTCTTAGTTTATTTGAAACTTCCTCCTAGATGTCATACATATTCTTCATCTTAATTTTTTAAATATTTATACATTGCATTCATATAACCAAAGTACCAGAGAAGAGGAAAAGGATGGCAAAGAAAGCTGAAAGAGGACTTAGGAAAAGCCACATTGTCAATTTAGATCAAACCTTGCCTTGGTGGTGAAGCTATTCGAGGCCATAAGAAATAAAATTGGTGATGACCATTTTATTGAGCTATAGAAAACACCTTTTTGGAATCTGATAGATGCAATTAGGAGACGGAAACTATCAGAGAAGAGCTATAGGAAGAATGACAAGGATATGATTAAAATACTAGACATATACAGTGCCTCATAAAAAAAATTCAAACTTGTCAACATGTATGTGTCTTCACACCACATGACATATCACTCATTTTTGGAATATCACATGGAACAAAAAAACTACAATTGAGTTATTTGAAGAGTGTTAAATCTAATTTTCTAAAAAGAAGGTTTCCTAGTAATTCAAAACCAACATCAACTCAAATAAAGGAGCAATTGGAAAAAGCCCTTAGCGGATCATCAAAGGATGATGTGGCCGATTTAGCAGGGCTCATGTGCGTTTGCTTTATGGTGATGATATTTTCCTATACACATGGCTACACAATTGGATGGCATTTGTGCAATATGCTGAAAATTACAGCAGAGTGTGAATGTGCAAAAACTAGATCTCACCAAGTCCTAGAAGACAAGGGTGAATAGGATTATTTACAATTCCTATCCAAATAAAAGAATAATCTAGTTTATAAGCCTCAGTGTCAAATATTACTTGATTGAAATTATAGTTTAACTTAATAGAACAAACTAATCAACTGATATGCTCAATTTGGTGTGTGCTAGTACTATGTGGATATTCCAATTGAATCGAGTGATTTAGCACAAGTGTGATGAAATAACATACAAGAGTATGATTATCAAAGCAATGAGGCATGCATCACATCCACCACAAAATAAACAAAACCACAATACAAAGGAGTTATAGTGGTTCAGCCTCGAACCGACATCCACTCTCAAGAGTAAACACTCTTGGTTCCACTACCAATAAGGTCACCACCCAAGTACACCTCCTGCAACAGTTTTTGATGTGGTGATTTGTTTTCCACCAATAAAATTTTTATCCGGTGGTTTGATCCCATATCTACTCCACCAACAGTAATGAATATTGATGCGGTGGTTCATCCTCTACCTAATACAACGGATAAATGAATATGAAGGGAACGTCCAAATACAAAATAAGTTACCTTAGCCTTGGTTGGTTCTCTTGAAGCTTGAACAAAGAATTCCAAGCTTTGACCTCTTTTTATTGCTTTTTGGTGATGTTGATCTTCCAATGAGTGCACAACCAAGGGAAGAGGTTTTGGATCTAGGAAAGCTAGGGTTTTTCTAGATTGGGTTTAGGGCTTCCCTAGTTAAATATCTTATCTTCTCTCAAGAATTAATGCCTTCGAATGATCTTAGATGGAAGAGGAGAAGGTGGTTAGAGCTTCATACAGATATTAATGGAGGCTCGGTTGCTCTAAAGGATTTTATAGAAAAAAAGTACATGTACAGTGAATAAAAGTACTTCTCTTAAAAAGAGATTTGATCCAACGGACGGATCTATGGCTAGGCTAAAGTTGCTTTACGGCTTAGCCGTATAGTAGCTCATACACAACAGCTAGTTTGAGTTAGATCCATATTTTTTACTCTACGGCCAGGCCTACAGCTTAGCTGTAAGCCAATTTTGTCCAAAAAGTATTCTTTAGATAGTGATCTGTGGGTTCTTCGGCTTAGCCGTAATCCAAGCCATAAATACCAAGAAAAATGAATTTTTAAGAAAAGTGATTTCCAATAAAACTTGGGTCTAAGGGATCAAATTACTTAGCACTCATTGAGAATCTTCTAAATGACAAGCTTGACTGAACCTAATCTTCCTTGATCAAACATGATGAATGGTCTTGAAGCATATTGACTTAGACTATGACTTTGATATTTGACTTTGGACAAAGAATTGACAACAGAGATCAGTGATAATCTAACTATGGCACTAACAATCTCCCCCTATGTCAATTTCATGACAAAATCTTACAATAAAAAATACATTTTAAACCCAAACTTACAATCAATCAGACGCTTGTACAACTTCTCCTTTGCAACTCAAAACTCTCCCTTGAAGATACTACTTACTACATTTCCTTAAAAATCAATGAATCCTTTATTGCCCTTTAGATGTTGCATGATCCTGTAATAACATTTACCTGCAACAGAGCTTTAAGCACCATGCACTTTAAAGGTGATATTTTTGTAAGCTCCCTAAAATCATTAGTTCTCCCCCTTTTTATCACAAATTTGACAAGGGCTAATGATAAGAGAGATGTGCAAATAAGCATAGTAAGGATAAAAGCATGCCAATAACTACAAGAAAAGAGATATAGGAAATACAATGAGCACATAGTAAGGCAATTGACAATAGTGTTAATAAGTTTTTTACTTAGTGAGCACACATCCAACTAAATCAAGTCAAAATAATAACTTCACATTCAAAATGGATCAAAACATCAATGTCATCTCCTGCAAAAATGAAATAGACTACTAAAACCAAGAAGAGGCTAATCAGTCAGATGCAGGAGATAGAGAAGGAATCTCAACATCATCTCTCTTGCAGCTTTTGGAGATTTTGGACAAGTAGCGGAAAGTCTTTGTAAGGTCCTGATATCAACTAACCTCGATTTGTATTAATTAATTTTGTTTTACATTAATTAATATGTGTTTAGGCTAATTTAACTCAAACCCTTTGAGCTTGGGACATAAATAGGTCGTTGGGTTGGGTTCAAACCTTACCTAGGTAGTTAAGGACCCTTTTGTAATTTGTTATTGCAGCATATTGACACCTCATTAGTTGCTTCGTGTGTAATTCCTTGCGTAGATTATCTTTCATTTTGGGCTCAACTTGATTCGGACCCATCTTGGGCCAATTGAGGTTCATTTAACCTAAACTGTAATTTCCTACAAATGATGGGCTTGCATGTAAAACTGCAGAATTAATTGATTAAAAGGAGGACCCAATGTCTCTCCTCATTCTTCCTCTGTGCTTTCATTGGAACCATTTCTTAGCTCTACTCTTCTTCACCTCCATTTCAACTTGAAGCTACAAACAGGATTTGAAGCCTCGCATGCATTACTAAGAGGCACTATTCATCTTCTTCTTCCTCCCTTGTGCATCTTCTCCTTGGAAACACCTTCTTCTTCTTACTACAACTTCCAAAGGTGAAAAACTCTACCTCTACTTCAGCTCTTTGTGTTTAATAAAGTCAAGGAGACTCAGTTATATTACATGCATGCATTCTATCTTAGATTCACCATTTGCATGTCTATCATGTAGAGAACCCATTCTTTTGTTGAGGCTTTCCCTAAACATACACCAAGGAGGAGTTAACAAGGTCAAGCACTGCGTAAAAGGCAAGTATTGGAGTACATATGATGCTACATGTATGTTTAAAATTGTTGATTCTTGGATGATCACTCAAATTTTCAAGTTATAGCTTCTTCATCTTCGGTTTATATGTATATTGCATTGAATGAATTAGAGGATGAATTGATAATGGGGGGTGTTGTGGGAGCATTGAATAAACCTTAGTGACATTTTGAATCCATAGGAAGCCCCTTGAACCCCCTTCATTTCAAAGCTTTGTATTGAGTTCGAGCTTCAGAATCACCTTCAGAATTTCTAAAGCTTACGGTGAAGCCACGGCTAAACCGTAAAACCATACGGCTCAAAGTCCCGAGAGTACCAAAACCCATATTGTACTATGACTAACCCTCGGCTAAGCCGTGGAATGAACTACAGCTAAGCTGTAATTACCCTATGACCAAGCTGTAAGCCATTTTACGACATGCTTTCCCGAGAGCTTAAAATCCAGCTTTCCTTCTATGTCTAACTCTTCGCTAAGCCCTAGATTGTACTACGGCTAAGCTGTATCTTAGTTGTAACCTAGCCGTAGGTTTAGCACAGTTAAGCCGTAGGCTAATATACGGTTAAACCGTAAATGCACAAGAACTTAACGGTAAAAACTAAACTACTCAGCTAAGCCATAATAACATTACGAACCTAGGACATTAAGGATTTCAATGACCTTATAAGGCTTTAGATATGGCCCCTTTTCCACAATTAAATTAGCCCAATGGTATTCAAATGATAAGGAGCACAAGTGTAGAGCTGTCACTTATCCCCTTCGATTTTTCGGATGAATTCCCAATGTCATGTCATGGGTGTTGGCATAAGAAGAGGTGTCCTTTGCATGCACAATGTAACGCCAAGATTGATGACACAATCACACTAGACGTATTATGAATACATCATGTTGGATGACCTCGGGTTCACGGATCATCTAGTATAGGGTTGGCTTGTAAATTTTTCGTGATACCTTTTTAATTTAAATACATTCATATTGTTAAGAAACCGTGCCCTCAACGTGATGTAGCTCAATTTAGTATGCAGTAATTGATTATCAGATACTTGTTACTCCCAATTCCTATGAATAAGTATGATCTCAAGACCGGAACTCCCTTATATATGATATGATAAATATGACTGAATATATGAAAGATGTGAATTCGAGTCGGTCTTGATACGTTGAGGCGGCCCCACTTAGCTTGTGCCCTTATTATGTTCGATGAGACCAGTTTGGGTATCTTTTATGTCATTACTTCAGTAGTCCACGGAGAGTTATCGGCGCTCCTCGGGAAGCTATTCTGATCCCCTAGCGACCCATATGCATGCTCTTTCTAGATGATATGCTCTTTTTTGGGAGAATATAGCCTCGTGGATGCCAATTAGTGTGTACGATATTCCGTTTATGATTCGTTACTCATGATTACTCATGTACAACATGCCTAGTTTACGGTTGTTGCCCTCTCTTAATCTATATATATATGGACAGAATTCTTGGTTCATTTGATACAGTATGTTGGTCTTATGCATTTCTATACTTGCTTAAATGTCGTGTTAATAGTGCTACCCTTGGTATTATAGGTACAGCTTTAAACCCCAATCCGAATGTTGACGTGTCCTCAAAGGGTGGCCCAACGGTACCTCGGCGTATAGAAGAATGAAAAGATGATGACATCTTTTATCAGTCATCCTACGGAGAGCGTCCTGCAGTTTAGTTAGGTTAATCAGTCATGATTATGGTCTTATGTATGGAGATGTTTAAACTGGATATTGTGTTTAAGACATATTTTAGGTTTTGTGAGTATGTATGTGATGTGAATGTTTAATTAAAAGACTTAAGTTATTATATAATGGTATGATATTTTCCCCTACACATTGCTTATGATCAATTACAGGTGTATTTTACAAGTTTTTGCTTCATGTTGAATTTTAATCTATGTGTTGTTGGTCATACCTCACATGTTTTTGTGGAATCTCCCTTGTAGTGATTCGTGCATATCTTTCATAACACGGATTACTACAGGATTACGTATTCACACCTTGGGGGCCCATTCTAATCGTTAATTCCCGAGATCGGGGCTTGATAGTCTTCTTCATCAGTTTCTCCATTTTGGATTGTCATTGCTCAAGAGCTGCCATTCGTTCTTCAAGAGGTGTGGATGAAGATGCTAGAGGTTGGACTTGTTGTTCATGAAATTTTGCTTGATAAGGAATTTCTTCTTCAGAGTCATTTTCATCCCTAGAATCAGGATGACTTGGACCAGGTACTTGCTTCTTGAAAAAACACATATTTAGAAAATATGTACCTTACCAAACATAGTATGACTCTGAGATGCTTCATCAGAAGGCAAGGAAACCCCATAGTGGGAAGCAAGACGAATCATAAGACATCCAAACAAACATTCATTCGTGCTTCAACCTTGAAATTGCCAAAAACGAATAAAAGAAGCACAAATGAAGGAAGGAAGACAGACTTTAACACCCATATGCACACAATACAAAACATTAGTCATGAATGGAGTCAAGTTAGAGAAATTTCCTTAGCGAGAGTAGACATTACTTGTGAAGATGGCATGCAAAATTCTGTATTTGGGAAGTAAGGAGGTAGCGGGGAGGAAGCCCTTCTC
The DNA here is from genome assembly GCA_037013555.1 of Sextonia rubra. Classification (NCBI taxonomy): domain Eukaryota; kingdom Viridiplantae; phylum Streptophyta; class Magnoliopsida; order Laurales; family Lauraceae; genus Sextonia; species Sextonia rubra. Next base: position 15,987,597 of record JASUAD010000011.1, read on the forward strand.
CTTTTAGGGAATTTCATGTCCATAGAGAGCAAGAGTGATAGATTTTTTGTCTTTTTTGGACAGAGAGTCCTTGATGACACTATGATGAACATCAAACAAAGTTATACGAAGAACAATGGAGATCATGTTAGGATTTATGACATTGGTACCATTAGTGAGTTCAATTCAAACCACAAATTGTCTAGACTTGCTTCTTTTATAGATGAATGCATTGTTCTTACAATTGAGGGATAAGCATTTCTATCCCATTTTAATATATTTTTCCACCCAATACTGGTAAAAAGAGCATCAACATCATATTTTTTGACTTCAAGAATATTTATAGTGATAGGTCTCTTTGCAGAAGACCTATCTTGGGCAGGTTCCCTTGTTACTAAAACTGTTGGGAATGGAGGAGAATCATGTCTAGACATAAGGCTGGATGAAGTGCTCGTTGTTTTTGGTCTCTTGGCTTTAGGATAAGGATTTTTAGTTCTAAGAGGCATTTTGATAGGATAAAATACTCACAAATAACAATAAACAAGGCAGCTAATCTCAATAACATGAGACATTAAAATGACAACGACAGAAATTTCTACTAGTTCAGCAATGAGAGGAGATATGATTCCATCATCTAACAAAGCAAAGAAAAGATTGTGCACAGTGAATGCTTATCAAAATCACAATGCAATAAAGTAAAGAGAGAAGGAAGAACGCAAAGAGAAGATAGACTCTTCTATGGCTGCATTCCCATCTCCAAGCTCAAACACAAAAAGCCCCAATCTTAGAGATTCACAAATACAAATGAGAGACGTAGGGGCTACACCACTTGGAGAAGGAGGAAAAAAAGAAGAGTAAAGTGCAAGTGCAAGAGAAAGGAGGTATTTAACTTAGATTCATAGGAGAAAGGGAAGGAATGAAAGCCCTAGTTCTTGTTCGTCAACTCCAAGTGCAGAGTTGCGATGTAGTAATAAACTGGTGAGACCAGGTCAATCCTCAGGAAGTAATGTATTTAAGATGTTTTCAACTTGTTACATGCCTAAATAAAATTCAAAACTAACCTAATTTAAAATCTAACAAATAAATTCATTCCTAAAAATTAACTGATTACAACAAATTTCCTAAATTAAAACTTTTGATTCTAAAACTTCCTAAAAACAAAAAAGCTAAAATTTTTGAAAAACAAAAAATGCATTAGAACTTCCCATAAAAGAAAAATAAAATTAGAAATTTACTAAACTAAAAATTAAATAATGTTAGAAACTAATTAAACAAAAGTGAAAGAGAAGAAAAAACTTTCCTAAATTAAAAATTAAGAAACTACACTTTCTAAAAACAAAATATTTACAACATCAATTCAAATTAGAAAAAGATTTAAAAAGAAAATCTACATCAAAATCTGAAACCAAATTAGTAACTTTCCAATACTAAACAACTTCTAAAAACTATACAATGCAACTAACCAAAGCAACTTTCCAAATAAAAATTGAATCTATTCAAACATGATAACCTAAAAAAATTGAATGCAAATCTGAAACCTAAATTTCCTAAGGTGAACAAGGTGCAGGAAGAATGAAGATTCTACTTTCTAAAAAAAAACAATTTACCCAATGCATGAAAGTGTAGTCTACATGTGATGGTATGATGCATGAACTAGATGGGTTGCCAATAAACATTCGGAAATCAGATTTCTACTGCTGAATTAATTCAGTTTCAAATCTGAATCTTCAATCTTTTAGGTGCAGAAAATCAATTTTCAATAGTTCACAAACACATCAAACAATTATGTGAATAATGGCCAACTTCGATCACTGTTTCATAACTGTTTTTGGACTGTTTTCATTGACTTTTCAGTTTTGATTTCAGGTTTAAAACAGTTGTAATTATCAAGCATTCACTGATATAAACATGTACAAATCTGATTTGCAAAAATTCGTCTAACATAGCCTTCATTGAAAATATTTTCTGCAAAAAAATCTGTATTGTTTTTGGGTTAACCTTTAACCTGATTTTCAATTTTTGATTTACTTTTACCAACAACTAGAACTCTGAAAAAGATCATACACAATGGAATGCATAAATTAAGATTCAGATTCAGATTTGAATTGATTTGTGAACTATTTTTTCATGATTTTGAAACACAGAAAATTCAAATGTTCAGTCTAATTCCCAAAGTTCCATGACAAACACCATTAAACATGATTCTAAAAATTGAGATATTCATGAACCAAATGTAAATTTCAGCAGTGAACAATTCTAAAAAAAATGTGCAAGAATATAGAGTGTGCAAAAAATTGAAGTAAAAGTGCAGGAAAATAAAGTAAGAATGCAAAAATTTAAATGTAGTAAGGACAGAAACTTAAATGCAGCAGTACTGAATTTAAATGTAGTACTTGCAGGATATTAAATGTTGTGATGACAAGATAAGTAAATGTAATAGTGCTAAAAAGTAAATGTAGTAAACAGGAATTTAAACGTAGTACTTGTAGTGAAGTTTTCTTCTCAAATTTTACTCTTGACCAGGTTCATGGTTACTTGAAGTATGATCTTAGTATCTTGGGTCGTCAATCTAAGCTTAAAAATAAGAAAAACATAAACAAAGTATCCACACAAACCACAAGAAAAAGAAAAACAATTGAGAAGAAGAACATGGTACTAGCATATAAAGTCTTTACATGAGATAGAAAAATAAAATCAAAGAGAATACATGCTAGGATGGAAAATAGCGACCTCTTCTAATGAAACTCCCAAGGGTGTAGTGTAGTGTTAGGGCTAAGCTTCCTTGAGAATTATAATTAGGGGATAGAAATATGAAGAAGATGAAGCGTAGAGATCTAGAAGGGAGCTCTTTCCATGCCATGTACTGCCACAAGGGTGCCCCATTTATAGTTTTTCAACCCCCAAAATTTCCTTTCTCACTTGATTTGATAAATCTTCAAAATAATTGAAAAAAAAAATTGGACTGCATATAAGGCTTGGGCGTGAATTCCTTCTTGCTTTTCTTTCATTCTTTTTTTTTCTTTTCTTTTTTTACTTAAAGTCCTTCTTTGATGCTACTTTCTTTTCTTGTATTTGCCACCTTACATTGAGATCTTTGAAGAGATAACTTAGGGATAAGAATCTTCTCTTGGAATAAAAAATGGCCCACATGAGGTGTAGAACTTCCTCCTTTATCTCTTGCATTGTAAACTTTCCTTCTTTGGAAGGTTCTCCTTGTTGGCTCCAAAATCAAAGAGATATTTTGACATAATTCTTCCTTGATTTTCTTCTCTTTTTGGCAACAAAAATCTGATTCACGATGGCATTGGGCATCCCACACTTGCTTGGATGTTTTTTTTTTTCAATTTTCTACTCCTTTTCAAAGAAGAACTTCTTATTTGTGGCTTTCCTTCTTTATCTTTGATGAGATTTTCTTCAAATTTATCTTGAAAATATCTTGAAATATGCAACAAGTAAATGGACCCCATCTTGAATGTCCCAAAAGTGTACCCCCACACATGCGCATGTGTGTGGGACCATGAAGCTAAATTATCAATTTCTCTTCTAACTTCTTTTCCTCTCACCAATTCTTCTCTCCTTTCTTTTGAAAATAAATTCCTTGCCTCAATTCTTTGAAAATGGGACTCATATTATCAATTTCCTACAAAACAAGTGTGAATTCATGTGAAAAGATAATTTTAACCCTAAAATCACAAATGCATGACTATGGGCACATCTCTCATGAAATGATAATAAAAATGCACACCATTTTCATGATTTTATGTGAAAGATTTAATGATGATTAAAATTGAATTTAATTCATGAGAACATAATTTTCACAAAACTTTCCACAAATAGAACTCTAAAAATGGCAGGTTTTATGAATGTAAGCAAAAAGTGTGATTTTTAAGCATTTTTGTGCAAGAAAATATTATAATGAGTTTAAACTATACATAGACATGAAATGATACTAAATGAGGCTTTCTCGGCTTGATAAGTCCTTGAAACTTTCGAAAATTGAATGGAAAAAGGGCATTTTTGCGGACTTATTAGCTCTTGACTTGTAGATGCCAAACTAGAAGTGAGAATACCTCTACATGGATATATATATATATATATATATATAAAGGAAAAAGAAACTAGATCCACTTTTATGGATTAGTCGTAAAATGTACTATTGCTTAGCCATAAGACATGTTATAGCTTAGCCGTTAGAGAAAACCTTTGCGCAATTACAATTTACCCGTAAAATGTACTACGGCTTAGTCGTAGGGCCTTGAACACTGCACAGGCTTAGATTTTGAGCAACTCAAAAAAAAATTCAACAAAAAGCATATTTGTCAATAATAAGAAATAAGTAACTTATTCTAAACAGCAAACACCAATAGATTTTCTCAAGTTTTCAAATTTTGATGCACCCAGTGGCTTTGTCAAAATATTTGCTAGTAGATTCTCGGTGTGAATGTATTCAAGCATGATAGTTTCTTCTTTGAACAATTCTCTAATGAAGTAATGTCTAATATCAATGTGTTTTGTCTGAGAATACTGAAATAGATTTTTTAAAATGTGTATGGCACTAGTGTTATCACAATATAAACTCATTGTCTCTTATGTAGTCCCAAAGTCTATAAGCAAATTCTAACTGCAATGTATTCAACTTCCGTAGTAGAGAGTAATACACCGAACCCAATTAAGCATGTTAAGTGACTAATTAAGTAAGACAATAGCTAATTAATATAGAATTAGTCTAAATAATGATGTTTAACATCTAATTAGATTAGATTTAGTTTACTTTTGTCTCATTGAGCCTAATGGATTAAGTTCAGGTCTTTGATAGGTAGTTTGATCGATTTTGACCTTAACTAGGTAGATGGAAGCCCTTTCTTGTAATTTTAGATTTTATGGTTTTACGTCATTCATGTATCATATTGATATCGTCACGTTCGTCTCGTTGCGCTTATCAACTTTCATGCTTGACTTGGACGCATTCAACTTCGTTTGATTCAAATAAGTCCCCATTTGACTTAAATTTAAAATGTAATTGAGAAATGAGGACTTTCCTGTAATTATGTAAAACTCTATTTTTAAAATGAGTTAAGAACCGTCTCAGTTGATCCTTTCCATTCTTTAGTTATAGTAGCTTCTTTTTCTTCCATTTTTCTTTCTCTTCATCAATACGAGCAAAATGGATTTTGCATCCATAGTTTCAAGCACTTACTCTCTCATCTCACCTTTTCTCTACCTTCCTTACCTCCTAGAATAGAAGATAGTGGCTCACATATCTCTCTACAGCCGTTTAGCAATTGTCTTGGTAAGATCCTTTGCCTATTTATAGATTTATGAGTTAATGGAGTCAAGGAGACTCCTAGCTTAAGCATGCACTCATCATCTTCACCATCTTTTACATGTATGTCATCTTACGATCAATAATTGGTTGTTCTTTCTCAGGTTGAGCTAAGAGAAGGAGCAGTGATTTGAACAGAAATATAAGGCAAGTATAAGCTAATTAATGTTAAATGCATGTTAGTAACTCTTGATTCTTACAAGTCTTTGAATATTGAACCTCATTTTCAGCTCCTTTTATTTATCTAAAATGCATTATTAGATTGTTCAAATGAGTATGAAATAGATTTAGATATATTAAGTTATACATTGAAGTAAAAATGAATCCTAAAAATGGAGGGTGGACATGCACTATGGATCCCAGCATTATGGGTGAAGAGAAGCGTTCTGTAATTGATTCAGCTCCAGAAAAAATCTGAAGCTTATGACTAAGCCGTAAGTTATACTAGATTAGGGTTGGCTTGTAAATTACCTTGATTCTATTAATTGGAATTGCATAGTATATTAAATTCTTATGGTTGCCTTCCATTATAAAAATGCTTATTCCATCATTGAAATGATTATAAGATGATCATGGTATGAATTGATTTTCATTTAATGTTTCTTGATATATGGTTTCTCAATTATTCATATTGAATTGAATAAGAATAAATCGAAAGTCTAATGTATTGTTTACAATGGAATGAATTGCACGAATTACTCAATTTCAGTTATATGATTCGAAATGGTCTGGCTCTACTTAGCTTCAGCCTTAGGATATCCGGCAGGCTTGACTTTGGTGTAGTAGATTGATATGGTGCTGCTGCAACATGCATTTAGAGCTTCCAGACTCCATGAACATTGAGACCTAATTGTACGTTTGGCCAGGGCATTGGTGTTTCCAATGCAAAGATCCTTAGAGCGAGAATATAGCAAATGTAGTAGCTAAATAGTAAAGTATTTCTTTTATTTGATTCTTCTATCATGCTTTATTTAATGCGCAATATGCTTAGTACACTAAATTGACTTTTAATTGATCAATTGTTAATGATTCTTTTAGATATAATTCATGTTACTTTAATTATGCTTATACTTTGTTATATATTCTTATTCATAGTTGTCTTATGGTGTTACAAGCTCATATCCTAGTCCCGATCTTACGAAGATCAAAAAGGTTCGAGAAGAAACCGACGAGGTCCCCTCAGGCTTAGACGAGTGGACAGCACAAGAAATCTGACTGATCCACCTTCGGAGAGTGATGCGATCCTCATAGAGGTTTTTTTATTTTGGGTTTGGATGCATTAGGGTTTCATGGCATGGCATAACTTTTTATTTTGCCATGCTCAGTCCATGATCCCTTATATTTTGGGACAATGTACTTTTGTAATTATCCATAAAACTTTATCTCTCTTTTGTATAAGTAAGACACATTTTGTACAAACTCTTATATGTACATGTTATATAGTTATGTTTCTTTCTTCATTGCATCTTGATAGTATGTACTATTTCAAGAAATGATATAGTGGAAATATTTAATTGTTGGAGAAAACAAAAATTTACAAGTGATATTGACAGGTTTTCATGTGATTAATGCTTGGATAGATGTCTGATCCAAAGCACCTCACACGTATAACTAATTTGTATATCCCTTGTGTAATTCTGCTTGGGCTCTGGTCCAGGTGTGGATTATACGAGAATACATGTGTCACACTTAGGGGTTAACCCGGATCCCCGAATTCTTTTGCTCGGGTTGTGACAAAGAGGGATGTAGAGTTTTGCTTTTTACTATGCTAAGCAACTAGACAATTTCCAATATAAAAGCAACCACCACTTGTGGATTTTTTATCATCCAAGTTTCCAACCCAATCTACATTTGAGTATCCAGTAACGGAGTATGGTGAATTATAGGGATACCACAGACCATACTTAGTTGTATTTACAATATATTTGATGAATCTTTTCACAGCGGTCAATGGGATTCTTTTGGGTTAGATTGATACCTTGCACAAGCTCCCACACTAAAAGCTATGTCTGGTCTACTTGTAGTCAGATAGAGTAAGCTGCCAATCATATTCGATACAGGCTTGGGTCAACCCCTTTACCATTGGCATCTTTAGTCAATTTGATTGTTGTACTCATAGGGGTATTGCCGTGTTTTCCAGTAATTAGACCAAATCATTTTACCAATTCCTTTGTATACGTTGATTGGGAAATGAAAATTCCATCTTGTAGTTGTTTAATTTGGAGACCCAAGAAGAAGTTTAGTTTCTCAATCATGCTCATTTCAAATTCAAATTGCATTAGATTGGCAAACTTGGCAGCAGATTTGTCACATATAAAGCTAAATATGATATCATCAACTTATATTTGGGCTATTAAAACAAAATCGGTTGTCTTATGGATGAATAGTGTTCTATCAACACTCACCCTTTGAAAATCATTTTCTAGTAAGAACTTTGTTAGACTTTCATACCAAGCACGAGGTACTTGCTTAAGACTATAAAGTGTTTTTTTTAATCTTAATAATTGATGAGGAAATTTTGGGTTCACAAAAGCTTTGGGTTGTTCAACATAGACTTCTTCATTAAAAATTTCATTCAAGAAGGTACTTTTGGCATCCATTTGATAAATCTTAAATTTTATGAATCAAGCAATTGGTAACAAAATTCTCATAGATTCCAAATGTGCAACTAGTACAAAAGTTTCATCAAAGTCAATAACTTCAATTTGAGAATATCTTTGAGCTACCAATCTTGCTTTTGTTTCTAACAACGACGCCATTTTCATCAGCTTTGTTTTTGAAAATCCATTTGGAACCTTTAGCATTTTTATTCTCTGGTCTTGGAACTAGGTACCAAACATCATTTCTTGTAAATTGATTTAATTGTTTTCGCATAGCATTTATCCAATCATTCTTAGAAAATGCTTCGTCAACACAAGTTGGTTCTAATTTTGAAGTAAAACACAGAAAACTTATAATATTCTCCAATTGTTTCCTAGTTTTTACACCTATTAGGGGATCACCAAGAATCTGGTCTATAGGATGGTCCTTCATATTAACCAGATTTTTAGTGGGACTAAGCAAATCAGTGTTACCATGAAACTGCTACATCATCAACTTCAATAGACTTTGTGGATTCATCATCTATAATATCATTTATTGACTCTTGAATGACTTTAGTTCTTAAATTTAAGACTTGATAGGCCTAACTCCATGTCAAATAGCCTAAGAATATTCCTTCATCACTTTTCAAGTAAAATTTACACAACTATTCTCGGTTTTTAAAAATATAACATTTGCTTCCAAAGATCTTAAAGTAGTTGACATTTGGTTTCTTTCTATACCACAGCTCATAGGTTGTTTGATTTTTACCAGCCCTAAGATAGATTCGGTTAATGATGTAGCAACCAATACTAATTGCTTCGGCCCATAAGTCTCTAGGAAGATTTTTACTATGAAGAATGATTGTGGCCATGTCTTGGAGGACTCAATTTTTCCTTTCAGCCACTCAATTTTGCTAAGGAGTTTTAGGAGCTGAGTATTCATGGTGAATACTACATTTATCACAGAACTTGCCAAATTGATCATTTTCAATTTCTCTACCAAGATCACTTTGAATTTACGCTACTGAAGTGCCTTTTTCAATTTGAATTTGTATCACAATCTTTTTAAATTCACCAAAGGCATCCGATTTTCTCTCAAGAATGCAACCCAAGTGAATCTGGAGTAATTATCTACCATAATAAGAAAATATTTTTTTTCTTACCTTGACTCTCTTTTTTAGTTGGTCAAACTAGGTCCATTTTAATTGGTCCAACTAGGTCCATATGAATAAGTTCTAGAGGTCGAGTAGTTTTTATGGCATTCACTCTTTTATGGAAACTTCTAATTTGTTTCCCTTGTTGGCATTCCCCACAAATTGTCTTTTCTTGTTTACTAATCTTAAGCAGTCCCTCAATATAATTGTTAAGCTGGGACAAGTCCCTATAGTTTACATGCCTAAGTCTTTGATGCCACAGTTTAGCTTCATTGGTATTTGTCATTAAAAAAGAATAGGGAGATGAAGAAGTTGAAGTATTTAATTTACCTACCATATAGAAATAGTCAGTAGTTCTAAGACCTCTCAAGATTATCTTTCCATCCTTTGAGATCTCACAACCATCACTACTGAAGTTGACTGCATAATCTTTATTAGAAATTTGAAATATACTAAGTAAATTATGTTTCAAGCCATCAACACATAATACATTCTCAAAAGAAGGTAGGTTTGAAACATTCAAAGTTCCTTTACCAACAATTCTAGTAGTATTGTCATCTCCAAATGTAACAATGCCACCATCAAATTCAATCATTTTAGAGAAACATATTCTATCACCAGTCATATGTCTTGAACATCCACTGTCCAAGTACCATATTGATTGATCTCCAGCTTTAAAGGCTGTGTGGACCACTAGATTCTTGTTCGTAGGTGTCCACCTACATGTTCTAGAAGTGGGGGTACTGCCAGGCTTTTGATGTTTCATGACTTGATATACTTTATGTTGGTGAAGTGGAGTTTTAAATTCTACTTTTGTTTTACCTTTTTTAATTTCTTCTTCTCAGAATCTTTCAAATTATTTGATTAACTTCTCAACTTCTTTTAGCAAGATATTCATCTTTTGGTTCAAAGGAAAATTGTTACAGTAATTTGCTTTATTTTTTTATTTTATCATTTTGCTTTCAAGTTCAATGCTTTTTATAATATTTTTCTCTTTATTTGGTATTATTTTATGATAAATTTTTCTTAATTTGCACTTAACTTTGAAATGACCTTTTTCACCATAATAATAGCAAGTAATATTTGATGGAGAACTAAGAGTACTAGTAGAGGCCGTGGCTTTATCTTGATTCCTATTGAAAAGTGTATCTTTTTTATCCAATACACTTTTAATAAATATAGTTGCAGAGCCGAGAGAACGTCCAATATTTTTGTCGTATCCATGGCCGGTCATATCCTTATAGGTTTTCCCAAGTTTGAATATTTTTATATACTTCTCATCATTTTGAGTAAACTTGTACTCATATTTTTCTTTATGTCATCTTAGTTGAGCGACTTCATTGTTAAGCACATTATTTTCATCTTTAACTTAAAAAGCCGTTTTTCATTTTCTTTTAATTTAATTACATTTTCTTTTTTTGTTTTTAACTTTGCTTTTACTACATCAAGTTCTTTGATTAAGGCTTCCTTTCCATTGTTAACAATTTCAACTTCTTTCTTTTAGATTTTTAATTTTGGTTTGTTGTTTACTTACAGTTTCAACTAGTTTACATGTCCTTTCATAGAGCAATTCATAGGAGTCTATTGTGTCATCATTATTCTCAGTATTTGAATTTTCATATTTACTTTCTGAGGCTACTTCATGTGTCATTTTAGACTTAGTTATTTCCTCAGAGAAGTGGAATGTATTAGCAATAGCCATCAAAACTGTATACTTTTCTATTTCATTTTGAAGTGATCCATCAGAGTCTGAATGTAACACTCCAAACACAATTAAGCATGATTATAGCTAATCCAGTAGGTTATTAGCTAATTAATATCAAATTATTATGACTTACATAGATTTAGTCCTGTTGAGTCTAATGGGACGAGTTTAGGTCATGGATAGATAGTGGGGTTGAGGCTAACCTTAACTAAGTAATACAAGCCCTTTTTCGTAATTTTTGATTTCATTGTTTCATGTTTTTCATGTAACATATTGACATCATCACATGTGTCTTGTCAAGCTCGTTAACTTTTGTACTTGACTTGAACGCATTTGACTTCGTTTGTGTTAGTTAGACCCTCATTTGACTCGTGATAAAAATACAATAAATACTATAGGCCTTCTTATAAACTTCAGAAAAGCTTATGTATAAAAGAGGCCAACTGTACCATTCGAGGCTTTCTCTACTTCTAGTTCTTTTCTCTGCTCTCTGCTCCAACACTTTTCTTCTTCTTGCTACTGTTATCTCTATCTACTCAAGGACTGCATGTGTGATTGGCAGCCTCTAATTTCATTGTTGTACCTCTCTTTTATCTTTCCTCTGCATTAGACTCAAGCTCGTAGATGACAGTTTCCCTTACAGCTCTCTCATCACTGTTTAAGGTAAGATCACCTCTCATTCATTGATCTTTTGGGTTAATAGAGGTAGGAAGACCCTTATCTTCAACATGCACCCATCCTTTTCATCATCTCTTACATGCATGTCATCTTAGGATCAAGTTTAGTGAATATTTCTTCTCAAGTTGAATCAACAGTAGGAGAAGTGATTTCAACACAAATCTAAGGCAAGTATAAGCTAAGTTTGGTTCAATACATGTTGGTATGTTGATTCTTGTGATTCTACTGAATCCTAATGTGAATTCAGCCTTAATGTCGTCGTTCTTCTAAATTTCGCTAAATTCTACTGTATGATGAGGTTTCAGTATTGCTGATGAATTATGAGTCAAAACACCAAGTTAATATTAAAGGATGACTGAATGAAGTAGTACATCATAGTGGAAACCAAGTTGAAAGGTTCTGAAGAGAACTGAGCCTATGTTGATTTTGCTTTAGAAAATTTGAAGCTTATGGCTTAGCCGTAAGCAGTTTATGGCTCAAAATCCCGAAAGCCAAAAATTTCAGTTTCTGCTACTGTTAAGCCACAGCTGAGCTGTAGAATGTACTACGGCTAAGCCGTAGATCAGCCGTGACTCAGTCGTAGATGTTATACGGCTAAGCCATAGGCTATTCTATGGTTCTGCCGTTGGTGTGGGTGAACAGAATTAAAGCTACAGCTCGACTGTAGTGTAATCTACAGCTAAGCCGTAGGAAACCCATGGCTAAGCTGCAGAATAAACACGGTTAAATAGAAAGAACCCTAAACTCTAGGATTAATTAGGGACACTTGGAAGACCTTGTAGGGCCTTAGCTCCTAGATCCATCTACCCTAATCACTAGCCTAATGGAACAATTAAACATCGTGAAAAGTTTTGAGGGTTGAGACTTATTCATGTAGTGTGGTCTATTTGTTAAGCACCTTCTCATGGGTGTTGATTTAAGGGACTTTGATACACTCTACACAAAGTGACACCAAGCAAAGACAATTGTGTATCAAATAATTTAAAACTACAACATCATGGACGATTAGAAACAATAGATTACTAGTCCAAGGTTGGTTTGTAAATTTCTTTGATCCTACTAATTTGAATTACATAATGCGTATTAACTTCCTGCCATTGCTCTCTATTATCTAAATGAATTGAAATGATCATGTTATGACTTGAAATTCTAGTTCTAAATTTCATTGATATATGGTTTTCTTCATAATTGTTGAATTGAGTAAGAAAGAATAGAACGCATATGAATCGAAATGAATTGAATGATTTACTCAAATTCAATCCCATGACTCGCACGTGGTCTGGCTCTACTCAGCTTTAGCTTTATGATACACGGCAAGGTTGACTTTAATGTAGTAGATTATAATGGTACCACTACAGTATGTCTTTGGAGCTTCTGGACTCCATGAACGTAGAGACCCAATCATACCTTTGGCTGGGTCGTTGGTGTTCTCAATGCAAAAATCGCTAGAGGGAGGATGTAGCAAATGTAGAAGCCAAATAGTAATGTATTTCTTTTTATTGATTCTTGCAAGCATGTTTGTCTCAATGCACAATATGCCATACAAAATGCTCTCTATGATCACTCGTTAATGATTCTTTTAGATATAATGCATATTACCTTAATCATGCTTATACTTCGTTGAGTAGTCTTATTTACTCATTATCTTTTGGTGTTACAGGCTTAAATCCCTCTTCCAATCTTGTAAAGGTTGAGGAGACTATAGAGGAGACCTTTGAGACCCCATTAGGCCTCGACGAGCAGACAACAGAAGCACTTTAACTGGACCCCCTTCACGGAGAGCGAAATGATTGCATCTGAGTCTTATATTTTGGGTTTAGGATTTCATGACTTTGCATTAGTTTTATTTTGTATGCATGGTCATAATTCATTTTGTATTGTTCATAAACTTTCTTTCTTTTTTGTAAAAGTAGTTTACTTGAATAATGCCAACTTTTGTACTATTCTTTGTTGGTATTGGTATTGATTATATATAGTTTCACGAATTAATATCTTGGGAATTTAGTAACCTTTGAATAGGACAAATTTATTCAGGATACTGTTAAGCTTCCGCATATTGAATGCTTGGAAAAATGTCCATTACAAGCACCTCATATGTGTAAGTATGTGAATATCCCTCGTATAATTTCACTTAGACTCTAGTCTAGGTGTGAATTTACGGGAGTACGTGTGTCACACCCTGGAATTAACCCTAATCCTTGATTCTTGGGCTCGAGTCGTGACATACTTATTAGTATGCTGTCAGAGCATGAAACAGTCATTTCAAAAACTTAAGCATGTAGGAGCGTGGTGAGGATACGTTAGAATTAAGTGAATATCAAATATTTGACTCTATAGTCTAAATATGTTAATTTGGTATGGTGGGTTAGATGGGTATTTCTAAGTTAGGATTATTTTCATTGTTGCAGGAAATGGCATCAGGATTGAGTACTAATAACAACAATGAGGTTAACATGAATCTACTCCTAGAGAATATTGGGTTCGCTCCTCAACAGCCACCTCCCAATACAAAAGACCTTTTTATGATGGTAATGAAAGCAATTTAAGCTTAGTCTCAAGCAATGCATGCACAAATGTAAGCTATGCAGTCATAGATTACTCTATAGTTGAACGACAGAGTCAGCCATCAATCCAACTACATGTAGAGCAACAAATGGTGTTTCACACTAAAAAAAATGATCATAATGCTTTATATGAGAAGTTCAGGAAGAGAGACACAACGGAATTCCATGGCAAAGAAGATGCTCTACAAGCTGATGAATGGTTAGAGTGTAGTAATGATATGTTTGATATGGTTCTTTACACCAATAAGCAAAAGGTTTTACTCACCGCCTCTATGTTTCGAAGTGTGGGTAAAACTTAGTGGAAAAGTGTGAGAGATTCTTATAAGGATATGCTTAGTGCTACCATGTGGGAGACTTTCAAGAAACAGTTTAAAAAGAAGTTCATCCCTGCACATGTGCAGAGGGAGAAAAAAGTTGAATTCATGGTATTATAGCAACACCAAATGTCCACAGCATCATATGTACATACCTTTACTCAGTTGTCACAATATGCAGAGGATATGATTAATACGGAGGAGAAAAACGTCAACATGTTTATCAGTGGCCTAAACCCTATGTACAAGGAGTATGTTATAGATTTCCAGAGGCTAGCCACCTTTGATGATGCTGTAGACAGAGCTTACTCAACGGAGACTAATGCCCACAAGAAGAAAGCTATGGACTCTAAAAGAAGCACATCCTTTGGTAGCAAGGGACAAGCACAGAAAAAGATTAAGGGTGGTTAGGGTAGTTCGACTAAAGCAAGTGTGAAGTGTGGCCTTTATGGTAAGCCACATCGAACAGAGGCATACTGGAGAAATACAAGAGCTTGTTTGATTTGTGGTTTAATAAAGGACCAAATAACTCAATGTCCAAGGAATAAGCCCAACCAGCAATCGCGACCCACCGCACCAAGTTCTCAAAGCAAACAGCAGCAGCCACATCAAGGCTAGAAGCAAACCACTAGAATGCCAATGCTTATGCTACCACTCATGAGAGCGCAGAGGATGGTCATGTGGTAGAAGGTATCATTTTTATTGCCAATGAAGAAGCACAAGTATTTTTTGATTTGGGATCTATGCATTCATACGTTGCACTTCATTTTGCTATGAAGCTATGGAAGTAGCCTAAGTAGCTACGGTATGTGTTGATGGTGTCCACTCCTATAGGCAAGAGAGTGAAGTGTAGTTTATACTACCCCCAGTGCGATGTACAGATTAAGGGTCATCAACTCCCCATTGACATGGTTTTACCATTATAATATTTGGAATGGATTGGTTAATGAGATATCATGCCTGTGTGAATTGTTATAACAGGACAATTCACTTTGATTTGGGTTATAAGTTCCATTTTGAGGGAACTAAGAAGAAATTACCTAACTGGATCATCTCCGTATTCAAAGTAGCTAGAATGATCTAAAAAGGGTTGTGAATGCTTCATTGCCTTTATTTTTTTATAAGAAAGAGCTCAAGAAGCTCGAAGAAATCCCCATTGTACGTGAATTTTTGGATGCATTTCCCGATGAAGTCCCATGTTTACCTCCTATTAGAGAAGTTGATTTCTCTATAGAGCTCATACCTGGTACAGCACTGATTAATAAAGCTCCATATCGGATGGCTCCTATAGAATTACTAGAATTGAAGAAGCAATTGTAGGATTTGATTGATAAGGGTTTCATATGCCCTAGTGTGTCCTGTGGGGAGCCCCAATGTTGTTTTTTAAGAAGAAGGACAGCATGTTTAGAATGTGTATCAATTACCGGCAGTTAAATAACATGATGATCAAAAATAAGTATCCACTACCTCGTATTGATGAATTATTTGATCAACTCCAAGGTGCCACATGCTTTTCGAAGATCGATCTATGATTGGGTTATCATCAATTAAGAGTTAAGGAAGATGACATTGCTAAAACATCCTTTAGAACAAGGTATGGCTATTATGAGTTTCTCGTGATGCCTTTTGGTCTAACTAATGCACCTGCTGTGTTTATGGCTTTGATGAATAAGGTCTTCGCTCTTTTCTTGGATCAACTCGTTGTGGTTTTCATCAATGATATCTTAATGTATTCAAAGGCAGCAGAGAAGCATGTAGACCATTTGAGGAAATCATTGCAATTGTTGAGAGAACATTGATTATATGCGAAGTTGGGGAAATGTGATTTCTGGCTTGAGCAGGTACTTTTTCAAGGTCATATTATTTCACGAGATGGTTTGGTAGTTGATCTAGAAAAAGTTGAGGTAGTTATAAAGAGGCTAGGTCCAAAAAATGTGATACAGATCAGAAGTTTTCTTAGACTTGCAGGCTATTATAGAAGATTTGTTCAAGATTTTACGAAGATATCTGCCCTTTTGACAAAGTTAACTTGAAAGAATATGCCATTTACTTGGAGTGAAGAATGTGAGATGAGTTTCAAAACTCTGAAAAAGAAGTTAACCACCACTCTAGTGTTAACACTACTGGATGGGAGTAAAGGATTTGTGATTTATTCAGATGTTTCTAGAGTTAGGCTAAGGGTGTGTTTTGATGCAAAATGGCAAAGTGATTGTGTATGGCTTTAAACAATTAAACGACCATGAAAAGAACTATGCCACACATGATTCAGAGCTAGTAGCGGTAGTATTCGTTTTGAAACTTTAGAGACGTTATCTATATGGTGGGAAGTTTGAGATTCATTCAGATTACCATAGTTTACAGTATTTGTTCGAACAACATGATTTGAATATAAGGCATCGAAGATGGCTTGAGTTCATTAAGGACTACGATTTTCCCATCAAATACCACCCAGGCAAAGGGAATGTTGTGGCAGATGCCCTTAGAAGAAAGACAGTAACTCTCAATGCCTTGTTAAGTACAACATTGTTCATATAAGATGAATTCAACGATAGGCCTGTGGAAGTGAAATTGGTGGATGATTCAGTGATGTTTGCAAGTACGCTCACCTTCCAGCCTGAAATGATTCAAGTGATCAAAGATAAACAATTTGAAGATCCTAATCTGGTTAAGATGAAAGACCATATAGTAGATAGACCAGATTTTTGTCTAAAAGATGGTGTTTAGTATTTTAGAAATAGATTGTGCGAAACAGCCTATGATGGTATGAAGGAGAGCCTTATGACAGATGCACACTATGCTAGATATGCAATGCACCTCGGTAGCACGAAGATGTATTAGAATCTAAAGGATTGTTTTTGGTGGAACAATATGAAAAGAGAAATAACAGGATTTGTGGCTAGGTGCTTTACATGCCAGAAAGTGAAAGCTGACCATCAGAGATCTCCTAGTTCATTGCATCTGCTGCATATTCCCCAATGGAAATGGGAGCATATCATGATGGATTTTGCCTCTGGTTTACCCCCAATGAGCAAGAAGAATAATGTAATTTAGATGATTGTGAATAGACTAACAAAATCAACTTACTTCATTCCATTCAAGAAGGTATTACTTTCTCTAAAATGACCAAAAAGTTTATGGATGAGAATGCAAGATTGCATGGTATGCTAGTGTCGATAGTTTCAAATCGCGACAGCAAATTTGTATCATCTTTTTGGAAAGCTTTTCAAGAAGCTATAGGTATTAAACTTAGTTTTAGTACCGCATATCACCCACAAACTAATGGACAATCCGAATGCACTATTCAGACTTTAGAAGACATGTTACATGCTAGTGTGCTAAATTTCGACAAAGAATGGGACAAGCATTTATCATTATATTATTTGCATATAATAATAGCTTCAATGCAAGCATTGTCATGACTCTCTTTGAAGCATTGTATGGACGCAAGTGTCAAACTCTAGTTTGATGGAAAGAAGTAGGAACTAGAAGTTTCCATGGACTGACCATTATTGCTGAAACCACTGAAAAAGTACAAAAGGTGATTGAAAACCTAAAAGTTGCCCATTCAAGGTAGAGGAGTTAGGAGAGATTTGGAGTTTCGAGTTAGTGATTGTGTTTTTCGTAAGGTCTCCCCTATGAAGGGTGCCATATGTTTTGGCCAAAAAGGCAAATTGGCTCCAATGTATATAGGTCCATTGGAAATCAAAAGCAGAGTTGGAGATTTGGCCTACTGACTAGCACTTCCTATAGAATTCTCTAGAGTTCATGATGTGTTTCATGTCTCAATGCTTCATAAGTACGTTCGAGATCCTACCCATGTCATTCGGTATGATGATGTTCAAATTCAGTCGAATGTGTCATACGTAGAGAGTTTGTTCTATATTGTGGGTATAAGAGAGCAAATACTTTGTACGAGGACTATACGATGGGTCAAACTGCTTTAAGAGCATCATTGTCCCAATAAGGCAACATGGGAACTTAAAGAACAAATGGCCCGACAATATCCAGACCTCTTCATGCAGGTATGTTTCATTCGGAGGATAAAATGATTCCTAAGCGGGATAGTATGTAACACTCCGAACCCAATTGAGCATGATTACGACTAATCTAGTAGGTTATTAGCTAATTAATATCAAATTATTATGACTTACATAGATTTACTCTTGTTGAGTCTAATGGGATGAGTTCAGGTTATGGATTGATAGTGGAGTTAAGGTTAACCTTAACTAGGTAGTGCAAGTCCTTTTTCGTAATTTTTGATTAGATTGTTTCATGTTATTCATGCAACATATTGATAACATCACATGTGTCTCATCAAGCTTGTTAATTTTCATACTTGACTCGAATGCGTTCGATTGTGTTAGTTGGACCCTCATTTGACTTATAATAGAAATACAATAAACACTATAGGCCTTCTTATAAACGTCAGAAAAGCTTATATATAAAAGAGCCCAACTGTACCATTCGATCCTTTCTCTCCTTCCAGTTCTTTTCTTTGCTCTTTGCTCCAACAATGTTCTTCATCTTGCTACTGTTTTCTCTATCTACTCAAGGACTGCAAGTGTGATTGGCAGCCTCTAATTTCATTGTTGTACCTCTCTTTTATCTTTCCTCTGCATTAGACTCAAGCTCGTAGATGATAGTTTCCCTTACAGCTCTCTCATCACTGTTTAAGGTAAGATCACCTCTCATTCATTGATCTTTTGGGTTAATAGAGGTAGGAAGACCCTTATCTTCAACATGCACCCATCCTTTTCGTCATCTCTTACATGCATGTCATCTTAGGATCAAGTTCAGTGGATATTTCTTCTCAAGTTGAATCAACAGTAGGAGAAGTTATTGATGAGTCTTTAAAAATGCATATTTTCACATACATTTTGTACCATTTTAAGGACTTATTAACCAAAAGAGCCTCATTTAGTGTGATTTAGTGCTTTCATGCATTTTACATTCATTTTAGTATATTTCTACATAATTTTCTTGAAAATCACACTTTTTGCTTACCTTCATGAAACCTGTCATTTTTGGAAAATCTATTTTTGGAAAGTTTTGTAAAAATTTAAATTCTCATGAAACAAATTGAATTCTAATCATCATTAGTTGATTCACATAAAATCATGAAAAATAATGTGCATTGTCATTGTCATTTCATGAGAGATGAGCCCACGTCCTACATTTGTGATCTTAGTGTTAAAATTATCTTTTCACATGAATTCACATTTGTTTTGTAGGAAACTGATGATATGGGTCCCATTTTCAAAGAATTGCGGCAAAGAAATGATTTTCAAAAGAAAGGAGAGAAGAATTGAAGAGAAAAAGAAGAAACGAGAAAATTTTACAAAGTTGGCTTCATGGTCCCACACACACATATTCACATGAGTAGGGACACACTTATGGAATGTTCAAGAAAGGGGTCCCACTCTCCAATTATTGCAAGAATTCAAAATTAATGCAAGAAAAGAAAGCCAAGGTGGAGAGAATTCAAGGAAAGAAAAGTCAAAGAAGGAGAATTCAAAAATAGAAAGTCAATTCAGTTTTTTTTAGATAGTATAAATTAAAATAGTCATAACTCTCAAATCGAGTGTCGGATTTGGACAATCTACCTACTTTTGAAAAGCTCTTTTCAAGTAGATATTTGTAGGATCTAAGATTGCACCAATCGGAGTTAAAATGACAAATATATAACTTCGGGAAGTTTACTATACATTTTTAGGTGGGATTGAGATTATCTCATCAAAGGTTGGCCCTATCCTTTAGAAAGTGTTAGCTAAGAAAGATAGATACACTTAGAATTCTAGCAAGAAAAGGAATCTTATCTCATTTCAAACTTAAAAGACTTGTTGGCCAAGAAGAGGAATTACCTAAAGAAGGACAGCCACATATGAGCCTTTTTTGAAAAGGAGTAGAAGAAAAGAACTATAAATAAAGCATCCCTTTGATAGTCTAAGGCATGAAAGAAGAGACCTCCTCTCTTTTGCTCTCTCCCTCCACCCTCTCTATATCTTTCTTTCCATAATTTCTTTATTCAAGAAGGCTCTCTCCAACTTGAAGCTTCCACTAGAAGAGGATCTTTCGTCCTAGATCATGTAAGATTTTTTTTTTCATTCTCTATCTTTATGTAAAAACATTCATATCTAGTAAAAGTGTATGTTTTTATTTCCTTTATTTACCTCTTTTTAATTCTTTGATAATAAATGCTTGATGTATGTTTTTAACCTTATTGCTCTTGGATTGAGAACCCAAAGAAGCCTAAGAACATGATTTAAGTAAACATAATCTAGGATAAAAGAAGAATTTAGGAAAACAAATCATACACTTCCACACATTTAAATTCCTTGTTATTCCACACATTTAAATTTCTTGTTTTCCATACATTTAAATTCCTTGCTATTCCACACATTTAAATTCAAGTTTATCCACACATTTACTTTTATGTTGATTCCATACATATAAATTTCATTATTCTTCTTCTTTATTTTTGCTTTTATGTTGCATGGTTTGTGGCTGGGATTAATTTTTAAAAGTATGCATTCATATCATGTCTTAGTTTAATTGCTAGAAATTGGAATTTTAGATATGGAATTTATAATTTTTTTGGAAATAAAAGGGATAAATTTCAAATTTAAAAAGATAGCAAAATTAGACAGCAAACAGTCATTGTCTTTGTCCAAATATTGGCAATTCAAAACATGTCATTTTGCCTTGAAATTTGGAGGAATCATTGCTGGATGAGTTAACCTTGTGCCATAAAAATTTGAGAGAAAAAGGATTAAAGAAGGTTAGGTTTTTAGTCATTAAAACACTCACCAATTAGAAATTCTGTACAAAGAAAACTGCATAGGGCAAATTCTTGGTTCGAAAGTTTGGAATTAATAGACATAACAAATTGGTCAGTTTTGCTATAAAAATTGGACAGATTGAACCTTGATGAATAAACTTTAAAATTGCAGAGTTTTAGATTCAAAAGATTATAGTAAGTTCAATTTCCGGAAGCCTAAACTAAGACTGTCTGTTAAACTGCATATTAGAATTTTTATTTTTGGTAACCATTATTCATGCATATTTTGTGCATTTTAGAATATTTTTTTTAAATTCATTTCTTTAGGTTCATGCATCAGTAGCGCATGATTTCAGCAATTAAATCTAGTTTAGGAGTACATTAGTTTAGAATCATATTTTATTTAAATTTTACATCTCATATTAGGGAAGTTTACATTAGTTACATGGTATGCATTGCATTACGAACTTTATTAATTTTCTAATTTTAAATGTATTTCTAGTTTTATTTTTTTTTATTGTTTTAGATAATTTCCATAATTAAACTATCTTTCTACACTTGTTTTAATTAAAGATTTTAAATTGGAATGTTTTCCAGTTTTGGAAATTCTAACGTAGGAAAGTTTTTAACTTTTGTTTAATTAGTCTTTAAAATTGTTTAGTTTTTATTTTAGTAAGCTTCTAATTTTAGTTTTTTTGTTTTATTGGAAGTTCTAATGTGTGTTTTCTTTTGCAGTAACTTCATTTTTTTTTAGGAATTCTTAGATTTAGGATTTTTAATTTAAGAAGTTTTATTTACTTGGATTGTATTTGTTTAATTTTTATTTTTACAAAGTAGGAATGGCTGTATTTGTTAGTTTTTAAATTAGTCTAGTTTTAGATCTTTATTTAGAGTAGGTACAAGTTGAAAAAGGAACCTTAAAAATCATTGTCCCCTGAGGATCGACCTGGTCTCACTAGTTTATTGCTACATCGTGGCTTTGCACTTGGAGCTCACGATCAAGTTTTTGGCGCTGTTTGCTGGAAGCGCCATTTAAGATAACTTTTCTAACTTTCCCTATTTACATAGGTTTGTGGGTGTGATTTAATTTGGGCATCTTTCTAGAAATAGGAAGACATGAATGGAATGATGAGCCACCCTAATTTGGAATAGGAAAGTACATGGAATACTAGAAAGTACATATCACTCTGATTTTTAGAAACTTTATAAAATTGGGAAAAGTTACTGTTTTCAACTTGACATAACTTCTTTTGAAAAAAGTACACCAAAAATGATCTAATTGCTGTCCTTGATCTTTTCAGTGTCTAATAAAGCTTTGCCCCTGTAGTGCACGACAGCTTATATGTTAGGAAACTAGTCCTTCCAACGGGTCTATCTGTGACTCTACCATTTCCTGGTGGCTAACCTGGCCGAGTTGGTTTCATAGGACCAAATGGGAGAACTAGAGGAAACTTTTCAACCTTAGGGAGTTACTTTTTTTTTGTACAACTTAGGATTTTATCAGTTTTCAAAAACAAAAAAAATCAAAAAGAAAAAACAAACAAGTGATTCCAAAAATGGATTGGTGGGAATCCACAAACATGAGGGGACTTAACAATGGGCAAACCAATGGGAATGGAATCAATGCTGATGGCCCACTAAAGTCCTGACGCGCCTTGTGTGAATAAGAAAAAATTGAAAAGTTACATCAAACAACTTGTTTGGTCGGATCTTATGAACGGGAGTGGGTCAATCACTATGATCTTTGTTACAATGAAGAATTTGTGGAAAAGTTTAATGAAACGATTAGGTCAGATGATCAATCAATAAGGGTCCTGCATGATTACCCATACCTCACACAATTAGTCACTCCTTCCAATACATTCATTGGATTTCCATGAATTTTTAAAAAATGCATATTTTCGTATACATTTTGGACCATTTTAAGAACTTATTAACCAAAAGAGCCTTATTTAGTGTGATCTAGTGGTTTTATGCATTCTAAATTCATTTTAGTATATTTCTACATAATTTGCTTGAAAATTACACTTTTTACTTACCTTCATGAACCTGCCATTTTTGTAAAATCTATTTTTGGAAAGTTTTGTGAAAATTTATATTTTCATGAAATAAATCAAATTTTAATCATCATTAGTTCATTCACATAAAATCATAAAAAATGGTGTGCATTGCCATTGTCATTGCATGAGGGATGGGCCCACAGTCATGCATTTGTGATCTTAGGGTTAAAATTATCTTTTCACATGAATTCACATTTGTTTTGTAGGAAATTGATGATATGTGTCCCATTTTCAAAGAATTGAGGCAAATAAATGATTTTCCAAAGAAAGGAGAGAAGAATTGAAGAGAAAAAAAAAAGAAACGAGCAAATTTTGCAAAGTTGGCTTCATGGTCCCACACACACATATTCACATGAGCAGGGGTATACTTGTGGAATGTTCAAGAAAGGGGGCCCACTCATCAATTGTTACAAGAATTCAAAATTAATGCAAGAAAAGAAAACCAAGGTGGAGAGAATTCAAGGAAATAAAAGTCAAAGAAAGAGAATTCAAAAATAAAAAGTCGATCCGATTTTTTTTTTGATAGCATATATTAAAATGGTCATATCTCTCAAACCGAGTGTCAGATTTGGACAATCTACCTAGTTTTGTAAAGCTCTTTTTGAGTAAATATCAGTAGGATATAAGATTGCACCAATCGGATTAAAACAACAAAGATATGACCTCGGGAAGTTTACTATACATTTTTAGGCAGGATTGAGATTGTCTCATCAAAGGTAAGCCCTATCCTTTGGCAAGTGTTAGCTAAGAAAGATGGATACACTTAGAATTCCAGTAAGAGAAGGAATCTTATCTCATCTCAAACTTAGAAGACTTGTTGGCCAAGAAGAGGACTTACTTAAAGAAGGAAAGCCACATATGAGACCTTCTTTGAAAAGGGGTAGAAAAAAAGAACTATAAATAAAACACTCCTCTGGTAGTCTAAGGCATGAAAGAAGAGACCTCCTCTCTCTAGCTCTCTCCCTCCAACCTCTCCATATCTTTCTCACCATAATTTCTCTATTCAAGAAGGCTCTCTTCAACTTGAAGCTTCCACTAGAAGAGGATCTTTCATCCTAGATCATGTAATTTTTCTTCTCATTCTCTATCTTTATGTAAAAACATTCATATCTAGTAAAAGTGTGTGTTTTTGTTTCCTTTATTTACCTCTTCTTACTTCTTTGATAATGAATTCTTGATGTGTGTTTTTAACCTTGTTGCTTTTGGATTGACAACCCAAAGAAGCTTGAGAACATGATTTGAGCAAACATAATCTAGGACAAAAGAAGAACTTAGAAAAACAAATCATACACTTCCATACATTTATTTTCTTGGACTTCCACACATTTAAATTCCTTGTTATTCCACACATTTAAATTTCTTGTTTTCTACACATTTAAATTCCTTGCTATTCCATATTTAAATTCAAGTTTATCCATACATTTACTTT
Organism: Sextonia rubra; assembly: GCA_037013555.1. NCBI lineage: Eukaryota > Viridiplantae > Streptophyta > Magnoliopsida > Laurales > Lauraceae > Sextonia > Sextonia rubra. The sequence goes on from JASUAD010000011.1 coordinate 16,012,163, forward strand.
TATGTTGATTCCATACATTTAAATTTCATTGTTCTTCTTATTTATTTTTGCTTTTATGTTGCATGATTTATGGCTGGGATTAATTTTTAGAAGTATGCATTCATATTATGTGTTAGTTTAGTTACTGGAAATTGGAATTTTAGATCTGAAATTCATAATTTCTTTTGGAAATAAATGGGATAAATTTTGAATTTAAAAAGACAGCAAAATTAGACAGCAAATAGTCACTGTTTTTGTCCAAATATTGGCAATTTAAAACATAGCATGGAAAGATTATTTTGCCTTGAAATTTGAAGGAATCATTGCTGGAAGAATTAACTTTGTACCATAAAAATTTAAGAGAAAAAGAATTAAGGGAGGTTAGAGTTTCAATCATTAGAAAAAAAGAATTAAGGGAGTTAGGTTTTCAGTTATTAAAACACTCGCCAGTTAGAAATTCTGTACACAAAAATTTGTACAGGGCAGATTTTTTGTCCAAAAGTTTGGAATTAATAGACATATCAAATCGGTGAGTTTTACTGTAAAAATTGGATGAATTGAACCTGGATGAGTGAACTTTAAAATCCCAGAGTTTCAGATCAAAAGATTACTATAAGTTCAATTTCCAGAAGCCTAAACTAAGATGACTGCTGAATTGCATATTAGAATTTTTATTTTTGGTAACCATTATTCATGCATATTTTGTGCATTTTAGAATATTATTTTAAATTCATTTTTTTAGGTTTATGCATCAGTCGAGCATGATTTCCAGCTATTAAATCTAGTTTAGGAGTACATTAGATTAGGATCATATTTTATTTAACTTTTGCATCTCATATTAGGAAAGTTTGCATTAGTTACTTGGCATGCATTGTATTACTAACTTTACTAACTTTACTAACTTTCTAATTTTAAATTTGATTCTAGTTTTATGTTTTTTATTGTTTTAGATAATTTCCATAATTAAAATATTTTTCTACACTTGATTTAATTGAAGATTTTAAATTGGAAGGTTTTCTAGTTTTGAAAATTCTAAAGTAGGAAAGTTTTTAACTTTTGTTTAATTAGTCTCTAACATTGTTTAGTTTTTATTTTAGTAAGTTTCTAATTTTAGTTTTTTTGTTTTATTGGAAGTTCTAATGTGTGTTTTCTTTTGTTATAACTTTAGTTTTTTTAGGAATTTTTAGAATTAGGATTTTTAATTTAGGAAGTTTTAATTACTTGGATTGTATTCTTTTAATTTTTATTTTTACAAAGTAGGAATGGTTGTATTTGTTAGTTTTTAAATTAGCCTAGTTTTAGATCTTTATTTAGGGCAGGTACAAGTTGAAAAGGAATCTTAAAAATCATTGCTCCCTGAGGATCGACCTGATCTCACTAGTTTATTACTACATCATGGCTCTACACTTGGAGCTCACGATCAGTTATTTGAACACAAATCTAAGGCAAGTATAAGCTAATTTTGGTTCAATGCTTATTGGCATGTTATGATTCTTGTAATTCTACTGAATCCTAATGTGCATTCAGCCTTAATATCTTCGTTCTTCTAAATTTTACTATATGATGAGTTTTCAGTATTGCTGATGAATTATGAGTCAAAACACCAAGTTAATATTGGAGGATGATTGAATGAAGTGGGTACATCATAGTGGAAACCAAGTTGAAAGGTTTTGAAGAGAACTGAACCGGTGTTGATTCTGTTTCAGAAAATCTGAAGCTTGTGGCTAAGCCGTAAGCATGTTACGGCTCAAAATCCCAAGCCAAAAATTTTAGTTTTCTACTATAGCTAAGCCATGGCTGAGCCATGGAATGTGCTACGGCTAAGCCATAGATCAGCCGTAGATGCCAAACGGCTAGGTCATAAGCTATTCTATGAATTAGCCATAAGTGCGGGTGAACAGAATTGAAGCTATGGATCCGCCGTAGTATAATCTATGGCTAAGCCATAGGAAACCCATGGCTAAGCCGTAGAACAGACACGGCTAAACCGAAAGAACCCCTAAACTCTAGGATTAATTAGGGACAATTGGAAGACCCTGTAGGGCCTTAGCTCCTGGATCCCTCTGCCCTAATCACTGGCTCAATGGAACAATTAAACATTATGAAAAGTCTTGAGGGCTGTGACTTATTCATGTAGTGTGGTCCATTTGTTATGCATCTGCCCATGAGTCTTGGTTTAAGGGACTTTGTACAGTCTATTACATAAAGTGATACCAAGCAAAGATAACTGTATATCAAATAACTTAAAACTACATCATCATGGATGGCTAGAAACAGTGGATTACTAGTCTAAGGTTGGTTTGTAAATTCCCTGGATCATACTAATTTGATTTACATTATGCATGTTGATTTCTTTTCATTGCTCTCTATTATCCAAATGAATTGAAATGATCATGTTATGACTTGAAATTCTAGTTCTAAACTCCATTGATATATGGTTTTCTTCGCAATTTTTGAATTGAGTAAAAAGGAATAGAACGTATATGAATCAAAACGAATTAAAGGATTTACTCAAATTCAATCCCATGACTCACAAGTGGTCTAGCTATACTCAGCTTCAGTTTTATGATACCCGACAGGGTTGACTTTGGTGTAGTAGATTGTAATGGTGCCACTGCAGTGTGTCTTTGGAGCTTCTGAACTCCATGAACATAGAGACCCAATCATACCTTTGGCCGAATCGCTGGTGTTCTCAATGCAAAGATCCCTAGAGGGAAGATATACAATTATAAAAGCCAAATAGTAATGTGTTTCTTTTATTGATTCTTACAAGCATGCTTATTTTAATACACAATATGCCTAGTATACTAAATTGCTCTCTGTGATCACTCGTTCATGATTCTTTTAGATATGATACGTATTATCTTAATCATGCTTATACTTTGCTGAATAGTTTTATTCACTCATTGTCTTTTGGTGCTACAGGCTCAGGTCTCTCTTCTGATCTTCGAAGATTAAGGAGACTACAGAGGAGACCTTCGAGACCCCATCAAGCCTTAAAGAATGGACAATAAAAACACTCTGACTAATCCCCCTTCCTTGATCGAACATGATGAACAGTCTTGATGCATATATGACTTGGACTATGACTTTGATATTTGACTTTGGACACAGAACTGACAACAGTGATCAGTGATAATCTGACTATGGCACTAACGCTATAAAGGATTACATGTGGACCAGGGAGATTGCGAATGTTGTTATGGAATTAGTCCACACAAGAGCTAAGGGTTCAGATAGAGTAACGGGGTGTTTAATTGCATTTTCGGTATGATACACAATCTCTTTTCTTTCACTATAATTCAAAACTTAAAACATAAAAAATTTTTTGACTTAGTTCTATTTTTTGAAAATGAACAATATTGGTTGTGTGAACACATACCACTGGTAAAGAAAAAACTGAGGCACAATTTCCAAGATTGCTGAAGTGGGACTTGAAGGATCTTAAGTCACTAAAGAATACTTCCCTACATACACTGCATGTTAACCGGTTAATATTGTATGATATTTTATGTAAAACTTATGAAACACAGTGAAAATTATATGAGTTTAATGGACATTATCAGAATGTTACGTTTATGACATGAAATTCATATAAAATTATATGAGTTTAATACATATTGTATGAGTTCCTGTGTGATCACCAAAAAACTTATATGAAGTCTTCTGTCTCGTGACAATTCATATTCTACCTTACCGATTTTCTTCCAATGTAGGTACTCCATAACCCACTAGAAAAAACAATCAATGAACACAAATGCCTATTGCTATTAGAGTTAAATGACATGGTGAAGAATACAGAGAACTCACAGGCCAAGAAGTTGAAGGCATTGAGGATGATGATGAGGATAATGATAATGAAAAGCAAACACTACGAAAAACATGAAGAGGAAAACAAAGATATGATGAAGACAACATGGGGGAAATCACCATAACACCTGAAAGATTCATTGTCTCCCAATTAGAAGGACAACAACAGCTAACTGGGGTGGCAAACATAAATAAAATAACAATTTCACTTGAATTAATTCTGATTGCTTCAAAAATGCCAAATTAAGAACAAACAATGCATATCACAATGTGGTTCTCAATAACATTATCATAGGTATCAATGACACAAACGATGAAGACTTTATTGGAAATGCTTCTGAACACGGGACTGAAAAAAAAAAGAAAACAAAAATATTATTCAGCCAATTGAAGAAAATGGCAAAGAAATTGAGCTTATAAATTAGCTCACAAAGGAGAAGTCAGTCCTTGAGTCACAAATTCCGACTCTAACAAACGACAAGAAGGAGCTTGAAGAACAAAAGAAAAACTTCATTAATAAGTTGGAGACCTATATAAATTTCAACAACTATGTCATAACACAATCAAACGCTTTATAAAATCATGCTGATACATACACTTCTAGAGCTCAGGAAGTAGAGGATGAAGTGAAACAATTTAGAAAACAATATTAGACCTTGACACAAAAAATAAAACATTGAGAAAAGTTATTAGACATATGACAAATCAAAGCATAGACATGGGATTGCAGAAGGCATATACGACATTGAACACAATTAGTGAACAAACAGTGGAAACTACCACCAGTAAATCAGGTGTATTAAATAGTTTTTTTTATCATCAATTTGTCTAAGTTGCACATGCATTTAAATTAGTTAGAGTACATAATTAGCCTGACTTTATCTAAATTTCAAATATTATTGGGATTCAGAACCTGATGGTGAAGACAGATACAGCAATAACATCAAATGATAAGCTCAAATAAGAGATTATGAGATGGGAGACACTACTAAACAACATGATCAAAGAGAGAGATGAATCCCAATCGTAGGACCAAAAGCTGAAAGAAGAGAACAAGGAGTTCGAGAGGAAGAAAGTAGATCTCATGAATCACATGGAGATATTTACAGATTTACACAATTTGATCATAGCACAACTCCAATGTTTGCATGATGAGAAGGACACACTGACTTCTAAAGCAGAAAGAGCAAAGGACGAAGTGATTAGATTGAAAGTAACAATATCAAAGATTGATGCAAAGAACACAGAAATGGAAAAGGTGATCACACAAATGACAATTCACCCGAATCGATTCAAGTTTTGTATAAATTTATCTTAGATTGGTACATAATTAACCTTGTTCTATATAAACTTAACTAAGTTTCATAAGTATTTATATGAATTTTAGTTAGCATTATATGAATTTGAAATAAATTTATATGAGTTCCTATGCATTTATCTGACTTCTAAATAAATATTTGTCTAAGTCTCATATGAATTCATTTGAACATTTCAACAATACAACACAAACAATGCCTCACCGGATGTTACAAAGAATTTGTAGATTAAAAATAAAAAAGATTAGCATCAAGTGGTACAGGCTGCAAATGTCGGGCAATCATCAATGATAAAAAGAATGAAAGGGAGGGAGAGGACGATTGGTCAACAAGATGATTTTGACTACATACTAAAGACTGCAAAGGTTGTCAAGGCTATCCAAAGGCAGAAAAAACAGTAAAGAAAAAACCACATAAACAAGTCCAATCATCTTTGAAAAATCCCGACATAGAAAAATGTATAAATGTGGCAAAACGGCTAGTCCCAAAATAAGCAATCCCCATGGTGAAACCACCCTTTTCACTACCCAAATCTGAGGTGGTCAAAGTATTGAGCAAGAAAGACAATAAGAAACTAAAGGAGATATATGAAGCAGAGGGGCCTATGTAACTTGGTAGTATATGCAACTATATAAAACAATAACATATCACATTCTATTGTTGTTCAACTGATACATGATACATTTTCAATGCATGGCACATATCTGGGGAGGTTCAGGCTATAATGCTGTGTATTACAATGATATAACTACTCTCCTATCATGTGTGGAAATATCAAAAATAGTAAGAGACCTAACACGACAATATCAATTGTTTGTTCTAAGTTGAAAAACAAAGAATATCTACTACAAATTCAGGTAGCATCTATAATGTAAACACATATAACGATGTTTATTTATAATCCATCAGATAATTGACTTTTTTATGGAGCTGCTAAAGATTGAGCAGGAACAAATCCAAAAACAATACAAAAGATCCTTTTTTGTAACAAGTTTATGCTAGGTAACTCACAAACAATTTCTCCTCCATAAAGCTCATTGCATGACATTAAAGTATATGCCATTTATATTAATGCAGATAATGATAACAAACAAAGATGATAAAATAAAGGAAAACTTTCTGCATCTGTAAATATCCCCAAATAAAACTGCTAGGCACAGATACATATTTTTCCCAATGAACTAAAAAGAAAAACAAAATGATGCACAACCATTCACTGGATATTATTGCTGCTAGATACGCAAGATGGCATCTAGAGGCATTATATCTCAATTAGGCCAAGAAGCAGCAAAGCAATTGACTATTATTTGGAAGATGCCCTTCTTTTGGTTAGTGTCCGCTGTTTAAGATTCTTACGAGTATAGCGTAAATATACATCCATCTAACAAAAATTATGTTATAATTTTTCTGGTCACAGGAGAATCATGTGAAAAATTATAATTTCATCAATATCAAAGACACAATCTATTGGTGCTCAGTTGATTAACATGAAAGTGCACTACAACAAAAAGCGGTCGTAAGTAGCTAGCAAAAACCAACTGCGTACAAATAAAAATATAGTAAATTAGCCAAACATGAAAGACTGGCAATAACGTGATTTGTTGTTTTACATTATAGGGTTGATTGTGGTGTCATCATTTGCTACATAATGGATCAGATTATGCATGGCCGATAAGTTGATAGCAAAATTCAACAGCTTGAGAATAATAGAGTGAGGGATTGATTGGTTAACAAATTAATAAATGACCCACATTGAAGTTGGACACTTAAAGAATTTGAACAACGGACGAAACTAGTAGAGCAATATGAGGAGTAGCAATGTAGGATCAGTGTTTAGGTAGATCATTTCTTTTTAGCTTAAAAAATGATGGAGCTTTCTGTATATGAAATGTGCCATTGAATTGACAATGTAAATCTTGTTGTAATTGTAAATATTCAATCAATTTTTCCTTTCGGTGTGGAGACCATTTAAGGAACTTTCATATTCAATTGACCAAATATGCTTAAAATTGTCCATCGAAGAAACCTGACAAATTATATGAGTTTTAACTTAATTTAACTGAGTCCAACAAGGCAGCCTGAACAAATTATGATTTGATATGAATGAGTCGATATTGCTCAAGGAATTTATGAGTTTTTAACATAATTTAACTAACTTTGATGAACATGATAGCAATTCATTCTCTATCGCTCCCCTGTAATTCATATAATCCAGTCAACAAACAATTATATTATGACACTAAACACAAGTTTATATGAGTCTTTCTTTATAAAAAAAACTAAGACAAACTTCACTCTTATTGTCAAACAAGTTAACCTGAGCAAATTATATGAGTTTGATATGAATGAATCGACATTAATCAGGAAATTTATATGAATTTTTAATAGAATTTAACTGAGTTTGATGAACAATTAAAATTGATTACTGTAAGACTTAGTTCAACATGTTGAAAACACATATAAATTGTTCACCAGCTCAGATAGTCTGTTATAAATCTCAAATAAATTATTTGAATAACCAAATAAATTGTGACAAAACTCAAATAAAATATTTTAAGAAATATAAGATTCAATCACAAACAAATTGAATTCATACAATCCTTTGTTGATAGTTTAAATTCAAAAATTTTATTTACAGCAAAACTGCAATTAGTTTCTAGAATCAACAAACACTGAATGTTAAATGGTTAACAATCAATTAATTGGCTCATTGCATAACTTCTTGCTATGGTTGTCGATATGCTCATATCGCCCGCATTTAATCTACCTTACTTTTTCCCTGCTGGACAAGATCCTCTTGTTTTTTGGCCTTCCAGGATGATGCCTCAACATAGGGGGTTAATCACCGCTTCTCCTACTATTTGATTCGGCATACCAATAGTTGGAATGGGATATATTGGCTTTTCATATGAACTCTTATACGTCTATGCATGAAAATAGTGATCAATAAAATTATTAAGATCCTTCCCACCCTTTTGAATAGCAGCATAGGCATGTGCGCATGGAACCCATTAATCTGCCACTGGTGACAGGAACACATACGACAATTGAGGTCAATAGTGACTGAGGGGTAGGAGTGAACATTATAAACTGCTTCACTAGACTTCTGAACAATCCAAGGCCTACCAAGCTTGATTGGAACCTCCACCTCTTATCCATGTTTGGGCAAATGATTCCATTCCGTTTGGTAGATACTTCCCTCCTATTAGCCATCTGTTCCATTATCTAGAGACTGATCATGTCCACCATCCTCGTAACAGGGAGGTGATGAGCTTCTTTAATCCAAGAGTTGAAAGACTTAGCAACATTTGAACACATTTCACCATACTGTTGACCCTTGAAATAAGCATTGCTCCAGCATTCATGAGGCAGACTAGAAATAAATCTAGGACTTGAAGTGGGTATCCCATGGTACAAATTCAATTCCCTTTAACAAGATATTGGCACCAACCCCTTATTTTTTTATTTATTTATTTTCTTTTTTCTCCCCATTTTAACTTTTTCTATTTCTTTAGTGAATGTGCAACATAAAAATCATGGGTTTTGATTCATTGATTGATGTTTTAATTACAATTGACACCATTGGGAGTAGGGTAGCATACGTCATGAATAAAAGGTGAATTATGATTCATGCTAATGTATGCATATGTTGAACTCAATGTGGACGCTAACAAAAACATGTTGACTTTTCTGTCAAACTATACATGCTCATTCACCCCTTGAATTAAATTTCACGCTTCTGACCAGGAACCAAAATCAGTCTTGTGCATAGAATTGATTTTAGAAAAAATTATTGCCGATTTTGTGCACACCACTGTTGTAGGCATTTCTCAAAAGGGTATGAGTATCTGAGATATTTGGTAGTATTTTCCCGGACTGAATACATGACTTGAATCTCTGAAAAAATCAAGAATCATCTTCATCTGAATTGTTGTGATCCACTGGAGTTTTCGCACTAGGACTGATCCCAATAAAAAAATTCCTGAAATGTGGCTTCCGAGTTAATACACCAGTTCCATGAATTTATTTGTTGCATTCTCATGAAAAATCAAGAATCCCAATAAAAAATTTCCCGAGATGTGGCTTCTGAGTTTAATTCATCTGTTCCATGAATTTATTTGCTGAATTCTTTAAGAAAAATCTTTCTTGATTTTTCTGGATCAAGGTGTATAGATATAGGAGTGCTAAAAAAGATATTGGGCCAGATTGTGAAAGTATGGAATGATTAAAAATCCGTTACCAATTGATTGCAAAATAAAAAATTCTGCAGTGTGAAAGTTTCAGAATTTTTCACTGTTTTTCGTGTTAGGTTTTCGATGTGTTTCAAATCAAATCATGTGATGGTGATTTCTCGGCTTATGTAACTCTAAATCAGATTTCCAGAAAGCCCAGGACCCCGAATTTTTTTACTTAAAATGAATTTTCTAAATTTCTTGGACTGAATCAGTCAAAACAGCCAGACTGCGCTACAGCAGATTTTTAAAATCGGTCCACTGTTTTCAAATCCCAATTCTGATGCCTTTCAGATTGAACTAAAATTTATGAACTTTTCTGAACACTTTCATATGTGTAAAAACTAAATGAGACTTGGATTCAACTGAATTCATTTTTTCTAAAAATAATAAAATTCGGACAGTAGAACTGTTTCATGAACCAAATTCTGCAGTGCAGAAATTCAAGCAAGTCTGCTTGGTCGCATGGTCTCAGAGTTCTTTGCTTCTTCAAAATAATGAAAAATTACAGAAGTCTCCCCTGTTGGTCTATTAGCTCTCATTAAAATTTTAGATCAATTGGACCCATATAAAAATTATGAAAATTTCGGCAGTGGACATAGGTCAAAACCCAAAATTCTGAATTGCACTATTGGCTTCATTTTCTTAGTTTGCCTACCTTCCTTTTTTCCCAAGTACATGGAACCCAATCTAATTTGTTCATCTCAACACACTTAAGAAGAATTGACCCCTCCAAATGACCAAAAATTGATAATGATGAGACCATCACATGTCACCAGCGGCACTGTGATGAGTGGAGCCCATAATTTCCCACATGGAGGCGATCAGACCGAGTAATTGCCATTTTTCAAGATTGGTGATCACATTTCGGCACTGTCTTGAGAATTAGTCAAGAATCCTTGGAATCGATTACGATACTGTGTTTCCACCCCTTCATCGGGTCCGGAAATCACATCCAACAGTAAAAACCATGAATGAAACTAAAACAACACTCTTTTCATAATGTGAGTGTTATTCTAGTTTTTATGCACTTGAAAGTACTAAAATAGAACTTAATTGCCTTCAAAGAGGGTTCCATCATACAATCAGATCCCCATTGGCTCATCCAGGGCTCACAGTCAATTACTAATGCATCTCCATGCACGAAATTTACGCCAAGAAACTTTAAATGTATTGTGTCCAAAAGAACAAGTTTCAAGGCTGCAGTGACCAGTCAGAGTGGACACTGCACAAATTGAGGCATTGGTGACACATTTAACTTCTAGTTTTAGCCTGCAAACCTTCCAAAATCCCTTAGACTTTCCTTCAATCAATCTCCGAAGGCATAATGGTCACCAATTCACACAGAGAAGGGCTTAAAATGCCCCAATTATGCAGTGACAGGCAGTCTCTGTTGTTGACCGATCAATGACCTGTAACAGGCATTCTTCTTGCACTCTGCGCAGTTCATGCACTTGTGTAGTTCCTCTGTTCCAGTATTCAATTTGATCATAAATTATAGCCAGTGATCTTCCCACAAATGTTGCCAATTTTCTGTTCGCAGAAAATTGCGATGGATGAAGTGGATTCAGCCTCACAAAGTTCACTTACAGAAAAATGGAAACAAACTAACTCATGTTCATTTATCTCCTTCCCTTTTACATGGGTCCAATGGCCCCAACCTCGGGATGCAGGCTAATTATATTTTTATACAACATATAGCCCCTCTCTTTAGCCTCTGATATGATCTAGACTGAATAAAAAATATAAAAATTACATAACATTGCAAAAATTGGCAAAACTGGGAGGATACATGTACTGCAGACCTGTAACTTGTGCTCTCTTCTTCTTCCTTCCTCTCTGAATGAGTTTTTAGGTTTTTCCCACTTGTCTCTCTATGATATTCAGGCATCCTGTATTTGTTGTTTGAGTGCCGAAAATTGGATTTGGAGTCTCTGAAATCTTTTGTAATCACAACTTCTCATCATGGATTGCACTTATGAAAGATCCAAGAGAGCAGCTAATGTTCAGTATCATTTTTCTTTTCTTTTGAGGACTGCCATTTGACCAATTCCCATTCATCATTGATGAGATCAGGATTGACCCCAAGTTCTGTTGGGAAAAGAGAAAGACAAGAAGAACACACAATCCACACAATAGACACCAGATTTACGTGGTTCACCCGATGTGGACTACGTCTATGGAGATTTAAACCTGTTCCACTATTGTTTAGAGATCACCCGCAAGAAGAACAATCCTCTTCTTATTATTATAAGAGTACACTACTTTCCTAAGGTTCTTCTCTGCAGAAAACCAACTCTCTCTTCTCACGCCACTCAGAATAAAACAGAAGCTCTAATTTATAATAATCCTGAGCAGTAACAACCGTCGGATCGGCCCTTATAACAAAGGGTTCAGATTAAACCGACATATTACATAATTACCCCAGATCAGGCTTCACCAACTCATCAATCTCCCACTTGAAGACTGATCACACTGAATGGCAATGACAATAACAGAACACAGATTCAAATCTCAACTCATTGTCTTCAAACAAGAAGTCCAACTGAAGTTGAGCACAGCTTCAGTTTCTCCATGTGCACCACCTTTGTAAGCATATCTGCTGGATTTCGACTAGTGAGAATCTTGTCCAATTTCAACACCTTTTCTTCTAGAAGCTACCGTATGAAGTGATATCTTATCCGGATGTGTTTGGTACTTGGATGAAAGGCCGAATTCTTCACAAGATGAATGGCACTTTTACTATCACTGTACAGCTTGCTGTCTTCCTGCTTCTTACCCAACTCTTCCATTAACTCCTGTAACCAAATTATTTCCTTGCTAGCTTCTGTAGCAGCAACATACTCTGCTTCTGTAGTCAAAAGTGCAACAACATCCTGTAATTGTGATTTCTAACTGATTGCTGCACTACCCAAGGTGAAGACATATCCAGTAGAACTTCTACTTCTATCAAGATCTCCTACCAAGTTTGAATCAACATAACCCTCCAGTTTGATCTTGGTCCTCCAAAACACAATGCTGCATTAGTAGTACCAACCAGATATCTGAGAATCCACTTAACTGCCTCCCAATGTGTTTTCCCAGGGTTACCCATGAATCTGCTTACAACTCCCACTGCATGAGCAATATCAGGTCTTGTGCTAACCATAGCATACATCAAACTACCAACAGCTAAAGCATATGGGATCTTTGACATGTCATCTTTCTCCTGTTCTGTCTTAGGAGACAACTCTTTTGAGAGTTTAAAATGGCTTGCTAGTGGAGTACTAACTAGCTTAGCACCTTACATGTTGAATCTGTGTAGGACTTTTTTAACATATTCTGTCACAACCCGAGCCCAGAAATCGGGGGTTAGAGAAAACCTAACCAATGACACACGTACTCCCGTGCACGTACACCGAGAACTCATCCAAGTGTATACACACAAGGGATCAATCACACGTGCAAGCAAGTGTACGCGGAAGTGATCGTGAGTTCCAAGTGCAGAACCGCGATGTAGTAATAAAACTGGTGAGACCAGGTCGATCCTCAGGGAGCAATGTGTTTAAAGTATTTTCAACTTGTAACCTGTCTTAAATAAAAATCTAAACTAGCCTAATTTATAATCTAACAAATACAAGTGTCCTACTTACCAAAATTAAATTAATTACAAACCAATGAAAGAAACTTTCCTAAATCTAAAAATTCCTAAAATAAAACTAAAATTACTGCAAAACTAAAACACAAGTTAGAACTTCCAAAAATAAAAACTAAAATTAGAAACTAACTAAACTAAACAATGTTAGAAACAAAATAAAAAAAATTTGAAACTTTCCTAAGTTAGAATTTCCAAAACTAGTAAACTTTCCAATTTAAAACCTTCAATTAAAACAAGTTTAGAAATATATTTAATTCTGGAAATTAACTAAAACAATCAAAAACATAAAACTAGAAACAAATTTAAAATTAGAAAGTTAGTAAAATTAATAATGCAATGCATGCTATGAGATGCTGAAAAATTCTAAGATGAAAAACTAGTATGCTGATGCAAATTTTATGCATGATTTGAACTATTCTAATGCATCCTAAATTTAAATTTAATGGCTGGAATTCATACTCTACTGATGCAAGAAACTAACACAAAAAACGGAATTAAAAAAGGATCTAAAACGAAAAAGTTATGAATGCATGAACATGACAACTTTGCAAAATTCTGTGCAGGAATTCTGATTCGGGTTGACTGATTGGCAAAGTTTAAGCCGCTGGTTCACAAACCTTCCGAAATTATATTGATCTGAAATTTTGGGAAATGAAAGACCACATCCTAAACTTTAATTTTGCCAAGTTTTAAAGAAAAATATTCTGATTTGACTGGTCTACCCACTTCGAACTTTTTGCCCAAAACTGTTTTTTTTGCAGTTTGCTGAAACTATTAAGTTATGCTGTTCATAAATTGAGTCCGAATTTAATCATTAGATTCAGATCTGAAGGCTTAATTTTCATCAACTTAAATATGCACAAAATCTTATGATAAGAAAATAGATGCAATGATTCCTAATCCAGCCATCAAACTATGCAAAAACAAAACTTAACATCAATGTAAATATAACAGGAAAATAACAAAAGTGCAGAAAATAACATAAAATTGCAGTAAAATAAAATCGTAGAAATTTAAAATTAAAAGTGCAATGAAAGAAAATAAAAATTGCAGGAAGTCAAAGGCGGTATAACTGAAGTTAAAGGCGGTAAACAATAGAAGTTAAAGGCGGTAAACAATAGAAGTTAAAGGCGGTATATTCACTCAAATTCTCCCTTAGTCTAGGCCTAATAATTTCTTAAAGTATGCTCTTTATTTGGGTCGTCAATCCAAACAAGAAAAAACACAAATCAAGCAATCATACAACCATAAGAATAAGAAGAATAAGAAGATGAATATTATTGAACTAGTATGACAATCCTTTACATAAGATAAAAAAAAAATTAAACCAAAAGATTATACATACTAGGATGGAAAAGAATTTCTCCTTCTAGTTGATCTTCAAGGTTGGTGGTGTGGCTTTAGGGCTAAGCCTCCTTGATGACTTGAGATGGAGAGACAAGAGAGGGAGAGATGGAGTGTAGAAATCTAAAGGTGGGAGGTGGGTAATTCTTCCATGAAGAATATGGGAGAAGGGTGCCCTATTTATACTTTTTCAAGTCCTACTCCTTCTCAAACTTTAAAATCATGAAAATAATTAAAAAATTGAAAGAAAAAGGGCTCCAACCAATGCTTTGGACGTGCAATATCCTTGGGGATTTTTTTTCTTTTTATTTTTCTCTTCTTTCCTTGCTTGTCTTTGCCACCTTGCATTGAGATCTTTCGAGAGATGACATAGGGATAAGAATCCTCTCTTAGAATCAAACTTGGCCCACATGAGGTGTAGAACTTCCCCTTTTATCTCTTTGCATCGTCAACTTTCCTTTTTTGGAAAGTTCTCCTTGTTGGCTCCTAACTTGAAGAGATCTTTTAGATAATTCTCCCTTGATTTTTTTCCTTTACTTTTTCAATCAAAATCTGATCCAAAATCTTTTTTGGACGTGGAATAGCTTGCTTGGATATTTTTTTTGCATTTTTTTTCAATTAAATCTTTTCTTTCTAAAAAAAGAACACCTATGTGGCTTTCCTTGTCAATCTTTAATGAGATATTCTTCAAATTCTCTTCAAAATCTCTTGAAAATGTGCAACAAATAAATGGACCCCATCTTGGATGTTTTACAAGTGTGCCCCACACATGTGCATGTGTGTGTGGGACCATGAAGCCGACTTTTTACAATTTTTTTCCAATTTCCTTTTCTCTTCAATTCTGCTCTCTTTTTTCTTGAAAATCAATTCCTTGCCTCAATTCTTTACAAATGGGACCCATATAATCAATTTCCTACAAAACAGATGTGAATTTATGTGAAAAGACAATTTTACCCCTAACATCACATATGCATGACTGTGGGCCCATTTCTCATGAAATGATAATAAAAATGTACATCATTCTTCATGATTTTGTATGAATGAACTAATGATGAAGAGAATTTAATTTATTTCATGAGAAAAATTATTTTCACAAAACTTTCCAAAAATAGACTTTCCAAAAATAGCAAGTTTCATGAATTTATGCAAAAAGTGTGATTTTTAAGCAATTTATGCAGAAAAATATAAAGATGAATTTAAAATGAATTAACCCATGATATCACACTAAATGAGGCTCTTTCAAGTTAATAAGTTTTTAAAATGGGTCAAAATGTGTATAAAAATATGCTTTTTTAAAGACTCATCACACCCCCTAACCAGCGTTTTGCTAGTCCCTAGCAAAAAATGCGATAAAATATGAGGAAATCATCCTAACCTAATATTATCTTTAACTAATGCAATGCAATAAAATTAAACATAAATGCAACGCCACTTTCGCTGGCACTCTCGACTGCATTTAGCTTATGCAGCAAGCCCTTAAACCCCTAGGTTCCCCCTAGTGGACGAGTTGTGCCTCGTGAGGGTTTGCAGTGAATATACCCACAAAATTCTCTTTTTTCTTTTTTTTAATAAAAAAATAAACAAATAAATAAAAGCGAAAAGAAATTCCCTAAAAGAAAATTCACTCATATCAGATATTTTCGAAATCTGGAATAATTACACTTTCAGACTTTTCAAATTCCGGTCCACAATTCTATTCTCAAAAACTTTCTCAAATTCAAACCAACTTGCGTGCATGGTGGGAAACTGTATACATCAAAAACCTACTTCGGATATTTTATAGTAATGCTGCAAAAACAGAATTTTTCCTTCAAATAGTCTGATCCCCTGAAATTTAGCAAAAAGAAATTTCCTCTCAAAGTTACTAAGATAGTTGCCACTTTACTATTTACTTTGGTTGGCCTCTTTTTCTCTCACTATCTTTTTCCGACGTAAGAGTTCCCAAGTTCATACGATATAAGAAAAGTTAGAATCTAGAGAGCAAATCTAGTCCTTGTCCTTCCCCGCACATACTCCCTTGCAAACTCTGACGGACACTCTTCACTCTCTTATTTTTTCCAACGTAGAATTTTCCAAGTTCATATGATATAGCAAAAGTTGGGATCTAAGGAGCAAACTTAGTCCTTATGCATTTCCGCACATATCCCTTGAAAATTTCTACGGACACTCGTTGGGCCATAATTCATCTTTATTTTCTTTTTATTTTCTTTTCTTGTGACTGTCCAATGTTTAGGTCCCTTAAGCTTTCTAATTAACCCATGTAGCGAGCGTTAGGCCAATGACTCCCAAACCAGATGGCTTTAGGGCACTAGATATGGAAATATCCCTTCGGGCTTACTAGCTCGAGTTAAAAAGGCTACGAACCCAAACTAGTCATAAATTGCTCATTACATGCTCATTTTTTTTCACTCTTTTTTTCTTCTTTTTTTAACCAAAGTAAACACTAGGTGGCAATTCTCATTTCACTCAAATTAATTCATTTTGGTTCTAATATATACAATTTACCAACAATGAACCAGGAAACAAAAATATTCTACAAACTAAATTTTAAGTTCACATTGTATTCTCCAGAAAAAATTCCAAAAACAAACAGCATCAAAGCTTCATATCCAAAATTTCGAAAAATGTATACGTGTGTGTATGTGAAGAGCAAGTTTTGGTAATCTTCTGATAGGTTTTCTCCTTTAGAAAATGCAAACTTTCTTTTTACTTCCTTCCAAAGTATCAAAATTCCAGATTTCTATATATCTTCAAATTGCTTCATTTCTTTTGAAAACTTTCTTTTCCAAAATGAAAAATAAAAACCAACGAAAAAGAAATAAAGGTCCTAATTTTTAAAACAAAACTAACTAAAATGATAAAAGTGATAGAAAAATAAAAAAAATTTTGTCTAAAATTGGACAAGCGTGCTTGTTCTCACCCCCCAACCTAAGATGAACATCGTCCTCGATGTTTATATATGCAACGCAGAACTGTAAAAGTAACATGAGGAAATATAAACGTAAATGAGAGTAGAGAGAAAAAGTCACCTGAAGATGTGTTCGAGCTGCTCCCTGTCCAAAGTTAGACAAAACAAAAAAACAAGAACAAAAAGACAAGAAGCTACTCTAAAAGGAAATATCTACTCTAAAAAGAAAAGAAACAAAAACCTATACGACTGGATTCGAAATCATGAGTCCACCCGGATCCCAAATGAAATTCTCCTCCACACAGTTTACAAGAAGCATAGAAAAAGATAAAACCATGTGGGTAGTGGGCTCAATGAACATAAGGACTGCATGTTCTTGTACATAATGTGAAAAAGGGACCATAAAGAAAATTTCTTCCTCCTCCCTTAAAAATGGATCTGTGAAAAACAGGAGAGGATGCAATGAGCAATTGCGTGACCCTAGGTCCTCCCGTGCCACAAATTCTTTTAAATTGATTTCCACAGTTTGTTTAGGCACAAGCTCAAAGGATTCCAAATTGTCAGACTCGGGTGTTTGAATGGGATCACTATTCTCCAATTCTGCAAGTTTTTCTGAATAACATTGAGGGCCAATAAATGCGAGGGCAATTTCTCTAAGGGTTGGATCATCAGATTTCATGAAGAAGTCAGTACATGATTCCAAAGATTCCAGATTATCCGACTCAGAAATCTGAAAAATGGGGTCATCCTCCCAATTGTAATCTTCCTTTTGAGGCTCAATAGGTTCATTTGCAGTTTCCTTAATTGTAGGAACATCAAATTTGTGAAAGACTGCAATGCCAAATTCATCAGAGGAATCGGAATCATAGAAAGGATTTATGTAAAAGGGCATAGATTCCTCTTTAATGAAATGGAATGGCCAATACAAAAGAAAAGTGGGGCACACAGGCTCATGTGATTCATCAATTGGTTCATGCATCACACCATCATCCATGTACTCATGTACACCCTTGGATATCCACTGTGTGTTTGTGTGATCCATAACTATGAGATCTTCAATGAATGTAGAATCATCTTCAATTCCAAGAGTGGCATGTTGTTTTCTCATTTCAAGACCTTTTTGATTAATCGAAGTCGTTAGGCTTTTCATGTGTTGTTCATTTTTTTGTATGATTTGCATGGTATTTTCTGTGAACTCAACCAATTTGGCTAAAGTATTCTCCAAAGAATTTTTCAGGGTTGGTGGTGGTTCATATGACCATTCAGGCAGAGAGGGATTATGAGGTGCATATGACCAGGGAGAAGAAGGGGGTACATATGATGTATCCTGTGAGGGGTAGTCATACGACCCGTCCTGAGTAAATTCTTGGGAAGAAGAGACATGATCCATGTTGGGCCCATTACGCCAATTGTTTAGTAAGTGATCAACCCAATTTGGACCACACATGGTAGCCATTTCATTATGGTAATGCCATGGAAATCCCACATCCATATTAGAATGAGTGAATGATTGTGTGGGGGATGCGTAATCATGCGAGACCCTTATTGGTTGATCATCTGAACTAATCATTCCATTAAAATCCTCAAATTCCTCATTGTAACAATGATCATAGCGATTAGCCCATTCCCATTCATAAGATCTAGCTGAACAATTTCTTTGATGTAACTTTTCAATTCTTTCTTGTTCACAAAAGGTACGCCAAGACTTTGGTGGGCCATCAGTATTGATTCCATTCCCATTAGTTTGCCCATTATTAAGTCTCCTCATGTTTGTGGATTCCCATAAATCCTTTTTTTTTTTTTTGAAAAAAAAGATAAAAACCTAAGTTAGAAAAAAAAAAAAGACGTCTAAGCAACTCCTTAAGGTTGAAAACTTTCCTCTAGTTCTCCAATCCGGTCCTATGAAACCAACTCGGCCAGTTAGCCACCAGGAAGTGGTAGAGTCACAGATGGACCTGTTTGAAGGACCAGTTTCCTGAACAGACAAGCTGTCGCGCACTACATGGGCAAAGGCTTTCTTAGACACCGAGAAGATTAAGGACAATGATTAGATCACTTTTGGTATACTTTCTTCTCAAAAGAAGTTGAGATAAGTTGAAAAACAGTAACTTTTCCTGATTTTAGAAAGTTTCTAAAAATAGCAGTGATGTGTACTTTCTAGCATTCCATGCACATTCCTATTCCAAATTAGGGCGACTCATCATTCCATGCATGTCCTCCTATTTCTAGAAAGATGCCAAAATTAAACTACACCCACAAGGCAATGAAAATAAGGAAAGTTAGATAAGTTACCTTAAACTTGATCGTGAGTTCCAAGTGCAGAACCGCGATGTAGTAATAAAACTGGTGCGACCAGGTCGATCCTCAGGGAGCAATGTGTTTAAGGTATTTTCAACTTGTGACCTGTCTTAAATAAAAATCTAAACTAGCCTAATTTATAATCTAACAAATACAAGTGTCCTACTTACCAAAATTAAATTAATTACAAACCAATGAAAGAAACTTTCTTAAATCTAAAAATTCCTAAAATAAAACTAAAATTGCTACAAAACTAAAACACAAGTTAGAACTTCCAAAAATAAAAACTAAAATTAGAAACTAACTAAACTAAACAATGTTAGAAACAAAATAAAAAAAATTTGAAACTTTCCTAAGTTAGAATTTCCAAAACTAGTAAACTTTCCAATTTAAAACCTTCAATTAAAACAAGTTTAGAAATATATTTAATTCTGGAAATTAACTAAAACAATCAAAAACATAAAACTAGAAACAAATTTAAAATTAGAAAGTTAGTAAAATTAATAATGCAATGCATGCTATGAGATGCTGAAAAATTCTAAGATGAAAAACTAGTATGCTGATGCAAATTTTATGCATGATTTGAACTATTCTAATGCATGCTAAATTTAAATTTAATGGCTGGAATTCATACTCTACTGATGCAAGAAACTAACAAAAAAAATGGAATTTAAAAAGGATCTAAAACGAAAAAGTTATGAATGCATGAACATGACAACTTTGCAAAATTCTGTGCAGGAATTCTGATTCGGGTTGACTGATTGGCAAAGTTTAAGCCTCTGGTTCACAAACCTTCCGAAATTATATTGATCTGAAATTTTGGGAAATGAAAGACCACATCCTAAACTTTAATTTTGCCAAGTTTTAAAGAAAAATATTCTGATTTGACTGGTCTACCCACTTCGAACTTTTTGCCCAAAACTGTTTTTTTTGCAGTTTGCTGAAACTATTAAGTTATGCTGTTCATAAATTGAGTCCGAATTTAATCATTAGATTCAGATCTGAAGGCTTAATTTTCATCAACTTAAATATGCACAAAATCTTATGATAAGAAAATAGATGCAATGATTCCTAATCCAGCCATCAAACTATGCAAAAACAAAACTTAACATCAATGTGAATATAACAGGAAAATAACAAAAGTGCAGAAAATAACATAAAATTGCAGTAAAATAAAATCGTAGAAATTTAAAATTAAAAGTGCAATGAAAGAAAATAAAAATTGCAGGAAGTCAAAGGCGGTATAACTGAAGTTAAAGGCGGTAAACAATAGAAGTTAAAGGCGGTAAACAATAGAAGTTAAAGGCGGTATATTCACTCAAATTCTCCCTTAGTCTAGGCCTAATAATTTCTTAAAGTATGCTCTTTATTTGGGTCGTCAATCCAAATAAGAAAAAACACAAATCAAGCAATCATACAACCATAAGAATAAGAAGAATAAGAAGATGAATATTATTGAACTAGTATGACAATCCTTTACATAAGATAAAAAAAAAATTAAACCAAAAGATTATACATACTAGGATGGAAAAGAATTCCTCCTTCTAGTTGATCTTCAAGGTTGGTGGTGTGGCTTTAGGGCTAAGCCTCCTTGATGACTTGAGATGGAGAGACAAGAGAGGGAGAGATGGAGTGTAGAAATCTAAAGGTGGGAGGTGGGTAATTCTTCCATGAAGAATATGGGAGAAGGGTGCCCTATTTATACTTTTTCAAGTCCTACTCCTTCTCAAACTTTAAAATCATGAAAATAATTAAAAAATTGAAAGAAAAAGGGCTCCAACCAATGCTTTGGACGTGCAATATCCTTGGGGATTTTTTTTCTTTTTATTTTTCTCTTCTTTCCTTGCTTGTCTTTGCCACCTTGCATTGAGATCTTTCGAGAGATGAAATAGGGATAAGAATCCTCTCTTAGAATCAAACTTGGCCCACATGAGGTGTAGAACTTCCCCTTTTATCTCTTTGCATCGTCAACTTTCCTTTTTTGGAAAGTTCTCCTTGTTGGCTCCTAACTTGAAGAGATCTTTCAGATAATTCTCCCTTGATTTTTTCCTTTACTTTTTCAATCAAAATCTGATCCAAAATCTTTTTTGGACGTGGAATAGCTTGCTTGGATATTTTTTTTGCATTTTTTTTCAATTAAATCTTTTCTTTCTAAAAAAAGAACACCTATGTGGCTTTCCTTGCCAATCTTTAATGAGATATTCTTCAAATTCTCTTCAAAATCTCTTGAAAATGTGCAACAAATAAATGGACCCCATCTTGGATGTTTTACAAGTGTGCCCCACACATGTGCATGTGTGTGTGGGACCATGAAGCCGACTTTTTACAATTTTTTTTCCAATTTCCTTTTCTCTTCAATTCTGCTCTCTTTTTTCTTGAAAATCAATTCCTTGCCTCAATTCTTTACAAATGGGACCCATATAATCAATTTCCTACAAAACAGATGTGAATTTATGTGAAAAGACAATTTTACCCCTAACATCACATATGCATGACTGTGGGCCCATTTCTCATGAAATGATAATAAAAATGTACATCATTCTTCATGATTTTGTATGAATGAACTAATGATGAAGAGAATTTAATTTATTTCATGAGAAAAATTATTTTCACAAAACTTTCCAAAAATAGACTTTCCAAAAATAGCAAGTTTCATGAATTTATGCAAAAAGTGTGATTTTTAAGCAATTTATGCAGAAAAATATAAAGATGAATTTAAAATGAATTAACCCATGATATCACACTAAATGAGGCTCTTTCAAGTTAATAAGTCTTTAAAATGGGTCAAAATGTGTATAAAAATATGCATTTTTAAATACTCATCAAGAAGCTGTAAATATCATGGCATACCACAAGGTGAACACAATAGAAATAAAAGCCACGGTGATTACAAAAGATTAGACTGATTTACAGCAATGTACAACAAAATAGAAGGGCTAGTCCATAAATTCAAAATATAGGTATAAAGCAAAACCCAAAATACAATCCATAGAAAAATCCCCCAGATAAGCTAAGACACAAATGGAGGGGAAAACAAAATGATGCAAACCGCTCTCAGAAGAATGGATCAAGTCCACTCCTCTAAGCCGGAGGGGGCCTCACGTGTCTCTCCTGGAGTCGGGTCGACCGACGCAAGATCGGGGGAGGGATTTGAGCATGTAGAAATTCAATGGCCAGAATTTCGCATTCTGGAAAATGCAGATAGAGGATCTTCTTTACCAAAAAATTTTTTACTTGCCACTTGGAGGAAAAGCAAATAAGCCTGCAACTATGTCAGATCCAGAATGGAAGATGCTTGACAGAAAAGTTTTAGGTACGATCAGACTCTCTTTAACAAAATCTGTTGCATTCAATATTTCCAAAGAGCAAACCACTGAAGATGTTATGGTTGCCCTTTCACGAATACACGAAAAGCCATCTGCTTCAAATAAAGTACATTTGATGAAAAGATTGTTTAACATGAAGATGGCTGAAGGTGGGATTGTCACTGAACACATAAATGAGTTCAACACAGTTATGAGCCAATTGTCATTGGTAAAAGTACATTTTGATGATGAGATTTGGGCACTATTATTATTATCTTCTTTACCAGATAGTTGGAGTGGTATGGTTACTTCATTGAGTAATTCATCGGGATCAAATAAACTGAAGTTTGATGATGTTGTGAGTGCTATCATCGATGAAGAACTTCGCAGGAAATCTTTAGGTGAATCATCAGGAAGTGCATTGAATGTGGAAAACAGAGGAAGGAAAACTGAGAGAGGTCAGAGTCGTGGAAGATCTAAATCAAGAAGCAAGTCAAGATCGTCAAAAGGCAATATCACATGTTGGAATTATGGCAAAAAGGGACACGTAAAAAAGGATTACAGATCCCAACCAAAGAAAAACAAGCAAAGGAACGGAAACAATGATAATGATAATGATGCTTCCGCAAATGTTGCAGGTGATACTGTTCATGATGCTTTAATTCTTTCCTTTGATTATAAATCTAAATCTTGGGTTATAAATTCTAGTGCGTCCTTTCATGCCACTGCACACAAAAAATATCTCCAAAATTATGTAAAAGGTGACTTTGAAAAAGTTTATCTCGGTGATGATGAACCTTGTGATATAATTGGCAAAGGAGATATTCAGATCAAATTGCCAAATGGAGGTACATGGCAATTAAATGATGTCAGGCATGTACCATGCCTTAGAAGAAACCTCGTATCTGTTGGTCAGCTTGCAAGCTCTGGTTATGTCACAACCTTCGGTGGTGACTCATGGAAGGTGACAAAAGGGAGTATGGTTGTTGCTCGCGGTAAGAAAGAAGGTACTCTTTACTTGTCTAATAGCAGTACTAATTCCATTGCAGTTGCAGATAAAGGCACAGACACAAACACATGGCACTGTAGACTCGGACACATGACTGAAAAAGGGATGAAAATCCTACACTCGAAAGGTAAGCTACAAGATCTCAAGTCTTTGGACTTAGAGTTCTGTGAAGACTGTGTTTTCAGAAAACAGAAGAAAGTTACTTTCTCTAAAGTAGGGAGGCAACCAAAATCAGAAAGGTTGGAACTAGTTCACACGGATGTGTGGGGACCAACACAGGTACCTTCTCTTGGTGGATCTTCTTACTTTGTTACATTCATTGATGATGCTACCAGAAAATTATGGGTTTATCCTATGAAACACAAGTCTGATGTGTTTGGTATTTTCAAAAAGTGGAGAGCTTTGGTTGAAAATGAAATAGGTCTGAAATTGAAATGCCTGAGGTCTGATAATGAGGGAGAGTACTGCAGCAAAGAATTTGAGGAGTATTGCTTCACAAATGGAATAAAGCGAGAAAAGACCATTCCTAATACACCACAGCAAAATGGTGTGGCAGAGCGTATGAACAGGACCATTGTAGAGCGTACTAGAAGCATGAGGCTGCATACTGGATTGGTAAAGAAGTTTTGGGCAGAAACAGTGAGCACTGCTACATACTTGATCAATCGTGGGCCTTCAGTACCTTTGGATGGTGGATTACCAGAGGAAGCTTGGAGTGGAAAAGAGGTAAATCTTTCACACTTAAAAGTATTTGGTTGTATCTCTTATATTCATGTTGATGCTGAGAAAAGGGATAAGTTAGATCCTAAGTCCAGGAAATGCACTTTCATTGGATGTGGTTCTGATGAATTTGGTTATCGCTTCTAGGATGAAGAAAATAGAAAAATCATCAGAAGTAGAAATGTTATATTCAATGAGAAAGTCTTGCATAAGGATAAGGATAATGTGCAAAAGGACAACACAGAGTACCTAGATGTAGAGGACATTCCTGAAAATGATGCACCCGAAGCACATGAAAATGAAAATCCACAGGTGGATTCTCATACACCTACACCAGTAAGAAGGTCATCTAGGATTCCTAAGCCTACACAGCGTTATTCACCTTCAATGTATTACTTGTTGTTAACTGATGGTGGTGAGCCAGAATGTTATGAAGAGGCAATGCAGGTTGATACTCGGGCTAAGTGGGAGCAAGCCATGGAAGATGAGATGTAATCATTATTATCAAATCAGACATGGGACCTAGTTCAGTTGCCTGAGGGAAAGAAAGCATTGCATAATAAGTGGGTGTACAGGTTGAAGGATGAACATGACGGCAGTAAGAGATACAAGGCCAGATTAGTTGCAAAGGGCTTCCAGCAGAAAAAAGGTATTGATTATTCTGAACTATTTTCTCTTGTGGTTAAATTAAACACAATCAGAAGTGTTTTGAGCATTATGGTAGTAGAAGATTTACATCTTGAACAATTAGATGTTAAAATTGCATTTCTCCATGGTGACTTGGAACAAGATATCTACATGTATTAGCCATAAGGATATGCTGTCTCAGGAAAGGAGGACATGGTGTGTAAACTCAAAAAGAGTTTATATGGCTTGAAGCAGGCCCCAAGACAATGGTATATCAAATTTGACAGGTTTATGTGCAACACAGTCATAAACGATGTCATGCAAGCCATTGTTGTTATTACAAAAACTTCGATAACTATTATATCATTCTCCTTTTGTATGTAGATGACATGTTTGTTGCTGGACCAAACATGCAAGAAATAATAATCTAAAGAAACAGTTGTCAAAGGAGTTTGAAATGAAGGATTTGGGTGCTGCGAATCAAATTCTCGGTATGAGAATCACTAGAGACAGAACAAATCGTACACTGAAGTTGTCTTAGGCAGAATATGTAACACTCCGACCCAACTTAATCCGAATTATTGTCTAATTAATTACCATATTGTTGTTAAGTGTGTTTTGGTTTTGCTTTTCTTTGGTTTTGAGCAATGGACATGTAGTTGGGTTGAGTTTGGCCTGGTTTAGGTAGTTCGAGCCCTTTTTCATAATTTTTGCTTTTGTCGGACATTGTCAGTTTTGCATCATCTTGATGTCAACGCGTGTATTTCGTCGAGCTCGTCAATCTTCATAATTGATTCGCATGCTAATGCCTTCACCTGTTTCCGTTAGATCGCTACTTGACTCGAATTGTAAATGGTGTAAACATGTGGACTTTCTTCCAATTTTGACTCATCCTTATCTTATAAAAGACCCAACCACCGTCTCTCTCCTTCTTCAACGCTCTGTCCTGTTCTTCACTCTCTTGTTCATCTCTCTTTCTCTTTCTTTCATTTCTGCCTTGTTCAAGTGAGAAAGGGAGCAAGGCACTCGTCATCTTCGCATGACTTCGACGGTATGTCTTGTGTTTCGTTGTGTTTTTCCTATTTGCTCTTCCTCCTATGTCAGTTTGGTGCAAGTTTGCAACGTGCCTTTGAGTTATTGAGTGTTTAACGAGTATAATTGTGTTTGGATAGCGGATTAACCAAGACAACGACTGGTGTGTGTGATTTCCGTTTGAGACAAGTATAAGCACAAGTAGCTTGAACACTTATTGGTAATATTTTGATTGTGTGTATTTTTACTCTTCTTATATGGATCATTGATGTACAGCTCTATTGAGTAAGTTTTGTTCTTATTTGCTTCATTCAGCTAAAAATTAGCCATTTCTGTACTTATGTAACTGTTTTAGGAAATCGACCCAGCGCACTCACGGTTAAGCCGTGAACTGTGCTACGTTTGAGCCGTAAAATACACTATGGCTAAGCCGTAATCCCAGCCGTGGCCTAGCCGTAGATCAATATAGGGTGACACTTGAAATAACTGAGAGTTGGCAAATTTGCTGCTTTTCTACGGTCAAGCTACGGCTAAGCCGTGCATTGGCCTACGGCTAAGCTGTGACCTCGCCGTGCCTAAGCCGTAGAACAAAGCAAGGCTAAGCCGTATACCTAGTGAAAATGACTGAATGGGATAGGTTCATATTAAGACCTTGTAGGGCCTTCGAGGTAGAATGTATGTAACTCACCTTGCCCAATGGAATCTATAGATTGCATGAATGATCCTTCGGGCTGTGGTTCATTCATGTGTGTTGTGTTGTCCACCTGTTAAGCACCTTCCCATGGGTGTTGGTTTAAGGGACTTTGGTACACTTTCGTAATTAGATGCAATACTCCTTAATTGAACAACTGTGTATCGAATACCTTAAAACTACATCAGCATGCACGGTTAGAAACACTGGACAACTAGGTTAGGGTTGGCTTGTAATTGACCTTGATTCTTCAAGTTAATTTGAATTGCACTGCATCTTGATTTCGATTTTTTCCCTCTTACGTGTTCTGTACTGGACCTCTCAAATATGTGGGAAATGTAGCAGCATCCCCAGAACGAAGCTCAGGCAGGAACAATCTACTACTGAGCATTTGTTATTGCTCATGTGAAGTACTTAGTTCTTGCCTCGGTGATAATTCGTTATTCGTAACCATTCGTTAGTGCTTCTTCGCATTAGCTCTTCGTATTGAGTATCAGTACGTGATGCACTTACTATTGTTTTTTTTGTTGTGATAGCTTGTGATTGTGCTAAGTATATGTATGTGAGATTGATTGATGTGCATCATATGATTTGATTGAGATTGTCTCTATATGGCACTACTTAGCCTCAGCCTCAGGATACCCGACGGGGTTGACTTTGGCATAGTGTGTGACCGCATCTGCAGAGTGCTTTTGTCCTGAGATTCCTGACCCTGGGAACTGGAGACCCATTTGTATCCTGGCCCGGTCGATGGTGTTCTCATATCGATTGCTCTGGAAATGGAGAATATGGCAAATGTAGTAGCCACTTTGACAGTTTATCTATGTATGATTCTGATAGTATACTTATTCATATGCACTATTTACCTAGTATATGGACATGATCACTATGGATCTTTGCATATTACTACTTTTGCTCATTAATAGACACAATTCGTGTTATCTTCCTGTGGCTTATATTTTGCTAAGTCGTTGTACTTATGAGTTGTTCTTGGTGTGCTTGCTTTGTGTTGTCCGTCATTACTCCCACTCAAACCAAGCTCTATTTACTTGATAATTTTTCTGTCAGTCAAACAGTCAATCTGATCCGTCTATCTCATAGATCTCGTCGCAACAAGTGCACAAAAAAAACGGAGCTCAATTTGGAGTCCGGATGACCTCAAAACTTGTAAAACAATTCTGGCCGTCGAATATGGTCAAACCTGCCTGTTGACCAGTGCTGACGTCACTACTGCAGTCTGCTGGGCTTCTAGAACGGACCCGGGTCGGGTTCACCTGACCCGGAACAGGACTGACCTGCTTGCTGTCACTGGGCTTTTCTGCCGAACTGGGTTCGGGTCCGACCTGGCCCGGAACTGACGTGAACTGCGCTCTGGGCTGGACCGTCTGCTAACGGGTCGGATCGAACCTGACTTGACCTAGAACCGAGCCTACTGTTGCTTGCTGGGCTGCGCTGCAATCGAGTCGGGTCGAACCTGACCTGACCCGACCTGGAAACGGATGGCTGGGCTGGACTGCAGCACGGGTTGGGGCTAACCCAACTCGAAACCCAGAACCCATACCTGTGTGTTGGGCTTATACTCCACAACGGTTTAGGTCAAACTGACCTAACTCGAGGCCTAAACCACCTTGGAGTATCGTCTTCAACAAGGACTTTGTTCTGCAACAAAACAGAAGGGCGGTGAGGCTCCTTTCACCCGTTGGTACGGTGAACAGTTTGGGGAACCGACGACAGTGGTGGCTCCTGGCGGCGGAGACAGCTACGATCGGCGATCAGCGGCAGGCTCGCAGCGATAGACGGCTGTAGCAGCAATGATCCCGGCGGCGGCAAAAACGGGGCAATGCACGCAGCGGTTACCTTCCTCTTCTTGATCGGCAGTGTCTCCTCTGGCAGCGGGAAGAGAAATCCGGTAGCCTTCTTCCTCCTTCCCCTTCAATTCAGGCAAGATCAAGGAAACCCAAAGGCACCAATCAAGCGGAACAACAGAACCCCTTCTTCTTCCATTGCCCAATCGGAGATCACCCGTGATCTTTGATTCTTCTCTGTTTCACAAGGAAATCCGATGAGACAAGGATCTGATCCGTGGATCCTTTGATCACAACCAAAGCAATCGACTCCGAGATCTGAACCTGGCTCTGATGCCAGTTGTTAGGAAAAGAGAAAGACAAGAAAAACATACAATCGACACAATAGACACCAGATTTACGTGGTTCACCCGATGTGGGCTACGTCCACGGAGATTCAAACCTGTTCCACTATTGTTTAGAGATCACCCACAAGAAGAACAGTCCTCTTCTTGTTATTACAAGAGTACACCACTCTCTTAGGGTTCTTCTCTGCAGAAAACCAACTCTCTCTTCTCATGCCACTCAGAATAAAACAGAAGCCTTAATTTATAATAACCTTGAGTAGTAACAACCGTCGAATCTGCCCTTATAACAAAGGGTCCAGATTAAACTGACATATTACATAATTACCCCAGATCAGGCTTCACTAACCCATCAAGTTCTTCCCCGGAGTCGATTTTGATGGGTATTAAGCCATTTTCATGTTGGATCCCGTTTATAACCTGGAACTGCACTATCTTGGGTGCTAGAGCTGTGGAAGCTGCCACTGGTTCAAATTGTCCAAAGGATATCATGTTAACAGGCACTGGATCTTATTTTTGGTCGAAGATGATAATCCCATTCTTCCACATTTCATTGATCTTTTCCTTGAGGACGAAACAGTCCTTCAAGAGAACTGTGAGACCAATCTGCGGTATGCACAGTAGTTGGGATTATTGACTTTTCCTTCTTGATTTAGCCTTTTGGAGGGAGGAAATTTGATCTTCCCGTTTTCGACTAAGGATCGAAATATGATTTTGATGTCTTCGTCAAAAAGTACTTCGCATTATTCCTTTTTCTGATAATCCTCCCTGTGAGCTTGTTCATTTGTTGAGCTTTGAGTTTTGTGTGGTGTTTTGGAGGTTTGAACATTGAACAACTCCTCTTTCTTTTTCTCGCTTTTGGGCATCTTTAAAGCAGAGATATTACTTCTCTTCCATTCTTTCTTGTCCAACTCTTTGCAGATATTTTTGGCCCTGACAGCCACTTTAATGAGCCTCGAAAGTGATTTGGTTTTCAAACCCACCATCATGGCATGGATTTCGAGGTTAAGGTTATTCATTCACACATCCACTGTTAATTTTTGCAATGGTGGTTCCATGCATATGTAATAAAGTGCTCTCCACCTATTGATGAAGGCTTAGGCAGACTCATCATCTTCCTTCTTGTTATTGCTGAGGAAGTTGAGGGTCACTGCTTAATCCTCTTCCTAGAAGTGCAGTAAAAATTTTCTTCCAGCATAGCCCATGAGGTAAGAGAGTAATTAGGCAGTTACCTATAGCAGACGAAAGCAATTCCTTCAACGGTGCTGATGAATAGGAAGATCTTCTGTAATAAGCCTGAATTTTTTTCTTTTTTTGTTGTTGGCCAACTGGGCTTAGAAAAGGTCCAGATTTGACCAGCCCAATTCATGATTGGACTAAGCTGTTGGGTCAAAACTTTCAGGTCTAGATATAAGACCCAAATCCACTTAAGATGTGACTATTTAACTCCCTAAAGAGACTTCTTGTTTTCACCAATAGCAATGACTTTTAGACTTCTCTATGTGACCTTTTATAGAAGAAAAGTCCAAGTAGGACTCCTCTATTGGACGTCCAACACACTATAAGAAGAGATCACCTCTCTTCTTTGGTCACTTTCTCATGAAAGAGGAGAAGAAGTTTAATGTTTTGAAGTTTGAAATTTGAAGCAAAAGAATTTCAGCAATGAGCTTTTGGATGTTTGATTTAAGGTCACTTATCACTTACACAAGGTGAATAGGACTTCTTTTATATTCATTAGAATATTTTGTTTCTTCATAATATATTCTACAGTTATTATCAATTTAATATATATATATCAGTTTCTGTTGATATCTTTGCAACAAGATACAAATCCAGTTTGACATAAGGATATCATTTCTTTGATTGGCTCAACAGGGGTTCATTATATTAACATCCAGATCGGTATTGATAAAAATGCTAGACTGACGACATAACCGTGAAGGAAAAATAAAGACTTAAAACTTATCCTCTCTTGCATAAATGACTGGTTATCGAATCTTATGATGAATGTGCTTCTTAAGGACTATTTTCATCATGCAATATGATGGTTTAATCTGTACATTAATTCAGAACTGAAATGAATATCAGTTTAGGTCATCAAAATTTAACTTGATTGTTTGAGGACTGTGGGCCCATGTGGCCCACCTGATCTAAGATTAGGTCCCTACATCTGATATGGGATAAGTGGTCGATCACAAAGATGGTGGACCCATTAGGATTTGACCATTGGTACATTTCATCCAAGGGAATCAAACAAGGCTAGGCATGAGACTATCTTCCTGTCACTAGAACTGTTTCTACTTGGTACTGTGGGAAGATTTCTATTCATATATCATTACTAGAACTGTTTCTACTTGGTACTGTGAGAAGATTTCTATTCATATATCATTACTTTTATTGAAGCTTCTGGGTGTAAAAAGAAACTACATACCCTTTGTTACAGAAACTCTTTTCTTCACTTGGTACAAAAACATGAGCACAGGGTGGGAATAGTTTCAAAATCTACTTGTTAAGTTTTCTATTTTGCTGAATATTATTTCATTGGTCACTCTTCTCTTTATATTTAATATTTTTATTGGTGCTTTAATTTTGTTTGTGTAAAGTCTGCATAGATATCATCTATAGAACATGTGTTAGAGGAAACAGTTAATATAGTACTCTTAAAGTACTTGATCAAAATATTTTATCTAAGTCTAATGGATGAATCATGTGTGAAGACTGGACCACTTGTGTGGTGGTTCCAGGAGGATTGGACCAATGGATCCAACATCCAAGTGTCCCAAACACAGCCCAGTTGTGTGGCTTTTCTTCCCTTGACTAGAATTATATTTAAACCTTATTCTGCCAAATATAATACTGGATGAATTCTGAAACATCTCCTCATGATGGAGATGCCTTCTTCTTTTTATTTTCTAATGAGTATCCTTATAAATAATTCTAATGATTGTTACTTCTAAGGTTACAGAATAAGAGGGTAATTGTTGAAATAACTAATTCTGATTAGGCATACTTTTATTTGCTCATCCTATGCTTATGTACTAATTCTGAGTTTTAGTAACTCAGATTTTCAATGTCTTACATTATATAATTTAGAATTGTGGCTGAAATGAAAATTTGGATAGAACACATGAGTACTTTTGATGACAAGTGTGTGGTCTAAGCCAAATATCACAAAGTTTAAGATTGATCAGTATGTCTGATCTATGAGTAACATGTACCTCAAGGGACATTTGAACAATGCCACATACGTGGAATTACCAATAATGAATCAAAGTGGGGCGAGATTTCAATATGAAGTATGTGGTATTGGCCAATGGTAAACGTGATGATACTTAAAACTTATGAACAAAAATTTCAATTAGAATTATGATTGTTTTTACGTTGGTATTGAATCAATCTTCAAATAATAAGAGGTGACAGTTTTTTCATGACAAGAATATGAATCCCCTTGTAAGAACATAAGAACCTCTATGAATTAAAATGGGTGACAGACTGAACATGACACGAATATGAATACCTTTGTTCAAACATCTACTATGAATTAAGATGGGTGTCAGTTTGATCACGACACGAATATGAAATTCTTTTGTGGGTGATAATTTTGTCACGATAAGAATATGAATCCCCTTGTGGGAACATAAGAACTCCTATGAATTAAGATGGATGACAGTATTGTCACGACATAA
Organism: Sextonia rubra; assembly: GCA_037013555.1. Taxonomy (NCBI): domain Eukaryota; kingdom Viridiplantae; phylum Streptophyta; class Magnoliopsida; order Laurales; family Lauraceae; genus Sextonia; species Sextonia rubra. Next base: position 16,044,906 of record JASUAD010000011.1, read on the forward strand.
ATATGAACTCCCTCATTCAAACAATGTCTATGAATTGAGGACGGTGGAGTATTGTCACAACATGAATATAAATCCCATATGAAAGTACAATATGACAATCTTGGTATACATTAAACAATATTGTTGAATAGGATTATGAACTTACTCTTTGGGTAAACTTATGAAATTTCATTTCAAAAAAAAAAAATATATGAATCTCGAAGATTTGTGTGATGTATTTTATCCTGTTAATACACTAATAAAGAAGAATAAACGGAAATGATATGATAGAACAACTATATTTTGTTATCATGCCAGTTTATTTTGTTCTTTTGATTTAGAAATTCTACTCACCAGTGTTACTGACTAGTAGTTCGCCACAATACAGATAACACATTTGTAGCGGGATCTAGGAACGATGGAAATCAGCATATAGATTTTGGCAGGCATTGCTAATTGAGAGATCGAAGCATTTCCTAGTTTAGTAGATGGGGCCAACCCTATTTTGGAATATTTTCTTAGATTTAATGTCTTATCTAGCTAAACCTATAAAGACTTATTAAGACATTAATATTGAGATTTTAAATCTTTATCTTTGCTTGGACTTGCTCTTAGAATTTACTTAATAAATGTTATTTTATTATAATCACGATAAGGACTTAAGAATCTGAAGAGCTCCGGATATTTGAGTCATTACATCTTCAAAGCGTCTATGTTTTGTAGACTTCCAAGTAAGGACTTGAAGTATACCAGATGCTAATGAGCAAACCCATTGTCACAACCCGAGCCTAAGATATCGGGGTTAGTAAAAACCTAAACAATAACATACGTACTCCCATGCCTATGACCTTAGACCCGATCTAGGTGCACACACACAAGGGAAGATTCACACGTACCATACATGTACGCAGAAGCTGTAGGTATCATGCATAACAAAAACAATATACAAGAACAAAATAATATATACCACCAAGGATTACATAAGGATCAAAGTTATTAGAAAATGGATCAAAAGACAGATATACAATCATGAATGGATCTATCATGGCAAACTCAAAATAAGGAAGACCTATATGCATATGTATCCCTGCCGCTCTCCGATGGAGTGACTACATCCACTCCTCTAGTCCGGATGGGACATCGAGGGTCTCCTTTAGAGCCTAGTTGACCGATGAAGGGTCGGTCGGGATATCTGAGCCTGCAATACCAATGACAACTAGTGAATACAACGATTCAGCAAAGCATAAGCAGTAATAAGTTAACACATGTTGTATCTAACAGAATAATTGACAATAAGTAAATCATACCATTTCAATTTCGTATTCTAGGCAATTGTGCATTCAAATGACATATGCTTTCAGAATCAATACCTACGTGATATGTACATACTAGTTGGCTACTACATTTGCCATATGCTCCCAAAAGAGGGATCTTACATACATACTAAGAACACCATCGACCAGGCCAGGGTACGAATGGGTCTCGAATTTCTGGGGTCCGGAAGCCCCAAGACATATAGTCACTACAGCGAAACCATATAAACTAAGCCAAATTCAACCCCGTCGGGTATCCTAAGGCTGAGGCTAAGTAGTTCCTAACCACATGGAATCAAACAAATATACGAACTTGGGTTAAACGTGCATATCTTATCGAACGTACATAACTTATTAGATCGTGCATATCATATCTTATCAGACACATTTCATATATATCGACAAATCTCATACATAGCGACGATCATATGAATCGAACATGAATATCAAACAACTTATACGAATCGGAATCGGAGGACATAACCAGGATACTACAAATTGTACAAAGGAGTGGAAGTCAATGCCCATTCATACAAAATGCCATGCAATGTAATGGTCGATTGAATCAAGATCATTTACAAGCCAACCCTAATCTGGTTATCCAATGTTTCTAACCGTGCATGATGATGTAGTTTTAAGTTATCCGATGCACCGTTGTCTAGTATTGCATTGTATCATAAGTGTGCACTGAAGTCCCTTAAACCAACACCCATGGGGAGGTACTTAACAACTGGATAACGTACATGAATGAGTCGTAGCCCTCGAGATCATTCATGCAGTTCTTATCATAATCCGTTGGGCAGGTCAGGGTTGCCTATATTCTACTTCAAAGGTCCTACAAGGTCTCTTCAATACCTAGTGTTCTTACTTTACACAGGTCTCACGGCTCATCCTATTGTTGTTCTACGGCTCAGCCACAGCTAGGCTATGGCTTAGTTGTAGAATACTTCACGGCTTAGCCGTGGCTGGACCATAAAAGGTCTGAACATTGCCAACTCTCAGTTATTTCAAAACTGCACCCTGTATTGATCTACAGTTAAGTTACGGCTGAGCTACGGCTTAGTCGTAGTACATTATACGGCTTAGACGTGGCTTGACCGTAGAAGAAAATTGGGTTTCGGGCTCTAAGCCGTAGGCAGTTTACAGCTTAGCCGTGACTGCACAAAAACGGTTTTCCTGAACCTATACAGAAGAAACTAGAAATGGAAAGGGATAGTAAAACCTTATCAAATAGATGGAATTAAGCACAAAGTGGGCTGTAACATACTTCCCATGCAAGATTGTTCGAATTATTCAAAAATCAACGTATACCAACATGGGTTTATACAAATTATGCTTTTACTTGCCTTAAATGAGTTCAAACACAAGAATAGCTATCCTTAGACTCAAATCCAATGTCCAAACCCACTCCTAATCACCGTGCATGAAAGAAAAAGAGTGGCAGGAGTGCAAGTCCATAACTGACGTGAAGAAAGAGAAGAGGAAGAAGAAAACTAAGAACCCAACGCATACCTGAAGTCACACGAGAACGAATTATAGAGTATAGAGGCACAAAATCCCTTCTCCTTGGCTTGATCGAGAAGGAAGAAGAAAAGAAACAAAAAGAAAGAATGAAAAGAGCAGAAAGGACATTAAGGAGAAGAAGAAGGTCAGTGGAGACTTTATATATTAGATAAGGATAAGAAAAATTGCAAGAAAGTCCAAACAATTACATTATTTACAGTTCGAGTCATTTGATAGTCTAACTGGAACAAACGACATCTTTTGCGAATGACATAGTTACAGAAGTTAACGGGCTCAACAAAAGACATGTGTTGACTCCAAGATGATGCCTAAATGACGATGTCTTCTAAAATAAAAAATTATGAAAAAGGGCTTGGCCTACCTAACTTAGGTCAAACTCAACTCAACTACCTATCCATAACCTGAAACAAACAAAAACAAAGGTGAAACACAATTAACTACAAATCCATCATTAATTAGTCACTAAACAGGGTTAAGCTGGGTCGAAGTGTTACACCCTTTCCCTACATAGGCTTGGAATGTCGACTGCTTATAATTTTTGGGAATGGGACCAAGTCAAATTCTAGAGGATATTTGGGCAACATCCCCTTCTTTGTCAACTAGTTTTCTCCCTCCAACTTGTTCACGATTTTTGCCATCTCTTTGTAGGTCATTGACTTGTTGAGGTTAATTTTCTGGTTGTTGTTGGAAGAATGAATCCTAGAGATTTCAACTTCTAGTGATTTTCCAATCAAGGCTTTAATTTGGCCATGATATGTTCTATTGGTTCCTTGTCTTTGCAAGTCAAGCTTTTCGGTGACTTGTGCTGAGGACTGGAATCATCTGATGCCAATGTCCTTTCTACCAGGACTTACAATTGAATGGCGATCTGGCAATCCACTCTCTTTGCTGCATAACTAGATGACTGAGGTTAACCTCCTCATCTTCATCATTGTCAAAGGCCCATTGATTTTCCTCTGCATTTTTCGGATTTGTTCTACTTACTTCAGCCATGAAGACTGAATACTAGTGGGGTTCAGTCAAGGAGAAGGTGCGGGCAGTGATGTTTTCATCTGCATCAGTTCCATTGTCCGAGCTGTAGTTTGTTTAGACATGGCCCTCCAAAGTATCTTCTCAGCTAGTGGGTGGTTGGGAAGCCCGTCTTCAAGCCATGCTTCTGGTGACTCGACCCTGGTCGAACCATATTGACTGGTGCAACCACTAGATCAGTTTCATTCACAATCAATTTCTGGACCACTTTGAGAGATGGAGAGGGGAGCTACTAATTTCGGCCTTCCATCTCCAAATTAGAATTTACCTAGCATGGTCCCTATCTGGCAGTGATAGAATTTCAACAGTTGCTTCTTGTTTGGCTGGTTTCTTCTACGCTGGACCCGATTTTGTGCTAAGCAACCAATTTAGTCCTTTGGGACCTTGGTTGTGTTTCCTTTCGAACTAGAGGATAGAAGGAGTTATCCTCAAATCCCCCCCTAAAGGGTCTTTAGCTGATGGAATCCTTTGTCTTCTAGGGTTTAGCAGACCAAGTGCTACATCTTGGCACTGTGGACTCCTATCGAGTTCTCATTTGGCCCCATGTTTTCTTTGGGGGTGAAATGGGTTGTTCTAGCCCTGCTTGCCTCCTTGAAGATGCAGAGGCTAGTGGAGTAATCGCCTTGTTGTGTGGTTGTCCGTCTTCTGGAAAGCTACTTCTTGGGCCAGAGGTGAACTCCAAAAGGCTTATGGGTGTACTTGGAAACCCAGGGTGTAGTTGTAAAATACGTGCTCTTTGGAATGCGGGGTTTTGATGGTGCGATGTTAGTTATAGATGGTGCAGGCGCTCTAGGATTGGGAACTTAACTGAGTTAGTGGCTGGGACTTGAGTTACATTGGTAGCCGATATCCTAGCCATGCTATCACTAGATTGAATGGGTCTACTTGGTGCGAACTTGGTACGGGTGAGCGAAATTCAGAACGAGCATTCCTTTGCCTTGTCGAAGATGATGATGAAGGTGGCCATTAGTCCTACAAAGCAAGTTGACCAAGTAAGTATTTTAATACATCTCCCTTCGCTTTGTCCACTTATCCGCATTTTGATGTAAAGGAAGTGGTCCTATAGTGGGAAGATAAAGGGTTAAGTCTGGCTTGGTTCGACCGAAGTGTAATAGCTTAACACAACCAGCCTAAACTAGTCATGTGGACTCCGTCTATTCCAAAGACTACAATGAATCAATGTTCACCACGCCATTTGGATAGACTAATGATATTACTCCTTTCTTTCTCCTTTCCTAACCTTCTTCACATCTTTTAGATGTGAAGGGATAGGTCCCAAAGTGGGAGAAAAAGATTAGATCTGGCATAGTTTAACTGAAGCACAACATTTAATGCAACCAGTTTCAACTAGCCCCGTGGACCTTGTCTTTTCTAAGGACAACAACGAATCAATGTTCATGCCACTTGGTCAGACTTCGAGGTAGTTCATAGCCACCTAAGTGGATTGCATCAAAATTTGCAAGTCCTAATGGAAGACCCCGTTCTTAGGAGGGTAGCCGATCCATTCATGGGTTGACTACTCTCCATGAATTTTTTTTCTTTCAAGCGTTGATCAAACTAGAACTCCTAATTTGCTTATATTTTTTTAAAAACTTTCTCACAAATAGCGCCAATCTTCTTTATGCATCCCTTTTTGGAAAGCAAGGAAAAGATACGGAAGAAAAAGAAAGCAAAAAATGCAGAACTTTTTGACTCCTTTCAATTTTGAGTTTATTTTTGTGGATTATTTTCGTTCTGACCTCTCAGGTGTAGGCTGTTTACATGTATTTTTTTTTATCATAGCACCCCACCCCCCCCCCCCCCCCCCGGGCCAGCCTAGTCTCGGATGATCAACAATTACAAGAAGAAAGAAAATAATGACAATTTTCATAAAAAAATAAAATAAATGAGACTAATTTGGAGATGTGCGCCCCTCCTTATATTTTAAGTCAATCGAGCAATCTTCGTAACCTATCGCCCGTTTTCCTTAATTGTATAATTTCCGAGGAGAGTTAGAATGAAGATTTTTTGGTCATGGGTGCCCCCATGGTTTGCACATTATACCAATAGGTTAACCATAATTTTACCCATATCACCTTCAATTCCTAAGGAAACGAAGAAAGTCTCAAAAGACTTATCTTCTTTAGAGGTCCTTTCAAATCAAGGCACTATCCTTCTAACTATTTTTAGAAGATCAAGTGCCTTGTGTTTGAAGTTGAAGCTAAAACTAAAAGAAGTCGAAGTGTCAGAGTCTTCTTAAAGAGAGTCTAAAGAGTCTTGAATGCCTTTGTGGCTATGTTGTATGCACTAGTGCGTTGTGTGTCTGTTATTTCTTGCAATGGGCACCCAAAGAGGGGTGTTCATAGCCTCCAAGAGTCTTCTCTAGTCATTTGTGGCAAGGAGAGAATTAAGCAAAATTTATTTCGCAGGAGGCTAGTCGACTGTGTATTTATATGGTTGGATACCATCCCACAATCAACTTTGTGAGGTGGCAGCTAGATCTTCATCTTCAGATCATGCCAATCAACTTGAAATCAGATCTAAATGATTTGAGCAAATCTCAATTGGCTACTCAATGCGGTATCAGAATTTATAACAATCGGCTAGTCACTCCCTTCTGTTGGCCAGTATACCCTCGGCCACTGACTTGTTCAGTTGGCTAGCGTGCATTCAGCTACTAAATGATTCAGTCGATCAATGTATACTTTTTCCACTTTTTAAAGTGTTTTGACTTATTTTTTTCTTCAAACTTCACGGTGTCTTCTTAGGCTTTGTCCTTAAACTGTTTGATTTTTTATTATGCTAAACTTGAGCCACAGTTGAGTCTTGACTTTACTTTGCTTTGCTAAATTGCTTGTAGATTTCTTTTGAACTTTTTTTACATATAAACAGTTCGTTTCCTAAAATTCAAGTCTAGGCCTACAACCTACTTAGACAAAAGATACATTTCCACCGATCATCCACCCTTCCCACAGAGTGGTTATTTTGAGGCACAATGATTCCAAAGTTATCCATTTCCATCATTTTACCTCAACGGGGCACTTGTTTGGCAATTAAAAATCATGTTTCATGCTGACAGTGTAGAGATCCAAATCAAAATTCAATTAAGAGTTACATGGAGGTTTTCATCATTGGAAGCATTCAGTCAGCTCAAAGGAGGCTCACCTAAGGACCTCATACCATGAAAAGTGCAGTAGGAAGTTCATCTGAGGCCATTCAGCAGAAACAGACATGAATCATGCAGGTCTATGCACTAGCCGGTCATTAACCCAAGTCAATCGTCTTTAAGACCAAACAAGGGTACATTGCATGCAAAGTCGAAGAATTCGCATCCAAAAAGGAATAAAATCCATGCCAAAGCTATTAGAAAAATCTCATTGCCATTCAGCATCATTTGGATTTGGGTCCATCTCAAGTTTTAGCAAAACCTAAGTCTCAAGCAACAAATTGAGATACTACTTCCGGATGGCCAAAGGAGGTGACATTCACACTCAAAGTCATGTTTGTGCCCTATAGACATTTGCCAAAGCTTCAGAGCCATTGAAGACCATCTGGAACAAGTTTGAGCAAAACAATGTCTATGTTCCCCTCAAACTGAACATGGAAGCACCGGAACCTGTTCAAATAGTCAAAAGGTGGTGGGATCTCTCCAAGGATGTTAGAAAGGTGTTAGAAAGAATCCACACAAGTTTCATGAAAATCAGGATGTAACTGGGCCTAAACAAGACTCACCAGACTTTGTGACCCTACCTGTAGTGACCGGCCATCCGGTTAATAGATCCTATGTTGCAGTTTGAAGCGGTTACTCCCTATCGAATTATAACTTCTTGAAACACCTCTTATTGCTTCTTAAGTCTATAAATACTCCCCTTTACCCCTTTGAAAAGACAAACAGCACTAAAGAGCATCACTTGGCAACCCCTGGCATCTCTAAACTTCCTGCAAGACTTAGAAAAAACAAGCCCTTTCCTCCAAAGAAGATTCAACTCATACTTCCAAGTCCCTTCCACCCGTATACAAGGTAAAACCTATTCAAGGAGGGAAACAGGCAACCTTCGTACCTTAGATTACACGAGGATCACCCTCTAAAATGTTCTTTTAAAAGGAAAACTCAAGGGAAACCATGGCCTCATCCATTTCCAAGTGGTAGTAACCTTGATGAAATGATTTGTCTGAATGTCCTTTTGGTCGTGAACAGACCCCTTGGACACCATTTGGTTAATAAAATGTATGGATTAGAATGGCATAACCTTGGTTATTTCCTGAACACATAATCAGCAAACTCCCTCGGACTATGAATGAAACAGTTATTGATACATTAAGCACCTAGATTAGAAGCATATCTTGCACCTTTCCTTTACATTGTGTCCATATTTTGGATCTGCACCTTCTATCATAAATGTCATAGATGAATAATTGTGGTCAAGTATAGCTCATAGCTTATATATGTTACAGAGAGTGACGGGGAGCGAAGATATTTATAGAGATTTTGGTTTCCAATCAAAGAAGCCATTAATATGACTCTTTTTTTCCTCTTCTAATTTAGCTATAGGTTCAATGCAATATGCAGTTAGGATGCAATGAATAAAAGTTAATTTTTCAAAAAGGTTACACCTGCAAGGTGAAGGTTATGAACATGAGGGCAACACAAATGATAATATTCTTACATTCACAACCTGAAAGGCAAAGATCTTACAAGATATTGCCTGTACAACTACTCTTAAATTTGACATTTGCCTCTAACATGTAAAATTTTAAATATTTCCCACAGAACTGTTTATACAATAATGGTGTGATATCGTAGGGCCCTAGGATATCACATAGGGCGATGTGTGTGATGTGCGCAATATTGTATGACCTAAAATATCACACAAACAGTGATGTAGGAAATACTTAAAATTCAACCGTTCATTAACAAATATCAAGTCTAAGTCTCTAACCACCGTGCAAGCAATATACCAATATGGTAAGTGTTGTCATATCCTTAATAATATTAACCTCTGAACCTCTGACCATCGAAATTCAAAATAGGGCATTTGCATTGGTTCGTACCATATACAAGTAGATTGTGCAGATTAGGTGAAAGTTTTTAGGGTCCTGAGTTTCTAAATTGCAGTTCGATATACGTATATACAGCGAAAAAATAAGCGAACTAGCAAACAAAAGTAATGAACGACACATGAAGAAGATACGTAGATTTTTAATGTGGAAAACCTCAATGGGGAAAACCACGAGCCCTTCAGACTAGCAAAACTAAGCACTAATTTGAAACAGTTACAAGATATACTCAATCAGTCCCTTGACCTAGGATGTAGTTCTTCTTATAAGAATCAACAACACGACAATGCCTTGTGTGCTGCTTTCCGCACTTGATCCAATAACCTTAATTCCACAAGATAAGCAAGCTCCTACAAGGAAGTAGAAACAGTAACCTTTATAACTCAAAATTTCAACAAAGTCTCTCCAATAAAAGCTCTAGGAGAAAGGATAATCTTCAAAGTGGAATCTCCACTTAGAATAATGAGATCTCTGTCTTAAGGTTGAGAGAGAACCCATTTTTATACCCACAATTAATGCATTAAAAGAATACTCCTTGTAGAATAAGAACTGTCAATTCCTTAAAAAATACTCCTTGTAGATTAAGAATTATGAGTTCCATAAAAAATACTCTTGTGGAATAAGAATTACCAGTTCTGGTACCAAAAAGAAAAAAACTTGAAATAGGAAAGTGGGTTTCTCAGTCCATCTAAAAGAAATATAAAATAAAACTTAATGGACCAAGAGTTTTGTCCAACCCATGGATTAACCAATTATATAAAAATCTTTACAATCTTTCCTCTTGGCAATTCATTGACAAAACTCCATATATATTCAAACAACTCAAAAAAAAATCAAAATTGCATTAATTAAAAAAAATAATATGTACCATCAGCTCTGTACCAATTTCTAATTGAATATGTTAATCTTCAACTTTGACTCTCCCCGAATTTTTGAATTTTGTCCCCCTTGATTCTACATATAATCTCCCCATATTTGTCTATGATTGACAAACTTATGATTTGAGCATTCAGCATAACTGTCAATTATGATCCAACAGTAGCTCTCCCTCAATTGTGATTCCCCCTTAATGATATCCTTGTAGCAGCTAAGGGTAGGAGCTTGATCTTCTTGATCAATTGCTTTTGGATTTTGGTACCTACAATTACTAATTTAAAATTTTCAACAGTGTGTACTAATACATTAAGAAGATCATTTTTCTTGACCCAAATGGGTTTTGTCTTGACTATTGGCTCAGACAATTACTTCCTTCATTGTGTATTCTTTGGTAAAGCTCTCAGCTTGTTACAATGGGTCAAATATGTTCTTTAATTCCATAATAATGGCATGTGGGTGTGACTTTAGGACTTGATGCATTCTTGGACTTGATGAATTCTTCTTCTTTGAAATACTCACCACATGATTTATATTTACCAGCATGTTAAGCAATTAGTGCTAAAGAATTTAAAGCAAAACTTTTAACAAAAACAGTTTTACTTTTTGCCTTTGAAGTTGATGCACCATGGTCAAAACCAATACCACGTTTGTCATCAAGCCGTTTCTGATTGCACCAAATGTCATTGAGTGTTATCGAGCCAACATTCATCTTATCAAGCAATTCCTTTGATGCAGTCAGTTATGACATTATCATCTTCAACTTGCCATTCAAGTCAACATTCTCAGTTTTACAAGTTTGCAACTTTTTCTTCAACTCTACCATCTCTTCAATAAAGTTCGCATGATCAGCAAAACTGATACTTTTGGTCTTCAATAATAAACCTGTTAGCCAAATCATTCTTATGATTATCGAAGAGTTTCACCTTATCATTAGCTTTAGCTAATTCAACCTTCAATGAAGAAATCTATTCTTCTACAGCTTGCCAATTGATTGCAACATTCTGATTCATCCTGGCTATCTTTAAAGTTTTGTCAAACAAAGTATGATATTATGTCTTTTAATCAGGCTTACTCTCCAACTCAGTATTATCATCACCAAACCAGCTTTAGAGAAAACACAAGAAGACCTAGCCATGAAAGTAACATACTTAGCGCTAGCAGTGTCAAGAAATAGATTTTCTGCATCTTCAGAATCATCAACTTGACCGCATCTCTTCTTTTTTCTATTTATGCATTCAAATGCTCTATGGCCAAACCCTTTGCATTCAAAGTATTAAAGAGATCTAAAGTTTTTCTTCTCAAACTTAGATTTGAGCCTCCTCTTCAAGCTAGATTTACTATCTTTCAAAACATAAGGTTTAGTTGTAGATATGCGCTTCCAGTTGATTTCCATTCTAATAATCTCAAAGGATCAAAGCACAGTTACTTTGTGTAACCCGCTCTAATACCAATTGAACGTTTTGGGGGTCTTGGATTTCTAGATTGTAGTTCGATTTACGTATATGCAACAAAAAAACAAACGAACTAACAATCAAAAGAAATTAACGATACAAAAAGAAGACACGCAGATTTTTAACGTAGAAAACCCCAAAGGAAAAACTACGAACCCTTTGGACTAGCAAAACCAAGCATTAATTTCAAACAATCACAAGATATACTCACAACCCTTTCCAATCAATGCCTCAATTTAAGTTGTAGTTCTTATAAAAATCCACGACATGACTATGCCTTGTGTGCCCTGCTCTTCATGCCTGATCTAATCACCTTCATACCACAAGATGAGCAATTTCCTACAAGGAAGTAAAAGCAACAAACTCTAAAACTCAAAGCTTCAACAAAGACTCTCCAATGGAAGCTCTAGAAAAGAAGGATGGTCTCCAAAGTGAAATCTCCACTTAGAATAATAAGATCTCTATTTTAAAGTTGAGAAAGAACTGCTTTTTATAACTCACAATTTGTGTCTTAAAAAAACACTCATTGCAGAATAAAAAATGTCAATTCCTTAAAAGAATACTCTTTATAGAACTATTAATTCTGGCACAAACATAAAATAAATCCGAAACAAGAAAGTAAGTTCCTCAGTCCATTTAAAAGAATTTATATAACTTAATGGACCCAGAAGTTTGTCTAACCCATGGATTAGCCAATTACATAAAAATCCTTACATTAAGAATATATCAAAAATAAGCTCCATGCTAAACACTTTTCTTGAGATATTCATGAAGTAGAAAATAATGATAAAAAGTCCTTGAAAGGCTCTCAATGATCGGCTTTAGAGCAGACAATCGTTAGATTTGTTTTTAGTAAATTTAAAAGAAGAAAAAGTCCTTCGTATTCATTTTTCTTACAAACGAGTGACGCTCCCCTGACCTTTTAGTTTTTTGTTTTAAAATGTATCATCTTCACTATCATAGTAATCATCATCATCACCAAATATTTTGTAAAGATTATTTATCTTTTGAATTAATTCAATAGGAGTGTAGCTTCCCAATTGTTAGAAACCTCCAAGTTCGATAAAGAAATTAACAAAAGGCTACCACACCATCAGCAAAGTCACCTGACCATTCACCTTCTATGTATGGAAATGTCATCACTCACTAGTACGAGCACCCAAAATGTCATGATACACATAGATGCACTCCATTTCAGAGTTCAGATGAACACACGCAGACAGAATCTTATTCAGAATCTGAAAGTAACAACACACCAAATGCAGTCAGAAATATAAAAGGTAGAAGAAAAAGGAACTGCACAAATTACATAAAGCTATTCCAGAAGGGCATTCCTAGAATCTTCCAAGCGCTACAAAGCATACTTTATTGATGAACTATCTACATATCATAACAGTATTTGATGAAAATTATGATCTTGATAGTGATCGTGAATTCGCGATCTCAGAGTTTCTGTAAGACGATTTGAGCACCATATTGGGGTTGTAGAGTGATTACTGTGTAAGGAGCATGAGCATAGGAGGGAGAAAGCTTGAACGAGAATTGTTGGAGAATCATAGACAAAGCTAACTTAGCTTCCAGTAGAGCGAAGTTCTGGCCTATGCATATCCTCGGTCCCCAGCCAAACGGAAAGAATCCAGCTTGATGCTTTGTAGCCTTCGAAATCCCTTCAGAGAATCTCTCTGGTTTGAATTCTTCCACATCATCACCCCATATTTCAGGATCATGGTGTATAAGGATTGTTGGTAGAATTATTTGTACTCCAGATGGAAGGATGGCATCTCCGAGTTTCATTTCCTTGTAAGTGCGACGTGTGAGGAAAGTTATGGCCGGATACAATCGAAGAACCTCGTACAAAATCATGGTTACCTGAAATAGAAGTTACAAAAATTTTCAAGATCACATACTCTATTATGAGCTAAAAATTGATGTGACCTTTGATCCTTAAAAACTTACAGAGATTAAGTGGAATGAAAATTTGGCTTGTTTTTAGATGGGCTTATGAATATACACAATGTGTAAAGGATCTAGAGAGCAGAACTCCCTTTTCAAAATTACCCTTCAATTGAACAAAATTTTATAAACATGTTATGCCCAGATACAGAATGTACACAGAAAAACAAAGGAAACATAAATACTCTGCATTTTTCCCCCAAAATCTAGGATACAGACACAGATATTCTACCCATATCATTGAATTCATCTTCTATGTTAGAATTTTATGCAACAAATTATATTATTTCCTTAAAACATTTATTGATAATTTTCATTATTTACATTCCTTTGTCATCTTTAACATTGAAAGGTAAGGAAAAAAAAAACTAGAATAAGATGAACTAATGGCATAAACATAGGAAACAAAAAAAATGAGTAGCACCAGTCGTACCCTTTAGATAAAGGCATGCTAGGGATATATACCCCAACCTTATGAAGAAACTCACAGAAGAATTTCTTGAGCAAGAAGATAGCAAAAAGTCAAGCCAGAAACTTAAAACTATAGTGTCAAATTCAAAAGGCCACAACCTTTTATCCAGGCATCGTCACCGGGCCCATAACTATGCGTTTTAAAGCAATCAAGGAGCTCTACACCCTGGAAGATAACCGAAAGAGGTTGGAGTCGTTAGAGGCCAAATTAGGCTGTTTCGAATATCAAAACACGGTTTGGTATTTTGCTTGTTTAGGGGGTTTTTGAGTTCATTTTAGTTTGAGTCTTTGTGAAAAGTCTTAAAAAGTTATTTAGGTATGGTCCAAGGGCTTTAATGTAATTTTTTTTTGTTTTTACTATTTTTAATAAGTTTGTTATTTCGGGTAATTTAGAGTTTCAGGACTCTATAGAAGTGGTGTAATGCTTCTTCTCAAGGATTATTACAAGTTGAAATTTATTTTAGGGTTTCTCCCATCTCTTCCTTCTGGATTCAAGGTTTTAATATCGGGTTTAAGATGTTAATCTTCTTCCTTGGTCTTGTTAGAGTGCTTTCACTACGCCACAACCCCACAAGTGCTCGCCTGCCCTCCACCAGTCTACCCCAATACACTCTCCCTCGTCTAGGTCATGATCCATGGATTGAATAGTACATATGCCAAATCAATTTCATTCCAATATGTAATGCTATGGACTGAAATATTTTCAGTTCTTGTTTTCCTAAATGAATGTAAATCATTATATTGATAGATTAATTTAAGCTATAGAATGACAATTAGTATACATATAATCCATTCCATGAATTGGAATAATTTTTCACTAAATTAAAAAAAATGTAAAAAGCAAATAACAAAGAAAAGGAATGAGGTAATCATCATCTATCCTGGCAACACCCACCTTCTATGCTGTTTTTGTCATGTCAGTGTGCAAATATATCAACACTGCATAAAAGTATGCTTCCTTTGCTCCGAATTAATTGAAATTATTAATAATGGGAAGTAGAATGTAAAGCCAGTTGAAATGGAGTTTTTGTATTTTTAGGTAACCGATACAAAATTGGTATTGGTCATGGCCAAAACCTTTACATTTGTTGTGAATCAATTTCTGAAAACTTTTAAAGCCATGATTTCAGGGCATTCGAGAACCAGAATTTTCTTCATATGAAAGCATCATCTATGAATGTAAGTTGCAAAAACTACAAAAGGAGAGACTAGGAAGCAGATACTCACAATCTTTAAGCGGCTTAAGCTTTCAAAGTCAGGTTTGTTTTTCCCAAACAGTTGCAAAACCTCTTCCCTTGCGTGCTCTTGCCAGATTGGATGCATACTTAAGACAACCATTGTCCATGTTAACAATACTGACGTTGTCTCTTGTCCTGCAAAGTAGAATAGCTTGCATTCCTCAATCACATCTTCAATAGTCATTACCATGCTCTTAGCCTTTCCGCATTCTTGAGATTCTCTATAATTAGATTCCATCAGTAGGCCCAACAAATCATTGTTGCTCACATCTCCCATTCTCGTAGCCTTTTGTCTCCTCTGAATAATTCCATGCAGTAAGGCTTTTATTTCTCTATCAATTTCCTTCCTCCTAATGTTTGCTTTTGTGGGCAAAAACCTGTACAAGCATACCAGAACCAAGCTCATGAGATTTAAAATGAATATTTATTTTCCTATATCTGGTTTAGATGATACAAAATGGTAAGGATCACTCTTAGCCAAAAGCTATATGATCCTCAACATGGATATTCATGGTGAAGACCTAGTCATCCAGGCCATTAATGTCATGGACCTGCAGACCCAAATTCCTTCCTGATCAAGAAATTGTAACCTCAATCAACAACCCAAGAACAAAAACAAATGGTGAATAAAGAGATACAATTGACTGCATACTAAGTGAAAAAATCTGAACCATGGGACAGCCAGGATCTTCGAAAACAGCTACTCTCATGGCATGGTATGCCAACAATGGACCTTCTAACCATGGTTAAAACTCAGTAAGAGCACATTTGTGCGGCCCATTTTCTGTGGAAATGGAAAGGCAGGGCCTGTTTATATTCCACGTGGTCCTTTTTCGTGTCCAGTGCAAATAAGAATCTCCATGGAAAACCCTACTTGGTGGGACCTTTTCTGTGTGAAATAAAAAATACAAGTCTGACCTCCCTTGTCAGTTTTGCATTTCCAGAGGAGGAATCCATATTTTCCTTTCCGTGGCATTAAACGAATATGCCTCAAATCAGTGATCCATCTCTGCTTAGGAGCCAAGATTTTTGCTACTAATTTATATAAAGCATGTAAAGGATCCCAAAAAAGCCAATGAGCGTCTCTCTTTCCCTACCTTGAGTTGATCAAATTAAATTTCTCATAGCCTCAAGTCAAGTTCCTTGGCCCCTCCAACGCATGGAGACTCCATTATCATAACTTCAAGATGTATGTAAAGATTCCTTGCACTACCAAAATTTCTCTTGCTATTAGTGCTAATGATATTGTCAAATCAACTCCTAATTATTCGAAGAAAGCAATCTCAGGAATTATGGTTGAATGAAATTTAGTAAGCACCAAAGTATAGGATTAGCATTCTGCATTTCAGAAAGATTCCTAAGGCAAAAGGCAACATAATCAGCAGAATCCTGAAGGCATGCAAGAATGGGAAGAGAATTAACATGAAAGTAACATGCAGTATTATCTTCGATGGACTTTCTTACTGAAATTTTTATCTTTATCAGATACCATTATGTGAAAGCAGACAAAAAACTAGAAAAGAAGAAGAAAGAAGGAAACAACTCACCTGAACCCTGGGATGTAAAAGGTCCTAGCAGCCTTTATAACAAGAATGGCTTGCTCCGTTTGGAGTTCGAAAATCCGCATCCCCTCTGTATAGCTGCTTCCGAATGCTGTCCTAGAGATTACATCTCCTGTTAAATTCTGTAGTTCAGGCCATACATTGGTTTCACAGTACCCATCAGAACCAACTGACTTCTCCCATCTGCTTATCATTTCACTGCAACTGGTAAACATTGCGGGTAGCATATACTGTACAAAAACACCAGAGAAGGCCAGACATATTAAGAATCAACTTAGCATGAAAAATTACAATAAGCTAAGTTCATGAATAAAGGTTATGTGCTGGAACCAACAGGGAAATGTCAAATTGGGTGAACCTGAGAACATATTGTAGATTAGGGGTATCCACTAATGGAGGTTTGGTAATATAATGTGCGATTGTTTCCACACCGTCTATTCATCAGGCAGAACTTGCCTGCATTAATTGCCAAGTTTCTTTTAACATCCCATTTACTACCAAGCTGAAGAACAGTCTAAGCCTAATTCCTTGGCAAAATCAGCTAAGTAGTGCTCATCTTGAGGATGGCTTGGATCTTGCATTTGTGTG
Source organism: Sextonia rubra (assembly GCA_037013555.1). NCBI lineage: Eukaryota > Viridiplantae > Streptophyta > Magnoliopsida > Laurales > Lauraceae > Sextonia > Sextonia rubra. The sequence goes on from JASUAD010000011.1 coordinate 16,061,927, forward strand.
CCATCTACACACACAGAAATGTGAAACCGTGTTTGTTCATCACTTCCATGGGCCTTTTCGGATCTTCAGAACTTGATTCACTGGACTCAGTTTACCTGTAAATTAATTACTTGCATCTCCATTCAGATGCAACTATAACTGTCACAAAGAACAAAACACCTGCGTAATTCAGGTTATCTGAATGCATGAACCTAATTCACACACAAAATGGGTCATCTGTGGCTGCACTTGGATTACAAAGATCCAAACTAGACCTTTGGATTAGAAAATTACATGTTAGGGTAGGTGAGTGGAATACAGAAATAACTTTTGGCTTGGGTTGGATATGGTCCCATTGAAATATGCAGCCCTCAGCTAAATACTGCAAACAAATATATAACTAAGAACTATCATCTTCCTTACAAATTGTACCTCATGCTTTCCTGTCCTTCGTGAAAGGAAAAGGTGTAGATTGGTGGTGGTTCTAAGGAAAACATCTTTTCTTGTATATGTGATGAAAAACAAACCTTTAACTTCTCTTGATGGAAGGCAGGATTGAGAATCCTTCTGTGTTGGGCCCATTTCTCACCTCCATAGCTTGCAAGCCCTGTTGCCAAAAATCTTGTGAGCGGGTTTCCTTTGACCTTCTCGAAGTGACCAAATTTGTTGGACAGAACTTCCCTTATCAGCTCTGGGTCCATGATGCTCACCCTTGGAATTGTTCCAAACCAGGTAAGAGATATTTTCCCTGGGTTTCCCAGTGGCAAAAAGTTCAGTTATTAGAAGGATTGATGGGAGAAAAGGGAAAAAAAAAAAGAAGGACAGCAACAGGAATGGCCTTTCTTGAAGAGACTACAAGAACTAAAAGCGTATTTCTTACCAATTGAAACAAGCCTCATGAAATGATGGAAGAGGAGGATCATCATTGTTATCATAGAATCCTTATCCTATTTTATTAGAGAATGAAGATAATGGACAAAATCAAGGCCTTAGCTCCATTTCTTTCTTATTATTTAATACAATAGCAATATCATTGCAGTTCACTAAATCTACATTTCATAATCTGGAATGCTGTATTGAGGAGCAATTTAGGTGCCAAAGAGATCACGTGATCTTATGTGGATAATTCCATACCTGTTTCATGATTTGAACCTTATGATTCGAGATTACCAATGGTTAGGTAAAAACAAATTGGTGAATGTTTTAATAGAAGTCCACAAGTTGGATAGTTATAGGACCATACAAACAATGTGAGATGCGCTGCCTGATTTATAGTATCGATGTTGTACCTAAGGAAAATTAACTTGAGACTATGATACTAGGATTCTTGTAGAAGCCCAACATATCTATATCAGACCGATACGATATTTGTATTAGTACCTGATACTGCACCGATACTTATAAGATACAAGTTTAACATATCCTACTAAGCAAGTCCATTATTTCATATAATTCTTTAATATTTTTTAATTCTCAACATAGAAAATGTTAGAAAGAAACATAAACAATGATAATTTCATTAATTCAAATGTGATGTATAGGAGAATTAGGATGCCCGTATCCATATCCATGTCTTAGATTTTCAAGAGTGCAGTGTCGTATCCCCGATCCCCGCATCCATGCCCGTACCCATACCCACATCTAGGCATCATAGACTCGAGAGACGTCAGTATATTAGTTGGAAGGGATTCAAAGGAGAAGGATTTTTAGTTCTATATGAGATGATGTTGTTATGATATAAATTCTGTATCAAATGAGGAATCTTTAAATACTACAGGAAGCAATGCTTTAATGATAATAATGTGGAAAGTCCGTTTGATGAGCACACAGGAAAGAAAGAAAATGAGCACAAGAAAATATAGGGAGGACATGGTTTGAGAGAAAGGAATGACATGAGCGAAGCTATTATCAATTTTGCATAGGCTTTTAACCTAGGAATAACTAATATATACTTGAAGAAGAAAGAAGAATACCATGTGTGACAACTCACAAGGCTTGTGATGAGCAAAATCTAAACAGGAAATAGCAGATCAGTTTTTGGTAAAATATAGAAAGGGCTAGTCTGCTAAGATTGTGCAGTCATATTCATACCACATTGAGGACTGTATCTGACCATATCAGACCCAAGGGAGGGACTCACCCGTCTTTGAGTCACACACTGGACCATCAAAGCCTAAAAAAGTGAAAAAAGTGATTACAATGTTTAAAAATAGAAAAATGATCTAATGCACATCTGTTTTAATTACTTAGAAGGAATCAAAGTAATAACAGGAGGCTGCATTTCATTTTCATTCAGTCAAATGAACATGACCTCCAATCTTTTTGTGGTTAAATCTTCTAGACGTTCTGTTTCCAAGATAAGTGAAAAGGACCACAAAAGCCTCCAACGGTCCAACATATCACACAATGACAAACTAGGGAAAAATGCCAGTCTCATATATATTCTCAATAAAACTCATCAAAGAAAGCGATTGCTCATCCAAGATGATATGTATAGGATGGAATACTGAAGAGGAAGCGATGGTTCATCCAAGAATCGGTAGTATAAACAACAATAACGGGGTAGTAGAAAATTCTGAACCAGCACCAGAAATTATTATCCAGAAACAGTTCAATAGCAGTTTCAGATATATTGCAAAAAGAAACAGCAGTCTAATGACAATAATCAGCATCACCTCCAAGAAGTGAAGGAACAGAAGTTGCCCATTCAAAGTAGAGCCAAAAGATGTTCACTAGAAAAACCAGATCTAATTAACAATTGAATCACAAAAACAAAACCTGAAAATCTCTTCCGTAATAAATCAAGGCAATCCTAAATCCCAAAAGAAAAAAAAAAGGAAGAATACAAAGATCATAGAAGTGTATGTATATTATTCCAAAAATGCTCTAAACTTTTCAAGTGAGAATTCATTTTCCTACAGTATATCTGATGCATTCATCACTTTTTTCCAGGAAAATTACTTTCTTATAATAAATTATGATACAAAAGATAGGATTGTAGAATATGAAGTAAACAGATTATCTATAAAAATGGACACATGTTGTAATAGAAAACAGAAGAGTAGAGGGAGGAAGAGAGAGCTCTTATTAATGAGATGTGTGTACATAATAGGGGGGAGGAGGATCTTATTTATAGAATAAGATTGCTTCCTCCCCAAGCAACCTAATAGGGAAAAACTCTAACCCTAAGTAATCCCCTTATCTCATGTAGGTCCCAATGTGGGCATCCACCTATGATAATACATCCTATAACACTCCCCCTTGGATGACCACCATTCAATGACAGTTGCCTCATTAAAACCTTGTAAAGGAAAAACCCAGTGGGATAAAAACCAAAGCGAAGGAAAAAGAGTACAACGTTCTACAGGATCATTGACTTGGTGTTGGACGTGCATAATGCTGCCTCGTTAAAACCTTAACTAGGAAAACCCAGTGGGATAAAACCTAGAAAAGGAAAAAGAGTACAGCGCACAAATGTTTTGGGTAGCATACTTCAGGATGCCTCCCCCGATTGACTACTCCCCCTGATGATAATAACCTTTCACATAGCTAGGCATTTCAATCTTGAATACAAGTTTCTAGAATACTGATTTTGGTAAAGACGTCGTAAACTGATCAGCCAGGTTGTTGCTTGAACGAACTTGCTTGACTTCAATCTTGCTATTCTTCTGAAGCTCATGAGTGAAGAAGAACTTTGGTGTAATATGCTTTGTCTTGTCATTTCATTTTGTTGAATACATGCCTCTTTATCTCTGCAGATAATGCTCGGGGTACCTGTACTAAGAGGCAATTAACAAGAACTACATATATGCTAAGTTAAAGATTTTAGCTACACACATTCCTTACTAGCTTCATAGAGGGCTAAAATCTCAGCATGGCTAGAATAAGTAACTACCAAAGTTTGTTTAATAGAACGCCAAGAAATGATTGCATTACCATTAAAGAACATATAACGTGTCTATAATCGACCTTTATGAGGATCAGAGATACATCCTGAATCTGCATATCCTACAAAATTTGAATCTTTACAACCATAAAAATAAAATAGAAGCAAATCTAGTAGGATTCATTTGATACCAATCCAATATTTTTGAGTTGGTGTGAAACTATATATAGCAAGCATATTTACAAATAACGAAATATCCCTTTAGAACTTCCTCAATCTGCAGGCTGAGACAAAATTCTCCTGTAAATAGTCAATAGTTTTCTCGAGCTCTTTTGGAGTCCCAATTAGATTTATGTCATCTGCATGAACTTCTACTATTATAAATCCATTTAAGGATTTTATAAAGATACACGGGCAAATGGGATTGTTTTCATATCCTTCCTTAGATAAATATTCATTAAGACGATTGTACCATATTCTTCTGGAATACTTCAAGCCGTATAATAAACGTCTTACTTATATTGAGTACGTACTCTCTGACTTTGCTTCAGTCAAAGCAAATCCTTCTGGGATTTTCATATATATGTCTATGTATGTTTTCAATCCCAAGTTTCTGCAGGAAACCTAGTATCACAAGTCTTACCTTCTATCAAGTAATTTCATTCATTTTCCTTACAAACACTCATTTATAACCTATAGGGTTAACACCTTTTGGGGTTTGTACTATAGGTTCAGATACACCACGTTTATTGAGAGACTGTAATTCCTTAACGGCATTTCTCTATTTTGGCCAATCTGTTCTTTGTTGACATTCATTTATAGAACGTGGGTTTATATCCCAATCATCTTTCTTATTTTCACTTGATATTTGTGTAGCTACCGCATATGCAAATGCGTCATCGATGATAATTTCATTTCTATCCCATCTCTCTCTTGAATAATTAAAAAGTATAGAGATCTCTTTATTTATTTGGGTACCCATTGCCTCTTCAGGGGCTTCCAGAGTTTCTTCTGGGACTCGTGTCTCTTCCAGGACATCAACTTCTTTAGGAATTTTAGAAAGAGAGGATTTTGTCATAAACTCTTCGGGAGTATACCTTTTCTGAAGTATGATTGGGATATGATTGCTCATTTCTCCTCTTCTGGGGAGCTGAGTCCTTGAAACCTATAAGTCTATCACGCTTCTGGCGTGTACAGATTCATTTGCTGTCATATTTGGACTTTTGTATCCTATAGGGATACTAATTCATGCTTTTCCTACAAGGACATTAATTAGTGCTTGTGTGTTCATAGCCGGTACATGTGACCTAGTCACTTTTGCTGCATCATTAAAAGCACCAGGGAATTCATTTGTAATTAAGTACACAATTCTCCATACTTCATTCTTACATTGTGAAGTACATAAATTTAAATGAGACAAAGTGGCAATATTCCACGTTAATTCTCGTCGTTCTTCAGGAATGGGTTGTTCTACAGAAACAAGGTGTTCTTCGGGAACTCTCTTATCTCCCCCTAACGGCGAGAAGACTGTCTCATCAAGATAACAATCAGCATATGCCACATTAATCGAATGTGATTCGATATTGGATATTGTCTTGTAATATAGCCCTGAGATCTAACAAGAATGCACTTAGCTTTTCTAGTATCAGCTTCTGGCTATCAATACTAGTAATGATGTACAAATATTTTGTGTTACCTTCACTTATAGTGTCTAAATGTGGTACCATTATGTAGACTCTTCCAAAACATTTAAGTATTTATACAGATCCAGCTATAATCAATGCCGTGCACAAATTAAACACTAACTCTAAGAAAAACTTCTGATTTTGTTTCAATATAGTGTGTTTTGTTGCGCTGTCTACCGAATAGATATTATCTTCAGTTTTATGCATTCCATGATCCATAGAGCAAGTAATAAGAAACTAACATAACTATTCAGTTGCATGACAAAAAAATAAAATTAAGAACAGCTAAACAATTCAACATTAAAACCAAATATAATATATAAACATAATATATGGGGGATAAAAGAATAAGTCTCAGCATTCAACAAAATATCTGAGAACTGAACTCAATATTCAAACTTATAAAAGTAGTTATAGGTCTTCTAGACCATGCTTGGTGGTTCGCCCAATTTCCAAACAAAATGCCTTCTCAATCACCTCTCCTAGGGTGGTTATTTGCATCTCTACTAGAGGACCTACTATATCCACCTCTTTTGGAGGGATTCTGCTTAACTAATTTGGCATTTATTTTAAGCATTGGGTGTATGACCGTCTGCTGGTGTTCATCCCTGTCTAACAGGGATATAATGGCGCAGAAAATAAAAGCACGTGTCATATCCTCCAAGGATACCTTATTTCCGACTTTGATGGCATTACCAAGCTTTTTCGAGTATCTAGAGATCGATTTACCAATTATCCAATGACAAAGTGTAATAAAGAATTAGCCAATTAGAAAGTTAGAACTTCGGGTTCTTAACTAACGAATCAGAACTTCTAGTTCTGTTAATACTTCAGGCTAGAGATAGAACTTCAGGTTCTTAGAACTGCTAGTTCTATCAAAGCTTCAGGTTTGAATCACAACTTCTAGTTCTGTCAAAACTTCAGGTTTGATTTTATGGCCTTCGTATCGATCTACACTACTTTGAATCTTTAGAAATCAAAGCTCCAAGTTTGTTACGAATATGAATCTTCAGGTTCATATTCCAAATCTTAAAACTTATGGTTCCAAATAATTTATGATCTTCGGGTCCAGGTTATTCAGTTGATATAGAACTTCAGGGTTCAATCAAGACTTCGGGCTTGATATTATGGCCGATTGGTTTTATTTCTGGATCTAAAATCAAACTTCAGGTTTGAGTAGGAATATGAATCTTCGAGTACATATTGAAGATCTGAAAACTTCTGATTTTAGAGTAAAATAACCAACGGATCTTCTGGTCCGAATTCGAAAGAACTTTTGATGCATAGACTAAAATAATTTACGGAACTTCGAGTCCGGGTTAACTTTTAATTCTAAATATCGTATGGAACTTCGGGTTCCAATTAATTATATAGAACTTCTAATTCTATTTATGATCTATGATTTGCAATTCTATCATGATCTCTTTTCGATAAGAGAAAATGAATCATTCATCACAAGAATTAAAATTATAAATACTTGCAGATCTAAAAGGAATAAAGATAAATGCAGGTGTATGATTATCAAACTAATAAAAGATCATAAAATAAGGAAAAATTACTTAACCTTTGAATCGTCCTGCTTTTGGTGCCATGTGTAGATCTACTCATGAGCATTCCGTAGGTGCAAACAGATCTTCGATTGGACAAAGGATGATGAAGATATCGACGAAAAAAGATTTTGTCGTCGATCCCGATCAAACTGCCTTTGATCATACCTACACTGCACTATTGAACTGGGCTTTTGGAACCGAATCAGGTCATATCTAACCAGAGCTAGGCCTAATTGTACTAATCCGGTCAGGACCTGGGCTAAAAACCAGGTAAACCTATCATCTTCCTCGCTGGATCTGTAACAGAACCAAGCAGGAAAGAGAAAAAAAATAGCCCCTCCTTTCCTCGCGTACGGTGAGTGGTGGATGGCGAGGTGCACGCCGGCGACGGTGCACGCGGTGGCTACCTGCGACCGGCTTGATTAGGCGACAGCGGTACATGGTAACCTTCAGATCCCAGCCATGGAAAGTTTTTCTCTTCCTCTGTTTCCGATTTCTGTAGAAACCGTAAAAGCAACATGTCTTCTCCGTCTGCCTTTCTCAGGCACAAGGAGTACAAGGTAAAGCACACCCTTTTTGTTTTTTTGTTTTTTTTGTTTTTTGTTTAATGGCACTAAAAGACAAAGATACCTTTTGACCTTCTCTTCACCAAAAAAAAAAAAAAAAAAGGTTCTCACTCGTGAACCACTGAGATTTATTTGATAGGGGACTGCTTCCTGTTACGTTACTTCTCTCAGGGGAAAGGAATAAGAGTGACCCTTTGGGTTTGACGGAGGACCTGCCATCGTGAGCCGTGTGAATAAAATAATGAGAGATGAAATCACGATCTCAATTCTCCACGACCAAAATTCAAAGCACTTCGTGCTGATAACGTGTTGTAATAGAAAACAGAAGAGTAGAGGGAGGAAAAGAGAGCTCTTATTAATGAGATGTGTGTACAAAATAGGGGAGAGGAAAATCTTATTTATAGAATAAGATTGCTTCCTTCCCAAGTAACCTAATAGGAAAAAACTCTAACCCTAAGTAATCCTTTTATCTCATGTGGGTCCCAATGTGGGCATCCACCTATGATAATACATCTTATAACAACACACACATTTAAGATGCACCAAACATCTAATGACAGCATCTTAGTACAACAACAAATCATCCACACTCAATGTCATCTCAGGCACAATATATTGGACAAGTTCTCTAATTATTAATTTGAAAATATTGTTAATATGATCATAGTAATAATAATACTTTAAAATGCTAAAAAAGACCAGATCCAATTAAACTTTTTTGGATTTGGTCCTATATTTGGACATAATTTTAATTCGGATCCTGGAATGGGTCTGCTTCATTCATCACTCACCAGTCACTAGTAGGATTGTAAATGGGTCCCTGATTCTCCAAAGTTTCGACCCGTTAAGAACCGGGTTTGAGTCCTTATTTAGGTCCTGATAAGTAGGGTATGGATCCAATTTTGGACCCATGATCTAAATGGCTCTGAGTCTAATTACACCTTGGTTCCTATTGGCTGACCCGAGACCAACATATTACCTCAGTTTTTTTAGAATTTCTCCTAAAAGGCATTCTCTACACAACCCTGTCCCAAAGCCCCCCCATACACAAAACGGGTTCCCGTTCTGATTCTATATTCTCATTAACGGTTTCGATTTCGAATCCAGGAAATTAGTCCTGAACCGGATCCGGGTCCAGTTCCATCTTCTTATTAACGGTTCTAGTTCTGGGTCCCAGTGCACCAGGCCCATTTGCAAGTAACCTAATAGGAAAATCTTATTTATAAAATAAGATTGCTTCATTATAAGTAACCTAATAGGAAAAAACTCTAACCCTAAGTAATCCTTTTATCTCATGTGAGTCCCAATGTGGGCATCCACCTATGATAATACATCTTATAACAACACACACATTTAAGATGCACCAAACATCTAATTACAGCGTCTTAGTACAACAACAAATCATCCACACTCAATGTCATCTCAGGCACAATATATTGGACAAGTTCTCTAATTATTAATTTGAAAATATTGTTAATATGATCATAGTAATAATAATACTTTAAAATGCTAAAAAAGACCAGATCCAATTAAACTTTTTTGGATTTGGTCCTATATTTGGACATAATTTTAATTCGGATCCTGGAATGGGTCTGCTTCATTCATCACTCACCAGTCACTAGTAGGATTGTAAATGGGTCCCTGATTCTCCAAAGTTTCGACCCGTTAAGAACCGGGTTTGAGTCCTTATTTAGGTCCTGATAAGTAGGGTATGGATCCAATTTTGGACCCATGATCTAAATGGCTCTGAGTCTAATTACACCTTGGTTCCTAGTGGTTGACCCGAGACCAACAAATTACCTCAGTTTTTTTAGAATTTCTCCTAAAAGGCATTCTCTACACAACCCTGTCCCAAAGCCCCCCAATACACAAAATGGGTTCCCGTTCTGATTCTATATTCTCATTAACGGTTTCGATTTTGAATCCAGGAAATTAGTCCTGAACCGGATCCGGGTCCAGTTCCATCTTCTTATTAACGGTTCTAGTTCCGGGTCCTAGTGCACCAGGCCCATTTGCAACCCTAGTCCCTAGGAACTCTTTACCAATTAGAACAAAATGTAGGGGTGTTTTCAAGAAAGAAGATATTTTTACCGTTAACATTTATTGCTAATAACTGACTTCAAAGAGGTTGCAAGAAACACTAAGCTGATCGAGTACTATGCGTCAACCCAACCCAAAAAATTGACCCATCTCAGACTTGGGTCGAACATGTCAGCTGAAACCAACCTAAAAAGTTACGAAGGGTTGGGCCGAACCGTTCCAGGTTGGATCCAGATTTTCCTGGCGGGTCAGAATAACCCAGCCCGAGCATAGATGTCAACCCATACGTGGGTAACTCGAAGCTAACCCATCTATTAATCAAGCCATAGATTGCAACCTGGACCCAACCCACTAGATTATAGTGTGGGCTGGTTTGGCTGGTCAAGTCAAATGGCCACCCCCAACTACCATGAGCATGGCTACTAGGCAAGTACACCAACCGAGTTTGATAAAGGTCCCAGTAAACCCAGAGCCAATTGAATGCATATAATTGAACCGAGGCGAACTGTCATAGACTCGATTAGAATGGACCCATCTGGCCTACAAGTGTTGTGAAGCAATAAGAAAAAGGTCGAGATTTAAAAAATAAAAATTCCACATTTACAAAAACCTATGTTATAATCAACACCAACTAAAATGCTCAACCAGGAAAGCTGATCAAGTACTCAAACAAAAGAAAATCAAAATCATTAAACACAAAATCTAAGTGCATATTTGATTTGTGTTAACTTTCTTCTGAAAAAAACGATTCTGCACCAAAAGCACCAGACACAGAGAAAGAGAAGAAATCAAAGGAAAAGTTACCCCAGGAAAGTGAAAACATACCATAGTCCTTGGCCGTCTGATGGAAGAAAGGAACGACACGTGCAGCAATCTGATGAGTGAGATTGATAGGTTTGGACTGAGATTGCATCAGAGATCTCATGTTGTCCTTGATGTTCCCATACAGTAATTTGTAAGGATGGCCTTGGATTCCTTGCTGCTTGAGATATGTCTGGAGCTTCATGGGTCTCCACCAGATTGTGTAGAACAATAGCATCCATAAGCATAACAGAAGCAAAGCACCGCTGAGCATGAGAACAGATAAGAGATCAAAATCTCCCATTTTGAATCCACCTAGCTCACAGACACCTTCAGCCTTCTAAGAGTAGAAAACACACAGGAATTCAGAGCTTCCTTCTGCCCAGAAAGGAGAGGTTGGGTTATCCTTTTAAGCAACAGCTGTAATGTAAACACCGTACATAAACTACAAAAAATAAAATAAAATAGGAGAAATCGTCCTATTATGTTGTCAGCAGTGAATAAAAATCAATTGAGATTCAGTGGGGACAAACCGCCACGTCACCGCGGAGTGTTTTTTACACAGGATCCGAGACTCGGTAGCACGCCTTTGTACAGTGGCCCTCTCATAAACAACGTTTGAGTCCTGAACCACTTTTCTTCTTTCCATCCAAGGAACTCACTGGTTTTATTGTTGCTTTTCATCTTTACCCTTTTAACAAAATTTTTAAACTTGAAATGTTATTTACTTTTTTTTTATTTATCTTAGCATGGTTTTTCAAATAAAAATTTTTAATCTTTTGTCCAATGTATTCATGTTGACCTTGAAACTATAAGTTTTAAGCACTTCCTTAAATTTCCCTCTGATTGAATTTTAATGCAATTTTCGATTGATCTTCTTAGGAAATTTTTATTTATATGTATATATATATATATTATGTGTAGAAAGTAATGGTTTGTGTCAATCTCACTCGAATGACATTTCAAACGGTGGTGATTATAAAGATATTATAAAACTCATGAATTGTCTTCGACTTGTCTAGATCCAAAAAGTTGGCTCTCAGATCGAGAGTTGACTGGCAAGGGTACTTCTGTCAAAAAAGAATCATTTCGAAAATATTTAAAGATTGGAGAAAACATTTATAAAATTTATATGTTTATATTACTAAATTTATATGTGCTAAAACTACTATGATAAGAACAACAAAATAAAAGTCTTGCAGATTACATAATTTTAAATCCAAACATCAAATTTATATGATCAAATATAAGTTTTTAAATTATATTTTAATTATCATTTTTAAATTCCTAATCCAAAATCTCAAAAATCTTGCATAAACACCAATTGGTTAAGGTCAGGTCTACTTATCGAACAGTTCAAAATGCATGAAACTTATCAAAATGAATTGAACCAACCAAGGTTTTTTTTTTCTCTATTGAAATATCGTCCCAAATTTAAATTTTTAGATTGTAGTTCAATTTATATATAGCGAAAAAATAAGAAGAACTAGCAAAACAAATCAATCACACACACAACAAGAAGGCACACAATTTTTACATGAAAACCCTACGCGGGAAAAACTACGAGTCATACGCAGACCAAAAGAAACAAAGCTCTATGAATCAAACAATTGTAAAATATACTCACAATCTCTTTCGCAGTCTCCATAACCTAAGAACTGTAGTTCTTCTTGCACAACTTGACGTTGTCACAACTCCACACAGTTCACTGGTCTCCGTGCTTGATTCAACCAATTTTCTAAGAGAGAAGACAATCTTTTATAATAGATATAGGGTCAACAGTCTCTAAAACAAGAAGCTTCAGCATTATTGCTCTAATGAATGCTCTAAAGATGAAATGGTCTCTTAATTAGGTATTTTAGTGCACATGGGGAAGCAATCAACATAATCACACACATAAAGAACAAGAAAACCTTACAATCATGACATACAGATTTTATACAGTCCACCATAAAAGGTTATCTCTAAGAGCTATAAGCATCTTACTCGATTTCACTATGAAAAATACTAACAATTCATTACAAGAACTCTCTCTCCTCTAACACTTAGCTCATCAATCTTCATAGGTTTTAATTTTCCTCTCACAGCACCATACCATACATGGAGTGTTAACACCACGGGAAAGATAGTTCACACCTCTCCACACCCTACATAGCCCTACATAGTTAACACAACAGGTAAAAGATTTGTCACATCTCCCTCACAGAGTCTCGAGTCACATTATATGAATATATAATATATGTTTTCTTGGCCACCAAAAAAGCCTCGATACAAAAACCAAATTACCCTTGATCCTAACTTGGTCATTGGCTAGACCAATGAACCAATTCGGCTAAATCGGAATACAAACATAAACCTAATAGTATTCCATACTCAAAACAATGAGAGAGATCTCTTAAGGTTAAGAAAAATACCATTTAAATAACCCACAATTCATGTCTTAGAGTTAGAATTTGTATAGAACACAAAATACCAATTCTTGCACAAATAGAAAACAATTTACAAACATGAAAGAGGGTTTTATTCGTCATCCGCTTGATTACATGTAAACAGCTCTTCAAGTGTGCGATGAAAATTCTCAGTTATTTCAATTCAATACAATTTTTGTCAGGTCAGCACAAGCACTTAAAGACTTAGCTTAAGCAAGTAAACTTCTGTCTATAAGTTAAAAATTTGGATCCAGCTGCCCGAGCACCCGTGAGAATCTGCTCAAGTGCCTTTTTTCTGGTTCTTCACTTCAACTTTTCCTGCAACACAAACCATAGTCTATTTAAAAAAAGAAATATAAAATTATAATTCAATGATCCAGAGTTTTGTCCAGTCCATGAATTTACTTAATATATATTTGATTTGATCATTCATCTAATCTGGCGTGAGTCAACAGTCAGGTGGCCCAACCCTCTCACCTTGCGTCTTTTGTTGGTTTTTTCATTTTTTATTATTTTTTTGGGCCTTGGATTATAACATGCGAGGGCGAATGATACTGATAGCTTCACGTATCTTTCCTTGGAGAAGTATATAATTGGAGTGAAAGGTGATGACTTATTACTTATCCTCTCTCTTCTTACTAAAATTTGAGGATTTTTATTGAGGCTTCTAAGGCTTTTTGTTTTTTTTAACCCCAGCCTTAGGTGGGCTGGAATCTCTGGACCTCTGATGAGGAGAGATACTTTGGGTGAGATTAGATAATCTTTTTTTGAGAAAAAAAAAAGGCCTGGGGTGAGGCAATGGGTGATAAAAAGTGCTTTATTGAGAAAAAAAGTTCTCGGTAAGGAAATACATCCTCGTGTAATGAAAAGTATCTTGTTAGGTTTAAACTTGGATCAGGCAGATAAAAACCAACACCACTTACTACGAAGGTAAAAGATTGTTCTTAATTAAGGCTTCTAAATTACAAAAGCTTTTTGCAAGGGAAGACTATCGTCAACTGTGTTTGCAGCATAAAAGTTTTCAACATCTAAAACTAGTACATTCAGAGTTCATGAATTCATGGTATGTGAAAATTAGCAACCTATAAGATTTCAGATCCACTGTATCTGATTAGTAATTCCATTTAAGGCTTTAAATGATAAGTAAGAGACCGTCTTAAACTTGACAATTATAAGATCTGATGTTGCAATATAACTAAACTTTATAGCTTTTTTTTTTATTTATAGTATTTGATGGGTCAATGGTCTATGGTCCCCACCAAAAGTCCCATCCAAAGAATATTACAAAGCGTGATGCATGGAACGGCAAACGTAGAAAATTTTTGTGGGAGGGCGTGGGTCAAAGCCTTATCCTTACGCGTGTTCAAAAACTTCTGCTTCGTTCCTTCTGCCGGAAAGCTTTTTTCAGTACGATGCAGACACCTGGAAACTTCAAAGGGGCTACATGAGGTAAGCAGTTACGTGGCCAGCCTTCCAGAAGAATGTTTTTTTTTTTTTTTTGGTCTTTTTGTTTTTAAAGCTTAGATGGACGAGTGCTTTTGTAACTGCCCATTTGGCTGTGGTATCTACTTGGGCCCCTTGGGAGCTTGTTGGTTTTTTTGGTAAAGGGTCGAGTTGGGGCGATGCATGTAGAAAATTAAAAAAAGGATAAGAAAATAAAGAATATAATGCGATAGAGAGGAGGCAGCGAATAGATATGATCGCTTACTAGGGTGCGGATGGGCCGGCTAATCCAGGGACCAGCGACAGTGGCTGGTGTTCGGACCTTGGTTTTAAGACTTGGTCGGATTTGAATTTAAAATTTAAACCCAATCAATTTTTGTATCGAGCATGGATTAGATGTCATAAAGCCTGTATTCGGGCTTGGCCTAGCTCAGCTCAAGCAAGATTGGTCAAAAGAACTTAGATAGTATTTGACTCACATGAATGATTTTGGCCTTAAATGGAATGGAAGTTAGAATGGATCTGAAATGGAATGAGTTAGAAATGGTTATTCCATTCCATGATTTATCTTTGGAATGGTGGAGGGAATAGAATTCTTACTCATATATTTATGTTTGGTATGCATGAATCAAAACATGAATGGAATAAAATATTAAGTATTTTTACCAAAAATATCTTTATTTTTTTCTTCATTTTTTGGGTATATGACGGTGAGGGCAGTGGTGGTGGTGGGTGGTTAGCGATGGTGGTGGGGGCGATGGTGGTGGGTGGCTGGGTGGGTGGCGATGGTGGCGGTGGGTGGTGGTGGCGGTGGCGGTGGGTGGGTGAAAGTAGCATTGGGCCTGTGCATTTTTATTTCAATAAAAATGAAAAGGAGTTTGAAATGGAATGACCATTCCTCACCCCACCCCGCCCTGTCCCTCTCCTAATGGAATGGCTATTCCCTTATGTACGGGAATGGTGATTCCTCTTGAAATGAGTATTCCCTCCATTTTGGATGAACCAAACGCAAAAATGGGCATTCCGATGGAATGGTCATTCCATTCTAGCCCTCATTCAAGTGAACCAAATGCTACCTTAATGGTTATAGTTTAGTTGTTGTAGTTTAGTAAAGCCTAGGAATAGAAAGCAGGCCTTGTGGACAGTGGCAAACCCAGGTACATGAGTCTGGGGCCTGAAGCCTCCACCCATTTTTTAAAATTGTTTAAAAAACTCTTATAAATTTTGATAATTAATATGGTTTTTTTAACATTTACCCTTTCCCAATATTTCTTTCACATAAAGCCTCCCCTAGTTGAATTTCCTAGGTCCACCTTTGCTTGTGGATGAGGCGCCTGCTCCAATAACACCCAACCAGTATTGAAACTTGGTGGGGGCCCTTTCATTCATACATCTTGGCCAATGGGCAAAATAATAATAATAATAATAAATAAAATACCAGCAAACTTGGGCCTCACATTTCTAAGATGGGCCAACCTCAGGCCAACCACTTATAACCCTTTTGGGGCTTGGTCTAATATAAGTCAGTGTTTTTAAATTCAAGTTAATCTAGATATTCCTTAATTTATCCAGATTACCAGGTCATGAACACCTCTAATGATTAGAAAGTGTTATTATCACATGAATTGTCGCATTGTTATTATCATCATATTCAAAGTCACGTCTCTATTATGTTGGGGTTTGCTATATGAATTTTGTTTCTTCATTATGATCTATTTTGAATTAGATATTTAAATTAGTTACGCTTATTTAGATCTATTATTACTATGAGAGTGTCAATATAAATATAAATAGGGCTCGTGCACTTTGTGTGCATCTTATTTGAGCCCTATGTGTGCATCTTATTTTTCACATATTACATTGTCGAAGTGGTTTGAGGTCATTTATATTGCTAAGTTTCATTATTTGGACAATCAAAATTGGGTTTTTTATTTAAAATTTTTTAAGTTAACCACAACATAGTTAGAACAATGCGACAATCTTCATGATGATAATGCTGACGGCGACTTCAAATTCAAAAATTTTGTGTTTAATAATACAATAAAGCTTATATGTTACCTTTTCATTTTACATGTTCCCTTTTCATTTTACAAATCTAATTGCAACAGAAGTTTAGGTAGTTAGTAAACTCAATATCTTAGTAAGTCATAGAAAAGTCTAGTTGGAATCTTTACTTTTTCTATATGAAATGTTCCATACATGAGAATTTTAATACAATGTGAATTGAAGAGCCGATAGCTCCAACTAGAGATTTGTTAAGTTCAGAAATTTGCATGATTTAGGCATCATTTTATTTGGATTAGAACTTAATTAGGTTAAATGCATCATTATTCATTCAATTTTATCATTTCATGCATTTTCACAAAGAATTGGCATTTGGACAATTTTTTCACATATTATGAATTAATTAAGAATGTTTGCAATTTTTCTTCAAAGAGTCTTAGTTGAAGTAGAACTCTATCTGGATAGGGTCCTGCTTCAATGTGGACTCTTCAGTCTTTAATAGGTTTAATTAGGATGTGCAAAAAATGAAATTTGTAGGACCTATAGAACCTTGGGATGATTTGGGTCGCACTGTTTGAAAATCCACACACTTAGAGTTCATCTGTCCATGGATCCCACCGAAGATTAGCTAAGGCTTTTAGAAGATCTTATCTCATCCTATTGTGCCAAGGAATATTCTTCTAACTTGGCGAACAAGTCACAACCACTGTGGAAATAGAGTCTACTGCCAATTAGAATTTAAAATTCTATCCCATTTTCTTAGGATAACCTATCTTAAAATGACCATAAGCCTTAATCCAGACATTAGAACGATATAAATGACCTACCATTGGAAAGCTCTTTCAGAGTAGATGTGCATGGAGCTCAAAATTGTACAAACCGGAGCTAAAATGAGAAAGTTATAGGCCTAGAAAATTTCAAGTACATTTTTATGCGGGATTGCAATTGTATCTACACTATTGAAGTGTAATTGCTGCACATCCCTATGTGGACCCTTATATAAAGATTAGAAAAGAATGTCAAAAGCTTCCACCTCATCTTATCTTCAAGATCTCTCTAATTTTAGGAGATAAACTGATCAACATAGACCCCAAATGCAAGGTCTCGATGTAGTTTTACCCGATGAGTCCGGGATTGTATCCTCAGGAAGCTGGTATTCGCAGAAAACCTGTCCTGATTGAAAAAAAACTAAAGCTATCCTAATAAAATCTACAAAAATACACACCACTACTTCTGAAAATTAAAATTAAATTAAAAATCCAAATCTGAAAAAAATTACAATTTAAATCTAACCTAAAAAATTCTAAATTAAAACAATCCTAAAACTAAAACTGGAAGACAATGAAATAGATCAAACCACCAAATAAAAGAATAAATAACCATGCATTAGATAAATAAAAAAATAAAAAATAAAACATTCATATATAATAAAAAATAATGAAAAGAATGCTAGTCTCTCTTATTTTTGGAAGATTAAAGCACTGTATTGGCAGAATAAAAAAAATATACAAAAACATCGCACCAAGTGCGTGCTGTCACCACACACAAACATACGGTGCCGATCCAAGGCGGAACACCTTTACCTCACTAATTGTGTATTTAAAATTAAATGAACCAATACACCCAATAATATCCCAAAACTAATTACAACTAAAGAAAGAAAATCTACCCTTACCCTAGATTAAGACATAAAAAAGAGGGAACTCTGCACGCAGTCCAAGCTCTTATCTTCAATCTTCACACCAAGGAGGATTAGATGAAAGGAAAAGATGGAATGGAGAGGATGGATCCAAAAGTGGGCTTGGCCAAACCCCACTTGGATTATGATAAGATGGGCTTGTGGAGAGAAGAGATGGCGTGGTGGGACGTATGACGAGTGAAAAAATAAATGAAAAAGAAAGAAAGATGGAATGGGCGTGAGATGTGGTATATGCTCCTTGTACTTCCTTTCCTTTATATATAAGAATATGTGATGGATGATGGGAAGTCTCACAAGGGAAAGATGGAAAGAAAGAAAAAACTAGCGTCAATCTTGGGTAAGAATAGTAAGTTGAGAATGGGTAGGAGTTAATGACGTGTGGAATGGTTCCTCTTTGGTCTTGGAGATTGAATTTCCAAATATATATATATATATATTAAAGAGGGAGATAGGGAATGGCGTGAATGATGGCTGGATTTGATAATTATGAATGGGGCATGATTGGCATGGGACTTCTCTTCCAACTGAAATTGGGTTTCCATATATTTATATATGCAAGAGAGAGAGCAAGTGGCATGGAGTCTCCTTCTTTTTCTATATTCTTTTTTTTTCATAGAAAGTATATGATGGCATGGTGTCCAACCACTTTTTGACTTCTTTCCTTCCATAAAGAAAACTTCATAAAATTAGCTCCACCTTGGATTTCTTCCCAAATAATGTCTTGGCTTCTAATCTTTTATGCGGGTCCCTTTTCTTTAATTTTCTTGCACACAAAAGTGATTTTTTAAATTAAAATAACAATTTTGGTCGAAAGTCATAACTGCATTAATGCTGGCCCAATTCACATAAAATAACAACATCAATCCACATCATTGATCATGATTTAACTTGATAAAAACTTTTGTCATTTTTTTATGCAAAATCATGAATTTGTTCTAAAAATATTAATCTAAAAATGTAAAGTTTCATGATTTAATGAAACATGGAGGATTTTCAATGATTTTTGCAAGAAAATTCTAAAATGAATTTTAAAATCATAAAAACATAAATTCCAACAAAATGAATAAATTTCTAATGAATAAGTCCTTAAAATTCCTAAAAATACACATAAAATAATGCATTTTTATGGACTTATCATAAACATAATCAACAAGCAGCAAATCTTATCTCTCAATCCATCAAAAAGAGGTCCAAATTCAATGAACTTGAGAGCTAGAAAACTATAAAAAGAGGTCACCATGGGAGTCTTCTCCTCATTCCCAGCTAGATCTAGAATTCCCGGATCCCTCTTTCCATCTCTTCTCCACCTCTCTCCCTTTCATTAATTTATGTTTTTATTTTAAAGGTATTTTGAAGCCTTATTTCAAAAATTAGGATCTAAGATAGAGAATTCTGAGAGACCATTGTATAAGAAGAAGATATCAATAAAGTTATTTTTAAGGTTCTTTGTAATGGCAGGATGAGTTTCTGATTGGAGCGAAAGATGAAGCTAAGTATTTTAATAGTCTAATTTATATTTGTTATTTTACTCTTTTCTAATTGTCTCTTGTTAATGTGCTTTTAAAAGATAATAATAGATCAGTCTTTATGTCAAAGGCAAACTTCTTATTTATGTTCTTAATGAATACATTTTGATCATTTTATAACTTACATTGAAAGATTATGCTCTTTAACTCCGTCAGTTTTGCTGCCGGTCCTAAGCCCGAGTAAAGGAGGAGGTAGGTGACAACCAGCGTAAAACTTTGTCACAACCCAAATATGAATTCTGAACAAATGATATTTCACGATAAGGCTAGAGCATTCCCCGCTTTAAGCGACGCATTGCAGCATCGCCCGGCTGCAGTGAAAAGTGTGCAAGGGCTACCGCATGACTTTGGGCTAATGCGGTTAAAGAAGTTAGTCCATGAGAAGAAGAGGAGGAATAGGAAAATTAGACTTGCTACTTGGAATATAGGAACCTTGACAGGCAAGAGCATGGAGTTGGTTGAGGTAATGAAAAGAAGAAGAATTAGTGTAGCTTGTATACAGGAGACAAGGTGGAAAGGGAATAAAGCTAAGGAGCTCATGGATGGGTATAAGTTTTTCTATGCAGGAAAGAGTAATACAAGAAATGGAGTGAGTATAATTATAGATAAGGATTTAAAAGAGAAAATTGTGGGGGTAAAGAGGTTTGGTGATAGAATTATAGCAATTAAACTAGTACTAGAGGAAGGCATAATTCATATCATTAGTGCATATGCTCCCCAAGTAGGACTAGAAGAAAGTGTGAAAAGACAATTTTGGGAAGAGATGGATGATTTAATGCGAGAAATCCCAAATAGTGATAAAATTTTCCTTGGAAGGGATTTAAACGGGCATATAGGAAAAGATAATAGAGGATATGAGAGAGTGCATGGAGGGCATGGATTTGGAGAAAAGAATGAATTCGGAAACACTATATTGGACTTTGCAGTGGCATTTAATCTTATAGTAGCAAATACTTACTTTAAAAAGAGAGATGAGCATTTAATTACATATAAAAGTGGGAGTAATAGGAGTTAGATAGACTTTTTTTTAGTTAGAAAACAGGACCGATTGGCTTATAAAGATTGTAAGATTATCCCAGGAGAGAGTTTGACTACGCAACATAGGTTTGGAGTTTTAGATATTTGCATTAGAAGTAAAAAGAGAGCAGTAGTAAACAAAATATACCCTAAAACAAGGTGGAGAGATTTGAAGGGGGAAAGAGCAAATATATTTAAGGACAAAATGATTGAGAAATGAGAATGGAATATTGAAGGAGAAACTACAGTAATGTGGAATCAAATGGCTAATTGCATTAGGAATGTTGCAAAGGAGGTACTTGGAGAATCAAAAGGGAAGAGACATATTAATAAAGAAACATGGTGGTGGAGTATGGAGGTTCAGGAAGTTATTCGACAAAAAAAAAAAAGCATTGCTACAAAGTTTGGCAGAGGACTAAGAGTATAGAAAATTTTGAGTTGTATAAGAAGGCAAAGAAAGAAGCTAAGAAAGTAATAAGTAGTACAAAGTTCAAAGCATACGATGACCTCTATAATAGGTTGGGAACAAAAGAAGGAAAAAAGGATATTTTTAAGCTTGCAAAAATAAGAGAAAAGAAAAGTAAGGACTTAGATTATGTCAAATGTATCAAGGATAATGAGGAAAATATTTTGGTGAAGGACAGCGATATTATAGAAAGGTGGAAAGAATATTTTAGTAAACTTTTAAATGAAGAATATTTGGGCGATACAAGAGTGGAGGAGGATACTTCATTACAAGAGTATACTTTTCTCCGTAGAATTAGAGGGGTGGAAGTGAAGGAAGCATTGAAGCAAATGAGGACAGGAAATGCAACAGGCCCAGATGGTATTCCGATAGAGGTATGGAAATGCTTAGGAGAGGTTGGAGTAAGTTGATTATGTAGACTATTCAATAAGATACTTGTGACAAAAAAAATGCCGGATGAATGGAGAAGAAGCATTGTAGTACCTATATATAAGAATAAAGGAGATATACAAAATTGTACCCACTATCGAGGGATTAAACTTATGAGTCACACTATGAAGTTATGGGAGAGAATAATAGAGCAAAGACTGAGAAAAAAGACTAAGATTTCGGAAAATCAATTTGGTTTTATACCAGGGAGATCAACTATGAAAACTATCTTTTCACTTAGGCAATTAATGGAAAAATACCGAGCAAAGAAGAAAAATCTACATATGGTCTTTATCGATTTGGAAAAAGCCTATGATAAGGTACCGAGGAATTTAATTTGGTGGGTCTTAAAGAAAAGGAATGTCCCAAGAGGTTATATTGAGATTTTAAAGGATACGTACGAAGGTGCAATAACAAATGTGAAAACCACACGTGGAGAAACGGGCGGATTTCCCATGACTGTAGGCTTACATCAGGGATCATCCTTAAGCCCTTATCTATTTGCATTAATTATGGTTGAGTTAACTGTGCATATTCAAGAAGAAGTACTACGGTGTATGTTGTTTGCAGATGATATAGTATTGGTGGATGAATCAAGAGAGGGTGTAAATACAAAGCTTGAGAGATGGCGGAGGGCATTAGAATCTAGAGGCTTTAAAATAAGTCGTACAAAGACAGAATATATGGATTGCAATTTCAGTGGACATATACAAAGTGTTGAAACCACTGTCAAAATTGAAACCCATGAGATACCACGTAAAGATTCTTTTCAGTACCTAGGCTCGATGATTAGTAAAGATGGGGAGATTGACGAAGATGTGGAGCATAGGATAAGAGCTGGATGGCTGAAGTGGAGACTAGCTTCGGGAGTACTTTGTGATAGACAAATGTCAACAAAATTGAAGAGAAAATTTTATAGGACAGTGGTTAGACCAGCTATGACATATAGAGCAGAATGTTGGCCAATTAAGAAGACACATATTCATAAGATGGATGTAGCGGAAATGAGAATGTTTAGGTGGATGTGTGGTAAAACTAGAAAAGATAAAATTAGAAATGAGCGCTTTCGAAAACATTTAGGGGTAGCACCAATAAGAGATAAGATTAGAGAAACTCGTTTAAGATGGTTTGGGCATGTTGAGCGCAGGCCAGTAATGGCACCGGTGAGAAAAAGTTTGGATATACAGGTGGATGGTCCATCAAGAGGTAGGGGTAGGCCGAAGAAAACATGGATGGAAGTTATTAATTCAGATTTGAAGAAGTTGCACTTATCGAAAGATTTAGCTCAAAATAGAAAGGAATGGAGAAGTAGAATTCATGTAGCCGACCCCAACATGGTTGAGATAAGGCTTTGATGATGATAATTGAAAGATTATGCTCTTTATATCTTTGATAGTGTATGCTTAGTTTGATAAGGGATGTTTTGGATGTTCATTCTTTTATGAGGTAAAGCAGGTCTTGAGTATTGATTTTATTTTTCTTAATTAAAAATTGGTTTTCGCAATAGTCAAATCATTCGTATAAGATATATTGATTTGTTTTTCATCTTAGTAATAATTAAGACAAAAAGTGTAAATTAATTGCACAAATTGAATTTTTTAATAAATTAGTAGATTTTGGCTATTTCGATTTATTTTTTATAGTTGTTATTAATTTATTTAGTTTCTGATTTCCATACCACACTTCTTTTTATTTTTGATTTCCTTTTGAGAAAAATTTAGATTTTTAATTAAAAGTTTCAAAAGTGCTCTCTATGTGATCAACCTATATTTGCCATTGTTTCAACAAGACAACTATGCACTTGCAATTTTAAGTAGGTTGATTAAATTCGTGTCAATTTTTTGGCGTCGTTGCTGAGTTGCCAATTTTGAATTTTTTTCTAAATCTAAAATTTTCTTATTATTTAGTATTTTAGTTATATTTAGATCCACGAGCATATGTAGGTTGCATTAATTTTCATCGTCCAAATAATTTTCTTTTGCATCAGTAATTTTTATTTAGTTTTGTTTTTCTGATTGAAAAAAATCTGATTTTTCTGATTTTTTTATTTTATTTTATTGAATTTTTGGAATTTTTAATAAAAAACATAAAAAACAAAAAAATTTTTAGATTTCTTTTAATTTTGAATTTCAATAAGTTAAAAAAAAGTTGATCATCTTATTAAATTTTGAGTTTTGCTTAGATAAGTTTTCAATTCTTAGGATTAGATTAAAGTGTTTTGATTAACTTGCTAACTTTTGAATTTAAGATAGGTAGAATTTTCAAAGTTGTTTCAATAAGTTAGAATTTCAAAATTTGAAAATTGTGATTAGATAATATTTAATCAATGTGGTTGATTTGTTATTTTGAATTCTAATCATATCTTGCAACTTGTTTAGATAAGATATGTTAAAATTTTAAATTTTTTAGATTAGATTAGATTAGATAGGATTTTGAATTACAACTTTTAGATTAAGTTAGATAGAGGTTTATTTTTTTTATTATCATAGGTGATAGGATTTACTAATTTTTGAATTTTCTTTTGATAGGTTACTTGCTGGAAAAGACTTAGAAAGATTGCTTAGAGACTGTTAGATTTGCTTTTAAGCAAATAAGATTGACCACAAAATTCAAAATTTGAAAATAAAATTTGCTTTAAAGATAAGCTTGCAAAGAGATAAGATTGCTTGGACTGGTTGTAAGATCCTTTATCCTTAACCTATGAATCTTTATTTGTAAGTGGGTTTGTGTGATATAAATTTTTGCAAATTGTGATTGCATGCTTAGCACACAAATTAAATTGGACCTACACACTTAGTTAAGGGCATGCTACCCCAACAAGATAAGTTTAATCATATTTCACTAGCATCTAAGTTTAATTAAAATCAAGTAGGAACGAGACTATAGGATTTGAGCTCAGGAAGATGAAGACTATTGACGGTTGCACCAGTTGCGTTCTTTGACCAAAGTTGATGTTTAGAAAAGCCTTTGCTCCTGAGAGTACGATAACTTGTCTATTCTAGGTACTAGTTTTTAAGCGGGTTCATCCACACCACTCCCTAGTGGCTTACCTGGTCAATTAAGCTTTCATAAGATCGAATTAGAGGCTCACGTGATATCTTCAACCAGTTAGGAGCTGTCTAGTTATCTAGGCTAACCCTATGATCTCTCTTGTGGTCAATAATTATGCGTGACTGCTTGTTCATCATACTAGGACCATTAAGACCCTGCATATGAGTTAGATTTAGTTGCTTCCTTTAAACGGGGTGGGGGGCAACTAATGCTTCCCTCTTACATCATGAACCAATGGGAATACATAACAAGGGGTATGCAATAGTTATGATCATCCATGGAATAACATGGCTAAGTTTTTTGCATATAATGGGCAATCCAGTGAGCAAAAAATTGATAGTGATCAATCGATGAGGGTCCCACATGATTACTCATATTCGACACAATCATTTCCTCCTAATATGAACATGTGGGGAAATGGGCTTAGTGAAATTCATAACATATTTAATTCAAGTTCACAAAATTACTTTCCTTATAATTGGAAAAATGGGCCCCTTATGGATCAAGAATATTGTCATTACAAATTTACTCTAGGTGGGTTGTATGAGTGTCCTTCCTAGGATATGCTATATACACCTCCATCTTCATGGTCATATGCACCATTTAATCTTCCTCTACCTAAATCGTCATATGAACCACCACCACCACCACAACCGGAAGAATCTTTAGAGGATTTTCTTTCGAAGATTAGGCAAAATACACAATTTATCAAAACCAATATCAAAGTCATGGAAAGCCTAAAATGCAAGCCCTAGAAAGACTAAAATCAATTAGTCTACTTGGCGAAAAAATAAATGACATCCTTAGAGCTGAAATAGAGTTTCAAAAACATGATCCGACAATTATTTAAAATCCTACATATGTGGATCACACAAATACAATTTGGATATCTGAGCGTAATAATGAGCTTGTGGATGCGGGTATTATAGTTGAGCTGGAACCTGACCCATATGAGCCCGTGACACCAATACCCCCACAGTTTACCCAAATTAATTAGGATTTTGAGGATTCAATTATTTTGGATTGTTCATACTACGAGATTCCTCATGAGATCCCATTGGATAATCCAATTAGGTGCGTTCTTGAAAAAAAAAATACATGTCTTTGTGGAAAATGATGTGGTAATGACTATGCAACTAGACGATATCATTCTTATGGAAATTGCCCATCCAAATCTTGGGTCCCATAAATTGCCTAAAGACATGGAAACCCATTGTTTAGAAAAAATTTAAGAACTTGAGGAAATTAGCCCGATTCAGACCCCCAAGTCTGAAATTTTGACTACAATGTGGTTTTGTTTATAGTTTCAAATCAAGATGTTGTCACCAACACTTGTATGCCCATGCCAAGGAAACCGGAAAAATTAATTTGGTGGAAATATTAGCATGGGAAGACCAACCACCGCCCTATTTTTCATTGCTACCTCTTGTTATAAAATTGAAAGATCCATTCTTAAGGGAGGAGGAGAAATTCTTCATGGGGGCATTTTCTTCACCAAATAACAGGAAACATGTGGTCCTCATGTTCACTAGGTCAATATTCTCTTGGTTATATCCTTTTTAGTACTTCTTGTAAATTGTGTGAAGGAAAATTTCATTTGAGATTGGGTGGATTCCAAGTTTTGGATCTCATAGTGTACATTTTTCTTTTTAAAATAAATTTTTGTTTTCATGTTAGTAGAATAGCTTCTTTTCTTTTCATTAGGTGCTTACTTTTGTATTTCCCTCCATCATTTAATCATTCATCATGTTATTTCATTCATTTAGATGCTGCATTTCATGCATAACATCAAGGAAAATGTTTAGCTTTGGTTGGGAGTGAGAACAATCACCCTTGTCCATTTTTTTCGAACATTTTCTTTTTTAAATTTTCTTTTATACTTAGTTTTTAGTTAAAATTCTTCAATTTTTTTTCAAATTTTTTTAGCTTTTAATTTTTTTTAGTGTAATCCTTAACAGGAAAGAAATAGCATGCTATTGAGATCGAGAATCGATTAGTAAGACCAAAGAAATTTGGTTTGAGATATGTTACATCAATAGGCAATTGAATGATTTCTTATTGAGGTGATTAACTCATCTGGGAATTTGACGTTAAAAGACCCCTGTGTCAGTTTTGGGTGGACCTATTTAGGTTGTATTTTTTTTTATATCTTTTGTTATTTAAAAAAAAAGAGAGTTTCAGAAAAAGAAAGTTTTCAAAGGAATTGAAGCAAATTGAGAATATATAAGGAATCTGGAAATTTTCAACTTTTAGAAGGAAGTGAAAAGAAAGTCCACTTTTTTTGAATGACGAAACCTATTAGAAGATTACTTAAACTTGTCCCCACTATATACACTTTACATTTATCGAAGTTTGGATAGGAAGCTAAAATGATTGCTTTCAGAATTTCTCTAAGGGATTCGATGGGAACTTGAGATTTAGTTCATAAATATTTTTCTTTCTTGGTTCATCAAAGAAAATTAATTCAGGTAAATTAGAAAAGGCTGCCTTTTGTTCGGGGATTAAAGTGTTTCTCCTCATTATTTTGCCAAAAATAAAAAAAATAGAAAGAAAGTAAAAAAAGAAAGTGTTGAATAATGTTTTGTGACTAGTTTGGGTTCGTAGCCTTTTTAACTCGAGCTAGTAAGTCCGTCGGGGTATGTCCATACCTAGTGCCCTAAAGCCATCTGGTTTGAGAGTTAATAGCCTAATACTCGTTACATGAGTCAAGTAGAAAGCCTAAGGGACCTAGACATTGCACCGTCACATGTGATTTAAAAAGAGTATGTTTAAAAAAAAAAAGAAGATGAAGAAAAAAGAAAATAAAATCAGAAAAAGGAGAGGAATGGAGAAGTTTTCCGGCCCTCAATAGCAGTGTGAAGCCGTCATAATAGCCTTGAGAGGAAGAAATTTAGTTTGGCTATATTTTTGGGGGATCGAACAATTTAAAGAAAAACTCTATTTAAGTGGCATTGCTGTGGAATATTCAAAACTGATAGTAATGTATATATTTATCATAGTGCATAAAAGTCTTGGTATGAATTTGACAAAGTTTTTTAAAATAGAATAGTGGACCGGGTTTTAAGAAGTTTGATTTTTTTTATCATTCCAGATCTCGAAAGTGTCTAATAGGAGTGGATTTTCTTCTGAGAACTTTTTTTTTACTTTTACTACTTTTGAAAAAGAATTTTGTAGGTATATTTACTATAAACCCTCACGAGGTACAACTTGTCTACTAGTGGAATCTAGGGGTTTAAGGGCTTATTGCATACGCTAAATGCAACCGAGAGTACCAGTAAAAATGGTTTTGCTTTCCTAGTTACTTGTTTTCTTAGATTAGGTCAAAGAACATGAAACTTTTTGTTTGCAACTTTTGCTAAGGGACTAGCAAAATGCTGGTTTAGGGGTGCATTAAGTTCATAAATTTAAATGATTTAGGCATCATTTTAGATTGTATTAGGGATTGAATTAGGTTAAATGCATCATTATCCATTCAATTTCATCATTTCCTGCATTTTCACCTAGAAATTAGCATTTGGACATTTTTTTCACATTTTATGCATTAATTAAGAATGTTTGCAATTTTTCTCCGAAGATTCCTAGTTGGAGTAAAAATCTGTCTGGATGGGTTCCACTTCAATGTGGGCTTTTCAGTATTTAATGGGTTTAATTAGAATGTGAAAAAAATGAAATTTGTAGGACCCACAAAACCTTGAGATAATTTGGGTCGCACTGTTTGAAGATCCACACGCTTAGAGCTCATCTGCTCGTGGATCCCACCGAAGATCAACTAAGGCTTCTAGAAGATCTTATGTTATCCTATTGTGCCAATGAATATTCTTCTGACCTGCTAACCACTGTAGAGATAGAGTCTATTGCAAATTAGAGTTCAAAATTCAATCCCGTTTTCTTAGGATAACCTATCTTCAAATGACCATAAGTCTCAATCTGGACATTGGAACGATGTAAATGACCCCATTGGAAAGCTCTTTCAAAGTAGATGTTCGTGGAGCGCAAGATTGTACAAATCCGAGCTAAAATGAGAAAGTTGAGGGCTTAGAAAATTTAAAGTACATTTGTAGGCAAAATTGCAATTGCATGTATACCATTGTAGTATAATTGCTACACATCCCTCTGTGGACCCCCATATGAAGATTAGATAAGAATGCCAAAAGTTTCCACCTCATCTTATTTCCAAGATTTTTCTAATTTCAGGAGATAAACCCAATCAACAAGCAGCAGATCTTATCTCTCAATCTATCAAAAAGAGGTCTAGATTCAATTAACGTAGGAGCAGAAAACTATAAAAGGAGGCCACCATGGGAGGCTCTTCCTCATTCCCAGCCAGATTTGTAAATCTCAAATCTCTCTCTTCCTCTCTTTTCCACCTCTCTCCCCTCTATTAATATCTATTTTTATTTTAAAGGTATTCTGGAACCTTGTTCCAGAAATTAGGATCTAGAAGAGAGAATTCTAAGAGACCATTATATAAGAAGAAGATATCAATGAAGTTATTTTTTAAGGTTTTTTGCAATGGCGGGCTGAGTTTCTGATTGGAACGAAAGATGAGGCTAAGTATTTTAATGTTTTAATTTATATTTGTTATTTTACTCTTTTTAGATTGTCTCTTGTTAATGTGCTTTCAAAAGATAATAATATATCTGTCTTCATGCCAAAGGCAAGCTTTTGGTTTATGTTCTTAATGAATAAATCTTGATCATTTATATTTACTTTGATAGACTATGCTTAGATCTTTAGTTATCTTTGATAGTCTGTGTTTAGTTTAATAGGTGATGCTTAGGATGTTCATTCTTTTCTGAGGTGGAGGAGGTCTTGAGTATTGATTTTGTTTTTATTAATTAAAAATTGGTTTTTGCAATTGTCAAATCGTCTGTATTAGAAACATTGATTTGTTTCTAATCTGAGTAATAATTAAGACAGAAAGGATAAATTAATTGCATAAATTGAACTTTTTAATAACTTACTGGATTCTGGCTGTTCTGATTTGTTTTGTTTATCATTGTTATTAATTTATTTAGTTTCTAATTTGCATACCATGCTTCTCTTTATTATTTTTTTCCTTTTGAGAAAAATTCAGATTTTTAATTAAAAAGTTCAAAAGTGCTCTCTATGGGATTGACCTGTATTGGCCACTGTCTCAACACGATAACTGTGCACTTGCAGTTTTACGTAAATTGATTAAATTCACATCAAGATCAATTCCTAGTTAGCTAGTTTACCTATAATCTCCTCGTCATTAAAGCCAATTGCTCAAAAAAAAAAAAAAAGAGTAAATAGATAAATCTAATACAATTATATTCTCTAAGTTCAACTTTGTGATATTTACTCTCCTTATTCGGGTGAGGATTTTAGGTTTTGGTGTCAAGAGAATACGATGAGCTTCTTGATGTAGTAAATTGTTAAAGTGGTTCAAAATCATTCTCAAGCAATAATTCATCAAGGTAGTGAATCTGAGTTTTTTTTATAATTTCCTAACTTTTTAGTCCAAATAGAGTTTCTTTGTTATTTAATGGTGTGCTTGAGTACATCCGTGGAAAATTAATTCCACAAAATTGTTGACTCATTAAAAATCATGCTCCATACTCACAGTGCAGGAGTTGAAATCAAAGATCAACCTGAGCGATGACATGGAGAATTCCACCAATAGAGGCTTTCACTCAGCTCAATCAAGGCATAGGGAAAGTCCTCATACCACTCGAAAGGCATAGAGAAATCTATTCAGGGCCCTTTACCTGTGACCGGACATGGACCCCACTGGTCCCTAGCCAGACATGGGCTCTAATTAGCACAGTTCAAGGTCAAGTCAAGGCGCATTACTTCTCAAAGGAAAAGATCTCATTCTAAAGGAGCATATAGTTCATACCGAAGTCATTTGCAAGGGTTTCACTACAATTCAACATGATTTGAATCCGGGGCCAACTCAAGTCATTGCAAACCCTTGGTTCTGAGGATGCAAATTGGAAATGCTGCTTCGAGATGGCCATAGTTGATGAAATCCATACACAAGCCTGTGCTTTTGTTCTGTGAGTACCTGTCCAAGCTTCAAGATAATTGGACACCATTTGGGCCTCAGCCCAACAAGGGCTCTAGCATCCATCATGTATGGAATGAAGGTCATACCTCTAGAAGGCCAAATTAGATGAAATTTATGTGAAAGCTTTAAAATGTGCTCAAAAGTAGTTTCAAAGCTATTGGAGATCAGTCGGGCAGATACAGAGAAAACAGTGTCCACACCCTCCTCACTGCCTGCATGAATGTAAGGGACTACAATTGGACAACCTACATGTGTCAAAAAGATGATGAAAGCCCTTCAACAGAATCAAAATGGTGTTAGAAGATATTCCCTCAAGTTTCATCAAAGATCAGACTTCATTTGGATTAAAGAAAGAGCCCAAAGGGGTCCATGTCCGGATGGGGTGGTTCCTAGCAGTTGTTTTCTATCCAGAGGCCGGACATGGGCCTCTGCAGGGCAGTTATGAGCAATTATTTTTTTTATTTCGATTCCAACTCTATAAATACACCGATGCGCGACACTTGGAGACACTTTTGGCATCCACGGCATCCCACAAGTCGCAGAGATCATCCTTTCCTCTTCCAAAGTAACCTATAAGCGCTCTTTCTCACCCACTAAAGGTGAGATTTTGCCTGAACCTCCATGCAACACCCCTTTTGCCTCTGAGTTCATGAATATTAATTACCTTCTGAAAGTGCTCCCTCAGAGAGGTAATTCGATTAAACCATGGCCTTATTCATCCAAAAACACCAAGAAAACCATTTGATGAGCAGTGTTCGCTTGTTCTTCTCACTAGGAGTATGGATTCCATTCTGATTGTGTACAGTCACATTTGGGCTTCATTCTGGTTCATAAAATTCATGAATTAGAATAGCACAACTTTGGTTACCAGCTTGACTCCCCTGGACTACATACAAAACAGTCCTTGATGAACAAGTGACGAGTTTCAAAGATCATTGTGATTCAAGGCTCATTCCAATCACCCAAAACCATGGTCAAATCATCCCAAAATCAGAGGCAGAGGATACATGAACTTTCGTAGTCATTTGGGACGGAGAATGAAAGAAAAAGAAGAAGAAACACGCTTCAGGCTTGCAATGTCCGGCTACCCGGACGTGGGCCTAGTTCATGCAGTTTTTTGTAAATTTCTACATACTTTGTGCTTTAAGTGTACCTTTTATTCATTTTTGACAAAATCCAAGATTAAATGGAGGGGTTTTAGATCGTAATTCATTAGTAATTAAGTGATAATTGAGACTGTTGATTAGAAAGGCTCAACCAGACACGAGGCAGAGTCATGATTTGTAACTCGACATACCGTTAATTTCTAATGCAAAGGACATTGGGTGGATAGCTCCAACCAATCCAGAATATTATCAACTAGAGGACAAATAGATCAACCCACGGGTCAAGTACTAGGCCAAACATGAGAGTACCAAGCCCATTGCTCTTTGGCAGGGCTAAATGAGAAAAAACTCGACTCCTTTTGCCGAAAGAGCAAAAATTCAGGTCTTCTCAGTTGGGGTCTAAGAGAATTGTTCAGTTGGAAGAAGTGGAACCAACAAAAGAGTCCACTTATTTTCAAAGTCCGAGCCACCAAACAAATTCTATTGTCCATGGAATCATCATCATCATCAAAGCCTTATCCCAACCGTGTTGGGGTCGGCTATATGAATTCTGTGTCTTCATTCCGTTCTATTTTTAGCTAAATCCTTAGATAAGTTAAATTTCTTCAAATTTGATTCAATGACCTCCATCAATATTTTCTTCGACCTACCCCTACCCCTTGATGGGCAATTCACTTATATAGCTAAACTTTTTTGCACCGGTACCATTATTGACCTATGCTCAACATGTTCAAACCATCTTAAAAGAGTTTCTCTAATCTTATACCCTATTGGTGTTACCCCTAAATGCTCTCGAAAGCGCTTATTTCTAATTTTATCTTTCTTAGTTTTATTACACATCCACCTAAGCATTCTCATCTCCGCCACCTCCATCCTATGTATCTGCGTCTTCTTAATTAGCCAACATTTTGCTCCATATATTATAGTTGGTCTAACCACTGTCCTATAAAATTTGCCCTTTAATTTTGTTGGCATTCGTTTGTCACAAAGCACTACAGAAGTTAGTCTCTACTTCAGCCATTTAGCTTCTATCTTATGCTTTACATCTTCATTAATCTCCCCGTCATCATTAATCATCGAGCCCACATACCGAAAAGAATCTCTACGTGGTATCTCATGGGTTTCAATTTTGACAGTGGTTTCAATACTTTAAATATGTCCACTGAAGTTGTAATCCATATATTCTGTCTTTATATGACTTATTTTAAAGCCTCTAGATTCTAATGCCCCTTGCCATCTCTCAAGTTTTGCATTTACACCATCTCTTGATCATCCACCAATACCATATCATTTACAAACAACATACACTATGGTACTTTTTCTTGAATATTTGTAGTTAACTCATCCATAATTAATGCAAAGAGATAAGGGCTTAAAGTTGATCCCTAATGCAAACCTATAGTCACAGGGAATTCACCTGTTTCTCTACATGTGGTTCTCACATTTATTATTGTTCCTTCATACATATTCTTAAAAATTTCAATGCAACCTTTGGAGACATACCTTTTTTTTTTCAAAACCTACTAAATTAAATCTCTCAGTACCCTATCATACGCTTTTTTTAAATCAATAAAGACCATATGTAAATTTTTTCTCTTTGCTTGATAATTTTTCATTAATTGCCTAAGTGAAAAGATAGCTTCCATAGTTGACCTTTCTTGCATAAAACCATATTGATTTTCAGCGATCTTGGTCTTTCGTTTAAGTCTTTGCTCCATTATTCTCTCCCATAACTTCATGGTATGACTCATAAGTTTAATTCCTCGATAGTTGGTGCAATTTTGTATGTTTCCTTTATTTTTATATATAGGTACTATAATGCTTCTTCTCTATTCATCCGGTTTTTTCTTTATCACAAGTATCTTATTGAATAGTCTACATAACCTATTCATCCGAACATCTCCTAAGCATTTCCATACCTTTATCAGAATATTATTTGGGCCTGCAGCCTTTCATGTCTTCATTCGCTTTATTACTTCCTTCACTTCTACCCTTTTAATTCTACGGAGAAAAGTATGCTCTAGTAATGAAGGATCCTCGCTAGTTCTTGTATCTGCCATATGTTCTTCCTTTAAAAGTTTGTTAAAATATTCCTTTCACCTTTCTTGTCCTTTAGCCGAATATTCTTCTCATTGTCCTTGATACATTTGACATGATCTAAATCCCTACTTTTTTTTTCTCTTATTTTTGCAAGCTTAAAAATATCATTTTCTCTTCTCTTGTTCCCAACTTATTATAAAGGTCATCGTATGCTTTAAACTTTGCACTACTTACTATTTTCTTAGCTTATTTCTTTACCTTCTTATATAGCTCAAAATCTTTCATACTCTTAGTCCCCTGCCAAACTTTGTAGTAATGTCTTTTCTCTCGAATAACTTCCTGAACCCCCATACTCCACCACCATGTTCCTTTATTAATATGTCTCTTTCCTTTTGATTCTCCAAATACCTCCTTTGCAACCTTCCAATGCAATTAGCCATTTGATTCCACAGTACTGTAGTTTCTCCTTCAAGATTCTATTCTCCTTTCTCAATCATTTTGCCATTAAATATATTTGCTCTTTCCGCCTTCAAATCTCTCCACCTTGTTTTAGGGCCCATTTTATTTATTACCGCTCTCTTTCTGCGTCTAATATAAATATCTAAAACTCCGAGCCTATGTTGCATGGTCAAACTCTTTCCTGAGATAGCCTTGCAATTTTTACAAGCCAATCGGTCATATTTTTTAATTGGAAAAAATCTATATGACTTATATTATTCCCACTTTTTTCGGTAATTAAATACTTATCTTTCTTTTTAAAGTAAGTATTTGCTACTATAAGATCAAATGTTATTGCAAAGTCTAATATAGTGTTTCCAAACTCATTTATTTCTTTAAATCCTTGCCCTCCATGCACTCTCTTATATCATCTATTATCTCTTCTTATATGCCCGTTTAAATCCCCTTCAAGGAAAATATTATCACTATTTGGAATTTCTCGCATTAAATCATCAATCTCCTCCCAAAATTGTCTTTTCACACTTTTCTCTAGTCCTACTTGGAAAGTATATGCACTGATGATATGGATTATGTATTCCTCTAACATTAGTTTAATTGCTATAATTCTATCACCAAACCTCTTTACCCCCATAATTTTCTCTTTCAAATCCTTTTTTACAACTATACCCGCTCCATTTCTTGTATGACTCTTTCCTGCATAGAAAAGCTACTGTCCATGGAATGTCTAAAAAGTTTAATAAGAGTTGACTCTAACATAAGATTGATGATATGATGAATAACTTGGGCATGTGGGGTATTTGTTCAAGCCAAACTGACCCAAATTGTATGTTGATAATTGCACACCTGTACTCAAAACTGACTCAAGTTAAAAACTAACATACCTGACCTGAACTCAATTAGAATATAAGGTTCCCTTCCCATGTGCAGCGCGGGTCGAATCAGGTTATCTATTGCTTATATAAACTTCATAAAATATAGAAAATATACGTGGTTCATATATAATATAAATAGACACATGTTCCTAAACTATGCATGTTTCAAAATCAAGGTTTGAACTGGTTTGGACCTTAATAAGCCAAACCCAAATCTCATTTTTAGTTGAGGCAGGCCATGTGGGTTGGGTTTTGCTGAACACAAGTGCGACACAATGACTCGATTCCCTAGATTAAAAAGAAAAAATAATTATCAGAAAAAATACTTTTCTTTCTTTATTTTTTTTACCTAATGATTCAGTGGTACAATATTGTTACGATCAGAATGGTCCCTGGGAGACCGCACGAAATGGGACGTACACCCAAATAAAAAATGAAAAATCATAAAAAGAAAAAAAATGATAACCTTAAGATTACAAAGAAAAATAATTATTGGAAAAAAATATAGTAAAATTGAACTTGGGACTGAACTTGCCTGAGCCCAAATGTTGTATTTGGCTGGGTCAGGCAATACAACCTGTCACTCATTTTCTTAAGATTTAAAAGAGAAATTATTATCTGAAAAACTAAAACCTTAAAGACTATAAAGAAAATTGATCATCACGGAGAGAAGTCTTAAGTTTAAAAATAAAAATCAACTATTTATTTTAAGATATTTATCATAGGTGAATGCCCAAATAAGATGAGCTAGATTTAGAATTTATTGTAATTAGGATTTCTCAATGAAGAGGTTACTTTGCTTATATATAAACCTCCTCTCCTTTGTATTTTGAGACACTAGAGATAATATAAGAAGCTCTCTCTATCTCTAATATTCTCTCTTTAAATTTCTTCTTTTGCAAAACATTATCAGTATGATCCATCCCATCATTTGGATCCATGTAAATTTGGGTTTCCCTTTCATGCCATTAGTCTAGGTCATTTGTCTGCAACATAGTTAAACAACAAGAACATCTGCAACATAGTTAAACAACAAGAACATACTTTCTCCGCTTATAAGCACGAAAGCCAAGGTAACATAAGAGGAGGAGAAGGCTATTCTTGCCACATACATCAACGCATGTTTTTCTACTTTTGGCTTGGCCCATGTGCAAATGATAGGAAAGGAAACCATCGATTTTTTCCTTCCATTTCTTTGCTTTTACATGGAACCGAAAGCATTCGAAGTTGAAAAGAGACAACACTCATCTTTTGAGCCAATCCAAGCTGATCCCTCACAGCCGAGCCGAGCCGATCATAGGAGACAAAAAGGGATGGCATTGCTGCGGCCCACTGCTTTGATGTGTGTGCAACAAAAGGTTGGGACTCACGGTGAATCATTCACCCCCTCTCTTCTTGACAAACAAAAGGCTAGGTCAGATCTAACCCAACCCAAACTATTTCAATTCGGATCCAAATTCAGCTTGAGCAGCAACATAGTGCTGATGTCAACACACGTTAATAGGTTGTACAGTCAAAGGCAAATTTGACTGGATTGATGGCAAAAACTTGTTTCTGCAATATCTTGATTATCCGATGTCCGATCGCAGATCCGTTTACACTTATGGAAAGCTCGCAAACAGATTTACACACTGGCAGTAGGAGGGGGATGATTCAACGGTTAATTAATTTTCTCCTTATTTTATAATCTTTTATTAGTTTGATAGTTACATATATGCATTTATCTTTATTCTTTTAAGTTCTGCAAGTATTTATAATTTTAATTTGAGTGATGAATGATTCATTGTCTCTTATCAAAGAGATATCATGATAGAATTGCAACTTATGGATCATAAATAGAGCTAGAAGTTATCTATAAGTAATCGAAACCCAAAGTTCTATATGATATTTAAA
This sequence comes from Sextonia rubra, assembly GCA_037013555.1. NCBI lineage: Eukaryota > Viridiplantae > Streptophyta > Magnoliopsida > Laurales > Lauraceae > Sextonia > Sextonia rubra. The sequence goes on from JASUAD010000011.1 coordinate 16,098,902, forward strand.
ACCAGTAGTTTTATATGGAATAAATAACTAGGATCTGACGTTCCATACCTTATTTTAGTCTAAGAACCAAAAGCTCTTTCTAATACGGACCAGAAGATCCATAGGTTATTCTAATCTAAAACTAGAAGTTCTCATATTCATAATATGAACCAGAGGATTCATATTTCTAATAAAACCTAAAGTTTGATGTTTAAATCCAGAAATAAAACCAATCAATATTAGGCCATAAAATCAAGCTTGAAGTCTTGATAGAACTTGAAGTTTTGATAGAACTAGAAGTTCGGATTTAAACCTGAAGTTTTGATAGAACCAAAAGTTCTAATTCAAACCTGTAATTCTAATTCAAATATGAAGTTTTGATAAAACCAAAAGTTCTAATTCAAACTTGAAGTTTTAACAGAACCAGAAGTTTTGATTGAAACCTGAAGATTTGACGGAACCAAAAGTTCTTATTCAAACCTGAAGTTTTGACAAAATCAGAAATTCTGATTGAAACATGAAGATTTGACAAAACCAGAAGTTCTGATTCAAATCTGAAGTTTTGCCAGAAGTTCTGATTGAAACCTAAAGATTTGATGCAACTAGAAGTTTTGATTTAAACTTAAAGTTTTGACAGAACCAGAAATTCTGATTGAAACCTGAAGATTTGATGGAACCAAAAGTTCTGATTCAAACATGGAGTTTTGACAGAATTAGAAGTTTTGATTGAAACTTAAAGATTTGATGGAACCAGAAGTTTTAATTCAGACCTGAAGTTTTGATAGAACCAAAAATTCTGATTGAACCCTGAAGATTTGATGAAACTAGAAATTCTGATTCAAAACTGAAGTTTTGATAGAACCAGAAGTTCTAATTCATGCCTAAAGCATTAATAGAATTAGAAGTTCTGATTCATAGATTAAAAAAGTAAAATTTTAACTCACGCTTGAATTCTTAACAAATGTCAAGCCTCGAGTCCGAGATTCTGAGATTAGGGCAACTCCCGAGGTGCGTCATATATAATCCCATGGTAATTCGTGTGAAACTAAGACATGTACGAACCACCACAAGGGAAAAAGGATGGAACTTACGTGTGAGGACTGACATGTAATATGTGTCCATTTAAAACATTTGCGGAAGCTTGTGTACTTTACTTGTACTTAACAATATCCTCTACAATTTATATTTTGAGATATGGTATTAAACATAAATCAAGTCTATGAAATTTCAATTGTAAACTAAAGATATAGAACTTGAAATAGTATTTTATATGAAACATTAGCCCATGCATATACTAACATGTCCAAAATACAAATGTTATCTAAATGATCCCAAAATACAGATATATGGTGTGACCAAATGCATAGAACCTAAATACAATCGAAATAAGTGACATACATACCCATCAAAATAAAGTAACAAAATAACGATATGACATAACGACATGATGTATAAACATAGTCTAACAAATGTTTTAACTTGTCATGTCCCAAAATATACACATGGCACTCTCTGAAATAGACAACTGTAGAGTGTTGTCAAAGTCCATATTATTATAATATACCTTAGGAAGTCTCTAGAAACTCTTCTACAAGTACATCAGAGGTAGAATCAATACTTAGACCTATTTGTAACACCAAGGATAGCACTGTAAACATAATGGTTTAGCAAATATAGGTGCATATAAAACTAACACGTTGTATCAATTAAATTAAAGACATATTAATTAAATGAAAGCAATAACGGAAGCTAGCACGTTATGCAAATGAATAGAGCATGAATATGAAATCATAATTGGGGATATAATAACATACTAGTTGGCATCTACGAGGCTATATTCTCTCTAAGGAGAGTGTTTATCATGCAGTAGGGAAAATTGCTAGGAGATCAATCTAGCTACCTGAGAAGCGCCGATCAACTCCTCCATAAACTATTGCAGTAATGACATAAGGAATAACTGAATTGGTTCTCTCAAACGTAATAAGGGTACAGTTATTTAGTGCCAACTCAACATATCAAGACCATCTTAAATTCTTATTATTCATACTTATCATCAATCGTAGCAATTATCTCATATTCGTACATAAAGGGATTATCGGTCCTGAGATATGATTCAATCATAAAAATCAGAATTAAACAAAGTAACTGATGATTAAACAATGCATACTTAAATGAGTTAATAGAGTTCGAACCCTCTCAACCTTAGCTATTCCTATTTTAGCTCACGAGGCTACAGTTAGTAGCAGCTCCATCTCTGATTTTACCTTAAGGTTCACTAAGAAAAAGAGGTATATAATTTAATTATATTGATGACAAACTTTACTTAAACAATATGAATATATTGAATTGGGAAGTTATCAAGGTCATTTACTAGCCAACCTTATGCTAAGACAATCCGTGTTTCCTTAGTCATTCAATAGGTTTATTCATAAAATGTCCGATGTCAATGTACTACTAAAATCTTAATATTACATCGTAAAAGCGATGGACGCCACTTCTTTTGCCAATACCCATGACGTGATGTCGGGAAACAATCGGAACAATTGAAAGGGATGAATGACAGCTCTACACTCTTCCTTCTTATTATTTGATTACCATTGTGCTATTTTAATTAAGGTAAATGTGCCATATCTAAAGCCCTACAAAGTCTTTTAAAGTCTCTAATTTTCCTAAGTTTCTGTATTCCTACATCTTAGCCGTGTGTACAAAGTTTTTATACTAAATTTCCCCGTAGTTACAACTTAGCCATATATTGGCTTACGGCTTAGCCGTATGTAGCTTATTGCTAGGCCACGGCTTATCTATGGCTTAACCGTAGTGCTTCTCATGGCTTAGTAGTGAGGTTAGCCATAGAACAAATGCTGGATTTTGGGTCTCTGGATTCCTAGCCGCACTGTATTTGTGGCTTAGCTGTAAGATTTAGAATTCTTGAAGCTATTAGCACAGAAATTCAATTCTCTACAAAACTTTTCCATTCAACTCCACTATGATTTTCTCTGTTCAAACTATCATCACACATTTTCAAAACCCATATTTCATTATTATTTCATAATCATACTCATTATCATTTAAATAATCACATATTCTTAATTCAAAGTGTGAAAGAGCTGTAAATTTGCATTTAGAGAAGAGTACTTTAAGAGTCAACGTAATTCAAACATGCATGAAGCAAACTTGCCTCATATAGTGCTTGACTCAATTTATCCTGTCCTTGGCTTAATGGTGGAGAAAATCCCAATCTCTAACCATAAATCAAACCCTAAATGAAAATGGATGAAATGGTGATGAGATGAGTCGCATGCTGTAACTTCGAGTTTCCTTAAATCATTTGAAACCAATGAAATACCATGGAGATAAGGCCCATACTAGTAGAAATCTTTAGAAGGAAAGAGAGGAGGGCTATGAGAGACCCTATGCTTGGTGAGAACACAAATAGTGATGGGTATGATGATGGTTACTCCAAAGCTACATGCAAGTTTCTAATCCCACATGCAATAGCTCTCATAACCAAATGATGAGAAGATTAAAGAAGAAGAATATAAGCTAAAATGGGGCATGTTCCCATAATCCAAGACTATTAAGGGGTAGAAGAAGAGATGGGGAACAAGAATCTCCCCTCCATTTAAGCATGCAGTCCTCCCAAGCGCAAGCAGGAAGATGAAAGAGAGAGTGAGAGCATGGAGGAGTTGCTCCAGCAGTTATTGAAGAAAGAGGTGAAGACCAAATCTACTGAAGTGAGGGTTTTTATATAACCCAATTTACTGGAATTACAAGCAGATCCAAAGGTTTACGAATTTTACAATTTGAGTCAAATGGACTCTAATTGAGCCAAAGTAGTTATTGAAGAAAGAGGTGAAGACCAAATCTGCTGAAGTGAGGGTTTTTATATAACCCAATTTACTGGAATTACAAGTAGATCCAAAGGTTTACGAATTTTACAATTTGAGTCAAATTGACTCTAATTGAGCCAAAGTGGATCCGGATTGAGTTGGGCCAAATACGAATAAAGACCCACATGATGAAACACATATGATGCAATTAATATGATGCTAATATGATGTAAAACCATGCAGATCTAAATTACTAGAAAGTTCTTGCCTACCTAAGTTTGGTCAATTCCAATCCAACTACTTATTCATGACCCGATTAAGATTAAGAATAAGACATATTAAAGCTAAAATACATGAATTAATATGAAATCAAGTTTAATTAATATAAATTACAATTAAGTTGGGTCAGGACCTTATAACAAACTAGAAATTATGATTCTTAAGTTGAGAACCTGACTTTTTAACTTTTAATTGACCAATCCTTCATTATTTTTTTTCATTGGATATTTAGAACCCGAAGTTTTATTTTATTTTGTTTTTTTACAATTGTTATTGTTAAATCAATCTTTACACACTTAAAAAGGCTCGATGATGCCATTAAAGAGGGAAATAAGATATCCTTAGAGGATATGATATAAGCTCTCATTTTCTATGCCATTATATCCCTAATGGAGAATATGATCACCAGAAGATGGTCATACCACCTAATGCTTAAAATAAATGCCAAACTAGTTAAACAGAATCCCTCCAGAAGAGGTAAACATAATTATTCCTCTAGTAAATATGAAAATAATCAACCCAGGAGATGTGATTAATAATCACTCAGCTCCTAGGAAAAGGAGAACTGAGCAATCATATTCTAATCATACTCCCGAAGATGTTATGACAAATCATACACTCTTGAAGAGGTACACCATTTTACTTAAGAAGAGGTCATGGAAAAATCCCCTCATTCTATAATTCCTGAAAAAGTTAAATGTCGTAGAAAAGACACTAGCCCTGGAAAAGACTTTAGAAGCACCTAAAGAGGAAACGGTACCCTATAATGAAGAGATCTCTATACTTTATAATTATTTAAGAGAAAGATGGAATAGAAAGGAAATTATCATCGATGATGTATTTGCAAATGCTGTAGGTACACAAATATCAAGGGAAAATAACCATAATGATTGAGATACAAAACCACATACTATAAATAAATATCAGCAAAGGAAAGATTGGCCAAAATGAGAAAGTGTCATCAAAGAAGGGTTAAAGTCTCTCAATAGACGTGGTCTATTTGGACCTATAGTACAAACCTAAAAAGTTGTTAATCTTGTATGTTACAAATGAGTGTTTGTAATAAAAATGAATGAAATTACTAGATACAGGGCAAGACTTATGGTACAAAGTTTCTTGAAGAAACCTGAAATCGAAAACATACACAGACATATACATGAAAATCCCAGAAGAATTTTCTTTGCCTGAAGCAAAGTCAAAGAGTACATATTCAATACAATTAAGACATTTATTATTTGGCTTAAGCATTTTAGAAGAATATGGTATAATTGTCTTAGTGAATATTTATCTAAGGAAGCATATGAAAACAATCTCATTTGCCTATGAATCTTTATAAAATCTTTTAAAGGATTCATTATAGTAAAAGTTTATGTAGATGACATAAATTTAATTACGACTCCAGAAAAGCTCAAAAAAATTATTGACTATTTATAGGAGAACTTTGTCTCAGCTGCAAATTGAGAGAAGTTCTAATAAGATATTTCATTCTTTGTAAATATGCTTGCTATATATAATTTTGTACCAACTCAAAGGCATTGGATTGATATCAAACAAATCCTATGATATCTACGTCTGTTTTATTTTTATGATTGTAAAAAATTTGAACTTTGGGGGATATGTAGATTCAGGATATCTTTCTGATCTTCATAAGGGTCGATCACGAACAGGTTATGTGTTACTTAGTCGTAATGTTGCCATTTCTTGGCATTTTATTAAACAAACTTTGGTAACTACTTCTTCTAAACATGCTGAGATTTTAGTATTCTATGAAGCCAATAAAGAATGTTTATGGCTAAAACCTCTAATTCTGCATATTCGTAGTTCTTCTCAATTACTTCCTTGGACATATATCCCAGGTATTATATATGAAGACAATGAGGCATGTATTCAACAAATTAAATAAAGGTGCAGTAAAGGTAACAAGACGAAGCACATTGCATGAAAGTTTTATTCACACATGAACTTCATAAGTATAATGAGATTAAAGTCAAACAAGTTTGTTCAAGAAATAACCTAGTTGATTTGTTTACCAAGTCATTACCAAAATTAATACTCCAAAAGCTTGTATATGATATCGGTAGGCTTAGAGTCTATCATCAAACAATGTCAAGGTTATTGTTGTCAGGAGGAGTAACTGATTAGGAGTAGGCGTCTTGAAGCATGCTACTCAAGACATATGTACGTTGTACTCTTTTTCCTTTTCTAGGTTTCATCCTACTGAGTTTTCTTAGTTAAAGTTTCAACGAGATAGCATTATGCACATCCAACACTAGTTCAATAATCCTAAAGAATGTTGTACTTTTTTTCCTTCACTGTAGCTTTTCCATTGGGTTTTCCTTTGTAAAGTTTTAATGAAGCAACTGTCATTGAATGGTGGTCATCCAAGGGGAAGTGTTATAAGATATTGGTCATAGGTTGATGCCTACATGAGATTAGTTAGATTTAGAACTTATTGTAATTAGGATTCCTGAATGAGGAGGTTTCTTTGCCTATATAAAAACCTCCTCCCCTTTGTATTTTGAGACACTAGAGATAATACAAGAAGCTCTCTCTCTCTCTCTCTTTCTCTCTTTTCTCTTTAATATTCTCTCTCTAAATTTCTTCTTTTGCAACACTATGAGAATAAAAAAGAAAGATTGGTTTTAACTGACACAAGTTCCACCCCATTACTCATTTCCCTAAGCTTAAAAAGAAAGTTGATTATCAGAAAAAATATATATCAACCTTAAATTTTGCAAAGAGAGAGAAATCTTGGTTAAAACTTAAAAAGTAAAAATAATTGATCAAAAACTAAACTAGGAAAACTGGGGCATTTTGAGAATTGAACTCTAGACCTCTTGCACCCTAAGCGAGACTCATACCACTAAACCAAATGCCCATGGACGACCACAGATTTTGAAGTTATAATTTGTTTATTATAGACATATCTAACGTGGAATATCCTCTAACTACAATAATTTTCCTCATAGTTCCATACAAATGGCATTGATGGCAGTGTGATTGTCCTTATGTGGGGGCCCACCTTAGTGTGTGTGACGAGACTCACTCATTGTTGATCCATAAAAAAATTACAAATGTTGCAGTGAAGATATTACAACCAAATTCCAAACCAAGAACACATAAACCTTGGGATTGTGGAATGTTAAGTCAAGTACTGCATCTAGATGTTCAGAGTTAATGTAATCTACTCAAAGACTTCAGATGAGCTCTAAGTGTCGCAGTTCAAATTTTAAAGTTAGTAAACTTTATTTGGTCATTTGACTCACCAAACTTCAAATTAAAGGTTATTGGCTCAAGGTCTAAGGATCAATGAACACACTTAAGCTTTTGAGTTACCAAAGTGGCTAAAAATCACATGACAACTCCAAATCCTGTTAAAGAATGATGCTTCAAATTTTCAAAGCATTTGAACTTCATTTCAATTCAAAGTCAAACATTAGTGACTATCATCCAACTCCTTGAGGTCACTACGATAATAGACACTTCTACATATAAGAATCAGCTAAAACTCTTCGAGGAAGCTTAAATTATGTTCAGGAGAAGCTCTGCAAAATTTCAGGTCAATTGGATGTTATTTGACCCAAAGTCAATCCTACTTCTAGGTGACCAAAGTTGTTGAAACTTGGACACAAGGTTTTAGTCATGCTCAGAAGTGATTCTACAAATTTTCAAGCCAAGAGGACTTCACCTAACCCTACTTCAACTACATATTAGCTAGGAGTCTATGACCACTGAGTTACGAGGGTCACTAATTAAAAATCCTACTTCCGGGAGCTCAAAGTTGATGAAATTATGATCAGGAACTCAAAAAATGTTCAAAGTCAATTCCTCAAAGTTTCTAATCAATTGGACATCACTCAGCTAGAAAACAAGTGACTGCCGGCAACGCAGGAGAATATTGACTTAGAACAAGCAACAAGTGAGTTACTGTTTGAAATCCTACTTCCACAAATTCAATGTGCATTAGCTTTGGATGGACACTTAAAGATTCCTTGACATCAATCCCTCTAAGTTTCAAATCAATCCGAGATCATTTGAGCCTCAAACAGCTAAAACAAGGGTCTATTTTCATAAAAAGTCAATTGGGGGGGGGGGGGGGGGGGGAGGGGCGCTTAACCGACTTAAGAAGGTCAAAACCGGGTGAAATTTTCTTTGACACAACTAAAATAGTGTTAAAAAGCACACCTCAAAGTTTCGTGAAGATCGAACATCGTTCGAGCCCCAAACAGCGAAAATGAGTCCCATATGCAAAAAACCCAAAATTAGGTCTGTCAATGACCACAGCTGCTGTCACTAACACCTTTAATGTTGTTCCTAGCAGTTTTCAGTGGTTTTCTCCACTTCATTTCAAACTACAACCTCCTATAACTCTCTAAATCACCTCTGGAGTCTATAAAAGGAAGGTTTGGCACTTGAGAGAGTGTTACATACACAAGTTCCAAGCAAATCCACACTAGTTCCAACAAGTTCAACAAGTTAAAAGCACACTAACAAGTAAGTTTCAAGCATCCATAAGGCTCTCAAGGTACTTCAAGCACTCCAAGTCCACTTCTTCTTCCCCTCTTCACTAACTTAAAGTGAGAAATAGTTCAAATAAGGAAAATAAGCATATATCTCACTTAGAGGAGACGAATGCAAGGACCAGGAGAATGAAATCTATTCCCTTTTGTTTTCTCACTTGGGAGGAATTTAAGCCATCTTGGAAGTTATGAGCAAGCCTCTTTAGACTTTATTTTGTTCCTTGAAAATTATAGGTTCAGAATAACACAACTTTGGTTCCATTTTGCTTGTATAAAGCACCCTTTTTCGATTTTCACAAAAACAGTGCATAACCAAAAAGTGATTATTACCAAAGGTTTTAGTCAATTCCACGGACAAATTAAGCATTATTGGTGGTCATTCAACACTCCAAAAATCGAAGAAAACAAGCTCTAGCACTTTGAAAGCATTACAGAAGTGAAACAGAATAGAAACAAAGGCGACCATTGTTTGCCAGTGACCATGGGCCACAGTCACCCCCTTCTTGTAAAATTTTTTTTTTTGCATTTTTGTCATTTTTTATATATTTTCTTATACTTTCCAAGTTTGGATCACATTTGAGACTAGGGGGACAGGTTGTAATTTTTCAAAACTTGTAAACAACCTGCATACCTGTAGTTAGGGCGTTTGAACCCATGTAAACAAAGGGAAAATAATGATGAACTATAATTATTTCCCATTCTTTTTAACACTTGAAGTGTGTGAATGTTGGACTCGAATCCATTGCCTTTCACACCACGTTTCAAGCGCGATCACTCATATGAGTCATGTCATGTGGAAACCTCTGTATATAAGTTTGGCCCAAATTTCATCTCAGGTAGAGACATATGAACTATCAAATTGAACCGATTGGAAACAATTAAACAATCCAAAGGTGCATGGCACTTTGTTTTAGGTAAAGCATGTAATAATCCAAAGGCTTATGGCACTTTTGTCAGATTGAACTATTTCTCTTAAAGAAAATAATTTGAAATAAAAGCAAAAGGAAGAGAAAATTAGAAATATCACTGATTGATCTCTTTCACAATGATGGGGAAGTTAAAAATGAAAAAAATTTGAGTTCATAATTAAACAGTATGAGAAGGGTAAGGACCCATGGGGGTGGGTTGTGTTTATGTTTTTCGATGATTTTGGGGGTTATGCATAAAAAACTATGAAATTTTCTAAAACTTTAGGTGATTAAGAAAAGGAAGCTGCTATATCTACACTAGTTTTGACTTTTCTTACACGGTTTCTCTTTATACACATCTGAGTAAGTGAGAGACATAGGTTTTTTTTATCTCTTTATAGTTAACACATTTATACAGGATACCCCCACCCATTCAAACACCAATTTATCTCGTTCGCTACACATTTTCTCTTCTTCCACTCTTCTTCCTTTGCTCTCCTTTCTCCTCCATTATCCAATCTCCTCCATTCCTCTCCATTCTTAGAAGGTAGGTTTTCTTCTCTTCTCCACCATTCTCAAAGGTGTTCTCTCTTCTCTTCTCCACCATTCTCAAAGATATTCTTTATTCTCTTCTCTACCATATTCATTGAAATGGGTTCTTGCATGTTTGGATTTGTTTAGAAGATGTATTTGCATCATTCACTTTGATTTTTGTGAATGTTTTGCCTAAATATTGTGATTTGGATCATAGTCTCTTTGGATTTGCAGTCAACTACGAGGCCGAACAATACCCATATTGTTCAGCCACATAGGGCCGAATAGTATGAACTATGTTAGGCCACATACAGTCGAATATGATGCATTGTGTTAGGCCATATGTGGCCAAACACAAGATACATGTTTGGCCATTTGTGGCTAAACATAACTCATTTGTTCGGCCTTATCTGGCCGAACAGTGCTCATTGTGTTCAACTAGATAGGGCCAAATGGTCGTGTTAGAGTTGAATACACTATTGAGAGAATTGATGAATATACTATACCTACTTGGTTTCAGTGATTAAATTAAATACTTATAGATAAGACTAGTAGTTTTAGGGATTGAGAAAAAGGTGTTGTTAACGATTTGAAGAAGTAATTGTTGAAGAACAAGAACATCCGAAAGTCCTGGGCTTGGAAAAGAATGAAGATGAAGATGATGAAAATGGTGATGGAGAAGAACTTATTGGGCTGAATGAACCTTTGTTATTGAAGAGTTTTCAAACACATGTTACAAAATTTATTTGAGAAAGAAAGCCATATTATTGTATTTTGGCATGATAAATATTATATTTTATTTCTTCATTAATGTATATTTTTATTTTTAGGACCATCTCCCACTCAAATGCTTGAGTCATGGCCAAAAAGTAACAACATGGCATTTGAACGAGTCAGGTTTTTTTAAACAGCAGATTGATAGATCTAGATCACCTCCATTGATTAGTACTTCTTACAAATCTGTCAATAAGAACCTCCTGTCAACTTTTGTGGAAATGTGGCATCTAGAGACTAATACGTTCCGTATGCCCTTCGGGGAGATGACTATCACTCTAGATGATATTGCCACCATTCTTAGGATCCCAATGACGGGGATGGCTGTTTGATATAATGATGGTTTTGGATTTGCTGAAAGTCAAGAACTACTGCACCATCCGTTAGGAGTTCAATGCACGGAGGCATATGATGAGCTTGCACAAATGCGGGGTCAGTCGATAAGGTTAAAACATAAGTTTGATGTAGTGATAGATGCATATGGAGAAGCAACCATTGTCCATGCAGTAAGAGCCTACTTGTTGTATGTATTTGGATGTAAATTGTTTAGTGACAAGAGTGACACACGCGTGTTAGTCATTTATCTTAATCTATTGATGGATGTTGATAGTGTAAGTTCATATACATGGATGCTACTACTTTGGCTAATCTTTATCGGCATTTGGGATCAGCTACCTAATATGAAGTGAAACAAATAGTAAGTTATTTGTCATTGCTAGAAGTATGGATATATGAGTATTTTCCATATTTTGCTCCAACCCCCAACCTCATGTACTTTCAACACCACCCTCGAGCATTACTTTGGCATCCTAGTAGGGAATCTAATAAAAATGGTCATCTTCAAACATTACAAGAAACGATTGATGAAATGGGTAATGATAAGGTATTGCATATATTCACATACTGAAGTGCTTTTGGATAAATATGGAAATCCTTAATTAGCTTAGCCAAAAGTTTATTATACTCTTTTATGTGGATGAAGACATCACCATATTTCAACTCATATTGAACTCGTCCCATATTTTCTTGGTTTCAAATAACCTTTTACATTTACTCAAAACATGTTTATTAATGTACTATGTGCACAATAAATGAGTATTCTTAAGGAATACACTGTCGATGGCTTTCATGAGCCCCAACTCTTTGTCTGTCACAATAACTTCAAGAAGAACACCATTAGCATCAATAATTATAGAATGTATTATACTCAACACCCATGCATAATTATTTTCACGTTCAACTTGAAGGTAAGCAAAGCATATGAAAAATATTATTTCTATAGATGCGACTCCAATAATCTCCAATAGGGGCAAACGATACCGGTTCGTCTTGTAAGTGCAATCAATTATCCAGACATATGGCAATGAATGCAATAATTCTAAGCTGATTGAGTGTGTCTAACAAATGTCGCTGACGGTGTTAGTATTATCGTAGTTCCTATGCCATTCAATATACTTATGCTCTGCCAAGTTGCCCAAGAGTTATTGCATTTGACTTCTTCCACTCTGTTCAAACACTTTCTGCCTGTAACGTGCATTGTAGATAGTCCTCATTGTGGTTACATTTACTTCACTCCTTTGTTTTAATGTAACCAAGATTTCTTTCGAATTAACTATGCTCTTTGATATATCAACTAACAACTCCATCTCTTCTTTTGATAATCTCCCTGCAAATGGGCGCCTTCTAGATACTCCATAGTCAAGTGATTATGTATAGTACACACAACCTACAATATCCAATCATCATCTGTAACCAACTTCTTGCCCTTTAATTTAAAAGGGCATTTATATTTCTTCGAACCTGTTTGCTTGATATTCTTTTTAGGGGTTCCCTCATCATTGGTTTTGTTATCACGCCCCGAACTCGAAATTGGGGATTTGTTGTGGGTTCCGAGGAATGACACACGTACCCGTAACAATTAGTGCCATGACAGGACACGTACGAACTATCACAAGGGTGATCCCACAGGTACGTGTGAGGAAGTTCCACTAAACACGTGTTATCAACATCAAGCATTTAAGCAGAAACCTGGAGATTCCACCTGCATCTGTATCATGAGCATCCATAAAACACTCATCTTAATCCATTAAATAGACAAGTCTGTTAATTGAATCCAACTACATGCATAAATATGGGAATACATGATAAAATACAATATCAAGATGCCAAACAATCCCTAAGTCCAATCCCAAAATGATCCCTGTTGCGCTCTGTTGAGGAGAATCACGAAAAGATGTCATCCTCGTTCCACGCGTTCACATCCCGAGGTAACACTGGGGTTCCCTCCGAGATCGCGCTGACTACCAGATTGGCATCGGGTTCAACACCTGTAACACCATGGTAATTCTAGTTAATAGACCGTTAAGCAAATATAAGGATACATGAGCTTAACATGTTAGATCAATGGAATTAAAATGACATACTGATTAAAAGAGATCAATATCGAAATCTAAGCACTGATGCATATGAATTAGCATGGATATGGAATCATGAATAAAGAATATATAATACCAATATCGCAACCACATCGACTATCTCCTCTCTAAAAGAGAGTAAACTAATCCTTGGGAAACCACCAGCGGCCGGGCCAGGACCGACTAGATGCCCGTGAGAGCGTCGACTCATTCTCCTAATACTACTGCAGTAGGCAACTGATAAACACTCCCATGGGGTCCCGTCGAACCTCCTATAGGGTATAAGCCAAGTGGCGCCGACTCTGAATACACTGGAAATAATCTGATGTTCTTGTTTAACGTATACTGATCTATTTGTATTCAGATAATTGTGCAATCAATCTTGTTGAAAATATCAATTAGAGGATCACAATTAAATAGAATACCTTTCATTAATAAGCATATTGGTATGGACGAACATGTTTGAGGTCAAGATTACTATCAATATGAATGCAATTAAGTTGTGGAGTCATCAAGGAAAGGTACTAGCCATTCCTATGCTAGATAATCCGGGTTTCCAAGGTCATTCAATATGATGTATTCATAAGGCATTCGGTGTCCTGGTATTACCATCTTCGGTGTTACCTCATGTATATAAAGGACACTTCACCTTATGGTAACCCCCATGACGTAACATTGAAAACTAACTGGAGAGTCAAGAAGAAAAGGGGTGACGGCTCAACACTCCTCTTCTCCATGTCTATTCACCGTTGGGCTAGTTGAGCTAGTAAGGGATCCAATTCCTAAGGTCCTATATGGTCTTATGTGGAACTTACAGCCTATAGTAGGTGTGGGTGGATACCTCGGTCTCATACTAGGGTTTAAGGGAGTAACCTACCATTAGGCTATCCCATAGACTATAGACTTTCTATAGTCAAGCATAGAATTTATTTTGGAATACTTCTCTAATAGTTACATGTCAGGTTTACCCGACCGATCGGGTGTTTTCTTGACCGGTCGGACCGCTTCTAGAAGAGTAATTCGACCGGTCAGGCTGAATGGCCAACCGGTCGGACTACCAGGAAGGCAATTCGACCGATCTGGTTTCAAGACCGACCGGTCGGCCCTGAAGCACTCTGCTACAGAAATGCTCAGTTTCGAATGGGTTCCCTCCTCCGATACACCATTCCACCTGCCACGAAATCACCCTACAAGCTACCATTCCACACTCTTGGGTTCCCTAAAGGACCATTATCAATTTATTCCTCAAAAATCATCACTAAAACACAATCAAATCCATGCATTTCCATTCAGCTGTAAAAAAAAGGGTAAAATCACAAATATCGTCAAGAATCAAGAAATAAAGCCATGCATGTAAAGAAAATGTATCCTTATACTTGCTTTAAGCTTGGTGCTTGACCCAAACTGATTTGCCCCTTGGCTAGATGGAGAATAAGCTTTCTAATGGAGAATCTAACACATGCATGAAGGGAAAATGAGAATGAGATGGAAGCATGTCGATAGATGGGTTCTCTTGACCCTCTTTGAACTCACTAACTCAAAGGAAGACGGGATTCCTTACCTCAAGCTTCCCATAAGCAAGAGGATGAGGACGGTGCCTTGATTCCAACGATTCCAACAAAGAGCAAGGAGAGAATGGATATGAAAAAGAAGACTCCAACTTCTTGCATGCAAGTATAACCACCTAAGAATGAGAGCTTGGAAGATGAAGAAGATGATGGGAAGAGAAGAAGGGGAAAACCGGCTGCAATTGTGACGGAGGAAGGAGAGGAAACAAGGATCGATGGAGGTTAGGGTTTATAGGAATGGAATTTTTTTGGAATTTACAAAAAAGCCCTGATTGTTTCTTAGACTTCCAAATCGAGTCAGTTGGGCTTAGTTGGGCTAAAATGAGTTAAAATGGAATTGGGCCAAACATAAAAGATGTCCCACAAGATGAAACTCACCCAATGCAACTAGTGTGATGCATTAATGATGCAAAACCATGAAAATACTAGAATACAAAAGGTCTTGGACTATCTAATAAGGTTTGAACTCAACCCAACTACCTATCCATGACCCAAACCTTTTGAGACTTGGGCTTAATTAACCTAACTACATATTAATTAGAGTAAAACCAACTTAATTACTATAAATTATAATATCTAGGGTTGGGACCTTACATTTGCACACATTACAATGTCCAAATCTCTTACATGCAAGGGTAATTCCCGGTTTTACACCAACCCCTATCTACTTTTAAGGCTATAATCAAAACAACAATACTGTTTTTCTTGCCAACATCACGAGCCCACTTGATTAATGCATTGCGGCTCTTGAATGTCTACACATATCGCCATTCAGTTTTTTATTTATTAACTCATGTAAGTAATTTAAATAATAATTCAACTTTGTATCTTACCTCATGAATGGTAAACTCACTTGTATAATCCATTACACAGTCAGAAAAAACTTGGCTACATTGTGTAAACGGACCATCTTACATATGGAAAATCAATAATGTATAAGCAATATGGAAAAGTTTTTTTCCACTATTCGGCCCTTTTTGGCCGAACACATACTATATGTGTTTGACCATTTAAGACCGAGCATGTTATATGTGTTCGACTTGGTATGGCCGAACATATACAATGATGTTTGGCTCTGTGATGATGAATAAAACATAGGATGATAAAAAATATATTTTAGAAAAGGGATGAAAATGTATAAAACTGCAAACCATACTGACCTTGTCATTGCCATTATCATTGAGAACCACTATTTGAGTGTTCATCTCCTCCTCCATTACACTATTTGATTGTTGACTGGTGTTTGATGAAACAAACAATATGAGAAGTGTCACACCCCAAACCTGAGAAATTGGGGGTTAAGGTGGATCTTGAGGCACAACACACATAACCTGTGGCAACCCGTGTCATGTCAAGACACGTATGAACTGCCACAAGGATGATTCCATAGGGAACGTGTGAGGAAGATCCATAAATATATATTCTGCATTTTAAATAATAAAGCGAAAGCTTGTGAAGTATACTTGTAATCATCATAAGCAATAATAATGACATTGACTCGATACCATAAGTGAAAGTCTATTAATTTGTTCATCCACATGCACATGATCACAGGGATGTAGGAATATAAACATAATTCAAAATAACACGTCCATCAACAGTGACTCCATAATGATATGATGATGATGGCATAGTCTACTATAAGCAAAACCATGCCTATACATTAACAACGCCCAAAAGAACCCTCTACCGTGTTACGTAGGATGACTAATAGAATACATCATCCTCATTCCACTCATTTACACCCCAAAATACCATTGGGGTTTCCTCCAGGGGCTCGTCGACTGCCATACCGGCATTAGGTTCCATACCTGTAACCCAAGAGTAGCACTATTAATATGACGGTTAAGCAAATATAAAAGTATATGAAGCTATCATGATGTATCAATTGAATTAGAAGATATATTGATTAAAAGAGAGCAATAGTGGAAGTTAGGCATATTGTGCTTGTGAATAAGCATGAATAAAGAATCATATATGGAAAGATAATAACATACTAATTAGCATTCACATAGCTATCTTCTCTCTAGAAAGAGAGCGTATCGTACGGTAGAAAATCACTAGCGATCGAGCCAACAACATCTAGCTATCCTAAGAGAACTGACCAACTCTTCATACAACTATTGCAGTAGGTAATATATTGAATATCCTCATTTGGTCCGATCAAACCTCCTATGGGTATAAGCTAAGTGGTGTCAACTCAATGTTTCAAGACCAGTTAGAATTCATATTTATCTTACATAGCAATCAGCTCATTCTTATATAGAAGTGTATAGCAGTCTGGAGATTGTATCAATCAATAAAGTCAGAATTAAATGGAGTAATTAATGAACAACAATGTATAATTAAATGAGCCAATAGAGCTTGAATCCTCTCAACCATAGATACCCCTATCTTGATTCACAGGCTTACACTCAGTAGAAGCTCTGTCTTCAATCTTGCATTAAGGTTCACAAGGAAGAATGGGTACATGATTTAATTGTGTTGAGGGCAAGGTTTACTTAAACAATATGTATGCATTTAAATTGAGGCGTTAACATGGATATTTACTATCGCCAGCCCTATGCTAAGATATTCTGTATTTCTTTAGTCATTCAATACCGTGTATTCATAAAACGACTAATGTGAATGTGTTACCAAAATCTTAGTATTACATTGTATAAGCAATAGACACCACTTAATATACCAACACCCATGATATGACATTAAAAACTAATCGAAAAATCAAAAGGAAATGAATGATAGCTATAGACCCTTCCTTCTTAATATGTAATTACTGTTAGGCTAATTTAATTGAGGTAAAGGTATCATTTCTAAAGGCCTACATGGTCTTTGAATGTACTTAAAATCTTAAGGGTAAGATTGGCTTTAATTCATCTTTTTAAGGTCTTAAATAAATATAAGAAGTAATTTTTAAAACGGCCTTTCAAAATTTACCAGGAGCGCTCGAGCATAGCCCCAAATGCACTCCTGTGCCCATGGCTCTGTTTTAATAAAGTTTTGATTGATGAATTTCTCATCAACTCAATGTACACACGCTCGTGTGCGGCCCAGGTGCGCTCAAGCATGTTTCATCTCTGTCTCCAGACAAAGACTACTAATGCGCTTTTTCGTCAAAAAATTTTATGGGCGCTCGTGCTCGTGCTCACACACGGTCAAGCACGCTTTCTAGGATTCCAATTTGGAATTCTACTGCAAGCACTCTTCTTCTTCATTGTTGTACCTACATAGAACCTTTGTTCCCCCATCAATTTGAGATCCATTATACTGTTTTTTAATATCAATCATTCCATCATACACTCTTAATTACACTCATTAACACAAATTATTCACATTATTGAATTAGAGGGTATAAGAGCTGTAACTTGGCATTAATAGAGAACTCATCAAGAATCAACAAAATAACCTTGTATGTAGTAAAAATACTTATACTTGCCTCTAATTTCAGTGCTTTGCCTAAATCAAACTTCTCCTTGGTTTAATGGTGGAGAAAGTCTCAATAAAAGTTTATCTAAGATATGTAAAGACATGCAATGGGTGAAATGGGTATGAGATGCATGCATGTCACCAAATCGAGTCTCCTTGACTCCAATGAACCCAAAGAAATGAAATAATGATGGGATCCTCACCTTGGAGAGTTGTAGCAGAGAAGAGAAGCGGGAATTGAGAGATTCCGATGGAAGACAAGCAAGAAGATGAAGTGGAAGAAGATGGAGTTGCTCCAACACACATGTAACCCTTCCAAACTTCAAATTTGATGAGGAGAGTGAGAGAGAAGGAGAAAATGGAACTCCAACAACAAGAAGAAGGAGGTGTAGAGAATTAAAGAGGGAAATGAGCTAAGATGGGTCCTTAGATGGGCTTTAAATCATATTTTCTCAATTTACAAGCAAGTCCAAACTGCTGTAGAGATTTACATATAGAGTCAAATGGACTCTAGTTGGACCAAGATGGATTCAAATTGACTTAGGCCAATCATGAAAGATGACCCACAAGATGGAATACACTTGATGCAATTAACATGATGCCTTAATGATGCAAAACCATATAACTCTAAATCATAAGAAGGTCTTTGATTACCTAAGTAAGTTCGAGCCCGACCCAACTACATATCCATGACCCAAAGCCAAGGAGTTTTGAGTTGAATTAATTTAATTATATATTAATTAAGGTAAAACAAGCTTAATTATAGTAATTTAGGATTAGTTCGGGTTTGGACCTTACAAGAAGGGAAGAAAATGATGAATTGCACTATTAGGGAGTGATGCTCTCTTAGAGGAAACAGGGAAGGAGCAGGTATTAGGTGATGCTCTCTTAGATAGAAGATGAAAGAGGAAAGAGGGAAGGAGAAGGTGTAGGGTGTGTATGAAACGAATTAAGGGGTTTAAGTTTGCAAGAGATAAGGGCTTTTTGGTCTTTTCATGCTAGGGCAAAATCATAATAAAAATTTTCAAAATCCTTGTGTAAGAAGAGTCAAAATCGGTGTACATATAACAGCTCCCTTAATAGAAAGATAAAATTGTGAAAAATTCCCTTCTTGTCCCAAAAAGGGCACAGACACCTTCATTAAATCAGTAGCATACACGATCCCTATCTATAACTTGGCATCTTCAAATGGCTAAATAAAATCATTGGTCAATTGACAAACTAGTGACTAGGATCTAGTGGCTTAATTAGGATGCAAAACCAAGGATTCATTGTGCACCACTTGTCGCCATCACTATGTACCACTCATGACCATAACCCAATAACACCCTCTTCACCATTTCAACCCCAACACTGCAGTTTCACCCATATTTCCCTCTCATCACGTGACCCTCACCTCCTCTCACATCATCCCTTTCATCATGCGCCCCCCCCCCCCCCCCCCCCGGTCACTTTCCCCCGCCAGTTGACCATATCTCTAAAACCTGCCCAAAGCAATATCGGCAAACACCATAATTTTGTCAGTCGCTTTAGTTTGCTCTGAAGCACTTTAAGTGGAAGAAAGTTCTAATACATGGATAATTAATTCAGAGACAACCAAGCACGTGACAAAGGATATCAGTGATTTTCAGGAATTCTGATAAATAAAAGTTAGTTGCAACAAGCTTTATATTGGCAATAATTCTTCTAAAGACATATTAGGAATTGGTGATTATTTTCTTTCAACGTCTATAGGGAAGACTATGGTGCTTTATGAGATGCTATTTGTACTTGGCATGTGACAGAATCTCCTGTAAGTTTGCCGATTCATGAGGGACGGTTTTGATTTTCGTTTTACCAGGGATAGAGTTTCTATTAGGAAAAATAATTCCATTTATGCATGGGGATTTATTGTAGGAGGCTTATATGTTTTAGATTTTAATAATTCTATGGTTGAATTCTTCAAATCTTTTATTATATATGATATCAGTTCTGAATCTATTAAGTGGCATTCTCAATTGGGCCACATAAGAAAGGATACGATGATTCGGTTGGCAAGAGAAGGAATGCTTGGAACTCTAACACAAATACAGTTGCCTCCATGTGAGTAATGTGTGACTGGAAAACCAACAAAAAAAAAAAAAACCCCTCTTCCTAGGGCTGAAAGATCCAAAGCCACCCTTGACATCATCCACTTTAACATTTTTGTAGCAATGAATGTGGCCAATAAACAAAATAAACAATGAACTAAATATTTCATTACTTTCATTGATGATTTTTTCGTTACGATCCTATATTTTTTATTTCCCACAAATATGTCGCAATTGATAATTTCAAAATATTTGCCAAAGAAGTTCAAAATAAGTTTGATAAAAACATCAAGACCCTTAGGATCAATCGAGGTGGGGAATACACTTCAGAGATTTTTAAAAGTTTTTGCATGGAAAATGGTATTTCTCAACAGTTAACTATGGCTTACACACCCCAACAAAATGAAATAGCGAAAA
The DNA here is from genome assembly GCA_037013555.1 of Sextonia rubra. Taxonomy (NCBI): domain Eukaryota; kingdom Viridiplantae; phylum Streptophyta; class Magnoliopsida; order Laurales; family Lauraceae; genus Sextonia; species Sextonia rubra. The sequence goes on from JASUAD010000011.1 coordinate 16,119,620, forward strand.
GAAGGAATATGACTCTTTTAGACATGGTAAGATCTATAATGGCTTAGGCCAATTTACCAGTTACCTTCTAGGGTGATGCACTCCTAATTGCATTTTAAATAGAGTCCCTTCCAAATTTGTTACAAAAAGTACCTATGAGTTGTAGATCGGTAGAAAATCTTCTTTGGGAGATCTATGGCCGTGGGGTTGTTTAGTGTATTTACTAATCTCTCATCCAAACAAATTAGAGCATAAAACAATTCCATATATCTTTGTGAGATACTCTAAGTTGTCAAAAGGATACGTTCTAGCTTATGAGGATGTAAACGGTAGATTGATTGAAATGAAATCTTGTGACATTCATTTTCTTGAATCAATATCCTAAAAAGAAGAAGACAAGGGTATCCATTGAATTTTCTAAATAGATGATTCCACCTTTCAAAAGGAACCAACACCACCTGTAGGACTTTGTGGGAGAAATTCTATGAACTCACAGGCAAGTGAGAGTGATCAGAATGCCGTTTGTCATTATTCTAATTGGTTAATTCCCAAGAAGTCTTTGACATGAAGGAAACTTCTTATGTGTACATTGCAATTGACGAGGATGAACCATGTTTTTATAAAAAAACAATGGAATGAGAAATTCGAAGGAATGAATGCTCGCAATGAATGATGAGATCAAATCTATGCATAAAAACCATGTGTGGATCTTGTGGATCTTCCTAAAGATAGGAAAGCTATTACAAATAACTGGGTTTTGAAAATTAAGCAAAAGGCTGATGATTCCATTGACAAATTTAAGGCTAGGCTTGTGGCTAAGGGATTCACACAAAAAGAAGTTGTGAATTACGAAGAAACGTTCTCCCTTGTTGTAAGAAATTTTTTTCTGCATGATCTTATCTATTGTGGCTCATATGAATTTAGAATTACACAAAATGGATGTTAAGACCGCTTTTTTAAAAGGTGATATTGTGGAGGAGATATACATGAAACAACCAATAGGATATGTAGAAAAGGGCCATGAAGATAAAGTCTACAAGCTCAATAAATCATTCTATGACCTTAAACATCCTCATAGCAATCGTACAAAAGGTTTCATACTACAATTTTGTCAAATGGTTTCTCCATGTATTATGAAGATCATTGTGTTTACATTAAGTGATCTAAACATAAGTTTGTGTTGTTATCCTTTTATATTGATAATATTCTTTTGGCTTGTAATGAATTTTTAAATGAAACCAAGGTTTGGTTATCAACTGCTTTTGAAATGAAAGACTTGAGTGAGACTGAGTTCATTATGGGAGTGAAAATCCAGCAAGATCATAAGAAACACCTTCTTGGGCTATCCCAAAAGACTTATATTAAGAAGATTGTAAAGAAACTTAGAATGGCTAATGCTAGACCCGTTAAGACCCCAATTGATAAGGGATGTAAATTGAGTAAAATGCAATATCCTCAAACTGATGATGAAACGAAAAAGATGGCTTCTATACCTTATGCTAGTGTTGTAGGTAGTCTTATGTATGCTATAATGTGCATACGTCCCGATATTTGTTACGCGGCTGGGTTGATTAGTCGCTTTCAAAGTGACTCGGGCATTGCTCTTTAGATTGTCGTTAAATGAATCTTCTAATATTTAAAGGATACAAAAGATATGATGCTTTACTAGTAAAGTGGCAGCTTGAGCTTGTTGGCATATAATGTAATTCATCCTATTTGATTGACCTTGATGATGGAAAATCCACGTTAGGATAGGTATTTTTACTAGGCATGGGAGCCATTATATGGTCTAATAAGAAACAAGAATGTACCATTATATCGACTACTGAAGGTGAATACGTTGCTTGTGCACTAGTGGCCAGGGAGGTCATATGGATTTGATGCTTTTTGTTGGATTTGGGACTCGCACCTATTGCTCGAAATCTCATACAATTGAAAACAAATAGAACAACTGTTACATGCTTGGCAAATGACCCTTAGCTCCATTAAAGGGCGAAGCATATCAAAAGAAAGCGGTTTTTCATCCGTGAGCAAGTAAAAGCAAAAGAGATAGCAATATCTCATGTGTCATCTTTGGAAATGATTACTGCTCTAATGATGAAACCCTTAGTGTGAAAGTTATCGCAATTCATGCAAAGTGCATGGGAATTCATTATATGTAATTTTTTTAGTGGAATTATATTGGACTTATTTTAATAAATCAATATGTCATTGTTTCATGGATAACATGTATGATTCATTTCCTTTTTCCATACATTCATACCATTCATGTTATATTGGCAACAAACACATAATAGCGTGTGTTCTGATATATCTGTGGCACCAAACAGGCTTGGTTATCCACTCACATGGATAAAGACCACCTTTAATATCTTAGTGACTAATAGGATGAGGTGCATCCATTTGCATGATATGCCAATTAGGTTAATGTGGATCTTTTTGGTACATGTAGATATATGGAACGCCGACTCAGTCTTATGTGCATTGCGGTGATGTGGATCACAAGACTGAATAAGACTGAGCATTAGTTGTCGGACAAAGTGACACCTTAATAAGGCCAATAGCCTGTTTAAAACCAAGCGTGGTTGTATTTCTGATGGCCTACCTGCACAGTAGTGAATTGGCGCAAATATTAGAATGGACCTTTTTATGAAGCTAATGCAATTTCACACTGCGACGTGTGTCTATGGATATGCGTATTCAAAGACCTACCTACGAGCAACTAGATGTTATCCTAAAAAGTTGTTGTGCGAGAGTTAGTATTGTAGGTGACTCCTGAGCTTGGAGTTAGTTTTTTGTGTAAACTAATTCTTGAGGCTCTTGTGCCCTTATACCAACTTCTACGTTGGAAAGATGAGATTGGGTGATGATACTTTAACTGCAGATGAGCCATGACAACATAGGAACCTACAAGCTGCCGTGTTTAAGAACGCTGCTTGGTTGACTCCTAGCCTTGTAAGTCCATGGGAAGACTCCTTGATATCACACTAATGTTTATAAGTGCTTAAAACACTTATCAGCCGTGGCAATAACAGTTATTATGAAATTTTATTTCACCAAACAATTTTAAAATTATATATATAAATATATTATTTTTAAAAAAAAATGTTTGCAAAATATTTTTTCTCAATGAGTTGAGTAAGCACATATGTAGGCTGAACATGACTCAAGGGTATGAGTTCATGTCCAATCTGATATGGTCATGCGAATGTCTAGGGCAAACTAGTGTGTCAATGAGTTGGTGTATTCTAACCAAATGATGACTTAGTTTACATTCTCTCCATGGATAGGCATCATGGAAGTCGCACTCTTCAGATCTATATTTTTTTGTGGAATTTGCTAATAGATGATTAAGATCTAGTGAGATTAATCTTGTTCAATGTGAGTGGGAGATTATTAGCATTTGTGATGGGGCCCACTTCTATTTGCATGTGGGTGGACCCCAACACAAAAGATACCCCTCACAAGAAGTCTATTTGGATAAAGAGATGATGTATTGATCTTTCTAAGACTCAAACTCCAATTGAGAAAGTCCAATCCAACTCTCCTTCTTTATGATATTCTAACTTAAATTGAAGTCTATCATCCACTAAGCAAGATGCTAAAAATACATACGGTAATGTGATTGTAGAGAACCTCAATACGAATAAACAAGGTTTAGAAATAAGTCATCCATCACCATCTTCTTCATTAGGGTATCCATCATTATCTTGAAATTGTGAAGAGTGAGTCCTACGTGGTTGGTCTCTAGTAGATAGTCTAGGATCTCTATGTCGATTATTTGATCTAAGATGTAGTTGTCCTCATCATGTTCGTAGTGGCCCTATGATCCTGATCTACATTTTCACAATATCTAAAGCTATCAACAGCCCTAGTGGTTGACCTACATGTTAGCATGCGATGTGATCAAACCCACGTGATTCGAGAACCCTTCAAATTAGACATAAAAGATTCTATTTTAGTATTAACTTCTTTACCTTGTCATTGCCCGCACCAGCCAAACGAAAATTCTGGGTGCACCATTGCATCCTTTCACCCATACTACCGAATATATCACCAACCCTCCTCCCATATCATCACCATCACCACCCTCTCCTTTCTCTACCTTCCTCATAGCACCTGGATACAACCCATCTACTGCACACCCAACCCAAAATGGCCATCTCAAAACCCTTGGCTAATTTGATCACATGGCTGGGTGTGCTCTGAGTTCTAACACTTCTTTGCAAATGACAGAATAACCAAGTAAGGGTATGGGTAAAGGTTTTATATGTTTTACTTAATAGGTCGGGTCTAGGGTCCATGGGTCTGAGACTAGGTGAATCTAGAACCAGACCCATTTAGGTTCTACGTCCAAAAATAGCACCCAGTCCCATTTTTCGATTGGTCGGAACCTTCGGGTAATCAGGAAATCGGGACCCATTTGCAACCCTAATTCATTCCACTAAATGGAGTTTGGTAATGAATATTAACTTGGCTCTCGTGGCCAAGACATGTTAGAGATATGTTACTAATAATAGTCTGTTATGTTAGAAAGTCTTTAAGGACAATTTTATCTTAATAAATCCCACAGGAAAGCTAGTTACAAAAACAACTTTTCAAGCCAATATTAGTTGGATTGTAGATAATGGTGAGGATATAATAGTTTGGTATAATAGCTGGATTGCTTGTCACCAGGGGCCTAGGAAGCCTTTTTCAATCATGTTTGCCCCCAATATTCGAGTAAGAGATTTGTGGGATCAGAATAAAAATTTTGGACTTTGGCAGATTCCAAAATATTTTTAATGATCAAAAGGATGTTGAAGATTTTCCCAAGCACAAGCTTCAAGAATGGGAGGTCCCAATCCAGTACTAATCTGAATTTAATCACCATCGGATAAAATTTCATGAAAAATGTAATTTAAGAAACCGCTGAAATTTGATCGAATGGTGGTTAATTATTATTTAGATTAATATCAAACTAGTATAAGTGCAAATTTATAGGAGGTTAATGGATGTGATGGCATTAGATTGCTTATAGGGTGACCCATGTGGTAATAAAAAGAGTTACCTCATGTAAATCTGTGAGAGGCACTTCTTAGCAATTAAAATATAAGGTACTAGACCGACCCAAGTCGGCTCCATGGGATAGGAAACTTACAATTAGGGTATATTTGTGAAAGAGTTGCGGGTTTCCTCCTGCAACACCCATTTCATCATGGTGGGGTATGAATTCCGATTCCCCTCTAGTGCAAAAAGTCCTGTACAAAACTCCTGTTCTCCATCAAATCATTTCTGCACCAAACACATAGAGGAACAAACACACAGAGGAAGGCACTTCCTGGAAAACTTAACTTCAGGCATTATGTTTAATTGGGTTTCCTATGGAAGGTTTATTCAATGCCATTTGGCATGGGAAAATGTTAGAGCAATACCCAACCAAGCGAGCCCGACTCAATGCTCTACCCTCAACTACCAATCAGAGATGAGCATAATTTTTTGGTGTTAATTTGAAGGTCCTTTGCCAAACTTTTGGAATCAATTTGTCTCATTTTTGTTTGGATATTGTCTCAGCTCTCAATCCCAAAGCACTCATCCTACGTTCGGTGCCTCCTAAATATCATATTGTTTTATGCAAATGGAGAGAGAGAGAGAGAGAGAGAGCGAGAGACCATAATCCATATCTATCCATTGACTTGTGTGTAACTCATTCAACCCCTTCATGCAAAGAGGAACAAAACAGGATGAATAGAGTTCCCTCGTCTAAGGTAAAAACAAACAACAGAACATAAGTTGTCAGCATAATAATTAGGCGAGAGGGTGGGTAAGGACTCCAATTCTCCACAGCTGCAAAACCACATATTTTCCAGCATCTTAATGTCTTCCTTTAATCATATCCATCATCACATTTCTGTCTTCTTTCTCTTTCACAGCTTTGATATTTATATCACTTATAGGATCTTCCGCTACGAAGAGATTATTCCAAGGCCATTTGTCCGAAACAATGGAAAAGGAGAGCTCAGAACCATGTCACGGACGGCTGAAGACATGTAAGGATGATGAAAAGCAAATAAACAGTTTGTTGAAGGTGATACGACCCAAGGTTTATATCACGGACTCTTCTAGCTTCAAGAGGCTTGTTCAAGAGCTCACTGGGAATGGAAGGTACTCCATGTCCTTACCTCCTATCGATGAACTCCATGATCATGTACCAGTTAAGAGTATCAAAGAAAATGGAGTGGCAGAGGTCGGTGGTTTAGGAGGAGAAAGCAATGGAGAGATGCAAATGTCTGTTGATCTGGAGGATCTCCACATCCCCACATGGTCGCCATTTGCAGGCTTTACAGGTTTACAGACTGCATGGATGGCTCAGCTAGTAGAAGAGTTCCAATACGCTGAGGTAGATGCTTGGCCTGTTGAGAGTGACCCATTTTCTTTCTATGATGGTTACTCTTTTAAAACTGTGGAGGAGATGCTCTGTTCACAGTATGACCTATCAGAGCTATATAACACTCTTTGATTTGTCGTCTAAACAATGCTGACCACTGTAATCAGATCATTACACCAGAACATATATCTACCTAATAGTGCAACATGAAGTTTGTATATATCCAAGATTCAAATTTCTTGTACTCTTCAGATGCGTCGGAAGATTTAAGTTGTGATTAGATGGGGTATATGTACAAAGAAATTTATGTGTTCCTTGTACTAGATTTTTCGCATTCAACATGTGTGACCTTTGGAAAACATATTTGCGTTGGTTGCATGGTTTTCATAGTTTTTCAGATACCTTATTGCCTCATTGTTTGTCAACAATTCATATGTACGTTTCCAATAAAAACCGTGAACTATCCATGTCTACATCTGCAATGAAAAATTATAGTTTACAGATGCACTGGATGAACATGTATTGCTATTATAAAAGAATGATTTTATTTGAGGATATGCAACATCAAGGGTACACATGTCCATCTTTAAGGTCTACCAAAGTCTGCATTCTTTAGTGATGGGGCAAACCCAAGTATGAGTATGCGGGTGCGGTCGCACCCATTAAAACATGGTGGTCTTTCAAACTATATATGGAAAGTTTGGCATATTTTCAAAATCCAATTAAAATCATGAATTCATCCTCAAAATCTAAGTGAAAATTCTCGATTCGCTCCCAAAACCAAATTACATATTACGATTCACAACCCTCAAATGAAAATTCTAGCTCTGCCACTCTTCTTCACAAAGGAAATGTGTTGTATATAAATATCCAGGTCAATGCATTATTTTGTGTTAAATGTTCTAATTGAGTGTTATTGCGAACTCTTTTCTTTCCTTTAAATTCAATAGAAGAAAGAAGAATGCCAGCTTGATCCAAAGTTGGTATAAAATTGTACATGCATGACGTATTACCATCTAGAAAGATATTTAATTTATTTTGAGTGCTAAACATTTATGCAAATCAAAATTTACCACATTACTTCATAGAGGTCGTGATTATAAATCTTTTGTTGTATATATGTGGAAGCATAAAACCTGCGATCAACAATCAAAGCCACACACAAGAAGAGACAAGCATGTAAGAGCACACACGAGAGATTTATGTGGTTCGATGAAATGCCTATATCCATGGCCAAAAGAGAACTCTACTCCTTGATTGCACTCTTCTGCTTAGATCTTGGGTTACAGGTTAAATCATTTATATAACTCTCTCTTTCTTAGGCCCTAAGAAAGCTCGGTACAAAGACCAAAACACCCCTGACCCAAAGCCCGGTCTAAGACTAACCCTATGGACCAATCCAGTGAATCCGGAATACAAGACATAAACCCAACAATCTCTACTTTGGCTTAGATTTCGTAGGACTCGAGCCACTAGAAGAATAACCGACAATGTCTTCAGCTCCACATACCCTGCTGAAAGGTACGTCTCTGTGCCCACTGTCACCGAGCACAGTCTTCACTCTTTAATGATGAGTGACACGGATCAAGTCTAAGCAAGACTTTAACTTGTCCTTAACCAGTGTCATCATGAATGCCCTAAATCGCTTGTACTATTGTCCAGAAGCTTGCTTCGACCCGTACAATGATTTCTCTTAATTACATGCATGATTAGGAATCCGAAACTTCTTACATGGAAAGTTCCTTCCTTATCCTTGTAGACCCGCTTGCATCCAATGGAATAATTGCCATTATCAAGAGACTCCATCTCTTCATCTATGATTGCTGCCTGTTGATCATTTTTCTGCCCTTCCAATGACTCTGGATATGTGGATGGCTCAACCATCAATACATATGTAACCACATCATATGTTACCAACATATATTCAAAATCGTATCTGACTGGCGGTTTCCTCACTCTCAATGTTCTACCTATGTGATGCTTGGTTTAACTATCCTCAGTATCCAGAGAGGAGCTGGATGCACTCTCTTTTCAAACTGGGATATCTGACTCCACCTGAACGGTGCCACTGCTGCTACCTACTTCTGTATTCTCCACCTGCTTTTTTGCATCAAGTAAAGCATCCTCGTGAGATGTCACATCCTAGCTGATGATATATTTGGGTGAATCTCGATCGGTACACCACAACTTGTATCCCTTCACTGGTGAGATGTCACATCCTTGCTGATGATATATTTAGGTGAATCCCAATCGATACACCACAACCTATATCCCTTCACCTCATAAGCATATCTAACTAAGTTGCACTTCACAGCCCTTAGTTCTAACTTATTGTTTTCACATGAGCATACGCTGGACAACCGAAAACCCTCAAATTAGAATAATTAGGTAGATTACCTTACCACATTTCTTCCAGTGTTTTGCAACCAATCCCTGAGTGTGAAGGCCTGTTAACTAAGTAGCCTACAGCATGTACTGTATCAACCCAAAAGTCTTTGAACAATCTTACAGTAAACAACATACAACGAGCTTTTTCCAAGATCGTTTTGTTCATCCTCTCTGCAACTCCATTCTACTATGGAGTTCCCATGGTGGTGTAATGCCGAACTATGCCTTTATCTTTGCAATAGTTCTCACACTCATTGGATCTGTACTCTTGCCATTATCTGTTCTCAATTTCCTCACCTTTCTACCGGTCTGTTTCTCAACCATTGCCTTCCTTCGCTTGAACGCTTTAAAGGTCTAATCCTTTATCTTCAGTGTATAAACCCAGACTTTCCTTGAATAATCATCGATGAAAGTCAGCAGAAAGCGAGACCCATCCTTGGAATAAACCTTAAAAGGACCCTGCACATCTAAATGAACGTAACCAAGGATACCTTTTGTGCGATGAATACCCGTTTTAAAACTGAACCTGCAGTGTTTTCTAAATATGCATTTCTCACAAGAATCTAACTTGCTTGTCTTAGTGCCACATATCAAATTCTGCTTACTTAGCATTGTCAAGCCCTTTTCACTGATGTGACCCATACGCAAGTGCCATAAACGCGTTGAAGTAGATTCATGGTCATCTGATGACAACACTGCAACTCCACGTAAAACAGTATTTCCAGAAAAAACATACAAGTTTCCAACTCTATTGCCTTTCACAAGAACTGGAACACCCTTCACAACCTTCATGACTCCACCTTCAGCTGAGAACTTACAACCGTCGAAGTCCAAGGCAACTAAAGAAATAAGATTCTTTTTCAGATCAGGGACACGCCGAACTTCTACCAATGTTCTAAAGATTCCATCATACATCTTTATTCTGATTGTTCCAAACCCAACCGTCTTACATGCAATATTGTTGACCATTAAGACACTACCATTGTTGATCTCACAAAAAGTGATAAACTAGTCCCTATGGGGACACATATGGTAAGAACATCCATAATAAAAAATCCATTCATCCAGACAATGAATGCCTTTTGATATCACAGAAAATGTACTATCGACATCAAAACTTGATCTTCCCTCTATAACACTGACTGAATCATCAGAAGATGAATCTTCTATTTCTTTCCCTTTCCTCTGCCTGTCAAGACAGTGCTTTCAAATGTGCCCTTTCTTATGGCAATAATAACATTCAATGTTCTTCCTGTTGGATTTAGACTTGGATCTATGTTTGCCCCTGTCACTAGAGTCGTTTGTTCTTCCTCTTGTGACCAAACTCTCACCTGAGTTATCATTGTTTTCAGGCATAACCTTTTTCTTCAACTCCTTAGAGTTCAAGGTTGCCTCTATATTTTCTTTTGAAAGAGTTTCTCTACCATACATCATGATATCAACAAAATGCTCATATGAGGGTGGTAAAGAACATAATAGCATAATAGCTTAGTCATCATCAACAATTAAAACATCAATATTTTCCAAATCCATAATAGTTTATCAAATGCATCAAGATGGGTATCAAGGGACATACCTTCCTGCATCTGAACAGAGATCAACCGTTTCTTCAGATACAAATAGTTCGTTAGAGACTTAGTCATGTACAATTCTCTAATTTCAGCCATAACCCAGTAGCGGCTTTCTCTTTAGCAACCTTTCGCAGCACTCCATCACTCAAGCATAACAAAACCACCCTATATACCTTCTCCAGCATATCCACCTTTTCGTCTTCTAACATCATGTCACAACCCGAGCCCAGGAGATTAGGGGTTAAGACCTAACCTAACTGGTGACACACATACTTCTGTGCATATACACTTAGACCTTGTCTAAATGCATACGCACACGGGAAATTCACACGTGCCAGTACATATACGCGGAAGCTGTAGGTATCATTTCTTAACAGAAGGAGACATACGAGAACAAAATAATCTATATACAAAAGATTACATAAAATCCAAGTTATACAAAATGGACCAAAATACAGAATATAAAGAACATGAATAAACCCATAATTCCACTGAGATCCCAAAATGAGGAAGCCCTATATGCATATGTGTCAATGTCGCGCTCCGATGGAGTGTTTACATCCACTCCTCTAACCCTGATGGGGCATCTGGGGTCTCCCTTGGAGTCTGGTTAATCGACGAAGGATTAGTCGAGGGATCTGTGTCACGCCCCGATCCCGGGAATTTGGGGATTTTAGTGGGCCCCCAGGGCGTGGATACGTAATCCTGTAGAAATCCGTGCCCTGAAGAATTATGCACGAATTCCTACAAGGGAGATTCCACAGGAATGTGTGAGGTAGGCTGACACACGTACAAACATAACTTATCATTTACGAGATCCTGTGCAATACTCGGTAATTATCAAGAGCACATGCTTTCATTACATATAACATACAGTAGAGTTAAAGTCTTTAAAAGTCTTTAAGTACATTCTCAAAAGGTTCTTAAAGAGGTGATACAAAAATTCCCATCATAATATCTCGAGAATAGATGCGCTCCGTAAGATGGCTAGTAATAGACATCACCATCCATCCATTCGCCTACACCCCGAGGTACCGTTGGGGTATCCTCCGGGGGCGCGTCAGTGTCCTCGTTAGGACCGGGATCTGGACCTGCAATACCAAGGGCAACACTGTTAACACGACGGTTAAGCAAGTACTAAGGCATGTGAAATGAAACAACATAATATAGTAACAAGGACAGTCACTAAACATGATGCATGAGTGAGGAATTACCACTTAAATGTCATACATACTGATTGGCAACCACGATGCTCTATTCTCCCAAAAGGGAGCATACATATCGTATGGGTCGCTAGCGGATCAGGCTAGCTTCCCGAGGAGCGTCGACAACCCCTCTGTAAACCTACTGCAGTGGTGACTTACATATACCCAAAAGGGCAAAAGCTAAGTGGTGCCGACTCGAAAGCAATCATACTAGTCATATCATGTGTAGGGAACATTAGTCTAAGAGTATAGTGGTAACAACGGCAATAAAATAATAAAGAAAATGAAGCATATGCATAATGAAACGAAGCAGATACATATGAGCTACAAGGCGTGAACCTCGGCTATACCCTTGGTTAACAAGCACACACTCAGTAGAAGCTCTGGTTTCTCAGGCACGCACTCATTAGAAGTTCAAGTCTGAATTGCCTCGGGTTTTGCTAGAGGAAAGAATTGGATAACAATCATGCTGAAGGTGATATATCGTAGCAATATGGATGCATTCCACTTGGTCCCCAAGGACATTCAGCACGATGTACACATGAGACGTTTGGTGTCGTTGTGTTACCGTGTCTTGGCATTACCTTGTGTGCATACGGGACACCCTTTCTTATGCCAACGTCCATTGACTTGCCATTGGGAGATCATTCATAAATCATTCATTCATTCCAACAAGAAATTACCAGTGGCCAATGCGGAGGTATAGAAGGTACCAACACTAAGGCGCTACAATATCATTGAGGTTCCTAACATCCTACATTCATTGGGTTCTTACGGCTTAGCCGCATACAAGGCTACGGCTTAACCGAGGGATTCAGAAATTCATCCGCATTTTCAGCGCAATTACGGTCCAAACGTATATTGTCCTACGGCTTAGCCGGGCTAAGCCTACGGCTAGGGTACGGGGAATTCACGGCTTAGCCGTAGTGTATTCCATGGTGCAGCCGTCTGCAAGCCGTAGAAGAACTGGGTTTCATGAGCTCCCTGGAAAGCTCGCCGTAGGGAGACCTACGACTAGGTTACGGGCTGGATACGGCTTAGGCGTAGTGAAATACACGGCTTAGCCGTATGTGAGCCGTAGTACAAAATCAGGTTTTGCTGCTCTCTGGACTTTGAGCCGTAAATGGTCACGGCTTAGCCGTAGCTTCGCCGTAAGCTTCAAAAACCTGGACATAGTTCTGTAGCTCAATCCCGATTATAGTCAGTATAGACCTATATTTGGAGGGGGTTCTGTAACTCACTAGTAGCATCTAATTAAGATATTCTGTACTCCCACACCCTCTATTCCCATTTTCCATTATTCCCACTTGATTCAAACACACACATTAAGAAGAAAATGCAATAAGAAACAAACTAACTTAACATGCAATGAACAATTACACATGCAGTGCATATAAGCTAAAGTACTTGCCTTGTTACAGAGTTTAGCACCTTCCTAACTCTTCTTGTCGTGTAGGTGAAAGGGAAAACTCCAAATCGAAATGGGTTCTCTACAATGGAACATGTAAGGAGGGAAATGAGGTTCAAGCTCACATGCATGTCATGTGGTTGAGTCTCTTAGACTCTAACAAGCTTACAAAGATGAATCTGAAAAACCATTCTCACCTTATGTCTATAGCTTAGAGAAGAGTGTGATTTCTAGGGAGATGGAAGTGCCCAAAGAAGAAGATGAAGAAGATAGATGCCAAAACATCACATGCAAACTCTAATTCTCTCTTCCCAGTTCTAAGGTGAAATGGAAAGAGATGGAGTGCAAGAGTTCCAACAGCTGAACAAAGGAAACGAAGAAAGAAGGAGCAGACATGTCGAGCTCCCATTTAAACATAATTTCCTAAGAGTTACATGCAAGCCCACTTGTTTCCAGAAATTTCAGTTTAGTCCGGAGGACCTCAATTGGCCTAGAATGAGTCCGGATCAACTCGGGCCCAACGCAAAAGATGATCTACGCGATAAATTACAAGTAAGGAAATGGACGAGGTGTCCAAGAGGCGCAAGAATAAATTACGAAAAAGCCCTTAACTACTTAAGTGGGGTCCAAACTCTGCCCAACTACTTATTCAAGGCCTAAACCCGTTAAGTTTTGGATTAAATTAGCCTTAATCGAGTTCAATTAGTATATAACGAGCTTAATTAACGTAAATCAAGATTAGCGAGGTTCGGGTCCTTACAATCTGAGCTGCAACACCAAGGACAACATGTGAATACAATGATTCAGCAAAGTATAAGCAACGACAAGTTAACACATGTTGTATCTAACAGAGTAAGTACCAATAGATAAATCATGGAGTTCCAAATTCGTATACTAGGTAGTCGTGTAACCAGATGAACATGCTCTTAGAATCAATGTATACATGATGTGAACATAATTAAGTGGCTACGACATATGCCATATGCTCCCAAAGAGGGATCCTACATACATACTGAAAACACAATCAACCGGGCCAAGGTGCAAATGGGTCTCAAGTTCCTGGGGTCCGGAAGCCCCAAGATATAAACTCACTGCAGCAGTGCCATACATACTATGCCAAATTCAACCCCATCGGGTATCCTAAGGCTAAGGCTGATAGTGCCTGACTATATGGAATCAATCATGTATAAGAACTTGAGTAAATCATACATATCAGATCGAGCATATATCACATGCGCATACGTCCATACAGTCAAAGTATACATACATACAATACTCAAGTTACTGGAAACATGTCGAACAAATCAAACAAATCGAACTTACCATGGCAAAGGGCATATCAAAGACAATACGAAAAAATCATACAAAGAGTGGAGGTTGAGGATCGTCATATAAAATGCCATGCAACTCCAATTCACTCGAATTAAGATCATTTACTATCTGACCCTAATCTAGTTATCTAGTGTTTCTAACCGTGCATGATGATGTAGTTTTAAGTTATCTGATACATAGTTGTCTTTCATTTCGTGTTGCAGTGTATCGTGAGAGTGTGTCAAGGTCCCTTAAACCAACACCCATGGGAAGGTGCTTAACGACTGGATAATGTATATGAATGAGTTGCAGCCCTCGAGATTATTCATGTAATTTTTGTCATATTCCATTGGGCAAGTCAAGGTCACCTACTTTCTAACTGGAAGGCCCTACAAGGTCTTTTTAATTCCTAACTTTCTAAATTTTCAAAGGCCTTACGGCTTAACCGTGGGTGACCTATGACTTAGCCATAAACATCTTACGGCTTAGCCGCATTATGTACTATGGCTCAGTTATGGCTCCCCAGACTATTCCTCCGCATTTACGGTGAACCATGGTTGAACCGTGTTTTCTTCTACGGCGTCACCGTACTTGTTTTACGGTTGATCAATGAATTAATCACAATCAATCATATACCAACATACGTTTCTCCAAATCATGCTTATACTTGCCTCAAATGAGTTCAGACATGCAAACGGTTGTCCTTGGGCTCAAAATCCCCAACTACATATTGTTCTAACAACCATGCATGCGAAAGAAGGAAAAAAGAGAGAGACGTGAGTGCATGTAGCAGTAATTGATGAAGAGAAGAAGGAGAATAAGAAGATCAAGAACCTAAAACACACCTGGAGTTACATAAGAAAAGAGTTGCAAACTGGGAGTATAAGGATGATCACCTCAACAGAGAAAAAGATGGTGCAACTAAAGTAAGTCGGTGCATGCACTTGACTTATATAGGATAAGTATTAAACAAATCATAAGAAAGTCCAAAAGAGTACACAAATTACAGTTTGAGTCAAATGACAGTCCAACAGAAATGAATGACGTCTACTGCATACGAGGTAGTTATAGGAATGGACGAGCTTGACAAAAAACACATGTTGACACCAATATGATGCATGAATGACAACGTCTTAGAAAATCTAAAATTACGAAAAAGGGCTCATGTCTATCTAATCCAGGTTAAACTCAACCCAACTACCTATCTATGACTCGGAACAAAACCAAAACAAGGTCAAAACACAATTTACCACTAATTCGTTATTAATTAGTTGCTAAACTGGATTCAATTAGGTCGGAGTGTTACACATCGTCACAGGAAGGGCATTCTGATGGAGGCATTAAATCAATGAGCAAGAGGAAATTAAGTCAATGGTCCTGTTATGGATGAATTATCCTTTCATGGGGCTACTATATCATAGTTTGCAAGATCCACCATTGGATCAAGGTTCGGAGGAAAATACACCACTGAAGATTTTCCCAGGCATTCAAGCAAAAAGCCCACATTGGGATGTGCCAAAGGGGAATACTTGTTGCTAATTTGAAAGTGTTAAAATTTTAAATGAGGGCCCTAGGTGTTTTAATGGAGTTATTAAGTAGAAAAGGGGTCCCATAGCATGTGTTTTAATTAAGTGTGAAGAGTGGAGGACCCTGCAAGTTAAATAATACACAAAGAAGTCGTGCAAGGGGGTGACTTGCTCATGAATCCCCATGCACAAGTCTTCCATGGTCGTCCACTTTTGTTTGTTGTTTTTTATTTTATTTTATTTCTTTATGTTTATTTATTGGTTTATCTCATGTAAACTCTCTTTTAACTCAATCATCCAATGTTTAGGGTTGAGTTTTCTTCTCTTTTAAGTTGTAACTCCATCTTTAGAGACCATTATTGATGAATAAAAAGAAATCTTCTTCCATGAAAGCTTCTTTGGATGTTTCCATGCAAGTTTTTTATATTTCTTCACCCTGGTTGGGGAATTTGGTGTGAGGCCAAGGAACCAATCTTCACAAAAGGTAATGTCCATATTTTTCTTTCTTTGGTTAAGATTTCCACCCCATCCATTTAGATTTTACATTCAGCCTCAAGAAAGCCATTGTCCTCCTCTTGGATCTAGCCGAATATTTACCAAACGTAAGAAACCCTTATCAACAATTCTAAATCTAAAGTTTAGACATTTAAAACCCTGCAATCAGATCTAACATCAGGTAAGATAAAGCCAAAAAAACCATTGGATCTTAATATCATCCATATTGGACAAATCTGAGCCCTAGATTTGGACCCAAAATTCCCTCACATTGGAAAAATACCCTATTACTAGAAGTGGTTGGGAACATCAGCCCCTACTTTTCCGAATGGCAAGCCCTTCCCATGCCAAACCAAGTTCTGACCAACCCGGTACAACTATAGAACAATTACAAAAGATCGTATAGAGCTTGGCAACGCAAGTTCAAACCCTACATCAAGGGCAAGTTGATCTAACCAGTAGATTTAGGGAACTTTAACGGACTATCTAGGAAGATTAAAAAAGGCGTCTATGGCGCTATGAGAGAGATGACCACAAGGTGGACCCCAATGGTGAGTCCAACAATGGATTTGATTATAGGGATCATGGTAAAGATCAAAATCCCGATGGATGGATCTTGAAGAGCATTAAGGTTGATGCCCCTAACTTTAATGGACGGATGGACCCGCAAGTTTTTTTCGATTGGCTTTTTGATATGAACCATTACTTTAAATGGTATGAAATGCCAAAAAAAAGGAAGGTTAAGATGGCCACTATGAAATTAGTAGCTTCAGTCCAGATATTTTGGATCAGCTTAGAAACTAATAAGCAAAGAGTAGGCTTTCCAACCATTAACATGTGGGAATCAATGAATGAAAGGTTAAAGGATAAGTACCTTCCCCGATCCTACCAAGAAAGCCTCCTTGATCAAAGGAGCACCCTTCGTCAGGATAATTTGACTGTCAATGAATACATCATGAAATTTGAGGAATTAAATTTGAGATGTGATGTAAAAGATGATCAGTTGTCACTCCTCTCAAGGTTTAGGACCGGTCTATGATCTGAGATCTGGAGAGAGTTGCTTCACCATAGGATCACATCCCTTGCGGATATGAATGAAAAAGCCATAGATTTGGAATAATATAAGCCGTAATTTCCGAAAATGTTAGATTCGCACAATTATGACTCTCGAGTCTATGTTTCTAGCACGAAGCCTACTTTTGAAAACCCTTCTTTTAAAAAAATAACATCTAGTAATTCCCCATGAGATTCGAAAAGAAAGGGTATTGATGTTGACAAAACCAAGAAACACTTTCAAATCAAGTGCCGCAAGTGTCATGGATATGGAAATTATGCTGTTACGTGCCCTACAAGAAATCTATCCATATCAGAGGCCCTTGATGATGATGATCTGGATGTAGATAACTATGTTCCTGATTTCATTTCATCCGATGATGATTGTGAGGATCTAAAGGATCATGTTTTTTTCCTCCAATTCCTTCCTGCTTACCAAACGGAAGAGGAAAAGACACGAATGGGGGTACATGAGGGTGCCAAAATGCTAGTAGTTAGGTGTGCCTTAACTCTACAGGAGGATGAAGATTGGCGCCAAACAACCATTTTCCACACTTACTTGAAGTGTAATGAGCGGAATTACAAACTCATAAATGACAGTGGCAATTGTACCAATGCAGTCTCTTCTAGTTCTGTCACTCTTTAGGGTTGAAAGCTGAACAACATCCTAGGCCCTTCCATGTCTCTTAGGTAGACTCAATATCTATTCTGGTCACCTAAAGATGTTTGGTCCCACTTCAACTCTCCTCTTACAAGGACCACCTAGGGTGTGACGTTGTTCTTATAGATGTGGGACATATCATTCTAGGAAGAACTTAGTTGTATGATCATGATGTTACCAATTTTGGTAAATTAAACATTTGCATCTTCAATTTTGATGAGAGGAAAGTGAAACTTCACCCACTACCTCCTAAAGACAACAATGAGAAAACAAAGATACCAGACGCTTGGTCTAGTAATATAGCTAAGAACCCTTGCGTGGAGCCCAATGAAACAGGAAGGGACCCAAAAGGGAAGAATGATATATCTAAAGGAATTCACATTTTGAGTACCTCAGAATTTGAGCGAGAAATTCAGGACACCCTCACAAGTGTCCAAGAGTATGAGACAGCCATGTTTGCTTTGGTAACAAAAGCAATCACCACTGAAAAGGCTGTAACGGCTCCATGTGAAGCACATCCAATCTTAAAAGAATTTCAAGATGTCGTCCCTAAGGATTTACCCAATGAGCTCCCACCTTTGCATAACATACAACATGCCATTGACTTGGTCCCTGGATTGGCATTACCAAACTTTCCCCATTATAGGATGAACCCAACTAAGCATGCCAAATTAAAAAAGCAAGTTGAGAAGCTTCTTGCAAAGGGGTTTATCTAAAAGAGCATGAGCTCATGCGCAATTCCTGCACTCCTCACACCTAAGAAGGATGGCTCTTGGAGGATGTGCGTCGATAGCAGGGCCATTAACAGGTTCACCATTAATTATCAGTTTCCCATATCAAGACTTAATGACATGCTTGACATGATGGCTGGTGCCAAAATCTTTTTAAAAATTGATCTCAAAAGTGGGTACCACCAGATTCGTATCCAGCCCAGTGATGAATGAAAAACTACCTTCAAGATGAATGATAGTTTGTATGAATGGCTGGCCATGCCCTTTGACTTGTCCAATGTGCCTAGTACATTTATGAGGGTTGTAACACAAGTGTTGCAGCCATTCATAGGCAAGTTTTTAATCGTCTAGTTCAATGACATTCCCATCTATAGTAGTATCAGGGAACAACACATGGGCCATTTGAGAGAGGTTTGCTTAACTTTGAGGGGGGAAAAGTTGTTTGCAAACCTTAAGAAATGCACTTTCTTGTCTTCACAAGTTGTCTTCTTAGGGTTTGTCATCTCTACAGATGGGATGTCTTCCGACCCCGAAAAAGTCAAGGCCATTATTGAATGGCAAGAACCATGGAACATTTATGAGGTGCACAGTTTTCATGGATTTGCCACCTTTTATAGGTGTTTCATCCGAAACTTCAGCATAGTAATATCTCCAATTACTGACTGCATGAAGAAAGGTAAATTTGCTTGGAGCTCTGCAGGCACCAAAGCTTTTCAAGAAATTAAGAAGATGATGGAAACTCCAATTATGCGACTTACTGATTTTTCTAAGGTTTTTGAGGTGGAATGAGATGCATCCAGTGTCAATATCAGAGAAGTCCTCAGTCAAGAAGGACATTGTGCCACCTACTTCGATGAGAATCTGAATGTGGATCAGCATAAATACTTTGTCTATGAGAAAGAATTTTATGCGGTAGTGCAAGCACTCAAACACTGGAGACATTACTTACTACCGTATGAATTCGTCCTATACTGAACCATGAGGCTTTGAAGTACATTTAATCCCAGGATTAAATGAGATTGAAACATGTGAGGTGGATTGAAGAATTACAAGAATTTTCATTTGTTATTAAACATAAGCCAAGGGATGAAAACAAGGCGGCCGACACCTTGAGTTGTAGGGTTGCATTGCTACATTCCATGAGTGTCAGTGTTATTGGTTTTGAGCACTTTCCGGAAGCATACCCTACATGCCCTGATTTTGAGGATCTCTATAAAATGCTTTTGGATAATCCTTTGCACAATGCTTAAAAATTTTTGCTCAAAGATGGTTTCCTTTTCAAAGGAAACAGGTTGTGCATTCTCCGGACTTCACTTCGTGACTTTCTCGTATGGGAACTGCACGTAGGAGGAATCACCGGCCATTTTGGTCATGATAAAACCATTGCCCTTGTGGATGATCGATTTTATTAGCCAACTCTTAAACGAGATGTTGCCAAAGTTATTGAGCAATGTAGAACCTGTCAGCTTATGAAACAACGCAAGCAGAACACAGGGTTATATACTCCATTGCTGGTGCCACATGCACCATGGCAGGACGTTAGTATGGATTTTGTGATGGGTCTTCCAAACACTCTTCATAAGCACGACTCTATACTAGTCGTCGTAGACTACTTCTCTAAGATGGCCCATTTCATTCCTTGTTTGAAAACCTCCTATGCATCTCATGTTGCACGTCTATTCTTTAATAAGGTTGTTCGACTCCATGGACTTCCTTCTACCATTTTGTCTGACCAAGACGTGAAATTCACAAACTATTTTTGAAAGACACTTTGGATGATTATGGGCACTAAACTCCATTTTTCATCCACTCATCATCCTCAGAGCGACAGTCAAACCGAGGTTGTCAATCGAAGCCTAGGAAATCTTCTTAGGTGTTTGGTGGGTGAACATGTTAAGACATGGGATGTAATGTTATAGACCACTGACTCTGCATATAATAGTTTGGTCAATAGGTCCATTAGCATAAGTCCATTTGAAGTTGCGTTAGGTTACAAACCTAGACTACCAGTAAATCTCATTCCCATTACTTCACTACATAGGCTATCTGCATTAGCTGAGTCATTTGCACAACATATCCATGCATTGCACAAAGAGATCAAACGAAGAATTAATATGCATAATGATTCCTACAAAATGGCTGCTAATGCACATCGCTGCCATGTTGAATTCAGCATAAGTGATTACATTATGATCCGTATAAGGCTCGAACGATTTCCTTCGGGGATCACTAAAAACTTACAGGCACGTAGTACTGGACCCTTCAAGGTTGTTAAAAGATTGGAGCCCAATGCATATGTTTTAGAACTGCCACCCAACTGGAGAATCAGTTTAATCTTCAATGTGGAAGACCTTGTTCTTTTCCATGATCCCATAATTCCACCCCACTCTCCGTAGACTTCCGTACCTATCATCCAACCAACCCATGACCTAAATCTACCCATGGACATTGCCCCATGTGAGTCAGCCCATTCCGAGCGAAGCCTTCCTACTCCTCCTACACCTACCCTCAGCCACAAGAAAGATTTAGTGGAAGACATACTAGATAATGCCTTGGTCTCCACCAAACACGGGGGCTACCAGAAATACCTTGTCAAGTGGAAGAACAGGCCAGAAACAGATTGTACGTGGATCACTCGAGCCCAGCTATAGTGCCTAAATCCTGATCTCCTGGAGTGGTATGACAGTTTCATTTCGCTAGTGGCGAACTCTTTATAACCTCGCAGACTTGATGGGAGCATCAAGTCAAGGAGCAAGAGGAAATTAAGTCACATGGTCCCGTTATGGATGGATTATCCTTTTATGAGACTACTGCATCATAGTTTGCAAGATCCACCGTTGGATCGAGGTTCGGAGAAAGATACACCATTGTAGATTTCCTTAGGTATTCAAGCAAAATGCCCTACACTGGGATGTGCCAAGGGAGAAGACTTATTGCTGATTTGAAAGTGTTATAATTTTAAATAAGGGCCCTAGGTGTTTTAATGGAGTTATTAAGTAGAGAAGGGGTCCCATAGCATGTGTTTTAATTAAGTGTGAAGAGTGGAGGGCCCTGCAAGTTAAATAATACACAAAGAAGTCATGCAAGGGGGGTGACTTGCGCACGAATCCCCATGCGCAAGTCTTCCCATGGTTGGCCACTTTTGTTTGCTGTTTTTTTTTTCTTGTTTCTTTATGCACTTTATTTATTGGTTTATCTCATGTAAAATCTTTTTTTAATATCAACCATCCAATGTTTAGGGTTGAGTTTTCTTCTCTTTTAAGTTGTAACTCCATCCTTGGAGACCATTATTGATGAATAAAAGAAATCTTCTTCCATGAAAGGTTCTTTGGATGTTTCCATGCAAGTTTTTCATATTTCCTCGCCCTAGTTGGGGAGTTTTGTGTGAGGCCAAGGAACCAATCTTCGCAAAAGGTAATCTCCATCTTCTTCTTTCTTTAGTTAAGATTTTCACCCCATCTATCTAGATTTCTACATTCAGCCCCAAGAAAGCCATTGTCCCCCTCTTGATCTAGCCGAATATTTGCCAAACGTAAGAAACCCTTCTCAGCAGTTTTAGATCTAAAATTTGGACATTTAAAACCCTGCAATCAAATCTAAAATCAGGTAAGATGCAGCCTAAATAGCCATTGGATCTGAATATCACCCATATTGGACAGATCTGAACCATAGATTTAGACACAAGATTCCCTCATATTGGAAGAATACCATATTAATATAGTCCATTCAGATCTAAACCCTGAATTAACCAATAGTTGTGCAAAATATCTATTGTTGAGACCTAAATTCTACTTTGAAATTAAATAGATTTGAATCCTTAGATTAGTTAGGAATTCTAACTTCCACCGATCCATCTCCCCACCTTGGGAAAATCACTTGCGGGAACGATTTAGATGGTCAATCAAAATGAATACACTTGCTGAATTTTAATTATGATCTCGTGCTGGTGCCAACTTTACATTAATTGGTGTGCATATTATCTGGGTGTTTGATCTCTACTTCCATTTCGTTCAATATTTCTTAGGTCTTGCATCTCATTCTTTCCTTTCAATACTTTTTGTAACCCCTTTTGAACTAACAAAGTATTCATCTTCATATGCCACAAGCTGAAATCATTCTTGCCATTAAAATTTTCAATTTCAAATTTTACTTCCATTCTTCCAAAATTTCTGCACCACACTGTAAATCTCATCACCACGAGCATGCTGGAAAAAACAGATTTGAAATCCGAGTCCAGATGGCTCCGATATTGCAGAAACAAGATTCTACGTTCCGATCGGTTAAACCTCATCGTTGACTGTCAAACAGCCAATCACCCTCTTCTACTACGTAGATCTACTCAAAACGAGTCCGTAAGCCTAAACGGATCTCCTATCGGATACCGGATGATCAAGATATCGCATAAAGAAGTTTCTGCAATCGATTCATGGTCAAACTACTTCGACCACACCTACTGACGTTAGCCCTGTACCTGCTGGCGGGCTGGGCTCTGTACATGGATTAAGTCAACCTAACCCAACCCGACCTGCAACCTGCACTACTTCCTTGGCTGCGCTGCTAATAGGTCAAGTTGACTGTGACCCGACCCGACCTAGACTACCCAAGCCCCTTTCTCCTTCCTCTCTACTCCTGCAACAGGAGCTGATTTCACCTAGCCATCTTCCTTTAGCAGCAGTAAATGACGATGAGCACCAGCGGACTAACGGCAACCACAAGAGATGATTCTGGAGGGCGGCAACGGCGTTAACCCCGTCAGAGGATTCGGATTCCTTCTCCTTCCTTTCCCTGGCGTCTCCAACAGGTAACCGAAGCCTGTTTTGTTCAGACATTAAAAACCGAGACCGATCTCCTTCCTTGAGTCTGATGTGTCAATGGCGACGGAGAAGTGGCAAGATCCAGCGATGTCCAGCGAGGCGATTCCTCCAACAAGACGGAAGCAGTGACCGGCGTGCCCTTCTCTGATCAGGGTCTATGGCCCACCAAGAGATCGCAATGATCTATTCGTCTTTGTTTCCAGCAAATAGAGATCAAATCTCTCTCTTAGATCCTCTCTTCTTCAATTTCTTCTGATCTCCTTTTTTTCTGTAAACAAAACAAAACTCAAGAACCAGTCACCGACGTGATTGTGATGTACGGCCCATCGAGATCAAAGCAATTGGAACTCCCTCTCTATTTCATGAAACAAAGATCAATCTCAATGAGATTTTCATAGATCACAAGGCACACAACCCAGGCTATGATACCATTTATTGTGCTTATTGTGCACTTGCGGAAGGGCGTAACCTGCGATCAACAATCAAAGCCACATACAAGAAGAGAAAAACACAAAAGAGCATAGATGAGAATTTACGTGGTTTAGTGAAATGCCTATGTTGTTACGTGCTTCTGCACATGCACAACAAGAGCACGAAGTGAAGATGGACGTGGTTCGGCGAGATGTCTACATCTACGGCCAAAAGAGAACTCTACTCTTTTACTGTAC
Organism: Sextonia rubra; assembly: GCA_037013555.1. Lineage (NCBI taxonomy): Eukaryota > Viridiplantae > Streptophyta > Magnoliopsida > Laurales > Lauraceae > Sextonia > Sextonia rubra. The sequence continues at coordinate 16,143,797 of JASUAD010000011.1, forward strand.
TTTTCTGCTTAGATCTAAAGTTACATGTTACATCATATATATAACTCTCTTTTTCTTAGCCCCTAAGAAAGATTGGTACAAAGACCAAAATACCTCTGACCCAAAGTCTAGTCCAAGACTAACGCTATGGACCAATCCGGTGAGCCCGGAATAAAAAACATAAACGCAACATCTTTAAAAAATAAAAATATGTCAAGATTATAAAAAGGAATGGGAGTGATTAAGGGAAAAAAATAAGTTTTAGGTTAAAGTCTTCCCCAACCCTTCAATCATTTTCAAGGTACATGATAATAAGAGCTTACTAGATGAAATCGTCGGTGAGAGATCTAATAATGGCCTTATTTAGGTAGTGCAGATTGCCCATAAATAACTGGCATCTCTACACAGCAATTAGCATTATGCAACTATCAACTGAATCGTAGGCAATGAAGTCCACAACTTTTTTATGTTTTTTTAATTATGATTTTTGGTAAAAGGGCAGTTTCATTAAAGATAAAACAGAGAAACACTAAGCAACAATAGAAACAAAAACTAGAAAAAGCTACAATTTTGTTATTATATGAGTTCTTGCCAAGTTGATAAGCAAAACTGTTAGAATTATATACATTGTTGAACTCATGGGTTGGATAAAACTCAGGGTCCATTGAGTTATAATTTTGTATTTCTTTTAGAATAGACTGTGGTATATATCACCAAAAGAGCTAATGTGAAGACATGAAGAAAAAGCATAAATTCATGAAGAAATTTAACAGAGATAGAAGCACTATCCGTTCGAGTGGACATGGTGTCTACTCGAGCGAAGGTTGGGATTTTGCCCCAAACGGAAGCTTAACCCGCTCAAACGGCCACCCTAAGGCACCAATCTTCCTATTTTAAGCAGAGAATATACATTGGAGATATCCTTCTTCTTTAAAGCAGCCATTAGAGAGATTTTGATGAAGCTTTGAGTTTTAGAGAATATTAATTCTATTTTCTTGTAGAAGATTATCTTCTCTCGTAGAAGATTGGTTGGATCAAACACGACGAGCAGTGAATGGCAAGGAGTCATGATGACGAGGAGTTTGCAAGAAGAATTACAGTCCTTAAGTTGAGAAAATTGGAAGGGGATTTGTGAATATATCTTGTAATTGCTCAATTCATAGTGCTTGCTTTCTGTTGGTCCAAAGAGGACACGTGGTTTTTCCCGATGAGGGTTTCCACATAAAATATCGTGTGCCTCTTTCTTTGTGTAGTTGATTGATTTTCTTGTTCTTTTATTTGCTGCCATTGTTAATGGAATTGCAATCTAGAAATCTAAGTTGAGGCATTGAATCTTGGTGAGTTTCAAACCTTCAATTTGTATCAGGGAGGTCACACAAATCTACTGTGTGTTGATCTATTGTGATTTCTAGAATAGAATTTAACCGTGAAGGCACATCCACTACCAAGCCACCTCTGTTGGATGTATCCAATTATGCTTATTAGAAAGTTAGGATGATTAACTTTCTTAAGCCCATTGATGATGATGTCTAGGAAATCGTTGAGTATGGCTGTACCACACCCATGATTGTGTTTGAGGGAAAATCTATTCCTAAACCTAAAACATAGGGGACTAAAATGGAAAAGAATGCCTTCAACTATAATAACAAAGCTATTATGCTCTCTCCAGTGAAGTATCTGCTTTTGAGTTTCGTAAGATTTTTACTTATAATATTTGAAATAAAGCCTGGGATATCCTGTGGACTGTGCATGAGGGTATTATTACTATCAAGCAGTTTAAACTACAGAAATTGACTACGACCTTTGAAACCATTATAATAGAAGAAGATGAGAACTTTGATGACTTTTATGCCAAATTGAGTGATATTGTCAATCCTGTTTTTAATTTTGTGAGCCAATACCTGAAAATAAAATAGTTAAAAAAATTTTGAGGTCTCTACCTAAGAGGTTTGATGCAAAAAATAGCTCTTGATTCAGCGTATTTTGAATATAGAAACTTATATTCATCAATTGATCCTATATGAACCCCAAAACCATCAAACCAAAGGGAAAAGGCAGAAACCCTACTTTTCCATCCATGGATCTAAAAGAGGCATATGAGAACATGCTAGGATAATGAGTGTTGGCAAATTCATGGGTTGTGGACAAAACTCAAAGCCCATTGAATTATAATTTTATATTTCTTTTAGTATAGAGTGCAGCGTATGTCACAAGAAGAGCTGATGTTAAGAAAGCGAGGAAAAGGCAGAAATTCGTAAAGAAAAGAAGCAAGGACAGAATGTTGGTCAATTGCGAGCTGCAAAATTTGCTGGCAAATTTAAGACGTGCTTTAGCAAACTTTGGGCCTGCTCAAGCAGATAATGAAGGAAAACCTACCAACTTTACACAATTTGTTTCCTCTTCAAAGTGAGACTTGCCTGTTTGTGTTCTACATGAAGTCTATCTCTAAGGCACGAATTAGGATTTACTTAAGGACATCTTGTGAGAGCCCTAAACATCTAATCTCATAGATCTGAGCCCAAAAAACATTTTGGAGAATACCTTCTTCTCTAGACCATCTATTGGAAAATGTGCTAATGTTCTAAGCTTTTAGAGATCTATTGCTTCTATTTTCGTAAAAGATCATTCACCTTGTGGATTCAAGGTGTGTGTATTCAAGTACAGGGAGCGGTAAACGGTGTGGTTGTCGGTAAGAAGAATTACAATCCTCAAGTTGTGGCAAACTGGGAAAGGACTTATAAGCATATCTTGTAATTGCTCAAATTTTTCTAGTATTTGGTTTCTGTTAGATTGGGTGATAGGTCTTGTGGCTTTTTCCGTATTCGAATTTTCCACATAAAAAATCATGATATCTTCTTGTGTGGTTTATTGATTTATAATTCTTTTATTTTCCACCATAGTTAAGAGGGTTGTATACTAAAAATCAATTTAATACTTGAACCTCATCTTTTCAGTGGTTCTAAAACCCTGCTGTGCCTCTAGAATGCACAACAAAGCCTACCGATGTCAGGCAGGCGGGACAAATAGCATCCTTATTAGTATTATTGTTGTGCAGTAATTTGTGCACTTTGATTAAATTATTATGGCATTTTCAACAGAAAAGAACTCCATGGGGGTAGAGGAAGACATCACAGCTCTTCCAATTTATGGGAGAATTGCGATTATGCCCTCTGTCTCCATGAGTAATTCAAGAAGAAAATCTTAAGGATAGTCCACCTCCTTTGGGAACCCCTTCGGGAAAGGGCAGATTTTCCTACCATCTCCGCTGCGGTGGGGGATATAGATTTTCAAAATATTATCAACAACGTCAAAAGTGTTACTAAAAACATTCCTAATTAGTTTTTTGTTCCAACTTTTGTCCGGATTTCCTAAGTTCTTTAACCACAAGATCTTGATTAACCACATTGAATTTATGTTTCCCAAGTCTCCCATCCGGAGAGATCCATTTGTATTTCCAATCTGAGATTTGATCCCCATTGGATATGATCCACTCAACCTTATCATTACTAAAATCAGTAGCTTCTACAAATCCCTTTCAAAACAAAGAATTGCCCTTCCCACACTAATAAAAATTAGTAGTAAATCACATTTGTAATTATAATTCCAATATTGACAATATGATTACCTGATGAAGGGTAACTAAAGTTGTGGAATCTTAACTTTAGTTATCCTTCGTATTGTGACTTAGTGCTAGATATTTCTTTACAAATGTGATTTAGAACTAACATTTCTTTCTCAATTTTTATTATATTAGTTCAAATTTAGAAAGCATAAGCATTTAATATCGGATTCAATTTAGAAGAACCCCAGTTCAGCTATGCCGCTTGCTTACAACCACCAAGGAGAATCTATCTGATTAGAGGTCCAGCTATTCATCAGACGAGAAAGAGAGGAAAGAACCTGCATATGTGACTACCACAGGTTACTGCAGCCAGACAACAGAAGAGTGTTTCTAGCCTCAGGGCTTAATCAAATGAGAAAAACCCATCAATAAATATAATTAAACACTCAAAATTGCCGCAATCTCTCTCTCTCTCTCTCTCTCTCTCTCTTTTCAACAAATTTGGGTCAATCAAGCACCAAATTGTAAGCCAACACACCCAATTACATGAACTATATAAAGAATATAGAGCAGTAAAGTATAGGATATTTGTAAAATATTAGGCTACCAACATGGCACGTGAACTATTCAAAAGTGTATGGGATCCAAGCCGCTCTCACGGTGGGACATGATCAAGAATGCCAAGCTTCAGGCCAATAAAAAGTATGGGCTGTCGAACTTACGCATTCCCTTATTGGTCAACATCGATTCAACTCCCATTTCTTTAATGGCATCCAGCAGCTCAGATTGTCCAACCCATGGTTTTAAAACCCTATTTTTTCACTCCCTGCGGTTTGGTCCAGTCACATTGATGTGGATAGGTCAGACTCAAGTGTGTCAAGGCCTAATACCACCTGCTTCGAGCCAGTTGGCACATTTGGGCTTCATTTGGGCACTTGGACAGAGTATGAATCTATTTATATATTAACATGCGTTCTGTACCTTTTGCTCTTAGTAGCACTTAAAACAAGCAGGAATTAACAACAATAGAACATCTTAGGTATCTTTTATCTCATAAGTTTGAAGGCAGCACCATTACTTGCAGTTCAACTCCAACTCCATAGCTCTGTAACTTTTCAAGGTTACCAGACCTCCCTCTTCAGTATCATCACATTCTTTCCCATATAATATTTGCCAAATCAGCTCTGCAAAATCCACATCCATTGAACAGAAACCTTCTCAAGATATTCTTATGTAGTCAGCAATACTTGTCAACTTTTTTTAGCTTACTAAGTAGGGCTTTTTGACAGAAATTTTCTCCCTTTAATGAATGCCAGATGCACCTGCAGTATGAATAAAAATGATCTTGATCTCAAAATGGGAGTTGAATTCGTATGGATTTTCACAAATTCAACTGATTTGGATGCCCCAGCACTAATGGATTCTGCGCTGCATTTATTCACACTAGCCACAAATTTACAACAGCTGGTCCAAGAAAAGTTCTTGCAACTTCATTTGAAAAATTATACCCATCCTAGTGACTTGTAGAAGATAATCTGAAGCCTTTACAGTGCAATACATTGGCACCACGAAAATTTAAGGGACATCCAAAAATGTGGTCCTCATGTAAGAGAATGATGAGTATATGAAAAAGTAAAAATCAGATGAGTCAGATAGCCAGACCGCAAGGCGTGCTGCTGGCACACTGGCATTTGATGTAAGTTGTATATAGTGAAATCGATGGGATAAAATGAATTATCCAGAGTTTTGTGAAAATATGGGATATGAGATGCCTGCAACAATTTTCACGAGATACCTGCGACAATTTTCTTGGCAGTTCCACCACATTCTGGGAGCAAAAAAACTTAAGACTAGGATCTATGGAGCATCAGTGCACATGAGCAGTAAGATCTGACCTGCAATAGAACCAGAAAGTTATGCAACGCAATAGCAAACTCTAATATTCAGCTTGGCAAGTTTGGATACAAATAATATAAAAAAATCAAGATGACTAACTGCGAAAGGAAGAAAACTCCTGCTGAAATAATAGGCTTAACACACTTAAAACCATAAATAGATTTAAATGAGAAACACATCCAAAATCCCAGAGTGATGAAAAGTCTCAGCGGACGATGTATGACTTGATTTTCTGAGCTCAGTAATTTGCAAGCAAGCCCATGAAAAAATGTCACAATGTCATGTTTAAGATCAAAGATATTTGGCAGTAAGAAAAGAAGGATTCGAACACACTTGCAATTTATAAATGTGTGCAGTGGACAAATACACATGCAGACATACAAAGGGACGCACATTTAGAAAATCTTTAGACAGCAACAGAAAATGTACCATTCTAGATTGAAAGTATCAAATATGCAATATTACCTGCAAGGACAGAAGTTCTTGCATATTTTTGAAATAACTGCACCTGCCGCCGTTCGGATTTCATTCCATGTTTCACCTGGGTCAGAGTCTTCATCAAGTAGTATCTGTAAATCATAGTCTGCAGAACCATTCCAGGTGAGAAAAAAATAGATCATAACGATGGAAGTATGCAATAGGTAATGATGTAAGTAAGGCTGAACAAAAGGTATGTGGATTATTACTGCAAATTACACTAAAAATTTAGAACAATTACGAAGCAATAGATGTTCAAGAAGAATTAGTTACTTGGTACCAATGCCTTGGTACAAGTACAAGCAGGGGCAGACCGTGGACCCACTTTACAGCCATCTAGGGTGGTCGCCTCACATCATATCCAAAAATCCCCAATGAGTAGAAGGGCCCCAGCCCATCACCCCACTTAGTCAAAATAATTGCCCTACCCTAAAATGAACCCCCTCTTCTTTCAAACTTTGCAACAGGGGAGCAGGGGGGGACCTAAGTGGAGGCCCTTGGGGACTTCAGCCCCCACAAATACTACAAAAAGCCCATTGGGCTATATGCGGCAAGCTGGCCTAGCCCCCACAGAGCAAAACCAGTCAGCCCCCATTGAACAAGACACATCCTCTCTCTCTCTCTAGTAATCCCCAAATCGGCAACGGATGATCCCGCATCACGATCTCTCTCCTTCCTTGCGTATTGATTTAAAACAATCTTTAGGTATTGCAAGGTTGTTTGTTTAGGTCCTTAGTCTCAAAATTAATTTTTTTAAAAATATTAGAAATGGGGGGATCCCTGAAAATCCTCCATCACCAAGAAATCCCCATTTTTTAACCCCAAAATGAACTCATTAGCTAACCCAATTTTTAACCCTACAATGGGTTCACTTGATTCATGAAAGATTTTTAAGAAATGAGGGATTTTCCTAAAAATCCAACATTTCTAAAATTTCTAAAGATATTCATTATTAAAATAAGTTCTCTTTTGTGGAATTGAATTTGATTTCTACAAAAATTAAGCAAATATTCTTATTAGAGATGAGGAAGAAAGATGCATCTAATAAGTCATTATTAATTTTTATATATTGATGCATGTTATTGATTCTTAGCTACTTTTCTCTAATTCTAAAGCAATATTTGGTTGTTTGTGGTTGACATTTGTGTTAGGGTTATAAGGAAGAGTTTTAGAATAGATTTTCAAAAGTAGTTTTGGTTTTGATTTAAACAAATGAATGAAGATTAAAGTATAGTTTGGTTCAAATATTGTTTCCAATCAAAGTTCCCAGATAGCAATGAGTCAAATCCATGAAACCATTAGGGGTCGTTTGTTTTTTGATTTACATAGGTAAATGAACCACATGTGTAATGGTTACACACTATCACGTTTGTTTTCACTCATTTACGCATGAGATGTATAAAGTAGATGTGAAAATGGTATGAAAATGGCTTGAAAATCAGGTGAGAATTTTCACGCCTCAACAAGTGTGAAAACATTACCCATGTCACTGTTACCAGGCGGGTGAACAGTAACTTTCTCGGGCAATCCACCTTTTTGCATTTTTTTATTTTGTGGGCCCCAAAATAGCAATCTGAACCGTCTAAACTCTTCTAAAGGTCAAAAAAGGCTCAAAGACCAATTTTCAGCCGTTGGATTATAATACAACTTGAGATATCATCAAAAGAGTTGAGACCGTTGGATGTGTGGAACCCGTGATTGAACCCAGTCCACCTTTCTTGATTTTTTGACTCCTATGGGCCACCTAATGTAAATAAAAACCGTTGAAACTCTTGTGAAGACTGAAAACGGCCATGAGACCAATTTTCAACTGTTGGATCATCATACAAGTTGAGATATAATCAAAACAGTTGAGATCGTTGGACGTGTTTAAACCCGTGATTGAAACCAGTCCGCTTTTCTTGATTTTTTGACTCCTGTGGGCCTCCTAATATAAATCAGAACGTTGAAACTCTTGTGAAGACTAAAAACGGCCTTCAGACCAATTTTCAACCGTTGGATCATAATATAGTTTTAGATATTTACAAAAAGATCTAACAATAAAAATCTGAAATTCTTAATTTTATGGGCCCCATCTTGATGATATGAACCGTCCAAACTCTCTAGAATGCCTTTTTTGGCTTAGAGATGTAGTCCTTTTCTATATATATTTTAAGATATTTGTGATAAATCATGAAAAGTGGCAAAAATATTATGATAAACGGTGAACCGTTGGATTACTTTTAATTTACATATGAAGAGGTGTGAAAATGACAAACGATAGAATTCATTTCACATGTGAGTCAATTGCATATGCAAATGACTCACATGTGAGTCATTTACCTATGTAAATCATTTTCACATCACATATGAAAAAAACAAACGACCCCTTAGTTATTTTTTTCAACTACATGGATTTTTTTAGTAGACTTTTCAAAGTTCTACAGAAAATGGACTTCTCAAAGTGCCAATCTCCAATTTCTCTATATGAGAAATTAGAAACTTAATTTTAAAAAATGATGAGAATAGAGGTATATTGTATTTTGGCATCTCTTGCACTAGAATTGCTACACAAAAAATTTGACTCAAAAAATAAAAAATTTTGGATATTTTTTTATTATGGGGCAGATGCTAAATAGGAAGCAATTAATAAATGGGGTTTCATCATTTAGGGAATCTTGAACCACTAAGTTCTAAGTTCGTCTTACATTTAATTAGAAAGAGATTTCTACTACTCACTTTTTCCTAAATGAACCCTAGATTTCTTGATGATAACTCTGATATTCAAAAAAATGAATAGAAATACATAATTCACTTATTTATTGCTTCGCCCAGGTCTTAATTGATTATGCTCCAAAGATGAATACAAATATATAATTAACATATTTTTTCTTTTGCTATTAGTAATGTGTAGAAAGTACAATACAATAATGATTGACTTTTTCAATTACCATCGTTACCCTCTCCTCAAACTAAAATCCTGGGTCCACCACTGTAGAGGGAGGCGATTGAAGTTTCTACAACCATAGGAAAGAGAATGAAAAAGAAGATGAAGAAAAAGAAGGAAAGGACTGCCACCATGAAATCATCGTTGTTGCGATTGCCATTGTGCCTCCATCGCATCCCCTTCTCCTCCTCCTCTTCCTGTCTTCTTCTCCTTCTTCATCAAAGAGAAAAGTCTGGGAGAGGGTTTCCTAAATCTCGTCTCGAGTCTTCCACCCTGGGTGAGGGTTTCTCAGCTGTCAAAGGGCTTTGACTTCTCAAGTCCTCTTCCCCTTCTGTTTTTTTATTTCTATAAGCAGTTTGGTTCCTTAAGGATTCTACTGGGCCCAATAGATCTAACCTTTTTTTAAGCATCAATATTTGGTGTCCTATTTTACTACTTATTATAATTAATATAGTAATATATTCTTTTCAAGGGAAAAAAATGCATAATACTATGCAAGTTTTATTCTGAATTTAACCTTACGGTAGGAACCAATCATATGGAGCAGAAGGGAAATAAGGCCCTATCATCATCATCATCATCAAAGCCTTATTCCAACCATGTTGGGGTCGGCTACATGAATTCTATTTCTCCATTCTGTTCTATTTTGAGCTAAATCTTTCGATAAATGCAACTTCTTCAAATCTGAATTAATGACTTCCATCCATGTTTTCTTCGGCCTACCCCTACCTCTTGATGGACCCTCCACCTGTATATCCAAACTTTTTCTCACCGGTGCCATTACTAGCCTACACTCAACATGCCCAAACCATCTTAAACGAGTTTTTCTAATCTTATCTCCTATTGGTGCTACCCCTAAATGTTCTCGAAAGCGCTCATTTCTAATTTTATCTTTTCTAGTTTTACCACACATCCACCTAAGCATTCTCATTTCCGCTACATCCATCTTATGAATATGTGTCTTCTTAATTAGCCAACATTCTGCTCCATATGTCATAGCTGCTCTAACCACTGTCCTGTAAAATTTTCCCTTCAATTTTGTTGGCATTTATCTATCACAAAGTACTCCCGAAGCTAGTCTCCACTTCAGCCATCCAGCTCTTATCCTATGCTTCACATCTTTGTCAATCTCCCCATCCTTACTAATCATCGAGCCTAGGTACCGAAAAGAATCTTTACGTGGTATCTCACGGGTTTCAATTTTGACAGTGGTTTCAACACTTTGTATATGTCCACTGAAATTGCAATCCATATATTCTGTCTTTATACGACTTATTTTAAAGCCTCTAGATTCTAATGCCCTCCGCCATCTCTCAAGCTTTGCATTTACACCCTCTCTTGATTCATCCACCAATACTATATCATCTGCGAACAACATACACTATGGTACTTCTTCTTGAATATGCACAGTTAACTCATCCATAATTAATGCAAAGAGATAAGGGCTTAAGGATGATCCCTGATGTAAGCCTATAGTCACAGGAAATCTGCCCGTTTCTCCACATGTGGTTTTCACATTTGTTATTGCACCTTCGTACATATCCTTTAAAATTTCAATGTAACCTCTTGGGACATTCCTTTTCTTTAAGACCCACCAAATTAAAATCCTCGGCACCCTATCATAGGCTTTTTCCAAATCGATAAAGACCATATGTAGATTTTTCCTCTTTGCTCGGTATTTTTCCATTAATTGCCTAAGTGAAAAGATAGCTTCCATAGTTGATCTCCCTGGCATAAAACCAAATTGATTTTAACTTAAATATTATATATTTCTATTTTTTTAATTCTTTCAAATTATAACTCCGAAATTTTTTGCCAAAATTTTGAGATGTCTGAAATATTTTGATTTGGAGGTCAGACTGTAGCAGGGTCAAAAACAAACTATAGATTGCATGCATGAGATCCTCTTCGGCTGACCTCTGCAACAGCGACTACATGAGATTCTCGTAGCTGGCCCTATGGGTAGCTGTAATCTGATCTAATCTACTTCAGATCTTAACAAATCTATAAAGTTAATCTGATATGATATGATCTTTTCTGAAGAGTTTTAGTGTCATTTGTGGTTTTCTTAATGTTTAAATTTGGGTGTTAGTGTTTGGCTTTTGATCTTGTCTTTTTAAAGAGAAGGGCCAAATACTCTATTATCTGTTTGCTGCAATAATTTTAGCAATGTTTACAGACTATGAGGTATGAACTTGCATTTTTTTTCTTCCTCTTTGTTCGTTGTTTAATGATCCACCTTCATCTTATGGAAATCACATAGATTTGACCTAAGAAGCATGGACACGGACACGGGACACAAATACGATACGACACGGACACGCCGACATGGCATTTTTCAAAAAAGTAGGACACGGGCACGTCGGAAACACGTTAATAATTTATATTAATTTATATATATAATCATCTACTAAAAAAATAATATCATTTTAACTTTTTTAATCAATTTAGCAATCAAAAAATAAAAATTCAAGTACCAACTAACAACAATATCAAATTATCAAAATGTCAATATAACGCTAAAACATAATTCATAATCATTAAACATGAAATATCCATAGTTCCATAAAATTCATATTAAGAAAAGGGTGGATCATCTCTTTTCCTTCCCTAAAATTAAAAAAAAAATTACAAAAGGCAAAAAAGAAGGCAATCTTGAGGCCTATTCTTCATTGAAATATTTATTTGTCTTTTGCTTGTGATATGATTGATATTTACAATAATATATTTTTCCATAGTATAAAATTTTTATATATCAAGTTTATAAGTTTTAATAACCGCATGTTAACAAAATGTCCAAGAGATATGAGCCACATATTTATTTTTTAGTCATAAACACGGGTTAAGAATTATAGGACACATTGCAAAAAGAGTGTCAAATAAGTGTCCGAAATTAAGATTTTTAGTTCTTAATTATGGACACGGCTAAATAGTATCGGACACATGTCTGAGAGTGTCCGAGGAATGTCGGTGTCCGACACGTGTCCGAGGAGTGTCGGTGTCCGACACGGACACGTCACTTTCTTAAAAGTGTCCGTGCTTCTTAGGATTTGACGATCTGATATGAGGAACCCTAAATTATAAATGGTTTTATTTGGGATATTTTTTTGGACATTGGATGGGCAAGTATTGGATAGTTGGTGGGGTCATCTGGCCGTGGAGTATTCGATAAATTACTGAGTCTGTGTATTTGACCTAATAATAGTATATTGGCATGGAGGGTGGGCCATGATCAAATGCCAAAATTGTGACAATAGGAGCCCAAAACAGATGAGATTTTGGGTCAATGGGGCCTGCTGATGTATGATTTTCTATACCAATGTGCGTGTTGTATGGGTAGTTGTGTTTTGATTTTATTTTGATTTGTTGATTCTTTTTTAAGTCATTGTTCTTTTTCCTTTCATTATATATATATATATGTGTGTGTGTGTGTGTGTGTGTGTGTGTCCTGCCTAGTCAACCCCACTCAAATGAGATTCCTCGGTTCCCCATTGAGTACAACAAGTCAACAGCCTATATTAAAATGGTGTTGCATTCAACAATATGATGTAAGTTAAGTGCTATGGGCATTTGGCTGTGGAGTTTGCGATAATTTATTGAGTCTGTGTTTTTGACTTAATAATAGTATATTGGCATGGAGTTGGGTGGTGGGCCATGATCAGATACCAAAATCGTGAAATAAGAGCCCAAAACAGATGAGATTTTGGGTCAATGGGGCTGGTTGACGTATGATTTTCTAGAGCTATGTGCGTATTGTATGGATCATTGTGTTTTGATTTGATTTTGATTTGTTGTTAGTTTTGTCAATCATTTTTCTTTCTTCTTTCTTTTTATTCCTTTCTTATGTATGTCCTACCTAGTCCACCACACTCAAATGAGAATCCTAGGTCCGCCATTTAGTACAACAAGTCAACAACCTATACTAAAATGGTGTTGCATTCTACAATCTAAGGTAAGAGAATTGCTATAATCTATAGAGATTAGGATGAGCCCAATTAGGGGAAATCACCCCTAATTAGGTGGATACCATTAGTGTATACTTACCAAATATGGGATGGTAAAATAATATAAACAAGACCCATAAAATAATATGATGCTTTGGGTGTAACTGGTTTGGGGTTATTTTGGTAATTTTACCAGGGTTTTCTTTCAGGCTAAGAAAGACTTTCTAGGAGGCCAAGAAAGCAAGTATTATATATTGATGTAACATGTAACCCTAAACACAGTAGAGTTGTCTGGAATACAAAGAGGAGAGAGGAATTGAAGTGATCTTTCTTTGTGGACGGAGGCGGTTTTGCTAAACTATGTAATCGTTGTGTTTTCATCCTCTTCGTGGATTGATTGCTTGATATTGTGTGGATTTGTGTGCATGTTTGATCATCAATCATGGGGTTGTTTGTTCCATTGCATTGCCTCACCCAAAAAAGGGTATCAGAGCAAGGTGGAGATCACACAAGTTTGATTGTGATCAATGGGGTGCCCTTGTTCTTGATCAAGGATGAAGACAAGGATCAATGGATCTGACTCGGATCCATCTTCGTCAATTAGAATAAGGGAGGGCTTAGACATAGATCGGTGAAAAATTCTCAGGTTCTACTTTACAGGAAAGGAAAGATTGAATCTGAGTGGGCCACAGTCAAATTCATGTTGATCAAGGAGACCTATTCTGCTTTGGCAATACATTGTGTGCCCAAAGAAGAGGTTCCAAACCCTGGAATTGTACAAGGAGACTCATCGCTTCATGATGCAGGCTAGATCCATGATTAGCCAACCCTTTAGGCCAAATCCAATAAGGCTCAACGATGAAGACTAATTTCTTATTAGTAGTTGCTTTCTTAAATTTCTTATTTTTAGATATTGATTTTATATTTGAGTTAGGACTCTTTAGAATTGTTTCTTTAATTAGATGATAGCTTAGTTATAAATATATATTTAATCCCTTTTCATGGGATAGACATAGACATTGATATTGAATGAGTTTTCAGTTTCTTCTCCATTGTGAGTTGAATTCTTGTCTTTGGTGTAAGGCCGAGACAGTTTATCATAAGCCTTTTGGCTTGGAGAGTAGCCCCATATCACTTTTGGAGTCAAATCACAGGAAAAAAAAAAGAGTGAGAGGAGTCATTTCTTTGTTGACAAGTGGAGAAAAGCTTTAACAGAGAGATTTGGTGGTTTAAAAAAATATTATCGTCTTGGTGTCGGCACATTGAGAAAATTGGTGCAAATTTGGTTTCTGTTGCACAAATAGATCATGAGGTGGACCATCACATGGTGATAAAATTTGGGATCTTAGGGCCTCCATAAGAGATCCGAATCATTCGTTGCTGGTTTCATGCAGGAACACGAACAGAGATAGAGGCCTGAAGATTGCTGGATGCAGATCGGTTTGGATCTGTTGAGATCGAAAAGGATCAAAGGTTCCGGGGTCTGCAGTCTCTAATGCATAATGGAATGGAGACACAGGAAGCGCAAGGTAGATGATGAAGATAGAAAGCTCTTACCAAACTCCGATCTGAAGGCGTTAAAGGAATTGGTCTCTCACCAAACTCCAATTCAGGAGGCGTTAGAGATTTCGAAGAGAACTCGAACAATAACTAACTGAGCCAAAGAAGCTTTACAATGCTTAAATAGATAAAAGACTTACCCTAGGACTAAACTTGACCATCCAAACATTTTGACGATCAAGTTTAAAATATCTTATAAAAACAACTTAAAGCAAATAAAATCCTAAATAAACTATGATAGGTGGGCTGGGCCCAAAGACGGGTCGACCCACGGGGGACCATAGGTTTCAAAAATGGGTTTGCAGGAATGGGCTTCCTGCAAACCAAGCTAGGTTACACCAAACCCAAATTGTATATTGCTGAATGTTGCCTAAAGTAGACTAGGGACCATAATTTTTTGGTGGTTCTTCGGAGCATCATATACCAAAGCCTTCAAATTGTATTCCTCCTTTGAGTTTGGTCTATAACTAGAAACGACACCAGTAGGTCCCTTGTCCCTTTCTTTTTCTTCAGTGGTGGATGGTGGTAGACCGGGAACTAGGGTCCGACAACGGCAGATCGGCGGCGATGCCGAGACTAGTGAGACAGCGGCGTCGGTGACAGCAAGTAGCGGTCTGGCAATGGTGGGAGAGAAAAAAAGGCAGCCCTCTCTCAATGGATGGAACAGAGGTGGAGTGGGTGGGTTCCAAGGCTTGGGAATGTCAACAACAGGGAGAGGGTTGGGTTTTGGTGGATTTTGTAGATTTGGATTGGATTTGTAAGAACCCTGAATTATAAATGGGCCAAGCCTGAATTATTAAATGGGCTAAATGGGCTTAGAGAGGCCCAGTTTCGATCAGTCCAATTCATGACTGGATTGGGCTATTGGGTCAAATTTTTCAGGTCCATAAATGATCCAAACTCACTTAATTGTGACTCTATAGCTTCCCAAAATTATGACTGTGAAACTCCCACACTTAAATTCCCCAAACTTAAATTTTCCAAAATTATAACTGTGTAACTCCCAAAATAATGACCTTAAATTGTGACTTTTAGTCTTCTTAGGTGACCTTTCAAGGGAAATCCTTTAGGATTCCAGCTCTATATAAGAAGAGGTCTCCTCTCATCTTTGGTCACTTTCTCATGGTTCTCATGGAAGAAGAATAGGAGTCCAATAGAGTGATATTTGAAAATAAAAGCAAGGAGATTCCAAGGAATACCTAACATAGTGGATGTCTGATTTGAGGTCACTTATTACTTATACCAGGTAAGTAGGACTTCTCTTATACTCATGTGAATATGGTGTTCCCTATATTCTGCTGTTTGGTTTCTATTTACATATATCAGTCAGTTTCTGTTGATATCCTTGCAACAGGATATAAATCCTGTTTGACATAAGATTATCATTTCTTTGATTTGGCTTAAT
Source organism: Sextonia rubra (assembly GCA_037013555.1). NCBI lineage: Eukaryota > Viridiplantae > Streptophyta > Magnoliopsida > Laurales > Lauraceae > Sextonia > Sextonia rubra. The sequence goes on from JASUAD010000011.1 coordinate 16,159,546, forward strand.
AAGGGTTTATTATATTAAAAATCCAGATCTGAATTGATGAAAATGCTAGACTAACGACAGGATTGTGAAGGAAAATACAGATTTAAAATTTATCCTCTTTGTGTAATGATTGGTAAATCTGAATCTTATGATAAATGTGATTATTAAGGACTGTTTTCATCATACAGTATGCTGGTCTAATATGTATATTAATTCTTTGTATAATGACTGGTAAATTTGAATCCTATGATTGATACACTTCCTATGGACTGTTTCTTTTATAGAATATAATGTTTTTTTTAGTGAAGAAATTCAGAACTAAGCTACTGTTATATATCAGTCACAAGTGCTTTTTGAACTAAGCTACTGTTATACATTTTCTTAATCAGTCACAAGTAATCTTTGAACTAAACAACTGTTATTTTCTTAATCAGTTATAAGTACTCTTTCAACTAAACTACTGTTATTTTCCTAATCGGTCACAAGTGCTCCTTTGAACTATGTTATTGTTATACAATTTCATATCAAAGAAACTTAGGAATTTTTATAAAGGACTTTGAGTTCCAAAGAATCCCTAGGATTAATCTATATTATGAGAAAATGGGAATACTAGTACTATTGTATAGTATTACATGTACAGTAGTGACTGCTTTCCATTTCACGAATATTTAACTGTGAAACATTATGTTAATATTGCACCGTTGTAAGGGATTGTTAAAAAGTTCCCTCTTTTATTAAATAAGATCGTGTGAATAAGATGAGCTACCATAATATAACTAGTTCCAAATTAAGTAGTGGGTACTTCCATCGCTACAGTCTCATTTTTATTTATACTATACAAATGATGACTTGTAAATTCTGAATCTCAATCTAGATTTAATACTGTCCTTAGTAGCTATGTATGGAATGAATAATTAATATGAGACTCTGTGATACTTGCTCAAAGTGATTAATTCTAATTATGAGAATAGTATTCTCTCTATGACTAAAAAGAATTTCAAAAAAATAGGGCCAATGCCACATATTTGGAGCACCAGTTATGAATTAGAGTGGGGCGAGATTTTGACTCAAGTATGTGGGACTGGCCAATGGAAGACATAATGATACTTATTATGAAATCAGTGAGCAGAGATATTTTTTTAGAATTGTTTGGAAGTGTCTGTTTCCATTGGTATTGGATTCGACTTATGAATTAAGAATGGTGACAATCTTGTCACGACATGAATATGAATTCCCTTACAATTAAAGAATGGTGACAATCTTGTCACGACATGAATATGAATCCCCTTACAATGAATGGTGACGGTCATGTCACGACATGAATCCCTTTACAACTAAGAATGGTGACAGTTTTGTCACGACATGAATATGAATCCCCTTATAATTAAGAATGGTGACAATCTTGTCACGACATGAATATGAATCCCCTTCACAATTAAGAATGGTGACGGTTATGTCACGACATGAATATAAATCCCTTTACAACTAAGAATGGTGACAATCTTGTCACGACACGAATATGAATCCCTTGTTCATGCTGCTAATATAAACAGGTATGGTGGTAGTTCAGTCAATCAACCTATGAGCTTCTATTGATATCATGATAACTACTATTGCTCTCTTGATTTTAGAAATTCTACTCACCAATGTTACTGACTAGTGGTTCGCCCCACTACAGGTAATGTTTTTGTAGCGGGATCTGGGAGCGGCGGAGATCAGCATATAGATTTTGGCATGCAACGCTGATAGAGAGTTCGAAAACCATCTAGACCATTAGATGGAGTTAGCCCCATTTTGGAATATTTTAGATCTATTGTCATTTCTTAGCTATAATTGTAAAGACTTTGTTAAGATATTAATATTATGAATTTACCTTCATTTTCCTTAGACTTGCTCTTGAATTTATTTTATGAATTTGTAATATGATCAAGTTAACGACTTAAGAATCTGAAGAGCTCCAGAATCTTGGGTCGTTACAAAGTGGTATCAGAGCAAAGTCTTGGGCAATCCTTAAAACACTTAGAAACCAGTAGCATACGTGGTGAGGTCGTGGTTTGGGGGCGTTAGATTGTGATATGCATTTCCTTGTGTTAATTATTGTGTATCTTATTATAGGAGAAAGAACATGAGTTCCCAACAGAATCTTAACGGCAATGGCACTGAAAGTCGAACATCAAACCCAGATGGGGGATCGTCCTCGATGCCTGAATATGTGAAGATGATGTTCGATACCTTTATGAAAGCTTACGATCAGGTGCAAGAGCAGATAAAGACTTTGGCTCATCGTCAGGATGATGGTGGCCAAAGTGGGATCGCTATTGGTGGGAGCAGGGACAGGGAACGAGATTCCCTATATAAAAGATTTAACGAATTCCGTCCTAGGTACTTTGATGAAACTGCAGATCCTTGGGATGCAAATAAGTGGATAGAAAATGTCGAAGCAATTTTTGAAGTTATGAGCTGTTCTGATCAGCAGAAAGCTCTATTGGCAGCTTTCAAACTTGAAGGAAATGCAAAGGAGTGGTGGAAGTCCGCCAGAAGGACCTATCCAGGTCCTGAAAATGAAATTCCTTGGAGCTTCTTCAAAAAGGAGTTTATTGCAAAATTCATACCGGAGCATATAAAAGAAAGGAAGAAGAGGGAATTTCAAATTTTGGTTCAAAGAGACATGTCAGTGACCAAATACAATAATAAGTTCATAGAATTGTCTCACTTTGCTGAACCCTTGGTAGCTACAGAAGAACTGAAATGCAACAAGTTTATTGAGGGATTACGCCCTGATATTAAGAAGGATGTACGATTGGGACAGCCAGTCACATACGCAGACGCCTTAAGAAGAGCCTATGTATCTGAAGAAACCATTGATGAGATCAATGGAGTACTTCCATCTAATCCAACTGGGGATGGAAAAAGAAATCAAGAAAGCCGTCCTCCTCAAAAGAAACAGAAAATGGAATCTCATGTTAAATGCAGTCGCTGTGGGAAGAACCACGCCTTAGAACAATGTCGATGGCAGCGTGGTGCTTGCTTTTCATGTGGCCAGGTGGGCCATAAGGCTAACGATTGTCCCAAGAAGCAGGAGAAAGATCGATCACAACGGCATGGCCACAAATCACGACAACATCAAGGCTATCAGCAATCACGGCAGAATTCGCAAAGCTACCCTCCTCGGGATCAAGGGAACTCTCATCAGAATTACTACCAGAACCAGCAATCGGGCCAGAATCAGCAAAGTGGATATCAGCGGAATCCGCCACAGGGACAGAATTTCAACCAAGAGAGAGGCAATCAAGGTGGACATCAAAAGAGTCACCCACCAAATGCGAGGGTTTATGCTATTACTCAACGGGAGGCGGAAGTAGCAAGCAATGTGGTTGAGGGTACGCTCCTAATCTCTGGCAACAAGGCTATTGCATTATTTGATTCCGGCTCTACACACTGCTTTGTTTCACATAATTTTGCTCCAAAATTGCACATACCCCCTTCTAAACTTTCCCAAGCAATGGCAGTTTCCACCCCTACTGGAGGACAATTGAATACTCACACCATATTCTATGAATGTCCTTTAAGCATTGGGGAAGTTGTGATGCCTGCAGATTTAATTTTGCTACCAATGAATGATTTTGACATTATTTTGGGAATGGATTGGTTAGCAAAACACAGGGCTGTGCTAGACTGTTTTAATAAAATAGTCCGCTTTAAACTAGAAGGGTTCAAAAATGTGCGTGTAATGGGGATAAGGAAAGCAGTAGAGACACGTGTGATTTCGGCAATTAAAGCCAGCCAATTATTAAGAACTGGGTGTACGGGGTATTTAGCATTCGTTACCGGGGAAAAACAAGGACCAAAACTAGAAGAAATCCCGGTAGCAAGAGAATTTCCTAATGTTTTCCAAGATGAATTACCCGGTTTACCACCGTTGCGGGAGGTAGATTTTACTATTGAAGTGATACCGGGAACAGCTCCAATCTCTAGGTCTCCTTATCGAATGGCACCCACAGAACTACGGGAGCTTAAGGAGCAACTACAGGTAATGTTTTTGTAGCGGGATCTGGGAGCGGCGGAGATCAGCATATAGATTTTGGCATGCAACGCTGATAGAGAGTTCGAAAACCATCTAGACCATTAGATGGAGTTAGCCCCATTTTGGAATATTTTAGATCTATTGTCATTTTTTAGCTATAATTGTAAAGACTTTGTTAAGATATTAATATTATGAATTTACCTTCATTTTCCTTAGACTTGCTCTTGAATTTATTTTATGAATTTGTAATATGATCAAGTTAACGACTTAAGAATCTGAAGAGCTCCAGAATCTTGGGTCGTTACAGGATTGGAATGCTTTTTTTTTTCTTTTTTCTTTTTTTTTTTTTTGGCATCTATTTTGGAAGGAAGGGATGGGTTTTGACGATTTTAGGTTTGGTGGAGAAAGGGATTTGGCCGGGGTACCAGATTTGGGTTTTGGCATATTTGAGGTGGCTTTTTCTTTTTTGTGTCCTTTGTTTTTTTGGGTTTTGGGTGATTGAAGATGGGTTTTTGGGTGGTTGGATTTTCAAATCTTCGGATTTGTTGTGGTTCAAGGTTAATGGTGATGGAACGATGACTGGAACTGGGATGATGGTGGTGGTGTTGAGGGGAATAATGATGGTTGGGTTGGGTTATATGGATCCATGTAAGAAGAGGGTTTGGTTGCCGTGGATGGATTTTGGGGCTCGGCTGGGGATTGCAATGGGCGGCATAAGCGATTGTGGGAAGCACGCTTTGTCTCGAGATGGAGGATTTGGGAGTCGATGATGACTGTCGAGAATCAAATCCAGAGTTGGATCAATCTTCACTCTGATACCAAAAAATGCAGAACGAAATGGAGACGCAAGGCGGCCAAGGTAGATAATGGAGATAGAGGAGAGAAAATTGGGATCTCACCAAACTCCAATCCTAAGGTCTTAGAGAAATTAGGCTCTCACCAAACTCTAATCCAAGAGGCGTTAGAGATTTCAAGAACTCGAACAAACTTGGGGAAGATTCCAAAAATTTTTCATTAATCATCAATAACTAACTAAGCCAAAGAGGCTTTACAATGCTCAAATAGATAAAAAAAAACTTAACCCTAGGACTAATCTGGACCATCCAAACATTTTGATGGTCAAGATTAAAACATCTTATTAGAATAACTTAAAGCAAATAAAACCTAAATAAACTAGGATAGGTAGGCTTGGCCCAAAGACAAGTCAACCCACAAGGGACCATGGGTTTGTCCTGCATCTATCTCACCATCGTTGAAGAAGAAAGAGGTAGCCACCTCTGCAAGCTGGAGTTCACCGGTTCCTCGGCATTGCCAAAGAACAAAGCAAAGGACCTAGTTTGGGTTTCTACGATCTAAAATAGGAAAAAAGAAAGAACCTAGCTCGTGTTGTGGGGTCTTGTTCAAATCCAAGTTAGGTCTAGTTTGGATTGGGTCGAATTAGACCCAACCTAAATTGAAGCCTAGCGGCAGTTTACAGCAGGCACCTATAAGATTAGCAGCTAATGTCAAAAAATTAAACAGGCAGATTTAACCTAATTTGACGGTCATAATTGAATCATGATTTTCTAAGTCATTTGGACTCAAAATTGTGCACGGTTTCTGTGAACTAGTAGCAACAAAATTTACAAGGTAGATGGAGGAGATTGACCGTTTGACAGGCAGAAAAAGAGGTGATTCAAAAGACAAAAATTGGAAAGAATAATGAGTTCTAGCATTGAATACAAGATTGAGATGTTCACCAGATGGAAAAATTTTAATCTGTAGCAACAGAAAATGAAGAACATCCTGGTCCATAAAGAGTGGAAGAAGGCTTTGCATGGTAACACCTGGCTAAGATGTCCGATGAAGACAAGAAGGAATTGGAGGAAAAGGCCATAAAGTCTTGCTTGCCTTACCCTCCATAATGATGTTCTCTTCATTGTCATGTATATTGAATATGCTCCGGAATTATGTGCTAAGTTTAGCTGAGATTCGAAAAGCCGGAATCGAGACTCGACTCGGGCCAAGCCGAGTTGGGTCTAAATTTTTTTTGAACTTTAAAAAGTGTTAAATAATTGCAAAAAATGTAAAAAATAGAAAAATACCCTTTGAAGCCCTTCCCTTAACTCTGTTTATATATTTATGCAACGGTTGAGGATGGAATGTGGATTGTGACTTGTGAAAATTGAAATCAAATGTGAAATATGAACCATGAACTATTAAATGAAAATTAATTAAAATCAAAATGAACTCTCAAGTATGGAGTATCAAGTATAAAACTAACAAGAATCAAGAATCAATTATCAACTATGAAATAACAAATGTCAAATAGCAAACATAGTAACCTATGATACCCAGATACGAACATGGGTATGGACACATACGGGAATCAATGATACGACTCTGCACTTTGAAAATTTTAGGACACGGATACGGATACGGGTGTCCGTAATTTTTCTTTAAATTACAATTTAATTAATAAAATTTTCATTGTTTATGTTCAATACTAACATTTTCTACGTTGAAAAGTAAGAAAACTTAAAGAAATAAATAAAATAATGGACTTGCTGAGTAGGATATACTAAACTTATACCCCGGAAGTATTGGTACAGTAACAGGTACCAATACAAGTATTGTATTGGTCCAATACGGATACGTTAGGCTTATATAAGTATCCGAGTATCATAGATAGTAACATACCTTAGTCCTTAACACATTCTTCATGGTATTTAATACCATGTTGAATGCCTTGCTGGTTGGATGTTGTCGTCGTCATCATTATGATGTTGTTGTTGACGATATTATTGAGCAATATCAAAACTGAAGAACCCTTGTCCTCTTTATCCTTGATAGCCTCGTTCATGACCATAAGGATAGTGAGTTGGTGGTGGTACTTGTTGCATAGGTATCATAATAACTCCATAATGCTCTTGCCCGTCATAACACACAAAATATCACCGTATGCACCATAATGCCCACATGAGGGATCAAATTATGACTGCCCATAGTCACCATATTGTTGTCCTCCATATGGACTTGATATTAGTTGATATGGTTCTTCATAAAATTGTTTTCACCGCTCTCTTCCTTGTCCACTAGCAGGCTAAGGTTCACCACTCTTGTCATAGATAGTGATATTATCTTGAAATTCTTCATCATCACCACCATCATCTAGTTGTTGTGCATAACAACCTTGATCCCCTTGTGGTGAGCCACTTTTGCTTGAAGATGAAGTATTGCGTTCTTCTTCTTCTTCATGAGTGGCTAAATACTTGCTTGCCTGACGCTTACCTTTTGTCTTCCTCTTGTATTGAACAATTGGGTCTTTGAGCAATTTTTTTGCTTTAGAGAGGTATGAAAGACCACTTGAAGCTAACTTATCCTTAGCCCCTTTAACATGTTCTGAAATAAAATGTATCATCTCTGGCTCACGTTGTGAGCCTTGTGAAGGCACCTCTGCCACACTCTTGCCTTTTTCCCATATGGTAGCAAATCTGCAAATGGGAGGTGAGGTGAGGCTTCCAATTCATGTTCTGGGGACTCGGTTTCATTCATAAGGATCATACATGTATTCATCTAGGAAATTTGCATTTAGTAAAATTGCAGCCTCTCTTCCAGCCAACCAGTCCTCTAAAGGGTCATCTTCTTCGAATTTATAATCCAAAATAATTAAATTATAGTCTCCGTTATCCTTTCTTTGGAGGTTTCTTGACCTCAACCTCATGTTATAATGAACAAAGACAAACTTCTCTAATTTGTCCATATTAAGGCGATTCCTGGTTTTTGTGTGAATCAAGCTAAATGTACTCCAATTTCATTCACAGTGGATGATGATACTATTTGGCTCAAAATTTTTCCTGCAAAATCTCTAAAGTTAGGAGCATCATCATCAAAGCTATTCCACCATTCAGCTATCATCAAAATTTAAATTCAGCTATAGGTGATTATTAATCCAGTAAAGAGTACTAAAAATGATCATAAAAAATAGGAATATAACAAACCTGGATCCACCCTTTTACAAGCCATTATACAAAGCTCATCTCTAAAAGTTCCAAGAGCACCTTTATAATTCCTCAACTATAAAATTATCAAGTCAAAGATAAATAAATTAGTAAGTACTAGTTTACTAGTATATTGATGCAAACAATATGTGATATTATGAAATCCCACTTGGTTCAGAGTGTCAATTTTCTTCATCTTGTCCCTAACCATTATCTTTAGTGTCCTTTTCAAGCCTCGAAATACTTCTTCGTGCTTGGAGAAGCCCTTGCTATAGTAACATGATGGGTTCAAAAACTATGCTACATTATGTCATAAAGTAGTACATTGATTAAATTCTAAAACACAAATCAATGTTTAAAACTTCAAACATAAAATTTAGAAAATGTGTATATCTTGATTTACTTGCGGCATGTATATCTTGATGTAATTGGTTGTTCCATCTTTGGTCAATAATTTTCCACCGCATCTTATAATAAGTCCCATACTTTCTCTAGATCTTGCCCCAATGGCAAGCTTCACTCGATCCATCGCATTATAGACATAGCCCATTGTAGGCTTCGAATTACCATCCACCATTTTCAACACCTTCACAAGCAGCTCAAGTAAGTATGTAATTCTCTCCACCATATACTAAAAACTTGTACCCAATACAATTCGGCCTACAAGTTGTAGCAAATTCTATTTTGAAAACGTGGAGTCTATATATGCTGCACTCATCCATATCTGCATTATATTTGCCTTATGATGACAAAAACTCTCCAAAGCCAAAATTTGGTAGCAAATCTTGTAATACCTGGCCTCAAAATCTCACGACCATTATTGAATTCTCTTATCATATCGGTCAAAAACTGATGATTGTAAATCAAGCTTGTAATGATATCTTCAAAAGTGTTATGGACATCTTCCAATTTTTCGATGTCCTCCGATATAAGATCAATAAAATATGCTGCACACGGCACCCAAATAATATGCGGATACTTGTCATGTAATATCTTCCACGCCGCCTAAAAATTCACCGCATTGTCCGTCACAACTTGGACAACATCCTGATCCCATCCATCAATCATTTGTAATGTCAAATCCATTAAACTAAACAAATATTGAGCATCGAATCGATGTCCACATGTATCTATTGAGTGAATAAAACATGTTCCCATTACACAATAAGCCATAAAATTAATTATGTGCCGCTTATTATTGCTTCTCCATCCATCACACATAAGTGTACAACCATATTCTTTCCATGTTTCATTATGGTCATGCAAGTATCTTATATAATCTTTATGCTCCATATCAAGATATTTACCGCTAACCTCATAAGCGATAGGAGGTTTAACTCTGGGCCCCACCTCAGCAATGGTATCCACCATGGCCCAATAATATGGTGAGCTAGCTACATTTGGAGCAATCCAATTATAAAGAAAGAACTTTGAAATTTTTCTACACCTCTACCTGTCTTCAAAGCTCTGGTTTTCATATCACCCATCATAAAACTAGAAATCTTGGGTTGCTTCATGCTTTGGGTTCTATGTAAAAATGGATCCAATATACCTTTTCTTGCGATATCCTCAGAAGGGTTCGGAGGTACTCTTGAAGGTCCAGCCCCACCGTCATTCTCCCACACTAGCAAGGTTAGATTCATAAGCTTGACGGCTCTCCTTCATTGCCCTCCTTATATCCCTAGCCTCTGCATCCTCCTCATCATCATCATCAAAAAAATCATCAATCCTCTCCATTCTAGCAACCCTCTCCTGAAATTTTTTCTTATTTGCTCTTTCTATCTTCTTTGCTTCTAAAATGTCTCTCATTCTTTCATGACTTCAGTAGGGACGCTTGAACAACCTTTTGCATCTCCTAAAATATGTGCAAGATGCTGTTTAAATCTGTGGATTCCACCACTCATGGTTTTTCCACACCATTTACATTTCACCCTATGACGGTCTCCACCAATAATCTCTCCATGAGCCCATCCAGGATCAACTTCCCTCTCTTTCTTCTGTGGTGCCATTCTATTTGTTATTAAAGTAACAACTAATCTGCACAATTTATCAATTCCAAAAATCTATTAATAAATGAGGCTATTTATAAGTTAATAACTTAACAATTATCAAACCTCATGATCTTTTTCTCAACCATCTAATCTAACTCTAAGAAACATGTTAGAAAGTTACAACTATAGATTATACATGCATAGATCTATGATTAGACGCATAGATCTACGTAGTACACAACCCATATATTAAGTTCATATAAATAACATAACAAAATACTGAAAAAAATTAATTTTTATAAATATTTTAAATCCGAGGCAAAAACTCAAAAAAAAAAAAAAAACATATTTCCAATAAGCCTTGAGTGGAAAATCCACCTACAAGAAAAACACATATTTTATCATATTTTCTCAACTATAAAACCACGTACAAATCAATAAATATAATTTTTTTCTATTTTAAATAAAAAAATCATAAAAATCACAACTATGGATCATACACACATAGATCTATGATTAGAAGGATAAATCTATTAGTACACAACCCATACATTAAGTTCATATAAATAACATAACAAATATTTAAAAAAAACATCAATTTATATATATATTTAAATCCGAGGCAAAAATTAAAAAAACTACATATTTCCAATAAGTCTTGAGTGGAAAATCTACCTACTAGCAAAACACATATCTTATCATCTTTTTCCAACTATAAAAGCACGTACAAATCAATAAATATAATTAATTATTTATTTTAAATAAAAAAATATCATAAAAATTACAACTTTAGATCATACATGCATAGTTCTATGATTAAAACCGTAGATTTATGTAGTACATACCCAAAAGAGTGAGAATCTATAAAAAAAAAAAAAAAAACAAAGCAAATCATGAAAAAAAATTGATTTTTCAAAAAAACAAAGCAAATCATGAAAAAAATTGATTTTTCCTATTTTTTTTAAAAAAAATCCAAGCCAAAAAAATCAAATAATTGTATTTTCTATGGAAATCATAAGTAAAAATTTCAACCTTAACCACATCCAACATGATATGATCCTTTCTCATCTATGTAAGCAAGAGAAAATGAAAATACATACCTCAAAAACCAAGATTTCAAAACCCTTCTTTTGAATGAATAGTGGTCTTCATCTTTGGAAGCTTGAATTGCTCAGAAAAAAAAGGATTTGAGCCAAGAACTAGGTAGAAATAATCTTCTCCCAGCCTCTCTTAACCTCTCCTCTCTTTTGAAATAAGAAAAATGCCAAAAAGAAAGCCCTGGGATGCATATAAGTGTAAGCCGAGTCCATCACTATGCGGACTCAGCCGACTCAAGCAAGTCCCTAGGGACTCACCCGAGTCCTTAACAACCAATCCAGAGTTAGGTGGACCAACTCGAGCGAGTCGACTCGGACTCAGCCGAGTTTTTAATCTATGAGTTGGATTGCATCTACATGTCCAAGTACTGACAGACAGCTGTTTTTATAGAAATAGTTATATTCCTTGAAGATGTCGAAAGGATCACACTTATCAAAGAATCTCAATGAGTTTAACAAGATTATCGCAAAACTATTGAGTCTTGAGGTTAAGATCAAGGAAGAAGACAAAGCACTGCTCTTTTTGTCTTCATTGCCCCCGTCATACAAGCAATTGGTGACAACGCTAATGTACAGGAAAGATACTTTAAGAGATGGACAAAGTAACTGCAGCTCTTGTATCAAGCAAAATCATGAAGACAAGTTAGTGAAAAATCTTAGGAAAAAGTATCAATGTCGCATCAAGTTCAAGACAAAGAAGGATGAGATCCAAGAGTAGAGGATTGGGAGATTGGGACCATTTCAAGTAGAAAGATAAAGGCAAGGCTGTCACTTATTATTATTGTGATAAGGAAGGTCACTTCAAGGGGAATGTCTAAAGTGAAAGAAAGACTTGGCCAAGAAAGAAGACTCTAATTCAGACAATGCTAGTGTGATCGAAAGTTAAGATGTTGAAGTTGCATTACTCTTGGTCATCAAAGGTATGGATCATACTACAAATTCCTAGATTTTAGATTCTGGTTGTAGCTGTCATATGTATTACACTAGAGATATGTTTCAAACATTAATACACTTGTGAGGGAATCCAAATGCATTGGAATTGGAGCGGTGAATATCAAGATGTTTGATGGAATTGTATGGACCCTGACAAATGTGATACATATTCCAAGTTTACAAATAAATTTTATCGCTTTGGAGACCTTGGACTCTAAAGGCTGCAAGTGCTCTATAGCAGGCGGAATTATGAAGGCGGTTAGGGGAGCAATGGTCATCATGAAAAGAAGGTGGGTAGGGGAGCCGGTGCAACCACAAATTCACGATCGAGAAAATAGACCAATCTCTCAAAGGATTGATCGAATAAAATAATAGATTCAACCACTAGGGCACCCTCACAAGAGGAGCAAACACCATAAAACATAACATCTTAAATCTCAATGGCTAACTTTATTAATTGAAAACTGAGCATGCAAAACAATGAGGCCTAATATCCTTATACAGAGGAGTTGGCTTCATCCATGAGCAACAATACTTTTTAATATGAGAATAATCCTAACAAGATAAGAAACTAACTAACATTAATCATAATAAAATCAAACTATGTAATAATATCCCAAAATAATTAGATGTCCTATTGGGCTTATGTACTGGCCCAACGGGTTGGTTGACCTATGCTCTGGCTTACATCAACTCTCCGTAGCTTGGAAAAAACTTGACTCCGATGAGTTTGCCAACTTGAGAATGTCAAGAAGAATTCAAGCGCAAGGTGAGGGAAATTTCCTCCGGGCTCAAAAATTAGTCGCATAAACTTCTGCCTTGTCTTTTGATCTACATTTGCATGACATGGCTTGAAAGCTTGTTGCATTCTTTTCCTCCACGTAAAAGTATGCTAGATGTGGGTAAGTTGCTGGAAGTTGAGTTACAATCATAGAATTCTTTAATGACTGCTTGTTCTTGTTCTTTCTCAACTTTTTATGGCTCTTGATTATCACCATCTTGATCAAATTCCATGTGTTCTGAATTTTCCATGAGATCAGCATTGCCTTGACCTTGCGTAGGTGTTGCATTGTGAATGTTAGTTGTCATGGTTGGCATCTCCTTTGGTGCAATCATGAAGTCAATTGCTTCTTTTGACTCTTCCTTTGATTCTTTGGTGAAAGGTGATGATGCAGGAGGAGTGGCTTGTGGTGATGAGAATGGAGTTTCTAAAGGTAGCTAATCAATTCGTATTCGATTCCATTTAAAAGTGTAAGTACTAGTCTCATGGTCGATAATGACCTTAAGACGATGGAGCCATGGACTACCAAGTAAGATGTAGGCAACATTCATATGGATAACATCACACATAACATTATCTTCATAAGAACCAAGGTTGACTGGAACAATACACTGTTGCCGAACTAGAACAGCATAATCATCTACCCATGTAACTCGAAAAGGCTTCGAGTGCTTTGTTGTCGGCAACTACAATTTATCAACTACTTCTTGGGATATAACATTCATAGCATTATTACCATCAATAATGATTACAATGTCTAGCTTTGCAATTAACTAATGTTCGAAAGATAAGAGGTAGATTATCATCATCATCATCCTCTGCATTATTTGCAACTACAAGGCATGGATGAAGGAAGCAAAGGACTTTGGTCATCAGGGCTTGAAACTTCAAATTGTGTTCCGAACTCTAGTTGCATGCGAGACTGTCTAAGCATATGCCCAACATGAAGGGTTTCTAAATATGCCTTATGACTTGTTTTGCAATAATTCATATTCTCCAAAATATCTGTTCTCAAGCCTCTAATATTTGTGTCATGTGCATTCCCTTTTATTTAATATCACCACTTCGAAGTTTCACATTGCACACATTCCACTGCCTCGTGCGATCTCTCAAGTGGGTTAGATATCACTCCATTATTATTATGTAATATCAAGTCCAAGGACAGTAACACCGTCAAAATTCCCTTTTATTTAAGGTGCAACAGTTTGTTCAACGATGAGATTTTTTTTTTTTTAAGAAGGACATAAATGGGCCGGGTTTGGGTTCCGGATGTGGGAACAAAGCGACACCAGTGAAAAAGATCACTCTCTGGATCTGGTCCCAGCTCCATGCCCAACGAAAAAGCATTATGAAGAAAACTTGGTATTTTGCATCTACATTAGATATTACTATCAGCAATGTTTGCAACGCATATCTTGCACATCCTAAGGACTTGAGTACTTTTCAAGGAATTAAGTCGATATCTCATTAGTATCATTAGAACATGTGTCCGACACTTTGGGTCTGCATATACCTTGAAGCATGAAATAAGCTAGAATGTGTGCTTTGCCAATCTATTTTGACGAAAACAGGGAGAGGTGAGCAGGGATGGATGCAAAATTTACTGCAGTACAAAAGTTAGCAGAGAGTAAAATTATATGTACATATATCTTCTCCCTTACATATATCTTCTCCCTTCATCCTAGAAAGATAAAAATTTCATTCACCTTCTTTTATCCCCTATTTTACACATCCACTAAATTTGACACTTACAAACCAGACCCTCTCTTTTAGCCAATTTTTTGTATTAGCATTAAACACGTTCAAAATGACAAACCAAATGGGAATTGCACCATTTGGTACACTCACTTGGTATGCTCACCAAGAAAATGAATGATTACAAATGAACTGCATGAGCTTTACAAAAAGAAAGAATGATTACAATTAAAGAATTGCATGACTTAATGATTACAAATAAAGAATTGCATCGGCTCTACAAAAATGTGACCTCCCATGAAGAATTCCAGTACCCGATACACTTAACAGAAATCACGTCTTTGACACTTGGGATGAAACCACCACATAATGCCATTGCTTGAGACCATCTGGACTGACAAACGACCCAACTCATAGTCATCATGTGCAATGCACAAGCCAAGTCTTGAGTTGCTGCTCAAAGTAAAATATCCCCTATTTTGTTTCAAGTTCTCCAAACCCCTCATGGCATTGCTTGACAACATCATCAGGCTCAACACAAAGTCTCTAAAAGGTATCTGATAATCCGTTTTATAGTCGTGAGACAAAGATGCTGAGGAGCACTCATAAATTTGCTTACAAGATCCATAGCATAAGATATATCAGGTCAAGTAATAGTGAGATAAACAACACTTCCCACTAACCGCCAATACATATGAGGATCAAGAAATAAATCACCCTCATCTTTTCGTAATTTTAGATTGACTTCCAACTAAGTATCAACTAGAGTGGATTCTTGAAAATCAACAAGAGTAATTAGGTCCGTTGTATATTTGTGTTGATAAGATCATTGGAAGTTTGTTATATTTCCAAACCCGGGAAGTAATACAATGGACCCAAATCTTTCATATGGAAGAATTTGTTGAGAGAAGCTTGAAGATCTTTTATCATTTCAGCATCAATACCCATGATGATAATATCATCAACATATACCAGCAGAGCAGTGACTCCTGTAGACGTGTGTCGAAGAAAGAGTGATGGATCATAAGGACTTCAAGCAAACTGTAGATGAACCAAAGTTGTTTTAAACTTGTCAAACCAGGCTCTAGGAGCCTACTTTAAGCCATAAAGTGATCTGCGCAATCAACAGACAACCTTTGAAAGGTGAGGAAATTCCCTGAGGAATTTTCATATAAACTTCTTTAAGATTCCCATGAAGAAAGGCGTTTTTCACACCCATTTGATACAATGGCCATGATTGAAAGGCAGCAATGGCAAGAAGCTGGCGAAAGTAGTCATTTTTGCAGCCAGAGCAAATATTTTTTCATAATCTATGCCATATTCTTGTCTGTTTCCCAAGGCAACAAGATGGGCTTTGTGCCTATTCAAAGAACCATCAGATTTAAATTTGATCGAATAAATCCACTTGCATCTGATAGGTTTGACAGTAAATGAAGAATACACAATATCTCTAGTGTGATTCGTCTCTAGCACACTAAGTTTTTCTTTCATAGCCTATTCCACCAATACAGGTGCACAGCATCTAAATAGGAGTTAGGTATGGAGGCAGAGGATAGAAAAGCCTTAAGGGAAGCATGGGTAAAACCATAGTGATCAGGAGGGCAAGATGGTCTTAAGGAATGACGCAATGTATTATGCAAAGGCGAACCATTTGTCAGAGGAGGATCTAGAGGTTGTAGGCCTATAATGGTAGCTTTTACCCTTTTATGATACACACAAGCAAGGTTAAATCTAGAAATAGTTGTTTTATCAAGAAAATTAGATAAGAGAATTCTACTGTTGGAATCCAAGGGTTCCTGGTAGGTGTGAAAAAAATATTGATTTTCTAAAAAATCAACATTATAGGAAAACCTGTTGCGTTTAGCAATAGAATTATAACAGAAAAAACCTTTTTTATATGGAGCATTACCTAAAGACGCACACTTGGTAAATTGAGTGGTTAGTTTTGTTTTTTCAATTAGAGGAAGCATATGGAACCAAAAGGGTGGAGGTGAGTGAAACTAGGTATAGTCCCGTGTAGTCGAGAATAGGGGCTTTCGTTGTTAATTGAAGCAGATGGTAAGCGATTTATGAGATGTACTGCTGTTGTAAAAGCCTCAAGCCAAAACCGGGTAAGACTGAAGATTCAAGAAGGAGAGTCCTAGTAATATCATGAAGAAGTCTATTCTTTCTCTCCGCAACCCCATTTTGTTGAGGAGTATATGGACATGTCCGTTGTGATACAATTTCAGTATCTTGGAAAAAGAATTGAAAGGCATTAG
The DNA here is from genome assembly GCA_037013555.1 of Sextonia rubra. NCBI lineage: Eukaryota > Viridiplantae > Streptophyta > Magnoliopsida > Laurales > Lauraceae > Sextonia > Sextonia rubra. Next base: position 16,176,287 of record JASUAD010000011.1, read on the forward strand.
ACACATATTCCCCCTCGAAATTTGACCGCAAGATTTTTACACTTTTGGGAAATTGATTCTTAACATATGTAACAAGGATTTTACCTGCAGCAAGGACAACAGATTTTGAATGTAACATATAAATCCAAGTGAATCATCAATAAAGGTAACAAAATATTTATAATTTCCATGAGACATATGAGGAGTGATTCTCCACTCATCACTGTGAATTATATCAAAACAGGTTTTGCTACGAGATGTAGATTAAGGAAAAGGAAGGTATCTGTTATTTTGTGACTTACATACATTGCAATCAAAAGGAACACAAGCGCTAGAATTTTTTGATAATTCAGAATTGCACAAAGTGGACAAAGTGTTGAAATTTGGATGGCCTAACTTATTATGCCACAACTGACAATTATTCAAAATAGAAATAAAAAACAATTTATTTGTCGTGTTATCCTTCGTAATTGAGGGTATATAAAGGGAAAACAATCTTCCTTCTCTAGAATCCGCTCAAGATCACCTTCCTCGACTCCTGGTCCTACACAACAGAACCGGAGGAATTGAATGAAACGTTGCACTGGTTGTCAACCAATTGTTCAACAGAGACAAGATTTGTAGTTAGCTTCAGAGAAACAAAACATTTTTCTAAGGGCAATGGACTACTGGCTTCACCAATAGCAATAATGGGTAAATTTTCTCCATTTGTAGCCTGAATTCGAAGGTTACGCTTATAGTCAACAATGATTGTCAACGATGAAGGGGATGATGTCATGTGATTGGTGGCACTTGAATCAACGTACCAAGTGGATGAGTGAGTAGAGGTCTTACTTGAGAGCCCAATGGTAGACAATGCATTAATGATCATTTGCCGAACCAACTCTGGGGTTAGAGGTGCAGGAGAATCAGACTGTTCAGAGACAACCATTTGAGCAAAAGAACCTCGTATCGTAAAGGAAGAGTCACCTTGGTCAAAAATGGAAGTAGTCGTAGTTGTGGCAGTAAATGCACAAGAGGTAGAATTCTTCTAACATTTCCGGTATTCAGAAATGACATGTCTGAGGGATTTTCAGTAGTTGTAAGTTTTGTGTTTGCACTAGGAAGCATAGTGACCATAGTTGTTACAGCCGTAACATTTGACCTTATTAATATCCCGAGAAGGTTGCCATCCTCAAGCAACATATGCAACTAGAATAATGTTCTCATGAGATTTTTGTTCAAGAATAGTTTTAGTCAACTAACATTGTTCTTCACGAAGTAGTTCTTGAAGGCATTAATCTATTGAGGAGAGTGGAGCTTGATTCATCAAGTTGGACCAAACAGATCATATTCAGGTTAAAGTTTCATAAAAAATGAACACGATAACTAAGATGTTGTAGTTTTAGCAGTTCGGGAAGGAGTGCTTTAGAGACATCAACAAATTTGATTTCATCATATTTGAACCATAAGTTTAAAAGACCCGAGTAATAATCCTGTACGGATAATGTTCCTGATGAATAATTTGCTATTTCAAATTCCAGTTTATATTGTCAAGCAGCATTGCTTTGATAATGACCTTTTTAAGATATTCCCACATTTCTATTGATGATTTGCAAGGGCGGAGACGCAAAATGAAATTTGGTTCCACTGATGCAACGAACAAAGACTTGATTTTTACATCTTTGGTTTTCCAAGAGAGGGGTGATTTTTTTTTTCTTTTTTTTTTTTTTTTTTATGCATCTTCTGCAGATATTGCGTTAGAACCATCAATATGGCAACACAGTTATTTAGCTCCAAGATATAATTGCAATTGAAAGGACAAAGACGCATAGTTTTTCCCATTAAAACAAACTGAGATTTCTGATTTCTCAGTTTTATCCATGAGGATAGAAACAGAAAAGAGCAATAGAATAAAGTAACAGCAACAGCAACAACCGCAGCAACAACAACAATAGCAACAGTAACAACAGCAGCAATAATAACAAAACTATGCAGATTCCACTAACCAACAAAGCAAGAAATATGAAAGTTGTGATAGGAAAGCAGTAGAACTGTTACCCCAGTTAAGATTTGAATAGCCTGGCCTTGCAGAGAAGAAGATGGAGGTTTTCAGCAACCTCTAGTCGATTATAGGTGATCGACTAGAGGACCACTGTACATCAGAGATGATCTACAGTAGATGATCCAGCTGGTTGTTGCAACCACTGTCTGAAATAGATCCCTGATCTGTTTATTACCAAGAGAGAGATTGATTTCTCATTGTTTGATTCTCTGATACCATGTCATCTCAATGAGATGCTTTGAAAAAAGAGAGGAAAATGTAAGAAATTCTATGTATCCCTTGAGGGATTGATAAGTCCTTTATATAAGGCCTGATAGCGCAATCAATTAGATATAGTCAAGCCTTTAATTAGGCATACAATTATACAATGAAATCTAGATCCTAAATCTAAGCTAATCCACTTGTAGTCTTGTACAGCATATTACAATTCTATCATTAAAAGCATATAATTATACAATGAAATCTAGATCCTAAATCTATCCTAATCCACTTGTACAGCATATTATAATTCTATCTTTGACCCAATCAGATGAGGCTTGTAATGGGCCTTCATACGTGAGGCTTGTAATAGGCCTCCATTGACATTATGGACTACGACAATGCTGCTGGAAGATGGTGCTGAAGGGTTCGGTGAGTCGATGGCAGTGCTAACGATGCAGGTATGCACTCTATGCTCCCTTTGCATTTTCCCTTTTTTTCTTTTTTCTTTTTTTTTTCTGCAATGGGGTCGGTGTAAGGGACGAAGGCGCTGGGGCTTGACGATTGGGACTAAAATGGGATTTAGGGTTTCGTAGAGGTTGGAGAGGACAGGGGACTTGTGAGAGTGGATTTCGGTGGGCAAGAATGGGTCTGAGATGGGTCGGCTGGGTGTGTCGGGTGGCAAAAGGTGCTATAGTGAGTGGATTTGGGTTTAGGGATTTGGGTTCTGGAGCAGGTGGGTTTGTTGGGGTTTGGTGGAAAGGGATGGAATCAGGTGGCTAGGAGTGGGGTTTTGTTGGAGATGGAAAGGGGGTTTGATAGCTTTATTTATTTATTTATTTATTTTGGCTACTACTAGCATATTTATCAGAATCCTACAATTTGTATCCCGAATCCTGATTCGTATCCCGAATCTTAAGGAAAACGATTTGTATCTTTCAACAAATCCCATTTTAAGGAGAATCTTAGGATTCAAGTGTGAATATTATAATTCGATATTCATTTCATTGAATCCTATGATTCAAGCAATTCCGCTAACTGAGAATAGATACAAATAATAAGTTAATACTAACAATCTTTAACCTTTTCCTTCTTTATTCTTTCTTTCTTTTAGCATTTTTACTTTTAAAAGTTCATTTAGTTGTTAACTAAACCTCTTAAGGATTTTCGCATCTTTAGGGAGGCTTTAGACATGAATAAAGAACATGGATTTAATTAAAGAGTTAGATTATACATTTGGTGCTTGTCTATATCTTTCTTTTAAACCTTTTTTGGTTTTTTTTTTTTTTTTTTACTTCATGAACACTTTCTTAAGTTCAAAAGATATCTTATTGTATATGATTTATGGTTTGAATTTATTTTTACTTTTATATTTTGATTTAATGACAACAATATATAAATACCTAAAACTTATTTAACTATTTAAACATAGATTTATTATTGATTTATTCATGATGTTCTTGATATGATTGTATGATAGACTTATTCAGTTATTTTTCACAATAATTGTACTGCTATAAATGGGAAAATTGATGGGTGTTCATAAGAATGAATGCTTTTTTTGTTCTTTTAATTTTTAACTATTGTTCATTTTTATTAGAAAAATGAAACAAATCCTACGATTCACAATACGTTTCAGGATTCAATTCGATTCATAAGCATGAACAATTTGCGATATGATTCCAATTTTCAAAACTATGAAAAATCTAATATTTGTCATGTATTGACGTTAATATAAATGAAAAATAGATAGATTGTGGACTTCTATAATCTTTCCTATTTTTTCATTATTTTTTAAGATTTTTCTTATCTATATTAAGAATAAGTAGAAAATATCATACAATTCACGATTCGATTCGATTCAACCTCTTGAACAATTCGCGATTTGACAACAACGGCTGCTAGGATCATCAAGGGATGGGTTAGGTTGGAGATGGGCTAAGTTTCTTGTTTAGAGTTTAGGAATTTGACCGTAGGGATGAGATGGGTTTGGCGGTAGGGTTGGGGAGGTCTCTAGGGTATACAAGGGCTGATTTTAAAAAGGGCTTGGGCAACTGTGTTGGGTTTTTGGGTGGTTTTGGTTTTGGATGGGTTTAATAGAAGCTGTGGAAGTGGTTCGGTGGTGTTAGTGTCTCAATTAGGGGATTGAAATTGTCAATTAGGTTGGGGAACGGTTGATGGTGACGAAATGGGCAGTCAGTGGCTGGGTACAGGAAATACATTGTTGAGATGGGAATGGTATGGTGATGATGAGTGATGCTGAATGATGATGGATGGAAGGGCGACGATAAAAAAATCCAAGAAGTACAGAGGTCTTCCAAGCAATCGCTCTTCATCTCTAATACCAATTGGCACAGCCACGAATCCACAATCGAAAATATAGACTAATCTCCCAAAGGATTGATCGAATCTAATAATAGATTCAAGCACTAGGGCACCCTCACAAGAGGAGCAAACACCATAAAAGATAACATCTTAAATCTCAATGGATAATTTTATTAATTGAAAACTAAGCATGCATAACAATGAGGCCTAATAACCTTATATAGAGGAGTTGGCTTAATCCATGAGCAACAATACTTTTTAATATGAGAATAATCCTAAACAAGATAAGAAACTCACTAATATTAATCATAATAAAATCAAACTACTTAATAATATCCCTAAATAATTGGATGTCCTATTGGGCTTATAGACTAACCTAACAAGTTGGCCAACGTATCATCTACCCTGCATTCGGAGCAATGGTCGCCATGAAGGGTGAGCTAGTCAAAGGACTCCACAAGTTGGCATGGAACATAGTTAGAGGTGGAGCAGCTCCAAGGAAGAAGGAAAAGTCAGTTGAGGTAGTGTTAGATGAAAAATTGGAAGAGGGTGCAACATACATTTTCAAGGAAGCATGTAATAGTGGACCAAAGCTACGGGAAAAACAGAAGAAAAAATCAGTTGACGTGGAGTTCGATGAAAAATCAGAAGATCGTGCAACAGACATTTTCCAAGGAAGCAAATAACAGTAGACTGAAACTGTAGGAAAATGGATAGAACACTAGGTTAAAGGCAAAGAATATTAAATTCACAATGCCTTGGGCCTGGGGAAACATGTAGTTGAAAGGAATGTTACTTTTCTCTTGACAGATGGAAATGGGATGTCATTGTGTTGTAAGGATGCCAGGAATGATGGCAACAGATGAACTGGGTCACCTCAGAAAAACGAGAAAAGGTGTCCAAGAAATTGAAGAATAAGAAGTTCAAGCCACTCATGGACTTGATCATCTCACCACATGATTGAGACTGTGGGTGCACACTGAGCCAAGGGGGTCCAGGAGCTACACTCGATCGTAGCTGGTGAGGGTATGTACCTTTCAGCTTATTATGCACGGATACTTCAAAATGGGTAACGTATCATGTCGTATCGTATCGTATCTAATACTTCACTTTTTATTTGTAAAATCTGTGTCCCTGCCGTATCCATGGTATGTCCTTACTGTATCATAGCATCATAACTTTCAACAGGGTACGGGACGAAAAGAAGACATTGCCAGTATCTTCAAGGTGGTTCGAGAATTGACCGAATCCAAAACAAGGTGGAGATTATTGGGTTATTGTCTTGTATTCCGGGTTAGCCAGATTAGTCAGTTTGGGTTAATCTAGGTGTAATCAGGTTTGGGGTTATTTTGGTAATTTTACTTAAGTTTTCTTGGGGGCTAAGAGTGGCTTTCTTGGGGTTATTATATATTCATATAACATGTAACTCTAAACCCTAAAGAGTGCTGTGGAACACAGCCAAAAGAGAAAGAAATTGATGTGATCTTTCTCCATGGACGTTAGCGGTTTTGTTGAACCACAAATCATTGTGTTTTCATCTTCTTTTTGGATTGATTGCTTGATGTTTTGTGGATTTGTGTGCATGTTTGATCGCCAATCATGGGTTTGTTCATTTCGCTGCGCCGCTTGACCTATTACTCTTTGAGCTCAGTATATTTCTCATCATACTGCATTGTTGGCAGCATCTATGACTTTTTAACAGGGACAGAGTTCGACTCGACCTATATGCAGCCCACCTACAAATCTAAATTTGCAGCAAAATTCTGAGAGGAGGTTTGCCCAATACAAGGGCAATTTCTGGACATTTTTCTAGATTCTGTTTTGGCAATATGAGGAAATCCATAACTATAATCTTCAGTCTGATATTTTTCTCAGAAGTTTTCATCAAAACCCTTGATATTGCTGAATTTTTGGAATTTCTTCGTGAAACGTTACCACAAGGCCATTAATTCCCTGATTAAACACCAATGGTCATCTTAGCAAGTCAGATATTTTATCAGATGCATTTTTTACTCATCTAGCAAGATTGACCAAGACGCCTTGGCTGTTTTTGGCTTTCAAAAAATATTTATGAGTTCTAGTTTTCAAATTTGAAGTTATGATCTTGGTTTCTGATATCTTTATGGTGACTGAGAGTTCAACAAATTAGATCTGGTGTATTTTATTCTGTAGCTTTGATTTTTTTGAGCAAATCCTATAGTCTATTATAATACTTTCTGCAAAAAACTTTGTTGATAATTACTATGGAAAAATCAGACATTTTGCCACCGAATTGAATGACAATTGCTTTGACTGGGACTTTAGGATTCAAATGTATGTCAAAGGAAAATAATTATGAGGTTATACCTCTCCATCTTTAACAAAGTTTAATCTAGGCACGGTTTATGCTCAGATAAAGCATCACAATACGCAACCAATAGGCCACTCTCTCAACACCTGATCCAGATCTTAATCCTTCTAGGCTTTGCAAGTCCACTCGCCCTTCTCGACCTCCCAATGGAGGAACTTGATGCTCTTTAGAGTAATCACACTGTGGACACTGTTCCCTTTCTCCTTTATGTCGAGTCCAATGGTTGCAAATGGATTTACTCCACTAAAATCTGAGCTGACGGTTCACTAAGCTGTTATAACGCTAGGCTCACTGCTTTTGGCAATCAACAGGCGCATGGAATTGACAATGAAGAGAATTTCTAAGACTAGTTTTAGAAAAGGGCTGTGGATCCCACATGGTTTGCTTGGAAGTTGGCCACTTCATCCTAGTTATATCATCAATCTTTCTCACTTTAAATAATCCTAATTACATTAGAGGAAGGAAAGCAAAAGGGAAGAGCCAAACAATAAAACTTATTGTGTGCAACTTTTCTTTGAGTCAAAAAGATTTGTGTAGAGGTCGAGATCCTATGGACAAACCAAATGACCAAACTGGTCAACCAAGTTTGGGTACCTAGCTAGGGCCCAGTTTGACTGAGATTTAGAATGTATATTTTCAGATTTGGAACCAATCTTCAGTCCATCTTACAGATCCAAAATCATATTTGAGCCCCTTTTCTTGATAGGGCCCTTATTGAGATGGATTAAAAGGTCTGTTGACCAATCAAATCAATCCAAATAAGCAAGGGCCTGATCAATCACATGATCCATTGGATCTAGACCTTAAGCTCATGCATCAACGACCAAAAAATTGATCATGTTGATCAACATCCAATTAATTAAACTTATTGTTTTTCATTAGTTTGATATTCTGATGGACCATTTGGTACAACTAGGGCTCGTGGTTCGAAGATGAAGACAGTTGATATAATTGGCCTCATCGGAGGTATACACCTAAAGGTCCCCCCATATCAAATAACCATAACCATCCAACATTAAGGCTACCTTTTTAGAGCATTGATGTAATCACTTTTAAGCCATTAAATTATAGGACAATAGTCTTAAGCTATGATCTCAAGATATGGAATGGATATGGTCGGGAGACACCATTGATATGGTAGGGACACAAACTTCATACACGAGTAGGTAGTGGATGCAATGTGAATGATATGTTGCCTATTTTGAAGCTTTGAAGTATCATAGGTCTTAAAGTTAGAACTCAGAAACCTTCCAATCTAGAATGAGAGTCCTCAATCTGCATTATAAGCACATTAGATCAACAAAATGCATTATCACCAAAAAGTAGGGCATCACTATAAAGAACATGTAATCATATACCATTCTATAGAAAAGGTAAAAAGGATATTATGGACATCCTGGCATCAAGAAGCATTAACCCATGAACATTCAAAATGGTAAGCATAGAAGATAAATAGAAAATGATTACAACCAGCCAACAATCTTGAACAAGGATTAAAAAACATAATGAAAAAAATAAATTGCCAAGATCGTATTGTCTGCCCACCTAAAATGATATATATCGGACAATAACATTGATTGCATGGATAAGTATTAGTTATCAATGTGAAATTAAATTGAGATTAAAAAATCCAAAAAAAAATGTATATTCAAAAATTTTAGAATATTAGAAATCATTAGATTTTAACATTTATTTTCTTTAGTGACTAAAATAAATGGGAATACCTAACCCTTCCTTGTCATATAAGCCATGTACGTTGTATTATTTTAACATGTGAATAGTGATTTTGTTTGTTATTCACCTATATTCATGTTACTTAATTATATTAAAACCAAATAAAATATTAAAGATTACAATTTAGTATTAACTATATATATAGTATGTATACTCATGACCATCATCAATCATGTACTATGTTCTATACAAGGATCAAAATAGGGGTTTTGGTGGGCATAGTGGCCAGTGGCCAAAATGCTAAATAGTAGGTGAGACGTAGCCGCGTAGCGGTGTAAATTTTTAAGTGCTCAAAAGAACTCAAATCTTGTGTAACAACCAACTCCCTTGTATAAGTTTGTACAACTTATATACTTTAAATATATTCATTAGTAAAGCTCAAAAGCCTCAAGTCACAAAAAGAAATAAAAGTCTTAAACAAGTGCAACTTGACACAGTAATAGGGACATCTTTTTTAATCAAATGTCAAATTATGACACATGCCCATCATCATCATCATCACAACCTTGTCCCAACTATGTTAAGGGTCAGCTACATGAATTCTATTTCTCCATTGTGATCTATCCTGAGCCAAATCCTTGGATAGGTTTCACTTTCTCAAATCTTTATGAAATATGTCCATATGGACAAGAAATCATCTACAAAACTAATGGAACTGGACATTATCATGGTGTCTTTGTACACCCCTGCAACTAATAACACAATTCTGGATGATGTTTCCTACCAAGCTATGAACTTACATTTGAATGTTCAGTCTGAATTTTCAATTCATGACCCAACTTACCAATCCATCTAGTGTCTGATTGCCACCATAGTTCAAAATATCGGTCGATACTGGTTTGTATCGGCAGATACATACCAATATCGGCTCATACCGGTCCGATATCGGTCTGCGTATTTGTTGTGGCCTCATATCGGCAAAAAATTCCCATATTATTGAGATTTGTTGGCTGATATTTCAAAATATCGGTCTTTACTGATATATTGGCCGCTATTTTCAAAATATTGGCCAACAATATTTAAATTTTTTTTCATTTTCTATTTTGTACTAATTTTCTCCTCCTTCCAAATATATTAGATGCTACCCTTCTTTTTCAACAACTATTTTACTTTTAAGCAATCAAAACTTTTTATTTTTTATGGATTGTATTTAAAAAAATCATACGTAACTCTACCAATGTCAATATTATAATTTTTTTATTTTATAACTTTTCTAAAGGTCTATTTAGAAATAGCTTAGAAATAAGGATTGCATACTATTTTTGTTATCGATACATTTCATTCTCTTTTATTTACACATATTGAAGATAGATCTATAATTGAAATTTCGAGAATTAGGTTTTTTGATGAAATTTTATAAATATTTACAAAATAGTTACTGAAATTTGTTTGGAGTGTGTTTAAAATGCTTGTGGCTTTTTAGTTTAGCATATATTTATTAAGTAATGAGTAAAAACTTCAATTTCTTAAATTTGACACTAATAGATAGCTCATAAGTCAAAATTATGATTGCATAACTCATAAGTCATAATTATGATTGCACGTCATAAAACTTGTGAGATTTCAATTTATTTTAGTATAAACATGTACATATATTTAATCATAAATAAATTTATATAATTTCAAATAAAACAGCGTTACCAAGTGTCATGACTTAGAGGGACCGATATTTTGATTTGTAGGTGTTACTAATGAAGAAAATTATTGTTTCCAGCATTTTACAATATTTTAGATTTTTTGGAAAATTTTTCAAATTTTTTTGGGGCAAACAAATTGTTCACACCATCACAATCGCGATGGACCACGAACTGCGACCGATACCAATACCTTATCGATTTTTTAGGTCAACCGATACTGCGATTTTTAACCATGATTGCCACAGAAATGAACAATATGGAACATGATAGGTAAGCTACCCACCTGAAGAACCCAAAAGCAAAAACAGTTTATCAACTTGCAAAGATTTGTCAACCCCATAAAGAAACATGCAAGTCACATCAATAATTATTTCTTCAATTAATCTTCCAAACCCATTGCAAGTATACAGCAGAGCAAAATAAATGCAAATGTTCAACCAATATGCAATTGGCAGAAAGTATGCCCCAGACTCAAAGGCTTACCTAGCCCAGAAGTGACAGCTGTTAGAAAGAAATTCCCTTTACCATTAACAACACGCATTAGAGCTCCATTAAGTTGAGACTACAAAGAGAACACTGAAATAAGAGCCTTGAAAGCAATAACAATTCCCAACCAAAAACAAAACAAAAAGGAAAAAGAAAAGGGGAATATAAAAGAAAACATGAGTTTGAAGCAAAGCCTTCTGTTTCACAAACATAGTTGATAAGTTGATACTACCCAAAATTTGTGGTACTGTTGCAAAAATATGCACATGTGGGGTTAACTTCTCAACAAGTTAAATCTTTGGATTAAAAGTCAACAACCCTCCATGAATAGCGCTTTCCCTGAATATTTCTAAGCTCGTAGTGATATTCACCATTGGCTTGAAGTGAATCTGGGACTACCATGTCATGTAGATCAATTAAATTCAACAATGACAGGCACTCCAGTATGAGAAATAAGTTCAAACCAGTTCCAATTCATAGCAAGGCTGCTCTAAAACTGTGTCACATTGAACTGAAGGTGAAAACTCATCAAAGTAAACACGAATAAATTGAACATTTTCTTAGACGAAATCTGAACATCCAATACAAATGCGACCGCAAATGAATTCGCTCATTGATTTATATGCCGTCAATTTTTTTTATTTTTTTAACAGTAACTGCACATTTAGTAATGGTAAATGGTAAAGGAATCTTCTCTCCAGAGGATTCATTGGTGCCACTGGATTCAATCTTTCTTTAAAGAGGATTTATGAGGGAGAGAATTTATCGCATTCCACATTTGGCTAGCCAAGTGGGATCAACAATGATTTCTTCAATCCAGGTCTGGTAAGCATATTAAAATCAGCAGCGAAAAAAAAAAAAAAACCAGTTTACAATTTCTTTGGGGAAACAGTTTCTTGACTTCTTCCTAACTCTCAAATTATCATAGAGATGCTGCAGACAATACCAAAAAACAAAAAACATAACCAAAAGGAACAAAAACAAAATTTCAAAATTTCACTGATTCTTCTATACATCTACAAACAATACCATCATTATGGCATATGTAAACATCCATTGTGGTTCGTTTAGTGGGGCACATAATCAGGAGCATACAGGCAGCGCCACAATCCTGCACTACATCTGTAAAAAATAAAAAATGAGGAGCAATCCACCCAGATTGGAATACAACAGTCATAAAGTAGCCAAATGGTTTGTAGCAATGACCAAGTAATTGTGCCAACTGAGAACAGATACCCACATCAGTAGACTAGGGAAACCAGTTCCTTACAGCCATGTTTCTACAGCCATCCAGGGAAAAAGAAAAAAGATTAATAAAGACCTAACTTTGGGCAACAAGGAAAATAAGGGACTGGGGGTCCAAGAAGGAAAAAAACAAACCCTAACCTCAGGCGGTGTGAGGGCTGATTGAAGATAAGAGTGGTTGCTAGCAAAATCTTGCCGTTGATTTCGTGAGAGGAATGCTTAGGTGGTCATCTGGCGCTGCTACTGTCTCAATTGCAGTGATGGAGATGGTTGCTAGAGAGATGAGAGAGACTCGAGAGACGAAGAAAGCAGGTGGGGATCGGGGAGAGGTTGAGAGAGGGAGTTGAGAAAGGGACTGTGGCAGTAGAGAAGGAGATGAAAAAGGGACAAGAAAGAGGGATTTGAGAGGAGAGAGGGAAATGAGAGAGGGATAAGAGAGAGAGAATCGATGGTAGGGTTCAACTCTCGATTCTCCAGCAAAGAAAACACCTTATATGCTCCCCCTTTATCAACCATAGGTTTTCCTCAATAGTGAGGAGAACTGGAGAGCAATCCTTGGCACTGACCACTACCAAACATGCACTAAATGGTAAAATTATATTGAAGAAAGATAGGGTACAGCATATAGTAAAAGAAAGGGGCAAATACCAACACAAAGCCTTAGAAACAAGAAATATATTATTAAAAAAAAGAAAACAAAGTAAAATTTACAGTGCCCATAATACATGGAAGCGATGTCAACTCTAGGCTCAAAAAAAAATCTTCCACTATCAATAGTTGCTAACCATTGCAACCAAAATGCCTAGGTATTAAGAGTTAAGGCAAACAACATACTTAACAGCCACAGCATTAGCTTCTCTGAAAACATGGAAAAACGAGATTCCATGCACAGCATATAAAACACTTAACATCAAGAAAGTAATAAAGGCATCCTCCATGGATAAGAGGAATTGAGCATATCCTATAAGCTAGCATTAACATTTCACTTTCAGCAATAAGACTATTGGAAAAAGGAGTAGAGAAAATCCTTAAGCCTCCCTAATTGCCCTCGTCTCAACTTATTCATTCCCTGTACCAGTCATACCCAAGAAAACCACAAAATAGTTCCCTCTATCAATGAATAAAGTTCCCTCAATACCAGTTAGACCCAATTTCTAATGCATACCCCTGCCCTTATAAAACTTAAAAAGAGCCTCCACAAGGTAAATTCCAATTCACCTCCTTCCAATTGCACACCTCTCCAAGTCATGCACACATCCCAAATACCAAAAAAATCTTCCAATCTATAACCCCCTAACTCAAACCAAACAAGTGTGGACCTCAATTCTTCAAAGCCTCTTCCTTTCCATTAAAAATTGATATAGGCCAAACCATGGGTCGGCCAACCTATTGGGCTTCTTTAGCCACACTCATCCAGAATGGTGCGGTTGCCCTTACACACTTTCCACTCCAAATGGGCAATGTTGCAATGCATCACCTAAACCCGGGAATGCCCTAGCATGATCTCAAAATGTTGTTATCTCAGAAATTATGTTTGGATTGTAACAAAGTTTTACGCTGGTTGTCAACCTACCAAACGCAACCCTCCTCCCTTACTCGGGCTTGCGACCGGCAGTACAAAAAACTGGAGGAGTTTAAGTCAATGAAATCAAGAAAAGTCAACTTCAAAAAGTTTTAACAAGACCAAGATAGACCGAGCCTTTCTGTTTCAAGCAAACAAGATTTTAAGCCATTGAAATCATCTTACAGATAGAAGAGGGTTTGAGATTGCAAGCCAAGAAAGTTCTCCCTTAAAGATTTGAAGCACTAGATGAAACCCAATTTGACGGATGGAGAAAGAAAAGCAAGACTATTACAGACTTGAAATGCAGCTGTGAAGGAAAGAGAAGCCTAAAACAACATTAGGTGAAGTTAGTTATAAATACTGTGATGTAGGAACATGCTGATGGATTTATAAAGAAATTAACAAGACATAAATGTGAGAAAAAGGAATGTGGCTCCATAGGCCATGAAACACCAACTCTAGGCCAATGAGTCTACTCCCAAAAGAACTTCCATATGGCAACAATTGCAATTGCCAGAACTAATCCCACTGCACAATTCATTTGAAAAGCTTACAAAATTTGGAAAGATCAAAGAAGAACTAAGGGAAAAGATAAATAGATCAAGAATGAAAAGAAAGAGAAAAAATGAAAAGGAGAGAGAGTGAGGGGATTAGAAGGGAGAACTCAGGTTCCAACCCTAAAAGTGAAGTATCTCACCAATCAATCAAGAATCCTTTCTCCGCAAACCCAAAAGTACTATGCTAAAAGCTTAATCGACATCATGGCAAAGGCTAGGAGAGAAAACACAATGTGGTAAAAGGAAAAAGGAGCTCAAACCACCTCACGATGGCGTGAGGCAAACATAAGCTTCTGAGTGCATGGTATAAAATTACAAAAGATGGAAGAAATGGGAGAATACATGTTTGACTTGGCCACTCGAACAACGGTCAATGTTGAAAGAAAGGAGAAGAAAAATGAGGAAGAAAATAGCAAAATCCATGAATGAAAGGAGTAAGAGTAGTCTTCTAGGTATAACTCCGACAAATCAAATGGCACTAAAAGACCAAAAAGGGACGGAAGTTGGAAACCTCCAAGACGATGGTAACAAGGAGGCTCTTTTGCATTAACACACCTCACACTCCCTTGGGTCATAATGCCGGAGATCATGGACCAAAAGAGCAGCCACTACATGGCATAGTGGTCAACAATTTATCACCGCTAGCAAATGCATCAGCTACTACAGACCGATATGGCTACTACTGTCTGCTATGGACCCACTACAGACAACTACAGGCCGCTACATACCCACTATGGAGTGCGAATGACATCTACTTTGCATGAGTTTTTAACACACTAGTAGGGCTTCTTTTATCTTTTCAACTCTTCAAGCAAAAATTTTATGCAACTCATCTACCCTTCCACGCTGAAAAGAACACTAAAAACCATAACATGTCGCTAAATTGAAGCAAATACATTGAGTTTCTCTCAAGGGCACTTCTCTAGGTATATCGTGGTAAACAACAAAAGTAGATTGTTCGTATTTATTGGAAGTTAATTTGTAATTTGGTTTGAACTTGAAGCTTTATTTAAGCACTACTATAAAATACATTTATTTATCCAGTGTTATGTACAATTACACTAAATTTCTTATGAATTGTGAATTTAGAAATGCATAATAGTTTCTAACTTCCATGAAACATGTGAAAAACAAATAAATATTGTTATTTTATAATTATTTAGAAATACAAAACCTCTATGCACAGAAGGGACCACTACAACCCCATTATCAATCAATTTCTAACATTTTCCAATATTCTGGGTCTTTTGGATATTTTTTTGAAACTTTTGGCTACCTTTTTTATTTTACACCACTCTGTTATTACATATCTCCACTACTGTTATATATCACTTACTTCATAGGTCTTTGGCCCCGACCGCTACACCCACCGCAACTACTATTTTGATTATTACCAAAATAAACAAAAAGTTAAGGAAATGAGACAATATGTAAACAATTCTCTTGAAAGCAGATATACAAAGAATGACTAAATAACCAAGCCAAATTGGGTACACCATGCACAATGTCATGACAAACTCTACCCAGAGTAGATGGAAAGTGTACCATTTCCAACCAATTTTAAAAGGCTTGATATCCTTGTGATTAACAAAACTAGGTTTGCCAAAAAAAAACACCTATGGCACTTCTCACTCCACACAGCAGGGGATGTCGAAAAGCAATGCTTCGTTAACGTAGGCAGGAGGATAGGAAGCACAAGTAGTATTTTCTCCGTCATAAGAATGTAGAGACAGACCTGATCCATCATGGAAGGCCCATGATCCAACCAGCATCTTATCCCACGTATGGGATCCTTAAAGGATTATGGTCAACAGTGTGTACAGCTATACACACTATTGACCATAATCCTTAAAGGATCCCACACGTAGGATAAGATGCTAGCTGGATCATGGGCTTGGATTTTCAGCTATACACACTGTTGACCATAATCCTAAAAAGATCTCACATGTGGGATAAGATGCTAACTAGATCATGGGCCTGGATTTTCAGCTATACACACTGTTGACCATAATCCTTAAAAGATCCCACACGTGGGATAAGATGCTGCCTGGATCATGGGCCTTCCATGATGGATCAGGCCTGTCTCTACAAAGAAAAATGAAAAAAAGAATGAAGATAAGCATAAATAGGCCAAAGAATCAAGGCCACTAGCAACCAGGTTTTTAAAATGAATACTCAACCCCCAATGCGGCCCAGGGTCAGGTCAATTCAACCAAGTTAGGTCAAGTCTGCCATTTTTGCCCCGAATATTCTAAAAAAAAATTTTTTTAATTAAAAAAAGATGTCACCTGGTTGATTGATTAGGGGGGTGGATTGGGAGAGCGCTCATAATCATTTTGCTCTAGACTTCTTAGTGGCCCGCTTGTTGATTGATCTACCGTCTCTCATAAGCAGATCACTGTTTCACACTCATTCTGCGTAAGTAAAAAAGGATTTTTACAGAGAAGATGAAGAAGGGTTATTAAAAAAGAAGCAAGGTTGACTTCTTTTTGGTGTTATGTCATTTCATTTACAAAAATACAATCCATTAAAGAAGTTGTATCGCTACTCTTATAGGTTCATTGACAGGTTAGAGGGCCCTTCATTTCTTTTTTTTTTCTTTTTTTTTATAATAGTAAATTTTATTAAAGAAAGAAAAGAAACAAGGCATAGCAGATTACATGCTAAAGGGAAATAAAAGGGAAACAAAATAACTAAACATCGTAAGGATATTTAACCGTAGAACTCCATCCCTTCCAAGACCATCCGCCATAGTATTATCTTCACTCAGAATGTAATTAAAAGGAGCTCCTAACTAAGTCGATATATCTTGAACCTCCTCTACCAAATCTGCCAATTGAGTTGCTGAAAATGAATTACCTTCAATGATTGTTTTATAGCCTCCCAACTTGCGTAATTCTTAGCAACCAATAAGTAAAGCATAAACTTCAGCACTATTGGAATCTAACGAACACACTGGATCAAAAAAATTCTTCACAACAACCCCTGAAGAGTCCCAAATAACACCTCCAATCCCACCCAATTGGATATGATTGAAAAAACTGCCATCAAAATTCAACTTTAGGAAACCTATTGGAGAAGCCTTCTATCTGTTAGGTGACAATGAATACCAAGGCCTATGCCCACAACACCAAATCTATGCTTTATAGAATAAAACAAATAAGTTACCGGTCTTCTTATATATCCTCCACCAAAGATTCATTGACCAATGGGCATTAAAATCACACCTTTGAAAGCTATGGTCTCTTTCTAGCTTATTTTGTTTCTTTTTTTCTTTTCCTTTTTTTTTTATGAAATACAAGGTGTTATGATTTTTAGTATTCACCATTCCTTTTCTGATTACATTTCCTCACTTTCAAAGGCATCTACAATGAGACCTCAAGTACCATTATAGCTGTACTACTTTTGCAACAAACGAGTTAGACGGAGAGAAACAATGGTAAAATCTACATTTCCTCACTTTCAAAGACATCTACAGTGAGAACTCGAGTACCAAAACAACTGTACTACTTTCGCAACAAAGGAGTTAGATGGAGAGAAACAACGGTAGAATCTACCCTATAGTTTTGATTCACAAAACAAACAAAGAATCCCACCCCCCCCCCCCCCCCCCCACCACCACAACCCAACCACCACCCCACACAAATTTGAGGACTCGGTCGAGTCCAAACCAGCCCAACTCAATCATAACTAAGTCCAAGTTGACCTCAATAGAGTCTTCAAACCATGCAAGCAACAGCCAAGCCTTAAAGCAAAGAAAGAATTGAAAAGTGATGTGTTTAAAGTGTCCAAAGTCCAAACAGAGGAAGTCTATAATGAATTGCTAAAACATTGCAAGATGCCAGGATGTTACTGTCATGCCCCCAAAATTGGGCCGGACCCAAACCCGGTCCTAGGGGTGTGAGAATTAGTGCTAAATAAGAATTTTCTTACATAACTAATACAGGACCTA
The DNA here is from genome assembly GCA_037013555.1 of Sextonia rubra. Classification (NCBI taxonomy): domain Eukaryota; kingdom Viridiplantae; phylum Streptophyta; class Magnoliopsida; order Laurales; family Lauraceae; genus Sextonia; species Sextonia rubra. The sequence goes on from JASUAD010000011.1 coordinate 16,194,358, forward strand.
ATTCCTGGTGGATAAAAGTCCTTCGTGAGGCTATACATGGTGATCAAGCAACCATAATCACACGCGGAACCGCAATCCATAATCTGCGTAGCTAAATATTATATACAACCCATATAACAAATCTCAATAATAATTAAATCAAGGTCAAGCGCTTTCAAGCATAATAATTAAAGTTGAAATTCCAAAACAAATAAATTTAATAGTTAGCTAGTGGCCCCAAACATGGTCTTATTATAAAAGGTAATGTTTCGATCTTGTCTGCAACACTAAGACATCTTAGACGATGTCATCGGCACTCTACTCAACAACTCCACCATTTGGCGGAATCTCCTGCGTTGCCTGACCCTTCGATTCGGCACTAGCAACGGGACCTAGACACCAAAAATAGTGGGTCAGATTGACATAATCTGGCAAGAGGTAAACTGCAAGTAATGATGTCAATTGAATTAAAACATATGTTACATTCTACCCCAAAACATACCGAATGCAAACCCAATGGCATGAATACAGAAAAACAGATATTCCTGAAGATACAATATTCAAAACCAAGTATTCCCACCAAATATAACAAATATGGCACAGCTATGTACGATATCCCAAAGTACACACTGACCCAATGGCGTACGTCCACCTCCAAATTACAGTTGGTCAGATATATAAATGGATATATATACATATACAGATGCTTTATGATTCATGCTATGATACCTAACTTCCATTGCCCATTCCTTTAACAGTTTATACGCTTAGGTTGCAGAGTTTAATATTGTATTAAGATTAAGTAGTAATTTCCATTTTTCTAAGAGTAAGAGCTACACCACCTATCAGTTATAGTTAGATTTACACATTGAATCAAACATATCTTCAGCATGACAATGTGTGCCCACGATGCTAATAATCTACTTTCGTTGTCTACCATGTGAGGCATCCCGTAACACATTCCCTTCCCGAATCCAATTCAATTCCATGTGTACATGTAACTAACTTTCTTAACAAACAGATCCCATCCATAATTTCAGACCTAATCTTCAAACTAATTCAATTAATAATTATCCGTTGGGCACAATGTGGGGTCAAGTGATCCTACACTCTAGAAGTCACTTATGTTACATAAGCCCAAAGCCCATCTGAAAAGAGCCCATCTGAAAGCCCATCCGAAAAGAGCCCATCTGAAAAGAGGAGCCTTCTTTACTTGGAATACTATTGCTGTAATTAGCTGTAATTAGTCTTCCTTCTTAACTTAGAATCCTAATTGATATAAATTAGTGAGTTTTCCTTTCTTAGAGCCTAGATTAAAGGTAATTAGCTGTAATTAGTCTTCCTTCTTAACTTAGAATCCTAATTTATGTAAATTAGTGAGTTTTCCTTTCTTAGAGCATAGATTAAAGGTAATTAGCTGTAATTAGTTTTCCTTCTTAACTTAGAATCCTAATTGATGTAAATTAGTGAGTTTGCCTTTCTTAGAGCCTAGATTAAAGGCATGTAAAGATATATATTGATGTATAATCTCAATAGAAGGACACAAATTAATACATTCTCAAGAGAATTCAAAATCTCTTCTCTATGATCGTGAGTTTGTCATGATATCAGAGCCCTGATCTACAGTCCTCTTCTCTTCTAATCTTCTTCTTCAACTGGTTTGTAGAATCTTGGTGATACCAGTCATTGGCATCCTGTCGTTGATTGTTCATGCATGTTACATCAGCAGACCCTCCCATCCTGGTCGACTACTCATCTTGGAATTCATGGATATTTTTTCAGATTTTTTCGATCATCAGAGGTAGGCCATCTCATCTCTTTTAGTATTTCAGTTTTGTCCAACATATTTCATCTTAGCCGTTCAAAATTGTGGATTTTGATCCGTTTTGAGTGAGACCTCTTCTAGCAGTAGCGAAATTTGACTACCCTTCCGTCCCCTGTCTTTGATCTGTCTCGAGATCACTTGGTGGGGTCCACGTGCTACCTTTTCTCCTGAAATCAAAGACGTACTACTTTCCTGTTGTTCTTTTTTGGCCAAAATCAATTTTAATCCAACATTGAGATGGACAAATCTGAGGTTACTTTGATCAAATTCACTGGACAAAATTACCCTGCATGGTCTTTTCAATTCCAAACCTACCTCGAAGCTAAGGAATTGTGGGGTTTTGTTTCTGGTGCTGACCCTAAACCCACTGAGGATGAAAAAAAGATCTTCTCTTGGCAGACAAAGGATGCCAAAATCAAATCCTGAATTCTGGGATCGGTTGAGCCTCATCTGATAATGAATCTCAAGCCTTACCCCACTTCTAAATCCATGTGGGGGTATTTGAAGAAAGTATACCATCAAGATAACTCTGCGCGACAGTTCCATCTTGAATGTGCTATTGCTGAATATACCCAAGGGACTTTATCAGTACAAGATTACTATTCAGGTTTCCGTACACTGTGGTCCAAATACGAAAGTATTAAATATGCAGATGTGGCTAACAATGTGTTGGCGGTAATTCAAGACCTTCAGGCATCTAGTCAGCGAGATCAATTTTTGATGAAACTGCGGCATGAATTCGAAAGTGTCCGATCTGCTCTGATGAATCGGTCGCCCCTACCTTCCTTGGATGTATGCTTGAATGAGCTCTTACGCGAAGAACAGCGCCTTACGACCTCAGCTCATATTGCTCAACAAAAGACTGAAACCTATTCAGTCGCGTTTTCGGCACATAAAACTTCTCAACCTCGAGACTTGAGCAAAACCCAATGCTACAGTTGTCAGAAATTTGGGCACGTTGCCTCTCAATGCAAACAAAAAGTCTGCAGTTACTATAAAAAGTCGGGACATATCATCTCTAAATGTCGTCGCCGTCCTCCACGTCAGTCGACACACTATCAGACTCCACAGTCTCCAGCATCGCAGTATCCTACTCCACCGTCTCAGACTCCGCATGCTTATGTGGCTTCCTCGGTTATGCCTGTTCCTACATCTGCAACCCCACAGCCTGGGTCCTCCTCATCTCTCACTCCTGAATTGGTTCAACAAATGATTATCAATGCCCTCTCTGCTTTTAGTCTATCAGGTAAGTTTTCTTCATCTTCCACTTGGTTTCTTGATTCCGGGGCGTCTAATCATATGACGTATTCCCACACTCCTCTCTCCAATATGACAAGTTACACTGGCCCTCTTCAAATACAAACTACTGATGGAGGACATGTTCCCATTACTGCCATTGGTGATATCCCTGGTTCCATCCCATTGAGAAATGTTTATCTTTGTCCTAATTTAACTTCCAACCTATTGTCAGTCGGATAACTTGTTGAAAATAATTGTAACATCTCTTTTTCTTCTTCTGGTTGTGTTGTGCAGGACCAGATGTCCGGGAAGGAGATCGCGAGGGGGCCTAAGTGTGGACACTTTTTTCCGCTGGATCTTTCTCAAATTTCTAGGAATCAATTTGCCAATAATGTGTTTTGTTTTTCTCTTAGAGATAATTGCCGGTTGTGGCATAATAGACTCGGACATCCTAATTCCAAGGCTTTGTCCCTTATGTTCAATTCTGGTTTATTAAATAAATCTCTTCGTTTATCTTCCTGTGTGCCTTTTGATTGTGCTACTTGTAAAATGGGAAAGAGCAAAACACTTCCGTTTCCTCAATCCACTTCTCACACTTCTCAATGTTTTGATTTAGTTCATAGTGATGTATAGGGAATTGCTCTCGCTCTTTCCCACGCTCACTATAAATATTTTGTGACCTTTATTGATGATTTCAGTCAGTTCACATGGGTCTACTTTCTGCATTCTAAATCTGATGTTTTTCATGTTTTTCAAATTTTTTTGGCTTATGTTGAAAATCAATTTTCCACCTGCATTAAAATCTTGCGAACTGATTCTGGCGGGGAATATATGTCCTCTGATTTTCAACAGTCTTTGCAAACCAAAGGCATTATTTCTCAAAGATCTTGTTCTTATACTCCCCAGCAGAATGGAGTCGCTGAACGGAAAAATAGACATCTTCTTGATGTCACTCGTTCCCTTCTTCTGGAATCCTCGGTTCCTACTCGTTTTTGGGTTGAGGCACTGGCTACAGCAGCTCATCTTATCAATCGTATGCCATCAACCTCCATTGAGAATCAAAGCCCATATTACCATTTGTACAAGACTGCTCCATCCTACGATGATCTTCATGTTTTTTGCTCCATTTGTTTTGTGTACTTGCCTCCTTCTGAAAGGACAAAACTCACGGCACAATCAACTCAGTGTGTGTTTTTAGGTTATGCACCCTTCCAGAAAGGGTTCCTTTGCTATGATCCTCACATTCGTCGGTTCCGTATCTCTAGGAATGTCGTCTTCTTTGAACATTAGTATTTTTTTCAAAAACACATTGATCCTCCTGACTCCTCTTTTGTGTCATTACTTGGTTTTTCCGAAGACTCGTCAGTTGTTCGTTTTAATCCTAATTTTGTGTATCAAAGACGGAACAGCACAGCGCATACTAGTGATCCCCCTCCTGATCTTCCTCCGGCATCCGATTCCGGCCATACTTCACAGCGTTGCTCCACTCGGATTTCGGTCCCGCCAGACCGTTATGGCTTCTCCCATACTTCCTTAATGGCCACTTTCTCTTCTTCTTCCATTCCACAATCATATTCTCAGGCTGTGCAGGTTCCGTGTTGGAAAAAGGCTATGCAAGATGAATTGGATGCGTTGGCACAAAATCATACGTGGGATATTGTACCCTCTCCTGTGGGTGTCAAACCTATTGGCTGTAAGTGGGTTTTTTCTCTCAAATTAAAATCTGATAGATCTTTAGATCGATACAAGGCGCGTCTTGTTGCTCTTGGCAATCGGCAGGAATATGGCATTGATTATGATGAGACCTTTGCTCTGGTTGCCAAGATGACCACCGTCCGCACTATTCTTGCTGTTGCTGCATCTCAATCTTGGCCTCTCTATTAAATGGATGTCAAAAATGCATTTCTCCATGATGATCTCCATGGTTTTCCTTTCTTAGAGCCTAGATTAAAGGTAATTAGCTATAATTAGTCTTCCTTCTTAACTTAGAATCCTAATTGATGTAAATTAGTGAGTTTTCCTTTCTTAAAGCCTAAATTAAAGGCATGTAAAGATATATATATTGATGTATAATCTCAATAGAAGGACACAAATTAATACATTCTCAAGAGAATTCAAAATCTCTTCTCTATGATCATGAGTTTGTCAACTTACCTAGGGTTACTCACCTATAGTGCCGTCAATGCAACTGAGTCCTCAACCGTGTTTATCTATTCTAACCTACCAGTCTACACATTTAATTTAATTAAAGTTCCTGTGCATTCAAGACTTAGCCGTGGACACTCTACAACTTAACCATATTTCCCTTACAGCTGGGCCATCTAGGCTTACGGCTTAGCCGTATTTCCCTTACGGCTGAGCCATCCGAGCTAACGGCTTAGCCATAAGTCCCCTTACAGCTTAGCCGTAAGTATCCGTAGTACAATTCTCCAAATTTTACTCTATAAAGCAAGCCATAGCGACCCTACGGCTTAGCCATTGGTGAGCACTATTTGTACCCTTTTTAGGTTTTTCTCCCAAAAACTCATTACATAGATTACGAACCAATTACCAAACCAATCATCTAAAGGGGTCTAATGCTATCATTCAATGAATATTAAAATGACACTAGTTAAAGTTATCCACTTGCCATGATTTTGATGCCCGAAACCAATTCTGAAAACGAAATCGCATGCAAAACACCATTCCCAAATCCGACTACTAATCAAATCCTTCCAGAGTTGTGGACACTATCAAAGTAGACCATGAGAAAGGAAAAAGATGAGGCAATGATGTGCTCCTAAGCTCCTGAATCAAGCCTGGGTTTTCTCAAATGGCTGCTAAGGCTGGGTTGCAGAGAAAAGGAGGAAGAAGGGAAGAAATGTGCATATAAAGAAAAGACGATAAGGGGATTTAGGGTTGGCTTTACGTAAGAGATTCCCCAAATTACAAGGGCCCCCTGCTCTTTTAGTGAGTTTAAGAAAATTTCAGAAAAGGGCTTTTGGCTCAAAAGGTCAAATAACTTGGACCTATGCCTAAGAAGATCCAACCAGCCCATCTCCAATAGGCCCTACACAGAAAATGCCTGTGACGAAAATGACCCAAACATCTAAAATGGCCTATCAAATTCTTCTCTAACATTATCAACCCGACTTGAACCCGACAAACCGACTCAACCCAAAATTAAAGAAACTGGGGCCTAACAGTAACCATCAGTGGCTAAAAGGCCAAAGGAAACCAAGAATGTAAATGACCCAAAATGCTACAAGAATCATCAGTTTGTCAATCATCTAACAAGGTTGGGTTTCAATCTTTGGTATTCTATTCAAGCAACGATCGAAAACAAAATTCCGATCCCGCCCACTCCCCACGTCTTGTGTTCAAAACATGGTTTAAAAACTCGGCCGAGTCCGAGTCAACTAGGACTCAGCACACCCGACTCAGTATCGGACTGGCCGAGTCTTGCATTATTGAAGGAAAAAAGAAAAAAAAGGAAAGAAAGAAAAGATAAAAAAATGAAAAAGAAACCTAGATGGATAGCTATTTCAAACAAGAGAGGGAGAGAGGGCATCATTTAAAAAAAAAAAAAAGTTATTTGACCTATTGACTTGCTACCTAGTGCCTATCAATGGTGCTGCCCAGTGCCTACCAATGCTGCTCCCTGCAGGCTATTGCTAGCCTACAAGGCTATTACTGTTGTCTTGCTACTGCAAGCCAAGCTACTGTTGCTACCTGCAAGGCTAATCTTCTTTTTCTTGTGTGTTGTCATTGTTATGCTCCTGGGACACCCCTCCTTTTTTTGATATTTTTTCTTCTTTCTAGTTTTTCTTCTGTGTTGTTATCCTGTAGCTTCTTCTGCCCCCCCCCCCCCCCCCCCCCCTTCCCCTTTTCTCCTTTCTAGTTTTTCTTCTGTGTTGTTATCCTGTAGCTTCTTCTGCACCCCCCACCCCCGACCCTTTTTTTTTTTTTTTGCTTAAACCACATTGAATAGGGACTCACCCGAGTTAGCCGAGTTCAAGTTTTTAAACCTTGGTTCAAAACCCACTTCAAATATGCCAAGTGTGCATTTCTATTGGTTTAGCGGGGCGCCACCAGGGGGCATAGTCCTATCGGGTCAAACACATCAAGGATACCAACATCATCAGCAAAAAAAAAAAAAAATCCCAATCCCCAAGCAAGAGTAACAAACAAGGCAACTCAAATGGTCTCAACTGCATTCATTTTGAGCATGTAGAAATCCTAGATAGATAAGCTAAAGGAAAAGAAAATGAAATGGAATCTTGAGCCATAAAGGCCTAAACACCAACATTCTCTCTACAAAAGACAGTCTATTACCATATCTACTCAACAACGAAGATGCCGTGATGTTTCACTCGACCTCCTAAACAATAGGAGAAACTGTAAAGGGAAGGAAATAAAAAGTTGCTAGGGTGCATAGTGCTATTTGGATGTTCCCATGTTCCCACTAGACGAGATTGCAAAAAACATGTTTGGTAGGTATAAATGATTGTTCCCAATTTTGATCTCGCAAGAAGGAATACCAAAATCTTAACCCGCCAGCATAAGTTGAAACAAATAAAGTTTTTTTTTTTTTAAGAAACAGCTTGCTGGTACAATTGTTTCATACATATCTCATACCATCTAAAGAAGCTCATATAGGGAGGACTCCAAATCCTATCACTCATCCTAACTAAAGGTAGGAACCAAGTTCACAATCTCAAAAAAGGTGGCCCCACTTAGTAATTTCTAAAGGTGGACAAGATGGCTGAAATCATAAATAGTGAGCCGACATTATAAATCCTATAAAGGTGGGACTTGCAAGTCCTATGCTCTGGGCCCCATTTTCCAAATTTCTAAAAGTGAGCACATCGTTGTAATTCCTAAAGGTGTGTCCCTTGGTCACAATAGCAAAGGGTGGACCCGCATTGTAAATGCTATGAATGTGAACCCCATATTCTAATTTCTAAAGGTGGGCACCTTGTCAATGAAGGCCCATTCCAGGCCCATCAAGAAATAACTCGTGTGATTCGGTCAATGACAAAGCTATAAATTAGATACTATATACAAATTGATTTAGCATAGATTTTGGATCTAGATCTTATTGTATTGATTGTATGCCTGATTAAAGGCTTGACTATTCTAATTGATTGGGGTCCCATTCCTTTATATAATGCAACTGTTGATCCCTTAAAGGACACAGATTTTCTACAAACTCCTCTCTTCCTTCAAAGAAAATCATCAAGGTGACAAGGTATCAGAGACGATAATATAGAGCAATCTATCTCTATCTTGCTCAAGAATAGATCAGGGATCTATTCTGTGCATCAGTATACAAGAACAGATCAAGGAACTGCATGCAAGAACATCCACTATATATCATTTTTGATCTACAGTGACCCACTTACAATCATCCAGATTTCGATGGCTTCTTCTACAGCCTTGGTCGACCAACCATTATGGGATTTGAGGTGATCTTTTCACAGTTTTTTGGTTCGTGGAGATAGGTCTTTTCCTCCATCTCAGGTTTCCAATTTCCTTATACTGTTTTCAATCATGGCCGTCCAAAAGCTCAAATCTGAGGTATCTTCACACCAAAATTCATCAAAAAAAAAAAAAAAAGCCATCTCATACTAGGAATCAGTTCATAGCTTGGATCTACAGTTCAAAATTTATATGGGCCCCACATTGTGAGTCAACCACTCCTACTAGGGTTGCCTATTGTGTTTGTTTTCAATGGACAGGTCAGGGCATTCAGATCTTGACTCTGATTCATTTCTATCCCTATCTTCATCTTCCTTTCACTGTTGATTGGTGAAATCTGCACATTGCTGTTGTTTTTGTTACAATTTTGGGATCTGAACACTACTGTTACTATTGTTGTTTTCTGTATTGCACCTCTATTGCACTTTTTGTTGCTGTCATCATTAAATAAAAATAAGAAATCTGAAATCTTAATTGTTTGTTTTAATGGGAAAAATTATGCGTCTTGGTCTTTTCAATTTCAATTTTATCTTAAAGGAAAAGAACTGTGGGGCTATATTGATGGTTCTAACACAATGCCAGTTGAGGATGCCAAAAATATCCTCTTGGAAAACCAAAGATGTAAAAATCAAGTCCTAGATTCTTGCATCTGTGGAATCAAATTTCATTTTGCATCTCCATCATTGTAAATCATGTTAAGACATGTGGGAATATATTAAAAAGGTCTATTATCAAAATAATGCTGCTTGACAATTTCAACTTGAATTAGATAATCCAAATTATTCCCAAGGAACATTGTCCGTACAAGATTATTATTCAGGTTTTTTAACCCTATGGTCCGAATATGATGAAATCAAATTTTACTGATGTTTCTGAAGAACTTTTTCCCAAACTACTAAAACTACAACATCATACTCACCATGATCAGTTTCTGATGAAGCTTCGACCGGAATATGAATCTATTTAGTCAAACTTGATGAATTGAGCTCCACTTCCGTCGATAGATGAATGCCTTCTAAGAACTACTTCAAGAGGAATAGTGTCAGATGACTAAAGCTACTCTCAAACAAAAAACTCATAAGAATATTATTTCCTCTATATATGTTGCTAGAGGACGGCAACTATCACATGACATTAGTAAGCTGAAATGTTATAGCTACAACAACTATGGCCACTATGCTTCTCAGTGTAAACACAAAACTTGCAACTACTACAAAGCCCCTAGACATGCCATTTCTGAATGCCAGAGACGTCAAAAGTATCCTATCTCTTGTGATTATACTGCCACCACTACTACTCCCACTGTCGACTATCGACTAGGGTGACTCTTCCTCTACAATACAAGGTTCTTCTGCACAATCTTTTGTCTCTCCATAGTCTGATTCTCCTACTTCTCTAACTTTTAAGTTAATTCAACAAATGATCGTTAATGCCTCCTCAGCCTTTGGGCTCTCAGGTAAGAACTCATCCAACTAGTATGTAGACTCAAGAGCCACTGATCATATGACATCGTCAACTTTCTCCTTGACTAACATTATTGCATATAATGGTAACCTTAGAATTCAAACAGCCAATGGAGACAATTTACCCATTACTGTTATTGGCGATGTCATTAGTCCATTGCCCTTAAAAAATGTTTTTGTTTCTCCAAGTTTAACTACAAATCTTGTTTCGGTTTGACAACAAGTGCAACATCTCAATCTCTTCCTCTGGTTGTGTTATGCAGGACCAGGAGTCGGGGAAGGTGATTACGACGGGGCCTAAAGAAGAGCAACTTTTTTCCCTTTATGTACCGTCAATTATGGAAGATAAAACTACAAATAAGTTGTTTTGCTTTTCAATTTTGAATAATGCTTAGATGCAGCTTATTAAGTTAGGACATCCGAATTTCAGACTTTTGCCAACTTTGTGCGATTCTGGATTATTAAATAATTCCAGTGCTTGTGCTCCTTTTGATTGCAATGCATGTAAGTTAGGAAAAAGAAAAACCTTTCCTTTTCCCCAACTACATCTAGTAGCAAAGACTGTTTTGATATGATTCACAGTCATGCGTGGGGGATAGCTCCTCATGTATCCCCATGGAAGTTATAAATACTTTGTTACATTTATTGATGACTACAATAGATTCACCTGGATCTATCTGCTATACTCAAAATCTGCTGTCCTTGCTGCATTTCAAATCTTTGTTACATATGTTAAGAACCAATTTTCCAAATGTATCAAAATCTTGCGGTCATATTCAAGGGGGGAATATGTGTCTACTACCTTTCAGCTCTTTTTACAAGAAAATGGAATTGTACCTCAACGGACATGTCTATACACTCCACAACAGAATGGGTTGCTAAAAGAGAGTCAACATCTTCTTGATGTTACTCAGATTCTCCTTCTTAAGTCTTCAATACCTACCCATTTTTGGCCTGAGGTTCTTACAAAAGCAATACATCTTATAAATCGGTTATCATCCCCTTCCATTAGTAGCGAAAACCCCTATTTTCGACTACACAGGACTCAACCTTCATTTAATCAGCTCCACCCTTTTGGTTGTATATGCTTTGTCCTTCTTCCTCTACATGAAAGAACAAAACTAACTGCTCAATCTAATAAATGTGTGTTTTTAGATAATGCTCCTCATCAAAAAGGGTTTGTCTATTATGGTCCTATTGCTAAACATATCAAGATTTCCCGAAATGTTGTTTTTCTAGAAAATCAATATTTTCTCTACAACTACCGAGACCCATTGGAGTCTAACACTCAAATTCTCTCACTTGATTTTTCTGTAAAAATAATGATTTTGAGGTTTAACCCTAATTGTGTGTATCATAGGACGGAAAAAGCTATCACTATAGGCCAGTAGCCTCCAAATCCTTCACTAACAAATTGGCCGCCTCCGATCAATACCTTGCGTTGCTCCTCAAGGCCTTCTCACCTTCCTGATCACTATAGTTTTACCTATGCTTCCCTTATGGCCTCTCTATCTTCTACCTTTATACCAAACTCCTATTTACAAACTGTGCAACTTACTATTGGAAACAAGCTATGCAAGAACTTAGTGCACTAAAGATGAATCATATTTGCAATATTGTGGATTGTCCATCTATTGTCAAACCTATCAGATGCAAGTGCATTTATTCAATTAAACTTAAATCTGATGATTCCTTGGATAACCACAAAGCTTGTTTTGTTGCCTTGGGAAACAAACAAGAATATGACATAGATTATGAAGAAACATTTGCTCCAGTTGCCAAAATGACCACTGTTCGAATACTTCTTGCCATTGCCGCCTCTGAATCATGACCATTCTATAAAATGGATGTGAAAAATGCCTTCATGGTGATCTAAATGAGGAAGTCTATATGCGAATTCCTCAAGGAGTTTCTTCTCCTTTCAAGGGTTCTGTCTATCGATTGCGGCGATCTCTTTTATGGCTTCAAGAAGGCTCCTCAGGCATGGTTTGACAAGTTTAAAACAACATTAATTCGCCTGAAGTTTGCTCAAAGTCCTTATGATCCATCACTTTTTCTCTTCGACACACATCTACGAATGTCATTGCTCTTCCGGTGTCTGTAGATGATATTATCATCACAAGTATAGATGCTAAAATCATTAAACAACTTCAGGCTTCTCTAAGCAATTTCTTCCATATGAAAGATTTGGGTCTATTGCATTACTTCTTAGGCTTGGAAATCTAGGAGAATCCCAATGGTCTTTTCAATATGGACCTGTGGATCCTCATGTTGAATCGAATGGAGGACGAGAACACGAGAGAGAGAGAGAGAGAGAGAGAGCTTAATGAAAACTTTCGTGTCCCTTTGATGGGCATCGACTATTCTATATATATTGTATAGAGCCCTAATCAAGGCTGGGTTTACACCAATTGGTATCTAGTTATAAACAAACATGGAAAGAATATAAAGTTCTTTGATATGATACAGCTACACAAAGTATTGACCAAATCCCACACATGGGATGCATTTAGCATTCATGGGCCTGATTGGCGTGCTAGTGGTGGACTTTTTTTTCTATGCTTCTTCACCTCCCCTCAAATTGATGTGGTTGGTCAAGAATCATCAATTTGGAAACAATATAATCATGACGATCCTAGGGCAAACCCTTGGTAAACACATCTGCTAGTTGTTCAAATGATGAGATGTATGACAAACAAATTTTGTTGATGACAAAATGTTGGCAGATAAAGTGGCAGTCAATCTCAATATGCTTGATACGCTCATGGAAGACAATTTTCTTAGCAATCCAGATGGCACTAGTGTTATCTACATATAAAGGGATAGGGCCAGTGAGAAAGACTCCAAACTCATGAAGAAGACATCATAGCCATATGACTTCGCTACTGGCGGTGAACATGGAGCAATATTTGTACTCAACACTTGACTTGAAAACTGTGCCCTATTTCTTACTTTTCCATGAGGTGAGGAGGGCCCTAAGAACAAACACCATCCAGTCGTTGATCAACGAGTATCAGGAAATCCTGCCCAATCCGCATCAGCATAGGCTTGCAATTGTAACGAGGATGTAGAGGGGTAGAACAATCCATGATTGCGAATACCTTTAACATAACGAAGAATCCGATAAACAGTGTGAAGATGTGGTTTATCAAGATTTCCAATAAATTGTCTAACTGTTTGCACCACATGGGCTATATCCGGCCAAATCATGGTTAAATAGAGAAGACTACCAACGAGATGACGAAATAGAGTAAGATCCGTAAAAAGATCCTCATCTTCTTTGCTAATTTTGACATTGAGCTCTATTGGAGTGGAAACGGCTTTGGCATCACTAAGTCTTGCAGAACGGAGTTAAGTCATCAGCATATTTGGACTGAGTGACTCAATGTCCATCCCTGTTCCGTGAAACTTCCAACCCAAAAAATAAGTTAAAGGACCAAGGTCCTTCATTTTTAAGGTACTAATGAGATGATACTTGAGTTTAGAGATGCCAGTTTGATCATTCCCACTGAGGATCATATCATCAACATAGATCAATAGAATTGTACAGCCACAAGATCAGCGTTGAAGGAAAAGAGAGCTGTAAGTTGAACTCTGATAAAAGTTTGCTTGAAAGATGGCAAAGAGAAACTTTGCAAACCATGCACGTGGAGCCCGTTTAAGTCCGTATAAGGATTTTGTCAACCTACAGATATGCTGTAGCAGATAAGCATATCCCAGTGGAGGATGCATATAAACAATTTCCTTCTGATCCCCATGTAGGAAGGCAATTTTTTATATCCACTTGCCAAAGGAGCCAGTGATGAGCCGCTGCAACAGCAAGTAAACACCGAACTGTAGTCATTTTGGCAACCGGGGCAAAAGTTTCCTCATAATCAATGCCATACTCCTATTTGTAACCTTGGGCCACCAGTCGAGCCTTGTATCTCTCAACACTTCCATTATATTGCTGTTGAATAGAGTAGACCTACTTGCTTCAAATGATTGAGGTATTTGCAGGAAGAGGCACCAATTCCCAGGTTTTGTTGGCTTCTAGGACTTCATCTGTCATTGCATCTTGCCAACATAGTCTATTAGCAACCTTAGAGTAAGATGTTGGTATGGGAATTGGAACCAAACAGGTAAATAAAGCTAGAAAGCCATATCTATTAGGTGGTACTGAGAAATGACTAGAGCATCGTAAAAGAGGTAGAGTTAGTACCTTCAGTAAAAGTATCATTGTTTGGAGGAACTGGAACGAGGGAGGAAGATGTCCCCTTGACGACGAGAGTAAACCTGTGTGATAGTAGGAGGCTGAGTAGTAGATGCAAGTGAAAAGGATGGAAGATAAAAGACTTGGACATTAGAGGGACTGGGCAACTAGGAATAAAATGGGACATATTCTAAGAAAACAACATTCCAAGAGATTTGTAGTAGTCGCTCTTTAGGATCATAACACTAAAAACCTTTGTGTCCATCACTGTAACCAAGAAACATACAAAGAGCCGCTTGTGGTGACAGTTTGTTACGGTCCAAAGAGGGAAGATGCACAAAATAGAGGCACCCTCAAATGCTTAAATGTGAGTAGGAAGGAGAGTGACCAAATAAACACTCAAAAGGAGAGACTTTACCTAGGAGTGAGATAGGTAATCTGTTTATAATAAGGATTGTTGCATGGGCTACCTCACATTAGAATTTAGGGGAAACAAGCAATTCCAAAAGGAGAGTTGTAATAGCTTCCAAGAGCTAGCAATTTTTCCTTTCTGCAACCCTATTCTATTGGGGGGGGGGGGGGCGCAATTTAATGAAGAATCCCTTTTTTTACTACAAAATTATGAAATTCAATTGATGTATACTCTCCCCCAGAGTCTGAACGGATGATTTTAATGGATCTCTGGAATTGAATGCTCACCATATTATAGAATTTTTTAAACAAGGAGAAAACTTCAGATTTTGATTTTAAAAAGTATATCCATGTGTACCGATATATCCATGTCTACCACAACGATTATCTATAAAGGTGACATAATATTTATATCCAAGTCTACTCAAATGAGGAGCAATCCCCTAGACATCTGTGTGAATTATATCAAAAGGGGCAGTGATATGGAAGTAATGTATACGAAAAAGGTAAGACATGAATTTTGCTCAAACAACATGTTTCATATTTAGATTTTGTAAAAGTAGAAGCTATGGAATTAGAAATAGATTTATTCAAACATCCAATTTTAAATAAAGACAACAAATTTACATTATTCAAATGACCAAGGTGTTAATGCAAAGTGGTCCACGCATTATTTAAAACACCCATAGAGGATGCAAATAATGACTGTTGTCCAATTTCGAGAAGGAATAGCATGCCATGCTTAGTCCCTATACCGATCACTGTCCTAGTTTGTCATTCCTGTGTAACACAATCAGATGGAGAAAAATTAACTAAATAAACAAAATCAATAAGTTGACCAATAGAAATGAGATTTGCAACCATATTTGGGAACAAATAAACATTGTGTAGATTAAGAGTTCCAATGGAGACAGTGCCAATACCAAAAACAGGCAATTGATGACCATTTGCGGTGGTGATGAAATCACAACCATGATAAGGTTTGTTAGTTGTGCAAATTTTGTGCCATAGAGGTCATGTGATTTGACGCCCCTGAATCTAAGAACCATGTAGTTGGGGTGATAGATGCATACAGTGATGTCGATGAGTGAAATGTAGGAAATGCAAAAGAAGAAGACAGACCACTAATACCCATGAAGGAAAATACAGATGCCACTGAAGAATTGATCAAATCCTTAATCTGAGCTATAGTCTGTGTGACAGTAGTGTCAGAAGCTGAATAAACTTGAATAGTATTCTGTGCCTGAAGTTAAGTATTGCCACGCCTTGGAGTCTGTACTGATTTCTTTTCAGGCCTTCTTGTGCAAGTGGAAATGACATGACCATTCTTTTTCAGTAGTTGCAAAATAATTTTCTCCTATAGTCTCGAGCCATATGCCCAAACCTCTTCTCAAACCATATGCCCAAACTTCTTACACTCAAAGCACTATGGTTTCCGACCACGAGTAGCAAACATGGCCATCTCATCAATTGAGGAGAAAGCCGGAATTGTAAGAACTGCTTTTGGTTCCACATGAAGAGAATGAGTAGAGGACAGGCGAGTTGCTTCTCTGAGAACCTCTTGAACGCATGTGTCCAGATCAAGAAAGTTTTCTCTATCCATAAGCACAACCCATACAGGTTCAAATTCAGATTAAAAGTTCATGAGAAACTAATTGACATGTTGTTCCTCCTTTATTTGAATGGCTTGTGGAAAAAAGCGTAGCTAACACAAATTGGAGAAGCATGTGATCCTTCTTAGTCCATAGGGCTAGAAAGCCATTGTAGTATTCTTGGACAGATTTGTCAGTCTGGCAACATTTGTGTAACTCTGTATCCAAGTGAAATGGGGGCAGGCCTTGTTTTGCTGATCATATATTTTCTTCATATGTACCTACATATCAAAAACCTTATTAAAGGCTTAAAGTGCTATTGAAAAAGAGGGATCTACTGAATTAAGGATCCAAGTTATCACTTTGACATTTTGTTGGTTCCAAGTAGCTAGGGCCTTGTCATCTATAACAGGTGTGGTTGATGTGGCAGTGGTTCTTGCAATTGGTTTAGAAATTATTCCATCTAGATACCCGATCAAACCTTGTCCTTCAACAAATTTCTTGAGATGGAAGGACCAGGACAGGTAGTTGGTCCTATTAAATTTAATGGGAATGATATCAATCTTGTCCATTTGAAGCAAGAGATTATTTTCCAAAGGATGGTAATAATTTCCCGGGAAAAAATCCACTGTTCAAAAAACTGTTCAACACAGTTCAAAACAGAGGAAAAAAAAACAACACTAGGCGACCAAAATTTTGTAGCAAGAATGGGATTGTCCTGCTTCAAATAAGTTTGTTTCTCTAATCAGCCTTGCAGGTTATGCAAATAAGTTATATTTACACCTTCTAGAGAGAAAAAGACTCTGTTTGAACGGTTGGATTAGATTCTGAAGAATCAAACTCCAAACAGTTTCAAAAAACTGCTGAACCAAAGAATCAGTTAGAACATTGACCTATTGAGATGATAAAATCTCAAAAAAATAAGCAGAAACCCTAAAATAAAGGGGCAACCAGCCTGGTGTAGAAACTATTGATAGTTGCAGAATCTGAGGTGGGGCCCACTACTTGATTAGAGAGCCAAAGAAGTCAATAGGTGCAGGGAGAGAAGTCAGGAAAGTCCTCCTTGCGCAATAAGAAGGATGTATTGGCCGAGATGCTTTCAGATCCAATGAGAAGGCAGCAGTCTTGCTTCTTTGATGCAGTGAAGAAGAAAAGAAACAAAGAATAAGTTCTCTATTGGGACGGCAGAGATCCGGTGATGAAGATAGCCAAAAATCCTTAGCCAAGCTCTGATACCATGCAAGGATCTGTGGATCCTTATGTTGAATCAAATGGAGGAAGAGAACACAAAAGAGAGAGAGAGAGTATAATGAAAACTATCGTGTCCCTTTGATGGGTATCGACTATTCTATATATAATGTATAGAGCCTTAATCAAGGCTGGGTTTACACTGATTTGTATCTAATTATAAACAAACATGGAAAGAATATAAAGTTGTTTAATATAATATAGATATACATAATATTGACCAGATCCCACACGTGGGATGCATTTGGCATTCACGGGCTTGATGGGCCTGCTGGTGGTGGACCTTTTATTTCTATGCTTCTACATTTTCATTATTCAACACAAGTATACAATGGACATAATTACTCTTGTTCATCTTCTAGAATCCACTCCACTGGATACTCCATTGGAAGTCAATTTGAAATTACGAAAGGATGATGGCGAGCTGTTTTTTGATCCTCATGTATCAGCGGTCCTCATATGTATTGGCGGTTAGTGGAAAGTTTAGTTTATCTCACTATTACTCAACCAAATATATCTTATGCTGTGAACCTCGTAAGCCAATTTATGAATCCTCCTCACCATCTTCATCTCACAACTATAAAATGGATTATCCAATAGCTATTAGGGATTTCAACTCGTGGCCTATTCTTTCCAAAATGGACCTCTACTCATTTGACAGCATATGCTGATGCAGACTAGGCTAGTTATCCTAATACACAGTGATCCACGAGTGGTTGGTGTATGTATCTTGGAAATTCTTTAATATTCTGAAAATGTAAAAAACAAGAGCGCGTATCCAAGTCCTCATTAGAAGCAAAATATCATGCAATGTCCTCAACTTGCTCTAAAATCCTGTGGCTTCATGGTCTTCTGCTAGATTTGGGATTTGCCTAATCTACACCAACTCCTTTACATGCAGACAATACTGATGCCATTAGCATCATGCAAAACTCAGTCATTCATGAAGGCACCAAACATACTGAAGTTGATTGTCATTTTATTCGTGATGAATATGCATATGATGTGATCAGTCTTCCACATGTCTGTACAGAGTTTCAAATTGCTGATATCTTCACTAAGGGACTACCAAAGCCTCGTCATTAGTTTCTTATTTCCAAATTGCTGTTGCATGATCCTCCCACATCAATTTGAGGTGGGGTGTCAATGGAGGCCCATTCCATGCCCATCAGGAAATAACTCGTGTGATTCAGTCAAAGACAAAGTTGTAAATTAGATACTGTACACAAATTGATTTAGCATAGATTTTGGATCTAGATCTTATTGCATAGATTGTATGCCTAATTAAAGGCTTGACTATTCTGATTGTTTGGGCTCTCAGCCCTTTATATAATGCAACTATCGGTCCCTTAAGGGACAAATTTATTACCAATTTCTCTCTTCCTTCAAAGCATATCATCAAGGTGACAATCATGTTGTAATTTCTAAAGGTGGGTCCTGATTCACAATCACAAAAAGGTAGCCCCACATTATAATTCCTATAAAGTTGGATACATGGTTTGAAAAATCGGCCAAGTCCAAGTCGACTCAGAAATGACCGAGTCAGGTCTTTATAACTCAGACTCCGCCCAATAAAAAGAAAAGAAAAGAAAACATATGAGGGGTCTTTTTGTACTTAGTGTCTAAATTTTTAAAGAGGGTTTCGACTTTCGATAGCCCTCTCTCTACAAAAACAATGATAAAGCAAGATTGAAAGGGGAAAGAGGAGAAGGGAAGAGGAGGGATGGGGGTGGAGAATATCTCTATCGCCATTGCGGAGCGTGGGTAAGCAGCACTCCTCTATCCAATCTCCGGCCTCTGCCCTCAATCGAAGACGACCATCACTGTGACTACCTTTTGCAATGGTGTTGTTGGTCTACGCTGGAGCCAACATCTTTCTCTGTGTTGCTGCTACTCTGATGCTGCTGCTGATTCTCATAGATAAGCTTTCTCAAATCTCAGGTATGCTGCTCTTCTTCTTTTTTCTTCTTTCTTTCTTTCTTTCTTTTTTTCTTTGTTCTCTACGACATACCAATCGGCTGGGGTATGGGACTGAGTGGGGCTCCCTTTTTCTTATTTTTTTCTATATTTTTAAATTTTTTCTATCCACTATAAGGCAAAGAACCCGAGTCGGGCATGTCGACTCAAACTTGGCCTAGGCCAAGTCAGGTCCTGAGTCCGATCTTTTAAACCCTAATTGCAAATCCTATGAATGTGGGCCCCGTGTTCTAATTTTTAAAAGTGGTACCACATTGTAATTTCTAAAGGTGGGTTCTGTATTCATAAACACAAAAGGTGGATCACCTGGTCACAATCAGAAAAGGTGGGCCAACACTGTAAATCCTATGAATGTAGGCCACATATCCTAATTTATAAAGGTGAGTACCACGTTGTAATTTCTAAATGTGAGTCCCATGTATGACAATAATAGAGTGCCACAAACAATAAAAAGTAGGTCCCACATTTAAATCTCATAATTCTCTTGCTTCTATCTCTTAGAATAAAAATTTTATAATGTTACTAAACAATTTCCATAAGTATATTCTCAGCAAAATAATCTAACATAATGTTGCCAAACAAGTTTTCCAATTTGGACACAACCTGATCTAAGCACAGAATTGGGAACAACATAAGAACGATACCAAATGGGCCCTAGAAGACCTACAACATGATCCAAGTACCAAAGGAAATGCAAACATCCAAAACAAATGATCAAGGAAACGTAAGCATTGCAACCAAGATTCAGAAGGGTGTCAGCAAAAGATTACAATTCTTGTAGGTCAAAGGAATGCCCTAAAAGCTGGGGGCAAAGTACTTCATCATTGCAAAAGCAAGTTTATATCAAAAGGCCACCGCTGAAAGTTTAAATCTGATTAAGGCCATTCATAAGCTTCAAACAATCCTTAAGGTAATGGTGCAAGAGCAAATTGGCCCAAGTCCATGGACAACTTTTCATTTTTGGGTTTATCTCTAAGCACATTAAGCATAAGGAAATTCTAGTCCAATTTTATTTACGAGTAGAAAGAGCCTAATGACCTATAAGACCTGCATTTTAACTGTAAAAGCTTGACTATGTGAGGTAGAAAGAGCTTTGCTAATTCCATGTGCCAGTAGAACATATACACAATTCAAGTCATAGCTAATGTGGTGACACCATGCAGATGCCCTATGTGAAGAATCAAGCCTGACAATTCATCAGGTGGCCACATTGTAAAGAAGGTGGAACATAAATTGCCAACAGTCCACATTGAATCCACATGCAGGGCCCACCTGATGGGTAGACTGAGATGGGTTTTCCAAATCACCTGGATTTTGCAAACTCCACCCAGGCTTTACTAGAACTTCATGTAGCTGCACATCTTGCAGATTTGCAGCACATGGAAATAAGTGTGGAAATAGCCAGGTGTAGTATTATCGAACAAAAAGAATAGAATCAAAAGTTTCCAATATCATTCAGCATAACAGTTCAGGCTTTGAATTTTAAACAAAAAAAATTAGCTTTTTGGAATCAACTAAACATTATATAATTGCAGCATACATCTAAAACACATGATAAACATGACAAATAGAATTCAGTAAGGCACACATACCTCTTTTATTCCACGTGACGGTGAACCTTTGAGACCAAACACAACAAGTGATTCCTGCTTGAGGCAAGGGTCCTACAACAATATTTACAAGAGGAGAAAAAAAGGCAAAAAGGAGAAACTATGAAAAAGAACGCAATACGAAAGCTTTCAATGAAAACAAGAAACAGCAGTAATAGGTCCAGCAGGTTGAATAATTGGATCAAAAACTGGGACATAAGGTAGGGGAAAAGCCCATGTTTACAATATAGAATCCATAAATGACAGCAAGAAAGTAGGGGGCATGTTCTAGGAGCAGACTGCATAATTCTCATATGCAGTCCAGCTTGTGGGGCTCATTTAGGTGCCACCTTATCAGTGGGGCAGGGCAAATGGAAAGGTCTCCTTGGATAAGGGTCAACAAAAAAAAAATTTAGTGGTCTTTTAACTATAGATTCTATCAAATTCAGTTCAACGGTGGATAAAGGTTTGATGAGAGTGAAGTTGGTGCCAGATCATGGGGGGATGAGTGTGTGAAGAGCCTGCACTGATTAAAGTGGGAGGGAGGTGGAGGCAGGGCAGAGCAGGGCATCACAGATCTGGACTGCATATACTGCTGCTTGTAGGAAAACGTTTCCCACCAAAGCAGATTGTAGTTTTTACAAAGCCACTGCGTGACTTCTATCCATGAAGATGTGGTGAAATTTCACCCACTCCTTTTCATGTGGTCCCCCATTATATCCCACCTGTGACCAAGGTAGGTTTCCAGATCACGCCCAAAAAATCTCAGTCATACATATTGCACTAGATCAACACTATCTATATGGATGTGTGTATGGACACATGCATGGTTTATGGATCATTATGGGTCCCCAACAACCTTAATGACAGAATTTTATATGGACTCATTTTAAATCCAGGTAATCCAAGTGCATGGGAAATTGGTAGGTCCAGGATTTCCTTCAATGCACGGCACTGTCTTTACTCTCATTGACCACAGACCCATTTTAAATGCAAGCCAGGTTCAAGTCCCTGAGATACACACCCTCGAACTCAAGTGGCATCTAGATGAATCTCTCTCTCTGTCTCTCTCTCTCTCTCTCTCTCTCTCTCTCTCTCTCTCTCAAATCCCACCCACACACCATGGAAGCATGAGGCCACCACAAACCAGTCCATTCTCATCATTTGTGATGAAAACCCTACAAAATGCCGAAGCACAAGATGTCCCTATAAGGGACTCCCACAAAGAGAAAGAAACCTCTAAGGGAAAACGCAATCCATTAACAGAATTTTTAGTAATCTTCAAAAGTAGCTCTAACATTTTACGGGTTGGATCAAAGTTCCAAAGCACAAGAATATGTCTCCAAGAGACTCTCACAAGAAGAAACGAACATCAATGGGAAAACTCAATCCACAAAGGGAGAAAAGTAGCTCTAAAGTTTCACAGTGCTCATTTAGATAGAAACACAAACCCCAAAATCCAAGACTCCTAATCAAACTAGAAAACTAATTAAAGACTTAAACTAAAACTAGAAAAAGCTAACCCTAATACAACCCATAAAGAAAGGAAAATGCGAAGGAGACGAAGGTGATGGTAAATTGAAAGAACAAAGAATGTTGATTGGCCATGTGTTTGATCTTTCCAAGATAGTTTTGAGACATTTTCCCAAAAGATTATAAAAGATATTATAAAATTTACCATTTCTCTACTCTCTTTCCAATTATGCCCTTTTTTGTGAGATATGAAATTTATGGTGTGCCATATCTATTAAAAATCTAAATTTCTCAAATTCACATTCCTCCCTTTATGGAATATGGACAAATTTTACCAAAACATGAGTTGCCCCACCGTGAGATTAGAATAGTAACAAACACATGAATAAAATATTAAAAATTTGATACAAATTTAATTTCTCAATTTGAATTATTTAAATATTTGGGACCATCTTTTATCATGTAACCATGGTTTTTATTTATTTATTTGTGTGTGTGTGTGTTTTAATGATTTTTATTAGATAGATTCAACCATAGTTACCTGATTCGCAGTTTGTCTAATTTGTAATTCCATTCGTAGTACGCAATTCAGCTACTAACCAAATTCAAAAACTCGATAGCATAGGCTTACTTAGTTCGTTTTCCAATTCAAAGTCAAGTTCAACAAATTTGATGAAATAATTTGAATATGTAATATAATGTTGTTAGTAAATTTATAGGTCTAACCATTTTTTTATGCAGTCTACCCTATTCTTTGGGCCATATATGATCCAGTTAACCCATTTGCATGTTATGGGCCTTTGAATTGCCACAAGCGCAAATTTGACATCCAATTGTTTCTCCCATACGGAATTAATTTACGCACACCCAAAAAACAAGACCATGATTTCTAAAAGCTATTAAATTTGATAACCACAAATTTTAAATGGAGACCCACTTAGATGAGGTTAAAATATTCTCTTATGCAAAAAGTGATAAGAGTTAAAAGGGTATTTTGTATCCTGTAAGGCTTTAGCTTAGAGAAACGCTTATGGAACTCTATAATATAGCCCATCTATTTAAAATTTTGAGCAGCTCAAAAAAAAAAAAAAAAGTTGTCCTAGTGAATGGTCTATCTTCAATTTTTATCAAATACAATTGAATCCCACCGTATGATTGACCATTTGATAAAAAATATATATATATTATTGAATTAATGCATTAGATTGTTTATGTAGAGATAGGTCAACTGACCTACCTGACCCACTTTGACAAGCCTAATACCAAAGCCCACTGTTCATCTTATCCCTCATGTGGGATCTTTGTGGGATTTGGTCAAAGGTCCTCTTATGCAACACTTAGCCTATATGACTGTAATCTTCTTAGAGTTTCCTTGTTAGCTTGTAATCAAAGATATTCAGACTAAAATCACTGTAATCAAAGCCTGTGTCTGGGCCAATGTCAAGTGCATATAAACACAGTCGATCACCACCTTTGGGTGTCAACAAACATTCACAAAAGCTCTCTCTTCTCTTTATGTTCTTCCTCTTCTTCTTCGTTTTCTTCTAAAACTAAGGATCTTCAAATCCTAACATGGTATCAGAGACATGCAGACTTTGATTCCTACTTCTGGTGGTAGAACTACATCCAACAGGAACATAGTTTCTTCCTTCCTCTGTCTTCAACCACTGCACAAGAAGACAACCTCTCTTCCTTCTCTGCTCCATCAAAGCGAGCGCTCTCTGGTCACATCTGATATTGCAGATCACAACTGGTCTGTCCCAGTAAGGATTTTCTGCAACCTTTGGGACTGTCGGCAATTACATACACACCAGATCATACAAGGGGCCCCACCACCAAATCACAATTTTTCCAGAAAATCAAACCATTCTGGTCACCCATTTTTTCTAAGGATATTACATATTTTCTAGAATTTTATCACTCCCAAAGGTTAGTGTTCTACCGGTTTTCTTGGTTCGCCAGTTTTTTAGACCTGGTTTTGTCTTTGGACTGTATGATCCAATCAAACCGTCAGAAATTGGTGGTTGTCCTTCCACATGCTACGAAAATAGGTTAAGAATATAACCTAGAAGGCTGATTAAACATTTCAAAACTCTGCAGCTAGTTCTACCCCCACCTTCTACAAATTTTTTGGACGCCCAGGCCTAGAATTTCTCTCCTTTTTGGATTTCTACACATTCTAAAACCATTTAGATTCTGGAAATTGCTATCCATTTAATTCTAAGCATAAGATGGACAAAGTTGATGTTATCTCAGCCAAGTTTAATGGTACCAATTACATGTCTTGGTCCTTTCATCTCAAAAATTTTGTTCAAGGACAAGGTATGTTCGGATATCTGGATAGGACATCTCCTAAACCAATTGCAACACTACTGACACATCCACCACACCTGTTGTAGATGATAAAACCATTGCTACTTGGATGCAATGCAAAAGTGATAACATGGATCCTCAACTCAGTCAATCCCTCATTTTCACTGGCACTTCAAGCTTTTACCAAGGCTTTTGACATGTGGACACACATGAAGCGAATCTATCACCAGCAAAACAAGGCCAGAGGGTTTCACCTAGATACAAAATTAGCAAAATAATGCCAGAATGATAAATTGGTCCAAGAATATTACAATGGCTTTCTAGACCTATGGACCGAGAAGGACCATATGCTTCTTCAATCTGTCTCGACAGATTTTCTTCCTCAAGCTCTCAAATTACAGGATGAACAACATTGTTAGGCAATTCCTTATCAACCTTCGCTCTGAATTTGAACCTACACGAGCTGCTCTTATGAATAAAGAGATCTCTCCTGATCTAGATACATGCGTCCAAAAGGATCTTCGGGAAGAAACTCACCTGTTATTCTCTTATGCTCTTCATGAGTAACCAAAAGCACTTCTGACACCACCAGCTCCATCCTCAGCAAATGAGATAACTATGTTCACTACTTGTGGTCAGAAACCACAGCGTTTTGAGTGTTAAAAATATGGCCATGTGGCCCGAAACTACCGACAAAAATTGTTTTGCAACTATTGCAGGCGAAATGGTCAAGTTATTTCTAATTGTTTTCAAAGGACTGAAAAGAAACCAGATCAATCTCAATGGCGTGGCCCAACTGCTCTTTAGGCTCAACAAAGCACTCAGCTTGACTTACCAACCTCAGATATAGGCTCAGTTTCTTTGACCACTGCTCAGATTCGCAAGATGATAAATTCTTCTGTGGCTTCCGCATTTACCTCCATGGGCATTAGTGGTTTGTCTTCCTCCCCTGCAGCTCTTCTTGCATTTCACACATCCACTTCCCACTCTACACACATTACACCCTCAACATAGTTTCTAGACTCTAGTGCATCCAACCATATGTCCTATGTAGCATGACATTTGCACCACACTAAACCATATATAGGCCATGATTCAATAACCACAGCTAATGGTCACTAACTGCCAATCTCTGGTATGGGAACCATATCCATGGGAACCCTCAATTATCTGATCTTTATTTTGTCCCAAATTTAGCAACTAATCTAATTTCCATTGGTCAACTTGTTGATTGTGGTTACCTTGTTCATTTCCCTCCCTCCGATTGTGTCAAACAAGAATGGCAAACTAGAAAGGTGATTGGAGAAGAGGAATAAGCATGGCAAGCTCTTTCTCCTGGATGTGGAGTAACATGCTCTATTTGCTTCTTCAATGGGCGTTCTGAATAAATTGTGGACCATTTGGCATAAATGCCTTGGTCATTTGAATAATGCAAATTTACTTCCATTGTTTAAAATTGGCAGCTTGGACAAATCTATTACTAGTACTATACTTTCTTCTTTTTCGCAATCAAAATGTGAGGCTTGTTGTTTGAGTAAAAGTCATGTTTTGCCTTTTCCTATTCATCATTTGCGTGCAACTGCTCCATTTGATATTATTCACACAAATGTTTAGGGCATTGCTCCTCGATTTAGTAGACTTGGATATAAGTATTATGTTACATTCATAGACGATCACTGTAGGTACACATGGATATACTTTTTAAAATCAAAATCTAAAGTTTTTTCTAGGTTTTGCAAATTCTACAATATGGTGGGCACTCAATTTCTAAAAAACTTTAAGATCCTACACTCTGATTCAGAGGGAGAATACACATCCAATGAATTCACCTCCTTTCTTGCTGGTAAAGGGATCCTTCACAAAAATTTTGTCCTCACACACCCCAACAAATGAGATTGCAGAAAGAAAAAATCGTCACCTTCTAGAAACTGTCAGGACCTTTCTTTTTGAATCCCTAGTCTCCTTTTAAGTGCTTATTTGGACACCAACCCTCCTACTCACACTTGCTAGTGTTCGGCTATCTATGTTTTATTCATCTCCCATCCCTTGAGCACAAGAAGTTATCTTCATAGGCTGCTCACTGCCTGTTTCTAGGATACAACAATGAGCACAAAGGCTTCCTTTGTTATAATCACAAGGAACGTCGGTTACGTATCTCCTAGAATGTTGTTTTCTTAGAACATGTCCCATTCTATTCCTCTTCTCCTCATACCATTATCCAAGTTTCTTACCTTCCTCAATTCACAACACCTAACTCTTCTCCATTAATTACTCAAGTTCATAAGTGGCGCACCAAACAACTGCCTCCAGCTACTCCCACTACCAATCCACCATGCATGTCAGGCCCTCAAGGACATGACACTCCTAGTGACAGGAACCTCACTTTGCGACGCTTTGGTCGTGCCTCAGTTCCCCCTGATCAGTATGGTTTTTCAGTGTTATTTACTTCTTCAGATCCCATTCCTATTCCAACTTCTTATTCTCAAGCTGCTAATATCCCATATTGGCAAGATGCTATGAAAGATGAATTATTAGCTCTCAAAGTGAATAACACTAGGATGTGGTGCCTCTTCTGTCAAATACATCCATAATTGGAAGCAAGTGGGTCTATTCACTCAAGTTTAGGTCTAATGGCAGTATTGATCGCTACAAAGCACGACTGGTTGCCCGAGGCTATAAACAGGAATATAGAATCGACTATGAAAAAACATTTGCCCCTGTTGCAAAAATGATAACAGTACACTGTCTACTAGGCATTGTGGCAGCTAGTAACTGTGGCAAATAGATGTCAAGAATCCCATCTTGCATGGCAATCTAAAGGAAATTGTGTATCTACGTCCTCCACTGGGATATACATGTCCACCGCGACATGTTTGCAAACTAAAAGTCTCTATATGGGCTCAAACAGGCTCCACATACATGGTTTGATAAGTTCCGCTCATTATCCTCATAGCCAACTTTTATCAAAGGGCAAATGAAAATACTCATTTCATTCGAAAAACTTTGTGTGGCTGTACAATTCTCTTGATTTATGTTGATACTATGATAATCAGTGCAAACAATGCAGCAAGCATTTCTAACTTCAAAACTCACCTCATGAATTCCTTCAAAATGAAATATTTTAAGTCCCCTCATTTTTTACGACTCTAAGTCTCATGGAACAAAGATGGTATTCGGATGGTACAAACCAAATGGGCAAATGACGTACTCAAATTGGCAAAACTCGATGATGCCAAAACATTTGCCACAACGATTGAACTCAATGTTAAATTTAGCGAAGACGATGAGCCACCTCTTGAAGACCCAGCTCTTTTTCAACAGTTAGTTGGTAACCTATTGCATCTGACTATGACAAAGCTAGATATCTCTCATGCCATTAGGACAGTCAGTTCATTAGCGATCCTTGTAAGTCGCATGTTCTACTTATTTTTCAGATTATTCCATACGTAAAAGGCAATCAAGGGTTGTTTTATCCAACCACTTCTTCACTACAACTACATGCCTATGCTGATACAGATTGGGTTGGGTGCCCCCGATACTCGTCACTCCACAACTGGCTGGTGCATGTTCTTAGGAATCTCACTCATCTCCTAAAAGAGTAAAAAACAAAGCACACCTTCCAAATCCACCACCGAAGTTGAATATCAGTCTATTTCTTCTACCAAAGGTGAGATTGTCTGGCTTTGTCAACTCCTTCATGAGTTTGGCATTTTTCTCAAAGACCCTACTCCGCTTTATGTAGATAACACCGGTGCCATTTGTATTGCAAAGAATGCCAACTGAGCACATAGAGAATGACTACCACTTCATTCGTCAGCATCATGTCTCTGATAGACTCTGTATGCCCTATGTTTCTTCACATGATCAACTAACCGATGTGTTTACCAAAAGGGCTACCCAGGGATCAACATGACTATCTTCTCTCCAAATTGATGCTTTGTTCCACCCAACCTCAATTTGAGGGGGAGTGTAGAGATAGGTTGATTGACCCACCTAACCCACCTTGACAAGCCCAGTCCTAAATCCCACTATTCAAGTTATCCCCCATGTGGGATCTTTGTGGGATTTGGTCAAAGGTCCTCTTATAGCACACTTAACTTGTATGATTGTAATCTTCCAAGAGTTTCCTTGTTAGCTTGTAATCAAAGATATTTAGACTATCATCATTGCAATCACAGCCTATGACTGAGCCAATGTTAAGTGCATATAAACATAGTCAATCACCACCTTTGGGTATCGACAGACATTCACAAAAGCTCTCTTCTCTTTATGTTCTTCCTCTTCTTCTTCTTCTTCTTCTAAAACATAAGGATCTTCAGATCCTGACAGTTTAATCTCATTTTCAACTAAATGGTTAATCTTAGATGGGACAAACTCCAATAGACTTCAAGAAAATTTATTTTGAGCAAATTAGATTTTCAATACATAGGTACAACTAAGGAGTTCCACTCCTTTTGACTCTGAATTTTTGTTTAAGTGTAAGCACTGGAGAATGTGGAATTTAAAAAGGGTATACCTATTGTCTTTTCAGCCATGCACTCTATAAGATTTTCAACTATTTTTCTTCCATACATTTAATTGTTAAAAAAATGTTATCATGCTTAGTGAGATAGTGGATATGTGACACTTAGGAGTGGTCCAGCAGTCTAGGCATACAAAAGAAAGCTTGATGGATTCGTGATATGAGAAAAGTAGACCTCATCAAACAAATTAGACCACACAGTCAAGGGAAATGATTTTTAACCATTCAATGCTTCTATATCGACCATCCATTTTATATCATTTGATCGGATGAGTAACAATAGCTGGTGAGACTAATCTTTTACTAATGACCAATCTAACATGCCCCTGTTTTGTGGTGGGGCTATTTGGCCACCCTTTAGTCTATATTATGAGTATTATGTGGTTGCATGGTTACTCAAAACACACAGTTCATACGACTTTTCAAACTCCACAAAATCTCTCCTATCAATGAACTACAACAAAGTGTCCAATTCTCAAGCGTCATATTTCAACGAATTGAACAACGAATTGTTCGGTACCCCATCCAGTGAATTAGGTAACTATGGATTCATCATGCTTGAACCCAATCTGATGCTCAAACTTGATCTTTACTATTAAGGAAATTTATTTTATATTCAAATTCAAACACAATTTGTGTTCCAATCACATAAAGAAAATTTAAAAGGGTCAAAATATTGGGCATGAATATGATTATCTCAATTTTTTAATTTCAAATATTTAAAATTTGGTGAATAATCAAACAATTTAAACTCCATAATTTAAATGTGCTAGTTTGGATAGAAGAATAATTATTCACTAATTATAAATAAGTGAATAAGAATCAAATATACGCCAAATGTTTGACCCAGTTTAAGTTGGCTTATTTATTCTAAATTAAATCAGGCTTAATGCTAGGTAAAAATGAAGTTTAAGCAGGAATTAGGTTAGAGTTGTTCATTTGACTTAAATAAAAACCACAAATCTTAAGACCTATCTTACTTTTAGGAATGTGATCTAAATAAAAATGAAGTTTGTATTTGACTGCAATTAGCTTAGATTTAAAATTTTTAAAAATTGAGATTATATATAATCACAGTTTTATATTTTTTTTACTTCACTATTTTTTGGTAACTCAACTAAAGGGCTCAGACTCTGAGAGACTCACACGTGCAAAGTGATGGGAACTCGCACATGCAAGGAGACACATATTCAACTCACATATGAGAGGTAATGGAAATTTGCACATGCGAGGAGATGCATGTAGAGACATGACCAAGTAGGCCCATCATCCAAACATGGCCCAACTTGCACCAAGCCCAAGCCCATCCACATAAATATCTCATATGCTAAATATGGATGGATATTATGTGGGATCTAGTCAACAACTGCACAATCCAGTTCCTTGCATATTAGATTACACAGTTATGATTATTTCCTTTATTTGCTTTTACTTATTGTAATAGATTGTAATTAGGCCCCTAATTGGGCATTGACATACTATATAATGGAACAGTAGATCCTCCTTCGGGAGACGACCAATTTCTCCATCTCTTCTAGTTTTGTCTCAAGGATCTTAGGATCTTCACAAGGTATCAAAGCTTCAGGACTCTTGTTTCTAGTCCTCCCAAGCATCCACTGCTTCTCCAAAGAACAACTAGTGTTATTCCATATCACTGTCGTCCAATCCTCTAAAAAGAGGCAACCTGTCTGCTTCTTTTCATATTCAGATAGAACAAGGAAGAGGCTTTCTGGCAACTAGAGGAACCATTCCAGCCATTCAGAAGCCTATTTGCTACTAGCACAACATTTTGCCTGTCCCTCCTCACACAGTCGATAGTCATACAAGCCAGATCACAGTGGACCCCACCTGCAGATTGGAGCTCCTCTAGAATCCAACTCCACTCTAGTCGACTATGATTCCTAGGAATATTCAACAATTTTATGAGATTTTATCACTTCAATCAGGTTAATCTTTACCTACTTCTTTGGTTCGGCAGTTTTGAAGAAATGTTTTTGTTTTCTGGCCTAATCATCTGATCTGACCGTTAGAAATCAAACCTTCTTGGTTTAGAACTTACATAATTAAGGGAACAACATCACCTAAAACCCTAATCAGTGATACAATTTCATTATAGTGAACATATCCCCTTCCTGTTACAAAAATTTTGGACGCCTAGAGGTCTTTTTTTTTTTTTTTACTGCAGTTAGAGCCATCAGTA
This sequence comes from Sextonia rubra, assembly GCA_037013555.1. Classification (NCBI taxonomy): domain Eukaryota; kingdom Viridiplantae; phylum Streptophyta; class Magnoliopsida; order Laurales; family Lauraceae; genus Sextonia; species Sextonia rubra. The sequence goes on from JASUAD010000011.1 coordinate 16,225,841, forward strand.
CTGTTCACTTGTTTTGGAGTCATTAGTAGTGTGCTCGATCACACATAGGAAAACAGTCAATTTAATATATCATGGAAAAGGGAGACATTATTCCAATTAAGTTGAATGGTAAAAACTACATGAGTTGGTCCTTCCACCTCAAAAATTTTGTGGAAGGAAAAGGACTAATTGGATATTTAAATGGGGCAATTCCCCAATCTGTAGTGTCCACAATTGCAAAGGGGAGTAGTAGTACTGCCTCTAAACCTGTTGATGAAAAGGCAATTGCCTTTTGGAATGAGAACAATACAAGGTGGTTTCTTGGATTCCACACTCCGTGGACCTATTTGTTTCCTTATCACTCTAGGCCTTTACAAAGGCCTTAGATATGTGGGATCACCTTGAGAAACTGTATCACCAGACTAACAAAGCAAGGAATTCGATCTTGACACCAAACTAGCCAAGTATTGTAATGGTGATAAATCAGTTCAAGAATACTACAGTGGATTTTTGACCCCATGGACAGAGAGGGACCAAATGCTCCTACATTTTGTCTCCCCGGCATTTCTAACACAAGCCCTTAAGCTCCAAAAAGAATTGCATATCAGTCAATTTCTCATGAATCTAGGCCCTGAGTATGAACCAGTCCGTCTGCACTTATGAATCGGGAGAACCCTCCCAACTTAGATACATGTGCTCAAGAGGTCTTTCGTGAAGAGATCTGACTTGGGTCACAACAGTCTCTCTATGAGGAACCCAAGGTGTTTCTTACCACTCCTGCCCCAATAACTAATTCAATGGAAGAAAAAGCCTGACAACTTGCAGTCAAAGAATCCAGTGTTTCGAATGCAAGAGCTATGGGCATGTAGCACGCAACTGTCGGAAGAAATTATTTTGCAACTACTGCAGAAAGATTGGCCATGTCATCTCTAAATGCAGGTTTCATCCTGCCAAGAAATATTACACTTCGCAAAAACAAAGACAAACTGCATTTCAAGCTCGAGCAACAGCAGCGGCCAATGAAACTGTCTCTATGACCCTAGCTCAAATTTGAGAAATGAGTAATGCTTCTGTCACTTTTGCATTTACCTCCATGGGTATTAATGGTCTACCTCTTTCCTCAAAATCATTTCCTGTTTTTCATTCTTCCACATTTCTAAGCACATCTATTACACCATCTACATGGTTTTTAGACTCAGGTGCCTCGAACCATATAACTTCTGTTGCACAAAATCTAAATAAGCATCACACTCATGTTGGACACGAAAAGATAACCACTACAAATGGTCATCACCTTCCTATTTCTGGAATAGGTTCCTAAGAGCTTCCTATACCTCAAAACTAGCACTTTCATCTATCTAATATTTACTTTGCTCCAAAATTATCTACAGATATGATTTCTGCGGGACAATTGGTTGATAATGGTTGCTTAGTTAAATTTTCTTCTTCTGGATGTGTCATACAGGAACGGCAAACTGGAAAGGTAATCGGAACGGGAAATAAGCATGGCAAGCTATTTCTTCGGGACATGGGCTCCAGTTCTGTCGGCTATAGTTTTTTCTTTGCTTCTTATTTGAGTGCTTTGAATAATTTATGGACCATTTGGCATCGTCGCCTGAGTCATTTGAATAATTCCAATTTGTTGTCCTTATTTCAAAATGGTTCTTTAGCATTATCTTTCAATAATAAGAATATATATGCTTTTGTTAAATCTAAATGTGATACTTGTTGTTTAGGTAAAAGCATTGTGCTACCTTTTCCATTTCATTATTCATGTGCTACAACACCATTTGATATCATACATATTGATATTTGGAGGATTGCTCCACAACTTAGTAGACTAGGAAATAAATGCTATGTTACATTTATTGATGATCATTGTCGCTACACTTGGATATACTTCTTGAGATTCAAATCTGAAGTACTCTCTACCTTTCAAAAATTTTATAATACGGTTCACATTCAATTCCAAAAATCAACAAAAATTTTGCGCTCCGACTCAGGGGGAGAGTACACATCATCTACTCTTTCTGCATTTTTATATAAAAAAGGAATCATACATCAAAAATCTTGTCCTCACACACTACAACAAAATGGAGTTGTAGAAAGAAAGAATCAACATATCCTCGAAAAAGTCTGAACCCTACTTTGCTCACATTTGCGAGTATTTAGCTGTTTATGTTTTGTTCATCTCCCATCACTAGAGCATAACAAGGTATGCCCTCAAGCTGCTCGTTGTATGTCTATAGGATATCGTGATGAACACAAAGGATTTGTTTGTTATGATCCAAATGATAGGCACCTCCGAATCTCACGAAATGTAGTCTTTTTGGAACATCTTCCCTTCACTTCCCTACATCCTAATCATAATAATATTCATGTCTCTCTTATCTTCCTAACTTTGAAGAACAAGGTTCCTCTCCTCCAATAACACAAGCTTATATCCGTCGTCCAAAGCCAACGCTCCCTGCTCCTCTTGCTCCCGATCAACTGACCTTGCCAGATCCTAGCATTAAAGGTAATGATCCTCTTAACCCCCCTCCCTTGCGACGATCTAGTCGTATTTAGTACCACCAGATCCCTTGCGACGATCTAGTCGTATTTAGTACCGCCAGATCGATTTGGTTTTTCTACCTTCTTCTCCAGTTCATATCCTATTTCTATTCCAACCTCTTATGCACAGGCTGCTAATATCCCTTGTTGGCAAGATGTAATGACAAAGGAACTAATCGTTCTTGAAGAAAATCAAACCTAGGATCTAGTGCCTCTTCCACTGAATGTGTCTCTTATTGAGAGCAAATGGGTCTCTTCCACCAAGTTTAGATCTAATAGCACTCTCGATCGTTATAAAGCTAGACTTGTTGCGGAAGGCTTCAAACAACAATATGGCGTTGACTATGAAGAAACTTTTGCACCTATCGCTAAAATGACTATCATTCAATGTTTACTCAGTGTTGCAGATATGTAGCAATGGCCCCTTTGGCAAATGGGCATAACGAATGCCTTCTTTCATAGTCATCTCAATGAGACTGTCTACACAAGACGCCCGCCAGGCTATGCATGTCTCCCTAAACATGTTTGCAAGCTAAAGAAATCTCTATATGGCCTAAAACAAGCTCCCCGTGCATGGTTTGAAAATTTTCAATAAGCTATCCTTCCAATTGGTTTCTTGCAAAGTGCCAATGACAGCTCTCTCTTCATCCGACGCACATCCCACGACTGCACAATCTTGTTGATCTATGTTGATGTATGATCATAAGTGGCAATGACTCTGCCGGCATCTCTAATCTCAAAACTCATCTGATGCGTACTTTTCAAATGAATGATCCTGGGCTTGCTCAAATACTTTCTTAATCTAGAGGTTTCCAAAAACGCCAAAGGCATACGAGTTCACCAAACCAAATATGCTGATAATTTAATTAAATCTACCAGACTCAGTGAGGCCAAATCATTTGACATTCCTCTCGAGCTCAATGTTAAACTTAGCAAAGATGATGGGAGTCCACTTGATAATCATACTCTTTTTCGACGCTTGGTAGGTAGCTTGCTTTATTTAACGATGACTAGGCATGACATCTCTCATGCAACCCATACTGTGAGCCAGTTTGTTAGTAATCCGCACAAACCCCATCTTCATCTAGTCTTATCGCATCCTCAGGTACATCAAGGGTAGTAAAGATCATGGCCTCTTCTATCCTCCGATGGCCTCCTTACAACTACAAGGCTATGCTGATGCTGATTGGACAGGCTGCCCAAATGCCCGTCGCTCCACTAGGGGTGGTGTATATTTCTTGGCCTCTCACCCATCTCATGGAACTATAAAAAAACAGACCACAGTGTCTAAATCCTCAACCAAAGTGGAATATCGATCAATGTCCTCTGCTAGTGGCGAAATTGTCCGGCTTCAACGACTATTAAGAGAGTTCGGTGTCATCCTTATTGGTTCAACCCCTCTTTATGCTGACAACACAAGTGTCATTCAAATTGCAAAATTGCAAAAAATATTGCCTTTCATGAGCATACTAAGCATATTGAGATCGAATGCCATTTCATTCGCTAACAAGCTGTCTCGAACATTCTCTCACTTCCTTATGTTTGTTCAAACAACCAATTGGCGGACATTTTTACCAAAGCAATAACCAAGGACCATCATGACTTTTTGCTTTCCAAATTGTTGCGTTGTTCTTCCCCGAATCAATGGGGGGAAGTGCAGAAACATGACCAAGCAGGGCTATCATCCAGACGTGGCCCAACCTACACCAAGCCTAAACCCATCCACATAAATATCTCATATGCTAAATATGGAAAGATATTATGTGGGATCTGGTCAAAATCTGTACAATCCACTTTCCTTGTATATTAGATTACACAGTTATGATTATTTCCTTTATTTGCTTTTACTTATTGTAATACATTGTAATTAAGCCCCTAATTGGGGATTTACTTACTATATAATGGGACAGTTGATCCTCCAATGGCAGACGATATATTTCTCCAACTCTTCTAGCTTTGTCTCAAGGATCTCAGGATCTCCACAACGCAGAACTCACAAATGCGAGGTGATGGGAACTCGCACATGTGAGGAGACAACTCACATATATGAGGTAAAAACAACTCACATATGCAAGGACGGAGGAGGCCAAGTTCGAAACCTAGACCTCCTAATGAAAACTGCCACTCCTTACCATTAAGGTAAGGAGCCACTCTAATCTTCACTTGAAAAGAGTAAATGCAACTTTTTTTAGAAAAAGAAATATTTTATACTTCATTAAGTAAATTGCCTTCTCAGCCTTTAAAATTTTCACTCCATAATGTTAATGTTTTAGATTTGAATACACTATATTTCATTTACATGTCCAAGAAAGTGTGGTCTGATGTGTAAAATACGTGAATCTTTTTTATATTTTATTCACATTTTATACAATATCAATATTACAGTGTGCCTACTTATTTAGAGTTAAAATTTTCAAATCTCATATAAGAGGAAAAAAGTGAATTTTAGGGAGGAACTACTATAGAATTCCAATTCTCAAGGTCCGTTGGGAATAGATAAAAAGATAAAACGGCACTCTAAGAAATAAAGTAAGAAGAAAAGGAGAAGGGCACTCTTGAAAATATAGTAAGAATAAAGGGGGCAAATCTGATTTTGAATTCCATAAAACTCTCATAACTACACCTCTCCTAACAATAAGCTATTAGCCAATAACAGCCCCCGGTTTCCATCGTTCCAAAATCACCTTCGTCTCCCTAGCACTAGAGTCTAAATGAAACAACATAAAAAATAAATCCTAAACTTTGTTCATTCTCACATGTTGGCCACTGGACTGGGAAAGAACAAAAAAATTTTTCTGCCAAAGATTTTGACCTCAATCTCAAAATTTATTTGCATTGCCCTCATAGATGTGGCATACTTAAAACAACTAGCACTAGCCCTCGAACCTTTCATTGGAGGGCTCAACTTTAAAGGATGTGTCGTGTAATAATCTTTCTATTGTGAACAAACTTATATGTATTTTTCACACATCCCTTTTAAATCCATGGCCTTCAAGGAAAACATCCCCAATACTACATTGTACCATATTGTGTCCTTATAGTCTTCCCCAATAGCAAAGCAACTTGACATGGATGCCGTACCTTAATAAAGGTACTTAGTATTAATGTTGTCACAGACAGCAACTGAGAAATTTCTAAACAGAACCAATAGTAAAAATAGTCTCATGACTGGCACCGTTAAAATCCCTTGAATGAAGGGTACCAACAGTCCAATCCCAGTGGGTCCACTACCATAGTGATCGTCCATTTATTCAGTACCAAATGTAGGGATCTGATCTTAAATCAGATGGGTCACATGGGCCCACAGTCCTCAATAAAACAAATTACATTATGACGTCCTGAACTAATATTCATTTCAGTTCTGAATTAATGTACATATTAGACCAGCAGACTGTATGATGAAAACAGTCCTTAATAATCACATTTATTATAAGATTCAGATTTACCAGTCATTATACAAAGAATTAATGTACATATTAGACCAGCAGACTGTATGATGAAAACTGTCCTTAATAATCACATTTATCATACGATTCAGATTTACCAGTCATTATACAAAGAGGATAAATTTTAAATCTGTATTTTCCTTCACAATCCTGTCGTCAGTCTACCATTTTCATCAATTCAGATCTGGATTTTTAATATAATGAACCCTTATTAAGTCAAATCAAAGAAATGATAATCTTATGTCAAACAAAATTTATATCCTATTGCAAGGATATCAACAGAAATTGACTGATATATGTAAATAGAAACCAAACAGCAGAATATAAGGAACACCATATTCACATGAGTATAAGAGAAGTCCTACTCACCTGGTATAAGTAATAAGTGACCTCAAATCAGACATCCACTATGTTAGGTGTTCCTTGGAATCTCCTTGCTTCTATTTTCAAATATCACTATATTGGACTCCTACTCTTCTTCCATGAGAACCATGAGAAAGTGACCAAAGATGAGAGGAGATCTCTTCTTATATAGTGCTGAAATCCTAAAGGATTTCCCTTGAAAGGTCACCGAAGAAGACTAAAAGTCACAATTTAAGGTCATTATTTTGGGAGTTAACACAGTTATAATTTTGGGAAATTTAAGTTTGGGGAATTTAAGTGTGAGAGTTACACAGTCATAATTTTGGGAAGCTATAGAGTCACAATTAAGTGAGTTTGGGTCATTTATGGACCTGAAAATTTTGACCAAATAGCCCAATCCAGTCATGAATTGGACTGATCGAAACTAGGCCTCTATAAGCCCATTTAGCCCATTTAATTCAGGGTTGGCCCATTAATAATTCAGGGTTCTTACAATTTCGAAAGCTACAAATTGCCCCAAACAAATCTTTATGGGAGGCAAATTATAGAAAGGGCAACTCTTGGTTTTGAAAGGGGTTTATTGAAGCAATTAATTTTATCAATCATGTGGCAGGATGGATAATAGGCAACGGGGATCGAATCTCCATCTAGAAGTGCAACTGGATACCTTCAAAGAGGGGCCTTAGGCTATGATGCCCAGATACGGACACAGGTATGGATACAGACACGAGGAACGAGGGTTCAATACGGCGACTTAAAAATTTTAGGATACGGATACAGGTACGGCATTCCAAAAAATATATACATATAAATACTTATCGTAGTACACAAATATTAAGAGGCCCACTGTGTGGATCAAATTTTCAATGAGGTGGGCCTGACAGTATCTTAACATAGAAGAAAATAAAAGAAAAGAAAAAAAAAGTGGGCCTAGTGTCCTGGGCCTAATTGCTCAACATTAAAATGGAAAGAAATAAAAAAAAAACCCAACAGGCCCATTCTCATTAATAAAATACAACGGGTTCTTTTGCCCCTTTTGCATCTCTGGGGCATCATCGAACGAAAAAGAAGAAGAATGAATAAGAAAAAGAGGAGGCATACATGGCACCTAAAGCTAGAAGCTTGAAGCAGCAACAATAGCAGAAAATAACACAGTGGTCTACTACCTAGTTGAAGAAGCAACCCGTCAAAACAAAAGCAATAGCCCCTGTCAGTTTAGTTATCTTCTTCCTCGTTACCACCTTCTCCTCCTCCTCTTCTCCTTCTTTTTTGCTTTCCTTTTGATCAAACTGAGAGAGGGTTCATTTACGAGGAAATTGGTTAAAATGGACAAAATCTGTCATAATTTTGGATAAAAAAAATTGCATAGCCGTATCCTAAAATTGGGGGCCGTATCCGAGCCGTATCTTGCGATATCCCGTACCCGTATCCATATCGTATCGTATCGGTACGGATACCACAGGGCATTTGGAGTATCCGGGAATCATAGGCCTTAGGAAACCAATGTCTAACATGCTAAACCATGATCTTATGGTAAAGGACCTTTGGAACCCAAACAAGACCTAGAACAAACAATTAATTAGGAGAGTTTTCAACAACGAATATGATGTGGACAATATCTTGAAAATCTAAATCTCAAACTAGTAGAGTTAATAGGCAAATTTGGCCATACTCTCAGAAGGTGGAATTATCTTCAAGATCAGCCTACAAAGTTATCCATGAAGAAAGTAAAGATAACATTGATCCTCCTATTGACTAGAAGGAATTGTGGAAGTGCCGCCTTCCTCAAAGAGTGCTCCTATTTGGTTGGAAATGCCTCAATAATGCGATCCAGTTACATAAATTTCTTTACAATAAAAATATCTCCTAAGATGCCCGTTGTCCTATTTTCACAAACATAAAAGAATCCATTAAGCATGCTCTCTGCCACTGAGAGCACACAGGAGAAACTTGGTTTGGCTCTGACCTAGCAATGCTAACAAGCTGTATAGTTTCCATCACAATTAAAGATTGGCGGACCATCTTCACAGACTCTGAAATTCAACAAGACCCCAAACCCATCCCCAAGCAAAACCCTTGGCCCTTGCTCTTTGGTGGGCCTTGTGGAAATGCAGGAATGACTTTATTTTTAGGGAGATAAATATTAAGCCCCATAGTATAGTAAATTGTGCAAGGAAAATGATTAACTCATTGGACAAATCTAAAAAAAAATTGCCAAGAATGTCCAAGCCTACCCAAGGAATTTAGGCTAAGGATCTCTAGGGACTCTACTCTTGTGTTCTCAAATGTTTCTTTTAGAGCCAAGGATGGAAAAACAGGATTTGGCTTTGCTATTTGGTTTGATGGTGATTGGGTCAATGCAAGCTCCCGTGATGGAGCCAAAGTCTCCTCGTCAAAATAAGCTGAGGCAAGAGCTGTTTTATGCGCGCTGAAGGAAGCTAGACTAATAGGTCACCACAAGATACACGTTTTGTCAGACGTGCTTGATGTGGTTCGAGGATCAATGGGTTGATGGATTGGTCCATCCACCATATTTTGTTGGATATCAAAGATTTGAGTTCAAACTTTGAGGACATCTCTTTCTTTTATATTCCTAGAAATATCAATGGTTTTGCCCATGAACTTGCTAAGAATTTGTACGGGTCAATGGGGTTGCTAGGTTTCTCACAGGGGATTGGTGCTCTGACCATTGTGTATCTTAGTTGGTTTATCTCTTGGTTGTTTTGCTTTGTTTCTAATAAAAATTTTCTCCTACCAAAAAAAAAAAAAAAAAACCTTTCAACTGTCTTTGTAGCCAAGGTTTCTTGAAAACTTGAATTCCTTGTTATTCCCATCAAATCAAGCCGGCCTTTTGTTAAGTTTCACATGGGAATCAATAAATTGATTCAATTGGCATCAATTGATAAAGGAGACAATGGTTTTTATCTCATGTTGATCGTAGCTTTTCTACCAAAAAAATATAGTACAACTCTTCTAGTTCATGCCCACATCGAATCATGGTTTTAAAACTCCTCCTAAAAATGACTATATCGGACAATATCTTAATGTTTTAGCTGTGACTGATACAAGTCTTTCGAGTTTGGTCTGAGACCTATAATATATTGAAACTTCATTATTATCTTCTTTATATTCTATTTCCTATTTTACTTAAGTCCATTCGTAGGACTCCAATAGAATTGTTAAGCCAAGGCATTTGGGGACGACTACATAAGTGGCTTACTTTTAAACTACCCTAACTGCTTACCACATGGAGCCACTGAAATAGACAAAGGAAGGAAAATCTTGTAATGGCTTCAAATCTACCAAAAAGCATATAATTGGAATTACAGTAGGCACTAGCCACTTAGGCATTGAATTAATTATATCTTGCCACTATTTGGTTTTCTAGGCAGTTGACACTCTTGTCCATAAAAAAAATGAGTTTTATTGCATTATATGTGTAAATGTGTCTGTGTTAAACAGAGTGTGTAAAGTCTCTATTCATTTATAAATTACATGGAAAAAGTGTTTTGTATAAAAAAAAATGTCCATTCCATGGTTGACTATTTCAATTCATTAGAAATTTCTCATTTTTGACGAGCCAAACTTCAACTTTTCAATCCCAGGCCCACTAAATCTTACTACTTTTTTCAATTATAGACTATTATTTGTATTAATAAGCATAATGAATCATCAATCTTATCTTGTTCTCCTTCAGTGTATATTTCGGTGCATATTGGAGGATGCATTTCTAAAAATATTGGACTTGAGTAGGACATTAATACATTTCATATTGTTCTCCACTATTCTCAAGTCTAGCAAAGACTCATTCCAAATTGTTAATGTGAAGAAAGTACAGCAAAATAATGATTGACTTCTTCAATTGACCATCGTCAGCACCCCCCAAACAAAAATCTTGGGTCCACCACTAACCATAATCAACGCAATACTAGTATTTTGCATTGTGACCATCCATCCATCCATATTAAGAAGCATAATAGTATTCACGAAAATGACTATATGTAGAAGGCAAGCATGATCAAAAGGGAGAACAAGACCCTTCATTGATCCAGTGGTTGTATGAGTGAACACGAACACAAATGTGTCCTTCTCTCTCATAAATGGAGACCCTCAAAAATGTGGTTTAGAACCCAACCAAAGACACATGATAGGTATTTGGATGAAATAAAGGGCACCAAGACCGCACTGTAAAACATCCTAACATGCAATCGCTAAAGCTAAACATAGGGGTATAAATTTACCTTCATAACCCCACAGTGGCTGCTATATAACTGTTGAGGAGGAAACATAAGTATATTTTAGTAATGGAAAATATTCAAGTGCATTCCTCCCTCACCATTTTGGTGAGAGACACCCTTTTTGGTAAGCATTAATGTATAAAAAGACAAAAAAACAAATATCATAACACCTTTTTGACCTTAGATAGGTTAAAAAAGTAGTGCCCCTCACCAAAATGGTGAGGGATGGATGCACTAGAATACTCCCCTTTAGTAATAATACATATATTTATATTTACATAAATACTTATGAAAATAAGAAAAGTAAATGAGTTGGGCCAAGCCAAGCCCAGTCCTCATATTGGCAGGCCTGCAAAACTTTTGTCGGCCGCCGGGCTTTTTAAGGAAAGCTAAACCTTTCATTTGCAGGCTTTATGAGGGCCTGGCCAGGCAACCTTGTGAGGGGCCGTATTGACGAGCCTGGACATGCATGAGTCACTTTGGTGTTGACTCAGTTGACTGGTGAAAAGGCTCAAATCCCTTCATCTATTGCTATCCCTCAAGATCTTCTTAAATCCCATGATTTTGAAAATCCCCAAATGAAGAGCGTTTCAAAGTAAACAGGATTGGCGTAAGTAATAAACGTGCTACACAAACTCTGAGAAAAATTGCATAGGGCCTGGTATGGATAAGAAATGTGTTACATAACCTATGACAAAAAGTAAATAGGGCTGATGTGAACAATAAATGTGCTATATAACCTATGAGAACAAGGAGTCATCAATAGCACTTACAGAGCTCCTGTGTCATCTGCCCCAATTATGCACTACTTCATTGGTCTTTTTAAGTAAGGTTCTGCAGAGAAGTGAAGTTTTGGTGGACGACCTGTAAATGGCGATGTTTGAGAGACCTTATTCTCATTTCTATCATGCCTCGAGTACATCTCTCTCACCTGAAAATATGAGCCTCTTCTTCTTTTCCAAGAAAATCAACTAATAATAATAATAATAAAAAAACTTTCATCTTCTACTACTTCTAAGAAGCATTCCTTGGTTGATGCCTCAAATCTGCTCCAAGAACTCTAAGTGAAATTGCTCTATTTCCATCAGTTTTCACTACCAACAGTTACAAGCTTTTAGGATCTTCCCAATATAGATCAAGGGAAAGGAAAAAATTAAGAAAAATGGGAATCAACCCTTAGGGTCTGAGTCTACCCATGATTAATCATCAAACAAAATAAGGTTGATTGTGTTTGTGCACGCTTAGCTTAGACAATCCACAGGAGTTTGTGAAACATGTTCTCTGAGCTTCCACAGTCAATTACAACCAAATGACTCTGCCTATTATCACTGCCTCTAACGAAAAATGGTTTTTGTAACCACCTGTTCCCAACAATTGGCGCAGGTTCCTTTGGCTTATCAGTACGTCTACTATAGTAGTCGCCATAGACATCAACCTGATCTAACTTTTCTACTTCTTTTGTTTCTATGGTCAATTGCTCCTTAGATTATGGATCAATTGCTCCTTAGATTATGGCTCATCATGCCCTTCAGAGGTCATCATAAACATCAAAATGACAAACGATTGTTTGATTTGTCTAAGGGATGTGAACTTGTGACCTTGATGGTTGGCCATCTCTTATACTTTTTCGGCATCTTGTACCACCTCATCTATTATCTCAAAATTCTAGAAGGCCAAGGATGATGCATATCAAATCTAAGGCCACGATAATACTTGTGTTACAACATATTCTCATTAGTCTTAAGTCAGTCCTTGCTTGTACTAGAAAAATCCCTCTATATACATGACCACCAACTCATTGTTTGTTTCAAATATTGAACTTTGGGAAGAATTGAAATAGCATTGCATGGGCATAGCGGCTAGTGGCTAAAACACTACATAGCAGACGATATGTAGCGGTTGCAATGATACATAACCAATGTTGTAATACGTAGCAGCATAACGGTGTGAATTTTTTAAGTGATCCAAAAAACTCAAATCTTATATAGCAGCCAATCTTGTCTTCTTTTTTTTTTTAGTGATTTGGATCCATATAAGGTTAGAGACAACTTTAGGAAAGGCTATTGAGGAGAAGTAGTAAGAAAAATAATGTTTTAAATTAAAATTACTTGGCTCTACTAGGTTTTAGAGCCACTATTTTTAAAATAGCGTAATGGCCTCAACAGCTACGGCTGATAATGTGTCCGCTATGCTATATAGTGGCAGCTATTTTGAACCATGCTTTGGGGAACAAGTCACTCTAACGGTTGACCAGGAAGAAATTTTATTTCATCAAAGTATGCATCTATGCCCAAACTTCAATTGGATCCATATTCTGGCATCTCTGTCATTGTTGCAACCTAGTCCATCAAATTGTTGCATCCCTACAAAATGTGGTAGCCACTAGTGCCACTTTGAAACCCTCTTTCATAGGTTCATGGGGATAAAACATTCTCCCAATGGATGCATATTCCGGCGTCTCTGTCATTGTTGGAACTTAGTCCATCAAATTGATGCATGCCTACAAAATGGGGTAGCCACTAGTGTCACTTTGTGACCCTCTTTCATAGGTTCGTGGGGACAAAAAATTCTCCAACGCACTATCCAATCCATGAATATTTCTAGTTTCATCTTGTCATCATACTCAGGAATAACAATTTTAGTACCTGTGTCCCTATCAACATTATGAAGATTCTGGTTATGTTGATTCCAGAAATTTGGGTCTTTTTCTCAACGATTATCTTCCCAGTGATTGTTGTCCATGATGATGTTCCAGACAAGATTTGTAAGCCAAGCGCCATTCGAGTTGACAGTTATTGAATTTGGCGAAGATATGCAATGCTATCCCTAATATCAGTGGCCAATCAAGCATGGCTTAACATGATTTTGACAAACAACTGGCTGTAACCCATTCTCAACTCATCTACTTGTTTTTCCAAATCACAGACTAATTCACTTGTTCCAGCCTTCCAGGGTCAACTGATCATTTCTACTAGGCGATTCTTCGGAAATATCTTATGTTTTTTTCTTTTTTTTATAGTATATAGCAAACACTGCAAATTAAAATGGGCTAACTTGTTCTGTAGATCTCATTCTCACTAGTGTAGTAGCCAAAACAGATTGCAAATCCAAGTCCAAATGACCCCAGAAATTATACTTAAGTTCTGGCTATTGATCTGGTGAGACTTGCCTTGGCTCAGCTGTTGATGTCCACAATAATGTCGTCTGCATCGTCAGCACTGAACTGGCCTTCAATCTCAAGCAAGGTCAAATCTAGCCTGATCTGCACCTGGACTCTATCCCACTTCAAGAAACTAGCATGAGACCCTCACGATCCGTGCATGCAAAGCAGAGAAACCTCTGCTTTCTCCGTTTACTTTTTTTTCCATCTTTCTCGTCTGTATTTTCTTTCTTGTCCTTTTCTTCTTTTTTCTTTTTTCTTTCCTCTTGTCTTTTTCTTATTTCATCTGTTTCCTTGAGTGCTTTCTCCCTTTCTTTCTTTTTACTTCTCTTTCTTTTTTGTAACTGCTAAACAAAGGTGAGAGGCACAAACAGATTCCAGAAGTTCTTCCTCGTTACATGTGTAAACCCAAATCAAATCATTTGGCAATGATAAGAGAAATTGAAGAGGGATGATGGTCATCTTCTCTGTTTTTTCTTTTTTTTCCACAAACGAAGATGCCCAAAGTGCCCTCTCAAGATTGGAATGGGATGGCTTCTTTCCCTCCTTGCCTTCCGTCTTTTTTTTCCTATCAAACGATCCCTCTTGAGATCGGAGGTGGATGGCTCCTCTCCCTCCTTGCCTTCTCTTGCCAGGAGATGGTGTTGTAGCATTACAGGCACTCATCACTTGACCAATGCAAAACGTACAGAACCTTCTTTTGTAGTCTCGCTGGAATAAAAGAAGAGAAAAAAATCTAAAGCAAGGTGTAGACACATAAAAAATGATGCTGGGATAGATCAAGTTCATTGGGTTAATGGATCAATATTTTGAAATGTTCAAAAGAAGTTTGAATGGGTACACTGTGCTAACTCACAAGAGGGGTGCACTATGCTATGTTAGGACAAGGGCGCACTGTGCTAACTCACAAGTGGGATGCACTATGCTAAATCATGAAATGGGTGCACTGTGCTAACCCACAAGAGGGTGCACTATACTGAGTCATGAAATGAGTGCACTGTGCCAACTCTCAAGAGGTTTGCACTATGCTAAGCGTGGAATGCATGCACCATGCTAACTCACAACAGGCAATATGCCAAGTGATGAAATGGGTGCACTGTGCTAACCCACAAGAGGGGTTGCACTATGTTAGGTCACGAAAGGGATGCACTGTGCCAACGCACAAGAGGGGTGTACTATGCTAATTCATGAAATGAGTGCACCATACTAACTCACAAGAGGGGTGCGCCATGCTAAGTCATGAAATGGGTGCACTATGCTAACCCTTAAAAGGGTTGCACTCATGTGAGAAGCAGTTATAAGGGGAAACACTCCTGTGGGAAGCACTCCTGAAGGGGAGCACTCCTCCTGTGGGAAGCACACATATAAGGAGCACTTAAAGGGGAGCACTCCTCTTGAAGGAAGCACTTATTTTGGGGAGCATTGACCATGGGACACACTGGCACAATATGCACACACGCAAGCCCTCTTCTGTAAATGTAAGTATTCCGGACATTTGCAGGATGGAGATTTCCGGGTTGACTTTCCCAAAATAGAGAGAAGTGAAACGACTACCAAATTCTCTGGAGATCCTTTTTGCTACTTTGGACAAATCCAATACTTCAATTCTCATGCAAGATCAACTAAGGAACAATGTTGGTTGTCAAATAGTTCAAGTGTTTTGTGCTTGTACCCCAGTTCTAAGATCAATCAAAGACATTCACACTTGTTTTCTTGTGCTTTCTTTTAAAGTTACACATAAGCATTTTTTTTATCATAAATAAAAGGGATGGGGCATACCTTGATCACACACAATTGCACGTTAAGAACATGTGACTCTGATATCAGATCGATGCAAATGTGAAAAGGGTTTGGATAGAAGTGCTAAAGCATCAAAAAGATTATTCCAAGAGATTCTTAGAAAGAAAACCTCAAAGCGAAAACTCAATCTACGAAGAAAATTTTTATTGATCTCCAGAACTACCTATAATGTCTTATGATGCTCATATATGGAGGAAAACAAACCATAGAATCCAAGACTCCTAATCAAAATAGGAAATTAACCAAAGAATCTTACTAGAATTAGAAAGCTAATGCTGATTACATCTCATTAAAGAAATAACATAAGAAACAAATCCTAGAGTTCTTTGGTCCCACATGTGGGCCATGGTCTAGTTGCATCAACAAATCAGTTTTGCATCACTTTGTGTGCATGCAAAAATTTTCACCCACTACTTGCATGGTGGGGTATGTATGAGACAACATAAATAGGGTGAGTGCAGTTTTGTTTTTGGACAGAAAAAATAAATAAATAAATCATTTGGAGCAGAAGCATGGCATATAGAGAGAATCTATGGCAATAATAGTGGTGAAGAAAATGTTTTGTTCCAAACCTTAAATCTTCCATCTGCAGCAACCTTCATGCTAAAGTTTTGAGCAGACTCCTTGGAACCAAAACATGATGCTATCTCCTTACAAGGTTTTGCTAGTTTTGATAGTTGTAAATGGATAGATTCAAGTTCAGATTCATCAGTGCCAATGAACACAAGGCAAGACTTAGGTGCACTCTCCCAAGGTCCTCCACTAACAGCTTCAACCCTTTTAACACCACTCCACTGGAAAACAAACCGATTATCTCTAGAGAATGGGAGAAAAAGAATAGTTATCAGCTCAAAATAATCATTTTACAGTGAAACAGGCAGCACGTCAATACAAACTAGTCAAAAAAATTTAAGAACAGAGCAGTATAGGTAAATATCATAACATCTCAAACATTACTACTATAATTTTCAACTACAGTAAGACAAAAGAAAAACAGCAAGGAAGAATACTCCTTAAGATGAAACTGGAGAGTGTTAAAATTAGAACCAAGATACTAGAGATATAAATTTACCTATCCTCAACAAACCACAAAATTCCTTTAGCTCTAAGAAGCCCATGCATGCTTCTTATCCTCATAAGAATTGTTGACTGAAATACAGCTAATGACAGGGGAGTCTCACTTTCAAAAGTAAAGGATGAGAAAGATTCACCATGTGAAGAACCTGAAAAAAAAAGTTGAAATTCATAGCACACGGAGATTATTAAATAAAAGAACACCATGAGAATAAAAGAATACCCTAAAATACCATGAGATTAATGTTATACAATCACCAATAGTCCTACAATTTATGTGAACAGAAGTACCATGTATCTCCATATGCTAATATAAACTCAGGAGAAATGTTCTCCTACGAGCAGGCAGCATATAGCTTATATGTAGGCCAATTCGTGGAGCCTACTTAAATGAACGTCTATGAATGGGAGAAGGGCAGATGGAAAGGTGTCCTTGTGGACAAGGAGGATCCAAAAAAATCGGCCCCACCAAATTATCCTATCCTTGATTAACAGCCTTAAAGTCTAATTGCATCTTAAATCCAATGGCAAGTGAAGGTTCACTTAGTGCAAAATTAGCTTGGTGTCTGATCATAGGATCCCAAGATTATCAAAGGGTTGCAATGATCAAAGATGAGCCCAAGTGGACCCCATAGAGCTAGACTGCACATGTCGTCCATTCGTAGGATAAGATTTTCCATCAAACTAAAGCAATTTGTGTCATTTATAAATAAAAACTAGAAGTCATTTATTAAACCGTTAGTTGATCAGCACTAAACAACATCAAACATCATTATATTTGAAATAGAATATTTACTTAACTAGCCTGACTTTCACATTTTTACCAGTTATGTTATTTTCTATTTTTCAACACGTTTTTGAACAGGCGTGACCGTTCCGATTGGGCATGGGTGGCACAAACTCGTCCTCTACCGACCGGCAACAAAATTTAAAACCATGGCTAGATGATTAAAGTCAATATTTGCTTCAGAGTGCTTTGTGATCAACGCATACCAACAGGATTAAAAGAAAATTTTATAGAACAATGATTAGACTAGCTACAACTATCAAGCAAAATGTTGGCCAATCAAGAAACACAGCATCCAAAAAAAAAAAATGAGTGTAGCAGGGATAAAAATGTTGAGATTGATGTGTGGTAAAACTAGAAAGGATGTAACCAGAACGAATGCATTCAAGAGCATGCAGGAGTAACACCAATACATGAAAAAATTAGAGAGACTTGTTTGAGATGGTTTAAATATGTCTAACACATGCCAACAACAGTGCTGTTGAGTAAAGTTTCAATGTGCCTATTGATGGCTCCCTAAGGAAAACAGGTTAGGCCAAACAAAACATGTATAAAAGTGGTAAGGATAGACCCGAGGTTACCTTGTCAAGAGTTGCTAAACCATTGCAACCAAAATGCCTAAGCTTTAGAGTTAAGGCAAACAATATACCACACACACCCCCCCCCCCCCCCCCCCCCCACAACCCCAAAAAAAACCTCTCCTTCCCGAACTTGAAGCACACGCCCATTAAAAAGCGACATGAGGCCTTCTACCCTGCGCACTTGCTCCCACAACATGACACCAAGGACGGTGTAGCATGAATTCATACCTAAGACTTGTGGTGGCTCTGATATCATGTCAAGAGTTGCTAACCATTGCAACCAAAATGCCTATGCATTACAATTGCGGTAAACAATACACCTAACATACCTAACGGAGAATTTGGCTCAAGATAGATAGGAATCATCAAACAGAATTCATGTAGTTGAGCGGCACTTGAGCCTAGCATAGTTGGGCCAAGGATTTTGTTGATGATGATAATTTGCATTCACCATAAAAGCCACCAAACTCTTGTGAACTAGAAAGTAAGTCTTCTTTTATGTGTGTGTGCATCATGAAACTCTTTCATGACAATGAGAAAAGGAATATAAGTAAATCTAGAAGCTAGATCAAGATGGAAAAACATTCCTTTCTTTCTTGAATATGCAACTACTATAAAGTACACTAGATAGCATACTCCAGCCATTGTACATGCCCACAAGCTGTTGGCAGTGTCATAAGCAGACATCAACACCATTGGATGATCTTTTGATCCAGTTTTCCTTGAATTGCACTTTAGGCATGAATAATCAAAGCACAGACATTTTAAAGGGATTAGTCTCCAAAAAAGCATTACATCCCACCGCAAAGAAGGAAAAGATAAAGAGCAATTTTGCACTCCATCCTTTGCTGCAACAGTAACTGCCACTATAATTAGCAGGGTGGAGTCTAGTGAAGTCAAACCAAAATGGTCAACTCGCCCAAATTTCAATATTTTGATTCCACACCTTTAAACCACAACATGATATGTGCTATCCTCTCCTTCTAAGGTATGTTTAATGCAGGTTTTATTAATGTCAGATCACAATATTCATCAAGGAAGCAACTATAAAACTGCCACCGTAGCCTCCCCCCATCCATCTAAGGTCATCTATGTAAGTTCTACTCTATCATTTGACACAATTTAAAGCTAAGTTCTTTGTAACTCCACTATCTGCCATGTCTTTCCTCACTACTTCATTCAAGGTATCAATCGGTCCCTCCTCCGAGTTCCTTGAACATGTTGCCCGATACATCGTACAAGATTATTCTGAAGTTCCATGTGTGTGTGCCCAAACCATCTCAAACAGTACCTAATTTCTCTTCTATTAGAACTACCCATAAGCTTTCTCTTTTGTATATTAATTCCTAATAATTATCTTTCTTCAGGCTCCACATCCATCTTAGCGTAAGCATCTCAGAGACACGTACTTTAACTATCTTTTTCTTTCTTGACTAACATTCAGTTCCATCCAACAAAGCATGTCTATCAACAGTTGAGTTTTCAACATTGGTTCAATAGGGAAGTATGACTGCAATAAAGGAGTACCATAGAATGGTGAACGGCCCCAGGTTCAAGAGAAGAATAAATTTTAATATGCAATCAGAATAAATAAAAAAATCAAAATCCTACCACTTTGCATCTGATTAGACACCCTTTTCTTGGAAGCCACTGCAGACTGATCATCAGCTTGATCATAGGATGAGACGCCGACAGAAGTATTGCCAATATTAGCCACTTGGAAAGTCATCTTGGGCAATGCTTCATGGGAAAGAATTGCCGGAACACTGACGTCTACTTTTACTTCTGGTTGAGCTTCAATCTTGCCAAAGTCAATAACAAGATCTAAAGGGACCTTACAAAACTGTGATCTAACAATCTTTGCACCACCAGTTAGTTCTTCAATAATGTCTTCTGCATCAGAGATTTGACTGAGGGTAGCCAAGTCACATCTACAGAATAAGGGAAAAATATGAACTCAAGTTAAGAGCGAAGATTTTAACTCTGACGTTAGTGAAACTATCAATAAAAAATACACTAATGCAAAGCACACATTTCAAATTAATAAAAAAATTTCTAGGCACTTGTTTTACCATTGAGATGAAAACAAAATAAACTATGCAAGAAGAGTCTAAAGCCATTCATTTTGTTTAATTCACATCGTTTAAATTTGCAAATAATTAATCCATGAATCATGACACGCTCATCCAATAATTCATGAAGAATGATTCTTTTAATTAGGAAACAATGAATAATTTGTGAATTTAATAAGGAAAAAAAAGACGTCTAATGGCTATGGCATAAACCATGAAAAACCCAGTTCCATATTGTAAATATTTTACCAAACCAAACTCAATGTTATTACATAGAAATACAATGCTAAGAGGACAATACTTGTTTAGCAAGACAAGATCCACATGTTGCAACTGCAGCTTCACAATGTCGATAGTTAAGATCTTCTGAAGTGATTCAGCATCCACTACAGCAATAGTCATATCCAAATGTATGCCAACAGCCTCCAAATCAGCTATGAATTTATCTGGTTCTGCCAATCCAGAAGTCTACCCAAAACGGAATAAAAATGGTTACTTAAGGTAAACAATACACAATAAAAATAAAAAGGAACCAAGAAGGCACACTCAACTTAAAAAATAGCCTACCAAGAAGATGGCTGAAAAGTTGAAGGCAGACATCATTTTTTATTGTTAACATTTACTGTAAAGCAGGAGGATGTAAAAAAGGAGACATTTTTTTCTGCAAAACGTATATAGGAGACATAAGAAAAAGAGAGGATAATTCACTTGCAAAACAAACCTTTTTCCACAGAATTAGAGTGGTGAAAGTGAAGAGGGCATTAAGACAAATGAAGACAGGACAGGCTACGAGCCCACTTGACGTTCCAATAGAAACCTGGAAACGTCTAGGAGAAATTGGGGGATCTAGTAAACTAGACTCTTCAATAAGATTAAGGACAAATAAAATGTCGGATGAATGGAGACGAAGCGCTCTAGTACCTATATATAAGGACAAGGGATACATGCAAAACTATACCAACTGTCACGGAATTAAACTTATGAATCATACTATGAAACTATAAGAAAGAGTAATGGAACAAAGATTTAGACAAAAGACCAAGATATCTAAAAACCAATTTGGTTTCACACCAACTAGGTCAACTATGAAAGCTATCTTCTCACTCAGGCAATTAATAGAAAACTATTGAGAGAAGAGGAAAAATCTTCTCGTGGTTTGCATCAAGTTTTTAAAAAATTGTCCAAGTCGACTCGGGCTTGGCATTGTTCAAGTTGGGTACCATGCGACTCAAACTCGCATGCATATACCATTGAAAAAAGAAGAAGAAAGAAAGAAAAGGGGATGGAAGGAAAAGGACAAAAAAAGAAGAAAAAGACAAAAAAAAAAAGAAAAGAAAAGTGGTCGACAATTGGATGGCATTGGGTTAGAAACGGCATTAAAAAAAGGAAGAAGCAAAGTATTGGGTTTTTTACTCTCTTTGCTGCTACTGGAGTTGTTTAGAGAGCAAAAAAAGGGAGAAGGAGAGGGAGCTTGGAGAAGCAAGGAGAGGAAGCTTAGAGAAGTAGCAGTCAACACCGGTGCGTTGCTGGTCAACTCATACACTTGACGAGTCAATGTTGATTCTCAACTAGTACACTCTTTTTTTTTTAAAGGTAAGTAAAGGTTTTGATTAAAAAGGAAAAGAATTCCCAATGAGTAAAAAAGGCATAAGATCAATAAATCTTTTGAAGCAAACAAAAGCCCAATACGCTCTTTCTTCTTCTTCTTCTTCTTCTTCTTCTTCTTCTTCTCTCTCTCTCTCTCTCACGGTCTTAGCCCACTACCCATCATCAATTCTGTTTTATCAGTTAAATGGCTGGTTTTTTTCTTTTTTTTTTCATTCTCTACTTCCCCAGATGATATTCCAATAGAGAAATGGAAATACTTAGAAGATGTTGGGGTAAGTTAGTTATGTAAACTATTCAATAAGATACTTATGACAAGCAGTAGCTTCTGAACTGGTTGGACGTGTACTCACCCCCATTATCTGTACAGAGTTACTTCAAGAGCTTACCTAGTGTAACACTCCGACCCAGCTTAATCTGGTTTAGAGACTAATTAATGTTATTTTCAATTATTTTCTAGCGAATTCTTTTTATGCTTGTCGTTTTGTTTTGTTATGGTTCGTTGCGTATCATGGATAGGTAGATAGGGTGAGTTTAACCTAGATTAGGTAGACATGAGTCCTTTTTCATAATTTTCGATTTTGTGTGATTTCGTCATTCATGCATCATTTTGGTGTCATCACGTGTACCTATTCAAGCTTGTTGAATTCCGTAACTGACTCGCATGTAAACTACTTCGTTTGTTTCTGTTAGACGGTTATTTGACTCAAACTATAATTATATTTAACCTTTGGACTCTCTTATAATTCTTCTTTATACTTATCTTATAAAACCCAGATGCATGCACCAACCTACTCCATCTTCTCTCAACTCAACGTCTTCTTTTCTCTTTTTCGTTTTTCCTTTCCTTTCTTCTTCACGATCAAAGCATAGAAAGGGGAGAGGGGGGGGGATTCTTGCACACCCAGTGTACACATCATCTCCTCGTGTGTTCTAAGGTATGATTTGGGTCCTTGATCATCTTACGAGTCTCCAATTCTTCTCATCCTTTACTGCATGTACTCAACTCCTCTCTCTTCTTGCATGCATGGCTGTTAGAGCTACGTGTAAACATTCAATTTGGGCCAAAGGACAACCACTTCATGTGAAAAAGCTTAATTAAGGCAAGTATAAGCACGCTATAGATGAACACTCATTTGTACACCATGTTTGTTATTATTCGTCTTAATCTTTCCATTGTTTTGGTGATTTCAACCCTTTTGTATCCGATTATATATGCTTGTTATCTCTCTTGTCAGCTCTGTTGCCATTCTGTTCAAATTCAGTTGCGTCTGTAATAGGTTCAGGACATGACCCCCTGAAGCTTACGGCTAAGCCATAGAGCTCCACGGCTCACTCTCCAGAGAGCAGCAAAAACATGACTTTACGCTACAGTCAGGCTACGACTAAGCCGTAGGCTAGCCGTAACCCAACCGTAGGTCAAGCTATGGCTTGACATCCAGAAAGTAGAAAAATTGAGAAATCCTCTACGGTTCAGCTACGGCTAAGCCGTAAGGTGTGCTACAGCTAAGACGTGACCCAACCGTAGCTCAACCGTAGAGTAAAAATGGCCCAGCCGTAAGGGTAAACACGGGTTAGCCGTGGCTCACCGTAAATGCAGAAACAATTCTAGGAAACCACGGCTGAGCCGTAGTGTATAATACGGCTAAGCCGTAAGATGCCTATGACTGAATCTAGGTCACCCACGGCTAAGCTGTGAGATCCTTGAACATTAAGAAAAGGTAGGTATTAAAGAGACCTTATAGGGCCTTTGAGTTGGAATGTAGGTAATCCTTGACTTGTCCAATGGAATATGGTAATAGCATGAATGGTCTTGAGGGTTGTGACTTATTCATGTGTATTGTCCAATTGTTAAGTAGCTCCCCATGGGTGTTGGTTTAAGGGACTCCGGCACACCTTTCCAATACAATGCAACACTAGAGAAAGACAGCTGTGTATCGGATAACTTAAAACTACATCAGCATGCACGGTTAGAAACATTGAATAACTAGATTAAGGTTGGCTAGTAAACTATCTTGATTCTATCAAATTGATTTGCATGGTATATTGAATGACGATTATTGTCCTCCACTCTTATGTATTGATTGAATATTCATCGTTATGTCTTTTCGATATTGTATGCATTAGATTTGCTTCAGATGTCTTTGACAATTGCTATTGACATTGGTTATTGACATTGACTTGAGTATTGTATGAATTGAACGTAATTTAGTATTGTTCTTATTCTCTGAAAGAATTGTATGTATTACTCAAGTCCAGTTCTGATTGAATCGAAATGGTCAGGCACTACTCAGCCTCAACCTTATGATACTCGGCGGGGTTGACTTTGGCGTAGTATGTATGTTACCGCTGCAGTGTGTTCATGTCTTGAGGCTTTCAGACCCCGATAACCCAAGACCCATTCGGACCTTGGCTTGGTTGATGGTGTTCTCTCATGTATAGATCCCTAAATGGAGGATATGACAAATGTAGTGCCACATAGTACAGTACACTCATGCATTGATTCGTATAGCATGCTTTATTCAAATGCACAATTGCCTAGTATACGAAATTGAAATTTGATGTAATTTTATCTGTTCTTTATTCTTTTAAACATAACGCGTGTTACCTTATTGTTGCTTATATTTTGCTGAATCGTTGTATTCATGAGTTATCCTTGGTGTTGCAGGCTCAGATTCCCCTGCCGACCCCTCATCGATCGATAAGACTCCAGAAGAAACCGTAGAAGCCCCTTCAGGGATAAAGAAGTGGGTATGATCACTCCATCAGAGAGCGGTATGGCATTTACATAAATCTCCTTTTGTTGTATGGACTAGATTTAGGTTCTGTACCATGGAGTTGGTTTAACGTTGTACATTTGTAGCTTATCTCATCGAAACTGTTTCCCACTTTTGTTTTGCTAAATGGAATCTTTGTAGACATTATTTTATCTTAGTGTATCATCTTCTTTATGCAATGATACTTACAACTTCTGTGTACACTATATTTTGCACGTGTGAGTTTCCCTTGTGTGTGTGTATTTAGACGGAGTCTAAGTGCATATGCACAGGAGTACGTGTGTCACTACTTAGGTTTAAATTTAATCCCTGATTTCTTGGGCTCGGGTTGTAACACCTGGTCTCTTTCGACCATAATATGAAACTGTTGAAAAATCTGGAAAACTTAATCCTTTGATTTCAACGCATAAACCGAGACTTTCTTGGATGCATCATCGATAAATGTGACAAAGAATTTATGGTCACCCAATGATTCTGCTTCCATAGGACTACAAACATTAGAATATACCAAATCCAACACATTAGATTTTAATTTTGATGTCGAAGAGAAAGCAACCCTATGCTATTTACCAAATAAGCAATAATAACAAAGGTCAAGGGATGTACTTTGAAGCAAGGAATTAAATCCTTCTTTGCCAATATCTCCAGGCCTTTCTTACTCATGTGACCAAGTTTCTTATGCTACAGATTTGGAGAGGAACTGTCTTCAACAGCATTCAACACACCTTTGCACAGTTTCACATGTATTTTGTAAAACGTATTACCTGCTTTCCCTCTCGCAATAACAAGAGACTCTTGAAGGAGCTTCCATCTGCTATTTCCGAAGTAATTCTCATAACCTGCACGATCCAATACAGTTCCGGAAATCAGATTCAACCGCAGATCAGGAACATGTCGCACATCATTCAGCGTCATTATGCAACCAATATCGGTTTTAATGCAGACATCACCGATACCAACAATCTTTGAATGACTCGTGTTGCTCATCTTCACAATACCAAAGTCACCTGCTTCATACGTCATGAACATCTCCCTACAAGGAGTAGCATGGCAGGATGCTGCTGTGTCAACAACCCACTCAACTTGATCATCTGCAACACTCAAACATTCGTTATCATCGCCGGCGAGCACCACTACTTCCTATCTCAAAGTAGCTATAGTGTTATCGCTGTCATTCTTCTTCTCATTGTCGGATCCTTTCTATTCTTTCCAGGCAAAACAATTTTTCCTAATGTGGCCCATTTTGCCACAGAAAAAACATTTCAAAGACTTTTTCTTGGTCATTCATTCACCTTTAAACTTGCAACAACCCCGCTTTGGTCCTCTATACTCTTACTTTATCAAAGCCTAGCTAAGGTCTCCTAGGGCTTGAAGGTTATGCACACGAAGACCGACGGATTGAATCCTCATCGAAAGGCTCAACTCTATTTTGTTACAAAAACAGAGGAGCAGGGATCACGGCCGTGATCTCTGTTGGCCACCATAGGAGAAGAAGAAAGAGTGGGTTCTCTAATTTGGCTGCAAGCGGAGAAGAAGGGCAACCGGTTTCGTGACTCTCGCCAGACCCTAAGACGAGCGCCGCTGCTGCCGTTCTCCCCAAGCAACCACCACCACTATGATTGCCTCTCGCTCGTCGCAGCCTATCTTCATTGCTGCAATCATCGCCGGCTGCCACTCGCTGTCGTCGCTGGAGCAACTGCTCTATCAGAATGATGTTCGCCACAGCTGAGGAAAGGAAAAGGCAACAAGCTTTTGCCTCTGGTTACAGAACCAAAAGGAAGAGGAAGAAGACACCTGGTTTCTTCAACCCAAGTCGGTTCCAGGTCAGGTTGGATCAGTTCTACCTGACCCGTGGTGTAAAAGCACAGGGCAGCAGAACAAGTGTAGTTTCAGTTCGGGTCGGGTCGACCTAAACCTATTTGCAACAGTCCAGCCTACAGCAGCATTTGCTGACGCCAGCATACGTCAGCAGATTGTACGGTCAAAGGCAGATTTGACCGAGATTGATGATAGAATTTTGTTTCTGCGATATCTTGATCATCCGACATCCGATCGGAGATCCGTTCGTGCATACGAACTAGTTTCGAGCAGATCTACCCGTTTGTTGAAGAAGATTGGCTATTTGATGATCAACAAGGAGTTTAACCAAATCGGAGCGTAGAAAACCGTTTCTGCGATATTGAAGACATTCGGAGTCGGATTTCAAATCCATTTCTTCCAACGTGCCCGTGGTGACGAGATCCACAGCGTGGTGCAGGAGTTGAGGTCAATGTTGGCTATTTCTTTTTTTCCAGTTGCTTAATTTAATCAAGATAGAGAACAACACTGTTAACACTACCATGATTAAGCTCAACCATTCCAATTGGTTGATCTGAAAACCGAATATGGAGGATATCCTCTATTGCAAAAACCTCTATGATCCCATTGAGAGGGATAGTGCCCGACCAAAAGATATGTAAGATGCTGAATGGAACAAATTGCATAGAAAAGTGATTTGTCACATCAGACAGTGGGTTGATAACAGTATATTTCACCACGTGTCTAATGAAACCAATGCGAATACCTTTTGGAAGAAGCTAAAAGCAAGGTATGATAAAAAGACCACAGTGAACAAAACCTTTTTGATCAGAAAGTTTGTGAATATGAAATTCAATGATGGTGATCAGATCGAAGATCACATTAATGAGTTCCAAAGTGTGGTAAATCAGTTAGCCACAATGAAGATGGTCCTTGATGTTGAGATGCAAGCTTTGTTGCTTCTGAGTTATTTGCCGGATACATGAGAGACATTAGTTGTTTCCGTGAGCAACTCTACTTCAGATGGTGTGTTGTCTATGAGTCAGGTTACCAGTAGTTTACAGAATAAAGAAAGTAGAAGGAAAACCACGGGGACAGATAATGCACATGCCTTTGTTAACAAGAACAATGGGAGAAGTAAGAGTAGATGACCAAAGAGAGGTCGTGGCAAGTCTAGATGTGGATCACAGATCGAGAAGAAGTCTATGAAATACTTTTTGTGGCAAGATAGGCCACATCAGGAAAAATTGTTTTGCCTTGAAGAAATAGAAAAGATCCAACAATGAGAAGAAGAATGACAGTGATAACACTACAGCTACTTTGGAACAGGAAGTAGTGGTGCTCGCCGGCGATGATGAAAAATGTTTGAATGTTGCAAATGATCAAGTTAAGTGAGTTGTTGACACAGCAGCATCCTACCCTGCTACTCCTTATAGGGAGATGTTCATGACGTACAAAGCAAATGACTTTGGTACTATTAAGATGAGCAACACAAGTCATTCAGAGATTGTTGGTATCGGTGATGTCTGCATTAAAACCGATATTGGTTGCATAATGACGCTGAATGATGTGCGACATGTTCCTGATCTGCGGTTGAATCTGATTTCCGGAACTGTATTGGATCGTGCAGGTTATGAGAATTACTTCGGAAATGGCAGATGGAAACTCCTTCAAGGGTCTCTTGTTATTGCGAGAGGGAAAGCAAGTAATACGCTTTACAAAATACATGTGAAACTGTGCAAAGGTGTGTTGAATGCTGTTGAAGACAGTTCCTCTCTAAATCTGTGGCATAAGAAACTTGGTCACATGAGTAAGAAAGGCCTGCAGATGTTGGCAAAGAAGGATTTAATTCCTTGCTTCAAAGGTACATCCCTTGACCTTTGTGATTATTGCTTACTTGGTAAATAGCATAGGGTTGCTTTCTCTTCGACATCAAAATTAAAATCTAATGTGTTAGATTTGGTATATTCTAATGTTTGTAGTCCTATGGAGGCAGAATCATTGGGTGATAATAAATTCTTCGTCACATTTATCGATGATGCATCCAAGAAAGTCTCGGTTTATGCGTTGAAATCAAAGGATCAAATCTTCCAGATTTTTCAACAGTTTCATATTATGGTTGAAAGAGAAACAGGTAAGCTCTTGAAGTGTCTCTGTACAGGTGAGTACACATCCAACTAATTCAGAAGCTACTGCTTGAAGCACGGCATTAGGCATGAAAAGACAGTTCCTAGTACTCCACAGCACAATGGTGTGGTAGATAGAATGAACCGCACTATTCTTAAGAAGATGAGATGCATGATTAGATTAGCACAGTTGCCTAAGTCATTATGAGGTAAAACCGTTCTGACTGCCGGTTATCTGATTAACAGATCTCTCTCTATTCCTTTGAATTTTGATTTTCACAGGAGAAGATAGACAGATAAAAATGCTTCCTATTCACACTTGAAGGTGTTTTGGGTGTAAGGTATTTGCACATGTACTAAAGGAGCAGTGTTCAAAGTTTGACGATAAGACAGTGAGTTGCATCTTTCTTGGCTATGGTGGAGATGAGTTTGGCTACAAATTATGGGATCCAGAGAAGAGAATATTTATCAGAAGTAAGGATGTGGTTTTCCATAAAGACCAGTTTTTTGGAGATGTTGAGAAGATTGATATATCTTCTGAAACAATTGATGAAGTGGTTGATCTCACACCGACTCCTTCTCCAGTGCAGACTACAGGTGGAAAAGGTGGACAAAACAATCCGAATCATGATGAGGCACAAAGGTTACCAGATGATGAGAGTGTTGAGTAGGGGGAGCTGCAGTCTCCTCGGTTGGAAACCACGAAACCTCAAGCTAGGAGGTCTACACGAGAGCGTCAACCACCAACTAAGTATCCTACATCTGAATATATTTTGCTTACTGATGAGGGGGAGCCAGGGAGCTTTCGAGAAGTAATGACTCATGATGATAAAGATGAGTGGATGAAGACTATGCAGGATGAAATGAGTTCTTTGAAAAAGAATAAAACTTATGAGCTGGTGCAACTTCCTAAAGATAGGAATGTTTTGAAAAACAGATAGGTGTTCAAGCTGAAAAAGGATAAGAATGGAAAACTGGTAAAGCACAAAACACGATTAGTGGTAAAAGGCTTCACACAAACGAAGGGTATCGACTTCGGTGATATTTTCTCTCCTGTTATGAAGATAACTTCAGTCAGAGTCGTCTTGGGTCTAGCCACCAGCATGGACCTTGAGCTTGAACAGATGGACGTAAAGACTGCATTTCTTCACGGTGACTTGAAAGAAGAGATTTACATGACTTAACCAAAGGGGTCTGAGGTAAAAAAAAAAAAAGAACAACTAGTTTACAAGTTGAGGAAAAGTCTCTACGGGCCAAAGCAAGTACCGAGACAGTGGTAAAAGAAGTTTGATTCATTCATGTTGAGTCATGGGTACCGGAGGACAACTGCAGATCACTATGTTTATGTTCGTCGATTTATCGATAGCAAGTTCATCATCCTTCTTTTGTTTGTAAATGATATGCTGATAGTTGGATAGCATAGTAAGTTGATTGGCAAGTTGAAAAAGTAGATGTCCAAGTCATTTGACATGAAAGACTTAGGTCCCATACATAAGATATTGGGCATGCAAATATGCATAACAGGAGTTCCAAACAACTATGGTCGTCACAGGAGAAATATATTGAACGAGTACTCGAGTGCTAAGCTAATTAGCATGCCTCTAGCCACTCACTTCAAATTAAGCAAGCGCTTGTGTCCTACTACAGATGATGAAAAGGAACGAATGGCATGTGTTCCTTACTCTTCTGCTGTTGGGAGTCTTAAGTATGCCATAGTTTGCACACGATCAGACATTACTCATGCTGTGGGTTTAGTGAGTAAATTTCTATCTAGCCCTATAAAAGAACATTGGAAAGTAGTGAAGTGGATCTTTAGGTATTTGAGAGGTACTTCCAAGTTGTGCTTGCGTTTTGGAGGCTCAAAACCAGTAGTGGAAGATTTTACTGATGTTGATTTTGTAGGCGATCCATATCGTCGGTTGTCAACTTCTGGTTATTTATTTACTTTCGTAAGGGGAGCTATCTCCTAACAATCGAATTTATAGAAGTGTACAGTACAGTCTACAACTGAAGTGGAACACATAGCTGCTAATGAAGCAGGAAGAGATGCTTTGGTTGAAGAAATTCCTTCAAGAATTGGTTTTGAAGCAATAAGAGTATGTAGTTTACTGTGATAGTCAGAGTGCTATGGATTTCAATGAGAATGCTACATATCATGGTCGTATGAAGCACGTTGATGTCAAGTACCATTAGATTCGTGAGATGGTCGAGAAGAACTCCATGAAGCTGGAAAAGATTCACTCGGACAAGAATCCCTCGGACTTGATGACAAAGGTTGTGTTTAAGGGAAAACTGGAGTTATGTTCAAAGTTGGCAGGACTGAACTCCTAGTATGGGGTTCAGGGCGTCTTTCCCATGGTCTGGAAGGGGAGATTGTTGGCCAAGTGGGTCCAAACCAAATTGGGTTCATTGTCTTGCGTAGTTTCCCTAATTACATTAGGACTTTCCTGTTTGTTAAACAGTAGTTTTTTAATAGAATTAGGACTTTCCTTTTTCTAAGAATAGAGTCCTTGAGAGATAAGGAAGTGATGATTATATATATGATGTAATCTGTAACCCTAGAAAAGACTGAAATTCCAAGGATGTGGATTCACAGATTGGAGGAGAGCTTAGTGGAAATTGGTTTCCCGTGGACGTAGGCATCTTTGCCGAACCACGTAAATCTCTTATCTTCTTGTGTGGTTGATTGTTGATCTTGGTTGCGTAAGCACTCATGCACACAACGGTGATGTCATATCCACAACAAGTTCTCAATAACAGAGGCCTGTACATCATCCATCCCTGTAAATTTTCTTCTAGTTTTTTCATTCTATAAACTACCGATAACATGACTCATGGACAACACACCATCTGGAGTAGAGTTGCTCATGAAAATAACTAATGTCTCTCATGTATCCGGCAAAGAACTCAGAAGCAACAAAGCTTGCATCTCAACATCAAGGACCATCTTCATTGTGGCTAACTGATTTACCACACTTTGGAACTCATTAATGTGATCTTCGATCTGATCACCATCATTGAATTTCATATTCACAAACTTTCTGATCAAAAAGATTTTGTTCACTGTGGTCTTTTTATCATACCTTGCTTTTAGCTTCCTCCAAAAGGTATTCGCATTGGTTTCATTAGACACGTGGTGAAATATACTGTTATCAACCCACTGTCTGATGTGACAAATCACTTTTCTATGCAACTTATTCCATTCAGCATCTTACATATCTTTTGGTCGGGCACTATCCCTCTCAATGGGATCATAGAGGTTTTTGCAATAGAGGATATCCTCCATATTCGGTTTTCAGATCAACCAATTGGAATGGTTGAGCTTAACCATGGTAGTGTTAACAGTGTTGTTCTCCATCTTGATTAAATTAAGCAACCGAAAAAAAACAAATAGCCAACATTGACCTCAACTCCTGCACCACGCTGTGGATCTCGTCACCACGGGCACGTTGGAAGAAACGGATCTGAACTTAGACCCCAAATGGCTCTGATATCGTAAAAATGGTTTTCTGCACTCCGATTTGGTCAAACTCCTTGTTGACCGTCAAACAGCCAATTTTCTTCAACAAAAGCGTAGATCTACTTGAAACAAGTCCGTAGGCGCAACGGATCCCCGATCGGACGTCGGATGATCAAGATATCGGAGAAACAAAATTCTGCCGTCGATCCCAATCAAATCTGCCTTTGACCGTACAATCCGCTAACGTATGCTGGCGTCAGCAACTACTGTTATGGGCTGGACTACTGTAAATAAGTTCAGGTCGACCCAACCCGAACCGAAACTGCCCCTGCTCTGCTGCCCTGGGCTTCTACACCACCGGTCAAGTCGAACTAACCCAAACCGACCTGGAATCGACCTGGGTTGAAGAAACCCAGGCGTCTTCTTCCTCTTCCTTCTAGTTCTACAACCAAAGGCAGAAGCTCGCTGCCTCTTCCCTTCCTCAGTTGCAGCGAACAACATACTGGAGGAGCAGTTGCTCCAGCGACGACAGCAAGCGGCAGCCAACGACGATTGCAGTGACGATGACCGTCTAAGACGGGCGGGAGGCGATCACAACAGCAACGGTTGCTTAGGGAGAACAGCAACAGCGACACTCGACTCAAGGTCGGCGAGAGTCACGAAAACAGTTGCCCTTTTTCCCCGCTCCCAGCCAAATTAGAGAACCCACTCTTTCTTCTTCTCCGATGATGGCCAACAGAGATCACGACCGTGATCCCTGCTCCTTTATTTCCACAACAAAACAAAGCTGAACCCTTCAACGATTATTCAATCCGTCGATCTTCGTGCGCACAACCTCCAAGCCCTAGGAGACCCTAGCCAGGCTCTAACACCACTTATTGTGGATATGACATCGCTGTTGTGCGCATGTGTGCTTAAACAACCAAGATCAACAATCAACCACACAAGAAAACAAGAGATTTACATGGTTCAACAAAAATCCCTACGTCCACGGGAAACCAATTTCCACTAGGTTCTCCTCCAATCTGTAAATCCACAGCCTTGGAATCTCAGCCTATATGTAGGATTATATATTACATCATATATATAATCATCACTTCCTTATCCCCCAATAACTCTATTCTTAGAAAAAGGAAAGTCATAATCCTATGAAAAAACTACTATTTAACAAATAGAAAATTCCTAATACAATTAGAGAAACTACCCAAAACACTGAACCCACTTGGTCTAGACCCACTTGGCCAACAATCACCCCAACATGGTCGGGATAAGGCTTTGATGATGATGATGATGATTCTCTCCTTCCCCAATCAGTTAAGGCTTGGGAGTTAAGAGTGAATTACAGTGATATGTGCCTTTCCATTGTTCTTTTCTTTTTCTTTTTTTTTTTGTTTTCTATATTTTTAATAATTTTAATGGGCACTGCATAGGAATGAACCAAACTAGGCCGAGTCGGGTCCCGAGTCCGATTGTTTTAACCCTAGTCAACATCGATCTAGAAAAACCTTATGAAAAGGTACCTAGAGATTTCATTTGGTAGGTTTTAAATAAAGGAATGCTCCAGGAGGTTAGATTGAAATTATTTAAGACATGTATAAAGGAGAGGCAACGAGTGTGAGAACTACTTGTGGAGAGATAGGTAAGTTCCTAGTGACCATAACTTTGCATCAAGGGTTAACCCTAAGCCCTTATCTTTTTGCACTGATTATGGATGAATTAATTGCTCATATTTAAGAGATGGTGCATTGAAATATGCTATTTGCAGGTGGTATAGTGTTGGTAAATGAATCAATTGATTATGTGAATGCAAAATTTGAGTGATGTCGGGAGACTTTCGAATATAAAGGCATTAAAATAAGCCATACAAAGACAAAATATATTAATTGCAACTTCATTGGACATATACAAACAACTTCAGTGGCATATACAAAGAGTTGAGCCTGAAACTACTATGGGAATTGAAGAGCAGAAGATACCACAAAGAGGTTCATTTAATTACCTTGGCTCGATAATTAATAATGATGGAGAGATTGAGGAAGTTGTCGAACATAGTTTAAAAGCGGGATGGTTGAAGTGGTGAGTTGCTTCTAGAGTGCTTTGCGATCGGCGCATGCCAACAAGATTAAAGGAAAATTTTTCCAAGACAACGATTAGATCAACTATGACCTACGGAGCAAAATGTTTTCTAATCAGGAAGTAAAGTGTGCACAAAATGGATGTAGCATAATTGAAAATGTTAAGTTGAATGTGTGTGATGCAAGCTAGACCATGGGTTGGGTAGCCCATTGGGCCTCTACACTTCGATTGTAAATCCGGAGCTGCATCAATGTGGTAAAACTAAGAATAATAAAATTAAAAATGAAATCTTTCAAGAGCATTTAGGTGTAGCATCAAGCCATCAATAGGTGATAAAATTAGAGAACCCTTTTGAGATGCATTGGGCATGTCCAATGCAGGCTGGCAACGGCACCAATAAAGAAAAGTTTGGCTACACAAGTTAAAGGAACACCAAGGGGAAAGTGTAGTCCAAAGAGAATGTGGATGGATGAAATAAAATAAGACATGAATATTTGCAACTTATTTGAGGATTTGACTCGATAGATCAAAACAAAAAACTAGAATTCATACAGTTGATCCCAGCATAGTTGGGAGGAGGATGATGACGATGATGATGATGATGATGATGATGAGAAGGATGTAAAAAGAGATGCAAAATTGGAACCCAAGAGAAGCTAACCACACAAGCAACCCATAAGAGACAAACACAACTGTAGATGGATAATAGAAAAACAGCCCGCCGTTCAGAAACTTTCTTGAACCAATAGAATTCCTTCCGGTTAACACCCATAAGTATATATCCAACTTTACAAAACCAATAATTGCACATATGGTAATCCCCACAGGTCCTAAAGATAAAATTATCTCTTGTTTCCCTTTGTATTATCTATCTAATCGAAGTTTTTGAAGGTGCATCTATCTTTTTTTCTTAGAAGTAAACATAAAGCACCTGCTTTTCTCATCAAAGGGCCAAAAAACCAACAAAATGTCTTGTGGATACTTATGTTACATCACTAAAGGATTGGAACAGTGCATCTCATATCATTTTATCAAATTGCAAGTTAGAAACAATTCACCATTTTGCCCTTCTCTTTAATCATTAGCAACTTACTAAAAGACTAAAAATCCCTACTGTAACAATGATCCTAGGCCAAAGTCACATCAGCCAGCACAGTCCAACAAGAGGCTTTCATTCTTGACCACCCAACAACCTCAAAGCTTATGGAGAGGAAGGTTTCTTATGCATTGCCCTGTGAAGAAACTGATCAAAGGAAAATGATTTAGAGGAAAAACATAAGTTTCCTTGTGATCTCACAATGTCTTTAAATAAAATACTTCCTCGTCTAAATCCAGGATGTTTGACCCATTGATTGGGTGATTTACAATCTAAAACGGTAAACAACAACTAATATACAATAAAGATTTTGACTGTACAGATTTGTTTCTTGACTAGGTCAAGTGAGCTTTTTTGGACTTTGGACAGGCCCAATAGATTAGCTTGACCCAATGTGATGAGTCGACCCGTTGAGGTTACCACTATCTTTACATGCCCATCCACAGAAAGTCTAACAAGTGAAGAATTTGGATCATCAAAAGATGGGGCCCACTTACAATGAATTATATATTGAAATGAACTTCCAATTCTCTTTGACAAGCATTTTATAATACCTATTACACAAAACCTAAAGCACACTTCAGATGATGGCATGGGTATACTCGTAGCAGATTTTACGAGAAAATCCATTTCCTATAAAGAAGCATGCAGCCACCATAAACATGGGGAACACATGTCAATCGTGAAAATGGAGATCGATTGCACATTTGAAACCCTATTATGAATGAGGAACACAGTCAGATTGATTTTACAAATCCGGGTCACATAATGGCTATGATAGTCCAATACTTGGAAATGGCAATGTATCCATGTCGTATTGTGTCTCATACTTCATTTTTTCCTGTGAAAATCCATCTCCCCAATGTATCTTCATTGTGTCCATGCCATGCCCATGGTTAATCCAATAGCATATTGAGACCTATGATTTCAGCAGTTTGGGTTCAGGAACAAATATTCATGAGAGAGTATCAAATATCACATCCTGAATCATAATATAGATGAGTATGTAACTGGAATTCAAGGCACCAACAAAAATGTTTCTCACAAGGTTCATTAGGATCTCTCAGCCAAATGAGATTCTGAAACCTATGAATTTTGTAATCCAAGAGTTCAACCAGAAGACTCTGAAACCATGCAGATGAAACTACTATTTAAATATCAGCATTACATTTGTCTAAAATAATCTGGATTTCCTGAATGTTATTTCTAGATTTTTGTTTTGTTTCATTATTTGTTGGGCTTGTCTCACTTTTTACTACATACATGTATTTTTTTTAATTGATAGTGAACTCCTAAGACTTCTAAGTAATATCTTTCGATTAAAGAGTGTAGAAGTGAAGGATTAAAGATTAAGCACCCATCCACCCTAGTAAAAACAAAATCCTAGCAAAGTAATGGTCCGAAAAGTATATCTAGCTCGAAACATTCAGTCCCCACCTCTTCCATAATCCTTTTACCTCCTGTTACCTCAAATTCCTAGGAATTCATAGTAAAGAGGATTCTATCGAAGGAGCATTAATGAAAAGTGGAGTGAAGAGCCTACAATGGAAATGTAGATGGGACAATCACTTTCCTAGGATTTACATTTTGCTAAGGTGATTGGATTCATGGTAGGAGTGAAGAGTCTATGGTGGAGAGGTAGCTTGGACCATCACTTTCCTAGAATTTATTTTTTGCTTGTGTAATTGGTGGTTAATCATTTCCTAGAAAGGGAAAGATCACTCAGTGATCCCTTCTGGATCTTGCTATTTCAAAAAAAAAAGAAAAAAGAAAAAAGAAATCCCTCCTGGATCTTCACTTTTAGCCCCTTTAATAGCATTACATTGATTAGAACTCCAAGGAATTTAATACCATTAGACAAACAAGCCCCTACTCAAATTTACTACACTAAGGGACTGTTTCTCTGCTGCATATTAAGTTCAATGGATTCGTAGCAAAAGGGGTTTCATCGAAGAAATATTAAAGAGGCAATGAGTGAAACAGTCTAAGGTGGAGATGCAAGCAGAAGCACCAAATTCCCAGGTTTAATTCTAGCACGCACGACACATTACGAGAAGGGGTAAGGCAAAGAGGACATGGATGGAAGTAATAAGGATGGATATGAACAGGTGCAACTTTCTAAGGATTTGGCTCAAGAGAGATCAGAGTGGAGAAAGACCCTTCATGAAGAGGGCACAAATTCATCTAGCTGACCCCAACATAGTTGGGACAAGACTTTGACGATGATGAGGACGCACACACATAGTGAGAAAAACTTTCCAGATTGCATTATTTAGGCGTTTTCACGGTCTTAAAGCTTTGATGGGTTTTTCCTTTGTTTTTTTCTTTTTTTAGTGTCTTGAGTTGAAGCATTACTATTTCAGCCAAACTCAGATTGTTGAAATATGGCTATGTTGACAATAAAAGAATGATCATAATGATGATTGGTTAATCAGTTTCTATTAACTGAGAAGACTACTTGACGACAAGTCCCCTATCGATCAAGAACTCAACATCCAATTAAACAAAACCCAAGAACTCAAAACCCCATTTAAACAAAACCCAAGAACTCAACACCCAATTAAAGCAAAACCCAAAGCTCAATACCCCAATTAAACAAAACCCAAAAGGTCAATACCAAATTGAACAAACGGGCCCTGAAATGAGATACAGCAATCAGTTCTGGCAGGCACTCACCTCAACAAGGAGACAATCGAAGTTATGCTTGCTATCCACAACTCGCTGCAGAGACTCTCTAAAAGGCCCCCTCACGTCGCAACACCCACAGCCTGACATTCACATCAAGATGAAGAAAGAACATGAGGATAAACCATGGAGAAGGAAAAAGATGGTTGGGGGGTGAAGGAATCGACCGTGGGTGAGGGAGACGGTGGAGAGATTGAAGGAGGCGTTGAGGTTGGTGGAGTTGAGGAGAAGGGAATCGACATCTGAGTCGGCGAACTCGTTGACGAGGACGGCGACTCGGAGGTTGGCTCGGTGGTCGAGGATGTGCTTGAGCAGTGTGGTCTTGCCGCTGCCGAGAAAACCGGTCACGAGGGTGCAACCCATCCGGCCACCAGTCAGACCGGATCTCCTGTTGAAAACCCTGTTCTCATAAGCTAGGCTCATCTCATTTCCATCCATATCTCTCTCTCTCTCTCTCTCTCTCTCTCTCTCTCTCTCTATGTGTTGGAAGAAATGAAGTAGACGAGGAAGGAATGGGCCGAATGGCGGAAGGAAGAAGCTGTTATATTCCAAGTGGTGGGGAACATTGGCTTTAAATTGCTGCCTTATTTCAAGACAGTACACAAGTTTCAGAATTTTTAAAATTCGGTCCTAAACTTTCTGGTAAGTTTTCAATTAGGCATAACTAGCCATTTATATGCATTTTTTTTCTTTAAATACCCAATTTAGCTTTCATTGGAATAAAATCAGTATTTACTTCCTCCATATTATCCTTTGTTTACTTTACCAATGTCCTCGCAATGGTAGACGGAGGGGGCTAGCAGAGGCGATAGTCCTCCAAAATTTCAAAAACATCTTTTTGCTTTTCAATATTTTATGATTTTACGGCATGTAGCCCTTCCTCCAAATTTTTTAGAAAAGCCTTAATATATTTTGAAAGCTATATTTTTTTTTTATATGTGGCCCTTCCAAAATGATTTTCTAGATAGTGGCCCTCCCAGGAGAGAATTCCTAGGTCCAACCTCAATATCCCTACAATGATCAACAGCATGGAATGGCCATCGATAGCATCCCAAGGCTTTAAATGAATGGTTATTTAAGTAATTTTTAAAAATTGAGGGAAAATTCACCATAAAGTACCTTTAAATGGTTGAGAGTCCACAATAAAAAACTTATTGGAAAATTTAGACCCAATTTAAAAAGTTTTAAAATTAATCTGCTTTTTTGAAACAATGCAGTAACTTAAGGCCTTATTTGAAACTTTTCATATTATCTGAGCATTACAAATAAATCAACTAGATTTCTCCCAGGGGTATTTCCATCGTGGGCCCACGCAAGCGATGATCCCGACCATTCGACAGGAATTCCACCCCGTCAAACTTCACTCTAATACTGGTGGGTCACAACCTGTCTTATGATTAAAAGCATGAACGGGCACTGATATGGTATCGGTTCTGATGTGGCATTAAGCATATGTTTACATTATGTGCTTAATCAGATGGAGGGTCGCATCCTATTGAACTAAAATATGTGGATATATCTTGGAGAGAATGGGATTTATGTTGAACGGTCTGCATGAAATTAATGTGGTGCCACGATGGAGATTGTAGGATATGTTACATAGTACCCATTTAATAATTCCCACAGCCAGAACTAGTAAATGAGTCGAGTTGAGCAAATTCAAGTCGAGTCAACTCAAACTCGACTTTGTTGGTCCCAATACATAACTAACCCATTTTTAAAACAGATTGAAAACTTTTAATTCACACCCATGGCTAGTCAACCCAACCCAACCTGATCTGTTTAATTCCTTCTTTGTGTCTAATCTAACTCATTTTATGTGGCCTAATTTCATTTATAAAGCTTTTCTTATATGTAAATTCATCTCAAGTGTTGTATTGAGCATGAATTTATAATTTACCAATTCTCAGGGTAAAAAAAATAAAAAAAATGGATTAACAATTTCTGGCCCATTTATTTAGACAATCCCTTCTCAATTTTTGTTCAATTTTATAATGCCATATTTAAGCATGAGTATAAGACTCATCAATACTATTGTATTCCATTCATATCCATGTTGTAATGGTAAATTTCTATGCTTAACTGCCCAGCATAGAAATAAAAGATATAAATCAATATTTCATGTACAAAATACATTATATTGTCAAATAAAGAAAATAAGTTTTATATTCTAAATGCCAAAATATTTAACTATGTAACATAAAAATAAAAGAGGTAAACTAATGCATGACTCCTCAACATGAGATTAAAAGTTGCACAGTTTATAGCCTACAAAAATAAGAAAATTAGTAGAAAACTTGAAAAGGCATAGTATATTAGTAAAAATTAAACGGGTCAATTGAGTTAGGAAGGTCAACTCTAAACCGATCTATGTTTATTTGGGTTGGTAAACCTTAACCCGTGATTGACCCATATTTTAAACTGGTCGGGTTAGGCAAGTCAAAATGAGTCGGGTCGGGTTGGCAGGCTAGGCAATTTTTGCCATCTCTAATACAAATTACCTCTATAATACAGTTGGCAACTTAAGTTACTTTATAGAGGAAAAAATAATAAAACTAGAAGAAAGGGATCTAAAGCAACTATAGAACACTATTGCCCATGCATTAAGTATCATACATAACTTACACATATGGGATTTTAGGACCTAATGGGTACGATAGTAAGAAATTGCTTTCATACTCCCATATTATTATGGCTACCTAACTGATATGGGCGTATTTTAATATATATATATATGTATATTACATAAAAAAAAATTAAGAGGCTCAAGGTCATGGCCGGGTTAGACAGAACTGTCTAAGTCTGACCTCAAGCCTCAAGGCCTACGAAAAATTATCTAAGCCCAACATTAGTGCTTTACCCTTAAGAAACAGAAGTTTGAGGGTTAGGCTGGGCCCTTATTTAGCAAATTGACAGTTCTGAGAGAGAGTGTAAGATCCCGACCCAAATTAATAAATTTAATTCAATTAAAAATAATTTACGAAATAAATAATGACATTAATCAAATTGGAGAAATCAACCCATATTGAACAATTAGGGCAGAATTAGGGCCCAAATGCGATTAGGACTTGATTTAGGAATTATAAGGCATATTGGTAACTTTTAGAAAATATGAGGGTTATTTCTGTAATTTCAAAACATAGCAAAAATGGCGCTTATTGGATAGAGAATAATTAATTATGAGACTTTTCCTTAAAACACAAATCCATCCGGATTAATCTAGTAGCTAGTTGAAAAAAATTCAAATTAAACTCATTACCAGTGGTGTGGGGAGCACATGTTTATCTCATTTTCAAAAAGGAGTAGCATACAAGTGTCACTTTGGTAGGAGTTTGGTTGGGATACAATAAGGCTAGAGAGCTATCCTAGGTTCTATATGGGGAAAAGAAGAATTCTATACTACCTTTACTTCCTAGTTTTACTATAAATGCCCATATTAAATTATATATATATAACTAGAACCCTACTCTTCAACATACAATTCTCCATAATTCCTCTGTCACCAATAACTCTCTCTCCCTAGTCTCTCTCAACTAAAAGATTTACAACCCTACTTTGAGGTCTCTACGATTTAGGATTTTGGTAAAAATCAGCGATTAAGGC
This sequence comes from Sextonia rubra, assembly GCA_037013555.1. Classification (NCBI taxonomy): domain Eukaryota; kingdom Viridiplantae; phylum Streptophyta; class Magnoliopsida; order Laurales; family Lauraceae; genus Sextonia; species Sextonia rubra. Next base: position 16,267,119 of record JASUAD010000011.1, read on the forward strand.
AAGTGCACAAACCCAGTTTTATGCTTCCTACCTGTTTTAAGTATTATACAATTTATCTTTTGAAGCACAAAATAAATTTTCGAGCCTATCTATATAATTCCATTCGATGTTTTCTTTGAGTTAGTACTTCTACCTATCTCAAATCTGATTTCGTAATGGTGTTGTGATCGTTTGTAAATTTGATCTGAAGTCAAGATTAAATAAACACAGTGACAGTGAGGGTATTGTAGCAAACCCATCCCAGTCGGCATGTAGATGGTGATGGGGAGATGAGAATTTGTTTCTTGAGCCCGGGAATTTACCTTAGTGTAATTGCTGATAGGATCACTAGAAAACTATTAATACCAAATTCACCAACAATCTGTGAGAAATCCAATTTACAAGTATGACTTACAGAACCCAGGCCATTTCTGTGTTTTTTTTAATAGGTTGTGGGACCGAGGCGGCCCATTTGATCAAAGATCTGATCCGGCCATCTAAGGATCTACCGATGGGCAACCTTGGAGGCCCTAGACCCACATGGATTGGGTCCCACTTAAACCACCATCATTTGACCTGGTTGCATATGAGCGTAAGACTCATTCTCTGACATAATGTTAAGAGGGAGGAAACCCCGTGACTCCTCTGTTGGAGTCAAATAGGACTTCTGAAAAAAAAAAATAAAAAGTAAGCCCTTTGCTTTATGTTAAAAGTAATATTAGGCCATGACACTTGCTACCTTTGTATTTTTAAGCTTTGAACTATTTTGTGGGGCCCATATGTCCCACTTGATTTAGAGATCTAAACCACCCATCTAAAGGCCCACTCTTAGGCGACCCAGGAGACCCTAGACCCATACAGATTGGGGTCCCAATGGCCCATCATCCAAATGAGCTGATGATACAAAACATTAGACTATTTTAAACCCAGTTATGTCAAAACAGTGAGGAATGAAGCACTGTAGCTTCTTGGAATCTTATGTGCATTTCTAAGAGATTACAAATAAGCCCTCTATCTTAAATTAACTATTAGTGAACCCTTTATGCTATTTTTATTATAAGGTTTTCCATAGATTTGATAATCGAATACTATGTTTAGAGTTCTCCATTAAGGACTGATTGGAACCATGACCCATGTTTAATCAATTTCGATATCCTTTCTTTTAGTATGGACCTATAGGACCATGAAACAATACTTGTGCCCTTAAATGTGATTAAGCTAAGGATTTCTTTTAAAATTTAGATATTTTGTTTAAAATAAAAATTAATTATATGAACTAAATATGAAATAATAATAAGTCAATATCCTTATGGCTTGACACCGGCCTTTAAATTATTTTGAAGTATGGCTGGGGCTAAGGAAATTTAAAGGTGTGACGTCGTAAGCTTTTCCAACACAAATTACCTGTGCCAATTAATAATTAATCCAAATCTAAAAAGAAGATCCTCGTGGTCATTCAAATTAGATTTAAGGCAAGCATACGGTATTTAAAATTCCATGATATCATAGGGTTAAGTTAGCCTAGACCAGGTGTGCAAAAAGTAACCATACTCTCGGCATGATTTGTAAAATATGGAGTTTGTATAATGAAATTTAATTATTTGATTATATGTTTTCAAGCATTCTTGGTATATACCTTGACATAATAAGACTTATTTTCTCTGCTATATGATTTATGTCATTTTGACATCGCATCAGTCAACTTTGGAATTTATCATATATTAAATAAGTTCTGTTTTATGATCATTTGTCTGTTTATATGTATTTTGAATTAAGGCGACACCACTAGGCTGTTTAAGTCTAGCATAATGAGGCACCACTATATAGGGGCTATACTTCTAAAATTATCTGCAAATTAGTTAATTCTTTGTCAATGACAATCAGTCACTTCAGTGCCAAATTCTGTTACTCTATTCTGATGGTCAATGATCATAATTCTGAATCTTTGGGTACCAAACTCTATTTTCTACTTTCCGTCATATTAAATGGAGACCACTATAATACCTGTGACAACTTAGCCAATGTGGGACGCCAATTTATTTTAAATGCTATGATATTTGCAAGATCTTCACTTGATTTTATACAGAATCTATATCTTGAATCATTATATATTGTAAATCTATTATGAAAATTGTCACAACCCGAGCCCAGAAATCGGGGGTTAAAGAAAATCTAACCAGTGACACACGTACTCCCGTGCATGTACACCTAGGCCTCGCCCAAATGTACACACACAATGGATCAATCACACATGCAAACAAGTGTACGCGGAAGCTGTAAGTATCAAGGCATACCACAAAATAACAAAAGACACAATAATTACAAAAGATTGGACTGATCACAAAGATGTACAATAAAATAGAGAGACTAGTCTACAAAATCAAAATACAGATATAAATCAGACCCAAAATAAAGTCTATAGAAAAATCCGACAGATACACTCAGACACAAGGGAGGGAAAACAAAATGATGCACACCGCTCTATGAAGAATGGATCACATCCACTCCTCTAGGCCGGAGGGGGCCTCGCGAGCCTCTCCTAGAGTCGGGTTGACTAATGCAGGATCGGAAGAGGGATTTGAGCCTGCAACACAAAGAACAACTCATAAGTACAACGACTTAGCAAAATATAAGCCACAAGAATATAACATGAATTGTATCTATCAATGAGTAAAAATAATAATGCAAATATCCATAATGAGCATGTTCGTACACTAGGCAAATCGTGCATAGGAATAAGTATGCTGTCAGAATCATCAATAGAATTACACACTCAAGCTGGCTACTACATTTGCCATATTCCCTCTTTCGAGAGCACACAAATATGAGAACACCATCGACTGGGCCAGGGTACGAATGGTCTTCTAATTCCCGGGGTCCGGAAGCCCAGGACACGAGCACTCTGCAGAGGCGATCACACACACTAAACCAAAGTCAACCGCGTTGAGTATCCTGAGGCTGAGGCTGAGTAGTGCCATATATAGACAATCGCAATCACAATCAAATCAGATGATGTACATCAAGCAATATCACATACGAATCTCATATTACAATCTATCATCATAAACGAACAATAGTAGTGCATCACACACTGATAAGCAATACGTCTCATACTGAGAAGCAATCCGAATAACAATATGAATAACGAATGAGCGTAAGCAAATACAAATCAGCACTGACGAATGAGTACAAATAACAAATAATCACTGAACTCAAGTACTTCATATGAACCATAACAAATATACAGAAATGAAATGTCCTTGCCCGGGCTTCGCTCTGGGGAGGTAGCTACGTTTCCCACAGAATCGAAAGGTCCAGCGCAGAACACATGAGGGTAAAATCGAAATCAATATGCTATGCAAATCAGATATACCATGGTGAATCAAGGTCAATTACAAGCCAATCCTAATCTAGTTGTCCAGTATTTCTAACCGTGCATGCTGATGTAGTTTTAAGGTATTCGATACACAGTTGTTCCATCAAGGAGTGTTGCATCTTCTAATGAAAGTATACCAAAGTCCCTTAAACCAACACCCATGGAAAGGTGCTAAACAACTGGATAACATACATGAATGAGACGCAGCCCTCGAGATCATTCATGTCATTCTGACATTCCATTGGGCATGTTCAGGTTGCCTACATTCTAGTATGAGAGTCATATCAGGTCTCTTCTTTACTTCTACTCGTTTTTGTATTCATTTCTTAGAGTCACACGGTGTAGCCGTAGGTGAACATACGGCTTAGCCGTAGGCATCTTACGGCGTAGCCGTAATCTGCACTGTGGCGGAGCCGAGGTTCCCCAAACTATTCATCCACATTTACGGCTCAACTGTAATTTACTCTATGGCGCAGCCGTATCCTGCTCTACGGTTTAGCCATAACACACTATACGGCTTAGATCTGGCTGAGCTGTAGAAGAGCAGCAAATGTGCCAACTCTCAGTTATTTCAAATGTCACCCTGTATTGATCTACGGTCAAGGTCATGGCTAGGTCACGGTGTAGCCGTAAGCCATTTCACGGCTCAGCCGTAGCACAATTTACAGTTTAGCTGTGAGTGCGCTGAGTCAGTTTCCTGAAACAGTTACAGAATTACAAAATGGCTAACTCTCTACTGAATACAGACAGATACGAACGAATCTCACTCAATAGGGCTGTCTAACAATGATTCATACAAGAAGAGTAAAATATACACACAATCAAAGCATTACCAATCAGTGTTAACGCTACTTGTGCTTATACTTACCTCAAATCGAAAGGAAACACACTACAGTCATTGCTAGAGGCACAATCCGCTGAAGACACATGAAAATCACAACACATGGCTCCCTTCCTCAAGTAATCAAGACAGAAAGAGCGAAGGAGAAATAGAGCTGAATGAGAGAGGGAGAGATCGTTGCAGAATGAGAGAAATGAGAGAGAACGGAGTAGGTAGGATATTTATAAGATAAAAGAAATCAACTTTGCAACCAAGTCCACCATTTACCTCTATTTACAGTTCGAGTCAATTGACGATCCAACGAGAGCAAACGAAGTCATTTGGATCCAAAACAATTATGAAGATTAACAAGCTCGACGAAATACACACGTTGACAGCAAAATGACGCAAAACTGACAAGGTCCAACAAAAGCAGAAATTACGAAAAAGGGCTCAGACGAGCGAAACTAAGTCAAACGCAACCGAACTACCTCTTTATAGCTCAAGAACAAAGAAAAGCAAAAACCAAAACACTCTTAGCAACAAAAAGGACACTTGATTACCCACTAATTCGGTTTAAGTTGGGTCAGAGTGTTACAAAAATCCTGTAATTTATCTGTCTTGATTTTTATCAAAATTTGGTATGAGATATAAAAATTGGGTAGGTATATTTGCTGAGATTATTTCATAACCTGAGCCCCTATGATTAGTGCTTGTAAGTAACGACACCCTTTCCAACGAACCGAAAGGAATGGCGGTCGAAAAGGAACCGTAGGAAAACTACGCATGAAGCACAGGCAATATAGCTTAAAGATATTGTGCCTGTGCGAGAGGGTCTACAATTTAGATAATTAGTTTATTTATAATGATTTTAATTTCAGACTAATTATAAGCCCTTGGTTGGCTATTTATGTTAGGATCTAATTAGTTGGATTATATATTTGCTTATGGTTTTATTTATGACTTGGATCCATTTAAATTATTAAATTTGAGTAGGATTATTTACTTTGTCTTGTGATGGGACCTATGATGGCTTTACAATTATATTTCCGCTATAAAAATGGTTCAGTTGGTTAATCTCATATTACGGATCCATTTAATTTTATCATTAACACCTTAAAATATGGAGTTCTTTGGAAATCCAAATTTTGGGGTTATTACGCATAGAGAGAGAGAGAGATGGTTCGTTTTTTATTTTTTATTTTTTGGTAGAAAATACAACATATATAAAGCCAACACAAAGAGACAAGCAACAAAGAGGAAGCAAAAGGACAAAAAGAAAAACCAAAATTAAACCCCCACCTAATTCAAAAACTATCATCTCCCATATAATATCCTGATTAGTAGAAAGATAGAGTTTTGCAAGTTTATGAGCATGATCATTGAAACTCCAAGGGACAAAAGAAATATTTACAGAACTAAATAAGGAGGCTAATCCTTTAATGTCTAAAATAATAGATGAAATAGACCAATCTTCATCTTCCTTTAAAGCCTGAATAACTTCTTTAACATCCGACATCACATGCATCCTGTCAAAACCTCTTCCTATAGCCTTTTCCAATGCAACTAGGATTACCCTGCTTTCGGCCTCTTCTGAAGAGGCAGCTTTAACTCCTTGACAGGCACCTAAATTCACAATGCCACCATTTACAAATATAACATAACTAAAAGCTGCTTTTCCGTCCCTGGCTCTAAAGGCTGCATCAAAGAAGATCTTAAGATCTTCATTATTGGAGATCACTCTAGGATATTCACTTATTTTTTTTCTTTTTCTTTATAGTCATAACCTTAGGAAAAAATGGTTAGTCCTGCAAGCATTTTTTTTTACCAAGCCTTTATTTTTTCTTGGGGCGGGGGAGGGGGGGGGGGGGGTGTTGTTCCAAAGGTTGATTTCTAAAAATAAAATCATTTCTAGCTTTCTAAATGGCCCACCATAAGGATAAAACCCACATCTTAGAGTGATAATCCCCAAGAGGAGAATTTAGATGGCCTTGCTCACAAAACACCTTCCACCAATCATATACATCCAAATAAAGAAAGTCATGAGTTTGAATTCCAAGATGTGAGCCAAACTAACTAGCTCTAACATGGTCACATTTCATAAGAGTGTGGCCAATTGATTCCAAGTCATTTTTCACAAATAGGACAACTTTCATCAATTAAATTTATTTTGACCTTAATTGAGGTTCTTATTGGGATAGCATTTTTAAGACATTTCCAACAAAACAAAAACACTCTTTAAGGAAACAACAGTTTCCAAGGGGCTTTCCAATTAACAGTGGGGGTAAAATTAGCTTCATCACCCTTGAAAATTACTCTTTAGGTTGATTTGGTGCTAAGTTGGCTGTTCTTTAAAAAAGGTCAAGTCTTCTTATCCTTAGCAATATGGACAAGGATGTAAATTTTGCAATTATGTTCAACATCATTATGGTTGTTAAAGAGACTTTTGATCACATTTTCTTTCTATTTTAACTTCCCCATTCCATAGATCTTTAACTATGGGACTTGGATTAACCATGGAAGAAAAAGGTTTTCTCAAGCCTTGGTTACAACATATCCAATTATGTTTCCACACTGAGATATGTTTCCCATTTCCAATAATCGATCCTATCTTTTCATTAATGAAATTAACCCTCTCGGAAAATCCCTTTCAAAACCAAGAGTTCCCATTTCTGAATTTAGCTTCCTAAAGGTTACTATTGGGACAATATTTAGCTTTAAGAATTTTTTATCAAAGAAGATTCTCATCTGTTAGACATCTCCAACAAGTTTTGGCCAATAGAGTTAGATTATTATTTTTGGTATCCCTAATTCCAAGACCTCCTTTAGAGATAGGTTTACATAATTCAGACCACTTAATAGTGTGAAATTTCCTCTTGCCCTCATTCTCACCCCACCAAAAGGCTCTAAACATTTTATTAACGGTTTCCAAAGTTTTATTTGGGAGCTGAAGAGAAGACATATTATAAACAGGGATGGCCATAGCTACCGATTTAATAAGGGTACTCCTGCCAGCTTGAGAAAGAAATGGGATTTGCCAACCACTAATTTTGTTTTTAATTTTATTAACTAGAAACTCAAAGCTCAAATTCTTATTCATTCCTATAGCCAAGGGGTGGCCTAGATATTTTCCATCTTTGTCCATTAACCTTATACCATGGGTTGAAGCAATATATCTACATCTTCTTTGACAAGATCCCTTGCTGAAATAAATTGCATATTTATAGTAATTTATAAGGTGACTTGATATGCTACAGTAGTCTTCAAGTAAAAACTCAATTCCTTAGCTTCTTTGAGGTTATGTTGGTAAAAGAAAATGAAGCTATTATTCGCAAATAAAACATGAAAAACGCTTGGGACTTCCTTGGCTATTCTAACCCCTTGAAAGGATCCCACTGCCTTGGCTCTGTTAAACATAAAGGATAGAACTTCGGCCCCTAAGATAAACAAATATGGGGAAAGTGGGTCTCCTTATCTAAGCCCTCTAGAAGGAATGAAATTCCCGAAAGGAAATCCATTTAACATGATAGAGAAAGATACAAAACAAAGGCATTCCTCAATTAGTTTAATGAGGTTTTCATGAAAACCAAAGGCACAAAGGGGGTCACTTCTAAGAAATCTCACTCTTTGTGATCATAAGCTTTGGCCATGTCAAGTTTAATTCCTATAGTTTTGCATTAATTTTTAGTTTCAAAAGAATGGATAACCTCATGGGCTATAATGTAATTATTAGTAATCAATCTCCCTTTCAGGACAGCACTCTAAAATGGACTTATAACATTAGAAAAAATAATCTTGAGCCTATTAGCAATCACTTTAGAGATGATTTTAATGATAACATTGCAAAGACTTGTAAGTCTAAAATTATTGACACTAGTAGCTTGACTTTTTTAGGAACAATAACAAAATAGATTTTATTAATATTTCTCAAAGAAAAATCGCATTTAAAAAAATCTTTGGAGGAAGAATTGAGATATATGGTCGGTTGTGGTGCTCATTTCGGTGAGATGAGAGTGGCGTTGTTAAAGGAGTTGGTGCGGTCTGCAGGTGGCGCCGCGTTGGTACAACGAGGTGGCTTCCCAGTAGGCAATGAGTATGATGCCACGTTGGCAATGAGTGGGCTACCACATGGTGCCATTTCGGAAGCCATGTGGTGTCATTTAGGTGACAAGTGGCACCAATTGTGATTTTTTATTTTTATTTTTATTTTTTTTGTGGATGACTCACTGGCCAGTAGGGAGGGGAATTAAAGTATCCACCAAATATCAATTCCTAGTAGATGCTATGAGAAATGGGATGCCTACCACCGGCCATTTCTCAAGTTATGCACCAATTGTGATTTAACCTGCTCAGAATTGGATGAGAGCAAATGTGCTATCCAATCACATGGATTTTGGACTTGTTATTTTGATAGAATTTTTGCCAAGAATTTATTATGTTGAGGTTTTTTTGGATATGATATGACATGTTATCACATTGAATATGTAAAAACTATGTTTCTTTACAATCATTTTAAAATTTCAACTACTTGAAATGTCTTAAATGACCTTTGGAATTTCAAGAATTCTAACCCCTTAGCTTTTTGTGAAATTCTTAGATGCTCAAGTACAATATAGCATTTAGAAATTCCATTATGTTGGAGAATTTCAAATTTTTCCAAGATAAAAATTTATGAATTCCAATAAAGAAATAGGCCCTCATGTGGTCCCAGATCTACCATCCATTTTTTGGAGCCACTTTCCTATTTTGGCTCGTGTGGCTTCATCCAAGGTCAGAATTTGTCGAGACAAAAAAACCATTCTTCTTGTTTTGATGTGTGCTCCTATGACATAATTTTGTTAATATTTTCTTAGCTTATTATTATGCAAGCCAAAACAAGTTATTAATAGTCCGTAAAGAGGGATGCACGTCATACACAAGCACAAATTGATCACCTATGTAAGTGTAGGGTGAGGTCGCTTCTTATTAGACTTCTAAGGCCAGTAGTCTATCGCAATTACTAGATTAAACCGTTGTTCTTCTTTAGAAGGCCAAGGACAGCCTTGACACTAAAAATTAGCCTCCGATTCCAAGTGGATCTCAAGATATTTACCAAAAAGTAGTTGACTACTGATATATCACCCATGGTTGACTGAGTTTTTAATATGTCCACAAACAGTCTGGGTTTTTATTGTTTTCTTAAAATTTTGGGATCGTAAATGATGATCCAAACCATTGGATCTATTCAAAACATCACGCACGTACATGGATTCAAATTTTGGCCATTGGATCAATATAGATTTTGATTTAATTTCAAGAAAAGCCTAAACATTTATATCTATTTTCTTACGTCCGTGGGCCACAAATGCGAGATCTGAACCAATAATTCTCTTTGTAAGGCTAAACACAATTATTTGATCAAGTTCCAATGCCTAATTCTTTATGGATCGCAATATTTAAGAAAAATTTTCAACCATTGCTTTACAAGTCTGTTTCAATCAAATTTTGTGTGTTACCAAACAAACTATTTTTAAAACATTTATTTCAAATGGGGCCATTTAAAACAAATTTATTTCTTGCAGATCTACTTCATATAGATTAACTTTGCCAAACAAGGCCTAAGATAAATGCATGTTGGTCATCAATATGCAAGCCTCTAACAATAACAATAGCTTTCTAAATATACTGTTCAAACAGTGCCTTAGTTAGAGACTATATTCACTAAGGTACTTTTTTTGGTTTAATAAAGGGGCTTAAGAGAGAGCCCGCATACACGGAAAGACAATCTACTCACACGGAAAAGGAGCCCACACATGTGAAGAAAAAGCCTATACAAATACTTAATGTTTGAACTTTAGGCAGCTAGGTGAGAACCGATGCTCTTACCACTCGAATAAGAATCTCTTTACATGTTCCCTGGGTACTTGAGTAAGCTTTGATGTAATTGAATAAACTGTGGGTTCAAGTGAAAAGACAATCATATCCAATTCCCATAACACCAGTCTTCGCTTCCTATTTTGAAAATTATGTAGGAATACTGGAAACTTTCAAGATAGTAAAACCCTTTGGACGTCATTACGAGAATAGTAACGCTATTAAAATGACTTAGAACTCATTGAGTCCTATATTTTTTCCATTTATTGGGCTTGACTTGAGTTGACTCAGTCGCTGTTTTCAGTTGCGTCGGTTGCGCATAGCTTGGGTTAACCTAGGTCCTATGTGGCTTGGGTCAGCTTGCTTCTGCTCAAGTAGGAAGAATGGGCCGGGTAACTATTGTGTACTTGAGAGTTAACACGGTAATTATTGTCTTTAACAACTATTATATTATGTCTTGACCGTGGAATATCATACCAACAGACATGTACACCTCATACATGCATGTCATTCTCGCCAATTCAAATTAATCAACACACTCATCACCTTGGGCCTTCCCTCAAGCTGTTGTATCGAAGCCATCAATAACATTTCTATGTGGGACAGTTGGTGTTCAAGGATGCCCATCGATCATGCTAACTAAGTCTAATGCTCAGAGAATCTGGCCTGCTTTATCTTACAGTTGACCACTTGAACTTTGCCTGTAACCGGTTGAATTCATCAATCTGATGTAGGGGCATTTATTATCTTAAAGAAATCATGACCCACGACTTAGGCAATCCATCTCAACCACATTTATTATATATGTTTTTAAACAGCCAAGTAATCAGCGGCTGTATTAGCAGGTCGCCTACAAAACTGGACAGACCAACATGGGACTCATTAATTTTTTTTTATAATGATGTAATTAGTTTCCAAAGCTGTAAATACATTGCATGATAACTTCCTGATCGCTTATAAGGGTCCTGATAAGAAAGCAAGCAATCTCCTTCAATTACCAGATTTCAGATATGAATCCCTTTCGCCCATATTAAGACCTTCTAACCGAGCCAAATAAAAAACGGGCGGTTATATAATTGTCAAAAATACAGGAACTTATATGTATATTTCCCCTTACCAAACGATGCAGCTGACCCAAATCACTTATTAACCATAATCATCTATTATTAATCAAATTATGGATCTTTTTTTTTTTATCAAAATTATATATCTGATAAATAAGTCAATCTACCATAGGATTACATTAAATTAAATGAAGTGGCCCACCTGCCATAAACTCTGGAAGGCCACACACCTGAGTACTGATAAATCGATCAAGAATCAAAATCCAGCAGCGTTCCACAAGTGTGTTTGTGCAGCCGCTTTTCTATGGAAAACAATAATGCTATGGTGACTTGCAATATTGACACAAAACATTTGCATGCTGATATGCCAACACTATCAACACTATGATTGGCTGAAGTAAATGCACAGAGTGAAATAGTAGCCAATCATAATATTGACGCATCAGCACACATATGCTTTGTGTCAACATTTCATGTCACCCTATTATATAATGACATGAAAATACCATGTTTTGTCTTCACACCTGTTGCCAACCAGGACTAAACTGATTCCATTCTTTCATATTACTCAAAATTTCAGACCCTTTAGAAGAAAAACATAAACCAGGACGCACTTCATGGAATATCAGATGTCATCCACCTTCATCTTTCTACAAATTTTCAGAATGTGCAATCCACCAGTCAATCTACTAATTGGTGTCACTTCGCTTGGTTACAACTAAAATCTAAAGGATCAAAATTTCAACTACAAAACTGTGAAAATGAACCGGTGATGCAACCAACCCACATGATAAAATGTGGTGGTGGATCTCACTCGATGCTTCAATAAAACCCCATCTTACATCTGCTTACCCTGCCAAAGGAAACTTTCAACAATATCAGATATGATCAGTTGCACTTCACACTTCCCAGACAGAAAATGACTGAGAATGTGAACTCAAATAGTTGTATAAAATCACATAAAAGCATCTCCTGATCATTACATAAACAGATGAAAAAAACAACAACAACAACAACAAAAATGATTGCACCAGAAAAAAAAAAATGAATCCACATAAAAATTTGCAAAAAGTAAAGGACAAGCATTTAATTAGACTTCACCTTCATGCTTTGAGCTCTTGTATTTTTGATTGCATGCAACCTCTCATTTCAAGGAACCTTAGCAGTAGTCCAGCAGATTGTTTGTTGTTTCATTTTTCATTTGGATATGGATTTGTGTCAAAGGCCTTGTTGGGTTTATATCTTGTATTCCAGGTTCACCGGATTGGTCCATAGTATTAGTCTTGGACCGAGCTTTGGGTCAGGGGTATTTTGGTCTTTGTACTGGGCTTTCTTATGGGCTAAGAAAGAGAAAGGTATATATATGATGTAACTTGTAACTCTACACCTATATGGAAGAGTGCAATAAAAGAGTACAGTTCTCTTTTGCCCATGGACATAGGCACATTGCCGAACCATGTAAATCTCTTGTGTGTGCTCTTGTGTGCTTGTCTCTTTTTATGTGTAGCTTTGATTGTTGATCGCAGGTTACGTGTTTCCACACGTGCACAATAGGCTTTTCTTCAGAAATAATCTTTGATTCATTTTAAGCATCATTTTCACTTTTATTTTCTTCCAAAGGTAGACATTATGTAATAAGTTTAGGTAACTAAGAAGGTATGCTGCCAATTACTGGGTCTAATTAAAGGCCTTTTCATGTGGGCAGATCTTTCGGCATGTGGGGCCCATATTTGTTCAACCAGACCATTCATGTAGGTTGAAAGTGATGAAATAAGTATTGACTGTTGAACAACTGAATCAGCCAATTACTTTTAGCCAAGAAAAAGACAATCCAATTAGTTAATGTTATGTAATTAAATGTGTATACCCTGACTCACAAGTTTAATATTATCCATTTCTAATCTGTAAAAGGGCCTACCAATGATCAATTCAAATGAAAAGTGATGCAGCTCACTGTTGCTCAAGGCTGCCCTCAGGATCTGATTCATCATGAATCCCGGAATCTGTTGAAGTTGCTGAATTACCACGGAGAATGTCAGTTCATTGAACAAAAAATTTTGTGCTGGTGAAAATTATAGAACAAACCAAAAAAGAAGAGGATAAGATAGTGGGATTATTTACAAATGTAAATATAGTATACTTTACAATACCTGGTGTTTCCTGAGACTCGGTTGAAATGATAGACTGTACATGGGTAAACTATGAATCAGCTCCATAACAAAAGAAATCACAGATTCATAGCAAAAAAAGAACAATCAAGCAGGAGAGGAAAGATGAAAGAAAGAAGATGGTTACTATTCCATTGGGTATTTGTGCAGCTTGGAAATCTCAATTGGATACAGCTTTGGGGCTGCCTCCCACCCAACCAAAAGTACACAAACGAACACAAATCAATATTGCAAAACGTGCTAATTATGAAGGGCAGGAAGGCAGCAAAACCATCCTAACATAGCTTCCAAATTTCTATGCAACCCCCAATAACATAGCAGAACCAATAAATAAGCATCCTTATGAAATATACAGATTGCCAGAGTCCAGACCCAAAGGACTCCTTTCGTTTTTGCATAAAGTTGAACTCCTAGGAATTCTAAGAATGTATTCCTTAAAGTGGCAAAAGGTGAAGAAACAAAGATAAATATCCATAAATGGCTATCAATAATCTCCTCTTTAATGGAAAATGAATTAGGGGAGACAAAAAAAAAGAATATCCAGCCGTGACCCTACAAATTAAAATCCCTGAAAAGTATGGGACACTATCTACATTTCCACCTTATATCCTTCACCCCTCCCCTCATTGATAATCCTTTGTTGAAACCCAATCTACCATGACTTACTAGGAATTTAATTCCATGCAGCCCTGTCCAAATCTAATCTACAAAATACATAAAAAGATATGGAAGAAGACGACTTACATCTGGTTGAACAGAACCCAATGCTGACATAGCCTCTGATTTAGCCGGAGAACCAAAAGAGCTGACAGCAGGTGCAACAGTTGTAGAACCACTAGTTTCAAATGCAGGAAATGCAAATGTATGTGGAGCAACAGTTTCAGACATTTCAGTACTTGAAGCAGAGGAAGTGTCAATAGATGATGGAAAAGATGGCATGGACAAAGGCGAACCAAAAAAGGATGTGCTGAAAGCATGCATGGAACTTGTTAAGGCTGTATGACAGCTAGTTCCAAATGCAGGAGCCGGAGGTGTTTCGGATACACATGGAGCATTAAATCCAAACAGTTGAGGCTGACCATCTACAGATGTTCTTGCATTAGAGGAATGATAAGAATGGGATGGAAAAGAATGCCTGGATGTTCGCAAAATGAAAGAGCAGGTTTTGCTGAAAGTAGGGTCTGAACTTGTTGAGGCTGTACAAAAGCCAAGTCCAAATGTAGGAGCTGGAGTTACAGGCATAGAACTTGTTGAGGAATCACTAGGTCCAAATGTAAGGCCCAAAGACATTTCAGACATTTGAGGTTCACCAAATACTGATATAGTACTTGAACTCAAGAAAGGATAAGGAGAGGATTTAACAGATGACATGGAACCAAAGTCAAAGGAGATGAGGCTTGGTGAAGCAGTTGTGCTAGTTGCTTTAAAGAGAGGTGTAGTAGAACTAATTCCAGATGTGAAGGGTGACCCAAATGTAGATGGAGCGGTTCTCATGCTGAAGAGATCAGAGGAGGAAGTATGGAATGCTGAGCTAGTAGAAGAACTAGACAATGTTCCAAACGAAGATGTTGTGGGTGGGGCAAATATCGATGATTGCATTGATGGAGTAGAACTAGAATCTCTTGCTCGCTTACTTCCACATTCACACTGACCTGCAATTTTCAGTAGGAAAATACATGAACACAGTAACCGTAAGTAAATGACAACCCATTGATGATTTGAACTTCTGAAGTTCTTGAGTATAGCCAATCTATGAAGTTAGAATGCATACCATTATGTCCCAGCTGGTAATCTTCCCATCTCAACTCGTCAGTACTTTTGTTCTTGTATGCAGGCATGCAAGAAACTGATTGTTGGTGAACAACATCATATGTACCATCTTCACCGGGTTCAAGCATGATTGTTGGACTGTAAGGCACTATCTTAGTTCCCATATATTGTATCTCAGATTCTTGATTGAGTGCATGTGATCCTGTACAGGCTCCTGCAAAAAAAAACAAAAAAGGATAATGTACCCAGGAGCTAGAGGAAAGGTGCAGAGTTGTTGATATTACAAAATAGCAGTGCTTTTGATGTTCCCAAATAGCAGATTGGGCAAGTAGATGTTTGATACTGAGGTGAAGACACTGCTCACCGAATCAGAGATATGTTCAGGGCAGAGCGGAAAGCAGGAAACTGGAATAGCAGGGGTTCATTTCCACGAAGAAAAAACAGATAATGTGACTTACATATAAGACAAGTAATGATCATGATAATGACTTTCTTAATCTTGAAGAAGACATTCATCCATTCATTTCTTTCAAGATTCAAAATTACATTCAACTATAGATCATCCTTCGGATGAAATGCATAGATTGAATGACCTCAAGACATTTCCTCAGGAAAAGGAAAAAAAAAGAAACAAACTTGGAAATGGGAAATGGAATAATTACATGTTCATCTATGTTATGGCTACATGCAAATAATCATATCATATCTTCATAAATGTGTGTGAATTTCATAAACCCAGGAAATAATGCTTACCAACTTGAGGATTATGGAAATTGGATGGAGGTGTTGTGCAGGTTGTGGAAGGAGGGCTCCCAACTATCATTGTAATAGCAGCCCCTGTTGGGGATCTCATTCCACTTGGAGTACTAGTTTGGCATGACGTACTTCCGAATTGGGATTGATGAGTGGCTCCGCAAGTAGTGTTTGTTCTTTCTGGTGCCCTTCCAAATGGAGACACAAAAGTAGCAGCATCACATGCTGTCCTACCAGATGGAGATGGAATAACAGTTCCACATGTAGTACAAGTTCTAGATGGTGATCTCCCAAATAGAGATGGTGTTGTTTCTCTGCAAGTAGTAGTAGTTCCACTCAAAGTAGATGCCTGAGGGAAGTTAAGAAGCAAAGTGCCACCTTGCAGTTCAAACTTAATTTCAGCTCCTGGAGAATTGTTGGATATCCAAATACTTAGAGGCCCAGAAATTGGTGTGATTGTCACACTAAATTCTGGCTGACGAAGTGCACCAGAAGGTGCAGTAGAGCAAAATCTGTGGCCTTCATGTGGCAGTTGTGTTGGTTGGCACGTGTTACCTGCTGGACAAGTAAGAACTCAGGTCAATTGAGTGAGACCAAATGAAAAATATTAAGGGGAAAACATGGTACTAATGGAAAAACGCAGTCATACTAGAAATTAGAAAACATGGTACTATTGGAAAAACACAGTCATACTTTTGAAACATATGAAGTAGAAGAGAGGGAAGGGAAATGTTTCCTTTCTAGGTGTCTGGAGATTTCATACTTTTCAGAGACATTTAGGATTTTCCTATGGTTTACACTGGAAAATAGGTGAACAGCCAATGACTGATATAGACAAGAGGCCATCAATTTGTCCACTTTGATGGTAGTAGTTCCCCACCCTCTCCTACGAAAGTTGATCACACCACTTTTGAGAAATTTGATGCTTTCCACCCTAGGCACTTCACCTTCTCCATTCACCCTTTGCCTTCCACCCTTTTCCAGACACCAGCACCTATTTTGTACTGAAATCCTATGAATTCATTGTAAAGTGGGTGCCAATGCAGTAGTAGTTAAGAGGATCTGATTTAGTAGGATGATGGCTAAGTGAATATTTCCTACCAAAGAGGAGAGTAGAGACTACTCAATGGCCCTTTGTTGATATTCAACTTCCTCAAAATTTAGCCTCCTTTGATAAGAAGTCATTGCTTAGAATTCCTACGAATTTACTACCTATCAAGCAAAAAGGGCCTTTAGTGTTTAATTTGGGAAGAGGAAGTTGAGATCCATTTTTTATTTTGCACTTTTATTTGTCCTTCGAAGAGGATAAAAAAAGTCCTTTGCATCCTTTATACTAGAACAACGAAATCTTTCCAAACTTTCTCCTATGAACATCAGATAAGGAAAAGCAAGTCTTCTCCTTCTCCCGGACTTCTATTCCTCTCTCCACATCTATTTGCCCCTTTCCTCAGAGTTTGATTTACCAACAAGATAGTGGTGATCTGCTAAGTGACTAAGCCATTCTTAATAAAAATGAAAACCAACTGACACCATCACAAACAAAGTCGAATAAAAAATAGGGTCATGTAGATCATTCATTTGGGTTGTGTCTAAAAGAAATTTCTTTTGCGCTAGATAAATTTAGGGGAACTTGATGATGATGATGATGATAGATTCAATAACCATATTTACCATTTACCCATTAAAAAACACCAATTCAAAAGAAAAGCAGCCATCGACCAAAACTATTAAGCTATAGTGCAATGCACATCCCAAGACCACCCGAAAGCTATAATGCAACCAAAAACCAAAACCACTCTGCCCAAAACAACTCCTTGGATAACCAAAAACAAAATGGCATTCATCAAAGCACAACCCACTTCTCAAATAAATTAAATGACTGAAACACCAACTCAAAGGAAAATCGAACCGTCCATCTCTAGGATAACCAAGAATCCAAAAGCCATTCATGAGAAAGGAGAAAGAAGACCCAGGAGCCCATTGGCATCTTCCTAAACCAACTGCAAGTAACTTTGGGTCTGTTAGGACGAGAACAAAAAGAAAATGGAGAGCTGTTTTCTCCAAATCCAAACGAGTTTCCTCTCAAAATCAAATTCATGCATCTGTTTTTGCTCTTTCCTATTACCAACAACAGCATTTACGATTCACCCACGGAAATCAAGTTTGAAGGACCCAAACAAAGTCCAATTGGGAAAAAAAAAAAAAAAAGAAAAAGAAACCCATGCATTATAATCATAAGAACTTTCAAAAAGAGTAACCATTCAAAAGGTGAAAAGAAATTAAAGCAAGATTACTGGAATTCCTGTAGCCAATTAAGTAAAAGTAAAACAAACCCATGTAATATAATCATGAAAAACTTCTAAAAGAATGACTATTCAAAAGGAAAAAGGAAGAACTAGAACAATTTCAAGAACATAGAAAACAAGATTCCTGCAAGCAATTCTAGTAGCCTATAAGAACACAAAAAGAAACCCATGTTGCATAATCATAGTATCTTTCTAAAAGAATAACCATTCAAAAGAAACTAAGAAGAAGAAGAAAACTTTCACGAAGCTGGAAAGCAAGATTACTGGAATTCTACTAGCCAATGATAAAAGAGAAATGAAAGAGAGCAGGTGCATCCAAAATACAGTTTCTGCATTCCCCAATCGTCATTGCTATTGGAAATGGGTGTTTGCTTTGATAAATTGGAAATGGGTGTTGTTCTCCAAAATCACAAGTACGAGAGGAAAGCAGATTATCGCATGATTTTGCCGCCCAAAGACGGTTAGAAGAAGAAAGGGAGTGGTTTTTTCAAGAAAGTGGGCTTATGTTAGACTAGACCCACAGATACCTGGGGCGAAGGTTTGCGTTGGTCTATCAAAAGTGAAACTTGGGTTCGAGTCGTTTGGGTTGGGACTTGGATTCTGAAACCCATTTGGTTAGAATTTGGGTGCTATTTGTGTCCATAAGTACCTATGTATCACACACATAGATAAATCATCCGGTGCACACCTCGCGCGTGGATTTTATAATGAACATGACCTAGTGGGTCCTCACCTGATCACCAATCTGAATGGGTCACAATCATAAATCTGTACCGATTTATTGGAATTAAACCGTTGGATAGAGGTTCAAAATTTCTTTTTTATACAACTATGTAAAACTTGTGAGCGATGGATCAAGGAATTACATAGCTTCATTAGAGTAAAATCTCATGCAAAGTTAGGCCCATCCAGATCTTTCGATATTACTCCATCCCCTTGACTAATAGGCCTCAGTAGGTATTATAATAAGGTGTGCTTTGTTACCCAGGATACAAGGTGCTAAGGTGATCAGCTCTACACAAATATAAAGAATTGACCGTGATTCTTACACGTGGTCCAACGTATTTTATGGCTACATGGCCCACCTATGATCAAATTACTCCCCTCACATGCACTACACCAGAAAATACCAAGTGCACCCATCCGCTGATACTCCCTATGAAAATAAAATAAAAATAAAAATAAAAAGCTGCTTTATCTGGATTCCATGATCAACAGTGGGGCCTACAAAATTCGGATTGATGGCAATTCAAGGGTGTATGTGGGTGGGTGGGTTGGGGACTACGGATTGATCAAAGGGTCTAGGTAGGCTCACAGATTGGACCGCGATTCCTAAAACCTAATCCATGTGGGGTTTATTTTGATGGGCAAACTCAACCACCGGGAATTGATACATGACACAGTCAGCTTTGGCCCTGATTTCCTCCAGGGGGATCAAGCAAGCCCCCTGAACGGCTTGGATCCACAAATCAAATGGGTTCTGCCAAGTTATGACACCTGATAGATCAGTAAAACCGCCTTGTTTGGATTCATTTTTTAGCACACTTGGCCACTACAAATCAGATCAGAACATTTCAAAATAGAGGACTATAGGAAAATCTCAAATCAAGATCAAATATCATGAAAATAATTAGCAAGTTCTAAGGATCCCTACGTCAGAAATGGTAATAATGCTATGTGGTTGTGCATGGTGTCATAATGACATCCGAGATTCAACCAGAAAAATCAAAGTCTGATTCATTTAAAATTAAAGACGAAAGTATGGGAACTTGCTGAAATCCGCAGCAACAGTGCTCTAAAAATATTCTTCTAATTTAATTCTTTTTTATAGAAAATTTAGAAATTTGGGCCCTGCTAAAAGAGAATCTCAAGAGGAGAAGAGAAGAATTAAAATGGGAAAAAATGAGACCCGTGTGGGACCCACACTCCTTGGGTGCGACTCCAAGAAAGTGTACGGCCATGGGTGAGGTCCACACTTTGTTGCAAGCTCAAAGCTACTTTACTATATTTAAGGAAATTTAATTTTTTAATTTGAAATTCAAATTGAAGAAAAGAGTCCAATAAAAGGAAAAGAGCAGAGGCCAAGTAATTAAGCAAGAATGGAGATGGGGTCATGGTGGAAATTCCATAGAAAGAGAAAAAGAATTTACAGGGGCTATTTGTTAATTTAGCTGAGTAAACGAAGTAAGGTGAATGGTTATTTTAAAAAATAAAAAAAATGAAATGAGTTAAATCAATTCAATGATGAGATTTGTCTTTTAGTGAAGAGATAATATAATTTTTTAACTTTTTACGTTAAAAGTAGATATTTTTTTATTAGTTAGTAGGGTAAGAAAGTAGCATTTTGATTTTTTTTTTTTGTATAAAAAGGTAAAAGAATTTTTTTGAAATATGGTATTTTGGTTTGATTTTTTTGAAATATGGTATTTTGGTTTGACTCTTTTAATTTGTTGTTTTTTGAAATAAAAGATGACTTTAACTTAACTTTGAAGTAAAATTATCAAACACGCCGTAAAGCACAAGTAGAGAGTAATATTTGTAACAGAGTAGTGTAAGAGTTATAAATGTGTATTTTATATCGGTTCAATGGTGAATACATGTATATAAGTAATCTTACAAGTAGAAGTAGTTATTACATAGATAAGGGCATCTCCAATGTACCCATTAGCTTTTTATACTTTTAAGACTGCCATATAGGCTAGTTTTGAGATGTTAACAGCTCTTAGCAACTAACAACCATGTATAGATCCGATGGACATGTTTAGCTTTAATGTTAAATGTTTCGGAAGTCAATTTTGATACCCCACTGAAGGCTAAGCCAACACCGAATGTAGGTTTTAAGGGGTTGTCTAGAATGGATCTTACACAATCAATGTCAACAATAAAGTGTGCAAATAAACAACTACGTAGCAAAAATAAATTAAACAAAAGCACACACTATAAGAAAACATAGTTCTTATGTGGAAATCCAAACTGGGAAAAAATCACAACTGAAAATCAAGTACTATGAATCATACCACAGTTACAAAGAGATATATTCACAACCCTTATCCAATTCTAGCACAACCTAAAGACTTGTGTCTCTCCTTGCACAGCACCCTACTATAACGACTTCCTGCCATCCTTTATTACAGATTCAAGCAAATGGAAACCTTCTAGATGTTGTACTTGACTCCCTATAACAATCTTCTACGCTCAAAGATGTAGAAAATAGAGATCTCTAAAGCAGAACTTCAACACTTCAACTCTCCAATGAAAAGCTCTAGGGAAGATAATCTTCAATAAGCAGTTCTACAATAAACAATCTATACTTAGAATAATGAGATATGTGGTCCATACCTTAGGGTTAAGAAAGAACCCTCTTTATAGAGCCCTTTTGTTTCCATGGATTTCCAAATCGAGTCAATTGGGCTTAAATGGGTTTGAATGAACTCAAATGGAATTAGGCCAAACATGAAAGATGTCCAACAAGATAAAACTCACTCAATGCAACTAACATGATGCATAATTAATGTAAAACCATGAAAATATAAAATGCAAAAGGTCCTGGACTACCTAATAAGGTTCGAACCCGACCTAACTACCTATCCATGACCCAAACCCAAAGGGATTTGGGCTCAATTACCCTAATAACTTATTAATTAAAGTAAGACCAGTTCAATTACTATAAATCATAATTATCTAGGGTTGGGGCCTTACATTCTCCCCCTCTAAAAGAACATTCAGTCCTCCGAATGCAACTTACTTCTGGCAAAAGTTTTGGATACTTCTCTCGAACTTGCTCCTCGAGCTCCCACGTAGCTTCTTTGGATCCATGATGCTCCTAGAGAATCTTGACCCACTTGATCGTCCAGGTACGAAGCACTTGATCCTTGGTGTCAATGACACGAATAGGTCGTTCTTCATAGCTCGCGTCCGATTTCACTTGGATGTCATCCATCTCAAGAACGTGAGAGGGGTCTGGAAGATACTTCCTAAGCATTGATACGTAAAACACATTGTGGACTCCGGCGAGTTGAGGCGGTAGCTCTAACAGATACACCAAACCTCCAATGGACCAGTATATCGCAGAGCAAGCTTGCTTTTCTCCACGGAACCTTGGGATTTACTCTATCATCAAGCTAAAATTCGAGGACATTCTGTGATCGTTAGTGAAGCTCCTTTGCTTGGAACAATATTCTTTGGTTTGCTAAGATTGAGCTAGTACTCTTCATAAGGAGAAGCAACAGGACTCCGTAAGGCAAGTGACACTTCGCACCTTCCGTGAGCTAACCTGTCGATACTGCCGACTGTTGGAGTAATTCCTAACCATTAGGATACAATCAACAAGGTGTCTCACCAAGATAGCAGTACTAACCCATAAGATTATTCAACCGAAACAACGGCATCATAACACACATGAATAAGAAATCAAGGGTGAATATACATGGAGACAACTTGACAACAAGGATGTACGTGGGTCAAAGAAAAATTGAGAATACTATCATTGAAAGAAAGGAACAAGTTCTAAAGATAAGACTCACTAATACGAGAAGGGAGGGAATTTCAACTCATATTTAAAATGTGAGAGTCGACATTTCACGAAGTATAAGGAAACAAGTCCAATCGCAATAAGATAGAGAAGAAAACAAGGAGATTGAGAGAACAAAGAAGGAAAGCTCCAGCTCTAGAAGCTTCTCCCCGGTCGAAAGGAAAATCGCAGCTATCTGAAGAGAACAAACGGTTGAGCAGAGTAAGGTAGAAGGACCAAGAAAAGTCCGAAAAATATGGGTTTACAAACAAATAGTTGCATATGATCCATCATTTTAGATACTCAAGATGCTAGGAAAGTTCAACAAAGTATTCTGCAATTCAAGATATGGTGATGACAAAGTTGATAGGTGTAGTCGGGGCCATGAGTAGAGCACATATGCTCAAAGAGTAGTGAACTCTATACGTGGAAGTTTGGAATTCTAAAGGATATGCAGATCATGGTGGATAACATGAGCAAGGGAACGAGATATATGAAGAGTGTCATGATGAGAAATAGAAGACACTAGAGTTCAAATACTTGCATCAAAGGAATGGAACGTTATAGAGAAGCAACACAGGGTAGGGAGGAACAAGTCAAGCAGAATGGAAGGTTGAGTGAACTTAAATCCCCACTAAAGCAGAGCTAGGAAATGAAATTCAACTAGAAAGAGACAGGAAAGGAGATCAAGTGTCACAGAAAGGAGAAAAGAAAACATCAATCATCTTACTCACAGATGTCTCAAAACAAACAGGACAAAATCACTGAAGAGAGAGCAAGAGTCGAATAAAACTTAAATGGAAGAGTCACGGAAGTCACAACATGATGTCACACTAGGAGAAGCAAAGGTCGGGTACTGAGTATAGGCAAGACAACAGGACATCCACGAGAGATGACATATAAGCATCCTATTAATTGGTCACCGAGAATTTATCATGCTCTTTTCTGACTAAGATTTAGTTTCAATTCACATAGCTCAATTGCCTTTGCTCTATATGCCTTCGAACAATGCAATTTCTTTATTGTCAATTAACATCAAAGTTCCAACAATTTACCAAGCAAAGAAACTTAGGATCCTCATTAAAATGTGCTCTAAATAAACCTTCAAGAAGTTAGGCCATATAACAATCTCATCCATCATATGATTGAGAACTTCTAATCAAATCTGAATATTTAATTATCTGATTATATCTGTTGGATCAGTTCCATTACCTGCATCTTCACACAACTCTATTGGCTCTTCAAAAATCAAGAAATTTTCACAAGACTTAGAAGTTGTGCTTACGTTGATCTGTCCACTCAAAAGATCATTTTCCCCAAATAAATTAGTAAGTGAAGCAGCAATTTCAGAATTATTCTTTACAACTCTATGATAACATTTGTAAAACCACAAGGAGCTTTGAGTCTGGGTAACCGACCTCAAACTTAGGCAACTAAAGAAAATCTTAAATTCTCTGAATCACCTAACATTTAACTCGATGTATGATAGAACTTAAAACTGCAACTCATCAAACAAAATTAATGTCTCTTCAATAAATAAAATCAATTAATCCTCAAAAGGTGAAGAAAAGTCCTCGTAGGATTATCATGAGTACTAACATATTGGAATACACCAAAATATCAACAATAGTTATTACCACATATTAGTTTATGTACGGAGTAAAGATTTGATTCCTCAACCCACGAATATATTTGAAACACTCATCAATCTAATAATCCATCAAGAACCCCTAACATCCAAATTTAATCTTAAGAGTTGGTCGTCAAACCTTTTACCCTCAAGCTTGAGATTGAAATAATCTATCCTCAAGTCAACTTTTAGAAGCTAACCCCCACCCTGAAACTAATTGAATAATTCATCAATATAAAGCAGTAATTAATTATGTTCGATGACCACCTAATTAAACTGCTTAAATTAATATACATCTGAAGGGTGCCAGCTGTATCCCGACAACGATACCAATATCGGTTTAGAACTACTAAGGAAAATAAATTCGGAATCTTGAGTCAAAACTCATGTTCAACCACAATCTCGGAAACTATCTCAAATAGCAATCACACAACTACTATGACATCTACAAGTAAAAGAAGAACAGAGAATGAAAATAATAGATAAAGATCACCCTTGCTGACTCCACTTGTAGCTTGATTCTGGTGAGGTTGCAGAGCTAATTGCTGCTGCTGACACAATAAAGCATCGTTGACGTTTTTCTTCCTTGGACATTTGCTCGCCGATGCTCGATCGAACCACAACGAAAGCAGGCTCCAATCTTTCCCCAGCATTTGGTTGTCTCATGGACCTTGCCACACAAATCACACACTGGTCTCTTGGAACTACGATCCTTGATCTTTTGCTTCTTCCACTGTCTACGGTTTGAAAGTGCAATAGCTAGATCTCACCAAGTCCTAGAGGGGGGGTGAATAGGACTATTAAAAATTTCTTTCCAAGAATTAGGTTTTATTAGTGTGCAATCTGAAGGATTAATTAAGATTGAGAGTCCCCAAGAAGATTAGGAGAGATGTTCAGAGTTGTGAGTGCTTACAATGTGTAGAAATGCAACTAGAATAACGAAGGTGTAGCTTAGAAATGATGATCAACACAAGTGACAAGAATACAAGGCAACATCCACACACAACAAGCAATAAACACAGTGATTTATAGTGGTTCGGTCCTAGACCTACATCCACTCTCAAGAGCAATCTCTCTTGGTTCCACTAAATATGAGGTACTTACATAACATACACCTCTTGCAACAATTTTTTATTCGGAGGTTTGTCTTCCACCAACTGGATTTTTTGATCAGGTGGTTGATCCTTGATCTAGTCGACTAACTACAACAATTTTTTGATGCGGTGTTTGTCTTCCACCAAATACAGCAAAGAGAATTGAAATATTAAAGAACACCTAAACAAGGAATTGTATACCTTGGTTTTGAGTGGTGCTCTTGATGCTTGAAAGACTACCTCCAAACTTTGACCTCTTGTTCTTGCTCCTTGATGATAAAGATCTTCAAATGAGTGTTCAGCCAAGGGAAGAGGTTTTAAGAGGGTTTGGAAGGCTAAGATATTCTCTCAGATTTAATGAAGCCTTTCCTAAATGGCCAACTACTCTTCTTGGAACAATAATGGCACTTTAGGTGTTGAAGAGTAGGTGGTTGTGGGAGCTCTAAAGATGGTTTTACTAGAGGTGTAAAGGCTCAGCTATGGTGGTGATTTTCTTAGTAATAAAGTCTGTAGTTGGAGCAAAGGAGAGGTCCTCTTTAAATACAGATAAGCTCCAACGGATAGATCTACGGCTGAGAACAGAATGGTCTACGGCTTAGCCGTATGCTCTGACAACATCCAACGGCTAATTTGACCAGATTCAACGTTATTCCTTCTTACGGTTAAGATTACGGCTTAGCCGTAAATCCTTATACGGCTTAACCGTGAATACCTTTCGGTCTAGCCGTGGGTCAGCCGTAAGCTGAAATCTCCCAAAAACGCTCTCTGGAAAGTGACCCGTAAACCTTACGGCTTAGCCGTGAATCATACTACGGCTTAGCCGTGAAGGCCTTAAGGCTTGGCCGTAAGATCAACCATAGGCATTATATGGCCAAGAGCACTCTCTGGACTGTGGCCCGTAGATTTTACGGCTTAGCCGTGAAACATACTACGGCTTAGCCGTAACCCTTTTTCGGTTCAGCCGTAGGGTCAGCCGTAGAACAAAATGATTCAAAATATACTCTTTGGAGAGTGAGCCGTAGGATTTACGGCTTAGCCGTGGTCCAAGCCGTAGTACACAGACAGGGTGTTTAGAAACACTTTTTCCCATTCTAATTCTATGGATATTAAGGGGTAATGTTACCTTATCCCTTGGCACTCATAGAGGATCGTCTTGATATAACTTGATCTACCTTGAACTTGTTTGATCTTCATTGATGGACCTTGAGCCTCCTTGATATGGCTTGATCTTCATTGATGTAGCTTGATCTTCCTTAGTGCAAGACTAGACTAGGGTCACGTAATTGACAACACATTCTTACAATAACACTAACACGGTTCTCCTTAGAAGATGGTGCATTCCTCTTAGATTTCTCCTTTAGGACATCTTGCAACCACTCCTCCACTACAGTTAAGTTCTATTGCAGCTGAGCTTGCCTTTCCATTATTGTTACTATTTGTACTTGCATTGCAGCTTGAGTTTCACTGATCCTTATTATTTGCTCCATCATCATCATCATGAAGTGCTCCTCTGTTGTATATGTAGGACAAGGAGGTGGAGGCGGTGGAGGATCAACACCCTTTGTCTCCACATTGTCATGGTCATCATCTCCCACGTTGTTACCTGTTCCCAGTCCAGAAGCCATCTATTTGCACTATAATAGTAATTAGTCTCGTTCGACGCTAATACAGAAAATAAACTATAAATCCTTATGCAAAAATCTATCCCCCAACTAAATCTATCGTATCCTCACCATGTTTCCTAGGGTTGCTAAGTCATTTAATTGACTTATCAATGCTCTGATACCATACTTACGTATGTCACGCCCCGAACCCGAGATTTGGGGATTTGTTATGAGTTCCGAGGAATGACACACGTACCCGTGACAATTCGTGCCATGACCAGGCACGTACGAACTATCACAAGGGTGATCCCATAGGTACGTGTGAGGAATATCCGCGAACACGTATTATCGAGATGAAAATTTAAGTGGAAACCTGGAGATTTCACCTGTAATTATATCATGAGCATCCATAAAATATTCATCTTAATCATTTATATAAACACATTCTGTTAATTAACCCAACTACATGCATCAATATGAAAGTCTAAAATAGTACAAATAAGTCCAATGCCAAGATGAACCCTAAGTCTATCCCAATATGTCCATGTTGCGCACTGTTGAGAAAAATCAGGAAAAGATGTCTTCCTCATTCTACTCGTTTATATCCCAAGGTAACGCTGGGGTTCCCTTCAGGGGTGCACTGAACGTTGGATTGGCATGGGGTACTGTACCTGTAACACCATGGAAATTCTAGTTAACACGACGGTTAAGGAAAGATAAGGATACATGAGCTTACCATGATAGATCAATGGAATTAAAGTGATATACTGATTAAAAGAGATTAATATTGAAATCTAGGCACTAAAGCATATGAGTTAGTATGAATAAGGAATCATGAATAAAGTATACATCATACCAAAATGGCAACCACATTCGCTATCTCCTCTCTAAAAGAGAGTAAACTGATCCTTGAGAAACCACTAGCGGCCGGGCCAGGACCGACTAGCTGCCCGCGAGAGCATCGACTCACTCTCCTGATACTACTACAGTAGGCAACTAATAAAACACTCCTATGGGGTCCCGTTGAACCTCCTATGGGGAATAAGCCAAGTGGCGCCGACTCTAAACATGTCGGAAATAATCTGATGTCCTTACTTACTATATACTGATCTGTTTATACTAATACGAGAAGGTAACTCAACCTAGTTGAAGATATCAACCATAGGTTCACAACTAAATAACTGATTATCATTAATGCAACTGATATAAATCCTTATGTGGAGGTCAAGGTTATTGTCAATATGAATGCAATTAGATTATAGGGTTATCAATGACAATTATTAGCCAATCCTATACTAGATAATCCGAGTTTCCAAGGTCATTCAATACAGTATATTCATAAGACATTCGGAGTCCCAATATTACCATCCTAGGTGTTACCTCATATATGTAAAGGACACTCCATCTTATGTCAACACCCATAACGTGACATTGAAAACTAACCGGAGAATCAAGAAAAAAAGAGTAACAGCTCAACACTCCTTCTCCTCTGTATTTATTCACCATTGGGCTAGTTGAGGTAGCAAGGGATCCAATTCTATGGTCTTCTATGGTCTTAGGTTAAACCTACAGCCTATAATAAGTGTGGGTGAATACCTTGGTCTCTTCCTAAGGTTTAAGGGAGTAACCCATCATTAGGCTATCCCGTAGACTATAGAAAGTCCATAGTCAAGCACAGAATTCATTTTGGAGCACTTCTCTAAAAAGTTACAGGTCAGGCATACCTGACCGGTCGGATATGGGTCCGACCGATCAGTCGCTCCCAGAAAGGAAATTCGACCGGTCGGGCTGGGTGACCGACCGGTCAGACTACCTGAGGGGCAATTCGACCGATCGAGCTTCAGGACCGACCGGTCGGCCCTGAAGCACTCTGTTACGGGAGGGTTTCTATTCCACTGATTCCTCTCTTCCCATACACCATTCTACCTGCAATAAAATTCACCTACAAGCTTCCATTCCACACCCTTGGGTTTCCTAAAAGACCATTATCAATTTATCCATCCTAAATCACCATAAAACACTAATCAATCCATGTGTTTTCCATTGAGCTGTAAAAAAGGGTAAAATTACAAATCTCATCAAGGATCAAGAAATAAAGCCATGCATATAAAGATAATGTATCCTTATACTTGCCTTAAGCTTGGTGCTTCACTCAAATCGATTTGCCCCTTGTTTGGATGGTGAAGGAGGCTCCTCTAATGAAAATCTAACACATGTATGAAGAAGAATGAGAATGGAATGCATGCATGCTAATAAATGGGTTCTCTTAACCCTCATGGAACTCAATAACTCAAGGGGAAAATGGGATTCCTTACCTTAAGCTTCGAACAAGCAAGAGGACGAGGATGGTGCCTTGATTTTAACGATTCCAACAAAGAGCAAGGAGAGAATGGAGAGGAAAACGACTCCAGCCTCTAGCATGCAAGTCTAATCACCAAGGAATGAGGGCTAGGAAGATGAAGAAGATGATGGAAGAAAGGGGGAAAACCAGCTACAACGCGAGAATGGAGGAATAAAGAAGAACGAGGGTTGTTGGTGGGTTAGGGTTTTTATAAAGGTTGAAATTCTGGAAATTACAAACAGGCCCTCTTGTTTCCATGGATATCCAAATCGAGTCAGTTAGGCTTAAATGGGCTTGAATGAACTCAAATGGAATTGGGCCAAACATGAAAGATTCCTGCAAGATGAAACTCACCGAATGCAACTAACATGATGCATAGTTAATGTAAAACCATGAAAATATAAAATGTAAAAAGTCCTGGACTACCTAATAAGGTTCGAACCCGACCCAACTATCTATCCATGACCCAAACCCAAAGGGATTTGGACTCAATTAACCTAATAACTTATTAATTAAAATAAGACCAATTCATTACTATAAATCATAATTATCTAGGGTTGGGGCCTTACAGCACCTTTCCCTCCAAACCAGTTCCTAAGGTATGATCTCTTACCCATTTACAAATTTTTTGGTTTGATGGAGTCAAGGAGACTTTTATCTCAAGCATGTACTCATTCTCTCCATGCTTTCTTCATGCATGTCATTTTAGGGCTAAGACCATTGGGTCTCTTCTCAAGTTAAACCAAGAGAAGAAATACTAATTTGAACTCTAAATCAAAGGCAAGTGTAACCTAATTGTTGCTGAATACATGTTGGTAACTTTTGATTATTGTAAATTTTTGAAATCTAAATTTCATTTCCAGTCCCTTTATGTGTTTAAAATGCATGATTAGATTGTTTAAGTGAATCATGAAGTAAATTTAGAAACATTAAATGATTCATTGAAGTAGGAATGACTTCTTGAAAAAGGTGGCAGACATGTACTCAGAATCCCAGTATTATGGGTTGAAGAGGAGCATTTTGTAATTGAACCGGTTTTAGCACAGCTAAGCTATAAAATGTATTACGGTTAAGCCGTAAAGACCTAAAAGTCTAATAAAAAGATGAAAAGTCAAAACTTTTGTTCTATGGCCCAGATTACGGCTAAGCGGTAGCCAAGCCGTAGGATATCCATGGTTGAGCCATAAATGCAGGTTAAAATTAGTAAAAACCATGGCTAAGCCATAGGCATTCCACGGCTAAGCCTTTAGGACACAAAAGTTTAGGCTTAATTAAGGACATTCATGTGACTTTGTAGAGCCTTAATTCCTTAGAACCTTTAACCTAATCATATGGCCCAATGAAAAGTTACTTAACATGATGTGTCTTGAGGGCTAGCACTCATTTATGCAATGTTGTTCATTTGTATAACACCTCCCCATACGTATTGGTTTAAGGAACTTTGATACATTTCCCCCACACAATGTGACACCAACTAGAGACAACTATGTATCAAAGAACTTAAAACTGCATCATCATACATGGTTAGAAATAATGAATGAATGTTTTAGGATAAGCTTGTAAGTTACCTTGATCTACTAATTTAAATTGCATGGCATATTGAAATCCTTATAATTGTCCTCTCCTATTGAAATGGTTATGAAATAGTCTTAATATGAATTGTTTAGAGTTCAAATGTTTCATTATATTCAGAAATCTTGTTGTTAACATTGAATTGAGTAAGAATGAATTGAACTTATAACAAATTCTTTACAATGAAGCGAATTGCACGAATTACTCAATTTCAATTATATGATTTGAAATGTCTGACTCGACTCAGCTTCAACCTTATAATACCCAAAGGGGTTGACTTTAGTACAGTAGATTGAAATGGTGCTGCTGCAATGTGCCTTTTTAGCTTCCGGACTCCATGAATGTAGGGACCCAATTATACGTTTGGGTAGGGCATTGGAATTCCCAATGCAAAGATATCTATTGGGAGGATATAGCAAATATAATAGCCAAATAATAAAGTATTTCTTTTAATTGATTCTTATATCATGCTTTATTCAATCCACAACATGCCTAATATACTAAATTGACTTCCATGATTAACTATTAATAATTCTTTTAAATACAACGTGTGTTATTTTAATTATGCTTATACTTTATTGCATAGTCCTTTCATACGTTGTCTAACGGTGTTATAGACTCGTATTCCAATTCCGATCTTGCAAAATCGAGGAGACTCAAGAAGAGGCCTACGGGGTCCCTTCAGGCCTCGATGAGTGGACAGCAGAAGTGATTTGATTGATCTCATTTACAGAAAGCGACATGATCATCTTTTGGCTTTCTTATTTTGGGATTTTGGATTCATTAGGGTTTCATGACATTTGCACTAGCTTTTCCATGTAGTTCATGATTCCCCATATTTTTGGGACAATGTATATTTTGTTATTGTCCGTAAAATTTTATTCTCTTTTGTAAAGACATGCTTACTTGCCCTTGTACAAACTTCTATACGTATATATCATACTAATCATGTAGTTATATTCTTCTTTTTATTGGTGTTTTAGTTTCTACTGTTTCATGAATGGATACATTGGAAATGTTTAACTGTTAAAGAAAAAGAAAAAAATTTACAAGTGATATTGATAGGCTTCCGCGTGTTAAATACTTGTACAGATGTCCATTAATGATACCTTACATGTGTAAGTAATGTGAATATCCCTTATATAATTCTACTTATACTCCGGTCTATGTGTGGATTACACGAGAGTACACATGTAACGCCTTAGGATTAACTCTAATCTAAAGATTTTCGGACTCGGGTTGTGATAAGATGTCTTAAAAAATCTTCAAACCAGTATTCATCTTGTTCAAAGAAACTTTCGTGGAATCTAACTCAGACAATGCAATCTTTAATTTATCAATCAAGTCTTCTTTCTCAGCCTTAACAGTCTGCAAATCTTTCTTCAAAGTCTCAAACTCTTTCTCAACCTTCTTAAAATCATCTTTCAGTGAACCATATTTGTGACTCTCAGTAGTCAACTTATTAGTTAAGAAGTTTTTCTGTTCCTCCAAGAGATGAACCTTTGATTTCCATCTTTTAACTCATTCTTAAGAGATAAAATCTCTTCCTTACACTTTAGGGCATATTTTTCAAATAACTTGCTCATCTCGATAGACTTTTCTAGTAAATTTCCATATTCTGTTTCGCAATCATCTTCTTCATCTGAAATTCCATAATCAGCATTTGTAACACTCCGACCCAGCTTAACCTCGTTTAGCACCTAATTACGGTTGTTTTAATTGGAAATTGTGTTTTGCTTTTGTTTTGGATTCGTCGCGGGTCATGGATAGTTAGTTGGGTTGAGTTTGACCTGGATTAGGTAGATCAAGCCCTTTTTCATAATTTTAGCTTTTTTCGACATGGTCATTTTTACATCATCTTAATTTCAACGCGTGTCTTTCGTTGAGCTCATTAACTTCTGTAACTACGTCGTTGGTAACTGAGTCGTTTGACTCCGTTGGACCCGGATTTGACTCAAACTGGAAATTGTTTTATGACTTGGACTTCAGTGCAATTCTGTCTTAATAAAAGCCATTCCACCGCCTCAATTCTCTCATTCTCTTCTCTCCTCTCACGTTGTTCTCTCGTTGAAGGCTCTCACTCTCTCACTCTCTTGAGTCTTCTCCACCCATCAAGCCAAAAGAGGGGATTTTGCTCTTTCGTTTTTGGTGCTTGGATTGAAGTGAGTTGAGGCCTCCTCCATCTCCCTCATTTTCTTCTTCTTGTTTCCATGCCTCTATGTCTATGCTCATGATGCTTCCTTCCCCTTCTCATGCATGCATGCTAGCAGTGACTGGTACTGGATGTGAATTGAGCCCCAAGGATAGCAAGTGGTTTGTTGGAACTCCCTTAAAGCAAGTATAACCATAATTGTAAGAACCCATGTTGGTATTTGTATGATTTTATTTACTTCACGTGAGTTTGCAGACAAAACATGTTTACAGCCCAATTTGCTAGCATTCTTCCTTTCTCTGTTAGAAATATGCATATCTGATGTCTTTACATGTTTTCTGTAGTTGATTCAGAATTCAACCCGTGCATGTACGGCTAAGTCTTAAATCGCCTACGGCTTAAAGTCCAGAGAGGGTAAAATCCCAGTTTTCTTCTACGGCCAGGACACGGCTAAGCCGTATATTGCCCTACGGCTAAGCTGTATCTCAGCTGTGACCCAGCCGTAGATGAGTGCAGGGTGTCTTCTTTGGAATGAACTGAAGGTGATCAAATGACAGACCTTCTATGGCCCAGCCACGGCTAAGCTGTAGAACAGCACACGGCTACGCCGTAGAATGAAATACGGGTGAACCGTAATTGCGAGTGAACAGTAAAGGGAACCTCGGTGGAGCCGCAGTGCATATTACGGCTAAGCCATAAGATGCTTACAGCTAAGCCGAATGTTTACCTACGGCCAAGCCGTACCAACCCTGGAAAATGAATAACAAGGATATGTGTAATGAAAAGATCGATATGACCTTCATGATAGAATATAGAGCACCTAGACTTGTCCAATGGTATGAATGTATGACATGAATGATCTAGAGGGCTGTGAATCATTCATGCACGTTATCCAGTTGTGAAGTACCTCCTCATGGGTGTTGGTTTAAGGGACTTCGGTGTACCAGCTAATACAATGCAACACTAGACAACGGTGCATCGAATAACTTAAAACTACATCATCATGCACGGTTAGAAACACTGGATAATTAGATTAGAATTGACTAGTAAATGAAGGTGATTCTATTTAGTATGATTTGCTTGCATAACATGTTGTATGTTAGTCATTGATCTCTACTCTTTAACAGATCATTGCATATCACATCAAAAGTCATCCTATGTGTTCACCTTGAGTATATATGTATGTTTGTTATTGGATGTACACACACGATATGCTTGTCATGATCTACTTAGGGTTTTCATGATTGACTCTGTATGGTCAGGCACTACTTAGCCTCAGCCTTAGGATCCCGACGGGGTGAATTTGGTGTAGTTTCATGGCCTTGCTGCAGTAAGGAAACGTCTTGGGGAACCGGACCCCAAGAACCAGAGACCCATTTGTACCCTGGCCCGGACAATGGTGTTCTCTGCACGATATAAGATCCCTCTTTTGGGAGCATATGGCAACGTAGTCGCCAACTAGTTATGTACACAGCATGTATACATTGATTCGTATTGCATATTCTTTCTTTCACAATAGCTTAGTATACGAATGTACCTACTTTGATTTACATGACTGTCTTTATTCTATTCTATTAGACACAGCATGCGTTAACTGTTATGGTTTATACTTTGCTGAATCGTTGTATTCACGAGTTGTTTGTGGTGTTGCAGGCTCAGATACCCCTGCCGACCCCCCGTCGGTCGGCCAGACTCCAGATGAGACCCCCGAGGCCCCATCAGGCCTAGAGGAGTGAATGTGATCACTCCCTCGGAGAGCGTCTTGGACATCCATGGCATGGCATAGGAGTCTTCCTTTTTTTGAGATCTATCACGCTTGTATATGTCAGTTCATTTTCATATTTCTCTTCTTGAATTGTGTAGTTTAATGATTTGATATCTACAGCTTCCGCGTGCATGTTTAGCATGTGTGAACTTCCCTTGTGCATGTGCATTTAGACCAGATCTACGTGTACAGGCACGAGAGTACGTGTTTCATCAGTTTGGCTTTTGCTAACCCCCGGACTCCTGGGCTCGGGTTGTGACAGCATTCTCCACTATCATTAGACACAGTGGACCTAGCCATAAAAGCCATGAATTTTCCATCCACAATATCTTTAGGATTAGGTTCAAGATCTTTCTTTTCCACTGAAGAATCATCGTCCCAAGTTTTCAAAGCTTTGTGCTTGGGATTCTTTTTCCTTTTAGGACAGTCACTGGAATAATTACTATAACCTTGACAATCAAAACACGTGATCTTTGTTAAAGTCATCTTTTTCTTAGATTTTGATCCCTTCCACTTAGATTTCTTAGCCTTCGTGAGTTTTTGAAACTAAATCAATAACCCAGTGATATCATCATCAGAATCCGAATCAGTTTCAATTTTCTTTTCAAGTTTCTTTACTAATGTTGACCTATAAAAAATTACAAATGTTGCAACGAAGACATTACAAGTAAATTCCAAACCAAGTACACATAAACCTTGGGATTGTGGAATGGCAAGCCAAGTGTTGTATCCAGACGTTCAGAGCTGGTGTAATCTACTCAGAGGACATCAAATGAGCTCAAAATGCAGCATGTCGGACTTCAACGTTACTAGACTTCATTTCGTCACTCAACTTACTAAATACCAAATTCAGGGTTCATTGGCTCAAAAACTAGGGGTCACTAAACACACTCAAGGTTCTGGATTACCAAAGTGGATGAAAATCACATGGCAACTCCAAAGCCTGCTTGGGAATGATGTTTCAAAGTTTCAAAGTATTTGGACTTCATCTTAGCTCAAACCAAGCTTTAGTGACTGTTTACGAGCTCCTTGGAGGTCACCATGGAAATTGACACTTCTACATGTCAAAGCAAACTCAAATTTGGGGGAATGCCTTCAAATATATTCAAAGACTATCTTTTAAAGTTTTAGAAGATTTAGACATCATTTGGACCCAAACTCAGCTCGGGTGATTGCCTACTAAGCTTTGTGGGGTCACTGTACAAAGTGACACCTCGTGAAGATCAAATCAACTGAAACTCCTGGAGAAAGCTCAGATTATGCTCGATGGAAGCTTTGTAAAATTTCAAGTCAAACGAACATCATTTGACCCAAAAGTCTACAAACATGTCAACTTTGGGTTAGTGACTCCCAAGCCATGGGGTCACTAACCAAAGTCCTGCTTCTCGACATCCAAAATAGATGAAATTTGGGCATAAAGCTTTAATCATGGTCAAGGGAGATCCTACATATTTTCAAGTCAAAAGGACTCCGTTTGGTCCTACATCCACTGCAAGTCAGCTTAGAAGACAGTGACCTCGGAGCCATAGAGGTCACTAGCCAAAATACTACTTTCAGAGAGCCATAGCTAAAGAACTTGGAACAGATATTCAAAATATGTTTCAAATAAATTTTTCAAAATTTCAAGTTAATTGAACGACGTTCGGATAGAAAACAAGTTAACTACCTACAGTGTGGAGTGAATAGTGACTTAGAACATGCAACAAGTGGGCCACTGTGTGAAGTCCTACTTCCACAAATTCAAACTGCATGAAATTTGGATGAACATCCAAGATAGCCCCTCTAAGTTTCAAACCAAACCGAGGTCATTTGGACCTCAAACAGCTGAAACAAGGGCCCATTTTTTATGAAAAGTCAATAGGAGAGTTAACCAACTTTAGAAGGTCAAAATGGGCTGAAATCTCTGTGACACACTCAAAATAATGTCAAAAAGCATCCTACCAAGTTTTGTGAAGATTGGACATCATTTAGGTCCAAACAGGCAAAAATAGGTCTCATATGCAAAAGTCCAAAAAATAGGCCTTGGGAGTAATTGTGGCCCGAGATCAACGGGGGAGTTAACAAACTTTTGAAGGTTAAAATGGGCTAAAATTTCTATGACACACTCAAAATAGTGTCAAAAGGCATCCCTCCAAGTTTCATAAAGATTGGACATTGTTCGGACCCAAACAGGCGAAAATGGGTAGTATATGCAAAAGTCCGAAAATGGGGCTTAGGAGTGACTGCGGCTGCGATCAATAGGGGAGCTGACCAACTTCCGAAATTCAAAACAAGCTGAAATTTCTATGACACTCCCAAAATAGTATCAAAAAGCTCCCCTCCAAGTTTCGTGAAGATTGGACATCTTTTGGGCCCTAAACAGGCAAAAACAATTCACATATACAAAAGTCTAAAAATGAGCCTTGGGAATGACCGCGACCCACGGTCACTCCCACCTGTGACTTGGTTCTAGATGGTTTCTGGGAGTTATGTCACTTTATTTCAAAGCATAACTCCGTTACAACTGCTGGGAACCATCTCAACTCCCCCTAAAGCCTATAAAAGACACATTTGAACTCTTAAAAGGGGACAGAAGCAAGAGAGGACACTAATAGTGAAGGAGAATACATACAGTGAAGAAAAACAACAAGTGCAAGTTCCTAAACCAAGTTCCAGAGCTGGAAGCAACTTCAAACAAGCCACAAAGCATTTTTAGTACCCTAGCCTACTCCTTCGTCTTCTCATTCTCACCAATTCAAGGCGAGAAGTAATTAAGAGAAGAGGAAGAAACATGTACCTCACTAATGAAAGCATATGCAAGGGTTACCTGGATGACATCTTTTTCCTTTGGTTTTCTCACTTGAGAGGCATTCTAGGCCACCATGGTAGCTGTAAACTAGCTTCCTTAGGCTTTATTCTAACCCTTGAAAATCATAGGGTCAGAATGACACAACTTTGGCTTCATAAAGTGCCTTTTTCGGATTTGTACAAAAATTGCTTGTAAACCAAAAAGTGATGATTATCAGAGGTTTAAGTTGATTCCACGGCCAAAATCTAGCACTTATGGTGGCCATTTGTCACGCCCCGAACCCGAGAATGGGGGATTTATTGTGGATTCCGAGGCATAACACACATACCTGATCGCACTTAAAAATGGTGTGGAGATGTGTAATGGATTCAATGTTCGACATTCATGCATTTCAAGCGTTAAGAAGAATAGGAATTAACTACAGTTCATCATTAATTTTCCTTTGTTTACATGGGTTCTAATGCCCTGACTACGGGGATGCAGGTTGTTTATACAAGTTTATAAAGTTTACAGCCCCTCCCTAAAGTCTTAGATGTGATCTCTATTCGGAAATTACAAGAAAAGTGTACATAGAGTGAGAAAATGCAAAAAAAAAAAAAAAGAAAGAAAAATGGGGGTGACCATGACCCATGGTCACTGCCCCAGGCCAGTGACCGTGAGGTCACTGTTTGCCTCCGTTTTTCGTGCTGTTTGTGCTGGTTCTTCTTCCAACTTTTTCCAAGTGTTGAAACTCTCTTTTATGGCATCTTGGGGTGTTGAATGACCATTTGAGAAGATCGAATTCAACTATGGAATCGATTGAAAACTTTGTAATTCATCATTCTTATTTACGGACTATCTTTTGTGGTCAATTCCGAAGAGGGCATTACAGGAAGCCAAAGTTGTGTCATTCTGAACCTATGATTTTCAAGGAACAAAATGAGGCCCAAGGGGCTCGTTCACAAACTCTATAATGGCCAAGAAATCCCCCCCCCCCCCCCCCCCCCAAATGAGAAAAACAAAGATGACAACGTCATCCTTCGAATAGTCGTCACTGCACGTACATAGTGTGCTCTTGTAATTACCCCACCCTTCTCCTCTTCCTCTGAGTCTTTTTGCTCACCTTGGTGACTAAAGAAGGAAGGGAATGTGTCACAACCTGAGCCCAGGAGATCGGGGGTTAGCAAAAACCTAACCAGCAACACATGCACTCCCGTGCATATGCACTTAGACTCGGTCTAGATGTACATGCACAAGGAAAAACACACGTGAAACAAGTATGCAGAAGCTACAAGTATCAACATGTGACACGAGACACACAAGAAACGAAAGGAATGATATCCAAAGACTGACATAAAAATCGAAACATACAAATTGGGATCCAAGTACAATGTATCAAACATGAGTACAATCAATGACATGAAAAGAAAGAAAGCAATATGCATGCATGCAGAGAATAGTCGCACTCTGGTGGAGTGATAACACACACTCCG
Source organism: Sextonia rubra (assembly GCA_037013555.1). Lineage (NCBI taxonomy): Eukaryota > Viridiplantae > Streptophyta > Magnoliopsida > Laurales > Lauraceae > Sextonia > Sextonia rubra. Next base: position 16,306,136 of record JASUAD010000011.1, read on the forward strand.
CAACTTGAAGAGACAGCTGGAGTCTCCCCTGCAAACTGACGACCGACAGGAACACGGTCGAGGGTACCTAAGCTTGCAACACCAAGGACAACTCATGAATACGACCATTCAGCAAAGTATAGGCAGTAACAAGTTAACACGCGTGGTTTCTAATATAATAAAAGACATAAATAATCATAACATGTCAATGTAGTAGTCTAGGCAGTTGTGCATTCAAATTAACATATGCTCCGTGAATCAATGTGTAAGTACATACTAGGTGGTTACTACGTACGCCATATGCTCCCAAGGTAGGGATCGTATAAACGTGCTGAGAACACCATGGGCCAGATGGGTCTCAAGTTCCTGGGGTCCGGATTCCCCAAGACATTTCCTTACTGCAGCAAGGCCATATAACTATACCAAAGTCACCCCGTCAGGATCCTAAGGCTGAAGCTCAGTAGTGCCGGACCATATGGAGTCAAACAAACATACAAACAAACATAAGCATATGCATAACTTATCATAACGTGCATATCATACTGTGTGCATAGCATAACATGTATCTCTTATTAGAACGCGACAATGCAAGAGGTCATACGAATGAAACAATCAAATATATCAAACTGAACAGAGCAACAACAATATAATGGATGCCAGCATAGTAGAAAGCATGCAGGTAACTAAGGATAAAGACATATCAACTAACGTGTATCAAATAGTAGGATCGAACATGCAAAACCGCTGTTCCACTTGGGATTAACCATGGACAGAGCTAGAAATATCCAATCGTGTGCCCCAGCGTAGAACGCGTATAAGAGGGCAAGAACCAAAATCAATATGCCATGCAATCAGATTATCTTTCAAGAATCACTATCTCTTACTAGCCAATCCTATTCTAGTTATCCAGTGTTTCTAACTGTGCATGATGATGTAGTTTTAAGTTGTCCGATGCACCATTGTCTAGTGTTGCAGTGTATCTGGAATGTGCACCGAAGTCCCTTAAACCAACACCCATGGGGAGGTGCTAAGCAACCAGATAACGTGCATGAACGATTCGCAGCCCTCGAGATCATTCATGTCATACATTCAAACCATTGAGTAAGTCTAGGTGATCCACATTCTATCATGAAGGCCATATCAGTCTCTTTCTTACGCCTATCCTTGTTCTTCATGTTTCAGGGGTGATACGGCTTAGCCGTAGGTGAACTTACGGCTTAGCCGTAAGCATCTTACGGCATAGCCGTAATCTACACTGCGGCTCCACTGCGGTTCCCTTTACTATTCATCCGCAATTACGGTTCACCCGTAATTTGTTCTACGGCTTAACCATGTGCTATTCTACGGCTTAGCCGTGGCTGGGCCATAGAAGGTCTACCAATTGCTTGCTTTCAGTTAATTCAGAAAAAGGCACCCTGTATTAATCTACGGCTGGGTCACGGCTGAGCTATGGCTTACCTGTAGGACAATATACGGCTTAGCCGTGTCCTGGCCATAGAGGAAAACTGGGTTTTTCCCTCTCTGGACTTACGGCTTAGCCGTGGTACACACGGAAGTCTTTCCGAACTGATTACAGAAACATTGAAACATAAATAAACGGACTCAAACACATGTAATAGAGGGAAATAAACACAAGATGGGCTGTAAACATCATTCATAAGCAAGAATACTCAACGTAATCACAATCAAACACATACCCACATGGTTTAGCCAAGTTATACTTAAAATTGCCTCAAATGAGTTCAAACACACTCTTGTTGTCCTTGGGCTCAATTCACACTACCACATGCTTCTAATCGCCATGCATGCAAGGGAAGAAGAAAAGAGAACCATGAGGAACAGTACCAATCGATAAGGAGAACAAGAAGAAGAAGAAAGAGAAAAAGCACAGCAAGAAACTCAAGCTCACCTCCAATCACACGAGGGATGCTCAAACACGGACGTGCACGACTTCTTTCCCCAGCTAGAGCAACGAAAAGGAAGGAGAAATGAGCAGCAGAAGAAGGCTCCTGAGAGAGAGAGAAACAGAACAGTGAGAGAGAGAGAAGGAGAAGAGAAGGTCGGTGGCTTATAAAGATAAACATAAACCCAATTTGCAAGAAAGTCCAATCGTTCCAAGTTAAGTCCAATTTGAGTCAATTGCGGGTCTAACGGAAACAAGTAACATATTTGGCAAACGACATAGTTACGGGAATCGACAGGCATAATAAAAGACATGCGTTACTACCAAGATGATGCATGAATGACGACATCGAACAAAATCGAATATGTCGAAAAAGGGCTTATGTCTACCTAAACCAGGTCAAACTCAACCGAACTACCTATCCATAACCTGAAACCAACAAAAAACAAGAACAAAACACAATTAGCAACCAAATCATCAGGAATTAGCTGCTAATCCAGATCAAATCGGGTCGGGGTGTTACAGAATGGTCGTGGGATGCTGCTTTTCTTGCTTCAATCCTCTTGCGTTCGTTTAATTCTTTCTTTTTCTCTCCTATGTGTCATCCCCTTACTTCCTTCAGATACCCTTCTTTTTATAGAGGCCCCAGGTGGTTTTTGGTGGTTCTTGGGAGTTGAGGGGAGTTGTGGGAAGTTGAATTTCAAAAGGGAGTGGAGAAAAACTGCCCAAAACAGCAGGAAGTGTCCTTTCGGGGTCCGTGACCGCAGCCGCGGTCACGGACAAGGCCCAATTTCGGGTTTTTGCAGTTACGGCCCGTTTTCACTTGTTTAGGGCCCAAACGAAGTCCAATCGCCACAAAACTTGGAGGGATGCTTCTTGACACTATTTTGACTATATCATAAAAGTTTTAGCTCATTTTGACCACCTGAAGTTTGTCAACTCCCTTAATGAACAGGCCGCAGTCACTCCCAAGGCCCAATTTCAGGTTTTTCCATTTGCGAACCGTTTTCAACTGTTTAGGGCCCAAACAAAGTCCAATTGCCACAAAACTTAGAGGGATGCTTCTTGACACTATTTTGAGTGTGTCGTAGAAGTTTTGGCTTGCTTTTCAACTGTTTAGGGCCCAAACGATGTCTGATCGCCACGAAACTTGGAGAGTTGCTTTTTGACACTATTTTGAGCATGTCATAGAAGTTTCAATCTCTCTTGACTTTCGAAAGTAGGTCAACTCTCCAGTTGACTTTTTATGAAAGTGGGTCATTGTCTCAGCTGTTTGAGGCCCAAATGACTTCGTTTTGGTTTGAAACTTAGAGGAACTGATATCAGGGATATCTTAGATTATTCATCCAAATTTCATGCAGTTCGGATTTGAGGAAGTAGGATTTCGAGCAGTGGCCTATTCATTGCATGTGTTAAGTCACTATTCACCCCACACTGTAGGTAGTTAGCGTGTTTTCTACCCGAACAACATCCAGTTGACTTGAAAATTTAGAAGAGTAACTTTGAGCATTCTTTGAGTATTTGTTAAGAATTTCATCAGCTTTGGCCTCCTGGAAGTAAGATTTTAGCTAGTAACCTTCACAACTCGATGTTACTGTCTTCGAAGCTAACATGCAGTGAAATTCAGACCAAACGGAGTCCTTTTAACTTGAAAATTTACAGAATATCTTCTGAGCATCACTAAAGATTCACGTCCAAATTTCATCAATTTTAGATATCAGGAAGTAGGACTTTGGTCAGTGACCTCATGGCTTGGGGAGGACTGACCCCAAGTTGACATGCTTGTGGCTTTTGAGTTCGATGATGTCTGTTCAACCCAAAATTTTGTAGGGCCTGTCTTGGGTATCATTTGAGCTTCTTCTGAGAGTTTCAGCTAATTTGATCTCCATGGGATGTCACTCTGCACAGGGACCCACAGAGCATAGTATATGATCATCTGGACCAAGTTTAGATCCAAATGATATCCAAATGCTCTGAATCCTTAAGGAGTAGTCTTTAAATGTACTTGAAAGTATTTTGTTAAATAGGAGCTTGCTTCAACATGTGGAAGTGCCAGGTCCCGCAGTGATTCCCAAGGAGCTAGCAAAGTGTCTCTGAAGCTGATTTCAGCTGAGACGAGGTCCAAGTGCTTTGAAAACTTTGAAACTTTATAATCCAATGCTTGTAATGCCTTCGCTGCATTATTTACAAAATTTTATAGGTCAACAGTATCCATGACAAATTCGTGCCATAACAAGACACGTATGAACTGCCACAAGAGTAATCCCATAGGTACATGTGAGGAGGATCCGTAAACATGTATTACCATGTGTAATTAATTAAGTGGAAACCTGGAGAAGTCACCTGTACATATCATAGGCATCAATAAAACATTCACTACAGTTAATTAATAAAACAAGGTTTGTTAATTATCCTGACTACATGCATAAGGTACAGAAAATCTATAAATAATACAAAATATCAAGTGTCAAGATGAACCCTAAGCCAATCCATAGCTAAGCTAAGTCAACCCAAAGTAACCCTGTTTCGCGCTGTTGAGGAGGATCAAGAAAAGACATCTTCCTCATTCCACTCGTTCACATCCTAAGGTAACACTGGGGTTCCCTTCGGAAGGGCCCTGAGTGTCAGACTGGCAACGGGTTCCGCACCTGTAACGCCAAAATAACCTTGTTAACACAACAGTTAAGCAAAAATAAGGATACATAAGCTTATTATGATATAACAATTGAATTAAAATGATGTAATAACTAAAAGAGAGCAATGTCGAAATCTATGCACTTTTGCATATGAGTAAGCATGAAAAAGGAATCATGAATAAGAGCACATCATACCAAATGGTAACCACATTGCTATCTTCTCTCTAATAAAAGAGTATACTGATCTGTGGGAAATCACTAGCGATTGGGCCAAGACTATCTAGCTACCCTAAGAGCGTCGACTCACTCTTCTGATAACTATTGCAGTAGAGAACTGATAAAATACTCTCATTTGGTGCCGTCGAACCTCCTATGGGGTATAAGCTAAGTGGTGCCGACTCCAAGTATATTGGAATTAATCTAAAACCCATCCTCATCATATACTGAGCTGTTTATACTCATACGGAAATGTATTTCAATCTTGATGAAAATACCAATCATAGAATCACAACTAAGTAAAATACTGATCATCAATAATGCATACTGATGTGAACTATCATGTTGAGGTCAAGGTTTGCTATCAAGATGAATGCAATTAGATTGAGAGGTTACCAAGGATAGTTAAGACCCAACCCTATGCTAGATAATCTGGGTTTCCAAGGTCATTCAATACGGTGTATTCATAAGACGTTTGATGTCATTGTGTTACCATTCTCGGTGTTACTTTATATATGTAAAGGACACTTCATCTGATGCCAACACCCATGACGTGACATTGAAAACTAACCAAAGAATCAAGAGGGAAGGAGTGACAGCTCAACACTCTTCCTTCTCCATGTTTAGTTACCATCGGGCTAGTTTGGGTGTAGTAAAGGATGCCACTAATATGGTCATAAATGGTCTTGGGTTAAACCTACAACCTATAATAAGAGTAGGTGGATACCTCGGTCTTTTTCTAAGGTTAAAGGGTGTAACCCATCGCAAGGCTATCCCATAGATTATAGAAAGTCCATAATCAAGCATGAAATTCATTTTTGAAACACATTTTTATAATCTAAGGGTTAAGCTTACCCAACTGATTGGGTATCGGTCCGACCGGTAGGACCGTATCCAAAAATGAAATTCAACCAATCAGGTAGATTGGCCGATCTGTAAGACTACCAGAGAGGCAATTCGACCGATCGAGCTTCAGGACCGACTGATCGGCCCTGAAGCACTCTGTTACGAGTTGTTCAGTTTCCCAACTGGTTTTCTCTTCAATTCTTCTATTCCACCTGCATTCAAACCAAAATAGAGGCTTCCATTCCACATTCTTAGGTTCCCTAAATGACCACTATCACTTTATTCATCCCAAAATCATTAAAATCATGAATCAATTTCATGCATTATCCATTAAAGTAGAGGAGCTGTAAAAAGGGCAAATCACAAGAATATATCAAGGATCAAGAAATCAGCAATACATGTAAAGAAAATGTATCTTTACACTGGCCTCACGTGTGGTGCTTCACTCAAATCAATCTACTCCTTGGTGTAGAGGTACATAAGCTCTCCTAGGAAGAAGATCAAGAGCATACATGGAAATACAAAAGCATGAGATGCATCCATGCTAAATCCTTGGGTTTCCTTGCCCCCAATGAACCCAATGACTCTAATGGAGATGGGGTTTCCTTACCTCAAGTCTTCTACAAACAAGAGGAAGAAGATGATGCCTTGATTCCAAGAAGGAGAAAGAAGAGTGAAGAGTAAGAAGAAAGAACCCAAACTCGTTGCATGCAAGGCTCCAATCGCCCGTTTTAGAGAGAAGAGGAAAAAAGCATGGAGGGAAGGGAGGAGACCGTTGCTACATCAAAATGAGGGAAAAAGAAATGGAACTAAGGTGGGTTTTGCGTTTTTAACTAATTGGGTTTCTGGAAATTACAAATAAGCCCCATTAGTTTCTTGGATCTTTAGGTTGAGTCAGTTGGGCTTAAATGGGCTGAAATGAATCCGAATGGAATTAGGCCAAAGATGGAAGATGTCCCACAAGATGAAACTCACCTAATGCAACTAATATGATGTATTAATGATACAATACAATGAAAATGCTAAAATACAAAAGGTCTTGGACTACCTAATAAGGTTCGAACCAGACTCAACTACCTATTCATGACCCAAACCTCTTGAAATTTGGGCTCATTTAGCCTACTTAAGACAAAACAAAATTAATTAGAGAAAAAATAAAATTAATTAGGGTAATTCATGATTAACTCGGGTTTGGACCTTACCCCATTCAACACTCAAAATTCAAAAGAAACAAGTTCTTAGACTCTGAAAAAGTCACGGCGGTGAAATGGAACCAAACAAAAAACAAACAGTGGCCTCTTCAGCCACTGTCTGCCACTGGCAGGGGGTCACGGTCACTCCCCCTGTACTTTTCATTTTCTGTATTTTTTTTCAATTTCTATGTATTTTCTCGTAAATTTTAATTTTGGATCACATCTGAAACTTGAGGAAGGGTTTGTAAACTTTTTTAAAACATGTAAACAACATGCATCCCCGCGGTCAGTGCATTTGAAACCATGTAAACAAAAGGAAAATTAATGATGAATTATAGTTAATTCTTATTCTTCTTAGACGCTTGAAGTACATGAATGTTGGACTCGAATCCACTACACATTTCACCATTTTCGAGAGTGATCAGAAGATTAGTGCCGTCTGAGGAATTATTTTGCCCTAATTTGTGATCAAATTTGGCCAAAAGATATAAAAATTGGCTAAAAATGCATGAAAAATGCTGAAAAGTACTACTGTTAAGCTGAAAAGCGCTGCTATTGCCTACTGACCGCGAGATACTATACAAAAAGTGGTGTGACCGCAGGAATTGATGGAAAATGGGCAGTGACTGCGGGTCCACTAACCTGTTTTGTTGCTAAAAATGACTTGTTTGACCTTTGAAAACACACATGCACAACCTTGATGCCTACAATGGGTTTAAGAACATTAATGAATGAATTTTGCACCTTGAAGTGCATCCTATAATCATTTAAATGAAGGCATTAAGCACCTCAAAGTGCATACTTTTGCCATTTAATTGAAGGGACTTTGCACCTCAATGTGCACGGACCAAATCAAGACCCTTTTATGCAATAAAAGGGTAGTGATTTGTAGTCCACTCAGTCCAAAATGATTGTTTGTCTCAAATCAATGATAAGACCAACGACATTGCAGTTATGCATTGTTTGGCATCATGCACAATGCATCATGTTTGATTATTGTGGTAGTGGTGTAGACTCGATCCTGTGAGCCCTATCCCTTTGATTAGATCCAACCCTCTCTTGCTTATAAGTCCGACACAAATAGCCCTGAAAGGCTGCCGAAATTTTGATACCGAAATTTCCAACTAAGTGATTTACAATGAAGGTTTCTAAATTCTTATTTTTCTTCAATAGCATCCACCTTTGAATTAAACTTTGTAGTAAGATACCTCAAAATCTTCTTAACAATTTTACTTCCAGGTATTTTTTTTCACTTAAATTGAAAATAGAATTGACGATGTCATTCAACCTAGCATAGAATTGATTGAAGGTCACATCTTCTTTCATTACAAGAATTTCAAAAGATTTATTTAACCACTGCAACTTTGCTTGCTTGACAGTATTAGTTCCCTTATATACAGTTTGCAAAACATCCAAAGCTTCTTTTGCAGTTTTGTACTTGGAAATCCAATACACTCATCATCAGACACTCCATTATAAATACCATTCATGGCCTTATTATTGCAATTGGAGGTATGATTCTCTTCCTTAGTCTATTGAGCTTTAGGTTTAGCAGTTGTTTGCTCATTAGTAGTAATTGTGGGTTTTGAATAACCATCCTCAACAATATCCCACACATCATCATCAATAGACTTGAGGAATCCAATCATTTTTTGCTTCCAATAAGCATAATTTGAACCATTAAACAATGGAGGTTTCACAGTGGATGTGCATTCTTGATTGAGCACTATTCTAAATATCATTTAAAATCAAACACAAAAAATTAGTACAACTTACTCTGAGACCACTTGAAGGTTTTAAGGGGTCGTCTAGAATGGATCTTACGCAATCAATATCAATAATAATGTGTGCAAATAAATAGCTATGCAGTAGAAATAAATTTAAAAAAAACACACACCACAAGAAGACATAGTTTTTACGTGGAAACCTAAACTGGAAAAAACCATGACTGAAAATCAAGCACTATGAATCATACCATAGTTGTAAAGAATACTCATAACCCTTATCCAGTTCTCGCACAACCTAAAAACTTGTGTCTCTTCTTGCACAGTTCCCTAATGCAATGATTTCCTGTCATCCTCTGTTATAAATCCAAGTACCTAGACGCCTTCTAGATGTTGTACTTGACACCCCATAACAGTCTTCTATGCTCAGAGATGTAGAAGATAGAAATCTCTAGAGCAAAACTTTAACCCTTCAACTCTCTAATGAAAAACTTTAAAGAAAATAATCTCTAATAAGCAATCTCTACTTAGAACAATGAGATCTGTGTTTCATACCTTAGAGTTGAGAGAGAACCCCTTTATATAGCCCCAAATTCGAGTCTCTTAAGTATGTTTCAATCAAGAAAGGAGTTTGCATGAAATAGGTAAGTTCTACTAAAAATCAGATTGAAAAATCTCAAGTTGGTGGAATTTTCTGCACAAGTCCAATCGATCGAGTATTGGTCCGATTGATCGGATTAAGCTACTGTCTCAGGTTAGATTAATCAAATGTCTACCTAAATGATTAGATGAAATTTAGCACAAATTTCTGTAATCTTTCTAAGGTCATAGCTTTGTTGAATTTGCTCCAATTGATGCAATCTTAGGCTCTACGAATATCTTCTCGAAATAAGCTTTTTAATGGTAGGTAGTTTTCCTATATCCAATGCTTAATTCGTGAGATATGACCTTTTTAAACCATGTTATCCTTAAAAAAAACACTTTAATTTGTCACTCTTTTTTTTATTTCTTCACTTTAGTGCATCTAGCGACTCATACCATAGTCCTACTAAAAGATATATAAAATACAATGCTAATGAACTCAAATTTTTTCCAACCCATGAATTAGCCAATACAAAAATCCTTACACCCAACAACATTTATTTTTCACATGGTTATTTTTGTAACGACTATATTTTTAACGGCTATTTTTTACAACCTTTTATTTTTTTTTACAACTATATAAACCCAACGTCAACATTCATAAATCTATTTAAACCACCACTTTCTTCTTCTGGATTCTTCTTCATTTTTTAATTTTCACCAAATCAATGGCTTCATCATCGTGATTTATTCCTATGATGGAGTCTAATTCTTCTACATCTTTGAGTTCTCCGTCCGATGAGAACTCATCTGATAGAGATAAGGAGTTAGTTTCCTAGTCCTATACAAAACAAGTGCAAAAAACAATGAATTTGATGCCAACACAAATGCTAGCAGTACTCTAGCAACTGGTGGGGAGACAATATAATAAGCGTGACTAGGAGGGAAGCCATTGACAGATATGGAGAGATTACTTCACCGAGAATTGTACTTATCCAACTGACTACTTCCACAGACAATACCGAATGCGAAGAGACTTGTTTTTCCGCATTTTGAAGGATGTTAAAGCGTACGATGATTACTTCGTCCAGAAGGAGGACTGTACTAGTCGCTTAAAAACCGAAGGATTTTAAAAATCTTTGCACTAATTAACTTACCAAATCATCAACGTTATAGCCGCTTGACGACGTATTCTCCACCATGCGCACGAAGCCAGAATATTTGTTAATTTGAGACTGAATACTCGGCCAACGGTTTGACAAACCCGAGCTAATTCTATTTGTATTACCCAACAGGTGCCTAAATTCATCTAGAATTCAATCCCATAATTCTTTTCCTTGATTGATACGTACCTGTGGCTGCATCTTTCGAGACATGCAACCATGCTTGACATAGTGCTTCATCTTCCTCCTTAGTCCAATTGCAATTTATCTGCTTCTGTGGCACTTGAGAGTTATTTTCTTTTTCCGTAGTTAGGAAGGTTGATGAGATTGAAATTGGGATTCTCCACCAAAAAATTGAGGATTGAGACGGGGGTATTATGGATTGAAAGGGGGATATTGTCGATTGATTGGGAGTTTCCCGAAAGCGAGTAAAATTCAAATTGTGGTGGTTGAGAAAACGACTGACTTTCGAATTGACTGTTGATTGGGAATTATACCTTTAGTTGAATTAAGTGTTGAAAGTTGAGGTCAAGGATCCATTGTGGGAGGTTTTAAGAATGGTGGAGTGAGTTTGGAGTATTGAGATGGGAGGTTTTAGGAATGGAGTGATGAACCATGTATTTATAGTAACAATAGGCAAGGGTTATAAAAAATTTTGGTTGAAACAAATGTTTTTCTGATTGTTGGTAACGACTCTTTTTTTTTTTTCCGTGTAACCGCTGCTTTTTTTCATGCAACAACTCTTTTTTTGATCTTTTGTGCCATGTTGGCCTTCTAAAGTCAATCCCACAGTTAGCAACACTCTCAACATCTGACACTTTAACATGCTTTCTTAACAGCTCCATTGGAGCTCTAAAAAGCATGCCTCCCATGCTATCTGACACTAACAACTTTCTCAATAGATACATGGTAGGTATTCTAGATAGAAAAATCTTGTAAGTGAGAGATGTCAGATGGTTTTTGTTGAGAGATATCAAATGGTGGGCCAATGCATCATGTAATATCCTACACCCAAGGAGGCCAGCCCTAGGCCAACCACTCTCGGCACACTCCACAATCCTAGTCCTCATCTTTAGCATCCAACTCACGCTTCACAAAGGACGGTGATGATGAAATTTCAGATGATGATGTTGGAGACGATTGCGATGGAAGGCTAGTTTTATTTTTTCTGGGAATAGGGAGATGTTTTTGTAATTTTATTGGTCTCGCAAATCAGATTGCTTTAGCAATTTTAATGTACAAGAATGACCTTGGTGATACCTGCTTAATTCTATAAATTCTACAATGTCTTATGTTTGATTAAATATATGGCATGCCTAGATAAATGTAGGGTTTTCGCAAAGAGAGTTTTTTGTGTTGGATGTTTGAATGACTATTCCAGAAGTTAGTTGTTTAAAATAACTAATTTTTTCTTTTTCTAACATGGATTGACGACCAATGTCGGAAAAAGAGATCTGAAACTACTCACACTTCCAATTATTAGGAGGAAATTGACCCCTAGACCCTGTAAATATTTTATTTAATTTTCATTTCAGTTTTATTTCAGTTTTGAATTTTTATTTTATTTTGTTAAAATTGGTTGTTTTAATCTAGTTTTCTTTGGTTTTAGCTTATTTCTCTAGTTTAGAAACTTCTAGTCTTAGGGTTTTTGGCCTAGGATTGTTTTCATTGAATGTAAAGTTGTTATTAAACTTCATATTATTCATTGCTTGTTGCATGCTTTTATTTAAGTTAAAATTAGATTTTTAAATACAAAGCCACTACCATTTTTTGTGGACAGACAATAACAACACGACCTACTACTCAGATGATATTGTCCGCTTTAACTTATGAGATTTCAACCCAATCTTGTTATACAGTTTTAAAAGACCTCATGTTGGGTTAAGGCCAAGGCCGCACTTATATACCTGATCAGGACTTGGATATTTCCGAAGACATTCCACCCTTACTCCAGCCGATTCCCCTATTTTGGCTCACAGGAGGGTCTCACACTCTCTGCCACCAAAAATAGAGTTGTCATCAGCTTTGATACCATCTATAACGACCCAACCCCCTACCCACCAAAAATAGAGTCGTTGCATTATGAGGAAAACCATTACATCCACAAATATAAATAGAAATCCCTAGGCACACCTGCTAAACTAGAATCCTACCCAAATTAGAAAACACACCATAGAAGGAAAACCCTTCACCCTACATAGCGCCATTGGCCCAACCTCTCTGGTGGATGTGTTGAGTCAGCAATGACTTCAATAGGCCTCATGTAGGGTTAAGGCCAAGGGCGCACTTATATATCAAGATCGGGACTTGAATATTTCCGATGTGAGACTTAAACACAGTCTCATGGTGCTAACCAAGGCAATCCACCCTCACTCCAACAAATTTCTCTAGCTTTGCTCATAGGAGTACCTGGCTTGGTCTTGTCTCAAAACATCCCCTAGGTAGATTACCTGGCCACCCTATTTGCAAATCGCCTAAAAATTGGACAGGCCAGCATGGGTTTTAAAATTGGACAGACCAGCATGGGTTTTCATTTTAAATCCCTATATATCAGGCAATTGGTTGGTTGTGATATTGTCTAACTTGAAGTCTCAGGGCATGTGTGTGAAACAAAGTGTCAAACACTTTATTATTATTATTATTTTGGTATTTCAGCCTTAGTGGGGCCACCTTTTTTATTATTATTATTTTGGTATTCCAGCCTTACTGGGGCTGAGACCCCTAGCCCTCTGGAGAGGAAGACCTCGGGTAAACGGAGCACCTCGGGTGAGAGTGAGGATGTAATTGGTATGTTGGCGGTAAGGATGTAATTAGTTTCTCTTCGAAGTTGTAAATAGATCCCATGATAACTGTCCTCGTTATCGAGGGGTGCTGATAATTAAGCAAGCAATCTCCTTCAGTTATCAGATTATAGACCAGCGTCCCTTTCGCCTATATTAAGACCTAATAAAAGAGCCTAGAATGTAGAAAGAACAACCTGGGCGATTATGAATTGTCAAAAATACAGGTGGTTATTTGTATTTTTCCGTCACCAGGTGATGCAACTGACCCAAGTAACTCATCTAAACATAGTCGCCTCTTTTTAATCAAATTATGGATCTCGCTGATCAAACTGATATCTGATTTAAAAAAATCAATCTACTGTCAGATTACATCTTGATTAAACAAACTGGCCCACCAGTCATAATCTCTCAGGGACCACACCTTAGTACTGATAAAATGATCAAGAATTAAAATACTATTGATAAAATCACCAAGAATCAAAATACTGTGGCATATATATGCATTAAACAAGAGTATTCCATGTTGAACATACTGGGTGTGATCCACATGACCACACGTCTATATGTGGGCTCACTTGGACAACCAAAGCCTTATCAAGACCCCTCTCATTGGTTTGTGCTTTCCTAAAAGCTAGATTTTGTTGTGTATATGACACTACCATTGTGCACGTGTACGCATGAGCAACCAAGATCAACAATCAACTATAAGCAAACAAGAGTTTTACGTGGTTCGATAAAGATGCCTACGTCCACGGAAAATCAATTTCTACTAGGTTTTCCTCCAATCTGTAAATCCACAGCCTTGGAATCTCAGCCTCTGACTAGAGTTACAGATTACATCATATATATAATCACCACTTCCTTAGCTCTTAATAATTTTATTCTTAAAAAAAGGAAAGCCATAATATTAGGAGACTATTGTTAGTAAATAGGAAAGTCTTAATATAATTAGGGAAACACCTCAAGACACTGAACCCAAAGTGGTCTGGACTCACTTGGCCAACAATCTCCCCCTCCAGACCATGAAAAAGACACCATGAACCCCTCACTGAGAGTTTAGCCCTTCCAACTTTGAACACAGCTCCAATTTTCCCTTAGATACGACATTTGTCATTATATCCGAGGGATTATTGTGAGAGTGAATCTTTTCTAACTTTGTGAAGTTCTTCTCGATGACCTCACGAATCCGATGGTAATTGACTCAATGTGCTTTATGCGACCATGATATGTAGCATTTTCATTGAAATCAATAGCACTCTACTATCACGGTAAACTACATACCTTTTTTGCTTCAAACCCAATTCTTGAAGGAATCTCTTCAACCAAAGCATCTCCCTTCCTTCTTCGTTAGTAGCTATATACTCCATTTCAGTTGTAGACTGCATTGTATACTTATACAACTTCAGTTACCAGGAGATAGCTCCCCCTACAAAAGTAAATAAATAACCAGAAGATGACAACCAACAATCAAGATTACCTGTAAAATCAGCATCAGTAAAACATTCCGCCACTTGTTTTGAGCCTCCAAAACACAAAAACAACTTGGAAGTACATCTCAAATATTTGAAGATCTACTTCATTGCTTCCCAATTCTCTTTTCCAAGGTTAGATAGAAATCTACTCATTAAACTCAAAACATAAGCAATGTCTGGCCATGTGCAAATCGTGGCATACATAAGACTCCCCATAGTAGAGGAGTAACGAGCAGACGCCATCCGTTCCTTTTATTCATCTGTATAAGGACATAAGCGCTTGCTTAGTTTGAAGTGATTGGCTAGAAGCATGCTAACTGGCTTAGCATTCTTCATGTTGAACTGCTTAAGTACTCATTTAACATATTTCTCCTGTGACACCACAGCTTCTTAGCACTCTTGTCACGACGTATTTGCATACCTAATATCATACGTGCAAGACCCAAGTCTTTCATATCAAATCACTTTGACATATCCTCTTTCAACTTGCCAATTAATTTATTATCTTGTCCAACTATCAGCATATCATCTACATATAAAAGATGGATGATGAACCTGCCATCGATAAATCAACGAACATAAACACTGTAATCTATAGCTGTCCTCCAGTACCAATGACTCAACATGAATGTACCAGAGGCTTGATTCATTCAATGCACAGAGACTCATTAGCTTTTCTTCACGGTGACTCATGTTGCCCATCTTTATAGTACCAAAGTCACTTATTGTAGGTCGTGAACATCTCTCTATAAGGAGTAGCATTGTAAGATGTTGCTGTGTCAACAACCCACTCAACCTGATCATCTGTAGCACTCAAACACTCATCATCATCGTCGGCGAAAATCCATACAACCTGTCCTAAAGTAACTGTAGTGTTTTTATTGTAATTCTTCTTCTCATTTTGGCTCTTTTCTATTCTTTCAAGGCAAAACAAAATTTTCTAATGTGGCCCATTTTGTCACAGAACAAGCATTTCACAAACTTTCTCCCAGCCTATGATCCACTTCTAAACTTGCTACAATGACCTTTGGTCCCCAACAATTACTCCTCCCCCTGTTCTTAGTAACAAATGCATGTGCATTATCTATCGCTGTAGTTTCCCTTCTAGTTTCTTCATTCTATAAATTATTAGCAACCTGACTCATGGACAAAACACCATTTAGAGTAGAGTTGCTTACTGGAAACAACCAATGTCTCCTGTGTATCTGGCAAAGAACTCAAAAGCAACAAAGCTTGCATCTTATAATCAAGGACCATCTTCATTATGGCTAACTGATTCATCACACTTTGAAACTTATTGATGTGGTTATCGATTTGACCACCGTCCTTAAATTTCATGTTTACAAGCTTTTTGATTAAAAAAGGTTTTGTTTACTATGGTTTTTTTTATCATATCTTGCTTCTAGCTTTTTCCAAAAGGTTTGCGCATTGGTCTCATTAGACATGTGGTGAAATATACTGTTCCCGCTGTCTGATATGACCAATCGCCTTTATATGCATCTTATTTCAATCTGCACCTTTCATATATTTAATCGGGCATTATCCCCGTCGATGGGATCATATAGGTCTTTGAAATAGAGGACGTCTTCCATCTTTGGTTTCCAGATCAACCAATTGGAATAATTGAACTTAACTATAATAGTATTTACAGCATTGCTCTCACAATAAAAAAAAAACAAACAACTAACACTTACCTCAACTTCTACACCAATCTATAGATACCATCACCAAGAGCACGTTGGAAGAAACAAATCTAAAGTCCGACCCCGAATGGCTCCTATATCGCAGAAATAGTCCTCCACGATCCAATTTAGTCAAACTCTCTCATTAACCATCAAACAATTAATCTGCTTTCACAAATGTGTAAATATACTCGAAACAAGTTTGTCAGCGCAAACGGATCTCCAATCAGACGTCGAATGATCAAGATATCCCAGAATTAGAATTTTGCCATCAATTTTTGTCAATCTTGCTTTGACCATCCGACTCTACTAACATGTGCTAACATCAACACTATGCTGTTATGAGTTACACTGCTACAAATTGGCTAGGTCGGTTCAACCCAATCTGAACCTAATCCACAACTTGATCTAGATTGGATCGAGGCCTGCCCAAATTGTGCCTTCTTCCTCCTCGTTTCCTACAACCAACAGGAATCGAAAGGCACCCTACCCTCTTCCTCAGTTGTAGTGTTGAAGGGTAGTAGCAATAGCACTTTGGCAACTGCGGCTGCTATGCGTGTGGGCGGTGACGCCTCTCTAGCGATGATGCACGCTAATGGCGAAAGGGAAGCAGCGACAACATGTAGCCTCCTCTATCTTCTCCGATAGATTTTCAAAAAACAAAAGTTTCTTCTCCTATCAAAGCTACGAGGAATAGAACCCCCAACAGAACCCTTTTCTTTTCGTCTCTGATTAGGAAGAACCAATCTACATGGCCCACCGAGATCTAACGGATCTGATCCCTACTTCTTTGTTTGAAGAAACAAGTATCGATCTCAAGAGATCCGATTGTTGATCTTGCAACACACAATAATCCCTAAGAGACCCTAGCCTGCCTTTGCTACCACTTGTTGTAGATATAATACCACAGTTGTACACTTGTATGCATGAGCAACCAAAATCAACAATCAATCACAAAAAGACAAGAGCCTTAAGTGGTTCAGCAAAGATGTATATATCTACGAAAATTCAATTTCTACTAATTTATAAATCCACAGCTTTGGAATATCAACCCTTGACTAGGGTTACGAATTATATCATATATATAATCACCACTTCCTTAGCCCCCAATAATTCTATTATTAGAAAAAGGAAAATCCTAATACTAATAGGAGACTATTGTTGGTAAATAGGAAAGTCGTAATATAATTGGGAAAACTACCCTCGACATTGAACCCAAATTGGTCTAGACCTACTTGGCCAACAGATTTGGCATTAAAAAGATTTTCCAATCATGTAGCATTCTTTCTATCCAAAAAAAAGAAAATACATGTAGGACTCTTCTCGGCATAGGCCTTTGTAAGCTTGAAGGCCTAGCCCGAGCAAACATATTTAGCACAAAGGTTGTTTATGTCGGACTGGCCTAGGGCTAGCATTGAGCCCAGTGGGCTGGGTTCATGCTCATTAATTATTTTTAACAAACAGCCCGGCCCACAAATACCATTACGCACCAGAAAGGTTAGCATTTGACTATCTAGGCTGGCACTCCATTTTGAATATCACGGTTTCTTCCAGGGCTGTCGATGAGCTGGGCCTGGACATAGGTGTTTGGAAAAAGACCGCACATGTTTGAATACGTATTAGTTCAACATCTAGGCCTGACTAGTCCAATTTGTTGGGCTGGTTATATGACATGACATCATGTCATGTGAATTGCCAACTGGGACTAAACGGACACCATTCTCGCATATTACTTAAAATTTCAATGTGGCTTTATAAAGAAGAACATAAACCAGGACACACTTCAAGGAATATCTGATATCATCTATGATCATCCTTCTACAATTTTTCATAACGTGCAACCACAGTCAAGCTACTGATTGATGTCACGTCACTCGGTTACTACCAAATTTTAAATGGATTAAGTTATCAACTACAAAACTGTCAAAATGAACTGGTGAAGGTGAAGCGATCATCGAACATGAAAAAATGCAGTGGATCTCACTCGACGCTTCAATTAAAAAACCCCCTCTTACTTCTGCTAACCCTGGGAAAGGAAACATTCAACAATATCAGACATAATTCCTAGCAGTGCAATGTTTTTGCCTCTTATTGTTTAAATGTCTAAAATATTTAAAATTTAAAAAAATAAGATCATTTGGCATGTGATTTTAGCGTCTATTATTTTTAAACATATAGAGGTAAAATCTCTTAAAACTATATGCCTCAAAACTCACCTCCTCAAAATAAGAGGGAAAAAAATAAGAGGCGCTCTACAGTAAAATCAGGTCATCATCCGCAGTACCGTTTTCTAATATTTATTCAAATCCAAGATAGTAAATGAAGATCCAACTGTTCAAAATGTTCATAAGATCAAACACGGCCATGCATCCAAATTTCAGCTGTTGAATCATGACCAATCTCAAGATATGTGCAAAAAAGTATGAGCCATTCGATTTTTTTTTTTTAATTCTATCGGCCCTAAACACAAGATCCAAACCACTGGTAATGCTTAGAACGCTTAACACAGCTATGAGGTCAATTTTCAATTCTTGATTCTATGTAGATCTCAAGAAATTTATGAAAAATTTTCAACTATTGATGTAATATGCCCAATTTTGAATTATTCCACAGGCAGTCCATTTTTTCTTTATTATTATTATTTCTGATACAATAAATCACGTTCCAAACCGTCAAAAATGTTTATAAAGTTAGAGACTGAATTTTAGCCATTAGATCATTGCCAATATTGAGATTTTTACTAAAAATGTGAATTATTTGCTTTTTTTTTAATTTATGAGCCTCAAATACAAAATTCAAACCGTTAGATCTTATTGGAAGGATCAAGACGGCTACGGAGTCGAACATCAAAACTTGATACTTTGTAAATTTTGAGAAATTTCTGAAAAAGGTTCAACCATTGATTTTAAAAAGTTTATTTAAAACAGATCCTTATTTTACCAAACACACATTTTGATTCTAGCCTCTTTCTTTTATAGCTCTTTTTTTAATGCCTCTATTTGGATGTGTCTATAAGAATAAGACTAGAGATGCCAAACAAGCCAATAATCAATTTCACTTCCAAAAAAAAAAAAAAGAACAAGCTTGTAAGCTCAAATATTTGTACAAAATCACACACAGCATCGCCTGTACATAGACAACAACAAAAGCAAAAACAATAATAATGATTGCAACAGGCAAAACAGTGAATCCACAGAACCTTCTGCAGAAAGTAAAGGCTAAACATTTAATTTGATTTCAACTCCGCTTCTTAGAACTTTTCTTTCTATGAGCAAGGAACCCCAACCGTAGTCTGGCAGGGATATGGATTTGTTTCATAGGCCTTTCTTCAGAAATAATCTTTGATTTAGTTTGAGTGTCTTTTTCTTTTGCTTGTTTTTTTTTTCTCCCAAAGGAAGACTTTATGTAATTAGTTACGATGACTAAGGTATACTGCCAACTACTGAGTCTAATTACAGGACTTTTCATGCAGGCAATGCTTTAGGCATTTGGGTCCCATATTTGTTCAACCAGATCATTCATGCAGTTGGAAGTGCCAAAGAAAAGTATCAACTGTCCAACTCAATCATCCAATTAGTTTTAGCCAAAAAAAAGCACCCCAATTAGTTAATGTTATGCAATTAAATGTGTATATCATGAAACATAAGTTTCATATTAACTCATTCTAATCTGTAAAAAGGGCCTACCTATGATCAATTCAAACCAAAAGAGATGAAAGATCACTGTCGCTCAAGGCTGCCCTTGGGATCCGATACATCATGAATCCTGGAACCTGTTGAAGTTGCTGAATTAGCATGGAGAATGTCAGTACATTGAACCAAAATTTTTGTGCCGGAGAAAATTATAGAACAAAGAAAGAAAGAAGAGGATAAGATAGTGGGATCATTTACAAATGTAAATATAGTCTAATTTTACAATACCTGGTGTTTCCTGAGACTCGGTTGAAATGACAGACTGTACCTGGATAAACTATGAATCAGCTCAATAACAAAAGAAATCCTAGATTTATAGCAAAACAACAACAATCAACTGGGAGAGAAAAGATGAAAGAAAGCAAATGGTTATAATTCTGTTCAAGTATTCCGATCAGTTTGCACATTGCAATTGGATACAGCTTTGAGGCTGCCACCCAGCCAAACCAAAGCACACAGACAGGCACAAATCAATATTACAGTAAGTGTTAATTATTAAGCACATAAAGGCAGCAAAACCATCCCAACATAATTTCCAATTTCGATGCAACCCCCAATAACATAGCAGAACCAGTAAATAAGCATCCTTACAAAATATGCATACAACCAGATCCAAGTGGCTCATTTTTTTTTAATGAAGTTGAATTCCTAAATGTAGCAAAAATTGAAGACATAAATGCAAAGATCGATAAATGGATCTCAATAACCTCCTCTTTAATGGAAAATGAATTAAGGGGAGATAGAAAATGAATATCCAGCCATCACCCTAGTAATTAAAATCCATGGAAAGTCAAGATACTATATAAATCTCCACCTTATGTTCTTCACCCTTCACTTCACTTATAATCCTTTGATGAAACCTATTCTACGATGAATTCCTAGGAATTCAATTCCATGCAACCAGGCCCAAATCTAATTCACAAAAACACTAAAAAGTAATGGAATATTGAAGATGACTTACAGTTGGTTGACCAGAACCCAATGCTGACATAGCCTCTGATTTAACAATAGAACCGAAAGAGGGTACACTAAAACCAGGTGCAGCACTTATAGAACAGCTAGTTCCACAGACAAGAAATGCAAATGTATGTGGAGCAATAGTTTCAGACATTTCAGTACGTGAATTAGAGGAAGTATCAATAGGAGATGGAAAAGATGGCATGGACATAGGCGAACCAAAAGAGGATGTGCTGAAAGCAGGCACAGAACTTGTTATGGCTGTATGACAGCTAGTTCCAAATGTGGGAGCCAGAGACGTTTCAACTACACATGGAGCATCTGTTCCAGAAGTTTGTGGTTTAACAAATACAGATGGAGTACTTGAAGTAGATAAAGAATAAAGAGCGGATGGAAGAGATGGTATGGAAATAGGCGCACTAAAAGAGGATGTGCTGAAAGCAGGCATGGAACTTGTTGAGACTGTACGACAGCTAGTTCCAAATGTAGAACCTGGAGGCGTTTCAAATACATATGGAGCATTGGTTGCCGAAGTTTGAGGTTTACCAAACACAGATGGAGTACTTGAAGTTGATAAAGGATAAAGAGAGGACGGCAGAGATGGTATGGACATAGGAGAACTAAAAGAGGATGTGCTGAAGGCAGGCACGGAACTTGTTACAGCTGTATAACAGCTAGTTCCAAATGTAGAAGCTGGAGGCATTTCAAATACACAGAAAGCATCTGTTCCAGGAGTTAGAGGTTTACCAAATACATATGGAGTATACTTGAAGTAGAGAAAGGATAAAGAGACGATGGAACAGATGGTATGGAAACAGGCAAAGTAAAAGAGGATGTGCCGAAAGAAGGCACAGAACTTGTTGAGGCTACACACAAGACACTTTCAAATGCAGGAGCCAGAGGTGTTTCAGATATACATAAAGCAACATTTCCAAACAGTGGAGGTTTACCAAATACAGATGTAGAACTTGAACTAGAGGAAGGATTGAAAGGGGATGGAAAAGATTGTCTGGATGTTGGAAAAGCAAAACAGGATGTGCTGCTGAAAGTAGGGACAGAAGTTGTTGAGGAACCGCTATGTTCAAATCTAGGACCTGGACACGTTTCAAACATTCGGTGTTTTTTGAATACAGATGCAGTATTTGAACTCGAAAGAGGATAAAGAGAGGATTGAATAGATGGCACGGATCCAAAGTCAGTGGAGGTGAAACTTGATGAAGCAGTTGTGCTAGGTTCTCCAAAAAAAGGAATAGTGGAACTCACTCCAGATCTGAAGGGTGACCTAGATGTAGATGATGTAGATGGAGCGGTTCTCCTGCTGAAAAGACCAGAGGAGGAATTATGGAATGCCGAGCTAGTAGAAGAACCAGAGAATGTCCCAAATGAAGAGGTTATGGGTGGGGCGAATAGCCACGATTGTGTTGATGCAGCAGAACTAGAACCTCCTGTTGGCTTGCTTCGACATTCAGGCTGACCTGCAATATTCACTAGGAAAATATATAAACACAGTAACCATAAGTAAATGACACCTCATTGATGATTCGAACTTCTGAAATTTTTGAGTATAGCCAATCTATGAAGTTAAAATGCATACAGTTATGTCCCAGCTGGTAATCTTCCCATCTCAACTCCTCAGTGCTTTTGTTCTTGTATGCAGGCATGCATGAAATTGATTGGAAGCTAACCATACAACGCTGAATGCTATCAAACTCGATTGTTGGACTGTAAGGCACTCTCTTACTTCCTGTACATTGTGTCTCAGGTTCTTGATTGAGATGTGAAACTTGTGCAGGCGATCCTGTACAGGCTCCTGAAAAACAGAAAGGATAGTGTGTCAACCCAAGAGTTAGAGGAACGTTGAGGTAAAAGATCCGATATTGCAAAATAGCAGTGTGTTTGCATGTATCCAAATTGCAGATTGGGCAGGCAGATTTTTTATACAGCAGTGAATAAACTGCTCACTGAATGCTGTGTTCAGGGGAAACTGCAAACAGTAGCAAGGTTTTTCATTTCCACATAGAAAAACTGACAATGTGATCATTACATAATAGACAAGTAATGATAATGACAATGACCTTTTTTTTAATCTTGAAGACACTCTTAACTGATTCATGTCTTTCAAGATCCAAAATTACACTCAACTACTGATCAACATGGTCTGGATGAAAGACATAAATTGAATAACGTCATGACATTTCTTTCTCCCTACTTCTATTGATTTAATAAGATAAAAAAAACAAAAAAAAAAAAAAAAAGAAATCAACTAAGAAATGGGACATGAACCAATTGCATGCACATCTAGTTCTTGGTTTCATGCAAAGAGTTGTTTCAAATCTTCATAAACTTGTGTGAATTAAATAACCATAGGAAAGAATGCTAACCAACTTGAGGATTATGGAAATTGGATGGACATGTAGTGCTGGCTGTGCAAGGAGGGCTCCCAACTATCATTGTAATAATAGCTCCTGTTGGGAATCTCATTTCGCACAAAGTACTAGTTTGGCATGGCATGCTTCCGAATTGAGATTGATAAGTAGTTCCGCATGTTGTGTTTACTGGTGCCCTTCCAATTGGAGCAGGAAGAGAAGCCACTTCACATGGTGCCCTCCAAAATGGACATGGAATGGCAGTTCTGTGACATCCTGGAGTCCCACATCGACTATAGAGAGGAAAAGTGAATGGGTTTATATATAGAGCTTGCACCCTTACCTTGCATAAGGCCTTTTAGTGGGTTGAGGCCCACCAAAAACAAAACTGCACATAGGCCAAAGTGGACAATATCATGCATGCGGATATACTTGGGTCGTTACAAATGGTATCGGGCCGACTCTCGATTAGATCGAGTGTGGGTCCCTGCCGTGGCTTGGTGCAAGTGGGCAAGTTCATATGTGGGCGGGCCAAGAGGGCTGGCATGCTACAAGAACTGGCAGGCTACTGCATAGGGACGTGTAGCCCTAAGGGGGGTGGATTGTGATATCCTGGAGTCCCACATCGACTATAGAGAAGAAAAGTGAATGGGTTTATATATAGAGCTTGCACCCTTACCTTGCATGAGGCCTTTTAGTAGGTTGACGCCCACCAGAAACAAAACCGTGAAGCCCATGGGCCAAAGTGGACAATATCATGCATGCGTATTGGGTGGGGCGTTACAAGTTCCACATGTAGTACAAGCTCCAAATGATGAGATCCCAAATGAAGATGGTGTTGTGCCATTGCATGCAATTGTTCCACTCAAAGTAGATGCATGAGGGAAGTTTACATGTACCAAAGTGCCACCTTGCAACCTTGCAGTTCAAATTTAATCTCAAGTCCTGGAGAATTGTTGGATATCCAAATATTTAAAGGCCCAGAAATTGTTGTGCTTGTGGCACTAGATGTTGGCTGACTGGGTGCACCAAAAGATGTAGTTGAGTAAAATCCATGACATTCATGTGGCAGTTGTGTTGGTCTGCACACTGTACCTGCTGGACAAGTAAGAATGCAGTTTAATTGAGCACATCCAAATGCAATACATTAAGAGGAAAAACATGATACAATTGGAAAATGCAGTGGTACTTTTGAAACATATGGAGTGGAGGAGAGGGAAGCAAAAAGTTGTCTTTTTAGGTGTTTAGAGCTATCATACTTTTTGGCGACATTCAGCGTTTTCCTTTGGTTTACATTGGAAAATATCATTGATCATTGTGGCGTGGTGAAGGTGAACAGCCAATGACTGATATATTCAAGTGGTCATCAATTCTTCCCTCTCCCTATGAAAGCTGATCCCACCACTTGGGAAATTTTGATGCTCTTCACCCTTGGCCCTTCACCTTCTCCATTCACCCTTCACTCCAAACACCAGGGCCTACTTTGTACTGAACTCCTAGGAATTCATTCAAAAGACTAGTAGTTAGGAGGCTCAGATTTACTAGGGTGATGGCTAACTGATCATTTCCTACCAAAGTGGAGAGTGGAGACTACTTCATTGCCCTTTGTCAATATTTGCCTTTACTAGCTTCAAATTTAGCCTCCTTTGATAAGACACCCCTTAAAATTCCTATGAAATCAATACTTACCAAAAAAAAGTGCCTTGGCCTGTATGTTTGCCATGGAATAAAGGAAGGTTGAAGTGTGATTTAATGTTGGCAATTTTTACTCAAAAACATGTTTGGTGAGATTGCAAGGGGTAGGAAAGGATAGCTGGCCGACATGTTTACCTTACCTGTCCCTTGCTATCTTCCAAACACATTTTTGAGTAAAAAAATGCAACCGTTAGATCCGATTTCAAACCTCCTTTACTCATTTCCAAGGCAAACAAAAATGCCCATGTATGATTTAAGAAGAGAAAATTGAGTACTCTCTCATTTCTTTTTTTTTTCTTTTTTTTTCTTTTGTGGCTTTTAATTGTCCTACAAAAAAAAAAAAAAAAAGAAAGAAAAGAAATTTCCCTCCTTTATGTGAGAATAACACTCTTTCCCTACTTTCAGAATAACACTCTTTCCCTACTTTCTCCTATGAATGCCAGATAGGAAAAAGCTGTATTCTCATTCTTCCCCATTCTATACCTGTCTCCACTTCGTCAAATTAGTCCTAGTTTCCTCCTTCCCTCCCCTTTCCTGATTGTTTTATCTACCAAAAATATAGTGGGTTCACCATCCATTGTCTATTCCATTTAAATAAGAACAACATAAAAACACAAAATAACATCGATACTTATTAATGACAACAGTTGATGGCAACATTATACCACTTGGAATTTCTAAAAATACATATACATACTATTCTCGATAAGAAATAGAAAAATGAGCTAGAAAAAATGATCTGAGAACTGATTAGAGCCATCTTCAATTCTCAATAGAAACAACGAAAACCTAGAACTGATGCCGTCATAAACAAAGTCTAATAACATAAGAAGTTCATGTAGATCATTCATATCGGTTATGTCTAAACAAAGTTCTCATGGGTTACATAACTCAAGTAAAATTGAAATAGATATATATAACAACCGTATTATAATATATTAAAGAGAAGGCTTTTGAATTCAATTTTGACTAAATTCTTAAAAAAATATATAGGTCAAGGGATTTAAACTCATTACCTCTTACCCATTAAGATAAGAGTCTGGATCCTCTGAGGATTTTCCCTAGGGTGACCGTGGGGAGACCTAATTAGTCTCCCTATGGTCACCGTGAGGAAAATCCCCACTTGATCTCAATTCTTAAGATAAATAACCTAACCACTCTAAGAATCATATGCGCATATATATATATTTAGTAAAAAATGTCAAAACTAATTATTTGGAGCGTGGAACCACAGCCACATGGATCATGCCCGTGCTCAGCAGAGTTATTGTGCCAATTCACCCATTAAAGAAACAACAATTCAAACCAAAACCGGTCTATTTGAAGATTACCCAAAAGCTATAATGCAATCAACAAATCAAAACCATCAATTAGTCAACCTCAAGAAGACAAAAAGAAAAAACAGGATGACATCCATTCATTAAAGCATAACCGACTCCTTAAATCAAATAAAATGGATAAAACACCAAGTCGAAAGAAAATCAATCAGCCCATCTCAAGGATAACCAAGAAAACAAAGAGCCCGTTGGTTCTTCCTAAACCAAGTGTAGGTAACTTGGAGTTGGTGAAAACCGTCTGTTCATCGTTCTCTTCCATCTGTTTTCTCAAATATTTACTTTTGTTCTATTTGTTTATTCTAAGTTATTTTTATTACTAAATTGTCTATGGACTTTTGTTTTCATATTGTATTTTTGTGATATTTTTATCAAATTTTATTTTTCTATTATGGGTTTATTCTTCTGATTTCAAAAGAATGCTTGAAGTAAAATGCTCATCGCATTTCAAACAAATTAAAGTACTTTCATTATAGAATTTACCAATTATTTTTGTTATTTTTTAGGTTTTAATTTTGATTGTAAATTTTACTATTTTAATATAATTTTGATTAAATATCATTTAAAATTTTTATAATCTTTAATATTATAAGTTATATATTGCCGTCTTAACTGCAGGCATGGTTTGCTAGTGACAAAGTGATAGTTTTAGAAATAAAAATTTAAGAAAGTGGCTTGGAGGAAGGTTGTTTTGAGTGTGTTTATCATAAGCGGGGCTATCAAATGTGAAATTTGGGCTAGGCGTATTTGGGTGGACTTGGATTGTGAAACCCAAAGGTGATTTAGGATTGGTTAGAATTTGGGTGCTCCAATCGGACAGAGTACATGTCTACAAAGACAAAACACAATTCACAAACATAGAGAAAAATGATCTGGTGCACACCTCACGTACCTATCGCATAGTGCACACCACCTAGTGGAGGCCCACCTGAATCCTAATCACCAATTTTAAATGGGCCACAAACAACTCCCCTTGAATGTCAATGGATTACATCGGTTTACACTGATCTAATGGGACGGCAAGGCTAGTATGGCAGAGCAGCCTATGTTTCATACATGGTGAGGCCCATCTTTTCAAAATATGAGAAATTCATCAGCCCTAAGACCCAAGCTATTAATTGCATCTAAGATTTTAAAGAAATTTTCAATTGGCCAACCATTTAGATTGATCACACATGAGTGCGTCCCTCCATTTCTATGCCAACAAGAGGGTAATGAGGCAACTTCATCATGTGCTTTAGATGGAGTCTAATCTAATTGTGGCCATGTTACATATTTGAATAATAAGTTGCAAGTTGATCATTAAAAAGGGTCTCAGAGTTGATCAATCCTCGGATTTTGAAAAAGTAGGTCCCATCATGCATTAAAGAATGGTGCTGTATTATAGTATAATCAA
The DNA here is from genome assembly GCA_037013555.1 of Sextonia rubra. NCBI lineage: Eukaryota > Viridiplantae > Streptophyta > Magnoliopsida > Laurales > Lauraceae > Sextonia > Sextonia rubra. The sequence goes on from JASUAD010000011.1 coordinate 16,333,755, forward strand.
CAGTGCTGTATTGTAGCCCTTCCCTCTAATGGGATTCGACCCTTGAAATGACAGTAATTTTTTTTAATATAAATCCATCAAACATGTAGGACATAGATAAGGGGTTACATTAGAGCATCCATAACAGACTATCTAAAATAGCTAGCTTGAAATTTTAAAAAATGGCTCTGTTGGCTATCATACTAGTTATTTTACATTGTCCTATTTTGGCTAGATAAATTTAGCTAGCTACTGCGCATCAGCTAAACATTAAAAAACTTTTTCTTGAGTAAACCTTGTATGGAGTATGCATTTTAAAATATAATGACTGCAATATGTGTTTAAAAATGAATAAAAATTTAATAAGTAAATGAGATAGAGAAATGATAAATAGCATTGTTGGAGTGTGTAGTTGAAAATGTGGTTAGCTAAAATAGACTTGTGGCTTTTTAGTTAAAAATTGACTAAAGAATACAGAGCCTTGTTGTGATGCTCTTAGTTACATTGGTAGTTTCCAAGGTATGCATTCTCATTAGTGCAACCTTGTATAATAAATATTTTCGGTAAGCATTCTTAATTGTCTGCACTGTGTCATTCAAAGATGGTAGGGAAAAATTATTCTTTTACTAAAAAAAATTTGTAAAATTTTTTGCTTCTTTTTTAATGCAACTGCATGTATTAATGCATTAACTTTCTTATGGGTTGGGTTGAGATTTTGGTTTTAGAAGTTGAGATTTTGGAACTTAGCCCAAATTGAGTCATGTAGATAAATATGTAAAGGTTTTTTTTCCATAGATGATATGAAAATTGTATAGTTTTTATCCAAAATCCATGCAAATTTCATCCATCAAGCCACTAAATGTCTTCATCCGAAGGTCTAATCATGGCCCTTCGAGGCTTGGGGACATTATCAGATCGATAAATCTGCCGATTAATCTTTTGTTTCTAAATACAAATTTAGATTTCATTTAAAAGGTATTTTATTTTAAAATTTAATTACATATCTTTTTAGCCTTTTTGGCTCTAGTTATATATGAAATATATACCTGCGCTGAGTTTTTATATTATTTGAAGAGAAAACCAAATTCGAAAATTGGATATCCACAACCCAATTGAACCCTGTTTAGGTTTCATAGAGGAGGGTTGATGTTTGGGTTTTTACCTACATATGCACACAATTCTGGGTTGATAACTCTCACTCAGCCAACCGAGAGCTGCACCACAAAATATGTGGGACCCATCCGAAAGTATGATGATAATTTAGCTGGTGCGTGTGAGGGTGCCGTTAAAAAAAAAAAAAAACTCCCCATGGCCGGCTTGTGTGTGGAAAGTAACTACCCCCCACCCCAAAGTTTTACAATCCTAGCCATTAAATATGGTGGATCTTCTATTAGATTCCATGATCAATTGTTTTGGGGGTGGGCGGGGCTACAAAATTGGGATGAGGGTGAAATTTGGATTGGTGGCAATTCGGGGCTCTAGATTGATCAAAGGGAGATTGAGCAGACACAAAGAAAGCCCAATTTGGTTCTTCCTAAACCAAGTGCATGTAACTAGCAAGTGCAAGTACCATCATCATTATCATCATCATCATCTAAGTCTTAATCAAACTATGTTAGGTCGGCTATATAAATTATGTTTCTCTATTCCATTTATTTTGAGTCAAATCCTTAGATAAGTTAAATTTATTCAAATCTGATTCAATGGTTTCCATCAATGTTTTTTTTCGATCTATCCCTACCTTTTGATGGGCCATCCACCTGAATAGCCAAACTTTTTCTCACCGGTATCATTACTGACTTACGCTCAGTATGCCTAAACTATCATAAACGGGTTTATCTAATTTTATCTCTATTCGTGCTACCCCTAAATGCTTTTGCAAGTATTTTTAATATATATATATATATATATATATAAGAAATGGAGAGAACCCACTACAGTTTATATTTCTCTCCATCTGCTTTCTCCCAATCTGCATATAATTTATTTTTTCTCCAACAAGGTAATTACGATTTACGTGTAAGAAAAGTAACCCATGAATATTCATAGACGTTTCTAAAAGAAAAACCATTAAAAAAAAGGCAACATGGAAAAAAAAAGGGAATTTCAAGAAGATGGAAAGCAAGATTATTCCTAGAATCCAAGCAGCCACTAGGAAAACAAAAAGAAACTGCATGTAGTATAATTATAAGAACAACTTTGTAAAAGAATACCTAACCATTCAAAAGGATAAGAAGAATCTCAAAAAGCTGGAAAGCAACATTCATGAAAATGTAGTAGCCAGTAAAACATTAATTACTAAAGATATGAGAGATGGAAGAGAACGTACAGTTTCTGCATCCTGGGACCATCGTTGCGATTGGAAATGGGTGTCTTGCTTTAAAGCCACAAGTACGAGAAAAGGCAATTGTTTCTTAATCCGATTATATAGCAGGTGATCGCGTGATTTTGCCGCTGATCAATTAAAAAAAAAAGGTTGATAAGATAGTTGGCGTACGTTTGGCGCACAGACACTTGGTTGACGTTTCCAAGTTGCTTATCATAAGGGCATGGGGTATCAAAAGTGAAATTTGCGCTGAGATTCTTTCGGTTTGGACCCGATTGTGAAATCCACTGGGCAATTCAGGTTCGGTTACAATATAGAGTTTGGGTGCTTGAATGAGACGCAATATATATATATATATATATATAGGGAGATATTTATATATATATATATGTCCCTCACCAAGGGACCGTGCATACTCTTTTGTAGGGGCTCATGATAGACACCACCGTGGGATGAGATTAGGGGATGGAAGGATCCATGTGGGACGATCCTATATACGAAATTTGGCCCTAATTATATGTCCTTAACCCCTTTATCCTTGACCCACAAATTCATTCAATTCGAATAGGTGCATAGTCGATTCAACGGTCGAATAAATTTGGATTCGACCAAAAATTAGTAAATGTGTTCAATTCAAGGGGGTTATGTGTGTGATCCATTTGGATGAACCATACAGGGGGTCTCATCTAAAGTTTCTTACGAAAAAATTGGTGAAAGACATATGCATATGAATATTCCCCTATATATATGGAAAATATTCATGTGAATATGTCCCTCACCAAAGGATCGTGTATACTTATCTATGGGGCCCATGATGGACCCCATCAAGGGATGAGATCGAGGGGGGGGGGGAGAGGAAGGAAAGATCCATCCTGAATCACTCTAGATACCAAGTTTAGCCCCAATCCCATGTCTTTAACCCGTCATCTATGACTCACAAATTCATTTTATTTGAATGGGGGCATAGTCGATCCAATGGTCCAATAAATTCGGATTTAACTAAAAATTGGGAAACGTGTTCAATTCAAAAGAGTCACGTGTGTGCTTCATTTGGATGAACCATATAGTGAGTCCCACCTAGAGTTCTCACGAAAAAAATAGTGAAGAATACATGCACATGAATATTCCCCTATATATAGGAATATTACTATGTAGGGTGAGGAATATTTACATGATACTCCTTATTTGTATTTGAGTATTCAGTTTTTATATATAACTTTTTTTCTTTTATCTATTAATATATTCAAATATGAAAGTATTTCTTACCCTGTAGTGAGAGATTGATGAATATTAATATTATATATATATATATTCAGAGACATTGATAAAGGATATAGTGCACATCGCACGCATGAATCTTACTGAGGACATACGTAGTGGAGTGCACTTGATTACCAGTCCGAATGGGCCACAAACAACCACCGCTGAAGGTCAATAGTCTTATTGGTTTGCACTGATCCGTTGGGGATTGACCGATGTAACTCAGGTTATTTTTTAAAAATATAAAGCTGTCAAACATGTGAGCCACCAATCAAGGGGCTACATTGATTTGGTGGGCGTGAACTTTTATGCAAACGTAAGCCCAGCTTGCGCTTTGGAACCCCCACTCCTTGATTCACAAACACAAATATTCAAATAGAACTCCCTGCAGTTCTTATGAACCCTCCAACATATTACATATTTTATGTGCCACATGGCCCGTTTATGATTAAGGCCCCTTCCAAAGAGGATGCTTTTTAAAAACTACTACTAGACTTTGAAGGCCACGGACAAATGGCGGTTGACATGATCCACAGTTGGGTTTGAGCTGGGCTCCAGGAATCAGTTATCATGGTTCAACCATTGACATTGTGAATTGACACTTTGCGCTATCAGATTTGGGCATTTGGCGCTGGATGAGGTCCACCGAGCACAAAATCCCTTGGGTGAAGGAGCCAGTTAACTTGGACGGTCTTATGATTTGGGTCCACTAATCAAATGGGTCCTCCAAAGTACGGACAAATGGAATTATGAGTGTCAAAACAAATAGCCGAAGTGCTACCTAACTCACTTATTACTAGTTAAATTTCGAGAAGATTCAATGAGTCAGGGGCCTCCGTCGCAGACAATAAACGTCTGCCGACATCTTTGACCTCTATTGTAGGGCCCATATAAAGATGATTTAGATCGTTCAAGATTGATCCTATCCTGTAAAGTGCCATACAATCAATTTTTAGTTTAAATGGAGTAGGCCTTAAGAAACGAGGGAAAACATAAATAAAACCACATGTGGAGTGATTCCACATTAGTGCCCAATCATGTTTTCTACCATGTTCCCAATCTGATGGTGATGGTGGGAACCATTCCTTTCAACTAAAATTTGATCATATAGTGCTTCAGGGGATGTGATTTATCTTGAATTGTTCACAATGGAGTCTCAGGGAGTTATTACATGCTTTTTATGTAATAGCCACAGTAGAGGGTCTGGGGTTAGATCTGATCGCTATAAATCAGATCAATACCATCCAACATAAAAAAAAAAGAAGAAAAAATAACATATATGAAATTTAAAAAGGAATATCAAGATCTTTTATTTTTTAAATACAAAGACCAAATCTTGAAAAATAGTTAAACAGCATCTCTAGTCGGAGGTGATGCAAGACCGAGCAAAAGTACACTATTATGATGATGCATGGCATCACATTCATGCCAATGACAGCGTAGATCCAAGTCCAACCAGAAAAATCAGAAGCTGATGCATTGAAATGAAAGATCGAAGTGAGTATTGTGAGGATGTTCTCTTACTTGCAGACTGACTGCTTATTGCTTTTATGTAATCCAATTCTTATGGCCCACTTAAATGACTTAACTGTGGAGGAGTAGAGGATAGAAGGAAATGTCTCATTTAGGGACAGGGGGCATAGCCCTTTATTTAAGGGTCAAATCAGCTGACCAAAGAACACCAATTAGCTTGACCTAGTGTGTGTTTGTATGGCAAGAGTATTTTAATGTAAAAAGGAAAATTATTATTGTTTTTCACGGAACTACTTTTTATTGTCGAGTACCACATATTTTCCTTATAAAAAAAAATGAACTGTCTTCCTTCACATGGAAAGGATTTTGAATTTTTTTAGAAGTGTGTAAAAATGCAAAATTCCTCTTTCCCATGTGAAGAGAAAATGCAGAGAAATGATAACCCTTTTGTTAGAGTGTAATCCTTAGCCAAACCCAAACAAGGCCAATCCAAATTGCACTATTAAGTCTCCTCCAGCCCTAAACAGTGTGACCTTGAGCTTGGCCCAACCAAAATCTACCACCTCGCACCAGCCACCACGTCCTTTTCCCGCCAAAACCAGCCCAAGCACACCCCATTTCCCGCCAAACAAATCCACCTTACCTCAGCACTTGTATGAACTGAGAAGAGATCAGAGGCAAAACCCCAAGCCCCAAAACCTCAAATCCTCTCTCTCTCTGTCTCACAAACAAACACAGACAGAGACATGGATATCAGCGAAGAAGCCATGGCAGCTCACAAGCGAACTTTCATGGATTTCTTAGATCAAGATGTAAGAAGCCTCTCTCTCTCTCTCTCTCTCTCTCTCTCTATAATCTATCTGTTGGTGATGTGATTCTTCTTCTGGTATTGATGAAGGTGGGAAAGGGGATTTACATGCAAGCCGTAAGGGACATGATCCACAACAAGCGCCATCGTCTAATCATCGACATGTCCGATCTCCGCAATTTCAGCCTCGATCTAGCTCGAAGGTCTTCCCAATTTCATTACCATATCTAACTCTTTGTCTCCTTTTTCATCTGCTTAGTAGTCATTTGATTGATTTATTTGCCAAAGATCTAATCTTTCTCTCTTTTCTTTCTGTAATCTTTTTAGGATGATCAAGAATCCAGGGGAATACATTCAGCCCTTTTCCGATGCGCTGACCGAGGTGACCCGGAACGTCGACCCCAAGTACCTCAAGGAAGGGGAGCAGGTGCTCGTCGGCTTCGAAGGCCCGTTTGGCTTCCACAGGGTCACACCCAGAGATCTGCTATCTGGATTCATTGGTACCATGGTCTGCGTCGAGGGAATTGTTACCAAATGTAAGCTCTCTCTATCTCTCCTTCTATATCAATGTGTATTTATCAATGTTGTTACTTGTTAATGCAGCCATTGTAAAATATCTCTCCCTCTGTCTATGTATTAATCTGCTGCAAATGTAGGAATTTAACGGATTAGATTTGCATTCTAATGGTATGATTTGCATTAGGAAAGACAACCAATTTAAGGGCGTACCTGAATTCATCGCAAAACGAAGATAGAATGCCACAGAACTTTAACTCTGTCACTCTTCTTGTAATGCTAGCTAACTGATGGGAATGCCAAGCAACTCTATGTGAAGATGAGAGAGTTCCCAAGTTCTTTAATATGCTACGTCAACACTTTCCTCCCTATCAATGAAAAGCACTCCTGCTATTGCATGAATGGAGTTTTTCCAAGGAACGTGACTTACCTGGGAAGACATCCGTTTTTGTAAAATTCAAACAAGTGGTGGTCATGTGGACCACCACCTATGATCTCCAACATATTTATCAATGTTGTTACTTGTTTGTGCAGCCATTGTAAAATATCTCTCCCTCCGTCTATGCATTAATGTACTGCACTGCTGCAAATGTAGGAATTGAGATAATGTCCCCGAAATCTCTCAACTTTCTTGGGGTTTTCTCCTTAATTTTGTTATTTTGTTAGTTATTAGTTCAGTCCCTGTTTGGTTAAAACTTTGGGTGAGCTGAGCATAGTCAACTTTATTTTCATGGAAATGAGGGTTCATGCATTTCGATAACTGGAGTTGCCTGTGTACGTGGGGGTTGTTTTTTGTTCTTTGAGATCATTAATTGCAAATGAACAGAGTAAGGTGTAAATTGAGTGCAGCGCAACCATATTATGGTTCAACCAGTGATGGATGTTTGTGAAACTTGGACCTTTACAATGGGGCTTGCTCAATGGATGGTTGGGATTTTCAGGCCATACAAACACACATGCCCTCAGTGCACAAATGTGGCTCTGAGAATAATTGATCTAGGAGCATCAGGATGGAAAGGGGAAGCCAAACTGGTTTAGGCTTCTAAGAGAGAAGCCTTATGACTCTCTTAATTTTTCCCTTAATATTATTGGGCGGTTTCTGTATATCCGATAGGGTAAAAACTCAAAACTGTAGAGTTAGCTGGTTTAGCTGCTTACCCATCCAGCAAAGCTCATCATGCAGTTCTAATAATAATTTATCTAGCTTTTATTTCGGTAGAAAGAATTTATCGAGTTAAGACCAATCTATGAGTGGCATTAAATTTCTATTGAATTAGGATATTTTTGTGATTTTATTACACACAAAACAAGATAGATCTTTAGGGTATAGTCCAACGGAGCATTTTGATACATCAGAGGGCCTTTTTCTAATTGTCCTTCTTACGTTGAACAATATATAAATACACATATGATCATGTAAGAGCTTTAATGATGCAATCACTTTCTGACATGGGTGACTTGCTTCCAGTCACTTGATCTCACCAAAATGCCCTTAGAAGTTGTGCTTTCACTGGCAACCCAAATGGTTTCTCAAATTACAATTCTGATCTGAGAGTGAAGATCAACAGCCAATTTTGGTGAAAATCTAAATTAACAAGGATTGAATTTAATGTATAAAACCTTGATGTAGATCTTCACTTTTATGCAAGAACAATTGACTACTCGTACATGAACAGAGTGAATACAAAGATGTAGCCACATTACTCAAATTGCATTTGCAAGATACGACACCATCTCAAGGTCTCTATGAAAAAGTCAAAATCCAAGCTTGCTTGCGCTCTAGTAGTTCTAATAGCTGATGAATGTATATAACAGAGAAAAAAAGAAAAACAATTACACAGTATAAAGGGAATGTACTGAATAGAAGCTCAAGAAAAAGTTAAAAAGAGAAAAGGAACTCAAATGATTATGTGTTTTCTCCTATCAACCAAAACTTGCCCCAAAATACTACTTTCCATAGACCAAAATACATTTAAAAAGTTATCACATAAAGAAACAGTGACCATTAACCATATTTTCCTTGTCAACAACTTGTTAAGCCAAAGAATCTGACGCCTTATTTGAAGAGAGACACGTATTCTAGTTTCATTGAACAGTCTGTAATGGGAAAAATTCCCAAGGAGTGAAAAACTGAAAACCTTGTGATGTTATAGATATATGTAAAATGACCATAAAGGATAAATAAAGCATATGATGAAAGAGATGATGCTATACTATTTCAATTGCTGAAGCAACTTGTCGTACTCTATTTGGTGTTTGATTCAAGAGGAATTGTTCGTTGGGCCCATATTTTGACTGCCGTTGCAGCATGAGAGGATCCACAGCTACTACGCCGGTGTTTTCCAGATTTTTACCTAGAAAAAAAAGTCAGTTTCGAAGGGGATGGAATGATAGAAGCAGTTGGTCTAACTACATTACACGAGTTGAGTCACAAGGTGAGTTGACAATGCTATTAAGTGGGCCTAATGCAGAGTAGGTTCAGTTTGAATTTGAATGAAGAGCTATGATTAAGGTGGGCCTTATTAGCCTGATCCTATCCATTAGGTGGCAAGATTGAGTAAGACTGTATGAGTTATCTATAGAATTTCTTTTGATGCTAGCAATAATTTTTTCTCGATTAAAGGGATCATTTTGAATTTACTAATATATTATCAACCCCTGGCTGTTTCGTAAGAGCAGATTAATGAACAGATAATAGAAAATTCATCCCAATTTTGTTCTTGCACATGGAGGACCAGTCCATCCTCAAGTATCTTTCCTTTTTGTTATTGGGTCTTAACACTGGTACTTCTCAATGGCCGCATAACAATTGTTCCTTTGGTGAATACCGTTTACAACCAATAAGCTGCTTGCAGTCATTCTTTGCCAACTGATGGTGACGGTGATAGTGATGGTGGTTCCCTTACAGCGAAGGCCAAGGTGTTGATCATATTGATGAAGGTCAATCACTACCACCAGGACACTGGGAAGAAATTACAACTTCCGCATGATGAAGATGAATATCCACTGCCCAGACTGAGATCCACATCCACTGGTCCATAGAAGAAAAGTTTATATCTAGTGCGATTTTGGTGAATACAATGGATGGTATTGAATTCAAATCCGAATTCCTTATAAAGTGCATACAGCAATGTCGGTATCATGGTGGACAGTAGGATCAATTCCAACCAAAGGGTAGTTATTAGTATATGATGATGTTGTCAGTGGAATTGCTAGATAATTTGACATCATCTATCCATTGGGTACCCCAAATTATTCATTGGGAGAGGTCGTGGCAATGATGATGAACATCTTTCTGAGCCATCTTGAAACTCAATGCAGTAATGAAGGATTATTTGCCCTCACACCTCATGCCCCAAACCCTCATTAATATCATGGTTTTAGGTGTTGTATTTGAATATTAGTTTTTTAATCGGTGGTATCTTATTATTATTTGCATCTATCAAGCATTAAAATATAATTATGATGTGTTAGCAGTTTGATTGATTCTTCCAATAGCCACATGAAGCAATGAACGGCAACTTAAAAAACTAAAAAACTTTGTAAGTGATTTAAGATGTAAGCAAAGTCATGGAACATCTAAAATTCTTTAGCTGCTTTATTATTTTTTTTTTTGTCATTTCTTATTTTTCATATTTTAGAAGTTTTTTTTATGTTTTTATTTCTTAGGACTGGCAGAAGTAGAACTGGCTTGCTCTGTTTTCAATTGACAGGAAGACCAGCACTGAGTTTTTTTCCCCTTTGTCAGGACTCCCTCATTGTTGATGATGTTAAAGTTGTTTTGGCAATGTGTCTGACGCACCTTTCTTTCTTTGTATCTAATATCCCTTTTGTTCAAAATTTTGAAGGTTCGCTTGTAAGGCCAAAGGTTGTCAAAAGTGTTCATTACTGCCCTACAACTAACAACTTCATGTCTCGTGAATATCGAGATATTACATCCAATATGGGCTTGCCTACAGGGTCCGTGTATCCCACACGGGTAATATTTGGTTCATCTTTTCTTAATTTCTTTTGGCACCATCTTCATTCTCTTACTTGTTGACCATCGCATCGCCAGCATCATGCAACTGGTACCATGTTTATTTGTTGGATGCACTGTTTTGATGGAGAATGACATTTGATCATTTGAATAACATGCCAGGATGACAATGGTAACTTGTTGGTTACTGAATATGGATTGTGCAAGTACAAGGACCATCAAACACTCTCGATGCAAGAAGTGCCAGAGAATTCTGCTCCTGGTCAGCTTCCAAGAACGGTTGATGTCATTGTAGAGGATGACCTTGTAGATTCTTGCAAGCCTGGAGACCGTGTAGCAATTGTAGGGACATACAAGGCTCTTCCTGGGAAAAGCAAGGGCAGTGTAAATGGGGTATTCAGGTTGCTCTGCTCACATATGGCTGACATTCTTCCATTCATTTCTCATCCTTATGGAAAATACATAATGACGGTCTTTGTCACTCTTTCTATAGGACTGTTCTTATAGCCAATAATGTCTCTCTTCTCAACAAAGAGGCGAATGCACCAATATACACAGCTGAAGATGTGAAAAACATCAGAAAAATTGCTGAGAGAGATGATGCATTTGATTTACTTGGTAATTCACTTGCACCATCTATATATGGGCATTCATGGATAAAGAAAGCAGTTATTCTACTGATGCTTGGTGGGATGGAAAAGAACTTAAAGAATGGAACCCACTTAAGAGGGTGAGTAGGGTTTAAATGTAAAATTTTTTCTCTATATTTTCCCCCTAAATTTTGCGTCACTATGATACCATCTAATCAGTTTATAAAATCTTCAATTGTCTTGTCTCCTTTCTGATTAGGGACATTAACATGATGATGGTTGGGGACCCTTCAGTTGCCAAATCTCAACTCTTAAGAGCAATAATGAATATTGCTCCTTTGGCTATATCAACTACCGGTCGTGGCTCATCTGGTGTTGGCTTGACAGCTGCTGTTACTTCTGACCAAGAAACTGGTACAGCACCCTGCTAAAGATTCTTGAATGTTCTTATTATCTGCGGATTGTTTATGGATATACTCGGTTGGTTTATGTGATCAGGTGAAAGAAGGCTCGAAGCTGGTGCAATGGTTTTAGCAGATCGAGGTGTTGTTTGCATCGATGAGTTCGACAAGATGAACGATCAGGATCGTGTTGCTATACATGAAGTTATGGAGCAGCAAACAGTTACAATAGCAAAAGCTGGTATTCATGCATCATTAAATGCCAGATGCAGTGTAGTTGCTGCTGCAAATCCTATTTATGGGAGTGTACGTTCGTTTTAACTTAAGTTCTGAAACTTTACTCTTACAACTGGCTTGCATGGGCAAATCATTTCTTCTGAAGAGTGATAAATGGATGCTTTGGTTTAATTTGAAATTATATATTGGTTTTATTGGATTTACAGTATGATCGTTCTTTGACTCCAACAAAGAATATTGGTCTTCCGGATTCATTGCTTTCTCGATTCGACTTGCTATTTATTGTTTTGGATCAAATGGACCCCGAGATTGATCGTCAAATTTCTGAGCATGTGTTACGAATGCACCGGTATCGCTCTGCATTAGATGATGGAGGTAAAGAGCTAAAAGAACCCATTACTGCAATCTTTAGTGTCTACAATAAACCTGGCCTTAAGGAGTCAAATTTGAATAGGAGCTACTACAGCTGACGGCAATTCAAGATATGTTGAAGAAGAAGATGATGCTGATGCCAATGCATCCATCTTTGTTAAGTACAACAGGATGCTTCATGGGGAGAAAAGGAAAAGGGCGCAAAAGCGTGAGACACTCACCATCAAGTTTCTTAAGAAATACATTCACTATGCAAAAAACAGGATGCAGCCAAAGCTTACAGATGAGGTACCGTCTCTTTATGATTTCATTGTCTTGTAATTCTCCATATCCACTTTTACATGCATTTATCTAGTTGAGTTTGCATAAATTTAATGTGCTTTACATGAGCAATCCACTGCCAATATGATTTATGGAGATAATGTTACTACTGAATAATTATTTTCCTTTACAAAATGAATTTTTGCAGGCATCCGACCATATTGCAACTGCTTATGCAGAACTAAGGAATGCTGGCACAAACGCACAGGTATGTGCTGGAGCTAGTTAATCATGCAACGGCATGATCTGTAATCATCCTCTTCAGATGACCATGGTTCTGAAATTCTAATAATGACCTGTTTGTAGTCTGGAGGGGGCACACTTCCAATCACTGCAAGGACCTTAGAAACTATAATACGTCTGTCCACTGCTCATGCCAAATTGAAGTTGAGCAACAAGGTATTTCATCTCAAGTTTCAATCAGTGTGTATTCATGCACCACTTGTAGATTTATAGAACGCCTCCATTTTTTAAAAAATTGTCTTCATTATGCAGAACCGATTAAGTTTAATTTTTGACACTAAACTTGAATTGTCCTGTACATAACTCCAAGTGCAGAAACCATATGCCTTATCTTATTAGTAAGCATCAGCGCATAACTCTTTTCCTTTCAGTTTTGGCCCCTAATGTTCTTTGTATCCTACGTTAGAGTCCCCAGGTGTCTGTAGTGAATTGTCATGTTATGTTAACTATCTTCTCTATTTTGTCTGGGTCACTATTCGCATGATGCAGGTCTCAAAGACAGATGTTGAAGCTGCTCTCAAAGTTTTAAACTTTGCAATATATCATAAAGAGTTGACAGAGATGGAAGAGCGGGAGCAAGAGAGGGAGAGGGAGAGGGAGAGGGAGAGGACACGCCAAGCCGATCATGACAGTGGTGCTCATCATGGCCGTGATACTACTAGTGTACAGTGAGTTCCTATCTAAGAAACACATTTGTGCCTTCCCGACAGTATTGCCATTATTTTTTTCTAGAGGAACTTGGTTCTGTTATTGAATCAATGAAATTAACCCCTACGGCTTGGGTTATATGGAATTTTGGATCACAGCAGGTTGAAAGTTCATTTTATTAGGTCGTATATGATGGATCTGTGCACAAGATTATGCTGGCTTGTGGCTCTATTTTGCCAGATAAATGAACACTATTCTGGCAGAATATACATTGAAGGTACTGCTTGAAATTCAACCTGCTGTTATTCAAAGTATCCTTGCCATGAATGCCTACAATTGGAGCCCGTGGCTTGGAAATCTGTATCATTTTCCTGAATCTTTTGATGAGCTTCAATTTGGTAGGCAGTGCCTTAAAAGCCAACCCCATAATGGAATAATGAAATCATTTTAGAGTTTGCCTATTCATCTATTTATCATATTTGGTATTTTGTTACTCTAGATGGCTGCATCGTTTTGTTATTATTGAGGCATTATCTATGGTTTGTTCCATTAGATCAATTTTTTAGATCATTTTATCTGTGGGAAAACATAATTAGGATAGGGTTCATATTGTCAGAAACATTGCACTTTGATCGTATGCTCATACTATTAATTGGAAAATTAATGATGCTGATTTGATTCAAGTACTTATTTTATATATCAGCACTTTTTTTAAAACTTCAATCTGTCTTAAGGAACCTTATTTTTTTGCTGGTTTGAAGATTAACACTTTTTAGTCTACTATAGTTTGTATAATAAAAGAGATGTTGACTTTCTCTCTTTTGATTCAGAACACAAGACCCCATGGATGTCGATGGGTCATCTGTTCCACAACCTCATTTGGATAATTCAGCAGAAAGGTCTGCATTTCTTTACAATCAAATCCAGTTGTATGAATGCTTTTCTGTCTTACATTTTTTAGACAGTTGTTTATGTGCCTTTAATTAAGCCTTCTCTTTTATTGTGGAATGCAGAATGGAAATGTTCTCTTCTTTACTTGGTAGGCACATGGCGGCCAACCGCCTGGACAGCCTTCCTATTTCAGCAATTGATGGAATTGTCAATTCAGGTGCAGCTGTACCTTACTCGCAAAATGAGATAGAATCCCTGTTGGAGGTAAGATACCTTGAATGGCAGTTATTTATTCAACTTGTTTTGGAGTTTCTTTTAAATCTTCGTACATTGTTGAGGGTTAATTGTATTGCTTTCTGGAATTTTTTCAGGCACTGCAAAATATTAACAGGTTAATGATATTTGGAGGAGAGATAAGGATTATCTGACCATCGACGTATACAGCGGTAGGATGGAGAAGTAATCTATGAAAAAAAGCTGCTCATTTCAAAAAAAATGTTTAGTAGGAGCTTTCTTTCTGTCTTCACCCACAATGTCAAATTGTTATTCTCAATCTTCTACTGGTTGTAATACTACAGGGGACTAAATTTTAGTTCCATCTGTGGCTTCAAATATGTTCCTATTTACTGTTGGGTTTTTGTTCCCCTATATGTGGGGTTTTTAATTCCCGCCCTTCTAAGTCGGGCCCTTCTCAGTCGGGCACGGGATCTCCCTTTTTAAGAAGGGGATTGAAAACCCCATATCACCCTTGTACAGGATTCCCACGGGTGGAAAAAAACATTTAAAGTTGGGGGAAGATTCAGCTGCAAACATGCGGGGCCTTTTTTTTGCATGCCAATCACAGGTTAAGGACCAGATTTAAAGCATTTTAGATTCAAGGTGGGCCTATGATATGACTGATGTGATGGTTATAACCATCTAAGGTCCATAAATTTTGATAGGTTTTGTTTAATTCTGATAGAAATGCTGAATATGGAGCTCTTTAAATATATGGCCATGATCATCGGATTGTAAGTCTTCTGCATTCCCCTATCCACGTGCCCCAAACCCATTATAAGCCTCATCAAAGTGGGCCCCAAAACTAACAAGCTTTAGATGTGCATCACCAGCCAACCACACTTGATTCCCTTGCGATCAACAAGTTTTGGAATTGATACTTTTTTTTTTGAAAGATTAGCATTCTCTTCATAATGGACGAATGATACAAAAGCGAATCATAAATATGATCCCCTATGGGGCATACCCCAACAAAGAAAACAAATCCAAATTGGAAGCCCACAACCTGGGCTCGTGTACTAGCTACTAAAGCAGTACATGCATATTCATCAATGAACATCGAAGGTGTATACATTCCTTTAATCTTTCTTGCGGGTCTCAGAACTCTCAGAAATTTGAGAGAAATGAACTGTAGGATCTTGTAGTAATTGTTTCGTCATTCTAAACTTGAACCGGTGTCTCCATGGAGGAGAAGGGTCTTGCAAAGCTATGGAAAACCGACTATCCGCGGCTATGCAAAGCTCATTCATGGATTCATGGCGATGAGAGTTGCTCCAGCAAGAAGAGGAGCTCAAAATGAACCTCTGCATTAGATGGATGATAAGCATCTTGAGGACACCCCGATGGATGCCACAAGATACCCACTCTACAATCAGTAAATTGTATAATGGAGAATCTTCACCCTTTAAAAATAGGAGTTGGCCTTCGATGAGTGACTAGTGATGTATCATTAGGTGGAATTGATACTCATGGTTCAGAACTTTTGAATGGTGAAATCCATGCAACTTGGCCGCTAACCAGAGTGATTTCCGGAACTAAAATCTCAAGTCTGGGTGATCACCATGATGTAGAGATTACCTAATTTGATGAGGTTAAGCACTGAGCAGTTTTTGGATGGTTAAAGGAAACAAATAAAAGTCGTTATGGATCTGCTTGTTTTCTAATTTATGGCTGGGACACTGAAAATGACCGTTATAGAAATGCCTCTTTTAGGAGGACCTATATATATATACATATATATATATGAATATTCCCTTATATATATATATATACACGAACGATGATAGAGAGCTTTATTCATTTTGCTGGACATCCTTGGATGATTCAAGTCATCTAAGTGGGGAATGACAATGTTCACCCTGTGGATGAAGTGTATGCTTGCATCGGATCCAAGGATCAATCCTTGGATGGACAGGTTTACTTAATGGTAGCCTGACAAAAGAGAGAAGCCAAAATAAAAAGTTATACACTGTTGTCTGCACGTTATATGGAATTCGTTTCCTAGAAATTTTAAGAAATGTGCTCCCTAAATATGGCAAAACTTGAAGAAACAAAGAAGTGTCTTTATAAATGGCTGTCAAAAATCTCTTCTTTAATAGAAGAGATGTAGACATAGAAACAATTGGGAGCAACCATCAACTGTAAGGGTACTGGTGAGAGAGAGAGAGTGAGAGAGAGAGAGAGAGATGCAGACGCAACGCAGAACAGGGGTAGGGGTGGCCATGGCTCCATCTTCCTTTAATTCATTTTCCATCATTTCTCATTAATCCATTGTTCATCAAGGGAGAACATTGTTTGACAGCCATTTTATGAATACTCAACTTTATTTCTTCAGTTTTAGCCATTTTATTAAAGACTGGTTTTAAAATTTATCGAAATTCAGTTCCATGCAATAAAAAATGGGCACTTAGATATTTGGAAAGAGGAGGAATCTGATCACCCCATGTGAAGCAGTATGACCGCCACAATGTTGCCTTGTGGGAAAAACAAGCCTTTTGTTAGGGATCACACAAACCAATCACATAGTAAACAAATGAGACTTACATGGTTCACCTAATGTGAGTTACATCCATGGAGATTCAAGCTAGTTAATTTCCATGGTTCACCTAATGTGAGCTATATCCATGGAGATTCAAGTTAGTTAACTATTCTTGGAGATCACCACACAAAAGGAACAATCCTCCTCCTTGTGCTTAGGGATCACACAAACCAATCACATAGTAAACAAATGAGACTTACATGGTTCACCTAATGTGAGTTACATCCATGGAGATTCAAGCTAGTTAATTTCCATGGTTCACCTAATGTGAGCTATATCCATGGAGATTCAAGTTAGTTAACTATTCTTGGAGATCACCACACAAAAGGAACAATCCTCCTCCTTGTGCTTACAAGAGTGCAAAAATCCCTTCATGTTGATTCTCCTCACAAAAGTACAATACTCTCACCCACTCCGACAATAAGACATAAAGCCCTAAAGAAAAAATGCCCTAACTCCCACAACCGTTGGATCTGACCTTATAATAGACTGTCTAGATTTAGTTGTCGGATTACATATTTAACCCTTAAATAATTAGTATGTCTAAATCAGGCTTCACAAACCCATCAATCTTTTACTTGAAGACTAATCATATTGAATGACAATAACCATAGTAGAATACGGCTTCAAATCTCGATACGTTGTCTTCAAATGTGAAGTCCAATTGAAATTGAGCTTAGGTTCAATTTTTCTATATTCACCACCTTTGCTGGGATTTTGACTTGAGAGAATTTTTTCTTATTTCAACACATTTTCTTTCAGAAGCCATCGTTTGAAGTGATATAAAAAATTTAGATCTTTGAAAAGTGGACCTCAAATGTTATAGATCTAATAAATGGTTGACCACAAAGTTTATTTTAATGACAATCCATCAAAGAAGATAAATGGTGAATTATGTTAACATGAATTAGTATGGAGCTCAATGTTTGAGTACATCCTTGCTTTGACTTAGTGGAGTCTTGAGTTGAAGGAATGAAACTCCACAGTGGGCCCACCAAATGAAAATCTAAGTAGCTCAAACCATTAAGCCCTAGAAGTGCATGAGATATACTGAAATTCTAGTCCATTAGAAGTAGGTTCCATTGCAAGAGGTGATTAATGAATAAGATTAATAATGAAACAGATTGAGTTAATGACATTCTGTATGAAAATATTTATTTTATTAAAAAAATTTGACTAATATGTGATTTAAATCATTTTTTATTTTACAAAAAAAAACATATTTTTTTAACTTTTTTAAAAGTGTATTAATTCATAGAGGGAGAATTGAACCGACACTTTTGATCCGAGTAATATGGGCCTCATTCTATGGAAAGTTCTATTTTATGAAGAAAATATTATTAACATATAATCTAACATATATTTTGGAATTCCCCTGGACCAAAATCTGATATCACTATCAAATATTGACCTAAATATCTTAGCGTAGGCCACCATATCTTTTGAATGGTTGGGATGTTCACAAACTGGAGTGCACATGCATCGATTTAATCAAACCTTACTTGACCATATGGGCCATCAAGTGTAATACAACCCAAAGTATTCATGTAGATCCAGCTTTAAAAAAATTGAAATTACACGTAAGTTGTGACATACAAATACACTATTTACCTGTAAAAGGGCTTTAGCTATGCCAATATTGATCCTTGTCTAATTGAATACAATTGTGATTAAAATATTAATTAGTAATAATCTACTTTGAAATTCATTATCCGAAAATGAGGCACACCATTTGCTGTTCCAAACCGAGCCCAACCACCGAAACCAACCAAAAAGAAAAAGAAAAAAAAATGAAAAAGAAAAAGCTTGAGCTTGGGCTTGAAAAGGGCAATTCTAGGTGTACACAAGCAGAGCAGAGCAGCTATTGACCCAGGCCAACTTATAGGTGGGGCAAGCCCGACCAGTTCTTGGATGAACCCAAATCATTAAAGACCTAGATCAAGCAAAAATTCAAAATCCAAGCTTGAGCTGAAGCCTAAGTGGCCAAAGAGGCAATACTCACCAATCAGATTGTATCAAACCAGGGCCCATATTTTCTTAATCTGAGCCACTCATAGTATTATGGTCCTCTTCAAAGATGTGAGACAGAAGACCACAATAGATTCTGAAGACAACTAGTATATCAACTTACAAATAGCCCTGAGGCTTGAAACTAAAGCTCAGAGACAAAACCAAGCTAAAAAAAAAATCATAAAATCAAATAGTAATGCCACATCTAGTAGCAATATATGGTTCCAAAAAAAAAATATATATATATCTAATAAAACTTCCTTTGGAAGAAAAACTTAAGAGTCAAGTCAAATTTGGTTGATTGAGAAATTTGGACCCACAACGCACTTGAACCCATTCCTAGGTTGTCTTGAAAATATTTTTGATTCAATCAATAGTTATTCTTTTTCTAACTAATTCCTTATAAAACATAGTAATTTTCGATCTATTGTTCTCCTACTTTGAGTTTGTCCAAACCAAAATTGTAATTGGCGGATGAACAAAGAAAACAACACAAAAGCAGAAGTTGGCCAAGTATGGGTTCAAATCCAAAATCCAGACTGTCCAATTAAGGCCACACCTCTTTCCCAACTTTACGGTGCAAGAAGGGCAATGTGGAACATACATGATTTTATAGATAAAAGCAACTCCTATAATAGCCCTGTGTTATAAAATATTATTATTTGTGGATGCCCACCCTGGGGCCCATATTAGATATGGAAAGCAAGAGTCCTGGTATATTGGTTTGCTTGGAGAGGAAGCAATCTTATTCTATAAATAAGATCCTCTCCCACCCCTCCCTTTTTGTACACATATTTCATTCAATGGAATCTCTATTCCTCCCTTTACTCTCTCCTCCCCTTTTCTAAAATACGTTATCAGCACGATCCACGTTACCTACTCCGTGTACGATCCAAGTACAACACCTTCTATATGTTCTTCTGCCATTCTTTCTTCATTTTGTTATATTGTTTCTACACGTTCAACTGCAACATCTTTTCTTTATTGTATCTGTGCATTCAACGTACAACACGTTCTCTTCCTCTGTATTTCATGAGAATCTACATCATTGCCTCGTATTACGTGCAACAAAGCCTTACAATCAGTCAAAACTTATTTGACAAAAATCAAGGAGCAGAACTACACGTTGCAAGTGAAAGGGGCAGATCTAACGGTAACATAATTTTAATTATTTATAATCCTTTATTTGTTTAATAATTATTTATGCTATGATTATTATTATTATTATTATTATTATTATTATTTTTAACAAGGGGAGACTAAGAATGGATCATAAATAAGAACCTAAAGTTTTATATTAATACGGACCTGCAGTTCTGTAAGAACCAGAAGTTCTTTCTAAATCTGGACCAGAAGATCCGTGGATTATTAAAATCTAAAACCAAAAGTTTTCATATCCACAATATGGACTTGAAATTCATTCATAATCAAACCAGAAGTTTGATATTTTGATCCAGGAATAAAATTAATAGGCCATAATATCAAGCCAGAAGCCTTGATAGAACCTGAAGTTCAAAAATTAAAGAACCTGAAGTTCTAACCAGGAACCTGCAGTTCCAAATCAAGCCAGAAGCCTTGTCAAATCCTATTGTTTTGGATTATTAAAATTGATAACATGATGTTATTTAATTTTTAATTGGCTAACTTGATCTGACATGGCTCACCCTTTCATTTATTCTGAATGGTTATTATTTATCTTTTATCTTCTTTTGCATATCAATGATCATGTAGATTTTTTTCCTTTCGAGCTCTTGCCTATTGTCGAATTTAACCAAACTTGAATTTAAAGCCCTTAACATTACCGGGGACAACTACTTATCCTAACACTTGGATGCAAAATTACACTTTCAATACAAGAAACTTAGAAAGACGATAAAAGAAGGTAATAAAGAGTCCCCGGAAAATAGGGCATTAGCACTTATCTTCTTACGTCATCATATACATGACGACCTCAAAAATGAATTCCTCACAGAGGAGGACCTAGCAGGCCTTTGGAAATCTCTGAAGGATAGATATGATCACCAGAAGATGGTCTTATTACCAACAGCTCAGAATGAATGGCTAAACCTGTGATTTCAGGACTACAAATCTGTATCTGAGTATAACTCCGCTCTTTTCAATATTGTTTCACGATTAAGATTGTGTGGGAAAACGATCACGAAAGAGCAGATGTTAGAGAAAATGCTGTCCACTTTCCACGCATCAAATGTAATCCTGCAACAGCAATACCGTGAACGGCGTTTCTCTAAATACTCAGAACTGATCTCTTGTCTCCTTATTGCTGAGTAGAACAACAAAGTATTGCTAAAGAATCATAACTCCAGATCAACTGGATCTATGGCACTGCCTAAAGCAAATGCCAATTTCAATTCCAGCAGAGGCAGAGGAAGGGGGCGTGGGAGAAACAATCTCTCCAGAAGAGGTGAAAAAAGAAACTCCTCCCGATGAGGTAGATTTTGATGTCCTCCTAATAAAAAATTCAAAAACCACCAGCAGTGGTCTGATCCTCAGAAACAACAAAATCAGGATCAACATCAGAATCTACCGAATACTTCTGCCCACCGTGCTAATGATCCTTGCTATAGATGTGGACAGAATGGGCATTGGTCACGTTCTTGTTGTGCACCAAAAGAGGTGGTGGAACGATATAAAGCATACAAGGCCTCTATTCATTCTGCCGAGTCAAATGATCTGGAAGATTAGGCTTGGGATATCGACCCGCAAAATGACAATTACCAGTTGGATATTACAAATTTGGAGACCAGAGATTTTTTTTAAGACGAAAATGGCCAACCTCTGAGCAATGAGGCATTTAGTGCTAAGATCGAAACCCCTCCTGGAATGTTCTAGAAGACCAAATAAATATTTTCATAATCTCCATTTAGATTTTTTTTCCAGCTATTTACCATTTTATGGATATTTTATGTTGGATGATTTAAGTTTCATTTTCTTAATTGTGATAAACCTTTTATGGATGTTTTTGTGACGAATGACTTTTTATAAATTTGATGAAATTTCTCTTATGAATTTTTTTTCTTAATCATGTGATTGTTTAGTTACATTCTTTTTTATCTTTTGTTTAAAGGTATGGATCACAACAATGGGGATACTCACTGTCTTGTAGATAGTGCTACAACACATATCATTCTGAAAAGCTAGAAGTTTTTCTCAGAATTGGTATTGAATCCACGAAAAGTATCCACCATAGCTGGACCTGTGCAAATAATTGAAGGCTCTGGAAGAGCCCACATAACGTTACCTAATGGTACTCATTTATTCATTAAAGATGCATTGTTCTCTAACAGTTCCTGAAGAAACTTGCTCAGTTTCAAAGACATCAGAATAAATGGATACCATATTGAGACTGCTAATGAAGGCAACAAGGAAATGTTACTTATCGTTACTAGTATTGGAGGCCGAAAGCAAATACTAGAAACATTAAGTGCACTTTCTTTTGGGTTATATTATACGACGATATCCATCGTCGAATCACATTCGGTTTTGAGCAAAACGAGACAGTTAAGCCCGAAGCTTAACCAACCCCGAAGCTTAGCAACCCTCAGGCTTTATTGCTTTGGCATGATAGGTTAGGGCACCCCGGAGTTACCATGTTAAAGAAAATCATTGATAACTCTGTTGGACACTCTTTAAACAACCATAGATTGACCATACCGAATGGGTATCTATGTGTCCCATGTTCACAGGGAAAGCTAATCACTCGACCTTCCTTCGTCAAGATTGCATTAGAATCCCCATCCTTTCTACAAAGGATACAAGGTGACATCTGTGGACCGATCAATCCACCTAGCGGACCTTTTAAGTATTTCATAGTTCTTATTGACGCTTCCACCTGTTGGTCTGATGTTTGTCTACTTTCAACTAGGAATATAGCCTTTGCCGTCTGTTAACACAAATCATTAAACTTAGAGTCCATTTTCCTGATAATCCTATTAAGTCTATACGACTTGATAATGCAGGTGAGTTTACATCATAAGTCTTCGATGACTACTGTTCATCTCTTAGCATTGTTGTTGAATATCCTGTCTCTCATGTCCATACCCAAAATGGCTTAGCTAAATCCTTGATTAAGCGCATTCAACTTATTTCTAGGATTCTGTTGCTGCAGTCCAAATTACTAGTTAGTGCGTGGGGACATGCTATGTTACATGCATCAATGCGCATTAGACTTCTACCCACAGCCTACCATTCATACTCTCTTGTACAGCTTATATCAGGACGTCAACCTAATATCTCCCATTTGCGCAAGTTTGGTTGCACTGTTCTAGTCCCTATACCACCCCCTCAACGTACTAAGATGGGACCACAACGTAGGTTGGGAATCTATATCGGTTATGACTCTCCTTTGATTATTCGATTTTTAGAACCAATGACAGGAAATGTTTTTACTGCTCGTTTTGCTGGTTGTCAATTCGATGAGAAAAAATTCCCGCCGTTAGGGGCAGATAAAGAACGTATTGTTCCTGCAGAACAACCCGTTCCTGAAAAATGGCGTGAACTAACGTGGAATGCTTCCACTTTGTCTCATTTAGACCCACGTACTTCACAATGTGAATATGAAATCGGTATAATTGTGCACTTACAATAAATTACAAATAAATTACCCGATGCATTTAACGATGCAACAAAGGTAACCAAGTCACATATTCCAGCTATGAATGCACATGCTAAACTTAATGTCCCTGTAGGACAAAGTCAAAAAGTGGCGACAAACGAGTCTGTAATACGCCAGAAGCGTGGCAGACCTATAGGTTCAAAGGATATAGCTCCGCGGAAAAGCAGAAATGTACAATAATCATGTCCTCCCAAAGATACACTTAACACTCCTGAAGAAGTTTCTCCTGAAGAGGTTCATAATGCTCCCGAAGAAGCTATGGAAAAATCCACTTTCTCTAGAATGAAGAAAGTCTTTGATGAGATTATAAAAGCCCTTGAAGAGGCACCAGTACCGGATAATGAAGAGATCTTCATATTTCATAATTATTCAAGAGAGAGATGGGATAGAAAAAGAATTGTCATCGATGACGCATTTGTATATGCGGTAGCTACACAAATATCAATGAAACATGAGGATGATGATTGGGATACAGAACCACGTACTATAAATGAATGTGGACAAAGGAAAGATTGGCCAAAATGGAAAAATGCCATTACAGCAGAGTTAGAGTCTCTAAATAGACGTGGTGTATTTGGACCTATAGTACAAACCCCAAAAGGTGTTAACCCTATAGGTTATAAGTGAGTGTTTGTAAGGAAAATGAATGAAATGAATGAAATTATTAGATACAAGGCAAGACTTGTGGCACAAGGTTTCCTGCAGAAACCTGGGATTGATTATGAGGAAACATACTCTCCTGTTATGGATATAACGACATTCAGATATCTGATAAGTTTAACGGTCTTTGAAAATTTGGATATGAGACTCATGGATGTTGTGGCCGCTTATCTATATGGGGATTTAGACACAGAAATTCATTTGAAAATCCCAGAAGGATTTACTTTGCCTGAAGTAAAGCACAAGAGTACGTACTCAATACAATTGAGACGATCATTGTATGGATTGAAGCAATCCGGAAGAATGTGGTACAATCGTCTCAATGAATATTTGTCTAAGGAAGGATATGAGAACAATCCCATTTGCCCATGTATTTTCATAAAGAAATCCTCCAAAGGATTTGCAATAGTGGCAGTTTATGTTGATGACATAAATTTAATGGGGACTCCAGAAGAGCTCGGAATAACTACTGATTATTTGAAAAGGGAATTTGAGATGAAAGACCTTGGGAAAACAAAATTTTGTCTCGGCCTGCAGATTGAGAAAAGTTCTAGTAGAATATTAGTCCATCAATCTAATTATACCAAGAATATATTGAAACGCTTTGGTATGGATAAAGCACATCCACTAAGCACTCCCATGGTTATTTGGTCTTTAGATATAAACAAGGATCTATATCGTCCAATTGAAGAAAATGAAAAGGTACTGGGTCCAGAAGTACCATCCTTGAGTGCTATTGGTGCTTTAATGTATTTAGCACAATGTACTAGACCGGATATTTCCTTTTCAGTAAATTTACTTGCTAAATACAGTTCTGTGCCAACGCAAAGGCATGATATTCCTTTTCACTTCCAAATTTCTTTCATCTAAAATGAAACACCTAAATGAATATTACAGTTAAATCTCGATCTTTCAACTCAAAGAGACATAAGAAGATGCAGCGGTAACTGATAGCTTGGTGATTCTCTTTCTACATTTCAGACATGTATTTTGAGGGAGAGAGTAGGATCAAGGTTTTTGGAACCTACTCATCTATTTAAAAATTAAGACCATCAAATTGCCAGATTATGCAACAAATTACTCTTGGGGGATCAATCAACAGAGAAAACAAATTCAACAAGAAAGAAAGGCCTAATAAGCCAACATCAAAACATGAAGATTTTTAATTTTGATTGTGATAATCCTAATAACACTACCACGAACAATAATAACAAAAAGAATCAAGAAATAAAGAAACACAAATTGCAAAGTCCTAATAATTGACACAAAACATTAGATCTATAACCAATAAAATAGGACACAACCACAAAAACAAACAGGAACAGTAGTACTTCATAAAGTAACTCAAATGCAGCCCACTTGATAACTTGTTTTCAAATAACCAATAAAATATTACATTTGTGGTTTACAAACACAAGATGTGTAAAATTGAATGCAATTTACGTTGATAAAACAAATGACTGCTAAAGAGTGTTGACCCACTATTTATCAAAGAAAAAAAAATTTAAGGAATTGTAACAAATAAAAAACATTAAAAAAACTCCGGTGATAAGCCTCTTTGCTCTACTATGGGTTCTTTGAGTAATAGAAACTAACTCTGCTTCCAATTCATCAAGCAACCAATCTGAATATTAAAAACTTTCCATAAAAAGAAGAGGAACTTTGTGTAGAAATCATTTCACCGTATTTTTGTTGATTATTTAGAAAAGTCGATTAACACAAAGATGCTTCCATTGGGGGGCACTCATTTAGTAACAAAATACATTTGAACCATACCAGATTTCTCTGAATGTAAGTTAGTAGAATTTTCCACTGGACATAATTATGTTTCATAATCAGCCACTGTTTTCTCTAAATATAACTCGGTGGAAGTGGAATCTATGTCATTCCAACAATCATCATAATGTAAGTTAGTAGAATTTTCCATTGGACATAATTTTGTTTCATAATCAGCCATTGTTTTCTATGAACACTAATCAGTCACATATTGCTCTAGCCATAAATCTTTCACGTGATCATCACTGATAAAAGGAAAACCATTCCCTTGATTTGTCTCTCCAGTTAAGTTACCTTGAAATTGTGTTGAAATGACTTGTGGAAGTGGAAGCTATATCGTTCCAACAATCATCATCAAGTTCATCATCTCTGAGAACCGGTAGAAAAGTCGAATCATTGATAGAGTGAGAACAGCTAGGGCCATTAGCAAAAAATAGATCGGTGTCACAACTGGATAACACATGGTAAGAGGAATCTACTGGAATTTTGTCACTTATTATAGAAGTTATCAATGAGTTAATATCATTCCCACCTAGAGGAGGAGCATTGTCACAGTAATCACTTTTAATGTACTCTCCTAAACATGAATATGTAAAGGAAGCGTCCTTATCTATTGAATGATCATGCTCATGAATGTTCTTATGGGAAATACCTGCCAAGGTCGGCACTGGTGTGTCTTTCAACATTGTAAGGGTTGAAGCATACTCCATCAACTCATTGGCTATCAGCCCATTCCTAGTAATAGGCTTGATATTTGATTTCTCTTCATGTATCACAGTATGAATTTTATCTTCCTCAGTAAATTGTAGGCATTGATTTTTAGAATATTTATCTATGATATCATCTATGGGACTACTTCTAAAAGAGAATGGTCTTCCACCAACTCTGAAGCCAATTATAGCCACTTCCACTCCAAAATCCATTGCCAATTTTCCAGCCTTCTTAAACAAACCCTCTTTCAAACAAACCCTCTTTCCTCTTCGAAAGTGTGATAAATCTCCTTTGCTTGTCCTCTATTTTTTTCATTTCTATGTTCCTCTTACCCATATTATTAAAGTGAAAATATAACACGAAACATCAAGAAGAGAATTAAAAGAGTTAACAAAAAGATCAAATAATAAATTGGATGGTATGAAAATAGTAACAACTTGCATCAATCTCATGATATAATACATAAATATACTTTTTTAATTTATACCAAGAAAAAGGTTTTTGACTAGTTAATAGTTAAGATAGACAACTTCCAATTATAAAAAGAGAGTACGTGCAACATGGATGTAAATAGTGGTCGTTATGCAAGCTAATAAATCGGCTGTAGTGCCTATGGGCGTTACGCTTTTTGGAAACAAGTGCCGCTTACAAGTGTGGCAGCTAGTAGCACCCACTACGTGATACGGACCGCTACAAAGTGTAGCGGCTGCTACATTGCAGGTTGGGGTTTAAAAATTCCACCAACTTGACCTTTTCAATTATATAGTGGCTGTAACTTTCTCTTCTCCTCTTTTCAATGCTCCAAACTCATTTTCTTGATTCCATTTTTCAAATTCTCTCAAAAGAACATTAGAATCATATACAAAAACATCAAATACAACTTATAAAAGCATCATTTAAGTGGTATTCAAGATTCAAGCATCCAACTCAAAAACATCAATCCCACATATTATTGTGTTTTTCTAATTTTTTTTGTTTTTTATTTTCTGATTTTTGTATTTTTTGAAAAAATAATATTTTTATACAAAAGTAAACCCAATTAAATGGGTTGAAAATAGTCCTTGAATGTTAGATTTATGGGAAACATAGATCAATCCCATTAAAAGTCTTTGCTCTTTAAATAGATTGCTTTTCTATGAAGTTTGAACATAGTTTATCTTTCATTCTTGAATGAATCTTGACGAAATTTGTTTATGACATTTTTTTTTATAAGCCTTAAGCTAGTACCAAGTTCGTATAACTAAACAACATGAATCCATATGAAAAACATTGATCATTCCTATTCTTTTTTATTAATGTAATGATACAGGATCTCATGCAAGGAGGGGACCACTACATACCCATGTACTAGTTACTTTTGTAAAAACAAATATATATTCCATCATTTTCCAATATTCTGGATTTTTTGAAATTTTTTCAGATTTTTTTAAAGACCTTTTCAAATTATACCGTAGGGCCGCTACCGCTACGTAGCGCCCGCTACATAGTGTTTCAGCAGGTGTAACTGCTATTTTCATCCTTGTGTTGATGAATATGTGAAAAAATGGCATGCAAGGACACCCATCTAATAATTGAGAGCATACAAAAGGACTCATCTTGGAAGACCACTACAGTGATACCAAATGGCTTTGCATAATGGAAGTATAATGGCACATTTTAGAGTCCATATCATCCTGTTGCTCAACCAAATAGCTCCTCGAATATGAGGTTGATTTTTATCAGTTCATGGCTTGTGTAACCCACATTGCATAAGGATAGCACAAACGAATTCAATGGAAATATTCATATAGTTTTATAGTAAAAAAGCTTCTTGATGTAGTCCATTCCAGTGCATGTATCACCCTAGGTTCTTACAAACCTACATCTTCCAATAGCCTTATTTAAAAAGCAACACCATTCTCCTCTGTTTGGAATTTTGCTATTGCTTAATAGAAAAATAAACCATAAACATGACGATATGAGTCAAGTGACTCAAGTCAATGCATCTAGAACTGAACAACATAATAAGAATATGCACGGCTAATTCTTAAAAATTGGCTAGCATAATACAAAACTAGTTTTCAAAAGATTTGGTAGATAAAGATAAATTTTTGGTCATTTACCAATGTAATATCTTTTTAATATTTGATTTTGCATATTTCTCACCATTCAATCTACTTATCTTGACATGGTTACATTAACTAATCGAGATTGTTAAAATCAACTATAACACACCGTGGCCATGTTGGAGGTAAACCGCGTACTATTGGCTAGCCATCTTTCATCGTAATCATTGATGCATTATTCCATCTATTTGGGGCCTGCTTCGTGAGTTCACTTTTACTATTAATGGCTAGTCATCTTTAATTAATAATAACAAGAGCAAAGAAAGCAAATTAGGTGAATCCTGAAACTTTAGATCATGGAACCTTTCCCAGGGCAGAGATCAAATATTTTCCCACTGAAGTTCATTTCTAAAAGCAATTGAACAACCAACTTGTATCATCCAAATCAAAACGATTCAGATGATTTTGTGTTCTCTAAATTTTTTTTGACAGATGGCAATGATTGGGTTACACAATTCTTTTTCTTTCTTCATAAATCATAGCCTCCAAACTAAGCCCTCTTCTTTTTTGGACTTCCCATTTAATGGTATTGTAACCCAACTGTTTTAAATCCGAAGTATCATATTAAACACTAGCCACAGTGATTTTGCAAATCCTAAAACTCTGATTGGAGCAGAGATGGTTGTTAAATTTATCATTTGTAAAAATGTGATTCACTTAAAAAAAAATTAAAGCTAAATAAGTGTTTATAAATTCAGTGGGACTCAAGCCTGTCAAAGTGAAGTTGGGGTCTACCATACTATAGGGGGAATAGTTGATTTATGAACCGAGTGTATCAGTTATAAGAGATAACTAATAATTATTATTCTATTCTGTGGAAAACCGTTTCTTATGAGGTTGGAAAGGCTTATTTATTCTATATAAAGAGGAAATCCTACACAACAAATTTTAAAAAAAGAAACTTGTTGTTTATGGTTTTTCTTAGGAAGGGTGAAGGTCCCACATCAGGTAATATGAAGGGAGTAGCCAACTTGTGCTGTGTCCAGCAATAGCAGTTCTGGGCTTATTCCAACTAGAGTTCGGTTCAAGCAACATCATTTTCTTTCTCTTCTTTTATAATCTTTTTCATCTGAACTTTTTATCTATTTATACATAAATGTTCTCATAGTTGGGCCAACCTGATCACAGATTGCATAGGCCCGGATTTCAACTTTATTCTAAAGCCTCTATCATGCCTAACTTTCAAGGTTTTCCAAATGAGCTGTGCCTAAGCCAATATATGCTCAAGGCCATAGACAACACAATATTTTTAGGGCTAGGACGTTGAAAATGGACCTGGCTTAGGCCTGACAATCAATTCAGTGTGCTATACCAGGCCATCTTGCACAGGACAAAGAAATGGGCCGTGTTTGGAGAAACTTCAGCCTAGCCCAAGCCGCCCCACAAACACCCCTATTTATATTTTTATTAATTAAATATTAAATATTCTTTTAATAGCATGTTTAAGTATCTCCCATCCAGTGGGATGCAGGCGTGATTTCTACTAGGGTTAGCAACAATTTGGGTGTAGAATTCACACCTGCTTGTGTTATTTCAATCTCATTTTATTATGGATTTTTTCAATGGTAACAAAAGATTTCATAAAAGAGACGCTTGAGATTTTCAACAATAAATTTTAAAATAGATTATAAATGGGGCACATGCCAAGCGTTAACCGTCACGAACCCTCTAACTAGCCTAGACCCTCCTTAGAACCCATCGAAAGCCCTAAGCCCCCTAACATATGCACATTCAACCAGACTACTATTCTTAAAACCCAAGGAGACCTGACCCAACAAGAGGGATGAACACTTTTCTTCAAAACTGGAATTGCAGAGGCCATAAATAATTATACAGAGAGAAGAAAGAAAACCTAAATCACCAACCGCCCAAAAAGCCTGGCCTCCCCTAGAATTTGCCAAGAAATAAATGAAACCTCAAATGTCTCAAAATTTGAAATTGAAGCACGAAAACAATCCAAGAAACCCACTAATTCCCCAAGATCTCAACTTGTATACCCTCCAAGACTTCAAACTGTAGAAACCGAAATGCCAAGGTTTCACATAAAGGAAAATACAGACTCATAAAAATCTTGAAATTGCACAAACCATAAATTTCCCAAGAATCCCAGAACCCTCTAACAAGCTTAGACCCGCCTTAGATTCCATTAAAAGCCGCAACGTATGCCTATTCAACCCGACACATTGTGAGTCGAGACCAACAACACTTACCCAACCCAACTACATTTCTTAAAACCCATCCACACCCGACCCAACCAAAATTGCAAGAAAACTTTCCTCCAAAATTAGAATTGCAGATGTCATAACTAAATAAACAGACAAAAGAAAGAAAACCTAAATCACCAACTCCAAAAACACCAACCCCAAAAAATCTCTAAACTCCCCCAGGACTCACCAAGAAATAACTGGAACCTCAAATTTTGATTGTAAGATGTCTTACCATAATAACCCCAATATATGTACGTTCAGGCCTAGGTATGCTAAAGCCCTCCGAGCGCCTATACTACCTAGACTCTTATCCTACCCTCAAGATTTTGGTCCTTGACCACCGATAAGGCAGGACTCTGGGCGTGAAACAAGAAACCATTATTAATAGTAGTACACTGCAGTAAGGTTTACTGCACAAATGAATTACCTTTATGAATAGATTGGTATCCCAAGTCACTTTATAGAGGAAAAAGTGTATCTTTAGTAATACTAGTACACCTCCTTTTACCCATGCAACACTGATTGCTTATTTATTAAGTATAATCTATAACTTAAAGAATTAAGTGAACAATAAATAAAAAAAATGTGTGTAAAAGGAATTTTAGGGCATTTTGTAATGGGTTCAGGGGTATAAACATCCATCATACCACCATTTTATTACTTCTAAGTGATTGTTATAAGGGAATTTTAGTGTACAAATATATATTATACAAAACAAAGAAAAGTAAGAGGACTAGGGTCATGGGTTGGGCTTCTACAGGGACCCACTCTGATCCACTCTTATTAGGGGCGGGTTTAGTAGTGGTTTTCTGGGAACGGAGCAAGCTTGTGTTTTGTTGATGAAACCTGCCCCACCCATATATATATATTATTTATTTATTACTTAAAGTATAAACAAGGATTTATATGGTGCAAGCGGTGTTCAGGCCTTAACTTAAGGCATATGTGAAGATTAGATTGTATGTTCAAATGTTATAATGCTATGTGCCATGCATATATATATATATATATATTAAAATTTTATGTTTTAAATTTACCCTAACCCCTACCCAGTCGGGGCGGGTTTTTGTATCATGTGCCAGTAACCCTTCATGGGGCGGGAGATTACCCCAACGACCCTAAACCCACGATGTTGCCATTCACATGGATAGGTTGGACCATGCTTGCAAAAACTTGTCCAATCCCGGCTCTGTGGCTTTTTCTTAGAAACCTGATATGCCCTCAGTTTAAGGATTTTCTAAAGGTTGGGCCAGGTAGGGCCCCCTTGTCTAAGGGCAAAATTGACAAGCTTATCGTTGATTTGACATATATTTTGAGATATTTTAAAAAAAATTTCACACAAAAATTTTTTTTAATTTCTGTGGGATCCATAATGAGAATTTGAATCATCCATCATGTGTAGAAGGCTAAAAATGTCCAGGGGTTCAATTTTTTAGGGATTGATTCATCAAGGCTTGCAAGAAAATGGCAAAAAAAGCTTGTGATCATTGGATGTAGCATATGTAAATTAATCTTAAAAAACAAAGGTGTTGCCAAACCTAGATTGCACTAAACCTTCTTCACGAGAAATCCTTTGTGAAGAAAGCACTGTATAAGAAGATTGGGGGAATCCATTGGATAGAGGATTCCTCTTTGGTTGCCAAACATACCTTAAAAGATCTATATTCATTCACAAATAGTTAGGCTTTTGCGCGGGTTTCAGTCTCCAAAGCTCCATCGCTTCTAAGCTAGTAGGGTTATGAGCAAATCTGTGTTCCTACTTTCCCCCACATGTTTCTTGTGAATGGAATGTGTGGAACTCCACCATAGGGCTCACTAATTAAAAATTTAGATGGTTCAAAATAAATGTTATCCTTCTTAGTACTGATGTTTCTTAAGTTTAAAGAAAAATTTCAAGTAAGGTCTTAAGTTTTTGCCTTACTTAAAAAAAGGACACAAGTTTCAAAATTATTCAAATTAGTCTCCAAGTTTTTGAGTAGATATTCAATTAAGGACATCTGGTGATTTAAAGGCACTTTCTGGAGACTGTTTTTTCAATTTTCTTAGAAAACCAAAATTACCAATCATTTAAAGCATGAAATGGTTTCAGAAGCCACTGCATGCAGCTAATCACCATGGGGACGCTAATTGTCCTTAATTATTGTGAGGATGTCGGATAAGGAAATGAAGAGAATACAGAGGAATTGAAAGAGGAATTTATTTTAATAAAGGGTAGTTTGAGTATTTTAAAAAAATCGAGAGAAAAATTTATCAGAAAATATGTTTAAATGGATAGATGTCCTTAATTAAAAACTTCTTAAAAACTTAGGGACTAATTTGAAAAGTTTTAAAACTTATGTCCTTTTTAAAAAAAAGGTAAAAACTTAAGGTCTTATTTGTAATTTTTTCTAAGTTTTACTCTAATATGAATTTGTCCCATTGTAAAATCCAGCACATGATAGATAAGATGATTAGCACGATCTTATGCATTAATCATGTTATATTACATAGGATTAGTAATGATTTGGGGTAGCATGTAAGGCCTTTGAGCCAGGCCTTCTTCTGATTGAGCTTGGACATGTTTTTTTTAGGTCTCTGAACAAGTGCCAAGACAAAAGGTAAGCCCATTTGGTATGATGGTTGGGCATGGGCTTTGACATGAAAGCCAATGGCCCAACCTAGCCCTACCCTCTTTATGACCTACCATGTTCTTTACATATATGTATTTTGGGGATTTTCTCCAATAAAATTCTTCTGCTGAACCTGTACTATGAGTTTTTTAGTGGGAGTCTTTG
Source organism: Sextonia rubra (assembly GCA_037013555.1). NCBI lineage: Eukaryota > Viridiplantae > Streptophyta > Magnoliopsida > Laurales > Lauraceae > Sextonia > Sextonia rubra. Next base: position 16,367,490 of record JASUAD010000011.1, read on the forward strand.
ATTCATAGGGTGATTCTGATTTTGTGGATCACTAAGAATCATGCAATGTCTCTTTGCTGGAATCTTGCAATAGCCATGCCTATTTAATGGTTGAACACAATATGTAATCATTTTGAACGTAAAAGAATCCATAGATAAGTCTGTTTTTATGATAGCCAATCTACGGGGTTGGGAACCAAGGGTAAATACGGCACACCTAGGAAGGAAGCCCACCAAAGTGGGACGGTAGCCCGCATAAGCAAGAAGAAGGGGGGCTAGCCAAGGTTCAAACCCTGGGCGCCCAGTAAGAACAACCACTCCTTACCACTAGGGTAAGGAGGTGTTCTTATTCGTAGATAGTCTTAAGTATAAAAAGGACAACTCTTTTAGATTAATCATGTAACTAAGCCCCATGTCCAAGCTTCCTTGCAACAATAAAGTACAAGGCTTGGACCAAATAGGTCCAAATTATATGCTTTTTTGGGTGGTTGAGACTCAAATGCCTTGGGCTTTCAATGAACTAAATTGAATAGAGCTTAATTAATTAATTAATAATATTATTATTGTTGTTGTCCTGTCAATAACAGATAGTCAAGGATGGTAACGACACCCCTATCCATCTTTCTCTTTAATACACACACATATACACTCTATATCGGCAACTTACTTCCACTTTTCCCACTAAAAAGTTAAAAATGTGAGTTTTCCTCATCGATGATGGCCCCACAATACATGCTAGGTGTTGACCCATAAAAATTGCAAATACTGTAGTGAAGACACCTCATCTCAGCTTAATTTAGGCTACAGAGGTTATTTGCCAGACCCTGGGGAATCACTGTGAGACCCGGCATTCCTACATGTCGAAGTGATGATATACTATGCTTTGTGAGTCTCTGTGTAGAATGACATTTCATGAAGACTAAACCAGTTATGACCGAGAGAAGCTCTGCAAAGTTTCGAGACAAAAAACGGCATCATTCAACCCGAAAAAGCACAGAACATGTCTCTTGGGGTCACCGACCGAGGTCCTGCTTTCCGAGGTCCAAAATTGATGAAGCCTGGACACAAAGCTTCAATCATGCTCAGGAGATAATCTGCAAAGTTTCGGGTCAAATGGACATCATTTGACCTGAAAAGTTACAAGCATGTCTACTTAGGGTTCCCGACTGAGGTCTTGCTTCCTGAGGTCTAAAATCGATGAAAGTTGGATGAACACTCCAAGATACCTCTAACTTCAGTCCCTCCAAGTTTCAAATCAAACCGAGGTCATTTGGGCTTCAAACAGCTGTAACAAGAGCCCACTATCATAAAAAGTCAACTGGAGAGTTGACCAACTTCAGGTGGTCAAAATGAGCTGCAACTTTTATGACATGGTCAAAATAGAGTCAAGAAGCATCCTCTCAAGTTTCGTGGCAATTGGACTTTGTTCGGGCCCCAAACGAATGAAAATGGTCACATACACAAAAGTCCGAAAACGGGCCTTGTCCATGACTGGAGACCGTTCATCAGGAGAGTTGACCAAGTTCAGGTGGTCAAACAGAGCTGAAACTTTTATGACATTATCAAAATAGTGTCAAGAAGCATCCTACCAAGTTTCGTGGCAATTGGACTTCGTTCGGGCCCCAAATAGATGAAAATGGGTCACATACACAAAAGTCCAAAAACGGGCCTTGTCCGTGACTGGGGACTGTTCATCAGGGGAGTTGACGAAGTTCAGGTAGTCAAAAGAGCTGAAACTTTTATGACATTGTCAAAATAGTGTCAAGAAGCATCCTACCAAGTTTCGTGGCAATTGGACTTCGTTTGGGCCCCAAACAGATGAAAATGGGTCACATACACAAAAGTCCGAAAACGGGCCTTGTCTGTGACCGGGGACTGTTCATCAGGAGAGTTGACCAAGTTCAGGTGGTCAAAAAGAGCTGAAACTTTCATGATATGGTCAAAATAGTGTCAAGAAGAATCCTACCAAGTTTCGTGGCAATTGGACATCGTTCGGGCCTCAAACAGCTGAAGACAAGTCACAAATACAATGTTCCAAAAATGGGCCTTGGGAGTGACAGAGGCCCAATTAATGAGAAAGTTGACCAACTTCCCGAAGTCAAAACGAGCTGAAATTTTTATGAGGTGCAGAAAATAGTGTCAAGAAGCATCCCTCCAAGTCTCATGGCAATCGGACTTCGTTTGAGCCCAAAACAGATAAAAATGGGCCAAATACGTGAAAACCCAAAATTGGACCTTCAAAAGATGTTTCCCACGACTTTAGGTGGTTTCTCTCCACTCCTCTTCAAAATCCAACTCCCCACAACTGCTATTAACTCCCCAAAACTGCACAAAACTGATTGGGAGTCTATAAAAAGAGCAAATTTTGAAGGAAAAGGAGGAACACACATAAGGAAGAAAAGAGAAGAAATCAAAGAAAGGAAGCACTTAGAGCAACAAGAAGCAAACTCCAGCAGTACTTCCACGACCATTCCCACCTTCTTTTCTCAGTTTTGAAGGTGAGGAAGAAAATTCAGAAGAAGAGAAGGAAGTGGAATGGCCAAATTTCATGATATGTTCGTATGTTGGCAATTTTTGAGAGGATGACATTGTCACCTCTGTTTCTCTTATTCGTAGGGCTTCCTAGCCATTGCAAGAGTTGTGAAAGAAGCCTCTCTCAGCCTCATTTTGTTCCTTAAAAATAATAGGTTCAAAATGACACAACTTCGGCTTCATATTTGCCCATTTCGGACTTGAAACAAAAACGCAGTCCGTAAGCACGAATGATGAGTTACAGAGGTTTCGATTGATTCCATGGTTAAATGTGATCTTTTTGATGGTTGTCCACCACTCCAAAGTCATGAAAATGGAGTTTCAACACTTGAAAGAAGTTCCAAGAAAGAACCATCGCAAACAGGACGAAACCGGAGGCGAAACGGTGACCAAACGGTCACTATCTGCCAGTGACCATGACCCACGGTCACTGGAAAGCCCCAGTGACCGTGACCCACGGTCACTGGAATGGGGCAGTGACCACGGGTAACGGTCACCCCCCTTTTTTTCCTTTTCTTCTACTTTTTTGCATTTTCTTGGTTATTTTATGTACTTTTCTTGAAAATTTTAGGTTGAGATCACATCTAAGACTTGAGGGAGGGGTTGTAAATTTTCAAAATGCATGTAAATAACTTGCATCCCCGCGGTCAGGGCACTTGAACCCATGTAAACAAAGGAAAATTAATGATGAACTGTAATTCATTCCCATTCTTCTTAACGCTTGAAGTGCGTGAATGTTGGACATTGAATCCATTACACATTTCCATGCTATTTTTAAGCGTGATCAGAAGATTGGCGCCATCTGTGGGAAATATATTGCCCTAATTTGTGATTAAATTTAGTTAAAAATGCATGAAAGTGCTGAAAATTGCTGAAAGTGCTGCTGTTTCTGCTGAAACTGCTGCTATTGCACTGGAAAGTGCTGCTGTTTCTACTGAAACTGCTGCTATTGCACTGGAAACTGCCGCTGTTGTGTTGAAGAAACTGTTGCTGTTGCACTAAAACTGCTGCTGTTGAAAAATGCTGCTGTTTCACTAAAAGTGCTGCAAAAAAATGCTGCTGTTGTGTTGAAACTGCTGCTGTTGCACTTAAAGTGCTGCTGTTTCATTAAAAACTGCTGCTATTCCCTTTTCACTTTAGAAGAGTGATGATTCAGTTCAAAGGACTTCTGACCCATATAAAATGTTTATTAAATCAGTGATAAGGCCAACGACATTGTAATTATGCATTGTCCGGCATCAATACTGATGGACCTTGTGTGGTCATTGTGATAGTGGTGCGGGCTTGATCCTGTGGGCCCTATCCTTTTGATTGATCCAACCCTCTCTTGCTTATAAGTCTGACACAGATAGTCCTAAAATACTACTAAAATTTTGGTAACCAGGTCTAGTCAGCATAGCATGCTTTTAAGCCTGACTCGATAAACCCGACATGCTGTAGAAATTCTGATAGCAGGGATAGTCAGCATAGCATAATGAGATGGGATTTATGCCTATATCTAACCATTCCGGTTCAAAACCATGTTGGTCTAGATGGCATTTATAAACTATTCCGGCTAGCCCAAGAGGTAGCCATGTTGGTTATACTATTAATATAGTCCTATCGGCTAACTCTTTGTAGAAAACAGCATGGGTTCTTTGATCATCACTTTTGACGAAGCCAAGGAGAGATTGTTCAAAATCTCCATGGCTCAAACCACATCATCAACAAGGGCACCCAAAAGGGGCCGAATGAACACCAGTGCTCCTGCATCAAGGGTCTCGGTCTTTCAGAGGCTTTCTACTCCTTCAAGCTACATGACCTCAGCCTACAAGGGGTCATTAGAAACCCTGAAGAAGGCAAAGACTCCACAAAAACTTAGGTCTCCAAATATGCCCAGAACCCCTTTGGGGTCTTCCACAAAGGTCACTATGACCCAAAACACAAAGTGAGGTCGGAAGGCAGTAATCTTCGTATCACCAAGCCTCGACTGGGGGCAAGGCAGGTTCGGTTTATGAACCACAAAACAGAGATACCTGTTGGTTCACAGCAGGAGGCCTTGCAGGCTGCTAAGTCCTCATTTGTGCATCCTAAACAAAGGGTGCATCCTAAACAATATGTGCATCTCAAAAAGCAAACCACTCGCGAGCAAGCCCTAGCCCGTGAAAAGGGTCAGAAGGATGTTGTTATTCCAAATTGCCGTATGTTGTCACCACAGCCACTCATGCAGAAGTCTAGAAAAGCTGAGGAGGAACCCTTGGCCCCACTTGAAAGAATGTCTTTTACCCTTTGACCCAGAAGGAGGGATGGAAATTCGGCAGGAGGTGCTTACCTTCTGTTATTGTGGCACCATTACCATCACTTTCTACCCAGCACCCGTCATATGGCGCTAAAAACAAGAGATATGCTGAACGATTGGTCATAAAAAATTTGACCGATCTCGTTCAATCTAAAAATTTGCTTCAACAAAAGAAGGAATAGAAGAAGAAAATTGAAAGAAATGTTGTTAACATCCTTTCACTTCCTACTTCCGTCCCTATGGATTGGGAGCAAGTTGCTAGCAATTCTAGGCCATTAGTTGCTAGATTCAGAGATCAAATTCTAGCAACCAGATTGGCCCAACAAATAAAGAAGAGGGCTTTGGCTCGCTCCAAAAGGCATGCTCGGAAGCAGTCACAGCATACAATCACCAAAAATGGGTGAATAAAGAAGATGAGCCAAACCTAACCTCCTCATGTATGGTCGGACCTGGCTCAACCAGGAGAGTCACTCGGAGTATGGCTCGGACTCAGTCCTAAGAGTCTGGTTCTAACTCTCATTCAGATAGGACCTCTGACGAACATGGTTCTGATAAGGACTCAATAACTCTCCTGGACACCAAAGATAGTCGATCCACTCTTCCTACATCCTCTTACCCCCATCAGTACACTGTATTTATGGCTGAAGGGATTGGGATCGGTAATGAAGAGGATGCCAGTGGAGGCAAAGATGTTAACGAAGAAAATGCGGACGAAAATTAAGAGAATGACGTTAGTGATGTTGTCAAGCAACAAGGAGCTAAAATTGACCACCTGATGACTCAGCTGAAAATCTTGGCAGACAAGTTGGGTAGTCCGGCTGAAGCTCCTGTTAACCCCTTATTTGCTGATAGAAGAGAACATGCAATGATCAGGAGGAATGCCACCAAAATTGACCTACTCACAGCACAAATCAAGGCACTAACAGATAAAGTAATCGCCTCAGGTTCAGCTGGAGGTGATCACTCCTCAATCCTTGGTTTCCACGCAGATCTTGAAAAACATGTAACTTTTAAAGAAGTGGAGGAAATATTAAATAAATCAAAAGTGGAGACCAGGATGAAGAAAAAAGGTATTACATCTAAATACCCTTCGGAGTTTGATTTGGTCCCATTTCCACCAGATTACAAACTTCCGACATTCCAACCTTACCTTGGAAAAGGGTCAGCCTATCAGCATATAGTGCATTTTAAGTCGCTCCTTGGCAGTTTACCCAAACTGAATGCACTAAAAATAAGGCTGTTTGTTAATACATTGAAAGGAGTTGCTTTCGATTGGTACAAGCAACTGCAGAACTCTCTTTCACTACATGGGCAGTTACAGAAGAGAAGTTTCTACTTCACTTTCAGGAAGAAGATCAAACGGTCACCTTCGCTATGCTCAGTAGTACAAAGCAAGGGGATAATGAAACTGCGCAAGCCTTTATCAATAGATGGAGAGTATTGTCTTACAGATGCCTAGAACAACCATCTCCAAAGGCGACAATTGAAATGTGCAAAACCAATTTGCGGCCAGAAATTAAGGCTATCATACTTAGTCATAAAACTAAGTCTTTGGCCAGATTGGTTGAGGTAGCTACTGATGCGGAGTTAACCTTGAAAGAGATTAACCAAAAGAAAGCAAGTTCCTGAAAAATGGAATCATCATCATCTTCTGCTCCAAAACTAGCTGTGCCAAAACCTCAAAAGAAGCAGGAGGTATTCAATGTACAAACCTCCAAACCACCTCCTCAAAAACCATAGAATGGTAAGACGGAGCAAAACAAAAAGGAAGAATATGAAAAGAGGAAGCAAACTAAATACCCTTTTGACAGAGACATTGAAGTCATCTTCCAAACATTGATGGAAAATAACAAGCTCGAACTTCCACCCATGAAAAAGCCAGAGCCAGTGGGTCGTGTTAATGATCCAAACTATTGTGCATACCATCGGATGATATCTCATCCTTTGAAAGATTGCTTTATCCTAAAGGAAAAGGTCAATGAGATATGGAAAAATGGAGTAATAACATTTGATCGAAAATATGATGCGGCTCCAGTCAATATGATTTCCTTCGGGCAATTTGCACCTGTGGCAATACCCGCTCCATCAAGGCCACCAATGGTCGAATTCCGGGTCATCAATGCACTACATAGTGAACAGGGGTTGATACCTATCAAAGATTCTTCAGGGGAGGAAATGTGGGTTCACTCAGACTTAATAAATGATGAAGGATGGGCAAAAGTGAAAACCAAACCCACACCTGTGGAAAGAAGAAAGATTAAAAGGCAAATTAAAGGTCTTCAGAAGATTGCTCAAAAGAAACAAGAACAACAGTTTAAGCAGAAGAAAGACAAGGCGGTCGAGGCCCCAATCTTAGAAAATACTCCCAGATCAGCCAGAGGTCATTTTACTCTAGCCAACTATATCATTCCAATTCCAAAAGATGAGGAAGAACCAGCAATATCCAGCTGCAATCGGATATCATGGGATGGTACACCCCCTAACTCCGATGATGAAAATCAATGTTCGGATTACTCTGATCTTGAAGATGATCAATGGATTGATGATTATTTTGCTGATGAATACCCTTCTGATGAAGATGAGGATTTCGAACAAACCATTGACCCCGAGACGGGTATGCTTAATATCAAGCATGGTCTAAATACACTATCGGTGACCTTGTACGACATACACAGGCCAAGTTCAAGTGGCTGGTCGAATGATCCTCCTTCTTTTCCACTACCTCCAGAAGTTCATCCGGATCCACTACCATTAGTCGGGCACGATGAAGTTCAGCATCAGTAGACAATTTTTCCTCCTTCCATGCCAGATGCTTCTTCCACACCTAATTTAGAGTTGATCTTTTCAAACGAAAATTCTGAATTAAGTAATCAGTTGGTTGACTTTAACTTAACCAGGGAACTTGGGTTACCGAGGAGACATAATAACCCCAGTATTAATAATATTGTCGAGAATATCTCTGACTTTGAAGAGGAACTATCAACGGCTCCTACCCTGGTGGTTTTGAACGCTGCCATAGAGTCCCAAACATCGCAGGCTATTCCTAATGATGTAAACCAAGAAGTAGGCCTGGAAGAGGTTAATCAGCTTTTCATCGAACTAGAAGAAGTTAATGCCATAAGGAGAGACGCACGATCGGAAATTGACCGAAGCAACATGCTTAATGATGGCACTCGCTCTGGTCGCAACTACAGGGTCAACTATGATAAATCATCTGTTCCTTCCTCTTCTTATGTAAACCCTTCAGGAGGCAATACCAATGTAAATGTAACTTCTCCAGAAGTAAATGATAATGCAAGGCCACCAGAGCCATTCACGTATGATGTTGTTGAACACCTTAAGCACATACCTGCACGACTCCACATTTTTGACTCTTGCAGATGTCCAAGGAGACTCGTGACAACTTCATACGAGCACTACAGGCCTTGAATACTGAGAATCATACTCATATAGCACAAGTGCACCAAATAGAAAAGAACTATTTGAAGGCGAAATCCAAGAGGCCTCAAAAGCAGTGCAAGGAGTGTCTCTTAACTCACAATGCTTGTAAAGCTACTATCTCTTTCACCAAAGAGGATCTCCTCTTGGGCAACATGAAGCATACGAGGCCACTTTATTTCACGGCCTACATCAAAGATATGCCTGTCCCAAGAGTTTAAGTTGACCCAGGGTCAGCTCTAAATCTCATCACAATCACGGCTCTTCAAGAGCTCGGTATTCTAGTGAGCAAGCTGTCCGCTACAAAGACTTTTATTCAAGGTTATGATGGGGAAGTCCAGGATCCGATTGGTAAAATCCGAATTTGATTCTAGTTTGGAGACTTAGTCTCGGAGGCCACTCTAGATGTAGTAAAAACTCGTGCTTGTTATAACATCCTCTTGGGGAGACGATGGCTTTATGATTATGCCATAGTACCTTCTACTCTCCATCAATGCCTTAAAAACATCGACGATGAGGGGAAGGTACATGACTCTTTGCAGAGGAAAAGCCATTCAAAGGAAAGGAGGTTTATTTAACAGACGCAGCAATGTATCAAGAAAAGCCTACAAAATCCAACTCAGATACGAAGAATGCTCCTGTGAATGATAATCCTGCAGAACCTTTCACTATTTCAGCAGAGAAGGTTGGTAAAAAATCTAATCATCCCATAAAGTTGGAATGTACAGGAAAATCTGCGGCAAAATGCGTGGCTATCAAAGCTCCTTTGATAATTAAGGTGAAATCTGAAATCAAAAAGCGAGATCCACCTTTAATCATATCCACAAAGCTATCAAAAGTAAAAGATGCTGAGCGTCAGAGGTTTTCATTTTCGGCCAACATGGTATCCTCGACTAGCACTTCAAGCTCCAATCAAGAAAGCAATGATATACCTCCCCCTACTAGGGGAATATCGCCTATAAGGCCTGATTTTCCTGTCACTTTTAGTCAATTGATATTGACATCACAGCAGAGAGGAGAATTAGCCTACAGGTACATGGATAGATGGCTCCATTTGGCTGAAAGATGTGAAAATCCTCCACACTACTCCGCATGGACTCACTTGTGCTGGGTAGGTTTTCGGCCAGCTCTCCGCAGCTTAACCATGGCGATGGAATTTTAAACCTTTGATGAGATGTCTCGAATTGTGTCATCTCTTGAAGTGGCACTCCACCGGCTGCGCAGGAGGTCTAGAATAACGCATCCAATACATGTCATTTCAATGATCAGAGATACAGATTCTGAGTCGGACTCTGAAGACGCTAAAGAAATGAGCACCTTTGTGCATTCTATGGCAGACTGTGATCTTCCACTTATGCCATGGCCTACTCCCTCTCATATTTATGAATTCGAAGGTTTTTGCTTTTTGGTACCTTCATCTAAGCAGGATAATCATCCGATTATTTTTCATCTGGCTGAAGATACTTCTCCACTAGATATTATTGACAAAATCAGTAATGAGGGAAAAATCCGGCTCGATATTTATAATCCCGTGGTCTGTAACATGATGAAGAATATGGGGTACAATCTCAAGAAACCTATGGGTTTTGGATTAAATGCAAATGGCATACGGGCTCCTTTGGATGTCTTTACTCCAGAGATGAAAGAAGATCTCCAGACAGGGGGCAGAATTGAGCAGCTGCGTCATTGCATAGGATATGTTCTTTACAGTAACATTCCTAAATTTAAACAAAGTGTTAAAGCCAGATCAGTAGTCTTCACTGAAGAATATGACTCGGATGACTCTCATGAAATTCCTGTGCTTCAAGATCCCGTTGATTGGGCCATTTTTCAGCATCCTGAGGGGGCAAGTGATGAGGATGACGCCGCATCACAAATTACTGAATATTGGCCACCTGAACTCAACGAGAAAATAAGCCCGTCCCAACATGTCCGCTGGGAATGCTTGGCCCTTGATGTAAAAGCCAAAGAGCCTAAAAAACCAAATCCTTGGAAAGGGATCATGCCTTGGCTAAAACCCTCAACTGAAACCCCAGAAGGTTTCACAGAGTTAGAAACTTCCAGTAACAATGTAGAAACACTTCCTCCTAATCCTCCAACTGAGGACCAAGTACAAGAAATAAACTTGGGAACCCCAGAAGATCCCCGACCTACCTTTGTAAGCTCTCAAATTAAAGGAAGTGAACTTGATCTGTATATGGGATTCTTGCGAGAGTTCATAGATTGCTTTGCATGGACTTATGCAGAAATGTCAGGCCTAGATCCAGAAATTTCTGTACACAAATTAAATATAGCAGATGATGCTAAACCTGTAAAACAGGATCAAAGGAGGACAAAGCCTGAAATCATGGAGAAGATATAAAAAGAAGTTCAGAAACTCAGGGGCGTTAATTTCATCCATGAAGAACAACACCCTGACTGGTTGGCTAATATAGTCCCAGTTACTAAAAAGAATGGACAAATTAGAGTCTGTATTGACTTCAGAGATCTGAATAAAGCCTGCCCCAAAGATGATTTTCCATTACCTATACCAGAAATAATGATTGACAATACTTTTGGGTTTGAAAGAATGTCATTCATGGATGGCTTCTCGGGGTATAATCAGATCAAAATGTTCAAAGAGGATGAGAAACACACTTCCTTTAGAACTCCATTCGGCATATACTACTATACTGTCATGCCATTTGGTCTCAAAAATGCTGGAGCCACGTACCAAAGAGCAATGATGAAAATATTCAAGGACTTACAACATAAATCTATTGAATGTTATGTTGATGATTTGGCAGTCAAGAGCAAGCATAAATCAGATCATCTGGCCGATCTCCGTATGGTCTGTGAGAGATTATGGAAATTTAATCTTCGAATGAATCCCCTGAAATGTTTTTTCGGAGTTTCTTCCAGAAAGTTTCTAGAATTTGTGGTGCAAAAGGTGGCATTGAAATAGATCCTATCAAAATCAAAGCCATATTGAAAATACCTTCGCCGAAAAATTTGAAAGAATTGAAAAGATTACAGGGAAGACTCGCCTATATCCGACGGTTCATTTCCAACTTGTCCAGAAAGTGCAGACCATTCTCCAAATTGATGAAGAAAGGAGTGGACTTTGTATGGGACAAAGCTTGTGAAGATGCTTTTCAGGATATCAAACAATATCTTACAAACCCGCCAGTTCTTTCAGCTCCAATTCTAGGCAAGCCTTTCATTCTTTATACAAGGGCTCTTGATCATTCCTTGGGAGCATTGTTAGCTCAACAGAATGATGAAGGAAAGGAGGTGGCATTCTATTACCTGTCGAGGATACTGGTTGGTGCCGAGCACAATTATTACCCGATAGAAAAAGAATGTCTTGCGCTTATGTTTGCAATACAAAAGCTACGACATTACATCCTCTCTAATGTGGTGTATCTGGTTTCCAATATTAATCCATTAAAGGTATTAGTGACAAAAGCCGGGGCGTTGAGCGAACGTCTAGCCAAATGGTCCATCCTTCTTTCTCAATATGACATCAGATATACTCTTGCGAAGGCAGTAAAAGGACAAGCTCTTGCAGATTTTCTAGCAGAACATCCACTATCAGAAGATTCTGAGTTCATAGACAACCTCCCTGATGAGTCAGTCTTCTTCACTGAACAAACATGGAAATCCACCATTGATTCTGATCTACATTGGACCATGCATTTTGATGGAGCTTCCATGACTAATGAATGAGGAAAGCCAGTATCAGGGGTTGGAATTATTTTATGTAGTCCAGGAAAACTTTATATTCCTCACTCCTTCTCATTGATCAAGCCATGCTCGAACAATGGGACAGAACACACGGCATTAATTATGGGGCTTGAATTAGCTTTAGATGTTGGCATTAACATGCTAGGAGTCTATGAAAATTCACAACTTGTGATTAAGCAAATGAATCACGAGTATGAAGTAAAGAAACTAGACCTAGTTCCCCTTTTCAATAGGGCATATGAACTCAAGCAAAGGTTTAAATTGATTGCGTTTCATCATGTTGCGAGATGTCAGAATGTCAAAGCGGATGCCTTAGCAAGCTTGGCAGCTTCAATGTCAATCCCTAAGAATGACAAGATGATATTGGAAGTTATTGAGAGAAGACTTCTACCCCCACTCGATACTTATAAGGCAGTGGAAGATAGCTTCACTGTAATCAAAAATCGAATTTCATATTTCCAAAACTCATTCAGGGATTGGAGAGATCCTTTTATTGATTATATTCTGCATGGAGTATTACCAGAGAACCCTAAAGATAGAACCAGTATTCAAAGGCGAGCTCTCAAATTCCATTTTGATTTGCCCTCAAAAACTCTTTATCGCAAGTCTTACGATGGAGTTCTACTTCGTTGTTTGTCCCCGAAAGAAGCTAAGCAAGTTCTTAGAGAAGTTCATGCTGGCCTATGTGGTGCTCACCAAGCTGGACCAAAACTTCATGATCAAATTTGAAGATTAGGCTATTATTGGCCTACCATGGTGTCCGACGCTATTAGTTTTGCTAAAAGATGCAATGAGTGCCAAATTTATGGTGATTACATTCACCAGCCTCCCGAACATTTGCACCCTACGACCACTTCTTGGCCATTTGAATCTTGGGGAATGGATATAGTGGGGAAGATCAGTCCACCATCAGAACGTGTACATCAATTCATTTTGGCTGCAACCGATTACTTCTTCAAATGGGCAGAAGTAGTACCTCTCACAGAAGTTAAAACTGATACGGTCCTTAGCTTCCTGAAAACTCATGTCATTTGCCGTTTTGGGGTGCCCAAACGTCTGTATCATGACAATGGCCCGTAATTCAATAATAATAAATTTTACAAATTCTGTGACAAATATGGGATCCAGTGTTGTCCATCTACAGCGTATAACCCCGCGGCCAATGGACTTGCTGAAGCTTTTAACAAAACCATTTGCAAGATTTTGAAGAAAATGGTTTCTGAAAACAAAAAGAGTTGGAGTACCAGGCTTCTTAAAGCATTATGCGCTTACAGAACTACAGTTCGTGGTCCTACTAAATCAACACCGTATTCCTTGGTCTATGGTTGCGAAGCTGTAATACCTTTGGAAATTCAACTTCCCTCTTTTCGGGTGGCTGTGTTGAACAAATATACTGATAAAAGAATACCAAACTCAGACTACAAGAGCTAGAAAGCCTTGATAAGAAAAGGCTTGCCGCTCAACAAAGTATTGAGTTGTATCAAGCTCATATGGCTGCATCTTTCAACAAAAAAGTCAAGTATAGAGTTTACAAGAAGGGAGATCTAGTCCTTGCAGTTGGAAGACCTATGTTTTCCGCGCACTTGTCAAGAGGCAAGTTCGAACCTAAATGGGAGGGACCTTTTGTTACCGACAAGGTCTTCTCCAACGGCGCCTATGCGCTCCTCACACTTGAAGGGGACAGATGCATGATGCCCATCAATGGAAAACTTCTCAAGAAATACTATACCTAAATGTCATTGGTGCACCCATGCCATGTACCCAAACCATGTACAGTGATCATTTTCATTCCAAAACCAAAATTCTTTGGTTTCGAGCCTCACAACCTAGGACTCCTAACCAAAATCCCTCAGACTTGTATAAAATGACTGCGAGGATCAAGTCCTTCGACCCCTCTAGTCCAACCTTTGTTACTTGGATAATGTCCTTACAAGACCCCTTGTAACATCCTGCTATATAGATTAAGTCTTTTTGCAGACCCTATATAGCAAAACTCAGCTATGTGGAATAAGTCCTTTGACCCCATATAGCTAATCCTTGGTTGTATAGAATAAGGCTTTTTGCAGGCCCTATATGACTGCCTTCGGTTATATAGAACAAGTCTTTTTGCAGACCCTGTATAACCAAAATCTAAACAAAAACCGAAACCAAATCTTTGTCCTAAGGAATAAGTCAAGGATCCCGGGAAAAGCCTCACACATGGGCACCGGACAACATCCACTTTGTTTGACCCCTTTCGACACTAAAAAGGTCAAGTCATGGACCCTGGAGAAAGCCTCACACATGGGCACCGGATAACGTCCACCTATATGACTCCCTTATTTTCGATTTGTGGATCCAAAAGATCGCAAATCACACCCTCATACAAGTCTGAGAAAACCAAACCAAACAAACCATCCACATAAACCACATAAACATCCATAAAAAATCAAACCAAACACCCATACCAATGACAAAAATAGAAAGGAAAAACCTTTTCCATTGATATCCATTTTAAAGTTCGAATACAAGCAGTGAAGTCAATGTACACATGGCCCTCAGGCCTAATAATTAAAAAAAAAAGAAAAAAAAATGGGAGTTGCAGCAGAGAATCTCAGTCCAGGAACTTCTCCAGTTGCCCCTTTGCATTCAGTACTTCTGCCATGAGGATACGCCCTTTGTAGCTTGCATAAGCTGGAATAGCAGTATTAATGTCAATCTCATCCAGCTTAATATTCAATTCAATCTCCAAGGACCGCACGAAGTCATTTAGGGCTGTGCGTTTTGCTTCTGTATGCGCGAAAAGATCATCTCGGCGACGAATTTTCTCTGAAACAGACTTCTGCAGATTTTCCATGGTATTTTCCATGAAAGATAATTGATGTTTAGTCCTCTGGAGCCACAGGTTGACATCAGATGCTTTATTTGGATCTTTTGGATCAGATTCCCTTGCAGTCTTACCCTTGGTACGACCTTTAGGTGCTCCATCAGTTGCAGTTGCTGGTGCTTTACCCTTTCTACCTGCAAAGCAAATCAAAAAAGAAGGAAAAGATAAGTATCAGTAACAATGATATGGAACTTTTCAAAAAAAAAAAAAAATCGGCAGCATCTCCCCTTAGTATAAGGCCAAAAGGAGAAGGCAATACTCAGTTCTGAAACCCAGAATTGGCATCAAAGGCACACTTAAGTCTCAGAACCAAGGCTCCCGGTCCAAACAGATGTTCAAGCATCTTAAGACCTTTTCAGGGGACAGCAGGTTCGTGTTCAAGCACGAAAATAGCATCTGTGAATAGCATATAAGGCATGAACAAATGCAAGCATGCATGAAAGGACAATATTTAAAATGCATGACAAGTTTCCAACAACACTGACAAAGTGTAACATCCATTTCAAGACTGAAAGATTTCCACATTCCTAATATTAGCAAACAGGACCCCGGGTGATGATTTGCTATGATGGGACCATTAGAAATTTTTTGTGAAATCAACAAATGCTTTGAACCTCAACGTTACATTCAATCGTGTGATCTGTGGTTCTTCATGCTTGGAAGTTGTAGTAGAAAAAGACAATGTAAAATGTCTTATTCGAAACTACATTCAACCGTGTGATCTGTGGTTCTTCATGCTTGGAAGTTGTGATAGAAACAGACAATGTGAAATAGTTCATTCAAGACTGCATTCAATTTTTGGGTCGATGTGAGGATCTGCCTTATTTTCATCAGTCTCCTTCATGAGCCACTCATATTCGAAGTGGTTTATGCTTCTCATGCTTGTTGAGATTTAAGGGGAGTAACCTTCTCATCAAAAGCAAGAAGAATACCCCCAATGGTTATCTGGTCTGAAGATTCAGGCTACAATCCTACAAAGCCTATGGTAGTCGAGTTTGTATGGATGCATGTCAATGGCCAAGCAAATCACCACAATTCAATCCCTTATAATTCCCACAGAGGTTATGTTGGCCCACTTTGTGCTTGCGAAAAGCAAACTGCCACTTTGTGTCTTTTTATACTCCCTACAGAAGCTAACCGCGTGTTCAGTAGTATATGTATTAGTATTCAAACACAGATGGATGCTCAATGGTGAGGGATAACACTTAACCAAAGTGGTAATGGGCTCTATTACACTATGAACAAAAGGTGGAGCTCAGAACATCATGATGCGTCAAGAGGGATTCGTCCTTCTTCATCCATGGTCTCTATGATTTTAAGCAATGGAATCCATAACATGATGACCCATCCTTTCATCTTTCATTATTTGAAATTCCTATGATGGGTCCACTTGGAATAATTTATAAAAGGAATACTCCTATTTTTAGGGTATTTTGAGGGGGATCATAAAAAAAAAAAAAGAGAAAAGATGCGGAGTCTCTTTCCAAATCAACTTCGGGTCAAAACTTAATTTTAAACAAATATCCCAAATTGTTTTGAATCAAAACTCACAAAAGCCAATTTCTTTCAAAATTACATCTCATTTTGAATAATGTCAAGCCATGTCAAACCCTAAACCTTGATTTTTGAAAATGAACCAAAAATCCATGAAAATCCAAACCCAAATCCATTTTCATTAAAACTTTTGATTTTCTTCAAACCTCAGGGATTCTTTTTGTAGGTGTTCCCCACGTCCCCACGGAGATGCCACTCTGGATATCTGTGAAAAATAGGTCAAAAGAAAATCAAATTCATTTCCAAAATCCAAACAAAATTCATAAACTTCTGAATTTTCTAAATACCTAAGGGATTCCTTTGTCGGTGTTCCCCAATATCCCCACTGAGATGCTACTTTTGATATCCGTGAAAACAGGGCAAAGGAATTTAGATTTCTTATATTTTTTAAAATTCCATCATCAAACCCTTCATGGTTTTTATCAAAATTTTCAAATCCCAAGTTTAGGCCTACAACCTATCTTGACAAACTGTATTTTCTTCAAGCCATCCATCATTCCCACAAATTGGCTATTTTGAGGCACAATGATTATTATATTATAATCATTGCACCTCGATGGGGCACTTGTTGACCAATAAAAATTGCAAATACTGCAGCGAAGACACCTCATCTCAGCTTAATTTAGGCTACAGAGGTTATTTGCTAGATCCTGGGGAATCACTGTGAGACCCGGCATTCCTACATGTCGAAGTGATGATATACTATGCTCTGTGAGTCTCTGTGTAGAATGACATTTCATGAAGACTAAACCAGTTATGACCGAGAGAAGCTCTGCAAAGCTTTGAGACAAAAAATGGCATCATTCGACCCGAAAAATCACAGAACATGTCTCTTGGGGGTCACCGACCGAGGTCCTGCTTTCCGATGTCCAAAATTGATGAAGCCTGGACACAAAGCTTCAATCATGCTCAGGAGATAATCTGCAAAGTTTTGGGTCAAATGGATATCATTTGACCTGAAAAGTTACAAGCATGTCTACTTGGGGTTCTCGACTGAGGTCTTGCTTCCTGAGGTCTAAAATTGATGAAAGTTAGATGAACACTCCAAGATACCTCTAACGTCAGTCCCTCCAAGTTTCAAATCAAACCGAGGTCATTTGGACATCAAACAGCTGAAACAAGAGCCCACTGTCATAAAAAGTCAACTGGAGAGTTGACCAACTTCAGGTAGTCAAAATGAGCTGCAACTTTTTATGAAATGGTTGAAATAGTGTCAAGAAGCATCCTACCAAGTTTCGTGGCAATTGGACTTCGTTCGGGCCCCAAACAGATGAAAATGGGTCACATACACAAAAGTCCGAAAACGGGCCTTGTCCGTGACCGGGGACTGTTCATCAGGGGAGTTGACCAAGTTCAGGTGGTCAAACAGAGCTGAAACTTTTATGACATCATCAAAATAGTGTCAAGAAGCATCCTACCAAGTTTCGTGGCAATTGGACTTCGTTCGGGCCCCAAACAGATGAAAATGGTTCACATACACAAAAGTCCGAAAACGGGCCTTGTCCGTGACCAGGGACTGTTCATCAGGGGAGTTGACCAAGTTCAGGTGGTCAAACAGAGCTAAAACTTTCATGATATCATCAAAATAGTGTCAAGAAGCATCCTACCAAGTTTCGTGGCAATTGGACTTCGTTCGGGCCCCAAACAGATGAAAATGGGTCACATACACAAAAGTCCGAAAACGGGCCTTGTCCGTGACCGGGGACTGTTCATCAGGGGAGTTGACCAAGTTCAGGTGGTCAAAATGAGCTGAAACTTTCATGACATGGTAGAAATAGTGTCAAGAAGAATCCTACCAATTCTCGTGGCAATTGGACATCATTCGGGCCTCAAACAGCTGAAAACAAGTCACAAATACAATGTTCCAAAAATGGGCCTTGGGAGTGACTGAGGCCCAATTAATGAGAAAGTTGACCAACTTCCCGAAGTCAAAACGAGCTGAAATTTTTATGAGGCGTAGAAAATAGTGTCAAGAAGCATCCCTCTAAGTTTCATGCCAATCGGACTTTGTTTGGGCCCAAAACAGATGAAAATGGGCCACATACGCGAAAACCCAAAATTGGGCCTCGTCCGTGACCGGGCCGGCGGTCACGGACCTTCAAAAGATGTTTCCCACGACTTTAGGTGGTTTCTCTCCACTCCTCTTCAAAATCCAACTCCCCACAACTGCTATTAACTCCCCAAAACTGCACAAAACTGATTGGGAGTCTATGAAAAGAGCAAATTTTGAAGGAAAAGGAGGAACACACATAAGGAAGAAAAGAGAAGAAATCAAAGAAAGGAAGCACTTAGAGCAACAAGAAGCAAACTCCAGTAGCACTTCCACGACCATTCCCACCTTCTTTTCTCAGTTTTGAAGGTGAGGAAGAAAATTCAGAAGAAGAGAAGGAAGTGGAATGGCCAAATTTCATGATATGTTCGTATGTCGGCAATTTTTGAGAGGATGACATTGTCACCTCTGTTTCTCTTATTCGTAGGGCTTCCTAGCCATTGCAAGAGTTGTGAAAGAAGCCTCTCTCAGCCTCATTTTGTTCCTTAAAAATAATAGGTTCAAAATGACACAACTCCGGCTTCATATTTGCCCATTTTGGACTTGAAACAAAAACGCAGTCCGTAAGCACGAATGATGAGTTACAGAGGTTTCGATTGATTCCATGGTTAAATGTGATCTTCTTGATGGTTGTCCACCACTCCAAAGTCATGAAAATGGAGTTTCAACACTTGAAAGAAGTTCTAAGAACGAACCATCGCAAACAGGACGAAATCGGAGGCGAAACGGTGACCAAACGGTCACTGTCTGCCAGTGACTGTGACCCACAGTCACTGGAATGGGGCAGTGACCGCGGGTGACGGTCACCCCCTTTTTTTCCTTTTCTTCTACTTTTTTTTGCATTTTCTTGGTTATTTTATGTACTTTTCTTGAAAATTCCAAGTTGAGATCACATCTAAGACTTGAGGGAGGGGTTGTAAATTTTCAAAATGCATGTAAACAACCTGCATCCTCGCGGTCAGGGCACTTGAACCCATGTAAACAAAGGAAAATTAATGATGAACTGTAATTAATTCCCATTCTTCTTAATGCTTAAAGTGCGTGAATGTTGGACATTGAATCCATTATACATTTCCACAACAGTTTTAAGCGCGATCATTAGGCTCCTTCCTCCATGCTTGTTATCTTGTCTTTAATGTAGGGGGCCCACCCATTGCTCACCCAAAAAAGGGAAAATCAAGGTGTCACGCCCCGATCCCGGGAATTGGGGATTTGAGTGGGCCCCTAGGGCGTGGATACGTAATCCCGTAGTAATCCGTGCCCTGAAACATTGTGCACGAATTCCTACAAGGGAGATTCCACAGGAACGTGTGAGGAATACCAACACACGTAGGAATTTGACTATCATAACGAACTCCTGTAAAATACTCTGTAATGATCAAAAGCGAAATAAGAGAAACATGTTCCATAACATGCATATATAGATATAGGTATTTAAGTCTTTTAAATAACATTTCCATACAGTCCAATTTACTGCTTAAAGAAGTCGAGTACAAAAGGTCCCAATTTCATATTCCTGAGGGTAACCAAAATTTCGACTGTAACCCTTCCAAAACCGGGCGCGCTCCGTAGGATGACTAATAGAAAACATTGCCATCCTTCCATTCATCTATACACCGAGGTACCGTTGGGGTACTCTCCGGGGGCACGTTAACACCCGAGTGGGAACTGGGTTCTATACCTGCAATGCTAAGGGTAACACTGTTAACACGACGGTTAAGCAAGTACCGATGCATAAGAAACTAGTATGACATAATGTTACAAATGAACTTGACAGTATGCATTAATCAAAGAGAAGACGGATAGTCTAATTGACATATGGTGCATGAGTAACAATGAATGAGGAAATTACACTTAAATCATTGTACATACTGATGGGCAACCATGACGCTCTATTCTACCAAAAGGGAGCGTACATATATACATATGGGTCGCTAGGAGATCAAGCTAGCTTCTTGAGGAGTGCCGACAACTCCTCTGTAAACTACTGCAGTAGTGACATACATATACCTAAAGGGCACAAGCTAAGTGGTGCCGACTCAGATTCAATCATATTAATCATAGCATACATAAGGGATAACAGTCTAAAAGTATAATTAATCATGGAAGCAGACAGATGATTAAACGAAGCTTATGCATATGAGCTACAAAGGCTTGAACCTCAGCTATATCCCTTTTTGGCTAGCAAGCACGCCCTCGTTAGAAGCTTTGGATTTTTAGACATGCACTCATTAAAAGTTCAGGTCTGAATGGCTCAGGATTTGACTAGAGAGAGTGAATGTATGAAAAATCATGTTGAGGCAAGGTATTTTTAACAATATGAATGCTTTCGGATTGAGTAAGTATCCAGGAAATCACTATTCACCTTATATTATGTAACCTATGATCCCTAAGGTCATTTAATATGATGTACTCATAAAACATCTGGTGCCATTGTGTTACCGCATCTTGGTATTACCTTGTTACATAAAAGACACCCCTTCTTATGCCAACATCCATGACTTGACATTGGGAGATCATCCAGGAATTTCTCATTCTCTTAACATGTACTTACCATTGGCCAATGTGATGGTAGGAAAGGTGCCAATACTAAGGTCCTATAAGGTCAATAAAAAATCCTTAATGTCCTAAATTCACTGGGTTCTTATGGCTTAGCCATGTATAATGCTACGGCTTAGCCGAGTGGCTCAATTTTCTTCTGAAAATTCAAGCGCATTTACGGTTCAGCCGTATATTAGCCTACGGCTTAGCCGTGTTAAGCCTATGGCTAGGTTATGGTGGGGTTACGGCTGAGCCGTAAGGCATTTCACGGTGTAGCCGTGTGCAAGCCGTAGAAGGGAATAGGTTTTCAAGCACTCTGGAAAGTCCGCAGTAAAAAGTCTTACGGCTTGGTCACGGGCTGGGCACAGCTTAGCCGTAGCTCATTTTACGGTGCAGCCATGGGTAAGCCGCAGTACAAAAGCCAAATTTGATGCTCTCGGGACTTTGAGCCGTGAACATGTACGGCTTAGCCGTGGCTTCGCTGTATACTTCAGAAATATGAACTCGATTCTGTAGCTCAGTTTCATTGTAGGATCAATACAGAATCTGAGTTGTGAGGAGTTTACATGACTTGATCACGGTATACTTGATGGTGTTCAATACCCACAAACTCTTCTATCCCATTTTACTACTCTAACTCAATCCATCACACATTTGTACACCATTAAACAATGAAAATGACTGAAATTGAGAATTTAGAGATCTAACCCATGAATCCATAACTTAATCACACATGCAATACATATAAACTCTAATACTTGCCTCTTAACAGTGTTTGCCTCCTCTAAACCCTTTCTGGTTGTGTGGCTAATGGAAAACCTCCAAATGAGAGTGGGTTCTCTACAAGTAAAACATACAATTGATGAATGGGACATGGAATGGAATGCATGTCATAGATTTGAGTCTTCTGGACTCCAACAAACCTTAATATATGGAAAGGAAGTAAAGCCCTCATCTTAGTGAGTTGTAGCTTGAGGAAGAGGTTCTTCCCAAGGAAGAAGATACTCCTATAATGAAGAAGAAGGTGGGTGAAGACTTCCCTAAGGCATGCAAGGCCCCCAACCTAGTTGCACTATAGAATTAGAAAGGAGATGGAGATGTAAGGGGAGGAAGAGAGCAGCTCCAGCAGCCACAAGAAGGAAGAGAAGAGAAGGGAACGTGAGTTCCTTCTTTTAGACAATCAAGTTTCCTATCCTTGCATGCAAGTCCCTTTTCTTAAGGATATTTACGATTTAACTCACGTACCCTTAGTCAGCCCAAGATGGATCCAAACCAAGTTGGGTCCAACACAAAAGATGATCCACACGGAAAATTACATGAGAAGTGATTGACGAGGTGTCCATAAGATGCAAGATCAATTTACAAAAAGGTCCTCAACTACTGAGGTACGGCTCAAACTCTGCTCAATTCCCTGTCCAAGACCCAAACCCAATCGTTTCTAAACTAGATTAAGCTTAACAAGTTTTAATTAACATAAAACACGTTTAATTAAAGTAGATTAGGATTAGTGGGATTCGGAACCTTGCACAAGGCATGCAAAATGTATCCTGGCTCTCTCTTTCTGACAAACGAGAAAAAGACATGGAAAAGAAAAATGAGAATGTTGACCTTTTCAATTCCGAGTTTAATTTTTATGGGTTTTTCTACAGTTTAACTTCCCAGGTGTAGGCTATTTTTTTGTATTTTTTTTATCTCACCTCCCCTGCTTGGCCTTGGATGATCAACACTTAAAAAGGACTACAAAATACATGAGGGATTTTACATAAATAAAGAAAATAATAGAGGGTTGCTCCAGAATGTATTGAACGCATGCCACCTTTTTGTGTTTAAGTTGATCGATCAATCTTCTTAAGCTATCACTAGTTTTACTTGGATATAGTGTTTCAAGAGGAGTTAGAACGAAGGTTTTATGGTTATGGTTGCCCCCATAGATCACTTTTTGTGTTACTTTCAACTCCTAAGTGAAGGAAACAAAGAAAGTCTTGAAAGACTTTTCCTTCCTCAGAGATTTGTTCAAGTCTAGGCACCATCCTTCTGGTCATGTTCAGAAGATCAAGTACCTTGTCTTTGGAGTTGATGTTGAAAAAGTTAAAGCTTCCATTTATTCTTGAAGAGAATCTGAAGAGTCTGGAATGCCTTGGTGGCTGTGTTGGGTCAGACACTGTGTGTCTGTGTCTTTTATCTTGTGGAATGCGGGCCTAGGGGAGGGGTGGGGGGGAATTTATTGCCTTCTAGAGTATCCTCTAGTCATTTGTGGTAGGGAGAAGATTGAGCAAAATTTGATTTATAGGGGGTACCCGACCGTGCATTTATATGGTCAGTTACCCTCCCACAGTCAATCATGTGAGGTGGTACTCGGATCTTCATCACTTGAATCATGCTAATCAGCTTGAAATCTGCTCAAAATGATTTGATAAGATTTGAATTGGTTACTTGATGATTTTTTAGGATTTATAATTGTTGTCCAGCCGCTTTCCTCTGTCGGCCAATAATTTGATCACCACTGGTTTGTTCTGTCTGTTAGCACATTAGTCGGCCACTTAACTTGTTCAATCGGCTAGTGAATACTTTCTTCATTTTTTGGAGTTTTTTTTTACTTGTATTCTTCCCTAAACTTCAAGGGGTCCTTTTAGGCTTTTGTCCATGAGTTGTTTGAGCTTTGTTTTGTTGTGTTTGGATCATGTTTGAGTCTTGACTTTGACTTTAGATTGCTAAGATGCTCGTGGATTTCTTCCGGACTTTTTTTCATGTCAACAAATGCCCTTTTGAGGTGCAAGGATGAAAGGTTTCCTGTAATTGTTGTGCCTTGAAAGATACTGATTTGGAAAGGATGACTTCCCTGCTTCTTGCTTCCTTCTTTTCACAGATGTTTTCTTTGTGTTTGTAATCTATGGGAATTGGTTTGTCATCGTTCTTGAGGTTTGAAGAGGCTAGGGGAATCTCATTTTGAGGAATGGAAAATGGGTTGAACTGTGAAGATTTTGTCTCTTACATTCTATTTTTCATAAGAATTGTTTGTTTTTCTGTGTGAGTGAAGGTTTTTCCCGAGGTTTAAGGTGTTGGAGATTGATCTGAGGTTCATGTGGTTTTTCTGAATGGAAATTGTGTTGTATTGTGTACCTTTGTTTTCCCTGAAAATGGTGTTTGGCCGAGTTTGGGGTGGTTTTGGTTAGGATGAAGGATTTTGAATGAGTAATGGAGCCTTTAACCAGGGTTTTGGAGGTTGGTTTTTATTCAAGGGTATAGAAAAGACTTTTATTGCCCAAGAAGAGAAATGCTTGACCATTAAAAGGTTGGAATTAGTATGTGAATTGCTTTTCCGTGAGCTATGGATCCACCTTAAATTTACTAAGGAAGATTGGTTAATTTCACATGATCGAGGGTTTGAAGGGTCAAACGAAGTCTAAACTGATCATGTAACCACTTGTTTCGAAGGTAGTTTGGAGGGGAACGTTAAGATGAAGGGGTTTCTGTGTTTTGAAAGTTTGAAAAAGATGAGAAGCAGGGTGTAACACTCCGACCTAACTTAATCTGGTTTAGCAACTAATTAATGACAAATTAGTTTTGTTTGTGTTTTGCCTTTGTTTTGGTTTTGTTCCGAGTCATGGATAGGTAGTTAGGTTGAGTTTAACCTGGTTTAGGTAGACATGAGCCCTTTTTCGTAATTTTAGACTTTGTAAGGCGTTGTCATTTATGCATCATCTTGGAGTAAACACGTGTCTTTCATCAAGCTCGTTAACTTTCGTAACTACCTCGTATGCACTAGACATCGTTTGTTTCCGTTGGACCCTGATTTGACTCGAACCGTAATTCGTGTGAACGTTGGGACTTTCTTGCAAATTGTTTAATACTTATCTTATATAAGTTAAGTTCAAGCACCGACCTTCATCCTCTTCTCTTTCTCTCAACGTCCATTCTCTTTCTTTCTTTTTTTGCACGATCAAAGCAAAGGAGGAGAGGAGGGAAGTTCTTGTGCACTTCGATCCTACGCCATCTACTTGTGTGTTCTAGGTAAGAGTTGGGTCCTTGATCTTTGCTATAAGCCTTGAATTCAATTCCTTCTCCTTGCATGCACTCACTTTTCCCTTTTTCTCTCATGCATGGATGTTAGAACAGTGTGTAGACGTCGAATTTAAGCCCAAGGACAACTGTGCACGTGTTAGAACTCATTTGAGGCAAGTATAAGCATGATTTGGATGAACCCATGTTGGTATGTGCGTGATTGTGAAAAGTTTCTTAATCTTGTATGTGAAGTGTGTTTTACAGCCCAATTGTATCAATTTCCCTCTCATTGATGTTATGGTTTATAGTTTAGTACACAGACAGTTTGTTCTGTAACAGGTTCAGAAAATGACCCCGTGCAGTTTACGGCTAAGCCGTAACTGCCTACGGCTCAGATTCCAGAGAGCTGCAAAACCCAAATTTCTTCTACGGTTATGCTAGGGCTAAGCCATATAATGTGCTACGACTAAGCCATAGGCTAGCCGTGACCTAACCGTAGGTCAAATTATGGCTTGATTTCCAGAAAGCTGAAATTTGAGAGAACCTTCTATGGGCCATGGCTAAGCCGTGAGGTGTGCTACGGCTAAGCCGTACCCTCACTGTGGTTGAGCCGTAGAACAAGAATAGGGCTAAGCCATGAATGCGGATGAATAGTAAGGAGAACCACGGCTGAGCCGCAGTACATATTACAACTAAACCGTAAGATGTCTACGGCTAAGCCGTAGGTCACCCACAGCTGAGCTGTAAGACTAATGAAACTTAAGAAAGGTAGGTGTTGATGAGACCTTGTAGAGCCTTTGAGTTAGAATGTAGGTGACCTTGACTTGCCCAATGAAATATGACATACCACTGGATGACTAGATTAGAGTTGGCTAGTAAGTTCTCTTGACTCGAGCAAATTGAATTGCATGACATCTTGAATGACGTTTTTATTGACCTCCACTCTTTTGTATGGTTTGTATAGTCTTCATTATGCCTTTGCTATGGTAATTTCTATTTGTTTGATATGTTCGAACGGTTTTCATTAACTTGAGTATTGTATGTATGAGTTGATTATATAATATATGCTCGATATGATATGTATGTTTTACTCAAGTTCTAATATTTGATTGACTCTATATGGTCAGGCACTACTCACCCTTAGCCTTAGGATACCTGACGAGGTTGAATTTGGCGTCGTATAGATGGCACCGCTGTAGTGAGTTTATGTCTTGGGGCTTTTGGACCCTAGGAACCTGAGACCCATTCGTACCCTGACCCGGTCGATGGTTTTCTCAGTATGTAAGATCCCAAAAGAGAGCATATAGCACACATAGTAGCCACCTAGTTATGTACATGTCATGTAAATATTGATTTTAATGGCATGTTTCATTTGAATGCACAACTGCCTAGCATATGAACTTGGAACTCTATGATTATCAGTTTTTATTTATTTTGTTAGATACAACATGCGTTAACTTATTGTTGCTTATACTTTGCTGAATCTTTGTATTCATGAGTTATCCTTGGTGTTGCAAGCTCAGATCCCTCGACCGACCCCTCGTTAGTCAATTAGACTCCAAGGGAGACCCCAGACATCCCATCGGGGCTAGAGGAGTGGGTGTAATCACTCCGCCAGAGCGCGACATTAACATGCATGCATATTAGTCTTCCTTGTTAAGGGATCCCATTGGTTTTGGTGTTCTTTATGATCTGTATACGTTGTATTCTGGCTCATTTTGTATAACTCTGAACTTCATGTAATCTTTTGTATATACATTATTTTGTTCTTGTATGTCTTCTTTTGTTATGCAATGATACCTACAGCTTCCGCGTACATGTATTGGCACATGTGAATTTTTCTTGTACGTGTGCATTTGGATAGGGTCTAAGTGTATATGCACGGGAGTACATATGTCACTGGTTAGGTTTAAACTGGACCCCCGATCTCTTAGGCTCGGGTTGTGACATAGGGCAAAGAAGCAAATCACTACCTCTCAGCTACATCAGCCTTTACCCTGAGTAGCCAATGGACTTTGTCTATAAAAGGCAGTGAGCCTTTTCAAATTCCCAATTTGAGATTTTTGCTTTTCTTGCGTCTGAGATCTTTGAGTTAAGGTTTCCACGGTTTCATTTAAGCTTTCTAGGGTTTTTTTGCTTCTTCCCTAAGTTTTTGAAAGCTTCCATGGCGGTAAATCATCATCCACTTTATTTTCTTCTTTTTCATTTTTGTTGTTATAGAGCCAATCAGCTGTGTTGCTGTTCTTTGTGGGATTTGATGGATACATGTATCCCTATTTTTTTCTTTTTACTCTTTGAATTTCCTTCTTGTTTTTGCTTGATTGCGATGGAGACAAGAAAGAAAGAAAAAATATGGAGGCTTGGTTTGTAGAAAAAGAACTGACTGTTCATCTTTTTCTTCCTTTTTACTGCGGTCAGGAGTTTTTTTTTTTATCTCCTCTTGCTTTTCTTTTACAAAATGGCCTATTTTTGTCAAAATCTGTTCAACATGTGATCTCCTATTTTCTTTGCTTGGTTTTTTTTGCCAACAATCACAAGTTTTCCCAAGATCTTTTCAAATTCCAAAGACGAGTTATAGTCAGCTTTTGTACTTCACGGTAAAGAGGACACTTGGAATTTCTAGTGTTTTCATTGTTGTTGTTGTTGCTGATTTTTTTTTTTGTAAACTGGAAGATGGTGATATTTTCAGGATGCCCTAGGAAATTTTTTAGCTTCACAATGAATTTTTCATGATTTTTTTGTGAAAATTTGAAGTTCTGCCATAGACTAGCCAATTACACTGTTGTGTAGTATTGAATTCTTGTAGCTGATTATGTTTCTGGGGCCTTTGGTCTTCCTAAGGTAGTCGACAGTAGTCTGTTGGCCTTTTAACCAGCCGATGGTGCACTATGTTGATTGGCCAAGGGATTTCCATGCCTTAGGCTTTTTGCACATATTCTTTGGTAGCTGATGGACTATTTTGAGTAGTCGAAAGTTCCCTTGGATCTCTGGCATTTCTTCAAGCTCCTAAGTGGCCAAAGGGTCTTAAGAGGCTTTTATGTCTTAGGCATTTTTGAGCTTTTGCCTTAGATGATCAAGAAGTCCTTTAGGATGGCTGAATGGCACTCATGCCTCAGCCACTTCTACATTTTCCATTTTCATGGCCAAGAGATGGTTTGGTCCCTCTGTCTCTCATAGTTAGAACTTTTCTTGAATTGCATTGTGCTTCAATGCTTTCTTTGATGTGTTGCATATTGTTTTCTATTTTCATATACATTTATATGTGGACCAAAACCCAAATTTAATCCATAAAGGGTCTTTAGCGAGCTTTTTAAGCCCTATCCCTAGGTTTTATTCATGCGCTTGAGCATTGCAGGACTCAGAGGTAAGTATACCCTTTCTTGGGGCTTTGTCCCCTCCCTTTTATTAAGGGGAAATGCTGCTGAAATTTCGATTGTGATGACTTTGTATACTTAGTCTTTTTCTTCTTACACCCTTTTTCTTGGTTTCACTTTTTGCAGACAAGGGCAAGAGAGTTGCTTCCTCATCTTGTAAGGGTAAGAAGGTTGCTGGATCTTCTTCTTCAAACACACATCCTTCACCACGACCTGTTTGCTGTTAGACTCGGGCTCGTTTTGAAGAGATCCAAAAGAACGTAGAACCTCATCGTATTAAGACAGTGTTCGAACTAAGCAATCGCTTGTCAAGTAGTCACAACATGCATGTTTATGAAGATATTCTTTAGTGACTTCCCCTGGAAAAAAATGATTGACAAACTACTCTGAGGAAGCTAGACTACATCTTTGGTGACATTGATGAGTGTCAGTATGATCAGAGCATAATTGGGCTTTGGCTGCGGTATGACTTTTTCCAGGGTCCAGGACTTGTGTGTTTTGTTCATGAATGCACGTGAAATGATGATGAATGTGAAGGAATCAAGTCCAACAGTCACACTTTCAAATACACACAAGAATAGAAAAGTAATTACATATCATCATTAAATTTGACTATGGGGATTAAGGTTGTTTGCAAATGTCAGAAAATCACAACCCCTTCCTGTAGTCTCAGATGTGATCCAAATTAGGCAACTTAGGAAAATTACATAAAAAAGGGAAGAAAATGCAAAAAATGAAGGCAGGGGGGTGGTGATTGTGACCCACGGTCACTGAGCTCCAACCAGACAGTGGCCATTTTGGCCACTGCTTATCTCTGGTTTTGCCTTTGTTTGCTTCCACAGTGCATCCAAGGTGCTGAGACCTGTATTTTTGGGTTTTGGGGAGTAATGGATGTCCACCAAGAGTTCCAAATTCGATTTTAGAGTCATCTATGATCTTTGACAATCACTACTTTGATTTTATGTATCGTGTTTACGCAAATCCAGAAGGGTTGCTTTTTGCAACAAAATGTGACCGGAGTTGCTTCATTTTGATCCTATGGTTCTCAAGGAGCAGAATGAAACATAAAAAGATTTGTTCACAACTTTTTGGATGGCCCAAAACCCTTCAAGTGAGAAAAACAAAGATAGCACAGTTTCATCTCGCCAAATTTCTTTGGCACTTGATGGCCTAGAAGTTCAATACTCATGAAGTGTCGGCAAGCTGTATTTTCTTCCCTAGAACCATTTCTCACCTTAATCTTATGAGGGGAAGAAGAACGGAGAGAATTATAGGCTAAGTACTTGAAGAATCTCTTGTGCAGAGACTTGGAACCTTGCTTCAACTTGCTGAAATCTTGTGGGCCCTTCAAACAGAGCCCAACTATGTCTTTTATAGACTTTAGAGGACGTTAGGAGGGTCTCAGTAGTTGTGAGGAAGTTACACTTTGAAAAAAAGTAAATTAAGATCCAAAAACCATCCAGGGTCGCTTTACAGGTATCAGTGATCGTGGCCATGGTCACGGATAGACTTGTTTGCCTACGTGATCGTTTTCATCAGTTTTGGGCCCAAATATTGTCCAAAATTTACAAAAATTGGGGAGATGTTTCCTAGCATTACTTTGAACAAGAAATAGAAATTTCATCATGTTTTGACCTTGTAGAGTTGGTCAACCTTTCCTTTGACTTTCATGAAAATGGGCCATTATTTCTGCTGTTTGAGCCCCAAATGACCTCATATTGACTTGAAACTTGGAGGAATTGATTTCAGGAGTATCTTGGAATATCCACCCAAATTTCATGTGATTTAGATTTGTAAAAGTAGGATTTTGATCACTAGCTCATTTGCTGCATGTCCGAAGCTAGTGTCTCTTTGCATCGGAGGTAGTTAGTTTATTTTCCACCTGAATAATGTTCAATTGATTTGAAATTGAGGAGTTGACCATGAGCACATTTTGAGTCTCTGATCCAAATTTCATCACCTTTGGAAGGAGTACTTTGTTTAGTGGCCTGAAGGTATAGGGGTCACAACCCCTAAGTTGAAATATAACCAAAGTAGGATTAGTTGAAGTCCCCTTGACTTGAGAATTTTCAAAGTAATTTCTAAACTTGAGTTGAGCTTTGCATCCGAATTTCATTAACTTTGATCACCTGGAAGCAGGACTTTGGTGAGTGACTAAGGTTCGGGGGGCCACTAACCCAAAGTTGACATATTTGTTGAACTTGGGTCAAACGACATCCATTTGGCTTGAAAATTTGCAGAGCTACTTTTAAATATAAATCAAGCTTTCTTCAGGAGTTTCAGCTAATTTGATCTTCATGAGGTGTCACTTTGCATAGTTACTTCAAAGAGCTTGAAAGATAGTTGTCTAAAAGTTTGGGTCTAGATGATGCCCAAATGTTTTGAAACTTTGAAGGATAGTCCTTGAATGTATTTGAAGACATTTGCATGAGTTTTAGCTAGTTTTGACATGTAAAAGTCTTAGTTGCCACAGTGACCTTAAGGGCTCATTTGTTAATTTTCCCTCATTGTAAAGTTAAAGTCATCTTTTATTTCACCACACAACAACCCAAAAAAATCAAATCAAAATACCATATTTCAAAAAAATTCTTTTACCTTTTTACACAAAAATTAATAAAATTACTTTTTCATCCCACTAAAAAATAAAAAATATCTACTTTTAATACAAAAAGTCAAAAAGTTTTATTCTCTTTTCACTAAAACACAAAATCTAATCATTGGATTGATTTAACCCCTCTCATTTTTTTATCTTTTAAAATTACCATTCACCTCACTTCACCCTAAATTACCAAACGGGCCCTAAGGAGCTAGTAAATAATCATTGAAGGTTAAGTTTGAGCTAAAATGAAGTCTAAATGCTTTGAAACTTTGACGCATCATCCCTGAGCATGCTTTGGAGTTGTCATGTGATTTTTAGCCACTTTATTAATCCAGAAGCTTGAGTATGTTCAGTGACCCCATCGTTTTGAGCCAATGAACCTTGAATTTAGTGGTTGGTAAGTTGAGTGACCAAATAAAGTCTACTAATTCTAAAATTTGAATTGCTACACGCTGAGCTCATCCGAAGTCTTCTGAGTGAGTTGTATAAGCTCTGATTATCTAGATTCAGTACTTGACCTGGCATTCCACAATCCTAGGGTTTATGCGCCTGTGGCTTGGAATTTGCTTGTAATGTCTTCACTGCAACATTTGTAATGTTTGTGATTTTTTATAGGTCAACAAGTATCCCCTTAAAGTGCAATGATGAAAGCATGACTCTGGAATCATTGAGCCTCGAAATAGCTAATCTGTGGAAAGGATGGATGCCTTGATGGAAAAGTAGATTTGTTAAGGCAAGTTGTAGGCCTAAACTTGAAGTTTTGAAATCTTGATCAATAAACATGAAGGGTTTGATGATGGATTTTGGTAAAAAATAATAAACTTGATTTTCTTTGTTCTATTTTTACAAATATTAAAAGTAGCACCTCTGTTGGAACTGTGGGAAACACCCACAAAGAAATCCTTGAGATGTTGGAAAATTCAGAAGTTTATGAATTTGATTTGGATTTTGGAAATGAATTTAATTTTCTCATGACCTATTTTTCATAGATATACATAGTAATATCTTTGTTGGGACTATAGGAAACACAAAATAAAAAAAAAAGAAAAAAAACCCTGGGGTGTTAAGAAAAATTAAAGTCTGGAACTAAAATGAATTTGGGTTTGGAATTTTATGGATTTTGGTTTATATTCAAAAATCAAGGTTTAGGTTTTGACTTAGCTTGGCATGAGTCAAAGTAAGATGGAATTTTGAAGGAAATTGGCTTTTGTAAATTTTGATCCAAAAGCAATTTGAATGACAAATTTGACTCAAAATCGGATTTAACCTAAGATGAATTTGAAATTTAGTTGTGCTGGCTTTGAGAGGAAACCCCCTTTTTTATTTGTTTTGTTTTGGTTTTGGGTAGAATACCTGAAATGGGCCCACTATGTGCCGTGAGAAACTATGTTTTTTTTTGTTTTGGGTAAAATACCCGAAACAGGTCCACCATATGCTTTGGGAATTTGGTTGATCTCGATTGAGAGAGTTCGTCACTCAGCAGTGGGTCCCACTACTCAACCCAACTATGGCTGTGGACAATGGGAGTGAAGCAGTAGTCGGGGTGTGACCGTACGAAAGGTAGTCATCAGCAAGTTGTGGACCCCAAAGGACTTAAGACAGTGGCAACCGTGAGGAATGGACATGGTTTATGAAACTGTCTCCCCTTTTTTCTGCTTTTCACGGCCTCGAAAACATAGAGCAAAGATCAATAACTCACAGCTTGCAGCCGTCTTCTTCCTTCAGATTTTGTCAAGTCCTGAATTTTTATATTGGGTTATACCGGTTTGTCGGGTTTGAGTTGGGTTAAGAGGGTCAAATAGATCGGTTTAACACAATTGGGCCTGAGTTAATGGACCTTTTTTGGGCCAAAGGACTCTTTTTGAAATTTCTTAAAACCCACTAGAAAGCAGGGGGCCCTTCCTTATAATTTAGAAAAACCCCATCTTTTATATAAACTCTACTCTTAGGGTTTCTCCCCCTTTCTCTAACCCTCTTCTTTTCTTCTTCAACCAAAACCCTAGAGGCTCTCTAAGGGGGAAACCAAGGTGGGCTCTTCCAAGCTTTGATCTTTAGATCTACTTTAGCTTCAAGATCCAGGCGAGTGGATAGCTAAAACAATGATTTTTGGTTCTTGCAATATGTTTTAGTTGCTCGTTGATTTACACACCTTTTGGCATGACTTCTTCTTGTTTGGATTAATGGCTTTTGGGGGTAATAGTTGTGGGTTGGTTTTCTTCCAGACTTATGAAGATGAGTTAGGTTTGTGCTTTGTTTTAAAAAAAAAAAAAATTGGAGTAGCCGCCGCCCAGGCAGCAGCTGCCGCCTAGCAGTAGGCCAGGCGGGCTGGGCCGGCCTGGTTGGTCTGGGCCCGGCCTGGCTGGTCTGGGCCCGGGTGTGGGTCTGGGCCCGGCAGCCCATTTTCTTTTCAAAAAAAAAATATATTATTAAATATATATATTTATACACAATATTACTAAATAAATAATTAGGTTAGGATATTCTTATAAAGAATTAAAAGGTTAAGTTTTGATTAATGGTTTAGTATGTTAATGGAGATTAGGTTTTATTAAATTAATTTTAATTTGATGTTATTAGAAATGTATCTTGGATTATTTATAAATTTAATTGAGAATTATGAAATTTTGATTAATGTTCATTTAGATTGATTGAAATAAACTAAAAAGGTATTTGGTAGCGATTAAACCGTAAATAGAATGTATTTATAATTTTAAATTGGATTCTTAATTGAGTTAGATTTCAAATTGGGATCCGAAATTTGTACCTTCTGTTTTGTATAAAATGATAATGTGTATTTGTACTCAACAATGATATTAGGGAATTAATTATTTTCTTTCCCCTTTTTGTTCGTGACTTGATTTAACTTTGGATTCAGAAATTGAACATCTTTTACCTAATTTTTAAAACACACTAATTATATATAATTGGATTAGATGAATTATGTCTTTTAGGAATGTTCGTTGAATGTTCACATGAGAATTAGACTAAATGCAGAATGGGAATGTGAGGTTCGGGATGCACCACATGATAGGCACCAAAAGTAGTATATCGGCATCGTGGACTCATATTTCCATTGTGATAGAGAGTTAGTTCTCATGTGCATATTTATCTAACTTGACCGTTGGTGGATTAGTGCTTACCCTCAAGAATTTGAATTGACACACGTTCATAATACACTTTCAAATTTAAGTACTCTAAATACTTAAAATGGTATTGGATTGAATGTTGGGATTGAGGGTTTCATATCATGGTTCATTCTGCATCGATATATGTATGTATTTGTAAATAAGTATATTTGTATATATGTATCTGACCGACTGCAGTTCGGAGGTGGACGTACGCCATCGGGTCAGCGTATACTGTGGATAATAGTATACAGCTGTGCCTTCTGTTATCATCTGCGGGATTACCCGTTTCTGTTATTATCTGCGGGATTACCCGTTTCTGTTATCATCTGCGGGATTACCCGTTTCTGTTATTATCTGCGGGATTACCCGTTTCTGTTATTATCTGCGGGATTACTCGTTTCTGTTATCTGTATGCGGGATTACCCGTTTCTGCATATTTATCTGCGGGAATACCCGTTTCTGCGCATTCATGCCATTGGGGTTTGCATCTGATTTATTTTGGTTCATAATGAATATATCATTTAATTCAGTTGATTAATCCATTGTTGCAGCTTACCCTTTTGCCAGATTATGTCAATCTGACCCACTACTTTTGGGTGTCTAGGTTTCGTTGCCGGTGCCGAACCGGAGGGTCAGGCGACGCAGGAAATTCCGCCAAATGGCGGAGTTGTTGAGTGGAGCACCGATGACATCATCTGATGTGTCCTAGTGCGGTGCTGAGTTCGAGAACTTAGGATTATGTAATGAGGCCATGTCTGAGCCATTAGTTATTAATTTAAGTTTGGTTGTTTTGAAATTTTAACTCTAATTGTGATGCTTCGAAGCACTTGACTCTGGTTTTATTATTAATGAGATTGATTATCTTATTGTGATGTAATATCCGTCTGCGATGAGCATGGATTTTAGTTTCGCGTGTGATTATGGTTGCTTGATCACTAAGCATAGCCTCACGAAGGACTTCGATCCACCCGGAATTGGGGCCCGTGCTGTTTATGTTTAGAAAAATTTTAATTAGCCTCAATTCTCACACCCCTGGAACCGGGTTTGGATCTGGCCCAGTTTTGGGGGCGTGACATATTTTAGGTGAATTTGGAGTTTCTTTTCTTTCCCCTTACTTGCGCCATGGCTGGTAACTACTGCTCGTCATCTTCCTTGAATTTTGCTGTAGCCGAACGCATGCTTTAAGTCTGTGTACCCCTTTTTTTTTTCTTTTTTCTTTTTGTGTTTGTTCAAAGTCGAACTCATGTCTTGAGTCCATGCAGCCATTCGTCTGCTCCACGAGTTTGCAAGGAAGCAAACTTCAAAATTGCAAGGTTGCCCACGGTTTTGGGGATTTTGTGCATGACGAGCAAATACCTAGGGCTGGCTCTGTCGTGTTCTTTCTTTCATAGTGATGGTTTGTTTCTTGATGGACTCTCCCACGACGGTTCACTCAACTTTGAACCGGGATTTCCAAATTGGGCACTGTCCGATGAAACTCACCGTCACAGCCTTGAATGAACTTGTGTGTGTGTGTGTGTGTGTGTGTGTGTGTGTGTGTGTGTGTGTGTTTGGGTTGCTTGGTCTATGTTTGAGGTGCTTCCTCCAATCAATGACTCTGATGCAGAATTGCTCCTTACCATCTTAGGCTTATGACACAACTAAGAGAAGAGTTCATGGAGTTCTACTTTCTCAAACCACTGTTTGGGCACATCCACTTTCACAGCCAAATGACTTGCTACCCTATGCATTGACTGAACTACCTTTTTATTTTATTTTTCACTTGTCTTCTTTTGTTTGCTATACCGTTGTTTGCTTTGTGAAACAGGACTGCAGTTGCTGAATTGAATTGTACCTGGCTTGTTTGAAGTACATGGGGTGATTGCACTTCAAGAAGTTCTTAGGGACCATCATTCAACTGACTCTAAGTGGATAAACTCCTTTCGGGGAATGTTTAAATTTGGTAGAACATTAGCTTTCTCCATCTCACCGCTGAATTTAGTGAGGATACACCCATTTGTTCTGCCTGAACACTGATACGACCTGAGCACACACTTGACCCATGCTTTCTGTGGTAATTGTAGAGTGTTAAAAAGTGACAATCCATCTGATCCTTAGTATAGTGTAAATACAAGTTAGGTCACGACGGTCTCTATGGGAATTGTCATGGTCAACAAGCTGATCATGCTTGGGATGCACTCTTCTTTTGGTCTTGAAGAGAAGGTTACTCCCCTTAAATCTCAACAAACATGAGAAGTTAAAAATCTCATAAATGTGAGAGACCGGTATAGAAATTGATGAAGATAGGATCACCCTTTGATCATTGATTGTAGAAAGTGACCATGTGTGAGCATGATCGCTAGTGATGTTGCCGTGCTGAGCTTTTTACATTGTCTTCCTCAATCACAACTTCCAAGGCTAATTCACCCATCCTTCTCTTTTTTGTCTCCAACCTTTGGTATATTATCCAAGTGAGTCTAGATGATGTCAACTGTTTTTGTAGGAAACAAGCAGCCAAATATTGATGAAGTATTCTGCATGAGTTTGAGTGTACATCCCGAGTGAGGAGTCTGTGAGATGACTTTGCATTTAGATTGCATTATCGAACTCCCACAAGAATGTCTAATGGTCCCATCATAGCAAATCACCACATGGGACTTTGGTTGCCAAGATAATAGCCGATTAAAGTACATGTTTGAAGTACTTTGTTTGTGTTTGATGAAGAGGCCATCTTGGGATTGTTGAGATTCTTTTGTCAGCTTCAGTTTTGAGTGTGGAGAATGAAACAGTCTCCAATAGTTGCAAGTAAGTCTAATGAAACCAGGGGATAAGATCGGAGATGGTTGCAATTAGACTATCAGCATTTACCTTTTGTCTTCAGTGCTTGAATTGGTGTTGTTCACTTGTTGAAAACATGCCATCTTTCTTTACATGCTACATTTGCATACATGTTGATCGTATTTGCACTTTGCAATGTGTATAGCTGCTGTCATGCTTTGCTTGTGTCGTGCATGCATTTCTTGCATTGGACATTGCATCCTTTGTGCTAAAGTGCACATCAAATTGCTTCCTAAAAGGTCTTAAGGTGCTTGAACACCCGTTTGGACTGGGAACCTCAATTTTGGGATTTAAGTGTACCTTGATGCCAATTCTTGGTCTCAGAATTGAGTATTATTTTCTCCTTTGGACCTTTTGCTAAGTAGCGATGTTGCCAAAATTCCGCTGGAATTCCATGCCTTGGCCATTCTTGCTGTTACTGAAGCCTTTTTTTTGTTTTTTTGTTTTTTTGTTCTTCAGATAGAAAAGGCAAAGCGCCCACTATTTCATCTTCTGGGGTGCTAAAGAGTCGCTCCAAGGGCCAAGCAGAGAGTAGCTCGGTACAAGAGATCCAAATGAAGTTTTTCCATTAACGTGAAAAAAATCAAAGAACTAGAGCTGTGGCTGTGAGGAACTGGTACACCTATTGGTGCTTGATTAACAACATCGATTGGGTGAATAATAATCAACTGAGCTTTGACAAACCTTGCTACATCTTTGGTGACGCGACAGTTGAGTCAATGAAGCAGCCAAACGAGAGTGTCAAAGTACTGATACATGGACACGGTTGGAGCTTCTCACAAAGTGATCACCATTTGAGCTTTAAAGAGGTACCCGAAAGTGATGACAATGAATTTGACCATTCCAGCGAGGTTAGACCCTACTGGCAAGTTTATGCACTAGCATCCATATTATTTTCCAAAGATTCCAAGATCTAAAGTAGAAGCTTTAGACCTTTATACTTTAAATCTTGAGGTTGGTACCACCTTCTCGCAATTGAGAACATGTCACGCCCCGAACCCGGGAGTTGGTGATTAGAGTGGGTCTCAAGGTGCGACATACGAACCCGTAGCAATTCGTGTCATATCAAGACACGTACGAACTGCTACAAGGAAAATTCTATAGGTATGTGTGAGGAAGATCTATATACACATAACATTCATTTTGCACAATTAAGCGGAAACTTGGAGATGGGATCTTGAAGAAGGATCTCCTCAGTGTGTTTGTCTTTCAGCTCAAGAAACGGTTTCAATCGTTGACTTTGAAAACATCCCATTTTTGGGGTTTTCAATTTCCACAGCACCATAAAAGTAAATAGTCCTAACAATGATTGCATCAGTCCATCGGGTTCTTAATTTCCCTAGAAATAGATGTAACCAAGAATTATATAAAAAGACTTTTATACCTGGTTCAAATATTTTCTCAAAATTGACTTATCATGGTTCGGCTTCATCCTTTCATTGTAAATCTTGGTGTTGTCATAGGCATTATTCCTAAGTTCTTCTAACTCATTGAGTTGTAATTTGTGTAGATTACCTGCAGTGGGTAAATCGAAATTGAATTTTTTGATAGCCCAATAAGCTCTATGTTCCAGTTTAACAAGCAAGTGGCAAGGCTTCCCATAGAGCAACCTATATGAGGACATCCCACTAGGTGTCTTGTAAGCTGTTCGATAGGCCCATTGTGTGTCGATTAATTGCAAAGACCAATCTTTTTGAGTGGGATTGACTGTCTTCTCCAAAATTTGCTTAATTTGCCTATTCGAAATTTTCGCTTGGCTACTTGTTTATGGGTGATAAGGTGTAGCAACTTTATGGGTGACTATATATTTTTTCAACAAATGCTCAAAGGGACGGTTGCAAAAGTGGGTGCTTCCATCACTAATGATCGCCTTAGGTGTACCAAATCGAGATAAGATGTGATCTCTCACAAACTTGATCACTACATGGTGGTTATTCCTTTTTGTCGGTATGGCCTCCACCCATTTGGAAACGTAGTCTATTGCTAGCAAAATGTAAAGATTTCCAAAAGAATTTGGAAATGGCCCCATAAGTCAATCGCCCACACATAAAAAATTTCCATAATAAGTATGGGATTTATGGTTATCATATTCCTCTGATTGAGCTTACCAAGCCTCTGACACCACTCACAGTTAAAACAGAAAATGTGGCATTCTTTAAAGATTGTGGGCCAGTAAAATCCACATTGCAAAATTTTTGAAGTTGGTCTTTTTTGAACTAAAATGGCCTCCACATGCATGATCATGGCAGAATGAAATGACCTAGTAATGGTCATGATCAGGAATGCATCTTCAGATGATCTGGTTTGGGCAATACTTAAAAAAGCACGGGTCATCTCAAAAAAAGTACTTGACGTCAGCCAGAAATTTTGATCGGTACTGTTTTGACCAATGGTTAGGCACATTCCCTGTAACAAGGTAATTGATTATATCTACAAACCTGGGGATCTGAGAAATACTCAACAGTTGTTCATCAGGAAAATTTTCATTCAATGGGACCTCATTAGATGGCTCGAATTGTAACCTCGAAAGCTGATCAGCTACAGCATTCTCACATCCTTTCTTATCTTTTATTTCCAAATCAAATTCTCGTAGCAGAAGTATCCACTGGATCAATCGGATTTTATGTCCTTTCTGAAAAGAAGGTACCTTAAAGCTGCATGGTTTGTGTAGATAATGACTTTGGACCTTATCAAGTAGGACCGAAATTTCTCCAAGGCAAAAATTACAGCTAGCAATTCTTTTTCTGTGGTTGTGATTTAAAATGTTGCAACTTCTTGATGTGAAATAAATCCAATTTGCTTAAAACTGCAAGTGCACAGTTGTCCTTTTGAAACAATGTCAAGTGTAGGTCGAACCCACAGGGAGCACTTTCGAAATTCCTTTTTAATTAAGATTTGATTTTTTTTAATGACAATGATAATAGAGATAAAAAATTAAACAATAATAAGATTTAAAAATTCGAGATCTAAGGTACAAAAATAAAATATGAGAAAATCTAGATCAGAATATCATGAATCCATTAAGTAGTTCCACCTGATTTTTATACGGCTGACAAAATAACTTGTCCAAAATATCCTTCAAATAAAAAACAAATCAATATTTTTGATTCGAACAATTTGTCTATCAAGATAAAAAATTTTCACAATTTATTTAAGGCAAAAATCTCTTTCACCTAATGAAATTATGAACTTAACTAAAGACCACATATTAATCAAAGATAGATTATCAAAGAATTTCAATCTAAGAATAATCTATTAAGAAAATATACATGATTAAAGCATTGTTCACATAAAAATTTGAATATCATAAGCTGTCAATGAGAAAAGGTAGATTTATTTTTATAATAAACAAGTAAAAGACAAAAATATTTGAATCAAATTGCATAGAATAACGATGAGAAACACTTAACTTTATCAAAACTCTGATCTAAGGATCTACTCCATTGCAAAAGATGTGATTTTCATTGAGAACTTCATGGCAATAATAATTTTCTCTCACATTCTTCTAGCCTAGTTCTGGAATAGGGCTTTAGAATACCCACAGATATTCTCTTTCTTTGTTTTTTTTTTACACTAGAGAAAGAAGAAAGGGGAGAGGAGAGAGAAGTGGAGAGAGGGAGCATGGACATGGATGGTAGTGAGGGACGTGAGAGAGAGATGGAGTGGTTGTTGCCTTGCACGTGGAGTCTCCTTATGGTTGGTGTCATGATGGGTTATTTTATATTTTTTTCATGCCTAACTTGCCTTCCTTGATTGCCTTGATGGAATCTCCAATTTGATTTGACTTAGGAGAAGTAGGGCCCTCATACCATGGCTCTAAATGTGAAGTGAGGTGGCTGGGTTGCATGCCTAGCCACATGCATGGTCTCTTCCCTTTTTCTTTCTTATTTTGTCTCCATGTACACTTCATTTTTCCTTATTGAAATATCCCCCATCGACTTTGAATATTTGAGGAATCTTTAGGATCTTCAATCTCAACAACAGATTTTGAAAAAAAAAAAATAAAGCTCAAAGAACGTCCAGCCATGTTCCTAGATTTTTTTCCAATTTGAGCATTTTTGCTTCTCAAGCAAATAATCTTCCAAATTGACCTTCCTTCCATGAATCATCTTGAGATTTCCTTTAAATCTTTTTAAATTATCTTGACAATAATTTGAAGTGTGCAACAAGTAGAGTGGACCCCTCTTGGCTGTCCCACATGTGTGTGGGACCCAATTGCATTTGAATTTTCCTATGGTTTTGCAGGCCCATCATTTCCTGCACATTCTTATTAAACCCGTCAAATAAAGAAGAGCCCACTTGAAGTGGGACTTGTCTGGATAGAGTTATACTCCAACCGGGGCTCTTCGGAGAACAATTGCAAAAGTTCTTAAATAATATAGAAAATGTGTGAAAAATTATGTAAATTCAAGTTCTTAGGTGAAAATTCATGGAATGATTATTTTAAATGAATAATGATGTTATTCACCTAATTAAACCCC
This sequence comes from Sextonia rubra, assembly GCA_037013555.1. Classification (NCBI taxonomy): domain Eukaryota; kingdom Viridiplantae; phylum Streptophyta; class Magnoliopsida; order Laurales; family Lauraceae; genus Sextonia; species Sextonia rubra. Next base: position 16,408,855 of record JASUAD010000011.1, read on the forward strand.
CAATTCATCTCAAAATGTTACATAAATATGCAAATGTGTGAACTTAACACACCCTCCAAATAGCATTCTGTTAGTCCCTTAGCAAAAGTTGTGAAAAGCATTGAAGTTCTTTGACCTAATCTAAAAAAACAAATAACAAAAACATGAAAAGATAGTCACTTTCCCTAGTACTCTTGGTTGGATTTAGCATATGCAACAAGCCCTTAAACCCCTAGCTTACCTTAGAGGACAAGTTGTGCCTCGTGAGGGTTTGTAGTAAATCTACCCACAAAATTATTTTATTTTTTATTTTTTATTTTTAAAGCAGCAAAGGTAAAAAAAAATTTTCAAAAGAAAATCCACTCCTATTAGACACTTTCAAAATCCAGAATGATGAAGAATTCAAACTTTTCAAAATTTGGTCCATTATTCTATTTTAAAAAAATTTCCTAAATTCATACCAAGACTTGTGTGCATAGTGAAAAATGTATACATCATGACTATCAGCTTCGAATATTCCACACCAATGCCACTTAAATAGAATTTTCATTTAGATTGTTCGGTCCCCCAAGAATCCAGTCAAAATAAGTTTCCTCCTCTCAAGGCTACTATGATGCCGTCACATTGCTGTTAAGGGCTGGAAAAGCTCTTCATTCCTCTCTTTTTTATTCTTTCCGACGTCTTTTTTTTAACACATACATTGAGACATCTTTTTAATCACACATGACTGTGCAATGCCTAGGTCCCTTAAGTTTTCTAATTAACCAATGTAACAAGCATTAGGCCAATGACTCCCAAACCAAATAGCTTTAGGGCACTAGGTATGGACATACCTCTATGGGCTTACTAGCTCGAGTTAAAAAGACTACAAACCCAAACTAGTTACAAAATATTATGCTTCCCAAAACTTCTCACTTGGTCATAACACTCCTTTTGTTTATTTTTTAATATTTTTTTGCAAAAGATGTGAGGAGAAGAACTCTGATCCTTGAACCGAAGGTAGCCATTTTCAATATGCCTAATTAATTCCCTTTAAGGAACTAGGAGAGAAAAATATTAATAAACTAAATCTTAGGTTTTCATCGAATCCTTCAAGATATTCTAAAAGTAGTCATTTTAGCTTCATATCCGAACTTCGAGAACTGTAAAGTATGTATAGTAGGGACAAGTTTAGGTAATCTTTTGATGGGCTTCGTTATTTAGAAAAAGTGGACTCTTTTTTTACTTCCTTCCAAAAATTCAAAAATTCTAAATTTCTTAAATATCGTCAATTCACTTCAATTCTTTTCAAAACTTTCTTTTCTTGAAAACTTTTTTTTTGGCAAATAAAGCAAATAACCTAAGATATAAAAGAAAATGCAATCTAAGCTGGTCCACCTTGGATGAATATGTCCCAACCAATGTAACTCATCTTAGACCAGATTTCTTTGATCTGACTCAGCGGTTCCCGAATCAGTAGTTTTTTTCTTTCTTTACTTGATGAGGACTAGACTAATCCATTGCATCCTTTTCCATTTTCCCTAAAAATCGAGTCACAATTAAATCTCACACAACAGTAGTAACAACCAATCCTTTTAGCTCTACGTTTAATGACATGAGGCTCCTACGATCAAACGACAGTGATTATTTAGCCCTCATTTTCTGCTTGAAGGTCTCCCTTATTTTTATCATAATGATGATCTTGATGTTGGAAGGAACATCAAGCTTTGACATGAACCAAATGCTCTGAACGTAACTGGAAACCATTGAGTTGCCTCCTAATAAGTGCTAAGTTTAACGTCTTCAGCAGGACAAAGACTCCTAATAATTTTTTAAAAAGAAAAACTAAAACAAGAAATTTTTTTTGGAAAAAAAAACAAGTGATTAAGTTGTGCACACCCCCCTAACCTAGAACTAACATTGTCCTTCATGTCATGAATGAAAAATACAATGGGGTGAATGTGATGATGATGATGCTTACTCTAGGTAGATGGGATCATGAAGAAGGATCTCTTCAGTGTGTTTGTCTCTCAGTTAAAGAAACGGTTTCAACCATTGACCATTGACTTTGAAAACATCCCCATTTTTGGGGTTTTCAATTTCCACAACACCATGAAAGTGAACAATCCTTGCAATGAATGGACCAGTCCACCGGGTTCTTAACTTCCTTGGAAATAGATGAAACTTTGAATTATACAAAAGGACTTTCATACCCAATGCAATTGATTTTCTTAAAATTGACTTATCATGGTTCAGCTTCATTCTTTCTTGTAAATCTTAGCATTCTCATAGCCATTATTCCTAAGTTCTTCCAACTCATTTAGTTGTAATTTGTGCAGATTACCCTCAGTGGGTAAATCAAAATTGAATTTTTTGATAGCCCAATAAGCTCTATGTTCTAGTTCAACAGGCAAGTGGCAAGGCTTCCCATACACCAACCTATATGGGTACATCCCAATAGGTGTCTTGTAAGCTGTTCGATAGGCCCACAGTGTGTCAATCAATCGCAAAGACTAATCATTCCGAATGGGATTGACCGTTTTCTCCAAAATTTGCTTAATTTGCCTATTCAAAATTTCCGCTTGGCCACTTGTTTGTGGGTGATAAGGTGTAGTAACCTTATGGGTGATAGAATATTTTTTCAACAAATGCTCAAAGGGATGGTTGCAAAAGTGGATGCCTTCATCACAAATGATCACCTTTGGTGTACCAAGTTGAGAAAAGATGTGATCTCTCACGAACTTGATCACTACATGGTGGTCATTCCTCTTTGTCGGTATAGCCTCCACCCATTTGGAAACGTAGTTTACTACTAGCAAAATGTAAAGATTTCCAAAAGAATTTGGAAATGGCCCCTTAAAGTCAATCCCCCACACATCAGAAATTTACACAATAAGTATGGGATTTAAGGGCATCATATTCTTCTGATTGAGCTTACCAAGCCTTTGACACCTCTTACAGTTAAGATAGAGAGTGTGGCAACATTTAAAGATTGTGGGCCAGTAAAATCCACACTGCAAAATTTTTTTAGTTGTCTTTTTCGAACTAAAATGGCCTCCTCATGCATGATTATGGCAAAAAAAATGACCGAGTAATGGTTATGATTAGGAATGCATCTTTTGATGATTTGGTCTGGGCAGTACTTAAAAAAAAATGGGTCATCCCAAAAAAGGTACTTGACCTTAGTTAAAAATCTTGATCGGTCCTATTTTGACCATTGGTTAGGCATCTTCCCCATAACAAGGTAATTGATTATATATGCAAACTAGTGGATTTGAGAAATATTCAATACTTGTTCATCAGGAAAATTTTCATTCAGTGGGACTTCATTGGATGGCTCTAAAGGTAACCTCGAAAGATGATCAGCCACAACATTCTCACATCCTTTCTTATCTTTTATTTTCAAATCAAATTCTTGTAGTAGAAGTATTCACCAGATCAATCTGGATTTTACGTCCTTTTTGGAAAGAAGGCACCTTAATGCTGCATGGTCCATGTAGATGATGACTTTGGACTTTATCAAGTAGGACCGAAATTTTTCCAAGGCAAAAATCACAGTTAGTAATTCTTTTTCCGCGGTTGTGTAATTTACCTGTGCATTATTGAGAGTCCTACTAGCATAGTAAATCACATGAGGTAATTTCCCAACCAGTTGACCTAGAATGGCCCCCATGGCAGTATATGATGCATCACACATGAGCTCAAATGGAATGGACCAATTGGGTGATTGGATGATATTGGCTGAAGTTAATTCCTTCTTCAATCTCTTAAAAGCTTTTAAACAATTCTCATCAAATTCAAACGGGACCTATTTTGTTAGCAATTTTACTAAAACCCATGATGAATCTCCGATAAAAACCATCATGGCCCAGGAATGATAGAATCTGCCTTAAAGATTTTGGTGGTGGCAATTTTGAGTTCAAATCAAATTTTGCTTTGTCCACCTCAATTCCTTTCTTAGAAATAATGTCTCCCAAGACTATCCCTCATTTTACCATGAAATGACATTTTTTTCAATTTAAAACTAGAATTTTCTCTTCACACCTTTCAAGCACAAGGGACAAAAGAGATAAGCATTCTTCAAAAGAATTGCCAAAAACTGAAAACTTATCTATGAAGACCTCAATGAATCTCTTCACCATGTCAGAAAATATGCTCATCATGCACCTTTGAAAGGTAGCTGGTGTATTGCATAGCCCAAAAGGCATGCTTCTGTAAGCAAATGTACTAAAAGGACAGGTGAAAGTGGTATTTTCCTGGTCCTTGGGTGCAATTGGAATTTGATTATGGCCAGAATAACCATCAAGAAAATAATAATAAGCATGACTGGCTAGCCTTCAAGCATTTGATCAATGAATGGGAGGGGAAAACGATATTTTCGGGTCACTGAATTTAACTTCTTATAATCGATGCATACTCTCGATCTAGTCGGTATTCAAGTGGGTACTAATTCAATACTCTCATTTTGAGTCACTATTATTCTGATTTCTTTAGTACCACTTGTACCGGGCTCACCCATGCACTATCAGATATGGTATGGATCACCTCCGCATCAAGTAATTTTAAGACTTTTGACCTAACCACTTCTTTCATTGCAGGGTCTAGTCGCCTCTGTGGTTCACAAGAAGTGTTTTCATTTTCTTCGAAACGGATTCTATGTTGGACCACAGATGGGTTTATTCCTTTAATGTATGCTATGGACCACCCTATAGCTTCCTTATGTTCATCCAGAATTCTTATGAGTTTTTTTTCTTGGATAGGGTCCAAGTCTGAAGCTATAATCACTGGTAGGGTTTCTAGCAGCCCTAAAAACACATATTTCAAAGTATTTGGCAGTTGCTTGAGTTTTAAGTTAGGAAGCTCTATAACAGATGGGACAGGTGGGGAAGTAGATGGAGTCAGAATTTCATGCTTCAATTGGCGCCTGGTATAGTTCACGAATGGGGTTGAATCTAACAGAGCATTGACTTCCTCAATTTGTCCATCTATGTCAAAATCATTTCCAAAGTGGGCTAGACAAGCCTCTAGTGGATCTTCAAGATTCAAATGGGGTAACTGATTTTCCACTAATTCGTGAATATAACTTACTTCAAAAACCCCATTATCCTCATTAGGAGGTTGCTTACTGACATTAAAAATGTTCACCTAAACATCTATTGTCCCAAAAGAAATCTACATCACTCCATTCCTACAATTGATCAAGGCATTTGAGATAGCTAGGAATGGTCTCCCTAAGATCATTGATATTTTGGGTTCAACCCTAGATGTGTGTTTTGTACACAAGACAACAACATCGACAGGAAACACAAAGTCTCCAACTTTGATTAGAACGTCTTCGACTACCCCCTTGGGGTATCGAATTGATGCATTAGCCAATTGCAAGGTCACATGGGTCTTTTTCAACTCCCTCAAACCTAAGTCTTCGTAAACAGAGTGTGGAAGAAGGTTCACACTCGTACTCAAGTCTAGCATGGCTTTCTCTATGTGATGGTCCCCTATTTAGCAAGAAATGGTAGGACACCCTGGGTCCTTGTATTATCGGGACTAAATAGGAAATTGTCGAGCTAGCTTGTTGAGCTAGAAAAGCCTTCTTAGGCACATTAGTAGTCCTTTTGAAGGTGCACAGGTCCGTAAAAATTTTGGCATAGGCCAGAATTTGTTGGATAACATCAAGTAGTGGAATGTTGATTCTCACTTGTTTAAACACTTCTAACATTTGATTCAACTGGGTAGTTGATTTTGCTGGTCCTAGTCTTTGGGGTATGGTGCCTTAGGGATTGAAGTCCTAGGGGTGGGCTCACTAGGTGATGGTTCAGCTATGATTGGGTTTTCCTTGACTAGTTTTGGTTCTATTATGGGTTCCGCATTCACACTTGGTTCCTCAGTTTCCTTGGGTAGTTCTACTTTGTTATCAACCTGTGTACCCGACCTAAGAGTGATTATAGATTTGACATGCTCTGGGCCTTTTTCTTTGTTATCATGAACAACCTGGCCCTTGAGATTAGGTTCAGGTTGACTAGGGAATGTTCCTTTATCTCTTGCACTCATGGAATTAGCTAGTTGGCCCATCTGATATTCCAATTTTGCAAGGGTCTGAGTATGGCCATTTAAAATTTGAATAGTGGTCTGTTAGAATTGAGCAGTACTTTGAGACATGAGTTTCATGGACTCTTCTAAGGAATCTACCTTTGGATCAGTGGACTAGGGCTGAAATTAGGCTTTTTAAAACCGGGTGGGGAATTGGCCTGAGATTGAATGGGTTGAAATTGATTGGCCTGTGATGGGCCATACTGAGTTGGACCCTTGGTCTAGGAAAATTTCGGATTGTCCCTCCAACCTAGATTGTATGTGTTAGAGTATGGGTAATACCTCTGCCAATTATCAAAATGAGTGTTTTGATAAAACGCATTCACATCCTCAACAGATTTGACTTGACCCAAAGTTGTTGGGTCAATTCCACTATTCAAGGCCTGATTATACTTCGATGACTCCAAAGTGTTTGGAGTCATCGTTTGGTTCAGCTCTAAGGTGTTTATCTTCCTCATTAGTGTGGGCAATTTGGCCTCTACCTCTATTTTTGGTTCAATCTTGAACATCACCCCTTTCTCAGGAATGGAGGGTTTGGTGGGCTCCCTTTTGATAGGGGCCCATTGTAGTGTATTATCAGTGGTTTCTTCCAAAAACGTCCATGTTTCATCCGCTGTTTTTTGTGTAAAATTCCCACCATATAAGGATTCTACAATTTGCTTAATTAGGTAATCCATGCCCTCATACACAATCTGGACTAATCCGATCTTTTCAAATCCATAGTGGGGACATTGGATCAAAAGGTCCTTGAACCATTCCAAATAATTATAGAGTGTCTCCCCATCCTTCTGATAAAACCCATTGATGGCCTACTTAATCAAAGAGGTCTTTTGTTTGGAATAGAATCTCTTGTAAAATTCTTCGACTAGCTTAGCTTATGTAGTGATGGACCTGGCTTGTAAGGCATAAAGCCAGGCTTTAGCTTTTTCTTTCAAGGAGAAAGGGAATAATCTAAGCTTAAGGGAATCTTCTGTCATATGATTTATTCTCTTGGTCCCATAAATGTCTTTGAATTGTCTAACATGTTGATATGGGTGCTTCTGGTCTACCCTACGGAACACTGGGAGCATCTGGATCATGTCAGATTTGATCTTAAGGTAGTATTGGTCTGGGGCAACCTAATACAGGACGATTCAGTTGTCCTAGTGGGGTACATGTAATTCCTCAAAGTCATGGGTGGGTTCAGTTTCTCTTTTTCAGCCATTTTTTCTTCAAAAATTGATGAACTACCTATGATAGTTAAGGCTAACTCGAGCTCTATCCTGATCAACCTATGGTTTTTGCGTTTCCACAATTTCTTCTTCTCTAGTTTAGATTGCGTGCATTGGGTTCAACCCTAAAACAAATGTTAACCTAATCTATATCCAAGGTTCTAATGATCCTAATATGATGCAGAAATCAAGCAATTAAGAACAAGGTTTGAGCACAAGAAAGGTCATAGGGTTAACCTAGACACTAGATAGCACCTAATTGGTAAAGAGAACACTTGGGCCTTCAATTCAGTCCTATGAAACCTTAGTTGACTAGGTAGCCGCCAAGGAGTGGTGGGTATGAAATTGCTTAAATACTAGCACCCTGAATAGTTAAACTGACGCACTCTCAGGAGCAAAGTCTTTTTTGGGCATCAACTTCAGTCAAAGAGTACAATTGGTGCAACCGTCAGTGGTTCTTGTCCTACTGAGCTCGAATCCTAGGGTCTCGTTGCTACTTCATTTTAATTAAGGTTAGGATCCTAATGTGAGAGATGGTTAAACCTAGATGGGCAAGGATCTGGTGATGAAATCTAGTTCTTATCTTTTTGGGGTGAGTTGCCCTTAACTAAGTATGTAGGTCCAATTTAAATTTTGTGCCACGCAAGCAGTCATAGTTTGGAAAATTTTAAATCAACCAAGTCCACTTGTAGAAAAGATTCGTGGGTTAAGGATAGAAGATCTTACAATGGATATCCGCAAATCTTATCTTGTGCAAGCTTATCTTCGTTTTTAGCAATTTTTGCAAGCAATTGAATGTTATTGGACTTTTTTATAGCAATCCCCGCAGTTTCCTGTTTTATCAAATCTCTCCACACAATGCAAACTACCTAAAATAAAAAAAGATCTTATTAGTAATTCCTAATTCGAATGAAACTCCTAAAAAAAAATTGAAATCTTGTCCTAGTCTAAAACAAAAAGATAAACATATGAAAACTCTAAGTTACCAAAAAATCAAAATTCTAAAAGATTGCAAAGTTACTGAAAATAATCAAATTTGAAATTCAACTAAACCTAATCCAATCAAACCAAGAAAAACAAAAAATAATCTAATTAAATAAAAAGAAATATTTTTTTTATGATTATCAAAAAGAATCCTATGAAAAAATCTATTCTAAAAAAAAAGAAAATTTTTTTTGCTTACTTAAAAACTTTTTTTTGCTGACATTTTAACATCTGAAATTAGGAATTTCTTATTTTTTAATTTTTTTATTCCAAAAATTCAATAAAATACTATTTTCGTTGCTCAAACTAAAAAAATTTGACGGCAATAATTTATTTTATTTTAATTTTTCTAAAAATGAAGTTAATTCACTTTTGCCAACGAATTTTCGTTTTGTGTCAGTAAAAGTCAGGCTTTTACTTTTATCAACATTTTTCAGAAAACATCTATAATTACCTAAGTTTCACCGACGAAATTATGTGCGTTGGTAAATAATCGTCAAAGCTTAGTCATTACCGACGAAATTATAAAAACGTCACCGAAGAACAACGCTAAAAGTGCAGCTTGTTGTAGTGAGGTCCCCCTTCGTTCAAGGGGTAGATTTTGACAAACTTTGCTACCCTTGCATGAGGGGTAGAATGATCTATCATGGAACTATATCCATAATCCACCACAAGACCTTTCCAACCATCAATAAGATCCCAACTGATACCCAGATACATAAATTTTATTAGTAGGATGAATTTATATCTAACAATGTTATATACAACGGTGAGACGATGGGTACTAGAGTCATGGACTATGGGTACCAGGATCAGGTTCCAAATTTTAAGTTGGAACAAGCAATGGGTCCAAACCTTGGACTCTTACCCCATTTTTTAAACGCAAGTCGTTCTAGTCGTCAGATTAAGCATGTACATGTGCGCAGATGGCCCAGGCCTGGGCACAGCCAGCCTGCAAAAACAGGTGCTGTGGCCCAGCATGTCATGAGCCCAGGGCTGGGCCATCCTGGGGCCCAGGGTGGCACAGTCCATCCCTTATCGGGGCCATGCTTGGCCAGGGGTGCTGAGCAGCGGCATGGCTTGGCATGGCCCAGCATGATATTTACATGAAAAGAAAAATAATTTTTATACAAATTAAATATAAAACTTATAATAATTAAAGTTTTTCTCTTCATTTCTAAATTAGTTCCCATATTCATGCATTTCTTCTACAATTCAACTTTATTGCAAGTTGGAAACTCTAAAACTCCATAATTGACTTCAATTAATATAAAATTGTTAAAATTTTTTTTTCAAAAATTAAAATGGGGAATGTGGGTTGTCCCATGAGTGGCACGGCTCAGCACGGCATGATTGGGGCTGCGCAGGGTTGGCCACTTGTGTGCCTGGGCACAACATGGCACAGCCCATCTTTGCATGGGCTGGCATGGCGGGTCCAGGCGTGCCTGGGAAAGCTGTTGTTGGGCCCATGCGGTGCATTTACATGCTTAGGTCGGATATCAGAGGACCTATTTTCAGCCCTACGGGCCAACATTTAATACCATAATAACTGTGTCATGTTCAACTCTAGTTGCTCTGTTGGAATTGCTGAAATGACCATCTCACTTCCATTGAAACCAGGGAGGCGTGCAAGAGGCAAAACTGGATTCATTCAATTCACCTTCATTACACCCCTCTGTCAAGGAATTGAAAGCTGTTGTCAACATTGAGGGATCCTTACAATCTTGATCAGCTACAAATTACCGAAGTAAAATGGGACAGTAATGATAGGGATAATAATGAAGGTTTCGTTTTTGATAAAAAGGCTGGGCAGAATGTGGCCATGTCCATAAGAGCGTGGGGAATCCATGATCAAAAACCTCCTCTAAGAGAAGATAATTGATGAGTTATTTGGAAGGTAGTAATGAAGGGAATGTGGGAGAGCATGTGGCAAAGGAATAACCAAAAATGTTAATTTTACCTTTTTCCTTGACAAAGAAGGTTTAAAGATTTATCTATTCATGAGTTTAGTTAGATTACCAAGTGTTTCAAGTTTTTCCAAAATGTATTTTGTGAGTTTAATCAGTGAAATTAGCTGCTGTTCAAACACTTGAAATTGCTCATGAAAATCTGAAAGGAAAATATCAACTCATTGTTGCAACATCTTGAAACAAAAAGCAGGAGTGCACTATCCTTGATTTGAACCTAGTGCTGGGGCATATCGGGCATTGCACCATGTACCTGTCCACATGAAGAATCCTCATATTTGCTGATTATTCATGGATTCCTCATTGCCAAACATGCCCATGAAATTGCATCGGATGAATCCGACTTCCTTACCTGGGTTCTTGGGGTTGGTGGCTAGGATCTTGCCAATTATCAGTCTAGTCATTCCTTGATTGTTTCATAGCTTCACCAGTAAAGAGCTTGTTTTTTTACTAAAATTCATTGACTTCCTGTCTAAAATTCTCCAACATAGTGGAATCCCTTGAATGCTCCCTTGTAAAGAAGTTGGAATTAAGGAATTTTGAAAGTCATTTGAGAAATTTATGTGACTAAAATTTTGGAATTTCTTTGAAGAAACATGGAATTTGTAAATGCTAGGAGAAAAGATATCACATCATGCCCTTAAAATCCTAAAAGGACAAATTTTTTGTAAAAAACTTTTGCAAAATAATAGTACGATAGTGTAGTGAAGTGAATGATCAAATTAAGAGACAAAGAAAGAAAAGGGATAAAAAAAAGTGGATTTGTTGGTAAGTGAACATCAAAGTTCAGATACAACAATTTCCCACATGTAGGTGAAATCCACATCATAATTGCAAATCAGCATCATGATTGCAACTTTCTTCGTGATAAGGAAACATTGTTGTCTTTAAACTGTTTAAGAAATACTTATGACAAATGTGCTTAAGAAAATACTTATGACAAATGTGCAATCGGAATAAACAAATGGACAATTAAAATAAATAATTAGTGAATGATTGTAAATGTTATAAATTAATTTAAGAAAGAAATAAAAATGGGAAAGCCACACCAATTAAAGCTCTTTCTTAAAGATAATAATTTTCACATACAGATAAATTTGATAAAATTTTATCCGTACGATTCAATGCCCAACTTTGATTCAAAGCTTGTACACTAGAATCAGAAATATGGCATTGCCATTAAAAATATAATAAAATATAATAAAAATGAAAAATCAATAATCCCTAAATTTTTTAATGCCATATGAACTAGGTTTTATTATGAAAAATATTTTTATAGTTCGAAATAAATCTTGAACATAGCTCATATCCACTCAAATAGGCCCAAGAGACACAACTCATAGTGCGGGGACAGATATATCTTTGAAAAGACACAAAGTTAAATATTTAAAAGGATACATTCAACTCTAAAGTGTCTTTTGAGATTTCTTGATTTACTTATATATTTATTTTAGTCTTTTACTTGTGCGAGAAGCAAAAAGATAAATAAATACATGACTACAAAAAAAATTTTAAAAATAAGATATAAAACTTTCAAAAAGAACAAATCAATAACGTAATAGGTTTTGCCGTTATGTTCTTAGGTACGTGCCTAGGTAAAAAAATTGGTCCATCAACTCGTGCATTAAAGTAAAACATTTTCATGCCAAGAGTTAATACAAGGCAATACAAATAATAATGATAATTTTATAAATGATTTGAAAACACCATGAAAACACGTTGAAGGTATTGAAGCCCTGGGTTTACTCTAGATTGCAGTTTAATTACTACTAATGCGCAATAGAAAATAAAAACAATGAACCACATAAAGAAGGCAACACAAACAGAAAGAAAATCACACAATGTAGATGAAATTAAACACTAACTTTTGCAGTTAAAAGATATACTCACAACCCTACAGTCAATCCCTTAGCATAAGACGTTGTAATTGTACTTGCTAAATTCCCTTGACACGCAATCCACTACAACAAGCTGCACTTTTGGTGATGTTCTTCGGCGACGCTTTTATAATTTCATTGGCAATGACTAACTTTTGACGATTATTTACTGATGTATATAATTTTGTTGGTGAAACTTAGGTAATTACTGACGCTTTATGCAAAACATCGGTAAAAGTCATAAAACATCAGTAAAAGTATGACTTTTACTGATGTAAAATGAAAATTCGTTGGCAAAGGTTAGTAGTGAATTAACTTTATTTTTAGAAAAAATTAAAATAAAATAAATTATTGCATATGAATTTTTTATTTTGAGCAACGAAAATTAATGTCGGTAAAGATAATTACCGACGTTTTAAATTAAACGTTGGAAAAATGTATATTTTTACCAAAGTGAAATAAACATTCATCGGTAAATGTTCTTACTTTTTAACTTATTTTTTGAAAAAATAAAAATAAAATAAATTTTTATCGATGAAAGGGAACTTTTGGCAACGAGAATTAGACGTCAGTAAGTGTCTTCTAAAATTTGTGCCACTTGCAAAGACTTTTTCGCTCCCCGGCCCCCAAAAACCCTCTTTTCGCTCTCTCCCTCTCTGCTCTCTCTCTTACTCTTTCTATTCTGTCTCTCTTTCTCTCTCACTCTCTCAGCTCTCTCTCTCGTTCTCTTTGCTCTCTCCTATCGTTGCTCGTTGGGTCGTCTCTCTCTCTCTCTCGCCTCTGCCTCTGCCGCTATCGGCCAAGAGGAGGGAGAAAAGAAGGAAGAAAGAGAAAGGTATTGATCCTATCTCTATCTCAACTGCCTTTCCCTCTACTCTCTCCGATCCCAGCTCTCTCTCTGCAATCAGTCCCCTCTCTGCTTTCTGCTAATCTCTCTCTCTCTCTCTCTCTCTCTCTCTCTCTCTCTCTCGCCTCTGCCTCCGCCTCTGTGAGTTGACCTCTCTGCGCACCGCTCTCTCTCTCTCTCTCTCTTCTATGATCACCTCTACCCACTTCTGCCCCTCTTCAGGTAATACCTCCCTCCTTCAATCTTTGAAATCTAAGTTGGAAGCGTTTTTCACCTAGACATAGTTGTAAATTTATTGGAGGATTTTGTTATAGATTTATTTTGCAAATGTTTTTATTCCTGGATCAGCCAACAAAGCCTAAAATTGATGAGCATATGGGAGTGATTCTAGTGCAAGCCGATCGACGATTAAAAAAATCTTTCAATTGGTCAAGAACAAAAAAATCAGTCCATAATTTTTGTAATGCATCAGTTTATAGTAATTACTAGAAATATTTATAGTTCGCAAGGTACCAATGTGAGGAGAGAAAATTTGTCTCTGGATAATTACAATCCTAGTTCCCAATTTATTGCATACTTAATATGTAACAAACAAGCTGTTGAAGTATCTCCATCATCCTAGAGTTTTCCTTCTGATCTCCAGCTTATGGAACAGGCACTATAATTTGTGAAAGAAAACAGAGTTTTTTTTTTATGGCAACAAAGCTTTAGCCAATTCTACATATCAACATATGACTTCTACAAAGTTTCATATAAAACATCCATGCATCTGTACAACTAAATGAATCTTAATTATGAAATAGTAAATAAAGAACATGTTAGTACAAAGAAAGATAGTAACGGGCACTTTAATACCCATGGGATAAAACTGAACATATGAAGAGATTATGGAATACCTTCACCATGAGTTTGAGAACTCAACCGTGAAGTACTTGAAGCCTGTGAACCACTATTAGCTAAAGGAGAAAATTCTGGAGGTTTTACACCTGATGACTGTTATCACGGGAAAAGTCTAGGGTGGCCATGTATAAAAAAAGGAATAAATTTTTCCAACAAGTCATCATAGCAAAACGAAGAGGTAAAGGACATTGAAAATATCTTAGCATAACTAGAGTTTCATTGTACACACAACATTTCCAATGTCAGCTCCTATGAAGATTCTATCATCAATCACATAGTTTCCACGTCCTCTTAGATGGAGAGGAACCAAGTCTTAGAAACTTCTCCCATCACCAGGCTAGATACCTCAACGATCGCAATAGCCAATGCAAGTCACTCATGAAGGAAAATAGAAGTTAGGCATTTATAGAGTCCAGTATTAACTCAAAATGAGGAAACAGAATTGTGTGCACAATGGCATGTCAACTATCATGCCCATGACAACAAGCATTGATCTCTTTAAACAGCAGCATATTTAGTAGCCCAAATAGCTTAATCTTTGTTCTATATGACTATATAAACTCCTCAAATCCTTTAAAGATAAACAAACCAATGATACTGATTAATGACAATTAAAAATAAACCCAACAAAACCCTAGCCAGATTTGACCAATAGACATACCCTATGAACATGCAGGCATGTCTTTTGTCCCGCCAAAGTCGAGCCATAAATCCTTATAACTAGAACCTCAGCAACACCCCCACACCCCCACCTTCAAAAAATTAACAAAAAAATTCTCGAAAATCAATGATTTAATGTTTTGCTAGCGAATGGAGCTTGAGATTGTTTGGAAAGGAAACCAATTTGGATGATTTTGAATAGATTTGGTTGTCTATACCTTGGAAAGTGCTGTAGAAAATTTGATTTTGGCTGTTAACAAATCACAAGTCACAAATTTGACATTGTCATAATCATTTTCTAAAAGAGGTAGCTATTTTATAGCACTCTTTTGAATGTTCCCTATACTCTTTGGAAAGGGAACTCAAAGCCCATCAAACATGGGCCTTAAATAAAGGTTCCTTGTCCTTTGAATAATCTTAAGCTTGATTTGTTTCAAGGAAAGTGAGTTGCAAAGACCCAAATAAAGCCTAACATTTTTAAGGGTAGAGGCCAAGATTTTTAGCTAGTTACATGCACATGAGCAAGACACAGATGCCATAATTCCATCATTTGATTACAGTTAGTTTTTTAAATATTTGTAGTCCTGTAATAGATTAAATAAGGTCTCCAACCTCTTTTCATGCATTATAGCATTGCCAAATGCCAAATACCTCCACTTTGTCAGTTACCTTCATATTACTAGGCCCAAATATCAAATATTGACATGTGATTTTGCTTTGCACATTGGTGCCAACTTGTTTGTCATACCATAAACATGATGCATATCTCGTAAGATAAGCATCATTCATCCAACCATATACATGACTTAGGCTCGAAACGATCCCTGGAAAAATTAGAAATTGGCACAAGCACTTCACTCAAGGGTAAAGTAACTTGTAGGAATTGACAATTCACAAATAAGACTCCTGATTAGAGAATTAAATGCAAAACCTACGATTTCCAAGACTTAGGCTCGAAAACCGCCCGCTAGCGGTCTAGAATGGTAAATAGCCCCTAAAAAAATTGGAAACCAACATAAGCACTTTGCTCGAGGGTAGAGTAACTTGTAGGAATTGGTTGTTCGCAATAGGACTCTTAGTTAGAGAATTAGCTGCAAATACCTATGATTTCTAAGACTTAGGTTCGAAAACCGCCTGCCGAGGGTCAAAAATGAGAAATGGCCCCAAAAAAATTAGAAACCAGTATGAGCGCTTTCCTCAAAGATAGAATAACTTGTAGGAACTGATGGTTCACAAATAGGACTCCCGGTTAGAAAATTAGATGCAAAAACCTACAATTTCTAAGACTTAGGCTCGAAAACTACCTGCCGGGGGGTCAAAAACAGGAAACGGCCCTCAGAAAATTAGAAACAAGCACATGCACTTTGATTGGGTAAAGTAACTTGTAGGAATTGATGGTTTGCAAATAGGACTCCCAGTTAGAGAATTAGACGCAAAAACATATGATTTCCAAGACTTAGGCTTGAAAACCACCCGCCGGGGGTCAAAAAGGGGTAATGGCCTATGAAAAAATTGGAAACTGGCTTGAGCACTTCACTCGAGGGTAGAGTAACTTGTAGGGATTGATGGTTCACAAATAGAACACTGACTCTCAAGTTAGGGAATTAGACGCTAAAACCTAGGATTTTCAACACGTAGGCCTAAAATTGGCTGCTGTAGGTCCAAAATGGGAAATGGCCCCCAGAAAAATTGAAAACTAGAAGAAGCACTTTGCTTGAGGGTAGAGTAACTTATAGGAACTGACAATTTGTAAATCGGAGTCCTGGTTAGAGAATTAGAAGTAAAAACCTACAATTTCCAAGACTTAGGCTTAAAAACCGCCCATCGGGGGGTCAAAAAGGGAAACAACCCTTGAAAAAATTGAAAACTGGCACGAACACTTCATTCAAGGGTAGAGTACCTTGTAAGAACTGATGATTTGCAAATTAGAGTCCCGGTTAGAGAATTAGAAGCAAAAACCTATGATTTTCGAACACTGAGGCTCAAAAACCGCTCGCTGAGGATCCAGAATGAGAAATGGCCCCCGTTTAAATTAGAACCAGTATGAGCACTTTGCTCGAGGGTAGAGTAACTTATAGGAACTGACGGGCTACAAATCGGACTCCCGGTTAAAGAATTAGACGCTAAAGTCTACGATTTTTAACACTTAGGCTTGAAAACCGCTTATCGGGGGTCCAAAATGGGAAATAGCCCCTAGAAAACTCAAGAACCAGCATGAGCACTTTGCTTGAGGGTAGAGTAAATTGTAGGAATTGACAGTTCGCACATTAGACTCTTGGTTAGAGAATTAGAAGCTAAAATCTAGAATTTTCGACACTTAGGCTCTAAAACTAGCCGCTGGAGGTCCAAAACAAGAAATGGCCCCAGAAAAAATTGAAAACGAGCATGAGCACCTCGCTCGAGGCCAAATTAACTTGTAGGAACTAACGGTTTGCAAATCAAACTCCTGGTTAACGAATTAGGCCTAAAAATGTTGGATTCTCAACACTTAGGCTCGAAACTAGGCCATTGGAGGTCAAAAATGGGAAACGGCCATCGGAAGGCTCGGAAACTGGTACGAGTACCTCGCTCGAGGCCAAAGTAACTTGTAAAAATTGATGGCTTATGAATTGGATTCCTAATTAATGAATTAGACGCAAAAACCATTTGATTCTTAACACTTAGGCTGGAAAACAGGACGCCAAAAAACTAAAGAAAATATTCTATATATATACATGTTTATCTTACATTTGTAAGTTAATTCATTAGAAAGGTTCTAATGTTGTTTTTGTTATTGCAGATTGATGGACGCTTTTGGGGTCGGTTGCAGACTTCTAGGGGTGTTTTATTTTCATTTTGGTTTATTTGTGTTTGTATATCGGACATTTATATGGGACTGTATCATTATTGACTGTAATATTTGTTAAATTAGATGAATGAGTTGATGAAAAATGGTGATGGTTGTTTTTTTATTTAGCAACTTTTGTATGCATGCATTTCTTATGTTAAATATAGGTACATCAATAGGTTTATATTTGATACAGGTGTGTAAATAGGTTTATAGGAAAATTATATTAAAAAACAAATAATATATTTTTTTAAAAACAAATTTTTTGCCAACAAAAAAAGCTATTTACCAACATTTTTTTCATCAGTATAAGTGAATTGAAAATAATTAAAAAGGACAAATTATTTTACCAATGTTTTTTTTCATCCGTAAAAGTAAAACAAAAATTTTAAAAATAATGAAATGAGTTTGCTGACATTTTTAAACAATGGTAAAATTAAATCTCAAATTTATAAAAAGGGGTGATGATTCTACTGACGGTATTTAAAAATCAGTATAAGTAATTTCAACATTTTAAAATGAGGAAATAATTTTACCGACATAAAAAAAACATCGGTAAAAGTGAAATTAAAATTTAAAAAAATGAAATGTATTTATCAATGTTTGTAAATGTTAGTAAAATTAAATTGCAAATGTATAAAAAGGGTGTTTTTACCAACTTTATTTTAAGGTTAGTAAAAGTAATTTCAACATTTTAAAAATGGGGAAATAATTTTATCGATGTTACAAAAAGATCGGTAAAATTAAAGCAAAAACTTAAAAATAAATTTATGAAGTTACCGACGTTTTATTAAGGTTGGTAAAAGTAATTTGAATATTTTGAAAAAAGAAAATGATTTTATTGACATTTTTTAATGTTGGTAAAAGTTAAAGGAAAATTAAAAAAATGAAATTAACTTACCAACACTTTTTAACGTCTGTAAAATGAAATTTGGAGATTTTAAAAATAGGGATAAATGTTTTACTGACGTTAAAAAATGTTGGTAAAAGTGAAATTAGAATTAAAAAAATGACATGAGTTTAGGCTTTTTAAACATCAGTAAAATAAAAATTATCGTTGGTGAAGATTTAACTTTCGCTGAAGGAATCTAATTCTGTTAGTAAATCTTTTGTCCATGACTTTTTACCAGCGTTCGGGCGCTGTAAATATTTTCATCGGTAAAGGATTATACTAATGTTTATGCCTCTTTTGGCGACGAAAGTTTTCGTGTCTAAAAATGTAAATTGTTGTAGTGATCCCTCAGTGCCCTGCTATTAGTGCTTTGATCTCTACTTCAGATGAATCTCTTTAACGAGATAGCAATCCCCAGTGATGATGTAGAAGCCACAGATCTAAAATTTGAACTCAACGCAACTCTCCAATAGATGCTCTAAATGGAATCTCAATTCAGATTATGGAGATAGATGTATTAGGGTTGAGAGAAACACCCCTTTTCTAACCCTTAATTTGTGCCTCATTAAGATAGCCATCCGATCAATCAGGAAAGGGTCCGAACAATCGATTTATGGATTTGCCTTTCATTCGATCGATTGAGCAACGATCCAATCGATTGAGCTCACTTCGTCTATTTTTTCTAAGTTTCTTCTCTTCAGCTCTTCTAGGAGGCTGAAACCATAGTCCTTCAACAAAGCACTATAAAACATAACTTCAGTGGACCCAAGTTTTATCCATCCTATGAATTAACCAATACAAAAATCCTAACAATCTCCCCCTATTGCATTTTATAAACAAAACTTCCTATACAATCAATCTACCCAAAAAATAAAGCAAAAATTACATTGAGTACATTAAAATCTAAAAAAGAATTTATACCATCAGCTCTACATCAATTGCAAAAAATAATCTATGCATTTGAACCCATCTTCATGTCCATCTATCTTTAGACTTTCCAAATAAAATTTGTATTTTCCCCTTTTTGTCTATAATTGATAAACTTCTGATGTCAGCATGCAGCATATTTGTTAATCAGGATCTAGTAGTAGCCCCACCTCAATTGTGATTCCCCCTTAATGATATCCTCGTACTAGTTGAGGGTAGGAGCTTGATCTTCTTTGTAAGGTCCAAACCTGGGTTAATCATGATTTACTATAATTACTCTTATTTTACCCTAATTAATACATAATTAAGCTAGTATAATCCAAATCCTTTGGGTTTTGGTCATGAATAGGTAGTCGGGTGGGGTTCGAAGTCATGGATAGGTAGTTGGGTGGGGTTCGAACCTAACTTAGGTAGTCAAGGACTCTTTCATAAATTAAATTTTCATGGTTTTACATCATATTGGCATTAAATTAATTGCATATGTGTATCACCTTTCGTATTTGGCCCAAATCAATTTGGATCCATCTTAGCCCAAGTGAGACCCATTTGACTCTATATGTAACTCTCTCAAGCAAATCGGACTTGCTAGTAATTTTTAGAAAAGTTGATTAAAACAGGTTAAACCACTCGTTCGATCCTTCTCCTCCAAATTTCTGCTGGAGCAAAATCTCTCATCAGCTTAAGCACTGGGGAGATTGCATTTTGGTTGGAATATTCCATCTTCTTCCCCACTCTCTTTATAGTCACCTTTTTCCTTTAGAATCTATAATCCCACCTCCACTCGATCTCTATAGAAATTATAAGGTACCACCTCCATTTCAGTTCCTTAAACATAAATGAGTCAAGGGGACTCATCTCTAATACATGCATCTCATCTTTATCCTTTCATGCATTCTTTCATGTACGGTTACATAAATTGGGTCTTTTTTCCATTGGAGTCAAGTAGGTTTTGGATTTGGGTAAATCACTAAACTAAGGCAAGTATAAGTGTATATTATTGTTGCATGTATGTTCATATATTCAATGTATAATGCTAATCTAAAGCTCTCTTCTTTTTTAATTCAAGAGGTTGACATGATTATTATGCTGTAGTTGGATAAATAACGGAAATGGATGGAGAGGAAACTCAATGGTGTAGTAAGAAGGGGTTTCTTGATGTTTGGATACAGGGGAGGTCAGAGGAGTTGGAAAGAATCAGTTTAGAATTGATTCAGTTCAGAGCCAAAGTGCTACAGAGTTGATCGATTGGGCTCATGTACGATCAATCAAATTATCCCTCGGGATGGGAATCTGATCTATTGGATAGGTAATTTGTCCAATTGGTTTGATCGATCGGATACCCCAATTTTTTATAAAAATTTATTTCTATTATTTTAAAATGGAGATCATTTGGGAACTATCTAGCCTTTCCTTAAGCACTTAGAAAGATGCTTTAAGTCAACCTAACCCTTAGGATATTAGGTATATTCAAAAATCTTCTCAGGCCTTAGAATTGGAACCTTCACCTTGAGTAAATTAGCCCAACGGTAAATAAATATTAAGAAGGTAGAGTGTGGAGTTGCACTCATTTCCTCTTGATTCTCCTATTTGTTTTCAACATCATTTCATGGGTGTTGGCATAAAAAGTGGTGTCCACACATGATTCTCCTGTTTGGGAGCACGTTGACACTAGATGTTTTATGAATATGCTGTATTGAATGACTAAGGAAACATGGATTGTCTTAGCTAGGTTTGGCTAGTAAACATCATTGTTAACCTCTCAGTTCAAAGGCATTCATATTGTTAAGGTAAGCCTTACCTTCAACATGATTAAATTATGTACCCATTTTTTCTGAGTGAACCTTGAGGGAAGATTAGGGTCAGAACTTCTTCTGAGTATGAGCCCATGAACTAAGAAATGGGTAACCAATGTTGAGAGGGTTTGATCACGATTAACTCATCTCAGTATGCATTGTTTAATTGTTAGTAATTCTGTTCGATTTTGATTTTATGAATTGTATACAATCCCGAAACCAATTTTCTTTTATATAAGTATAAGACGATTGCTACATATGTTAAGTATGAAAGTTCTGAATCTTAATTAGTTTTGATACATTGAGTCGGCACCATTTAGGTTGTACTAATAGGAGGTTTGATAGGACCGAATTAGGGTATTCCATCTGCCACCTACTGTAGCAGTTATGTGAAGAGTTGGTTAGTAAACTTTGGCTAGCTAAATAGATTTGGGCTCGACCGTTAGTGATTTTCCACCATATGATATGTGCTTTTTCTAGAGAGAAAATAGCCTTGGGAATTTGAACTAGTATGTTATTGTATTCCATTTATGGTTTTTTAATTTATGCATATTCATATGCGCAACATGCTTAGCTTCCGTTAATACAGTCTTGCAATTAATATGTTTTCAAATTCACTGATACATCATGATAGTCTAATATACCCTTATATTTGCTAAATTATCATGTTTAATAGTGATACCCTTGCTGTTATAGGTATTGAACCCATTTTCGATCAGGCAGTTGATGTGCCCCGAAGGAGACCACCATGGTACCTCGGGAAATAGATAAATGGAATTAGGATGATATCTACTACTAGGCATCCTACGCAGCGCGTCATAAAGTTATTTTGGGCTTAGTTAGGATGTAGCCATGTTTTGGCTTGTGTTTACATCATGCCAACATCATTATGCTATTTTTGGAGTCATAGATTGATGGACATGTATTTTGCATTTTGTATATGCCCTCGGTGTGTTTGTATACGTAGTTTGTATCTATATACATGTGGATGAGTTACCAAGATACTTTTGTATTTTAATGAATGAATGTCTTATTAAAGTTTATGACAATTATAGGTGTACACACAAGTTTTCACTTCTTTATTAAAATAATTGACACATGTTTATAGATCTTCCTTATATGTTCCTGTGGAATCACCCTTGTGGCAGTTTGTACATGTCTTAACATGGCACGGATTACCACGGGTTGTGTGTGCCGTGCTTCGGGATCTACCCTAATTCCAATTCTCGGGTTTGGGGCATGACATTCATGATTAGGGGCTTTTGAATGTTGGAACCCATACTTGTGAATTAAAGAACTTCAATATAGTGTGTACTAATATAAATGATAAATCTTCCTTCTTAACCCATATTGCACTTGATTTCACTGTAGGCATAGAAAACTGTGTTCTCCATTGTGTATTTTTGGGCAAACCTCTTAGCTTATCACAATGGAGGTGAATGTGTCCTTTTATTCTGTTGACCCATAAAAAATTACAAATGTTGAAATGAAGACATTATAAGTAAATTCCAAGCCAAGGGCACATAAATGCTACGATTGTGGAATGCAAAGTCAAGCAGTGCATCCAGATGTTCAAAGTTGATGCAATCCACTTAAAAGACTTCAGATGAGTTCAGAGTGCAACAGTTCAAATTCTAGGGATGATAGACTTCATTTAGTCACTCGACTCACCAAACTTTAAATTAAGGTTTATTAGCTCAAAGTCTAGAGTCATTGAACACACTCAAGCTTATGGGTTACGAAAGTAGCTGAAAATCACATGGCAGCTCCAAATTATGCTTAAAAATTTCAAAGCATTTAGACTTCATTTTAGTTCAAAGCCAAGCTTCAGTGACTGTCTTCCAGCTCCTTGGGGTCACTATGACAACTAACACTTTAACATGTTAGGATCAGTTTAAACTCCTAGAAGAAGCTCAAATTATATTCAAAAGGGGCTTTGTAAAATTTTAGGTCAATTGGATGTCATTTGACCCAAAGTCAACAAACATGTTAACTTTGGGTTAGTGACTCTCAAGGCATGGGGCCACTATTTGAAGTCTTGCTTCCAGGTGATTGAAATTGATGAAATTTGGACACAAAGCTTTAGTCATGCTCAAAAGAGACTCTGCAAATTTTATGTCAAGAGGACTTTGTTTGATCCTACTACAATGAGATGTTAACTAGGAGTTTGTGACTTCCGAGTCATGGGGGTCACTGACCAAAGTCCTACTTCTAAGAGATCAAAGCTAATAAAATTCAAACCAAAGACTCAACATATGTTCAAAGTTAATTTCCCAAAGTTTCAAATCAACTGAACATCATTTGGGTAGAAAACAAGTTGACTGCCTGTAATACAAGAGAATATTGACTTAGAACATGCAACAAGTGGGTCGCTATTTTAAATCATGCTTCCACAAAATCAAACTACATGATATTTGGATGGACACTTTAAAATGCTACTAACATCAATCCCTTCAAGTTTCAAATCAAATTGACGTCATTTCATTTGGCTCTCAAACAACTGAAACAAGAGCTCATTTTTATGAAAAGTCAACTGGGGGGGGGGGGGGGGGCGCGTTTGATCAACTTCAAAACATCAAAATGGGATGAAACTTTTATGACACATCAAAATAGTGTCAAAAGTTATCCCCCCTAGTTTTGTGAAGATCGGACTTTGTTCGGGCCCCAAACAAGTGAAAATGGGTCACATACGCAAAAAAACATGAAATTGGGTATGTCAGTGGTCATGGCTATGGTCATTGATACATGTGAAGCGGTTCCCTGTGGTTTTTAGCGGTTTTCTCCACTTCATTTCAAACTCTAATTTCCCATAACTCGCCAAACCACCTTTGGAGTCTATAGAAGGAAGGTTTTCTCACTTGGGAAGGGTTCAAAGTAAGTTCAAAGCAAGTTCCAAGCAATTACACACTAGTTCAACAAGTTTAAAGGCATTATCCAAGCATTCCCGAAGCTTCCAAGGCAATTCAAGCATTTTAAGTTCCCTTCTTCCTTTCCCTTTTCACTAATTTAAGGTGAGAAATAGTTTAGAAAAGGAAAAGAAGCATGCATCTCACTTAGAGAAGATGAATGCAGGGGCCACAAGGATGAAGTCTATTTCCTTTGATTTTCTCACTTGGGAGGGGTTTTGAGCCATCTCGGAAGTTGTGAACAAGCCTCTTTAGGCTTCATTATGTTCTTTAAAAGTTATAGGTTCAGAATGGTACAACTTTGGCTCTATTTTTGCTTGCATAAGCATCTTTTTCAGATTTGTACAAAAATAGTCCGTAACCAAAAGGTGATGATTATCAAAGGTTTTAGTCGATTCCATGGCCAAATTAAGCACTCTTGGTGGTCATTCAACACTCCAAAGTCAAACAAAACAGGCATTAGTACTTTGAAGCTGTCACAGAAGTGAAACAGATAGGAAATGGAGGCAAACAGTGGCCATTTAGGCCACTATCTGCCAGTGGCCGTGGGCCACTAGCTAGGCCATGGTCACCACTTTACTATTTTCCATTTTTTGCATTTTATGCTCATTTTATATATATTTTCTTGTACTAATTGAGTTTGGATCACATCTGAGACTAGAGGGAGGGGTTGTAAATTTTCAAAACTTGTAAACAACCTACATCCCCATGGTTAGAGAATTTGAACCCATGTAAACAAAGGGAAAATAATGAACTATAGTTATTTCTTATTCTTCTTAACGCTTGAAGTATGTGATGCTAGACTCTAATCCGTTGTATTTCACATCACGTTTCGAGCAGGGTCAAAAGATTGGTGCCGTTTATTGGAAATGTTTTTTGCTCTAATTTGTGATCAAATTTAGCCAAAAGACATGAAAAATTGCTAAAATGCATGAAAAGTGCTGAAATGTATTACTGTGAGCCACTGGCCACGGGATGCTGTGTAAAATGACTGGTGGCCGCGGGGTGCTGTGTAAAATGGCTTGTGGCCATAAGAGACTATGCAAAAAGTGTTGTCACCACTGGAGACAATGTAAAATGGGCAGTGATCGTGGGCCTATGGTCACTAACTTATTTTTCCTCCAAATTGACTTATTTGACTTTTGAAGACACCCATCCAAGACCTTGTTGTCTATGATGGGTTTAGGAGCTTAAATAAAGGGACTTTGCACCTCGAAGTGCATCTTTTTATCATTCAAATGAAGGTATTAGGCACCTCAAAGTGCACACTTTTGTCACTTAAGTGAAGGAACCGTGCACCTCGAGGTGCACGGACCAAATCACACCCTTTTATGCAATAGAAGAGTGTTGATTTAGTCCAGAAGGCTTTACATTACTGGCTATCTGATCACCAGTTTGTTTATAAGGCCTAAATAAATGTTTATATCAAGTCAGTTGTAAGAACAATGACATTGCAATCATGCATTGTCTGGCGTCTTGCATTGATGGATCCCATGTGATCATTGTGTTAGTGGAGCAGGCTAGATCCTGTGGGCCTTATCCCTTTGATTGGATCTAACCCTCTCTTACTTATAAGTCTAACATAGATAGCCTTGAAATGCTACTGGAATTTTGGTAGTTAGGTTTAGTTAGCTTAGCATGCCTTTAAGCTTGACTATATAGTCCTGAAATGCTGTAGAAATTTTGATAACAAAGATGGTTAGCATAGCACAATGAAATGGGATTTTTGTTTATTTCTTACCATTTTGGATTAAAACCATGTTGGTTCAGAAGGCATTCATAAACTATTTTCGCTAGCTCAAGAGGCAACCATGTTGGTTGTGACATTGATATAGTCCTTTGGGCTTACTGTTTTACAGAGATATCATGAGTTCTTTGATTATCACTTTTGATGAGGCCAAGGAGACGCTTTTCAAAATCTCCATGACCTAGAACAAACCATCTACAAGAGCACCAAAAAAGGCTCAAACTGACTCCGTTACCCCCATTTTGAGAGTTTCAATTTTCCAAAGACTCTACACTCCTGTAGCCATTGTGACTTCTTCTGATCTAAATGGGTCATCAGTGACCCCTAAGTCCATCAAGAAGACTGAGACTCCCAAACCCTGGGTCTCTAAATACACCCAAAATCCGCTGAGGGTTTTTAACAAGGTACAAGAGGAACTTAAACGCAAATTGAAGTCCGGAGGTAGCAGCCTTCATATCATCAAGCTTCGTTTGGGGGCAAGACAGGTCCAGTTCATGGATCATAAGCCAATAGCACTTGGTAAGTAGCGTTCAGTAGCTATCCAAGGCTCAAAATCATCATCTACTTGGCCCAAACAATGTGTCATTAACAAACAAGTACTAGAGTACCTTCGGCAACTTTTAATTCAGAAGAAGGCCTAAAAGCATGTGTCTATTCTTGAATGCTGTACGCAGTCACCTTGCCACGTACTTCAAAATCTAACAAGGCTGAAAACAAACTCTTGGCCTCACTTGAAGATAATACCTTCTACCCTCTAACTCAGAAAGAGGGACAAAGGTTCGGCAGGAGGTGTCTACCTTCTATCATTGTAGCACCAACACTGCCATCTTCACACCAGCATCTATCATATGCCGCTAAAAACAAAAAGAAAACTGAGCAATTGGTCATCAATAATTCGACTGATCTTACTTGCTTCAAAGATTTGCTCTAATAGAAGAAGGAATAGAAGAAAAAGAACAAGAGATGCGCTGTTGACATCCTTTCACTTCTCACTTTTGATTCCATGGATTGGGAATGAGTTGCCAGCACTTCTAGGCCACTAGTTGCTAGGTTCAAAGATTAAACTTTGGCAACCAGACTAGCTAACCAAATAAAGAGAAAAACTTTGGCTTGCCACAGGGATCAAACCCAAAAGCTGTCACAGTGTAAAATCACTCAAAAATGGGTGATTAAAGAAGATGATTTGAACTTGACCTCATCATGCATGGTTGGACCCGGTTCAGCTTGGAGAATTACTCTGAGTATGGCTCAGAATCAGTCATAAGAGTCTGACTCCAACTCCCATTCAAGTAGGACTCCTGAAAGTCATGTTGAAACAAACTCTAATGAGGATCCTACTATAATCTTAGACACAAAAGATAGTCAATCCACTCCTCCTACATTAACAACCTCTTACCCCTGTCAGTACACCATGTTCATGGTTGAAAGGAGTGGGATTAACAAGGATGGAAATGATGATGCTAGTGGGAGTAAAGGCGCCGGTAAGAAGATGATGGTGAAAATCAAAAGGACAATATCAGCGATGTTGTCAAGCAGTAAGGAGTTAAAATTGATCACTTGATTGCACAGTTGAGAATCTTGGTAGATAAGTTAGGTGGTCTAGCGGAAGCTCCAATCAATCCTATATTTCCTGACTGAAGATAATAGGCAATTATTAGGAGAAATACCACTAAAATTGACTTATTGACAGCTCAAATAAAGTCCCTGACAAACAAGATGACAGCTATAGGTTCCTCTAGTGGTGATCATTCGTCAATCCTTGGTCTTCACGTAGATCCTGAAAAACATGTAACCTTCAAAGAAGTTGAAGAGATACCGACAAAATCATAAAGGGAGACCAGGATGAAAAAAAAGGATATCACACCCAAGTATCCTCCAGAATTCAATCTGGTTCCATTTTTACCAGATTATAAACTTCCAACTTTCTAGCCCTACCTTGGGAAGGGGTCAACATATCAGCATATTGTGCATTTTAGATCACTTCTTGAAAGCTTACCAGAGTTGGATGCAGTAAACATAAGGCTGTTTGTCGGCACATTGAAAGGAGTTGCCTTTGATTAGTACAAGTAGTTAGCAGAAAACACTTTCATGACATGGCCTATCACGGAAAAGAAGTTTTTACTTCACTTCTAAGAGGATGATCAAATAGTCACCTTTGTAGTGCTCGGTAGTATAAGGCCAGGAAACAATGAAACTGCATAGTCCTTTATTAACAGATGGAGGGCATTATCCTACAGATGCTTGGAACAACTATCTTAAAGGACAACCATTGAAATGTGTAAAACCAATTTATGACTAAAGATCAAAACTATCATACTTAGTTACAAAACTAAGTCTCTGGCCCGATTGTTTAAGGTGGCTACTGATGTAGAGCTGACCCTCAAGGAGATTAGTCAGAAGAAGGTAAGTTCTCGAAAAGTAGAGCCGTTTTCATTTTCTACTCCAAAACTGAAGCAGAAACAGGAGGTCTTCAATATGCAAACGTCCAAACCTCCTCAAAAGCCTCAGAATGCAAAAACTAATCAACCACAAAAGAGGAGTATGAAAAGAAGAAGAACACTAAATATCCTTTCGACAGGGATATTAAAGTAATCTTTCAATCATTGATGGATACCAATAAAATTGAACTTCCACCAATGAAGAAGCCTGAATAAGTAGGTCGCTTCAATGATCCAAACTACTATGCATACCGCTGACGGTGTCACATCCTTTCAAAGATTGCTTCATTCTGAAAGAGAAGGTTAATAGATGTGGAAAAATGGGCTAATAACTTTTGATCGAAAATATGATTCTGCTCTAGTCAACTGATTTCCTTTGGACAGTTCGCACCTGTAACAGTATCTGCTCCACCAAAGCCAATGACGGTTGAATTCCGTGTCATCAATGAAGTACATAACGAACAAGGTTTGATACTAGTCACAACTTCTTCAGGGATAAAAATGTGGGTTCATCCCAACCTAGTGAATGATGAAGGCTGGGAGAAAGTTAAAACAAAACCCACACTTGTAGAAAGAAGGAAGGTTAAAAGGCAACTTAAGAACCTTCAAAGAGTTGCACAGAGTCGCTTGATTAAATAAGAAAAACAAGCTAAAAAGAAGAAAGAAAAAGTGGTTGAAGCTTCAGTTTCAGAAGGACTTTTCAAATTGGTCAGAGGTCACTGTGGTTGACTTCAGCATTCCAATTCCAAAGGATGAGGAAGAGCCACCAATATCCAGTTGCAATAGAATATCATGGGATGAGACACCTCCTAATTCTGATGATAAGGAAGATTGGTCAGACTATTTTGATTTTGAAGATGATTAGTGGATTGATGACTACTTCGTTGACTAATACCCTTCTGATGAGGATGAGAAATTTAAATAAACTTTTGATCTTGAAATGAGTACTCTTATTATTAAGCACAATCTTAATACACTATCAGCATCTCTTTATGATATATACAAACCAAGCACAAGTGGTTAGTAGAATGATCCTCCTCCTTTTCCACTACCTCCAAAAGTTCATCTGGATCCTTTGCCATTAGTTGAATCCGATGAAGCGCAACAACAACAAGCATCATTTTCTTATTCACAAGTAGTAATCTCTATGTCAAATGTTTCTCCTAAACCAATTATCAAGCCAGCTTCTTTGAAGTCATATTTTGAACTGAGCACTCAGCTTATTGTTCTTGACTCAACTGATATGCTTGAGTTGTAAGAAGAACATAATGACCTCAGCATTGGTAGTCCTACTATTCCTTAGGAAGTCTTCCAAGTTCAGGATAACCTTTTTGATTCAGAAGAAGAGATTCCACTGGCTTTCACTTTGGTGGTTATTAGCACTTATGTTGATGAACCTTAAACATCTCAAGCCTCTCCTGACAATGCAAATCAAGAAGTAGGCTTGGAAGAAGTCAGTCAACTTTTTGTTGAACTCGAAGAAGTCAATGCAATAAGAAGAGATACTCGTCCAGAAGTTGACCGAAACAACATAGTCAACAACAACACTTGTTCCCGTCATAACTATAGTGTTAACTATGATAAACCTTCTTCTTTTTCTTCTTCTTATGTAAACCCTTCGGGGAATAACACAAATGTAAATGTAACTTCTTCAGATGTAAATGCTGATGCAAGGACACTAGAGCCGTTGACGTATGATGTTGTTGAATATCTCAAACGTATACTTGCATGACTTCATATTTTTGATCTTTTATAGATGTTTGAGGAGACTCGTAACAACTTCATACGAGCTTTACAGGCTTTGAATACATACAATCAAACTCATGTGGCACAAGTTCATTAGATAGAGAAGAACTATCTGAAAGCAAAATCCAAGAAGCCTCAGAAGCAATGTATGGAATGTCTTTCCATTCACAATGCTTCTAAAGCCACCATTTCCTTTGCCAAAGAGGATCTCCTCTTAGGCAACATAAAGCACACAAGGCCGCTCTATTTCACGGCCTACATAATAGACATACTTGTTTTGAGGGTTTAGGTTGACCTAGGGTCAGCTCTGAATCTCGTTACAATTACAGCTTTTCAAGAACTTGGCATCCTGGTGAGCAAGCTATCTGCAACAAAAACCTCGATCCAAGGCTATGATGGGGAAGTCCAAGATCCGATTGGTAAGATTCGGATTCGGTTCCAATTGGGTGATCTAACTTTAAAAGCTACTATGCACGTGGTAAAGACTCGTGCTTGTTACAATATCCTCTTGGGAAGGCGATGGATTTAGAAGGTACTCCATAGTACCTTCTGCTCTCTGTTAATGCCTCAAATATATCGATGATGAGGGTAAGGTGCATCGAGTCTTTGCAGATGAAAAGCTATTCAAGGGCATGGAGGTTTACTTCACTGATGCAACCATGTATCAGGAAAGGCTTGCAAAGTCTAAGCTAGAGACAAACAGCTTTCTAGTGGATGATGATCCTGCAGAACCTTTCACCATCTCAGTAGAAAAGAAAATCTATCTGGGGTTTGGCAAAAGATCTGATCCTATCAGAAAGTTGCAGTCCACAAAAAAACAAGCAATGAAGTTCTTGGATACCAAAGCTCTTTTGATGATAAATGTTAAATATGAAATCAAACAATCAGATCAACCTTTGGTCATATCCACAAAACCATCAAAGACAAAGCAAACACATATTGTTATCCATACAAGCAAGACTTGTAGTCTGGCTATGTATATAACTCCTGCTTATAATGGCGAATCATCTGCTGTATGATATTGAAGGCTCTCATATTCAATAAATGTGATTTCTTTGGTTGGTAACTCAAATTCTGACCAAGAAAGTAATGATGTACCTCCTCCTATCAGGGGAATGTCACCAATGGGGCCTGATTCTCCTGTCACTTTCGGTTAACTTGTACTAACATCAAAATGAAGGGGTGACCTATCTTACAAATACATCGATAGATGGCTTCGTTTGGCTGAAAGATGTAGTAATCCTCCACACTACATTACATGGATTCATCTTTGCTAGATAGGCTTCCTGCCAACCCTTCGTAGCTTGATAATGACAATGGAGTTTCAAACCTTTGATGAGATGTGTAGGATTATTTCATCTCTCAAAGTAGCACCTATCGTCTCTGTGGAAGGTCTAGACGGACGCGCCTAACACTTATCATCTCAATGGTCAAAGATTCAAATTATGAGTCAGATTTTAAGGATGTTGAAAAGATTGACATCTTTATGCACTCTATCACAGATTGGGATCCTCCACTTTTGCTATGGCCCACTCCATCCCAAATTTATGATTTTGGAGGTTCTTGCTTCTTCGTGCCTCCATCCAAGCAACACAATTACTCGATAGTTTTCCATCGAGCCGGAGATGCTTTTGCTTCATATCCTATCGACAAGATCACAAATGATGGGAGAATAAGGCTTGACATCTACAATCTTATAGTCTCCAATATGATAAAAACTTAGGGTACAATCTCAAGAAGCCCATAGGCCTCGAATTGAGTGCGAATGGGGTTCAAATCCTTTTTGCTGTCTTTACTCTAGAAATGAAAGAAGATCTAAAAAAGGGATGCCGGATTGAACAACTGCGGCATTGCATAGGATACGTTCCTTACAACAATGTTCCCAAGTTAAATCATGATTTTAAAGCAAGATCTATGGTCTTCACCGAAGGGTATCACTAGGATGACCCTTAAAAGACCATTGTCTTCCAAGATCCTGCTAATTAGGCTGCTTTTTAGTATCCCGAGGAGGAAGTGATGACGATGATATAATGCCACAAATCACTAAATATTGGCCACCTGAACTCAATGAAGAAATAGATACATCTCAACACACTCGTTGAAAATGTCTAGCCCTAAATGTAAAAGTTAAAAAGCTGAAAAGATTGAATCCATGGAAAGGGATCAAGCTTTGGCTTAAACCTCCAAATGAAACCCCTCAAGGTTTCATGGAGTTGGGAACTTCTGAAAATGCTATGGAAGAACCTCCTTCTAAACCTGAAAAGAGGACCAAGTATAAGAAATAAACTTAGGAACCTCAGAAAATTCTCGTCCTACCTTTGAAAGCTTTCAAATCAAAGGAAAAGAAATTGATGTGTACGTGAGTTTCTTACGAGAGTTCATGGATTGCTTTGCATGGACCTATGCAGAAATACCGGGTCTAGATCCAGAAGTTTCCGTGCACAAATTGAATATAGTAGACAATTCTAAGCCTTTAAAACAAGATCAAAGAAGGACAAAACCAGAAATCATGGACAAAATAGAAAAAGAAGTCTAGAAACTCAGAGATGTTCACTTCATTCATGAAGAGTAACATCCTAACTGATTGGCTAACGCAGTGCCAGTCACCAAAAAGAATGGGCAGATTTGAGTCTGCATCTACTTCAGAGATCTGAACAAAGCTTGTCCTAAACACAATTTCCTATTATCCATATCAGAAATCATGAATGACAATATTTTCGGATTTGGATGTCGTTCATGGACGAGTTTTTGGGATACAATCAAATCAAGATGTACAAGGAGGACGAGAAGTACACATCCTTCAGAATCCCTTTTGGCATGTATTGCTACACTGTTATGCCTTTTGGTCTCAACAATGCTGGAGATACATACCAAAGGGTAATGATGAAAATTTTCAAAGACATGCAGCATAAGTTTGTCAAATGCTATGTCGATGACTTAGCAATCAAGAGCAAACGAAAGTCAGATCATCTAGCTGATCTTTGCATAGTCTTCGAGAGGTTACGAAAATCCAACCTTCGAATGAACCTTTGAAGTGTTTTTTTAGAGTGTCTCCTGGGAAATTCCTAGGATTCATGGTTCGAAAAGGTAGCATTGAACTAGATCTAGTCAAAGTCAAAGCTATATTGGAGATGCCGTCTCCAAGAACTCTTAAAGAACTCAAATGATTACAAGGCAAGCTTGCTTACATCCGTAGGTTCATCTCAAACTTATCAAGGAAGTGCAGAGCATTCTCTAGACTGATGAAGAAAGGAGTAGGCTTTGTATGGGTTGAAATTTATGAAGATTCCTTTTAGGATATCAAACGGTATCTCACAAACCAATAGGGTTCTTTCAGCTCTAATTCGAAGCAAACCCTTCATCCTCTATATTCGAGCTCTCGATCACTCTTTGGGGAAATTATTAGCTCAAAAGATTGATGATGGTAAGGAGGTAACTCTTTATTATTTGTCATGGATGCTGGTTGATGTTGCGAGAATAATTATCATTTAGTGGAGAAAGAATGTCTTGCATTGATGTTCGCAATACAAAAACTACGTCACTGCATCCTCTCCAATGTAGTGTACTTGGTTTCCAACATCAACCCACTAAAGACACTTATGACAAAAGCCGGAGCACTGAGTGATTATTTAGTCAAATGGTTTATTTTTCTCTCACAGTACGACATCGATATATCCCCACAAAAGCGAAAAAAGGACAGGCTTTTGTTGATTTTTTAGCAGAACATCCACTTTGGGAAGATTCTGAATTTAGAGACAATCTCCCTAACATGCCAATCTTCTTCGTTGAACAATTATGGAAACCCACCATTGATCCAGACTTACATTGGATCATGCATTTTGATGGAGCTTCTTGAACTAATGAGTTAGAAGAACTAGTTTCAGGAATCAAAATCATTTTCCGCAACCCAGAAAGACTCTATGTCCCTCACTTTTTCTCATTAATCAAGCCATGTTTAAACAATGTGGCGGAATACACCGCATTGATTATGGGTCTTGAACTAGCCTTGGAATCAAGCATCAAGATGGTTGGAGTTTATGGAGATTCGTAACATGTAATCAAATAAATGAATCTTGAGTATGAAGTGAAGAAACCAGACTTGCTGCCTTTCTTCAACAAAGCTTGTCAACTGAAGGAAAGGTCTATGTTAATTGAGTTTCACCACATTTCAAGGCATCAAAACGTCAAAGCAGATGCATTGGCAGGATTGGTGGCCTTAATGTTAATCCTTGAAAATGACAAAATGGTGTTGGAAGTAGTCGAAAAAAGGCATCTACCTCCACTCGATACTTATAAAGTAGCAGCAGATTACTTTGATGTGATTAAGAATCAAATTTTTTTCTTTCCAAAACTCACTTAGAGATTGGAGAGATCCCTTTATTGATTACATTCTTCATGGTGTCTTGCTAGAGAATATTAAAGACAAAACTAGTATTCAAAGAGGAGGTTTAAAATTTCACTTCAATTTGCTTTCAAAGACTCCTTTTCATAAATCATATGATAAAGTTCTTCTCCATTGCTTGTCACCAAAAGAAGTAGATCAAGGACTCAAAGAAGTTCATTCTGGCTTATGTGGTGCTCACCAGGTTGGAACAAGGCTTCATGACTAGATTCAAAGGTTAGGCTACTATTGGCCTACCATGGTCTCTGATGCTGTCAGTTCTACAAAAAAATATAATGAATGCCAAATCCACAGTGATTACATTCATCAACCACCTGAATATCTACATCCTACATCTACTTCTTCACTGTTTAAGTCTGATTGAATGGATATAGTTGGAAAAATCAACCTGCCATCAGAACATGGTCATCAATTCATTTTGCCCGTAACAGACTACTTCTCCAAATGGGCAAAAGCTGTGCCCCTTGCAGAAGTCAAAACAAATACAGTCCTTAGTTTCTTGAAAACTCAAATTATCTATCATTTTGGGGTGCCTAAACGTTTGTATTATGACAATGATCCTCAATTCAACAAAAACAAAAGTCTATAGATTCTGTGACAAATATGGAATCTAATGATGTCCTTCCATGGCATATAACTTTGCAACTAATGAAGTTGCTGAAGCTTCTAACAAGACTATTTGCAAAATTTCGAAGAAAATGGTCTTTGACAACAAAAAGGGTTGAGTACAAACTTCCTGAAGCTCTATGGCATTATAGAACCACAGTTCAAGGTTTGAAAAAATGACCACCATTTCCTTGGTTTATGGCTGTGAAACTGTGATACCTTTGGAAATCCAATCCCGTTCTCTACGGGTAGCTGTGATTAGCAAATACACTTAATAAAAGAATGCCAAGCTCAGACTTCAAGAGTTAGAAAGCTTTGATGAAAAGAGGTTTGTTGCTTGGCAAAGCATCGAGTTATAGAAAGCTTTGATGAAAAGAGGTTTGTTGCTCGACAAAGCATCGAGTTATATCAAGCTCGCATAGTTGAGTCATTCGACAAAAAGGTCAAATACAGAGCTTACAAGAAATGAGACTTAGTCCTTGCAATCAAGAAACCCATGTTCTGTACATGCTTGTTAAAAGGCAAGTTTGAATCCAAATGGGAAAGACCTTTCATCGTCAACAAGGTCTACTCCAACGGCCCCTACGCACTCCTCACACGTGAAGGAGGCAGATGCATGATGCCTATTAATGGAAAACTTCAGAAAAATACTACGCTTGAATGTTATTGGCATACCTAAACCATGTAGAGTGTACATTTTCACCCCTAAAACCTTTGGTTTTGAGCCTCATAACCCATGACTCTTCACCAAAGTCCCTCAGATTTGTACAAAACAACTATAAGTATAAGGCCAATTGGCCCCCTAGTCAACTTTTATTACTTGGATAATGTCCCTACAAGACCC
Organism: Sextonia rubra; assembly: GCA_037013555.1. Taxonomy (NCBI): domain Eukaryota; kingdom Viridiplantae; phylum Streptophyta; class Magnoliopsida; order Laurales; family Lauraceae; genus Sextonia; species Sextonia rubra. Next base: position 16,444,474 of record JASUAD010000011.1, read on the forward strand.
ATTGTAACATCTTGCTGTATAGACCAAGTTCTTTTGCAGATCCTGTATAGCCAAATTCAGCTGTATAGAACAAGTCTATTTACAGACTCTATATAGCTGCCCTCCATTATATGGAAAAGTCCTTTTGTAGATCCCATATAACCAAAATCCAAACAAAACCTAAAAACCAAAATTCAGTCCGAAAGGATTAAGTTATGGACCTTGGAGAAAGCCTTGCACATGGGCATTGGATAATGTCCACCTATATGACCTTTTTTCTTTGTTGATTGTATATCCAAAAGATTGCAAGTCACACCCCATACAAGTCTAAGAAAACAAAAACCCAAACCAAACCATCCAAACCATACACACATCCAAATCATCCATACTAGCCATACAAACATCCATACAAAATTAAACCAAACATTCCATGCTAATGACAAAGTGGAGCAAAATAAAAAGAAATTTCCATTGAAATTCATTTGAGATTCAATACAAAAAATGAAGTCATTGTATACGTGGCATTCAGGGCTAATCAAAATAAAAAGAGCCAAATAGAAGCTGCAGTAAAGAGTCATAGTCTAGGAATTTCTCTTTAGTTGCCTTCTTGCATTCAAAACACCTTCAATCAGGGCGCACCCTTTGTAGCTTGCATAGGCAGGTATGGCAGTATTGGAGTCAATCTCATCTAGTTTGATATTCATTTCACTCTTTAGAGATTGAATAAAATCATCCAAAACTGTTTGCATTGCCTCCACATGCGCAAGTAGATCATCTCTGTGCAGATCGTTCTCTAAGACTTATCTCCTCAAGTCATCGATGTTTTTTCCAAAGAAAAGAGTTATTGCTGTAACACGGTGATCTGCTATTGTATGTGTTCACGTTCAGTCATATGCACAGCTATCTCCTGTGTTTTCTTAGCCTACGTTGCATTCGTTATTCGTATCTCTTCTTTGGTGCCCTCAATCTCTGCGGCCAGCTGAACTTTATACCTCAGTACTTCATCTTAAAAAGCTTTAGTATGATCAACACTTCTGTCTTGGATGTCCTTTTCTTTAAGCTTGCTGAAGAAAATGACAAAAGTAGCACGAAGACCACTCAAATCAGTTCTGGCACCAGAAGATATTAACATATTAGCTAATGCTTTGTGATCGTCAACTCCAAGTGCAGAGCCGCAATGTATTAATAAAACTGGTGATACCGGGTCAATCCACAGGGAGCATTGTTCTTAAGATGTTTCCGACTTGTACCTACCCTAAATAAAAATCTGAAACTAACCTAAAAGCTAAAAATTACAATCATCATTCCTACTTTTCAAAACTAAATTAATTATAATAAAAGAAACTTACTAAAACTAAAACTCCTAAATCTAAAGCTTCTTAAAAGAAAACCTAAGTTACTATAAGATAACACATGGGTTAGAACATCCAATAAAATAAAAACTAAAATTAGAAAATTAAAAAAATAAAACAAATCAACAATGCAAAACAATGCATCCAATAAAAAAATGTAGAAATTTAAATGATATGCAAAAGTTAACAAAAAAATAAATATAATCTAATGCAAACCTAATCTAAATTTAACAGCTGAAGAACACTTGATTGCATGAATTTAATAAAAAAATAGCAAAGAAAAAGATTGAAAAACAAAGAAAATATGCATGAATGAATGAACTAGTTACAAAAATTTTGCAGTACAGAATTTTACTAAAAGGTGAGCTGTTCTTGGATTGTTTTAATGTCTAAAACTAAAGTTTTTTTTAGCATAATTGAGCTGAAATTTCAGTTTTTTAAAGGGCCTTCCAGCAATGTTTATAGTCCATGAACTTTCTGATTTAAACAATGCATGAATGCGTGAAAACTTGACATGTATAGGCACCAAAACAATGTTACAGAATTTCTGAATTGTAACTACTGTAACTCATATTTCAAATCTAAAACATGTTCAAAATCCTTCTCCAAATCATGTGTTTTAATACTTTTTAGATATCACAATTGAACCAACAATGAACATGTGAACCAAACATCTAATTTTCAGATTTTTAACAAAAATTGTTTTCAACATAAACTGATGTTGGTCATTCAAAAGAGCTAATTAGATCTGAATTTTAACTTCAGTCAAATCATTCTAAAACATAGTTATTTTGACACTTCACTCATGTTAAGAAACTCACCAATAAGTGATGCATGCTATGATAAAACTTTCAACTATTAAACTATGCATAAAACAAAACATTAAAACACAAAGAACATCAAAATAAATAGAAAAATTGTAGGAATTTAAATGTGTAGTGAGAAAATAATTTAAATGTATGGAAAACAAGAAATTTAAATGTGTGGAAGACAAGAAATTTAAATGTGTGGAACTGTATGATTTTTTTTTCTTTTCCTAAATTCTTCTTTTATCCTATATTATGTTTGTTCAAATCATGTTCTTAGGCTTTTTTGGGTTGTCAATCCAAGAGCAACAAGGTTAAAAACAAACATCAAGCATTCATTATCAAAGAAGTAAAAAGAAGTAAATAAAGGAAATGTTTGTTCAAATCATGTTCTTAGGTTTCTTTGGGTTGTCAATCCAAGAGCAACAAGGTTAAAAACAAACATCAAGCATTCATTATCAAAGAAGTAAAAAGAAGTAAATAAAGGAAATGAAAACACACACCTTTACTAGATATGAATGTTTTTACATAAAGATAGAGAATAAAGAAAAAACATTACATGATCTAGGATGAAAGATCCTCTTCTAGTGGAAGCTTTAAGTTGAAGAGAGTCTTCTTGAATAGAGAAATTATGGAGTAGAAAGATATAGAGAGAGTGGAGGGAGAGAGCTAGAGAAAGGAGGTCTCTTTTTTCATGCCTTGGAATGCTAGAGGGGTGCCCTATTTATAATTTTTCAAGTCTTACTCCTTCTCAAACCTGATTTGATTAAAATTGGAAAAAAAATGGGCTCCATTCAAGGCTTTGGGCATGAATTCCATGGTTGGAATTTTTTATTTTTTTTCTTTTCTTTCTTTATTTGGCAGTCCTTCTTTGCTTCTTCTTTCTTTCTTTGTATTTACCACCTTGCATTGAGATCTCTTAAGAGTTAAGTCAGGGATAAGAATCGTCTTTTAGAATCAACCTTGGCCTACATGAGGTATAGAACTTCCTTTTTTTATCTTTTGTTTTGTCAACTTTCCTTCTTTGGAAAGTACTTTTTGTTTGCTCCAAACTCAAAGAGATCTTTTAGAATAACTCCTTAGATTTTTTTTCTTTTTTTTTTCAACAAAAAAAATGATCCAAATCCTCTTTTGGGCATGGAATATGTTACATATATATATTTTTTATTTTTTATTTTTTCAAATTTTCTCATTCTCAAAGAATAACTCCTATGTGGCTTTCTTTTTGTATCTTTGATGAGATATTCTTCAAATTCTCTTAAAAATATGTTGAAAATGTACAACAAATAAATGGACACTATCTTAGATGTCCCACATGTGTACCCTATACATATGTGAATGTGTGTAGGACCATGAAGCCAACTTTGCAAATTTTTCTTCTAATTTCTTTTCTCTCTTCAATTTTTTTCTCATTTCTTTTAAAACTTATTTCTTTACTTCAATTCTTGGAAAATGGGACCCATATCATCAATTTCCTACAAACCAAATGTGAATTCATGTGAAAAGATAATTTTAACCCTAAGATCACAAATGCATGACTATGGGTCCATCTCTCATGAAATGACAATGAAAATGCACTTCATTTTTCATAATTTTATGTGAATGGACTAATGATGATGAAAATTCAATTTATTTCATGAGAATATAAATCTTCACAAAACTTTCCAAAAATAGACTTTCCAATAATGGTAGGTTTCATGAATATAAGCAAAAAGTGTGATTTTTAAACAAATTATGCAAAAGTGAACTGCAATAATGTATTAATGCGTGAAACCATGATATCACACTAAATAAGCCTTTTTTGACTCATTAAGTCCTTAAAATGGTCCAGAATGTGTATGAACATATGCTTTTTTAAAAGACTCATCACTTTGGCACCTTGGATCTTAGGGGTAAGATCTCCTTGAAAGAGTGTGGCGAAGATTCTATGAATGGCCATTTTCATGGAAAAGTTTATGGCAGATTGGGGCTTCGGAGCATCGCCAAACAAATTGGGCTTTTTAGGGACAGAAAGATTTGACTCTTGCTCTTGTGAATTTGACTGAGTCTGAGAGCCTAAGCGGTTACTCCTTCCTTCCCAACATTTGCACCCTCACCCCCCATGAGTAGCTAACGCTTTTTCACGGACAAAAAGGGAGCCATGCTACCCTTGCGAGGACAAAATGGCGAAAGGATCCTTATTTGTGTGCGATGCTACCATAACATTCAATAATGTTTTCCAGAATCCTCCACCTTCAGTGGCAGAAGCTTCATCTTATATCTTTTACACAACTGGATCTTAATCACCTTCGTAGGTGATGACTGATTGGCCTTGAAATGAACTCTTGAAGGTGTCATGGCTTTAGGAGTTATGAAGCTGCCTATAACTAGAGGTAGGTCACTGGCAACTGGCATCGTAGGAGTATCATCTTCCATAGGATCTACAGCCTCATCTTTAAGAACTAACTTCCTCTGAGCAAGAAGGCTAGTCTTTACTATGATCAGCTCTGTCATGACAGCCTCCTCAGCTTAGACCATCTCAATATCAGCTTCCTTTTTTACTATGCTAACATGTTCAATGCTTGGTTCTATCTGAACATCCAACGCTTCATCAACCCTTGGTACATCATTAGTTCTTGGCATATCAGCAACCGCAAAAGGTTCACTTGCATAAGATCCTGATTCTGAATCCAAATTCACTAGGGGAACCATAGCTGGTACAAATGCAGGCTTGACGCTGATAGGTGGTACAATAAGTGCCGATGATAACTCTGTATCATTGTTGACACTTTGGTTGGTGAGTCTAAGGAAGAGTAATCTTCCATGAGCTATTGCAACTTGCTTTTCATAGTACTAGTCATAGATACCTCGAGATATTCGCTATGGATAGAAATGTCATCCAAATCAATCGGAGCTTCGAGACCCTCTCTCCCTGCTGGCTCTTTAATTGGTGTTCCAAAAGGCTTCCTCATTAAAGTGGGCGGCATAACAGGAACACTCTCCTTCACTTAGGAACCTAAGAAAGAATGATTAAGATCAAATTGCAATGTTGGAACAAAAGTTTCAATTTCCAAATATTCGAGTCAAAGTTACCTTTAGAAGTTGGATCTATTGGAATTCCTTTGGCAATACTGGGATCTCTCCCTCTTCCATTGAGACTTTGGCAATTGGTCTCTTAGAAACTTTAGGAGGAATCTCTTGTTGTTCTGTTTGAGGGGTAGCATCTTTTTAGAAGCAATAGTGGCATTAGTCTGAACTCCATCACTATTCATTTATTCCAAAACTATCTCCATGGGTACATCACTGCCAGTTGCCTTACCAACAGTAGTAGCAACCCCCACATCATCACTATATTTTTCCACAGCAATGAGCTTTGCCGGTATATCTGCTACTGCTCTTCTCTCAGACTCAAGCATGATTTCCTCATCAAAACATGTCTTTTTCAAAATTAAACTCGATGTTAATGTCATTATCGATTCATTCCTTGATGGTGGGAGTATCAAAGTCGCTATCTCCCTCATTGCCTTCGTCTGAGTCATAGTCTTCAATGATCTCAGCCACCTTTTGCGCGACTCCTCCAACAGTTGAACGATCGAAGTTTGAGCTGATAAGGTTGCATGACAAAATGTAGGCATCAAAACAAGAGCGAAAGAAAATCAAATAATAATGTCATATAAAGAATTAAAGAAGTGTTACCAGCTTTTAGCCTTTGGGAATGACAAGTTCTAGGGCGTTTAGCCTTTTTTTTCTTTGAAGGAGCTTCTTTACTGCTAGGGGATTTGGTTACATGTTTTGAGCCTATAGCTCAAAGCTTTTTATGCAGAACTCGACCCACTGGAGGTTTTGTTGGCACTGTAACTAGTGGCCTCGATCTTGTAGTTGTTCCGGTTGACTGAGCTACTTTTGCTGGACTTGGAACTATCCGTACCTCTGTTGGTACTGGAGCAGCGGTAGTTGTCTTTGGCAAATTTTGGTAAGCAAAGTCTGCCTTGCTGGCCGCGCTCATAATAGCTTGCTCTTTTCAAATTTTTTTGTTTGGTCACCAACCGAAACTTTGGTTCTAGAAGAGCGAGAAGTAGATCCAAAATCTAGCGCAGCTCTACTAGCTCGCCCAGCTGCAACGCGACTCGCCCTCTCCTGTAGGTTCTCATTCATAGCCTGCTGCATCCTTACTATAGTCACATTAGGAGGAGGCAAAAATCACCTATCTTCTTCACCTTTTAATGAGCAGTGAGCTTTGCAGACATCAAACCTGGCCACTAAGCTAATTCACCATTTATTTCCATAGTATAACCAATTCTCAAAGTTAACCGGGATGAAAGAATCTATTTCCACCTTATCTCCTTTTTTGGAAGCAGTTAAAGGGCGCCATTTGATGTAGGGGCTGCTTATATATGTCTCTATAATGGTAGTGGTACTTTTTACATACCATTGTGCAAAACCACTTGTGTATCAAAGCTTTGGGAGATGAGGGTGGCCAAAACGAGCCCTAGTGCCAAGTGCTTGATAGAATTCCCAAGCATTTCGAGCATTTTGCAAAGAACCAAGAGTGCCTAGAATCTGACCAAGTGCTCTCACAACGGCTTGATAAAAGTCAAATTGCCTATAGAATCTGGAAGCTATATAAAGTTGAATGTTAATGTACAAATTCTTCCTATATACCAAGTTCGCAGCCTCAAGCTGAAGAACCAACTCTTCTCTTCATCTGACAAGCCAACATCCAGACCACCCCTCTCCAACTTTGTTAATCGGTGTTCCTATGGCATTTCTCATGTGAGTTGGACGTTTAATATTGGGCACAGTGTCGTGAGAACTAACATAATTATAAAAATTACGGAAATGTTGGCACAATTTAGTTATGGAATAGGTATTGATTAGACAGCTACCGCCTACCACACCCTCCATGTAGATGCTCCCTCGTGCAACGCTATGTGAATGAAACCCATTAGAGCGGTATTTAAACTAGGTACACAACAAGTGCTCGGCATAATACTGGTTGAAGGCTTTCCCCTCTCTGACAGTGAAACTCAATAGCTTTAACTCGGTTAACATATATGCTATGAAGGCAGGGCCTAGGGCAAGACTATGTCCAAATGCCATTCTAAGCGCCGGATATATAAAGCTAGGCCTAAGGTCTCCCCCGGAACTCGGAAAAGGAATATATTACAACCATGCTGCAAAAAATGTAGTAAGTCGGCATTTCCCCTTCAAAACTGGATACTTGGCAAAAATACATTGCAGGAAATCCGGATCCTAATGATAAATAATTGTTGGTGCTTTCTTTGGGTCCTTATTGGGGATAATCTCTTTCCACTTAAAATATCTGCCCTTATTAACAAAGAAAGGGCTAGTGATGCTCCTCACTGGTCTCATCCATTGGACAACTTTGCCTCGACTTGGTTGGTTGTTTGGATTGAATCTTTGAGAGCAAAGAGGATATAATATGCAGCTCAAAATTCGTCATCCATGGTGGACTAGTCTTTATTGGGTAGAATGGTTTCATCATAGACTTCACCATATGGTGCTAAACTAAATATTTTCTTCACTTCCCATTAAGAAAACCCTAGCTCCATGTTCAGAGTAATGAAAGTACTGGTTGTCCAGTTGAAAAATTCCAGAATAGCCCTGCATATGTTCTTATTCTCACAAGGGACTTTTTGTGTGGTGGCATTTACAATGTCAAAGATACCAATTGCTCTCAAATCTTCTTCATAATGGTGCTTGATTAGAGTTACCCAACCTTGCTAGTCTCTGATGTAGTTAGACCATCCACGAGATCAGTGTCATTCGCTAAGCTAGGCACTCCCATCTTTAGTATGAATACTAAGTCCAATTGTTCTCAATTACGAAATCATGGTACCCACTGCAAGGTTTAGGGAACACGGTTCTATCGTCTTTTTCTTTGACTTTGGCACCCCCATGAAGTAAAATGGAGGCTGGCGTATGAAATTTCTAGTCTTGAAGTGGATATGATGCTTTATCCATGGAAATGGGTCATTCCTTGCTGGTATCGTAGGAGCGATCATCATTATCCTTGGGTATCGCTTGACAAACCGTACGGTGGTCACTTCATGAGAATCTCCTGCTGTGTCTATATAGCGATACTATATGCTGTCAGCATGTTGTTTCATGGTCTCCTTTGTGGCATCCCCGAATATATGATATGGGTTGTCAAAGCTCACTTTATTGTTATTCGCCCAATTGGTGTTATTCGCTAAACACTACTATGTGTACCAATTCCTTCTTGTTAGGGTTCTGTTTTTTTAATTTTGCAACATAACGGCAAATACTTCTTTTTGGGTCATTTAGATCAGAATCATGTACTGGCAGTCTTACCCTTTGCACAACTCTTTGATGCCCCGCCAGTTGAAGTCACAGGGGCTTTGCCTTTTCTGTCTGTAAAACAAAACAAAAAAAAAAAAAGGGAAGAAGATATCAGTAATTGCAAAAATGACTAAGGCATGGAATTTTATTGAAATTTCGGTAGCATCTCCCCTTAGTAAAAGGCCAAAAAGAGAAAATAATACTTAGTTTTGAGACCAAGAATTGGTATTTGAGACTAAGAATTGTTATCAAGGCACACTTAAGTGTCAGAACTAAGGCTCCTAGTCCAAATAGGTGTTTGAGCACCTTGAGACATTTCAAGGGCCAATCTGATTCATGTTCGAACACTAAAGTTGTAGTATCCAATGCAAGAAATGCATACACAATGCAAGCAAAGCATGACAGCATCTATATACAGTGCAAAGTATAAACAAGTTCAAACATGTATGAAAGTACAACATGTGAAAGTATATGGCATGTTTTTAACAAATAGCAACATCAATTTTAAAACATTGAAAACAAAAGTAAGTGATATCAGTTTGCTGGCAACCACTTTCAGTCACTCCCCGTGGTTTCATTAGATTGACCTGTTATTGGAGACTATTTTAGTCTCCGCACTTAAATTTGAGGTCGACTAAAGGATCTCTACATTCCCAAGATGGCATCTCTAACAAATTTCAACAAAGAAAGTCTCGTGTAGTGATTTGCTATGATGGGACCATTAGACATTCTTATGGGATTTCAAAAGTGTACTATTTTCAGTGTATATAGAGCTAATGAAGGAAATATTGCTCTACAAAGTTAATTTCAAAACAAAGATCATCAACTGTCGTTAATGATCGGAAGGTGATATTGTGTCCGTTAGCTTCCCACAAAGACGTCAGCATCATTCAAATTGACTCGAAGAGTACACCTTGGGTCGTCACCGAAAAAGACAAGGAAGGGTGAATTAGCCTAGGAAGTTGTAGTTGAGAACAATAATGTAAAACAACTCATTCAAAGCTACATCTAACCATTTAATTGGAGGTTCATCCTATCTTCATCAGTTTCTTTAACCGGCGCTCATATTTGGGTGATTTATACTTCTTATGTTTATTGAGATTTAAGGGGAGTAACCTTTCTGTCAAAACCAAAAGGAAATGAGTCATGGGTATGCTCAGTTTGATGATCATGAGAGAATCCCCATAGAAGCCACAGTGGTCAAGTTTATGTTCACATCATGCTAATGAGCAGACAAACTACTATAAACCAATCCCTTGTAATTCCCAGAAAGGCTTGGTGACTCAACTTGTTCCTTATACTATAATAAGAACCAAGTGGGCTGTCACTTCTTAACTCCCTACGCTTCCCACAATCTGCAAGAGTCTGTTGTGTGCTGAGATTGTGTTAAATATTCAAGTAGAGCATGTGGGTGTGCCTTCCACTAATTTCAATAGTGAGACAATCAAGCCTAAAACTCTACCAAAGGCATACATTCCCCTGGATAGAGCTTGTTCAATTAAAACCTCTTAAAAAAATGGCTATCTAAAGACATCTTGAAGATCGAAGTTCCATGTGTTGCTCTAAAAAATGGTTTAAACAGTCACTAAGGAGTTGTGAACGTGAGTATGCCTAGACAACAGTGGCTTAGTGTTGGAATCGGGATGATATCTGTGAACCATCTTGCTTTTTGCATCAAGAGGATTGAAGAGATCAAAGATCTCAAAAAAAAAAAAAAAAAGGAGTCAAGATTGGCCATGGCTGTGAAGAGGCTCAAATAGTACTCAAGCTTCAAGAATTCTTTGAAATTTTATTCTCAATCATGTCACACACAGTTGGAATAGTGTCATCAAAATCCTAAATTGAATCAAGCACATCAAACAAACAACCAAAAAAAAAAAAAGGTCATTCAGGGTCGTGACCGTGGGATTTCCCCGAGTAATGATGGCTGTGATTATGGATTTGCTTAGATGGTACCTAATTCAAGCAGATTGCAAAAAAAAAAAAAAAAAAAAAAAAAAAAAAAAAGAGAGAGAAAAAGAATTCTCAAGCATGGCTCTTGCATCAACAGTAAGCCAAAGACATAGACAAGAAATCAGGAAAAAAAAAAGAGGATGGCCAAGCTTCAAACTCTACTTTATCACATACAAAACTCAGAAACTATGAGCAAACCTAGGGAATTTTTGGGTCTACGAACTCAGATGAGTCATGGGGGTCACTGACCAAAGTCCTACTTCTAGGAAGTCAAAGCTGATGAAATTCAGATTTGAGACTCAAAATTTTTCCAAAGTCAATTCCCAAAGTTTCAAATCAACTGAATATCATTCGGGTAGAAAACAAGCCGATTGCTTACAACACAAGAGAATATTGACTTAGAACATGCAATAAGTGGGTCACTGTTCTAAATCTTACTTCCATAAATCCAAACTGCATTAAATTTGGATGGACACTTCAAGATGCCCCTAATATTAGTCCCTCCAAGTTTCAAATCAAATTGAGGTCATTTGGGCCTTAAATAGCTGAAACAAGGGTCCATTTTCATGAAAGTCAACCGGGGGGGGGGGGGGGGGGTTGTTGACCAACTGCAAAACATCAAAATGGAATAAACTTTTATGCCACACTCAAAATAGCGTCAAAAATCATCCCTCCAAAAAAATTTGGTGAAGGCTGGACATCGTTTAGGCGCCAAACAGGCAAAAACAGGTCATATAGGCAAAAAACATGAATTGGGTTTGTTAGTGGTCGTGGCTACTGTCATTGATACCTGTGAAGTGGTTCCCTATGGTTTTTAGTGGTTTTCTCCACTTCATTTCGAACTCCAACTTCCCATAGCTCCTTAAACCAGCCCTGGAGTCTATAAAAGGAAGGTTTTTTTACTTGGGAAGGGTTTGAAGCAAGTTTCAAGCAATTACACACTAGTTCAATCAGTTAAAAGGCATTATCCAAGCATTCACGAAGCTCCTAAGGCACTTCAAGCATTCCAAGTCCCCTTTTTCTTCTCCTTTCTCACTAACTTAAGGTGAGAAACAGTTCAGAGAAGGAGAAGAAGCATGCATCTTACTTAGAGAAAACAAATGCAAGGGCCACAAGGATGAAGTCTATTTTCTTTGATTTTCTTACTTGGGAGGGGTTTTGGGCCATCTTGGAAGTCATGAACAAGACTCTTTAAGCTTCATTCTATTCTTTGAAAGTTATAGGTTCAAAATAATACAACTTTGGCTCCATTTTTGCTTGTATAAGCACCCTTTTCAGATTTGTACAAAAACAGTCCATAACCAAAAGGTGAAGATTATCAAAGGTTTTAGTCAATTCCACAGTCAAATTAAGTACTCTCCAACACTCCAAAAGTCAAAGAAAACAAGCTCCATTAATCTAAAGGCATCACAAAAGCGAAACAGAGAGGAAATAGAGGCAAACAGTGGCCATTTCGGCCACAATCTATCGATGGCCGTGGGCTAAGGTCACCATTTCACTATCTTCCTTTTTTTTTTCTTGCATTTTATGCTCATTTTTCATGTATTTTCTTGTACTAATTGAATTTGGATTACATCTAAGAGTAGAGGGAGGGGTTGTAAATTTTTAAAACTTGTAAACAAATTACACCCCCACAGTTAGAGTTTTTGAGCCCATGTAAACAAAAGAAAAATAATGATGAATTGCAGTCATTTCCCATTCTTGTTAATGCTTAAAGTGTGTGAATGTTGGACTCGAATTCATTACATTTCACATCATGTTTCAAGCGTTGTCATATTCCACAGTGATGACATTTGTGTGCTCATGTGGATTTAGGATTAGACTCATTCTTTGATGCACAATCAGAATGTTTCTTCTGTACAGTATGGTGTTCAGTGGGTGTCCTTACTAAGCTTTTGACAAAACCAGTTTTACTTGATAATTTTGATGTTGAAGCACTATCAGTGTAGCCAAGACTAATCTTGTCATTATGTAACTCTTAAACGCCCAAGATGTTGTCAAGAATAGGCGGACTAGCATGCATCCATTTCAAAGCGTCTTTTGTAGTATTTAGCTTTGTCAAAGTAATCCTTAACTTTCCATTTAGATCTTTATTCTCAGCTAGTTCTTTAATACTCCTATTTTTAAGGACTCATTTTCTAGTTTCTCGAAAGCCAAACTTTCAATCAGAGAACCTTTCTGGCCTTCAATATAAATATTTTGTGCATGTGCCTTTTCTAAATTTTCCTTAAAGGAAAGAATTTTAGCATCAGATTCTTTAACCTTTACCATATGTTTTGTTGCATGCTTGCCCCAGTTTTTTGCTTTCTCCATACAATAATTTATACTATCCTTTGCAGTCTACGTTTTCATGTGGCACATCATCATCATCATTGTTTTTATCAAAATCATCAACAGATGATGAAGATCTAGCCATGAAAGTTATAAATTTTCCATTCACAATATAGGATGAATTAGGCTCAGGAATCTCTTCTTTTACAGGAAAAGTATCATCATCTCATGTGGTATTCAAGGCCTTTCTGCTACTTTAAATGGGCCTCTTGTTCTTATTAGGACATTCATTAGCTATATACCCATAACCTTGACTTTCAAAACACTGAACTCCTTTTGAGGAACTTTTCAATCCTGTTAGCCCAAGTTTAAATCTAGTGTACTTCCTTTTTATAAGTTTGTTAAATTGTTGCATAAAATTAGAAAACAATTGCGTATCCCCTTCCTCATAATCATAATTAGATTCAACATCCACTTTCTTCCCTGAACCCTTAAAAATGTTGAAAGGCTGAGAAGCTTTAAAGGTAAGTTTAGGAGATTGTGATTGCTGGTTAATGAATCTAGTTTCAAAAGTTTGCAAGTTTTTGATCAACTCATCAAGTTTCAACATTTTCAGTTTTTTGGCCTCACAATTTGTAATAAGCTTGGGAATGAAACTTTCTTGAAGAGACCTAAGGTCCTTTTTAACAATCTTTTCTTTAGGGATTGGTTCCCTTAAGTGATAAGTCCTTAAAAATGTATATTTTCATAAACATTTTGGACCATTTTAAAGACTTATTGACTTGAAAGAGCTTTATTTAGTGTGATATAATGGTTTCATGCATTTTAAAATCAATATAGTATTTTTCTGCATAACTTGCTTAAAAATCACACTTTTTGCTTACATTCATAAAACCAACCAATTTTGGAGTTCTATTTTTGGATATTTTTCTGAAAATTATTTTTCTCATGAAAAAAAATCAAATTTTTATCATCATTATTTCATTCACATAAAATTATAAAAAATAGTGTGCATTTTCATCGTCATTTCATGAGAGATGGGCCCGCATTCATGCATTTGTGATTTAAGGGTTAAAATTGTCTTTTCACATGAATTCATATTTTTTTTGCAGAGAATTAATGACATGGGTCCCATTTTCAAGAATTGAAACAAGAAATTTATTTTCAAAAGAAAGGAAAGAAGAATTGAAGAGAGGAAGGACATTAGAAGAAAAAAATGCAAAATTTGCTTCATGGTCCCACATATGTTCACATGTGTAAGGATACACTTGTGGGATGTCCAAGAAGGGGTCCACCATCTTTTATTGCATCATCCAAATTATCTTTTGATAATTCAAAGATAATTTCAGAGATCTTAAGATATTTCATTGAAGGAAAGCCACATAAGAGACCTTCTTTGCAAAGGAGTAGGATTACAAGAATAGAAAAAAGCATCAAAGAAAGAATTGAAAAGAAATTTTAGAGGTTGAAAAAATATAAATAGGGCACCCTTGTGGTAGCTTAAGGCATGGAAGAATTGCCCACCTCCCACCTCTAGATTTCATACATCCATCTCTCCTTCTCTTGTCCCTACATCTCAAGTCATTAAAGAGGCTTATTCCTAAAGCCACTCCACCAACTTTGAAGTGTTCAACTAGAAGGAGGAATTCTTATCCATCCTAGTATGTAGCTGTTTGATTTTAATTTTCAATCTTATGTAAAACAATTTCATACTAGTAATAAAGTTTGTTTCTTTTCAAATTTTCCTGTTTTGATTTTGTGGTGATCTTAATATTAGTCTTGTGAACCGTTGTAATTGGGTTAATTTTCATTCTTTTTTAAATATTATGATAGAATTGGAATCACAATTATTAACCCATCTTAGTAACCTTTTTAATATACTTTGTCTCTTCGGATACATTGTATGTTTGGAGGCAATGCAAAATGGAGTTAAAGAGGTTTGAGTGAAGAAAGATTAGAGGCCAATTCCGGAATTTATTTTACACTGAATGGAAATTTGTTATTCTTACTTAGATTAACGACCTAAGATGAAGAATAAAGGCCTAGGACAGCACTTCTAATTTTTTTGAGCCTAAGTTGAAATAAGGAATTGATAGAACAACATACCACCTTGGATTTCCAGTTATACCGCCTTTGACTTCCTGTTTTACTACTTTTGACTTCCTATTATTACCACCTTTGATTTCAGTATTTTACCACCTTTGAATTTCTATTTACCACCTTTAATTTACTACAATTTAGTTTTAATTACTGCACTTTTATTTTCTCGTCATGTGCTTATTTTATTTTTTTATGCATAGTTTGATTGTTGGAATAGAGTTCATTGCATGTATTTTCATATCATAGGATTTTGTACATATTTAAGTTGTTGGAAATTAAGCTTTTAGATCTTAATCTAATAATATAACTTGAACTCAATATACAAATACCATAACTCAACATAGTTTCAGCAACTGCAGAAATAGTTTTTGGCAAAAAGTTCGAAGTGGGTAGCTAAGTTGAATCATAACATTTTTCTTTGAAACTTGGAAAAATTAAAGTTTAAAATATAGTCTCTCATGTATAGAATTTCAGGTTAAAATAATTTCAAAATGTTTGTGAACTGGAGGCTTAAACTTTGCCAATTAGTCAACTCGGATCAGAATTTCTGCACAGAATTCTGCAAAGTCATCATGTTCATGCATGCATAACTTTTTCATTTTAGATCTTGTTTCACTTCTGTATTTTTTTTTTTTTTGGTTAGTTTCTCACATTAGTATAGTTAGAATTCCAACTATTAAACTTAGATTTAGGATGCATCAAAATAGTTCAAATCATGAATAAAATTTGTGTCAGCATACTAGTTTTCTATACTTAGAATTTTTTAGCATCTCATGCCATGAATTGCATTTTTAATTTTACTAACTTACTAATTTTAATTTTGTTTCTAGTTTTATGTTTTTAATTGTTTAGATAATTTTCAGAATTAAAGATCTTTCTAAACTTGCTTTATTTGAGGATTTTAAAAATTAGAAAGTTATTTAAAAAGTTTGGAAATTCTAACTTTAGGATTTTAATTTTAGAAAGTACGTTTGTTTTCTAATTTTTTTATTGCTTGATTTGTTATTAACTTTGTTTGATTGGTTGTTACTAATTTTGGTTTATTTCTAATTTAGTTTAGTTTAGTTTATAATCTTAGTTTCTTAGTTTTATTTTTAGTTTGTAGTTTTGGAAGTTCTAACTTGTATTTTAATTTTGCAGTAACTTTAATTTTGTTTAGAAATTTTTAGATTTAGGTTTTTTAATTTAGGAATTTTTATTTGTTTGGATTGTAATTGTTTAATTTTTATTTTTACAAAGTAGGATGCTTGTATTTGTTAGTTTTTAAATTAGGCTAGTTTTAGATTTTTATCTGGGGCAAATTATAAGTTGAAAATACCTTAAAACACATTGCTCCATGAGGATTGACTTGGTCTTACCAGTTTATCACGGCTCTACACTTGGAGCTTATGATTAAGTTTTTGTGGAGGTTCCACCAAGGTTGTGACTTGAATTGATTAGGTTGCTTATTTTAACTTAGGAGTCATCAAACCTCTCCTCTTCACTCATCCTTAACAGTTCAAAAGCAAATAACAAACTTTACATCTTAGCTTCTTTTACTTTTTCAATGCCCTTATGAACTATTTAAAGGATGTTCCATGCTTCTTTGCACTCTTACAAGTGAAGATTCTATGAAATTCAATCATTGATATTCCATTATAGATTGCATTTAACGATTTATTATTATAGTTACAGGCATAAATTTCCTCTCTGGACTATTGAGCCTTTGGCTTTTCAGTTGTTTGTCCATTAACAATAATAGTAGGCAAGGAATATCCTTTCAGCATTTTTCGCCATGTGCCTTCATCCACATACCACAAAAAGCGATCATATATACTTTCCAATAGGCATAGTCAATAGCACCTCTCAGCAAAGGAGGTTTTACAGTAGAAAAGCCTTTTTCATTATTGAATTCCATTTTAGAAAATCATTTGATAAACACACAGTAACTTCATGTGAACCCACTCTAATAGCAATTAAAGGTTCTAAGCCTCATATTTGTTCTAGATTGTAGTTCAATTACTACTAACACGCAGAGGAAAATAAAAGCAATTAACCATACAAAGAAGGCGACACAATATTTAACGTGGAAAGCCAAAAAAAAAAAAAAAACCAAGAGTCCAAAGTAAATAAAATTAAACACTAACTTCTACTATTAAGAGATATACTACCACCCTTTTATCTAAATCACTGGATTATCTTCCTTTTGCTGCCAATCCATAGATCTGCTCGCAAGGATTCCGTAGGCGTAAACAGATTGTCGATTTGACTCCTGATGCCTAAGATATCGCAGCTAGAAGATTTGACGGTGATCTACTCCCCTGCCTGCGTCAGTCGTACGATCTCTGTGTCAACACCACCGTCGTCGTGCGTCCATCAGCGTGTCTGCGTCAGCACATCTGGGCTTGATCCAATCTGTCACGACCCGAGCCCAGAATTCGGGGGTTAGCGAAAAGCTAAACCTGTGACACACGTACTCCCGTGCACGTGCACCCAAACCCAGTCCAGATGCACGCACACAAGGGATCTAACACGTGCGAACTAAGCGTACGCGGAAGCTGTACATATCATAGCAAGCAACAAAGGAAAATAAAATAGCGGAAGCCAAAGCAAATACGAAACGGAAAAGACAAAGACAAATACACTGAGATAAAACCGAATACACACCAAAATCAATATACACAAAATATACATAATACAAGTCCAAAGTCCAAGGTCCAAATACAAGTTCTCAAAAATCAAAACGCAAAATAAAAGCCACTGGTATGCATGCACGCACTTGGCAGAAGTGATCAGGCCCACTCTGCCAAACCGGAGGGTGCCTCTACCCTCGCCCCTGCAGCCTCCTCGACCGCCGGGGAGCTGGGCAAGGTATCTGTGCCTGCAACACCACAGACAACACAAATGAATACAACGATCCAGCAATTATAAGTAACAGGAAAGAAACACGCATAGTATCAAAGCGAATGAAATAGGGACAGAAGATTAAATACAGAGTCCATCTTAGTATGCTAAGCAAATCGTGCATAGGAGTAAAACATGATAATGGAATCAAAACATAGAATACTGAACTAGTTGGCTACTACGTTAACCATGTTCTCTCCAAAAGAGAGCAGAGCAGAGCAGAGCAGAGAACACCGCTGTCCAGGCCAAAGGTACAAGCGGGTCTCGGTTTCCTGGGTTCCGGGGTCCCAAGACAAAGCAACACTGCAGTTAAAACAGAGATACAGAGATCTACGCCAGAGGTAACCCCGTCGGGTATCCTAGGGCTGAGGCTGAGTAGAGCCAGACTAATACCAATCAAATCAAAGCTAAAGAAAGGGAGATTATCCGCTTTGGACTCACCGATGACAAGGACCGGATCTTATCCTCACGTATTAACCTCTGGGCAGAGCCACCAGGGAATACCCAAAAATCAGAGATATACAAAGCCAGAGAATATACAAAGCATAGCATAGATCAAAACATAGTACAGAGCGAAGAATAATACAGATATACAGAACGAAAGCAAAATGACTGAGGAATGCATAACATAGATTAACAGAACAGAGGGCAAAACCATAAACAATATGCAATGCATCTCAGATTAATACGGATTCAAGGTTTATTACAAGCCAAGTCTAATCTAGTTGCATCACTGTCACTAACCGTGCATGTTGATGTAGTTTTAAGTTATTCGATGCACCGTTGCCATCCTAGTGTTGCAATATAATCTGTGCGTGCACCGACGTCCCTTAAACCAACACCCATGGGAAGGTGCTTAACAATGAGCAACACTCACATGAATAAGTCACAGCCTAACAGACTATTCATGCGCTCCAAAGAATCCATTTGGGCCGGTTTACGGGTATGGTTCACCTGTATTTGAGCCCTACAAGGTCACACTATTAGCCTAAGTTTAACTGATATTTTACAGGTCTTACGGTTTAGCCATGGGTGACCTACGGCTTAGCCGTGGCATCCTACGGCGTAGCCGCAATATGCACTACGGCTTAGCCGTGGTTCCCTTCAGAACACGGCTAAACTGTCAGCTTTTCCACCTCTGATCTGATACATCTCACGGCTGAGCTACGGTGGAGTCCACGGCTTAGCCGTAAACCATCACGGCTTAGCCGTAGCCTCACCGTAAGAACACTGATATCAGAAAAGTTTCGACTGATCAGAGATTAAATCCACGGCTTAGATACGGTTTGGTTCACGGTTAGCTTACGGCTCAGCCGTAGGACAAATTACGGCTTAGCCGTAGCCTAGCCGTAGAACAAACTCGAATTTGTCACTCTCTGGAATCTAAGCCGTACAGGGTTACGGCTTAGCCGTACAATGCAGAACACGAATTCGGGAAGATTACAGAAACGAAATTTTGATACAGAAACTGAATAAAACAAGCTCAACTGATTCTCATAGCTTAGAAAATGGCTGTAAAACATGCTAAACAAAGAATAAGAGTGAATCAAAGCCATCAACAAACACCCATATGTGTTATCAAAGCCTGTACTTATACTTGCCTCAAATCTGACAAATCCTCTGAAATCAAGCTCCAAGCAACTAAAATCAAAACAAATCAAAGCAATCACACATGCATGAGATGAAGACAAAGCAACAGAGAATGGGAGAAGCAATTGGAGAAGAAGAAGGGAGAGTTGGGAGAGAACCCACTTACCACCAAAGCCACAGGGAGAATGGAGAAACCCAAATCAAAGAAGGGAATAGCAACCCAATCGAAAGACCCAATCGAAGAGAGAGAGAGAAGAAGAGAAAACAGAATTGAAGAGGAAGAAGAACGTGGCTACCGAATTCTCCTTGCATGCAGCCGATCGAGACAAATGGTTAAAAGGAGAATGACACCTGGAGCTGAATTACTTATATAGGTTTTGTAGTTTTAAAACAAGGTCCAATGGGTTTAAGCGATTTACAGATTAAGTCACACGAAGGTCCAACTTCTCCAATTGACTCCAAACGGTTCTGACACAGTTACGGAAATTGTCGAGCTCAACGAAATACACATGCTGACACCAAGATGATGCAAAGATGATATGAGCAAAGCAAAAGCAAAATTACGAAAAAGGGCTTAGAACTACCTATTCCAGGTCAAAGGTCACTCAACTACCTATCCATGACCCAAAACAAGTCCAAAAGAAATAAACAAAACAAAACACACACTAATGAGCCACTAATCCGGCTCAAAGGGGATCGGAGTGTTACATCCTCCCCCACTAGGAATCATTCCGTCCTCGGAATGACTACCTACCTGCGCCAAGAGCTGGGGGTACTGGCGCGCTAGCTGCTCCTCTAGCTCCCAAGTAGCCTCATCCGGACCGTGATGCTCCCACAACACTTTAACCCATCTGATAGTCCTGGTACGGAGAATCTGCTCTCGTGTCCCAACGATGCGAAGCGGACGCTCAACGTAAGTCGCATTAGGCTGAATCTGAATATCATCATAACGAATCACATGGCTCGGATCTGGCACATACTTACGGAGCATCGACACATGGAACACATCGTGAACACCGGAGAACTCAACTGGAAGTGTCAACCGATAGGCTAAATCTCCAACTCGGCTCTTGACTTCAAACGGTCCTACATATCTTGGAGCTAACTTACCCTTCTGACCAAATCGAACTGTGCCCTTCATCGGGGAAACTTTAAGAAATACCCAATCTCCGACTTGGAATGCCAAAGGTCTCCTCCGAGTATCAGCATAGCTCTTCTGCCTGGACCGAGCAATCTTCAGATTCTCTATCACTTTCTGCACTTTCTCTGTCGTCTCAGCAATGATCGTCGGACCATGGAAACTTCTAGTTCCAACTTCTTCCCAGCACACTGGGGTCCTGCACTTGCGTCCGTATAGAGCCTCATAAGGTGCCATACCAATACTCTCATGGAAGCTGTTGTTGTAAGCAAACTCACACAATGCTAGATGCGTATCCCATTCCTTCTCAAAGTTCAGCACGCTAGCTCGGAGCATATCCTCCAACGTCTGAATGGTACGCTCCGACTGTCCATCAGTCTGGGGGTGGTATGCCGTACTAAAACTCAGCTTCGTGCCCATAGCTTCCTGAAATGCTCTCCAGAATGAAGATACAAAACGACTATCTCGATCCGACACAATCGATACTGGGGTGCCATGCAATCTGACTATCTCGTCAACAAACTTCCTGGCCATCTCCGTGAATGTCATCCCTTTCTTGAACGGAAGGAAATGCGCTGACTTGGTCAATCTGTCCACTACGACCCAGATCGCATTATTCTTCCTACTGGTCGGCGGAAAACCGGAAACAAAATCCATCGTAATGTGCTCCCACTTCCACTGCGGAGTGTGCAATGGATGCAATGATCCTGGAGGTCGCTGATGATCCGCTTTCACCCTCTGACAGGTCAAACATCGAGCTACGAACCCTGCGATCTCCCGCTTCATATTGTTCCACCAAAATCTGTCCTTCAAGTTCCGGTACATCTTCGTACTCCCGGGATGCATCGCATATCGGGCATCGTGCGCATCTGTCATCAATTTCTCTTTCAACTCATCCACAGCGGGAACACACAATCTGTTCCTGAAGTACAAAACTCCATCCACCACGCTGAAATCCGGTCGATCTGTAATCCGATCTCTGAACTTCACCAGGAGGGGGTCCTCAAACTGGCGATCCTTGATCTGCTGAATCACCTCAGGCTGAAACACGACGGTAGTAGCTAATGTCACCAATCCACCTACCATCTGAACCTCAACAGGCTGATCACGCACAAGCATATAAAATCCTGCCAACACCTGAAGACTGTCTGTCCTCCTGCTGAGTGCATCTGCAACTACATTGCCTTTGCCTGGGTGGTACTTGATCGGAAAGTCGTAATCTTTGATAAACTCCAACCATCTCCGCTGTCTCATATTCAAGTCATGCTGATCAAACAAGTACTGCAGACTGTGATGATCGGAATGGACCTCAAACTTCACACCGTACAGGTAATGTCGCCACAACTTCAATGCAAATACAATGGCTGCTAACTCCAAGTCATGTGTGGCATAGTTCTTCTCATGTTCTTTTAACTGTCTGGATCCATAGGCAATCACCTTCTGATTCTGCATCAGTACACAGCCTAGTCCAACTCTAGAGGCATCTGAGTAAATCATGAATCCCTCACTACCATTCGGGAGAGTCAACACTGGCGCCGTAGTGAGCTTTTCCTTCAACATCTGAAAACTACGCTCACACTTCTCTGTCCACTCATACGGGACCTTCTTCCGAGTCAACTGAGTCAGCGGGGCTGAGATCTTCGAGAAATCCTGCACAAACCTGCGGTAATATCCCGCCAAGCCCAGAAAACTCCGAATCTCCGTCACTGATCTAGGACGGGGCCAATGGACTACTGCCTCAATCTTAGCTGGATCCACCATCAATCCATCTCTAGAAATCACATGTCCCAAAAATGCAACTTGCTCTAGCCAGAAATCACATTTAGCCAACTTTGCATACAACTTGTGATCTCGAAGCAGCTGCAATGCCTTCCTCAGATGGTCTGTATGTTCCTCAGCAGTCTTCGAATAGACCAATATGTCATCTATAAAAACCACAACGAACTGGTCCAAGAAGGAAGTAAACACCCTGTTCATCAACGCCATAAAAGCTGCGGGTGCGTTCGTCAAACCAAACGGCATGACAAGGAACTCGTAGTGTCCATACCGAGTCCTGAAAGCTGTCTTAGGAACATCCTCATCCTTCACCCTGAGCTGGTGATATCCTGACCTCAAGTCAATCTTAGAGAAGTAAGCTGCACCCTGAAGTTGATCGAACAACTCATCAATCCTAGGCAATGGATATTTGTTCTTGATAGTCACTTTGTTCAACTGCCTGTAGTCAATGCACATCCGGAAACTGCCATCCTTCTTCTTGACAAACAATACAGGTGCTCCCCAAGGTGAAACACTCGGGCGTATAAACCCCTTATCCAACAAATCCTGCAACTGTTTCTTTAATTCCAACAACTCTGCAGGTGCCATACGATATGGAGCTCTACTGATGGGTGCTGTACCTGGCATCAAATCAATCGCAAACTCTATCTCTCGAGCTGGTGGTAACCCTGGCACATCCTCCGGAAAGACATCCGGGAACTCGCTGACTACTGGAATCTCGCTGAGCTGTCGCTGATCTTTCTTCTCTGAAATGAATGCAAGAAATCCTTCACATCCCCTACGAAGCATCCTGTCTGCCTTACAAGCAGATATCACACGCCTGGGACACTTCGTCTGGCTGCCCTCAAATCGGAATCCGCTGCCTAAATCAAAATAAATAGCCTTGCTGTAGCAATTGATACACGCATGATATCTCGCAAGCCAGTCCATACCAAGAATCACATCAAAATCCAGTGTCGTGAGCAACACGAGGTCTACTGGGAGCTGATGACCAGCTATCCGCACATCACACTGAGGGTAAAACACATTGCACTCCACCCGCTTACCAACCGGAGTGGATACCAACAACAAGTATGGAAGTAGTGTGGGTCGCTGTCGAAGCTGCACAGCAAAATGGGGTGCTACGTACGAACGCGTAGACCCGGAGTCAAATAAAGCTAAAGCTTCTGCATCGGAAATTAAAATTTTACCTTCCACTACCGTGGCCTCCTCCGCGCCCTCATGCGTAGCAGCATAGGCTCGGGCTGTCTGGCGATTCGGCTTCTGACCTGGGCGAGCTGGCTGAGATCTGCCCTGTGCTGTAGGTCCTGTCTGTCTCGTCTGTGGAGGGGACTGAAACTTCGGGCATTGGGCCCGCCTGTGGTCCGTAGAGCCACACCCGAAACAAGCCCCACTCTTCCTCCAACATCTGTCGGTGGGGTGATCCTTCCCACAGTGACCGCAAATCCCCTGAGCACTGCTCGAACTGCCCTGCTTACCCTTGAACTTCTTCTGGAACTGACTTCTGCCACTGAAACCTGCTGCCCTCTTAGCCTCTGTTCGCTCCTCCTCAAAGATGGCCTCTGCATCATAAGCCCTGTCAATAGCGTCATCCAAGGTAGCCGGCCACATACAAGCAACCACGTGGCGTTTATGTCTCGGATTTAGGCCGTTGACGAAGCGAGTCACCTTCTTATGCTCCGTGTTCACCATATCCTCTGCGAAATGAGACAACTCTGTAAACCTGTGTACATAATCTGCAACTGACATCTGTCTCTGCTGAAGGTTGAAGAATTCCACTTCCTTGGCTCGCTGAATATGGAGAGGCATGAACTTACGACGGAATTGCTGCTTGAAGGTCTCCCAAACTGTGGCACTGGGCATAGTCTGAAATGAGGTCTTAACACTCCTCCACCATGTCTTGGCTACACTCCGAAGCATAGAGGCTGTGAGAACTACCTTCTGCTTGTTACTGCACACGATCGTATCAAAAAGCTCTTCAGTCTGCTCCAACCATTGCTCCGCCTGCAATGCATCCTCTATCCCATGAAACTCGGTCGCCCCTCGCTTACGGAACTTGTCGAAAAGAGCATTAGGATCTGATTCCTTGGGCTGGAAAATCACTTGCTGATCTATACGGGGTGATGCTACTGCGGCAGCCTGACTCTGCCTATCTACCATGGATGCCATCTGTGCCTGTAATGACTGCATAGACTGCATCATCATCATCATCCGCTCCTCACTACTGATGTGTGGGGGTACTGATCCACTATCACCGTTATGGCCCTGTTGATTCTCATCCCGAGATCCTGATCCTGATGCCATCCTGCAAAAGGAAAAGAAACACAACACACAAATATAATATACCCTGAGTTAGTCAAACCCCAAATCAACATATGAGACTTCGAGTCAAATAGTTGATAGCGTTATCTCACCACGATCTTAGATGCCTACATGCTTATAACTAGCATGCTCTGATACCATACAATACGTATGTCACGACCCGAGCCCAGAATTCGGGGGTTAGCGAAAAGCTAAACCTGTGACACACGTACTCCCGTGCACGTGCACCCAAACCCAGTCCAGATGCACGCACACAAGGGATCTAACACGTGCGAACTAAGCGTACGCGGAAGCTGTACATATCATAGCAAGCAACAAAGGAAAATAAAATAGCGGAAGCCAAAGCAAATACGAAACGGAAAAGACAAAGACAAATACACTGAGATAAAACCGAATACACACCAAAATCAATATACACAAAATATACATAATACAAGTCCAAAGTCCAAGGTCCAAATACAAGTTCTCAAAAATCAAAACGCAAAATAAAAGCCACTGGTATGCATGCACGCACTTGGCAGAAGTGATCAGGCCCACTCTGCCAAACCGGAGGGTGCCTCTACCCTCGCCCCTGCAGCCTCCTCGACCGCCGGGGAGCTGGGCAAGGTATCTGTGCCTGCAACACCACAGACAACACAAATGAATACAACGATCCAGCAATTATAAGTAACAGGAAAGAAACACGCATAGTATCAAAGCGAATGAAATAGGGACAGAAGATTAAATACAGAGTCCATCTTAGTATGCTAAGCAAATCGTGCATAGGAGTAAAACATGATAATGGAATCAAAACATAGAATACTGAACTAGTTGGCTACTACGTTAACCATGTTCTCTCCAAAAGAGAGCAGAGCAGAGCAGAGCAGAGAACACCGCTGTCCAGGCCAAAGGTACAAGCGGGTCTCGGTTTCCTGGGTTCCGGGGTCCCAAGACAAAGCAACACTGCAGTTAAAACAGAGATACAGAGATCTACGCCAGAGGTAACCCCGTCGGGTATCCTAGGGCTGAGGCTGAGTAGAGCCAGACTAATACCAATCAAATCAAAGCTAAAGAAAGGGAGATTATCCGCTTTGGACTCACCGATGACAAGGACCGGATCTTATCCTCACGTATTAACCTCTGGGCAGAGCCACCAGGGAATACCCAAAAATCAGAGATATACAAAGCCAGAGAATATACAAAGCATAGCATAGATCAAAACATAGTACAGAGCGAAGAATAATACAGATATACAGAACGAAAGCAAAATGACTGAGGAATGCATAACATAGATTAACAGAACAGAGGGCAAAACCATAAACAATATGCAATGCATCTCAGATTAATACGGATTCAAGGTTTATTACAAGCCAAGTCTAATCTAGTTGCATCACTGTCACTAACCGTGCATGTTGATGTAGTTTTAAGTTATTCGATGCACCGTTGCCATCCTAGTGTTGCAATATAATCTGTGCGTGCACCGACGTCCCTTAAACCAACACCCATGGGAAGGTGCTTAACAATGAGCAACACTCACATGAATAAGTCACAGCCTAACAGACTATTCATGCGCTCCAAAGAATCCATTTGGGCCGGTTTACGGGTATGGTTCACCTGTATTTGAGCCCTACAAGGTCACACCATTAGCCTAAGTTTAACTGATATTTTACAGGTCTTACGGTTTAGCCATGGGTGACCTACGGCTTAGCCGTGGCATCCTACGGCGTAGCCGCAATATGCACTACGGCTTAGCCGTGGTTCCCTTCAGAACACGGCTAAACTGTCAGCTTTTCCACCTCTGATCTGATACATCTCACGGCTGAGCTACGGTGGAGTCCACGGCTTAGCCGTAAACCATCACGGCTTAGCCGTAGCCTCACCGTAAGAACACTGATATCAGAAAAGTTTCGACTGATCAGAGATTAAATCCACGGCTTAGATACGGTTTGGTTCACGGTTAGCTTACGGCTCAGCCGTAGGACAAATTACGGCTTAGCCGTAGCCTAGCCGTAGAACAAACTCGAATTTGTCACTCTCTGGAATCTAAGCCGTACAGGGTTACGGCTTAGCCGTACAATGCAGAACACGAATTCGGGAAGATTACAGAAACGAAATTTTGATACAGAAACTGAATAAAACAAGCTCAACTGATTCTCATAGCTTAGAAAATGGCTGTAAAACATGCTAAACAAAGAATAAGAGTGAATCAAAGCCATCAACAAACACCCATATGTGTTATCAAAGCCTGTACTTATACTTGCCTCAAATCTGACAAATCCTCTGAAATCAAGCTCCAAGCAACTAAAATCAAAACAAATCAAAGCAATCACACATGCATGAGATGAAGACAAAGCAACAGAGAATGGGAGAAGCAATTGGAGAAGAAGAAGGGAGAGTTGGGAGAGAACCCACTTACCACCAAAGCCACAGGGAGAATGGAGAAACCCAAATCAAAGAAGGGAATAGCAACCCAATCGAAAGACCCAATCGAAGAGAGAGAGAGAAGAAGAGAAAACAGAATTGAAGAGGAAGAAGAACGTGGCTACCGAATTCTCCTTGCATGCAGCCGATCGAGACAAATGGTTAAAAGGAGAATGACACCTGGAGCTGAATTACTTATATAGGTTTTGTAGTTTTAAAACAAGGTCCAATGGGTTTAAGCGATTTACAGATTAAGTCACACGAAGGTCCAACTTCTCCAATTGACTCCAAACGGTTCTGACACAGTTACGGAAATTGTCGAGCTCAACGAAATACACATGCTGACACCAAGATGATGCAAAGATGATATGAGCAAAGCAAAAGCAAAATTACGAAAAAGGGCTTAGAACTACCTATTCCAGGTCAAAGGTCACTCAACTACCTATCCATGACCCAAAACAAGTCCAAAAGAAATAAACAAAACAAAACACACACTAATGAGCCACTAATCCGGCTCAAAGGGGATCGGAGTGTTACACAATCTGAGATGGGTTGGGTCCACCTGACCCAACTCACATGTGCAGAGAAGGATATGCGCGCGTTTCCTGAGGCAAGGACAGGGACCGCTGTCCCTGTTGTAGAGTGGTGGCGCGCTTGCTTTCTTTTCTTTTTTTTTATTGAAGCAGATTGCCCTTTCAGAAAAGACAACAAAAAAAATCTAGATCTACTCTAATCCACGGTGGTTCTGCAAAATCTGAACCGGTAGAATGCACTGCTCCAAGTTCTGATACCAACTGATGGATCCTGATGAGGAGACTCCATCATGCGGCCAGAGATATCTGTGCGTTCCGATGATGGGAAGCTCCGTGTATCTCTTCGCCTCTTGTCTTTTCCTACGGGAATGGAGAGAATAATAATAATCTAAACCCTAGGGCTCTCTTATCCTTATATGGACAAGTCCCAAAGAGTCACACTTACTAGAGACATCTTCCACTAGAAGCCTACATCTACTGATCCTGTTGGGAGTCTTATTATGGGGCCCAGATCAAGTCTTACACTAAAGTGGGATTGCAATCTCTATTGGCATCTGCCCTACTTGATCTGACGTGGGACTCATGGCATGCGGGCCACATGATTTCCTACAATCTCCCACTTGGCACGAATACCATGTACATCAAACATTTCTCAGTCCCATACGCATCACATGCCTTGCAAAAACATCTGTAGGCAAAGCCTTGGTGAGAGCATCAGCCATCAATTATTTTGAAGGCACATAGAAAATTTCTATATCATTCTTTTCAGCCTTCTCTTTAACAAAGTGATATTTTACTTCAACATGTTTTGATCAGTTGTTAATCCTTTACTCATTCACCATAGAAATGGCTGACGAACTGTCTATGCTCATTGGGACATGCTCCTTCTCATTTATTACCTCCAAATCACACAGGAAGTATTTTAATGAAAGAGCCTCTTAGACTGTTGTGTTGCAAGCTATATACTTTGCTTCGGCTATTGATATAGCCGTGGAGGTTTGTTTCTTGTTACCCCAAGAAATTGCACCTCCTCTAAGGGTAAACACATAGCCGGTTGTTGACTTTCTCTGGTCTAAATTACCGGCTCAATCTACATTCGAGTAGCCGCGCAGTTCCAGGACTTCGCCTTGATAACATAGGTGAAGATTCACTGTTCCTTTGATGTACCGCAGAATCCTCTTAACTACATACCAATGCAGTAATCCTGGGTTACTTAGGAATCTGCTTACGAGACCCACGGCGAATGCAAGGTCTGGTCTCGTATACAACATGACATACATGATGCTGCCTACAATTTGAGCATAAGGTTTTGATCTCATTATTTCCCTATCCTGCTCATTTGTGGGTCCTTGATCGCTTAACAATTTTGTCCTCCTGCATATGGGAGTATCAATTGGTTTACACTTGGCCATATCAAACCTTCTCAACACAGTTTCCAAATAGGATCTCTGTGATAAAGTCAATATACTATTCGAACGATCACGGGTTTTTTTAGTGCTAAGGACATACTATGCCTCACCCATGTCTTTCATCTTGAATTTTGACTTTAACCATTATTTGATTTCATTTATGGCTTCCAATTTATTACTAGCGATCAAAATGTCATCCACATATAATGACAAATATAAATAACTACTCCCACTGCATTTAATATAGAAACATGTGTCTGCACTATTGGGATAAACCCTATTTCACATATGGCCTGATGAAAATTTCTATACCATTGTCTTGAGGCTTGTTTAAATCCATATAATGCCCTATTAAGTTTGTACACTTTGTCCTCGTGACCTTGCACCACAAAACCCTCGGGTTGTTTCATATAAATTTCTTCTTCTAATTCGCCGTTTAAGAATACAGTTTTCACATCCATCTGGTGCAATTCAAGGTCACGACATGCTACCAATGCTACTAAGGTGCGTATGGATTAGAATTTTACGACCGGAGTAAATGTCTCATCGTAATCTATTCCTTTCACTTGTGTGAATCCCTTAGCTACTAACCGTGCTTTATATTTATCCAAGGATCCATCCTTTTTAAATTTCTTTCTAAGAATCCATTTACATCCAATGGCTTTCCAATCTTTAGGTAGATCTACCAATTGCCATACTTGGTTCTTTTCAATTGATTCCATCTCCTCTCTCATAACTCTAGCCAACATTGTGCATCCTGCGATTTGACCGCTTGAGAGTAGGAGGTTGGATTCAAATCTTGCACGGTTTCCAATAAACTACAATAATCATCTAGATATGCCGGTTGTTTCCTCACCAAATCGGTCTGCTAACTGGCTCATCGGGTTGTTCAATTACCTCAAGTGAGCTCTAGCCAGGAATTCTATGTCCAACGTCCTTTTCGTTGGAACCCCCACTTGCTTGAATACCTTGCACATAGAGATTTCATACAATTCCACACTTTGTGGTCTTACTCTAGGACTGACCGTCGAATCCTCAAGGAAAAAAACATTTCGGCATTCCATGATTATCCTATTATTGTGATCATACACATGATATCCTTTAGAATGTGATGGGTAGCGAACGAAAGAATAATTTCTCTTCGTTTTTGCTTGTAGTTTATGCCTTTCTTGTGGTGGCAGCAGGATGTGTACAGGGCAGCCCCAAACTCTCACATATTCTAATTTTGGTTTGGTACCAGTCCATAACTCATACAGGGTCTTGGGCACACTATTTAAAATATATTATGCAGTGTTTAATGCTTCTCCTCACAAATACAGCGGAAGACTCTCATAGCTGGTCATTGACCTTACCATATCCATTAAGGTCCTATTCCTCCTCTCAGCCATGCCATTTTGCTGTGGGGTATGTGGAACTGAATATTCATGAATGATTCCCTCACATGCACAATATTCTTTAAATAATTTGGAAGTGTATTCACCCTCTCTATCAGATCTAATCCTTTTTATTTTCTTATCATTTTGATTTTGGACTTTAGCAGCAAATGTTTAAAACATTTTTAAGGCCTCATGTTTATATTTAATTAGGTACACATATCCATATTTGTTGTAATCATCAATGAATGTGATGAAATACTCCTCTCCAGTTTTATTGTGCACATTCAATGGTCCACATATGTTTGAATGAATTATGGTCAATATTTCAGAACTCCTAGTTCCTTTTGGAAATGGTTTCTTGACCATCTTTCCACTTATACATGGTTTACATATAGGGTACTTAACTTTACCCAGGTCTGGTAAAAGTCCATCTTTAACCATTCTACTAATTCTGTTTTTATTAATGTGGCTCAATCTCAAATGCCATAACATTGCCAAATCATTCATGCATATATTCATACACATAGAATAATCAGAAGTGAACTTTATTTCATTATGAAGAATATCCAACAAATACAATTTTTCAGAAAGAAAACTGTCACGACCCGAGCCCAGAATTCGGGGGTTAGCGAAAAGCTAAACCTGTGACACACGTACTCCCGTGCACGTGCACCCAAACCCAGTCCAGATGCACGCACACAAGGGATCTAACACGTGCGAACTAAGCGTACGCGGAAGCTGTACATATCATAGCAAGCAACAAAGGAAAATAAAATAGCGGAAGCCAAAGCAAATACGAAACGGAAAAGACAAAGACAAATACACTGAGATAAAACCGAATACACACCAAAATCAATATACACAAAATATACATAATACAAGTCCAAAGTCCAAGGTCCAAATACAAGTTCTCAAAAATCAAAACGCAAAATAAAAGCCACTGGTATGCATGCACGCACTTGGCAGAAGTGATCAGGCCCACTCTGCCAAACCGGAGGGTGCCTCTACCCTCGCCCCTGCAGCCTCCTCGACCGCCGGGGAGCTGGGCAAGGTATCTGTGCCTGCAACACCACAGACAACACAAATGAATACAACGATCCAGCAATTATAAGTAACAGGAAAGAAACACGCATAGTATCAAAGCGAATGAAATAGGGACAGAAGATTAAATACAGAGTCCATCTTAGTATGCTAAGCAAATCGTGCATAGGAGTAAAACATGATAATGGAATCAAAACATAGAATACTGAACTAGTTGGCTACTACGTTAACCATGTTCTCTCCAAAAGAGAGCAGAGCAGAGCAGAGCAGAGAACACCGCTGTCCAGGCCAAAGGTACAAGCGGGTCTCGGTTTCCTGGGTTCCGGGGTCCCAAGACAAAGCAACACTGCAGTTAAAACAGAGATACAGAGATCTACGCCAGAGGTAACCCCGTCGGGTATCCTAGGGCTGAGGCTGAGTAGAGCCAGACTAATACCAATCAAATCAAAGCTAAAGAAAGGGAGATTATCCGCTTTGGACTCACCGATGACAAGGACCGGATCTTATCCTCACGTATTAACCTCTGGGCAGAGCCACCAGGGAATACCCAAAAATCAGAGATATACAAAGCCAGAGAATATACAAAGCATAGCATAGATCAAAACATAGTACAGAGCGAAGAATAATACAGATATACAGAACGAAAGCAAAATGACTGAGGAATGCATAACATAGATTAATAGAACAGAGGGCAAAACCATAAACAATATGCAATGCATCTCAGATTAATACGGATTCAAGGTTTATTACAAGCCAAGTCTAATCTAGTTGCATCACTGTCACTAACCGTGCATGTTGATGTAGTTTTAAGTTATTCGATGCACCGTTGCCATCCTAGTGTTGCAATATAATCTGTGCGTGCACCGACGTCCCTTAAACCAACACCCATGGGAAGGTGCTTAACAATGAGCAACACTCACATGAATAAGTCACAGCCTAACAGACTATTCATGCGCTCCAAAGAATCCATTTGGGCCGGTTTACGGGTATGGTTCACCTGTATTTGAGCCCTACAAGGTCACACCATTAGCCTAAGTTTAACTGATATTTTACAGGTCTTACGGTTTAGCCATGGGTGACCTACGGCTTAGCCGTGGCATCCTACGGCGTAGCCGCAATATGCACTACGGCTTAGCCGTGGTTCCCTTCAGAACACGGCTAAACTGTCAGCTTTTCCACCTCTGATCTGATACATCTCACGGCTGAGCTACGGTGGAGTCCACGGCTTAGCCGTAAACCATCACGGCTTAGCCGTAGCCTCACCGTAAGAACACTGATATCAGAAAAGTTTCGACTGATCAGAGATTAAATCCACGGCTTAGATACGGTTTGGTTCACGGTTAGCTTACGGCTCAGCCGTAGGACAAATTACGGCTTAGCCGTAGCCTAGCCGTAGAACAAACTCGAATTTGTCACTCTCTGGAATCTAAGCCGTACAGGGTTACGGCTTAGCCGTACAATGCAGAACACGAATTCGGGAAGATTACAGAAACGAAATTTTGATACAGAAACTGAATAAAACAAGCTCAACTGATTCTCATAGCTTAGAAAATGGCTGTAAAACATGCTAAACAAAGAATAAGAGTGAATCAAAGCCATCAAACAAACACCCATATGTGTTATCAAAGCCTGTACTTATACTTGCCTCAAATCTGACAAATCCTCTGAAATCAAGCTCCAAGCAACTAAAATCAAAACAAATCAAAGCAATCACACATGCATGAGATGAAGACAAAGCAACAGAGAATGGGAGAAGCAATTGGAGAAGAAGAAGGGAGAGTTGGGAGAGAACCCACTTACCACCAAAGCCACAGGGAGAATGGAGAAACCCAAATCAAAGAAGGGAATAGCAACCCAATCGAAAGACCCAATCGAAGAGAGAGAGAGAAGAAGAGAAAACAGAATTGAAGAGGAAGAAGAACGTGGCTACCGAATTCTCCTTGCATGCAGCCGATCGAGACAAATGGTTAAAAGGAGAATGACACCTGGAGCTGAATTACTTATATAGGTTTTGTAGTTTTAAAACAAGGTCCAATGGGTTTAAGCGATTTACAGATTAAGTCACACGAAGGTCCAACTTCTCCAATTGACTCCAAACGGTTCTGACACAGTTACGGAAATTGTCGAGCTCAACGAAATACACATGCTGACACCAAGATGATGCAAAGATGATATGAGCAAAGCAAAAGCAAAATTACGAAAAAGGGCTTAGAACTACCTATTCCAGGTCAAAGGTCACTCAACTACCTATCCATGACCCAAAACAAGTCCAAAAGAAATAAACAAAACAAAACACACACTAATGAGCCACTAATCCGGCTCAAAGGGGATCGGAGTGTTACACAATCTGAGATGGGTTGGGTCCACCTGACCCAACTCACATGTGCAGAGAAGGATATGCGCGCGTTTCCTGAGGCAAGGACAGGGACCGCTGTCCCTGTTGTAGAGTGGTGGCGCGCTTGCTTTCTTTTCTTTTTTTTTATTGAAGCAGATTGCCCTTTCAGAAAAGACAACAAAAAAAATCTAGATCTACTCTAATCCACGGTGGTTCTGCAAAATCTGAACCGGTAGAATGCACTGCTCCAAGTTCTGATACCAACTGATGGATCCTGATGAGGAGACTCCATCATGCGGCCAGAGATATCTGTGCGTTCCGATGATGGGAAGCTCCGTGTATCTCTTCGCCTCTTGTCTTTTCCTACGGGAATGGAGAGAATAATAATAATCTAAACCCTAGGGCTCTCTTATCCTTATATGGACAAGTCCCAAAGAGTCACACTTACTAGAGACATCTTCCACTAGAAGCCTACATCTACTGATCCTGTTGGGAGTCTTATTATGGGGCCCAGATCAAGTCTTACACTAAAGTGGGATTGCAATCTCTATTGGCATCTGCCCTACTTGATCTGACGTGGGACTCATGGCATGCGGGCCACATGATTTCCTACAATCTCCCACTTGGCACGAATACCATGTACATCAAACATTTCTCAGTCCCATACGCATCACATGCCTTGCAAAAACATCTGTAGGCAAAGCCTTGGTGAGAGCATCAGCCATCAATTATTTTGAAGGCACATAGAAAATTTCTATATCATTCTTTTCAGCCTTCTCTTTAACAAAGTGATATTTTACTTCAACATGTTTTGATCAGTTGTTAATCCTTTACTCATTCACCATAGAAATGGCTGACGAACTGTCTATGCTCATTGGGACATGCTCCTTCTCATTTATTACCTCCAAATCACACAGGAAGTATTTTAATGAAAGAGCCTCTTAGACTGTTGTGTTGCAAGCTATATACTTTGCTTCGGCTATTGATATAGCCGTGGAGGTTTGTTTCTTGTTACCCCAAGAAATTGCACCTCCTCTAAGGGTAAACACATAGCCGGTTGTTGACTTTCTCTGGTCTAAATTACCGGCTCAATCTACATTCGAGTAGCCGCGCAGTTCCAGGACTTCGCCTTGATAACATAGGTGAAGATTCACTGTTCCTTTGATGTACCGCAGAATCCTCTTAACTACATACCAATGCAGTAATCCTGGGTTACTTAGGAATCTGCTTACGAGACCCACGGCGAATGCAAGGTCTGGTCTCGTATACAACATGACATACATGATGCTGCCTACAATTTGAGCATAAGGTTTTGATCTCATTATTTCCCTATCCTGCTCATTTGTGGGTCCTTGATCGCTTAACAATTTTGTCCTCCTGCATATGGGAGTATCAATTGGTTTACACTTGGCCATATCAAACCTTCTCAACACAGTTTCCAAATAGGATCTCTGTGATAAAGTCAATATACTATTCGAACGATCACGGGTTTTTTTAGTGCTAAGGACATACTATGCCTCACCCATGTCTTTCATCTTGAATTTTGACTTTAACCATTATTTGATTTCATTTATGGCTTCCAATTTATTACTAGCGATCAAAATGTCATCCACATATAATGACAAATATAAATAACTACTCCCACTGCATTTAATATAGAAACATGTGTCTGCACTATTGGGATAAACCCTATTTCACATATGGCCTGATGAAAATTTCTATACCATTGTCTTGAGGCTTGTTTAAATCCATATAATGCCCTATTAAGTTTGTACACTTTGTCCTCGTGACCTTGCACCACAAAACCCTCGGGTTGTTTCATATAAATTTCTTCTTCTAATTCGCCGTTTAAGAATACAGTTTTCACATCCATCTGGTGCAATTCAAGGTCACGACATGCTACCAATGCTACTAAGGTGCGTATGGATTAGAATTTTACGACCGGAGTAAATGTCTCATCGTAATCTATTCCTTTCACTTGTGTGAATCCCTTAGCTACTAACCGTGCTTTATATTTATCCAAGGATCCATCCTTTTTAAATTTCTTTCTAAGAATCCATTTACATCCAATGGCTTTCCAATCTTTAGGTAGATCTACCAATTGCCATACTTGGTTCTTTTCAATTGATTCCATCTCCTCTCTCATAACTCTAGCCAACATTGTGCATCCTGCGATTTGACCGCTTGAGAGTAGGAGGTTGGATTCAAATCTTGCACGGTTTCCAATAAACTACAATAATCATCTAGATATGCCGGTTGTTTCCTCACCAAATCGGTCTGCTAACTGGCTCATCGGGTTGTTCAATTACCTCAAGTGAGCTCTAGCCAGGAATTCTATGTCCAACGTCCTTTTCGTTGGAACCCCCACTTGCTTGAATACCTTGCACATAGAGATTTCATACAATTCCACACTTTGTGGTCTTACTCTAGGACTGACCGTCGAATCCTCAAGGAAAAAAACATTTCGGCATTCCATGATTATCCTATTATTGTGATCATACACATGATATCCTTTAGAATGTGATGGGTAGCGAACGAAAGAATAATTTCTCTTCGTTTTTGCTTGTAGTTTATGCCTTTCTTGTGGTGGCAGCAGGATGTGTACAGGGCAGCCCCAAACTCTCACATATTCTAATTTTGGTTTGGTACCAGTCCATAACTCATACAGGGTCTTGGGCACACTATTTAAAATATATTATGCAGTGTTTAATGCTTCTCCTCACAAATACAGCGGAAGACTCTCATAGCTGGTCATTGACCTTACCATATCCATTAAGGTCCTATTCCTCCTCTCAGCCATGCCATTTTGCTGTGGGGTATGTGGAACTGAATATTCATGAATGATTCCCTCACATGCACAATATTCTTTAAATAATTTGGAAGTGTATTCACCCTCTCTATCAGATCTAATCCTTTTTATTTTCTTATCATTTTGATTTTGGACTTTAGCAGCAAATGTTTAAAACATTTTTAAGGCCTCATGTTTATATTTAATTAGGTACACATATCC
The DNA here is from genome assembly GCA_037013555.1 of Sextonia rubra. Taxonomy (NCBI): domain Eukaryota; kingdom Viridiplantae; phylum Streptophyta; class Magnoliopsida; order Laurales; family Lauraceae; genus Sextonia; species Sextonia rubra. The sequence continues at coordinate 16,481,051 of JASUAD010000011.1, forward strand.
ATATTTGTTGTAATCATCAATGAATGTGATGAAATACTCCTCTCCAGTTTTATTGTGCACATTCAATGGTCCACATATGTTTGAATGAATTATGGTCAATATTTCAGAACTCCTAGTTCCTTTTGGAAATGGTTTCTTGACCATCTTTCCACTTATACATGGTTTACATATAGGGTACTTAACTTTACCCAGGTCTGGTAAAAGTCCATCTTTAACCATTCTACTAATTCTGTTTTTATTAATGTGGCTCAATCTCAAATGCCATAACATTGCCAAATCATTCATGCATATATTCATACACATAGAATAATCAGAAGTGAACTTTATTTCATTATGAAGAATATCCAACAAATACAATTTTTCAGAAAGAAAACTGTCACGACCCGAGCCCAGAATTCGGGGGTTAGCGAAAAGCTAAACCTGTGACACACGTACTCCCGTGCACGTGCACCCAAACCCAGTCCAGATGCACGCACACAAGGGATCTAACACGTGCGAACTAAGCGTACGCGGAAGCTGTACATATCATAGCAAGCAACAAAGGAAAATAAAATAGCGGAAGCCAAAGCAAATACGAAACGGAAAAGACAAAGACAAATACACTGAGATAAAACCGAATACACACCAAAATCAATATACACAAAATATACATAATACAAGTCCAAAGTCCAAGGTCCAAATACAAGTTCTCAAAAATCAAAACGCAAAATAAAAGCCACTGGTATGCATGCACGCACTTGGCAGAAGTGATCAGGCCCACTCTGCCAAACCGGAGGGTGCCTCTACCCTCGCCCCTGCAGCCTCCTCGACCGCCGGGGAGCTGGGCAAGGTATCTGTGCCTGCAACACCACAGACAACACAAATGAATACAACGATCCAGCAATTATAAGTAACAGGAAAGAAACACGCATAGTATCAAAGCGAATGAAATAGGGACAGAAGATTAAATACAGAGTCCATCTTAGTATGCTAAGCAAATCGTGCATAGGAGTAAAACATGATAATGGAATCAAAACATAGAATACTGAACTAGTTGGCTACTACGTTAACCATGTTCTCTCCAAAAGAGAGCAGAGCAGAGCAGAGCAGAGAACACCGCTGTCCAGGCCAAAGGTACAAGCGGGTCTCGGTTTCCTGGGTTCCGGGGTCCCAAGACAAAGCAACACTGCAGTTAAAACAGAGATACAGAGATCTACGCCAGAGGTAACCCCGTCGGGTATCCTAGGGCTGAGGCTGAGTAGAGCCAGACTAATACCAATCAAATCAAAGCTAAAGAAAGGGAGATTATCCGCTTTGGACTCACCGATGACAAGGACCGGATCTTATCCTCACGTATTAACCTCTGGGCAGAGCCACCAGGGAATACCCAAAAATCAGAGATATACAAAGCCAGAGAATATACAAAGCATAGCATAGATCAAAACATAGTACAGAGCGAAGAATAATACAGATATACAGAACGAAAGCAAAATGACTGAGGAATGCATAACATAGATTAATAGAACAGAGGGCAAAACCATAAACAATATGCAATGCATCTCAGATTAATACGGATTCAAGGTTTATTACAAGCCAAGTCTAATCTAGTTGCATCACTGTCACTAACCGTGCATGTTGATGTAGTTTTAAGTTATTCGATGCACCGTTGCCATCCTAGTGTTGCAATATAATCTGTGCGTGCACCGACGTCCCTTAAACCAACACCCATGGGAAGGTGCTTAACAATGAGCAACACTCACATGAATAAGTCACAGCCTAACAGACTATTCATGCGCTCCAAAGAATCCATTTGGGCCGGTTTACGGGTATGGTTCACCTGTATTTGAGCCCTACAAGGTCACACCATTAGCCTAAGTTTAACTGATATTTTACAGGTCTTACGGTTTAGCCATGGGTGACCTACGGCTTAGCCGTGGCATCCTACGGCGTAGCCGCAATATGCACTACGGCTTAGCCGTGGTTCCCTTCAGAACACGGCTAAACTGTCAGCTTTTCCACCTCTGATCTGATACATCTCACGGCTGAGCTACGGTGGAGTCCACGGCTTAGCCGTAAACCATCACGGCTTAGCCGTAGCCTCACCGTAAGAACACTGATATCAGAAAAGTTTCGACTGATCAGAGATTAAATCCACGGCTTAGATACGGTTTGGTTCACGGTTAGCTTACGGCTCAGCCGTAGGACAAATTACGGCTTAGCCGTAGCCTAGCCGTAGAACAAACTCGAATTTGTCACTCTCTGGAATCTAAGCCGTACAGGGTTACGGCTTAGCCGTACAATGCAGAACACGAATTCGGGAAGATTACAGAAACGAAATTTTGATACAGAAACTGAATAAAACAAGCTCAACTGATTCTCATAGCTTAGAAAATGGCTGTAAAACATGCTAAACAAAGAATAAGAGTGAATCAAAGCCATCAAACAAACACCCATATGTGTTATCAAAGCCTGTACTTATACTTGCCTCAAATCTGACAAATCCTCTGAAATCAAGCTCCAAGCAACTAAAATCAAAACAAATCAAAGCAATCACACATGCATGAGATGAAGACAAAGCAACAGAGAATGGGAGAAGCAATTGGAGAAGAAGAAGGGAGAGTTGGGAGAGAACCCACTTACCACCAAAGCCACAGGGAGAATGGAGAAACCCAAATCAAAGAAGGGAATAGCAACCCAATCGAAAGACCCAATCGAAGAGAGAGAGAGAAGAAGAGAAAACAGAATTGAAGAGGAAGAAGAACGTGGCTACCGAATTCTCCTTGCATGCAGCCGATCGAGACAAATGGTTAAAAGGAGAATGACACCTGGAGCTGAATTACTTATATAGGTTTTGTAGTTTTAAAACAAGGTCCAATGGGTTTAAGCGATTTACAGATTAAGTCACACGAAGGTCCAACTTCTCCAATTGACTCCAAACGGTTCTGACACAGTTACGGAAATTGTCGAGCTCAACGAAATACACATGCTGACACCAAGATGATGCAAAGATGATATGAGCAAAGCAAAAGCAAAATTACGAAAAAGGGCTTAGAACTACCTATTCCAGGTCAAAGGTCACTCAACTACCTATCCATGACCCAAAACAAGTCCAAAAGAAATAAACAAAACAAAACACACACTAATGAGCCACTAATCCGGCTCAAAGGGGATCGGAGTGTTACATCCTCCCCCACTAGGAATCATTCCGTCCTCGGAATGACTACCTACCTGCGCAAAGAGCTGGGGGTACTGGCGCGCTAGCTGCTCCTCTAGCTCCCAAGTAGCCTCATCCGGACCGTGATGCTCCCACAACACTTTAACCCATCTGATAGTCCTGGTACGGAGAATCTGCTCTCGTGTCCCAACGATGCGAAGCGGACGCTCAACGTAAGTCGCAGTAGGCTGAATCTGAATATCATCATAACGAATCACATGGCTCGGATCTGGCACATACTTACGGAGCATCGACACATGGAACACATCGTGAACACCGGAGAACTCAACTGGAAGTGTCAACCGATAGGCTAAATCTCCAACTCGGCTCTTGACTTCAAACGGTCCTACATATCTTGGAGCTAACTTACCCTTCTGACCAAATCGAACTGTGCCCTTCATCGGGGAAACTTTAAGAAATACCCAATCTCCGACTTGGAATGCCAAAGGTCTCCTCCGAGTATCAGCATAGCTCTTCTGCCTGGACCGAGCAATCTTCAGATTCTCTATCACTTTCTGCACTTTCTCTGTCGTCTCAGCAATGATCGTCGGACCATGGAAACTTCTAGTTCCAACTTCTTCCCAGCACACTGGGGTCCTGCACTTGCGTCCGTATAGAGCCTCATAAGGTGCCATACCAATACTCTCATGGAAGCTGTTGTTGTAAGCAAACTCACACAATGCTAGATGCGTATCCCATTCCTTCTCAAAGTTCAGCACGCTAGCTCGGAGCATATCCTCCAACGTCTGAATGGTACGCTCCGACTGTCCATCAGTCTGGGGGTGGTATGCCGTACTAAAACTCAGCTTCGTGCCCATAGCTTCCTGAAATGCTCTCCAGAATGAAGATACAAAACGACTATCTCGATCCGACACAATCGATACTGGGGTGCCATGCAATCTGACTATCTCGTCAACAAACTTCCTGGCCATCTCCGTGAATGTCATCCCTTTCTTGAACGGAAGGAAATGCGCTGACTTGGTCAATCTGTCCACTACGACCCAGATCGCATTATTCTTCCTACTGGTTGGCGGAAAACCGGAAACAAAATCCATCGTAATGTGCTCCCACTTCCACTGCGGAGTGTGCAATGGATGCAATGATCCTGGAGGTCGCTGATGATCCGCTTTCACCCTCTGACAGGTCAAACATCGAGCTACGAACCCTGCGATCTCCCGCTTCATATTGTTCCACCAAAATCTGTCCTTCAAGTTCCGGTACATCTTCGTACTCCCGGGATGCATCGCATATCGGGCATCGTGCGCATCTGTCATCAATTTCTCTTTCAACTCATCCACAGCGGGAACACACAATCTGTTCCTGAAGTACAAAACTCCATCCACCACGCTGAAATCCGGTCGATCTGTAATCCGATCTCTGAACTTCACCAGGAGGGGGTCCTCAAACTGGCGATCCTTGATCTGCTGAATCACCTCAGGCTGAAACACGACGGTAGTAGCTAATGTCACCAATCCACCTACCATCTGAACCTCAACAGGCTGATCACGCACAAGCATATAAAATCCTGCCAACACCTGAAGACTGTCTGTCCTCCTGCTGAGTGCATCTGCAACTACATTGCCTTTGCCTGGGTGGTACTTGATCGGAAAGTCGTAATCTTTGATAAACTCCAACCATCTCCGCTGTCTCATATTCAAGTCATGCTGATCAAACAAGTACTGCAGACTGTGATGATCGGAATGGACCTCAAACTTCACACCGTACAGGTAATGTCGCCACAACTTCAATGCAAATACAATGGCTGCTAACTCCAAGTCATGTGTGGCATAGTTCTTCTCATGTTCTTTTAACTGTCTGGATCCATAGGCAATCACCTTCTGATTCTGCATCAGTACACAGCCTAGTCCAACTCTAGAGGCATCTGAGTAAATCATGAATCCCTCACTACCATTCGGGAGAGTCAACACTGGCGCCGTAGTGAGCTTTTCCTTCAACATCTGAAAACTACGCTCACACTTCTCTGTCCACTCATACGGGACCTTCTTCCGAGTCAACTGAGTCAGCGGGGCTGAGATCTTCGAGAAATCCTGCACAAACCTGCGGTAATATCCCGCCAAGCCCAGAAAACTCCGAATCTCCGTCACTGATCTAGGACGGGGCCAATGGACTACTGCCTCAATCTTAGCTGGATCCACCATCAATCCATCTCTAGAAATCACATGTCCCAAAAATGCAACTTGCTCTAGCCAGAAATCACATTTAGCCAACTTTGCATACAACTTGTGATCTCGAAGCAGCTGCAATGCCTTCCTCAGATGGTCTGTATGTTCCTCAGCAGTCTTCGAATAGACCAATATGTCATCTATAAAAACCACAACGAACTGGTCCAAGAAGGAAGTAAACACCCTGTTCATCAACGCCATAAAAGCTGCGGGTGCGTTCGTCAAACCAAACGGCATGACAAGGAACTCGTAGTGTCCATACCGAGTCCTGAAAGCTGTCTTAGGAACATCCTCATCCTTCACCCTGAGCTGGTGATATCCTGACCTCAAGTCAATCTTAGAGAAGTAAGCTGCACCCTGAAGTTGATCGAACAACTCATCAATCCTAGGCAATGGATATTTGTTCTTGATAGTCACTTTGTTCAACTGCCTGTAGTCAATGCACATCCGGAAACTGCCATCCTTCTTCTTGACAAACAATACAGGTGCTCCCCAAGGTGAAACACTCGGGCGTATAAACCCCTTATCCAACAAATCCTGCAACTGTTTCTTTAATTCCAACAACTCTGCAGGTGCCATACGATATGGAGCTCTACTGATGGGTGCTGTACCTGGCATCAAATCAATCGCAAACTCTATCTCTCGAGCTGGTGGTAACCCTGGCACATCCTCCGGAAAGACATCCGGGAACTCGCTGACTACTGGAATCTCGCTGAGCTGTCGCTGATCTTTCTTCTCTGAAATGAATGCAAGAAATCCTTCACATCCCCTACGAAGCATCCTGTCTGCCTTACAAGCAGATATCACACGCCTGGGACACTTCGTCTGGCTGCCCTCAAATCGGAATCCGCTGCCTAAATCAAAATAAATAGCCTTGCTGTAGCAATTGATACACGCATGATATCTCGCAAGCCAGTCCATACCAAGAATCACATCAAAATCCAGTGTCGTGAGCAACACGAGGTCTACTGGGAGCTGATGACCAGCTATCCGCACATCACACTGAGGGTAAAACACATTGCACTCCACCCGCTTACCAACCGGAGTGGATACCAACAACAAGTATGGAAGTAGTGTGGGTCGCTGTCGAAGCTGCACAGCAAAATGGGGTGCTACGTACGAACGCGTAGACCCGGAGTCAAATAAAGCTAAAGCTTCTGCATCGGAAATTAAAATTTTACCTTCCACTACCGTGGCCTCCTCCGCGCCCTCATGCGTAGCAGCATAGGCTCGGGCTGTCTGGCGATTCGGCTTCTGACCTGGGCGAGCTGGCTGAGATCTGCCCTGTGCTGTAGGTCCTGTCTGTCTCGTCTGTGGAGGGGACTGAAACTTCGGGCATTGGGCCCGCCTGTGGTCCGTAGAGCCACACCCGAAACAAGCCCCACTCTTCCTCCAACATCTGTCGGTGGGGTGATCCTTCCCACAGTGACCGCAAATCCCCTGAGCACTGCTCGAACTGCCCTGCTTACCCTTGAACTTCTTCTGGAACTGACTTCTGCCACTGAAACCTGCTGCCCTCTTAGCCTCTGTTCGCTCCTCCTCAAAGATGGCCTCTGCATCATAAGCCCTGTCAATAGCGTCATCCAAGGTAGCCGGCCACATACAAGCAACCACGTGGCGTTTATGTCTCGGATTTAGGCCGTTGACGAAGCGAGTCACCTTCTTATGCTCCGTGTTCACCATATCCTCTGCGAAATGAGACAACTCTGTAAACCTGTGTACATAATCTGCAACTGACATCTGTCTCTGCTGAAGGTTGAAGAATTCCACTTCCTTGGCTCGCTGAATATGGAGAGGCATGAACTTACGACGGAATTGCTGCTTGAAGGTCTCCCAAACTGTGGCACTGGGCATAGTCTGAAATGAGGTCTTAACACTCCTCCACCATGTCTTGGCTACCCTCCGAAGCATAGAGGCTGTGAGAACTACCTTCTGCTTGTTACTGCACACGATCGTATCAAAAAGCTCTTCAGTCTGCTCCAACCATTGCTCCGCCTGCAATGCATCCTCTATCCCATGAAACTCGGTCGCCCCTCGCTTACGGAACTTGTCGAAAAGAGCATTAGGATCTGATTCCTTGGGCTGGAAAATCACTTGCTGATCTATACGGGGTGATGCTACTGCGGCAGCTTGACTCTGCCTATCTACCATGGATGCCATCTGTGCCTGTAATGACTGCATAGACTGCATCATCATCATCATCCGCTCCTCACTACTGATGTGTGGGGGTACTGATCCACTATCACCGTTATGGCCCTGTTGATTCTCATCCCGAGATCCTGATCCTGATGCCATCCTGCAAAAGGAAAAGAAACACAACACACAAATATAATATACCCTGAGTTAGTCAAACCCCAAATCAACATATGAGACTTCGAGTCAAATAGTTGATAGCGTTATCTCACCACGATCTTAGATGCCTACATGCTTATAACTAGCATGCTCTGATACCATACAATACGTATGTCACGACCCGAGCCCAGAATTCGGGGGTTAGCGAAAAGCTAAACCTGTGACACACGTACTCCCGTGCACGTGCACCCAAACCCAGTCCAGATGCACGCACACAAGGGATCTAACACGTGCGAACTAAGCGTACGCGGAAGCTGTACATATCATAGCAAGCAACAAAGGAAAATAAAATAGCGGAAGCCAAAGCAAATACGAAACGGAAAAGACAAAGACAAATACACTGAGATAAAACCGAATACACACCAAAATCAATATACACAAAATATACATAATACAAGTCCAAAGTCCAAGGTCCAAATACAAGTTCTCAAAAATCAAAACGCAAAATAAAAGCCACTGGTATGCATGCACGCACTTGGCAGAAGTGATCAGGCCCACTCTGCCAAACCGGAGGGTGCCTCTACCCTCGCCCCTGCAGCCTCCTCGACCGCCGGGGAGCTGGGCAAGGTATCTGTGCCTGCAACACCACAGACAACACAAATGAATACAACGATCCAGCAATTATAAGTAACAGGAAAGAAACACGCATAGTATCAAAGCGAATGAAATAGGGACAGAAGATTAAATACAGAGTCCATCTTAGTATGCTAAGCAAATCGTGCATAGGAGTAAAACATGATAATGGAATCAAAACATAGAATACTGAACTAGTTGGCTACTACGTTAACCATGTTCTCTCCAAAAGAGAGCAGAGCAGAGCAGAGCAGAGAACACCGCTGTCCAGGCCAAAGGTACAAGCGGGTCTCGGTTTCCTGGGTTCCGGGGTCCCAAGACAAAGCAACACTGCAGTTAAAACAGAGATACAGAGATCTACGCCAGAGGTAACCCCGTCGGGTATCCTAGGGCTGAGGCTGAGTAGAGCCAGACTAATACCAATCAAATCAAAGCTAAAGAAAGGGAGATTATCCGCTTTGGACTCACCGATGACAAGGACCGGATCTTATCCTCACGTATTAACCTCTGGGCAGAGCCACCAGGGAATACCCAAAAATCAGAGATATACAAAGCCAGAGAATATACAAAGCATAGCATAGATCAAAACATAGTACAGAGCGAAGAATAATACAGATATACAGAACGAAAGCAAAATGACTGAGGAATGCATAACATAGATTAACAGAACAGAGGGCAAAACCATAAACAATATGCAATGCATCTCAGATTAATACGGATTCAAGGTTTATTACAAGCCAAGTCTAATCTAGTTGCATCACTGTCACTAACCGTGCATGTTGATGTAGTTTTAAGTTATTCGATGCACCGTTGCCATCCTAGTGTTGCAATATAATCTGTGCGTGCACCGACGTTCCTTAAACCAACACCCATGGGAAGGTGCTTAACAATGAGCAACACTCACATGAATAAGTCACAGCCTAACAGACTATTCATGCGCTCCAAAGAATCCATTTGGGCCGGTTTACGGGTATGGTTCACCTGTATTTGAGCCCTACAAGGTCACACCATTAGCCTAAGTTTAACTGATATTTTACAGGTCTTACGGTTTAGCCATGGGTGACCTACGGCTTAGCCGTGGCATCCTACGGCGTAGCCGCAATATGCACTACGGCTTAGCCGTGGTTCCCTTCAGAACACGGCTAAACTGTCAGCTTTTCCACCTCTGATCTGATACATCTCACGGCTGAGCTACGGTGGAGTCCACGGCTTAGCCGTAAACCATCACGGCTTAGCCGTAGCCTCACCGTAAGAACACTGATATCAGAAAAGTTTCGACTGATCAGAGATTAAATCCACGGCTTAGATACGGTTTGGTTCACGGTTAGCTTACGGCTCAGCCGTAGGACAAATTACGGCTTAGCCGTAGCCTAGCCGTAGAACAAACTCGAATTTGTCACTCTCTGGAATCTAAGCCGTACAGGGTTACGGCTTAGCCGTACAATGCAGAACACGAATTCGGGAAGATTACAGAAACGAAATTTTGATACAGAAACTGAATAAAACAAGCTCAACTGATTCTCATAGCTTAGAAAATGGCTGTAAAACATGCTAAACAAAGAATAAGAGTGAATCAAAGCCATCAAACAAACACCCATATGTGTTATCAAAGCCTGTACTTATACTTGCCTCAAATCTGACAAATCCTCTGAAATCAAGCTCCAAGCAACTAAAATCAAAACAAATCAAAGCAATCACACATGCATGAGATGAAGACAAAGCAACAGAGAATGGGAGAAGCAATTGGAGAAGAAGAAGGGAGAGTTGGGAGAGAACCCACTTACCACCAAAGCCACAGGGAGAATGGAGAAACCCAAATCAAAGAAGGGAATAGCAACCCAATCGAAAGACCCAATCGAAGAGAGAGAGAGAAGAAGAGAAAACAGAATTGAAGAGGAAGAAGAACGTGGCTACCGAATTCTCCTTGCATGCAGCCGATCGAGACAAATGGTTAAAAGGAGAATGACACCTGGAGCTGAATTACTTATATAGGTTTTGTAGTTTTAAAACAAGGTCCAATGGGTTTAAGCGATTTACAGATTAAGTCACACGAAGGTCCAACTTCTCCAATTGACTCCAAACGGTTCTGACACAGTTACGGAAATTGTCGAGCTCAACGAAATACACATGCTGACACCAAGATGATGCAAAGATGATATGAGCAAAGCAAAAGCAAAATTACGAAAAAGGGCTTAGAACTACCTATTCCAGGTCAAAGGTCACTCAACTACCTATCCATGACCCAAAACAAGTCCAAAAGAAATAAACAAAACAAAACACACACTAATGAGCCACTAATCCGGCTCAAAGGGGATCGGAGTGTTACAAAAACCATGGACTAAAACTTTACCATGCATTCCAATAGTAACCCCATTATCTTTGAATCTAATTTCGAATCTATTCATTGCCAACTGGCTTATAGAGATGATGCTCCTCCTCATCGCGGGAGCAAAGAAGACATCGGAGAGATAAAGGGATTTGCCGGTTGGTAAGGGAATTTTGACTTTCCCTATCCCCAACACATCATAGAATGTTTCGTTCCCCATGTATATACTTTGTTATCCGGGTTTCATCTCTTTGAATTCGATAAATCTAGCCTTGGTCCTTGATATGTATCTAGTGGCTCCAGAATCAATCCACCAATTCTTGTCATTGGTGTCTACCATCATGGACTTAGTGACCATCTCAACATAATCTCCATGTTCTTTGGTCACTTTACCTTGCTGGCTATTCTCACCCTCTTTCTTTCTGCATTGAGAACTAAAGTGTCCAGGCTTCCCACAAGTAAAGCAAACACCATTTTTATGCCCTTTTCGCTTTGGATTGCCTTTAAATTTCTTTTTATTTTTCATATTGGCGGTTAACGCACCGCTATAACTCTTAGTTTTAGCAATTATAGCAGAATTTGTAGGTGTTATACCACGGGCAGCCTGCCTTTGTCCTTCAGTAAGTAATTTTGCTACAACTTCACTAAGGGTTACATTATTTTAAAGGCTAAGGGTTTGAGACACATTCTCCCATGAAGGTTGAAGACTCATCAGCAAGTATATGATCTGAAAATCTTCATCCATTTCGTTTCCCAAAGCTGCAAGATTACGATGTCGGACCGATATTTTGTCAATGTGATCCCTTATAGATGACTCCTCTGGCAGCTCGTAATTGACATATGCGCTAAATGCCTCCATCAAATGAGATTTGGAGGTTTCATCATATTTGTCCATAGCATAGTCCCAGATTTCTTTTGCTGTGGTGAAGTGCTTAAACTGTTTCACCAACTCACTGGATATGAATCTGATTAATAGATGCCTTGCTGATTTGTTATCAAAGACCCATTGGTCATATAATTCATGGTCCTCCTTAGGGGCATCATCAGCAAACTTAGGGGCTGGATCAGATTCAATCACATAAGTTAATCCATTAAAATGCAGCAAAGCGTCCATCCAATGCTTCGAGACGGCTAAGTTCTTGCTATTAAAAATATTAGCCTTTGCAAGATCATGCAAGGCTAATTTGGAAGACATGATTTTTATTTTTAATTAAAAGATGGGTTAGATACCACTGACCATATGAGGGGAAAATACCACCATTTTATCTAAATCATTGGATCGTCTTCCTTTTGTTGCCAATGTGTAGATATGCTTGCAAGGGTTTCGTAGGCGCAAACAGATCGTCGATCTGACTCCGGATGGCCAAGATGTCGCAGTTGGAAGATTTGACGGTGATCCGCTCCCCTGCCTGCATCAGTTGTACGATCTCTGCATTAGCATCACCGTCGTCACGCATACACTAGCGTGTCTGTGTCAGCACTTTTGGGCTGGATCCAATCTGAGATGGGTTGGGTCCACCTAACCCAACTCACATAGAAGGATATGTGCGCGCTTCCCGAGGGGAGATAGTGACCGCTATCCTTATTGCAGAGTGGTGGCGCCCTTGCTTTTTTCCTTTTTTTTTAATTGAAGCAGATCGCCCTTTCAGAAAAGACTACCAAAATAAAGGTTGTCTCCTCAGGTTCCGTGTAAAGACAACCAAAATAAAGTACAGTAACTTTGCTTTTTAAAATCCAACGTCTGAACCTTTTTTTCTTCTTTATGTTGATGGATCCAAAACACCACTGTATGACAAAAAAAAAATCACCTTTTGCAAGAAGAACAGGAAACGTTTCATGTGTCACATTGATATGTCGTGCAATGATAAAGCACCAAAGGGAAGTGGTCTGTTTAAGCCCTTCTCCTTTGTGTTTGTAGAATAAGAGAAAAAGAACCTTGTGATTCTTGATTCATGTGTGCAATTTAAAAGGAAATAGGAAGTAGTCTTCTTCCGCCTCCTTTTGCACATTGCAGAAACGAGAAGGGGATCTGAGACTTACAAACCAAAAAAAAAAAAAAAAAATCTAGATCTACTCTAATTCACGGTGCTTCTGGAAAATCTGAATCGGTAGAATGCACTGTTCCGGGCTCTGATACCAATTGATGGATCCGGATGAGGAGACTCCATTACGTGGCCAGAGATCTATGTGCGTTCCGGTGATGGGAAGCTCTATGGATATCTTCGCCTCTTGTCTTTCCTACAAGAATAGAGAGAATAATAATAATCCAAACCCTAGGGCTTCCTTTTCCTTATATAGACAAGTCCCAAAGAGTCACACTTACTAGAGACATCTTCCACCAGAAGCTCACATCCACTGATCCTATTGGGAGTCTTATTATGGGGCCTAGATCAAGTCTTACACTAAAGTGGGATTGCAATCTCTGTTGGCATTTGCCATGCTTGATTTGACGTGGGACCCGTGCATGCGGGCCACATGATTTCCTACAATTATATATATAACAAAGTAGAGTATGGTACATTATTTTTGGACCAATTTGCCCTAAAAAAGAATGTAACAATATCTTTATCTAAAAATTATATACTTGGGGGAAAAAACATATCTAGGTCAGATTCCCATGTTTATTCACCTCAGTAGAAATGTATTATGAGTTGGATGTTAAAAACCAAAATTGAGCGTAGAAACAATAAAAAATGGTAACGATATTATTACTTGAAAATTCTATATTTGCATATTTCTAAGTTAAATCTTAGTGTCCTTTTCCATGTTTATGCACCCTAGTATAAAAATATTATAGAATGTATGTTGGAGACCAAAATTGGACATATAATATATAAGAATCGTAATGATATCGTTACCATAAAAATTATATAGTTACGGAGAAAAACAATTATGGGTGAAATTCTAGTGTCCTTTCTTTTTTTTTTTTTTTAATGGAAGAAAAAAATAAATTAAAGAGAAGCCAACTCTAAGTTAGTAAGAACCTGTGGTTTAATCAAGGCTGGAAAAGAATACCACCAGACCATCATATCATCAACAAACTTTGCATGTCTAGCAAGTTTGTGAGCAGCAGAATTCCCCTCTCTTCCCACATGGCACACTTCATATTTGCTAAAAAGGCGCAATAGAGCTTTAATCTCTGCAAACACAGGTCCCTGAGTAGAGAAATTGAACGCAGTAGAGTTCAGAGCCTCCACTGTCCACATGGAATCTGCTTCAAGGATAACAGCATCCACCCCAATATGAACTATCATCTGAAGACCTCGCAGGGTTGTTATGGCTTCAATGTCCTCCGCACCCTTGACCGCATTCTTAGGTTTGCTCATCGCCATGATCACATTCCCCAAACTATCTCGAAGGACTGCACCTACCCCTGCCTTTCTCCCCTCTGGAAAGATTGCTCCATCTACATTTAGCTTAACCATACCCGTAGGTGGGGACACCCATCGAAAAAGCTTCTCAGTGGTGGGATTCTTCTTATAAGAGCAAACTTTTGAGAAATCCTGAAGCATTGTCAGTGCAGCATCAAGAGAAAACTGTGGCTCTAGGGATTTACCATCATGGATAAACATATTTCTACGGTACCATATTGCCCATGCCAGAGTGAAAAAGAGGTCCAGGTTTAAAGAAGGGTGTCTGTCAATCAGCTCCCGGACTAAGAGATTAAACTTTATATGTAGCAACGGAACAAAATCGATGCCTTTAAAGCACTCCCGCCAAATTTGGTATACCTGCGGATAGGAAATCAAAGCATGCATACAGTCTTCAGCCTCTAATTGACAGAAAGCACAAAAAGTATCAGCCAAAATATGATGCTTAGCGAGATTAGATTTTGTAGGCAAAATATCCTGGTAAGCGCGCCATGCAAATATCTTAACCTTGTTTGGGACTTTCATATTCCACAGTTTGATCCAAAAAAGCCTCCTAGCCTCAGTATTAGAACTTTCCCCTACTTCCATAGATCCTCTGATCTGCCTTGCGACCATATAGGCCGTCTTCACAGAAAAAACACCTGACTTATGCTTATTAGCCCAAACCATAACATCAGTTGGCATCTGGGTAGTCAAAGGGATCCAAAGTATAGCCTCAACTTCGTGAGGAAGAAAGATAGCACAAATTTTATGCACATCCCACTCCTTCAACTCGGGGTCAATGAGGTCTGAAACCACAGCATCATTAGGCAATAAGCTTCTTGGCGAAGTAACTTTATAGGATGTAGGAATGGGGAGCCATTTATCTTTCCAAACCTTGATAGAGTAACCATCCCCAACTCTCCATCGACAGCCTTCTAGTAGAATAGTTTTGCTGGCAACAATCCCTTTCCATGCAAAAGATGGATTCCAGCCAACACTAGATTGAAGGAAAGAAATATTTGGAAAGTATTTTGCCTTAAAGACCTTGGAGAAAAGAGATTGTGGATGATGCATAAGCCTCCACCCTTGTTTAGCTAGAAGAGAGAGATTAAAGTCTTCCAAATTGCGAAAGCCCATTCCACCCACATGTTTGGAATGACAAAGCTTCTCCCAACTGGCCCAATGAATCTTCCTCTCACTGTTCCGTTGTCCCCACCAAAAACGAGCCATCATGCCTTCCAACTCCTTGCAGAGGCCTGTTGGCAACTTAAAACAACTCATCGCATAGGAAGGAATGGCTTGAGCTACAGCCTTCACCAGAACCTCCCTACCTGCTTGTGAAAGAAGCTTCTCCTTCCAACCTTGAAGTTTTCTCCACACCCACTCCTTAATATCCCAAAAAGTCCGTTTCTTTGATCTCCCCACCAGGGAGGGAAGCCCCAAATATTTTCCATGGTGCCTACTTGCCTCCACACCCCAAATAGATTTGATATTCCTTTGATCTGATGGACTAGTGTTTTTGCTAAAAAATAGCGAGGTCTTTTCTGAATTGATCTTTTGGCCCGACGCTTCTTCATACTCATGGAGAAGATGCTGGATGAAAAGATTCTCATCCCTATTAGCACGACAGAAAAGAAGGCTATCATCTGCAAAAAATAGATGGCTAAGCCGTGGAGCACCTCGACATATACTAACCCCAGTAACCTTTCTAATGTTATGCACTCCAGTATAATGATAATAAAGATTGGATGTCAGAGACAAAAAATGGACATAAAATCTATAAAGGATTGTAACGATATTATTACTTGAAAATTATATAGTTATATGGAAAGCACATTTTTAGGTCAAATTCTTCAGCTAACTGCTAAAAATTTTGTGGATAATAATTTTGGTTTATAGTATTTTAGAGTACTTGAGTTTTGTGATGCCTTTTTTCCCCCCCTAGTATCCTTGCTTTATATTGCTTAGTGCAAGTGTGTAGCAATGAAATTTGGGTTGATTCTTTTCTTTTAACATGAATGATTTTTGCAATACATTTTCTATTTTAGATTAAAAGTACATATGATTACATGAAGATTTTGGGCTATTTGTTTCATATGGGGTGCACTATGCATATAGATTGACAAGATATTTTTTAACTATTAAAAAAAAAAAGAAAAAAGCAAACAACTAGGCTTGTAAGTCTTGCATATGGTTGGGGCTTTAAGAATATATTGGCATATTTTTTAGTGAGGAACTATATATAAGTTGATGCTTAAATGGGGGTTGCTTTCAGCTAGGTAAACTTAGTTGCTCTCGCTTAAAGAGATAAATTTTGGTAAAAGTAAAGTTTTTCTAAGTTGGACATTTCACACCAATTTTTTATATGGCTACTCATCATTAGGTCATGCTTCAATTAGGAATTTGGATCTACAAGTGGTGAATCAACAACATCAAGCAAATGAATTTTAACTGAGAATTCACGATTTTAATCCAAAAAACCTCACCATTCAGTTTTTGCATGAATTCATCAACAACCTGCCAAACAAAGTCCATAATTAATTCACTACTAAAAATGAAAAATATTTATGGTTTTAATGGTTGATGATTTAAACTTAAGAACTAGAAGATAAAATGCTTAGGATTCTAAGAATCACAAAAATTTTTTTTTTGTCAAGCAAAGAGTCAACCCCAAATTTTATTTCTATACACTTGCACTAATCAATAACAAGTAAGGACACAAAGGAAAAAAAAAACTATGACAAAACTCAAGTACTCTAAAATAATGTAATCCAAAATTATTATCCACAAAATTTATAGCCAACAGAGAACATAGAACAAGAAATATAAATATATGTTTGTTACCTCAAGAATTTGACCTAGTAATGTGTGCTTTATCTACTAGTGTATAATGTTCAGGTAACAATATCATTAACATCTTTTATATATTTTATGTTCATTTCTACTCTCCAACATTTGATCCGTAATATCATTGCACTGGGGTGAATTAATACTTGGAAAAGACATTAGAAATTGACCTAGAATTGTTTTTCCCCGCCACTATATAATTTCTAATAACGATATCGTTATGATTATTTAGAGATTTCATGCCCAATTTTGGTCTCCAACATCCAATCCATAACATCTTTTTACTGAGGTACATAAACATTGAAAAGGACACTAAAATTTGACTCAAATATTTTTTCTTCGCAAGTATATTTTTTTTCAAGTAATGATATTGTTACTATTCTTTATAGATTCTATGCTCAATTTTGGTTTCTAGCATCCAATTCATAATATATTTATACTAAGGCGAATAAACATATATAGGAAAAGACACTAGAATTTGACCAGGATGTGTTTTTCCCTACAAATAAATAATTTTCAGGTAACGATATCGTTACCATTCTTAATAAAGGCAAATTTGTCCAAAAAGAAAGTGCCACACTCTAATTTGTTATATATATATATATATATATATGTAGTTTTCATAATCAAATCATCTAATCCATATTAGGATGAATTCATTGGTGAAAAAATCCGTTCTTTTTTCCTTTTTTGTGATAGTTTTGCTGCAATGTTTTCTCAAATTATGATGATAATTTAGGTTCATTGGATGGAGCTTTTATTTCATATTGTCTTAGTTATTATATTTGTTTTGTTCATTTAGGAATTGTGTATGATCATATGCACTCTTTCATATTCTTTTAGGGCCCGTTTCTTTGTAAGAGTTTTGAGAATTCTTGTTGGGATATATATATTATATTTCCTCCGCTAAGCAATCCTACCAAAGTCTAGTGACATTAGTAGCAGAAAAACTTTTCAATTATCCTCTACGAGTGGAATCTAGTTGGCGCACATTTCAAGGCCGAGTTAATCTTTGTAGGATTCAAACCTTCAACCAATTGGCTCTGATACAATATTTAATTTCCTTGATTTGAAAGTATTTCTACTCCCTTTATTGATGCCTTGAGGTTTTGGTAGAATCGGTTATAGGAGAAAAGTAAATATTAAAAATTCTCCAAACGTGGTCGCCGAACTTATTTTTACAAATGCTCAAGTACATTGTAGTGGAGATTTTATAGGCTAAAAGTGACATTTAATGGCGCGACAAATTCCTCACCATTCAAGTAGGAAATTCTTAATCTTGGAAGGGCAATAGCTGTCATCGCTGTCCAGGTCGGTAATTCCCCTAAAAATTACCTCCATACAAAACGAACCCTTGGAAGATAAATTTAAAACACTATATTTCTCCATCAGTTTTCTACATTTTATACTTGATTTCTTACTTGTGCTTGGAGTCTTTTTAAAATTTAGATTTAGCTGAGTCTTTTTAAAATTTATATTTGTTTTTCATTTTTTAATAATCTACTATTTTTTCAAATATTCTGCTCCCAATGATAACCCATGAAAAGCCCAAAATTGCAAAACCCTAACATTCTCAAAATTATTTATAATGTTTTCCATGAATTCTGTTACCAAATCGTGAACCAATACATTGCAGGTGCCTGAAGGACTTCAGGGTGAAATTGGTGAAGCACTGAACAAAGGGCATGTATACATGGCTAAGCCAAGCCCTCCTGCTGTATTTAAAGCTTACCTAGAGCAGTTTTCTCATTATTTCTCAACTTCCGCTTGGAAGAATTGACTTGCTGAGGGCGTATGGTCCTGACACTACTCGTAGAAAAGGTGACTCTAGTGGAGACTGCTGTCACCTTTCGGAGCTGTTAGCACAGGCACTCAGGGGAATGGTGTCGCAGGTAATATAAATATAGGATGTTGTTCTTTAAATTTTCATTGAGCAGGGCGGGACCTAAGTGTAATCACACCGATGCAGTCATGCTAGTGAGATTTGGAAAAACCCTTAGATAAGACCTTAAAAATTTTGATTTTGTTATTTAACTTCTTCACTCGACCATTAGCCGCACAACCCAAATGAAAATTCAGAGTCTGCCATTGCAATTAGCTGTTTAATTGTTGACACGCAATTTAAAAGCCTTGGCAATGATCCGTTAATAGACAGCTCTTTCTAGGTGGTTAATCCATATTACTCTTTCAGTATTTTGCATTTCACTGGTTTGATGGGCCTTACAGGCTGCCACTTATTTTATAGCAGGTGCATCTTCATCGAAGTGATAGATGTTTACAAACTTTGCTGCCCTTCATGAAGGCTAGACTGATCTATCGCGGAACTATATCCACAATCCACGACAAGACCTTTCCATCCCACAATAAGATCCTAATTGAGATACAAATTCATAAAAGTTTATTAGTAGTCAGCATGTATATGTTATACAATGCTACATGACATTGGTGAGACTATGGGTACTAGAGTCCTGGAACATGCAATTGGCCCAAACCTTGGACGCTTACCCCCATTTTTTAAATTCAAGTCCTTCAAGTGGTCAGACATGGAAGGACCTATCTTCTGACCTACGGGATACATTTAATGCCATAATAACTGTTGCATGTTCAAATCTAGCTGCTCGGTTAGAATCGCTGAAATGACTATCTCACTTCCATTGAAACCAGGGAGTCGTGCAAGAGGCAAAACTGGATTCATTCAATTCACCCCATTACACTCCTTCTGTCAAGGATTTGAAAGCTGTCATCAACATAGAGGGATCCTTTCATCTTGATCAACTACAAATGAACGAAGTAAATTGGGACACTAGTGATAGGGATGATAATGGAGGCTGCGTTTTTGATAAGGCTAGTGGGCAGCATGTGGCGAAGTACATAAGAGCTGTGGCAGAATCCATGCTTATAAGCCACTTTGGAGAGAAGATAATTGATGAGTTATTTGAAAGGTTTGCAGAGAATGTGGGAGAGCATCTGGCAAAGGAGAAAACCAAGCATGTTAATTTTACCTTTTCCATGACTAAGAAGCTCTGAAATTTATCTATTCGTAAATGTAGCTAAATTACGAAGTGTTCCAAGTTTCTCAATAAACCTCCAAAATGTATTTTGTGTGTTTAATCAATGAAACTGCTGTTCAAACACTTGGATTTTCTCATACATCTTTGAAAGGAAAATACCATATTGTTGTTGAACCGTCATTTCATGTTTGAAACGTACATCACTACTCACTAGTGCACCTTCCTTGATTTGACCCTTGTGCTTGGGCATATATTAAAAATTCACTCATCACATCATCAGTGGGCTGCCTCACATGTACATGGGCAATGCATGCCAAGTTGCCTACTCATGACGTGGTGAGACCAATCCGTAGGATTTTTCCTTACTAAATCTCAATTCATTGCTGCTTTGTACCATGCATGTACTTGTTGTCCACAAGAGGAATCATCAAATCTGCCAATTACTCACGGATTCCTCAGTCATTGCCAAACGTGCCTTGGTTCATGGGGCTGGTGGCTAGGGTTTCGCCAATTATCAGTCTAGCCATTCCTCACCTATCTGGTAACTTTACTAATGAAAGAGCTTGTTTCTTTACCCAAATTCATTGAATTCTTCTCTAAAATTCCCAAGCATAGTGGAAGCCTTGAATGATCTGTTATACTTGAAGATTTAGAAATTCCACCAAAAAGTAAAGGGGTTAGAATTCAAGAAATGCCAAAGGTTATTTGAAAATTTTTAGGTGACTAGAATTTTATGAGTATCTTAGAAAAATATGGAATTTGCAAATG
This sequence comes from Sextonia rubra, assembly GCA_037013555.1. Taxonomy (NCBI): domain Eukaryota; kingdom Viridiplantae; phylum Streptophyta; class Magnoliopsida; order Laurales; family Lauraceae; genus Sextonia; species Sextonia rubra. Next base: position 16,501,657 of record JASUAD010000011.1, read on the forward strand.
TCAAGAAAAAAGATGTCACATCATTTGTAAAATCCCTAGCGCAACATATTTTTGTGGGTAACTCTAGTAAAAACAAAATATGCTCACAGTAAAATGAGGTGAATATCCAAATTAAGAGACAAAAAGAGTAGAGGGGTCAAATAAAAAAGTGATCACTTTTGTCACTTAGTGAAATTAGAATATAGTTTTTGATTTTTTTTCTTTAAAGATGGTTTTTGTCATTGAGTCAGACGCAAAAGAAACTTTTTGACTTTTTTTTAAAGCAGATGTGCTTTTCTAAATATGTTATTTATTTTTATCTAACCTCCCTTTTTTTATTGTCTCTTGAAATGGCTATTTATCTCCCCTTACTTCACTAGTAAAATAAAATTACCAAATTGCCCATGCCCCCGTCCAATCCCCAATTCCGTGTCCTTTGGGCATTAACCTGTTTTATGGATGGCTATAGGTCAACTCGTTTATATGGAAACTCAGAGAAGGCGCAACCTGTTTTATGGACGGGTGCAACACATTTATATGGAACAGGTACAACACATTTACATGGAACCTATGACCAATCTTTGGGAATAAGGTAACCAACCAACACTTTTATATGATAAAAAAGGGTCATAACCTTTTTGTATGAATTGTTACCAAAACTTCTCTTCTATAGTAGAATACTCGAAAGTCCAAACACAACACGATGTACATTAACAGTTATTTATTTTCTATAATCTTATAAGCATTTTTTAACCATAAAAACTGGTGCACCCGTATAATACCTTTTTCAAATTATGGTAGAAACATAGTAATGAACTATCGAATTGGCCCGTGGTCCAAGTGTTGAATGCCATACCTGACAAGGCTCATTGCGCTAACCTCACACCGATTGGGACGATCTGTAGCGGTCAAAGCCAACTTGGGCCACCTTAATCATGGGCTCGATCAACAAATATTCCTCAGCAGACAATGCCCATTTGAGAGCCTAGTGCACACCCAAAGCTCGGTCAGAAGTCATCCAAGGTTGTTGGCCGGACCAGGTACATGGTTTTGGGGGCGGTCACTGCTCACCCTCATCCGACCTGGGCCCTCTTCTAAATTAAACAAAAATTCTGGGGCCTATTTTCAAATCCACAAGAAAATCATGCAACCGCCTCCAAAATCCACAAGAAAATCCTAGTTTTTCAACAAGAACCCAACTACATTTTAGTTCCACTCCTCCTAAATGAAAATCCTAGCCTGCCACGCCTCCATGCCTTTTAAATTTAGTCAGGTTTGTTGAGTTTTAAAATATGTATTAAGATTCAATGGCTGGATTCACATTAGTAGAACTAGGTGCAAGACAAGACCATATAGTTCTCAAAGGCACTATTTAGTCTCATGTCTAATCCTAGGGCTTAAAGCCAAACCTAGCTCAAACCGATCTTTTATATTTCAAATAAGTAAATCATCAAAGGGTTTTGCTATTTGAAAATAAAATTGAAAAATGAAAACTATCTCAGTTCACCCACTCATTTTTATTTTAAAAAAATACCCAAAATGCCCCCAGTACCCCCTCCTTTCTCCTTCCCTTCCCCACTTTCCCCTCCGGCGAGATCAGTGGCTCCGGTGGACTCTCCCTCTCCCCCTCACTCTTCCTTTCTCTCCCTCTCCCTCCCCTTCCTCCCTCTCTCTCTCTCCCTCTCTCTTCCTTCCTTCCCCTCTCTCCTCCTTTGTTCCCCCTTTTCATCATTTCCTTGCAGCAGGGATACAACGATCTCGCCGTGGCAAGGAGATCGTCGTCTCCTTGCTGCAGGGCAACCACAAGGACGAGGAACAGAGGGGAAGGGAGGAAAAGAGAGAGAGAAGAAAAAGAGGGAGTTGACGGAGAGGGAGAGTCTGCCGAAGCCACCAATCTCACCGTACAGGGAGTTGCTGGTTCAACATGTCAAAGTGTTGAAGAAGACTGCATCCCTGGTGCAGTGACGTGCCATTCAGCAGGGTACGTGAAGACATTGCCGGTTTTATCTCCTAGTAGCTCGAGTTGTACGGAGTTGTACGGAATTCAAGCCAAGGTGGAGATTGTTAGGTTTATGTCTTGTATTCCGGTTTAGCCGGATGAGTCCACTGGGTTAGCCAGGGACTGGTTTAAGGTCAAGGGTATTTTGGTAATTGTACCGGGGCTTTCTTGGTGGCCAAGAAAGCGGAGATTATATATTGTATAGTCTGTAACCCTAAACCTTGCAGCGGCGGCATTAGTTGCCCGTGGTGCTCCCACACCACGTAGGAGAGATGAGGTGAGAGTGTGGGAATCTCTTGTATGCTTTACTTGTCATAGTGAAGATGTTCGTCCTCCTGTGCCCGTGGATGTAGCCCGATTTGGGTGAACCACGTAAATCTCGGTGTCTCTTCTTGTGTGGCTTGTTCTTGTTGATCTTGTGATTCCGTGAATGCGCACAACGGTGAATGTCATATTCACAACAATTGGTATCAGAGCCGAGGTTGGTGTTCCTCGGGTTTCTGAGCGAGGTGGAGATCGCTCAGTGGTTTGGAGGTTGTGCGCATGAAGATTAACTGAGATCCGGTTCGTGATTTCTGGTTGGGCCACCATCGGAGAAGAAGAAGACGAGATTGAGTTCTCCGGTTTCGCTGGATCGGAAGAAAAATGATTCACACTGTTTCAGATCTGGAGTTAAATTGCTGCGGTTGTTGTCTGATCACAGATGGTAAAGGAGAAGAAGAGAGGTTTTTTTTGGGAGTTTGCGTTAAGTTTCACTATTGCCTGTACCTTTCCCGATTTCTCTGTAAAAGCCATAGTGTTTTCTTGTTCGTGTCCAAGTTATTACAATGGTGAGAAAGAGGAGAACCGCAGCCGCGGGCACCAGTCAAAGCGCTGAACAAGACGCTGGAAGTAGTAGTTCTTCTTCTGGAAGTAGTGCTGGCCGTGGGGCAGCGCCTGGAAGAGCTCCTCCAGAGCAAGGATATCAAGGCGGAAGAGGTGGAGGTGCTGCGAAGAAGACGCGCGCAGAGGATCCGAAAATCACGCCCCAAATCATCTCGGTCACCACCGAGATCCGCCGGGATTCTCGCCGTCCTTCTCGCCGGAGAGGGAGTCCTCCGCCGCTGCCACCATCGCCGTGGGGCCGTCGCCGTGGGGCCGCTGCAACCCGCGGAGAGCTCGCCTGTTGCAGTCCCCTGTTGCAGAAGCTGATTGCAAACGTGAAGACGTGAAGAAATCTCTGGAAAGAAGACAAACATGAGGCTAAAAAGAGCTGACGTGTTGTTCAGGTGGAGAAAAAGCAATTGTAAGAAAAAGTGTATGGTGCTCTAAAGCACCACCATATTTTGTGCTCCCTCAAGCTTAGTCCTTGGGCCAGGTCATGTTTAGGTTCAACCCGACCCGATTACAGCGCAGCCCGGGCAGCAGAGCAAGTTTGGTTCCTGGTCAGGTCAGGTCCGACCCGAGCCGTTATCAGAAGGTCCAGCCCAGTCAGCAGGTTCAGTTCAGGTCAGGTCAGGTCTGACCTGACCCGTTAGCAGACGGTCCAGCCCAGCGCAAAATTGCAGTTCAGTTCCGGGTCAGGTGAACCCGACCCGGGTCCGCTCCAGAAGCCCAGCAGACAGCGCAGAGTGACGTCAGCAGTGATGTCAGCAACGGTCAACAGCCAGATTTGACCAGATTTGCGGCTGAAATTGTTTCTGCGATATCTTGATCGTCCGATGTCCGATCGGAGATCCGTTTGAACCTACGGACTCGTTTCGAGCAGATCTACGCAGTGGAAGAGGTTGATTGGCTGTTTGACAATCAAGGAGGAGGTTTGATCGATTGGAGCGTAGAAACTTGTTTTTACGTTATCGGAGCCATCCTGAGTCGGATTTCAGATCCGTTTCTTCCAGCGTGCTCGTGGTGACGAGATCTATAGTTTGATGCAGAAATCTGGAGGAGATCTGAACAGATGTGAATTGAGGCTAGAATCGGGTCTATTGACCTGGTTGTTATTGCAAACCCAATAATAGGAGTCGCCGGCCTAGTTGCAAAGGGTTTGCTGATTCAAACGAAATTGTTCGTTTGGGGTTCACATGATCGCATGTGATGATATTCATCTTGCCAGAGCCAAGCCGGAAAAGCAGCAAGGAGGAGCTGATGTATCAGCAGTTGATCGGAGGCCCGGTCAAATGGAGTTTTTTGACCGCTCGGAGGCAGAGGTTGTTCTGCAATGGAGTCATCTGGACTTGTATTCCCGATCTGTTTGCTTGCATGCTTGTGGTGATTGGATCTTCACAGTGATGTTGAAGATGGGGCAAGATGGTGAGTGATTCAGATATCACTCAGATTCGTCAATGGTTTCGAGCTTCTAGTTCGAGGTGGAGTTTGACGAGGGTATGAACTTTGCTCAAAGTTCATGTGCTGGTTCAACATGTCAAAGTGTTGAAGAAGACTGCATCCCTGGTGCAGTGACGTGCCATTCAGCAGGGTACGTGAAGACATTGCCGGTTTTATCTCCTAGTAGCTCGAGTTGTACGGAGTTGTACGGAATTCAAGCCAAGGTGGAGATTGTTAGGTTTATGTCTTGTATTCCGGTTTAACCGGATGAGTCACTGGGTTAGCCAGGGACTGGTTTAAGGTCAAGGGTATTTTGGTAATTGTACCGGGGCTTTCTTGGTGGCCAAGAAAGCGGAGATTATATATTGTATAGTCTGTAACCCTAGACCTTGCGGCTTGTGGCAGTAGTTGCCCGTGGTGCTCCCACACCACGTAGGAGAGATGAGGTGAGAGTGTGGGAATCTCTTGTATGCTTTACTTGTCATAGTGAAGATGTTCGTCCTCCTGTGCCCGTGGATGTAGCCCTGTTTGGGTGAACCACGTAAATCTCGGTGTCTCTTCTTGTGTGGCTTGATTGTTTGATCTTATGATTCCGTGGATGCGCACAACGGTGAATGTCATATTCACAACAGTGGGGAAGGAGAGGAGAAAGGAGGGGGAGGTGGGTGAGAAGAGGACAGGGCGGGGGCGGGGGCGGGGGCGGGGGCATTTTGGGTATTTAAAAAAAATAAAAATGGGTGAGTAAACCAAAATAGTTTTTGTTTTCAAATAGAAAACCCCATCATGAAATTAAGGTCCTTCAAATTAGCAAGATTGTAATCGCTAGTCACCGAGAATGATCACGATTGTGTTTGATAATCTTGACGCAAGAGGAAGTTGGGCACTCACATCAAATCCTGGCATTGCGCGATTGTCTCCTCTTTCTCAAATCCTAACCCATTTTAGGTGGATTTGTAGACCTCCCAATCATGCTTAAGTTGTGATAATCCCGATTCTTTGGATGAGAATCGTTGAACCTTAGAGGAAAGGATTTGCAACCTATGACCAAAACATGGTCTTAATAAAATTGTCGGACTTGTGGGGTGTCGCGTGGATTAACATATATCTCCGAAGGTTGTCCGGAAGCATGTATGTGTGTTAGGAAGTTGGGGATGAGCATAATTAGGGTTTTGGAATGCCGAATGATATAATACAACACTAAGAAAATGAATTATCGGCGCCTAACCCAAAGTGTGCATAAGGTTAAATTTATCACCCCACATGTCACCCGAAAACTTAGGATAGTGTTGTAATGGCTCCTTGACCATCTTATAAATCTACCTGTGGTAACATGTTACTGTCTCCCTGCGTACATGGGTATGCATATCTTCTATATTGCATGATTCATACGTTAACCATCCATACCCAACCTTAGATTGTCATTTGCAGATTTTGAGTCATTCTCTGGGGTTTGGCATGTGCACTTTGTTTTCCCTGCTCCCCTTTAAGTTATAAAGTTCACGGTTGTGGCGTTTCAGGTTGGGATGCGCACAATTAGTATCACTGCTCACACCTTGTCACCCTAACTCAACTTTACTGCTTTTGTCTCTTTCGAGTCAACCATTTCACGTCGAAATGCTGCCCAATTTTCTAGGGCCTAGGCCTTGTCTAGTTCTTATTTCAATTCATTTTGGTATTTAATCTGACTTCTTCTCTTGATATTGTAGTATGTTGTTTCTATGCTACACGAACGTGTTATTGCCGTGCAATCAGTAAACGGTGCTTCATTTTGTGTGCATGGTTGCGTGTGATCTAGCTTGTTCAAGTTACTCCTCATCCCTCTTGTTATTTTCGTGTTGTCTCATGCTTGTGGCCCCTTAATAGAGGGACATCGGGTCCCGCAAGGAAGTGGATATGCAGTGGCGAATAGGTACCATTGCAGAGTTAACACCACCAGGTTCGGTTTCTTATTCAACCTGGGTCCGGCTGCTTAGGGTCCTTAAATTATGATTTTTCATCTACCGATTGGCCTTTGTGTGATTTGCCCGGAACCATGGCTGGTGCCCCACGTGGCGACCACCTCGTGATGTGGGAATCTTGTTGTTATCATGACTGTATATCATTTTCCTTGTCCATGTGTTGATTTTGTTTGTGTTCTCCTGTCACCATGTTTGATAGTGAGGGTACATCTAAATGTGGTTTGCCAATTTATTGAGTTACACGTTACAGCATGTTTTTCTTGCTTGACCCTAATTATTATTGCTCAGAGTTACACGTCATCGCATGTTTGTCTTGCTCGACCCTTAATATTATTCCTCAGTTTATTACTCTTGCATTAGTTTTCCTAGTTGTTTACTCCAAGGAGGAGCATTTTTTGCGATGTGTTTTAGAGATGCATTCAAAATTTCGTCCGTAATAGGAACATGTTACCGACGTAAAAAATATAATGTCGGCCATAAATATTAAAAAATAACATTTTACCGATGTTTATAGTAGAATGTCGGTGAAACTAAGGTCATTACCGAAGATTTTACCAACGTAAGAAATCAAATTTGTCAGCAAATGCTCTGAAATTTTAACTTGTATTTTTAGAAACTATCAAAATTAAGTAACTTATTTCCGATGAATATTTAACTTTTTACGATTAAAAACTTCATTGGTAAATTAAGTTACCGATATTTTCAATGAATTGTCGGTAAATATAATTTTGAAGTTGTATTTTTATTGACGTAAGTAAAGAAAGCGTCGGTAAAAGTTAGTACTTTATAACTAACTTTTTAGAAAAAATTAAAATTAAAAAATTATTGCCGTCGAATTGTTTACTTTTGTGGCGAAATTTATTGGCAAAAATTATTGTCGACATTTTTCCTTAAACGTCTGTAAATGTTAGTACTTTATAACTAATTTTTTAGAAAAAATTAAAAGAAAACAAATTATTACCGATGAATTATTTACTTTTAGCGATGAAATTTGTCGTCGGTAAAAATTAGTACCGATGTTTTAATTAAAACATTGGTAAATGTTACATTTTTGCCGACGTAAAAGGAGAATGTGTTGGTAAAGGTACGTACTTTTAACTTATTTTTAGAAAAAGTTAAAATAGAGAAACTTTTGCCAACTAATTTTTATCTTTTTGTGACAAAAAAAAGTCATTAATGAAGGTCCACTAAATGTTGGCGCGAGAGTGAAATCACTATTTCACTCCTGCCCCCAATTTCTTAAAACCCTCTTCTATTCTCTCTATCCTCTCTCCCTCTCTTGCTCTCTCGCTCACTGTGTTCTCTTTCTTTCTCGCTCACTCTACTCTCTGTGCTCTCTCCCTCTCTTGCTCGCCTCCCTCTACTCTCTGCTCTCTCTCCCTCTCTTGCTCGCCTCCCCCCAAGTTCTCTCTCTCGCTTGCCTCCCTCTTCTATTTTCTTCTCTGCTCACTCCCTCTTATCTTTTTTTCTTTGTGCACTGCGCTCTCCCTCTCCCCTCTCTACCATTGCTGCCTATACAAGGTTAGGGTTTTCAATCGGCTGCCTTTGCCTCTGCAACGCTTTCTCCCTCTCCCCTCTCTTGCTGCAGGGCCAAGAAGAGGAAGGAGTAAAAAATGAAGAAAGAGAAAGGAAGGCAGAAAGAGAAAATCCAGAGGACCATCATCTCTAATTTTCAAGTCTGCATGTTTTCCCCTCTCTTGACAAATGTTGATCTTTTTTTTATTTTTTTGGGACTTTCTCTATTATTGTGAATTCATGTTTTTCTTCGTTCTTCCCCTCCGGCAACCACAACTACAACTACACTAGATTATTTTAAAGCATTCATATTCCTTAATCATTCCACATAGTAGAGGTGAAATTTTAAAGTTGGTATATTGTTATAATGGTGTTGGTAGTTCTTTTCTTGACAATATGTCACATGCCAGGGAGGAGAATGAGTTTATTAATCTTCCATCTTTTGTGTTTATTGTTTTAGTTTTTATTGGTTCAGCATACACCTCACATGTGCTAGAATACTTTGAACCAATTGGTATATCATTGAGTGCTTAGCATACACTTCTTGTACATCACGTCATTCTTGATCTGTTGAGTACCTTGTTTCATAGTCATACACTGTTGTGCAATTTAAGTGAATTGGTGATTGTACTTAGTTGGACTAATTTGATTAATTAAGTTAAAATTTATAATGAGTCATATTCAACACCACCCCCCCCCACCCTTGAGACTTGCATTGGTCTAGCTTCCACTTTCATCTATCACATGTGTGGGTTGTGGCCAGCGGTGGATGCCCCCAGTCAAATTTGAAAATAATAAAAAAAGACTTTATAATTTAAAAATTGAACAGTTTTTAGAATTTAGAATTTTTGAGTCCGCTACTGGTTGTGGCTCATTGGACGTGCAAGTTTCGATCACCTTGTGTGTGCAAGTCTCACACATTCTAGTCCTTTAACTGGGATTTAAAAAAAACTTTAAACCACTAGTTACAACAACCGTTTAATATTAGGTGTATTGGAATGAAACCTTAATTTATCATAATAATAATACACACTCACAAGTCACATTGATTATTATGAACTATCAATCTACACATGGTACTTTTAATGGGTGAACTAACTATCCCATCCAATCAATACCAACCATTTGAATTTCCACGGCATAAAATGAAATTAGTTAAAATGGTGTCCACAAGTTCCTTTTCACCCTCCACCCTTCCACTTGCCAGGAGCCCTAGCCATATGTTACCTACATGTAGCCCTGGAGAATGCTTGATGCAGGGCCATGGTATGAGAGGTTCTAGGTCCATATTATCAATGTCAATATGCATGTGACCTTTTCTATTTTCTCAATCATATTTGTAGATTTCTTGTACTATTTTTTTAAACCTATACTTTTAGTTTGCCAGAGAACTATATACTTGTAGAACTATATAAATGTCTTAGCTGTCATAATCAATGTGGACGTTGGGGGTAGAGAGATGTATCTCACTTTTGTCTTGAATTCTCTTGTTTCTTCTCATTCAGCATCTAAATGCATCTCCCTATGATAAAGCTTTCTTTCCAATTTAAATTAAGTGTGCTCAGTTTTAGATGCCAATTAATTACATAGCTTGTCATGTAGGTTAGTTTCACGCCCCTATACAACAAATACATCTTAACGAAAAGGGAGAAAAGATAAAATGAAAATGATGAAAATTGTACAATAAATGCAAAAGATAGAAGATTAATAAACTCATTTGAATACGCTATTGCCTATGGTGTTAACACAGCAAGGGAGGGGGAAGAGTGATCAATAATTACTCTCCAAGCGCAATCAATTTGTTGGTCTCATACCCATAGACGTTTAACAATAAAGTATTGAGAAAAAATTTAGTTTATTGAGTGTGTTAGAAGGAGGAGAGTACATCTTACAGATCGAGTAAGTCCTTCACCTGATATTTTCTTTCTAAATTTTAGTTACAAGGGTCAAAGCAAATCCCTTTAATTTGTTCTCTTGAAATCATGATAAGATTGGTGGTAATCTACCCCAGATCTTATTATAGAACATGTACTAGTTGACTCAATGATGTAATCGGAATTTTCAAGGAATGGATTTCTATATAAAAAAAAGGGTAAAGAAAAAGAAATCATGATAAGATTGGACTTCTTGAACTGATCATGATAAGATTTCAAGATAGGAACAACTTTGAAGAAACCAAATATCTATTGATTTGAACAAATTCTTTTTTGAAAATGAAGAGGTAGATTGGGGTTTCAACGCATTTTTATTTTTTTTTCTTTTTTAAATTATGCATGCTTTAGTGCAATGATAATCCAATTTGATATAGGAACAACTTTGAAGAAACCAAATATCTATTGATTTGAACAAATTCTTTTTTGGAAATGAAGAGGTAGATTGGGGTTTCAACACATTTTTATTATTTTTTTCTTCTTTAAATTATGCATGCTTCAGTGTAATGATAATCCAATTTGATATATTTATGTTACTCATATGTGTGATTGGTAAATTGTATTTAGATCAAGTGAAGTGAAACAGTTGAACCAAGTCATTAAAACCACAAAGGCATCTCGTCTCATCACTTCATCAGTTGTCTTCTAAACCCCACTAGGAAATATGATTTCTTCCGGGACTGTCGTGCATCAAAGAATGTAAATAAATTAGGCCTAAGACATGATTCAGTCACCAGTAATCCCGACGCGAACAACCACCACCATCAAAATGGTGATAGCAATTGGAGTCCCTTAGAATTAGCAGCCTATTTCACTATTTCGGATAAGTGCGCACTAGCATTGTGGCACTCTTCACACACTCACCAGCTTCCATTGTATCTAAAATTGTACCAGGAAAACACCAACCTAGCCTGAAGCTTGAATAGAGAATTTTTATTGGTGACATTGATAAGTTCATCATCACACTGGCCTTGTTTATAAGGAACAACTGCAAGAGTTGGATCTCTTTTCTCACAATGCTTACCAACAACATGTGAATCATAGTAAGGACTAGTGGTGAGGAAGTGTTCCGAGTTATTGTTGTTGTTGTTGATAATCTTTCCAAGAGCATTGTGCACATGGACATCTTGGCTCCCTTCACTCACTTGGTGCTCTACGAACCGTGTGACCAATTGTAGCCGATTCCTAAAATTCACAAAAATGGGATAGTCTAGTTTTAGAATTTGTAACAAACCTAAATCTCTTTAAACCTTAACACAGGTTTAGGTCCCAATCAGATCAAACTATGAAGGTAACCAATAATAGAGAATTTAACAACAATATCAATCACCATAATGAAGATGAACATAAGATTGTTTACATGGAAAATTCAATAGGGAAAAAACCATGGGACCAACCACCGGTCCACCAAGATCAAACACTATGCAAGAAAGGTTACAAAAACTACTTACTACCATTTTCCCAGTTAAACACAACCTAAAGGACTAGAAGCTCTTCTTCTTATCGACACACATGCTGTTCACTTTCTTTAAGCTTGATCTTCACACTTCGATGCCTCTCGAGATGAATCACCAAAGTAAAGAAAGAAGACGAACCTTAGAAGCCAACTTTGCAGCACAACAATGATATAGAAGCTTCAGAGTAAAAGATCTCTTAATAGAATTTCTAGGGTTTCATCTTGGAGAGTTGATTCCTTCATAGAAGAGATGATCCTTATATACACAATAACCATGGAGTCTTTTCACTCAGGATTCAGAGGAGATAAGGCAAAACTTGATTGCACAAGATATAGATCCGAAAAATTAGAGTTTTTTGATTTGTGACAGTTGACCCAGCTGACCGATCGGGCATGGCGTCCAACCGATCGGGCACCTCAGCCGACCGGTCGGTCTTCCATTCTGTCTGCAGACACTGAATGCATGTAATTCGACCGATCTGCCAGAAATTTAACTAGTCCGACATATAAGACCAATGCTTTTCATCTTTAAAATAGAAGACTTTCATTTGTATTTTTGGAAGAGGCTTCAGTCCATCTAGAAAATAAAATTACAACACTTTTAATCTCAAGTTTTGTCCTCCAATGAACTTGCCAATATTACATTCCTTACGATCTCCCCCTTTGGCAATTCATGGACAAAACTTCCTAGACTGTACAATCTACCCAAACAACCCTAAAAACAAGACCTTAAGCCTTGTTGCTTCAATACGCTTCAATAGAAATCCTAAAAGAGAAGAAACAACCATTCTAGGTGCAACAAGATCAAGTTAACATATCAAAATATCTTCAAGAGAAAATGTAAGCGAAGCAAGAAATATAATTGAAGCAAGAGTATTACTAAGTAATCGAGATAAAACAAAAAATCAACTCATGTCAATTAGTTCATTAGGAAACACATATGAAAATAGATCTCTCCCCCTTTGTGGTCATGAATTAAGAAGGGGCCACCAATAAAAACACAAGACAAAAACATGACGATCAGTGCCAACGAAGATGCTCTAGAATGGAGTCAAGTTTGGACTCGAGCACATCAAATCGGCCATGTAGTGATTGAACTTCACCATGAAGAAGATCAAGATAAGCTGCCTGGTCAGAGAGAGTATCCTCAAATGTTGATAGCTTGGCATGTATCGTAGAAACATCAGGGATATCCTCCTCAGCCACAGGTGCAGGAATGGGTCCTTGAGGAACAGGCTGACTAACTTTTGACCTAGATTACATCAAGGTGCTCATAGTGATAGGATTCGGAATCGGAACTGAAATATCGTTCACATCTGCCCTTCAGACCCTATGCAAGAAGAAATCGGGAGAGCAGCACACCAAAAGGAAGGAGGCATTCTTAGCAGTAGAATGAGCTCGATAAATATTATCGAAGATGACATGAGGAAGATCGATGGGGAGATCACTGCCACTAACAAATAAAAGATAACCTGCCTTGTGATAGATCTCAGCATGATGACCTTTGGGCTTAATGTTGTTTTTCACAAATATATTGAGCATCCGATAGGAATCCGCCAGTTCACTCTGTTTTAACAATATACAAGTAGGCTAATCACGAGGACTACCGTAAAGTATAGATCGAACCTCGTTAAAATCAATAGCTGAAGCACCCTCATCCATATCGGCTTGGTTAGGTATAGGATATTTTGCATCCGGAGTCCAACCAATACTTAAGAACCAGCCAAGTGATGAGGGAGTGATGTTCAAGTGCTTGCCTCTCACACAAGACTTGATGAGCCCACCGGACATATCATTCATATTGTTGTAGAACTCACAAACCAAGTCGGGAAAGACTTTTGTATCAATCGTGTAAAGGGAAGTCCAATGATGTCTATCAAAGCATCCACCAAAAGGATACATTGAAGATTCTAACCGATTAATTGAACGTTCATAGAGTAAGGTTCTTTTGCGAAATATTTTATCATACTGTGTTGCCCGCTCTTCAGAAAGAAGCCAATCTATGTTGAAACTGTGAGAATACGAGGTACTAGCCACATGTTTTCATTTGGAAACAAGCTTCTTCAGAGCCATATCAGTGAATAATGAATGTATATTGAAAAGAAAATTATCAAAGCACAATTCAATGTCAGCAAAATAATATAGAAAAAGGATTCAACTCATCGGAACATTTCATCAAACATCTGGCGTGCACATGAAGAATTAAGCTTGAATAACACAAGCTCACATGAAAGAGATCCTAATCAGCATACAAACACAATCACATGTATTAAGACATAAATCAAGGTGAAGAACCAAGTAAAGAAATTTACCTTTGAGCAAGAACACAAGCGAAGGGATCACAGAAAAGAGGGTTATGCAAAAAGAGTAGAAGATAAGAAGATGCAAACTGAAAGAGGAGAAGACAGGGTCAAAGGAAACGAACAGACGCATGCTACGTTTTAAAAAAATCCAGGCGTGCCCAACTGGTTGGATGAATATCCCGATCGGTCAGATTTCAGTTCCTTGAAATTGTATCTAAATAGTCTGACCGGTCGAAGAAAAAGCCCAACCGATTGAATTATAGTTTTGTGAAATATGCACAAGCTTATTCGACCGATCTGATGAGTAGCCTGACTGATCGATATACACAGCTGTGAGTTTTTTTTTTTTTTTTTGAAACAAAACTCACAGAGCGCAGGATATATATGAAAGCTAGATGAACAAGAAAGGCATAATGAAAATGTAACATACCCGGAGTAGACTAATGACATGAAAATTGTCAATACTCAAATACGATGTTTTATAATAGTTAATAAGCCAACGAGGTCGAGGTAACACAGAGAAGGAGAGATATGTCCAGCCATATGAAGATCGTGAGGAAAAACATGCACACTGGGAACTCGATACTCAAGGAAAATCAATTTCTGTGTGAAGCACGGGAAATCCATATTGAACATCATCTTCCGATTTTTCTCTGATGAGTGAAAAAACTCCCCCTGAATAAGTATCCTCTCTTTTCCTTTTTCTTTCTTTCTTTTTTTTTAAATCGGAGGAAAGAAAGGAGAAGAAGAATCCAAAGTTGATTTTCTAATGCAGTAAGAATCTCTGAAAAAGGCCCAAACAACGAACTCATAGAGTGCACCAAATGTAGTGAATGTACACAATAGTAAAGTGAGGCATTGAGGAGTCTCCTTAAATTCTGTGTACCAGGACAAACTAGCTCAATAACTAAAGTAAAACAAAGTAAATCACATATCAAATAATTATGAAATCAGCAAATATAATAGGCATGTGCAAAAAGCAAGTTATATAGAAGACACGTTAAGGATGGAGTCCAACTCCAAGGGACTTACGAAGGGATTCAAACCTAAGAGGCTCAAGAGGTTTAGTGAACAAATTAGCTAATTGATTTTCTGTTGGAATGTGTTTCAAAATAAGAATTCTAGCTTCAACTAATTCTTGAATGTGTTGGAATGTGAACAAATTAGCTAAATGATGCCTGATATCAATGTGCTTTGTTCTTGAATGCTGAATGGGATTCTTAGAAATATCAATGGCACTCCTATTGTCACAGTAGGTTTTCATAAGATCTTGCTGAATCCCATAATCCGATAACATTTGCTTCATCCATAGAAGTTGTGTACAATAACTTCCAACTACAATATATCCTGCCTCAGCAGTAAAATGAGAGGTGGAAGTTTGTTTTTTATTATTCCATGCAACAAGATTGTTGCCAATAAAGAAACATCCTCCAAAGGTGCTCTTCCTATGATCAACACAGCCAGCCCAATTAGCATCAGAGTATTTAACAACAGTTGTGTTGGTGTTCCTTGTTAGCCAAATACCATAGTTTATTGTCCCTCGCACATACTTAATAATTCGTTTGATAGCTTTAATATGAGATTCCTTTGGATTTGACTGATATTGGCACCGATACCCACACTGAATGCTATATCAGGTCTACTAGTAGTAAGATATAGAAGACTCCCAATCACGCTACGATACAATGTATCATTTACATAAGTACCTTTTGTATCTAAATTGAGTGTGACTGAAGTGCTCATCGGAACCCGTTCCTATTTTGAAGAAAGCATTCCAAACTTCTCGAGTAGATTACTGGCATATTTAGATTGAGAAATAAATATACCATGTGCACTTTGCTTTATTTGTAAGCCCAAGAAGAATGTTAATTCACCAACCATACTCATCTCAAATTCACTAGCAATGATTTCAGAGAACATATTTGCCAAATACTGTGAGGTTGACCCGAACACAATATCATCTACATACACTTGAGCAATTAAAAAGTCCTTGTCCTTATTCTTGATAAACAAGTTTTATCAGCTCTTCCTTGTCGAAAACCACTTTTAAGCAAGAAGGTGGTTAACCATTTAGACCATGCGTGAGGGGCTTGCTTCAAACCATACAATGCCTTGTTTAGTTTATATACATGATTAGGAAACTGCTGATCTTCAAATCCTTTAGGCTGCTTACATAAACTTCTTCATTCAAGAAACCATTCAAAAATGCACTTTTGACATCCATTTGATAAAGTTTAAAATTCAATGCACAAACAAAGGCTAGTAAGATGCGAATTGACTCAAGTTTGGCTATAGGAGCAAAGGTCTCATTAAAATCAATACCCTCAAGTTGAGTATAACCTTATGCTATAAGCCTATCTTTGTTCCTAACAACTTGACCCAATTCATCGGTTTTGTTTTTGAAAATCCATCTTGTACCAATGACATTAGTGTGAGTTGGTTGGGGAACAAGTTGTTATACATCATTTCTTTCAAATTGTTCCAATTCTTCATGCATGGCATTTATCCATGAGTCATTTTTAAGTGCTTTAGAAACATTGTGAGGTTCAACAGTAGAAATATAACAAAAGTAACTTACCTCATCACTTACCTATTGATGAGTGCGCCTTAGCTCATTTACATCGTCAATTATATTTGATAAAGAATGATGGTTCCAAGCTCTTGTTTTTGGATTTATTCGGGATGATGTATCTTGATGAGAAACAACAAGATCTGACGTTGGGCTTTGATTAACAATGGGTGTCTATGGTTCTTGTTGTTCTTTAGAAGATTCACCCAAATCTATGCTAGGTGGCTTCTTATTTGTGTCTTTTGGTGCTGGAAGTTCATTATGTTTTGCATCGGGATTATCTTCCTATGAGGAAAGAGGAGTAAAAATCACTTCATCATCATCAGAATTGAAATGTGAACTTGCATCATCAACAACTACATTGAATGATTCCATAACAGTAGAATTTCGTAAGTTAAATACATGATATGCTTTGCTATCCAAGGAATAGCCAAGAAACACACCCTCATCACTTCCGGAGTCAAATTTACCAATATGTTCCCTATCTTTGAATATGTAACACTTACTCCCGAAGGTTCTGAAGTATTTAATTGTAGGTTTCCTACCATTCCAAATTTCATACAGAGTCATCTTAGTTCCAGGTCTAAGATACACCCGATTAATCACATGAACAACAGTATGAACTACCTTAGCCCAGAATTTTTGTGAAATGTTTTTACTGTGAAGCATAACACGGGCCATTTCCTGTACAACACAGTTTTTTCATTCAACAATTCTATTTTGCTGAGGAGTCTTAGGTGCTGAGAATTCATATTTGATGCCATTTTTAGCACAAAAAGACTAAAAAAAAAATTTTCAAACTCTGTTCCATGGTCAGTTCTAATCCTTGAAACACCACCGAATTGAGCACCTTTGTCTGCAATTAAATGAAGCCATAAGTAATGAAAGGCATCAAATGTTTCTGATTTCTCTCTCAGAAATCTAACCCAAGTAAAATGAGGGAAATCATCAACTGTAATAAAAATGTATTTCTTTCCTCTGATGCTCTGAATCTGAGTAGGGCCCATAAGATCCATATGTAATAATTCCAATGGCCTAGATGTAGTCATTTGGTTAAGCTTTTTATGAGCTAAATGATTTTGCTTGCCAAGTTAACACGAGCCACATATACTGTTGGAGGGTTTTTGAATTTTGGGCAATCCTTGAATAGCTCTTGTTTAGAGAGAAATTCAAGTTCAATATAATTCATATGACCCAAACGTTGATGCCACAGATCAACAATGTCTAAAAAGGTTAAGTGACATTGAAGACTATCAGAATTCCCAATAACATAACAATTATCCAAGTTTTTATTTCCGTGAAGTATAGTTTTTCCTTCTTTGTTTTACAATAACACAGTCATTTAAGGAAAAATGCACTTCATGTTCAGATTCACAAAGTTGACTTAGACTTAAAAGAATTGCTTTGAGGCCATCTACAGGAAACACATTATGGATAGAAAACATATCAGGAATATGTCCAGTGCCCTTACCAATGATGTTGGATTTATTACCATCGCCAAATTGAATACTACCACTATTACACTTCTCAAGAGAAGTAAATAATGATCTATCACTAGACATGTGTCTAGAACACCCACTATCCAAGTACCACACATGTGAATTTTGTGCTCAAAGAGTTGTAAGAACCACATTACAATAAAGGTCAGACTTTTGAATCCAAACTTTTTTAGTCTTGACCTTTTAAGGCGAGGAGGATCTCCGCCTCTGTTGATTCCTAAACTTGATTCGCATTTTATTGCAATGTGGTCTTATATATCCTTGAATCCCACAGAAGTAACATATTGGTATGAAAGTGGGATGAGACATTTTCTAATTTGATTTATGCATAAAATTCACTTGTGAAGGTGCTTGAATGGTAGGTATTGAAGTGATCAATGAAGTGCTTTTAACAAACTTACCAGTATTCTGTGATATCAAACCATGTTCATATCCAAGACCACGTCTATCAGCACTTGACTTATGAACACCTAGTATTTAATCTAATTTCTTTGAGCCAGTGTTCATCCTTGTCAGATCAGCTTTAGCATCAACAAGTTCTAATGAAGTTCAGTGAAGTTTGTTCCTCAGTGATGCATTTTCTTCCTTGTTAGATCTAAGCTCTTCTCTTACTTTATCTAATTCTTTAGATGTCTAAAATGACTGATCATGCAACAAGGTCCAATTATTATCTGCATCAGATAACTTATTAGTCAAGATGACTTATTGTGAGTCTAAGGCAGATATTTTACCATAAGCCTCTTTCAATTCTTTCTTTAGTGATGAAATCACTTTTTCATAAGTCTCTAATTTTAGCTTAAGTGCATCATTAATCAATGTAACTCTTCTAGAGTCTTTTAACAGTTTATCATGCGCCTCCAACAATTCTTTTTCAAATTGAGGCATGTCGTCCAGGGAAGCATCACTTTTAGTATCCAAAGTTGACCCTACACTCAAGGAATTCTTGAGAATAAGATTGTTAGACTTAGCCATAAAAGTAATCAATTTACCATTCTCAGAAGATTTAGATTCTGGAATTTGCTCTTCTTCTTCTGAATCATCATCCCAAGTTACATTCAACACTTTACCTTGATTTCTGTAATTTCTAAAAGTTCAATTGACACATTGGAATGCATAATGAGCAAAACCTTTGCATTCGTAACATTGAGTATTCTTGGGAGGTATCTTAAAAGAATTCTTTTTAGGCTTGGACAGAGGATCAGAAGTTGGCTTAAATTTGATGTGAAGTTAGACTTGTTTTTAGCCTTATTTTTCTTGTAAGTCTTCTTTCAATCCTTTTTGTTAGAACTTTTCACAGCCTTTTTGAACTTTCTTAGTAAGAATGCATCAAATTCAGTATCATCAGAGTCTAGTTCAAAAACATCACCATCATTATTTGATTTGGAAGAAATTAATGCAATGCCCTTAGATTTTCTAGCTGTCCTAAGATTAGCTTCAAATGTTTGTAAATTTCCAACAAGCTCATCAGCTGAAAGAGTATCTAAGTCACAAGTTTCCTTAATTGCTATAACTTTAGGAACAAACCTTTCAAGAAGAGATCGTAGAATTTTTTGAACTATTTTATTCTCAGGAATGATCTCTCCTAAATAAAGGTTGAATTAATGATATCATTAATTTTGGCATAAAATTCATCAAAAGTTTTATTTTCTTCCATAATCAAAGTTTTAAAAATAGTGGTTATTTTCTGAAGTTTTGACCGTTTGACCCTTCAGTTCCTTCATGGACAATTTGCAAGATACTTTATGCTTCTTTAGCAATTTTACACTTAGAGATTCTTCTAAATTCTATAGGTGAGAAACCATTAAAAATAGCATTCATAGCTTTACTATTTGCAAGGAATGCATTTTTTTTTCCTTGGTCCATTAAGTCATAGGCTTAACGATAGTAACATTCCCATTAGAAACAACAGTTGGTGGAACATATGCAGTTTGAATGGATTGCCAAACATCTATATCAATGGATTGTGAAAAGGCTACCATTCTGACTTTCCAATTATCATAATTTGTTCCATCCAAATAAGGAGATTTATTAGTTAAAGTACCATCTCTGGGAATCTCCATAATAGATATCTAAATAGATCTTGAAACAATGATAAGAACCTTGCTCTGATACCACTTGAAACTCTGTAAACCTTAACACAGGTTTAGGTCCCAATCAGATCTAACTATGAAGATAACCAACAATAGTGAATCTAACAATAATATTAATCACCACAATGAAGATGGACACAAGATTTTTTACGTGGAAAACCCAAGCGAGAAACAACCATGGGACTAACCATTGGTCCACCAAGATCAAACACTATGCAAGAAAGGTTACAAGAACTACTTACTACCCTTTTCCTAGTTGAACGCAACCTAAAGGACTAGAAGCTCTTCTTCTTGTAGACGCACACACTGTTCACCTTCTTCAAGCTTGATCTTCATGCCTCGATACCTCTCGAGACGAATCATCAAAGTAGAGAAAGAACACGAACCTCAGAAGCCAACTTTACAGCACAATAATGACATAGAAGCTTCAGAGTAAAGGATCTCTCAATAGAGTTTCTAGGGTTTTATCCTGGAGACTTGATTCTTTCATAGAAGAGATGATCCTTATACACACAATAACCATGGAGTCTTTTTCACTTTGGATTCGAAGAAGTTAAGGCAAGACCTGATTGCACAAGATATAGAACCGAAAAATCAGAGTTTTTTGATTTGTGATAGTCGACCGAGCCGACCAATCGGATACCCTAACTGACTGATAGAGCATGGGGTCCGACCAATCGAGCACCTCAATCGACCAGTCGGTCTTCTATTCTGTCTGCAGATACTGAATGCATGTAATTCGACCGATCCGCCAGAAATCCGACTGGTCCGACATATAAGACCAATGCTTTTCATCTTTAAAATAGAAGAGGCTTCAGTCCATTTAGAAAATAAAATTACAACACTTTTAATCCCAAGTTTTGTCCATCCAATGAACTTGCCAATATTACATTCCTGACAAAACCCATATGAATTGGTGACTAACCAAGCACACCTTCAAAAGTAGAGATGCAAAATCATGTGCAACATGCATGTAAATAGTCTAAGTTCCAGCATGAAAGGGTCTGCCACATGCATATGTGCATAGATAAATAAAGGTAAATTGTGCTCAGTCTATGGTCGCTGCTATAAAACAAACCTCTTATAACACTCATCAACTAGAGGCTCGACATGGAGAAGAGAGCGAACATAAATAATTGAGCCATTAATAAAATCTTCAAGACATTCATCATCTAGTAGCTGATCCACAACTAAAGGCGCATTGCCTTGATTGACCTGTGAATCCGTGCCATAAGAAAACCACGAACACAAAATACCTTTAGGATTTAGTAATGCTGATCATACAAACAAAATGAGACTGCAATTCCTTGAAATGGATAAGGAAATCAACATCATAATGACAGTGAGATGGTATTCTCCAAGGATCTTACTTTCTACACATAACCTTCAATATATCGTAGCATATTGCTTGAGTATAACTACTGAGTGAGGTCAGGTACAAAGCCAAAATGGTCACACACATTGATCAATGGTCGTGCATAAGGAAGCTTGGCTTCCATCAAAAAGTTCTTTGTTTTCTCAAGGTCAAAGAAATTTGATTCTCTTGTTACATGTTCAACCTCTTTGATTTGACCAGTCTTAGAAGTTGCCTCTATATATTTGAAACGTATATCAGGATCCTCACTTCAATTGCACACAAAACAATTTTGATGGAAATGATATATGATAAACGGGATAATTGTAAATGCAAGAGCTTTAGACATAGGAAAAATCCATATACCTCATTGAAAGCGTGAGTGAAAGATTAAATAGATTCAGAGTTTCATATCCTTGTCTTAAAGTAAAGACAAGGATGTTGAATGTTGCTATTGACCCTAGTTTTTTATTCCTTTATCAAGGATGCTAAAAATTATCATACCATGGTTTTTAGTGGCATTGAGCTTTGGTCTTTTGGGCATCTAATACTCTATTTAGAAGCAGTTGCTCATGGGTTAACCACAGTAATTTTTTATTAAGAGAATCTTCTCAATTTATAAGATTCAAACTTGAGTTCTGTCCCTAATATCACTAATTGCATGTGATTAGTTCAGATATGGATAGGAGTTGGATATTAAATTATCAAAATTGATTTACTGCAGAGTACATGGCCGGGGGTGAACTTATTTATTGGTTTTACAAAGACGAATTTGGGCGGGGCAACGGTGATTAAGTGCTTGTGTGGCAATTGTTGTAACCATTTGAAGCATGACTATGGAACCATAAAAAATCATTTGCACATTGAAAGAATGATGGTCTTATACCAAAAATGGATACATCATAGGGAACCTATAGTTTAACCAGATGAGTCGGATGAGAATTAGGATGAATCAGAAGAGAATCAGAATGAATACGATGAGTTGATAAAGGACCATTGTAGGGAAATTTACATGGAGGAAGATACTCAAGAGAGGGATGATATGTAGGATTTTAAAAATTTGTTGAAGGCTTTCTAATGTGGCCTGTACTCAGGCTGCAAAAGCTCAGATACTTTGTTAGCGTTTGTCATCAAGATATTGTATGTGAATGTAGAAAGTGAGCGTAGCAATAAGTTGTTTGACAAAGCTCGCAGATTTTCAAGGGCTTCTTACCCGAAGGTCATGTGGTGCCGGCTTAAGTTTATGAGGTGAAGAAATTATTATGTGATTTGGCATGAGATACAAGAACATGGATGCCTAAAAACACAATTGTGTGTTATTTTGGAAGGAAAATGCTTAATTGGATAAATGTCTAGAATGTGAAGAGCCTAGGTACAAGGTCAATGATGGTAACTGAAAAAAGATCCCCCATAAGGTGCTCCATAATTTCTCATTGACACTGAGGTTGCGCAGATTGTATATATCAAGGAAGATAGCCATAAAGATGAGATGGAACAGTGATAAGCGCGTTGATGATGGGATAAGGAGTATCCTGGTGACTCCGTGGAATGGAAAGAATTTGATAAGAAATATTCAGAGTTTGCCTGAGAGACACGTAATGTGAGGTGAGGGTTAACCACTGATGGATTCAACCCTTTTAGTAACATGAGCACCTCCTATAATATGTTGCTTGTCATATTTATGCCCTACAATTTGCCACCATGGATATGCATGAAGGAGCCAATTCTCATGATGTCATTACTTATTCTAAGACTAAACTCATCGGGCAACGAGATCATGTATATCTGAAGCCCTTAGTTGATGAGTTGAAGGAGTTGTGGGATGATGGTGTATCGTCTTATGATGCTTTCACTAAACAGACCTTTCAGATGCATGCAGTTATGATGTGAACTATAAATGACTTTCTTGTATATGGCAACTTATCTGGGTGGAGCACAAAAGGTTATAAGGGTTGCCACTCATATAACGATAGCTCGTTAGTGGTGAAGTTGAAAAATAAGATTGGGTACATTGGCCATCAAAAATACTTGGAAGAGAACCACCAATGGCATAGAAGCAAGGCCTTCAACGGTCAACCTAAGTGTGAAAATATCCTTTGGATTTATCAGTGCAAAAGGTACTAAACCAGCTAGAAGAACTAGCACTGGTCAAGTTTGACAAGAATAAGAAAAGACTGCGTGACTCTGAAGAACTGAATTGGACAAAGAAAAGCATCCTATTTGAATTGCCCTACGAAAGTGGAAAAAACTCCGATCTTTGGAAGAGGCTTCAGTCCATTTAGAAAATAAGCCGTAGTGCATTTTATGGCTAAGCCGTAGGTTTCCCACCCTAAGCCATAAGTCGCCCACGGCTAAGCTGTAAAGCCATTGAAACTTAAGGTTAAGTAGGTACTGTTATAAGACCTTGTAGGGCTTTAGCTTTTGGATCCCTTTACCCTGCGCACTGGCCTAATGAAATAATTAAATATCATGAAAAGTCTTGAGGGCTAAGACTTATTCATATGATATTTTCCATTTATTAAGCATCTCCCCATGGGTGTTGGTTTAAGAGACTATGATACACATTCCCGACACAATGAAACACCAAAAGGAGACAACCGTGTATCGATAACTTAAAACTACATCATCATGCATGGTTAGAAATAAAGGATGTTCAGATTAGTGTTGGTTTGTAAAATTACCTTGATTTTATTAATTTGAATTGCATAGCATATTATATTACTGTTATTGCCTTCTATTATTCCAATAATGATTTGGAATCAAAATGATAATGTATCAATCGATTCTATTTGTATTGTTTTTTTATATACATTTTATATACGTTTTTTTAATGATGTTGACATTGAATTGAGTAAGAACGACTTGGATGAATGAATTGAACGAGTTTATTGTATTGGTCCTAATGAATGAATCGTATGATTTACTTAATTTCAATTATATGAATCGAAATGGTTTGGCTTTACCTAGTTTCAGCCTTATGATACTCGGTGGGGTTGACATTGATGTAGTACAAAAGGTGCCACTATAATGTGCCTTTGGAGCTTTTGGATTCCATGTATGAAGAGACCCATTTGTACCCTGACCTGGTAGATGGTGTTTTTAATGCATAGATCCCTAGATGGAGGATATAGCAAATGTAGTAGCCAATTAATAAAGTAATTCATCTTACTGACTCTTATAGCATGCTTTATTCAATGCATAACATGCCTAGCATACTGAATTACTTTCTATTTATCAATTGTCATTAATTCTTTTAGATACAATGCGTATTATCTTAATTATGCTTATACTTTGCTGAATAGTCTTATTCATTAGTTGTCTATGGTGTTACAGGCTCAGATCTCAATCCTGATCTTGCAAAGATTGAGGAGACTTCAGAGGAGGCCTTCGAGATCCCATCAGGCTTAAAGGAGTGAACAACAGATACTTTTTGATTAATCCATCAAGAAGTGTGTCAAGAGCACGTTTAGGCCTTATTTTGGGATATAAATGCACTTTGGGTTTTATGATTTGCATTAGTTTATTTTGTCATGCATGATTCATGATCTCTTATAATTTGAAGTTATGTAAATCTTTTTAACTATTCACAAACTTCCTTTCCTTTTGGTAACGATATGTCCCATTTCCATTTTTGTGTATAATATATCATATGGATGTGTATTAATTTGGTGTTATAGTGCCTTATTTCATGAAATGATATCTTAGAACTAAAAAACCTTTAAAAAGAAAATGTTATAATGATATTGACAGGCTTTCACGTATTAAATGCTTGGAGAGATATCCATTTCAAAGCACCTCACATGTGTAAGCATGTGAATATCCCTTGTGTAATTTTGCTTAGACTCGGGTCCAGTGTATATTACATGGGAGTACGTGTGTCACTATTTAGGCTTAACCCTAGTACCTAAATTCTTGGGCTTTGATTATGACATATCATAAGGCTGAAGCTGAGTAGAGCCACACTATTTTGATTCTTATAATTGAATTTGAGTAATTCGTATAATTCGTTTCATTGAGAACCATACATATGTTCATTGAGAACCATACATTATACGCTTCATTCGTTCCTACTCAATTCAACATTGACAATAAGGAAGTGTATATCAATAAACATTTCAAGTATAATAAATTCATACTATGATCATTTTAATTTAGCATCATTCCAATAATAGAAGGTAATAAAGATAATCCAACATGCTACGCAATTCATAGTAATAGAATTAAGGTAATTTACAAACCAACCATAGTCTAGTCATCCATTGTTTCTAACTATGTAGGATGATATCGTTTTAAGTTATCCGTTATACAGTTGTCTCCTTTTGATGTTACATTATGTAGGGAATGTGTATCGAAGTCCCTTAAACGAACACCCATGGGGAGGTGCTAAACAAATGGACAACACCCCATGAAAGAGTCTCAGTGCTCAAGACGCTTCATGGTGCTTAATTTTTCTATTGGGCCACTGAATAGGGTAAAGGGATCCAAGAACTAAGGTCCTACAAACTCTTTAAAATGTCCTTAACTACACCTAGAGTTTCAAGGTTAATTCTGCCTAGCCGTGTATGGCTTATGGCTTAGTTGTGGGTTGCCTATTGCTTAGCCATGGATTATACAATGGCTGAGTTGTAGTTTTAGTCCTGTTCACCCGCACCTATGGTTGAACTATAAAATAGCTTACGATTTAGTTGTATGGTGTCTATGGCTGAGTCATTGTTGGGTTACGACTTAGCCATAGCACATTCCATGGCTTAGCCATAGAAGAATTCTTAAATTTTGGCTCTCTGGATTTCGAGCCGTAATATGCTTACGGCTTAACCGTAAGCTTTAGTTTTTCTAAAGGTGATTTGGTACAAGGTTTAGCTCACTTACAGAAACTTTTCAACTTAGTTTTCACTATGGTATCCTTACTTCATTCAGTCATTTTACAGTTCCAAGTTTACATTTTATCATTCATGAAAAGGATCTCATCATGCACTAGAATTTAGAAAAATGAAAATATAGGCTGAATGCACATTAAAGATGAAATTGACTTACAAGATTCATAAAATACCAACATGCAATCAAATTAATTAGCTTAAACTTGCCTTGACATAAAGTTCAAATCACTTATCCTTCTTTTGGCTCAACTTGAGAGGAAAAGAACACCTATTGAACTTAACCCTAACATAACATGCATGGAGAAAACAATGGAGAGAATGAGTGTATGCTTGCAGGAGGAGCCTTCTTGACTCCCTGGACCCAAGACTTGTAGGAATGGGAATAGGGCTTACCGTTGGAACTGATTCAGGAGTTGAGAGCTAAGAACAATCCAAGCTATATGAAGAGATGATGGTGGTGGCAAGTGGAAACCTCCAAAGACACATGCAACAACTATACGTTTAGTTGCTGAAAAACAAGTGACCACAAGAAGAAAAAATCTAAAACAGAGGCCAAAGAAAGAGTAACAAGGAGAGAAGAGTTCGACTAACTACAGCTGGCCTCTTTTATACAGAAGAATTTTTGAAGTTTATAAAAAGCTTCATCTAGTTTATTGTATTTTCAATGCAAGTCAAAAGAGGCTTCAACTAATTTAAACAAAGTCAAATGCGTTCAAGTCAACTACAAAGGTTGATGAGCTTAATGAGACAAATACTATGATATCAATATGATGCAGGTATGACTTAAAACCATAAAATAAAAAATTATGAAAAAGGGCTTTTATCTATCTAGTTAAGATTAAACTCAACCTAAGTACCTATTCCTAACCTGAACTTGACCCACTAGCCTCAATAAGACAAAAATTAACTAAGTCTAGCCTAATGAAATGTTAAACATCATTATTTAGGCTAATTATATATTAATTGGATAATAACTTACTTAATTTGTCACTAAATATATTTAATTAGGATCAAAGTGTTACAAAAACACAGAGACACGATGATTTGAGAAAATTGGAGGAGCAAATAGTTTTAATATAGTGCAAGTTGGAGAGGATTTTTTCCTTTTGCTTTCTTTGATGTGATGGTTCATCTATAGATTCAATTGTTGTGTGAGGCCATGCTTGGGGGATCGGAGCAATATCGGTGGATATACTGGATAGAAAAATAATAGTTAATGACCATTGATTAATTATTTATATATTAGTGCAATTACCGTACATGGATAATCTTAATTGTTATCATTGGTTGTTTAAAGGTTTCTGAAGACCTTAATAAGGTAATGTTGCCAACCAAGCTCGGCTAGAAGGTTCGATTGTTGAGCTTTCATTATCAAAGAGTGTTTTACTTTTTGTTCAATGTATCTAAAGCAGACTGATCGAGTAGAACCCTATAATGATGGTGGCGAATGTGGCCCGGGGATGTTGATCTTCACGCAAACTATTTGTCCCATTGGACTGATGGCAAGGGCACTTAATCCTTTTCAGAGAGAGTGTGACATGGCTCATTAGTTTGCACAGAATAATAGCCCTGAGGTGGAGCTGTATCTAGAGTATGTGCTTCAATCTAACCGTATTAATGCATTACTTATTAACTCTTTGACTCATTCTCTACTTTTACTTATTCATTAAAAGCTTCATGGAGTAAGGAGCACAAGAATTTAGTACAAAATCAAAGAGGTGGTGAAATCGGACAGATACAATGAAAAGAATTTGTGAAATGGTTCAAACAACGTGTAAAACATATAAAACACTATCATTTTAATTGCTAGACATTATTGGATTACAATTCAAATAAAATTAGCGTAATACATTTGTCTTAATCTGCTTATGTAGATGAATCAATTGCGAACTCAAGGGTCACTAGAAGCTACTGATGAGATGTGGACATTAGCAAATGACCCTAAATCCCTAGTGAATCTTTATCAGGGGTGTGATTGCAATTGCATCTGATACCACACTATAAACCATGAGAAATGCTGAAGAGCCAGAATAGTGGCTCAGTTGTGGAAGGCGAATACAAAGGGAAAAAACATGACTATTATGGATACATCTGCAAAGTCTGGGAATTTTCCTATCTGCATGGGCGTAAGGTGGTTTTATTCAAATGTGAATGGTACAACACTAGTACCAAGTACAAGATAAACATTAAAGAACGTGTTACAAGCATTGATATCCTTGGTCGTTGGTGTAAGGATGATCCATTTGTCCACTAAGTTAGGTAACACAAGTCTTCTACGTCAATGACACTAATAGAGGAAAAAATTGGAGAGTCATAGAATGGGCAAGCCTTAGGGACTATGGGATGTACCAGCTAAGTAGGATGATGATGATGATGATGTGCCTAATGATGCATTTCAGAAGGAGGAAAAGACGTTTGTTGTCCCAGTCCTCATTGATGGTACTAGTGTCTAATACTCTAGGGATGATATAGATCTTGAGATCATTCTCAGTGATGAGTCAATAGACTAGGATGGCCAAGACGAGGATGAAACACTAGCGGAGTATGAAGATGAAGAAGACAATGATATACATAGTCAATTTGACTTTGACATGGAATATGACATGTAGTGTTTATTTCAAGTTTTGCACATGTAATGATTAAGTAAATTAATAAAGATCTTGCCTTACAATCATGTCATTGTCTTTAATTTCATCTTCTCCTATGATTTGTTCATATATGGATAAAACATTTTTATATTTCACATTTTATGCTTATTTATATATATATCATAGTTATAAAAGATGCCAAATGGAGGGAAAAAATAAGTTAAACCACAGGAGTTGTCCCGCCAAGTGCAAGCATCCAATTATTTGTTAAAGAGAAAAAAGGCAATTAAGCCGAATATAGATAAACTTCCAACACTAGGGCTCCCACTGACTGTTTGTACTATCTTTGGTTCGGCTAAGGGGACAAACGAGAAGGGAAAGAAAAAGGTTAGTAGAAATGATAATGACGTGAACTACATTTCCCCCCCAAGATGATGATGTAGATAACAAGATATCTGAGTCTCCATAAGATGAGGTAATCTTTCTGTGAATGTCTATGACATGCACTTTAAAGTGGTAGTTTTGATAATGAGACTTATGCTAAAATGATTTCCATTTCGATTAAATGTAAAGTGCTTATATTCACTTGTCTAATATTATTAAATTTTACTAATAATTATTTATTTTCCTTGTAAATTTGCTCTAAGTTAGGTTACAAATATGCCTCGGGAGAAGATGGTTAGAAGTGCTCGGAGTGTAGCAGTTGCACTTGGGTTAGCTCGTGTAGAGAGTACACCCGAGGCTGCGACACAGCCTCCATCAATCCATCTTCCAGTTTCATTATCTGGAGGCATAGAAAGCACCCTTGATTCGGAAGTCACCCAGCTTCCATCGATATAACCTCCGACCACACAGCCTTCGTCGACCCAGCCTCCGCCGAATCCTCGTATAGTCAATAGCACCATATGTGAGAAAATTATGACCTTTTAAAAATATTGAGTTCACCTTGCTTTAAAGGCTTATGTTTACTAACTCATTTAACACTATCATCTTAACAGCATCAACGCTAGTCTCGGAGGTTCCAAGCCATGTAAAGGGCCTTACACAAGGGAAAAAAGTGGCGAAGATGAGGAGACAGCTTAGTCATAACATCCCAGTTTTGATTCCCATCTTGAGCCATAGGCTAAAAAGGAAACATGCCCCATCACTAGTGAACCATCTTGGGTTAGCGGTTAAATAGGTCACCCAAGTTTGATCCCATGGTTGGAAGAAGCTTGATAGTGGGATCAAGCTTGCTGTCATTGTTTTAGTTCAGGTAAACTGAAATGAGAAATAAAATAAAACTGATCATATTTGTGCTTCTCATTATACCATCTGAAGATATTTTGTTATTACTAATCTTTGTATGGCTCTCCCTAATTGTAGCAAATATTTGATATTGGGGACTACAAAAGTGATATGCAGCTCAGGGCAGACATTGACCACCAATGTGGGGTTTTGTATAGGAGTTGGAAATACGAGATGCATAGTCACTATCTTGAATTGTTAGAGCATGGGGTACGCAATGCAAAGGACTACTAGGCAGAGGGTTGTGATCCAGCTGACTAGCAACTGATGGTTCACAGTGCTGGGAATCACCAAAGTGGAAGGTAATTTTGGGATGTTATCTATATCAATTAATTGTATTTTAACGTAATTCTATGAGTTATGACTTGTTGAAGACAAACTATTTTGTTTTTGTTCTTCTATGTAGGCGAAGTCGAAATTAGTGGCTCCAGATCCTTTGCATCGAGAATGTCTCTAATGGTACTAAGTATATTCATATGAAAAACCTTGATTAAGTTTATTAATTTCAAATATAAGTTCATATCTAATACAAAATAATTTCAAATGACAGACAGCACAAAATTTTAGTCAAGCACCTCCTATTATTTAGTTCTTCCACGACACCCATTACAAGTAAAAGAATAATGAGTGGATAAATGAGGTAGCTCAGCAGAGACATGTACGTATAAATAAATCAATTTTGATAAATAATGTGACTAAAGCTTTTTAAATCCCTTACTAATTTAAATGGCAGGAGGTCTTGGTGCAGCGAACTAAGGAGCAGTCACAACCCTCTGTCACAGCTCCGATGACTAAGGAACAGATTGTTGTTGATGTGCTTGAGAAGAGGTCGGGATACTTGAATAAGTTTGAGAAATACATGAGAACCTCTTCATCTTTCACACAATCTCAGGCACATGATCCTCAATTGATTGCCCTGCGGGAGCTGCTAGCTGAGTAGGTTAGGAGGCAAGCTAAGGAGGACAAGAGGCAAGTTGCACTTGAGGCCCTTGTTTAACAGCTGGCGGCTGCAGTAGGGATAGAGCCCACAATTTACTTGGGCATCTATAGAGGGACTAGTTTTGCTGTTAATGGCACTGTGACTGGAGATCATGATGTAACTTCTTAGTTACTATATTATTCTCTTGAAATTTTTACAAAATAAATCGTTGAAATTTTTGAAAACTAAAAATGTAGGATTTTCAATTCTTACGCTCGAGAATTGGCCACTCGAGGTCCAAAACGGGAAACAAAAAAAATTTGAAACTAGCATGAGCACTTCACTCGAGGCCAAAGGAACTTGTAAGAATTGATGTTTCATAAATTGGACTCCTGGTTTGCGAATTAGACTGAAAAACCTAGGATTTTCAACACTTAGACTCAAAAACCGGTTGCTAGAGGTCCAAAACTAGCAACGGCCCCCAAAAAAATTTGAAACCAGCATGAGCACTTCGCTTGAGACCAAAGAACCTTGTAGGAACTGATGGTTTGAAAATTGAACTACCGACTAGCGAATTAGACCAAAAAGCCAAGGATTTTCACCACTTAAGCTCGAAAATCATTTGTTGGAGATCCAAAATGGGAAACGGCCCTCAAAAAAATTAAAAACTGATACGAGGACTTTGCTTGAGGCCAAATTAACTTGTAGGAACTGATGGTTTGAAAATTGAACTACTGACTAGCGAATTAGACCAAAAAGCCAAGGATTTTCACCACTTAAGCTCGAAAATCATTTGTTGGAGATCCAAAATGGGAAACGGCCCTCAAAAAAATTAAAAACTGATACGAGGACTTTGTTTGAGGCCAAATTAACTTGTAGGAACTGATGGTTTGTAAATTGGACTCCCGGTTAAAGAATTAGATGTAAAAACCTAGGATTTTCCACACTTAGGCTCGAAAACCATCCATCAGAGGCTTAAAATGGGAAATGGCTACCGAAAAAATTGAAAACAAGCCAAATCTACTTATAGGAACTGACAGTTCATAAATCGGACTCCTAGTTTGTGAAGTAGAGTGAAAAACTTAGGATTTGCAACACTTAGACTCAAAAACCGGCCCCGGAAGTCCAAAATGGGAACTGGCCCCTAAAAAAATAAGAAACCGACATGAGTACTTCATTCAAGGACAAGGTAACTTATAGGAATAATGGTTTGCAAATCGGACTCCCACTTAGTGAATTAAACTGAAAAACCTAGATTTTCAACACTTAAGCTCGAAAATCGACCACCAGAGGTCCAAAACAGGAAATGGCCCCTGAAGAAATCAAAAACTGGCATGAGCACTTTGCGCGAGAACAAAGTAACTTGTAGGAACTAACGGTTCACAAATTGAACTTCCTGTTAGCGAGTTAGATACAAAAATGTAGGATTCTCAATACTTAGGCTGGAAAACTGACCGCCGGGAAAACCTTGGAAAAGATTATATATATATACATGTATCTTATATTTGTAATTTAATTCATTGAAAACATTTTAATGTTGTTCCTTTCATTGTAGATTGATGGATGCTTTGGGGTTGGTTGCAGACTTGTAGAGGTGTTTTGTTCTTCTTAGTTTATTTGTTGTATATCGGACATTTATATGGGACTATATCATTGATTGTAATATTTGTTATATGAGATGAATGACTTGATAAAAAATAGCAATGGTTATTTGTTTATTTAGAAATTCTTGTATGTATGCATTTGTTTTGTTAAATATAGGTACATGAATAGGATTATGTTTGATATAGGTGTATGAACAAGTTTATAAGAAAATTACATTGAAAAAATAAATGGTACATTTTTTATAAGAAAAGAATTTTTCCAACTAAAATTGGGATTTACTAACGTTTTAAAATGTCGGTACGGATTCATTACATTTTCTTTTAAATTATAAATATTTTACTAAAGTAAGAAAACGTAGGTAAAGATTTATTAAACTTTTTTTTAAAAATATAATGATATTTACCGACGTAATACAACGTCGGTACATATTTATTAATTATTTTTTCAAATTATAAATATCTTTTATTAAAATTATAAATATTTTTACCGATGACAAAGAACATCTGTAAATATTTATTTAATTTTTTTTAAATTTATGATATTTATACCAA
The DNA here is from genome assembly GCA_037013555.1 of Sextonia rubra. Lineage (NCBI taxonomy): Eukaryota > Viridiplantae > Streptophyta > Magnoliopsida > Laurales > Lauraceae > Sextonia > Sextonia rubra. Next base: position 16,534,441 of record JASUAD010000011.1, read on the forward strand.
TGTAAGAAAACGTAGGTAAAGATTTATTATTATTTTTTAAAATATAAACATTTTTACTGAGGTTTTTTAACATTGGGAAAGGTGAATTGAAAATTTAAAAAAAAGGAAAATGCTGTTACCGATGTTTTTTGAAGTCTGTAAAAGTAAAATGAAAATTTTAAAAAAAGTTGAAATGACTGTACTGAAGTTTCTAACATAGGTAAAAATAAATTGAAAATTTTAAAAATGGGGGAAATGATCTTACCAATGTGAAAAGAATGTACTGAAGATTTAAAAAAAATGAAATAATTTTATTTACATTTTCTAACATCAGTAAAAGTAAACTAAAAATTTTAAAAAAATGGTAAAATGGTTTAACTAAATTTAAAAACATAGGTAAAAGTAAACCAAAATTTTAAAAAATATATGAAATAAGTTTACCGACGTTAAAAATCGTCGGTAAATTGTAAATTATCGTCGATGAAAATGTAATTTTGGTCGATGGAATTAAATTCTGTTGGTAATATCTTTTCCCCATGGAATTTTACCGATGATCGAATGAAGCACTTTTTTCATCGGTAAATGTATTTACTGACATTTTCATCTCCTTTGGCGGTGAAAATTTTCATAGCTAAAAGTGTAAATTGTTGTAGTGTTACTTTACCTGCCATTCAAATATGGTCACCTATCTTGCAGTCACAATTGCAGGTATGTGTTATTGTTTTACATACTAAACACCTGACAAGTCGTCTTACTTGTTACACTTGTATTGATGCTGTAGGCTTTAGCCCTTACCCTTGGAAGTTCTTGCTCTAGTGGTTGTAGAGTTGTAGGGTTTAGACGAGAGACGTATTGATGATGTCAATTAGACATTGGATGTGGTACTAAACTGCGGTATTTTTTGGGCAAGTTTGTTTATGTATTTTAGCATTTTCTTTGTATTGGCTCTTTTACTGTTGGGGTTGTAATTAACATACATCTTATATTGTAACTTTTATTAACATTTGGGTAATCAATATCCCGGTTATTGCTTTACTCTATCTTGTGGTATATGATCTACAGTCTGATGATGTATGTTATTTTTGACAAGCATGAGATAAGTGTTGGGTTGTGACATGGAATCTGAGGGCCAAGGACTTCAAGTCATGATGACAAATAAGCTTCGGCAAATCTGTCTTGCATGTGATGGAGGTTTATATCATTACTCATATAGCTCCTAGGAATTAAAATGCAAATACGCCCTATTAACTTCTTGTAAGGAACAAAACTCTAGGTCCATTGAATTATGATTTTATATTTATTTTAGATGGACCATGGTTTGCGTCTCCATAAGAACTAATGTGAAGAAATCAAAAGTTTGGCTAGGCGCTTGAGTAGATATACACACATGCTCGAGCGGGATGGTCACAAAAGCTTATGCGCTTAAGATGAATGTTTATACGCTCATGCCAGCATGATAGGAACTGCGCTAAATTGCAAATAACCATGAGTTTGCATCATGCCCTCAAGTGGACGTATACTTGCACTCAAGCAGTTGACGCACAAAAACCCACTTTCTTGATATGGAATTGTTTTTTGTTTGTGACAGAACTACTTGCTCCTATTCTATGAGGACTATTCCTTTAGGACACAAATTATGGGTTATATAAAGGGTATTTCTCTCAATCTTAAGGTATAACTCTCATTATTTTGAAGACAAATACTTCTCTAGAGCTTTTGTTGGAGAGATTGGGCTCAGGCTTTGTGCTAGAAAATGCTGCTTCTATATCTCTTATAGAAGATTATCTTCTTTAGTAGAAGGATTGTGTACCATATGGATTCAAGGTAATCGGATCAAATGCAAAGAGTAGTGCACGGCAACGGAAGGTCATGGCAAGAATTTGTATAAGAAGAACTATAGTCCTTAGGTCGGGAGAGACTGGATAAGGTTTGTGAGTGTTGAAAAAGGAGAGAAAACTAGATGAAACCCAATTAGACGTTCAAGGTATGTCTTCAGCTTATGAACTCTATTCTAGATGATTCTATTTATACTATTCATCATACTATTTAGCAATTTTACAAAATGAAAGTAAAGTGTACACATCTGCATTTGAAAGATTCTACTGCCAGTTCTCACTGTGCTCTCAATAGCTTATACCAATAAAACACAACTGTGCCACAATAGCTGAGGACTTGTTCTAAGCAAGTACAATCTCCTTTAACTGAGTTTCATTTGACTTCTTTCGTTTCTAGCCAGTTTCCTTTGGGTTGGATTGTTGAGTCCATTGAGTATTGGATTGACCTGTAAAATTGACTTTTAGGCCATTACTTTTATCAAGTATATCTTGTAACTGTTTATAATTAGTGCTTGATTTTTATTGGTCCATGGAAAGACTGGTTTCTTTTTCCCGATTAAGGCTTTCCATGTAAAAATTGTGTGCCTCTTGTCTCAAGTGTGGTTGATTAATTTATTTGCTAATTCATTTATTTTTTCTACTGTACACTATTGAAGTGCAATCTAGAAATCCAGATTTGAAACGATCCTTCAAATACACAAATCTATTGCATAGATCTATAGATTTCTATAATGGAATCCAACAACTATGAAGGCACATCTACTACCAGGCCACCTTTTATTACTAGATCTAATTATGCCTATTGAAAAGTTAGAATGATTATTTTTTTTAAGTCCATTAATGATGATGTTTGGGATTATGTTGAGGAAGGCTATACTGGACATGTTGTTGTGATTGAAGGAAATCTTGTTCTTAAACCTAAGTCACAATGGACTAAAGATGAGAAACATGCCTCCAACTGCAATAATAAGGCTATTAATTCTCTTTAAAATGGAGTGAATGCTTTTGAGTCCATAAGAATATCTACATGGAAATCTACAAAAGAGGCAGGGGATATTTTGGAGACTACGCATGATAGCACAGATACTATCAAGTAGTCTAAACTATAGAAATTGACTGTTGCCTTTGAAACCATTAATATGGAAGAAGATAAGACCCTTGATTGGTTTTATGTTAAACTGAATGATATTGTAAATTTTTTTTTCAATTTGGGTGAACCAATCCCTAAAAATAAAATTGTCAAGAAGATTCTAGGGTCTTTACTTGAAAGGTTGGAATCAAAGGTTAATGCTATTGAGAGAAATAAGATTCTTGACACTTCTAACGGAGATCAATTAGTTGGAATCTTCAGACCTTCGAGGCAAATTATAGGGCGAAGGGAAGATCTATTTATAAAGATATTACCTTGAAAGTTTTCAAGGAATCTGCAAAGAAAACTGAAAGATATTCAAGTTCTAATTTTGAGGAAATAGATGTTTAAGAAGTTGTTCTGTTTATAAAGAAATTTAATAAAATTTTCAAAAATAGGAAATCTAACTTGAAGATTCCAAAATCTGATGAGCAGAAAGATTTAAAAGGTATTCAATATTATGAATGTCAAGTGTATGGACATTTTGCTAGTGATTATGGAAATAAAAAACAAAGAGCAAGAAAATAGCTCTCAATGTAATATGGGAAGAGTCTTTGATGAATAGAAAGGAATATCTTAGAATGATTATTTTGCTCCTGATTCTAATCCTAAATTTATTACTTTAATGGCCAGGACTAACTTTCTCACCTCGCAGGATTTTGACAATAATTCCGATACTGATGATGATTTTTTGTCAGATGTTAAGGAAGTTTGGTAAGAAACATACAAATTTGTATTGGTGGAATCCTTTGTTGACCCATAAAAAAATTATTATAAACATTACACAGAAGACATTACAAGCAAATTCCAAGCGAATGGGACATAAACCTAGGACTGTGGGACGCTAGGTCAAGTACTGCATAGATGTTTAGAACAATGCAACTCATTCAGAAGATTTTAGATGAGCTCAAGGTGCAGTAGTTTAAATTTCAGAATTAGTGGATTTCATTTGGTCACTCAATCACCAACTATTAGACTTAAGGTTCATTGGCACAAAACCTAGGGGTCACCAAACACATTCAAGCTTCTGGGTTATCAAAATGGCCAAAAATCATATGGTAACTTCTAAACATGCATAGAAATGATGGTTCAAAGTTTCAACGCATTTGGACTTTATCTCAGCTCAAAATCAAGTTTCAGAGGCTATCTGCTAGCTCCTAAGGGTCACTGTGACAATTGATATTTCTACATGTCAGAATTAGTTGAAACTCCTAGAGAAAACTCAAATTATATTCAGGAGTGACTTTGCAAAATTTCAAGTCAAGTGGATGTCATTTGACCTAAAGTCAATAAAAATGTCAACTTTAGGTAAGTGACCCCATGGCCAAAGTCCTTCTTTTAGATGACTAAAGTTGATGAAATTTAGACATAAAGCTTAAGTTATATTCAAAAGTTGTGTTGCAAACTTTGGATCCAAGAGGACTTCGTCTGATTCTATTTCAATTGCATGTCAGATAGAAGTCCGTGACCTAAGTCATGAGGGTCACTGACTAAAAATCCTACTTTTAGGAGGCAAAAGCTGTTGAAATTTGGATAAAAACTCAAAATATGTTCAAAGTCAATTTTGCAAAGTTTCAAATTAATTGAACATCATTTAGGTGGAAAACAAGCTAACTGCTTGCAGTGCAAGAAAATATTGACTTAAACCATGCAACAAGTGGGTCATTGGTTAAAATCCTACGTCTAAAAGCCTAAACCAAATGAAATTGGATGGACACTTCAAGATGCTGCTAAAATTAGTCCCTCTAAGTTTCAAATCAATATGAAGTCATTTAGGCCTCAAGCAGCTAAAAAAAGGGCCAATTTTCATGAAAAGTTAAATAGGGGGTTTGACCAACTTAAAAAATTCATAAAAAGGCTAAAATTTTTATGAGACACACAAAATAATGTTATGAATATCCCTCCAAGTTTTATGAAGATCAAATGTTGTTCAGCTCCCAAACAGATGAAAACGAGTTACATATGCAAAAACCTTGAAACTAGGCCTATCTGTGACTGCGGCCACTGTCACAGACACCTGTTAAGTGGTTCCCAGTAGTTGTCAGCAGTTTTATCCACTTTATTTCAAAATACAACCTCCCATAACTCCCTAAACTACCTCTAAAGTATATAAAAACAACTTTTGGCACAAGGGAAGGGTTTTAAACCAGCTTGAAAGATTCAAAGCAAGTTCTAACAGAATTAAAAGCAAGTCACTGGGCTTCTGAAGTACTTCAAGCACTACAAGTTCACTTTTTTTCCTCCTTCTTACTAACTTAAGGTGAGAAATAGTTAAGAGAAGGAGAAGAAGCATGCATATCACCTGGAGAAGATGGATACAGGAGCCATCAAGCACATAAAGGATGAAACTGCATTCCTTTGCTTCTCTCACTTGGAAGGGCTTTAGGCCATTTTCGAAGTGTTTACATTTGAAATTTAAATTTTTGGATCTCCATTCTCACTACTATGTCCTATTTTGTTATTTTTTTTTATACTTCTAGACACCCTAAAAATACAAATGATGTTCTTTCTTTCTTTTTTTTTTCCTTTTGGTTATTTAGAAGAAAATTCTACTTTAGATGAAAAATATCAAAAAAGGTCTGAAACAAATCAAGTTATCGGTCAGACCGATATATCAGCCAATATGTTAAGGCTTTGGCTTTGGCTGATACCATGTCCAAATCATGTTTTAAAACCATGGGTGGGATGCCAAATCTAAGGCTAAACATTGGTTTCTGAATTGGCTTTTTAGCCAAAAACTGAATTTCCAATGCATCTTGAGATTTTGTCATGCCTAACAAGGTGTGATTAGTTGACAACTATTCTTATAGAATTTAGCCATTTACTGTTCATTTTGAGTAGGCACTTGAATTTAACTTTCAAGCTCTTGTGTCTTTTAGTTGAGAAGGCATTAGTCTTTTCTTGTGCAGGGCTGTACATATTTAGCATGCAGCTGTCTTATTCCTACTCATGGTTGAGAAGAGACACTGCTCTTACTTCCAACTAATATTACATCCGTAATGATATTTGCAACACTGCTCTTACTTTCCTGGTTTGCATTAGGAGGTTCGCTAATATCATATGCTGAAGCTGCACCACAACATTCATATGGCCGTACATACATGACAATAATGACACCTTACAAATGGGCTTGGAATGGACATATTCAATAAAGTAACGTTAGCAGTTTTTGGATGGTTCAACGTAAGAGTTTTTTTTTTTTTTCTTGCCTAGATCACGTTTGATTCGTCACGACACTACAAGAATTACTTTCCTTATTAAAATTGTCTATACACTATAATTTATCATTAATGTAATTTTTTGGTTGTTGTCACAGACTAGAGATGGATAGTGGATGGTGGCAGTGGCGGTGGCGGTGGCGATGGCAATGACAGTGACGATGCATCTAGAGATGGTTCATCTAGAAAGAAATGTTTATCGTCATTGTATTTTACGAGTATACTTATATGTTCCATATGTACTTTTTATTAGTGCTGATGGATTTGTATTTTGAATTATCAATGGTGTTGTATTATGGTTTGTTGGTGGATTTGTATTATAGATTGTTGGATTTGTGTTATTATTCATTGATGGAAAATTATTATGAATTATTGAGTAGGAATTATCATGAATTTTTTAGCAAGAAATTTATTTATTTATTTAAACAGGTAAAAGCAAGAAAAATTAATAATTGTGTCGTTAAATGTTTTTGGCGATGAATGTATTCGTCGCTAAATCATTACTTTTGGCGATGAAATTAAAACTTTCATTGCTACTAACAAAAAGTTAATGCGAAAAAATATAATTATTTTATCATTAATTGTTTTTAGCGATGACTATGTGCATCGCTAAATTATGGTTTTAGTGACGAAATGAGACATTTCATCGGTAATGACTCTTTTAGCGATGAATAAATCGTCGCTAAAGCATGCCACAAAGTTGGTTTTAGCGGCGATATAAGACATTTCATCGGTAATGATTCTTTTAGTGACGTAATTAATTCATCGCTATTTTTCAATTGCGTCCAAGAAAATAGAAATGCCGACGCAGGGAAAACGTAGGGATTAGTATATTTAGCGACGCAATAGGTTCCGTCACTAATACCATTTTTCACTACGAACGTTTGTGTTACTAAAAGTACAACATCATTTTTAACCCTCTATTTTTGGTGATGAACACGTAACTTGTGTGTCGAAATGGTGCACATTCAGTATTGAAATATGACGTCGCGGATTGCATGTTTTCGCGATGAAAAAAATTTCGTCGCTTAAATAAATTAGAGACGGGACAACGACGACGAAATTGGCGATGAAAATAATTTGTTGGTAAAAAGAATTTGCGATGAATTTTTTTTCTTTGGCGACGAAATATTTTGTTGCTAAATCCGAGAATTGCTGCAATGCAAGATGACTCGGTAGATTCTACAATCAACTTGCTGAGTTTACAATCATTCTAAAAACGTGAATCATAGGGATATTACTCAGGTCAAACTCCATGTCCCACACCACTATACGATGACTTAGTGGGCAATTCGGTGTCGGTTTTGTTGTATCTGAAATGCGGATAATGCGAATCACGGGCCGACATGTCTGTATGTACCATGCCATTTGCGTTGGTTAATTGCACTGTTCCGTACCCAGATTTAATTGGATCATTTTGCATCACTTGATTTTATAAATATATATATATATATGCGTTTTCATCTTGTAAAAACTGTTTTTACATATTTACCATAAAATTTTTTTTATAGAGCTTACTTGCGGGTTTCATTTAGGGATGAGACTAGGAGAATGAAAAGATCTATGTGAAACCACCTCACATATCAAGTTTAGCCCTAATCACATGTCTCTAACCCCTTCCTCGGTAGCCCACAAATTCATTCTATTCGAATTGGTGTATAGTCAATCCAACGGTCTAGTAAATTTAGATTTAACCAAAACTTGGTACAAGTGACTATTAGGAGAGTCCTTGTGTATTGTAAGGTATGGATTGGATGATATATGGGCTCCAGCTGTGCAAGCTATGGATTAGATGATAAATGGGTTCCACTTAGAGTTTTTACAAAAAAATGGTGAAAATTAGTTCTTATAAAATTATTTCCCCTATACATATGTGAACCTAAAATAACAATCATGGACCATTCATTTCTGCCTTCTTTTGTATCACTTGATATTATATATATATATATAAATGAACCTAAAATAGAAATCATGGGCCATTCATTTCTGCCTTCTTTTGAGTGGGGCCATATGATAGGGCTTGGGGCTCTTTATAAATAGCGTATAATTTGGCTCACACACACACCAATAAACAAAGAGTTTTTAGGGTTTGTTGACGAGAGTCCAACTGAAAGTTTTCCAATCATTCAAAAAAATTAAGTTATGGATGTAAAGAGAGTTCTTCACATGGTTGGAGGAGCTGGAGATACCAGCTATGCTTCTAACTCATCTCTGCAGGTCACTCTCTCTCTCTCTCTCTCCCCCCCCCCCCCCCTCTCTCTCTCTCTCTCTCTCATTTGTGTTGGGTGCAATCTTTAGATATAATTTGGTTGGTCCATTTTATCCTATTGGACCACCTTATTAAAATCATAGTTATTTTGGTCTTTATTTGACCAGTTCATTTGTGTTGGTTGCAATCTTTAGATATAATTTGGTTGGTCCATTTTATCCTAATGGATCACCTTATTAAAATCATAGCTATTTTGGTCTTTATTTGACCAGTTCGAAGTAAAATTTGTAGTCGGTATGTCAAGACTTGACTCGATTGGGGAGTCAGAAAGGTTGGGTTCTTTTGATTTGCTTTCTGACTAACCTGATTTGGATTTTGAGTTCATTGAACTAATTTGTTTGAGTCCATACTATATATCCACAATGAGGCCCATATTTTAAGTCCTATTGTCCGAAATAGTTGTCCTTATATTAACTTCACACCAAATTTCACTCCAGACAAAATTAGCGCACGGATAATAAATTGATTATGAGTAAAATACATGACTCAAATGAAGTCCTAGTGCTTCCAAGCAATTTGAATTTCTTAGGTTGAATTTAATAGGCCTCACCATGCAGAGTTCTATGAGAACATTACGTAAACCAAGGTATATTATGGCACTCATCTTAAAGAATTGCTCTAAACAAAACAGTATGCAAATTGAAAGAAGCATTGTTTCACTCTCTTGTCACCCAAAAATGATTTTTAGATCGACAATAATAATATAAAAAGGGGATTTTTACGTTACAAGTGCTCATAGATTTGACTTTTGACTTTAAAGTGTTGACATTTAAAAAAAAAACCCTTCTAAAGTGCTTCATACAATATGTAATAATGTAAAAATGATAATTTTTTCCTTATGCTATGCAATATTCTACAACAAAATTCTGCTGATCCAATGATCTTATAAAAGAGTGTTTAAAAGACTGAAGAAAGGTTGTTTTCTAACGAGGTTGTTTTCTAACATCATTATCACCTGCACATGATGATGTGTATACCATGTGCAGCTTATTCGAGCCCCAACTAGAGGATGGGAGTGGAGTACTGCAAGAACATTTAAGTGTTGGCTAATTCATTTGGAAAGTACAAAATAGGGTTTAAATGTTAAATATGTAATTTGGGAGAATGGACAGCCGTGTTATCTACACATTATTGCAAAATTTACCTAGACCGCGCTCAGCACAAGGTGAAATGCACTTGTGCACGTTTTCTTGAGACAAGTGAACTTAAAATCTCCAGGCCGTGCTCATGCACACCATGACTCGCACTTGTGCATGTATTCCCGAGACGATTGCAAGAAAGCTACGCTACGCTTTTTAACGTTCTCGTGCGCAGCTACCCAGGATTCTAATTTATCAAGCATGCTCGTGCGTGTCTTACATCACGCTCGAACGCATGACGGCGATTTTGTTTCCCTACAATCCGGATTTTTGTTTTCTCTTCCTACTTCTCAGGAAAGAAGAATTGTACTTGGGGGAAACATAATCTTTGAAGGCAAGCTTATTTAAGGGGTCTTTCTCTTCCCTTTTGGGCATCAATCTTCCTGTAGAGCAACCCCAGAATCCATTGAAGATTGAAGGCTTCTCTAGAACAACTTTTAAAGAAACTCTCTAGAATAGCTTTTAAAGGAACTAAAATGCTGTAGCATCTGCTCTAGATCTTTGTATCTACTCTTTCTTACAGTAGATTCAACTTAAAGAGGCCTTCAAGCTGGTTGATTCAAGCATGGTGAGCGTGAACAGTGAGAAGTCGGCTAGATCGTCACAATCCTTAAGTTGAGGTATAACTAGAGGGATTTGTGAGTATCTTTCGTAACCTTCCATTACATAGTGCTTGTTTCTCTTCATCAAGGTAACCTGTAGTTTTTCTCGAGTAGGGTTTTCCACGTAAAAAATCATGCCTTTTATCTTCTATGCGATTGCTTAATTTATTAGGTTAATTAATCTGTTTTTTTGGCATTTATATTTCAATATGTGATTGTGACATTAAGACAAAACTAGGGTTTTGGTTCTTTCAAATGGTATTCGAGCTTAGTGAGCTTGGAGTTTCGAGTCTCCTCTTGGGTGGTACCATTGAGAGGGGAATGCTAGGTTCCTAGTACAACCCTCAGGCACCTGTGTGGAGTGATACTGGCATGCCTTTTAACACAATCAAGAAGGCCAAAAGGCCATTGTTCTGCCGGTTTTCCATCACCAATTGATTTTGGAAAAAGTGATAGGGCAATGGGGTCCGAGATCATACAAGTGATATCAAAGCAATGGAGGGGATGCGGAAGATCTTGATGGACCTTAACAATCTACAAAATTTCAATCACAAAATGGCTGACAAATTCAATAGTATTATATTAACGCAAATAATTGACCCATTGGTCCAATCTATTCATTTCAACTTAAATCCATCAGAATGTGTGCAGTATGCACACCTCGTGCACCTGATCAGCTTTTGGAGCAAAATGTATAAAATGATTTGAGAAGGGCTTTAAAATAAGTGCCAAGAGGTTGTTTTTCACAATAAATCTACTGTACTATGCAAACCAAACCCAACCCAAGATGAAGTTAATCATCCAACTAATTTCCATGAAAATGACTGAGTAGGTTCTTTTCAAATGACAGTTCAATCAAATCTTTTAAAATTAAAAGTTCCACCTTGTTTGATTTTTTATAACTCAAAAGTTTCTACTTATATATATATATATATATATATATATATATAAGACAACCCAACTTATTTCATTTTTTTTTTTGGAAAATATACAGCTGTTATAATCATCCAGAATTGTCTGGGAAAGATCAATTGACCACTACAACTTCTTGATTTGAATTAAAAGAGACTCTAAATGGACATTAGTATTTCAAATCGTCCCACTGGACCTAAGGCCTCAGTGGACGGTGGACCCAACAAAAAAAAAAAAAAAAGTACCGTGTCTAGGTCCGAGTTTCGATACAGTTGGTTGGGTCTAGGTCCTGGGACAAAGTCCTGGAGAACTAAATGCTAGGATAATGCACAAACAGATACTTTGCAACTGTGAATCTCCTTTTCTCAGCGAAGAAGATGTTAAAGAGTTTCAAAATTTGGAAATTCTTTATTTGGATTTTGGTTTTCTTAAAAATGATCCCATGTAGAAAATTTCAAAGAAAACAATCCTTTCAAGAACCTCTTTTTTCATTTAAAAATTTACCTTACGATTTCCTTTACACAGAATTTCACATCGGACAAGTTGAAAAACAAAATAGGCATTTTTAAAACATCTCTCTGTTAACTATGTCAATGTACTAGAGTTGGACTCTTTCTATTAGGCTCGGGCTTGGAACTTTGAGGCACACTGAAGAGGCCATCATTTTGCAGTTTATTTGGCCTGACCTGTTTCCTATTTGGGCTAAGTCACATTGACTAAGGGTTAGGCTTGACCTGACTTGATGGGCCTGATTGCACTCTTTTTTGCATAAATCAATCATCATTTTGCTCCTTATGGGACTGCTGAGTTCAGGGTTGATATTTGGGCCAGTAAACGCAGATCAATATTAGCATAAGTTGGCCTTGCAGACAGCCAACTAAATAACCCATTGTTGACTTAGTCCCACCAAGTGTGTAGCAAAAAACGTCTTAAGGAAACCGAGCACATGCCTTGAAGCGTCCAATTCTTATCTATTTCACAGATTTAACTCACAAACTCATTCATAAGATAGACACACTTTCTTAAATCCCTACAGTCTTGGAAACTACTTATTCGACACACAGTGCTAGAGGGTGGTATTGTGTCTCTCGAATTTTATCAATGATCAACCATAAGTGGGTTGGTGGGTTCCTCGTCATAAATATATATATATATGGAAAAACCTCCGCCGAGTACTAGCGCTCACAATAAGGTGAATACCAAATGCCAAAACACCTAGTAGGGTCCAATTTATGGCCCATCCAGGTGGACCATAAAACAAAGATCCCACGTGATAGTCTACGATCCTAAGTTTGATTCCCATCTAGTTGAATTTGACCATTGGATCAACTTGCACTCATTTTGGACGGTAAAATTTGTCACCCATTGATTAAGTGGTTAGAATGATGATTTGAGCCTTCATCATGCATTGGTAGATGGAGGAGAGATCTTTTGATTCCCCCAGGTCCCATCTCCTAGTGGGGCCCATAAGCTGAGCATCAGTGCTTATATATAAGGTCACATTACAAAACTCCCCGAGAAAGTTTTTGTTATGAGATTTTAACATGTGTCATCAATATTTCTTTAAAATTAGGTATCCTTTATTCTTTGTTTTGCACTTTTGAGGTAGCAGATTTGTATTGGATATGTTAAAAAGGGTGTAAACTCCCCTTGGTTAAATGGGGAGTTTTTAAGAATTTCTCATTATATATATTAAAGCTGTAAGTATGGAAGCCTCTAAAGGATGCCACATTAGCAACCCTTATTTTTCTTTTTTCTTAGAGTGCCACGTTAGCATCCTAGAAAATCTCTCTCCCAACCATTTTTGCATCATCCTCTAAAATCTCTCATTCTACCCTCCTCTCCCTCTTCTATTCCACTTATTCAGCAAAAATTTTTCCTACTATAATAAACACATATGTACACCAAAATCCGTCCTTCAAATGAGAGGAGAAAGAAAAACAAAAACAAAAAGCAAAAGCAAAGAAGACGAAATAAACAGGTTCTTTCATTCTTTCAAACAATGGATGGCTTGGATTGAAACGCTCATCGGACATTTAGGGTTAATTTCAGCAGCGATGTTGCAGCTAAGCTTCGAGATCAAGTGAAATACAAGTTGTAGGAATTCATGGGGAATTACATTGATGATACTCTCGTTGTAATGCTTCTTTGCCCCCCTTTCTTTCTCTCTCTCTCTCTCTCTCTCTCTCTCTCTCTCTCTTTTTATATATATACATCGATACATGTGTTTTTGGATTGGGTCTTCTATTGTTTGAAAGATGTGACTTGAACATCTCCAATAATCTGGAAGCAGTTCTAAACCTAAATCATGGATGTAAATAGAAAGATATCAACTTTATAACTTGATTTTTTTTTGTAGTTAGATTTTTTGGTGTTTTGTTTCTACAATTATGACTCTTGCAGGTGGTGGTGTTGTTTTTAACTTTTGTTTGCTTATTTCTTGTGCTAATGATTTATGCTGACTTGTGATACATGGAGTTCATCTTTTGGATTTCAAAGGTTGAGCACAAATAATGCAATATACTTTTTCTTTGAAGTTGTTTTTTTTATTGAATTATTTCATGACATTGTTCATTGCTTTGTTCATCTACTTTTTATGTTCTTACTTATTAATATTTATGTACTTTATTTGCCATTCTCATTGACAAAAGAACTTATAGATTTTTTTAATTCACTTTGTGCATTTTGTTCAAATTTTATATTTTTATTGATTGTAATACTTCTTATTATTATTTATTTTAATTTATTCTTAATAGAAATATTGTTCATTATTATTTTCCATAAGAGTATTATTCTTTTAGTGTAATGATTTCAAATCTTTCACTGCGACTGTAACATTTATTTGAAGATTATAATAAATCCCAAATAGAGAATACTATGATATAAGTGAAGCTTTATATAAGTAGATAAATATCCATTTCACCTTACATTTGATCCTCTAAAATTAGACACTTGAATGGAGTATGCAATATTCAGAAGTTTTGCTGTTACTATCAATAAAAGTAATTAGAAGTCAAGGAAATGGTTTAGCTCATTAGGATTTACCTTTTTTTAAATTAAGATTTAATTTCAAGCCTTTAAATCTGAAATAATAATTATTATTATAATAATTCTTAAATAAAGTATATAAAATCATTTGTTATTATTTTACATTAACTTAGTTACATTTAAAAATTCTTTCATATTATACTAATAGAATGTTATTTATGTGCAAATTTTGTTGTGTCCCTGTCTCTATAGCTTTTGGGTTGTTGATTCTTTTCATAGGGCCCGGGCTAAGCAGGGCCTTTGTTGCTAGTATATATATATATACTCCTCAAAGTATTGAAAGATTATACTAATAAGGTAGTAACCATATGTGACCTAACTAAACCTGATTAATCGGGTTCAGGTCCACAATATATGTACCCATGCGTTTCATTTCTCTTTAGTAAATCATCACTGAACTGAAAACTTCCTCTCTTATATTCTTTGACCAGAAAATAGCAATATCAAAGGCAAGCTCCATGGTAGAAGATTCTATCCTTAACCTCAATGGCACCAGTTTTCCAGAGAGTTTGAACATAGCCGACTTGGGTTGCTCTTCAGGACCCAACACCCTATTGGCGATCAAAGCGATCATAGATGTTATCCACAAGCGATGTTGTCAGCTAGGCCGTAGCATGCCCGACTTGAGATTATTCTTGAATGATCTTCCAGGGAATGATTTCAACACAATTTTCATGTCTCTGCCAGCGTTCTATGACACACTCAAGGAAGAGAACGGCCTCTCTCTTGGGACATGTTTCATTGCAGGGGTGCCCGGTTCCTTCTATGGGAGGCTTTTCCCAAGTAATTGGCTAGACTTCGTTCACTCTTCCTACAGTGTCCATTGGCTCTCTCAGGTGACTATTTTCATATTTCAGTAGTAATTATGGTTATAAAGCTCGGTGAAGCTCGGCCGAGTTAAGTTGCTCATTAGAATGGTCATCTGGTTGGGGTTGGGCCCTTGGTTGATATATAGAATTGTTCAGCCTAATTAGATAGTGACCCAATTGAATTTATGAGCACATACAATAGTTATTTCTCCTTAATTCTGATGCCAAACCATGAATTATTGAATGTTTAGGTTCCTCAGGGACTTCAAAGTGACATTGGTCTTCCACTAAACAAGGGGAATATTTACATGGCTGAGTCAAGCCCTCCTGCAGTATTTAAAGCATACTTAGACCAATTTCAACGTGATTTTTCATTGTTTCTCAATTTACGGTCCGAAGAAATGACTTGTGGAGGCCGTATGGTCCTTACACTAATGGGGAGGAAAGGTGAGGAACCCAACAGTGGAGATTGTTGCTACCTTTTTGAACTGTTGGCACAGGCACTCAAGGGAATGGTCTCACAGGTAACCTAACTTATAAGATGACATCCTTTCAATTCCAACTGTCAAAAATGTTGGACAATGCCTCTTTTTTTTCCTTGTAGTCTAGTATTTTAGATTCATATGCAATATACAACAGTAGGATTGGGAATCTGAGTCCGATGGACCTCAACCCAAACCTTATTTCGGTCCATAAAATGAACCCAAGTCTCCAAGTAGAAACAGGACCAAGTCTCGAGTTCATGAGAAAATTTCCACCTCAGCCCTCATGGGTATTTTGGTGTTTAAAATCCCATTAATTTCAACCCTATATCCCTGTGCTCCAAAAAATTAGTATAACTGTTGAGGCTCAGTGACCATGTCATTTTGTTGAAATCAGGGAGTCATCAAAGAGGCACAACTGGATTCATTTGATCTACCCTATTACACCCCTTCTGTCAAGGAGCTGAAGGCTGTGATCGCCAAGGAGGGTTCATTTGTTCTAGATCAACTGCAAATCACTGAAATAAATTGGGATACTAATTACTGTGATGATAGTGAAGGCCTCCTCTTTGATAAGAAGGCCAGTGGTCAGAACGTGGCAAAGTGCATAAGAGCTGTGACAGAATCCCTGCTTGCAAATCATTTTGGAGGAGAGATAATAGAAGAGTTGTTTGAAAAGTATGCAGAAAATGTTGGCGAGCACCTGGAGAAGGAGAAAACCAAGCATGTCAATATTACCTTTTCCATGACTAAAAAGGCCTAAAGATACATCTATGTTTTGCGCGTACGTGGTAAGATTGAAAAGTAGATGTCCTACATTGTAGTGGGGCATGATTAATGGTCGTAACAACTATATAGGCATTTTATTCCCAATTCACTTGTGTAGCTATGTTCTTATTCCCAATTCACTTGTGTAGCTATGTTCAATAATGTATGCTTTACCTTTGGATTTCTACTGAAGTACGCCAATTGTTAGGAAGATGCAAAACTGATAGTACTTAGTATAACGCCCTACCCCACACACATGCATGATATTATCCGCTTTGGCCCATGAACCTTATGGTTTTGCTTCTAGAGTAGAAGCAAAACAGTGAGGCTCATGGGCTAAAGCGGAAAATATTATGCATGTGCGTGGGGTAGAGCATTACAAGTGGTATCAGGGCCCGTTTCTTTGAAGATAGCTAGAGCTTGTTGCGGAAGAGAGGCAAGAAAGAGGAACAAAAGAAAAAGCGTTTACAAGGAGAAAACGATCGGAGGTTTTTAGGGTTGGGTTTACGTAAAGATTTATCAAAATTACAAGAAAGGGCTCCTTGCTATTTAGTGAGTATTACAAAATTTGAAAAAAGGGCTTTTAGCTCACAAAGGTCCAATAACTTGGGCCCAAGGCCCAAGAAGGTTTAACCAGCTCATCTCCAATGGGTCCTACACAAAAGGCCATACATGCAAAGATCCAAAACCTCTAAAATGGCTTAACAAACACCCAACTAACCTTCTCAACTCAACTCGAACCCAATAAACTGACCCGTAATTAAAAGATCTAGGGCCCGACATCTCACCCCCCCTTAAAGGACATTTGGTCCTCTAAATGACTAACAAACCTCAAGAAGAAGGTGTGGATATTGTTTCTTCACTTCATCTGAGCTCCCAAGTAGCTTCCTTCGAGCGATGATGTCTCCACTGAACCTTCACCCAGTAGATGATGCGATTCTTCAACACTTGCGTTCTGGTGTCAACAATCCCCACTGGTTGCTCGGTGTAGGTCACATCGTCCTGCACTTGCAATGGTTCATATTGCAACACGTACGAAGAGTCTGCCAAACGTGAAATACATTAGGAGAACCTGCTAGCTTCAGTGGTAGTGTTAACCGATAGGCCAAATCATTGACCTTGCTAATAATTTGGAATGGTCCAACATACCTTCTGGAGAGTTTCCCTTTCTGCCCAAACCGTAAGGTGCCACGCGTAGGAGACACCTTTAGAAATATGTGGTCATCGACCTCAAACTTCAACTCTCTTCTTCTCTCATCTAGGTTATTCTTTTGGCGACTGTGAATGATCTTCAACCTTTCCCAAATATGCTTGACCTTGTCACTAGACTCTCCAACCACAGACAGTCTATGAAAACCACGAGCTCCAAAATCTACCCAACGTATTGGAGTTCTACATCTTCTCCCGTACAATGCCTCAAAAGGTGCTATGCCAATGCTAAAATAATAGCTGTTGTTATATGTGAATTTATACAGAGCTAAGCTTTCATCCCAGTTGGTCTTGAAATTTAATATACATGCCATCAACATATCCTCCAAGGTCTGGTTTGTATGCTCTGTCTGTCCATCTATTTTGGTATGGTAAGTTGTACTGAAACTCAACTTGGTTCCCAAAGCTTCCTGCAATGACATGCAAAATCAAGATACAAACTTGCTATCCCGATCCGAGACAATAGAAACTAGTGCTCCATTCAATCTTACCACTTCATTGATATAAAGATCTTCCATTTTATCCATTTATTGACCCATCTTAAATGGTACAAAGTGAGATGACTTGGTCATACGATCTAATATCACCTAAATTGCATCAAACCCTTTCCTTGTATTAGGCAACCCGATACAAAGTCCATGGTTATGTGCTCCCACTTCCACTGAGGAATCTCTAAATGATGCAAAAGACCTAGAGGTCTCCTATATTCTGCCTTAATCTACTGGCCAACCAAGCACTTTACATTAAATTCTGCGATATCCTTCTTCATATTCTTCCACCAATAATGATTCTTTAGATCTTGATACTTCTTGGTACTACTAGGATGAATAAAATAACGAGTGTGGTGAGCCTCTACCATAACTTCGTCCTTCAAGTCTGTAAAATCAGGTACAGATATTCTATCCTTATAATATAAAATACCATCATCTAGCTTAAAAGTAGGTTTTTCACCCATATGATCTTTAATCCTTGCCATCTCTAAGTCTAATAATTGGTTTTTTTTAATCCTTACGAGCAACTAAGGTTCTTATGAGATTATACTTGCCAACATTACCCGCTCACTAATAGGCTGAAAATATACATCCATATCTTCCAAACACTGAACCCAAAAATACTCTGCAATCATTCCACTAGTAAATGTTGCTTTTCTACTTATGCATCTGCTACTACGTTCTCCTTCCCTGGATGGTACTTCAATCCAAAGTCATAATCCTTGATACACTCCATCCATCTTCTTTGTGTCATGTTCAATTACTATGTGTAAAGAGGTACTATGGACTCTTATGATCCAAATGTACTTCAAATGTGGCTCTATAAAGATAGTGCCTCCACATCTTCAAAGCAAAAACTACTGCTACAACTCCAAATCATAGGTTGCATACTTTCATCAATGTTCTTTCAACTGTCTTGCCTCATAAGCTAATACCTTTTCATCTTGTATGAGGACACAACCAAGTCCAACTCCAGATGCATCGGTAAAAATCACAAAATCATCACTACTTGCAGGTAAGGTCGATGCAGGGGCTGTGATCAACCTTCTTTTCAACTCCTGAAAACTCTACTCAGTGTCATCATTCCAGACAAATGGAACTTCCTTACGAGTCAATTTTGATAGTGGAGCTGCTATCATGGAAAACCCTTCAATGAATCGGCCATAATAACCTGCTAGTCCTAGGAAACTTCAAATCTTTAACACTGTTTTTGGCCTTTCCCACTTCATTACAGGTTCAATCTTTGCTGGCTACATCTATAAACCTTCCCTAGAATTTATATGACCATGGAATCTTACCTTTTCTAACCAAAATTAACACTTATTTACTTTAGCATACAATTGGTGTTTCCTCAATAGTTTTAATGAGGTATGGAGATGCTGAACATGTTCTTCTTGACTCTTCAAATACACAAATACATTGTCAATAAACACAGCCACAAATTGGTCCAAGTATTGTGCAAACACTCTATTCATCATAGCCATAAAAGCTACTAGCATATTCGTCAACCCAAAAGACATCTCCAAAAATTTGTAGTGACCATTTCTAGTTCTAAAGGCAGTTTTTGGAAGATCCTGATCTCATACCCTTAACTGATGATATCCTGATCTCATATCCATATTAGAAAAATATTAGGCACCTTGTAACTAATCAAACAATTCATCGATTCGAGGCAAAGGGTACTTATTATTGTTGGTCACTTGATTAAGTTGTCTATAATCAATACACATTCTCATAGAACCATCCTTCTTTTTAACAAATAAAACTGGAGCCCCCCCCAAGGAGAGACACTCAGTCTAATAAAACTTTTGTCTAACAACTCCTGTAATTGTTTTTTGAGTTCTCGTAACTCAGCTGGGGCCATCCTAAAGAGATTTAGAGATTGGATCCGTGCCCGACACAAGCTCAATTGTGAAATCAATTTCACGAACCAACGACAATCTGGGAATATCATGGCGAAAAACATCCGAAAACTCAGACACCACTGGTGTCTCCTCCATGGCTTTAGTTTGTTTTCCCTCTGAGATAAACACTAAATACCTCTCATAACCTTTCATCATCAACTTCGTAGCCTTAATGGCCAAGATCATCTAGGTAAGCACTTTCTTCTTCGCTCTAACAAATTGTAGAACAGCGCCATCATCATCTTTCAACCTAACTGTCTTAGCAAGATAATCCATCACTGCACTATGAGTGGCAAACCAATCCATGCCCAAGATGGCGTCAAAATCATTCATCAACATCAGTATGAGACTAGCCTTTAGTACAAGCCCACTTATCATTACTTTGCAATCAGGGTAATACTCCTGACAATAAACTCTCTTACCCACCGGGGTAGTCACAACTAAATCAAATGGCAACTCTTATGTTCTAACACTAGTTTTCGATGCACATTTAGGGGAAATATAAGAATTTGTGGATCCAGGATCAAATAAAACTTTAGCATTGTTATCACAAATGGAAATAATGCCTTCAATAATATTTTCTACAACATCAGCCTGTTCCTAAGTCATAGCATACACTCTACCTGCATGCTGGGGCCTTGGTTGCTATCTGTTAAGCCCTTGTGTTGCTGAGGTCGCCTCTGTGATTGGGGTTGTTGGGGAGGTTGGTACAATGCACCTATTGTTGTGGTGCCTGATGTTGTGACTTCTGTAGAGAAGATGAGGCTATTTGCCTTAAAGGCTAAGCTTGAATAGGAGCTCCTATGCTGATGTTTGCCAATATTGCTAGCTTTTCTTCTTAGGGCAGTCCTTGACCTGATGACTTATGTGTCCACACTGCAAGCACCCTCCTGTCTGCCTCCAACACTTGGATGTTTGGTGATTATTACTGCAATTTCCACAAGACTCCATTTTCTCTTTTTTGAATTGCTGTTGTGGGGCCAGAGACAGCAATTTTTTGATTAGGTTAGTTCAGAGGGTCTATACGCCCAATCACCTACTCGGCCCAATACGCCTTATCTAGATACTTTTGGTAGATGTTAAGAATTTGCAACCTGGCATGTAACAAGATATTCGGTCGAAGGCCATTGAGGAATCGTTGAATCCTCTCGTTTTCTAGAGTGATAAGTGTCAGTGTGAAACAAGAGAGATGGGTAAATTGCAGCTCATACTCATGAGTGAACAAGTTCCCTTGCTTTAATCTATCAAACTCTATTCTTTTCTGAGTACGAACATGTTTTGGGACATACTTCTCATGGAACTGACTACAAAAAGTAGTCAAAGCCACTTCCTTAGCTATCTCATTGTAGGTTTCCTTAACAGTGGTCTACCACCTGTCAGCTACATCCTGAAACATCAAAATAGCTAGCTTAACCTTCTGTATCCCTGTGCAAACCAAGTTGTCAAATATCTTCTCAACCTGGATCAAGAATTCATCTGGTACCATTGGATCTTCACCCCATTAAACTCTAGTGGTCCCCTCTTCTTAAACTTCTCAAATATATCATTGGAATCCTATTATTTGGGGGCAGCAACAACCTGCGGCTACCTAATCCTTTGCAAGGCCTTAAGTATGCTAATTTGGAATGTTGCTTGATCTACCACCTAAGGTCATACTTTAAACAGCAGAGGTGGCACTGTATGTACCATATAGGGTTGATTCACCCTTTGCACTACTTCTAGCAATTGGGTCATCTGTTGGTCTTGACGTTGTTGGTGGGCTAGCATAGCCTGAAGCAAGGTTTCAATCAGATCATTAGCCGTGCCACTAGGCCCATCCAATTCATCTAAAGATGGGTTGCCTTTTGTTTTTCTTATTTTAGGTATTATATCTATAAAACAACCAATTGTTAGAGACTAAACAACCTAGAATGCGGAAGCTAAACATACGAATGCAAACTTAAACATTGCAAAAAATCGAATATGAAACTATACGCTTCTACACCCAACGTTCCCATTTAAAATTCTAATCCTCACATTAGGCCTACATTTCTAGTATCTTTTAGAACTTCTACAAACTTAACCTCATTTTGATATCATCTGTCCCACCCCCAAAATTGGGGCGGATCCAAGTTCGGTTTCAAGGGTGTGAGAATTAAGGCCAATTTAAAATTTTCTTAAATATACAATAAGGGCTCCAATTCAGGGTGGATCAAAGTTTTTTGTGAGGCTACACTTAGTGATCAAGCAACCATAATCACACGTGGAACTAAGAATCCATATACTGCATAGATGGATACCATATTCAAACCATATTGATCAATCACAATATTAATTAAATAAATGGCCAAGTACTTTGAAGTATAAAAATTAGAGTTATAATTCTAAAAGAAATAAATTTAATGACCACACTAATAGCCCCAGACATTGCCTTATTACAAAAGTCTAATGCTTTGATCTAGGCATCTCCACTAAGACATCTTAGACGATGTCGTCGGCGTTCCACTTAACGACTCCACTACTAGAGGAATCTTTTGTACCTCCTGACCCTCCGGTTCGGCACCTGCAATGAAATCTAAATACCAAAGGTAGTGGGTGAGATTGACATAATCTAACAAGAGGTAAACAGTAAGTAATGATGTTAGCCAATTGAAATAAATTATATTTTTAATCTTACCCTAAATGAGCCGAATGCAAACTCAATGAAATAAATGCACAAAAACAAGTATTCACACCAAATACAATATACAAAAACAGGTATTCCTGCCAGATATAACAGACAGCACAGCTATGTACTATATCACATAGTACAAGTTGGCTCAATGGTGTACGACCACCTCTAATTGCAATCGACTAGATATATATATACGAAGACATATGTATACGGATGCTTAATGAAGCCATGTTATGAAATCCTCAATTCCTAACATCCATACTATTACAGTTAAAGTGATAAGTCCTATAAATTAAATGTATATTATGCTCATGTGATATTTTCCATTATTCTGAGAGTAAGCACTACACCACCTAATAGTCATAGTTAGTTAGGTATACACATTGAATCGAAGCCTTTATTAAAATGAAAATGTGAGCCCACAATGCTAATGATCCACTTTCGGTGTCTATCATGTGATGCATCTCGGAACACACATTCCCATTCCAAGTCCAATTCAATTCCATGTGTATATTTAACTAACCTTCCTTAAGAACGAAACTCGTCATATTTTTAGGCCCAAATCACATATTGACTTATTTATTAAATAACCATTAGGCATGATATCGAGTTAGGTGATCCTACACCCTAGAGTTACTTACTTTGGGTCACTTATAGTGGTGCAATCCACGCGGCTGGATGTTTCAGTTGTGGTCACCAAACTAACTTATTCTACTACCAATTTAGTTAAGGTTTCTGGCTCTCATGGCCTAGCCATGGCCACCTTACATCTTAGCCGTAGTTCACTTACAACTAAGTTAGTCGGTCTTATGGCTAACTGTAGTACCCAATCCCCAGGAACGGCTCACTAGAATGTGAGCCGTAGCCTAGCCGATGGCTAACTGACGACTTAGCCATAGGTGCACATGAATTCGCCCTTTTTTGTTTTCTTTTGAAAATTCAACCATACACAATTGTACAACCATACACAATTGTAACTCTAAATTTAGACTAAAAGAATCAAACCAAACCATCTAAGTTAGATTTCAACCATATCTAAGTTAGATTTCAACCATATCAAACAATAAACTAAATTAATTAACATTATTTGATGTTATCCACTTGCCTTGATGCCATGCTAAAAACCAAAATTGAAGTTGCAAAAAGGCTGATCTAAACGGGAATGCTCACTTCAAACCTGAACTATGATCGAGATCCTCCTACAATCCCTCATGCCGCACAACATACCTAATTTATTAAACGTGCCCTAATAAAATGAAAGGGTCTAATGGTGGTAAAAAGAAAGATATTTACCAAAGTGAAGACTATCAAATCAAACAAAGGAGGGGAGGAAGATGAAGTGATGATCATGATAGATGAGCCTCCTTTCTTCTTGAAGATGAAGATGCTGGCGCCCCTCCCAAGATGAGGCCTAGGGTCGAAGCGGACAATATCATGCATGTGTATGGGGTGGGGCGTTATTAATAGTATTCAAGCTGACTCTCAACTAGTTCGAGTGTGAGCCTTGTTGTGGTCTAGTGCAAGTGGGCAAGACAAGAGGGTTGGTAGGCTACTGTATAGGGACGGGCAACCCTAAGGGAGGTGGATTGTGACGTCCTCAAGTCCCACATCAACTATAAAGAGGAAAGTAATTAGGCTTACATATAGAGCTCACTCTTTTACTTTGCATGAGGCCTTATGTCTATGGGACTTGTCTTGACTTAATCTTGCTTGCTTGCCCAGTGACAAACAAAACCTCCGCTGTGCACTCTAATAACAAACCCTATCCTAGATCGCTTGGGAATGAAATATGAGTCTAGTATATAATGAATCATATAGGTTACTACTAGTAACTTAGGCTTAAGCATTTTGGGCCACGTGACAGGCTGACTAAGTTACTAGGCTAATGGGCTATTCGGGTCATTACAAAGTCAAAGTGGACAATATTATGCATACGTGTGGGGTGAGATGTTACACTTAGAGTGTGTGTTAGACATGGGGAAATGGACCCAAGAACACAAGTGAGATGAGTTTTAGTAGAGTCAAGCTCAAACCTTGGCTCTTCTTACATCAATAGACCAGCTGAACCCGTGTTTGGGATCAGGCTCTCCTTGTCTTTTATATACATTTAATGTATATATAAGAACTTTGGATTGGGCTTGTGTATTGATTTATGTATGTTAAATTAATTGAAACATCTTTAGACCTCAGCCGTGTCTGATAGAAAAACATAAACAAGACCATGGATCTTGTCACGCCCTTAGAATTTGGTTAGATCCTGTCACGTCCCCAAAATGATACTAGGGTTACGTGAGATTAGGAGTCAATTTAAAAGTTTTCTTGTAAATAATAACCTATGACTCCTAATCATTTACTCACAGTGTCTTAGGCCGTGGTGAGTTTATTCCATTCACATTCATTTAAACCTGCAGAAGCATATTATGACATTTGGTACCAATAAAATACTATTTGCATAATAAGAAATCATGTTTAAGATTCGAAGTTGCAAATAAAACCAATAAATAATTTATTGCATTGTTTAACTAAAGAATAAAGTCTTTAAGGAATGATTTATTTAAAATCAATTTCAAACTAAGTGAATTACTCATGTGCATGACTAGATGTCCTCGTATCTATAGTCTACACTCCAGTCAAGCTCATCAAGGCTTAGGCACTTGAAATGCTTCACGCTCCTCCTCTTCCTCGGCATAGATGGGCTTAGTACCTATGCACTAATTTAGAAAACAAGATCAACCATAATTATGGTGGTAGGTGAAGCACACATAACTCATAAAAAAATTACACTATCATGGTGAGAATAAAGACAGGAAGATCAAGGAATATATGAATCACTATAAATAAAAGAATGCCATGCATATTATAAGGAACGGATCTCTCATCCAACTCTACATCAAATGAACAACATCACATTCACCAGGCATCGCATTAATTGATGCCCATATGTGATTTGTATCATCTTCGGATGTCTCGCATTCTTTTCAATATTGTGGATCAAATCCGTCTTTGGATGCCTAGCATCCTATCCCAAAGATCATGGTGAAACCAACCGTGTATGACTGGTAAGCTCATCTTTGGCCCTAAGTTTGGTAAAGCATCACAATGTACATCTGTGTACCAACTGCAACCGTTCAATGACCTTATCCAAATAACTATCTCATACAGCCCTACCCTTTCCTTTGTCAAGACCTATAAACATGGCTCAGTGATTGTTTGACAGACACAACCTATGTTAGTGTAAAGGGCTGGCCAGAACGGTATCCACAAAACCACATTGTGAGGGTTACTCTAATACAATGAATCCCTCAAGTAAATAACACATGGCCCATGCCACAACATGGCCTAATTCCACATGATCACTAGTACAATCTCTAACACATGGAACAATGTAAAGGATCACAATCTCAATGATCAAAGGATAACATTACAATGATTTCTAAATTCATGACCACAATTCATGCATGCGATAACTCCATCGAACCAAGATGATGTAAGGTTGAGAGTTTTATTTGAAAACCACAGTGTATAGCTCAATTCTCACTTCATTCGAGTGTATCATAGCAGCTTCCCCTTCATTCCCTCTCATCATCAACGTACATTCATGAAATCCAAATCCCTCTAACCTATCATCATCATTATAGAATTTAAATGGGCATTGACACAACATGTAGAACATAGTGAATCAAAGGAAACTAGTGAGGATCATTAGATATAACTGCATCCACTTGCCTTGGGTGAAGATTGAAGGAGAATAAGGAAATCCTAGCTCTCCCTCTCTCTTTTGCATGTGCACATGCATATGCGCACCAAGCGAATCCTAATGAAAAAGACAGTGGAGAAGACAAAGAAGGTGAAGAAGATAACAGATATCTGGTGGCTTAAAGATGGGTTGGCCGATCGTGAGATGGAGGGGAAGAAGGAGAAAACGCATGTGGAGATTGGGTTGGCCGATCGTGAGATGAAGTCTCGTGGATCTAAATCTTCTACTTGGTTAGCCCAAAACCTGAAAAAAAAAAAGCCAAAAATTCTAACAACCCTAATTAACTAAAATACAAATCAATAAGACTAATATATTTAATTAGATAAAATATTTATCTAGGGTACGGGACATTACATTATTTTCCCCTTATAACATTTAGTTCTCAAAATGTCTAATGTACTTTAGGAAGAAGATCAGGGTATAGCTTCTTCACTTGGTCTTTGAGCTCCCAAGTGGCTTCCATTGGACTGTGGCCACTAGGGGAACCTAGGTGTGTAAGGGCTTACTGCATACGTTAAATGCAGTCAAGAGTGCTAGCGAAACTGGCAATTTTCTTTTAGTTTTTTGCATTTCATTTTTATCATTTAGGTTAGTTTAATTTAGTTTTCTACTTTATATCACATATTTTGCTCAAAATTAGCATACTTGTTGAGGGGTGTGATAAGTCCTTAAAAATATATCATTTTATATGTACTTTAGGGGATTTTAAGGAGTTATTCATTATAAATTTCTTCATTTAGGTGAAAAACATATATTTATACTTTTGAGTATCATTATTATGTTTTCCTGCAAAAATCATTGAAAATCATCAATTTTCAGAAAATCATAAAACTTTCCATTTTTTTGAAGGTTTTCCAAATCCAAATTTTCACATAAAAATGACAAAGGTTTCTATTATCATTAGTTATTTAAAGATAAATAATGTTCAATGATGAGAATTTATTGTGCCATTTTATGTGAATTAGGGCCACATTAGTGCATTCGTAACTTTTGGTCAAAATTGTCATTTTAATTAAAAGTCACTTTTGTGTCTAGGAAAAATTGCAAACAAGGGTCCTTCTTCAAATTTGGAGCCAATGAAATGTTTTTGAAGAAATCCAACAAAAAAAATAGAGAAGATTGAGCATCATATGGACCTATACACACATGTAGGGTGTCCAAACTAGGCCCACTTTCAGCCATCTTTATTCACCAAAATGGGATCCATTCAAGAGGTAAAAATATGGGAATTCAATCTCCACCATTGGATTTTTATTTTGAGGCCAAGATGAGGAAGATAATATGAAGATTCTTTGAGGAAATAAATTAGAAAGTGTGCAAGAAAAAAAAAATCAGACTTGGAAAGTGCTTATGTGATGTCCACTTCAGCTCTAAATCTAGTTACAAGTTGTTGCTGGACATAGATGGTAATTATATCTTGACTTATCTCCAAGAGTCCAAACCCAAGTGGAAGATAAATCAAGGATGAAAGAAGTTTTTTATATGAGAAGAAATAGGAGAAAAACATGCAGTGATCCAATCAAAGCTAAGAACGTCCAAACAAAAGCATGCTTGGAATTACCCGGCCACTTTGATTTTGAGGGTACACTTCTCTACAACTTAAGGCAAGAGGAAGAAAACAAAAAAGTGGTTTCTAATTGTGGTTTCAATGCACATGGGCTGTTACCTACATTCTAGTACTATTGGTTGATCAAGAGGACACGTTTCTTATTCAAGTCCTATTTCTAAGAGCCCATTCACAACTTATATAAGGAGGCAGCTAAGGCCAGCTTAAGATAATTTGAGGCCTAAAGCAACAATCTTAAATGGCGTATTTTTTTATTTTTAATAATATTATAATATTTTATTTAAAATTTATTTTTTTTGTAATGCAATATTACTATTTAAGTTTTATATTCAAATTTCGCTAATATATCTTTTTCAATTAATAGTATGGCTAATTTATTTAATCTTTTTTGTGGCATTGTTGTTCTAAATTAGGATTTTATCAATTTTAATTTTGAAAAGTTTCTTTTTATAAAAGAAACAGTTACATGTATTATCAATATTTTTCTAATTGATATATTTAATATTTATAAATTATAACTTATAATATTTACAAATAAAACGAATACTAACTATAATAAACATATAATATGATCTTGTAATTAAATTTTTTAAAAGCATAGAACCATAAAAGCTAATTTAGTGATTTATCAGTGTTGGCCACAAAGATTATAGATGTGGATTACTTTTGAATTTGATGAAACTTCATCAATATGAAAAAAGAATTATATTTGAAGTTGTCTTCTAATCATTTCAAGCAACATAAATATAGAGGAAAAAAGATTGTCAGAACAAAAAATGATTTCTTGCTTGTTGTAATTTTAGGGTTTTTTTTAATAGCAACATTTTCTCAATAGTGAAAATGGTCTTTAATTCTTTTTTAAAATATAAAAAGATAACTCTTATTTTTTTTTTGAAATATAATAAGATGGTAGTTGCTTTAATTACTTTTATGAGGCTTTAAGTTGCTACAATTACTTTTTTAAGGCCTTATTTTTTTGGATTGAAAAAGGAAAGATAAAATTTACTTTTTTGGGGGCCTAAATCAAAGGCTTGTCTGACCCAATGATCTAGCCACCCCTGGAGGCAGCCACACACATCACATGCCCCATACACTATCCCATCCCTCATTCCACACCAACCACAAGGGCCCAACCCCCAACCCCCCCCCCCCCCCCCCCCCCCACAATTT
The DNA here is from genome assembly GCA_037013555.1 of Sextonia rubra. Classification (NCBI taxonomy): domain Eukaryota; kingdom Viridiplantae; phylum Streptophyta; class Magnoliopsida; order Laurales; family Lauraceae; genus Sextonia; species Sextonia rubra. Next base: position 16,563,382 of record JASUAD010000011.1, read on the forward strand.
CTCTCCATCTCTCCTCCAGCCCATAAGGAATTTGGCTAACCCCTTTGGATCCATGACGATTCATCAACTTTCACAATCTTCTTCATCCTTGGAGCAGAACTTGAACTGAAGACTAGTTGAAGGGCAAGACGAGCAAAGATTCTTTCGTGAAGCTTATGATCTTTGGGTAGGTTTTGATGTATTTATTTTTATTTAATAAATCTGAAATTATTGCTTATTTAGATTGAGTTTTTCTTTGATAAACAAAGTTAGTAATGTCATGATTCTCACCACAGAGTCAATATAGTATGTTTATGCATAGTGACAGTGTGTGTTTGGTACGATGGATTTAAGTTTACTTTTATTCCATCAATTAAGGTTTTAAATTCAGATTTAAGAATTGAAATCCAGCTTTTTCTCTTTTATTTTATTGCAATCTATTTTAATTTTCAGATTTATTTTATTCACTTTTAATATCATTCAATTGGTGGTTTGATGCATCTATCTGTTTTGCAATAATTAGTTTAAATTGCTTTTTATATCGGGATTTCTAGCTTAGAACTTTTATTTGGGATTGTAATTTTTAATTTTGATTTGTAAGTTAATTTAAATTTTAGTACGGTAGGATTTATTTTATAGTTTTATTTAGGTTAGCACTAGTTTTTCAATAGAACAGGTTTTCTGCGAATTCTAATTTCCCGTGGATTCGATCCTAGACTCACTACGTAAAACTACAATCATCGACCTTGCACTTGAGGTCCACGTTGATCATTTCCTAATATATTAATGATCTGACACAACTCTAACATGCCCCTAAGATGTTCTAAAAAAATTTCTAAATTGATGAGTAATGCATGAATGAAAAATATTATAGAAAATTAAACTAACATGAAGATGTATGAAAAACTAGTAAACTAGTGCAAGTATTTAACTAGTATGCAAGAAAATCTAAACCTAGATGCATGAATGTTTTAAACTGAAAAGTCAAGCTTTATATTGATGAAAACCTAATCTAAGAATGCATGGAATAACTATAAAAACTCAGAAATAAAAGGAAGAAACAAAACTGAAAAATATATGCAAACTATGCATGACAATGCATGATCGTCCACTGTTACAATGCATATGAATTGTTTAATTAAATGAGTTAGTTCCAGAAATGTAACCACATTAAAACACACATTAAAAAATTTACATAACTGAATTTTAATTTTAAGATTTGATTACTAAAATTAATTCATGCAATAAACACGCATCTAGAATTAGAAACTAAGTATGCATGAGATGCAAATTCAGCAATAAATAGAACCTAATCTAAACACCAAAGTAAGAATATAAAATAACTGAAAGATAAAATAAAAGTGCATGAATTTAAATGTAGTAACACAAGAATCTAAATGTAGTGCGCAAAAAATTAAAAATAGCAGTCTGAGAATTTAAATGTCGTAATGTTATTGTTCTCTCAAATTCTCTCACCTGGACCTAATATCACTAGAAATATATGCCCTGGGCCATACAATTCATCTTGGGGTGTTAATCCAAGTGGGATACTCTAAATTAACATATAAGAAATGGTGGATTTCAGGGTAGGGCTCTAGTCATCCTATGGCTCAAAATAATAAACTTAACTGTAGCTTGCATTGCCTCTCAACATGCAATGATTTCAAGAAACAAAGCACATGTAGGAGGATACTAAACTAGGGTATTAGTTGTCAGATGCATTCCCTCTACTAACATAATTGTGGTGTATGGAAATTCACCCTTTTGAAAAGATCTATCAGACTAGTACAAAATAACACAAGAAAAGAAAAGAAAACTTGAAAAAAAAAACAAGATATTTTATTACTAGTATGCAGCCTCTTACAAAAGATAATGAATAATAAAAAGAAGGTGATTACACATTAGGTTGGAGAAGATGCCTCTTTTTAGTTGAAAATCTCAAGGTGGGCGGTCTGGCTTTAGGCAAGGCCTCCTTGAGGGATAAAATGAAGGGAACGAGAAAGGGATAGATTGTGTGTAGCTCTTCTAGAGTGAGAGGGGGATCATCCAACCATAGGGTTGGACGTTCCCCATGAGTAGATTTTATACAATTTGTGTGCTTTACGTTTCCTCGTTTGGCTCTTTCTTTGTTGCTTCGATGTGGCTTCCTAGAAACTTCCTTGAGATCCTTTCTAGGTTTTCCTAACTTTATCTCCAAGTCTGCAAACAATAGAAAGTGGCGATAGATTCTTGCTTGCTAATCTTGTAAAATAAACTCTCTCTACACCCACTTTCTAATTATGAAACTTGTGCAAATCTCCATGGTTTGGCCCCACTTAATTTTAATGGAAAATTATTCTTCATAATTCGTATCTTGATAACCTTTAAATTTTCTTGAGATGAGTTGAACTGGACCCAGTATATCTTACTGGTCATGCAATGCATAGATAGGGCTGGGTTTGGCATGACCCACATTGTTTGGATTTCTCTCCTCTTTTGTCTCTCTTGCATATCTTCTTTCCTCTTTTAAATATTCTCCAACTTGTATTAGGATTTGAGAGAAAATTAAAAGATAAAAATCTTTTAATTATTTTGAAAATTTTGAAGTCAAATCCAAGGTAGAGGTGGGCATCCATGCATGCTTTGTTTTCTTTCTAATTATTGCAATTTTTTCTTCTTCTTTGTCTCATGCCAAGAATCTTCCAACAAAGCTTTCTTTTCTTGTCACCAAGGCATCTTCCATGAGATTTCCTTGAATGATCTAAAAGATTATTTGAATTAAAGCTTGCAAGAGATATGGACCTCCTTGGCCATCCCATGCATGTGTGCATGTGCACATGTATATGGGGTCCTCTTTATTCTTGTTCTCTCTTTTTTCTTCAAATTTACTTTCTCTTTTTCTTTTCTTACTTGGATGTCTTCATCAATGCATATCTTGGCTTCAAATCTTGATTATGAGACCCTTGTTGAATTACCTACAAGAAAAATATGGATTTAAATGTAAAATAACAATTTTACCTCTAAAGTCATAAATTCATAAATGTGGGCCCATCTCACATAAAATGATAACATAAAATCACATCATTGATCATATTTTAACTTGAATTAACTAATAAAATGAAAAACATTATCATTTCATGTGAAAACAAGAATTTGAAAAGCTTCCTAAAAATAGAAATTCAAAAATAGAAAGTTTCATGATTTTATTCAAAAGTGATGATTTCTGAAAGATTTATGCATGAAAACGCTACAATGGATTCAAAAGGCACAAAACTATATTTCTTATCTAATTTTAGCATATTAAAATGGATAAGTCGTAAAAGTCTCCTAATACAACCATGAAAATTTTCATTTTTAAGGACTTCCCAAGAACCTCAAATTTGTGGAAATGCGTAATGCTTGATTCCTCTGAAGAATCGGAATCATAGAAGGCATTGTCACTCTTAAGACTTATCATCTTCATTGAGGAAGTCTGGATTCTCCTTATTGATTTGGCTAAATCTTTGGAGGAAAGGGGCCACGAGCTTATACGATTCCAAGGCAAAATCGTCATCCATTATACCACTATCAATCTACTTATTGTCACCCTTAGATTTTCACGGTGTGTTTGTGTGATCCATTAATGAAGAGTATTCATTGAAAGTTGGACCACATTTTGAAATTTTTGTTTCCCTTCTAAGAGTGGTATTTTGTTGCTCCTTCCAAAGTGCAACTTGAGTAGTAAATTCTCTTATCAAAGTTCTTTCTCCTTGTAGGCATGCATAGATGATTGATGGATTTCAATTCTTCTTTGAACATACTCATGGAGCATGTCCTCCATAGACTTCGACAAGGGTGGTGGTAGTGGTTTATATGACCGTTTGAGTGGACAATGTTCATGAGGTGCACACGACCAAAGGAATGGTGGGGGTGTGATGTAGTACGGACCCAGCCCAAGAAGATACTTGTGCCCAAACATTGACCCACTGGTCAACCAAGTCCATTGGGTTCAGCTATAGGCCCAATTGGCTAAGAGCTACTATGGCAACTTCTATATTTATCGTACTACTAATTATTATTTCTTACTTAATTAGGATTAGGAAGTGTCTTGTTGTAATTAGTAAGTCTTGGTTTGCTATGAATTAGGTTTACTACTCTATAAATAAGAGAGACCTCATTATAGTTGCTTATGCTTATTTGATTAATAAAAATACAAATTATGGTTAGTTTTCCCTCCAAGTATGGGTTGCTTCATGGTTATCACTACAACAGGTTACATATTTAGCTACAAAAATTTTCATGGCTAAATGGGATAAAAACGTCAGTAATAACCTTTACCAAAAAAATATTTTTTTGGTTGATCGTGGATAAAAATTTGTGGACAAAAGATTTTACTGATAGAACTAAATTCCATTGGCCAAAATTAGGTCTTCACCGACTAAAAAAAGTGAATTTACCGATGGTTTTTAACTTCGGTAAATAGTTTATCAAATTTATGAAAATCTAGAATTAATTTTACTGACGTTTTATTTATGTCGATAAATCATTTGTAGTTTTTTTACAATTTTGAATTTAATTTTACCGACATTAAAACAATGTCGGTAAATTCATTTCATTTTTTTAATTTTTTTCTCACTTTTACCGATGCTCTAAAAATGTCAGTAAATCATTTATCCATTTTTAAAATTTTGAATTTGATTTTACCTATGTTGAATAAACATCGGCAAATTCATTTAAAAAATCTCCTTTTACTTTTACCAACAAAAAGAAATATCGGTAAAAACTGTTCTTTAATTTTTTGGGCTGACTTTTTATTTATTACGTTGGTAAAATAATACTATTATCGACAAACTCTAAAAAACATCGGGAAAAGTGCTGCACTTGTAGCATTATCAATGCTAATTTTCATCGCTCAAACTAAAACTATTCATTGGTAATAATTTATTTTATTTTCATGTAAACATCGGTAAAAGTAATACTTTTACTGACGTTTTACATTAAACGTCAATAATTACCTAAGTTTCACTAACGAAATTTTATATATACGTCGATAAATAATCGTCAAAGCTTAGTCAGTACAGACAAAATTATAAAAGCATCGCCGAAGAACATCGTCAAAAGTGCAACTTGTTGTAGTGTATGATTGTGCCTTAGAGCTAGAATCCTTCTAGATTTGATCAATCCTTCGAGAGATTAATCTATTTTTTATCGATCGTGGATCATTGTGGGACCAAGGTGCATATGATATATGTTGGATAATCATTTGACCCACAAGGAGGTGGTCCTTCGGTATGCATTATCCACATCGGGCCTGTCATGCCAATTTTAATTAGTGTGATTTTACCAACTTGGACAACACATGTTGCCCATTTTTTGCTAATAAAACCTTTGATTTTTGTTTGTTTCCTCTTTTTTTTTCTTTTTGGAACACCTCAAGGAGTGTCTCCTTTTCATGTAATAACTATTTCAATCTTGCATGTGCATTCGTAGAGGTTTGAGTTTCACTTTAGTAACTTTTCCACACATCCATATTGGTTGATCACATATTCCTCTCTATAATTGTACTCGTAGTGATTTTCTCATTTCGAACAATACATGTTACCTATTGTATTTATCTCCCTTGCTTGTCTACGCACCTCCAGGATGGAGTGTTGCATTGATCACCTCCCCTCATAACCATGTATGATGAAGTGTATGTTGGTGTGGGGTATAGGTAATCATTGAAAGACTTCTTTGGATTATCACTAGAAGGTGAGGATTGGGTCATACATTGATCGACTCCACATGTTCCCATATATGATGAAGTAAACATCGGTGTGGGGTATAGGTAATCACGTAAATATTTAGCCATGTTGGCGGAAGGATTTTTGCAATCCATAGATGACCTTTTAACCATGGAGTTCCATTGATTCACAAAGATGCAAGTGGGTGTCAAGAGGGGAGGGTGGCCGATTTTGAAATATATTTTTTTAAGTGCAACTAACCTAAAAAGTCTGATTTCTAAAAAAAAGAAAGATTTCTAATTTAGAAGGCCTCTTAAGTTAGAAAGTGTCTAAAAAGGAAACTTTCTAAAAAATAGGTGGGTTCTAAAAAGAGGTCCGAAACAACCTAGAAAACTAAGTTACCAAACAAGATTCTGGATTTTCCAATTTTGAAGATTGTTTTGTAAAAAAACCAATATTGGAAAGTTTCGCATTCGCCTTTTTTAGGAAAATTTTAGAAATTTTCCCAGCAATGTAGGGATCCTAAAAGTGATGAAAAGCAGAAACTAATCTAATTTTAAAAAGTCCTAAAACAGCAACACAAATGAATAAACTAAACTAGTTAACAATAGGGACAAGTAAATAAGCCAATTTCCCTAAAAGATGTGATTTTTGAAAAGGAATCAGAAAACAGAATTTTTCATATCTGAAATTGTCTGACTTTACTGAACAATCATAGATTAAAATTCCTTATTAAACGTCCATGGGATGGTCATACATTCCATGCATGCAACGCATGCAGACGCTCTTTAATGTTGAAGTTATGTTTTCAAGGAGGCTCCTATTTTATCAAGTGCTCATTTGCGAATATGTTCTTGCATATTAGTATTGATCCTCAGTTTTCTTTATAATTTTTTTGTTTATCTGCCTATACATATAAATAAACTGTACCCAGAAACATGAAAGGTTTTCGACCATTTTTTTTTCATATTTCACAAGAGAAACAAGTTATTCTTACTTGAAAGAGACAAATTTGAATAAAAACTGACTACTGCTAGGAGGAAACAATCCAATTGGGTAGAATGACATAAAAAAGTATTCAAATCTCCATCAAATGCAAACCCAATTAAATAAAAAACAACCAACCCCCTTATCGTATAAAATGAACATGACATTTAACAATTATAAAAAAATTTCAAAAAGCAATAATGAGATAGAGATTAATAGAGAGAGAGATTCGGGGTTTTTTCTCTGGAGAGAGATCTGGGGCTTTTTGCTGGAGAGAGATGGCTAGACCGGATAGAGAGATTTGGGGGTTTTTGCTAGAAAGAGAGAGACTGCCAGATGAAGATGGCCGGACTGAGCGTGGGATGTGATTTGCGATTTTTTGTGTTGCAGCAACTTGTGGGGCTTTTATTGTAGAAAGAGAAATAGATTGACAAAAAGATGGTCGGACGGGCAGAGAAAGAGAACCGACATGGTTTTTATGGTAGAAAGAGAAATAGATTGACAAAGAGACGGTCGGATGGGCAGAGAAAGAGAACTGACAGTATTACTGCCGCTGCCAGAGAGGAAGCCTTACTGGTGACCCGAATCTATGCTTGCTGCAATCAGAGCTTGAATTTACGTGATCTAGTGTGATCATCAATTCAAACGACTACACAAGAAAACACGGAATAGGAAATTTAAACTTTATTACCATTATGAGTTTATTACAGTGGGTTCTGTCTCGATGACCTCACAAATGCAAGTTGTTTAAATTTTTTTTCTTTTACAAATTTCATACCACCTCTGGTCCCTTCTCAGACATCTGAAGTCAAATGAAAGTAGGAAGTTATAGCAAAAGAAATGGGGAGAAGAAACAGACGAAATAAAGGAATTAACACAGGCTCTCGGCTATTGAGCCATTTCCCGGAATAGTATTTTTTATTACTTATTTAAAAACCTAAGACCGTTTTGAACTTAATTGCAAAACTACCGTAAGACTCCATTACAAACAGAGTCTTCATAAAAAAACGCTGTTACCAACAGCGTCTTCATTGAAAACGCCATTAGCAATAGTGTCTTCGTTATTTGATTTTTGAAAAAAAATTAAAAATAAGATAGGAAATTCGAAGACAAAGACTCCTTTGTGAATGGAGTCTTCATTGAAGACTCCATTGCCAATGGAGTCTTTGTCTTTTAATTTTAATAAATAAATAATAGTTTAAAAAGACTAAATATTGAAAAGAAATTAAAAAATTATAGACCCTGTTGCAACTGGAGTGAAATGGAGTTTTTACTGAAGACTCCATTGCTAATGGAGTTTTTATTGAAGACTCCATTGCTAATGGGGTTTTTAGTGAAGACTCCATTCCTAATGGAGTTTTTAAAAGATGCTATCCACAACAACGTCTTCAATGGTCGTTACACTTTTACAAAACAATAAAAAATAGGAAATTCAAAAACGAAGACTCCATTATAAATGGAGTCTTCATTGTATATAAATTTTCAAAAATATCACTGAAGACGTTGAAGGTGACGGGGTTTTTATTAAAGACTCCATTCCTAATGGACTCTTTAGTAAAAAGTACCCCAAAAATTTACATTATAGAGTCAATGCCGATTGAGATCCCAACCCTTAATTTACATTATTTAGTCCTGATAAGTTTGAGATTAATTTAATAAGTGGGATTAGTCGTTAATTATACGTATTCCACTTTTTCCAACTTTTTATCTTAAAAGAACTGAAAGGCCTAAATGCAAAATTTCTTTTACATAAACAGATTTGAGCCCTAATTTCCCTTCACTCGTTCTTTCTGTCTTCCTCTTGCTGCTGAAGAAAATGAAAACGAGAAGAGAAGAAGAAAGAAACAACGAGAAGAAGAGAAAAAAGGGTCCTTCGATCAGTTTCCTCACTACGATCGTCTTCCTCACTATGATCTTCTTGAGCGATCGTCTTTCTCACTATGAAGAAGAAAAAGAAGAGGCTCATCGAAGGTTGGAAATAAAGAAAAACGCAAGAGAGGCTCTGGAAGAAAAATAATGAAGAAGAAGGAGGAGGAGGAGGAGGAGGATGAGAAAGAGGAGGAGGCGGCAGCGTACCTGTTACACTTGCTCTCCCTCTACACCTGCACGTCGGCCACAGCTGCAGGTCGTCTTCCCTTCTTTTTACTTTTCCTGGTCCTGCTTTGCTCTGCTGAAAAATTACATTTCCTACTTTCTTTTTTTCTTCTTCTTTGTTTTGTTATTAGTTTACATTTACTGTTGTATTTTATTTTATTTTATTTTTTCCTGCTCTGTTCTACTGTTGCTCTGCATTTGGTGCATTTTTTTTGCTCTACTCTATATTTTCTTTTTCTTTTGTTTTTTTTTTCTGCAGTATGGATAACTGTTCATTCAACTGAGAGTACATGATCCTCTTGTAGAGCAATTGTGGACTAGGGCCTTGTATGATAGTGATTTGGCCAGAGGATTGCATCTTGCTTTCTCGGCTCGCAGACGAATCGAGGAGGTGCATTTTCTCGATCCATGGCTTATGAATTTGACTAGGTTTTGTAGGATTTCGGTGGTTTGTGTTGTGAATTGAATTGGGTTTTGTTGGACTTGGGTGTTTTCTTCTTGAATTTGAATTGGTTTTTCTTTAATTTTTAATTTTTTATGTCCTGTGTTGAATTGGGTTTTAATTTCTTCAGTTTGGGGTGTTGTTTCTTGAATTGTTTGGAAGATTTATGTGCTTTTTTGTGTGAATTGAATTGGGTTTTGTTCGATTTTGAGTCTTATGTGTTGTTTGGTTTGGTGGGATTTGGTGTTGTATTATCAATTGCGCATGTAGGATTATGAGCATCTGGCAAATAATAATTTATGGGAGTGATTACAAATAAAATCATTCAAAGAACTAGAACTCAGAAAATAAAACAGAGAATCATACACACATGGGAGATTGTGTTATTATTATTATTATTATTTTCTCTAGTACATGGTAAGATTCCAATATTGGACAGCTGCCATGGCTAGATAATGGTAAAGTTTCCACTTTTACATAAATCAGGTAAATAGGTATAATTTTTCAGAGTAGGTCAGCTCAGACTATTTTTCTTCACATTTTTTGAATTTTGGGTTTTTTTGTATCTTTCTCTTCATTTCTTTTTCAATGCTTTGTTTTTGTGGCCACAGAATATCATTACTGTTTACAAAAATGACCTCACCCATTTTCCAAGCTTGTTCACAGTAGAGAGGGAAAATAAAACTATGAATGTTCCTCAAGAATGAACATGTTTGTGCCATTTTGGTCTGCTTCAGTCTTTTTGGCGAAAACGGGCTAATGTTATGGCCTACATTTGATATGCATATTTCATTTAAATAAGAAAAAACTAAAAGAAATGAAAAAAAAAACTGAAACCAAGCTTCAAAGGAAGCCAATTCAATTCATAAGCGATCAAGTATATTCAAGTTTTTTTTATGCATTTTAATACCATAAGTTTACCCTAAGAAAAATTGCTTGGTTTCAGAATTTTGTGGTATATTATTAAACATTTGCTCCTTGTTTCTAGCACAATCTACCATTTTCTGTAATGACAAATTGTGGTGATTGTGGGGAGGAGCCCTGCGTGGATTTTTTTGAAAAGACCTATCCTAGATCAGCTATGATTCGTATTAGGTTTCCTTTCTTTTACCCCCTTTGTTTCCTCACAACTTTGGGATTTGCTATCGTTGGATCAATTGGTTATTTCATTGGATTGTTTTGATTACGTTGATGTAGAAGATGTGGTTACTGAATCTCCTATTAATTCTCTGGATTTGTTATGATTGAGATGAATGGGCTATTCTTGGCTTTGGGGTGTGATTTGGATAAATGGATGGGGTTCCTTTGTGGCATTTCCATATGGTTGTATGTATTTTGAGTGTGAGTTTTGTTTTAGAGAAACATGGGTGTTGTTTGGATAGTTGTTTCCATTGCTGTCGCATCATTCTCTATTTTTTATTTCTTTTAGATGATTGGATCATTTATTTGGAAATTCTTTGTCAGTCGTACCTCCAGAGCTTTGGTCCATTCGTGTTGCTACCTAATCTTTTGGTTTGATTTATTCTATTTTGTTTTGTAATTTTTTAAGATATTGTAGTTAAACCTATTTTGATTTTGAAAGTTGGTATAATTCCTGGCTAATTTGCATTTGGGTGGAACGGTTTTAAGATAGTTTAATGGTTTTTTGGCTGCCACTTGGAAAGGGTCCTCTTCATGAGCCTTGTCTTTGTGGTATGTATCGATTTATATACGTAAGTTTGCTATTAAACATTTGTTTTGGTCATTGTTTTGTAGAATGTGTAATTATGGCAAATGTTCAAATTATGTTTTATTGGGGGGGAAGTATAGAGCAACACCCCTAGGTGGGTGTCTCATATAGTGGAACTCCTAGGTAGGTTTATACGGTTTGTTGGCACACAACACTAAATGAATTGTTGTATATTCTTAGTCCTAGAGTAGTGGCGGATCGGGAACATGTTCGCTTGAAGTTGATATGTAGATTTCCGTTGGTTCACTAGCAATCGACGAGGACAATAAAATATGTCAAAGTGCCAATCAATGACGATGTGACATTGGATAGCATGATGGATATCCCATTGAGTTTCCCTGGGATGATTTGTGTCAAGGTTTACGTGGAGAAGGAGCCATTCTTTCGACCCCCAATTGAAGGCCCCAGGATGATGTTTGAAAGTGTTGGACCTTTCACATGGTTGTTGACACAGGGGTCCTACATCTATCATCCTCCATCTTCATCTATATTGTCACCCTATTCCAGTTTTATAGACCATTACCAATAGAACGTGGGAGCTTCGTCGTCACAGTCATTATACGAGTCAGGTTAGTATCAATACATTATTATCCATCCTCGGTGAGAACATTTCAAATAATTTTTTATTGTTATTTTATCGTCAAAGCTTTTATATCTTATGTAAATCTGGTACTAATAAAGACGTAAACATCATATTTTGGCAGGATGTTAGACCCTTGAGTTGTTGTCGCGCTGATTCGACGTTCTGGAGTTTAGGGGCACCCGATCCTTGAGTTATGCCATACATGATACAAGCTAGATTTTATGGAGTGTACCGTGTAGGCTACATTAGCTTGGACCATGGATTGATCACTGCTTTGGTTGAGCGATGGAGTGAGGAGACCCATACATTTCATCTCCCAGTTGGCGAGGCCACCGTGACTTTGCAGGATATTGCTGTGTTGTAGGGCCTACCTGTGGACTGTGAGCCAGTCACCGGTGTGGACGAGACATGTATTTGTTAGCAGTGGTAGGACATGTGTCAGGAGTTATTGGGTAGGATGCTGGAGGATAGTCAGCTGATTGGCGCTCGACTATAGATTAGTTGGTTGACTACTCATTTCAGACAGATACTAGAGGGCAAAAATAACGCTGTAGTTATTGAAGTGTACACCAGAGCATACATACTATCCATCCTCGGGGTTCATCTCCTAGGTGATACGTTCGACACATACATCAGGCTTATGTACTTGCCTTTATTACGTGACTTGGGCGTAGTTAACAGACTCAGTTGGGGTGGTGCCATATTAGGGGCACTATATCGGGCATTGTGTCAAGCCACTAGGAGGGGTGCATTGTCGATATCCGGGTTGCTTACTGTACTTCAGGTAACATAATATGTGGTGCACTACCTTGATGGTTTGATGTAATAAATTAATGTTTGACATCTAACCTATTATTTTTTATTCTTATCTATTTACAGATGTGGGCATGGGAGCGACTCCCCTACGTTTGGCCATCTCTACGCGATGCTGTCCCTGCTGGATTTAGGCCTATTCCCGAGGTGAACCCACCTTTACCCCTGGCCCACGAGGATGAAGGTATTAGACACTTTCATACCCTCATCTATGATATTGTGAGTTGTTTAATGTTATTTAATTCTTTTAATCCCATTTTGTATTTATTAGGTAGACAGTAATGAAGCATATGGAAATGGTCGCCTCGTCAATTGTTAGAATTGATCATGATCAGTTTGATCAACTACGCGAGGGTGAGGTTTGTGATTTAATTATTATTATCTCCTTATATATATATGTATTAGTATTTTATATATTATGTCAGGCATGTTTATTTGGACTTTGCTTTTTGTTCTCAGTTCATATGGGAGCCTTACGTGGAGGATGTTATAGCTACCCTGCCTGATTACTGTTGGACTGTCCATGATGTTTGACGCACACGGTCGCCCTTGATATGCTATGACATTGTGGAGTGGCATCTTCTTGACCGTGTCGTACGACAATTCGGGAAAAGGCAACATGTACCCTCTCCAGTTGAGATAGGTCGCTTGCTCCATCGGATAGATAGGCATGGCCACTAGGGGCACGACTAGAGCACTCATCACGCATGCTTCATTGACTACTAGAGGAGGTGGCGCAATCATGTCATGTCGGGCGACATTGACCGCACCCCTATGGCGTATGGGGATCCCTATATGGTGTGGTTCCGTAGGATCACGTGATTGCTGATCGACAACCCGGACCACCCCGACCAGTCATCGGTTACCATGGGTTAGGACATATCACTGAGCAATTGGTATGACAATTTCGTTATTTTTATTATATTTATTTCCTAATATAATAATCAAATGTATGAGCATTTGGTAAAATATTAATCTAATTATACTTTAACCTCTTACGTTTATGGCACAAATTTTTTTAAATGCAGCTGATGACTGACATTTATCATCGTGGCACCGAGGCTAGTGGGTCAGACAACCATAAGTGTCTGTCCACTGACGTGTTACGTGACATTATAGATGGATGTTGATAAATGCTGCAGCCAATGGGTGAGCACGATAGACTAGCGGTCCAGATTGGGATAGAGGTACCTGTGCCCAATGCCATCCCTATGCCTACGACCATTTATCGGTGTACCTCCAGCCTGGTCGTGTTGGTAGGGATCGTCTGATGCCTTTAGCCTCTGTACTATCTATGAGCACAGTAGTACTGGATGTCCTATCGTCAACAGCTACTCAGGATCCTTTGATTGTACTTACTCATGATGATGCATCATCGTCTATGCCAGAGAATATTATCATGCCCCCCCCCCCCCCCCCAGCCACAGGAACAGCAGTGGATGACATGCCATCATCATCCCCACCACAGTCCACTATGATGCCCCCCGCGAACACAGGAACAACATTAGATGACATGTCATCTTCATCCCCACCACCCTCCACTATGATGGGTGCATCCCCAATTCCAGAGCATCATGATGTCACCATATCCACTCCAGTAGCTATGATAAGATGCTCGCCAACACCCCAGCAGCTTGATGCCACCCTATCCACCTCAGCAGTTATAATGGAAGGCATTGAATTTGTGTTGGATCCGCATGATGATAGAACATAGGGTTATACCACCCCACCCACCATAGCAATTTCAGCAGGAGCATCATCGACACAATCATCCATCCCAATTGTTAAGGCTGGCCTTTCTTTAGGGTTTGCATCATATGCACAGCCAGATCCATCCAGAGTTCCTTTCACTTTGCCACATATTGCTGACACACTAGGGGATTCGGTTCCAGAGGATGGATTCACTGAGGTAAAGGCGGGGCTAAAGGACATTAGTCATGGTAAAGGCAGGGGTAGCGATGAGCAGGGGCAATTGTAGCGATGAGCAGGGGCAGGGGTACAGGCAAGGGCAGAGATCGAGTGAGTCAGGAGACTCAGGTTGAGGGAGTGAGTTAGGTGACTCAGGTTGAGGGAGTGACTCATGTACCAGTGGTTGAAGGACACGGTGATGCGATATATCAGCGGAAGAAGTTGAAGAGGGTTGTACGTCGGCCTCGATGTGGTACTTAGTTATGTTTACTTGACTTTGTTCGTATTATTTTGACTAGGATGCTCTTGGCACTTTTGTATTTATTGTACATATATGTAAATTTATGGTACTAAAGAAAAACATAGGTATCCTGACCAGCCCTACCATTTATGGCACTCATGTTTTTCTCCATACCATTTGTTACCAATTGGATCCATGTAGGATCCATCGTTGGTCTACTTTGGAAATCATCATCGCTATCCTGACCAGCTAAAGAGCTTAGTTTTACTATATTTTTAGATGTCCGTTTTGGCATTTCATTCTTATGGCTTGAAATGAAGTGGAAAGCCTATTTATTGGACCTTTTGGAATATCTTAGTTGAAACAATGTCTGATACATCACATAATTAATAATTATTCACTCATAAAGCCCCATGTGATAGGTCAATCTCTATTAAGTCTATAAATTGATGTGTCACACCATTCACATTGAATGTGGATAGTCAGGGACACTGTAAGTAGGCATATCTGAATGATCACATGGAACCACATGATATGTGATCGAGTCATGCAAGACTTGTCTTATCACATGACATGATAAGTCAAGTCAGATGGGTCAGGTTTCACTTTTCTGTTTTGAGGTGACAAGCCACTGTCAAAGATATCTTATATTTATTAGAGTAGCAATCAGTGACTAATCACTATTCCATAAATTGTTCATTTCATGACTTTATATAAAGTGGGCAGGAGACAAGCTAAGTGATAAGGCCATATTCCCGATTGTTTATGAACTTTGTAAATGAGTTACACGGTGCGGGATATTTTTGAGGCGATGGGACGTAACTGGGTTTTAGAGGATGAATTCCATTACCCATTGAATCCGAATTTTCGTTACTCAGGGCAGGCTGTAGAGACCATGAGAAGTGAGCTTTCGTTCTGAGTTAATCAAGCTGAGTGTCTCGTTGTAGATTTGCACCGAGAAAATTGTCGTATTCCTCGTCAGTTGGCATTCAATATGGTTACCGATACACCTCAGCAATTGCAATGCGCACTGCACCATTATCGAGAAGAAAACAACCTCATGATGAAGCATCTCCGACGAGCTGTGTTGCATCATGAAGCACATGAGTTTGTTCAAGGCAAGGATGTGCAGCATGGTCGTCTACTTTGGGCATTTTGCATGGACCCCCAACTTGCTTCTAATTTCGAGATATCTGATGAAGATGATATCACTGATAAGATCATTACATATCATCCTTCGTCTGCATTTAATTAGCTTGTTGGACCTTATCTTATCTTGTGGATGCACTTTTATCTAAGATAAATAAAGGAACACCAACATTTTTATTAAAAGTTCATTATCACTTTATTATCTCAAACATATTATCATTACAAAGTACACAATGATTCAAAGATAAATCAATAATTTACATGTTCTTAACTCATGGATTAAAAGTATTAAAGCTGATTCTTCATCTGACATAAGATACTCATAAACATACACAATGATAGAAAGATTGGTCACTATGTGATCGCTCATTCTTCATCTGACATATCATAGTCAGATAGATATTTCTCATTGGTTAGGATGTTGTTACGCTCAGTGGTGGTGAGTTCCCTCTAAGTTGCTTCGGCTATCTCGCCTGCTAGTTGGAGCATGAAAGGCCAGCACCTTTGCATGAGCATCCTATTATTTTTCCTCCTAATTCTAGTTACCGCTCTTTCGTAATCGTTCCTATCTCTTCTCGGCATGGTCAGTAAGAGGTGTCAGGGGATTGGTGCATCGAGGTTATGTAGGTTGCACGTGTGAATTTCTCTTGTGTGTGTATATTTAGAAGAGGTCTAAGTATGTATGCACGAGAGTACATGTGTCACTGATTAGGTTTTAATTAACCTCCGATTTATGGGCTCGAGTCATGACAGCACCTCCCCCCTTTTTTTATTTTATGTTCATTTATTATATTTTATCGTAATTTTTTTAAAAGATTTGATTTTAATTGATCATATATTATGTACACGGATTATCTCCCTATATGGACCTAACAATGAAACCCATATTGTAACACATACTTTGACAACACCCAAATTAAGTGAAAGGACAATCGTCATGTGTTGCTGGCAGCACAATAGACGGGATGGAACCCACCTTATTTTCTCCCATTATTTCTTTGACACTAGTCGAAGAATGGAGTCATGGGCATTACCATGACTAGCGATCGTGATCCATCGATTTTGAGGGTAGTCGAAATCTTTGATTTCAATGTACAAATATTAAATATCATAATATAGGTGAATAGCGATCTCCCTTCTCGTGGGGAGGGGGGGGGGGGTCAAAATTCACATTCGACAAGTATAATTTAAAAGAGGACTATGTTTAAGCACTAGTGAGCTTTTGATGGATGAAATCAATTCCTTTGTTTTTCTCACTTGGGGGGGTTTTTTTAGCCTCTATGGAAGTTGTGAACAAGCCTCTTTAGGCTTCATTCTTGTCTTTTGAAACCAGTCAGAATGACACAGCTTTGGCTTCATACAGTACCCTCTTTGGACTTGTACAAAAAATGGTCCGTAAATAGAAGTGATGATCAACAAAGGTTTTGATCGATTCCATGGTCGAATTCAACCCTCTTGATGGTCACTCAACACTCCAAAGATCATAAAAAGCGAGTTTCGGCACTTTGAAAAAGTCATGGAGGCAAAATAGTAGCATACAGAAGGCGAAACAGTGGCCTTTCAGCTACTGTCTGCCAATGACCTTGGGCCACAGTCACTGGCACGGGGTTACTGACCGTGACCCACCGTCACTTCCCTTGTTTCCTTCTTTCTTGCACTTTTTTCTGATTTTTGTGTACTTTTTTATATTTTTTGAATTTGGATCATATCTGAGACTTAAGGGAAGGGTTGTAAACTTTTCAAAAACATGTAAACAACTTGCATCACAGCGGTCATAGCATTTGAACCCATGTAAGTGAAAAGGAAATTAATGATGAACTGTAGTTAATTCTCATTCTTCTTAATGCTTAAAGTTTGTGAATGTTGGACTCGAATCCATTGGACATTTCGCCATTTTCGAGCACGATCAAAAGATTGGTGCCGTCTGTGGGAATTTTAATTTGCTCTAATTTGTGATCAAATTTGACCAAAAGACATGAAAATTAGCCAAAATGCATAAAAAGTGCTGCTGTTAAGCTAAAAAAGTATTGTTGTTGAGCTGAAAAGTGCTGCTGAAAGCCAGTGGTCGTGGGAGACTATGTAAAAAAGCCTATGACCGAGGGAAACTACATAAAAAGTGTTATGACCACAGAAGCTGGTGGAAAATGGGTAGTGACTGTAGGCCTGTGGTCATGCTTTCAAAATGACTTGTTTGACTTTTGAAGACACTCATGCAAGACCTTGATGTCTATGATGGGTTTGGGAGTTTAAATAAAGGAACTTTGCACCTCGAAGTGCATCATTTCTCATTCAAATAAAGGCATTAAGTACCTCGAAGTGCAGACTTTTGTCATTTAATTGAAGGATTTAATTGAAGGAACTTGTACCTTGATATGCAAGGACCAAATCACAACCTTTCATGCTTTAGAAGAGTGGTGATTCAGTCCAAAGGGCTTCGACTCAAATAAATGTTTTATTAAATCAGTGATAAGACCAACGATATTACAATAATGCAGTGATGGATCTCGTGTGATCGTTATGGTAGTGGTGCAGGCTTGATCCTATGGGCCCTATCCCTTTGATTGGAATTAACCCTCTCTTGCTTATAAGTTTGACACAGATAGCCCTATAATCCTACCAAAATTGTGGTAGTTAGGTCTAGTCAACTTAGCATCCTGTTAAGTCTAACTATATGGTCCCGAAATGCTGTAGAAATTCTAACAGATAGAATAGTCAGCATAGCACAATGAGATGGGGCTTATGCCTATGTTTGACCATTTTGGTTTAAAACCATGTTAGTTCAGATAGCATTCATAAACCATTCCATTTAGCCCAAGAGGCAGCCATGTTGGTTATAACACTAATATAGTCCATTGGGGGCTTACTTTTTTGAGTAGAGATATCATGGGTTCTTTGATCATTACTTTTGACAAGGCCAAGGAGAGGCTTTTTAAAATCTCTATGACCCAAAACTAATCATTTGCAAGCACTAAAGAAAGCTCAAACTGACTCTGTTGCCCTTACATCAAGAGTCTCAGTTTTTCAAAAGCTCTCTACTCCCATGGGCCCTATGGCTTCAACTGATCTGAATGTGTCATCAGTGACCCCAAAATCCATCAAGAAAACTGAGACTCCTAAACCTTGGGTTTCCAAATATGCCAAGAATCTATTTGGAGTTTTCAACAGGGTTTAGGAGGAACCAAAATACAAACTGAAGTAAGGAGGCAGCAACTTTCATATCATCAAGTCAGGTCCGGCTTACGGATCACAAGTCAATGACACTTGGCAAGTTGCATCCAGCGGCTGTTCAAGGTTCAAGATCATCATCTACTTGGGCCAAACAATGGGCTATTAACAAGCAAGCATCAAAAGACCTTCAGTAACTTATAACCCGCAAGAAGGCGTAGAAACATGCATCTATTCTCGAATGCAACAGCGGTCACCGTAGACATGCCTTTCCAAATCCAGTAAGGTTGAGAGCAAACTCTTGGCCTCACTTGAAGACAATACCTTCTATCCTATGACTCAAAAAGAAGGACAAAGGCTTAGAAGGAGGCGTCTACCCTCCATCATTGTGGCACCATCCTCACCATCTTCACCTCAGCATCTATCACATGGTGCTAAAGAAAAAAGGAAAATCGAGCGATTGGCCATCAATAATTCGATCAAACTCTCTCTTTTCAGGGATTCGCTCCAACAAAAGAAGAGGCGGAAAAAGAAAAGTAAGAGAGGTGTTGTTGACATTCTTTCACTTCCCACTTTTGATTCCATGGATTTGGAACAAGTTGCCAGTATTTCCAGGCCACTGGTCACAAAGTTCAAAGATAAAACCTTGGCAGCCAGACTGGCTAATCAGATAAAGAAAAAGGCTTTGGCTCGCTATAGGGATCAAACCCAGAAGCTACCATAACGCATAATCACTCAAAAATGGGTGATTAAAGAAGCTGATCCAGACTTGACCTCGTCTTGCATGGTCGGGCCAGGCTCAACTCGAAGAGTTACTCAGAGTATGGCTCGGACTCAATCACAAGGGTCTGATTCAAACTCCCATTCAAGCAGCACTTCTGAAGGTGATGTTGAAACTGATTCTAACAATGATCTTATCACTATCTTGAATGCAAAAGATAATCAATCCACTCCTCAAGCATTAACATCATCCTGTCCCCATCAGTACACTGTGTTTATGGCTGAAGGGAATGGAACTAGCAAGGATGGAAATGACGATGCTAGTGGAAGTAAAGATGCCAACGAAAAAGATGCTGGTAAAAATGAAAATGACAATATCGTGATGTTGTCAAGCAACAGGGAGCTATAATTGACCACTTGACTACCTAATTGAAAATCTTAATAGATAAGCTAGATGGTTTAATTGAAGCTCAAATAAATCCTCTATTTGCCAACAGAAGGGAACAAGCAATGATTAGGAAAAATGTCATTAAAATTAACCTGCTCACAGCTCAAATCAAGTCTCTGACAGACATGGTTATAACTGCAGGTTCTGCTGGTGGTGCTCATGCATCAATCGTTGGTCTTCATGTAGATCCTGAAAAACATGTAACCTTTAAAAAAGTTGAAAAGATACTGACAAAAGCAAAAGTAGAGACCAAGATGAAAAGGAAGTGTATTACAACTAATTATCCTTCGGGATTTAATCTAGTTTCATTTCCACTAGATTATAAACTTTCAACTTTCCAACCATACCTTGGGAAGGGTTCAGCATATGAGTATATTGCGCATTTCAAATCACTCCTTAGAAGCCTGCTAGAGTTAGATACACTAAAAATAAGGCTATTTGTTGGCACATTGAAAGGACTTGCCTTCAACTGGTATAAGCAATTACCAGAACTCTCCTTCATGACATAGTCAATCACAGAAGAGAAGTTCTTACTCCATTTCCAGAAGGAGGATCAGATAGTCACCTTTGCTATGCTCAGCAGTACAAGGTAGGGAGATTATGAAACTATACAGGCCTTTATCAATAGATGGAGAGTATTATCCTACAAATACTTTGAACAACCATCTCAGAGGGTAATAATTGAAATGTGCAAGACCAATTTGCGACCAGAAATCAAGGTTATCATACTTAGTCATAAAACTAAGTTTTTAGCCTAATTGGTTGAAGTTGCCACTGATGCAGAATTGACTTTCAAAGAGATTAGTCAAAGTCAAAGTTATATTAGAGATGCCTTCTCCAAGAACTCTTAAAGAACTCAAGGGATTGCAGGGCAAAATTTGTCAGTTCATCTCAAACTTATTTGGGAAATGAAGAGCATTATCTAGACTCATGGAGAAAGGAATTGAATTTGTGTGGGATAAAGCTTGTGAAGATGCCTTTCAAGATATCAAATGGCATATGACAAACCCACTAGTCCTTTCATCTCCAATTCTAGGCAAACCATTCATCATTTACATTCAAGCTCTTGATCACTCTCTGGGGGCATTACCAATTTAAAAGAAGAACGAGGAAACTACGCCACTATATTCTTTCCAATGTAATGTACTTAGTTTCCAACACTAATCCACTGAAGGCACTTGTGACAAAGGTTGGTGCACTGAGTGATCATCTAATCAAATGGTATATATTCTCTCTCAATATGACATTTGATATACTCCTGCAAAGGCAATGAAAGGACAAGGTCTTACTAACTTCCTAGCAGAGCATCCGCTCTCGGAGGATTCTATATTCAGAGACAATGTCCCTGATGAACTAGTCTTCTTCATTGAACAAATATGGAAACCCACAATTGATCCAGACTTACATTGGAGCATGCACTTTGATGGAGCTTCTAGGACAAATGAATTTGGAGATCCAGTTTCTAGGGTTGGGGTCATTTTCTGCAGCCCAGAAAGATTCTACGTCCCTCACTCCTTCTCATCAATTAAGTTATGTTCAAATAATGTTGTAGAATATACAGCATTGATTATAGGTCTTGAACTAGCCTTGGAATCAGGCATTAATATGCTTGGAGTCTATGTAGATTCGTAACTTGTGATCAAACAAATGAATCTCAAATATGAAGTGAAGAAACTAGACTTGATTCCTTTCTTTAACAAAGCTTGTGAAGTCAAGGAGAGATTCGGGCTAATCGAATTTCAGCACATTCCAAGACATCAAAATGTCAAAGCAGAGGCATTAGCAGGATTGGTAACATTAGCGTCAATTCCTGAAAATGGCAAAATGGCATTGGAAATAGTTGAAAGAAGGCTTCTACCTCCACTCGATACCCATAAAGCAGTTGTAGATTATTTTGATGTGATTAAGAATTGGATTTCATCTTTCCAAAACTCATTCAGATATTAGAGAGACCCTTTCATTGATTACATTCTTCATAGGGTCTTGCCAGAAAATGTTAAAGATAGAACTATTATTCAAAGGCAAGCTCTCAAATTTCACTTTGATTTGCCCTCGATGACTCTTTACCACAAGTCATATGATGGAGTTCTTCTCTGGTACTTGTCACAAAAAAAAAAATGCAAATCAAAACACTCAAAGAAGTTCTTTTTGGCCTATTCGGTAATCGCCAAGCCAAACCAAAACTTCATAATCAGATTCGAAGATTAGGTTACTACTGGCCTACTATGGTGTCTGATGCCATCAACTTTCCAAAAGATGCAATGAATGCCAAATCCATGGCAATTACATTCATCAATCGCCTAAATATCTACATCCGATATCTACCTCTTGGCCAGTTGAATCTTGGGGAATGGATATAGTTGGCAAAAACAATCCACCATCAGAATGTGGTTATCAATTCATGGGTAGTAGCAGTACTTTTTGTAGAAGTCAAAACAAATACAGTCCTCCGCTTCTTAAAGACTCACATCATCTATCGTTTTGGGGTATCTAAACGTCTACATCATGACAATGGTCCTCAGTTCAATAACGACAGATTCTATAGATTCTGTGATAAATACGGAATCTAATGCTATCCCTCCACAGCATATAACCCTGCAGCTAATGGACTTGCCAAAGCTTTCAACAAGACCATTTGCAAAATTCTGAAGAAAGTGGTCTCTAACAACAAAATAAAGTTGGAGTCCTAAACTTCCTGAAGCATTGCGGGCTTACAGAATTACAATTTGTAGTCCAACCAAATCAATACCATATTCCTTGGTTTATGGCTGTGAAACTGTGATACCCTTGAAAATTCTTTGAGTAGCTGTGTTAAACAAATACACTGAAGAAAAGAATACCAAGCTCGATAAAAAGGTCAAAATACAAAGCTTACAAGAAAGGAAACTTAGTCATTGTAGTTAAAAGGCCAATGTTCTCCATACACATATCAAAAGGCAAATTTGAATTCAAATGGGAAGGACCTTTCGTTATTGACAAGGTCTACTCCAATGGTGCCTATGCACTCCTCACACTCGAAGGAGACAGGTGCATAATGCTTATTAATGGAAAACTTCTCATAAAATACTATACTTGAATGTCATTGGTATACCCAAACTATGTACAATGTACCCAAACCATGTACAGTGTACATTCTTAGTCCTAATCAAAATCAAAATCCTTTAGTTTCAAGCCTCGCAACATATGACCCTTAACCAAAATCAAAATTCTCTGGTTTCGAGCCTCACAACCTATGACTCCTAACCAAACTCAAAATCCTCTAGTTTCAAGCCTCATAACGTATGACTCTTAACCAAAATTAAAATCTTCTAGTTTCGAACCCACAACCTATGACTCTTAACCAAAATCCCTCAGACTTGTATGAAATAACTGTGAGGATCAAGTCCTTCGACTCCTTTAGTTAAACTTTCGTTACTTAGATAATGTCCCTACAAGACCCCTTGTAACATCCTGCTATATAGATTAAGTCTTTTTGCGGACACTATATAGCAAAACTTAGTTATGTGGAATAAGTCTTTTTGAAGACCCCATCTAGCTAATCTTTAGTTATATAGAACAAGCCTTTTTGTAGACCCTATATGACTACCTTCGGTTATATAGAATAAGTCTTTTGCAGACCTGTATAACAAAAATCTAAATAAAAACCAAAACCAAATATTTGTCCTAAGGAATAAGTCAAAGATTCCAGAGAAAGCCTCACACATGGGCATCGGATAACATCCACTTTGTTTGACCCCTTTTGGAATCAAAAGGATCAAGTCATGGACTCCAGAAAAAGCCTCACACATGGGCACCAGATAACGTCCAGCTATATGACTCCCTTACTTCTGATTTGTGGATCTAAAAGATCACAAATCACACCCTCGTACAAGTCTAAGAAAACCAAACCAAACAAACCATTCATACAAACTGCATCAAACATCCACACAAAATTAATCAAACACTCATACCAATGAGAAAATGGAGGAAAAGAAAAGTTTTTCCATTGATTTCATTTGAAGTTTAAGTACAAAGAATGAAATCAATGTATACATGGCCACCCAGGTTGATCAAGATAAAAGAGTCAAACAAGAAGATGCAGCAATGAGACTTGATCCAAGAACTTCTCAAGTCACCTCCTCACATTTAGAATTTCTTCCCTTAGGATGCACCCTTAATAACTTGAATAAGTTGGGACAACAACATCAATGTCAATTTCATCCAGTTTGATACTCATTTCACTCTTAAAGGATTGAACAAAGTCATTCAAGGTTGTCTGCTTTGCCTTTACTTTGGTGAAAATGCACTCTTCGTGGGCTTGGTTTTTTGAACTAGACTTCTCCAAGCCATTATGGTGCCTTAATGCTTTAGAGCATCATTTTTCAAGGATGAAAGCTATTGCCGCAATGTTATGATCTATGGTTGCAATGTTCGTCACAGCCAAAGTTCTGGTTCTATCTTAAGACACATCATGGTAAACCTACTTTGGGCATTTTGCTCCAAACAAAAATGTGTGTTTTATTGAAAGCCAACCTAATCCAAATTTTAAGTTCATCTTGGGACAAACCCAATTTTGAGCTAAACTTATTATCTCAAATTACTTTGGATCAAAATCCACAAAAGCCAATCTCCTTCAAAATTGCATATCATTTTGACACATGTCAAGCCAAGTCAAAACCTAAATTTTGATTTTTGAAGATATACCAAAAATTCATGAAAATTTCAAACCCAAATCCATTTTAATTTCAAATATTGATTTTTCTTAAAACCTCAGGGTTTTTTTTTGTAGGTGTTCCCCATGGTCCCCACAGAGATGCCACTCTGGATGTCTGTGACAAATAGGTAGAAAAAAAATCAAATCTATTTCCAAAATCCAAAATCCAAAACTAAATTCATAAATTTCTGAACTTTCTAATTCCCCAGGGATTTCTTTTTGTGGGTATTCCTCACAATTCCAACAGAGATGCTACTTTTGATATCTGTGAAAATAGGGCAATGAAATTCAGATTTCTTATATATTTTTTTTAAATTCCATCACCAAACCCTTCATGGTTTTGATCAAAAATTTTAAAATCCCAAGTTTAGGCCTACAACCTAACTTGACAAGCCATTCATCATGCCCACATATTCACTCTTTCGAGGCACAATCATTATGACACTATAATCATTGCACCTCAAGGGCGCACTTGTTGACCAATAAAAAATCACGAATGTTGCAGTGAAAACATCACAAGCAACTTCCTAGTCAAAATGCACATAAACACTAGGATTGTGGAATGCTAGGTCAACTACTGCATCCAAATGTTCAGAGCTGGTGCAATTCACTCAGAAGACTTTAGATGAGCTCAGAGTGTAGCAATTCAAATCCTAGAGT
This sequence comes from Sextonia rubra, assembly GCA_037013555.1. Taxonomy (NCBI): domain Eukaryota; kingdom Viridiplantae; phylum Streptophyta; class Magnoliopsida; order Laurales; family Lauraceae; genus Sextonia; species Sextonia rubra. Next base: position 16,588,674 of record JASUAD010000011.1, read on the forward strand.
TAGTGAACTTCATTTGGTCATTTGACTCACTAGACTTCAAATTTAAGGTTCAGTTGCTCAAATTCAAGGGGTCATTAAACAAACTCAAATTTCTGGATTACCAAAGTGGCTGGAACTCTCATGGCAACTTCAAAATATACTTAAGAATGATGTTGCAAAGTTTCAAGGCATTTGAACTTCATCTCAGTTTAAACCAAGCTTCAGTGAATGTTTACCAGCTTGTTGGGGGTCACTGTGGGAATTGACACCGTACATATCAGAACAAGCTCAAACTTAGAGGGATGTGTTCAAATGCATTCAAAGACTATCCTTCAAAATTTCAGAGCATTTGGACATCATTTGGACCCAAACTCAGTTCAGATGGTTATTTACTATGCTCTATTAGGTCACTGTGCAAAGTGACACCTCACAAAGATCAAATCAACTGAAACTCTTGGAGGAAGTAAGCTCAAATTATGCTCAAGAGAGGTTCTGCAAAATTTCGAGTCAAATGGACATCATTTGATCCAAAGTTTACAAACATGTCACCTTTGGATTAGTGACCCCTAAGCCATGGGGTCATTGACCAAAGTCCTACCTCCCGACGTCCAAAATAGATAAAAATTGGGCACAAAGCTTCAGTCATGCTCCAAAGAGGTTCTGCTAATTTTCAAGTCAAACGGATTTCGACTGATCCCACTTCCATTACATGTCAACTCAAAAGTTAATGACCCCCATGCCATGGAGGTCATTGATCAAAATCCTACTTCCAAGAGGGCAAAGTTAACGGAATTCGAAATAGAGATTCAAAATATGTTCAAAGTTAGTTTCGCGAATTTTCAAGTCAATTAAACGTCGCTTAGGTAGAAAATAAGCTTACTGCCCATAGTGTAAGGTGAATAGTGACTTAAAACATGTAGTAAGTGGGTCACTGCTTGAAATCCTACTTCTATAAATCCAAAATGTATTCTATAAATCCAAAATGTATGAAATTTGTATGGACATATCAAGATACCCCTGAAATCAGTTCCGCTAAGTTTTAATTCAAACTGAGGTTATTTGGGCTTCAAACAGTTGAAATAAGAGCCCATTTTCCTGAAAAGTCAACCGGGGGGGGGGGGGGGGGGGTTGACAAACTTCAGAAGGTCAAAATGATCTGAAATTTCTATGACACACTGAAAATAGTGTCAAAAAGCATCCCGTCAAGTTTCATGAAATCGGACATCATTTGGGCCCAAAACAAGTAAAAACGGGTCATATATGCAAAAAGTCAAAATTAGGACCTAGCCGTGACTGCGGCTGCAATCCTTGACACTTGTGAGGCAATTCTTGCGGTTTCTGACGGTTCCCTCCACTTCATTTCGAACTTCAACTTCTTGTAACCCCTTTTAACTCGCCATAACTCCCCAAATTGCTGCGGAAGTCTATAAAAAGGGAGGTTTAATACTGAAAAAAAAAAGAGGAGACAGAGAACACAGAGAGTTCCTACATAAAAAATCCCAAGCAAGTCTCAAAGCATTCTCCAGTAGTCCAGCTCACTTCTTTTTTTTCTTCTCATTCACTGAAGGTGAGGGATGATTCAAGAGGGAAGGGGGTATGAGTATCATTTAAAAGAGGACTATGTTCAAGCACTGCGAGCCTTTGAAGGATGAAATCAATTCCTTTATTTTTCTCACTTGGGTGGTTTTTTTTAGCTATTATGGAAGTTGTGAACAAGCCTCTTTAGGAAGTTGTGAACAGAAAAAATTCCAAAAATCCATAATCTACGTAGCTGAGTATCATAAACAACCATATAACAAATCTCAAAGATGACTAATATATGGTCAAAAATTTCAAAGCATAGCAATTAAAGTTAGAATTCCCAAAATAATAGTTTGAATAACTACTCCAATGGCCCCCAAACATGGCCTTATTACAAAGTTTAGTATTCTGATCTTCGAACCATTACTAAGACACCACAGGCGAAAAAGAGCTCAAAATGACAGTTTTTTTCGTAATTACCTACAGCTTAAATCTATCTCTTAACACAACGTATCTTTCCCGTCCGTTTTAAGAGAACGACGTACATTTAAATGTTGATATACTGTTTTCGATATCGACGTAGATATGCTCTCGTTTATTTTATAAATACATGTAACCCCTTTTTATGTTTGGCGCCCTAAAAAACTTTGGCGGCTTAAAACGCTTCGTTGCCATTAAAACATAACCGTCTCCAAACGCATGCTCTTTCTCTCTGGTCTCAACTAACGCAGCCTCAAATCTTTTACCTCCGGAGTGGTCTCATCTAACGCATCCTCAGGCATTTCTTCTTGCTTTCCACTGGCAAGGCTTCTTTCTTTCCATTTACTCAACTCCACACTCTTTTCTTCCCCAGCCCTGCTACAGAGATCGAAAAATCTCCATCATCTTCTTCCCAGCTTGTGCAGCTTCATCACCAATATTTGCGTCATCTTCTTCATCTACATGTTGCAGCGAACCCACTGAGAAAGGTTCTTTCTATTCTTTCCTACTCCCCTCTCTGTTTCTTTTTTGTTTTCCGGATCCCCAAATCATCTCCTTCTGTTTGTTCGTTTGTTCTGCTACACATCTGTTATACGAATCCAGGAGGTCTCTCTGTCTCTCTCTCTCTCTCTGTTTCCTGTTCTTCTTCAAGTGACCTTTAGCTTTTGCACGTTCTTGTCTTGTTCATTCTGCATCTTTTTTGGATCATGTTTTCCTCTTTGATTCTGCACATCTGTTTGTTTGTGTGTGAATCTTTTGCATAAAAGTCGAAATACAAAAGTAGAGAGTCAGCTCTTGGGCTTCTAGAACTTCCTCGTGGGTGGGTGTGAATCAGCCATTTCCATTTAGGTGGCTTCTGTTTTGGGGGTTCTATTCTTGATTTCCAGTTTGAGAGTTGAAGCAAATCTTCCTCCCACAAGCATCTAGGCCCAGGGTAGATGCAAAAGTCACGATATAGACAAGGATCGAGAGAGAGAGAGAGATTGAAGAAATTTTGCAATTGGAGACGAAGAAACTCACAATTTTGGACCATCCATTTCAAATCCCAGTGACTCGTTACAAAGAAAGCTGTCTTCTTATTTTCCTGCTTACTTTCTTTTCCTTTTCATCTGCTCCGTCTCACTGGAAACAGGGACGTATTTTTTCTGTAAGGAGAGGTTGGAACAACCCTTTAACATTCATTTCAATTATCATTGAGTTCTATTTTTCCTGTTTTTTTTTTCTTTTTTCTTTTTTTTTGTTGAAACTGGAAAGACCCATTTCTGATTAAAAAAAAAATGTCTTGGATGAGCTAGAAGGTAACACACAATCCCCCCCAACACATGTAGGGGAGGCCCCATACATTATTCTGTACTTGTGATGTGGTAATCACAAATGGCCCATACATTACTGTGCACTTGTTATCTCAGTTTCAGGGACCTTTTGTAACTGCTGGACTGAATTGATGCAGGGGGAGAAATCATATTAACTAGCTCATCATTCAGATCACAAATACACGCCCTGTCTAAGCAAATCGAGTAGGTCCTTTTCACAATCTAATGGCTTCCTAGTTTGCCAGCCAAGATGCCTAAAAGACAACCCTATGAAATGGTTCCCAAAAGTATGTCAGCTCTGTTCTCACTCTCCACGGCAAAATGCACCACTAGAAAAATCATTCCCCATCTATAATGCCCAGATACGAACATGAGTACGAACACGGATACGGGGATTGAGGATACAACTCTGCACTTTGAAAATTTTAGGACACGGATACGGATACGGGTGTCCTTAATTTTTCTTTAAATTACAATTTAATTAATGAAATTATCATTGTTTATGTTCAATTCTAACATTTTCTATGTTGAAAAATAAGAAAACTTAAAGAAATAAGTGAAATAATGGACTTGCTAAGTAGGATATACTAAACTAAACTTATACCCCGGAAGTATTGGTGCAGTATTAGGTACCAGTACAAGTATCGTATTTGTCCGATACGGATATGTTGGGCTTGTACAAATATCCGGGTATTATAGTTCCCCATCAATCATCAGGCCAATACTCATTTTTCACAAGCCTTTTGAGAAAACCAGGTGGCTTAAGGAGATTTCTTGCTCCAGCTTAGAACCAATCAGGAAACGCCAGGACTTCCTGTTGGACAGCTAGCTCACTGACGAGTGATGACCCAATGAATGGCACTGCCTGATGCCCTGACCATACCCGTGTTCCGATTTTATTCAACTAAACAGCATTTTCTCATTATATATCTTTCCAATACATATCAGATATAGCTACAAAGACCTTTAGTTACACTGAGGGCAGCAAAATGAAGCAGTGTCGACTAGTTTTAAGGCCATGCATTTGCTGGTTGTAGTACAGCCAACAAAAAAATGGATTATATTTTTCTTAGCACAAAGCGGAGCCTTAAAAAATAGGTTTGGGGTCCATCCATACAGCTCAGAAGAGAAAATAAAACAAGAAAGAATCCCTCCTGGTCTGACTTCTCATTTTCAAACTCAGGATAGAATGTCGCTCTTGTTTGGGCTGAAGCATATGTAAGATTATCAACAGTAAATCCTCTCCCAGGGGACCCTTGAACAGCGTAGTAAAATAGTACCGATTTTCTCTACTGATGCAGTTTCTCTAGATTCAGCTCCATTAGCCCGAGAATAATTTTCTGTGAGAATACCATCAGTTGCTGTCCCATGAACATCAATAGCTACAGACCCTCTTCTAGTTGAATATGCCTTTCGCCTCTACAGAAGCTTGAGTTGTTTCAACTTTTATATGTTGTTTGTGTTCAGGGCCCACCTTCGGTGGAGTGCAGCACCGTCAAATATCCTCTACCATGTACACCTACATAGTACAAAATAACTTATTTACACAAACAATTATCAAAGGTGTGATATTGCATGAAAAATTCAAAATTAAATTCACCTAAATGGAATTGGTGATATATACACATGAGGTTGACTTACAGTTCATGTGAATCAAGAGACTCACCCTGTTTCAGATCAAAAGGCAGAAAAAAACACAACATCCACAACTCGACAGATAGAAGAGAGACAGAGAGAGTGAGAGAGGTGACAGTACATCGTACACTTTGTAAGCCTTTCCATCTCTTGCACATTCCTAAAAGGATTATCTATATCTTTGTTGTATTTTTTTTATGTGCTCTCTTTTTCATGTGTGCATGATTTTGATCACCTAGTTTCTGCTGCTTTCATTTATTTCCTTTTGTAATGTGAATTTTATATCTTGGAATTAAGATTTCCTACTCATGGGTGGTGTGCTTCTTTAAGATGGGATCCATGATCTGGATCATACTATCATGTGGGTTTTGAAATTTGGCCCTTAGTATCACGGTTCTGAGTAGCATTCTAATGTGGGTTCTACAATTTGGCCCTTAGTTTCATGATTTACTATGGCATTCTGATGTGGGTTTGCAACCAAATGTTTTTTTTTTCTTTTTTTCGTTTTCCTTTTTCCTTTCTTTGGTTTTGTGTTGAAGTTTTCTTTTTTGAAATGTTTTTGTGTTGAAGTTGTCATGACTGAGGAAAAACCTTGGTTACTATAATCTTGTTTAGTACATGGTTGTTCAGTGATGTTAGCTAATTTTAGCTCTATGGCATCATTTTAAATGTGGCCTATTAAAAGGACAAGCAAGAGTTGCCGACAAGTTAGTAAGTATGATCATTCAAGCCATCTTAGCTTTTTATTAATTTAATGTTTTCTTATAAAATTTCCAGCGCCAAGAACATCCAGAAAGAGAGGTCACTCGGTGTGAGATATTTATCGAGACACATTACAAGAAGGATGGCACTCCTTCAAGTTACCATGCGGTGAGTGGACATCAATCCTTGAACTTTATTAAGAAATTAACCCTTGAATTTTGAAGTGTTTGCAGCTTGAGTTCAATCTACTAATTACAGTGTGCACTACAACAAAAATATCTATTTTAAGCAGTCCATGTGTAGTTTGGACTGCTGGTGAAGGCTGAGCCCTTACATGTTGGTAGTAGAGCAGTTCCAAGCTTTTTATATAGGGGTCTGTTAAAATTCCTATTAGAAAGAGTGAGGTTAAACTGCAACCAAGGCTTATAGTATTGAACCCAATCCGATGCATGTTCAGGTACCTTGCTGGCTGGGTGAGTTAGGGTCAGACAAAGCTTGAAAATCATAACTGTGGAATGTATTTAGATACTTGTTTGCACCAGCTGGTATGTACATCAGCTGAATGCAAAATTTAGCCCTGTAAAGATACATGAGCAGTTTTAAGGGGTGGTTCACAAGGGCTGAAACTAATATGAAATGTGTGTAATAACACAAACTGTATAAAGTCTTGTCTCTAGATGGCATTGGAAGGGTGTAACTTAGGTGGGGGTTTTCACGGACTAACCTTGTTCACTTGTTCACCTAGGTAACTTAGTATAGCTTTTAATTTGTTTAACTTTAAGTCTTACTGTTGTATGTACTAGTAAATCAAACCTGAACCAAATCTGAAATATCTTGACACTGTGGATTGTATAAGGCCTTGACTGAATCCTTAGGGAATTGGAATAGTGTATCCTTGTCTACCTTGTTCACTTGTTTACATATGACTTGAGCCTTAACCTCCATTATTAAATACTTACAAATCAAATGCTACAATTCTGAATACTAGTCATATTATTTTACTTCTTGTTGGTATTGATCATGGACTAAGTGGTGGTCTAGATCTATGGAATTGAAAGAAATGAATCAACTATGAGCGACAATAGAATGCAGAAATTCCATATAGAAATTCCAATTGCACAAGGAAGTTCATGCAATTCCACATAGTAAGGACCTGAATTTCATGTCTAGCAAGTTGTCTGATCACTTTGCTTGATCTTTAGTCCACCTTTTGACCAGCTTTTAGTTCAAGTGATGAAGCTATTGCTTACACAAATAAAAGCCCTTGACATTTCGTGTTTAGTGATACACTCAAGCCCGACATGAGTTTGGGACTGCATCTAGCTGTCAACCAATGCGAAAGTGAGTAACTATTGATGGTGAGATCATTGATCCAATCTCTGCAGATCAAGTCCACAGCCCAAGTTAAGGCTTTCACCTATGTACTCAAGACACAAGGCACGCACATCCCAGGTGCCAAACCTCCTTGGAGTTTGAAGTGTGAGATGTACACCCAATTGCAAGCCAAAGTATACCTAGCATTCCTGTTCCTAAAAAACTGCTAAGCCAACTGGTGGAGTCCACTGATTGAATCCTTACCTATATTTTGTTACTTATGTTATTTGTTGGATTCCATCGAAGAAAATGATTATTTTTTTTCATGTTTTAATATTTTAGTGGATGTTTAATATGGGCTTTGGGTTGAATTTTTTATTTTTGTAATTTTGTTCATTTTTTCTGCCTCTATTATAGGAAACGCTCCGGAGAATGTGTTAAAGGGACCCCTCCCTTGTGGATAAAGATATTGACAATGATGCAGTTGCAATAGTATGTGAATTATCTTATACTCATTTTTAAATATAAATTGATTTTAATATTTAACAATGAATACATGTCATGAGTAGACATTGACCTTTGATATGTTTTTGCATAGATATTTGGTCAAGATGATTGTGGGTGTGTCAGGGGCTTGGGGTTGGGTGTATCAAGATCTATTGTACATCATTTAAACCCGAGCATAAATTGTATGTAGACCTTGAGACTAAGGTGGATGTGTTGAAATCACGGACAGCAGACATGGAGAAAATTGTAGCTTCCCTTTCTCAGAGTGGGACCCATATGTGGTCTTCGATTGATTAGTGGAGTTCTTCTCTGGTAAACTGCAGCATTACATATTACATATAGATTCTTGAGCTTATATAAATTATTGAATATGATAAATTACTTATGTCAAGTATTTTTTAATTATCACATGGATGAGGCTGGCATCCATAGATCAAGAGACATCGTCAAACTCGAAAAATACACGGTACAAGTTGATGCATTATAGGAAGAAACACAATTGTTGCCTATGGGAGTTTGATGGGGGTGTCAGACAACTCAGATTACTATAGAGTTGTTGTGGATGAGATTGTGGATGGTGACATCGAGTTACTAGACGGAGTAAGAAAGATGGAAGATCTTATGCCTAGAGATATCACTGATTGGCCTACATTTAGGACATTTGTGTACTACTTTTTTCTGCTTCTAATATTTGTTTGAGTGTTGATTATAGGGTGGATGGATAGTTGTATGGACTTTGTTCTTTATTGACATTTTGAGTTTTGAATATTGGTTAGATGTTTTCATGGATGGATAGTTGTATGTACTTTTGTTGGCTGACATTTTGAATTTTGAATTTTGAATGGATGTTCTCTCATAGTCTTATTATTTAATGTTGATATTGTGTTCCGTAGATGGGTATTTCAATATTTAATATATGTTTGAAATACTAATGGTTGTAGATTAGAAGTTGGATATGAATGGATGTTGTACCTGTGTGGAGTGATTATTATTTGGTTTTAACAAATTAAAATTTAGAAAATTTTGAATTTTTTATTTGTCTTGAAAATAAAAAATGATAGCTTAAAATTGTTGTCTTCTATGATATATTTTTTAAAAAATATTTTCTTACCTCGTTAGGTGTTGTTAATTATTGTTTTTAACAATGGTTCTAAGCTGTTATTTATTTTAAAATTATTGACATTTGAAAACCGTCGTTTATTTTACCATTACCGACAGTTAACATCTGTTGTTTTTTAAAAAAGGCTACAAATAAACTACAGCTCCAATGGCGGACGGGAGTGTCGTTTTTTTAGAAAAAAAGACAATTTTGAACTATCGTTTTTTGCGCTTTTGGAGATAGTGTCAACAACTCCGCCATCTTGCGAAATCTCTTCCTTCTCCTGACCCTCAAGTTCGGCACCAACAATGGGATAAAGACACTAAAAGTAGTGGGTCAGATTGATGTAATCTGACAAGAGGTAAACTGTAAGTAATAATGTTAATTAATGGAATTGAAGCATATTTTTATAATCTACCCAAAATGTACTGAATGCAAACTCAATGGCATGAATGCACAAAAACGGGTATTCCCGCAGATATAATATACCAAAACGAGTAATCCAACTAGATATAACAAATGCCATAGCTGTATACTATATCCTACAGTACATGCTGTCCCGATGGCGTAGACCATCTCCAACTACAGTCGGTCAGATATATGTATATAAATACATAGTGTATTCAAATGCTTAATGAATCATGCTATGAAAACCTTAACTCACAATATCCAAACTATTATCAATTGAAGTACTTAGATTGCTTAATTTAAAGGTATATTATGATCGTATTTTATTTTGATTCCTCGAGGATAAGTACTAATCTACCTAACAGTCATGTTTAATTAAGTATGCACATAGGAACCAATCTTCTTTCACAATAGGAATGAGATTCCACGATGCCAATATCTTACTTTCGTGTCTATCATATGTCGCATCCCGGAACTCACATTACCATTTTGAATTTAATCTAATCCTCATGTGAATATTCAACTAACTTTCCTTAAAAAAATTTCATTTAATCCAATTATGTAAAGTTAGTGTGTTCTACAAATTGGGTAAAAAGTACTCAAATTCCAAATTCAAACTAAATCAAACTATGATAAAAAAAAAAGAGAGGGAACAATTAAGTTCTTAATTATCAATGATGTGTATTAAAACACCTAATTATTTATGTCAAATAAAAGGGAAACCAAAACCCGAATTTAGATCCAAAATTTAAACTCAAATTAATATCCAAATTAGAATCCCAAATACATTCTAATTAAGATTCTAATAATTCCTAATTACATCTTAATTAAATGCTAACTGAACTAATTAAAATACTAATCACATGTATCTGAATCCCAATTAAAATTATAATCAAACCTAATTATAATTCTAATCACACCTAATCAAATAATTAAGATTTAACTAAGTCACAATTAAACCCAAATCAATGTTCTAATCGAATTGTAATTTAATTTTCTAATCACACCTAAACCTACTATGAAACCCAAAATAAAAATCCCAAAATAAAAATAAAATAAAAGCCAAATCATTATTCTAAATTTTAGTCTCTTGGGCCTAGGCTCTACTGCCAGGCCCATTGGATTTTTCTATTTTTTTCTTTACCTAGCCCAGCTCAACCTAGCTAGCCCAACCCAATGGCTGGCCTAGGCCTGCCAGCAGTAAGCCTAGCCCAGCCGGCTGGCCCAGGCCCGCCAGGGCGCTAGGCTTGACCCGGTTGCAGGTCAAGCCCGCATGGTAGCAACCCAGGAAGTAGGTTGCCCAACTACGTTTTTTTTTAAATTTTTTATTAAAATTAAATCTCCCTTATTAATCTAAACAAAACATTCAACCCAATTAAATAATTTAGATTTTTATGCATATCAATCAAAACAACTTAAACTACATTATGTACATTTACCCACTTGCCTCAAATCTTATACCAAACTCAGATCTGTTATGGCTAGGTCCAACCACGCACAAACCCCTCTCTTGGCTTTATTCCTCAATATGAAATCCTACAAATCCAAGAGACACACAAATCTTTTAAGCGATTGAACATACCCTAATAAAGTAAAAAAAATATATAATGGTGGTTTGGAGATAAATACTTATCGAGTTGCAGACACTATTAGAATAGACAAAGAGAGAGGAAGAAGATAATGATGATGGTGTTATCTAAACTTCTGGATCAAGACTTTGTTCCTTTGGAGAGCTGTTAGGGCTTGGTTGCAAAGGAGAGTAAGAAGACAGAAGAATTGGGCATACGAAGACAAGACGTTCGAAAGTCTTTACGGTTATATTATGCAAAAGTTTTTCTAAATTACAAGGAAGGGCTCCTTGTTTTTTAATGAGTTTTACAAAATTCCAGAAAAAGGCTTTTGGCTTAAAAGGGTTAAATAACTCAAGCCCAAGGCCCAAGAATAATTAATTAGCCCATCTCCAATAGGCCATACACAAAACTACCATGCATGCAAAGATCCAAATCTCTAAAATGGCCTATCAAGCATCCATCTAACCTTAATCCGACTTAAACCCGATAAGCCAATTCGACCTAAAATTAAAAGATTTAGGGCGTGACAGATGGGAAGGGGTTTGGTTCACATTTTGGTCTTTATTGGGTTCTCGTCCCTCTTTTTTCTCACCTCCTCCTCCATTGCAAAGAGAATGATCAGAATGGGCAGGGAGCTAGAGACGATGACCAAGAAGCCTGGGATGTTGGTCAATGTGGAAAGGACCAGGTACCATAGATGGAGAGAGAAATGGAGATGGAATCTTAATGCTAAGAAACGGCTAGTTCATCTTAAGGAGAGAGAGTAGACGGAAATGGGAATTCAATCTTGGCGAGCTTTTTGAAATTTTATATTTTCACATCTTACATGACACCTCTCTGATGATGTCATTGTCCTTCACCACTTGAATCTATATCTTTATTTGAATGTGGTTTTACTAGAGTTAACCACCGTCACATCTCCAAAACCAGGCCAGATCCAGTTTTAGGGGTGTGAGAATTGGGGCCAATTAAAACTTTCCTTACATAAACAATATGGGCTCCAATTCTGGGTGGATCGAAGTTCTTCGTAAGGCTATGCTTAGTGATTAAGGAACCATAATCACGCGCGGAACTGAAATCTATAATCTGTGCAGCGAGTATCACATACCAACCATATAACAAATCTCAATAATAATAAAATCAAGGTCAAGTACTTCGAAGTATAATAATTAAAGTAGTAATTCCAAGACAAATACATTTAATGAATAAACTGATGGCTCAAACATGGCCTTATTATATAATCTAATATTTCGATCTCAGCACCAACACTAAGACACCTCAGACGATGTTATCGTTGCTCCACTCAACAACTCCACCATCTGGTGGTATTTCCTGTGTTGTGATTCGACGCCGGTAATGAAACCTAGACACCAAAAGTAGTGGGTCAGATTGACATAATCTGGCAAAAGATTAAATGCAATCAATGATATTAATCAATTAAATTGAAATATATTTTACACTCTGCCCTAAAACATAATGAATGCAAATCCAATGGTATGAATGCACAAAAATGGGTATTTTAATAGATACAATATACCAAAAACAGTTACTCCCGCAGATATAATATACAAAATAGGTATTCCTGTAGATTAATATACAAAAATGGGTATTCTTGTAGATAGATATATAAAAACAGGTATTCCTATAGATAGATATACAAAGATGGGTATTCCCACTAGATATAACAAGTGGGACAGCTGTATACTATATTCTACAGTACACGCTGACCTGAGCGCATATGACCACCTCTAACTGCAGTGAGTCAAACATATGAATATATTTACATACTATATACAAATGCAAAATGAATCGTGCTATTAAAACCCTTAATTTACATATCCAATCCATTATCAATTTAAGTGCTTATATTACTTAATTTAAAGGTGTATTATGAACATGTGTTATTTAATTTCTCTGCGGGTAGGCACTAATTCACCTAATTATCATAGTTAATTAAATATGCACATGGGGACCCACCTTCTTTCAAAATAGTAATGAGAGTCTACAATACCAATATTCTACTTTTGGTATCTATCATGTGGTGCATCTCGGATCTAACATTTTCATTTTGAATCCAATCCAACCCTCATGTGACATTCAACCAGCTTTTTTTTTTTAAACAACACATATCTAATCCAATTATGTAAAGTTAAGGTGTTTTACAAATTGGGTAAAAGTATCCGAATTTCTAATCCAAACTAAACCAAATTATGATTTAAGGGAGAGGGAATAATTAGGTTCTTAATCTTCATTGTTATGTACAAAACACCTAATTATTTAATATAAAACAAAAGATCCAAATCCCGTATTCAAATTCGAAATCTAAACTCAAATTAAAATCCAAAATAGAATTCTAAATACATTCTAATTAAGATTTAGTCACCCCCAATTACATCTTAATTAAATTATAATCAAACTAAATAAAATTTTAATCACAAGTAATTAAACCCCAATTATAGTTATAAAAAATCTAATTAAAACTCTAATCACACCTAATTAAGAACTGATCAATTATAGTCAAGTCACCATTAATCCTTAAACAATATTTCCATCCATTTATAATTAATATACTAAATCCTAATTAATATTTTAGTCGAAATGGGTCAAGCCCAGTCGCGGCTCGGCCCCGTCGGCTTAGCCCAACGGCAGTTGGGCCGAGCAGCAGCCAAGCCAGGGCACTACCAGGCCCAGCGCAGCTAGGCCGGGCTTAGTTAGCCAAGCAGCACTAGCAGCACTACTACCTACAGCACAGGCAACGACTGTATCTTTTTTTTTTTTTTTTATAATATTTCTTTTATATGCGAATCTTTATTTCAATCAAAATCAAACCCTTATTTTTAATCCATGATCAAGATATTAAACCAATTGAATAAATCATATGCAAAACAGTCCATTCAATAAAATAACTAAAAAGACATTACTTACAGTTATCCACTTGCTTGGATTTCGATGCTAAAAGTAAATATGAATATCAAACCTAGATTCTTTTGGAGAACTACTAGGGCTTGGTTGCAGAGGAAAGGAAGAGGACAGAAGAATGGGAAAAAACCTTTAGGGTTATATTATGTAAAGTTTTTTCTAAATTACAAGAAAGGGCTCATTGCTTTCTAGTGAGTTTTACAAAATTTCAGAAAAAGGGCTTTTGGCTTAAAAGGGTCAAATAATTCAAACCCAAGGCCCAAGAGTATTTAATTAGGCCATCTAACCCCTCTTAACCTAACTTAAACCTGACAAACCTATTTGACCTAGAATTAAAATCTGGGCCTTGACAACCCCAACTCCCCAAAACCCTGGTGCTGATTTTCTAGAGTTTTAGGAATAAAGGAGCCAATATGTGGCTATCTCTCCTTCCCTGTCATGTTTCTCTCTTTCCCACCACTAAATATATCACCTCCCTCACGCTCTCATTCTCCATGTCTCTGATTCCTCATGACTGAGAATAACAAAACATAAAATGGTGAGTGATGCAAAGGTGGGTGCTGATGACGATAGTAGGTTCAAAAAAATAGTGGTGCATATGGAAGAAGAAGAAGGATGGTCTGGTACTACCAACTAAAGAAAAAGTAAATGAGAGCTAGCCCGGTGCCATAAACCAGCTGTTGTCAGTATGGCCAGTGGGAGGAGAATGTAATGAATCAATGTTCCGAGGCCCAAAGAGGCTGAAAAGCAATAGCCAAATCAATCCACCAGGGAAAGAATCTTTTTAATGGGCATCCATAGCAGATCAAGCAGACGAAGAAAGCTTTTCTTCTAGGGGGAAGAAGTTCCAAAAGGCTCTGAGTCCTTTTATATAGGGGGGGTTATTATACTCATTTCCAATGGCTTTTCCTAAAGAGCATTTTCTGGAGCGAAACTTAAATCTTGGAGTAAGGGTAGTTTGACACCCATTGCTGGAGATGATGGTTTCCATGGATATGTCTAGAGACATTGAGGAATAGTATATGTGGTTTATTTGATTTTTTAATAATAAAAAAGCACTCCATTGCTGCCATATCTTTATTTCTTTGTTTGTCTTCTTCCCATTGCCAAACAAAGAATAAGAAAACATAAAATGCTGAGTGATGCAAAGGTGGGTGCTGATGACTATAGTAGGTTCTAAAAAACAGTGGTGCACATGGAAGAAGAAGAAAGATGGTCTGGTTATTCTCCTTTCCGGTGCCTAGAAATCCTAACACGATGAAAGAGTGGACAATCCCCTTCAGAGCCACTTTTAATACCGAGGTGATCCATCCCTCCTCACAATTCACAAGTGACCATTGATAAGGCCAAGGCCAATCAGGTGGTGAGACTTGATACATTGTGACCTGCCTGCATATAGGCCAACGCCCATTTCAAGTCAAGATCAGGCCGTGGTCATGCTTGATCCAAGTAGATACAAGAGAAAAAGGCAGAGTGCATTAAAATAAATAGAAAAATGGACCCAGGGAACCTCACGTCCATCACCACCACCCACTTCATCACCAAGCACACAGTACCATTCATTCAATTTTTTTTTTATTTCATTTCGTCTGTTCAATGATGTTTATTGATGATTGATTAGTTTTCTTGTGTAGTTTTAATTTAAATTTCTGGTCTTATGTTTAATTAGTTTCCTACATTGGGTTTGAATGATTTTGGGTTGTCAGGAATAGAACTTCAACACTTGATGAATTGGTGTACTTCAAGGGCCTAGAAAAAAATTAAATAAAAAATAAAAATACTAATATGAAACATTACTGTCAAGTTGGAGGGTTCACATTAAAAAAAAAAGGAAAATAAAAAAGTATAGTAGAGTAATGAAAACATCAATGACGATCAATTGCTACAAATAGGTAGGATTACTTTTGTAATAAAAGTTTAGCCAATCTGTCCACTCTAATAAAAACAAGAGAAAAAAATATAACAAGATTAAAAAATAAGCAAAATAAAAAATGGCCCAAAGTTAAAAAATAAACACAAAAAAAAAACATTAAAATGACATTTGGAGGTGTACTTCAATGGTCTAGAACGGAATTTTTTTCTTTTTAATAATATGAAACATTAATATCAGCTTATAGATCCAAAACAAAAGAAAATTAACAATCAGCAATATAAACTAATCTTTAAACTTTGCTGTCAATATCTCTTAGAATTCTTAAATAAGGTTATGGCTGATAGAAAGGAAAAAAAAATTTAATGACCCAAGCCAAAAACCAAGAGAAAAAATAACTGATCTTATGTTTGTTTTAATGACATTTGGATTACATTAAAAAAAGAAAATTGAATCTTAATTACGCTAAACAGTTAAGCAAAAAAAAAAAAAGGGTGAAAACCTAAAGAATATTCAACAATAAAAAAAAGGGGCTACAATAAAATGACATTTGAAGGTGTACTTCAAAGTCTAACCTCAGCTCAGACAACTTATACTTCTTGATGATGAAATCTGTTGAAATTTGCAAGCAATGCTTAAAATATATTCTGGGTCATTCCCTCAAAGTTTCGGAATTTTTCAAACACCATTAGATGGAGGTTCAAATTGAAGGAGCTCCATTCTAGAGTTTCGGGGATACTATGTGAAACTTCACCTTTAGAAGGCCAAATTGGCTGAAATTTCTATGGAAGGCCTTAGTCATGCTCTGGAATGGTTCTACAAAATTTCGGATTGGTTGGACATTGTTGACCCAAAGTCAACATAGTCATTGGGCCATGGGGGAACTGAATCAAAGTCTAACCTTGGCTCGGGCAACTCATACCTTTCGATGATGAAATCAATTGAAACTCGTAAGGAATGCATAAAATATGTTCTGGGTCATTCCCTAAAAGTTTCAGAATTTTCAAACCCTATTGGATGAAAGTTCAAATTCAAGGAATTCCATTCTAGAGTTTCGAGGACGCTATGTGAAACTCCATGTCAAGAAGACCAAATTGGCTGAAATTTCTATGGAAGGTTTCAGTCATGCTCTGGAATAGTTCTGCAAAATTTCGGGTCAGTTGGACGTTGTTGACCCAAAGTCAACATAGCCACTGGGCCATGGGGGAACTTAATCAAAGTCTATAGCCTTGGCTCTGGTAACTTATACTTTCCGATGATGAAATCAGTTGAAATTCAGAAAGAATGCTTAAAATATATTCTGGTTCATTCCCTCAAATTTTTAGAATTTTTAGAAACCAATGGGTGGAAGTTCGAATGCAAGGAGCTCCATTCTAGAGTTTCGCAGACACTGTATGAAATTGCACCTCCAGAAGAGCAAATTGACTAAAATTTCTATGGAAAGCCTCATTCATGCTTTGGAATAGTTTTTCGAAATTTCAAGTCGGTTGGACGTTGTTGACCCAAAGTTAACATAGCCACCGGGCCATGGGGAAACTTAATTAAAGTCTAACCTCGACTTGGATAACTCATACTTCCCGATGATGAAATCGGTTGAAATTTGCAAGGAATGCTTAAAATATGTTTTGGGTCATTCTCTCAAAGTTTTGGAATTTTCAGACACCATTAGATGAAAGTTCAAATTCATGGAGCTCTATTCTAAAGTTTCGGGGACAATGTGTGAAACTTCCCCTCTAGAAGACCAAATTGGCTGAAATTTCTATGGAAGGCCTCAGTCATGCTCTGGAATAGTTCTACAGAATTTTGTGTCAATTGGATGTTCTTGACCCAAAGTCAACATAGCCATTGGGCCATGGGGGCATTGAATAAAAGTTTGAACTCGGTGCGGGAACTCATACTTTCCAATGATTAAATTAGTTAAAATTTACAAGGAATGTTAAAAATATGTTTTAAGTCATTCCCGTAGTGTTTCGGAATTTTTAGACACCATTGGATGGAAGTTCGAATTTAAGGAGCTCCATTATAAAGTTTCAGAGATACTGTGTGAAACTCTACCTCCAAAAGACCAAATTGGCTGAAATCTCTCTGGAAGGCCTCAATCATACTCTAGAGTAGTTTTGCAAAATTTCGGGTCGGTTGGACGTTGTTCACATGAAGTCAACATAGCCACTGGGCCATGGGGCACTAAATCAAAGTCTATTATCGGCTTAGGCAACTCATACTTCCCAATGATGAAATCTGTTGAAATGTGCAAGGAATGCTTAAAATATGTTTTGCATCATTCCCTCAAAGTTTCATAATTTTCAGACACCATTGGATGGAAGTTCAAATTCAAAGAGCTCCATTCTAGAGTTTCAGGGACACTTTGTGAAACTCCACCTCTTGAAGACCAAATGAGCTGAAATTTCTATGGAAGGCCTTGGTCATGATCTGGAGTAGTTTTGAAAAATTTCAGGTCAATTGGACGTTGTTGACCCAAAGTCATCATACCCATTGGGCCATGAGATCACCGAATCAAAGTATGTACTCCCTAAGGCCAAATCACTTGAAAATTGGATGAAAACCTCAACATAGATTCCCCACGAGACTCTCAAAATTTCATGGCCATCTGAGATCATTAGGGTCCCAAACAATTGAAGCCTGACCCACTTTGACCAAAAGTCAACAGATAGTGTGACCCACTTCTCGAAGTAAAAAAACAGATGAAAATTTTATGGCATACCTAAAATGATTTCATAGTCCATCCCTCCAAATTTCATGAGGTTTGGACATTATTTTGGCCCAAAATCATATTCATTGGATCATTTATATATAAGTGGGTTAAGCGGGTCGGCCACAACCTACGCCCAATCCGACCCAAGCTTGTCTCAATTGTGTGGGAATAGTTTTAAGTAGTTGTGAGTAGTTGTTCACTTGAAAATAACTGCTGTACATGTGGGTGATGGTTTGTGGCACTTTTAGCATTTCCAGTGGCCTTTAATTTGAAAATACAATTGCTCCCACAGAGAATGAAAAGCTCTCACTAGAGTTTCCTGGAGGCATTTCCTTTTTTCTTTTGGGAGTTTCATAGCAATAGGGTTATTTTCCCATCCTCTGCATGTGCCTTCTGCAATAAATTTCTGCAAGGAATCTTTTCCATCTTTGGCAACCAGGACTTCTCCCCAATATCTCTCCACACTATTCTAGTCATCTCAAGGTATTTTGTGCAAAATATAGATGTTCTGTTTCACCATCAAAGCATACTATAAGGATCTGCAAACACTCCCTGTTGACTGGGGCCTTCTCAAATTGCCATTCTCTTCCCTGATTTAAGGGAAGAGGCAGAGGAAGCCACAGACATCAAAAGAGAAGACAAAAGGAGAAAAGGGCTAACCTAGCCCTTTCACACCTTAGTTTTTAGTTTTCAGCAACCTTCAGTAACCTCCTAGGCAAATTTCTTTTTCCTCCTTTTTTTTTTTATCACATTTGAGACTGGAGGGAGATGTCATGTTAAAAGTTGTAAATGGCTTGCTACCCCGAGGATGGAGCTAAACCCATGTAAACAAAGGGAGTTTTTCTCCCATGTTTCTGTTCATCGAAGTTATGCGAGAATGACTAGATCCATCACAAAATGAATTTTTCTTCAAAGCAAAAACCAAGAGGAAAAAATAACTGATCTTATATTCTTTTTAATGATATTATGTTTTAAAATGACATTTGGATTACACAAAAAAATGAAAATTGAACCTTTGTTAAACTCAACAATTAAGCTAAATAAATGGGTGAAAACCTAAAGAATATTCAACAAAAACAAGGGCTACATTATAATGACATTTAGGTGCACTTCAAATGTCTAGAACAAGAAAAAATGCACCACAATGAAAAATGATGTAAACTATATGGGTCTATCCACAAAAAGGAACATAGAAAATTGTTCAAATTCCTAAAAATTTTAATGACCTAAGCCAAAAAACAAGAGGAAAAAATTTTAATAATTAAGTAAAACAAAAAGCAAACCTAGAAACCAAAAGAAAAAAAATAAAATAAAAATAGTCCTACAAGACTAACCCATTTCACCAGGGCCAAGAACCACTACACCACACCAATTCAACACCCTCGCAATAAAACAAACCAAATTATCAGAAAGAAGGTTGTTCCTACCTCACACTGAAAAATGATGTAAAATCTAAGTCTCCCATCCAGTATGGCCATTGCAGATAACAAAGGTAACCTTTTGTAATTATATTTTTCTTAATTTCCAATTTATCGATGTGGATGGATGATTGAATAATTTTCTTAGTAGCTTTCATTTAAATCCAAAGTATACAAATTATACAAATAAGTATTAACTGGGTCCGTGCATAGCATGGGGATCAATTAATACAAATAGGTAGGATTACTTTTGGTATGGCCTTGGAGCTTTCCAGTCCGATAAATTGTTTGAGCTTATACATCTG
This sequence comes from Sextonia rubra, assembly GCA_037013555.1. Lineage (NCBI taxonomy): Eukaryota > Viridiplantae > Streptophyta > Magnoliopsida > Laurales > Lauraceae > Sextonia > Sextonia rubra. The sequence goes on from JASUAD010000011.1 coordinate 16,608,428, forward strand.
CAGGATGGATACACTTTTAACTACAGAAGTCGTTAATAAATTAATCAAAGAAAAGATAGCTCAGTTGGCTACTATAATACGATTGCTCATGTTATGCAATCCACAATAGAATTCTCCTTGGTTTAGAAATCGATTATTACAAATTCAAAAGGAAGCTTGATTCTTGAGGTTAGCAATTTTGCATTGTAGACAATCTCAGCATTTGGAATATGTGCAAGAAGCCACTCACTCTCACATTGGCTCTCATGTCGTGCACAAAACAATCGGGAAATATATATATCTTTAACATCTACGAAACTTGAAATCATACCTTATTAAATAATAAAAAATAAGAACCACTTGCGACCACTCAATTCTAAGTGCAAACACTGATAGTGTTAGTGTGACATTGGTCACTCAATCCAATATGAACTGGAGCAACCAAAGTCCAAAAGAAGAATCCTACAAAGGGAGGCTCAACGCTTAAGAACAACAATTTTGCATTTAGAGCGATGGCAATGTGGTAATTCTAATTGCACTAGGGGCTCAAATATATTATCAACATCATGTAATTAATGATTTCATTAACTCCTCACTACAATTAACCTACACTACTAATTTCTATCAGGCTGACCAAATAAAAATAATTCCATGTAATATTTTTGTTTTGTGCTCAATGAGAAAAAATATCTCATCACATTAGAGCTTTGGTACTAGAGTTGCAATATGCTCTCATTGTAGAGCAATTATGTGGCTGGAAGAAAAAACTAGAGACAGTCCAACTTCAAGACCAAAGTTTAACCTATGCGGTCACGGAGGAAAGGTAATGCTGCTGCTACTACCAACCACACTTGAATTTTTACAGCATCAACTTTGTGAATGTAGATTCAAGGAGAAAATAAGAATATACAATTCTATTTTATCTTTTACATCAATGGGTGGAAAAATTGATCACACTGTGCTTGATGGAAGAGGTCCTTATGTTTTTGGAATTAGTGGATTCCATAATGCAAGGGATATGATGGCCAAGAATGGTACTCAAAATTTGCATGTGTGGATTCTGCATTTACAGGAAGGAAGATAGTATGTGAGACCAACAACAAACGAGTTTACAGCCATCATCGTCGGTGATGGGACTGAAATTATAGGAAATCATGACATTAAAGTTTGGAAGTTAGATGGAACTCTCCAGAGAATTAACGAAATCCACCCTTCATACATGCTGCTCCAATACCCATTGCTTTTTCTATGTGGAGCCGATGGATGGAGAAAGTGCATACAGTTCACGCATATGCGAGGGTGCGTCAATCAGAGAGTTCTATGCATTTAGACTGATGTCTCGGGATGACAAAGGCACAGCTTTGCTTCAGGGTGATTGTTTGTTACAACAGTTTGTGGTTGATTGCTATGCAACAACAGAGCAAGAAAGACTCGGCGTCATTAGAAACAATCAAAATGCTTTGCATACAGATTTGTATAAGGGTTTACAAGATGTGGTAAATGCTGGTGATATAGATGCTACTGCAGTTCGTATGCGTTACATTATTCCTTCATCATTCACTAGTGAGCCAAGGAACATGATTCAGCATTATCAGGATGCTATGGTGATTTGTCGTACGTTGGGATTCCCCGATATATTTATAACATTTACATGTAAACCAAGTTGGCCGGAGATTCAACAAGAACTATCACGATTCCCTGGTTAATGTACGGAGGACAAGCTAGATATAGTTGCAAGAGTATTTCATATTAAGGAGAAACAACTTATGGAGGACCTCAAAAAAGAAAAAAAATCTTCGATAAAGTAATTGTAGGTATATAAAATGATACAATAGCATCTTGTAATTTCAAAATCTTCGATTGATTTTTTAAAAACTTTATTACTTTTCCTTTGAATGTGAGTTACAAATGGTGTATTAACTATCAATTTCGCCACAATGTGGATAGATATTCATGTCATTGAGTTTCAAAAGTGAAGATTACCACATTCTCACATCATTCTCACGCTGGCTGGGGAATACAGACAGAAAATTCCAGAAGAGATTGATGACATTATTTTTGCGGAAATACCAAGTGAGTTTGAAGATCCATTGGCATTCGCAACTGTGATGAGATGCACGATACATGGGCCATGTGGTACTAAAAAACCTAATGCTCTAGGTATAGTAAATGGAAAGTGCTCAAACCAAAACCATTTTTCAGTGCAACAACAATAAATGATAATGGATTTGTGGTCGACAAATGTCAAAATAATCAGAGGACGTATGGAATCAATGATTGTGAAGCCGATAACCAATGGGTTATCCCGTACAATTGTGATCTCATTGTAAGATACGATTCATATATAAATATTGAGCGGTGTGCCCACAACAATGTGATTAGGTACTTATACAAGTACATTCATAAGGGTCCAAATCGTGCAACGATTGTGATCGAGGATAATATTGTCCAACCTAATAATGGTCAAGAACGTATGTTCAAACAAGTGAATGAGATCAAGCAATTTTAGGACAGTCGATGCATCTCTTTGATTGAAGCATGTTGGAGAATATTGGAGTTCAACCTGCAAAAACAATATCTATCGGTGCAAAGATTACAGTATCATTTTCATGGAGAACAATTTGTTGTATTTAGATATGGCGATGATGTTGAGTCTGTGATTAATCAAGATGCGATTCATGACACGATGTTCACCAAATAGTTCGAAGCAAATAGAAACCACCCGGATGCGAATTAATATACATACATTGAGTTCCCAACAAAGTGGGGTGTTTGGAACGCAGTGCAAAAAAAGTGGACGAAGCAACAACAACTTATTAGTATTGGTAGGTTTGCTTATGCACATCCAAACTCCGAAGAACGTCATTATCTGGGTATCCTATTAAACAAAGCTCAGGGGTAAAATGTAATGAGGATATTAGAACCATCGGTAATGAGATTCACCTGACTTACAAATAAGCATTCCAAGCACTTGGCTTGCTTGATCATGATGGTGAATGGCATGAAACACTTGGTGAAGCCTCAACATGGGCCACAGGTTTCCAGTTTAGAAACACGTTTTGTTCCATGCTCATGTCTTTAGAAATTACAAATCCGATTGAATTGTGGGAAAAGCACTGGGTGGACCTAACAGGTGATTTACAAAATAGAACGAGGAGATAGCTTGGAAACGGAGACATATGTCTTGATGAAAGTGAATTAAAAAATTTAGGGCTACTGGAGATAGAGCAAATACTGAGCAGGAATGGTAGATCATTATCAGATTTCCCCCCTATCCCACTGCTGTCCTCCCAATTGGGCTAATTCATCATGAACAAACTCATAATGGAAGAACTCGATTATGATAGCAATGCTGAAAGCCAATTGTTTGATTTGATGCATGTCGGTTTGAATGATGATCAAAATAGGGTCTTCAACACGATAATGGATGTGTATACAAAAAAAATGGGGGGCCTCTTCTTTTTATATGGCAATGGTGGAACTAGAAAGACATATCTATGGAGAACTTTAATAGCAAAGTTTAGGTCAGAGAAAAAAAATTGCAGAGAAAAAAAATTGTTCTTTTAGTAGCATCATCGGGCATTGCTGCTTTGCTTTTGCCAATTGGAAAGACTGCGCACTCCTATTTCAAAATACCGCTTAACTTTCACCAATCGTCGTGTTGTCACATCACCCATCACCCATCAGATAGAATTAGGAATGTTAATTCAAGAATCAGAGTTAATCATATGGGATAAATCTCCAATGATGAGTCGCTCTACCTTTGATTCTGTTGACCGAACTTTTAGAGAAATATTGCAAAATATGAGAGATTTCTTAGCAAATAAAAAATTTACAGGAAAATTATTTGTCCTTGGTGGAGATTTTAGATAGATACTGCCGATTAAAACAGAGGGGGGATGTGAGCAAATACTTGGATCTTCATTATTGAGCTCAAATATTTGGAATTACTATCAAGTTTTGCATTTGAGGATAAACTTGCGTGTTATGGCAAATGACGTTTCAGAGAATACACGATGTCAGTTACGAGATTTTAAGGATTGGATCAAGATGGTTGGCGAGAGAAATTTATCCGGAACCTCTTCTAGAAGGGATTATATGCCAAATTCGATCAAAATCCCTGAGAAATTTCTCGTACGAAATGATGAAAGGGTAGTACAAAGGTTGATTGAATCAACTTATCCTGACTTACATAATAAATACAATGATCTTACATACTTGAATGAGCATGGAATACTGGCTCCAAAAATAGTGATGTAAACCACATAAACTCAATTATGGTCTCGATGATTCAAGGACAAATGTGGGTATTTTATAGTGTAGATAAGTTGTGCCCTACAGAAGGGGAAAATAATTGGCATGACTTGCACCTTCCAGAGTTTTTGAATTTTTTTATCAGGGTTACTGAGTCATATACTGGAGTTAAAAGTTGGAGCTCCAGTAATACTATTGAGAAGCTTGAATCAATGTTTGCGATTGTGCAATGGTACCCGATTGGTTGTTGACAAGATGGCAGATAAAGTCATCCAAGCTAAAGTCATCATAGGGTACCGTGTTGGAGAAGTTGTATTGACCTAACACCAACATCTGGTGATTTGCCATTCTCACTGAAAAGAAGATAATCCCCAGTAAAGTTGGCATTTGTAATGATCATCAATAAGAGTCAAAGGTCAAACTCTAGAAAATGTAAGTGTTTACCTCTCGAATCCTGTGTTCCCACATGGCCAGCTATATGTAGATCTGTCGCATGTTACATCTCCGTTAGGTTTGAAGATGCTGTTAATCAATAAATAAGGGATGTCAAATGATTTCACCAAAAATGTTGTGTACAAGGAAGTCTTCAATGACATTTGCCATTGAAATATGTTGCAAAATTATATTCTATGTAATTAATGTAAAAAGACATCAGGACTAATTTCGTTCTATTCGTGCTGATTTTATTATTAATGATATTTGAACCTGCACTTGCTTATTTGTTGTCAATCTTAGTTTGTAATATCCTATTATAATACATGCCAATTTATTTACTCCTTTGCTATGTTATTACTAATTTAATTAATTTGTCCTTCATTTTATTCCTAAAAACATATTGATCATACTTCTTCAACTCTATCCAGGATAAAATAGGTAGACCTCTCAGTCATTACCATGGTGCAGACTCTTTATATGTTACGGAGTGGATTGATAAATTCGAACATAAACCTTTCATAGATGGTACCCTAATAGCAAGGCATGGTTTCCACAAAATTCAATTAGCTAAGTATCTAACAGAGCGTGGAAACTACTTCGCCGAAAGATATATAATGACAAAAATTGCTGAAACGTTGCCACCTGCTTGCGATGCTGCAAAAAGAAGGATATTTGATATTATTCGACCATGGCATGTGGTTGAGTTTATACACCTATTGTAGTCATTTGAAGAATATATACATCTCATATGGGTACAATTTAGAAGAGAGAAAATGATTGAATGAATGGGTGTTAGGGAACATATCCTAAACCAGGAACAACTGTTTAATAAGTTCAGAAGAAGAGGATTTCAACCAAATATTGTAGCTATGGTACATTCCATAGTGAGCACTCTTTCATCGACGTGGCTAGTTCAAGACATCCATGCTAAGCTAAAGCTTAATTTCATGGCCATAAGGGAATTTGGAGAAATGCTGGAGGAAATTGAGATCGACATTGCAGCGATAAAGGATTTAGAAGATGTGGAGGATGGACTGAATAACAGCAACAACATAATAAACAAGAGAAATATTTCACAGGTAAAAGTGTACTTTTATGATGAGTTCTCCGATAGTGACAAAGAGTTAGTTACTAGAAACTCTAGACTTTAACAATTATTAACAGAATTTTTTTACTCCTCTAGGTCCACCAGTGAATGTCTTCATATGTGGAGTTCCAAAGAGTGCACGTATATGTAGGGTTTGATATTGTCTGTGTTTTATTTTGTAAATATTAACGAATTTATATATCTAATGGAATGTGGATGTTCTTCGGTAAACTACAAGAAGCCATAAGCCCAATGCTTATTTTCTGAATTTTTAGGAAAAAAACAAAAAAAAAGGGTGGCAAGCCCACCCTTCTCTCCTCTCTATTTTCCTATTTTCCCTTCATCCAAATAACTTCCCACTACATCACTCTCTCTCTCTCTCTCTCTCTCTCTAACTAACTACTTCCTAAGTAACTTCCCACTGAGACCAAAAGAAAAGCCAACCAAAAAAAGAGGGAAGAGAATGCAGAGAGGATCACTTGGCCAACACAAACAAGCAAAACGCTAAGAAGGAAAAAAAAGAAAGCAGGGAAGAGCAAGGGGCAATCCACAACGGGGCATCACCACCTCTCTCTCTCTACCCATTACCACCACCCCATCTTCACTGTCTCCACCCACCATCTTTCTCCTAGAAATAGTCAAGGCATCCTTAATAGGTCTTTTCTCTTCCCCCACAAATTTCTTTCTATCAACATCTAATGTTTGTTTATGCAGTTTCTGTAGCAAATGTGAACAAATGGTAGCAAGTAATGTTGTAATGGTAAAGGCAATGAGTACAGAACAGCTAAGAGTAATCAATGTGTAAGGATTAGCACTTTTAGATGTGTTTTAAAAAAGCTGGTTGTTCAAATCCATCCTTTTGAGATTGTATGGGCCAAAGGAGTCTGGTTCTTATCACATGTGGGGCCAAACACGAATGGTCAGCACGGTTCCTTCTGGCACGAATGAGATGATGTGATCTCTCTATCTCTATTGGGCCACGTATCAGCAAGACTTTGTTAACTTTTATTCCTTTTATTTGATAAGAAGAAGAATGCTTTGAAAAAAAATATATTTAATGTTGATAGGAAGAAGAAAATATGTAGATTGGGTGAGGTATAATAGGTTTCTTTAACAACTAATGTTTGTTTCTGCGGTTTTGAGTTTTGACCCGTTCTGCATTACTGTTTTATAGGAGATGGACTTCATAAAAGGAAAAGAATACAAAATCTGAGATGATATATATAAAAGGCGCTTAAAGCCTATGAGGGAGAGAAAATATGCTATTATCTAAAAAAACTCACCTAAAACTGAGCAAAATATTATCATTTTTTTTTGTGTGGTTTAGTTGGACTAATGGTTAGGTGTGATGCTTTAAACTTCAGTTAACCTAGGCATAGATTGTAGGTGATGAAGGTATCTATATATCCATTTAGATGGGGTTGTTCTTTGGTTTTGTCAAATTGGCATGCTTGGCGTCAATCTCAAATGCAAACCTGAATGGTTTCAACAACGCCCTTTGAAAAGAGAAAAAAAAAGGTGTAGACAACCTAGCTTGATTCTTTGGGTCCCGCATGTTACAGTGGTCTCAATGCAATGAATGGGAAGAATTATCAAATTGGCATGCCTGCCCTCAATCTCAAATGCAAAACCTGAATGGTTTAATGGCCTGGGCTGAATGCTTTCAACCAAGGCCATTGAAAAGAAAAAAAAAAAGGTGTAGAACCTAGCTTGATTCGTTGGGTCCCACACGTTACAGTGTCTCAATGCAATGGATGGGAAGAAAATTTGACAACCTTGTGCCATGCATGAATGCTTACTTAAAAAAATGCAAATGCAACAATAAATCCAATAGACATGACAAAAACATTGAATAGTATAAGCCCATACGGGCTATTGCAAATTCCAATACTTGTATTCACATGTATAAATTGATTGTACAAAGTATTTTCTCGAGAAAATCTGTAGACAACAAGAGACTATTAAAATGGGCCGCACTGAACTTAGGGGGAGACTTATCACCTTCTTAAGATGATGAGCGGGTTTCTTTTATTTATTTATTATTATTATTGTTATTATTATTATTATTTTAAACTGGGCCTAGCTGAAACTAGTTAGCCTGGGTCATGAAATCATGAGGTCGAATATTCAGGTTTTAGTTTAGCCTGCACATTTGAGAGTGAGGCCAAGCCTACCAATTTGGTAAAAAAATTGGCAGGGGCCTGAGGCCCTATGTATAGACTTAGATCTATCCTATTAAAAATTGCACCAGAAAAGGCCCCTAAGCCAGGCCTACATACCTTAAAACAAAGCAAGTTTGGCCCTACCTGTGCCTTGGCTTTGTTCATGATTTGATACCATTTTACATATATTTTCTACATGCGGGCTAGGACGAGTCTGGCCTACCCACACCTATGTGGGGTTCCTGGTAGCTGAAATGGAAATAAATTTTGTTGCTTCTTATCTTATTATAAGTATGTGTTTCTTCTGTGAACTTCTCTATTATTGGCACATGATCATGCGAGATTATCCACTAGCAAACAACCTCGTGCTATGCACGGATCCAAGGACCACAAAAAGACACACACATTTTAAAAAAATCAAAACGACTTTAAATTTTTTTTAAAGTTATTTTTCTATGGACCCTTCAATATGACACTAATTTTTCATGTTAGTAATTTTCTTTAGTCCCCTTGAAGTACACCTTCAAATGTCATTTTAATGTAGCCAAAATTAACTGTTTTTCGGTATTTTTTCTTTAACTTTGATACTTATTGTTTTGATTATTTGTTTTGATCAGCATTTCCTTTATTACCTATTTATTTTTTGGCCACCAATCAAAGGGTCAATATTCTCCTATCAAGAAGATCTTTTGTCAGTGGGCCACTCATCAAGGGACTGGCTCACCAAAGCCTAAAATTTGAATGACTATGAGTTGTTTTTTTATCTTTGTAATGGGCTGCAAATATGGAACTATATGATGTATGAAACATTTCCTAGATTTCCTGTGAAGCGAGTTCGAACACGGTTTGGGAGCTCATTTTTTAACACAATTCAGGTTTAAGGGTCATTTTTTGTGGTTCTTGGATCCGTACATAGCACATGCTATTGTTTGCTAGTATTACCCTATATATTCTATATATTTGGTACATATACACTGGTTTTTTGGTGATCACCATGCGCATAGTGCGCACTTGGGGTGGGACCCATTGTATGGTCCATCCAAGTGGACTACACATAGGGGCCTCTTGAATTGCACATGTCTACCAATTTGGGGTTCAATTCCAATAAACTGTACACCATTAAACTTGTGGGCCTCATATGGAGATGATTTGGAGGGCTATGGGGTTGATTTTTTGTAGAGTGGAAGCCCTATGGGAGATCTTTAGATCCCCTTGGTCCCAGTACTAGGTGGGGCCCCATATGGCCCCCACATCAAGGTGTACACGTGCACTAGATGATTAATATATATGTATATATATATGTAGGAGAGTCTTCTTGTGCATATGTCTATCACAGACTTTTCATGTACACTCCTCCTTGGGACCAATTGTGGACCCCACTAAGGGATGAGACTAAGGGGGTTGAAAAGATCCATGCAAGACCACCCCAGATATCAAGGTTGGCCCCATTCACATGTCTGTAACCCCCTCATCCATGGCCTACAAATCAAATTCATTCAAATTGGTGCTAAGTCCATCCAATAGTCGAATATATTTAGACTTGACCAAAATTTGAGGTGTGTGGTTATCAGAGGCATCCTTATGTGTTGCAAGGTTTGGTTGAGTGATAGATGGGCCCTGCCTAGGGTTCTCAAGAAAAGTTCTTGAGGGATGGAGGCGTATGAATATTCCCCATATAAATATATATGTAAAAGTCCCTTATGGAAGGACAGTGCATACTCCTCTATGGGGCCCATTGTGGATCCCTCCAAACGTTGAGACCAAGGGGTGGAAAGATCCATGCGAGACCTTAGATATTGAGTTTAGCCCTGATTACATGTTCCTAACCCTTTCATCTATCTCCCATAAATACATTTCATTTGAATTGGTGCACAGTCGATCGAATGATCCAGTAAATTTGGATTTGACTAAAACTTGGGATGTGTACCTATCAAGAGTTCTTCTGTGTATTGCAAGATTTGGATTCTATGATAGTTCATATAAGGGGATATGTGCATGAATGTTGTCTATATATATTTATTAAGAAACGATCCTATTAGTACCTTTCAAACTATTTTGTACCATTTCTCATAGTGGGGCTCACATTATGAGCCATCCAAATGGATCACATACACTGAACATGTCCACCATTTTTAAGTTCCATCTGAACAAACATGACGTTGGATTGACCGCGCATCTATCCGAATAGACTTGACCGTTGGATTAATGCCCTAAGTCTATTTGGATGGATGAACGATCGATCCAACAGTCAAGTTTATTTGGACGGGACCCAAAATTGGTGAGCGTGTGCAGTTTAGGGCAGTTGTGTGTATGATCCATTTGGATGATTCGCATCCTATGGCCTACTATGCTAAACAGTCAAATTTAATCCCTAAGTACCGTACATGAACGTTTCCATATATATATGAGGCACGCTAGAAAACGTCCCGGGCATGCTTTTTTAGAAAAAGACTTTCTTTTTTTTATTGGCTAATGTGTTCCTCATGTCCTATTATTTAGGAAGTCAAGGCATTTAAACAATCCTAATTTTTCTCTTTTAATATGAGTTGGCATGTAAATGTGAGGTGGTATAATCTCATTTGACAAATCAAGAGGGGCAAAAACTCCCTTTTGAAATGCAAAGTTTTTGAAACTCTCTCTATATATATATAGAGAGAGAGAGAGGAATTCTCAAAACTCTCCATTTAAAAATGGGGAGTTTTTTCCCCTTTTGATTTGTCTAATGAAATCATGCCACATCACTTTTACATGCCAACTCATATTTAGAGAGAAAAAATAGGCATGTTTAATGGTCTAACTTCCTAATAAATAGGCAAAACAAATCCATTAGCCAGTTAGAAAAGGGGTGTTGTTTGTAAGAAAAGACCTTAGTGTTTTCTAGCGTGCCTCATATATATATATATACATACGTATATAAAGTTGCTGCCCTCTACACAAAAGAGCAACATGTGGCATGCTCTAATTTCATAAAGTATCCAACATTTTCAACCAATCCCTTCTAATCCTCTCTTAATTTTAAATCTTCCTAAAAATTCTCAATGCAAATATCTTTCCTATTTAATCTTTATCTAATCTCTCTTCATCTTTGTTGCTTTTCATCAATATGTGGAGCCTATTGTCAAAGCCGTTCTTTTCTCTTTTTTGTTCCAAGTTTGAACAATTTGTGAGTCCTTTCATGGAAGCCAATTATTTTCTTTCCAATCTCACAATTTACGTACAGGGGCCACTTTTATAGTAAAGTGGTTGTAATTTGCTACTTTTTTCCCTTATTTTTCTATGAATAGTTTGCTAGATCAATTTGTGGGGCCCATTATGGAAGTAAATTGATTCCAAAATCCATATTTAATTTTGAATTTAACACTCAAGTTTTGCCAAAGCACAAATATAATCAAATCAAGGTCCTAAAATCTCCACCCTCTACTTGATCTTCTACCCAATCTATACTTTAATCACTACTCAACATGATAGTGGATTCAACGCCATATCTATTAATGGAGCCCACAAAAAACTTCAGTCAGTGCATCTTATCGCTAAAGAGTTTATTTAGGCCATTTTATTAGGGCCCAAAAATCAACAAGCTAAACTAATAGGCTTCCCAAGTCAATGGAGATATATATTGCTTGAGCAAATAAAATGATTAATATAATAGAGGTGATAACTCATGGTTAAAACAGGTTAATTGAGTGAAGGATGAGGATCATTTAGAGTGAGAAATTTTGATCCAAATCATCAACATTGTGAATTAAATAAGGTAATTGAAAAGTTCAATAGATGTTCATTTAGTTAACTTGATCAAGTCCATTCACATACCGGCGTTGATTACTATGCAACTTCTTATTGTAGCTGTTTTTGCCTATAACCATTCTCCCTCTCTCTATATATATAGTTTAGCTCATCATTTATTTATTTATTTATTTATATAGTTTTAAATATATTTTAACTTTCTTTTAAATTTTTGCATTCTTTTAATTGTTGTCCATTTTTAAATTTCAAACATTTTATTGTCATTTTAACATGTTAATTTAGTATTTTACTATTGTTATGGCCCGTATTGGGCCTAGGTCTTTTTCACTAGCAATTGATAAAATGGTCTCCCCATGTAGTATATAGTGCGCATCAAATTTCACTCAAAGGACCCACTTTCACATTGCTATTGCATATAGAATAATGTAAATAATTCAGATATTTCATAAAAATTAATTTGAAATCGAGCCTGGACTATATTGAGCCAAAAATATTCGTAGAAAACATAGCACTTTTTTTTTAAATGGTTTACATTTTTATTGAGGCCCCCCACTTAAGAAATCAACTCTAGAGGATCTACATTTTGAATCTATTTGCATTGTTTAAGTGACACCTACTCAAACAATCTAATAAAACTATACTTGAATGAAGTCTATGTGAGATGCCTATTTTAAAAATGAAAGGAGAATAACAAGCAAACATACATGCGAACTGAAAGGGGGATAGCTAGACTTGACAAACGCGTCAGGTTGACCAAATCAGGTCTGGTCAATCCGAACCCGAATTTGTTGGTTCCAACCCTAACCTGACCCATTTTAAAATGGGTTGAAAACCTTCAACCCACAACAATGGCAGGTCAACCGAACTCGACTCACCTAACCGGAATTTGATGTGAGTTGGGTCGGATTGACTCTACCTAATATATTTAATTCCCATTTTGAATATGTTTTAACTCATTTTACGTGGCCCAATTTCATTTGTAAAGCCCTCCTTATATCTAGATTAATTTAAAATGTTGCATTGAGCATGAATTTATAATTTATCAATTTTCAAGGTGTAAAAAATGGGGAATCTATAATTATTTTCTAGCGCATTTATTGAGAATTTGAGATAATCTATTTTCAATTTTTTTTTCAATCTTATAATTTCATATTTGAGTAAAAGACTCATCAACGAGATTGTATTTTCATTTATATTAATATTTTAGAGGTAAATTTATATGCCAACATAAAAATAAAAAATACATATCAATAATTCAACTACAAAAACATCATATTTCCAAATAAAAAAATAAGTTTTATTTTCTAAGTATTAAAATTTTATATAACTCCCTCATAAAAGATTAAAAGTATATAGTTTATGGCCCACAAAAAGAAGAAAAGTCACTTGAAAATTAGAAAGTCATAGTAATTTAGTAAAATCTAAACGAGTCAAACGAGTTAGGGCGGGTTATGTGGGTCAACCCTAACCTAACCCGTTTTTATACAAGTTAGTAAACCTTAACCCTAACTCGACCCGTATTTCAAACGGGTTGGGTTAAGCGGGTCAAAACAGGGTTAGGTTGGGCCGGGTTGGCAGGTCGGGCTAGATTTTGCTAGCTCTAGGGATAGCATAATTTATCTCCTTTTATGTCTCTCAAAGAAAGGAAAAGACAAGAATGACCCTATTATTTGCCAAAACTCTCTGTTCTTTAGAAGAAAAAAAAATATTTCAAGAGGGAAAAAACGCATAAAATTAAGATGTCCGCATTAATTCCTAAAATTTTTCTTCTTTATACAAAGTAAAGAGAAAATTGAGAGGGCAAGTAACCCCTCCTCGAGCTCCCTCCCACCTCCACTGTTCAAAAAGAAGGATCCAATGACCAATAGTCAAGGATTAAATTCCACCCATAAAAAAGACCATTTCAAATTGTGAAGCAAAACACTAATCTAATGTGCCTTCATTTCATACAAAGTTGTTTAAAGAAGAAAAAAGAAACCGCAATATTGCCGTTTGCCCATGAAGGGCATTATTGCTATTCATAAGTAAAAGAGCCTAAACAAATACTTGTTTAAACATTCCATAATAAACTTTCTTAACTATTTATCAAAATGAAGATGAATCCCATCCATAAGTACTACATGTTTGTATGCATGTCACAGTGATAAAGTGCCTAAGTGCATAATGGTCAAAGATCGAAAGTATAATACATATCTCTTAAATGAATAACCATAAACGATGTCCAACATGAAGATAGTATGATAAAATGAGCTATCGTAGCCCAAGCCCTAAAATTTCAAGCCTTGTGTTGCTCGACTGCGAATTTAATGAAAGACATCATCCAGTCCCCACTCTTCTAGTCCCCCAGGAACTTATGAGGTATCCTTCATGGGAATGTTGATAATTGGGTCAGGACTAAGGTTTGCTCCTACAACACCAATGGTAGCACCTTGGGCATGCAACTCAAAAGAAATAGGCAAATAGTACACTAAACATGTTGTTCCTAAAAGAATTAGAGACATACTGATTTGAAAGTGCAAAAGCATAAACTAAGCATGTTAGCATAAGTTTAATCATAAATATGAGGAATCAAGATAATAGGAAGAATAACATCTAATTAGCAAACTACGTGGCTAAAGTCCTCCCCTAAGAGAGACAAATCACAAAACACGATGGGAGATCAGGTAGATAATCTAATTGCCCAAAGGAGTATTGACTCACTCCATAGAAAAACTAATTGCCGTAGCGTATAATTTCAACCCATACTTAGCCCCACCAGGCCTCCAAGAGACATGTTTAGTGGTGCCGACTCCATGAATCAATAAAGATAGAACAAATAGCACCATCGTGCTCTTGTACTTACTTTTTTAACAGAACTTACTTACATATCATTTACAATAATTGAGGCAAAATGATATCAATAATGAACAGTATTAACAAATCAACATGAGGGAAATGAAAGGAACATAATTGAAATGACAACACAAGTAAGTGAAAGGACAAAAAAAGGTTATAGAAATATGCATAAGTTTTAACTAATTAAGAAACAAAGATAGATTACGAGCCAAGCTAGTTTAACATGTCCGTGTCCTTAGCTTTCCACTTTGGCATGACCATAAGGTTCCAATGTCATATGTTACCGAATTCTTAGTGTCGCATTGTATATGAATCCGGACATCGGGCACTTTATACCCACACACAAAAGGCATGACATAAAAATGAACCGAATCATCTAACAAAGGTGAATGACAACTAACATTTTACTTATTTACCCAATTTGATTTCATTGGACATATATAAGGTATAGGGGTCCCAAAGTCAAGGTCCTATACAGTCATAAGGTTCTCTTAGTGTTCTAATGCAACACTTGACCCCATGATCCACCTCAAGACTCCTTAAGGTATATTTGACTTAGTCAAATCAAAGTGAGTTGGATTGACGTATTCTAATGTAACACTTGAATCTCCTCATGCTTAATAACGTGAGATAGGTCTCGAATATACTTCCAGAGCATAGACACATGGAAGACATCGTGCACTCCTACAAACTCTAATGGAAGACTCAGTCAAGAAGTAGGATGACCGACTCTACTTTAGATCTCAAGTGTGCCATACATCTCGGAGCTAACTTACCTTTCTGCTCAAACCTGATGGTGCTTTCATCGGAGAAACGTTCAAGGACACCATATCTCCAACTTGAAACTCAAGAGTTCCTCAACACTTGTTTACATAGCTCTTTTGACCAGAATGAACAATCCTCAATTTGTCTTGGACTTTATACACTTTCTTTGTTGTGTCTGCAATGTCGAAGGTCCACGGAAGCTTCTAATCCCAAGAGACTGGAGCACAACAACAACGACCATACAATGTTTCAAACGGAGCCATTCTAGTACTCACTTCAAAACTATTATTGTAGGCAAATTCATTCAAGGCAAGATGTTCATCCATTCTCCTTCAAAGTCCAAAACATTAGCACGAAGCACATCCTCTAGAGTCTAAATAGTATGCTCTGATTGCCCATTAGTCTGCGGCTGATACGATGTGCTGAAATTAAGCTTGGTTCCCATAGATTGCTAAATTGATTGTGTCAAGCCCCAATCTCGAGAATTGGGGATTAGAATGGGTCCCCCAAGGTGTGCATACATAATCCTGTGGCAATACGTGCCATGTGAAGACATACACGAACTACTATAAGGGAGATTCCACAGGAACTTATAGAAAAGTATCCCAAACATGTAGATTAAATTTTAACAATAAGCAGAAGCTTGTGTATTACACTTGTAATGATCATAAGCAATAATAAAAGAAACATCTTCCAATTCATAAATAAGTCTGAAGTCCGTACTTAACCAGCCACATTTACATGGTAACAACTACTTAAATATATACAAAATCCAAAATTATGTGTCTATTAATTTGCTATGTGCAAGAACAACCATAGTCCAAGCGTGTCTAAACTAAATAACCTAACAAGGAACCCATTGTCGCTCTTCGTAGGACGACTAGTAGAAGACGTCATCTTCATTTTGCTCATCTATTCCCCGCGGTTCTGTTGAGGTTCCTGCCGGGGCGCGTCGTTCAGGTACTAGTGTTGGATTCAGTACTTGTAACACCAAGGGTGGCACTGTTAACACGACGGTTAAGCAAATATAGAGATACATAAGACCATTATGATGTATTAAATGAATTAAAGAGCATATTGATTAAAAGAGATCAATAGTCATAAGCTAAGCATATTGTGCATGAGATTAGCATGAATAACTAATCATAAACAAAGTATCATAACATATTAGTTGGCATCTGCAAAGCTATATTCTCCTTATAAAGAGTGTATCATCTAGAGAGAGCGTATAACATACATATGGGAATTACGCTAAGGGATTAATCTAGCTTCTCAAGGAGCACTAACAACTCCTTCATAAACTACTATAGTAGTGAAATAAGAGGCACTCAAATTTGGTCTTGTCGAACCTAATAAGGGTAAAACTAAGTGATGCCGACTTGACATATCAAGACTATCTTGAATTCATATCATATATACTTATAATCATATCATACATAAGGAAGTTTCGGTCTTGAGATCATATTCAATCATAAAAATTAGAATTAAACAAGTAACTAATAATCAGACAATGCACACTTAAATGAGCTAATAGAGCTCAAACCCTCTTAACCTTAGCTACACACATTTCACCTCACAAGCACATACTAAATAGAAGTGCAGGCCCAATTTCGTCTCAAGATCCGCCAGGAAGAATGGGCACTTGATTTAATCATGTTGAGGGCAAGTTACTTAACAATATGAATGCATTTGGATTAAAGAAGTATCAAGAATGTTTACTAGCCAACCCTATGCTAGATAATCAGTGATCTCGAGGGCATTCAACATGATGTATTCATAAAAAGTTCAGTGTCATTGTGTTACCAAAATCTCGGTGTTACATTGTGTAAGCAAGGACATCTCTTCTTATGTGAACATCCATGACGTGACATCAGAAAACCATGCGGAAAATATAAGGGGATGAGTGACAACTCTTCACTCTTCCTCCTTATCATTTGATTATCATTGGGCTAATTTGTTTGAGGTAAAGGTACCATTTCTAAGGCTCTACATAGTCTTCGATTATACTTAATGTCCTAAAGGTAAGAATGGCTTATATAATTTCTCTAAGGTCTCAAAATAAAGTTAGAACAACTCATAAATTTTATCCCCATTTTTAAGAAATAAAAGAAGATTTCACTAAAACTGGAGGTACATTGCTCCTCAATAGCTCTCATATAAAGTCCCCAAAAATACCTCCATAAAATAGCTCTAATTTCCATAAATTATTTGTATTTATATAGGGCCTGACTCACGGAACATCATGAGTGAGCTCCAGAGAGAGTTTCGGGCCTTAAAATAATTAAAAAGTCAAACGAATACGCTTTATCATTTGTTTATTCAATAAAGTGGCATAAAGTAATACCCATTTTTTTATACATATTAATACTTATCGGAACTTCGGTAAGGCCCCATGTTTCAACAATTTTGGATGTTATTATAGTTGTAGAAAATTCGGATAACCTAATGATAAATTTAAGAACACCTCGGCTCTACCAAAGATCAAAAGTGTGGCCTCTTCTTATGCCCGCGATGTACTACGGAAGGTCCAAGGTAAGTCATTTGGAATAATGTTTACAAATTCACCCACTGTTTTGGTGGCTTACGGCTTAACCTTGGTGAAGCCTACAGCTAGGACATGGCTGAGCTATGGCATAGCTGCAGTACAACTCACGGCTTAGCTATGGGTCAGCCGTAGAGAAAAGTTGTGTTTGTGGTTCTCTGGAATGCTCGTCGTAAAATGGCTTACGGCTTGGTCATGGAATGGCTATTGCTTAGCCATACTTCATTTCATGGCTTGACTGTGGGTAAGCCATAGTACAAATACATGATTTGAGCTCTCTGGAATCTAAGCCATAAAGCATTTATGGCTTAGTTGTGGGCTTCACCGTAAGCTTCAGAAATTCTAGAGCTATTCCTGAACCTTGAGTTTAGTACAAAACTCTTAGTTATTAGTTCCGATGTGGTTTCTTATGCTCCAAATTATCATCATTGCTCTTACATTGCCCACATATCATTAATATTACATAGTTATACTCATTATCACTATCCAACATATATGTGTACTTAATTAAGGGTGAATGAGCTATAAAGTTGCATTTAGAGTGTTTACTTCATGAATCAGTAAATTCAGACATGCATGTAGTAATATATACTCTTATACTTGCCTTGTATCAATGCTTTATCCAAAACTAGCCTCTCCTTTGGTTTGATGTTGAAGAAAGCCTCAATAGAAGCAAATCCTATTATATGTAAAGACATGCAAATGGTAAATCAAGCGTAAGATGCATGCATGTTGCTCATTTGAGTCTTCTTGACTCTTTTAAACTCAAGGAAATGAAATAGGAGTAGTTCCTTACCTTAGAGAGTTGTAGCTTGTGGAAAGAAGATCGATTGGTGAGTTCCTTGGAAGAAGATGCACCAGGATGCAGAAGGAGGTGAATGGAAGCTAGTAGAAGCACATGCAAGCTCTTAGGATCCAATTGCTAGTTGAAGTTTAAAGAGGAGATGAGAGAATAGTGAAGATGGAATAGCTCCAGCTAGAGGACTTGAGGGAAAGAAGAGGAACGATAGTTTTCCTTTTTTTAAACTCAAATTTCTGCAGTTTTACATGCAAGTCTATATTCATTGAGGAAATTACAGTTTGAGTCAAATAGGCTTCAACCATGCTAGGATGGATCTGAACTGAGTTGGGTCAAACATGAAAGTTGACCCACAAGATGAAATGCCCATGATGCAATTAATGTGGTGCCAAAATGATGCAAATCATGAGACTCTAATTTACAAAACGGTCCTCAACTACTTAAGTAAAGTTCGAACCCAACTACCTAGCCAATTGAGACCCACTAAAATTAAGAACAAGAGAAATTAAGACTAAAATACATTAATTAATAGAAAACCAAGTTTGATTAATAAAAATTATAATTAAGTCAGGTTGGGACCTTACAAATTGCCAGGAGGACGAGATGAATTGAATATCTCTATCAGAAATAATAGAAGCTGGCATACCATGAAGATGGGAAATCTCACAAAAAAAAAAAAAAAAAAAATCTTCACCATCTCAATGAACTTCATGCCTTTTTGAATGGGATGAAATGGGCTGATTTTTTCAAAAGGTCCACGATCACCCAAATCGCATTAAACTGTTGGGTGGTCATTGGTAACCTTGATACAAAGTCGATAGAAATGTGCTCCCATTTCCATTTCAGAATTTATAAAGGACGTAACAAATTGGGAGACTTTTTTTGCTTTGCTTTCACACATTAAAATGTAAAACATCCGGACACAAAACCTACAATGTCTCTCTCTTTATGTTGCTCCACGAAAATCTGTCATTCAAATTTCTATACATCTCCGTGCTTCCTAGATGCATAAAGTATCTCATGTCCCCCAAAATGAAACCGACGTTAACGTAAGACTAGGGCCAATTTATAATTTTTAGTGCAAAGTACCGTACGTGGCTCCTATTCAAGGTTCCACATAGGATCATTAGAACTACTGTGAGTCCACAACAACAAAGTTATCAATATCCACGGAAGCACAACTTTCTAGTAATTGGTATCACATTTATTAATAACCAAAGTATTACACATCAAAAGATACTAGATTTTAATTCAAGTTTCAAAGTAAGTAAAAGCAGTTAATTGCAAAATAAAGCCCATCCAAAAACCGGGCATCAAAAAATGATAATCAAAATGACTGAGACTTTGTGTCACTTAGGTCTTGAAGGTTCCAATGCCTTCATCAGCACCCCACTTTGGCACATCAATTGGTTTAGGCACTTGAAGCACCTCACCCTTCACCATGGTCTCAATATAGCTAGGCTCGGTACCTATGCACCAGGGACAGCTACATCAGATTACAAAAGTCATGGAAAATGGGTAAACATCATCCATAATAAATGAAATATAGGGAAATGAGTAAAGAAAGGGATGATCATGTGAATAGTACACCAAACAGTGCATGGTAAAACAATAGTAAAGTAAGAAAGAAGGGAAACACCCTATCCAACGCTACACAAGTGAACAATCCAAACTAGCTAAATTTCAGGAATACGCCTGTCCAATCTACGGGTGTAACCTGTCTTTGGATATACACATCCTCTCTAGATACAGTGGATCATTCTGTCTTCGGATTTCACACATCCTATCCAAAACATAGAGTCCAAGACTCTGTCCAAATACAGGTAGTCCATTTGTCTTCGGATGATACACATCCTATCCAAAGCAATATGGTACAACCATACCATTACCGAGCTGCGTAGTCATCCAAAAAACCCAGATTGCCACACAACCCCTACACAGAAGTGCCGCTCTAGTGCTGGAATAATAGCTTGGTAGTGTGTGTTCGACACACAATACATCCTAAGTCAAGTGAAGGGTTGGCATTCCTACAAAATGGTCCAATCATTAAGGGAACTGCTCACATTCATCGTTTGCTCCCCAAACCGGGTCCACACACACCCCATGTAGTCCTCTTAGAGCATCACAGTACCCTGCAAATCACAGCATGGTCCAATCAAAGCAAGAGGGTACAACCCCTAAGAAACACATACACACCTGATGCCAACAACGCATACCCAAAAGCCAAGGAGAAGTTATAGACCAACCTCATAAATCATGATGACAATTTGAGTGCCTGACAATTCTATTTGAACCATAAGTGATGAGAAGTTGCACGCCCTATCAAACAAACACAGGTGCATAGGTCCAATCTCCATATCAAGTGGGTTCCATGTAGATTGTGCACCGTAGTCAAACCGCATGTCCTGTAAGAGTATATTTGCCCAAAATCGCTCTTACTTAGTGTAATAAGGGTAGTCCAAGTTATCCAAGTCCAATGGAGGGTCCCACCATTAATCCGTAGTCATTAGGGTTTAAAAAAGAGATATAGACTGCAGTGGACGCAAGGGAATGGCCTCGAACCGCGCTCAAATGGGGAAGAACCACCCTTTTTCGTTCCATTCTCCTTTCACATGTAAACAACATTAAGATGGGGCTCAGCCCTTCCATTCATCACCATTCCACCATACCACCTAATTCTAGCATGTTGCATTTAAAAGAAAATAAATGGGCATAACACAATCCACTAACAATTTTATGCTTTAATTAAGTGTAAAGAGCATAAAAAGCCATAGGGATGAATATCCACTTGCCTTATGATGGGAAATAAAAAAATAGGTGCAAGCCCTAGCTCTCCAAAAGCCCCAAATGGTACTCAAATTGAAGAAATCCAAACCCCATGACCAAACACACCTACAAAGAAAAAGAAAAGATCCTAGTGAGCATTATAGAGACACCCTAAGCTCAAAACTCAACAAGACCTAACTTTGGCAAGGACAGAAGCTTATCTAAAGGTAATTGGGTGAGAGAGGAGCTTGGAAAATGATGGGGTTGGGTTGCCCGTGGCTTGAGGAAAAAGAAGACGATGGCCGGCGACAAGCTCAATGGTCCAGTGGTGGCTTGATGGTCATTGGCAGTGGAGAGAAAGAGAGGAAATGGAGAAACAGAGAAAAGGAAATGAAAAAGAAAGAAACAGGGAAGTGGGGATCGATAGTGTTATAAGGAGATGTGTTCTTAGGTTATTTACAAGTATGCCATTGGTTTTAAGAAAATTATAAGGGGCTGTTTTGGGGTTTTGGGATTTTGGTGACCAATGTGGGTTCAGATGAGTTTGGTGATGAAGGGAAAGGGTCCTAGAATTAGGTCTTCAACTCGACAAGCTTGAAATCTTGCAAAATTAAAAACTACAAAAAGGGCCTTTAACTTTCCTAGAATTGCAAACCACCCCCTATTATGCTCAAACAAACTCGAAAATCAACAAAATTTTGCACACATGATCCTTTTACTAATTCGGACACGCTTAGACTCTAACAAAGCTTAATTGGCTAGAATACAATTAGATTAGGCTAATGCCTTGTATTAGGATGTGGAACATTACATTCCTCCCCCTTTAGAACATTTGGTCGTCCAAATGTCTTACGTACCTTTAGAAGAAGATCCAAGTACAGCTTCTTCACTTGGTCTCAAAGCTCCCAAGTGGCCTCTCTTGGACTATGGTGCTCCCACTGCACTTTCACTCAATGAATCGTTCTTATCCTCAAAATCTACTTTTCGTGTCTATGATCTGCATTGGTCTCTCCATACAGGTAGCATCTGCCTAAAACTTTAACGGCTTATATTGAAGCATTTGGATTAGTTATATACTTTTTCAACATTGAGACGTGAAAGATGTCATGAACACCTACCAACTCTACCGGCAAAACCAATCTATACGTTACATCTCCCACCCTTTGAAAAATCTCAAATGGCCTAATGAATCTACGAGACAACTTTCCCTTATGCTCGAATAGGAGTGTATCTTTGGCTGGTCACACTTTCAAGAACATGTGCTCTCCTTTGCAAACTCAAGATCTTTTCTTTTCAAGTTTGTAAAACTTTTCTGTTAGCTTCTAGCAACTTGTAACCTATCTTGAATCTGCTTCACCTTCTCGCTGGTGTCATTGACAATAGACGGACCGTGGAAGCTTCTAACACCTATCTCCTCCCAACACACTAGGACCCTTCATTTGCGGCCATACAAAGCCTTGAAATGTGCCATGCCATTGTTGGAGTGATAGCTATTATTTTATGTGAACGCACAAAAAGGAAGGCTTTTCTACCAATCTTTTCCAAAGTCTAACACACAAGAACGCAACATATCCTCCAATGTCTGCCCATCCGTTTGAGGATGGTACATAGTGTTAAAGTTCAATGTCGTACCCAAAGCATCATGCGGTTGAGTACAAAACTTCCTTAGAAACCTCGGATACTTGTCTAAAACAATCGATAAAGCTACACCATGTAATTTGACAAACTTGTCCTTATACATCTTAGCTAACTCATCCTTCAGTGTCTTCATGCTTATTGTAGAAAATGCACCACTTTGGTCAATCTATCCACTATAAACCAAACACTGCCTTTGTGGTGCAACGTTGGTAGCCCTAATATGAAATCCATCATGATGTATTCCCACTTCCACTCTAGAACTGCCAATTGCATAAAAGGACCTAGGGGTCTCTTATGCTCTGCCTTGACCCGATGACACACCAAACATCGAGAAACAAACTCTACAACCTCCTTTTTCATGTTGTTCCACCAATTATGACAACGAAGATACTAATACATCTTTGTACGGCCGGGATGAATGGTGAAATTAAAATGATGTGACTATATCAAAATCTCATCCTTTAGCTTTGCAATGTCTAGTACACAATCTATCCTGAAAATACAACACACCATCTAATAGTCTGAAGTCTAGTCTGTTCACAATTTGATCAATCACTCTAACAAAGTCTGGATCCTTGACTTGTCTGCTCTTGATTATGCCCAAAATTTTTGGCCCCCAAACAAACATACTAGCCAAGATAACTTTGTCCTCAACTGGCTGCAAATCAACTCCTAAATCAAGAACAAGCATTGCCCAAGACCACTCTGCCCTCATACATGCATTGATAGCTGTTCTCCTATTCAATGCATCTGCCACGACATTTGTTTTCCTGGGATGTTATTTGATTACAGAATCGTAATTCTTAATACACTCCATCCAATGGGTCTACTTCATGTTCAACTCGGGTTACATGAATAAGTATTGAAGGCTACAGTGATTTGAATGTACTATGAATCTCTCGCCAAACAAGTAGTACCTCCATATCTTCAAAGTCAAAACTACTGCTACTAGTTCCAAATCAAGGGTAACATACTTTTTCTCATGTTCTTTTAGCTATTTTGAACTGTAGGACACAACTTTTCCATCCTTCTAAAGTACACATCCCAATCTAACCCTTAGAGCATTTGTGAATATGAAAACCTAGTCTTTAACTCCTGAAAGCTGGCCTCACACTCTTCAATCCATATGAAAGGTACATCCTTCCGCATCAATCTTATCAATGGAGCGGCAATCATAGAAAATCCATTGACGAACCTCCCGTAGTAACTTGCCAAACACAGAAAATGCGAACCTCTGGCACTAACGTAGGACTTTGCCACAAACTACTACCTCTATCTTTGATGGATCCACTGATAAACTCTCTCTACTACTGTCACACCCCGAGCCCGAGAATTGAGGAATAATGGTGAATCTTGAGGCGCGACACACGTAACCCGTGACAATTCATGCCATATCAAGGCACATATGAATTTCCACAAGGGTGATCCCACAGGTACGTGTGAGGAAGATCCATAAACATGTATTAAACTGTTCTAAGTTTAAGTGGGAACTTGGAGAGTTCACCTATACATATCATAGACATTAATAAAACATTCAATAATTCCATTAATATACTTAGAGTCTTTTTAAATTCCTAACCACATGTACGGGATGCAATTTCCCACGAACATAAACAAAATACAAAATGACGATCTAACTTCAAGCCAAACTATAATTACACAACAATCCCCAAGGAACCCTGTTATGCGCTGTAGAGGATGACTAATAAAATACATCATCCTCGTTCCACTAGTTCACGTCCCGAGGTACCACTGTGGTTCCCTTCTGGGGCACTTCGACTGCCGTATCGACACTGAGTTTTGTACCTGTAACACCAAGGGTAGCATTGTTAACACGACAGTTAAGCAATTATAAGAATGCAAAAGCATATCATGATGTAATAGTTTGAAATTAAATAATATAATGATTAAAAGAGAGCAAATTCGGAAGCTAGGCAATTATGCACGTGAATAAGCATGAATAAAGAACCATAGAAGGAAGACAAGATCATACTAATTGGCATCCACATGGCTATTTTTTCCCTAATAAGAGAGCATATCGTACTGTGAGAAATCAATAGAGATCAAGCCAGGACCGTCTAGCTACCCTAAAAGCGTCGACCAACTCTTCGTATCACTACTGCAATAGGTAATAGATAGAATTCCCTTATTCAGTCCTGTCGGACCTCTTATGGGTACAAACTAAGTGGTGCCGACTCAATATATCAAGACTAATTTGAATTCATACCTATCATACATAGCGATCGACTCATACTTATACAGAAACATGTATCAATCTCAAAATCATATTCAGTCATAGAAAGCAGAGTTAACAATTAGCTGAAAATCAACAATGCATATTGAAATGAGCTATCAGAGCTCGAACCCGCTCAACCTTAGCTACACCCATCTTGGCTCACGGGCTCACACTTAATAGAAACTCTGTCTCTAATTTTGCCTCAAGGTTCACTAGCAGAAATTGGATACATGATTAAATCATGTTGAGGACAAGGTTTACTTAACAGTATAAATGCATTCGAATTGAGGGGTTATCAAGGAAATTTACTAGCCAACCTTATGCTAAGACATTCTGTGTTTCCTTAATCATTCAATACGGCGTATTCATAAAACGTCTGGTGTCAATGTATTACCAAAGTCTTAGTGTTACCTTGTATGCGTAATGGACACCACTTCTTATGCCAACACTCATGACGTGATGTCAGGAAACGACCAGAAGTCAAGAGGAAATGAGTGACAGCTCAACACTCTTCCTTCTTAGTACCTTATTACCGTTGGGCTAATTTGTTCAAGGAAAAGTTTCCACTTCTAGGGCCTAAATGGTCTTGGTTATGCTTAGAGTTCTAAGGTAAGGATGGTTTTCAAGCCCTATGATTAGCCATTGAACTATATTCTAAAGTTAATTGTTTAATACAGGATTCTGTTAACCGACCGATCGGGTGGGGTGTTCGACCGATCGGACACCTCCCAGAACTGTAATCTGACCGATCGGATGGGGTGTTTGACTGATCGGTCACCCCAGAATCGAAATCTGACCGATCGGGCTTCAGGATCGACTGGTCGGCCCTGAAGCACTCTGTTCCGGGAGATTTAGTTTTTAAAGGCTTTTTCTTCTAGCTTATTTGATTTCCCTGCATTCAAACACCCAAAGGAGACCACCCCTACCACTTATTGGGTCTCTCTACCATCCGATTTCAACATTCATTCCATCATGCAATCATTAATATAAGATCAATCTCACACAACCTTGATTAAAGATTAAAGAGCTGTAAATGGGTACATGCAAGGAACTCATCAAGAATCAATAAACCAATCATACATGCAGAGAATATGTACCCTTATACTTGCTACTTGCCTTAGGTTTAGTGCTTTACCCAAATTGATTTGCCCTTTGGTTAGATGGTGGAAAAGGCTACACTAGTGATGAATCTAACACATGCATAGAGAAGAATGAGAATGAGATGCATGCATGCTAATAGATTGAATCTCTTGACCCTAATGAATCCCAAGGAATGCATTGGTGATGGGGTTTCCTTACCTCAAGTCTTCTACAAGCAAGAGGAATAAGAGGATGCCTTGTTTTTGCAAAAATGAGAGCAAGAAGACCAAAGAGGGAGAAGGAGAAGCCCAAATTCATTGCATGCAACCTCAATCACTCAATCTAGAGTAAGACGATGGAGAGAGCATGGAAGAAGAAGAAAACATAGAGAAGAAGAAAGCTCTTGCTATAGCCAAATGAGGAAAGGAAGAAGAAGAGGGATGGTGGGTTTGAGTTTTAAATGGGTTGGGTTTTTTAGAATTACAAATAGGCCCTCCTGTTATATACGTATTTCCAGTTTAAGTTAGTTGGGCTTAAAAATGGGCTGAGATGAATCCAATTGGAGTTGGGCTAAACATGAAAGATAATCCTCAAGATGAAATGCACTCAATGCAATTATTATAATGCCCTAATGATGCAAAACTATAAAATTCTAAAATGAGAAAGGGCCTTGACTACCTAAGTAAGGTTCGAACCTAACCCAACTATCTATCCATGACACAAACCTAGAGGGATTTGGGTTCAATTAATCTAATTACATATTGATTAAGGTAAAACAAGATTAATTACTATAAATTATAATTATCTCGGGTTTGGACCTTACAACTACTGATATGACCAAGGAATGACACCTACTCTAGCAAAAACTCACACTTATTCAGTTTTGCATAGACCTGATGATCCCTTAAAGTCTGCAATGATGTCCTCAGATGCTACTCATGCTCCTTTCGAGACTTGGAATAAACCAATACATCATTTGTAAATACAACTATGAACTGGTTGAGAAATGGAGCGAAGATCTTATTCATCCATGCCATTAAGACCCTTAGAGCATTCGTCAATCCAAATGGCATCATTAAGAATTTGTAATGGCTGTATTTGGTCCTAAATGTTATCTTCTGAATGCCCTGCTCTCTAACCCTAAGCTGATGGTACCCTAACCTCAAATCAATCTTCTAAAAGAGCTTTACGCCATGCAACTGATCAAACAACTCATTGATCCTCAGAAGTGGATACTTGTTCTCGATCATGGCCAATTGAGCTGCCTGTAGCTTACGTAGATCCACATGGCACTATCTTTCTTTTTCATAAGCTGAACCAATGCTCCCCACAGTGATACAGTAGGTCTCATAAACCCTTTATCCAACAAATCTTGTAATTGCTCTCTCAATTCTACTAAAGCCATTCTTTATGGAGCCTTTGATATTGGAGCTACCCTCAGAGCTAACTTGATCATGAAGTCTATATCTCAAATTAGTGGCAAGCTTGGAATCTGCACTAGAAATACATTAGGAAACACACAAACTACTAGAATATCCTCCATTGCTTTGGATTGTTTATCCTTCATTATAAACTACAAATCCTTATAACGATTCTTTAGAAGACTAAAAGCTGTCAATGTTGAAATCCTGCTTGTATGAATCCGCTTATGAAGCCCCACAAGCTCTACTTCATTCAAATGAAGATTCAGTTTGATAGTCTTGTTGAAACAATTGATCAAAGCCCGATATGTAGTCAGCCAAACCATATCCAGAATAATGTCGAAGTCACTCATCGTCAAGATGATCAAGTTTGCTGGTAGGATTAGGTCTCTAATCTGAACACATGAACCTAAAAACTGCTGCTAGCAACGGACTATTTTACCCACGAGTGTTTTGACTAATAGTGTAAATCCTAGACTCGCTACCTTCCCATGCAAATTTTTAATAAATTTTTATGCAACAAAGGAGTGCATGGAACTTGGATCAAATATAACTCTAGCTTCTACATCAGAGATTCAAATAGTAATTTCCACTATGTCCTGGAAGCATCAACACCCTCGTGGGTAATTGCGAAAACCATGCCCATCTGCTGCTGACCCTGCACTGGCCTCTGCTGGTGATCTGAATCAACCTCAGAGCTCTCTACTGACCTTTGTGTTGCTGCTGTTGAAATCCCTGCTGACCCTAAAACTATCCCTGCCCATATTTGGCTTCCCCTCTGTATTGTTATTGCTGGGTAGGTGCTCTATACTACTGCTGCCGTTGTTGAGCCTGAGGTTGTTACAGTCCCCAAGGTTGCTGCTGTTGCACAGGAGCACAAGATGCTATAGCTCTAACTATTGTAGCTTCCTTCCCACCATTGGGACAATCACGGGCCTTGTCTCCGACTTGATGGCAGTAGAAACATGCCCCTATGAACAACGACACTGCCCGTTGGGATGGCTACTCCCACATCTGATACACTGCTGGCTCCTTAAGCTCTGTCCCTGTGGCATCTGTTTATTCATCTTTTATTGCTGTTGACTTGCAAATTGCCTGAATTGACTCTGCAATTGTTATGCTTCCCTCCTTTTCATGGTTGCTCCCTCAACCCAGTATGCACTCTTCACATTATCTTTATAGGTTGGACAATGATTGTTCCTAATCATCACATAGATGTCGGGATGCAGTCCTTCATCACAAAGTGCTCAACCTCGTCCTCTTCCTCCTTAAAAAGTTTAGGTACATATTTAGAAATCTAGGTAAACCTCCGCTCGTACTTTTGCACTGACATATTATCCTGTCTCTGCTCCATAAAATCCTTTTTCTTAGTATCCTTGACTTACTTCGGAATATATTACCTGAAGAACTCCTTGGTGAGTGTTTCCCATGCATCCTCAGCTGTCACTGTAGCTGCCAACACTGTTACCTTCACTGCGTTCCACCACTGGAGGGCTATCCAACGAAGCATGGAAGTTAAAAGTTCAACCTGCTGTTTGCCCTCACATTTGATCACAGCGAAGATATGCTTCAGCCGCTCTATAAAATCATCAGCCAACATAGGATCCTTTGAAACATGGAACTCAGGCAGGAACCTCTTCAGGAACTTCTCGAAGATATCATTAGGGTCCACCACCTTTGGAGGCATTGTGACCTGAACTGGCTAGTTTGCTCTATTAGTAACAGCTACCATGTGGGATTGAAAAGCTGCGCCATTTGCATCAACCCTTCCCCTGTCAGCTGCCATCGTTGCATCATGCCTGCGGTTCTGGTTGGCTTGAGTTGCTTGAGCTTGCATGAAGACACTCAAAAACTGCTGGAAATCCTCAGAAGCATCATGGTTATCCCCACTATCCTATGGCCATGTGTCACTGTATGTCATAGTCTACAAAAGAGTTTCAATTCATTAGACCCTACAAAACCAGGCTAGAAAGCGACACTATAGAATTTACGATATGCATGTAAAATCTATCTAATGAGTCAGAATCCTCACAAACATCCTAAGGCTTTTGTCCATTATTAAATCCTAGAAACATATAAGTCTTTGATACCAACTGTCACATCCCGTACAATTAAACCAGGGTCAACGTGAGATTAGGGCAAATTTAAAATTTTTCAAGCAAAGTACCGAATGTGGCTCCTAATCAAGGTTCCACACAAGATCATAGGACTATTGTGAGTCCACAACAACAAAGTTCCAAATACCTGTGGAAGAACAACCTTCTAGCAATTGCTGTCACATATATGAATAATGAGAGTTTTGCATATCAAAAGATATTGGATTTAAACTCAAGTTTCAAAGTAATTAAAAGCAGTTAGTTACAAAATAAAGCCCATCCAAACATCGGGCATCAAAATAGGATAATCAAAATAACTAAGACTATGTGTCACTTGGGTCTTGAAGGTTCCACAGCCTTCATCTGCCCCCACTCTGGCACATCAATTGGTTCAGGCACTTCACTTGAAGTGCCTCACCCTCCGCCTCCATCTCAGTATAGCTAGGCTCAGTACCTATGCACCAAGGACAACAACATTAAACCACAAAAGTCATGACAATTTGGTAAACATCATCCTTAATAATATTCGATATAGAAAAACAAGTAAAGACAGCGATGGTCATGTGAGGAGTACACCAAATGGTGCATGGTAAAATAATAGTAAAGTAAGAAAGAAGGGAAGTACCCTGTCCAGTGCTACACAAGTGAGCAACCCACACCAGTTGAATTTTAGGAATGCGCTTGTCCAATGTATGGGGTGTTGCCCATCTTCGGATGATACACATCCTGTCCAAATATAGTGGATCATTCCGTCTTCGAATGTCACACATCTTGTCCAAAACATAGAGTCCAAGACATCTTCCAAATACGGGTGGTCAGTCTATCTTCGGATGATACACATCTTGTCCAAAGCAATAAGGTACAACCATATCAATACCAAGCTGCGCAGTGGTCCAAAAGACCCAGATCCCCACACAGCCTATACACGGAGGTGCCCCTCCTGTGCTAGACTAACAGCTTAGTGGTGTTCAACGCATAGTACATCCTAAGTCAAGTGAAGGGTTGGAAATCCCACAGAATGGTCCAATCATTAAGGGAACTGCTCATGTTCATCATTCAATCCACAAATGGAGTCAACACACACCCCAAGTAGCCCTCTTAGAGCATCACAGTGCTCGCCAAACCACAACATGGCCCAATCAATGCAAGAGGGTGTAACCCCTAGAAAACACACACATACGATGCCAACAAAGCACGCCTAAAGGCCAAGGAGAAGTTACAGACCAACCTCCTAAATCTTGAAAAAGGAAAGGTTGAACTTCACCTCACTTCCAGAAAAACTGTGACATTGATTAATGTGCTTCATGCTCAAGAGATGAGAAAGAATTTGGTTTCTAGTTATTTTCGAATAAGGTAGGATTTAAGCAAGTGATGGTGTCTGATCAGTTTATAATTACCAAGAAAGGTGCCTTGTTGGTAAGGATTATGATTTTGATGGTATGTTTAAGTTGAATGTTATCAATAATAATGCATCTTCTACTACTTATATAGCTGCTTCTGTTTATGATTGGCATAGTAGACTAGGTCATGTTAATTTTAGAACTATGAAAATATGAGTAACAATGGATTAATTGATGATTATAAAAATGAATATAAGAAATGCAAAATATGTTCTCAATCCAAAATTACTAGTAAGCATTTTCATCATATATATAGAGAAACTAAGTTACTTCAGTTAGTGCATTCTGACATATGTTATTTAAGTAACACCATGACCAGCGGTAGAAAATATTATTTTATTACATTTATTGATGATTGTTTTAGATATGCATATATATACTTACTTAGAAATAAAGATGAAGCTCTATCTAAATTTAAGATTTTTGTGTCAGAAGTTGAAAATAAATTAGATAAAAAGGTGGTTAAGTTCAAAAGTGATAAATGTGGTGAACTCACTTCGGAAGATATTTTAGATTTTTATGAATCTAAAGGAATTAAAAGAACCAGTACTGCTCCCTATACACCTCAACAAAATCAAATAGTAGAAAGAAAAAATTGCACTTTAATTGAAATGCTCAATTGTATATTGATTTTATCTAGGAGCCTTAAAAACTTATGGGGTGAAGCTTTATTACCTGCATGCTTTATTTTAAATAGAATATTTCACTCTAAGACAAACTATACACCATTTAAGATTTGGGAAGGGAGAAAGCCTAACCTTAGATACTTGAGAGTTTAGGGTTGTCTAACCCATGTCAAGATAGTCAATCTAAAAGGGCCTAAGTTAAGACCCCACTCATGTGAATGTATTTTCATAGGACATGTACAAGATAATGTTGTCGTTAGATTTCTAAAATTAAAAGACCTAAGTCTAGTTGAATCTAGAGATGCAAATTTCTTTGAAGATATTTTTCCTTTTAGAACTAGGATTCCATCTGGACCTTCCCCATCAAAAAGAATTTTGGAAACTATATACAAAAAGGAATCCCAACTTAGGAGAAGTAAAAGAGTCAGGACATCCACTAGTTTTGGCCCTAACTTTGAAACCTATGTAATAGAAAAGGACCCATCTAATTATCAGGAGGCTATGATAGACCCATCTAATTATCAGGAGGCTATGTCTGCCCATGATGCCGCCTTTTCGAAGGAAACATTAGATGATTAAATAGAATCCATTTTAGTAAACAATACTTGGAAACTAGTTGGCTTACCTTTAGGTACAAACCTTTAGGATGCAAATGAGTTCTTAAGAAGAAACTTTGGCTTGATGGGTCAATAGAGAAATACAAAGCCAAGTTAGTAGCCAAAAGCTTTAGGCAAAAAAGAGGGGGTAACTTCTTTGACACTTATTCACCTGTATCTCGAATAAGTTCTATTCATCATATGGATGTTAAAATTGCTTTTCTAAATGGAGATTTAGAAGAGGAGATTTATATGCAACCTGAGGGTTCTGTAATAAAAGGACAAGAGTACAAAGTGTATAAGTTAATAAAGTCCTTACATAGACTAAAACAAGCACCAACATAGTGGCATATGAATTTTGATGAAGTTGTGCTTTCTAAGGGCTTCAAAATAAATGAGGCTGAAAAATATATCTATTATAAATCTCATGGTAGTTCAATCATAATTTTATGCTTATATGTTGATAATTTGTTGATTTTTAGGACAAGCTTGGATTGTGTTGAAGAAACTAAAACACTTCTCTCCAATAATTTTGATGTGAAAGACTTGGGAGAAGCAAATGTAATATTAGAAATCAAAATTATAAGAGATGATTCTAGCATCAAACTATTCCAATCATAATACATTGAAAAATTATTGAAAAAATTTGATCATTTTGATTGTAAATCAATTTCTACTCCATTTGATCCAACTATCAAATTAGTAAAAAATGACGGTGATAGTGTAACACAACTTGATTATACTAGTGTAATTAGTAGTTTAATATATGCCATGAACTATACTCGTCCTGATATAGCTTATGATATAAGCAATTTAAGTAAATATACTAGTAATCTTGGTGTTCAACATTGGAATAATGTATCTAGAGTACTTAAATACTTAAAGCAAACTATAAACTATGCATTGTGTTATTCAAGTTATCCAACTGTAGGTGACTATTGCAGCGATATTGATTGGAACTCAGACTTGGATGTTTCTAAATCTACAAGTGGATATATTTTTACATTAGAAGGTGCTGTAATATCTTGGAAATCTAAAAAACAAACTATAATAACTTGGAAATCTAAAAAACAAACTTCAATATCTCATTCCACGAAGGATTCAGAATTCCTGGCTCTGAGAGCCACCACAACGAAAGCCGAATGTATTAGAAATTTATTATATGATATCCCTTTGTAGACTAAACTAATTCCTCCTATTATTATTCATTGTGATAACACTGCAGCAATTATAAATGCACAAAATACCACATATAATGGAAAGTCTACACGAGTGTGATTGCAACATATCTATGTGAGACAATTATTCTGTGGAGTAGTGATTGCAATTGATTATGTGAAATCAAATGACAACTTAGTAGATCCTTTGACAAAAGGCCTTGCAAGGGAAAAGATAAGGGAAACATCAAAAGCAATAGGTCTTAAGCCCATAAATCATTAATAGCGGGTACCCAATCTAATGACGGGAGATCTCAAAAAATAGGTTCAATGGGAAAAACAAGCTATCTTGATGATTGGTGTAGTGAGAAAATGAGATTATGTGTTTCTCACAAACTCAACGCTATCATGTTATTTTATGTGAGATTAAATGTCAATACATAACCCGTAACAAGTAAGGTTGGGTTTAATTGTTAATGATATATATAGCCTATATGGTGGGGTGCATAGTTGCAAGAACACTCATGAAAGACTCATCTATATGAGTGTGAAAGTGGGGCCACTTTCTATGAGAATTAAGGAAGATTCTCTTGAGCGCTCATGAAATCTGGGATAAAAGCACATTGCCGTAAAGTGTTGACCTATGTGCTCCACGCATAAAGAAATTGGTATTTTTTAAACCAAAATAAAGAGTTGAAGTTCAAGACTCTGGTCTCTTACACTCCTAATGGTTTGAAAATTTATCATGACAGTGAGGTTCAAGCTTTATCACCTTACCAATATAATGTGCATTAAATATTTTGAAACAGGGGGAGATCGTTGGATTTTGAGGGTTCCAAAATATTCATATTCATAGGCTTTCTTTTCTTACTACCTTTTACAAAGAAGACTTTGTATATTTGCAAGAGTCTCACATTGGAAAAGTATAAAACCTTTGAGCACTATATAAGTACTTCCTTATCCTTTACTCTCCAAGATCTTTTGGACTCTTTTGCTCCAAGCCCTATGCATACACAAGAGCCGGGCTTGGCCCAAAGGTCTTGGTCTGGAAACATTTAACCGGGTGCACGTCCACGAGTATCGCGTGCGGCAGGGTGCAAATCTCAGCCTAGCCTACTATAGGGGACCCATATTCTGATATAGAGTTTAACACCTTTTTCAAAAATTCCAATTAATTTTTTAAATAAATTCATTAGTGGCATGATTTAAAAGTGAATGTTTCAAAATGTTTTCTTAATTTATTTAAATTCTTTAATGTTTGTTTTACGTTATTTAAATTTGTCTTAATGGTTTTTAAACATTGTGTTAATTGCTCAATGGATGCCTATCTATATATTCGGCTATTCAAGGGAATAAAAAACAAAGATAAAAACTTCATTTCTCATTTATGTTCTTCTCTTCTTCCTCCTCCCTCATTTTGTCTGCACATACTGTTTTACTTTTGTGCAATCGATCTGGAGTCTAATCTTTACTTAATGTGTAACCAAGAGAGATCACACGTGGAGGCCATTGTATCCTAGGCGATTCCTACTGGTAACCTTTTGCATTTGGCTTACTCCCACAGGGGCAAAGCTCCTCTTAAAGAAAACGTTGCCTGACATGCCTTAGCCAGGACCTGCTGCTGCTGCTCTTCATCAATTTCCGCTAAGACAATTTTCTCCACTTTCATTACGGATCAATCAGCATAATTGTTTCAGTTTATCTGTTTCATTCTACCCTTTATAGCCTTTCTATTTCCTACATTAACAGATGAAATAATTATTTATGGTCGATTAGTTTTCATGTGATCAATCTATCATCAGTCCTAAATTGATTAGATTGGGCTAGTTTTAAATTTAGAATTTTTCTTCGGATAGAAGTTTGCATAAGAATAGAATTTTAATAATTAGTAAAAAGTCAATAAATAGGGATCCTAGCCTCATCACTATGGCCTATTGAAAACCCACGATGTGTTGTGCGCGTGTGTGCAAACGCAATCAAGATCAAACAATCACCACACAAGAAGATAAGAAGATTTACGTGGTTCGGCAAAGATGCCTACGTCCATGGGAAACCAATTTCCACTAGGTTCTTCTCCAATCTATGAAACCACAGCCTTGGAATCTCAGCCACTCTCAGCCTCTCTCTAGGGTTACAGATTACATCATATATATAACCATTACATCCTTATCCCCCAAGAACTCTATCTCAAGAAAAAGGAAAGTCCTAACCTATTAGAAAACTGCTGTTTGACAAAACAGGAACTTCCTAATATCATTAGGGAAATCACCCCAGATACTGAACCCACTAATGATCTGGACCCACATGGCCAACAATCTCCCCCTCCAAACCATAGGGAAGATGCCCTGAACCCCTTACTGGGAGTTCAGCCCTACCAATTCTGAACACAGCTCCAGCTTTCCCTTAGACACAACCTTGGTCATCATGTCCGAGGGATTCTTGTCCGAATGAATCTTTTCCAGCTTCATGAAGTTCTTCTCAATCACCTCACGAATCCAGTGGTACTTGATATCAATGTGCTTCATGCGACCATGATATGTAGCATTCTCACTGAAATCCATAGCACTCTGACTATCACAGTAAACTACATATTCTTCTTGCTTCAAACCAAGTTCTTGCAGGAATCTTTTTAACCAAAGCATCTCTCTCCCTGCTTCATTAGCAGCAATGTATTCCGCTTCAGTTGTAGACTGTGCTGTACACTTCTGTAACTTCGATTGCCAGGAGATAGCTTCCCCTACGAAAGTAAACAAATAACCAGAAGTTGACAATCGACGATCAAGATCGCCTGCAAAATCAGCATCAGTTTAACCTTCCATGACTGGTTTTGAACCTCCGAAACATAAGTACACCTTAGAAGTACCTCTCAAATATCTAAAGATCCGCTTCACTGCTTCCCAATACTCTTTTCCAGGGTTTGCGAGAAATCTACTCACTAAACTCACAGCATGAGCAATGTCTGGCCGTGTACAAACCATAGCATACGTGAGACTCCCCACAGCGGAGGAGTAAGGAACACATGCCATCCGTTCCTTTTCATCATCTGTAGTAGGACACAAGTGCTTGCTTAGTTTGAAGTGACTGGCTAGTGGTATGCTAACTGGCTTAGCATTCTTCATGTTGAACTGCTCGAGCACTCGTTCAACATATTTCTCCTATGACAACCACAGCTTCTTGGAACTCCTATCATGACGTATTTGCATGCCCAATATCGTTCGTGCGGGACCCAAGTCTTTCATGTCAAACGACTTTGACATCTCCTCTTTTAACTTGCTAATCAACTTGTTATCATGTCCAACTATCAGCATATCATCTACATATAAAAGAAGGATGATGAACCTGCCATCGATAAATCGATGAACATAGACACAATGATCTGCAGCTGTCCTCCGGTATCCATGACTCAACATGAATGAATCAAATTTCTTGTACCACTGTCTAGGTGCTTGCTTCAGCCCGTAGAGACTCTTCTTCAACTTGCAAACCATCTGTTCTTTTCCTTCTACCTCAAACCCTTCTGGCTGAGTCATGTAGATCTCTTCTTTCAAGTCACCATGAAGAAACGCGGTCTTCACGTCCATCTGTTCAAGCTCAAGGTCCATGCTGGCAGCTAGACCCAAAACAATTCTAACAAAAGTCATTTTCACAACAGGAGAGAAAACATCACTGAAGTCGATACCCTTCATCTGTGCGAAGCCTTTTACCACTAACCATGCTTTGTGCTTCACCAGTTTCCCATTCTCATCCTTTTTCAGCTTGAACACCCATTTGTTTTTTAGAATATTCCTATCTTTAGGAAGTTGCACCAGCTCATATGTCTTGTTCTTCTTCAAAGAACTCATCTCATCCTGCATAGCCTTCATCCACTCATCTTTATCATTATGAGTCATTGCTTCTCGAAAGCTATCTGGCTCCCCCTCATCAGTAAGCAAAACATATTCGGATGCAGGATACCTAGTTGATGGTTGATGCTCTCGAGTAGACCTCCTAACTTAAGGTTCCATGATTTCAATCTAAGGAGACTGCTGCTCCCCCTGCTCAACACCCTCATCATCTGGCAACCCCTGTGCCTCATCACGATCCGAATCATTTTGTCCACCTTCTCCACCTGTAGTCTGCACCAGAGAAGGAGTCTGTGTGAGATCAACTACTCCATCAACTTTCTTAGAAGACTTTTCAATCTTCTCAACATCTCCAAAGAACTGGTCTTCATGGAAAACCACATCCCTACTTCTGATAAGTTTCCTCTTCTCTGAATCCCATAATCTGTAGCCAAACTCATCTCCACTATAGCCAAGAAAAATGCAACTCACTGCCTTATCGTCCAACTTAGAATGTTGCTCCTTTGGTACATGCACAAATGCTTTACACCCAAACACCTTCAAATGTGAATAGGAAACATTTTTACCTGTCCATCTTCTCTCTGGAAGATCATAATTCAAAGGAACTAAGAAAGATCTGTTAATCAGATAAACGGCAGTCAGAACGGCTTCACCCCAGAATGACTTAGGCAACCGTGCTAATCTTATCATGCATCTCATCTTCTCAAGAATAGTGCGGTTCATTCTCTCTGCCACACCATTATGCTGTGGAGTACCAGGAACTGTCTTTTCATATCGAATGCCATGCTTCAAGCAATAGCTTTTGAACTGGTTGGATGTGTACTCTCCTCCATTATCTGAACGGAGACACTTCAAGAGTTTACCTGTTTCTCTTTCAACCTTGACATGAAACTGTTGAAACATCTGGAACACTTGATCCTTTGATTTCAACGGATAAACCCAGACTTTCCTGGATGCATCATCAATGAACGTGACAAAAAACTTATTGCCACCCAATGATTCTACCTCTATGGGACCACAAACATCAGAATATACCAAATCCATCGCATTTGATTACAATTTTGATGTCGAAGAGAAAGCAACCCTATGCTGTTTACCATATAAACAATAATCACAAGGGTCAAAGGATATACCTTTGGAGCAAGGAATTAAATCCTTCTTTGCTAACATCTGCAAGCCTTTCTCACTCATATGACCAAGCCTCTTATGCCTCAGATTCAGAGAGGAATTATCTTGAACTACATTCAATGCATCTTTGCACAGCTTTACTTGTGTTTTATAAAGAGTATTACTTACTGTTCCTCTCGTAATAACAAGAGACCCTTTAGTGAGCTTCCATCTGCCATTTCCAAAGTAATTCTCATAACCTGCACGGTCCAATGCAGTCCCGAAAATCAGATTCAACCGCAGATCAGGAACATGTCGCACATCTTTCAGCGTCATTGTACAACCAATATCGGTTTTAATGCAAACATCACCGATACCAATAATCTCTGAATGACTCGTGTTGCCCATTTTCACAGTATCAAAGTCACCTGCTTTGTACGTCGTGAACATTTCCCTGCAGGGAGTAGTATGGTAGGATGCTGCTCTGTCAACAACCCACTCAACCTGACCATCTGTGTAACACTCCTACCCAGCTTGACCTCGTTTAGCGGTTAGTTAATCTTGTTTTCGTTGTTAATCGTGTTTTGTTTGTGTTTTGTTTTCGTTACGGGTCATGGATAGGTAGTTGGGTTGAGTTTGACCTGGATTAAGTAAACCAAGCCCTTTTTCGTAATTTTAGCTTTCCTTAGGCATGGTCATTTTTGCATCATCTTGATGTCAACACGTGTCTTTCGTTGAGCTCGTTAACTTTCGTAACTACGTCATTTGCAACCGAGGTCGTGTGATTCGTTTGGACCCGAGTTTGACTCAAACTGAAAATACACTTTTCACTTGGCCTTCATTGCAATTTGGATAGCCCATTGACTTGTATAAGTACATCCATCGACCAACTCATGCTCTCTCTCTTGTTCTCTCTCGTTTTCTCTCAAGTTTCTTCCACTGCACGTGGAGTTCTCCCTCCTTCACTTGATTTCTCTCCATCGATCAAGCTTGTGGTTCTTGCATGTGCAATTGAGGTGAGTGGAAGTCTTCCATTCTTCTCATCTCCGTTCTCTATCTCTTCTCCTTCTTGCTTCTTTGCATGGTGTGTCTGTGTGTTGTGGATTTCTCTCCATCTCTCATGCATGCATGTGGTTTTGCTTGTGTTAGGTTGTGTTTGGATCCAAGGGCTACCATTGTGCATTTGAATTTCCAATTGAGGCAAGTATAACCATAGTGTGAGAACCCATGTTGGTATGCTTTTGATTTGCTTAGTTTGACATGAATTGATTTGGAAACAAGTGTTTACAGCCCATTTGATACTCATTGGTTCAGTACTTGTATATTTCCATTGATGAATTGCATTTTTGATGCTTTCCCAGACATTCTGTACAGGTTTCAGGAATTTGAATTGTACAGGTACGGCTAAGCCGTATGCTTCTTACGGCTCACAATCCAGAGAGGAGAAAAACCCAGTTTTCCTCTACGGCTAGGGCACGGCTAAGCCGTGGATTGCCTTA
Source organism: Sextonia rubra (assembly GCA_037013555.1). NCBI lineage: Eukaryota > Viridiplantae > Streptophyta > Magnoliopsida > Laurales > Lauraceae > Sextonia > Sextonia rubra. The sequence goes on from JASUAD010000011.1 coordinate 16,648,494, forward strand.
CGGCTAAGCCGAAGCTCAGCCGTGGCCCAGCCGTAGAACAATACAGGGTGCAATTTCTGAAATAACTGAGAGTCAGCAAATGACAGACCTTCTACGGTTCAGATACGGCCAAGCCGTAGACCACACACGGCTAAGCCGTAGCACACACACGGCTAAGCCGTAACCACACATGAAGAATAAGGCTAGGTGTAAAGATAAGACCTATATGACCTTCATGATAGAATGTAGAGCACCTAGACTTGCCCAACGGAATGTGATACTACGCGTGAATGATCTCGAGGGCTGCGAATCATTCATGTTCGTTATCCGGATGTTAAGCACCTCCCCATGGGTGTTAGTTTAAGGGACTTCGTGCACCGCCCGATTCAAGGCAACACTAGACAACGGTGTATCGAATAACTTAAAACTACATCATCATGCACGGTTAGAAACACCGGATAATTAGATTAGAATTGGTTTGTAACTTAAGATGATTCGATTCACATGATTCGTTGCATAACATATTGCATTCGATCATTGATCTCAACTCTCTAACATGATTACGTATGTTTCGTTACTTTCACATTGTGGTTTAATTACCCTGAGTATGCATGTATGATGTGTTCATTCACGGATCTGCACGTATGATAAGTTGTCTCGATCTACTCAGGATTTTCATGATTGACTCCGTATGGTCAGGCACTACTTAGCCTCAGCCTTAGGATCCCGACGGGGTGAATTCGGTATAGTTTATATGGACCTACTGCAGTATGGATTTGTCTTGGGGAACCGGACCCCAGGAAACCGAGACCCATTGTACCCTGGCCCGGACAATGGTGTTCTTTGCATGTTACAAGATCCCTCTTTTGGGAGCATATGGTAATGTAGTAGCCACTAGTCATGTACACAGCATGTTATCCTTGATTCACGCAGCATATTTCTTTCTTGCATAATAGCCTAGTATACGAAAATGCCTTCTTTAATAACATGATGTTCTTTATTCTATTAGACACAGCGTGTGTTAACTTGCTGTAGTTTATACTTTGCTGAATCGTCGTATTCACAGTTGTTTTTGGTGTTGCAGGCCCAGATCCCCCTGCCGAACCCTCGCCAGTCGGCCAGGCTTCAGATGAGACCCCCGGGGCCCCATCAGGCCTAGAGGAGTGGATGTGATCACTCCACAGGAGAGCGTCCATGGCATGCATCATTTGGAGTCTTGTTTTGTGGATTTTCAGACTTGTATTTGGCATGACATGTCATTATTGTATATATTCTTTTGTTCTGTTTGTAAAACTTTCCTATGTAATTATGTCAGTCCTTTCTTTGTATCCTTTTCTTGCACTGTTAGTTTTATGTTTCTGATATTTACAGCTTCCGCGTACTTGCTTGGCACGTGTGAATGTTCCCTTGTGCGTGTGCATTTAGACTCGGTCTACGTGTGCATGCACGGGAGTACGTGTGTCATTAGGTTTGGCTTTTGCTAACCCCCGAACCCTGGGCTCGGGTTGTGACATACGTATTGTATGGTATCAGAGCATTCCTTGCTCATTCCTTGTGTTAGATGATAAGCATGTAGGCATGTAGGATCGTGGTGAGAATACGATTACTTTTTGTGATCTTTCTAGATTTTGGGGCTTGTTGGGCGCTATTGTTTTGTGTTCGTGTCTGACTCTTTCCATTTTACAGGATGGCATCAGGTTCGGGTTCTCAGCAGAACGCCGGAAATAACGAGAGCGGATCTGCACCGTCACCGCAGACACCGAATACAGATGAACGTATCCTTATGCTATTCCAGTCCCTTCAGGCACAATCGCAGTCGATGCAGAACTTGCAAGCCCAAGTTACCACCATGTTAGACCGACAAAGCCAAGTCCCAGCTCAGTCACATGTAGACCAGCAGGTGATCTTACAGCCTCGAGAGAGTGACCCGAATGCCCTCTATGGGAAATTTCGCAAGCGAGGAGCTATTGAGTTCTATGGGACCGAAGAGCCATTGAAGGCGGAACAGTGGTTAGAACAGACGGAGGATGTCTTTGAGACTGTTGTGTGCACGAACCGGCAGAAGGTCGGACTAGCAACTTCTATGTTTAGAGACGTCGCAAAGACATGGTGGAAGAGCGTGAAAGATTCATACAGAGATATTCCTAGTGCGACGGTTTGGGAGATGTTCAAGCAACAGTTCAGGAGGAAGTTCATCCCGGCTCATGTGTTTCGAGCCAAGGAGGTTGAGTTCCTAGCTCTCCGTCAGCAGCAGATGACAGTAGCAGAATACGTGAACAAGTTTATGCAGTTGTCGCATTTTGCTCCGGACATGATCAATACTGAAGAAAGGAAGGTGAACCGGTTTGTTGAAGGTTTGCATCCCCGGTACATGCACCACGTGACAGCGTTTCAACGTCCGGCTACATTCGATGACGCAGTGGACAGGGCCTATTCCGCTGAGGCCATCCACCAAGCTGCGAGAGCCGTTGAGCCCAAGCGACAGCCGCCCTTCAGTGCACGAGGACAAGTACAGAAGAAGACCAAAGGCCAGCAGAGTACTTCTAGTTCCAGTGGAGTGACTTGTGGGTATTGTGGTAGGAACCACACGACTGAAGCTTGTTGGAGGAAGGCCGGTGCTTGTTTCATTTGTGGTTCGAGGGAGCATATGATCGCCAATTGTCCTCGACATCGAGCCTCCGGTGCAGCTCCATCTGGCCCTACTTCCGGTGCAGTTCCTAGCAGACTCAGTGCACCTACAGCTCCGAGCAAGCCACAGTCAGCTCATCCAGGCTCGAGACAGTCTCGCCAGACAGCCCGTGCTTACGCTGCTACTCATGAGAGTGCCGAGGATCCACAGGTGGTTGCAGGTACTGTTTTGATTTCGCGCGTCGAGGCTTTAGCTTTGTTCAACTCGGGGTCTACACGGTCTTATGTAGCACCTCATTTTGCCGAGCGGTTACCTCAGCCGTCTAAGCCGTTGCCATATGTGTTGGTTGTATCCACCCCAGTTGGCAAGCGAGTGGAGTGTAGTATGTACTACCCCCATTGCGACGTGCAGATTGCAGGTCATCAGTTACCTGTTGATTTGATCCTGTTGTCGATGCTGGACTTCGACGTGATCCTTGGTATGGATTGGCTCGCTCGATATCGTGCCTGTGTTAACTGTTACAACAGGACGATCTTCTTCGATTTAGGTAAGGGCTTCCGTTTCGAGGGCAGTCAGCAGAGATGCCCCAGACGTGTGATCTCGGCGTGTAAGGCAGATCGCTTGATCCGCCGAGGGTGTGAAGGCTTCATTGCCTTTATCTCAGCGAAGAAGGAGACGAAGCAGCTAGGTGAGATCCAGGTGGTCTGTGACTTCCCCGATATCTTCCCAGACGATGTGCCAGACTTACCCCCGGTTCGAGATGTGGAGTTCGCCATTGAGCTTGTTCCCGGCACGGCACCGATCAGCAAGGCTCCGTATCGCATGGCCCCAGCAGAGTTGTCAGAGTTGAAGAAGCAATTACAGGAGCTTTTGGATAAGGGTTTCATTCGCCCGAGCGTTTCACCTTGGGGAGCACCAGTCTTGTTTGTCAAGAAGAAGGATGGTACTTTTCGGATGTGCATAGACTACCGCCAGCTGAACAAAGTGACTATCAAGAACAAGTACCCCCTACCCAGGATTGATGAGTTGTTTGACCAACTTCAGGGTGCAGCCTATTTTTCGAAGATTGATTTGAGGTCTGGATATCACCAGTTGAGGGTCAAAGAAGATGATATTCCTAAGACTGCCTTCAGGACTCGTTATGGTCATTATGAATTCCTCGTGATGCCTTTTGGACTAACCAACGCACCTGCAGCTTTTATGGCATTGATGAATCAGATCTTTGCTCCTTTCTTGGACCAGTTCGTAGTTGTGTTTATTGATGACATACTGATCTATTCTAAGTCAGCAGAGGAGCATAGGGAGCATTTGAGAAAAGCCTTGTCGTTGTTGAGAGAACATCGATTGTTTGCTAAGTTGTCGAAGTGTGATTTTTGGCTTGAGCAGGTGGCATTTTTAGGTCATATCATTTCACGAGAGGGATTGGCAGTTGATCCATCTAAAGTAGAGGCAGTGGTGAATTGGCCTAGCCCCAAGACAGTGACAGAGGTTCGCAGTTTCCTTGGTCTAGCAGGTTACTATCATCGATTTGTCCAGGACTTTGCTAAGATCTCTTCTCCTTTGACGCAGTTGACCAGGAAGAATGTACCATTTGATTGGACTGAGGAGTGTGAAGCCAGCTTCCAGATTTTGAAAGAGAAGTTGACTACGGTCCCAGTGTTAGCCTTGCCAGATGGTAGTGAAGGATTCGTGGTTTATTCAGATGCTTCTCGAGTTGGTTTAGGCTGTGTGTTGATGCAGCATGGGAAGGTTATTGCATATGGATCGAGACAGTTGCGAGAACATGAGAAGAATTACGCCACCCATGATTTAGAGTTGGCAGCCATCGTGTTTGCGTTGAAGCTGTGGAGACATTATCTGTATGGTGTGCAGTTTGAGGTTCGTTCTGACCACCACAGTTTACAGTACTTATTCACCCAGCAGGAGCTGAACATGAGACAGCGGAGATGGCTTGAGCTTATTAAGGATTATGACTTCCCGATCAAATATCAGCCAGGCAAGGGGAATGTGGTGGCAGATGCGCTCAGCAGGAAAGCAGAGTCAGTGCAGCTTTTGAGCAGTTTCCTCTTAGAGTTCCATGGTCTCCCTGTTGAAGTTAAACTAGTGGATGAGTGCGTGACTTTGGCTAGTACGCTAGTGTTTCAGCCTGAGATGATTCAGCAGATAAAAGACAGGCAGTTTGAAGATCTAACCTTGAAGCGCATTCGAGACCACATTGGAGACCGACCCGATTTCAGACTCGAGGATGGTGTACTCTACTTTCGGAGTAGGTTGTGCGTGCCAGCAGTTGATGACTTCAAGGAGAAGCTGATGAACGAAGCGCATTACGCTCGCTACGCGATGCATCCAGGCAGCACCAAGATGTTTCGGAATCTCAAAGATCGCTTCTGGTGGAACAACATGAAGAGAGAAGTCGCAGGATTTGTTGCTCGCTGTTTGACATGCCAGAAGGTGAAGGCAGATCATCAGAGACCGCCAGGCTCGTTGCATCCTTTGCATATACCGCAGTGGAAGTGGGAACACATCACCATGGACTTCGTTTCCGGGTTACCGCCGACGAGCAGGAAGAATAACGCCATTTGGGTGATTGTAGATCGATTGACGAAGTCAGCCCATTTCATTCCTTTTCGGAAGGGTATGACATTTTCAGAGATGGCTAGGAAGTTCGTGGATGAGATCGTCAGGCTCCATGGTACCCCCGTGTCGATTGTATCCGATCGTGACAGCCGTTTTGTTTCCTCTTTCTGGAGAGCATTCCAAGAGGCTTTGGGTACGAAGTTGAATTTCAGCACGACATACCACCCACAGACGGATGGGCAATCAGAGCGGACGATTCAGACTTTGGAGGATATGTTGCGAGCCAGTGTGTTGAGCTACGAGAAAGAATGGGATCTTCATCTATCGTTGTGCGAGTTCGCCTACAACAACAGTTTCCACGAGAGCATTGGGATGGCACCATATGAAGCATTGTACGGGAAGAAGTGCAGGAACCCGGTATGTTGGGAAGAAGTTGGAACCCGCAGTTTTCACGGACCGACGATCATTGCCGAGACTACGGAGAAGGTACAGAAAGCCATTGAGAACTTGAAAGTTGCTCGGTCAAGACAGAAGAGTTATGCAGACACCCGCAGACGACCCTTAGAGTTTCAGGTTGGCGAGTGGGTTTTTCTGAAGGTCTCTCCGATGAAGGGTACGATCCGTTTCGGCCAGAAAGGCAAGTTAGCTCCACGCTATGTCGGACCGTTCGAGATCAAGAGTTGAATTGGTGATTTGGCCTATCGATTAGAGCTTCCCGAGATGTTTTCAGGAGTGCACAACGTTTTCCACGTTTCGATGCTTCGGAAATATGTTCATGATCCCTCCCATGTCATTCGTTACGACGAGGTTCAGATTCAGCCGAGTGCTGCATACGTTGAGCGACCGCTCCGTATCGTGGGAACCCGAGAGCAGATACTCCGCACCAGGACAATTCGGTGGGTCAAAGTGCTTTGGGAGCATCACAGTCCCGATGAGGCTACTTGGGAGTTAGAAGAGCAGATGGCACGCCAGTATCCCGATTTGTTTTCCCAGGTATGAGTGAGTTAGTGTTCATTCCGAGGGCGGAATGATTCTCAAGTAGGGGAGGATGTAACACTCCGACCCAGCTTGACCTCGTTTAGCGGTTAGTTAATCTTGTTTTCGTTGTTAATCGTGTTTTGTTTGTGTTTTGTTTTCGTTACGGGTCATGGATAGGTAGTTGGGTTGAGTTTGACCTGGATTAAGTAGACCAAGCCCTTTTTCGTAATTTTAGCTTTCCTTAGGCATGGTCATTTTTGCATCATCTTGATGTCAACACGTGTCTTTCGTTGAGCTCGTTAACTTTCGTAACTACGTCATTTGCAACCGAGGTCGTGTGATTCGTTTGGACCCGAGTTTGACTCAAACTGAAAATACACTTTTCACTTGGCCTTCATTGCAATTTGGACAGCCCATTGACTTGTATAAGTACATCCATCGACCAACTCATGCTCTCTCTCTTGTTCTCTCTCGTTTTCTCTCAAGTTTCTTCCACTGCACGTGGAGTTCTCCCTCCTTCACTTGATTTCTCTCCATCGATCAAGCTTGTGGTTCTTGCATGTGCAATTGAGGTGAGTGGAAGTCTTCCATTCTTCTCATCTCCGTTCTCTATCTCTTCTCCTTCTTGCTTCTTTGCATGGTGTGTCTGTGTGTTGTGGATTTCTCTCCATCTCTCATGCATGCATTTCGTTTTGCTTGTGTTAGGTTGTGTTTGGATCCAAGGGCTACCATTGTGCATTTGAATTTCCAATTGAGGCAAGTATAACCATAGTGTGAGAACCCATGTTGGTATGCTTTTGATTTGCTTAGTTTGACATGAATTGATTTGGAAACAAGTGTTTACAGCCCATTTGATACTCATTGGTTCAGTACTTGTATATTTCCATTGATGAATTGCATTTTTGATGCTTTCCCAGACATTCTGTACAGGTTTCAGGAATTTGAATTCGTACAGGTACGGCTAAGCCGTATGCTTCTTACGGCTCACAATCCAGAGAGGAGAAAAACCCAGTTTTCCTCTACGGCTAGGGCACGGCTAAGCCGTGGATTGCCTTACGGCTAAGCCGAAGCCCAGCCGTGGCCCAGCCGTAGAACAATACAGGGTGCAATTTCTGAAATAACTAAGAGTCAGCAAATGACAGACCTTCTACGGTTCAGATACGGCCAAGCCGTAGACCACACACGGCTAAGCCGTAGCACACACACGGCTAAGCCGTAACCACACATGAAGAATAAGGCTAGGTGTAAAGATAAGACCTATATGACCTTCATGATAGAATGTAGAGCACCTAGACTTGCCCAACGGAATGTGATACTATGCGTGAATGATCTCGAGGGCTGCGAATCATTCATGTTCGTTATCCGGATGTTAAGCACCTCCCCATGGGTGTTAGTTTAAGGGACTTCGTGCACCGCCCGATTCAAGGCAACACTAGACAACGGTGTATCGAATAACTTAAAACTACATCATCATGCACGGTTAGAAACACCGGATAATTAGATTAGAATTGGTTTGTAACTTAAGATGATTCGATTCACATGATTCGTTGCATAACATATTGCATTCGATCATTGATCTCAACTCTCTAACATGATTACGTATGTTTCGTTACTTTCACATTGTGGTTTAATTACCCTGAGTATGCATGTATGATGTGTTCATTCACGGATCTGCACGTATGATAAGTTGTCTCGATCTACTCAGGATTTTCATGATTGACTCCGTATGGTCAGGCACTACTTAGCCTCAGCCTTAGGATCCCGACGGGGTGAATTCGGTATAGTTTATATGGACCTACTGCAGTATGGATTTGTCTTGGGGAACCGGACCCCAGGAAACCGAGACCCATTGTACCCTGGCCCGGACAATGGTGTTCTTTGCATGTTACAAGATCCCTCTTTTGGGAGCATATGGTAATGTAGTAGCCACTAGTCATGTACACAGCATGTTATCCTTGATTCACGCAGCATATTTCTTTCTTGCATAATAGCCTAGTATACGAAAATGCCTTCTTTAATAACATGATGTTCTTTATTCTATTAGACACAGCGTGTGTTAACTTGCTGTAGTTTATACTTTGCTGAATCGTCGTATTCACAGTTGTTTTTGGTGTTGCAGGCCCAGATCCCCCTGCCGAACCCTCGCCAGTCGGCCAGGCTTCAGATGAGACCCCCGGGGCCCCATCAGGCCTAGAGGAGTGGATGTGATCACTCCACGGGAGAGCGTCCATGGCATGCATCATTTGGAGTCTTGTTTTGTGGATTTTCAGACTTGTATTTGGCATGACATGTCATTATTGTATATATTCTTTTGTTCTGTTTGTAAAACTTTCCTATGTAATTATGTCAGTCCTTTCTTTGTATCCTCTTCTTGCACTGTTAGTTTTATGTTTCTGATATTTACTGCTTCCGCGTATTTGCTTGGCACGTGTGAATGTTCCCTTGTGCGTGTGCATTTAGACTCGGTCTACGTGTGCATGCACGGGAGTACGTGTGTCATTAGGTTTGGCTTTTGCTAACCCCCGAACCCTGGGCTCGGGTTGTGACATACGTATTGTATGGTATCAGAGCATTCCTTGCTCATTCCTTGTGTTAGATGATAAGCATGTAGGCATGTAGGATCGTGGTGAGAAAACGATTACTTTTTGTGATCTTTCTAGATTTTGGGGCTTGTTGGGCGCTATTGTTTTGTGTTCGTGTCTGACTCTTTCCATTTTACAGGATGGCATCAGGTTCGGGTTCTCAGCAGAACGCCGGAAATAACGAGAGCGGATCTGCACCGTCACCGCAGACACCGAATACAGATGAACGTATCCTTATGTTATTCCAGTCCCTTCAGGCACAATCGCAGTCGATGCAGAACTTGCAAGCCCAAGTTACCACCATGTTAGACCGACAAAGCCAAGTCCCAGCTCAGTCGCATGTAGACCTGTAACAACCCGCCCCACACCATCGAGGTATTGTCCGCTTTGGACTTCCCAGGAGGTCACCCATCCTGAAATTGCTCTGACTCGAGCACGCTTAACTTTATAGTTTTTTATGGAAGTCCTCACGGTTTTGTCCTCAAAAGGCGCCTCGACAGTTTAGGACGGATTATTACTTATATTCTTTCATTCACATGTACTTTTTGGGACTGGGTCGTTACAGGCCCACCAGCTTCCGCCGGATATGTCCCCATATCCACATATCTAGCACAATGTCGGACCGAAGACGGCCTCATAAGCGATGTGGAACTTCGTTCCTCCTCCTTTGTTCCCCCCTCCTATTTGTGGAGGGCAGGATTCGAGAGGGAAGCAGGATTCGAGTGGTCCCCAAGGGGTTCGGCCTAACGGCCTCACCCTCCACCACTCAGAGGAGAGCCATCATCCCCTTCTCTGATACCATCTGTAACAACCCGCCCCACACCATCGAGGTATTGTCCGCTTTGGACTTCCCAGGAGGTCACCCATCCTGAAATTGCTCTGACTCGAGCACGCTTAACTTTATAGTTTTTTATGGAAGTCCTCACGGTTTTGTCCTCAAAAGGCGCCTCGACAGTTTAGGACGGATTATTACTTATATTCTTTCATTCACATGTACTTTTTGGGACTGGGTCGTTACAGGATGTAAGGACCCGAACCCTCACTAATCCTAATTATGTTAATTAATCATGTTTCCTATTGATTAAGACTTGTTGAGGGTCAATTTAGTGTGAATTATTGGGTTTGGACCCCCAATTAAATAGCTAAGGGCTTTTTCGTAAATTGTCCTTATACCTCTAGGTTACCTCGTCCATCTCCTTACGTGTGATTTATCGTGTAGATCACCTTTTGTGTTGGGCCCGAGTTAATCCGGACTCATCTTAAGCCAATTGGGGGCCCTTCTGGACTAAACTGAAATTTCTAGAAACAAGTGGGCTTGTGTGCAAATTCAGGAAAACATGTTTAAAAAGGAGAAACTAACGTCCATCTCCTTCTTTCTGTCGTTCTCTTGGCTGGAGTTTCTGTTTTCTGGGTTTCTTCTTCTCACCTTGATTTCAATCAAAGTATTGTGGGCTTTTGGGAGTGTGCATGCACGAGGGATGGAATCCACCCACATTCTTCTTCTTCCTTGATCCCTTTTTCTTCCACTATATGCTGGTGTAGAGTGATCTCTCCTCCAAGAGTGATCTCTCCTCCAAGTTACAGCGATACAAGGTAAGGAATAGGTTCCATCTTGTCTTCTTGGGTTTGTTGGAATCATAAAGACTTCGTTATTGACTTGCATGTGGATTCTTCCACATTTTGGGCTTATGTGTAGAGAACCCATTAGAGAACCCATTACAGTACAGAGAGCTTTCATCTGAGCATACAACAAGAAAGATCTAGGAAGGGCTAAACACGGTAACAAGGCAAGTACTAAGTTATATGTATTGCATGCATGGTGGAGTGTGGATAATATGAGCTAAGTAGTGCATTTCAACCTTCCCATCATTCTCTGTCATTGTTAATTGATGCAAATGTGATGTGAGTAGAATGGAATGATAAGAAGGGATTAGGAGGTGTGTGAGTATGGGATACTCTCAAGACACTTCAATTGAGCTACAGAACCCCCTTATAAGATAGTTCTGTAGTGATCCCGCACAGAAAATCGAGCTACAGAACTGTATTTAGATTTTCTGAAGCTTACGGCGAAGCTACGGCTAAGCCGTGAGCTCTTACGGCTCAATGTCCAGAGAGCAGTAAAATGAGATTTTGTACTACGGCTCACTTACGGCTAAGCCGTGAAATCTACTACGGCTGAGCCGTACCCAGCCCGTAGCCTAGCCGTAGGCCTTTCTACGGCGAACTCTCCAGAGAGCTCACAGACCCAGTTCCTTCTACGGCTTGCATACGGCTGCACCGTGAAATACCCTACGGCTACGCCGTGACCTCCCCGTGACCAAGCCGCAGGCTTAGCTCGGCTAAGCCGAAGGACAATATACGGTTGAACCGTAACCACACCGAAAGTCCGGATGAACTGTGAACCCCCTCTCGGCTAAGCCGTAACCCTGTATACGGCTAAGCCGTAAGAACCCAGTGAACATAAGATGTTAGGAATCTCAATGATTTGGTAGGGCTTTAGTCATGGTACCCTCTATACCTCCACTTGGCCATTGGTAATTATACGTTGGAATGAATGAAGGATTCCCCAATGGCAAGTCATGGATGTTGGCATGAGAAGGGTGTTCCGTATACACAATGTAATACCCAGAAGTGGTAACACAACGACACCGAACAGCTCATGTGTACCTCGTGCTGAATGTCCCTGGGGAATCAGGAGACTGTTTTATCGAAATGCATCCATATTGATACATTACACTACCTTCGACATAACTGATATCGAATTTACTTCCCCAGCAAAACCCGAGGCAATCCAGACCGGAGCTTCTAATGAGTGTGTGTCTGACAAGCCAGAGCTTCTATTGAGTGTGTGCTTGCTAGCCAAGGGTGTAGCTGAGGCTCGGGCCTTGTAGCCCACCTGCATGTGTTTCGTTTAAGTATTCGTTGTTTCATGGTTATCTATTCATTATATATGTTATGATTTGTATGATTGACCCCGAGTCGGCACCACTTGGCTTCTGCCCTTTGGGTATTATATGTCACCACTGCAGTAGGTTTACGGAGGGGTTGTCGACGCTCCTCGGGAAGCTAGCTTGATCCCCTAGCGACCCATATGTTATGTATGCTCCCGTTGGGAGAATAGAGCATCGTGGTTGCCAATCAGTATGTATAATATTAAGTTTCACTCATGCATCATGTTTAGTGATTGTTCTTGCTAATGTATTACGTTATATTAGTTTCCTATGCTTAGTACTTGCTTAACCGTCGTGTTAACAGTGTTACCCTTGGTATTGCAGATTCAGCACCCGCTCCCGACCCGAACACTGACGCGGCCCCGGAAGATACCCCAACGGTACCTCGGGGTGTAGGTGAATGGATGGATGGCGACGTTTACTACTAGCCATCCTACGAAGAGCGTTTCTCTGGGATATTATGTTGAAGACTTTTGTATCACCTTTAAGGACTGGTTTTGGGAATGTATATAAAGGACTATAACACTATTGTATGTAAATATGTTTTAATAGACTATGAACTTTATGTGCTCCTGATGATTACTGAGTATTTCACAGGTTCTCGATTATGATAATTTATGGTTGTACGTGTGTCAGTATACCTCACACGTTCCTGTGGAATCTCCCTTGTAGGAATTCGTGCAAAATTCTTCAGGGCACGGTTTTCTACGGGATTACGTATCCACGCCCTGGGGGCCCACTCAAATCCCCAAATTCCCGGGATCGGGGCGTGACATACGTAAGTAATGGTATCAGAGCCATTCCAAGAAGTCACTTAAAAGACTTAGCAACATTAGGAAGCGTGGTGAGGTTCCGATAGATCCGTTTAAGTGGGTTTCTATTATAATGATAACTATGGTATGACTGTAGTATGTATGTATGTAAGTGCATCTTTTTAAACATATATGATTGATGACCATTGTGACTGCAGAACCATGGCGTCCGGATCCGGTACGAACAATAGCTCCGGTGATAATAACCGTAATAACATTGAGTTGGACGGCGCAGATCCTCCACCACAACCTCCTCCTCAACCCACCTACAATACAGAGGAACGGTTTATGATGTTAATGCATCAATTGGCAGCTAGTAACGCCAACCAGGCCGCCATGCAGTTGCAGATGGCCGCCATGTTAAACCGACAGGATCAGCCAGGAGATCCTAACTCCTTATATGAGAAGTTTCGAAAAAGGGGAGCAACAGAGTTTACTGGACGTGAGGATCCGTTACAAGCAGATGAATGGTTTGTCCACACGGAAAATGTTTTCGATACCTTGACTTGCACACCCAGGCAGCAAGTGGTCCTCGCAGCATCCATGTTTAGAGACGTCGCGGATACATGGTGGAAGAGTATCCGGGACCACATGAGGACTATGCCGGACGCTACTGTTTGGGAAGCCTTTAAGAGGCAGTTCCGGAAGAAGTTCATCCCCGACCACGTTACTCGCAGAAAGAAGGCAGAGTTTCTTTCCCTGCAGCAGAACCTCATGACCGTTGCAGAATACGTGCATGTGTTCAGCCAGCTTTCTCGGTTTGCTCTAGACTTGATTGATACTGAGGAGAAGAGAGTGGAAAGATTTTTGGAAGGGTTAAGGCCTGCTATCAAGGGACATGCCACTGCCTTTCAGCGTCCCGTTCAATATGATGATGCAGTGGCCAGGGCTTACGCAGCGGAAGAAATTGAGAAGAGCCTATTCTTGGGGGAGTCTAAGAAGAGTGCTCCACCTTCTGGGAAAGGTCAGCAGTACTCTAAGAAACAGAAGGGAGTTGCTGGCAGCACGTCCCGACCAGTTTGCGGTGCATGCGGAAAGGGTCACGAGACTAGTAAATGTTGGAGGTCCATGGGAGCCTGTTTTGGCTGTGGCTCCATGGACCATCGCTTGTCCGAGTGTCCCCGAAGGAAGGAATTTAGTCAAGGCTTTCAACAGCAACAGTATCAACAGCCCCCTCCTGCGCCTAACCGACAGCAACAGCAAGTGAGACAAGGCCAAGGGCAGACACGACAAGGCCAAGGGCAGACACGACAAGGCCAGGGACAACAGAGACAAGGACAGCAACACCTACCCCAAAGGCAAGGCCGCGCTTATGCATTGACACAAGAAGAGGCAGAGGCGGCAGAACATGCGGTTGTAGGTAAGGTTTCTGTTTGTGGTATTGAAGCTAAAGTGTTGTTTGATTCGGGATCTTCGCACTCCTTCATCTCACCTCGGTTCTCTAGTAGGATACGGGAATCGCCTGCACAATTGCCGTATGTGTTGAGTGTTATCACTCCGGTTGGTAAACGGGTAACCTGTGATGACTATTACCCTGGTTGTCGAGTTCTCATCGGAGAAGTCCTTCTCCCAGCGGAACTTATTGTGCTACCCATGCACGATTTCGATGTAATCTTAGGCATGGACTGGCTGACCAAATATATGGCCTGTTTGGATTGCTTCCGTAAGACCGTCACCGTAAGGGTGAGTGAAGATGGTCCAAGTGCGGTGTTCCAAGGTGACAAGAAGAGTTCGAACACCAGATTGATTTCAGCACTTCGAGCGGAACGATTAATACATAGTGGTTGTGAGGGCTATATTGCCTTCATCGTAGAAAAGAAATCACCTAAGAAGTTAGAAGAAATACCTGTGGTTTGCGAATTTCCGGATGTATTCCCGGATGAAGTACCCGGCCTCCCACCAATCAGGGAAGTGGATTTTACTATAGAGCTAGTACCCGGTACCGCTCCCATCTCTAAGGCTCCATATAGAATGGCCCCAGCAGAGCTACGTGAACTGAAACTACAATTACAAGAATTATTGGATAAAGGATTCGTTCGCCCTAGCACATCTCCATGGGGAGCCCCGGTTTTATTTGTGAAGAAAAAGGATGGCACCCTTAGGATGTGTATTGATTACCGGCAGTTGAATCAGGTGACAATTAAAAACAAATATCCACTGCCTAGAATTGATGAATTGTTTGATCAGCTACAGGGTGCAACGCATTTTTCGAAGATCGATCTTAGGTCTGGATATCATCAACTGCGAGTTAGGGACCAAGATGCATCAAAGACAGCTTTCAGGACAAGATATGGGCATTACGAATTCTTGGTTATGCCTTTTGGATTGACAAATGCCCCCGCAGTATTTATGGCCTTAATGAACAAGATCTTCTCATCATATCTTGATCAGTTCGTGGTAATTTTCATTGATGATGTTCTGGTGTATTCCAAGACCAAAGACGAGCATGTGGAGCATCTGAGGACCTCGCTACAATTGCTAAGGGACCACCGATTGTATGCCAAACTGGATAAATGTGAATTTTGGCTGGAACAAGTTGCCTTTTTAGGGCATATAATTTCTAAGGATGGGCTTGCAGTAGATCCAGCTAAGATTGAGGCTATAACTACGTGGCAGAGTCCGAAAACCGTTGCAGAAATTAGAAGTTTTGTTGGCTTGGCCGGTTATTATAGAAGGTTCGTGAAGGACTTTTCCAAAATAGTCGCCCCTTTGACTAAGTTGACACGAAAGAACGAACCATTTGTGTGGTCCGCAGAGTGTGAATCAAGTTTCCAACTGCTTAAGGAGAAGTTAACCTCAGCCCCGATCTTATCCCTGCCAGAAGGGAGTGGCGGATTTGTTATCTATACAGATGCTTCAGGGATTGGGCTAGGGTGTGTACTCATGCAGAATGGAAAGGTAATAGCATACGGATCTCGCCAATTGAAGGAACATGAGAAAAACTATGCTGTACATGACTTGGAATTGGCTGCAGTAATTTTCGCGCTGAAGATGTGGAGACATTACTTATATGGAGAGAAATTTGAAGTCCATAGTGATCATCGTAGTCTCCAGTATCTGTTTTCGCAGCATGATCTTAACATGAGACAGCGCAGGTGGTTAGAATTCATAAAGGATTATGACTTTCCGATTAGATACTTCCCTGGAAAAGGGAATGTAGTAGCTGATGCTTTAAGCAGGAAATCCACCACCGAGTTGGCAGCCTTGTGTGGTGAATGGTCTCTAGTGGAGGAATTCCGAGATCTGGACGTGGAAGCTGAATTCGTAGATGATAAGGTCATGTTAGTGGCTATGTCAGTCTTCGAACCCACTTTGATGCAGCAGATCAAGGAGAGACAGTTTGAAGACCCGGAGTTTGTCAAGATTCGTGATCATATTTCTGAGAAACCGGATTTCAGGATTGTAGACGGTGTGTTGTACTTTCGAGATCGGCTTTGTGTTCCAGGAGTTCAAAATCATAACCTCAAAAGGGCAATTATGACTGAAGCACACCATGCCCGGTATTCCATGCACCCAGGGAGTACAAAGATGTACCGGAATCTACATGGCAGGTTTTGGTGGAATAACATGAAGAGGGACATAGCGGGCTTTGTAGCTAAATGCCTTACCTGCCAACGAGTGAAGGCTGAGCACAGGAAGCCTCCCGGTTTGTTACACCCTCTATCAATTCCTAAATGGAAATGGGAGAATCTGACGATGGATTTTGTTTCCGGACTACCTCGAACAAGTAGACACCATGATGTAGTGTGGGTGATTGTCGACCGACTAACAAAATCAGCCCACTTCATTCCCATCAAGAAAGGAATGAAATTTCAGGAAGTGGCCAAGATTTTCATTGATGAGATTGTACGGCTACATGGTACCCCGGTCTCAATTGTGTCCGACCGAGATAGTAGGTTCGTGTCTTCCTTTTGGCAGTCTTTCCAGACGTCTTTAGGCACTAAACTCAGTTTTAGCACGGCTTACCATCCTCAAACAGATGGGCAATCGGAACGAACGATACAGACCCTGGAAGATATGCTACGAGCTAGCGTTATGGATTTCGGAAAGGAGTGGGATGAGCACCTCTCCTTGTGCGAATTTGCATATAATAACAGCTTTCACGCGAGCATCGGTATGGCCCCATTTGAAGCCTTGTATGGACGAAAGTGCCGTACGCCAGTCTGCTGGGAAGAAGTTGGGGTTAGGAGTTTTCATGGACCCACTCTGGTAGCGGATACAGCAGAGAAGGTACAAAAAGTGCAAGATAGACTGAGAACTGCACGATCGCGCCAGAAAAGTTATGCAGATAACCGACGCCGGCCCCTCGAGTTCCAGATGGGAGACAGAGTCTTCCTAAAGGTTTCCCCAATGAAGGGTACTATCAGGTTTGGCCAGAAGGGTAAACTTGCTCCTCGGTTCGTCGGGCCTTTTGAGATACAGAGTAGAGTGGGAGACTTAGCTTATCGGCTGGAGCTGCCACCCTCGCTTGCAGGGGTTCATAATGTGTTCCATGTATCAATGCTCCGGAAATACCTCCCAGATCCTTCACATGTTCTTGAGTTGGATGATATACAGGTAAGGCCTGATGTGAGCTATGAAGAGAGACCCCTTCGTATCATTGACACTAAGGAACAGGTGCTACGTACACGAACGATCAAATGGGTCAAGGTGTTATGGAATCACCATGGACAAGAAGAGGCCACTTGGGAACTCGAGGATCAAATTCGGGTGAAATATCCAGAGCTACTACCTAAGGTACGTGCATTCGGAGGACCGAATGATCTTAGTGGGGGAGGATGTAAGGACCCGAACCCTCACTAATCCTAATTATGTTAATTAATCATGTTTCCTATTGATTAAGACTTGTTGAGGGTCAATTTAGTGTGAATTATTGGGTTTGGACCCCCAATTAAATAGCTAAGGGCTTTTTCGTAAATTGTCCTTATACCTCTAGGTTACCTCGTCCATCTCCTTATGTGTGATTTATCGTGTAGATCACCTTTTGTGTTGGGCCCGAGTTAATCCGGACTCATCTTAAGCCAATTGGGGGCCCTTCTGGACTAAACTGAAATTTCTAGAAACAAGTGGGCTTGTGTGCAAATTCAGGAAAACATGTTTAAAAAGGAGAAACTAACGTCCATCTCCTTCTTTCTGTCGTTCTCTTGGCTGGAGTTTCTGTTTTCTGGGTTTCTTCTTCTCACCTTGATTTCAATCAAAGTATTGTGGGCTTTTGGGAGTGTGCATGCACGAGGGATGGAATCCACCCACATTCTTCTTCTTCCTTGATCCCTTTTTCTTCCACTATATGCTGGTGTAGAGTGATCTCTCCTCCAAGAGTGATCTCTCCTCCAAGTTACAGCGATACAAGGTAAGGAATAGGTTCCATCTTGTCTTCTTGGGTTTGTTGGAATCATAAAGACTTCGTTATTGACTTGCATGTGGATTCTTCCACATTTTGGGCTTATGTGTAGAGAACCCATTAGAGAACCCATTACAGTACAGAGAGCTTTCATCTGAGCATACAGCAAGAAAGATCTAGGAAGGGCTAAACACGGTAACAAGGCAAGTACTAAGTTATATGTATTGCATGCATGGTGGAGTGTGGATAATATGAGCTAAGTAGTGCATTTCAACCTTCCCATCATTCTCTGTCATTGTTAATTGATGCAAATGTGATGTGAGTAGAATGGAATGATAAGAAGGGATTAGGAGGTGTGTGAGTATGGGATACTCTCAAGACACTTCAATTGAGCTACAGAACCCCCTTATAAGATAGTTCTGTAGTGATCCCGCACAGAAAATCGAGCTACAGAACTGTATTTAGATTTTCTGAAGCTTACGGCGAAGCTACGGCTAAGCCGTGAGCTCTTACGGCTCAATGTCCAGAGAGCAGTAAAATGAGATTTTGTACTACGGCTCACTTACGGCTAAGCCGTGAAATCTACTACGGCTGAGCCGTACCCAGCCCGTAGCCTAGCCGTAGGCCTTTCTACGGCGAACTCTCCAGAGAGCTCACAGACCCAGTTCCTTCTACGGCTTGCATACGGCTGCACCGTGAAATACCCTACGGCTACGCCGTGACCTCCCCGTGACCAAGCCGCAGGCTTAGCTCGGCTAAGCCGAAGGACAATATACGGTTGAACCGTAACCACACCGAAAGTCCGGATGAACTGTGAACCCCCTCTCGGCTAAGCCGTAACCCTGTATACGGCTAAGCCGTAAGAACCCAGTGAACATAAGATGTTAGGAATCTCAATGATTTGGTAGGGCTTTAGTCATGGTACCCTCTATACCTCCACTTGGCCATTGGTAATTATACGTTGGAATGAATGAAGGATTCCCCAATGGCAAGTCATGGATGTTGGCATGAGAAGGGTGTTCCGTATACACAATGTAATACCCAGAAGTGGTAACACAACGACACCGAACAGCTCATGTGTACCTCGTGCTGAATGTCCCTGGGGAATCAGGAGACTGTTTTATCGAAATGCATCCATATTGATACATTACACTACCTTCGACATAACTGATATCGAATTTACTTCCCCAGCAAAACCCGAGGCAATCCAGACCGGAGCTTCTAATGAGTGTGTGTCTGACAAGCCAGAGCTTCTATTGAGTGTGTGCTTGCTAGCCAAGGGTGTAGCTGAGGCTCGGGCCTTGTAGCCCACCTGCATGTGTTTCGTTTAAGTATTCGTTGTTTCATGGTTATCTATTCATTATATATGTTATGATTTGTATGATTGACCCCGAGTCGGCACCACTTGGCTTCTGCCCTTTGGGTATTATATGTCACCACTGCAGTAGGTTTACGGAGGGGTTGTCGACGCTCCTCGGGAAGCTAGCTTGATCCCCTAGCGACCCATATGTTATGTATGCTCCCGTTGGGAGAATAGAGCATCGTGGTTGCCAATCAGTATGTATAATATTAAGTTTCACTCATGCATCATGTTTAGTGATTGTTCTTGCTAATGTATTACGTTATATTAGTTTCCTATGCTTAGTACTTGCTTAACCGTCGTGTTAACAGTGTTACCCTTGGTATTGCAGATTCAGCACCCGCTCCCGACCCGAACACTGACGCGGCCCCGGAAGATACCCCAACGGTACCTCGGGGTGTAGGTGAATGGATGGATGGCGACGTTTACTACTAGCCATCCTACGAAGAGCGTTTCTCTGGGATATTATGTTGAAGACTTTTGTATCACCTTTAAGAACTGGTTTTGGGAATGTATATAAAGGACTATAACACTATTGTATGTAAATATGTTTTAATAGACTATGAACTTTATGTGCTCCTGATGATTACCGAGTATTTCACAGGTTCTCGATTATGATAATTTATGGTTGTACGTGTGTCAGTATACCTCACACGTTCCTGTGGAATCTCCCTTGTAGGAATTCGTGCAAAATTCTTCAGGGCACGGTTTTCTACGGGATTACGTATCCACGCCCTGGGGGCCCACTCAAATCCCCAAATTCCCGGGATTGGGGCGTGACAAGACCAGCAGGTGATCTTACAGCCTCGAGAGAGTGACCCGAATGCCCTCTATGGGAAATTTCGCAAGCGAGGAGCTATTGAGTTCTATGGGACCGAAGAGCCATTGACGGCGGAACAGTGGTTAGAACAGACGGAGGATGTCTTTGAGACTGTTGTGTGCACGAACCGGCAGAAGGTCGGACTAGCAACTTCTATGTTTAGAGACGTCGCAAAGACATGGTGGAAGAGCGTGAAAGATTCATACAGAGATATTCCTAGTGCGACGGTTTGGGAGATGTTCAAGCAACAGTTCAGGAGGAAGTTCATCCCGGCTCATGTGTTTCGAGCCAAGGAGGTTGAGTTCCTAGCTCTCCGTCAGCAGCAGATGACAGTAGCAGAATACGTGAACAAGTTTATGCAGTTGTCGCATTTTGCTCCGGACATGATCAATACTGAAGAAAGGAAGGTGAACCGGTTTGTTGAAGGTTTGCATCCCCGGTACATGCACCACGTGACAGCGTTTCAACGTCCGGCTACATTCGATGACGCAGTGGACAGGGCCTATTCCGCTGAGGCCATCCACCAAGCTGCGAGAGCCGTTGAGCCCAAGCGACAGCCGCCCTTCAGTGCACGAGGACAAGTACAGAAGAAGACCAAAGGCCAGCAGAGTACTTCTAGTTCCAGTGGAGTGACTTGTGGGTATTGTGGTAGGAACCACACGACTGAAGCTTGTTGGAGGAAGGCCGGTGCTTGTTTCATTTGTGGTTCGAGGGAGCATATGATCGCCAATTGTCCTCGACATCGAGCCTCCGGTGCAGCTCCATCTGGCCCTACTTCCGGTGCAGTTCCTAGCAGACTCAGTGCACCTACAGCTCCGAGCAAGCCACAGTCAGCTCATCCAGGCTCGAGACAGTCTCGCCAGACAGCCCGTGCTTACGCTGCTACTCACGAGAGTGCCGAGGATCCACAGGTGGTTGCAGGTACTGTTTTGATTTCGCGCGTCGAGGCTTTAGCTTTGTTCGACTCGGGGTCTACACGGTCTTATGTAGCACCTCATTTTGCCGAGCGGTTACCTCAGCCGTCTAAGCCGTTGCCATATGTGTTGGTTGTATCCACCCCAGTTGGCAAGCGAGTGGAGTGTAGTATGTACTACCCCATTGCGACGTGCAGATTGCAGGTCATCAGTTACCTGTTGATTTGATCCTGTTGTCGATGCTGGACTTCGACGTGATCCTTGGTATGGATTGGCTCGCTCGATATCGTGCCTGTGTTAACTGTTACAACAGGACGATCTTCTTCGATTTAGGTAAGGGCTTCCGTTTCGAGGGCAGTCAGCAGAGATGCCCCAGACGTGTGATCTCGGCGTGTAAGGCAGATCGCTTGATCCGCCGAGGGTGTGAAGGCTTCATTGCCTTTATCTCAGCGAAGAAGGAGACGAAGCATCTAGGTGAGATCCAGGTGGTCTGTGACTTCCCCGATATCTTCCCAGACGATGTGCCAGACTTACCCCCGGTTCGAGATGTGGAGTTCGCCATTGAGCTTGTTCCCGGCACGGCACCGATCAGCAAGGCTCCGTATCGCATGGCCCCAGCAGAGTTGTCAGAGTTGAAGAAGCAATTACAGGAGCTTTTGGATAAGGGTTTCATTCGCCCGAGCGTTTCACCTTGGGGAGCACCAGTCTTGTTTGTCAAGAAGAAGGATGGTACTTTTCGGATGTGCATAGACTACCGCCAGCTGAACAAAGTGACTATCAAGAACAAGTACCCCCTACCCAGGATTGATGAGTTGTTTGACCAACTTCAGGGTGCAACCTATTTTTCGAAGATTGATTTGAGGTCTGGATATCACCAGTTGAGGGTCAAAGAAGATGATATTCCTAAAACTGCCTTCAGGACTCGTTATGGTCATTATGAATTCCTCGTGATGCCTTTTGGACTAACCAACGCACCTGCAGCTTTTATGGCATTGATGAATCAGATCTTTGCTCCTTTCTTGGACCAGTTCGTAGTTGTGTTTATTGATGACATACTGATCTATTCTAAGTCAGCAGAGGAGCATAGGGAGCATTTGAGAAAAGCCTTGTCGTTGTTGAGAGAACATCGATTGTTTGCTAAGTTGTCGAAGTGTGATTTTTGGCTTGAGCAGGTGGCATTTTTAGGTCATATCATTTCACGAGAGGGATTGGCAGTTGATCCATCTAAAGTAGAGGCAGTGGTGAATTGGCCTAGCCCCAAGACAGTGACAGAGGTTCGCAGTTTCCTTGGTCTAGCAGGTTACTATCATCGATTTGTCCAGGACTTTGCTAAGATCTCTTCTCCTTTGACGCAGTTGACCAGGAAGAATGTACCATTTGATTGGACTGAGGAGTGTGAAGCCAGCTTCCAGATTTTGAAAGAGAAGTTGACTACGGTCCCAGTGTTAGCCTTGCCAGATGGTAGTGAAGGATTCGTGGTTTATTCAGATGCTTCTCGAGTTGGTTTAGGCTGTGTGTTGATGCAGCATGGGAAGGTTATTGCATATGGATCGAGACAGTTGCGAGAACATGAGAAGAATTACGCCACCCATGATTTAGAGTTGGCAGCCATCGTGTTTGCGTTGAAGCTGTGGAGACATTATCTGTATGGTGTGCAGTTTGAGGTTCGTTCTGACCACCACAGTTTACAGTACTTATTCACCCAGCAGGAGCTGAACATGAGACAGCGGAGATGGCTTGAGCTTATTAAGGATTATGACTTCCCGATCAAATATCAGCCAGGCAAGGGGAATGTGGTGGCAGATGCGCTCAGCGGGAAAGCAGAGTCAGTGCAGCTTTTGAGCAGTTTCCTCTTAGAGTTCCATGGTCTCCCTGTTGAAGTTAAACTAGTGGATGAGTGCGTGACTTTGGCTAGTACGCTAGTGTTTCAGCCTGAGATGATTCAGCAGATAAAAGACAGGCAGTTTGAAGATCTAACCTTGAAGCGCATTCGAGACCACATTGGAGACCGACCCGATTTCAGACTCGAGGATGGTGTACTCTACTTTCGGAGTAGGTTGTGCGTGCCAGCAGTTGATGACTTCAAGGAGAAGCTGATGAACGAAGCGCATTACGCTCGCTACGCGATGCATCCAGGCAGCACCAAGATGTTTCGGAATCTCAAAGATCGCTTCTGGTGGAACAACATGAAGAGAGAAGTCGCAGGATTTGTTGCTCGCTGTTTGACATGCCAGAAGGTGAAGGCAGATCATCAGAGACCGCCAGGCTCGTTGCATCCTTTGCATATACCGCAGTGGAAGTGGGAACACATCACCATGGACTTCGTTTCCGGGTTACCGCCGACGAGCAGGAAGAACAACGCCATTTGGGTGATTGTAGATCGATTGACGAAGTCAGCCCATTTCATTCCTTTTCGGAAGGGTATGACATTTTCAGAGATGGCTAGGAAGTTCGTGGATGAGATCGTCAGGCTCCATGGTACCCCCGTGTCGATTGTATCCGATCGTGACAGCCGTTTTGTTTCCTCTTTCTGGAGAGCATTCCAAGAGGCTTTGGGTACGAAGTTGAGTTTCAGCACGACATACCACCCACAGACGGATGGGCAATCAGAGCGGACGATTCAGACTTTGGAGGATATGTTGCGAGCCAGTGTGTTGAGCTACGAGAAAGAATGGGATCTTCATCTATCGTTGTGCGAGTTCGCCTACAACAACAGTTTCCACGAGAGCATTGGGATGGCACCATATGAAGCATTGTACGGGAAGAAGTGCAGGAACCTGGTATGTTGGGAAGAAGTTGGAACCCGCAGTTTTCACGGACCGACGATCATTGCCGAGACTACGGAGAAGGTACAGAAAGCCATTGAGAACTTGAAAGTTGCTCGGTCGAGACAGAAGAGTTATGCAGACACCCGCAGACGACCCTTAGAGTTTCAGGTTGGCGAGTGGGTTTTTCTGAAGGTCTCTCCGATGAAGGGTACGATCCGTTTCGGCCAGAAAGGCAAGTTAGCTCCACGCTATGTCGGACCGTTCGAGATCAAGAGTTGAATTGGTGATTTGGCCTATCGATTAGAGCTTCCCGAGATGTTTTCAGGAGTGCACAACGTTTTCCACGTTTCGATGCTTCGGAAATATGTTCATGATCCCTCCCATGTCATTCGTTACGACGAGGTTCAGATTCAGCCGAGTGCTGCATACGTTGAGCGACCGCTCCGTATCGTGGGAACCCGAGAGCAGATACTCTGCACCAGGACAATTCGGTGGGTCAAAGTGCTTTGGGAGCATCACAGTCCCGATGAGGCTACTTGGGAGTTAGAAGAGCAGATGGCACGCCAGTATCCCGATTTGTTTTCCCAGGTATGAGTGAGTTAGTGTTCATTCCGAGGGCGGAATGATTCTCAAGTAGGGGAGGATGTAACACTCCGACCCAGCTTGACCTCGTTTAGCGGTTAGTTAATCTTGTTTTCGTTGTTAATCGTGTTTTGTTTGTGTTTTGTTTTCGTTACGGGTCATGGATAGGTAGTTGGGTTGAGTTTGACCTGGATTAAGTAGACCAAGCCCTTTTTCGTAATTTTAGCTTTCCTTAGGCATGGTCATTTTTGCATCATCTTGATGTCAACACGTGTCTTTCGTTGAGCTCGTTAACTTTCGTAACTACGTCATTTGCAACCGAGGTCGTGTGATTCGTTTGGACCCGAGTTTGACTCAAACTGAAAATACACTTTTCACTTGGCCTTCATTGCAATTTGGACAGCCCATTGACTTGTATAAGTACATCCATCGACCAACTCATGCTCTCTCTCTTGTTCTCTCTCGTTTTCTCTCAAGTTTCTTCCACTGCACGTGGAGTTCTCCCTCCTTCACTTGATTTCTCTCCATCGATCAAGCTTGTGGTTCTTGCATGTGCAATTGAGGTGAGTGGAAGTCTTCCATTCTTCTCATCTCCGTTCTCTATCTCTTCTCCTTCTTGCTTCTTTGCATGGTGTGTCTGTGTGTTGTGGATTTCTCTCCATCTCTCATGCATGCATTTCGTTTTGCTTGTGTTAGGTTGTGTTTGGATCCAAGGGCTACCATTGTGCATTTGAATTTCCAATTGAGGCAAGTATAACCATAGTGTGAGAACCCATGTTGGTATGCTTTTGATTTGCTTAGTTTGACATGAATTGATTTGGAAACAAGTGTTTACAGCCCATTTGATACTCATTGGTTCAGTACTTGTATATTTCCATTGATGAATTGCATTTTTGATGCTTTCCCAGACATTCTGTACAGGTTTCAGGAATTTGAATTCGTACAGGTACGGCTAAGCCGTATGCTTCTTACGGCTCACAATCCAGAGAGGAGAAAAACCCAGTTTTCCTCTACGGCTAGGGCACGGCTAAGCCGTGGATTGCCTTACGGCTAAGCCGAAGCCCAGCCGTGGCCCAGCCGTAGAACAATACAGGGTGCAATTTCTGAAATAACTGAGAGTCAGCAAATGACAGACCTTCTACGGTTCAGATACGGCCAAGCCGTAGACCACACACGGCTAAGCCGTAGCACACACACGGCTAAGCCGTAACCACACATGAAGAATAAGGCTAGGTGTAAAGATAAGACCTATATGACCTTCATGATAGAATGTAGAGCACCTAGACTTGCCCAACGGAATGTGATACTACGCGTGAATGATCTCGAGGGCTGCGAATCATTCATGTTCGTTATCCGGATGTTAAGCACCTCCCCATGGGTGTTAGTTTAAGGGACTTCGTGCACCGCCCGATTCAAGGCAACACTAGACAACGGTGTATCGAATAACTTAAAACTACATCATCATGCACGGTTAGAAACACCGGATAATTAGATTAGAATTGGTTTGTAACTTAAGATGATTCGATTCACATGATTCGTTGCATAACATATTGCATTCGATCATTGATCTCAACTCTCTAACATGATTACGTATGTTTCGTTACTTTCACATTGTGGTTTAATTACCCTGAGTATGCATGTATGATGTGTTCATTCACGGATCTGCACGTATGATAAGTTGTCTCGATCTACTCAGGATTTTCATGATTGACTCCGTATGGTCAGGCACTACTTAGCCTCAGCCTTAGGATCCCGACGGGGTGAATTCGGTATAGTTTATATGGACCTACTGCAGTATGGATTTGTCTTGGGGAACCGGACCCCAGGAAACCGAGACCCATTGTACCCTGGCCCGGACAATGGTGTTCTTTGCATGTTACAAGATCCCTCTTTTGGGAGCATATGGTAATGTAGTAGCCACTAGTCATGTACACAGCATGTTATCCTTGATTCACGCAGCATATTTCTTTCTTGCATAATAGCCTAGTATACGAAAATGCCTTCTTTAATAACATGATGTTCTTTATTCTATTAGACACAGCGTGTGTTAACTTGCTGTAGTTTATACTTTGCTGAATCGTCGTATTCACAGTTGTTTTTGGTGTTGCAGGCCCAGATCCCCCTGCCGAACCCTCGCCAGTCGGCCAGGCTTCAGATGAGACCCCCGGGGCCCCATCAGGCCTAGAGGAGTGGATGTGATCACTCCACGGGAGAGCGTCCATGGCATGCATCATTTGGAGTCTTGTTTTGTGGATTTTCAGACTTGTATTTGGCATGACATGTCATTATTGTATATATTCTTTTGTTCTGTTTGTAAAACTTTCCTATGTAATTATGTCAGTCCTTTCTTTGTATCCTCTTCTTGCACTGTTAGTTTTATGTTTCTGATATTTACAGCTTCCGCGTATTTGCTTGGCACGTGTGAATGTTCCCTTGTGCGTGTGCATTTAGACTCGGTCTACGTGTGCATGCACGGGAGTACGTGTGTCATTAGGTTTGGCTTTTGCTAACCCCCGAACCCTGGGCTCGGGTTGTGACATACGTATTGTATGGTATCAGAGCATTCCTTGCTCATTCCTTGTGTTAGATGATAAGCATGTAGGCATGTAGGATCGTGGTGAGAATACGATTACTTTTTGTGATCTTTCTAGATTTTGGGGCTTGTTGGGCGCTATTGTTTTGTGTTCGTGTCTGACTCTTTCCATTTTACAGGATGGCATCAGGTTCGGGTTCTCAGCAGAACGCCGGAAATAACGAGAGCGGATCTGCACCGTCACCGCAGACACCGAATACAGATGAACGTATCCTTATGCTATTCCAGTCCCTTCAGGCACAATCGCAGTCGATGCAGAACTTGCAAGCCCAAGTTACCACCATGTTAGACCGACAAAGCCAAGTCCCAGCTCAGTCACATGTAGACCAGCAGGTGATCTCACAGCCTCGAGAGAGTGACCCGAATGCCCTCTATGGGAAATTTCGCAAGCGAGGAGCTATTGAGTTCTATGGGACCGAAGAGCCATTGAAGGCGGAACAGTGGTTAGAACAGACGGAGGATGTCTTTGAGACTGTTGTGTGCACGAACCGGCAGAAGGTCGGACTAGCAACTTCTATGTTTAGAGACGTCGCAAAGACATGGTGGAAGAGCGTGAAAGATTCATACAGAGATATTCCTAGTGCGACGGTTTGGGAGATGTTCAAGCAACAGTTCAGGAGGAAGTTCATCCCGGCTCATGTGTTTCGAGCCAAGGAGGTTGAGTTCCTAGCTCTCCGTCAGCAGCAGATGACAGTAGCAGAATACGTGAACAAGTTTATGCAGTTGTCGCATTTTGCTCCGGACATGATCAATACTGAAGAAAGGAAGGTGAACCGGTTTGTTGAAGGTTTGCATCCCCGGTACATGCACCACGTGACAGCGTTTCAACGTCCGGCTACATTCGATGACGCAGTGGACAGGGCCTATTCCGCTGAGGCCATCCACCAAGCTGCGAGAGCCGTTGAGCCCAAGCGACAGCCGCCCTTCAGTGCACGAGGACAAGTACAGAAGAAGACCAAAGGCCAACAGAGTACTTCTAGTTCCAGTGGAGTGACTTGTGGGTATTGTGGTAGGAACCACACGACTGAAGCTTGTTGGAGGAAGGCCGGTGCTTGTTTCATTTGTGGTTCGAGGGAGCATATGATCGCCAATTGTCCTCGACATCGAGCCTCCGGTGCAGCTCCATCTGGCCCTACTTCCGGTGCAGTTCCTAGCAGACCCAGTGCACCTACAGCTCCGAGCAAGCCACAGTCAGCTCATCCAGGCTCGAGACAGTCTCGCCAGACAGCCCGTGCTTACGCTGCTACTCACGAGAGTGCCGAGGATCCACAGGTGGTTGCAGGTACTGTTTTGATTTCGCGCGTCGAGGCTTTAGCTTTGTTCGACTCGGGGTCTACACGGTCTTATGTAGCACCTCATTTTGCCGAGCGGTTACCTCAGCCGTCTAAGCCGTTGCCATATGTGTTGGTTGTATCCACCCCAGTTGGCAAGCGAGTGGAGTGTAGTATGTACTACCCCCATTGCGACGTGCAGATTGCAGGTCATCAGTTACCTGTTGATTTGATCCTGTTGTCGATGCTGGACTTCGACGTGATCCTTGGTATGGATTGGCTCGCTCGATATCGTGCCTGTGTTAACTGTTACAACAGGACGATCTTCTTCGATTTAGGTAAGGGCTTCCGTTTCGAGGGCAGTCAGCAGAGATGCCCCAGACGTGTGATCTCGGCGTGTAAGGCAGATCGCTTGATCCGCCGAGGGTGTGAAGGCTTCATTGCCTTTATCTCAGCGAAGAAGGAGACGAAGCAGCTAGGTGAGATCCAGGTGGTCTGTGACTTCCCCGATATCTTCCCAGACGATGTGCCAGACTTACCCCCGGTTCGAGATGTGGAGTTCGCCATTGAGCTTGTTCCCGTCACGGCACCGATCAGCAAGGCTCCGTATCGCATGGCCCCAGCAGAGTTGTCAGAGTTGAAGAAGCAATTACAGGAGCTTTTGGATAAGGGTTTCATTCGCCCGAGCGTTTCACCTTGGGGAGCACCAGTCTTGTTTGTCAAGAAGAAGGATGGTACTTTTCGGATGTGCATAGACTACCGCCAGCTGAACAAAGTGACTATCAAGAACAAGTACCCCCTACCCAGGATTGATGAGTTGTTTGACCAACTTCAGGGTGCAACCTATTTTTCGAAGATTGATTTGAGGTCTGGATATCACCAGTTGAGGGTCAAAGAAGATGATATTCCTAAGACTGCCTTCAGGACTCGTTATGGTCATTATGAATTCCTCGTGATGCCTTTTGGACTAACCAACGCACCTGCAGCTTTTATGGCATTGATGAATCAGATCTTTGCTCCTTTCTTGGACCAGTTCGTAGTTGTGTTTATTGATGACATACTGATCTATTCTAAGTCAGCAGAGGAGCATAGGGAGCATTTGAGAAAAGCCTTGTCGTTGTTGAGAGAACATCGATTGTTTGCTAAGTTGTCGAAGTGTGATTTTTGGCTTGAGCAGGTGGCATTTTTAGGTCATATCATTTCACGAGAGGGATTGGCAGTTGATCCATCTAAAGTAGAGGCAGTGGTGAATTGGCCTAGCCCCAAGACAGTGACAGAGGTTCGCAGTTTCCTTGGTCTAGCAGGTTACTATCATCGATTTGTCCAGGACTTTGCTAAGATCTCTTCTCCTTTGACGCAGTTGACCAGGAAGAATGTACCATTTGATTGGACTGAGGAGTGTGAAGCCAGCTTCCAGATTTTGAAAGAGAAGTTGACTACGGTCCCAGTGTTAGCCTTGCCAGATGGTAGTGAAGGATTCGTGGTTTATTCAGATGCTTCTCGAGTTGGTTTAGGCTGTGTGTTGATGCAGCATGGGAAGGTTATTGCATATGGATCGAGACAGTTGCGAGAACATGAGAAGAATTACGCCACCCATGATTTAGAGTTGGCAGCCATCGTGTTTGCGTTGAAGCTGTGGAGACATTATCTGTATGGTGTGCAGTTTGAGGTTCGTTCTGACCACCACAGTTTACAGTACTTATTCACCCAGCAGGAGCTGAACATGAGACAGCGGAGATGGCTTGAGCTTATTAAGGATTATGACTTCCCGATCAAATATCAGCCAGGCAAGGGGAATGTGGTGGCAGATGCGCTCAGCGGGAAAGCAGAGTCAGTGCAGCTTTTGAGCAGTTTCCTCTTAGAGTTCCATGGTCTCCCTGTTGAAGTTAAACTAGTGGATGAGTGCGTGACTTTGGCTAGTACGCTAGTGTTTCAGCCTGAGATGATTCAGCAGATAAAAGACAGGCAGTTTGAAGATCTAACCTTGAAGCGCATTCGAGACCACATTGGAGACCGACCCGATTTCAGACTCGAGGATGGTGTACTCTACTTTCGGAGTAGGTTGTGCGTGCCAGCAGTTGATGACTTCAAGGAGAAGCTGATGAACGAAGCGCATTACGCTCGCTACGCGATGCATCCAGGCAGCACCAAGATGTTTCGGAATCTCAAAGATCGCTTCTGGTGGAACAACATGAAGAGAGAAGTCGCAGGATTTGTTGCTCGCTGTTTGACATGCCAGAAGGTGAAGGCAGATCATCAGAGACCGCCAGGCTCGTTGCATCCTTTGCATATACCGCAGTGGAAGTGGGAACACATCACCATGGACTTCGTTTCCGGGTTACCGCCGACGAGCAGGAAGAACAACGCCATTTGGGTGATTGTAGATCGATTGACGAAGTCAGCCCATTTCATTCCTTTTCGGAAGGGTATGACATTTTCAGAGATGGCTAGGAAGTTCGTGGATGAGATCGTCAGGCTCCATGGTACCCCCGTGTCGATTGTATCCGATCGTGACAGCCGTTTTGTTTCCTCTTTCTGGAGAGCATTCCAAGAGGCTTTGGGTACGAAGTTGAGTTTCAGCACGACATACCACCCACAGACGGATGGGCAATCAGAGCGGACGATTCAGACTTTGGAGGATATGTTGCGAGCCAGTGTGTTGAGCTACGAGAAAGAATGGGATCTTCATCTATCGTTGTGCGAGTTCGCCTACAACAACAGTTTCCACGAGAGCATTGGGATGGCACCATATGAAGCATTGTACGGGAAGAAGTGCAGGAACCCGGTATGTTGGGAAGAAGTTGGAACCCGCAGTTTTCACGGACCGACGATCATTGCCGAGACTACGGAGAAGGTACAGAAAGCCATTGAGAACTTGAAAGTTGCTCGGTCGAGACAGAAGAGTTATGCAGACACCCGCAGACGACCCTTAGAGTTTCAGGTTGGCGAGTGGGTTTTTCTGAAGGTCTCTCCGATGAAGGGTACGATCCGTTTCGGCCAGAAAGGCAAGTTAGCTCCACGCTATGTCGGACCGTTCGAGATCAAGAGTCGAATTGGTGATTTGGCCTATCGATTAGAGCTTCCCGAGATGTTTTCAGGAGTGCACAACGTTTTCCACGTTTCGATGCTTCGGAAATATGTTCATGATCCCTCCCATGTCATTCGTTACGACGAGGTTCAGATTCAGCCGAGTGCTGCATACGTTGAGCGACCGCTCCGTATCGTGGGAACCCGAGAGCAGATACTCTGCACCAGGACAATTCGGTGGGTCAAAGTGCTTTGGGAGCATCACAGTCCCGATGAGGCTACTTGGGAGTTAGAAGAGCAGATGGCACGCCAGTATCCCGATTTGTTTTCCCAGGTATGAGTGAGTTAGTGTTCATTCCGAGGGCGGAATGATTCTCAAGTAGGGGAGGATGTAACACTCCGACCCAGCTTGACCTCGTTTAGCGGTTAGTTAATCTTGTTTTCGTTGTTAATCGTGTTTTGTTTGTGTTTTGTTTTCGTTACGGGTCATGGATAGGTAGTTGGGTTGAGTTTGACCTGGATTAAGTAGACCAAGCCCTTTTTCGTAATTTTAGCTTTCCTTAGGCATGGTCATTTTTGCATTATCTTGATGTCAACACGTGTCTTTCGTTGAGCTCGTTAACTTTCGTAACTACGTCATTTGCAACCGAGGTCGTGTGATTCGATTGGACCCGAGTTTGACTCAAACTGAAAATACACTTTTCACTTGGCCTTCATTGCAATTTGGACAGCCCATTGACTTGTATAAGTACATCCATCGACCAACTCATGCTCTCTCTCTTGTTCTCTCTCGTTTTCTCTCAAGTTTCTTCCACTGCACGTGGAGTTCTCCCTCCTTCACTTGATTTCTCTCCATCGATCAAGCTTGTGGTTCTTGCATGTGCAATTGAGGTGAGTGGAAGTCTTCCATTCTTCTCATCTCCGTTCTCTATCTCTTCTCCTTCTTGCTTCTTTGCATGGTGTGTCTGTGTGTTGTGGATTTCTCTCCATCTCTCATGCATGCATGTGGTTTTGCTTGTGTTAGGTTGTGTTTGGATCCAAGGGCTACCATTGTGCATTTGAATTTCCAATTGAGGCAAGTATAACCATAGTGTGAGAACCCATGTTGGTATGCTTTTGATTTGCTTAGTTTGACATGAATTGATTTGGAAACAAGTGTTTACAGCCCATTTGATACTCATTGGTTCAGTACTTGTATATTTCCATTGATGAATTGCATTTTTGATGCTTTCCCAGACATTCTGTACAGGTTTCAGGAATTTGAATTCGTACAGGTACGGCTAAGCCGTATGCTTCTTACGGCTCACAATCCAGAGAGGAGAAAAACCCAGTTTTCCTCTACGGCTAGGGCACGGCTAAGCCGTGGATTGCCTTACGGCTAAGCCGAAGCCCAGCCGTGGCCCAGCCGTAGAACAATACAGGGTGCAATTTCTGAAATAACTGAGAGTCAGCAAATGACAGACCTTCTACGGTTCAGATACGGCCAAGCCGTAGACCACACACGGCTAAGCCGTAGCACACACACGGCTAAGCCGTAACCACACATGAAGAATAAGGCTAGGTGTAAAGATAAGACCTATATGACCTTCATGATAGAATGTAGAGCACCTAGACTTGCCCAACGGAATGTGATACTACGCGTGAATGATCTCGAGGGCTGCGAATCATTCATGTTCGTTATCCGGATGTTAAGCACCTCCCCATGGGTGTTAGTTTAAGGGACTTCGTGCACCGCCCGATTCAAGGCAACACTAGACAACGGTGTATCGAATAACTTAAAACTACATCATCATGCACGGTTAGAAACACCGGATAATTAGATTAGAATTGGTTTGTAACTTAAGATGATTCGATTCACATGATTCGTTGCATAACATATTGCATTCGATCATTGATCTCAACTCTCTAACATGATTACGTATGTTTCGTTACTTTCACATTGTGGTTTAATTACCCTGAGTATGCATGTATGATGTGTTCATTCACGGATCTGCACGTATGATAAGTTGTCTCGATCTACTCAGGATTTTCATGATTGACTCCGTATGGTCAGGCACTACTTAGCCTCAGCCTTAGGATCCCGACGGGGTGAATTCGGTATAGTTTATATGGACCTACTGCAGTATGGATTTGTCTTGGGGAACCGGACCCCAGGAAACCGAGACCCATTGTACCCTGGCCCGGACAATGGTGTTCTTTGCATGTTACAAGATCCCTCTTTTGGGAGCATATGGTAATGTAGTAGCCACTAGTCATGTACACAGCATGTTATCCTTGATTCACGCAGCATATTTCTTTCTTGCATAATAGCCTAGTATACGAAAATGCCTTCTTTAATAACATGATGTTCTTTATTCTATTAGACACAGCGTGTGTTAACTTGCTGTAGTTTATACTTTGCTGAATCGTCGTATTCACAGTTGTTTTTGGTGTTGCAGGCCCAGATCCCCCTGCCGAACCCTCGCCGGTCGGCCAGGCTTCAGATGAGACCCCCGGGGCCCCATCAGGCCTAGAGGAGTGGATGTGATCACTCCACGGGAGAGCGTCCATGGCATGCATCATTTGGAGTCTTGTTTTGTGGATTTTCAGACTTGTATTTGGCATGACATGTCATTATTGTATATATTCTTTTGTTCTGTTTGTAAAACTTTCCTATGTAATTATGTCAGTCCTTTCTTTGTATCCTCTTCTTGCACTGTTAGTTTTATGTTTCTGATATTTACAGCTTCCGCGTACTTGCTTGGCACGTGTGAATGTTCCCTTGTGCGTGTGCATTTAGACTCGGTCTACGTGTGCATGCACGGGAGTACGTGTGTCATTAGGTTTGGCTTTTGCTAACCCCCGAACCCTGGGCTCGGGTTGTGACAATCTGCAACACTCAAACACTTATCATCATCGCCAGCGAGCACCACTACTTCCTGTTCCAAAGTAGCTGTAGTGTTATCACTGTCATTCTTCTTTTCATTGTTGGATCCTTTCTGTTCCTTCATGGCAAAACAATTTTTCCTGACGTGGCCCATCCTGCCACAGAAAAAGCATTTTACTGACTTTTTTTTGCTCTGTGATTCACCGTTAAACTTAGACTGTGATTCACCTCTAGACTTACCACGACCCCCCTTTAGTCCTCTACTCTTACTCCTCCCCCTGTTCTCATTAACAAAGGCCTGTGCATTATCTGTCCCTGCAGATTTCCATCTAGTTTCTTCATTCTGCAGACTACTGGTAACCTGATTCATAGATAACGCACCATCTGGAGTAGAGTTGCTCAAGGAAACAACCAATGTCTCCCATGTATCCGGCAAAGAACTCAGAAGCAATAAAGCTTGCATCTCATCATCAAGGATCATTTTTATAGTGGCTAACTGATTTGCCACACTTTGGAACTCATTGATATGATCTTCGATCTGACCACCATCCTTGAATTTCATGTTCACAAGCTCTCTGATCAAGAAGGTTTTGTTCACTGAGGTCTTTTTATCATACATTGCTTCTAGCTTTTTCCAAAGGGTATTCGCATTGGTTTCATTAGACACGTGGTGAAATATACTGTTATCAACCCACTGTTTGATGTGACCAATCACTTTTCTATGCAATTTGTTCCAGTCAGCATCTTGCATATCTTTCGGTCGGGCACTATCCCCCTCAATGGGATCATAGAGGTCTTTACAATAGAGAATATCCTCCATCTTTGGTTTCCAGATCAACCAATTGGAATGGTTGAGCTTAACCATGGTAGTATTGATAATATTGTTCTCCATCTTAATCAAATTAAGCAACAGGGAAAAACAAATAACTAACACTGACCTCAACTCCTGCACCACGCTGTAGATCTCATCAACACGAGCACGCTGGAAGAAACGGATCTGAAATCCGACTCCGGATGGCTCCGATATCGCAAAAATGGTTTTCTACGCTCCAGATTTGGTCAAACTCCTTGTTGACCGTCAAACAGCCCATCTTCTTCCACTAACACGTAGATCTGCTCGAAACGAGTTCGTAGGTGCAAACGGATCTCCGATCGGACTTCGGATGATCAGGATATCGTAGAAACAAACTTCTACCGTTAATCTGGTCAACTCTGGCCGTTGAGCCTCTGTCCGATGACGTGGGCCCCCGGGAGTGCATCATCAAGTCCACTTGTAATCAGTTTTGATTATCAATAAAGTTGCTTTGTGAGTATTTCTTCACTTATTTTGTTTTGTTGTGCTTTATTGTTGTTGTTTAAGGAATTGTTGATTCAGAAGTAAGAGAGTCAAAAGTCTTAATACTTAGTTGTGTGTTTGTTATTATTGAGAAATTTTAATCATATTCTGCCCGGAGCGCAGAGGTAGCCATTGTTATCGCCGTTGTTAAGCCGTGTGAAGGCATTTTAAGGCGTGTTGTTACTGTGTAAATCCTCAAAGCGTTAGATACTCGTGGTGGATTTGGTTAAAATAACTCGGTAATACAAATTATGGCTAAGGTTATTACGAAGCTTGTACTTTCTTCTTCCTCAACATCAAATTCCTTATCTTCCATGTCTATTAAAAATAGTGAAGAAATTAGTTATAATGATTTAGATCAAGTTATCTGTGACTGGACAATTTCAACTGTTCAAAAACATGAAGTTTATAAAATGGGAAGTCTTCAATTAAAATCAAGTTATAAAATAAAAACTATTGAATGAACTGAATCCATTACTAGCAATATTCAGCATCTTTCTTTAATTAAGCCCCAAGAAATACAAGAATATGCTAAAACATATAATTATATCCATTTTGGCTTGGTGCAAGTTGCTCTAAAGCCTCTAATAAGACTTAGACTGAGAACAAAAACTCTCATGTATGTTCAAGATACAAGACATAAAAAATTCAGTGATTCATTAATAAGAATAGTTGAATCAAGTTTGGCTAATGGCCCTACTTTCTTCAACTGTTTTCTCAATTTCTCTGTTTTTCTTACAGATCCAGGTGCACATGAAGCCCTCACTTTAGCCATCCAGACAAAAGGTTTTGATATGAATCCTCATAATCAAAATCTCGCCCTCATTTATAGAGTTTATTATAAACTCATGAATTCAGTTGTTCTAGGCATAGCCTATTTTAAACAAGCCAGAGGTATGACTACCTTATTCCAAACCAATTTAAAAAATAAAGTTAATATTCCCAAACTCATCCAATGGAATGATGTTAATTTATCAGGTAAATGGCTTTTAGAAAATGCTCAACCAGAAAAACCTAAAGAAAATCAAGACATTGAAAACATAATTGAACATGAAGATGGAAGTGTTGAAATAAATTTCCAAACAGATTTTCGAAATTCAACTCCTACAGTTTATCAACCCTCTAAAAAGTCTTATTCTCATCCTCCTTCTGTTGTAGGATCTTCCATACAGGAACCACCTCATATAAATTTAAGGCCTACAGGACTTGTTTATCCTTCTTATCAAGCTCCTCCATCTCATACATGCAGTCCCTCAGAAGCTGATTTCAATATAAATGTTATTAAAAGTTTTGAAATTGATAAAGAAATGTTAAAAAAGAATTTAGCCGCTCATCCTTTGACAAAAGCTTTCTTTAAAAATATTTCTCCAGAACATAAAGACTTCTTAAAAGAAAAGTGGTATAAATATGTGTGATAATGAAATAAATATTTATTTCTTTGATTGGCTTAAATTAGCCATGAAGAAAAGGTATAATATTGAAGATTTATCCATAAATATGATAACAAAATTAAGTTCATCATGGATTATAGCTTCAACCAGTTCTTCTCCTCAAAGAACTGAAGAATCTATACATCCTCCTCTACATCAAATCATTTATAAAGACACCTCAGCCGTATCCATAAAAGATGTTGCAAAAATCCAAGGAGATAAAGGAAAATCTAACTTTGTTTACGAATTAGACTTATGTCATATTTTAGTACAAAATAATAATACAAATATCAACCTTCTTACTATTGGCCAACAAATCAATAGAATTGAAGATAAAGTAGAAACTATTTTCGAAATCCATGAAGCAACCTTTTCTCAAAAAGTAATTAAGACATAAACTTTAGGTTTTCAGGGTGAAATCCTAAGGGATATAAAGTTAGAAAAGAAACCTTTAAAATTTTCTGATGAACTCATTAATCAGTTATCTCATAGTTTTACTAACATAAAACTACAAGAAAGTAAAGATCAAAAAGCTGAAAAATCTATAAATGTTATAGGCCCAACTTCTAAAAACTCCAATTCTGGCTCTGATTCCGAAGCCATAGATTCTGAAGAAAATTCTCAAGGGGAACATCAAGATGACCAAAACCATCAAGAATCTCTTCAACTCAATAAAATTTTTAAAAGACAAAAACCAATTGTTACTACAGCTAAAACAAGAAATTATTATCCACGACCAACTCCAGTTGATCTTCAATTCGAAGAGCAAGCTACTTTAAATGGTCTTAAATTTGAAAGCTCATCAATATATGAATGGAGTGTAGACGGATTATCTGAATATCAAATCCTTCAATTATGCCAGCAGATGATGATATATGCTTCTACTATCATAGCTGCCGGTAACGATCACAAACATGCAGCAAATGCAGTTGTCCTTGGATTTACTGGACAATTAAATGGCTGGTCCTTGGATTTACTGGACAATTAAATGGCTGGTGGGAAAAATATTTATCAAATCTAGAAAGACAAGCTATTTTAAATGCTATAAAAAGAGATCCTTCCGAAAATCCTCTCATTACCCCTCAAGGACAAATGATCCCTGATTCCGTTTATATGTTTATTAGCAATATAATTAAATATTTTGTTGGAAATTATATGAATGTAGAAGAAAAATTAAAAACTCAATTAATTAATTTAGCATGCCCAACATTATTTGATTTTCGTTGGTATAAAGATGTTTTCTTATCAAGACTTTATACAATCGATTCAAGCAATTCAAAATTCTGGAAAGAAAAATTTATATCAGGTCTTCCTAAACTTTTTGCAGAAAAGGTTAGAGAAGAGTTAATATCCGAAAATTATGGAAATTTGAATTATGCTATGTATACATATGGAGATTTAATCCAAAAAATTAATAAAGTTGGATTTTCATTGGGTAATGAAATCAAACTCAAACGGCAAATTGAAAATAAAAAAAAATCAGTAAATATGAACTTGGTGATTTCTGTTATCAATTTGGCATGGAGCCATTAATTAGTCCTTCGAGCCAAAAGAAAAAGAACAATTTAAAAAGAAATTACCAACAAAGAAAATCTAAACAATTTGCAACACCACAATATTATATGCCCTCACGAAGATATCATAAAAAATCCTTTCATCGCAATCCTTATAAAGAAACAAACAAATCTTTTACAAAAGAAAAACCATCTTCTTCTTACCATAAACAAAAACAAAAAGAAATACTGTGCTATAATTGCAAAGAAAAAGGCCATATAGCCCCTGATTGCCCACAATTAAAGGTTAAAACCGAAAAAGAATTAAAAACTATTTTAAAAGGATCCTCAGTAACATCAGATACAGACAATTTTTCTGATACATGTCATTGCAAAATATTTGATAGTGAAATTCAGTATGAATCTGCCTCTTCTTCTTTATCCGTAAACATGCTCTCTGCTCCTGAAGAATTGGTACTAGAAATGTTTAAAGATCTTAAAGATGAAGACTTAAAAAATAAATATTTTGAAAAAATCCATACCATAAACAAAGGCAATAAAAAAGGAAAAGCTACCATACATACTCTCCCTGAACAATTTAGTATTAAAACTGTACTAGACAGATTACGAGAACAAAATGTTCCTCCTCACCTGACAATTCCAGACCTTCATAAAGAAATTAATAATCAAAGGCAAGAAATAAATTTCATAAAACAGAACTTAATTGAACTTCAAGACCCCAAACAAAGAGTTGAGAATCTTGAATTTCACATACTAAAAACTTATCAAGAAAATAATGGAAAAATTGAAAATGAAGAAGACTATAATGACATCGAAAATCAAGAAAACTTTGATGCCAGTTTAAAGAATTTCATAAATTCGTTATCCAGAAATCCATTTCAAAAATGGAAAACCCAAGACACAATTCAACTCAAACAATTCTCTATTAAAACCATGTGCTTACTTGATAGTGGCGCAGATGTCAATGTAATAAGAGAAGGATTAATCCCGCGAAAATATTATCAAAAAACAAAAAATAAACTCAATCTAGCTACGGCTAATAAAAAACTCCTTATCAAATACAAATTAAATGATGTTTATGTCTGTAAAAATGAAATACCCATAAAGACAAATTTCTTTTTAGGAAAGGATTTAAACAATGATGTTATCCTTGGAAATCCTTTTTTACAAATGTTACAGCCTTTTCAAATTGATTCTACAGGTCTTAAAACTGTCATAAATAATAAAGAATTAATTTTTGAATTTGAATAATTAAATCCAGTCTCAAATAAAATAAATCATCCCTTAGCTGACTTCATTTCAAATATTGCCATGTAATCCAGATTTTCAATCTTAAGTTCACATTCTTCTCCAGGGTTCCTTTGTCATTATGGCATCAAGTTCTAGCAAAAGCAAAGCCTCTCTTCTTGAATCCAGCTCTTCCTCCTTACCAACATCCCAACAAATGACCATTCCTTTTTTCAATCCAGGAGTATTCATCACCTCTCAAGAACTTATCAATGCTCATTGGAGTGCTATCCTTTCCAATAAAAGAAAAAATACTAGAAAAACCTTATCCAAAATTGTAACCCATATCAAGGATTTAGAAACCCAAATTCTAATGTGTCATAACATCCATCAAAGAGCACTGTTATCTACTTATGCTGATGAAAAGGCATCCAGAATCAACCTCCTGGAAAAGGTTAACATAACCCTTCCAGATGATCTTGCTGCAAGGGTAAGAGAAAAAACTCTTTCTTATCAGATCAAGGAGCGCTTAATGTTCAAAGTGCAATATATCAGCTGGGCAACTGGCTTTCCCAAGTTGTTCCTGCCATCACATGCAGTAGACATCTCTTATATCGAGCAAGGCTTAGTCCAAAGATTTTCTTTATCTAGAGATGATTTTGAATTAATACATCAGCTCCCTGCAATCGTGCGCCATGCCCTTAGCAGCCTTGGAGTCACAAACAGACAACTTCTCATCACCATTTCATCACGTTTGGGAGAAAGATCTGAAATCCAGTTTTATCAACCTTATCAATTATGGAGCATCATGAATTTTGAAGAAGGAGATTTAATTTGCAAGAAATTCATTCCTTCTTTAAATGATTACGAGCATCTCCTGTTTAATTATCCACCGCAGTGGTATGAATCTCATGAAGTTGCTACAAAGGAATATAGCTTAGAACGTCTCCAGCATTACGATCCAGCCTCTGATCAATATCAAAGATTTCTCAATTTAAGAGGACATCTCGAATTTGCAAGCACATATAGATATGTTTGGTGTGACGGTCGGAGAGTAGTCTGTATTGCTGACGACCTTACAGAACAAACTATAGTTATACAGCATCCTTCTAAATCTGGACATAATGAATTAAATCAAATCCTCAATGCCTATGAAGATATTTCTTTTGACATTTCAGAAAAATCTCGTGAAGAATTAATCCAGTTATTTCATTGTGAAATATGAAATAATAACTGGAATGATGAAGCAGAAAATACTGCAGAGATGACAGCATCCTTGCAAGAATAAAGCTTCCTTTCCTCCAGACATATGCAGTCCAATGCCACTTAATTTTCCACAAAGTATTTTGGTGCAATTATGAAGATCTCCAACAGTCATCCAGAAGAATAATTGTTAAATGCATCCTTATCAAGTAAGTTCCCGTGCCCAAGACTAAGGCCACGTGATGCCGGTCAAAGCAACCACGTGTTGCCTCGGAACTTATCGGCACTTTTCATCCTGACTTCTAAAGCCAACATCAAAAGCTTCTTTTGCATACAATAAAGCATAAAGTACTTTAAAGCTGAAGAAAGTACAAGACATGAGAAATTATCAAGCATGAAGACAAAACATTTCATCTCCGATGCAAAACACGTGCCAAAAGCTTATAAAGTTATACTTCAAGATAGTACCACGTGCCTTCCCGTATGATATTCTACAGTAGAAACAAAGATTCACGCATGCTTTACTACAGTAAAATTTGTCAGACTCTGGCACCAGAGCCACATGCAGCTTTTACGGATATACAGCAAATGAAATGTAAATATCGTAGAAATACACATGTAATAAAATGTAAATTCAGTTTGTAATTACTATAAATAGGCAAGACCAGCTGCTTGTAAAGGCAACAGTTGGAAACCAGTCCTATCCCAAAATCCAGTCCATCCTCTCTTCCAATACACCCTCCACCCTTCTGTCCCATACACCCTCGACCCCTCCGTCCCATACACCCTCGACCCTTCCATCCCAAAATCCAGTCCATCCTCTCTTCCCATACGCCCTCCACCTTTCCGTCCTATACACCCTCTGGCTTGGTGCAAGTTGCTCTAAAGACTCTAACAAGACTTGGACGGAGAACAGAAGCTCTCATGTATGTTCAAGATACAAGACATAAGAAATTCGGTGATTCACTAATAGGGATGGTTGAATCAAGTTTTGCTAATGGCCCTACTTTCTTCAACTGTTTTCCCAATTTCTTTGTTTCTCTTATAGATCCAGGTGCACATGAAACCCTCACTTTAGCCATCCAGACAAAAGGTTTTGATATGAATCCTCATAATCAAAATCTCGCCCTCGTTTATAGAGTTTATTATAAACTCATGAATTCAGTTGTTCCAGGCATAGCCTATTCTAATCAAGCCAGAGGTACGACTACCTTATTCCAAACCAATTTAAAAAATAAAGTTAATATTTCCAAACTCATCCAATGAAATGATGTTAATTTATCAGGTAAATGGCTTTTAGAAAATGCTCAACCAGAAAAACCTAAAGAAAATCAAGACATTGAAAACATAATTGAACATGAAGATGGAAGTGTTGAAATAAATTTCCATACAGATTTTCGAAATTCAACTCCTACAGTTTATCAACCCTCTAAAAAGTCTTATTCTCATCCTCCTTCTGTTGTAGGATCTTCCATACAGGAACCACCTCATATAAATTTGAGGTCTACAGGACTTGTTTATCCTTCTTATCAAGCTCCTCCATCTCATACATGCAGTCCCTCAGAAGCTGATTTCAATATAAATGTTATTAAAAGTTTTGAAATTGATAAAGAAATGTTAAAAAAGAATTTAGCCACTCATCCTTTGACAAAAGCTTTCTTTAAAAATATTTCTCCAGAACATAAAGACTTCTTAAAAGAAAAGTGGTATAAATATATGTGTGATAATGAAATAAATATTTATTTCTTTGATTGGCTTAAATTAGCCATGAAGAAAAGGTATAATATTGAAGATTTATCCATAAATAAGATAACAAAATTAAGTTCATCATGGATTATAGCTTCAACCAGTTCTTCTCCTCAAAGAACTGAAGAATCTAAACATCCTCCTCTACATCAAATCATTTATAAAGATACTTCAGCCGTACCCATAAAAGATGTCGCAAAAATTTGAGGAGATAAAGGTAAATCTGACTTTTTTTTACAAATCAGACTTATGTCATGTTTTAGAACAAAATAATTATACAAATATCAACCTTCATATGATTGGCCAACAAACCAATAGAATTGAAGATAAAGTAGAAACTATCTTTAAAATTCATGAAGCATCCTCTTCACAAAAAGTAATTAAGACACAAACTTTAGGTTTTCAGGGTGAAATCCTACGGGATATAAAGTTAGAAAAGAAACCTTTAAAATTTTCTGATGAACTCATTAATCAGTTATCTCATAGTTTTACTAACATAAAACTACAAGAAAGTAAAGATCAAAAAGCTGAAAAAACTATAAATGTTTTAGGCCCAACTTCTAAAAACTCTAATTCTGGCTTCGATTCCGAAGCCATAGATTCTGAAGAAAATTCTCAAGGGGAAAATCAAGATGATCAAAACCATCAAGAATCTCTTCAACTCAATAAAATTTTTAAAAGACAAAAACCAATTGTTACTACAGCTAAAACAAGAAATTGTTATCCACAACCAACTCCAGTTGATCTTCAATTCGAAGAGCAAGCTACTTTAAATGGTCTTAAATTTGAAAGCTCATCAATATATGAATGGAGTGTAGACGGATTATCTGAATATCAAATCCTTCAATTATGCCAGCAGATGATGATATATGCTTCTACTATCATAGCTGCCGGTAACGATCACAAACATGCAGCAAATGCAGTTGTCCTTGGATTTACTGGACAATTAAATGGCTGGTGGGAAAAATATTTATCAGATCTAGAAAGACAAGCTATTCTAAATGCTATAAAAAGAGATCCTTCCGAAAATCCTCTCATTACCCCTCAAGGACAAATGATCCCTGATTCCGTTTATATGTTTATTAGCAATATAATTAAATATTTTGTTGGAAATTATATGAATGTAGAAGAAAAATTAAAAACTCAATTAATTAATTTAGCATGCCCAACATTATCTGATTTTCGTTGGTATAAAGATGTTTTCTTATCAAGACTTTATACAATCGATTCAAGCAATTCAGAATTCTGGAAAGAAAAATTTATATCAGGTCTTCCTAAACTTTTTGCAGAAAAGGTTAGAGAAGAGTTAATATCCGAAAATTATGGAAATTTGAATTATGCTATG
The DNA here is from genome assembly GCA_037013555.1 of Sextonia rubra. Classification (NCBI taxonomy): domain Eukaryota; kingdom Viridiplantae; phylum Streptophyta; class Magnoliopsida; order Laurales; family Lauraceae; genus Sextonia; species Sextonia rubra. The sequence goes on from JASUAD010000011.1 coordinate 16,692,345, forward strand.
TATACATATGGAGATTTAATCCAAAAAATTAATAAAGTTGGATTTTCATTGGGTAATGAAATCAAACTCAAACGGCAAATTGAAAATAAAAAAAGAATCAGTAAATATGAACTTGGTGATTTCTGTTATCAATTTGGCATGGAGCCATTAATTAGTCCTTCGAGCCAAAAGAAAAAGAACAATTTAAAAAGAAATTACCAACAAAGAAAATCTAAACAAATTACAGGACCATGATATTATACGCCCTCACGAAGATATCATAAAAAATCCTTTCATCGCAATCCTTATAAAGAAACAAAAAAATCTTTTATAAAAGAAAAACCATCTTCTTCTTACCATAAACAAAAACAAAAAGAAATACAGTGCTATAATTGCAAAGAAAAAGGCCATATAGCCCCTGATTGCCCACAATTAAAGGTTAAAACCGAAAAAGAATTAAAAACTATTTTAAAAGGATCCTCAGTAACATCAGATATAGACAATTCTTCTAATACATGTCATTGCAAAATATTTGATAGTGAAATTTAGTATGAATCTGCCTCTTCTTCTTTATCCGTAAACATGCTCTCTGCTCCTGAAAAATTGGTACTAGAAATGTTTAAAGATCTTAAAGATGAAGACTTAAAAAATAAATATTTTGAAAAAATCCATACCATAAACAAAGGCAATAAAAAAGGAAAAGCTACCATACATACTCTCCCTGAACAATTTAGTATTAAAACTGTACTAGACAGATTACGAGAACAAAATGTTCCTCCTCACCTGACAATTCCAGACCTTCATAAAGAAATTAATAATCAAAGGCAAGAAATAAATTTCATAAAACAGAACTTAATTGAACTTCAAGACCCCAAACAAAGAGTTGAGAATCTTGAATTTCACATACTAAAAACTTATCAAGAAAATAATGGAAAAATTGAAAATGAAGAAGACTATAATGACATCGAAAATCAAGAAAACTTTGATGCCAGTTTAAAGAATTTCATAAATTCGTTATCCAGAAATCCATTTCAAAAATGGAAAACCCAAGACACAATTCAACTCAAACAATTCTCTATTAAAACCATGTGCTTACTTGATAGTGGCGCAGATGTCAATGTAATAAGAGAAGGATTAATCCCGTGAAAATATTATCAAAAAACAGAAAATAAACTCAATCTAGCTACGGCTAATAAAAAACTCCTTATCAAATACAAATTAAATGATGTTTATGTCTGTAAAAATGAAATACCCATAAAGACAAATTTCTTTCTAGGAAAGGATTTAAACAATGATATTATCCTTGGAAATCCTTTTCTCCAAATGTTACAGCCTTTTCAAATTGATTCTACAGGCCTTAAAACTGTCATAAATAATAAAGAATTAATTTTTGAATTTGAATAATTAAATCCAGTCTCAAATAAAATAAATCATCCCTCAGATGACTTCATTTCTAATATTGCCATGTAATCCAGATTTTCAGTTTTAAGTTCACATTCTTCTCCAGGGTTTCTTTGTCATTATGGCATCAAGTTCTAGTAAAAGCAAAGCCCCTCTTCTTGAATCCAGCTCTTCCTCCAGACCAACATCCCAACAAATGACCATTCCTTTTTTCAATCCAGGAGTATCCATCACCTCTCAAGAATTTATCAATGCTCATTGGAGTGCTATCCTTTCCAATAAAAGAAAAAATACTAGAAAAACCTTATCCAAAATTGTAACCCATATCAAGGATTTAGAAACCCAAGTTCTGATGTGTCATAACATCCATCAAAGAGCATTGTTATCTACTTATGTTGATGAAAAAACATCCAGAATCAACCTCCTTTGGAAAAGGTTAACACAACCCTTCCAGATGATATTGCTGCAAGAATAAGAGAAAAAACTCTTTCTTGTCAGATCAAGGAGCGCTTAATGTTCAAAGTGCAATATATCAGCTGGGCAACTGACTTTCTCAAGTTGTTCCTGCCATCATATGCAGTAGACGTCTCTTATATCGAGCAAGGCTTAGTCCAAAAATTTTCTTTATCCAGAGATGATTTTGAATTAATACAGCAGCTCTCTGCGTTCGTGCGCAACGCCGTTCGCAGCCTTGGAGTCACAAACAGACAACTTCTCATCACAATTTCATCAAGTTTGGGAGAAAGATCTGAAATACGGTTTATCAGCCTTATCAATTATGGTGCATCATGAATTTTGAAGAAGGAGATTTAATTTGCAAGAAATGCAGTTCTTTTATACGGGATCACGAACATCTCCTTTTTAATTATCCACCTCAATGGTATGAATCTCATGAAGTTGCTACAAGAGCATATAGCCTAAAACGTCTCCAGCAATATGATCCAGCCTCTGATCAATATCAAAGATTTCTCAATCTAAGAGGACATCTCGAATTTGCAAGCACATATATATATGTTTGGTGTGACGGTCGGAGAGTAGTCTGTATTGCTAATGACCTTGCAGAACAAATTACAGTTATATAGCATCCTTCTAAATCTGGACATATAAGAAAAATCTCGTGAAGAATTAATCCAGTTATTTCATGGTGAAATACGAAATAATAACTGGAATGATGAAGCAGAAAATGATGCAGAGATGACAGCATCCTTGCAAGAATAAGCTTCCTTTCCTCTAGGCATATGCAGTCCAATGCCACTCAATTTTCCATAAAGTATCTTGGTGCAATTATGAAGATCTCCAACAGTCATCCTAAAAAATAATTGTTCAATGCATCCTTATCAAGCAAGGACCCGTGCCCGAGACTAAGGCCACAAAAGCAACCACGTGTTGCCTCGGGACTTATCAACACTTTTCATCCCGACTTAAAGCATTAAATATTCAAAAACAAGTACCCAAAAGCCAACAAAAGTGTCTAAAGCCAACATCAAAAGCTCCTTTTGTATAAAATAAAAAGTAAAAGCTGAAGAAAGTACAAGATATGGGACAATTATCAAGTATGAAGACAAAAATATTTCATCTCCAATGCAAACACGTACACACGTGTCAAAAGCTTGTAAAGTTATACTTCAAGATAGTGCCACATGCAGTACCATGGATATTCTATAGCAGAAAAGAAGAATCATGCAAGCAGCCCTATAGTATCGAACATTAAATTCAGCGTGAGTATGAATAGCAAATGAAATGTAAATGCAAATGCAACCCAAGTAAAATGAAATGTAAATTCAGTTTAGAGTTACTATAAATAGACACATCCGGCTATGTGTAAATCCAACAGTTGGAAACCAGTCCTATCCAAATCCAGTCCATCCTCTCTTCTCATACACCCTCCACCCTTCCGTCCCATTTTGGTATCAGAGCCAAGTTGCTCCCCGGGAGTGTGTCATCAAGTCCACTTGTAATCAGTCTTTATTGTTATCAATAAAGTAGCTTTGTGAGTATTTCTTCACTTATCTTTGTTACGTTGTGCTTTATTGTTGTTGTTTAAGGAATTGCTGATTCAGAAGTAAGAGAGTCAAAAGTCTTAACACTTAGTTGTGTGTTTGTTATTATTGAAAAATTTTAATCATATTCCGCCCGGAGCGCAGAGGTAGCCATTGTTATCGCCGTTGTTAAGCCCTGTGAAGGCGTTTTAAGGCGTGTTGTTGGTGTGTAAATCCTCAAAGCGTTAGATACTCGTGGTGGATTTGGTTAAAATAACTCGGTAATACAAATTATGGCTAAGCTTATTAAGAAGCTTGTACTTTCTTCTTCCTCATCATCAAATTCCTTATCTTCCATGTCTATTAAAAATAGTGAAGAAATTAGCTATGATGATTTAGATCAAGTTATTTGTGACTGGACAATTTCAACTGTTCAAAACATGAAGTTTATAAAATGGGAAGTTTTCAATTAAAATCAAGTTATAAAATAAAAACTATTGAACGAACTGAATCCATTACTAGCAATATTCAGCATCTTTCTTTAATTAAGCCCCAAGAAATACAAGAATATGTTAAAACATATAATTATATCCATTTTGGCTTGGTGCAAGTTGCTCTAAAGCCTCTAACAAGACTTGGACTGAGAACAGAAGCTCTCATGTATGTTCAAGATACAAGACATAAAAAATTCAGTGATTCATTAATAGGAATGGTTGAATCAAGTTTGGCTAATGGCCCTACTTTCTTCAACTGTTTTCCCAATTTCTTTGTTTCTGTTATAGATCTAGGTGCACATGAAGCCCTCACTTTAGCCATCCAGACAAAAGGTTTTGATATGAATCCTCATAATCAAAATCTCGCCCTCGTTTATAGAGTTTATTATAAACTCATGAATTCAGTTGTTCCAGGCATAGCTCATTCTAATCAAGCCAGAGGTATGACTACCTTATTCCAAACCAATTTAAAAAATAAAGTTAATATTCCCAAACTCATCCAATGGAATGATGTTAATTTATCAGGTAAATGGCTTTTAGAAAATGCTCAACCAGAAAAACCTAAAGAAAATCAAGACATTGAAAACATAATTGAACATGAAGATGGAAGTGTTGAGATAAATTTCTAAACAGATTTTCGAAATACAACTCCTACAATTTATCAACCCTCTAAAAAGTCTTATTCTCATCCTCCTTCTGTTGTAGGATCTTCCATACAGAAACCACCTTATATAAATTTAAGGCCTACAGGACTTGTTTATCCTTCTTATCAAGCTTCTCCATCTCATACATACAATCCCTCAGAAGCTGATTTTAATATAAATGTTATTGAAAGTTTTGAAATTGATAAAGAAATGTTAAAAAAGGATTTAGCCGCTCATCCTTTGAAAAAATCTTTTTTTAAATATATTTCTCCAGAACATAAAGACTTCTTAAAAGAAAAATGGTACAAATATATGTATGATAATGAAAGAAACATTTATTTCTTTGATTGGTTTAAATTAGCCATGAAGAAAAGGTATAATATTGAAGATTTATCCATAAATATGATAACAAAATTAAGTTCATCATGGATTATAGCTTCAACCAGTTCTTCTCCACAGAGAACTGAAGAATCTATACATCCTCCTCTACATCAAATTCTTCATAAAGACACCTCAGCCGTACCTATAAAAGATGTTGCAAAAATCCAAGGAGATAAAGGTAAATCGGTCTTTGACTTATGTTATACAAATTCCTCATTTCAATCTGATAACATGCATTCTTCTCCTTTGTTCTCCTTAAACGCTCTTTCAACCCAAGAAGACACGCTTTTAGAAATGTTTAAAGACCTCAAAGAAGAAACATTAAAAAATAAATATTTTGAGAAAATACAGAAAATAACCACAGAAAAAAAAAAGAAAAATCTTTTATTCCAAGTGTATCTAAACAGTTAAACATGAAAAATGTATTAAGAAAGCAAAAAGCTCTTCCTCATATAGCTCTGCAAGATATTTATAAAGAAATTAATAATCAAAAGTGAGAAATAAAAGAATTAAAACAAAACTTAGATGAACATCAAAAAATGAAACAACAATTGAAGAATCTCGAATTTCAAAATGATAAAGAGCAAAAAGAAAACTTTGAGGAAAAAGTTGTAAATTCTTTAACAAAAACTCCACTCCAATAATGGAAAACTCAAATTACAATGAAGATAAAAAACTTCACTATTAAAGCTCTCTGCTTACTAGATAGTGGCGCAGATGTTAATTTAATCAGAGAAGGATTAGTCCCAACAAAATATTATAAAAAAACCAAAACTAAACTCAGCCTAGCAACTGCTAATCATAAACTTCATATTCACTATAAAGTAAATAATGTCCATATTTGTAAAAATGGAACGTGCATAAAAACTAATTGTCTTTTAGGAAAGAATTTAAATAATGATGTTATCCTTGGGAATCCCTTTTCACAACTTCTACAGCCTTTTTAAATTAATTCATCAGGCCTTAAAACTATGAAAGACAATAAAGACTTACTTTTTGATTTTGTTGAGTCAACTCCCATGCAACATATCAATATTATGCAAAATCAAATCTCATATAAAGAAAAACAAATTGCCTATCTTCAAGAAGATCTGAATTCTCTAAGAATAGAAGAAGGGTTACAAAAACCAGAATTTCAAAATGATTTAATACAATTTAAAAAATCTCTTGAAAAAGAATGTTGTTCTGACCTTCCTTTTGCCTTCTGGCACAGGAAACACCACACAATTTCTCTTCCATATATTGATAATTTTGATGAATCCCAAATTCCTACCAAAGCTCATCCTATTCAGATGAATAAAGATCTTGTCCAATTATGTACAAAAGAAATCAATGATCTTCTTGATAAAAAGCTTATTCAAAAATCACAATCCCCTTGGAGTTGTGCTGCATTTTATGTAAATAAAGCGCCTGAACAAGAACGCGGTGTTCCTCGTCTTGTTATCAATTATAAGCCTTTAAATAAAGTCTTGAAATCCATAAGATATCCAGTGCCAAATAAAACTGATCTAATCAATCGCCTAGCTAGTGCCTTCCTTTTTTCTAAATTTGATCTTAAATCCGGATTTTGGTAAATTCAAATTACCCCTAAAGATAGATATAAAACTGCTTTTATAGTCCCATTTGGTCATTATGAATGGAACGTCATGCCATTTGGCTTAAAAAATGCTCCTTCAGAATTTCAAAGAATTATGAATGATATTTTTAATCCATATCAAGATTCTACACTCATCTATATTGATGACATCCTTGTGTTTTCAAAATCTATTTATGACCATTGGAAGCATTTAAATATTTTCAAAAAGATTATTATCAAAAATGGACTCGTTCTATCTCAAAAGAAAATGAAGCTTTTTCAAACAGAAATTCAATTTCTTGGTTTTATAATTAAAACAGGAACTATTTCTCCAGTTCAAAGAGTCATTAAGTTTGCCTCTCAATTTTCTAATAAAATCCTCAATAAAGAACAATTACAACGTTTTCTTGGATGCCTTAATTACGTCTCTGATTTTTATAAAGATCTTGCCAAGGAAAGAAAATTATTACAACTCCGTTTAGTAAAAAATCCGGTAGAATGGTCACCTACCCATACAAAAGCTGTCCAAACTATCAAGCAAAAAGTCCAAAATTTACCTTGTTTAACTATCCCTCATCCAGATTTATTAAAAATAGTTCAAACCGACGCCTCTAACGTAGGTTTTGGTGGAATTCTCCTCCAACAAAATGCTCTTGGAACAGAAGAAATCATTCGTTTCACTTTTGGAACATGGACATCCACACAACAGAATTATTCAACTATGAAAGAAGAAATCCTCTCTATAGTACATAGTATAATGAAGTTCCAAAGTGATTTATTAAATAAAAAGCAAATCTTTGCTCGCTGGCAAGCTTTATTAGCTATATTTGATTTTGACATTGAGTATATTACAGGCAAAAATAATTCCCTTCCTGACTTTTTATTTCGTGAGTTTTTACAGGGACAAAAGAATGAGGCCTCAGCAGATTAGAACTTTTAGGTCCCCTACTGATAAAGCTTATCCACCTATATCCAGAAAACCCAGTGGCAATTATCTTGAAAGATGGGGAGCAACCCATAATTCTAATATTCCTCAATTTCAAAACCCATCAAGCTCTACATCCAGAAAACCTCAAGTATCTCAAAACCAATATTTTATCCCAAAACCACCATTAAGAATGTTTACTTTAGATGACACATTTTATACAGAAACCTTTCCTATGGAACATATTATCCAGACCCTATTCGCTCCCGACCATTTCTTTTTTCAACCCCTTGATTATAAAACATATGAGCAAATCCTTATCCGAACTGGCAGCTGCACTATAGACCATACTGATGGTTCTAAAAACTCATATTTAAATGCTTTACCATCCCATATTAACATCCTATATTCAAAAATCAAGATTATGCATATCCTCTCCGCAGACGATTGGGGACAACCTCTTCATATGCCTCAAAGAATTGATTCCGACCTCATCTTTAATTATTATGACTATATTTCCGCTTGGGAAGCCATTCTCTGTTATCAAAATCCATTCTTCTAGCATTCCTGGTTTATTCGGTTTAAATCCAACTTCCATAAAATACCTATGTGGTTTTTTACACAATTTTGGATACCATACGGAGCCACTAAAGATCTCCTTCCTCAAGCTCTTCTTCCTATTTATGAATCCTATTATGTATCATATAAAGCCTCTATCAAAACAGAAGAAAAAAGCCTTTATCAATATTTACAGCTAGCAACAGAACCTTATGTCACCATGCAATTCTATTGCAAGCATGAAATCCCATGGATCCTGAAATGGAATTTTTATAAAGAAATGGACTTCAGTCCACCGGTTCTATCCAGAGTCATGTATATCAAATTCTGGCATCAATTTGACTATACGACAATCCTGCAGCTATATTCTGCTGATCAAGCTCTAAAGCCATCCTTTTCAAAAATTCTCAGAACTCCTGAAAAAGAAAAAGAAAGGCTTCCTCCATCCAGTATTCCAGATAAACAAAAGAATTCATGTTCAGCCTCTTCTCCTGCTCTTCTTGCAGCGGCAGATCTACTTCAGCTCAAAAAAGATCTCCAAAAAGAAATTATGGAACAAATACAGAAAGAAAGATCCTCTAAAAACTCGCCATTAAGCTTCGGTCACCACCAGCTACATCATCTCTGGGCTGATGATAATCCCTTTGAAACTATTGCTCCGGAAGCAGATACCGATGCAGAAGAGATAAAAAGTGATAATGAAAGATTCATCTCTATCCGAAGAAAAGGGAAAAAATAAGTCTCGACAAGACATCCGCCTTATCAAGCCACTCAATTTTCCACAAAGTATCCTATACAGACTAACGTGATCTTATCGGCGCTATTCCCCACTCCGGAAGCATCACCAAAAGAACAGTCGCCATAAAGAACATGACATCCTCCCAGTACAGCAACCATGTGCTCCCTTTGGTTCTTATCGGCAATTTTTCCTACAAACTGCATAAAGCCTCTTTGAATTAAAAATCAAGAAAAAAGTACAACCAAAGTCAACAAAAATGGCTTAAGCTGAAGAAAGTACAAGATATGGGACAATTATCAAGTATGAAGATAAAAACATTTCATCTCCGATGCAAACACGTAAACACGTGTCAAAAGCTTGTAAAGTTATACTTCAAGATAGTGCCACATGCAGTACCATGGATATTCTACAGCAGAAAAGAAGAATCATGCAAGCAGCCCTACAGTATCGAACATTAAATTAAGCGAGCATGAATAACAAATGAAATGTAAATGCAAATGCAATCCAAGTGAAATGAAATGTAAATTCAGTTTCGAGTCACTATAAATAGACACATCCGGCTATTGGGACGGAAGGGTGGAGGGTGTATGGGAAGAGAGGATGGACTGGATTTTTGGATATGACTGGTTTCCAACTGTTGGATTGACACATAGCCGGATGTGTCTATTTATAGTGACTCGAAACTGAATTTACATTTCATTTCACTTGGATTGCATTTGCATTTACATTTCATTTGCTATTCATGCTCACGCTGAATTTAATGTTCGATACTGTAGGGCTGCTTGCATGATTCTTCTTTTCTGCTGTAGAATATCCATGGTACTGCATGTGGCACTATCTTGAAGTATAACTTTACAAGCTTTTGACACGTGTGTATGTGTTTGCATTGGAGATGAAATATTTTTGTCTTCATACTTCATAATTGTCCCATATCTTGTACTTTCTTCAGCTTTTACTTTTTATTTTATACAAAAGGAGCTTTTGATGTTGGCTTTAGCCACTTTTGTTGGCTTTTGGGTACTTGTTTTTGATTATTTAATGCTTTAAGTCGGGATGAAAAGTGCTGATAAGTCCCGAGGCAACACGTGGTTGCTTTTGTGGCCTTAGTCTCGGGCACAGGTCCTTGCTTGATAAGGATGCATTGAACAATTATTTTTCAGGATGACTGTTGGAGATCTTCATAATTCCACCAAGATACTTTGTGGAAACTTGAGTGGCATTGGACTGCATATGTCTGGAGGAAAGGAAGCTTATTCTTGCAAAGATGCTGTCATCTCTGCATCATTTTCTGCTTCATCATTCCAGTTATTATTTCGTATTTCACCATGAAATAACTGGATTAATTCTTCACGAGATTTTTCTAAAATGTCAAAAGAAATATCTTCATAGGCATTGAGGATTTGATTTAATTCATTATGTCCAGATTTAGAAGGATGCTGTATAACTGTAGTTTGTTCTGCAAGGTCGTCAGCAATATAGACTACTCTCCGACCGTCACACCAAACATATCTATATGTGCTTGCAAATTCGAGATGTCCTCTTAAATTGAGAAATCTTTGATATTGATCAGAGCTTGGATCATAATTCTGAAGACGCTCTAAGCTGTATTCCCTTGTAGCAACTTCATGAGATTCATACCACTGCGGTGGATAATTAAACAGGAGATGTTCGTAATCATTTAAAGAGGGAATGAATTTCTTGCAAATTAAATCTCCTTCTTCAAAATTCGTGATGCTCCATAATTGATAAGGTTGATAAAACCGGATTTCAGATCTTTCTCCCAAACTTGATGAAATTATGATGAGAAGTTGTCTGTTTGTGGCTCCAAGGCTGCGAAGGGCATGGCGCACGATTGCAGGGAGATGCTGTATTAATTCAAAATCATTTCTGGATAAAGAAAATCTTTGGACTAAACCATGTTCGATATAGGAGATGTCAACTTCATGTGATGGCAGGAACAACTTGGGAAAGCCAGTTGCCCAGCTGATAAATTGAGCTTTGAGCATTAAGCGCTCCTTGATCTGATAAGAAAGAGTTTTTTCTCTTATTCTTGCAGCAATATCATCTGGACGGGTTGTGTTAACCTTTTCCAGGAGGTTGATTCTGGATGTTTTTTCATCAGCATAAGTAGATAACAGTGCTCTTTGATGGAGGTTATGGCATATGAGAATTTAGCTTTCTAAATCCTTAATATGGTTTGCAAGTTTGGATAGGGTTTTTCTAGTATTTTTTCTTTTATAAGAAAGGATGACACTCCAATGAGCATTGATAAAGTCTTGAGAAGTGATAGATAATCTTGGATTGAAAAAAGGGATGGTCATTTGTTGGGATGTTGGTATGGAGGAAGAGCTGGATTCATGAAGAGGGGCTTTGCTTTTGCTAGAACTTGATGCCATAGTGACAAAGAGACCCTGGATAAGAAGTTAAAAAATCTGGATATGGGATTAAATGGCACAATTTGAAATGAAGTCATCAGAGAGATAATTTATTTTATTTGAGACTGGATAATTGATTATTCGAATTCAAAAATTAATTCTTTATTATTTATGACAGTTTTAAGGCCTGTTGAATCAATTTGAAAAGGCTATAAAATTTGTAGAAAAGGATTTCCAAGGATAACATCATTGTTTAAATCCTTTCCTAAAAAGAAATTAGTCTTTATGCAGATTTCATTTTTACAGACATAAACATTATTTAATTTGTATTTGATATGGAGTTTTTTATTAGCCGTAGCTAGATTGAGTTTATTTTTTATTTTTAGATAATATTTTCTCGTGATTAATCCTTCTCTTATTACATTGACATCTGCGCCACTATCAAGTAAGCACAGTGCTTTAATAGAGAATTTTTTGATCTGAATTGTGATTTGGGTTTTCCATTTTTGAAATGGATTTCTGGATAACGAATTTATGAAATTTTTTAAGTTGTCATCAAAGTTTTCTTGATTTTCGATGTCATTATAGTCTTCTTCATTTTCAATTTTATCATGATTTTCTTGATAAGTTTTTAGTATGTGAAATTCAAGATTCTCAACTCATTGTTTGAGGTCTTGAAGTTCAATTAAGTTTTGTTTTAAGAAATTTATTTCTTGCCTTTGATTATTAATTTCTTTATGAAGGTCTGGAATTGACAAGTGAGGAGGAACATTTTGCTCTCTTAATCTGTCTAAGACAGTTTTAATGCTAAATTGTTCAGGTAAAGTATTTATGTTAGTAGCTTTTCCTTTTTTATTGCCTTTATTTATTATCTGTATTTTTTCAAAGTATTTATTTTTTAATTCTTCATCTTTAAGATCTTTAAACATTTCTAGCACCAATTTTTCAGGGGCAGAGAGCATGTTTAAGGATAAAGAAGAAGAAGCAGATTCATACTGAATTTCACTATCAAATATTTTGCAATGACATGTATCAGAAGAATGAGAAAAAGAATTGTCTGTATTAGATGTTTCTGAGGGTCCTTTTAAAATAGTTTTGAGTTCTTTTTCTATTTTAACTTTTAGTTTTGGGCAATCAGGGGCTATATGGCCTTTTTCTTTGCAATTATAGCATTGTATTTCTTTTTGTTTTTGTTTAGGGTAGGAAGAAGATGGATTTCCTTTCGTCTAAAATTTGTTTGATTCTTTATAAGGATTTCGATGAAAGGATTTTTTATGATATCTTCTTGAGGGCATGTAATATCGTGGTGTTGAAAATTGTTTAGATTTTCTTTTTTGATAATTTCTATTTAAATTTTGCTTTTTCTTTTGGCTTGAACGACTAATTAATGTTTCCATGCCAAATTGATAACAGAAATCACCAAGTTCATATTTACTGATTCTTTTTTGATTTTCAATTTGTCGTTTGAGTTTGATCTCATTGCATAATGAAAAGCCAACTTTATTAATTTTTTGGATTAGATCTCCATATGTATACATGGCATAATTCAAATTTCCATAGTTTTCGGATATCAATTCTTCTCTAACCTTTTCTGCAAAAAGTTTAGGAAGTCTTGATATAAATTTTTCTTTCCAGAATTCTGAATTGCTTGAATCAATTGTATAAAGTTTTGATAAGAAAACATCTTTATACCAATGAAAATCAGACAAGGTTGGGCATGATAAATTCATTAATTGAGTTTTTAATTTTTCTTCTACATTCATATAATTTCCAACAAAATGTTTAATTATATTGCTAATAAGCATATAGATGGAATCAGGGATCATTTGTCCTTGAGGGGTAATGACAGGATTACCGGATGGATCTCTTTTTACAGCATTTAGAACAGCTTGTCTTTCTAGATCTGATAAATATTTTTCCCACCAACCATTTAATTGTCCAATAAAACCAAGGACGACTGCATTTGCTGCATGTTTGTGATCATTACCGGCAGCTATGATAGTAGAAGCATATATCATCATCTGCTGGCATAATTGAAGGATTTGATATTCAGATAATCCGTCTACACTCCATTCATATATTGATGAGCTTTCAAATTTAAGGCCATTTAGAGTAGATTGTTCTTCGAATTGAAGATCAACTGGAACTGGTCGTGGATAATAATTTCTTGTTTTTGCGGTAGTCACGATAGGTTTTTGTCTTTTAGATATTTTATTGAGTTGTAGAGATTCTTGATTGTTTTGGTCATTTTGATATTCCTTGTGAGAGGTTTTAGAATTTTCTTTAGAATCCTCGAATTCTAAATCGGAGCCTGAATCTTTAGAATTTGAGACTAAAACATTTAGAGATTTTTCAGCTTTTTGATCTTTATTTTCTTGTAGTTTTATGTTAGTAAAACTATGAGATAACTGATAAACGAGTTCATCAAAAAATTTTAAAGGTTTCTTTTCTAACTTTATATCCCATAGGATTTCACCTTGAAAACCTAAAGTTTGTGTCTTAATTACTTTTTGTGAAGAGGATGCTTCATGAATTTTAAAGATAGTTTCTACTTTATCTTCAATTCTATTGGTTTGTTGGCTAATCGTATGAAGGTTGATATTTGTATAATTATTTTGTTCGAAAACATGACATAAGTCTGATTTGTAAACAAAGTCAGATTTACCTTTATCTCCTTGGATTTTTGCCACATCTTTTATTGGTACGGCTAAAATATCTTTATAAATGATTTGATGCAGAGGAGGATGAATAGATTCTTCAGTTCTTTGAGGAGAAGAACTGGTTGAAGCTATAATCCATGATGAACTTAATTTTGTTATCATATTTATGGATAAATCTCCAATATTATACCTTTTCTTCATGGCTAATTTAAGCCAATCAAAGAAATAAATGTTTCTTTCATTATCATACATATATTTGTACCATTTTTCTTTTAAGAAGTCTTTATGTTCTGGCGAAATATATTTAAAGAAAGATTTTGTCATAAGATGAGCGGCTAAATCCTTTTTTAACATTTCTTTATCAATTTCAAAACATTCAATAACATTTATATTAAAATCAGCTTTTGAGGGATTGTATGTATGAGATGGAGAAGCTTTATAAGAAGGATAAACAAGTCCTGTAGGCCTCAAATTTATATGAGGTGGCTCCTGTATGGAAGATCCTACAACAGAAGGAGGATGAGAATAAGACTTTTTAGAGGGTTGATAAACTGTAGGAGTTGTATTTCGAAAATCTGTTTGGAAATTTATTTCAACACTTCCATCTTCATGTTCAATTATGTTTTCAATGTCTTGATTTTCTTTAGGTTTTTCTGGTTGAGCATTTTCTAACAGCCATTTACCGGATAAATTAATATCATTCCATTGGATGAGTTTGGGAATATTAACTTTATTTTTTAAATTGGTTTGGAATAAGGTAGTCATACCTCTGGCTGGATTAGAATAGGCTATGCCTGGACAACTGAATTCATGAGTTTATAATAAACTCTATAAACGAGGGCGAGATTTTGATTATGAGGATTAATATCAAAACCTTTTGTCTGGATAGCTAAAATGAGGGCTTCATATGCACCTGGATCTGTAAGAGAAACAGAGAAATTGGGAAAACAGTTGAAGAAAGTAAAGCCATTAGCCAAACTTGATTCAACCATTCCTAATAATGAATCACTGAATTTTTTATGTATTGTATCTTGGACATAGATAAGAGCTTCTGTTCTAAGTCCAAGTCTTGTTAAAGGCGTTAGAGCAACTTGCATCAAGCCAAAATGTATATAATTATATGTTTTCTCATATTCTTTTATTTCATGAAGCTTAATTAAAGAAAGATGCTGAATATTACTAGTAATGGATTCAGTTCGTTCAATAGTTTTTATTTTATAACTTGATTTTAATTGAAAACTTCCCACTTTATAAACTTCATGTTTTTGAACAGTTGGAATTGTCCAGTCACAAATAACTTGATCTAAATCATCATAGCTAATTTCTTCACTATTTTTAATAGACATGGAAGATAAGGAATTTGATGATGAGGAAGAAGAAAGTACAAGCTTCTTAGTAAGCTTAGCCATAATTTGTATTACCGAGTTATTTTAACCAAATCCACCACGAGTATCTAATGCTTTGAGGATTTACACACCAACAACACGCCTTAAAACGCCTTCACGCGGCTGACAACGGCGATAACAATGGCTACCTTTGCGCTCCGGGCGGAATATGATTAAAATTTCTCAATAATAACAAACAGACAACTAAGTATTAAGACTTTTGGCTCACTTACTTCTGAATCAGCAATTCCTTAAACAACAACAGTAAAGCACAACATAACCAAAATAAGTGAAGAAATACTCACAAAGCAACTTTATTGATAATCAAAACTGATTACAAATGGACTTGATGACACACTCCCGGGGGCCAACTTGGCTTTGATACCAAAATGGGACGGAAAGGTGGAAGTGTATGGGAAGAGATGGATGGGCTGGTGGGAAAAATATTTATCAGATATAGAAAGACAACCTATTCTAAATGCAGTAAAAAGAGATCCATTAGGAAATCCTCTCATTACCCCTCAAGGACAAATGATCCCTGATTCCATTTATATGCTTATTAGCAATATAATTAAACATTTTGTTGGAAATTATATGAATGTAGAAGAAAAATTAAAAGCTCGATTAATTAATTTATCATGCCCAACATTATCTGATTTTTGTTGGTATAAAGATGTTTTCTTATCAAAACTTTATACAATCGATTCAAGCAATTCAGAATTCTGGAAAGAAAAATTTATATCAGGTCTTCCTAAACTTTTTGCAGAAAAGGTTGGAGAAGAGTTAATATCCGAAAATTATAAAAATTTGAATTATGCTATGTATACATATGGAGATTTAATCCAAAAAATTAATAAAGTTGGATTTTCATTGTGTAATGAAATCAAACTCAAACGGCAAATTGAAAATCAAAAAAGAATCAATAAATATGAACTTGGTGATTTCTGTTATCAATTTGGCATGGAGCCATTAATTAGTCCTTCGAGCCAAAAGAAAAAGAACAATTTAAAAAGAAATTACCAACAAAGAAAATCTAAACAATTTGCAAAACTATGAAATTATATGCCCTAACGAAGATATCATAAAAAATCCTTTCATCGCAATCCTTATAAAGAAACAAACAAATCTTTTACAAAAGAAAAACCATCTTCTTCTTACCATAAACAAAAACAAAAAGAAATACAGTGCTATAATTGCAAAGAAAAAGGCCATATAGCCCCTGATTGCCCACAATTAACGGTTAAAACCGAAAAAGAATTAAAAACTGTTTTAAAAGGATCCTCAGTAACATCAGATACAGACAATTCTTCTGATACATGTCATTACAAAATATTTGATAGTGAAATTCAGTATGAATCTGCCTCCTCTTCTTTATCCGTAAACATGCTCTCTGCTCCTGAAGAATTGGTACTAGAAATGTTTAAAAATCTTAAAGATGAAGACTTAAAAAATAAATATTTTGAAAAAATCCAGACCATAAACAAAGGCAATAAAAAAGGAAAAGCTACCATACATACTCTCCCTGAACAATTTAGTATTAAAACTGTAGTAGACAGATTACGAGAACAAAATGTTCCTCCTCACCTGGCAATTCTAGACCTTCATAAAGAAATTAATAATCGAAGGCAAGAAATAAATTTCATAAAACAAAACTTAATTGAACTTCAAGACCTCAAACAAAGAGTTGAGAATCTTGAATTTCACATACTAAAAACTTATCAAGAAAATAATGGAAAAATTGAAAATGAAGAAGACTATAATGACATCGAAAATTAAGAAAACTTTGATGCCAGTTTAAAGAATTTCATAAATTCGTTATCCAGAAATCCATTTCAAAAATGGAAAACCCAAGTCACAATTCAAGTCAAACAATTATCTATTAAAACCCTGTGCTCACTTGATAGTGGCGCAGATGTCAATGTAATAAGAGAAGGATTAATCCCGCGAAAATATTATCAAAAAACAAAAAATAAACTCAATCTAGCTACGGCTAATAAAAAACTCTTTATCAAATACAAATTAAATGATGTTTATGTCTGTAAAAATGAAATGCACATAAAGACAAATTTCTTTCTTGGAAAGGATTTAAACAATGATGTTATCCTTGGAAATCTTTTTCTACAAATGTTACAGCCTTTTCAAATTGATTCTACAGGCCTTAAAACTGTCATAAATAATAAAGAATTAATTTTTGAATTTGAATAATTAAATCCAGTCTCAAATAAAATAAATCATCCCTCAGCTGACTTCATTTCAAATATTACCATGTAATCCAGATTTTTAATCTTAAGTTCACATTCTTCTCTAGGGTTCCTTTGTCATTATATCATCAAGTTCTAGCAAAAGCAAAGCCCCTCTTCTTAAATCCAGCTCTTCCTCCAGACCAACATCCCAACAAATGACCATTCCTTTTTTCAATCCAGGAGTATCCATCACCTCTCAAGAATTTATCAATGCTCATTGGAGTGCTATCCTTTCCAATAAAAGAAAAAATACTAGAAAAACCTTATCCAAAATTGTAACCCATATCAAGGATTTAGAAACCCAAATTCTAATGTATCATAACATCCATCAAAGAGCACTGTTATCTACTTATGCTGATGAAAAAGCATCCAGAATCAACCTCCTGGAAAAGGTTAACACAACCCTTCCAGATGATCTTGCTGCAAGGATAAGAGAAAAACCTCTTTCTTGTCAGATCAAGGAGCGCTTAATGTTCAAAGCGCAATATATCAGCTGGGCAACTGGCTTTCCCAAGTTGTTCCTGTCATCACATGTAGTAGACATCTCTTATATCGAGCAAGGTTTAGTCCAAAGATTTTCTTTATCCAGAGATAATTTTGAATTAATACAGCAGCTCCCTGCAATCGTGCGCCACATCCTTCGCAGCCTTGGAGTCACAAACAGACAACTTCTCATCACCATTTCATCAAGTTTGGGAGAAAGATCTGAAATCCGGTTTTATCAGCCTTATCAATTATGGAGCATCATGAATTTTGAAGAAGGAGATTTAATTTGCAAGAAATTCATTCCTTCTTTAAAAGATTACGAACATCTCCTGTTTAATTATCCACTGCAGTGGTATGAATCTCATAAAGTTGCTATAAGGGAATATAGCTTAAAACGTCTCCAGCATTATGATCCAGCCTCTGATCAATATCAAAGATTTCTCAATTTAAGAGGACATCTCGAATTTGCAAGCACATATAGATATGTTTGGTGTGACGGTCGGAGAGTAGTCTGTATTGCTAACAACCCTGCAGAACAAACTATAGTTATACAGCATCCTTCTAAATCTGGACATAATGAATTAAATCAAATCCTCAATTTCTATGAAGATATTTCTTTTGACATTTCAGAAAAATCTCGTGAAGAATTAATCCAGTTATTTCATGGTGAAATACGAAATAATAACTGGAATGATGAAGCAGAAAATGCTGCAGAGATGACAGTATCCTTGCAAGAATAAAGCTTCCTTTCCTCCAGACATATGCAATCCAATGCCACTCAATTTTCCACAAAGTATCTTGGTGCGATTATGAAGATCTGAAATAGTCATCCAGAAGAATAATTGTTAAATGCATCCTTATCAAGTAAGTTCCCGTGCCCAAGACTAAGGCCACGTGATGCCGGCAAAAGCAACCACGTGTTGCCTCCGGACTTATCGGCACTTTTCATCCCGACTTCTAAAGCCAACATCAAAAGCTTCTTTTGCATACAATAAAGCATAAAGTACTTTAAAGCTGAAGAAAGTACAACACATGAGAAATTATCAAGCATGAAGACAAAACATTTAATCTCCGATGCAAAACACATGCCAAAAGCTTATAAAGTTATACTTCAAGATAGTACCACGTGCCTTCCCGTATCATATTCTACAGTAGAAACAAAGATTCACGCATGCTTTACTACAGTAAAATTTGTCAGACTCTGGCACCAGAGCCACATGCAGCTTTTACGGATATACAGCAACTGAAATGTAAATGCCGTAGAAATATACATGTAATGAAATGTAAATTCAGTTTATAATTACTATAAATAGGCAAAACCAGCTGCTTGTAAAGGCAACAGTTGGAAACCAGTCCGAATTAATCCAAAACAATTTAAAAAATAAAGTTAATATTCTCAAACTCATCCAATGGAATGATGTTAATTTATCAGGTAAATGGCTTTTAGAAAATGCTCAACCAGAAAAACCTAAAGAAAATCAAGACATTGAAAACATAATTGAACATGAAGATGGAAGTATTAAAATAAATTTCCAAATAGATTTTCGAAATTCAACTCCTACAGTTTATCAACCCTCTAAAAAGTCTTATTCTCATCCTCCTTCTATTGTAGGATCTTCCATACAGGAATCACCTCATATAAATTTGAGGCCTACTGGACTTGTTTATCCTTCTTATTAAGCTTCTCCATCTCATACATACAATCCCTCAGAAGCTTATTTTAATATAAATGTTATTGAAAGTTTTGAAATTGATAAAGAAATGTTAAAAAAGGATTTAGCCGCTCATCCTTTCACAAAATCTTTCTTTAATTATATTTCTCCAGAACATAAAGACTTCTTAAAAGAAAAGTGGTATAAATATATGTGTGATTATGAAATAAATATTTATTTCTTTGATTGGCTTAAATTAGCCATGAAGAAAAGGTATAATATTGAAGATTTATCCATAAATATGATAACAAAATTAAGTTCATCATGGATTATAACTTCAACCAGTTCTTCTCCTCAAAGAACTGAAGAATCTATACATCCTCCTCTACATCAAATCATTTATAAAGACACCTTAGCCGTACCCATAAAAGATGTTGCAAAAATCCAAGGAGATAAAGGAAAATCTGACTTTGTTTACAAATCAGACTTATGTCATATTTTAGAACAAAATAATTATACAAATATCAACCTTCATACTACTGGCCAACAAACCAATAGAATTGAAGATAAAGTAGAAACTATTTTCAAAATCCATGAAGCATCCTCTTCTCAAAAAGTAATTAAGAAACAAACTTTAGGTTTTCAGGGTGAAATCCTAAGGTAGCGCTTGGTTCGCTGGAATGATTGCTGGGAGGAATGGAATGGAGGCTGGAATGAGCCTGGAATGGAATGAGGCAGGAATGGTAATTCTCATTCCAACGTTTGGTTAGACAGAGGAATCATTCCAGTAATAGGACTCTCATTCTGATTCCTGTGTTTGGTATGATAGAATGATACCAGGAATGGAATAAAATTTATATTAAACTGACCAAATATAAAATTTATATAAAATTTATATTTTATTAAAATATTAAAAAATTAATAAATTTAGCTTTTTAAAATAAAATTTAATTTTTTTATGTGACCAAACATTGTATATAATTTTATTCTTAAAATTTTGATATTTTAAATTTAATTTCAACTATGTTTATTTTATTATTTATATAATAATATTTATTTATATTTTATTAAAATATTAAAAAATTAATAAATTTAGCTTTTTCAAATAAAATTTAATTTTTTTATGTGACCAAACATTGTATTTAATTTTATTCTTAAAATTTTGATATTTTAAATTTAATTTCAACTATGTTTATTTTATGATTTATATAATAATATTTATTTATATTTTATTAAAATATTAAAAAATTAATAAATTTAGCTTTTTCAAATAAAATTTAATTTTTTTATGTGACCAAACATTGTATATAATTTTATTCTTAAAATTTTGATATTTTAAATTTAATTTCAACTATGTTTATTTTATGATTTATATAATAATATTTATTTATATTTTATTAAAATATTAAAAAATTAATAAATTTAGCTTTTTCAAATAAAATTCGTCAAAAATAAAATTGGGAAAGGAATGGAATGGCCATTCCTCTGCCCCCCCGGTGGAATGGTGATTCCCTTGTATAAAGGAATGGTGATTCCTAAAGTAATGGTCATTCCGCCGTTTTTTCACGAACCAAACGTGGGAATGGTCATTCCAATGGAATGGCCATTCCATTCCAGCCTTCATTACAGCGAACCAAACGCTACCTAAGGGATATAAAGTTAGAAAAAAAACCTTGAAAATTTTCTGATGAACTCATTAATCAACTATCACACAGTTTTACTAACATAAAACTTCAAGAAAATAAAGATCAAAAAGCTGAAAAATCTATAAATGTTTTAGGCTCAACTTCTAAAAACTCTAATTTTGGCTCCGATTCCGAAGCCATAGATTGTGAAGAAAATTCTCAAGAGGAACATCAAGATGATCAAAACCATCAAGACTCTCTACAACTACTCTGATACCAAAATGGGACGGAAGGGTGGAGGGTGTATGGGAAGAGAGGATGGACTTGATTTTTGGATAGGACTGGTTTCCAACTGTTACCTTTACAAGCAGCTGGTCCTGCCTATTTATAGTAATTACAAACCGAATTTACATTTCATTACATGTGTATTTCTATGATATTTACATTTCATTTACTGTATATCCGTAAAAGCTACATGTGGCTCTGGTGCCAGAGTCTGACAAATTTTTTTTAGTAGTAAAGCATGCGTGAATCTTTGTTTCTACTGTAGAATATCATACGGGAAGGCACGTGGTACTATCTTGAAGTATAACTTTATAAGCTTTTGGCACGTGTTTTGCATCGGAGATGAAATGTTTTGTCTTCATGCTTGATAATTTCTCATGTCTTGTACTTTCTTCAGCTTTAAAGTACTTTATGCTTTATTGTATGCAAAAGAAGCTTTTGATATTGGCTTTAGAAGTCGGGATGAAAAGTGCCGATAAGTCCCGAGGCAACACGTGGTTGCTTTCGCCGGCATCACGTGGCCTTAGTCTTGGGCATGGGAACTTACTTGATAAGGATGCATTTAACAATTATTCTTCTGGATGACTGTTGGAGATCTTCATAATTGCACCAAGATACTTTGTGGAAAATTGAGTGGCATTGGACTGCATATGTCTGGAGGAAAGGAAGCTTTATTCTTGCAAGGATGCTGTCATCTCTGCAATATTTTCTGCTTCATCATTCTAGTTATTATTTCGTATTTCACCATGAAATAACTGGATTAATTCTTCACGAGATTTTTCTGAAATGTCAAAAGAAATATCTTCATAGGCATTGAGGATTTGATTTAATTCATTATGTCTAGATTTAGAAGGATGCTATATAACTGTAGTTTGTTCTGCAAGGTCGTCAGTAATACAGACTACTCTCCGACCGTCACACCAAACATATCTATATGTGCTTGCAAATTCGAGATGTCCTCTTAAATTGAGAAATCTTTGATATTGATCAGAGGCTAGATCATAATGCTGGAGACGTTCTAAGCTATATTCCCTTGTAGTAACTTCATGAGATTCATACCACTGCGGTGGATAATTAAACAGGAGATGTTCGTGATCATTTAAAGAAGGAATGAATTTCTTGCAAATTAAATCTCCTTCTTTAAAATTCATGATGCTCCATAATTGATAAGGCAGATAAAACTGGATTTCAGATCTTTCTCCCAAACTTGATGAAATGGTGATGAGAGGATTTCCGGATGGATCTCTTTTTACTGCATTTAGAATAGTTTGTCTTTCTATATCTGATAAATATTTTTCCCACCAGCTATTTAATTGTCTAGTAAATCCAAGGACAACTGCATTTGCTGCATGTTTGTGATCATTACCGGCAGCTATGATAGTAGAAGCATATATCATCATCTGCTGGCATACTTGGATGATTTGATATTCAGATAATCCGTCTACACTCCATTCATATATTGATGAGCTTTCAAATTTAAGACCATTTAAAGTAGCTTGTTCTTCGAATTGAAGATCTACTGGAGTCGGTCTTGGATAATAATTTCTTGTTTTAGCGGTACTAACAGTTAGTTTTTGTCTTTTAAATATTTTATTGAGTTGTAGAAAGCACCAAGCCGAAATGGATATAATTATATGTTTTAGCATATTCTTGTATTTCTTGGGGCTTAATTAAAGAAAGATGCTGAATATTGCTAGTAATGGATTCAGTTCGTTCAATACTTTTTATTTTATAACTTGATTTTAATTGAAAACTTCCCATTTTATAAACTTCATGTTTTTGAACAATTGGAATTGTCCAGTCACAAATAACTTGATCTAAATCATCATAACTAATTTCTTCACTATTTTTAATAGACATGGAAGATAAGGAATTTGATGATGAGGAAGAAGAAAGTACAAGCTTCTTAATAAGCTGAGCCATAATTTGTATTACCGAGTTATTTTAACCAAATCCACCACGAGTATCTCACGCTTTGAGGATTTACATACCGACAATACGCCTTAAAACACCTTCACACGGCTTAACAACAGCGATAACAATGGCTACCTCTGCGCTCCGGGCAGAATATGATTAAAATTTCTCAATAATAACAAACAGACAACTAAGTATTAAGACTTTTGACTCTCTTACTTTTGAATCAGCAATTCCTTAAACAACAACAATAAAGCATAACATAACAAAATAAGTGAAGAAATACTCACAAAGCAACTTTATTGATAATCAAAACTGATTACAAGTGGACTTGATGACACACTCCCGGGGGCCAACTTGGCTCTGATATCAAAATGGGATGGAAGGGTAGAGGGTGTATGGGAAGAGAGGATGGATTGGATTTTTGGATAGGACTGGTTTCCAACTGTTTCCTTTACAAGCAGCTGGTCCTGCCTATTTATAGTAATTACAAACTGAATTTACATTTCATTACATGTGTATTTCTATGGCATTTACATTTCATTTGCTGTATATCCGTAAAAGCTGCATGTGGCTCTGGTGCCAGAGTCTGACAAATTTTACTATAGTAAAGCATGCATGAATCTTTGTTTCTACTGTAGAATATCATACGGGAAGGCACGTGGTACTATCTTGAAGTATAACTTTATAAGCTTTTGGCACGTGTTTTGCATCGGAGATGAAATGTTTTGTCTTCATGCTTGATAATTTCTCATGTCTTGTACTTTCTTCAGCTTTAAAGTACTTTATGCTTTATTGTATGCAAAAGAAGCTTTTGATATTGGCTTTAGAAGTCGGGATGAAAAGTGCCGATAAGTCCCGAGGCAACACGTGATTGCTTTTGCCGGCATCACGTGGCCTTAGTCTTGGGCACAGGAACTTACTTGATAAGGATGCATTTAACAATTATTCTTCTGGATGACTGTTGGAGATCTTCATAATTGCACCAAGATACTTTGTGGAAAATTGAGTGGCATTGGACTGCATATGTCTGGAGGAAAGGAAGCTTTATTCTTGCAAGGATGCTGTCATCTCTGCAGTATTTTCTGCTTCATCATTCCAGTTATTATTTCGTATTTCACCATGAAATAACTGGATTAATTCTTCACGAGATTTTTCTGAAATGTCAAAAGAAATATCTTCATAGGCATTGAGGATTTGATTTGATTCATTATGTCCAGATTTAGAAGGATGCTGTTTAACTGTAGTTTGTTCTGCAAGGTCGTCAGCAATACAGACTACTCTCCGACCGTCACACCAAACATATCTATATGTGCTTGCAAATTCGAGATGTCCTCTTAAATTGAGAAATCTTTGATATTGATCAGAGGCTGGATCATAATGCTGGAGACGTTCTAAGTTATATTCCCTTGTAGCAACTTCATGAGATTCATACCACTGCGGTGGATAATTAAACAGGAGATGTTCGTAATCATTTAAAGAAGGAATGAATTTCTTGCAAGTTAAATCTCCTTCTTCAAAATTCATGATGCTCCATAATTGATAAGGCTAATAAAACCGGATTTCAGATCTTTCTCCCAAACTTGATGAAATGGTGATGAGAAGTTGTCTGTTTGTGACTCCAAGGCTGCGAAGGGTATGGCGCACGATTGCAGGGAGCTGCTGTATTAATTCAAAATCATCTTTGGATAAAGAAAATCTTTGGACAAAGCCTTGCTCGATATAAGAGATGTCTACTGCATGTGATGGCAGGAACAACTTGGGAAAGCCAGTTGCCCAGCTGATATATTGCACTTTGAACATTAAGCGCTCCTTGATCTGACAAGAAAGAGTTTTTTCTCTTATCCTTGCAGCAAGATCATCTGGAAGGGTTGTGTTAACCTTTTCCAGGAGGTTGATTCTAGATGCTTTTTCATCAGCATAAGTAGATAACAGTGCTCTTTGATGGATGTTATGACACATTAGAATTTGGGTTTCTAAATCCTTAATATGGGTTACAATTTTGGATAAGGTTTTTCTAGTATTTTTTCTTTTATTGGAAAGGATAGCACTCCAATGAGCATTGATAAGTTCTTGAGAGGTGATGAATACTCCTGGATTGAAAAAAGGAATGGTCATTTGTTGGGATGTTGGTCTGGAGGAAGAGCTGGATTCAAGAAGAGGGGTTTTGCTTTTGCTAGAACTTGATGCCATAATGACAAAGGAACCCTGGAGAAGAATGTGAACTTAAGATTGAAAATCTAGATTACATGGCAATATTTGAAATGAAGTCAGCTGAGGGATGATTTACTTTATTTGAGACTGGATTTAATTATTCAAATTCAAAAATTAATTCTTTATTATTTATGACAGTTTTAAGGCCTGTAGAATCAATTTGGAAAGGCTGTAACATTTGTAGAAAAGGATTTCCAAGGATAACATCATTGTTTAAATCCTTTCCTAGAAAGAAATTTGTCTTTATGTGTATTTCATTTTTACAGACATAAACATCATTTAATTTGTATTTGATAAGGAGTTTTTTATTAGCCATAGCTAGATTGAGTTTATTTTTTGTTTTTTGATAATATTTTCGCGGGATTAATCCTTCTCTTATTACATTGACATCTGCGCCACTATCAAGTAAGCCCAAGGTTTTAATAGAGAATTGTTTGATTTGAATTGTGACTTGGGTTTTCCATTTTTGAAATGGATTTCTGGATAACGAATTTATGAAATTCTTTAAACTGGCATCAAAGTTTTCTTGATTTTCGATGTCATTATAGTCTTCTTCATTTTCAATTTTTCCATTATTTTCTTGATAAGTTTTTAGTATGTGAAATTCAAGATTCTCAACTCTTTGTTTGAGATCTTGATGTTCAATTAAGTTTTGTTTTATGAAATTTATTTCTTGCCTTTGATTATTAATTTCTTTATGAAGGTCTGGAATTGTCAGGTGAGGAGGAATATTTTGTTTTCGTAATCTGTCTAGTACAGTTTTAATACTAAATTGTTCAGGGAGAGTATGTATGGTAGCTTTTCCTTTTTTATTGCCTTTGTTTATGGTCTGGATTTTTTCAAAATATTTATTTTTTAAGTCTTCATCTTTAAGATCTTTAAACATTTTTAGTACCAATTCTTCAACAGCAGAGAGCATGTTTACGAATAAAGAAGAAGAGGCAGATTCATACTGAATTTCACTATCAAATATTTTGCAATGACATGTATCGGAAGAATTGTC
Organism: Sextonia rubra; assembly: GCA_037013555.1. NCBI lineage: Eukaryota > Viridiplantae > Streptophyta > Magnoliopsida > Laurales > Lauraceae > Sextonia > Sextonia rubra. Next base: position 16,718,863 of record JASUAD010000011.1, read on the forward strand.
TGTATCTGATGTAACTGAGGATCCTTTTAAAATAGTTTTTAATTCTTTTTCGGTTTTAACCTTTAATTGTGGGCAATCAGGGGCTATATGGCCTTTTTCTTTGCAATTATAGCACTGTATTTCTTTTTGTTTTTGTTTATGGTAAGAAGAAGATGGTTTTTCTTTTGTAAAAGATTTGTTTATTTCTTTATAAGGATTGCGATGAAAGGATCTTTTATGATATCTTCGTGAGGGCATATAATATCGTGGTGTTGCAAATTGTTTAGATTTTCTTTGTTGGTAATTTCTTTTTAAATTGTTCTTTTTCTTTTGGCTCGAAGGACTAATTAATGGCTCCATGCCAAATTGATAACAGAAATCACCAAGTTCATATTTACTGATTCTTTTTTTATTTTCAATTTGCCGTTTGAGTTTGATTTCATTACACAATGAAAATCCAACTTTATTAATTTTTTGGATTCAATCTCCATATGTATACATAGCATAATTCAAATTTCCATAATTTTCGGATATTAACTCTTCTCTAACCTTTTCTGCAAAAAGTTTAGGAAGACCTGATATAAATTTTTCTTTCCAGAATTCTGAATTGCTTGAATCAATTGTATAAAGTTTTGATAAGAAAACATCTTTATACCAACGAAAATCAGATAATGTTGGGCATGCTAAATTAATTAATTGAGTTTTTAATTTTTCTTCTATATTCATATAATTTCCAACAAAATGTTTAATTATATTGCTAATAAGCATATAAACGGAATCAGGGATCATTTGTCCTTGAGGGGTAATGATAGGATTTCCGGATGGATCTCTTTTTACTGCATTTAGAATAGCTTGTCTTTCTATATCTGATAAATATTTTTCCCACCAGCCATTTAATTGTCCAGTAAATCCAAGGACAACTGAATTTGCTGCATGTTTGTGATCATTACCGGCAGCTATGATAGTAGAAGCATATATCATCATTTGCTGGCATACTTGGATGATTTGATATTTAGATAATCCGTCTACACTCCATTCATATATGACAAAAGTCTGATGTAAAGGAGGATGTATAGATTCTTCAGTTCTTTGAGGAGAAGAACTGGTTGAAGCTATAATCCATGATGAACTTAATTTTGTTATCATATTTATAGATAAATCTTCAATATTATACCTTTTCTTCATGGCTAATTTAAGCCAATCAAAGAAATAAATATTTATTTCATTATCACACATATATTTATACCACTTTTCTTTTAAGAAGTCTTTATGTTCTGGAGAAATATTTTTAAAGAAAGCTTTTATCAAAGGATGAGCGGCTAAATTCTTTTTTAACATTTCTTTATCAATTTCAAAACTTTTAATAACATTTATATTGAAATCAGCTTCTGAGGGACTGTATGTATGAGATGGAGGAGCTTGATAAGAAGGATAAACAAGTCCTGTAGGCCTCAAATTTATATGAGGTGGTTCCTGTATGGAAGATCCTACAACAGAAGGAGGATGAGAATAAGACTTTTTAGAGGATTGATAAACTGTAGGAGTTGTATTTCAAAAATCTGTTTGGAAATTTATTTCAACACTTCCATCTTCATGTTCAATTATGTTTTCAATGTCTTGATTTTCTTTAGGTTTTTCTGGTTGAGCATTTTCTAACAGCCATTTACCGGATAAATTAATATCATTCCATTGGATGAGTTTGGGAATATTAACTTTATTTTTTAAATTGGTTTGGAATAAGGTAGTCATACCTCTGGCTTGTTTAGAATAGGCTATGCCTGGAACAACTGAATTCATGAGTTTATAATAAACTCTATAAATGAGGGCGAGATTTTGATTATGAGGATTCATATCAAAACCTTTTGTCTGGATATCTAAAGTGAGGGCTTCATATGCACCTGTATCTGTAAGAGAAACAGAGAAATTGGGAAAACAGTTGAAGAAAATAGGGCCATTAACCAAACTTGATTCAACCATTCCTATTAATGAATTACTGAATTTTTTATCTCTTGTATCTTGAACATACATGAGAGCTTCTGTTCTCAGTCCAAGTCTTGTTAGAGGCTTTAGAGCAACTTGCACCAAGCCAAAATGGATATAATTATATGCTTTAGCATATTCTTGTATTTCTTGGGGCTTAATTAAAGAAAGATGCTGAATATTGCTAGTAATGGATCCAGTTCGTTCAATAGTTTTTATTTTATAACTTGATTTTAATTGAAAACTTTCCATTTTATAAACTTCATGTTTTTGAACAGTTGGAAACCAGTCCTATCCAAATCTCCAGTCCATCATCTCTTCCCATACACCCTCCACCCTTCCGTCCCATTTTGGTATCAAAGCCAAGTTGGCCCCCGGGAGTGTGTCATCAAGTCCACTTGTAACCAGTTTTGAATATCAATAACGTTGCTTTGTGAGTATTTCTTCACTTATTTTGTTATGTTATGCTTTATTGTTGTTGTTTAAGGAATTGCTGATTCAGAAGTAAGAGAGTCAAAAGTCTTAACACTTAGTTGTGTGTTTGTTATTATTGAGAAAATTTAATCATATTCCGCCCGGAGCACAGAGGTAGCCATTGTTATCGCCGTTGTTAAGCGTGTGAAGGCGTTTTAAGGCGTGTTGTTGGTGTGTAAATCCATAAAGCGTTAGATACTCGTGGTGGATTTGGTTAAAATAACTCGGTAATACAAATTATGGCTAAGCTTATTAAGAAGCTTATACTTTCTTCTTCCTCATTATCAAATTCCTTATCTTCCGTGTCTATTAAAAATAGTGAAGAAATTAGCTATGATGATTTAGATCAAGTTATTTGTGACTGGACAATTCCAACTGTTCAAACACATGAAGTTTATAAAGTGGGAAGTTTTCAATTAAAATCAAGTTATAAAATAAAAACTATTGAACGAACTGAATCCATTACTAGCAATATTCAGCATCTTTCTTTAATTAAGCCCCAAGAAATACAAGAATATGCTAAAACATATAATTATAACCATTTTGGCTTGGTGCAAGTTGCTCTAAAGCCTCTAACAAGACTTGGACTGAGAACAGAAGCACTCATGTATGTTCAAGATACAAGACATAAAAAATTCAGTGATTCATTAATAGGAATGGCTGAATCAAGTTTGGCTAATGGCCTTACTTTCTTCAACTGTTTTCTCAATTTCTTTGTTTCTCTTACAGATCCAGGTGCACATGAAACCCTCACTTTAACCATCAAGACAAAAGGTTTTGATATGAATCCTCATAATCAAAATCTCGCCCTCGTTTATAGAGTTTATTATAAACTCATGAATTCAGTTGTTCCAGGCATAGCCTATTCTAATCGAGCCAGAGGTATGACTACCTTATTCTAAACCAATTTAAAAAATAATGTTAATATTCCCAAACTCATCCAATGGAATGATGTTAATTTATCAGGTAAATGGCTTTTAGAAAATGCTCAACCAGAAAAACCTAAAGAAAATCAAGACATTGAAAATATAATTGAACATGAAGATGGAAGTGTTGAAATAAATTTCCAAACAGATTTTCGAAATTCAACTCCTACAGTTTATCAACCCTCTAAAAAGTCTTATTCTTATCCTTCTTTTGTTGTAGGATCTTCCATACAGGAACCACCTCATATAAATTTGAGGCCTACAGAACTTACTTATCCTTCTTATCAAGCTTCTCCATCTCATACATATAATCCCTCAGAAGCTTATTTTAATATAAATGTTATTGAATGTTTTGAAATTGATAAAGAAATGTTAAAAAATTATTTAGCCGCTCATCCTTTCACAAAATCTTTCTTTAATTATATTTCTCTAGAACATAAAGACTTCTTAAAAGAAAAGTGGTATAAATATATGTGTGATTATGAAATAAATATTTATTTCTTTGATTGGCTTAAATTAGCCATGAAGAAAAGGTATAATATTGAAGATTTATCCATAAATATGATAACAAAATTAAGTTCATCATGGATTATAACTTCAACCAGTTCTTCTCCTCAAAGAACTGAAGAATCTATACATCCTTCTCTACATCAAATCATTTATAAAGACACCTCAGCCGTACCCATAAAAGATGTTGCAAAAATCCAAGGAGATAAAGGAAAATCTGACTTTGTTTACAAATCAGACTTATGTCATATTTTAGAACAAAATAATTATACAAATATCAACCTTCATACTACTGGCCAACAAACCAATAGAATTGAAGATAAAGTAGAAACTATTTTCAAAATCCATGAAGCATCCTCTTCTCAAAAAGTAATTAAGACACAAACTTTAGGTTTTCAGGGTGAAATCCTAAGGGATATAAAGTTAGAAAAGAAACCTTTAAAATTTTCTGATGAACTCATTAATCAAATATCACACAGTTTTACTAACATAAAACTTCAAGAAAATAAAGATCAAAAAGCTGAAAAATCTATAAACGTTTTAGGCTCAACTTCTAAAAACTCTAATTTTGGCTCCGATTCCGAAGCCATAGATTCTGAAGAAAATTCTCAAGAGGAACATCAAGATGATCAAAACCATCAAGACTCTCTACAACTCAATAAAATACTTAAAAGACAAAAACCAATTGTTACTACAGCTAAAACAAGAAATTATTATCCACGACCGACTCCAGTAGATCTTCAATTCGAGGAACAAGCTACTTTAAATGGTCTTAAATTTGAAAGCTCATCAATATATGAATGGAGTGTAGACGGATTATCTGAATATCAAATCATCCAAGTATGCCAGCAAATGATGATATATGCTTCTACTATCATAGCTGCCGGTAATGATCACAAACATGCAGCAAATGCAGTTGTCCTTGGATTTACTGGACAATTAAATGGCTGTGGGAAAAATATTTATCAGATATAGAAAGACAAGCTATTCTAAATGCAGTAAAAAGAGATCCATCCGGAATTCCTATCATTACCCCTCAAGGACAAATGATCCCTGATTCCGTTTATATGCTTATTAGCAATATAATTAAACATTTTGTTGGAAATTATATGAATGTAGAAGAAAAATTAAAAACTCAATTAATTAATTTAGCATGCCCAACATTATCTGATTTTCGTTGGTATAAAGATGTTTTCTTATCAAAACTTTATACAATTGATTCAAGCAATTCAGAATTTTGGAAAGAAAAATTTATATCAAGTCTTCCTAAACTTTTTGCAGAAAAGGTTAGAGAAGAGTTAATATCCGAAAATTATGGAAATTTGAATTATGCTATGTATACATATGGAGATTTAATCCAAAAAATTAATAAAGTTGGATTTTCAATGTGTAATGAAATCAAACTCAAACGGCAAATTGAAAATCAAAAAAGAATCAGTAAATATGAACATGGTGATTTCTGTTATCAATTTGGTATGGAGCCATTAATTAGTCCTTCAAGCCAAAAGAAAAAGAACAATTTAAAAAGAAATTACCAACAAAGAAAATCTAAACAATTTGCAACACCACGATATTATATGCCCTCACGAAGATATTATAAAAAATCCTTTCATCGCAATCCTTATAAAGAAACAAACAAATCTTGTACAAAAGAAAAACCATCTTCTTCTTACCATAAACAAAAACAAAAAGAAATACAGTGCTATAATTGCAAAGAAAAAGGCCATATAGCCCCTGATTACCCACAATTAAAGGTTAAAACCGAAAAAGAATTAAAAACTATTTTAAAAGGATCTTCAGTAACATCAGATACAGACAATTCTTCTGATACATGTCATTGCAAAATATTTGATAGTGAAATTCAGTATGAATCCGCCTCTTCTTCTTTATCCGTAAACATGCTCTCTGCTCTTGAAGAATTGGTACTAGAAATGTTTAAAAATCTTAAAGATGAAGACTTAAAAAATAAATATTTTGAAAAAATTCAGACCATAAACAAAGGCAATAAAAAAGGAAAAGCTACCATACATACTCTCCCTGAACAATTTAGTATTAAAACTGTACTAGACAGATTACGAGAACAAAATATTCCTCCTCACCTGACAATTCCAGACCTTCATAAAGAAATTAATAATCAAAGGCAAGAAATAAATTTCATAAAACAAAACTTAATTGAACTTCAAGACCTCAAACAAAGAGTTGAGAATCTTGAATTTCACATACTAAAAACTTATCAAGAAAATAATGGAAAAATTGAAAATGAAGAAGACTATAATGACATCGAAAATCAAGAAAACTTTGATGCCAGTTTAAAGAATTTCATAATTTCGTTATCCAGAAATCCATTTCAAAAATGGAAAACCCCAGTCACAATTCAAATCAAACAATTCTCTATTAAAACCCTGTGCTTACTTAATAGTGGCGCAGATGTCAATGTAATAAGAGAAAGATTAATCCCGCGAAAATATTATCAAAAAACAAAAAATAAACTCAATCTAGCTACGGCTAATAAAAAACACCTTATCAAATACAAATTAAATGATGTTTATGTCTGTAAAAATGAAATACACATAAAGACAAATTTCTTTCTAGGAAAGGATTTAAACAATGATGTTATCCTTGGAAATCCTTTTCTACAAATGTTACAGCCTTTGCAAATTGATTCTACAGGCCTTAAAACTGTCATAAATAATAAAAAATTAATTTTTGAATTTGAATAATTAAATCCAGTCTCAAATAAAGTAAATCATCCCTCAGCTGACTTCATTTCAAATATTGCCATGTAATCCAGATTTTCAATCTTAAGTTCACATTCTTCTCTAGGGTTCCTTTGTCATTATGGCATCAAGTTCTAGCAAAAGCAAAGCCCCTCTTCTTAAATCCAGCTCTTCCTCCAGACCAACATCCCAACAAATGACCATTCCTTTTTTCAATCCAAGAGTATCCATCACCTCTCAAAAACTTATCAATGCTCATTGGAGTACTATCATTTCCAATAAAAGAAAAAATACTAGAAAAACCTTATCCAAAATTGTAACCCATATCAAGGATTTAGAAACCCAAATTCTAATGTGTCATAACATCCATCAAAGAGCACTGTTATCTACTTATACTGATGAAAAAGCATCCAGAATCAACCTCCTGGAAAAGGTTAACACAACCCTTCCAGATGATCTTCCTGCAAGGATAAAAGAAAAAACTCTTTCTTATCAGATCAAGGAGCGCTTAATGTTCAAAGCGCAATATATCAGCTGGGCAACTGGCTTTCCCAAGTTGTTCCTGCCATCACATGCAGTAGACATCTCTTATATCGAGCAAGGCTTAGTCCAAAGATTTTCTTTATCCAGAGATGATTTTGAATTAATACAGCAGCTCCCTGCAATCATGCGCCACGCCCTTCGTAGCCTTGGAGTCACAAACAGACAACTTCTCATCACCATTTCATCAAGTTTGGGAGAAAGATCTGAAATCCGGTTTTATTAGCCTTATCAATTATGGAACATCATGAATTTTGAAGAAAGAGATTTAATTTGCAAGAAATTCATTCCTTCTTTAAATGATTACGAACATCTCCTGTTTAATTATCCACCGCAGTGGTATGAATCTCATGAAGTTGCTACAAGGGAATATAGCTTAGAACGTCTCCAGCATTATGATCCAGCCTCTGATCAATATCAAAAATTTCTCAATTTAAGAGGACATCTCGAATTTACAAGCACATATAGATATGTTTGGTGTGACGGTCGGAGAGTAGTCTGTATTGTTGACGACCTTGCAAAACAAACTACAGTTATACAGCATCCTTCTAAATCTGGACATAATGAATTAAATCAAATCCTCAATGCCTATGAAGATATTTCTTTTGACATTTCAGAAAAATCTCGTGAAGAATTAATCCAGTTATTTCATGGTGAAATACGAAATAATAATTGGAATGATGAAGCAGAAAATAGTGCAGAGATGACAGCATCCTTGCAAGAATAAAGCTTCCTTTCCTCCAGACATATGCAGTCCAATGCCACTCAATTTTCCACAAAGTATCTTGGTGCAATTATGAAGATCTCCAACAGTCATCCAGAAGAATAATTGTTAAATGCATCCTTATCAAGTAAGTTCCCGTGCCCAAGACTAAGGCCACGTGATGCCGGCAAAAGCAACCATGTGTTGCCTCGGGACTTATCGGCACTTTTCATCCCGACTTCTAAAGCCAACATCAAAAGCTTCTTTTGCGTACAATAAAGCATAAAGTACTTTAAAGCTAAAGAAAGTACAAGACATGAGAAATTATCAAGCATGAAGACAAAACATTTCATCTTCGATGCAAAACACGTGCCAAAAGCTTATAAAGTTATACTTCAAGATAGTACCACGTGCCTTCTCGTATGATATTCTACAGTAGAAACAAAGATTCACGCATGCTTTAGTACAGTAAAATTTGTCAGACTCTGGCACCAGAGCCACATGCAGCTTTTACGGATATACAGCAAATGAAATGTAAATGCCATAGAAATACACATGTAATGAAATGTAAATTCGGTTTGTAATTACTATAAATAGGCAGGACCAGCTGCTTGTAAAGGCAACAGTTGGAAACCAGTCCTATCCAAAAATCCAGTCTATCCTCTCTTCCCATACACCCTCCACCCTTCCGTCCCATTTTGGAACTTCATTATACTATTTACTGTAGAGGGGATTTCTTTTTTAATAGTTGAATAATTCTGTTGTGTGAATGTCCATGTTCTAGAGGTGAAACGAATAATTTCTTCTGTTCCAAGAGCATTTTGTTGGAGGAGAATTCCACCAAAACCTATGTCAGAGGCGTCGGTTTGAACTATTTTTAATAAATCTGGATGAGGGATAGTTAAACAAGGTAAATTTTGGACTTTTTGCTTGATAGTTTGACAGCTTTTGTATGGGCAGGTGACCATTCTACCGGATTTTTTACTAAACGGAGTTGTAATAATTTTCTTTCCTTGGCAAGATCTTTAAAAAAATCAGAGGCATAATTAAGGCATCCAAGAAAACGTTGTAATTGTTCTTTATTGAGGATTTCATTAGGAAATTGAGAGGCAAACTTAATGACTCTTTGAACTGGAGAAATAGTTCCTGTTTTAATTATAAAACCAAGAAATTGAATTTCTGTTTGAAAAAGCTTCATTTTCTTTTGAGATAGAACGAGTCCATTTTTTATAATAATCTTTTTGAAAATATTTAAATGCTTCCAATGGTCACAAATAGATTTTGAAAACACAAGGATGTCATCGATATATACGAGTGTAAAATCTTGATATGGATTAAAAATATCATTCATAATTCTTTGAAATTCTGAAGGAGCATTTTTCAAGCCAAATGGCATGACGTTCGATTCATAATGACCAAATGGGACTGTAAAAGCAGTTTTATATCTATCTTCAGGGGTAATTTGAATTTGCCAAAATCCGGATTTAAGATCAAATTTAGAAAAAGGAAGGCACCAGCTAGGCGATTGATTAGATTAGTTTTATTTGGCACTGGATATCTTATGGATTTCAAGACTTTATTTAAAGGCTTATAATTGATAACAAGACGAGGAACACCGCGTTCTTGTTCAGGTGCTTTATTTACATAAAACGCAGCACAACTCCAAGGAGATTGTGATTTTTGAATAAGCTTTTTATCAAGAAGATCATTGATTTCTTTTGGACATAATTGGACAAGATCTTTATTCATCTGAATAGGACAAGCTTTGGTAGGAATTTGGGATTCATCAAAATTATCAATATATAGAAGAGAAACTGTGTGGTGTTTCCTGTGCCAGAAGGCAAAAGGAAGGTCAGAACAACATTCTTTTTCAAGAGATTTTTTTAATTGTATTAAATCATTTTGAAATTCTGGTTTTTGTAACCTTTCTTCTATTCTTAGAGAATTCAGATCTTCTTGAAGATAGGCAATTTGTTTTTCTTTATATGAGATTTGATTTTGTATAATATTGATATGTTGCATGGGAGTTGACTCAACAAAATCAAAAAGTAAGTCTTTATTGTCTTTCATAGTTTTAAGGCCTGATGAATTAATTTGAAAAGGCTGTAGAAGTCGTAAAAAGCGATTCCCAAGGATAACATCATTATTTAAATTCTTTCCTAAAAGACAATTAGTTTTTATGCACGTTCCATTTTTACAGATATGGACATTATTTACTTTATAGTGAATATGAAGTTTATTATTAGCAATTGCTAGGCTGAGTTTATTTTTGGTTTTTTATAATATTTTGTTGGGACTAATCCTTCTCTGATTAAATTAACATCTGCGCCACTATCTAGTAAGCAGAGAGCTTTAATAGAGAAGTTTTTTATCTTCATTGTAATTTGAGTTTTCCATTGTTGGAGTGGAGTTTTTGTTAAAGAATTTACAACTTTTTCCTCAAAGTTTTCTTTTTGCTCTTTATCTTTTTGAAATTCGAGATTCTTCAATTGTTGTTTCATTTTTTGATGTTCATCTAAGTTTTGTTTTAATTCTTTTATTTCTTGCTTTTGATTATTAATTTCTTTATAAATATCTTGCAGAGCTATATGAGGAAGAGCTTTTTGCTTTCTTAATACATTTTTCATGTTTAACTATTTAGATACACTTGGAATAAAAGATTTTTCTTTTTTGTTTTATGTGGTTATTTTCTGTATTTTCTCAAAATATTTATTTTTTAATGTTTCTTCTTTGAGGTCTTTAAACATTTCTAAAAGCATTTCTTTTTGGGCTGAAAGAGCGTTTAAGAAGAACAAAGGAGAAGAATGCGTGTTATCAGACTGAAATGAGGAATTTGTATAACATAAGTCAAAGACCGATTTACCTTTATCTCCTTGGATTTTTGCAATATCTTTTATGGGTACGGCTGAGGTGTCTTTATGAAGAATTTGATGTAGAGGAGGATGTATAGATTCTTCAGTTCTCTGCGGAGAAGAACTGGTTGAAGCTATAATCCATGATGAACTTAATTTTGTTATCATATTTATGAATAAATCTTCAATATTATACCTTTTCTTCATGGCTAATTTAAGCCAATCAAAGAAATAATGTTTCTTTCATTATCATACATATATTTGTACCATTTTTCTTTTAAGAAGTCTTTATGTTTTGGAGAAATATTTTTAAAGAAAGCTTTTGTCAAAGGATGAGCGGCTAAATTATTTTTTAACATTTCTTTATCAATTTCAAAACTTTCAATAACATTTATATTAAAATCAGCTTCTGAGGGATTGTATGTATTAGATGGAGAAGCTTGATAAGAAGGATAAACAAGTCCTGTAGGCCTCAAATTTATATGAGGTGGTTCCTGTATGGAAGATCCTACAATAGAAGGAGGATGAGAATAAGACTTTTTAGAGGGTTGATAAACTGTAGGAGTTGTATTTCGAAAATCTGTTTGGAAATTTATTTCAACACTTCCATCTTCATGTTCAATTATGTTTTCAATGTCTTGATTTTCTTTAGGTTTTTCTGGTTGAGCATTTTCTAACAGCCATTTACCGGATAAATTAATATCATTCCATTGGATGAGTTTGGGAATATTAACTTTATTTTTTAAATTGGTTTGGAATAAGGTAGTCATACCTCTGGCTTGATTAGAATAGGCTATGCCTGGAACAACTGAATTCATGAGTTTATAATAAACTCTATAAATGAGGGCGAGATTTTGATTATGAGGATTCATATCAAAACCTTTTGTCTGGATGGCTAAAGTGAGGGCTTCATGTGCACCTGGATCTGTAAAAGAAACAGAGAAATTGGGAAAATAGTTGAAGAAAGTAGAGCCATTAGCCAAACTTGATTCAACCATTCCTATTAATGAATCACTGAATTTTTTATGTCTTGTGTCTTGAACATACATGAGAGCTTGTGTTCTCAGTCCAAGTCTTGTTAGAGGCTTTAAAGTAACTTGCACCAAGCCAAAATAGATATAATTATATGTTTTAGCATATTCTTGTATTTCTTGGGGCTTAATTAAAGAAAGATGCTGAATAAATGGATTCAGTTCGTTCAATACTTTTTATTTTATAACTTGATTTTAATTGAAAACTTCCCACTTTATAAACTTCATGTGTTTGAACAATTGGAATTGTCCAGTCGCAAATAACTTAATCTAAATCATCATAGCTAATTTCTTTACTATTTTTAATAGACACGGAAGATAAGGAATTTGATAATGAGGAAAAAGAAAGTACAAGCTTCTTAATAAGCTTAGCCATAATTTGTATTACCGAGTTATTTTAACCAAATCCACCACGAGTATCTAACGCTTTGAGGACTTACACACCAACAACACGCCTTAAAACACCTTCACACGGCTTAACAACGGCGATAACAATGGCTACCTCTGTGCTCCGAGTGGAATATGATTAAAATTTCTCAATAATAACAAACACACAACTAAGTATTAAGACTTTTGGCTCTCTTACTTCTGAATCAGCAATTTCTTAAACAACAACAGTAAAGCACAACATAACCAAAATAAGTGAAGAAATACTCACAAAGCAACTTTATTGATAATCAAAACTGATTACAAATGGACTTGATGACACACTCCCGGGGGCCAACTTGGCTCTGATACCAAAATGGGACGGCAGGGTAGAGGGTGTATGGGAAGAGAGGATGGACTGGATTTTTGGATAGGACTAGTTTCCAACTGTTGGATTGACACATAGCCGGATGTGTCTATTTATAGTGACTTGAAACTGAATTTACATTTCATTTCACTTGGATTGCATTTGCATTTACATTTCATTTGCTATTCATGCTCACTGAATTTAATGTTCGATACTGTAGGGCTGCTTGCATGATTCTTCTTTTCTACTGTAGAATATCCATGGTACTGCATGTGGCCCTATCTTGAAGTATAACTTTACAAGCTTTTGACACGTGTTTACATGTTTGCATCGGAGATGAAATGTTTTTATCTTCATACTTGATAATTGTCCCATATCTTGTACTTTCTTCAGCTTAAGCCATTTTTGTTGACTTTGGTTGTACTTTTTTCTTGATTTTTAATTCAAAGAGGCTTTATGCAGTTTGTAGGAAAAATTGCCGATAAGAACCAAAGGGAGCACATGGTTGCTGTACTTGGAGGATGTCATGTTCTTTATGGCGACTGTTCTTTTGGTGATGCTTCCGGAGTGGGGAATAGAGCGGATAAGATCACGTTAGTCTGTATAGGATACTTTGTGGAAAATTGAGTGGCTTGATAAGGCGGATGTCTTGTCGAGACTTATTTTTTCCCTTTTCTTCGGATAGAGATGAATCTTTCATTATCACTTTTTATCTCTTCTGCATCGGTATCTGCTTCCGGAGCAATAGTTTCAAAGGGATTATCATCAGCCCAGAGATGATGTAGCTGGTGGTGACCGAAGCTTAATGGCGAGTTTTCAGAGGATCTTTCTTTCTGTATTTGTTCCATAATTTCTTTTTGGAGATCTTTTTTGAGCTGAAGTAGATCTGCCGCTGCAAGAAGAGCAGGAGAAGAGGCTGAACATGAATTCATTTGTTTGTCTGGAATACTGGATGGAGGAAGCCTTTCTTTTTCTTTTTCAGGAATTCTGAGAATTTCTGAAAAGGATGGCTTTAGAGCTTGATCAGCAGAATATTGCTGCAGGATTGTTGTATAATCAAATTGATGCCAGAATTTGATATACATGACTCTGGATAGAACCGGTGGACTGAAGTCCATTTCTTTATAAAAATTCCATTTCAGGATCCATGGGATTTCATGCTTGCAATAGAATTGCATGGTGACATAAGGTTCTGTTGCTAGCTGTAAATATTGATAAAGGCTTTTTTCTTCTGTTTTGAGAGAGGCTTTATATGATACAGAATAGGATTCATAAATAGGAAGAAGAGCTTGAGGAAGGAGATCTTTAGTGGCTCCATATGGTATCCAAAATTGTGTAAAAAACCACATAGGTATTTTATGGAAGTTGGATTTAAACCGAATAAACCAGGAATGCTGGAAGGATGGATTTTGATAACAGAGAATGGCTTCCCAAGCGAAAATATAGTCATAATAATTAAAGATAAGGTCGGAATCAATTCTTTGAGGCATATGAAAAGGTTGTCCCCAATCGTCTGCTGAGAGGATAAGCATAATCTTGATTTTTTAATATAGGATGTTAATATGGGATGGTAAAGCATTTAAATATGAGTTTTTAGAACCATCAGTATGGTCTATAGTGCAGCTGCCAGTTCGGATAAGCATTTGCTCATATGTTTTATAATCAAGGGGTTGAAAAAAGAAATGGTCGGGAGCGAATAGGGTCTGGATAATATGTTCCATAGGAAAGGTTTCTGTATAAAATGTGTCATCTAAAGTAAACATTCTTAATGGTGGTTTTGGGATAAAATATTGGTTTTGAGACACTTGAGGTTTTCTGGATGTAGAGCTTGATGGGTTTTGAAATTGAGGAATATTAGAATTATGGGTTGCTCCCCATCTTTCATGATAATTGCCACTGGGTTTTCTGGATATAGGTGGATAAGCTTTATCAGTAGGGGACCTAAAAGGTCTAATCTGCTGAGGCCTCATTCTTTTGTCCCTATAAAAACTCACAAGATAAAAAGTCAGGAAGGGAATTATTTTTGCCTGCAATATACTCAATGCCAAAATCAAATATAGCTAATAAAGCTTGCCAGCGAGCAAAGATTTGCTTAGCAGCAAGATTTTTAACATCTTTTTCTAAAATTTCTTTAGCAGATTTAGTCCATCCTTTCTTCCCATACACCCTCCACCCTTCCGTCCCATTTTGGTATCAGAGCCAAGTTGGCCCCCGGGAGTGTGTCATCAAGTCCACTTGTAATCAGTTTTGAATATCAATAAAGTTGCTTTGTGAGTATTTCTTCACTTATTTTGTTATGTTATGCTTTATTGTTGTTGTCTAAGGAATTGCTGATTCAGAAGTAAGAGAGTCAAAAGTCTTAATACTTAGTTGTGTGTTTGTTATTATTGAGAAATTTTAATCATATTCCGCCCGGAGCGCAGAGGTAGCCATTGTTATCGCCGTTGTTAAGCCTTGTGAAGGCATTTTAAGGCGTGTTGTTGGTGTGTAAATCCTCAAAGTGTTAGATACTCGTGGTGGATTTGGTCAAAATAACTCGGTAATACAAATTATGGCTAAGCTTATTAAGAAGCTTGTACTTTCTTCTTCCTCATCATCAAATTCCTTATCTTCCATGTCTATTAAAAATAGTGAAGAAATTAGTTATGATGATTTAGAACAAGTTATTTGTGACTGGACAATTCCAACTGTTCAAAAACATGAAGTTTATAAAATGGGAAGTTTTCAATTAAAATCAAGTTATAAAATAAAAACTATTGAACGAACTGAATCCATTACTAGCAATATTCAACATCTTTCTTTAATTAAGCCCCAAGAAATACAAGAATATGCTAAAACATATAATTATATCTATTTTGGCTTGGTGCAAGTTGCTCTAAAGCCTCTAACAAGACTTGGACTGAGAACAGAAGCTCTCATGTATGTTTAAAATACAAGACATAAAAAATTCAGTGATTCATTAATAGGAATGGTTGAATCAAATTTGGCAAATGGCCCTACTTTGTTCAACTGTTTTCCCAATTTCTCTGTTTCTCTTACAGATCCAAGTGCACATGAAGCCCTCACTTTAGCCATCCAGACAAAAGGTTTTGATATGAATCCTCATAATCAAAATCTCGCCCTCATTTATAGAGTTTATTATAAACTCATGAATTCAGTTATTCTAGGTATAGCCTATTCTAATCAAGCCAGAGGTATGACTACCTTATTCCAAACCAATTTAGAAAATAAAGTTAATATTCCCAAACTCATCCAATGGAATGATGTTAATTTATCAGGTAAATGGCTTTTAGAAAATGCTCAACCAGAAAAACCTAAAGAAAATCAAGACATTGAAAACATAATTGAACATGAAGATGGAAGTGTTGAAATAAATTTCCAAACAGATTTTCGAAATTCAACTCCTACAGTTTATCAACCCTCTAAAAAGTCTTATTCTCATCCTCCTTCTATTGTAGGATCTTCCATACAGGAACCACCTCATATAAATTTGAGGCCTATTGGACTTGTTTATCCTTCTTATTAAGCTTCTCCATCTCATACATACAATCCCTCAGAAGCTTATTTTAATATAAATGTTATTGAAAGTTTTGAAATTGATAAAGAAATTTTAAAAAAGGATTTAGCCGCTCATCCTTTCACAAAATCTTTCTTTAAATATATTTCTCCAGAACATAAAGACTTCTTAAAAGAAAAGTGGTATAAATATATGTGTGATAATGAAATAAATATTTTTTTCTTTGATTGGCTTAAATTAGACATGAAGAAAAGGTATAATATTGAAGATTTATCCATAAATATGAGAACCAAATGAAGTTCATCATGGATTATAGCTTCAACCAGTTCTTCTCCTCAAAGAACTGAAGAATCAATACAACCTCCTCTACATCAAATCATTTATGAAGACACCTTAGCCGTACCCATAAAAGATGTTGCAAAAATCCAAGGAGATAAAGGAAAATCTGACTTTGTTTACAAATCAGACTTATGTCATATTTTAGAACAAAATAATTATACAAATATCAACCTTCATACTATTGGCCAACAAACCAATAGAATTGAAGATAAAGTAGAAACTATTTTCAAAATCCATGAAGCATCCTCTTCTCAAAAAGTAATTAAGACACAAACTCTAGGTTTTTAGGGTGAAATCCTAAGGGATATAAAGTTAGAAAAGAAACCTTTAAAATTTTCTGATGAACTCATTAATCAACTATCACACAGTTTTACTAACATAAAACTTAAAGGAAAATAAAGATCAAAAAGCAGAAAAATCTATAAATGTTTTAGGCTCAACTTCTAAAAACTCTAATTTTGGCTCCGATTCCAAAGCCATAGATTCTGAAGAAAATTCTCAAGAGGAACATCAAGATCATCAAAACCATCAAGACTCTCTACAACTCAATAAAATATTTAAAAGACAAAAACCAATTGTTACTACAGCTAAAACAAGAAATTATTATCCACGATCAACTCCAGTAGATCTTCAATTCGAAGAACAAGCTACTTTAAATGGTCTTAAATTTGAAAGCTCATCAATATATGAATGGAGTGCAGACGGATTATCTGAATATCAAATCATCCAAGTATGCCAGCAAATGATGATATATGCTTCTGCTATCATAGCTGTCGGTAATGATCACAAACATGCAGCAAATGCAGTTGTCCTTGGATTTACTGGACAATTAAATGGCTGGTGGGAAAAATATTTATCAGATATAGAAAGACAAGCTATTCTAAATGCAGTAAAAAGAGATCCATCCGGAAATCCTATCATTACCCCTCAAGGACAAATGATCCCTGATTCCGTTTATATGCTTATTAGCAATATAATTAAACATTTTGTTGGAAATTATATGAATGTAGAAGAAAAATAAAAAACTCAATTAATTAATTTAGCATGCCCAACATTATCTGATTTTCGTTGGTATAAAGATGTTTTCTTATCAAAACTTTATACAATTGATTCAAGCAATTTAGAATTCTGGAAAGAAAAATTTATATCAGGTCTTCCTAAACTTTTTGCAGAAAAGGTTAGAGAATAGTTAATATCCAAAAATTATGGAAATTTGAATTATGCTATGTATACATATGGAGATTTAATCCAAAAAATTAATAAAGTTGGATTTTCATTGTGTAATGAAATCAAACTCAAATGGCAAATTGAAAATCAAAAAAGAATCAGTAAATATGAACTTGGTGATTTCTGTTATCAATTTGGCATGGAGCCATTAATTAGTCCTTCGAGCCAAAAGAAAAAGAACAATTTAAAAAGAAATTACCAACAAAGAAAATCTAAACAATTTGCAAGACCACGATATTATATGCCCTCACGAAGATATCATAAAAAATCCTTTCATCGCAATCCTTATAAAGAAACAAACAAATCTTTTATAAAAGAAAAACCATCTTCTTCTTACCATAAACAAA
Source organism: Sextonia rubra (assembly GCA_037013555.1). Classification (NCBI taxonomy): domain Eukaryota; kingdom Viridiplantae; phylum Streptophyta; class Magnoliopsida; order Laurales; family Lauraceae; genus Sextonia; species Sextonia rubra. The sequence goes on from JASUAD010000011.1 coordinate 16,736,735, forward strand.
AACAAAAAGAAATACAGTGCTATAATTGCAAAGAAAAAGGCCATATAGCCCCTGATTGCCTACAATTAAAGGTTAAAACTGAAAAAGAATTAAAAAATATTTTAAAAGGATCCTCAGTAACATCAGATACAGACAATTCTTCTGATACATGTTATTGCAAAATATTTGATAGTGAAATTCAGTATGAATCTGCCTCTTCTTCTTTATCCGTAAACATGCTCTCTGCTCCTGAAGAATTGGTACTAAAAATGTTTAAAGATCTTAAACATGAAGACTTAAAAAATAAATATTTTGAAAAAATCCAGACCATAAACAAAGGCAATAAAAAAGGAAAAGCTACCATACATACTCTCCCTGAACAATTTAGTATTAAAACTGTACTAGACAGATTACGAGAATAAAATGTTCCTCCTCACCTGACAATTCCAGACCTTCATAAAGAAATTAATAATCAAAGGCAAGAAATAAATTTCATAAAACAAAATTTAATTGAACTTCAAGACCTCAAACAAAGAGTTGAGAATCTTGAATTTCACATACTAAAAACTTATCAAGAAAATAATGGAAAAATTGAAAATGAAGAAAACTATAATGACATCGAAAATCAAGAAAACTTTGATGCCAGTTTAAAGAATTTCATAAATTCGTTATCCAGAAATCCATTTCAAAAATGAAAAACCCAAGTCACAATTCAAATCAAACAATTCTCTATTAAAACCCTGTGCTTACTTGATAGTGGCACAGATGTCAATATAATAAGAGAAGGATTAATCCCGCCAAAATATTATCAAAAAAACAAAAAATAAACTCAATCTAGCTACGGCTAATAAAAAACACCTTATCAAATACAAATTAAATGATGTTTATGTCTGTAAAAATGAAATACACATAAAGACAAATTTCTTTTTAGGAAAGGATTTAAACAATGATATTATCCTTGGAAATCCTTTTCTACAAATGTTACAGCCTTTTCAAATTGATTCTACAGGCCTTAAAACTGTCATGAATAATAAAGAATTAATTTTTGAATTTGAATAATTAAATCCAGTCTCAAATAAAATAAATCATCCCTCAGCTGACTTCATTTCAAATATTGCCATGTAATCCAGATTTTCAATCTTAAGTTCACATTCTTCTCCAGGGTTCCTTTGTCATTATGGCATCAAGTTCTAGCAAAAGCAAAGCCCCTCTTCTTAAATCCAGCTTCCTCCAGACCAACATCCCAACAAATGACCATTCCTTTTTTCAATCCAGGAGTATCCATCACCTCTCAAGAACTTATCAATGCTCATTGGAGTGCTATCCTTTCCAATAAAAGAAAAAATACTAGAAAAACATTATCCAAAATTGTAACCCATATCAAGGATTTAGAAACCCAAATTCTAATGTGTCATAACATCCATCAAAGAGCACTGTTATTTACTTATGCTGATGAAAAAGCATCCAGAATCAACCTCCTGGAAAAGGTTAACGCAACCCTTCCAGATGATCTTGCTGCAAGGATAAGAGAAAAAACTCTTTCTTGTCAGATCAAGGAGCGCTTAATGTTCAAAGCGCAATATATCAGCTGGGCAACTGGCTTTCCCAAGTTGTTCCTGCCATCACATGCAGTAGACATCTCTTATATCGAGCAAGGCTTAGTCCAAAGATTTTCTTTATCCAGAGATGATTTTGAATTAATACAGCAGCTCCCTGCAATCATGCGCCACGCCCTTCGTAGCCTTGGAGTCACAAACAGACAACTTCTCATCACCATTTCATCACGTTTGGGAGAAAGATCTGAAATCCGGTTTTATTAGCCTTATCAATTATGGAACATCATGAATTTTGAAGAAAGAGATTTAATTTGCAAGAAATTCATTCCTTCTTTAAATGATTACGAACATCTCCTGTTTAATTATCCACCGCAGTGGTATGAATCTCATGAAGTTGCTACAAGGGAATATAGCTTAGAACGTCTCCAGCATTATGATCCAGCCTCTGATCAATATCAAAAATTTCTCAATTTAAGAGGACATCTCGAATTTACAAGCACATATAGATATGTTTGGTGTGACGGTCGGAGAGTAGTCTGTATTGTTGACGACCTTGCAAAACAAACTACAGTTATACAGCATCCTTCTAAATCTGGACATAATGAATTAAATCAAATCCTCAATGCCTATGAAGATATTTCTTTTGACATTTCAGAAAAATCTCGTGAAGAATTAATCCAGTTATTTCATGGTGAAATACGAAATAATAATTGGAATGATGAAGTAGAAAATAGTGCAGAGATGACAGCATCCTTGCAAGAATAAAGCTTCCTTTCCTCCAGACATATGCAGTCCAATGCCACTCAATTTTCCACAAAGTATCTTGGTGCAATTATGAAGATCTCCAACAGTCATCCAGAAGAATAATTGTTAAATGCATCCTTATCAAGTAAGTTCCCGTGCCCAAGACTAAGGCCACGTGATGCCGGCAAAAGCAACCATGTGTTGCCTCGGGACTTATCGGCACTTTTCATCCCGACTTCTAAAGCCAACATCAAAAGCTTCTTTTGCGTACAATAAAGCATAAAGTACTTTAAAGCTAAAGAAAGTACAAGACATGAGAAATTATCAAGCATGAAGACAAAACATTTCATCTTCGATGCAAAACACGTGCCAAAAGCTTATAAAGTTATACTTCAAGATAGTACCATGTGCCTTCTCGTATGATATTCTACAGTAGAAACAAAGATTCACGCATGCTTTAGTACAGTAAAATTTGTCAAACTCTGGCACCAGAGCCACATGCAGCTTTTTCGGATATACAGCAAATGAAATGTAAATGCCATAGAAATACACATGTAATGAAATGTAAATTCGGTTTGTAATTACTATAAATAGGCAGGAGCAGCTGCTTGTAAAGGCAACAGTTGGAAACCAGTCCTATCCAAAAATCCAGTCCATCCTCTCTTCCCATACACCCTCCACCCTTCCGACAAAATGACGTCACGCTGCTGACGTCTGCGGTGGCTGACTGGCTGGACCGGACTGCTACCGGGTTCAGGTCAACCCAACCCGAATCGACCTGCAGTCGTGCTGCTGGACAAGGCTTGCACCACGGGTTGGCTTTGACCCAACCCGAAGCTTGACCCAACCTGAAAAACAGGCGTTGGGCTTATACTCCACGTCGGGTCAGGTCAAACGGACCCGACCCGAACCCAGCTGACCCAAAACAGGGTCGTCTCCTTCCTTCTCTACGCCTGGGTCTGTAACCCAGTTGCAGTTGGCGCAGAGATGCAGCGGTCGGGGCTGCTGCGGCTCCGGCTTCCTGGTCCAACGACTGCGGCGCGGGACCGGCGACGGCGATAGCAGCGGCGGCAACGGCGAGCAGCGAGGACCAGCAGCCGGCGACGACAGGTTAGTGACAGTCTTTTTTTTCTTCCTCCGGTCGTCCTCCTCAAATCCGGCGGCCAACAACTTCTTCTTCGACGAAGATGTCCAGCCTATTAGAGAGACGATGGACAGGCTATTAGAGAACCCTCCTCTGTCTTCTTCAAGATCTGCAAATAACCGATCTCTGTTACCGTAACAGAGGACCGATTTTCTCACGTGGCCTAGCAGAGATCAACGTTGATCTCTCATTCCCGTTGATCGTCCACGCACAATCAATCTCTCTGATACCACTTGTTGTGCGCGTGTGTGCAAACGCAATCAAGATCAAACAATCACCACACAAGAAGACAAGAAGATTTACGTGGTTCGGCAAAGATGCCTACGTCCACGGGAAACCAATTTCCACTAGGTTCTTCACCAATCTGTGAAACCACAGCCTTGGAATCTCAGCCACTCTCAGCCTCTCTCCAGGGTTACAGATTACATCATATATATAACCATTACATCCTTATCCCCCAAGAACTTTATCTCAAGAAAAAGGAAAGTCCTAACATATTAGAAAACTGCTGTTTGACAAAACAGGAAATTCCTAATATCATTAGGGAAATCACCCCAGATACCGAACCCACTAATGGTCTGGACCCACATGGCCAACACAATGATCAAAGTAAATGCCTTTATAATGCATAGGTATCTATAAATTTTAATCAAATAGGAGTTGATTTCACTATAGGATTTGATGGTTTGATATAAACTATTATTAAAGAATATTCAAAAGGTTTGTTATCTTCTCTTTTTTTTTTTTTTTTTCTCAAATGGCTAATCCGGTGGAATTAGATCCTTATTGGGGTGAAGTTTGCAGATACCCCCATACACTTGGATGTTTTTTTCTTTAGCAGCTTTGATTTCAAAAGGTGAGAGCTACAGTAGAGTTCAATGTAATTTTTCTTCAAATCAAAGCCTCACAGGTTCCCAGCTCAAATAAATAATAATTTACTTTTTTATTTTATTTGGCATAGTAAAAAATAAAATAAACTAATGAAATTGAAATCATGACTTAACTACTAAAACTAATTCAATTTTCGTTTTTAAATTTAGGTTCGTCCACAAAGTAACAAACTACAGTGTGAATCACTAGAGCCCCGAACACACCAAATAGGTAGACAGGCCCTCGGTTTAAATCATAAATGTGCCAAGTGACTCAACTTGTGATTTCGATTTTAACTTTAAGAAGATTTTAATTTTCTAAATTGTGTGTTGGCTGAAGTGGCAGCCTTATTGGTTGACTTGACTGGCATTTTCGGTCTGACTTGTGATTCAACAAGTGGAAAAGCGACTATCACGTCCTGCAAGTCTCTAACAAAAGTAAGAAAAGGCCAATAATAACAAGTTATCTAATTTGATCGGGTTTGTAGCGGGTGGAAAAGGTCATCTTCTTGGAAGCAGTTACACCCTCAACTTCTTTGAATATTCTTCTATGATAATTTCATTATTATGATAATACGCCTACTAGTCCTAGAGCTAGATTTAATTAATAAATTGAAATTAAGTGCATATTATTCATAGATTCCATGTCGGTCCAATTATTATGCCCGAGGTCCCATTTGCTTAATCTTAGCAATGATTCTCATAATTAAATAACTACAAGTGAAGTAGTCCTCTATTTCTAATCATTATATATTCAAATAATTTGAAATTAATATCCATTCCATTCATGCATGACGAACAAGTTGGTTCACTATTACACATGTACTGCATATAATTAGGTTATTATTTTTCAATCATAAATTCAAGATAAATTTAGGTTTGGACCTTAATAATAGTTTTGACATGGATTTCAAGGGAACTACATTCAAACATAATCAGTCCTTTAGTAGGAAAAATCATCTCAATTTATAACAGAATAAAATGATATAAAGTGTCTCTAACAACCTATACTCTCTCTAACCTTTATTTATTATAACCGATTCCTAATATTTTAATCAAACAAGGCAAGTTTTGTCAATGAAGTTTATACTCTCTATAATCAATTCATAATATTTTAATAAAAAAAAAGGCCAGTTTCGTCAATGAAATTTATACTATCGACAAGTCTTCTAAGGTCCAACAATACACAATGATGAATTCTTGTAAAAAATTTAAAAAAAAAAAAGGTGCCCATTAATTAATTTGAAAGAAGTCAAGAAGGAGCTGCAACTGCAATTTCATCCCTAATTTGTAGAGATTTGGGCATGGTCAACCAAAAGCTACACGACGACCCTGACAAGAGTCACATGCCACTCATAGCTACGATGCTTCCCAAATCCCATGTCCCGTTTCCGTAGCCACGTTCGTTGCACGATATATTCTTTGATGGTCCACCTTTCAAATCTAAGTTGCCAACTATCTTACCTTAATTTATTAGCAGGGCAAATTTAATTTAAGAAAAAAATAGAGGCTTTTAAGGGAAAAAATCGCTTTAGATCTGCTAAGGATTTAGCGGCAAAAGCCCTTCCGCCATTTTTGTTTCTATTTTTAGAAATTTTTGCCCCAAGGAATATAATTGCTTATGTTCGGGGGCAAATAATGATATTGCTATTCGTTTCTTTCTTCTTCTTCTTCTTTAAACTACTTAGAATGAAATGAGGGCATATTATTCTAGTGATCAACATCTCCTAGTAGTCTGAATAAAGCTGGCTTGTTTTTTTTTTAACTTCATATGTGGAATTATCTTCTTAAAAGTTAATTCTGATCAGGAATACAATCAACCATATAAATGTATTTTGGAAGCATATCAAGAGGATGAGAGTCCAGTCCAAAACACAGAATGTTATAGAATATTGGCTATACTAAGAGCAGGATTGATTGTCCTAAACTAATGGAGCCAGCGGGCCATTGCTTGCCGATTTAAAAGGTTAGGATGCAGTTTTGGTTGCACAACCTTCACAGAAGGTGCATATCTACGACTTAAAATAATTATGGGACTCATTTAACCATTTAGAGATTGAACTTGAAAAGTCCTTTTCTTTCAAGTATTGGTCAACTACTTATATTCAAGAGTTTTTTACAGGACAAAATTATTAAAGGTGACCCAAAAACAAAAAAACACAATTTTATCAGTGGGTACACTGGAGTGCTTAAGTTTGACTACTCCGGTCTAGTTTTTTTACTTAGTCGGGTAACATCAGATCTAACACTCCCTTGTTCCCGTTAAACCCCTAAAAATTCCTAAATTGTTTGTCTTCTTCTTCCTCTTCAAGCTCAAAATCAACATTCAAGTTGCTGCTCGTGCTCGACGTACTCCTCTATTTTTCTTTGGTCCCCACAAACTTTCTATTTGTACTTACTAAGTTCATGCTTGTGCTCGAAGGTAATCCATTCTCTCCCACCTCTCCCACATTAGTTAGTTTTTATTTTTTAAGATTTTATGTGGGGGTTGCCTTCTTCTTTGTTGTTGTCTAAACATCCCCACATGTTTGTTCTCGACTTTTGTATGATATCGCATTACTTGCCATTAATTAAGCTTGAAGAAACCGTGTAATCTTGTGGAGGAAATGGAAGGTTGAAGAAAGAACACAAAAGAGAGAGAGAGGGAGAGAAAGGATATGAAAGAAATAAAAGCAATATAAATGGGTATTTAAAGGGAAGAGGGAGTGTGAATGTCGTAAAAAGAAGGGCACTCTTCAGATTAGAAAATTTACAGTTTAAACCCTTGTTTGCATAGTTCCATATGGAGGTTTGTGGGACCCATGGTGGGTCCACAAGGTACACAAAGCTAATATTGTTAACGGTCCACACCCTCTCTGAGTCCCACTACAGAGTTTCACAGCTCACACAGAAGTGTCAGTGAAATACTCAAACCATCCTTTCTTTTGACCTACAATATCATATCATGGAATCGATGAATGGCCACCAATGGTGTCCTCTCAACCACCCACGCTTGTTTTATGCATTTCAGCTTATCATCAAAAGATCACAAACCAATTAACAGATTTTCAAACATCCATGTTTTACCAATCATAACTAATCAATTAAATGATGAAATAATTATTTATGGTGAGTTAGTTTTCATGTGATCAATTTAGTTTTCATGTGATCAACCTATCATCATCCTAAATTGATTACATTGAGCTAGTTTTCAATTTAGAATTTTTGTTTCGATAGAAGTGTGCATAAGAGTAAAATTAATAATTAGTAAAAAGTGAGCCTCCTCACTGTGGCCTATTAAAAACCCACGATGCCCAAAGTAAATGCCTTTATAGTGCATAGGGAATCCATAAATTCTAATCCAATATGAGTTGGTTCCATAAATTATAATCCACTGAGAGCTGGTTCCACTATAGGATCTGATGGTTTGATATAAACCATTATTAAAGAATAATTCAAAAAATTGATACCCCATACACTTAGAGGTTTTTCCTTTAGCAGCTTAATTTGCATTCAAAAGGTGGGAGCCACGTTAGAGTTCAATGCAATGTTTCTTCAAGTCAAAGCCTCACAGGATCCCAAATCAAATAAATAATAATTTACATTTTTCCTTTATTGGGCATAGTAAAAAAACTAAAATAATGAAATTGAAATCATGACTTAACTGCTAAAACTAATTCAATTTTCGTTTTTAAATGTAGGTTAGTCTTCAAAATAACAATCCACGCTATGAATCACTAAAGCCCCGAACACATCAAATAGGTAGACAGACCCTCGGGTTAAATCATAAATGTGCCACATGACTCACCTTGTGATTTCGATTTTAACTTTAAGAAGATTTTAATTTAGTAAATTGTGTGTTAGCAGACGTGGCGCAGCCTGATTGGCTGCCTTGACTTGCATTTTCGGTCTCACATGTGATTCAACAATTAAGAAAAGTCACTTGTATCACATGTGCTGCAAGTCTCCAACGAAAGAAAAGGCCAATGGTAACAACTCATCTAATTTGATTGGGTTTGGAGCGGGTGGAAAAAGTCATTTTCGGGGAAGCAGTGACACCTTCAACTTCTTCGAATGTTCTTCTATGATAATTTCATTATTATGATAATGAGCCTACTACTCCTAGAGCTATGTTTAATTAATAAATTAGAATTAAGTGCATATTATTCATAGATTCCATGTCCGTCCAATTATTATGCCCGAGGTCCCGCTCACTTAATTTGGGCAATCATTGTCATGATTAAATAACTACAAGTGCAGGTACTCTATCTTTAATCATTAAATATTCAAATAATTTGAAATTAATCTCCATTCCATTCATGCATGACGAACAAGTTGGTTCAAAATTAGATTATTATTTTTCAATAATAATTTCAAGATAAAACTAGGTTTGGACCTTAAAAATAGGTTTGACATGGATTTGAACGGAACTACATTCAAACAACATCATTCCTTTAGTTGGAGAAGTCATCTCAATTTATAATAGAATAGAATAAAATGATACAAAGAGTCTCTAACAACCGATACTTTACCCTCTCCAACCTTTTTATTATACCCAACTCCTAATTTTTTAATCAAATAACGCAAGTTTCGCCAATGAAGTTTATACTCTCTATAACCAATTCATAATATTTTAATCAAATAAGGCAGTTTTCGTCAATGAATTATATACTATAGACATGTCTTCTGAGGTCCAACAATACACTATGATGAATTCTTATAAAAATTAAAAAAATGGGAAAAAAGATGCCCTAAAATTAATTTGTAAGAAGTCAAGAAGGAGCTGCACCCGCAATTTCATCCCTCTTGTTTGTTTGTGGGATAGAATAAAATAGAATATAGTAAACCTAAAATCAAAAAAGAATATATGATGAAGTTATAATGACTTTTTATATTTAATTACTTGATACAAAATCTTTTCAACTTTTTGTAAAAAAAAAAGAAAGATTTTTATAATTTAGTGATGAATTTTTGACTTTTCTTAAAAAAGGGGAATTTTTGAATTTTTTTAAAAATAAAAGAAAGAGGAACATCTGATTTTCAAATATTTTATTTTACTCTACTTTACTTTCCCTTATAAACAAATAGGCATTAGGCCTGTTTGTTTGTGAGATAGAGTAAGACAAGTAAAATAAAATTTTTGAAATCCAAAATTTTCCCCATCTTTTTAAAAAGAATTCAAATTTTCCTTCTTTTTCAAAAAAATTCATAAAGTCATATTAAATTACAAAAAAACTCTCTACTTTTTATACAAAAAGTTAAAAAGATTCCATATTAAGCAACTAAAAACAAAATATCATCATAACCTCATCATATTGTTATAAAAGAAGAAAGAGCCAAAGAGAGAAGAACAGTGACGAAGGAAGAAAGATTTTATTATTGAGAGCTGTGTGTATATAACAAGGGAGGAGGAAGATCTTATTTATAAAATAAGATTGCTTCCTCCCCAAGTAACCTAATATGATAGGACTCTAATCTAAGTGCACTTCTTATCTCCTGTGGGTTCCACTGTAGACATCTACTTATGATAATACATCTTATAACACTCTTCCTCGGATGACCACCATTCAATGATAGTTGCCCAATTAAAACCTTACAAAGGAAAAACCAAAGTGAAGGAAAAAGAGTACAACAAACAACAGGATCACTGAATTGGTGTTGGACATACATAATATTGTCTTGTTAAAACCTTAACTAGAAAACCCAGTGGGATAAAACCTACAAAAGGAAAAAGAGTACAACGTACATATATCCTGAGTATCATGCTTTAGGATACCTACCCCTGATCAGTTACTCCCCCTATCAACAATAACATTTACATTATTTGATGATAGACTTTACTGATGCCGATCCCATATACAACTTCTAGAATGTTGATTTTGATAATAACTTGATAATCAAATTAGCTAGGTTGTTGCTTGAACGAACTTATTTAACTTCAATCTCACTATTATTCTGAAACTCATTTTTGAAAAAGAACTTTGGTGCAATGTGCTTTATTTTAATCTGTTGAATACATGTCTTATTGTCTTCATAGATAATGCTTGGGGTACCTGTACTGGGAAGCAATTGACAATGATTACAAATATATTGAATCAAAGATTTTAGTCACACACATTTCCTATTAACTTCATAACTTCAAAAAGGGCCAAAAACTCAGCATAGTTAAAAGAAGTAACTATCAAAATCAATTTAGTAAAACACTAAGAAATGACGACATTACCACTAAGGAACACAAAATCTGTCTGTGCTTGAATCTTATAAGGATCAAAGAGATATCATGAATTTGCATATCCTACAAATTTTAAATCTTTACAACTATAAGAATAAAACAGATGTAAACATCATAGGATTTGTTTGATACCAATCCAGTGCGTTTGAGTTGGTGCAAAACTATATATGGCAAGCATATTTACAAAGAATAAAATATTCTACTAGAACTTCTCTTGATCTGTAGACTGAGGCAAATTCTCCTATAACCAGTCAATCGTTTTCTTCAGCTTTTTTGGAGGCCAGATTAGATTTATGTCATCTATATAAACTTCTACTATTGTGAATCCTTTTAAGGATTTTATAAAGATACCTTGGCAAATGAGATTGTCTTCATACCCTTCCTATATGAACATTTACTAAGATGATTGTACTATATTTTTTTATAATGCTTCAGGCTGTATAATAAACGTCTTAATTGTATTGAGTACATACTCTTTGACTTTGCTTCTAGCAAAGCAAATCCTTTTGGGATTTTTCATATATATGTTTGTATATAGTTTCAATCCTAAGTTTCTTCTGGAAACCATGTACCACAAGTTTCGCCTTGTATCTAATAATTTCATTCATTTTCTTTACAAACACCCATTTATAACCTATATAGTTATCAATTTTTAGGGTTTGTACTATAAGTCCAGATATACCATGTCTATTGAGAGACTCTAACTTTTTTTTTATCACACTTTTCCATTTTAGCTAATCTTTTCTTTATCGACATTTATTTATAGTACTTAGTTCTATATTCTAATCATCATTTTCATTTTCCCTTAATATTTGTATAACTACTGCATATGTAAATACGTCATCAACAACAATTTGCTTTCTATCCTATGTCACAACCTGAGCCCAAAAATCGGGGGTTAGTTAAAACTTAACCAGTGATATACGTACTCCTATGCACGCATACCTCAACCTGGTCTAAGTATATGCACACAAGGGATATTCCCACGTGCAAACCAAGTGTACGCGGAAGCTGTACGTATCATAGTCGCAAGGAAAATAAATAGGAAACATACCAATATAGGGTCAACAAAATGACATTAATTACAAAATGTATAATACAAAATAAAGAGATAGCTCCGTAAAGACCAATACAAAAAGATGTACATGAAACAAAACAAAACAAACAAAACAAAACAAAAGGAAAGGTAATATATGGATGCAATGCCAAGCCGCTCTCCGTGGGAATGATCAAGACCACTCCTTTAGCCCTGACTGTGTCTCTCAGATCTCTCTTGGAGTCTGGCTGACCAACAAGGGGTCGGTAGAGGAATCTGGGCTTGCAACACCAAGAACAACCTATGAGTATGATGACTCAGCAAATCATAAGCGACAATAAGTTACTACGCACTGTGTCTAGTAGAATAGTAGACAATTAACAATTATCAATGCATAGAGATCATATTCGTATACTAGGCAGGTCGTGCATATAATGAAGCATGCTTTCAGAATCATGAAACAGATAAACTGGCAAGGTAGCTACTACATTTGTCATATTCTCCCTTTCGAGAGCAGTTAGCACGAGAACACCATTGACTGGGCTAGGGTACGAATGGGTCTTTGGTTCCCGGCATCCGGAATCCCAAGACAGGAGCACTCTGTAGAGGCAACAAACAGGCTACGGCAAAGTCAACCCCGTTGGATATCCTGAGGCTGATGCTGAGTTGAGCCAAACAAACAAGATCAAACATACCATATGATGCACGTCAATCAATATCAGTCGGTTGGTCAGGCAGTGCAATACAGTACAGTACATGTGTCACAGTCAGACAATACAGTACATGCATCATGCTGGATCAATACTGTTGTAATTAAATAATTACAAGTTGAACAAGGAACAAGACAAAGAACATGAAAAACTGTTGTTTCTGCCCGCGATTTACCATGGACAGAACCCTCAAGAAATATCCAATCGTTGCCCCAACGCAGAACGCGTACCATGTGAATAAGAGGGCAAAACCGAACTCGATATGCCATGTAAATCGGATTATTTTGCAAGAATCACAATCTTTTATTGGCCAACCCTATCTTCGTTATTTATTGTTACTAACCGTGCATGATGATATAGTTTTAAATTATTCGATACACAGTTATTCATTTTGGAAGTGTTGCATTATATCAATCAACGTGTATCGAAGTCCCTTAAACCAACACCCATGGAGAGGTGCTTAACAACTGGACAACACACATGATGTGTCACAGCCCGCAAGACCATTCATGCGTCTAAGGTAATCCGTTGGGCAAGTTATGTGGTGAAGAAGTCCAGGTGAAAGTCCTCTAAAGTTACATTATTACCCTATCATTTCTTCAAATCGTTAAAGAGTAGAGGGACCAAAAGGTAGCATAAAAGTTCCTCTGGGTATTAAGGTAGCAAGAGAAAGAAAATAAGTAAGCATAGGATTTAATTGGACCCTGAATCTCTTGGAGCATAAATGCATCAGAATCGACCAGTTGGCTCTGAGCCCAATCGGTCGAATTTCGGTTTTGGGAGTGTCCGATCGATCAGACCCGAGTCTTGATCGGTCAGACAACAGGGTTCTGTACAAAATAGGGTCACTGTATTACATGATTGTCCTTCATAAAAATGATGTGCATCAAGGTCATACAAGAAAAAAGGGCTATCAAACACCATACACTTACAAGAAAGGAACAGAACAATCAACGTGTATCAACATGTATTCATCCATACCGTGCTTATACTTGCCTTAAATGTGCTCTTTCCGCAATTTAGCTGTTCTTAGTCCCATACGTCCCTGGAAATGCAATTCTAAAACCATGCATGCCAAGAATAAGCAAAAAAAAAAAAAAAGGGTCATGCAGTGCAACCATGCTCAAAACTCATATGGAGACCATGACGCGACTACTTACCTTAAACAAATCGTGAAGATGGAGCGAGGGTCTCGTCCACGATGAAAAGACAAGAAAGAAAAAAGCGAAGACAAGAGAGAGACATCAGGTGGAGAAGATACTGGTGAACCCAAAGAGAAAACGAACAACCGGTGCACAAGAATCCTCCCCTTGCTCTACGTTGATTGCAAGGAAGAAGAAGAACAAGAAGAGAAGCTAGAGAGCAGGGAGAAGAAGGGAGGAGAAACCAAGAGAAAGAGAAAGAGAGCTGGCATGCAGGAGAAGAAAATGAGAGAGAGAGAGAGGCGGTGGTTACATTTTATATAAGATAAGGATTACCAATTTGCATATAAGTCCAACAATTCGGAAGAATTACAGTTCAAGTCAATTAATGGTCCAACGGAAACAAATGTCCTCGTTTATATACGAGACAGTTACGGAAGTTGACAAACTCAACGAAATACACATATTGACACTAAGATGATGCATGAATGATGAACTCGTACAAAATCAAAAATTACGAAAAAGGGCGTGAGACTACTCAAACCAAGTTTAACTCAACTCAATTCCTTCTCCATGACCCCAAAACGAATCTCAAAAGAATAAAACCATAAGCTTAACGTAAATTCGCTATAAATAGTACCGAAACTTGATTAATTAATCGTTAAACCAGATTAAGCTGGGCCGGAATGTTACATCCTATCTTTCTTAAATAATTATAAAATATAAAATCTCTTCATTATTGGTACCCTTGCCTCTTCAGGGGTTTCCAGAGTCTCTTCCGGGACTCGTGTCCCTTTTAAGATATTAACTTCTTCAATAATTTAAGAGAGTGTGGATTTTGCAATAACCTTTTCTTGAATGAAATAGCGTACCTCTTCAGGAGTGTATGATTTGTCATAACCTCTTCAGGAGTATGATTGGGATATAATTACTCATTTCTCCTTTTCAGTGAAGATGAGTCCTTAAGACCCATCGGTCTGCCTCGCTTCTCATGTGTAATAGATTCATTTACTGCTATATTTGGATTTTTATCCTACAGGGATGTTAACTTGTGCTTTTCCTACAAGGATTAATTCATGCATGTGTGTTTATAGTTCATATATGTGATTTAGTTGCTTTTGCAGCATTATTAAAAACATCAGAGGTAGAAGTTGTTTGTAATTAAGTGCACAATTCTCCGTACTTCATTCTCACATTGTGATGTACATAGATCTAAATGAGAAGAGTAAGAGTATTCCATACTAATTGTTGCCATTCTACAGGAACTCTCTTAACTCCCCCTGAACAGCGAGAAGACTGCCTTAACAAGATGACAATCGGTAAAATGAGGAGTAAATACATCTCCTATTATGGGTTATAGATTTCTAAAATTGGGGGTGAATCATAACCAACATAAATTTTTAAACTACGTTATTGGTTCATGTATGTCACAAACTTGTGATATCAAGCTTTACAGACTTAATATGATGCTCAAGGAAGTGTATCCTAAGTTTAATAATTTGTGCTAATAAGCGGCTATAAGCTATTAAAAAAATAGTCTAACATTCAATCAATGGGTGGAGGTATTAATTAAAACTATAAAATACCTAAAAAGGTCCACTAAGGGGATTTTATAGATTCACAAATGTCACCTTATATCCTTTGCTAGAAAAAATGGTCAATTGATGATACTTTAAGGACTGCCAAAATAGTTATCAATAATTTGCCTTAATATAATAGCCGTACGGTGACCTAACCTATCACACCAAAGCATTAAAGCCTTAGGGTTACTAAACTTGGGCTTTTTTAAGCCTCTAGCTTGACTTGGTCTTTTTGCTCATAATCGAATATAATTCGATATTGGAGATTGTCTTGTAATATAGCCCTTAGGTTTAAGAATAATGCATTTAGCTTTTCTAATATCAGCTTTTGACTGTTAATACTAATAATGATATACAAATATTATGTGTTATCTTTATTTATAGTTTCCATATATGGTACTCATTCATCCTAATGACTTTTAAGTTAAGCAAGTTTTTTTGGAAACTGCTAAAAAATAATGCATCGTTAATATATATGTGGGTACCATTTGGTAACATTATATGAACTCTTCCAAAGCATTCAAGCATTTGTACATATCCAGCTATGGTTTATACCTTGAGCAAATTAAAAGCTAACTCTGAGAAAAATTTTTTGTTTTTCAATATAGTGTGTTTTGTAGCACTGTCTATCGAATATATATTATCCTGAGTTTCATGCATTCTATGATCCATATCATAAGAAATAAAAAACTTACATAACTATTCAGTCACATAACAAAAATAAAATTGAAAACAACTAAACAATTCACCATTTAAAGCAAATATAATGTGCAGATACAAGGTACGAGGGGATAAAAAAATAAGTCTTGACATCCAACAAAATATTTAAAAAATGAACTCAATATTTAA
The DNA here is from genome assembly GCA_037013555.1 of Sextonia rubra. Classification (NCBI taxonomy): domain Eukaryota; kingdom Viridiplantae; phylum Streptophyta; class Magnoliopsida; order Laurales; family Lauraceae; genus Sextonia; species Sextonia rubra. The sequence goes on from JASUAD010000011.1 coordinate 16,752,555, forward strand.
ATTTATAATAGTAATTGTAGGTCTTTTAGACCATGTTTGATGGTTCTCCCAATTTTGAAAAATGCCTTGTTAATTACCTTTCTCGGGATAGTTATTTTCATTTCTACTGAAGGAATTATTATGTCTACCTCTTCTAAAAAGAGTTTGTTTGACTAGTGTTGCATTTATTTTAAGCATTGGGTGGTATGACGATCTTCTGGTGATCATACTTGTTAATCAGGGATATAATAGCGTAGAAACTAAGAGCGTATGTCATATCCTCTGAGGATTTCTTATTTCTTTTTTGGATGGTATCACAAGCTTTTTCGAGTATGTAGAGATCGATTTAATAATAACAATCATTAAAAAAAAAATGAAACTTTGGGTTCTCAATATCCAATGATAAAATATAATGAAGAATTGACTAATTAAAAGTTAGAACGTTAGGTTCTTAATTTAAGAATGAGAACTTCTGGTTCTGTTAAGACTTCAGGCTTGAGTTAGAACTTGTTCTCAACCTATGAATCAAAACTTCTGGTTTTGTCAATATTTCAGGCTTGAGTTAGAACTTTAGGTTCTCAACTTATGAATCAGAACTTCAAGTTCTGTTAATACTTTGGCATGAATCAAATCTTCTGGTTTCGTTAAAACTTCAGGTTTGAATCAGAATTTCTGGTTTTATCAAAACTTCAGCTTTGATTTTATGGCCTTTGTATCGATTTATACTATTTTGAATCTTTAAAAATCAAAACTTTCAGGTTTGATTATGAATATGAATCTCCAGGTTCATATTCCAAATCTTAGAACTTTTGGTTTCAGATAACATATAGATCTTTGGGTTCGGGTTATTCATTTGATATAGTACTTCCGATTCTAAATATCGTAAGGAACACCGAGTTTTGATTACTTATATAAAACTTCTGATTCTGTGAGTTCTGGTTCTGTTATATTCAACTATTGTTTCTGGCAATAAATTCATCAAAAATAAAGTTTCATATAACCATATAGTCATAACTTTATTGAAGTAATTATATCAAGCATGCGGTGCAATGTAATAAAATAAATAAAATTAAAAGTGTCTAAAGAAATAGAAAGAAAAGGTAGAGCGTCAGGTTCTTAACATTCAATAATAATAAATATGATGAAGAATGGGCCATTAGAATTTCAAACTTTGAGTTCTTATCAAAGCTTTAGGCTTGGATTAGAACTTTGAGTTCTATCAAAGCTTCAGATTTAGATAAGAACTTTTGATTCTATCAAGACTTTAGGCTTAGGTTAGAACGTTAGGTTCATAATACATGAATTAAAACTATGGGTTCTGTCAAAGTTATTTGACTTGAAGTAGAATTTCTGGTTTTATCAAACCTTCATGTTTGAAGTTGAACTTCTGGTTCTAACAATGTTTCAAGCATAGATCAAAATTTCTGCGTCTGTGAAAGCTTCATTTTTAATTTATGGCCTTTTCATAAGATATAGTTTATTTGGTTTTAAATAAAAAAGACTTTAAGTTTTGACTTATGGGTATGAATTTACAGGTTTATATCAATATTCAAAACTTTTCGAACTACTGGCCTAGATATAGCACTTGTGGTTCTACATTAGATAAATTATGAATCTTCAGGCTCGGATTAGAACTTTTGGTTCTAGAATAATCTATAGAACTTCATGTCTAAATTATTTGATATAGAACTGCTGGTTCTAGATAATATATGGAACTTTCGATTCTAATTATTTATATAGAACTTCTAGTTGTATTTATGATCCATTATTTTGTAATTCTATCTTGATCTCCTTTTGATGAGAGGAATAGATCATCTATTGCATGAATTAAGATTTAAACTACTAACTTGCAGATCTCAAAAGAATACAAATAAATATATGTATATAATTATCAAAGTAATAAAAGATTATAAAATAATAAAAATATACTTTATCATTGAATCGTTCTTTTTTTTTATTTCAATGTATAAATCTACTCACAATGTTTTCGTAGACGTACAAGATACTATTAGTCAAAATTTAGGCTTGAATTTTGATTGGGACTGCCTATGTCAAGTGTCGACGTCAAGCCTGCATCAGATGTACCTGCGCTCGGGTCCAACATGAATCAGATGTGCCTCACCCGATCTTCACTACGAACTGGAGACAGAGGTCAGAGTCGTGACTCCGCAAAAAAAGGTCGTGCTCACGTCCCGACGAATGACAGGTAACTCTGTTTGTCTTTTTGGTCGAAGTCAGAAACTAATGCCGTCAACAACTCCTTTTTTTCGTTTTTATCAGCTTTGTCTTGGCACGCTTCCCAAGGCAATATAAATTAAAGAATCAAAACAGTGCAACACGTAATGTTTAGTGTCGTTACTTCTCCCCTTCCTTGGCCTAAGGCTTAGGGAATAAAAAACTTCTTTTAATCGGTTTTTTTGCACAGACAAAACCCTCCTTCGTTGACTTATACCCTCATTGGCGTAGGCCAAAAAGCCTTCTTTTTATCGGTTTCTCCGCACAGAAAAAACCCTCCTTGGTTGAGTTGCGGTCAGAAAAGATTGCCCTTGACAAATATAAAAGCAATGAACTCATATGCTGATCACATGTTATAAAATAAAAAAAAAGTTAACGAAGAAAAAATAGAAGATGGAAGAGCGATTTTTTTATTGAGAGTTATATGAATGTGATGAAGGAAAAAAATAATCTTATTTATATAATTAATTGTTTTCCCCGTAAATAATTTAATATGATAAAAATTTAAACCTAAGTGCTTTCCCTATTTTAGATAAATTGATATCCACTTATAATAATAAATTTTATAATATATATTATTTTTTCTTAATTTTAAATTTGCTTAACTCTATTTTACTTTGCTTCTCAAACGAGCGGCTTTAGGACTTAGGCATGGTCAACCAAAAAAATTGCAACTAGGATGCTTCCCAAATCCCACAAGGTAGTTAGGATAAGCTCCATGGACGCAAGATCCATCACATCGAATGAACCTGTCCCTTGCCTCATCTTCAATATTGTTCTTTACCCATCTCAGAAAACAGTCGTGTTCATTGAATTATATATTCCTTGATGGCCCACCTTTCGAATCGAAGTTACAAACCACTATCTTATCTGAATTTCTAAGGAAGGCAAATTTAATTTTAAAAATAAAATTTAAAAGATTTTAAGGAAAAAATCTGTTTAAATCTGGTAAAGGTTTAACGACAAAAGCCTTTCCTCCATATTTGTATTTTTTTTTTTTGTTTTTCGATATTTTTATGATAAGAAATAATATCGCTACTGTTGGTGGGCAAATAACATATCGCTGCATTCATTTCTTGTTATTCTTGTTCTTTAAACCAATTAGAATGAAATAGGGGCATACTGTACAGTGATCAACATCTCCTAGTAGGCTGAATAAAGCCCCTTCCTTTTTTTATTTTTTGAAATTCGTATAAGGAATTATATTCTTTCAAAGCGGGCAACAAGCCTGAAAATCGAAAACCCATTCAAAGAAAGTAGTCGAGGGACGACGAGTCAGATTCCCGATGCTAAAATCCTTCGACCCATCCAACACAATCATTTGACAACTCATCTGCGTTATCTCTGATTTGATTGATAGAGACTTCACGACACAATAACGAATCAATCTTGCACATGTCATATTCATATCCATCCAATGAAAACAGAAAAAAATCCACCACTTTATCATTCAAATGCATTCTGGCATTTTACGATAGAAAATCGCATTATGGGAAACTCATTCATTTTTTTTCATTTACACAATTTAAATTCAAATCTCTAATTCAACATGAATCATGAAAAACAGTGGCAGAGCTAAGATTTTGGTTAATGGGAGATACGAATAAAATATTATATATTTGTCAGAGTTCAATATGATGGTAGGCCAATATTCTATTAAAGCAAAATTTCTCCTAAAAAATGCAGCAACATTTTGTGGCCAACTGATGATTTCAAGGTCTTTCATATTATTTATGCAGTCAAAAGAAGGGGGAGAAAAAAAGAGTCACCAAAGAGTGCTATAATAGTAGGCCCACTTTAAATATCTAAATTATATATATGGGGCCTGTTTTGGTGAGAACTATTCTCATACACCTACCATGAGAATTTTTATAGGACTCATAAGAGCTCTATTTAGAGATGAGACCAAGGAGATGGAAAGATCTATGTGGAACAAACCCAAATATCAAGTTTGACTCCAATAACATATCCTTAACCCTTTCATTCGTGGCCGACAAATTCAGTCCCTTCGGATTGGTGCACAGTCGATCCAATAATATAGTAAATTCAGATTTGATTGGAACTTGGGACATGTAACTATCAAAGGGGTCCCTCTGTATTATAAGGTTTGAATTTGGTAATAAATGGGCCCCACTTAGATGGTGATAGGAACACATATATATGAGGAATATTAGTATGCATCATTCTCTTACCATATGATAAGAAATGCTTACATGGCTTTTCCTATTTGTATTTAAGCATTTCTCTTTTTCATATAACTTTTTCTCTTTTGCACATTAATATATCTAAATGGTAAGGGATGAATGCATACTAACATTCTTATATATATATATTTGAGGGACAATGCATACTATGCATCCTTCCTTCAGTATATGATGAGGGACAATGACGTGGCTCTTCCTCTTTACATATGAAGGATTTTCTTTTTCATAATATCATAAATGACTTCTTTTTTTTTTTTTTTGTGCATGAATCTTTCTAAATATGCATTTGTCCCTCACCACATGGTGAGGGAAGGATGCATAGCAATATTCCCATATATATATATATATATACACTAGCATTAACGCCAGTACTGAGCCCGGGCGATATAAAATCAATTTTATCTCAAATGTTTTATTATTGATAAACATAAGTAATGATATAAGATCAATTTTATCTCAAATGTTTTAATATTGGTCAACATTTGTTAGCTCAATATTGAAGTCCTAGAATTCTAAGCATAATTACAATTCTTTAAAAAAAAAAAAAGAATAACTACAAGTCATTGAAAAAAAAAAGAACCATTTGTAGAGGGAAAGATTTTAAAGGATAATGGTAATAAGAGGAGCCCATATTACAATTAGTAGCAAAAAAAAGTTCCAATGGAGAAAAAACTTTTTTGGTAAGAAATAATGTTGGTTTTAAGCATTCGTTAAAAAATTCTGACAACTTAAAAATCTTTAAATTAGGAAAAAAATTATGAGTGTGAATGGATGCATGATCACTTGTTTAATCTAAAGGACAAAAATATGGAAATATAAAGAAGAAAAAAACCTAGTTAGGAAGTGGATCGGCACGTAGTAGGTCAAGTTGGATAACTGTATTCAAAGATGGGCTCGAGTTTGCTTGGGTTGAATAGGTGGGTCATTAGGCAAGTGGAGTATGTGAATTTAGATATGGATGGGCAAGTGGGCTGTGTGGTATGAAGAAAGGTGTAATCAATTATACAAATAAAAAAGACACTATTAACAACAATAAAATCACATTCCAATGAAAATAATTCCACATGAACACAACCAATCTGACCAATATCTAAAAAAAAAAAAACCCTAGGCAAGTGGGCTATGTGGTATGAAGAAAGATGTAATCAATAACACAAATAAAAAAATCATAATTAATAGCAATAAAATCACATTCCAATGAGAACAATTCCACCATGAACACAACCGATCTAACCAATATCTACAAAAAAAAAAAAAAAAACCACAAATTTCAATGCAAAGTAAAATAATAATAATAAGGAGAAAGAAATTGGATCATACCATGAGGGAGCCAGCCATAGCTGCATCGAGAAATATCAAGCATTGAGGAGAGAATCACTAAGGCAGTGCTAGAGTGAAGTATTATGTCTATTTCAATAGGAGTCTTGAGAACGAAGGAAGGATGATTTGATTTAAAAAAAGAAAGAGGATAAATCAGTAATAAATTTTTGCTTATTAGATGAGCCTAATCAAGCCCAAAAATAGTAAACAGCTTGGATTAGATAATCATCAATCAAATCTTACCAAAGAAAGGTAAGAAATTTCTGCCAATTAGATGAGCCCAATTTAGTCAAAAAATAGTAAATAGTGTGGATTGGATAATCATCAATCAACCTTGGGCGAATAAAAAAGTTTTTTTATTTTATGATTTTTTAATTAGATAGGAAATGACATTTGCTACAATGAATTTATGAGTCAATCACAGTAATAAGATAATGTGTCATTCATGCTACCAATGGCAAAAACCAAAGTCCTTGTTGACGTCAATCGGTAATAACAAATAACGCATTCCTTAAATTTAGCAATAACAAAGGCCAATAACAAAATAACTTAAAAATGGGAGAGATTTTAGGAAATAATTTACAATGGGAGTGAGTTTAGGTTTGAGTGAGAGATTTTAAGCATGATAGAGGAGGGAGAACTTTTAGGGGAATTAGTGATTTTTTGGTGCTACATGTGATTTTTCAGTATGTTGAGGTAGCGCTTTAGAAAAAAAGAAAAATAAGAGGTGCTAATGTGGCACCTTCCAGAGACCTCCATTTTTGTAGCTTTAATATATATAATGTCTGTGTGTGTGTGTGTGTGCGTGTGTGTATATATAAAGAGAGAGGGAAATGGTCTAGCGAGATAGTACAGCATATAAGTTAACTTTTTAGAACACACCTAAAGTCGTGCCAACCATGGAGATCATGAGGGATTGAAAAATCATTATTAGAACTAAGTATGTGCAAAAAATCAACTCCATCAGATGTAGTGAACCACTAAAATAAAAGGGCCTCGAGGAGGGGTAACCACCCCTCAATTTTCTCTTCACTTTGTATAAAAAAGAAAATTTTAGGAATTGTTATAGACATTTTAATTTAATACATTTGTAACCCTCTTCAAATGTTTTCTTTTATTTTTTTTCAATTTTTTTGTATTATACTTTCTATGATTTGCAAATAGGCCATTGTGGTTTAAGAATTTATAAATCGATCCATGCTCATGCATTTTAATACATTTCATATCCTCGCATGAGGAGTTTTAATGGTAAACAAGAAGGAATGTTAGGCTTTTGCTTAATTTTTGTGAAAATGACAACTTTACCCTTACCAACATTATTATATTTTCGCCCTCCGAGGGTTTTAAATATTTACAACGAGGCCCCTATGGTGGGATGAATAATAATAGATCCTTCTTCACTATAAGGTTCATCTATGAGTTGTGAGTTTTTAAGTATTTTAGTTTTTATTTGATTGTGTGGATCTTTGTATTTGATAGAGATCTTTTCAATTTTTTCTTTCTCTTAGTATTTAATACTACCTTTATTTTTATTTATCATCTAACCTTGTGTATCTACAAGTTGCAACCAACTAAGGCAGATTGGCTTCAACTAGGTTTGTAAATGGGTACTCGATTCTCTGATTACCCGAATGTGCCAACCTGTTAATAACCAAATTTGGATCTTTATTTTGGTTTCAATAAGTAAACGGGTCCGAGTCATATTTTTGGACCCGTGACCTAAATGGTTCAATCTGACTTGTGGACCTAAGATTGACATATTGCCTAAGTTTTTTAATTTCTTTTCTAAAAAATAGTTTTTTCTCCAAATCATTTTTTACACAGACCCGGATTAGGAACTAAACCCTTTACATAAATGGAGTAGGTTCTAGTTCCAAGTCCATATTTATATTAATAGTTTCGGTTTCGGAACCTAAAAGTTGGTTATGATTTTGGTTTCAGGTCCAGGTCCATCTTCTCATTAATTGTTCCAAGCACATGCAGTATAATTCATACTATAAAACTTAACAAACTTTTAGAAAAATTATATAAAAATTAAAATAATATAATATAATATATATTTGGAGCCCCTCTCTTAAGCTCAAGTTTAGGATAAGGTAAGCTCAAGTGTGTAGCTAATGCTTGTAGGGCTGACCTGGGGCCCACGTGGGGATAAGGATGGGGGGATATGAAGAACTCCTTGGGACCCTCCTCTTTACAAAAGATAGCTCCAACCCTGGTTTCTATCATCTCCATTTGGGCTCCAAAAATTTAATAGTCAATAATCTATTTGGATCGGTACACAGTTGATTCAATGGTCTAGTAAATTTGAATTTGAATAAAAATTAGTGGACAAGTAAAATTCAAGGGGAGTTGTGTGTTTGGTCCATTTGGATGGACCAAAGGTGGGTCCCAAGTGTTTAGGTTTACAAATTTTCTTATATAAGTTTTAGCTTAGGAGAGGCTTGCCCATATGTATGATATTGAAATATATATCATTTAATAAGATGATATTGATATTATTATGATCATGATAATTATTATTATCTTAAGACTAAGATGTGTGCTCTATTGATTATGAAGACAGTCTTTAGATGTAACATTTAATTTAAAAAAATCAGAAATAGTAGAGTTTATATGAACATCAGTGTATAGCTATACTAGGATTCGTTCTCTATACCAAATGTTGTTTTTAGAGTTTTGATAGAATAAAGGGCCTCTCTGGAGGTTGAAGCTATGGTTGCAAATGGGTCAGTTTTGGTCCAAGTCCATGGTGGACCTAGACTTAGAACAATTGTTGAGAAGATGGACGCAGACCGGAAATTGGTATGGGTTTAGAACCAATTTCTAGGATCCAAAACCCAAATCATTAATGAAAATATGAATGTGGAACCAAATCCAGTTCCATATATGGAGCGGGTTTGGGTCCAAGTTCGAGTCTATGTAGAAAATGATTCAGAGAAAAAACTATTTTTTAGGAAATTTTTTTTGAAAACTTAGGCAATAGCACTAAAATAAAAAACAATTTTGGAGGCAACTTTAGCGGCACACATAAGATATTTTCGCCATAAATTCAACTTTTGGCAACGGATACAGACTAATGTCACCTAAGGTTATGTTTTTGCAATGACCACAGTTAAATTGTTGCTATATCATGTCGCTTCCTCTCCCGTGCCATCATCTAATTCGCGGCAATTGGTGGGAAAGGTTTTGGCGATGACTACATAAGGTTTGGCGACAATTTCAGTACATCGATGTTGATTTATTTACGGTGATGATGTATTAGTCATCGGTAAAGGAAGTAAAAAAATTTGGGCGTTTCTTCGCACTTTTGTTGCGAGCAGAAAAACGTTGGGCGACAGACGATTGTCATCGTTGAAGAGATTTTATTATTGGTGCCAGCGAAGTGTCTTTCATTAAGTTCCTAGCAAAAGAGAAAAAACAAGACTTTAAGACATCTTGAAATCCTCTCCATTGCAAAACCCTGAAATCCGGTTTCTGCATCAACAACGGTGCATCACCGGCCCTCTCTCCGCTAGGTAATCTTGATTTCTTTCTCTCCCTCCCATGCACCCCAACCACCATTCTCCCTTTCATTTATCGCTTCCTCTCTCTCGACGAAGCCGCCCTCGGCAAGGAACCCCTCTCCTTTGCAACTGATTCAAGTGTTAGTTTTTGTGGACTCAATCCATCAATTGATGTAATAAATTGATTAATTTCTTTATTTATCAATAAAATCATGCTTTACTTTCATGAGATGAATGTTATTTTACTACTTCATGCACATGACCAATACGTATGACATAATGGTTCATGAGTTGAACCGGGTCCCATTAGTATATTAGATGTGATATATGTGCATGGATGAGATCCACACGCGGGAGATATATGTCACAAATCTTATACTTAAATAGCTTCACAACCAGTAATGAGACTGAGCATCTCATTTGATAAGGTTGCAGCACTTTGATCACTATGAGATAGTGTGATTTGTCTCGATTATCAGAATGTAAAATTCTGGATCAATAGTGCCGGTACATTGGATGTATTGAAGGACCATGAGATGCACCTTATGGTATTCCGTCTCAATAATAAGGTATGCTCTCATAATTCCCTAGCAATAGGCTCTCAATCCTGAGACATTGACGAACTCAAGTTTCTATCTATTCATTTGCTTTGAGTCACCAATGAGTGAGGCCGACTATAGGTTAACACCTCGGTGTCTTGGGTATATGGTAGTAGAACTGTGGGAACGTTGAATGATCAAGATGGAATCTATCTATATTATCCCCTTGTGCCAATTAATGGATTTGTCATTAGTAAGTGCGCACCCATCTCAATTAAGAGTTAATTGGATGGTACTGATGATTACTGTGATTAATTGGGGCTCAAGGATAATAAGATGCGGAACTTAGATTGGAAGAGACGGATTTATTCCAATTGATCCACGGATATTGATAGAGGGGCCTACTTGTGGTAATTGGGAAGTTTAGGGTCTTCATTGTAATTTATTCCTAAGACTGGAGTGCAATTGCATTTATATAGTGGTGTTATTTGCAATTAACTGTGGGCCCGGATTGCACATGAGATGTGGGGTCGCGGTGTTCCAGTTGGAGCCAGCTTTCTAAGGAATCCCTAGTGGTCCCCACGCTAGCCCAAGTTATTGGAAAATAGTAATCCGACTCGAACTCTAGAAAGAAAGGATAAGAAAGGAGAAACTTGCTAATTGCTTTGGAAGTAAGACTTCTATTTCAATTAGACAAGGGAGAGATTTGGAAGTCTATAAAATATCCTTGGACGTCCAAAAGAGTCCCCCTCACGCCCAAAACCCTTTCGTGCAAGAGTTGCGCGAGTTACTCTCCTCTCCTTTCTTCTAGTTCCTTGGAGTCTCGAGTTGGGATTTTCTCCTGAAGATTCCACCGTTCTTCTTGAGAAAAGAAATCCAATTCGGGGGTCATAGCGTGGAAGGCTAAGAGGTCTTGAAGAAGTCCATTAGAGCACTGCGGGTCTCCAAAGGTATGATCTACTTCTTGCATGTCGTAGGTTATTTTGGATGTTTAGTGCTGGTATAATTTTTACTTACATGGTCACGAGATTGAGGGTAACGCATCCTGGATTGGGTTTTGGTCTTATGGATAGTTGATCCCTGTGTCAAGTGGGTCAAAAGTTTTGAAAATCTATCCACGAGACCCACCTACTTCCAACAATTGGTATCAGAGCCATACCTCATCTCTAATCATGTTAGATCAGTAATCTTGTTCTAATCTTCGCATGAGATGCGAAGAGGATAGAGCAAGGGCTATGATAGGATCAGTGTTTATTGGGTTTGCTTGCTCTCGTAGTAGATACATATTTGGAAAGTCACAAAAGGTTTTAATCATAATAGGAGGATGATAAGATGCCATTAAAACATACTGAGATCATTAGAGGTGATTGGGTACAGCAGGAGCCGAATCAGAAAAGAACCCAAATTTCTGGGTTCGTCAGGTCGGTTAGTCAAAGTGACCACTATGGCTATAGAGGTCTGTTGGCTAACCGTAGGGACCAGATCGGCTAGCCGAACCTAGGCAGAATCATCTTATTCTTGGTCTGAGTTGTTGTTGTTTTTTTTTTTTTTTTTTTTTCGGGGGCGCTGCCCCATGGAACCCCGCGAGCTGACCGGGCAGCTCGACCCCCGCCGGGGGCGCTGCCTCCGGACCCCCGTTGCGTAGGGGGTCTTGTATCATGGTGGCAAAATATTTGGCATCTTGTTTTTCTATTGTGGTTTGGCAACCTGGTTTTGTGAGATGCTTTGTTGTATGAGATACTAACTTGCAGGTGATAATGTCCTCTCCATATGACCCACATGTTTTTCTTTCCTTTTAATTATTGGTTTATTCGTGGCTAAGTGTAAAGGGCATCATGGTCTCCTTGGTTTCCCGTGAAAGGGCAAGGCATGGTGAATTTCCCTATAGCCCTTTTATTTCCATGTTTAGACTACCATGTAAGTCTCATTATAGAGACATAGGAATTTATGTATTTTTAAAATTTGTAAATTCTGGAGATGTCCGAAACAAAGAAGGAAAGAGAAGTTGGACTCCTAATCAAAGAGTTTGAAGATTACCAAAAGGTGTTTTGGAGATGCCCAAAGAGTTTGAGGAATCCCAAAGTTTTGGAAAGTCTAGAAGTCCAAGAAGTCTTTTCCGCCTGGGTCATGTGGAGGAGAGGACTAGTCTTTTGTTATAGCACTTTCTATTTATGGATGAATGCTTATTTTAGAGTATTTCCATATCTGATCCAAACATAGCAAATTCCAAAATTGGTCAAATCAAATTAATTTTTGGAAAGAATTCTAATTAGAGTTGGTGGGCCCATAAGATGGATCTATTGGTAACACTAATTTTAGAAACTGAACTTTCCTTAAAATAACTTGACTTGGAACCAATCATTGGTCTTATCATGAGATGAATATATACCTATATTTGATGGACCCATACACCTATAAGGAAATCCTCAACTCTATAATATTAAGTGGGAGCGAGGCATTTCTATATATATAAAAATCCCCATGGTTTTCCACCATAGGTCCATTGTAAGGAAAGTATTAGCCTTGCGCCATTTTGAGAATGGCCATTCCCCACGGAGGGCTTGTATTTATCTGGATACTGGATATGGATCTCCTATGGATAGTGTTGATGAGACGGAGTGGGAGCCCACTCCCCAAGGAGGAGCTGCTCGCAACGGTTGTCATGCAATGCTAGTTGGTGGGTCACACTTAACTAAAATAATGATGCAGTATCCCCAAGGATTTGCCTCATGTATTTTAGAAACCGAAGCTAATCGGGAGTCATACATTATTTGGTATGAGATACTTAGATAGTAATGTATGAAGGGGATCATAGATAGTTAGTCTTAATCCCAATTTTTACCAACTTTTGATCCGCACCAGTCTAGGAGGTATTTGCACTCCCCAAGGAGGCATACCCCGCAGGATTGGGATTCCGATGTATTCTGAATTTTGTGGTTATGAGGATTCCCACATAAATTTGGTAGAATACTAAACCCTAATGTCATTTAAATTCATTAATTGAATGTATGGTTATGTGCTACAGTATTACAAGCATGAATTCGAATACTTTCAATCCACTTGCGACCATCCTCAACCAGAATAAGTTGGTGGGATCCAACTATGTAGACTGGAAACGGAATCTGGATATTGTCTTGATAGCTTCAGGATATAAATATGTCCTTACCAAAAACCCCCTTGAAGAGCCTGGCCCAGATGCATCAGAAGCAGAAAAGGACCTTTACACCAAATGGGCCAAAGACGATGAGATGGCCCGATGTTACATTCTGGCATCCATGTCTAGTGTGCTGCAACATCAACATCAATCTTATAAGACTGCATATGATATGATATCGAACTTAAAGGAGATATTTGCAGAACAAGGCAGACCTGCTAGGCAGGCAGCCATGAGGGTGCTCATTAGCACCAAGATGGCTGAAGGTACATCAGTACAGGAACACATGTTGAAAATGATGGACTCATTAAATGAGTTAGATGTACTGGGAGCTGCGATTGATGCAGAATCGCAGATTGACATAATCCTTGAGTCACTACCAGAGTCATTCAACAATTTCAAGGTCAATTATAATATGAATAAAATGAATCTGACTCTGGCTGAGCTATCTAGTCAGCTGGTAGCAACTGAAGGGATTATGAAGAAAAAACCAACTGCCTTAATGACAGAAAAGTCAGATGCCAAGTCCAAGCCGAAAGGCAAAGGGCGGAAAGGCAAAAAGAAATCAATTCCAAACGGTCCTAAGGTGGAAAATGGTCCAACTGGTGGCGTGGCTAAAGCTAAGGGTTCAGGGACAAAAGGAAAGTGTTTCCATTGTGGTAAGACAGGACATTGGAAGAGGAATTGTCCAGAATATCTGTCTAAGAAAAAGACCCCAGGTATGATTGAGTCACTTATATCTGAAGTTAGTTTTGCAACTGGTACTTCAGAATCCTGGTGTGTGGATTCCGGGGCAACTAATCACATATGTAATACGTTGCAGGGGTTCAGGGAAACCAGTAGGCTAAGTGATGGAGAAATCATTGTCAACCTAGGATCTGACGCTAAGGCGGAGGCTGTTTCAGTAGGAGTCATTACTTTATGTTTTTCAAATAAGAAATTGGTTTTGTCAGAAACATTATATGTACCGTCTTTAAGGCGGAATTTAATTTCAGTTTCTAGTTTGGTGAATAAAGGTTATTCTATTACTTTTGGTACTGAAGTTGTCATAAAGAGGAATGGTACTTTCATATGTTCTGGCAAGGTAACCAATGGACTTTATTTGTTAACTCCCACGATGTATGAGATACATGATACTGAAACAATTAGTAGATCATCATTAAAGAGAAAGTCACATTCATCTAATCCAACAAAACTTTGGCACCTGAGGCTAGGTCATATAAACCTTAACAGGATTGAGAGGCTAGTGAAAGATGGTATCTTACCTTCATTGGTGGTAGAACCAATGCCTATCTGTGAGTCCTGTTTGGAAGGTAAAATGACTAAAAGACCCTTTTCAGCTAAGGGTAATAGGGCCAAAGATTTATTGGAATTAGTGCATACTGATGTCTGCAGACCCATTAATGTCAGGGCCAGAGGAGGATATGAGTACTTCATCACTTTCACAGATGATTACTCAAGATATGGTTACATATACCTTATGCATCGCAAGTCTGAAGCTTTTGAAAAGTTCAAAGAATTTCGAGCGGAAGCGGAAAAGCAATTAGGTAAGAGTATCAAGACTCTTCGATCAGATCGAGGAGGGGAATATCTCTCTGCTGATTTTATGGGTTACTTATCAGAAAATGGGATTCTATCTCAGTTGTCTGCTCCTGGTATGCCTCAACAGAATGGAGTAGCAGAAAGAAGGAACTGGACTCTTTTAGATATGATTAGGTCTATGCTGAGTTTCTCAAGATTACCTATATCCTTAAGGGGATATGCTTTGGATACTGCAATGTACATACAAACCTCGTACCATCTAAGTCTATACCTAAGACTCCCCGGGAATTGTGGTCTGGGCGAAAGCCTAGTCTACAACATTTACAGATTTGGGGTTGTCCAGCACACGTTCTCAAGGTTAAGACGGATAAGTTGGAAGCGAAGTCGGAAGTATGCACATTTGTAGGATATCCTAAAGGAACTAAAGGTTGGTTATTCTATAATCCCAGAGAGCAGAAAGTGCTGGTCAGCACCAATGCAGTTTTTCTGGAGGAAGATTATATGATGGACCAGAAATTTTTAGAAAAGGTGATCTTGGAAGAGATTCAGGAGCAATCAATTCCAAATCCAAGTATGACCGGACTTGAGGAAGAACCGCCCTTACCAGACCTAGTAGTTACACCAGTACCTCGTCGTAGTGGGAGGATTGTCAGACCCCCTGACAGGTTCTCATTCTTGGGAGAGTCTTATGAAGCAATCCCAGAAGAGCCAGAACAAGATCCCTCTAACTATGATGAAGCAATAAATGACTTAGACTCGGGACGCTGGCAAGATGCTATGAAAACTGAGATGGAGTTTATGTACTCAAATCAGGTCTGGACACTTGTGGACTTGCCTGCCAATATTAAACCTATTGGGTGCAAGTGGGTCTACAAGAGAAAAAGAGGACCAGATGGAAGAGTGGAGACCTATAAGGCTAGGTTTGTTGCGAAAGGATATACTCAGAAAGAGGGGATCGATTATGAGGAAACCTTCTCGCCAGTAGCCATGCTCAAATCCATCCGGATACTCTTATCCATTGCGGCTCATCTCGATTACGAGATTTGGCAAATGGATGTCAAGACGGCTTTTCTCAACGGCCATCTTGAGGAAGACATCTATATGGTGCAGCCAGACGGTTTTGTAGCTAAAAACCAGGAGCAAAAAGTTTGCAAGCTGCAGAAGTCTATTTATGGACTGAAGCAGGCATCCCGAAGCTGGAATATCCGTTTTGACCAGGCAATCAAGTCATTTGGTTTTTGTCAAAATTCGGATGAGTCATGTGTGTACATGAAAAGTGAAGGTGACAGGGTAGTTTTTCTGGTTTTATATGTCGATGACATCCTTCTCCTCGGGAAAGACATAGGAATGTTATCAACGGTAAAAGTTTGGTTAGCCAAGACTTTTGATATGAAGGACTTGGGAGAAGCTAGCTACATCCTAGGGATCAAACTCTATCGAGACCGGAAAAATAGGATGATTGGCTTATCCCAAACTGCATACATAGATAAGGTGCTAGTACGGTTTGCAATGCAAGACTCCAAGAAGGGTATCACACCTTTCAGGCATGGAGTGCACCTTTCCAAGGATCAGTGTCCTAAGACTCCCGAGGAAAAGGAGCAAATGAGGTCGATACCATACGCTTCGGCTGTTGGTAGCCTCATGTATGCTATGTTATGTACTAGACCAGATATCTGTTATGTAGTGGGCCTAGTCAGCAGATATCAATCTAATCCAGGACCTGAACATTGGACTGCTGTAAAATGTATTCTCAAATACTTGAGAAGGACTAGAGATTACATGTTGATTTATAGCAGTGATGAGTTGATTCCAGTCGGATACACAGATTCTGACTTTATGTCAGATAAGGATTCTAGGAAATCCACCTCTGGTTATGTATTTATGCTTGGAGGCAGAGCTATTAGCTGGAGGAGTATAAAACAAGAATGTACCGCTGATTCAACCTCGGAGGCTGAATATGTAGCAGCTTGTGAAGCAGCTAAGGAAGCAGTATGGCTTAAAAGATTCCTTTTGGAACTTGGGGTGGTACCTTTGGCACGACAGCCACTCACAGTTTACTGTGACAGCAGCGGGGCAGTCGCTCAGTCAAAGGAACCCAGAAGCCATAAAAGCCAAAAGCATGTACAGAGGAAGTATCACTTAGTCAGAGAGATTGTGCAGAGAGGTGATATTGCTATTACCAAGATAGCCTCTGCAGACAATTTGGCAGATCCCTTTACTAAGCCTTTGACTACCAAAGTCTTTGAGCAACACGTAGAAGGGATGGGCATGAGATGCAACCCTGACTGGCATTGAGCCCAAGTGGGAGATTGTTAGTTTTTGTGGACTCAATCCATCAGTTGATGTAATAAATTGATTAATTTCTTTATTTATCAATAAAATCATGCTTTACTTTCATGAGATGAATGTTATTTTACTACTTCATTCACATGACCAATACGTATGACGTAATGGTTCATGAGTTGAACCGGGTCCCATTAGTATATTAGATGTGATATATGTGCATGGATGAGATCCACACGCGGGAGATATATGTCACAAATCTTATACTTAAATAGCTTCACAACCAGTAATGAGACTGGGCATCTCATTTGATAAGGTTGCAGCACTTGATCACTATGAGATAGTGTGATTTGTCTCGATCATCAGAATGTAAGATTCTGGATCAATAGTGCCGGTACATTGGATGTATTGAAGGACCATGAGATGCACCTTATGGTATTCCATCTCAATAATAAGGTATGCTCTCATAATTCCCTAGCAATAGGCTCTCAATCCTGAGACATTGACGAACTCAAGTTTCTATCTATTCATTTGCTTTGAGTAACCAATGAGTGAGGCCGACTATAGGTTAACACCTCGGTGTCTTGGGTATATGGTAGTAGAACTGTGGGAACGTTGAATGATCAAGATGGAATCTATCTATATTATCCCCCTGTGCCAATTAATGGATTTGTCATTAGTAAGTGCGCACCCATCTCAATTAAGAGTTAATTGGATGGTACTGATGATTACTGTGATTAATTGGGGCTCAAGGATAATAAGATGCGGAACTTAGATTGGAAGAGACGGATTTATTCCAATTGATCCACGGATATTGATAGAGGGGCCTACTTGTGGTAATTGGGAAGTTTAGGGTCTTCATTGTAATTTATTCCTAAGACTGGAGTGCAATTGCATTTATATAGTGGTGTTATTTGCAATTAACTGTGGGCCCGGATTGCACATGAGATGTGGGGTCGCGGTGTTCCAGTTGGAGCCAGCTTTCTAAGGAATCCCTAGTGGTCCCCACGCTAGCCCAAGTTATTGGAAAATAGTAATCCGACTCGAACTCTAGAAAGAAAGGATAAGAAAGGAGAAACTTGCTAATTGCTTTGGAAGTAAGACTTCTATTTCAATTAGACAAGGGAGAGATTTGGAAGTCTATAAAATATCCTTGGACGTCCAAAAGAGTCTCCCTCACGCCCAAAACCCTTTCGTGCAAGAGTTGCGCGAGTTACTCTCCTCTCCTTTCTTCTAGTTCCTTGGAGTCTCGAGTTGGGATTTTCTCCTGAAGATTCCACCGTTCTTCTTGAGAAAAGAAATCCAATTCGGGGGTCATAGCGTGGAAGGCTAAGAGGTCTTGAAGAAGTCCATTAGAGCACTGCGGGTCTCCAAAGGTATGATCTACTTCTTGCATGTCGTAGGTTATTTTGGATGTTTAGTGCTGGTATAATTTTTACTGTACATGGTCACGAGATTGAGGGTAACGCATCCTGGATAGGGTTTTGGTCTTATGGATAGTTGATCCCTGTGTCAAGTGGGTCAAAAGTTTTGAAAATCTATCCACGAGACCCACCTACTTCCAACATCGAGGATATCATCTTTTCCATTGTTTTTTAGATTTTTCTATGGGCATATTTGTGTCTTTGGTGGCATCTAATGTTAGGCTTTGGATTAATTTGAGACTCAAAGCATCCTAGCCCTCTTCTCCATCTAGAACCCATGACTAGCAAGCCACTCTTCTATTCCCATATCAGGTGGTAAAAAGAGAAAAAAAAAAACCCATCCCACTCCCCCTTCATTGCCCTCGAATGCCAGAAAAAAAAGGAAAAAAAAGAAGAAAAGAGAGAGATAGGAGCAGCAAAGTGAGTAAGGAACCCCTCTCCCCTGCCTCATTAAATGTATAATCTTTCCCATTTTTTTTATAAGCACATTTGTGTCCTTGGTGGCATCTAATGTTAGCCTTTGGATTAATCTAAGACTCAAAGCATCCCAGCCCTCTTCTCATCCAGAACCCACGACTAGCAAGCCCCTCTTCCATCCCCATATCAGGGAAAAAAATAAAATAAAAACAAACACATCCCCCACTTGCCCTTCATTGCCCTTGAACCCAAGAAAAAAAAAAGGAAAAGTGAATAAAAGAGAGAGATATGAGCAGTAGAGTGAGAAATCTTGTTTTATGTCTTGGTGACAATTCTTAGGTTATATGCAAATGGAGGGTTTGATTGGCTTGTATTTAAATTTAACTACAAGTAGTTGGGATTCATATTTAATTTTATTTTCTCTTTTGCTTTGGTTTATAATAAATTTGGGAGGCATGGAGAACATCTACAAGATGTGGTATACTGACTGTTTTCTGTATTGATTCATGGGGTGTTTCTAAGTAACAAATTTGTTTCTATTTGAATTGTGAATGGCTTTCTTTTATTCAGAAATGCCCAATCTTTGCAATTTCTAAAAACAATAGGAAGTGTTATTATCTTCTTTGATTAATGAACTATTAGTAATCATTTTTTTTAGAAAATCATTTTTCATTAGTAATGATCTTTGTAGTTTTTGATCTGATCGATGTTTGTTTGATTCTATTGTGTTTGACTTTTCTTAGTCATTTGATTTTAAGTTTTGTGGTTTTAAGTGTCTGGGTTTGTGAGAATAAGTGCCTCAATTCTGATTTGAAGAACCTTAAATCTTTTTTTTTTTTTTGGTTGGTCATGGCCTTTAAGGGAGGGAAACTACCTCTTTGAGGATGGAGAGGGAGACAACAAATGTCCAGGGGGTCCGGGTTTTTTGAATATTGAACAATGAAGCAATATGTGGGATCTGTGGTTCCTTGATTTAGTGAAGTTCCTTGATTTAGTGAGATTGACTAAGTAATTTGAATGAACTAGAGTCTAGACTCTGGAGTTTCCTTCAATCACATAATAATAGAAATGAGATTTTTATTTTTCATGGGCAAATTGAAAAATCATTTTCCTTATTTCATCATTAAAATATTTATTTTTTAATCAAATGTCAAACATAGAAATGCCAATCTAGATATTGTTTATTAATTCTAATGAGTGACAGAGGAGAGAAACTCATGCATAAGATGGGTGAGCTCAGAATTTTCCCTTTTAGGTTATTCCTGTTATGGTGTCATCATCATAATTATGATTTAATTCATCAATCAGTGTGTCTTAGGCAATTGGTCTGAAGGGATCGGATGAGCATGACAAGATGCCTCCTCTTGTCCATGATTTACTTTCACATTATTTAGGCCATTCCCCATTTGGTTGCTTTAATTGTGGAGAGAGACCTTATGATATGGAAGCAATGTTGATATTGAAATTACTAAAGTTGATTTTTTTTTGTCAAAATGTAATGCTGCTTTCAGTGGTTTGAACAATTTGTTCACTAGAAATGTTTAAAAAAAGTACTTGATCTTAAAAACCTTACATCATAGCTATAAATTGTTCTGTGGGTGAATTATACATTGTTGTGTGTATGAGTGTGGTCATATTTTATGTGATGATTTTCATCATCCACTTTTAAAGCTTGGATTTTATTTGGTTGAAAGTCATTTTAATTATTTAGGCACCAAGCTTTACTTCTTCTTTGGATATGTACTGGTTGAATGTCATTTTAATTTACTTTATCATTTACATCTCATGCTCTTGTAATTAGTTTAATTTCACCTCTCTGGTTCTTGTTGAATATATGCCTTACTCTAAATCTATGAACTGAGTTTTTTGGAATCGAATTTCTTTTTTCTAGTTTTTGTATGTTTTTCTTAGCAGATTTTATGTCATGTTTGGTACTTGTAAAACACTCATATTAGTTGAATTTAATTTGATTATATTCAGTTTACTCGTGGTGAAGATTAGAGACCTTCAAACAAGTTGCATGTAATCCCTTGAGCCAATGGGCAAAAAGCAACATGAAATTACACAACTATCAAAGTGAACTTTCAAGAACAGTGTCGCCATTCAAGCCTAGAATAGTCTTTCTTTGTCTCTAAATCTTCTTCAAGTAATTACTTCTCCCTGTCTCTCTAAATCACTATCTCCATGTTTCTCATGATTTGGGTTGTGGGGTTTTTCTTTTTCTGGGATTTTCACTGGTGGGTTCTTTTTTTTTTTATCTTCGAAATTTATTTTGATGGGTACTAATGATTTTTGGAAATAGGTATTGTGCTTAGGTTAAGGATTCCTAACATGTGGGAATATATGCATTTGATTATATTCAATTTACTCGTGGTGAAGATTAGAGACCTTCAAACAAGCTACATTTAATCCCATGAGCCAATGGGCAAAAAGCAACATGAAATTGCACAACTATCAAAGTGAACTTCCAAGAACAGTGTCGCCATTCAAGCCTAGAACAGTCTCTCTTTGTCTCTAAATCTCCTTCAATAAATTACTTCTCTTTGTCTCTCTAAATCACTGTCTCCTTTTTTGTCATGATTTGGGTTGTGGGATTCTTCTTTTTCTGGGATTTTCACCGGTGGGTTCTTTTTTTTTTAATCTTCTAATTTTATTTTGATGGGTACTTATGATTTTTGGAAATGGGTATTGTGCTTAGGATAAGGATTCCTAACAAGTGGGAATACATGATATTGAGACTTTCTTTTTTTAGCAAATATTTTTCATTGACACATATTTTGAGTGATTAGTTAATGAAGTAGTGCATATGAGATTATATGTTCTTCTTCTTTTTCTTTATTATGATGTTTGAGTGTAGTTCTTTGATGTTCTGTTTGTATTTTGTTTGTTTTGAGATTGCATTACCTTTCCTTCCAAACTTTAAAAAAAAATGTTTTGGGGTTGTTAATTTCCTCCTAAAAAACCCACTATAAAACCTCTTAGTATTGTTTTTCCTTGAATTTTTTAGTTCTACAAATTTCTTATCTTACTAGTTTCTTCAAAGGAGATGAGGGTTACTAATTTCCTCCTCAAAAAAAAAAAAAAAAAACATTAGTACTCCTTTTCTTCTTCCTCTATTAGGGGTATAAAGTATAAAATTTTATCATTTGACTACATGGGTTTCAAATTTTATCATTTTACTACTTGTTGTATATGCATCTTCACTAGGGAATTGTTCCTGGTGGATGCCTTTCTTTTATAAGATTCTCAAGCCCCACGTATGGACAAGAGTTGGATGAAACTTACTAACAGATGATGCCAGCTATACCAAGATGGGGTTAAGTCATTCATTGAATTAGCAATGGCCAATTCAGCAAAGGATAATAAGATTTGTTGCCTTTGTATGGATTGGATGCACTTTGAGAGGCACACCAGCGAAGTCATGAAATAAGGCTTAAGGGGGATAGACCCGAGTTACACGACTTGGTTGCTATAACACCCTAACCCCAAATGGGTAGGTTAGAGGTTGTTTGGTTGCATGATTAGTGTCCTGCTAGAGGTTACTATTAGGTCATTGTATTTGACCTTCTCTGGGTTATGTTTGAGGTCTTGGTTAGGTAGTTGGGTTGAGTTTAACCTGGATTAGGTAGCTTCAGGCCCTTTTTCATAATTTTCTTATTTGTCCGAGTTCGTCATTTTGATGTCATTTTGATGTCATCGCGTGTCTTTTGTCGTGCTTGTTAATTGTTGTAATTGCCTCGAGAGCATCCAGAGTCGTTTGATTTTTTTAAGTGTCCATATGATTCGAATTGTAATTTGTATAACTTTTGAACCTGGTTGCAAATGGCTAAACTATATATATATAACCGTTTGTTTTCATCCTTATCAGTTCCGTTCTCTTCCGTTTTCTTCTTCCTTCTTCTTCTTCGTTCAGTTCTTTGTTCCTCGTTGCCTCTTCCTAGCAGTGTTGGGCCATGATACCTTCTGCCAGTTCTGCATGACTCAAGTCTAGAAATATGTGGAAGTTTGGCAATCGTTGTTTAAGGCAAGTATAAGCAACTATCGGTTGAATACATGTTGGTACACCGTGATGGGTATAATTTACTCCACTTATGCGTAGTGTATGCATGGTATAACAGCTCTCTTTGTGTTTATGCCTTCCTTTGTTAATCGAGAAAGAATTCGAACTGCCCATGTTCGCATCCGCTTGCTTCAGGACCGACCGGTCGGTCCTGAAGCCCCGATCGGTCGAATTTTGGTTCTGGAAAGTGCCCGACTGGTTGGACACCTCAGCGATCGATCGGGTAAGCACATTATAGGACTGTAGAAACTTCATGAAAATGACTTCCTCGACCGACCATAGACTACTTGGAGATTTCTAGATGGACCACACTAATGATCGAAGATATGATTATCATGAGTGGGCTTGCTCATTCATGATTGTTATCCCTTTGTTAAGCACCTTCCCACGGGTATTGGTTTAAGGGACGTTGATACTCTTTTCTCTTACAATGAGGCACTAAAGGAAAAATAACTGAGTATCGGATAACTTAAAACTGCATCATCTTGCACGGTTAGTGACAATGGATAATTAAATTAGAAGTCGGCTAGTAAATGACCGTGATTCTCTCTAATTAAACTACAGAGCATATTGACACACGGTTCTTGTCCTCAGATCCTATGTATCGATCGTATGGAATAAGCCTTGACATGTTTCATGTTACTTCGAATCTCTTGCCATTGACATGGACATTGATTTACATGTATATTGGCATTTGTGTAACGATCGCATATCTTGTCTTGTTTTCCTTATTATTCTTCATGTCTTGATATGCACTTACTTGAGCGTCAGCCTGTATATCGGTCGGATGGAGGGGTATAGAGCCCCCTTGGGGACCTCTTGCTAGCTTGCTACTCAACTATGAGGGGAGAACCGAAGTCCCACATCCAGTCAAAGATTGATTGATTGATTGATTGAGTGATGGATTGATCGTGCCTGGCTCTACTCAGCCTCCACCTTAAGATACCCGACGGGGTTGACCTTCAGCGTATTATTGATTGTTACCGCTGCAGTGTGCTATCGTCTTGGAGATTCCGGACCCCAGGAAACTGAGACCCATTTGGCCGATGGTGTTCTCACTACCGATTGCTTCGCATAAGGAGAATGGGCAAAATGTAGTAGCCACCTAGTGCTGTATTCTGTTATTGATTCACACTGGCATGTTTTATTCATTTGTATGATTGCCTAGCATACTAACATGAGCTCAATTAAATGCCCCTAGTATGTTTTATTCTCTTGTTAGACACAACGCGTATCACCTATAGATTGCTTATATTTAATGAGTTGTTGTGCTCACTTGTTGTTCTTAGTGTTTCAGGCTCAGATTCCATCTCCGATCCTACGAAGGTTAGTCTAACTTTGGGAGAGATCGTAGGGACCCCTTCTAGGCTAGACGAGTGGGAATGAGTAACCCACTCTGGAGAGCAACTCGTCAGTGTTCTTGGGCATCTTGTTCTCATTTCATATCATTGTCTCACCTTTTGTTTTGTTCCTTCTTTTGTTCTGTCTTGTACTTGTGACTCTAATGTATATGATGTCTATATTATTTTGCTTATAGTCTTGTCTTCTTCCCTGGTTCTTTTGATGTATAATAATGTAATAATACTTATAGCTTCTGCGTCCAATGTGATTGTACGTGTGAATGTTCCCTTGTGTATGTGTATATAGATCCAATTTAGGTGTAGGTACACGGGAGTACGTGTGTCCTTGATTGGGAAAGATCCTAATCCCTGGTCTCTTGTGCCCAGGTTGTGACATACGTATTGTATGGTATCAGAGCATGTTTTAGAGCATGTAGGCATGTAGGAACATAGTGAGGACACGTTGGACTTGTTTGAATATCTAAGATTCGACTTGTTTTCCTTCGGGAATTGTTTTGGGGATTGTCGTGTGTATTTGTCTTGATGGTTTACTTTTGCAGGTCATGGCATCTGGATCGGGTATGAACAATAACCATGAGGTTAGTATGGTTCCCTCTGTAGGAACCAATGAACCAGCTCCCCCTCCACCGGCTAATGAAGATCATCTGATGTCAATGCTACAAGCGATCCAAGCGTAATCCCATGCGATGCAGGCACAGATGCAAGCCTTACAATCGTTACAAGCACAAGTAGCTTCCATTACAGAACGACAAAGCCATGCATCTCAGCAGCCTCATGTGGAACAACAAGTAGCGTTCCAACCAAAAGAAATGGATCTCAACGCATTATATGAGAAGTTCAGGAAACGAGGAGCTACAGAATTCTTTGGTAAAGAGGATGCATTACAGGCTAATAAATGGCTGGAGCATATAGAAGACTTGTTTGATACGGTGGTTTGCACGAATAAACAGAAGGTCCTGCATACTGCCTCTATGTTCCGAGGGGTAGCTAATACGTGGTGGAAGAGTGTGAATGATCGGTATAAGGACATGCCTGGTCAAACAGTGTGGGAGACCTTTAAGAAGCAGTTTAAAAGGAAGTTCATTCCAGCCCATGTGCGGAGAGCTAAGGAAGCGGAGTTCTTGGCCTTGCAACAGCATCAGATGTTGGTAGCAGATTATGTACATACCTTCACACAGTTATCTCAGTATGCCGAGAACATGATTAACACAGAAGAAAAGAAGGTGAATCGATTCATCGATGGTCTAAACCCCTTCTACAAAGATCACGTGAAGGCATTCCAACGGCCAGCTACCTTTGATGATGCCGTAGACCGAGCTTACACTGTGGAGGCCAATGCCCAGGAAAGAAGAGTTATAGACCCCAAGAGAAATGCCTCGTTTAGTGTGAAGGGACAACCATCAAAGAAGACGAAAGGCAGGCAAGAGACTTCCAGTAAGATAGTTGGAACATGTGGATATTGTGGACGCCGGTAGCAAAAGACAGAGCAATGCTGGAAAAGGACATGGGTTTGTCTAGGATGTGGATCTATGGAACACAAGGTGGCTCAGTATCCTAAGGCTAAGGTTTCCTAACAGACTCGATCTTTAGCTTTTGTAACACAAGGCAAACCTCAGCAATCGCATCAGAGCCAGAAACCTCAGTGCCAGATTACCCAAGCATATGCTGCAACACATGAGAGTGCGGAAGACGAGGCCGTAATAGAAGGTACTCTTTTGATTGAAAATGGGGAAGCCCAAGCTTTATTTGATTCGGGGTCTACGCATTCATACGTAGCACCTCACTTTGCTATGTAGCTACGGAAGCCGCCTCAGCCGCTACCGTATGTGTTGGTTGTGTCCACTCCTATAGGTAAGAGAGTGGAGTGCAGTGTCTTTTACCCCTAGTGTGAGGTAAAGATAGAAGGTCATCAAATTCCAGTTGATTTGATTTTGTTGCCAATGTTAGATTTCGACGTCATCCTTGGGATGGATTGTTTGGCGAGGTATCGTGCCTGTGTCAATTATTACAACAGGACGATTTACTTCGACCTAGGGAATGGGTTTCGCTTTGTGGGACGTCAGAGGAATTGCCCTAAGCGTGTGATCTTTGCATTCAAGGCGGAGCAAATGATATGCAAGGGGTGTGAAAGCTTCCTTGCCTTTGTATCGGAAAACAAGGAACCAAAGAAGCTTGACAAGATTGCAGTGGTACGAGAGTTCCCTGATGTGTTTCCAGAAGAAGTCCAGAGTTACCTCCCATTCGAGAAGTGGAATTTTCTATTGAACTCGTGCTCGGAACAACACCTATCAGTAAAGCTCCTTATCATATGGCCCCTGCTGAATTGTTGGAATTGAAGATGCAGCTGCAAGAACTTCTGGACAAGGGTTTCATACATCTAAGTGTGTCACCTTAGGGTGCACCAGTGCTGTTTGTGAAGAAGAAAGATGGCACACTTCGTATGTGTATTGACTACAGGCAGCTGAACAAGGTCACGATAAGACATAAGTATCCTTTGCCGAGTATTGATGAGTTGTTTGATCAACTCCAAGGTGCAGCGCATTTTTCTAAGATTAATTTGAGATCAGGCTATCACCAGCTACGAGTCAAGGAAGAGGATGTGCCAAAAACGGCCTTTAGAACATGGTATGGTCATTTTGAATTCCTAGTGATGCCTTTTGGGTTGACTAATGCACCTGCTGTTTTTATGGCTTTGATGAATCGTATCTTTGCTCCTTTCTTGGATCATTTTGTGGTCGTCTTCATTGATGATATCTTAATCTACTCAAAGACCATAGAGGAGCATACAAACCATTTGAGGAAAGCCTTGTAGTTATTGCAGGAACATCCTTTGTACGCCAAATTGTTGAAATGTGACGTTTGGCTTAAGTAAGTGGCATTCCTTGGTCATATTATCTCAAGAGAAGGGTTGGCAGTGGATCCCTCAAAAGTTGATGCAGTTGTTAATTGGCCAAGGCCAACATCAGTGACCGAACTGTGGAGTTTTCTAGGACTTACGGGATATTACAGACGATTTGTTCAGGATTTCGCAAAGATATCTGCCCATTTGACGAAATTGACTTGGAAGAATGTGCCATTTACTTGGACAGGTGATTGTGAATCCAGTTTCCAGATTTTAAAGGAAAAGTTGACTACTGTTCCCATTCTTGCTCTTCCAAACGAAGGTGATGGATTTGTTATTTATTTCGATGCATCAAGAGTGGGATTGGGATGTGTCTTGATGCAGCATGGTAAGGTCATTGCTTATAGATCTTGACAACTAAAAGATCATGAGAAGAACTACGCTAACCATGATTTGGAGCTGGCAGCAGTTGTATTTGCTTTGAAGCTATGGAGACACTATCTGCATGGAGAAAAGTTCGAGGTACATTCTGATCACCACAGTTTGCAATATTTGTTTCAGCAGCCTGATTTGAATATGAGACAGCGCAGGTAGTTGGAATTTATTAAGGATTGTAATTTCCCGATTAAGTATTATCCGGGAAAGAGGAACGTGGTGGCTGATGCGCTAAGTAGGAAAACAGAACATCTCGGTGTTGTCGACAGCTCAGGGTTGTTTCTTTGTAGAGATGCCAAGGACAGACCAGTAGAGGTGACTATGTTGAGTGATATCCTAATGCTAGCCAGTACGGTTATATTTCAACTGGAGATCATTTAGTAAATTAAAGATAGACAATTTGAAGACCAGCAATTGGTACGAATCAAGGATCAGATAGGCACTCGACCAGATTTTCGACTAGAGAATGGTGTTCTCTACTTTCGATCTCGCTTGTACATACCAGCAGTTGGGGATCTGAAAGAGAGTTTGATGATGGAAGCCCATTATGCCTGTTATGCGATGCATCCCAGGAGAACGAAGATGTACAAGAGCTTAAAGGATCATTTTTTGTGGAATAGCATGAAAAGAAAATTACAGGATTCTTCGCGAGATGCCTCACTTTTCAGAAGGTGAAAGCTGATCATCAGATACCCCTAAGATCACTACACCCATTGCATATACCATAATGGAAGTGGGAACACATTACGATGGACTTTGTTTCAGGGTTCCCTCCAACGAGAAGGAAAAGTAATGCTATTTGGGTGATTGTAGATAGATTGACTAAGTCAGCTCATTTTCTTCCATTCAAGAAAGGAATGACATTTTCAGAGATGGCGAAAAGGTTTATCAATGAGATTGTTAAGCTACATGGTGTGCTGGTCTCTATTGTTTTCGATCGTGATAGCCGTTTCGTCTCTTCTTTTTGGAAAGCTTTTCAAGAGGCTTTGGGTACGAAGTTAAGTTTCAGTACTACATATCACCCACAGACAGACGGTAAATCAGAATGCACCATCCAGACTTTAGAAGATATGTTACGGGCCAGTGTTTTTAATTTTGAGAAGGAGTGGGATTAGCATCTTTCATTGTGCGAGTTTGCATATAATAATAGTTTTCACGAGAGTATCGGGATGGCATCGTATGAAGCCTTATATGGACAGAAATGTAGAAGTCCATTGTGTTGGGAAGAAGTGGGGAGTAGAAGTTTTCACGGCCTGATGATTACTGCAGAAACCGCAGAGAAATTACAAAAGGCCATCAAGAATTTGAAGGTTGCCCAGTCTCAACAGAAGAGTTATGCGGATACATGAAGGAAGCCCTTGGAATTTCAGGTTGGAGACTGGGTGTTCCTGAAAGTCTCCCCTATGAAAAGTACCATTTAGTTTGGACAGAAGGGCAAGCTAGCTCCAAGGTTTGTTAGCCCATTTGAGATCAAAAGCCGGATAGGTGATGTGGCATACAGATTAGTACTTCCTGTAGAGTTCTCAGGATTTCATGATGTATTTCATGTGTCAATGTTACATAAGTATGTTCGAGACCCTACCCACGTCATTCGGTATGATGATGTGCAGATTCAGCCGAATGCGTCATACGTCGAGTGTTCGCTTCGTATTGTGGATATGAGAGACTAGCTCCTGCAAACAAGGACAATTCATTGGGTTAAGGTCCTCTCGGAACGTCACGGTCCAGAAGAAGCCACGTGGGAACTTGAAGAACAGATAGCTCACCAGTACCCTAAACTCTTCACGCAGTATGTTAGTTATCATTCAGAGGACTGAATGAGTCTTAGTGGGGGAGGATGTAATACCCCAACCCCAAATGGGTAAGTTAGAGGTTGTTTGGTTGCATGATTAGTTTCTGCTAGAGGTTACTATTAGGTCATTGGGTTTGACCTTCTCTAGGTTATGTTTGAAGTCTTGGTTAGGTAGTTGGATTGAGTTTAACCGGGATTAGATAGCTTCAGGCCCTTTTTCGTAATTTTCTTATTTGTCCGAGTTCGTCGTTTTGATGTCATTTTGATGTCATCGCGTGTCTTTCGTCGTGCTTATCAATTGTTGTAACTACCCCGAGAGCATCCAGAGTCGTTTGATTTTTTTAAGTGTCCATATGATTCGAATTGTAATTTTTATAACTTTGGGACCTGGTTGCAAATGGCTAAACTATATATATAACCGTTCGTTTTCATCCTTATCAGTTCCGTTCTCTTCCGCTTTCTTCTTCATTCTTCTTCTTTGTTCGATTCTTTGTTCCTCGTCGCCTCTTCCTAGCAGTGTTGGGCCATGATACCCTCCGCCAGTTCTGCGTGACTCAAGTCTAGAAATATGTGGAAGTTTGGCAATCGTTGTTTAAGGCAAGTATAAGCAACTATTTGTTGAATACATGTTGGTACACCGTGATGGGTATAATTTACTCCACTTATGCATAGTGTATGCATGGTATAACAGCTCTCTTTGTGTTTATGCCTTCCTTTGTTAATCGAGAAAGAATTCGAACTGCCCCTGTTCGCATCCGCTTGCTTCAGGACCGACCGGTCGGTCCTAAAGCCCCGATCGGTCGAATTTTGGTTCTGGAAGGTGCCCGACTGGTCGGACACCTCAGCGATCGGTTGGGTAAACACATTATAGGACTGTAGAAACTTCATGAAAATGACTTCCTTGACCGACCAGAGACTACTTGGAGATTTCTAGGTGGACCACACTAATGACCGAATATATGATTATCGTGAGTTGGCTTGAGGGCTGTGATTCATTCATGATCGTTATCCCTTTGTTAAGCACCTTCCCACGGGTATTAGTTTAAGGGACTTCGATACTCATTTCTCTTACAATGAGGCACCAAAGGAAGAACAACTGAGTATCGGATAACTTAAAACTACATCATCTTGCACGGTTAGTGACAATGGATAATTAGATTAGAAGTTGGCTAGTAAATGACCGTGATTCTATCTAATTAAACTGCAGAGCATATTGACACACGGCTCTTGTCCTCAGATCCTGTGTATCGTATGGAATAAGCCTTGACATGTTTCGTGTTACTTCGAATATCTTGCCATTGACATGGACATTGATTTGCATGTATATTGGCATTTGTGTAACGATCGCATATCTTGTCTTGTTTTCCTTATTATTTTTCATGTCTTGATATGCGCTTACTTAAGTGTCAGCCTGGATATCGGTCGGATGGAGGGGTATATAGCCCCCTTGGAGACCTCTCGTTAGCTTGCTGCTCGACTATGAGGGGGGAACCGAAGTCCCACATTCAGTCAAAGATTGATTGATTGATTGATTGAGTGATGGATTGATCGTGTCTAGCTCTACTCAGCCTCCACCTTACGATACCCGACGGGGTTGACATTCAGCGTATTATTGATTGTTATCGCTGCAATGTGCTACCGTCTTGGGGATTTTGGACCCCAGGAAACTGAGACCCATTTGGCCAATGGTGTTCTCGTTACCGATTGCTCCACATAAGGAGAATGGGCAAAATGTAATAGCCACCTATTACAGTATTCTGTTATTGATTCGCACTGGCATGTTTTATTCATTTGCATGATTACCTAGCATACTAACATGACCTCTATAAAATGCCCCTAGCATGTTTTATTCTCTTGTTAGACACAACGCGTGTTACCTATAGATTCCTTATATTTGCTGAGTCGTTGTGCTCACTTGTTGTTCTTGGTGTTTCAGGCTTAGATTCCATCTCCGATCCTACGAAGGTCAGTCTAACTTTGGGAGAGATCGTAGGGACCCCTTCTAGGCTAGACGAGTGGGAATGAGTAACCCACTCTGGAGAGCGGCTCTCAATGTTCTTGGGCATCTTGTTCTCATTTCATATCATTGTCTCACCTTTTGGTTTGTTCCTTCTTTTGTTCTGTCTTGCACTTGTGACTCTAATGTATATGATGTCTATATCATTTTACTTATAGTCTTGTCTTCTTCTTTGGTTCTTTTGATGGATAATAATGTAATGATACTTATAGCTTTCGCGTCCAATGTGATTGCACATGTGAATGTTCCCTTGTGTATGTGCATATAGATCCAATTTAGGTGCAAGTACACGAGAGTACATGTGTCCCTGATTGGGAAAGATCCTAATCCCCGGTTTCTTGGGCCCGGGTTATGAGAGTTGCATTATGGGTAACCTGTACACGTGAAGAAGGCACATGCACTTCCTGATAACCAATATGACGAGGGTGAAGATGTTGGGGATGCAATGGGATGCAATGAGCAGATTGAGGATTGTGATGAATTATTTGACATGTTGGAAGATCATTACGTGGGAAACATCTAGAATGATGATCTGGATGAATTGCCTGATAGTGTTGAAAGTGGGAATGTATAGAACTTTGAGAAATTGCTCACTAATGCAGAACATGAACTGTACCCAGGCTGTGAAAAGTTTACTTTGTTGTCATTCCTGATTAAGATGCTTCACATGAAGGTGTTGAACAAGTGGAGCCACAAGTCATTCGACATGTTGTTAACATTTTTGAAAAACCTTTTACCAGAAAGTTATCACACTATTTCATTTTCCTTTTACGAAGCCAAAAGGTTTTTACGTGACTTGGGTTTGGGATATGTGTGCATTCATGCTTGTCGATATCATTGTGCACTTTTCTAGAAGGAGAATGCAGCTCTAAAAAACCGTCTGGTGTGTGGGGAGTCTAGATATAAGCTCAATGATGGAAAGGGTAAGACGATCCCCCATAAAATATTGCAGTACTTCCAGTTGACACCCAGGTTGAAGAGGTTTTATATGGTGAGGAAAACAACTACAGATATAAGATAGCACAAGGACAAACACATGGAAGATGGGTATCGAGGCATCCCCCAATAATGGTGAGTGCAAAGAGTTTCATCGAAAGTATTTAGAGTTTGCCCAAGAGCCTCGTAATGTGAGCCTAGGGCTGGCCACTGATGGTTTTAACCCTTTTGGAAACATGAGCACCTTCTACACTATGTGGCTTATCATAGTCATGCCCTACAACCTGCCTCCATGGAAGTGTATGAAAAAGCCGTTTTGCATGATGTCCTTGTTGATTCCTAGACTAGAGGCCTTGGGAAAAGAGATTGATGTCTACTTGCACCCACTAATTGACGAGTTGAAAGAGTTATGGGAAGATGGCAAGCTTACTTATGATGCCTCAACCAAACAAACTTTTAGAATGCATGTAGCTGTTATGTGGACCATTAACAACTTTCCTGCATATGGTAACTTGTCTGGGTGGACAACCAAGGGCTATTTGGCATGTCCCACTTAAAACAAGGATGCATCATCACAAAAGTTGAAAGAGAAGATAGCATAGATGGGTAGTTGCCTTTACTTGGATGAGGACCACCTTTGGCGATTGAGTAAGCTCTTTAATGGTAAGATCAAGAAGCGTTCAAGACCTTTGGAGTTATCAAGGGAACAAATACTGGAGCAATAGATTCCTTAACTTTTGGATAGTTAGGGAAGCATCCAAGCACTAAGAAAAGGAAAAGCCCTCATCCTGTATTGAATTGGGTAAAGAAAAACATTCTATTCAAGTTACCGTACTAGAAGGATTTGAACCTTCGGCATAACATTGATGTTAAACACTTAGAAAAGAATATATGTGACAATCTCATAGAGGCGACCTTTGAACATAGATGGAAAGAATAAGGACACCGAAAAAGGACGTGTGGCTTTAAAACTATGAAAATAAGGAAGGAGTTGCGCCTAAAAAGACATACGAATGGGTCTATAAGAAGGCCCCCGCACGGTTCACATTGTCCTCAAAGGAGAGACATGACTTCTGTGAGTTCTTAAAATCGACTAAGTTTCCAAATGGTTATGCAACAAATATCTCAAGGTGTGTGAGCACCAAGGGTGGTAAGTTGTTACGCCTGAAAAGTCATGATTGTATGTCCTTCTACAGCAGCTTCTTCCTGTTGGGATGTATGGGTACCTTGACAAGGATATTTGTTCCACATTAATTGAATTGGAAAATTTCTTCCAAGAGCTGTGCTTGAAGACATTGAAGATGACGGATCTTCAAAAACTAGAGGATAGCATAGTAATCATACTTTGTAAGTAAGAAAAGGTTTTTCCTCTAGCGTTTTTTGATGTGATGGTCCATTTGGCCGTTCACTCGCCTTGCAAGGCTATGCTTGTAGGTCCAGTGCAATATAGATGGATATCCCCCATTGAAAGGTAGTTATTAGCATCTTGGGACTCATATGAACTTAAAGTCAAATTTTTGTTTAATTGTTCAATATAATTAATATACTTTTATGTTTCTCTCATGCATGAAAGCAACTCAGGACTCTGAAAGGTTTTGTTACCAACCGAGCTTGGCCAAAAGGTTTGATTGCAGAGGCTTACATTGTTAAAGTCTCTCACGTTTTGCTCAATGTACCTAGGTGGGATCAAAACCGTATTTAATCGTGGTGAAAGGAATGATGATGGAGGTTAGCGTGGCCTAGGGTTGGAGGTTTTCACCATGTGTGTCAATCCACATGTGCAAATCACAAGGGCTTATGAAGTGGCCCAAGAGGAACATGGCATGGCTCATTGGTTAATCTTACATAATAGCTCTGAATTATATGATTATTTAGAGTACTATCTATCTTTAATATAGTGCATGTATACCTTCAAATTTTGTTACGATGTTCAATAGTAATTAATATGGTATTATTGAATTTTATGTTCATAAGTGGGGAACATAAGTATTTGTTAGAGAGTTAAGGTGTATGTGATATCACAAAGAGACAAAAAGAATAATTTCCTACATGGTTTAAAAACCGGGTAAGCTATAGAGATGTGTTTCGAAGACCTATACCTTATTCATCTATACTTGAATCGATATTAACATGTGGTAATTGTCTCACGATATTTTCGTAGATGAATCAATTACGAGGTTAAGGTTCACCTGAAGCAACCGATGAATTGTTGTCATTAGCCAATGGTCTTTGTGTGATAGCGTATATGTACTCTGGTTGCTACTGTAACAACATCAAATACCATGCTAAAGATAGAGAATATCGTCGTATGACTCAAAATAGTGGGTTGGTTATGGAAGGGGTCCATGAGGGATGTACAATTGACTTTTATGGTTACTTGTGTAATGTATAGAAACTTCATTATATGTATGGGCATTGGGTTGTTTTGTTCCAATGTCATTGGTATAACACTGGTAGTAACAAGACAATGTGGAATGATGCATATTGCATAAACATTAATGTAAGAAGTCATTGGTACGATGAAGACCCCTTTGTCCTACCAAGTCAAGTGTAACAAGTTCTCTATGTGAACGATACAAAATCTAGTGAATATTGGAAAGTTGCACAACTAGCCAAACATCGAGGAATTTGGGATGTGATAGAGGTCGATGATGCAGGACCCAATGATGCTGAATTGTTCGATCCTGATGATGTGTTCTAGCAAGAAGAATGCATGGGGTATATACCAATCGTTAAGGATGATCCTGTCACGTTCCTTTTATGTAGGAATGATATTGTTCCTGAAATTATTCCAAGTGATGGGGTTCTAGAACAACTTGATGAAGAAGATGAGGGTAATTTGGTCTTCGTTGATGAAGATGAATGTGATGAGGAGCCTAACGATGATGAAGAAGAAAAGCTGCATAATCATTTTAAGTATGATATAGAACTTTGATGTTATGACTTATTATTAAAGAATGCACTTCTTATTCCCTGAATCTACATTTTACTATTGAAATCAGTGCCCTAAGATGCATGTGATAACAGGGGAAACATCACTTAATAGGGTGTAAAAGACATGAAATAAATTTGACGATTATATGAGACGTTCTTGAATATATGATGCATGAAACTTGGAAATTGCTAAACTGTAACAGAAATCAATCTTTCTGATGCTAACTCAATTAACTTTCAGATCTGAGCCTTCTTGATTTAAGTATAGGAAATAAATTTTACAACTAGTTCAAATAGTGCATACATTTTTCACAGTCCATACATAAATCGGCCAATGTATATTTTGTTTCAAATCAGATTTTTAGTAATCTTTTTGTATCAAGTCTAAATTGGATTTAAGTGAGTCTAAATCCTAGTTTGTAGGCTCCTAGTGATGAAGGACGTGCACAAATTTGAGTGCTTGTTCTCATGAAAATAGGTTTAGATTTATAAACATTTATAGATTATTCTAATCCATGAAAATTTGATAACTAAACTTTGTATCAACACCATCTAGTTTCTTGTAAATGAAATGTGACAAAATGCATGAAAACTGATGCATGTTTCAGCTGTAAGTAGAGCGATGAGCCAATTCCATCCATGCTTTCCAAATGTATCACTACATCGTCTATGGCCACCAGTTGGCCTACATTGGATGTGCCTATCTTGCTTGCCCAGTTAGACATGCCTACACTAGTAGCGTCTACCACCCCCGTTGACACTAGCAGCATAGGTAAGTGACATTAAGTCTGATATATTCACACACACACACACACACACACACAGAGCGTAGGTATGTTACATGTTTTTCTTAGTCTTGGACAGGTTCAAATCAGAAATGGGTACATGGAAAGTCACGCGGGAATGAAATTGCACTACTTTTAAGAGAGAATGGAGGATAAAAGCTCCCTGTAGCGGTTCTTGATGTCAATGCACCAGTTGGGTACTGTGCCAACAAGGTAGCTAGTCAAATTAGTATGAGATTTGGTTGTCTGCACCTATTGAGGGACTGATGGGGTGGGAATAGATTAATGGTGGGACTAGAGCTTCCATCATACAAGCAGTCCAGGTAATTACACATTGGATCCATTTAAGTTATTCTTTTATAGAAGTATTTTTCCTATATTTGAGTACTTATTCCTATTCTCAAAATAGCATTAATGTTGTATGCAGGATAAATTTGATATTGCAGGGTATAATGAGAATCCAAATGTACGAGCAACAATCAACAGAAAGTGCCAGAAGAGGTAGAGGGATTGGCGCTATGACATGAGGAAGCACTACCTAAAGCTACTAGATGATGGTGTTGACCCATAAAGCAAGCAATTACAGGGGGTTACAGAGTGAGCCTGAAGGCAACTGATTGATGTCACTTGGAAGGATCAGAAATTTTTAGTAATATCTAGTTTTAATATGTAAAATTTTCTATTTATTTTATTCGATATCAAGTAGATTAATACTAAAATTATATTCTAGGAATGGTGTGAGAAAAATCGTGAAAACCGGAGGCACTTACCTTACCATCATACCATGGGGTCATGATCCTTTCTAGCTACGATGTCAATTAAGGTGACATGCATTAAAGTTCCCATACATCGTACTTCTGAACATGATACATACATATATACACTAATGATGCATACTAATACATATATACACAATGTTTTTAGTTTTGAAAGCTATATATATATTGAAGAGTTATAATCATCGTTGGCATTAAACCCGTGTTTATATCAAAGAAACTAGAATGTTTTTAGTTTTGAAAGATATATATATTGAAGAGTTATAATCATTGTTGGTGTTAAACTGTGAGAGAGAGAGAGAGAGAGAGAAGGGGTTTGAAGGAACTTATAGGGGGGGTACATTCTCTTCAACAACTTTATTAGAAAGATAGGTCTTGTTGTGCCAGATTTTGAGTTTGATTGAAAACTAACAACTTTGCTTTAAATGTTCATGAGTAGCTTTACTCATTAATGTATGATAGTTCCTAGAAGTCCATCATAGGCACTGAGTTTTCTTTAGGTTCTGCCCTCATTTATTATCTTTTGCTTTCTACGGTATTCATGTTTTTACATCTAGAGTGATTACCTTGAACTAATCATGTGGAAGCTTTGACTGCTTTTTGATCATGCCCCATTTAGATATGTTATCTCTATTTTATTTTATTTTTTATTTTTTTCATTTTCATATGAAAATGACAACCCCTTTAGGTAAAGGAGTGTTTGAAGCTGTCATGATAATTGAGGGTTTTCTTTGTTCTTGTGAATACTCAGGGTTCTATTTGTAAACACCATAAAATGTAGGAGTATCTTTTAAATTTCTTTATAGCATACCTCAAAATGCCTTGACCATTTGGTTGCAACTTATCCCATATTTTTGTACCACTTCTTTCTCATGCTTCACACTTTAATACTTTGCATGACTTCATTGTTACACACACACACACGCATGCACACACACACATGCAAAAAGAAAAAAAGCATTGAAACAAGACTCATTTCCCCCTTTTTATGGTAGATTGCAATTCTCATCCAATTATGTACTCTAGCATGGAAAGACATACCAAAGTCAAGGGACATGTCTCCAAAATGTTTTTTAGTAGGAATGGTAATCTTAACAAGTCTTTTAACTTCTAGCATTTTACTTCTAACACACAGTAGGAGGTTTTTTATTTCAAATTTTTATAAAAGAATATGATTATGGTAGTAGGTCACACCATTCAAATTAACACCTATCCAGGAAATTTTTTAGTTTAGTAATTCATTTCAATGTCTTAGAAGAAAAGTATAACATGTTCTCGAAAGAAGGAACCGGCCCAAGAATCTAGGCATCGACCCTTTCCATAAGTCTTTGACTTTTCCCTTTATCTTGTGCTTTCTTTGTATTGTTGTGTATCTTTGTAATGTATGTTACTGAATTACTGATCATATAGGTTCTTTGGATTTTCACTTTTGTATTGAATTACCAATCATAGATAGTGTAAATTTCTGGAGTTTTGTCTTCTTTTTACAAGTCTGTGGTTGGTATACTTAATGTACATATGACTTTATCTATAATAGTTAGAAACAATACCCTACACTATAGGATATTGACCTTAGCAAGTGAGTGGGCCTAAGGTCTTGATTTAAACAAATACGTCAAATGGCCCAATGGCAGTGGGCGATATGGTCTATAGGGGCTCCTTTTTTTGAGATCTGGAGGTCACAAAAGCTGATGTTCTATAATGGTGAATCTCATTCAGCCTGATTTTGTTGTAGTGGGCACAAATAAGTTCTATAATAGGTTTGCATAGTGAGTGGAGAGTTATAGATGGTTTGGCCAGTTGGAATAAGGGAGAAGGAGAACATAAGTACATAAGAAGAATGAGAAGAAGAAGAGGATGGTCTCTTGCTATGTTTGGCGGAGGAAAAAGAAGATGAAGATGGGTTCTGCTTTCTGCCATTGAAAGCTTGTAGAAGCAGAAGGAATGGTAGTGAATACATGGGTCTGGTTGGTTCCAAAATATAGTAGTAGAGAGAGATGACAGTGGCAAGGAGAAAGAGAGCATGAAGAAGTGCAAGGTCTAAGTTCTATTGTTGGAAGCAGGTGGGTCTCGTAGATAGATTTTCAAAACTTTTGACCCACTTGACACAGGGATCAACTATCCATAAGACCAAAAACCCAATCCAGGATGCATTACCCTCAACCTCGTGACCATGTACAGTAAATATTCTATCTAAAAGATAGAATCGAATAGCACTAAATATCCACAATAATCTACGACATGAAAAAAGTAGATCATACCTTTGGAGATCCGCAGTGCTCTAATGGAGAAGTTGCGACTCTACTTGATGATGAGAATATTCAACACCTCTTAGCCCTCCATGCTATGACCCGAATTGGATTTCTTTTCTCAAGAAGATTGGTGGAATCTTCAGGAGAAATCCCAACTCGAAACTCCAAGGAACTAGAAGAGAGAAGGAGAGAGAAACTCATGCAACTCTTGCACGAATAGGGTTTTGGGCGTAAGAAAGAGTCTTATTGGACATCCAAGAGATTTTATAAACTTTCAAATCTCTCCCTTGTCTAATTGAAATAGAAGTCTTACTTCCAAAGCAATTAGCAACTTTCTCCTTTCCAAACTCTTCTTTCTAGAGTTCAAGTCGGATTAGTATTTTCCAATATCTTGGGCTAGCGTGGGGACCACTAGGGATTTCTTAGAAAGCTGGCTCCAACTAGAACACTGCGACCGCACATCTCATGTGCAATCCGGGCCCACAGTTAATTGCAAATAACACCACTATATAAATGCAATTGCACTCCAGTCTTAGGAATGAATTACAATGAAGACCCTAAACTTCCCAATTACCACAAGTAGGCCCCTCTATCAATATCCGTGGACCAATTGGAATAAATTTGTCTCTTCTAATCTAAGTTTCACATCTTATTATCCTTGAGCCCCAATTAATCACAGTAATCATCAGTACCATCCAATTAACTCTTAATTGAGATGGGTGCGCACTTACTAATGAAAAATCCATTAATTAGCATAAGGGGATAATAGAGATAGATTCGATCCTGATCATTCAATGTTCCCACAGTTCTACTACCACATACCCAAGACACCGAGGTGTTAACCTATAGTCGGCCTCACTCATTGGTGACTCAAAGCAAATGAATAGATAGAAACTTGAGTTCATCAATGTCTCAGGATTGAGAGCCTATTATTAGGGAATTATGAGAGCATACCTTATTATTGAGACGGAATTCTATTAGGTGCATCTCATGGTCCTTCAATACATCCAATGTACCAGCACCGTGATCTAGAATCTTACATTCTGATGATCGAGACAAATCACACTATCTTATAGTGATCAAAGTGCTGCAACCTTATCAAATGAGATGCCCAGTCTCATTACTGGTTGTGAAGCTATTTAAGTATAAGATTTGTGACATATATCTCCCGCGTGTGGATCTCATCCATGCACATATATCACATCTAATATACAAATGGGACCCGGTTCAACTAATGAACCATTATATCATATGTATTGGTCATGTGCATGAAGTAGTAAAATAATATTCATCTCATGAAAGTAAAACATGATTTTATTGATAAATAAAGAAATTAATCAATTTATTACATCAACTGATGGATTGAGTCCACAAACTCTAAGAATCTCCCACTTGGGCTCAATGCCAGTCAGGGTTGCATCTCATGCCCATCCCTTCTACATGCTGCTCAAAGACTTTGGTAGTCAAAGGCTTAGTAAAGGGATCTGCCAAATTGTCTGCAGAGGCTATCTTGGTAATAGCAATTTCACCTCTCTGCACAATCTCTCTGACTAAGTGATACTTCCTTTGTACATGCTTTTGGCTTTTATGGCTTCTGGGTTCCTTTAATTGAGCGACTGCTCCGCTGCTGTCACAGTAAACTGTGAGTGGCTATCGTGCCAAAGGTACCACCTTAAGTTCCAAAAGGAATCTTTTAAGCCATACTGCTTCCTTAGCTGCTTCACAAGCTGCTACATATTCAGCCTCTGAGGTTGAATCAGTGGTACATTCTTGTTTTATACTCCTCCAGCTGATAGCTCCGCCTCCAAGCATAAATACATAACCAGAGGTGGATTTCCTAGAATCCTTATCTGACATAAAGTCAGAATCTGTGTATCCGACTGGAATCAACTCATCACTACTATAAATCAACATGTAATCTCTAGTCCTTCTTAAGTATTTGAGAATACATTTTACAGCAGTCCAATGTTCAGGTCCTGGATTAGATTGATATCTGCTGACTAGGCCCACTACATGACAGATATCTGGTCTAGTACATAACATAGCATACATAAGGCTACCAACAGCCGAAGCGTATGGTATCGACCTCATTTGCTCCTTTTCCTCGGGTGTCTTAGGACACTGATCCTTGGAAAGGTGTACTCCATGCCTGAAAGGAGTGATACCTTCTTGGAGTCTTGCATTGCAAACCGTACTAGCACCTTATCTATGTATGCAGCTTGGGATAAGCCAATCATCCTATTTTTCCGGTCTCGATAGAGTTTGATCCCTAGGATG
Source organism: Sextonia rubra (assembly GCA_037013555.1). Lineage (NCBI taxonomy): Eukaryota > Viridiplantae > Streptophyta > Magnoliopsida > Laurales > Lauraceae > Sextonia > Sextonia rubra. The sequence continues at coordinate 16,793,625 of JASUAD010000011.1, forward strand.
TAACTAGCTTCTCCCAAGTCCTTCATATCAAAAGTCTTGGCTAACCAAACTTTTATCGTTAACAACATTCCTATGTCTTTCCCGAGGAGAAGGATGTCTTCGACATATAAAACCAGAAAAACTACCCTGTCGCCTTCACTTTTCATGTACACACATGACTCATCCGGATTTTGACAAAAACCAAATGACTTGATTGCCTGGTCAAAACAGATATTCCAGCTTCGGGATGGCTGCTTTAGTCCATAAATAGACTTCTGCAACTTGCAAACTTTTTGCTCCTGGTTTTTAGCTACAAAATCGTCTGGCTGCACCATATAGATGTCTTCCTCAAGATGGCCGTTGAGAAACGCCGTCTTGACATCCATTTGCCAAATCTCGTAATCGAGATGAGCCGCAATGGATAAGAGTATCCGGATGGATTTGAGCATGGCTACTGGCGAGAAGGTTTCCTCATAATCGATTCCCTCTTTCTGAGTATATCCTTTCGCAACAAGCCTAGCCTTATAGGTCTCCACTCTTCCATCTGGTCCTCTTTTTCTCTTGTAGACCCACTTGCACCCAATAGGTTTAATATTGGCAGGCAAGTCCACAAGTGTCCAGACCTGATTTGAGTACATAGACTCCATCTCAGCTTTCATAGCATCTTGCCAGCGTCCCGAGTCTAAGTCATTGATTGCTTCATCATAGTTAGAGGGATCTTGTTCCGGCTCTTCTGGGATTGCTTCATAAGACTCTCCCAAGAATAAGAACCTGTCAGGGGGTCTGACAATCCTCCCACTACGACGAGGTACTGGTGTAACTACTGGGTCTGGTAAGGGCGATTCTTCCTCAAGTCCGGTCATACTTGGATTTGGAATTGATTGCTCCTGAATCTCTTCCAAGATCACCTTTTCTAAGGATTTCTGGTCCATCATATAATCTTCCTCCAGAAAAACCGCATTGGTGCTGACCAGCACTTTCTGCTCTCTAGGATTATAGAATAACCAACCTTTAGTTCCTTTAGGATATCTTACAAAAGTGCATACTTCCGACTTCATTTCCAACTTATCCATCTTAACCTTAAGCACGTGTGCTGGACAACCCCAAATGTGTAAATGTTGGAGACTAGGCTTTCGCCCAGACCATAATTCCCGGGGAGTCTTAGGTATAGACTTAGATGGTACGAGGTTTAGTATGTACATTGCAGTATCCAAAGCGTATCCCCAAAAGGATATAGGTAATCTTGAGAAACTCAACATAGACCTAATCATATCTAAAAGAGTCCGGTTCCTTCTTTCTGCTACTCCATTCTGTTGAGGCATACCAGGAGCAGACAACTGGGATAGAATCCCATTTTTTGATAAGTAACCCATAAAATTAGCAGAGAGATATTCCCTTCCTCGATCTGATCGAAGAGCCTTGATACTCTTACCTAATTGTTTTTCCGCTTCCACTTGAAACTCTTTGAACTTTTCAAAAGCTTCGGACTTGCGGTGCATAAGGTATATGTAACCATATCTTGAGTAATCATCTGTGAAAATGATGAAGTACTCATATCCTCCTTTGGCCCTGACATTAATGGGTCCGCAGACATCAGTATGCACTAATTCCAATAAATCTTTGGCCCTATTACCCTTTGCTGAAAAGGGTCTTTTGGTCATTTTACTTTTCAAACAGGACTCACAGACAGGCATTGGTTCTACCACCAATGAAGGTAAGATACCATCTTTCACTAGCCTCTCAATCCTGTTAAGGTTTATATGACCTAGCCTCAGGTGCCAAAGTTTTGTTGGATTAGATGACGTTGACTTTCTCTTTAATGATGGTCTATTAATTTTTTTAGTATCATGTATCTCATGCATCGTGGGAGTTAACAAATAAAGTCCATTGGTTACCTTGCCAGAACATATAAAAGTACCATTCCTTTTTATGACAACTTCAGTACCAAAAGTAATAAAATAACCTTTATTCACCAAACTAGAAACTGAAATTAAATTCCGCCTTAAAGATGGTACATATAATGTTTCTGACAAAACCAATTTATTATTTAAAAAACATAAAGTAATGACTCCCACTAAAACAACCTCTGCCTTAGCGTTAGATCCTAGGTTGACAATGATTTCTCCATCACTTAACCTCCTGGTTTCCCTGAACCCCTATAACGTATTACATATGTGATTAGTTGCCCCGGAATCCACACACCAGGATTCTGAAGTACCAGTTACAAAACTAACATCAGATATAAGTAACTCAATCATACCTAGGGTCTTTTTCTTAGACAGATATTCTGGACAATTCCTCTTCCAATGTCCTGTCTTACCATAATGGAAATACTTTCCTTTTGTCCCTGAACCCTTAGCTTTGGCCACGCCACTAGTTGGACCATTCTCCACCTTAGGACCCTTCGGAATTGATTTCTTTTTGCCTTTCCGCCCTTTGCCTTTCGGCTTGGACTTGGCATCTGACTTTTCTGTCATTAAGGCAGTTGGTTTCTTTTTTATAATCCCTTCAGTTGCTACCAACTGACTAGATAACTCAGCCAGAGTCAGATTCATTTTATTCATATTATAATTGACCTTGAAATTGTTGAATGACTCTGGTAGTGACTCAAGGATTATGTCAATCTACGATTCTGCATCAATCGTAGCTCCCAGTACATCTAACTCATTTAATGAGTCCATCATCTTTAACATGTGTTCCTGTACTGATGTACCTTCAGCCATCTTGGTGCTAATGAGTACCCTCGTGGCTGCTTGCCTAGCAGGTCTGCCTTGTTTTGCAAACATCTCCTTTAAGTTCGATATCATATCATATGCAGTCTTATAAAATTGATGTTGGTATTGCAGCACACTAGACATGGATGCCAGAATGTAACATCGGGCCATCTCATCGTCTTTGGCCCATTTGGTGTAAAGGTCCTTTTCTACTTCTGATGCATCTGGGCCAGGCTCTTCAAGGGGGTTTTTGGTAAGGACATATTTATATCCTGAAGCTGTCAGGACAATATCCAGATTCCGTTTCCAGTCTACATAGTTGGATCCCACCAACTTATTCTGGTTGAGGATGGTCGCAAGTGGATTGAAAGTATTCGAATTCATGCTTGTAATACTGTAGCACATAACCATACATTCAATTAATGAATTTAAATGACATTAGGGTTTAGTATTCTACCAAATTTATGTGGGAATCCTCATAACTACAAAATTTAGAATACATCGGAATCCCAATCCTGCAGGGTATGCCTCCTTGGGGAGTGCGAATACCTCTTAGACTGGTGCGGATCAAAGTTGGTCAAAATTGGGATTAAGACTAACTATCCATGATCCCCTTCATTCATTACTAACTAGGTATCTCATACCAAATAATGTATGACTCCCGATTAGCTTCCGTTTCTAAAATACATGAGGCAAATCCTTGGGGATACTATATCATTATTTTAGTTAAGTGTGACCCACCAACTAGTACTGCATGACAACCGTTGCGGGCAGCTCCTCCTTGGAGAGTGGGCTCCCACCCCGTCTTATCAACACTATCCATAGGAGATCCATATCTAGTATCCAGATCAATACAAGCCCTCCGTGGGGAATGGCCATTCTCAAAATGGCGCAAGGCTAATACTTTCCTTACAATGGACCTATGGTGGAAAACCATGGGGATTTGTATATATATAAATGCCCTGCTCCCACTTAATATTTTAGAGTTGAGGATTTCCTTATAGGTGTAAATTCATCTCATGATACGACCAATGATTGGTTCCAAGTCAAGTTATTTTAAGGAGAGTCCAGTTTCTAAATTTAGTGTTACCAATAGATCCATCTCATGGGCCCACCAACTCTAATTAGAACTCTTTCCAAAAATTAATTTGATTTGACCAATTTTGGAATTTGCTATGTTTGGATCAGATATGAAAATATTCTAAAATAAGCATTCATCCATAAATAGAAAGTGCTATAATAAAAGACTAGTCCTCTCCTCCACATGGCCCAGGCGGAAAAGACTTCTTGGACTTCTAGATTTTCCAAAACTTTGGGATTCCTCAAACTCTTTGGGCATCTCCAAAATAGCTTTTGGTAATCTTCAAACTCTTTGATTAGGAGTCCTTTTTCTCTTTCCTTCTTTGTTTTGGACATCTCCAGAATTTACAAATTTTAAAGAATACATAAATTCCTATGTCTCTATAATGAGACTTACATGGTAATCTAATCATGGAAATAAAAGGGCTATAGGGAAATTCACCATGCCTTGCCCTTTCATGGTAAACCAAGAAAACCATGATGCCCTTCACACTTAGCCACAAATAAACCAATAAGTAAAAGGAAAGAAAAAACATGTGGGCCATATGGAGAGGACATTATCACCTGCAAGTTAGTATCTCATACAACAAAGCATCTCACAAAACCAGGTTGCCAAACCACAATGGAAAAACAAGATGCTAATAGTTTGCCACCACTATATAAGATCCCCTACACAGCGGGGGTCCGGGGGCAGTGCCCCTGACGTGGGTTAAGCTGCTCGGTCAGCTCGCGGGGTTCCAAGGGGCAGCGCCCCCAAAAAAAAAAAAAAAAACAACAACAACTCAGACCAAGAACAAAATGATTCTACTTGGGTTCGGCTAGCCGATCTGGTCTCTATGGTTAGCCAACGGACCTCTACAGCCATAGTGGTCCGTTTAACTAACCGACCTGACGAAACCAGAAATTTGGGGTCCTTTTTTTCAGATTCGGCTCCTGCTGTCCCCGATTACTTCTAATGATCTCAGTATGCTTCTAATGGCATCTTACCATCCTCCTACCATGATTAAAACCTTTTGTGACTTTCCAAACATGGATCTATTACAAAAACAATCAAACCCAATAAACACTGATCCTTTCATAGCCCTTGCTCTATCTTCTTCACATCTCATGTAAAGACTAGAACAAGATTACTGATCTAACATGATTAGAGATGAGGTATGGCTCTGATACCAATTGTTGGAAGCAAGTGGGTTTCGTAAATAGAGTTTCAAAACTTTTGACCCACTTGACACAGGAGCAACTATCCATAAGACCAAAAACCCAATCCAGGATGCATTACCCTCAACCTCGTGACCATGTACAGTAAATATTCTATCTAAAAGATAGAATCGAATAGCACTAAATATCCACAACAATCTACTACATGAAAGAAGTAGATCATACCTTTGGAGACCCGCAGTGCTCTAATGGAGAAGTTGCGACTCTACTTGATGATGAGAATCTTCAACACCTCTTAGCCTTCCACACTATGACCCGAATTGGATTTCTTTTTTCAAGAAGATTGGTGGAATCTTCAGGAGAAATCCCAACTCGAAACTCCAAGGAACTAGAAGAGAGAAGGAGAGAGAAACTCGTGCAACTCTTGCACGAATAGGGTTTTGGGCGTAAGAGAGAGTCTTATTGGACGTCCAAGAGATTTTATAGACTTTCAAATCTCTCCCTTGTCTAATTGAAATAGAAGTCTTACTTCCAAAGCAATTAGCAACTTTCTCCTTTCCAAACTCTTCTTTCTAGAGTTCAAGTCGGATTAGTATTTTCCAATATCTTGGGCTAGCGTGGGGACCACTAGGGATTTCTTAGAAAGCTGGCTCCAACTAGAACACCGCGACGGCACATCTCATGTGCAATCCGGGCCCACAGTTAATTGCAAATAACACCACTATATAAATGCAATTGCACTCCAGTCTTAGGAATAAATTACAATGAAGACCCTAAACTTCCCAATTACCACAAGTAGGCCCCTCTATCAATATCCGTGGACCAATTGGAATAAATTTGTCTTTTCTAATCTAAGTTTCACATCTTATTATCCTTGAGCCCCAATTAATCACAGTAATCATCAGTACCATCCAATTAACTCTTAATTGAGATGGGTGCGCACTTACTAATGAAAAATCCATTAATTGGCACAAGGGGCTAATAGAGATAGATTCGATCTTGATCATTCAATGTTCCCACAGTTCTACTACCACATACCCAAGACACCGAGGTGTTAACCTATAGTCGGCCTCACTCATTGGTGACTCAAATCAAATGAATAGATAGAAACTTGAGTTCATCAATGTCTCAGGATTGAGAGCCTATTATTAGGGAATTATGAGAGCATACCTTATTATTGAGATGGAATTCGATAAGGTGCATCTCATGGTCCTTCAATACATCCAATGTACCATCACCGTGATCCAGAATCTTACATTCTGATGATCGAGACAAATCACACTATCTCATAGTGATCAAAGTGCTGCAACCTTATCAAATGAGATGCCCAGTCTCATTACTGGTTGTGAAGCTATTTAAGTATAAAATTTGTGACATATATCTCCCATGTGTGGATCTCATCCATGCACATATATCATATCTAATATAGTAATGGGACCCGGTTCAACTAATGAACCATTATGTCATATATATTGGTCATGTGCATGAAGTAGTAAAATAATATTCATCTCATGAAAGTAAAACATGATTTTATTGATAAATAAAGAAATTAATCAATTTATTACATCAACTGATGGATTAAGTCCACAAACTCTAACATCTATTTGACTAGAAATAAAGAAGAAAGACAGAAGGAGAAATAAGGAAGGAGAGAGAAGAAAGAAGGAGATGCAAAAGGAAAGGAATTAAATAGGAGAAGACAGAAAAGAACTGGGTTTGACCTCAAGTGGGGCTTGGTTTTGGGTTGATAGTTCCTTTGGCAGAGGAAAATAGGGAAGAAGGGAGAAGCATAAATAAGAAGAAAAAGTACAAAGAGAAGCAAAGAAGAGGAAAGAATAGGAAAGCAAAAGGTGGAGATGAAGACAAGATAAAGAAAAAGAAGACATGACTGAGTTTAGATGGGTGATGCATTACCGAGATTGGCATCAAAGGTAGTTGGTTTTTCATCAAGGAGAAGGAAAGGAAGAAAGAAGAGGACTAAAAAGAAGAAAGGACCTAGAGGCCCCAGAAAAAATGGGAATAAGAAAACACAAAAGGGGAGAGAGATGATAATGGTCACTAGGATGATGAGAATGACTGGGCACAGGTAGTTGGGTTCGGGCTAATGGCTTCGAGGCAAGTTCGTTGATCCCAGGTTGGCCTTGGACTTGTCTTTGACATGGAAGTGGGCACTTCATGTGCACGACAGATCAAGGGTGTGAGGGGAGATGATGAGCATTGCGGGTACCATGAATGGTCCTGACTTGGGTTCGTTTGGTTGGACACAATGATGCTGGGCCTTGTCTTGTAAGTGATTCATCTTGTGAAGAAGAAAAAGGGAAGCTGGGATGTGTAGATAGAGAAGCCATGGGGTTTATGCTTCAGGTGGTTTTTGTATCTTAAGGAAGAGAAGAAGAAAGAAAATAATGGAGGAAAGGGAAATGAGAAAGAAGATGAAAGGAAGATGATCAGCAGGTTGGAGGAAAAAGAAAAGAAGAAACTAAGAAGCATCAGAAAGAGAAGAAAGAAGAGGAAAATGCAGGGAGGAAGATGATGGTTTTTTTTTTATCTTAAAACTAAAGGGCATTTTTTGTATTTAAAAAATTAAACTTGCAAAACTGGCCAGACAACAACCTATTTTGAAATTTTCCTTATCACTTATTTAAGATAAACTAGAAAAGATATAGGGGGAGTGTAAAAAATGCAAGAAACAAAGAAGGGCCTTCTTCTTCTTATTAGGACTGATGTGAGTAAATGGGAATAATGTACATATGCAATTTTTGTCCAATTGAAGTTGGGACTATCAGCTGATTGATTATGTGGATGTAAGACAGTGATTCAAACTAGCAAAGGTGAACTTGGTTTTCATATTCATGTGGTACTTTTTATGTAGTATTTAAGCGTGCATATCATTTTTAATGGAAGAGATTCAAACTTGAAAAGGACAATCATTTTTTTTTTACAGTTTGATGCTAACAATTGTAATTTTCAATGAGGCATGAATTATATATCAGTTATGTTTATTTTATAATATGCCTATATCAGTTATGTAATGATATATAAGTTTCATTTGTTTTGCAAATTAGCAATAGATATGGATCATTAAGATGCAATTTTTGGGCTATTTCCATTTTGTTGAATTGTTTGACCATAGTAGACTTTTGGGAGATGTTAAGTTGGACATTTGTAATAATTTATGTATATGTTCATGTATATCTATTTAAATGGTTGTTAGTTTGAATTAAATTTGGGATTTTAGATGGTGATGTTTACTTGAGTGAAATCAGATTCTTCATCCTTTTTATATTGAAAATAGGTTATGCAGAATAGAATTGGAAATAGGTTTGTCATTTTGGAAAAAAAGAACATTTGCCAACGAACATTGCTGTCACTAAAAACTTGGCAGTATTTTTTGCAATGACCACATTTGTCCCAAAAGGTTTTCAACGACAGACATCTTCGTCGCTAAAGAGTTTCCAGGGAATTCTTCAGCATGGCTTAAAAAAGTTTTGGCAACATTTAGTTATTATGTTCCAATGAATAATGTTGTCGCAAAGGGATAGTCTCGAACAACTATCTCTCACTATTTGGTGACGTACTTAGCTACGCTACTACAACACAAATTAGCGATGAATATGGTTGTTGATAAGGGTCTAATTCTTAGCGACGACTAAAATAGTTGTCACCGTAGGACTTCCCAGACCAGGATTCTGCGACGGAATAGCAACGACTTTATATTCGTCACCAAAAATCTTCGTCAAGACAATAGTTGTTTGAGCGACGAATTATGTTGTCGCCAAAAGTTGTTCATTTTTTTTGTAGTGTATTCGGGTCTCGGGTCCATAGGTTGGAATGAAGGTGAAACCAAACTTAGAACTGTTTAGGTCATGGGTCAAAAATAGGACCAAGACCCAGACCCATTTACTTATTGTAACCACAATAAGGACCTAATTTCGGTTATTAATGGGTCGGAACCTTCTGGTAATCGAAGAATTAGGTACCCATGTGCAACCCTAGTTAAAGCTAATCTAGATTAGTTAGTTACAACTTGTAGATTCACATAGTTAGATGATAACTAAAATAAAGGTTAGTAAGAGAAAGAAAATGGAAAAAAGAAATATCTATCAAATAAAAAAATTCAAACAATCAAATAAAAACTAAAATACTTAAAAACTCACAAATCATGGATGAACCTTATAGTGGAGAAGAATTTATTATCATTCATCCCAGCGTAGGGGCCTATTTATAGATATTTAAAATTTAAGGGTGGTATATATAAATAATGGTTGTAAGGGCAAAATTATTATTTTCATAAAAATTAAGTATAAGCCTAATGTTCCTTCTTGTTTACCGTTAAATCTCCTCATGTTATTAAAGGTATTAAAGTGCATACGCAACGGCTTATTTATAAATTCTTAAACCACAAGGACCTATTTACAAATCATAGAAACTATAAGGGGTATGTACAAAAAACTTGAAAAAAAAACATTTGAAAGGGGTGAAAAGGTATTCAATTAAAATGTCAACAACAAATCTTAAAATTTTCCTCTTTATGCAAAGTGAAAAGAAAATTGAGGGGTAGTTACCCTTCCTCGAGGGCCCTCTGTCTACCACTATTTAGAAAAATGAATCCCACGAGCAATAATGAAAGATTAAATTCCATCCATAAAAAGACCATTTCAAATTGAGAAGCAAACACTAATATGATGTGCCTTTATTTCATTCAAAGTTGCTTAAAGAAGAAGAAATGAACCACAATAAGGACGCGCTTTCATTAGTGCTAGTGCGTATTGCAAAGTGGGTCTCGATAAGGAAGGAGTTTGATAGCCTAAGGGTAGAGGGCATTTTTTGCAATTGGGAAGCATTCCTTTATTGTGAAAGGCCAAATGAGAGGTTAGCTATGCTTTGGACTCTCCATTCATTGGGTCTTTTGAAGATCAATGTTGATGGGTCTGCTAGAGAAAAGCTGGGTCCAACAGGTATTGGTGGGTTGCTTCGTAATGATTAAGGGGTAGTGTAGGTTTTGTTCTCTAAGAATGTTGGGTTAATGGAGTCCAATGAGGCAGAGGCGGTGGCCATTCTAGAAGCCCTTCAAAATTTTGTCTCGGTCTACTTTTAAGCGTCTTTGCTTGTAAAAAGCGATTATCTAAAAGCCATTTCTTGGGTATCCGATCCTTCCAAGGCCCCTTGAAAGTTTCATTTTTACTTTAATGAGATAACGTTCATCTTATCTAAGGTTCACGTCAACTTTCAGTATATTGGGCGATCAGCTAATAGCTTTATAGATTCTATTGTAAAATTAGGGGTGATAGGTCATTTGATTTACTGATCTCAAATGTGTAATTTGTTTATCTATTCTTTATTTCTTTGGTTTATCTCTTTAATACCATTGTATTTTCATATCTCTTTGATAAGGCATTTTTATTTTTATACTTTTTTTCTTCCTCCTTTGTTTGTACCTAAAAAGAAGAAGAAGAAGAAGAAGAAATGAACCGCAATATCGCCGTTTGCCCATGAAAGGCGTCATCGCTGTTCGGTACAAAAAATGTCAAAGTAGTAAAAAAATGAAAAAGTGAAGGTAGGGCCTTTGTCGCCCTTACCGGATCCAAGGGGATTTTTGCTTTCGTAAAACTGCTTCAGATTTTATGTCCGTTAACATTGATAACGTGTACAGATGGTCTCCTTTTTGTCCTCTTTTAGCAATGTGATTAACGAGGGGGGTTTATATAAAATTTATTCTGTTTTCTTTACACAGGGACCCACTCAAGGGAAAATTCAAGATTGCCGGCCATGGATGGAGTATTATAAATCAAACGCGAACGGATGACTTCCTTAAAGAAAAAAGACAACGAGAGAGGTGGTAGAAGTAGAAGAAGCGATGGACATAGAAAGTGTGCTTCACATGGTAGGAGGAGCCGGAGAAACCAGCTATGCTAATAACTCTTCTTTACAGGTCTCTCTCTCACACAGACGCACACGGAGTTTTCTTCTATTTCCTTTCTAAAACCATCATAATTAACTTTAGTATTTCTTATATCTTTTCTTCTTCAATCAGAAAATAGCAATATCCAATGCAAGGCCGTTGGTAGAAGACTCTATCCTGGATATCTACTGCTCCAGCTACCCAGAGAGCTTGAACATTGCAGACTTGGGTTGCTCTTCAGGACCCAACACTCTATCGGTGATCAAAGAGATCATAGATGCTACACACCAGAAATGTAGCCAACTAGGCCGTCCCATGCCCGAGTTGAGAGTGTTCTTAAATGACCTTCCAGGGAATGATTTCAACACCATTTTCAGGTCTCTGGTGGTGTTCTATGACACACTAAAGGAAGAAAAAGGCCTGCCTTCTGGGACATGTTTCGTTGCTGGGGTGCCCGGTTCCTTCTATGGGAGGCTTTTCCCCAGAAATTTTCTGGACTTCATCCACTCCTCCTACAGTGTCCATTGGCTCTCTCAGGTTAGCATTTTCATTCAGCGAACCGCACTGGAAAGATTATTGCTTATGGTGGCAAGAATCTCATTTTCTGTCACTAGTAAGCAATAGGTATAGTTCTTAAACTCAGTGAGTAGGTTGGACTCACTAAAATCCAGCTTTTTTTTTTTCTGGGAAAAAGCAATCCTGCCAAGTTACTAGCGTCAATTGAAGATTTTTAGAGAAACTCAGTAATTAGTTTTCACAAAACATTTGGTTGAATTGGTCATTAACTAGAGTTGGATTTCTTAACAAAAAAAAAAAAAACTAGATCGAGTTGGATTTACTTTTGACTTGGTGCGCCTCCAAGTCCTTCGGCTTTCTGACTAATGCATGTTTCAAAGTTTTATGACTGCGGAATAGCGTGGCACATGGAGAATGGATATTGTGGTGGGACAAGCCATCCGCGAGTGTGATCATCTTAGGCACATGGAATTTCTTGTTTTCCATCATATCAAGGTCATTAGAGTTTTCAATTTAGCTCCTTTCTGTTCTCTATTAATCTCTCTACATCTCTTTTTATTAAAAGAAGAAAGAACAGGAGGGGAGGCATATCTTACTTTACGTTAAATCGATAACTTAATTTATTTACCGGTAAAAGTAATAAAGTTAATATCAAATCATTCAAAAAGGTGATAATCAAGTAAGATACAGGATAATTTTTGATGGATCACTTTAAGAGACAAAAAGAGAAGCACTGGGGTCTTACTAAAAATTACAAAAGTTTTAAAAATCACATCCTTTTAAAAAAGCATAAAAAAGTCAATGTAACTCCCCCAGCCGCACTCGTGATATTCTCTGCTTTGGGTCGCTTGCTTCATGTCAGTTGGCCTACATGATTTTGTTTCTAATGGGCCTCTAACCCACCAATAGACTTCATGTACAGAAAAAGTGCAAGCTTTACATATAAGTCCAATCATTTTCCTTTCTATAGTCTATGTGGGACTTCAGGACGTCATAATCCACACCCCTTAAAGCTGCATGTCCTTTTGGAGTAGCCTACTAGTCCTTATAGCTAGCCAACCTTTTTGGCCCGCCCACATACACAAACCACCCACATACACAAACCACAGCAGGGATCCATACTTGAACTAGTTGATAGTCGACTATGATAGCATTTCTAACACGTTACCCCACATGCATAAATGATATTATCTACTTTGGCCCATAGGCTTCATGATTTTGCTCCTGATGGGCCTCAACCTACCAAGGGGCCTCACAGTGGTTAAAGGGTGGCAATCCTTATAAAAGTACAGGATCTGGACTCTTTTTTTAAGTGATGTGGGATGTTATATGTCCACCACGTCTCTGATACCAAATGTAATGCCCTTGGACCCACTCATGATATTGTTTGCTTTGGGTCGTTGGCTACATGCTAGTCAGCCTGCATGGTAAGTGCAATGTAGTCTGCTAGCCTTCTTGGCCTACCACATAGAAACCCGCCTACATACATAGACTATGGTAGGGACCCACACTTGAACTAATCAATAATATGCTCTAATTTCATTTGTAATGTTCCACCCCATACGCATGTATGATATTGTCCACTTTGGCCTGTGGGCTTTATGGTTTCGCTTTTGGTGGGCCTTAACCTACTAAAAGGCCTTACAGTGGTTAAAGGGTGGCCGTCCTCATATAAGCACAGGATCATGACTCACTCTTAAGCGATGTGGGATGTTACGGTCAATCTCTCATTTCACTAAAAAAGCAAAAGTTCTCTTTATCCATAAAAGATCAAAAAATTTCCTTCAAATGCCACAAAATAACAAAAAGAGAAGAAGGTCGATTTTGAGATTTAATACCTTTTTATATAAAAACCCTTTTATTTTTCTTGTCTTTTAAAGTAACCATTGAATTACCAAAATGGGCCCACCATTGTCCTTGTCTTTTATGATTTAAACTCTTTCAAGGGTGTCATAAAATTAAAGTAAACTATTTTGTTGGCTCAAACTTTATTTTTCCATTTTTTATGACCAACCAAAGATGGTAAGTTTAGAGTCTTAAGTTTACTTTGAAATTATTTTACCCAGATATTACTTTACCACTTCTAATTTCTAAAACAAACATTGCCGCCAATATCATGTATATCAATACTCTACACGTCCCACTGTTTGCAATAACCTACCGATGGACCACAACCTAAAATCTTACCAATAAAAAATCACACCCATTACACTTGTAGGCGAAACAAAAAAGGCCAAAAGGGCTACCATATTACTTAAGTTAGATTCATGGTCAGATCTAATTGACTATCAAATACCAAGTCCATTGCTGCACCCATTATTTAATATATAATATTCTTAAACACAGGGTTCTCATTTCTAGGATCAGACTTGACCCAAGTCGATGAATTTGGGTCTAAAAGGGTCAAATCAAATGCCTAACATGTTATCGCGTTCATTACATGAGACAATTTTCTTAATGACACGTTTCTGGTGCAAAACATCAGGCTTGACTCCAACAGAGTTTTTTTTTTTTTTTTTCAGGAGTTGATGGATTCGGACCAAGCATGCCCAATTCAAAGGCCTAATATGTTATTCTGTCTATTATATAATACAATTTTCTTATACAATTTTTTATTGATTGCTTTCAGAAGAATATTTTGAAACATATCTCAAATTTTAGGAATGGTTGAAATTGGTGAAAATAAATAGAATATATATGAGAAAACATGAGTCACCCTGGTGGTGAGGCTGTCTCATCTCACATAGCTGCCTATGCATTGAAGCCTAGCTAAGTGGGTTGTCGCATTAAGACTGAACTTCACTAACCCCACCAACAGGGAAAATAATGTATATATATAAAGAATGAAATAAGAATGAAGAGATAAATTATAAAGCAAAAATAAAAGTAAAGATTTATATAACATAGTTGGTTTTATGTCTTTTATGCGGTTCAACTATTATTTTAGACAATTGGAAAGATAAAGTTACAAGGAAAACTTTTATTTTGGGCATTCTAGTTCTATCTTGCTGATTTTCTCTTTTACTTTCTTTCTAAATATCTATTTTTGGTGATATATTTGGTTCCTTACGTTGTCATAATTAACTATGCTTACATTATGATGATGATTCTTAGGTTCGTTTTCTAGTAAATTGTCTTAGGTTTTAGATTTTTTTTTAAAGATTAGTTTTTAGATCTTGTTTTTACATTTTGGAATTGGGTACGATCAGGTGCTCTTCCAAGCTTTCTTAGAATTTCTATTTTAATCCTAATTTCTCCATTAGTTCTCTACTTCTTTTGTATCTGATTGCTTACTCATGCTTTGTATGGCCACTTTTTACCATTTATATTTAACTTTCATTTTTTAATACTATAAATTTTTTTTGTTACAACATTTTATTGTTGGATAATGATCCATGTTCAAGCTTTCCTTACGGTCTTACAGTACAAGGTACCACTGGAGGCCTACTTAGGACATCATAAATCATGGGATAGTGGGGGATTGAAAGATCCAAGTAGGGCCAACTTAGATATCAAATTTGAAGCTAATCTAATGCCTTTAACCTATTTGTCCATAGTACATTAGTTTAGGCCTTTTATATAAAATTAAAAAATTGACTCTTGACCCAACAGTCAATTCCATTCAGATTTATCAAAATCTAGTGGGACCTATGTGAATAGGAGGGGTGGATTTGAATGTTATTCACGGGTGAATTAATAATAGCTTTCATGTGATAGCTTGTACCATTAGACTGTAAGGGAAGCTTGTATAAGATCACTATTCTTTATTGATAATATCCTTTAAAAACAGTTTTTCTATGAGAAATTTCTAATGTTGTTTAAGAATTCTAGTGAGAAGTTAATTTGAAACAATACAATGCAGGTTCCTCAAGGACTTCAAGATGAAATGGGTCAAGCACTAAACAAAGGAAATGTCTATATAGCTGAGTCCAGCCCTCCTGCTGTTTATAAAGCTTACTTAGAGCAGTTTCAAAAAGATTTCTCATTGTTTCTCAACTTGCGCTCAGAAGAAATGACTTGTGGTGGGCATATGGTCCTTACAGTACTTGGGAGAAACGGTGAAGAACCGTACAGTAGAGGTTGTAGCTACAATTGGGAACTGTTATCGCAGGCACTGCAGGAAATGGTGTCAAGGGTAATCTAATTTATCATATGCTTTCCTTTTAATTCCTACACCCGGAGAATGTTAGATGAAGGGACATTTTTCAAAGATATATGTGCCATATAAACAATGGTGGCTTTGAGTATTTGTGTCTAGCTAATTTCATTTAGATCCTGGTGGCTTTTAGTATTTGTGTCTAGCTAATTTTATTTAGATCCATGCAATGCACCCAAGCCCATTCCTAAATTAAAAAGGGGTCCAAATCTTCGACTGATTCCCATTTTCAAATCTGGTCTTTCCAATAATTTTAGTATTGGACCCATTTCCGACTTATATCATTGTATTCCAATAGTTACAAAGTTTTGTTCAAATTTAATTAGAACTCAATATATTGCTCAAATGACCATCTTATTTCATTGATATGATATCAGGGAGTCGTTCAAGAGGCAAAAATAGATTCATTCAATCTACCTTGTTACGCCCCTTCTGCCAAGGAATTGAACGCTGTGATCACTACGGAAGGATCGTTTTTTCTTGATCGACTGCAAATTACTGAAACAAATTGGGATACTAATGACAATGAAGACAACAAAGGCTATGTCTTTAATAAGGCGGCCAGTGGTCAGCATGTGGCCAAGTATATGAGAGCTTTGACAGAATCCATGCTTGTAAATCACTTTGGAGAGGAGATAATTGAAGAGTTGTTTGAAAGATTTGCAGAGAAAGTTGGAGAGCATCTATCTAAGGACAAACCCAAGTATGCTAATATAACCTTTTCCATGACTAAGAAGGGTTGAAGATCTCTCTATGCATGCATGTAGCTAAATCGTAAGTGTCGAGGTTTCTCAATAAATTATAGAGTTTATTTTGGCAATTTAGTCAATGAAAATGTTGTTCAAACACTTGAATTTTCAGATAAAAGTTTGGAAGGAAAATCACATCTCATTTTGGTATAATAATTTCTTGATTGAAAACCTATTTCACTAACTGGCGCATTTTCCTTTATTTTCTTCTCGAATTGGGCCCTTGATTGTATTAGCTCAGGCACCTTGGTGCGTTACACTACTTGCATGTTGCTGGGTATTGTCTTGAACTTTAGGTTAGTTCGAACCTATAACTAGGGTTGGATTTCTAAAAAAAAAAAAAAACTAGAGCTTTGGGGGAAAAGAAAAAACACTAGAATTGGATTTACTTTGGAATTGGTGCCCCTCCAAAGTCGAAGTCGTGCGGCTTTCTGACTTATGCTGTTTCCAAGTTTTATGACTACGCAATAGTGTGGCACATGGAAAATGGATATTATGGTGGGACAAGCCATCCACAAGTGTGATCATATTAGGCACATGGAATTTCTGTGTTTTCCGTCTTATAAGGTCATTTTGAGTTGTCAAGTTAGATTGCTTCAGTTATCTATTAATCTCTCTAGATCTCTTCTTATTAAGGAAGACAACATGAGGAGATGAAAATCTTACTCTAGATTGCACCGGATACTTTTTTGTTTATTTATCGGTAAATATAAGTTAATAAATATCAAATGAGTTAAAAATGTGATGATCAAGATGGAGTATATTTTTTGAGCGGTCACTTTTAAGAGATAAAAAAAGAAGAGTGGTCTTATTAAAAAATAAAAATTTTAAAGTCACCTCCTTTTTTTAAAAAAATGTAAAAAAGTTAAATCTCTCATTTCACTAAGGAAAATAAAAGTTCGCTTTATTAAAAAATGAATAAAAGAAGTTCCTTCACATGTCACAAAATAAAAAAAGCTAAAGAAACTGGATTTTGAAATTTTATAACTTTCTATTGAATCCTTTTTTCTTTTCGTTTCTCTTAAAGTAACCATTGAATTACTAAAACAGGCCCACCAATCTCTTTGTCTGTTAAGCAATAAAATCATTCTAGAGTGTCATCAAGAAAGAGTAAACTATTTTGTTGGCTCAAACTTCATTTTCCCATTCTTAATGACCAACCAAAGATGGTAAGTTCAAAGTATTTACACTGAAATTATTTTTCCCAGATACCATTTTACCACTTCTAATTTCTAAAACAAGCATTGCCGCCAATATCATTTCGATCAAGACTGTACACGTTCCACTGTTTGCATCATTTACCATGGATGATGGATGGACCACGACCTAAAATCTTACCAATAAAAAATCACACACTTACATCATCTACCATGGATGATGGATGGACCACAACCTAAAATCTTACCAATAAAAAATCACATCCCTTGCACCCGTTGGGGGAAAAAAAAAGAGCAAAAGGCATTTCAAATTTCTCCAGTTAGATTCATGGTCCAATATTATTAATTCTTCAAATACCTAAGCCCATTAATATTGTACCCATTATTTAATATATAATATTCTTAAACACAGGGATCTCACTGGGATCAGAATTAACCCAAGTTGATCGATTCCCGTCCAACACGCCCAAATCAAAGGCCTAATATGATGTTGTATTCATTACATGATACAATTTTCTGATATACACGCGTATGGTGTAAAAGATCAGGCTTGACTCCAGCGGAGTTGTGTCTTATTGTTTAGTAAATGCTCTAACAGAGTTGTTGGACTCAGACCAAACATGCCCAACTCAAAAGCCTAATATGTCATTCTTTTCATTATATAACAAAATTTTCTTATACAAATTTTTTATTGAGTTACTTTTTAGAAGAATATTTTGAAAAATAGCTCAAATTTTAGGAAATGGTTGAAAAGTGAAATTTTGGTTAAAAAAAATAGAATCAATATGTGAAACATGAGAAACTTTTTTGGTGAGGCTATCTCATCTCACACAGCCGCCTATGGATTCAACCGTGGTAAAGTGGGTTGTCGCATGAGTACTATACTTCATTGACCCAACCTAGGGGAAGAAATTATATAGAGGATTTTACTAGAAAAATCCTCTTACAGTTGCTCTATACAAAAAAATAGATCCCAAATACATGATTCCACCATAATAGTCCGAGCGTCTCCTTTTTTTTTTTTTTTTTTTTTTTTTTTTTGAGTTTTTGGAATATGACTTATGTGAGGATATCTCTGCTCATCGATGTACATGAGCAGGGATCCCTTCCCTGCTCGTTTTCTTCTTGTTCTTCCTCCGCTCCGTTCTTTCTTCTTCTACGTTCTTCCTCTTTCCTCCTTCCTCTTTCTTATTTCCTAAACTTCTAGTCTCAAGGTGAAAACCCTATCTTAGCATAGCCCATCAAGCCCAATCTTCTTTTTACATTAATCTTCCAGCCCACCACCACAATTACCAAACCAAACCGCACCCCACCCGCCCCCCCCCCCCCCCCCCCCCCCCCCCCCCCCAACAAAACACCATGTTGAACTTGTCATAGTTGGCGTTCGCACTAAAGGCCTCCTCATCCTCTTCTCGAGCAGCTCCTTTGTCATGGGTTTGGAAAGAGGTTCAAAACAAATGGTTTTCTTACCTTGATTAGGGTCTAAAGATAGATTTGAAAAAATGGGTTTTTTCCCTTGAGAATGTTGCTTGCAAAAATTAGGGCTTTTTTCTTTTATAGAGATTTTGAAATGAAATTTGGAAAGTTATTATTATTATTATTTTGGTCCTATGAAAATGGGATGGAGTGTGTTTGTTGCGTTCCAAAGAAAAGGGGGAGAATTGACGAAAAAAAAAGCACATGAGGACGGAAGATGAGAAAGAAGAAGAAAAAACGAGCGAGCGGGATATCCCCACTTGTGTGCATGGGTGAGTGGGAATATCCTAGCCTAACTCAAATTCAATAAAATTAAACAAAAAAGGACCCATTGTACCATTATTGTGGAATCATATCTTTGGTTCCTTTTTGATATAGAATGACTCATGGAGGACTTTTCAAGTAAAATCCTCAATTATATACGTATAAATGGGCTTTAATCCGATGAGAATTGTTCTCATGCACCTACCTTGAGAAATTTTTATGAGGGCTCACTTGTGGGTCCCGTTTAAAGATGAGACTGGAGGGGATGGAAAGATTTATGTGAGAGCACCTCAAATATCAGGTTTGGCCCCAATCACATGTCCTTAACCCCTTCATCCGTGGCCCACAAACCAAATCCATTCTAATTGGTGTACTGTTGACTAAACAATCCAATAAATTTGGATTTGATCAAAACTTGGGATGTGTAACTATTAGGAAGGTCTATGTGTATTGCAAGATGGAAAATAATCCTATGAGAATGAGTTCTCACCACCATTTTGTGAGAAGTGTAGGTGGGGCCCATCTATCACCCAATTTAAATCATGCAATACATATAAACTCCCTATAGTCACACACTCCAAGTTTCGGTCAAGTTAAAATTTACTGAATTATTGGATCAATTATGGATCAATTCGAATAAACTGGATTTGAGGGCCACAGATGAAGGGATTAGGGGACAAACTTTATATTTATGGTGTTCCTACATAGATCTTTCCATCCCCCTGGTCCCATCCTCAAATGGGACCCACAATTAGGTCCTATAAAAAGTTCTCATTGTAGGTGCGTTAGAACGGCTTTCACAGAACTAGGCCCTGAGGCTCCATTTGTGGATGGTGTCATGCCCTAAAGCTAGACCGAATCCAAACCCGGCCTTAGGGGTGTGAGAATTAGGGCCAATTTAACATTTTATTGAATATGCAATATGGGCCCTAATTCCGAGTGGATTAAAGTCCTACGTGAGGCTATACTTGTTGCCCAAGCAATTATATTCACACGCGGAAACTATAATCCATATATTGTGCAGCTGGATATCATATCCAATCCTTAAAAACCAATCACAATAACAATTTTAATCATTGGTGAAATACTTAGAAGTAGAACAATTAAAAGTCTAATTCTAAAATAAATGAATTCAATTACTACAAAGGTGACCTCCAAGACAATGAATTAAATAATCTGATCTAAGCATCTATAATAAGACATCTTAGACGATGTCATCAGTGCTCCACTAGTAAATCCGCCGTCTGGAGGAAGTTCTTGCTTCTTTTGACCCTCTGATTCGGCATTGGCATTGGGACCTAGACACTAAACGTAATGGGTCAGATTGACGTAATTTTGCAAGAGGTAAACTTCAAGTAATGATGTTAGCAATTAAGATGAACGATATTTTATATTTTAACTCAAATAAACTGAATTCTAATTACCAAGTGAAATGAATGCACAAACACGTATATTTCCACTAGATACAATATACAAACACAGATATCCTCACCAGACATAACAAACAGCATAACTGTATACTATATCATACAGTACACGATGGCTTGATGGCGTTTGTCCACCTCCAACTGTAATCGGTCAAATATATATATATATATGGTAGACAAGGTATATATGTGCTCAATGAAGTCATGCCATGAAATCTCCAGAACTCACAACACCAATATCATTAATAATTAAATTGGTAAGGTTGCATAATTAAAAGTATATTGTGGTCTTGTGGCATTTTCATTTCACTGGAGATAAGCATTACACCACCTAATAGTCATAGTCAGATATGTATACCCATTGGATCAAACCTTCTTTCAAAATGACAATACGAACCCACGACGTTGTTAGCCTAGTTTTGGTATCTAATATGTGGTGCATCTCAAAGCTCATATTCCAATTTTGAGTCTAGTTTAATTTGCGCATGTACATTTAACTAACTTTTCCCCAAAACGGAACCCATCGTATATTCAGACCCAATCCATTATTGTTTTATTTTTATTTGTTAATTAACCATTGGACATGATATAAGGTCAAGTGATTCTAACCCCTAGGAGTCACTTATGTGTAGTGCAGCCCATGCAACTTAGTCCTTCAATTATGGTCATCAATTCTAATTTACCATACTACCAAATTAATTAAGATCTCCAGGCACTTCCATCTTAGCCGTAGTTAAACTTACGGCTTGTTTGCTGGTATTATGGCGTAGCCATAAGTCCTCTTATGGCTTAACCACAAGAGCACTTATGGCTAGCCGAGGCTTGCCATAGAACATTCTTAAAAATATCGGCTCACTGGAAAGTGAGCTATAACCTAGATGTATTTGACCTACGGCTTAGCCATGGGTGTGCACAATTTCACCCCTTTTAGGGGTTTCTCTTCCAAAAACCAACCTTATACAACCTAATACGAATGTACAGATTCCCCAACAGATTATCATTGCATCTAATACTCAACAATACCTCTAACCGACATAAATCAAAGGAAAACAGATGATAAATCACTATTTGCTGTTATCCACTTCCTTTAAGGTGCCAATACTCAAAATCAAATATGAAGGTGCAAGGGTTGATTTGAATGCAAATCCCCACTCCAAATCCGAATTACTGATCAAAATTCTCCTACAATCCCACATGAAACACAACAAACCTTAATCTATTGATATATGCCCTATTGAACAAAAAGATCTACATGATGGTTTAGGGATAGATACCTACCAGACTCGCAGACATATCAACGCAGAGAAAGGGAGAGAAGAAAAAGGGAAAAGATGATTACGATTAATCTCCTTTCCTCTTGAGATCTTGGTTCTTTAAAAATGGCTAGGGCTTGGTTGTAGAAAAAAGGCAATTGAGAATGGAGAGAGAAATGATCGGGAAATTATGGGTGACTAAGGTTTAAAGAGATAATTTACTGAATCTATAGAATAAAAGGGCTTTTGTCTAAGAATGGTCCAACAGCTTGGGTCCAAGGCCTAAGAAGGTTAACTAGCACATCTCTCATGGGCCCCATAACAAATGACTAATTCCTTTGGCAAAAGGTGTGGAAACTATTTATTCACTTCATCTCTGAGCTCCCATGTAGCTTCCTTTTGGGGGATGATATCTTCATTGAACCTTTGGTGTAATGATCTAACCCTAGTAAGCAAGGTTAATGACTAATTGATTTCATTATTAGCGTTTTCTAGAGAATTAGTCTAGTTATTATTGTTTTGTTGTTTTGAGTCATGTTTCGGGTCATGGATAGGTAGTTGGGTTGAGTTTAACCTGAATTAGGAGCTAAGAGCCCTTTTTCATAATTTTTTACTTTCTAAGAGTACGTCATTCATACATCATATTGGCGTCAGCACCTATATTTTGTCGAGCTTGATAACTTCCATAACGGACTCAAATGCAACTGAAGTCGTTTAAATTCGTTGGTTGTGCATTTGACTTAAATTGTAATTACACTAAAGAAGTTGGGTTTCCTTATAAACCTTAGAATATATATATATATCTCACCTAACCCGTCGAGCTTATCTCCTGTATCTCACTGCATGCAAGTCGTCCCAAAGTTTACGTCTTTTTCTTCTTCTTATTCTTCTTCTTGTACATCTCTTTCTTTTAATCCATTGTTAAGGTAAGTATTTTGTTTTCCCTGACGGCCTCCTTGAATCTAGAGGCTTCCAATTTCACTGACTGCATGCACTCATTTCTTTTCTTCATTATTGCATGCATGGTTCGTTGGTCTAAAACTACCCAAATTGAGCCAAAGGAAGAATTCATCATTTGAAAAGCTTAATTGAGGCGAGTATAAGCAAATTTTGGTTGAATACATGTTGGTATATCTTGATTTTTTTATGTTTCTACCAAGTTTGGTTGAATGCATGTGTTTTACAGCCCTTCTATTGTCTTTCTATCTTCCTTGTTTGAGTTCTAAGTTCTATAATGAAATTAAACTGCTCCAAAACATCTGAAGCTTACGGCTACACCGTAGGTCTTCCTCGGTTCAAACTCTAGAGAGCAGAAAAATTGGGACTTGCACTACGGCCAAGCTACGACTAAGCCGTAAGATGCACTACGGCTAAGCCGTAACCTAGCTATGGTCTAGCCAAAAGTTATTTCATGGCTTGAAAACTTGAGAGGAAGAAAACTTGAGCTTCTTCTACGGCTAAGTCATGGTCAAGCTGCACAATGTGATACAGCTAAGCCATAGTCAAACCATAGCTCAACCGTAGAGCAAATATGGCTAAGCCGTAAGACGAATTACGGTTCAACTGTGGCTCAACCGTAATTGCGGAAGAATTTGGGTAACTACGGCTAAGCCGCAGTGCATGTTACGGCTAAGCCGTAAGTCACCTACAGCTAAGCCGTAAGGCCACTAAAACCTAAGGATAATTTAGATACTATCAGGAGACTTCGTAGGGCCTTAGTTCTTGGATCCCTTTACCCTATTAACTTGTCCAATGGAAGAATTGAATATCATGAATGGTCTTGAGAGCTGGGACTCATTCATGTGTGTTGTCTGATTGTTAAACACCTCCCCATGGGTGTTGGTTTAAGAGACTTCGATACACAATCCTAAGACAATGTGACATTAAAAAAAGGACAACTATGTAGCGAATAACTTAAAACTGCATCAACATGCATGGTTAGAAACAATGGATGACTAGATTAGGGTTAGCTAGTAAACTATCGTGATCCTATGAAACTGAATTGAATTGCATAGCATGTTGAATATGGTTCTTACCTTTTGGTTTTCTGAATTGATCATTTTGTAATTGATCTTATTGTAGTATTTCTTGAATTACATGTTAGATTGACTTTGAATTGAATTGAATTTAATGCGAATGAATGACTCAAGTTCACATATATGATCTAAATGGTTTGGCTCTACTCAGCCTCAGGCTTATGATACCCGGCGGGGTTGACTTTGGTGTAGCATGTTTGTTTCTGCTACAGTGTACTTTGTCTTAGGGCTTCCGAACTCTAGGAACTAGAGACCCATTCACAACCTCGCCCAGTCGATGGTGTTCTCAATGCATAGATCCCTAGAGGGAGGATATTGCAAATGTAATAGCCACATAGTACAGTATTTGTGTTCATTGAATCTCATAACATGCTCTATTCAAATGCACAATTTGCTTAGTATACTGAATTGAAACTTTATCTATGAGCGCCTATTAAAGATCCTTGTAGATACAACGCGTGTTTCCTTAATTTTGCTTATGCTTGCTGAATAGTCTTATTCATTTGTTGTCCTTTGGTGTTATAGGCTCAGATCTCACTTCCAATCCCTTGAAGGTTGGTGAGGTTTAAGAGAAAATCTCCAAGGGTTGCTCGGGATTAGACGAATAGACTTCAATTCACATCCGACTGATCCACCCAGAGTGTGGCTTGGCCTTATGTTAGCTTTGGAGTTGCATTTAGTCCATTTTGTTCTGTATGGACCTTGACTCCCTGTATTTTGGGTATTATACCAAAGTACTAGCTTACCAGACAACTTGTTTTCATTATTGTACAAATACAGTTTCTTGTTTTTTTGTATTTTCATACATGTAAATCTGTTTCTATTCTTAGTGTGCCCTCTTGTTTTTGTGTTTATATTGACAGCTTCCGTGTATGAATGCTTGGACATGGGTCCATTAATAGCAACTATACGCGTGATTTTCCCTAGTGTGTATGCACTTAGATTTGGGGCTTGGTGCATATACACAGGAGTATGTGTGTCACTGATTAGATTTAACCCTAATCCCCCATTTTTTGGGCTCAGGTCATGACATTTGGCCAGTGGATGATGCAGTACCTCCACACCTACTCTTTGGTGTTAACAATGCCCACTAGTTGCTTGGTGTAGGTTGTATCGTCCTGCACTTGCAACGGTTCGTACTACAACTTGGGTGAAGTGTCTGCTACATATTTCCTTAGCATAGGGACGTGGAAAACATTATGAACACCTGATAACTCTTGTGGCAAGGCTAACTGGTAGGCTACATCATTAATCTTGCTAATAATCTAGAATAATCCCATATATCTCCTGGAGAGTTTTCCTTTTTGCCTAAACCCTAAGGTACCATGCATAGGAGACACCTTCAGAAATACATAACCTCAAACTTCAGCTCTCTCCTTCTCTTATTCGCTTAACTCTTTTGGCGACTATGAGCAATTTTCAACCTTTCTCGAATCTGCTTAACTTTCTTACTAGACTCCCCAACCCCAAATGGCCCTTAGAAACCGTGAGCTCCAAAATTTATCTAGCATATAGGAGTTGTACATCGTCTCCCGTACAATTCCTCAAAGGGTGCCATGCCAATACTAGAATGATAACTATTGTTACACGTAAATTCATAAAGAGTTAAACTCTTATCCCAACTGGTCTTAAATCCAAGATACATGCTCTCAACATATCTTCCAAGGTCTGGTTTGTACACTCTATCTGTCCTTCAGTTTGGGGATGGTAGGATGTATTGAAATTCAACTTGGTGCCCAAAGCTTCTTGCAGGACAACTAAAATCAGGCTACAAACTTACTATCTTGATTGTAGAGAATAAAAATTGGCACTCCATGCAATCTTACTGATCGCGCTAAAAAATGGCGTGGAAATGTGTAATGGATTCGATGTCCAGCAGTCCGCACTTCAAGCATTAAGAAGAATGGGAATTAACTAAAGCTCATCATTAATTTCCCTTTGTTTACATGGGTTCTAATGCCCTGACCGTGGGGATGCAGGTTGTTTAAATGAGTTTGTAAAGTTTACAACCCCTCCCTCAAGTCGTAGATGTGATCTCTATTTGCAAAATACAAGAACATGTACATAAGGTGGAAAAAAATGCGAAAAAGAGGGAAAAAATGGGGGTGACCATGACCCACAGTCACTGCCCCAGACCAGTGACCGTGAGGTCACTATTTGCCTTCATTTCTCACGCTGTTTGTGCTGGTTCTTCTTCTCAACTCTTTTCAAGTGCTAAGACTCCTTTTTTATGACTTTTGGGTGTTGAATAACCATTAAGAAATCGAATTCAACCATCAAATCGATTGAAAACTTTGTAATTCATCATTCATGTTTACAAACTGTCTTTTGTTTAAGTCCGAAAAGGGCATTGCAGGAAGCCAAAGTTGTGTCATTCTGAACCTATGGCTTTTAAGGAAAAAAATGAGGCCCAAAGCGGCTTGTTTACAACCTTTGTGATGGCTAAAAAACCCCCCGAATGAGAAAAACAAAGATGACAATGTCATCCTTCGAATAGTCGTGCTGCATGAACATAGTCTGTTTTTTTAGTCACCACTCCCTTCTCCTCCTCCTTTGAACCTTCTTGCTTATCTTGGTAATTGAGAAAAGGAGGGAAAAATGTCGTGGAATGCTGCTGTCCTCTTGCTTGAATGCTTTTGATTGCCTTTTGTGTTCTTGAAATTCTTTGTGTCTTCCACCGTCCCCTTTTTCTTTTCAAATCTTAGCCTTTTATAGACTTTCCCAGCAACTTCTGGCAATTCCAGG
Source organism: Sextonia rubra (assembly GCA_037013555.1). NCBI lineage: Eukaryota > Viridiplantae > Streptophyta > Magnoliopsida > Laurales > Lauraceae > Sextonia > Sextonia rubra. Next base: position 16,820,237 of record JASUAD010000011.1, read on the forward strand.
GAGTTAAAGGAGGTTGTGGGAGGTTACACTTCGAAATGAAGTGGAGAAGAACCGTCCAAAACGGCAAATAGTGTCCTTTGGGGGTCCGTGACCGCAGCCGCGGTCACGGACAAGGCCCAATTTTGAGCTTTTGCATTTGTGAATCGTTTTGGCCGGTTTTGGGTCCAAACGAAGTCCAATCGCCACGAAACTTGGAGGGATGCTTCTTGACACTATCTTGAGAGTTTCATAGAAGTTTCATCTCATTTTGACCACCTGAAGTTGGTCAACTCCCTTGATGAACAGGCCGCGGTCACTCCCAAGGCCCATTTTTGTACTTTTACATATGTGACTCGTTTTCACCTGTTTGAGGTGCGAACGAAGTCCAATCTTCACCAAATTTAGAGATGCTTCTTGATATTGTTTTGAGAATGTCATAGAAGTTTTAGCTTGTTTTGATCATCTGAAGTTAGTCAACTTCCTTGATGAACAGGCCGCGGTCACTCCCAAGGCCCATTTTTGGACTTTTGCATTTGTCAATCATTTTCACCTGTTTGGGGTCGGAACGAAGTCCAATCTTGACGACACTGAGAAGGATGCTTCTTGATAATATTTTGAGGGTCTTATAGAAGTTTTAGCTCATTTTGACGATCTGAAGTTGGTCAACTCCCTTGATGAACAGGCCCCAGTCACTCCCAAGGCCCATTTTTGGACTTTTGCATTTGTAAACCATTTTCACCTGTTTAGGGCCCAAACGAAGTCCAATTGCCACGAAACTTGGAAGGATGGTTCTTGACACTATTTTGAGTGTGTCATAGAAGTTTTGGCTCACTTTGACCATCTGAAGTTGGTCAACTCCTTCATTGATTGGGCCGCGGTCACGGACAATGCCCGTTTTCGAACTTTTGTATATGTGACCCGTTTTCACCTGTTTAGGGCCCGAACGATGTCCGATTGCCACGAAACTTGGAGAGTTGCTTTTTGACACTATTTTGAGCATGTCATAGAAGTTTCAACCCGACTTGACTTTCGAAAGTCAGTCAATTCTCCAGTTGACTTTTTATGAAAGTGGCCCATTGTCTCAGTTGTTTGAGGCCCAAATGACTTCATTTTGGTTTGAAACTTGGAGGAACTGATATTAGGGATATCGTGGACTATTCATCCAAATTTTATACAGTTTGGATTTGAGGAAGTAGGATTTCGAGCAGTGGCCTATTCATTGCATGTGTTAAGTCACTATTCACCCCACACTGTAGGTAGTCAGCTTGTTTTCTACCCGAACAACATCCAATTGACTTGAAAATTTAGAAGAGTAACTTTGAGCATTCTTTGAGTATTTGTTCTGAATTTCATCAGCTTTGGCCTCCTGGAAGTAAGATTTTAGCTAATGACCTCCATAACTCGGTGTCACTGTCCTCTAAGCTAACATGCAGTGAAATTCAGACCAAACGGAGTCCTTTTAACTTGAACATGTGCAGAATATCTTCTGAGCATAACTGAAGATTCGCGCCCAAATTTCATCAATTTTGGATATCAGGAAGCAGAACTTTGGTCAATGACCCCATGGCTTGGGGGGGATTGACCCCAAGTTGACATGCTTGTGGCTTTTGAGTTCGATGATGTCCGTTTGTCCTGAAACTTTGTAGGGCCTCTCTTGGGCATAATTTGAGCTTCTTTTGGGAGTTTCAGCTGGTTTGATCTTTGCAAAGTGTCGCTTTGTACTGAGACCCACAGAGCATAGTATATAACCATCTAGGCCGAGTTTGGATCCGATTGATGTCTAAATGCTCTGAATCCTTGAAGGATACTCTTCAAATGTACTTGAAAGAATTTCGTTGAATAGGATATGGAAGTGCCAAGTCCCATAGTGATTCCAAAGAAGCTAACAAACAGCCTTTGAAGCCTTACTTGAACTGAGGTGAAGTCCAAATCTTTGAAAACTTTGGAATTTTATAATCCAAAGCTTGTAGTGTCTTTGCTGCAATATTTGCAATTTTTTATGGGTCAACAAGTGCCCCCACGAGGTGTAATGATTATAGTGTAGTAATCATTGTACCTCGAAATAGGCAATCTGTGGTAATGATAGATGACTTGATGAAAAGACAGTTTGTCAAGGTAGGTTGTAGACCTAAACTTGGGATTTTGAAAATTTTGATAAAAACCATGAAGGGTTTGATGATGAAATTTTGAAAAAACATAAGAAATCTGGATTTCTTTGCCCTGTTTTCACGGATATCAAAAGTAGCATCTCCGTGGGGACTGTGGGGAACAGCCACAAAGGAATCCCTTAGGTATTTAGAAAATTCAGAAGTTTATGAATTTTGTTTGGATTTTGGAAATGAATTTGATTTTCTTTTGACCTATTTTTCACAGATATCCAGAGTGGTATCTCTGTGGGGACGTGGGGAACACCCACAAAAAAGACTCCCTGAGGTTTTATGAAAATCAAAGGTTTTAGTTTAAAATAGATTTGGGTTTGGATTTTCATGGATTTTTGGTTATTTTCAAAAATCAAAGTTTGAATTTTGACTTGGCTTGACATGATTCAGAATGAGATGCAATTTTGAAAAAGATTGGCTTTTGGCTCTTGTAGATTTTGATCCAAAGCAATTTGAAATGATAAATTTGGCTCAAGATTGGGTTTGTCCCAGGTTGAACTTAAAATTTGGATTAAGTTGGCTTTCAAGAAAACACACACTTTTGTTTAGGGCAAAATGCCCAAAGTGGGTTCACCATGTTGTGTCTTGAGATAGAACCACTGTGAGGAACATTGCAACCATAGATCATCACATTGTAGCAACAGTTTTTATCCTTGAAAGATAATGTTCTGAAGCTTCAAGGCACCGTAGATGGCTTAGAAAAGTCTAGTTAAAAGAACCAGGCCTACGAAATGTGCATTTTCGCCAAAGTAAAGGTGAGGCAGACAACCTTGAATGACTTCGTTTAATTCCTTGAAAGTGAAATGAGTATCAAACTGAATGAACTTGACAGTGATGCTGTTGTCCCAACTTATCCAAGCTATAAAGGGCACGTCTTGAGAGAGGCTACTTGAGAAGTTCTTGGGCTAGATTTCATCGCTGCAGCTTCTTGTATAACTCTTTTATCTTGATCGCCTGGGTGGCCATGTATACATTGACTTCATTCTTTGTACTTAAACTTCAAATGGATATCAACAGAAAAATTTTTCTTTCTCTCCATTTTGTCATTGATATAGGTGCTTGGTTTGATTTTGTGTAGATGTTTGAGGTGGTTTGTATGGATAGTTTGTTTGGTTTGGTTTTCTCAAATTTGTATGAGGGTGTGATTTGCGATCTTTTGGATCCACAAATCGAAAATAAGGGAGTCATATAGGTGGATGTTATCCGGTGCCCATATGTGAGGCTTTCTCTAGGGTCCATGACTTGATCCTTTTGGTGTTGAAAGGGGTCAAACAAAGTGGATGTTATCCGATGCCCATGTGTGAGGCTTTCACCGAGATCCTTGACTTATTCCTTAGGACAAAGATTTGGTTTTAGTTTTCGTTTAGATTTTGGTTATACAGGATTTGCAAAAAGACTTATTCTATATAACCGAAGGTAACATATAGGGTTTGCAAAAAGACTTGCTCTATACAACTAAGGATTAGCTATATAGGGTTTGCAAAAAGACGTATTCCACATAGCTGAGTTTTGCTATATAGGGTCTGCAAAAAGACTTAATTTATATAGCAGGATGTTACAAAGGGTCTTGTAAGGACATTATCCAAGTAATAAAGGTTTGACTAGAGAGGTTGAAGGACTTGATCCTTGCAGTCATTTTATACAAATCTGAGGGATTTTGGTTACGAGTCATAGGTTATGAGGCTTAAAACCATAGCATTTTGATTTTGGTTAGGATTCATAGGTTGTGAGGCTCGAAACCAGAGGATTTTGATTTTGGTTAGGAGTCATAGGTTGTGAGGCTCGAAACCAGGGGATTTTGATTTTGGTTAGGAGTGAGAATGTACACTATACATGGTTTGGGCACATTGTACATGGTTTGGGTGTACCAATGACATTCAAGTATAGTATTTCTTGAGAAGTTTTCCATTGATAAATATCATGCATTTGTCTCCTTCAAGTGTGAGGAGTGCGTGTGCACCATTGGAGTAAACCTTATGGACAATAAAAGATCCTTCCCATTTGACTTCAAATTTGCCTTTTAACATGTGTGTGGCGAACATCTTCCTTTTGACTGCAAGGACTAAGTCTCCTTTCTTATAAGCTCTGTATTTTGACCTTTTTGTTAAAAGATCCGGCCATACGAGCTTGATACAATTCGATGCTTTGTCGAGCAGCAAGCCTTTTCTTATCAAGGCTCTCTAGCTCTTGGAGTCCGAGCTTGGTATTCTTTTATCCAGTGTATTTGTTCATCATAGCTACCCGAAGAAAAGGAAGTTGAATTTATAAGGGTATCACAGCTTCATAACCATAAACCAAGGAATATAGTGTTGATTTGGTTGGACCACGAACAGTAGTTCTATATGCCTACAATGTTTCAAGAAGTTTGGTATTCCAACTCTTTTGTTGCCAGAGACCATTTTCTTCAAAATTTTGCAAATAGTTTTGTTGAAGGCTTCAACAAGTCCATTAGCTGCAGTGTTATATGCCATGGATAGACCGCATTGGATTCTTTACAGCTGTTCATATTTAGAGAAAATAATAAATCATTTGGATAGACGATCACCCAGTGCACCAGCCTTTGTCACAAATGCCTTCAGTGGATTGGTGTTAGAAGCCAAATACATTTCATTGGAAATAATATAGTGGTGTAGTTTCCTCATTTTTCTTTTGAGCTGGCAATGACCCCAGAGAGTGATCAAGAGCTCGAATGTAGAGGATGAGAGGTTTCCCTTGAATTGAGGCTGAAAAGATCAGTGGGTTTATAAGACACCATTTGATATTTTCACAAGCTTTATCCCACACAAATGCAATCCCTTTCTTCATGAGTCTGGCTAATGCTCTACGCTTCTCAGATAAGTTTGAGATGAACCGGCAAATGTAGGCAAGTTTACCCTGTAATCCCTTGAGTTATTTAAGAGTTTTCAGAGAAAGCATCTTCAATATAGCTTTGACTTTGACTGATCTCTTTGAGAGTCAGTTTTGCATCAGTGGCAACTTCAACCAATCGGGCCAAAGACTTAGTTTTATGACAAAGTATGATGGCTTTGATTTCTGGTCACAAATTGGTTTGGCACATTTCGATCGTTGCCCTTTGAAATGGTTGTTCCAAGCATTTATAGGATAGTGCTCTCCATCTATTGATAAAGGCCTGTGCAATTTCGTTGCCTCCCTGCCTTGTGTTGCTGAGCATAGCAAAGGTGACTATCTGATCCTCCTCCTGAAAATGGAGTAAGAACTTCTCTTCTGTGATCGGCCATGTCATGAAGGAGAGTTCTGGTAACTGCTTGTACCAATCAAAGGCGACTCTTTTCAATGTGCCGACTAATAGTCTTATTTTTAGTGCATCTGACTCTGGCAGGCTTCCTAGGAGTGATTTGAAATGCACAATATGCTGATATGCTGACCTCTTCTTAAGGTATGGTTGGAAAGTCGAAAGTTTATAATCTGGTGGAAATAGAATCAGATCAAATTCCGGAGGATACTTAGGTGTAATACCTTTTTTTTCATCCTGCTCTCCACTTTTGATTTTGTTAGTATCTCTTCAACTTCTTTAAAGGTTACATGCTTTTCAGGATCTGCATGAAGACCAAGGATTGATGAATAATCACCACCAATAAAACCTGCAGTTATTACCTTGTCTGTTAAGGACTTAAATTGGGTTGTGAGAAGGTCAATTTTAACGGCATTCTCCATGATCATTGCTTGTTCTCTTCTGTTGGCGAACAGAGGATTTATTTGAGCTCCAACCGGACCATCTAGCTTATCTGTTAAGATTTTCAATTGGGCGGTGAAATGGTCGATCATAGCTCCTTGTTATTTGACGATATCACTGACATTGTTATTTTCATTTTTACCAGCATCTTCTTTGTCAGCATCTTTACTTCCATTAGCATCGTCATTTCCATCTTTCCTAGTTCCACTCCCTTCAACAATAAACACAGTGTACTAACGAGGATAGGATGATGCTAATGCCTGAGAAGTGGGTTGACTATCTTTTATATTCAAGATAGTGATAAAATCATCATCAGAATTAGTTTCGACATGACCTTCAGAAGTACTACTTGAATGGGAGTCTGAATCAGATCCCTGTGATTGAGTCCGAGTCATACTCCAAGTGATTCTTCGAATTGAACCTAGCCCGACCATGTCAAGTCCGGATCATCTTCCTTAACCACCCATTTCCGAGTGATCTTGCATTGTGATAGCTTCTGAGTTTGGTTATTGCAGTGGGCTAAAGCTTTCTTCTTTATTTGGTTAGCTATCCGGATTGCCAAGGCTTGATCTTTAAACCTGGCAACCAGTGGCCTAGAAGTGTTGGCAACTCGTTCCCAATCCATAGAGTCAGAAATGGAAAGTGAAAGGATGTCAGTAGCACACCTCTTATTCTTTTTCTTTTGCCGTTTCTTCTGTTGGAGTGAATTTTTGAAACAAGCAAGATCAGTCGAATTATTGATGACCAATCGCTCAGCTTGCTTTTTGTCTTTAGCGCCATGTGATAAGCCCTGGGGTCAAGATGGCAGGGATGGTGCCACAATGATGGAGGGTAAACGCCTTCTGCCAAACCTTCATTCCTTTTTTTGAGTCAAAGGGTAAAAGGTATTTTCTTTAAGTGTGGCCAAGCATTTGTTCTCAGCCTTATTGGATTTTGGAGTGTGTGGTTGAGGTGACCACGTGCTGTATCTTGGGATGGATGCACCTTTCTGGGCCTTCTTACGAGTTAGGAACTGTCGGAGGTCCTCTGATGTTTGCTTGGTAACGACCCGCTATTTGAGTCGAGTAGGTGATGACTTAAGCATTAAGCAGGCAGTGAATCTGACTTGCCAAGTGTCACCGACTTATGATCCGTGAACCGGACCTGCCTTGCTCCCAGACGAGGCTTGGTGATATGAAGCTTACTGCCTTCTGACTTCAGCCTATGATTTGGTTCCTCCTGAACCTTATTGAAAACTCCAAATGGATTCTGGGCATGTTTGGAAACTGAGGATTTGGGCGTTTCAGTCTTCTTGATGGATTTAGGGGTAACTAATGACCCATTTGGATCAGTCGAAGTCATGGAGCCCGTTGGAGTAGAGAGTCCTTGGAAGACTAAGACTCTCAACGTAAGGGCAGTGGAGTCCATTCGAGCCTTTTTCAATGCTCTTGCAGTTGGTTTGTTTTGGGTCATGGATTTTTCAAAGAGCCTCTCCTTAGCCTCATCAAAAGTGATGATTAAAGAACCCATGATATCTCTTCAAAAAGAAGCCCAATGGACTATTGTAACACTCCGACCCAGCTTGACCTCGTTTAGCGGCTAGTTAATCTTGTTTTTGTTGCTAATCTTGTTTTGTTTGTGTTTTATTTTCGTTACGGGTCATGGATAGGTAGTTGGGTTGAGTTTGACCTGGATTAAGTAGACCAAGCCCTTTTTCGTAATTTTAGCTTTTCTAAGACATGGTCATTTTTGCATCATCTTGATGTCAACACATGTCTTTCGTTGAGCTCGTTAACTTTCGTAACTACGTCATTTGCAACCGAGGTCGTGTGATTTGATTGGACCTGGATTTGACTCAAACTGAAATTAGTATTCTCACTTGGCCTTCATTGTAATTTGGACACCACATTAACTTATATAAGCTCACAACCATCGACAACAAGCATGTTCTCTCTCTCGTTTTCTCTCTTTCTCCTCACTGTGCACGTGGAGCTCCACTCTCTCCCTACTTCATTTGAATTTCTCTCCTCCATCGATCAAGAGGAAGGTGGGTCTTTGCATGTGAGGTGAGTGGATTTCTTCCATTCTTCTCATCTCCTTTCTCTAGTTCTTTTCCTTTTTGTTCCTTTGCATGATGTGTCTGTGTGTTTTGGATTTCCTTCCAATTCTCATGCATGCATGTGGTTTGATTTGCATTAGGTTGTGTTTGGATCCAAGGGCTCCCATTGTGCAATTGAATTTCCATTAAGGCAAGTATAACCATATCTTTGAGAACCCATGTTGGTATGATTTTGATCTTGGTTAACTCACATTAATGTTTATGGAAAAAGGTGTTTACAGCTCATTTGCTTACTCATTTGATTACTACTTTGTCTATCTCCATGGAAAACTTGAAATTCTGATGCTTCCCAGACATTCTGTACAGGTTTTAGGAATTTGAATTCGTGCAGGTACGGCTAAGCCGTATAGCACCTACGGCTCAAAGTCCAGAGAGGAGAAAAACTCGGTTTTCCTCTACGGCTAGGGCACGGCTAAGCCGTGGATTACCCTACGGCTAAGCCGAAGCTCAGCCGTGGCCCAGCCGTAGAACAATACAGGGTGCGTTTTCTGGAATAACTGAGAGTCAGCAATTGACAGACCTTCTACGGCCCAGCCACGGCTAAGCCGTAGACCACACACGGCTAAGCCGTAGCACACACACGGCTAAGCCGTATGCACACAAAAATGTTAAAGGAAAGACAAGGATAGGTGTAAGGAAAAGACCGATATGGCCTTCATAATAGAATGTAGAGCACCTAGACTTGCCCAATGGAATGTAATACAACGCGTGAATGATCTCGAGGGTTGCGAATCATTCATGTTCGTTATCCGAATGTTAAGCACCTCCCCATGGGTGTTGGTTTAAGGGACTTCGTGCACCGCCCGATTCAAGGCAACACTAGACAACGGTGTATCGAACAACTTAAAACTACATCATCATGCACGGTTAGAAACACCGGATAACTAGATTAGAATTGGTTTGTAAATCAGGATGACTCGATTCCACATGACTTGTTGCATAACATATTGCATTCGATCATTGATCTCAACACTCTATATGATTACGTATGTTTTGTTACTTTCACATTGTGGTTTATTTATCTTGAGTATGCATGTATGATATGTTCCCTCACAGATATGCACGTATGATATGTTGTCACGATCGACTCAAGGTTTCCATGAATGACTTTGTACGGTCAGGCACTACTTAGCCTCAGCCTTAGGATCCCGACGGGGTGAATTTGGTATAGTTTATATGGCCTGCTGCAGTATGGATATGTCTTGGGGAACCGGACCCCAGGAAACCGAGACCCATTGTACCCTGGCCCGGACAATGGTGTTCTTTGCACGTTATAAGATCCCTCTTTTGGGAGCATATGGTAATGTAGTAGCCACTAGTCATGTACACAGCATGTATTCATTGATTCATATAGCATATTTCCTTCTTGCATGACAGCCTAGTATACGAAAATGTCTTCTTTAATCACATGATGTTCTTATTCTGTTAGACACAGCGTGTGTTAACTTGCTATGGTTTATACTTTGCTGAATCTTCGTATTCACAGTTGTTTTTGGTGTTGCAGGCCCAGATACCCCTGCCGAACCCCCGCAGGTCGGCCAGACTCCAGATGAGACCCCCGGGGCCCCATCAGGCCTAGAGGAGTGGATGTGATCACTCCACGGGATAGCGTCCATGGCATGCATCATTGGAGTCTTTTTTTGTGGATTTGCAGACTTGTATATATTCTTTTGTTCTTTTTGTACGACTTTTATATGTAATTATGTCAGTTCGTCCTTTGTATCCTCTTTTTGCATTGCTAGTTTATGTTTCTGATATTTACAGCTTCCGCGTACTTGCTTGGCACATGTGAGTGTTCCCTTGTGTGTGTGCATTTAGACTTGGTCTACGTGTACAGGCACGGGAGCACGTGTGTCATTAGGTTTGGCTTTTGCTAACCCCCGAACCCTGGGCTCGGGTTGTGACGTACGTATTGTATGGTATCAAAGCATTCCTTGCTCATTCTTTGTTCTAGATGATAAGCATGTAGGCATGTAGGATCGTGGTGAGGATACGATTAGTGCTTTATGATTTTTCTAGATTTTGGGGCTTGTTGGGCGCTATTGTTTCGTGTTTGTGTCTGACTCTTTCCATTTTACAGGATGGCATCAGGTTCGGGTTCTCAGCAGAACGCCGGAAATAATGAAAGCGGATCCGCGCCGTCACCACAGACACAGAATACAGATGAACGCATCCTTATGCTATTTCAGTCTCTACAAGCACAATCGCAATCAATGCAGAACTTGCAAGCCCAAGTAACAACCATGTTAGACCGACAAAGTCAAGCCCCAGTTCAGTCACATGTAGACCAACAGGTGATCTTGCAGCCTCGAGAGAGTGACCCGAATGCCCTCTACGGTAAATTTCGCAAGCGAGGAGCCATCGAGTTCTATGGGATAGAAGAGCCATTGAAGGCAGAACAATGGTTGGAACAGACGGAGGATGTCTTTGAGACTGTCGTGTGCACGAACCGACAGAAGGTCGGGCTAGCAACTTCCATGTTTAAAGATGTCGCAAAAACTTGGTGGAAAAGCGTGAAAGACTCATACAGAGATATTCCTAGTGCGACGGTGTGGGAGATGTTCAAGCAGCAGTTCAAGAGGAAGTTCATCCCGGCTCATGTGTTTCGAGCCAAGGAGGTTGAGTTCCTAGCCCTCCGTCAGCAGCAGATGACAGTAGCAGAATATGTGAACAAGTTTATGCAGTTGTCGCATTTTGCTCCGGACATGATCAGTACTGAAGAAAGGAAGGTGAACCGGTTTGTTGAAGGTTTGCATCCCCGGTACATGCACCACGTGACAGCGTTTCAGCGTCCGGCTACGTTCGATGATGCAGTGGACAGGGCCTATTCTGCCGAGGCCATCCACCAAGCTGCGAGAGCCGTTGAGCCCAAGCGACAGCCGCCCTTCAGTGCACGAGGACAAGTACAGAAGAAGACCAAAGGCCAGCAGAGTACTTCTAGTTCTACTGGAGTGACTTGTGGGCATTGTGGCAAGAACCACGCAACTGACGCGTGTTGGAGGAAGGCAGGTGCTTGTTTTATCTGCGGTTCGAGGGAGCATATGATCGCCAATTGTCCTCGATATAGAGCCTCCGGTGCAGTCCCATCTGGTCCTACTTCCGGTGCAGTTCCTAGCAGACCAAGTGCACCTACAACTCCGAGCAAGCCACAGTCAGCTCGTCCAGGCTCGAGACAGCCTCGCCAGACAGCCCGTGCGTACGCTGCTACCCATGAGAGTGCTGAGGATCCACAGGTGGTTGAAGGTACTGTTTTGATTTCGCACGTTGAGGCATTAGCATTGTTCGATTCGGGGTCTACACGGTTTTATGTAGCACCTCATTTCGCCGAGCGGTTACATCAGCCGTCTAAGCCGTTGCCATATGTGCTGGTTGTATCCACCCCAATTGGCAAGCGAGTGGAGTATAGTATGTACTACCCCCATTGCGACGTGCAGATTGCAGGTCATCAGTTACCTGTTGATTTGATCCTGTTGTCGATGCTGGACTTCGACGTGATCCTTGGTATGGATTGGCTCGCTCGATATCGTGCCTGTGTTAACTGTTACAATAGGATGATCTTCTTCGATTTAGGCAAGGGCTTCCGTTTCGAGGGCAGTCAGCAGAGATGCCCCAGACGTGTGATCTCGGCGTGTAAGGCAGATCGCTTGATCCGCCGAGGGTGTGAAGGCTTCATTGCCTTTATCTCAGCGAAGAAGGAGACGAAGCAGCTAGGTGAGATCCAGGTGGTTTGTGACTTTCCCGACATTTTCCCAGACGATGTGCCAGACTTACTCCCGGTTCGAGATGTGGAGTTCGCCATTGAGCTTGTTCCCGGCACGGCACCGATCAGCAAGGCTCCGTACCGCATGGCCCCAGAAGAGTTGTCAGAGTTGAAGAAGCAATTGCAGGAGCTTTTGGATAAGGGTTTCATTCGCCCGAGTGTTTCACCTTTGGGAGCACCAGTCTTGTTTGTCAAGAAGAAGGATGGTACTTTTCGGATGTGCATAGACTACCGCCAGCTGAACAAAGTGACTATCAAGAACAAGTACCCCCTACCCAGGATTGATGAGCTGTTTGATCAACTTCAGGGCGCAGCATATTTTTCGAAGATTGATTTGAGGTCTGGATATCACCAGTTGAGGGTCAAGGAAGATGATATTCCTAAGACTGCCTTCAGGACTCGTTATGGTCATTATGAATTCCTCGTGATGCCTTTTGGACTAACCAACGCACCTGCAGCTTTTATGGCATTGATGAATCAGATCTTTGCTCCTTTCTTGGACCAGTTCGTGGTTGTTTTTATTGATGATATACTGATCTATTCGAAGTCAGCAGAGGAGCATAGGGAGCACTTGAGAAAAGCCTTGTCGTTGTTGAGAGAACATCGATTGTTTGCCAAGTTGTCGAAGTGTGATTTTTGGTTTGAGCAGGTGGCATTTTTAGGTCATATCATTTCACGAGAGGGATTGGCAGTTGATCCATCTAAAGTAGAGGCAGTAGTGAATTGGCCTAGCCCCAAGACAGTGACAGAGGTTCGCAGTTTCCTTGGTCTAGCAGGTTACTATCGTCGATTTGTCCAGGACTTTGTTAAGATCTCTTCTCCTTTGACGAAGTTGACCAGGAAGAATGTACCATTTGATTGGACGGAGGAGTGTGAAGCTCGTTTTCGAACTTTGAAGGAGAAGTTGACTACGGTCCCAGTGTTAGCCTTGCCAGATGGTAGTGAAGGATTCGTGGTTTATTCAAACGCTTCTCGAGTTGGTCTAGGCTGTGTGTTGATGCAGCGCGGGAAGGTTATTGCATATGGATCGAGACAGTTGCGAGATCATGAGAAGAATTATGCCACCCATGATTTGGAATTGGCAGCCATCGTGTTTGCATTGAAGCTGTGGAGACATTATCTGTATGGTGTGCAGTTTGAGGTTTGCTCTGACCACCACAGTTTACAGTACTTATTCACACAGCAGGAGCTGAACATGAGACAGCGGAGATGGCTTGAGCTTATTAAGGATTATGATTTCCCGATCAAATATCAGCCAGGCAAGGGGAATGTGGTGGCAGATGCGCTCAGTCGGAAAGCAGAGTCAGTGCAGCTATTGAGCAGTTTCCTCTTAGAGTTCCATGGTCTCCCTGTTGAAGTAAAACTAGTGGATGAGTGCGTGACTTTGGCCAGTACGCTAGTGTTTCAGCCTGAGATGATTCAGCAGATTAAGGACAGGCAGTTTGAGGATCTAACTTTGAAGCGCATTCGAGACCACATTGGAGACCGACCCGATTTTCGGCTCGAGGATGGTGTACTCTATTTTCGGAGTAGGTTGTGCGTGCCAGCAGTGGATGATTTCAAGGAGAAACTGATGAACGAAGCGCATTACGCTCGCTACGCGATGCACCCAGGCAGCACGAAGATGTTTCGGAATCTCAAAGATCGCTTCTGGTGGAACAACATGAAGAGAGAAGTAGCAGGCTTTGTTGCTCGCTGTTTGACATGTCAGAAGGTGAAGGCAGATCATCAGAGACCGCCAGGCTCGTTGCATCCTTTACATATACCGCAGTGGAAGTGGGAACACATCACCATGGACTTCGTTTCCGGATTACCGCCGACGAGCAGGAAGAACAACGCCATTTGGGTGATTGTAGATCGATTGACGAAGTCAGCCCATTTCATTCCTTTTCGGAAGGGTATGACATTTTCTGAGATGGCTAGAAAGTTCGTGGATGAGATCGTCAGGCTCCATGGTACCCCAGTGTCGATTGTATCCGATCGTGACAACCGTTTTGTTTCATCTTTCTGGAGAGCATTCCAAGAGGCTTTGGGTACGAAGTTGAGTTTCAGCACGGCATACCACCCACAGACGGATGGCCAATCAGAGCGGACGATTCAGACTTTGGAGGATATGTTGCGAGCCAGCGTGTTGAGCTACGAGAAAGAATGGGATCTTCATCTATCGTTGTGCGAGTTCGCCTACAACAACAACTTCCACGAGAGCATTGGGATGGCGCCATATGAAGCATTGTACGGGAAGAAGTGTAGAAGTCCGGTATGTTGGGAAGAAGTTGGCACCCGAAGTTTTCACGGACCGACGATCATTGCCAAGACTACGGAGAAGGTACAGAAAGCAATTGAGAACTTGAAAATTGCTCGGTCGAGGCAGAAGAGTTATGCAAACACACGCAGACGACCCTTAGAGTTTCAGGTTGGCGAGTGGGTTTTTCTGAAGGTCTCGCCGATGAAGGGTATAATCCGTTTCGGTCAGAAAGGCAAGCTAGCTCCACGTTATGTCGGACCGTTCGAGATCAAGAGTCGGATTGGTGATTTGGCCTATCGATTAGAACTTCCCGAGATGTTTTCAGGAGTGCACAACGTTTTCCACGTTTCGATGCTTCGGAAATATGTTCATGATCCCTCTCATGTCATTCGTTTCGATGAGATTCAGATCCAGCCGAGTGCTGCATACGTTGAGCGACCGCTCCGTATCGTGGGAACCCGAGAGCAGATACTCCGCACCAGGACAATTCGATGGGTCAAAGTGCTTTGGGAGCATCACAGTCCCGATGAGGCTACTTGGGAGTTAGAAGAGCAGATGGCACGTCAATACCCCGATTTGTTTTCCCAGGTAGGAGTGAGTTAGTGTTCATTCCGAGGACGGAATGATTCTCAAGTAGGGGAGGATGTAACACTCCGACCCAGCTTGACCTCGTTTAGCGGCTAGTTAATCTTGTTTTTGTTGCTAATCGTGTTTTGTTTGTGTTTTATTTTCGTTACGGGTCATGGATAGGTAGTTGGGTTGAGTTTGACCTGGATTAAGTAGACCAAGCCCTTTTTCGTAATTTTAGCTTTTCTAAGACATGGTCATTTTTGCATCATCTTGATGTCAACACGTGTCTTTCGTTGAGCTCGTTAACTTTCGTAACTACGTCATTTGCAACCGAGGTCGTGTGATTTGATTGGACCTGGATTTGACTCAAATTGAAATTAGTATTCTCACTTGGCCTTCATTGTAATTTGGACACCACATTAACTTATATAAGCTCACAACCATCGACAACAAGCATGTTCTCTCTCTCGTTTTCTCTCTTTCTCCTCACTGTGCACGTGGAGCTCCACTCTCTCCCTACTTCACTTGAATTTCTCTCCTCCATCGATCAAGAGGAAGGTGGGTCTTTGCATGTGAGGTGAGTGGATTTCTTCCATTCTTCTCATCTCCTTTCTCTAGTTCTTTTCCTTCTTGTTCCTTTGCATGATGTGTCTGTGTGTTTTGGATTTCCTTCCAATTCTCATGCATGCATGTGGTTTGATTTGCATTAGGTTGTGTTTGGATCCAAGGGCTCCCATTGTGCAATTGAATTTCCATTAAGGCAAGTATAACCATATCTTTGAGAACCCATGTTGGTATGATTTTGATCTTGGTTAACTCACATTAATGTGTATGGAAAAAGGTGTTTACAGCTCATTTGCTTACTCATTTGATTACTACTTTGTCTATCTCCATGGAAAACTTGAAATTCTGATGCTTCCCAGACATTCTGTACAGGTTTTAGGAATTTGAATTCGTGCAGGTACGGCTAAGCCGTATAGCACCTACGGCTCAAAGTCCAGAGAGGAGAAAAACCCAGTTTTCCTCTACGGCTAGGGCACGGCTAAGCCGTGGATTGCCCTACGGCTAAGCCGAAGCTCAGCCGTAGCCCAGCCGTAGAACAATACAGGGTGCGTTTTCTGGAATAACTGAGAGTCAGCAATTGACAGACCTTCTACGGCCCAGCCACGGCTAAGCCGTAGACCACACACGGCTAAGCCGTAGCACACACACGGCTAAGCCGTATGCACACAAAAATGTTAAAGGAAAGACAAGGATAGGTGTAAGGAAAAGACCGATATGGCCTTCATAATAGAATGTAGAGCACCTAGACTTGCCCAATGGAATGTAATACAACGCGTGAATGATCTCGAGGGCTGCGAATCATTCATGTTCGTTATCCGAATGTTAAGCACCTCCCCATGGGTGTTGGTTTAAGGGACTTCGTGCACCGCCCGATTCAAGGCAACACTAGACAACGGTGTATCGAACAACTTAAAACTACATCATCATGCACGGTTAAAAACACCGGATAACTAGATTAGAATTGGTTTGTAAATCAGGATGACTCGATTCCACATGACTTGTTGCATAACATATTGCATTCGATCATTGATCTCAACACTCTATATGATTACGTATGTTTTGTTACTTTCACATTGTGGTTTATTTACCTTGAGTATGCATGTATGATATGTTCCCTCACAGATATGCACGTATGATATGTTGTCACGATCGACTCAAGGTTTCCATGAATGACTTTGTACGGTCAGGCACTACTTAGCCTCAGCCTTAGGATCCCGACGAGGTGAATTTGGTATAGTTTATATGGCCTGCTGCAGTATGGATATGTCTTGGGGAACCGGACCCCAGGAAACCGAGACCCATTGTACCCTGGCCCGGACAATGGTGTTCTTTGCACGTTATAAGATCCCTCTTTTGGGAGCATATGGTAATGTAGTAGCCACTAGTCATGTACACAGCATGTATTCATTGATTCATATAGCATATTTCCTTCTTGCATGACAGCCTAGTATACGAAAATGTCTTCTTTAATCACATGATGTTCTTATTCTGTTAGACACAGCGTGTGTTTACTTGCTATGGTTTATACTTTGCTGAATCTTCGTATTCACAGTTGTTTTTGGTGTTGCAGGCCCAGATACCCCTGCCGAACCCCCGCAGGTCGGCCAGACTCCAGATGAGACCCCCGGGGCCCCATCAGGCCTAGAGGAGTGGATGTGATCACTCCACGGGAGAGCGTCCATGGCATGCATCATTGGAGTCTTCTTTTGTGGATTTGCAGACTTGTATATATTCTTTTGTTCTTTTTGTACGACTTTTATATGTAATTATGTCAGTTCGTCCTTTGTATCCTCTTTTTGCATTGCTAGTTTATGTTTCTGATATTTACAGCTTCCGCGTACTTGCTTGGCACCTGTGAGTGTTCCCTTGTGCGTGTGCATTTGGACTTGGTCTACGTGTACAGGCACGGGAGTACGTGTGTCATTAGGTTTGGCTTTTGCTAACCCCCGAACCCTGGGCTCGGGTTGTGACAACTATATTGTGGTACAACCAATATGACTGCCTCTTGGGCTAGCCGGAATGGTTTATAGATGCCATCTGAACCAACATGGTTTTGAACCGGAATGGTTAGATATAGGCATAAATTCCATCTCATTGTGATATGCTGACTGTCCTAGCTGTTAGAATTTTGGCAGCATTCCGGGACCATATAGTCAAGCTTAAAAACATGCTAAGCTGACTAGACCTGGCTACCGCAATTTTAGCAGCATGTCAGGGCCATCTGTGTCAATCTTATAAGCAAGAGAGGGTTGGATTTAATCAAAGGGATAGGGCCTATAGGATTAAGCCTGTACCACTACCATAATGATCAAATAGGATCCATCAGTGCATGACGCCGAACAGTGTATAACTGCAATGTCATTGGTCTTATCACTGAATTAATAGAACATTTAGTTGGGTCAAAGCCCCATGGACTGAATCACCACTTTTGTAAAGCATGAAAGGGTGTGATTTGGTCCATGCACATCAAGGTGCCAGTTCCCTCAACTAAATCTTCCAATTAAATGGCAAAAGTATGCGCTTCGAGGTGCCTAATGCCTTCACTTGAATGATAAAAGAATGCACTTCAAGGTGCAAAATTTCTTCATTAATGTTTCCAAACCCATCGTAGACATCAAGGTCTTGCATGGGTGTCTTCGAAGGCCAAACAGGCCATTTTTAGCAAAAAAACATGTCAGTGACCGTGACCCACGGTCACTGCCCATTTTCCATTGATTCCCACGGTCACAGCACATTTTACACACTTTCCCGCGGTCACAGCACTTTTCAGCACAACAGCAGCGCTTTTCAACACAATAGCAGCACTTTTCAGCAATTTTCAGCACTTTTCATGTGTTTTTAACCAAATTTAATCACAAATTAGGGCAAGAAATTTTCCCACAGATGGTGCCAATCTTCTGATCGCGCTTAAAAAATGGTGTGGAAATGTGTAATGGATTCGATGTCTAGCATTCACGCACTTCAAGCATTAAGAAGACTGGTAATTAACTACAGTTCATCATTAATTTCTCTTTGTTTACATGGGTTCTAATGCCCTGACCGCGGGGATGCAGGTTGTTTAAATGAGTTTGCAAAGTTTACAACCCCTCCCTTAAGTTTTAGATGTGATCTCTATTTGCAAAATACAAGAACATGTACATAAGGTGGGAAAAAATGCGAAAAAGAGGGAAAAAATGGGGGTGACTGTGACCCACGGTCACTGCCCCAGGCCAGTGACCGTGGGTCACGGTCACTGGCACCTGCCAATGACCGTGAGGTCACTGTTTGCCTCCATTTCTCGCGTTGTTCGTGCTGGTTCTTCTTCCCAACTCTTTTCAAGTGCTGAGACTCCTTTTTTATGACTTCTGGGGTGTTGAACAACCGTTGAGAAGATCAAATTCAACCATCGAATCGATTGAAAACTTTGTAATTCATCATTCATATTTACGGACTGTCTTTTGTTCAAGTCCAAAAAGGACATTGCAGGAAGCCAAAGTTGTGTCATTCTGAACCTATGGCTTTCAAGGAACAAAATGAGGCCCAAAGGGGCTTGTTCACAAGCTTTGTGATGGCCAAGAAACCCCCCGAATGAGAAAAACAAAGATGACAACATCATCCTTCAAATAGTCGTTACTGCATGAACATAGTCTATTTTTTTAGTCACCACTCCCTTCTCCTCCTCCTTTGAACCTTCTTGCTCATCTTGGTAATTGAGAAAAGGAGGGAAAAATGTCGTGGAATGCTGCTGTCCTCTTGCTTGAATGCTTTTGATTGCCTTTTGTGTTCTTGAAATTGTTTGTGTCGTCCACTGTCCCCTTTTTCTTTTCAAATCTTAGCCTTTTATAGACTTTCCCAGCAGTTTTTGGCAGTTCCAGGGAGTTAAGGGAGGTTGTGGGAGGTTACACTTCGAAAGGAAGTGGAGCAAAACCGTCCAAAACCGCAAATAGTGTCCTTTGGGGATTCGTGACCGCAACCGGAGTCACGGACAATGCCCAATTTTGAGCTTTTGTATTTGTGAACCATTTTGGCTGGTTTGGGGTCCAAACAAAGTCCAATCGCACGAAACTTGGAGGGATGCTTCTTGACACTATTTTGAGAGTTTCATAGAAGTTTCATCTCATTTTGACCACCTGAATTGGTCAACTCCCTTGATGAACAAGCCGCGGTCACTCTCAAGGCCCATTTTTGTACTTTTGCATATGTTACTCGTTTTCACCTGTTTAAGGTCCGAACGAAGTCAATCTTCACCAAACTTGGGAGGATGCTTCTTGACACTGTTTTGAGAGTGTCATAAAAGTTTTGGCTCGTTTTGGCCATCTAAAGTTGGTCAACTTCCTTGATGAATAGGCCACAGTCACTCCCAAGGCCCATTTTTGGACTTTTGCATTTGTGAACCATTTTCACTTGTTTGGGGTCCGAATGAAGTCCAATCTTGATGAAACTTAGAAGGATGCTTCTTGACACTATTTTGAGTGTGTCATAGAAGTTTCAGCTCGTTTTGACCATCTGAAGTTGGTCAACTCCGTTGATGAACAGGCCCCGGTTACTCCCAAGGCCCATTTTCAGACTTTTGCATTTGTGAACCATTTTCACCTGTTTAGGACCCAAACGAAGTCCAATTGCCACGAAACTTGGAGGGATGCTTCTTGACACTATTTTGAGTGTGTCATAGAAGTTTTGGGTTGATTTGACTATCTGAAGTTGGTCAACTCCTTCATTGATTGGGCCGTGGTCACGGATAATGCCCGTTTTCGGACTTTTGTATATGTGACCCGTTTTCACCTGTTTAGGGCCCGAACGATGTCCGATCGCCACAAAACTTGGAGAGTTACTTTTTGACACTATTTTGAGCATGTCATAGAAGTTTCAACCTGTCTTGACTTTCGAAAGTCGATCAACTCTCCAGTTGACTTTTTATGAAAGTGGCCCATTGTCCCAGTTGTTTGAGGCCCAAATGACTTCGTTTTGGTTTGAAACTTGGAGGAACTGATATCAGGGATATCTTGGAGTATTCATCCAAATTTTATACAGTTTGGATTTGAGGAAGTAGGATTTCGAGCAGTGGCCTATTCATTGCATGTGTTAAGTCACTATTCACCCCACACTGTAGGTAGTCAACTTGTTTTCTACCCGAACAACATCCAATTGACTTGAAAATTTGGAAGAGTAACTTTGAGCATTCTTTGAGTATTTGTTCCAAATTTCATCAGCTTTGGCCTCCTGGAAGTAAGATTTTAGCTAATGACCTCCATAACTCGGTGTCACTGTCCTCTAAGCTAACATGCAGTGAAATTTAGACCAAACGGAGTCTTTTTAACTTAAAAATGTACAAAATATTTTCTGAGCATAATTGAAGATTCGCGTCCAAATTTCATCAATTTTGGATATCAGGAAGCAGAACTTTGGTCAGTGACCCCATGGCTTGGGGGGGATTGACCCCAAGTTGACATGCTTGTGGCTTTTGAGTTTGATGATGTCCGTTTATCTTGAAACTTTGTAGGGCCTCTCTTGGGCATAATTTGAGCTCCTTTTGGGAGTTTCAGCTGGTTTGATCTTTGCAAAGTGTCGCTTTGTACTGAGACCCACAGAGCATAGTATATAACCATCTACGCCGAGTTTGGATCCGAATGATGTCTAAATGCTCTGAATCCTTGAAGGATACTCTTAAAATGTACTTGAAAGAATTTCATTGAATAGGATATGGAAGTGCTAGGTCCCATAGTGATTCTCAAGAAGCTAACAAACAGCCTTTGAAGCCTTACTTGAACTGAGGTGAGGTCCAAATCTTTGAAAACTTTGGAATTTTATAATCCAAAACTTGTAGTGTCTTTACTGCAATATTTGCAATTTTTTATGAGTCAACACCTACTATCTCCTTAATATAAAGATCTGCCATCTTCTCCATTTCTTGACTTGTCTTCAACGATACAAAGTGAGTTGACATGGTCAAACGATCTAGTATAACCCAAATTGCATCAAACCCTTCTGGCTATTAAGCAATCTCAACACAACATCCATAGTTTTGTGCTCCCACTTCCACTGAGGAATCTCTGACTAATGTAAAAGACTTGAGGGCCTTCTATATTCTATCTTAATTTTCTGGTAAACCAAGCACTTTGCAACAAACTCTACGATATCCGTCTTCATATTCTTCCACTAGTAATGATTTTTTAGGTCCTAATACATCTTAGTATAGCCGGAATGGATAAAATACTAAGTATGGAATGCCTCTACCATAATTTTATCCTTCAAGTATGGAAGATTAGGTACATGAATTCTATCATTACAATCCAAAATACCAACATCCAACTTATAATCAAGCTTTTCATCCATATGATCTTTAATTCTTGTTATCTCTGGGTCTAATAGCTGGTGTTTTTTAATCTTTGGAAGTAGCTCAAGTTCCCAGGAGATTTTACTTGCCAACACTGCCCGCTCACTGATAGGCCGTAAATACACATTCATATCTTCCAAACACCAAACAAAAAAATACTCTGCAATCATTCTGCCTGTGAATGCTGCTTTTCTACTTAGTGCATCTGCCACTACGTTTGACTTTGCTGGGTAATATTTCAACCCAAAATCATAATCCTTGATGTATTCTATCCATCTCCTCTATTTCATGTTCAATTCACTTTGCATAAAGAGGTATTGAAGACTCTTATGCTCCAAATGTACTTCAAATGTGGCTCCATAAAGATAATCCCTCCACATCTTCAAGGGATGAACGACTGCCACTAATTCCAAATCATGGGTTGCATACTTCCATTCATGCTCCTTCAACCGCCTTAAACCATAAGCTACTACCGTCCAATCTTGTATTAGGACACAACCAAGTCTGTTGCACATAAAAAATCACAAACATTACAAGTTTTGTAGCAAAGACATCACAAGCAAATTCCAAGGTCTGGGGGACATAAACCTTAAGGTTGTGGAATGTCAGATCAAGTACTGCAGTCAAATGCTTAGAATTGATGTAACTCACTCAGAAGACTTCAGATGAGTTCTAAATGCAGCAGTTCAAGTTTCAGAGTTAGTAAACTTCATTTAGTCACTCAACTCACCAACCACCAAATTCAAGGTTCATTGACTCAAAATCTAGGGGTCACTGAACACACTCAAGCTTCTAGATTACCAAAGTGGGTTGCATCCTTCCATTCATGGTCCTTCAACCATCTTGCCCATAAGCTATTACCGTCCCATCTTGCATGAGGATACAATCAAGTCTATTGACCCAAAAAGAATCACAAACATTATAAGTATTGCAGTGAAGATATCATAAGCAAATTCGAAGCTCTGGGGGACATATACCCTAGGGTTGTGGAATGTTAGGTCAAGTATTACAGCTAGATATTCATAACTGATGCAACTCACTTAGAAGACTTTAGATAAGCTTAGAATGCAATAGTTCAAATTTTAAAGTTAGTGAATTTTATTTAGTCACTCAACTTACCAACCACCAAATTCATGGTTCATTAACTTAAAACCTAGGGGTCACCGAACACACTTAAGCTTTTGGATTATCAAAGTAGCTTAAAATCAGATGGCAACTCCAGAAAAAAAAATAATACTAATAATAAAATATGCTCAAGAATGATGCTTCAAAGTTTCAATGCATTTGGACTTCATTTCTGCTCAAACTCAAGCTTCAGTGGCTGTCTACCATCTCTTTGGGGTCACTATGGCAATGACACTTTTACATTTCAAAACAAGCTAAAACTCATGGGAATGTCCTCAAATACATATAGGGACTATCCTTCAAAGTTTTAGAATATTTGAACATCATATGGACCCAATCCTAGTTTAGGTGGTTGTTTTTCAAGCTCTTTAAGGTCATTGTACAAAGTGGCACCTCATGAGGACCAAATCAACTGTAAATTTTGGAAAAATCTCAAATTATATTCAGGAGTAGCTCTACAAAATTTCAAGTCAAATGGATGTCGTTTGACCTAAGTTCAACAAATATGTCAACTTTGGGTTAGTGACCTAAACCTTGCAGTCACTGACCAAAGTCTGGCTTCTAGGTGGCCAAGGTTGATAAGATTTTGATGCAAAGTTCAATCTATATTCAAAAATAACTTTGCAAATTTTCAGGCCAAGGGGACTTTGTTTGACTCTATTTTAGCTATATGTTAGCTCAAACCTTAGGGTCACTAACCAAATCTTACGTTTAGGAGGCTAAAGCAGATGAAAATTGGCTCAAAGACTCAAAATCTGCTCAAAGTTAACTCCTTAAAAATTCAAAACAATTAAACATTGGGTAGAAAACAACCTGATTGCCTACAATGCAAAAGCGACATTGACTTACAACATGTAACAAATCGGCCATTAGTCAAAATCCTACTTCCACAAATTCAAATTATATGAAATTTGGATGGATACTTCAAGATGCTTCTGCCATTAATACTTCCAAGTCTCAAGTGAATCCAAGGTCATTCGGGCCTCAAACAACTAAAATAAGGGCCCATTTTCATGAAAAGTCAAAGGAACGATTGACTAACTTTAAAAGGCCAGAAGAGGCTGAAATTTCTATGAAATACTAAAAATAGTGTTAAAAAGCATCCCTCCAATTTTTGTGATAATCAAACATCGTTCGGGCCCTAAACTGATGAAAACGGTTTACATATGCAAAAAAAATTAGGCCTATCTGTGACCATAGCCACGGTCATGGACGCTTGTAAAGGAGTTACAGATGGTTTTCAGAAGATATTTTGATTTATTTTGAGGCATAATTTCCCCACAACTACAGAAAATAGTGTAATTCCCTCTGAAGCCTAAAAAGGTACACTTGGGCTCTGAAGTAAGGGTTAAGCAAGGTGTCTACGGTTCCAAGCAAGGTTCTAAGATTTTAAGCAAAAATCACAAGGCTTCTCAAGTATCAAACTTCCAAACTCTCTCTGTTCTTCTTCCTCTTACCAACTTAACATGAGAAATGGTTTTGGGGAGGAAGAAATACATGCTTATTACTCAGAAAAGATGAGTTTCAAAGCCATTAAGTGCAATGAAACCTCTGATGGATGAAACTATGTTTTCTTTGGTTCTCCCACTTGAAGGGGCTTTATGTCACCTTTAAGGTTGTGAACAACCTCTTTAGGTTTCATTCTGCTACTTGAAAATTATAGGATACAAATGACACAACTTTGGCCTCAATTGTTTGTACAGAAGCACCCTCTTCGGATTTGCACAAAAGTGATCTATAATAATGAAGTGCTGACTACCAAAGATGTTGATGTTTCTATGGTTGAATTCAACACTCTTGGTGATCATCCAATGCTCTTAAAGTCGGAAGACACAATTTTCAGCACTCAGAAAGTACTACGAGGCAAACAAAAGCGAAATAGGGATAAACAGTGGGCAAAACGGCCATTGCCTATCAGTGACTATGGTCCTCAGTCATTGACAGGTCAGTGACCGTGGGCCATAGTCACTGTCCCCATGTTTTCATTTTTTTGTATTTTCCCCATTTTTCATGTAATTTCCTTAATTTTTCCAATTTGGATCGCATCTAAGGCTAGAGGGAGGAATTGTGATTTTCTAAAACTTGTAAACAACCTACATCGTCGAGGTCAAAGCATTAAACCCATTATTTAAAGGGAATTTTTGTTTTGTGTAAAAATGATTCACATGAGTAAATTACTCACATATGAATTGCAGTTGCAAAAGACTTACATGTGATTGAGATTCGACTATTTGTTAACTTCACCAATTTGAACAATGATTTTAAAGTACATTCAATGACCTCATGTTTTTCACAAAATTCCCATAACCTCAAATTTAACCTTATAACCTCTCATGACATTTTAAAGTTGATGAATGGTTTGGATCTTGAAAAGTGGGCCCATAAAAATTCAAAGGCAGATCTAATGGTCTAGATTTTTTACCAAATATATCACAATCTAGGCATTCCAATGATTGAAAATTGATTTAGGAGCCGTTTTGGATATTCTAAAAATGATAGACGGTTCAGATCTTAAAATAAAAGCCAAATAAATGAAAAAACAAAAAAAAACCTGGACTGGGCAATTTACACACTTCATCACGTCAGGTAAAGAGAAGGACATCAACAGCTCTAAATGTTTTCACGATCTTCTCATAGCTCATGAGGAATCGTGATCTGTAACTTGACCCTGTAGCCATTCTCGCCATTTTAGAGCTATTGAACGGTTCGGATCTTGAAAAAAGGGCCTATAGAAATCCAGAATATACATCTAATGATCTGGATTGTTTAACAAATATCTCACAATCTAGGATGATCCAACAGCTGAAATTTTGTTTAGGAGCCATTTATAGTCTTACAAAGATTATTACCTATTCATATTATTGTTTTGGGGTCTATAATACTAAAAAAATAAATAAAACACGGTAACCCCCATTTGGATGTCCGTAGTACTGTAGCACACACACAATAACAATGTTGTGTGAAACATCTTACCATCTATTAAGATGTGAAAATGAAGGGACCCTTTTGTGAGATGATTTTCAAATCATTTACATATGAGTTTTATGCATGTGAAGTGGAATCACACCAAACAAATGTGATTTATTCGTAATCGTTACCCATGTAATTCATTTGCAGACGTAAATGGTTCACAAACAAATGACCTTTAATGATGATCTGTAGTTATTTTCCCATTTTTCTACATGCTTGAATGTGTGGATGTCAAACTTGATTCTGTTGCGTTCATTATCATTTCGAGTGAGATCAGAAGATTAGCGTTATTTGTGGGAAACGTTTGCTCTAATTTGTGATCAAAATTTGCCAAAAGACATGAAAAGGTGCCAAAATACATGAAAAAGTATTGAAAAGTGTTGTTATTGGCCATTGACCACAGCATGCTGCGTAAAACAGCTAGTGACCATAGGATGTTGTGCAAAATGGCCTGTGACCACAGAGGACTGTGAATGTGGAGCATCATGCAAAATAGTTAGTGACCGTGGATCCATGGTCACTGACTTGTTTTGTCCCAAGTTGGACCTGTTTTACTCTAAAGACACCCCATTCAAGACCTTTGATGTCTGTAATGGGTTCGAGAGCATTTATGGAAGAATTCTACACCTTGAACTGCATCAATTTGTCACTTCAAATGGAGGAATCTTTCACCTTGAAGTGCACGGACTAGATCAACACCCTTACATAAAATGAAAAAGTGTTGATTCAGTCCAAAAGGCATGACATTACTGGCTATAGGATCACCAGCTCATGTCTAAGATATAACAAATGTTTATATCAAATCAATAATAATAACATAACATTTGCAATATGAATTGTCTAGAGTCTTGCACTAATGGATCACATGTGCTCATTATGATAGTGGTATAGGCTTGATCTTGTGAGCCCATCCCTTTGGTTGGATCCAACTCTCTCTTGCTTATAAGACTAACTTTATAGTCTTGAAATGTTGCCCAAATTCTGGTAACTACGACTAGTCAGCATAGCATGCTTTTAAGTCTATCTACTTAGTCCAAAAACGCAGTCGAAATTTTGGTAGCCAAGGCTGGTTAGCATAGAACAATCATATTGAGTTCATGCCTGTTTTTGACCATATTGGTTCATCCAATAAGGGGTCTATGTTGGTTCAGAAGGCATTCATAAACCATTTCGATTAGCCCAAAAGGCAGCCATGTTGGCTATAAGGCTGCTATAGTCCTTTGGGCTTGTTTTTTGTAGAAAATAACAATGGGTTCCCTAATCATTACCTTTGAAAAGCTAAGGAAAGGCTGTTCAAAATCTCCATGACCCAGAATGGTCCATCAGTAAGAACACCTAAGTGGGCCCGAACTTTCCCTATTACTCCTTCATTGAGGGTATCAGTTTTTCAAAGGCTCTTTACTCCTGTAAAATTAGCTACCTATTCTAATCTAAACGGGTCATTAGTGACCCCGAAGTCCACCAAAAAGATTAAAGATCTCAAACCTTATGTTTCCAAATATGCCCAAAACCCATTTGGGACTTCTCCTAGGTTTAGTAGGAGCCTAAACTCAAGATGTAATCACAATGCAGTAGTCTTCACATCATCAAACCTCATCTGGGGCCAAGACAAGACTGATTCACAAATCATAAACCAATGGTTCCTGCAAGCCGCATACCATGGTTGCCTAAGGCCTAAAGTCATCATCAACTTAACCCAAGCAATGGGTCATCAACAAACAAATGCTTCAAGCACTGAAGCACCTTCGGCAGTTCCTTACTCGAAAGAATGCCCAGAAGGATGCGTCCATTCCTAGATGCAACATGAGGTCATCACAACCAAATATTTCAAAACCCAACAAGGCTAAGAATAAACCCTTAGCCTCACTTGAAGAGAACACCTTCCACCCTTTAAATTAGAAGGAGGGACAAAGGTTCAGCCAAAGGCGTCTAACTTTAATCACTGTAGCACCTACCCCACCATCTTCACCTTAGCATCTGTTATACATCTCTGGGCATCAAAAGAAGACTGAGCGATTAATCATTGACAATGGGACTGATCTCACTCACTTCAAAGACTTGCTCTAGCAAAATAAAAAGAATAAAAGAGGATTCTTTAACATATTTTCATTCCCTACTTCTGATCTAATAGATTAGGAGCAAGTTACTGGCACTTCAAGGCTGTTGGTGGCTAGATTCAAATATAAAACCTTGGCAGCCAAGCTAGCCAATCAAATTAAAAGGAAATCCTTAGCTAGCCATAAGGAGTAACTTAAAGCTGTCGCAGTGCAAGATTACTCAAAAACTGGTGTTCAAATAAGGTGATCCTGACTTGACCTCGTTTTATATGGTTGATCCAGGTTCTACTCAAAGAATAACCAAGAGTATGGCTCAGACTCAACCACAATGGTTTGATTCAAACTCTCATTTTAGCCGAACTTTCGAACATCATGTCCAGACTGACTTTGAAGATAATCTCATCACAACCCTAGATATAGAAGGAAGTTTGTCTACTCCTCCGGGGTTGACATTGTCCTACCCTCATCAATACACTGTGTTCTTGGCTAAGAGGAGTGGAACTAGAAAAGATGGAAATGGCAATGCTTCTAGGAACAAAGATGCCGACAAAAAAGATGTTGGCGAAAATGAAGATGATAATGTTAGTGATGTTGTCAAACAGCAAGGAGCGAAGATCGACCGCCTAAGTACCCAATTGAAAATCTCGACAGATAAGCTAAGTGGCCTGGTCGAAGTTTAGACAAATTGTAACACCCCGACCCTAATTAGCCGATTTAGTAGTCAATTACTCTTGTTATTATTGTATTGTTGGAGGATTTTCTTGGGTCATTATGTTTTATTCTTGTTGGATAGGTTTGGAGTCTTGGTTAGGTAGTTCGGTTGAGTTTTACCCGGATTAGGTAGCTTCGGGCCCTTTTTCGTAAATTTTTATTTTAATTGAGTTTGTCATTTCGGTGTCATCTTGATGTCATCATGTGTCTTCAATAATGCTTGTTACTTTCCGTAGCTGACTCGGAATCATCTAGAGCCGTTTGAAATATTTAAGTACTCATTTGACTCAAATTGCAATTTGTATAACTTTTGGACCTGGTTACAAATGGCTAAAATATCTATATATATAAGCCACTGCCTCTTTTCGTTCTTATCCTCTTCTTCTTTTTCTTCTTTTTCCTCTGTCCGCTTTTCTTGTTCATCTCCCTCTCTCGTTCTTCTTCCTTCTTCGTCTTGTGGCTAGTGTCAAGCTCCGATTTTTCGCGCTGGGTAGAAATAAGTGAAGCTTGATTCTTTGTCAGTAAAGGCAAGTATAAACAACGATTGGTAGAATACATGTTAATAACTTGTGATGATTGTGATTTACTTCAAATATCTTAGTCTATGCATGTTCTATAGCCCTCTTGGTCCTTCTTTCATTATTAGGAAGAGAAATAGAAGGTTTTGTAACCTTTAGAACAATGTGTAACTAGTTCTGTCTGTGGCCGGGCGTATCAACGTTGATCAATATGTCCTGGTAGTCCGACTAGTCGAATTGAGGTTCTGGGAGCAGGTCTGATGGTTGGACCTGTACCCGATTGGTCGGGTCGTGCACATTCAGTGATGTAGGTTCTTCATATAACTGGTTTCAAGTCTAATCAGAGGCCTTTCATGAACCTCCTAGTGGATTGTTAAGCTACATAATGGACTGAGAATCCCTTACGGTCCTGTTATAGGAGCACCGTGACTTCCTCTTAGACCTTGCATAGTTACACCTTAGGCTACATAATGGTCAGATTTCGGTTCTGGATGGTATCCAACCGGTAGGAGCCTTACCCGATCAGTCGAGTAAGCAACCTGCAAGATTATAGACACTTAATTTAAATGGCTCCCTGGATTGACCATAAGCCACTTGGAGATCTATAGATGGACTACATTAATGACCAAAGATATGATTATCATGAATGATCTTAAAAGCTGAGATAAATTTATGAATGTTATCTATTTGTTAAGCACCTCCCCATGGGTGTTGGTTTAAGGGACTCTGATACTCTTACATATATAATGAGACACTAAAGGCAGAACAACCGAGTATCGGATAACTTAAAACTATATCATTATACACGGTTAGTAACAATGGATAACTAAGTTAGGGTTGGCTCGTAAAAGATCGTGATTCCTGCAAAATAATCCGATTTGCATTGCATATTGACTTCGGTTTTACCCTCCTATTCATATGGTACGCATTCTGCGCTAGGGCAACGATTGGATAATCCCTGAGGGCTCTGTCCATGGTTAATCCCGGACGGAAACAACTGACTTCCATGTTCGATGCTACCCGTTTGATTAATGTGAGTTGATAAGCCTTGACATATTTTATGGTACTTCATATATCTTAATCTTGAAATGGTATTGCAAAGCTTGTGTTTAGTGACTGATTCTCATGTGATGCATGCACAGTATTGTTACTTATGATATAACCTGATCTGATCTGATGCATGGACTGTACTGTACTGCACTGCTTGACCGACTGATTGACATTGATTGTTGTGCATCATATGACAAAATTGATCTTGTTTATCTGGCTCTACTCAGCCTTCGCCTTACGATACCCGACGGTGTTGACATTTGGCGTATTACTGATTGTTGCCACTGCAGTGTGTTACCGTCTTGGGGATTCCGGACCCCAGGAAACCGAGACCCATTTGGCCGATAGTGTTGTCACCACCGATTGCTCCTCATAAGGAGAATGGGCAAAATTTGGTAGCCACCTAGTACAGTATTCCTATTATTGACTCGTATGGCATGCTTTACTCATTGCACGATTACCTAGTATACGGAATTGACATCTTATATGATTACCTTTTACTGATTCTTTTAGACACAACACGTGTTACCTTTATGTTGTTCATACTTTGCTGAGTCGTCATACTCACTCATTGTTCTTGGTGTTCTAGGATCAGAGTCAGTTTCCGATCCCTCAAAGATCAACTTGACTTTGGAGGAGATTATAGAGACCCTACTAAAGATCATGTGTTACCTTTTTATGTTCTTTCGTGCACTGATACTATCTACAGCTTCCGCGTACAGGGATTGCACATGTGATAGTTCCCGTGTATTAGTGTTTTATCTCTAGTTTTCTCCTAATCCCCGATTTCTAGAGCTCAAGTTGTGACGTATGTGTTGTATGGTATCAGAGCCCCATTTTTGTTGCTTTTGTTACTAGGCATGTAGGCATCTAGGCACATGGTGAGCAAACGTTATGTCAATGGTTGGCCTTCAATGCTGAATTTGTTGACAGGGTTGGTCGGTATGTTATCTCTAAAGGAGTTTTCTTTTATAGGTGTTTGTCAAGAAAGAGCGGACGGAACTTATTAGTATCACGGTGTATTAAAGATCATGGCAGATGATGGTTTTCTAGAGCCTTACATCGACATCCTTCGCTGGGAGTTAAGGCACCTCAGAGGCGTACCTTTTGCTGTCCAAACGATGGCCCTTGTGGATCTACTCCAAAAAGCTGAATTGTCTCGAGACCGGTATCCCTTAGAAGAAAGCATCAAGCGTTTTCTTCCAGATGCATATGTAGTTATGTGCAGACAAAGGCGACTCCTGCTGTATGCATTCAAAGTACGGGAATTACTTAGGACGCATTTCGCTTTTCTATATAGTCCCTAGACAGGAAGTAGTTATGTTACACTTGAAGTGTATTTCTACGCCTGTATAGAAGCATTACTCGAGCAACACGATGAGTACATTAACACACTCCAAGAAGTTATTGTCTGGTATGTGCTTCATCGAGGACCTCACGCCTTCATCGCATCCTTTTAGAAGCAACTCCTTAATTGTGTTAGAGGATCTTGATGTCCATTTTCTTCTGCATTTTCTTTTTTAGCTATAGCCAGTGAGTTAGGTGCTTCTTGACAGAGGTGGTCGTAGAGACTTGAGACTCCTATATTTTGAGTACTAAGATGTACTGACACTAGCCTTGTAGTACTAGAAGTGAGTGAATCTATTTAGTTGGATTTTTCTCTCATGATGTTTGGATGATGAGTTCTTGGTGTGTTGCAATCTAAGGCAGTCAGTGTTGAGGTAAAGAGTGTTGATTAATCATGTTGGCACTGAAAGGTATATTGTGGTAGCCATGGTTAGAGTAGACAGACTATACAATTGTGTGAAGCCTGACTTTTTTTTTCTTTAGTGGGGGAGATACAGTGGGACAAATGATAATGCTTGAGGATTTGAAACCGAGATATGTCTTCAGAGTCATCAGATAGATCTAGTCCCACTAGTATGAGGAAGATATACATCCTTATTGAATTTACTGAATCCGTAGAATGCTTAAGGAATGATTGTAAAGGCCTATTTAATAAATATGATTTAAGCTTGCAGTTCCTAATCTTATTAGATCTCTGATGAGTTGACTGAGGATGAAGGTGATTGATCATAGGCCTTGATTATAGGTGACTTATTGACACCTATAAGAGATGACTTTAGAGTTATTGTTTGTTTTCCCTTTATCCCGTACTTGACACTTGGCTCTCCTAGTGGATTATCCATGCTTGTGATTCCCACGATTCTTCCCTTTTGAATCTCATTTAACCCTTGTTCTCTCTTCAAGGACTTTACGTTTTGGGCAACTACCTTAAGACATCTTTTGCAACCGATACGTCCTTTTTTTCGACCCCTACTGCTTCACTATATATTCAGTCAGATGATCATTTCTTTTGCTTTTCTGTGCCTGTTAGAATGTATCTGAGCTCTTTTTTTATCTTTCTAGCATCAACTTGAATCTTATTTTCCTTGACTTTGTTCCTGGGTCATTTTGTGAAGGTCTACTTTTTCAACGTAGATACTTGATCCTTAGCGTCTCCTACCTTTTACCATAATGCTTTTCACAAATCTTGTTTCTTTGCTAACGTATTTTCTATGCTACAGAATTCCTGACTTCAATTTCCCTGTATAGTGGTTAACACTTTTGAGTCAAGACCTTCTCTTTTTCCAAGTTAAGCCACCATTCTATGAGTACAGGTATTCTACTCATGATCTCAACCCCATCAATCAACTTCCTCGTAACCGTACCCTGAATTGCAAAATGTTTTGTTGATCTTTCTAGTATCCAAAGAGACACCGATTGTACCGTATACATTTAGTTGTTTATCATTTCAGATGTTTCGAGCTTTTCTTGGTTTCCCTCTACCCATTTCTGCTTGGGAGCTTGTTTCTCTTTAAGTAGTTGTAATCTTCCTTCTCTACTTATGTGTGATTGGAAGTGTTTCCTGGTTCTTTGTGGACTGTCGAGTTCCACTTTTCAATGAGGGTCAAAATTTCTTTTCTCCTTGTATCAATGTATCTGCTCTTTAGCAATGTTTGCTTCCTATCTTTTTGCAACTCAATCTTTCTTTGACTTACGAACATATCTACCCCTGATTCTCTACTAATATATGTTCATGATGCAGTTATCTTAAGTGAGTAACGTCATGGGTGTAGTACTATTTTTTCGGTGGGACCACCTGTTTGTTTATATCGGGATGGCTAGGATTGCTCCAGACAGTTGACTTCATCGACAAATAGGTTCATAGAAAGTGGAAAATGTCCCTTGCATTGTAGGATCTTGTCAACACTCCTAGTGAAGTGGACAGATGGCCACAAATCGTCGATGAGATTGTCAGGCTTCATAGTGCACCAGTGTCTGTTGTTCTGATCGTGACAGACGGTTACTTTGTGCTCCATATGGTGTCTTGTATGGATTTTATGTTGTAGTATGGTTTGGTGAGGAGAAGTAAGGATGACAAGATTATTGTGGAAATGACGGAAAGGTGCAAAACATAATCACTATGCATAGTTATGCTGAGAAGCAGAGGAAGCCTTTCGACTTTCAGCATGGTGATGAGATTTTTTTATCATTGGAAGGTATCATATGATTTGACCAGAAAGGCAGACTAGCTCCGAGAGTTCGTTAGACAGTCTGAGAAGCGCAATTAGGTAGCCTACAGGTTGGCACGTCAATTTCTTTAGGGGAATGTCCATGCTTGTAGCTGTGTTCGTGACGCTCCTACGTTATCTGGTATGCTGATATGCAGTTCAGCCGTATGCTTCCGACGTTGAGCGTTGTTTCATACAGTGGATACGAGAAGACAACACTTGCAGATGAGACATCTATGTTGGTCAACATCACCCCGATCTAGATAATGCCACGTGAGAATTGAAAGAACGAATGGCTCGATACTCTCCCGATTTCTCCACAGGTGAGTGATCATTCTGAAGACTGAATAAGTCTTAGTGGGGGAGGATGTAACACCCCGACCCCAATTAGCCGGTTTAGTAGTTAATTACTCTTGTTGTTAGCATATTGTTGGAGGATTTTCTTAGGTCATTATGTTTTATTCTTGTTGGATAAGTTTGGAGTTTTGGTTAAGTAGTTGGGTTGAGTTTTACCTGGATTAGGTAGCTTCGGGCCCTTTTTCATAATTTTTTTATTTTAATTGAGTTTGTCATTCCGGTGTCAACTTGATGTCATCGTGTGTCTTTCGTAATGCTTCTTACTTTCCATTATTGACTCGGAATCATCTAGAGTCATTTGAAATGTTTAAGTACTCATTTGACTCAAATTGTAATTTGTATAACTTTTGGACCTGGTTGCAAATGGCTAAAATGTTTATTATATAAGCCACTGCCTCTTTTCGTTCTTATCCTCTTCTTCATTTTCTTCTTCTTCCTCCATCCACTTTTCTTTTTCGTCTCCCTCTCTTGTTCTTCTTCCCTCTTTGTCTCGTGGCCGGTGTCAAGCTCCGATTTTCCCGCTGGGTAGAAAGAGTGAAGCTTGATTCTTTGTCAGTAAAGGCAAGAATAAACAACGATTGGTTGAATACATGTTGGTAACTTATGATGATTGTGATTTACTTCAAATATCTTAGTCTATGCATGTTCTACAGCCCTCTTGGTTCTTCTTTCATTGTTAGGAAGAGAAATAAAAGGTTTTGTAAACTTTAGAACAGTGGGTAATTAGTTCTGTTTGTGGCTGGGCGCATCAGGGCCGACCGATCTGTCCTGGTAGTCACACCAGTCGAATTGAGGTTCTGGGAGCAGGTCCGGTCGGTCGGACCTGTACCCGATCGGTCGGGTCGTGCACATCTCAGTAATGTAGGTTCTTCATATAAATGGTTTCAAGTCTAACCAGAGGCCTTTCATAAACCTCCTAGTGGCCTAATGGTTAGGCTCCATAATGGACTGAGAATCCCTTACGGTCCTGTAATAGGAGCATCGTGACTTCCTCTTAGACCTTACATAGTTACACCTTAGGATTTGATATGGCAAAGCCGGAAGATTAGACAAAGACCTCACAAGGGTGTGTTAAAGACTATACTAGACTTAGATTTCTTACCTTTATCTTAGCCTTGAGTCCGTTATGAACCAACTTTGTGTGTATCAGGGAGTTTCAGGGCCGACCGGTCGGTCCTAAACGCCAATTGGTCAGATTTCGATTCTGGATTGTATCCGGCCAGTCGAACCCTTACTCGATCAGTCGAGTAAGCAACCTGCAGGATTATAGACACTTAATTTAAATGGTTCCCCAGACCGACCATAAGCCACTTGGAGATCTATAGATGGACTACATTAATGACCGAAGATATGATTATCATGAATGATCTTGAGGGCCGAGATACATTCATGAATGTTATCCATTTGTTAAGCACCTCCCCATGGGTGTTGGTTTAAGGGACTCCGATACTCTTACTTATACAATGAGACACCAAAGGAAGAAAAACCGAGTATCGGACAACTTAAAACTATATCATCATATATGGTTAGTAACAATGGATAACTAAGTTAAGGTTGGCTAGTAAAAGATCGTGATTCCTGCAAAATAATCCGATTTGCATTGCATATTGACTTCGGTTTTGCCCTCCTATTCACATGGTACGCGTTCTGCACTGGGGCAACGATTGGATAATCCCTGAGGGCTCTGTCCATGGTTAATCCTAGGTGGAAACAGCTGACTTCCATGTTCGATGCCTACCCGTTTGATTAATGTGAGTTAATAAGCCTTGACATATTTTATGGTACTTCAAATATCGTAATCTTGAAATGTATTGCAAGACTTGTGTTTAGTGACTGATTCTCATGTGATGCATGCACAGTATTGCTTATTTGTGATATAAGCTAATCTGATCTGATACATGGACTATACTATTCTGCATTGCTTGATCGACCGATTGACATTGATCGACGTGCATCATATGATATAACTAATCTTGTTCTTCTTGCTTTACTCAGCCTCCGCCTTACAATACCCAATGGGGCTGACATTTGGCGTATTACTGATTGTTGTCGCTGCAGTGTGCTATCGTCTTAGGGATTCCAAACCCCAGGAAATCGAGACCCATTTGGTCGATAGTGTTCTCACTACCGATTGCTCCTTATAAGGAGAATGGGCAAAATGTAGTAGCCACCTAGTACAGTATTCCTATTATTGACTCGTATGGTATGCTTTACTCATTGCATGATTTGCCTAGTATACGGAATTGACATCTTATTTGATTACCCGTTACTGATTCTTTTAGACACAGCACGTGTTACCTTTATGTTGTTTATACTTTGTTGAGTCGTCGTACTCACTCATTGTTCTTGGTGTTCCAGGATCAGAGTCAGTTTCCGATCCCTCGAAGATCAACTTGACTTCGGAGGAGATTATAGAGACCCCAGTGAGACGGGAATTGGGTGTGATTGATCCACTCTGGAGAGTGTCTTGCATTCCTCACATTCACATTTGCTGCATTTTGGTGTTTTATCTATTGTATATGTATTCATTGAATGTTCTCTCATGTATTTCTTATGATGTCTATTTTTCCTAGTGATTATATTTATTGTATCTTTTTATGTTCTTTCGTGCACTGATACTATCTACAGCTTCTGCGTACAAGGATTGCATGTGTGATAGTTCCCTTGTATATGTACACTTAGACAAGGTTTAGGGGTACATATACGGGAGTACGTGTGTCACTGATTAAGTTTTCTCCTAATCCCCGATTTATTGAGCTCGGGTTGTGACACAAATCCTCTTTTCGTCAATAGAAGATAACAAGCAATGATCAGGAGGAATGCAACTAAAATCAATCTTCTCATAGCTCAAATCAAATCCTTGATAGACAAGATAGCGATTGTGGGTTCTTCTAGTGACAATTCGTCAATCCTAGACCTTCATACAAATACTGAAGAGCACATAACCTTCAAGGAGGTTGAAGAAATACATAAAAAATTTAAGATGAAGACCAAGATGAAAAAGAAGGGTATCACACCAAAGTACCATCCGGAATTCGATTTTGTTCTACTTCCACCAGATTATAAGCTTTCAACTTTCCAACCATACCTTAGGAAGGAGTTAGCTTATCAACACATCGTGCATTTCAAATTAATTCTTGAAAGTTTACCAAAATTAGATGCACTAAAAGTAAAGCTGTTTGTCAGCACACTAAAAGGAGTTGCCTTTGATTAGTACAAGCAGTTATCAGAAACCTCGTTCATGACATGGCCGATTATGGAAGAAAAGTTCTTGCTCCACTTCCAAGAGAAGGATCAAATAGTCATCTGTGCCATGCTCAGTAGTACAACACAGGGAGACAATGAAATTGCAAACTTTTATCAATAGATGGAGAGTATTATCCTACAAATGCTTAAAATAACCATCTTAAAGGGCAATGATCGAAATGTACAAAACCAATTTGCAACAAAAATCAAGGCTATCATAGTTAGTCACAAAACTAAGTTTGTGGCTCAATTGGTTGAGATTGCCACTGATATAGAGCTGACCCTCAAAGAGATCAGTGTTCATCAACTCCAAGTGCAGAGCTGCGATGTAGTAATATCTCGGTAAGTACGAAGTCGAATCCACAGGAAGCAATATATTTAAAATGTTTTCAACTTATTACCTACCTAAATAAAATTCTAAAACTAACCTAATTAGAAATCTAACAAATACATTCATTCCAAAAATTAAATAATTATAACAACATTTTCTAAATTAGAAATCTTAAATCTAAAACTTTCTAAAAATAAAAAAAAAATTTTGCAAAAAAAAAACACACAGTAGAACTTCTAATAAAAGAAAACAAAAATTAGAAACTTGATAAACTAAAAACAAAACAATGTTAGAAGCTAATTAATCAAAAGTGAAAGAAAACAAAACTTTCCTAAATTAAAAACTAATAACATGGACTTTCTAAAAACAAAAGATTTACAACATCAATTTAAATTAGAAAGAAAATTTTAAAAAAAATCTACATCAAAATCTAAAATCAAATTAGTAATTTTGGGATGTTAAACAATTTCTAAAAAAGCCTCTACAATGCAACTAAACTAAGTAACTTCTTGAGTTAAAAATGCATCAAATCATACACAAGAATCTTTCTAAAATAAAGACTAAAATCCGAAACTAAACTTTCCTAAACTAATTTATGATATATGATAATGCAAGCTTCTAAAAAAATAAAACTACATGATGAATGAGACATGTGAACTACTCTAATGCAAAGAATGCATGAATGAATGGGGCATGCATGTAAATGATAGGTGACCATGTTTTCTTCAGAAATCAGTTTTAATAGGGATGATTCAATTCATGTTTCAGATCTGAATCTTCTTCTTTTTAATGTAGAAATCTAGTTCTTAAAGAGTAATTTAAACAATTCACAAGAACATCACACAATCACTTGGATAAGGGCCAGTTTTCACCACTGTTTCAGTACTGATTTGGACTGCTTTCAAGTGAATATCAAGTCTGATTTCATGTGTTAGAAACTATTGTAACCAGCAGATATTCAAGTGCTATGAACATGTACACATCTATTTGTGAAAACTCATCCAATATAGTCCTAATTAAGATTATTTTCTGCACAAAAATTGGGACTGTTTCCAGTGATTTTCCATGTCTGAATTCAGGTTTAAAACAGTTGCTAATACCAAGCATTTGACTAATATAAACATGCACAAATCATATTTGCAAAAGTCGTTTAATATAGCCTTGTTAAGATTAATTTCTGCGTAAATCTAGACTATTTTCAAACAACTTTAAACACATATTCTCAGACGTGCAACCTGATTTTTGAATTTCTATGATCAACACTATTACACATGATTCAAAAAATTAAATATGAATAAAAACTAATGCAAATTAAGCAGTGAAACATCCCTAAATAAAATAGTGCAGGAACAAAACAATATGTGTCAAAAAATTTAAAATAAATATGTAAGAAAATAAAGCAAAAGTGTCAGAATTTAAATGCAGTTGGTCTAGAAAAATAAATGTAGTATTTACATGAAATTAAATGTAGTGATGACAAGAAAAGTAAATGTAGTAGTGCTGAATTTAAATGTAGTAATGACAGGAAAGTAAATGTAGTAAAGTTATCTTCTTAAAATTTTCTTTTAACCTGGTTCATGATTACTTCAAGTATGATCCTAGTATCTTGGGTCGTCAATCCAAGCAGAAGAAACATTAATAAAATATCCACATAAACCATAAGAAAAGAAGAAAAATTTCAGAAGAATAACATTAAACTAACATGTAAAATTCTTTACCAGAGATTGACAAATAAAATCATAAAAAACACATGCTAGGATGAAAAAGAAGAACCTCTTCTAATGAAACTCCCAAGGGTGTCGTGTGGCCTTAGGGCTAAGCCTCTTTGAGGAATATGGTGAAGAGAGGGAGATGAAGAAGATAAAGTATAGAGATTTAGCGAGGAGCTCTTTCCATGCCTTAGAATGCTAAAAGCATGCCCTATTTATAGTTTTTCAAGTCCCACTCCTTTTTAAACTTGATTTGATAAAATCTTTAAAAAATAATAAAAATAAAAAATTAGGGCTACTTATAATGGCTTTGGGAGTGAATCTCCATGCTGGATTTTTTTTTTCTTTCTTTCTTTGGAATCCTTCTTTGCCTCTTTTTTCCATCTTTGTATTTGCCACCTTGCATTGAGATCTTTGTAGAGATAACTTAGGGTTAAGAATTTTCTCTTGGAATCAAACATGGCTCACATGAGGTGTAGAACTTCTTTTTTATCTTTTGTGTTGTCAATTTCTTTCTTTGGAAGATTCTCCTTTTTAGCTCCAAAATCAAAGAGATCTTTGAGGATAATTCTCCTTGATTTTTTCCTTTATTTTTTCACAAAATATCTGATCAAATCCTCCATTGGGCGTGGGATGCTTCTTTGCATATTTTTTTTTCAATTCTACTCCTTCTCAAAGAAAAACTCCTATGTGGCTTTCCTTCTCCATCTTTGTTGAAATTTTCTTTAAATTTATCTTCTTGAAAATATCTTGAAATGTGCAACAAATAAATAGACCCCATCTTGAATGTCCCACAAGTGTACCCCACACATGTGCATGTGTATGAGACCATGAAGCCAATTTTTGCATTTTTTTTTCAATCTTTTTTTCTATCATCAATTCTTCTCTCCTTTCTTTTGAAAATAATTTTCTTGCTTCAATTCTTTGAAAATGGGACCCATATCATAAATTTCCTACAAAAAGAAATGTGAATTCATGTGAAAAGATAATTTTAACCCTAATTTCACAAATGCATAATTGTGGGCCCATTTTTCTTGAAATGATAATGAAAATGTGCACCATTTTATATGATTTTATGTGAATGATCTAATGATTATGAAAATTGAATTTAATTCATAAGAAAAATAATTTTCATAAAACTTTCCAAAAATAGATTTCTAAAAATGGCAGGTTTCATGAATGTAAGCAAAAGAAATGTGATTTTTAAGCAAATTATGCAGAAATGCATTACAATGATGTATAAATGCATGAAACCATTATATCACACTAAATGAGGCTCTTTTTAATCAATAAATCCTTAAAATGGTCCAAAATGTATACGAAACTATACATTTTTAAGGACTTATCACACTCTCCAACCAGCGTTTTGCTAGTCATTAGTAAAAACTGCGAATAAAACTGAGGCTTCCATCATGACATAATCTAACTAAAACTAATGCAGTGCAAAAAAAAGTAAACATGAATGCAATGCCACTTTCTCTGGCACTCTCGACTGCATTTAGCGTATGCAGCAATCCTTTAAACCCCTAAGTTCCCCCTAGTGGATGGATTGTGTCTATGAGGGTTTGCAGTGAATATACATACAAAATTCTTCTTTTATTTTTTTTGGTTAAATTTAAGAAAAATAAAAAGAAAGGAAAAAAGAAATTTTCCAAAAGAAAACTCACTCATATCAGATATTCTCAAAATTTGGAATAATTACTCTTTCAGACTTTTCAAAGTCTGGTCCGTGGTTCTATTTTCGAAAGCTTTCTCAAATTCAAACCAACTTGTGTGCACAGTGAAAAATATATACATCAAGAACTTATTTCAGATATTCTATGATAATGCTGCAAAAACTAAAATTTTCCTCCAAATAGTCTAATCCCCTAAGATCTAGTAAAAAGAAATTTCATCTTAAAGCTACTAAGATAGTTGCCACTTTACTGTTTACTTCAATTGGCCTCTTTTCTCTTACTGTCTTTTTCCTACATAAGGGTTCTCAAGTTCATATGATATGAGAAAAGTTAGAATCCAGAGAGCAAATCTAATCCTTGTCCTTCCCCGCACATACTCCCTTGCAAACTCTTGCAGGCACTCTTCACTCACTAACTTTTTTCAATGTAGAAATTTCTAAGTTCATTTGATATAACAAAAGTTGGGATCTAAGGAGCAAATTAGTCCTTATGCATTTCCGCACATATCTCTTGAAATTTTCTACAGACACTTGTTGGGCCTTAACTCATTTTTATTCTTCTTTTTTCTAACAAATCATTTTTCGTTGTGACTGTACAATGTCTAAGTCCCTTAAGCTTTCTAATTAACCCATATAGCAAGCGTTAGGCCAATGACTCCCAAACTAGATGGCTTTAGCGCACTAGATATAGATATATCCCAATGGGCTTACTAGCTCGAGTTAAAAAGGCTACGAACCTAAACTAACAAACTTCTCATTATATGCTTTTTTTTTTCATTCTCTTTTTTTTTTAAAATCAAAAGTAAACACTAAGTGACAGTTCTCATTTCACTCGAATTAATTCATTTTGGTTCTAATATACATAATTCACCAAAAATGAACCAAGAAACAAAAGTATTATACAAACTAAATCTCAAGTTCTTATCATATTCTCCAGAAAAATTCTAAAAACAGCATTAAAGCTTCCTATCCAAAACGTCAAAAAAAAAAAAAAAAAAAAGTATACGTGTGTGTGTGGAAAGTAAGTTTTGGTAATCTTCTGATAGGTTTCCTCCTTTAGAAAATGTAAAATTTTTTTTAATTCCTTCCAAAAGTATGAAAATTCCATATTTCTACATATCTTCAAATCGCTTTAGTTCTTTTGAAAACTTTCTTTTCTAAAATAAAAAATAAATGTAAAATAAATGCCGGCAAAATGTCCTAAAACCAAATAAAAGTTTATAAATGCAAAAATTTTCCTAAACAAATAACAAAATAATAGAAAAATTAAAAAAATTTACCTAAAAGTGCCCATGAAGTGCCTGAAATTGGACAAGTGTGCTTGTTCCCAACCCCCAACCAATTATGTGCATCGTCCTCGATGTTATGCATGCAATGTAGAACAGTAAAAGTAACATGAGGAAAGATGAGTGTAAAGGAGAGTAAAGGGAGAAAGTCACCTAAAAGTGCGCCTGTGCTACTCCCTGTCTAAAGTTAGACAAAATAAAAGAAAAAGTGCAATATACATAATATACACAAAAAAGAGGCCTCTGTTAGATCTAGGGCCGATTAATCCTTATAGACAGGATCATCAAGAGGAATTTCTTTCTCTTCAGGTAGTGCAATCTCCAAGAATGGCTTTAATCTTTGGCCATTTGGCCATTGACTTTAAACATCTGGCCATCCTTGGGGTCATAAATCCGCACAGCACCATATGGAAATATTTCCCTCACAATGAAGGGTCCAATCCAACGGGAGCTCAATTTACTAAGAAATAGATGAAGCCTAGAATTATAAAGGAGGACCTTCTACTCAAGGTGAAATATCTTTCTCAGAATATTTTTATCATGAAAGATCTTGGTCCTTTCTTTATAAATTCTCGAATTGGCATAGGCTTCCCATCACAATTTATCCAGTTCATCTCATTGCAATTTTGTCTTAGTCCCAGCCTTATCCATATCAAAGTTGAACTATTTTATGGCCCAATAAGCTTTGTGTTCCAGCTCAACTGGAAGGTGGCATGCTTTCCCATAAATAAGCCGGTATTGAGGCATTCCAGTTGGAGTTTTAAAAGTAGTCTAGTAAGCCCATAAAGCATCTATCAACCTTGCGAACCAATCTTTTCAATTGGGGCTAACCGTAGTCTCCAAGATTCTTTTTATTTCTCGATTGGAAACTTCCGCTGGCCCACTAGTTTGTGGGTGATAAGGGGTGGCAATTTTATGGGTTATCCAGTATTGTTTCATCAAGACCTCAAATGCCTGATTACAAAAATGTGAAGCCCCATCACTAATATTGGCTCGTGGAGTAGCAAAACGAAAAAAAAATATTTTCTTTCAAAAACTTTAGGACTGTTTTTGCATCATTTTCCCAGGAGGGAATAGCTTCTATCTATTTGGACACATACTCTATAGCCACTAATATATAGATATAGCCAAAATTAGG
Source organism: Sextonia rubra (assembly GCA_037013555.1). Classification (NCBI taxonomy): domain Eukaryota; kingdom Viridiplantae; phylum Streptophyta; class Magnoliopsida; order Laurales; family Lauraceae; genus Sextonia; species Sextonia rubra. Next base: position 16,863,346 of record JASUAD010000011.1, read on the forward strand.
AGGATATGGACCCATAAAATCAATACCCCATACATCAAAGAGTTCTATTACCAAAATGGGATTTAGAAGCATCCTATTTCTTCTAGAGATTATTCCCAACTTCTTGCAGCGATCACAGGCCCGACAAAAATTATGAGCATCATGGTACAATGAAGGCCAATAGAATCCAGACTGCAATATTTTGATGGCAATCTTTTATCCAGAGAAATCCCCCCGATAAGCTTGTGTATGGAAAAAGGAGATGACAATATGTATCTCATGATCAAGGACACATCTCCTTATTATTTGATCTAGGCAACACTTAAACAGATATGGATCATTCCAGAAAAAATATCGAACTTGACAAAATAATGAATCGTTATCTTGCTTGTTCTAATGATCAAGAATACTACTAGTAGCAAGATATTTTGCGATATCAGCATACCAAGGGGATTGTGAGATAGCAAATATATGTTCATCTGGGAAATTATCATTGATTAATGTCAGTTTAGTGGTGTCGGAAGTAACCGACCTTGATAGTTGATCTGCCATAACATTCTCTACTCCTTTCTTATCCTTGATTCCTAAGTTAAATTCTTGAAATAGGAGGATCCAACGGATAAGTCTGAGCTTAGCATCCTTCTTTGAAAGAAGGTACTTAAGCGCAGAATGATCAGTGAAAACCACTATCTTAGATCCAATCAAGTAGGATTTGAACTTGTAAGTGCAAATACCACTGCCAGCAATTCTTTCTCAATAGTTGAATAGTTGATCTGCTCACTATTCAAACTCCTACTTGCATAATAAATCATGTAGGTTTATTATCCTTACGTTGGCCTACACAGCCCCAACCACGTAATCGCTGGCATCACACATGATCTCAAAGAGCAAAGACCACTTGGTAGGCTGCATAATCGGCGTCGATGTCAGCATGCCTTTTAATTTATCAAATGATTCTTAGCATGCCTTAGTCCATTCAAATTCTGCCTCTTTGGAGAGCAGGTTACAAAGATGTCTAGATATAGAACTGCAATCTTTGATAAACCTCCTATAAGAACCTACATGCCCTAAGAATGATCTGATATCTCATATAGTTTTTGGTGTGAGTAGGTTGGTGATCAAATCTATTTTAGACTTGTTAACTTCCAATCCTCTGTCCGACAAAATGTGGCCAAGGACAATTCCCCGGCGAACCATGAAATGGCACTTCTCCTAATTCAACACAAGGTTCTTTTCTTCGCATCTAGTGAGGACCATTTCTAGATTACTCAAACAATCCTCAAATGTATCACCATACATAGTGAAATCATCCATGAAGACCTTAAGAATATGCTCCACCATATCACCAAAGATGCTTTACATACGACGCTGAAAGGTGGCCAGAGCATTGCATAACGCAAAAGACATTCGCCGATAAGCTAAAATACCAAAGGGGCATTGAATGTGGTTTTTTTTTTTTTTTTTTTTTTTTTTTGTCCTCTAGGGTGATTTCGATTTAGTTATACTTAGAATATCCATCAAGAAAACATTAGTATGAGTGGCCCGCTACCGTTTCCAAAATTAGATCCATGATGGGTAAAGTAAAATGATCTTTACATGTATATGTATTTAGCTTTTAGTAGTCAATGCATACTCTCCATCCTGTGGGTACTCGAGTTGGGACCATCCTGTCATGGGCATTCTTGACTACAGTAACACTAGCTTTCTTTGGAACAACTTGGGTAGGGCTGACCCACTAGCTATCCGTGATTGGATAATGATGCCCAAATCTAGAAGTTTGAGTACCTCAACGCTAACCACTTCCTGCATGGTTGAGTCGGTGTTGCAGCTGCCTACATAGTTTAGCATCATCTTCAAGGCAGATGCAATATGTACACACTAAAGGATCAATTCTCTTAATATCAGCCACATTCCAAGCTATTGCTCCCTTATGCATTTTGAGCATTTTCAACAGTTGAACTTCTTGGTCCTTAGTAAGTAGTAAAGAAATAACCAAAGGATATGTTTCATTGTCCCCAAGGTAAGCATATTGCAAGTTCGATAGGAGGGGCTTTAACTCATGTTAAGGTGGTTTCACTTTAGATGGAAGAGTTGGCATACCAGTCGGTATAAGCTCCTAAAAATGGGGTTGCCATACTGCATGCGCATTTTCAATAGTATCATCTTCCAATTCCTCAAGAGAGTCCATATTCTCTTTGGCCTCAAACATCAGCGCAATGTGGGAGTTAATGCACTCCTCAAGATCATCCTTAACCAAGGTACCAATCAAGTCTACATCATGATGGTCGATCCCACAATCTCACGACTGTTTGCACATTTGAAAGATATTGAGGTCCAAGGTCATGTTCCCAAAAGAAAGTTTGAGCCTTCCACTCCGGCAATTAATAAGTGCATTGGAAGTGGCCAAGAATGGTCTTCCTAGAATGACAGAAATTTCTCCACTTTCATTCCGTACTGGTTTTGTATCTAGCACATAGAAATCTACTGGGAAGAAAAAATGCTCAATCTGTACCAAAACATCCTTTATTAACCCCCTCGGTTTCTTAACAGATCGATCGATGAGTTAAAAGGTAGTTTTGGTCAGTTTCAACTAGCCAAGCCCCAATTGCAGATAAACCGAAGAAGTAATAAGTTCACACTCTCTCCCAAATCTAGTAAAGCTTGACCTATTTGGTGATTTCCAATGACACATGGAATGGTGGGGCATCTCGGATCTTTCTACTTAGGAGTGGTTTGAGTCACGCATGCACTTATCTATTCAGTGAGGAATGCTTTCTTGGGAACATGAACTCTATGCTTAGCAGTGCAAAGATCTTTTAAGAATTTAGTGTAGGTGGGGACCTATTTAATGGCATCCAGTAGAGGGATATTGATTCTAACCTCTTTAAGAGCATTCAAAATTTCTTAATTTGAGATTTTCTATTTGGGATGGGTCAACCTCAGAGGAAAATGGGCAACCGATTTAGGAATAGTGGGGTCTGGACTTTTTTCAAAGTCAACAGCAATCTTTACATTGATGCTATCTTTTTCTTCAATCTTCCCATTTAAATCCAAGAAGACATGTTGTTTATCTATTTTCGGATTCTCTAAAAGCTGTTTGCCATTGTGTAGAATGATAGCCTGAACATGTACCTGATAGTTTGGGTTAGTTATGTCCTTCACTTCAAACTAGCCTTTTAGGTTCGAGAGAGGTTGTGCTTGAAAGGTTCCTTTCCCTTGAACTTGAAGGCTACATTTGATTTGTTCAACAAAAGTTTCTAACCTTTGGATAGCTTGTTGATTCTCTTGAATAGCCTGCTGGATATTCTGAATTATCTGTTGATTATTATGTAGGTTTTACATAAATTGTTATCAAAATTGTACTAACATGCTGAGTGATTCCTCCAGTGACCTATTCTGAACTTGTGGTATATAAGATGTATTCTGCTATGGGGGCACGTATGCACCAAAATTTGATGGCCTTTAAGGATTATACTCAGGTGTAGCATTGGGTCCATTCCTCCAGCTAAAATTGGCGTGGTTCCGCCACAAAGGATTATGTGTTCTCCTTGGTATTTGTATTGAACGGCTTTTGAAAAGAGTTGAAAGCATTAGCCTGTTCTTGAATTGCTACCCGTAATGCAGGTCCAATTAGACAGTCTACTGACAAATGCTTTTCATAAGCACAAATACCACAAACTATGACTGTATCCTTGTTCTTCCCAAGTTTCAGGGTTTCAACTTCTCTTGTAAGTGCCGTAAGCTTATCTTGGATTTTAGTTTGAGTGTTCAATTGATATAATCCTCCTCCCTTAGACCGATTCAATGACTTGGATTGATTTTGCACATTTCGGCCATTAATTCCAAAAATTCTCACACTTCATCAATTTGCTTTTGATCAAATTAACCATTGCACATCATCTCAATAAATTGATCGATATTAGGAGTTAAACCCTTAATAAAAATTTTAATGAGATGATATGTTTCATATTTGTGGTGAGTATATGCAAGGATCAATTTGTTAAATCTTTCCCAACTCTATAATAGGGTTCCTTGAGTTTTTGTCTAAATATCATAACCTCCCTCTTTAAAGTGTTGGTTTTGCATTGTAGGAAGAATTTTTTCAAAACTTCAGTCTGTAGGCCTTTTCAGGTATTGATTGAACTTGGTCTAAGAGAATGGAGCTAAGCTTTTGCTTAGTCTTTCAAAAAAAAAATGGATATAATTTGAGTTTGATTACATCCGGCACTACATTTTGTAACTGAAGCGTTGAACATACTTCATCAAATTGTTTTAAGTGCAAGTATGCACTTTCAAAGTCAAGCCCACGAAACTTAGGTTGAAATTGGATTATGCCTGATTTGATTTCAAATTGACCCATAATTGGGGGCATCACTATACATGATGTTGTGGTTTGACATGCGGGGTTCAAGTAATCACATAAAATCCTAGGTGGCTAGTTAACCTCCACGCCATTACGGTCTCCATTATTATTTCCATTCCTAAGTTGGGCATCATTGTTACCAGACCCACTTGCAAGAAATAAAGTAGGGATAAGAATCTTCTCTTAAAATCAAACTTGGCCCACATGAGGTGTAGAATCTTCCTCCTTTATCCCTTGCTTTGTCAGCTTTCCTTCTTTGGAAGATTCTCCTTGTTGGCTCCAAAATCAAAGAGATCTTTAAAGATAATTTTCCATGATTTTTTTTTCAACAAAAATCTGATCCCAAATCCTCCTTGGGTGTGGATTCTTCTTGCATATTTTTTTTATTATTTCTTTTTTCAATTCTACTCCTTCTCAAAAAAAAACTCTTATGTAGCTTTCCTTCTTCATCTTTGATGAGATTTCTTCATATCTTCTTGAAATTATTTTGAAATGTGTAACAAGTGAATGGAGCCGATCTTGAATGTCCTACAAGTATACTCCACACATGTGCACCGGCGTCAAAAACTTGTTTGTTAACTTTAAGTATAGAGCTGCGATGTAGTAATATCCCGGTAAATACAGGGTCGAATCCACAAGGAGCAATGTATTTAAGATGTTTTCAAACTTGTTACTTGCCTAAACAAAATTCTAAAACTATCCTAATTTAAAATCTAACAAATACATGCATTCCAAAAGATTAAATAATTACAACAACATTTCCTAACTTAGAAATCCTAAATCTAAAACTTTCTAAAACTAAAAAAAATTCTGCAAAACAAAACACACATTAGAACTTCCCATAAAAAAAACTAAAATTAGAAACTTACTAAACTAAAAACTACACAATGTTAGAAACTAATTAAAGAAAAATTAGAAACTTTCCTAAGTTAAAACTTAAATTAAGTTAAGAATCTACACTTTTTAAAAACAAAAGATTTACAACATCAATTCAAATTAAAAAGAAATTTAAGTTTTAGAAAGGAATCTAAATGAAAATCTAGAATGAAATTAGTAATCTTCTAATACTAAACAATTCAAACAAGATAAACTAGAAAAAAAAATAATGCAACTGAAAACTAAATCTCCTAAGGTAAACAAGATACAAAAATCATGAAGATTCTACTTTCTAAAAAAATCTACACAATGCATGAACTTGTCTTCTACATGTGATGGTTTTACACATGAATGGGCTGCCAAAAAAATTCAGAAATCAGATTTAGAAGATTGTTTTTTACGAATTTTAGAACTGTTTGTTTTTTACGAATTTTAGGACTGAACTTTCTTTAGATTTAGCACAGAAGAATACAGAAATTTAAGTGTTAAACTGGTTCCAAACAGTTTACAATTATTCCACCGAATTCCAATCATAGTTAGGCCATTTTGTGACTTGTTCAAATACGAATTCAGCACTTTGATGAACTTAATTTAGGTATGCCTTAGTTCCACTTAAGTTTCTGAATTTTTCTTTTCAGAAATCAAGCACATAATAGGCAAAAAAAAATTGCATAAATCTGATTGTGAATCTCGTTCAACATATGACCCATGGTGGAATTGTATTCAGTACAATTGTGGACTGCTTTCAATTGTAATTCAATTCTGATTTCAGGTTCTAAAAACTATTTTAAACATCCAGTATGCAACTGATATGAACATGTGTATAAAATTCGTTCAGTATGAACCTTTTTTAGACTAATTTCTGCACAAATTCCAGACTATTTCTCCTTAAACCTGATTTTCAAACTCTGATTTTACTTCTTGCAACAAATAGAATTGTGAAAAAGATCATACACACAAAGGAATGCTCAAATTTAGATTCAAATTTGTCTTGCTTTATGGACTGATTTTCATGATTTTAAAACACACAAAATTCAAACATTCAAACTGATTTCTAAAGTTCCATGATAAACAACATTAAACATGATTCTAAAAATTGAAATATGCATGAACCAAATGTAAATTACAGTAGTGAAACAATTCTAAAAAAAACTGTACAAGAACATGAAGTGTGCAGAAAATTGAAATAAAAGTGCAGGAATATAAAATAAAAATGCAGAAATTTAAATGTAGTAAAAAATAAATTTAAATGTAATAGTGCAGAAAAATAAATGTAGTATTTGTAGGAAATTAAATGTAGTGATGACAAGAAAAGTAAATGTAGTAGTGCTAAATTTAAATATAGTAATGACAGGAAAGTAAATGTAGTAAAGTTATCTTCTTAAAATTTTCTTTTAACCGTATTCATGATTACTTCAAGTATTATCCTAGTATCTTAGGTCGTCAATCCAAGTAGAAGAAACATTAATAAAATATCCATACAAACAATAAGAAAAAAAGAAAAATTTAAGAAGAATAACATTACACTAACATGTAAAATTCTTTACAAGAGATTGACAAATAAAATTAAGAAAAATACATGCTAGGATGGAAAAGAAGAACCTCTTCTATTGAAACTCCCAAGGGTGTAGTGTGGCCTTAGGGCTAAGCCTCCTTGAGGAATATGATGAAGAGAGAGAGATGAAGAAGATGAAGTGTGGAGATTTAGAAGAGGACTCTTTCCGTGCCTTGGAAGCCCGAAGGAGTCCCCATTTATAGTTTTTCAAGCCCCAAAGTTTCCATTCTCTCATGATATGATAAAATCTTTAAAAAATAAAAATTGAAAAGTTGGGCTGCTGATAATGAGGTTGGGCATGAATCCTAGTTGGATTTTTTTTTCTTTTTTCTTTTTTCGTTTCTTTTCTTTCCTTGCTTTGGAAGTCTTAGTTGTATTTGCCACCTTGCCTTAATATCTTTGGAGAGATAAAGTAGGGATAAGAATATTTTTCTCCTAAAATCAAATTTGGACCACATGAGGTGTAGAACTTCCTCCTTTGTCTATTCCATTATCAACTTTTCTTCTTTGGATGATTTTCCTTGGTGGCTCCAAAATCAAAGAGATCTTTGAGGATAATTCTCCATGATTCCATGATATTTTTTTCTTTATTTTTGCACAAAAAATCTGATCAAATCCTCCTTGGGCAGGGGTTATTTCTTGCCCATTTTTCTTTTCAGTTCTACTCGTTCTCAAAGAAGAACTCTTGTGTGGCTTTTCTTCTCCATCTTTGATGAGATTTTCTTCATATCTTCTTGAAAATATCTTAAAATGAGCAACAATCCAAGGGAACCCATCTTGGATGTACCACAAGTGTACTCCCACACATATGCATGTGTGTGGGACTATAAAGTCAATTTTACATTTTTCTTCTATATATCCTGTTGTCTCTCTTCAATTCTTCTCTCTTTTCTTTTGAAAATAATTCTATTGTCGCAATTCTTTGAAAATGAGACCTATATCATTATTTTCCTACAAAACCAAATGTGAATTCATGTGAAAAGACAATTTTAACCCTAAGATCAAGAATGCATGAATGTGGGCTTATCTCTTATAAAATGATAATGAAAATGCATGCCATTTTATCTGATTTTATGTGAATGATCTAATGATGATGAAAATTGAATTTAATTCATGAGAAAAGTAATTTTCACAAAACTTTTCAAAAATAGATTTCTAAAAATGGCAAGTTTTATGAATGTATGCAAAAAGTGTGATTTTTAAGCAAATTGTGCAGAAAAATATTACAATGAACTTAAAATGCATGAAACTATGATATCACACTAAATGAAGCTCTTTTTGAATCAATAAGTCCTGGAAATGGTCCAAAATATATATGAAAATATACATTTTTGAGGACTTATTACAACCCCCAACCAACATTTTGCTAGTAAATTTCTACACTTCATCAAAAACTTGTTCGTCACCTCCAAGTACAAAGCTGCGATGCAGTAATATCCTGGTAAGTACGGTGTCGAATCCACAGGAGCAATGTTTAAAGATGTTTTCAACTTGTCACTTGCCTAAATAAAATTCTAAAACTATCCTAATTTAAAATCTAACAAATACATTCATTCCAAAAAATTAAACAAATACAACAACATTTCTTAAATTAGAAATCCTAAATCTAAAACTTCCTAAAAATTAAAAAAAATTCCTATAAAACAAAAAACACATTAGAACTTCCAACAAAAAAAAATAAAATTAGAAACTTACTAACTAAAAACTAAACAATGTTAGAAACTAATTAAGAAGTGAAAGAAAACAAAAATTTTCTTAAATTAAAAATTAATTGAAGTCAAGAATCTACACTTTCTCAATACAAAAGATTTACAAAATCAATTCAAAGTAGAAAGAAATTAATCTTGGAAAGAAATCTAAATGACAATCTAAAATCAAATTAGTATCCTTCTAATGATAAATAATTTCTAAAAACTACTCTACAATGCAACTAAACAAAGCAACTTTCTAAATTAAGAATGAATCCACTCAAACATGATAAACTAGAAAAAAAATTAATGCAAATCTGAAAACTAAATTTCCAAGGTAAACAAGATGCAAAAATGATGAAGAAAATCAATGGACTCAATGCATGAACATGTGTTCTAATTCTAGCATGTGATGGTATTACACATGAATAGGCTACCAAAAAAAATTCAGAAATTATATTTAGAAGACTGTTTTTTTTTTTTTTTGTGAATTTCAAAACTGAACTTTCTTCAGATTTAGCACAGAAAAATACAGAAATTTAAGTGTTAAACTGGTTCCAAATACTTTACAATTATTCCACCGAATTCCAATCGTAGTTTAGCCATTATGTGACTTGTTCAAATGCGAATTCAGCACTTTAGTAAACTTAATATAGGTATACCTTGGTTCCACTTAAGCTTCTGAATATTTATTTTCTAGAAATCAAGCACATAATAGACAAAAAAGAATTGCACAAATCTGATTGTGAATCTCGTCCAACATATGACCCATGGTGGAATTGTATGCTGTACAATTGTGGACCGCTTTAAATTGTAATTCAATTTTGATTTCAGGTTCTAAAAACTGTTTTAAATATCAAATATGCAACTGATATGAACATGTGCAGAAAATTCATTCAATATGAACCCTTTTTTAGACTAATTTTTGCGCAAATTCTAGACTATTTCTCCTTAAACGTGATTTTCAAATTTCGATTTTACTTCTTGCAACAAATAGAATTGTGAAAAAGATCATACACACAAAGGAGTGCTCAAATTCATATTCAGATTCAGATTTGTCTTGCTTTATGGACTGATTTTCATGATTTTAAAACACAGAAAATTCAGACATTCAATCTAATTTCTAAAGTTCCATGACAAACACCATTAAAACATGATTATAAAAATTTAAATAGGCATGAACCTAATGTAAATTGCAGAAGTGAAACAATTTTAAAAACTGTGCAAGAGCATGAAGTGTGCAGAAAATTGAAATAAAAGTTCAGGAAAATAAAATAAAATTGTAGAAATTTAACTATAGTAAAACAGGAATTTAAATGTAGCAGTGCAGAAAAATAAACGTAGTATTTGCAGGAAATTAAATGTAGTGATGACAAGAACAGTAAATGTAGTAGTGCTGAATTTAAATGTAGTAAACAAGAAAAGTAAATGTAGTCAAGTTATCTTCTTAAAATTTTCTTTTAAACAGGTTCATGATTACTTCAAGTATGATTCTAGTATATTGGGTCATCAATCCAAGCAAAAGAAACATTCATAACATATCTACACAAACCATAAGGAAAGAGAAAATTTAAAAAGAATAACATTATACTAACATATAAAAATCTTTACAGTAAACTGACAAATAAAATCACAAAAAATACATGCTAGGATGGAAATGAAGAACCTCTTCTAATGAAACTCCCAAAGGTGTAGTGTGGCCTTAGGGCTAAGCCTCTTTGAGTAATATGGTGAAGAGAGAAAGATGAAGAAGATGAAGTGTAAAGATTTAGAGAGGAGCTCTTTATATGCCTTAAAATGCTAAAAGCATGCCATATTTATAGTTTTTCAAGTACCACTCCTTTTTAAACTTGATTTGATAAAAATCTTTAAAAAATAATAAAAAAATTAGGGCTGCTCATAATGGTTTTGGGCGTGAATCTCCATGCGAATTTTTTTCTCTTTTTTTCTTTTTTTTCTTTTTTTTTTCTTTCTTTGGAATCCTTATTTGCTTCTTCTTTCCATCTTTGTATTTGCCACCTTGCATTGAAATCTTTGGAAAGATAAAGTATGGATAAGAATTTTCTCTTGAAATCAAACTTGGCCCACATGAGGTGTATAATCTTCCTCCTTTATCATTTGCTTTGTCAACTTTGCTTCTATGGAAGATTCTCTTTGTTGGCTCCAGAATCAAAGAAATCTTTGAGGATAATTCTCCATGATTTTTTTCTTTATTTTTTTGACAAAAATTTGATCCCAAATCCTCCATTGGCCGTGGGATGCTTCTTTGCATATGTTTTTTTTTTTTCAATTCTACTCCTTCTCAAAGAAGAACTCCTATATGGATTTCTTTCTCCAGTTTTTATAAGATTTACTTCAAATTTATTTTCTTGAAAATGTCTTGAAATGTGCAACAATAAAATGGACCCCATCTTGGATGTCCTACAAGTGTATCCCCACACATATGTATGTATGTGGAACCATGAAGCCAATTTTTTTAGTGTTTTCTTTCAATTTTCTTTCCTCTCTCCAATTCTTCTCTCCTTTCTTTTGAGAAAAATTCTTTACCTCAATTCTTTAAAAATGGGACCCATGTCATCAATTTCCTAGAAAACAAATGTGAATTCATGTAAAAAGATAATTTTAACCCTACGATCATAAATGCATGAATGTGGGTCCATCTCTCATGAAATGACAATGAAAATGCACACCATTTTTCATGATTTTATATGAATGAATTAATGATGATTAAAATTGAGTTTAATTCATGAGAAAACCAATTTCTATAAAAACTTTCCAAAAATATATTTTTAAAAATGGCAGGTTTTATGAATGTAAGCAAAAAGTGTGATTTTTAAGCAAATTATGTAGAAAAATATTAAAATAAATTTAAAATGCATGAAACCATGATATCACTGTAAATGGCTCTTTTTGAATCAATAAGTCCTTAAAATGGTCCAAAATGTATAAGAAAATATTTATTTTTAAGGACTTATCACACCCCCCCTCCCCCCGCAACCAGCGTTTTGTTACTCCCTAGCAAAATTGCAAATGAAAATTAGGCTTCCATCATGACCTAATTTAAAACTAATGCAATGAAAGATAAATAAACATGAATGTAATGCCACTTTCACTGGCACTCTCGATTGCATTTAGCAAATGCAATAAGCCCTTAAACCCCTAGGTTCCCCTTAGTGGACGAATTCTGCCTCGTGAGGGTTTGCAGTAAATATACCCACAAAATTCTTTTCTTTTTTTAAAAAGAATAAAAAAGAATAAAAAAAATAAAGGAGAAAAGAAATTTCCAAAAAGAAAATTCACTCATATCAGATATTTTTTAAATCTGGAATAATTACACTTTTAGACTTTTCAAAGTCCGGTCCACAGTTCTATTCTTGAGAACTTTCACAAATTCAAACCAACTTGCGTGCACGGTGAAAAATGTATATATCAAAAACTTATTTCAAATATTCCACAATAATGCTGCAAAAACGGAATTTTTCCTTCAAATAGTCTGATCCATTGAGATTTAGCAAAAAGAAATTCCCTCTCAAAACTACTAAGATAGCTGCCTTACTGTTTACTTTGATTAACCTCTTTTCTCTCATTGTCTTTTTCCCACACAATGGTTCCTAAATTCATATGATATAAGAAAAGTTAGAATCCAGAGAGCAAATCTGGTCCTTGTTCTTCCCTACACATACTCGTTTGCAAAGTCTTACGGACACTCTTCACTCACTGACTTTTTTCAACATTGAGATTTCCAAGTTCATATGATATAACAAAAGTTGGAATCTAAGGAGCAAACTTAGTCCTTATGTATTTTAGCACATTTCCTTTGAAAATTTCTACGGACACTCTTTGGGCCATAACTCATCATTATTCTTCTTTTTTCTAACAAATCATTTTTTTTCTGTTGTGATTTTGTAATGTCTAGGTCCCTTAAGCTTTCCAATTAACCCATATAGTAAGCGTTAGGCTAATGACTCCTAAACTAGATGGCGTTATGGCACTAGATATAGATATTTCCCTCCAGGCTTACTAGCTCACGTTAAAAAGGCTACAAACCTAAACTACTCACAAATTTCTCATTATAAGCTCTTTTTTTTACTCTTTTTTTTCTTCAAATTGAAAGTAAACACTACGTGGCATTTCTCATTTTGCTCGAATTAATTCATCTTGGTTCTAGTATATATAATTCAGGAAAAATGATCTAGGAAACAAAAATGTTGTACAAAATAAATCCTAAGTTCACATTGTATTCTCCAAAAAAATTCCAAAAACAACATTAAAGCTTCCTATTCAAAATTTCAAAAAATGTATACCTGTATGTATGTGAAAGCAAGTTTTGATAATCTTCCAATAGGTTTCCTCCTTTAGAAAATGCAAACTTTCTTTTTACTTCCTTCCAAAAGAATGAAAATTCCATATTTATCTTCAAATAGCTTCAATTCCTTTGAAAATTTTCTTTTCTAAAAATGAAAAATAAATGAAAAAAATGTAAAAACAATGCAATTTAAATGCCAGCAAAGATTCAAAAAACCAAAATAAAAGTCTAAAAATACAAAAGTTTTCCTAAAAATGACAAAATAATAGAAAAATAAAAAAAATTTACCTAAAGTGTCTATGAAGTCCCTAAAATTGGACAAGCATGCTTGATCCCACCCCCCAACCAATTATGTGCATCATCCTCGATGTTTATGCATGCAATGCAGAACAGTGAGAGCTACAATGTTATTAATTGGAATAAGAAAGTGCATGGAATGTTAGAAAGTATACATCATTGTTATTTTTAGAAACTTTTTAAAATTGGAAAAAGGTTACTGTTTTCAACTTGTTGTAACTCCTTTTAGAAGAAAGTATCCAAAAGTGATTTAATCATTGTCCTTAATCTTTTCGGTGCCAAAGAAAGCCTTTGTGCCTGTAGTGCACGACAGCTAATCTATTCAGGAAATTGGTCCTTCAAATGGGTCCATCTGTGACTCTACCACTTCCTAGTGGCTAACCTAGTTGAGTTGGTTTCATAGGACATGATTGGAAAACTTAAGGTCACTTTTCAACCTTAAGTAGTTACGTAGCTGCTAATCTAGGTTTTTCTCCTTTTTTTTAAATTAAAAAAAGTTAAAAAAAAGAAGAATTTTATGAGTATATTCACTACAAACCCTCACGAAGCACAACTCATCCACTAGGGGAAACCTAGGGGTTTAGGAGATTGCTGCATACGCTAAATGCAGTCGAAAGTGCCAGCGAAAGTGGTGTTGCATTCATATTTACTTTTATTACATTGCATTAGTTTTAGGTTAGATTAGTTCATGATAGAATTCCTCATATTTTTCGCAATTTTTGCTAGGGACTAGCAAAATGCTGGTTGGGGGTGTGATGAGTCTTTAAAAATGCATATTTTCATATACATTATAAACTATTTTAAGGACTTATTGACTTGAAAGAGTCTCATTTAGAGTGTTATTATGGTTTCATACATTTATAAATCATTGTAGTGCATTTCTACATAATTTATTTAAAAATCACACTTGAATATGATGATGCATATTCCTAAGTTGACGAACAAGTTTTTAGATTGTTGACTCTTTCCCCTGCAATGGTGCCAAAAACTTGTTCGTCAACTCCAAATGTAGAGCTGCGATGTAGTAATATCGCAATAAGTACGGAATTGAATCCATAGGGAGCAATGTATTTAAGATGTTTTCAAACTTATTACCTGCCTAAATAAACTTCTAAAACTAACCTAATTATAATCTAACAAATACATTCATTGAAAAAAATAAAATAATTACAACAACATTTCCTAAATTAGAAATCATAATCCAAAACTTCCTTAAGACAAAACTAAAATTTCTACAAAACAAAACACATGTTAGAACTTCCAATAAAATAAAACTAAAATCAGAAACTTACTAAAATTACAACTAAACATAGATAGAAACTAATTGAGCAAATGTTAGAAACTTTCCTAAACTAATTTATGATGTATGACAGTGCAAACTTCTAAAAAAAATAAAACTATAGGATGAACGAGACATGTGGACTACTCTAATGCAAAGAATGCATGAATGAATGGGGCATGCATGTAAATGATAGGTGACCATGTTTTTTTCAGAAATCAGATTTAATAGGAATGATTCAATTCATGTTTCAGATCTGAATCTTCTTCTTTTTAATGCAGAAATTTATTTCTTAAAGATTAATTTAAACAATTCACAAGAACATCATACAATCACTTGAATAAGGGCCAGTTTCACTACTGTTTCAGTACTGATTTGGACTGCTTTCAAGTGTGTATCAATTCTGATTTCAAATGTTAAAAACTGTGGTAACCATCAGATATTTAACTGCTATGAACATGTACACATGTAATTGTGAAAACTTGTCAATATAGTCCTGATTAAGATTATTTTCTGCACGAAAATTGGGACTGTTTTCAGTGATTTTCCAGGTCTGAATTCAGATTTGAAACAATTGTAAATACCAAGCATTTGACTGATATAAACATGTACAAATCAGATTTGCAAAAAGTCATTTAACATAACCTTGTAAGATTAATTTCTGCATAAATCTAGACTGTTTTTAAACAACTTGAAACACATATTCTCAGACATGCAACTTGATTTTTGAATTTCTATGATCAACACTATTAAACATGATTCTAAAAATTAAATATGCATGAAAACTAATGCAAATTAAGCAATGAAACATCCCTAAATAAAATAGTGCATGAACAAAACAATATGTGTGCAGAAACTTAAAATAAAAAAGTAGGAAAATAAAGTAAAAGTGCAGGAATTTAAATGCAGTTGGTGCAAAAAAAATCAAGGTAGTATTTGCAAGAAATTAAATGTAGTGATGACAAGAAAAGTAAGTGTAGTAGTGCTAAATTTAAATGTAATAATGACAGGAAAGTAAATGTAGTAAAGTTATCTTCTTAAAATTTTCTTTTGACCGAGTTCATGATTACTTTAAGTATGATCCTAGTATCTTGGGTCGTCAATCCAAGCAGAAAAAACGTTAATAAAATATCCACACAAACCATAAGAAAAAAAGAAAAATTTAAGAAGAATAACATTATACTAACATGTACAATTCTTTACAAGAGATTGACAAATAAAATCACAAAAAATACATGCTAGGATGAAAAAGAAGAACCTCTTCTAATGAAACTCCCAAGGGTGTAGTGTGGCCTTAGGGCTAAGTCTCTTTGAGGAACATGGTGAAGAGAGAGAGATGAAGAAGATGAAGTGTAGAGATTTAGAGAAGAACTCTTTCCATGCCTTAAAATGCTAAAGGGGTGCCCTATTTATAGTTTTTCAAGTCCTACACCTTTTCAAACTTGAATTGATAAAAATCTTTAAAAAAATTAAAAATAAAAAAATTAGGGCTGCTCATAATGGCTTTGGGCCTGATTCTCCATGCTGGATTTTTTCTCTCTTTTTTTTTTCTTTTCTTTCTTTCTTTCGAATCCTTCTTTGCTTATTCCTTCCATCTTTGTACTTGCTACCTTGCATTGAGATCTTTGGAGAGATAAAGTAGGGATAAGAATCTTCTCTTGAAATCAAACTTGGCTCACATGAGGTGTAGAATCTTCCTCCTTTATCCTTTGCTTTGTCAACTTTCCTTCTTTGGAAGATTTTCCTTGTTGGCTCCAAAATCAAAGAGATCTTTGAGGATAACTCTCCATGACTTTTTTCTTTATTTTTTCAATGAAAATCTGAACCCAAGTCCTCCTTGGGTATGGATTCTTTTTGCATATTTTTTTATTATTTTTTTCTATTCTACACCTTTTCAAAGAAGAACTCTTATGTGGCTTTCCTTCTTCATCTTTGATGAGATTTTCTTCATATATTCTTAAAAATATCTTGAAATGTGCAACAAGTTAATAGACCCCTTCTTGAATGTCCCATAAGTGTACCCCACACTTGTGCATGTGTGTGAGACTATGAAGCCAATTTTGAAATTTTCTTTTATCTTCTTTTCTCTCTTCAATTCTTCTTTCCTTTCTTTTGAAAATAATTTTCTTGCCTTAATTCTTTGAAAATGGGACCCATATCATCAATTTCCTATAAAACAAATGTGAATTTCATGTGAAAAGATAATTTTAACCTTAACATTACAAATGCATCAATGCGGGCCCATCTCTCATGGAATGACAATAAAAATACACACCATTTTTCATGATTTTGTGTGAATGAACTAATGATAATGAAAATTTGATTTCTTTCATGAGAAAAATAAATATTCACAAATTTTTCAAAAATAGATTTCTAAAAATGGTAGGTTTCATGAATGCAAGCAAAAAGTGTGATTTTTAAGCAAACTATGCAGAAATGCATTACAATGATGTATAAATGCATGAATCCATGATATCACACTAAATGAGGCTCTTTTTGTATCAATAAGTCCTTAAAATGGTCCAAATTGTAATTGAAAATATGCATTTTTAAGGACCTATCACATTAGAAACCTTAAATCTAAAAGTTCCTAAAAATAAAAAAAATTTTGCAAAACAAAACACACATTAGAACTTCCAATAAAAGAAAAATAAAATTAGAAACTTACCAAACTAAAAACTAAACAATGTTAGAAACTAATTAATCAAAAGTGAAAGAAAACAAAACTTTCTTAAATTAAAAACTAATAACTTACACTTTCTAAAAACAAAAGATTTACAACATCAATTTAAATAGAAAGAAATTTAAAAAAAATCTAAATTAAAATCTAAAATCAAATTAGTAATTTTCTAATGCTAAACAATTTCTTAAAAGAAAAACTCTACAATGCAACTAAACTAAGTAACTTCCTGAGTTAAAAATGCATCAAATCATTCGCAAGAATCTTTCTAAAATAAAAACTAAAATATGAAACTACACTTTCCTAAACTAATCTATGATGTATGACAATGCAAACTTCTGAAAAATTAAAACTGCAGGATGAATGAGAGATGTGAACTACTCTAATGCAAAGAATGCATGAATGAATGGGGCGTGCATGTAAATGATTGGTGACCATGTTTTCTTCAGAAATCAGATTTAATAGGGATGATTCAATTCTTGTTTCAGATCTGAATCCTTTTCTTTTTAATGCAGAAATTCAGTTCTTAAAGACTAAGTTAAACAATTCACAAGAACATCACACAATCATTTGAATAAGGGCCACTTTTCACTACGATTTCAAAACTGATTTGGATTGCTTTCAAGTGTATATCAATTTTGATTTCAGAAGTTAAAAATTGTTGTAACCATCAGACATTCAACTACTATGAACATGTACACATCTATTTGTGAAAACTCATCTAATATAGTCCTGATTAAGTTCATTTTCTACACAAAAATTGGGATTATTTTCAGTGATTTTCCAGGTCTGAATTCAGGTTTAAAATAGTTGTAAACACCAAGCATTTGACTGATATAAACATGTACAAATTAGATTTGCAAAATGTTGTCTAACATAGCCTTGTTAAGATTAATTTCTGCAAAAATCTGGACTGTTTCTAAACAAGTTTAAATACTGATCGCACTTGAAGATGCGAATGTGTAATAGATTCAAGTCCAACATTCACTCAGTTCAAGCAATTAAGAAGAATGAGAATTAACTACAATTCATCATTAATTTCCTTTTTATTTACATGGGTTCAAACACTCTAACTGCGGGGCTACAGGTTGTTTATATGTTTTGAAAAGTTTACAACCCCTCCCTCAAGTCTCAGATGTGATCTAAACTTGGAATTTGTAAGAAAATACATGGAAATTTGAAAAAATGCAAAAAACGAAAAGTGCAAAGGGAGTGATCGTGACCCACGATCATTGGATCCCTTCCAGTGACTGTGGCTCACGGTCACTTCCTTCCTACCAATGACTATGGCCCACAGTCACTAGAAGACAACGGCCTTTTGACCACTGCTTACTCTCTATTTGACTTAGTTTCGCTTTTGTGGTGCTTATAAGGTGCTGAAATTTGCTTTTTCTGATCTTTAGAGTGTTAAGTGACCATCAAGAGGGTTGAATTCAACCATAGAATCAATCAAAACTTTTGTTGATTATCACTTTTATTTACGGACTATTTTTTTGTACAAATTCGAAGAGGGTGTTGTATGAAGCCAAAGTTGTGTCATTCTGCCCCTATGAGTTTCAAAAATTAGAATGAAGCCTAAAGAGGCTTCTTCGCAACTTTTATGATGGCTAGAAAAACAACCCCCCCCCCAAGTTAGAAAAACAAAGGAATCGATTTCATCCTTTGAAGGCTCGCCAGTGCTTGAACATAGTCTTCTCTTAAATGATATCCATACCCCCCTTCTTTCTCTAAACCATCTCTCACCTTAAGTGAATGAGAAAAAGAAGAAAAAGTGGGCTGGAGTGCTAGAGAATGCCTTCTAACTTGCTTGGAATTTAGTAAGAACTTGCACTATATATTTCTATCTCTGTTTTATGTTTTTCTTTGTATTAAACCTCTTTTTTTTTTTTTATAGACTTCAGCAATAGTTTTGGGAGTTATGGGGAGTTAAAAGGAATTATAGAAAGTTAAAGTTCAAAATGAAGTGGAGGGAACCGCCAAAAATGCAGGAATTGCTCCACGGGTGTCAGTGACTGCAGCCGCGGTCACTCCTCAGGTCTATTTTTGGACTTTTACATATGTGACCTATTTTTGCCTTTTTGGGGCTTGAATGATGTCCAATCTTCATGAAACTTGGAGGAATCCTTTTTTACACTATTTTGAATGTGCCATAAAAATTTTAGTTCGTTTTGACCTTCTGAAGTTGGTCAACTCTCCCATTGATTTTTCATAAAAATGGCCCCTTGTTTTAGTTGTTTAAGGCCTAAATGACCTTGGTTTGACTTAAAACTTGGAGAGACTAATGTCAGGGGTATCTTGGTTGTTCATCCAAATTTCATACATTTTGCATTTGTGGAAGCAGGATTTCGAGCAGTAACCCTCTTGTTGCATGTTCTAAGTCACTATTCACCCCACATTGTAGGTAGTTAGTTTGTTTTCTACTCGAACATCATTCAACTGACTTGCAATTTTGGATAATTCATTTTGAATATATTTTGAATATATGTTCTAAATTTTGTCAACTTTGGCTACCTAAAAGTAGGATTTTGGCTAGTGACCTCCATGGCTCAGGGGTCATTAACTTCTAAGCTAACATGCAGTGGAAGAAGGACCAAACGAAATCCTCTTCACTTGAAAATTTATACGATCTTCCTTGAGCATGACTGAAGCTTTGTGCCTAAATTTCATCTATTTTGGACATCGGGAAGTAGGACTTTGGTCAGTGACCCCATGACTTGGGGTCACTAACCAAAAGTTAACATGTTTCTAAACTTTGGGTCAAATGATGTTCATTTGATCTAAAATTTTACAGAGCTTTCCTTGAGTATAATTTGAGCTTCCTCCAAGAGTTTCAGCTAATTTGATCTTCATGAGGTGTCATTTTGCATAGTGACCCAACAGAGCTTAGTAGATTTTCATCTAAACTGAGTTTTGGTCCAAATGATATCCAAATGCTTTGAAATTTTGATGGATAGTCTTTGAATGTATTTGAAGGCATTCCCTTGAGTTTGAGCTTATTCTAACATGTAGAAGTGTTAATTTTCATAGTGACCCTCAAGGAGCTGGCAAACAGTCACTAAAGCTTGATTTTGAGTTGAGATTAAGTGCAAATGCTTTGAAACTTTGAAACATCATTCTCAAGCATGTCTTAGAGTTACCATGAGAGTTTCAGCCACTTTGGTAATCCAAAAACTTGAATTTGTTTGGTGACCCTTGGATTTGAGTCATTGAACCTCAAACTTGGTGTTGAGCAACCAAATGAAGTCCACTAACTCTAAAACTTGAATCGCTACATTCTGAGCTCATCTAAAGTCTTCTGAGTGGATTGTATCAGCTGCGATTTTCTATGGGTTAACAAGTGCCCCCTCGAGGTGCAATGATTAAAATATAACAATCATTTGCCTCGAAATAACCAACCTGTGGGAATGAGAAGTGGCTTGATAAAAAAAATGTTTTGTCAAGGTAGGTTGTAGGCCTAGACTTGAAATTTTGAAAATTTTGACAAAAATGCCATGAATGGTTTGATAATGGAATTTTGATAAAGAACATAAGAAATCTGAATTTCTTTGCCTTCTTTTCACAAATATCAAAAGTAGTATCTCTGTGGAGACTGTGGGGAACACCCACAAAAAGAAATCTCTGAGATATTTAAAAATTCAAAAATTTATGAATTTTGGAAAAGGATTTGATTTTTTTATGACCTATTTATCATAGATATCCAAAGTGGTATCTCTGTGCGGACTGTAGGAAACACCCATAAAAGAGATCCCTGAGGTTTTTAAAAAAATCAAAGTTTGAATTTAAAATGGATTTGGGTTTGGAATTTTAATGGATTTTTTGTTCATTTTCAAAAATCGAAGTTTAGATTTTGACTTGGCTTGACATGAGTTAAGATGGAATTTTGAAAAAGATTGGCTTCTATGGGTTTTGATTCAAAATAATTTGAGATGATGGTTCAAAATCAAGTTTGACCCAAGGTAATTTTGAAATTTGGTTTGGTTTGAAAAGAAAATCCCACCCCCCCCCCCCCCCCCCCTTCTCTTTTTTTGAATAATTTCCCCAAAATAAGATCATTTTATTGTAGGAAATTTATTTCTTTTGTAAAATACCTGAAGTGGCCCCACCATGTGATGTGGGCCACTAAATAGTGGGTTCCACTGCTCAAAGTCATAGTGACCATGAAAGATAGACAGTGGTCTTAATGGACTTGGCCAAGCCATGGAGCCCACTGCCAAACAACTTGTGACTATGGGAAATAATAAGTGAAGTATTAGGCCATGGGCTTAGGAGAAGCAGCTGTGGTCATGTGGACTTAGCCAGACTATGGAACCCCATGCCTAAGCTGACAGTGTCCGTGGGAATTAGGGTCGAGATATCAGTGACCTTGAGTTTGCGGAGGGCTGGGTAATGGGCTCCACAGTTTCAAGACTACAATATCCATGGACATGAGAAAAGAGGGTTAATAGGATGGGCCATCAGGCAGTGGTCCCCACCATCCAATCAAGCAGAGTCCGTGACCCAGGAAGACCCTGTGTTCGGGCACAAGCTATCTATAAAAACCATGAGTCTTATTCTCTCCTTCATATTGCCATCTTTGAATTGTTTGAGAGCAACTGCAGAGGGTAGAGTTTGAAGCACTTCTCCATCTTGATTTCTTCTTCTCAGCTTGCAAGTTTTCCAGTTCTAGACTACTGTCATGGCTGGTAAGTTTCTGCCCCTCAGCTTTTTCAAATTCTGTTATGGCCGAATGTGGAGTTTGTCTTTCCTTTTTAAATTTCCCTTCTGGGTTTGCATGTGTCGACTGGTACATCTCCTCTGCTTAACGAGTTTACATTGGGACAAAACTCCAATTCACAGTGGCTGCCCAAGCTTTTAAAGGAGATCTTGGAACAATGAATTGGCTGTTCCACTCATGACGAGTGGAATTTGGGTTCAGCCCTTATCTTTTTTCTTTCCTTGTTCTTTTTTGTTTTCCTTTCATGCTCTTAGCTTGCCTCTTGACGTGAGGATTGATCTCCATCCATGATATTTGCACCACTGAAGCATCATAGTAGCAGTCCATGGGCACCATCCGGGGAAATCCCACGGTCACGACCCCCTTTTTTTCCCTTCTTTTCTTGTTTATTCAAGATGCATAACCTGATCAATGGTCATGATGTTAGATGATTTTTGTGAAATCATCTCAAACCTATCAACTCACTGCCTAGACGAATCCATAGTGTTGATCACGGTCACCACCTGTGTGGCGAATTGCTTGACTGATTTTCCCTTTTTTCTTTTTCGTTCAATTCTTCATAATTTCATTCTTTGATCTATATCAAGAAATCTTCTCATGTTCTGCTTGCAAATTGTCACAAACTCAAAATTCAAAATTTCAAGCGTAGTTCACAGAATTGAGAGTTGCTCACTGTAAACTCAATGTTCAACTCAATGTTCAGATTCTGATGCTCAACTTGATGCAATTGTGAGAGTGCTATTGTGACTTTCTTTACGTTAACTAACATTAATTGGAGTTGTAAATTGATGGAGATATTCCATGTTGAAGCATTACCATGAGCAAGTGTCATAGTCACAACCAATAGTGGCCGTGAGGGATCACAGTCACTGTCTTAAGCAATTCCTCTTCCTTCCTCTTTATATATATATATATATATATATATATATATATACTTCTAGCTTGCTTTGGTTGTAGTGCTGTTTGTTTGCTCAAGTATTAGCTCTGCCCGACTATAGCCTTGGTCATAGCTAATTCTATGGTGACGACTTATGGTCATGGCCACTGTGTGTGTCTTCTTTTCCCTTTTTTTTTATTCTGATACTTGATTTGATGAATCCTTTTTGATGCATGTATGATGGTGCTTTGAGCTTCACTCTTTGTAAACAATTTGATAGAGTTTATTCGCCATATCCAAATAGTGAGCATGGCAACTGCCACTGCCATCACTGATAATGGAGGTCCACGGTCACTGCCAAGACCCTTTTCTTTCTCTTTGTTTGCCTCAATTTTTTCTTGCATGAGGTGCAAAGGATTGTGGATATCCATTAGGGATAGCACAGAGACCTTGGGGTTCAAAAGGATTATGGATATCCATTCTTCAAGTAAGCTCTTTCTAGGGAGATGAATGCCTTTGATTGATCATTAGACTTCTCCTCCCACTGTTGGACTTGGTGAAGCATACCCACCTGTCTTACTGACAGTCACACACACTTGGCCTTTTGTGATTTGTGGAAATGTAGGGGGTTGGGAAGTGACAATCGGCTTGACTTTTATCATTGTGTAAGGAATAGCTTAGTCACCAAGCCTCTGTGGGAATTACATGGGATTTGATTTGCAGTAATTTGCTTGGTTGCTGGCATGAAACAACGTAGACTTTGACCACCATAGCTTCTATAGAAATTGCTTCACAGTTCAGCAAACCGAATAGCCACTGTGGGAATTATGGGGGATTAGTTTGTAGTAGTTTGTTTGGCCACTGGCATGACACAATATAGACTTAACCGCCATGATTTATATAAGAATTGTTTCATGATTCAGGAAACTGAATAGCCGCAAGGGCCATTACTTTTGCTTTTGATGAGAAGGTTACTCCCCTTAGGTCGCAATAAACATGAGAAGTGTAAATCAACCCGGATATGAGCAGTCATTGAAAGAAACCGATGAAAATATGATGATCCTCCGGTCAAGTAGTTGAATGTAGCTTTGAATGAGCTGTTGTTTTACATTGTTTTTCTCTACTACAACTACCAAGGCTAATAAATTGCCGATCACGTGGTTGAATGTAGTTTTGAATGAGATGTTTTACATTGTCTCTCTCTACTACAACTTCCAAGGCTGATGAACTACCGATTGCATGGTTGAATATAGCTTTGAATGAGACGTTTTACATTGTCCTTCTCTACTACAACTTCCAAGGCTAATTCACCCTTCCTTGCCTTTTTTTATACCAACCGAGATATATGATTTGAGTCACTTTAAATGATGTCGACTATCTCTATATGGGAAGCTGACGGATACAATATCGCCTTCCGATCATTAATGATGGTTGATGATCTTTAGTTTGAAATTAACTTTGCAAAGCAATATTTCCTTTATTAGCTCTGTATATACTGACAATAGTGCGTTGTCGATCACACAAGAATGTCTAATGGTCCCATCATAGCAAATTACCACACGAGACTTTGTTTTGCTAAAATTTGCTAGAGATGCCATCTTATGAATGTGTAAATCCTTCAATCGGCTTTGAATTTGAGTTTAAGAGACAACATTCTCCAATAATTGAAAGTAAGTCTAATAAAACCCCAGGGAATGGCCAAGTAATTCCCAATAGACCAACAGCATTTACTTTTGTTTCTAATCCTTTAAAATTGATGTTGCTTTTTGTTGTTCTTCTTTAAACATGCCATGCACTTTCAAATGCTTTAGATGTTGTAGATAACTGTTGTCACACATTGCTTGTATTGTGCATGCATGTTTAGCATTGGATACTACAATTTTTGTGCTCGAACACGAATTCATTGCCCCCTGAAAGGTCTTAAGGTTCTCGAACACCTATTTGGACTAGGAGCCTCAATTCTGGGACTTAAGTGTGCCTTGATGCTGGTCTCAGAACTGAGTATTATTTTCTCCTTTTGGCTTTCCGCTAAGGGGAGATGCTGCCAAATTTTTGGTAGAATAGAATTCCATACCTTAGTTATTTCCGTTGTTACTGATATTTTCCTTCTCATTTGTTTGTTTTGCAAACAGAAAAGGCAACGCGCCTGCAACCGCAACTGCCGGGGCATCAAAAAGTCGTGCGAAGGGTAAGACTGCAAGTGAATCCAATCCGAAAAATTCGAATGAAGTATTTGATGTTAACTTGCAAAATCAGAGAACCAAAGCTCTATCACAAAGGAACTAGTACACGTACTGGTGTTTGGCGAATAACACCAATTGAGAGAATAATGACAAGGTGAGCTTTAAAAAACCACATCATATATTTGGAGATGCCACAAAGGAGAATGTGAAGCAGCATGTTGACAACATGCAGTACCGCTATGTAAACTCAACGGGGATTTCTTGTGAATTAACCACTGTTTGGTCTGTTAGGCAGTATCTAACAATAATGTCAATGGCTCCAATGATCCCGGAAAAAATGATCCATTTTTGTGGATAAAGCACCACATCCATTTTAAAACTGGTAAATTCATGCATCAGCCTCCATATTATTTCATAAAGTACCCAAGGTCTGAAGTAGAGGCCATAGAACCATACACTTTAAATCTTAAAGGGGTAATCGTGCTTTCACAACTTAGGACAATTGGGCTTGGTATCCACATGGGGGACGGGAGTGCCTGGCTCGGCGAAAGACACCAGTCCTGTGGGTGGTTTAACTGCATTGGGGATTGGCAAGGCTGGGTGACTGCGATTAAGCATCATTATGCAAAAGATTTGAAAGCAATTGGAATTTTTGACACTGTAAATGCCACCACACAGAAAGTCCCGTGCGAGAACAAGAACATCTACAGGGCTATTCTGGAATTGTTCTGCCCAGCAATTGGTACCTTCATTACTCCGAATATGGAACTGTAATTTTCTTTATTGGAAGTAAAGAAGATTTTTTGTTTGGCACCATATGGTGAGATCTATGATGAAACTATCTTACCCGATGAAGAATTGGCTACCATGGATGATGAGTTCTAAGCTACATATTATCTCCTTTTCGTGCTTGCAGATTCAATTCAAATAGCCAGCTGCAGTCGACGTAAAGTTGTCCAATGAATGAGTCAAGTGAAGAGCATTATGAGTCCTTTCTTCATAAATCAGGGCAGATACTTTACACGAAAAGAGGTGATCCCCAGTGAGGACCTAGAGAAGGACCCAACAATTGTTTATCATGCGAATCCGGACTTCCAACCATACATTTTTGGCAAGTACCTGGACTTAAAAAAGAAGTGTTGGCTCACCACATTCTTAGTCGCATGGTTGTTCGAAGTTCTTTTTCCGATTCCGGAAGTGACTTTAGGCCGGGTTGCATATATCCGATGCTCAAAATGGCCTTTGGACATAGTCTCGCCTTGGGCCCAACTTTCATATCATATATGCTAACCAAGTTGAAGCTATTGGATTTTACCGTCAAACAGGGGAAGTCCTTCAACCAAAATTATGCTGAGGATCTGCTATACACCTGGTTCACATATCATTGCAACGGTCTTCATTCACACAGCGGTGCACCAAGAAGTATCTTCATGGATGGTGTAGTAGGCAATAGCTGTTTGATTAACACTTATTCCATGACTGACTAATGCCAACATTTGTGTAACTTCCACAATTATGTTACTTCTTGCAACGCTGTACCCAACATCGAAGTTCGAACTCGCATGAGAAATGCTGTGGAACCATCGATTAACAAAGTTAGAGAGGGTGGTCGAGATGTTGTCTTGTCAGATGAAGAAAAAAACTGGTTCTTGAGCTTAAGGCCTGTAGATCTGGTATAGAGGAAGAATTCATATATCAACATTCAACCTTATATACCTGCCAAGTTCTGCAGATAATTTGATTTTCATCAAGCTGTTGTGGGAGCACCAGGCTGGATTCAAGCAAGCATTGGATCTTTACAAGATGCCTGAAATGCTTAGGAACTTTATTAAGCGCTTGACACTAGAGCTCGTTTTGGCTACCTCCGCCTTCCAAATCCTGGATACATGAATGGCTTTGCCCAATGGTATGCCAAAAGCACCATTGCCATTGTAAAGACATGCACAAGCAATCCCTTCATTAAATGTCATGCTTTTGCTACTTCAAAAAAAGGAGAAAAGGCAGAGAAAGATCGTTTCAACGTAGAAAATTTTGAACATTAGCTGTATGATGGCAATAAATGGCGAATTAGCATGGTGGCCTGGTCTGATATCTACCGAGCTCACCGCTCCTTAAAAGGTGAGGAAGATGGAAGATTCATGCTTCTCCTAATGTGCCTGCAACGAGGATGCAACGGGCTGTGGATGAGAATTTACAGAAAAGCGTGAGTTTTACTGAGATCAGGCGAGTAGGTAGAGCTGCATTGGACTTTGGACCTGCTTCTCACTCTGTTAGAACCAAAGTTTTAGTAGGAGAGCAAACAAAGCAGTTTGAAGAAAAGCAGTCCATTATGCATGCAACTGCTGAGGCAGACCTTGCTCAGTGAATTTTGTCAAAGGCTACTACTACTGCTCTCATACCAATAGAGACACATGCAGATCCAAGTCTAGCAAAGGTAGTTTAGTTGGAGAAAGCAACTGCCGGGGCAAGGCTACCTATTACAATGCCAACAAAACCCCTAGCAAGTCCGGTTCTACATAAGAAGCTCAAAGCCATATGCTCGAAGCTAGTAACCCGAGCACCAGTCAGCAAAGAGGCTTCTTCAAAGAAGCGAAAAACTGAAAGCCCTGGAACTCGTCACCCTCAAAGGCTAAAAGCTGGTAACACTTCTATACTTTGTTGTAAACTATTACTTTCTCATTGATTTTTTTACTCTTGTCTTTGATGTTTACACTTTTCCTTTTTATTTTATCAGTTCAAACCTTAACTGCTGAAGCGGTTTTAAGGCAAGTGGCCGAAATTGTTGAAGATTATGCCTCTGACGAAAGAGGTGAGGGAAAGAGCAGTTTTGATGCTCCCACGACCAAGGACTGAACCAATTGTGACATCAATATTAAGTTTGACTTTGAGAAGGATATATTTGATCAAGCAATAATGTTTAAGTCTAGGAGAAAGGTTGCGGCAGATATTCCGGTAGAATTCATTGCTGTAGAGAAATCTGGCAATGATGTGGGCAACACTGCTACTGCAGATAAGGTAACTTGTAGCGATGTACCCATGGAGCCACGGGATGCTGTCCCTTAAACCGAGCAGCAAAAGATTCCTTTTGAGATTCTTGAAGGGCCGGCTATTGGAGCCTTAATGGAAAAGGGAAAAATCCCAATTACTGCTGAAGGAATTCTGATGGATCCAACTTCTGAAGGTAATTTTTGGCTTGATTTATTTGGAATTGAAAATGTTATTCCAACATCTGTGATTTGTTTTTAGTCATTCCTTTTTCAAGTACGCAAACAGAAGAGAGCATGCCTAATATACTTTCCACCTCCGTGAGGAAGCTTTTTGGGTCACCCATTGAGGAACAAGCAAAAAAGAGGATGCTGAAGCTTCAATTAACTTAGATGATATTTCGATTCATAGTGGATACTTTGAGGCATCGCCGAGCAGCACCCTAAAGAGTGACCTGCAGTGCTTCGTGGAAGGCTTATCTTCAGATTCGCCAGCAAAAAACATCAACAATGATCCAGAGTTATCATCAACTATTACTGTACTGCCTATTAGCAGTAAGCCAAGGGTTGATGAAGCTGTGGTCATTTAGACAGAACCAAATGCCAAACCAGTTGGTGAAACAAAAAGAGAAGTGGACGTTGTAATGATCCCAGCTGAAGAGGCCATTATATAAAAACCGATCATAATCAAAATAGGTCATTCTGCTTAGAGGAAGTTGGTCTTAGAAGTTGCAAATCCCATGGAAGGAAATGCTCCTGTAACACCCGTCGCTAGTAGTGTGCCTCCAGCTACCGACAGTTTTACACCTCTCAAAGCCATGACTCCTTCAAGGGTTCATTTTAGGGCAGATCAATCATCGCCCATGAAAATTATCGAAGACCTTGCTATTCAGAAGATGTTAGATGAGGGTTCAGCTACTAAGGGTGCAGGATCCCAAAAAGCATTATTGCATGTTACAGTAACACCGCATACAAATAGGGATCCTACGGCCACTCTTGTCTTCACAAGGGTCAAATGACTCACCTTCTTTTCATGAAGAGGCATTGAATATTCATGGAAGTGAGGATATAAATGTTGAGAAGGAAGGGGATGATCGCTCAGGCTCTGAGACTCAGTCAAACTCATAAGAATGAGAGTCGAATCTTTCCACTCCTAAGGAACCCAGTTTGTTTAAGGATATTCCAAAGCCTCAATCTGCCGTAAATTCTACTATGAAGATGGTTATTCATAGCATTTTGGCCACCGTCTTCCAAGGAGAGCTTACTTTTGAGAAGATTCATGGTGCCAAAGCCTTGGCCGATATGCTGATATCTTTTGGTGCTGGAACTGATTTAAGCACCCTTCGTGATGCTTTTGTCCTCTTTTTCAATGAACTTAAAGAAAAAGTTACCTAGGACAGGAGTGTTGATCATGCCAAAGTTTTTCAAGATGAAGTTCTAAGGCATAAAGTTTAACTGGCCACAGAGATTAAGAGCACCAAGGAGGAAATATGGGTGGTAAGTCAGAGCAGGCCAAGATAACACAGGAGCTAGCTACGCGTGTGGCTGAGCATGAAATATACAACAACAGATCACCGTGTTGCAGCAACAATTATCTTCCATGGAGAATACTATTGAAGACTTGAAGAAATTTATTTCAGAGGGCAGCCGGCATAGAGATGATTTCTTGCCCATGCAGAAGCGAAGTGCACGGTTTTAAATGATCTCATTCAGTCTCTGGAGAGAGAATTGAATATTAAACTAGATGAGATTGACATTAATACCGTCGTGCCTACTTATGCAAGCTACAAAGGATGTACCCTGATGGAAGGCGTGCTAAACGTGAAGGACAACTAGAGAAGTCCCTGGAATAAGACTCTCTGCTGCAGTTCCTATCTTACGTCTTCTTTTCTCTCTTTTTTTTTATTTTGATTATCTCTGGGGGCCACGTATACACTAACTTCAGTTTTTGTATTAAAACTCTGAATGACTATCAATGGAAATTTCATTTTGTTCCACTTCTACTTTGTCATTAGCATGAGTGTTTGGTTTTATCTTGTGTGAATGTTTGACGTAGTTAATATGGATGGTTTGTTTGGTTTGATTTTTTCATACTTGTATAAAGGTGTGGTTTGTGATTTTTTAAATCCACAAATCAAAAATAAGGGAGTCATATAGATGGACATTATCCAGTGCTCATGTGTGAAGCTTTCTCCGAGGTCCATGACTTGATCCTTTTTCGTGTCGAAAGGGGTCAAACAAAGTGGATGTTATCCGGTGCCCATGTGTGAGGCTGTCCTCATTATCCTTGACTTATTCCTTACAACAAAGATATGGTTTTGGTTTTTGTTTAGATTTTGGCTATACAGTATCTACAAAAAGACTTATTCTAACCGAAGGTAGTCATATATGGTCTGCAAAAAGACTTGTTCTATACAACTAAGGAGTAGCTATATGGGGTCTGCAAAAAGACTTATTTCACATAGCTGAGTTTTGCTATACATGGTCTGCAAAAAGACTTATTATATATAGCAGGATATTACAAGGGATCTTGTAGGGACATTATCCAATTACGAGAGGGTTGACTAGAAGGGCCAATGGGTTTTGTCCTCATAGTCATTTTGTACCAGTTTGAGGGATTTTGGTTACGAGTCATAAGTTGTGAGGCTCAAAACTAGAGGATTTTAGGAGTGAAAATGTACACTGTACACAGTTTGGGTGTGTTAATAACATTCAAGGATAGTATTTCTTAAAAAGTTTTCCATTGATAAGCATCATGCATATGTCTCCTCCAAGTGTGAGAAGTGCATAGGCCCCATTGGAGAAGAACTTATCGACAACGAAAGGTCCTTTCCACTTGGATTCAAACTTATCTTTTGACAGGTGTGTGGTGAACATGGGCCTTTTAACTGCAAGGACTAAGTTTCCTTTTTGTAAGCTCTATATTTAATCTTTTTGTTGAATGATCCAACCATACGAGCTTAATATAATCCGGTGCTTTGTCGAGCAGTAAGCCTTTTCTCATCAAGGCTTTTCAACTCTTAGAGTCTGAGTTTGGCATTCTTTTCTTCAGTGTATTTGTTTATCATAGCTACCAGAAGAAAAGGAAGTTGAATTTCCAAGGGTATTACAACTTCACAACCATAAACCAAGGAATATGGTGTTGATTTGATTAGACCACGAACTGTAGTTCTAAAAGCCCATTAAGCTTCAGGAACTTTGGTACTCTAACTCTTTTTATCATCAAAGACCATTTTCTTTAAAATTTTGCAAATACTCTTGTTGAAAACTTCAACAAGTCCATTAGCTGCAAAGTTATATGTCATAAACAGACAGCATTGGATCTCGTACTTGTCACAGAATCTGTAAAATTTGCCGTTATTAAATTGAGGACCATTATAATGATATAGATGTTTAAGCACTCCAAAATGACAGATGATATGAGTCTTCAAGAAGCTGAGGACTGTATCTGTTTTGACTTCGACAAGAGGTACTGCTTCTGCCCATTTGGAGAAGTAATCCATCGCAGCCAGAATGAATTGATGACCACATTTTGATGGTGGACTAATTTTTCCAACTATGTCCATTCCCCAAGACTCAAATGGCCAAGAAGTGGATGTAAGATGTAGATATTCAGGAGGTTGATGAATGTAATCACCATGAACTTGACATTCATTATATCTTTTAGCAAAATTGATGGCATCAGACACCATGATAGGCCAATAGTAGCCTAGCCTTCGAATTTGATCATGAAGCTCTAGTCCAACTGGTGAGCACCACATAGGCTAGAATGAACTTCTTTGAGTACTTACTTTGCTTCTTTTAGTGACAAGCAATGGAGAAGAATTCCATCATATGATTTGCAATAAAGAGTTTGAAAGCAAATCGAAGTGGAATTTTGGAGCTCATCTTTGAATACTAGTTCTATCTTTAGTATTCTCTGGTAGCACTCTATGAAGAATGTAATCAATAAAAGGATCTCTCTAATCTCTGAATGAATTTTGAAAAGATGAAATCCGATTTTTAATCCAATCAAAGTGTAATCTGCAACTGCTTTATGGGTGACGACCAAAACTAGCTAGTGCATCTGCTTTGACATTCTGATGTCTCAAAACATGGTGAAACTCAATTAGACTAAATCTCCATTTGAGTTCACAAGCTTTGTTGAAGAAGGGAATCAAGTCAAGTTTCTTCACTTCATACTCGAGATTCATTTGTTTGATCACAAGTTGTAAGTCTCTGTAGACTCCAAGCATATTGATGCTTGTTTTCCGGGCTAACTCAAGACCCATAATCAATGTGGTGTATTCTACTATATTGTTTGAACATGATTTGATTAATGAAAAAAAGTGAGGAACATAGAATCTTTCTAGACCACAGAAAATAATTCTGACCCCTAAAACTGGCTCTCCTAGCTCATTAGTTCAGGAAGCTCGATCAAAATGCATGATCCAGTGTAAATCTGGATCAATGGTGGGTTTCCATAATTGTTCAATGGAGAAGACCAGCTCATTAGGGATATTATCTATGAATTCAGAATTTTCCAAAAGTGGATGTTATGCCTGAAAATCAGCAAGAGCTTGTCCTTTTACAGCGTTTGTAGGGGTATATCTAATATCATATTGAGAGAGAAAAATGGACCATTTAGCCAGACGATCACTTAGTGCTTCAGCTTTTGTCACCAGTGTCTTCAATAAATTGATGTTAGAAACTAAGTACACCACATTGGAGAGGATGTAGTGACATAGTTTTTGTATTGCAAACAGCAATGCAAAACATTCTTTCTCCACTGGATGATAATTATGTTCAACACCAATCAGCATCCTTGACAAATAAAAAAGAGCCACCTTTTTACCTTCATCATTCTTTTGAGCTAATAATGCCCCCCGAGAGTGATTAAGAGCTCGCGTATAGAGGATGAAAGTTTTACCTGGAATTGGAGCTAAAAGAACTGGTAGGTTTGTGAGATACCGTTTGATATCTTGAAAAGCATCCTCACAAGTTTTATCCCATACAACATCTACTCCTTTCTTCATCAATCTAGAGAATGGTTTGCATTTTCCAGACAAGTTTGAAATGAACCGACAGATGTAAGCAAGTCTGCTTTGCAATCCCTTCAGTTCTTTAAGAGTTTTTGAAGAGGGCATCTCCAATATGGCTTTGACTTTAACTGGATCTAGTTCGATGTCACCTTTGCGAACCACAAATCCTAGAAACTTTCCAGATGAGACTCCAAAGAAACACTTCAAAGGATTCATTCGAGGGTTGAATTTTCACAACCTTTCGAAAATTATGTGAAGATCAACTAGATGATCTGATTTCTACTAGCTCTTGATTACCTAGTCATCGACGTAACATTCGACAAACCTATGTTGCATGTCCTTGAAAATTTTCATCACTGCCCTTTGGCATGTGGCTCCGGCATTTTTGAGACCGAAAGGCATGACGGTGTAGCAATATATACCAAAGGGAGTTCTGAAGGAACTGTGCTTTTTGTCCTCTTTGAACATTTTGATTTGATTATATCCTGAAAACCCATCCATGAATGACATCCTTTCATACCCAAAAGCATTGTCAAGCATGATTTCTGGTATGGGCAATGGGCTTTAGGACAGGCTTTGTTCAGATCTCTGAAGTTGATACATACTTTGATTTGCCTACTCTTTTTAGTGATTGACACTATATTGGTCAACCAAATGGGGTGTTGCTCTTCATGAATGAAGTGAACATCTCTGAGCTTTTGAACTTCTTTTTTCTATTTTATCCATGATTTTAGGTTTTGTCCTCCATTGGTCTTGCTTTACAAGTTTAGCATCATCTACTATGTTCAATTTGTGCACAGAAATCTCTGGATCTAGACCTGGCATTTCTGCGTAGGTCCATGCAAAGCAATCCATGAACTCTCACAAGAAACTCATATACACATCAAGTTCTTTTCCTTTGATTTGAAAACTTACAAAGGTAGGTTAGGGGTTTTCTAGGGTTCCCAAGTTTATTTGTTGCACTTGGTCCTCAATTGGAGGCTCGGAAAGATGGGATTCCACAGCATTTTTAGAACTTTCCAACTCCGCCAAACCTTCTTGAGTTTCATTTGGAGGTTTAAGCCAAGGCCTGATCCTTTTCCATGGATTCGGTTTTTTAAACTCTTTAGCTTTTACATCAGAGGCTAAACATTCCCAACGAGTGTGTTGAGATGGATGCATTTCTTCATTGAGTTTAGGAGGCCAATATTCAGTGATTTGTGATATAGTGTCATCATCATCACTTGCCCCCTCCGGATGCTGAAAAGTGGCCCAATCAATAGGATCTTGGAAAGCAACAGTTTCATAAGAGATATTTGAGTCATACCTTTCGGTGAAAATTACAAATCTTGCTCTGAAATTTTGATTTAACCAAGGAACATTACTGTAGGGAACATATCCTATGCAATGCCACAGTTGTTCAATTTTGCATCCCCTTTGGAGATCTTCCTTCATTTTTGGAGTGAATACGTCCAAAGGAATCTGTACCCCATTTACACTCAATCCAAGGCCTGTGGGCTTCTTAAGATTATACCTCATGTTCTTCATCATATTGTGGACCAAGGGATTGTAAATGTCAAGCCGTATTTTCCAATCGTTAGTGATCTTGTCGATAAGATCAAAAGTAGGGCATCTTCAGCTCGATGGAGAATAATTGGATGCTCGTATTGCTTGGATGGAGGCACGAAGAAGCAAGAACCTCCAAAATCATAAATTTGAGATGGAGTGGGCCATGGCAAAAATGGAGGATCCTAGCAATGCTATGGAGTGCACTAAAGTATCTATCTTTTTAGTGTCCTCAGAGTCTAACTCAGAATATGAATCTCTAATTATTGAAATAACATGCACTGGCGCGTCTGTCTAGACCTCCCACGCAGATGATAGAGTGCCACTTCGAGAGATGACATAATTTGAGACATCTCATCAAAGGATTGAAAGTCCATTGCCATAGTCAAGCTGCAGAGGGCTACCCGAAAACCTACCCAGTATAGATGAATCCATGTGGAGTAGTGTTCGGGATTCTCATATCCTTCAGCTAAGCGGAGCCATCTATTAATATATCTGAAGGATAGTTCACTTCTTTGTTGTGATGTTAGCACAAGCTAACTGAAAATGATAAGGAAACCAAGCCTCATATGTGACATTCCCTAGTAGAAGAAGGTACATCATTGCTTTCTTGATTAGAATCTGAGTTGCCAACCAAGGAAACTACATTTGTCAAGTACGAGAGCTTTTGATATCCTGGAGCAGGTGGTTCACCATTCTGAACAAGTGCTACATACATAGCTGGGTTACGTACCTTACTAGTGTGGATGACAATACCTGATTGCTTTGTTCTTGATGGCTTCATGGATATGACCAGAGGTTGATCTGATTTTTTGATTTCAGATTTTACTTTGATCACCAAAGGGGCTTTGGTATCCACAAACTTGACCGCGGACTTTTTCGTGGATTGGAACTTTCTGACAGGATCAAATCCTTTTTCAAATCTTGGATAGGTTTTCCCTTCTACTGAAATAGTAAAAAGTTCTGCGAGATTATCATCCACTAGAGAGCTTTTTGTATCTCACTTAGACTTTATAGGTCTTTCCTGATACATGGCTATATCAGTGAAGTAGACCTCCTTCCTTTTGAATGGCTTTTCGTCCGTAAAGACTCAATGTATTTTACCCTCATCATCAATATATTTGAGACATTGATGGAGAGTAAAAGGTGCTATGGCATAATTATGAAGCCATCGCCTTCCCAAGAGGATATTATAATAAGCACGAGTCTTAACCACGTGCAAAGTGGCTTCTAAGGTTTAAATCTCTCAACTGAAATCGAATTCAAATCTTACCAATCGAATCTTGGACTTCCCCATCATAGCCTTGAATAAATATATTTGTAGCAGATAGCTTGCTCACCGGGATACCAAGTTCCTAAAGAGCTGTAATTGTGACGAGGTTCAGAGCTAATCCTGGGTCGACCTGAACTCTCAAAGCAAATTTCTCTTTGATGTAGGCCATGAAATAAAGTGGCCTTGTGTGCTTCATATCGCCTAAGAGAATATCATCTTTGGTAACAGAAATAGTGGCTTTAGAAGCATTATGAATTAAAAGAGATTCCATGCACTGCCTTTGAGGTGTTTTGGATTTTGCCTTCAGATAGTTCTTCTCAATCTGATGAACTTGTGCTACATGAGCTTGATTGTTTACATCCAAAGCCTGTAAAGCTCATATGAAGTTGTTGCAAGTCTCCTCAGACATCTGCAAAAGATAAAAATTGTGAAGTCGTGCAAGTATGTATTTGAGGTGTTTAACAACATCAGACGTGAATGGCTTTAGTGGTCTTGCATTAGTATTTACATCTGAAAAAGCTACATTTACATTGGTGTTATCCCCTGAAGGGTTTACATAAGAAGAAAAAGAGGGTCTATCATAGTTAACCCTATAGTTACGACCGGAACAAGTGTTGTCGTTGACTATGTTACTTCGGTCGATTTCTGGATAAATATCTCTTTTTATTGCATTAATTTCTTTAGGTTCAACAAAAAGTTGACTAACTTCTTCCAAGCTTGCTTCTAGATTTACATTGTCAGGAGTGATCTGAGATGCTTGGAGTTCATCAGTAGTAGTACTCAGAATCACCAAAGCAAGAGCCAATAGTATCTCTTCTTTGGAGTCAAAGATATTATCTTAATCTTGAACTTGAACTTGGAAAACTTCCTGAGGTGCGGCAGGATTACCAATGCTGAGGTTATTGTGTTCCTTTGTCAACTCGGGCTCATTAGTTAGGTCAAGCACAACCAAGTGAGTGCTTGGTTCAGCATTTGCATTCAGAGGGGTTGAATCCAAGGTTGGTGCAGGAGGAACATCTGGTGCAACGATTACTGCATGCAGACATGAAGGCAATGCATGCTGTTGCTGCGGTTCATCATGTTTAACCAGTGGCAAGGGGTCTGGATGAATTTCTGGAGTTAGTGGAAAAGGAGGAGGGTCATTCGACCAGCCACTTATACTCAGTCTGTATATATCATAAAGGACCACCAACAGCATATTAAGACCATGCTTGATATTGAGTGTATTCATCTCAAGATTAAAAGTTTGTTCAAAACTTTCATTTTTGTCGAAAGGGTACTTATCAACAAAGTAGTCATCAATCCACTCATCATTTTCGAGATTAGAAAGTCTGACTAATCTTCCTCATGATTCGAGTTAGGAGGTGTGCCATCCCATGATATCCAGTTACAACTGGATATTGATGATTCTTCCTCATCCTTTGGCATTAGAATAATGACGTCAGCCAAAATAAAATGACCCTAGCTGGTTTGGAAGGTTTTTTTGAAATTGACGCTTTAACCACCTTTTCCTTCCTCTGCTTAACTTGTTTCTCTTGTTTTTCTTGTTTAGCCAAGCAATTCTGGGCAGCTGTCTAAGGTAGCGTTTGGTTCACTAGAATGATTTTTGGTAGGAATGGAATGGAGACTGGAATGAGTCTAGAATGGAATGAGGCAGGAATAGTAATTCCCATTCCAACGTTTGGTTGGACAAAGGAATCAATCTAGTAATAGGATTTTCATTCTAGTTCCTGTGTTTGGCATGCTTGAATGATGCCAGGAATGGAATAAAAATTACATAAAATTGACCAAAATACCCCTGGAATGAGAGGTTAGAGACGAAGAGAAAGGAGGTTAGGTCTTATGATTGGACATCTCAGGTCATACTTGAATGATGCCAGGAATGGAATAAAAATTACATAAAATTGACCAAAATACCCCTATAAAAATTACATAAAATTGACTAAAATACCGCTAAAAAAATTACATAAAATTGACCAAAATACCCCTAGAATGAGAGGTCAGAGACAAAGAGGAAGGAGGCTAGGTCTTATGATTGGACATCTAAGGTTTTGTTTGATGAAAGAGTCATTTTGGACTCAAAGGAAAATTACAATGGAATGGAATGGCCATTCCTCTACCCCCCCAAAGGAATGGTGATTCCCTTGTATAAAGGAATGGTGATTCCTAAAGTAATGGTCATTCCGCCGCTTTTTCACGAACCAAACGTGGGAATGATCATTCCAACAGAATGACCATTCCATTCCGACCTTCATTCCAGCAAACCAAACACTACCTAAAGGTTTTTGAGTTACCTTTTAACTTTCCTTCCTTTTGCAGGTGTGGGTTTGGTTTTCACCTTCTCCCAGTCTTCATTTGACATTTGGAGGTTTTTAAGGAGGTGGTTTGGAGGTTTTCACATTGAAGACCTCCTATTTCTTTTTTAATTTTGGAGCAGTCAATTTTAGAGGGGTCAGCTCTGCATCAGTAGCTACCTCAACCAACTAGGTTAGAGATTTAGTTTTATGACTAAGTATGATAGCCTTGATCTCTGGTCGTAAATTGGTTTTGCACATTTCAATGGTAGCCCTTTGAGATGGTTGTTCTAAGCATTTGTAAGACAATGCTCTCCATCTATTGATAAAGGCCTGTGCAGTTTTATTATCTCCCTGCTTTGTACTACTGAGCATGGTGAAGGTGACTGTCTGATCTTCCTCCCGCAAATGGAGTAAGAACTTCTCTTCTGTGATGGGCCATGTCGTGAAGGAAAGTTCTGGTAATTGTTTATACCAATCAAAGGCAACTCCTTTCAAGGTGCCAACGAACAATCTTATTTTTAGTGCATCCAACTCTGGCGGGTTTCCCATGAGAGATTTGAAATGGATAATGTGTTGATAAGCTGACCCCTTTCCAAGATAAAGCTAAAAAGTCAGAAGTTTATAATTTTGTGGAAATGGAACCATATCAAATTCCAGAGAATATTTGGGTGTAATATCCTTCCTTTTCATCCTGGTCTCCAGTTTTGATTTTGTTAGTATCTCTTCAACTTCTTTGAAGGTTACATGCTTTCAGGATTTACGTGAAGACCAAGGATTGACAAATAGTCACCACAGTAGAACCTGCAGCTATTACCTTGTCGATTCGAGACTTAATTTGCACTGCGAACAGGCCAATTTTAGTAGCGTTCCTCCTAATCGTTACCTATTCTTTCCTGTCAGCAAACAGAGAATTGACTGGAGCTTCAATTGGACCACCTAATTTATCTGCCAACATTTTCAACTGGACAGTCAGGTGATCACTCTTAGCTACTTATTGCTTAACGACATCACTGACATCATCTTCCTGAGTTTCACCAACATCTTCTTCGCTTACGTCTTTACTTCCACTTGCATCTTCAATTATATCCTTACTAGTCCCACTCCCTTCAACCATGAATATAGTATACTAACGGGGGTAAGAGGATGTTAATGTAGGTAGAATGGATTGATTATCTTCTGTGTCCAAGATAGTGATAAGATCCTCATCAGAGTCTATTTCGACATGCCCCTCATAAGTCCTGCCCAAATGGGAGTTAGAGTCAAATTCCTATGATAGAGTCCGAGCTATACTCCAAGTGACTCTCCTGGTTGAGCTTGGTCCCACCATGCATGACGAGGTCATGTCCGGATCCTCTTCTTTAATCACCCATTTTTGAGTGATCGTGCACTATGACAGCTTCTCGGGGTCACTGTGGAAATTGACACTTCTACATGTCAAAATAAGCTCAAACTTAGAGGAATACCTTCAAATAAATTCAAAGACTATCCTTCAAAATTTCAGAGCATTTGGACGTCATTTGGACCCAAACTCAGTTTAGATGGTTATCTACTAAACTCTATGGGGTCACCGTACAAAGTGACACCTCATGAAGATCAAATTAATTAAAACTCCTTGAAAGAGCTCAAATTATGCTCAAAGGAAGCTCTCCAAAATTTTAGGTCAAATGAACATCATTTGACCTAAGGTCTACAAACATATCAACTTTAGGTTAGTGACCCATAAGCCATGGGGTCACTAACCAAAGTTCTGCTTCCTGATGTCCAAAATTGATGAAATCTGGGCACAAAGTTTCAGTCATGCGCAAGGGAGATTCTACAAATTTTCAAGTCAAGAGGACTTCGTTTGCTCCTACTTCCACTGCAAGTCAGCTTAAAAGTCAATGACCCCCGAGCCATGAAGGTCACTAGCCAAGATCCTGCTTTTAGGGAGCCAAAGTTGATGAAATTGGGAATGGAGATTAAAGTATATTCAAAATGAATTTTCCAAAGTTTTAAATCAATTGAACGTCATTCAGGCAGAAAACAAGCTAACTACCTCCAGTGTGAGATAAATAGTGACTTAGAACGTGCAACAAGTGAGTCACTGATCGAAATCACACTTCCACAAGTCCAAACTGCATGAAATTTAGATTGACACTCTAAGATACCCCTGACATTAGTCCCTCCAAGTTTCAAACCAAAATGAAGTCATTTGGGCCTCAAACAACTTAAAGAAAGGCCCATTTTCATGAATAGTCAATAGAGGGTTGACGAACTCCAAAAGGTCCAAACGAGCTGAAATTTCTATAGCACACTCAAAATAGTGTCAAAAAGCAACCCTCCAAATTTTGTGAAAATCGGACATTATTTGTGCCCAAATAAGTGAAAACGGGTCACATATGCAAAAGTCCAAAAACAAAA
This sequence comes from Sextonia rubra, assembly GCA_037013555.1. Taxonomy (NCBI): domain Eukaryota; kingdom Viridiplantae; phylum Streptophyta; class Magnoliopsida; order Laurales; family Lauraceae; genus Sextonia; species Sextonia rubra. The sequence goes on from JASUAD010000011.1 coordinate 16,903,663, forward strand.
CCTATGAGTGCTCGTAGCTACAGTCACTAACACCTATGGAGCAGTTCCTACGGTTTTTGGCAGTTTCCTCAACTTCTTTTCGACCTTCAACTCTCTATAGCTCCCAAAAACTACCTCTAAATTCTATAAAAAGGGAGATTTGAACTCTTGGGAGGAGCACAATACACAAACACTCACAAAGAGAATAATTTCCAAAGTTCTAGAGATCAGTTAAGGTTGGAAGCAACTTCACAACAAGATCAAGCAAGCCACGAGTCATTCCTAGTATTCCAGCACAATTCTTCTTCTCCTTCTCACATACTTCAGGTGAGAAATGGTTCAAAGAAGGAGGAGGAGTGTGCGTATTACTCAGAAAAGACGATGTTCAAATGCTATCAAGCATGCAAGGGATGAAATCAATTCCTTTATTCTTCTCACTTGGAAGGGTTCCAGAGTCATCCTAGAGGTTGTGAAAATGCCTCTTTAAGCTTCATTCTGACCTTTGAAAATCATAGGTTCAGAATGACACAACTTTGGCTTCATACAGCACCCTTTTCGGATTTGTACAAAAACGGTTCGTAACCAAAAGTGATGATCAACAAAGGTTTTGATCAATTCCATGGTCAAATTCAGCCCTCTTGATGGTCATTCAACACTCCAAAGATAAAAAAGAATGAGTTTCAGTACCCTAAAACTGTCACAAAAGTAAAATAGAAGAAAAAAGAAACATGTAGTTGTCATTTCGGCCACTGCTTACTAGTGACTGTGAGCCACGGTCACTGGTAGGGGGCCAATGACCGGGGGTCACTACTTGGTTGTTTTCCCTTTTTATGATTTTTGCTATTTTTCATGCACTTTCTTGTAAAATTCAAGTTTAGATCACATCTAATACTAGAGGGAAGGGTTGTAAATGTTTCAAGACTTATAAATAAACTGCATCCCCGCAGTCAAAGCTTTTAAATCCATGTAAACAAAAGGGAAAATAATAATGAACTGTAGTTATTTCTCATTTTTCTTAATGCTTGAAGTATGTGAATGTTGGACTCAAATTCATTGCATTTCACATCACATTTCGAGCGCGATCAGAAGATTGGCGCTATTTGTGGGAAATTTAAATTCGCTCTAATTTGTGATCAAATTTGACCAAAAGACAAGAAAATTAGCTAAAATGCATGGAAAGTACTGAAAAGTACTACTGTTAACTAATGACTGCAGGAAAAATGCTATTGGTAACTAGTGGCTGCGGGAAAAGTGCTGCTATTAACCAATGACCGCCGGATGCTGTATAAATAACCTGTGACCGTAGGAAGTAATGAAAATTGGGCAATGACCATGGGCCTACGGTCACCACTTACGGTCACAAAAGATATGGATCAAGTACTCAAAGAAGTCCATTCTAGCCTATGCAGTGCTCACCAGGCTAGACCAAAGCTTCATGATAAGATTCAAAGGTTAGGTTACTATTGGCCTACCATGGTGTCTGATGCCATCAGTTTTTCCAAAAGATGTAATAAATGGCAAATTCATGGTATTACATTTATCAGCCACTTGAATATCTATATCCCACATTCACCTCTTCGCCATTCGAGTCTTGGGAATGGACATCGTCAAAAAAATTAATCCACCATCAGAATGTGGTCATCAATTCATTTTGGACGCAATGGATTACTTCTCCAAATAGGTAGAAGCAATGCTTATACAGTCCTCAGTTTCTTGAAGACTCATATCATCTGTCGTTTTGGAGTGCCTAAACGTCTGTATTATGACAATGGCCCTCAGTTCAACAACGACAAATTTTACAGATTCTCTAACAAGTATGGGATCCAATGCTGTCCTTCCACGCCATATAACCTTGCAGCTAATGGACTTACTGAAACATTCAATAAGACGACTTGCAAAATTCTGAAGAAAATGGTCTTTGACAAGAAAAATAGTTGGAGTACTAAACTTCCTGAAGCATTGTGGGCTTATAGAACTACAGCTCATGGTCTCACCAAATCAACACCATATTCCTTGGTTTATGGCTGTGAAGATGTAATCTCCTTGGAAATTCAACTCCTTCTCTTTAGGTAGCTGTGATAAACAAATACACTGAAGAAAGGAAGCCAAACTCAAACTGCAAGATTTACAAAGCCTTGATGAGAAGAGGCTTACTGATCAGCAAAGCATCAAATTATATCAAGTTCGTATGGCTGGGTCATTCAGCAAAAAGGTCAAATATAAAGCTTATAGGAAAGGAAATTTAGTCATTGCAGTTAAGAGGCCCATGTTTTCCACACACTTGTCAAAACGCAAGTTTAAATCCAAGTTGGAAAGACCTTTCATCGTTAACAAAGTCTACTCCAACGGCGCCTACGCACTTCTCACACTTGAAAGAGACAAATGCATAATGCCTATCAATGTAAAACTTCTAAAGAAATAGTACACTTGAATGTCATTGGCATACTTAAATTATGTACAGTGTACATTTTCACTCCTAAAATCCTCTGGTTTCAAGCCTCACAACCTATGACTTTTAACCAAAATCAATCAAACTTGTATAAAATGACTGCTAGGATCAAGTCTTTCGACCCCTCTAGTCAAACTTTTATTACTTGGATAATGTCCCTACAAGACCCCTTATAACATCCTGCTACATAGAATTAATCCCTTTTGCAGACCCTATATAGCAAAACTCAGCTGTGCGGAAAAAGTCTTTTTGCAGACCCCATATATCTAATCCTCAGTTATATAGAGCAACTCTTTTTGCAGACCCTATATGACTACCTTCAATTACACAAAACAAGTCTTTTTGCAGACACTGTATAGCCAAAATCTAAATAAAAACCAAAACCAAATCTTAAACAAAAACAGAACCAAATCTTTGTCCTAAGGAATAAGTCAAGGATCCCGGGGAAAGCCTCACACATGAGCATCAGATAACATCCACTTTGCTTGACCCTTTCGACACCAAAAGAACTGAGTCATGGACTCTAGAGAAAGCCTCACACATGAGCACTGGATAATGTCCACCTATATGACTCCTTATTCTCGATTTGTGGATCCAAAAGATCACAATCACACCCTCATACAAGTCTGAGAAAACCAAACCAAACAAACCATCCATATAAACCACATCAAACATCCATACAAAATCAAACGAAATACTCATGCCAATGACAAAATGGAACAAAATGAAATTTTCATTGATATTCATTTGGAGTTTAATAGAAAAAATGAAGTTAGTGTATACATGGCCCCAGGGCTAATAAAAATAAAAATAAAAATAAAAATAAAAATAAAAGAGAAGAGTTAGATAAGAGCTGCAGCAAAAAGTTTTAGTCCAGGAACTTCTCCAGTTGTCTCTTCACATTCAACACACCTTCCATCAGGGCACGCCCTTTCTAGCTTGCATAAGCGGGTATAGTAGTATTGATGTCAATCTCATCTAGTTTGATATTCAATTCACTCTCTAAACATTGAATGAAATCATCTAAAGTCGTGCGCTTCGCCTCTACATGTGTAAAAAGGTCATTTCTATGTTGATTGTCCTCTGAAACGGACTTCTTCAAGTCTTCAATATTATTCTCCACAAAAGATAATTGTTGCTGCAACACGGTGATCTGCTGTCGTATATTTTCATGCATAGTCATACACACATCTAACTCCTGTGTTGTTTTGGCCTGCTTTGCATTCACCACCCATATTTCTTCCCTGGTGCTCTCAATCTCTGCAGCCAGTTGAACTTTATGCCGCAGAACTTCATCTTGAAAAGCTTTGGCATGATCAACGCTTCTATCCCAGGTATCCTTTTCTTTAAGTTTATTGAAAAAAAGGACAAAAGCATCACGAAGACCATTCAAATCAATTCCAGCACCAGAAGATATCAGCATATCAGCTAAAGCTTTGGCACCCTGAATCTTCTCGGAAGTAAGATCTCCTTGGAAGACTGTCACCAAAATGCTATGAATAGCGATCTTCATGGCAAAATTTATGGCAAATTGAGGCTTCGGAGCATCGCCAAACAAACTGGGCTCCTTAGGGACGGAAAGATTTGACTCCCGCTCTTGTGAATTCGACTGAGTCTAAGAGCCTAAGTGGTCATCTCCTCCTTTCTTAACATTTATACCCTCACCCCCATGAATAGCAAATGCTTCTTCATAGACAGAAGGCGAGTCATGCGACCCTTGTGAAGACAAAGTAGCCGAAGGATCCCTATTTGTACGCAGTGTTACTATAACATTTAACTACGCTTTCTCGGATCCCCCACCTTCAACAGCAAAAGCTTCGTCTGATATCTTTTGCACAGCAGGATCTTCAATAATCTTCACGGGCAATGACTGGTCAGCCCTGAAATGAACTCTTGTGGGTGTCATGGCTTAGGGAGGTGTGAAGCTGCCAGTAACTGGAGGCATGCTACTAGCGAAGTGTGTTGCAAGAGCATCATCTTCTATGGGATTTGTAGCTTCTAAAACCAACTTCCTCTTAGGAAAAGGACCAATTTTGGTTATGATTGGTTCTGTTACAATGGCCTCGTCAGTTGGGATCATTACAATATTAGTCTTCTTTTCTACTACGCCAACATGTTCAATGCTTGGTTCTATTTGAACACCCAAAGCTTCATCGACCCTTGGTACCTCATCAATGCCTGGCATATCAGCAACTGAGGAGGGTTCACTCCATGAGATCTTCAGTCTAAATCTAAATTCACCAAGGGAACCCTACTTGGTTCAAATGCAAGCTTAATGCTAATAAGCAATACAATGAGTGTTGATGATAACTATGGATCATCGATGGTACTTTTGGTTGGCAAATCCAAGGAGAAGCTTTTCACAAACCATTGCAGATCACATTTTAAAGTGCTGCTCGAAGATACTTCGAAATAACCACTATGGATGGAGACATTGTCTAGATCAATCGAAGCTTCTAGACTCTCTTTCCCTGCTGACTCCTCAATTGGTGATTCAATTTGTGACCCAAAAGGCTTTCTCACTGAGGTGGGAGGCACAGCGGGAGTGCTCTTCTCCACTCAGATACCTAAAAAAAGGAGGGGAATGAAAGAGATTAAATCACAATGTTGGAATAAAAACTTCAATTTCCAAATAATCAGGTCAAAGTTACCTTTAGGAGTTGGAACTATGGGAATTCTTTCAGCAGCACTTGTGGTTTCTCCCTCTTCCATTGAGACTTCGATTTTTGGCCCCACCCTAGGAGGACTCTTTTGCTGTTCGGTCTGAGGGACTGCATCTCTTGGCTCCATGGGCACATCGCTATAGGTTACTTCTTTATAGTAACAACATCACCCACATTATCGCCAAATTTCTCCATAGCAATGGACCCTACCGACATATCCATTACAACCTTTCTCTCAGACTCAGCATCATTGCCTGATCAAACATATCTTTCTCAAAATCAAATATGATGTTGATGTCATTATCGATTCGTTCTTCAATGATAAGAGTGTCAAAACTGCTATCTCCTTGATCGCCTGCGTCTGAGGCATAGTCTTCAATAACCTTAGCCACCCTTTTCGCAACTCCCCAAGCAATTGAAGTTTGAGTTGATGAGTTTGCAATGAAAAGTATAAACATCAAAACAAGAGTAAAAAAAATTAAGATAATAATCTCTTACAAAGGAATAGAAAAGTGTTACCAGTTTTTAGCCTTTGGGAACGACGAGTTCTAGGGCTTTTGGTTTTTCTCTTCTTTGAAGGAGCTCCTTTGCTGACAGGGGATCCGGTTACTAGCTTTGAGCGTATAGCTTTAAACTTCTTATGCAGAACTGGACCTGCTGAAGGTTTTGCTGGCATTGTAACAGGTGGCCTTGATCTGGTAGTTGCTTCAATTAACTGAACTACCTCTGTTGAACTCGGAACCACATGTGCCTCTTTTGGCACTGTAGCAACAGTTGTATCCTTCTATAAATTTCAGCGAGCAAGGTCAGCCTTGGTAACTGCACGCATAATGGCCTATTCTTCTTCAAATTGCCTTGTCTGCTCTCCGACTGAAACTTTGGTTCTAACAGAGAGAAAACCAAATCCAAAATCAAGTGCAACTCTGCCAATTGGCCTAATCTTAGCAAGACCTTCGCTCTCCTGCAAATTTTCATCTACAGCCTGCTGCATCGTCGCCACAATCACATTGGGAGGAGGCAAGAATCTCTCATCTTCTTCACCCCTTAAAGAACGGTGGGCTTTGCAGACATCAAACCCAGACACCAAACCAACTTGCCATTGATCTCTATCATATAGCTAATTCTCAAAATTCACTTGGTTGAAACAATCTTTCTCTGCTTTCTCCCCTTTTCATTAAGCAGCCAAAAGACGACATTTAATGCGGGGAATGCCCATATACGTTTGTACAATGGCAATAGTACTCTTGGCATACCATTGGGCAAAACCACTCGTGTATCCAGAATTTGGAAGGCGAGGGTAGCCAAAACAAGCCCCAGTGTCAAGTGCTTGATAGAATTCCCAAGCATTTCAAGCATCTTGTAAAGAACCAGTAGTGCCTAGAATCCAGCCTGATGCTCCCACAATGGCTTGATGAAAATCGAATTGTCTGCAAAACCTAGTAGGTATATAAGGTTGAGTGTTGATATATGAGTTCTTCCTATATACCAGATCTGCAGGACTCAAACTCAAGAACCAACTCTTCTCTTCATCTAACAAGCCAACATCTCAACCACCCTCTTCGATTTTGTCAATCAATGGTTCTACAGCATTTCTCATGCAAGTTGGAACTTCGATGTTGGGTATAGTGTCGTGAAAAGTGACATAACTGTTAAAATTTTGCAAGTGTTGGCGTAAGACAATCAATGAGTAAGTGTTGATCAGACAGCTGCCACCTATAACACCCTCCATGAAGATACTTCCTGGTGCACCGCTGTGTGAAAAAAGACCATTGCAATGATATGTAAACCAAGTATATAGCAAATGCTCAACATAATATCGGTTGAAAGATTTCCCCACTGTAATGGTAAAACCTGACAGCTTCAACTCGAATAGCAAGTAGGCTACAAAAGTAGGACCCAAGGCAAGACTATGTCCGAAGGCCATTCTGAGCGCTGGATATATGCAACCAAGCCTGAAGTCACCACCGAAACTCAAAAAAGAACATCAGACAACCATGCTACTAAAAATTTGGCAAGCCAACACTTCCGCTTCAAGTCAAGCCAACACTTCCTCTTCAAGTCCAGATACTTGGCAAAAATATATGGCTGGAAGTTCAAATCCTCATGATAAATGATAGTTGGGTCCTTCTTGGGGTCCTTGCTAGGGATAACCTCTTTCTACCTAAAACATCCGCCCTTATTTACAAAGAAAGGGCTGGTGATACTCTTCCCCTAACTCGTCCATTGGGCGACTTTGCCTCAACTGGGGCTGGTCATTTGGATTGATTCTTCAAGCGCAAAGAGGAGATAATATGCGGCCTGGAACTTATCATCCATGGTAGCTAACTCTTCACTAGGCAGAATGGGTTCATCATAAATTTTGCCATATGGTGCTAAACCAAAATTTTCTTTACCTCCCATAAAGAAAATCCTAGCTCCATGTTCAAAGTGATGAAGGTACCGGTCGCCGAACAGAACAATTCCAAAATAGCCCTGTAGATGTTCTTGTTTTTGCTAAGGACTTTCTCCGTGGTGGTATTTACAACATCAAAAATTCCAATCACTTTCAGATCCTCCGCAAAATGATGCTTAATCAAAGTCACCCAGCCTTACTAATCTCCAGTGCAATTAAACTATCCACGGGACTGTTGTCTTTCGCCAAGCCAGGCACTTCCATCTCGGTGTAGATACCAAGCCCAACCATCCTTAGTTGTGAAATCATTGTGCCTGATTCAAGATTCAGAGTGCATGGTTCTATTGCCTCTATTTCAGACTGTGGGAACTCCGTGAAGTAATATGAAGGCTGGTGCATGAACTTACCAGTTTTGTAATGACTGTGATGCGTTATCCATAGAAATGGACCTTTCCTTGCTGGATTAGTGGGAGTCATCGACATTATTGTTTGATATCGCCTGACAGACCAAACAGTGGTTAACTCATGAGAAATTTCCGCTGAGTCTATATAGTGATATTGTATGTTGTCGAAAGGATTCTTTACATTCTCTTTTGTGGCATCTACAAATATTTAGCATGGCTTGTTAAAGCTCACTTTATCATTATTCTCCCAAGCAATGTTGATGACTAGATACCAATATGTATACCAGTCTCTCCTTGTCAAGGCTCTAGTTCTCTAATCTTTCAAAACAAATGCATATGCCTCGTTTGGATTTTTTGGGTTGGGGTTACCTGTACCTTTACTCTTAGAATGGCCCTTTGTAGTGCCAGGAGTTGATGCCACAGGTGCTTTGTCTTTTTTGTTTACAAAACAAAGAATGAGAAGAAAATATCAATAACAGTGAAAATAACTAAGGTATGGAATTTTACCGAAATTTCGGCAACATCTTCCCTTGGCAAAAGGCCAAAAGGAGAAAATAATGCTCAATTCTGAGATCAATAATTGGCATCAAGGCACACTTAAGTTCCAGAACTAAGGCTCCTAGTCCAAACAAGTGTTCGAGCACTTTAAAACTTTTTTAAGGGGCAATTGGATTCATGTTTGAGCACAAAAATTGTAATATCCAATGTAGGAAATGCATGTACAATGCAAGCAAGGCATGATAATATCTATATATAGCATAAAGCATAAACAATCTCAAACATGCATGAAAGAACAGCATTTGAAAGTATATGGCATGTTTTCAACAAGGTGAACAAAGAGCAACAACAATTTTAAAGCATTGAAAACAAAAGTAAGTACTATCGGTTTATTGTTAACTACTTTTGGTCACTCCCTGTGGTTTTATTAGACTTACCTATAACTATTGGAGATTGTTTCGCTCTCCACATTCAAACTCGAAGCTGACTAAAGGATTTTCACATTCCCAAGACAGTATATCTAACAAATTTCAACAAACAAAGTCCTAGGTAGTGATTTGCTATGATGGGACCATTAGACATTCTTGTAGGAGATCGAAAACGCACTATTTTCGTTATATATAGAGCTAATGAAGGAAATATTGCTCTACAAAGTTAACTTCAAAAAAAGATCATCAACTATCATCCATAACCGGAAGGTGATATTGTATCCGTTAACTTCCCACAAAAACGATCGGCATTACTCAAAGTGACTCAGATGACACATCTCGAGTCAACATCAGAAAAGGCAAGGAGGTGAATTACCCTTGGAAGTTGTAATTGAAAAAGACAGTGTAAAACATCTCATTCAAAGCCACATTCAACCACTTGACCGAAAGTTCATTAGGCTTGGAAGTTGTAGTTGAGAAAGACAATGTAAAATGTCTTATTCAAAGCTACATTCAACCACTTGACTGGAGGTTCATCTATTTTTATCGGTTTCTTTCGTCGACCACTCATACCTGGGTGATTCATACCTCTCATGTTTATTGAGATTTAAGGGAAATAACCTTCTCATAAAAAACAAAAAGAAGTGTATCGAAGGCATACTCAGCTCTAATTCTCACAAAATCCACAGTGCTCAAGTCTATGCTCACCTCATGATAGTGAATGGGCAGACCACTACAAACCAATCCCTTGTAATTTCCACAAAGGCTGTGGTGACTCAACTTGTTTTTTACGCTATACTAGGAATCAAGGGGGTTGTCACTTCTCAACCCCCTACACTTCCCACAGTTTGCAAAAGCCAAGTGTGTTCTCAGACCATGTCGAGGCTTAAACAGAATAGGTGAGTGTCCTTTCACTAGAATCAACAGTACACGATGTAACGCCTAATGCATCCCCCCAAATAGAGGTAGTTCACTACAAGTTTATTGGAGGATGACTTTGACGCTTAAAGTCGTATGGGTTGTCCCAAAGACATTCATGGATTTATTCAACTTGGAAAGTTCAATCCCAAGTTGCCATTGAAAACTTTCAAATAGATTCTTCATATCAAAGGCAAGAGTGAACTATGATGAAAATCAAGATAGCGAGGGTTAAACCCAAAATTCAGTTCATCACATACAAGACCTCTTAAAACCATGGACTATCCATTGAGAATTTAGGGAAAGCTTTGGTGTGAACATATGAAGCTGTGAATACATGAAACAGATGAAGTGCAATGGTGAAAGGTTAACACTAGCCTAAGCATGAAAGCACAAAAGCAAACAAAAAAAAAAAGAAAAGAAGAAAAAGTCACTAAAAAGGTGACCATGAATATGCGTAGCTCAGCGTTGGAATTAGGATGATGTCTATCAGCAATCTTGCATCTTGTATCAAGAGGATTGGAGAAATCAAGCATCTCAAAATAGAAAAGAAGAGGGGTGCTAGTGGGGAGTCACAACATGGCAGTGACCGTGGCCCACCATGACCACCGTTGGCCATGATAGTGGACTTGCACAAGTGTTGTTCTAACATGGAATATTTCCATGGATTTGCAACCTCAGCCTATAAAGATCACCATAAATAGAGCTTAAACAGAACCCTCAAGAGGCAACTGGGACAATGAAACAAATAAAAAGAAAAAGGGAAAAAAAGAAACAAGTTGTGGCTGTGGATGTCCCACAGACCGTGATCGTGGCATCTACTGGTTAGTGCTCAATATGGGGAAAACACTCACAACAGATTACTACAGCATGAACCCCATGTCAACAACAAACCATAGGTACAAAAAAAAAAAAAAAAGAGAGAAAAGAAACAAAGAAAATAGAATTCTGCTTCTCTGTAAAACATTTTTTCAAATGGGCGGTGACCGTGAGTTTATTCCGGACTGTGTTATCAGTGGCCATGGGGTTTGCTCAAACAAGTTTCAATTTGAAAATTCTAGTAGCAAAGCTATCTCAAGAAGAGTTGATGTGTCAAGGTTAAAGTAAAATCGTGGAAGGAAATCAGCGCAAGAAAGGGTCAGACCCTAGTTTCGTTTGGCCATGAGCACGGTTCGCGAGCAACTACCCCTAAAGAAAATGAAGTCTAGCTCGTGGGTTCTGTTGCCTATTCAAACAAACAAGAAGTTGTCCAAAATCCAGAAGAAAATCGAACAAAATTTTTTCTTTCCATCTTTTTAATCATCAGCAATGTTTGTTCGGCCATGGGTGGAACACAAAGAGCACAAAGAAGAGACGAAGTTCAGAAACCATACCTACCATGAGGAATGCTTGAGAAGCTGAATGAACTTGAAGTTTTGTTGAAAATTGGGGAAGAAGAGAACTCTGGTTCTACTTGCAATTCGAAAAAGAGGGATGCTCAAAAGTGCTTTGACTCTCAATCCCTTTGGATTTTCAACAAGCTGAAGAGAAAGCAAGAGGATAGACACGGTTTTATAAACCACGGTCACCACTGTTTTAAATCTTTATGAGGTCCACGGTCACTAATGCTTTGCCCTCCTTTCTCATGAACACAGCTCAGTTAACTAGTGGGGTTCACAGTGTGCACCTTTTTCACTTATATGGCTCTGCAGTAGGGTCAGCAACTTGGTAGCTCATGTCACCTTGTACAGCTCCCACTCTAATGGACATTGCATGATCAAAGTGATGGGGTTTGCAGTCACCAATGTTTCACTCTCTTTCCCACAGACATGGACTGGTTTAGTAGTGGCGTCCATGGTTTGCCAATCCTTTCCCACGAACATAGTATGATTGGGCACCGGGTTCCATAGCTTCTTAGCCCAAGCTCCCTTGCCCCATGACCTGATAGTTCACACTCTTCACCCACAGACACTATGTGGCTAGTCAATAGGGTCCACAGTTGGTGGTTGATTCAAAATTGGGATTCCCTCTTGGCCGCTGCTTTACTCTTTCTCATAGGCACAAGTTGTTTGGCAGTGGGGCCTACGATTGGCCAAGTCCACTAAGATCACTGTCTACCCCTCGTGGTCACTATGATTTTTAGCAGTGGGACCCACTGTTAGTGGTCCATTTCCTCAAATGAGATCATTTAAGATCCCCACAGCATATGGCGGACCCACTTTGGGTATTTTATAAAACAACAAAGTGAACCCATTTCGGGAAAATTATGCCAAAGAAAAAAAAGGGGGGTTTTCTTTCCCAAAAAAAAAATCCAAATTTCAAATTTATCTTGGGACAAAGCCAATTTTGAGCCAAATTTGTCACCTCAAATTATTTTGAATCAAAACCCACAAAGCCAATCTTTTTCAAAATTCCATCCCATCTCAACTCATATCAAGCCAAGTCAAAACCTTAACTTTGGTTTTTGAAAGTGAACCAAAAAATCCATGAAAACCAAACCTAAACTCATTTTAAACCAAGCCTTTGATTTTCCTAAAACCTCAACGATTCTTTTTGTTGGTGTTTCTCACATCCCCACAGAAACGCGACTCTAGATATCTGTGAGAAATGGGTTAAAAGAAAATCAAATTCATTTCCAAAGTCCAAAATCTAAAATCCAAAACCAAATTCATAAGTTTTTGAATTTTCTAATAACCCAGGGATTTCTTTTTGTGGGTGTTCTCCATGGTCCCCACAAAAATGCTACTTTTGATATTTGTGAAAATAGGGCAAAGAAATTTAGATTTTTTTTTATGTTTTTACCAAATTTCATCATCAAACCTTTCATGGTTCTTACTAAAATTTTCAAAATCTTAAGTCTAGGCTTACAGCCTACCTTAACAAAACCTTTTTCATCAAGCCATTCACCAGATTGGCTATTTCGAGGCACAATGATTGTCATACTTTAATCATTATACCTCGAGGGCGCACTTGTTGACCCATATAAAAAAAATCACAAATATTGTAGTGAAGACATTATAAGCAAATTCCAAACCAAGAATTCATAAACCTTAGAATTGTAGAATGGTAAGTCAAGTACTACATCCAAATGTTCAGAGCTGATGTAATCCACTTAGAAAACTTCAGATGAGCTCATAATGCAGCATGTCAAACTTTTGCGTTACTGGGCTTCATTTCGTCCCTTAACTCATCAAAGACCAAATTCAGGGTTCATTGGCTCAAAACTAGGGGTCACTAAGCACATTAAAGGTTCTGGATTACTAAAATGGATGAAGATCACATGGTAACTCCAAAGCATGCTTGGGAACAATATTTCAAAGTTTCAAAGTATTTAGACTTCATTTCAGCTCAAACCATGCTTCAATGATTGTTTGCCAGCTGGTCACTGTGGAAATTGACACTTCTACATGTCAAAACAAGCTCAAACACAAAGGAATGCCTTCAAATACATTCAAAGACTATCATCATCAACATCAAAGCCTTATCCCAACCATATTGGGGTCGGCTACATGAATTCTGTTTCTCCATTCCATTCTATTTTGAGCTAAATCTTTCGATAAATGAAACTTCTTCAAATTTGAATTAATGGTTTCCATCCATGTTTTTTGGCCTGCCCCTATCTCTTGATGGACCTTCCACCTATATAGCCAAACGTTTTCTCACCGGTGTCATTACTGGCCTACGCTCAACATGCCCAAACCATTTAAAATGGGTTTGTCTAATCTTATCCCCTATTGGTGCTACCCCTAAATGTTCTCAAAAACGCTCATTTCTAATTTTATCTTTCCTAGTTTTACCACACATCCACCTAAGCATTCTCATTTCTGCTACATCCATCTTATGAATATGCGTCTTCTTAATTGGCCACCATTCTGCTCCATATATCATAGCTTGTCTAATTACTGTCTTGTAAAATTTGCCCTTTAATTTCGTTGGCAATCGTCTGTCACAAAGCACTCCCGAAACTAGTCTCCACTTCAGCCATCCGACTTTTATCCTATGCTCCACATTTTCATCAATCTCCCCATCCTTACTAATTATCGAGCCTAGGTACTGAAAAGAATCTTTACGTGGTATCTCATGGATTTTAATTTTGACAGTGGTTTTAACACTTTGTATATATCCACTAAAGTTGCAATCCATATATTCTGTCTTTGTACGACTTATTTTAAAACCTCTAGATTCTAATGCCCCCCGCCATCTCTCAAGTTTTGCATTTACACCCTCTCTTGATTCATCCACCAATACTATATCATCTGTAAATAACATACACCATGGTACTTCTTCTTAAATATGCACAGTTAACTCATCCATAGTTAATGCAAAAAAATAAGGGTTTAAGGTTAATCCCTGATGTAAACCTATAGTCACTAGGAATCCACTTGTTTCTCCACATGCGGTTCTCACATTTATTATTGTTCCTTCATACATATCCTTAAAAACTTCAATGTAACCTCTGGGGGACATTCCTTTTCTTTAAAACCCACCAAATTAAATTCCTCGATACCCTATCATAGGCTTTTTCCAAATCAATAAAAACCATATGTAGATTTTTCCTCTTTGCTCGGTATTTTTCCATTAATTGCCTAAGTGAAAAAATAGCTTCCATAGTTGATCTCTCTGGCATAAAACCAAATTGATTTTCAGAAATCTTGGTTTTCTTTCTCAGTCTTTACTCTATTATTCTCTCTCATAACTTCATAGTATGACTCATAAGTTTAATCCCTCAATAGTTGGTACAATTTTGTGTATCTCCTTTATTATTATATATAGGTACTACAATGCTTCTTCTCCATTCATCCGGCATTTTCTTTGTCACAAGTATCTTATTGAATAGTCTACATAACCAACTTACTCCAACCTCTCCTATGCATTTCCATACCTCTATCGAAATACCATCGAGCCTATTGCCTTTCCTATCTTCATTCACTTTAATACTTCCTTCACTTCCACCCCTCTAATTCTACAGAGAAAAGTATGCTCTTGTGATGAAGTATCCTTTTTAACTATTGTATCGCCCAAATGTTCTTCATTTAAAAGTTTGCTAAAATATTCTTTCCACCTTTCTTTAATATCGTTGTTCTTCACTAAAATATTTTCCTCATTGTCCTTGATACATTTGACATGATCTAAGTCCCTACTTTTCTTTACTCTTATTTTTGCGAGCTTAAAAATATCATTTCTCCTTCTCTTGTTCCCAACCTATTATAGAGGTCATCGTATGCTTTAAACTTTGCACTGCTTACTACTTTCTTAGCTTTTTTCTTTGCCTTCTTATACAGCTCAAAATTTTCCATACTCTTAGTCCCCTACCAAATAGCAATGTTTTTTCTGTCGAATAACTTCCTGAACCTCCATACTCCACCACCATGATTTTTTATTAATATGTCTTTTCCCTTTTGATTCTCCAAGTACCTCCTTTACAATATTCCTAATGCAATTAGCCATTTGATTCCACATTACTGTAGTTTTTTCTTCAAGATTCCATTCTCCTTTCTCAATTATTTTGTGCTGAAACATATTTGCTCTTTTCCCCTTTAAATCGCTCCACCTTGTTTTAGGGTTCATTTTGTTTACTACCGCTCTCTTTTTACTTCTAATGCAAATATCTAAAACTTCGAGCCTATGTTGCGTAATCAAACTCTTTCCTGGGATAACCTTGCAATCTTTACAAGCCAATCGATCCTGTTTTCTAACTAGAAAAAAGTCTATCTCACTCCTATTACTCCAACTTTTATATATAATTAAATGCTCATCTCTCTTTTTAAAATAAGTATTTGCTACTACAAGATCAAATGCCACTGCAAAGTCCAATATAGTGTTTCCAAATTCATTCTTTTCTCCAAATCCATACCCTCTATGCACTTTCTCATATCCTCTATTATCTTTTCTTATATGCCCGTTTAAATCCCCTCCAAGAAAAATCTTATCACTATTTGGAATTTCTCGCATTAAATCATCCATCTCCTCCCAAAATTGTCTTTTCACACTTTCCTCTAGTCTTACTTGGGGAGCATATGCACTGATGATATAGATTATGTCTTCCTCTAGCACTAGTTTAATTGCTATAATTCTATCACCAAACCTCTTTACCCCCACAATTTTCTCTTTCAAATCCTTATCTACAACTATACCCACTCCAGTTTTTACTGCCAGTCCCAAGCCTGGGTAAAGGAGAAGGGTTGCATTAGGTAGGTGACAGCCAGCGTAAAACTTTGTCACAACCCAAATATGAATTCTGAGAACATGATATTCAAAGACTATCCTTTAAAATTTTAGAGCATTTGGATATCATTTGGACCTAAACTAAATTCAAATGGTCATCTACTAAGCTCTATGGTGTCACCATACAAAGTGATACCTCATGAGATCAAATTAGCTAAAACTCCTTGAGGAAGCTCAAATTATGCTCAAGGGAGGCTCTATAAAATTTTAGGTCAAACGAACATCATTTGGCCCAAGGTCTTCAAACATGACCCTCAAGCCATGGGGTTACTAACAAAAGTTCTGCTTCCTGACGTCCAAAATTGATGAAATTTGGTCATAAAGCTTCAGTCATGCTAAAGGGAGATTCTACAAATTTTCAAGTTAAAAGGACTTCGTTTGGTCCTACTTCCATTGTGTATCAGTTTAAAAGTCAGTGACCCCCGAGCCGTGGAGGTCACTAGCTAAAATCTTATTTTCAGATAACCAAAGCTAATGAAATTACGAACAAAGATTCAAAATGTATTTAAAATGAATTTTCCAAAGTTTTTAGTTAATTGAATGTTGTTCGGGTAGAAAACAAGCTAACTACCTACAATGTAAGGTGAATAGTGACTTAGAACATGCAACAAATGGGTCACTATTCGAAATCTTACTTCTACAAATCCAAACTATATGAAATTTGGATGGACACTCTAAGATACCCCTGACTTCAGTCCTTCCAAGTTTCAAACCAAAATGAAGTCATTTGAGCTTCAAGCAGCTTAAAGAAGGGCCCATTTTCATGAAAAGTCAACAGAGGGTTGACCAACTTCAGAAAGTCAAAATGGGTTGAGATTTCTATAACTCACTTCAAATAGTATCAAAAAGTATCTCTCCTAGTTTTGTGAAGATCGGACATTGTTTGGGCCCCAAACAGATGAAAACGGGTCACATATGCAAAAGTCTAAAAACAAGACTTGGGAGTGACCACGGCTGCGGTCACTGACACCTATGGAGCAGTTCATACGGTTTTTGGCAATTTCCTCAGCTTCCTTTCGACCTTTAACTTCCTAGAACTCTCAAAAACTACCTATGAAGTCCATAAAAATGGAGATTTGAACTCTTGGGAAGAGGACTATACACAGACACTCATAGAGAGAACAATTTCCAAAGTTCTAGAGATCAGTTTAAGGTTGGAAGCAACTTCACAACAAGATCAAGAAAGTCACAAGTCATTCCTAGTACTCCAACATGATTCTTTCTCTCTTTCTCACTTACTTAAAGTGAGAAATGGTTCAAAGAAGGAGGAAGAGTGTGCATATTGCTTAGAAAAGACGATGTTCAAATGCTATCAAGCATGCAAGGGATGCAGTCAATTCCTTTGTTCTTTTCACTTGGAAGGATTCTGGAATCATCCCGGAGGTTGTGAAAAAGCTTCTTTAGGTTTTATTTTAACTCTTAAAAATCATAGGTCCAGAACAACATAACTCTGGCTTCATACAGCGCCCTATTTGGATTTGTACAAAAACAGCCTGTAACCAAAAGTGATGATCAACAAAGGTTTTGATTGATTCCAAAGTCAAATTCTGCCATCTTGATGGTTACTCAACACTCCAAAAATCAAAAAGAATGAGTTTCAGCACCTTGGAAGTGTGACAAAAGCAAAACAGAAGAAAGAAGAAACATGCAATGGCCATTTCAACCATTGCTTGCTAGTGATAATGAGCCACAGTCACTAGCAAGGGGCCAACAACCGTGGGTCATGGTCACTACTAGGTTGTTTTCCCTTTTTTGCAATTTTTGTTATTTTTCATGCACTTTCTTGTAAAATTTAAGTTTAGATCATGACGAGTATTTAAAAATGTATATTTTTATATACATGTTAACCCATTTTAAGGACTTATTGACTTAAAAGAGCCTCATTTAGTGTAATATAGTGGTTTCAAGCATTTTAAATTCATTTTAATATTTTTCTGCATAATTTGCTTAAAAATCACACTTTTGCATAAATTCATGAAACCTGCCATTTTTGGAAAGTTTATTTTTGGAAAGTTTTGGAAAATTTTATATTCTCATGAAATAATTCAAATTTTCATCATTATTAGTTCATTCATATAAAATTATAAAAATAGTGTGCATTTTCATTAGTATTTCATGAAAGATGGGGCCACAGTCATACATTTTTTATTTTTGGGGTAAAATTATCACATGAATCCACATTTGTTTTGTAGGAAATTGATAATATGGGTCCCATTTGCAAAGAATTGAGGCAAGGAATTGACTTTCAAAAGAAAGGAGAGAAGAATTGAAGAGAGGAAAGAAATTGGAAAAAAATATGTAAAAGTTGGCTTTATGGTCCCACACACATGCACATATGTGTGGGGTACACACGTGGGAGATCTAAGATAGGGTCCATTCATTTGTTGCATATTTTCAAGGTATTTTGAAGAGAATTTGAAAAATATCTTATCAAAAATGGAAAAGGAAAGCCACATACGTGTTCTTCTTTGAAAAAGAGTGGAACTGAAAAAAAATAAAAAAAATATATCCAAGTATGGTCGTCCTGTTGGGTTTATGTCTTGTATTCCGGTTTAGCCGGATGAGTCCACTGGGTTAGCCAGGGACTGATTTAAGGTCAAGGGTATTTTGGTACTTGTACCGGGGCTTTCTTGGTGGCCAAGAAAGCAAAGACTATATATGTATAGTCTGTAACCCTAGACCTTGCGGCGGCAGTTGCCCATGGTGTTCCCACACCACATAGGAGAGATGAGGTGAGAGAGTGGGAATCTCTTGTATGCTTTACTTGTCATAGTGAAGATGTTCGTCCTCCTGTGCCCGTGGATGTAGCCCTGTTTGGGTGAACCACGTAAATCTCATGTCTCTTCTTGTGTGTGGCTTGCTTCGTGTTTGATCTTGGGATTCATGGATGCACACAACGGGTGATTGTCAGAAAATCACAACAATTGGTATCAGAGCCGAGGTTGGTGTTCCTCGAGTTTTCTGAGCGAGGTGGAGATCGCTCAGTGGCTTGGAGGTCGTGCGTGGAAGATCAAGGAGAAGAGATCAAACGTGATCTCTTGTGGGCCGCTGTGCAACAGATTAGAGAGACCGCAGAGAGATGGAAGAGGCCGCCGGCAGAAACAGAGAAATTGAAGAGACCTGTCGCCGCTGAGTCTGCCGGTTGCAGTCACCGTGCACAGTCTGCTGGCCGCTGCCGTGGTGCTCAGTCCGCCGGTGCACGGCCGTCACCAGTCACCAGCCTTCGCGGATAAAGAAAAAAAAAAACCTGCAACTGCTGGTATTCAGTTCTCTGCCGTCGCCGTCACCGCGAGCCCACTGCCGGTCTCTATCGCCATCACGCTCTCCCAGACCCGCCGCTAGTCGCCGGACCAGTCCTCCAGAGGTTCAGCATGGGGATCGTTGTTCTCTCGTTGCAGAACCAAAACAGATCAGTGAAGAAGACGACCTTGTTTCGGATTTGGGTCTGGGTTCGGGTCGGGTCAGTTTAACCTGACCCGTGGATGTAGAGCTCAGCAGAGTAGTGCAATCTGGGTTCCGGTCGGGTCCATTTGACCTGACCCGTACTGGAGTATAAGCCCAGCAAGGTTTTAGGTCGGTCCGGGTTTCAGGTTGGGTCACACCCAACCGGTGGTGCAGCCCAGTCCAGCAGAACGAGTGCAGGCCGGGTTGGGTCGGGTCGACCTGGTCCATGTTCCCAACGCGCAGCCCAACAGTGTATCCAGCAGTTCCGAGCCAGTTCGGGTCGGGTCCGACCTGACCCGTGTGCGCAGAGTTCAGCCCAGTGCAACAGAGCAGCAGAATTGACGTCAGCAGTGACATCATCATCGGTCAACAAGCAGGTTTGACCAGGTTCAACGGCTGAAATTGTTTCTGCGATATCTTGATCGTCCAATGTCCGATCGGAGATCCGTTTGCTCCTACGGACTCGTTTCGAGCAGATCTACGCAGTGGAAGAGGTTGATTGGCTGTTTGACAGTCAAGGAGGAGGTTTGACCGATTGGAGCGTAGAAACTTATTTCTGCGATATCAGAGCCATCCTGAGTCGAATTTCAGATCCGTTTCTTCCAGCGTGCTCATGTTAACGAGATTTACAACTTGATGTAGAAATCTGGAGGAGATCTAAATAGATGTGGATTCAGGCTTGAATCGGGTCTACTCAACCTAGTTGTTGTTGCAAACCCAATAATAGGAGTCGCCGGCCTAGTTGCAAAGGGTTTGCTGATTTCAACGAAGTTGTTCGTTTGGGGTTCACATAATCGCATGTGATGTTGTTCATCTTGCCAGAGCCAAGCCGGAAAAACAGCAAGGAGGAGCTGATACGTCAGCAGTTGTCAAACATTTGTTTGATTGATTGATCAGAGGCCCGGTCAAATAGAGTTTTTTGACCGCTCGGAGGCAGAGGTTTCTGCAATTGTGAAGTCATCTAGACTTGTATTCCCGATCTATTTTGCTTGCATGCTTGTGGTGATTAGATCTTCATGGTGATGTTGAAGATGGGGCAAGATGATGAGTGATTCAGATATCACTCTGACTCGTCAATGGTTTCGAGCTTTTAGTTCGAGGTGGAGTTTGACGAGATGAACTTTGCTCAAAGTTCATGTGCTGGTTCAACATGTCAAAATGTTGAAGAAGACTGTATCGTTGGTGCAGTGACGTACCATTCAGCAAGGTACATGAAGACATTGCCGGTTTTATCTCCTAGTAGCTCGAGTTATACGGAGTTGTACGGAATTCAAGCCAAGGTGAAGATTGTTGGGTTTATGTCTTGTATTCCGATTTAGCCGGATGAGTCCACTAGGTTAGCCAGGGACTGGCTTAAGGTCAAGGGTATTTTGGTCCTTGTACCGGGGCTTTCTTGGTGGCCAAGAAAGCGAAGACTATATATGTATAGTTGGTAACCCTAGACCTTGCGGCGGCAGTTGCCCGTGGTGTTCCCACACCACGTAGGAGAGATGAGGTGAGAGAGTGGGAATATCTTGTATGCTTTACTTGTCATAGTGAAGATGGTCGTCCTCCTGTACCCGTAGATGTAGCCCTGTTTGAGTGAACCACGTAAATCTCGTGTCTCTTTTTGTGTGTGGCTTGCTTCATGTTTGATCTTGGGATTCATGGATGCGCACAACGGGTGATTGTCAAAAAATCACAACACGTCCAACACATGTTTTGGATCAGATTTTGGCTGAGAAAAATAAAGGAAAAAATCGAGCCAACGAGGAGAACTTTCCAAAAAAGGAAGTTGACAATGCAAAGAGATAAAAGGGAAAGTTCTACACCTCATGTGGGTCAAGTTTGATTCTAAAAGAAGATTCTTATCCGTAAATTATCTCTCAAAAGATCTCAATGCAAGATAGCACATGCAAGAAAAGAAAGAAGCATCCAAGAGGGACTTTCAAACAAAGTAAACAAGAAAATAAATAAAAAAATAGAAAAAAATCCCCAAGAGGAAGCCACGCCCAAAGCCTTTTATGGAGCCTATTTTCTTTCAATTTTTTTATTATTTTTAAGATTTTAAAGTTTAAAAGGAGCAAGACTTGAAAAAGTATAAATAGAGCACCCCTCTCCTATATTCTTCATAGATGAATTACCTATTGGAAATTTATATTAAAAGTATACTTTTATATATTTGTTTTTGACTAATTTACTTATTAGTAAAGTTTACTTTTTCATCTTAATGAGAATTTGTATGGGCAAATGATTGCATTATTATTTATTATGTATAAGTGCGTCTTTTATTTTATAAAGTAGACAAGTTGGTGTGTAGAGTTTAGCTTACGCATAGAAGACTTATTTGTTAGTTCTTATAAAATATAAGTTGTTGTTGTTCACAATCTAGATGAAGTTAGACACACCATTGGTACGATTATAGCATGATGTTTTAGTGGGCTTGTCTTGACTGTGGGAAACGGCATAGTTTTGATTCATTATGCTAGTACGCTTTTGTGTGTATTAAACAGGACCGCTTTTGGGTTATTGTTTTTATACTGACTATATAAGATGATTAACATCCAAATGGTTATTATGAGTGCTTGTACTCGTAATCCCGATATAAATAATAGATACGTGCATTTAGTGTTTGTCATTTTGATTTGCAAAAGAGTGAGACCTTTCATAAGTCAATAATCTCAGTAAATTAGATTACTACACTATGTGTATGGTGCATATTAGTTTATTGACGGAATCCACGTCCCGTAATAGGGATTGATGATATCCCCTTAATGAAGCTTCTAAGTTTTAATTATGTCAAACCCTGTAGGTGGACTTTGTGTGGACATATCAAATAAGTTTAATATAAGGTCTCAAGGAATTATAAAGATATTGATTAAATATATGTGTCAGTAATTATTTAATCGATGAATGTCTGAAATTTTAGCGTGGGGAGCTTAATAAGCATTTAATAACAAAAAGCTCGAAATATTATTTTGAGAATAAAGACAGAATGCAATTATAATTCTCTAGTGGACTGAATTCTAATTTATAGATCTAGGATTCTAATTTGTGTTGAATTAGAGTTTTCTGTTTCCATAAAAAGCCTATCCCTTATTTCCTTCTTAAGGTCCCTATTGTAGCATATAAATATGCGATATTGCTCTCTAGGAAAAACAGACAAGAGAAATCTAATTTTTTAGAGCAAGAAGAAGTCGCAGAAGAGGCCCATACCATGGTACGAGTTCAAGCATAGAGGAATATAATAGAAGATCTTGAAACTTTCGGGCTGCTGTAAAACTGAGATTAAATCAGAAAGATCTCGCATGTATGGATCTTGAATCATCATCGTCTAAAAATATTTTCGCAAAGATCTGTGCACAATATCTAGAGATTCTAGTACTTGCCTCCCAACATTACCCACCTCTAGAATTTCTATACTCCACCTCTTCCTCTCTTGTTCTCCACATTTCAAATCATCAAGGAGGCTTAGCCCTAAAGCCACACCACCAACCTTGAAAATCAACTAGAAGGACGAATTCTTTTCTATCCTAGTATGTGTAATCTTTTGTTTTAATTTTATTTCATATTGTGAAAAGGATTCTCATGCTAATTCAATAATATTCATCTTGATATTCTTCTCATTCTTATGGTTGCATGATTGCTTGATTTGTGTTTTTTTGTATTTTTCTGGTTTAAATTGATGACCCAAATAAAAGAGCAAATTTTAAGAAATTGTAAGCCTAGATTAAGAGAGAATTTTGAGTGAATATACCGCCTTTGACTTCAATTGTTTACTACCTTTTACTTCTGTTATTACCGTCTTTCACTTCCTACAATATTGTTTTTATTTTACTGCACTTTTGAATCTTAAATTTTTGTTACTTTATTTTCCTGCACACTTTATGTTCTTGTACAATTTACTGCTGAAAATTTCCATGAGATTTCAATTTTCAGAATCATATTTGTTAGGGAATTTTAGAAAATCAGTTTAAACATCTGAATTTCATGTATTTAGAGTTGTTAAAAGTAGTCCAGAAGTTGAGAAAAAAATCTAAAATTGATTGGCCAAATTGTCTTAAGTAGATGTAATCAGAAAATTTCAATTTTTATGTACTACTTGAGTTAGTTTAGAAATCTGAAACCTAATTTGTAACTCAGTTCAGAATTTACAGTGCAACTAGAAGACTGTTTTAAGCTGAAATTTAGATTCAGTGGAGAACACATTTTATGTTGTCCTTTCAAGTCAAGTTAGTAAACTGAAATTCGGATTTAAAACTCAGAAAAGAGTACATAAATCAGTTTTAAAATAAGTCACATAATGGCCGACCCATGTGTGCAGTTAAAGGACTGTTTTAGAAACTAATTTCTGCACTAAGTTGAATAAGTTTTTAGATTTGAAATAAGTCTTTTTTAAACTAATTTCTGTGTATTTGTTAACAGCCCAAATCTATATTTCACTAGTAAAAAAATCTGATTGGATTTGAGTTCAATTTGGCAAATTGTACATAGATATATGTGGACTGTTTTAAGGATTATTTGAACCATTATCGAAACTGATTTTCTGTGTTAAAGTGAACAAAGTTTCAGATCTAAAACTAAATTAAAACTAAGAAACTGATTTCTGAATTTTTTTTTGGGAACCCCTTTAGTTCATGCATCATACATCACATGTGCCACTTCACTATGTTAAAAATAGACTACATGATCATCCATTGAGTCTGTTGTTTTTTTTTTTTTCATCATTATTGCATCTTGTTTATCCTAGGAAATTGAGTTTACAGATTTGTATTTATTTTTTTAGTTTATCATGTTTGAGTAAATTCATTCTTAATTTAAAAAAAAAAGTTGTTGTGTGTAGTTGTATTGTAGTTGTTTGCACAATAGTATTGAATGTTGTTTGTTTTAGAAATCTGTTTAGCTTTAGGAGATTATTAATTTGATTTTTTTTTCCATTTAGAGTTTCATCTAAACTTAAATTTCTTTCTTGAATAGGATTTAGAAATCTTTTGGTTTTAGAGAGTATAGATTCTTAACCTAATTTAATTTTAACTTAGGAAAGTTTCTAACATTAATTTAATTTGTTTCTAACATTGATTAGTTTTTATTGTTAGTAAGTTTCTAATTTTAGTTTTTGTTTCATTGGAAGTTCTAACGTATGTTTTGTTTGGCAGTAAATTTTATTTTATTTTTAGGAACTTTTAGATTTAGGATTTACTTTCTTTATTTGAATTGTGATTGTAATTTTTTTTTTAAATGAATGTATTTGTTTGATTTTAAAGTAGGATAATTTTAGAATTTTGTTTAGGCATGTGACAAGTTGAAAATATTTTAAACATACCTCCCTATGGATTGACCCCATACTTATCAGGATATTACTACATTACAGCTCTGCACTTAGAGTTGACAAACAAATTTTTGGCGTCATTGCCAGGAAGCGCCATTAAAGGTAACTTTTCTAACTTTCCTTATTTACATTGCTCTGTGGGTGTGGTTTAATTTTGGCATCTTTCTAGAAATAAGAGGACATGCATGGAATGATTAACTGCCCCCAATTGAAATAGGGAAGTGCATTGATTGTTAGAAAGCTCACATCACTACTATTTTTTGAAAACTTTCTAAAATCGGAAAAAGTTACTGTTTTTCAACTTGTCTTGCCTTCTTTGGGAAGGAAGTACATGAAAAGTGATCTAATCATTGTCCTTAATCTTCTTGGTGTCCATGAAAGCCTTTGCCCCTGTAACACGCGACAGCTTGACTGTTCAAGAAACTAATCTTTCAAACAGATCCATCTGTGACTCTACCACTTCTTGGTGGCTAACCTGGCTAAGTTGATTTCATAAGACCGAATTGGAGAATTTAAGGAAACTTTTCAACCCTAGAGAGTTACTTAGTTGCTTGCATAACTTTGGTTTTCTCATATTTTTAAAAAAAATTCACAAAATTCCAAAAAGAAAGGACAAGCCCTCTCAGCAAATTTGGCAAAGAGGATTAACGCAAAGATTAGAAAGGAAAGAATCTCCTAGACCCTCTAGTCCTTCGAGATTGTCTTCAATGGAGAGTGGGTCCGGTAACAATGATGCCCAACTCAGGAATGGAAATAACAATGGGGACCACAATTGTGTGGAGGTTCATCAACCACCAAGACTCTATGTGATTACCTAAGCCCTGCTAGACAAACTACACCATCATGTATAGTAATGCCCCCAATTAGGGACAATTTGAGATCAAACCAAGCATGATCCAACTTCTACCTAAGTTTTATGGGCTTGACTCTAAAAGTGCATACTTGCATTTAAAAGAATTTGATGAAGTATGCTCAACTCTTTAGTTACAAAATGTAGTGCTAGATGTAATCAAATTTTGATTATTTCCGTTTTCTTTGAAAGATAAAGCTAAGACTTGGTTCTATTCTCTTAGACCTGGTTCAATCAATACCTGGAAAGGCCTAGAGACTAAATTTTTGAAGAAATTCTTCCAACAACATAAGGCCAACTATTTAAAAAGGGAGATCATGATGTTCAGACAAAATCTCAAGGAGCCCTATTATAAGTGTTGAGAAAGATTTAACGAATTGATCCTTGTATGTCCTCATCATGGATATGAAACATATCATCTCATCGAGATTTTTATTGAGAGTTTAACTCCTAACACTCGTCAATTTATTGAGATGATATGTAATGGTCAATTTGATCAAAAGCAAATTAATGAAGCGTGGGAATTTTTGGAACTAATGGCCAAAAATGTGCAAAAATGGGCCTTGTCTGATGGGGCAGATCAAACCAGGTCATTGAACCAATCTAAGGGAGGAGGAATCTATCACTTGAATAATCAAACTGAAATCCTATCTAAGCTTGCTGCACTTACAAAAGAAATAGAAACTCTGAAACTTAGAAAAAACAAGGATACAGTTATGGTTTTTGGTATTTGTGCTTTTTAAGATCACATGTCAGCAGGCTGTCCAACTGAACCTGCATTACAGGATGTAATTCAAGAACAGGCTAACATCTTGAACTCTTACCAAAAGCCGTTTAATACAAATACCATAAAGAACACATATAATCCTTCGTGGCGAAACCATCTAAATTTTAGCTGGAGGAATGGACCAACTGCTACACCTGAGTACAATCCCCAAAGACCATCAAATTCTGGTGCATACATGTCTCTACAGCATAATACATCTTGTGCACCACAAGCTTTGAACAGTTCACTGGAGGAATCACTCAGCATGTTAGTATAATCTCAACAGTAGTTTATGCAAAACATGCAAAATAATCAACAGAATATTTAGAATAACCAACAGGTTATTCAAGAGAATCGACAGGCTATCTAAAGGTTAGAAGCTCCTGTCGAACAATTCAAACATAGCGTTTAAGTTAAAGGGAAAGGAACATTTCCTGCTCAACCTCTCCCAAACCCAAAAGGCCAGTTTGAAGTAAATGACATAACTAACCCAAACTATCAGGAGAATGTTCAGGCAATCACTCTACGCAATGGCAAAAAGCTTCAAGAGAATCCGAAAAATGATAAACAACATGTCTCTTTGGATTTGAATGAAAAGATTAAAAAGGATAGTACTAATGCAGAAACTGTTGTCAAGAATGATAATGGTCTTGACCCCACAACTGTCACGTCCATTGCCCCTTTTCCACAAAGATTGACCCATCCTAAGAAAACAATCCCAAACCAGGAGATCTTAGACATTTTCAATGAAATTAAAATCAATATTCCTCTGCTGGATGCAATTAATCAGATTCCAGCCCACGCCTAGTCTCTCAAGGATCTTGCATTGTTAAGCGTAGGACGAATGTACAAAAGAAAGCTTTCTCTCTACTGAGCAAGTTAGTGCACTCCTAAATAGTAGCATAGCCAAGAAATATAAAGATTCGGAATACCCCACCATATCGTGCACCATTGGAAATCATCAGATTGGTCAGGCTTCGTTAGACCTGGGGGCCAATGTTAATCTATTACCCTACTTAGTTTATCAACAACTGGAGCTAGGTGAGTTGAAACCTACCAAAGTCACTCTACAACTCGCAGATCGTTCAGTGCAGAAACCAAAGGGGGTAATAGAAGACGTAATAGTGTAAATTGAAAAATTCTATTTCCCTGCTGATTTTTATGTACTTGATACTCAACCAGTGCATAATAACAATGCTCAGATTCTGGTAATTTTGGGAAGACCATTTTTAGCAACATCAAATGCATTAATCAATTGTCGGAATGGAATGTTAAAACTTTCTTTTGGAAACATGACCATTGAACTAAACATATTCAATCTATACAAGCATCCCGAGGATATTGATAATGATCTCTTTGAAATGAACTTTGTGAATACTGTGCTGGAGGATGTTTTAGAGGAGTGTGTTAACTCCTACATTGTGCGAATGCTTGAAGCTAAAGAGGATATGAACTTTCTTGAGGAATTGGATGATGACACTATGGAAGAAGTTCATGATATCTGGATACCCAAGTTTAAGGAGCTTGTACCAACTAGTGCACCACCTCTTCCATCTTATGTTAAACCACCCAAACTTGAGTTAAAACCCCTCCCTTCTAACCTCAGATATGCTTACCTTGAGGATAAGGAGACCTACCCAATTGTTATTTCTTCTCTTCTTATTGAGAATCAAGAGGCCTTATTATTGAAAGTGCTTAAACAACACATGAATGCTATTGCTTAGAATGTGGCTGACATGAAAAGAATTGACCTTTTAGTGTGTATGCATCGCATCTACCTTCAAAAGGATGCAAAATCATGTAGGCAGATGCAATTCCAGCTTAATCCTACCATGCAAGAAATGATTAGAGCTAAGATGCTTAAACTGTTTGATGTGAGCATAATCTATCCAATCTCAGATAGCCAGTGGGTCAGCCCTACCCAAGTTGTTCCGAGAAAAGCCGGTGTCACTGTAGTCAAGAATGCTCAAAATGAACTTGTTTCTACCCGAGTCCCCACATGACAGAGGGTATGCATAGACTTCAGGAAACTTAATACGGTCACACGTAAGGACCATTTCCCTCTACCTTTCATGGACCAAATTTTGGAAAGAGCAACTAGCCACCAATTCTATTGTTTTCTTAATGGATATTCTAGATATAACCAAATAAAAATCTCCCTAAAGACTAGGAGAAAACTACATTCACCTACCCCTTTGGTACTTTCGCTTAACAACAAATGCTTTTTGGGTTATGTAATGCCCCCACCACATTTCAACGTTGTTTGCTAAATATTTTTAGTGACATGGTGGAATGCATTCTCGAGGTCTTCATGGATGATTTCTCTGTGTCTAGTGACTCATTTGAGGACTATTTGACCAATCTCGAGATTATTCTCATTAGATGTGAAGAAAGGAACTTGGTACTCTTTGGAAAAAATTGTCATTTCTTGGTTCGCCAGGGAATTGTCTTTGGTCATATTGTGTCTGAAAAAGGTCTGGAAGTCGATAAGTCTAAAATTGATTTGATCGCCAACTTACCCACACCCAAAACCATAAGAGATATAAGGTCATTCTTGGGCATGTAGGGTTCTACAGAAGGTTCATTAGAGATTTTAGTTCTATATCTTGCCCTCTTTGTGAACTATTATCCAAGGATGCACAATTCGAATGAACTGAGGCATGCCAAGTGGCTTTTGAAAAATTGAAAGGTATGCTGACATCTGTTCCGATTATGCAACCTGCAGATTAGAACCTTCCCTTTGAACTCATGTGTGATGCTAGTGATTATGCGGTTAGGGCTATTTTGGGGCAACGTAAGGATTAAAAGCCTTACGTAATTCATTATGTAAGTAAGAGCTTGAATAGTACACAAATTAACTATTTAACCACTGAGAAGGAATTGTTGGTAATAGTCTTTGCACTTGACAAATTTCGCTCTTACTTGATTGGATCCAAAATTGTGGTGTTTACTGATCAGTCTATGCTAAAGTATCTTCTTTCTAAAAAGATGCTAAGCCTAGGCTGATCAGATGGATCCTTCTACTCCTGGAATTTGACTTAGAAATCAAGGATAAAAGAAAGTAGAAAATGTTGTGGCAAATCACTTTTCTAAACTTGTCATTTCCGATCCTATTAAGCCAACACCAATCAGAGACAATTTTCCAGATGAACACCTTTTTGCATTGTCCCAATGCCCTTGGTTTGCAGATATAGCAAATTATCTTGCTATGGGTAGTATTCCTAGCCATTGGACTAAGCAAAATGAAGATTTGTTCTTTTCTGAGGTGAAACATTTTTTCTGGGATGATCCATACTTGTTCAAATACTGCCCAAATCAAATTATCAGGAGGTGTGTGCCAGATGATAAGATTCCTAGTATCATATCACTCTGTCATTCACAAGCTTGTGGAGGCCATTTTTCTGCTAAAAAGACATCATGCAAAATTTTGTAATGTGGTTTTTACTAGCCCACACTTTTTAAGGATGTTCATGAATTTGCAAGACCTGTGAGCACTACCAAAAATTGGGTAATATTTTAAAAAGAAACATGATGCCTTTGAACCCAGTTTTGGTAGTTGAAATTTTTATGTATGGGGAATAGACTTTATGGGACTTTTTTCTCCTAGTTTTGGTTTCATTTATATCTTGGTTGCTGTTGATTATGTCTCAGAATGGATAGAAGCTATTCCTTACCAAAATAATGATGCTAAAACCGTACAAAGATTTTTGAAGGATGTGTTTTCATGATTTGGAACCCCTCATGCCATCATAAGTGATGGGGGATTGTATTTCTGCAATAGAACTTTCAAGGCCATTATGAAGCAATATGAAATAACTCACAAAGTGGCCACCCCTTATCACTCACAAACCAGTGGGCAAGTAGAGGTATCAAATTGTGAAATCAAACGGATTTTGGAGACTACTGTAAACCCTAATCAAAAGGATTGGTCTACTCGACTAACCAATGCATTATGGGCTTATCAGACAACTTTCAAAACTCCCATCAGAATGTCTCCTGACCGGCTAATTTATAGGAAAGCTTGCCACTTGCCAGTGGAACTTGAGCATAGAGCTTATTGGGCTATTAAACAGCTCAACCTTGATATAGATAAAGCTGGATCTAATAGGAAATTACAAATGAATGAATTGGAAGAGTTGCGCGGAGATGCCTATGTTAAGTCTAAAATTTACAAAGAGAGGACAAAGTTTTTTCATGATAATCAAATCCTCAGGAAAGCTTTTCACGCTGAACAAAAAGTCCTCCTTTACGATTCTAGGTTTCACTTGTTTCCTGGCAAACTCAACTCTTGATGGGCTGGTCCTTATATTGTCAAAACAGTTTTTCCATATGGTGCTATTGAAATTTTTTATCCAAAGGATGGCCAACTGTTCAAAGTCAATGGCCAAAGATTGAAGCCATTCTTAAAGATCGCACCACCTGAAGAGGAAGAAATTCCTCTTGATGATCCTGCCTACAAGGATTGATTGGCCCTGGATCTAACAGAGGCGTTTTGATGTGTATATTCTGTATATTATCAAATTTTCTTTTGCTATTTTTGTTTTGTCTAACCTTGGACAGGGGGCAATTGAACATATCTTCAGGTGCCTTATTCTCTTTACTCTCCTTTACATTTTTTTTTCCTCATGTTATTCTTATTATTTTGCATTCCATTCATATACATCGAGGACATGCACATAATTGGTTGGGGGGTGGGAACAAGCACGCTTGTCCAATTTTAGGCACCTCATAGGCATTTTTCAGTAATTTTTTTATTTTGTCATTTTTAGGAAAATTTTTTCAATTTTAGACTTTTGTTTAAAATTTTTGCAGTTTTAGACTTTTGTTTTGATTTTATGGGTTTTTTTTCCGGCATTTATCTTTCATTTGTTTTTCATTTATTTATTTATTTATTTATTTATTTTAGAAAAGAAAGTTTTCAAAGGAATTGAAGCAATTTGAAGATAC
The DNA here is from genome assembly GCA_037013555.1 of Sextonia rubra. Taxonomy (NCBI): domain Eukaryota; kingdom Viridiplantae; phylum Streptophyta; class Magnoliopsida; order Laurales; family Lauraceae; genus Sextonia; species Sextonia rubra. The sequence goes on from JASUAD010000011.1 coordinate 16,934,913, forward strand.
ATACAAATCTGGAATTCTCATACTTTTGGAAAGAAGTAAAAAGAAAGTTTGCATTTTCTAAAAGAGGAAACCTATCGAAAGATTTCAAAAACTTGCTTTCCACATATACTCACGTATACATTTTTAGACATTTTGGATAGGAAGCTTTAATGCTATTTTTGGAATTTTTCGGGAAAATACAATGTGAACTTGAAATTTAGTTTGTAGAATATTTTTATTTCCTGGTTTATTTTTGGTGAATTGTATATAGTAGAACCAAAATGAATTAATTCGAATGAAATGAGAACTGCCACCTAGTGTTGACTTCGATTTGAAAAAAAAAAAAAAGAAAGAGAGAGAGTGGAAAAAAAAGAGCATATAATGAGCAGCTTGTGGCTAGTTTATATTCGTAGCCATTTTAACTCGAGCTAGTAAGCCCATAGCAGTATTTTTATACCTAGTACCCTAACGCCATCTGGTTTGGGAGTCATTGGCCAAACACTCGCTACACAGGTTAATAAGAAAGCTTAAGGGACCTAAACATTGTACAGTCACAAAACAATGAGAAAGAAAAATGAATTATGGCCCAATGAGTGTCCGCAGATTTTTTTTCAAAGGATATGTGCGGAAATACATAAGGACTAGATTTGCTCCTTAGATCTCAACTTTTGCTATATCATATGAACTTGGAAATTTCTATGTAGGAAAAAGTGAGTGAGTGAAGAGTGTCTGCATGGGTTTGCAAGGAAGTATGTGCGGGGAAAAACAAGGACCAAATTTGCTCTCTAGATTCTAGTTTTTCTTGGAAAAAGACATTATGAAAAAAAAAAAAGGGCAATTGAAGTAAATAGTAAAGTGACAACTATCTTAGTAACTTTAAGAGGAAATTTCTTTTTGCTAAATTTCAGGAGATCAAACTATTTGAAGGAAAAATTCTGTTTTTACACTATTATTGTGGAATATCCAAAATAGGTTTTTGATGTATACATTTTTCACCGTGCACGCAAGTTGGTTTGAATTTGAGAAAGTTTTTAAGAATAGAATTGTGGACCAGACTTTGAAAAGTCTGAAAGTGTAATTATTCCAAATTTCAAAAATATTCAATATAAGTGAATTTTCTTTTGGAAAATTTCTTTTCTCATTTATTTTTTTTATTCTTGTTTCTTTTCTAAAAAAAAGAATTTTTTGGATATATTCACTACAAACCCTCACGAGGTACAACTAGTCCGCTAAAGGGAACTTAGAAGTTTAAGGGCTTGCTGCATACACTAAATGCAGTCGAGAGTGCTAGTGAAAGTAGTGTTATATTCATGTTTATTTCTCTTGCATTGCATTAATTTTAGGTTAGATTAGGTTATGATGGAAGCCTCATATTTTTTGCATTTTTTGCTAGGGACTAGCAAAACACTAGTTGGGGGGAGTAATGAGTCTTTAAAAATGCATATTTTTATACACATTTTGACCCATTTTAGAGACATTTTGACTTAAAAGAGCCTCATTTAGTGTGATCTAGTGGTTTCAAGCATTTTAAATTCACTTTAATATTTTTCTGCATAATTTGCTTAAAAATTACACTTTTTGCATAAATTCATGAAACCTGTCATTTTTGGAAAGTATATTTTTGGAAAGTTTTGGAAAAATATTATTACCAAATTTGGAATTCCCCGAGCACTGATTACGGGCAACAGTAAACAATTTGAAAGAAGAGCTTTCCGAGGCATGTGTGAAAAGTTCGACATAAGGTAGTACTTCTTAATACCTGTATATTTCCAGTGCAATGGCCAGGCTGAAAGCTCCAACAAGACTTTGTTGGATGGCATAAAGAACTATGATTCTGCCTGATGTGGACAAATGGTTCCGCCTCTACCTTCTTTGTGAAATAGTCGGTTGCCACTATTACGAACTTGAAGTTCCCTGCCGACCTAGGCATGGGACCACGATGTCAATCCCCCATTTGTCAAAAGGCCAAGGACTGGTTATCAAGTTCAGCTACTCGGCTAACTGATGTATATCCCTACCAAAATGCTGACACTTCTCACATTTTTGTATGAATTGCAGTGCATTCTTTTACATGTAGGGCCACCAGTATCCTTACGACATAGCTCTATGTGCCAAGCTCCGTCCCCCAATGTGTCCTTTGCAACATCCTTCATGGATTTCCCATAACAGGTCTTCAACTTTCGAGGGATGAACGCATCTTAGTTAAGATCCCAAGTATGAATGTCGGTGTAGCCTTCCTTCAGGTGATAACTAGAATCGAGCCGACCTCCTCCTAATCTTCAAGCTTCCTTTACACACCCTGGGGTTCATCATTCTTCAAGTCCCTTAATAATGGTGTGATCCAACTAGCCTCTTCCTCCATTTCCACCGAGCTCAAGATCCATCGAGTCTCCAAGCTAGGTATTGGTTGCAAATCGACAGTGATTTCTCTCCTTAACTTAGTTTTAACAGCTGTGGCTGGATAGGCTAAGCTGTCAGCATGCATGTTTCCTTCTCGACCAATTTGTGTGATAGTGACATTCCAATCCTCTAGATTGCCCGACAAGCCTCTTCCAAATATGTGATCCTTCTGTCGTCCCGAGTAGCATATTTCCTATTTAACTATTTAGTGACTAACTAGGAGTCACAAAAAACAACCAACCGTGTAATCTTTAGCTCCTCAGCCATTTAGAACCCTGATAGTAAAGCTTTATGCTTTGCCTTGTTGTTCGATGCAGAAAAACCCAAGGAAACAGCCTTTTCGAATACTTCTCCCCTTGACGTGAAGAGTAGCATCCGCACACCCAATCCTCAGCTGTTTGACGCCCCCTCCACGTACAGCAGCCATTCATTTTCTTATCTTTGCATACTACTGTCTGCCGTGTTAGAATGCCCAATCTTTCCTTGCTCTTACTCCGCTTCTACTCTTGGAGTGAATTTTGTAATGAAATCTGTTACAACTTGACCTTTGATGGCAGTCCTAAGGATAATTTTTATATCATGTTCCCCCAGCTCGATTGCCCATTTAACCATCCTTCCTAACAAATCCGCCTTTTGCAATACAGCTTTTAGTGGGTGTTTGGTTAGGATTTTCACAATGTGAGCTTGGAAGTAATGCCTAAGCTTCTGAGCTGCACATATCAAAGCCAAGGCAAGTTTTTCCAAGGGGAGGTACCTTGTTTCTGCGTCGAGCAAGGTTTTACTGACAAAATAAATTAGAAAGTGATGCTTTCCCTCCTCACTCATTAAGGCCGCACTGACTGCATGCTCGGATACTACTGAGTACATAATCAGTTCCTCCCCTGCCTCGGGATAGACAAAGTAGGAGGGATACTCAAATACTGCTTAATCTTTGCTAATGACAAATCGCACTACTTGTCCCAAACCTTATTGCTCTCTTTTTGAAAGCTAGAAATAGTGGTCGACACTTATCCGAGTGCCTAGCAATAAAGCAGTTGAGAGCCACTAGCATCCTAGTCAGTCTCTAGATATCTCTTCTTGAACTGGGCCGTTCCAACTTCTGAATGGCTTGGATCTGTGTGGAATTTGCTTCTGTTCCCCTTTGCATTACAATAAAGCCAAGGAATTTTCCCAAGCTAACCCCAAATGAGCATTTTGAGGCATTGAGTTTCAATTTATATCTCCTTAAGATGTCAAATACTTTTTTCAAATTGCTCAGGTGGCCAGCTTTTTCCTTGCTTTTGACGATAATATCGTCAATGTACATTTCCACATTTTTCCCGATCAGTCCCTGAAACATCTGAGTTACCAATCGCTGATAAGTTGTCCCCGCGTTCTTAAGTCCATAAGGCATTCTTTTGTAACAAAAGATGACCATTGGAGTTATGAATGACATTTTCTCTTGGTCGGCCTTCTCCATTGATATTTGGTGGTAACCACAGTAGGCATCTAGGAAGTTCATTCTTTCATAACTTGCAGTAGAGTCCACTAGCTGGTCGGGAAAAGGAAACTGTCTTTTGGGCAAGCTTTGTTCAGATCAATGAAATCAACGCATACCCTTCACTACTTGTCTTTCTTGGGAATGATGACAATGTTTGATAGAAATTTCGAGTAATGCACCTCTTGTATAGCATCGGCCTCTATCGGTTTGTTGACCTCCTCACATACGGCAACTCAGCGTTCGGGTGTGAGTTTTCTTTGCTTCTAAATTACACGTTTAGCATTCAAATTTATGCCAACACTATGGCAAATGATCTTTATGTCAACTCTGGGCATTTCATATGGTCCAGGCAAAGATGTCCAAATTCTAGATGAGAAATTGTACTAACTCATCCAGTTCACCTTTTTCCAAGGAGGCACTGACCAAGAAGTGCTTTACCGAGTCCCCTTCCGTGCCCGGATGATATGAATGTGGCCGACCAAGCTGTAGTTGCTATCTCTAGTTGGTCTTATCTTGGGAGCCCGCAATGCCATCATCTTGTTTGCACTTTCCCTTAATAGCTGCAACTAAGCAACTTCTTGAGGTGGCCTGGTCACCCCTAATTTCCATGACGGCATTTGCTTTCGAGTTTCTAATCCTCTGATGATAAGTGGACGGGGCTACCCTCATACGGTGGATCCACGTCCTACCCATTATGGCATTATAGTGGGATAGGACATCCACCACCAAGAATTCCACCTGAAAGCTGATCGGACTTATTGCCACCTATACAGTGATTACTCCTAACAGCTAAACTGCTTGGCCACTAAATCCGAATAGTGATACAGAAGATGGTCGTAGATTCGACCGTCTGAGTCCAAGCTTATTAAAGAGCTCGACATACATTATTTCTCATGAACTGCCCAAATCAACAAGCATTCGTCGAACATCAAACTCCTTCACCCATAAGGTGAGCACCAATGCATCGTTATGAGGCTATACTACGTCTAGCAGGTCCTCATCTAAGAATAAGATTTCACCTCTAGTATGTTAGTGCTTGCTTACGATGCTCGCGTGCCCGCTTACCTGATACACTTCCTTCAAGTGGGCTGCCATCTTCCTATGACTTCTGACAGGCTGTGCTGTTACCTCTTCCTGGCTTGTCGTTCCGTGGACAACATCTACAACTCCTACTGGGGCATTTTCCTCAATGGTCAGCCTGTGATTTCGCCTTTCCAAGCTTTTCGATGTTCTGTTTGCCCAGCCGCCCTCAACAAACTCTTTCAAATAGCCCTATTTCACCAAATCTTCAAGATGCTACTTGAGCATTCTGCAATTCTCCATTAGGTGCCCGTTTTCACGATGATATATGCACCATAGATCTGGGTTTCTCCTACCGGGATCGCTCACCATTTTAGGAGGCCTTTTGAAATAAGGCCTATCCTTAATTTAAGTCAGGATCTTATCTATAGGATCCTTGAAAATGGTTAGCACCCCTTCATAGGCCGTTTGCGTGGGTTCGGCATGACCTAACCTTATGTTCGGCCTTTCTTTGAATTCTTTTCTTTTTTACTGGTGAGATCCTCATTCCTCCTAATGGGGCCAATTTATACTCTAGTGGCCCCATGTCCTCTTCCAGCTTGAGGAATTCTTTAGTTTGCCCTATTGGTCCTCCTGCATGACTAAAGGTCACTTGGTCAGAGACTGTCAAAGCTGACTGGAGTCCGAGCTTATAGGTGGCAATCACCACCTATTCGTTGCTACCTTCCACTTCATTGTACAAGTGCCAATAATAGGCATTGTACTCCTTCAGGCTTTCCAAGGCCTGTTTCTTAAGGCCAAGCAGTGTCCCAATGTCCTTTGACTACTTGGAATTTGTGACAAACCATGTCACGAAGGAGCTTGCCAGCTCTCTAAAGCTGCCAATGGACCTTGCCCTTAGTTGGGAGAACCATTTCAGGGCTAGGTTCCCTAGGCTTGATGGGAAGACTTTACACATCAATAACCCATTACCAACCCATAGTGCCATTGAGTGTTGGAATCACTAAACGTGGTTGATTGGTACCGAGACACCATCATAGACCTTTAGCTTTGGCATGCTAAAATGCTGAGGAGGCTCTGTTTTCTCAATCTTCTCTGAAAATGAAGACATAAAATTTTAAACCATTTTCCAACTCATCTCCTTGATGGGGCTTTCAAGAGGAGGTGCATGACATCTTTCCATGAGCGCTTTCACTATGAGCACTTGGATATCATCCTCAGTAATCATTTGCGTAGGTGTTCTCTCCCTTGATGCCCCCTTAAGGATGCCCTTTTTCTGCTACGCTGCACTCAACCTTCATTGCTCTCTATATCCTTCCAAGGTCGAAAGCTTGAAGTCCTGCTTCCTTCGTCACCCATCTCCAACTTTCTATAGGATCAATGAGCTTTGGATCGGTGACCCTCCTTCCTTTAGTCGGGGCTCTGGACCCTTATCTAACAAGTAGGTGATCGGCCCCGGTGCTTTACCTTGGCACTCTTTCGTTCAGCCTACTTTTCTTGCCTAAGGTCCTCTGTTTTCCCGCCTCAACCTTTAGTTCCTCTAACAGCTTATTGACCTTCTCTTGCTGCTGCCTTACCCCTTCCACTAGGTCCAGAACAACGTCTTTACAGGTGCGCTCGAGTCGTGTGTAAGAGTTATGCGGGAGTCTGTAATTTGGGGACCTAGGATCTCATCTTTCTTGTGCACCACTTTACAGCTCAGTCATTGAGGGTGACCTTTCCAGGCGACCGAAACTATGTCAATGTATTTCTGACCAAACACGCCCCCATCTACCAGTAGGTGATGTGGCTCGATTGCTTTTCGAGTGAGGGACCTAGTCATAATCCTCATCTTCTAAATAGATCACCAGGGGCTCCTACCCTAGGTGTATATTATGCTTTTCAAGATCTCCCTTTGTCGGTGATGAAGGTTGCCTAACTAGGCATGAAGAACTGGGAATTTGATTTCTGTTCGACATCTTTCACAGCTTGAAAAAACATTGGTGGATTTTCACATTTTTTTCCCCACTGACAGTGCCAATTATAAGGTCAAATTTCTTAGATCAGGTCGGATCTTGATAGACCTGGATTGATTTGTAAGTAGAAATGTGTCGCTAGTTTCCAATCTGGAAAAGTGTGCTGATCGACTGTTAAGTGTATACACTCTAAGCAACCTAAATCAAGCGGAAATAGAAACCATTAGTGGAAAAAAGGTCAGGTGGGTCCAACCGTGGACCCTTTGATGATTAAGTTAGTGGATAATCCCTTTTAGAAAATGGAATCCACCTAGATTTAATGAGTTTACACATACCTCTTAGTTTGCACCCAATTCCCCTTTTATTACTATCACCAAATAGATTAATCTCCTCAAATATAGTATCCACTACTCACATATCTCTCGACTTTGGGGGGCCTGATCGTGTTTCCTTTTTCTTAGGGATGTTGCCCCTTTTGTGACATCTTGTATCCAGAGTGGTGATGCCAACTGTCCCACGTTATTTGAATTGGTCATAGACAATGGCCCATTAGCCCAGCTCGACAACATTGTAGCTCTCCTACTTTGCTCAACTGTGTGAACTTTTCCAAGCTGATTCACATCCTGCTCGACTATGTGGGTTATCCCGAGACCACAGGTGCATAGTTCGTGTAAGGTCCTAATCCCAACTAACCTTGATTTTCACTAATTAATCTTATTTTATATTAATTAAACCTTGTTAAGGTTAATTTAACTTAAAACTTTCTGGGCTTGGGTCATAGATAGGTAGTCGGGTCGAGTTCGAACCCTACCTAAGTAGTTAAGGACCCCTTTGTAATTTGTTCATGCATCATATTGACACCTCATTTGTTGTATCTTGTGTAATTCTTTGTGTAGATCATCTTTCATGTTGGGCCCGACTTGATTCGGACTCATCTGAGCCACTTGAGACCATGTGACTTAAACTATAAATACTCCAAAAAACTTGGACTTGCATGTAACTGTAGGAAATTTCATTTAAAAGAATGAAACCCAATGTTCCATCTCATTTTCCTCCTATACGTTGGAACTACTTCTTTCTTTACTCTCCTTCTTGATTCCCCTTTACTAATGAAGCTGTAAACAAGGAATGAAGCCTTACAGGCATTAGTGGGAGCCTCCATTCTTCATCTTCTTATTCTCTTATGCATCTTCTCCTTGGAAGCATCTTCTTCTTCAAGCTATAACTTCCTTGAGGTGAAACTATACCCCCATTTCACATCTTTGGATTTAATAGAGTCAAGGAGACTCAATCATACATCATGCATGCATTCCACATTAGATTTATCCTTTTGCATGTCTTTCATGTAGAGAACCAATTCTCTTGTTGAGGTTTTTCTTAACCACACATCTAGGAAGAGTTGGTCAGGGCAAGCACTGTGAAAAAGGCAAGTAGTAGAGTACATATGATGCTGCATATGTGTTTACTTTTTTTTATTTTTGGATTTGTCATTGAAATCTCAAGTTACAGCTCCTTCCTCTTGTTTTTAAGTGTATAGATATGTAGAATTGAATGAATTAGAGTATGAATGTGAAGTGGGAGTGTTGTGTTAATATTGAATAACTCTTAGCGACATGTTGAAGCCATAGGAACTCACTATGACCCTTTATATTCAGAGTTCTGTACTGAAATTGAGTTTCAGAGTCAATTCCATAATTTTTGAAGCTTACGGTGAAGCTACGGCTACACCATAAATGTGTACGACTTAAAGTCTCGGGAGCACTAAAACCCATTCTTGTACTATGGCTAACCCACAGCTGCATCGTGGATTGAACTACGGCTAAGCCGTACCCATCCTGTGATCAAGCCGTAAGCCATTTTACGGCGAGCTTTCCCGAGAGTCTGAAATTCCAACTTCCTTCTACTGCTTACCACGGCTACACCGTGGAATGCACTACAGCTAAGCGGTACCTAACTGTAACCGTAGCCCACAGCTTAGCACGCCGTAGGTCAACATACGATTGAACAGTAAATGCGTATGAAATTAGGGAGGAAACTTGAGCCACTCAGCTAAGCCATAACATGTACACGGCTAAGCCATAAGAACATTGTGAACTTAGGATATTAGGAATTCCCAATGACCTTATAGGGCCTTAGTGATGGCACATTCTTCCCAACTAAATTAACCCAATGGTGATCAAATGATAAGGAGGACGAGTGTAGAGCTGTCACTTATCCCCTTCGATTTTCTCGGATGAATTCACGATGTCACATCATGGGTGTTGGAATAAGAAGAGGTGTCTTTATGTGCACAATGTAATACTAAGATCTGGTAACACAATGACACCGGACGTTTTATGAATGCATCGTGTTGAATGACCTCGGGATCACGAACTATCTAGCATAGGATTGGCTAGTAAGTTCCCTTGATACATTTGATTCAAATGCATTCATATTGTTAAGGAAACCTTGTCCTCAATATGACTTAGTCATATGCCCACTCTCTTGGCAAACCTTGAGACAAATCAGACCTGAACTTCTACTGAGTGCATGTATATCAAGCCTGAGCTTCTACTGAGTGTGTGCATGTTAGTCAAATGGGTGTAGCTAAAGTTGAGAGGGTTCGAGCTCTCCTAGCTCATCCAGGTATGCATTGTTCAGTTTCCTTATTAATTCTGGTTTTTATGATTGAATATGATTTCAAGACTGATCATCCTTTATGTACGATATGATAAGTATGACTTAAATATATGAAAGATGTGAATCCGAGTCTATCTTAATACTTTGAGTCGGCACCACTTAGCTTATACCCTTTTAGTATCTTTATGTCACTACTGTAGTAGTCCACGAAGGAGTTGTCAGCGCTCCTCGGGAAGCTAGTTTGATCCCCTAACGACTCATATATATATACGCTCCCTCTAGATGATATGCGCTCTCTTGGGAAAATATAACCTTGTGGTTGCCAACTAGTCTGTATAACATCCTGTTTATAATTCGTTACTCATGATTATTCATGCACAGTATGCCCAATTTACGTTGTTGCATTATTAAATCCATATAAGTCTTAATTCATTTGGTATAGCATGCTAGTCTATGTATCTCTATATTTGTTTAACCGTCGTGTTTACAGTGCTACCCTTAGTTTACAAGTATGGAACCAAACCCCAACTCGGTTATTGATGCGTCCTCGAAGGGTGCCCCAACAGTACCCGGGGGTATAGAAAAATGGAAGGATGACGATGTCTTTTATTAGTCATCCTACGAAGAGCGTCCAGTGGTTTAGTTAGGTGAATCATTTGTGACTATGGTCTCTTGCATGGAGATGTTTAAAATGGACCTTATGCACAAGACATGTCTAAGTTTTTGTGGATTTGTATGTGTGGGAATGTTTAATTAAAGGACTTAAGTTATATGGATATATGATGGTAAGATATACTCTTCTATGTTTTGCTTATGATCATTATAAAGGTATTCCACAGGTGTCCGCTTTATGTTGAATTTCTTTTTACTCTACGTGTTGTTGGTCAAAGGCACCATGATGTAGTGTGGGTGATTGTCGACCGACTAACAAAATCAGCCCACTTTATTCCCATCAGGAAAGGGATGAAATTTCAGGAGATGGCCAAGATCTTCATTGATGAGATTGTGTGGCTACATGGTACTCCAGTCTCAATTGTGTCCGATCAAGACAGTAGGTTCACGTCTTCCTTTTGGCAGTCTTTTCAGACGTCCTTAGGCACCAAACTCAGTTTCAGCACGGCTTACCATCCTCAGACAGATGAGCAATTGGAGCGAACGATACAGACCCTGGAAGATATGCTACGAGCTAGCGTATTGGACTTCGGAAAAGAGTGGGATGAACACCTCTCCTTATGCGAGTTTGCATATAATAATAGCTTTCACGCGAGTATCGGAATGGCTCCATTTGAAGCCTTGTATGGACATAAGTGCCGTACGCCTGTCTGTTGGGAAGAGGTTGGGGTTAGGAGTTTCCATGGACCTACCCTGGTGGCGGATACGGCGGAAAAGGTGCAAAAGGTGCAAGATAGATTGAAAACTGCACGATCACGCCAGAAAAGTTATGCAAATAACCACCGCCGGCCCCTTGAGTTCCAAGTGGGGGACAAGGTTTACTTGAAAGCTTCCCCAATGAAGGGTACCATTAGGTTTGGACAAAAGGGTAAGCTTGCTCCACGGTTTGTGGGACCTTTTGAGATACAGAGTAGAGTGGGAGACTTAGCTTATCGGTTGGAGCTACCACCCCCGCTTGCGGGAGTTCATAATGTGTTCCATGTGTTGATGCTCAAGAAGTACCTCCCAGATCCTTCACATGTCCTTGAGTTTGACGACGTGCAAGTGAGGCCTGATGTGAGCTATGAAGAGAGACCCCTTCGCATCGTTGACACTAAGGAACAGGTGCTGCGTACACGAACGATCAAATGGGTTAAGGTGTTATGGGAGCACCATGGACAGGAAGAGGCCACCTGGGAGCTTGAAGATCAAATTCGAGCAAAATATCTGGAACTACTACCTAAGGTACGTTACATTCGAAGGACCGAATGATCTTAAGTGGGGGAGGATGTAAGGACCCGAACCCCCATTAATCTTAGTTACGTTAATTAACCCTGTTTTATATTAATTAAGACTTGTTGAGGATTAATTTAGTATAAAACTATTGGGTTTAGGGCTTCGGATAGGGAGTTGGGCAGAATTCGGACCCTACTTAAGTAGTCAAGGGTCTTTTTGTAAATTGTTTCGTGTAATCCTTTGCGAAGATCATCTTTCGTGTTGGGCCCGAGTTGATCCGAGCTTATCTTGGTCCAATTGAGGTGCATTTGGACTAAACTGAATTTCTTAGAAAAAGGGAGGACTTGCCTGTAATTTCAGGAAAGTTACGTTTAAAAGGGAAGCTCCACGTACCTCCTCCTTCTTCTCTCGTTCAACTGATTGGAGCTCTCCTTTCCTCTTGGTTTCTTCTCCTCTTCTCCTTGCAATCGAAGTGCTCGGGAATTTTGAGAGTGTGCATGCATAGAGAGTGGTCTCCTCCCACCTTCTTCTTCCTTGATCTCCCTTTTCCTTTATACTTTTGTATAGAGTGTTCTTCCCTCCAAGCTACAGCAATATAAGGTGAAGAATGGGTTCCTATCTCATTTTCTTGGGTATATTAGGGTCATAAAGACTCCATTACTTGACATGCATTTAAATCTAAGCCTCCATATTCCACATTTCATGTTATTTGTAAAGAACCCATTTCATTCCAGAGATTTTCCTGAGCACATAGCAAGAAAGGGAGTTTGAGAGGGTTAGCACTGTTAGAAAAGGCAAGTAATGAACTATATGTATTGCATGCATGATTAAGTATGGACATTTGAGCTAGCTACTTGCATTTCCCACTTTCAGTCATTTCCTTTCCACTGTTTTAATTGATACAAATGTGATGTGAATTGAGTTAGAATGGCAAGAAGGGAATAGGAGGGTGTGTGAGTATGGACACTCTCAGGGACACTCTATTTGAGCCTTAGAATTGCCCCACAATAAGGTTCTGTATTGATCCCGTACTGAAAATGAGCTACAGAATTGATTTCAGATTTTTTGAAGCTAACGGCGAAGCCACAGCTAAGCCGTGAGCATTTATGACTCAAAGTCCAGAGAGCAGTAGAAGGGGATTTTGTACTACGGCTCACCTACTGCTACGCCGTAGATTTTACTACGGCTAAGCCGTATCCAGCCCGTACCCAAGCCGTAGGTCTTCCTACGTCGAGCTTTCCAGAGAGCTCACGAAACCCAGTTCCTTCTACGGCTTATCCACGGCTACACCGTGAAATACCTTACGGCTAAGCCGTAACCTCCCCGTAACCTAGCCGTAGGCTTAGCAAGGCTAAGTCGTAAGCCAACTTACGGTTAGGCCGTAAATGCGCCTGAAAATCCGAAAGGAATTTGACCCACTCGGCTAAACCTTAGCCTTGTACACGGCTAAGCCGTAAGAACCCAGCAAACATAGGGGTAAGGGCATTCAATGACTTTGTAGGGCCTTAGTATTGGCACCCTCTATACCACTACACGTGCCCAATGGTAAGTACATGTTGGAGAGAACGAATGACTTCTAAATGATCTCCCAATAGCAAGTCATGGATGTTGGCATAAGAAGGTGTCCCGTATGCCTATAAGGTAATACCAAGACGTGGTAACACAACGACACCAGATTTCTTATGAGTACATCGTGTTGAATGTTCTTGGAAATCATGGGCCAATTAATATAGGATCAGTAGTAATCTCTCAATCCGAATGCATACATCTTGCTATAACACACCACCTTCAACATGAACTACTTCCTCTAGCAAAACCCTGAGGCAATTCAGACCTGAGCTTCTAAGGAGTGCGTGTCTGACAAGCCAGAGCTTATAATAAGTGCGAGCTTGTTAGCCAAGGGTATGATATGACTGATATGGTTGAATCTGAGTCGGCACCACTCAGCTTACGCCCTTTGGGTATATGTATGACACCACTGCAGTAGGTTTACGAAGTAGTAGTCGGCACTCCTCGGGAAGCTAGCCTGATCCCCTAGCGACCCATATGTATGTATGCTCCCTTCTTGGGAGAATAGAGCCCTGTGGTTGCCAATCAGTATGTATGACGCTTTAACGGTAATTCCTCATTCATTGCCACTCCTGCATTATATGTTTAGTACGTCATCCTTGTTCTCTTAAATCAGTGCATACTATTAAGTACTTTTGATAGATATGTATATTTATATTATGTTATACTTGTCTCATATGCCTCATTACTTGCTTAGCCGTCGTGTTAACCGTGTTACCCTTGGTATTGCAGGTCCAGAACCCGGTCCCAATGCGGATACTGACACGCCCCCGGAGGGTACCCCAACGGTACCTCGGGGTGTAGACGAGTGGACGGATGGTGACGTCTATTACTAGCCATCTCACGGAGCGCGTGGATTCTTGGGATGTTATGCTTGGACCCTTTTGTATCAAACTCTTCAGTAGTATTCCTGGAATGTAATTGAAGGCTTTAACACTACTGTATGTTTATATGTTTACTTATGAAAGTTAACAGACTATGAAAGCATGTGCTCTTGATAATTACCGAGTATTTCGCAAGATTTCGCTTATGATAAGTTATGATGTACGTGTGTCAGTATACCTCACACGTTCCTGTGGAATCTCCCTTGTAGGAATTCGTGCATAATTCTTCGGGGCACAGATTTCTACGGGATTACATATCCACGCCCTGGGGGCCCACTCAAATCCCCAAATTCCCGGGATCGGGGCGTGACATACGTAAGTAATGGTATCAGAGCCGCACCAAGAAGTCACTTAAAAGACTTAGCAACATTAGGAAGCGTGGTGAGGTTCCGATAGGTCCGTTTGGGTGGATTTCTATTATAATGATAACTTATGGTATGACTGTAGTATATATGTATGTATATATATGATTAATCACCATTGTTATTGCAGAGCCATGGCGTCTGGATCCGGCACGAACAACAGCTCAGGTGATAATGACTGCAAGAATATTGAGTTAGAAGGCGCGGATCCTCCACCACCACCTCCTCCTCATCCCACCTACACTACGGTGGAACGGTTTATGATGCTGATGCATCAACTGGCTGCTAGCAACGCCAATCAAGCCGCCATGCAGTTACAGTTGGCCGCCCTGTTAACCCGACAGGATCAGCCAGGAGATCCCAACTCCTTGTATGAGAAGTTCCGTAAAAGGGGAGCAACAGAGTTTATCGGACATGAGGACTTGTTACAAGCGGATGAATGGTTTATCCACACGGAGAACGTTTTCGATACATTAACTTGCACACCCAGGCAGCAAGTGGTCCTCGCGGCATCCATGTTCAGGGGCGTCGCGGATACATTGTGGAAGAGTATCCGGGACCACATGAGGGCTATGCCGGATGCTACTGTTTGGGAAGCCTTTAAGAGGCAATTCCGGAAGTTCATTCCCAACCACGTCACTTGCAAGAAGAAGGCAGAGTTCCTTTCCCTGCAGTAGAACCTCATGACCGTTGCAGAATACGTACATGTATTTAGCCAGCTCTCTCGGTTTGCTCTAGACCTAATTAACACTGAGGAGAAGAGAGTGGAAAGATTTCTGGAAGGGTTAAGGCCTGCTATCAAGGGACATGCTACTGCCTTTCAACGTCCCGTTCAATATGATGATGCAGTAGCCAGGGCTTATGCAGCAGAAGAAATTGAGAAGAGCCTTTTCTTGGGGGAGTCTAAGAAGAGTGTTCCGCCTTTTAAGAAAGGTCAGCAGTATTCTAAGAAACAGAAAGGAGTTGCTAATGGCACATCACGACTAGCCTGCGGTGTATGCGGAAAGGGTTATGAGACTAGTAAGTGTTGGAGGGCCATGGGAGCCTGTTTTGGCTATGGCTCCATGGACCATCACTTGTCTGAGTGCCCGAGAAGGAAGGAATTTAGTCGAGCCTCGCAGCAGCAGCAGTATCAGCAGCCTTCTAAGGCGACACCTACTGTGCTTAACCGCCAGTAACAGCTAGTGAGGCAAGGCCAAGGGCAGACACGGCAAGGCCAGGGATAACAGAGACAATTACAGCAACACCGACCCCAAAGGCAAGGCCGCGCTTATGCATTGACACAAAAAGAAGCAGAGGCGGCGGAACATGTGGTTGTAGGTAAGGTTTCTGTTTGTGACATTGAAGCTAAAGTGTTGTTTGATTCAAGATCTTCACATTCCTTCATCTCACCTCGATTCTCTAGTTAGATACGGGAATCGCCAGCACAGTTGCCATATGTGTTGATTGTTATCACTCCGATTGGTAAGAGGGTAACTTGTGACGACTATTACCCTGGTTGTCGAGTTCTCATCAAAGAAGTTCTTCTCCCAGCGGAACTTATCGTGTTACCCATGCACGATTTCGATGTAATCCTAGGCATGGATTGGTTGACCAAATATATGGCCTGTCTAGACTGTTTCCGTAAGACTATCACCGTAAAGGTGAGTGAAGATGGCCCAAGTGCTGTGTTCCAAGGTGACAAGAAGAGTTCGAACACCCGATTGATTTCAGCACTTCGAGCGGAAAGACTAATCCATAGTGGTTGCGAAGGGTATATTGCTTTCATTGTGGAGAAAAAAGCCCCTAAGAAATTAGAAGAAATACCCGTGGTTTATGAATTCCCTGATGTATTCCAGGATGAAGTACCCGGCCTTCCTCCAATTAGGGAAGTGGATTTTACTATAAAGCTAGTACCTGGTACTGCTCCCATCTCTAAGGCTCCGTATAGAATGGCCCCAGCAGAGTTACGTAAGCTGAAAGTACAGTTACAGGACTTATTGGATAAGGGGTTCATTCGTCCTAGCACATCACCATGGGGAGCCCCGGTTTTATTTGTGAAGAAGAAGGATGGCACCCTTAGGATGTATATTGATTACCGGCAGTTGAATCAGGTGACAATTAAAAACAAATATCCACTGCCTAGAATTGATGAACTGTTTGATCAATTATATGGTGCGACTCATTTCTTTAAGATTGATCTCAGGTCCGAATACCATCAGCTGCGAGTCAGGGACCAAGATACATCAAAGACAGCTTTCAGGACAAGATATGGGCATTATGAATTTTTGGTTATGCCTTTTGGATTGACAAATGCGCCCGCAGTATTTATGGCCTTGATGAACAAGATCTTCTCAACATATCTTGATCGGTTCGTGGTAATTTTCATTGATGATGTTTCGGTATACTCCAAGACCAAAGATGAGCATGTGGAACATTTGAGGACTTCTCTGCAATCTTCGGATCGCGCTTAAAAATGACGTGGAAATGTGTAATGGATTCAATGTCCAACATTTACGCACTTCAAGCGTTAAGAAGAATGGGAATCAATTACAGTTCATCATTGAGTTCCCTTTTGTTTACACGGGTTCTAATGCCCTGACCGCGGGGATACAGGTTGTTTACATGAGTTTACAAAGTTTACAACCCCTCCCTCAAGTCTTAGATGTGATCTCAATTTGGAAAATACAAGAAAATGTACACAATGTGCAAAAAAAATGCAAAAAAAGAGGGAAAAATGGGGGGTGACCGTGACCCGCGGTCGGCCAGTGACCATGAGTCACGGTCACTGACACTCCACAGTGACCATGAGTCACGGTCACTGACACTCCCCAGTGATCGTGAGCCGCGGTCCCTGGCAAGCAATGACCGTTTAGTCACTGTTTGCTCCCGTTCTTCGTGCCATTCGCACTGATTCTCTCTTGGAATTTCTTTCAAGTGTTGAAACTCCATTTTCATGACTTTGGAGTGGTGGACAACCATCAAGAAGATCACATTTAACCGTGGAATCAATTGAAACCTCTGTAACTCATCATTCATGCTTACGGACTGTGTTTTTGTTTCAAGTCCGAAATGGGCAAATATAAAGCCGGAGTTGTGTCATTTTGAACCTTTTATTTTCAAGGAACAAAATGAGGCCTAGAGAGACTTCTTTCACAACTCTTGCAATGGCTAGGAAGCCCTACGAATAAGAGAAACAGAGGTGACAATGTCATCTTCTCAGAAATTGCCGACGTACGAACATAGCATGAACTTTGGCCATTCCACTTCCTTCTCTTCTTATGAATTTTCTTCCTCACCTTCAAAACTAAGAAAAGAAGGTGGGAATGGTCGTGGAAGTGCTGCTGGAGTTTGCTTCTTGTTGCTCTAAGTGCTTTCTTTCTTTGATTTCTTCTCTTTTCTTCCTTATGTGTGTTAGTGTCCTCTCTGTCCTTCAAAATTTGAACCTTTTATAGACTCCCAATCAGTTTTGTGCAGTTTTGGGGAGTTAATAGCAGTTGTGGGGAGTTGGATTTCGAAGAGGAGTGGAGAGAAACCACCTAAAGTCGTGGGAAACATCTTTTGAAGGTCCGTGACCGCAGGCCCGGTCACGGACGAGCCCCAATTTTGGGCTTTCGCGTATGTGGCCCATTTTCATCTGTTTTGGGCTCAAACGAAGTTCGATTGCCACGAAACTTGGAGGGATGCTTCTTGACACTATTTTCTGCATGTCATAAAAATTTCAGCTCGTTTTGACATCGGGAAGTTGGTCAACTTTTTCATTAATTAGGCCCTGGTCACGGACACGGCCCACTTTTGGAACCTTGCATCTGCGATCTATTTTCAACTGTTTGAGGCCCGAATGATGTCCAATCATCACGAAACTTGAAGAGATACTTCTTGACACTATTTTGAGTGTGTAACAGAAGTTTCAGCTCTGTTGGACCACCTAAACCTGGTCAACTCCTTTTGATTGTGGGTCCCGGTCACTCCCATGGCCCATTCTTAGATTTTTGCATATGCGGCTTGTTTTCGCCTGTTTGGCGCCCGAACGGTGTCCAATTGCCATGACACTTGGAGGGATGCTTCTTAACACTATTTTGAGTGTGTCACAGAAGTTTCAGCTCTGTTTGACCACCTGAACTTGGTCAACTCCTTTTGATTGTGGGCCCCGGTCACTCCCAAGGCCCATTCTTGGACTTTTACATATGTGGCTAGTTTTCACCTGTTTGGGGCCCGAACGATGTCCAATCGCCACGAAACTTGGAGGAATGCTTCTTGACACTATTTTGAGTGTGTCATAGAAGTTTCAGCTCTGTTTGACCACCTGAACTTAGTCAACTCCTTTTGATTGTGGGCCCCGGTCACTCCCATAGTCCATTCTTGGACTTTTGCATATGTGGCTCGTTTTCACCTGTTTGGGGCCCGAATGATGTCCAATCGCCACGAAACTTGGAGGGATGCTTCTTGACACTATTTTGAGTGTGTCACAGAAGTTTCAACTCTGTTTGACCACCTGAAGCTGGTTAACTCTCCAGTTGACTTTTCATGAAAGTAGGCCCTTGTTTCAGCTGTTTGAAGCCCAAATGACCTCGGTTTGATTTGAAACTTGGAGGGACTGACGTCAAAGGTACCTTGGAGTGTTCATCCAAATTTCATCGATTTTATACCTCGGGAAGCAGGACCTCGGTCGGGAACCCCAAGTAGACATGCTTGTAACTTTTTAAGTCAAATGATGTCCGTTTGACCCGAAACTTTGTAAATCATCTCCTGAGCATGATTAAACCTTTGTGTCCAGGTTTCATCAATTTTGGACCTCGGAAACAAGACCTCGGTCGGTGACCTCAAGAGACATATTCTGTGCTTTTTCGGGTCGAATGATGCCGTTTTGTCTTGAAACTTTGCAGAGCTTCTCTCAGTCATAACTGGTTTAGTCTTCATGAGATGTTACTCTACACAGAGACTCACAGAGCATAGTATACCATCACTTCGACATATAGGAATGCTGGGTCTCACAGTGATTCACAGGATCTGGCAAATAACCTCTGAAGCCTAAATTAAGCTAAGATGAGGTGTCTTCGCTGCAGTATTTGCAATTTTTTATGGGTCAACAAGTGCCCCCTCGAGGTGCAATGATTATAGTATAATAATCATTGTGCCTCGAAATAACCAATCTGTGGGAATGATAGATGGCTTAAAGAAAATACAGTTTGTCAAGATAGGTTGTAGGCCTAAACTTGGGATTTTGAAAATTTTGATAAAAACCATGAAGGGTTTGAGATGGAATTTGGCAAAAACAAAAGAATTCTGAATTTCTTTACCCTGTTTGCACAGATATCAAAAATAGTATCTCTGTGGGGACTGTGGGGAACACCACAAAAGAATCCCTAAGGTATTTAGAAAATTCAGAAGTTTATGAATTTTTTGTTTGGATCTTGGAAATGGATTTGATTCTCTCATGACCTATTTATCACAGATATCCAAAGTGGCATCTCTGTGGGGACTGTGGAAAACACCCACAAAAGAAATCCCTGAGGTTTTAAGAAAAATCAAGTTTGAATTTAAAATGGATTTGGGTTTGGAATTTTCATGGATTTTTTGGTTTATTTTCAAAAATCATAGTTTAGGTTTTGACTTGGTTTGATATGAGGAAATATGAAAAAGATTGGCTTTTGTGGATTTTGATTCAAAGCAATTTGATATGACAAATTTGGCTCAAAATTGGGTTTGTCCTAAGATGAACTTAAAATTTGGATTAGGTTGGCTTTTAAGAAAACACACATTTTTGTTTGGAGCAAAATGCCCAAACCAGGTTCACCATATTGTGTCTTGAGACAAAACCAGATATTTGGCTGTGGGGAACATGGTAACCACAGATCATCACATTGTCGCAATAGCTTTCATCCTTGAAAGATAATGTTCTGAAGCTTCGAGGCGCCATAGATGGCTTGATGCTGTTGTCCCAACTTGCCCAAGCTATAATGGGCACATCCTAAGCGAGAAAATTCTGAATACAAGGAAGCGGCTTGAGAAGTTCTTGGACTAGGTTTCATTGCCGTAGCATCTTGTTTGACTCTTTTATCTTGATCAGCCTTGGGTGACCATGTATAAATTGACTTCATTCTTTGTACTTAAACTTCAAATGAATCTCAATGGCAAACTTTTCTTTTCCTCCATTTTGTCATTGGCATGGGTGTTTGGTTTGATTTTTTGTAGATGTTTGATGTGGTTTGTGTGGATGGCTTGTTTGGTTTGGTCGTCTCAGACTTGTAGGAAGGTGTGATTTGTGGTCTTTTGGATCCACAAATCGAAAATAAGGGAGTCATATAGGTGGACATTATCTGGTGCCCGTGTGTGAGGCTTTCTCCAAGGTCCATGACTTGATCCTTTTGGTGTCGAAAGGGGTCAAATAAAGTGGATGTTGTCTGGTGCCCATGTGTGAGGCTTTCCCTGGGATCCTTGACTTATTCCTTAAGACAAAGATTTGGTTTTGGTTTTTTGTTTAGATTTTGGTTATACAGGGTCTGCAAAAAGACTTATTCTATATAACCGAAGGTAGTCATATAGGATCTACAAAAGACTTGTTCTATATAACTAAGGATTAGCTATATGGGGTCTGCAAAAAGACTTATTCCACACAGCTGAGTTTTGCTATATAGGGTCTACAAAAAGACTTAATCTATATAGCAGGATGTTACAAGGGGATCTTGTAAGGACGTTATCCAAGTAACGAAAGTTTGACTAGAGGAGTCGAGGGACTTGATCCTCGTAGTCATTTTATACAAGTCTGAGGGATTTTGGTTAGGAGTCATAGGTTGTGAGGCTCGAAACCAGAGTATTTTGGTTTTGGAATGAAAATGTACACTGTACATGGTTTGGGTACATGGCATGGGTTCACCAATGACATTCAGGTGTAGTATTTCTTGAGAAGTTTTCCATTGATGGGCATCATGCATCTGTCCCCTTCAAGTGTGAGGAGCGCATAGGCGCCATTGGAGTAAACCTTGTCGACAACAAAAGGTCCTTCCCATTTAGGTTCGAACTTGCTTCTAGACAAGTACGTGGAAAACATAGGTCTTCTAACTGCAAGGACTAGATCTCCCTTCTTGTAAGCTCTATACTTGATTTTTTTGTTGAAAGATGCAGCCATACGAGCTTGATATAACTCAATATTTTGTCGAGCGGCAAGCCTTTTCTCATCAAGGCTTTCTAGCTCTTGTAGTCTGAGTTTCGCATTCTTTTCTTCAGTATATTTGTTTATCATAGCCACCCAAAAAGAGGGAAGTTGAATTCCCAAAGGTATTACAGCTTCACAACCATAGACCAAGGAATACAGTGTTGATTTAGTAGGACCACGAACTGTAATTCTGTAAGCCCATAATGCTTCAGGAAGCCTAGTACTCCAACTCTTTTTGTTGTCAGAAACCATTTTCTTCAAAATCTTGCAAATGGTTTTGTTAAAAGCTTCAGTAAGTCCGTTGGCCGCGGGGTTATACGCTGTAGATGAACAACACTGGATCCCGTATTTGTCATAGAATCTGTAAAATTTATTATTATTGAATTGCGGGCCATTGTCATGATACAGACATTTAGGCACCCCAAAACGGCAAATGACATGAGTTTTCAGGAAGCTAAGGACTGTATCAGTTTTAACTTCTGTGAGAGGTACAGCTTCTGCGCATTTGGAGAAGTAATCGGTTGCGGCCAAAATGAATTGATGTCCACGTTCTGAGGGTGAACTGATCTTCCCCACTATATCCATTCCCCAAGATTCAAACGGCCAAGAAGTGGTCGTAGGGTGCAAATGTTCAGGAGGCTAGTGAATGTAATCACCATGAATTTGGCACTCATTGCATCTTTTAGCAAAACTAATAGCGTCGGACACCATGGTAGGCCAATAGTAGCCTAATCTTCGAATTTGATCATGAAGTTTTGGTCCAGCTTGGTGAGCACCACATAGGCCAGCATGAACTTCTCTAAGAACTTGCTCAGCTTCTTTCGAGGACAAACAACGAAGTAGAACTCCATCGTATGACTTGCGATAAAGAGTTTTTGAGTGCAAATCAAAATGGAATTTGAGAGCTCGCCTTTGAATACTGGTTCTATCTTTAGGGTTCTCTGGTAATACTCCATGCAGAATATAATCAATAAAAGGATCTCTCCAATCCTTGAATGAGTTTTGGAAATATGAAATTCGATTTTTTATTACAGTGAAGCTATCTTCTACTGCCTTGTAAGTATCGAGTGGGGGTAGAAGTCTTCTCTCAACAACTTCCAATATCATCTTGTCATTCTCAGGGATTGACATTGAAGCTGCCAAGCTTGCTAAGGCATCTGCTTTGACATTCTGACATCTCGGAACATGATGAAAATCAATCAATTTAAACCTTTGTTTGAGTTCATATTCCCTATTGAAAATGGGAACTAGGTCTGGTTTCTTTACTTCATACTCGTGATTCATTTGCTTAATCATAAGTTGTGAATCTCCATAGACTCCTAGCATGTTAATGCCAGCATCTAAAGCTAACTCAAGCCCCATAATTAATGCCGTGTATTCTGCCACATTGTTCGAGCATGGCTTGATCAATGAGAAGGAGTGAGGAACATAAAGTTTTCCTGGACTGCAGAAAATAATTCCAACCCCTGATACTGGCTTTCCTCGTTCATTAGTCTTGGAAGCTCCATCAAAATGCATGGTCTAATGTAGATCTGAATCAATGGTGGATTTCCATGTTTGTTCAGTGAAGAAGACTGACTCATCAGGGAGATTGTCTATGAACTCAGAATCTTCTAACAGTGGATGTTCTGCTAGAAAATCTGCAAGAGCTTGTCCTTTTACTGCCTTCGCTGCAGTGTATCTGATGTCAAATTGAGAAAGAACGATGGACCATTTGGCCAGACGTTTGTCAATGCCCCGGCTTTTGTCACTAATACCTTTAATGGATTAATATTGGAAACCAGATACACCACATTAGAGAGGATGTAATGTCGTAGCTTTTGTATTGCAAACATAAACGCAAGACATTCTTTTTCTATCGGGTGATAATTGTGCTCAGCACCAACCAGCATCCTCGACAAGTAATAGAGTGCCACCTCCTTTCCTTCATCATTCTTTTGAGCTAACAATGCTTCCAAGGAATGATCAAGAGCCCTTGTATAAAGAATGAAAGGCTTACCCGGAATTGGAGCTGAAAGAACTGGCGGATTCGTAAGATATTGTTTGATATCCTAAAAAGCATCTTCACAAGCTTTGTCCTATACAAAGTCCACTCCTTTCTTCATCAATTTGGAGAATGGTCTGCACTTTCCGGACAAGTTGGAAATGAACCGTCGGATATAGGCGAGTCTTCGATGTAATCCTTTCAATTCTTTCAAATTTCTCGGCGAAGGCATTTCCAATATGGCTTTGATTTTGATGGGATCTATTTCAATGCCACCTTTTCGCACCACAAATCCTAGAAACTTTTAGGAAGAAACTCCGAAAAAACATTTCAGGGGATTCATTCGAAGATTGAATTTCCGTAATCTCTCAAAGACCGTGCGGAGATCGGCCAGATGATCTGATTTATGCTTGCTCTTGACTGCCAAATCATCAACATAACATTCAACAGATTTATGTTGTAAGTCCTTGAATATTTTCATCATTGCTCTTTGGTACGTGGCTCCAGCATTTTTTTAAACCAAATGGCATGACAGTATAGCAGTATATGCCGAATGGAGTTCTAAAGGAAGTGTGTTTCTTATCCTCTTTAAACATTTTGATCTGATTATACCCCAAGAAGCCATCCATGAATGACATTCTTTCGAACCCAAAAGTATTGTCAATCATTATTTCTGGTATAGGTAATGAAAAATCATCTTTGGGCAGGCTTTATTCAGATCTCTGAAGTCAATACAGACTCTGATTTGTCCATTCTTTTTAGTAACTAGGACTATATTAGCCAACCAGTCAAGGTGTTATTCTTCACGGATGAAATTAACACCCCTGAGTTTCTGAACTTCTTTTTCTATCTTCTCCATGATTTCAGGCTTTGTCCTCCTTTGGTCCTGTTTTACAGGTTTAGCATCATCTGCTATATTTAATTTGTGTACAGAAATTTCTGGATCTAGGCCCGGCATTTCTGCATAAGTCCATGCAAAGCAATCTATGAACTCTCGCAAGAATCCCATATACAAATTAAGTTCACTTCCTTTAATTTGACAAAGGTAGGTCAGGGATTTTCTGGGGTTCCCAAGTTTATTTCTTGTACTTGGTCCTCAGTTGGAGGATTAGGAGGAAGTGTTTCTACATTGTTACCAGAAGTTTCTAACTCTGTGAAACCTTCTGGGGTTTCAGTTGGGGGTTTTAGCCAAGGCCTGATCCCTTTCCAAGGATTCGGTTTTTTAGGCTCTTTGGCTTTTACATCAAGGGCTAAGCATTCCCAGCGGACATGTTGGGCGGGCTTATTTCCTCGTTGAGTTCAGGTGGCCAATATTCAGTGATTTGTGATGCAGCGTCATCCTCATCACTTCCCCCCTCAGGGTGCTGAAAAATGGCCCAATCAATGGGATCTTGAAGCACAGGAATTTCATGAGAGTCGTCTGAGTCATATTCTTCAGTGAAGACTACCGATCTGGCTTTAACACTTTGTTTAAATTTAGGAATGAGACTGTAAGGAACATATCCTATGCAATGACGCAACTGCTCAATTCTGCCCCCTGTCTGGAGATCTTCTTTCATCTCTGGAGTAAAGACATCCAAAGGAGCCCGTATGCCATTTGCATTTAATCCAAGACCCATGGGTTTCTTGAGATTGTACCATATTCTTCATCATGTTACAGACCACAGGATTATAAATATTGAGCCGGATTTTTCCCTCATTACTGATTTTGTCAATAATATCTGGTGAAGAAGTATCTTCAGCCCGATAAAAAATAATCGAATGATTATACTGCTTAGATGAAGGTACCAAAAAGCAAGAACCTTCGAATTTATAAATATGAGAGGGAGTAGGCCATGGCATAAGTGGAAGATCACAGTCTACCATAGAATGCACAAAGGTGCTCATTTCTTCAGCGTCTTCAGAGTCCGACTCAGAATTTGTATCTCTGATCATTGAAATGACATGTATTGGACGCGTTCTTCTAGACCTCCCGCGCAGCCAGTGGAGTGCCACTTCAAGAGATGACACAATTCGAGACATCTCATCAAAGGTTTGAAATTCCATCGCCATGGTTAAGCTGCGGAGAGCTGGCCGAAAACCTACCCAGCACAAATGAATCCATGTGGAGTAGTGTGGAGGATTTTCACATTTTTCAGCCAAACGGAGCCATCTATCAATGTACCTGTAGGCTTATTCTCCTCTCTGCTGTGATGCCAATATCAATTGACTAAAAGTGATAGGAGAATCAGGCCTTATAGGCGATATTCCCCTAGTAGGGGGAGGTATATCATTGCTTTCCTGATTGGAGCTTAAAGTGCTAGTCGAGGATACTATGTTGGCCGAAAATGAAAACCTCTGACATTCAACATCTTTTACTTTTGATAGCTTTGTGGATATGATTAAAGGTGGATCTGGCTTTTTTATTTCATATTTCACCTTAATTATCAAAGGAGCTTTGATATCCACGCATTTTGCCACAGATTTTCCTGCACATTCCAACTTTATGGGAGGATTAGATTTTTGACCAACCTTCTCTGCTGAAATAGTGAAAGGTTCTGCAAGATTATCATTCATAGGAGCATTCTTCGTATCTGAGTTGGATTTTGTAGGCTTTTCTTGATACATTGCTGCGTCTGTGAAATAAACCTCCTATCCTTTGAATGGCTTTTCCTCTGCAAAGACTCGATGTACCTTCTCCTCATCGTCGATGTATTTAAGGCATTGATGGAGAGTAGAAGGTACTATGGCATAATCATGAAGCCATCGTCTCCCCAAGAGGATGATATAACAAGCACGAGTTTTTACTACATGCAGAGTGGCCTCCGAGACTAAGTCTCCCAACTGGAATCGAATTCGGATTTTACCAATCGGATCCTGGACTTCCCCATCATAACCTTGAATAGAAGTTTTTGTAACAGATAGCTTGCTCACTGGAATACCGAGCTCTTGCAAGGCCGTGATTGTGTTGAGATTTAGAGCTGACCCTGGGTCAACTTGAACTCTTGGGACAGGCATAGCTTTGATGTAGGCCGTGAAATAAAGTGGCCTCGTATGCTTCATATTGCCCAAGAGGAGATCCTCTTTAGTGAAAGAGATAGTAGCTTTAGAAGCATTGTGAGTTAAGAGACACTCCTTGCATTGCTTTTGAGGCCTCTTGGATTTCACCTTCAAATAGTTCTTTTCTATTTGGTGCACTTGTGCTATATGAGTATGATTCTCAGTATTCAAGGCCTGTAATGCTCGTATAAAGTTGTCACGAGTCTCCTTGGACATCTGCAAGAGATCAAAAATGTGGAGTCATGCAGGTATGTGCTTAAGGTGTTCAACAACATCATACGTGAATGGCTCTGGTGGCCTTGCATTATCATTTACTTCTGGAGAAGTTACATTTACATTGGTATTGCCTCCTGAAGGGTTTACATAAGAAGAGGAAGGAACAGAGGATTTATCATAGTTGACCCTGTAGTTGCGACCAGAGCGAGTGCCATCATTAAGCATGTTGCTTCGGTCAATTTCTGGTCGTGCATCTCTTCTTATGGCATTAACTTCTTCTGGTTCGATGAAAAGCTGATTGACCTCTTCCAGGCCTACTTCCTGGTTTACATCATTAGGAATACCCTGCGATGTTTGGGACTCTATGGCAGCATTGAAAACCACCAGGGTAGGAGCCGTTGACAGTTCCTCTTCAAAGTCAGAGATATTCTCGACAATATTACCAATACTGGGGTTATTATGTCTCCTCGATAACCCAAGTTCCCTAGTTGAGTTAAAGCCAACCAACTGATTACTTAATTCAGAATTTTCATTTGAAAAGATCAACTCTGAATTAGTGTGGAAGAAGCATCTGGCATGGAAGGAGGAAAAATCGTCTGCTGATGCTAAACTTCATCATGCCCGACTAATGGTAGTGGATCCGGATGAACTTCTGGAGGTAGTGGAAAAGGAGGAGGATCATTCGACCAGCCACTTGAACTTGGCCTGTGTATGTCATACAATGTCACCGATAGTGTATTTAGACCATGCTTGATATTAAGCGTACCCGTCTCGGGGTCAAAGGCTTGTTCGAAATCCTCATCTTCATCAGAAGGGTATTCATCAGCAAAATAATCATCGATCCATTGATCGTCTTCAAGATCAGAGTAATCTAACCATTGATTTTCATCATTGGAGTTAGGGGGTGTACCATCCCATGATATCCGATTGCAGCTGGATATTGCTGGTTCTTCCTCATCTTTTGAAATTGGAATGATGTAGTCGGCTAGAGTAAAATGACCTCTGACTGATCTGGGAGGATTTTCTAAAACTGGGGCCCCGACCGTCTTGTCTTTCTTCTGCTTAAACTGTTGTTCTTGTTTCTTTTGAGCAGTCTTCTGGAGACCTTTAATTTGCCTTTTGATCTTTCTTCTTTCCACAGGCGTGGGTTTGGTTTTCACTTTTTCCCATCCTTCATCATTTATTAAGTCCGGGTGAACCCACATTTCCTCTCCTGAAGAATCTTTGACAGGTATCAACCCCTGTTCACTATGTAGTGCATTGATGACCCAGAATTCGACCATTGGTGGCCTTGATAGAGTGGGTATTGCCACAGGTGCAAACTGCCTGAAGGAAATCATATTGACTGGAGCCGTATCATATTTTCGATCAAATGTTATTACTCCATTTTTCCACATCTCATTGACCTTTTCCTTTAGGATAAAGCAATCTTTCAAAGGACGAGATACCATCCAATGGTATGCACAATAGTTTGGATCATTAACACGACCCGCTTGCTCTAGCTTTTTCATGGGTGGAAGCTTGAGCTTGTTATTCTCCATCACTGCTTGGAAGATGACTTCAATGTCCCCGTCAAAAGGGTATTTAGTTTGCT
This sequence comes from Sextonia rubra, assembly GCA_037013555.1. Lineage (NCBI taxonomy): Eukaryota > Viridiplantae > Streptophyta > Magnoliopsida > Laurales > Lauraceae > Sextonia > Sextonia rubra. The sequence goes on from JASUAD010000011.1 coordinate 16,963,036, forward strand.
TCCTCTTTTCATAGTCTTCCTTTTTGTTTTGCTCCGTCTTACCATTCTGTGGTTTTTGAGGAGGTGGTTTGGAGGTTTGTACATGGAATACCTCTTGCATCTTTTGAGGTTTCAGCACAGCTAGTTTTGGAGCAGAAGATGATGATGATTCCATTTTTCGGGAACTTGCTTTCTTCTGGTTAATTTCTTTCAGGGTTAACTCCGCATCAGTAGCTACCTCAACCAATCTGGCCAAAGACTTAGTTTTATGACTAAGGATGATAACCTCAATCTCTGGCTGCAAATTGGTTTTGCACATTTCAATTGTCGCTTTTGGAGATAGTTGTTCTAGGCATCTGTAAGACAATGCTCTCCATCTATTGATAAAGGCTTGCGCAGTTTCATTATCCCCTTGCTTTGTACTACTGAGCATAGCGAAGGTGACCGTTTGATCTTCTTCCTGAAAGTAAAGTAGAAACTTCTCTTCTGTAACTGGCCATGTAGTGAAGGAGAGTTCTGGCAATTGTTTGTACCAATCGAAAGCAACTCCTTTCAATGTACCAACAAACAGCCTTATTTTTAGTGCATCCAGTTCAGGTAAACTGCCAAGGAGCGACTTAAAATGCACTATATGCTGATAGGCTGACCCTTTTCCAAGGTAAGGCTGGAAAGTTGGAAGTTTGTAATCTGGCGGAAATGGAACCAAATCAAACTCCGGAGGGTATTTAGATGTAATACCCTTTTTATTCATCCTGGTCTCCACTTTTGATTTATTTAATATTTCCTCCACTTCTTTAAAAGTTACATGTTTTTCAGGATCTGCATGGAAACCAAGGATTGAAGAGTGATCACCTCCAGCTGAACCTGAGGCGATTACTTTATATGTTAGTGCCTTGATTTGTGCTGTGAGTAGGTCAATTTTGGTGGCATTCCTCCTGATCATTGCCTGTTCTCTTCTATCAGCAAATAAGGGGTTAACAAGAGCTTCAGCCGAACTAACCAACTTGTCTGCCAAGATTTTCAACTGAGCCGTCAGGTGGTCAATTTTAGTTCCTTGTTGCTTGACAACATCACTGACGTCATTCTCTTGATTTTCGTCAACATTTTCTTCGCTAACATCTTTGCCTCCACTGGCATCCTCTTCATTACCGGTCCCACTCCCTTCAGCCATAAATACAGTGTACTGACGGGGGTAAGAGGATGTAGGAAGAGTGGATTGACTATCTTATGTGTTCAGGAGAGTTATTGAATCCTTATCAGAACCATGTTCGTCAGAGGTCCTATCTGAATGAAAGTTAGAATCAGACTCTTAGGACTGAGTCCAAGCCATACTCCGAGTGACTCTCCTGGTTGAGCCAGGTCCGACCATACATGAGGAGGTTAGGTTTAGCTCATCTTCTTTAATCACCCATTTTTGAGTGATTGTATGCTGTGACTGCTTCCGAGCATGCCTTTTAGAGCGAGCCAAATCCCTCTTCTTTATTTGCTGGGCCAATCTGGTCGCTAGAGTTTGATCTCTGAATCTAGCAACTAATGGCCTAGAAGTGCTAGCAACTTGCTCCCAATCCATAGGGTCGGAAGTAGGAAGTGAAAGGATGTTAACAACATTTCTTTCAATTTTCTTCTTCTGTTCCTTCTTTTTTTGAAGCAAATTTTTAAATTGAACGAGATCGGTCGAATTTTTTATGACCAATCGTTCAGCATATCTCTTGTTTTTAGCGCCATACGACGGGCACTGGGTTGAAAGTGATGGTGATGGTGCCACAATAACAGAAGGTAAGCGCCTCCTGCCGAGCCTCCGTCCCTCCTTCTGGGTCAAAGGGTAAAAGACATTCTTTTCAAGTGGGGCCAAGGGTTTCTCCTCAGCTTTTCTGGACTTCTGCATGCGTGGCTGTGGTGACCACATACGGCAATTTGGAATAACAACATCCTTCTGACCTTTTTCACAGGCTAGGGCTTGCTCGCGAGTGGTTTGCTTTTTGAGATGCACATATTGTTTAGGATGCACCCTTTGTTTAAGATGCACAAATGAGGACTTAGCAGTCTGCAAGGCCTCCTGCTGTGAACCAACGGGTGTCTCTGTTTTGTGGTTCGTAAACCGAACCTACCTTGCCCCCAGTCGAGGCTTGGTGATACGAAGATTACTGCCTTCCGACCTCACTTTGTGTTTTGGTCATAGTGACCTTTGTGGAAGACTCCAAAGGGGTTCTGGGAATATTTGGAGACCTAAGTTTGAGGAGTCTTTGCCTCCTTGATGGGCTTCAGGGTTTCTGATGACCCCTTGTAGGCTGAGGTCATATAACTTGAAGGAGTAGAAAGCCTCTGAAAGACCGAGACCCTTGATGAAGGAACACTAGTGTTCATTCGGCCCCTTTTGAGTGCCCTTGTTGATGATGTGGTCTGAGCCATGGAGATTTTGAACAATCTCTCCTTGGCTTCGTCGAAAGTGATGATCAAAGAACCCATGCTGTTTTCTACAAAAAGTTAGCTGATAGGGTCTTATCACTGATTTAATAAACATTTTATATGGGTCAGAAGCCCTTTGAACTGAATCATCACTCTTCTAAAGTGAAAAGGGTGATGATTTGGTCCATGCACATCAAAGTGCAAATTCTTCCAATCAAATGACAAGTGTATGCACATCAAAGTGCGAATTCATTCAATCAAGTCATGCACATCAAGGTGCAAATTCTTCCAATTAAATGGCAAGTGTACGCATATCAAGGTGCGAATTCATTCAATCAAGTCATACACATCAAGGTGCAAATTCTTTCAATTAAATAGCAAGTGTACGCACATCAAGGTGCCCAATGCCTTCATTTGTATGAATAATATGCACTTCAAGGTGCAAAAGTCATTTAATGATATTTTCAAACCCATTGTAGACATCAAAGGTCTTGTATGGGTGTAATTGGAAGTTAAATAAGCCTTTGTCATCATAAAATAGGTAAGTGACCGTGTGCCCCGGTCACAGGCTTTTAGCAGCAGTTTTCAGTGAAACAGCAGCAATTTCCAGCACAACAGCGGCAGTTTCCAGTACAATAGCAACAGTTTCAGCAGAAACAGCAGCACTTTCCAGTGCAATAGCAGCAGTTTCAGCAGAAATAGCAGCACTTTCCAGTGCAATAGCAGCAGTTTCAGCAGAAACAACAGCACTTTCCAGCACAACAGCGGCAGTTTCCAATGCAATAGCAGCAGTTTCAGCAGAAACAGCAGCACTTTCCAGCACAACAGCGGCAGTTTCCAGTGCAACAGCAGCAGTTTCAGCAGAAACAGCAGCACTTTCAGCAATTTTCAGCACTTTCATGCATTTTTCACCAGATTTGATCACAAATTAGGGCAAATATTTTCCCACAAACGGCGCCAATCTTCTGATCGTGCTTAAAAATGACGTGGAAATGTGTAATGGATTCAATGTCCGATATTTATGCACTTCAAGCGTTAAGAAGAATGGGAATCAATTACAGTTCATCATTGAGTTCCCTTTTGTTAACATGGGTTCTAATGCCCTGACCGCGGGGACGCAGGTTGTTTACATGAGTTTACAAAGTTTACAACCCCTCCCTCAAGTCTTAGATGTGATCTCAATTTGGAAAATACAAGAAAATGTACACAATGTGCAAAAAAAATGCAAAAAAAGAGGGAAAAATGGGGGGTGACCGTGACCCGCGGTCGGCCAGTGACCATGAGTCACGGTCACTGACACTCCCCAGTGACCATGAGTCACGGTCACTGACACTCCCCAGTGATCGTGAGCCGCGGTCCCTGGCAAGCAATGACCGTTTAGTCACTGTTTGCTCCCGTTCTTCGTGCCATTCGCGCTGATTCTCTCTTGGAACTTCTTTCAAGTGTTGAAACTCCATTTTCATGACTTTGGAGTGGTGGACAACCATCAAGAAGATCACATTTAACCGTGGAATCAATTGAAACCTCTGTAACTCATCATTCATGCTTACGGACTGTGTTTTTGTTTCAAGTCCGAAATGGGCAAATATAAAGCCGGAGTTGTGTCATTTTGAACCTTTTATTTTCAAGGAACAAAATGAGGCCTAGAGAGACTTCTTTCACAACTCTTGCAATGGCTAGGAAGCCCTACGAATAAGAGAAACAGAGGTGACAATGTCATCTTCTCAGAAATTGCCGACGTACGAACATAGCATGAACTTTGGCCATTCCACTTCCTTCTCTTCTTATGAATTTTCTTCCTCACCTTCAAAACTAAGAAAAGAAGGTGGGAATGGTCGTGGAAGTGCTGCTGGAGTTTGCTTCTTGTTGCTCTAAGTGCTTTCTTTCTTTGATTTCTTCTCTTTTCTTCCTTATGTGTGTTAGTGTCCTCTCTGTCCTTCAAAATTTGAACCTTTTATAGACTCCCAATCAGTTTTGTGCAGTTTTGGGGAGTTAATAGCAGTTGTGGGGAGTTGGATTTCGAAGAGGAGTGGAGAGAAACCACCTAAAGTCGTGGGAAACATCTTTTGAAGGTCCGTGACCGCAGGCCCGGTCACGGACGAGCCCCAATTTTGGGCTTTCGCGTATGTGGCCCATTTTCATCTGTTTTGGGCTCAAACGAAGTTCGATTGCCACGAAACTTGGAGGGATGCTTCTTGACACTATTTTCTGCATGTCATAAAAATTTCAGCTCGTTTTGACATCGGGAAGTTGGTCAACTTTTTCATTAATTAGGCCCTGGTCACGGACACGGCCCACTTTTGGAACCTTGCATCTGCGATCTATTTTCAACTGTTTGAGGCCCGAATGATGTCCAATCATCACGAAACTTGAAGAGATACTTCTTGACACTATTTTGAGTGTGTAACAGAAGTTTCAGCTCTGTTGGACCACCTAAACGTGGTCAACTCCTTTTGATTGTGGGTCCCGGTCACTCCCATGGCCCATTCTTGGATTTTTGCATATGCGGCTTGTTTTCACCTGTTCGGGGCCCGAACGGTGTCCAATTGCCACAAAACTTAAATGGATGTTTCTTGACACTATGTTGAGTGTGCCACAGAAGTTTCAGCTCTGTTTGACAACCCGAACTTGGTCAACTCCTTTTGATTGTGGGCCCCGATCACTCCCAAGGCCTATTCTTGGACTTTTACATATGTGGCTATTTTTCACCTGTTTAGGGCCGGAACGATGTCCAATCGCCACGAAACTTAAAGGAATGCTTCTTGACACTACTCTGAGTGTGTCACAGAAGTTTCAGAAGTTGGTCAACTCCTTTTGATTGTGGGCCCCGCTCACTCCCAAGGCCCATTCTTGAACTTTTGCATATGTGGCTCGTTTTTGCCTGTTTGGGGCCCGAACGATGTCCAATCGCCACGAAACTTGGAAGAATGCTTCTTGACACTATTTTGAGTGTGTCACAGAAGTTTCAGCTCTGTTTGACCACCTGAACTTGGTCAACTCCTTTTGATTGTGGGCCCCGGTCACTCCCATAGTCCATTCTTGGACTTTTGCATATGTGGCTCGTTTTCACCTGTTTGGGGCCCGAATGATGTCCAATCGCCACGAAACTTGGAGGGATGCTTCTTGACACTATTTTGAGTGTGTCACAGAAATTTCAACTCTGTTTGACCACCTAAAGCTGGTTAACTCTCCAGTTGACTTTTCATGAAAGTAGGCCCTTGTTTCAGCTGTTTGAAGCCCAAATGACCTCGGTTTGATTTGAAACTTGGAGGGACTGATGTCAGAGGTACCTTGGAGTGTTCATCCAAATTTCATCGATTTTATACCTCGGGAAGCAGGACCTCGGTCGGGAACCCCAAGTAGACATGCTTGTAACTTTTTAGGTCAAATGATGTCCGTTTGACCCGAAACTTTGCAAATCATCTCCTGAGCATGATTAAACCTTTGTGTCCAGGTTTCATCAATTTTGGACCTCGGAAACAAGACCTCAGTCGGTGGCCTCAAGAGACATATTCTGTGCTTTTTCGGGTCAATTGATGCCGTTTTGTCTTGAAATTTTGCAGAGCTTCTCTCGGTCATAACTGGTTTAGTCTTCATGAGATGTTACTCTATACAGAGACTCACAGAGCATAGTATATCCTCACTTCGACATGTAGGAATGCCGGGTTTCACAGTGATTCCCAGGATCTGGCAAATAACCTCTAAAGCCTAAATTAAGCTGAGATGAGGTGTCTTCGCTGCAGTATTTGCAATTTTTTATGGGTCAACATGAATGATCTCCTAATAGCAAGTCATGGATGTTGGCATAAGAAGGTGTCCCGTATGCCTATAAGGTAATACCAAGACACGGTAACACAACGACACCGGATTTCTTACGAGTACGTCGTGTTGAATGTTCTTAGGAATCATAGGCCAATTAATATAGGATGAGTAGTAATCTCTCAATCCGAATGCATGCATCTTGCTACAACACACCACCTTCAACATGAACTACTTCCTCTAGCAAAACCCTGAGGCAATTCAGACCTGAGCTTCTAAGGAGTACGTGTCTGACAAGCCAAAGCTTCTAATAAGTGCGAGCTTGTTAGCCAAGGGTATGATATGACTGATACGGTTGAATCTGAGTCGGCACCACTCAGCTTACGCCCTTTGGGTTTATGTATGACACCACTGCAGTAGGTTTACGGAGGAGTAGTTGGCGCTCCTCGGGAAGCAAGCCTGATCCCCTAGCGACCCATATGTATATATGCTCCCTTCTTGAGAGAATAGAGCCCCATGGTTGCCAATCAGTATGTATGACGCTTTAACGGTAATTCCTCATTCATTGCCACTCCTGCATTATATGTTTAGTACGTCATCCTTGTTCTCTTAAATCAGTGCATACTGTTAAGTACTTTTGATATATATGTATATCTATATTATGTTATACTTGTCTCATATGCATCATTACTTGCTTAACCGTCGTGTTAACCGTGTTACCCTTAGTATTGCAGGTCCAGAACCCGGTCCCAACGCGGATACTGAAGCGCCCCCGGAGGGTACCCCAATGGTACCTCGAGGTGTAGACGAGTATGTTTACTTATGAAAGTTAACAGACTATGAAAGCATGTGCTCTTGATAATTACCGAGTATTTCGCAGGATTTCGCTTATGATAAGTTATGATGTACGTGTGTTAGCATACCTCACACGTTCCTGTGGAATCTCCCTTGTAGGAATTCGTGCATAATTTTTCAGGGCACGGGTTTCTACGGGATTACGTATCCACGCCCTGGTGGCCCACTCAAATCCCCAAATTCCCAGGATCGGGGCATGACATTCTGTAACAATCTGCTCCGCACCATCAAGGTATTGTCCGCTTTGGACTTCCCAGGAGGTCACCCATCCTGAAATTACTCTGACTCGAGCACGTTTAACTTTACAGTTTTTATGGAAGTCCTCACGGTTTTGTCCCCAAAAAACGCCTCACCAAGTGAGGTATTGTTCCACCTAACCGGACCATTGGACTCACCCGAGGCACAGCCGGGATCTTGCCCTCAAAGTACGCAGCGGAGATTTTGTCCTTCGACAGACTCGAACCCTGATCTCACAGGTGGCAACGACCCTATCTTGACCAGTCGAGCTACTAAGGCGCCTCGATAGTTTAGAACGGATTATTACTTATATTCTTTCATTCAGATGTACTTTTGGGACTGGGTCGTTACAGGCCCACTAGCGTATCTAGACTGTGCTATGCAATGTTAGACCAAAGATGGCCTCATCAGTGATGTGGGACTTCGTTCCTCCTCCTTCGTTCCCCCTATTTGTGGAGGGCAGGATTCGAGAGGGAGGCAGGATTCGAGCGGTCCTCTCCCACCACTCAGAGGAGAGCCATCCCTTGCTCTGATACCATCTGTAACAATCTGCTCCGCACCATCAAGGTATTGTCCGCTTTGGACTTCCCAGGAGATCACCCATCCTGAAATTGCTCTAAATCGAGCACGTTTAACTTTACAGTTTTTATGGAAGTCCTCACGGTTTTGTCCCCAAAAGGCGCCTCACCAAGTGAGGTATTGTTCCACCTAACCGGACCATTGGACTCACCCGAGGCACAGCCGGGATCTTGCCCTCAGAGTACGCAGCGGGGATTTTGTCCTTGGACAGACTCGAACCCTGATTTCACAGGTGGCAACGACCCGATCTTGACTAGTTGAGCTACCAAGGCGCCTCGATAGTTTAGAACGGATTATTATTTATATTCTTTCATTCAGATGTACTTTTGGAACTGGATCGTTACATAAACATAAAGCACAAACTCCTTAAATTAATTGAAATTTGAAGCCCTAAAAAATGACCTCCCCAGCCCTCACTCATTAGGTGGGGCATCTACTTGGGCAGCTACAGACTTTTCCAAATCCCATAGCCAACCACACAAAAAAAAAAAACATATGTATAATTCATTTTTCAAAGAAAGAAAGCAGTAAAAAGACCTTTCATCAATATCAATTGATGCCCTCTGAAACAAAAACACAAACAGATGCCCTCCCATCCTTTATGATGCAAACCCCACTACTTCATTAGTGACAAGATCGAATGTGCCCCAGGCCCACTCACGCATGTGCACACGGAAGCACTCTCCCTCTCCTTCTTCCTCTCGCTCTCTGAGTCTCCACCACAAACAGTTGATCTGCAAACACCACGAATACCAAAAATTCTCCATGGCATCTTATATTGTCTACCACCCCAACCTCAAACATCAATCAAACACTACCATCAATTCAAAGTGGGCCACCCCTTGTTCCCTTCTTTTGTCGTCATCATCACCGTCCAAACTTACACATGTTCCATCATCACCGTTTTATGTTTATCTCTTCTCTCTCTTTCTTAGTGAGAAGGAGACAGTTCGAAAAAATAAGTTAAAAAAAAAAGAAACTCCCACAAACCCAATTAACCCCATAAAACATTAGATTCAAAAAAAATAAAAAGACATTAAGCCCTACCTTGGGATCATCTTCTTTTGTTTTTTTGCAACAGCTAATTCAAAACCTGGATGGCGACGAGAACAGCGCGGCGACGGCGTCTGTAGCACTGGCATTAGCAGATTTGGGTAAAGGCTATGGCGTTTTGGGTTTTTTTGGGGCTTGGGTGTTTCGATTAGGTTTAGAGAAGGAAGAGAGATGAGGATTCAAGTAGTGGAGAGAAATGGAGAGGAGAGGCAAAGATTCTCGATTTGAGGATTCGAGCAGTGGAGAGAAATGATGAGGAGAGGAGGTCTGCGTTTTGGGGTGTCTTCCATTTTGTGGTTTTTGCCTTTTTCATGTTTTGATTCAGTTTAGTGGGAGAAAGGAGGGAAAAAATGAAAATTTTTGGCTTGAGAGCTTTTTTTAACTTTACAGATGTGAGTGGCATGCTTGGGCTTTTCTTCTCCGCATTCTCATATATATATATATATACACTAGCGCTTCAGGGCCCATACCCAACGCAAGCTATAAAAAAATAATTAAGTTTTATTAAAAATTATTAATATTTAAATGAAATATAAATGAATATTATCATACAATTATATAAAAGCAACATTCATGTGCATATGTCTCAATAGTTTTTTTGTGAGAACTCTAAGTGAAGCCCATTTATCACCTAATCCAAACCTTGCAATACATATGAGACCTCCGAATAGGCACACACCCTAAGTTTCGATCAAATCCGAACTTATCAAACCGTCGGATCGACTGTGCACAGATCCGAATTGAATCGATTTGTAGGCCATGGGTGAAGAGGTTAGGGATATTTGATTGAGGCCAAACTTGATATCTAGGATGGTCCCTCATGGATCTTTCCATCCTCCCGGTCTTGTCTCTAGATGGAGCCCACAGTGTGCCACACTAAGGAGTATGCACGGTCCCTCCATGAGGGAAGTTTGCATATGAAGATTCCCCATTATATAAATTATAACAAAAACATAGTTAAAATATTAAACCTTTATTTTTCTAAAAGAAAACAAAAACAAAATCTTCTTTGAACTATAATAAGATGAGAAAGAAGTAAGATGATAATTCATGCTAAGATTTTTAAATTTTCAGAAAAGGAAAAAGGTGTAATCCATAATTTGAATTATATGTGGCATATATCGTTTTGATTTTGATTTTGATTTATGTTTTTAAAATTTTTTTTTCTTATTGACAAGCAAAGCATATAGATGATTTAGAGATAATCTAACAAATCTAAGAAGTTCGGCTAGAATAAAAATAAAAAAAACCACTATAACAGTCAATAATAAAAACAAATGGTGATAATCTTTATTTGAAAATAAAGATTGGGAGAATCACTAGAATACTCGAGTAGAACTAAAACTAATAGAAAAGAAAATAAGATAACAAAATATTATTTAATTACAACAAGGGAAAAATAGTAGTATATACAATAAAAGAAGTGCAAAAAGTCATACCAGAAATGTGACCAAGAATCTAAGGCTGTTTGATGGGGAGTTTTTAGAACTTTAAAGAGAAAAAAAAAGAAAAATTATGTCAAATATTATTTTTTTTAGAAGGGACTACAATTGTGTTTCAATAATTCAATTATATTAGGTTTAAATTACAAATAAAGTGAGCCATCTTCAATCGAAAAAAAGATTCTTAAACTATATTTTTGAATTAGAAACAAAATTAGATAACACTGAAAGGAAATGAAGTTGTATTTGAAATAAGAGGATTTACATGTACCTCTACAAATTAGTTCTCAATTGTTCAAAATCAAATGTCCCTCAGGCTCAGAGCTAAAGTCTTTTGGGTTGAGCTAGGTGGGAGATATCTTAGATTATAAAAAAAAGTAGATTAACCATATGATGAATAATAATACGATTAACACAGTTTTATATGTTAAGAATTAATAGGTAGATGTGGTGGGTCCCAAGTACCTATCTGCCACATAATGGGTCCTGTATAAGTTGGTGTCATATAAATGCACATTTGTACTATTAGGTAAGTAGGTTGGCTATTGTGGATCTATTACGTAAGGTAAACAATGAATAACTTAATTAATTTAATTTTATGTGTTAGGAGTTAATGGGCGGGATGTGGTGGGTCTCAAGTTTTCATTTACTATTTAGTGGGTCCCATAGAGAGTGGCCTAACATAAATGCACAAATATATGACTGGGTAAGTAAATTGGCTACTATAGATCCATTAAGGTAAGGGAAGATTTATAGGGTATCTATCCATAATGATAAAGAAAAAGAAAAAACAAAAAAAAGTAAGACATAACCTGAGATTCTAGGAAAAGTTGCAATGGTTTACGCTGTTGATGTAAGACCGTGAAGTTGTGCATGAAGTTGAGTTTGATTTAAATGCACATCTCATCAAAAATTCAAATTTATTTCACTTTTTATCCTCGCTCATTACAGGATGTGGCCTTAACGTAAGGCCATAAATGAATGGTCCATCTGTTAATTATCGCTTAAAATTTTCATAAAAGGTTTAAATAGAGATTTTGATCTGCGCACCAAGATCCAAATCAAGTTTGGATATCCATATACTCTCAATTAAGGGCTTGACTTGAATATAGAATATAAAGGTTAGGTGGGTGTGACATAACATTATTAAATCATTTTTATTTAAATTCAATAAGGATATACCACTAGATGTATTTAAAGGATAATACTATAAATTTTAGTTTAAATAAGGTGTAATGTCATGGGAAATTATCCTACTACTTGAGTTAGGCTCGAACGAAGCCCAAAAGTCACATGTGTTGTGAAGCTAACTTCAAGCCAAGCCATGCTTGGTTTCTAATCAAACCTTATTTGAAGCTCGAGTCCAATTAGTACTGTCAAGCCTAACTTAGTTTAATTTGAGCCAAGCTTAAACCGGACCACTCAAGCTTAAGTTGGCTAATTTAATATTTAGGCTAAGCTCTTTCTACATTCAAATGGGCCATTCTAAGAATGTCAATAGAACCTAACTTGTTAACATGGGGTTATTGAGTTTGTTAGTAACCCCAGATGTCACTTGACTATGCAAGGATCAATCCTTAAGTATGACGCCTTTCCTACATTTGTGGGTTTCTCTTTCCAGTTTTGTGGGCTTTTCTTCTCTGATGTATAGGCTACCTAGTGTCTTGCCCCATTGATGGGGTATAAAAAAAGAATAAATAAATAAATAAAAATGGAACCCTAATTTATTGAAAATAACCCACCCTAAGAATCCAATTTATGGACTCTCATTTTTAACCTGATTAAAAATTGGGTCTAGGTCTACGTCCACAGTTCTGGCCCCATTAAAATTGGGCTTGGGTCCATCCGGATCTAGACCTTGATACCCATATAAATATAATATTTATGACATACATATATCTAATTTTAAAAATACTCGTGGGGGCATTTAAAAAGGCTTGCCCAACATTTATAATATTTGTAAATAAAAAAATTATAAATATTTAAATAAATTGTAAGTTAATATTATCATCAAATTCATTACACAATCATAATTTTAAATATTTAGTACATTATTGAAAAAACTAAAAATCATATTAGTAAACCTAAATAGGAAAGAAAAATAATGTTCATATAGAGTTTCATTAGAATATTAATGGAAAAAGTTAGATAAATTCTCCTTTTAATCTGATAACTCAATTAAAGAGAAAAAATATTATATGCTAAAAAAAATTAGATGGAATAGTCCAATGTACAAAGAATCACTACCTTACAAGTATATTTATCTTCTGGTCCAGTGAAGAGATTTTAGGTGTTTTAGATAGAGATATTAGGGGTGGCTAAGATTTGGACATTAGATCGGCAAGAAGATCTTGAAATTTAGGAATTTGCTTTTAGTAAAAGTAAAAGATTTAGGACTTTAATATGAGCACGCCATTTGTCGCTCTCCCACGATCTCTTACAAAGGGGATGAATTCTCTTAATATATATAATATATTGTTGGGAACTATCTACACATGTGATGGGAGAGAGATGTGGCCCAAAGAGATGTAAATCATTTTACATACCTAAATGCATTTCATGTCATGCTAATATATATATATATATATTTATATGGCAATTCTAAAAAACACCCCACTTTAAAAATGCCTCTTTTTCTGTCCTTCTATTTTTTTGTCATAGGGACCATGTTAAGTCAATCTAGGCTTTTCATACATATTACCCTCTTATGTATGGTCATACGTCCAAATTTGACACTCATCCAATTTTATTTCACCACTGGATTGAAATCATAATAAAATGATGCTTCTCAACCATTAAATTTTAGGGCTATGGACTAAAAGACTAAGATGATCATATGGACTAAAGATTTTTTCATATAAATAAATCTCATATGGATCTTCACATCAAATGGACTTTTATGATCATCACGTATCTCAATTGGCCCCAACTAAGAGAAGCATTTTTTCTTGAAAAATGCCTGAGCGCAGTGTAGCACTCTTTGTATGTATGTATGTGTACATATATATACATACATATATCTAGGGCTTTGATCCTGTGAAAATTGTTCTCACACACATATTATGAGAACTTTTTATGGGACCCATTTGTGGATGTGATCAAGGGGATGGAAAGATCTATGTGGCCCATCCCAAATATCAAGTTTGGCCCTAATTACATGTCCTGAACCCCTTCTTCCGTAGCCTACAAATTCAATCCATTCGGATTATGCACAGTTGATTTAACAGTCCAGTAAATTCAGATTTAATTGAAACTTGAGGCATGTCACTATTGGATGGTAGTCCCTGTGCATTGCAAGGTTTGGATTAGATGATAGATGGGCCCCACTTAGAGTTCTCACAAAAAATAGTGAAGAATGTTATCTATACGGGCGTTAATCTTATGAGAATGTTCTTACACACCTACCGTGAGAACTTTTTATAGGGCCCACTTGTGGGTACCATTTGGGTATGGGACCGAGGGATGAAAAGATCTATGTAGGCCACCCTAAATATCAAGTTTGACCTCAATAATATTTCCTTAACCCCTTCATCCATAGCCCATAAATCTAGTCTATTCAGATTGGTGCATAGTTAATCCAACAGTTTAGTAAATTCGAATTTGACAGAAACTTGGGGCGTGTGACTATGAAGGGAGCCCTATGTATTGCAAGATTTGAATTGGGTGATAGATGGGCTTCACCTAAACTTCTTACAAAATAGTGGTGAGAACTACTTCTCATAGGACTATTTTCCATATATATATATGGACTTTAATTCTATGAGAAGTATTTTTACACACTTACCTTGAGAACTTTTTTATGGGGCCCACTTGTGGATCCCATTTTGGGGATGGGACTGGGGGATGTGGGACCACCCCATATATCAAATTAGGCCCTAATCACATGTCCCTAACCCTTTCATCTTTAGCTCACAAATTCAATTCATTTGAATTGGTGCATAGTCGATCCAGCGATCTAGTAAATTCGGATTTGATCGAAATTTGGGGTGTGTGACTATCAGGGGGGTCTTTGTGTATTGCAAGAATTTGAATAGGGTGATAAATGAGCCCTACCTAGACTCTTACAAAAAAGTGTTGAGAACTGATTCTCAAAAGATTATTTTCCTATATATATTTTTCACAACATTTGAGACTCAGAACATACATACTATCACTCCTAACCAGCTTACTTATGGTTTAGGACTACATTATGTCGAAAATACTGATAACAAAAATTTCATCAATGAGTATTAAGTCGGCAGTTAATGGTGTGTTTAAAAAAAAAAGTCTTTCCTTTTGGGCTTGCCATGATCATCTGGTTTTGCTCACGGCTTGGGGTTAGGTGCAGGCTGTTTGACAAGCCTTGACTCAGTATAGCTAGAAAATTAGGGGTCGTTTGTTTTGGTTGATTTACATAGGTAAATGAACTACGTATGTAATGGTTACACACCATCACGTTTGTTTTTACCCATTTACGCATGAGATGTGTAAAGTAGATGCGAAAATGGTTTGAAAATTAGGTAAGAACTTTCACACCTCAACATGTGTGAAAACATTACACATGTTACTGTTACCAGGCGGGTAAACAGTAACTATATATAGCAGTCCGCCTTTTTGCATTTTTTTTATTTTGTGGGCCATAAAATAGCAATTTGAACCGTCTAAACCTTCTAGAGGTCAAAAACGGCTCAAAGACCAATTTTCAGTTGTTGGATCATCATACAACCTGAGATATGATGAAAACAGTTCAGACCGTTAGATGTGATTGAACCCGTGACTGAACCCAGTCTGCCTTTCTTATTTTTTGACTCCTGTGGGCGCCCTAATATAAATCAGAACCGTTGAAACTCTTATGAAGACTAAAAAGGGCTATAAGACCAATTTTCAGCCATTGGATCATCATACAACTTGAGATATGATCAAAACAGTTGATACCGTTGGACGTGATTGAACCCAATTTGCCTTTCTTGATTTTTCGACTCCTGTGGGCACCCTAATATAAATCAGAACCGTTGAAACTCTTGTGAAGACTAAAAATGGCCATGAGTCCAATTTTCAACCGTTGGATCATAATATAGTTTAAGATATTTACAAAAAGATATAACAATAAAAATATGAAATTCTTAATTTTATGGGCCCCATCTTAATGATCTGAACCGTCCAAACTCTCTAGAATGCCTTTTTTGGTTTAGAGATGTAGTCCTTTTCTATATATATTTTAATATATTTATGATAAATCATGAAAAGTGACAAAAATATTATGATAAATGGTGAACCGTTGGATTACTTTTAATTTACATATGAAAAGGTGTGAAAATGACAAACGATTGAATGCATTTTACATGTGAGTCAATTGCATATGTCAATTACTGATATGTAAGTTATTTACCTATATAAAGCATTTTCACATTATATGTGAAATTAACAAACGGCCCTTTAATGGCTTGGTATACAGCCAAGTAAATGAGTCATCCACGGGCGAAACCAACTCATCCCCACGTGCAGGATCGTATCCGAGTACATATGCCCGTCTCTCCACTCGACAACGCGACTTCAAGCAGCCCAGCAGAGGGAGAGAGCATTTCATTGCAGTGATAAAAAGATCACTTGAAGAAGAAAAACCCACTACTCGTACAAATCGAAAGCTTGAAAGATGAGCGAGAACGAGCCAAAAAGCCGTGGAATCGGTGATTCTCAACACCACTACGGAACATTTCAAGGCGTTCCAAGCTATCCTCAGCCGGCTGTCGGATTTCCTCAACCAGCTCCTCCGCCCGGAGCCTTCTCCTCTCCTCCTCCTCCTCCTCCTCCTCCTCCTTACTACCGTCACGGATATCAGCCCGTCCCAGGTATATTAGATCTCCTCTCTCTGATATTTCTTTCTCGCTATTTCTGGGTTGAATTTTGATGAAAACCCCTTAATTTAATTTAATTTTTTTTGTTTAGTCCCTTGCATTTTTAGATGGTTTACTTGATTTCTCTGATTGAATGATTGCTATAATCGTGGGTTTGATTGAGGACTTAACAGTTATTCGTTTTCCAGCTCGTAAAGGATTTCTCTCCCTTTAGTGAGGACATTTTGTGGGTGTTTAAGCAGCCTCTAATCCTGGGAACCTAATAATTGCTTTCAATTGTTTGGTTTTGCATCTATTACCTTCGTTAACCTGTAATCATGGTCACAAGTATCGGTCTCTGTATTTTACTGTTCTGAAACAAAAGGGGGGCGGGGGGGCATTTCAAAATTTTGGGGTTTTATCGGGTATTGAGAGATTGCATTTATTCTGAGAAAAATAAGAAAATAAGCAGAAAATAGGAAATATTAAGTGCCCGTTTGTCTGTAATGGAATTGAATTCTTAGGAAATGTATTTCTAAGAGTGATTGAAATTGAAGAAACGAAGGTGAAGGTCCATAAATGACTATGGAGGATGATTGAAAACAAATGCTCAGCCATTGTCTGAGTAAGCAAAATCCTAGGAGAAACTTTGGGTTTCATATGCTTCTTCTCCTTACTAGTAGAACCTGGTGCTATGCATGGACCCAGGTACTACCACATTCACACACATATTTAAAAAAAAAAAATCAAAAATAGTTTCTGGAATCAGTAACAGCATCTAATCTGTGAACCCACTTTTTTATGGTGTTCATTCTGTTGGTTTTGTACCCTGTTGTTTTGCTTAATTTTTTTTATTTTGTTTTATTTTATTTTTCTATTGGTTTTTGGGTTAGGTCATTAAAGTTTTCAGGAATTTCCTTTTTTTGATGTTTATTTTTGGGGATAGGCCATCTATTTTACATCATTTTTCATTTTTAGTGAGGGTCCACCTTCCTTTTCATAATTTGGTTTGTTTTATATGAGGGTATTGAATGAGTGTGGTGTAGTGATTTTTGGCCTGGGTCAAACGGGTTAGTCTTGTAGCTTTTTTTTTTTTTTGGTGTTTATTCTTTAGGTTTGGATCCTTTTTTTTGCTTAAGTTTTTATTTTCTTTTATTTTTTTCGCTTTTTTTTTTGGCTTGAGTCATTAAAGTTTTCAGGGATTTCCTTAGAAAATAATTCATTTTTTTTTATTCTAGTGGTCCCTCGTGCCATGCACGGGGAAGTTTACCAAGGATCATTTTTTTATTTGATTATTCACCTTCAATTGTCATGTAAAATGTGGTCCTCCTTTTTTTTGTTGATTATTCTGTAGGTTTGGACCCTTTTTTTTTGTTTAATTTTTTTATTTTTTTCTCTTGGTTTTTGGCTTGGGTCATTAAAAGTCTTTTATCTTTTATATTTTTTCTATTGGTTTTTGGATTGGGTCATTAAAGTTTTTAGGGATTTCCTTTTTTTAGTATTTATTTTTGGGGATGGGCCCGTGTATTTTACATCATTTTTTGTTTTCCATGAGGATCCACCTTCATTTTCATAATTTTGTTTGTTTTATGCGGGGTTGTTGAATGGGTGTGGTGTAGTGGTTCTTAGCCAGGGTCAAATAGGTTAGTCTTGTAGCCCTTTTTTTTCTTTTTAATTTTTTTGTGTTTATTCTTTAGGTTTGGACTCTTTTGTTTTGCTTAATCTTTTATTTTGTTTTATTTCTTTTCTCTTGGTTTTTGACTTGGGTCATTAAAGTTTTTAGGAATTTCCTTTTTTTTATGTTCATTTTCAGGGATGGGCCCTTATTTTACATCATTTTCTTTTTTTTTTTTTTTTTGGAGAATAGGCACAGATGGGTTGGGTTGTGTGTTGTTTATAAATGGGTGGATGGTGGCACTGAAGTGAAATGAGAATATATGGAGGTGTTGTGTGGTGCAGAGAAAATGGAGATGGGAGTGAGGTGGTGAAGGGTACATGTGTGGGGCTGTGTGTGTGTGAAGATGGAGGTGGAAAAGGAGTGAGGTGTGGTGAAGGGTACATGTGTGGGGCTGTGTGTGTGTTAGATCATGCCCCAAAATACTATTGATAAGGCGATCCTAATGCTTCAATCAATTATAAGCAACTCAGCAATTAATAACACAAATAGAAAGTAAAGAAATTCAGGGCCCGAGAAACTGACCTGAAGAAGAAATTGAAAATGATAGGCATATGAAGTTTACAATACTCCTAGGAATATGATATAGTGAGATTCAGTCCATCTTTGTCTTTGTCTAGAGAAGTTGTGGCACAGTCACGATCCACGATTGATAAAAATAAATCAATCTCCTAAAGGATTGATCGAATCCAGAAGGATTCATGCCCTAAGGCACAATCATTACCATGAAACTACCCGTAGTTGGAGGAAAAACCAACTAGAATTTTTATCAATCAAATAGGCATAAGCAACTACAATGAGGTCTGTTATTTATGGAGTGGTAAACTTAATTCTTGGCAAGCAATACTTACTAATTAAAACAAGGAACTTCCTAATCCTATTAACCAAGAAATAATATAGTAGTAGGATAATTATAGATGATGCCATAGTAGCTCTTAGCCAATTGGGCCTATGGCTAAACCCAATGAATTGGGTTGACCCTTGGGTCAATGTCTGGGCCTAGCTGCTTTCTTGGGCCGGGTCCCAATTGCAAGTAACTCGAGTCTAAAAAATGGGAGCTAGATTCTCATCATCATCCTCTGCATTATCTACAACTAAAAGGCAGCGATAAAGGTAAAGCAAGGGACCATGTTCAACGGGGTCTAAAACTTCAACTGGCTGTTCAGATTCAAGTTGTGGAACCAAATCAGGTGATTCGATCTCAATGTGCTCATCATATTGCTCATCATCATCGATATCACTTTCACAATGCAAATTTTTGTGTGGACATTCCTTAGCATAATGCCCATGTTGCTTGCAAGAATAACATAATATCCCGCTTATCTGTTCAGGCTAACGCTCTAAGATTACTCTGATTTGGTTGCCATTTTTGAATTTGTTGAAGATTTATCTATCCCACAGGAGCTTGTGGTTGTCTTTTAAGCAGATTTTGTGGTTAACCAGGGGGAGGTCGAAACCCTGGTTGTGTGGTTCGATTGAAATTGGGATCAGGACCCCTTATATAAGTGTACTCCCCGGCTTGAGTTCCAAAGCGTTGTTGACGCAACTCTTATTCAACTCTCCGCACTTTGCGAGAGATATCATCAATATTGGTGAAATCAAGGATTGCTATTGCACCTTTTATATCTGTGCGTAATCTTCCTCAATAACAGGTGACCATCATGCTATTCGTTTCACTAGCTCTGCAACAGATGCAAATTTCATGAAATTTGTGAGTATAGTCATTAGTAGTCATGGATCTTTGTTGAAGATGAATGAGCTCTTGTTGGAAGGAATTAATGTAATTAGATGGCAAAAATTTGTCTTCTAACCTTTTTTTCATAATGTCCCATCGGGTGATAGGAGGGCATTCCATCTATTCATTGTGGTCATTAATATTCTTTCACCGAATTCTAGCAGTACCTTGAGCTTCATCTCGACAAAAGTAACTCAAGGATCAGCGATATGATACCAAGTGAAATACCTCGATCGAAGTCAACCAGTAAAGGAAGCCTCAAGCATTAGATTACCCGAAAAAATCAGGAACCTCGAATTTGACCCTTCTTGAGGGTTTATCTTGCCAGAGAGCTTCATTTTTGTCCCTTTCATCGAAAAGACGCTGAAGAAACTCCTAGACTGATTTGCGGGGACCAGCCTCTCATTGAAGTCCTTGAGGTTGTGGGACTGTAGTGCTGGAAGATTCACCGTTAGTGTTGGTAGAAGTTTTTGTGAGTTCTTTAACTGTCTTCTAAAGCATCTACTCATGTACATAAATCTTTGATGCAATTGTCACGTTGCTGATTAGTGAATTTACCACGAAAAATTTGACAGTTGCGGGTAGCCATGTGAATTTTTTTTTTTTAGTTGTGGGTCTGGTTAGACCCGGACTTGCAGCACAACAAAATGTGGGCTTTAGGCAATTCAAGTCAAGTCCGGTTGGACCTAAGTGCAGGTCCAACTAGGTATTGCCATCAAGATGAGAGATTCGCACGTGTGAGGGGGCTTATCTCCCTTCTTTGACTGAAGTGCAAAGAAGAAACAAAGATGGCAGGGTTTTCTTCAACTACAGTGCACAAAAAAGAAATAGCGGTGGAAGAGCTTATTTGGGACTGGTGATCGACCTACGATGAGGGAAAGGGGGGAGATGGTGATGCCACTGGTGATGCAGTATAGACCTCAATGGCCACATGTGTAGGGCCCAAGTTAATTTAGGATTTTTATTAAATAGTTATATATCATTAGATTTTATTTTATGAGTTGTATTTAGGATTTAGTTTCCATACTATTCCTAGTTTAATAGATTTCTTAGGCTTTTTAATAGATTTCTTAGGTTCTAAGTTTTCCTCTATTATTTTTATGGCATTGTAGGCATGAGACATGAGATTAGTCAGATTTGATTATTGAATAGAATTGTAGGTTTTATCTCTGGAGGTGCGTCCTCATATTTTCAAGTCTCCTTGACGATTTGAAGTGTCCTCTGATGCATGCTTTGGCACTTCAAGCAAGCCGTAACCCTAGGGTTACATCAGTTTGGTATCAGAGAGAAGATCCACATTGCTACAATCACCCACCGATCACCAATCGAAGCTTAATAATCCATCCAGCTAAGCACCTCGTCCAATCTACACCTTTCTCATCACCACCTCCTAAACCCATCTCGTTTCCAACCCAAAACCTATATCTACACATCGAGCCCAGATCCTTAAAATCCATCCCCATCCTACTGCCAACTCTAAACCCTCTAGCCCGTTAACCCTCTGCTAGCAACCCCCATCCTAGTTGGCCGAAACCTAAAAAGAAAAAAAAAATTCCCAACCCATTGAAACCCAACTGTTCCCCCACTCCCCCTTTCCACGGAAAATCACACCTTTCCACAGAAAATCACACACTAACCCCTTGTTGAGTGGCCCAAACATCCCGAACCCAAATTTATAAAAAAAGAAAAAAAAGGAAGAAGAAGAAAAGGGAGCAGAGAAGACCGAAGACGTACTTGGGCTCCATCACCTTCATCTATCACCGTTGTCTAGCACAGACATCATTGCTCATCTGCATGGTTGGCCGACACTACCACCTTGCTCCAAGCCATCGTCGCCATCTTCACTGCAGCCAGCAAGCAGCGCGATCGATTAGCATCTCTCCAACTGCTGTTGCAGTGTGCCACCCTTCCTTCAACTGTGCAATCTCTTCTTCTCCTTTGTTCTCCAACCAAACTGAAAGGAGTTTCCACCCTCTCGTTCTTCTGTACACATGAACAGTGGAGACGCATCATCTGTTAGGCCACATAAGTTCTTTTGAGGACTTGGGTTGAGCCAAGTACACGAAGACACATTGGGTCATGTACACTTGATCTGCAAGCCCAATAGCGATTTAAAAAAAAAATGATATGCCCCATTAGCTCTGAAGCAGTCAATAGTGGGAGTGGACCAAATCAAGGTCATAATTTCTTTCCACAGTACCAGGCTTATCTGCTGTCAGATTTCTCAAATCCGTTTTTACCAACTTGTTTCTGGTCAACAGATCTACATATCAGGTCTGTTCATTCTTTTCCCTCATATAAATTCTCACATTGATTTCATCTTCGGGGATCAACAATGGAAATTGAGAGATGAGAACAGCTAGATCCAACGGTTTGATTGCACATCCTCATAGAATTCGACTTCCATGATAGACAATGCATCAAGATTACTTCAAATTAGGGATGAAAATTGCATAGAGTTTTCAAGATATGCATAGCAGCTCCTGATAAGCCAACGGATCGAAATTTCATCCGATTAATATTTGATCCAGGCGAACATTTAGAGAATTGGAGATTGAGTTCTTTCGAAGCTGGGGAGAATGATGCAGTATAGACCTCAATGGCTACATGTGTAGGGCCCAAGTAGATTTAGGATTTTTATTAATTAATTATATATCATTAGATTTTATTTTATTTTATGAGTTGTATTTAGGATTTGGTTTTCATATTATTTAGTTTCCTAGTTTAATAGATTTCTTAGGCTCTTTAATAGATTTTTTAGGCTCTAAGTTTTCCTTTATTATTTATATGGCATTGTAGACATGAGACATGTGATTAGTTAGATTTGATTATTGAATAGAATTGTGGGTTTTATCCTTTGATGTGCATCCTCATATTTTAAAGTCTCCTTGATGATTTGAAGTGTCCTCAAATACGTGCTTTGGCACTTCAGGCAAGCCTTAACCCTAGGGCTGCATCAGTTGGTGAATATCTTGGAGAGCTGCAGTCGAACGTAGGGCCTATAGGTGCAACGACTGACCATAGCAGGCATCCTGGTTACGACGTCGGTGCACGATACGATGTCCCTTTCTTCTTCAACCTTCTTTTTCTTCTCTCTCTTTTTTTGCGCTCTCTTTTTTTTTTTTATGTGTTTGTATAGGAGATTGGCGATTGATGGCAGAAGACGAAAGGGATAGGGTTAGTGGTTCCGAAAGGGGTGGGGTTGTGTGTGGTTGGAATCGGGAAGGGTGGGGTTGGTTTAGGGAGTAGGGTTTGGGTTGGATGTGGTGTCGGGGATGGGTTCGTTGGGTTTTGGGGGGCTGTAATGTGTTTGGGATGGGTCACAAGTGGGTTGGGAAATATTGGATTAGGGTTTTGTACTGGGATAGGTAGGGGAGGATTAGGGAATGGGATTTAGGGTCTGGGGACATGCAATCGTGGAGTTAGGGTGTCAGGATGGAGTTTGGGAGATTGGAATGGGTTGCGGAAGTGTGGGAAAGGGTCTATTGGGGTCTCGAAGGAATGGTAATGGTGTTGAGAGTGAGTTTTGGTGAGCAGGGTTAGTTTCGGTGGGTGTAAGGGTCTCAGGATGGCTAATGGGGTGGGTTTGGTCTTGAGGATGGTGAAGATGGTGAACGGAAAAAGTGGTGACGATGGGATAGGGGTGGATGATGATAAGAAAAAAAATTCAAGTAGTACAGTTGTCTTTCTGGCGATTGCTCTTTGTCTCTAATAGCAATTAGCACAGCCATGATCCACGATCGATAAAAATAAATCAATCTCTCGAAGGATTGATCAAATCCAGATGGATTCCACTCCTAAGGCACAATCATAACTATGAAACAACTATGGATCAAAATAGCGGCCGCTACGTAGCGTAGCAGCCGCTATATCTAGCGTAGCCATCTTGGCCGCTACGCTAAATTGAATTTAGCGCCGCTCAACTGTAGCAGTTGTTACGGTTCGCTACGGCCGCCACATACCGCTACGGGGCCGCTACGAAGTGTAATTGACAGTTACTTTTCAAAAAATTTTAAAATGCATAGTAAGGCTTACTTCTTTCGTTCTTCTCTCTAAACAACATTTTTACGCAACTCTTCTACCCTTCTATACTTAAAAGAACACGAAAATACATAAGATGTTACTGAATTAAAGACGATGGAGACAATTTTTCTCAAGAGCTCTTCTCTAGATAATATACTACACCTCCTTTGGTAGTTGTATTCTTTTCTCTACTCTCAACTAAAATTCATTGGTTGTTTTAATGAAACTTAATTTGTTATTTGGTTTGAACCTCAAAACTTTTTTTAAGCATTATTTTATAATTTATAAAACCTTTTTTATGTACAATTGTGCTAAATTAATTATTTGAATTAAGAATTTAGAAATGCATAATAAGTTAGTACATAGCTAACCCACGTAAATGTATGGAAAAAATTAGATCAAGACTCTTATTTTATAATCATTCAATGATATTGAACATCTATGCACTGAATTGACTGCTACATCCCCCTATCTTAGTTATTATTGGAAAAAGCATCACTTGTTAACATTTTCCAATATTCTGGATTTTGTGAATATTTTTTTAAAAGTTTTTAACAACTTTTTCAATTCACACTGCTATGTAGTGCCCCTATCGCTACGTAGCCCCCGCTACATAGCATTTTGGCCACTTGCCTTTATGCCCGCCGTAACCACTATTTTGATCCTTGGAAACAACCCATAATTGAAGGAAAACTAGTCAGAATTTTTATTAATCAAATAAGCATAAGTAACTACAGTGAGGTTTTTCTTATTTATAGAATAATAAACCTAATTCTTGGCTAGCAAGACTTACTAATTAACACAAGAAACTTCCTAATCCTATTAACCAATAAATAATAGTAGTTGTAGGATAATTATAGAAGGAGCCATAGTAGCTCTTAGCTAGTTGGGCCTATGGCTGAACCCAATAGACTGGGTTGACCCGTGGGTCAATGTTTGGGCCCAATTGCCTTCTTGAGCCGGGTCTGTACTGCATCAAGTTGGAATGTTTATGAATGGGGAGATAGAGATGTGAGTTAGTGAGAGTAGGGAGAGGAGCAAAGAAGCATGGACACGAACATGAGATACGGATACGACATGACATGGACACCTCAACATGGCATTTCTCAAAAAAGTAGAACACAGACATGTCGGGGAACACGTTAATAATATATATTTATTTATATATATAATCATATACTAAAAAAATAATATAATTTTAACTTTTTAATCAATTTAGCAATCAAAAAATAAAAATTCAAGTACCAACTAAGCAACATATCAAATGATTAAATTTCAATACAACACTAAAACATAATTCATAATCACTAAATGTGAAATATCCATAGTTTCATAAAATCTATACAAAGAAAAGGGAGGATCATCTTTTTGCCCTCCCTCAAAAAAAAAAAAAAACAAAACAAAACAAAACAAAACAAAACAAAAAGCAAAAAATAAGGCTAATCTCGAGGCCTATTCTTTAGTAAAAGATTTATTTGTCTTGTGCTTGTGATATGATTAATATTAACAATCATACATTTGTCAATGATATAAAATTGTCATATATTAAGTTTACAAGTATTAGTAACCACATGTTAACAAGTGTTTAAAAAATATCAGCCACATGTTTATTTTTTAGTCAT
The DNA here is from genome assembly GCA_037013555.1 of Sextonia rubra. Classification (NCBI taxonomy): domain Eukaryota; kingdom Viridiplantae; phylum Streptophyta; class Magnoliopsida; order Laurales; family Lauraceae; genus Sextonia; species Sextonia rubra. The sequence continues at coordinate 16,988,214 of JASUAD010000011.1, forward strand.
AGACATAGGTTAAGAATTGCGGGACACGTCATAAAAAGAGTATCGGACAAGTGTCCGAAATTAAGATATTAAGTTCTTAATTATGAACATGGCTAAAATAGTATCAGACACGTGTTCGAGAGTGTCTGAGGAGTGTCGGTGTCCGATATATGTTCGACACAGAAACATCACTTTCTTAGAAGTGTACGTGCTTCTTAGGAGAGGAGTGTGGGGGAAAGAGAGGGTTAGATTCTGTCCATCTGAAGATAGAGATGTGAGGGAGGGAGAGTAGGGAGAGGGGCTTGTGATGTAGGCCCTAGGATTAGGACTTGCAAGAAATGCCGAAGCACAATCACGTCTCCTTGGAGACTTTGAACCAGTGTTGTTAAAGTGTGCTTCTATGCGCGATGCGCCATAACCACATCAAGTCAAGGCACATTCAGTGAAGCACAGGGGAAGCGCGCAAGGCGTGCGCCTCACATCGAGGGGCAAGGCGCACCTAGGCACACACTTGATCAAGTCAAGGCACAGTCAGTGATCACTTTGCTGTGGTTTTTTTTTTTTTTTCCTAGAACTGGAGAATCCTTTCCTATTTTTTTTTTTTTTCTTGCTACCTTCCCTTTTTCTTCCATGCTTGCTGCTATTGTTTTTTTTTCTCTCTCTAGACAGTGCCGCTGCTACTGCTGCTTTTTCTAGTTCTTTTTTTTTTTTTTTCATATTGCTATTGCTACTGCCATCATGCTGCTTATGCCTTTTTTTTTCCCATCATGATGCTACTGCTGCTTTTTTTTTTTTTTTTGGTTTCTTCCTTGTTGCTGCTACTTTGACTTTGAAGTTATATTGGTGTTTGATGGATTTTTGTAGTTTTGTTGAATTTTTAGCATTTGGAGTGATGGATGCTTTTATGGCTTCTGGAATTCTTCTACTATTCCTAGCCTTTTCTTTGTTATAATTTGTGAATTATTTTCACTTTGCCTATGTTGAATTTTGAATTATTATCTATGCTAGAATATCTATTTTTTCTCTACATTGTGTGCCTCACTTCAATGGAGACCTTGGCGCCTCAATGTGCCTTTTGCCTTTGACAACACTGCTTCGAACATCTCCAAAGAGACAATAAACGTGGACGCACCTCAATTGGGAAAACCTAAACTTTAATTAGTCTCTGAATAATTCTTCACTACAATGCCATATTGCCATATAAATAAGAAAAGATAACTTAGAGCCTAAAAAATCTAATTAAACTAGGAAACTAAATCCTAATTACAACTCATTAAATAAAATTAGCAATTTAATGGTATATAATTACTAAATAAAAATCCTAAATCTAATTGGGCCCTACACAAGTGGCCATGGAGGTTAGTATTTCATCAGTGTGGGAGAAAGAGATGGTGAGGGAGTGAGAGAGAGAGAGAGAGAGAGAGAGAGAGAGAGAGAGAGCACATACTTTTTTTTCCCTAAAAATCTAAAAGATTAGAATAGGGGTTTTGGGGGCTTGTGGGTAACCCAAGAGGAACCACTTCTAAATAGAGTATTAGATATGCTTCATCCTCGCCTCTTTAATCATCTTTTGTTGAAACCCATTTTACGATAAAAATCCTAGGAAGCCACTTATAGTCATCCCCATTGAAGCACTTCAATCTTCTATGACCTTATTGTGGAAGCCAATGATCTTATGGAGAATGATTAGGCAGCTCTTAACCGTGCTAGGCTTCTGGGGAACCAATATTTTGGAGATGATCAGCCAATGGGGTTTCTGATCACCTAGAATGAAATGCCTCTCCATATCTGTCTATCTTCTATAATTCACCCGCTGAAAATGCTACTGTTGTTTTATTTGCAAGAAATCCAGAGGTTGCACAACTGACCAGCAACCACAACCAGAATCTAGCAGTCACTGAGCCACTGTACTCAATTAGAAAGGGTTGTTTGGTTGTTTTCATTTTTGGATGTGTTTTGTATCACCTTTTGTAGACTTTTGTTTTGTAGCAGGCATGGCTGCCAACTGTCAGTAAATAAATAAATTCCACTTCATCTATGAATATAGGAAAAGGTAAATTCCTAGGAAGTCAATTCCACGTACATGAACTGGCTCTAAATGATTTAGAATACAACTTTCAAGATATTGTGCCAAAAAGTAAAGGATCCTTAGCAAATACTTATTAATGGTAGATTGGTAGTAACTGATATGGTAAGAGCCAGCAAATTTCTATTTCAGAAAGGGCGCCAACCTCACTGTTTTGTAGAAGTTTGAATATTGAAGATTATTGATGGCCTAGAGTCACAAAAAGCCACTCAGAAAACCTTTGGGGTTTAAGTTTTACTATTTTGTCATAAAACTCATGATATTTTGCGATATCGACACAATATTTTCAATTTTCATGTTATTTAAGAATTATCATGATATATATATTAAAGTATATATTTCACCAATAAATTGTGAAAATGTTGCAGGCAAGATCCATGATTGGCAAGCCCATTCAAATCCAAAGCCTAGCATTGAAAAGTTCTTAGTTTGCTATTATTAGTTGCTTTCCTAAGTTTTCTAGGATTCTTTTAATTTTATTAGTTGTTATTAGGATTAAATTAGAATTCTTTTACTTTATGGATTGTTTTCTTATTTAGAGAGTAGTTTAATGATGAATATAGATGTAATCTCTTCTCATGGGACAGACATAGATATTGATATTAAATTAGTTTTCAGTTTTCACCTCCGGAGTGAGTTGATTTTGTCTTTGGTGTGAGGCCTAGACAGTTTAGGCCTTAAGCCTTTTAGCTTGGAGAATAGCCCGTTGGCTATTCTTCTTTCTCATGCTGCATCAATTGAGTGGAACTAATGTAGGTCAGATCCATGATTGGCCAGCCTATTGAGCCCAAATCTAAAGCCCAACAGTGAAGAGTTCTTAGTTTCCTATTATTAGTTGTTTTCCTAAGTTTTCTAGGATTCTTTTAATTTTAGAAGTTGTTATTAGGATTAAATTAGAAGGCTTTTACTTTATGGATTGTTTCCTTATTTAGATAGTAGTTTAATTATAAATACAGATGTAATCCCTTCTCATGGGACAGACATTGATATTGATATTGAATTAGTTTTCAGTTTTCATCTCCAGAGTGAGTTGATTTTGTCTTTAGTGTGAGGCCTAGACAATTTATCCCTAAGCCTTTTGGCTTGGAAAATAACCCATTGGCTATTATTCTTTCCCGTGCTGTGTCAAAAAATGTTGCAATATTTCTCAAAATATTACAAGTATTTGCGACATTGCTGTTAATTAGGAGTAGTTATGTTCTTTGCTGTAGCCAATTTCGGCTTTATGATACCTAGATACTTCTAAATAGGCAATATATTGTGTCTAATGCTTCATTTTTTTATGCGTAAAATCTGTTTCTCTTTCTTCTCTATCGCGTGCTTTGCTATGTCCATCTCGTATTTGGGCTTCATAAATCATATGTACACTGAACTAGAGGTATTCAGATTTACAGGTAAACTAAGTGCAGCATAACCTAGTTATGCAGAACCAAACAGGACTCAAATCAAGCCCTCTTTTTAAGTCCCTATTTTTCCACACACTATTTTGTACAGTGAACTTGCAATTACGAAAAATCTAAAACATTCTCAATCTCTTCCACCCCCGATGATTTGACAGTCTCCTTAATTTGATATTATCCCATTGTTGTTAAATTCTTGTAATTCTTAGCTTGAATTCTACTATTCCTATCGGATCTTAAGGAAAAATATTCGTATGTGTGCAATGAATCTCACTCATAAGTGAAACTTAGAAGTCAAGTGTGAATCTTACAATTCAATACTTTTATTAAATCTTACAATTTATGTAAATCATCTGGAGAGGTAGAGCTGAAATAGTATGACTGTACTAGCTTTTTTTTCCTTTCGTTGTGTTAGTGTTTCTATTTTTATGAAGTCATCTAGCGATTAGTTAAACCTCTCAACAATTTGTGGGACTCGGAGGATGTTTTAGAGATGAATAAAGAATACGCATCTGACTAGAGCGTTCCATTGTACCTGTGGGATTCTTTACACTATTCATTTGGTTTTTCATGAACACTTTTTTAACTTCACGAGACATCCTAACCATATAATGTTGATAGTGGGATTTATATTTATCTATATTATTTAATAGGCCAAAATGAAACACTGCAATTTGTTTATTTGTCCAAAAAAAAATTGATATTTTAAACATCTTTAATTTACACATCATTTATGATATTGCACTATAGTCTCATCGTCACTGTATTTGGTGCTGCTATGGATAATTTACAATTAACTATTTTCTTCGTTTTTATTTTATTTATCATGTTTCACTTTCTACTTGAAAACTAAAAAAATTCTTCATCCGATTTGCAGTATGATTTCGATTTTCATAACAATAATTGATCCAACTATGTATGTCGCTGAATTTAGTTACAAAATGTATATGAACTAATAACATTGTTAAAATTCAATGCTTCCAGATCATATAGTTCCATTTATCTAATTGGAGTTAATCAGCCCACAAGACTCTGTTACATTACGCCAACACTTGGAATTCACAATTTAGAAGTAAGAGAATTCTCAAAGGACATGTTTCATTTCTTGAATTAACTATGGCCAAAATAACTATTCTTTAACCAATCATTGATGTTAGGGACTAAAAGATAATTCTCAATACTAGAGGAGCTTCTTGAAAATTAAGCCAAAAGGCAGTGAAGGGACTATAAAAAAAAATCTCCTTTTTTCTCAAAATTTGAAATTATACGTGGTCTCAACTTGTACTAATAAAATGAATGATGTTTAAAAGTCAGAGAATGGTGCAGAAACTGCTGTTTGTAATGGGAACCATAGTGGGGTCCACCAATGCTGTTGATTTCTTGTGGGGGTGGCCCTCTCTACATTTGCCGCTCGATTGCTGCTGCATTGTGATGGTTCTTTCCTACTATAGTCTTTCACTTGAACTTTATGAAAGATTTGCTGGGAACTATTTGTGCAGGTAAATTGTCCGGATCCTGAGACCCAGTTGTGAGTCATACTCTATAGACTCACTCTTCTCTTCACTTCCTCACCTCTTGCTTCTAATATTGCATGTGTAGGAAACTCTTTTGAAAATCCTTCTTTTGTTAGGAAAATATTAATTACAACTACTTCTTCTTTTTCTTCCTTTATGAAACTGGTCAGGTCTTGGTTTATGTGTTTTCTTTTGAAGTAAAAAAACATTGAAAACTAACCTCAAGTTGAGTCAGTGATACTATAAGAGTGCTGGGCTATGATGCACGGATACCTCAAAATGGGAAACGTATTATGTCGTGTCGTATTGTATCCAATACTTTACTTTTTATTTGTAAAATCCATGTCCTTGCCGTATTCATGGCGTGTCCCTGCTATATCCATGCCGTATCTGGTCATCACAAGTACTGGGATTTGTTGGCTTTTACATTGCAAATTGTGTGCACTAAGGTTATTTAACAGAAAAATGATTTTATGATTTATGTCATTAGAATTTCGTCTGCTGATTCTGTCCTGGTGGTATTCAAGGTTATGCAGCAGTTGCTGAAGGAAGACCTGTTAGAGAGCGCCGTCTTCCTTGCTGTGGTATCGGTCTTGGCTGGTTTCTGTAAGTCCAGTTCATTATTTTCTTTGTCATCTTATTATCTGTCATAAATGTGTCAGTGTCACCATGGGGTTTTTCTTTTCTGTTTTTTTGTGTTTGTGGAGAAGATGATGAATTTTATTCACCAATAAGAAAAAGGCACATTCTTATGAGTGATTTTTGCTCTTTTTCTTTTCTGTTTTTTTTTTTTTTTTTTTTTTTTGTGTCTCTGGAGAAGATGATGAATTTTATTCACCAATAAAAAAAAGGCACATTCTAATCAGTGATTCTGATGAGTGATTTTTTATCTTTTATATCAAGTGGTTGGTTTGTTGGGGGGGGGGGGGGGGGGTGTGTTGTGGTAAAGAAAACAGGAAAAAAAAACATTTTTCTGACTGGTTTTCTCACTTTTACAGTTTTACATTATTCTAGTCCATAGGTCTATGTGTTTTGTGGTTTAGCTTTGAGGGACTGCTTTTTCATAATTGTTATTTTTGTTCATTTTTAATTGTTGAGTTGGATTACAATTGATATGACAAGACTTCACTGATGAAGAAGAATAAGAAAAAGCATAGATAAAGTAGCTAAAACTAAAAGAACAAAACGGCTATGCAGCATAAAGGAAGTTAGGAAGTTCTTGACATCAGCTCTTTACCCAAGGAATCAACCTCTTTCATTGCCAAATGTAGAATATGAAGTGTGAATCTTTGTCCATGGATTATAACTTCTGGAATCCGCTTAGCCATTTTCCTTGAAAAGAGCATCCAATGGAGCCCATTAAGTATTGCAGAAAGAAGATGCTTTTGTTTTAGCTAAAAGGTCCTGCAAAGCAATAACCTCCTGAAAGCCTTGCAAAGGAACTTAAGCTCATCCTCGTTTTCACTTCTACCTACGGCTGGTCCTAATAAATAATAATTAATCATGTGAAGTCTCTTCTAGTTACCTCCTATTTTTGCTCCACTGGCTTGAAAGCTTCCATCAAAATTCAATTTTAGTACACCTGGATAAGGTGGTAACTACATAATTCTCTGCAGGGCGGGGCAACCCACATTAGAAGACATGACAATGAGCTCCTATGTGATGTAGAGTCTGAAGCCCAAAAGACTCAATGATGTACGACAGACCCATGTTCCCACCCTCTAGTGGGCCTAATCCATCTTCTTGACCCAGTCTTTTGGGTCCATCCCACCTATCACACCTATCAATTGGATATTCTTTTTATTTAGGTTTTTAATTATGTTTTTAGTTATTTTAGTAGGATGTTTTAATGTTGGCCATCAATGTGTTTTGATGGTCTAGATTAGTTTTAGGTTTTTATTTTCCTTTATAATAATGTAATGCCTTCTTTTGGCTTTAGACAATGATGAATGAAAATTTTCTTAGTGCTTTTGGGTATCCTAAAGTTCCCTGTTTTTCCTCGCCCGGGATGGGGTGTATCGCATGAGGCCAATTTTCTACGCAAAAGCCTCACCTACCCTTTCCACCTCTACCCACCTAGCACTTTGGTACTTTGCGCCGCATCAATTGGTATTAGAGGCAAAAATTAATCTATCCCAAATTTGAGATTTGGCAATCCATCACCCATGTCAAACCATCTTCATTATCCCCCCGCTCCCCGCGGGGACAATCCTAGATCGATTAGAACTAACCACCCAATCTCTTTCAATCCCTCAACCACTCACATCCTTGAACTGATCATCATCTCAGCCACATCCACATGCCTATTCCCGAAATCCTAAATCCAAAAACCCTAAAACACAAAAATCTTGTAAAGCCATAAGACCCCAGTTTTCACAAATCCAAACCCAAAGTCTCAAAACCCTAGACAAACCCAAACCTTCCCGAAGCCCTCAACCCGAGTGCTTATACACCACGAACCCTATAACCGCAGTAATTAATCTTTGGGGTCCTTGTAAAAAGTTGAAACTATCTGATGAAGCTGATTTGTTTCCTGAACTAATTTCGTGATGGAACTTTTTTATTCTACCTACATGGCATGCATTGAGAAGTGCTGCACATGACCGTTGCAATTTGATATTTGTGAATGATTCATGCTACTAACTTCCAATATATATATATAGGTGTGTATGTATCCGCTATATATTTGTTTGACGTTGTAGAGTTTTTTATTAGAATGACCAACAATTAGACAAGAAACAGCCCCTCTATGGTGTATTGAAAAGTTGCATGTTGAAGGAACTAGGAAAAAGGTTGATTGAAAAAGACAAAAAAAAACTGTAGTGAGGAAAGCACAATGGGTTCTAGAGTTGCTCAAACCATGTAAATAGAGCTGCTGACAAAGACAACCCTAGACAGATGGGCTTAGGCTTTGGTGGTAATTCTCTTTTGATGGAAAACACACACGCACACGGAGGGAGGGAACTGCTACTAGAAACAATGGCTCTCCTCAATCCTTGCCTTTTCTCCCGTTTAAAAGAAACTATAAAAAGGGTGATTCAGAACGACATAAAAAATGTAGTGAGGTAAGCACAATGGTTCTGGAGTTGCTTGAATCATGTAAATAAAGCTGCTGACAAAGCCAACCCTAGACAGAGGGGCTTAGGCTTTGATGGTAATTTTCTTTTGATGGAAAACACACGCATACACATAGGGAGGGAAGGAGGGAGCTAGTAGAAATAGTGGCTCTCTTCAATCCTCAACTTTTTCCCAGTGTTTTCTCTGTTTGATTCTGTTTGCAATTTTTTAATCAGTTTCTGTGTAACATCATTGATAATATCAGATTTTTGTATTTGAAAGGTTCATCATTGGTTTCTTTCTTGCTGCTATACCATGGTATGTTGGAGCATTGATTGTATTATGCTCCAGAGTGGATTATAGAGAAAAACCTGGGTTTATTGCATGCACTGTTGCTGTAAGTATCCTTTCCTTTCCACCACTCTATTTGGTTTCTTTACGCAGTTCTTAAATCTTATTATTTTGTTTACTTGTGCATTTCTGTTTTTGTAGATGGTAGCTTCGAAGTTCTTACGAAAAGAAAAATTCATTTAAAAATAGCACAAATATCCAAAAGATGCATTAATACAAAAACCAAAGGATGGCTTACTACAACCCCATTCATATCTAATGGAAAAAGTTGATGCAGGTCCTAGGGTTAGGGCTTGCATAAGGGTGCCGAAGCACGTGTCCAAAAACACTTTGAATCATCAAAAAGACTTCAACGCACGAGGACACACCTCTCCGGGATAAAACCCAATTCTATTAATCAATTAAGTCTGAGAATCTCTTCTTTACAATGCCATATATATAGTAAAATAACTTAAGACCTAAGAAATCTAATGAAATTAGGAAACTACATAATATAGGAAACTAAATCCTAATTACTACTCATTAAATAAAATTAACAATCTAATGACATATAATTATTAAATAAAAATCCTAAATCTAATTTGGCCCTACACATGTGGCCATGAGGTCAATACTGCATCAAAAGTATTATAGCTGAACAAGACTTTGATACATGATACCAGTGTGATAGAATTTTATGGGGTTTATAATTGTGGGCGAAGAAACTGATTCAACCCATCCTTGATTTTGCCATGGCCTTTTAATCTTGCAATACCTAACAAGCAGCACAAGAAGCAAAAGAAAACCTTGTGATATGTAACACCTTGTGATATGTGAGAGTAGTCAAAATGGGTCATAGATATACTATTATTTACTTAAGCAAAGATAATTATCATCCTAAAGAGAATGTATAGTCAAACCAAGGCAGAGTCTTGCCACACAACATCGTGTTTAGATTTTAAATAGGGCTTTAATCCTATGAGAAGTGTTCTCACACACCTACTGTAAAAACTTTTTATAGGGCCCACTTGTGGGGCCCATTTGGGGCTAGGATCAGGGGAGATGGAAAGATCTATGTGCGACTATCTTAAATATCAAGTTTGGCCCCAATCACATATCTCTAACTCCTTCATCCGTGGCACACAGATTCAGTTCATTCGGATTAGTGCACAGTCAATCCAACGGTCCATTAAATTCAAGTTTGATTGAAACTCGGGGCATGTGACTATTAGGGGGGTCCCTATGTATTGTAATATTTGGATTAAATGATAGATGGGTCCTACCTAGACTTCTCACAAAAAAGTAGTGAGAACTAGGTCTCATAAGATTATTTTCCTTTTAAATATAATTGTGAAGTGTAGTGCTACAAATATGAAAATAAGGTATTCTTTAAATATTAGGTGGTGAAATCAAGAAGGAGGAATTGACTCTATTTATCAAATGGGACCCAATTACAAATTTTTTTAAATGTGAGAAGTTGCTGCCACTTTTAAATGAGAGATAAAAATTTCGGTTCTCGCATTCCCTCAACCTCAACTAAACCCAAGCCATATTTAACTTGGTTAAACCCAATTTCTTTTCTAAATCGACTTCTTTTTTTTTTTTTAAAGAAAGATATGATCCTTTTAACATAAAAAAATAACCAAAAAAAAAAAAAAACTTTGATCTCTTGAACTTTGGAAAATGAAATGAGCTCTTCTGCCACTCTGCATCCAGGGTTGTCCATGGCTAGTGCCAAGTGTTGATGTCCTCATATTCTAAGTAATAATCATATCTTAGAAACTAGCAAAAGAATTATCAAGAGTTCTCAAAAGGTTATCAAAATGCAAGTGAATAGGGTTCAACTCGATTGGCCCAAGCCCAGATGGTTCCCGTAGGTTCTGTTGGGCTTAAGTGGGCTCAAAGGTGCTAGATCTGGCTTACCAAAGCCCACGTATCTATACCTGTGTTTTGGTTCTGCTAGATCTGAATTTTGTCGTGTGGAATGGTTGATTTGACATGTAGACATAATGGTGGTAGGTGGGTTATGAGGTGTAAGGAATTCTCTCACTTGGTTTATTTGATGTAAAGACTTTGACACACATGAAGGAGGGCTGAGATCATAGTTCAAAAAATCGACCGAGTCCAAGTCGACTCAAAGTCGGCCTATACCGAGTTGAGTCACATGGACTCGGACTCTAATCATGGGGATCGACTGAGTCGACTCAAACTCAGTCGTGACCGAGTCGGGTCCTAAGTCTGAATTTTTAGACCTTGGCTGAGATGTGTCAAATTAATAGGACTTCATTGCTGGTTGTAATGGGTGGTTGGTTTGAGAATTTGGTGTATGGCAATAAGTGATTGGAGGCTGATTTGGGGATCCAATAGTGTGTGGCTTGTGGCTTCATGGGAGGCTCTATATTTGGAGATCAGCACATGCAAACTAGTCAAAGAAAGTCTGTTAAACTAGATATATGATTGGGTCTATCAGCTGCTGGTTTTTAATGATATGGGGCTAGTTATTGTACGACTAATAGATTTGGAACTGTTTGATGGATGACATGAGGATGGAATCAACCAACCAAAACCTTTTTGAAAGGAAGGGGAGAAAATACCTTGATTTCGCGAGATTCCACCAGTTGCTTCACACCAAATCCTTTCTAGGATAGAGTTAAGCACTCAAAACCATTCAATCGTTCTTCTTTATTAACTTCAAAAATAATGTCTACAGTGCTTTATAAGGATAAAAATCTATGCCAAAAATATATGAAAGGTTGAGATTAAAAACTAAGATAACAATAATTGTCCCAATATTAATATTTCTCAAATAATCAAATAAAGTATAATAATAATAATAAAATGTAGGCAAGCTTGTGCATATTCAGCATTAGAGAATTGCTGGTGTGCGCAATGAACTGTCCATATTTTGTCGGCCCCTTGATGGACCCTCTTGATTCAGTCTTCTCTCTTCTTCTCTTCTTTTATTCTCATCGATCCCTCCCATGTCGCACATCCCGATGTGTAGCCTTCCTAATGTCTACCATATGAGGTCTTCATCTCGATTATGGGTCACATGTTAGATCAAGTTGGATCCAATAGTGATCTCGATCATGGGTCACATGTTAGATCAACTTGGATCCAATAGTGGTTCTACATCGTGATTATGATCCAATGGTGGATTTGCATTGAGATCAAGATTCAACAATGGATTTGCATTAAATTCGTAACCCAATAGTGTAATTGCATTTGATTTGCAATACAGTGGTGGTTCTATATCAAATTTTCAATCCAACAGCAGATCTTCATTTGTTCTATGATCTAACACAGGAGGTAGCCATCAAACCACAAGGAGGCATGCCTTTGTGATTTCTTCTTCCGTTTATATACTTTGAATAGAGGAGTTGTGCCTGTGATATCCTCATCAATTCTTACCATTGTTACAGTGCTTAACATTGTTGAAGCTCATTGAACTTGGCCCATTGTCAAATCCTCTAGGGGATAAGTGAACTACTTGAAAATTAATTGATTCCTAAGTTAGTAGGAGGGATTTTGTTCCATTGAGACCCCCATCCAAATTTGAGGGGTTTGTATTGTGGAATTGTGACAAGGCGTAGAATCATCTCTAGGCTCAATTGAAATTTGATAAAAGAGGGTAGGATATGAATTTAATTTTTATTTCTAATAGCAATTGTTAACCACTTTTGGTCTCATTAAAATCACATAGGTTAACCTTGCATTGTTCTGCAACAACTTGTATGAAAAAAGGGGAATCCAAATGGACTATTGCTCATGCGACTTCCTAACTTCTCCAAAGCCTTTGAAGTAGCATGTGATGCGTCTAGAATAGGAATAGGTGGAGTATTGAGTCAAGAGAATCATCCCGTTGCATTTTTTAGCGAAAAGCTCAATGATGCAAAGCAAAAGTATTCCACCAATGATAAAGAATTCCATGCGGTAGTCCTAGCTTTAAGCCATTCGAGACATTACCTCCTACCACGTGAATTCGTCCAGTTTTTAGACCACAAGGCTTTGAGACTTCTCAGCTATCAGAAGAAACTAAAACCAAGACATGCAAAGTGGGTTGAATTTCTTCAAGAATACACTTACATCCTGAAACATAAGGTGCGGGTTGAGAATAAACCTATGGATGCTCTTAGCCGCTAGGTTACACTGATACACGTGACTGGATTTGATCATGTAAAGGCAGATTATCCATCATGTTGACATTTTAGGGAGTTATATGCTTCTTCTTTGGAGGATCATTGAGAAGTTGCGATGGATTTGTCCTATAAAAGGGATTCTTGTTTAAGGGTAACAAACTCTGTATTGCTTGCACCTTCTTATGAGAATTTCTCATTTCGGAACTCCACATTGGTGGAGTAGCTAGTCATTTTCAGTTGTGACAAGACCATTGCCCTTGTGGAAGATCGTGTTTACTAGTCTAGCTCAAGCAAAGCTTTGCTAGAATTATAGGGCAATGTAAGACCTGTCCTTTGCCCAAGCAGCGAAAGCAAAATACAGGGTTGTACACTCTGCTACTTGTCCCACATGTTCCATGGAAAGATAGGGACTTAGTGTTTGGGCTTCTAAAGACCATTCATCGGCACAATTCCATCTCTGTCGTTGTGGACCGTTTCCCTAAAATGACCGACTTCATTCCTTGTTCTAAGACCTCAAATGCCTTGAAAATTGCCTAATTTTTTTCCGATGAGGTTGTTAGATTGGATGTGCTTCCCAAAACCATTGTGTCCAATAGGGATCTCAAATTCATTATTTACTTTTGGAAAACCCTATGGCATATGATGGGAACTCGTCTTCAATTCTCTTCTACATACGTATCACCCACAAACAGATGGTCAAACAGAAGTTGTCAATGGGAAATTTGTTATGTTGCCTCATAGGAGCTCATGGTAGGTCATGGGATTCAATTTGGCCTTTAGCGGAGTGCATATAATAGTTCAGTGAATAGAACCATAGGCATGAGTCCTTTTGAAGTAGTTAATGGTATCAACCTAGAAAAGCCAATAGATCTCATACCAATGCCCACTTCATTTAGGCCATCAGAGTCCGCCAAGTCATTTGCACAGCATGTTCATAACTTGCATGGTGAGATCATAAAGAAAATTAACATGAGCAGTGGAAGATATAAAATGAATGAGGATTCCCACCGTACTTTTAGAGAATTTCTAGTGGGAGGCTTTAATGGTTTACATTAGGCCCGAATGATTCCCACAAGGGGTCGTGAAAAAGTAACAAGCCAATAATATAGGACCTTTTAAGATTTTGAAACGAGTAGGTCTCAATGCATATGTGATTTGACCTTCACATGACTTGGGCATCAGTCCAATTTCCAGTATGGAAGATCTTGTCCTTTTTTAAGATCCTGCAGTTTCCAATGAATGAAACTGACCTCAATACTCATGGCCCTAATATTGTTGGGTCTGGCCAAGCCTCCACCCCTTAGGCCTCATCCAATTCCTTCCCACAACCTACACCACCACTGCCAACAATACCTCACAAAAGGGAAGCGGTAGAAGATATCCTTGACAGTTGGTGGTTTTAACCTGACATGAAAGATACCAAAGGTACCTAGTTAGGTGGAAGGACAAAGCTACGATAGATTGCACTTGGATAGCAAAAGAAGAATTGTATCACCTAAATCCAGATCTTACCCTACTATAGCTTTATTTCGCAGAGGTGAATTCTTACCCACCGAGGGGAATTTATGAGGAAATCAAAGCTCCTCCATTCGAAGTATACCAATGGAAGAAGAAGAAATCACAAAAGCAGCCTGCCTTATGATTAGATGGTTACTTCTTGGTGTTAGATGGCAAATCCGATGAATATTCACTGTTGGATTGCAAATCACTGTTGGGTTACGAATTTTATGTAAATACACCATTGGATCTTGATCCCAATGCAACTTCACCATTGGATCTTGATCCCAATGCAATTTCCACTGTTGGATCCAACCCGATTTAACGTGTGGCCCATGATCAAGATGAAGACTTCATGTGGTAGACATTAGGAAGGCCCCACATCTGGATATGCCACATGAGAGGGACCGATGAGAATAGAAGCATAAAAGAATGGAGAAGACTAAATCAAAGGGGGTCCATTGGGGGCCCACAAAATAGTTACCGCTCTTGCAGAAGCCAATTCTCGAAGCCCGAGTCATATACAAGCTTATCTACATTTGTTATTATTATGTTTTATTTGATTATTTGAGAAGGACTATTATTGTTATATCAGTGTTTAATATCAACCCCCTTTATGATTAGATCTACTTTAGCTTAGGGTTTTATCTTTATAAAGCATTGTAGACCTTATTTTTGAAGTTAATGAAAAAGAACGATTGAATGCTTTTGAGTGCTTAACTCTCGCTCTCTTGGAAAGGATTTTGAGCGAAGCACTGGCGTAATGTAGTGAAATCAAGGTAGTTTTTCTCCTCCCCTTTTCCATTTAATAAGGTTTTGGTTGGTTGATTACAGCCTCATCTAGTCCATGAATCAATCCCAAGTCTATTGGCCGTATAATAACCAGCCCCATATTTCCCAAAACCCAACTATGGGCGTTCTTTCTCATCCTTTCAGATCCCCAAATCAGCCTCCAATTCCTAGTTGCCATCCACCAAAATCTCAAACCAGCCACATATTACAGCCAGCAACCAAGTCCTTTACCCTTTACATCCAATAAACCAAATGGCTGAATTCCCTATACCTCATAATCCACCTACCACCACTATCTTTACATGTCAAGTCCAACCATTCCACACAACAAAATTTAGATCCAGCAGAACCAAAACCCCAGTATAGATACCTAGGCTTAGGCAAGCTAGATCCAGCACCCCCGAGCCCACTCAGCCCAACAAAACCTACCTAAAAGGCTGAACCCATCTAAGGCTGAGCAAATCTGGCTGAAGTCTGAACCTGTTCACCTGGGTTTTGAGATCCTTATGAGCACCATTTTTAATTCTTTTGCTAATTTCTCAGATCTGATTATTATTTGGAATATTTTGTAATAGCTATATGTGTCTATGGCGTGTTCTTGCCGTATTTGGGCATCATAGGTTTGACCTGCTCAATTGGAAGCACACACAAGAACTGGCAACAAGTGCAAAAAAAAGGAAGCCAAAAAAAAATAATGTGGGCCCATATTTCAATTAATTTTTAGCTGTCATTTTCAAATGACAAGTTGATCTTCACCATCTGGAGTTTGATCACCGATATGTCTTCACATGTAAACTCCAATCAGTGAGATCTACACGTCAGGTCAATCTAAGTTTGGAAAAGTATTATTATAGAAGTCTGTAATATGGAATTGGAAGACAAACCACTGTTGAAAATCCACAATGATTTGCTCAAAATGACCTATATATGTAATTGTGGACAATGGCATCGTAACAATAAAGTCTATTTTGACTAGTTTCTTAATCTAATCCAAGGCAAGTTGACAGTTGATGAATTTTCAAGGCCAATGTGCATTAAATGAGGATGATAAACGTTATATCACTATCTTTACCAGGCGTTTGAGACCAAGTATATGGAATAATATGAAAGAATGCAAGACCATCTATGAAGCATTTTCGGAAGCGATCCATTTTGACCACTTGATAAAACACTATCACCTTCTAAAAGTTAAGATGCGCAAATAAAAATCTCCATAGACCACAAAAGCCCATGTTGTGGAACCAATTGTAGAGAGTGTAAAGGCTTATATTGAGAAACAAAAGCATGGAACAAATGATTTCACAACAAATTGAGAAGAAGTGATAGATAACTCCACAGGATCATACTTCAAGTACATTGGAAGACAAAGAAACTAAGTCTCTTTTTGTTGACATTGTTGATCAACAAGTGCAAGCACTGGAGGATGAAAAAATTGACTTTGATGAATTGAATGTAGTCAACAACGAGCCTGATTGTTTGGTGGATCTCATCACAAGTCCTTTTCCTGAAGAGCCAATTAAATCATCAGAAGAACAACTTCTTGTTTCAAAAGTTGAAAGGGATGGTCAAGTTGTTGAGATTCCCCATATTGATTTCATCTTCAAGGATAAGCTATTGATGTTCAAAATTGTCATTTCTAGTACCAAGCCAGCAACCGGTACATTTGACAGTCAGATTTCAAGGCTTTGATGGATTTAGACCTCAAAAGAAGTCATGTCTCTATTCTCCTTCTACATGGATGAATAGATCAAACCAAGCCCCGAAGCCATGTAAAGAAAACAAAGATCAACTACAAATCTCAAATTCATATGTTGGATTTTCGATCCTAGAAGACTTCTAGTAAACTTGAGGTTGAGTTCTCTCTAAGAAGAAAGGGGAGAGGTGCAGGAGCTTGATGACAAGAAAGGATGATGAATAGGCAGATATGATTTCCTAGCTCCGGTGGCATTGAGGGGTCATTTGTTTTTGGTGATTTACATAGGTAAATAAACCACATGTGTAATGGTTACTTACTATTACGTTTGTCTTTACTCATTTACGCATAAGGTGGGTAAAGTAGATGTAAAAATGGTGTGAGAATGGCTTGAAAATCAGCCAAGAATTTTCACACCTCAACAAGTGTGAATCCATTACACAGACTATTGTTACCAGGTGGGTGAATAGTACTCATATATAGCAGTCCATCTTTTTGTATTTTTTTCGATTTTGTGGGCCCTGAAATACCAATCTAAACCGTCCAAACTCTTCTAAAGGCCAAAAACGGCTCCGACACCAATTTTTAGCCGTTGGATCATCGTACAACTTGAGATATTTTCAAAACAGTTCAAACCATTGGATATGATAGAACACATGATTGAACCCAGTCTGCCATTCTTAATTTTTTGACTCCTGTGGGCCCCCTAATGTAAATCAGAACCATTGAAACTCTTGTAAAGACTAAAAACGGCCATGAGACCAATTTTCAGCCGTTGGATCATAACAAAGTTTGAGGTATTTGCAAAAGATCCAACAATAAAAATCTAAAATTCTTAATTTTAGGGGCCCCATCTTGACGATCTGAACCATCCAAACTCTTTAGAATGCCTTTTTTGGCTCAGAGATGAAGTCCTTTTCTATATACATTTTAAGATATTTGTGAAAAATCATGAAAAGTAGCAAAAATATTTATGATAAATGGTGAACCATTGGATTACTTTTAATTCACATATGAAGAGGTGTGAAAATGACAAACGATTGAATGCATTTCACATGTGAGTCAATTACATATCCAAATGACTCACATGTGAGTCATTTACCTATTTAAAGCATTTTTACATGACATGTGAAATTAACAAACTCCTTAAGGATATCAGTAACATGTAGTAGAGCTTGGGGCAATCAGGAGGAAACATTGGATAAGGCGGCTTACTTGAGTATTCCTTTCTCATGTTTCCTTATTAGTGTCCATAATTCTTGTAAAAAATTTCAAAAGTGCGTACCAATATAGATTATTTAAGTATCATTTCAAAGTTTGTCCTTAACATTCTATGCTGGGAAAACTTGGCTTTTTGATGGGTGCAACAATTTATAAATTTGGAATGTTGCCACTTTTTTTTTTTTTTTTTTTTTTGAAAGACAGATTGAAATCCATTCAAAAAGAGAGGAGTCAAACTCTGTACAATATAAGAGCTCTATGCTGAACCAATTGCTGCCACTTAAAGTATAAAGGGGGCACTTGTTTCTATAATTGCCGTAGATGGATGTGGTTAACTAGGCTCATTATTAAGGTATTAAGGATAAAGATAATGCCGAATGAATGGAGAAGTGTTGTAGTATTTATATACAAGAACAAAGGCTACAAATTTGCACCATTATGGGATTAAATTTATGAATCACACCATGAAATTATGGGAGACAGTAATAGAGCAAAGACTTGGACAACATGCCAAGATATCTTAAAATCAATTTGGCTTCATGTCAAGGAGGTCAATTATGAAAGCTATCTTCTTCCTTAGGTAATTAATAAAATAATCCTAAGTGAAGAAGACAAATCTTCATATAGTCTTCATCAATCTAAAGCAGCCTACGATAGGAGACTTAGAGATTTGATTTGATGGGTTTTAGATAAAAAGGGTGTCCTAATATATTCTATTAAAATCAACAAAACGTGTATGAGGGGGTAGTAATGAGTGTGAGAACAACCTGTGGAGAGATAGGTGAGTTCAATGACCATAGTTTTGCATGAAAGGTCACCCATAAGCCCCTTATTTCTTTACAGTGAACATGGATGAGTTAATTGCACATATTCTAGAGGAGGTACTTTGGTATATATTTCTAGTAAATGGTATAGTATTGTTGGATGAATCAAGAGATGGCATGATTGTGGAACTTGAGAGATTGCAAGAGGAGTTAGAATTATAGGGATTTGAAATAAGTTCTACAAAGATAAAATATATGGATTGCAATCCCTTGGTGTATGTTGTTTGCAAATGATATAATGTCGGCGGATGAATCGAGAGATGACATTTAATGTTGATGTGTTACGTAGTTATTGGATTGGGTCTTTACTTTTAGTTCATTTAGAAGTTAGGGCTGGTCAATAAGTCCCTCTTTGTAGATGTCTTATATATCTTTTTTCCACAATCCACAAATGATATTTTGTCAATAAAAATTTTAAGGTTCTCTTATGAGTTTTGGAGGTGTTCTTTGGATGAGGAACTATCTTTGAGCTTAGGCTCGGGGTTTAATTCCTTAGACTGAAGGTATCTATTCTCTGGCAACATTTAATTGCATGGTATTTAAATAGAAAATGATTTGGTGGAAACCTTTACGAAAATACCTTTTTCCCAGGGAGCATTTTTTTAAAATTAAAATAAAACATAGGGGCTTTTTAGATATAAAGCCTTATATCATAAGATAAAAAATAATTTAACAATTCGGAATTTAAATTTATAAATGGATCTATCTATAGAAGTGATAGATGTCAGAGACGGGGTGTTCCAGTGGTAGCTTTCTGGCTCAGATTCAGATCTTGCAAAAATAAATAGTTCCAGAATTCCAAATATAAATTCATGTGAATCTGGCCGGAACCCAACTGATGGTCACTATAATTTTGATGCAATCTAGGCCCCACAAGTGGTCTCATTTAAATCTAATTAGATTAGGACTATGTTATTTTATTAGTAGCTTTCTAATTACATGATTAGGGAAGTTTCTATTAATAGATTAGGGTTCACTTAGGCATTAAATTTGTTTTCATTATATATGTGGCATTGTAGAGAAGAATATCTCAGACTTGGATTGATTAGTAGAATTGAGTTTTATCCCTGAGAGGTGCATCATTGTGTATTTGAAGTCTATTGACGATTTGAAGTGTCCTTGGACACATGCTTCGGCACCCCTACGCAGCCCTATCCCTAGGGGCTCACCAAATTTCTGGAGTTTTATTCGGTTATGTTGTCGCATTTTTATTATTTTAGCTGACCACCGTAGGATTGAGGCTAAAAATGAATTGATTAATTTTTGCAACTTGTTTTCTCCGTGTGTTTTCCCCTTTCCATTTGTTAAATCCAGCCACCACTACTCACTCAGTTGCATGCTTGGATCCACTCACGTACAGTATAAACAATATCAATGAAAGAAAAACTTCTCATTTACACAATCTAATCAAGAGGATCATGAATTTTCATGTGCAGGCTATTATTGCTACAATTGCTGTCATCTTTGGGTTGACACAGCAGGCTCATGCCTGGTGATGATAGAAATAGGCGACAGTGATATAAAAGGATGCACATAAGCTCCTTAGTTCTGAAATAGAGATACGACTTGTGGAGGGCATGCATTGCTGTAAGATCCATGTAATATAAAAACAGTGATTCAAGAACTCAGTTGTATGTATCTATATTTCATCAATGTTTCTTTCTACAGGTGTTTTCTGTTATTTTACTTGTAATAAATGCTCCATATTCAGCTCTAAGTGATATTCTGGTCGTTTCATAATTTATCTGTAAAGGTCACTGTGTACCCTCCTAGCTGTGGTGTGTCGGGATTTTTGTTTCCTTGCGACAGTGCACTCCCCTTTGTTCTTCCAATTAAAATTTCCTACACGCTATGTTGGTTTTGGTGGAACCGGATTTGTGAAAGGGAGAACAAATAGTTGCTTCAAGGCGCATTATGGTATCATTTTCTTTTAGTTGTTTTTCACAACCAACTTCATGGGTCAAAGTTAGGAAAGGGTTCACAGGTGAGATATTGCCAAGATACCATGAAGCTCAGCTAAAGTTGACCATGACATAAGGTTTTCACAAAAAAATCAATCTTAAACTCAGCAGCCTGTTAAGGACCCGATAGCATGTAATCCAGATGGTGATGCCAATCAGACATCGGTGATCTTTGTATTGAATTGGGCCCTCTCCTAATGAGATGTGCATTCAATATATAGAATTCAATTGCATGTTAGTATGTTAACTAGGGTTTTGAACATGGCGGGAGAGCCATTTAGTTGCTACGGTTTAGTTTGAAATTACATTCCGAAGAGTTTGAAAGAGGAAGAGACATTCGTTTGGATAGTATCACTTAAGACAATGACTATCATTAGTAGTTAACAACAATCCATAAAAACCCCCTAAGCCCCACCAAGTCCGGCCTGGCCCGCAGGCAATATGACTCAGTCTAAATATTGACTGGGTCAACCCGAATCAGTCCTAATAAATTTCAATATAAAAGGCCTCTTGTCGTGGTTTGATGCTTCAAGCTCACCACTCAAGGGTAGTCTGATGGTCAAATATGGATGTTTAAGGTATCTGTTATAAATTGAAAGGCAAGTTTTCTAACTAGAAATGGGTTTCAAAAGGGCTGTTTTTTCATGAGATTTACAAGGCAAATGCAAGATTATGAAAAGGGTTTTCGAATAAAATAGGATCCAAATATTGAATTTCAAATTTTTTGAAAATCTCCACCACTAATAATGGTGAATCAGTTCCAGACCTCTTGATGCTGACTGTACAGTAAAACAAATGCGGAAGTTAGGACTTACAGTTCTGACTTGCGCAATCTTCTAAGGTGTTTGACTCACAGTCACCACACATGGACTAATCACAATCCACCACATCACTATTGGTCAAGCTGCCTTGATGGGGTAGGCAGTACCTGTGTGAATGGGAGACACTTCCTGGTGACGTGTCAGACCATGATTGGTCCATGCACAAATTACCGACTACCACAGAGAAAAGTCTCAAGATCCTCACTCCCACCTGCTGGCATGAAATTGTTTGAAGATCCCACTTTTTATTATTGATGAAGACTCAAGTCTTTTATGGGATCTGGACTGTCCATGAGATGCTCAATGGCAGTCTTAGATCTGTCTGAAGTTCTGCTTTGATTGAAGTGTATCACCAAATGATTAGACGATAAGAGTTCAACTGCATCTTCTAGGTAGATGTTATCGTTCATGGAGGGATATATCTTATAGGGGGATTTACTCAAAATAAATCCCACCAAACATCGTTACTACAACTGAGAACCCCAAATTTTCATAATATCGACAAAGGACCTCCCACCCATCTTTCCTTTTTCATTCCCATTTTGCTCCTCTTTTTGTTGAAGTCAACATAACCTTAAAAAAAACCTAAAAAAAATCAATATTTCTGGGAAAAGGAAGAAATGAAGAGAGGAGAGAGGGAAATGCAGTGGACAACCGATCTTACCCTACCAAACATTAGAGTTCATAATTTCCAGGTAGATTTGATGAAATCATATATTTCTTCTCCTCTCTAACCCTAGATCAGTTTTTGTTAACATCAAGAAATAATCCATTGACATCAACACAACGCTTAGTTATACAATTTCAATGTCCAGTTTATGTATCAGTTTTTGTTGACATCAACAAATAATTCGTTGACATCAACACAAATGCTCAGTTATGTAGTTTCAATGTCTAGTTAATATATCAGATTTTTTTTTACATTGACAAATTATTTGTTAATGTCAATAAATAATCTGTTGACATCAACAAAAATGAACTTCATCATGACAACTTCGCATCCATACAACAATGAAAGACATCCTCTCAACCACCAACCACTTAATATCCCTTGCATATAAACATCCATCAAAAATCCACACAGCCACCAAAGATCCATACAATCACCAAAGATACCTATCTACATAAGAATTAAACTATTTACAATTGGGAACAGCATCCATAAAATTTACATACATTAGCAAAATTCAAACAAAAACTTACATTAACATTCAAAAGATAACAATCAACATTCCCTACCATTAGCCCCTCACATGTTAAATCCTTGTCTCATACAACTTTCTTTGTCTGCTAAATTGTTGGACTAGTAGTTTGTATCTATCACACATCATGTCCTACTGAGTGAGTTAAACTTTGCAATTAAGGACGGCGTGGTCTACATATGCCATTTCAAAGAATCCACAATCATGCGAATTCTTTTATAGAGGAACATTCTCCACTGACGCCTTCTCCAATCTTTGGACTTTTCCGATTAAAAGAAGTGAAATTACCACTTTGATAAGTAATCTACATAATCAAAGATTACTATTAAATCACCCTCAATGGTAACCAGAATAAGTATAAATGTCATTTAATATAAGACTCACAAATTCAAATGTAAATTTCAGCCACTTGGGGTGCTCATGCCCAAGTCAGACCACGTGCCTCTGTCAAGTATAGCTTCCAATGCTGAATTTGGGTTGACTCATAGTTTTGATAGAGGTGGCTTGGATAACACATCGATAACCTTAATCGTAATCAAATGCTAGCTAGATAAACTAAGACTTATTTTTTTGCATAGAATACATATGAATTAAATGGAAAGGAATTAATGCCATTAGTGGTTTATCATCAATCAATGTGGTTAAAAGATATATTTAATTCTACAAATTGAAGTCTAGTGTTAAAGAATCATAAATCCTTTTTCAGGGTGAAGATTACTTTGTAGCAACAATTTTTTCCAATATGTAAATGAATCAACCTTGAACTCATAATGTATTGGCAATCTTTATCGAGCAAAGGCTACCTCCTCATGGATGGTCAATGCGTTATTCAAGAGTTGATGATTGACAAATCACAATAAATCTAACAAGGCTAATGATTAAGGCCAAATAATTTTTGTTACTCAAAACACCTATCTTCCCATTCAAACAACAAAGAACAAAAACTCAATAATATCCCATTCACATAACAAAGAGTAAGAACCCAACAAAATCCCTTTGGACAGTTTCAAGATCCATTCTAACATAACCTGGCTTTCAGGCTTCCAAAAGAATTGAAACCTAGATGGAGTCCTTCCACATGGCAAAAAATGTATCGTGTCATTCCTCAACACTTTTTTCACACAAGGAAGATGACCCACAAATGCACATCAAATTGAGGTTATCTCATATATTTCTGGTGGAAGCTCCCAAAGATTACCAAAAATCAATTTCTTCACTCATGCCATGACTTACATCCACTATCATCATCATAACCTTATTCCATTTCTTTTCATTGGCCGCTAATGGCCATGGAACCTGTAACACTCCGACCCAAGTTAAGCTTGATTAGCAAGTAATTAATTGTGATTACAAACTAATTAATGAGGAGTTCTTTAATTTGGTCCTAGTAGGCTTAGTTCAGGTCATGGACAAGTAGTTGGGTTGGGTTTTCCCTTACCTAAGTAGATTAAAGCCCTTTTTCGTAATTTTAGAATACTTGGTTTCACGTCATACATGCATCATATTGAAATCCTCATGTTTGTCTTGTTGAGCTCGTCAACTTTCATAGTTAACTCGAATGCATTAGACACTGTTTGATTCAGTTAGACCCTCATTTGACTTGTATTGAAAATTAAATAAAATTAAAATGACTTTCTTATAAATTTCAAAAAAATTGTCTTATATAAGGGTGAGCACCGACTTACTTGATTTTATCATGTCTGTTGCTTCCTCTCTTCATCGTTTTCTCTTCTCTTCCTCTTCTTCTTCTGCTCTGCATCAAAGATCTTGCATGTAGAGTTCAAGCAACTACTCCAGCCCAGTTTTTTTTCCTCTCTCCCCTTGTTAGACTTGAAGTCATGGGTTCTTCATCCTCAAATTTGCTCTCTAGTCACCGCTAAGGTAAGAGCCCTTCTTATTCATAGATTCCTTGAGTTAAGAATGTCAAGAGAACTCTTATTTTACGCATGCACTCATCTATTTCTTTATTTTTGGCATGCATGGCATCTAGGTTCAAAATACCCAAACTAAGCCAAAAAAAGGATTAATGCTTGAAACGTTGAATTGAAGGCAAGTATAAGCAAATTTGGATTTAATGCATGTTGGTATTATATGATTCTTGTAAGTTTATCAAACTGTATGTGTCTATGCAGCCCTGTTTGTATTTTGACTTAAAAATGCCTGACACGACCTAAAGCTTACAGCTAAGCTGTAAGTTATTTATGGCTAGGACTCCAGAGAACAAACAGACTTGATTTTACACTACGGTCACGCTACGGCTAAGCCGTAGAATGCACAACAGCTGAGCCGTAGGCTAGCCATGACCCCACCGTAAGTCAAGCTACGGCTTGATATCCAGAGAGCAGTAAATTAAAGAAACCTTCTACGGTCCAGCCACAGCTAAGCCGTACCAAACCGTGGCTAAACCGTAAAATAATCACGATCCAGCTGTAATAGAATGCATGGTCAAACCGTGGTTCGCCGTAAATACGGAAGGAATTCTGGGGGACCATGGCTGAGCCGTAGTGCATAATATAGTTAAGCCGTAAGATGCCTACGGCTAAGTCGTAAGTCACCCATGGCTAAGCCGTGAGTTTACTAAAACTAGGATTTGATAGGTATTGTGTGAGACCTTGTAGGGCCTTAGCTTTTAGATCCTTGTATACCATTAACTGGCCCAAATGAATAATGAAAAGATCATGAAAAGTCTTGAGGGCTGAGACTTATTCATGTAACGTTGTCCATCTGTTAAACACCTCCCCATAGGTATTGGTTTAAGGGACTTCGATACACCTTCCCTACACAATTTAACAAAAAAAAAAAAAAACTATATCGGATAACTTAAAACTATTATGTACAGTTAGAAACAATAGACAACTAGATTAGGATTGGCTAGTAAACCTACCTTGATTCTCTTAAACTGAATTGCATGGCATATTGGACAATGTTTCTTGTCCTCTACTCTTATGCATGGTATTAAAGATTATCGTAGTTCAAGTATCCTATGCATGGGACACACTTGATATGTTCTCGATACAATTACCTCAACTCTTGGTAATGACTTGAGTATGAATGTATTGCATGCTTGAATTGAACGTATATGATCTAGTATCACATGTTTGCATATATGATCTGGTATCACATGTTTTACTCAAGTCTATGACTGAATCGAAATGGTAGGCGCTACTCAGCCTCAACCTTATGATACCTGACAGGGTTGATTTTGGTGTAGCTTATATGTTGCCGCTGCAGTGTGCTCTTGTCTTGGGACTTCCGGACCCCAGGAAACCAAATACCCATTTGTACCCTGGCCCGGTCGATGGTGTTCTCAACGCGTGCTCTCTCAAGAGAAAATATGGCAAATGTAGTAACCAACTAGTATGTACTACATTCATTGATCCTTATAGCATGTTTAATTCAATTGCCCGACGTGCCTAGTTACGAACTTGAAACTCCATTAATCTCATATCTTTAATTCCCTTGCGGCAACGCATTTTGGTGCATGGAGGTCATAAACCATGGCCAGAAGCAAAGCCGTGCGGTTTCCTTGACTCGAAGCGGATTTATTTTATATACATGATATGCTCAGTTTACAAAACTTGAACTCTGTTAATTGTGTTATTAATTCTTTTAGACACAATGCGTGTTACGTTAATTTTGCTTATACTTTGCTGAATTGTCATATTCACAAGTTGTTAAATGGTGTTACAAGTTCAGGTCCCAAACCCGGTCTGGCGCAGATCTAGGTATCATAGAAGGATGACCTCAATGGTTCCTTCAGATGGTATTGGATGGACAACAAAATGTTCGCTGACTGATCCTCATGGCGAGAGTTGTTCATTTGTAGTTAAGAATTGTACATCTGGGGTTTTTTTTTTTTTTTTTGGTTCTTTTAGCATTTGCATGTTTGCATTCATGTAGACTGCATTGTATAACTTGATCTTGTTATATCTGTATGTTTGTATCTTCCTGTATTCCCTCCTTAGTATGTTACTCGTTATCTCTCTGCGTGCATGAGCACGTCATGTTTGGGTTGTACAAGCCATGTATATAATTAACCTACTAACCTGGTTACTGAATATTAATCTTTAGACTATTCACGGTTGTAATGGGCTTGCTGAATTGTGTCACCGATTGGGCTAATCTTGATCCCCGATTTCTTAGGCTCCGGTCGTGACAGAATCCTGGGCTTGGAACCACACACGTATCCCCTAACTAGCTAGGTTACCTTACTAGGGGCTTCATAAGCTTACTTTTCAATAAAACCCTACTGCTACATCATGCAAATATTTATGACCGTTACAAGTTAAATACCCATGAAACCAATCTTATTAAAGGACTAATTGATACTAACGTTCCACTACACCAAAAGGATTATTTCTAAAAGTTGGTCATTCCCCTATCCCCAAGTGACCACCATTAACACCAACAAAAGAACAACAACAGAGCAAAATGGGTTGGCTATCTCATTGGGCTCCCTCCACGAGCAAAGGACAATAGCAGAACAAGCATAAGTACTAGTTTTCTTTCACAACATCAAAACAAAATAGGGGTCCCTCAGTCATTGTAACTATATTGTCAAAAAATGAATATAACCAAAA
Organism: Sextonia rubra; assembly: GCA_037013555.1. Lineage (NCBI taxonomy): Eukaryota > Viridiplantae > Streptophyta > Magnoliopsida > Laurales > Lauraceae > Sextonia > Sextonia rubra. The sequence continues at coordinate 17,015,310 of JASUAD010000011.1, forward strand.
AAATTTAGTTTGCAAGACATTGTAACCGAGAACATATTATTCAAACACATCTCAATCTATTTGTAAAAATAATTAAAAAAGTTTATGGAATAGTCATACTCCTCGAATGAAACTCCAATAACCAAATCAAAATCTGCCTTAGACATAGATTTTTCAAATAAAGAGATGAGGTGAAAAGCCCCCCAGAACCCTGACATCTCCAAATTGAAAACCGTATATTAATGAAACAAGGATTTTACCTTCAGATGAGAACTGCCACAATATTCCAAATATGAGAGGGGTTCCACAATCAATGGCAATAATCCAAAAAAATCAAATCATCAAGCACTAATTATCGAGGCAAAGCAACAAAATAAAGTATGAAGCAAGGTGGGTTGGAAATCACAAAATAAAAAAGGTGGGGTTTGCCAACGTAAGTGTCGGTCTCACTTCAAAGAGTGAATCAATGGTCAATGACAAGAACCAATCCATGCCCATAAAACCTAACAAACTTCAACAAGCACCTAAATATGATTCTATCCGTGATTAGAATGGGAAAACAAACGAAACCCATTTCATAATAGACAATTCAATAGTACCCCAGAGATTAAAACAAAAAAAAAATAAAGAAAGAAAAAGAGAAAGAGGATACCGCAAATTTTGATGGGAGCTTTAAGCTCGAGAAGATTGGCCTGTTGCAAGAAGATTTCCTTGGCAACAACACAGAGCTAGTAGATCTTTGACTCTGAGAGCTGCACCTGCCTCCCTAGCTTGCTCCCCCTGACTTCCAGAAGGCGATTGATGACAACATCTAGAAGTTTCCAGGAGCAACGCCAAGGATTTGGGCAAGGGAGGAGGAGGAATAAAAGCAAATGGTGGAGGTATGAGGAGGAAGAGAAGCAGATTGTGGAGTGAAGCCAAGAATTTGGGTGAAGGGAAGAGGATCATGATCGCAATATTGCAGGGATGAAGCTTCTAGTGTTATTTTTTTTTTAAGATTTCAGAAATTGGGGATATGTTGACATCAACTAAAAAGGGGTAGAATGGGAATAGAAAATAAGGATTTCAACAGGAGGTCCTTTGTTGATATTATGAAAGTTTGAGGTCCGTAGTTGTTCTTACCTTAATTAGTGGGATTTTGTTGGTAAATCCCCCTATCTTATATCACACAGGGCTTTAGATAGTCATATAATAGCAATTGTCATAATTATCATTGGCCATCAATTTTATTACTCTAGGTCAGGAATGTATGAGCTGTTGCATGTTCTTAAGAGTTCAGATTTTTGCAACATGAGATCGACATGTGTAGATGTAACCAAATTGCAACATTTAATCACTATTTTCTTTTTTACGGTACATCATTAATCACATTTAAAGCCTGTTTGTTCGCATTGCATTAGAGACAAAATCATGGTCATATGAGCTCCACCAAGGATTAATAAAAGGGAGGTGTGAATGAATATGATATTAGTGAGAGGTGGAAGGACATAAGGTAGCATTTGATAGTAACTTTTTTAGGACTTGAATTACTAGGGCAATGGGCGGGTGTTCATATTCTATCTTTCCTCAATTTAATTTTCATTAAAGAAAAGATTATTTGATGTACACTTTTTTATAATCACCATTGCTCGTTTTTAGCCACTTTCTGCATCAATTTCTACGTATTCAACTACTATGTATGTTATACACACAAACTAGCTTATTTATGACTTGTTTGTTTCCCTTGGCAGGGTACATCTTCTTCTTTTTGATAAACACTCTTGTGAACCATAACAATCCCAAGCTCCACTATAGGACAACAAACAAATTAATTGGAAGGCTAACTTTCTCTGCGCCTCTTTCCTGGTGTCGTAGTTTTCAAGTTCCAAAACGAGTCATATGAATTCCCTGTACTAGGAGATTGGATATAAGAATGACTATTGCCATTTTCTTTTTTCTTTTTTTTCTTTTTTTTTTCTGTGTGTGTGCATGCGTGCACCCATGTTTTCCCTAGTAAAGAAGGCTAGCACCCAAAAGAGCCCAAACAAGTGAAAAGAGGAAGCCCACACTGTGGAAGGAGAACCCAGACAAGTGGAAAGAGTGGCATATGGCATACCCAGGAATTGAACCTTAGCCAGTCGGGTGACAGGGGACATGATGCCTTCCAGAAGACTAACCCTTATTGGCCACATAATTGCCTAGTTCTTGATATGAAGTCATATACGAAATGTAAGGCATTTTTATTTCCCTAAAGACTCTGTACAGAGGACACGAGATACACTTCATGTCATGGGATATGACTCTAGATCCAATATAGCTATAACTTAGAGGGATACTTTTTTCAGTAACCCATTCAAGGGGCTGGGGTCTCGGAGATTTATACATGCAAGTAATGGGAACTCGCACATGCGAGAAGACAAAGACACAACTTGCATATATGAGATGATGGAAACTTGCACATGAAATAAGATATAACTCACACATGCAAGGTGATTTAACTCTCACATGCAAGGTGTTATGTGCATGACCCCAATGTTGTGGCCAATGTCAGGTAGTAGGTTAGGTGTTAGATGTGAGTCATGTTGTTGTTTGATTGTAAGTTAGGGTCAATTAAGTTTTGGGTTATCACTTAGGAAATAGGAGTCAGTTATGAATAGTGGGTAATGTGCTCTGATGTGGGTAGAGTAGTTAGCGTCTCTGATGTGGTATAGTGGATGGGAAAAAAGTTGGCGTCATATGTCATGTAAGTGGGTACATAGTTCACTTGCTGTTATGTGTCATGTATTTAATTATGCTATGAAAAGAGAAATGGAAAAAAGAAAACAAATTTCCTCTTCTTCTTCTTAAGGAGGTAGGCTGCCTTGAACAAGCTAATTCTCACATCATTCCTCGTCGTAGGAAATTGCACATATCATTTTGGTATCAGAGATAGACATGGCAGAAACACGATTTGAGTCAATAGAGATGGAGACAAGCTCTTTGGCTACTAGTCAAGCACGGATACTTAAAGAAAGAAATGCAGGAGATGTTCACCAAGTTTGATAACTTGTTGGCAAGCCATAATTTGGAACATCAAAAAAACTCTTTCAATCAACATAAAAATGGTGGAGGACCTGACAAGATTTGCAACCAGATTTCCGATGTTGTTCGTGATACCTGCCATTCCATTGAGTTCATGCCAGATGACGTTGGCCTGATGCTGACATCTTTGGTTCTCCAAACAAAGAAACAAGCCAGGCATTTACTAGGAAATCCTCCAACCTCTTCATAAATGTGGCATCCAATCCAAATCAGATTTTTGCAACTGCCAGTGGGAGTTTTGTCATGAATCTCCTTACACATGCTCTTCAATCAAGAGAAAGTGACTTATGCTGCAAGATCATTTACTCCAAAGATTTGCCAGCTACTGCTTGTCCAAATGAGGAGACTGCTGCAGACCTCGAGCGACAACCCATCACTTGGGATGTGTTCAAAGAAGGCTTCATGTTAGGTTTGGACTCACTAGTTGTGAGGACTTCTTTAGAGACCTCACCAAACTCAGGCAAACTGGCACCGTTCAAAAACACCAGAGTCAATTCAAGAAACTACTCAGTTGTGTAGGGAAGTTGCCACAAGCATAACAGGTGGGTTGCTTCGCCAGTGAGCGCAAAGAAAGCATTAGAGCAGACATACACGCTCTGCTCCCCACTACACTTTTAGCCTTCTACGACGCCAGAATTCAGTCTCGACATTGGGCTCTACCACCCCTAGCAACTTGTACCCCATGGCCTCCACCACCAAACAGGACCCTCTCTGATGGTCCAACTATATTTGAAGTCTGGTGATTTCTATCCTGTTTTGGGGGGTTTCCAATCAGATCAGTACAGTCGATGATGCGAAGCAATTCTATCCGCTGTTTGGTCTAGGAGCAGACATTGCTCCTCTTTTCCGGTCGTAATCGTATAGTGAAGTATTTCTCTAATCTGCACAAGATTTTGGGTGCCGGACCCCGGTGTTGATAGGTGCGCCCTTTCCCTCAATGCAATGATGAGCATTGTGGTGGCGCTGGGGCTTGTAATCTGTAGAATTTACTGGGGAGAGAACAAGTTTATGTTGAATGACCCCTCCTTGCCCATACCAAATCGTAAAAAGAAGGAGAAACACAAACGAGGTATGAAGGAAAGCATGAAGGTTTCACTCTCTTCAAGATTTATAAGGATCTTGCTACTTTAGTTGTGGCCTATGGTTTCAGCATCAACCTTGTTGAAGTCACATGGAAATCAAAGCTCAAGGCCCAGTTTCCCAGCCCAAATGAATACTCCTCGTTTATGGGTGATTTCTCTACTGCCACTAGGATCGCCACTTCCAGCACGTTGCCGTTAGAGTCGAGTTATACTCTGCCAAGTGCCGACAGACGAGGAGGTAACATAACAACCTATGGTTTGCTGTTAAGGGAGGAGGAATGTTATGTGCATGACCCTCAATGTTGTGCCCAATGGCAGGCAGTGGGTTAGGTGTTAGATGTGAGTTATGTTGTTGTTTGATTTTAAGTTAGGGTCAATAAAGCTATGGGTTGTTGTTTAGGAGTAGGAGTCAGTTATGAGTAGTTAACAACTCACACATGCACGGACGGATAACTCACATATGTTAGTTAAAAACAACTCACGTATGTAAGGAGGGGGAGGCCAAGTTCAAAACCTGAACCTCGCAATGAAAACTACCGCTCCTTACCATTTAGATCAGGAGCCATTCTCCACCTAGAGAAATACTTAGTTTAAGGGTTGAAACTCTATTAAAGGGCCAACCCACTAAAAACCTAAGCTACTCAAAATAAGCACCCTTTTAATGTATGGCATATCATCAAATTATGCTTCAAAAAGAATTGGTCCAACTATAATGCTGGTTGTTTGTTAAAAACATTATTAGCACAATCTTTTGCATACTCATTAAACATGTTTTATATCAAATGATCATTCTTAATAAATGGTTAAGTGATATCAGATTGCTACTAGCATTCGGCCAGAACCTAGGAAGACTATTCAAATGTCTTAACTAGTAATAGACTATCATTTTTCCCCCACTCCAACGTGTAACCACTCGTCTCACCTACGGATGGCAATGGGTTTGATATAAATGGGGACCCAACCCAACTCATTTCTATTAAGGGCATGTTTGGTAGTAATGATGTGGAGCAAGTTTTGGGCTTTCTTGTCTTGTTTGGCCCCACCCCATCCCGAATATAGAATATTTATATACTTATTTGCTTAAGCGATAGACAAAACTCATGCGGTGTAGATAGTTTTTGGGCCTTAACATAAGGCATTTGAAAAGAGAATGTAATGTGTTCAATCTCTACTACACACATTCTCTTCTATTTTTACAGACTTCAAAGTTTGAAGCTTTAAATTCGACTTTGCTCACTCAAACGAAACAAATTTGGTATCACATATTAGTGACCCATCATAGGGCGAGTCGAGTTTGGATGAGACAAATTTAAAATGTGGCGGGTTTAGCTTTACCCCATCCTGTGGCCATCCCTAATCTCTCCCACTTCTTACATGTGACCATTCAAGTATTATTCCCACTTTTCACTCTTCTATGGTAAGTTCATTTCTACTCCAAATCTTATACACCCTTGCTCATTTCTACTCCACCAAATTATTTTGGTTTGGGAAAGGAGGTAGCATTAAAATATTGTCTTCTTTCTTTTATTTATTTTTCTTAATTCTTTTGCCGTAGTATACTAAATCATTGTCAAATAAGTATTTGAGGATGATTTTACCTGAGATAAATTTCTTTTCAATGGAACATAAAAACATAGTTTTCCAATTATTGGCGAACATGCCCGTACTAACCGCTGGTTATATTTTCAGTTATTATTATTATTATTATTATTATTATTATATTAAATAAATCTATTAGATTTTGTACAGCCTCATTCTTGTCTAGGTCATCTCAACCCGACCTGGCTCGACCCGACTAGCTTTCCACATAGGGTTTGCTTTATTTGTTCTCTCATCCGCACTATTAAACCCTTGCCCACCATTTCCCCACCTCTAAGAGAGTGTAACAGAAGATTTCTAAGGTTTTCCTGATCTTCATCTGCAGCAGAAATGGTGACTTTCAGGGTCAGTTCTCTCTGATCTTTCAAACCCATTTCCTGTTTGCCTTAGTTTTCACAGCTGAATCCTTTCTTTGCATATCTTCTCCATTGTCTCTGAAATCTCTGGGTTTTTTTTTTTTCAATGGCCCTGTGAGAAAGATAAGACTGCACATTTGATCTTGATTTCGAAATCTGGGGTTTTGATTTGATTGTTGTTATCTGTTTTTCTTGCGTCGTGGCAGTTCCATCAGTACCAGGTGGTTGGCAGAGCTCTTCCTACGGCAAACGATGAGCACCCCAAGATCTATCGGATGAAGCTCTGGGCCACCAACGAGGTTCGCGCCAAATCCAAGTTCTGGTAATGAATCCAAGCCACCCAGAAAATCTAATTCTTTTGCTGATTCATGATGTTGATGATTATTATTATTATTATTATTATTTTGGATTTTGGGGGTGTTGGTTTTAATCAGAGTTCTTAATTGATTGCTTGGGTTGTTGTGGATTTTGTTCATGGTTTTTCTTCTTGTTATTAATGTTTCCAGTTGCTTTGTATGTCTGTTGGTTTGGAAAGGTATTTTCTGAGGAAGCTCAAGAAGGTGAAAAAGAGCAATGGGCAGGTTCTTGCTATCAATGAGGTAGGTATTCATGCCTGTTTGTGTCTGGATCATGATTTTGTACTCTTTTTTGCTATATGTTTTGTCATCTTTGCGGTGAATTATTTTTCATGTTATGGCGCTTTATCTGAATATTTTTGGGCATTTGCAGATTTCTTGAGCTTAAAATAGCTAACCTGTCATTGTTAGTCGCTGTTGTTTCTTATTTTTTTGGCTGTTCATTTAATTGATTTGAATGCAATAATCCTATTTGGGACTTAAAAGTGATTAATCATCTGTGTGCTTGCGACGGTTCACTTAAATACTAAAATTTAGGAAGATTGCATGATAGCAGTGTGAAGCAACTTTTTTATTGAGATATAATGTGATATTGTCTTATGTTTTGCTGATGAAGGCCCTATTTGGATCCAACTAAGATGAGGATTATTGAATGTGTGATGAATCATCTCATCCACAAAATGCCAATGGCAAGATTATGAAGCACTTTCCTCTTTCATGTCATTGTTAATTCGAACTGTAGTTTGACCATCCTCAATAAAAATTGGTCCATCTGAAGATCCTGAGCTGGTTCTGGAAGAAAGGAAGTTTGCAAGTCTCATCAGGAAAGTCATGAATGGGAACTTGTTGAATTACACTATGGCCTCTTTGTTATGTGAAATTGATGTTAATATACCAACAGCTTATATTCTACATTCGGCTATGTACGAAACAAATTTTCATTTTTGCTATTCATGTTTGTCATCAGATAGAAGTTGAGACTCACATAATTGCTTGCCATCTGCCTTTTTAGAGAAATGATTTTCATTGAATGTGTTTTGTGATTTTCAATAAGGGGACTTCAGTTTAATGTTGTTATAAATGGTTTTAAAATACTATTTTTGGGGCTAAACCACTTGTAGCTAAATGGTTAGGCACCTCCCTCTCCATAGAAACAACTACAAATTGATCTCTTGTTGTAGCGCTAATGGTAATGGGGCATGTAGGGCGTGTGTTTAGGCGTTGAGTATTTACCAAATCAATAAAGAACATTTTTTCTTGCGGATTGAGCACGTGAATATTTATTAGTGTTATCTTTTGAAGAATCAAAGCATGCCTCTATCTAGAGAAAGCTTACTACATGATACCTAGAGATATGATTTGATGGGCTTCAAATGAAAGGAGTTTTCCAAGAAGTTGTGTTGACATCATTAAAGACATATATGAGGGAGCAGTAACGAGTGTGTGAACTATCCATGGATAGATAGGTGAGTTTTTAGTAATCATATGTTTGCAATAGTGGTTAGCTTCTCGATGCACTTATTTTGATTTAGCTAACTGCTTATATCAAAGAGGATGATTTAGTGTTGGTGGATGAATTGAGAGATAACCTGAGCATAGAACATGAGAGATGGCGGGAGTCTTTAGAATCTAAGGGCTTTAAAATAAGACATATAAAGACGAAATATATAAATTGCAACTTCAGTGGGGATATGCAAGGTGATAAAACTTATGTGAGAGCTGGAGGAATCCAATCACAAGTATTTGGAAGCTGAAGGCCCCTCCAAGGGTAGTAATTTTTGGGTGGTTGGCGGTTCAAAAGAAAATCCCGACTTTGTACAGCTTAAAGCGGGGAGAAAGATATTGGCCAGCAGGTGCCCCATGTGTTTATGTGAAGAGGAGTTGGTCGATCAGCTAATGCTGAATTGTAAGACGGCTTAATCCTTGTGGAGATCTTTGATAGACTGGTTTGGATGTAGTTGGGTTCTCCCCAATTGTATTTTGGACCTCTTCCAGGCTTGGAAATGCCAATTAGGGTTTTGAAAGGGAATGGAGATGTGAAGGCTTTCTTTTCTGCCCATATTATGGATAATTTGGAAGGAGAGAAATTCGAGATGCTTTCAAGGGATGTCTACTGATGAGAATACTTTGAAGGAAAGAATTTAGTTTACTGCTGCATCTTGGTTTAGTCTAAATGCTACATTCAAGGACTACTCTATTGATCAGATTATGAGAACTTCGGTGAGATTGCAGGCATATGTTAGGAGTTTGTGGTTTTCCTTTACTGTTTTGGCTCTTTGGAGGTTGTTTTCTGTTTTTATTTCTATTGTTAGTATACGTCTCTTGTACTGCTTGCTTTTTGTTTTAATGCAATGAACCATTCAACAAAAAAATAAATAAATAATAAAACTTATGTGAGAATTGAATCTTAAGAGATACCATAAAGAGTCATTTCGATATTTTGGCTCTCTAGTTAGTAAGGATGGGGCGATTGAGGGGGATTTCAACCATGGGATGAGAGCTGGATGGTTGAAGTAGAGTCTTGCTTGTCAAGTGCTTTGTGATCTGCACCTACATACAAGATTGAAGGAAAAAAAAATTTTTTTTTTACAAGACAATGATTAGACTAGCTATGACCTTTGGAGCAAAATATTGGCCAATTAAGAAACAACACATATAAAAATAGGTGTTGTATAGATGAGAATATTGAGATGAATGTGTCAAACTAGGAAAGATCAAATCAGAAATGAGTGCATTTGAGAGCAGTTTGGAATATGGTAGCATCAATATGTAGATAAATTAAGAGACTCATTTAAGATAGTTAGTACATGTCCATCATAGGCCAACAATGGCACTGGTGAGGAAAATTAAGGGAAAGGGGTAGGCCAAAGAGGACATAGATATGAGTAATGTAGATAGATCTATAGAGGTGCAACTGTGTTAGGATTTGGCCTAAGATAGACTGGAATGGTGAAACAAAATTCATGTAGCTGAACCGAACATCGTTGGGACGAAACTTGGATGATGATGATGATGATGATGATGATGAGAGTATACATGTGAGGATTTGGCTCCCTCGTCTTCAATGTTTCATTTGTGCTTGTGCTTGTGGTTAGGCTAGCGCAAGGCTTTTTTCAAGGTGGCGGGTGTGGATGAAGTCTCTATGGTGGACAATCTTGGGAGAAGGGGCATCAATTCATTATCCATCTCAGACCTATTCTATTTGTGCAGGGATTTGGAATCTATTGACCATCTACTTTAATTTGGCATTTTGATTTTTTGTTTCTCATTTGGAGTCAGTTCTTCAAGTTGTGCATCATCTCTTTGTGCATGCCTGATCGCATAGGAGAAATCACAAAGACTTAGTTGGAGGCCCTTTAACAAGTTGTGGTCGTACCTAGTGGATATTCATCCTCTGCCATACTCCAATATGGGTAAAAATTTGCGTGTTTAATTTCTTGAGAACATAGCCGATGTTGTGATTTGTTCTATCAATCTGTAAGGATAGTAATCTTCCTTAGTCTTCTAGCATGGCGTAGGAATTGGTTTTATATACTATTGGTAAGAATAGGATACTTAATAAGGAAATAAGAAATTAACCAATAATAAGGTGGATGACTTTAAATGCAGATCCATTGAAAGCATTTGAGGAATAAGCACTAAGGGAAGGGAATTGAAAGATCTATGAATTCTAATGATAATAAAGGAGCTACTTGGTAATAAAGGGGAAGGGGGGAAGAGAGAGATAGAGAGAGAGAGAGACAGAGTTAACAAAAGGCTTAGAAAAGGTAGAAGGGCAGCAAAAAGGGTTGCTAAGGCTTAGCAAGGTAGAAGGGCAGCAAAAAGGTGATGCAGATCAAATCCAAGATCCTGCCCCGGCATTGATGGGCTACATTGATGGGCCCCACTTGATCCATGATCTATCCAAGATCAGCGATCCCTATCCTTAATTAGATAGTTTCTAATTAATAGGTTTATTTCTTATTTTATGTTGGATTAATATTTAGTAATTGCTTAATTGGATTTAGTAGTTGCTTAATTTAGAAATAGTCACTCCTATATAAGGAGAATTGGCGCAGCCACGATCCAGGATCGAGAAAACTAAACCAATCTCCCAAAGGATTGATCAAATCCAAGATGGATTCTCAAGAAACGAGCCATAACTGAACGGAAAACCCAATCAGAATTTTATTAATTATCAAAGGCATAAGCAACTACAAAAGTCTCTTTTATTTATACAGTAGCAAACCTAGTTCTTGGCAAGCAAGACTTACCAATTAAAACAAAGAACTTCCTAATTCTATCAAGCAAGAAAAAATAATAGGAGTAGAATAATTACAGAAGGTGCCATAGTAGCTCTTAGCCAATCGGGCCTATGACAGAACCCAATGGATCGGGTTGAACCCTGGGTCAATGTTTGGGCTCAGCTGCCTTCTTGGGCTGGGTCCGTACTGCCTCAACTCTCTTCAGCTTGGAAAAACTCGACTCCCACGAGTTTGCCAACTTGAAAATGCCGAGAAGAATTGACCGGAAGGGGAGAGACTTCCTCCTGGATTGAATATCAATCGCACAAACTTCTGCCTTGGCGTTTGATTTGCATTTGTAAGACTTGACGCGAAAGCTTGTTGCATTCTTTTCCTTTACGTAAAAGTATGCTAGATGTGTCTCTTCTTCGGATTTACGAATGAAGTTCGAATGTGTGCATGGACTATAGATGCTTCCATTGTTCGCTTTCAAATATCCATGTTTGATCCCCCGAAGATGAAGTCAATGTGAGGACCGTCAATAACTTGATCTTCTTGCTAGAGCAATTGATTTGATTTCCGGTGACCCAATGTGGGTTGATAGAAGTGGAGTTACAATCATATCCCAGGATGTTCAATATTCTCGTTAACCCGATCAAAGTCTTCAATGTGTGTGTGTCCTTGTTCTTCCTCTATGATTTGAGGCTCATGCTTGACATTGCCTTCATTAATATTGTTTGTACCTGTGAGATTAGTGTGTCCATGAAGTTGTGTTTCAATGTCAACCTTAATGTCTTCTGTCTGCATTGTTGGAGCGGCCATATCTTTTATTTCTTCGTTATGCTCTGGTTGTGTGTCTTCAATTGAAGGTGATGATGGAGATGAAGGATGAGTGGCTTGTGGGGATGAGAATGGAGTTTTTAAAGGTCGTCATTGAATTTGCTTTCCATTCCATTTAAAAGTGTAAGTATTATTCTCATAGTTGGTGATGACCTTAGGACGATGGAGCCATGGGTGGCCAAGCAAGATGTGAATAACATCACACTTAATATTGTCTTCATACGGGCCAAGCTTGATTGGATCAATATGTTGTTGCCGGATTGGAAGAGCATAATCATCTACCCATGCAACTTGATAAGGCTTCGGGTGCTTTGTAGTCGACAATTGCAACTTATCAACTATTTCTTTAGATATAACATTCATATCACTATCACCACCAATAATGACATTACAATGCTTATCTTTGCAATTAACTTGTGTTCGAAAGATAGGAGGTAGATTCTCATCATCAGCATTCTTTGAATTATTTGCAATAAAAAGGCGCTGATGAAAGAAAAGCAAAGGACTTTGGTCATTAGGGTCTAAAACTTCAAATCATCTAAGCATACGCTCAACACGACAGGCTTCGAAGTATGCCTCCTGACTGGTTTTGCAGTAATTCATATTCTCCAAGATATCTGTTCTCAAGCCTTTGATATAACGAACCAAATCATGTATCTTATCCTCCTACAAGGCACATAGATCATGCAACACCCACAATTGGCAGGTATATTTATTAACTGACGAGTTCTCTTGCTTCAAATTAAGAAATTGCGCAAAATGAAACACATTTTCAAAATACTGATCACCATATGTGTATTGATATAAAATTGCTTGAATTTCATTGGAGTTTTCAAAAATTATCATGATGACTTGGGTGCACAAATATAAAAAAGTAACTCCTTTAAAGTATATACTGTGTGGAAAGACCAAAAGCACTTCTTGTGGTTAGATTTTTTGTTGGAGAAGATAATCCCACGCTAGTCATTCACCGCCGCCTCAACACAAATGAGAAGGAAGAAGAAAGATTGGGACAAGCCAAGTAATTCCACATGTGGGTGAGAGTCAAAGACAGAGCTGCTAATTTGTTTATTGATAATGGTAGTGCAATGAATTTTGTCGCACAAGAGGTTATCGACAAGCTTCAATTGCCAACTGAAAAACTTCGTAAGCCCTACCAAGTTACATGGTCTAATGGTTATATCATTCTTGTGACTCATAGAGGCTTGGTATCATTCAAGGTTGGTAATTATGAAGATAACATTTGGTGTGATGTGATCTATATGAATATTGCTTATTAATTTTGGACAACCATAGCTTTTTGATCGAAAAGTGCGTTATGATAAAGAGATCAATACATATACTCTTACGTGTGAAAGAAAATGGATTAGACTCCGTTCACTATTTTCATCAACCATGTCTTCACCTACATCATCATCTTCCACCAAAGAACCAATGGTAGTGCAAAAAGAAGAAATTCAAAGCCATGACATCATGATTGCACTGAAGGAGATGTTAACCATGACAGTTGACATTAAGGATGCAACAAATGAGCAACATCAAGTTGAAGCTAATCTCATGAAAAATTCAGAACAAGAAGAACATAATCAATAGTGTTATTCAAGGGTCACAAGTGGCGCGAGTTGAAGACTTTGAGCAGTGTAACAAGGAAATTGATCATCTAGTTAGTATGCCACGTCCGGAAAATTTTATTGGGTCCTCGGAAGTCAAATCAATTGATTCAAGGGCTTCGCAAGCATATCAAGTTGTTAAAGTCCCCCACATTGACTTCATCTTCACGGATCAGACATGGATGATAGATAGCCAACAATTGCAGCATCTACATGTCATATCGTACTTCTGGGATAAATTTATGCATCAAAAGATGAACCACTTCCAATGTACTTTTACATGGAGAAAAAGAATGCCTCAAGTTTCAAAGCTATGTATAGGTGCCGAAGATCAGAAGAAAAGACATAAGTTTGTGCGATTAATTTTCGACCTAGGACGACCTTTCCCTCACGTTGCGGTCGGATTCTTCCTGGCATTCTCAAGTTGGCAAGCTCGTCGGAGTCGAGGTTTTTCAAGCCAAGGAGAGCTGGTGTAGGCTAGATCCAAGATCCAGTCTGGCATTGATAGGCCACATTGATAGGCCCCACTTGATCTATGATCTGTCCAAGATCAGGGATCCCTATACTTAATTCGATAGTTCTTAATTAATAAGTTTATTTCTCATTTTATCTTGGATTAATATTTAGTGATTGCTTAATAGGATTTAGTAATTGCTTAATTTAATTTAGTAAGTTTTGGTTATTTAGAAACAGTCACTCCTATATAAGGAGGAGCCTTTCATTGTAATGGACATGCTTATTCAATTATAATTCAAGTTTTAAGTGAGTTTTCTCTCTCTATGGTGATTCTTGTGAGTTTTATGGTGCTCTAGTGGTTGGAATCCATCTTTGGATTCAAACAATCCTTCGGGAGATTGTTCTACACTTGATCAAAGATCCGGGACTACTCTAAAAGGGTTGCTAAGGAAGCCCATTATAATTAGTATATGCAAAGGAGAGAATTGCAAAAAAAGGAAAGGCTTAGAAGGGTAGAAGGGCAGCAAAAAGGGTTGCTAAGGAAGCTGTAGAGCCAAATATGAAGCCCATTGTAATTAGTATATCCAAAGGTGAACCAAGGAGGGGAGAAGGGTAGCTTTGAGCTTGCCAGAAAAGATAAAGGAGAGCTATTATTTTTTATTCATGTGAGGTGCAGAAAAGATTGAAATGGAAGTGTCTAGTAGAAGAGGTCAAAGGTAGGTGGCAGATGTAGAAAATTATAAGTTGCACAAGATGCAAATGAAGAAACTTATGATTTACAATTAAACTGAGGAATGGTCCATGAAATATCCAAAATAGAACTAATAACTGCTTTGGCTAAAATGAAGAAAAAATAAAGTATTAGAACTGGATAGTATGTTTCAATGGGTAATATAGATTGACTAACGAAGTTGTTCAATAAATATTGAGCTGATGAACGGAGAATGAATGTCTGATGAATGGAGAATGATCAAATGGAGAACAATTTGGTACAAATGTGATGATCCCTTTCTACAATAATGAAAGTGATGTTCCTGATTCAGATTTTTGCAAATTATTAAGCTGCCAACTTTGTGAGCCACAGGTTGAAACTTTGTGAGTAATATGTTAGTGCTTATTGAGTGAGTCATGTTTTCTAGAAAATGTTTTGGATATATGCTAGGTAAATCTATTGCAGAAGCTAATTTCCTATCCTTCAACACAAGCCTAGTTAGAATGAATACGGATGGTGCATTAGGACCAAATGGTATACCTATTGAGACATGGATTTCATTGTGTGAAATTGAGATTGACTGGTTTATCAAATCAAATAAAATTGAGTTAGGAAGAATCCTTGATGATTGGACAAAGAGAACAGTGGTCATGATCTAGGAGTATGAAGAAGAGATTCAAAATTAAGTGAACTACAGAGCTACTAAACTTCCAAGCCATATGACTAAACTTTGGAAGAGAAAAATAGAGCAATGCTTGTGAAAGAACCAGCTCTGGCATATGCTAGGTAGGTAGACTACAAAAGTTGTATTCCTTAATAAAGTGACTCAGAGAAAAGTTTGAGGGGGGCAAAAACTTTAACAATTTTATTGAACCTAGCGAAGTTGTATGATAGGGTTCCAATGCAATTAATTTGGAAAACATAAGAGAAAAAGGAATCTCTAATGGTAATATCAGAATCGTTTGAGAAATGTATGATGGTGCAGTGATGAGTGTGAGAACCATTTGTGGACTAATGTTTGTGTTCTTGGTTGGAGTTGGATTTCATCAAGGATTGCATCAAGACTCTATTTATTCTCCTTGCTAATGTATTACTTAATAGTAGATATCTAAGATGCAGTTCTATGATCTATGATATTCCATAAATGATTAAGGTTAGAAAAATATAAAATAAAATAAAATGATAAGTTAAATTTTTCAAAGAAAGTATTTGAGTCAAATGGATTTAAATTAGCAAATTAAAGACATAATATGTGGCTGCAAATTTAGTGGATTTATGAGTAGAGAAGATCAGACTCATGCTTTGGAAAAAAGTTTTAAATCAATGCCTGGCAGATTATCTTGGCCTTGCTCATAGTTTTGGATAGGTCACAGGATTGAGTTTGTGAGGGCGTGCTGTGTGACCTGCTAAGTTGCCACTTCAATTGAGGGTCATTTTTACAAGATGACATTTGAACTGCTTTGTTATATGAAGTAGAATGTTGGGCAGCAAGGAAAAGGGTAGTCAAAAGTACAGATGGCTGAGAACACTCTTTTCTTTTTTTTTTTTTTTTTTTTTTTTTTTGAGAAAAGTATAGTGTGGATGAGATACAAATGCTAAGAGAGGATCCATGGAGCTACTTGAGATAAAATTGGGAATAAGTTCATAAGGAACCTTCAAGTAAGAGTAATAGAAGAAAATTCAATGAATATTTTTTGAGAAGGTTTGAACACATGCAGAAGACTAGTGACAACCTTAGAATGGTGAATTTTAGGGTTACTAGTTTAAGGAACTAGGAGAGGGAGACCTGCAAAGATCTGAGATGAAGTAGTGGGGAAAGATATATTAGGCTTTGAATTGGGTTGCGTAGGAATATGGAACTTGCATAGATAGATGAGAAGTGATAGCCCCCTATATTTTGTGTTTTTACTAACCCAACCAATGCTCCAACCCCAACGCGCCCCCCCCCCCCCCCCCCCCCCAATCTCTCTCCCGCTCTCTCTCTCTCTCCTTGAATGACTGTCAATCTGTATAAAAAGTACCTACTATGTATATATATATATATTTTTTGGGTTTTTTGACAGATTTTCCCTTGGAAAAGACTTAAGTTGGCCATCCCTTGTTTAAAAGGTAAAATACAGTTTTACCTATAGATTATCCAAACATAATTAGCAATATTGGACAATATTTTTAAACAAAGATTAAAACATAGTTTTTATGGGCCCTACATTCTAGCTCTGTGTTTGTTTGGTATGAACTTAATCTGTTAGGTGCGCCCCACCAAGGAGTTTATCCATACAGGGGTGATGTTGGGATTATAATTCAACAAATTAGAAGGCAGTTTGTGTGGGCCACATATATACAAAATAATTGTCCAAATGATTTCCAGAAATTGGAGATGGGTTGAAAAGATCATGACTGTTTAGAAGTGCCTACAATGATTCCCTCTTTGGAAGAAGAGTCTTGGTCACTGGCACAGACCTCCTGTTGTAGGGGACATTCTACAACATTGCAAATTGTCTCCTCTTACTGATTCTGGAATCAAATAAGGAAACCTAGACGCAGCTGTGCTGGATCAAGCAAAACCATCACCAAGAAGCACGATGCAGAGAGATTTTTCTCGGTATCTATGTCAAAGCGGGTGGAATCCATGGCCTTGTGTAATATCCCATGTGTACTACTGTATGCCGTTCAAGCAAGAATACAACTCGGGAAAAGCTTCCTCTGCCATCCCATGGTGGGCTTTGTCCTGTAGTTTACCGTTTCTCTCCACTTCACTGAACAGCACACCACCAATGCATGGTTCTTAACAATCTGTAGGAAAAGTCATTTTCATCTTTTGACTAAGGAGATGACTCAATTTGAATTTTCTTGGGGGGCAAAACAGTAAAAAAAAAAATAGAGAGTCAAATGAAAGTAGTTACTTTTTGTACCATTTGACTCTGTCAAGTGAAGTTTCAGTAAAAACACAAAATACAAGGGCCATTTTTGGGCTGTGTGAAACATAGGGTCCCTTTTGTAATTAAAAAAAAACTCTTTTTTTAATTAGTCGCCCTCTCATGTTAAATCCACGATGGTGAATGAGGACAAAAAGCCTTTAAATTCCTTTATATATAGCCATTGAAAACTAACTTGGCCAAGTGACAAATGAACCCAACAGGTTTTTCTACAACGATTAAAAAAATTTTTTAAAAATAAGAAACAAAAAATTTCATGTTCTCCATGTTACTTCATTGTTTTATTAAATTACTGAAAGTGCCATTACATCTTTCTATGTGTTCTGTATGTATGAAAGCTACTTTTGGAAACAGCTTAAATGATGATTTATTATAGGTCACAATATTGGTCACATGGTATGTTGATACTTGATAGGCCAACTAGCCCTGTCATATCAAAAGATAGAATAAATAAGTAACATGAATAGTAAATAGCTAAGGGTTTTTTGTTTTTTGTTTTTTTTTTTGTTGGTAGATGCTATTGACCAAGCATTTTTTTATCTTATGGGGACCAATGAAGCCCTAGGGATGGAATTTAGGCTTGAAGCCAACACACCATGTATCGCCAAGCCTAAGCCTACGACTTGAATTACTTGTTGGTAAGCTTGTGGTTAAAAATGTATGACCAAGCTTGGGCCCATTACCCCATTATGTGTGTTACAGGTTACATGTATCTGTGTTGTGTTTATGATATATACTAGCATAATATATATAAATTAAATGCATATGACTAATTTAGGTATCTAAGCTCCAAGCTTGAGCTTTAGTCCAGATTCCTCTTTGGCTAAAGGTCCAAGCTCAGGTCCTAAGATGCCTAACTAGAGTTGGATTTTTCATGTGGGGACTAAATCCGTCAACCTAAGTATCCCTATCAACATGCTACATGGCTTGTATAAAATTTATTGTTTCAGTTATTTTCTTAAGTTATTTTTAGGTTTTCTTTTCATCTCAAAAAGTGAAATAAAGAAAAACAAAGGTTGTAACTAGGGGGTGGCAATTCCTGGCCCCATCAACCTAACCTCAACTACTCGGTAATTTAGGGTTTGAGTTGACCTTTCTTTTTTTTAGGTTGGGTTATTGGGCTAACATTTTTTAATGTGATTAATTAATGAGTTGTCTTTAGGTTTGGGGGTGAGTTCATTCTGCTATTTGATCTGCCAACTTAACCTATACTTGACCTTATCGGACTAATTGCATTGTGACTTGCCAGCGCAGCCCAAAGCCAACCTGTTAATTAAGGGCTCCATTTGACCCCTTAAACTTCTGGGTGGTTTCGGGTGTGACATTTTCCTGATTGCCAAATGAGTTGGGTAAAAGTTGAGCCTCGACATTTTACCCACGGTACTCAACCTAACTTGACTCATTCTTACTCCTAGGTGTATGGCACTGTTGAATTTTCATAAAGCAATGAAAAACCTAGAATGTGGGGAGTATGAAACAAATATCTGGTAAGGGAGCATTCTCATTCATTTGCAGCCAAGTTCATTGTTTAGATTTACTAGATCCATTTGTGAGTTCACTGTTTAGATTTACTAGTCATTTGCAAGAAAAACCTTGCTTTTGAAGCCCTCCTAGAAGAATGAAAATCTTGGGGGTTTAAGTGGTTGGTTTGAAACATCTCTTTGTGGACCTACCACATATGTGCAAAGAATGGGAACTACTTTGCGGGTCTTGAAGTTGTCCAAATTCTATGTAATTTAATCTGAGGGCCTACAAAACTTGGGCGGATGTCATGTTTGGGTGAGTGACTCATATGAGTGGTTTTCATTCTCTCTCTTTTTTTTTTTTTTTTTTTTTTTGGGTGCGTCGTGGTTGGGGAGGGGGTGTGATGTTGTGAGGGGTTAGATTGATCATTAGGTGGGCCCCACATACCAAGTTGTTCCAGTGGGTCTATGTACATGCCATGTGACCTGTATTATCACTTACATACACTGCAGTTTTGGCTGTTTCTAAAAGCCATTGTTATGAAAACCTAGAGATATACAACAATGCAACTCAACCTGTTTGTTTTTTTTATTTTTGGGAAGTTAAGAGAGTATATATTTCCAAAGAGAGAATTACATAATACAAAGCTAAATGGAATACGCTCCTATACCCCACAATTGAGAAGCAACCAAGGGGAACCCAAAGTGGCCCAACAGATAGCCAAAGGCAAAAAAAATCCCACAATTCTGATTCCTGGGAGAAGAGAACAACAAAGGTGCCCATCGCGTAGGCCAAGCTAGACCGAGCACGCGTGAAAGAGCCGAATGAAGCCAGCTTTGGTATTTTAATAAAAGCCTCAAAGGCAAAGAATATGAAATAGATGTTTAGGGAGATTTTACTCATTTTGCAATTATTTGATATCTCCCCATTTTCGACACACCCTATGTTCAAAAACATTGCACACAAATGGCCAACAATGTTTTGATTCCCTATGTTTTTGCACACATTGGTTTTATAGTCTTTCAATTTCTTAACTTTTTATTGAAATACCAAATACCATTACAATCTTTGTATGTGTTTGCATAATGATTTTTTTTTTTTTGCTGGAATTGTTAACAATGGTGTTGGAAACAACCATTGGTTAATTGAGTATATTAATCTCCTTTTAGGTGGGGACAATTGGTTTCACTAAGATATGGACAATAAATTTGTGGAATTTTTTTTCAATGAATGTCCCTAAGCATGTTATGACTTGGCTTGTTGGGTTGGGTTGAGTATTGTGGGTAACATTTAGAGGCTCAACCTAAACCCAATCCATTTGTTAATGGTGTTGAAAGTGTCAACTTGAACCCATCTTAGAAGTTAAAAGGGCTAACCAAGCCCCTTAATTAACAAGTTAGGTTTGGATTAGATTGGCGAGTCATAGTGCAATTAGTCAGGTTGGGTTTCCAACCCATTTCTTAATAGGGCTGAAAGTGTTGACTTGATTGAACCCATCATGTAAGTTAAAAGGGCCAACCAAGCCCCTTAATTAACAAGTTGGGTTTGGATTGGATTGGCAAGTCATAGTGCAATTAGTCGGGTTGGGTTAAAGTTCAGGTTATGTTGGCGAGTCAAATAGCAAGAATGGACTCAACCCCAACTGAAATCCAACTCATTTAGAGAATGTGATTAAAAATGTTAACCTAAATCTAATTTTAATAAAAGTGGGGTCGACTTGAACCCTAAATTACTAGCTTGGGTTAGGAGTCGGCACCCCCTAATTATGCAATTCTTTTCTTCTTTTAAATATAAGCTAACCTAAGTGGAAATGACTGAAACAAAATGATCCTAAGGTAACTTTTGGAAATGTTAGAAACAATTTTTATACAAGCCATGTGGAATTTAGGGAGGAGTGAAACTTGGGCTTGTCCAAGTCGGAACCCACAAGAAAACTATCCAAACAAACATTTTACCACACCTCTTGTGTTGAGCTTGGGCTCTCGGTCTCAAGTACCCAAAGTAGTTTTGAGTATCTAAATTGTATATACCACACTCATGTATGTATTTAACATATTGTAAATATAGCATTTACCTATATTATAAACACAACATACAAAGATGTGTATAATTTATATAATGTGCATTACATACGTAATAACCCAGCTCCAGCTCAAATCTCTAAACTTGGGTTTGAGCTGAAGCTTACCAACATGCAATTTAAGTTGAGGTTTAGGACTTGACTTGATCAATACTTGGCCTTTCCCTACTAAATTCTACTCTAGGGGCTCATTGGCCCAATCATATAAATGAAGGTTGGGTCGATTAGGGTCAATATTCTAATTTATTGTCCATTTTTATGGTGTGTGAATAATGGGCCTGCATGTGCGATGTTTATTAAGTCATTGTTTGGGTCATTTCCAAAAGTTGTAATTTTATGAATGCAAAGATATGCAACGATATAAGTGCACTTTTGGAATTTTAATAAATAATTAAGAGGCATGAATATGAAATGGACGTGTTTAATTAAGGCAAGTCATTTTTGGTCAATTTGCAATTTTAAAGGGGTGCATGTGTGTGGTGGATTTAAAATTTAGGTGTTGCCAAGGCATGGGCCTTTTTAAAGGTCAAGATGACTTGTAGAATAGACCTTTAGGGCGTGTATTTTAGTGAGAGGAGTAAAGTTTGTTGAGATGTGACAGTTTTTACTTTTACTATATCGGCTTAAACTGTTTTGTGGAAAATAAACTCATGATGTGATTTTCCTAACTACAAATTTTACCATATTCAACTTTTTTGCCATAGAAAATTGTCGTGAAGGTTCAAGAAAAAAAGTATTTTTTAATCTAATACTCTCATATACTTTAGCTCATACTATCCAAACAAACATTTTACCACACCTTTTCTTTTACTTCATCATACCTTACCTTTACCTTTTCCATGACATGACATCCACATCCACACCATTCATACCATAGTTTTCAATTTTGTTTCGGTCTAGCCTCAAAAATGAATTATTTTGGTGTTTTGGAATTTTGGCAAAACTTTATGGATTTAACTTTTTGGAAAAAAAATAATAATATATTTAATAAAAAATAAATTATATATTATAGATTATGCATTTTCCTTACCACAATAAAATTTAAGCATAATTCTCTCAATTCTCAACAATAGAATTTAGCAACCATTAAGTTTGAACTTTAATAAAGCTTGTGATGACACAGGTGTATCACTCATGATGATCTAAAATTTCTGAAATTTTGATACAATTACATGCAATAATACATATAGTTTGTAAGAAGTGAATCAAATGCATATACAATGTATAATTCAACTATCAAATATATTTATTGAAAACACCAGATTTGCATAATGCACAATCAACTACATTAGCAATCAACAGTACAATTCCCAGGCCTGCTCATTTTGTTCATTTTTAACAATCAGGCCACAAACCAAGTCCCAAATGAAAGGTGAAATGGGTTTTGTTTTTTGAACAGTGATGAAATGGGTTCCTCTAATCAATCATCCATTTCTTTGGTTCCTTTGATGTAATCATCCTTTGTTCCCTGGCCTCCATTTCTTTGGTTCTGTTCAAGAACCCAAGAGTGTAAATAAGAAGAAGAAGATGAAGAGGAGGCTGGGGAACAAAGGTGTACCTAGCTCCACTGGCTCCAGCAGCTCTACCAGATCCAGCGTCCTTCCCAGTTCTGGCAAAAATGGGGCAGCAGGGCACGCACGGCAACAAAGGGGCAAGGCAGGGTTTCGTCATTTCGGTCTCATGATTTAGGAATGGAGGCACAGCAGGGTTTATCTTATTTAGAAGCAAAATTGCAGTTTACCCTAGCTGTCTTTTTAAAAAAAAAAACTTGAAAACTAGTTCCAAAAAATGATTTTGGGAATTTCGAACATACTGGCTGGTACAGTGAATTTTGGATGAAATTTTAGATTTCGGCCGATACAGACCGGTGTGGAGGTGATGATTGAGTTCCCAGTTAGTGTTGGTTTGAACGAATAGTTTGCATTGAGTTATTCATCTTTATTATAGAGAACTTAACCACAAGCATCCCTGATGAACTCTTTTAGTGCATGTTGTTTACCAATACAATAACATGGTTCTTATTATATAGACAAGAAAAATCAGATGGAACATTACATAAAAAATTAGTAGACAAAAGCCAGAATATACTGATTATGAGTTTACAAATTTGGTTCTAAGAGCAGAGATGTGTTGCTCAAATTTGAAAATGACTTTGTGCTGCAGTATGATACATTTCAATATCTAGAGACTAGAGAAATTGTAGGCCAAAATGGTAGGTTTGAGTTGGATATATTTCGTAGGGTCCATTCAGGGTGGGCAAAGTGAGACAAGTTGATAAAAGTGATGCAATCTTCAAGTGCCACTTTGGTTAAAGGAGTGTTGGATCTGCTTTGTAGGATCAAGCTGGTTGTTGTGGATGGATGAAATGAGTAGAAGCTACGGCACGTGTGATTGAGATACACATGCTAGGATGAATATGTGGATTTAGAAGATATAAATTCTGAATTTTCTACATCAGAAAAACCAACAGGTAGCTTCGGTAGGATAAATATATATCAATGAATGTCACTTGAAATGGTTTTGGCATGTGTATGAGGCCAAATGTTGCCCCTGCACATCTATTGAAAGGTTATAAGTTCAAAATTTAGAACTGCAAAGTCCAATGAAGTAATAGCTGGGAAAGAATAGCTAGATTGAGGATCTATGGAGAGCATGACTTCGAATTGGGCTGAATGGAGGAGCAGAACTCACAAAGGTGACCCTTTTTTAGTTCGGATAAGGCTACTTGGACTGTGAAGTTGATGAGCCATTGAGAGAGAAATGGCCGCCACTGTAACAGTAGCATAATCAACATTTAACATGAAGGTTGATTTGGTGGCATTAGCATTTAATATAACATTAGATGGAGAGGCAAAGAGAGGAGCATATGAGATATGCTTTGTAATGGGCTTCTATGTTTTTATTATTTTCTAGTGTTTAATTTGTCATCCTAGAGTACTTTCAATCTGATTCTTTTAGCCAAGAGAGAAAGAGAGGCCTGGGGACTTGCCACATCATAATTTTCCTACTAGCTTCTTCAGGTGCATCTGTTTTCCTTTCGAAGTTCCGGTGTTTCATTCCTGACTTTTGAAGTTCCAACTTTTCATGGTTATGTCTGAACTCTATACACAACTACCAATTCTTCTGCTGCTCCTGTTTCTTGCCAGAAGCTTTCTTCTTAGTTTTATCTCGTTCTCCTGTTTTAGCCAGTAGTAGGAGCGATGCAGGCCCTAGGGTTAGGGCTGCTTGAAGTGCCAAAGCCAAAGCAGGTGTCTGATGACACTTCGAATCATTAAAAAGACTTCATCACACGAGGACACACTTCCAGAGATAAAACCCACAATTCTATTTAATAATCAAAGTCTGAAAAATAATTCACTACAATGAAATATATATAAGAGAGCAAACTTAATGCCTTAGAAAACCCTAATCTATTAATAGAAACTTTCCTAATAATGCAATTAGAAAGCTACTAATAAACTAACATAGTCCTAATCTAATTTAAAAGGATACCACTTGTGGGGCCCATACTGCATCAAGGAGCTGTTGAGGTAGTGGGAGAAATGGAGTAACACTAGGATGCATCAGAAAAGGGATAAAATACTAGAAATAGTAACAAAGAAGAGGGCAATCTTCTCCTAACAGAAGACTGCATATAAGCAATAAGCAGCCCAACTCATGGGGCCCACTTACAATACCCTCTTGTTAGTGGGATTGGGTACATGGAAAGGTCTCCTTGCAAATAAGGGCCACAAAAAACAAAATTCAGCCTTCTAATATAATCCTAGCCCTTGATTTGAAAGCCATAAACTTTAGTGGTCCCTTAACCTTAGATTTCTTTGAGATTCAATCCAACAGTGGTTAGAGGTTTGATGATAGTGAACCTAGGCCTGGTACCGGATCATGAGAGGATGAGTGTGAACTGTGAGATGGCCTACACTGAACCAAGGTGGGCCCCAGTGGGCTCCACAGAGCTACTGCATATGCAGTTAGCTCGTAGGAGAACATTTATCACAATGAAGAATTGCTGTAGTCAGTATCTGCAGAACTCTAGTTTTGTGGATTATTTTTTCTTGGTCCTTTAGGTTAATTCTAAGTGAATTTTTTTTCTAATTTTATTTTAAATAGGTACAATTAATCTGATATATTTTACAGATTTTTGAGAGAAAACCAACCAAGATCAAGAACTATGGAATTTGGTTGCGATATCAAAGCAGAACCGGTTACCACAACATGTACAAGGAGTACCGTGACACTACTCTCAATGGTGCTGTCGAGCAGATGTACAATGAGATGGCTTCTCGCCACAGGGTGAGGTTTCCATGCATTCAGATCATCAAAACAGCCACCATACCTGCAAAACTTTGCAAGAGAGAAAGCACTAAGCAGTTTCATGATTCCAAAATTAAGTTTCCCTTGGTATTCAAGAAGGTTAGACCTCCAAGCAGGAAGCTGAAAACCACCTACAAGGCATCAAGGCCTAATCTGTTTATGTAATTCTGATAAGTGATGCTCGGTTAGCAGAACTATTGGATTAAATCAGTTGGTTACTAGTGGGAAGTTACCTTGAATTTTGGTATAAACTTTTTTACCTGTCAGTTTTGTGCGTAGTTTGAGACATGATAGCTGAGAAGCTTAACTTGTTCTCTCTCTGTCTCTGTCTTTCTGATGTGGTTATTTTTGACAGATTGAAAAAGGTTGGTCTTTGTTGCATGGGATAATGTCTTAACCATCACACTGAGTTGCATGGTTTTGGAAAGAGTTTGATTTATTGCCAAGTGATTTTTCTATCTGAGCTTGGGCTGAGCTAAACGTTATCCAAGTACATCCCACACTACACACCCAAACAATGCTAATGTAATTTTTTAACTCCATGCCCTTCCAAGTGACTTTGGTCATTTTGAGAAGTATGGTGATTGCTGTGAAGGCCTACCATGGTTTTGATTAATGGTATTGGATCCCCTATTGAAAAACTGTATGTATCGAATTGGTGATATGTATCAGTATCAGACCAGTGTTTGCATTTTTAAATATTATTTATGGCAGTTCATGTGTATCGGTTGTTGCACTGCCGGTCTGCAAGTTTTCCCCCTCTTCCTACACACCCTACTATCAATGTCCATAAAACCAGCAAGCGCTGGGTACACAGTACATGACCTTTTTCCGACTGTCATCAGCTGTAGATTAAGTCGGTGCGTTTCCTTTGTAGATTCTTTTTGGGGGTTAGAATTTATTTGTATTACTGTTGCACCATTATTTGAATTGTGTCATCGTGAGGGTGCAAATTAGAATATTATAATTTTTTAAACAGATGTATTTTAGAAATGGTTCATGCACTAAATCACTTGTGACATAAAGAGCATGTTTGTCTACAAGAATAGATAGAATTTTTGTTGGGATAGAATTTGAGGATTTTACGAAAAAAAAAAAAACACTCCTTAGATGTACTTCGTTTTTTAGTGAGCGATGCTATCATCACAATCTCGTCTCTTCTTCCCCTCACCAAATTCACCCCCCACAACTTCTCCATCATCCACAACACCTACATCCTAGCCAATTCATTCATATTTTTACCTTCTACACCATCCAACTTCATCTTAACCTTTGGATATAACCCTTGCGAACCCATTTGCCATGAGAAACATGAAGAATCACAGCCCAACATTGAAATGAAGAGAAGAAATTGAACGTAAAGCATCGAGTGATTGATTAGAAAGATCTACTCCTTATTGGGTAATGGTTTGGATGGTGTTCCCCAAACTTCGGTCGGATTCATGCCTAGATCTTGCAGGTTCTCTTTCACCATCGAATGCTTACTATCATATCGTACAAATACTCTTGGCGGTACAAATGGGTTCGGAAGTGTTATATCCAAGATTAAGATGAAGATGGATGGTGTGGGAATGTAAAAGTAGGATTGAATTAGTTAGTATGGAGGCAAGCGATGATATCACTGATCATCTAAAAGAAGGGACCTCATCGTCGCTTAATTAAAAAGGTAAGAAAGATGTTAAAATGGGCAAGAGGGCTTTTGCTGTGCAGTTGAATTTATGAGGTCCTTTTTTGTGCACTAGACATGTAAGGGGGTTTTTTCCATAATATCCTCTTAAGACTTTTTCCAACTATCATATCAACTATAGCTTAATTCGGTGCGTTTGCCTTGTAGATATTTTTTGGGGGGGAATTTGTTTGCACAACTGTTGCACCATGATTTGATTTGTGTTATTGTGTGATGTTGCAAATTAGAATATTATAATTTTTTTAAACAGATGTGTAGTATTTTACAAATGATCCATGCACTAAATCTCTTGTGAAATGAAGTGTATGTTTCTTTACAAGAATTGATAGAATTTTTGTAGGGATAGAATTTCAAATTCTCCAAAAGTTGTCCCCTAAAGTGGAATTTTTTTAAATTCTCTTTTTAGGTAGAGCATTTTGAATAACAACCAGCAAAATGCCAAGAAATTGAAACTTCAGGGATTCCAAGAGGTCAATTAAGACTTCTTAGATGGCTAAATTTTAAAATTCTGATAAAAGAAACATGGATTTCAAATGTTGGGGGATAAGCTATTATATCATGTTCAAAAAATCCTAACACACTAAATTCTTGTTAGAAATTTTAGCTAAGAAACATGCCCAAAGTATCCTTAAATGTGGTGAAGCCACAAAAGTCCAGTTGGGGCCATCTGAATCATGGCACAAACGAGAGATATGATGGGAATGGATAGATTAATCTAAGGACCGTACCCCTTGACTTGAGTCTATGCCTACATTGTCGATATTGATTGTAATAAAAAAAAAATCCAAACGTGACTTGTACATGAATTAGTGTCAAACTCAATTCTAAGGAGGGAAGTTTGTTTAGAGGTTGAATTGGCTATAGGTGAGTTGGCTCGGGGAAACATTCATTAATAACGGGCAGGTAGAGACTTCCAGTCATTTCCACTAATAATATTATTTTACTATTTATTTAAAAAACTAAAGTCCTTTTAAACTTTATTCCAAAACTACTATAAGTCTCCATTGTAAACGGAGTCTTCATTGAAGACTCCATTGGCAATGAAGACGCCATTAGCTACAATGCCTTTGTTATTGAATTTTTGTAAAATAAATAATAAAAATAAAATAAAAAGTTCAAAGACCAAGACTCCATTGTATTGTCTTTGAATGTTCTGGTAAAAAAATAAAACATATATATTTTAAAAAGCACCGAAGATTGAAAAAAAATTAAAAAAACTTGAAGACACTATTGGAAATGGAGTCTTCAGTTGAAGAGTTGAAAACTCCATTTCTAATGGTGTCTTCTGCTGAACACTTCAACTTTTGTTTAGTTAAAGATTCCATCGGAAATAGAGTCTTCTATTGAAACTCCAAGGGAGTCTTTTATTGAAACTCCAATCGAGTATTTAGTTGAAGACTCCATTGGAAATGAAGTCTTCGGTTGGATCTCCCCTGGAGAAACTCCAATTGAGTCTTTAGGTGAAGTGTTTGGTTAAGTTGCAGACTCCGTTGGAAATGGAGTCTTCAGTATGTCCACTGACAACTTCATTTCTAAGTCTCACTTGCTTTTATTTCTTTATAAAGTATGGTTACCAAAAATATTAATACTCAGATGGTTACCAAAGTTATTAGACAACATAGCAACAAAATGGCATTTCAAACATGGAACTTTAACAAATATTCATTAGATTTTCTACCACAACTACAAATCTACCTAATCAATAGTCAAATCAATAAAACATACTTAGCCTTTTAGATAATTAGATTCCTTTAAAAATTTAGCCAAATCTTAAAAATCTATCTAAATCAAATCTACAGGGTATTTGACTAGTTAGATTTCATGGATCACCAAAATATGAATATTGTATAACCAAAAGATTAATTAACAAAGCTTAATTTCAAAAAGGACGACTAATCTATGGGATTGATCTTGTTAAACAAGTAACATAAAATATGAAAAAAAAGAAATATATAACACATATATTAATAGCATATTACCAATTAGCTGAAATATATTTGTTGCATTCCATAAGTAATTTTTGATACAATTCAATGAAAATCGTTTTCAAAGATGAATGTCACCGAGGCAAAAACTGGTTAGAAACTCCCACCCTCTTATAAACTAATAATTAAGCTTTAAAACTATAATTTGCTTTGAGAAAACTGTCCGTGCCAATTACTGGTTTTTAGTATTTTGCTTGATCGCCGACAAAAGGCAAGAAACCTTATTTATCAAAGAATTTGAATTGAAGAACAAAATCTGTAAAGCAAAGGTTTTCCCGCCTTCAAAACTCTTATAGAAATTTCTTGCGTTTTATTTTTTAAAACACCGTTGTTAAAAATTAAAACATAGAGCTAAAAACCATTGAAACAGGCCCTCATAAATCCTCATGTATAAAATCAATAAAGCAGAGGTTGTCCTGCCTTGAGAACTTTTCTTGAAATTTATTGATTTGTTTAAAAAAGAAACACCGTTGATAAAACTAAAAACACCAAATAATAATAATAATAATAATAATAATAATAATAATAATAATAAATAAACTCCATTGAGACAGCCTCGCATAAACCCTAGTTTTTTTCTTGACCACAATTTGTTAGTGTAATATTTCACTAAGGCACTAAAACTTTGAAATAGCCTGACAACTATATGATTTTCATTAAAAAACTATATGATTTTCTTCATTCTCCTCCAGTTTGACTCTCTCACTCTTATACAGTCTTCTTCGTTTCCTTTTTTTTGTTTTTTTTTTTACTTTCTTCATTTATTTCTTTCATTCCTCCTACTCCCTCACATTGTACAACATTCTCCTTTCTTTTTCTTTTTTTACTTTATTTCATTTCTTTATTCCCTCTGTTCTACAGTGTTCCTTTTTTTCTCTTTCTTCTACTCCATATAAGAGATTATCAATAGTGTGATATGACATGTGATGTACAAAATGACGAATCTGATGAACATACACGACTATAGATCTATGCGAACCATGCAGGGTTAGTACAGACACTATCCAATGCCAAGTCATCGTCAATTGGCACTTGGACATATTTTATTGTCCTCGTTGATTGCCAGTGAGCCAATGGGAATCTACATATCCACTTCAGTCGAATATGTTCCCCATCTGCCACTATTGTAGGACTAAGAATATGCAATGATTCATTTAGTGTTGTGTGCTGAAGAACAGTATAAAACCACCTAGGAGTTATACTATACAAGACACCCACCTTAGGGCATTGCTCTATACTTCCCCCCCAGTAAAACATCATTTGAACATTCGCCATAAACACACCATCTACAAAACAATAACAAAAACAAATGTTTAGTAGCACAATAGTAATGGGCCTCTTTTTTGTAAGATTCATCCAGGTAACCAAACTAATTAGGCAAAGAAGACAAAAGAGGAAGATTTAACTTTTAAGTACCCAAGTAGTTAAAACTTTTTTCTAAATGCTCACCCTTAATAGTTAAAACTTGTTAGTATCACAACTGTTAACAAAATAATCAAATACTCGCTGGTCAATTTGAAAGAGGCAAGCACGACCATCAGTGAAACATGCCTATGAAGACTTGTAATTGAGGGTCGAGATCAAGTATAACGTCTTCCTCACTTTTTGTTTGTTTAATTTTTGCATTTCTTGAAAATTAATACTAATCTCTAGCAAAACAGGTTATCAACCTCATAATCAAAGAACTTGACAAACCAATTTATTCCAGTATGAAAACAAAGGATAAATAAAGAAAAATATGTCACCTACTAAAAGACACAGGAAAATAGATGGGAACTGGGTAAAATACCACTAACACAAGGAAAAGACAAAGTAACTAAGCAAGAAAAGATGATTGATATACACATGTTGTAATTTTTCTAATAACATTAGAGTAAAAGTTGAATAAACAATACAGATTGCAAAACTCCAAAAAAAACCAATGCAAAGCAGTTTATTAATGACAAAATATGGAACATAGAGGCACTCTGTTTTAAGGTTGAACAATAACCACAACTAAGAACAATAACAAAGACTCCAAAGACACCAACACTACTTTTGTAGAGTAGTACTGAACATTGCCATAGATGGAGATGAGTAGAAGATCTCAAAAAGCAAACCCAAGAAAGACGAATGAAGATGAAACATCCCCGTATAAATGAGAATGGATAAACAACATAGAAAGTGAAATATGCACCAATTAGGATAACTAACCGACATCTTGTTCTCACTTTTCGCAAGTAATTTATCCCTTCTTCCCTCACCCCTCCCACAATAGAAAAAAAAATGTAAAGTTTTAAAAAAGATGATGTCACTTAAAATTTTAAAATATACTAATATATCAGTAAAAAAATCGTTGGAAGTTGCCCTTTTCTCTCATCATCCAAAACTAGAAACTAGTGAAAATTTGTTGCCCCGTATTTAAATTCACAGATCCTACTCAACTTCTTCATTGGAATAAAAGATGAAAAAAAAAAGATCACCAGTATATAAACATAAAGCAGGGAAAAGATGATGAAGCAATTAATAATGACTCAAACAAATTCCCTTCAAAAGGAATAAATAAATAATATCCTTTGCTCATTTTCAAAGCTAGAACAAAAGCAAAAAAATAAATAAATAAATAAAAATACATGTACCCAGTAGCAAATTTCAAAAAAGATTTAAAAAGTTTTATCAAATGGTGCCAAAGGTTTCATGGATGTACACAAATGGTAGCCTCGACATCTAAAACCAATAATATCTAATCCTTTTCACCTCTTAGAGTTCAAAACAATTTGTATATCTTAGAATTCAATCATCCATATACAAACTTTGAAAATGAGCTCCACCCATTATTTCCAAACACCAAAATCAGCATAATTAAATTATATGCAAACATATGTATATAAATCGATATATACTACAAAGACAAGTCTCATGAAGAGCACCTTTTTGAAATAGCCGCCAAAGAACCATTAAACTGTTTCAAAACCATTCCACCCAAATGCAAATTAGCCAAGAATTATGCCAACTTTCAAAATCAAAAAAGGCTTAACTACATTATCTAAAAAAACCACAAAACAAAAATAAAATAAAACAAATCAAACCAAAAGATTAGGTAGTAACACCAATGAACCAGAGCACCAAAGGCAGGATTGACATAGAATTTTCAAATAAATGATCCAATCATCTAAAAAAAAACTAGAGAATGATAAGACAGTAATGAAAACAACTACCCAAACAAGACCTATGTTTCTCTAAAACAAAACTCATACTCAAAATCGATACAACCAGATGGAAATGTCTACAAAGGAACCCCATCCATCTATCCAAATCACACTCAAATCACCTCATATATAGATGAAACAGACAATCACACTAAAGCTTTGTTTTTAGGTCATACATCATCATCAACAAAGCGGGACTTTGATACACGAATTGCATGTACTTTGGACTCAAATGTCGGATAATCACAACCAATTGGTGCTTCCGAGGTTTGGCAACATTAAAGTCTCTAAGTACATGAATTCGAATTAGGGAAGTCCAGTCTCAATATCTAAATGATATTCCAACAGGTAATTCCTCTAAAAACATTCTAGGGTACAACCGGGTTCAACCCAAAGTGGTTCGGGGTCCACTAGACCATGGTAGCATGCTTCATTAAAAATGAACCACTTATGTTACAAAGTTTGGTGGCCAGTTGGGAGGGAAATGAATGGCTAAATCAATGGACTTGATCATGTGTTTGATCCTCCTTTAATTACATTGATATTAGAAAAACAACCCCTTTAAATTCCCTAAAAAAAAGGGGTCTCAAATACCCAAAACTATGCCCCCCACATGCACTGCTCGATCACTGCCCAGGCAGTGGCCGGCCAGTGCCCACTTGGGCACACTTTGGGAAGGGCTGTCTCAAACATGTTTTGAGGCCCTTATTCCACCATTCTTCAGCCACTTTTGGGGACATATTTGGCCATGAAATACCCTCCAAATCAAGCCTAAACCCTCATCAATTAGTCCTTCAGATCAAGTTTAAAACATTCATTTTACATGAACCAAAATAGAAAGTAGAAACTTGAATTTCTACAAAAGCTTGCATGCCTACTGTGAATGCGTGGTTCAAGTAAAGAATTTTGCAAGCTGTTGGTTCTTTAATTAGTAGATGTGCACCGTTTTATAGGAAAAGAATTTTACAAGTAAAGAATGAGGAATCAACAACAACAACAACAACAGTGGATCTCCTTTAAATAGATACGCACCATTTTATAGGAAAAGAATTTTACAAGTAAAGAAAGAGGAATCAACAACAACAACAACAACAGTGGATCTCCTTTAAATAGATATGCACCGTTTTATAGGAAAAGAATTTAACAAGAATTTTATGGTGCAATCTACTAATTAAAGAATCGAGGATCTTCCATCTCCATATGGGTGCCAGCTGCAGTCAGAAATTATTTATGGCCCAAATTTTAATGTGTGGGCAAGCCTTTCATAGTCGTTCATCTCTGGCCCAAACTGTACTTGTAATTTTGCTAGCATTAATACAATTTTTTATGTTTGAAGTGAAATTTCCATCAGCACATGCTAAACCTTAACAAGGTAGGCATGCAAGTAAGTGATTCTAGAATTTTCCAGTGGGTGGTGCCTCATAGGTTGACACTGATAGAAATGATGGGCAAGATGGATAAATGCTTTAGACAAAGACTAGGCAGATGGAAAAAAGTGGATGGAGTGTACATCAATTCAAATTGACTGAGTTTGTGCGTCACAAATGAAGGGGTTAGGGATATGTGATTGAAACTAAACTTGATATGTGGGGTGGTCTCACATAAATCTTTCCATTCCCCTAGTCCCATCCTCAAATGGGAACCATAAGTGGATCTCATAAAAAGTTCTCATAGTAGGTGTGTGAGAACAATTTTCATAGGATCAAAGCCCATACATATATATATATATGAGAATGTTAATACGCATCCTTCCCTTATCCTATTATGAAGCATGCATATATGACTTTTCCTATTTGTACTTAAGCATTTTTCTTTTTCAAATACTTTTTGTCTTTTGCATGTTAATATATCCAAATAAAAAAGTGTCCCTTACCCTATGGTGAGGAATAGATGCATACTAATATTCTCTATGTGTGTGTGTGTAACGCTACACGACTCCCTGGCATTTTGAAATGAAAAACGTTCATTGTGCTTTACAAATAAAATAAGAGATGTGAGGATGACGTGGCTTGTATTGAAAACAAAAAAGAAAGTACATTTATAGTTCCTATTTTCTCTCTCCCTCCTTCCCTTTAAATGCTCTTACTATTTCTCTCAAAGCTCAATAAGGATTATCCATTTATGAAACAAAAATAACTCTTACCTATTTAGTCTACCTTTGATAGGACCACTAATTTAGTTTTCCTACTTATTCTTCATATTGAAAGGATCTTCAAACTTCTCTTCCAATGATACCTTCTCTAATTAATGTCAATTCATGCAAATGACATAGCATCCATTTGAATCTCTATTAGAAATAAAGGGATGAGATGGTAATCACTTTGAGACTTAAAAATACCTTCAAAACAATAGGATCCACCATAATAAAACAAAACAGAAGTAAATGGTTGATATTATATGCCCCACTTGTCTAAAACTTGAGATTGGATGAATACACCCAATAATTTCATTTGAATTAATTAGACCATAGAAAGGGTAAAAACTTTCCTTTTCTAGTGGGGCATTCTTTAGAATTTTCATAAATATATATAGGACAATATTCAAGTTCATATATATATAGAAAGAGAGAGAGAGAGAGAGAGAGAGAGAGAAACAATCCTTACGAACCATTTCCCACTATTTTTTATAGTGTAGCCCATATTGCGAGCCATCCAAATGGATTACACATATTACCCCCGTAAATTGCACACGTCCACCAATTTTGAGTCTT
Organism: Sextonia rubra; assembly: GCA_037013555.1. Classification (NCBI taxonomy): domain Eukaryota; kingdom Viridiplantae; phylum Streptophyta; class Magnoliopsida; order Laurales; family Lauraceae; genus Sextonia; species Sextonia rubra. The sequence goes on from JASUAD010000011.1 coordinate 17,049,944, forward strand.
ATCCGAATAGATTGGACTGTTAAATCGACTGCACACTCATATATATATATAAAGTTCATTCAAATAGATGTAAAGTTGATCCAACGGTCCAATTTATTCGGATGGAATCCAAAATTAGAAGACATGTACAATTTACGAGGGTCATGTATACAATCCATTTGGATAGCTCGCAACATGGGCCAAACTATTTAAAATGGTAAAAAAATAATTCATAAAGACCATCCTTACATAACCGTTTCCCATATATATATATATATATTAAAAGAAAGGAAATGGAGGTCGGAGAGGGCATCTGGTGACGCATGAGTTCTATTTCTATAAATTGATTATAGAATTCATACAAAGCTTTTGGCTTTGATGTGGGCAAAATTACACCTCTCTAAATTTACTCCCTAAATCCCTCCATTTAAATTTCCTATAATGTTAGAAAATTTAATTTCCTAATCTAATCTATAATAATGAGCTAAGATTTTCTATTTTAAATTTGAATTCAAATTATCCTACATTTATGGTAGTGATGTCTCCAAATATCTACACCAATTGTAATAAGAGATTCTCCTACTAAAATCCATCCCTCGCACAAAGCCCCCCCTAAGTATACTTCTCTTTCTTCTGTAAGAATGGATCACATCCCATATGTAAATCAATTAAATGTCATATGTTCACATATATTTGATCCTACCAAGTTCTATCTCGATTAATTTTCTATTAAAAGGGGTCTTCAGGCTCCTCCCTATATCTATAAAATATGGGTTAAGTCACTGGGCCCTACACATAACCCTTTTAAAACTCTTTATTTAAATGCACAAGAATATTAATGATAAAGGTACCACAGGATTCTTATCTAAATCTATAAACTATTGATCTGACCATTATGCTCCAAATGCAGGGGTGGTATCCACTAGAAAAACTCATTTTCTTTCATTGGTGAGCTGGTGCCTTAAGCCTAATTTTTTATTTTTAGGTATACCTCTATCTACATTATGGTTTTTTAATAATTTACATTTTTTTATATTTTGATACATAAAATAAAAATTGTGATAGATTATATGTTTTCAAGTTTTATATTTTGCTAATTATATTTCAAAAAGTCTTAAATTTTAATATATTTTCAATTTTGAACTGGGCTTGGCCCGGGGCATTGTTGGTAGTAAAATCCTAACCAGAATAAGAAACACAACCACACTTAAAAAAAAAAAAAAAAGAGTATGACTAATAGTATCCTAACTATCACTGGCTCAACCCTCTAGTCCATGTGTTGAGTGATAGATGACTTCAAGAGTCCTACTTCATCACTTTTCAATGGAGGCAGCAGAGTTCTCCGCGTCAACACCGCCAATACATTTGTGGAAACTCTAATGGTATAGAAGATGAAACGATGAGATCCAGTATTTGTCTCCGAACATATTTGCTAGCGGTCGTAGCAAGTGAGAGCCTCTTTGTTTTTGTGAGCGCTAGCATTAGAGGAGACAGGAGAATACAAGAAGAAAAGGGTATTGCATATATTTGGGAGCTATTATAAATTACCATTCAAATGTATACTGGGGCATTTTGGAGGATAAGAATATCCAACCACTCTTCTCAAACAGATTTCATGGCACCCACGCTGCAATGGAAAGGGTTACAGAAAGAACTTTGAAGCAAACTATGCTTTGGGCGGCATGTTTCCAAATCAGTGACCCCTTGTATTTTTTTTTAACCATTTTTAAATGGGTTTTAAGTATTTAGGGCACAGCCAATCAAGTCAGAGAAGACGTTGTTTCAAGTTAATTTAATGAGAATTTTATGAAAAAAAAAATGCACACAGCACAAAAAAGACCCAGTTGCACAGGAGGGGTCCTATGGGTGTGTTTTTGTGTATTCCTTTTTTTTTTTTAATAAGTGGGAAGGAGCGACGATAGCATTGCTCCATTTTAAATAAACGATGTTATTGTCGCCACTGCCTTATTCTTTCCCTTTTTTTCCCTCTTTTCCCTCCTCTTTCTCCATCTCCCTCCATTATCAAGAAAAATTAGAACAAATAGAATTCTATTCGTGGGCATTGTAATTATACTCTCTTTGTAAAACTACTCATTGGTCATGTGGGTTTGCCCCATCTCACATTTTCTATTTGATTTGTATTTTTATTTTCATCGATGTGGCTATTTCTCATGTTGATATAGGGAAGGCAGAAAAGGACTTAACGTCTTCTTCTTCTTCCTCATCATCGCAATCATCGTTCATATTGTGAAAATCTGGTTCGAAGTCGTCTTCAATGCCCAATTTCTTCGGAGAAGGCCTATTTTTTCAGCTTTTCTTTAGGTCAGGTCACATACAATCGGCATTCAGTAGCCATTGAGATCAGGTCAGATGAACGAAGAGGATTTTATTGGAAAAAAGAACCTCGTAGATGGCTATTGCACAAAAAAGAACCTCCTAGATATGATCCCGTAGGGCCAATATGGTTTTTTAAACATTCGTGGGAAGCGACGATATTGTCGCCCCCTCTCTTCTTCTTCCACATTCCATTTCTAATCGTGTGCGTCTGTTGGGAAATCTTGAATAATTTTTATGCTCAGATGATTGTCTGTTTCTCACATTTCCTTCTTTCTAAAATACCCTCTCTCTCATTTTCCATCTTTACAGTCCCCCTCTCTGTCTTCAACAAATACCGGTAATTCTCAAACTGATATTCTACATGTGTGGAGGAGCGATCATCTTGGATTTCATTCATAAGAATTTATGAGAAAAATTACCTTACCAGTCCACTAAATTTAAAAAGGCCAGAGTAGTTTTTATAATACGGAAAAGGTCCCCAGGTGCCTTCTCCGTTCTTTATATATATATATATATATATATAGAGAGAGTTTCATGGAGCGACGATGTTGTCACTTTATAGAACATAACAAAATTGAGTTTCATATAACAACAACATTGTCGCTTCATAGAACATAATAAAATCTCAAAACCTTCATTTGTTTTTTCTTCTATGCACCTCGTTTCAGGCTTGATGATGAACGCATTTCAGGTTTAATGATGGAGTTGCGTTCAACCCATCAAGAACCCAGCTTCACCTCCATTTTCCATCGTCTTCTTCTCCCTGCAAGCTCTCTCCCGCTCTGATGAGATTAATGGAACCACGATTGAACTAGGAACTCGCTTCGTCATGTTCTCCTTTTATTCCTTTGTTTTTTAACTTCGTCCTCTTCTCCATGCATCTGCTTCTTTTCTTCATATTTCTTCTTCTCCCTTAACCAATCTACCTTTTCTTTCTTATTATTATTTCTTTTTTCACCTTCTCCTTGCTTAGAAACAGAACCATTCAGCCCCCGGTATCTCTTCTTCACCATCTTCTTTCTATTCGTTTCCGTCCTTTTCTTCCTATTTCCTACTACTCTTCTCCTTTGCTTTGTTTCTCTCCTCATTTTCTGTTTTTTCATCTTCATCCTAGCTTTTCTTATTTTCTTCCATTCCTCTCCTTGTTTTCGCTTTCTCTTCTTCTTCGCCTCCTGTTCATTTTCTTCACTACTTTTCATTGTCTTCTTTCTTGTTTTCTTCTCCTTCTCTTCTTCTCTGCTACTTTTTCGTCCTTTCTCCTTGTCATACTCTCCCTCTCTTAATTTCTTCCTCCTATGTTACTTCTACTTCTCCTTGTCTTTGTTTTCTCTTCTCCCACCATCTTCAACGTCTGCGAACACCATCCTCTTTGCCCCAACTGTGGATTTTGTTGTGTTTTGTGAAGCGAGGACATCATCACTCCATGAAACTCTATAAAAAATAATAATAATAATAATGGATCATAAAAACCACTTGAGCCACCTTTAGTGGACAGATATGGTGATTTTTTCCATAAGTTCCTCGTTTATTTATTTATTTGACATTCATTTATTCAGTTACTGATCCTTCTTTTTTCCCCTTCAGACTATGGTGTTTTTTTTGTTTTGGCTTTTTCTTTTTTCTTTTTTTTTCTTTTTTTTTTTGGGGTGGGGGGGTAATTATGCTTGGATGTCCTAACAATCAAGTAACCAATATCTTCAAGAGAAATGCTCCTCTTAATGTTAATTATTGTTTGTTCCTTTGCGTGTTGCTACTTAAGGATGCCAAATGGGCCAGACCACCCATGCCCGGCACAGCTCATCAACGTGACAGAGACTGAAAAGGACCAAGAACTCACATATCTTCTACTTTCTTTCTGTTGCTGATTTGTTTGTTCTTCCATGGATTTTGTGACAAGAATGAACGTGATGGTATAAAGTTTTAGCTTTAGTACCAATGGGCTTACATTTGGCCCGTGGGTGGCCCATGTGGAACAGTACAATGTATCAAAGATTGGGACCCAAATATTCCATGGACTGGGCCACGCCTTGCCTGGATAGGCTGGATCTGGATCCATTTCTATTTTTCATATAATTCTTGTTTTGTTTTGTGTTAACTGTAACGATCATTTGAAGCTTTTGGCCCATGGCCGGGCACAGTCCGCCCAGGCCCTGCCAGCCATCCTGGCTACGCCGCGAATAACAAGCCGCGTCATACGCCAAAACATGGTATCTTCCACCAAAAACCTTACATTCAACAAATCCAAGATAAAAAACCAGTCAATAAAATCGTTAATTTACCTTTTACTAATACAAGAGGCATAAGAACACACTCCCATGAGTCCAACCAACAGACATTGCTCGAATAATGTCATTCTACTCTGCCTGCAAAAGCAAACCTGCACAGCCGGAAAGAGAGGTCACCACAAACAATAGTAGCTTCAGCAAGTCCGTCTTGCACCATCAGTAGAAGAAATCAACGGCTTCAGCCTCTCCATTCAATCCAAACGCACTGTACAAAAACCACAAGAAGTCAAAGGAGAGACAGGAAAGAGGCTAAGAGACTCCTTGAAAGGATAACCGATCTCGTAAGGTGTCCAGAATGGAAGTGGCTGTTGCATTTGGTGTAAAGGTAAGCCCCAGTCGGCCGAGCAGTTCACCGTCTTTAGTTTGAGAGGCAGCATCTGCAGCCTCCTTGGCCATGCCAATACGAGCATATGACTGTTTAAACCCAAAATACATGTAAGCTCCAAAACATGGAACAATAACAAAGGTATATCATGGGCTCATTTGGATATGCTTTCAATTCTAACTTTTTATTAATAAAGACATTGCAAATGGTGGAGATAGCCATATAAAAATCATGGGTCAATGTTAAAAGTTATTTCACAGATTAGAGCTTAGCAACTAATGGCGTAATATCAATGATACAAATCCAAAAGGGGAAAAAGCCATTAGTGTAATACCTCTGCTCTCTCACGGGGATCTGCAAGCTTTGGAATATATTTGAGTGCCTCTGCTTTCTCATCAGCATCAATGCATGCCTCTACAAAGGGCTTATAACCTGTTTAACTTAAAAATACTACAGTTACTACTATGAAACCGCCTGTTGTACATGACATTCAAAATTTAAACAAAATGACAGATGCAAACTTCTCATAAAATATTATATGGGCAACTTGTCACAAAACAAAAGTTGTTTAACTGCCTTCGAAATTGATGTCTATTTGAAAAGGTACCTTGCTTTTTTTTGAGAAAGATGCAGGTCTAAGAGTTGATTCAATAGAGATTAACATGAACTTTCTCAAACAGTCTAGAGCACTCAAGCATCCGTTTGAATCATTTTTTCCAGTCAAATATACCCAAAAGGCAGAAGTGCCAAACAGCACCTAAATTCAAACAGCAAGCAATGATTTTATTTGGAAGGCTCAACTAGATATCTTTCCTTCTGTTTGGCTGAGAAACCATGGCTTTAGCAAATAAGCTATTCGTCCACAAAATCTGCCAGGCTAACAGATTGAAAAGCTCACCAATTGGCGGTCGCTTCTCCTTGGAAAATTTTTCTAGAGCATCCCAGTCTCTGATTGTAGCCAATGCAAAAACTTTAAGCCAGTACCATCTCTTCTCAGGAACCTGTGAAGGGCACTCGTTATAAAAAAATATTTGAAAATCAGAATACAACAATCAGCCAGGGAGAAAAAGAAGTTTTAGTTAAACCATATTTGATAACCTTGAAATCATTTTTCACTTTTAATGCAGCTCGGTGATTGCCCAGAACAATACAAGTGCGAATTGTATCACTGATACTTGAATCAACAAATATGGCTTGTTTTGTGCTCACTTCTAGATCATGTTGGCATCTGCAGGAAAGGCAGAGTGAAAGACTGAAGTGTGAAATATGAGATCGGCATCAAAGAAAAATATATGAAAAATAGATGAATTAGGAGACAAGTTAGATGGCTATATTTACTAAGATCTCTGAGAGAAAATGAAAAGTTCCCCAGTTGAAATTCTGGCATTCATCTTCACACTTACAGAGTGGAAAAAGATAATTTAGCTTCAAGAAAGCTTCAGGCAGATATAAAGACACAACCATGGGTTTTGATCTTCTGGAGACAGTTTCAGTTATATCTGATGAAACCTTAACCTTGCATATAAACAAAAAGCGGAAATAGCAAGATTTTATAGGGGTATGGGTGTCAATGCATAAGACAGCGCTTCTCGGTATCTAGTTAAAAAAGAAAAATCACAGCAGCGTATCTTCTTTTTTTTTTTCCTTCTCGATTTTCAATTCTCTGCTCAAAATTAAAAGGAAACCCTTTTGTTCTATAATTTAAGGTGTAGGATTAGGACATCTGGTAACAGGTTTATACATTAACTGTGTCTGCAGAGTCTCCATTGATACAACAATTTCTAGACACAAATAAATAATAGAAACCATGTGTATGATGGCAGAAGGTCTGAGACCATAAGATGGATGGGGAAATAATAAACAACTTCGGAGTCTATAACATGCTCTGGTACACCCATACAACTAACATGGGTACAGTGTTGCTCTTTTTTATTTACCTCAATAATTTTGCATGCTCTTCAGCGGCCTTTGACTCAAAAGTATGTTCTTTGGTCTCTGCAAAAAGATTCTGAGCCTTCTCAATGAGTTTGATACGTGGGCCATGAAGAGGTGATCCCTTACTAGCCATAGGGTTCTTTCCCAGTTCCCATGACTCTTTCCACAAAAGGAAAGCAACATCCTACAAAACCAAATGTCCACTAACACTGAGATAGATTCAGTGAATTTGTTTGTTGACAGATCTATTGGTTATATAGCAGCTTTACGAGGCATAAGACCAAAAGAGTGCCACAAAGAAAAGGACAAAAACATGACAATTTAGAGAGAGAAGTTTTAGTCAACCATCCTGTTGCTCAGGGGTTCAGAAAATTTCTCAACAACAGAATTTAGAAAAGATCATTGATCTTAAGGAAAACACACATTCACACAAACACATACTCGTACATGCACTTAAAACTCACGCACACTAGAAAAACCAAGGTAAACCATTGATCTTGACAGAGAGAGAGAGAGAGAGAGAGAGAGAGAGAGAGAGAGATGATATGGTTTAGGTTGGTGTGTCAATCCTGATGGTCAGAATTTAGAAAAGATTATAGATCTTAAGAAAAACACATACACACAAGCACAAGCATATACTCATACATACACTTTAAACTTGCACACTAGAAAAAACGAGGAAAACTCCTATAAAAAAAAAAAAGAAAAACCAAGGAAAACCATTGATCGAGATCGAGAGAGAGAGAGACGGACACCAAGGAGTGTGCTGTGAAGAACTTACTTGTAGCTGACCAGTTGACAGAAAGAAGTCCTTCAGGAATTCATGCTTGTAACACCTGCAAACAGATCAAAATAATAAATACAAAATAACTGAAAAAACAATACTTAATTTGACATTTGGGTTTTAAAAAGTAGAAAAAGTTGGAAGGGAACCAATTTAAAATGTGATTTCAAAGTAATGCAGTAGAGAACACAATACCGTGCAAATGTTATGAATAAGTCACGAGCCAGAGGTCTTGCCTGTATCATTCCAAAGAACTCCAGAGGAGGCTTCTGCAAATGAAAACCACCCAAGAAATACACACCGACATATCAAATTTGAAACATGTAACATTCATTTATGCAGTATTCTGATTCAAAGGTACATGGGGCAAATTTTGATTCACCCTGTAGTAAATAAGACATAGTATACATGTAACAAGATGATATATAAATGCAGCATCAAAATGTGTTGAAAGCAATACCTTCTGCCAGATATGAAAGAGTACAAGATAAACAAGGTCAGTATCACCACTTTCAGTTGCCTTCACCAACGCTGTGTCTTCCTCTCCTATGCTTAGCAAGAGGGGAACCTAAGTTCAAAAGACAAAACTTCACTACTTTTTGGCATTACTGTCAACAACTTTAACAATCATCAAGTAGGCAATGCCTTGAAAACAATGAGTTAGTCAAGACAGTGATAAATATGGATGTCAAATGACATTCTACAAATATGACAACTGACAACCTATATAGAAGGATCCACGAGTCCTCAGCTATAGCACAGCTAGTTAGGGACATGGTGTGTGAGCTCAAGTTCTTCATGATGTCACCAAAAAGGAAAGAACAAAAACAGAGGATTCAAATAAACCTGTTTGGATGAATGTGGTTCATAGTCAACAAGCATTGCAGCTAACTTTCGCCGGCCAATGCTATCTGCATGAGCGGCAACTGCCGCATATGATATACCTTTGCATAATTTCAGCTGAAACTCAGAAACAGCTGTTTCAGAAATTATCAAAACTATGAAGTTATCAACCTAAATAAAGAAACAATATAAAGCTTCTGGGTAACTTGAAATTTATATGATCAAACACTCACCTTATCAAGTAAGATTTCTAAAAGACTGGCGTCATTAATAGCTAATGAGGCTGTTATCTTAGTACATGCCCAGTGCATTATCACCACCTCCTATACAAAACGAACAATAAGATAATAAGCATAACTCTATGGCATTTTTTGGCTTTTTCCATCTGAAGAAGTAATAAAAAAAATGGAATGATTTTTAATACCTAAATTGCAAGCAATTGACACAGAAATTGGATATCAAAACACAGATACATCCATTAATATGACCATGGCACGAGATTTATTTGAGAATGTCGCAAGCATGTTATAAAAATAATACAAGGTAAAGAAAGATTGAACTTATTTAAAGCCAGCTTCTCAAAATCCCTTCATTGTGTAATGTGACACCTCTAATGGATGACTTGGCCAAAGGGTAAAAACTGAAAGTGCCAAGGAGATTCAATATGGAATTTAAAGAAATGAGAAATGACCAAATGCTTATGTTTGAATGAGAGTTTTTATATGGATGAGGTATGTTGACATAGAAGGGCCCATGTTTTAAACTTTAGTCTAGCACCAAGTCAAATTGAGCAAGTCAACTCAGTTCCGGTCAGTAGTGGAATGAGTCTGGGACCAGTATCCAAAAAAGCAATTCTCAACCAAGTCAGCCCAACTCAGGTGAGCCAGACTGGCACCAATTGACAGGAGTCTGGCATGGGACCAGCATCGAATGGTACGAACCAGCATGGAATTGGGCACAATATGTGACATTGACAGAGACAGGTACGAGATTGAGTCACAATAATTCAACAGAAGACATGAACATGAACTCATTTTCTCATTCCTTGGCCAATTTTAGACTTTGAAGTGAAAGGGACAGGTGCTAGTATAGCTAAACAAATTCTTGCTAAAAAATATGGACAATGGAGTCTACAGGCAGTATTAGTACGGTGGTGGGCAGTACGAGATTCACTGTCAACGCTAGAAGGCATTTACCAGTTTGACAATGAAGCTGGAGTTCCTTGATAATTTCAAGTATCCTATCCATTGGGTTTCTGTGATCATCAAATGAGGACTAGAGATTAATATTGATAATGATGAAGGGTGAAGCAAGCTTAAAACTCCACGTTTTGAAGAATTAGCCGGCCCCATGGCCCCAAACCCCCACCGCTTATTTAATATTTATGACTTGCAGCCAGTTATTTTTATGTTACTGTGAGTGTTAAGTTATAATTAGTGATTACATATCGGTACAAGAAGTGATGAATATCATGCTAGTCTTTTAAAAAATCTACTCACCCTAGTCTTTAAAAAAAATAAGCATCTTTATAGTTGATAATATCAAGCTAGCCTTAAAAATATCTAAATATCTCAATTTAAGATACAATAAGATTATCAAATTTACACTTTTATCAACTTTTCTATTGCTTATCTATTTTTCTTATTTTTTGAGTTTTTTACATGATCTTTTAAGACCAGCACACCCAAAATGTTCCAATACAGGCAACCATGGCTTGGCCAAGTCCCAACCAACAACAAAGAATGGCATCGGGATTTAAACCCTAGGATGGAACCCAACTTTCATGCATAGATCTTGTCAAGATCTTGGCCTAGTTTGTCCGAAAGTTTTGTTCTGGTACTAAACTCTGACTGTCATTCTTTCTATTTTACTCACATTTTGTTCTTCTTGAGCTAAAGGAGGTTTTGATAAAAAAAAATAAAGGGTACTTTAACTTCCTTATATCACATTTTAGTCCTAAAAGGGAAAACTTTTACATTCTCATATTTCTCCAACAAACCAAAGAGTAGAAAAGATTCTTTGTCCTTCATCAATGTTAAGCTCTTCTTTCTTCCACTGTTCTTTCTTTCTTGCTCATCCAGAACAAAGGTCCTGACCACGGATTTTTGTGGCGGCGGGATTAAGACTCTTTGAGTCGATCTCAGCACATCCATCATTAAGGCACACCTTAGAAATCCAAACAGCTCAAGATTACTGCCCGGCCGTGTTTTATCATCAAGAAAAACTTACTCGAATAAGAGTAATGCCCAGTGTCAGATTGATCAATAACCACATCTGATTAACGTGATTTCTCTTGATGATAGAATAGAATAGGGCAAGAAAATGATGAGTGATGGATTTCAAGATTGGGCCACGTTGATCGACTTATAGAGATGTACTTAAGGAATCTCCTAGATAAGAAGGCTTTGAGGATCAGTTGATTAGGAATCAAGCCCATTGGATGCCAAAGTTGTCAAATTTTAAGGAGTCGAAATCAATGGTCGGATTTGTCAAATCATCCATTTCAAAGCCCTCACTATTAAAATCCTACCCCATTTACAATCAATACCATCTCATGTAGGATCGGTCATGGGTTGGGCTGGCCCGAGCACGCTTTTGCCTAGGCTTGGGCCTTAAATATAAGTCATTGGGGTGGGCTTGGATTAGAATTTTAAGCCCGTTTGTTTTATGGGCCAGGCTTGGGCTAAGTGGTAGCAAGCCCGGCCTTGCCCGAATAGGTGGATTAAGTTGAAACTTCTCCTTCTTACGTTTCTTATGTTGCATGTAAATCTTCCATAGTAGAAATTTTAAAAATTATTTATTAGAGAACACTATTCAAAAGGCAAACAATGTTCATTCTAATTGATTTGTTTTAAACGAAAATCTCGTAGATGCACCAATGCAGTTATGTTTTGTTAACGAGTCATATGCTTTTACTAACAAAAGAGGTAACATCAACTCAAAAAGTAGAAAAGATAGCTTTATATGAAAATTGCAATCAATTTTAATAAAAAAATTTTTGTATTTTAGATGGATTCATTTGGACGTGACCTTGTGTATAAATAGAAACAAGTGAATGATAGCCATGTTGGCCCTCACCAAAGACCAACTTAAGGGTACTTAATAATCAGGCACAAATAAGGCTAGGCCCAATTAATATATGGGCTGATCTTGGACTTAATAGATTTCATATGGGTTGGGCCCGGTCCAGCCACTTATGGCGCAATTTAGGCTTGGGTTGGGCCTAGGCTTAAAGATTTTAATCCAGGCCGGGCCTGGGCTTTACTCGGCCTGGTCCAACCCGTCCCATGAGCACCCCTAATCTCATGTATTAAGGCACATTTCAATTTCACACTCATCCAACTTATATTCACCATTGGATTAATCAAGAAAAAAATCTTTTTAAAAACCATTTAAGGTCTGAAATAATCTAATTTTGAGGTCTCTAATTGAAGGTTCATAAGATCAAATGGTCACCATTTTTTGCAAACCTCTATGCTATACACATTTTCCATCTTCCTTACCAATAGGTGGCACAGCCACGGATCTATGATCAATAAGATAGATCAATCTCCCAAAGGATTGATCGAATCCAAGATAGATTCAACCCCTAGGGCACCCTCACAAAAGGAACAAACACGATAAGAGATCACATCTCAAAGTAGAACTTTATAAATTGAAACTAAGCATGCATAATAATGAGGCCTAACATCCTTCTATAGAGGAGTTGGCTTGATTCCTAAGAAACAAAACTTACTAATATTAGAATAAAGCTAAATAAAATAAGAAATTCACTAATTAATCAAACTACTAATAATATTCCTAAATAAATAGATGTCCAATTGGGCTTATGAATTAGACCCAACAGGCTGGCCAACCTTTGGTCTGGCCTGCATCAATGGGGCAAGCTATTAATTGCTTAATAGTGGTTTGGCCACTGTCGAAGACTCCTCAATAATAATAATAGCTGTTGTTCTAAAAAAATTGAAATCATATCAGAAACATACTTGAGAAATCATTTTGGACCCCATTTCAGTTTTGGCCCCCAAAATAAATGTTTTGGCCAATATGGAATTTTGGTGAAATATTTTCAAGTTATGTTCCATAAAAATTATAAAATATGCTCTGTATAAAAATATTAAAATTTAAAATCAACATATAATTGATACGTGTAATTTATTTTTTAATGGTAAAAATATCTGACAAAGAAACTGAATCCAATGCGAAACAACTTTTTTTTAATTATCCTAATCCTTGGAATACAAAATCACTAATGCAGTATGTTATTTCTACAGGGTTACGACTTAAGATTTTGCCCTTTTTCCCAAATAAATTCTAAATTTTGAGGGATCTTACTTTTTTTTTGAGAAATATATGCATATTTGATGGCAGTGGCAGACCTACGATTTTTATTTGAGGGGGGTGGAAGATGGCCATAGTGTTAATTTCGTAATTATTTTGTCGTTTGAGGGGGCAATAACTTATTTCTGATAGAGTCATGGGATTTTTTCCTCCATATTTTAGCTTGCATCTTTCAACCTTTTTTGAGGTCCGCCAGGGGTAAGTGCCCCTGAAAGACTACCTGGTTCCACCATGTTTGATGGCCCCATTTTTATTAAAGTCAAATATGACTAGGGCCCAATTTCCTATTAGAGCGAAATTTGAGAAAGAAATATTTTCCTGGTACAGTAAAATTTTGCTAGGGCCCATTTTCTATTAATGTGAAATTTGGCTAGGGCCTTATTTCCTATTAAAGTGAAACTTGGTTACAGCCCATTTTCTATTAAAGTGAAATCTGGCTCTTCTTTTCTATTAGAGTAGAATTTGTCTAAGCCCCACTTCCTATTAGAGTAAGATCTGGCTAGGGCCCTATTTTCTACTAGAGTGAAATTTGGCTAGGACCCAAAAAAAAGATCGGTACACGCAATGTAGATTTGTTTAGTTTTTTAATAAACGGACCCCACTGTGGAGACAATGAATTTCTCTTCAGTATAAGTAAAGGTTAAAATATATAAGGGGTTTACCCTTTCTATACAGAGATAAAACAAAAGCAGAGAAACAGAGAAGAAAACGAGTAGACAGCACAGGTACTCTCTCTCTCTCTCTCTCTCTCTCTCTCTCTCTCTCTCCCCCCCCCCCCGTGTTTTTCTTTTCTTTTCTTCTTCTTTGTCCTTCTTTCTTATTCCTTCTTCTTTTTTCCTCTTCTTTTTATGATTATAAAAAATCCAAACAGGTCTGAATCTTTTAGCAAAATTTTATACGGCAGTTAATGATCCGAACAGAAAATTATTTTAGCAATTTGGGACAAATGATCTGAAATTTGTAACAATAATAACAAATCATTCAAGGAGTTGAATCGATTTTTGTCGTGAACCGTATTGCAAATAGTAGGATCTTCAATTTTTCTTGTACAGAATTTAAACAAATAAGAAAAAGTAGTGAATAGTGATCATAATTTATTCTTTTGTCATGACAGCAAATATAGTGACAAACTATTATGACAGCAAAAATAGTGACACATATATCGTTATATTTGTGAATAGTCAGAAATGTTTTAAATATAAATGTTACTAGGAAAATAAATGAGTTGCAACGATTTTGTTGTTCTTTTTAAACTGGAAAATTAAAATAAAGTCAAAATCATTGGCATCACATAATTAGAATATCTCTTGAAGTGGAAAAAAAATGAAAAAGAGAAGAATGTACCATGAAACTCAAAATGCTCAAGTCACATGCTTATTCCTTATTTATCTCTAAACCTCACCAAAATCTCAATTATTAAATTTTTTTTTTATAACAGTAGGTTTTATTGCTCCAGAAAAGAGCTGGACAAAATCCCAATTATTAGTTACTAGATAATCTCTTAAAAAACTGAACCACTCACAAAAAGGGAAAGTAAAATCTTACTAATATTGGCCATTTGGTAAAATATAACAAATGTCAGACATATGGCTATAAATATTCCCACCCAAAGAAACCTAATAAATCACAAGATTCAATAAAACAAGTATCTCATCATAAGATTCACACCTGACTCCTAAGATCCATTAAAACAAGTATCAAATCATAAGTTTCACACATGAATCCTAAGATGCACCCGTAAATTGGATTCACTGCAAAGATACTAATCTTTTGCTTAGTAGTTTAATAAAAGTTCTAGGATACAGAATACAATCATAGGATTTTTAATAACAATGATAATTGTTTTTGCATTATGCCTCCCAAATTTCAACTGAAGAAAAACCTAATGAATTGGTAACAGTGAAGCCTGCCTGCCTTACACTAAAATGCTCAAAATGCCTTAACCATCTGCCAATTTTTTCCCATGGGTTTCAAGTGGGTAATTTTCCAAGAGACTAAAATGCCCTTAAGATTTTTCTGTTTTCCAAAAAGGATTCTCTTTTTGGAATTTTCTTACTGATAGAGTTCCAATTTAAAAATTCTATTTGAAAAATGTATCACTTGCGATGGGGCCCATTACCCATTAGTGGTGGAAATATGGCAGAGCCACCTAAATGATCCAAACATGGTTATGACCAACAAAATGATCCCAATTTAGCCCACCTACAAGTCAACAACTTAAAATTGTCCATTGCCATCACACAATTACATAATTGATAATCAGCGATGGACGTCAAACAATTGTGAGTGAGTGGACCATGCTTAGATCATTTAGGTGGCCCCACCATATTTCCATCATTAAGGGGTACTAGTGCACTTTGTCGCGACCTTGTTCATTTGGGTGGGCCTCACCAAATGACACATGCATTTTTATTTTATTTTATTTTGAGTATCTGAGATGACTCTTACTTTAAAAAGGACCCAGTTTTACATATAAATAATTTCAGGATGGGAACACTTTAATTTGCTTAAAACCTGCAAGGTAAGTCTTGATCGATGGTCAAAGGAGGTGTTAAAAACATTCCAACAAAAGATAATGGCTTTCCACACCGCTCATTCATTAGGATTTCTACAATTAGGTAGGTAAATAGAAGGGTATGCACAAAAACCAATATGTGAAGATGATGGTTGGAGAAATCTTTAATACACGACAATAAAAGACGTCCTTCCTCCTATCTTCATCCAACCAACATCACACCAAATAAAATCGAAGGGCTCACACTTGAAAAAGAAACCGCTCAAAATCATTGTCCCACCTTTTGTATCAGTTTAGAAAATTTCATTCTAATCAAACTAATGTCCAAAGTCAAATTGATAATATGTAAACATGTGATTTCATTCCTTTTTGTTTCCCCTATGCGATTTGTTTTAGACGCGATTGAATTTTCAGTGGGAGTTATAACTGATTAGATTGGAATTTTTCTTACTGATAAACAAGATGGGACTGTGATCTTGAGTGGTTTGGAATTTAAAGGTGGGCCACTGATAAATCACATGCAGAACAAGTGATTGCTCTCATAATTGTCAATTTCATTTTGGACTTCATTTTGGTTTTTTGGGTTGCTTTAGTGGTCCACTTCAGAGTTGCAATTCAAAAAATAAATAAATTAATAAATTATCACCATCATTATCATCAAGGAACAAAATAACAGCTGCTACAAAGCGTAGCGGCCGGCACCGTCACGCTACAGGGGTGTTAGTGGCATAGCAGGGCGTAGCGGCCATTACGTAATGGCCGGCCTCTTTTAAAAACTCCAGACGCCCTTTCTTGCTTTCTTTTCACTTCTGTCTCTATCTTTCTCTTTTCCTTTCCACTGTTTTTTTGTCCTACCTCCCTCCTTCAAATCAAGGGCAAAAAGTTTCCAAAAACACATCAAGATTTACAAATTTAGATCATTCATCTTATTTAGAGTGAAAAGGCATCTCTCAAAAGGTATTTTTTATGTGATTTTTTTAGATCTATGGCTCTATTCCCCTTTTCTCCTTCATGAATCTCTTGGAAATGGCTTGTAAGTGATAGATCTATGTTTCCTATAAATTAAACCCCCATTTTATATGATTTATTTTTTTTTTTTTCTCAAATTTTTTTATTTTTTGAAAAAAAAATTATTTAAGAAACACCAACCAAATCACTTGAAAATTATTCCCAACTGTTAGATCTATGAATCCCATGAATGAATCACACTTTCTTTCTCTAAGTCTTAAACTCTTGACTCCTGAGTCTTGACTTTGAATCTTGAACCTTGATTCTTGATACCATGTGAAAAATAAGATTGATACTATTATTTTTTTAATTATCCAGTGATACAGGACATCATGCATTTAAGGGACCGCTACGCTACCTTATTTTAGGCTTTTTTGCAAAACAAACACATATTCTAACTCTTTACAATTTTATGGATTTTCTGAAATTTTTTCAAATTTTTTTGATAATTTTTTTGAATCACTCCGCTACGCAGCACTTTGATGACCGGCCGCAACGCTATCCGCTACCGTTATTTTGATCTTTGATTATCATCAAAGCCTTGTACAAACTATATTGGGGTCGACTACAAATAAAAAAATTAATATGAAAACAAAAACGTGAAACAGAATATAAACCATATATAAATTCATTCTATTAAAAAATCAACAATGAAGTATGCTAAATAAACGTATACTCAAATAAAGAAGTGGAACAACGAAATGGTCCATATAAGTGAGACTATTGTGTGCACAAGGCCCAAAAAGAGCTAAAAGCACTTACTTTTGAATGAAAAAGACCAAAAGATCATGCATACTCAACTTTAATGGAGGACATTTTGATCAAAAACCAACTCATGGAAACAGAAAAATCCTCTCCTTAATCAAATTTCAGTCGAAATGAGATTTTGCAACCAAAACAGAGATTTCAACCACACATGACCGAAATCCCAACCTAATTCTTGCGTGTGGGAAGGGAGGGGGGTGGGGTGAGGGTTGTGGATTTCATTTCAGCCCACTAACTACAGCGAATAGTTTCAGCCATAACAAACCAAAATTGACAACTAACATTACACTCCTTTCAATTTCTGTATTTTAATCATGTATTGCATGATCAATTAAACAATGGTCCCAGCCCTAATTAGATAGAAATTTGTCAAAAAGCCAATAAATGGGTGAAAACTAAGCAGCTTGGATTTTGTAGGTTGATCAACTAATAGATTTATGGGTCTGGGCTCAGAGGATCTAGATTCTTGATTTTCTTGTCTATTCACTAGGAAATTGGGAGTTTCATACTTAAGTCAAAAGGTTTCATAACTCCTGGATCATGATCGAGTGCTGTAGGAGAAAGCTCATCACTGCTATTTTAGAAGAGGACAAAGGATCAAAATGGTGGTGGCGGGGTAGCGGCCAACAAGCAAAATGATACGTAGCAGGTGATGCGTACCAATTGCGGCAATATGTAGCAGTACAACGGTGTAAATTTTTTAAGTGATAAAAAAAACTTGAATATTGTATAAAAAACTAATCTTTTGTGTTTTTAGTGATTTGAAACCATGAAAAAGGGTATGGACAACTTTAGGAAAGGCTATTGAGGAGAAGAAATAGAAAATATATATCTATATAATTAAAACTACTTGGCTCTATTAGTCTTTTGGCTGTAGCACCGTTATTTACAAAATAGCATACCGAGCTTGACCAATACCTCCTTAGTATATTTTAGAATAGGACACATGGCAAAGTTCATGAGGCTCATTGGCCTACACATACAAGAGGGCTTTGAAGATTTGTGATATAAAAGTATTAAGATCCATTTCCACCTTTATGATCCAAAGCCAAAAAAAAATGCATAATTGAAATTAAAACTTTGCTGACCATCCATTTCATGGCTTTAAATCGCATGGTAGCAATGTCCAATAAATCTAAGCTTTTTTAGATGGCTAGATTACAAAACGTCTCATATCTTGTACGGCCAATGGGCCCACAAACTTTCCCTCTGATCTTAAAAATCAAGTGACAATTTCCTAAGGGGTCATTTGTTTGCATATGCAAATGATTTATATTCGTAAATGGTACACATGTGAATCTACTACATACACAAATGATAAGCATGTGAAACACATGCCAATATTTGCACAAATCACCATTTTCAAATGTGAATTGGTGTACATCCAACAAACATTTTTCACAAATTTCTCAAAATTCATGAAAAATTAAGATTAGATATTTTACCTCGTAGCCTTGTTAGCCCTAGAAAGAAGATGACAGTTTGGCTCATGCATTGGCAGCCCATAGAAATACAGAAAATCAGATCTAACATTTTGGACTTTTTCACAAGTTTCTCAAAATCCATGAAGAAATAAGACGAAAAAGCTGCTTGCCAACACACTATGGTTGAGTGGTATTGGCATGTTAGTTTCACACACAAGCCCAAGGATCAATCCATGGGTCGTCAACTTATAATATCACTCCTCGACCAATAGGCCAACCAGCAAAGAAAACAAAGAGACAAGAAAACCACTTCGTCGTTTTTAGCCATACAAAGAAGATGAACTTTTTGAATAATGACTTAGGGAGGGGCCCACAAGAATCAAAAAAATATAACGGTTTATGATGGGCCCCATTGGAGAAAACTTACGTAATAACCCTGAATTTTTTTTTTTTTACTAGGTCAACTGGGCTTAGAAAAGGTCCAGATTCGACCAGCCCAATTCATGAATTGGATTGGGCTGTTGGGTCAAACTTTCCGATCTTGATATAAGACCCAAATCACTTAAGATGTGACTGTTTATTTTCCCAAAGAGACTCCTTGTTTTTCACCAATAGCAATGACTATTGGGCTTCCCCATGTGACTTTGTTTTTCACCAAAAGCCATGACTGTTGGACTCTCTATGTGACCTTTCATGGGCGTCCAACACTCTATAAATAGAGCCTCTTTCTCTTCTTTGATCATTCTCTCATGGAAGAAGAGAAGAGGTCTAATGTTTTGAAGTTGGAAATTTGAAACAAAAGAATTTCAACAAGGAGTTCTTTTGAATGACTGATTTAAAGTCACTCATCACTTACACAAGGTGAGTAGGACTTCTCTATTTTGCTGTTAAGAAAAAAAATGGTTCTTCATAATCTATTCTACTGGTTGATATCAATTCTATTATATACGTACAAGTTTCTGTTGATATCTTGTGTCCTAAGAACAAGATATAAATTCAGTTGGATGTCAGGGATATGATTTCCTTTGGTCCATTATATTATCAGCCAGTTTTGTATTGTAAGACTGTCAACATGTCACTGATGGGAAATAAGGATTTGTACAGAATATTTGAGATAACCATTATTGTGTACTAAATTCTGAATTCTGTAACTTAGAGTTTTGATGTCATATACGAATTAAAAACGTGACTAAAATAAAGACTTGTACAGAATGTTTGAGATAACTGTTATTGTGTACTAAATTCTGAATTCTATAACTTAAGAGTTTTGATGTCATATACGAATTAGAAATGTGGCTGAAAATAATGACTTGTACAGAATACTTGAGATCACTGTTATTATGTATAAATTCATAATTCTATAACTTAGAGTTTGATGTCATAAACGAATTAGAAATGTGGCTGAAAATGTACAGAACACTTGAATATGGTCTGAAATAAATACGACAGATTATAAGTTGATCAATGTGTTTTATTTATGATTAACTTGGACCTAAAAGGACATATGGACAATGCCACATACGTGAATACCATTAACGATTCAAAGTGGGGCGAGATTTCAATATGAAATATGTGGTATTGGTCAATGGTAAATGTGTTGATACTTAAAACTCATGAATTGAAATTTACAATCAGAATTATGATTTTTTTACGCAGGTAAAGAATCAATCTTCGAATAATGAAAGGTGGCATCCCCTTGTGAGAACATAAGAACCTTTATGAATTAAAATGGTGATAGAATGATCACGACACGAATATGAATACCTTTGATCAAACATCTACTATAGGTGTTAGTCTGATCACGACACGAATATGAAATTCCTTTGTGGGTGACAGTTTTTTCACGACAAGAATATGAATCCTCTTATGAGAACATAAGAACTCCTATGGGTGACAGTCTTGTCACGACATGAAAATGAACTCCCTCATTCAAACAATGTCTATGAGGATGGTGACAGTATTGTCACGACATGAATATGAACTCCCTCATTTAAACAATGTCTAAGAGGATGGTGGCAGTATTGTCACGACATGAATATGAATCCCATATGATAATACAATGTGACAATCTTGGTATACATTAAACAATGTTGTTGAATAGGATTATGGATTTACTCTTTAGGGTAAATCTATGATATTCCTTTTCAAAGAAACATATGAAACTTGAAGAATTGTTTGATGTATTTTGAGAACTATATTTTGTTATCATGTCAGTTTCTTTTGTTGATTTAGAAATTCTACTCACCAGTGTTACTGACTAGTGGTTCGCCCCACTACAGGTAACGCATTCGTAGTGGGATATGGAAATGACGGAGATCAGCCTATAGATTTTGGCATACATCGCTGATCGAGAGATCGAAGCACTTCCTAGTTTAATAGATGTGGCCAACCCTATTTTGAAATATTTTCTTAGATTTAATATCTTATCTAGCTGAATCTGTAAAGACTTATTAAGACATTAATATTGAGTTGTAAATCTTTACCTTTGCTTGGACTTGCTCTTGGAATTTACTTAATGAATGTTATTGTATTATAATCATGATAACGACTTAAGAATCTGAAGAGCTCCAAATTTTTGGGTCGTTACAACCAACCACCAAATTCACAGTAGCAAAACTGCACCAGCACCTCTCATGTTAAAATGGGCTATTTACGTGCCATTTGCACACTTGATTTACATATGCACAACAAACAAGATAATGCATAAATGTTACACGTGTGAATCATTTACATATGCAAACAAACAACCCCTAAGTGGGAATTGTAGAGGTCTAGAGTACTCCAAACCCCATGTTTTTCCTTCTTTTAAAAAAAGACATTTGAGTCCTCACATACCCCACCTTAAATCCAAAGTTTCAAACCCATCAAATCATGGTCTCTGTATCAACAGTGGCCAAATTTCACTCGAAGAACTTAATAATTATAATCCTATTTTAGGGCTCATGCATTTTACAAATTTTCTTTTTCCAACAGAAATTCTATCTTTACCGCTTTAACATAAAAACTTCTATAAGGATTTCAGTCTTTTTTAGTTTAACATTTTCTTATTTCACAATAATTATCAATTTCTATATTCTTTTTAATTGTTTCTTTCTCACATATTTTTCCAGCATACATTCTAAAATTTTATTTTTATTTGTTAACTGTGAATTAAACAGGTTTTATATTCACCACTCGCCCCTGTCCATCACACACGTTTTATGGCTAGTCAAATTAATTTCTTGCTATAGTTTTTTGAATACTATGAACCACCTCAAAAAATATCCTATTAGCATAAGACCATTCAATCTATTTTACTTCCTTTTTTTCTGAATGGCATCATAAAAATTCAATTACCAACTAATGCAAATCATCTATAGATTAGAATAAAAAAAATACTTTTCAATCTTTTCGCAGGAAAACCATTTACAATTGATGGTAGTAAAACACATCAGAGCAAGCTCCACATGTCAATGAAAGAACACTCACCTGGTTCAAGCCAAGGTAGTCAGAGATTCGGAGAGCCACAAGGTGTCGGTGGGCATTAATCAAACGACCAATCAGAACAGGTGCCGTAAGTAGCTGAAAAAATAATAATAATAATAATAATAACATGGTGATGATAAATGATACATGATAAATAAAAATGTTGGTAAATTGGCATTTGGATATGATGAAAAATAATCAAGTTCAGGAAGAACTGAAGACCTTGTATTGCTGAATGCTAATAGGGATGCCAATCTCATGGTTCCGGACAGCATTCAACACTCGCAACATTTTGCACATCTCTTGGAAACGATCACGTTGAAAGTGGCTGCCAAAGCCAACTGGATATCAATACTGAAAGCAAGAACAGAAATATGTCTGTGCCATGAGAAACCTCAATGACTGCACCAGTACTATAATGGATTCAACTTGGATTAGCACACAGAGATCCTCTAAAAATAAGGATAGAAGTAACTAACGATGAATCTGATCGTGGATAAAGCACACAAACTGACCGTCGTTTGATGAAGCCAAAATTCCAGTTTTAATTACAGGATGGGCCACCAACCCACATACCCAAGATCAGCGCTACATACAGGTTGATCCCTGGTTTTTTCTGTGGGCCACTTTTATAACAAAAAGATATCAAATGGTAAAAGCAAAGTAAACATAATTACTGGAAAGAAGTAGACAGTTTAAACATAATTACTGGAAAGAAGTAGACAGTTACATAGACAGGGAATCAGAAGATCTTTTCTTTTTCTTCTTTTTTTTTTTTGGGAATGTTAAGGCCATTTCTAGATACATAAGAGATTAAGGGCCTGTTTGTTTGTCATGGAGTAGAATAAAGGAGAGTTAAAATGGGCTGCAACGGTGTGCTAATCCAAGTTGAATCAGATGACCTTTATTTATAAACAAATCCTAAAATCTCTACTGGATCATGTCATTTTGTTTTTCTTTCTGAATTGGTTTCACCGTTTCAGAATTGAAATGGCCCATAAAAGTAAGCTAACAGAAAATATCTCACCACTGGACAACCATAACCTTCGGATTACTAACTAACAAACAGGCATAGGAAAAAAATGTGGTGGCCAGCACTGAATGAGAAAAGGTCCACGCTAAGATGGGTGGGACCCCCATCCAAACAACATGCAGCCAGAAATTCAATGAAGGTAACAAGAGACTCAAGGTCCGGACCATTGGATATCTTGTCACATGCTATTTGAGTGCATAGCATCAGCCATCACATATCCCCTTTCGTCCATATTGTGATTACATTTAAGTTTGAATGAAAAAAAAAGAAGAAGAATACGATGCCAAAATCCTATGGAAAATTTCATCAACGAAATAAACAAATTTAAACACATTACACTTCATTGCAAGTTCAGAAAACTACCAAAAGATCACAGTTATATCACATATTTGCATTAGATAAGGAACAATATTTATATTTTTTGTGTGATGAAATATTAGATAAATGGGAAATATTAATGTGATGAAAGCTTGTTTGTATGTGGTATTGGCGATTCGGCATTCATTATATGGACAGATATCTACATGGCATTCTAGATAACCCACCTGCAGAAAGCCTGCCCATAGCTGGCAGCTCTTAGAAGTGTTCTTTGACGTGCGATATCAAATTCATGGCCTGCTGCATCAATACAAGCTTCAACTGCCTCAGGCAAGGAAGAGCGAATTAATCTCAAATTTTCATCTGCCTGTCAAAGCACGGCAAATTTAAGTCTTCTTAGACATTGCTCCTCTTGTTCTCATTGGATCAGTTAACAGAATTTACTTTAAAAATAAATAAATAAACATGGTAAAATGGAAAATGATTTTGAAACTATGGCAAATTTTTGAAACTAATTCTCATAACCATGCTCTTTACAGGAACACACTTTTACATTAGCTCTTTTCTAGGAAGGGGAAAAGAAAACAGCAGGAATCCTTATGAATGGTATAGAAAATAATAGCAAAAAAGAAAGAACAAGATAGAAAACAAAAACAAAGGAACACCGAGCAAGACTAGGAAATCCCATAAATAACAACTCATAGCATCAGAGAAAAAACAAGATATAACCAAAAAAAAAACAAAAGGGACACCAAGAAAGACTAGGAAATCCCATAAATAACGATTCCCTAGATATTGCTTATCCGCTAATAATAAATCATCCACATGGTTTGCTTCCATTCCCACAGCTGCAAAAGAAACAGAAATCTAAGCACAGCACAGCCCAGTTTCAGCAAATAAAAAATCCAATCTCTAAAAAATTCTTGTTATTTTTTGAAATAAAAGCCAGCTATGTGAAGGCATGTTCATTAGTGAATATGCTAATGAAGGAAGAATTTCATTAGTGAATAAGCCAATGAAGGAAGAATCATCCACAGTCAAAGAACAAAACAATCCAAATCATCATCATCAAAGTCTCATCCAATCTTTCTGCGGTTGCCTGTGAATTTTACCCCCTTTTTTTTTACCTTTCACAAAACCCTATTTTAAAGCCAAATTCTATCCAACTCCACAATCTAGCATGGGTTTTCTCACTATCCTTGTCCATTCATATATGAGAAAGTCATAAAAAGACATGTCAAGCTTTACTGCTAACTGCCAATATGACGCAGCCCTTATTTCTTTGGGTTTGGCACCATCACATCCCAAGGGGAATGACAATGGTAGAGGATAAAGGTAATTCTCACCACTACATTTCGTGTCTTTTAGTAATCTCCTTTGACTTCTCCTAGCTTTGACCTTGTGTACATGTTGAAACCATCTCAAATAGCATTCACTGATTCCCACCACCCCCAGCTCCCCAAAACCACCCTATTGAGTCACCTGTAGATATTTCTTTGATCTCGACAAGCTCATAGATAGCATCCTCATCCTTAGTTCCAAACTGGGAAAAAAAATTGGCATACACGTCGTACTTCAGTCTGCTTACTGCTTTCTTAACTACACCTCCTCCAAACAATTCATCACTTCATTATTAGCTATTCTACTCTTAAGAAGGATATCCAAAATCAATAACCTATATTGTGCTGTACCACTCTCTTGAGATGATTTGATGATCCTTGCAGCTTGCATGGATTCTTTGGAAAGAACCAAGTGCCATGAAGGACATGTATCAAACATGCCACTCCACCAGATTCTTCAACTACTAATTTAAACAATGTAATAAAACTGATATAATTTTTGCCTTTCCTTCGTATGGAAGCATCTAAGATATTACTTGACCGTATAGAGAAAATTTTGCATATTATTTTTTGTTGGTGTTATCTTTAGAAAAAAACAAACAAATTTAAAGGCTACATAAAAATAATCATTTAGTTAAATCTATTTGATTATTGTGAAATTCATGTTTTTTTTTAATGGGATCTGCCAAATCAGACACCTGAAACACATATTGGTAGCCAAAACAAGTATAATTTAGCTAAAAAGTATATTATTAGTGCCGATTAGGCCAACTCTCAGATATCTCAAGGTGTTCTACTTGAAGTATGTATCAAATCACAACAAAGTTCAAGGATAGCAACACCCATCTCTCTTTTGATTTTTCTCTAAATGTTAAATTTCATTGAAAAAAAAAACTATATAATGCAAGATGTTACAGTTACAAGAGAGAGGGTTAAGGAAGGTCAAACCACACAAAGGTCAAACCCTGCCATTGGCTCCAAGATCAAAATATCAAAATATACAAAATGGGAGCCAGAAAGTTAGTCCGGCCTGTTACATTGCCAAAGGCCCACTTGATGTTTAACTCCTAGTTTAGAAAAGAGATCTGTGTCCTCATTCACAATATAAACAACATGAGTGTAGGAGGCATGCCAAGATGACGCAACACAGGGAAGAAGAATAGCCAACGGGCTATTCTTCAAGCCAAAAGCTTAGGAATAACAGTCTAGGTCTCACATCAACGACAAGAATTCAACCCACAGGGAGAAGAAAAATAAAATCTTATTCAAAATAATGTAGTCTATCCAATGAGACGGGGTTACATCTATTTAAAACTAAACTACTCTCTAAATAAAGAAACAAACTAGTTCAATCCAAATAAGAAATCCTAATTTAAATATAAATCCAACTTCTAAAAATTAAGAAAGCAACTACTATTAATAAATCAACTAAAATCAATCTTCACTGTTGGGCTTTGGACTTGGGCCTGCGGATATAGAATTTCAACCAGGGCCCATTAGTCTAGCCTGCATCAGCTCTCCCTGGCTTGGAAAAACTCAACTCCGGCAAGCTGTCAGCTTGATACTTCTTATATAGATCCGGATTGAGTCGATGAAACTCGTTAGCCGTAATCCATGTAGCTTCGAAGAATGATTTTCCTTTTCACTTGACCAAGAACTTATGTAATCCGCCATTCTTCGTAGAAATACGCTGATCATCAAAAACATCTTTAATTTCTTCTAGAGGAGATTGATTGATGGGAAGCTAGAGAACTTGTTCTTCAAAAGATTCATCTTTATGATGTCCATGATAAATCCTCAAATCTTCAACATTAACTATGGAGCTGATATACATGTCTAAAAAAAAGTCTAGAACATATGCATGAGAGTTGGTTTTCTTCAAAAATCTTGAATGGTCCTGCACTTCTTGGGTGTAGCTTCCTGTATTTTCCTGCGGAAAATCGTTCTGGCTTCAAACGAACCATGACAATGTCTCCTTCATCAAATTCAACATGGCGTCACCAAGACTCTACAGTCTGCTTATAAGTCTCAGTACTTTTAGCCATCCGTTGGCGAACTTCATCATGAACTTGCTTCATGTGTTGTGCAAATTATTCAGCTTCCTGAGTTGATCTAGCTTCAACTAGTAATGGGCTTAAGTCAATAGGAAGATGTGGCTTGATACCAGTAATAACTTCAAATGGTAATCTTCCGGTGGTTCTGTTGAATGAATCATTGTAAGCGAACTCAGCCATGAGTAAAATAAGATCCCATAAAGCAATGTAATCACCGATAAGACATTGAAGAAGATTTCCCAAACTCCTGTTAACAGCCTCTGTTTGGCCATCAGTTTGTGGATGGTATGCACTGGAATATCGGAGCTTTGTGTGAATCATGTGCCATAAGGTTTTCCAGAAAAAACTCATGTATTTTGTATCTCTATCAGACACGATTAGCTTGGGACGAGACCATGCAAACGAACGACATCTTTAAAGAAAAAAGTAGCAATTTTCTTCGCATGTGTGAGAACAAGGGATAAAATGTGCCATCTTTGAAAAACGATCAACAACAATAAATATCGAATCTACATTCTTTGTTGTTTTGGGTAAACCCAAAACAAAATCCATGCTTAGATCTCGCCATGTCTCATGTCGAATAAGAAGGGGCTGATATAATCCCATGTTCTTCTTTTACCCCTTTGCAAGCTTGCATACTTTGCATAATTCACAAATTTTGGCAACATCTGTTTTTAAAGGGGACCAAAAGAAGCGATCTTCCACAATAGCCAATGTTTTAGTAAAATTCCCTCGCCTACAATCAACTAGTTGATCAAAGAGGGAATCAACATAATCAATTAGTAGGTATTCATCTTCAAGTTTCTTTCATTTCATCCCATGTGTTAATAGGGCGTCTCCCATGATTGACATTCCTCTCATTTATGCTTCGCCACCAAACGCATGCTGCACATTTCAGCTTCATTTTCACAAAGGGCACACGCTTGTCTTCATCCATATTATACCACTCAAAATAATCCTCAAGTGCTGTAATCCAATCAGTGAAGACTTTGAAGTCCGTAAACCCATAAAAATCGAAAACATCAACAACAAGTACTTTTTTTGTGATGTCATCTTGATGGCCTTGATTATCATCATAAGCAGATTCTTCCATCATGCGTTCCATAAACTGCTGACAAGTCTCTTGAGGCTCACCAACAACGGAGTGCTTTAATTGTGGTATATCTTCTGCCTGAGGGTCTTTTCCATTGTCATTGTTGGAAGTTCTAAGTTTTCCACTAGTTTTGGTGCCTCGTGGGGTTGGAGTCCACAGTCTGGCATCAATAATCTTCTCAATTCGATCCACTCTATCCATCAATTCTATGATATACGTATCACGTAAATGGTCAGTGAATTTGCCTCTGAAGTTTGATCCGATGTGAGTAGACATGGTGCTCGGCTGGTGAGGACTCACTGCTCTTGATGACAACAATTTGTGCTTTGGTTGGGCCCACTTGTAGAATATTTTTTTTTTTAACCTTTCAGCTAAATTGGTTGAACTTGACCCATAGTACACCCAGAAGCTGACCTGGCTGCTACTTGTTTAAATTGGATTTGTGGGCCCAAGACAAACCTGAGATTTGAAGAGGGAAAGAAAAGGGGCTTCCTTTTCTACTCCACTGGCCGTTGGCTTCGTCAGGAAAGAGAAGGGGGAGATAGAGCAACAGGAAGATGGTGATTAAGAGGCAATGGTGAGAACACTAACGGTCGTTCGTGCATGGTACGTCTTCCCTCTTCTTCTCTATTGTCCTTTCTCTTCTTCCTTTTTTTGGATGGATCGGGGAGAGAGAGAGAAGGGGGGGTGTGCATGGGATGATGGTGGTGGGTTTAGAATGCGAAAGGGTGTCGATGGAGATGGGATTAACCGTTTGGGCTATGTAGGGCTTCGGGATGTGGGATATGGGTGAATGTGGAGGTTTGGGTGTTCGTTGGGGTGTGGGATGGTTTTGTGGAGGGGTGTGGCTGGGTTCGGTTAGGGTTGGGGTGGTCTGGGGAGGGTTTTCGATTGTGGGTTAGGAATGGGTAGATCGTAGGGATGGCTGACAAACAATGGTATTGGATTGGCATTTTAGGGATGGAGTCTGTGTGGGGGTTGAGTGACAATGATGGATGGATGATGAAAGATGATGTAGAATTGCAATAACGAAGGTAAGGGAATAGGGATACCCGAGTTACCTCTGATTGGCGATTGGAGTGGCGACCAAAGAATGAATCTTTACTCTAATACCAATTGACGTAGCACAGGGAAGACAAATAGTCAACAGGCTATTCTTCAAGCCAAAGGCTTAGGGATAACTGTCTAAGTCTTACACCAAAGACAAAAAATCAACCCACAGGGAAAAGAAAACTGAAATCTTATTCAAAAAAATATAGTCTATCCTATGAGAAGGGTTACATCCACAGAAGCACGGACATGGATACGGAACACAGATAGGACACGACACGGATACACCGACACAGCATTTCTTAAAAAAGTAAAACACGAACACGTTGGGGGACACATTAATAATATATATTTATTTATATATAAAATCATATACTAAAAAATAATATTGTTTTAACTTTTTAACCAATTTAGCAATCAAAAAATAAAAATTCAAGTACCAACGAACAAACATATCAAATTATCAAAAATCAATACATCGCTAAAATATAATTCATAATAATTAAACATGAAATATCCATAGTTCCATAAAATCCATACAAAAAAAAAAAGGAAAGATCATCTCTTTCCCCTCCCTTAAAAAAAAAAAAACAAAAAAGCAAAGAGCCAAAAAAAAGCCAATCTCGAGGTCTATTCTTTAGTGAAAGATGTATTTGTCTTTTGCTTGTGATATGATAAATATTAACAATCATAAATTTTTCTATGGTATAAAAGTGTCATATCAACTTTACAAGTTTTAGCAACCATATTGTAAGAACCCTGAATTATAAATGGGCCAAGCCTAAATTATTAAATGGGCTAAATGGGCTTAGAGAGGCCCAGTTTCGATCAGTCCAATTCATGACTGGATTGGGCTATTGGGTCAAATTTTTCAGGTCCATAAATGATCCAAACTCACTTAATTGTGACTCTATAGCTTCCCAAAATTATAACTGTGAAACTCCCACACTTAAATTCCCCAAACTTAAAATTTTCCAAAAATTATAACTGTGTAACTCCCAAAATAATGACCTTAAATTGTGACTTTTAGTCTTCTTAGGTGACATTTCAAGGGAAATCCTTTAGGATTCCAGCTCTATATAAGAAGAGATCTCCTCTCATCTTTGGTCACTTTCTCATGGTTCTCATGGAAGAAGAGTAGGAGTCCAATAGAGTGATATTTGAAAATAGAAGCAAGTAGATTCCAAGGAACACCTAACATAGTGGATGTCTGATTTGAGGTCACTTATTACTTATACCAGGTGAGTAGGACTTCTCTTATACTCATGTGAATATGGTGTTCCTTATATTCTGCTGTTTGGTTTCTATTTATATATATCAGTCACAAGTGCTTTTGAACTAAATTACTGTTATACGTTTTTTTACCCAATCACAAGTACTTTTTTTAACTAAGCTACTGTTATACATTTTCTTACCCAATTACAAGTACTCTTTGAACTAAGCTACTGTTATACATTTTCTTAATCAGTCACAAGTAGTCTTTGAACTAAACTACTGTTATTTTCTTAATCAGTTATAAGTACTCTTTCAACTAAACTACTGTTATTTTCCTAATCGGTCAAGTGCTCCTTTGAACTATGTTACTGTTATACAATTTCATATCAAAGAAACTTAGGAATTTTTATAAAGGACTTTGGGTTCCAAAGAATCCCTAGGGTTGATCTATATTATGAGAAAAAGGGAATACTAGTACTATTGTATAGTATTACATGTACAGTAGTGACTGCTTTCCATTTCACGAATATTTAGCTGTGAAACATTATGTTAATATTGCACTGTTATAAGGGATTGTTAAGAAGTTCCCTCTTTTATTAAATAAGATCGTGTGAATAAGATGAGCTACCATAATATAACTAGTTCCAAATTAAGTAGTGGGTACTTCCATCGCTACAGTCTCATTTTTATTTTTACTATACAAATGATGACTTGTAAATTCTGAATCTCAATCTAGATTTAATACTGTCCTTAGTAGCTATGTATGGAATGAATAATTAATATGAGACTCTGTGATACTTGCTCAAAGTGATTAATTCTAATTATATGAGTATAGTATTCTCTCTATGACTAAAAAGAATTTCAAAAAAATAGAGCCAATGCCACATATTTGGAGCACCAGTTATGAATTAGAGTGGGGCGAGATTTTGACTCAAGTATGTGGGACTGGCCAATGGAAGACATAATGATACTTATTATGAAATCAGTGAGCGGAGATATTTTTTTTAGAATTGTTTGGAAGTGTCTGTTTCCATTGGTATTGGATTCGACTTATGAATTAAGAATGGTGACAATCTTGTCACGACATAAATATGAATCCCCTTACAATTAAAGAATGGTGACAATCTTGTCACGACATGAATGAATCCCCTTACAATGAATGGTGACGGTCATGTCACGACATGAATCCCTTTACAACTAAGAATGGTGACAGTTTTGTCACGACATGAATATGAATCCCCTTACAATTAAGAATGGTGACAATCTTGTCACGACATGAATATGAATCCCCTTCACAATTAAGAATGGTGACGGTTATGTCACAACATGAATATAAATCCCTTTACAACTAAGAATGGTGACAATCTTGTCACGATACGAATATGAATCCCTTGTTCATGCTGCTAATATAAACAGGTATGGTGGTAGTTTAATCAATCAACCTATGAACTTCTATCGATATCATGATAATTACTATTGCTCTCTTGATTTTAGAAATTCTACTCACCAGTATTACTGACTAGTGGTTCGCCCCACTACAGGTAATGTTTTTGTAGCGGGATCTGGGAGCGGCGGAGATCAGCATATAGATTTTGACATGCAACGCTGATAGAGAGTTCGAAAACCATCTAGACCATTAGATGGAGTTAGCCCCATTTTGGAATATTTTAGATCTATTGTCATTTCTTAGCTATAATTGTAAAGACTTTATTAAGATATTAATATTATGAATTTACCTTCATTTTCCTTAGACTTGCTCTTGAATATTTGAATTTGTAATATGATCAAGTTAACGACTTAAGAATCTGAAGAGCTCCAGAATCTTGGGTCGTTACACATATATTAACAAGTGTCCAAGAAATATCAGCCACATTTTTATTTTTTAGTCATAGACACAAACTAAGAATTGTGGGATATGTCGCAAAAAAGAGTGTCAGACAGGTGTCTAAAATTAAGATTTTTAGTTCTTAATTGTGGACACGGCTAATAGTATCGGACACGTGTCCAAGAGTGTACGAAAAGTGTTGATGTCCAACACATGTCCGACACAGATACTTCACTTTCTTAGAAGTGTCCGTACTTCTTAGGTTACATCTATTTATAACTCAAATACTCTCTAAATAAAGAAACAAGCTAGTTTAATCCAAATAAAAAATCCTAATTTAAATATAAATCCAATTTCTCAAACTTAAGAAAGCAACTACTATTAATAAAGCAACTAAAATCAATCTTCACTGTTGGGCTTTGAACTTGCGCCTACGGGTATAGACTTTCAAGCGGGGCCCATTAGTTTGGCCTACATCACAAGACCACTCAACAAGGATAAGGCTGTTAACCACTTACTAATGGATGGTGGGCAAAGAGTCTACAACTATTATCCAATGGAGGTGAAGATCAACAACCTCTTCAAGGCTAACGCAGAGGGCCATCAACTTGGTCACGTTGACCAGCTGGTGGCCTACAGGACCTAAGTAGCATATAACAGTCCATGTTGAGCAATTACAGATGATCCCATCACTCGAGCTGGCGCAAGATTCCCCATAGCAACTCCATTATAAGTTCAACTTGGATTTCTCAGTCAATGAGAACTTCTAATGTGGCATCACTCACAAAAGAATGGGTTGAGGTGAATGCCAACTCCTGCCAAAAATGAAGGATAGTAGTCACAGGAATGCCTTGGAAATGGAAAGTATCCAAAGAAGAGGCCGATAAAGGCCACATGAAACTTAGACTTTGCTGCTAAGCTTTCCATGTCAAATGATTTCTTCACAGAGCAATGATAGTTCCAAAAGACCCAAATTATTAACATGAAAGAACGTTCCATAGGTTCTGGCCCTTCGAATCTAATTCTGAATTTCCACACATCAATAATTGAAATAGGAAGTTAGGGAGCATCCAAGTGCACCAAAATGAAAAAAGCATTGACCTTCATACACACTGGGCAATGTGGCATCACAAAAGGAGGTCCATCAATTCTACATTGCTACGTTTGCTAGACACATCGGGCATGTGTTCACTATATAGCTTGCCTTCGACGCCAACAATTATCCATTGCTGGAATCTGCCAAGGGAAGTTGTCCACCCAATAGCCAAAACCCTCAGCAAGGCACAGGTCCTCTATATATGCTTGCAATATGATAACAACTCCCTTTTCACCCATACTAACAAGAAAAATGAGGATACTAAGAAAAGCCCTCTCGTGCCCCACATCTACATTCTCCTATGTATACCGACCTCCAAAATGCAGTCTCATATCTATGCTGACCTTCAAGAAATGCCCTTCTGCCTCTGACAAATCTCTCTGAAATATTTGCCTCCAAACCACTTAACGAAAAATCCTCTCCAAGTATTCAGTAACAGTTGCTCTCTAATTATGAGCACATAAAAAAATATTCATTCATAAATAGCCAATGTCCCACCCAACTTTCCAATCAGAAAAGAAAATGTGACCCATCTCCCACCTAACACTAGATGCTTTCCATAAAGGCTCCCTTCACCTATCCAATCTAGACATAAAAGGAAGATTCTAGTAATTTGACCAAGTAAAGCAGAGGCGACCTATATGACAATCAATTGAATCTGAAAAGCCCCTCATTTCTGAAATGATGTGGCAACCAACAAATCTTTCCCTGGGGAACCTAATCGCATTGAAATCTACCGGAATTCAAGGAAGCCAATGACTGATTAAGTCGTCACACATTCACCATAGATGCCCAGCCTCTGGAGCCATCACCATTGGCCCAAGGAATCTTCACAAAAATTGAAACTTGCTCAATACATTCACAAGAATGAGAGGAAAAGAGTAAAATCTCATTGAGTGCATAAATGAGATTGATGAGATTGTTTATAGAGGATGGGATGCAATCCTACTAGTAAGGGATCCTAAGGGAATGTTCCATTTTTTGCACTCACTAATTTTCCGTGATTTGATGCGACACTCTTGGGTGAGGAATTGAATAAAAAATTTTCTTTTTTCCTCAAGTCCACAGAGTCCTTTGTGGGGTTTTTCTATTTAGTTTTGGGTCGGTGGGTTGGAAGAGGAGTGGGGGGGCAGGGGTGGGTGCTCTTATCCACAGCTATAAACAAACAAGCCTCAGAATTTCCATCCCATCTCATGAGCTGATTATTTGTTGATCTCTATATTCTAAACCGGGACCTTCTTTCCGCATGCTGACTGATTTCATGCCAATCAAGAATCAACTATCTTGCCAGATCTAGGAATCTTCTTAGGATTTTCTAAAGAACATCTATCAATAAAATCTTCAAGAAAATTTGCAAAACTAAGAATGTAAATGTAGAGAAGTTTCTCAGAAATCTGCCATATTAAGAAAGCATATATAGTCGGGCCAGTAAGGTGGCTACTTGTCACACCCCGAAATCTGAGGTCCTTAGGACCCTCAAATCAAGAGGCATGACAGGTCCAAAATAATTTAAACTAAATGATAGTTTGATAATAAACCAAATAAAATGTTGGGTACAATGATATAACCACAAAAAAAGAAATAAACCCCTATAACATTCTAATAAGTAATGCTGAAATTCTCTCAGCTCAACACAATCTTGTCCCCACATGCAAGCTAGGTATCCTCAATGTCCTGCTCAAGCGCGAAATCTAGGGAAAAACAACAAGGTGAGAAAACTCTGCAAGTAGACCCACTATAAAACCATAATGGATAGCTAACATTCAATGGAATCAAAATTTTGGAGCCACGGTTTCGAACAAATTATCGAGGAATGGAAAATAGAAATCTCAAAGGCGATAAAGTCGAATAATAAGATCATATCAAATATAATTTAGCAACGTTAAATCTTAGTGACATTTACAGGTGTAATTTTAAAATGACTATTTTCATATAATTACGGTTTACATAGTTTTGCAAATTCAAGCATTAGCTTAAAGCCAATTAGGACTTAGATACTTCCGATGTGGGACTTTTTTTTCTTTTTATAGGAATCGATGTGGGACTCGAACAAACTCTCACAGTGTTAACCGAAGCACACTACCTTTACCCCTGTAGAGTTTCGTATCTTGTGAACAAACTCTAACAGTGTTGATCGAAGCACACTCCCCTTACCCCTGTGGAATTTACTATCTTGGCTTACAGGAGCACTCAACCTAATCTTGCCTTAAGTGATTACCCAAGCGGAGTCGGGTCTCACACTTTCCCCCGCCGGAAATAAAGTCATGAATCCAAGAAAGGCATATCCTTAGCAAAATCAAAATGCAAATTTATTATGTTCAAGTTTTTCCAAAGTTCCAACGTTCTCAAATTAAATGGCAAATCTCCAACAAAAATTTACAAAAGAATTTATTTTATACCACTGAGATATCAAAAGGGAGCAATATCAAATCTAGTAATGAACAAATCCAAAACAAATAGCAAATCTCATACAATAATACACAAAAGGATTCATTTGATAGCAATATGATGTCAAACGGGAACAATACCCAGTCCAGCAATTATCAAAAATTGAAACAAATCAAAGGCATCAATTATCCTCAGGATTCTATGATTACATCAATACAATCACAAATTTACGATTTAAGGCATGATCGAGACAAGGAATAGAAAACTCAATACTAGAGTAACATAGTAAGACCACTTGCCTGGATTCATGGTGACCAATGGACCGTTGGTCCTAACCTACAAGTCCGGATGCCTCAATGTGGATTCCTATTAACGATTGGAAATCAATAATTAGGATTTGAGTTCATGCACTAATTATTTGACTTGGGTTAGCCTTGGGTACGGGTGATATATCATGGGTTGGCATGGTTTGGTGTGGCCGAACTGGATAATGCAAGTGTATCCTAGATAATGGTGATGTATGCACATAGGCTAAATCGCTTTAATAAATGATGCCAAGAAATGATCATAATGAGTAGACCAGGGGGCTGTGGGTCAAACAGGTTGTATCTATGGGCTTAGGCCTAAGTTTTCCAAGCTTGGATGAGGTCTGGCTTTGGCATGTCTTTGTGGGGCCCAGGTCACTAAATCACACCAAGGTTAAATATGCATGCAAGGTGGGCCAAGTGAGAGTTCATATGGTTGGGTTTAAACGAGTGTATGCAACAATAGTTTCGAGTTGGGTCCATGTTAGCATGTCATACAAGTTGGCTTGGTCTTGGTTAGATTAGTAGTGGGGATTTGGTTAACTATTGGGGTTTGGCTCTTGGTGAAAATAGTGTGCTTTAATGACTGGACTTGCTTCTATGGTTACTAGTTGGATTATTTGCAAGGAAGTAGTTGGGTTCTGCAAGTGGGCAGGAATAACAAGATGGGTCAATAACTGGGTTTTGGGTCAGTATCGTATAGTTCGGCTAATATAGGTCCTGAGTTTTCAAAGAGGAGAGGATTGAGTTCTGGTTTCTCAAGTTACTGATCATAAAAAGGAATGGAGGCAACAAGATGGAGGTGGGAGTTGTATGGAAACAAACACAACAGGTTTGATTACATCAGTGGTGCTGATACTCCAAGGAATTCACTATATTGAATGAAAGCAAGTCTAAATTGAAGATGGGAAATGACTGAGACTAGTTGTTTGGTTAGGGGAATAAGTTTCGACAGGTGGGTAAAGGGGTGATGCAATGAGTAGGAGGAAGATGAAGTCTGGGTTGTCATGTTTGTTTCAGGTAGAAGATGGGCCATGATGGTGATAGTGGTTTTGTCTTGGCAGTGACATGCCCAGGGATAGGGTCAATGGGTCTGATCATGGATTACCAACTATCTGGTTGGCAATGAGGAAGAAGCAAAAACAACAGTGCAAATCTGATCTTGGCCTGGTTCAGGTGGGCGCATGGTAAAGCCTAATGATGTGTGGTTTTGGTGATCTTGGCAGAGGGACAGGTGGGTTGATTGATGGGTTAGGTGTCCTATGGTTGATGGGTCAATGGTGATGATTGCCGGAGGGTTGCACATGGTTGTCCAGGGGTGATGACATGATGCATGATGAAAGATGATAAATCCACCATGATCACAGTAAGCTCAGCATGATCACAATAGAGACAAAACTTGAATAAAGAAATTAGCCCTTATGCTATCATATGTGAACCCACCAACTAAAATAGTAACCATGTAAAAGAAAGAGAGAAAAGGAAGAGAAGAATACCTGAAGTGGTGAGAGAGCTTTGGAAAAAAGGAGAGAGAGAGATGATGGGATTCGTATGCGACATGCTAAGGGAGGGGAAAAGAGTCTTTTTATAGAAAGGGAAGAGAAAGAGTCCTAAAGATTTCTATTCCTATCGAGGTTTAGCCGAAGAGAATCAAGGAGGGTTAATCCATATTTAAGTTTATCTCTAACGCAGAGTTTGGGATAAACAATACCACTCAAGAGTTCTAGCCAAAGGAAAGTTATTTCTACTTGGACTCTAATATTAAAGTGGAGTGAAAATAGAAGCAAACAATTCAAGAATCCTCAACAAAATTGAAACTCTTGGTTGAGCCAGACTTTCAAAAATATTAAATTTCAGCAAAACATGAGACTCATTGATATTAAACAAGTAATTACCCAAAATAGCAATAACACAAAAATTAAAATCATGTGGGGTCCATCGGAGATAAATCAAAGGTCCAAATTTAACCTAATTTAAAATCAAAATTTGGGACATTACACTACCCTTAATCCATGGGATCGGTCATCCGTGGGCTTGGGCCCAGTGGGCTAGCAACTACATGTTAGGCCCAATGAGAATGGTTTACAGTAGGTCTCTTCTTCAGCCTCCTTTTGTCAACTTTGAGGCCCATAATGCACTTGACTGCATCACCAATGGACGATATTCCACTCATCTTGGCCTGAAGAAAGTTAAATTTGCTTCAGGGGTTGTCCCAAAATAGTCAGTTGGCCCATATGTTGCAGTAATTATCCTTTTCGTTTACTCCTAAATCCTCCAAAAACATTGTAACTGACAATTGCCCCACCTA
This sequence comes from Sextonia rubra, assembly GCA_037013555.1. Lineage (NCBI taxonomy): Eukaryota > Viridiplantae > Streptophyta > Magnoliopsida > Laurales > Lauraceae > Sextonia > Sextonia rubra. The sequence goes on from JASUAD010000011.1 coordinate 17,087,975, forward strand.
AAAATAATTGATTGTCACTTCCCCCAAATCCCAGATAAAGATAATTCCTCCAACAATACCATCAGCTTCTAACGACACCCATTTGACACTCCCCCCTCCCCCAACACCCCGCACTACCTTGTAGTCCATCCAACTTAGCTGAACTTCCTGAAGACAGGCAATGCTCACTTTAGAATTGAGGATCACCTACTATACTACCACAGTGATCCAAGCTCCTTGAAGCTCAGCATTCCTTGGGACGATATTCATTTGAACACTCTTTCAAGTACTTGAATCCACTAATCTTCATTAACTAAAAATCTATCACTTTTTTTGACACTGCCTTTGTCACAATTCATTGTGCATGTAAAGCTCTCCAAAATTCCCCTTTTGCTTCTGCTAGCCTTTTGCAACTAAGGCCTCTACCATATTATTCTCCTTTTATCTCTCTCCTTACCAAAGGCCAAAAGCTTGTCTCAGCCTCCGTCATTATCCCTTACCAACAGGACCATCGCCTTCCCACATTCCAAGTCTTGGTTAGCCACTAGCCAATCTTGTCGGGCTTCCTTTTGAGGCTAGGTCAACTCTAATTCCGTTGGTATGCAATCGTCAACGACTACCCCTTTCCCCCTACCCGCTGACAGAGCCACCCACAACAGTCCCTTTGACTGTCCTCCTCTTTGACAAAGATGAGGCACAGCAATTTTTTCCCCCTGTTGTAAGATTGGATACCCAGACGAAGCTCCTCAGTGACGATATCGAAGGAACATTGTAGAATCTGTAACATATCACAGAAATGAAAGACATCAAAATATTCAAATTATTGCATCCAAATGTGTAAGACCCCGAGCCTAATTAATTATGTTTAGATGGTAATAAAGTAGTTTCATGAGTTATTTAAGTAGTTTAATAGATTTGGGCGCCAATATACAGTGCTTAGTGCTTGGGAGGACTAATTTGTAGATTCTAGATATGTTAGGGGGTTTTTCATAATTTAAGAAGCATGTCAATGTTGGGCTCGTTGGGTAGAGAATATTTATTCATGAAACTTCCAAGATGTGAGACCTTTCAATGGCAAAATAACCCTCGGATTTCATTTCACTCTAACTTGCATTTTAAGGAGCGGCATTGTTGCAAATTTTTTTGTAAATGAGGTCACATAAGGACCTTTCCCTTTGATTTTCAGTTTCTTCTGCTTCTTTCTGCATATCTTTCCTCTTTCTCGGTTTTCCATTCTCCCTCTCAGCTGCTGCCAGTTCTTCTGCTCCTCTCTCTCTTTCATCCAGCTTTCTCCACCAGCTCCCCCACCTTGCCTCTCAGTCTCTTCCCCTCCCTCGCTCCTCTAGGTAAGCTTTCCTCTTTTTCTTCTTCTTTCTTGTTTAGGATACCATTAGCTTCTTGGATCCTTACATGCAAGGGCTAATTCTTCTTTTCTCTTGGGTTTTCATTTAGAGGCTTAGTTGCTTAGAAAGTGGGGGAAAGTGAGTATAAAGAGGATTAGCTAAGGGGTTGGTTGGATTGTTTTTCAAGAGATTCTCTAGTTTTGCAACCTAAGGCAAGTAAACATGTTAACATTAAATTGATTGCATGCATGTTATTTTCTTGTTGATTCCGGTGTTAATCAATTCTAGACACCCTACTGAACTCAGTTTGATTTTTAAGCCCTTGCCAACTAAAGGCCCAGATTCTTTAAAGGGGAAAATTGCTCAATCAGCCACTGGCCATCTGAACACAAGCTAGTCGGCTACTGGCCATCTAGACACAAGCCAGTCGGCACAGTCCTTTTCATTTTTGGCCCTTAATGCATGTTGATGGAAACCCCTAAGGGGCTGTTTGATAATTTCACCACTAAGTAAAGTTGAAGTCATCTGTCATTTCAAGACACAATAAACCAAAAGAGTCAAATCAAAATACCATATTTCAAAAAAATTCTTCTACCTTTTTACACCAACAAGTCAAAAAGCTATTTTCTCATCCCCCTAATTGACAAAAAATATCCACTTTTAAAACAAAATTAAAAAGTTACATCGCCTTTTCACTAAAAGACAAAATCTCACTATGGGATTGATTTAACCTCTCTCTTTTTTTTCTCTTTTGAACTGACCATTCACCTCAATTGATTCTACCAATTAAATTAACGAACAGCCCCTAAAAGACCTAAGCCCTTTAAAGAATGGGTTGCAGGCCATTCGGCTAATGGCTAGCTAAGCACAGAATTTTCAGCTAGTGGCCAGCTAAGCATAGGCCAATCGGTTGTTAGTCATCGGGGTGCAGGCCCTTTCATTTTGAGCCCTGGCATGTCTATGGAAACTCCTCCGCAAAAAGCCCTCAAATTATTAGGAAATGTTGCATGACCTTGCAAATGGCAGTGTAGGCCCAGAACAGCTAAGAGGAGACTTCCCCATTAAGTCCCAGTGTGATCTCAGCTGCTGGCCAACAGGCCCCAGTGCAATCGGCTACTGGCCCTTAAGTTCCAGTGCAATCAGCTACTAGCCATTGCCATTTCAGCCCCAGCATTTTAGGCTTTCCATTTAGGCACTTAGCCATTAAGTCCCTACTATTTTGGCCTAGTTGGCCATTCAGCTACTGCCATTTTCGGCACGCTGTTGCCATTCAACTACTTTCATTTAGGCTTATAGCTGTCTGACTACTAACCAACTGGGCACTCTGTTGCCATTCGGCTACTGCCATGTTAGGCAGTGTATTGCCATTCAGGTAGCCAAGCATCTCCTTTGGCTAACTGAAAACATTCAGGTCTTGCTTGTTTGGGAGATTCTAAGCTTAAGATTTTGAAGTAGATTGGAACCTTTAGCCTGTACGATGATAATGAAACATGAGACCAACAATAAGTGATGTTCAAGCTTGACATTAACCTACGGAATGTAGGGGAAACATGTGTAGGGAAATGCTACATCATGAGTATGATGACTTAGGATCTTGGATGTCAATTACCATCAGAAGCACCAAGAAAACAGCAACTGAGCAGTGAGGACATCAAGGATCCCATAATCTCATAGAGTTAAATCAATGGCATTGATTCTTGCATGTGGACAGTAATCCAAGACCTAGGCTTGTTACTTCTAAGTTGCTCTTTGATTGGGATTCAATCTTAACATAGATGTCGAATTATGTGTCCTCTTGCTTACATGCATGTATCCTTCCTTACATAAAAACAGTCACTTGTCAATTGTATATTTTTTATGAAGTAATGTCTGGATTCGTGTAATGCAAATTAGGGGAAATTTGTATCTTTCATGCCAGATCATGCGTATAAGTTAAATATTCTTATGAACCTGTTTGAGTAAGTTTTTTTTTTTTTTTCTAAAACTGGTGATTGCATATTTGCATTAATTGCTCAATTATGTTTAGATTCCTAATACAATTTTATAACCTTTTCCTTAAAATCTTGAGTCGGCACCACTCAACTGTTCTAAATCCAGCATAGTTGGGACACTGTTGTGTAAGGATTCCTGTTTAATATTTATAATCTAGATGCAGTCTCGTCCTGTCTGGAAAGTGATCAAAATGGTCACTTTGGTACCAGTCCTGGTGGTTGTCCCGATGGCTGCCATAACTAACTCCTATAAAGAGTCCTGAGGTACCAGTGCTATTATTATGTATGCTCTCTGCCACAATCATGCGCAGGCTGATCATGAGTTCATGACATCAGGAGAATATAGCTATGGCCTATGTGGGACGTTGTTTTAAAATATGGAGCTTGTCATTCATGTTTCTAATTATAGTTTGTATTCTTGCACAATTTTACAGTGCATACATACTACACTAGATGTTTATAGGTAACCAACTGATGCAGTCTAGGCCCCAGCAGTCCCTCTTCAAATTAGATTAGGATTATTATTAGTAGATTTCTAAGTAGATTTGTAATTAAATTGTTATTAGGAAAGTTTCCATTACTAGCATAGAGTTTTCTTGCACATTAAGTTTGTTTCTTCTATATATATGGCATTGTAGAGAAGAGATTCTTAGATTTGGTTGATTAATAGAATTGGGTTTTCCCAGAGAGGTGTGTCCTCGTGTGTGTTAAAGTCATCTTGACGGTTCGAAGTGTCCTTGGACACGTGCTTAGGCACCTCCACGCAAGCCCTAACCCTTAGGCTGCATCAGATTGGTATCAGAGACGAAGGATCTGTACGCTCTTCCGACGTGATTACCCCTATCCATCAGCTGGCCAGACCCCATCTCACTACCATGTCTCATAACCCAAAACCATCCCACAGCCCAGACCTACACCCCTTACAGAACACATTACCCCATCCTCTCGAAACCCCTCCCCATTCCACAAAATCCAAGAGTCCCCAACACCCTTTCCCGAAGCCCTTTCCTATACATAATAGTCGGCCCCTTATCGGAAACCTTCCCTGCCTGCATCACACCACCCAATCCACAGCCCCGGGACCCAAATCCACAAAACCCAACTTTCCTAAAATAGGCCCTGATCAGTCCAAACCCTAACCCTAACTCTGATCGTCATCCCCACCCACCCTCGTCACAGAAGCCCAATCTCCACTGTCACCATCACTGAAACACCGAAAAAAATAAAAAAAAACCTACCGAACCCAAACCCCACCCCCTTCCTCGTCAAGCACCAGCCATCGCCACTTCCGAAAACCTAGATACCATCTCAGAATTTTGTCCCGTCCCAAACCCTAATCGTCCACGACCGGGTCCAACCCTAATCCTCAGCACCAGACTCCATCTCCCTACTATGACTCATAACACTAAAATCCCAACACAGTCCCCACCCCAGATCTACACATCACCCCCTCATCCCACACGTTCCCTTCCCTGACAACCCATTCGTCGAAACCCTAATCGACCCATCGGTCCCTCCCAAACCTTGACAGCCGAGCGACACCCTCAATCCCCCCCTGGAGTGAAAAAAAAAATAGGAAAGAAGCAACAGAGATAGGATCTGCAACCGAGAGAGAGAAGACAGCGTACATGGGCCGCCTCCCGTTGCTGATCGTTGTCCGCAGTCGCCATTGCCAGCCTCTGCCTGACGCTGTTTGTCACCACCTGCACCGGGACTCCCCCCCCCCACCCCGCTGCTACCGCTTGCCATCGTCGCCAGCCGAGACGCCGCTCTTCCCCCTTGTCATCTCTTTGCAAACGAGACGCAGAAAGTAACGACAAAGGGGTTTCTAAAACCTATTCACCGTTTTCTCTGTGATTTCAACAATATAGTCAGACGTGACTTTCATCACGTGCGTGACAAGTCTTTTGTGCTTGACTTCTATTTAGATCCTTGTTGGGTCTAGACAGTTTTATCTCGGCCCAATTGCAGCAGGAAGCCCACTTGTTTGCCATTCCAGTCCGCTGACGTCATCCCGATCTCACATCCGTCTTCACCAGTGTGTTCCTGAAGCGTAGATTTGCACATCAAGTCAGTCCGATTTAAATTTTGCATTAAAAAAAAATGCCTCCTAAGAAGCAAGTGGATGTGGAATCTTCATCTTCTTCACTTGAAGATTTGGCTACTGTCATTAGAGAATTATCTGCAAAAGTTGATGGCATGCACACCACCCTGCAACAATTGGATATTAGAGTGACAAATTTGGAAAATCATCAGCGCGTGCATCACCACCGTGATGATGGTGCAAATATTTGGAATCAACGGATCCACCAGTCAATAATCCTGATCCAGAATTCGGGATTAAAATTGTGATTCCTGAATATAATGGAAAATTGCAGCCCACGGAATTTATGGATTGGTTAGTGTGCGTGGAGAATATTTTCGCACATAAGCCAATGACTGAGCACCATAAAGTCACACTAATTGCCACTAGATTTCGTAATTATGTTGCAACTTGGTAGGCTGAATTGCAAAGAAAACGGAGGAATCAGAACATGGACCCTGTTGATACATGGACTGAGATGAAAAATATTTTGAAGCAAAAATTCCTTCCTATCAACTATGCAAGAGATTTGCGTTCTAGTTTTCAAAACTTGAAATAAAGGTCCAAAACAGTTGTTGAATATTCTGAGGAATTTTTGACTCTGCAAGCTCATTGTGGCTTGAATGAAGATGATGACGTGGTAGTTGATAGATTTTTCAATGGGTTGAGAATAGACATTTAGCATATCCTTGCCTTCCAGCATTTTGATAATGTCGATGAACACATCCAACATGCTATCAAAGCTGAGGGAATTGCAAATCATCAAATACAAAAATCCAAATGGGTTCCGCCAAAGAATTCCCCTCTACAAGAAACTAAATCCAATGGACAGACTTTTACAAGGATTGAAGGTCAAAATAAGATGGTTTATTTTCATTGTCACCAGCACGGGCATCGAGCCGCAGATTGTCCAAAGCGAATACATCTGATTGAGATTGAAGGTGCTGATAAAATTATCCCGGATGATATTCAAGGTACTGACACTGATCCCAAGGTTATTAACAATGAGGAAATTGAATTCATCGATGCAGATACCACAGGTGAAGCTCTTATTGTCCTCAAGGACGCTCCACCAACTGTTGAGCATAAGTGGTTGCGAAAAAATATTTTCCGTTCTGCAAGTACAGTTTAGGGACAAAATTGCACAGTTGTTATTGACAGTAGAAGTTGTGAAAATCTCATCTCCCAAGCTCTTGTTGATCGCCTTCAATTGAAAGTTTATAAGTATAACCGTCCTTATTTTGTCAAGTGGCTAATGAATGGTGATCAAGCGCATGTTCGGCATACTTGCAAAGTTACTTTTGCTATTAGTGAGACTTACACAGATACAATCCGGTGTGATGTGCTACCTATGGATAGCGGTGATATCTTATTGGGTCGTCCATGGATGTATGACAAAAAATGGGACTCATGGTATACACCTATACATTCGTGTATGGTGGACAGCAAGTTACTCTTCATCCTGAGAAACCACAACCGCCAAAGAAGAATTCCTAGAAAGCTGCCCCAAAGGAAGTCCTTCATGTTCAACACATTTACACTGGCAATCCGAAGCAGAATCAAGTTCGAGGATGAACTCTTCTTTCAACCCGGGGAGGATGATGCAGTCTAAGCCCCAGCAGCCCCTCTTCAAATTAGATTAGGATTATTATTAGTAGATTTCTAAGTAGATTTTTAATTAAATTGTTATTAGAAAAGTTTCCATTACCAGCATAGAGCTTTCTTGCACATTAAGTTTGTTTCTTCTATATATATGGCATTGTAGAGAAGAGATTCTTAGATTTAGTTGATTAATAGAATTGGGTTTTCCCAAAGAGGTGTGTCCTCGTGTGTGTTGAAGTCATCTTGACGGTCCGAAGTGTCCTTGAACACGTGCTTAGGCACCTCCACGCAAGCCCTAACCCTTGGGCTGCATCACCAACTCTCAGAAGTTGACCCGAAAGGCAGTCGTTGAGGAACCACAAGGGTACACCGAGTAGTGCACTGATGACATGATCTAGAAACATCATGTTGTCACATAAGAGATTCCGTCACACTAGTTTTGCTTAGTTTTTGTCATTATGTACCTTTGTTATGGCCTTTGTTGGCCATGGTCCATAATTAATGCACTTTGTTACAAGTTTAATATTATGGAATGAAGCTCGGAATTTTTTATTATGCTCTGGTATCCTGTCTGAAATCGTGGTTTGATGGGTTAAGACGCTCAAATGGAATTGTTAATGATTAATGAAAGCTTCCGTTGTGAGTCCTTTGGGGAATTTGACATAGGCTCACATTCATGGAACAAAATTTTAAACTCAACCCCATCACACCTCAGAAGGCGGACCTCCTCAGGAAAAATGGAGAACCGGTTTTCGGGCGTCACAAAACGATAAATACTTTTTCCCAAATTTCAAAGCACCAAAGAACTACAGGACATAAACATAAACAAAACATGAGATATTTAGAAATCTTTCAGCAGAAAATAGAAGTATCACCATTAAATGAAAATAAGATAAAAATCGAAAGAAACAAAGAAGCATTTATACAATGCATGGATAATGGAAACAGGGACGAAGAATTCAAACCTATACTAAAAGCACTCCAATATAATATCTATGAGCAACAAACCTTGGCACTACGTTTGTCAAAGTGATCCAAAGCATCATATAATAAGGCAGCTGGTAGAGTGCTTCCAATCTTAAAGATAGAAACCGTAGAATCAGGCACACGGTGTAGAAACTCCATACTGGTATTGGAAAGAATCCTTACTCCATCACACTCTGGAATGAGAATTATAGGTTCATCATACAAATAGCGTACTGGATCTCCATAGGGACCCACCATCAAGAGCATTTCATCCCAATAAAGTAGTACACTGTCCAATCCACACCAAGCTAGCTGTTCCGGAGGTAGAGCCGACTGTACATAAAAGACACATCCATAAAAGCACAAAAATCAGTATGTTCTTGCGTTGGTGATGTAATTCTCAAAAAGTCTTACAAAGGATAAGTATATCCTCCCTTGCCTTCTTCCAACAATTTAAACTTCCAATTCAATGGATGGGCATGTTTGCTTGAAGGTATTTTTAATGAGAATTGAGGGTGTTAGGGATTTCTAACACTGGTGACAGAACTATCCCCTGAGCATTTGAAAGGCTGTGTTTGATTGCTAGAATTTTGAAAACTGATTCTGACCTTCTAAATCCCCTAAGTTCCAACTTTTTTGAATGTTGGACTTTAATTGAGTATTTGGATTTCCATGTGGGGTACATCATTTGGGGATTTCTGTCACTGGTGTCGGAACATGTCCCCTGAGCATTTCAGCATTTTGATTGCTAGAATTGTGAAAACTGACATCCAAAAAAGTCACTTTTAGCCTTCTAAATCCCCGGAGTTCCAACTTTGAGAATGCTCCATTTTAATTGAGTATTTGGAATTTCACTTGGGCCTTGGGTACATCATTTGGGGATTTCTAACACTGTTGTCAGGACATGCCCCTGAGCATTTGATATTACTTATTTGAATGTTAGAATTTTGAAAACTAACCTTATGAAAAGGCACTTTTAGCCCTGGAGTTCCAACCTTTTAAATGCCGTTGAGTATTTGGAATTCCACTTGGGGTATATCATTTGGAGAATTCCAAATTCTCCCCAGACAAGAATTCATAGTATTCTTGCAAACAAATGGGAGTCCAGACACATATAAAAAACATAATCAACAAACCAGAACCCATCCATCAACATTCTATAACCCAAAAGAAGTAGCACAAACCATTCGGGTGCTCAGAGTAAAAGTGCATTTCTAACCACATCTGGAGCAGCATCATTTTAGGAACCACATAAAAACTCAATGGTCAAACGCGCCAATTGCATTATCATCACTTTACCAACCAAATGCCCCTAAACTGACCTACACGTCTTTCAAATTTCTCCCATACTTAATCAATGTCCTATGTGTATGAAATGCATTCTAAAATTTCACATTCCCAAAATGCAGGGAGCAGCATCCAAAGATGGCTTGATTAAGTCAACAATCAATGATTCCAAAGCAAATCAGAGACACCCACCTCGCAATTATACTCAAATATGATCTTCGAGAAGTCGGTAGAGATAACCAGAAGCCGGCCGTCATGCGTGAACGATGCGAGCAGCTTCCCATCCCTGGAAACCGCCATCTTCTGCAGCGGGCCAATTCCAGCCCCCAGCTGCTGCACCCCATCCTCCTCCACCACCAAAACAGAGTCATTCACCCCGAGAAGCACCTCCACATTCCCGGACATGGTGTGCTGCGGCTCAATCACAGCGACGCAGAGCGGGTACTCCTCCAGCCCAGGGTCCGCGAGCTTGCACGGGACTGGGTTCTTGAAATCGGCGATGCAGAAGATCTGATAGGCCTCGGTGAGGCAGACCAGGCCATTGGACCAGAAGACGCACTCCACCACGTTCTGCTCGAAGCAGTCTTTGCCCATGGAGATCTGGGGCTCGACGAGCTCGGCGTGGACGTTGTAGCGGTAGACGGTGCCGTCCTGGACAACGGCGACGAGGGTTTGGTCGTCGGTCCAGGAGAGGCCGACGAGCCGGCCGCCAGGGCGGTCCCACACGGCGGAGGAGAGGGGGACGCCGGCGGAGTTGAAGATGTGGAGCTTGCGGCGGGCGGACTCGGAGAAGAGCTGGACGATCTTGGAATCGTCCCGGATGATGGCGATGGGCCCGCCGAAGGGGGCGGCCGCGACGCGGTGGCGGGAGAGGTCCATGCGCTGCCACTGCATGGAGTAGATCTCGGGCTTCCGGTAGTAGCGGTTGTAGAGGAGCTGCCATTCGGCGGCGACGGAGACGGCCGCCATTGATGGAGGCGGTTCTTCTAATTCTGGGTTTTTGGATCAGTTTTAGGGTGGTGGAGGAAGAGGAGGAAGAAGATTGTGACACTAAAAAGAGGGGGATTAGGGTATGTTTGGGTTTAGAGGAAGAAGAAGATACAACGAGGGAAAGAAATGGAGTTGAGGAGATTGGAGACGGTGGAGGAAGTAGAAAAAGAGAGGAGGGAGAATTGCAGATCAGCCATGCATTTTACAGAGAATTATAAAACAGTCATCCTACTTTATAAAAAAAAATTGAGGAAAATTTTCAAAAGAGAGCTCAAGTTTTTCCCACATTTTAAAATAGGACAAAGAAGACTTGTATTTCAAATAAGGACTTAGGGTTTTTCATTTAGATTTCAAATCAAGACAAACTGGCCAAAAACTATTGTATTTTTTTAAATTGCCTAAAATTTCCTTTAGCTCTTTCCATTGCCTCCTCCCAACCACAATCCCAAGAACAATGACACTTCACGCTCTCCATTAGCCCCTTACCCTCTCTCCCATTGCCATGCCAAGCTCCGACCTCTCTCCCACCTCCACCACCCTCTTAGCCCTGAGGAACCCACCTCCTAGGATGCCTACACATGGCCCCCACTACCCCATCCCACCACTGCATCTCCTCGCTTGATTTCGAGACCCACTACATCCCCCCATCGCACTACCTCCATCGCTTCCATGATCGTTCCCTCGACATCACTCTTGTCAAGACCCTGATTACTATATTGTAAAGGGCAATTCATTTGTACCCACATTTCTATGTAGCTATTGCTTCTCCTCTCACTACCGGCATATCTTTCGTTAACTACCTCGACAAGTTTCTCTCCTCTCACTCATTCCCAATACCCTCCAATCCTCTGCAACAAACTCACTTTTTTTTATTGCTCTTATTTTAGAATCTGATGATGCCTGTGTTTGTCGATGGTTTCATGGGCAGAGTGGCAATGGGTGACCGTTCCAGTTGCTATCATTGGCGTGCCTTTCTAGAGTGGTGAAATTAGAAGAAATAGATGTACCTACGCTATTGGATTTGCAGATGTTTGAACCCTAGTTCATGTTTGAGCCTAGAACCATCAGTCAAATGGAGGTCATGGCATTTTGGGTATTTAAAAAAAATACAACAAGAACTCGTTGAAAATTTTAATTTCTCGCCGGTTGTCCTTATTTGAAATCTAAATGAAAAACTTAAGTCCTTATTTGAAATGCAATTTTTTTATCCTATTGTGAAATCTAAGAAAAATCTGAGCCCTGATTTAAAATTTTTCCAAAAATTAATGGTTGGACACAAAATTAAAGGTACCATGGACAAGTTTTTTATGGCTCTGTTTTTAGTGTCAAATGGCTCTATTGCAAGGGTACATTTGGTTACTGCATCCTCCGAAGAAAGCTCTCCCTATTCCACAATGAAGGTCGGAAACACCGTTTTAGTGCAGTCATCTCCCCATATCCCTGTCTAAATTTGCGCTGATTTTTTCCGCATTAGAGGGGATCTCCATGCCCTACCACTCCCATTGAAAAGTGCTTTTCTCTTTCAATTAAGGGCTCCTATAAAACATGAGATTCTTTGAAGGAAAAATAAGCTCTTTCTTCTGTTATAAGAGTCATTAGGGTTGTAGGGAAGCCATCATCGATCTGGTATATCTCTCCCTCCCTTGCATATGCTGTGTTCCTCATCTTCTTCATCTTTCTCTCTTTCACTCCTACAAAGCCATGAATGCTCCATTTTCCCCAAATACTCAAAATCCATTTTTCCCTTTTTCCTACTGCTATGGATGCTCCATTTTTCCAAATATAAAAAAGCCATCTCCGTGTGTGCGGGCGCTACTGCCATGGATAGACCATTATCTCTAAATGCCCAAAGCTCATCTCTCTCTCTCCATACTATTGACATGATGCTCAATCTTCTCAAAAACCCAAAGGCCCTCTATCTTTTTTTTTTCCCTTGTATAGATCTCTGACTTTTATTTCTTTGCTACTGACAAGGATCCTTGACAACTTAATTTTCCTTTTAGTTGAAAATGCATAAAATACATTTGCTGGCATGAAAAATAAATTGCATGGTAGTTAAACATTTTGTATCACTTCTGTGAAATTGATGATGACTGCTCCAAATGTACATGTGTTCATTCTTTATAGTTTTTGTTATTGTTGTTGTTTTAGTTTTTTTATTGCAAATCGTAATAAAGATGTTGGGATGATTGAACAGATTCTCTGTTAGGAAATATTATTTACAAAATAACTCAAACTCATACTTTTATGATGCTAATGGTGACATTAATTTTGTTGTTCTTTATTATAGTCACCAAAGCCAATGTAATTAAAAAAAAACCAACTATATAACCACGCCAAGGCCCTCTATTGTTTTTTGCTTATAAGCAATACATGAGTTTTTTTTTTCACAGAAACTTGTGTGCATACGGCTCTTCATTTGTTTACGGTATTGCATCTAATTCCAAATTTTACTAATATTTATGCATTACTCATTAGAATTCATGTGCTCTATTTTTTCTTCTTCTTCTCTTATCACTGATGTCTTTTACTTTGATTTTTTGTCTTTGATATTGAGCTTAGATTGATAGCCCTTCCTAGGAAGAAATTAGGCTACTCAGTGAAGTAAAATACACAACACATATCTGAATAGTTTGTGTAGGGATGGACCGCCAAAACGAAAATAAGCAACATGTATTGGTTGGATAGGGTGGGGAAAAGGAAAATGTAATATGAAGTGAAGTTACGCTTAGGATGAAATGCTCATCCAACTAAGGATAGAACAATCTCAAGCAGGCCGATAATAAAAGGCTGCTATACTACTGAAGGGTGGAATTAGCTCACAAAGAAATTAAAAAAAATTTTGGCTTAGATTTTTCCAAAGACATATTAAAAAATCATTTCAAAACATTTAAAAAGATATGAGATAATGAAAAGTTTGTTAAACTTAAGTAAGTATGGATGGTGTGACGCTTGTAAAATGGTGACGGCAGAGAGTCCAGTTTGGGATGATTATATAGTGGTGAGTATACAAGTTTTTTTTATAACTTTTATATTAAATGATGAAATTTTATATTTAAATCTCAAAATCAAACTAGGCACATCCAGATGTTGTATCTTATAGGATTAAGATGTGTCTAGATTATCGCATGTTAGCTTAAATTTTTAGTGATACTATTGCTGATGGGAGGGAAAGCTTTGCAACTAATGCCCCCGATTATGATGAGACAAAGGACCACGAGGACTTTATAGTTGAAGGAAACATATAGCTTCTTGATGAGGATGGAGCAATAGGAAACAAACAAACTCAATCTAACCTTGAGACACCTTCAACCTCCTGTCACTTGGCAAGAAATCATTCAAATATAGGACCAGCTTTAGTGGGTGCTGTTAAAACCATTGCGACTATTACTAACTATGCCAACAAACGTGCAGTTGGCCATCAACCTATGTTGAAGTGTGTTGATGCATTAGGTGAGCTTGTCTTAGATGCTTCTATTTATTACAAGGCATTGTGAATCCTAGAGAATGGGAATAAGCAGGAGACATTAATGGCATTGAATTCTTGTCTCGCAAAGCATGGTTGATGAGTGAGCTTGGACAAGAATGATGAGGATCAAATTGCTTATAACTAATATTTTATTAAAAATATGGCTAAAAGTCAAGACTATTATATTTTAAACTAAACTTGGGTTTTACGTAAAAACTCTTATGTTTTGAACTCATCCTAGGTTGTAACTATTTAGACTCTATTACTATTGTACTCACTATCTATATATTGCTTAGGATAACACTAATTATGCATCATGCACTTTTTTATATTTTTCATGATGATAATTATTTCTGTTTGCAGGGTTTTTTTTTCTATTTGCAATGGAAAATGACATTACTGATGATGATGATGTGGAATTTTTCATCTTTGAGCACAAACAGTGACCTTAATATGTGTCCTCGGTTGTTACTATTCTTATGGCATTAGGAATAGGGTGCCACCAATCATTATTATTAGAAACTGGTTTTTTGCATGAAATTTGTATTGGGCATGATCAAGTATGTTTTGATCTTTTAAGAATGGATATTGGTTGTTATCTACAACTTTGTAAAGAGATGAGGGGTAGAGCTTTGTTTTGTGATTCAAGAAATAGAACTATTGAAGAGCAAGTGGCAATTTTTCTATACATTGTTGGGCACAATGAGTGTAATCGTGTGATGTAAAACTGCTTTCAACACTCTGGAGAGATAATAAGTAGATGCTTCAATAAGGTTTTCAATGTTGTCATCGCACTTTGCAAACATTAAATAACTCTACAAACACAGGGTACTCCAGTTGAAACAAAAAAAAAAAACCCTAAATACCATCTTTACTTCAAGGTACAATGTTGATATTCTATTTTATTGTTGGTAATATGACTTTTGTTTACAATTAACATTTATTTTGAATTTTAACATTTTGGTTGAACTTACTCATAGTAGGATTGTGCTGGAGCAATAAATGGGATACATATTCTGGCTTGTGTGTGTACGGATGATCGTGGTCATTATCACAATAGAAAGGGGCGGATTTCACAAAATGTGATGTGCTCTATAACTTTTGACATGTAATTCAGTTATATACTTGTTGGTTGAGAATGTTTTGCTTTAAATTCTAAGGTATTATAAGATGCATTTTATAGAAGATCACATAAAAGGATGAAAGTCCCAACTAGTAATCATATTTCAGCTATTATTTATCACATATATAAAATAGTTTAATATGAACTTTATTATCTTTAAATTTTTTTATAGGGAAGTATTTGTTGATGCAGCGTATGCAAATGCTTGTGGCTTTCTTACACCATATCATGGTTTTACGATATCATCTCAAGGAATACTCCACAAATTCACCTATAACATCACAAGAACTTTATTACTTGCAGCATTCAAAACTAAGGAAGGCTGTAGAGCGGACCTTCGTGGTTTTCAAAAAAAGATTCCGCATCCTTCAAAATGGTATACATTATCCATTCAAGACACAAGCGAAGATAGTGGTTGCAACATGTGTCCTTCACAATTTCATTCATAGGTGGAAAGCAAGTGATCAGTTGTTTCGAAATAATATAAATGAGAATTTAAACTAAAAGGATGGAGAAGAGCATGATATTGAGGAGGAAATACATGCTACACCCTATGCAAGTAATTTGGATAAGGAGTTTGCTGTTGTCTTGTGAGATAATATCACACAACAAATATGTGATGAAAGATAATGGCTGGGCACTCTCATTTTGTTTGACTTTTTGAACTCCATATTTTGTGGTTTTGAAGGTTATTATGTTAAGCAACGAAGAATTTTGCAGTTGGATTGGCGACATTGGTATTGCCCCTATCCTTACTGCTTTTTTATTTTATTTATTTACTTATTGATGTAATCCTTTATTTTAATTTTGTTGAAAGACATTCTCTTAAATTTAAGTTGTACTTAATATATTTTTCTTCTAGTGGATGTACTAGATTGGACATGGCAAGTAAAGGCTAATACTTTTGCTTGATTCTTTTTCTATTATAAACTATTATGAGCATTTTAAGCAATGTGTTTTTGAGTGATCTTTATTTTTCAAGTGTGGTTGGAGATGGGGTTGAAGATGAGTTGGATTCCATAATCTTGAGCAATATGATTTTAACAATATATTATGACAAGGCCTTGTGTTTTTCTTGTCAATTGCTGATTTTGAGCAATATGAAGATCAACTATTTCACTTCCATTGCATCAGTGGATGGGTTGAGGCTCATCGAGTGTGTTGGTTGGGTATGTTTGCCACTACTTCATCTACCTTTTTGTATTCAGCTGATTATGTAGTTAGTTCCTCATAGTTGTCTGCATTTTTTTTAAGACAATAGTAGGTGGAAGTTTCAAAATTCTAGTCTTTTATAAAGATAACTAAATTAAGTTCTTTTTGGATCATAGCTTCTACAAGTTCTTCTCCTCAAAGAACTGAAGAATCTATACATCCTCATTTACATCAAATCATTTATAAAGAAATATTAGCAGTTCCTACAAAAGATGTCGCAAAAATGCAAGGAGATAAAGGTAAAAATGATTTTGTCTATAAAAATGACTTAAGCTATTTTTAGAACAAAATAATTATACAAATATAAACCTTCATACCATTGGACAACAAACTAACAAAATTGAAAATAAAGTTGAGAATATTGTAAAATTCTATAAAACATGTTCTTCCCAAAAGGTGTTGATTCTTTGTACAAGGGTGTAATAATTTAGTGGGCCAATCCAAATGCACTATAAACATTTTGGTATTTGATTTGAACTAAAAAAAAATTAGCAAAAGGTTACAGCGAGGCTAATGAAAATCAGCTTTAACATAACTTGGCAATGCTTTTGCATCTAATTTAAATGCAACTACATTTTTATGTAACTACCATTTGTGTTTTTTTTAAGTACTAACATTCCTATTTAAATTTTTATGGATGGCTCAGATTGGCTATTGGGATTATTGGAGAGATTTACTTTCCATGTTTGAATTGATCAAACAGTAATGGTTTTAGACTATCTTCTTTCTTTAATTTTAAAATTTCTTTTTTAGAGATTTTTTTATGGATATTTCTACCAGTGCAAGGATTCATACTTACACTATGACCATGCATTGCCACCACCAAAGCCTTTTCCCTTCTTTATGGGTCTGGTCTAAGTTTTGATTTTCTATGCCGTTTTATCTTTTGTCTAGGATCTTATTTGATTAATTGATGCTATATAATATTACTTAAATTAACATTTTGATTACTTCATTTTTTTTCTCCTTTATATTTTAATACATTTAGTTTTAAGAATGACTAATAATACACCTTTTCTTTCATATAACACATCTTCAGATTTTAATATATATATTGATTTTTGGGCCTGGACTTAGCATGGGCCTTTATTGTTAGTACATACATATATGTTTGTAAAATTAGTAGCCTTCCAAGCTCTACAGTTTTAGAGTGAAATAAGAATTTTACCATCTCTTTATTCTTACTTATATAATTTTAAAATATAATTTAAAAAACGTAGGGTCTATTTAGCGTAAACTCTAAAAATAAGCTCCTATTTTGTGATACAGAGCCTATGTATTTATTAAAGTATTTGATTAATTTATAATTAATTTTTTAATTTTAGAGGTTATTTACAAATTAGACCGTTTGCCTCTAAAAAAATAAGCTAAGGGGAAACATTTTTTTTTTTATAGAGCTTCTTTAGGTAAGTAGGATAGAGGTGGAGATTGCAAACTTTACATTTTGGATGAAAATAACTTTGACTCAAATGGCAGGATTTATGTTATAATTTTTAAACGGTGGGCCCCAATCACCACAATTTTAAAAGGCAGTCCCCAATTACCTCATAAAAGAATAGCTTTTTATGTACAATAACTTTTATTTCAGACTTTTATCTACTTTTCTCTTATTAATTAAATTAGTGTTCCTAAATGGGCCCTAGCTTATTTTATCTCTAGCTTGTAAAATTAATACTTACATAGTACAATTTTAAATGCCCGGTGGAGAAAATCAGGACACTGCCACCAAATGCCCCAAATCATGCCCCTCCACAGTCCACATTGCCACCAATTTTAAATTCCCTTCTCAGTTTTCTTTTTCACAAAATGCCCAAATCACGCAAATTCTGATCCGTGGACCCAAAACTAGACCGTCAATACTAAGTCTAGCCTGTCATCACTGTCTCTCTCTTTCTCTTTCTCTCACACTTAAAACCCTCTTGTCTTCTCTCTCTGTCTCTCAACTTCAAAACCCTAAACCCCAATAGCCCATCTCTGCAATCTCAGAAACCCCATTCCTTTTCTAGGGTTTGGGGCGTTGGCTCACAGCTCGTTCTTGGCAGTGGGAACTTCCTCTGACAAGAATTTCACAGCTTCTTCATCTCCGCCAAGATCTTGAAAAAGCCCATTTCTCACACTAATCAGGTAATTTCCCCACTAATAGTGACTTTTCTGTTAGTTTTTCTGTTTCCTTTCTTTTTTTTTTTGTTTAAATTTTGCTCAGTTTATGTTTTTGGGAGTGATATCGAGTTTGTGTGAAATTTTGTTTCAGACGTTGAATTGATTTTCCATTTTTTTTTCCTTGAATTTATGGATTTGCTTTGGAGGGTTTATGGTGGTAAATGGTAATGGAGGTGGAGCAGCAGGTTCATCTCTAGATCCGTTTGTTTCAATTGTTAGAGTCATCTACATCTGCGGCGGACCCAAGATTTTCATTTTGTTCGGGTGGCGCCTTGAAAAAGTAAATTTTTATTCAAAATGATGACTTGAAAGATAGTTTTAGTGACAGCCAAATTGATATGTGTCGGCTAAGTAAGTTTTAAGAGCTATTAAAAAAATCATGCTAGTTTTTTACAACACCATATGGGATAAAGAGCTAACACCAGTTATCAGAAAAAAAAAAAAAAGAAAAAGAAGAAGAAGAAGGAAAAAAAAAGAGCTAACACTATATCAAGTTCTCTATTATTATTATTATTATTATTATTATTATTTTTTTGGGCTGTTGTTGGTTTTTTTTTTTTTTTTTGTGGTGGTGTTGGGGGGGGGGGGTGGATTATATGGACCAACGTGAAGATCAACCATACTAGAATACTCAGTGGCTTTAGTGGAAGATCTAGGATTGACCATTGGATTGCGTAAGATAACAGTTCAGATAAGATGACCCATAGCAAGGAAAGGAAGCTGTCGCCAGGGTCCTTGACCAGCCTGGGAATCTACATAGAGTGAGCTCATGGGCCATTAAACAGGCTGACCTATTGGAGACTGGTCCAGGATTAAATCCTGAGAGATTTTGCACATGAGATAATTGAAAAAAGGTGTGGGTGGTTGAAAAAAAATGAGATGACGTTAACAAGGAGAGTCATTGCTCATCCTTTTTGCTTAATATGAGCCATCAAGGTGCAACTTCAAATTGGATATAATGCTCCATCTCCCTTAGATCAACGGGAAGCAATAGCCCGGCCAAGCTATCATACATTCATACTTGTAAGCTCTAGGAGGTAGGAGCCACTTGTAATCGCGATCAAGGCGTTGTAATCCCGGCAGCCAATCATTCATCACACTTGTATGTTGTAAAAGGAACCAATGGTAGAAGATCTTGAGGTGTAAGGAATCCTCGACCCTCAAATTTGGAATATCGGTAGTCCTTTTTGAAGGGGAATATTGAAGGAATAGTTAGTCTTTTGTGGTCGTAGGTTGAGATTTGACCAAACCATGTAAATTGTTTGTGCCTTGTGCAGTGATCAAGAAACTCCAAGTGCAAGGGCTCAATTGTAGTTTAACCCGGTGAGTCCGGGGTCGAATCTATAGAGAGTTAGAAATTGCAAAAAACTTGTCCTAATTGAAAAACTAGCACTAGCCAATTAAAAATCTATCATCATTATCATCATTAAAGCCTTATCTCAGCCAATTAAAAATCTATACAGAATAAATTAACTATTAAAGTGAAAATTAAAATTAAATACGAATCTCAAATCTGAAATTACAATTCCAATAAAAATCCTAGACTAGAAAACCTAAACTAAAAACTATCTAATCTAAAAACTACAAAACAAGACACATCATCAAACCACCAATGGAATATAAATAAAATGCATTAAAATAAAATTCAGAAACATAAAATATATAGAAAATAAGAATATGGATTTTAGATCATTAGTTTTTGAATCATAAACTTCATGCTTAGGGTCAAAGAACAACTTAGAGCTGCATTGCCAAACATAGTCTGTCACCCCACATAAACACAGTGTATCAATCTAATAAATTAAATTGTTACGACACACAAATCTTTGTTTAATCCATTGCACATCACTAAGCCATGAACAAGAATTAAAAAAAATATCAAATCTAAAATTAACAACTCACTTCTACTCTAGATACATGAAACACCAAGCGAAGGGAGCACCTGCACTGCAAAATTCATCATCTCTTGAACTTTGCCAACATGCACCAAAGAGGAAGAGAGATGGAGGAAGAAGTTGAAAAGATGGTGAAGAAGGATGGATGGGATGGACGAAGTGGGCTGGCCTAACCTTACTTTCTGTTGGATGTGTGATGGAGGGATGAGAGTTGGAGAGAGGGAGTGGGGTGTGGATGAATGGAATCGGCGTATGGCTTTTGGGACGTCCGATCCTCGGTTCTTCTTATAGTGGTTTGGTGGCACATCCTGGATCTCCGATCGAGTGCAGATCAATCTCCCGAAGGATTGATCGGATCCAGAGATGGATTCCAGCCCCAGGGCACCTTCATAAGAGGAAAAACACCATAACAGAGATAAATCTCAAATAAAATTTGATTAATGGAAATTAGCATGTCCATTACAATGAAATACTCCTCCTTGTATAGGGGTGACTGGTTCTAAACTAGGAAAGACTATCTCTAAACAATAATGGCTTAATAAAATAAATTAAGCAAGTACTAAATCCTATTAAGCAATTACTAAATATTAATTCAACATAAATTAAGAAATAAATCTATTAATTAGGAACTATCTAATTAAGGATAGGGATCCCTGATCTTGGACAGATCATGGATCAAGTGGGGCCCATCAATGCTAGGTCGGATCTTGGATCTGGCTTGCATTAGCTCTCTCCGGCTTGGAAAAACTCGACTCTGATGAGTTTGCCAACTTAAGAAATGCCGAGAAGAAGTCAACCGCAAGTTAAGGGAAAGGTCCTCCTAGGTTGAAAATCAATCGCACAAGCTTCTGATGTATTTTTCGATCATGATTTTTTGTACATGCCGTAGAAGTTTGATGCGTCCATTTCCTCAGTGTAGAAGTAGATTGGAGGTGTTGCATCTTCTGATGTCTGCATTTAACTTAGATGTATAATTTCACCATTAGATGCCTTGAGTGTAGTCATGCAAACCTGTCACAATCTTTAGATATCCATCATTGGTCCCCAAATATGAAGTCAATGTGGGGAACTTCAACAATTTGATCTGCTTACGAAACCATCAAGTCAACTGATTTGATTTTCAAGGACCCAATTTTTTTTGTTGGAAGCAGAGTTACAATCAGATCTTTCAAATGTTCAATATTCTTGTTAATTTGCTCAAAGTCTTAAATAGCTGTTTTTTCTTTTGTTCTTCCTTTGTCTTTTGTGGCTCTTGAGTCAAACTATCTTGATTCGATTCCACTTGCTCTGAATTTTCGTAAGATTAGCTTTGCTTTGACCTTGCTTAGTTGCTGCATCCTTAATGTCAGCTGGCATGGTTGGCATCTCATTTGGTGCAATATTGATGTTGACATCTTCTTTTTTTACCTTGTTGTGGTTCTTTAGTTGAAGGTGATGATGTCGAAGAAGACTGGGCTGTTGATGGCAATGGAGTGAGTCTAATCCATTTTCTGTCTCACTGAAAAGTATGTGTTCATCTCTTTATCATGACGAGCTTTATGGTCAAAAAGCCATGGTCTTCCAAAAATAATATGAGCAATTTTCATGTGGATCGCATCACACCAAATTTTGTCTTCATAATTACCAACCTTGAATGATACCAAGCATCTATGAGTCATAGGGATGACTGACTTGGTAGGGCTTCAGAAGTTTCTCAATTGGCAAATGAAGTTTGTTAATAACCTCTTGTGCGACAAAATTGATTACACTACCATTATCAATAGTCAAATTGACGGCTTTGCCTTTGACGCTCACCTGTGTGTGGAATTTCTTAGCTTGTCTCCATTTTTCTTCTTCCTTATCATTTGTGTTGAGGAGGCGGTAAATGACAATCGTGGGATTATCTTCTTCGGGGAAAAGTCTTTCCACAACATGTGCTCTTTGTTTTTGTTGAGATGCACATTGTCGCTTGTAAAACTTTCTAAGCATATGTTCAACATAAAAGGTTTCTAAGTATGCCTATTGACTGGTTTTGCAACAATTCATAATCTCGAAGATGTATGGTCTCAAGCCTTTGATATAACGACCCAAAATATGTGTTTCAGTCTCCTCTAGTTCACAAATATCTAGCAACTCTTGAAATTGGCGGCTACATTCCATAAACTGTTAATTCTTCTTGCTTTAAATTCAGAAATTGATCAAAGTAAACTCATTCTCAAAATAACAATTTCTATATTTGTATTGATACACAAATTTTTGAACTTCAATTGAGTGTCCAAAAATTCTCATGATGATTTGGATTCAAAATTCAATTGCCTGAAATAGGATAAACCGACCTGATTTGTTAATCTTGTTGATCATGGTATGTTGGCAATGATGGATCTTGATGAGTGGAATATAGTGCTCAAGACGGATTGTTAATTGGAGATCAAATGATCAAGATATCACCCTCTCTTCTTTTTTTGTTGAATCAATGATTGGGAACAATCAAGTAGAAAAATCTGTACTTGTGGCCTGGCTTGGCTCCTTGTAGACTCTTTTTTTATTTTTTTATTTTTTAAGATGGACTTGGATTGGGTTGGATCAACTGTGGCCCAAACGATGGTGACTCCCTTAATAGATGTTAAATAGGTGTGGGTTGGGCCTAAGGTGGTGGCCCAAACTTGTTACGAATAAAATAGGTTTTGGCCGGACCTAACGTTAAGCCCAATAGTGGCTTGCAGTACCGCACGTGTGAAGGCCTCTCCTTACCTTGGCTTTTGTGCAGAAAGAAAATGAAGAAAGATGAGTCTTTTGTCTTACCTTCAAATAAGAAAAAGAAGGAGTGGGGAAGAGTGACTTTGGGATCATGGACTCGGGTGGCTATTGTGACGACGACGATGGAGGAGAATGTGTTCAAGTGGAGATTAGATCTTTGTAAGCGGTGGTGGAGACAAGTGGTGCATGGTACCTTTTTCCTCTTCTTTTACTTTTTTTTTTTTTTGGGGTTTGGGGATGGAAGACAGAGAGTCGAGGGAGATGGGAGGTCAATTGGCTAGTGAAAGGTCGGAGATGGGTGTGGGGGTCTTGGGATGATGGTGGTGGTGTCGAGAGGGGGCAGACGATGTTGGGGTTTGGAGTCGTAGAGTTTCGGCTGAAATGCAGAGGGAGTTGGGGTTGGGTTGATTGATTTTGGGAAAGGTTGGGTTTTAGTGTTTAGGGTTTATTCGTTTGAGGGGAAAGGGGTGATGGAAAAGGCTGTTGGTGGCTGGGTTTTGGTTTTTGTGGAGGGAGATGGTTCGACTGATGGTTGGGGACAAAGATAGGTCTTAGTGGAAGGTGGGGATCTTAGGTGGGTCGTGTGGAGGCATGGTTGAAGGGGCTTATGAGGGATTAGGGTTACGAGGAGGGCTTGGGGTCAGGGATGGTTTCCATGGATTGTTGGGGTTTCTGGGATGGTAAGGGGTTGATGAGTGGATGTGATGGTTTGTGAGAAGGTGGGTTTTCTGTGTGATTTGGGAGTTGGGAATACGTGCGATTGGGTTTGGATGGGTTTGATGGGTTGCGGTTGCTGGTGATGGACGAAGAGGGTTAATGGCATATGACTGATAGAAGGATGGATTCCGAGAAAGACAATCGTCTACCTGGTGACGGAATCTCACTTTGATACCAAACTAGCGCGGCCCAGATCTCCGATTGAGTGTAGATCAATCTCCGAACGAATTGATCGAATACAGAGATGGATTTCAGCCCCTAGGGCACCCTCACAAGAGGAAAAACACCATAATAGAGATAAATCTTAAATAAAATTTGATTAATTGGAAATAAGCATGTTCATTACAATGAAAGACTCCTCCTTATATAGGAGTAACTGTTTCTAAACTAGGAAAGACTATCTCTAAACAATCATGGCTTATTAAAATAAATCAAGCAAGTACTAAATCCTATTGCGCAATTACTAAATATTAATCTACTATAAAATAAGAAATAAACCTATTAATTAGGAACTATCTAATTAAGGATGCGGATCCTTGATCTTGGATAGATCATGGATCAAGTGGGGCCCATCAAAGTGGCCCATCAATGCTGGGTCGGATCTTGGATTTGGCTTGCATCATTTGGTTTCTTGGGATCCAATCATCTCACCATTTTCTAAATATGTGGGCCATATGGTTTTGTTGGGGCTTCTTTATTCTCATCAAAATACAAGATTTTCTCTCCCAAACATGGAATCCTTATCCATTCTTCCAGCACCACATGTCGTCGCAATTTCTAATTCCTTTCTCCCTTTCTAAGCTTTAATCTTGGCCTAACATCTTGATGAAAAAAAACTATCTTCTTGATGTGCCCTTGATATATCTTCAAAGTGGTTTGAATTTTGGTGAAGTGGTAACGAAAATTCTTGCTGACTGAGAGATTCATGTAGTGTTGGGTTGGAAATGTCCATGCTTTGGATGGAATTCTTTTTGTTTTTCTTCTCACAACTACTTCTTTCCACTTTAGTATATTTGCCCACTTGGACTTGGCTTTCTTAAAGATAATTCAAGCGAAAAATCTCCTAAGAAATGAAAAAAAAAAGAACTTAAATCCACCAGAGAATGGACTTTTCAAGGTGGATGGATTTTGCTTCCATGTTTCCTCTTCTTTCTTCTCTCTATCTTTTTATCTCTTTAACTACATCTTGAATTTGCATGCTTCATCTCTCTCAAATTTGAATTTAATTTTGGTATTCGATTTGAGAGATAATTCTTGGCACCCAAAATTGTGTGTGGGGAAACCAACCCCCAAACCACCCCCCCAACAAAACAACCACAAAAAAAAAAAAAAAAAAAAAAAAGCTCCATCCCACCACACACACAAGTGTGAGATGCTATGGGATGCCCAATGTGATGTTTGGGTCCCATTTGATGATCAAACTTCATTTCTTCAAATTTCTTCTTTTTTCTTTTTTTTTTTTCAATTCTTGCTCGGATTTATTCTCAAATAATTCCTTGTATTCAAGGTTTGATGTCGGCCCCTTTCTTCAATTTTCCTACTCTTAAAAAGTGACATTTCATTAAAAATAATAACTTTGACTAAAAGTTACAAATGTGCTTATGTAGGACCAATTCACATAAAATGATGACACTAAATTATAAATCTCTGAGAGGTTCAGTAATGGATAAATGGGAAAACATCTAGGATCATTTACAAGGTTCGAACAAACAAGGTCAACTACTTGCTTTAGATCTGCTTCTTTAACGGGTTATTAAACAAGTGCTTGGGATGGGCTTTGTGCTTGATCGGGATGGAATGAGAGGTAACAAACGACCTTGACTTTATGCACCGGAAGGAAATTGTTCCCATTTTATTGTGGTGAGTGGTGCATTTTTATTTGTATGTGCTTCAATCTTGACGCGCTTAGATCAGTCAAATTTGCTTATGGATCAACTGCCTCCGTCCCTACTGCTGCCTTAGATGCCTTTGCCTCTGGCTCCCGCGCACTCTGGCTTTCGAGCCAGATGGCTCTCAGCCTTCGTTTGCTCCAGTGCGCTCCTGCGCACTCCGGCTTGAAAGCCGTAGTTTGCAGCTTCAGCCCTCCTTTTTTGGGGGAGGAAATGAAGTTGGCGGATGAACAACAATAGAGTGAGTCATAATATTTGTCCGATCTTTCAGACAGATACGACCCTCCAGAGGTGCCATCCCTTGGCTCTTCGGGATGCCATTTTTATGAGATAATCAGAAGAGCTTCATCATTTGGAAGTGACTATTGTCAAATCCTCCTATAGTCTTCACCATTAAGACTCGTATCACTCCTTTCCCTTCTTTCTTTTCATACATACTAAAGGAATATAAGACGAACTTCTAGGAATTAATGACTCAATATTAGTATAGTCTCTCTTTTGTCTTCCTCTTTCGCTTCTGGATTCCGTTTTTCTGCCTCCGCTTACACACTTACTCCTCTTAAAGCACCTGAGGACTCATAAGGTCACTCTTGCCTCGTAGCTCGGAAGGCAAAAGAGGAAGATTAACATGACCACAACTTAGCTACTTGTCTTACCCGTTCCACTCACCTTAAGTCACCCAGGGAGTCCCAAGGTGCTCTCCATTCTAAAGCTAGAGGCAAGGAAGGGCTTTGTTCCCTTCTTTCTCTAAATTGAAACTCATGCCGTGCTGATTGTGGCTGATGTTGGCATTTCTGTCTCTAAGCTCAAGAGCATATTCAGAGAGCCCTAAATACAATTGGGCCACAGCAGTACTTGCCCAGCAGATGCACCGTCCATTCATTAAGTGAGCAAGAGTGTTGAAGGGAATTGCGAAAATTTTCATTTGATATTTATCCATCCGATCTGAAAACTTTCGTATGCACTCACTTACTATATCAAAGGGATAAAGGAATCATAGCTTGACACTAATTCAAACTTTCACAGATTAAAAATTTCTCATTTTATGTCAAAATATGATTTTGAAAACTCTTTCTAAAAATAGAAATCCAAAATGGGGAATTTCATGATTTTATGGAAAAATGTGATTTTTTGAAAGAATTATGGATGAAAAATCCACAATGATGCTCAACACCATAAAAACATGATTTTAACTAAATGAAACAATCTCTAATGCATAAGTCCTTAAAACGCTTTAAACTGTAAATGAAATGATGCATTTTTAAAGACGTATCATGCAGTCAGTATATATTTGTGGCTTGTGTAGTTGCTTTTGATCTATTCTCCTTTTTTTTTCCCTATTTTTTTGGAGCAGCAATTAGATAGGACAATCCCAACTTGATCATCGAAGACCCCAAAATCATTCCTAGATCAGGATTTGGAAACTTGTCATTTTGGAAAATAATTTGTCTTCACACCAACACTAAATCTAACACCAAATCTATGCTAGATTGAGTGCTTTTGCTTTTGCAACCTTCTATAAGGATGTCGTTAAAGAAATCTTAGTTAACTTATGGAAAGACATTGCGCTTGAATCTTCTGTTATTATTTATTAACTTATAGAAAAACATTATCACTTGAATCTTCTGTTATTAACTTATAGAAAAACATTACGCTTGAATCTTCTGTTTTTTATATGTTACAATATATCATACTGTAAAAGTAGATGTAGAACAGTAAATGCTTGAACTTAGAACACAGAATAAAAACTGGAAATAAAACAAGTACTAAATAATAACTGAATTACATACTGTTTGTCAGTTCAGAAAGCTCTCTTTCTGTTTCTTATTTTTCTTTCAGTAGAAATAGATATATTTTTTTGAATGGTTACTTTCATTGAAAGAAAAGGAGCCAGTACAAAATCTGTATACTGGTCTGAGACCAAAAGAAACAGTTGAAGCAGGCTGAAGCAGGCCTCACAAAAACAGCAGCCATATCAACAATAAGAAAGGATATATATAAGTATAACAGCATACTACGCCGCCTTCAAACAAGCTGAGACAAAAAACCTTATCAGGTGAAAGCTAATTCTTTCCAAGTCACCGCTAGCTGATCTACTTTGATATCTTTGATTGAAAGATTCAGCTTCACCCATTGGGCAATGGAGAATTTGATTTTACCGCACAAGATCTCTTCGCCCACTGAATTTCCTTAAAAACATCTTGCGTTCCTCTCCTTCCGAATGTGCCAAATGACAGAGAAAAGACATCTTCCACAACTCCTTTCCTTTTGCTAACCCATTAGTGTATTTCCAAGCCTCATACATGTTATGTAGTAGCTTCAGTAAGACCCAAGAACATCCAAACCAGCTGATGACTGAGTTTCACATGTTTACTACAAATCTGCATGTTAAGAGAAGATGGTCCACTGTCTCCTAATCCGCCAGATGCATTGGACAGCCATTTACCACGATCTTTCTTCTTTTCTTTATGTTATCCAGAGTTAGGGTTCTTCTTCGTAGGGCAATCCGTCTAAAAGACACTACCCTTTGGGGAGCTTTAAATTTTCAAAGTTTTGCTATGGTTTTGGAAATACCTACCCTTTTGGCTAGGACTGAATAGAAGATGAGACACAGAAGGATCCATTTTTGGATGCCTTTCAAGCCGTCATATCATGTCCTTCACCAGGAATTTGGATGTCTCTCAGAGCATTTAGAAGAGCAATAAGTTGAACCTCTGCATGGTCTTTTAAACATCTTCTGAAAGCTGGCCTCCATGTAACTTGACCCTCTATAGTGGAGCAGTTCAAGTAACTCTGTACCTTGGCCTCTTTGAGCTTAGCACAACTTGCCAAGTCTAGGAGTCGAGAAGCCAAAGGAACATCGCCAGCCCAATTATCTTGCCAAAACAGAATCCTATCCCCAGAGCCTACATGGTATTTGATGTTGTTCATAAAGTTCATTTTTGTGGAGGCTATGCCTTTTTGTTGCCATATTTGGCCAAGATAACCGTTCTCCAAAGGCTCTCAGCTTCATCACCAATTCTGCAGAACCACTTGCCCATAAGAGCTTGATTCACGATATTTAGAGATCTTATACCCAGGCCGCCCTATGATTTTGATGTGCAGACTACTGCCCAATCCACTGAATGGATCTTCCTTTCTATGCTATTCCCTTGCCAAAGGAATTCCCTTTGCAACTTTTCTATTATGTTGATTATAGATATGGAGCATTTCAAAATAGACATGAAATATATAGTAAGAATAACCATGACTGCTTTCAAAATGGTACGAGTACTAATTATGAGACTGTAAACAAAATATATTTAGGAGATGCTGGATAGTCTAGAAATCTATCACTCGTCTCTATGTTGAGAATTTATTTATTTTATCTAAAACAATTTTATGTATTTTAATTATTGTTAATGTCCATATTTATTTCAGATTAAAATTTAAGATTAATTATTTTCCCACTGGGCTTCCTAGTCAATTTGACCAGTGACTGTCCAAAACTTGATCCTGGTTTGTGAACTATGGTTTGACTATTGTGGCAGACGAATTGTTAGTTGTTACGCATTTGAGGTAGCAACTAAACTGTATACTCCATGGATTTGAAATTTTATCTTTCCTGTCTTTTTCTACCCTAAACTACTGTTAGTGATAATATAACATTTGGACTTGTTCTCTGGAACTTAATAAGAAAGACTTTTCTACCCAATGGGATATTTGATATTTGCATTGCACAAACGGCTTTTTTAATTAACTATTTTCGTTGGCTGCTGTATTGCCTGGCGTGAATTCCTTCCAACAAGGTGAGCTGAGCTCAAATCTTGATGCTCCCTGTAGAAGTCTACGTCCCTACCACCATGCTGTGTGTGTGGGGACCCATGCAAATAAATTTTGGTTTGAGGTACATCAATAATTACCATTCAAAAAAAGGTACATCAATAATCTACGTCAAATACAACAAGTTTCATACTTTTTAGATGCTTGAATTTCTAGTGTTGATATACATTGTTCTGCCGTTCACTAATAGCTCAAGCTTTTGATGTTACTGGTTATTAACATGGTATCAGAGCCAAAGGTCATAAGTTCAAAATCCTTGGGAGGCATCTTACCTCCATTTGTTTGTTCTGTCTGTCTGTTGGGTTTCGTATTCAAACCCCTTCCGATTGGAAGGAATGTTGATATGCATTGTTATGCTGTTTGCTAATAGCTCGAGCTTTTGGTGTTATTGGTTATCAACATCTAGAACATTTTTTGGGGATACATACTAACCAGAAATTGCTGAACACAGGGCGCTTGACATGTCTTGCTCTTGCTTAAATAGTTTTAGGCTATTGATGCATATGCCACCTGCCTCCAAAGGGCAGGGTTCAATTTTGGCAATATCTCCAAGGAGAACTCAGATCCAATGCTCAAAACCAACATACCCATCTAGTCTGTGGCTGCAAACTGCTGTCCCAAGTATGTAAATATACTTTATGCATGTTTCCTTGATCTCTTTTAATATCCTTTTCTTTTATCAAGTGTTTAATTATTTGATTTTGTAGTACAATTGCATGAGGACCAAAACTGCCATGTGTAATGTAATGGCCTCGCAAAAGTTCCACGGTTGCTTCTTGCTTAGTTCTAATAAAAAATTTTTACTAAAATTTAATATTTTCTATCGTTCATCTGATTTCATTTATTTGTGCTACTTTCAGCTTGTTCAATTCTGTCATATCAATCTGTTCACAAGATGCAAATGAATTATAAGTTCTGAATGAGTTCTAACAAGATAATCCACACAATTTTAGTTTGTTCTTTCTTTTAATTTAAGATGGATTATAATCTTTGAAATTGTGGTTTAGGTGCGGAATCACCAACCTGAACATCTTTCCCATAATGAAAAGGAAGAACTATCTTCTACCAAAAGCCTACACTTCAGTCTAATTTCATTTTTTGTTAGATTGAATTCCTTAGTCCTCATTCCAAACTTTCTATGATCTTCAATAGGTGTTTCAATTATCAAATGATGGCTAATGGCATATTTTGTGTAAATTGTGGTTGAATAAGTCACGTCATATGTTCAGCCATGGCCTGAGATGGCTGTGCTAAGCTACATGAAAGGATTAAATTAGGAATGAGTACATAAGAGAAAACCTTGCGGTGGCTCCAGTTGTTATTATCTTTATTCTTTTTAATGCTGAGTAAATTATTATTGCACCCTTAATTTCACAACTTAGTAAGTGGGCTCGGAATCCACCTGATTGAGTCAAGCTTTGTAACAAACTAGATGACTGGGTTAGGTTGGGCTTGGTCTAGATGAGTTTCGCTTGCCAGGTTGATTCATGTGGTGGACTTGTGACTGACTAGTTCTAGTCTTGCTGAGGCAGGCAGGTCATTCTGAGGGAATTTACCCATACAACTTTCAAACAAAAACAAATGCAAATTGTGTAGATCCTACATGAGAAAATTGATAGAAGTTAAACAAAGCCGTAAATGCAATTGGAAAACTGAAATTACAGTTTGGATAGGATTTATATGTATATATTTTTCTAAAACTATTTTGCATAGTTCTGTATGTTATGATTTTATATATTTTAGTTCTTATAAATGTTTATATCAAAATAATTTACTGACCTGCTTGGTTGACCTGCAAAGTTTTCTGGTTGACTTGACCTGCTAGTGGATCAAGTCTGCTCAACCCATTTGGTTGGAAAACTATTTGCATGATAAACAACTAGGAAATAATAGAAAAGGCAACAGCAAAAATATCTACAATCTTATCAAGGGCTTTCCCATACTTAGTGGTTATCACTCCCCCAAACGTACTGAAAACTATAATGCCCCAGGTGACAGTCATGTTGCCAACAGAAAAGGAAAACAAGGCATGTAAGCCCCCGACCCTTATGGCAGGTGGCTCCAATAGAAAATAAATAAGTAAACAAAAAAAATCGAGGAATGTCCTTTGAGATGGCTTGGGCATGCACACAGTAGATCAGAATCAATCATAGTTGGTAAATTTGGTTTGGTTGATTTTGTTGAAACCATAAACTAAGGGAAAATTGAATGGAGCCGCATTTAAACAGTAGTTGCTATTTCAGAAGTGTGTAGTTGAAATTTATGTTTCAGTTCCTTGATTGTAGAATTTGGCCAAGGAGATTGAAAATTTCCTGTTTTGATGGAACAAGTGCACTTGTAAGGACATTCGCCAATTTCTACATGAACTTTTTTTTCTTTTTCCTTTGCATTTATTTTAACAAAATGTCTTTCGTTAGAGAAAATTATCTTGTTTTTTTGGTCTTTTGTGAAAGTGAAAGGGATTTTTTTTTTTTGGTAGAACCTGGTCAATGTTGAGTTGAATTTAGGGCCCAATGGCAACAGTTGTAGGATAGTTATCAAAATCCTATGATTTGTATCCAGAATCCTGATTCGTATCTCTAATCCTGTTGAAAATGGGGCCTAACCTCAGCAATTGTAGGCATAGTTATCAAAATCCTACAATTCATATTCCAAATCCCGATATTCGTATTTTGAATCCTATTGAAAATGATTCGTATCTATGCAATGAATCCCATTTACAAATAAATCTTAGGATTTGTGTGAACCTTACGATTTGATGCTTTTTTCTCATCGAATCTTACGATTTAAGCAATTTGGCTGAGTGAGAATAGCTATAACCAAAAGTTAATATCAACAAACTTTTACCATTCTTCTTTCTTTTTTTTCTGTTTTCCTTTTAGTGTTTTTACTTTTAAAAGGGTGTGAGATTTAAGTTGAATTTAACTTCATCGGAACTATGGGATTTTAGAGCTTGTCAAGTTCTGGACTCTGTTCGTTCTTTTGTGAAAGGGGAAGGGCTTTAGGTCCTCATGCAGCAAAGCTATAGATTCTGTTCATCATTTTTGAAAGAGAAGGGGACTTCGGGCCTTAACCGCAACTATGGTAATCTTCTTCTTCTTCTTCCTCCTCCTCCTCCATCGTCTCCGTCCCTAACTTTCTTCCTTTTTAATCTCTAGACACTCTTTTATCTTTTCCTTCTCAATCTCTAGACTCTTTGATTTTTCGTGGAATGGAAAGGGACCTTAAGGCCTTACGCCGCAGTTTTTTGAATTTTCTTTTTCCTCTTCTTCTCTTCCTCTCCTTCCCTCTTTACTTCTGTTTTAAGTTAAATTTTCCTGAGTTATATCATTTTCCTTTTCTAGCTATCAACTGTAATTCGTCTTTTGTGAGAGGAGAGGGGACTTCAGGGCCTCACATGACAATTATGGAAATTTGCTTCTTCTTCTTCCTCATTTAAATGAAGAACATCTAAAACACGTTGAAATGTTTCGCTATTTTGACCTCATTCATTCTAAGCAATCGGCAAATCTGATTTAGTTGTACTTATATAGAAGCAACTATAGGAAATTAATTAGCTGTTAAATCCTAAAGAAGAATACAGTATCCTTTTAAAAAATGAATTTGAAACAGAAAATAGGGTTTATATTGGAGATACTTTGAAGATGGCAAGGGTTTTGAAAAACTGGATATTGATTTGAAGTCAGAGACACTTCAAAAGTTTTAAGGATAAGAACAATTCGTGAAATATGGAGAACACGAGCTCTTCATACTCTAAAGAACCCACACTCGTTAGATCCCTCAGCTGATCATTGGCACTCACATTGTGGTGATCACTGGTGCTTCAAAACACATGGCGGAGCCCACTTGTGGTCCATCCGAGTGGACCATAAAAAAGGACCCCTTATAATCATGGGTCCTGAGGTTTGGCACTGAACTTTTGGAATTGGAATCGATTGTGCACTCGGTTTGGATGGTGAAAACTTGTGAGTTGTGGATCAAGTTAGGCTGATGATGATCTGATCCTCCGTTACTGTACACAAGGCTGTAGGTGGTGTTTTTTTTTCCTTTTTTTGTTTTGCTTTTGTGTGTGTGTGTGTGTGGTGGCTGGTGGAGAATCCCCAGCTAGGGCCCGATGTGGGCCCCACAAGAATCGGCACTCAATATAATGTGAGCCTCGGTGCTCAGTTGAGGGGCTTCCACACTGCTCTTGTATAAATTGAACTATTTATTGTACGAAAAGAAATGTGTTAGGTTAAATGGGTTACCCTCCCTGGCTTGCTTCTAAAGGGTGGGTTTGGCATAGGTTGTTTTTTTTGGGTTTGGGGTGAGTATAGAAATGTATAGACCCAAGTTGCCTGTTTTTAACTACTATAGATATTTTTAACAAATTTAATAAAATTTTACAGAAAATGAATATATAAAAAAACTCATGTGGCGAACTACATAAAGTAAAATTTTAAAATCTTGAAGAACTGAGGGGTTGTGTTAAAATCCTCTTGGATACATTTAAATGAATATAAATTAACTTTTTGTTATACTTTGAAAATAAAAAAAATTTAATATTAAGCTTGATCAGTACTTGTCATGGGGCGGTTTTGGCATAGTTTACACCTGTCACAACAGGTAGTGGTCAGGTATGGGGCAAGGCAGGTGTGAATCGGGATGGCTTTTTATTTTTATCCTGACCCATGCCAAATCCTGTCCATCACTGGGATTAGTGAAAGTCAAAATTGATCGAAACAGGTGAAAGTAAAACACATAACACTCCCCTTTCACCATAGTCCCCACCTAATTGGATCCTAGAACTGGACTTGATATATGCAATGCAATAAGAACCTTACGGGTGTGGAACTGTGATAATTCACCTCAAAACGTATCTCTAATTCTTTGGAGTTATTCAGTGCAGTATCCAGTTGCCAACCATCCATCCTGCATTCATCGAGACCGCCCGCCTCAGGTAAAAAGTGGAGATGCAGAGGAAGCTCTAAGCGGTGACGGGATAATCTTGGATGAGCAGACATTGGAGCGGGATCTTAAGACAGCAATTGAAGAAGAGAACTATGCCCGAGCCGCAAAAATCAGAGATTATCTCCGGGTTCTCCATGAGGACAGCAAGGCTTCAGTCCTTGCGGCAAATGCTAGATTCTACAATGCATTTAGGAATGGAGATCTGGCAGCCATGCATACAATCTGGGCTAAAGGGGAGAATATCTTCTGTGTGCACCCTGGTGCAGGCGGCATATCTGGTTATGACTTAGTCATGGGAAGCTGGGAGCTTGTCTGTGGTGCAGAACATGAGTTCCCACTGCTAATAGATCTGAAGAATGTTGAAGTTCATGTTAGAGGCGATGTTGGGTACGTCACTTGCATGGAAGTGGTCAAGACAAAAGGTAGCAGTTGGGGGAAACAGGTCGCTACAAATGTGTTTGAGAGGATTAATGGGCAGTGGTTGCTGTGTATCCACCATGCTTCACACACCGACTTGTGAAGATGCTACTTGTTGCAATGACATATCGAGTTTCATCACTTTTTTCAGGTTGCCATATCATTTATTTGTGTGCTTAATCTTTCTTTTTTATTTCCAACAATGAGAAACTGCTATATTCTGTATAGTAAGAACGTTAATTTTCATATACAAGCCATTAATTTTCCTCCCATTAATTTTCTATTTTCACTTTTAAGGTATTTTTGGAGCCTTGTTTCAAGAACTAAGAATTTAGAAGGGAGATTCTTAGAGAGTAAATATTGTATAAGAATACTTGTACTGAAATTTTTGATGAAGATGTTGACATTGTTTGGCTAGTCCTTTTGATCCAAGCACACAAATGACGCTAAGTAAATTTTTATTTTAATTAATGTGGTTATTTTGTTCTTTTCTTATATCTTTTAAATGAATACTCTATTAGAAAATAAATTTGTTTTTATGCCTTAGGTAGCCTCTGTTTATTTCTAATAAAAATAATTTGATGATTTATGCTTATTTTGATAGATTATGCTTAGGGCTAAAATTTTTTGATAGTTTATGCTTAATTTGATAAGTAATGCTAATGATTTTTCATTCTTTTATATGGTGAAGGAGATCTTGGATAATGATTTTATTTTATTTTTATTAAAACTAGTTTTTATGAAAGATAAATATTCCAAATTAGAAACATTGATTTGTTTCTGATTTAAGTTATTTTGAGGTAAAAAATAAAATAATTGTATGATTGGATTAATTATCTTACTTGGTGGATTCTGAATGCTCTGATATGTTTTTTCCATTGATTTTTTACTATTTTAAATTGCATTAAGTTTTTTATATTTTTAATTTTATTTCAATTTAGTCTTATAATTAAAATAATTTTAGATTTTTAAGTAAAAAAAGTTCAAAAGTGCTTATTATGGGATCGACCTGTATTTGTCACTGTTTCAATAAGACAATTGTACATTTGAAGTTTTAAGTAGATTGATTAAATTTATATTAAGTTTTTGGAGCTGTTGTGGAGGAGCTACTTTTGATTTTTTTAATTAAAATTTGATTTTTTATAAGTATTTTAGTCATAGTTAGGTTCATGAGCATACATAGGTTGTATTAGTTTGCATCATTCTTATAATTGTTTTTTGCATTATTATATTTTAATTAATTTGTTTTTTTGATTGAAAAAAATTTATTTTTTATTTTTTATTGAATTTTTGGAAATTTTCATTAATAAAAAAATAATTTTTATTAGATTTCTTTTAAGTTCAAATTTCAGTAAGTAAAAAAAAAAAAGAAAAAAAACTAATTTTTTTAATTTTTAGTTTGATTAGATTTGTTTTTAAATTCCTAGGATTTTTTTCTATTTTCATTAAATAATAATAAAAAACTGATTTTTTGTCTTTGTTCAAGTGTTTAGATAAGTTGCTAATTTCTAAATTCTTAACTTAGATTATTTAGAAATTTTAAATTCTATCCTTTAATTAGGTTAAATTAATTGTAGTTTTTAAATTGAGTTGGATAACTTCGGATTTTTGATTTTTTTGTTTTTTTTTTTGACATAGAGTTTGATTTTGTTGAATAACTTAAGATTTGCTAACAAGAGTTTTTTTTTTCCTTTGGTTTCTTTTGCGAAGGAGGTGACTTGCACAGGTGGCTTGCTTAAATAGGAAACTACGGGGATTGCTATAAAAACAAAAATCCAATGACATTGAATTGTTTGCAAAAATTGCTAAAAAAGGAAAATAAGCTTACACAAGATAAGATTTGTGTGGATCCACTGTAAGATCTTTTATCCTTAATCCATGAATCTTTTACTACAAGTGGGCTTGGTTGATTTAAATTTTTCAAACTGTGACTACTTACGTGGCATACAATTTGAATTGGATTTACACACTTAGTTAAGGGCAACTCACCCAAAAAGATAAGAACTGGATTTTATCACTAGATCCTTGCCCATTTAGGTTTAACCATCTCTCACATTAGGATCCTAACCTTAATTAAAATCAAGTATCAACGAGACCCTAGGATTTGAGCTCAATAGGATGGCGACCACTGACGGTTGCACCAATTGCGCTCTTTGATTGAAGTTGATGTCGAAGAAAGCCTTTGCTCCTGAGGGTGCGACAACTTGACTGTTTAAGGTACTGATACTCATCCCCACCACTCCCTGGTGGCTGCTTGATCAACTAAGGTTTCATAAGACCGAATTGGAGGCCAAGTATTCTTTTCACTAGTTAGGAGCTGTCTAGTATCTAGGTTAACCCTATAACTTTTCTTATGCTGAATCCTTGTGCTTGATTGTTTGATTTGTGCATCATATTAGGATCATTAGGACCTTGCATATAGATTAAGCTAACAATTTTTAGGGTTCAACCCGATGCATACGATCCAGACCTGAGAGGAAAAAATTGTGGGAGCACGCAAATCGAAGGTTGATTGGGATAGAGCCCGAGTTAGCTTAACCATTGTAGGTAGTTCATCACTTTTTGAAGAAAAAATGGTCGATGGAGAGCAAGTGGACCCACTCGTGACTTTGAGGGATTACATATACCCCACCAGGACAACTCAACCATCCTGCATCACCCTACCTCATACTACTGCCACTTTTAAACTGAAGTTTGGCATGATCTAGATGCTCCTAGTGTTCCGTGGGGTAGACTGGGGAAACCCATATGACATGTTAGGGAACTCGAGGACATTTATGGGACCATGAGAATAAATCATATGATGGAAGATGCCCTTAAGCTTAGGTTATTCCCTTTCTCCTTGAAAGAAAAGTTTAAAGCCTAGCTTTACGCCGTACAGGCTGGTTCCATCACTACATAGGCTAAGTTAGTTGAAGAATTTTACAAGAGATTCTATACCAAACAAAAGACTACTTCGAT
This sequence comes from Sextonia rubra, assembly GCA_037013555.1. Lineage (NCBI taxonomy): Eukaryota > Viridiplantae > Streptophyta > Magnoliopsida > Laurales > Lauraceae > Sextonia > Sextonia rubra. The sequence goes on from JASUAD010000011.1 coordinate 17,125,567, forward strand.
TAGATAGGCCATCAATGAGTTTTATCAGATGGATGGTGTGACACTCTACATTTATTTGGAACGGGTTAAGGACCATTTGATCTAGTATTGCCACCATGGATTTGAAAAGATCTGATTGGTCCAGATTATGTACGAAGGTATGGATTACCAAACCAAGCAAGTGGTGGAATCTTTTTGTAGTGGAAAATTTATATAGAAAATAGCAGATGAAGCATGGACATTTTTGGAAGATATCATTGTAAATACATTGTAGTGGGCCTTTATCAAGAGAGAGCCCATTAAAACCACCATTCCAGAAAAAGGGGGAATTTTTAAAGTTGAACCCAAAATTAAGGTAAAGGCCAAGCAAGCTACATTCATGAAGAGAATAGAGGCCTTAGAGCTGTACCAAACGCCCACTCTAAACACTTTGGAGTCATTGAACTATAATCAGACCTTGAATGGTGGAATTGGCCCAACAACTTTGGGTCAAGCCGAATCTGTTGAGGAGGTAAATGCTCTTTATCAAAACACTCGTTTTGGTAATTGTTAAAGGTATGACCCATACTTTACTACATACAATCCAAGTTAAAGGGATAACCCGAACTGTTCTTGGACCAATGGTCGAACTCAAGGTGGCCCATCACAGGCCAATCAATCTCAACCCATTCAATCACAGGCTAATGCCCCACTCGGTTTCTAAAAGGCCAACTTCAACCCAAGTCCACTGACCCAGAGGGTAGATTCTTTAGAAAAGGCCATGAAACTCATATCTCAGAGAGTACTGCTCAATTTCAGTAGGTCGCTACTCAACTTTTGAATGGCCACACTCAAACCCTTGTAAAATTGAAATTCCAAATGGGCCAACTGGCTAATTCTTTGAGTGCTAGAGACAAGGGAATCTTCCCTAATCAACCTGAACCAAATCCTAAGGTACAAATCGTTCATAACACAAAAGGAAGTCCGGATCAAGTTAACTCCATAACCATACTCAGATCAAGAAAACAGGTTGATAGTAAGGTTAAGCTCCCAAAGGACATTGAGGGAAATCAAAATTCTTGAGTAAAAACCAAGGGAGAATGTGGAAATTGAGGAACAAAGTGTGAGCAACACTGAAAAAACTAGAGCCAATCAAGCAGAATCCAATCATAGCTGATCCATCACCTAGTAAATAATCTCATAGGACCTACATTCCCAAGGCACCATACTTGTAAAGGCTAGGTTCCGCAAAGTCAACTGCTCAGTTGGATAAAATGTTAGAAGTGTTTAAACTAGGGAGTGTTAACATCCCACTTCTTTATGCTATCCAACAGATTCCAGCTTATGTCAAATTCTTAAAGGATCTTTGTACCTTCAAAGGGATTACCAATGTGCCTAAAAAAGCTTTTCTAGCTTAACAAGCTAGCTCGATCATTTTTTGTTTAACCCCGATCAAATACAAGGACCCAGGGTGTCCTACCATTTCATGTCAGATAGGAGACTGTCACATTAAGCATGCCTTGTTAGATTTGAGGGCGAGTGTCAATTTGTTACTCTACTCGGTTTATGAACAAATGGACTTAAGTGAGCTAAAACCTACCCTGCAGCTTGTTGATTGATCTTTGAAGAAATCAAGATGAATTATTGAATCTAAATTGAGAAGTTTTACTATCCAATCGCTTTTGTAGTTTTGGATATATATACTGTGGTGAATACTAGTATACAAGTTTCAGTGATTTTGAAAAGACCTTTCTTGGCTACATCGAATGCATTAATTAATTGCTATAATGGGGCCAAGAAAATTTCTTTTGGTAGCATGACTACAAAACTTCAAAATTGCAATGTTGCAAACCAAGGTAGAGACATTGACCCTAATGAAATCAATTTTTTAAGGTCCATCCTTGAGGATTAATTTCTTCTTTTTTGAATATTGATGCCCTAGAGTTTCTGGAATTATATATGTCCCAATATTTTGATGATCCACAGTTAAGGAAGATAACAAATTAATCTGATGATATCCAAATAATAGAGCAACATTGGGAGAATGATCCTATTCTTCAGATTTCAGAGTTCGATACTTTGGAGTCTTTGAAATCCTGTATTAAATGTTTCATGAATTTTGATGATTCAAGTCTTCGAGAGATTGGTCATGCATTTATTAGGCCCAATTACTATTCTGAAAAATTGTCGGCAACAGAGAAAATGGTTTTTCTATGAAATCAAAGTCTGACACCTTAGATTCTTGTGTGACACCTTTTACCAATTCATATTCTAACAGTGCCAATGCATGTCTTATGCCCATGCCTGTGCCAAAGAAAATTGAGAAATATGATTTTGCGGAATTGATGGCATGGGAAGACCATGAATCATGTAGTTTTGAGTTGATCGATCTGCTTTTTGAACTCAAAGATCCATTTATAATTGAGGAAGTGATTTTCATTGTGGTCACAAATTCACCATATAAAAACAAATATGAGGACCTGTCACAACCCGAGCCCAAGAAACCAGGGATTAAGGAGAATCTCTAAGTGTGACACACGTATTCTCATATAATTCATACCTGGACTGAAGTCTAAGCGGAATTACACAAGGGATATTCACATACTTACACATGTGAGGTGCCTTTAACAGACATCTGTCCAAGCATTAATCATACGGAAGCCTATCAATATCTCTTATAAATTTTTGTTTTTCTCTAACAATAATTAAAAATTTCCAAAGTATCAATTTATGGAAACAGCACACAGTAAAATGCTTTTAAAGAAAAGAGTAACATAACTATATAACATAATATGACATGTGCAAGAGTTGAATAAGAGTAAGTATACATGTCTTTATAGAAAGGAAATGAGGTTTATGCACAATTATAAGATACACATTGTCCTAAAAAAAGGGGAATCATAAACTATGCATGAAGTAAAACTAATACAAAATGTCATGAAACCCTAATGAGTTCAAAACCTCAAAATAAAGGCCTGATTATGCCCGTGCTGTGTTCCGTAGGTAAATCAATCAAAGGACATCTATTATCCACTTATCTAGGCCTGAGGGAATCTCGTCTGTCTCCTCTCAAGTCTCCTTGATCTTCGTGAGATCGGGATCGGGATATAAGCCTGTAACACCATTAGATAACTATGAATAAGACTATTTAGCAAAGTATATATATAATTAAAGTAACATGCGTTGTGTCTAAAGGAATCATTAACAAGTAATTATAGAGGTCAATTTAGTAATGCATGTTGCGCATTAAGTAAAACATGATATAAGAATCAATTAAAATAAATACTTTACTATTTGGCTATTACATTTGCTATATCCTCCCTCTAGGGATCTTTACATTGAGAACACCAACCCTCTAGCCAAAGATACGATTGAATCTCTACGTTCATGAAGTCCAGAAGCTCTAAAGGCACACTGCAGCGCCATCATAATAATCTACTGCACTAAAATCAACCCTGCCGGATATCATAAGGCTGAAGCTGAGTAGAGCCAGACCGTTCGAATCATATAATTAAATTTGAGTAATTTGTGCAATTCATTTCATTGTAATATTTCATTCTTACTCAATTAGTATCAATATGAAACGTATATCAAGAAACGTTTAAAGTAGAATCAAATCATACTGTAATCATTTCGATTCCAAATCATTTCAATAATAGAATAAGCATTTCAATAATGGAAGGCAATCATAAAAATTCAATATGCTATGCAATTTAAATTAGTAGAATCAAGGTAATTTACAAGCCAGCCCTAATCTAGTTATCAATTGTTTCTAACTGTGCATGATGATGTAGTTTTAAGGTATATGATACACAGTTGTCTCTATTTGATGTTACATTCTGTGATGATGAGTGTATTAGAGTCCCTTAAATCAACATCCATGGGAAGGTGCTTAACAAATGAACAACGTTATATGAATGAGCTTTAGCCATCAAGACACTTCATGTTAAGTAATTTTCCATTGGGCCAAATGATTTGGATAAAGGATTCAAGAAACTAAGGTCCTACAAGGTCCTGAGACAGTCCTAATTAACCCTAGTTTTCAAGGGTCTTATGGCTTAGCCATGGGTGATCTACGGCTTAGCCATGGGCAGCCTATGGCTTAGCTATGGAATACATGGTGGCTTAGCCGTGTTTCTGTACACCGTTTGCCCGCATCCACAGCTTAGCTGTAAAAGAGCCTACAGTTTAGCCATACTTGGCCTACAGCTGAGCCATGACTTGGCTGCGGCTTAGCCGTAGTATAGTTCACAGCCTAGCCATATAAGGAATTATCAATTTTTGAGTCTCAAGTTTCCTAGTCGTAGTGCAACCTAGTTTCTCGATTCCCAGTTGTAGTACAACTTACAGTTTAGCCATAAGCTTCAGAAATTCTGAAGCCATTTCAACACAGAACTCTTTCCTTTAATCCATAACATTAGGATTCTGAGTGAATGTCTGCAGACCATTTTACTCCAATTTCTTTACTCCACTCAGTCATTTAGCATTTCTAATTCACACTTAGAATTCACCATTCATCAATTCCCAATTCAACCTAATTCATGCATTGAACAAGTTCAAGGGCCGGAAACAATACTTAGACTACAATAGACTTATAAGAATCACTGAATATCAATATGCATTCATCCATAATTATCTTATACTTGCCTTAGATTTTGTATTCAAGTATTACTCCTCCTCTTGGCTCAATTAGATAAGAAAAACCCATTACTTTTGGTCTTAGAATGCCATGCATGGAGAAAGAAGGGAGAGAATGAGTGCATGTATTAGAATGAGTCTCTTTGGCTCCATTGACTTCACTGAACAAAGAAACTTGTGAATGGTTATAAGATCTTACCAGGACAACAACTAGAGAGCTGTAGAGAGAGATGTAAACCACTATTTTTGAGTCCAACAGGTAGGGGAGGTAGAGAAGAGTTGGAACGAGGAAATGAGTGCTTGAAATCGTGCATGCAAGATCTATCTTGCTCTCGTTGATACAGAAAAAGAAAAATGGAAGAAGAAAAAGAAGAGAGTTGTTGTAGTTGTGAAAGATGAGAGAACCGATTGAGAGGTTTTTTAGCCCTTTCAAAACAAAGTTTTACAGAACTACAGGGAAATCCTGATTTCCCTTTATATTTCCAATTTGAGTCATTTGAGGGTCAAGTAATTCACAGAAGGTCAAATGCATTCAAGTCAAGTATGAAAGTTGATGAACTCAATGAGACGAATACGATGATATCAATATGATACATGTATAACGTAAAACCATGAAATCTAAAATTACAAAAAAGGTTTTTCATTTACCTAGTTAAGCTCAATATTGCTCAAACTGCCTATCCATGACCATAACTTGACCCATTAGTCTCAATTGGATAAAAGTAAACTAAATCTACCCTAATTAGAGATCAAACATCATTGTTTAAATTAATTCTATATTAATTTGCTAATATCATAATTAATCGTTAATCATGCTTAATTGGGATCGGAGTGTTATAGGTCCACACATTCACTGTGCATAATGATTTCTTTGCTAACTCTGTGCAATTATTCTTTGATGCAAACATGGAGGAAAATTTTGTTTGGGACCCAGATGGATCCACACGTGTACATTAGTTAGAGTAGATTTGTTTAGTGTTCTATGTTTAGTTGTTTTCCATCATTAGGTGCTTACTTTTGCATTTCCCTTCATCATTTAATTACTCCTCATGCTACTTCATTTATTTAGGTGTTACACTCCATGCATAACATCGAGGACGATGTTTAGTTTAGGTTGAGGGGTGAGAACAACCACGTTTGCCCATTTTTAAGCAAATATTTTTAAATTTATTTTCTTTTTATTCAAACATTTTTTTTACAGTTTTTCTTTTATTCTTAGTTTTTAGGTATTTTTTTTCAAAACTTTTAACTTTTAGGCTTTTTAGTGTGATCCTCAACAAGAAACAGAGTAGGATGCTATTGAGACAGGGAATCGCTGAGTAAGACCTTTGGTTTGCGACGGGTTGTATCAGTAGGCAAAACATTGATTTCTTGTTAAGGTGACCAATTCGTCTAGGAATCTGACGTTAAAAGACCCCATGTCGGTTCGGGGTGGACCAGTTTATGTTGCATTTTCTTTCATATCTTAGGTTATTTTATTTTTTCTAAAAAAATAGAGAGTTTTTAGGAAAAGGAAGCTTTCAAAGGAATTGAAGCAAATTGAAAATATATAAGGAATCTGGAATTTTCAAACTTTTGGAAGGAAGTAAAAAACAAAGTCTACTTTTTTTCTGAATGACAAAGCGTATTAGAGGATTGCTTAAACTTGTCTCCACTATAAATACTTACATTTCTTGAAGTTTAGATAGGAAGCTAAAGTGATTATAATCAGAATTTCTTTAAAGGATTCGATGAGAACCAGAGATTTAGTTTATATATATTTTTCTCTTGGTTCCTTAGAATGAATTAATTCGAGGAAATTGGAAATGGCTACCTTTTGTTTAGGGATCGGACTTCATCTCCTCATTCTTTTGCAAAAGAAAAAAAAGAAAAAAAGAAAAAAAAAGTTGTAACACTTGAACCCAACTTAATCGAGTTTAGCGACTAATTAATGATGAATTAGTTGTTGTTTGTGTTTTGCCTTTGTTTTGGTTTCGTTCCAGGTCATGGATAGATAGTTGGGTTGAGTTTTACCTATATTAGGTAGACATGAGCCCTTTTTTGTAATTTTAGATTTTATAAGACGTTGTCATTAATGCATCATCTTGGTGTCAACACGTGTCTTTTGTCGAGCTTGTTAACTTCCGTAACTGACTCGTATGTGAACGACCTCATTTGCTTTCGTTGGACTCTTAATTGACTCTAACTGTAATTCTCTTGAATGTTTGGACCTTTTCCAAATTTCTCTTATTCTTATCCTTATATAAATCCAATTCAAGCATCGACTCTCTCACTTTTCTCTTCTCTTTAACATTGGTTTCTTTCTTTCCTCTTCTCTTCATTTCTTCTCTTCTTGTTTCCTTCTCCTCTACGATCAAGTTTAGTAAAGGGAGAAGGCTTTGGCATCCAATCTGTCCATCCATTTCTTATTGTGAATTTGAGGTAAGCTTTCGGTTTTTGGTTGATTTCTTTTTCTTCATGTCAGCTACTATATGTGCTTAATGTCTCGTTCTATCTTCTTTTGCATGCATGATGATAGGAAGGTGTTTAGATGTCAAATTTGAGCCAAGGGACAACGCTTCACGTATTAGAACTCTTTTAAGGTAAGTATAAGTATGATTTGGATGAACACATGTTGGTACACCGTGATGGTTATTAGTTTCCTTCAATTTCACAAGTATATAGTGAATTACAGCCCTTGTGATGTAAGTTTCTTGCTTGGTTTTCGTCATGCACAGCAGGTTTCACTTCAGTCATTCTGTAACAAAATAGACTGACCAACCAATCGGGCTTTAGAGCAGACCGACCGGACACTCCAGAACCGAAATTCGACCGGTCGGGCTTCAGAACCGACTGATCGGCCTTGAAGCATTCTGTTTAAGGAGATTAAGCCTATACATTGAAAACCTTTTGCGTTCATTTCTCTTCTTCTACCTCTAACACAAACCAAGGAACCTTTGAGGCTATATTCCTAGGCCCCGTGGCTCATGAAGTATGTAAAGAAGTCCTTCCAGGGACCATTACAAAAAGGTAAGTATGGAATAGACCTTATAGGGCCTTCATATTAGAAGGGTAGGAACCCTTAACTTGCCCAGTGGAATATGAGAATCGCATGAATGGTCTTGAGGGCTGTGACGCATTTATGTGTGTTGTCTAGTGTTAAGCACTTCCCTATGGGTGTTGGTTTAAAGGACTTCGATACACTTTCCGAATACAGTGCAACACTAAACAACTGTGTATCGGATAACTTAAAACTACATCATCATACACGGTTAGAAATACTGAATGACTAGATTAGGGTTGGCTAGTAAATTCTCTTGATTCGATCAAATTTGTGTTGCATGACATCTTGAATGACGTTTTTATTGACCTCCACTCTTTTGTGTGGTTTGTATAGTCCTTGTTATGCCTTTGTTATAGTAAGTTTGATTTGTTTGATATGTTCTCACTTGAGTATTGTACGTATGATTGGAATGCATGATTCGGAAACGTATGATATATGCTCGATATGATATGCATGATTTACTCAAGTTCTAGTATTTCATTGACTCCATATGGTCAGGTACTACTCAGCCTCAGCTTTAGGACACCCGAAGGGGTTAAATTTGGCGTAGTATGTATGACACCATTGCAGTGAGTTTATGTCTTGGGGCTTCTGGACCCTAAGAAGCCGAGACCCATTCGTACCCTGGCTTGGTTGATGGTGTTCTCAGTATGTATGTAAGATCCCTTTTTTGGGAGCATAGGGCATATGTAGTAGCCATCTAGTTATGTACACATCATGTATACATTGATTCTGTTAGCATGTTTTATCTGACTACACGACTGCCTAGTATACGAAATTGAAACCTTATGATTTATCCCTTGTTACTCATTATGCTAGATACAACATGCGTTAACTTGTTGTTGCTTATACTTTGCTGAATCGTTGTATTCATGCGTTGTCCTTGGTGTTGCAGGCTCAGATCCCTCCACCGACCCTTCGTCGGTCAACCAGACTCCAAGAGAGACCCCAGATGCCCCATCAGGGCTAGATGGGTGGATGTGATCACTCCATTGGAGCGTGACAATGTCATACATGCATATAGGTCTTCCTCATTTTGAGATCTTAGTGGCATTTTGGGTTTATTCATGCTCTTTATATTTTGTATTTTGGCCCATTTTGTATAACTTTGAACCTTATGTAATCTTTTGTATATACATTATTTTGTTTTAGTGTATGTCGCTTGTTATGCAATGATACCTACAGCTTTTGCGTACATATATTGGCACGTGTGAATTTTTCTTGTGCGTGTGCATTTAGCCAGGGTCTAAGTGTATATACATGGGAGTACGTGTGTTACTGGTTAAGTTCGAACTTGACCCCCAATCTCCTGGGCTCGGGTTGTGACAAAAGTGTTATTACTAAGTAAGCAGTAAGTGAGAATTTTCGTAAAGAATAATGTTTTGTGACTAGTTTGAGTTCGTAGCGTTTTTAACTCGAGTTAGTAAGCCTGTATGGGTATGTTCATACCTAGTGCCCTAAAGCCATTTGGTTTAGGAGTTATTAGCCTAACCCTCGTTACACGGGTCAATTAGAAAGCTCAAGAGACCTTGGCATTACACAGTCACATGTGATTAAAAAGATGTGTGTGTGTGTTTAAAAAGAAAAAAAAAGAAAAAAAGAGAGGAATGGAGAAATTTTTTTGGTCCTCAACAGCAGAGTGAAGCCATCATAGTAGTGTTGAGAAGAGGAAATTTATTTTGGTTGGATTCTTGGGGGATTGGGCAGTTTAAAGGAAAATTCCTTTTAAGTGGCATTGGTATGGAATATTCAAAACTGATAGTAACGTATTCATTTTTCACAATACACATAAGCCTTGGTATGAATTTGAGAATTTTTTTGAAAATAGAATAGTGGACCAGATTTTGAAAAGTTTGAATTCTCGATCATTCTAGATTTTAAAAGTATTTGATAGAAGTGGATTTTCTTTTGAGAAATTTCTTTTACCATGTTACTTTTGAAAAGAATGTTTTTTTTTTTGAAAGATTAGAATTCCATATATCTCAATGAAGGAGAAACTATACAAAGTACAAAGGCCTCAATAGCTCAAAAAGAATGCAAGGAGAGATAATGAGAAGGAGAGCGCCCACCTAAAAAAAGGGGACCAAAGCTCAGAGGATGACCCCAATAGGATTGGGCGTTCAAGCATCTAGCAGAGAGGCACAATCATTTGAGTCTAAGCTTTTTTTTTTTTGGGGGGGGGGGGGGGGTGGGTGGGTGTGGAGAGTGACGCAACATAATCTTTTTCCTAAGCTTTCTTGTTGGATAGGAAACCCAAGCGAATGTATGAGAGTCAAACTCCTGAATAATCTTTAAAATCTTTCTGTAAGTAAAGTGAGCTTGCCAAGGGGATCGATCTGGATACTGAAGAGCTTCAGATATACCTCCTTCAACCTCAAGGCAGACTTGGTTTGATGAGTGTTGCAGACCATTTTGGAGAAATTCCATAATGCTCCGAGGAAAGTGGGCATTAGACTGCATGAAAACTAACACAGGCTATCTAGAGGGGTGCCACAGAATCCCTATACCACAGTCCTACATTTGGAAGAGAGAAATTCTCCACCCCAAGGCAATGGTAGGCTGTCTATGGTGGTGCAAAGGCCCATCAACAGAAGCTGGAGGGAAATTCCACCATTATTGAAACGGGGAAGGGAGGTGGGAGTGCAAATAGATAATGCTGCTTTGAATTTGCTAGATTGCATCAGTCAAGACTTGCTGTGGCCTCCTAAGTTAATGGTGAAAAATTCTCTTGTTCCTTTCTCTCCAAAAAGTCCAAACAAAGGCAGGGAATATGAGATGAGCTAAGCAGTCCACTCTAGCCGATATCCCTTGTAGGGCAGAGAGAGTATACCTTACTCTGTGAAGTAGAGGAAAGGGATGAGGAGGATGAAGCCCCACTCTCACCAGCAGCTCATTCCAAATCTCTTAAGAGAAAGGACAATGGGAAAGTAAGTGCTCAAGGTCCTCCCTATCCCCATTATGAAGAGCATAGCTCACATCATATTGAACTCCTCTGGACCTTAGGAAGGTTCCTGTTTTCAACTTGCCCAATAGGAACATCCAGGCACAAATTGAGTGCTTCAGGATGTGCCCCTTGAACCAGATGAAAGGAGCCCATTGAACATCAGGGAGAGCCGAGTAAGAGGTGACCAGCTAAACAGCAGAGGCAAAAGAGGAAGACCCTAACTTTGGACAAGTCCAAATGACTTCATCATTTAAAGAAGTTTCAGGCAGCAGCATCTGATAAATGAGCTGAGCAATATGGCTTAAAGACTGAGGCAGAAGAGGAGGGAGACACTAACCATTTAAACCCACAAACTAGTTCACTTTAATGTTCCTTCCCAAACCTAGCTTTGAAACAGCTCTGCAAGTTGTGAGGTTGATAATTTGACTTGTTGGAAGCCAAAGATCATGCCAGAAAATAGTGCTGTTCCCGTTTCCAATTAGGCGTCTAATATGGGGCATAGCCTACTCTAGCAACTAAAGAATAGACTTACACCCCCAGGAAGCAGCCATAGGGAAAAGGACCTCCCAAAAGGATCGATGTTTGAGGTATTTAACCTTCACCCAACAGATCCAACAACTTTGTTTTGAGGCAGCAACATTCCACAATTGGCAAAGAAGGCCTCCCTCATTTAGCTTTCTCAGAGGCGAGATACCCAGCCACCCTTTGGTCATAGGAGAGCATATAGTATCCCAAGAGGGGACTAGTTGCTCCAAAAAAACTTCCTTATAAGCTTTCGAGAGTGTCTAAAAGAGCTATAGGCAGTTGGAACACATTTGCCCAATGCATAAGGATTGTGGATAAAGTTGATTTGATAAGCTCGACCTGCCCTGCAAAAGACAAGACCTTTGTTCTCCATCTTGCAAGCTTTTGATGGATCTTTTCCAAAAGGGCTATGCAGTTTGAGAAAGTCAGCTTTTCCATAGACAAAGGGACCCCCAGGTACCGAAAGGGACTTCCCTTCTTCCATCTGGAGAGTGCTTGTTATGGTTTGCTTTACATAAGTGGGGGTGTTGGAGAAGAAAATGAGACTTTTATTCCAATTGACTGTTAGACTTGACATGTGATGAAACTGCTCAAGGAAAGTTTGAGTGTGCCTAGCAGCCTGGGGAGTGCTCATACTAAACAGGATCACATCATTCGTAAATAGCAAATGAGAAACCAAATGGCCAGCTTTGCAGTAGGGGTAGGGATAATCTTCGTTTTCACTAGAGTATTCACCTGAGTAGATAAGAATTCCATAATCAAAGTGAATAAGAAAGGGGAGAGAGGACAACCTTGCCTGAGCCCTCGTTTGCTAGGAAAGAATCCGTCAGACTGACCATTCTGTAAGGTCCAAACCCTAGATAATCATAATTTACAATAATTAATTTTGTTTTACCTTGATTAATATATATTTAGGCTAATTCAACTCAATCCCCTTGGGTTTGTTCATTGATAGGTAGTTGGGTTGGATTTAACCTTACTTAGGTAGTCAAGGACCTTTTTTTATTTTAGAATCTCATGGTTTTGCATCATCAAGGCATCATATTAATTGCATCGAGTGTGTCTCATCTTGAGTGTCATATTTCATGTTTGGCCCAACTCAATTTGGATTTATTTTCGCCCATTTGAAGCCCAACTGACTCAAATTAGAAATATAGGAAACTAGTGGGCCTATTTGCAATTTCCAGAAAACCCAATCATTTAAAAACACAAAACCCGCTTTGGTCTCTTTCCCCTTTCCTCATTTCTGCTATAGCAACGGTTTCCTCTTCTCTTCCATGCTCTCTTCCTCACCTTGTCTCCATTTTTGGGCAGTAGAAGCTTTGCATGCAAGGGTTTGAGCTTCTTTTTCTTCCTCTTTACTCTTTTTGTTCTCCTTCTTGGAATCTAAGGCCACATTTCCTTCCTTGTGATTGTAGAAGCCTTGAGGTAAGAAAACCCCATCACCATTTCAGTTCTTGGGTTCAATAGAGTCAAAGAAACTCAAGCTTGGATCATGCATGCCTCACATTCTCATTTTTCTCAATGCATGTCTATATCATCTTCTAGTGAAGCCTTCTCCACCACCAAACCAAAGGGCAAATTGATTTGGGTGAAGCACTGAACCAAAGGCAAGTATAAGGGTGGATATTCTCTACATGTATGGTCAATCTCTTGATTCTTGATGAGCTCTTTGCATGTACCAATTTACACCTTTTTTAATCTTTAATTAAGATTGTGTAAGATTGGTCTAAGTGTTAATTGATTGGGTTGTTGAATGAATGATACAAATGGATGGTGGGGAGACCCATGAATGTAGCATGGAGGTCTCTTTGGTGTTTGGTTGCAGGGGAGGTAGATAGGAGCAAAGAAGAAATCAGTTTGAAACTAATTATACCCGGAGCAGATTGCTTCAGAGCCGACCGGTTGGTCTTGAAGCCCGATTGGTCGAATTCTAGTTCTGGGAGGTGTCCGACCGGACGGACACCATACCCGATCGGTTGGGTACCAGAACTCTAGATTGGACAATTTAATTTCAAAATTTGATTCAAAGACTGACCATAGGGTTTTAAACCAACCTTACCTTAGAATCTTAAACATAACCAAGGACCAATTAGGGCCTTAGAAGTGGTACCTTACATCAAACAAATTAGCCCAACTGTAATTATATATTGAGAAGGAAGAGTGTGGAGTTGTCACTCATTTTCTCTTGGATTCTGGTTGTTTTCTGACATCACATCATGGGTGTTGGCATAAGAAGTGGTGTCCATTACTTATACATCGTAACACTAAGATTTTGGGAACACATTGACACCGGACATTTTATGAATACGTTGTATTGAATGACTGATGAAACACGGAATGTCTTAGTATAGGGTTGGCTAGTAAATTTCCTTGTTAACCTCTTAATCTAAATACATTTATATTGTAAGTAAACCTTGCCCTCAACATGATTTAATCATGTGACCATTCCTCTTAGTGAACTTTGAGGCAAAATTGGAGATGGAGCTTCTACTGAGAGTGAGCCCATGAGTCAAGATAGGTGTAGGTAAGGTTGAGTGGGTTCGAGCTCTGATAGCTCATTTAAGTATGCACTATTGATTATCAGTTACTCTGTTTGATCCTGATTTTATGATTGGTTACGATCTCAAGACTGATATACGTTTCTGTATAAGTATGAGTTGATCGCTATGTATAAGTATGAGAGTATGAATTCAGATCAGTCTTGATATATTAAGTCGGTACCACTTCGCTTGTACCCATAGGAGGTTCGATGGGACTGAATGAGGGTATTCAATATGTTACCTACTGCAGTAGTTATATGAAGAGTTGGTTGACGCTCTTAGGGTAGCTAGACGGTCCTGGCCTGATCGCTAGTGATTTCTCACAGTACGATATGCTGTCTTACTAGAGAGAAGATAGCCACGTGGATACCAATTAGTGTGATATTATCTTTATATCTATGATTTTTCATTCATGCTTATTCACCTGCACAACATGCCTAGCTTCTGTTATTGCTCTCTTTTAATAATTATGTTGTTTTAATCTTAATTGTTACATCATGATAGGCTTATGTACCCTTATATTTGCTTGATTGTTGTGTTAACAGTGCTACTCTTGGTGTTATAGGTACGGAACCCAGTGTCGGTACGGCAGTCGAAACGCCCTCGGAAAGAACCATAGCGGTACCTCGGGATAGAGACAAGTGGAACGAAGATGATATCTCTTATTAATCATCCTCCACACCGCGTAATAGGGTTCTTTGGGTTATTAGTGTATAGCCATGGTTTGACTTGTAATTGATCATGTCATTATCATCTTGTATTTTGTTTATGTCTATGGAACCTTTGTACCATGTGCATGTGGATGGGTAATTAATAGATTTGGTTATATTAATGAATTAGTGAATGTGTTATTAGTATCTATGATATGTACAGGTGAATTCTCTAGGTTCCGCTTTTTATTGAAATGATTGATATGTGTTTACGGATCTTCCTCACAGTACTTGTGGAATCACCCTTGTGGCAGTTTGTATGAGTCTTAATATGGCACGAATTGTCATGGGTTACGTCGCACTCGAGATCCACTATAAATCCCTAATTCTTGGGTTTGGGGTGTGACACATTCACTAAAATCGAGTAAAAAGGGCCTCTGACACAAGCCATGATCCAGCTTATAAAGGTGTAGGGGAATCCCATCTGCTGCGTAGCATAAGACAAAAAGTCCCAGCTGATACTAGCATAAGCCTTTGCAAGATCCAACTTTAGGCACATGCAAGGTTTTCCTCTTTTCATATGGAACCAGTGAAGCAAATCCTGAGCAAGCAGGATATTGTCACAAATGGATCTCCCTGGGATGAAGCTAATTGGGCAGGACCCACTAGCTTAGCCATAAGGGGTCTTAATCTTCCTATTAAGATTCTGGTGATAATCTTGTAGAGCTCATTTGTAAGTAATATGGGTCTATTCCTCTTTGGGGTGAGAGCATTTTCCAGCTTGGAGACTAGAACTATGAAAGTGTGTTTAAGATGCCCTAGAAGCTTGGAGGAGAGAAAAAAGTCTTGGATGGCATCACAGACATCCTTTCCAATAATTGGTTAGCAGACTCTGTAGAAGTGGGCATTAAACCCATCAGGGCAAGGAACCTTATGGAGGTTTCTTAGTTTAACAACATATTTAATTTCATCAACTGTGACTGGGGTCCCTAGCTGATGGATGTCCTTAAGTGACAGGCGAGTGGTAGGTTGGCAGTTGGGAGCAAGGAAGTCCCTTCTATGACTAGACCACAGAACACCTCTAAAATAGTCCACAAACACTTCAACAATAGCATTCGGGTCTCAGTGCTGAAGGCCACTTGCATCATTGATAGTGAAGATAAAGGCTGAAGCTTGATGCTGTCTCATTAGCCGATGGAAATACTTGGTGCTACTGTCCACAAGATTAATTGCTTGGTCTTTAGATTTCTGCTTAAGTCTACTCTCTTCCAGCCTTAGCACATGGTCCAAAGCTATTTGAGCATTCTTTCATCCATCTATAACTGAAGGTTGGTAGGGTTCATCTGAAGCTTTCTCTGAATAGAATCTAGCTGCATCTGAGCTATCTGAATCTTAGTGGAGACAGAGAGTTGACCCTTCAGCCATTCTTTTAGTTTCCCTTTCAAGCTCTTAAGCTTTGTGACCACCCTAAACATAGGGGTTCTTGAGATCTCCAAACTCCAAGAGTCCCTAACAATATAAAAAAAGCCATCCATTCTAGTCCAAAAATTAAAGCACCTGAAAGGAGCTTTGCACTGCTAGGAGGCTTGAAGGTTGAACAGAAAGGTAGAACGGTCAAATAATCTAGATGGAACAACTTCACAATTGAACGGTTTGAAATGGAAAAAGATGAATTTCCCAACCCTCTATCAAGCTTGCTGGCAATTTTGGAAAGCCCTGTGATTTAGTCAGCATGAAGAATTGCCCAGCCACAAGGATGTCCTATAGGTCGGCTTCATCCATATAATCATTAAACTCCATCATGTTTCACACATGAGGGGGCGCCCCCCTAATCTTTTTAGAGGGCCACCTAACTTGATTGAAGTCACCCCCAACAATCCACGAAGTGTTGTCAGGGATAGAGCGGGAGTATTCACTAATTTTCCCCTAAAGATCTCGACGCATGATAGAAGAATTTGCACCATAGCAGATAGTGAGGAAGAACTAGCCTTGAGGAGAGAAAACCTGACAATGAATTGTCTGATGAGAAGTGTGAAGCACTTGAAGAGAGAAAACCTTCGGGTCCCAAAGGAGCCAAATCCTTTTTGTATTCCTTATCTCCATGTTTGATGCTTCCATCCAGTGATTTGGGGCCACCCTGAGCTGAACCAAGTAGCTTGAAGAGGACTTTATTTTGGTATCTATAAGACTTACTAAGCAAAGCTTCAACAAATTAATTTTATTTCTTATATCTTCTTGCATGGGAGATCTATTCATCCCCCTGACATTCCAAAGAAGGAAACTCATTTTACAATCAGATTAAAAGGAGGGTTACCTCTTATCTCAACTCTTTGTTTTGGCAAACGACCCCTAGCTCTTGAAAAGGAAGCACCCGAATTCCCACCAGAAGCTTCCCTTCCTGAAGGAATAGGAAGACCTTTTGGTTTGGTAGTTACTGCTTCTTTAAGTCTTTTAGGCAGAAGATTAGCCTCCTCCTCATGATGATATATGGCAGCCCCCTTCATTTCATCACCAAGGAATAGTATTCTGTAGCTCAATAAGGGGTAAGTCATAGTTTCCTTCCAAGTTTACGAGGCATTGAAATCAATTTTCCTGATCCGGATTTGCCTCATGTTAAGCAACTTCCCCAATAGCAGCTTGAGGCCGTGCTACATTATTGTTTTCTTGGTCTTCCTCAGAGCTCATCTTTGCATCAGGTTTATTTTGCTTTGGCACCCACACCTATTTCAGCTTAGGCCTCATGGCACAGTTCACATCAGAGTGGTTAAATGTTTTGCATTTCTAGCAGGGTGAAGGTCTTCAGTCATATTCAACTCTTTGTTAGAAATAATCTCCCTATATTCCATTGTGATATCCGTAGGGAGAGTGGAATGGACATTGACCTCCACACAGACTCTAACATAGGAAATCCTAGTGCCATTAGCTGCAGCTTTGTCTATATATAGAGGTTTTCCTATTAGGCATGCTATCTTATTGAGGCCAGACTTTGAGTGAAAACAGAAGTTGAGATTGGGCAGCTTAATCCACAGAGGGATAACCTTAAAGTCACATCTTTGCATAGAGATAGCAATACTCCAGCATTTTAGAACGAGGGGGGGGGGGGGGGGGGGTGACCCTTGACCACCTAAGGACCCTCTTCCAAAACCTGCTGGCTTTGTTCATAGGAGGAGAACTTGAACAAACAGAACCAATCTTCCATAGTGTAGATCTGGAAATCACAGTGTTTCCAGGCTCTTCCCAAAGCTGCTTTCACAGTGAAATAATTTGGTCTTTTCCCAATGAAATATCTCACAAGAGAATTGTTCCACATCTGGGATGCCTCATTGACATCTTCCTTTTAAAGGGTAGCTTTATGCTCATCTTGACTAGAAGTTGGGATGTTATCCAAGGACCGATCATTTTGTTTAGAACGAATGAAAAGCGATGACCATGATATAGGTTCCGAGTTCTGAACCTCATGGTTCTTTGAAGAGGGGCTAGCATCTTTAGGCAAGGTAAGGTTTAACCCATCCCTTTTGGATGTTGTTTTAGCAACTGCATTCTAATCTTGGTTTGCCTGCTTACGGGATGAGGACCCAACTTGAGATTGAGGACTAGAAGCTCTCATAAAAACTACAGGAGGCAGAGATGTAGCTGTGGCTGATTGCTGAAGGAATGTAAGGGGGAATGTAGCACCCGAAGAGATGTGAACATCATATAGGCTTCCACAAAACATGGGATCCTGGCTAAGATGAAGGGATTCAGAGGCAGATCTATCCCCATCCCCCAGATCAGATCCACATTACATACCTCCTTCAAGCAAAATAGGGTTGGCATCATTGTCCCTACGGCCCATTTCAGGTTGTTTTGCAACCTGTAGCTTGGCTTCTTGCAAGATATCCGGTGGCAAGTTAGACGGTCGGTTTGCTTCTTGATTTTTCTTTCGGGCCATAGCAACAATGGTGATCTGGTCTTCCCGATCATCAGCAAATGCCCGTAGTTGCCGTAGATGGAATTGTTCAAGAGATTTCTGTTGTTAATGAGGTTTGTCAGGGGGCTTGGGGTTTGGTAGGCCCTTCTTTCTACCCACCATTTAGCTTGGTGGAGGAGGAAGATACAGCTACCGCCAGGGAGAGAAATAAACGGAAGTGGGTATATTCACTGCAAACCCTTACAAGGCACAACTCGTCTACTAGGGGGAACTTAGGGGTTTAAAGACTTGTTACATACACTAAATGCAACCGAGAATACTAGCAATAGTGGTTTTCTTCTTCATTTTTACTTGTTTTCTTAGAGTAAGTCAAAGAACTTCAAATTTTTCGTTCGCAACTTTTCTAAGGGGCTAGCAAAATGCTGGTTAGGGGGTGTGCTAAGTTTATGAATTTACATATTTCTACATCATTTTATGATTGATTAGTAGTTTAATTAGGCGAATTGCATAACTATTCATCAAATTTCATCATTTATTGTGTTTTCACGTACAAACTTGAATTTTCATATTTTTCACACACTTTCTGTATTAATTTAGAAATTTACATTTTTTCTCCGAAGAGTCCAAATTAGAGTAAAACTCTATCCAGATGGGTTCTGTTTCAATGTGGGCACTTCAGTATTTTATGGGTTCGCTTAGAATGTGTAGGAAGATGTGAACAAATTATGTGGGGGCACACTGCACAAGAAATTTGGAACATTGGCTTTCTGAGGTGTACACACATGCTTGGATGGTGAAAGGGGGATCTCACTCTCAAGTTATTGAAAGAATTCAATTTGAATCAAGAAAACAAAACTAAGGCGGAGAAAATTCAAGAAAAGGAAAGTCAAAGAAGAGAAATTAAAAAATGAAAAGTTAACCTACTTTTTTTTTTGGACAACACAGATTAAAACATTCATAACTCTCAAACTGAGTATCAGATTGGATAATCTACCTACTGTTGGAAATCTTTTTTCAAGTAGATATCCAAAGAATCTAAGATTACATCAATCGAAGCTGTAACGACAAAATTATGGCCTCGGGAAGTTGACTCTGTATTTTTAGACAAGATTGCAAAAAAATTAAAAACTTTTTCCCTATTACACACCTTTGGGTGGGGTCCATTTCTGCTCAAGTGAATTACATTGAAGATTAAAAAGGGATCCTATAATGTGCATTAGAATTTATAAAAGGTGGGCCCATTCTAAGTTACTCAAATCCAAAAATAGAAAGTTTGTGTGTAGAGTGTTTTTCCAAACATGGAAAGCATAAAAAAAAAATCTCTCACTCCTTGCCAAATCTTGCTTAGTTGTTGGTCAAGGAGAAGACTTACCAAATATGGAGAATTTTACTACAAAGAAAGACCAAAGTTTAGAAAAAAGAGTAGCCACAAACCCTATAAATCCAAGCCATTGAAGGATCATCCCCTCTTTATGCTCTCTCTTTGTCTCTCTCTTTTAGCCACTATCTCTCCTCTTTCCTCTACTTCTCTTCCTCCTAATTTTCTATTTTTACTTTTAAGGTATTTTTGGCATCTAGTTCCAAGAAATAGGAATTTAGAAGAGAGATTCTCGGAGATTGAGTATTGTACAAGAATGCTCTTAATGAAACTTTTGATGAAGATTTTGGCAATGTCTGACTTATCCTTTGGCTCGCAACACACATATGAAGCTATGTAAATTTTTATTTTAATTCATGTTCTCTTTTAAATGAATGCTCTATTAGAATAATAGAAACATCTTTATATCTTAGGTAGCCTCTGTTTTATTTCTAATGAAAATAATTTGATAGATTATGTTTAGAACTGAGATCCTTTGATAGTTTATGCTAATTAATTTGATAAGTCATACTTATGATTTTTCATTCTTTTATGAGGTGAATGAGGTATGGGTGATCATTTTATCCTTTTTATTAAAATTAGTTTTTACGAAAGACAAATCTTCCAAATTAGAAACATTGATTTATTTCTGATCTGAGTTATTTTTAGACAAAGAATAAAATAATTGCTTAATTGGATTAATTATCTTACTTAATGCATTCTGGATGCTCTAATCTATTTTCTTCATTGGCTTTTTACTACTTTCAATTGCATCAAGTTTTTTATATTCTTAGTTTTATTTCAACTCAGTCTTTTAATTAAAAGAAATTTAAGATTTTTTATTAAAAAAAGTTCATAAGTGCTCCTCGTGGGATCGACTTGTATTTGCTACAGTCTTGACAAGAGAACTGTGCACTTGTAGTTCTAAGTATATTAATTAAATTCACATCAATTGACATTATAAATACCATATGACTTCTGAGTGAAGATTAAACTGAGAGTGATTTTGTAATTTCGTATGGTATCTGAGCTTTTGTTTGGCCTTGCTGCCCTCTTCCCACAGATCCTGTAAGTTCATCTACAATGGCAGATTCATCATCTTCCACATCCATCTCCTCTTTCTCAAGCATCTCCTTGCCCACTTATAACAGTCAAAGCTTTTTGCCAATCAAGTTGTCTTCAACCATCTATCTCTTATGGCGATCTCAGTTTCTACCCATTATCATGAGCTATGATTTGATGGGATTTGTAGATGGATCTACTCCATGTCTACAGCAGTTTCTCCCTGCTGACAAGGATAGACAGACAAGGATAAACACATTAAAATTAATCCGGACTATATGGCTTGGCATCGCCAAGATCAGCTATTGTTAAGCTGGCTCATTTCTTCACTAATTGAAGGCGTTTTGGCCCAAACTGTGGGTTTTAATACCTCAAGTGAGGTCTGGAATCACCTTGCCTCTGTCTTTCACCTTGCCTCTGCCTATGCAAGACATTCTTAAGCCCGTATCACGCAGCTACGTCTTCAACTTGAGACGTTGAAGAAGGGGTCTGATCCGATGTCAGAATATTTATTGAAAGTCAAGACTATAGTTGATCAACTTGCTATAGTTTCCAAATCAGTTGCTGATGACGACCTGGTTCTATGTATCCTTGGAGGTGTTGTTCTCGAATATTGTCCCTTCGTAACGTCCATTGCTACACGTGGCAATCCTATTGAAGTCTTTGACTTACATGGTCTTTTATTGAGTGAAGAAATCCGCATCAATGCTGCCCATTCTGAGATCTCACCAATTCAACTGCCAATGTAGCCACTAAAACGGGCCCCAATAATTAGTCCCACAATAATGTTGGTAGAGGTTCCAATAATAATAGAGGCAGGGTCATGGTCAGTCCAACAGGGGCAAGGGTCGTGGCAATCTATTTGGCTCAGGATTGTGGCCAGTCGGCACCAACTTATCCTCAACAACAGAATTGTCCCCTATGCTAAGTCTGCAATAGGACTGGTCACACAGCCCTTTACTGCCATCATCGCTTCAATAATACCTTGCAACCTGAAGCACACATGTCTAGTACCTACTATACTACTCCATCTGAGATGTGGTATCTGGACTCGGGGACAACAAATCATATCACATCAGATCTTTCCAACCTCTCCATTCAGGATGAATATCATGGCAATGACACTGTAAGAGTGGGCGACGACCTGGGTTTGCCTATAAACATATCGGTGCTTCTCATTTTCATGCAAATACATCCTCCTTTTTACTCAAAGATATTCTACATGTTCCCACTATCTCCAAGAATTTATTATCTGTGGCAATAATGTGTTTTTTGAAGTTCATCCTCATTATTTTTCTATGGAGGACCGCACAACGGGAAAAATGCTTCTACAAGGGCCGAGTAAAGGAGGACTCTATCAATTGGAATATAGTAAACATAGTAGTAACATTAGCCATCAAGCAATAAAGAGGTACTAGTTGGTGAACGGACCTCCATCGCACAACGGCATAATCGACTTATCATCTGGCATTTAGCACAGTTAGACACATTCTTTCGTGCGTGGCCTTCCAGTGTTCCAGAATGGTAGTCCAAGTGTTAGGTCAGCATGCCAGAAAGAAAAATCTCATAAATTATCTTTCTCAAAAGAAGCATCTCCAAAAGCACTAGTCGTCTTGATCTCATTTTCTCTTATGTTTGGGGTCTGGCCCCGATGCTTTCTCATCAAGGACATCGATATTATTTTCACTTTCTAAATGATTTTACCAAATTACTTAGATATTTCCTCTTCTTAATAAATTTGATGTCATAAATGTTTTTAAGCATTTTGAAGTCCTTGTTGAGAATCTGTTTGATCGACATATATACCTCCAATCTGATTGGGAAGGTGAGTTTTGGGCACTCTCTGGTTTCCTTAAATCATGTGGCATTTTACATCGGGTCTCTTGCCCACATACACATGAACAAAATGGCTCTGCAGAAAGGAAACAAAGGCACAGTAGAAACTGGACTCTCCTTCATGGCACGTGGTTTTGTTCCTTTAAAATTTTGGAACCATGCCTATGAACCATGCTTATGAACCTTCATGGCGCGTGGTTTTGTTCCTTTAAAACTCGATGATGATGTGGAGCCTACCTACTTCTCTCAAGCATCCAAATCTCTACAATGGCCCACAGCGATGTCTGAAGAATTAAATGGAACTTGGGTTCTTACCCAACCACCACCAATCAGCAAAGTTACAGACTGTAAATGGACTTCTAAAATCAAGAGACGTTCTGATGGCTCCATCGAGCGTCACAAGGCTCGTCTAGTTGTAAAAGGCTATAGCCAGCAGGAAGGCATTGACTATCTTGACACCTTCAGTCCAGTTGTTAAACCAACAACTATTTGGACTACTATCTCTATAGCCATTTCTAAGGGCTGGGCTATCTGACAACTTGATCTCCAAAATGCTTTCCTTCATGGACACCTCAATGAAGAAATTTATATGACACAGCCAGTAGGATTTATTGATGATCAATATCCTCAATATGTTTGTCGCCGCAAAAAGTCACTCTATGGCCTTAAATAGGCTCCTAGAGCCTGGTTTCATAGGCTAAGTTATTTTCTTCTTGAGATTGGATTTACAGGCTCCAAGACTGTCACTTCTCTTTCCATTTATTGACATGAGGGGGCAATAATATACCGACTCATCTATGTGGATGACATCCTTATAACTAGAAATAAATCAAGTACAATCTCAATCCTTCTCTCTAAACTTGTGTCTGAGTTTTTCATTAAGGATTTGAGACCGCTGCATTATTTTTTAAGTGTGGAAGTTATCCCTCATAAAAATGTGATTCTTTTATCTCAACAAAAGTACATTCTTGATCTTCTTCAGCGAACAAAAATGATTGGCGCCACACCAATTTCCACACCCATATCTTCTACTACCAAGCTCTCTGTTACAACGAGTACACCTATGGAGGATGTCACACTGTATCGAAGCACCATTGGAGCTCTTCAATATGTCACTCTAACCAGCCCTGACATCTCCTTTGCAGTAAATAAAGTATGTCAATTTATTAATCAATCCACTGATGTCCATTGGGCTGTAGTCAAATGTATTCTTCACTACTTTAAGCAAACAATTGGTCATGGCCTTCAATTTAATAAGTCTTCATTACATTTGGCGGCCTTCTCTGATGCTGATTGGGCTGGTTGCCCCGATGATTGCAAATCTATTGGTGGTTTTCTCAACTTCGTGGTTCCTAATTTGATTGTTTGGCAATCCAAAAAGCAACAAACTGTAGCCAGATCAAGCACAGAAAGTGAATATCATGCCCTTGCCCGAACTGCTGTAGAACTCACTTGGCTTCTATCACTACTACATGAAATTGGTGTTTTTTTGTCAAACTCCAACCGGTGCAACAATGTTGGTGCTATCTATTTATCTGCTAATCCTGTATTTCATGCTTAGACAAAGCACATTGAAGTTGATTTCCACTTTGTTTGTAATAAAGTGGCCAAGAGTCTCCTTGAAGTTCGATTTATCTCCACCAAAGAACAATTAGTAGATATTCTGACTAAGGGCTTATCCACTAATCGTTTTGTGTATCTTCGTGACAAACTTAACATCCATCTATGGCCGTTAAGTTTGAGGGGGCATGTTAAAGAATTATGACTGGGTCAGCAAAGATACTGTTTGTGACTCAATCTTATCTCGTGAAATATGAAACCCATAGTGTAATGACTCTTAAGAATGATTTGTTGGCCATACCCTAATGCAGAAATTTTGCAATTACTCTATGTAATTCCTCCCTTGACGGTAGGGACGAATTTACTATAATTTGTCTCAACATTATAATTTCCATATGATTCCCATGTGAAGATTAAACTGAGAGAGATTTTATAATTTCATATATACATGTATATCAGGATATTCTAGAACATAGATTCCTATTCAAAAAGTGCATAAAAGGAAATTAAAATCTAAAAAGCTTTTTATTTAATATTACAGCTGAACTTTGAAGAGCAGTCCCTACAGCATAATATGCCCTTTCTCTTTTCTTTTCCTCCTTTTTGTCTAAGGAAAGGAAAAGGGAAGATAAGAAAGGGCATTAACTTCTAATACAACTATAGGTGCAGAAAGCAAGACACAAATTCAAACACAACTCACACATGTGAAGTAAAGGAGACTCACACATGTGAGGAAACAAACACAACTCATTGAGAAAAAGAAGAAAAAAAAAATAAAACTATAGCCGTGGGAAAACAATGCCTCATCCATGCCATGCTCACTTCTTTCCTTCTTTCTTCTTCTTCTTGTCTTCCTCCTGCTCATCCTCTAGAAGGAATCCTGACACAGGTAAGGTCCTTCCAAGCCCTGTATAGGTCTTGAAGTTGATTTTCCCAGAAGCTGGATCGCTGATGTACATATCCGAAATGGGAACCCAGATGAGAAACTCCTTGCTCTTTATACCTGTTATCTTCCTCATCTTATGGTATTCAGAGAATGCGGTGATCTCAGTGTCGTAGGAGACGGTACTTCCAATCTTCTTGAATCGGTGCTCAGTTTTCTCCTTCTGCAGGGTCCACACGAACCCGGCCTGGCGGTTGTAGCCAAACTCAATGATGTCATTGAGACGCAGGATGCCGGTTGGGAAGCCCAGCTCTGCCTGAAAATCTATGATTTTCTGCTTGTAGATTTCATGTCCTTTGTAGATTTCAGCATTCTCACGGCACTTGGCAATGTCTTGGGCCATATCTGCACTTTTTTATGGATTGGAAAAGGTTTTGAGTACAAGAAGAAAAGAGAGATGGAATGATGGAGGTGAAGAGGGTGTGTGAGGGTATTTATAGGTGCTCTGATGCTCTGGATTGCAGAGAAAGGATCTAACTTTTTCTTTTTTTAAGGAGGGGGTGCAAGAAGCTTTACTTTATTTTATTTGGAATGAAGCATTTTCTCAGCTATCTATCTACTGTTTCATAGGAACGACAGCTCCTTGGAAAATTCCCACCATCTATCTACTAAAAGATGTATCTGCTAAAGGATTGAATGGTCTAATGAGGCTTTTGCAGGGCCCACCTTATGAAGAACGAGGAACTGGAATAATAAAATGAAAATGTTTTCGCAGGTCTCATGCGGCCATTCAATGCATTTCTTCTCAAAACGGGGAAACAAGTGTATAACAAGGAGGAGAAGAAATATGTGCTTTGTGATGGTGTGGTTCTCGCTCCTGACTTAGAAATTACATGCATATTGCATAGGAAATTTTTTTGGTAAAGATGCATATTGCATAGTTGTTCATCATAGGATG
The DNA here is from genome assembly GCA_037013555.1 of Sextonia rubra. NCBI lineage: Eukaryota > Viridiplantae > Streptophyta > Magnoliopsida > Laurales > Lauraceae > Sextonia > Sextonia rubra. The sequence goes on from JASUAD010000011.1 coordinate 17,151,434, forward strand.
CTCGATCTAATTTGCTTGAGGATCTTTTGAGAGTTACCTGTGGGGAAAAGAATTTTGGCATAATTACGAATATAAGAGCCTGAATGCAAGAGGCTAAAACACAGTCCTGAGTCTGTCTGAACTCAAAATCAAACAAACCCATACCAATTTTCTCTCTTGGTCGAGTCATGTGGTCAGATGCCACCATCACAAAGTCAATATACCTCCTAAAGTTGGCTGGTAATAAAATCTACCATTTATACAGCTGCTTAGGGTAGTTGGCAACAAACACTAAAATGGTCTCTTTGGGGAGGTAGGGAAACCATGACTTGAGCCCTAGTTGGACTGAGGAGAAATGTACTCTTGTTGGAATATAATATAGGAAAACCTTTGCATTTATGCTCACGATAAGGAGAGTACCATGTGCCAAAATACATAGTTGCATTAGCAGACCTATGGAGTGTTGAGACTTCTTCCTCTCCTTTCAAACAGGAGTAGAATGGGAGCATGCAATTTTGGTCTTCTCCGCTTTGCCCCTCCTCAATTTTTAGTTTTTCCATTTTTGCCCCTTTTCAATTTTTTTTTGTTCCTCTTTTGGTAGATGATGGAGCTTTAGAGTACTAAGGCCAGTGATGTCATTCATTCTTATCAAGAAGATAACTCATCAAACTACTTTTTCCATTTTTTAATCAAATCTCTCAAATATGTTTCTTTTTACTAGGGTTTTTTTTTAAATCTCTTTCTTCTAGCCAAATCCAAGTAATTTTATTCATCTTTTCCTGTAGCCCTTTTTCTCATATTTCTTTTCTTCTTTTTCTTTTTCTTCCTACTGGGTGTATGATCCCAAGCCTCTCAAGTTTGACTCCTTTTTTTTTTTTAGTACTGACAGAGGGTGTCCTAGCCTTTTGGGTCGAATTAATCAAGTTTGGCATTTATTATATTTGCACATTTTAAAGATTTAATCGTTTAAACTATCATCAAATTTTGAAATTTAAATTTATATCCAAATTAAATTAGATCAACCTTAAATCTTAACTAAGAAATTCCACATGGCTAAAACTAGAGGTGCAAGATTTTCTACGCCAATTATATACGTAAAGGTTCCATCATCCTTAACATTTTTGTCTAAATAATTAAAGATTTAAGTTGTTAACTGTTAGAAGGTGTGTATCTTAGATAGCAATTCTAATCAACTATAGTAAGAATACATGAATGAAGAATGAAATGAACGAATGAACTGGTGACTATGATTATTCAAACAAAGCATGTAACTGTTCGGAACAGTGATGTGATTGTTCAATCCATCCAGTGATTGTTTAGTCAAACGATGCACCTCTTTGGAAAAAATATGACTGTTCAATGTATTGTAGCTTTTGGCAAAAAGGTATATATGGGTGTGGGCCAACCCGACTCGACCTGACCCAACCTGGCTTGGCCTAACCGGCCAATTGGATGGACGATGGAGGTGGTGGTAGTCCGTGCATGGGTTAAACCCATGTGGTCTACACAGTTCTTCCGGGGAAAAATATGGGTGCCCCTTAGGGCCCAACTGATGCAGTCTAAGCCCCACAAGTTGTCCATCTTCAAGTTAGATTAAGATTATATTATTTTTATTAGTAAATTTCTAATTAAATTGTTACTAAAAAAGTTTCTATTAATAGCTTAGGATTTGCTTAGGTATTAGACATTAAGTTTGTTTTTATAAATGGCATTATAGATAAGGCATTCTCAGACTTAGATTGATTAATAGAATTGAGTTTTATCTCTGAGAGGTGCCTCCTCTTGCGTTAAAGTCTTTTGACGATTTGAAGTATCTTTGGATACTTGCTTCGACCCCCTTATGCAAGCTCTAACCCAAAGCTAGGCCCCACGAGTGGTCCCTCTTCAAGTTAGATTAGGATTATATTATTTTTATTAGTAGATTTTTAATTACATTGTTATTGAAAAAATTTTTATTAATAGCTTAGGGTTTGCTTAGGCATTAAGTTTATTTTTATTATATATATGGCAATATAGAGAATAGATTATCAAACTTGGATTGATTAATAGAATTGAGTTTTATCCCAGAGTGGTGCGTCCTCGTATGAAGAAATCTTTTAACGATTCGAAGTGTCTTTGAACACATGCTTCGACACCCTTATGCAAGCCTATCCCCAGTGCCTACATCAGTTTGGTATTAGAGCTGAACGGTCATCATGGTCATCCAGCGTAACCCTCTATCCCCATTTCCACCTTCTGATCACCATCTTTATCCCTTACTCGCTTGTAAAACACCTCATCCACCTTTGTCAATACCTTCAAACCCACACCTTGTCACCAAAACCAAAACCCGGAGAAATCGGTAACGCCCTCAAAAGTGCCTAGACGTCGACCCTTAAAACCCCCACCTCCACTTTGGCAGTCCCAACGACTTTCGAATCGTCCAAAAAAAAAAAAAAAAAAAAGAACCCCAAAACAGCCATCCCAAACCAAAACCCTATCTTGCTGAATCCTCCCGTCTGTAATACTCCGCCCCAAGCTAAGCGTGATTAGCGAGTAATTAATTATGATTACAAACTAATTATGTGGTTTTCTTTAATTCGGTTTTAGTGGGCTAAGTTCAGGTCATGGATAGGTAGTTGGGTTGGGTTTACCCTTACTTAAGTAGACTAAAGCTCTTTTTTGCAATTTTAGCATACTTGTTTTCATGGTATTTATGCATCATATTGACATCAACACGTGTGTCTTGTTGAGTTCGTTAATTTTCGTAACTAACTCGAGTGCAGTAGACGTCAATTGCTCCAGTTGGACCCTCATTTGACTTATATTGAAAATTCAATAGAACTATAACTACTTTTTTTATAAATTTGAAAAATTGTCTTATATATATAAGGATGAGCACCGACTTATACGATGCTTATCCTCTTCCTCTTTGTCTTCTTCTTCTTTCTTCCTTCTTCCTCTCTTCATTGTTTCCTAATCCCAACCCTCAAAATTTCCAACCGACAAATTAAGGCCCTACACTCCCTCTCGGCATTCCCCTCCTCCACCTTCGACCATCCCAACTTCGGCGAGAGCACTAAAAAAAAAAAACAAGAGACATCAAAAAGAAAAAGAAAGGGAAAAGAGGATCTATTAAAGAAAAGCGTATTTGGTCGTCAACCTCCATCAATCCATCGCCCGCACGTCACACGTCGGCTCCCCATTGGTAAAATCAGCACCTAAACCGTCAGCCACCACTCACCATCGCCACTGTTCGCAATTGCCATCGTTAGCCAGAGCCATCACCTTTTGCTCATCATTGCAGAGCCTCCTCATCTTTGTGGTTCTCCCACTTCTTAGTTTGGATAACGCAAGAGAACCCAAAAAAGGGGTTTTTTAAGCCCTCCCTTCTTTCTCCTCATCATCATCATCAAAGCTTTATCCCAACTATATCAGGGTCGGCTACATGAATTCTGTTTCTCCATTTCGTTTTATTTTGAGTCAAATCTTTCGATAAGTTAAACTTCTTCAAATTTGAATTAATGACTTCCATTCATGTTTTCTTCGGCTTGCGGCTACCTCTTGTTTGGCCATCCACCTGTATATCCAAACATTTTCTCATCGGTGCCATTACTAGCCTATGCTCAACATGCCCAAACCATCTTAAACGGGTTTATCTAATTTTATCCCCTATTGGTGCTACCCCTAAATGCTCTCGAAAGTGCTCATTTCTAATTTTATCTTTCTTAGTTTTATTGCACATCCACCTAAGCATTCTCATTTCCGCTACATCCATCTTATGAATATGCTTCTTCTTAATTGGCCAACATTCTGCTCCATATATCATAGTTGGTCTAACCACTGTCCTGTAAAATTTGCCTTTCAATTTTGTTAGCATTCGTCTCCCGAAGCTAGTCTCCACTTCAGCCATCCAGCTTTTATTCTATGCTCCGCATATTCGTCAATCTCCCCATTTTTACTAATCATCGAGCCCGGGTACCGAAAAGAATCTCTACGTGGTTCTCATGAGTTTTAATTTTGACAGTGGTTTTAATACTTTGTACATGTCTACTGAAGTTGCAACCCATATATTCTGTCTTTATACGACTTAGTTTAAAGCCTCTAGATTCTAATGCCCCCTGCCATCTCTTAAGCTTTGCATTTACACTATCTTTGATTCATCCACAATACTATATCATCTGCAAACAACATACACTATAGTACTTCTTCTTGAATATGCACAATTAACTCATCCATAATTAATGTAAAGAGATAAGGGCTTAAAGTTGATCCCTGATGTAAACCTGTAGTCACGGGCAATATACCTGTTTCTCCACATATATTTCTTACATTTGTTACTGTTCTTTCGTATATATCCTTTAAAATTTCAATGTAACCTCTGAGGATATTCCTTTTCTTTACAACCCACCAAATTAAATTTCTCGGTACCCTATCATAGGCTTTTTTCAAATCGATAAAGACCATATGTAGATTTTTCCTCTTTGCTCGGTATTTTTCTATTAATTGCTTAAGTGAAAAGATAGCTTCCATAGTTGATGTCCCTAGCATAAAATCAAATTGATTTTCAGAGATCTTGGTCTTCTTTTTCAGTCTTTGCTCCATTATTCTCTCTCATAACTTCATAGTATGACTCATAAGTTTAATCCCTTGATAGTTGGCACAATTTTATGTATCTCCTTTATTCTTATATATAGGTACTGCAATGCTTCTTCTTCATTCATCCGACATTTTCTTTGTTATAAGTATCTTATTGAATAGTTTACATAATCAACTTACCCCAACCTCTCCTAAGCATTTTCATACCTCTATCGGAATACCATCTGGGCCTGTTGCAAATGGCATGGAGCTACAAGAATTCTATATCGAGTTATACTTCATTACAACAATAGCTTTAGCAAACCCTAAGTCGCAAGCATGTTACTGCTGAGCTGTAAGCATGTTATTGCTCAAAATCCCGAGAGACAAAAAAATTGTAATTTCCTCTACGGCTAAGTCGTAGCTCAGCCGTAACTCAGCTGTAGGCGCCATACGGTTAAGCCGTAGGCTATTTTATGGTTAAGTCATAGGTGCGGGTAAACAGAAAGGAAATTATGGCTTAGCCATAGTGCAATATGCGGCTAAGTCGTAAGCCATATACGGCTAAGTCGAAATAACTATGAGATTTCAGGTTTAATTAAGGACACTCTAAAGACTATGTAGGACCTTAGTTTTTGGATACCTTTACCCTACTCATTGGCCCAATGAAACAGTTAAGCCCTATGAAGGGTTTTGAGGGCTAATACTTATTCATATAGTGTTGTCCATTTGTTAAGCACCTCTTCATGGGTGTTGGCTTAAGGGACTTCGATATACATTTTCTACATAATGTGACACTAAAAGGAGATAATATTGTATCGGATATTGTAAAATTACATTATCATGCACGGTTAAAAACAATGGATGACTAGATTATGGTTGGTTTGCAAATTTTTTTGATTCTATTGCTTTGAATTGCATAGTATATTGGATTGTCATTATTGCTTTCTAATATCGGAAAGATTTTGAATTGAAATGATCATAATATGAACTGATTTTACTTGAAATGTTTATCCCTGTTGTCAATGTTGAATTAAGTAAAAACGAATTAAATGTATAATCTATGGTTTTCAATGAAACGAATTACATAATTTACTCAAATTCAATAATATGAATCGAAATAATCTGGCTCTACTTAGCTTCAACTTTATGATACCCGGCGGAGTTGACTTTGGTATAGTAAATGAAATAGTGCCGCTACAGTGTGCCTTTGGAGCTTCCGGACTCTATGTACATAAAGACCCAATGATACCTTTGGCTAGGCCATTGGTGTTCTCAATGTAAAGATCGTTAGAGAGAGGATATAACAAATATAATAGCTAACTAGCAAAGTATTTCATCTTATTGATTCTTATATCATGTTTTATTTTATGCACAACATGCATAGTGTACGAACTTGACTTTTATTAACTAAATTGTAATTGATTCTTTTACATACAATGCGTGTTACCTTAATTATGCTTCTATTTTGCTAAATAGTCTTATTTATTCATTGTCTAATAGTGTTACAGGCTCAGATTCAAGTCCCGATCTTGCAAAAATCGAGGAGACATAGGAGGCCGTTCACAAGGTCTCTTAAGGTCTCGGCGAGTGGACAGCAGAAGAACTCTAACTGAATCTCTCTACGGAGTGCAAAATCAAAACATCCGAGTCTTCTATTTGGGGATTTTGGGAAATAGGATATCCTGCCTCTGCATTAGTTTTATTTTGTGATGCAGAGTTCATGATTTCTTTCACTCTGGGATATATATATCATTTTATTCATGTCTATGGAATTCATCTCAGTCTTTTATAAGTTATGTTTTAACCGTTATACATACATTTGATAATTATATCATGTAGATATCTTTCTCTTTATTTTGTTACTTGAATGTATTGTTTCATGAATTGATATCTTGGAAATAGTGTTATTTTCAAGAAAAGCAAAAACTTTTATTTATAATATTGATAGGTTTCTATGTATTGAATGCTTGGAAAAATGTCTAAGAAAAACTCTTACACATGTAAGTATGTAAATATCCTTTGTGTAATTGCTTTTTAATTCCAATCTAGGTGTGAATTACACGGGAGTATGTGTGTCCCGCCTTGAGATTAGTTCTAAACCCATGATTCTTGACTCGGGTCATGATATACATATTATTATGGTATCGTGAAATACCCTTTTTCTTCAAATATGTTATCCCGTCTCAATGATGATGTGGAGCTCACCCGCTTCTCTCAAGCACAATGGTGCATAGCGATGTCTGAAGAATTTAATGCTCTCTGTAAAAATGGCAGTAGTGTTCTTACGCAAGCACCACCAAAGCACAAAGTCGTTGGCTGTAAATGGATTTTTAAAATCAAGAAACTTTTTGATGGTTCCATTTAGCATTACAAGTCTCATGTAGTTGCAAAAGGCTATAGCGAGCAAGAAGGCATTGATTATACAAATAATACAAACAACTTTGGTTTAGTTTTTAAACCAACAACTATTTGGACTGTTATCTCTACAAAACATTTCCAAGGGCTGGGCTATCTGACAACTTGATGTCCAAAATGCTTTCCTTTGTGGACACCTCAAAGAACAAATTTATATGACACAGCCACCGGGTTTTATTGATGATCAATATCCTCATTATGTTTGTCGCCTCAAAAAGTCACTCGATGGCCTTAAACAAGTTCCTAGAGCTTGATTTCATAGGCTAAGTTCTTTTCTTCTTGAGATTGGATTTACAGGGTCCAAGACTTATACATCTCTTTCTAATTATTGACATGAGGGGGCAGTAATATACCTACTCATCTATGTGGATGACACCCTTATAACTGGAAATATATCAAGTACAATCTCAATCCTTCTCTCTAAACTTAGTCTGAGTTTTCCATTAAGGATTTGGGATTGCTGCTTTATTTTTTTCGTGTGGAAGTTATTCCTCATAATAATGGGATTCTTTTATCTCAACAAAAGTACATTCTTGATCTTCTTCATCGCAGAGAAATGATTGGGCCAGGCCAATTTCCACTCCCATATCTTTTACTACCAAGCTCTATGTCACAACAGGTACACCTATGGAAGATGTCACATTGTATTGAAGCACCATTGGAGCTCTTCAATATGTCACTCTAACCGGCCTTGACATCTCCTTTGCAGTAAATATAGTAGGTCAATTTATGCATCAACCCACTGATGTCCTTTAGGCTGTAGCCAAACGTATTCTTCGCTACCTTAAGCAAACAATTGATCATGTGCTGCAATTTAATTAGTTTTCTTCATTACGATTGGCAGCCTTCTTAGATGCTAATTGGGCTGGTTGCCCTGATGATCGCAAATCTACTAGTGGTTTTCTCATCTACATGGGTCCTAATTTGATTTCATGGCAATCCCAAAAGCAGCAGACAGTAGCCAAATCAAGCACAGAAAGTGAATATTGTGCCCTAGCTGGAACTACTGCCGAACTCACTTGGCTTTTATCACTACTACATGAACTTGGTGTTTTTTTTTTTTTTTTGTCAAAGCCCCCAATCTTATGGTGCGGCAATGGTGGTGCTACCTATTTATCTGCTAATCCTGTATTTCATGCTCGGACAAAGCACATTGAAGTTGATTTCCACTTTGTCCATGATAAAGTGGCTAAGCATCTCCTCGAAGTTTGATTTATCTCCACCAAAGAGCAATTAGCAGATATTCTGACTAAGGGCTTATCCACTAATCTTTTTGTGTTTCTTCGTGCCAAATTTAACATCCATCTATGGTCGTTAAATTTGAGGGGACGTGTTAAAGAATCATGACTGGGTCAGCAATGATACTATTCGTGACTCAGTCTTATATCATGAAATACGAAACCCATTGTGTAATGAGTCTAAAAATGATTTGTTGGCCATATCATAATGCAGAAATTCTGCAATTACTCTATGTAATTCCTCTTTGACGGTGGAGACAGATTTACTATAATTTGTATCATTGACATTATAATTACCATATGACTCCTCAGTGAAGATTAAACTGAGAGAGATTTTATAATTTCATATATACAACATGTATATCAGGACATCCCAGAACATAGATTCCGATTTAAAATGTGCATAAATGAAAATTTAATTGTAGAAAGCTGTTTATTTAATATTATAGCTGAATTTTGAAGAGCAGTCCTCACAGCATAATATGCCCTTTCTCTTTTCGTTTCCTCCTTTTTCTCTAAGGAAAGGAAAAGGGAAGATAAGAAAGGCCATCAACTTTTAAACAACTATAGGTGCGAGAAGCAGAGACCCAAACACAAACGCAACTCACACGTGTAAGGTAATGGAGACTCGCACGTGTGTGAGGACACAGACTCAATTCATTGAAAAAAAAAAAAAAGAAAAATAAAACTATAGCCATGGGAAAGCAATGCCTCATCCATGCCATGCTCACTTCTTTCCTTCTTTCTTCTTCTTCTTGTCTTCCTCCTGCTCATCCTCTAGAAGGAATCCTGACACAGGTAAGGTCCTTCCAAGCCCTGTATAGGTCTTGAAGTTGATTTTCCCAGAAGCTGGATCGCTGATGTACATATCCGAAATGGGAACCCAGATGAGAAACTCCTTGCTCTTTATACCTGTTATCTTCCTCATCTTATGGTATTCAGAGAATGCGGTGATCTCAGTGTCGTAGGAGACGGTACTTCCAATCTTCTTGAATCGGTGCTCAGTTTTCTCCTTCTGCAGGGTCCACACGAACCCGGCCTGGCGGTTGTAGCCAAACTCAATGATGTCATTGAGACGCAGGATGCCGGTTGGGAAGCCCAGCTCTGCCTGAAAATCTATGATTTTCTGCTTGTAGATTTCATGTCCTTTGTAGATTTCAGCATTCTCACGGCACTTGGCAATGTCTTGGGCCATATCTGCACTTTTTTATGGATTGGAAAAGGTTTTGAGTACAAGAAGAAAAGAGAGATGGAATGATGGAGGTGAAGAGGGTGTGTGAGGGTATTTATAGGTGCTCTGATGCTCTGGATTGCAGAGAAAGGATCTAACTTTTTCTTTTTTTAAGGAGGGGGTGCAAGAAGCTTTACTTTATTTTATTTGGAATGAAGCATTTTCTCAGCTATCTATCTACTGTTTCATAGGAACGACAGCTCCTTGGAAAATTCCCACCATCTATCTACTAAAAGATGTATCTGCTAAAGGATTGAATGGTCTAATGAGGCTTTTGCAGGGCCCACCTTATGAAGAACGAGGAACTGGAATAATAAAATGAAAATGTTTTCGCAGGTCTCATGCGGCCATTCAATGCATTTCTTCTCAAAACGGGGAAACAAGTGTATAACAAGGAGGAGAAGAAATATGTGCTTTGTGATGGTGTGGTTCTCGCTCCTGACTTAGAAATTACATGCATATTGCATAGGAAATTTTTTTGGTAAAGATGCATATTGCATAGTTGTTCATCATAGGATGCTCGATCTAATTTGCTTGAGGATCTTTTGAGAGTTACCTGTGGGGAAAAGAATTTTGGAAAAATTACGAATATAAGAGCCTGAATGCAAGAGGCTAAAACACAGTCCTGAGTCTGTCTGAACTCAAAATCAAACAAACCCATACCAATTTTCTCTCTTAGTCGAGTCATGTGGTCAGATGCCACCATCACAAAGTCAATATACCCCCTAAAGTTGGCTGGTAATAAAATCTACCATTTATACAGCTGCTTAGTGTAGTTGGCAACAAACACTAAAATGGTCTCTTTGGGGAGGTAGGGAAACCATGACTTGAGCCCTAGTTGGACTGAGGAGAAATGTACTCTTGTTGGAATATAATATAGGAAAACCTTTGCATTTATGCTCACGATAAGGAGAGTACCATGTGCCAAAATACATAGTTGCATTAGCAGACCTATGGAGTGTTGAGACTTCTTCCTCTCCTTTCAAACAGGAGTAGAATGGGAGCATGCAATTTTGGTCTTCTCCGCTTTGCCCCTCCTCAATTTTTAGTTTTTCCATTTTTGCCCCTTTTCAATTTTTTTTTGTTCCTCTTTTGGTAGATGATGGAGCTTTAGAGTACTAAGGCCAGTGATGTCATTCATTCTTATCAAGAAGATAACTCATCAAACTACTTTTTCCATTCTTTAATCAAATCTCTCAAATATGTTTCTTTTTACTAGGGTTTTTTTTTTAAATCTCTTTCTTCTAGCCAAATCCAAGTAATTTTATTCATCTTTTCCTGTAGCCCTTTTTCTCATATTTCTTTTCTTCTTTTTCTTTTTCTTCCTACTGGGTGTATGATCCCAAGCCTCTCAAGTTTGACTCCTTTTTTTTTTTTAGTGCTAACAGAGGGTGTCCTAGCCTTTTGGGTCGAATTAATCAAGTTTGGCATTTATTATATTTGCACATTTTAAAGATTTAATTGTTTAAACTATCATCAAATTTTGAAATTTAAATTTATATCCAAATTAAATTAGATCAACCTTAAATCTTAACTAAGAAATTCCACATGGCTAAAACTAGAGGTGCAAGATTTTCTACGCTAATTATATACGTAAAGGTTCCATCATCCTTAACATTTTTGTCTAAATAATTAAAGATTTAAGTTGTTAACTGTTAGAAGGTGTGTATCTTAGATAGCAATTCTAATCAACTATAGTAAGAATACATGAATGAAGAATGAAATGAACGAATGAACTGGTGACTATGATTATTCAAACAAAGCATGTAACTGTTCGGAACAGTGATGTGATTGTTCAATCCATCCAGTGATTGTTTAGTCAAACGATGCACCTCTTTGGAAAAAATATGACTGTTCAATGTATTGTAGCTTTTGGCAAAAAGGTATATATGGGTGTGGGCCAACCCGACTCGACCTGACCCAACCTGGCTTGGCCTAACCGGCCAATTGGATGGACGATGGAGGTGGTGGTAGTCCGTGCATGGGTTAAACCCATGTGGTCTACACAGTTCTTCCGGGGAAAAATATGGGTGCCCCTTAGGGCCCAACTGATGCAGTCTAAGCCCCACAAGTTGTCCATCTTCAAGTTAGATTAAGATTATATTATTTTTATTAGTAAATTTCTAATTAAATTGTTACTAAAAAAGTTTCTATTAATAGCTTAGGATTTGCTTAGGTATTAGACATTAAGTTTGTTTTTATAAATGGCATTATAGATAAGGCATTCTCAGACTTAGATTGATTAATAGAATTGAGTTTTATCTCTGAGAGGTGCCTCCTCTTGCGTTAAAGTCTTTTGACGATTTGAAGTATCTTTGGATACTTACCTCGACCCCCTTATGCAAGCTCTAACCCAAAGCTAGGCCCCACGAGTGGTCCCTCTTCAAGTTAGATTAGGATTATATTATTTTTATTAGTAGATTTTTAATTACATTGTTATTGGAAAAATTTTTATTAATAGCTTAGGGTTTGCTTAGGCATTAAGTTTGTTTTTATTATATATATGGCATTATAGAGAATAGATTATCAAACTTGGATTGATTAATAGAATTGAGTTTTATCCTAGAGTGGTGCCTCCTCGTATGTAGAAATTTTTTAACGATTGGAAGTGTCTTTGAACACATGCTTCGACACCCTTATGCAAGCCTATCCCCAGTGCCTACATCAGTTTGGTATTAGAGCTGAACGGTCATCATGGTCATCCAGCGTAACCCTCTATCCCCATTTCCACCTTCTGATCACCAATTTCATCCCTTACTCGCTTATGAAACACCTCATCCACCTTTGTCAATACCTTCAAACCCAAACCTTGTCACCAAAATCAAAACCCTGAGAAATCGGTAACAGCCCCAAAAGTGCCTAGACGTCGACCCTTAAAACCCCCACCTCCACTTTGGCAGTCCCAACGACTTTCGAATCGTCCAAAAAAAAAAAAAACAAAGAACCCCAAAACAGCCATCCCAATCCAAAACCCTATCTTGCTGAATCCTCTCGTCTGTAATACTCCGACCCAAGCTAAGCGTGATTAGCGAGTAATTAATCATGATTACAAACTAATTATGTGGTTTTCTTTAATTCGGTTTTAGTGGGCTAAGTTCAGGTCATGGATAGGTAGTTGGGTTGGGTTTACTCTTACTTAAGTAGACTAAAGCCCTTTTTCGCAATTTTAGCATACTTGTTTTCATGGTATTTATGCATCATATTGACATCAACACGTGTGTCTTGTTGAGTTCGTTAATTTTCGTAACTAACTCGAGTGCAGTAGACGTCAATTGCTCCAGTTGGACCCTCATTTGACTTATATTGAAAATTCAATAGAACTATAAGTACTTTTTTTATAATTTTGAAAAATTGTCTTATATATATAAGGATGAGCACCGACTTATACGATGCTTATCCTCTTCCTCTTTGTCTTCTTCTTCTTTCTTCCTTCTTCCTCTCTTCATTGTTTCCCAATCCCAACCCTCAAAATTTCCAACTGACAAATTAAGGCCTTACACTCCCTCTCGGCATTCCCCTCCGCCAACTTTGACCATCCCAACCTCGGCGAGAGCACTAAAAAAAAAAAAAACAAGAGACAACAAAAAGAAGAAGAAAGGGAAAGGAGGATCTATTAAAGAAAAGTGTATTTGGTCGTCAACCTCCATCAATCCATCGCCCGCACGTCACACGTCGGCTCCCCATTGGCAAAATCAGCACCTAAACCATCAACCACCACTCACCATCGCCACTGTTCGCAATTGCCATCGTTAGCCAGAGCCATCACCTTTTGCTCATCATTGCAGAGCCTCCTCATCTTTGTGGTTCTCCCACTTCTCAGTTTGGATAACGCAAGAGAACCCAAAAAAGGGGTTTTTAAGCCCTCCCTTCTTTCTCCTCCTCATCATCATCAAAGCTTTATCCCAACTATATCAGGGTCAGCTACATGAATTCTGTTTCTCCATTTCGTTTTATTTTGAACCAAATCTTTCGATAAGTTAAACTTCTTCAAATTTGAATTAATGACTTCCATTCATGTTTTCTTCGGCTTGCGGCTACCTCTTGTTTGGCCATCCACCTGTATATCCAAACATTTTCTCATCGGTGCCATTACTAGCCTATGCTCAACATGCCCAAACCATCTTAAACGGGTTTATCTAATTTTATCCCCTGTTGGTGCTACCCCTAAATGCTCTCGAAAGTGCTCATTTCTAATTTTATCTTTCTTAGTTTTACTGCACATCCACCTAAGCATTCTCATTTCCGCTACATCCATCTTATGAATATGCTTCTTCTTAATTGGCCAACATTCTGCTCCATATATCATAGTTGGTCTAACCACTATCCTGTAAAATTTTCCTTTCAATTTTGTTGGCATTCATCTCCCAAAGCTAGTGTCCACTTCAGCCATCCAGCTTTTATTCTATGCTCCACATATTCGTCAATCTCCCCATCTTTACTAATCATCGAGCCTGGGTACTGAAAAGAATCTCTACGTGGTTCTCATGAGTTTTAATTTTGACAGTGGTTTTAATACTTTGTACATGTCTACTGAAGTTGCAACCCATATATTCTGTCTTTATACAACTTATTTTAAAGCCTCTAGATTCTAATGCCCCCTGCCATCTCTTAAGCTTTGTATTTACACTATCTTTTGATTCATCCACAATATTATATCATCTGTAAACAACATACACTATAGTTCTACTTCTTGAATATGCACAATTAACTCATCTATAATTAATGTAAAGAGATAAGGGCTTAAAGTTGATCCCTGATGTAAACCCGTAGTCACGGGCAATCCACCTATTTCTCCACATATATTTCTTACATTTGTTATTGTTCTTTCGTATATATCCTTTAAAATTTCAATGTAACCTCTGAGGACATTCCTTTTCTTTATAACCCACCAAATTAAATTTCTCGGTACCCTATCATAGGCTTTTTTCAAATCGATAAAGACCATATGTAGATTTTTCCTCTTTGCTCGGTATTTTTCTATTAATTGCTTAAGTGAAAAGATAGCTTCCATAGTTGATCTCCCTAGCATAAAACCAAATTGATTTTCAGAGATCTTGGTTTTCTTTTTCAGTCTTTGCTCTATTATTCTCTCTCATAACTTCATAGTATGACTCATAAGTTTAATCCCTTGATAGTTGGCACAATTTTATGTATCTCCTTTATTCTTATATATAGGTACTGCAATGCTTCTTCTTCATTCATCCGACATTTTCTTTGTTATAAGTATCTTATTGAATAGTTTACATAATCAACTTACCCCAACCTCTCCTAAGCATTTTCATACCTCTATCGGAATACCATCTGGGCCTGTTGCAAATGGCATGGAGCTACAAGAATTCTATATCGAGTTATACTTCATTACAACAACAGCTTTAGCAAACCCTAAGCCGCAAGCATGTTACTGCTGAGCTGTAAGCATGTTATTGCTCAAAATCCCGAGAGACAAAAAAATTGTAATTTCCTCTACGGCTAAGTCGTAGCTCAGCTGTAACTCAGCTGTAGGCGCTATACGGTTAAGCCGTAGGCTATTTTATGGTTAAGTCATAGGTGTGGGTAAACAGAAAGGAAATTATGGCTTAGCCATAGTGCAATATGCGGCTAAGTCGTAAGTCATATACGGCTAAGTCGAAACAACTTTGAAACTTCAGGTTTAATTAAGGACACTCTAAAGACTATGTAGGACCTTAGTTTTTGGATACCTTTACCCTACTCATTGGCCCAATGAAACAGTTAAGCCCTATGAAGGGTTTTGAGGGCTAAGACTCATTCATATAGTGTTATCCATTTGTTAAGCACCTCTTCATGGGTGTTGGCTTAAGGGACTTCGATATAAATTTTCTACATAATGTGACACTAAAAGGAGATAATATTGTATCAGATAATGTAAAATTACATTATCATGTACAGTTAAAAACAATTGATGACTAGATTATGGTTGGTTTGCAAATTTCTTTGATTCTATTACTTTGAATTGCATAGTATATTGGATTGTCATTATTGCTTTCTAATATTGGAAAGATTTTGAATTGAAATGATCATAATATGAACTGATTTTACTTGAAATGTTTATCCCTGTTGTCAATGTTGAATTAAGTAAAAATGAATTAAATGTATAATCTATGGTTTTCAATGAAACGAATTACATAATTTACTCAAATTCAACAATATGAATCGAAATAATCTGGCTCTACTTAGCTTCAGCCTTATGATACCCAGCGGAGTTGACTTTGGTATAGTAAATGAAATAGTGCCGCTGCAGTGTTCCTTTGGAGCTTCCGGACTCTATGTACATAAAGACCCAACGATACCTTTGGTTAGGCCATTGGTGTTCTCAATGCAAAGATTGTTACAGAGAGGATATAACAAATATAATAGCTAACTAGCAAAGTATTTCATCTTACTGATTCTTATATCATGTTTTATTTTATGCACAACTTGCATAGTGTACGAACTTGACTTTTATTAACTAAATTGTAATTGATTCTTTTACATACAATGCGTGTTACCTTAATTATGCTTCTATTTTGCTAAATAGTCTTGTTTATTCATTGTCTAATAGTGTTACAGGCTCAGATTCAAGTCCCGATCTTGCAAAAATCGAGGAGACATAGAGGCCATTCACAAGGTCTCTTAAGGTCTCGGCGAGTGGACAGCAGAAGAACTCTAACTGAATCTCTCTACAGAGTGCAAAATCAAAACATCCGAGTCTTCTATTTGGGGATTTTGGGAAATAGGATATCCTGCCTCTGCATTAGTTTTATTTTGTGATGCAGAGTTCATGATTTCTCTCACTCTGGGATATATATATCATTTTATTCATGTCTATAGAATTCATCTCAGTCTTTTATAAGTTATGTTTTAACCGTTATACATACATTTGATAATTATATCATGTAGATATCTTTCTCTTTATTTTGTTACTTGAATGTATTGTTTCATGAATTGATGTCTTGGAAATAGTGTTACTTTCAAGAAAACCAAAAACTTTTATTTATAATATTGACAGGTTTCTACGTATTGAATGCTTGGAAAAATGTATATGAAAAGCACTTACACATGTAATTATGTAAATATCCTTTGTGTAATTTCCTTTTAATTCCAATCCAGGTGTGAATTATACGGGAGTATGTGTGTCCCGCCTTGAGATTAGTTCTAAACCCATGATTCTTGACTCGAGTCGTGACATACATATTATTGTGGTATTGTGAAAAACCCTTTTTCTTCAAATATGTTATCCCGTCTCAATGATGATGTGGAGCTCACCCGCTTCTCTCAAGCACAATGGTGCATAGCGATGTCTGAAGAATTTAATGCTCTCTGTAAAAATGGCAGTAGTGTTCTTACGCAAGCACCACCAAAGCACAAAGTCGTTGGCTGAAAATGGATTTTTAAAATCAAGAAACTTTTTGATGGTTCCATTTAGCATTACAAGTCTCATGTAGTTGCAAAAGGCTATAGCGAGCAAGAAGGCATTGATTATACAAATAATACAAACAACTTTGGTTTAGTTTTTAAACCAACAACTATTTGGACTGTTATCTCTACAAAACATTTCCAAGGGCTGGGCTATCTGACAACTTGATGTCCAAAATGCTTTCCTTTGTGGACACCTCAAAGAACAAATTTATATGACACAGCCACCGGGTTTTATTGATGATCAATATCCTCATTATGTTTGTCGCCTCAAAAAGTCACTCGATGGCCTTAAACAAGTTCCTAGAGCTTGATTTCATAGGCTAAGTTCTTTTCTTCTTGAGATTGGATTTACAGGGTCCAAGACTTATACATCTCTTTCCAATTATTGACATGAGGGGGCAGTAATATACCTACTCATCTATGTGGATGACACCCTTATAACTAGAAATATATCAAGTACAATCTCAATCCTTCTCTCTAAACTTAGTCTGAGTTTTCCATTAAGGATTTGGGATTGCTGCTTTAATTTTTTCGTGTGGAAGTTATTCCTCATAATAATGGGATTCTTTTATCTCAACAAAAGTACATTCTTGATCTTCTTCATCGCAGAGAAATGATTGGGCCAGGCCAATTTCCACTCCCATATCTTTTACTACCAAGCTCTATGTCACAACAGGTACACCTATGGAATATGTCACATTGTATTGAAGCACCATTGGAGCTCTTCAATATGTCACTCTAACCGGCCTTGACATCTCCTTTGCAGTAAATATAGTAGGTCAATTTATGCATCAACCCACTGATGTCCTTTAGGCTGTAGCCAAATGTATTCTTCGCTACCTTAAGCAAACAATTGATCATGTGCTGCAATTTAATTAGTCTTCTTCATTACGATTGGCAGCCTTCTTAGATGCTAATTGGGCTGGTTGCCCTGATGATCGCAAATCTACTAGTGGTTTTCTCATCTACATGGGTCCTAATTTGATTTCATGGCAATCCCAAAAGCAGCAGACAGTAGCCAAATCAAGCACAGAAAGTGAATATTGTGCCCTAGCTGGAACTACTGCCGAACTCACTTGGCTTCTATCACTACTACATGAACTTGGTGTTTTTTTTTTTTTTTTGTCAAAGCCCCCAATCTTATGGTGCGGCAATGGTGGTGCTACCTATTTATCTGCTAATCCTGTATTTCATGCTCGGACAAAGCACATTGAAGTTGATTTCCACTTTGTCCGTGATAAAGTGGCTATGCATCTCCTCGAAGTTTGATTTATCTCCACCAAAGAGCAATTAGCAGATATTCTGACTAAGGGCTTATCCACTAATCTTTTTGTGTTTCTTCATGCCAAATTTAACATCCATCTATGGTCGTTAAATTTGAGGGGACGTGTTAAAGAATCATGACTGGGTCAGCAATGATACTATTCGTGACTCAGTCTTATATCATGAAATACGAAACCCATTGTGTAATGAGTCTAAAAATGATTTGTTGGCCATATCATAATGCAGAAATTCTGCAATTACTCTATGTAATTCCTCTTTGACGGTGGAGACAGATTTACTATAATTTGTATCATTGACATTATAATTACCATATGACTCCTCAGTGAAGATTAAACTGAGAGAGATTTTATAATTTCATATATACAACATGTATATCAGGACATCCCAAAACATAGATTCCGATTTAAAATGTGCATAAATGAAAATTTAAATGTAGAAGGCTGTTTATTTAATATTATAGCTGAACTTTGAAGAGCAGTCCTTACAGCATAATATGCCCTTTCTCTTTTCTTTTCCTCCTTTTTGTTGAAGGGAAGGAAAAGGGAAGATAAGAAAGGCCATCAACTTTTAAACAACTATAGGTGTGAGAAGCAGACACAAATGCAACTCACACGTGCAAGGTAACGGAGACTCGCACGTGTGTGAGGACACAGACTCAATTTATTGAAAAAAAAAAAAAGAAAAATAAAACTATAGCCGTGGGAAAACAATGCCTCATCCATGCCATGCTCACTTCTTTTCTTCTTTCTTCTTCTTCTTTTCTTCCTCCTGCTCATCCTCTAGAAGGAATCCTGACACAGGTAAGGTCCTTCCAAGCCCTGTATAGGTCTTGAAGTTGATTTTCCCAGAAGCTGGATCGCTGATGTACATATCCGAAATGGGAACCCAGATGAGAAACTCCTTGCTCTTTATACCTGTTATCTTCCTCATCTTATGGTATTCAGAGAATGCGGTGATCTCAGTGTCGTAGGAGACGGTACTTCCAATCTTCTTGAATCGGTGCTCAGTTTTCTCCTTCTGCAGGGTCCACACGAACCCGGCCTGGCGGTTGTAGCCAAACTCAATGATGTCATTGAGACGCAGGATGCCGGTTGGGAAGCCCAGCTCTGCCTGAAAATCTATGATTTTCTGCTTGCAGATTTCATGTCCTTTATAGATTTCAGCATTCTCACGGTACTTGGCAATGTCTTGGGCCATATCTGCACTTTTTTATGGATTGGAAAAGGTTTTGAGTACAAGAAGAAAAGAGAGATGGAATGATGGAGGTGAAGAGGGTGTGTGAGGGTATTTATAGGTGCTCTGATGCTCTGGATTGCAGAGAAAGGATCTAACTTTTTCTTTTTTTAAGGAGGGGGTGCAAGAAGCTTTACTTTATTTTATTTGGAATGAAGCATTTTCTCAGCTATCTATCTACTGTTTCATAGGAACGACAGCTCCTTGGAAAATTCCCACCATCTATCTACTAAAAGATGTATCTGCTAAAGGATTGAATGGTCTAATGAGGCTTTTGCAGGGCCCACCTTATGAAGAACGAGGAACTGGAATAATAAAATGAAAATGTTTTCGCAGGTCTCATGCGGCCATTCAATGCATTTCTTCTCAAAACGGGGAAACAAGTGTATAACAAGGAGGAGAAGAAATATGTGCTTTGTGATGGTGTGGTTCTCGCTCCTGACTTAGAAATTACATGCATATTGCATAGGAAATTTTTTTGGTAAAGATGCATATTGCATAGTTGTTCATCATAGGATGCTCGATCTAATTTGCTTGAGGATCTTTTGAGAGTTACCTGTGGGGAAAAGAATTTTGGAATAATTACGAATATAAGAGCCTGAATGCAAGAGGCTAAAACACAGTCCTGAGTCTGTCTGAACTCAAAATCAAACAAACCCATACCAATTTTCTCTCTTAGTCGAGTCATGTGGTCAGATGCCACCATCACAAAGTCAATATACCTCCTAAAGTTGGCTGGTAATAAAATCTACCATTTATACAGCTGCTTAGGGTAGTTGGCAACAAACACTAAAATGGTCTCTTTGGGGAGGTAGGGAAACCATGACTTGAGCCCTAGTTGGAATGAGGAGAAATCTACTCTTGTTGGAATATAATATAGGAAAACCTTTGCATTTATGCTCACGACAAGGAGAGTACCATGTGCCAAAATACATAGTTGCATTAGCAGACCTATGGAGTGTTGAGACTTCTTCCTCTCCTTTCAAACAGGAGTAGAATGGGAGCATGCAATTTTGGTCTTCTCCGCTTTGCCCCTCCTCAATTTTTAGTTTTTTCATTTTTGCCCCTTTTCAATTTTTTTTTGTTCCTCTTTTGGTAGATGATGGAGCTTTAGAGTACTAAGGCCAGTGATGTCATTCATTCGTATCAAGAAGATAACTCATCAAACTACTTTTTCCATTCTTTAATCAAATCTCTCAAATATGTTTCTTTTTACTAGGGTTTTTTTTAAATCTCTTTCTTCTAGCCAAATCCAAGTAATTTTATTCATCTTTTCCTGTAGCCCTTTTTCTCATATTTCTTTTCTTCTTTTTCTTTTTCTTCCTACTGGGTGTATGATCCCAAGCCTCTCAAGTTTGACTCCTTTTTTTTTTAGTGCTAACAGAGGGTGTCCTAGCCTTTTGGGTCGAATTAATCAAGTTTGGCATTTATTATATTTGCACATTTTAAAGATTTAATCGTTTAAACTATCATCAAATTTTGAAATTTAAATTTATATCCAAATTAAATAGATCAACCTTAAATCTTAACTAAGAAATTCCATATGGCTAAAACTAGAGGTGCAAGATTTTTTACGCTAATTATATACGTAAAGGTTCCATCATCCTTAACATTTTTGTCTAAATAATTAAAGATTTAAGTTGTTAACTATTAGAAGGTGTGTATCTTAGATAGCAATTCTAATCAACTATAGTAAGAATACGTGAATGAAGAATGAAATGACCGAATGAACTGGTGACTATGAATATTCAAACAAAGCATGTAACTGTTCGGAACAGTGATGTGATTGTTCAATCCATCCAGTGATTGTTTAGTCAAACAGTGCACCTCTTTGGAAAAAATATGACTGTTTAATGTATTGTAGCTTTTGGCAAAAAGGTATATATGGATGTGGGCCAACCCGACTCGACCTGACCCAACTTGGCTTGGCCTAACTAGCCAATTGGATGGACGATGGAGGTGGTGGTAGTCCGTGCATGGGTTAAACCCATGTGGTCTACACAGTTCTTCCGGGGAAAAATATGGGTGCCCCTTAGGGCCCAACTGACGCAGTCTAAGCCCCATAAGTTGTCCATCTTCAAGTTAGATTAAGATTATATTATTTTTATTAGTAGATTTCTAATTAAACTGTTATTAAAAAAGTTTCTATTAATAGCTTAGGGTTTGCTTAGGTATTAGACATTAAGTTTGTTTTTATATATATATATATATGGTATTATAGATAAGAGATTCTCAGACTTAGATTGATTAATAGAATTGAGTTTTATCTCTGAGAGGTGCCTCCTCTTGCGTTAAAGTCTTTTGACGATTTGAAGTATCTTTGGATACTTGCTTCGACACCCTTATGCAAGCTCTAACCCAAAACTAGGCCCCACAAGTAGTTTTTCTTCAAGTTAGATTAGGATTATATTATTTTTATTAGTAGATTTTTAATTACATTGTTATTGGAAAAATTTTTATTAATAGCTTAGGGTTTGCTTAGGCATTAAGTTTGTTTTTATTATATATATGACATTATAGAGAATAGATTATCAAACTTGGATTGATTAATAGAATTGAGTTTTATCCCAGAGTGGTGCGTCCTCGTATGTAGAAATCTTTTAACGATTCGAAGTGTCTTTGAACACATGCTTCGACACCCTTATGCAAGCCTAACCCCAGTGCCTACATCAGTTTGGTATTAGAGCTGAACGGTCATCATGGTCATCTAGCGTAACCCTCTATCCCCATTTCCACCTTCTGATCACCATCTTCATCCTTTACTCGCTTGTAAAACACCTCATCCACCTTTGTCAATACCTTCAAACCCACACCTTGTCACCAATACCAAAACCCTGAGAAATCGGTAACACCCCCAAAAGTGCCTAGACGTCGACCCTTAAAACCCCCATCTCCACTTTGGTAGTCCCAACGACTTTCGAATCGTCCAAAAAAAAAAAAAAAAACCCCAAAACAGCCATCCCAAACCAAAACCCTATCTTGTTGAATCCTCCCGTCTGTAATACTCTGACCTAAGCTAAGCGTGATTAGCGAGTAATTAATTATGATTACAAACTAATTATGTGGTTTTCTTTAATTCGGTTTTAGTGGGCTAAGTTCAGGTCATGGATAGGTAGTTGGGTTGGGTTTACCCTTACTTAAGTAGACTAAAGCTCTTTTTTGCAATTTTAGCATACTTGTTTTCATGGTATTTATGCATCATATTGACATCAACACGGGTGTCTTGTTGAGTTCGTTAATTTTCGTAACTAACTCGAGTGCAGTAGACGTCAATTGCTCCAGTTGGACCCTCATTTGACTTATATTGAAAATTCAATAGAACTATAAGTACTTTTTTTTATAATTTTGAAAAATTGTCTTATATATATAAGGATGAGCACCGACTTATACAATGCTTATCCTCTTCCTCTTTGTGTTCTTCTTCTTCTTCCTTCTTCCTCTCTTCATTGTTTCCCAATCCTAAGCCTCAAAATTTCCAACCGACAAATTAAGGCCCTACACTCCCTCTCGGCATTCCCCTCCTCCACCTTCGACCATCCCAACCTCGGCGAGAGCACTCAAAAAAAAAAAAAAAAAAAAAAACAAGAGACAGTAAAAAGAAGAAGAAAGGGAAAGGAGGATCTATTAAAGAAAAGCGTATTTGGTCGTCAACCTCCATCAATCCATCACCCACACGTCACACGTCGGCTCCCCATTGCTAAAATCAGCACCTAAACCGTCAGCCACCACTCACCATCGCCACTGTTCGCAATTGCCATCGTTAGCCAGAGCCATCACCTTTTGCTCATCATTGCAGAGCCTCCTCATCTTTGTGGTTCTCCCACTTCTCAGTTTGGATAATGCAAGAGAACCCAGAAAGGGGTTTTTTAAGCCCTCCCTTCTTTCTCCTCATCATCATCATCAAAGCTTTATCCCAACTATATCAGGGTCGGCTACATGAACTCTGTTTCTCCATTTCGTTTTATTTTGAGCCAAATCTTTCGATAAGTTAAACTTCTTTAAATTTGAATTAATGACTTCCATTCATGTTTTCTTCGGCTTGCGGCTACCTCTTGTTTGGCCATCCACCTGTATATCCAAATATTTTCTCATCGGTGCCATTACTAGCTTATGCTCAACATGCCCAAACCATCTTAAACGGGTTTCTCTAATTTTATCTCCTACTCGTGCTACCCCTAAATGCTCTTGAAAGTGCTCATTTCTAATTTTATTTTTCTTAGTTTTACTGCACATCCACCTAAGCATTCTCATTTTCGCTACATCCATCTTATGAATATGCTTCTTTTTAATTGGCCAACATTCTGCACCATATATCATAGTTGGTCTAACCACTATCCTGTAAAATTTTCCTTTCAATTTTGTTGGCATTCGTCTCCTAAAGCTAGTGTCCACTTCAGCCATCCAGCTTTTATTCTATGCTCCACATATTCGTCAATCTCCCCATCTTTACTAATCATCGAGCCTGGGTACCGAAAAGAATCTCTACGTGGTTCTCATGAGTTTTAATTTTGACAGTGGTTTTAATACTTTATACATGTCTACTGAAGTTGCAACCCATATATTCTGTCTTTATACGACTTAGTTTAAAGCCTCTATATTCTAATGCCCCCTGCTATCTCTTAGGCTTTGCATTTACACTATCTTTTGATTCATCCACAATACTATATCATCTGCAAACAACATACACTATAGTACTTCTTCTTGAATATGCACAATTAACTCATCCATAATTAATGTAAAGAGATAAGGGCTTAAAGTTGATCCCTGATGTAAACCTGTAGTCACGGGCAATATACCTGTTTCTCCACATATATTTCTTACATTTGTTACTGTTCTTTCGTATATATCCTTTAAAATTTCAATGTAACCTCTGAGGATATTCCTTTTCTTTACAACCCACCAAATTAAATTTCTCGGTACCCTATCATAGGCTTTTTTCAAATCGATAAAGACCATATGTAGATTTTCCTCTTTGCTCGGTATTTTTCTATTAATTGCTTAAGTGAAAAGATAGCTTCCATAGTTGATCTCCCTAGCATAAAACCAAATTGATTTTTAGAGATCTTGGTCTTCTTTTTCAGTCTTTGCTCCATTATTCTCTCTCATAACTTCATAGTATGACTCATAAGTTTAATCCCTTGATAGTTGGTACAATTTTATGTATCTCCTTTATTCTTATATATAGGTACTGCAATGCTTCTTCTTCATTCATTCGACATTTGCTTTGTTATAAGTATCTTATTGAATAGTTTACATAATCAACTTACCCCAACCTCTCCTAAGCATTTTCATACCTCTATCGGAATACCATATGGGCCTGTTGCAAATGGCATGGAGCTATAAGAATTCTATATCGAGTTATACTTCAATACAACAACAGCTTTAGCAAACCCTAAGCCGCAAGCATGTTACTGCTGAGCTGTAAGCATGTTATTGCTCAAAATCCCGAGAGACAAAAAAATTGTAATTTCCTCTACAGCTAAGCCGTAGCTCAGTAGTAACTCAGATGTAGGCGCCATACGGTTAAGCCGTAGGCTATTTTATGGTTAAGTCATAGGTGTGGGTAAACAGAAAGGAAATTATGGCTTAGCCATAGTGCAATATGCGGCTAAGTCGTAAGCCATATACGGCTAAGTCGAAACAACTTTGAAACTTCAGGTTTAATTAAGGACACTCTAAAGACTATGTAGGACCATAGTTTTTGGATACCTTTACCCTACTCATTGGCCCAATGAAACAGTTAAGCCCTATGAAGGGTTTTGAGGGCCAATACTCATTTATATAGTGTTGTCCATTTGTTAAGCACCTCTTCATGGGTGTTAGGTTAAGGGACTTCGATATACATTTTCTATATAATGTGACACTAAAAGGAGATAATATTGTATCAGATAATGTAAAATTACATTATCATGCACGGTTAAAAACAATGGATGACTAGATTATGGTTGGTTTGCAAATTTCTTTGATTCTATTACTTTGAATTGTATAGTATATTGGATTGTCATTATTGCTTTCTAATATCGGAAAGATTTTGAATTGAAATGATCTTAATATAAACTGATTTTACTTGAAATGTTTATCCTTGTTGTCAATGTTGGATTAAGTAAAAACGAGTTAAATGTATAATCTATAGTTTTCAATGAAACGAATTACATAATTTACTCAAATTCAATAATATGAATCGAAATAATTTGGCTCTACTTAGCTTCAACCTTATGATACCCGGCGGAGTTGACTTTGGTATAGTAAATGAAATAGTGCCGCTGCAGTGTACCTTTGGAGCTTTCGAACTCTATGTACATAAAGACCCAATGATACCTTTGGCTAGGCCATTGGTGTTCTCAAAGCACAGATCGTTAGAGAGAGGAGATAACAAATATAATAGCTAACTAGCAAAGTATTTCATCTTATTGATTCTTATATCATGTTTTATTTTATGCACAACATGCATAGTGGACGAACTTGACTTTTATTAACTAAATTGTAATTGATTCTTTTACATACAATGTGTGTTACCTTAATTATGCTTCTATTTTGCAAAATAGTCTTATTTATGCATTGTCTAATAGTGTTACAGGCTCAGATTCAAGTCCCGATCTTGCAAAAATCGAGGAGACATAGGAGGCCATTCACAAGGTCTCTTAAGGTCTCGGCGAGTGGACAGCAGAAGAACTCTAACTGAATCTCTCTACGGAGTGCAAAATCAAAACATCCGAGTCTTCTATTTGGGGATTTTGGGAAATAAGATATCCTGCCTCTGCATTAGTTTTATTTTGTGATGCATAGTTCATGATTTCTGTCACAACCCGAGCCCAGGGACCGGGGGTCAAAGGAAATCTAACCAATGACACACGTACTCCCGTGCATGCACACCTAGACCCGGTCCAGGCATACACCCACAAGGGATCATTCACACGTGCAAACAACTGTACGCGGAAGCTGTACGTATCAAGGCATATGACAACATACCAAAAGCTACAAAGGATTACAAAAGATCATGAACTGATAACAAAAACAATTTACAAGAACGTATGACAATATAGTGGGCTTACAACAATCAAAAATCAAAATACAGATATCACTCAAAGCCCATATTACAAGTCACAGCAAACATCCCCTCAATAGACTCGGACTCAAAGAATGGGGAAAACAAAATGATGCAAACCGTACTCTGGAGGATGGATCAAGTCCACTCCTCTAGGCCGGAGGGGGCCTCTCGAGCCTCTCCTGGAGTCGGGTAGACCGACGCAGGATCGGAAGAGGGATCTGAGCCTGCAACACACAAGACAACTAATAAGTACAACGACTTAGCAAAGTATAAGCAACAAGAGGATAACACAAATTGTGTCTAATCATGAGTAATAGTCACAATGCACAATCCATAGAGATCATGTTCGTATACTAAGCAAATATGCAAATGAATAAGCATGCTGTAAGAATCATAAACAGATAACAATCAAAGTGGCTACTACATTGGCCATTTTCTCCCTTACGAGAGCGGACAGAATGAGAACACCAGCGACCGGGCCAGGGTACGCATGGGTCTCTAGTTCCTGGGGTCCGGAGTCCCAGGACGGATCACTCTGCAGAGGTAAACACATAAACTAAACCAAAGTTAACCCCGTCGGGTATCCTAAGGCTGAGGCTCAGTAGTGCCAATACCAATCACAATCAAATCAGATGATGCACCTCAATCAATCAATCATATCAGATCACATACCACATACAGATCTCACATATCATGCTGAACAAACAATAGGAAGTGCATCGCATGTACTGATACTGAATACTGAATACAATAAGCTGATACTAATACTGATGGTACTGAATGCAATTAAGCCGGAAAAAGCACTGATAACTCAAGTACCAATAACAATAAGCACTGATGCAAATACTCCAATGGAGCAACAGTAAAATACAATAATAGAATGGTCCCGCCCGGGCTTCGCTCTGGGGTTGCTGCATTTCCCACAGAATCGAGAGGTCTAGCGCAGAACACATAAGAGGGCATAACCGTAATCAATATGCTGTACAAATCAAACAAATCAAGTACTTATACGAATCAAGGATCAATTACAAGCCAATCCTACACTAATTATCCAGTGTTTCTAACCGTGCATGTTGATGTAGTTTTAAGTTGTCCGATGCACATTGTCTAGTGTTGCAGTGTCTGGAGTGTGCACCGAAGTCCCTTAAACCAACACCCATGGGGAGGTGCTAAACAACTGGATAACAGTCATGAATGATTCACAGCCCATAAGATCATTCATGTCATGCAAACATTCCATTGGGCATGTTCAGGTTAGCTACATTCTAACATGAAAGTCATATACGGTCTTTTTTGCTTACCTAGTCCTTTTTCATTCAATTTTTCAGGGTCTCACGGTGTAGCCGTAGGTAACCTTACGGCTTAGCCGTGGCATCTTACGGCTTAGCCGTAATATGCACTGCGGCTGAGCTGAGGTTCCCCAAATATCCATCCGGATTTACGGCTCAACCGTATTTTATTCTACGGCTCAGCCGTATCCTGGTCCACGGCTTAGCCGTAAGACAATATACGGCTTAGATCAGGCTGGGCCGTAGAAGGATGGCAATTTGCCAACTCTCAGTTATTTTCAGATAACAGTCTGTACTGTTCTACGGTTAGGGTTACGGTTGGGTCTCGGCTTAGCCGTAAGCCATCTTACGGCTTAGCCGTAGCACATTTCACGGTTTAGCCGTGAGTGCACGGAGTCATTTTCCTGAAACTGTCACAGTCATACAGAAAGTGTGCAAAACGGCTGGAAACAGAAACAGAACAGCAAAAGGAGCTTAATAGGGCTGTCTAATACTGAGAAACACAATGAAGAATCAAACACAACAATCAACTCCATATCAATCGGTGTTCATACAACTTGAGCTTATACTTGCCTTACGAATGGAAATCACTTCGTTGCTTGGCTCAGTCCTCCGGAAACACACACGAATGAGCTCCTTTCTTCCTCCCTCAAGCAATCGAAACAGAGATGGAGAAGAGAGAAAGAGAGCTGACGAGAGAGAGACGGGCTGGAGAGAGTGAGAGACGATCGAGGGAAAAGAAATGAGTGGGTGAGATATTTATAACTTAATTTGAGTCCAAATTGCACTTGAGTCCAAACAGTTAACACAAATGTCAGTTTGAGTCAAATGACGGTCCAACGAGAGCAAACGAAATCATTCGGATCCAAGACAGTTACGAAAAACGACAAGCTCAACGAAATACACGCGCTGACGTCAGAATGACGCAAAACTGACAAGGTCAATCAAAAGCCAACATTACGAAAAAGGGCTCGATCTACTTAGACCAAGTCGACTCACCCCAAACACTCTCTCTAAGGCTCAAACCAAAGAAAAACAAAATCAAAACACTCTTAACGCTCAAATCACACACCATTACTCACTAATCCGGATCAACTCGGGTCGGAGTGTTACAATTTCTCTCACTCTGGGATATATATATCATTTTATTCATGTCTATAGAATTCATCTCAGTCTTTTATAAGTTATGTTTTAACCGTTATACATACATTTGATAATTATATCATGTAGATATCTTTCTCTTCATTTTGTTACTTGAATGTATTGTTTCATGAATTGATATCTTGGAAATAGTGTTATTTTCAAGAAAAGCAAAAACTTTTATTTATAATATTGATAGGTTTCTACGTATTGAATGCTTGGAAAAATGTCTATGAAAAGCTCTTACACATGTAAGTATGTAAATATCCTTTGTGTAATTTCCTTTTAATTCCAATCCAGGTGTGAATTATACGGGAGTATGTGTGTCCCGCCTTGAGATTAGTTCTAAACCCATGATTCTTGACTCGGGTCATGACATACATATTATTATGGTATCGTGAAATACCCTTTTTCTTCAAATATGTTATCCCGTCTCAATGATGATGTGGAGCTCACCCGCTTCTCTCAAGCACAATGGTGCATAGCGATGTCTGAAGAATTTAATGCTCTCTGTAAAAATGGCAGTAGTGTTCTTACGCAAGCACCACCAAAGCACAAAGTCGTTGGCTGTAAATGGATTTTTAAAATCAAGAAACTTTTTGATGGTTCCATTTAGCATTACAAGTCTCATGTAGTTGCAAAAGGCTATAGCGAGCAAGAAGGCATTGATTATACAAATAATACAAACAACTTTGGTTTAGTTGTTAAACCAACAACTATTTGGACTGTTATCTCTACAAAACATTTCCAAGGGCTGGGCTATCTGACAACTTGATGTCCAAAATGCTTTCCTTTGTGGACACCTCAAAGAACAAATTTATATGACAGCCACCGGGTTTTATAGATGATCAATATCCTCATTATGTTTGTCGCCTCAAAAAGTCACTCGATGGCCTTAAACAAGTTCCTAGCGCTTGATTTCATAGGCTAAGTTCTTTTCTTCTTGAGATTGGATTTATAGGGTCCAAGACTTATACATCTCTTTCCAATTATTGACATGAGGGGGTAGTAATATACCTACTCATCTATGTGGATGACACCCTTATAATTGGAAATATATCAAGTACAATCTCAATCCTTCTCTCTAAACTTAGTCTGAGTTTTCCATTAAGGATTTGGGATTGCTGCTTTAATTTTTTCGTGTGGAAGTTATTCCTCATAATAATGGGATTCTTTTATCTCAACAAAAGTACATTCTTGATCTTCTTCATCGCAGAGAAATGATTGGGCCAGGCCAATTTCCACTCCCATATCTTTTACTACCAAGCTCTATGTCACAACAGGTACACCTATGGAAGATGTCACATTGTATTGAAGCACCATTGGAGCTCTTCAATATGTCACTCTAACCGGCCTTGACATCTCCTTTGCAGTAAATATAGTAGGTCAATTTATGCATCAACCCACTGATGTCCTTTAGGCTGTAGCCAAACGTATTCTTCGCTACCTTAAGCAAACAATTGATCATGTGCTGCAATTTAATTAGTCTTCTTCATTACGATTGGCAGCCTTCTTAGATGCTAATTGGGCTGGTTGCCCTGATGATCGCAAATCTACTAGTGGTTTTCTCATCTACATGGGTCCTAATTTGATTTCATGGCAATCCCAAAAGCAGCAGACAGTAGCCAAATCAAGCACAGAAAGTGAATATTGTGCCCTAGCTGGAACTACTGCCGAACTCACTTGGCTTTTATCACTACTACATGAACTTGGTGTTTTTTTTTTTTTTTTTGTCAAAGCCCCCAATCTTATGGTGCGGCAATGGTGGTGCTACCTATTTATCTGCTAATCCTGTATTTCATGCTCGGACAAAGCACATTGAAGTTGATTTCCACTTTGTCCGTGATAAAGTGGCTAAGCATCTCCTCGAAGTTTGATTTATCTCCACCAAAGAGCAATTAGCAGATATTCTGACTAAGGGCTTATCCACTAATCTTTTTGTGTTTCTTCGTGCCAAATTTAACATCCATCTATGGTCGTTAAATTTGAGGGGACGTGTTAAAGAATCATGACTGGGTCAGCAATGATACTATTCGTGACTCAGTCTTATATCATGAAATACGAAACCCATTGTGTAATGAGTCTAAAAATGATTTGTTGGCCATATCATAATGCAGAAATTCTGCAATTACTCTATGTAATTCCTCTTTGACAGTGGAGACAGATTTACTATAATTTGTATCATTGACATTATAATTACCATATGACTCATCAGTGAAGATTAAACTGAGAGCGAGTTTATAATTTCATATATACAACATATGTCACGACCCCCCAATATTAACCTGGGGTTTCGTGAGATTAGGGCCAATATATATATTTTTTTCCTGTAATCATCATGACACATGGCTCCTAATCAATTTACCACAGGATCTTTAGTCCGCAGTGAGTTTAACATTTCATACCAACACAAATACCTGCGGAAGCAATATCTAGCAGTTGGCATCATCAAAATAATCAGAGTATTGCACATAAAAAGGGGTGTAAAGTTTAGAGTTTGAGTTCAAAGTTTAAAAGTTTATACCAAATATGTTAAATGCAAGCCCACCAAAAACTCAGGCTGCCAAAAGAATAATAATGAAAAGCATTAAGATCTCAAAATATGTTAGTCACTCGCGTGCAGGTCTAGATGGATCAATATCCATCATTTGCACCCCACTTGGACTCAGCACCTGGCTCAAGCGCTTGTAGCGCTTCACCCTCCTCCGTCGCCTCGGGGTGGTAGGACTCGGTACCTATTCACCAAATACTATAACATCAGTCTACAACAGTAGATGACAAGTGAATAAACATAAACCATAATAATATACAATGTCAAAATGGAATAAAGACATATATGATCATAAGAGTGATGAACAATAAAGGCATAAGAAAGAACGGAATCCTAATCCATAGCTACACAATTATGCACAACCACATAAGCCAATATCCGAGTAAAACCCGGCCCAGAATACGGTGGCCCAAACTATCTTCGGATGCTAGGCATCCTGTCCAGAACGGTGGATCAGTCCACCATAGGGTGCATCACACCCAGTCCATAGTCATAGAGCACAAGGCCCCGTCCAGAACGGTTGGTCAAGCCGCCATAGGGTGCATCACACCCAGTCCAGAATTAGAAAGTACATCTGTACCATACCAATATCGATCTGCAGTCGTCCAGAAAACCCCGATCCAACACAACCCACACATAGGCCGACTCAGTGGTGCGCGGACAAAGGTTCCTAAGTCAAATGTGAAGGGCCGGCTAAATCCAAACATACCATACAAATATTGAGGAACTACTCCACAACATAATTCGGTCCACAACCATAAATCCATACCCACAATGAGTAGTCCTCCCATATCCCAAACACCAAGCCAAGCCTCAACACGGTCCATACAATACCAATACAGGGTATAGTCGCTAAAAAGTCATAAAGAATGTAATAACAATGCGAAGTATTCAAACCCGAAGGCCAAGGAAGAATTACAAGCCATGCCTAGGTCAATGATGGCAACTTGTGTACCTAACAACTCTACTCGAACTCCAGGTGATGTATGGTTGGGTAATTAATTTCATTTAAGTCAGAAGGATGCATAGCCCAGGTCCAACATCAACCGGATTCAGTTAGTTTGTACATTATACACAAATCATACTATCTATGAAAGGTACATTTGCTCCCCAATGACCCTCATAATAAGTCCTCAAATTACCCTCCAATATGCATGTAAAATGTCCCTATAATCAGTCCCACAATTAGCCCACACCCAGGCCTCCATCACCATAGAACAATCCCATTAAAATGGGGTTTCAAGCCCTTAATTCTTCTCACACATCTTAACCTGCAGAAAATGGGTATCCCACCCCTTCATTTAGCACATTTAAATCACCTCCAATATACCAATCCATCACATACATTATCACACCTAAATCTAGCAGTTTTAACATAAAACCCAAAATAAGCAAAAGGGTGTACAATTGACAAATAGAATGCTAGAATCAATCAAATATACATGCACATCATTATTGAAATATGTTAATCCACTTGCCTTGGATGAAGAGGGTAAAATAGGGTATGCCTTGCTCACCAAAGAAACCCCAAAGAATCTCAAACTTAAGAAAATCCAAACCCAACTCAAATCAAACCTACAAAAACGATTAAGAGAAGCTAATGAGCATGCCAAAAATCTATTTTAGTTAAAACTTTAATGACCTAGTTTATGGGGGAGGAAAACCTTACCTAGGGTTGTTTGGTTTGGGGGAAAACTTGGAAAATGGGTTCCTTGGGAAGATGAAAGCTTGAGGAGGAAGATGGAAGGAGAAGGAGAAGCTCCGGTGGCGGCAGTAGGCGCGGATCCCGGCGGTGGCAGCAAGAAGGAAGGAAATGGGAAAAAGGGGAAATAAGGAAAATAGAAAAAGAAGGAAAGAAAGGAAGAGGGAGTGCGTGGCGGTGGTGCTTGTCGGACAAAGGGGAGTCCGGATCTTGGGTGGGTGATCGATCGAGAGTGGAGAGGGGAGATGACGTCACTGTTGGTGGGAGGGAGTGAGACATGAGAAATGAGAGTGAAGAGAGAAAGGAGAATGAAAAGAAAAGGAAAGAAAAGAGATGGGGAGGAGAGAGATTCGTCTCTGGATGGGGGGAGTGAAACGAGTGAGGGAGTGAAGTGAGAGAGTGAGGGGAGAGAGGAAATGGGTTGGGAATTTAAGTAAAATTACAAAACTACCACTCATATTAATA
The DNA here is from genome assembly GCA_037013555.1 of Sextonia rubra. Classification (NCBI taxonomy): domain Eukaryota; kingdom Viridiplantae; phylum Streptophyta; class Magnoliopsida; order Laurales; family Lauraceae; genus Sextonia; species Sextonia rubra. Next base: position 17,184,985 of record JASUAD010000011.1, read on the forward strand.
ACTTGGCTAAAACTTGTTTTGTCCATAACTTGTGAACCATAAATCGGATTGAGTCACTGTCAGCGCCACTGTTCATGAAATAAAATTAGCTTTCCAATGACTATACTATTGGCATGGTTTCGAGGAAGAGAAATTTTGTCCTATTTTAATGGGTTTTTGGGTATTTTTCCATAAAAAGGCTTAATTTTAGAAAAAGAGGTATTTGGTAGACAAGATGGGTCTAAATCGGTTCAGATAAAAGGATAAGGCTAATGGAATTAGGAGAGCTACCCCATGAGCCCAAACCTCACAATTCGCAAAAGCTACGAAAAAGGCCTCTACACTTTCTAAAATTGCTAATTACCCCCTACGAAGTTTAGACAAACTCAAAACCTAATAAAACTACGCACACACGATCCTAATGCTAAAACGGACACGCTTAGACTCTAACGGCTTATTTAGCTATAATACAGCTTAATCTATAATAATAGTATAATTAAGGTGCGGAACGTTACAACATATATATTAGGACATCCCAGAACATAGATTCCGATTCAAAATGTGCATAAATGAAAATTTAAATGTAGAAAGCTGTTTATTTAATATTATAGCTGAACTTTGAAGAGCGGTCCTTATAGCATAATATGCCCTTTCTCTTTTCTTTTCCTCCTTTTTGTCTAAGGGAAGGAAAAGGGAAGATAAGAAAGGCCATCAACTTTTAAACAACTATAGGTGCGAGAAGCAGAGACCCAAACACAAACGCAACTCACACGTGCAAGGTAATGGAGACTAGCACGTGTGTGAGGACACATACTCAATTCATTGAAAAAAAAAAGGAAAAATAAAACTATAGCCGTGGGAAAACAATGCCTCATCCATGCCATGCTCACTTCTTTCCTTCTTTCTTCTTCTTCTTGTCTTCCTCCTGCTCATCCTCTAGAAGGAATCCTGACACAGGTAAGGTCCTTCCAAGCCCTGTATAGGTCTTGAAGTTGATTTTCCCAGAAACTGGATCGCTGATGTACATATCCGAAATGGGAACCCAGATGAGAAACTCCTTGCTCTTTATACCTGTTATCTTCCTCATCTTATGGTATTCAGAGAATGCGGTGATCTCAGTGTCGTAGGAGACGGTACTTCCAATCTTCTTGAATCGGTGCTCAGTTTTCTCCTTCTGCAGGGTCCACACGAACCCGGCCTGGCGGTTGTAGCCAAACTCAATGATGTCATTGAGACGCAGGATGCCGGTTGGGAAGCCCAGCTCTGCCTGAAAATCTATGATTTTCTGCTTGCAGATTTCATGTCCTTTATAGATTTCAGCATTCTCACGGTACTTGGCAATGTCTTGGGCCATATCTGCACTTTTTTATGGATTGGAAAAGGTTTTGAGTACAAGAAGAAAAGAGAGATGGAATGACGGAGGTGAAGAGGGTGTGTGAGGGTATTTATAGGTGCTCTGATGCTCTGGATTGCAGACAAAGGATCTAACTTTTTCCTTTTTTAAGGAGGGGGTGCAAGAAGCTTTACTTTATTTTATTTGGAATGAAGCATTTTCTCAGCTATCTTTCTACTGTTTCATTGGAACGACAGCTCCTTGGAAAATTCCCACCATCTATCTAGTAAAAGAGGCATCTGCTAAAGGATTGAATGGTCTAATGAGGCTTCTGCAGGGCCCACCTCATGAAGAACGGGGAACTGGAATAATAAAATGAAAATGATTTCGCGGTTCTCACGCGGCTATTCAATGCATTTCTTCTCAAAACGAGGAAACTAGGGTATAACAAGGAGGAGAAGAAATGTGTACATTGTGATGGTGTGGTTCTCGCTCCTGACTTAAAAATTAGCTACATATTGCATAGTCGTTCATCATATGATGCTCGATCTAATTTGCTTGAGGATCTTTTGACAGTTACCTGTGGGCAAAAGAATTTTGGCATAATCATGAATATAAAAGCTTGAGTGCAAAGGGGCATTTTCAGACGCTATCTAGTGCTCTTATGTGTGTGTATATATATATATATTATAATATTCAGGTGAAAATTGTTCTCACTGAGTTACTGTGAAAACTTTTATAGGGCCCACTTGTGGGTCTTCTTTGGGGATGGGACTGAAGGGATGGAAATATCCATGGGGGACTACCCTAGATATCAAATTGGCCCCAATGATATGTCCCTATCCCGTTCATCCATGGCCCACAAATCATGTTCATTCCGATTGATGTACAGTTGATCCAACCAATGAAGTTGGATCTAACTGAAATTTAGGGTGTGTGATTATCAGAGGGTTCCCTGTGTATTACAAAATTTGGATTGGGTGATAGATAGGCCCCACCTTGAGTTATCACGGAAAACTCGATGAGAACTGTTCTCACTTGAATAGTATCGATATATATATATATTTATTTATTTATAGGAAAATGGTCATATGAGAACTAGCTCTCACCATTTTTTTGTGGAAATTTTAGATGGGGCCCATCTGTCACCGAATCTAAACTTTGCAATACATAAGGACTCCCTTAATAGTCACACGCCCCTAAGTTCCAGTCAAATTCGTATTTACTGTACTATCGGATAGACTGTGCACTAATCCAAATGAATTAGATTTGTGGGCCATGAATGAAAGAGTTAGGAATATGTGATTAGAACCAAACTTGATATTTGGGGTAGTCCCACATAGATCTTTCCATCGCTTTGATTGCATCCCCAAATAAGACTCACAAATGCGTCTCATAAAAAGTTTTTACGATAGGTGCGTGATAATAGTTCTTACAAGATCAAATCCTATATATAGGACAATATTAATATGCATCCATCCCTCACCCTATAGTGAGGGACACTTTCATATTTCAATATATTAATGAGCAAAAGACAAAAAGCTTATGAAAAAGAGGAATGCTCAAGTACAAGTAAGGAAGGCCATGTAAGCATCCCTCACCATGCGGTGAGGGAAAGATACATATTAACATTCATCATATATATATATATATCTAATTCTTAGGAATACCCCATTTAAAAAATGAGTATCCATGCCCTCTTTCTATCCTCCAAAGGGGGACTTAAGAATGCCCTATTTAAAAAGGGGCATTTTTACCCTCTTTCTATTATCCAATGAGGCTCAACTTATGTGGTGACTTTTTCTCTTTTTTAAAAGTAAAATTAATTGCTTCTTCACATTCCTAATCTCTTATTCATTGCAAAAAGAGGTGTTTTCACTTTTATAAGTGCTTGGGCGCTATCTAGCACTCCTATATATATATATGAGGAATTCTCAAAAACTCTCCATTTAAAAAGGGGAGTTTATGCCCCTTTCGACATGTCCAGTGAAATACAAAAAATAGGGGATATCTAATTTTAAGGAGATGTTGATGACACATATTAAAATATGATAGGATAAAAAAGGGGCATTTTTTTGGTGAAAACCGCCCGGAGAGTTTTGTAGCACAACCTTTTATGTATATATATATTAGATATAAAACTCCCAAGCGTTTTGAAGAGAAAAAAGCCCCAATCAGAATCGAGAATTGAATGTTGGCATAAGCATTTAGCAGTTTCTTAAGATACTTGTCCAATTCCTTTTCCTAAAAACAAGTTAACTAGATAGCTAATCCATTATCTACTCCTTAAAAATAGGAGTATTGCAATTACAAACCAGCATGATATTTTCATTGGTGGAGGCTCTCATTTCATGCCAATTTATGAACCTCATAATATGGCCGACCTATTTAAATCTGAACAACGGCATGCCATACCTATCGTTAGTATGGAATTATGTGAATCTGTACCATGGCATGTCATGCCACTTTCAATAGTATATGATCTTGAAAAGTTCTTCTACAATGGTGCCAAGACCCAATGAAAGATGCCATATACAAACACAATTGGCTGGGTAAGTGGAATTGATGTGACCCACTAAAAAATGATATGCAAATACAATCGTTTTGTTTATTTCCAATCTCATCCTAAAAAATAGCTAACCTATCAAGACTTATTATCATCTCCTTAAAATTAGCTACCCCCTATTCTTTTGCTTCACTTGTGAAGTGACAGATTTTCATTGGACATTTTAAAAGAGGCAAAAACTCCCCTTTTTTAAATAGGAAGTTTTTGAGAACTCTCTCTATATATAATATATACATATTAGTGCTACAAGGCCAATGCCCAACGCGGGCATCATAACAAAACTATTGTATTGGTAAATAGAATTATATTTAAGTATTTAAATGAATTATAATTTAATATTAAAATAAAAATCAATACACAATCAGAGCATATTAAAACATATATAAATGTTAGTAAAAAAAAAAAGATTTATAGAGGAAGTAAGATGAGGAAAAGAGTAAGAGAAAGATATACATTTGGATTGGTTAGGTGGGCCCATAATGATATAATGCTTTAAACTACGCTATAATAATAATAATAATAATAATAATAATAATAATAATAATAATAATAATAATAATATGTTATGACTCCACCAAGGAAACTCGATATTCTCTTCGGTTGGCAATTTTTTGTGGTTGGAGAGATCTCACTAATTTGCGTTCATTAAGTGGACCTCTTTTAATTTTTCTTTTGTATTAAATTTGCATAGGATATATTAGGTCATACATTCCTAAGATTTCATGACCACAATTAAATATTTTTGTAAAAAAATTATTATTTTTATTTATTCTTTCATTTTTATATTTTTTTAATAAATTTAAGAGGATTTTAAGAAAAAAATCCCTTAGTTGTCTGTTGCACAGAAAAAGATTTAACAGTTTTAATTGCACAAGAAAGGCCCTCCAACCCATTTTAACTTAGTAAGCAATGAAAGCTTTCTTGTGCAGTTACTATTATGAAGTCTATTTTCATACAACACCTAGGGGGGTTTTTTGTAAAATATTCTAAATTTAATCTTTATTTTAAACTGTTGCATTCTTTTATTTATTTTACATTTCTAAATCTCAAATATTTTGTTGTTATTTTAAAATATTAATATAGCATTTTTCTTTTGTTATGGCCTTGGTTGGGCCGGGGCATATTAAAGAAATATTAGTGCATATTAACGATGATATGAACAAAAAATATAAAAATGTAAGCAAAAAAAAAAAAAAAATTGTAGAGGAAGTAAGATGAGGAAAGGAGTAAGAGAAATATATAAATTTGGATTGGTTAGTGGGCCCATAAAGATATAATAATAACAATAATAATGATGATAATAATAAAAAAATAAAAAAATAATAATATTATTACTATTATTATTATTATGTGCATTTCATGTATGGAGAAAGGTAGTTAATTTTGTGAATCCTTGATGATGTCCCCCTATCATCCTTAATTCATTGGGCCCAACCTTTTCTTTGAAAGCAATCCATTAAAAAAATAAACTTAAGGGCATTTATACGGCCAAAGTATGTTTTTTTTTCCTTTTGTTTGTATTTTAAAATATTCTATTAGTACAAAGTTTACTAGTGCTAATCTGCCTTTTTTTTAAAATCTCTCTTGGAAAAAAAAATAATATCAATGTAAACTATTTTAACAAAATTGGAATAATGTCTAATCATTGCTTTTGGTGATTGAAATATTAAGCCATAAGTTAAATGGTATCGTGTTTTTAATCATCTCTTATTTCATTTTGAATTAATTATTTTATGTATACCTATTTCATTTTTAAATAAAAATTATGTTTTTTATAACGAGAAAATTTAATAGATATGTATATAATTTTAAAACAATGACTAGTTTTTTTATTTGGGCCAGGGCAATGGTTGGAAGTATTCTGATCACTCACCACACATCCTTTATTTACTAGACCAACCAATATAATATGGGTAGGATAGTGCACTTGCAAGGTTGAAATGGATACTGTATTTGATGGGTACTGCAGAAAACCTGGCCCTATGGTGAGATGGGACACTGGGTTCAACTTTTACAAGTGGACCTATAAGAGATAGATTTCATTATTTAAATTCATATCGTATCCATTGCTTTATTTGCTACGTATATATCTAATGTAATCATCGAGGATATACATTTATACCTACGTGAATTAAAATAGGAAGTTTAAATTTTAAGGATTCTAATGTCTTTATAATTTGAGATTGTATATGATAAGGATATTGGTTGTAGATTATAATGAGGATTAAATGAGGAGGTAAAAACCTACTAAATAAATACACAGCGCCATGTGTCGCTCTCCCCTTCTCTCTTGCGAAGGGGGGAAATTCTCTTTGGAGCCTCTCTCCTAAGCTCAAGCTTAGGATAAGGTAAGTTCAAGTATTCGGCTCACTCCTATGGAGCCCACTTAGGGACCCACATGGGAATGGGTACGTGGGGATTTTAAGGACTCCTTAAGACTCTTCTCTTTGTAAAAAAATAAGTCCTAACCGTGGTTTTTATCATCTCCATTTAGACCCTAAATGTTTAATGGTCAACAGTCCATTTAGATTGGCGTATAGCCAATTCAATGGTCCAGTAAACTTGGATTTGACAAAAAATTAGTAGACATATGCAATTCAAGGGGGTCGTGTGTTTGGTCCATTTGGATGGACCAAAGGTAGGCCCTACGGGCTCGGGCTTACGGAATTTCTAATTATAAGCATGAGCTTAGGAGAGGCTTGCCCATATATGTATATATATATAAAGGGAAATAATCCTATGAGAGTTAATTCTCACCATTTTTTGTGAGAACTCTAGGTGAAGCCCATTTATCACCCAATTCAAACCTTGTAATACACAGTGACTCTGCTAATAGTCACACGTCCTAAGTTTCGGTCAAATCTAGATGTACTGGACCGTTGGATCGACTATACACCAATATGAATGAATTGAATTTATGGGCGACATATGAAGAGATTAGGGATATGTGATTGGGGCCAAACTTGATATTTGGGGTGGTCCCACATAGATCTTTCCATACTCCCTAGTTCCATCTCCAAATGGGACCGACAAGTGGGTTCCATAAAAAGTTCTCACGGTAGGTGCGTGAGAATAATTCTCATAAGATCAAAGTCCATATATATATATATATATATATGCATGCTACAAAACTCCTTGAGTATTTTTCACAAGAAAGGCTCCTTTTTTAGCTTATTAAAGTGAAACACATGTCATCCACATCATATACTCATTTTTCCATTTAAAAGTTCTTGTGATCCTCCACAAATAGAGGATGAACCATTCATTTTTTTAGCCCAATTTCATCTCCTAAAAACTAGGTAATCTATCCTATTTAGTTATCTTCTCCTTAAAACTAAGAGTATTTCGATCATAATCCAATGACATTCATGAAGTCAACCCATGCCATTGGATTTTCTTTGATGGTAATCTCATATTGTAAATCATAAGCCCCACATGTGAACTTGTTATTAGTTTATAGCATTCCCCATAATCCAATGAGATTTTTGGAGCTCATAAATTTTCTCTGCTGGCAATTAGAAAATAAATCCTAGGCCCCACACGAGAGATTGCTACTTGACAAATGGTTGAAGTCTTGTTGAAGAGGCCCACCAAATGCCCTTAATTAATTAATATTAACCCTGATTCAAGAGGGCCACCGGATTTGATGATCAGGGGCAAGGCTCTAACATCTCTTTATGATTTGTGGAAAAGATGAAGAAAGTCTCCATGATTGTGGTTAGTAAGGTGGGACCTGAATTGATAGCACAGGTAGTTAGTTATACTAAACATTGACTCTTGAGGGTCCACTTGAGTGTATTGTCAATATTCAAATAAGGAGATGGAACATGAAACTAATATGAATAAGAAGAAAGCCATGTGTCATTAACTTGCAACAAATCTTGTTCTAAAATTTAACAAATCTTCTTACATTAATTATCTTCTCCTATCTTCTCCTCAAAAGAAGCTTATCTTCTCCAAAAAAACTAGTTATCTCCTATGTTGTTTTCTTAGCACATGTGAGTTGCCATTATTTCATTGGACAGAGCAAAAGGGGCAAAAACTCTTCTTTTTTAAATGGGGAGAATTTTGAGAATTCATCTCTCTACATATAGGGGAATTCTAACGGATGCTCCATTTGAAAAGGGGCGTTTTTGCCCCATTTCACTTGTCCAACGATGGTATGCCATGTCACATAGGGAATACAAGTCGTTGATTTATATGAAAGTCATCTAAGATGGAGAAGAAAAAAGGGAATACAAGAATTAATAACGTCTCTCATTGCAATGCAAGATGATAAGATGAGAAAAGAGAGGAGAAGAAATAGGAAAGAAACCCTAAAGTTAATAACGACCTTCATTGCAAAAGGAAGATGATGAAGAGAAAAAAGACGAGAAAAAAAAAATCTAAAGCAATCACCTAACTAAATATTACTAGTTTTTAGTGATAAGAAACTAAAAAGATACCATTTAGATACCCACTTATTTTTATAGATTTGCATGTGGCCCAACAGAGCTTGCACGAGTTTTAAGTGAGAAAAAACAGGGATTACAAGTCATTGGTATATATTAAAGTCATTTAAGATGGAGAAGAAATAGGGAATAGGGAATACAAGTCGTCGGTTTATATGTAAGTCATTTAAGATGGAGAAAGTTTAGGAAGGCAACCGTTACTTACGGATTGGCAGTTTCCGATCCATTGCTTGTTAAAATAGATCTAAACCGAACTGCGGATCAATGGTTCGGATTGGTTTAAACCGTTCAATCCGTTAGTAGTTTTCTTCACTATTTTGCACATTTTATCTACTGTACTAAGGAAATTACAATAGAGATTATTGTCTTTTAATATTTTTTATATAAAAATAAATATATATATTTATCTCAGCGGTTTGAATCGGCTTAAATCTGTGGATTAAGGGTAAAATCCATCACTAAACTATTACTAATGGATAAGGATTTTTTTTCAATCTGTAACTAATCCATCAACCATCAGATTGGTTAAAAAATGCGAATCGGATTGATTTTACAGATCGACGAATTTTTTGTTCACCCCTAATTGTGATAAACCCACATGCCTTTTTTTCTTTTATTTGATGGAAGAAGCAACGTTTTCAAAAGTGAAAACGCCGAGGGCGCTATCTAGTGCTCCCCATATATATATATTTATATTATATATGTTAGTTTTTGTGGACTCAATCCATCAGTTGATGTAATAAATTGATTAATTTCTTTATTTATCAATAATATCATGCTTTACTTTCATAAGATGAATGTTATTCTACTACTTCATGCACATGACCAATACGTATGACATAATGGTTCATGAGTTGAACCGGATCCTATTAGTATATTAGATGTGATATATGTGCATGGATGAGATCCACACGCGGGAGATATATGTCACAAATCTTATACTTAAAATAGCTTCACAACCAGTAATGAGATTGGGCATCTCATTTGATAAGGTTGCAGCACTTTGATCACTATGAGATAGTGTGATTTGTCTCAATCATCAGAATGTAAGATTCTGGATCAATGGTGCTGGTACATTGGATGTATTGAAGGACCATGAGATGCACCTTATGGTATTCCGTCTCAATAATAAGGTATGCTCTCAATCCTGAGACATTGACGAACTCAAGTTTCTATCTATTCATTTGCTTTGAGTCACCAATGAGTGAGGCCGACTATAGGTTAACACCTCGGTGTCTTGGGTATATGGTAGTAGAACTGTGGGAACGTTGAATGATCAAGATGGAATCTATCTCTATTATCCCCTTGTGCCAATTAATGGATTTGTCATTAGTAAGTGCGCACCCATCTCAATTAAGAGTTAATTGGATGGTACTGATGATTACTGTGATTAATTGGGGCTCAAGGATAATAAGATGTGGAACTTAGATTGGAAGAGACGGATTTATTCCAATTGATCCACGGATATTGATAGAGGGGCCTACTTGTGGTAATTGGGAAGTTTAGGGTCTTCATTGTAATTTATTCCTAAGACTGGAGTGCAATTGCATTTATATAGTGGTGTTATTTGCAATTAACTGTGGGCCCGGATTGCACATGAGATGTGGGGTCGCGGTGTTCCAGTTGGAGCCAGCTTTCTAAGGAATCCCTAGTGGTCCCCACGCTAGCCCAAGATATTGGAAAACACTAATCCGACTTGGACTCTAGAAATAAGAGTTTGGAAAGGAGAAAGTTGCTAATTGTTTTGGAAGTAAGACTTCTATTTCAATTAGACAAGGGAGAGATTTGGAAGTCTATAAAATATCCTTGGACGTCCAAAAGAGTTCCTCTCACGCCCAAAACCCTTTCGTGCAAGAGTTGCGCGAGTTACTCTCCTCTCCTTTCTTCTAGTTCCTTGGAGTCTCGAGTTGGGATTTTCTCCTGAAGATTCCACCGTTCTTCTTGAGAAAAGAAATCCAATTCGGGGGTCATAGCGTGGAAGGCTAAGAGGTCTTGAAGAAGTCCATTAGAGCACTGCGGGTCTCCAAAGGTATGATCTACTTCTTGCATGTCGTAGGTTATTTTGGATGTTTAGTGCTGGTATAATTTTACTGTACATGGTCACGAGATTGAGGGTAACGCATCCTGGATTGGGTTTTGGTCTTATGGATAGTTGATCCCTGTGTCAAGTGGATCAAAAGTTTTGAAAATCTATCCACGAGACCCACCTACTTCCAACAATATATATATATATATACGAGAAAACCTCCACCGATCATCGATGCTTACAACAAGGTGTGCATCATTTACTAAAACACCTAGTTGAGCATAATTTATTATCCATGCAAGTGGAATATAAAACATGGACCCCCTTGAGAGTCACTAATCCTGAGTTTGGCACCCATCTAATTGGATTGGATCTTATATATATACATAATAGTTAATATAAATTGAGGATTTTATGAGAAAAAACCCTTTAATTGACCACTAAACGAAATTAGTCCTAAGTTAAGTTAGTGCACAGATCGGGTCCTCTGGACCTTTCAAACCCGTGAAACCCTGTTTTTAATTTCTTTTTTTTCTTCTCTTCTTCCTCCTCTACCTATTGACGATTTTGTTCCCCTTTTCTTCCTAGTTGTGGACTAATCCTATTTTGAGTGGAAGATCCATCTTTTTTGAAGTATACTTGGGTCCTCGTCCTCCCCACTCTTTTGGTGTCTTCTTTTTCAGGGACGATTCTGTTTCCCTCGTTGCATGGAAGAACTTGTTTGCATTATGCCGCATATTATGGCCATTCGGATTGCTTAAAATCAGTTCTTTTAGCTACCTAATCAACACTTGTTGCAGATTCTTGGTATGTAACTTTATTTTCAAACTATAATATTCTATTATCAGTGTTTCTGTGCATTGATCTATTGTGTTCATGAGATTTACTTATTATATGGGATCTTTAGGGGTGCTTGCTTATGGGCTGGGCTAGGCCGAGCTAAGGAAAGCCTAGACCTAGCCAGGATTAAAATCTTTAAGCCAAAGCCTAGGCCAAGCCTGACTCGGGCCATAAGTGGTGGGCCCAGGCCCAGCCCACATAAAATGTATTAAGGCATAGCTCGGCCCATATATTAATTGGGCCCAACCCTATTTGGGCTTGATTATTAAGTACCCTTAAGTTGTTCTTTGGTGGGGCCAATATGGCTAATTCCCATTTATTCACACAGTTATGCCCCAATGAATCCATCTAAATGCAAAAAAAAAACCTTTATTAAAAGTGATTGTAATTTTCATATAAAGCTATCTTTTTTGCTCTTTGAATTGATATTGCTTCTTTTTCTAATAAAAGCATATGAATCATTAACAAAGTAGAACTGTGTTGGTGCAACCAAGAGATCTTTGTGTTGGTGCAACCAAGAGATCTTTGTCTAGTACAAAGCAATTAAAATGAACATTGTCTGCCTTTTGAATAGTGTTCTTTGATAAATAATTTTAAGAATTTCTACCATGGAATATTTGAATACAATATAAGAAACGTAAGAAGTCGAAGTTGCAACTTAATCCACCTGTTTGGGCCAAGCCCGAATCATATAACAAATTGGCCCAAATTTTAAATGCAAGCCCGTCCCAATGACTTATACCTAAGGCCCAAGCTCGAGCAAAAGCGGGCTGGGCCGTGGCCGTGCTTGGCCCAGCTCAGCCCATGAGCATCCCTAGGGCTCTTGCTTGTTTTAACATAAATTGGGTGTGGTTGATTGTTAAAGGATTTTCTAGATTTGTGAACGTTAGAGATGTGGCAGTGGAGCAACATCATTGCATTTAGTGGCTAGAAAAAGACAGTGGATAGCATTCACATTTTGTTAGATAATGGGGGACTCGTCTGTGCTTCCACAAGGAACTATGGGTAATTAACTTCTTCTGGACTTGGAGATCCATTTTAGGGAATGTTGGGGGAGGTGTAAAAATTAGAAATCATGTTAGCTAGGTTAAAAACAAGGAAATAGGATTTTTCACAAGGAAGAAGACACTAAAAGGGTGAGAAGGACCCAAATATATTTTGAAAGAATGAATTTTCCACTCAAAATAAAATGGGACTGTTGGTACTTGTATGGTTGCCTAAGAAGACTATCTAGAGTTTAGATTATGCGTGGGTTGTTGTAGGGCTTGGATTTCGCTGGAGATTGCATAGCTTCTTTGGTTTTTCTATGTACAGGCTGGAGTTCGATGTCAGAAACAAGAATTTGGAGTGGGCTCTTTGCTGTTACAGAGATTGGATTGGATCTGTAGGGTGCCTTCCTACAAGATGGAGGAAGTGGGCCACATAGATTGGTTCTTGCCAATTGAAGAAGACAGAGGAGACTGAAATCGGTTTCGGTGCTCTATGATTGCCGAGAAGAGGGTTCTTGGGGTCTTTGTTATGATCGGGTTGCAAAGAAAAGGGTCGCTAGAGTTCTTGCCAGTCGCCGTAGAAGAAAGACGAGATTGGAGAGGATTGTATCATTGTTGGGTTGAAAAAGGGGAGTGGAAGGTTTTGGTTCTGGTTGCAAAACCTAGACCAGAGCATAATGAGTTCCTCTGTGTCGGAGTGGAAGGTTTTGGTTCTAGTATCAGAGAGATTGTTCTTGTGTTAAGTGATAGTATTTGAGCATGAATAAATCTTGGGATAAAAGACTTAGAACTTTAAGGTACGTGGTGAGGATATGATAAGCACGTTTGGGCATCGTTCATAGTGAGTCTAAGTTTGATAATGCCTTGTCATAAGCTAATTTAGGGATTTTTTTACAGCTGATTGGCACAAGCAGGAATAAACATATGTTAGGGTTCATCCAGCACCAATCAAGATGTAAAGGGAGAGGATGAGTTTATGGAGTTACAGAGGGATAAACCACCTCCTCGACCACCACCAAATCTGACTTTTGATGAGTGATTTGTGATGTTGATGCAGGCAGTACATACCATGAGAGCTCAGATTGCTTTAGTGATGGAGCGGTAAGGCCAAGCTTAGCTAGTGTAACAATCTGCTCCGCACTATCGAGGTATTGTCCGCTTTTAGACTTCCCAGGAGGTTACCCATCTTGAAATTGCTCGAGCATGCTTAACTTTACAGTTTTTATGGAAGTCCTCGCGGTTTTGTCCCCAAAAGGCGCCTCCTCATTTTGAGAAGGTATTGTTCCACTTAATTGATCATGCAGAGCTCAGAGTACGCAGCGGGGATTTTGTCCTTGGTGAGACTCGAACCTTGGTCAGAGGACACTGGGAGTCTTAACCAGTGAGCCACCCAAGCGCGCCTCGATAGTTTAGAACCGATTATTACTTATATTCTTTCATTCAGATTTTACTTTGGGACTGGGTCGTTACAGGCCCACCAGCTTCCGCCGGATATGTCCCCATATCCACATATCTAGCCTGTTCTAAGCAATGTCGGATCGAAGACGGCCTCATAAGGGATGTGAGACTTCGTTCCTCCTCTTTCGTACCCCCCCCCCTTTTGTGGAAGGCAGGATTGGAGAGGGAAGCAGGATTCGAGAGGTCCTCTCCCACCATTCAGAGGAGAGCCATCCCCTGCTCTGATACCATCTGTAACAATCCACTCCCCACTATCGAGGTATTGTCCGCTTTTGGACTTCCCAGGAGGTCACCCATCCTGAAATTGCTCTGATTCGAGCATGCTTAACTTTACAGTTTTTATGGAAGTCCTCATGGTTTTGTCCCCAAAAGGCGCCTCCTCATTTTGAGAATGTATTGCTCCACCTAACTGATCATACAGAGCGGGCAGAGGACGCTGTCTTACCCTCAGAGTACGCAGCGGGGATTTTGTCCTTGGTGAGACTTGAACCTTGGTCAGAGGACACTGGGAGTCTTAACCAGTGAGCCACCCAAGCGCACCTCGATAGTTTAGAACCGATTATTACTTATATTCTTTCATTCAAATTTTACTTTGGGACTGGGTCGTTACAGCTAGTAACACTCGTAGGAACACAAATGATCCCTCATACTAAGGAGAACAACTCAAATAGTTGGTTCGAGAGGTTCCATAGGAGATGAGCAATGAAGTTCATGGGTAAAGATGATCCGATCAAAGTTGACAAATGGATGGAACATGTTAAGAATAACTTTGACTTAATTATCTATATTGGGAAACAACAGGTTACTCTCATAGCATCGATATTCAAGAGTGTTGCAGACACTTGGTGGAAGAGCATTCGCCAACTTACCACACCATGCCAAGGGCTACTATTTGGTAGACTTTCGAGGCTCAGTTCCAAAAAAAGTTCATTCTAGGGCACATCAACTGGCAGAAGAAGGCATAGTTCCTCACCCTTCAGGAGCAGATGATGACCGTGGCTCATTACATCCATACCTTCATCCAGCTCCCAAATTCGTATCGGATCTTCTAGATACCAATGAAAAGATGGTAGAGAGATTCATCAAAGGGTTGAGGCCATCGCTTGTGGGTTTCGTTACTGTTTTTCAGAGGCCAATAGTGTATGGAGATGCCATGGAGAGAGTATACGTGGTAGAGGTGTTAGAGAAAAAGATGATTGTCAGTAAGCCCAAGAAGCATGTGCAGTTTTCCGATAGCTATCAACACCAAGTTAAGAAGCAAAAGAGTAGTCATCACAGTGGTGGTTTAGGAAAGTTGGTGTGTGGCCATTGTGGCAAAGGCCATGATGCAAACTTGTTGGAAAGCGGCGGAAGCATGTTTTGGGTGTGGTTCTATGGACCATAGATTGTTAGAGTGCCCCAAGAGGAAGTCTGATTCCAGAGTCCCCCTAGCAATAGACATATTAATAGCCGCAGTATTAATAGCCTATCAGAGCAGCTTTGTAAGCACTACTTACATGACCAGCATTGCTAGCCTTTCGAGATAGCAACTGTAGCAGCCAGGCAGGCAGTGTTAGGGACAACCCCGACAGGGTCAGCAGAGGCCTTAACAGACTGGGAGAAGTTATGTATTGACTCAGGAGCAGGCAGAGGCAGCAAGTGACATTATTGGAGGTACAATTCCTATTTTTGATGTTGTGGCCAGAGTGTTATTCGATCCCAGATCAACTCATTCTTTTGTTGCACTATATTTTGTGGGTAGTTTTTGGGAGTAGCCAACGCAGTTACCTTTTGTGTTGCCTGTCTTTATCCCTGTTGGTAAGAGGGTGGTGTGCAAGGATTTCTACCCTAAATGTAGGATCCTAGTGAGTGAGTTATACATGCTACTAGATCTGATTGTGTTGGAGATGCACGATTTCAACATGATCATAGGCATGGGTTGGTTGTCGCTATACAGGGCCTGTATGGACTGTTTCCACAAGACCATCAACTTTAAAGTTAATGAAGCCAGTCCTAGCATAATGTTTGCGGGTGAGAGGAAGCATTTGGAGACCAGGATAGTTTCAGTGCTTAGAACTGAGCGGTTGATCCGCATTGGTTGTGAAGGCTGTATTGCCTTCATCTTAGAGTAAAGGTCATACCTGAAGCTTGAAAAGATCCTAGTTACTTGTGAGTTTCTAGATGTGTTTCCAGAGAAGATTTTGGGTTTACCGCCAATGAGAGAAGTTGCTTATTCTTGGCACGGCATCGATTTCTGGAGCCCCATACAGGATGGCACCGTCAAAGATTCATGAGTTGAAATTTTAGTTACAAGAACTGTTAGACAAGGGTTTAATTCGCCTAAGTGTTTCCCTGTGGGGAGTTCCAGTGTTATTTGTCTAGAAGAAAGATGGCAACTTATAAATCTGTATTGACTATAGACAGTTGAAGCAAATGACTATTAAAGACAAATACCCATTGCCTCAGATTGATGAGCTAATTGATCAACTTCAAGGATCAACATACTCTTCCAAGATTGATTTAAGGTTATGTTACCACCAGCTGAGAGTTAGAGAGTCAAATGTTTCTAAGACATCCTTAAGGACCAGATATGGACACTATGAGTTTTTAGTCAGCCTTTTGGATTAATAAATGCCCCAGTTGTGTTCATGGCATTGTTGAATAGAAACTTTTCTCTATTCCTTTTTCAATTCATAGCAGTGTTTATTGATGATATTTTGGTGTACTTTAAGACAATGGATGACCATACGAAACACTTAAGGATATCACTTTGGCTTTTGAGAAGTAATCAGTTGTATGCTAAGTTAGAGAAGTGTGAATTTTAGTTGGAACAAGTTACATTTTTGGGCCACCTTATATCTCGAGATGGACTTGCAGTCGACTCGTCGAAGATTGAAGCTATCACTAGTTAGTGGAGTTAAGATTAGTTATAGAGATTCGAAGTTTTCTTAGTTTGGTCGGATATTACCGTCGGTTTGTCTAGGATTTCTCAAAGATTTCAGCTCCACTTACTAAGATGATTCGGAAGAATATACATTTTCAGTGGACATATGAGTGTGAATTCAGGTTCTAGTTACTCAAGGAGAAATTGAATAGAGCTCTAGTTCTATCCTTGCCTGGAGGGCAGCGATGGATTCATCATTTATTCTGATTCTTCTGGAGTTGGTCTTCGCTGTATGTTGATGCAGAATGGTAGTGTAATAGCTTATGGTTCTCAACAACTAAAAGAACATAAGAAGAACTATTCCACCCATGATCTTGTGTTAGCAGCTATTGTGTTTGCGCTGATGATGTGAAGACATTATCTCGACGGAGAAAGGTTTAAAGTTCATTTGGATCACCGAAGTTTCTAATATTTATTTTCCCAACAAGATCTTAACATGAGACAGCACAGATGGTTGGAGCTTATCAAGGATTTTGATTTTCCTATTAAGTATTTTCTCGGGAAAACCAATGTTGTGGCATATGCTTTGAGCAGGAAAGTTTAGTAGAGCTTGTAGCCTTACCTGGAGAATAGCCTATTCTTGAAGAGTTCAAGGATTTAGATTTGGAGATCGAGTCTGTCGATAGGGTTATGATGGCATCAATGTCTGTTTTCCAGCCAGAGTTGATTCAGCAGATTAAAGACAAACAGTTTGAAGGCACAAAGGTGGTTAAGGTTCATGAGCAGTTTCCCCAAAGGCTAGATTTCAGATTGGTTAATGATGTCTTGTACTTTAGGGATAGACACTGTGTGCCAATCATTGATGGAATTAAGGAAGCAATCATGACAGATACTCTATGCATCTAGGAAGCACGAAGATCTATAGGAATTTGAAGGACATATTTTGGTGAACAACATAAAGAGAGACATCAACAAGTTATGTGTCTATATATTTCACTTGTTAGCGTGTGAAGGCAGAGCACAAGAAGCCTCCAGGTTTGTTTCATCCCTTGTAGCTTCCGAAGTGAAAATGGGACGACATCTTTGTGGACTTTGGGTTAGGGTTACCAACGACCAATAGGTAGTTCAGTGCAATTTGGGTGATTGTGGACCATTTGACAAAGTTAGTTCATTTTATTTTGTTCAAGAAGGGCATGAAGTTCAATGAGATGGTGAATATCTTTGTTCGTGAGATTACTTGTCTTCATGGTATGTCAGCTTCTATTACTTCAAAGAGGGATACCCAATGCATCTCAACATTGATCGCACTTGAAAAAGGTTGAAATGTGCAATGCATTTGAGTCCAACATTCACACACTTCAAGTGTTTAAAAAGAATGAGAATTAACTACAGTTCATCATTAATTTCCCTTTTGTTTATATGGGTTCAAATGCTTTGACCGCAGGGATATAGGTTGTTTACATGTTTTTGAAGAGTTTATAAGCCCTCCCTCAAGTTGTAGATGTGATCCAAATTCAGAAAGTACAAGAAAATACATGAAAATTATGAAAAAAAAAATGCAAAAAGGAAGAAAACTGGGCCAGTGACCAGGAATTGGGGTCACTGGCAGACAATGGCCAAAAAACCACTGTTTGCTCTCCGCTTTGTTCTATTTCACCTCATGACTCTTTCAAAGTGTTGAAACTTTTTTTTTTGTGATTTTTGGAGTCTTGAGTGACAATCAAGAGGGTTGAATTCGACCGTGGAATTTATCAAAACCTTTGGTGATGATCACTTTTGGTTATGGACCGTTTTTGTACAAGTCCGAAAAGGGGGCTGTATACCAGTGAAATAAAGCCAAGGTTGTGTTATTCTGAACTTATAATTTTTAAGGGATAGAATGAAGCCTAAAGAGGCTTGTTCACAACTTTTATGATGGCTAGAACCCCCCACCAAGTGAGAAAAACAAAGGAATAGATGGTCATCCTTCGAAGGCCTGCCAATGCTTGAACATAGTCCTTTTTAAATGATACCCATACTCCCTTTCTTTTTCTGAACCACATCTCACCTTGAGTGACTGAGAAGAAGAAGAAGAAGTGGGTTGGAGTGCTTGAAATGCTTTGTGAATGGCTTCAAATCTGTGGAAGTTGCTCTTAGAACTTAGAAAAATTATTTTCTCTATCTCTATCCTTCTTTTTCAAGTGTTACTCCCTTTTATAGACTGTCCAGGTGGTTTTAGGAAGTTTTAGGGAGTTGAAGGTAGGTTATGGGAGGTTGAATTTCAAAAAGAATTGGTAGAAATTGCCCAAAACTATGAGAACTATTCGATGGAAGTTAGTGATTGCAGCCGTGGTCACTCCCAGGGCCTGTTTTTTGGACTTTTGTATATGTAACTCATTTTCATCTGTTTGGGGTCTAAACGATGTCCGATCTTCACTAAACTTGGGAAAATGCTTTTTAACACCATTTTGAGTGTTTCATAGGAATTTTAACCCATTTTTACCTTCTGAAGTTAGTCAACTCTCCGTTGACTTTTTCATGAAAATAGGCCATTGTTTCAGCTGTTTTGAGGCCCAAATGACCTCGATTTGATTTGAAACTTGGAGGGACTGATATTATGAGTGTTTTAGAGTTTTTCGTATTCATTTTGTATTTTTAGAAGTAGGATTTTGAATAGTGACCCATTTGTTGCATGTTCTAAGTCACTATTCACCTCATACTATAAGTAGTTAGCTTGTTTTCTACCCAAATGATATTCAATTGATTTGAAACTTTGCGAAGTGCATTATGAACATATTTTGAATCTCTATCCCAAGTTTCATTAGCTTTGGCTCCTTGGAAATAGGATTTTGGCCAGTGACGTCCAGGGCTTGGGGGTCATTGACTTCTAAGTTGACATGCAGTGGAAGTAGAACCAAACGAAGTCCTCTTGACTTGAAAATTTACAAAATCTCCATTAAGCATGACTGAAGATTTGTGCCCAAAATTCATCTATTTTGGATGTTGGGAAGCAGGACTTTGGTTAGTGACCCCATGACTTAGGGGTTAGTGATCCAAAGTTGACATGTTTGTAGACTTTGGGTCAAATGATGTCCATCTAACCTGAAATTTTGTAGAGCCTCCCTTGAGCATAATTTGAGCTTCCTCCAGAAGTTTAAGCCAATTTGATCTTCGTGAGGTGTGACTTTACATAATGACCCCATAGAGCTTAATAAACGACCATCTGAGTTGAGTTTGGGTTCAAATGGTGTTCAAATGCTCTGAAATTTTGAAGGATAATCTTTGAATGTACTTGAAGGCATTCCCCTAAACTTGAGCTTGTTCTGATATGTAAAAGTGTCAATTTCTATAATGACCCCCAAGGAGCAGGTGAACAGTCACTGAAGTTTAATTTTGAGTTGATATGAAATCCAAATGCTTTGAAATTTTGAAACATCATTCTCATGCATGCTTTAGAGTTATTATGTGATTTTCATCCACTTTGGTAATGTAGAACCTTGAGTACGTTCTGTGACCCCTAGGTTTTAAGCCAATGAACCTTGAATTTGGTATTTGGTGAGTTGAGTGGCTGACTGAAGTCCAGTAACTCTAAAATTTGAGCTACTGTAACCTGAGCTCATTTGAAGTCTTCAAATTGGATTGTATAACACTCCAACTAGCTTGACCTTATTTAGCGACTAATTAATGTTGCTTTAGTTGTAAATTGTGTTTTGCTTTTGTTTTGATTTCATTGCGGGTTTTGGATAGGTAGTTGGGTTGAGTTTGACCTGGATTAGGTAGACCAAGCCCTTTTTCGTAATTTTAGCTTTTCTAAGACATGGTTATTTTTGCATCATCTTGGTGTCAACACGTGTCTTTCGTTGAGCTCGTTAACTTCCGTAACTACGTCGTTTGTAACCGATGTCGTTTGATTCCGTTGGACCAGGGTTTGACTTGAACTGGAAATTGATTTATGACTTGGACTTCATTGCAATTCTGCCTTAACCTTAACCAATATAAACCATTCCACCGACTCAATTCCCTCACTTTCTTCTCTTCTCTCAAGTTGCTCTCGTTGAAGGCTCTCTCTCTCTCTCTCTCTCTCTCTCTCGTCTTCTCCACCATCAAGCCAAGGAAGAGGAAGTGTGCTCTTGACTTTTGATTCCTCTTTTTAGGTGAGTGTTACATGAGCTTTGAGTTGTAATATCTTCTTGTCCTCCACCTTTATTCTTGTCTTCTTGTGTTGCACTCATGGACCTTTCATGTTTTTTCTTTTCCTTACAAGCATGGGAGATTAAGTGTGTGTTGGATGTGAATTGAGCCCCAAGGACAACAATTAGTGTTTTTGAACTCCATTAAGGCAAGTATAAGCATAATATGTATGAACCCATGTTGGTATTCGCTTGATTTTGGTTAATTCACAGGAGTTTATAGGGAAAACATGTTTACAGCCCAATTTGAGTTCATTCTCCCTTTCTCGGTTGGAATTTTGCTCATTTGATGTCGTTACAGGTTTTTTATATTTGATTCAGAAATCGGCCCCGCGCATGCATGGTTAAGCCGTGAAATGTGCTACGACTAAGCCGTAAAACACACTACGGCTAAGTCGTGACCCAACTGTGAACCCAGCTGTAGATCAATACAGGGTGTTACCTTAACTGAGAGTATGCAATTCTGCGACTCCTCTACGGGTCAGCCACGGCTAAGCCGTGCAACCTTTTACGGCTAAGCCGTAAGAAGCTTACGGTTAAGCCGAAGGTTTACCTACAGCTGAGCTGGCTAACCTGAACAGTAAGAAAGGTAGGAAAAGAAGGAGACCTGTAGGACCTTTAAAGTAAAAGGTAGGCAACTTCGACTTGCCCAACAAAACATGATAAAATGCGTGAATGATCTTGAGGGCTACGAATCATTCATGTACGTAATCCAGTTGTTAAGCACCTCCCCATGGGTGTTAGCTTAAGAGACTTCGGTGCACCGGCTGATACAATGCAACAGTAGACAATGGTGCAGCGAATAACTTAAAACTACATCATTATGCACGGTTAGAAACACTGGATAATTAGAGTAGAATTGGCTAGTAAATGAACTTGATTCGATATGCTATGATTTGCTTGCATGACATGTTGTATTTCAACCATTGAGCTCCACTCTTTAGCAAGATCATTGCATGTAACATCGAAAGTCGTACTATGTGTCCACCTTGAGTATGTATGTATGTATGTTATCAAGCTTGCACGTATAAGACACGTTCTCGGATATACACGCAGGATATGCTTGTCACGATCTACTCAGGGTTTTCATGATTGACTCTGTATGGTCAGGCACTACTTAGCCTCAGCCTTAGGATCCCGACGGGGTGAATTTGGTGTAGTTTTCATGGCCTTGCTGCAGTTAGGAAACGTCTTGGGGAATCCGGACTCCAGGAACCCGAGACTCATTCGTACCTTAGCCCGAACAATGGTGTTCTCTGCATGGATATAAGATCCCTCTTTTGGGAGCATATGGCAAATGTAGTGGCCAACTAGTTATGTACACAGCATGTATACATTGATTCACATGGCATGTTTCTTTCTTGTACGACAGCTTAGTATACGAATGTGCCCTGTTATGATTTTCATGATGTTCTTTATTCTATTAGACACAGCATGTGTTAACTTGTTATGGCTTATACTTTGCTGAATCGTTGTATTCACGAGTTGTCTTTGGTGTTGCAGGCTCAGATACCCCTACCGACCCCTCGTCGGTCGGCCAGACTCCTGTGAGGTCCCCGAGGTCCCATCAGGCCTAGAGGAGTGGATGTAATCACTCCACCGGAGAGCTCCCTGAACATTCATTACATAGGAGTCTCCCTTATTTTGAGATTTGTCACGCTTGGAGCTTATCATGATTTGTACATGTGTATTTTGTTGCATTTTGTAAACTTTTATCTATATATGTCAGTTCTGTTTTCGTATTCTCTTCTTGCATTGTTTAGTGTGATGTTTTGATATCTACAGCTTCTGCGTACATGTTTGGTAGGTGTGAACCTTCCCTTGTGCGTGTGCATTTAAACCAGGTCTACGTGTACAGGCACGGGAGTACGTGGGTCATCGGTTTGGCTTTTGCTAATCCTCGAACTCCTGGGCTCGGGTTGTGATATACGTATTGTATAGTATCAGGGCTACGTTTGATGATGCAGCTGACAGGGCCTATTCTGTTCAGGCCATCCGCCAAGCTGAAAGAGCCGTTGATCCTAAGCGGCAGCCACCATTCAGTGCACGAGGGCAAGTATAAAAGAAGATGAGAGGCCAGCAGAGTACTACCAGTTCTACCCGTATTACTTGCTAGCATTGTGGCAAATGCCACAAGTCCGAAGTTTGTTGGAGGAAGATAGGCGCTTGCTTCATCTGTGGTTCTAAGGAGCATATGATGGTCAGTTGTCCTAGATATAAGGCTTCCCCGGCTCCACCATCTAGTACTACTGCAGGTGCAACTTTTGGTCGATCCAGTGTGTCTACAGCCCCGAGCAAGTCCCAGTCAGTTCGTCCAGGCCCGAGACAGCCACGTCAGACAGCTCGTGCATACGCCGCTACCCATGAGAGTGCCGAGGATCCACAGGTGGTTAAAGGTACTGCTCTGATTTCGCAAGTTGAGGCGTTAGCATTGTTCGATTCGGGGTCTACGTGGTCATACGTAGCACCTCATTTTGCTGAGCGGTTACAGCAGCAGGCGAAGCCGTTGCCATATGTGTTGGTTGTATCCACCCCAGTTGGCAAGCGAGTGGAGTGTAGTGTATACTACCCCTATTGCGACGTGCAGATTGCAGGTCATCAATTGCTCGTTGATTTGATCTTGCTGTCGATGCTGGACTTCGACATGATCCTTGGAATGGATTGGCTCACTCGATATCGTGCCTGTGTTAATTGTTACAACAGGACGATCTTCTTCGATTTAGGCAAGGGCTTCCGTTTCGAGGGCAGTCAGAAGAGATGCCCCACGCGTGTGATTTCTGCGTGCAAGGTAGATCGCTTGATCCGCAAAGGGTGTGAAGGCTTCATTGCCTTTATCTCGAAGAAGAAAGAGAAGAAACGGCTAGGTGAGATTTAGGTGGTCTGTGACTTTTCCGATGTCTTTCCGGACGATGTGCCAGACCTACCCCTAGTTCGATACGTAGCGCTTGCCATTGAGCTTGTTCCAGGCACGACACCAATTAGTAAAGCTCCATATCACATGGCCCCAGTTGAATTGTCAGAGCTGAAGAAGCAATTGCAGGAGCTTGTGGACAAGGGTTTTATCCGTCCGAGCGTCTCACCTTAGGGAGCGCCAGTGTTGTTTGTCAAGAAGAAGGAAGGTACTCTTCGGATGTGTATCGACTATCGATAGCTGAACAAAGTAACTATCAAGATCAAGTATCCCCTACCTCGGTTTGATGAGTTGTTTGATCAACTTCAGGGTGCAGCTTACTTCTCCAAGATTGATTTGAGATCTGGATATCACCAGTTGAGGGTAAAAGAAGATGACATCCTGAAAACTGCCTTCAGGACTCGGTATGGACATTATGAATTCCTCGTGATGCCTTTTGGACTAACCAATGCACCTGCAGCGTTTATGGCTTTGATGAATCAGATCTTTGCTCCTTTCTTGGACCAATTCGTCGTTGTCTTCATTGATGATATTTTGATATATTCTAAGTCAGTCGAGAGCATAGGGAGCACTTGAGGAAAGCCTTGTTATTGCTGAGAGAGCATCGCTTGTTTGCCAAGCTGTCGAAATGTGATTTTTGGCTTGAGCATGTGGCATTTTTGGGTCATATCATTTCACGAGAGGGATTGGCAGTTGATCCATCTAAAGTAGAGGCAGTTGTGAATTGGCCTAGCCCTAAGACAGTGACAGAAGTTCGGAGTTTTCTTGGACTAGCAGGTTATTATTGGCGATTCGTTTAGGACTTTGCTAAGATCTCCTCTCCTTTGACTAAATTGACTCGGAAGAATGTGCCGTTCGATTGGACTGAAGAATGTGAAGCCAGTTTTCGGACTTTGAAAGAGAAGTTGACTACGACCCCAGTGTTAGCCTTACCAGATGGTAGCGAAGGGTTCATGATATATTCAGATGCTTCTCGAGTTGGTCTAGGCTGTGTGTTGATGCAGCACGGGAAGGTAATTGCATATGGATCGAGACAGCTACGAGAACATGAGAAGAATTATGCCACCCATGATTTAGAATTGGCAGCCATCGTGTTTGCATTGAAGCTTTGGAGACATTATCTGTATGGCGTGAGATTTGAGGTCCATTCTGTTCATCACAGTTTGTAGTACTTATTCACGCAGCAGGAGCTGAACATGAGACAACGCAGATGGCTTGAGCTCATCAAAGATTACGACTTCCCGATCAAATATCAGCCAGGAAAAGGGAATGTGGTGGCAGATGCACTGAGTCGGAAAGCAGAGTCTGTACAGATGTTGAGTAGTTTCCTTTTGAAGGTCCATGATCTACCTGTTGAGGTGAAACTAGTGGATGCTTATGTGACTTTGGTTAGTATGCTAGTTTTTCAGCTTGAGATGATACAGCAGATGAAAGTCAGGCAATTTGAAGATCTCACTTTGAAGTGCATTCGAGACCACCTTGGAGACAGCCTGAGATGATACAAACATTTGTAAATTTTTTTTAGGGGTAAACAAGTGCCCCATCGAGGTGCAATGATTATAGTGTAATAATCATTGTACCACAAAATAACCGATCTATGGGAATGATGAATCGCTTGATGAAAATATAGTTTATTAGGATAGGTTGAAGCCTAAACTTGGGATTTTGAAAATTTTGATTAAAACTATAAAGGGTTTGATAATGGAATTTGGTAAAAACATAAGAATTCCGAATTTCTTTACCCTATTTTTACAAATATCAAAAGTAACATCTCTGTGGGGACCGTGGGGAACACCTACGAAATAATCCCTAAGGTATTTAGAAAATTCAGAAGTTTATGAATTTTTATTTGGATTTTAGAAATGGATTTGATTATCTCATGAGTTATTTATCACAGATATCCAAAGTGGCATCTATGTGGGGACTGTATGGAACACCCACAAAAAAAATCCCTAAGGTTTTAAGAGAAATTAGAAATTTATGGATCTGACTTTCTTTTGACTATTTGTCACATATATCCAGAGTAGTATTTATGTGGGGATGTGGGGAACACCCACAAAAAAAGATCTCTGAGGTTTTAAGAAAATCAAAAGTTTGGTTTAAAATGGATTTGGGTTTGGATTTTCATGGATTTTTGATTCATTTTCAAAAATTAAAGTTTAGGTTTTGACTTGGCTTGACATAATTCAAAATGAGATGCAATTTTGAAGGAGATTGGCTTTTGGTTTTTGTGAATTTTGATCCAAAGCAATTTGAGATGACAAATTTGGCTTCAAATTGGTTTTTATCACAAGATAAACCTAAAATTTAGATTAGGTTGGCTTTCAAGAAAACACACATTTTTATTTGGGGCAAAATGCCCAAAGTAGGTTCACCATGTTATGTCTTGAGATGGAACCAGAAATTTGGCTGTGAGGAACATTGCAGCCATAGATCGTCATATTGCAATAATAGCTTTCATCCTTGAAAGATAATACTCTGAAGCTTTAAGGCACCATAGATGGCTTGGAGAAGTCCAGTTAAAAAAATCAGGCCCGCGAAGAGTGCATTCTTGCCAAAGGAAAGGTGAAGTAGACAACCTTAAATGACTTTATTTAATCCCTTGAAAGTTAAATGAGTATTAAACTGGATGAAATTGACATTGATGCTGTTGTCCTAGCTTATCCAAGCTATAAAGGGCACATCCTGTCACACTCCGATCCCGGGAATTGGGGATTAGAGTGGGCCCTCAGAGTGTGAATACGTAATCCCATAGTAATCCGTGCTATAAGAAGGCATGTATGAATTCCTGCAAGGGAGATTCCATAGGAACGTGTAAGGTATGACCAACAACATGTAGATTTAGAATTCAACATAGAGCGGACACCTATAAAATATCTCTGTAATGATCACAAGCAAAACATAGAAGAGGATATCTTACCCACATATTTATAAATATATGACTTAAGACCTTGCTTTTAATTAAACATCCCCACATACATTTCCACAAAACCTAAACATGTCTGGTACACAAGATCTAATTTAAACATTGCCATGCCAAAGATCATAGTCATAATCGATTCATCTAACTAAATCATTGGACACTCTTTGTAGGATGACTGATAAAAGACATCATTATTCTTCCATTCTTCTATACCCCGATGTACCATTAGGGCACTCTCTGGGGATGGGTCAATACTCGAGTTGGGGTTTGGTTCTATATCTATAACACTGAGGGTAGCACTGTTAACACAACGGTTCAGCAAATATAGAGATATATGAAACTAGCATAATGTATCAAATGAATTTGATAATATACATGATGAAAGAAGGTGATAACAGTCCACTAGGCATATTGTGCATGAGTAATTGGTAACCACGAGGCTCTATGTTCCTAAAAGAGAGCATACATATGGGTCGCTAAGAGATCAAGCTAGTTTCCCGAGGAGCACCAACAACTCCTCCGTGGGCTACTGCAGTAGCGACATACAGATTCCCAAAGGGCACAAGCTAAGTGGTGCTGACCCAATGTATCAAGACCGACTCAATCGCAAATCTTTCATTCATTACAATCATACTTATCATATTGTACATAAGGAAGTATCGGTCTTGAAATCATATTTAATCATGAAAACAGAGTTAACAAAGTAACTGATAATTAATAATGCATACTTATATGAGCTAAGAGAGAGCTTGAACCTTCTCAACCTTGGCTACACCCATTTGACTAGCAGGCACACACTTAATAGAAGCTTTAACCTATTAGACACACACTCAGTAGAAGCTCAGATCTGATTTGTCTCAGGGTTTTGCTCGGAAGAGTGGGTACATGAATAAATCATGTTGAGGGCAAGGTATCTTAACAATATGAATGCATTTAGATTGAGTAAGTATTAAGGAGAATTACTAGCCAACCCTATGTTAGATAATCTGTGATCCCAAGTTCATTCAACACGACGTAATCATAAAACGTCCGGTGTCATTGTGTTACTGTATCTTGGTATTACATTGTGTACATAAAAGACACCACTTCTTATGCCAACACTCATGATGTGACATTGGGAATTCATCCGAAAAATTGAAGGGGATGAGTAATAGCTCT
This sequence comes from Sextonia rubra, assembly GCA_037013555.1. Lineage (NCBI taxonomy): Eukaryota > Viridiplantae > Streptophyta > Magnoliopsida > Laurales > Lauraceae > Sextonia > Sextonia rubra. Next base: position 17,212,651 of record JASUAD010000011.1, read on the forward strand.
ACACTCGTTCTCCTTATCATTTGATCACCAATGGGCTAATTTAGTTGGGAAGATTGTGCCATCACTAAGGCCCTATAAGGTCATTGAAAGTCCCTAAGATCCTAAGTTCACAGTGTTCTTACAGCTTAGCCGTGTTATGGCTTAGCTGAGTGGTTCAGGTTTCCTCTCTACTTCCATACACATCTACGGTTCAGCCGTATATTGACCTACGGATTAGCCGTGTTAAGTGTACGGCTAGGGTTATGGCTAGGTATGGTTTAACCGTAATGCATTCCACGGTGTAGTCGTGGGTAAGCCATAAAAGAAAGTTGGTTTTTCAAGCTCTTCGGAAATTTTTCCGTAAAAATGGCTTATAGCTTGGTCACGGGATGGGTACGGCTTAGCCATAGTTCATTTCACAGCTTAGCCAAGGGTTAGCCGTAGTTGAAAATGGGGTTTTGACACTTTCAGGACTTTGAGCTGTACAAACTTACGGCTTAGCCGTAGTCTCGTCGTAAGCTTCAGAAATTCTGGAATTGACTCTGAAGCTCAATTCTAGTACAGAATTCTAAATAAAGGGGGTCATAGGGAGTTCCTATGGCTTCCAACTGTCCCTAAGAGTCATTCAATATTAGCACAACACTCCTATTGCACATTCATACCCTAATTCATCCAAGTCTACATATGTATACACTTAAACGAAAGGAAGGAGCTGTAATTGAGTTTATAAGAATAAATCTAAGAATCAAAATTGTAAACACATATGCAACATCATATGTACTCTACTACTTGCCTTTTTCACAGTGCTTGCCCTCACTAACTCTTCCTTGATGTGTGGTTAAGAAAAGGCTCAACAGGGGAGTGGGTGCTTTACATGCAACATGCAATTGATAAATATGGTGCAAAAATGCATGCATGCTACATGATTGAGTCTCCTTGACTCTAACAAACCGAAGTTTGTGAAATGGAAATAGGTTCTTCATCTTAATGGGTTGTAGCTTGTAGGAGAAAGTGCCTTCCAAAGAGAAAACACACAAGGGAAGATGGATACAAAGAATGGGGGCTTTCTATCTTACATGCAACTTCAAATCTTGGTTGGTTGGCAACCCTAAAGTGAGGTGAGGATGAAGAAAGTGGAGAGAAAATGCACATAGTGAGGAGAAGGAGGAGAGAAAGAGAGAAACGTTGGGTTCTCTCCTTTTTAAATAAAACATTTTGAATGCAAGTCTAAGGTTTTAGAATAATTTCAGTTTAGGTCAAATGGACTTTAATTAGCCCAAGATTGGTCTAAATCAAGTGGAGCCCAACACGAATGATGATCTACACAAGGAATTACACAAGATGAAACTAAGGAGGTGTCAATATGATGCATGAACAAATTACAAAAAGGGGTCCTCAACTACTTAGGTAAAGTCTGAACCCGACTCGACTATCTATCCATAATCCAAGCCCAAAGGGTTTGAGTTAAATTAACTTAAACACTATTTAATTAATATAAAACAAGATTAATTAATATAAATTGAGGTTAGTTGGGATTAGGACCTTACATGTCCTAAGGGAGGCGACTTGAGAAGTTCTTGGACTAGATTTCATTGCTGCAGCTGCTTGTATGACTTTTTTATCTTGATCAGCTTGGGTGGCCATGTATACATTGACTTCATTCTTTGTATTTAAATTTCAAATGAATATCAATGGAAAAACTATTCCTTTCCTCTAATTTGTCATTGGTATAAGTGGTTGGTTCGATTTTGTGTGGATGTTTGATGTGATTTGTATGGATGGTTTGTTTGGTTTGGTTTTCTTAGACTCGTATGAGGGTGTGATTTGCGATCATTTAGATCTACAAATCGAAAATAAGGCAGTCATATAGGTGGACATTATCCGGTGCTCATGTGTGAGGGTTTTTTCAGGGTCTATGACTTGATCCTTTTGGTGTCGAAAGGAATAGCTATATGGGGTCTGCAAAGAGACTTATTCCATACAGCTGAGTTTTGCTATACAAGGTCCGCAAAAAGATTTAATCTATAGAGCAGGTGTTACACGGGGTCTTGTAAGGACATTATCCAAGTAACGAAAATTTGAATAGAGGGGTCGAAGGACTTGATCCTCACAATCATTTTATACAAGTTTGAGGAGTTTTGGTTAGGAGTCATGCGTTATGAGGCTCAAAAGCAGAGGATTTTGATTTTGGTTAGGAGTCATAGGTTGTGAGGCTTGAAATCAGAAGATTTTGATTTTGGTTAGGAGTCATATGTTGTGAGGCTCGAAACCAGAGGATTTTAGAAGTGGGAATGTACATTGTACATGAATTGGGTGCACTGTACATGGTTTGGGTATACCAATTATATTCAAGTATAGTATTCTTTGAGAAGTTTTACATTGATAGGGATCATGCATCTGTCTCCTTCGAGTGTGAGAAGTGCGTAGGCACCATTGGAGTAGACCTACAACAAAAGGTCCTTCCCATTTGAATCCAAATTTGCTTTTTGACATGTGTGTGGAGAAAAATAGCTTTTTGACTGTAAGGACTAAGTCTCTTTTCTTGTAAGCTTTGTATTTTGACCTTCTTCTCAAAAGATCCAGTGATACAAGCTTGATAGAGCTCGATGCTTTGTCGAGCAGCAAGCCTATTTTCATCAAGGTTTTCCAACTTTTGAAGTCTGAGCTTGACATTCTTTTCTTTAGTGTATTTGTTCATCACAGCTACCCAAAGAGAAAGAAGTTGAATTTCCAAGGGTATCACAGCTTCACTGTCATGCCTCGAGCCTGAAATTCCATGATTAAGGCAACTCTCGAGACATGGCATACGTAATTCCATGGTAATCCGTTCGGTACTAAAACACGTACGAACCACCACAAGGGAAAAAGCATAGAATTAACGTGTGAGGACTAACATGTAACACATGTCCATTTAAAATATTTGCGGAAGCCTGTGTATTTTTACCTGTACTTAACAACATCCTATATAATTTAGATTTTGAGATATGGTATTAAGCATAAACTGAGTCTATTAAATTGAAAATTATAAACCAAAGATATAGAACCTAAAAGAGTTGTTTATATGAAACATAATCCCATGCATAATTTTACATGACCAAAGTATAAGTGTCTACATGAATGATCCAAAGTAATAACACATGGTGTGACCAAATATATAGGATCTAAATACAATTGAATAATAGACTTCTATGTCCATCAAATTAGGTAACATTATAATAGTATGACACAATGGCATGATGTATAAACATAGCCACACCAATGGCATATTCTATCATGTCCCAAAATAAACCCATGAAGCTCTGCGAGATAGACAACTGGAAAATGTTGTCAAGTCCATACTACTATATTATACCCTAGGAAGTCTTTAGAAACTCCCTTACAGGTGCTTCGAAGATAGAATCAATATTTGAACTTGTTTGTAACATCAAGGGTAGCACTATTAATACGATGGTTAAGCAAATATAGGTGCATATAAAACTATCATGTTGTATCAATTGAATTAGAGACATATTAATTAAAAGAGAACAATAATCGTAAGCTAGGCATGTTGGACATGAGTAAGCATGAGTAACGAATCATAAACAGGATATTGAAATATACTAGTTGGCATCCACAAGATTATATTCTCCCCAAAGAGAACGTGTCATCTAGAGAGTATATAACATACATATGTGAATTATGCTAGGGGATTAGTTTAACTTCCCGAGGAGCGCCGACTAACTCCTCCATAAATTACTGCAGTAGAAACATAAAGAATACCTGAATTGGTCCCATCGAACCTAATAAGGGTACAAGCTAAGTGGTGCCAACTCAACGTATCAAGATCATCCTTAATTCGTATCATACATACTTATCATTGATCATAGTGATCATCACATGTTCATACATAATCATTCATACTTATTGTCATATTATATAGAAGGGAGTTTCGGTCTTGAGATATTATTCAAATAAAAATTAGAATTAAACAAAGTAACTGATAATCAAACAATGCATCCCTAAATGAGCTAATAAAGCTCGAACCCTCTTAACTTTAGCTACACCCATTTTAGCTCACAGGCTATACCCAATAGAAGCTTCAACACCGACTTTACCTAAAGGTTCGCTAGGAAGAATGGGTAAATGATTAGATCATATTGAGGGTAAGGTTACTTAACAATATGAATGCAATTAGATTGAATAATTATCAAGGATAGTTACTAGCCAACCCTATGTTAGATCATCCGTGTTTCCGAGGTCATTGAATACGATGTATTCATAAAACATCCGGTGTCGTTGTGTTACCAAAATCTCGGTGTTACATTGTGTATGCAAAAGATACCTCTTCTTATGCCAACACCCATGACGTAACATTGGAAATTGACCGAAAAACTAAGAGGGAATGAGTGACAGTTCAACACTTTTCCTTCTTAGTATTTAATTACCGTTGGGCTAATTTGTTTGAGGTAAGGATACCATTTCTAAGGTCATACATGGTCTTTAATTATACTTAATGTCATAAGGGTAAGAATGGCTTATATCATATCTCTAAGGTTTCACAATAAGGTTAGAACAACTCCTAATTTAATTCCCATTTTAAAGAAATAGAATAAAGTTTCGCTAAAACTGGGGGTACATTTGCTCCCCAATAACTCTCATAAATGGTCATAGAATATTCCTAACATGTGTATGTGTTCTCCCCAAAATATTTCCATAAAATAGCTCTTATTTTCATAAAATAATTGTGCTCATATAGAGCTTGCCTCACGAAACATTGTGAGTGAGTTCTGTAGAGGATTTTGGGCACTAAAATCTTAAAAAGAGTCAAAGAATATGGTTTATCATTTTTCTATCCAATAAAGTAGTCAAAAGTATTACCCATTTTTCTATACATACTAGCACTTACCGAAGCTTTGGTAAGGCCCCATGTTCTGACAATTTTGGATATTATTATTGTTGTAGAAAATTTGGATAATTTAATAACTCATTTCAGAATACCTCGGCTCCACTAAAGATCAAAAGTGTAGTCTCTCCTTATGCCCCACGATGGACTATGGAAGGTCCATGGTCAGTTGTTTGAACCAATATTTAAATAAAACTTTTAACTCAGAATCTTGGTTACCCGACCTATTGGGTAGCTGTCCAACCAGTCGGACACCTCCCAGAACAGGAATTCGTTCGATCGGAGCCCAGGGTTGACCGGTCGGCCCTGGACCATTTTGATCCAGGCAGAATTAGTTTTAAACTGATTTTTCTTTTTTCTTCTTAGCTCCTTCCACTCCTATTCACCAAGTACACCTTCTAATCACTCCTTGACACCAACCCACATCACAATTGAGTTCAGCTTCATCTAGTCCCATCATTTATTTATAATTACATTCTCATTAATCATTAACATTTAAATAATCTTAACTAAAGAGTAAAAGAGCTGTAAATCGGCATTCATAGAGAGTTCATCAAGAATCAACTTATTAATATAGATGCAGTGCTTATATCCAACTATACTTTCCTTAACTCAGTGCTTTACCTAAAGTTAGCTCTTCCTTTAGTTTGATAGTGGAGAAAACACAATCTCTAACATAAATAAAACCCTACATGAACATGGATGAAATGGTGATGAGATGGGTTGCATGCAGTAAATTAGAGTCTCATTGACTCTATGGAGCTCAAGGAAATGGAATGGTGATGAAGTTCTTCCCTTAGGGAGCTATAGAGAAGAGGATGAGGTGAGATTTGGGCTTCTAGTAGGGAAGAAACACAGGAAGATGAAGGAAGAAGAAGATGGGACCCAATGGCCCTGCATACAAGGCTCTAAGATCCACTTTCCAGTGCCAAGCTTGAAGAAGAGATGAAAGTGTGAGAGGAAGAGAATGTTGCTCCAGCAGTAGAGGAGAAGGAGGAGAGGAAATCTGCTGGAATTGAGCTTTTAAAGATGGATTTTGCTGGGATTTGCATGCAAGTCCAGCTTATTCACAGAAATTCCAGTTTAAGCCAATTAGGCTTCAATTGGGCCAAGATGGATCCGGACTGAGTTGGGTCAAACATGAATAATGCCCCACATGGTGAAATACACAAGATGCAACTAATGAGGTGTCAATATGATGCAAACCATGAGACTCTAAATTACAAGAAAGTTCTTGCCTACCTAGGTTTAGCCAATTCTAACCCAACTACCTGTCCATGACTCGATAAAAATTAAAAAAAAAGATTAGTTAAGACTAAAATACATTAATTAATAGGAAATCAAGTTTAATTAATATAAATTACAACTAAGTTGGGTCAGTACCTTACATTCACAGCCATAAACTAAGGAATATGGTGTTGATTTGGTTGGATCACGAACTGTAGTTTTGTAAGCCCACAATGCTTCAGGAATTTTGGTACTCCAACTTTTTTTGTTATTAGAGACCATTTTCTTTAGAATTTTGTAAATGGTCTTGTGGAAAGCTTCAGCAAGTCTGTTAGCTATAGGGTTATATGCCGTAAGAGGACAGCACTGGATTTCATACTTATCACAGAATCTGTAGAATTTGTTGTTATTGAATTAAGGACCATTGTCATGATGCAGGTGTTTAGGCCCCAAACCGGCAAATGACATGAGTCTTCAAGATGCTGAGGACTGTATTTGTTTTGACTTTGCAAGAGGCACTGCTTCTGCCCATTTAGAGAAGTAATCCATTGCAGCCAAAATAAATTGATGACCACGTTCTGATGGCGGATTGATTTTGCCAACTATATCCATTCCCTAGGATTCAAATGGCCAAGGGTTAGGCATAGGATGTAGATACTCAGGCGGTTGATGAATGTAATACCATGGATTTCTCATTCATCATATCTTTTGGCAAAGTTGAAGGTATCCAGCAAGAGCTTGTCCTTTCATTGCCTTTGGAAGAATACATCTAATGTCATATTAAGAGAGAGTAATAGACCATTTGGATAGACGATCATTCAGTGCACTAGCATTTGTCACAAGTGCCTTTAGTGGGTTGGTGTTGGAAGCCAAGTACACTACATTGGAAAGAATATAGTGACATAGTTTCCTTGTTGTTCTTTTGAGTTGGCAATACCCTCAGAGAGTGATCAAGAGCTCGAACGTAGAGGATAAAAGGTTTGCCTGGAATTGGAGCTGAAAGAACTGGTGGGTTTATGAGACACCATTTGATATCTTGAAAGGCATCTTTACAAGCTTTATCCCACACAAATTCAATTCCTTTCTTCATGAGTCTGAATAATGCTCTGCACTTCTCAGGTAAGATTGAGATGAACTGGCAAATATAGGCAAGTCTGCCCTATAATCCCTTGAGTTGTTTTAAGAGTTCTCAGAGAAAGCATCTCCAATATAGCTTTGACTTTGATTGATCTCTTTGAGGGTCAGTTCTGCATCAGTGGCAACGTCAACCAACCCGGCTAGAGACTTAGTTTTGTGACTTAGTATGATAGCCTTGATTTTTTGTCACAAATTGGTTTTGCATATTTCGATCGTTGCCCTCTGAGATGGTTATTCTAAGCATTTCTAGGATAATGCTCTCCATTTATTGATAAAGGCCTATGCAGTTTCATTGTCTCCCTGCCTTGTATTGCTGAGCATAACAAAGGTAACTATTTGATCCTCTTTATGGAAATGGAGTAAGAACTTCTTTTCTGTGATAGCCATGTTATGAAGAAAAGTTCAGGTAACTTTTTATACCAATCGAAGGTAACTCCTTTCAATGTGTTGACGAATAGCCTTATTTTTAGCACATCTAACTCTGGCAGGTTTTCAAGGAGTGTTTTAAAATGGACAATATGTTGATATGTTGACCCTTGCCAAGGCATGGTTGGAAAGTCAGAAGTTTATAATCTGGTGGAAATGGAATCAGATCAGATTTCGGAGGATACTTGGGTGTAATACCCTTCTTTTTTATCCTGGTCTTTACTTTTGATTTTGTCAGTGTCTCTTCAACTTCTTTGAAGGTTACATGTTTTTCAGTATCTGCATGAAGATCAAAGATTGATGAATGATCACCACCAATGAAACCTACAGCTATTACTTTGTCTGTTAGATACTTCAATTGAGCTGTAAGTAGGTCAATTTTAGTGGCATTTGTCCTGATCATTGCTTGTTCCCCTCTGTTGGCAAACAAAGGATTTATTTGAGCTTCAACCGAACCACTTAGCTTATCTGTTAAGATTTTCAGTTGGGCAGTCAAGTAGTCGATCATAGCTCTTTGTTGTTTGACAACATCAGTGACATTGTCATCTTCATTTTCACCAGCATCTTTTTTGTTGGCATCTTTACTCCCACTAGCACCGTCATTTCCATCTTTACTTGTCCCTCTCCCTTCAGTCATAAATATAGTACACTGACGCGGATAGGATGATGTTAATGCCTGAGGAGTGGATTGACTATATTTTGCATTTAAGATAGTGATAGGATCATCGTCAGAATCATTTTCGACATGACTTTCAGAAGTGCTGCTTGAAGAGGAGTTTGAATTAGACCCTTGTGATTGAGTCTGCCATACTACAAGTAACTCTTCGAGCTGAGCCTAGCCCGACTATGCAAGACGAGGTTAAGTTTGGATTATCTTCTTTAATTATCCATTTTTGAGTGATCTTGCGCTGTGATAACTTCTGAGTTTGGTCTTTATAGTGGGCCAAAGCTTTTTTCTTGATTTGGTTAGCGAGCCTGACTACTAAGGTTTGATCTTTGAACCTGGTGACCAGTGGCCTGGAAGTACTGGCAACTCATTCCCAATCCATGGGACCAGAAGTGGGAAGTGAAAGGATGTCAACAGCACCTCTTTTGTTTTTCTTTTTCTGCTCCTTCTTTTGTTGGAGTGAATCCTTGAAACAAGGGAGATTGGTCTAATTATTGATGACTAATTCCTCAGTTTTTTTTGTCTTTAGCACCATGTGATAGGTGCTGGGGTGAAGATGACGGGGTTGGTGGTACAATGATAGGTGCTACAATGATAGAGGGTAGATGCCCCCTCCCAAACTTCCATCCCTCTTTTTAAGTCAGAGGATAGAAAGTATTATCTTCAGGTGAGGCCAAGAGTTTGTTCTCGGCCTTGCTAGACTTGGAAATATGTGGCTGTGGTTATCACGTGCTCCATCTTAGAATGGGCGCATGTTTCTGGACCTTCTTGCGGGTTATGAGTTGCTGAAGGTCTTCTAATGCTTGTTTGTTAATAGCCCGTTGTTTAGGCCAAGTAGATGATGATCTTAGACTTTGAGCAGCCGTTAGACACAACTTGCCAAGTGTCATTGATTTGTGATCCGTGAATCGGATCTGCCTTGCCTCCAGTCAAGGCTTCATGATATGAAGGCTACTGTCTCTTAACTTCAATTTGTGTTTAGGTTCCTCTTGAACCCTGTTGAAAGCTCCAAATGGATTTTGGGCATATTTGGAAACTCAGAGTTTAGGAGTCTTAGTTTTCTTGATAGATTTTAGGGTCACTGATGACCCATTCAAATCAGTTGACCCATTTAAATCAGTTGAAGTCTTAGAACCCATAGGTGTATAGAGCCTTTGGAAGAATAAGACTCTTGATGTAGGGGCAACAGTGTCAATTGGAACCCTCTTCGGTGTTTTTATAGATGTTTTGTTTTGGGTTATGGAGATTTTAAAAAGTCTCTCCTTGACCTTGTCAAAAATAATGATCAAAGAACCCATGATATCTCTGCAAAAAAGTAAGCCCAATGGACTACATTAGTGTTATAACTGTCATGCCTTGATTTCGGGAATTGGGGATTAGAGTGGGCCCCCAGGGTGTGAATATATAATCTCATAGTAATTTGTGCCATGTTAAAGTATGCACAAATCACTATAAGGGAGATTCCATAGGAACGTGTGAGGTATGACCAACAACACGTAGATTAAAATTCAAAATAAAGCGGACACCTATGAAATACCTTTGTAATGATTATAAGTAGAACATAGAAAAGCATATCTTACCGACATATATATAACTAAAGTCTTTTGATTACACATTCCCACACAAACAAATCCACATAATTAAACATGTCTTGTATATAAGGTCCATTTTAAACATCTACATGCAAAAGACCATAGTTACAACCGATTCACCCAACCAACCACTAAACGCTCTCCGTAGGACGACTAATAAAAGACATCATCATCCTTCTACTCTTCTATTCCCCGAGGTACCATTGGGCCACTTTTCGGGGACGCGTCAACAACCGAGTTGGGGTTTGGCTCTGTACCTGTAACACCAAGGGTAGCACTGTTAACACAATGGTTAAGCAATTATAAAGATACATAAGACCAGCATACTATACCAAATAAATTAAGACATGTATGGATTAAAAGAATGCAATAAACGTAAACTAGGCATATTGTGTAGAAGTAATCGTGAGTAATGAATCATAAACAAGATATCATACATGCTAGTTAGCAACCATGAGGCTAAATTCTCCCAAAAGAGAACATATCATCTAGAGGGAGTATGCATATGGGTCACTAGGAGATCAAACTAGCTTCCCGAGGAGCGCCGGCAGCTCCTCCAGGGACTACTACAGTAGTGACATAAAAATACCTAAACCAGTCCCGTCGAACCTAATAAGGGCACAGCTAAGCGGTGTCGACTCAATGTATTAAGACCGACTCAGATTCATATCTTTTATATATTTAGTTATACTTGTCATATTATACATACTAGGAGTTCGGTCTTGAGATTACACTCATTCATTCATTCATATATGATAATCAATTCATACATACTTAATAGAGGTACATCATGTTGAGGGCATGGTTTCTTAACAATATGAATGCATTTAGACTGAGTACGCATCAAGGATAATTACTAGCCAACCCTATGCCAGATAATCCATGATCTTGAAGGCATTCAACATGATGTATTCATAAAACGCCCGGTATCATTGTGTTATCAAGTCTTGGCATTACATCGTGTACGTAAAAGACACCTCTTCTTACGCTAACACCCATGACGTGTCATCGGAAATTCATCCATAAAATCGAAGGGGAAAAGTGACAGCTCTACACTCATCCTCTTTATCATTTAATCACCATTGGGCTAATTTATCTGGGAAGAATGTGCCATCATTAAGGCCCTAGAAGGTCATTGGAAATCCCTAAGTCCCTAAGTTCACAGTGTTCTTACGGCTTAGTTGTATACATGTTACGGCTTAGCTGAGTGGCTCAAGTATTCTTCTTAATTCCATGCGCATTTACAACTGAACCGTATGTTGGCCTATGGCTTAGCTGAGCTAAGCCTACGACTAGGGTTAGGCTAGGTACGGCTTAACTGTAGCACAATTCACAGTGTAACTGTGAGTAAATTGTAGAAGGAAGGTGGGTTTTTAGGCTCTCGAGAAAGTTTGCAGTAAGATGGCTTGTGGCTTGGCCACGGAATGGGTACGGCTTAGCCGTAGTTCATTCCATGGCTTAGCCGAGGGTCAGCCGTAGTATAAAAATGAATTGTGTCACTCTCAGGACTTTGAGCCGTAAACACTTACGGCTTAGCGGTGGCTTCGCCGTAAGCTTCATAAATTCTGAAGTTGGTTCTGAGGCTCTATTTCAGTACAAAATTCTGAATAAGGGGATTATATAAAGTTCCTATGGCTTCAAAATGTCCCTAAAAGTTATTTAATACTTACACACTCTCATTTTATATTCACACACTAACTCATTCAATACCACATATGTATACACTTAAAACAAAGGGTAAAGGAGCTGTAACTTGAGATTGAAATAATAAATCCAAGAATAATAACTTGAACACACATTCAACATATATGTACTCTAATACTTGCCTTTTTAACAGTGCTTGCCCTCACTAACTCTTTCTTGATGTGTAGAGAGAGAAAAAGAGAGCCTTAATGCAAGATGGGTTTTCTGCAAGTAGAATATGCAATGGGTGATTCTTGTATGAAATGCGTGCATGTCATTCTTGTGAATCCCCCTTGACTCTAGAAAGCCTAAAAGAATGAAATGGAGGTAAGTCTTCACTTTATATGGCTTTAGCTTGAAGAAGGGAATGCTTCCAAGGAGAAAATGCATAAGAGGAGAAGAAGAAGATGAAGGATAGAGGCTCCCACTAATGCATGCAAGACTTCATTCCTCGTTACAGCTTCACTAGTAGAGGGAGATCAAGAAGGAGAGAAGGGAAGGAAGTGGCTCCAACGTACAGAAAAAAACAGGAAGAGAAAAGACGTTGGCTTCTTTTAACTTATTTTCTGTAGTTTACATGCAAGTCCAAGTCTTTTGGGATATTTACAATTTAGGTCATATGGCCTCAATCAGGCCAAGATGAGTCCGAATTAAGTCGAGTCCAACACAAAAGATGATCTACACAAAGAATTACACAAGATGCGATTAATGAGATGTTAACATGATGCATAAACAAATTACAAAAAAGGTCCTCAACTACTTAGGTAAGGTTCGAACCGGACCCAACTACCTATCCAAGACCCAAGCCCAAAGGGTTTGAGTTAAATTAGACTAAACACGATTTAATTAATATAAAGCAAGATTAATTAGTATGAATCGAGGTTAGTGGGAATCAAGACCTTACAATAACCAACGTAGCTGGTTCTTGGGCTAGCTGGAATGGTTTATGAATGCTATCTGGACCAACATGGTTTTGAATCAAAATGGTCAAACATAGGCATAAGCCTTATCTTATCGTGATATGCTAACTGTCTTAGCTGTCAAATTTTTTACAGCATTTTGGTACCATATAGTCAAGCTTAAAAGCATCCTAAGTTGACTAAACCTGGCTACTAATATTTCGGTAGCATTTCTGGACCATCTGTTTCAGACTTATAAGTAAAATAGGGGTTGGATTTAATCAAAAGGATAGGGCTTACAGGATCGAGCCTGCACCACTACCATAATGATCATATAAGATCCATCAGTGTATGATGCCGGACAGTGCATAACTGCGATGTCATTGGTCTTATCACTAATTTAATAAAACATTTATTTGGGTTGAAGCCCTTTGGACTGAATCACCACTCTTCTAGATCATGAAAGGGTGTGATTTGGTCCATGCATATCAATGTGCAAATTTCTTTAATTAAATCCTCCAATTGAATGGCAAAAATCTGCACTTCGAGGTGCTTAATGCCTTTATTTAAATGATTAAATGATGCACTTTGAGGTGCAAAGTTACTTCATGAATGTTCCCAAACCCATCGTAGACATCAAGGTCTTGCATGGGTGTCTTCAAAGGTCAAACAAGCTATTTTTAGTAACAAAACAGGTTAGTGACCGTGACCCACAGTCACTGCTCATTTTCCATTGATTCCCGCGGCCATAGTACTTTTTACATAGTTCCTCGCGGTCACAGTCTTTAAGCAGCACTTTTCAACAAAACAACAGCACTTTTCAGCATAACAGCAGTACTTTACAGCTTAACAGCAGCACTTTTCATGCATTTTTAGCCAAATTTGATCACAAATTAAGGCATAATAATTCCCTATAGACGGCACCGATCTTCTAATCATGCTCAAAAAATAGTGAAATGTGTAATGGATTTGAGTCCAACATTCATACACTTTAAGTGTTTAAGAAGAATGAGAATTAACTATAGTTTATCATTAATTTCTCTTTTGTTTATATGGATTCAAATGCTCTAACCGTAGGGATGCAAGTTGCTTACATGTTTTTGAAGAGTTTACAACGCCTCCCTCAAGTCTCAGATGTGATCCAAATTCGGAAAGTACAAGAAAATACATGAAAATCGTGAAAAAAATGCAAAAAGGAATAACACTGGGCTAGGGACTGGGACTTGCGGTCACTGGAAGACAATGGCCAAAAAGCCACCGTTTGCTCTCTGCTTTGTTCTGTTTCGCCTCTATGACTCTTCCAAGGTGTTGACACTTTTTTTTTCTGATTTTTGGAGTCTTGAGTGACCATCAAAAGGGATGAATTTGACCGTGGAATTTATCAAAACCTTTAGTGATCATCACTTTTGGTTACGGACTGTTTTTGTACAAGTCTGAAAAGGGTGCTGTATACTAGCGAAATAAATCCAAAGTTATGTCATTCTAAACCTATAATTTTCAAGGGATAGAATGAAGCCTAAAGAGGCTTTTTTACAACTTCTATGATGGCTAGAACTCCCCACCAAGTGAGAAAAACAAAGGAATAGATGGTCATCCTTTGAAGGCCTGCCAGTGCTTAAACATAGTTCTTTTTAAATTATACCCATACTCCCCTTCTTTCTCTGAACCATCTCTCATCTTGAATGACTGAGATGAAGAAGAAGAAGTGGGTTGGAGTTCTTGAAGTGCTTTGTAAATGACTTCAAATCTGTGGAAGTTTCTCTTGGAACTTAGAAAAATGATTTTCTTTGTCTCTGTCCTTCTTTTTCAATTGTTACTCCCTTTTATAGACTGTCTAGGTGGTTTTAGGAAGTTTCAGGGAGTTGAAGAGAGGTTATGGGAGGTTGAATTTCAAAAAGAAGTGGGGAAGCCGCCCAAAACCGCGAGAACTACTCGATGGAAGTCAGTGACTGTAAGGTTCCGAATCCCACTAATCCTAATCTATGTCAATTAATCATGTTCTACGTTAATTAAACCTTGTTAAGGTTAATCTAGTTTAAAAACGATTGGTTTTAGGTCTTAGACAGGTAGTTAAACGGAGTTTAAACTTTACCTCAGTAGTTGAAGACCCTTTTTGTAAATTGTTCTTGTATCTTATGGACACCTCGTCAATCACTTCTTGTGTAATTTTTCATGTAGATCATCTTTCGTGTTGGGCTTGATTTGATTCGAACTCGTTTTTGGCCAAATGAGGTCCATTTGGCCTAAACTGTAATTTCATAGAAAGTTTGGACTTGCATGATAACTGCAGGAAAATTTACGTTAAAAAAGACTCAACGTTCATTCATTCTCTCTTCCTCTTCTTTTTGGTTGCTAGAGCTAATTTTTCCCTTCTCTTCACCGCTCATCACTTGTCCTTAGAGCTGAGAATAGGGAGCTAGAGTCTGCATGCGATAGTAACAGCGTCCATCCATCCTCTTCTTCTTCCTTTGGGCACCTCTTTCTTAGAAATCGTAATCTTCTCTAAGCTACAGCTCACTAAGGTGAGTGCTTTGCTTCCATTCCATGTATTAAGGCTTGTTGGAGTCAAGAAGACTCAAATCTATGACATGCATGCATTGATGCATCACATTCACCATTTATATGTTGCCATGTGGAGAGCCCACTTCTCCTTGGAGGGTTTTCCCTAACCACACAACAAGAAGGACTTAGGAAGGGCACATACTGTTAAGAGGCAAGTATTAGAGCTCATATTTGCTGTATGAATGCTTAAGTATTAATTCTTGGGTTAGTTCTTTCAATTCTCAAATTTCAGCCCATTTTCTTCATTGTTTTAATTATGTACAAATGTGGTATGGATTGAGTTAGGGTGTAAATGGAGTAGGAGGTTGTGTGGGTAATGAACCCCTTCAAGGATATTATAATTAAGCCATAGGAACTCCCCACAAATTAGGTTCTGTATGGATCCCATATTGAAACTAAGCTACAGAATCGACTTCAGGTTTTCTGAAGCGTACGACGAAGCCACGGTTAAGCCGTGAGTGTTTACCGCTCAAAATCTCGAGAGCAATAAAACTGGCTTTTGTACTATGGCTTACTTACAGCTGCACCGTGAAATGGACTACGACTAAGCCGTATCCAGCTTGTGCCCAAGCCGTAAGCTTTTTTACGGCTGACTTTCCAGAGAGCTTGAAAACTCATTTCCTTCTACGGCTTACATATGGCTACACCGTGAAATGCCTTATGGCTTAGCCGTAACCCCACTGTAACCTAGTCGTAGGCTTAGCATGGCTAAGCCGTAGGCTCATATACAGCTAAGTTGTAAATGCGCCTGAATTTTTATAGGAAACCTGAGCCACTCGGCTAAGTTGTAACTTTATACACGGCTAAGCCGTAAGAATCCAGTGAAATCCAGGATGGTAGGAACTTTCACTGACCTTGGAAGACCTTAGTATTGTCACCTTTCCTACCACCACATTGGCCAACGGTAAGTACTCGTTAAATAGAATGAGAAATTCCCAGATGATCTCCTAATGTCAAGTCATGGATGTTGGCATAAGAAGGGGTGTCCTTTATATACACAAGGTAATATCAAGATGCAGTAACACAACGGCACCGGATGTTTTATGAGTACATCGAGTTGAATGACCTTGGGATCATGGAATTATTTATTATAGGGGAGGCTAGTAATTCCTTTGACCCTTACTCACTCCGAATGCATTTATATTGTTAAATACCTTGCCTCAACAAGATTGTTCATGCATTCACTCTCTTTAGTCAAACCTTAAGGCAATTCAGACCTGAGCTTTTAATGAGTGCGTGTTTGACAAGCCAGAGCTTTTAATGAGTGCGTGCTTGCTAACCAAAAAGGGGTATGTAACACTTCGACCTAGTTTGACCTTGTTTAGTGCCTAATTACTGTTGTTTTTCGTTGTTAATTGTGTTTTGCTTTTATTTTGAATTCGTTGCGGATCATGGATAGGTAGTTGGGTTGAGTTTGACCTGGATTAGGTAAACCAAGCCATTTTTCGTAATTTTAGCTTTTCTTCGACATGGTCATATTATCATCATCTTGATGTCAACATGTGTCTTTTGTTGAGCTCGTTAACTTTTGTAACTATGTCGTTTGCAACCGAGGTCGTATGATTCCACTGGACCCAGATTTGACTCAAACTGGAAATTGATTTATGACTTGGACTTTATTGTAACTTGTACATCCACTTACCTTATATAAGATCCACTTCATCGACTCAAGCTCTCTCTCTCTCTCTCTCTCTCTCTCTCACATTCTCTTCTCTCACTGTTCACATGGATTTCTCTCTCCCTCTTAAGTTTCCTTCTCCATCGATCAAGCCAAATTGAGGGACTTTGGTTCTTTCATTCACTGGAGTTTGGATTGAGGTGAGTTAGAGGTCTTCTCCATCTCCCCCATCTTCTTCTACTTCTTGTTTCCATGATTCCATGACTGCTCACAATGTTTTCTTTATCTTCTTCATGCATGCATGATAGCAGTGGTGGTGTTTGGATGTGAATGAGCCCAAGGACAGTTATTGGTCTAATTGAACTCAATTAAGGCAAGTATAAGCTTAACTTGTATGAACCCATGTTGGTAATTACTTGATTTTGGTTAATTCTCATGTATTTGCATGGACAACAGGTTTACAGCCCAAATTAAGCTTATTTCCCCTTTTTTGTTGAGATTTGCTTATTTCAGGTTGTTCCAGATTTTCTGTATTTGATTCAGAATTCGACCACGCGCATGCACGGCTAAGCTATAAAATGTGCTACGGCTAAGCCGTGAAACACACTACGGCTAAACCGTAGGCCCCACCATAACCTAGCCGTAGAACAGTACATGGTGACACCTGAAAATAACTGAGAGTATGCAAATCAGCAACTCTTCTACGGCCCAGCCACGGCTAAGCCGTGAAGCCTTCTACGGTTAAGCCGTAAGGCTCTTTCAGCTAAGCTATAGGGTTGCCTACGGTTAAGCTGACTGACTGGAACAGGAAGAAAGATGGGAAAGGTAAGGGACCTGTAGGACCTTTACAGTAGAAGGTAGGCACCTTTGACTGGCCCAACGGGACATGATAAAACGCGTGAATGATCTCGAAGGCTACGAATCATTCATATTCGTTATCCAGTTGTTAAGCACATGGGTGTTGGTTTAAGGGACTTCGGTGCACCAGCTAATACAATGCGATACTAGACAACAGTGCATCGAATAACTTAAAACTACATCATTATGCATGGTTAGAAACACTGGATAAATAGATTAGAATTGGTTAGTAAATGACTTTGATTCGCTATGCTAACAGTTGCTTGCATGACTTGTTGTTTGTCGATCATTGATCTCCACTCTCTAGCATGATTACTTGTTTCAGCTATTTTCACATTGTTAACTATGTCTCTATGGTTTATTTACCTTGAGTATGCATGTATGATTCACGTATAAGAAATGATCTTGGATATGCACGCAGGATATGCTTGTCACGATCTACTCACGGTTTTCATGATTGACTCTGTGTGGTCAGGCACTATTTAGCCTCAGCCTTAGGATTCCGACGGGGTGAATTTGGTGTAGTTTTCATGGCCTTGTTGCAGTAAGGAAACGTCTTGGGGAATCCGGGCCCCAGGAAACCCGAGACCCATTTGTACCCTGGCCCGGACAATAGTGTTCTCTGCACGGATATAAGATCCCTCTTTTGGGAGCATATGGCAATGTTGTCGCCAACTAGTTATGTACACAGCATGTATACATTGATTCGCATGGCATATTTCTTTCTTGCACGACATCTTAGTATACAGATATGACCTATTTTGATTTACATGATGTTCCTTATTCTATTAGACACAGCATGCGTTAACTGTTATGGCTTATACTTTGCTGAATCGTTGTATTCACGAGTTGTTTATGGTGTTGCAGGCTCAGATACCCCTTCCGACCCCTCGTCGGTCGGCCAGACTCCAGTCGAAACCCCCAGGGCCCCATCAGGCCCAGAGGAGTGGATGTGAGCACTCCACCGGAGAGCGCCCTGGACATGCATGGCATAGGAGTCTTCTTTTGAGTTTTGTCACGCTTGTATACATCCTAATTGTATATGTTTATTTTGATCATTTTCTAGACCTTCCTATATATGTCAGTTATATCTTCATATTCTCTTCTTGCATTGTTTAATTTGATGTTTTAATATTTACAGCTTCCGCGTACATGTTTGGCACGTGTGAATGTTCCCTTGTGCGTGTGCAGTTAGACTGGGTCTACTTGTACAGACACGGGTGTACGTGTGTCATCGGTTTGGCTTTTGCTAACCCCCGAACTCCTGGGCTCAGGTTGTGACAGGGTACAGCCGAGGTTCGAGCCTTTGTAGCTCGTATAAATATGTTTTGTTTAATTGTTCATATGTATTCATGATTGATTATATTTCCAGACTGATATTCCCTATATAGGTTATGGCAAGTATGACTGAAAATATGAGAGGGGTGAATCCAAGTTGGCACCACTTAGCTTGTGCCCTTTGGGGTATTATTATATCACTACTGCAGTAGTTTACGGAGGAGTTGTCGGCACTCCTCGGGAAGCTAGATTGATCCCCTAGCGACCCATATGTATGTATGCTCCCTTTTGGGAGATAGAGCATTGTGGATGCCAATTAGTGTGTGCTACATTTTGATTTTGATTCCTCACTTATTGTTACTCATGTACATCAAGTCTAGTAGACTATTATTGCTCATATCCAGTGTATAGCAATAAGTTCATTTGATCTATTATGCTAGTTTCATATACTCAATACTTGTTTAACCGTCGTGTTAACCGTGTTACCCTTGGTATTGCAGGTACGGAACCCAATTCCAACCCGGTTGTTGACGCGCCCTCGGAGGGTACCCCAACGGTACCTCGGGATATAGATGAATGGAAGGATGGCGATGTCTTTTATTAGTCATCCTATGGAGTACGCTGGTTCTGGAGATGTTACAGTCACACTTTTGGTTTACCCTTGGGAATGCGCAAATTGAACCTTTTGTACCTAATTTCTTTAAGTAGCAATTTGGACTGTACGACTTGTATTTAAGTCTTAAGCACTAATATATATATATATATCTATATCTATCTATGAATATTTGAAGGTATGTTTCTCTTGTTTTGCTCCTGATCCTTATAGAGTATTTCGCAGGAGTTCGTTTATGATGAATCATATTCCTACGTGTGTTGGCATACGTCACACGTTCCTGTGGAATCTCCCTTGTAGGAATTCGTGCACAATCATTCAGGGCACAGATTACTACGAGATTACGTATCCACGCCCTGGGGGTCCAGTCAAATCCCCAATTCCCGGGATCAGGGCATGACAGTGACCGCAGCCGCGGTCACTCTTAGGGCCTGTTTTTTGGACTTTTGTGTATGCCATCCTTTTTCACC
Source organism: Sextonia rubra (assembly GCA_037013555.1). Taxonomy (NCBI): domain Eukaryota; kingdom Viridiplantae; phylum Streptophyta; class Magnoliopsida; order Laurales; family Lauraceae; genus Sextonia; species Sextonia rubra. Next base: position 17,232,542 of record JASUAD010000011.1, read on the forward strand.
TGTTGGGGGTCCAAATGATGTCTGATCTTCATGAAAATTGGGAAGTTGATTTTTAATATCATTTTGAGCATGTCATAGAAATTTCAACTTGTTTTTACCTTCTGAAGTTGGTCAACTCCCCCATTAACTTTTTCATGAAAATAGGCCCTTGTTTCAGTTGTTTGAGGCCCAAATGACCTTGATTTGATATGAAACTTAGAGGGACTGATATTAGGAGTATTTTGGAGTTTTCATCCAAATTTCATACATTTTGGATTTGTGGAAGTAGGATTTCAAATAGTGACCCATTTGTTGCATATTCTAAGTCACTATTCACCTTACACTATAAGTAGTTAGCTTGTTTTCTACTCAAACAACATTCAATTGATTTGAAACTTTCATAATTGCATTTTGAATATATTTTGAATCTCTACTCGAAGTTTCATTAGCTTTGGCTCCCTGGAAATAGGATTTTGGCCAGTGACCTCCATGGCTCGGGGGTCACTGACTTTTAAGCTGACATGTAGTGGAAGTACAACCAAACGAAGTCCTCTTGACTTGAAAATTTATAGAATCTCTGTTAAGCATGACTAAAGTTTTATGCCCAAAATTCATCTATTTTAGATTGTTGGGAAGCAGGACTTTGGTCAATGACCCCATGACTTGGAATGACCCAAAGTTGACATGTTTATAGGCTTTGGGTAAAATGATGTCCGCCTAACTTAAAATTTTGTAGAGCCTCCCTTGAGCATAATTTGAGCTTCCTCCAGGAGTTTAAGCCAATTTGATCTTCGTGAGGTGTCACTTTGCACAGTGACCCCGCAGAGCTTAGTAGACGACCATCCGAAGTGAGTTTGGGTCTAAATGATGTTCAAATGCTCTGAAATTTTGAAGGATAATTTTTGAATGTACTTGAAGGCATTCCTCTAAATTTGAGCTTGTTCTGACATGTAAAAGTGTCAATTTCCACAGTGACCCCAAGGAGCTGGCGAGTAGTCACTGAAGTTTGATTTTGAGTTGAGATGAAGTCCGAATGCTTTGAAAATTTGAAACATCATTCTCAAGCATGCTTTAGAGTTATTATGTGATTTTCATCCACTTGGTAGTCTAGAACCTTGAATACTTTTCACTGACTCCTAGGCTTTGAGCGAATGAACCTTGAATTTGGTATTTGGTGAGTTGAGTGGCTGACCGAAGTCCAGTAACTTTGAAATTTGAGCTACTGCAACCTGAGCTTATTTCAAGTCTTCAAATTGGATTGCACCAGCTCTGAACATCTGGATGCGGCACTTGACTTGCCATTCCACAATCCAAAGGTTTATATATCCTTGGTTTGGAGTTTGCTTGTAATGTCTTTGCTGCAACACTTGTAAATTTTTTTTATGGGTCAACAATCATTTTAGTAATCATTTCAAAAATCTATGGGGACGAAGCTAAGCTTCAGTACAGTGTATCATCTGTAAACTAATAAGGTAGTCAGAGTGTACTATTTAGACTCTAGCGGATATGCTTCGTGCTAGTGTTTTGGACTTCAGGGAAACCATGAATTGAGCCCTAGTTGGAATGAGGAGAAATCTGCTCTTGTTGGAATATAATATAGGAAAACCTTTGCATCTATGATCACGAGAAGGTGAGCTTGCCAAAACACATGGTTGCAGTAGCGGACCCGAGGAGTGTTGAGCCTTTTTCCTCTCCTTTAAAACTGGAGTAGAATGGGAGCATGCAATTTTGGACTTCTCCATTTTGCCCCTCCTCAATTTTTAGTTTTTTCATTTTTGCCCCTTTTCAAAATTTTTTTACCTCTTTTGGTAAATGATGGAGCTTTAGAGTACTAAGGTCAGTGATGTCATTTATTCTTATCAAGAAGATAACTCATCAAACTACTTTTTGCATTCTTTAATCAAATCTCTCAAATATGTTTCTTTTTACTAAGTTTTTTTTTAATCTCTTTCTTCCAGTCAAATCCAAGTAATTTTATTCATCTTTGACTGTAGCCTTTTTTTTCGTATTTCTTTTCTTCTTTTTCTATTTCTTCCTACTGAGTGTATAATCCCAAGCGTCTCAAGTTTGACTCCTTTTTTTTTTGTGTGTGTGTGTGTGTGCTGACAAAGGGTGTCCTAGCCTTTTGAGTCGAACTAATCAAGTTTGGCATTTATTATATTTACACATTTTGAAGATTTAATTGTTTAAATTGTCTTCAAATTTTGAATCTTAAATTTATATCCAAATTAAATCAGATCTACCTTAAATCTTAAGTAAGAAATTCCACATGGCTAATACCAGAGGTGCAGGATTCTCTACGCTAATTATATACATAATTGTTCCATCATCCTTAACATTTTTGTCTAAATAATTAAAGATTTGAGCTGTTAACTGTTATAAGGTGTGTATCTTAGATAGTAATTCTAATCAACTGTAACAAGAAAATATGAATGAAGAACAAAATGAACAAATGATTGACTCACAGATCAAGGCTAGTGTATCACACTATGTCCTAAAGACAAAATTGGTCCCTCGCAGTGGTGCTAATAGATTTGGACAATTGTCTCCCAGGATACAATAATCTTTTAACGAGCAGCAGCAGCACTTCTCTATATCTTTCGGCAAACCAAACTTTGAAGTTGTTACTCTCAGAATGCTGAAAAATTGTCTCAAAATTCAATGCACAAATGCAGAAAAGAGATGGCTTTAAATAGATGAACTGGTGACTATTTGGAACAGTCATGTGAGTATTCAAACAACCATGTGACTGTTCGGAACAGTGATGTGGTTGTTTAATCCATCCAATGATTGTTCAGTCAAACAATGCAACTCTGTGGAAAAAATATGATTGTTCAATGTATTGTAGCTTTTGGGAAAAAAGGTATATATGGGTGTGGGCCTACCCGACTCGACCCAACCTGACCCAGCCAAGCCCGACTAGCAAGTCATATGAACATCTGCAGCACGCTCGTGGGTTGAACCAATGTGGTCTAAGCGGTTCCTTCGGGAAAAACATATGGGTGCCCCTTGGGGCACAACTAATGCAATCTAGGCCCCACAAGTTGACCCCTTCAAGTTGGATTAGGATTATATTATTTTTATTGGTAGATTTCTAATTACATTGTTATTAGAAAAGTTTCTATAAATAGCTTAGGGTTTGCTTAGGCATTAAGTCTGTTTTTATTATATATATGGCATTATAAAGAAGAAATTCTCAAACTTGGATTGGTTAATAGAATTGGGTTTTATGCCTGTGTGGTGCGTCCCGGTGTGCAGAAGTCTTTTAACGATTCAAAGCATCTTTGGACACATGCTTCGGCACCCTTATATAAGCCCTGACCCTAGGGCCTACATCAATTTGGTATCGGAGCTGAATGGTCCTCGTGCTCTTCCGACGTGTTACCCTTTATCCCCATTCCCACCTTTTGATCACCATCTTCATCTCCTACTCGCTTATAAAAGCCATCCCTCTTCAACGTCTGTCAAAACCTTCAAACCCACACCTCGTCACCAAAACCAAAACCCTGAGAAATCGACAACACCCAAAAAATTACCTAGACATAGACCCCCAAAACCCCTATCTCCACTTTGGCAGCCCCAACAACTTTCGAATCCTCCAAAAAAAAAAAAAAAAAAAAAAAACACCCAAACAGTAAAACCACATCCTGCTGAATCCTCTATTCTAATCCCATCAGCCAAGACCCCAACCTTTCCCTTTTCCAAAAATCCGACCCATCTTCGAATTAGTCCTTTTGTACCCATTCCTAGCCCTCTGAAACCTACAATCCCAATCCTAAGCCCTCAAAATTTCCAACCGACAAATTGAGGCCCCACACTCCCTCTCAACATTCCCCTCCTCCACCTTCGTCCATCCCAAACCCCAGCGAGAGCACTAAAAAAAAAAAAAAAGACAGCAAGAAGAAGAAGAAAGGGAAAATAAGGAGGATCTTTTAAAGAAAAGCGTACTTGGTTGTCGTTAAACTCCAGTAATCCATCGCCCGCACGTCGCATGCCAGCTCACCATTGGTAAAATCAGCACTGAAACAGTCAGCCACCACTCATAATCGCGCTGTTCGCAATTGCATTGCTAGCCAGAGCCATCACCCCTTGCTCATTGTCGCAGAGCCTCCTCATCTTTGAGGATCTCCCACTTCTAAGTTTGGACAATGCAAGAGAAACAAGGAATAGTGGTTTTAAGCCCTCCCTTCTTTTTGCGACACGAAACACGAGTTAAAAAAAAAAAGGAAAAAAATAAGACCTGGTTTCAAGGTTTGGGTCCGGTTTATTAAATTTCAACCCACTCATAGAAGAAAGTCCAACTTTTCTGTAATTCCAGCCGGCTAACATCATCTAACATCAGCAACATTCAATAACGGTCAATATTTATTTTTCATAATTTTGAAACCATCTAAAGCCTGATTTTCGATCCGCTTTCACAACGTGTTTCTGGAGATCAAATCTATATATCAAGGCAGTCAGTTTTTAAATTTGCATTAAAAAAATGCAATCTAAAAAGTACGTTAAAGTGGAATCTTTATCTTCTTCAATTAAAGATTTGGCTGATGCTATTTGAGATTTAACTGTCACAGTTAATAACATGCAAACCACCTTTCAACAAATGAACACTATGGTGACAACTTTGGAAAATGATCAACGTGTAAATCACAATTGAAATGATTAAGAAAATATTTGGGATCAATAAGATCCAACAGTTAATAATCCTGACCAAGATTTAGGTATTAAACTCGTGATTCCTGAATATGATGGAAAATTGCAGCTTGTTGAATTCATAGATTAGTTAGTGTGTGTGAAGTATATTTTTTCACACAAACAAATAACTAAGCACCATAAAGTCACACTGATTTCTACTAGAGTTCGTAATTATGCTACAACTTAGTGGGCAGAATTACAAAGAAAAAGGAGGAATCAGAACATGGAACTATTGAAATATGGGCTGAAATGAAGAATATTTTGAAGCAAAAATTTCTACCTGTCAACTATGCACGAGATCGACGTTCAAGGTTTTAAAACTTAAAACAAAGACCAAAGACAGTTGTTCATTATTTTGAGGAGTTTTTTACTCTAGAAGCTCATTGTGGTTTGAATGAAGATGATGATGTTGTTGTTGATAGATGTTTTAATGGGTTGTGAATAAACATTCAGCATATCCTTGCCCTCTAAAATTTTGATAATGTCGATGAACTCATCCAACATGTTGTCAAAGCTAAGGGAATTGTAAATCATCAAACACAAAAATCCACATGGACTCCACTAAAGCATTCATCTTTACAAGATACCAAACACAATGATTCCTTAGGAGATATTTTTGCAAGGACTGAAGGTCAAAATAGGGTGATTTGTTTTCATTGTTAACGGTCAGGACATCACGTAGCGGAATGTCCAAAGTGCATACATCTGATTAAGATTGATGGTGATGATAAAAATATCCTAAATGATCCTAAAAGTACTGAAACCGATCCCAAGGGTATTGAAAATGAGGAAATTTATGAAATATATGCAAAAACCATAGGTGAAGCTTTTATCGTCATCAAATAGGCTCCACCAGCTGTAGAGAATAAATGGTTAAGAAAAAGCATCTTCTGTTCTGTAGGTACAATTCATGGTTAAAATTGCATAGTTGTTATCGATGGCAGAAGTTGTAAAAATTTCATCTTTTAAGCACTTGTTGATATATTCAAATTGAAAGTTTACATGCGCAACCGCCCATTTTTTATCAAATGGCTTATGACTGGTGATTAAGTGTATGTTTGACATGCTTGCAAAGTTACTTTTACTATTAAATAGACTTACAAAGATACAATTTGGGATAATGTGTTACCTATGGATAGTGGTGACATCTTATTGGGTCACCTATAGATGTATGACAAAAATGGTATTCATGGAATGCGTGCTAACGTATACACAATTTTGCATGATGGAAAGCGAGTTACACTCCATCCTAAAAAGCCGAAGCCATTGAAAAAGAGTTTTTGGGCAATTGTGAAAAAAGAAGTCCTTCATGTTCACCACATTTATAGAGGCAATTCGAAGCAGACTCAAATTTAAGGATGAACTTTTTTTTCAACTTGGGGAGGATGATGCAGTGTAGACCTTAAAAGTTATTAAGAAAGTTTCTATTAATAGATTAATAGAATTGGGTTTTATCCCTGAGAGGTACGTCCCTGTGTGTTGAAGTCTTTTGACGATTCGAAGTGTTTTTGGACATGTACTTCGGTACCCTTACGCAAGCCCTAACCCTACAGCTTCCATCACCAGCTTTTCAAGTATACATAGGTGTATATAAACCCACAATGGATTTACTTCTTAAGCAACGTGGGATTATAGTTTTCCCACAAACTAGGCCTATTACCATCTTTAACCAAGTTCAAGGGGATAACTTTGGACTCTTTAATGGTTTTCATCAAGTAATTAGTCAATATTATTCTACTCTTGAAGGAGAACACATTAGAACCCGGACCCACCACAAAGGATGAGTGGGTCCCACATTTATTGTGGTCTAAAGTTGAGCCAATGACCATTGTGAAACCTATTTTTCCGACATAACAATGGGCCAAAGATCAAGGCATTTTTCATGGAGACCAGCCCCAAAATATGGGGTTCAAGAAAATAAATTAATTTAATTCTTTTTTTAATAGAATAATGTGGTTACCAGTAAATATGGTGAAATCATGTAATTTCTAATTCTTCTCTAGTCTGTTGGATTTGTTATTGATTGTTGTTGGATGTGGAGAGTAATACAAATTTATAATTTTTTGTTATCTTTGAGAAATAATCGAAAAACATTTTTTTGTTAAACTGAATTGAACACCTGATATCAATATCTTGATATTATGTTAAGATGCTTTCTAAAATTCTTTTTTGAATTTCTCAATATGAATTTTTTTTACACCCCGTATTCTTGGGCCTGCCACAGTCTAGTTGGGCACAATTTATGATCCATCCAAGTGGAATATAAAACAAGGACTCCAACCTGCTTCTCCCGTGAGAGTCACTAATTCCAAGTTTGGCACCCATCCAATAGGATTGGACCTTGAAAATATAGATAATAGTTAAAATATATTGAGTATAACAAACAAGATGAAAATTAAAATAAAAAAAATTCCTATCATGTAGGCCCACGGCCATCTTGCAAGGACCATATCTTTACATGCAACATCAAGGTTCCTGCTGGGTTCGACCGTCAATGAGAAACAGGGAAAAAAAAGAACCAAAAAAACAAAAAAACAAAAAAAAACCAGAAAAGAAAGTGATTGGCTTGGCTTGATGATCGAAGGATTTTAGGTTAACCAACACTAAGCTGTAAATGGAACCCGATTACAGAGAAGAGTTCAATCTTAAAATTCAGGGTGGGGGTGCTCGAATGCCAGGACAGCCTTAGCCCACATTTATGATGGATTTGGGGTGTACCTGAGCCCATTCTTGGCCCAATTATAAATAAGCCAGGCCTGGTCTAGCCCGATATATTTAACAGAAATATCATTGTTTTACCCGAGTGCATATAATCGATAATATAACCCTCTTATGTACAATTTTCAGTGACACAAATACCACTTAGAAATTATTGCAGTATTACAAGGAAGTCATCAGCAAATTTTCTTAAGTATCAGCAAAATTGAAAAAATGTGAGAAAATCATGATATTTTCAGAATTCAATGGAAAAAATAATATTAAAAAAGAGAGAGTAAGAATTAAGGGTAACATATAACATTGATTTGCATTAATTTTCTTAATTTTTATTTTAGTTATTTGAAAAATAACTTTCGTTTTTGCAACATGGCTATGAAAAACCGCATATTTGAAATACATCCTTATTATATTCATGAAAGGATTTTACCAAAAAAATCATCTAAGGGGGCCACAAAACAAAAAAACTCAACTTAAGTGTAGGTGCACTGGAGTGGTCATCAAGTGACCACTCTTACATTTTTATTTTTTTTATTTTTTTTTATTTTTTATTTTTGCATCTAAGGGTGAGCATCGAATTTGACCCTCATTAAAATAAATAAGGGTTGAATTCGGCATTGGAAATGACAGGAGAGTCAATAATAGGTTGGGTTTTGGCTTGAGGCCTCACACTAGTTCTCGTCCTTCTTCACTTGTTCAGAAGCGATGATCCATGGCGGTGACAAGGGTTCCGACGACCCTTTCAATGAGGTCTCTTTTTTTTTTTTTTTTAATGCTCTTCTATTTCGGAGACGAACTAAAAGGATGGTCTCTTTAGGCTACTTGAGGGCTAGAGCACTGTCACCTTCTCCGACAATGGAGACTGTCAGGGCAGAACACCGAAGATGGCAGTGGCCGAGAGTGGCGATTTGATCGAAATCTAGCAGGCCCAAATCTCCTGAAATGAAAGCTCTACTCTCTGTATTCTTCCTTGAGGACAACAAGGTAGCAGTGGCTGCTTCTGGTGAGATAGAAAGGCAGCGAAAGAGGCGGTGTGAAACGGAAGGAGACCGAGGCGTAGGAGAGCCTACTCTGTCTTCTCAACTTGGCTGTATGGTCTTACTGTTAGATGCTTCAATTGTTTACTTCATACCAATAGATCACAATCTTTGAATATCCATCATTGATCTTATTATAGCCCCACCTAATTTAACATGATATTGTTCGCTTTGGCTCCACATGCACACACAAAAACTTTCCAGGAGGTCACCCATCATAGTACTCCTCTCACCCGATCATGCTTAGCTTCGAAATTCTTATGCGGGAGTTTCACAACTTTAAAACGCATCATGTTGAATTAATATAGGTTTGATTAATAAGCCTAGGGTCAGGACTTAGATATTTTCGATTTGGGGCTAGTGGAGCCCTTAATATCATGGGTTTCCTTTTGCGGGTGATGGGCACAGTGGATTTTAACTTAATCTGCCACCTTGGCCCAGTTCCACCGGACTTCACAAATCCTCAAAAATGATGTCAATGTGGGGGACTTCAACAATTGGTCTTTCTTTAACAACCTCCTAAAAATGTAATTGTCTGTCAATGATTCATAAGGCCCTTTTGGAACTATTGTTAGATCTATTGGATTATTAGACTTGTTGTTCATTAGATCTATATCCTCAATCTCCCGTTGTTCATTTTTTTCCCATTATAGTTTTTTACCAATGCTGTTCATAGAAATAAATTTGGTCCCTTCGTTTTCTATTTCTTCTGAAATATGATCCATATCAAAAGCTTTGCATGGTAGATCATCTTATTTTGTCAACACATCTTCTATTCCTTGATCTTACTTCTCAAAGTCATCTTTGATGTCTTTTGCCATAGTTCATATCTCTTATGGCGCAATCACAACTTCTGCTTCTTCCTTCTTCTCTTTTTGCTAAACCTGGAAAACAGGTCGGGTTAACTAAATTCGGGTTAAGTCAACTTGAACCCAGGTTCAGTCAACTTGAACCCGAATTTGTTGATTCTAGCCCTAACCCGACCCATTTTTAAAACAGATTGGAAACCTTCAACCTGGTTAACCTGCCTAACCCGAATTTGATGCGGGTTAGGTTGGGTTGAGCCGACCTAATATATTTAATTCCCATTTTGTGTATGATTTAACCCATTTTATATGGCTCAGTTTTATTTATAAAGCTCTCCTTACATCTATATTCATTTAAAATATTGCATTGAGCATGAATTTGTAATTTATCAATTTTCAAAGTATAAAAAATGGAAATCTATAAATATTTTCTAACCCATTTATTGAGAATTTGAGATAATCCCTTTTCAATTTTGTTTAATCCTATAATTCCATATTTGAGTATAAGTATAAGACTCATTAACAATATTGTATTTCATTTATATCAATGTTTTAGAGGTAAATTTATATGCCAATATAAAAAAATCAATATTTAAACTACAAAAACATTATATTTTCAAATAAAAAACTAAGTTTTATATTCTAAATATTAAAATTTTACATAACTCTTCCACAAAGTTAAGAGTACGTAGTTTATGGCTCACATGAATAAGAAAAGTCACATAAAAATTAGAAAGTCATGGTAATTTAATAAAATCTAAATAAGTTAAATGGGTTTGGGCCGGTTAAGCAGGTCAACCCTAACTTGACCCGTTTTTATGCGGGTTGGTAAACCTTAACCCTAACCGGACCTATATTTCAAACGGGTCATGTGAGGTGGGTCAAAAACAAGCCGATCGGGCCTCGTAGGCAAGTCAAGCTGGATTTTGCTAGCTCTACTCTTTGGTTCCTTGGTTGGATATGATAATGTAGACAAAGATGATATTATTAATTGCAATGGAATGATAATCTGTCATCATTTCCATAGGAAGGAATCTGTGTTCTTTTTGTCATTGCTCACATTTATATGAGTGACATTCACATAGATCACATCAAACGAAAGATTGTCCTCATGCCAACCTCAAAATCACATCAAACCAAATATTGTCCTCATGCCAACCTCAAAAGTTATTAAACATTGATGAGTCACTGAAATGATAAAATCATTTATGCAAATCTATAGGGCTTTGGAAGCATCTCAGTTGGCCAATGAAGTTTGTGAAAAGCCTATTGCACAACAAAGCTTATCACACTGCCTATTGCACAACAAAGCTTATCACACTGCCACGATCAATAAGCATTTTAGTTAACTTGCCTTCGCACCTTACCCGTGTTCAGAATACCTTAATTTGTTTCCACTCTTCTCCTTGCTTCTCATTTGTGGTGAGAAGTCAGACATATGAAGAATTCAGGATTATCCTCTTCTGTAAAATGTATCTCAACTAGATAAGCTCTTCTTCTTTACTAAGAATGTCTAAGACCCTGCTCAACACAAATAGCTTCTTCATATGCTTCTTGAATGGTTAGGCAAAACTTCATTTTTCTCCTTTATATCTGATCTTAAACCTCTGGTACAACAAATTAAATTATGCATGTTGCGCTCATCCAGTACATATAAATATTACAGTTCTTGAAATTTATCGGTATATTCATCAGCCATCAACTTCTCTTGCTTCAACTTAAGGAATTGTCATAATAGACCTCATTCTCATAAATACCAAGTTACATATTTGTGCCAATTATAACCTTTTGAAGTTCATGAGATTCCAACGTTTCTAATATTGATTTGAATGCAATAATGACATCAAATATAGCTGCTTCTGAAGAATGGGGTATCCTTCTAGCATTAGTAGATCTTATTTTCAAGAGTTTGCAGGTGAAGCGTATTGCAAATTTAAGTCTATTTGGAGATAAATGGTTGAGACCCAAGTGAAAGAACTTATCAATGATTGGCATCAGTCATCTATGTTAGCGCTTGTTAGGCACACCATTAGCGCTGCCTCGTCACCCTGACTGCTTGTTAGGGCTAACGGATCGATGAGCCCTTTGGCCCAATAAAAGATGGCCTGACCTGGCGTGGGACTCCACCCAATCAAAGATGGCCTACCCTGGACATGGGAAACTTCCACCCATGTTTGCATGTTCCTGAGACAAGTGGGAGGGGACAGTTACAACTATCACTGCAAGGACTAAGTAGGCGATCACGTAGAGAATCAGCTTGCTCCTAGGCTTGGCTGCACATTTCTCTCTCCTTACTTTCTTTTTTCTTTTTTTTTTAATTTTTTCATTTTTCAAAATCCATAACTAAGAAGCAACGAAGAGCTGAAAGCTATGATGCTTGGATACAGCATGGATACAATAGGGACGTGGCAAGCATATGAAAGGAACACGAGTTTTATATATAAAAAGTGAAGTATCAACATGATATGTTACTCATTTTGAAGTATCCATGCATCTTAGGTTAAAAGTCCTACCCTTCTTTTTCTTTCTTTGTGGTTCCTACAATAGTAATTGGAGTTTCTTCAAAAGCAAATCTTTACCTATGCCATCATATATGAGCTGCAAGTTTAAATGCAAAAAACCATTTCGCCCTACATGACTCTCTCTCTGTGCTTGCCGAGATCAAGAGAAAGGATTCATTCTCTGTTACTAGTTGAAGCTGTTCAAGCCTTGGATTGCTCTCTAAGGTCTCAAGTTCGACTCCTGTCCCTTACGACTATGTGTGTAGCTATGTATATACCCCTAAGGAATATTCCTTATTCGTCAAAATTAGGTAACTCCTGAGCCGAAGGCCAAAGGTTCAAAGACTGGATTGGTGAGGAATACCCTAAGTCATCAAACAAAAAAGAAGAAGAAGAAGAAGAAGAAGAAGAACCTCTTCATCCCCTTGCTGCTCATTGAAGATGGAGAATAGTTGATGATAGCGATGGCTTGATGATGCAGCCCTAGGGTTAGGGCTTGCGTGGAGGTGTCTGAGCATGTGTCCAAGGATACTTCGAACCGTCAAGATGACTTCAACACACACGAGGAAACACCTCTGGGAAAAACCCAATTCTACTAATCAACCAACTCTGAGAATCTCTTCTCTACAAAGCCATATATATAATAAAACAAACTTAATAAGCAAGAAAACCCTAGGCTAAAAATGGAAACTTTCCTAATAATAATAATCCTAATCTAATTTGAAGAGGGGCTGAGGGGCGGTTGGACCCTAGACTGCATCATCCTCCTCGGGTTGAAAGAAGAGCTCGTCCTCGAACTCGATGCTGCTTCGGGTTGCCAGTGTAAATGTGTTGGACATGAAGGACATCCTTTGTGGCAGCTTTCCAGGAATTCTTCTTTGGCGGTTGTGGTTTCTTAGGATGAAGAGTAACTTGCTGTCCACCATGCATGAATGTATAGGTGTTGTCGCGCATACCATGAGTCCCATTCTTGTCATACATCCATAGACGGCCCAATAAGATATCACTACTATCCATAGGTAGCACATCACACCAGATTGTATCCTTGTAAGTCTCACCAATGGCAAAAGTAACTTTGTAAGTATGTCGAACATGCGCTCGATCACCATTCATTAGCCATTTGACAAAATAAGGACGGTTATGCTTATAAACTTTCAATTGGAGGCGATCAACAAGAGCCTGGGAAATGAGATTTTCACAACTTCCACTGTCAATAACAACTGTGCAGTTTTGTCCCTGAATCATTCCTGTGGAACGGAAAATATTTTTGCGCAACCACTTATGCTCAACAGTTAGTGAAGCATCCTTGAGGACAATAAGAGCGTCATCTGGGGGCTCTGCATCGGTGAAGTCAATGTCCGCAGTGTCAATATCCTTGGAATTGTCAATATCCTTAGGATCAGTGTCAATATCATCTCGAATATTGTTATCAGCACCTTCAATCTCAATTAGATGTATTCGCTTTGGACAATCTGCGGCGCGATGCCCGTGCTGGTGACAATGAAAACAAACCATCTTATTTTGACCTTCAGTCCTAGCAAAAATCTGTCCATTGGATTTAGCTTCTTGTAGAGGGGAATTCTTTGGTTGAGCCCATTTGGATTTTTGTACTTGATGATTTGCAATTCCCTTAACCTTGATAGCATGTTGGATGAGTTCATCGACATTATCAAAATGTTGGAAGGCAAGGATATGTTGAATGTCTAGTCTCAATCCATTGAAAAATTTATCAACTACCACATCATCATCTTCATTCAAGCCACAACGAGCTTGCAGAGTTAAAAAGTCCTCAGAATATTCAATGACTGTTTTGGATCTTTGTTTCAAGTTTTGAAAGCTAGACCGTAGATCTCTTGCATAGTTGACAGGGAGGAATTTTTGTTTCAAGATATTCTTCATCTCAGTCCATGTATCAACTGGGTCCATGTTTTGATTCTTCCGTTTTCGTTGCAATTCAGCCCACCAAGTTGCAGCATAATTACGAAATCTAGTGGCAATTAGTGTGACTTTATGGTGCTCAGTCATTGGCTTATGTGCGAAAATATTCTCCACGCACACTAACCAATCCATAAAGTCCGTGGGCTGCAATTTTCCATCATATTCAAGAATCACAATTTTAATCCCTAATTCTCAATCAGGATTATTAACTGGCGGATCCCGGTGATTCCAAATATTTGCACCATCATCACGGTGGTGATGCACACGTTGAGTATTTTCCAGATTTGTCACTCTAATGTCCAATTATTGTAAGGTGGTGTGCATGCCATCAACTTTGGCAGATAATTCCTTAATGGCACTGGCCAAATCTTCAAGTGAAGAAGATGAAGATTCAGCATCCACTTGCTTCTTTGGAGGCATTTTTTTTTAATGCAAAATTGAAATCTGACTGACCTGATGTGTACATCTACCCTTCAGGAACACGTTGGTGAAGACGGAGGTGAGAGCGGATATCAGATGGTGTCCTGTTGCAATTGGGCCGAGATGAAACTGTTTGGACCCAACAAGAATCGAAAGTGAAGTCAAGCCCAAAGGAGTGGTCACGCACGTGTTGAAAGGCACGTGTGATAATATATTTTAAACCACAAAGAAAACGATGAAGAGGGTCTACGTCTCGTTTGCAAAGAGATGCCGAGGAAGAGCTGCGTCTCGGCTGGCAACAACTGCACGCGGTAGCAGTGAAGGGGTGGAGTCCCAGTGCAAGGGGCGACAGGCAGCATTAGGCGACGAAGAACAACAATCAGCAACGGCCGCAACGGGAGGCGACAGAGATGGCGGCGATGATTTCGAGGTATGTTTCCTCCTCTTTCTCGGCTGTGGATCCTCTCTCTGCTGCTTCTTCCTTTTTCTTTTTGTTTGTTTTTTTTCACTCCAGGGGGGGATTGAGGGTGTCGCTCTGCTGTCGAGGCGTGGGAGGGGCCGAAGGGTCGATTAGGGTTTCGGCGAATGGGTTGTTCCGGTGGTGTTTGCAGGGAGGGGATCGTGCAGGGTGATGGGGTGAGGTGTAGATCTGGGGTGGGGACTATGGTGGGGTTTCAGTGTTATGAGTCACGGCAGGGATATTGGGTCATCTGGGATAGCAGCGGAGAGGATGGGACGAACAGTGGATGGCAACAGCGACGAACAGGGAGATTAGGGTTAGGGTTTGGACTGGTCAGGGCCGATTTTAGGAAACCAAGGGTTTTGTGGATTTGGGTCCCGGGGCTGTGGATTGGGTGGAATCGGGTTTTCAGTGGTGGGTCTGGGTAGACAGAGGGTGTCGGATTTAGGGTTCTGAAGGGGATTAGGTTAGGAAAGGGGTGTCATCAGGAATGGCAGTGGAGGGATGGGTTTGGGGATTGTGGTAGGGATCGAACCAGGTCGAGGTTTGTCAACAGTGAGATGTGGGCTTCTGTGACGAGGATGGTTGGGGATGACGATGGGATTGTATTGTGGGGAGAGTAGGTAGCACGCCAACGATCAAAGATCGTGTGGCTTTGATACCAATCTGATGCAGCCCTAGGGTTAGGGCTTGCGTGGAGGTACCTGAGCACGTGTCCAAGGACACTTCGAACCGTCAAGATGACTTCAACACACACGAGGAAACACCTCTGGGAAAAACCCAATTCTATTAATCAACTAACTCTGAGAATTTCTTCTCTACAAAGCCATATATATAGTAAAACAAACTTAATAAGCAAGAAAACCCTAGGCTAAAAATGGAAACTTTCCTAATAATAATAATAATAATCCTAATCTAATTTGAAAAGGGGCTGAGGGGCGGTTGGGCCCTAGACTGCATCACTTGATGTGAAGGTGTGGTACCAATAAAGATGACTGCAGCAAAATGGTGACAGTACTCTTCTTCCTCTTTACCCCTTTGCTTGGTTTAGCTTCGTGATGTAGGCCAGACCAAAGACCAACTAACTCATTGGGCCTAGTCCCTAGGACCATTGGGATATCTATTTAATTAGGAATCTTCTTTATAAGTATTTATAATTAGGAGTTTTACTTAATTTGGATTGTTAAGCTAGTTTAGTAATTTAGTTTCCTTTATTGTTTAAAAAAGTCTTGGTGTCCAAGTTATCCTACTATATATATAAATGATAAGACTACATTGTATTTAAAATGCTTATTACTAAATCTAGGGAGATATTCATGTGCATATGTCCCTCACCAAGGGACCGTGCATACTCCTCTGTGGGGCTCATAGTGGACACCACCAATGGATGAGATGGGATAGGGGGGATAGAAAGATCCATACATGATCACCCTAGATACCAAGTTTGGCTCCAATCACATGCCCCTAACCCTTTCATCCATGACCCACAAATTCATTCCATTCGAATTGGTGCATAGTCGACTCAACGGTCTAATAAATTCGGATTGACCAAAAATTGTTAAACGGGTTCAATTTAAGGGGATCATGTGTGTGGTCCATTTGGATGGACCATACAGTGGGTCCCACTTAGAGTTCGCACAAAAAAAAAAAAAAATAGTGAGGGACATATGCACATGAATATTCCCCTATATATATATATATGAGAATATTAGTATATAGGTGAGGAATGCTTACATGATACTCATCGTCACCACACCACCCACAATCCCTCCATCTCATCAATCTCTTTTACCAAATCCCCTAACACAGACACCCTGCACCTTGGCCAAAACAGCCATCCCCCCCTTCCGAAACCCTCCCAAACCCCAACAAACCTTAGTCGAACCCAATTCCTACCCACACCTGATACCCCAAAACACACTCCCGACCACCCTACTCTCAGTAACACCCAAATCCAACCCTAAAAACCCCAATACCTATTCCCGACCCATCTGTGATGCAGTTTAGGCCCCACAAGCAGCCTCTCTTCAAATTAGATTAGGATTATATTATTTTTATTAGTAGATTTATAATTACATTATTATTAGGAAAGTTTCTATTAATAGCTTAGGGTTTTCTTAGACATTAAGTTTGCTTTTACTATATATATATGGCATTGTAGAGAAGAGATTCTCAGACTTGATTGAGTAATAAAATTGGATTTCATCCCGAGAGGTGTGTCCTTGTGTGTTGGAGTCTTCTTGACGATTCAAAGTATCTTTAGACATGTTCTTCGGCACTTCTACACAAGCCCTAACCCCAGGGCCTGCATCAGTTTCGAGTTCGAGGACAAACACTTCTTTCAACATAGGGCAAATAATGTAGTCTAGGCCCCACAAACAGCTGCTCTTCAAATTATATTAGGATTATATTATTTTTATTAGTAAATTTCTAATTATATTATTATTAGGGAAGTTTCTATTAATAGCTTGGGGTTTTCTTAGATATTAAGTTTGTTTTTACTATATATATGGCATTATAAAGAAGAGATTCTCAAACTTGATTGAATAATAAAATTGGGTTTTATCTCGAGAGGTGTGTCCTCATGTGTTGAAATCTTCTTAAAGATTCTAAGTGTCTTTGGACAAGTGTTTCGGCCCTCCTACGCAAGCCCTAACCCTAGAGCCTGCATCAATCTGCCACCCAAAACACCCTAGTCGGATTCCATCATCTTCATCCCATCCATCAGAAACCATAAGAATACCACCAAATCAAACCCTTTATTCTCGAAGCCCCAACCCTAAGTCCAAATCCTCGAGCCCCCCAAACCCATACAATCCCATTTAGACCCCAAACTACTCCTTAAACCCAAATCGGGAGCACTAATCTTCTCCAAACCCTAACAGATGAATCCCATTCATCCTCCTCCAATGAATCAAGACCCTAAGCCACCTCTTCGGCCTTCCCATCCCTAACCCAAACCAAGAAAAAAGAAAGGAAGAAAAGAAGAAGAAACGAAAGGAGTAGCAACAGGAAGAGAAAATAGTACTTGGCACTGGGATGGAAGAACAACAAACACCAATAGCTCCATTGCCACCTACAACTCACCACCACCACTTACCTACCATCATCCAACTCCACCGACGCGGGCATAAGCACCATTAGCGGCATCACGATCGCATTCAGCAGTAAGCTCCTCCTTCTTTTCACTCATTGTAGTCGGCGCCAGTCCCAGAAAAGCTCCTTCACCTCATTTTCTTTCCTGTGCACTGTAGTTTAAGTAAACCCATCTCTCCTTATTTTTCTATTTGGCACAAACTAGAGGCCAAAACAAAGAGATACCAAACTTCATACGTGCGAGATTTTGACTAAAGCCTAGGTCACAAAATCTAGGTCTAACTTGACCCGAGTTCAAAACATTGGCTGTCTGATAAAAAAAAGCATAAAAAAGAGTAGTGAACCAATCAAAGAGCCAAGCTAAGCCAAGGCACTGGTTTTCTACTTGCTCTATCTCCATCATTGATTTTCGAAGGTCATGTCATCAACAAATTTTTGAAAACTCCATTGAAATTCAAAGATATTTGTATCAATACACATATGGAGATTGGTATTTTGCTAATGAGTTCTATTTTGATCAATTTTTGAATTTGAGACAAGGCAAGCTATCAGTTATTGATTACGATGCTAAATTTAAAAGGCTACCCGTATTATGTAGACTACATGAAAGTGATGAACATTATGACACTATCTTTATTAGAGGTTTAGAACCAAGCATTCGGAAAAATATGAAAGCTTATACAATAATATATGAAGCATTTTGGAAAGTGATCCATGTCGAGCATTTGATAACACACTCTCATCTTCGAACAACAAAAATGCAAAGGAAAAAATCTCCACAAACTATTAAAGGTCATGTTGTTAAACTTAGTGATCCATGTCGAGCATTTGATAACACGCTCTCATCTTCGAACAACAAAAATGCAAAGGAAAAAATCTCCACAAACTATTAAAGGTCATGTTGTTAAACTTAGTGATCCATGTCGAGCATTTGATAACACGCTCTCATCTTCGAACAACAAAAATGCAAAGAAAAAAAATCTCCACAAACTACTAAAGGTCATGTTGTTAAACCCATTGCGAAGGATGTCAAGGCTGATCTCGACAGAAAAAAACAGGAAATAAGTGATTCCACCATCTATTCATATAAAGTAACAGACAACTCTCCCTCAAATAATTCTACTTCAGATGCATTGGAAGCAACTGAACCCAAGTCCCATCCTTCTGACAGTGTTGATCAACCAGTGCAAATGGAACACAAAAACATCAACAATGAAGAAAACAACAAGGAGTCTAGTCATCTCGTTGATTTGATCATAATTCCACCTCCAACAACTCACATTAGGTCACTGAAAATCAAATCAATTGCTCCAGTGGTTTCGCAAGAAATTCAAGTTGTTGAAGCCCCTCATATTAACTTCATCTTCATGGATCAGACATGGATATTAGACAACCAACAAGTGCAACATCTACAAATCTGAACATACACCTGAACTAAATTCATTTATTAGGAGCAGCGACACGTCCAATGCCTTTTCCATGGAGTAAATAACCACGTCAAACTTTTAAGCCATGTCATAAAAATATAGATCTAAAGACAAGAAAGAAGTTTGTGTGACTGATTTTCAACCCCGAAGAAAGTTTCTCTCATGTTGCCGTCGCACTCCTCCCAGCATTTCTCTAGTTTTCAAACTCATTGAGGTCGAGTTTTTTCAAGCCGGAGAGAGTTGATGCAGGCCAGATCATAGGTCGGCCAATTCATTGGGCCCAATCCATAAGCCCAACAGGATATCCAGTTATTTAGGGATAGTATAAGTAGTTTAGTTTGATTATGTTTAACATTAGTCAATTCTTATTTTATTTAAACTTATTCTAATATTAATAAATCTTGTTTGCCAAAAATTAGGTTTACTACTCTATAAATAAGAGAGACTATCATTGTAGTTGCTTATGTTTTGATAATTAATAATATTTAGATTAGGTTTTCTCTTCAGTTATAGTATGTTTCTTGGTTATGTTTGTGCTTTAGGGCAGGAATCCACTTTGTATTCAATCAATCATTCGGGAGATTGATATATTATTCTCGATCGTGGATTGTGACTACGCTAAGGAACAAAGAAGACCAGCTACTGGCAATATAGAACCAGCAGGAGAGTAGCAACACTGCACTAGCCGTCCAACAACACTGCACAAAACCTACAACAAAAAAAAAAAAAACCAATAGCACTAAACCAATAGTAGGGCAGCTAGCAGCACTGCAACAGCTACTGCAAGCCAACAATATCTCTCTCTCTCCAAAACTAAAAACCTTTCCCATCCCTTTTTCTACCACCAGATATGCTAAAAACCCTTCCCTTTCTTACCTTTATATTGCTCTTTCTCCCCTTCCCTCTATTTACAAAAGATACCCCAGGTTTTTTTTTCTTGAGTATAGTCCAAGTCACGTAGACTCGACTTAGTAAGTGCTGAGTTTTAAAACCATGCTAGGGAGATGTGTGTCTTTCCCAAATCTCATCCATCCACCCATCTCATCTCATGACCCTTTTCCTCATCAACTCCCGACTTCCACCATCAACACGAGACCCCATCAGCCCTTTCAAAGGCTCTATGCCACACCATCCAATGCTCCCTCAATCCTTTCAACCTCTGGCGACTCTAATTGTGAGCGCTCCTAACCCCACTAAAATTTCCTCATCAACGAAACCCACCATCAAACTCCACCATACCCTTCCATCAAACTGTGACCCTATCACCCTAGCCAAACCCTAGTCCCACTCAGCTTCTGGAAGGAAGAAGCCTTCAGATTAGCTAGGATTGGGTTGCACATTTGGATTCGTGGATCTGTGGTGTTTGACTGGGGTTGTCTGAAGCAGTGGTAAGTTTGGAAGGTTTAAGTATTGGGGGTTGCAATCCGGAGTTCATTCTCAAGGGAACTCCGCTTAAAGTATTTCAGTGAATTCCTTCCAATCTTCTTATTTGATAATTGCATAGGAAATCGTTTCAAGATAATTCCTATTTGATATAGCTATTTGTGCAAGTATTTTATGATTAACTGCCTCTTGTACAAATCAATTATTAATTGATTATAACTACGGGATCCCCTATTCCCACAAGTTATTGCATTTGAAATGAAAAGTGCAGGCACACGTGCACTCTCTCTCTCTCTCTCTCTCTGTGTGTGTGTAAAGATCTCCTCTACGCCATACATATGACTTTCATCGAATACAGCTTTCCACATAATTTTATATGTATCTATGAGATCAAATATGGAATTTTGTTTATTCACTTTAAATTGAGTAGCCGTTTCCCTCGTTTTCATGTTAGGATTGGAAATCCTATATTTTACATATACATATGATCGAGTCCCTTACAATGTGTTTGGGAGCCCTCAACCAAACGAACATTTCACAAAAAGCTAGTGATGCAGTTTAGGCCGCACAAGTAGTCCCTCTGCAAGTTAGATTAGGATTATATTAACTTTATTAGTAGATTTCTAATTATATTGCTATTAGGGAAACTTCTATTAATAGATTAGGCTTTGCTTAGGCATTAAGTTTACTTTTTATTACATATATGGCACCGTAAAAAATATATTCTCAGACTTTGATTGATTAATAGATTTGTGGATTTTATCCTAGAGGTGCGTCATCGTGTGTGAAGTCTTCTCGACAATTCGAAGTGTCCTCAGACACATGCTTCAGCACCCCTACACAAGTCATAACTATATGGCCTGCATCAGTTTGGCATCAGAGTTGGTCCTCGGATAAATTAGCGTATTACCCTCTATCTTCATTCCCACCCTCGCTCACCAACGCCATCCTCGACCGTCCCCGTCATAGAAACCCCCATCCATTTGTGTGAACCCATCAACATCATTGTTAGAGCCTCATCCACTGCTCAAAACCACTCCTATTATAATCCTCCCACTGCTGCCCTCTGCCTTTTATCCCTGCCGTTCCTGTTGACCTAACCATCCAAAAAAAAAAAGGGGCAGACCCTAATCCCTTCAGCAGCAAATCTCACGCCCTTGCTCCATATTGGCCAAGACCCAAACCATACCTCCTTGCCCCATCAAGCACTGACTTAGTCCCACAGGTCCTCCCACTATAACAAAATCCCAACCAGAGATCGCAGCCCTTGTCGAAACCTCTTAATCTCTATTCCCCTCAGTCCCTAGCCCTAAGCCAGTAATAAAAAAAAAATCGTGAGCCTCACCCAAACCCCAAGCCTTACTGATCACCCCCACCCTCTACCATACCCCCACCATCAGTCGAACCCCTGTTCCCCAGCATTCTTCCCTTTCCTTCTCCCTCCTCAGCCTTCCCAACTAACCACAGCCCTATCGCCTTCTCACCAAGCCTCAATCCAGGCTAGGAAAAAAGAAAAAGAAGAAGAAGAAGAAGAAGAAGAAAAAGAAGAAGAAGAAAGAGAGAGAGAGAGTTAGAGCAGCATACCTGGTTTTTGCTGTGCAAACGCTGCCCGCTACTATTCGCACTCTATGGAAACCATCGTCTTCATCTATGCCGCCTGCCGATATTGCTCAGCGATCGCCATAGTAGTAACATCACCGTAGTCTACATACGACTCACCAGGAGCAATACCTAGCCGTTGACACCATCTAACGATCGCCATCACCATCGTCGCAATTCTTCCAGTTCCCACCTCCTCATCTCGTTGCAAAGGAGAGGGTTTCAAAACAAAAAGAGCAAAGGCTCTTTTATTTCCTTCTCTGGCACATAGTCCAAGGCAAAAAAAATTCACAAGGTGCTGGGCTTGGTTTCGGATCCGAGCTAACTCTTTGACACACTTGTAGGGGAGAGCCAATCTAATTCTTTTACTGAGATCACCACTGCACCAGTAGAAGCAGTCCCCATTTGATCAAGGGCTGAAAATTGTTTGTGCAATTTCGGAGCCATTTACAGTTAGATTTCCGATCCATTTTGGCTAGTGTGTTAGTCCAACACAAATCTACATATCAGGTTAGTTAGATTTAAATTTTGCATTATGAAAAAAAGGCCTCCTAAGAGGCAAATTGAGGTTGATACTTCATCTTCTTCAATTGAAGATTTGGTTGGTGCAATTAGAAAATTATATATAAAAGTTGATAGCATACAAACCACCCTGTAACAATTGGAAATTAGGATGACAATTTTAGAAACTAATTAGCATGTGAATCACAATCGTAATGATGGTGCAAATATTCGAAATCCACAAGATCCACCAGTCAATAATCTTGATCGAGATTTAGGGATTAAACTCGTGATTCCCAAATATAATGGACAATTGCAGCCCACTGAATTCATGGATTAGCTAGTGTGTGTGGAGAATATTTTTACACACAAACTAATGACTAAGCACCATAAAGTCACATTGATTGCCACTATATTCCGTAATTATGTTGCTACTTAGTGGGGCTGAACTACAAAGAAGGAGCAGGAATTAGAACATGAACCCAGTTGAAACATGGATTGAAATGAAGAATATTTTGAAGCAAAAATTCCTTCATATCAACTATGCAAAAGATCTACGTTCAAGCTTTCAAAACTTAAAAACAAGAGTCTAAGACAGTTGTTGATTATTCTGAGGAGTTTCAGACTCTGCAAGCTCATTGTAGTTTGAATGAAGATGATGATATGGTTATTGATAGATGTTTCAATGGATTAAAATTAGACGTTCAGTATATCCATGTCTTCCAACAGTTTGATAATATCGATGAACTCATCTAACATGCTATTAAAGTTGAAGGCATTGCAAATCATCGGCATAAAAATCCAAATGGGCTCCATCAAAGAATTCATCTCTATAAGATGATAAGCCAAATGGTTCGTCGGGACAACTTTTTGCAAGAATTGAAGGTCAAAATATGATGATTTGTTTTCATTGTCAACAGCCTGGGCATCGTGCAATAGAATGTCCAAAGTGCATACATCTGAATAAGATTGAAGGTGATGATAAAAATATCCCAAATGATTCTCAGGGTAATGAAACTGATCCCAAGAATATTGAAAATGAGGAAATTGCTAAACCATATGTAGATACCACAGGTGAAGCTTTTATCGTCATCAAAGAGGCTCCATCAACTATTGAGAATAAATGGTTGAGAAAATCTATCTTCAGTTCTACGGCACAGTTCAGGGACAAAATTGTACAGTTGTTATTAACGACGGAAGTTATAAAATTCTCATCTCTCAAGCTCTTATTGATTGCCTTTAGTTGAAAGTTTATAAGCACAACTGCCTTTATGTTATCAAATAGCTGATGACTAGTGATCAAGAGCATGTTCAACATACTTGCAAAGTTATTTTTGCCATTAGTGAGACTTACAATGATACAATTTGGTATGATGTGCTACCTATGGATAGTGGTAATATCTTATTAGGCCGTCCATGGATGTATGAAAAAAAAAATTAAACTCATGATATGCGCGACAAAACCTATACATTTATGCATGGTGAATAGTAAGTTATTCTTCATCCCGAAAAATTGAAACAGTCGAAAAAGAATTCCTGGAAAGCTGTCACAAAGGAAGTTCTTCATGTTCATCACATTTACAGAAGCAATCCAAAGAAGATTCAAGTTCGAGGATGAACTCTTCTTTCAATTCGGGGAGGATGATGCAGTCTAGGCCCCACAAATGGTCCCTCTTCAAGTTAGCTTGGAATTAAATTAGCTTTATTAGTAGATTTCTAATTATATAGTTATTAGGGAAGCTTTTATTAATAGATTAGGCTTTGTTTAGGCATTAAGTTTTCTTTTTATTATACATATAGAATTATAAAGAAGAGATTCTCAGAGTTTGATTGATTAATAGATTTGTGGATTTTATCATAGAGGTGTGTCATCGTGTGTGAAATCTTCTTGACAATTTGAAGTGTCATCGTACACGTGCTTCAATACCCCTACGCAAACCCTCACACTAGAGCCTACATCAGTAGGCAAGGAATTTCTTTAATAACTAGTAATTTTGATCCTTTGGCATAACTCGATGAATTTAGTAGATGCTTTTAGGAGGCCTCAATGACCATAGATCAAACATATCCAATTTTTACAGTGCGATGGTTGGTTGTTCATGTACTTGCTATATGTTACGGTCGCTACCACTTGAAATGTACTCATTAATATGGATTTTAGAATGAAGATAACTATCAATGCAACTATTAATGTGATTATTCCAACTATATATAGTATCATACATATAATGATTATAGGGATTGTCACTCTTAGACCTGCTATTCAAATAACTAGAAAAGCAATTTCTAGATCACGCAGAAAAGATCTTTCGAGAGGCATATTGGGCACTATTCCTTTGATTACAGCAACATTAATGTCACCAACATAAGCATATCATTGATTACTAGCTCCTATGATTCGAATACACATCAATCCTTGAGCCCCGTATCTAATGGATCTAAGGTTGAATTATATCATTTTTTTATCTGCTCTTTCAATAAATTGTGCATGCGCATGTGTTTTAGGTAGGATTAGGGGTTTGGGAGGGATAGGTCATTAATGGGGGTTTGGGCATGCAGAGGGCGAGGATGATGGGATGGAATATGGAAAGATGCAAACCCAAGGGGATGGGAATATATTACCTAATGAAGCTCATCGAAAATGGTCATTCAACTTTGATACCCATTGATGTAGCCTTTGACCCATGACGGAAATATGTAATGAATGCGAACAAACTCCACGAGAGAGTTTGCCGAATCTTGGATGGATTCAATCGACGACCAACTCCCTGGATGGGAATTGATCAAATCTCTCTTGGCACTCAACAAACATGAACACTCTCCAATCAATGAGATGCTCACAACCATAGGAGATACCAATTTTTGCTCTCTTTACACACCCATTTTAAAATAAATAAATAAATAAAATTAAAACTTCCTAAACTACCCCCACGCCCTTCCCTCTTCCTTCCTCCTTTCTCCTCCCCCACCTTCCCCTTTTGCCTGCAACGAGCTCCGACTCGTAGAGGGGGACTCTCTCTCTCTCTTCCATCCCCTTAGTATCTCTTGCAATAGGGAAATGTCAAGGGGAGGAGGAGAAAGGGGGAGGGAGAGGGAAAAATAGAGAAGAGAGAGAGAGAGAGAGAGAGAGAGAGAGAGATCCCCTTCGTTTGCCAAAGCTCATTGCCAGCCGGAGGGAAGAGGGGTAGAGAGAAAAGGAAGGAAGAGGAAAGGTGTGTAAGGAGAGAAGGGGGTGGGAGTAATTTAGGAAGTTCCAATTTTTTTATTAAAAAAAATAGGTGTGCAAAGAGAGCAAAAACAAGTGTTGATTTGGTGGCTCTCTTATAGAAAGGTTTGGACATGCCCCTTCCTAGTGGGACTCTTCTTGCCTACACAATAAGGGAACTATAAAATTTAAAAGAAACTAAATCATTGAATCTCTCAAACAAATGAAATCATAATAAACTCCTTATTCAAAGACTCCAACATAAATCACACTCTTAATTAAGATTCCAAATAAACTTAACTTCCCACTGTAAATTCTTCCCACTGTAAATTGGCTGAGCCCTTTAGGACTAAGGGCTGGCCGACCCATGGATCTCGCCTGCATCACCACCCAAGCACAGAATATGATATTCCCAAAAGTCTACACAAGACAAGACACAAGAAATATTCTAGGCAAAGATGTTTTCATATGTAAATGTTGAAATTGATACCGGAGAAAATGGAACTCCAAGAGGATCTTTTGGTTGGCTATGATCATTAGTCAATTACCTACACCCTAGTACAAAAACAGAGGTCTTGGATATATATGATTAACAGAAGTCCAAGGTGAACTCTTACAAGGCCATGACGACTGTGAGTTCCTCTACTGCCGAAGAAACACTACGTCTAATAATTAATACATAAGCCACCGGAAGAATCAAAACCACACTACATGTTTATACCTTTTTGTGAGATCAACTAACTACTGGCTTCCCTTTAGGGGAAGGTATACACCCTCAGCAGCCAACCAGACATTATCAGGACGCTTCTCACGAATGCCACAAACCTGTAAACATATAACGAATTATATTATATGTTTTATTGTTATCAGTCACAAAACCTGAGACTATGAAAAAAAAAAAGAAAGAAACTTTTGAATTCTTTGAGGTAGAGACAAAATCGGGGAGAAAATGATGTGGGAAGAAATTGATGCAGACATATTTGTTGCCTACAGAAAAAATCGAGATTTTCTCTTAGCAGTCAGATGCAAGAGGGGATGGCACCAAAAGTACAGGAAAACTCACCTCTCACAAACAACCTTTTGTATTTTCAAATGTCCACTCAGAGGTACCTACATTTCTAGTGCCTGCATCTTGCATTTGTTTCACTTTTCCACATAAATACTAGAACAATAGTTGCAAACCATGGCATTCCATGCATTTTATTATTGCATTTTTTTTCTGAATGCATTTCTCAAACGATAAAATAATATGGTCCATAATGTCAAACCCAGATCAGTTCCTATAAAATTTGCCTTCCTATTTCCAGATGGTCCTTACAGCAACCACAGATAACCAAGAGACCGTTGGTCCTAAAATAATAACAAAAATCTGAATTGCATTCCCTCTAAAAATGCTTGTCATTACCTCTTGCTGACCACCAGCAATTCGGGTGTATTTCTTGTCGTGACTGTGTAGGTAGCCACCAGTGTCAACATGCTGCAGCCTTATCCTTTGATCTTGTCTCCAAGTTTTTCCACTCCCCTCAATCTCAAGCCTGCAGAAAATGGCCACAGTAAATGGCATCGACAGTCCAATATATGAGATAATCATAAAAAGCTTATTTGAGAAGCAATAGCAAGTCTCTGTCACCTCCAAAAATCTCCTGTATCAGAATCACCATCCCCTCCAAAGCAGCTCACCTAGACATCAATAAGTTTTATGTCAAACCAGCAGCATCCAACTATATTCAATATACATACAAACTTTTGGAGATGCAAACCAGAGTTGTCAATTCCATTCTGGTTTGACCTTGTACTGGAACATTCCAGTGCTCCAGTCAATTCTGGCATTCCGTTATAGAAAAGGCACAACAAAAAAATAAATAAAATTTCAAAAACATTAAAATTCACAACAAATTTTATTGCATATAAATTACGTCACATCATGTTTTTTAAAATACACTAGATGTACCAAAAAGCCACCCAAAACTTCCAATTTTGTTTCTTTATTCATAGTACCGATGTAATGGTTTACTGTTAGTTCCAGTTTACCTGCATAAGTCTCACATCGGAGACATGCAAGTCTTGATCCTAGGTATATATGTGTCACCTAGCCTTAAACCCCACATGAGGCCTTTTAAAACAGTGCAAAAAAATTGGGTTGAACTCCCCATGAGCCAAAGCAGACAATATCATGTAAGTAGTGGGCCTGGTCATTCCAAATGGTATTAGAGGTGAGGGCTCTATTTTCTAGTGGGAGAGTATGCCACACCTATGGCCCCCTGTAGAAGACTAGAAGGGCATTAGGTCCGGTGAGCATCTACCTAAAGGACTGGGTATGCAGTGGTGCATGAGTCCCATATAAAAAACATGCAATTACTGGTCCTAGGTATATATGTGTGTAACCTTAGCCTTAACCCCAAGTAAGGCCTTTTAAAACTGTGCAGGAAGATTGGGTTGAAATCCCATGAGCTAAAGCAGACAATATTATATGGGTAGTAGGTCTAGGTCGCTACAGTAACTTTTTCTTTATATATAAACTCAGCTTGTTAGGAAAAAAAGTGCTGGAGCTGAGAGAGAGAATCATGAAAAAACCAAAAAGAAACAAAAAAGGTTTCTGCCTTTTGCTGAGCTGTCAGCAGTATATATAGAGAGGGGGATGAGAAAGAAGGCAACACTAAAAAAAAACAAAACAATGGTTTATAGTTTTTGTAAAAGCTGTTGGCAAGAGTCAGAGAGTCAAAAAGGTGTTCTCCTTTTTTTAAAGCTACTGACAGGAACCAGAGATTAAAAAAAAGGGAATATTGGTCGGCAGTCCTTAGACCTCTGCGGGAAATATTTAGGCTTCGCCTGTTCTGGGGAAAAAGTTCGTTTTAAGAGCAGTTGTAAGTGCAATATCCAAAAAAAATCTGTCTGACAGAGAGAGAATACTGTAGAAGGGGCAAAAAGCTTTATGGCATTTCTTCTATCGGCAGTTGGACAACAGTGAGAGAGGGGGAGAGCTGGGAGAAGGTCTGCTTGACATCATTGAACCAAGAGGAAAAAAAAAACTTCACTGTAGCTGATCATCAATTCTGCTAGAGGTCAACGAAGCTGCTGTTGC
The DNA here is from genome assembly GCA_037013555.1 of Sextonia rubra. Lineage (NCBI taxonomy): Eukaryota > Viridiplantae > Streptophyta > Magnoliopsida > Laurales > Lauraceae > Sextonia > Sextonia rubra. Next base: position 17,261,383 of record JASUAD010000011.1, read on the forward strand.
TCGGCTTCTCCAGCTGCTTGACTGCTGATGTTTCTACTCTTCTTCTTCTTTCTTTCTTTCTTTTTTTCTTTTTCTCTTTTCTACTTCATCAATCAATGGCTGTCGAGCGACCAATTTCCAACAGTTTTAGGCCGGAACAGAACCATTTTAGTTGTTCCCACTGGAACGAATAAGTTCCAGTCCCCAGAATTGAGCCAGAATTTTTTTGAGAGAGCATTCCATTCCACCTTCAACCAAATCCAGTACATTCTGGCCAGAATTGGCCAGAACACAACAGAATTGACTACTATGATGCAAACGTTTGATTTTGTTGAGTCTAAGAGGGAAACAATGGATTCAAATTTATAATCAAATGGATATTGATGAAATTGTGTAACACCTATCATTATACTATTTCGAGTTATTTTATTAAAAGTTGTTTTTTTCTTAAGAATTATGTCATTTAGTTTATTTAAATTCATATGTTTTAATCCTAGCAATCGATGTATTGGATGGTCCAGATTAATTCCAGTTTCTAGTATTTACCTATATAAGCATTGTAAAGCGTCCTTGGCTATTCAGAGTTGATAGTTAATGAAATTTTCTAGAGTGATTTTGGGTTTTCCAGAGTTCTCTCTTCCTTGCCCGTGATGTGGGGAGTTTGGCATGGGGACAATTATCCAGGCGAGAGCCTAACCTACCCCTCTACCCAACCCACACGTGGTACCCTGCTTTGCATCACTCCTCTAACTTTCCAATGTGAAACAATAATCGACGGAAGCTGCAGCAAGACTAGGAAAAAGCTGCCAAAAGGATAGAAATAGATGTGTGCTAAAGCGTCCATGCAAAGTATGGTATTATAACTGAATTAAAAAGAATTAACCATAAATCCATCACTTTGCTAAAGCTTTTCAACACTTGTGTTGAAACATAGGTTTATGCATTCATGTTAGTCCTGACATTAGGATTAATTTTTCACCATATTTACTGAAAACTACCTACGGTCCCAATAAGGATCAAACAATTTTCAGAGGGATGTCCAAAAGAACAAGAAACCCAACCAGATAACCTAAGGGCCCATTTGGATAGGAAAGAAATACAATGAAGTGAAGTGAAATGGCCGTAACGGGCTAATATTCCAACTCTACCCTGTTTGGGTCATTATGGCCCGACAAATGAAGTGAAGTCGTCGGCCCACGTGCAATCCATTCTACTTCAACCCTACATACCGCAATCTCTTCGAGTAAATGCCCGATTCTGCTTCTGCTTTCCTCTCTCCTCTGCAACTGTGTAGAAATGGGGTCTCTCATGCGTTTGCTCTCGTTTCTTCTTCTTTCGTTTCCTCTTCTCTTTGGTAAGCGATTCTCCTCTTCTCATTCCTCTTCCTTTCTTTTCCAGTGCCTCATTCTCACCGTCTTCTCTTAGAATTGGCCTTCCTCTGCACAGGGCTTTTTGTGTGCTAAGCTTGAGCATCACCAATCGTTTTCCTTTCTTTCTTTAGGTATTATTACTATGACTCTCTATGTGTTGTTTCTTTTAGTATTTGCAACTGGGTTTTTTTGTTGAATGTGGATTCTAAAGGCGTTTGGATGTAAACCAAATCCCAGTTTGTGGTAATGCACAATCAGTTCCAAAGAAATGAATTCCAAGTGTGTTTGGATGAGAATCTGTCCTAGTTGGTTCGAAATTTTTAATCAATTATTAAAGTGGGTTTGGATGTAAACCCAAATCCCAATTGGTGGGCAATGCATTGTCAATTGAAAAATCATAAATCTGTAGTGAGTTTGAGTGAAAACCCAAATCTGATTTAGTGGGTAATGTGTTGGTTGTACTCAGATTTGAGTGAAATCCCAGATTTGAGTAAAAACCCAAATCTGTTGCAAAGATGTAAATCTGGTGTGAGTTGGACTTGCATTGTTTTAATAAAGTTGGGAAAAATAAAAGGATGTCATTTGTATCTCTTTGTCTGAGATTGTTATAAATGATGTGTTTAATATGAAGAAGTGGGTCTGTGATTGAAATTTATAGGTTAAAAATTAGATCTTGCTGTGTGATTTTTGGTGGGCTTATTCGAAGGGAATTGTCTACATGTGTACTTTTACCCATTTTAATAATTATTTTACCCATTTTTACTTTACTTAGAAGTTTCCAAACAAATGCAAAGTATTTTAGATTTCACTTCACACCAAGCATCCAAACAGAGTGAAGTGCTCTATCTTAACGTCAACTCACTTCTACTCCACATCACTCCTAATGAGAAATCTACTTCACTTCACTCTATTCCTCATTTATCCAAATAGGCCCTAAGAAAGTCCAGCGCTTGCTTTAAGTTGAAGCCCAATGGGTTGGATTCAGGTCAGGGGCCCAAAAATTAGTGGACCAGAAGACAATGGTAATGGACGCAACACCAGCAATAATACACTATGATAATACATTTTTCTAAAATATTTATGTCATAAGTTATTCTTTTCAAACAACAAATAACAAATTTATTGGTCATAAAGCTTGCCCCTCATACATCTGACCAATTGGTCCAGGTGTGGATGGTATAATTGGAGCCGACTTGGACTCAGATCCCAGATTAACTATATACTGGTTTTTTTGGATGTAAGTAGAGTCTAGAACTGACCCAAACTCGATGCATTTACACCCCCGTTGTCCCTTGACCAAGGCATGTTGATACTTCTAATAGGACAGTAGGGGAGGGAAAGATAAAACACATGATGGCCACTATGATGGTATTGGTCTACAACTATGATGCACGGATACTTCAAAATGGACAACGTATTGTGACGTATCGTATCCAATACTTCACTTTTTATGTGTAAAATTTGTGTCCCTAATGTGTCCATGACGTGTCCCCACTTGTATTTGGGCATCATAGGTCTACAATGTACCCTTCTATTGGGGGAAATGAAAACTTTTATTTTTACTGGTTTTAAGGGTGGTTTAGATGCAATAAAACCTTTTGATAATTGAAAAATATAGATTAATTAAGTTTATATTTGGACCATCAAGCAAAATTAGTCATGGTCAAGGGTGGGACTATACACAGTGTGCAAAGGCAAAATGCAATAAATACATTCTGGTCACACATAATTAAACAGTGGCCGAATGTGGACAGGACAAAGTCCTGGTACCATGGTCAGTATCAAAAGATGGAATTTGAGTCCAACCATAAGAACTAGATATGATGGTTTCATAAATCATAATCCAATAATTGAGTGGCTCCGGGCCAAAAAAGGTCTCTCAGCATCCAAATTTTCTTTTGATCAGCATCATTTAAGGGTAGCAGGTGCTTACTAAGTCAGGGAAGGCTCACCCTCATCAGCTCAACAGCTCCAAAGACATGGGAGGTCTCAACAAATTTGACTTTTGTGCAATGTAATTAAGTATTGCCGTATTATGAAAACGTCACAAAATCTTTCACAAAAAATTGGCAACCAATACAGATAAAATATTATGAAAAAAAAGAGGATACAGCAATGTAGAGGTCCAGTCAAGCAAGGTGAGGGAAGAAAGGTGAAATTACAGTTTAAATATAAGATCGAGATACAAAAGCGGTTTTGTAATGGGCTATTGATGGGTGGTTCTGGACCAATAAAGTTCCATCTGGAATCCAATACTTTTCATTGATGAGTTGTTCCTTGAGAGCAGCAATTGATCCCTTAGTCATTATCAGCTCAACAATTTCAAAAAAATGAGGTCTCTGCAATTCCATTTTTGAACATTGTGGATTTTTTTTTTTACCAGTTGGACTGTCACATATATCAGTGACATTATCCAATTATTACAATATTTTTCAAAAAAAAATTGTGAACCAACACAGATAAATAGAGTCTATCACAATATGTTCAAATTATCGTAGAAAAATCTGATAACATAATATGAAGGTGCTAAAGAAATGAAATGTAAACAAGTGTATAAAACAGAAAGTTAACAAGTATTACATAACTGGTCAAAATTGGATTCACATATGTAAAATTTGCATGAGTTTTACATATGCAAAATTTACAAATGCAAAACACATTGCCATGTTTCTTGGGAATCATCATTTTCATGAGTAAACATTGAATAGCTCGGATTATACATTTAAAAATTTAACCGTATTTTTAGGACATGAAATTAATTTTTTTTTGGGTTTAATGATAAAATTTTTGAATGATGTTGATAAAAGAAATTGTGTAACTTATCCAAGGATTTGGCTCAGGATAGATGATGCAGGATCGACCTTTGGCCACCAGAGTAAGGCGCAAGTTTGTTAGGAGATTCTATTTCACTAATTATTTGTCATTGGGAATGTAATAGGATTAGGTTTCCCATATTGGTTAGTTTCCTAGTTAGGTTTCTTAGGCCCTAAGTTATCTTTCCCATTTATATGACATTATAGAGAAGCCATTCGGAGAGTTTTTGATAATTAATAGAATTAGCGGTTTTCCTTGTTGAGATGCATCCTTGTTTATGATCTCTATAAAGACGTTTGAAGTGTCCTAGGCACGTGCTTCAACACTCCTCGCAAGCCCTAGGCCTAGGTCTTGCATCACCCCTAAAGGACTATTGGGAAGACATAGGCCATCAAACAAGGTTTAATGGAAGACCACAGCCAAATCCAAACAGGCACACTCACCATGGATTGGGATTGGCACTTTAGTATCACCCATATGCCCATAAATCAATCATTGGGTCTTCAAGTTTAAAGTATCACACCATACAAGTAGCCCACCATGGCAAAATAAATAAATAAATAAACAAAAAAAAAGCCAAATAATTGATCAAACCATACATAGCCACTATCCACTGTTCCCATCCATCAACTAAGTTTGATCTAAGCCAAAAACAAACTTCTTAGAATAATAGCATCCATCAATGATGGAACAAAGCAACTAAAAGATTGTAAGCATGGATCTACATAGCGGCCAATATATTGAGCTTAGCAGCCAAAACTGCTACGCTAAATGGTATTTAGAGCCACTCACATTCACAGCATCCACTACAGGCAGCTACACCCACTATGAGGCCACTATGGGCCACTATGGACTGGTATAGGGCCGCTATGGAGTGACACAGACGTCTACTTTTCATAAATTTTTAAAATTCATAACAAGATTTATTTCTTTGCTTCTTCTTTCCAAATAGCATTTTTTCACAACTCTTCTGCCCTTCTATGCGTAAAAGAACACCACAAGACATATGCTCTCATAGAATTATGATCTATACAAAGAATTTCTCTCAAGGGCCCTTCTTTAGGTATATCTTGATAGACACCCCTTTTGGTAGAGGTATTATTTTCTCTACACTCAAGAAAAATACATTGTTTGTTTTGATGAAAGGTAATTTGTTATTTGGTTTGAACTCTTAACTTTACTTAAGCACTATATTATAATTTACTTTCACATTTGGGCTATCAATTTAGAAATGCATAATAGAATCCACTTAGTAAGCCTAACCAACATGAATATATGGGAAAAACATAGATCACAATTTTTTTTCTTTTCTTTTTCAATAATCATTTAGCGATATAGAACTCCTATGCATTGAAGGGACCATTATGCCCCTTATCTTAGTTATTATAGGAAGAAAAATCAAATTCTAATATTTTCCGATATTCTAGATTTTTTGGCTATTTTTCCAAAAAATAATTGACAATTTTTTTTATCACATTGCTACACCGCTGTCGCTACATATTAGCGTTTTAGCCACCGGCTGCTACGCCTGCTACAACCGCTAGTTTGATTGTTGATTGTGAGGACCTGATATTCTCTTTAATGGCTACTAAATTGTAGGCAAAAGAATGAAACCCTTACTGACCTCCAGGTTACCAGATATTGGGGATGCATGCAAGTGACTGTGTAGCCATTTTCGAGTTTTCATGTGCTGGAGTCGGATAATAGTTCCAGATTTAATGGTATCACCTTGCTTGTCAGATGAATCTGGCTGAGGCCTCACAATCTGTAGAATTCCATCATACCAAGAAACAAATTTTATTAAGGAAACAAATAGACTATCTAATCATATGAAGACCTCAATAATGGACAAAACTATAACATAAGCAAAGAGGAAATATATGGTGCACTTCAAACACCTTATTACTGAGAAAAACAACCACAAAATTTGCAATGTAGAAGGCATGAGAAGAAGAAAGCATGTAAATGCAATCATCATCTAAGAAGCATGGACACAGACACAAGAAAGAGATATGACACGACATGGATACGCCACCACTACATTTCTTTAAAAAGTAAGACATGGACGCGTCGGGGGACATGTTAGTAATATATATTAATTTATTTATATAATCATATACTAAAAAAAATATCATTTTAATTTTTTAATCAATTTAGCAATAAAAAATTAAAATTTAAGTACCAACTAACAAACATATCAAATTATCAAATATCAATACAATACTAAAACATAATTCATAATCATTAAACATGAAATATCCATAGTTCCATAAAATCCATACAAAGAAAAGGGAGAATCATCTCTTTCCCCTTCCTCTAAAAAAAAATAAAAAGTAAAAAAGAAAAAAAAAGCCAATCTTGAGGCCTATTCTTTAGTGAAAGATTTATTTGTCTTTTACTTGTGATATGATTAATATTTACAATCATACATTTTTCCATGGTAAAAAATTATCATATATCAAGTTTACAAGTTTTAGTAACCACATATTAACAAAGTGTCCAAGAAAGAGCAGTCACATGTTTATTTTTTAGACATACACATGGGCTAGGAATTGTGGGGCACATTACAAAAAGAGTGTCGGACAAGTGTCCGAAATTAAGATTTTTAGTTCTTAATTATGGATACGACTAAAATAGTATTGGACACGTATCCGAGAGTACCTAACGAGTGTTGGTGTCTAATATGGATACGTCACTTTCCTAGAAGTGTCCTTGCTTTTTAGATCATCACTATCTTAGCCTTATCCCATCAATCCAAGGTTGACAAAGAAGTCGAATTTTGTTAAGTGAAGAAGCTTGTCCACAAGCAGAGATCTCAACCAGGATTGCACATTTGATAACTATAGTTGTCAATTTCAATTTCATTTCTTGATTTGTACAACATGTCCAGGCCATCAAACCTATATATGACTACTATCTACTAAATAGTCCATAGTGGAAGGGCTTCGGAGGCAACCCCCTTGCAAACTCTCCATAAGATTCTCTAACAAGTTATCTCAAATCATTCTTACCATTGAAACACAAAAATTGAATAGTTCTAAGCACAAATCGTCTAAATAGAACGTTGTTCGCACAACATAGAAAATGATTTGAATTTTGAATGGCTCTTAAACACAAATAAGATCATCAGGTGCCCAAGCGGAGCATGTCATTTAAATGGATGGGCATAGAGTGATGAAGTGTTAAGGCCAATTTATATATAGAGATCGCTTATATAATAAATGGTACAAATCAAAGCCAGGCAGGTGAAATGCAATAATCAAATCGTGCAAATCTCACTATAACTACCAAAATAATAATAATAATAATAATAATAATAATAATAATAAAGACTCTACAATTATTGGTTCTCATTACAGTTTGTCACCAACACAAATCAAAATCAACCCATATAAAAAGGAAAGAGCAGATTCCACTGACCCAGTAACTATTAGAATCATCAACATTAGGAAAACCAGTGACCGACTGCTGCCCGCTGCCCGAACCGTAGGGCACATCATGGGAATGCAGGCGAAACCTAGTCCGCTCATGCATCAGCTTAAGAACCGTCCCATACGTGATCTGTATATTCACAAAAGGAATAACAATACATCAATCACACGATTCTAAAAGAAAAAAAAAACGCAATCCGTGGCGTGTTTGGATGCACCTCAAATCACAATTGGTTACAAAAATGGGCTAGGGCTAGGTCTAGGGTTAGGCGACGCAATCGAAACGAAACCGATTGCGAATTGGGGTGCATCCAAACGAGAGCGGATGGGAAACGGACCTGGTGGCCTTCGGGGGCGGCGGAGGCCGGAAAGGGAGAGGAGTGATCGAGGTCGAGGGAGAGATAGAGGAAAAGGGCGAGGGCAAAAAGGGAAAGAGCCATGAAGAGTAGAAGCACAAGGAACCAAGTCCGTTGCCAGAAGGGGAAATCGGGTGGCTCAGATTCTCTGAAGATGATGCGTGTACGGCCAGATACGGTTTGAGAAGACAAAGAAGAAGAAGAAGAAGAAAAAGGACGTTGTTGTTGTTGTTGTCGTTGCTGCTGCTGCTGCTGCTGCTGCTGCTTTCTTCGAGAGAGGGATTGTGGCCCAGAAGGAGCCACGACTCTCTCCGCTCGACTATCCAGAGCGCTCTCTCTCAATCTCTCTGCCCAAATTGATCCAAATCAATGGGCTCTCTCTGTATTTCTATTTCTTTCTTCTTCTCTGTAATGGGTTCTACGATTTCGATTTGGTCGCTTACTTGCTTTGCGGGGTCTCCAAAGGAACACGGTTGGCAATTGCTGCCGATGCCACGTTGGTGGGATGGATTGGGGCGAATTAAGTCGTGACATGTGGCAAACCAAGTGATGTGGCGACTTGTTATTGGCCTTACTGACGACTCCCGGATCCTCCTCTATGGCAGCCATTGTACAGGAACATAGGCCTCAAAATCTATCATTGGGCCACGTTGAAATAATCCTGACCATTCATCGTGATGTATCCTCATGTCTAGCATCGCTCGCTGCTAACGTGGTTTGATTACGGTGTCCATTATGTGATCAATCATACGGTGGTACCCGTTCGTTTGGAATTAAATTTGACATTATGTCAAAGGAAAGTAGGAGATTAATTACATTGGTCTTTAATGGTGTGGGTTATCTTTATATACTACTCATGATGGTTCATGTGATCAATCTTACGATGGCACCCACTCATTGTGAACGGAATTTGAGGATACATATCATAGAGGAGAGGAGATAACATTAGGGTTTTAAATTTAATTTTTACTAAATTCCTTTCAATTTTGACTTTTTATTGAAAGTATTAAAAAAACTAAAACATGAAGTCAAGGGATTTAAAGTCATGACCTCTTTTTCTTTTATATAAGTAACCTAACCACTATTACCTCTAAACTTATGTATATTTTTTCTTACCAAAATATATCAAAACTAATTATATACCATACCCACGTGCGCCTAAGCATGGGTTATTATGCTAATTCGCATTTAACCATTCAAATTATTTCTATGCCGGGGCCATTATGGAGTTCCAAGCATCACATTAGTTTCTGTGTAAATAGCTGCCAGGGAGGTTCTAGAGTCCTTGTGGTCCAAGTTGAAGAGAGCCTCGATCCTCGGGACCTGGAGGACTGACATGATTTTGTCAAGGTTTTTTTTTTCCAATTGGAAATTCTCTTAGCACTCTTAGCACACGTTTTTCATTTAATCAATTGATACTCAGAATGATTTGATGAAAATAAAGCGAGTTCAGAGCCTCTTATTAAAAACCCTATGGTGACTGCGGTGGAGCCAATTAGGTATCGAATCAGTCATCATGAGGGTTTTCCTCACTTAATCTGGACTCAAATAATGCTTAGAGTATATTTAGTAACAAGATCATCGAGGAAAAAAAATGTGATTTCCAAGATATCTATCAATATCCATGTTTGGTACTATAAAATTTCAATGATTTTGGCATAATCAAATCTTCACTTCTTATGATTCTTAGGTTCTACTTCTCTCCATTGGATTTCAAGATTATCTTATCCAAAAAAAAGGATATAAAAGGCTAAATCCTCATCCGAAAGAGGGAGTGCTCATAAGCCCCATCCCAAGCCTGATCCTGGCTGAGTCCACCTTGGGCCGAGCTTGGATAGGTAAGCAGGGCCCATTAAAAACTTGGGCTGGGCTTGGATTAAGTTATAGAAAGCCCCAAGCCTGACCAGGCCCATGTAAAGAATGCATGCAATTTAATATAATTAATACAAACAATTACTAAAATGGCTGCAAAATTGATTAAAAAAACCTGATTCAACCCGGCCCGATTGGTTAAATGAGCGAGCTCAGGCCTGACTTTATGGCTCATGTTGGGATTAGGATAGGCCTATGCTATTGTTTCCAAAATAGGGTTGAGCTTGGATAGGTAAGTAGGGCCCATTAATAATTGCACCCAACATGGATTAAGCAATTAAAAGTCTAAAGCCCGGCCTAGCCCATGTAAGGAATGCATATAATTTGATGTAATTAGTATAAACAATTACTAAAATGGTCGCAAAATTGATAAAAAGAATTTTCAATTTGGCCTAGCCCGATTGATTAAAATGGGAGGGCTTAGGCCTGACTTTATGGCCCATGTTGGGTGTAGGCCAGGCCTACGCTAGTGTTTCTAAAGTCGGGCTAGGCTTGGATATGTCTTAGCCTAACCCACCTCGACTCGTAAACTCCTTTACCCAAAGGGTAAACATGGCTTGTGAAAATCCTTAGTCATTCATAATTCTAACCAAACGTAGAACATGAGAAATCATTAACTATAAAATCTTTAGTGATGATTTTTATTTTCTAAGGATAGTGAGGAATTTGTGGAACTACGAATTTCTCACCTATTACCAAACGTGCTCCTATGTAATGATGACTTTATGTGTGCCAGTGATTTTTCGTAGTTCGGTCAAGGTGTTATAATGATAGAAATTATGACCAACCTGAAATGCATGAGGGCACATCTTGTAAACATCTATGGCAAATATAAGAAGAAAATGGTAGAATGGAAGTTTGAATTTTGCGTTTTCAATTTTTTTGCCAATCATACTCCCCCAATCCAATTTTGGAAATCAACAAAAGCAAAGAAAGGCACTACTATAGTGATTAGGGCAATAACCAATATGTCACCGGTTTCTTCAACCTTCTTTTTTATTTTTTTGGTTCTCTCAATCATAATGTAAACCAGTAATCATGTTTAGAAAGTCTAGAACGACTAGTAGGTCAAAAATCAGTCAATGGTTCTTCATATATTTTGAGAGCTTGCAAAAAAGTCTAAAGCATTGGATCATGATATATGGACTTTTGTGGGCTCCTTTTGTAAAATCCAAACCACTCAATCTCTACAAAAGGCCTAAAACATGTATGGGATCAAATTTGGTAGCGTGAATCAGCATGGATCATGAGAAAATGGCTAGAAACTCCGAACCATTAATCTGCCACTATGCAACAACTCCGTGCCAACCTTAAACACTTAAGGGCACTTTTAATAAACATCTACATCTTGGATTCCTCCTTTTTCTCGATTTTGTGGATAAATTAGGTTCAATAAAGGGAGAAAAAATGGCATAATGGAAGTTCTCATTTTGCATTTCCAAACTCTTTTTTACCAGGTAATGATTGGGGCGTAACCTAAATGTCACCAATTTCATTAAAATGATGAACCAATAGAATAAGTTTCATGGATGTATTTGGTTGACTATATTATTTAACTGGATTTTGAATACAAGAAAGTATCATTCATGAGAATGAAGGATTACTCAATTGGTTGGCAAGTTTGGGCCTCACCTCCTTAAATGTGCTACTTTTCCTATTTGAGTTGGCTTCTCTTTCTACTTTTGTAGGGTCTTCTTCCCATGATGTGGGCATCCTTTCTCTCATAATGTGGCCTTTTTGGATCCCAGCCCCTTTGTTGGGGCAACAAAAAATAATAAAAATATAATATGTTAAAACTCTTGAAGAGCAACCACAATGGCGAAAAAACTCAATAACTGTTGTAATAAATTTTGACATGTGTAGGGTTGAGAGGGAGAGACAATCATTCCTAAGCATAGAGCAGTTCTCATGTGCCCCAAGGATGAAATATGCGCATTTAAATGAGGAAGATGTAACTTTTCTTCATACTATTGTTCTTGGTTATGTTGATTACATATTTGGATCTCTACTTCATAGTTTGTTAATATAATTATTTTTAAATGGGGATAGCGAGCAAGAAACTCTGATGGGTAGCGTCAAACTAGATATAGATGTTCATATTAACCCATACACGCAACGATGGACGACCCATGATCAGCATCGTAGGACATGATTACATGCTTAAGCCATTGTTAAAATGCTTTTTCCACACATAATTTTAGTTAATGCTTGATTAACCGTTTAATTTAAATATTTGACCATGAATTGCAGGGACAACTCAATGAAAGAGTCAACCAACAGTTGGGGAGCCCACAAAGTAGCGCAGCTCAGAATGACACCTTCACACAAGTCATGGGAGTGAAAGATCTAATATGGTTTGTGACAAAAATCAAACATATGAATTTAGATTTATGCATTAAACAATAGATGATCTTGATGGATTAAAAGCATACCTTGCACCATGATCTTGATGATGAGTTGTTTGGATCTTGTCTAAAGGCCGTCTTGCTTTGTGGTCAATGACCTTTACCAAGTAGGGTTTTCTCTTATCCCCTTTATCACCCACTCCAATATACACGAGAGTTGATGGGTACTTTGCAGATCTCATAAGCTAAGAGAGAGGACCGGAAACTATATTTATAAGTAAGCTTAAAGAGATTTCTTCCTATCAAAGAAACCTATTAAAGGTAAGTTTCCTTAATTCTCTTAAAGATTAGCCAAATAAGAGTCCTGATAGATTGGGCTTACTAAAAGTAAATCCAAGATAAATTTAATAAAATTCAAAATTAAAGGGGAGAGCAGATTAAATTAATGGACTCCATGTGTGGGGCCTAAACAATATTAGACATATGGTCATGAGGACCACTTATGTCTAACAATCTCCCACTTGGTCCGAATGGCCACACACATGTGACCTCCCACTTGGTCATGACAACCACAAAAATGCAATCTACCTTTTATTATATATATATATATATGATGAAAACTAGTTTTGAAAAATTTTTTTTGACTCAACTTGGATTCAACTAAAATCTTGACGAGTGGCCACTTATTTGAAAAACAGTGCAGCCAATCTTGTTTATACTAATTCTTATATCTTGTAATTAAATGAAACCATTAATGCAGATTATGGTGGTCAAATATCAATTATGTGACATAATTACTTTCATGTACCATAACATTTGTAATTTCATTTAATCAAGTCATAAATTGAAGAAGACAATAGGAGGGGACTAAAATTCCTCTTATCTGTTCAAATGAAATTTATCTTGCTCATTAATAATTAATTAATTGTGCAGACAAAAATAAGCAAGAGAAAAAATCATCATTAATGAAAATTGATCAACTAAAAAATGTCTAGCAAATTAGAATAAATCTTTTCAACCACATATATTAAGGTAACACAATAAGACCCATTTCCCTAACATAATCATTCTAGGCCTCTATAGGTAATGCTTTAGTCATAGGATCTACAATAATGAGCCTTGTACTTATTTGTTCTATAGATATTAGACCATAGCAAACATTCTATTTAATGGCAAGATATTTTATCTGAAAATATCTTGCAGCCCTTGAACTCTTGTTGTTGTTAAAGAAGGGAACAACTAAGGTATTAACTAAATTTTCAGTGGCTTAGAAATAGAGTCTATGATCTAAAGCTCTAAAATAAAATTCCACAGCCTTTAGCTTACTATATTTTCAGTGGCTTGGAAATAGAATCCATGATCTAAAGCCCTGAAATAAAATCCCACAGCATTTAACTTGATTAGTGGCCTTAAAGTATGCTACAAATTTAGCTTGAAATGTGGAAGAAGCAGTTGTAGTATGTTTAATGCTTTCCACAAAATAGCCCCACCAACAAGGAGAAACATGTGTCTAGATGTAGATCTACTTATGTTGAGGCATCCAGCAAAATCTTCATCTAAATATCCAATCACGTTCAAGTGATCAGATCTTTTATAAGTGAGCATATTGTTTATTTTTTAAACCCTTGTAAATATTCCATAACCTTCTTTGTTGCCTTCCAATGTGCCATGCTAGGGTTAAACAAATACTTTCCTAGCATGCTAACTACAAAATTAATGTCTAGATGGGTATAACTTTGAGCCTACAAAAGACTTCCTACAATGGAAACATATGGAATGTCCTTCATTTGTTTTCTCTCATGTCATTTCCGATATATTGATCTTTGAAAAATTGATCACCTCTTGATATAGGTGCTTTTCCTCGAGAACAATTATGTATATTGAATCTTTAAAGAACTCTCTCGATATAGGCTTTCTGTGATAGTCCTAACAATCCTCGAGATTTGTCCCTAAAAATCTCGATTCCAAGTACAAAAGGATGCTTCGCCCATATCTTTCATATCAAAGTTCTTTGTGAGGTATTCTTTTGTTTCACGTAATAGGCCTAGATCACTAGTAGCAAGTAGAATGTCTTCCACATATAAGACTAAAATAAAAAACTTCCTCCCACTAATCTTCAAGTATATACATTGATCAACAATATTTTCCTTAAACCCGAAAGAAGTAATGGTATCATTGAACTTAATATTCCATTGCTTTGAAGCTTGTTTAAGCCCATTTATAGTTTCTTTAATCTACAAACTAGATTCTTTTTGCTTTTTTTTTTTTCAAATCCTTATAGTTGTTTTATATATACCTCTTCTACTAAATTTCCATTTTAGAACGTGTGTTTTCACATCCATTTGATGTAACTTTAGATTAAAATGAGCTACGAGTCATTTGAAGAAACTAGTGAGAATGTCTCTTTATAATCAATATTTTCCCTTCGAGTAATTCCCTTAGCTACAAGTCTGGCCTTAAATCATTTGATTTTACCCTTTGAGTCTAATTTATTCTTAAAGATCCATTTATATCCTACAGCCACAAACCCTTAAGGCAATTCGACGAGATCCTAGACTTTATTTACATACATGGATTTTAACTATTCTTGCATGGCATCAATCCATTTATTGGAATCATTACTTTTAATGGCTTGTGAAAATGTTACTAGATCTACTTTGACACTTATATTAAAATTAGATTCTTGAAGATAAACACTATAATCATCTAATATAGTAGACCTCCTAGATTTTTAAGATCTTCTCAAAGCTCCTGAATCTACTAAATCTTGATTCAAATGATTGATATCTTCAATCACGTCATTTTGAATGACATTCTCATCTAGTGGTATATCTGGTATAGCAGGCTATATTTACATCATATTATTCTGAACGAAGTCATTTGCAATATCAACTCTAACCATTTCAATCAGTACTTGAATAAGTATTTGATGTTCTTTAAACACCACGTTTCATGGTGCATTGATCTCACAACATCATCACTTTCTATGAATTTAGCATTTCTGGTTTCAACAACTTTGGTAGTATGAGTAGAAAGACTAAATCTAAAGCCTTTGGACCTTTTTGGATATCCAATAAAATATTGATTGTAAGCTCCAAGTGCAGAGTCGCGATGTAATAATATCTCGTTAAATATAAGGTCGAATCTACAGGGAGTTATGTTTAAAAAATTTTTCTACTTGTTACCTGCCTAATTCAAACTCTAAAACTATCCTAGTTTAAAATCTAACAAATACATCTAACAAATACTGCCATTCTCAAAAATTAAACAGTTACAACAACAATTCCTAAATTAAAATTCCTAAATCTAAAATTTCCTAAAAATAAAAACTAAATTTCTGCAAAACAAAACATACATTAGACCTTCCAATAAAACAAAAAGTAAAATTAGAAACTTACTAAAAATAAAAACTAAACAAAGTTAGAAACAAATTAAACTACATTAAAAGAAAACAAAAACTTAATTAAAAGTTAAGTTGAAAATCTACACTTTCTAAAACAAAATTCTAAATTAAAAAGTTAGTGAATAAGAACAAAAATTGGAAACTAACCTAAGTTAAGCTATTTCTAAAACCATACGATGCATATGAACCAAACAATGCAACTTTCTAATTAAAGAATGCAACAAATTAAACATGAAAAACTTTCCTAAATATGATAAACATAAAAATGAATGCAAATCTGAAACTTGACTTTCCTAAAGTAATCTATGATGTATGAATAATGCAAATGCAAATTAAAAGAAATTACAAGATGCATGAATGAATGGAGCGTTCATGAGTATAATGGATGACCATATTCACTTTAGAAATCAAATTTAATGCAGCTAATTCAATCATGTTTCAGATCTGAAACTTCAATCTTTTAAGTGCAGAAAATCAGCTTTTAAAAATAGTTAAAACAGTTCACAAACATATTACACAATCACTTGAATAATAGCCAACTTTCACGACTATTTTAGAACTAATTTTGGGTTGTTTTTCATTGATTTTTCAAGTCTGAAATTAGGTTTAAATTAGTTGAAACCGTCAAGCATTCAGCCATTATAAACATGTATCTACTGTTGATAATAGTCGTCCAACATATGACCTATTGTAAAATTCAGATTTAATTTGATTTATGGACTGTTTGCAATTCAGAATCTTAGAACTTAGTAAAACTGAAATTTTGATTTCTAAACTTGGCATGAGCATCATCATCAAACATGATTCAAAAAATAAAGTATGCATGAACCTAATGTAAATTTCAGCAGTAAAAAAAATTGTGCAAGAACATAAAATGCAGAAATTTAAATAAAGTATAGAAAATAAAGTAGAATTGCAATAATAAGAATCAAAAGTGTAGGAAAATTGAAAATAAAAGTGTAGAAAGTCAAAGGCGGTAAACAACGAAAGGCAAAGGCAATAAATAATAGAAGTCAAAGGCGGTAATATTGTTCTTTTAATTTCTTATCTTAACTTGGGTTCAAAAAGATTAGAAGTGTTGTTTTAGGGTCTTATTCTTCATTTTAGATCATCAGTTTAAGTGAGAATAACAAATCTTCATCCAATGTAGAAATAAATTTTAGAATTGGCCTCTATTTTTTTTCACTCAAATTTCTTCTTTAACTCTATCTTGCATTGCCTCCAAACATACTATGTATCTAAAGAGACAAAGTATGTTGAAAAGAATTCTAAGATGGGTTAATAGTGGTGATTCTAATTCTATCCCATTATTTACAAAAGAATGAAAATTAACCCAATCACAAACAAGACTAAAATTATGAATATCACAAAATTAAGGACAAGAAAAATTGAAAAGAAATAAATTTTACTAGCATGAAATTGTTTTACAAAAGATTGAACATAAAAAGCAAACAATTACATACTAGGATAGATGAAAATTCCTCCTTCTAATTGACACTTCAAGGTTGGTGTGTGGCTTTAGGGCTAAATCTCCTTGATGACCTAAGATGGAGAGCCAAGAAAGGGAGAGATTGAGTGTAGAAATCTAGATGTGGGAGGTGGGCAATTCTTCCATAAAGAGTATGGGAAAGGGGTTCCCTATTTATACATTTTTTCTTCCACTCCTTTTCAAAGAAGGTCTCATATATGGCTTTCTTTCTTTAGGTAAGTCCTCTTCTTGGCTAATAAGTCTTCTAAGCTTGAGATGAGGTAAGATTTCTACTCTTACTGAAATTCTAAATGTATTTATCTTTCTTAGCTAACACTTGCCAAAGGATAGGGCCTACATTTGATGAAACAATCTCAATCTTGCCTAAAAATGTATAGTAAATATTTTGAGGTCATAGCTTTATCGTTTTAACTCTACTTGGTGCAATCTTAGATCCTACATATATCTACTTGAAAAGAGCTTTCCAACGGTAGGTAGATTATTCAAATCCGACACTCAGTTTGAGAGTTATAACCATTTTAATGTATGCTGTCCAAAGTAAAACGGGATTGACTTTCTACATTTGAATTCTCCTTCTTTGAATTTTCAGGAAAGTTAGAAAAGTTACCTTAAATGGTACTCTCTGCCAACGGCGCCAAAAACTTGATCGTGAGTTCCAAGTGCAGAACTGTGATATAGTAATAAAAACTGGTTAGACCAAGTCGATCCACAAGGAGCTTTGTATTTAAGATGTTTCCAACTTGTACCTGCCATAAATAAAAATCTAAAACTAGCTAAAAGCTAAAAAAATTACAACCATCATTCCTACTTTCCAAAATTAAATTAATTACATTAAAGAAACTTACTAAAACTAAACTTTTCTAAAAAAACCTAGGTAACAACAAGATAACACATAGCTTAGAACTTCCACTAACATTAGAAAATTAAAAAAAAAACAAATCAACAACGCAAAACAATGCATGCCATGAAAACAACTAATGCAGACTTTCCTAATATGAGATGGAAAATTTAAATAAAATATGATCCTAATCTAATGCAATCATAAATTAGATTTAATGGCTGGAAATCATGCTCTACTGATGCATGAACCTAAAAAAAATGAATTTTAAAAAATATTCTAAAATACAAAAAAAAAAGAATAATGGTTACCAAAAATAAAACTTCTGATATGCAGTTTGGCAGTCAGTCTTAGTTTAGGCTTCTGGAAATTGAACTTACATAATCTTTTGAATTTGAAACTCTAGGAGTTTAAAGTTCACTCATCGAGGTTCAATTCATCCAATTTTTACGGTAAAACTCACTAATTTGATAGTTCTATTAATTCTAAACTTTTGAACAAAAATTCTGCCTGTGCAAATTTCTGTGTATAAAATTTCTGAGTAACTGGTGTTTCAATGACTGAAAACCTACCTTCCCTTAAGCCTTTTCCTTTGATATTTTTATGGCACAAAGTCAATTCATCCAGCAATGTTTGCTCCAAATTTCAAGGGAAAATAATCTTTCTATGCCATTTTTAAATTGCTAATATTTGGACAAAAATAGTGACTATTTGCTGTCTAATTTTGCTGTCTTTTTAAATTTGAAATTTATCCCTTTAATTTCCAACAAAATTAATGAATTCTAGATCTAAAATTCCAATTTCTAGAAACTAAATTAACACATGATATGAATGCATACTTCGAAAAATTAATCCCAGTCATAAATCATGCAACATAAAAAACACAAATAAAGTAAGAAGAACAATGAAATTTAAATGTATGGAATCAACATAAAAGCAAATGTGTGGATAAACTTGATTTTAAATGTGTGGAAGACAAGAATTTAAATGTGTGGAATAACAAAGAATTTAAATGTGTGGAAGTGTATGATTTTTTTCTTTTCCTATATTCTTCTTTCATCCTAGATTATATTTGCTCAAATCATGTTCTTAGGCTTTTTTGGGTTGTCAATCCGAGAGCAATTAGGTTAAAAACAAACATCAAGCATTCATTATCAAAGATGTAAAAAGAAGTAAATAAAGGAAATGAAAACACATACTTTTACTCGATATGAATGTTTTTACATAAAGATAGAGAATAAAGAAAAACATTACATGATATAGGATGAAAGATTCTCTTCTAGTGGAAGCTTCAAGTTGGAGAGAGCCTTCTTGAATAGAAAAATTACTGAGAGAAAGATATGGAAAAGGTGGAGGGAGAGAGCTAGAGAGAGGAGGTCTCTTTTTTCATGAAGAGTATGGGAGAGGGGTTCCCTATTTGTACTTTTTTTTCTTATACTCTTTTTCAAAGAAGGTCTCATATGTAGTTTTCCTTCTTTAGGTAAGTCCTTTTCTTGGCTAACAAGTCTTTCAAGTTTGAGATGAGATAAGATTCTTTCTCTTGTTAGAATTTTAAGTGTATCAATCTTTCTTAGCTAACACTTGCCAAAGGATAGGGCCCACCTTTGAAGAGACAATCTCAATCCCGCATAAAAATGTATAGCAAACTTCCTGAGGTCATATCTTTATTATTTTAACTCCAATTGGCGCAATCTTGGATTCGACGGATATTTACTCAAAAAGAGCCTTCCAACGGTAGGTAGATTGTCCAAATCCGAAACTAGGTTTAAGAGTTATGACCATTTTAATGTATGCTATTCAAAGAAAAACGGGATTAACTTTCTATTTTTGAATTCTCTTTCTTTGATGTTTCTTTCCTTGAATTCTCTCCACCTTGGCATTTTTCCTTCATTAATTTTAAATTCTTGCATCAATTGGAGAGTGGAACTCCTTTCTTGAATATTCCACAAGTGTGTCCCCACACATGTGAATATGTGCGTGGGACCACTAAGCCAATTTTGCAAGTTTTTCTTCTTTCCTCTTTTTCACTTAAATTCTTCTCTCCTTTGTTTTGAAAATCATTTATTTGCCTCATTTCTTTGAAAATGGGACCTATATCATCAATTTTCTATAAAACAAATGTGAATTCATGTAAAAAGATAATTTTAACCCTAATATCACAAATGCATGACTATGGGCCTATCTCTTATGAAATGACAATGAAAATGCACACTATTCTTTATAATTTTATGTGAATGAACTAATGATGATGAAAATTAAATTTATTTCATGAGAAAACTAAATATTCACAATACTTTCCAAAAATGACAGGTTTCAAGAATGTAAGCAAAAAGTGTGGCTTTTAAGTAAATTATGTTGAAAAATACTACAATGAATTTAAAATGCTTAAAACCACTTGATCATACTAAATGAGGCTCTTTTAAATCAATAAGTCCTTAAAATGGTCTAAAATGTGTACGAAAATATGTATTTTTAAAGACTCATCATCTTTGTAGTTCATTCTCACATTGCGAAGTACATAGATCAAGATGAGATAGAGTGAGAGTATTCTAAGTTAATTTTTGTTGTTCTTCTGGAACGGGTTGTTTTACAGGAACAAGGCGTTTTTTAGAAAGTCTCTTCTTTTACCCTAATGATGGGAAGATTGTCTCATCAAAATGATAATCGGCAAAATGAGCAATACATCTCCTATCATTGGTTTTAAATATCTAATAATTGAATGTAAATCATAACCAATATAGATTCCCAATCTGCATTGTGGGCACATGCAGGTCATGAACCTATGATAGGAAGCCTTATAGACTTAATAGGATGCTCAGGCAAGTGTATCATAAGTTTAATAACCTGTGTTAATAGGCTGGCAGAAGTTTAAAAAAAAATTAGGAAAATATCTAACCAATGGGTGGAGGCATTATTTAACAGTATAAAGTACCTAAAAGGTCCACTAGAGAAATTTTATGGGTTCACAAATGTCACCTTTTATTCTTTGCAGAAAGGATGGTCCATTAATGGTACTCTAAGGAGTGCCCAAAAGAGTTGTCAATAATTTGCCTTAACATAATAGCCCCATGGTGACCGAACCTATTATGCAAAAAGCATTAAAGCCTTAGGGTCACTAAGCCTTAGGCTTATTTTAAGCTTTTTGATTGACTTTTTTGTTTTGCTCATAATCGAATGTGATTCGATATTGGAGATTGTCTTGTAACATAGTCTTGAGGTCTAAGCATAATGCACTTAGTTTTTCTAGTATTAGCTTCAGGCTGTCAATACTAGTAATGATATACAAATATTCTATATTACCCTCACTTATAGTTTCTATATGTGGTATCCCTTCATCTTGATGTCTTTGAAGATAAGCAAGTTTTTTCAGAAACTATTAAAACATAATGCATCCTTTATGCATATGTGGGTACCATTTGGTAACATTATATAAACTCTTCAGAAGCATTTAACTATTTCTACAGATCTAGTTATGGTGGATATCTTGCGTGAATTAAATACTAACTTTGAGAAAAACTTCTAGTTTTTCAATATAGTGTGTTTTACGACATTGTTTACCGGATAGTTATTATCTTCACTTTCATGCATTCCATAATTCATACTGTAAGAAATAATAAACTCACATAACCATTTAGTCGTATAAAAAAATAAAATTAAGAACAACTAAACAATTCACCATTTAAAATATAACATGCAGACACAAGTAACAAGGGATAAAAGAATAAGTCTTAGTATCCTACAAAATATCTAAAAACTAAACTCAATATTCAAATTCATAATAGTAGTTGTACGTTTTTTAAACCATGCTTGGTGATTTTCTAATAGTGAGCTTCAAGTGCAGAGCTTCAATTGTAGTAATAAACTGGTGAGACCAGGTTGATCATCAGGGAGCAATGAGTTTAAAGTATTTTCAACTTGTAACTTGTCCTAAATAACATCTAGAACTAGTCTCATTTAAAAACTAACAAATGCAACCATTCCTACTTTGTAAAAATAAAATTAAACAATTACAACCCAAATAAATAAAAATTCCTAAATTAGAAATCCTAAATCTAAAAATACCAAAACAAAACTAAAATTATTGAAATAAAACACACATTAGAACTTCCAAAACTAGAAAGTTACTAAAAAAAACTAAGAACTAAATTAGAAACTACACGAAACTAAATTAGAAACAAACCAAAATTAGTAGCAACCAATTAAGTAAAGTTAGTGACAAAGCAAACAATAAGAAAATTATAAAATAAACCAACTTTCTAAAATTAGAATCCTAAAGTTAGAATTTTCAAAATTTGAAAACTTTACAATTTAAAATCTTCAAATAAAACAAGTTTAGAAAGATATTTTAATTCTGGAACTTAGCCAAAACAACAAAGACATAAAACTAGAAAAAAAATTAAAATTAAAAAGTTAAAAAAATTAGAAATACAATGCATGGCTTGAGAAGTTAGAAAATTTTAAGTTTGGAAAACCAGTATGCTGATGCAAACTTTATGCATGATTTGAACTATTCTAATGCATCCTAAATCTATGTTTAATGGCTGTAATTCAAACTATACTAGTGTAGAATACTAACAAAAAAAAAGTGAAAAAGGATTTAAAACAAAAAAGTTGTGAATGCATGAACATGACAATTTTACAAAATTCTATACAGAAATTCTGATCCGAATTAACTGATTGGCAAAGTTTAAGCCTCTGGTTCACAAACCTCCTGAAATTACTTTGATCTGAAATTCTGCGGAATGAAAGACTACATCCTAAACTTTAATTTTCCCAAGTTTCAAAGAAAAATATTATGAATCGACTGGTCTACCCACTTCGAACTTTTTGCCAAAAATTGTTTCTGCAATTTGCAGAAACTGTGTTGAATTTTGCCATTTGTGTGTTGAGTCTGAATTTTATCATTAGATTTAGATCTGAAAAGTTAATTTCTAGCAACTTAAATATGCACAAAATCCTATGATATGAAAATACATGCAATGAACTCTAATCCAACCATTAAACTATGCATAAAAAAACATTAAAACATAAAGAACATTAAAAGAAACAAAAAAAATTACATAAATTTAAATGTAGCAATGATAGGAATATAAATGTAGTAGTGCATAAAAGTAAATGTAGTAGTATTGAAAATTAAATGTAGTGAACAGGAATGTAAATGTAGTATTTGTAATAAAGTTTTCTTCTTAAAATTTACTCTTAACTGGGTTTCTGGTTACTTGAAGTATGATCTTAATATCTTGGATCGTCAATCCAATCACAAAAACAAGAAACATAAATAAGGTATCCACACAAACCACAAGAACAAAAAAAGCAATTGAGACAAAGAACATGATACTAGCATATAAAGTCTTTATATAAGATTAAAAAAATAAAATTAAAGAGAATACATGCTAGGATGGAAAAGAAAACCTCTTCTAGTGAGCAACTCAAGGGTGGCCTTAGGGCTAAGCGTCCTTAGGGAATATATGAAGAGAGAAAGGGAGAAGATAAAGTGTAGGGATCTAGAGGGGAGCTCTTTCCATGCCTTAGACTACCACAAGGGTGCCCTATTTATAGTTTTTTAAACCCCTGAGATCTCCTTTTTTTTTCTTTATTTTGAAGTCCTTCTTTGATACTTTTTTCTATTCTTATAATCCTACTCCTTTGCAAAAAATGTCTTTTATGTGGCTTTCCATCTATTAAATATCTTGAGATCCCTTGAAATTAACTTTGAATTATCAAAAGATAATTTAGATGATATAGTAAAAGATGGTGGGCCCCTTCTTGGACTCCCACTAGTGTGTCCTCACACATGTGCATGTGTGTGGGACCATGAAGCCAAATTTGCATTTTTTTCTTTTAATTTTTTTCCTCTCGTCAATTCTTCTCTGCTTTCTTTTGAAAATAAATTTCTTACTTCAGTTCTCGAAAATGGGATGCATGTCATAAATTCTCTGCAAAACAAATGTAAATTCATGTGAAAATACAATTTTAACCCTAAAATCATAAATGCATGAATGCGGGTTCATCTTTCATGAAATGACAATAAAAATGTACACCATTTATTCATGATTTTATGTGAATGAACTAATGATGATGAAAATTTAATTTTTTTTTCATGAGAAAAAAGATTTTCACAAAACTTTTCAAAAGTAGATTTTTTAAAAATGTCAGGTTTTATGAATGTAAGCAAAAAGTGTGATTTTTAAGAAAATTATGTAGAAAAATACTAAAATAAATTTAAAATACATGAAACCACTATATCACACTAAATAAAGTTCTTTCAAGTCAATAAATCCTTAAAATGGTCCAAAATGTATATGAAAATATGCATTTTTAAGGACTTATCACACCCTGCAACCTACATTTTCCTAGTCTCTAGCAAAATTGTGAATAACAATGAGGCTTCCATCATGACCTAATCTAATCTAAAACTAATGCAATGCAAAAAAAAAAAAAAAAAGCATCAACGCAATGCCACTTTCGTTGGCACTCATGATTGCATTTAGTATATGCAGCAAGCCCTTAAACCCCTAGGTTCCCCCTAATAAACAAGTTGTGACTCTGAGGGTTTGCAGTGAATATACCTACAAAATTCTCCTTTTTTTTAAAATAAAGGAAAATAAACAAAAGTAAATAATAAAAGCAATTTCTGAAAAGAAAATTGACTCATAACTGATATTTTTGAAATTTGGAATAATCAAACTTTTAGACTTTTCAAATTCCAGTCCACAGTTCTATTTTCAAAAACTTTCTCAAATTCAAACCAACTTACGTGCATGGTGAAAAATGTATACATCAAAAAACTTAATTTAAATATTCCATGATAATGCTCCAAAAACAGAATTTTTCCTTCAAATAGTTTGATGCCCCGAAATTTAGAAAAAATAAATTTCCTCTTAAAGTTACTAAAATAGTTGCCACTTTACTATTTACTTGAATTGGCCTCTTTTCTCTCATTGTCTTTTTCCCATACAAGGGTTTTCAAGTTCATATGATATAAGAAAAGTTAGAATCCAGGGAGCAAATCTGGTCCTTGTGCTTCCTCGCACATATTCCCTTGCAAATTCTTACGGACACACTTTACTCACTTACTTTTCTAGCATAGAAATTTTTAAGTTCATATGATATAACAAAAGTTGGGATCTAAGGAGCAAACTTAGTCCTTATGCATTTTTGCACATATCCCTTGAAAATTTCTATAGACACTCATTGGGCTACAATGCATCATCATTTTTTTTTAAACAAATCATTTTTGTGACTGTGCAATGTCTAGGTCCCTTAAGCTTTCTAATTAACCCATGCAATGATTGTTAGGCTAATGACTCCTAAACCAAATGGCTTTAAGGCAGTAGATATAGACATATCCCTTTGGGCTTACTAGCTCGAGTTAAAAAAGCTACAAACCCAAACTAGTTACTAGCTTCTCATTACATGCTTTTTTTTTCATTTTAAATCGAAAGTAAATACTAGGTGGCAGTTCTCATTTCACTAGAATTAATTCATCTTGGTTCTAATATATACAATTTACCAAAAATGAACTAGGAAACATAAATATTTTACAAACTAAATCTTAAGTTCACATCATATTCTCTCGAAAAAATTCCAAAAACAGCATTACAGTTTTCTATCTAAAATGTCAAAAAAATGTATACATGTATATATATAGAAAGTAAGTTTTAGTAATCTTCTGATAGGTTTCCTCCTTTAGAAAGTACAAACTTTCTTTTTACTTCCTTCCAAAAGTATGAAAATTCTAGATTTCTATATATCTTCAAATCCTTTAAAAGCTTTCTTTTTTTAGAATGAAAAACAAATGCTGACAAAAATTAAAGGTCTTAAAATTTTTTTTCTCAAACAAAAAAAATTAAAATCACAAAAGACTGACTAAAATGATAAAAGTGACGGGAAAATCAAAAAACTTTTTGTCTAAAATTGGACAAGCATGCCTGTTCCCACCCCCCAACCTAAGATGAATATCGTCCTCGATGTTTATGCATGTAATGTAGAACTGTAGAAGCAACATGAGGAAACATAAATGCAAATGACGGTAAAGAGAAGAAGACACTTGAAGATATGTATAAGCTGCTCCTTATCCAAGGTTAGACAAAAAAAAAAAAAAAAAACAAGAACAAAAAGGCAGGAAGTTATTTCTAAAAGGAAATATCTATGCTAAAAGGAAAATAAAAAAAAAACCATAGTACTAGATTCCAAACCATGAGTCCACCTGGATCCCAGATGAAATTTTCCTCCACACAGCTTACAAAAAGTACATTCAATGAAGGAACTATGAGAATTTGAAGCATAGTGAACATGAGAACCGCATGTTCTTTTTGAGTGTGTGAAGAAGGGACTACCATGAAAAATTCATCCTCCTTTCTTAAAAATGGCTCTTTGAAAGATAGGAGAAGATGTAATCAGCAACTGGCTGGCCCTAGGTCCTCCTATGCCTTAAATTCTTTTGAATTGATTTCCAACGTTTGTTTAGGCATAAGCTCAAAGGATTCTAAATTGTTGGACTTGGGGGTCTGAATGGGAGTACTGTTCTCCAATTCCACAAGTTTTTCTGCAAAACATTGAGGGCCAAGAAATGCGAGGGCAATTTCTAAGGTTTGGATCATCAGATTCCATAAAGAATTTAGTACAAGATTCCAAGGATTCCAAATTGTTTAATTCAGAAATCTAAAAAATGGGTCATCCTCCCAATTGTAATCTTTCTTTTGAGGCTCCATTGATTACATTCGTAGTTTCCTCGATCATAGGCACATTGAATTTGTGAAAAACCGCAATGCCAAAATCATCAGAGGCATATGAATCATAAAAAGGATTTATGTGAAAGGTCATATATTCCTCTTTGGTGAAGTGGAATGGGTGGTATTGAGCAAAGGTAGGATACACAGGATCATGTGATTCATTAACTGGTTCATGTATCACACATCATCTATGTTCTCATTTGCACCCTTGAATATCCACTGTGTGTTTGTGTGATCCATGTCTACAAGATCTTCAATGAATGTAGGGTCATCTTGTTGAATTTTCATATCAATGCCAAGGGTGTCATTTCTTTTTCTCATTTCAAGTGATGTTTGACTAATCCAAGTCATTAGGCTTTTCATGCATTGTGCATAATCTTGAATGGATTGCATGGTGTTCTGTATGGGCTCAATAAATTTTACTAAAGTATCCTCCAAAGAATTCTTTGGAGTTGTGGTGCTTCAAATGACCATTTGGGCAGAGAGGGATCATGAGGTGCATATGACCAGGGAGGAGAAAGGGGTGCATATGACATTTCTTGTGAGGGATAGTCATACGATCCGTCCAGAGTAAATTTTGGGGGATAAGAGACTTGATCCATGTTGGGCCCATTTTGCCAATTGTCGAGTGATTAGTCATCCTAATTTGGACCACACATGCTACCCATGTCATTGTGGCAATATCATTGATTTCAATTTGATTTGTCCCACCATGGAAATCCCACGTATGTATTGGAAGGAGTGACTAATTGTGTGGGGTATGAGAACTCATGTGGGGTCATCACTGGTTGATCATCTGACCTAATCATTCCATTAAATGTTTCCACAAATTCCTCATTGCAATGATGATCATAGTGATTGGCCCACCCTTGTTCATAAGTTCCGATTGAACAATTTGTTTGCTATAACTTTGTAATTTTTTCTTATTCGTACAAGGCACACTAGGACTTCGGTGGACCATCAGTATCGACTCCATTCCCATTGGTTTGCCCATTGTTAAGTCCCATCATATTTGTGGATTCCCACCAATCCATTTTTGGAAACACTTGTTTTTTTTTTTAATGAGAAAAACCTAGATAAGAAGCAACCAAGTAACTCCCGAAGGTTGAAAAGTTTCTTTAGTTCTCCAATCTGGTCATATGAAACCAACTCAGCTAGGTTAGCCACTAGGAAGTGGTAGAGTTACAGATGGGCCTATATAAAGGACCAGTTTCTTGAATAGACTATATGTCGCGCACTACAGAGGCAAAAGTTTTCTTATGCACTAAGAAGATTAAGGACAGCGATTATATCACCTTTGGTTTACTTTCTTCCAAAAAGAAGTTATGACAAGTTGAAAAACAATAACCTTGTCCAATTTTAGAAAGTTTCTAAAAATTAGAGTGAAGTGTATTTTCTAACAATCCATTCATTTTCCTATGTCAATTTAGGGCAGTTTATCATTCAATGCATGTTCTCCTATTTCTAGAAAGATGCCAAAAAAATGAAATCACACTCACAAAGCAATTTAAATCAGGAAAGTTTAAAAAGTTACCTTAAATGTCCTTCTCAAGCAACGGCACAAAAAACTTGATCTTGAGCTCCAAGTGCAGAGCTTTGATTTAGTAATAAATTGGTGAGACCGGGTTAATCCTTAGGGAGCAATGAGTTTAAGGTATTTTCAACTTGTAACCTACCCTAAATAAAATCTAAAACTAGCCCAATTTAAAAACTAATAAATACAACAATTCCTACTTTGTGAAAATAAAAATTAAACAATTACAATTCAAATAAATAAAAATTCCTAAATTAGAAATCCTAAATCTAAAAATTCCTAAAAAACACTAAAATTGCTGCAAAATAAAACACATATTAGAACTTCCAAAACTAGAAAGTTGCTAAAAATAAAACTAAGAACTAAATCAGAAACTAAACTAAACTAAATTAGAAACAAACCAAAATTTGTAACAACCAATCAAGCAAAGTTAGTAACAAAGCAAATAATAAAAAAATTATAAAACAAACCTACTTTCTAAAATTAGAATTCTAAATTAGAATTTCCAAAACTAGAAAACTTTCCAATTTAAAATCTTTAAATAAAAAAAGTTTAGAAAGATATTTTAATTCTAGAAATTATCTAAAATAATAAAAGACATAAAACTAGAAACAAAATTAAAATTAGAAAGTTAGTAAAATTAGTAATACAATGCATGGCATGAGATACTGAAAAATTCTAAGTCTGGAAAATTAGTATGCTGATGCAAACTTTATGTATGATTTGAACTATTCTAATGCATCCTAAATCTATATTTAATAGCTGGAATTCAAAATATAGTAATGAAGGAAAGTAACAGAAAAAAAAAGTAAAAAAGGATAAAAAATGAAGAAGTTATGAATGAATGAATTTGACAATTTTGCAAAATTTTATATATAAATTCTGATCCAAGTTGGTTAATTGGCAAAGTTTAAGCCTTTGGTTCACGAATCTCCTAAAATCACTTTGATTTAAAATTCTAGGGAATGAAAGACCACATCCTAAACTTTAATTTTTCCAAGTTTCAAAGAAAAATATTATGGATCGACTGGTCTACCCACTTCGAACTTTTTGCCAAAAACTGTTTCTGCAATTTACTGAAACTGTGTTGAATTTTGCTGTTTGTGTGTTGAGTATGAATTTTATCATTAGATTTAGATCTAAAAGCTTAATTTACAGCAATTTAAATATGCACAAAATCCTATAATATGAAAATACATGCAATAAACTCTAATCCAACTATCAAACTATGCATAAAAAACACATTAAACATAAAGAACATTAAAAGAAATAAAAAATTTATAGAAATTGAAATGTAGCAATAACAGGAATTTAAATGTAGTAGTGCATAAAAGTAAATGTAGCAGTGCTGAAAATTAAATGTAGTGAACAGGAATGTAAATGTAGTACTTGTAGTGAAGTTTTCTTTTTAAATTTTACTCTTAATCAGGTTTATGGTTACTTGAAGTATGATCTTAGTATCTTGGATCGTCAACCCAATCATAAAAACAAGAAACATAAACAAGGTATCCACACAAACCATAAGAAAAAAAAAAGCAATTGAGAAGAAGAACCTGATACTAGCATATAAAGTTTTTACATAAGATAGAAAAATAAAATCAAAGAGAATACATGATAGGATGGAAAAAAAAAACCTCTTTTGGTGAGCAACTCAAGGGTGTAGTGTGGCCTTAAGGCTAAGCCTCCTTGAGGAACATGATGAAGAGAGAGAAAGGGAGAGATGAAGTGTAGAGATCTAGAGGGGAGCTCTTTCCATGCCTTAGACTACCACAAGGGTGCCCTATTTATAGTTTTTTAAACCTCTAAAATTTCCTTTCTTTCTTTGTTTGGAAATCCTTTTTTGATGCTTCTTTCTATTCTTGTAATCTTACTCCTTTGCAAAGAATCTCTCTTATGTGGCTTTCCTTCCATAAAATATCTTGAGATCTCTTGAAATTATCTTTGAATTATTAAAAGATAATTTGGGTGATGCAGTAAAAGATGGTAAACCCCTTCTTGGACTCTTATGAGTGTGTCCTCAAACATGTACATGTGTGTAGACCATGAAGCCAATTTTGCATTTTTTTAATTTCTTTCTTCTTTTCAATTCTTCTCTCATTTCTTTTGAAAATAAATTTCTTGCTTCAATTATCGAAAATGAGACCTATGTCATTAATTCTCTGCAAAACTAATGTGAATTCATGTAAAAAGATAATTTTAACCCTAAGATTACAAATGCATGACTATGGGTCCATCTTCCATGAAATGACAATAAAAATGTACACCATTTATTCGTGATTTTATGTGAATGAACTAATGATGATGAAATTTTTTTTTTTTTCATGAGAAAAAAAATTTTTCATAAAAATTTCCAAAAATAAATTTCTAAAAATGACAGGTTTTATGAATGTAAGCAAAAACTGTGATTTTTAAGCAAATTATATAGAAAAATACTAAAATAAATTTAAAATACATGAAACCACTATATCACACTAAATGAAACTCTTTTAAGTCAAAAAATCCTTAAAATGGTCCAAAATGTATATGAAAATATACATTTTTAAGGACTTATCATTCTCCTAATTTAGAAAAATTTCTTGTTAATCACCCCTCCTGGGGTCGTTATTTTCATTTTTACTAGAGAAACTATTATGTCTACCTCTTTTGGAGGGATTTTGTTTGATTAGTTTGGCATTTATTTTAACCATTGAGTGGTATAACCATCTTCTAGTGATCATACCTATCCATCAGGGATATAATGGTGTAGTAAATGAGGACTTATGTCATATCCTCTTGGGATATCTTATTTCTCTCTTTGATAGCATCACTAAACTTTTTTGAGTGTGGAGAGATCAATTTAACAATAACAATTATAAAAAAAAATAGAACTTTAGGTTCTCAATATCCAATGACAAAATATAATGAATAATTGGCTAATTAAAAGTTAGAACACTAGGTTCTTAACTTAAGAATCAGAACTTCTATTCTTTTCAAGACTTTAGGTTTGAGTTAGAGCTTTAGGTTCTTTACCTATGAGTTAGAACTTCTAGTTTTGTTAATGCTTCGGGCATGAATCATAACTTTTGGTTTCATCAAAACTTAAAGTTTGAATAAGAACTTCTGGTACTGTCAAATCTTTAGGTTTGAATCAGAACTTCCGGTTTCATCAGATCTTTAGGTTTAAATCAGATTTTCTAGTTTCGTCAAAGCTTTAGGTTTAAATTATACCTTTGATCAAGACTTCAGGCTTGATTTTATGGCCAAATATTGATTGGTTTTATTTCTGAATCTAAACATCAAACTTCAGGTTTTAGAAATATGAATCTCCAAGTTCATATTGTGAATATGAGAACTTTTGGTTTCAGATTAGAATAACCCATGGATCTTCTAATCCAAATTAAAAAGAACTTTGGTTCTTATGTTAACGTAAGAAACTTTAGGTCCGGGTTAATATAGAGCTTTTGTATCTATTCATGAACCATTGATCCTATCTTGATCTCCTTTTGATACGAGACATAAACCAAATATCTCCAAATAATATTCTAATTATATGCAGATCTAGAAAAAAAATAAAGATAAAAGCATAAGAATAATTGTTAAAATAAGAAAGATCATAAATAACAAAAATTACTTCACTGTTGGATCTTCCTTCTTTCACTTCCAACGTGTACATTTGCTTGTGAGCTTTCTATAGGTTCAAACAGATCGTTGATCAAATTTTGGATGGCCAAGATATCATGATCTAAAGTTTGATGGAGGAAGAAAAAGCCAACGTACTGATAATGTGTTATGAAATAAAAGCGACAAATAGAGAGGAAGGGAGAAAGATCTTCTTCTTATTGAGAGATATGTATATAATAAGGCGGGAAGAGGATCTTATTTAGTTAATAAGATTGTATCCTCCCAAGCAACTTAATATAGTAGGATTTTAATCCTAAATGTTCTTCTTATCTCATGTGGGTCCCAAAGTGGGCATCCTCCCATGAAATAAATCTTATAACAAATAACATCTAAAGAGAAATATTAAATCACATAATGTGGCTTTTTCTACACATTGAGTTAATATATGTAGAGTGACCAATGAAATTTGGCCGGTACAAGTACTAAGTCATTAATTCTAGGTTACCCTTTGAAAAGAAAAAACTTGATGAGGACTATATTATTATAACACTTAAAATATTAACTGGAGTTCAATCTACAGCTCAAGAACAACCACAAAATAGTACTCCAACCTAAGTAAATTGCAATCATTGTACTTATTATGAGAGTTGCATGTTTATAACAAGTCACCGTAAACTGGTGCCTTAACTCCAACAAAATATGTGTCCCAGACTCTTCAACTGGGGTTTAAAAAAAAAACACTCTATCAAAATATATTAAAGGGTTAGTTCGATTTAAAAAAAAAACAAAAACAAAAGAAAACTCACACATACCAAGAAAGGGTTATCAACGAGTACATGCGATGCTAAGAGACAAATGCTAACACTTAGGGGTCGTTTGTTTACCCCATTTACATATGTAAGCATATCACATGTGTAATGATTTCATACATTTTATGTTTGTTTGCAACATTTACACACCACATGTGTAAATTGGGTATGATTTTGATGTGTAAATTATATGGAAAAAGGGGTTTGGACTTTCCCACCTGTTGAGGTGGGAAACTGTTTCATACCAACCTCCAAAAGGCGCTGCTACAGTACATGTCTGTCCATGACGCCTTTTATTTTTTTTTAATTGTCTGGTAGCCACAATGAAGATCTGAACCGTCCAGAGTGTTTAGAACATCTAAAACGGCTATTATACAAATTTTCAGCCGTTGGATCATCTTAAATCTTGAGATATTTATGAGTAAATTCTGACCGTTAATCTTCAATTCTGGGATTTTGTGGCCCCCATTTTCACAATCCAAACCGTTCATCTAGTTCAAAAGACCATTTTCACCTCTGAGGTCAAATTTCAGGAGCTAATTCAAAATGGATCTTAAGATATCTTCAAAAAACATATCAGCTGTTGGATACATACACTATTGTTACACAGAATTTAATTTATTGAACAGGCAGTCTGCTTTTTTCAAATTTCTGAATCATCACAGACTCAAATTCAAGATCTGAACCGCCGAATCTCTTTAAAAGGTCAAACACTATTAGTGGATCAAATTTTAACCGTTGATCATTCATATATTGTGAGATATTTACAAAAAATGATAGACCTTTTGATCTTCAATTCTAATTTTTGTAGACCTCTTTTTTTTAATCTAAACTATTGATCTTCTTCAAAAGGCCAACAATGCTTACTATATTAAATATCATCACTTGATTCATCATGGATTTTTCAAAA
This sequence comes from Sextonia rubra, assembly GCA_037013555.1. NCBI lineage: Eukaryota > Viridiplantae > Streptophyta > Magnoliopsida > Laurales > Lauraceae > Sextonia > Sextonia rubra. Next base: position 17,294,868 of record JASUAD010000011.1, read on the forward strand.
TTTGTAAAAAAACTATAAAAGACATGTAGTGTAATAAGATTCACATCGGAAGAGGTGTGAAACTAACAAACAACGAATTATTTTTCACATGTGAGTCATTTGCATATGTAAATCATTTTCACATCACATGTAACTCATGCATCGCGTGGGTCGTAATGCTTATATAAACCTCATATTTGAATCCCAAATGACCACAGTGACACTTTAATCCATGCCCTAAATCATGTTTCTAGAATAAAATGAATGCTAAGGTTGTCTATCTAATTCTTCTTTTTTAAATTAGCAATATTGTCTATTTCTTGACCTTTGTCATTTTAATATTGAAAGAACTTGTTACAAAGAAGACTCACTTTTCGTGGATTATCTTAACTGTGCCTTAAAAAATTCCCATCACTTTTGACATGCTGTCAAAAATTTCCAAGAGAAAAAACTTCTATTAAGGAGTTCTTTCAAACAAATAGGAGATATATTTAGTACCCAATTTACTGTGATGATTTTTCATGTTAAGAGTATACTTTTATTATTATTATTATTATTATTTTGTTTCTTTCTTTTTGGCTGGATTTGACCTGCAATGCTGAAGTGACAGTTCCATTGTAGTTAGGAAAGATCAATCTGAAGAAGTTTCTCCACATCCTAATAACCCGAAACAGAATTCCCCACAAATAGCTTTCGCTCCCCAACCCAACATTTTCTCCTCACCCACACGAACCCTATAAAAATTTGAAGATTTTATAACTGCCAAGATGAGGTTCAAGGTCCAAAAGAGATTTCTAGTATTTAATTTAGAAAAACGAGAATTAAAAGGACTAAATCAAATCAATCAACCATAAGAAGAAGATACTAAGATTTTTGAGGTGGAAAACCCGAACAGAGGAAAACCAAGAGACTGATCTCCTAGATCCAAGAAAAACCAAGAACTAGAAAATTGAACACTTACAAGATATACTCACAAACCTTTTCCCCAATTGAATTTAACTTAAGGACTATTGTGCTTCTTGCTGATGAGTACACGTCGCTCACCGTTCCCTATGCTTGACATAACCCGCCTTTATACCTCTCAAGACTTAACGATCTTCTACAAGAGAGTAGGAGCAAAAATTTGTAGAAGCTCTTCAAGTTCAGCACAACTCTTCAGTGGATGTTCTAATGAGAAAGTGGATCTCAAATAAGTATTTTAAGTTTAAGATTAGGGAGATGCATGGCTAGGGTTCACAAGACAAGCCTTTAAATAACCTAGAATTTGTGTCTCAAAGATTAAATCCAATTAATGCTCAAAAAGGAAATCACAAAACAATTAGGAAAGTGATTTGTGTAAGGTTAGTTCAATAATCGATGTTGCTTGCTTGAGCGGATGGTGTAGTCGCTCGAGCGAGCAAAGCTTCTGTCTCGGCATTCTCGTAAGGTCTATTTTAGTGGGCTCCAGGTTCATTCGAGCGAATAGGCCTTTTGTCGCCAATTTATCTCTTCTTCATGATTTTTTTTCTTTTTCCCTATTTTCTTCATTTCAATGCATCAGGCGACACATGCTACAGTCCAAAACTAAAATAGAAAATTACAATGCATATTGGACCCGAGTTTTGTCCACAACCCATGAGTTAGCCAACACTCAAAAAGCTAACAAAGTTCTTTCCTTCACCATAAGATTTCATAATGAAAATTACATCAAAAAAAAAAAATCATTATCAAAAGAGAAGAATACCTAGATTAGAAAATAAGAAAAAGAAACAGTTTATTCAATAAACCGACAACTATATTGACATCATAACAGTGGAATAATATAAGTAAAAGAGTACCTTTCGATGTTGTAGACTTGCAGGAATCTATGAGAGTAATTTACAAAATGGAAAAGGGACTCCAGTCTTGATTTTATGATAAAAGACAGATGCTAATAAGGAAACAAGGTGCGAAAAATAAAGAAAGGAGAGGCAATTGGCTTGCCAGTTCCCGCCAAATCTCTGTCACTTGTGATTCATCCCGCTTCCACAATAATAGCTACCCATGAAAATGATGAAGCCCGTCTTTATTGTAAAGTTGCTATTGGGTTACTTACTCCAAATGGGTTGGTTATGCTTTCCCTTAAAAAAAATTTTTTCTTAAAAGTCGGATAACCAAATGTGCATGAGTGTTAAGAAATAAAAGAACTAAAGAGAGAGGAATGGATAGAGATCTTCTTCTTATTGAGAGATGTGTACATAACAAGAAAAGAGGAGGGTCTTATTTATAGAATAAGATTGCTTCATCCCCATACAACTCAATATGGTAAGACTCTAACTTTAAGTGCTCTCTTTATCTCATGCGGGCCATAATGTGGGCATCCACCTACGATAATACATCTTATAACACTCTTCTTTGAATGACTACCATTCAAAGGCAGTTGCCTCATTAAACCCTTTCAAAAGAAAAACCGAATGGGATAAAAACCAAAGGAAAGAAAAAAGAGTACAATGTTCTACAGGATCATTGAATTGGTATTGGACATGCATAATGTTGCCTCGTTAAAACCTTAACTAGGAAAACCCAATGAGAGAAAACGTAGAAAAGGAAAAAGAGTATAGTGCACATATGTTCTAAGTAACATGTTTCAGGATGCCTACCTTTGATTAGTTACTCCTTTTGACAACAATAACCTTTACATTATTTGATAACAGACTCTACGCATGTTGGACTATTGCTTTTAGTGATGACTTAGCAAACAAATCAGCGAAGTTGTTACTTGAACGAACTTATTTGACTTCAATCTAATTGTTCTTCTGAAGCTTATGTGTGAAGAAGAACTTTGTAACAATATATTTCATTTTGTCACCTTTAATTTACTCTCCTTTAATCTATTGAATACATGCCTCATTGTCTTCATAAATAATGCTTGGGGTACATGTACTAGGAAGCAATTAAAAAGAGCTACGAATATGTTGAATCAAAGATTTTAGCCATACACATTTCCTATTGCCTTCATAGAGGGCTAAAAATCTCAACATGGCTAGAAGAAGTAGCTACCAAAGTCAGTTTAGTAGAATGCAAAAAATAACGACATTACCACTAAGAAATATATAACATGTCTGTGATTGACACTTATGAGGATTAGAGAGATATTCTGAATCTGCATATCTTACAAACTTAAAATCTTTACAATCAAAGAGTCCTAAATCAATTGTTCCATATAAATATCATAGGATATATTTGATACCAGTCCAGTGCCTTTATGTTGGCGCAAAACTATATCAGACAAGCAAATTTACTAAGAATTAAATGTTCGGTCTAGTACATTATGCTAAATACATTAAACACCAATAGCACTTAGGTATGGTACTTCAAGACCTAATACCTTTTCATTTTCCTCAATGAGACGATATAGATATTTGTTTATATTTAAAAATCTGACAACCATGGGGGTACTTAGTAGATGTGCTTTGTCCATACAAAACGTTTTAAAATTTTCTTTGTATAATTAGACTGATAGATTAATATTCCACTGGCACTTCTTTTGATCTGCAGGCCGATCTTACCGAGATAGAATCTTTCTTTTCCTAAGATCTTTCATCTTAAACTCTTTTTTCAAATAATTAGCAGTTTTCTCGAGCTCTTTTGGAGTCCCAATTAAAATTTTCATTGACATAAATTGCCACTATTGCAAATCTTTTTAACGATTTCTTTATGAATATACATAGGCAAATAAGATTATTTTCATACCATTCCTTAGACAAGTGTTTACTAAGACGATTGTATGATATTCTTTCGAATTGCTTCTGGTCGTACAATAATCGTCTTAGTTGTATTGAGTACTACTCTTGGACTTTGCATCTGGCAAAGTAACTTCTTCCAGAATTTTCATGTAAATTTTTATGTCTAAGTCCCCATACAAGTAAACGGTAACATCCATCAATCTCATATCTAAATTTTCAGATACTACTAAACTTATTAGATATCTAAATGTTGTTGTATCCATGATGGGGGAGGATGTTTTCTTATAATCAATCCCAAGTTTTTGCAGAATACCTTGTGCCACAAGTCTTTCCTTGTATCTAGTAATTTTATTCGTTTCATTTATTTTCCTTACAAACACTCACTTGTAACCTATGTGGCTCGTACCTTTTGAGGTTTGTACTATAGGTCTGAATACACCATGTTTATTGAGAGACATTAACTCTACTTTAATGGCTCTTTCACTTGGCAAATGTTTCCTTTTGCCGGCAATCATTTATAATACATGGTTTTAAATCCCAATCATCATCTTCATTTTTGCATGATATTTGTGTAGCTACTATATATGCAAATCCATCATCTTTCTATCTCTTCTCTCTCTTGAATAATTATAAAGAATAGAGATCTCTTCATTATCCAGTACTGGTGCCTTTTCAAGAGATTCCATAGTCTCATCAGGGACTTTCAATAAGGTCTAAACCCGAGCTATTCTTAGTTTACTATAATTAATTTTGTTTTAACTTAAATAATACATAATTAGGCTAATTTAACTCAAATCTCATTAGGTTTGTGTTATGGATAGGTAGTTGGGTCGGGTTCGAACCTTACTTAGATAGTCAAAGAACTTCTTGTAATTTAGAGTTACATGGTTTGCATTATCTTGGCACCATATTAATTTCATCATGTATATTTAATCTCATGGGTCATCTTACATATTTGGCCCAACTCAATTAGGATCCATCTTGGTCCAATTAAAGTCCATTTGACTCAAACTATAATTTCCAAAAGCAAGCCGGACCTACTTGCAATCTTCAGAAAAGTTGGATTTAAAACCAACTAAGTTGTTCATACTTTTCATTCCTTTTAACCTCTTTGCTGGAGCTTCTTCTTCTTCTCTCCTTCTCCTTCTATAGTAGCTGGGACCTGGAGTTTAGAGCCTTGCATGCAAGAGCTAAGGCTCCTATTCTCTTCCTTATCATTTCTTTGCTCATCTCCTTCCCTTGAAACCTTCAATTTCATTTCCTCATCTTTTTTACAGCTCTCCAAGGTGAGGATCGCATCACCATATCATTTCTTTAACTCAAAAGAGTCAAGGAGACTCAATCTTATAGCATGCATGCATCTTATGTTCATTTTTTTCAATGCATGTCGTAGATCATCTTTTATTGAGACTTTCTCCACCATCAAACTAAGGGAGAGGCTCGATTTGGGTGTAACATTGAATTAAGGCAAGTATGAGAGTATATTTGTCTATATGCATGTTTTTTTTTTATGTTGATTCTTGAAAAACTCCATGTCAATGTTAAGTTACAGCTCTTTTACACTTAATTTTAAGAATGTATGATGTTTATGAGTTAATGAATATAATTTGAGAATGAATGATGGGATTAGGTGAAGGAGAACCAAATTATGATGAAATGTGAATTAGTATGTGAAATGATAGATTGGAGGAGAGACAACCATAGTGGAACCAAGCTGGGAAAGTTCTGTATTGAACTTCTGCTTCAAAAAATTTGAAGCTTACAGCTAAGCTATAAGCTATTCTATGGCTAGCTTTCCATAGACTCTAAAGTTGACAAAAATAGACGAGTTGAGACTTTTCTTCTATGCCTAACCTCACGGCTAAGTGGTGAAATGCACTATGGCTAAGTTGTATCCAAACGGTGGCCAAGCCGTAGGCTACCTACGACTAAGCTGCTAAATCACTGTTGAGTCGTAATTGCGGGAGAATTTTGTGAACAACGGCTAAGCCGTAGCCTATCCATGGCTAAGCCATAAAAATATAAAAAAAACTTAGGCAAAATCAGGAACATTCGAAGACCATATAGGGCCTTAGAAGTGGTACCTTTACCTCGAACAAATTAGTCTAATGGTAATTGAATACTAAGGAGGAAACGTGTAGAGCTATCACTTGATCATGAACTCTAAGTGTAGAGCTACGATATAGTAATAAAACTAGTGAAACTAGGTTGATCTACTAGGAGCAATGTTCTTAAGATGTTTTCAACTTGTAACTTGCCCTAAAAAAATTTCTAAAACTATTCTAATTTAAAATCTAACAAATACATTCACTCATACTTTGCAAAAATAAGAATTAAACAAGTACAATCCAAATAAATAAAAATTTCTAAATTAGAAATCTTAAATTTAAAACTTCCTAAAAATGAAACTAACGGTGTTGCAAAACTAAAACACAAGGTAAAATTTCTAATAAAACAAGCCGAGAATTCTTCAATTCTTTTATTTATAGCTTCAATCTGCTCTTTGAGGCTCCGCACCTCATAATCACATGCTCGAGTGTGAATGACACTCCTAGAAGATGAGGGCTTCGCTCTGACCCTGAATCCCTTCAAATACCCCGGTCTCGGGCCAAGCACCTCAATTGACATCTCCTCCTCGCTCATCGGGGATGCACCGAGAAGTGAACACCTATATCGCAACTTTACCAATTCATCTTGTTATTTTTACAAGGAATTAACAATTAATTATATTGAGAAATAATATTATTACCATCTAAATAGATTAAAAACCAAAGTAAAAAAGTAATCACCAATATTACATATGTAATATGCTATAAGCAAGCTATAAACAAAGTAGTCTATCCACTGCATTGTAGCTAGTATCACAGGATTCTAGTGATACATGTACACACACACATGATTTTCCTCGCATTTAGGATTCACCCAAGCGTTCTTCAATTTACTTTAGTGGGAGTCTTTATAATAGTCCACAAAGTGGGGCTTTTGGCTGCCATTCTCTGCCGTCTAATTTCGTTAATTAGTTTTATGAGTAAGGTTAATGTAAGTACTATAATCTAATTAACATTATTTTTTGAAATTATCAAGAATTAACATCACCATAATATATATCATTGATGGAAAAGCCCTTGACCCATATGCATGATTGTAGGGCAGAAGTGCACGAGATGCTTTAGCTTTTTCCAACTTAGCCTACCAAAATTAAGGAAAAAATAAAAAAAGAAGTTAGTAAATCTCAAACATGTTAAATCTTAACTAATAGAGATTCATAATACATAGCTTAGTGACATATATAACACATAGATGTTACCTTCCACTTCTCATCAGTCCATACATGATCGATCATATAGTTCCAATGCTCTAGCTTAACGTTATTAGGCTACTGAGTTTTGGGGTCAACACTTTCTTCCAACATATTCTTATACTTAAGGTGTAAGCTGCGCTTCCAACCCCTATATAATGTTTAACATTTTTTATCAACTGTCACTTGTACTTTGGGATTAGTTGTGTAATCCTTGATCTTAAACTTCTCCTACAAACATAATATTAGTGTATTGATGTCTATTGAATAAGACAAATTAATGTTATTAGTTAATTAATAAATTTCAATTATCAAAGCTCGTTGTATGATGGCTGCTCTAAGTGAACTATCAATATCAGTCCATGTATTGATGCCTTGTAGCGACGCCACCCCTCTAATCTCTTTGCCAAACTCCATCGTAAAAGAAGGGGCACTAAGCTCCACTGTCACATTGCAGTCATCTGGGAACTCCATTGGGAGTTTTTTACTGGATCGTGCTACAAGCCTCTCAGTCCTTCTACCTTTTATCGGGCCTCGTATAGACCTTTTGGTTGAGCTTGAGGCTGGAAAGACAAAAATATTGTTTAAGCTTGTATGCATAATACATTAGAGTAAGATAAAAATTATAAGCAAAGAACATTAGATTCTTACCTACCTTGCTAGCCTGAGTGATTGGTGTATTCACTAAAGGTATATGTTGGGTCTGTGCAAGTTGGGACTGTGCCAAAGAAGGAGCATGTGGGGTTTGTGCAGGTAAGGATTGTGCCTTCGGGATTAGGGATTGCGTGGGTATAGAAACTGGTAAATGATGAGCCGATTGAGGTTTGGCAATCATTGGTGCGACCTAAAAGAAAAGAAAATAATAGATTATGTCTACATATATTACTAATTATCAATAATCAACATATTATGGGTATAATATCACTAATTATCAATAATACAAAGAAGTGTATACCACACTAGTTAATCGTTGGTAAAGATAAAATTAGTCTTAGATGCACACTCACACACATTACCTTTTTCATTCGAGATCCAAAACACTCATCATCACCATCACTATCATACTCTTCATCATCCTCACTGGAGTAACTCAGGCCTTCCTCACCCTTCGGCGGACTAAACTCCTCATCATCTTCTTTAACCATGTTTCTTTTTCTCTTGTTAACTGAATTCGTATGGGTGATCTTCTCAATCGACACCCTCCAAGAATTTGCCGCCTTGTGCAACCCCAAAGCTTTAAGTCTCATTTGATTTTCCACAATGGTAGCTATTCCTTCCTTTTCAATATCTGATATCTTCTACCTTAGAGACTCGGGTTTGATCCATAACTTTCCATTCTTGGGCATTTTAGCAAATACTAGTTACTGAAAAATGATGACAACATGTATGAATAGTCCACTAACATCAAGATCTGATTAAGAATAAATGTTGGGATATATTTAACCATCTACATAGCGTTCCAGTGAGAAAACAATGGCATCAATATATTTGTAACGAATGTAGCGCCAGAAATTGAATAAAGGTAAATAGCAAATTTCTAGAAGTTAGGCTAAATAAAAATTTATCCATATGCAAATGACAAATTTATTAAAAACATTTACCCATATGTAAAGGAAAACAAATACTATATATCGCATCCTATATTAGGATCTATATCCGAATCTGAATGCCTTTGTTGAACATCTTCTTTATCATCTCCATTCTTTGTCATTGTTTCATCCTAGTTATCACTATGGTCGATCATTTGTCCATTACCAATATTTACTCAACTGATTGAATGCAAAACCCTATTTCTTGGAATAATCTCGGGATCAATACCATCCTTATGATATTGAATATAAGTATCTTCAATGAAAATTTGGACAGCCCCGGATGTTTCTTTCTGCTGGTACCCATCATTAAGTTTGGATACTTCTACTAAGCTACATTCATCACCATCCAACTCTGGTACATCCCATAATCCTCGATGTTGGACTTGTTGTACGACTTGCCAATTTATACCTAATTTTGTATCTTTAATGTAAAAGACTTGCTGCACCTGACTTGGCAAGACAAAAGGATCACTTTGAAACCACAGATTATTGGCGTCAATACTTGTGCAATGGGCATCTGTTTGTATTGTTCTCCTACTATCGGTCTTGAACCACTCATATTGGAACAAAACAGCTTTATGCCCATACAAGTATTTCATTTCCCAAACTTTGCTTAGGTATCCATAGAAGTCAATCGTTTGCCCTTTATAATTGCCTTGTACAACTAACCCACTATTTTGGGTTTTATAACAGTTATCTCAATCTCTAGTATGGAATCGGATTCCATTACAAATGCAACCCGAATAAAGGTTGACTATTGCATCGGAACCATTTGCTAATGACCAAAGGTTATCGATTGCTTATGGTGATCCTTGTGACCGCATTTGATTCATTTACATCAACAACATATAGTAGATGTATTAAGTTATTGTTAAGTCAAGTATAATTGAAAATATCATATATATCTTACATGTGATTTAAGTTAGTTCGAAAAATCTTGTCGTTGTATCTGAGTAATATCATGTCCGCTTGGATTCTATAGTAGATTCTTGTGTTCCCTAATTATAGAAATTTGAATCATAAGTAAAAATCTTGAAAACTCAAAAAAGTTTACAAGATATGCATACATTTGATTAGATGACCACATACTCTAGGTACTGCTCTACTTAGATATTATTATACAATACAAACCACTGCGCCATATTAAGTTCCTTCTCGGACACGTCGGGAGCCCTTATGAGTCGTCCAAAAGGATGAACATTTTGTGTGAAGACTGTTAATCCTAGACCACGATAACCACCATCAGCAATCCATTTGTCTCGATTAAATACAGTTTCAACCTCATAAGGTACATTGAGCAAAAAGTTAGACATTCTTTGACAATATAAGCTTCGGCAATTAAACCTTCAGGCTGAGTTCGATTGGCGATGTACCCTTTCAAAGTCCCTAAAAATCTTCAAACAAACACCAGTTAGAATTAAGTTACAAATGCAACACAATTAGATTAAAATATAACTTTCAAATCATACTAGAATGGTAACAATTACCTTTCAATTAGGTACATCCAATGATATTGCACTGGTCCTACAGGTATGGTCTCACGTGGCAAGTGGACCGCTAAATAAAGCATCATATCGAAGAATGTTGGAGGAAAAATCTTTTCCAACTTGCAAAGTATGAGAACTATGCGTTCCTCTAATTCCTCCAAATTGTTTTTTCCCCAATGTCTTAGAGCACAACTCCTCAAAGAAAATTACCCAACTCGAATAATGTAGTACAAATATCCTTGTTGAGGTACTCACACATCCCAATCGGCATCAGTTGTTGTAGAAGGACATGGCAATCATGGTTTTTCAAACTTGATAATCTATCGTTTGTTGTGGTCACAGATCTCGAGATGTTTGCTGTATAGCCATCTGGAAACTTAATAGATTTCAAAAATTCATAAAAACCCTCTCTCTCCTTCAGGGTCAATGTGTACATTGCCGAGTGCATCACAGATTCACCATCGGCACACTTCTGTGTGTGCAATTCTTTTCTAATGCCCATGTCCTCCAAATCTTGATGAGTTTTTCTGTGTCCTTGTTCTTCCTATCTATGTTGAATAAAGTTCCAAGGAACTTATCACATTTATTTTTCTCGATGTGCATGACGTCTAGGTTATGTCAGAGTTTTAGTTTCTTCCAATACTAAAGCTCATAAAAAATGCTTTTTTTTTGTCTAATTCAGTTCTTCAATGCTATGGGGTCTCTTCTTGTTGCTTTTATGCTTCCCAAACTTGAAAGTTGGCAAGCGATCCATCTGCTCTAATGTTTTTTCCACCGATAACTACAAGGATTTTGTTCAGAGCTCAACCTAACCATTAAAGGCCTTACTCCTTCACCAAAGGTGGTTCTCATGCAAGTAACATTGATGGCCCATGTACCCAATCTTACTTCTCAAACCTTGCGACAATGGATTATCATTACAATTTGGATAGGCCAAATAACCTTTTGTACTCTAGCCAGACAAGTTACCATATGCAGGAAAGTCATTTATGATCCATATTATAGCTGCATGCATTCAGAAGGTATATTTTCTCAAGGCATCATAAGTCAGTATACCATTTTCCCACAATTCATTCAACTCATCAATTAGCAGTCGCATGTAAACATCAATCTCTCTTCTAAGTGCTTGCGGTCCTGAAATAAATAAGGACATCATGAAAAATGGCTCCTTTATGCACTTCTAAGATGGAAGGTTGTAAGGCATAAGTATTACAGACCACATACTATAGGAGTTGCTCATGTTTCCAAAAGGATTGAATCCATTTGTGGCCAACCCTAGTCTTACATTACAGGGCTCACTTGTGAACTCGGGATATTTAAGATCAAAGTCCTTCCACTCCTTATAATCAGCTAGATGCCTCAATATCCCGTTATCAGCGCGCTTATCACTATGCCATCTCATATCCATAACTGTCTTTCTAGACATGTACAATCTCTGTAACCTTAGAGCCAGCTGGAAGTAACGCAGGACTTTATGAGGGATCTTCTTACCATTACCATCATTGACTTTATATCTAGACTCTCCACTTGTCGGACATTTTTCTAGATCTGCATTTTCTTTCCAAAATAGTGCACAATCATGCTGACAAGCATGGATGACCTTGTATCCCATGCCTAACTCATGTAGGAATTTCTTGGCTTCATAGATTGAACTCGAAACTAAATTACCTTGTGGTAAAAGATCCAATAATACCCTCATCAACATGTCAAATGGCTTATTGCTCTACTTGCTCAATACCTTGATATGAAGCATTGTAATCACGAACTTCAAAAAAGTATACTTTTTGCAACCTAGGTACACCTGAGGCTGGGCAGCTTCCAACAGTTTTTCAATATTTTTTACCTCCTCCCTCTGGATGATATTAGCAGCTTGGACAGATCTGGATTCTCCCTAATCATGATCCATGGAAGTCCCCCTATAATAGTCTTCCATTAATTCAGGAAGTTCATCCCCAACATCATCTTCATTATTTGCTATTTCATTATTGCCGTCATCATCGTTGCCATCATCCAATACATAGGGGTTGTTCTTAGGAATGGTGATGAGTCTTTAAAAATGCATGTTTTCATACACATTTTGACCCATTTTAAGGACTTATTAACTTGAAAGAGCCTCATTTAGTGTGATATCATGGGTTAATTCATTTTAAATTCATCTTTATATTTTTCTGCATAAATTGCTTAAAAATCACACTTTTTGCATAAATTCATGAAACTTGCTATTTTTGGAAAGTCTATTTTTGGAAAGTTTTGTGAAATAAATTTTCTCATGAAATAAATTGAATTCTCTTCATCATTAGTTCATTCATACAAAATCATGAAGAATGATGTACATTTTTATTATCATTTCATAAGAAATGGGCTCACAGTCATGCATATGTGATGTTAGGGGTAAAATTGTCTTTTCACATGAATTCACATCTGTTTTGTAGGAAATTGATTATATGGGTCCCATTTGTAACGAATTGAGGCAAGGAATTGATTTTCAAGAGAAAGGAGAGCAGAATTGAAGAGAAAAGGAAATTGGAAGAAAATTGCAAAAAGTCGGCTTCATGGTCCCACACACACATGCACATGTATGGGGCACACTTGTAAAACATCCAAGATGGGGTCCATTTATTTGTTGCACATTTTCAAGAGATTTTGAAGAGAATTTGAAGAATATCTCATCAAAGATGGGCAAAGAAAGCCACATAGGAGTTCTTTTTTGAGAAGGAGAAGATTTAATTGAAAAAAAATGAAAAAAAATATCCAAGCAAGCTATTCCACGTCCAAAAGAGATTTTGGATCAGATTTTGATTGAAAAGGTAAAGAAAAAAAATCAAGGGAGAACTATCTAAAAGATCTCTTCAAGTTTGGAGCCAACAAGGAGAACTTTCCAAAAAAGGAAAGTTGACGATGCAAAGAGATAAAAGGGGAAGTTCTACACCTCATGTGGGCCAAGTTTGATTCTAAGAGAGGATTCTTATCCCTATTTCATCTCTCAAAAGATCTCAATGCAAGGTGGCAAAGACAAAGAAGGAAAGAAGCATCCAAGAGGGATTTCTGGACAAAACAAGCAAGGAAAAAAGAGAAAAATAAAAAGAAAAAAAATCCCCAAGGATATTGCACGTCCAAAGCATTGGTTGGAGCCCTTTTCCTTTTAATTTTTTAATTATTTTTAAGATTTTAAAGTTTGAGAAGGAGTAGGACTTGAAAAAGTATAAATAGGGTACCCTTCTCCCATATTCTTCATGGAAGAATTACCCACCTCCCACCTCTAGATTTCTACACTCCATCTCTCCCTCTCTTGTCTCTACATCTCAAGTCATCAAGGAGGCTTAGCCCTAAAGCCACACCACCAACCTTGAAGTGTCAACTAGAAGGAGGAATTCTCATCCATCCTAGTATGTAATTGTTTGCTTTTTATTTCCAATCTTTTGTAAAACAATTTCATGCTAGTAAAGTTTGTTTCTTTTCAATTGTTCTTGTCTTTGATTTTGTGGGTGTTCATAATTTTAGTCTTGTTTGTGATTGGGTTAATTTTTGTTCTTGTTTATATATTGGGATAGAATTGGAATCACAACTAGTAACCCATCTTAGTAACATTTTTAATATACTTTGTCTCTTTGGATACATTGTATGTTTAGAGGCAATGCAAGATGGAGTTAAAGAGGTTTGAGTGAAAAAAGACTAGAGGCCAATTCTGAAATTTATTTTTACATGGAATGGAAATTTGTTATTCTCACTTAGATTGACGACCTAAGATGAAGAATAAGACCTTAAGACAACACTGCTAATCTATTTTAGCCCAAATTAAGATAAGAAATTGAAAGAGCAATCTACCGCCTTTGACTTCTTGTTATTACCGCCTTTGACTTCTTGTTATTACCGCCTTTGACTTCTTGTTATTATCGCCTTTGACTTCCTGCAATTTTATGTTATTTTCTGCAAATTTTACTAACTTTCTAATTTTAAATTTGTTTCTATTTTTATGTTTTTGATTGTTTTAGTTAATTTTCAGAATTAAATATCTTTCTAAACTTTTTTTAATTGAAGATTTTAAATTGGAAAGTTTACTAGTTTTGGAAATTCTAACTTAGAAAAGTTTTTAAATTTTGTTTATTTTGTTTTTAACATTGTTTAGTTTAGTTAGTTTCTAATTTTAATTTTTATTTTTGGAAGTTCTAACTTGTGTTTTAGTTTTGCAGCAACTTTAGTTTTATTTTAGGAATTTTAGATTTAGGAAAGTTTCTTTCATTGGTTTGTAATTAATTTAATTTTGGTAAGAAGGACACTTGTATTTGTTAGATTTTAAATTAGGCTAGTTTTAGATTTTTATTTAAGACAGGTTACAAGTTGAAAATACCTTAAACACATTGCTCCCTGAGGATCGACCTGGTCTCACCAGTTTTATTACTACATCGCGGTTCTGCACTTAGAACTCACGATCAAGTTTTTGGCGCCGTTGCCGGGGAGCGCCGTTTAAGGTAACTTTTCTAACTTTCCTTATTTACGTTGCTTGTGGGTGTGGTTTAATTTTGGCATCTTGCTAGAAATAGGTGGACATGCGTGGAATGATGAGTCGCCCTAATTTGGAATAGGAATGTGCATGGAATGCTAGAAAGTACACATCACTGCTATTTTTAGAAACTTTCTAAAATCAGGAAAAGTTACTGTTTTTCAACTTGTCTCAACTTCTTTTGGGAAGAAAGTTTACCAAAAGTGATCTAATCATTGTCCTTAACCTTCTCAATGTCTAAGGAAGCCTTTGCCCCTGTAGTGCGCGACAGCTTGTCTGTTCAGGAAACTGGTCCTTCAAACGGGTCCATCTGTGACTCTACCACTTCCTGGTGGCTTACCTAGCTCAGTTTGTTTCATAGGACCAGATTGGAGACCTTGAGGAAACTTTTCAACCTTAAGGAGTTGCTTAGACGTCTTTTTTTTCTAACTTAGGTTTTTATCATTTTTTTTCAAAAAAAAAAAAAAAAAAGGATTTGTGGGAATCCACAAACATGAGGAGACTTAATAATGGGCAAACAAATGAGAATGGAATCAATACTGATGGCCCACCAAAGTCTTGGCGTACCTTGTGTGAACAAAAAAGAATTGAAAAGTTACATCAAAGAAATTGTTCAGCTAGATCTTATGAATGGGAATGGGCCAATCACTATGATCATTGTTACAATGAAGAATTTGTGGAGTATTATAATGGAATGATTAGTTCAGATGATCAACCAATAAGGGTCTTGCATGATTACGCAACCCCCACACAATCATTCACTCATTCTAATATGGATGTGGGATTTCCATGGCATTACCATAATGAAATGGATACCATGTGTGGTCCAAATTGGGTTGATCACTCACTAAACAATTTGCGTAATAGGCCGAACATGGATCATGTCTCTTCTTCCCAAGAATATACTCAGGATGGGTCGTATGACTACCCCTCACAGGATACATCATATGTACCCCCTTCTTCTCCCTGGTCATATGCACCTCATAATCCCTCTCCGCCTGAATGGTCATATGAACCACCACCAACCCTGAAAATTTCTTTGGAGGATACTTTAGCCAGATTGGTTGAGTTCACACAAAATACCATGCAAATCATACAAAAAAATGAACACAACATGAAAAGCCTAATGACTTCGATTAATCAAACAAGGCTTGAAATGAGAAAACAAAATGCCACCGTTGGAATTAAAAATGATCCTACATTCATTAAAGAACTTGTAGATATGGATCACACAAACACACAGTCGATATCTAAGGGTGTACATGAGTACATGGATGATGGGATGCATGAACCAATTGAGGAATCACATGAGCCTGTGTGCCCCACTTTTCCTGAGAACCGGCCATTCCACTTCATTAAAGAGGAATCTATGCCCTTTTACATAAATCCTTTCTATGATTCAGATTCTTCTGATGAATTTGGCATTGTAGTCTTTCACAAATTTGATGTTCCTACAATTGAGGAAACTACAAATGAACCTACTGAGCCTCAAAAGGAAGATTACAATTGGGAGGATGACCCTATTTTTCAGATTTCTGAGTTGGATAATCTGGAATCTTTAGAATCATGTACTGACTTCTGTATGGAATCTGATGATCAAACCCTTAGAGAAATTGCCCTCACATTTCTTGGCCCTCAATGTTATTCAGAAAAACTTGTAGAATTGGAGAATAGTGGTCCCATTCAAACACCTGAGTCCGACAATTTGGAATCCTTTGAGCTCGTGCCTAAACAAACTGTGGAAATCAATTTAAAGGAATTTGTGGCACGGGAGGACCTAGGGTCACGTAATTGCTCATTGCATCCTCTCTTGTTTTTCAAAGATCCATTTTTAAGGGAGGAGGAAGGAATTTTCTTTGTGGTCCCTTTTTCACACAGTCTACAGAAATATGCAGTCCTCATGGTTTCATCTCTTTTCGTGCTTCTTATAAACTGTGTGGAGGACAATTTCATTTGGGATCCGGGTGGACTCCTGATTTCGAATCTAGTAGTGTAGTTTTTTTTTCTTCTTTTCTTTTTAGTACAGATATTTCCTTTTAGAATAGCTTCTTGCCTTTTTGTTCTTGTTTTTCTGTTTTGTATAACCTTGGACAGGGAGCAACTCGGACACATCTTCAGGTAACTTTTTCTCTCTACCCTCATTTCTATTTATGTTTCCTCATGTTACTTTTACAGTTCTGCGTTGCATGCATAAACATCGAGGACGATGTTCATCTTAGGTTGGGGGGTGAGAACAAGCACGCTTGTCCAATTTTAGACAAAATTTTTTTTCTTTTTCTATCACTTTTATCATTTTAGTTAGTTTTGTTTTAAAAATTAGGACCTTTATTTCTTTTTCGTTGTTATTTATTTTTCATTTTGGAAAATAAATTTTTCAAAAGAATTGAAGCGATTTGAAGATATATAGAAATCTGGAATTTTGATACTTTTGGAAGGAAGTAAAAAGAAAGTTTGCATTTTCTAAAGGAGAAAACCTATCAGAAGATTATCAAAACTTGCTCTTCACATACATACACATATACATTTTTCGAAATTTTGGATATGAAGCTTTGATGCTGTTTGTTTTTGGAATTTTTTTTGGAGAATACAATGTGAACTTGGAATTTAGTTTGTAGAATATTTTTGTTTCTTGGTTCATTTTGGTGAATTGTATATATTAGAACCAAAATGAATTAATTCGAGTGAAATGAGAATTGCTACCTAGTGTTTACTTTGGTTAAAAACAAAGAGAGTGAAAAAAAAAAGAGCATATAATGAGCAATTTGTGACTAGTTTGGGTTCGTAGCCTTTTTAACTCGAGCTAGTAAGCCCGGAGGGATATTTCCATATCTAATGCCCTAAAGCCATCTGGTTTGGGAGTCATTGGCCTAACGCTCACTACATGGGTTAATTAGAAAGCTTAAGGGACCTAAACATTGCACAGTCACAAGAAAAAAAAAAGAAAATAAAGATGAGTTATGGCCCAACGAGTGTCCGTAGAAATTTTCAAGGGATATTGCGGAAAAGCATAAGGACTAAGTTTGCTCCTTAGATCCCAACTTTTGCTATATCATATGAACTTGGAAAATTCTACGTTGGAAAAAGTAAGAGAGTGAAGAGTGTCCGTAAGAGTTTGCAAAGGAGTATGTGCGGGGAAGGACAAGGACCAGATTTGCTCTCTGGATCCTAACTTTTCTTATATCGTATAAACTTGGGAACTCCTGCGTCGGAAAAAGATAGTGAGAGAAAAAGAGGCTAACCGAAGTAAATAGTAAAGGGGTAACTATCTTAGTAACTTTGAGAGGAAATTTCTTTTTGCTAAATTTCAGGGGATCAGACTATTTGAAGGAAAAATTCTATTTTTGCAGCATTATTGTAGAATATTCGAAATAGGTTTTTGATGTATACAATTTTGCACAATGCACGCAAGTTGGTTTGAATTTGAGAGAGTTTTTGAGAATAGAATTGTGGACTGGACTTTGAAAAGTCTGAAAGTGTAATTATTCCAGATTTCGAAAATATCTGATATGAGTGAATTTTCTTTTGGGGAATTTCTTTTCTCTTTTATTCATCTGTTTATTTTTTTTTCATTAAACAAAAAATACAATTTTGTGGGTATATTCACTACAAACCCTCACGAGGCACAACTCGACCACTAGGGGGAACCTAGGGGTTTAAGGGCTTGCTGCATAAGCTAAATGTAGTCGAGAGTACCAGCGAAAGTGGCGTTGCATTCATGTTTAGTTTTATTGCATTGCATTAGTTTAAGATAAGATTAGGTTAGGATGAATTCCTCATATTTTATCGCATTTTTTGCTAGGGACTAGCAAAACGCTGGTTGGGGGGTGTGATGAGTCTTTAAAAATGCATGTTTTCATACACATTTTGACCCATTTTAAGGACTTATTAACTTGAAAGAGCCTCATTTAGTGTGATATCATGGGTTAATTCATTTTAAATTCATCTTTATATTTTTCTGCATAAATTGCTTAAAAATCACACTTTTTGCATAAATTCATGAAACTTGCTATTTTTGGAAAGTCTATTTTTGGAAAGTTTTGTGAAATAAATTTTCTCATGAAATAAATTGAATTCTCTTCATCATTAGTTCATTCATACAAAATCATGAAGAATGATGTACATTTTTATTATCATTTCATAAGAAATGGGCTCACAGTCATGCATATGTGATGTTAGGGGTAAAATTATCTTTTCACATGAATTCACATCTGTTTTGTAGGAAATTGATTATATGGGTCCCATTTGTAACGAATTGAGGCAAGGAATTGATTTTCAAGAGAAAGGAGAGCAGAATTGAAGAGAAAAGGAAATTGGAAGAAAATTGCAAAAAGTCGGCTTCATGGTCCCACACACACATGCACATGTATGGGGCACACTTGTAAAACATCCAAGATGGGGTCCATTTATTTGTTGCACATTTTCAAGAGATTTTGAAGAGAATTTGAAGAATATCTCATCAAAGATGGGCAAAGAAAGCCACATAGGAGTTCTTTTTTGAGAAGGAGAAGATTTAATTGAAAAAAAATGAAAAAAAATATCCAAGCAAGCTATTCCACGTCCAAAAGAGATTTTGGATCAGATTTTGATTGAAAAGGTAAAGAAAAAAAATCAAGGGAGAATTATCTAAAAGATCTCTTCAAGTTTGGAGCCAACAAGGAGAACTTTCCAAAAAAGGAAAGTTGACGATGCAAAGAGATAAAAGGGGAAGTTCTACACCTCATGTGGGCCAAGTTTGATTCTAAGAGAGGATTCTTATCCCTATTTCATCTCTCAAAAGATCTCAATGCAAGGTGGCAAAGACAAAGAAGGAAAGAAGCATCCAAGAGGGATTTCTGGACAAAACAAGCAAGGAAAGAAGAGAAAAATAAAAAGAAAAAAAATCCCCAAAGATATTGCACGTCCAAAGCATTGGTTGGAGCCCTTTTTCTTTCAATTTTTTAATTATTTTTAAGATTTTAAAGTTTGAGAAGGAGTAGGACTTGAAAAAGTATAAATAGGGTACCCTTCTCCCATATTCTTCATGGAAGAATTACCCACCTCCCACCTCTAGATTTCTACACTCCATCTCTCCCTCTCTTGTCTCTACATCTCAAGTCATCAAGGAGGCTTAGCCCTAAAGCCATACCACCAACCTTGAAGTGTCAACTAGAAGGAGGAATTCTCATCCATCCTAGTATGTAATTGTTTGCTTTTTATTTCCAATCTTTTGTAAAACAATTTCATGCTAGTAAAGTTTGTTTCTTTTCAATTGTTCTTGTCTTTGATTTTATGGGTGTTCATAATTTTAGTCTTGTTTGTGATTGGGTTAATTTTTGTTCTTGTTTAAATATTGGGATAGAATTGGAATCATAACTAGTAACCCATCTTAGTAACCTTTTTAATATACTTTGTCTCTTTGGATACATTGTATGTTTGGAGGCAATGCAAGATGGAGTTAAAGAGGTTTGAGTGAAAAAAGACTAAAGGCCAATTCTGAAATTTATTTTTACATGGAATGGAAATTTGTTATTCTTACTTAAATTGACGACCTAAGATGAAGAATAAGACCCTAAGACAACACTGTTAATCTATTTTAGACCAAATTAAGATAAGAAATTGAAAGAGCAATTTACCGCCTTTGACTTCTTATTATTACCGCCTTTGACTTCTTGTTATTACCGCCTTTGACTTCCTGCAATTTTATGTTATTTTCTGCAAATTTTACTAACTTTCTAATTTTAAATTTGTTTCTAGTTTTATGTTTTTGATTGTTTTAGTTAATTTTCAGAATTAAATATCTTTCTAAACTTGTTTTAATTGAAGGTTTTAAATTGGAAAGTTTACTAGTTTTGGAAATTCTAACTTAGAAAAGTTTTTAAATTTTGTTTATTTTGTTTTTAACATTGTTTAGTTTAGTTAGTTTCTAATTTTAATTTTTATTTTTGGAAGTTCTAACTTGTGTTTTAGTTTTGCAACAACTTTAGTTTTATTTTAGGAATTTTAGATTTAGGAAAGTTTCTTTCATTGGTTTGTAATTAATTTAATTTTGGTAAGTAGGACACTTGTATTTGTTAGATTTTAAATTAGGCTAGTTTTAGATTTTTATTTAAGACAGGTTACAAGTTGAAAATACCTTAAACACATTGCTCCCTGAGGATCGACCTGGTCTCACCCGTTTTATTACTACATCGCGGTTCTGCACTTGGAACTCACGATCAAATGGGTTCACCGTGGTAGACCCAATGCTTGTAAGATAACATCATCCCATGAAGGGTCAAATGATTTTTCACAACTTCATTGGTATACCAATCAAAGTTCAAACACTTGTTATACGGGCACCGAATCTTACCATCCTAACCCGCATTCTGCATTGCAGACTTAACAAATAACCTAACCCTTTCACGATATTACTTACTTAATCTCTGTTTAAACCCACTTAAGGTAATCCAACTCTTGTCCATAGCTGATTACATACAAGATCAGGTTTAAGTCAAATGTCATATCAATATGATTTGAATTTGGAAATCATGTTTTCTTGAAGTTCTTTTATAACCCTTAGGTTTAATAACCCTAGATATGTTTCAAGAAATTTTGGATTAGGTTGTCAAGGCATAAAGACGTGAATTATCATTTGTTTCATTAGACCCATTTCAAAGTAATAATAGAGCAAGAAGATTTCATTAGACCCATTTCAAAGCAAGAGAAAACCCCAAAAAGAAAGAATGTGATCATATTAGGTTACAGGTGTTATATATCAACCGTCAAAGAAACAAAGGCTAAGATTTCAGTTCTAGGCAACCAATTGAGAAATAAACTTGGAAAAAGCAATATGGATCTTAAGGCATTAAAAAACTTTATGTCTTAAGCAATTATCAATCACATGTACAATTGTTAAACAATAGGACACAAGTATGATGATGATAATGAAGATGAGGATGTGTATTTGTTAAATTATCATTCCTTGTTGGAAACCATTTTCAATTTCCATATGATCGCGCTCGAAAATGATGTGAAAAATGTGTAATGGATTTAATGTCCGACATTCACGTACTTCAAGCGTTAAGAAGAATGGAAAATAATTACAGTTCATCATTAATTTCCCTTTGTTTGCATGGGTTCAAGTGCCCTGACCGCTGGGATGCAAGTTGTTTACATGCATTTTGAAAGTTTACAATTCCTCCCTCAAGTCTTATATGTGATCTCAACTTGGAATTTTCAAGAAAAGTACATAAAATAACCAAAAAAATGCAAAAAAGTAGAAAAAAAGGGGAAAGGGGGGGGGGGGTGTGACCGAGACTCTTATCTTTTCCTTCTTTTTGATTTGCTTTGCAGATAGAAAGGGTAAAGCACCTGCAACTGCAACTGTTGGAGCACCTAAAAGTCGTACCAAGGGTAAGACCGCAAGGGAGTCTAATCCAAAAGATCCAAATGAAGCATTTGATGTCAACCTGTGGCTCCAGAGGACTAAAGCTTTATCAATGAGAAATTAGTACTCGTATTGGTGCTTGGCAAATAATACCAATTGGGAGAATAATGACAAGGTGGTTTTCCCAAAACCACGATATATATTTGGAGATGCCACAAAGGAAACTGCAAAGCAACCTACTGACCATATGCGGTATCGTTACACAAATCCGGCAGGGGTCTTGTTTGAATTAAGCACTATTCGCTCCATTCGACGGCATCCAACTATCATGTCGATATCTTTAACAATCCCAGCAAGGCATGATCCTTTTTCGTGGATAAGACATCATGTCCACTTCAAGACCGGGAAATTCATACGTCCGCCTCCGTACTACTTCATAGAACACCAAAGGTCTGAAATAGAGACCCTTGAACCGTGCACTCTAAATTTGGAAGTGGGCACTGTAATTTCACAGCTTAGAACTGTCGGTCTTGGTATTCATTCAGGCGACGGGAGTGCTTGGCTAGGTGAGAGACATCAATCTCGCGGGTGGTTTGAATGCATCGGGGATTGGCTGGGCTGGGTGACTGCAATCAAGCATCATTATGCGAAAGATTTGAAAGCAGTCGGGATTTTTGATGCTGTAAATGCTACCACACAAAGAGTCCCGTGTGAGAATAAGAATGTTTGTAGAGCCATTCTGGAGTTATTTTGCCCGGCGAATGGTACCTTCATTGCTCCGAACATGGAGTTGGGATTTTCTCTATGGGAAATAAAGAAAATTTGGTTTGGCACCTTACGGCGAAATCTATGATGAAACTGTTTTGCCTGATGAAGAATTAGCCACTATGGATGATGAATTCTGGGCTGCATATTACCTCCTTTTTGCACTTGAAGATTCTATTCAGACGACTAGCCGAAGTCTAGGCAAAGTCTTTCAATGGATGAGTCAAGTGAAGAGAATCACTGATCCTTTCTTTGTTAATGGAGATGGGTTCTTTAAGTGGAAGATGGTAATCCCGAGCGAAGATCCCAAGAAAGGTCCAACAATTATCTTTCATGAAGATATAGACTTTTAGCCTTATATTTTTGCCAAATATCTAGATTTGAAAAGGAAATGTTGGCTTGCTTCATTCTTGACAGCATGATTGTCCGAGGTTCTTTTTCCGAGCTCAGGAAACGACCTTAGGCCTGGTTGCATATATCCAGCCCTCAAGATGACCTTTGGACATAGCCTCGCTTTAGGTCTTGCTTTTTTATCTTATATGCTGACAGAGTTGAAGCTTTCAGGATTCACCATTAGAGAAGGAAAACCGTTCAACCGATTTTATGCCGAATATCTACTATACACCTGGTTCACCTACCATTGCAATGGTCTTCATTCACATAGCAGTGCACTGGTGAACATTTTCATGGAGGGTGTGGTTGGTGTTAGTTGCTTAATTAACAACTATTCCATGACCGATTTGCACTAACATTTGCACAACTTTAACAATTATGTTCCTTTCCGGGATGCTATACCAAATATTGAAGTTCCAACTCAGATGAGGAATGCTGTGGAGCCATCAATAGATAAGGTTAGGGAGGGTGGCCGGGATATCGGCTTGTCAGACGAAGAAAAGAGCTGGCTTCTGAGTTTAAGGCCAGCAGATCTGGTGTATAGGAAAAATACATACATCAATATTCAACCTTATATACCTGCTAGATTCTGCAGACAATTCGACTTCTATCAAGCCGTCGCAGGAGCACCGGGCCGAATTCGAGGCACTATCGGTTCCTTGCAGGATGCCCGTAATGCTTGGGAATTCTACCAGGCATTTGACACTGAGGCCCGTTTTGGATATCCTCATCTTCCGAACCCTGGATATACGAGTGGCTTCGCCCAGTGGTTTGCTAAAAGCACCCTCGCCATTGTGCAGGCATACACGAGTAATCCTCGAGCTAAATGTTGTGTTTTGCCTGCCTCTAAGAAGAAGGAAAAAGGAGAAGAGGGAGAAAAAGATCGTTCCATCCCAGAGAATTTTGAAAATTAGCTACATGATGGGGACCAATGGCGAATTGATTTGACAGCCGGATCCGATATTTGTCGAGATCACCGTGGTTTAAGAGGTGAGGAAAATGAAAGTTACATGCCTCCGCCTAATGTATCTTCAATGAGAATGCAACGAGCCATAGAAGAAAATTTACAGGAGAGCATTAGCCTTGCTGAAATCAGGGAAATGGGCAGGCTGTTTTGGATTTTGGATCTGCTTCCCGTTCTGTCAGAACCAAGGTATCAGTAGGAGAACAGACTAGACAGTTTGAGGAAGAGCGATCTGTTATGCATGCAGCTGCTGAGGCAGATTTTGCTCAGCAATTAAAAACTGCTGCTGATACTCCTGTATTGACAGAGACACATGTCAGTCAAAGTCTAGTAGAGGGGGTCCAATCTGCGGAAGCGACTATGGGGGCAAGGCCATCTATCATAATGCCTGTGAACCCTCCGAAGGATCTAGGTTTGCATAAGAAAATCAGAGCTACTCGCTCAAAATTGGTAACTCGAGTCCGAGCCTCAGCTAGCAAAGAGATATCTTCCGGGATGAGAAAAGCTGAAAGTCCTCCAGCACGTCATTCTCGAAGGCTAAAAACTGGTAACATACATATAGTTGTTTATAATCATATCTTCATTGATTCTACATCTCTTGCTTTAACATTGATACTTTTTTTGGGGATTTTATCAGCTCAACCATCAATTGCTGGAGAGTCTACGAGGCAAATGGCCAGAGTTGCTGAAGATTATGCCTCTGATGAGAGGAGTGGAGGAGAAAGCAGTTTTGATACTCTTACGACCGGAGAGCGAACTGATAGTGATATTCACATCGAGTTTGATTTTGAAAAAGATATATTTAATCAAGCCCAGATGCCTGAATTTGAGAGAGAAGTGGCGGTAGATATATTGACAGAATCCATCATTGCAGAGAAATCTATTATGGAAGTTGTTTTCCAGGTTGAACAACAGGAGCCTCCTTTTGAGATTGTCAAGGAATCTGCGGTCAGAGTCTCAAGGGATATCGAAGGAACTCCAGTTGTCGCTGAAGGTAAACTTCACACTAGCCTAGTTAGCACTTCAACGTTCGTGCTCTAATTTCTGCTCATCCTCCCTTTTCAGGTGGTCAGGTGGAAGAGGGTATTTTTAATACACTTGCTAAAACACTTTCTATTGTTCCTAGGAGATCTTTCGGATCCCCTATCGAGGAACAAGCGGAGAAGGAGCATGCCGAAGCTTCGATTGACTTGGGTGATGTCTCACTTCATAGTGGATACTTAGAGACATCACCAGGCAGCCCTCTAGGGAGTGATTTGCAACGTTTTGTAGAAAGTTTATCATCAGGTTCACTAACCGAAAGTATGAATGATGGTGCGGGATTGTCGCCAGCCGGTACCACCTTGCCTGTTAATAATGAGCTAAGGGCTGATGAGGCTGAGGATGTTCAGATGGAACAACATATTGAACCTATCGGCGATGCAGAAAAAGAATTGGACAGTGTTATGGTTCTAGTCACAGAAGCTCCTGTAGCGGATACTGTTGTGATCAGAACAGGCTCTTCTGCTCAACCGGTAATGGTTTTAGAAGGTGAAAGTCTCCCGGTATAGGATACTCCTGTAACACCTGTCACTGGTAGTGTGCCTCCAGTTGCTGGCCGTTTTACAACTCCCGCGGCTGTGACACCTCCGAAAGTCCACTTTAGGGTGGATCAGTCATCGCCTTTAAAAGTTATTGAAGACCCTGCTGTTTAGAAAATATCAGATGAGGCTTCTACTGCCGAAGGTGGAGGGACCAGGAAAAGCTTACTACATGTGACAGTCACACCTCATGCCATTAGGGATCCTTCGACTACCTTATCTTCACAGGGGTCACATGATTCACCTTCTGTTCGTGAAGAAACATTGGCAATTCTTGAGGGCGGAGTAAATGTCGAAAGAGAAAGGGATAATCACTCAAGTTCTCAAATCCAGTCAAATTCACAAGAGCGAGAATCAAACCTTTCTATCCCTAAAGAACTCAGCTTCTTCAGGGATATCCCAAAGCCTCAATCTGCTATTAATTTTGCCACAAAGATAACCATTCGCAGCATTTTGGCTACTGTTTTTCAAGGAGAGCTTTCTTCAGAGAAGATTCAAGGTGCCAAGGCTTTAGCAGATATGTTGATATTTTCTGGTGCTGACTTGGGTGGTCTTCGCGATGCCCTTGTCCTCCTCTTTAACAAACTCAAAGAAAAAGACTCTTGGGATAAGAGTGTTGATCATGCCAAAGCTTTCCAAGATGAGGTCTTAAGGCACAAAATTCAATTGGCTGCAGAGATTGAAAGTGGTGAGGAGGAGATACAGGTGATAAATGCAGAAAAGGCCAAGCTGACACAGGAATTGGCTGTGCATGCGGACCAACATGCACATATTCAACAACAGATCGTTGTATTGCAGCATCAATTATCTTCCATGGAAAAACCATGGAAAATTTGCAGAAATCTGTTTCAGAGAGAATTCGTCTCCGAGATGATCTTTTCACGTATGCAGAAGCGAAACGTACAGCCCTGAATGACTTCATTCAGTCTTTAGAGATTGAATTGAATATCAAGCTGGACGAGATTGACATTAGTACTGCTATCCCAGCTTATGCAAGCTACAAAGGGCGCATCCTCATGGCAGAGGTACTGAATACCAAGGGGAAACTGGAGAAGTTCCTAGATTGAGATTCTCTGCTACACCTTCCATTTGATGGTTTTGCTTTCTCGCTTTTTTTTTTATTTTGATTAGCCTTGAGGGCCATGTGTACATTGACTTCACTGTTTGTATTCAAACTTTAAAATGGATATCAATGGAAAATGTTTTTTCTTTCTATTTTTTTGTCATTGGTATAGGTGTTTGGTTTGATTTTGTGTGGATGTTTGTGGTGATTTGTATGGATGGTTTGTTTGGTTTGATTATCTCAGATTTGTATGAAGGTGTGATTTGCGATCTTTTGGATCCACAAACCGAAAATAAGGGAGTCATATAGGTGGACGTTATCCGGTGCCCATGTATGAGGTTTTCTCCAGGGTCCATGACTTGATCCTTTTGGTGTCGAAAGGGGTCAAACAAAGTGGATGTTATCCGGTGCCCATGTGTGAGGCTTTCTCCGGGATCCTTGACTTATTCCTTAGGACAAAGATTTGGTTTTAGTTTTGGTTTAGATTTTGGTTATACAGGGTCTGCAAAAAGACTTGTTCTATATAGCCGAAGGTAATCATATAGGGTCTGCAAAAAGACTTGTTCTATACAACTAAGGATTAGCTATATGGGGTCTGCAAAAAGACTTATTCCACATAGCTGTGTTTTGCTATATAAGGTATGCAAAAAGACTTAATCTATATAGCAGGATGTTACAAGGGGTCTTGTAAGGACATTATCCAAGTAACAAAGGTTTGACTAGAGGGGTCGAAGGACTTGATCCTCGCAGTCATTTTATACAAATCTGAGGGATTTTGGTTACGAGTCATAGGTTGTGAGGCTCGAAACCAGAGGATTTTGATTTTGGTCAGGAGTGAAAATGTACACTGTATATGATTTGGATATACCAATGACATTCAAGAATAGTATTTCTTGAGAAGTTTTCCATTGATAGGCATCATGCATCTATCCCCTTCAAGCGTGAGAAGTGCATAGGTGCCATTGGAGTAAACTTTGTCAATGACAAATGGCCCTTCCCATTTAGGTTCAAATTTGCCTTTTGACAAGTGTGAGGAGAACATGGGCCTCTTAACTGCAAGGACTAAGTCTCCTTTCTTGTAGGTTCTGTACTTGACCTTTTTGTTAAAGGATCTGGCTAGACGAGCTTGATATAATTCAATGCTTTGTCGAGCGGCAAGCCTTTTCTCATCAAGGCTCTCTAACTCTTGGAGTCGAAGTCTAGCATTCTTCTCTTCAGTATATTTGTTTATCACAGCTACCTGAAGAGAAGGAAGTGTATTTCCAGGGGTATTACAGCCTCACAGCCATAAACCAAGGAATATGGTGTTGATTTTGTTGGACCACGAACCGTAGTTCTATAAGCCTATAATGCTTCAGGAAGCTTGGTACTCCAACCTTTTTTGTTGTTAGAGACCATTTTCTTCAAAATTTTGCAGATAGTCTTATTGAAAGCCTCAGCAAGCCCATTAGCTACAGGATAATATGCCGTAGATTGACAACATTGGATTCCATATTTGTCACAGAATCTGTAAAATTTATCATTATTGAATTGGGGACCGTTGTCATGGTGTAGACATCTGGGCACCCGAAATGACAAATGATGTGAGTTTTCAAGAAGTTGAGGACCGTATTTGTTTTGACTTCTGTAAGAGGTATTGCTTCTAGCCATTTAGAGAAGTAATCCGTCGCAGCCAAGATGAACTGATGACCACGTTCTGATGGTGGGCTGATCTTCCCAACTATGTCCATTCCCCAAGATTCAAATGGCCAAGAGGTGGACGTAGGGTGCAAATACTCAGGAGGTTGATGAATATAATCACCATGAATTTGACATTCGTTGCATCTTTTAGCAAAATTGATGGTATCAGATATCATAGTAGGCCAATAGTATCTTAGCCTTCGAATTTGATCATGAAGCTTTGGCCTAGACTGATGTGCACCACATAAACCAGAATGGACTTCTTTGAGGACTTGCTCTGCCTCTCTTGGTGATAAGCAGCGAAGAAGAATCCCATCATAAGATTTACGATAAAGAGTCTTTAAAGGCAAATCAAAATGGAATTTTAGAGCTCACCTTTGAATACTAGTTCTGTTTTTAGTATCCTCTGGTAATACTCCATGAAGAATATAATCAATAAAAGGATTTCTCCAATCTTTGAAGGAATTGTGGAAAGACGAAATTCAATTATTGATTACAGTAAAGCTATCAGCCACTGCCTTATGGGTGTCAAGCGGAGGTAGAAGTCTTCTTTCAACCACTTCTAATGTCATCTTATCATTTTCAGGGATCGACATCGAAGCCGCCAAACATGCCAATGCATCTGCCTTAACATTCTAATGTCTCGGAACATGATGAAACTCTATCAGATCGAATTTTTTCTTGAGTTCATAGGCTTTGTTGAAGAAAGGAACCAAATCAGGTTTCTTTACTTCATACTCATGATTCATTTGCTTGATCACGAGTTGTGAATCTCCATAGACTCCAAGCATATTGATACCTGATGTTATCGCTAGCTCAAGGCCCATGATTAATACAGTATACTCCGCCACATTGTTTGAGCATGGCTTAATTAATGAGAAGGAGTAAGGGATGTAGAATTTTTTCGGGCTATAGAAAATAATTCCAACTCCTGAAACCGGTTCTCCTAATTCATTAGTTCTGGAAGCTCTATCAAAATGCATGATCCAATGCTGGTCTGGGTCAATAGTGGACTTCCGCCGCTACTCAACGAAAAAGACTGGTTCATCAGGGAGATTATCTTTGAATTCAGAATTCTCCGGGAGTGGATGTTCTGCCAGAAAGTTAGCAAGAGCTTGCCCCTTTATAGCCTTTGCAAGGGTATATCTGATATCATATTGAGAAAGGAGAATCGACCATTTGGCCAAGCATTTGCTCAGGGATCCGGGTTTTGTTACCAGCACTTTTAATGGATTGATGTTAGAAACTAGGTACACTACATTGGAGAGGATGTACGTAGCTTTTGAATTGCAAACATCAGTGCAAGACATTCCCTTTCTACTGGATGATAGTTGTGTTCAGCACCAACCAACATTCTTGACAGGTAGAAAAGAGCCACCTCTTTTCCTTTATCGTTCTTTTTAGCTAATACTGCCCCTAGGGAGTGATCGAGAGCTCGGGTATATAGAATGAAGGGTTTGCCTGGCATTGGAGCTGAAAGAATTGGCGGATTAGTAAGATATCGCTTGATGTCTTGGAAAGCTTCTTCGCAAGATTTTTCCCAGAAAAAATTTACGCCTTTCTTCATCAGTTTGGAAAAGGGTCTGCATTTTCCAGATAATTCGAAATAAACCAACGAATATCCTTGCAATTCCTTTAACTCTTTTAAAGTTCTTGGAGAAGGCATTTCCAAAATGGCTTTAATTTTAATTGGATCTATTTTAATACCGCCTTTACGAACCACAAATCCTAGAAACTTCCCAGAAGAAACTCCGAAGAAACATTTCAAAGGATTCATCCGAAGTCTGAACTTCCATAACCTTTCAAAAACTATGCGGAGATCATCTAAATGATCTGATTTCTGCTTGCTCTTGACTGCCAAGTCATCGACGTAACATTCAACAGATTTATGCTATAGGTCCTTGAAGATTTTCATCATTGCCCTTTGGTATGTGGCCCCAGCATTTTTGAGGCCGAAAGGCATGACGGTATAGCAATGTATGCCAAAGGGAGTTCTGAATGAAGTATGCTTTTTGTCTTCCTTGAACATTTTGATTTGATTGTACCCTGAGAATCCATCCATGAATGACATCCTTTCGTACCCAAAAGTATTGTCGATCATGATTTCTAGTATAGGCAATGGGAAGTCATCTTTAGGGCAGGCTTTATTCAAGTCCCTGAAATCAATGCAGACTCTAATCTGTCCATTCTTTTTAGTGATTGGTACTATATTAGCCAACCAGTCTGGGTGCTGTTCTTCACGGATGAAACCCACACCTCTGAGCTTTTTAACTTCTTTTTTTATTTTATCCATGATTTCTGGCTTTGTCTTCCGCTGGTCTTGCTTTATGGGTTTAGCATCACTTGTTATATTCAACTTATGCACCGAAATCTCTGGGTCTAGACCAGGCATTTCTGCATAGGTCCATTCAAAGCAATCCATGAACTCTTGTAAGAACCTCACGTACATATCAAGTTCGTTTCCTTTGATTTGAGAGCTTACAAAAGTAGGTCGAGGATTTTCTGAGGTCCCTAAGTTTATTTCTTGTACTTGGTCCTTAGTTGGAGGCTCAGGAGGAGGCACTTCCACAACATCATTGGAAGTTTCCAACTCCGTAAAGCCTTCTGGAGTTTCATTTGGGGTTTTAAGCCAAGGCCTGATCCCTTTCCATGGATTCAATTTTTTAGGTTCTTTAGCTTTTACATCAAGGGCTAAGCATTCTCAATGAACATATTGTGACGGGCTTATTTCTATATTGAGTTCAGGAGGCCAGTGTTCAGTGATTTGTGACATAGCGTCATCGCTATCACTTGCTCCCTCCGGATGTTGAAAAATAGCCCAATCAGCAGGTTCTTGAGCAATAAGAGTTTCATAAGAATTATCATCTTCATACTCTTTGATGAAGACCACGGGTCATACTCTGACATCTTGATTCAGTTTAGGAATGTTACTGTAGGGAACATATCCTATACAGTGACGTAGCTGTTCAATTTTGTATCCTATTTCAAGATCTTCCTCCGTTTCTGGAGTGAAGACATCCAAAGGAATCTGTATCCCATTTGTATTCAATCCAAGACCTTTAGGTTTCTTAAGATTGTATCCCATATTCTTCATCACGTTACGGACCACTGGGTTGTAGTTATCAAATCGTATTTTCCCATCATTAGTGATTTTGTCGATAGGATTTGGAGGAGAAGCATCTTCAGCCCGATGGAAAATAATTGTTTGATCATACTTCTTCGATGGAGGCACCAAAAAGCAATCCTTTGAAATTATAAATATGAGATGGAGTGGGCCATGGTAATAGTGGCGGTTCCCAGTCTGCTATGGAATGTACAGGAGCATTCTTTATTCCGACGTCTTCAGAGTCTGACTCAGAATCTGAACTTCTGATCATTGAAACAACATGTATCGAACGTATCCGTCTAGACCGCCCGTGCAGACGATAGAGCGCCACTTCAAGAGATGAAACTATTCGAGACATTTCATCGAAGGTTTGAAATTCCATGGCCATGGTCAAGCTACGGAGAGCTGGCCGGAAGCCTATCCAGCATAAATGAATCCAAGTAGAGAAGTGTGGAGGATTTTCATATCTTTCAGCCAAACAGAGCTATCTGTCTATATATCTATAGGATAGTTCTCCCCTTCGTTGCGATGTTAGCACCAGCTGACGAAAAGTAATAGGAGAATCAACCCTTATAGGTGACGTTCCTCTGGTAGGAGGAGATACATTATTATTTTCCTGACTAGCATCTGAGTTGTTGGCTGAGGAAACTGCATTTGCTGAATATGAGGGCTTTTGGTGTCGTGCTTCTCCTTTTCTCGGTGATTTTATGAATATGATCAAAGGTCGATCTAATTGTTTGATTTCAATTTTGACCTTGATCATCAAAGGAGCTTTGGTTTCTATACATTTTGCTACAGTCTCCTTCGTTGGTTGCAACGTTCCGAGAGGGCCGGATTGCTCATCAATTCCTGAGTAGGTTCCTTTTTCTACTGAAATAGGAAAAGGTTCCGCAGGATTATCATCTACTAGAGCTCCTTTTGTGTCCATTTTAGACTTGGTGGGTCTTTCTTGATACATGGCTGCATCGGTGAGGTAGACTTCTTTTCCTTTGAAAGGTTTTTCATCCGTAAAGACCCGATGCACTTTTCCCTCGTCGTTAATATATTTAAGACATTGATGGAGAGTGGAGGGTACTATGGCATAATCATGGAGCCATCTTCTTCCCAAAAGGATATTGTAGCAAGCACGAGTCTTAACTATGTGCAGAGTAGCTTCTGAAGTTAATTCTGCTAACAGGAACCGGACTCGAATCTTGCCAATTGGATTCTGAACTTCCCCGTCATATCCTTGGATAGAAGTGTTTGTAGCAGATAACTTGCTTATTGGGATGCCGAGTTCTTGAAGAGTTGTAATTGTGATGAGGTTCAGAGCTGACCCTGGGTTGACCTGAACTCTCGGGACAGGAATATCTTTGATGTAGACTGTGAAATAGAGTGGCCTTGCATGTTTCATATCACCTAAGAGGAGACCCTCTTTAGAGAAAGATATAGTAGCTTTAGAAGCATTGTGAATTGAAAGACATTCCATGCATTGCTTTTGAGGCCTTTTTGATTTTGTTTTCAGGTAATTCTTTTCTATCTGATGAACTTGCGCAACATGAGTTTGATTGTTTGTATTCAAAGCTTGTAGAGCTCGTATGAAATTATCATGAGTCTCCTTGGACATCTGCAAGAGATCAAAAATGTGAAGTCGTGCAGGTATGTGCTTGAGGTGCTCAACAACATCATACGTGAATGGCTCTGGTGGCCTTGCATTAGCATTTGCCTCTGAAGAAGCTACATTTACATTAACGTTGTCCCTTGAAGGGTTTATATAAGAAGAGGAGGCAGAAGAAGGTCCATCATAATTAACCCTATAATTGCGACCAGACCGAGTACCGTCGTTAACCATATTACTTCGGTTAATTTCTGGATGAGTGCCCCTTCTTATGGCGTTAACTTTTTTGGACTCAAAAAGCTGGCTAATTTCCTCTAAGCCTGACTCTTGCCCTGTGTTATCAGGAATGACTTGAGATGCTTGGGGCTCATTAGCAATACTCAAAATTACCAGGGTGGAAGCCGTTGGAATCTCTTCTTCAGAGTCGAGACCATCATCTTGAACTTGAGAAATTTCCTGTGGTGTGACAATGTCAGTATCATCACATTCCTCCAGAAATCTGAGCTCATTAGTCGAGTCAAACATAACCGACTGAGTGCTTAGTTTGGAATCCGCATATGGAGAAGTCATCTTTGAGTTTGATTGGGAAGGAACATCTGATGTAGAGGCTATGGTGCATGAAAGAGGTGGAATCACCTGTTGTTGTTGTGTCTCCCAAGGATCAATTAGTGGTAAAGGGTTTGGATGAATCTCCGAGGGTAATGGAAAAGGAGGAGGGTCACTCGACCAGCCACTCAAGCTTGGTCTGTGTATATCATAAAGGGTCACTGAGAGTGTGTTGAAGCCATGTTTGATATTGAGTGTACCGGTTTCAAGATCAAAGGTTTGTTCAAAACCTTCATCTTCATCGGAAGGATACTCATCAAAGTAGTCATCAACCCACCGATCATCCTCGAAGTCCGAGTAATCAGACCAATCCTCTTCATCATCTGAGTTTGGGGGTGTGCCATCCCATGATATCCGATTACAACTGGATATCAATGGTTCTTCCTCACCTTTTGGGATTGGTACAATGTAGCCAGCTAAAGTAAAGTGACCTTTAGCTGGTTTGGAAGATTCTTTGGAGGTTGGAGTTTCAACTATCTTCTCCTCCTTCCTCTTAGCTTGTTTTTCTTGCTTAACCAAGGGATTTTAGGCAGCTTTTTGAAAATTTTTGAGTTGCTTTTTAGCCTTTCTTCTTTCTGCAGATGTGGGTTTAGTTTTCACTTTCTCCCAGCCTTTGTTACTCACCAAGTCCGGGTGAACCCACATTTCCTCTCCTGAAGAGGTTTTGACTGGTATCAACCCCTGCTCATTGTATATTGCATTAACGACCCGGAATTCAACAATAGGTGGTTTTGATGGAGCAGATACTGCTATAGGTGCAAATTGTCCAAAAGAAATCATGTTGACTGGAGCAACATCATACTTTCGATCGAATGTTATCACTCCATTCTTCCACATTTCGTTGACCTTTTCTTTCAAGATGAAATAGTCTTTAAGATGATGAGACACCATCCGATGATATGCGCAGTAATTTGGGTCATTAACGCGACCTGCCTACTCCGGTTTTTTCATTGGGGGAAGTTCAAGTTTGTTATTTTCCATCAATGTTTGGAAGATTATTTCAATATCTCCATCAAAGGGATATTTAGTTCTTTTTCTCTTTTCATATTCCTCCCTTTTAGTTTGCTCGATCTTGACATTTTGTGGTTTTGGTGGAGCTGACTTAGAGGTTTGCATATTGAATATCTCTTGTTTCTTCTTCAAATTCGGAGCAGTTGATTTTGGAGCAGAAGATGACGATGATTCCGCTTTTCAGGAATTTACTTTCTTTTTACTGATCTCTTTAAGGGTTAACTCTGCATCTAAGGGTTAACTCTGCATCAGTGGCCACTTTAACTAAACGAGCTAAAGACTTAGTTTTGTGACTAAGTATGATAGTCTTGATTTCTGGCTGCAGGTTGGTTTTGCACATTTCAATGGTAGCCTTTTGAGATGGTTGTTCTAAGCATCTGTCAGACAATGCTCTCCATCTGTTAATAAAGGCTTGTGCAGTTTTGTTTTCTCCTTGCTTTGTGCTGCTGAGCATGACGAATGTAACTGTCTGATCTTCTTCTTGAAAATGATGTAAGAATTTCTCTTCCGTGACTGGCCATGTCGTGAAAGAGAGTTTTGGTAATTGCTTATACCAATCAAAAGCAATTCCTTTCAAAGTGCCTACGAACAATCTTATTTTTAATGCATCCAACTCAGGCAAGCTCCCCAGGAGTGATTTGAAATGTACTATATGTTGGTAGGCTGACCCTTTTCAAGTTTATAATTTGGCGGGAATGGAACCAGATCAAATTCTGGAGGGTATTTGGATGTAATACCTTTCTTTATCATTTTGTGTTCTACCTTTGACTTGGTTAATATTTCTTCGACTTCCTTGAAAGTTACATGTTTTTCGGGATCTGCATGTAATCCAAGGATTGATGAATGGTCACCCGCGGCAGAACCTGCGGCCATTACTTTATCTGTCAATGATTTAATTTGAGCCGTAAGCAGGTCAATTTTGGTGGCATTCCTCCTGATCATAACCTACTCTCTCCTGTCGGCGAATATAGGATTGGTTAAGGCTTCAGCAGGACCACCTAACTTGTCTGTCAAAATTTTTAACTGGGCAGTTAGGTGATCAATTCAAACTCCTTGCTGTTTGACGACATCACTGACGTCATCTTCTTGATTTTCATCAGCATTTTCTTCGCTAGTATTTTTACTATCACTTGCACCTTCGTTTCCATCGTTTCTAGTTCCACTTCCTTCAGCCATGAATACAGTATATTGACGGGGGTAAGAAGACGTAGGAAGGGTAGACTGACTATCTTTCGTGTCCAGGAGAGTAATTGAATCTTTGTCAGAATCTGTTTCAACATGTCCTTCAGAGGTTTCGCTTAAATGAGAATTGGAATCAGATTCTTCTGACTGGGTTCGAGCCATACTCCTAGTAACCCTTCTAGTTGGACCTGGCCCAACCATGCATGAGGAAGTCAGTTCTAACTCATCTTCTTTGATCATCCATTTTGGAGTGATTGTATGCCGAGATTGCTTTCGAATGCGAGCCAAAGCCTTCTCTCTGATTTGATTGACCACTCTGGCCTTTAAAGTTTGATCTTTAAATCTGTCAATCAATGGCTTAGAAGTACTGGCGAGTTGATTCCAGCCCATAGGGTCGGAAGTAGGGAATGAAAGAATATTGACAATACTTCTTTCATTATTCTTCTCTTTACCCTTCTTCTGTTGAAGCGAGTTCTTAAAACGAACTAGATCGGTCGAATTATTAATGACCAACCGTTTAGCTGGCTCTTTGTTCTTAGCACCATGTGATGGATGTTGTGATGCTACAATGACTGAAGGCAGACGTTTCCTTCCAAACTTCCGCCCTTCTTTTTAAGTTAAAGGGTAAAAGATATTCTCTTCAAGTGACGCCAAAGATTTGCTTTCAGCCTTCTTGTAACTTCTTCTGCGTGGTTGTGGTGACCACGTGTTACAGCTTGGAATGGCAGCATGTTTTTGGGCTTTTCTGGGGATTTGTCAAGAGTCCCTTGTCACAGCCCCTTGTTTGGGCCGAATCGGGGATACTCCTGGAGCTTGCGTGGCTACTCGAGGCAACTTATTAAGTGCCCTTGGTTTGTGATCTGTGTAACAGACTTGCCTTGCCCCCAGTCGAGGCTTGATGACACGGAAACTGCTGCCCCCTGACTTTGGTTTGCATTCAGGGTCCTTTTCACCCTTATGAAAGACCTCGAATGGGTTTTGAGTATATTTGGAAACCCATGAATGAGGAGCTTCTATTCACCTAATGATCTTTGGGGTCACTGATGACCCATTCTGAGCTGAGGTGGTGGAGCCCATTGGAGTAAAGAGCCTTTGGAAAACTGAAACCCTTGATGGAGGAGTAACAGTATCTGTTCGGGCCCTTTTTTGTGATCTTGCAGGTGGCTTGTTCTGTGTCATGGAGATCCTGAAAAGTCTCTCCTTAGCTTCATCGAAAGTGATGATTAAAGAACCCATGATGTTCTTCTGCAAAAAGTAAGCCCAATGGACTATGTTAGTGATATAACCAATATGGCTGCCTCTTGGGCTAGCCGAAATGGTTTATAGATGCCATCTGAACCAACATGGTTTTGAACCGAAATGGTTAGATATAGGCATAACTCCCATCTCATTATGCTATGCTGACTGTCCTAGCTGTCAGAATTCTGGCAGCATTTCAGGACCATATGGTCAGGCTTAAAAGCATATTAAGCTGACTAGACCTGGCTACCGTAATTTTGGCAGCATGTCAAGGCCATCTGTGTCAGTCTTATAAGCAAGAGAGGGTTGGATCTAATCAAAGAAGTAGGGCCTACAGGATCGAGCATGTGCCACTACCACAATGATTAAACAGGATCCATCAGTGCATGACGCTGGATAGTGCATAATTGCAATGTCGTTGGTCTTATCACTGATCTAATAAAACATTTATTTGGGTCAAAGCCCCATGGACTGAATCATCACTCTTCTAAAGCATGAAAGGGTGTAATTTGGTCTGTACTCATCAAGGTGCAAGTTCCCTCAATTAATTTCTCCAATTCAATGGCAAAATTTTGCACTTCAAGGTGCTTAATGCCTTCATTTACATGATAAAAGAATGCACTTCAAGGTGCAAA
This sequence comes from Sextonia rubra, assembly GCA_037013555.1. Classification (NCBI taxonomy): domain Eukaryota; kingdom Viridiplantae; phylum Streptophyta; class Magnoliopsida; order Laurales; family Lauraceae; genus Sextonia; species Sextonia rubra. Next base: position 17,332,595 of record JASUAD010000011.1, read on the forward strand.
TTTCCTTTATTAATGTTTCCAAACTCATTATAGACATCAAAGTCTTGCATGGGTGTCTTCAAGGGTCAAACAAGTCATTTTTAGCCATAAAACAGGTCAGTGACCGTGACCCATGGTCACTACCCATTTTCCACTAATTCCCGCGGTGACAGCACTTTTCAACACAACAGCAGCACTTTTCAGCGCAACAGCAGCAGTTTTTAGTGCAACAGCAGTACTTTCAGTGAAACAGCAGCAGTTTCAGTGCAACAGCAGCAGTTTCAGTGCAATTTCAGTGCAACAGAAGCATTTTTCAATGAAACAGCAGCACTTTCAGTGCAACAGCAGCAGTTTCAATACAACAGCAGCATTTTTTGCAGCACTTTCAGTGCAACAGCAGCATTTTTCAATACAACAGCAGCAGTTTTAGTGCAACAGCAGCAGTTTCAACACAACAGCAGCAGTTGTAGTGCAACAGCAGCAGTTTCAGTGAAACAGCAGCACTTTCAGCAATTTTCAGCACTTTTCATGCGTTTTTTATCCAAATTCGATCACAAATTAGGGCAATATAATTCCCACAGACGGCGCCAATCTTCTGATCGCGCTTAAAAATGACGTGGAAAATGTGTAATGGATTCAATGTCCGACATTCACGTACTTCAAGCGTTAAGAAGAATGAGAAATAATTACAGTTCATCATTAATTTCCCTTTGTTTACATGGGTTCAAGTGCCCTGACCGCGGGGATGCAGGTTGTTTACATGCATTTTGAAAGTTTACAACCCCTCTCTCAACTCTTAGATGTGATCTCAATTTGGGATTTTCAAGAAAAGTACATAAAATAACCAAGAAAATGCAAAAAAGCAGAAAAAAAGGGGAAAAGGAGGGGGGGGGGGGTGACTGAGACTCTCGGTCACTGGAGGCTTCCAGTGACCGAGAGTCTCGGTCACTGGCAGACAGTGACCGTTTGGTCACTGTTTCGCCTCCGGTTTCGTCTTATTCACGATGGTTCTTTCTTGGAACTTCTTTCAAGTGTTGAAACTCCATTTTCATGACTTTGGAGTGGTGGACAACCATCAAGAAGATCACATTTAACCATATAATCAATTGAAACCTCTGTAACTCATCATTTGTGTTTACAGACTGCGTTTTTGTTTCAAGTCCGAAATGGGCAAATATGAAGCCAGAGTTGTATCATTTTGAACCTATTACTTTCAAGGAACAAAATGAGGCCTAGAGAGGCTTCTTTCACAACTCTTGCAATGGCTAGGAAGCCTTACGAATAAGAGAAACAGAGGTGACCCATTTTGAGCATAGTATACGTTTTTGGACTTTTGTGTATGTGCACATTTTCATCTATTTGGGGCTCGAACAAAGTCCAATTGCAATGAAACTTGGTAGGATGCTTCTTGACACTATTTTAACCATGTCATAAAAGTTTCAGCTCATTTTGACCACCTGAAGTTGGTCAACTCCCTTGATGAACAGTCCCCGGTCACGGACAAGGCCCGTTTTCGGACTTTTGTGTATGTGACCCATTTTCATCTGTTTGGGGCCCGAACGAAGTCCAATTGGCATGAAAATTGGTAGGATGCTTCTTGACACTATTTAGACCATGTCGTAAAAGATTCAGCTCATTTTGACCATCTGAAGTTGGTCAAATTCCCTGATGAATAGGCCACGGTCACAGAGAAAGCCCGTTTTCAGACTTTTGTGTATGTGACCCGTCTTCGCCAGTTTAGGGCCCGAACGGTGTTCGATCGCAATGAAACTTGGAGGGTTGCTTCGTGACACTATTTTGAGCATGTCATAGAAGTTTCAACCTGTTTTGACCTTCAAAAGTTGGTCAACTCTCCAGTTGACTTTTTATGAAAGTGGGCCCTTGTCTCAGCTGTTTGATGCCGAAATGACTTCGGTTTGGTTCAAAACTTAGAGGAACTGACATCAGGGATATCTTGGAGTATTTTCCCAAATTTCATCAATTTTGGATATCAGGAAATAGGACTTTGGTCAGTGACCTCATGGCGCGTGGGGGGGGGGGGGGGGGAGGAGCTGACCTCAGGTTGACATGCTTGTGGCTTTTGGGTTCGATGATGTCTGTTCAACCCGAAATTTTGTAAGGCCTATCTTGGGCATTATCTGAACTTCCTCTGAGAGTTCTAGCTAACTTGATCTTCATGGGATATCACTTTGCACAGGGACCCACAAAGCATAGTATACGATCATCTGAACCAAGTTTGGATCCAAATGACGTCCAAATGCTCTGAATCTTTGAGGAATGGTCTTTAGATATACTTGAAAGTATTTCATTGAATAAGAGCTTACTTCAACATGTGGGAGTGTCAAGTCCCACAGTGATTCCCAAAGAGCCGGCAAAGAGTCTCCAAAACTTATTTGAGCTGAGATGAGGTGCACGTGCTTTGAAAATTCTGGAAATTTATAATCCAAAACTTGTAATGTCTTCACTGCATTATTTGCAAAATTTTATGGGTCAACACCATAGAAAACACTCTTAACAAGAATAGCCATTGAAATTACCCATTGAAACCCTTTCCCTCATGCATGCCCTTTTAAAATTTGTCATTGATCAAGGTTAAAGTAATTTTTGCAATTTTTGTAGAAGTAGCTTGAAACCCAAGATTTAGAAAATCATTTTTTGTAATCTTATACAAGTGACAAACACATATGAGTAAAGTTTCCCCACACCAAACAAAAGAAACCAAAACCCAATCAGTCATGCCACAGGGGAGTTTGAGTTGTGAGAGGGTAGAGCTAAATGTTCAAGCCAAACTTGATAGCTCTAGATAGACAACTGTGAGTCCAAATATCAAATGAGTGGGCTTGTTCACCAATGCAACCTGGGTTGGCGGCTTCTCACTTGTACACATTTGTTATGTCCTAGTTGATTAGCTCATAATTCCGAAGGCATTCCTCTGAAGATATCTCAGTGCATTAGAAATTTGTATTTTTTTCACTTTGTGAGGTTATATATCATGTTTAATCATGCTGGACACCTTTTATTTGAAATTATATGTTCCTCTTAAAAAGCAAATCTTAAAAATAAATATATTATAGAGAATAAGTGAAAGGAATTAAATTATGATGGATTATAAAATCGTTTAATAATATCTTTATTTTTAAAAGAAAATCCAAAAAAGCAAAACCCTATATGCTAGTGGATTTGGAAAAAACCCCAACATATCGACAAAAATAATTTTTTTTTCTCTCCTTAAAAAAACAATGTACAAAAAAAAAACAATGAATTTTACAAAATCTTATCATAATATATTTGATAAACGAAACACAAAAAAAGAAAACGCAATAAAATGGACAATACTGAAGTTTTAATGTCTTGAAAAAAAAATACTAACAAAGCCCACAAACATTATTTGAGACTATACCTAAAATCTAGATTTGAAAATTATTTTTAACGTTCTCCTACAAAGAGAAGACGTAACATAATCAGGCTTGTGAAAAATAAAAAAAGGTTTTAATTAAAAATGAAATAACCAAAGATAATATTTTTAAAAAGTTAGACACTACATTAGATTGCAATGGGACCAAAAACTGACTTATAATTAATGAAGAAATGTGCAAAAAAAAATTCACAATAAGTGAAAAAAGAAAGATAGCCACAAATATCAAAAGACATTTGCTATTAGGAGAGGTGAGTCACTCATGGAATGGAGAGAGATTTTTATTCTCATATCCACTTATACTCACTTATGGACTTTTGTAAAAAGAATATACTTTCCCATTAAACCTGCATCAGGGAGATAAAAACATGAGCATTGAATAAAATGACCCCATAAAAAAAAGCAATAAAATCCATAGAACACAAATAAATTAAAAACATCAAAATAAAAAATTATAGAGAATCAACAATAAAAGAAGTTCAAATAAAGAAAAAACCAATGAGAGCCTAATCCTAAAAACCAAATTTTAAAATAACAATGAAAAATAAAAAGCCACAAATTCATGAAAAATTAACACCAAGAAAATTAAAAGAGCATTTTAAATTAAATAATAATGATGATAATAAAATAAATTCAAAATAAAAGAAGTAAATCCCATAAACACATGACAGAAACAAAAAGAAATTATATCCATAGTCAATCCAATAATAAAAGCAATTAATAACCGATCAATACCATGAGCACCTAGCACCTTAGGATAAAAAACTTGAATCTAAAAACAAATAAAATGCCCACAAATCCATGAGAAGCCATCAACATGAATACTAAAAAACCAGTCTAACTGAAAAAATAAATAAATAAACCCATGATAAGTGATGAATTTTTCTTTGACTATTAAAGATTGGATAAATGAATATCATATTCTTAGGTTCCTTTGAAAGGCTTTGGATACCTAATTGTGGGGGCCTAGAAGTAGTTTACATAAAGTGGGAGGGCTTACTTGTAGTTTCAAAAAACTACTCAAAACTCAAAACCAAACAGGAGACGATCCTATTTTAACCAAGTTGCATAGCGACGTTTTTCTCTTAACTTCTTCTTATCAATCACATGGGTGGTGGGTCCCAGTGGACCTGGCCACAAGGGAACTAGATCCCCATGGTCGTCCCGTAACCCTTTCCTAGATGAGTGTCTTGGATCTCTAATCAAGTGGGACAAGTGGGCCTACAAGGCTTGGCAACCATTATCGATTTAAGCTTTTAAAAGCTCAAGTTTCATCTGGTTCTCTTTGCCTATTTACAAATTAGTAGTGTGGGGATCATTGCATAAAGACTGTTAATCTTTTAGAAAGGCAATTTATCAAACCCCACTTCTAGATTTGAGGTTTCTAACACCTAATCTCTACCATTGGTTGTCGTCAGTTTCTTCCTTAATATGGGTAGATTTAAGCTAGTTGGATAGTGGGCCATAGGGACCCCAGTCCATATAGGTCCATCATCTTTAGGGTTGCCCATGTGTGGTTCAGTGGATGATCGGATTAGATCTTCCATCAAGTGGTCTCACAACAAATATATATAAAGAGCAAGAATAGAGAAACTGGAATGAATAGAGATGCAAAGCCTGTGTTTTTTTTAACACAGAAATGGTGGAATGACGAGATTCAGAGTGGGAATTGTTTAACACAGAAATAGAATCTGGGTTCTGAACTTCCAGATTCAAAAACACAAAATATATCAAGCTTGTGTTTTGATCATATTCTGAACATTTTTTTTTATCAAATAGCAGACTTGACATCAAGTTTGCCTTTAGTATTTTGTGATGAAAATAGCATCCAAGACTTGAATTAAACCTAAAAATTTAGGACATCATCTTCTAAAACCAAGAACTAGGTTTTTAGGAGTCATTACAAATAGAGATTGATCACATGATCCTACCCACTTATATATTTTCCCCTTGATCTACTGTTGCACGCACTATAGCGTAAACAAAGATGGCTTGCTCCTCCTTCTCTGGCATCAACTTGATCTTCTTCTTGTCTCAAAATCTTGGCTAGGTTTAGGGTGCTAGATTTTAAGACTAAAAATAGAAGGAGAGGTTCTTGGATTCTAAGTAATATTATATTATAAACTGAAAAACTAAGTGGGCCTACATTCTTTTTTTTTATAGAGGTGGTCCAACTCTTTGGGCTGGACTAATCCCCTTGTGCCCAAGAAAAATTAGGTGATATTCCTCATGGCACTAGTGTGGTAGTGTGCCCGAACCCTGAAACCTCTGGGTTAAAATTATTCTTTTTTTCTTGTATATATAGAAAAGTCTAGTTTAATAAAATAAACAGCAAGTTTTAATCAAATATAGTTTTCCAAATTTTCACTTCTACCTAACAAGCACTACAAAATTGAAATATTCGGGCAGGTCTACAACAATTGTCCAATCCTAGCTTGTTTAGTTATTAGTGCTTATTTTCCAAGTATGTATTCAGTGCATGAACCTTTAGGCCTAGGCCTGCCCTATTCAACCATCTATATAGGAAGTCTATCCTAAGCCTAGAAATTAGTCCCTAGCCTGTGTAGGAACTAATCTCAAAGTGAGGTTAACAATTATATTAAAAGACAAAAAAGAGAAAGGAAGGAGATCAAACCAAAAGGTGATGGCTCTTTAATAAAGTTTAGATTGGGCAAGGGGCCTAATTTTACAATCATAAAGCCATCACTTACTACTTACTATATATTGATTTAAATCTAAAAAAAAAGTTATATTATAAAAGAACCATTAAAATTTAAGGCCATTGAATTATATGATAATTTGAATGGCAAAAAATTATAAAATGAAAATATGACTATAGATAATTAGGATGGGTCTTCTCCAATGCACATAGTGCGTTGGCAATTAAGATGGGTCTTTGCCAACGCACATATTGCATTGGCAATTAAGATTGGTCTTCACCAACACACGCAGTGCGTTGGCAATGTTCAGGGTGTCTTTCCCTATGTGCGTTGCAAATAGGTCAAACCATTGCTAACATATTGTTTACATTGCCAAAGGGTAACATTTCATTGCGAAAATCTTTATTATCTTCACGGGGGATTTTTGTATAATTTCGACACCTTTTGCCAACACAACCTCATTTGTGTTGGCAAAAATACATAATTTTGTGACTTCTGCCAATGCATTGTTATTTACGTTGGCAAAAAGTAACATTTATCAACGCGTTTGAGATGACATTGGTAAAAAGCGTTAGGAATTGCATAATTTGTTGTAGTGATGGTAAATTAAAAGACCTCAGTTTATATTAATGAGTAATGGGGTTTTATTAGTGTCTATTATATGTACAGGTGAGTTCTCCAGTTTTCCGTTTGATTATTAAAATGATTATTCCGTGTTTACAGATCTTCCTTACACGTACCTATGGAATCACCCTTATGGGAGTTCGTACATGTCTTAACATGGTACGGATTGCCACGGGTTATGTGTGCCATGCCTCGGGATCCATCTTAATCCCCAATTCTCGAGTTCGGGTCATGACACTTCTGTTAAATAGAGAGAGCGGATTTTACCATAACCTCTTCAATGGCATTATGGGCCTCTTTAAGAGTGTTGCATGTCTTTTTGGGAGGACATGATGTATCCTTTGAACCTATAGGTTTGCCATACTTCTGGATTGTTGGAGATTCTTTTGTTGCCATTTTTTGGCTTTGTCCTATAAGAACATTAATTCTAGTAGGTATATTCATAGCTGCCATATATGATTTAGTTACCTTTGTTGCATTGTTAAATGCATCAGATAATCTATTTGTAATTTCTTGTAAGTGCATAATTTTATATACTTCCCTTTTACATTGTGAGGTATGTGGGTCCAAATGAGATAGAATGAGAGTGTTCCATATAAATTCACGCCGTTCTTTAGGAACGGGTTGTTCTGCAGGAATAATACTTTCTTTAAGAACTATCTTATCTTCCCCTAATGGCGAGAATTTTGTCTCATTGAATTGATAATCGGCAAAATGAGTAGTGAAGACATCTTCTGTCATTGGTTCTAAAAATCGAATAATTGAAGAAGAGTCATAACCTACATAGATTTCCAACCTCTGCTGTGGTCTCATCTTAGTATGCTCAGGGCATGGTATAAGGAATAGAATTGTACAACCAAACTTCTATAAGTGAGATATTTTGTTAATGTCCTAAAATAAATTTTGTAGGAAAGTATTAATGATAGGTTTTGGGTTGAAGTCTAATTAACATTGAAGCATGCAAGACAACATGTCCCCAAGCACTATTTGGTAATTTGGATTGCATAAGCAAAGTCCTGGAAATGAGTCGAATGCGCTTAATTATAGAATCAGCTAAGCCATTTTGGGTGTGGACATGGGGAATAACATGTTCGACTACAACTCCTAGAGATGAAAAGTAGTCATCAAAAGCCTGTAATGTAAATTCACTTGCATCATCAAGTCTTATAGACTTATTAGGATAATTAGGGAAGTGGGCCCTAAGTTTAATGACTTGAACTAATATATCGGCAAAAGCTATATTCTTAGCTAAAAGTAGGCAAACATCTAACCAATGAGTGGAGGCATCAATCAAAACCATAGAATACGCAAAAGGTCTACTAAGGGAATTTATAGGTCCACAAATGTCACCTTTTATCTTTTGCAGAAAGGATGGGGATTTTGATGCAATCTTAAAAAAAAAGGTCAGGTGATTAGTTTTCCTTGTGAACACAGAATACATAGGTACTCATTAGGTATGGCCAATTTGTGATTCTCGAATGAGTGCCCAAAAAAGTTATTAATGATTTTTTTTAACATGATAGCCCCAGTGTGACCTTATAACCTATCATAGCAAAGTAATAAAGTCTTAGGATTACTAAACTTCGGCTTAATGACGTTGTTTTGCTCATAATTGAATGTGATTCATTGATGGATATTGTCTTATAATATAACCCTAAGGAGAGTACGCTTAATGTTTCTAGTATTTGCTTTTGGCTACCAATACTAGTAATGATAAATAACATTTCCTTGTTACCTTGACTTCCAATCTCAATGTGGTATTCATTTATTTGGATGTCATTGAAACTAAAGAAGTTTTTTTGGGAACTACTTGAGAGCAATGCATACTTAATGAATAGATGGGTACCATTAAGTAAAGTCAAATGGTTTTTCTAGAGCCTTTAATGATTTTCATAGGTCTAGCCATCGTGGATACCTTGTGTGGATTGAATACCAATTTTGAAAGAAGCTTCTGGTTTCATAGAATGGTATGTGTTGTGGCACTATCTACAAGATAGTGAGTATCTCCAATTCCATGATCCATATACTTCATCGTTGCATCTTCTTCCTTTCGCTTCCAACATGTAGATCTGCTTTCGAACTTTCGTTAGATTCAAATGGATTATCGATCGGACTATGGATGGCCAAGATATCGTTGGATCCTTTTTTTTTTCAACAAGAAAAAAAAAGGAAGAAGAGGAGCTTTCGTGTTGATAACATGTTAAGAAATAAAAAAACCAAAGAGAGAGAATAGAGAGGAATGGAGAGAGATCTCTTATTGAGAGGTGTACATAATAAAAGAGGAGGAGAGTCTTATTTATAGAATAAAATTGCTTCCTTATTAAACAACACAATATGGTAGGACTCTAACTCTAAGTGCTCTCCTTATCTTATGTGGGTCCCAATGTAAGCATTCACCTATGATAATACATCTTATAACAATGAGATCATTTTGGGCATTTTAAAAGTAAAAAGCCTAAAACACCCATATCGTTTTAGGCATTTTATAAGTAAAAAGCCTAAAACACCCTATCACTGAGCCCAATCAAATGCAACTTAAAGTACATTCTCTCCCTTCCTTTTTCTGTTAGTCCCACATTGGAAAATGGACAACTCTCAACTCTTAAGGAGGCATTTATTTTCTTTTTTGCCACTCGCTTATGGTGTTCGGCTTGTTAGAGGGCTCGATGGTGGTGACCACATGCACACGCTAGCTATGGCGCTTCCAATTTGCATTGCATGGAAAGCCAAGCCACACGTGCATGCATATTTTTGGACTAGGGTGTGCCTAGATGTGGTCCCACTATCCGATGAGACCATTTGTAGTTAGCCAATATTGTCCCAACATCTTTGCATTTATGTGGATGACCGTTGTGAGGGAATAATGTTTTCCATCTTTAAACTTGGGACGTAATAGTTGATTACACTTCTTAGAAGCGTAATGTTCCAATGGCTCTTACCTGAAAACCCTATATAATGAGGAGTCCTCATAAGCTTTCAATCTATCCAATCCTGCTCCTCACTTCTTTGTTCTCCTCTTCTCATTGCTTTCTAAACATTTCTCTTCATAGCTTCTATAAGCTTCTGTAAGGAAGTATTCGGGATTCGAGGATCTTCATATATCTATTCAAGTAAATGGTTCATGAAGATTATCTTTTCAAGAAGACATCTTATCTTAGGGCAGACATCCATAAGCCATTGCACCTGTGTGGGGCAACGAAATCTATCTAAAGAAAGCTGCTTTAAAGACATGATTTGGCTACCAATTGTTCTATTATTTCTTTCCTTGATTATTTAATATTTTATTTATTCAATTTATTTACAATTTTTGCAAATTATTATTCCAACAATTTAGGCAAACAATTTGTTTTATAAATTAATTTCAAATAAACTGAAAATGACTACAAGGGAACTATCCTAAAGTATTCAACTTTGCGGGCTGACAATTTAAAATGTGGCAGATGAAAATGTAATATCACTTTAAAGTTACAAAAACCATGTATGTGTTATCAACTAATTGTACCAAACCTTACGGATATGGGCTCGAAGGTACATATCAAAATGGTTAGTGGAAGTCTAATGATTTTGATTGCAAGAATGAAATTTTAAATCATTTAGATAATCTCGTACGGTGAATTTTCAACATATTCAACCACTACGGAATTATGGGAAGCATTGATAGGGATATGCTACTGACAAAGGAGGTACCAAAAAAGTATGCAATAGAAAATTTTCTGGATTTTCAAAAGATAATCAATGAAATCCACTATGAGGGAATAGATTCACCCAAACAATTTTTAGCTGCCAATACCATTTACAAACTCCCACCGTCTTGGAAAGAATCTGGGATCACTTAAAATAAATAATAAATAAATTGGAAGATCTCACAGTTGATCTTCAAATTTGAGAACATCACTGAGATAGTGAGACAAAAAGGATTCTAAAGATGTGAGTAAAACCAATCTTACCGAAACCAAGAATGATCATGAAAACCTAAACCCAACATGTTTTGGGCCAAGAAAATCAAAAGAAGAACCAAAACCAAGCTCTTACATCCCTCAAGGATATGAATAAAAGGAAAGATGCTGAATACAGGGCAGAGGGAGAGGAGGGCAAGTGGGGGTAGTTGCCCCCACTAACTTTTTTTTTCTTTTTACCAACATTAAAATTTTTGAAAAATTGAGGGATATGGTCGATTTTTGCTGTTTTCTTTGGGCGTCTTATATTTTTATTCACCTTTGCCAATCCTCAACTTCTAAGACTAAAAAAGAATAAAATAACAAAAAGCCTAGGGATAATGATGTTTTTCCCTCCCAAAAAGAAGCAACACAAAATTGAAAATTCATAGTATCTTCTTACAAGGCAAGTTATGTCAACTTTTTTACTTCTTCTTATTCCAAAGGCTTTTTAACGAAATCAATTATTTCATTTTTTTTTAGTAGTGGGGGAAGCCAATCCACCTTTGGTTTGATCATTAGTAAACCCCCGGATACATGACACCATCGACAAGCACTGCACATAAACTAATTTGCATGATTCAAACTAGAAACCTCTTGGAGGTGGCTAGAACGACTTAACCACTGAGACAAATAGGCGACCGGTAATTATTTCCTTTTTACACTACAAGAAATCTTCAACCTTTTTTTTTTTTTCTGCTTCTTTTCATCTAAAAGGCTTTTACAAAATGTAATTGTTAATGAGGAAGAACAACTCTCTCTAACCCATTTACATTAGGTTAAGTTACCTCATACTCTAAAAATTTTTTTTCTTTTTTTATTCACATTTTATAGAAATAGTATCTTATATTTTGATATATGATGTTTCCTAAAATGCGGGCCTCATTGATTGTTGATTGATAATCGCAACCATTAATCTTGAATTCTTTGAGGAGTAAGATGATTTTTTATATTATATAGATATGGATATGGCATCTTGGTGAACTTGAATAATATGATGCCATTTATACTATTGGAGGCATGTCCCCAAATCTTTATAGCTATGGTCTTTTGATTGATTTGATCTTTATTTTGCAAAACAAAGACATTTCATCTTTCTCCTTTTCCTTTATTATGCATTAAATTAAAGATTAATTTTAGGCCTATGGCTGCCTCCATAGAGGGTAGAATTTTTATTTTTAAGTTTTTCATATTTTGACAGGCAAAGTAACACAAGAGCTGTAGTTATCTTCAAGTTTTCTTAAATGAAATTTCCCTCACAAAAACATCCAAACAAACGGATTTGTGATATCAAAATCTCTATGAGTAATATAAAGCAGAAAGACAATTTCATCTTGTCTAATCTTCGTAATATTAAACTCAAGGACTAACGACTCTAAGATGAAAACACTCAAATTTGGAGACATTCCCACCGGTATTCTAAATGCAAACAAAACATCTTAAAGGTAAAAAAAGAATCTGACAAGAATGCAAATTTAAAAAATAAACCAAACTTTATAACCATAAATGAAAGTCCCTAATAGCCATCAAACCTAAGCCCAAGAGCCATTAAGCTTCTTTGTTCAAACTAAACACGTGTCCTATGGTCGCTCCCACTATGAAAGAAATCATTTTTCATGTAATAAAATTATATATATATTTTATATATACCTATTTATGTCTATACAATTATATCTAATTTTTTTTTGTTTAGTGAATTATTATGATTCCTCTTTGCCCTCATTGAGAGAAATTCCTAGCTCCAACACTAGTTGAGTGTCTTTTTTTTCTAGAAAAATGGTTATTATGAAAATGGGTGCCACCATAGAATAGGAAATAAAACTAAAAGTTAGGCTAATCTCACAAAAGAAAATTTTTCGACAATACTGACAGAGGTGAATCTTATCAGCAACTGTAGATATTGGTATGATAACATTGGTGCGACCTAGCACATATACAATGAGTGTTTGTCCAATGGATTTGTAGAGATTTGTAAAACTAGGGGTGGCAAACAGGTTGGGTTGGGGTAATTTTGGGTCGGGTTAGTAGCGGGTTAGAGTTTTGCACCCTCAACTTGCACTGGGCCCGTTTTCAAAATGGGTTGGGATTCTTCAACCCACCCCCACATAGGGTTAGGTCACGTTGGCTCGCATGAACCGGCGTTATGTTGTGGGTGAGTTAAGGTCAGCCCAAACTAATCACTTCACTTGAATACTGCGGTTCTCTTTACATAATAGAAACTACAAGCCATCAAAAGAAACTACATAATAGATGCACAAAGCACAATCTATTACATGGTATCCTTTTCTCTTCTTCTTTCGTTCTTATCTTTTTTTTTTCTTCTTATTATTATTATTATTATTTTCCTTGCAACTCATTGCACAATATTTTCCCTTTATGTCACAATCAAAATCATAGATTCAAAAAAAAAAAAAAAACCACCAAAAGACAATGATATCTTATATTATTTCTAATTATTCTTTATGGGGTTAAATATAAATATAAAAGACTATAGGCGGGTTAGCCCTAACCCATCCAATTTTTCTGCGGTTCAAAAAAACTTAACTCGTGACCGACCGGTATTTTATGCGGGTAGGGTTATGTGGGTCATAGATGGGTTGGTTTAGGGTCGGGTTGATGGCCGGGCCTCATTTTCCCACCTTTATGTAAAACCTTAGGTATATTTCATGAAGTGATAGCTCCTTATTCTCCACTATAAATGACATGACAAAAAAGGAAAAATAGAACCTTAGTTGAAATGGTGAATTCTATTGTAAATAGTTGAAATTCCGTATGAATTATAAAAAGGTAGTACCCCTAACATAGAATACCTAAAAGTGTAGGGGTGCTTAGCCCAAGTTGGTATACCAGGGCATAAAAAGACTAAACGTGGACCTAAAATGCAAGAGAGTGTGCTTATACAATAGGCACCACATAGTGGGGCCTATAGATTCCTTCTAATTTCTGAACTAGGTAAAGACTCAATTATTGAGTCTAGAGATGTTGTTTCTTTGAAACTATTTTCCATATAAATAGGTTTCAACTTCTACTAGTAGTAATGCCAAATGGTAAACAACCACCCCTATCCTATAAATTTGAACCAAAGGACCCCGAGGACTTTGGACCCTCTTAGAAGTAAGAAAACTAGGAAGGAATCTACCTTTAGCCTTGACTTTCTTACATATATTTTAGAAAATGACTCTACTTTTTATCAAGAGGGTATGCAATCTCCTGTGTTGCTTTTTGGAAAGAAACTCTTAATAGTGAAATTAAGTTTATTTTAGCAAACCATACCTGGATACTTGTTGATCTTCCTTTGGAAACTTAATCTGTGAGTTGTAAATGGATTTTCAAAGAGAAGCTTAGAACTGAAGAGTCAATAGAGAAACTGAAGGCCATAGTAGTTGCAAAAGGATTTGATTATTTTGACACCTATGTTCCTATAACAAGGATTACAGCCATCAGAGTTTTGATAATCATAATTTATATCTATAATATGGTCATCTATCAAATAGATGTAAAAAACCTTGTTTTCAAATGGTAATTTGGAAGAAGAAATATGTAAGGAACAACCCAAACGATTTATTACACCAGGAAAGAATATATAGTTGGTAGGTTAATCAAATCTCTCTATCGCCTTAAACAAGCTCCTAAGTAGTAGCATGATCAGAAGTTAGGCTAAGTCTTAATAACTGAAAGTTTTTTTGTAAATGAGTTGGGTAAACGTATTTATTATAAATACACAAGTAGTTCACGTATTATAATTTGCTTGTATGTGGATGATTTACTTATTTTTGAATTGATTTAATTATAGTAGGAAAATGGTAAGAAATGTTTTTGTTCTAAATTTGAGATGAAAGATATGGGCAAAGTGATGTGATTCTAGGGATAAATTTTTAGTAAGCAAATAAAGCAAGTGCACAAGCAATCCTAGTAATAAGCACTAGATGATTGCTATCCGGGTATTTAAATACCTAATGAGAACCATTGATTATGGTTTACATTATGAGAGATATTCCACTATCCTAAAAGTGTATGACGATGCTACCTGAATATTTGATTCTAAAGAATTCAACTCTACCAGTAGTTATGTGTTTACGTTAGAAAATGCAGCGTCTCTTGGAAATCAAAGAAGCAATCTTATATATCTCGATCCAAGATGGATTCAGAGATTATTGGTACAACATTAGCCGGTGAGGAAGCTAAATGGTTAGGAAACCTATTGACTGACATTCCCATGCAAAATAAACCAATTTTGGCCATCACTTTACATAGTGATTTGAAGTCTTCAATTGATAAGGGTAATAATAAAACTTATAATGGTTTTGAAATATAGGTCTGAAACACAATTTGTTGAGACAGTTACTCAAGCAAGGGGTAATTGTGATAGATTTTGTGAGATAGATGGACAACTTAGCTGATCCACCAACTAAAGGACTCGCTAGAGATCTATTAAACTTAATATCAAGGGGAATGAGACTTAAGCCTAAAATGGATAAGTCACCAATAATGGACACCCAACCCATTTCATTGGAGAACCCATAGGACGGGTCCAATGGGAAGAAACAAAGTTATCTTTGGTAACAATGTAAAAATGCCTCAAAACCCTCACATGTGTACAAACTCATTCCTATGATGTGAAGTTTTTATTTTATGATATAATAGTCAGTGAAACTCTATGTCTTTTATAAGAAAGGCATTGTACAAGAGCACCCTTGATAGAGTATGCCCATTGAGTGTGGAAGTTAGACTGCTTCCTATGAGAGGTAAGGTTACTATTTAGAGCACTCACAAACATTGAGATAGCACAAAGCCGTTAATGTGAACAATTTTATAGGAATCCCTATGACCCTGTGATTATGCATGTAATAAGTATGATTTATCAGATAAACTCTTGATTTAAGCTCTTAGTTCACTATAGAGTTTTGGTATTTTCAAACTTACTACACTAAGTGAAGGTTCAAAACTTAGTTCACCTGCATTTATGCATAATTTCATCATCTTGTCTTGAAACAATTATTTTTCTTTTATATGCTTTCATGTGTGGAGAATTGTTAGCATTCTTGTGCATTAAAGCACATTCTCTTCCCTCCTTTTCCTAGGAGTCCCACATTGGAAGTGGATAGCTCCTAGAGAAGCATTTATTTTCACTTTCCCTCTAGCTTATGGTGTTTGAGCTGTTTGAGGGTTAGGTAGTGCAAATAACACATGAGCTCGCATTGTCCGTCCATCTGTCCATTGTGTGGCAGGCCAGGCCGCGCACGTGAAGTGTAATGTTCCAACAACTCTTACCCAGAAACCCTATATAAGGAGTTTGCGTAAGCTTCTATGATCTCCTCTTCTCACTACTTTCTAATCTTCCTCTTCATATCTATTGCAAGCTTCTATTAAAAAGTCTTCGGGATTTGGAAGCCAAAATTTGCCTAAAGAAAGCATTTTCAGAGACGTGATTCAGCTACCAATTGCTAGGTTATTTCTTTCCTTCGTTATTTAATATTTTATTTATTCAACTTATTTACAATTTGCACGAATGATTTTTCCAACAATTTAGGCATAAAACATTCCATTTGTTTATTAATTCAGTCCTCTAATGTAAAAGACCTAGAAATGCCATAAGAGTCATTGATATTATCCTATTGTTCTTTTTTGTACTGGACGTGTTGATAATTAACTGGGCATGTTCTAATATTGAAGTCTCATTAGCTATTAATGATCCCAGTCTCCTAGAAATCTTACTTGGTAAGGTGACTATTTGATCATATGAATTTCACATTACCTAGAAAATATATAGTTGTTTATTTATTTAGGTTTGTAACTGTCACGCCCCACCCTTTACACATGCATGATATTGTCCGCTTTGGCTCATGGGCCTCACGGTTTTGTTTCTGATGGGCCTCAACCCACCAAAAGGCCTCATGCATAGTAAGGGTGCAAGCTCTCTATATAAACCCATTCACTTTCCTCTCTATAGTCGATGTGGGACTCCAGGATATCACAATCCACCCCCCTTAGGGCTGCACGTCCCTGTGCAGTAGCCTGCCAGTTCTTGTAGCCTGCCAGCCCTCTTGGCCCGCCCACATATGAACCCGCCCACTTGCACCAGGCCACGGCAGGGACCCACACTCGAACTAGTCGAGAGTCGGCTCTGATACCACTTGTTGGGAAAAGCGGCGCAACGAAAACAACCTGCGATCAACGGATCTACCACGATGAACACAAGCAATCACACCATCAAGTAACACTTTTCAATCATTACTGTGTCATGGAGTCTAACACTCTATCCTGCCAATCCATGAAGTCGTTTCTCCATCAAACACTTCAATCTGGCCCGTGATGCTTGAATCCATTGCTATCATAGTGAATCTGTCAGTTTCTTCAATCACCCCAATTTTCTGCCCATCAAACTGCCAATATCTTTTATCTACCTCGTAGATCTCGTCACCGTGAGCACGCTGGAAGAAACGGATCTGAAATCCTACTCCGGATGGCTTCGATATCGCAGAATTAATTCTCTACACTCCATTTGGTCAAACATCCATGTTGACCGTTGACCAGCCCATCTTCTTCCACAAACGCGTAGATCTCCTCACAACGAGTCCGTAGGCGCAAACGGATCTCCGATCGGACATCGGACGATCAAGATATCGCAGAAACAATTTCAGCCGTTGAATCTGGTCAAACCTGCCTGTTGACCGTGCTGACGTCACGGCTTGCTGGCAAACTGGGCTTCTGAAACGGATCCAGGTCGGGTTCACCTGACCCGGAACTGAACTGAACTGCGCTGCTCTGCTGGGCTTCTCTGGCGAACCGGGTTCGGGTCCGACCTGACCCGGAACCGACCTGCTCTTCTGTCACTAGACTTCTCTACCGCGGGTCAGGTCGAACTGACCCAACGGACCTGGAACTGACCTGTTCTGCAATCCGTCTAGGCTGGCACTGTACCCGGGTCAGGTCTTCACGACCCAACCCAAAACCCGACCTGAGGAGATGCTGCTGCTGGGCTTCACGTCAACCAGGTCAGGTCAACCTGGCCTGACCCGAAACAGAACCCACCTTGCTGCCTGGGCTTCTCTTCTCCGCGGGTCGGTCAACCTGACCCGACCCCGACCCAACCGACCCAGTTAACTGGGTCGTCTTCAACAAGTCAGTCGCTGGGCGCTGCAACCGATTGCAGCGACCGACGGTGCTGCTGTGGCTGTGGCTTCCCTGGTCCGGCGACTGCAGCGCGGGACCGGCGACGGCGCGGCGACGGGCGGCCCGCCGGCGACCTCTGGCAGCGGCGACCGGTAAGTCCGATTTTTTTTTTTCTCTCTCCGCAGTGACTATTCTTCTCCGGCGTCCAACTGCAGCAAACGAACCCTCTTACTCAGATCCGAGAAATCCGGTGCTACTCCGACGAAGATCGCAGCAACTGGAATTCTCACTTCTTCGTCTTCCCTGTTCCTCTGTTGCGGCAAACAGGGAACCCGTGTGGCCCAGCAGGCCCAGCAGAGATCGATCACACGCACAATCGCCGCGATCCGTCAATCGCAAAATCCAAGCGATCTCCACCTCGCTCTGATACCACTTGTTGAGAAAAGCGGCGCAACGAAAACAACCTGCGATCAACGGATCTACCACGATGAACACAAGCAATCACACCATCAAGCAATCACACACATGACACAGTAGTTTTACGTGGTTCGGCAACTTGCCTACGTCCACGGGAGGAGAGAACTCATCTACTATGATCCCATCTCAATCCCCCTCAGGATCTAGGGTTACAATACATCAATATATAGTTCCCGCTTTCTTGGCCACCAAGAAAACCCATACACAATGACTAAAATACCCCTAACCCTGAGCCTCGGTTCTGGCTAACCCAGACGACCGATCCGGCTAAACCGGAATACAAGACATAACCCAACAATCGGATTTCTTTGGGTGCCTTAGACTTCAAAGGCTGCAAGTGCATTGTAGCGAGTGGAGTTACGAAGGTGAAAAAAGGGAACATTGGTCATCATGGAGGGTGAGATGGTCAGAAATCTCTACAGGTTGATAGGGTATGCTTTTTCAGGTGGAGCAGTGAAGGAGACATCAAATAACAAGAGAGGAAATCTATGGTTCAGGTGGAGTTAGATGCGACGGATCATTGGAAGATGGATTGATGGATCTTCAATGATATCATCTAGTGGAAATCCAGGAAGCCCTGAACGGAGATGATTTTCTCGGGGATTGAGATGGGATCATAGTAGATGAGTTCTCTCCTCCCGTGGACGTAGGCAAGTTGCCGAACCACGTAAAACTACTGTGTCATGTGTGTGATTGCTTGATGGTGTGATTGCTTGTGTTCATCGTGGTAGATCCGTTGATCGCCGGTTGTTTTCGTTGCGCCGCTTTTCCCAACAGTAACTTCATAGTTTTGATAATTTATGAAACAACTATTTTTGAGTTTCAGCTGAGATTATGTAAAAAAATATAGGGAATTTGATCATAAAGGATATAAAAGACTGTGATTCTCTCAAAATGGTGTTGAGTAAAAATATATCCAAAATGTGGATATACCCCAATTTTTTTTCCAATTATACCCATTTGTGTGAGATCGCACAAACTGAACACATAAAAATTGATTTTCCTCTTATATTTTCCTCCGTTTCCACCCCCCTTTTTTTCTTGCGACTTTCCCTATTCTGCAAGATTTTCAAGAGAGTTTCTCCATTGTTGTTCCTATAATTTTTTTCTATCGTTAGAGAAGGTTTTCAAGAGGGTTTCTCCATTGCTCTTCTATTTTTCTAAAAGAATCTAAAGGTTTCTCCACTACTCTTCTTCCTTTTTTCTTTTCCATTTGGTCACTACTCTATTGTAATAACTTTACTGTGAGGACAAGGGAGAGATCCACAATATCAAAACCTTGTGGAATTTTGTGGTCAATGCACCCTTGTTGGGAGCTGCTTCTTATGAAACCATCATTAAGTGATGAGATGATGAAACCAAGAATTGCATTTCCATTGTCCACCTTTGTACGAAATAATAATTATTGAAGAACATTTTCTTCAATAATTGACCATCCACTATGGTAATCCAACCAACCTTATCTGATATAGAGATCAATATTTAATGTAA
Organism: Sextonia rubra; assembly: GCA_037013555.1. Taxonomy (NCBI): domain Eukaryota; kingdom Viridiplantae; phylum Streptophyta; class Magnoliopsida; order Laurales; family Lauraceae; genus Sextonia; species Sextonia rubra. The sequence continues at coordinate 17,352,289 of JASUAD010000011.1, forward strand.
TTGAACTTAATTTTTTTTAGCTTCTAATCAATCCACAACTCAAAGTTCTTCAAATGAATACATTGTAAAAACCAATGAATGAAATTCTAATGTTGGATTAAATTACATCAAACACAAGCATGAATCATCAATTGCAACAGTTGATAATATACTGTCAATGCCTTAAAAAAGTTCCAACCATGCAAAAACAAATTGAAAAAAAAAAAGCATTTACAAAATAAAATATTATGAACGCATTCTATTTGTCTAAGAAACTTTACAAATTATTGAGATAAGCACCAAAATTGTTTTATAGTTTAGATATAAAAACTAAAACAAAAGCCATACATTACCACAAGACAAAAAAAAAGAAAAAAAGAGGAGAAGCAAGAACCCATGTTTTTTTTTCCTTTCTTATTATCCGTACAGAGGTGAACAATGGAAAAGCAATTTTTGATTTCGTGACACCAACACCTGATGATGGTTTCATGAGAAGCAATTCCCAATAAGGGTGCATTGACCACAAAATTGAACAAGGTATTGATATTGTGGGTGTTTCCCTTGTCCTCAAGGTAAAGCTATCAAAATAGAGTATTGACCAAATGGAAAAGTAAAAAAGGAAGAGGAGTGGTGGAGAAGCTTTTAGATTCTTTTAAAAAAATGGAAGAGCAATGGAGAAACCCTCTTAAAAACCTTGAAGAACAGAGAAAGTTGTAGGAGAAAAAAAGGTGAAAATAAGGGAAAATATAAGAGGCAAAATGATTTTTATCTGTTCAGTTTGTGTGATATCACATAGTTGTACGATTTCGCACAAAGTATAATTGGAAAGGGCATACTTATATTTGGGATATAGTTTTTATCAACATCATTTTGAGAAAATCACAGTCTTTTATATCCTTTACGGTCAAATTCCCAAAAATATATCATATGCAGCACTTGCAGCACATGTAGATAGCATAGGCCGACAGAAGTTAACTGCAGTGCTTGTTGATTACGAGCCACCTTTACTCGAACACATACATACACATTTGCACGTACATGCACATGCACATGCACACATGCTGCAGCTGGGGCCATTTGAATCCTTGTATCATATTTGTCTTTTTTTTCTTTTTTATGACCTAGGATATTCCTCGCCAACCCAGCCTTCGGACCTTTGGCCTTTGGCCCAGGGGTTACTTGACTCTAACGAGCAAGGATTATTCCCTAGGGGATATATACATGGCCACACACGAAGGTGAACCCAAGAGAATTGTTTTTGGGAGAGCCACATATAACAATAAATATAATTTTCAAGATATATAGGGGGTTTTCTAAAAATTTTGGAGGGGGTGCTAGCCTCTGTTTCCACACACACACACACACACACACACACATAAAACCCCTTTGTTGTTGTGTGGGGGGGGGGGGGGGGGGGGGGGGGGTTGGGGGCTTGCCTCCAGCAGCCCATGGCCACACACATAGTACCCCGATAATGCAAGGGGTGGGAGTCATTTGTGGAATGTCATTCCAACATCCATATTTATCAGTCTTGACTAGCTCATTATTATCAAGGCATTGTCAACTTGATAATTGTTTTTGAAGCGAGTAATGCAAAAATTTAGTGCTGTCTTTTGAGCTCAGGTCCCCACTCACTAAGCATAGGAGAGGAAGACACAACATTGGTTTGATTTTCACAATTAGAAGATTCAACTTCATCTTTGTAGGGCAGAAATCTCTCGATGTTGGAAAACCACACGTTCCTTCATCTACCAATGAAAAGATATTGGAAGAAGATATGTGCCAAACAAAGTTAGATCTAGATAATCCATCTTTGAGAAGAAATCCGCAACTATTTATATGGCCATGGGGTGCTTATATTTTGTAGCGGTTATTTCGTGCAACTGGAGTTGGACAAGCTACTGCACAAAATTTCTCAATGCAATTGGATGCAAATACAATGCAAGAAAGCTTATTTTTCATTTTTCATACTGGTTACTCATGAGAATTTTCATGCCCGACATTGCAAGAATGTTAAATGTGCTATTCAGCAAGTATTATGGTTTTAACTGTAGAAATTTCAAGTTCAAGTTGGAGATATTGATTGTCTTGCATTACTCTTGCAAATAGGCCCTAAGGCCTAGTCCAGATTAACCTGTTAAAGAAACAGGCTTTGGGTAGAACTCCAGGCCGGGCATGTCAGGCCTGTGTCTGTGACCCTCTGTGACCCATACCTACACCACAATATTCATGCTTCCCGTCTTCTGAGTTCTGTCTCCAAGACTCGAGATATCAGCTGCATGCTGTAACAATGGATGAAATTTTGAAGTGAGCTGATCTGCAATATATTAGAAGGTGGGCTCCTTGGAACTAACAAAAAATTCCCATGCTTTAGAGAGAAGAAAATGGGGGGCACTTGCATCTGAAACTTCCAATCCATGACAAGCCATAGGACATTTCCAAACAAGTTTTTGTTAATAGATAAGTTGAAATATTACAGCCACCGTCACCAAAACATTATCCCAGGTATCTAGGGTCATAGATAAGTTGTTATTTACAATATTTGCATCTGACGTATCATTGATATTCCAACAGTTAAATGATGCTTGTACCTAGAACACTTGATTTTTCCCTTACAGCTTTTTCTCTCATTTCAATTTGTGCTTGTGTCCTACTTAGAAGCACTTTATTTTTTTCCTTCAAAATTTCATGTAGTAGTAAATAATGATTATTGTAATCATTGCCCTTCAGGAGCTGCTAAGTGCAGAAACTGTTTCTATTTCTTCGTCCTTATTATGAATACTTGAAAAGAATGCAGTACAAAAGTAACACCATGAATTGCTTCTGTTGTAGTCTGGTTTGTAACTCGTGTTGATTATATATTACATTTGTAACTCGTGTTGATTATATATTACATTAAAAAAAAGTAAATAGTGTGCATTGTGATCATCATGTCATGTATACTGGATCAATGTATTCCTTTTCATTTTTTTGCTTCTTTGGGCTAATATAATTGTTCATTTGCTAATTCATGAAGTTATCAACACGAATCTGAAACCCATTTGATATTTGAAAATAGAGTTGCAGGTGTACTTGTCCTTTCTAAGGATGATAACCAAATCCATAGACTACAAGATGCTCATGGATTAAGAAGCAGTGCAAACCTCTGCTTCATCATCACTGTCATAGTCATAGCCATATCCCTCATCTGTCACAATCTGGAAGACAAGCTCCCAGTCATTCAATACTACAGACACCTGAAGTTGAGGCTGTAAACGAGGAAAGAATTTTAAGAGTTCTCCAAAAGGAAGTACTACATGGAGATCAATTCTGCGGGACATCGTAGGTGAAGAGAAAATCGTTTTTCCTAGTAAGCTTAAAAGTTAAAGTGATAATGCACATCAAGGCCAAAAACACAGCTTCCAAATAAATAAAAACTATTATTTTATATTTTTTGTCGTACTTGGAGCCCAAGTCACATCATGTCACTCCAGTAAATTCAAATGGGTTGAGCCTGCACATGAAATTATGGCACCATGTCAGAATCTTGGTCATGAGCTGGATCCCAGCTTAAACTTACCAAGGTAGGATTCTCATTCTACTGAAAAAGGATGCAATTTAATGAAGATTTTCGAACACCAAAAGAAATCACAAAAATGCAATTGAAGTCTGAAGTTGGTTTGACAGACCATTTATCTCCCAAAGAAAATCTTATTCACAACATCAACAGGTAAAGCGTAAGCTGGATCTATTGCCTTTAATCCTGGATATTCCAACAGTGACAGTCCTGCAAGTTGCCCAATTTATAAATTACATATATCAGCTATATCCACAGACCATTTTGTTCAAGGACTAATGACATGCATATAGATTGAAATTTTCCATCTATCTAAAGAGTGTAGGCCAAAACCCTCATCGTCATCATCATCTTCTTCATAGGCCATATTCCCTAACCCATAAAACTGGAGCACATGGTTTGGTGATTGAGAATGCTACTCTGATGGATGGACCACATCACAAACATATACAAAGACATTACTTAAAAAAAACAAGATTGGTGATTTGCAAATAGACTGAAAGGGAAATAAACGAAAAGATTACAGCCATCGCCAATAGTTAATGTTCAATAGAAAAAATTAGGTTCATGGCCTTCCAATAGAAGTGTCCAGACATGGTCCTTCCATGGTAGACCGTCATATCACTGGACATTCACTGAACCATTCACAACATTTGGAGACTCCAGATCCCAGACAACTCTGGCTAAAGATCATATGATTCCCGTGATTAAAAATAAAAATAGCAATAGACAAACTAAGTCATACACACATAAACAAGGAAATTCAAGCTAATACCTGCAACCCCAAAATATGTATGGAATACATCAACTGCATCATCTGGCCTATCTGAAATTCCTCCATCATCCTTGTCCTGTATTTTGAAAAATGAACAACATGAAAATATGACCTGCATATTAAAAGAGAGAAGGTATCTGCTGCTGAGTGAGTATTTTTCAGCACCCTACCTCCATTCATACAGCCCACATGCAAAACGATGAATCTCTTCATCTGGATGGGCCATTCCCCAGAAACGCATTATAGTACGACGTTCCCCATTAATTTCAAACATTGTATGACAATATATATAGAAATATACATATATTTAACTATCCACTGTAACATGATTTTGGGGAACAATACAGCTATAAAAGACAATGCCCAGCAGAAGAACAGTCCAGAATGCATATAAAGACAATTTCAGACTCTCTTTGGCGAAAATTGGAGAAATTGGGGCTGTTCAGTTGCTTGCAGATTGATTTCACATTTCCCAACAAAGTGCCTTTAACTGTGTTCGGTAACCTATGATGCCCAAATATGGCGTGGATATGGCAAGGACATGCAATGGACACGACAAGGATACGGATTTTACACATAAAAAGTAAAGTATCGGATATGATACGACACGATACATTGGCCATTTTGAAGTATCCGTGCATCATAGTTGATAACACATCAGATACAACAATTTAGCAATATCCACTGTGGAAGTGTAGAGAAACATATTCTTTCTTGTATTTGATATCTCATAACTTCAACTGATTGTGCTCACAGGACTGGCTTTTCGTTTAAATTGTTGGAACTGAATCCAAACATATAGAACAGTGTCCTGAAGAGCACTGGTAACTGTGACAACAATAATTATTGAGCTAAAAAATCCTTGTTGCACACTGAAGCTTTCCAGCCAAATATAATTATTTTGAAAAGCGAGCAAATAACTATTTTTATCATATGCAGATATTTTGCAGAGGAGATCTGCGACATCAGACCCTTCTTACCTCCAAAGTGGTTTGTCACTTTGTCCTATTCATAAATCCAGGGGTTTTCAGGAACCAAAAGGTTCTCCTCTCCCATTTTGCAAAATAAAATCTAATGTACAATACAGGTAGAGTTAAAAATAACCTGACAGTCCAAGATAAACTTTGCAAGCTTATCCTTGTCTATCCAGTGCACTCTGTCGATCATAGTTAGACTAGAAAGCACCCACCAAGAGTAGCAGACCTGAAAGGGAGCCAACCAAAGTTCCTTAAAGTTTTGGAGCTTGTAACAATGGCTGCTAGAAAACCGACTGTAACAGTGTGATAGCAATTATTTCTTAAACATGAAATAAAAAATGATTGTACATGATTTTAGCAGCTAAGGATGTTATAAATATGAGAACAGCCTTTAGAGATCTTGTAATAACCTGAATTATTCAAGTGGGTTAACTGGGCCTAAATAAGCCCAGTTTTGACCAGTCCAGTACTTAACATTGGGCTGCTGGACCACAACTTTTAGGTCCCTATTGAGGTATAAACTTGTGATCCAAACCCACTTAATGGTGACTTTACAGCTTCCCAAGGATGGCTCCTTGTTTCTACCAATAGACATGACTTTTAGTTTTCCCTAGATGATCTTTCAAAAGAAGAGAAAAACCTCTTAGGATTTCCCATTTTGGACATCCAAATCCTCTATATAAAGAGGATTCACCTCTCTTCTTTGGCAGCTCTTCATGAAGAACAGAAGGCTAATATAGTGTTATTTGGAAAAATAGGAGCAAGGAATTTCAGTAAGGAGCATTAGCCTAGTGAATGTCTGATTTAAAGTCCTTCATTACATATACTAGGTGAGTAGAATCTCTCATATACTCAATCGAATATTTTGCTATCAAGAAAATAATCTTTACAAATCATGGTATTGAATGAAAACTGGTGTAAACATAGACAAGTTTCTGATGATATGTTCATTGTCTTGAGAATAAACTACTGAGATGAATTTTACTATAAATTGGGCCAAAAGGAGTCCTTGATGTTAACATTCAGATCTGTATGGAGGGAATTACAGGGCTGTCCACATTACTGTAATAAGAAACAAAGGTTTAAACTTATTATATTTTGTTTAGATGAATGGTTAATTGATTCCTATGATTGGAGTACCCCTTAAAGATTGTGTTTACCATACAATGTGATGGTCGAATGAGTAAAATAATTCTGAACTAGGTTCAATACCAGTTCTGGTTCTTGAAAGAAAGCTTGACTGTTTGTGGATTGTGGGTTCATGTGGCCCGCCTGATCTTGGATCATGACCTCACATCTGTAAGAGGACCATTGGGTGACCATAAGAATGATGGATCTATTGGGATTGAACCATTGAGGCTTCCGATCCAAAAGGTTAAAATGGGGGCTAGGCATGACACCTTTCTTAGTCCCAGTTTCTATTGAGAAAATTACTGTAGTGAGAAACTATTATATTGAGATTCCTACATGAGCTTTGTTTGAGACATTTCTTGTTTGATTATAAGCATTTATCTTCATATTACATATTCTGAGTAGCAACATAGAATCTCTGGTCAGTATCTTCATATTACATATTCCAAGTAGTGGATCAGAAAAACTAATAATCCCCCCTTTAGAATGATATCGCTTTAGTTATAAGAGTCAACAGAATTAATCATACGACCTTAAGACTTAACAAAAATTGGTAGTTTCCTTGATAAGGATGTTCTGATAATATGATAACATGTTGAAATATTATTACTGGTTAAAAACCTAAGTAAGTCCCTTTTTCTCACTGTTGTACTTAAAAAACGCAATATGACAGGTAGTAATCATGTAACTAGTTTTCAGTCCAGGCATTATCTGCCACTATGGTACTGCTCGTCATTTTATCTTTCACCAGTAATACTCTGTTTCTGATTTTCAAACTACAATTAATACTATCAATAGTATTATTGCTTGTAGTGAGGAACTAATGAGGAACTCTCGGGGAATTGAATATAATGATTGGTCTAAGTCTTACTGATGAAATAAAAAGAGTACTGTTTGGGACATTAAAGATAGCATCAATGCCACATATTTATGATACCAATAATGATTCAGAGTGGGGCGAGATTTCAATGCGAAGTGTGTGGGATTGATCCAAAGTGAATGTGATGATATTTAATACGAAACTTATGGATTAAATGAAATCTAAATTATGATTGCTACAGAGTAATTATTTTACACTAGTATTGTGATCGACCTTTGAATGTTAAATGAAGATAGTTCTTGTCATGACATGAATATGAAATCCCTTGTTTAAGTATAAGAATTACATGGGTGACAATCCTGTCACGACACGAATATGAATCCCCTTGTTCATACAATTACTATGAATTAAGAATGGTGACAGTCTTGTCACATCACGAATGTGAATCCCCTTATTCATACAATTACTATGAATTAAGAATGGTGACAGTCTTCTCACGACACGAATGTGAATCCCCTTGTTCATACAATTACTATGAATTAAGAATGGTGACAGTCTTGTCACGGCACGAATGTGAATCCCCTTGTTGATACAACTACTATAAATAAGAATGGTGGCAATTTTGTCATGACAAGAATATGAAACCCTTATGAAAGAACAATATGACAATTTTGATATACATTAAATAATGTTGTTGAATAGGATTATGATCTTACTCTTCGGGGTAAACCTATGAACTTCTATTGATATCATGTCAGTTACCATTGGTCTCTTGATTTTAGTTAGAAATTCTACTCACCAGTCTTACTGACTAGTGGTTCGCCCCACTACAGGTAACGCATTTGTAGCGAGATCTGGGAACGGCGGAGATCAGCTTATAGATTTCAGAATGCAACGCTGATTGAGAGTTCGAAAAACTACCTAGATCATTGGATGGGGCCAGCCCTATTTTGGAATACTTTTCAAATTTATTGTCTTTCCTAGCTAAATTTGTAAAGACTTCGTTAAGATATTAATATTAAGATTTTTAAACATTCATCTTCGCTTGGACTTGCTCTTGGAATTTACTTTATGAATGTTATTGTATTATAATTATGATAACGACTAAAGAATCTGAAGAGCTCTAGAGTCTTAGGTCGTTACAGATCTACAAAAGAATCACAAAAATAAAAATAAAAATAAAAATAAATAATAATAATAAATAAAGAAGATTTCAGTCGAAATCAAGAATTTCATAATGGTCCCTGCTTAAATCTTCTTTCTCTACTGCTTTCCAAATCATGATTAACCATTTAAACAGAGGTGTAAAATGTCAATGGATCAGGTTGTGTGAGGTTGACCAACGTGGGTAGCAGTTGTGGACCTAAACAAAACCGGACCATTTATCAACAAGTTGATAATGTCTACCTGAAGCACAGTCCAGTAGAAAAAGTCAACCCATACCCCAAATCACTTGGCCAGGTTGGGTTGGGTTGGCACATAGGGTTAGGAGGTGCAACTCCAGAATTTATGAGAAGAGTGACAGCACAAAAAAGCAAGTTTCAGAAATACCCACATCAGGAAGCTTTTCAGGCCGTCCATTTAGACCTCCAGACTTAACCTGCCGCTCACATAACCACCAACCAAGAAGATCTTTATCAACATGGTGTAGAGATCCCGTAATAGCAAGGGCACCCACACAGCAGAATACTGCAGTCACAACAGCATACAAAGCCCATTTTTTAAGCTAAGATTCATTAAGTTGGGTACATAGCCAGACCCAAAACTAATCTAAAACATGTTCCTGCACATGAAACATAGTCTGGGACTACTATCTAAAACAGGTTGTGCACACACAAGCACATTAGGTGGTCACATCTTGGGAAGACTCTACTACTATCACCCACCTGTACTGTGTGATCATAGCGATTTGATTGGGGCTTGCACATGGACAATAACAGACAATGGCCATTTCTTAAAAATGAAAAATATGAAAGGTTAGGAACATAGGATAAAAAAGACTTTTAGGGTACTCCATGATACGGCCATTCATAAGAATGGTTCAAATAAGGCAAATAGATCTTTTGCACACTTTACATTTATAATGTTCAAAATCCACAAATATGGAATATATAGCATGACAAGCACAAGAGATCCACAACAAAGTAATACATACAAAATTTTAAAATGAAGGGAGAAAAAAAAAATCCACAACAAAATAGAACGTACTTTGCCCAGAATGAGACTCCCCTCCAGGTGTGCATCCAAATCCTCCATCCAAATTCTTGCAGCTCACAATGTAGTTCACAGCCTTCTCCACATTAATTCTATCTAAACGATGTAAAATAGCAAGACAACAGATTGCACAATAAGAGAACCTACACATAAAGAACAGATTTTATCAAAAAAGGTTCAGCATATACATTTTGATCATGCAAGGAAATTATGATAGCAAATAACAAATGAGCCAAAAAGATAAAATACCGAGTATCAATTTCACCCCATATGTCACCTGAAAAAGAACCATCTTCATTCTGTAACCTGGCAATATCTAACTTAAAATCAAGCAAAACAGAGCCTTCTTGTCTCTAGTAAAGAACTCAAATATTTAAAATAAGTTACTATGGAAATCCATTGCCACAAATTATATCACATATATTCCTTAGGAGATATGCTTACCGGCCAAAAAGTCTAATGTCCCCAAGTCCAAAGAAAAATTACAAAGATCCACCCATTTGAACTGAATTGAGACTCACATCATTAGACAACTGGAGCTCATAAAGAGAGAGAACTAGAAGCAAGCCTAGTAGAAACAAGGAGGAAATGGAGAAATCTCACAGATCCGAAGTAATGTTGATGTCATACGCATTCCCACAAGTTAATTGAGCAACTATTGCTTATACTAGGCGAGTAAACCTGTGATATCTGTTTGTATACATCATTAGTGAATGTTCTCTCTAGATCTATGGTTCGACAAATCTTTGATGTAACAATTCATTGATTAGTAAGATCAGATATCAGAAAAAGGGTAAATCACCGTCTTATGGTGTTCGACCAAGGCCTAGGGAGTATGCCATAGTGGCTGAACCCCAAGGATGGACTTGGGCCCTCAGCCAAACTCCATTATTGGAGTTCCAGCCATGGCCACACACTATATGGGGTTTGGGCCATGGCCGTATGTATATAATCCTCAAATAGATTGTTTTGTGATGTGTTACAATCTAGATGCATGCCAATGCTGATCATGATGCATGAACTTACGATTGATAGAAGGTTTTTGTATGATCTATATTGGGGATTGGTCTTATAAATCTCTCGTATTGACTGTTTAATGTTGTTAATGACATGTTATAGCTTTCAGTCTAATTTGTATTCAACAATGACAATGATACCTGAAGTAATGGATAATAGATGATTCACACATAAGGAAATTGTGTTTTGATGGAATAAAACTGTGTGTACCCTTGACTGAACCCCAGATAGAGATTTTCGGGGTTGGCCAAACCCTAGGATTAGGATTCTGGGCATGGCTGAACCTCTATTATCGGCGGACCAACATACTTTATGATGAATTGATTTCATAGAGTCTTCCATTCTTTATGTCAACCAAGATCTGATGTATGACTATATTTGTGACCATGGATATCTAATTGCTCAACTCATGATATGTTGCCTATTTTACAATTGGTACAGTTTGACTCATTGATATAAACATGTGAATTTCTTGTGTCTAATATATGATTCCATAGCTGACTGTCATGTTAGTATGAACCCTTAGTTTTGTTCTTAATTTTATAAATCATTGGCTTTGTGTAAATCATCTCAAACACACAGCATACCAATATTGAATGGGTTAGGGGCAGAATAAATTCGGGTCACAAGTGAGAGGTTGTTTGCGCCTTTGCAGAGAACAGTGTCTTACAGGTATTGGAATTGAATAAGGAAGATGAACATGGTTGACCCAGGAGTACATGGTAAATTAAGGACTTGGAGGCAACCAGGAATTGCCTTGACACCCCTAGACCACTAGCACAGTACAAAGAATACATCCTTCGTGCAAAAGGCCCAGTTGTGATGTGCTGTCTGACTCAAGTTAGCCTCGCAATAATGTTGTTGGACTTCAGATCAGCCTTTTTTGAGGTTACTGTTTGACTTAAGGTCAGCCTTTGGAAATAGTTGTCTGACCTTATGTCAGCCTCAGGAGAATTTAGTTCCTTGGCATCGCATCAATGATGATGGACCTTCATTGGTCACCTAGAGATGTGTACACATAGGTTAAAAGAAGGTACCCTGTTGATCCTATCCCCTTAGGGGCTCAATCCTCGTTTGGTGCTACCTGGTGGTCTAAGAAGCAAGGACACAAGATACGGCTACGACACAATACGAACACGGCAATATGACAAATCCTAAAAAAGTAGGATACGGACACAGCTAGGACACAGCAAATAAAAAATATATATTATATATATATAATCATAAATTAAAGAATAGATATATTTTTAGCCAAATTAAAAAGCATAATGTCACAATTAATAGGAAAAAAAACATAACTAACATATAAAATGTGCACATGGAGGGAGAATTGTAAGCATGGTCCTCTCTTCCGAGACTTTCAAACACACTTACCAAACATCCCCTTTTTCTTTTTTCACCACATACCACAACATGTGAAGGACCCCTTTTTTTTTAATTGCAGATGGGCTGAACCAATTTCAAGCCCACAACATGGGCAATTTCTCACTTAATGTCATGTGTGACACAAAGACCTCTTGGTGTAGAAATAAAGAAAAAGGGCAGCTGCTGTGAGTGTTTTTTTTTTTTTTTAGTTGGGCTGGAACCTATCTACAACCCAGTAGATGACCTGCACTTGTGTCATGTGAAGTGGTAAAATGGGACACGTGGGTGGCCCTCAGGTGTGATGCAACAAAAGAAGAAAGGACCTTTTGACCCTTTTGGTGCTTGTTGAACAAGCAGATGAGAGGAGAGAGGGCTTCGGGACAAGCAGTTAAGAGGTGGATGATGATGTCCAATCCAGGCGATGTGGGGAGGAGACGATGGCTATTTGGTGGCTATGGTGTCTTTGCCAAAATATGTACACCGGTCTTTTCTTTTTTTTTTTTTTTTTTTGGGGGGGGGGGGGGGGGGGGGGTGGGCACCTCTCTCTCTTCTTCTTCTTCTTCTTTTTTAACTCTTTGCTTCGATCGCTCTACTCTGCTTTGCGATTTTTTTTCAATTTGCAATCGACCTTCTCTTCTCTGTGTGTTTCTCTCTCTTTCTATGACTGATGGATTTAATTAAAATTAATGCCCCGCCGTGTCCACCCCTTGGCCGAGCTGTATCCAAAAAAAAAAAAAAAGGTAAAAAAAAAGGACATGTTTTTTGCGTGTTAGACACATATCTGGCCATGTCCAAGCTGTGTCTGTGTCCGACATGAACATGGGGACCCTAGACAAGTGCCCATGCTTCTTAGCTGGTGGTTAGGTGGATAGTAATGGAACGAGACCAAGACCCCTGGTATGGGTTCTATATAGTCAAGATATGTTGCAATTAATTGGTTCTCTAGTATGTATAAATCCATTAAGTTACTTGTATTTTAAATCTAATATGATATACTTGCATGCAAATAGAAATTTATGTTTATTCACTCAGATGTATTGATTTCTGGTTCAGCCCCACCAGGTAATTAGAATGTTGTGTTGGGTAATGATGATCAGGAAGAGATCGGTCTTGGCATGTGCAATTGAGTGGCAGATTCACGTAGAAGATAAAAGAGAATTAGTTTCCCAGATTTATTTAGTTTCCTTCAGTTAGACATTTAAATACAGTGTAGTCGTTTCATTAAAAGACAGTTGATTATGTTAGTTGACTTACCTGATTTTAGACTTTATGTTATGTTCATATTTAACTAATAGGATGCTCTAAATTCTTATTATTGCCTACTTGATTTTGACTTACAAATGCAAATGTGATACAAATACATTCTGAAGCGGAATTCAAAGGGCCCTAGGTTTCGGGTTGTGACACTTAAAACATGAAGATAGTAACAAGGCACTAAGAACATACCAAATTCACATTCATATCCTATACATTCCAGGTTGGACACGAGGAAAATTAGATGCAAATTTGGAGTTGGAACAATTGATGTGGTTATATGGAATGGATGAACATAAAACACAACCAGTTTTCTGTTTTGCCTCAAACACTTGCTGCAATGGATGATCACCCATTGCACCAGAATATGGAATCAAGCCAATGATCTAAAATACATTAAAACATGTTTCTAACACCAACAAATATTATGGTCTGGGGAGACGCCCAAATAGATGGTTCATTCACAATTTTCAATGAACTCATCTTCCTTTTTATTATTGATTACTTTCCCAAACAAAATGCTTCAATACAACATGAGAGAGAGAGAGAGAGAGAGAGAGAGAGTCATGCAGAGTTTAGAATAATAAAATCTCTAAACTTAAACTAAGGATACAGCTTGACACCTTATCAATTTCAAGAACATCTAGCTTGTCAAAAAGAGCTAAAATCTGCACAGCACTAAGAGTATACCAAACATGAGGATCATGTCCAACATTGCCAGAAAAACCACCTGCATAGCAAAAGATGGAATTTATAGAAGGTATACATACATTATATAGAAATGAGGAAAAAAAAAATAAAGAAAACTCTATGAGTGCAATTTCTCCAAAAGGGCGGTTTGGCCCAACAGTAAAGGCTTACCGATAGCGTCCTGGAGGACGCGGGTTTAAGTCACGGAAACAGCCCTTTCAAAATGAAGGTAAGGCTACGTACATCTTGCCCTCCCCAGACCCCGCTATGCAGGAGCCTCATGCACTGGGCCGCCCTTTTTTTTTTAGTGCAATTTCTCCAATGAGAAATATCAGAGGCATGGTTTGATTGGTTTAAGGAATTATGGGTGTGATGCATCAGCATATGCATAGTATTAAAGCACCTCTAACATTCAAGTGCTGATGTTATGGAATTCAATATGCATGTGAGATGCCCAAAAATATTCTGATAGAAAGTTTAATCATCCATTCCTTTTCTCTTGGGGAAAAAAAGGAGATCAGAAAAATAAAAGCAAATGTTCAGAGAAGTTCCAATCTAAATAAATTCATCCAATTTACTTAATTTTAAAAGAGTAAATAAATAAATAAATGTACTTTTGGGTTTCATCTCTCTCAATAAAAAACCTTTAGATGGAAAAGATGGCAGAAGATGTATATGACATATATAATAGATCCCATAAAGACTATATAGGAGACATAAGAACACAAAAGGATATTTCATTTGCAGAACATGCTATTTTTCCACAAAATTGGGGGGGTGAAAGTGAAGAAAGCATTGGCACAAATGTAGATATGAAAGGCTATGGGCCTAGATGATATTGATAGAGGCTAGAACATGTGTAAGAGAAATTGGGGGGATTTGGTTAACTACACTTTTCAATAAGATACCAATGAGAAAGAAAATGTTGGATGAATGTAGAAGGTGTAATGCATATATATAAGAACCAGGGAAATATACAAAACTATATCAACTATCGTGAGATTAAACTTATAGTCATACTATGAAGCTATGAAAGAGAGTAATGGAGCAAATACTTAGACAAAAGGCCAACATATCTGAAGTCAATTTGGTTTCATGCTAGGGAGGTCAGCTATAGAAGTTATCTTCTCACTGAGGCAATTAATTAAAAACTAAAGAGTGAAGAGTAAGAATTTGCAAATAGTTTTCATTGAATTAGAAAAAGTTTACGATAGGATACCCAGAGATTTAATTTGGCGGGTATTAAATAAAAGGAATGTTCTAAGAGTTTATATAGAAATTATCTATGATACCTGGATATGCCATTTGCCCATCGTACCCGTACCAATATAGTCTGATATGGATCCTAGTATGCGATACGGCAAGATACCGTTTGGATATGGCACTCGATTTCAGAATACGACAACTAATTCATCTGGAATTCAGTTCTTTAAAAAAAACTTTAAAGTATGGGAGAAAGATGTTAATGTGTTCAAAAAAGATTGGGGGGGGGGGGGGGGGGGGGGGGGGGGTGGGTTGGAGATGCTAGCAGAAGAAGAGAAACAGAGATTTAGAAGATTTTGAAGCTGGAAAAAGAAAAGAAATAAAAGAAGAAGAAGAGCACCAGGCGAGCCATGCGAGACTGCTTTCGGCAGCTTCGATCTTCCAGCAACGAGCACGAGATGAGTAGACCTCCAATAGCAAGCAGAGAGCAGACGTTCCAATGAGCAGATGAGGGCAAAGAATCAGCTGAGCTGACCTCGTTCTTTCTCATTCTCTTTCCCCACTTTTTTTTCTTTTGTATGGTCCTCTTTCCTTTTTAATGTAAGTGCTCTCTCCCCTCTCTTCTACTGATTTTTTTACTTTGTTATTTTACTTTTTGTAATAAAAGTGCTCTCTCTCTTCCTTGTTAATATGTTTTGACAGGTCCAGCTATCTTGTTGACAGCTCCCCAGGCTCTCTCTTCTACCAAATTTTTAATCTATTTGTCACTCTCTTTTTTTTAAATGCAAAGGTTCTATTTCTCCTCTCTGTTGAGAGCTTGTTGACAGCTCCAGCTTCTTGTTGACAGCTCCAGCCATAAAAGTATGTTACTTTCTTTCTTTTGTCTTTTCTACTTCTCTTCACTTGCTTTTATTATTTTATTATTTGCTTTTGGCATTTCTATCTCTCTTTATTAAAAACACTCAAATGCAACATGTGTTACTAATAAAGAACTAATTAATTGAAAGTCAGTATAATGTATGAATATATTATATATAAGCCCTATTGCCCTAGTTATATCTTCACTATAAAAGAAATGTATTAACTTATATTATTTTTAAACTTTAGCATTTATTTTATATTTCTTAAATATATTTAATTGAGAATGTTAAGTGGTTTAGAGAATGAAATCTTATATATTTTTTAGATATACGTGTCTGTATTTGTGTCATATCTCGTGTCCGTATTGTTTTTTTTTAAGTGATATTGTACCCATATCTGTGTCCCAAGATTTTAAAACAAGGCGTATCGAATCCCCGTATTCCATGTATGTGTTCGTATCCGTGTCCGTATCTAGGCATCATAGGAAATTATAAAAGACATGTACTTAGGAGTGGTAATGAGTATGAAAATTACCTGTGGAACATAGGTGAGTTCCTAGTAACCACAAGTCTGTACCAAAGGTCAACCTTAAGCCTTTAAAGGCACTAATTATGGATGAGTTAAATGCTCATATTCAAGCAAGTGATACCTTAGTATTTATTGTTTGTATATAATATAGTGTTGGTAGATAAATCATGAGATGGTGTGAATGTAAAACTTGAGAAATGGTGGGAGACTGTAGAATCCAATGGCTTTAAAATGAGTCGTACAAAGACAATAAATCGATTGCATCTTCAATGGACATATACAAAGATCTGAAACTATTGTAAGAATTAAAGCCCATGAGATATCACAAAGAGATTCTTTCCATCATCTTGGCTCGATAATTAGTAAGGATGGAGAAATTGATGAAAATGTCGAACATAGGATAAAAGTAGATGGTTGAAAATTACTTCTTGAGTGCTTTTTGATCAGCACATGCCAGTAAGACTGAAGGAAAATTTTTACAAGAGAGAGCGATTAGACCAACCATGACCTGTGGAGTAGAATGTTAGCCAATCGAAGAAGCAACATATACACAAAAAAGATGTAGCAAAGGTGAGAATGTTTAAATGGATGTGTGGTAAAACTAGGAAGAGTAAAATTTGAATGAGCACTTGCAAGAGCATTTAGGGGCAGCATCAATAGAGGATAAAATTAGATAAACCCATTTGAGATGATTAGATAAACCCATTTGAAATGATTTGGGCATGTCCAATGAGGGCCAGCAACAATGCCGGTAAGGAAAATTTTGACTATACAGATTGATTACTCACCAAGGGAAAGGGGTAGGCCGGAGATGAAGAGGATGGAGGTAGTAAAAATGGATATAAAGACACGCAACTTATTTGAGGATTTGGCTCAGGATAAATTGGAAAGGAGAAACATAATCCATATAACCATATAACCGACCCCAACATACTCAGGACAAGGCTTTGATGATTGTGAGGATAGAAGCCCCAAACTAATTATTAAATGAAATATTAATTTTCTACAAATTATAAAAAGTTATTGCTGAATAATCCTATTTTTCAGGTGGTTCAATGAATCAAAAACTCCAAACTAGTGCTGGGTTCCATAACTTACACATGCATGCAATTTGGTAACCAGATCATTGTCACTGGCTATGAATTTGCATCACGTTACTTATAAAATAAAAAAAAATGAAAATTTTACAAGAAATGGTACCACAAGGTAAAAAAATTCACAAACCGCAGTCATGTTGACAGCTCATCACCCATGAAAGAACTGCATCCTGATCAATGCTTCCAAGCTTTTGTAGAAGATCCAAAGTAGTCAAGCCCCAATATGCACCATTCATTCTCAAATGCTCCATGACCAAAGATTCAAAATCATTCTTCTTCTGATGATAAGTGCACGTATGAAGTTGAGGAAAGCTGAAATTTTAG
Organism: Sextonia rubra; assembly: GCA_037013555.1. Taxonomy (NCBI): domain Eukaryota; kingdom Viridiplantae; phylum Streptophyta; class Magnoliopsida; order Laurales; family Lauraceae; genus Sextonia; species Sextonia rubra. Next base: position 17,370,080 of record JASUAD010000011.1, read on the forward strand.
TGACACTTTAGAGTTGACAACATTGCATGTATTTTAACAAGTACAAACCTTTTCAACAGCTAAGATATATTGGACATGCTTATCAATTTCCAGCTCCCCCATTCCGAAACCTGCAGAAAGAAAAGTTTGATATGTCATGCAGTAAAAGATAATTAAAAATAAATACAATCTCAGAAGCTTATAGCTATTACCAAACACTTCGCAAAATAACTACGAAAGGAATGAGCTTCCAAATCAAACAAATGTGGCATTGAATGATTGTTCAATGGAGACACAAGTAGGTCACGTTCCTGTCTGGATTACTGTAGCCTCTATTCAAAAGGAACAATTTGGAAGAGCAGCTTGAATGTTATTCCCATTGAGAAAGCTATCAATTTCAAATTTATTCAAATCTACAGTATATCACATGCATTTCTTGTAGGAATCCAACCATGATGAGGCCCATGGCATCTAGGACCTACATATAAGCAAATATTTGGACTCATACCCATTTTCTAAATAGGAAAAAATATTTTTTTAATAGAAAAAGAAAACTGGTATTTTTTTTTTGTCAAAAACAACAGTGGGCCCCGAAGAACTGTGGTCCTATTCTTGGGCCTCTTTTTGTAGACCTGAATGGACTTTGATAAGCAGCATAGTCACTTGAATAGACTCATCATCACACAAATTATGCTGCGAAAGAGGGCCAACAACTTGCACATCAAACCAACTTAAATAATACAAACCAACACTGCTCTATTAGCAGCAACAGCATGCAATAAATGAAACTCCTCTACAAAGATTTCAACACCATAAATCTTCCCAAATCAAACATGAGACCCATCCTTGATTCTATAATGGAAATTGGGAATAGAACTATTCCCTCAACTGTAGCCCATTTGATCAGGGAGAGGGGTGTGTGAGTGAGGGTGCATGAGTTTTGAATCCCCAATGTAGGAAAAGAAAAAGGTTTTCCACACTAGAACAACAGACCTTTAAATTTCCAATGGATGAGAAGACACCACAGGAGCAAACCAACCACCATTAGTAACATTGTATTTTCTTATTAAAACAAGTTTTCACAATCAGTGTATCCAATATGCCACAGCCATTTGTGTGAATCCCCAAACCACTATATCCAGGATTGTGCATATTTACCCAAAAGGACACAATTAACCTTCCAGATCATGTGAACACCCAAACCATGCCACTGTTATAGGACAAGAACCTTTTGCCAACCAACCAAATGAAACATCCTATAATATTGAAACAAAAGCTTAAAATAAATGTGTGAATCAAGGAAAAATGTAAACTAAATATAAACAATCCTCTTTACCACACGAATAGGAAAACAAAGAGTCAAAGATTGCTAAAAAAAATATGCGTATATATAAGAAAAATTGCCAATGCTGACTTAATTAAAGTAAATCTCCCTTCAAAAAGACAAATATCCACTCTTCTAATTCAAAATAAATAACTTCTATTTCAACAATGTTCAATACTGTATCCCACAAGGATTTGGCAACCTTACGAATACGAAGAGAGGAACGTACATAAGAGACGAGAAGACTACCTGCTTTGCAACTGAAACATGCGGCGAGAGACTCAATATGATCTCGATCCAAGCAGACTACCATAATCTCACATTTTGAGTAATAAATGTGTAATCTCAATACAAGCTCTAACCAAACTTTATCATCTTCAAATTTTCCACTAGTTCGACATCAATATAACAAAAAATGATTGTACCATCGACAAACTACAAATGCATGATATCAATGTTTGAATTCTCAATATGGAATCCTAAAAGTAACCCATTCAAATTTACAAGGTCCAGAAGCCAAATAAAAACCAAGCATAACAAAGAAAAACACAAAGAGTAGTGAACCAACAAAGCAGCCAATCAAAAGGCAAACAGATTAGAATACTTGTGCTATCCAGAGTTACGATCAGACTCTGGGGCCGGACACCCTCCTGCCTTAAGACAGATATGTTCCCCGTCTTAACCCAGGGAACCCATGAAAGAACCCCCTTTGGAGAACCATAAATCAGAACAGAAAAATAGGACAAAGAGACACACATCCACTTCCGATTCCTCCATCGTCCTCCAAACCCTCTCTGCTGAAAAGAGTAATCAAGAAAAGCCAACTGACCATTTAATAAGCATTCTCAAATCTAACTCAAAATTAACTCCCAGTCTCCTTGCCTAATGCCTAGAAATACATTCAAGCACTATAAGCACAGAATCCAAAACCTGTCTCCCTCCAACAAATGCACCCTTCTGCTTGGAAATAATAATAAGCATACATCTCTTCGATTGATTAGCAAGCAGCTTTGCCAACATTTTATAGACGTTCCCATGAAGATCAGTCGGATGAAATCAAATCGCAACTGCACCATCCTTCTTGGGAATCAGAGCTATATAAGTACAGAACCAAACTGCTTGTGAAGAAAATATGTTTGCAGGGTTTTCCTCATCTGAATATCTAATGTCTGTATATAGAGGAAATTTACAATATTTCGATGCAAAATTGGAGGTTTTCTAAGTTCTTCCACTACAAGTATGGCATTACTGAAACTTAGACTAGTTGCCCAGTTTTATCCACTACTTGTATTTGGTTGAACTGCCATTGATATTTCCACCCTTTTCTACAAAATCCAAGTGAGCAATTATTTTCCGACTGGTAAATACTTGTGTAGTTCTCTATCAAATATCTGCACTGCACAATGCTGCCTACTGCGTTTTACGTGTTCTAATTTGAATGATAGAAGAGGCATTTTCTTCTAGAAATGTATTATAGCCACATTCGATGATTCCCTTGAGCCCTGCATTACAGCATTCCACAACTCACTCTTGAGTCAAAAGTAATGCTGTTGTTTGGGAAAAAGGATTTAACTAATCCGCCATTTTCCATTATGGTGGAGCCAATCCTTTTGGCTAATTCGATCAATAACGAGCCTGAACATCCACTCAAACACAGGGGTTTTTAGATCCGATTTGATTACAGGAATTTCTTTATCATTGTAGTTGTCTTCTTTTGTTTTGTGTGCAGTGGCTTAGGCTTTCGTCAGCAATATTATCTAAATTCCAAATCCAACAATAAGGGCTTTTTTGTTAACAAGAAATACATATCTGTTAATCAACATCATGTGCATCTGTTACATATATGGATTTGAAGGGCTTGTAATGAATTCATACCATGTTGTTTCATACAATTGAAATGTATTTCAAGCATCATAACATGATTCAAATAGCTATGATTGAAACCATAGAGAAGCTATCAACAAAAAAGATGGAGATAAGAGTACCAGAATTTTCTGGAGAGTGGGCCGTGATCGATAGCCAACAGGGATTTGCAAGAGAGATAAGAGGGGATTGGGGCTTTTAAGAGAGAGGAGAGATTGTGGGGGTGGGGGGGTTATGTTGAAGCCGCCGGGGACTATTGGAGAGAGTAGGAGGGCCGGTGTCAACTATTGGTCCGAGCCTAAGTAGTCGGGCCTAACCCCTTGATGGAGCATGCACTAGCTTATTCTCATATTTTCGGGTAAAACCGGGAAATGTTTTACCCAAACAAACAAATGGGAAACTTTATTGGATCTCAATTTTCGAGTTCAATTTCAATTTACATCATACGATTCTGGAATTTAGTTGTTCCGAATTATGGATGACAGTTCGAAAGGGACATTCAACGATAGGACCCTCAATATTTCACTTTATAGTGAGAAGTATGCAATCTTTTGCCATAAAGGCAGAAGTTTTTTTTAATTTTTAAGCACATAAAAATTCCAAAATACCCTCCCTATATGAAATTATCTGAGTATGATTAGAATTTATATGAGTTTGAACTAAATTTATATTAGTTTAATCAGAATTTATCTGAATTTGAACAAAATATATATGAGCTTAAACAAAGTTTATGAGTTTTTGTGCAAAATTTCTGCGCACAGTTTGACTAATAACCCATTTTTAAGCTTCTGATTCACCCATTTTCTGAAATTATTTTAACCTGAAGTTTTGGGATATGAAAGACTATATGTTAAACTTTGTATTTCTTAAATTTCACTGAAAAATAAGATAATTAAACTGGTTTACCCGTTTCAAACTTTTTACCAAAAACTGTTTAGTTTTTCTTTGAAATAAAAATTAGTATGTGTTAAGCCTCTTGTTCACCTACTTTCCGAAATTGTTTTGACCTAAAATTCTGCGATATAAAAGACTATATGCTAAACTTTAAATTCCCCAAATTTTACTGAAAAATAAGATTATTCAACTAGTCTACCCATTTTAAAACTTTTGCCAAAAACTGTTTAGTTTTGTTCTATGCATTTGAACAGAATCTATGTGAGTTTCTATGAAAAATTTTTGCACATAGTTTGACTGACGAGCCATATTTAAGCCTCCACTTTCTAAAATTCTTTTGACTGGAAATTCTGGGTTATGAAAGAATACATGTTAAACTTTAAATTTTCCAAATTTCAGTAAAAAAAAAAGATGATTAGACTAGTCTGTCCATTTCAAACATTTTGTCAAAAATTGTTTTGTTTTGCTATGAGGTAAAATTCAACATGTTTAAGCCTTTAGTTCACCCACTTTTTGAAATTGTTTTGACTTGATATTTTGGGATATGAAAGACTACATGCTAAAATTTAAATTTCTCAAATTTCATTGAAAAATATGATGATTAGGCTAGTCTGCCCATTTCAAACTTTTTACCAAAAACTATTTAGTTTGTTTCATGGGAGGGACTTTTGACTAATTTTCTCTTAAAACTATTTCTGCTCAAAAGCTAAAATAAATGAATGAAAAGATACATGCAAATGTTGAAGAAAGGGCTGGTTTGCCACTTTTCAAGTCTTCGATGATTGTTGGGTACATATGAAATTCAATTTGTTTTGCTTTACTTGCTTCAGTGCCCACTTTGAGTTAGTGATGCATAGGGCCAGCCCTTAGCAAAGTTTGATAAAGATACAACTTTAAGCCCCTTAATATTATAAAAAAAAATATGGACCTATATTTAGCTAACTCTTTATACTAGGTCCAAGGATAAAAAGCCCAATCTTAAGCAAGAGGCCTAGCAACCTCAGTCGAGAAGTAAAAAAAAAAAAAATTGGCTAATTCTAAATCTAAATGGAGATAGCAAATCCGCCCAAAATTGCACAAAGAAAATAGGTTAAATTGATGGACCTGATGGTGTATTGTAAAATCTAAGGGAGGTCAAGTCTGGGAGTAAGTGAGATTTTAAAAAATAGAAAAAAAGGAAAAGAAGCAATGAGACTGTGAGATGTAACTTATGGTTTTTCCTTAATTCTATCTAAGCAAAATTTTATACACAATTTTAATAATTATGCATGTGGATGCATATGTTCAGATTTTGTGTCAATACTAACAAAGGACATAATATTTTGAGTACTTATAGTTACACCCATAATTTTATGTGAATATATATAGGGGCCCCATCGTAGAACTTTGCTTTAGGCCCTGAAAATCTCAAGGTTGGCCCTGGCTATGTGCATACCCATGGTTAGTTGGAGCTTTGGTCCAACCACAGCCCTTTTAATCATGTTAATTTGGCCATTTTTTTGTGCCAACCTCAATGAGAAAGAAATTTACATGACAGGATCGTATGGCCCCCAATTGAACACCGAAAAAGAAAATTAAAAGAAAAGAAAGGATTTTACATGGTCAAGGCATTGACCTTTGCCACTTACTTGAGTGGTAAGATACGTCAGCTCTTACTCGGAGGTCAACGGTTCGATCTTGGCCTCTACCCTCTCCTTGAATATGCAAGTTCACCACTCCTTGCACGTGTGAGTTTTGTTGCTTCTCTCATATACAAGTTTGTCTCCTCTTATGTGTTGCTCCTCTCATATACAAGTTTGTCTCATCTTATGTGTGAGTCTCCAGGGGATCCAACTCCCCTAAAGCTAGCATACAAAACAAAATAAAATAAATAAGTGCATTGAGAGAATTGAAATCCCCTCTGGACGAATGCTCTGAAAGGTCCCAACACCTTTGGGTGAAGCAAGGATAAAGCAGTGGTAACTGCAAAATCTTCCTCCTTGTACTCCAGGTAGCCTTCTTCTTCTTTGGATTCTCTCCTTTTTTATTTTTGCCAATATTTTCTCTCTTTTTTCAATAAGTGTTTATTATACCCCCAATTGAGCTTGAGAGAGGCTTTTTATAGCCTTGAGTGGCCTAGGAGTGGCCTAACCCACTTTTCCCACATTGTCTCCTCCCCCCCCCCCCCCCCCCCCCCTCTTTAAAAAGAGAGTTTCGAAATTTGGAGTAGAGCTTAAGTCAAAGGTCGTGGGATCATACCTTTTTGCCACCTAGGTTTAAAGGAATTTTCTTGCGACCGTAGGATGTGGAATGTGTCATAATTGTTTATAACTGCTAATAGGTGTCTTAGAATCCGAAGAGGGTTGGGACTGATAACTGGGAGAGAGCACACGGTGCCACGTGTCAAATTCTTTTATTAGTGACATGTGTCACTCATTTTTGACATTTTAGGATTTGGTAAGGCCAAACTCAACGGCCATCTGTCACTCATTGGTTGGGACACATGTCATGATGATTTGGTAGCTTGCGAGACCCATTTTGACCTAAAACATCTAATTAAGCTACTCTTTGCCACTAGGAGTCGTAGGATTTGAACTCTTTAGCTCCTAAGTCTCAGGTCTCAGGATTTGAGCTCTTTACCTCTTAAGGTCTCACAATTCAAGCTGTCTACCTCCTAGAGTGTTAGGATTTGCTCCATGATTGACCTTTGTTTTCTCTGAAACATTGAGGATGATCTAGCGCTGAAATTGGGGGCTTAAGATTGCGAGATGTCCCAAAAGTGGGACCAAAATGTACCAATCCTTGCACTATTTTGGCTTCAATTATCTTTAGATTCACTTGATTTGCCTTATTTGAGCTTGAATATAACCCAATATCCTTTGAACGGAACTTACTTAAAATTTTGGGCCTTTTACTTGATCATATGATGGAAGTGGGTTTTGACCTTTGCTTTTGCTTCACAGGCACTATGTATGGGCCAATATTCTAGAACTTGATTTTTAATCTACCAACATAGGTAGGCCGTTACCTTATCCTCAAGGGCAGTGCAGGGGCATAGTCGAAATAAAGAAAATACTTTTTTAAGAAAACTTTTAAGAGCACCACCTATTACCAACCTAATATTGACCATCGAAATTTCTTATAGCTAATTTCAGCATGATATAAAATCATGCTATTGAAGCCCATATATTCAAAATCGGTCTATTTGTTTGCAAATAATTGATATTCATTTATAATATATTAAGCCAATTAAATCCAATTAAGAAATTGAAGAATTAGGTCTCTATTGATTTTGACCTACCAAATTAATTTTGGCCTTTCAAATGCCTTTTAAAACTCTCACTCCCTCACTCTTCACATTCCACTCTTTCTTTACTTTCCACATGCCTTTTAAAACTCTCGTCCCTACCTCTTCACATTTCCCTCTCTCTTTCTCTCTATATGTCAATTTCCATTTAAAGCATTTAAAATCATCCATTAGTTTTGAAAAACTTAAGGGTGCTTTGGCCAAAGGTCCATATATATTTTTCCAAAATATCATAGGTCTAGCGAAACAATTATTGCTACATTAGGTCCCTAAGTTAAAAAAGCAAGAGTATTTTTACAAAAATGACCCTCATACTTATGAAATATATACGTTTGAACTTCGACATTTTGAAATCACACCATTTTCATTTCTCTGCAACTCGAGCTTACAAATAATGAAAATCTCATTGCATTTAGCAAATTCTTCTTCATCAAACCACAAAATCAAGCAACCTAGAGTATAAATCCTAGAATTTTCTCTATCGTATCTATCCAGGGATTGCACTATTAAGTAAGTAAAAAACTACTCAAATCTAGGGTTTGTAAATATTTGACATGCAATGATTTGATGATAATAAAACATAAATAGATGATTTCAAAATATTTCAATACCAAGTTCTTTTAATTTTGTCTATAAGTCTCTAATGATTTACAATTTTATTTGTTACATGTACATACTTTTTTCCTTATATCTTTCAATTATATCTGTTTATGTATAACATTTTTCAAATCTACTTGTTAGATTTTTCATTTATCTTTCAATCTTTTTCGGTTTTAACTGTTCTTTTTTGATGTTTATGCTTTATGATTTTTACATTTTTATCTCAAATTGAATTCCTCTGTACATTTATGCTCTTTTACGTTTTTATCTTGAAGATATTTGATTTTTAGTTCTGTTTCTTTTTAGTGTTTTCCAATTATGTCTGTTACCGATTGATCTTTTTTTTTGTTTTTATCTCATTTTATCTATTAGTTTTTGCTGTGCGTCAATTGTATCTGTTAGTTGCTTGATCTTTCTTTATATTTCTTTTCAATTTTATCTATTTACTCATGGTCTAATTCAATTGTCTCTGTTAGTTTTTTTTATCTTTCTTTCTTTTTCTTTCGCATTTTATTTGCTAGTTTATGGCATTGAACAATTCTATCTGTTAATTGCTTGATCTTATTAATAGTTTCTTTCGAATTTTATTTGTTCATTTATGGTGTGTTTCAATTATATATATTAGATGTTTGATCTTGTTACTGTTCCTTTCACATTTCATGAGTTTATGGTGTATTCTAATTATATTTGTGAGTTGTTTTTTCTTTCTTTATGTTTCTTTCAATTTTATTTGTTAGTTTATGGTATTTTACAATTGTATTCAATAGTTGTTTGACATTAATTTATGTTTCTTTCCAATTTGATTTGTTTGCTTATGTTGTGTTCCAATTGTCTCTGTTAGTAGTTCTGAAATTAATTTCTTTCTATTTCTTGTAATTTTATCTGTTAGTTCATGGTGTTTTAAAATTGCATCGTCAGTAGTTTTTTCTTTCTTTATATTTCTTTCAATTCTATCTGTTTGCTATGGTGTTTTTCAATTTTATTTGTTTGCTGCTGTGTTTTTCAATTCTATCTGTTTTTTGTTGTGTTTTTTAATTTTATCTGTTTGATGCTGTGTTTTTCAATTCTATATATTTGCTATTGTGTTTTTCAATTCTATCTGTTTACTAAGGTATTTTTCAATTCTTGGACTGTGAAGACATCTAATTGTTTCTTATTTGCATCTCGCAGTTAGTATGCCTTTTATTTCCCTTTATCACTATTCTTTGTCATCCTTGCAGTTTTGTCTAAAATGCAGGACATAAAATCATCATATCGTAAAATAATTGATCAAATGGAACAATGAACATATCTCGAACATATAAAATTTGAAAGAAACAAAAAAAAAAAGGATCAAGCAACTAACAGATTCAATTGGAAAACATAATAAGAGAATAGAAAGAATTGAAAGGAACATTAAGAAAATCTTTCATTGGTTTCCAAAGTCACGATTCATTCTGTTTGCCAAAATCTGCATATATAACATATATTGAAATAGATAAAATTACAAACAGCTGAAAATAGATACAAATCAATATGTTTCCTACGAATAACAAACATATGAAATCCAAGTTGATAGTTCATTTGTTTCCATACTAACAAACTAAAATGTTTGCTATAAAAAAACAAACAAATGAAATCCAATAGGAATGTGGAATAGCTTTCATTTGTTTCCAACTCACAAATCAATCTGTTTTTATAAATAACAAAACAGATAAATCCAAAGTGGTTAGTAATAGATGAAATCTGTTTTCAAAAACTCAATTTGTGGTATGTTGCACTCATGAAATTAGATATAATTGTCATCTCATAAAAAAAATTAACATTAAGGAAAATCAATCTACTATTATAAAAAGATCTTCATGAACAGATATTATGTAAGCGATCAAATTCATGATCAAACCAGATCTACAACATCATCCACAATCAACAAAAAACAAAGAACAAAGAACGAAAACAAACAAAAAAAAAACTCCATTCACGATCAAAGTAATAAAACAAAAAACAAAAATAGATCATAAACCATGAAATGATTAAAAATAAGAAAATAAAAGAATAAAAAAAGAAAATAGAGAAGAATGAAGAAAAGAAGAATAACATACCTTGTTGCTCCACTCCATATAAATGCAACCAGAACAGCAAAGAATGCATGATTCCAATTTGAAACTAAAAAAGCGTGATTCTAGCACCTAAATCGTGGAAAAAAATGAAATAACCCCATTCAAGAGTATTTTTGGCATATCCTTATTGGAAAGAGAAAGGACCTCTGCTTAAAATAAAAATCAAAATAAAGGACCTAATACTTTAAACCAAATTAAGCTAGATTTAATGTACTAAGAACGTAAAAATAGGGACCGGCCTCTAAATACCCCAAAACTTAAAGCCTTTTATTTTCACTTTATGTTTCCATTTCTTTCCATTAATTGAATGATTGTTTTACCCATAAAATCCATTGATTGTTAGAAGAGGGTTCTTCAATATTTCTTTCCAATTACTTCCATATGTTTATGTCTTTGTATGACTCTCTCACCACACGATCACCTGCAAGGTCATTGGAAAAAGTGTAGTTCCATCATAGTGTGCACGACAACTTCTCCCCATGGATTAAGGATCTCCATAGCTAGGTTCCCAAAAAAGCTCTAGAGTTTTTGGAGATTGAAGATGTATTCACTTCCTCTCGTTGATCCACTAAGAAACTGAAAAATTTCATCAGGTTACTAAGAATGCCCTATCTTTATATATATATATATATATAGGTATATATATTATCCTTCCTCTTCTTGGATCCATTGGTTTTATTTTACTTTTTATTTTCCTTTTCTGTGCTTGGTGCCTAGCACCTAAAATTTTCACATTGAAATGTGCCTATATATAAAGATCATATTTATATTGGTGTTTGTTTATTTCTTGATTGTTGAAGAAAATTGGTCCTTTTTTTTTTCTATCTCCTTTTTCTTGTGTATATTTGTGCCAAACATGAGTTCGTAACACTTTGCATTTACTTTGTTTTTTCCATCTTTGTCATGTTTTTAGTGTTACTTTTTTGTTTTTTGGCACTCATTTTGTTTTTAATGTTGGTTTGAAGTTTGACAGTATAACTTTTTACGTGTCTCTTTGGTTTTGGGTTTTTTTAGGTGTTCTTTTTAATTAGTTGTCATTGTTGTATTTTGGTTGTTTTGTTTAGAAAAAAAAAAAAAGAAAGTTCTGATTACAAAGGGAGATGAACTTTTATAGATGGGTCATGATCATGAAGCTCATCTTGATGAGGTTTTCTTTTTATATTTTATTATCATATCGGATGATAAACGAGATCCTCCTTATTCATCGAGGTTATCTTGTGGTATAAGGTGAATAAACACATTATGATCATTAACCAACTAAGGGGTTACAAATCCCATTTTAAGGATTGAGTTTTGTGATAATTAGAGTAGAACTGTCCATATAATTGCATGACCACTCAAAGACTAATCTTGGTGGCATGTTTTTTGACATTTTTTTTTATTTTGTTCACTATTTATTTCAATTGAGAAATCAGCCGAATTGGAGCAATTGATTTTGACCACAACCATTTCTTTTTTACTTATTTTAACCATCTCCTCCATTAAATCATCGTAACTTCTAAAATGCCTCAATGTTTTCTCTTAATCTCTAATAAATAAGGAAGGAAAAACTCCTATAAATGCCCTTTCCTTCCTGCATTTTTTCTCATTAACTCAAATCATAAACCCATATCATTTAGGGAAGATAACTGTCCCTCTCATGGTTTTCTCTTATTCAAATCATCAATGTCTTTTTTTTTCTTTCTATTCATCACATCTTTTCCATGATTTTCTTTGTTCCTATTTTTTTCTCCATTTCAAAACCAGCCCACAATTGACTTCTAGCAACCATCTTCCTTTCTTCCTATTCTTTTAAATTGAAGATTCTTCCTTATATATATATATATGAGCATAGAGATACTTTGTGTTAGGGACTGCAATGTTGGGTTGACCATGTCGTCTCACAATAGAGATAGACATAAAAACGATCTCTTTAAAGTGATTTCCTCCCTCATGGTCTTTTATGCCAAACAGATGTCCATTTAACTTCCTGTAACTCCTTAAAAAAAACTCTTCCCATCTCTCTTTTCATTTAAATATCTCAAAAAACTCTTCCCATCCTTCATCTCATTTAAATATCTCATTTATAGGTATTGTCAAATGGTTTTTCTAGTTTCACCCTCTCTTCGTTGTTGCTCCAAACAACTGCAACGACAACTCAACATCACCCCAATCTAATACTCTATTTGAATGTGGTTTGCATTTAATCAACCACAACCCTCCATATTTCCATCCCTCTATCCTCATTCACTTTGTTGTTTCTCTCTCCTACTTGGCATCCTCACACATACAATAAATAGTATATGTTCCCACTTTCACAAACCAATCCCTCTCTTTTCTCCCTAACTGGTTCAACAGTTATCAAAATATCAGATGAGTGTTGAGTATGGTTATCTTTGATGGCTGGTGGTGGTTACACGATGAAGGTGGGAGGAGAGAGAGAAGACTAGAAGAAAAAGAACATAGAGAAGTAAAAAGTACATAGGAAGATCAAGAAAAGAAGAGGAAGGAAAGAAAGAAGAAGAATAAGGAGGAAGAAGAAAGGAAAAGTAGAAGAAGATGCGGAAAGAAGATGATGCAGGTGAGCGTAGGTTGGGAAGGTTGCAATTTTCTAGGTTAATGACAATGGTGTTGTGGGTGTTCGAAATTTATACTAAAAGCATACTTTTATGTATTTGTCTTTGACTGATTTATTTATTAGTAAATTTTGTCTTTTTATTTTAATGAGAATTTGTATGAGTAAATGGTTGCATTTTTATTTATTATGTATGTGTGTGTTTTTTATTCTATAAAGCAGACAAGTTGATATGTAGAGTTTAGCTTACACACGAAAGACTTGTTTGCCAATTCTTATAGACTATAAGTTATTATTGTTCACAATCTAGATAGAGTTGGACATGCCATCGGTATGATTGTAGCATGATGTTTTAGCAGGCTTGTTTTGGTTGTAGGAAACGGTATAATTTCGACTTGTAATGCTACTACGTTTTGTGTGTATTGAACATGACCACTTTTGGGTTTATTGTCTTTATGCTAACTATGTAAGACAATTAATATCCAAATGATTATTATGAGTGCTTGTACTCTTAATTATGATATAAATAATAGACACATACATTTAGTGTTTGGCATTTTGATTTACAAACAAGTGAAACCTTTTATAGGTTAATAATCTCATTAAATTGGATGACTATACTGCATGTATAGTGGATATTAGTTTATTGACGGAATCCACGTCCCATAATAGGGATTGATGATATCCCTTTGATGAAGCTTATAAGTTTTGATTATATTAAACCCTGTAAGTGGACTTTGTGTCGACATAACAAATAAGTTAAGTGTAAGGTATCAAGGAATTATCAAGATATCGATTAAATATAGATGTCAGTAATTATTTAATTGATGGATATCTGAGATCTTAACGTGGGGAGATTAAAAAGCATTTAATAATCAAAAGCTAGAAATATTATTTTGAAAATAAGGACAGGGGAGCAATTATAATTCTTTCGTGGACTGAATTGTAATTTATGGAACTAGGATTCTAATTTGGGTCGATTTAGGCTTTCCTATTTCCATAAGAAGCCTATTCCTTATTTCCTTCTTAAGGTCCTTATTGTAGCTTATAAATATGTACTATTGCTCCCTAGGAAGGATAATAAGAGAAATCTCGTTTTTTAAAGCAGAGAGAATTCGCAGAAGAGGCCCACATCCCGGTACGAGTTTGAGCATAAAGGAATACAGTAGAAAGTCATGAGATTTTTGGAATACTGTAAAACTAAGATCAAATCAGAGAGATCTCATATGTATGGTTCTTGAATCATCATCATTTAAAGTTATTTATGCAATAATCTGTGTATAGTATCTAAAGATCCTGGAGACTGCTTCCCAACAATGGGATCAAAGTTATGAAATTAGAAATGGAGTTTATGTACTCTAATTAAGTTTGGGATCTTGCTCAGAGTGCCTTTCCCAATGCACATAGGTGTGTTGTAAATAGATCAACCCATTGCCAACATATTGTTTACGTCGCCAAAGGGGAACATTTCATTGCCAAAATTTTCATTGTTTTTCAGGAAAATTTTTGTTACACTCCAATGTAATTTCGACACCTTTGGCCAATGCAACCTCATTTACGTTAGTAAAATTATATAATTTTATGACTTTTGCCAACACATTGTTATTTGCATTGGTAAAAGGTAACATTTAGGGATGATGTTGGCAAAAAGCGTTAAGGATTGCACAATTTATTGTAGTCTAGTAATGAAAACATCAATGACGATCAATTACTACAAATAGATAGGATTGCTTTTGTAATAAGAGTTTAGCCAGTCTGTCCACTCTAATAAAAACAAGAGAAAAATATATATAAAAAAAATAAAAAATAAGCAAAAATGTTGTGTACAAAGAAGTCTTCAACGACATCTCCCATTGAAAGATGTTGCAAAATGATATTCTATGTAATTAATGTAAAAAGACATTGGGACTAATTTTCTTGTAATAATGTTGATTTTATCGTTAATGATATTGTAACCTGCACTTGCTTGTTTGTTGTCAATTTTAACTTGTAATATCCTATAATATGTGCCAATTTATTTACTCCCCTGCTATATTATTGCTAATTTGATAGATCCGTTCTTAATTTTATTCCAAAAAACATATAGATCATTAACCTTTTCAACTCTATCCAGGATAAAATGGGCAGACCTCTCAGTCATTACCATGGCGCAGACTCTTTACGTGTTAAGGAGTGGATTGATGAGTTTGTATATAAATCTTTTATAGATGGTACCCCGATAGCAAGGCATGATTTCCGCTAAATTCAATTAGCTAAGTGGCCAACAGAGTGTGGAAACTACTTTGCTGAAAGATATATAATGAAAAAAATTGCTGAAACATTGCCACCTACTTAAGATGCTGCAAAAAGAAGGATATTTGATATTATTCAGCCCTGGCATGCGGTTGAGTTTATACACCTATTACAGTCATTTGAAGAATACATACACCCCATATGGGTATAGTTCAGGAGAGAGAAAATGATTGAAAGAATGAGTGTTAGGGAACATATGCTAAACAAGGAACAACTGTTCAACGAGCTCAAAAGAAGAGGATTTCAACCAAATATTATAGATATGGTACATTCCATAGTGAGCACTCTTCCACCAGCATGGCCAGTTCAAGACATCCATGCTAAGCTAAAGCTTAATTTCATGGCCATGAGGGAGTTAGGAGAAATGCTGGAAGAAATCAAGATCGACATTGTAGCAATAAAGGTTTGAGAAGATATAGAGGAAGGACTAAAGAACAACAACATAAATAACTAGAGAAATATTTCATAAGTAAAAATGTACTTTTATGATGAGTGTTTTGATAGTGACAAAGAGTTAGTTACCAGAAACGTAAGACTTTAATAATTATTAACAGAATTCATTTCCCTCCTTTAGGTCCCCCTGCAAACGTCTTCATACGTGGAGTTTCAAAGAGTGCACATGCATATAGGGTTTGATATTGTCTATGTTTTATTTTGTAAATATTAATGATTGTTAATGGTTTAAATGTAAATATTTTGGTTTCCAGGTCATTGGTTTACTAAGTTGTATGATTCATATGAATGTGCATTTTCTATTATAATAAGTGTTATATGAATGCAAAGGCCTTCCTTTACTTAATTGTTTTATTGTGAATTTTATACTTGTTTTAGCTCCGTCAAAATCCATTTACAACTCACTTAAATTACATAAAATCACAAAAATCATAGAAATAGTAAACTTTTATTAAAACTCACAATATCAATGATAATGCCCTTACGTCTCTCTTCTAGAAGATGCTTCTTCCAAATCCAAGGAAGCTGATGCTAGAACAATATTGGGCAGAAGGTGGAAGTGCTAAGGATTTGCCCATATTGAAGGCATTTAACGTGACTAACAAAGATCTCAATTTTACATTTAAGCTCTCTGAATTCCATTTTGATTATGAACTTTGATGTGATTGTAATTTGCTTTACAACAATTGGATTATGATTTCTTGATCTATGTTTTAATTGGATTACTGTCACATAATCTCAATTTTAACAATAGATAGATCCCATGCTTTTCTTATGGGAAAATCATACTCTAAATCTTATTGTTACTTAGAGTTTGTTCTTAGGAGAAAATCAAATTAATTAGATGTTATGCATAATATAACAGATTTGATTCTAAGGCTATTTAACCTCTAGTTGGTAGCCTTTTCCCCCAAAATCTTTTTAATGCTAAACCAATCGCTCCTATAATTCAAGAGCTACACCCTATTTGGTGTATTTCAGGTACTAGACTATCCAAAAGACGAAGAATTTGAATGTTAGTTTTAAAGGATTTTGTTCAATACTTATAGGCTGGAGTGATTTAATTTTACTTTTTTACTTTCCTTTTAGTTTTTTCTTCTTTTTGTGCTCTTTTTAGTTTATGTATTAGTTTATGGATTTTTCTTTTGTATGGTTTTGGATCAAGTATTCACTTTTTTTTTATATTATGTTCGAGCATTTCTTGAAGGTATTCATTTTCAAACTTTTTTTCTGAATATTTTCACATTCATTATTGAATGTACATGCCAACAAGAAAAGGAAAAAGTAAAGTATATACTTTTGCTTTGTATACCTTTCTTAGGACATATTTGTATAATACTTTTCTACGGAAAAGGGGAAGGTTTTTTTTTTCGGAGAAATCATTTTCAATACATTTGGTGCATTATAAATTCTCGGAACTACTTTTCCGCCATGTCAAACTTTTCCTTAAAACGATTGGAAACGAAATTCCTGTATATACAGGGGACTATTTGGTTGAATTGTAATTGATATTTCCATAGTTTTCTATCAAATTCAAGCATTTATTTCTTAATTAGTAAATGTTGGCCAAGTGGGTCCAGACCAATTGGGTTCAATGTCTTGGGTAGTTTCCCTAATTGTATTAGGAATTTCCTATTTGTTAAAAAGTAGTTTCTTAATAGGATTAGAACTTTCCTTTCTCTAATAATAGAGTTTTTGGAAGATAAGGAAGTGATGATTATATATATAATATAATATGTAACCTCAGATATAGGTTGAGATTCCAAGGCGGTGGATTCACAAATTGGAGGAGAACCTAGTAGAAATTAGTTTCCTATAGACGTAGGCATCTTTGCCGAACCATATAAATCTGTTGTCTTTTTGTATGGTTGATTGTTGATCTTAGTTACTTATGCACATGCGCACAATGGTGGTGTCATATCCACAACAAGTGGTATCAGAGCCTGGCTAGAGTCTCCTAGGGCTTGATGTTGTGTGCTTAAGAAGATTGACGGAGTGAATCCTCATCAAAGGATTAGTATCATTATTTTCCGAAACAGAGACAAAGAGGGATTGACTGCGATCTCTCTGTTGGCCATTATCGGAGAAGAAGAAAGTATTTGGGGTTCTCGGGTTTGGCTGGGATCAAAGGAAGAAGGGTTAATTGCTGCCTCACGGGATCTTGGAGAATAAGGAGCTTGTCCAGCTGCATGGAAAAAAAAAAACTCACTAGTCAACCTGCAGTCGCCGTGATCGCCACTCCACGTCGGTCGCAGTTCGTCGTCGCTTCCACCGCTGGTCTCCATCCCTCTCGTCGAAGCTTATCACTGCTGCCGAAGTAGACGGGGGCTTGAAGTTTCATTGGTTTACTACTCGGTTACAGAGCAGAGAGAACCAAAAAAGGAGGAAGAAGGCAATGTTTTAGGGCCTAGGTCGGTTCTAGGTCGGGTCAAACCCGACCTGTGATAGAATGCAGCCAGTTTAAGAAGCAGGTGCAATTTTGGTTCGAGTCGAGGTCAACCTGACCATTTGTAGCAGTCCAGCCCACAACAGCAAGTACTGATGCTAGCATACGTCAGCGGATTGTACGGTCACAAGCAGATTTGATTGGATTAACAAATAGAATTTTGTTTCTATGATATCTTGATCATCCGATGTCCGATCGGAGATCCGTTTGCTCCTACAGACTCATTTCGAGTAGATCTACGAGTTTGTGGAAAAAAAAATTGGTTGTTTGATGGTGAAAGAGGAGTTTGACCAAATCAGAGCCAGAAAACCGTTTGTACGATATCGAAGCCATCCGTGGTCGGATTTCAGATCTGTTTCTTCCAACGTGCTTATGGTGACAAGATCTACAACTTGATGTAGGAGCAGGAGTTAAGGTTAGTGTTAGTTGTTTGTTTATTCTGTTACTTAATTTAATTAAGATGGAGAACAACACTGTGAACACTACCATGGTTAAGCTCAATCATTCCAATTGGTTGATCTGGAAATCGAAGATGGAGGACATCCTCTAGTGTAAAAACCTCATGATCTCATTGAGGGGGATAGTGCCTGACTAAATGATATGCAAGATGCAGAATGGAACAAGTTGCATATAAAAGCGATTGGTCACATCAGACAGTGGGTTGATAACAGTATATTTCACCATATGTCTAATGAAACCAATGCACATACCCTTTTGGAAAAAGGTAGAAGCAAGGTATAAGAAAAAGACTACAGTGAACAAAACCTTTTTTTATCAGAAAGCTTGTAAACATGAAATTTAAGGATGGTGGTCAGATCGAAAACCACATCAATGAGTTTTAAAGTATGGTTAATCAGTTAGCCACAATGAAGATGGTCCTTAATGATGAGATGAAAGCTTTGTTGATTCTAAGTTCTTTGCCGAACACATGGGAGATATTGGTTATTTCCGTAAGCAACTCTGCTCCAGATGGTGTGTTGTCCATCAGTTAGGTTACCAGTAGTTTACAGAATGAAGAAACTAGAAGGAAAACCACATGGACAAAGAATGCACAGGCCTTTGTTACTGAAAATAGGGGGAGGAGTAAGAGTAGAGACTAACGGAGGGTCATGGCAAGTCTAAAGGTGGATCACAGATCGGGAAAAACTCTGTGAAATGCTTTTTCTGTGGCAAGATGGTCCACGTCAGGAAAAATTGTTTTTCTTTGAAGGAACAGAAAGGATTCAAAAATGATAAGAAGAATGACAGTGATAACACTACAACTACTTTGGGATAAGAAGTAGTGAAGCTTGCCGGTGATAATGATGAGTGTCTGAGTGTTGTAGACGATCATGTTGAGTGGGTTATTGACACAACAGCATCTTACCATGCTACTCCTTGTAGGGAGATGTTCACGACGTACAAAGTGAGTGACTTTGGTACTGTGAAGATGGGCAACACGAATCATTCAGAGATTGTTGGTATTGGTGATGTCTGCATTAAAACTGATATTGGTTGCACAATTACGCTGAAAAATGTGTGACATGTTCTTGATCTGCAGTTGAATCTGATTTCCGGAATTGCATTGGATCATGTAAGTTATGAGAATTACTTCGGAAATGGTAAATGGAAATTCACTAAAGGGTCTTTGTTATTGTGAGAGGGAAAGCGGGTATTACGCTTTACAAAACACATGTGAAATTGTGTAAAGATGTGTTGAATGCTGTTCAAGACAGTTCTTCTTCGAATTTGTGGTATAAAAGACTTGGTTATATGAGTGCGAAAGGCCTGCAGATGTGAAAGGCCTGCAGATGTTGGCAAAGAAGGATTTAATTCATTGCTTCAAAGGTATATCCTTTAACTCTTGTAATTATTATTTGTTTGGCAAATAGCATAGGGTTATGTTCTTTTCGACATCGACATTGAAATCTAATGTATTGGATTTGGTATATTTTGATGTTTGTGATCCTACGAAAGTAGAATCATTGAGTGGCAATAAGTTTTTGTCACATTTATCGATGATGTATCTAGGAAAGTCTGAGTTTATGCATTGAAATCAAAGGATCAAGTGTTTCAGATTTTTCAACTGTTTCATGTCAAGGTTGAAAGAGAAACATGTAAACTCTTGAAATATCTCCGCACAAATAATAGTGGTGAGTACACGTCCAACCAGTTTAAAAGCTACTGCTTGAAGCATGGCATTCGATATAAAAAAATAGTTTTTGGTATTCCACAGCACAATGGTGTGGTAGAGTGAAAGAATTGCACTATTCCTGAAAAGATGAGATACATGATGAGATTAGCACGGTTTCCTAAGTCATTATGGGGTGAAGCTGTTTTGACTGCTGGTTATTTGATTAATAGATTTTTCTCAGTTTTTTTTTGAATTTTGATCTTTCAAAGAGAAGATGGATAGGTAAAAATGCTTCTTATTTACACTTAAAGGTATTTGGGGTGTAAGGCATTTACACATGTACTAAAGGAGTAGCATTCAAAGTTGGATGATAAGGCAGTGAGTTGCATCTTTCTTGGCTATGGTGGAGATAAGTTTGGTTACAGGTTATAGGATCCAGAAAAGAGAAGGATTATCAGAAATAGGGGTGTGCTTTTCCGTAAAGATTAGTTCTTTCGAGATATTGAGAAGATTGATAAGTCTTTTAAAACAGTTGATGGAGTGGTTGATCTCACACCAACTCCTTCTCCGATGCAGACTATAGGTGGAGAAGGTAGACAAAATAATCCGGATCATGATGAGGCACAGGGGTTGCTAGATGATGAAGGTATTGAGTAGGGAGAGTTGTAGTCTCCTCGGTTAGAAACCACAGAACTTCAAGCTAGGAGGTCTATTTGAGAGCGTTAACTATTAAGTAAATATTTTGCATCCGAATATATTTTGCTTACTGATGAGTGGGAGCTAGGGAGCTTCTGAGAATCAATGACTCATGATAATAAAGATGAGTGGATGTAGGCTATGTAGGATGAAATGAGTTCATTGAAGAAGAACAAAACTTATGAGTTGGTGCAACTTCCTAAAGATAGGAATGTTTTGAAAAGTGAATGGGTGTTCAAGTTAAAAAAGGATGAGCATGGAAAACTGGTGAAGCACAAAGCACGGTTAGTGGTAAAAGGCTTCGCACAGACGAAGGGTATCAATTTCAATGATGTTTTCTCTCCTATTGTGAAGATGACTTCTATTAGAGTTGTCTTGGGTCCAGCTGCTGGCATGGACCTTGAGCTTGAACAGATGGATATAAAGATTGCATTTCTTCATGGTGACTTGAAAGAAGAGATCGGTATAACTTAACCAGAGGGGTTTGAGGTAAAAGGAAAAGAATATATGGTTTGCAAGTTGAAGAAGAGTCTCTATGGGTTGAAGCAAGCACCGAGACAGTAGTACAAGAAGTTTGGTTCATTTAAGTTGAGTCATGGGTACCGGAGGATAGCTATAGATCATTGTGTTTATGTTTGTCGATTTATCGATGGCAGGTTCATCTTCTTTCTTTTGTATATAGATGATATGCTGATAGTTGAAAAGGATAATAAGTTGATTGGCAAGTTGAAAGAGGAGATGTTAAAGTCGTTTGACACGAAAGACTTAGGTTCCGCACGAACGATATTGAGCATGCAAATACGTCGTGATATTTGCTCCAAGCAGCTGTGGTTGTCACAGGAGAAATATGCTGAACGAGTACTTGAGCAGTTCAACATGAAGAATGCTAAGCTAGTTAGTATGCCTCTAGCCAGTCACTTCAAACTAAGCAAGCACTTGTGTCTTACTACAGATACAGAAAAGGAACGAATGGCATGTATTCTTTATTCCTCTGTTGTGGGGAGTTTTATGTATGCCATGGTTTGCACACGGCTAGACAATGCTCATGCTGTGGGTTTAGTGAGTAGATTTATATCTAAACCTGGAAAAGAGCATTGGGAAGCAGTGAAGTGGGTCTTTAGGTATTTGAAAGGTACTTCCAAGTTGTGCTTATGTTTCGGAAGCTCGAACCAGTGGTGGAAGGTTATACTGATGCTGATTTTGTAGGCGATTTTGATCGTCGATTGTTGATTTCTGGTTATTTATTTACTTTCGTAGGGGGAGCTATCTCCTACCAATCGAAGTTGTAGAAGTGCACATCATAGTCTATAATTGAAGCTGAATACATATCTGTTAATGAAGCAGGAAGAGAGATCATAGCTGCTAATGAAGCGGGGAGAGAGATGCTTTGGTTAAAGAGATTTCTTCAAGAACCAGGTTTGAAGCAAGAAGAATATGTAGTTTACTATGACAGTTAGAGTGCTATGGATTTCAGTGAGAATGTTACATATTATGGTCGCATAAAGCACGTTAATGTTAAGTATCATTGGATTCGTGAGGTGATCGAGAAGAACTTTATGAAGCTGGAAAAGATTCACTCGGACAATAATCCCTTGAACATAATGACAAAGGTTGTGTCTAAGGGAAAGCTGGAACTGTGTTCGGAGTTGGTAGGGCTGAACTCCCTGTAAGGGGTTCAGGGCGTCTTGCCCATGGTCTGAAGGGGGAGATTGTTGGCCAAGTGGGTCCAGATCAATTGGGTTTAATGTCTTAGGCAGTTTCTCTAATTGTCTTAGGAATTTCATGTTTAGTAAACGGTAGTTTTTTTATTAGGATTAGGATTTTCCTTTTTCTAAGAATAGAGTTCTTGGGAGGTAAGGAAGTGATAATTTTATATATGATGTAATCTGTAATCCAAGACATAGGCTGAGATTCCAAGGCTGTGGATTCACAGATTGGAGGAGAACTACGTAAATCTCTTGTCTTCTTGTGTGGTTGATTGTTGATCTTGATTACTCACGCATACACATGCACAACAATGGTGTCATATCCACAACAGTAAATACTTATGTTGTTCTCTATCAAAATATTTGCCCTCAACAGTGCAACCTGCTTTTTACTTGTTCTAATTTGAATGATAGAAGAGGCATTTTCCTCTAGAAATGTATTATTGCCACATTTAATTGCCACATTTAATGCTTACCTTAGGCCCTGCATTACAGCATCCCACAACTCACTCTTGAGTCAAAAGTAATGTTGTTGTTTGGGAAAAAGGATTTAACAATATCCGCCATTTTTCATTATGGTAGAGTCAATCCTTTTTCCTAACCTATATTTTTCTTAGAATCTTTAATAGTTGAGTCGCATTATAGAGCCTCACAATTTTGTATATGTAGGTCTTAAGATGTCAGGTCAAGCATTCGATTAAATCTCGAAAAGCGAGAGTGTGTGTGAGTCCTCTTTCCAACTTAGAACGATCATTCATGTCTCTGCAATCCTTCCACTCATTTTCTCCCTTTTTTATCTACTCTCTCAAATTCCAAAAGGGTCACCTTTTGAGACAAACTTGGCCACCCTCCACTAGCGCATTAGGCTTTCGTCTGCAATATTATCTAAATTCGGAATCCAACAATAAGGGCTTGTTTGTTAACAGGAAATACATATCTATTAATCAACATCATGTGCATTCGTTACGTATGTGGATTTGAAGGGCTTGTAATGAATTTATACAATGTTGTTTCATACACTTGACACGTATATCAAGCATTATAAAATGATTCAACCAGCAATGAATGAAACCAGAGAGAAGCTGTCAACAAAATAGATGGAGATAAGAGTACCTGACTTTTCTGGAGAATGGGCCATGAGGGATAGCCAATAGGGATTTGCAATAGAGAGAAGAGGGGATTGGGGTTTTTAAGAGAGGGGAGAGATCCAAAGGGGGGCGCGCTGTGGTCTGCCCTTACCCTACCCTACCTTTATAAGTCACAAAATGGGGTCTAAGCCTAAGTAGTCTGGCCAAACCCCTTGATGAGCCTGCGCTAGCTTGTTCTCATATTTTCGGGCAAAACTGTCAGTTAAACACCCACTTTGACCCCCTTAACATGTGTTGAATATGTCCTAAAGCTTCTTTCATTCTTACACTTCCCAGAAAAAGGTTCATAGCCCACTAGCCCACTCCAGAAAGATCAAGGCACTACTGATTTAGAAAGCGAAGTGCATATGGTGAAGATTTGTGAAACGTGTCCCACTTGGACACCACATGCTCTGCCGACCTTGTTCCCCTTAGCAACTATAAACAGAGCAAAGGGTCATTTGCAACATACAAGTGAAGAAGTGAAGAATCACATACATAAGCACAATTGAAGTGCATGTGTAGTAAGTGAGAGGTCCTTTGGAGAGAGTGAGGGTCTTTTGAGTGAAAGTATAGTGCGTCTCTTCTTGTAAGAAGTGTAAGAGCTAAGGTATCATTGTGTAATTTGTGTGTGGCTAGTAAGCCTTAGAGTAATGTATTAGTGGGTATTGCTTGTAAGCACTATAATAGTGTAATTGTGTAAATTTTATAAAGTGTGTTCTTCTTGTTCTTCTTGTAATTGATATTTATAAAATTTATAATTAGAAGTTGTAACAAAGTGGGTATTAGAGCCATCTTCCAACAAATTGGTATCAGAGACAGGTTCCACTTACAAGTAGAGATGGCCTCAAGCTTGGTTCAACCTCAAAACCTGAATATGAGGAAGGAGAACTATGAGAACTGGAGTATCCAGATGAAGGCATTATTTGGATCGTAGGATCTATGGGAGATAGTCACTAATGGATACATGGAACCCACTGTGGTGGAAGAAGTTGCCTACACCACTGAGCAGAAGACTTCACTCAAGGATCAAAGGAAGAAAGACAAGAAGGCTTTGTTCCTACTCTATCAAGGTGTAAATGAATCAACCTTCGAGATGATCGTAGAAGCGACATCAAGAAAGAAAGCGTGGGAGACTCTTAGCACAATCTTTAAAGGAGTTGATTGGGTCAAGAGAGTTCGTCTGCATACTCTTGGGGTAGAGTTTGAAGTTGCTCATATGAAAGAAGGTGAGAGTATCTCTAACTATTTCTCCTGATTGCTAGTAATAGTTAGTTAATTAAAGAGAAGTGGAGAAAAGATAGAAGATATCAGAATTGTAGAAAAAGCCTTATGATCCCTCACAATCAAGTTTGAACATGTGGTTGTGGCTATTAAGGAGTCAAAAGACTTAGAGACTGTCACGACCCGAGCCCAGAAGTCGGGGGTTAGCGAAAAGCTAAACCGGTGACACACGTACTCCTGTGCACGTGCATCCAAACCCAGTCCAGATGCACACACACAAGGGATCTAACACGTGCGAACTAAGCGTACGCGGAAGCTGTACATATCATAGCAAGCAACAAAGGAAAATAGCGGAAGCCAAAACAAATGCGGAACGGAAAAGAGAAAGATAAATACAATACTGGAAAACCAAAGACAAGTCTGAGCACACGACAAAATACAGATGTACAAATATACAGAGTACAAAGTGCCACATACAAGATCCCCAAAAACCAAAACTCAAAACAAAAGGCCATGGATATGCATGCACGCACTTGGCAGAAGTGATCAGGCCCACTCTGCCAAACCGGAGGGCGCCTCTACACTCGGCCCTGCAGCCTCCTTGACCGCCGGGGAGCTGGGCAAGGGATCTGTGCCTGCAACACCACAGACAACACAAATGAATACAACGATCCAGCAAATATAAGTAACAGGGGTGAAACACTCATAGTATCAAATAGAATAAGGACAGAATAGTAATTTCAGAGTTTCATCTTAGTATGCTAAGCAAATCGTGCATAGAAGTAAAGCATGATAATTGAATCAAAGCAGAGAAATACTGAACTAAGTGGCTACTACGTTAACCATATTCTCTCCAGTAGAGAGCAGAGCAGAGCAGAGGAGAACACCACTGACCGGGCCAAGGGTACAAGTGGGTCTCTGTTTCCTGGGTTCCGGGGTCCCAAGACAAAGCGACACTGCAGTTACAGAGATACAGAGGTCTAAGCCAAAGGTAACCCCGTCGGGCATCCTAGGGCTGAGGCTGAGTAGAGCCAGACTAATACCAATCAAATCAAATCCATAGAAAGGGAGATTATCCTCTTTGGACTCACCGATGACAAAGACCGGATCTTATCCTCACGTATTAACCTCTGGGCAGATCCACCAGGGAATACCCACAACCAGAGATAGACAAAGCCAACAAAGCATATGTATTAAGTCAAAGCACAGCATAGATCAAAGCTTAGTGCAGAACGAAGAATAAAACAGATATACAGAACGAAAGCAAAATGACTGCGGAATGCATATACATAGATTGGCAGAACAGAAGGCAAAACTATAAACAATATGCAGTGCATCTCAGATTAGTACGGAGTCAAGGTTCATTACAAGCCAGCCCTAATATAGTTATTCACTGTCACTAACCGTGCATGTTGATGTAGTTTTAAGTTAGTCAATGCACCGTTGCCATCAAAGTGTTGCAATGTAATCTTTGCGTGCACTGACGTCCCTTAAACCAACATCCATGGGGAGGTGCTTAACAGTGATTAACGCTCACATGAATAAGTCACAGCCTAACAGACTCTTCATGCGATCCAAAGAATCCATTGGGCCGGTTTACATGGGTGGTTAACCTGTATTTGAGCCCTACAA
Source organism: Sextonia rubra (assembly GCA_037013555.1). Classification (NCBI taxonomy): domain Eukaryota; kingdom Viridiplantae; phylum Streptophyta; class Magnoliopsida; order Laurales; family Lauraceae; genus Sextonia; species Sextonia rubra. The sequence goes on from JASUAD010000011.1 coordinate 17,396,368, forward strand.
GTCTCACCATTATCCTAAGTTATATTTCAGAATTGCCATGCCTAATGGTTTAGCCATGAGGGACCTATGGTTGAGCCGAAGACATCTTACGCGCTCGTCGTAATATGCACTATGGCTTCACCTTGGTTCCATTCAAAACACAGCTAAACTGATCATCATCCACCTCTGATCTGATACCTCTTTCGGCTGAGCTACAGTCAGTCTACGGCTTAGCCGTAGACCAATCCACGGCTTAGCCGTAGCAATTCACGGCTTAGCCGTAGCCACACCGTAGGAGTACTGTATTGGAAAAGTTTCGACTGATCAGAGATTTAATTCACGGCTGGGTTACGGTTGGGTCACGGCTAGCTTACGGCTCAGCCGTAGGACAATTTACGGCTCAGCCGTAGCCTAGCCGTAGAACAAAATCAAAATTTCAAGTCTCTGGAACACGAGCCGTAGAAAGTTACGGCTTAGCCGTACAATACAGAACACGAATTCAGGATAGTTACAGAAACTGAATTTCGGTACAGAAGCTTAACAAAACAAGCTACAAAGGTTCCAAATTCACCAAAATTGGCTGTAAAACATTCTATACAAAGAATAAGAATGAAGCAAAGCAATCAAACAAAACACCCATATGTGTTATCAAAGCCTGTACTTATACTTGCCTCAAACTCTATCAATCCACTGAATCAAGCTCCAAATCAACTAAAATCAAAACAAATCAAAGAAATAAACCATGCATGAGATGTAGACACAGCATAGAGAAAGAGAGGTGCAATTGGAGATGAAGAAGAAAGAGCTTTGGAGAGAACCCACTTACCAAAGCCACAGATAGAGATGAGAGAGAAGAGGAAACCCAAATCAAAACAAGGAATCCAAATCCTCAATCGAGCAAGAGAAGGGAAGAAGAGAGAGAGAGAAAGAGAGAGAACGTGGAGCTCCTGGAGTCTCCTTCTTGCATGCAGTCGATCAAAGGAATGAGCAAGAGAGAGAGAGACACCTGGAAGCTGACTTATATATATAGGTTTTGTAGTTTAGATCAAAGTCCGAAGAGTTTATACTAATTACAGTTCCAGTCACGCGAAGGTCCAACTTCTCCAATTGACTCCAAACGGATCTGACACAGTTACGGAAAATAATGAGCTCAACAAAATACACATGCTGACACCAAGATGATGCAAAGATGATGCAAGCAAAGCAAAAGCAAAATTACGAAAAAGGGCTTAGAACTACCTATTCCAGGTCAAAGGTTGCTCAACTACCTATCCAAGGCCCAAAACCAAGTCCAAAAGAATAAAACAACCGGAACACACACTAATGAGCCACTGATCCGGCTCAAAGGGGATCGGAGTGTTACAGAGACTCTCTCAATTGAAGAATTAATGGGATCACTTCAAGTCCATGGGCAACGTATGCAAAAGAATTATAGTTCTATAATCTTAGAACAAGCATTAGAGTCAAAATTGACTCTAAGTGCGAAAACTGGAAGAGGACTAGTAGCTCAAACAATAATCGTGGAAGAGGTAGATGGGGAGCAAATCCTCAAAGTCAAGTGCAAAATCAATCTAGAAGGACCAACAATCATAGAAAAGAAGCAGGCTGAGGAAGATTCTCACGTGGTCGTGGTAATTCAAGAAGTTTCCAATGTTACAACTACAACAAATTTGGACACTATGCTTCGGATTGCTGGAGCAACTCGTAGATCGAGAGGAGCGCTCTAACTTTGTAGAAGCAAGTGATCAAGAAAGAGTAGTCTCCACAGTACTTATAGCACAAGAAGAAGGTTATGACCAGGAGAACGTATGGTACTTAGACGACAGCGCAAGCAATCACATTGTGGGAGGAAAGAACTCTTTAAAGAGCTTACGGAAGATGTCAGTGGCAAAGTAAGTCTCATAGACTCATTAAAGCTTTTCGTACAATGTAAGGGAAAAATTAACATTTATTAAAAAGATGGAGTGCCTGCATATATCTCTAATGTGTTTTATGTACCCAACATGTAAAGTAACATCCTCAGTATTAGGCAACTCCTAGAGAAGGGGTATGTAATACACATGGAGAATCTCTCTCTTTCTTTAAGAGATATACATGGGAGGCATATAGCAAGAGTCCAAATGGCGAAGAATTGCATGTTCCCACTCCATCTAAACACATGAATCATGGAAGTGGCATCTTCAATTGGGCATCTCTACTTTAATGGGCTTAGGCTATTACCCATTGCAAATATGGTGCATGGTTTGTCAACCATTGAAAAGGCTATGCATGTATATGAGGCATGCACACTTGGCAAGCAACAAAGAAACTCATTTCCAGTAGGAAAATTATGGAGAGCTAAGGCACCGTTGCAGTTGGTTTACATAGATATTTGTGGACCATTGGAGACCTTCTCTTAGAGGCAATAGATACTTCATCACTTTTATTGATGACTATAGTAAAAAGCTTTGGGCATTCTTTATCAAAGAGAAGTTTGTTGCCTTCACAACCTTCTAGAATTATAAAGTCCGTGTTGAAATAGAAAAGGGCTATAAAATTAAAATCCTCAAATCTGATAGAGGTGGAGAATACACCTCAAAAGAATTTCAAGAATATTATAAACAGCAAGACATTAGACAGCAGTTTACAACTGCTTACACACCACATCAGAATGGAATAGTGGAAAGGAAAAACTGCACCATCCTCAATATGACGAGGACTTTATTTAAAGAAGAAGGTTTACCAAAAGAATTTTGGGCAGAAGCAGCTGCGTGTACTACCTACTTGCTCAATAGATGCCCTACGAATAGTGTTAGGAACAAGACACCACAAGAGGAGTGGAGTGGCGATAAACCAAGTGTAGCACACCTAAGAATTTTTGAGTGTGTTGCATATGCCCAAGTACCAGAGGCCAAGAGGAAGAAACTTAATGATCGTGGAGAAAAGTGTATCTTTATTGGATACAGTGAGGAGTCTAAAGCCTACAAACTCTATAATCCACTTACTAAAAAGGTGGTAGTAAGTAAAGATGTAGTATTTAGTGAAAAAGAAGCATGGAAATGGAAAGAAGAAGCCATAGTTCAAGACAAGCCTCTTGAAATGGAGGAGCAAGATACACACCCTCAAGTCCCTAAAAGCCCATAACAAAATGTTGTAACACCTTCATGTGCAACATCATCTAGTCAAAGAAGTCCAGAAGGACAAGAAGCATCATCCTCAAGTAGTTCATCTGCTCGAAGCTCTTCCTCATCCATAACTCCAATCAAAATGGGAAGCATCAAAGATATCCATGAAGAAACTAAAGAGACTAACCTTTTATGTTTCTATGTTGACCATGAGCCTCTTAACTTTGAAAAAGCAGTCAAAGAAGATCATTGGAGAATAGCCATGGAAAAGAGATTCACGCCATCAAGAAGAACGACATGTGAGAGCTTACAACACTCCCTTCAGGCCAAAAAGTTATTGGAGTCAAGTGGGTGTACAAAATCAAGCGCGCAATTAATGAAGAAATTGATCGATACAAGGCACGACTCATAGCTAAAGGCTAAAAGCAAAAGCATGGCATGGACTATAAAGAAGTTTTTGTTCTTGTTGCTCGACTTGATATGGTAAGAATGCTAATCTCTCTAGCAGTTTATCATAGTTGGAAAATCTATCAACTAGATATTAAATCAGCATTCTTAAATGGCATACTTGATGATGAAGTGTATGTAGAATAGCCCCAACGCTTTATAGTAGAAGGAGAGGAGCAAAATGTATACCACTTAAAGAAAGCTTTATATGGGTTGAAACAAGCCCCACAAGCATGAATGCTCGCATAGAAAGTTATCTACAAGATAATGGCTTTTCCAAATGACCATACGAGTATGTAGTCTATATAAAGAGAAATGCTCATGGAGAAATGCTCATAGCATGCCTCTATGTACTATTCACCAGGAACAGTCCACAAATCTTTGAAGAATTCAAGCATGCTATGTTCATGGAATTCGAGATGACTGACTGTGGACTAATGTCCTTCTTTTTGGGTATAGAGATCAAGCAACAGTCGGATGACATTCTCAACTCATAGAAACAATATGCAAAAGAAATCCTTGAGAAATTTAGAATGAGCAATTGCAATGTTGTAAGCACGTCGGTAGCAATGGGCCTAAGATTGACAAAAGAAGGAAAAAGGAAGAGATGTTAATCCGACACTATTTAAAAGCTTGATCGGAAGCTTAAGGTATCTTACGATCATAAGCCCAGTTGTCTATGGTGTTGATCTTTGAAGCCGATATATGGAAAGACCAAAGGACTCTCATTGGGTTGCAGCCAAAAGAATCATAAGGTACATTGAAGGCACCGTAGATATGGGTCTTTTCTATCGCAATGAAGTGGAATTATATGGATATTCGGATAGTGATTGGGGAGGTGATCAAGATGAAAGAAAGAGCACTACAGGATATGTGTTATATCCAGGAATGACAACTTTTACATGGGTATCTAAGAAGTAAAGTATTATGGTCTTATCCACATGTGAAGCTGAGTATGTCGCAGCATCAACAGCAGTCTATGAAACAATAAGGTTGAGAAACCTCTTTGATGAATTCAATCATTCGTAAGATGAATCCACAAATATATATGTGGATAACAAGTTTGCCATCAAACTCGCAAAGAATCTAATATAGCATGGAAGGAGCAAGCACATTTATATTAGATTCCACTTCATAAGGGATCATGTAAAGTAAATGACAGTAAAGGTAGAGTATTGTAGTACTACAAAATAAGTGGCAGACATCTTCACCAAGGCTTTGCCACCAGACACGTTCACAAAACTAAGAGAAAAGCTTGGTATGAAGATAGTTCCGGTTTGAAAAGAATAAGATCAGTGTTTAAGGGGAAGTAATGTCAGTCAAACACCCACTTGAACCCCTCAACATGTGTTGAATATGTCCTTAAGCTTCTTTCATCCTTGCACTTTCCAGAAAAAAGTCTTCATAGCCGACTAGCCCACTCCAGAAAGATCAAGGCACCGCTCTTCTAGAAACCGACAGTGCATATCATGAAGATTTGTGAAATCTGTCCCACTTGGACACCACATGCTCTACCGACCCTGTTCCCCTTCGCAAGTATAAATAGAGTAGTAGGGTCATTTGCAACATACAAGTGAAGAAGTAAAGAATCACACACGCAAGCACAAGTGAAGTGCAAGTGTAGTAAGTGAGAGGTCCTTTGAAGAGAGTGAGGGTCCCTTGAGTGAAAGTATAGAAAGCTAAGGTGTCATTGTGTTCTCCTTGCAATTGGTATTTATAAAATTTATCCTTAGAGTTGCAACAAAGTGGGTATTAGAGCCATCTTCCAACAAAAACATGAAAATGTCTTCCGAGAAACTGAAAATATTCACAATTTAAGTACACTTGACCCAAACAAGCAAATGGGGAGCTCAATATGAGAATATATTTACTTTTTTTTATTGGATCTCAATTTTCGAGTGCAATTTCAATTTACATCATACGATTGTGGGATTTAGTTGTTCTGAATTGTGGATGACAGGTCATTTGTAGAATACATGACTCCTCCAACTATCCTTGAATGGTTTAAAACTATATCTGCTCAAAATTTAAAATACATGAATGAAAAGTTACATGAAAATGTAGAAGCAAGGGCTAGTTTGTCACTTTTCAAGTCTTCGATGATTGTTGGGTACACATGAAATTCAATTCCTTTTGCTTTACTCGCTTCGATGCCCGCTTTGAGTTAGCTATGTGCATACCCGTGGGTAGTTGGAGCTTCGGTCCAACCACAACCCTTTAAATCATGTCAATTTGGCCATTTTTATAAGCCAGCCTCGATGAGAGAAATTTGCATGATGGGATCGTGTGGTCCCCAATTGAACAATGAAAAAGAAAGTTAAAAGGGAAGAAAGGATTTCAAGTACATTGAGAGAGAAATCCCCCGGAGGAATGCTCTGAAGGTTCCCAACACCTTTGGGTGGAGCAAGGATAAAGCGGCGGTAGCTCCAAAGCTTCCTCCTTGTACTGCAGGTAGCCGCCGCCTCCTTTTTTGTGTTTATCATCCCCCTAAATGAGCTTAAGAGAGGCTTTTATAGTCTTAAGAGGCCTAGGAGTGGCCTAACCCACTTTTCCCACATTCTCCTCCCCCACTTTCACCACTAATCACCACTAAAAAGTGAGTTTTGAAGGTTGGAGTCGGAAGTTGTGGGATCATACCTTTTTGCCACCGAGGGTTGCAGGAATTTCCTTCCGACCATTGGAAGTGAAATGCATCGTAACTTCCTATAACTACTAATTTTATTTACATGCATTCATGGTAATCAATTTAAAACAATAAATTTATATATGCAAGAAAAATAAATGAGAATATATTGCATATTACAAAATTTGTTGGTCTAAATATTGAATATAAAAGATCAAATATAAGTTTCAAATTACATTCTAGTTATCATTTTAAAATTGCTGATTTCAAATGTCATGCATAATTACTTTATTAAAATTAGATCTACCGATAAATTAGTTGAGAATGCAAACAAAATGAGATGACTTAGCAACTTGGTCCTTCATCAAAATTAGATGACTCGTCAAGTGTCCACTAAGAAAGTTTTTCAACCATCCTTTGCAATATTGGTCCAGCTTTCACTTTCAACAAGAAGTCTGCACCAACTTTTGTAGTTGTTTTTTCTTTCTGTTGTGATAATGGAAAATTTTCCATTTATTGCCAAGGAAGCATGGGTGGGCCTACATATAAGATTCATGGCCCAATTGCCCCAATTAGACTCGGGTCCTTTTCCAAAACACATTATATATAATTTTGGGTCCACTTCCAAAATCAATATGAGAGTCTTACGTGTCTGCCTACGAGATTCACATGAAAATCCTGGTTTTGACCCCAAAATCCAACAACCTGGTTGGGCCAGTCTACCTCAAACGAAAATTATGGGTTAGCAACTACTTGGACTCTTTCCCAATTTTTTAGATTTTACCACATTAAAAATTCTTTGTGTCTATTGAGTAATTGGTATGTGATTTTGGAGATATATATATATATATATTTATATATTTGATGACGTAGGGTATTCCTCGTCAAGGTAGTGTTCGGACTTTTGGCCTCTAGCCTAGGGATTACCCGATTTTAATGAGTAAGGACTATTTCCTACATATATGGCCGCACAGATAATGGCTTATAGTTTGGAATCTTCATATATACAGAGTAGCTTGGCTTGTATTTTTAGCATCCATACATACCACACGAGATTAGAAAAGAGGTGAAAAAAGGCAATTGAGAAATTGATTTAAACTGTACAGGGGTTTGGAATAGAGCTACAGTTCACATTTAAATGCCAAGACCCAAGAGGTCAAGGTTTGTTGGTTGGATTCTTTTATTGAGCAAGGCTTATGTGAGCAGGTGTGTCAGTATATTTGATTTGCATAATTTTGCTCGTTAAATTGCAAGAAATCTGTAGCCTAGATCTAGAGGCCCATTGCGTAAGGCAACTTGAAGGTTCCAGCTCTTTGGAATGCTCAAAAATCTGTGAGCTCACCTACTCCCATCGGATGGCCAACTTTCACTCTTTTTCTTGGCATGGCCAACTCTCACATTTTACTCTCCAGGAAATTATGTTTAGCCTTGTGAAATGCGAAGCTTTGGATTGACATCTGCTTCGTATGTTAGATAAGACAATGAACGGTATTGATTTTTTTTTCTCTTGGAAACTGTTTGATGCAATTTAATTTCTAAAAATTTTCAGACTATAAATTTCTATAAGTAGTAAAAAATAAACAGCCAAAAGTGAATATTCAAAAATGAAATTCAAATAACCTCTCTTTTTATATTAAAAAGGAAAGATGAGAAATGAATACTTACGAGTTACCCTAGTAATTTAAATTTTAAGAAAGCAAATATCATGTCTACATTGTTGCCAAATACATCTCATGGTTACCTAATATCCTTCACCCCTCAACTCTTTAAAATTCCTTAGGTGGCATGGATCTCATCTGACACGAATTCAGTTTGAATGCAATCTAATGGAAACATTTCAATGGAAAAATCCAATGAGAAAAGGTGATTAAGAGATACCATTCAAACAGGAAACTTGACAAAGCTAGTGAAGGCGTCCAACATAGACATAATCACACCCGGGCCCAATTTAGATTAATAATGGAGCGATGAGATCCAACGTTCAGCTTGACAAGGGGAATACACAGTGCAGATGTAAAAGTGCTCTCTGATCATCTTATATCATTTGTCTTCTTTAATAAATATAACCTCATATTAAGCATAATAAAAAAGCAGCACTAAAATATGGAAAGCTTTTTATTTAATATGATAGCAGCAGGAAGTCCTTACATGCAATATTTGATACTACTGGAGAGGACAAATGCCATCAACTGTTAAAATAACTAATTAACTCATCCATGCAATGCTCACTTCTTTCCTTCCTTCTTCTTCTTGTCTTCCTCTTGCTCATCCTCGAGGAGGAATCCGGACACAGGTAAGGTCCTTCCTAGACCCGTATAGGTCTTGAAGTTGATCTTCCCAGAAGCTGGGTCACTGATATACATATCAGAAATAGGGACCCAGAGCAGAAACTCTTTGCTCTTTACACCTGTTATCTTCCTCATCTTGTTAGGCTCAAAGAATGCGAAGACCTCAGTGTCGTAGGAGACCGTATTTCCCACCTTCTTGAAGCGGTGCTCGGTTTTCTCCTTCTGCATGATCCACACGAATCCGGCCTGCCGATTGCAGCCAAACTCGATGATGTCTTTGAGACGCAAGATGCCGGTTGGGAAACCGAGCTCCGCTTGAAAATCTATGACCTTCTGCTTGCAGATATCGTGCCCTTTGGAGATTTCTGCATTCTCACGGTACTTGGCAATCTCTTGGGAAGCCATATCTGCACTCTGTTATGGATGAAATGGCTTTGAATTCAAGAGAAAAGAGACGGAGATTGATTGGATCTGAAAAGGGTGTGCGAGTCATTTATAGGGATTTTTTGGGTCCGAATTGCCAGAGTATTTAAGTAGAAGCTTCTTAGCTTCTTAGGATTATTATTATTATTATTATTATTATTATTATTATTATTATTATTTTGTGGGGGTTGGTCTTTCTCAAACTCCAGCGTGGGTTTGATAGTCCTACCAACCGGCTGGACCAAGTTATAATAAACAGCTACTTTGGGAAATCCTAACCATCTATCTGACTAATGATTCGATTGAATGGCATGATGAAGGTTTTGCTGCATGGAGGAGCCCCCCTCATGAACTACGTGGAACTGGATTTAATAAAATGAAATTAGTTTCGAGGTTTTCGTGTTTCTATTCTATTGAACTCTCCGGAAACGAGGCAAGGACTTTGAAGAAGACAAGGTTGTTGGTGTGAATATCAGGTGACTCACGCTTACCTTCCTCACCAAATGATGTCATTTTGTCACGCCTGTCAGCCCCGATCTTTTAATTTTGGGTTGGGTCACTTGTTGAATTCAAGTCGTATTGAGAGGGTTAGATGGCTGTATGATAGGTCATGTTAGATATTTGGGTCATTGTATGCATGGCATTCTGTTTGAGGCCCATTGGAGATGGGCTGGTCAAACCTTCTTTTGGGCGTTGGACTTGAGTCATCAGACCTTTGTGAGCCAAAAGCTCTTTTTTCATATTTCGTAAAACTCATTGAAGAGCAAGGAGCCCTTCTTTGTAATTTAGATAAATCTTTACGTTAACTTAACCCTGAAATCTTCTAATTGTTTTCTCTTTGTAAACCCTTTTCTTCTTGTCTCTCTTCTGTAACCAAGCCCTGGCCTTCTACAGAGGACCTAAGCTTTCTAAAGGAAAGGTGACCTTCCATCATCATCATCTCTTCTCCTTCTTCCCCTCCCTTGTCTAGTTTGATATCGTCTACAATCCCAGTAAGTACCAATCTTTTAGATTTTATATAATTCTTTTCGGTTTATTAGGGCATGTTTAATAGCTTAAGGAGATCTGTTTATTTTATTGGATTTGGAGGATTTCTGATCAGGGAATCGAACCCAAATAGGGGTTTGTTGGCAATTAGGTCTAGCCATAGCAGATCCAAGTTTTGGTACATGATTTGAGGCAAGTGGATAACTATATATAATGCTAATTTATTCAATTTATTTAATGATATGATTATAATTTGATTTAGATGGTTGGGTTTGTTGTTTTATTCAAAATCTAGAGTTTCAATTGAATAAGGTTGAGTTTTTGAGAGAAAAACCAAAAAGGGGTGAAACTATGTCCATCTACGGCTAAGCCGCAGGCTAATTTACGGCTAGGCTATTGCTCACATTCCAGTGAGGCATTTTTGGGGTTATTGTACTATGGCGAGCCTTACGGCTAAGCCATAAGAGCGGCTAGCTGAACCGTAGGTCAATTACGGTCTAGCAGTAAATAACTACGGCTAAGCTATGAGTGCCTAGTGCCTAGTACTTTAAACCTTAATTTGTAGTATGATATGTTAGAGTGATTACTGTTGTTCAAAGGCTTCAGTCGCATTGAGTGTGTTACAGGTAAGTGTACTCTAAGGGGGTAGGATCATCAAACGTTAGATCATGCTCAATGGTTAATCAACAAATAAATTGATATGGGATATGGGACTGAAAATAAGATGGGTTCAGTCCTTAATGAAAGTTAACTAAGGTACTCGTGATGGTTAAACTAGACTTGGGATGAGAATATGAGTTCTGGGTTGCATCTCATGATAGACATCAAAAGTAGATTAATAGCATCATGGGCTCACATTATCATTTTGAAGAAAGGTTTGCTCCAATGTATATACTTATCTAACTATGACAATTAGGTGGTATAGTACTTACCTTCAGAAGATTAAAAAATACCACATGAGCATAATATATTGTTAAATTATGCAACCTTATCACTTTAAAATATTAATGGTTTGGGTGTTGTGAGTTGAGGGTTTCATAGCATGATTTTATTGAGCATCTGTATACTTATGTATTCATACATATTTATATCTAACCGATTGCAGTTGGAAGTGGTCGTACACTATTAAGCCATATTGTATTTTGTGATATAGTATATAGCTGTATTGTTTGTTATATCTAGCGGGAATACCCGTGTTTGTATACATGTTTATGCATTCATAGCATTGTTGGCGTTTAGTATTTTGGTTTAAGATATAAATGTAATTTATCTCAATTGGCTAACATCATTACTTGTAGTTTGCCTCTTGCTAGATTGTGTTAATTTGACCCACTACTTTTGATATCTAGGTCTTGATTCCAGTGTTGAATCGAAAGGTAAGGAGACATAGGAGATTCCGCCAAATAGCGGAGTTATTGAGTGGAGCGTGGATGAAATCCTCTGAGATGTCTTAGTGGTGATGTTTAGATCCAAACAGTAGACTCTTGTAATACGGTCATGTTTGGAGGCCATTAGTGTAGTTATTAAATTCATTTGTTTTGAAATTATAACTATAATTGATATATTTCGGAGTACTTGACCATTTATTTAATTATTATTGTGAGTTGTTATATGGTTTGAATATGATACTCAGCTACGCAGTATATGGATTTTTAGTTCCCTTTGTGATTATGGTTATTTGATCAACAAGCATAGCCTCACGAAGGCCTTCAATCTACCTGGAATTGGGGCTCGGGTTGTTTATTCAAGAAAATTTTAAATTGGCTCTAATTCTCACCCCCCTTAGACTAGTTTGGATCCAACCTAGTTTTGGGGGTGTGACAGATGGTATCAAAGATGTCAAATTTCTAGAAATTTTAAAAGACACTTAGAAACGTAGGTCCGATGTGAGGATTAGAAATTTTAGTGGGATTGTTAGGTGTAGATGTGTAAGGTTTTTGCATACAATTTTTGGCAACGTTTAGAATCTACATCGATGTGTTTGGCTTCCATATTCTAGATCGATTAGTCTCTAATAATCGGTTGTTTTGCAGACATGGCACCTAAGACAAGAAAAACAAAAAGTAACTTGTCCTCTAAAGAATCAGGTGGGCCTAATGGGACAGTTAATGATCCAATGTAAACCCTACAACAATGTCAAGAAAAGCAAATGACCCAATTGCTGGAAGCAGTGCAAGAGTGAGTCAGCTCCACGTGGTGCATGCAACATTACCTTTACCACCACCTATGCCACCACTGCCACCTCCGTCGCTTAGGGTACAACCTTTTGTGGTCTATCAGGCAGTATTCCAGAATAGTGTAGTTGAGACTTTGCAGAGGATTGGGCAGCCTCAAGTTGTTGCTACCCTCAGATCGTAGGATCCCAACAACATATTTGAGAAGTTTAAGAAATGGCGACCATCGGAGTTTAATGGGGGTGAAGATCCAATGGTAGCAGAGGAATTCTTAATTTAAGTTGAAAAGATATTCGACAATTTAGTTTGCATAGGGATACAGAAAGTTAAACTGGCTGCTTTGACCTTCTTGGATGTAGCTGACAGGTGGTGGACCATTGTCATGGAAGTGTATTATGAGATAGCAGAAGAAGTGACTTTGACTACTTTTTCTAACTAGTTCCACGAGAAGTATGTACTGAAACATGTTTGCATTAAAAAAGGATATAGTTTGACAGATTGAAGCAGGGAAACTAGCTTGTTCGTGAGTATGAGTTGTAGTTTACCCGTTTCTCTCATTTTATACCAACACTCATCACTCCAGAAAGTGAGAGGATTTGACAATCCCTTGATGGCCTTTGATCGAATATCTTGTTACATGCCAAATTACAAGTTCTAAACACCTACCAAGAGTATCTAGACATGGCGTATTGGGCCGAAAAGGTGATTGGGTGCATGGCCCATTCGAGCCAACCCAAGCAAAAGGTTGCTTTGTCTCTGGCCCCGTAGCACCAATATAAAAAGCAAAAGAGGGAGTCAATCTTACGGACTGGCGATAAACCGAGAATATAGGATTGATTTCACAATTGAGCTTGTGCCAAGCACAAAAACCCTTTTCTAAAGCTCCTTATAGGATGGCCATAGCTGAGTTGAGAGAACTCAAAGAGCAATTGCAAGAGTTGTTAGAGAAAGGTTTCATTAGACATAGTGTCTCTCCTTGGGGGGCTCTAGTATTATTTGTCAAAAAGAAGGATGGGACTATAAGAATGTGTATCGATTATGACAGCTTAATCAAGCAAGCATTAAGAATAAGTACCCTTTACCTCGAATTAATGAATTTTTTGATCATTTGAATGCTGCTCAATATTTTTCTAAGATTGATCTAAGATTAGGATATCATGAGTAGAGGGCACGAGATCAGGATATTCCAAAAAATAAAGTCATAAATAGATATGGTCACAATGAATTTCTGGTGATGTCATTTGGATTGACGAATGTACCGACATCTTTTTTGGCCATGATGAATAGAGTGTTTGCACAATACTTAGACTAATTTGTAGTGGTGTTTATTGATGATGTACTCGTGTATTCGAAGAGTCAGGAAGAGCATGCTCAATGTCTTTGTACGTTATTGCAACGGTTAAGGGAATATCAATTGTATACTGAATTAAGTAAGTGTGACTTCTAGTTGGAGCAGGTAAGATTCCTTAGTTATATCATCTTCACGGAAGGTTTATCAGTGGACCCAACAAAGATTGAAACTATGGTGAAGTAGGAAAGGCCAAAAATAGTGTCAGAAATCCGAAGTTTCCTAGGTTTAGCCGATTATTATCGTTGATTTGTGGAAGGATTTTCCACGAGAGCAACTCCATTGTTGAAATTGACTTGTAAGGAGGTTCACATGAATTAAAGATTATAGTAGATTGCTTCAAGAAAATCCAACTACTTTGGGCATCCATATCCATATGGATTTGAGCTAAATTCTCGCTAAGAAATCTAAGGTGTTTATCTCTTTAATACTCTCCACGATTTCAAGTAAAGAAGGCGAATAAAGAAAGAAGGAAAGTGTAAATTGATTTTTAGCAATGCAAAGTGTCTTACGCCTAGGCCATACATGCACCTCACGGCCATGATAAAATTGTGGTCCTAGTATTCTCAAATTCAAGTCAATTGAGGACTTATTCAAGGCATATAGTTGAAGATAAAAATCCATCCAAGGTGGAGCCAATTTTATGAAGATTTTCATGGGGTAGGAGAGAAGTCCAAAGGTGGTTGGACTTTGGATATGCATTATCACCACTTCACAGCTACATCATAACTGCCCCCATCATTCCCCTCTCTCTCATATATGGACACCCCACGTCTCGCACAAGGGGGAATTGTAGAGACCCATGCACTCCATATTCCAGACCAACCACCATTCCTCACGCCCACTCACACAAAAGCCATCTTCATTAATTGCACACCACCACCACTTCCATACACCACATGTCCAGAATCCCCATCTCAACCCAAAGATAGGTTCAGCCAACCCCATCTTGGGATTCACCCACTCCATCATCCATCCATCCATTCTCTCTCCACCGTTCTTCTTCCTTGGTGCATGTTGGTGAAGATTAAGAGATGAGGTGTGCTGCGGCACAAGCATTCCCTTGGCTTGGTATTTCATGTGACTAGAGTAAAGTGAGTTTTAATTTCAGATTTGATATTTTTGGATTCTTGTTTGTATCTTAGTGATGTGCGATGGATTAAATAATGATTTGTGAGTCATAGTAATTTATTTTACTAGATTGATATAGTACTGTGTCTATATAGTGTGACAGGCTATGTTTGGCAGTGTAGTTTAGAGTTTTCCTTTGACTCTAAACATAGAGTTTTGATTCAAAAATTGATAATCTAATAACCATATTCTTATTTTCTTTTTATTTTTGTGTTTCTGAATTTTATTTTAATACAATTTATTTATATGCCATTAGTGGTTTGATCCCTTTTATGTTTTCACAGTCTTTATATTAGGATCTTTTTAGATTAGGATTTTTAGTTCAGGATTTTTATTGGGATTGCAATTTTTATTTTGGACTTGAAATTAAATTTATTTTTCAGATTAGTAGTTCATTATTTGTATAAATTTTTTAATAGGCTAGCACTAGTTTCCAACTAGGACAGGTTTGTGCGAAGTCTATCTCCCTGTGGATGCGATTCGGACTCACCGGGTAAAACTACATGGAGAACTTACACTTGGGGTGAACATCGATTAATTTTTTAGTGCCGTTGCCAGGGAGTGTAATAGCAAAGTCAACATTCCAAAATTTTCTTATTTACCACTTTATAGTTGTGATTTAATTAATTTCCAATCATCATACTAGCCTAGGGTTAGCATTCATGGAATGACTGACGAGCCCATGGACATTTAATTAAGAATTTTTTTGATACTTTTTAATTAAAATTGGTTGGTTTCAGATCTGGAAATTTTTATTTGTTGAATCTTTCAAAACCCACAATTTTTCGAAAGTTGCCTACAAAACTAGTCCTCTTTCATAACTAGTTAGACATTTTATTTTTGTTGCTGATTACGACTCTTTTGAATTAGTCTAAATTATGTTTTTAATCACTTTTTAGGTCAAATAAGTTACCAAAAAAATTCTAAAACTCACATTCAAAAGGCAATTCTAGAACCCATTCCGATTTGGCCTTTTGTCCAAGATAAGTGCCTATGGTCCCAAAGTTTCAAAACTTTCATAGCAACCTTATCTTTTTCATTAGTTTTTGATTTAGAAATTGTCTAGCTTAGTAAAAAACTTCAAAAAAAAAAAAAAAAGAAAAAGAAATTAAAATTAATAAATAAAAAATTTTTTTGGAAACCCTTACCTGCCTTCTTGATTCAATCTTTGTATAGGTACGAAACCCAAACTCAAGAGGTAAAATGAAATATACAATCAAGTTAGATCTCTTACTCCTCCCAATAGTTTGGAAACAATGGCGGATGGACACAGTGGTCATGGTAATAATGACCAATTGATAAATCCCAATGGCAATAGAGATGGACCTAGGAATGGTGATGGAAATGGGTCCAATCCCAATAATAATGAGGTGAACCAACTAGTTAGGTCACTACATGATTACCTACGACGTACCTGACAAGCCACACCTTCGTGTATGTTCATTCCAGCCGACACGGGCCAATTTGGTATCAAGCTGAGAGTCATTCAACTCCTCCCCAAGTTTCATGAACTTGACTTAGAAAGTGCGTATTTGCACATAAAAGAATTCGAAGAAGTGGTTGCAACACTTCATTTGAATAAAGTGCGGGAAGATATTATTAAATTTCGATTATTTCCATTCTCCCTCAAGGATAAGGCAAAAGTATGGCTCCACTCCTTATAGCCCAATTCGATTGTTTTATGGGCCGACTGGTCAGTGAATCTTTGAAAAAATTCTTCCCACCTCATAAGGCCAACACCTTAAGAAGGGTCATGATGAATTTCAAGCAAAAGGAAAAAGAGTCTTACTATAGGTGTTGGAATGTTTTAAAGAACTTCTCCTTGCATGTCCACATCATGGATTTGAATGACAACATACAATTGGCCACTTTTGTGACGGATTGAGTTTGGAAACACGCTAATTCATTAAGATGATGTCCAATGGGGAGTTCATGGCTAAAAAACCAAATAAGGCATGGGCATACCTTTAGTTTTTGGCTGATAGTGCACAAAATTGGAATATATCTAAAGGTATTGAACCTGTAAAGCAATCTAATCAGGCCAAGGGAGGGGGGTTATATTTACTCAAAGAGAATGATGATCTTGAAGCAAAACTTTCCTATCTTACAAAAGAAGTCAAGTCCCTCAAATTTGTGAAGAATAAGGAACCTACAATCGTTTGTGGTAGTTGCGCTTATGATTGCCACACATTTGCAGGGTGCCGCACTCTCCTTACATTTTAAGAAGCATTTCAAGAGTAAGCAAATGTCTCCAATGCATACAATCGGCATTTCAAAAATTCTTTAGGTAATACATATAACCCTAATAGGCAGAATCACCCCAATTTCAGTTGGAGGAATGGCCCAAGTTCTACACCACCAAATCTCACCCAAAAGATCAATGAACCCATATGGTGGCACTTTGGGACAATATTATCAAACTGCACAACAAGTGCCACCTCTTGTTGTTCAGACTCAAACTCAACCTTTGGAAGAGATGTTGGCTAAACTGTGCAACAAGTACCACCTTTGCTAGAGTTTAAAAATGAGATACGGAATTGTGTGCAATCACAAAATAAGGGGGTTTTCTTGACTTAACCACAACCAAATCCAAAAGGAGAGTATGAAGTCAATCATGCTAGACCTCAAACCCCAGGGGGAAGGTTCAGGCTATTACCATTCTATGCAATGGTAAAGACATTCAAAAGCCTGATATGGAAAAAGATAAACAACCTGCCTCTTTAGATCAAGGAGTAAAGTTGGAAAAAGACAAAGAAAAGCTTGTAATTCTTGTCAAAGAAAAGACTAAGTTCCTCACGGGTTCAAATTGTTGGCCCCATTTCCAAACCGATTGGCTCTGCCTAAGCCACATATCCAAAGCTAGGGGTCTTAGATGTCTTCAAAGAAGTCAAGATGAACATCCCATTATTAGATGCAATTAAGCAAATCCCATCTTATGCAAAGTATCTCAAAGAATTGTGCGCCATCAAGCGTAAGATGAATGTCCAAAAGAAAGCATTTTTAATTGAGCAAGTGAGTGCAATTTTAAAGCACGACATTCCCCCCAAGTATAGAGATTCGGGATGCCCCACAATCTCATGCATCACCGGAAACCACCAAATTGAACAAGCTCTGCTTGATCTTGGGGCAAGTGTAAAGTTGTTACTCAACTCGGTTTATGAAAAATTGGGGCTAGGTGAGCTAAAACAAACTCAAGTTACCTTTCAGCTTGTCGATAGATTTGTTAAAAGATCGAGAGGGGTAGTAGAAGATGTGTTGTGCAAATTGATAAGTTCTACTTCCCAGTGGACTTTATCATCTTAAATACTTATCTAGTAACTAACCCTCAAGCTTAGATTTTTATAATTCTTGGAAGACCATTCTTAGCCACATCAAATGCACTGAAAAATTACCGGAATGGAGAAATATGACTCTTAAGCTTAATGTATTTAATCTTTGCAAACAACCTTGGGATGAAAATGCCGACTTTGAGGAGGTAGATTTCATAGACACCTTGGTAGTGGAGACTTTTGCAGAGTCAATCAATTTCGACTATTATGATCTGATTGAATCAATTGAGATTATGGTCAACATTATGGAGACCAGATGACATTTTTAAATGGCTATAGTAGCATGAAAACCCTTTTTCGAAGAGCTCATACCAACTGCTACCTCAGCTTTTCCCTATCAGGTGAGGCCACCCAAACTTGACTTGAAACCACACACCCCGCCCCCTCCCCCAACACCACCCCCCCCCCCCCCCCCCCCCCCTAAACTTTAAGTTTGCATACCTTGCTGCTGATGACACATTTCTAGTCATTATTTCTACATACGTTGAGAAACCAAGAGGTCTAACTACTTGATATGGTCAAACAACATAAAGGTGAAATTGCTTGGAACATGGCCGACATAAAAGGAATTAATCCTCTCATGTGCACTCATCATATTTATGTAGAAGAAAATGAAAACCTTTTAGACAGATGCAATGCCGGCTTAACCCCACCATGTAGGAAGTGGTTAGGTTTGAGGTGTTGAAACTTCTAAATGTGGGTATCATTTATTCAATTTCGGATAGTCCATG
Organism: Sextonia rubra; assembly: GCA_037013555.1. Lineage (NCBI taxonomy): Eukaryota > Viridiplantae > Streptophyta > Magnoliopsida > Laurales > Lauraceae > Sextonia > Sextonia rubra. The sequence goes on from JASUAD010000011.1 coordinate 17,414,932, forward strand.
GGTTAGCATTACCTAGGTCGTACCAAAGAAAGCTATTGTCACTATAGTTCGAAACTCAAACAATGAATTCATTCCAACCCGAGTACCCACAGGTTGGCGAGTCTACATTGGCTATAGAAAACTTAATGTTGTCATATGAAAGGATCAATTCCCTTTGCCTTTTTTGGACAAAATTTTAGAAAGGACGAATACTATTGTTTCCTGGACGGATACTACAGGTATAATCAAAGAGAAATTGCTCTGGAAGACCAATAGAAAACCACTTTTCGATTCCCTTTGGCACTTTTGTTTATCAAAGGATTCTTTTTAGGCTATGCAATGCTCCCGTAACCTTTCGGAGATGCATGTTGAGTAAATTCAGTGATATGGTGGAGCGCATTCTCAAGGTTTTCATGGATGACTTCTTAGTATTTGGAGATTCATTCTAGAATTGTTTGAGCAATTTAGACAAGGTTCTATCTCTGTATGAGGAAAAGAGCCTTGTTTTAAATTGGGAGAAATGCCATTTTATGTTTAGGCAAGGTATTGTCCTTGAACACATTGTATCCTCTAAAGGGTTAGAAGTGGACAAAGCCAAAATAGATTCGATTACTAATTTGCTTGTCCTAAGAATCGTAAGAGATGTGAGATATTTCTTAGGGCATGTTGGATTCTATAAAAGGTTCATAAAGGATTTTAGTTCAATATCTAGACCCCTATGTAACCTTTTATTAAAGGAAGCAGAGTTTGAGTGGACGGAGGCATGTTAAAAAGCTTTTATAAAACCGAAAGACATGCTAACAATTGCTCCAATACTGTAACCTCCGGATTGGAGCCTGCCTTTTGAGATCATGTGTGATGCTAGTGACTATGCAATTAGGGCTGTAATTGGGCAACGTAGGGACAAGAAACTATTTTTTATTTATTATGCTAGCAAGACTTTAAACAGTGCACAGATAAATTATTCTACAACTGAGAAAGAATTATTGGTAGTTGTGTATGCATTGGATAAATTCTATCCCTACTTACTTGGATCCAAAATTTTGAATTTTATTGACCATTTTTGCGCTCAAGTACCTTCTTTCTAAGAAGGATGCTAAGCCCAAATTGATATGATGGAACCTACTACTTCAAGAATTTGACATCGAAATCAAAGAAAAAAAAGGAGTAAAAAATGTGGTGGCAGATCATCTATCTAGGCAGTCTTTTTAGATTCTTTAGAGCCTTTATTGAATCAGGACATGTTCCTTGATGAACAACTTTTTAGTGCCTCCTAATCCCCTTGGTATGTAGACATTGCTAACTATCTTGCCTCTGGTGAAACTTCCACAGAGTGGACACAACGAGATAAGAACAAATTTTTCACTAAGGTGAAAAGGATTTTCTGGGAAGACCCATACCTTTTCAAATATTGCCAAGACCAATTCATTAGGAGATGTATGCCAGATTATGAAATACATAGTGTCATCTCCTTCTATCACTCTCATGCTTGCGATGAATATTTTTCACCCAAAAAGACTGCCTTAAAGATTTTGCAATCTGGATTTTATTGGCAATCTATTTTTCGATATGCAATTGATTTTTGTCACAAATATGAGCGTTGCCAAAGCTTGGGTTCAATTTCTAAAAGAAACATGATTCCCTTAAACCCAATCTTGGTTGTTGAACTTTTTAATATTTGGGGCACAGACTTCATTAGACCCTTTCCCTCTAGTTAAGGTTATCAATATAAATAGGTTGCTATTGATTATGTGTCTCAATGGATAGACTCGATCCCATGCTAGACCAATGATGCTAGAATTGTTCAGAAATCTTAAGGATAATATAGTTTCCTGTTTTGGAACTCCTATGGCCATCATTAATGATGGGGGCATGCACTTTTGTAACCACACTATCGAACGTTCGCTTAAAAATTATGGCGTTACACATAAAGTTGCTACCCCTTAAAACCCACAAACTAGTGGGTAGGTAGAAGTTTCAAACCAAGAGATAAAAACTATATTGGAGACAAATGTTAAACCAAATTGTAAAGATTGGGCATTGCATTTGAATGATGCATCATGGGCGAATCGCATTGCGTTTAAGACCCCTATTGACATGTCTCCATACCGGCTTGTATATGGGAAAGCTTGCCACCTTTCGATGTAATTGGAACACAAAGCATATTGGGCCATAAAGCAATTGCACTTTGATTTAGAAAAGGTTAGGGAGAAAAGAAGGTGGATTTGAATGCATTGGAAGAGTTGAGAAATGAGGCTTATGTGAATTCTAAAATTTACAAGGAAAAGACCAAGGTTTTTCATGATAAGCGGATTTTGAGAAAATCCTTTCACTTTTCTCAAAAGGTCCTCTTGTTTAATTCTAGATTTCATCTGTTCCCTGGAAAGTTGAGATCTCGATGGACAGGACCCTTTGTTGTAAATGAGGTGTTTCAATATGGTGTAGTTACTTTGCTGAATCCAACAAATGGGGATATTTTCAAAGTGAATGGGCAATGCTTAAAACCATTCTTCGAGATTATTCCAACGGAGGAGGAGGAGCTTCCTCTGACTAATCCTGTTTATCAGGATTGACAGGTGCTGGATCTAATAGTGACCCTTTTATTTGAACCATATGTATGTATGCTTTCTATTTTTTTTGTTTTTGTGTTTTGTCTAACCATGAACAGGGTGTAGAAAAGCTACACACAAGTGACTTTTTTCCTTTTACCCTCCTTATATTTAGTTTTCTCATATTATCATTTTCATTTATATATATGTTGCATTGTATGCATAACATTGAGGATGATGTTTATCTTAGGTTGGGGGGGGGGGGGGGGGGGGGGTGTAGAAAAAACACACTTGTCCACTTTTAAACAAAATTTCTAGTTTTGTAGGGAATTTTTGAATTTTTAGGATTTTGGTTTTGGTTTTAGGAATTTTTGTGATCGCAATTTTTTTTCATTTAGAAAAGAAAGATTTCAAAGGAATTGAGGCTATTTGAAAGATATATAGGAATCTGAAATTTTTAAAACTTTTACAAGGAAGTAAAAAAAAAGTTCATTGTTTCTAAAAGAGGAAACCCATAAGAGAATTACCAAAAGCTTTTTCTCACATACACACATATACATTTTTTTCTGAAATTTTGGACAGTAAACTTTAATACTTTTTTCAGAATTTTTAGGGAGAATATGTTGAGAACTTAAGATTCAGTCTGTAAAATATTTTTGTTTCCTCGTCCATTTTTGGTGGATTGTATATACTGGAACCAAAATGAATTAATTCAAGAAAAACAAGAAAACGCCGCCTAGTCTTTACTTTCAATTTTATTATTGTTCATTTAAAAAAAGTGAAAAGAAAAATATAGTTTGTAACTAGTTTAGGTTTATAGCCTTTTTAATTAGAGCTATTAAGCCCGTAGGGGTGTGTCCATACCTAGTGCCCTAAAGCTATCTAGTTTGGGAGTCATTGGCCTAACGCTTGTTATATGTGACGATACATTGTATGGTTGCATGCAATAAAAGGAAAAAATAATGAAAGTTTTGACCCAACCTTGAGTGTCTATAGAAATTCTCAAGGGATATGTGTAGAAATGCATAAGGACTAGGTTTGCTCCATGGATCCAATTCGGTTTATGTCTTATATTCTGAGTTCACCGGATTGATCCATAGGATTAGTCTTGGACCGGCTTTTGGGTCAGGATTATCTTTGTCTTTGTACCAAGCTTTCTTAGGGGCTAAGAAAGAAATAGTTATATATATATGATATTGTTTAAAAAGAAGGAGAAAGAGAGAGAGAGCTTTTCTTATTGAATGGGAGATGTGTATATCCTTGAAGGGGGGAGGAGGATCTTATTTATAGAGTAAGATTGCTTCCTCTCCAAGCAAACCAATATAGCAGGACTCTTGCTTTCCAAATCTAATGTGGGCCCTAGGTGGGCATCCACTAATAATAATATTTTATAACACTCCCCGTTGGATGATCACCATTCAATAACAGTTGCCTCATTAAAACCTTACAAAGGAAAAACCCAATGGGATAAAAACCAATGTGAAGGAAAAAGAGTACAACGTTTTACAAAATTATTGAAATGGTGTTGGACGTGCATAATGCTGTCTCATTAAAACCTTAACTAGGAAAACCCAGTGGGACCAAACCTAGAGAAGGAAAAAGAGTACATCGCACATATGTCCTAATTGATAGGCTTCAAGATGCCTATTTTGAATCTGTTACTCCCCCTGACAATAATACCCTTTACATTGTTTGATGATAAACTTTTCGCATGCCGATCTCATATACAAGCTTTTGAAATGTTGACTTTGGTAATGACTTGGTAAACAAATCAGCCAAGTTGTTGTTTGAACGAACTTGCTTGACTTTGATCTCATTGTTCTTCTGAAGCTCATGTGTGAAGAAGAATTTTGGTACAATATGTTTTGTCTTGTCACCTTTAATGTATCCTTTTTTAATTTGTTGAATGCACGCCTCATTGTCTTCGTAGATAATGCTCGATGTACCTAAACTAAGAGGCAATTGACAAGAACTACGAATATGCTGAATTAAAGATTTTAGCCATACACATTTCCTACTGGCTTCATAGAGGACTAAAATCTCAGCATGGTTAGAAGAAGTAGCTACCAAAGTTTGTTTAGTAGAGCGCTAAAAAATAGTAGCATTATCACTAAGAGATACATAACCTGTTTGTGATTGACCCTTATGAGGATCAGAGAGATATCTTGAATCTGCATATCCTACAAACTTAGAATCTTTACAATAAAAGAGTCCTAAATCAATTGTACCGCATAAATAGCATAGGATATGTTTGATACCAATCCAATGCCTTTGCGTTGGTGAAGAACTGTATCTAACTAGTAAATTTATTGAAAAGGAAATGTTCGGTCTAGTACATTGTGCTAAATACATTAAAGTAGCAATATCACTTAGGTATGGTACTTCTAGACCCAATACTTTTTCATTTTCTTCAATTGGACGATATGGATTCTTGTTTATATCTAAAGACCGAACAACCATGAGAGTGCTTAGTGGATGTGCTTTATCCATACCAAAGCGTTTCAGTATATTCTTGGTATAATTAGATTGATGTACTAATATTCCACTAGCACTTCTCTTGATCTGCAGGCCGAGACAAAATTTTATTTTCCCAAGGTCTTTCATCTCAAATTCTCTTTTCAAATAATCAGCAGTTATTTTGAGGTCTTCTGGAGTCCCAATTAAATTTACGTCATCAACATAAACTGCCACTATTGCAAATCCTTTTGAGGATTTCTTTATAAAGATACATGGGCAAATGGAATTGTTCTCATATCCTTCCTTAGACAAATATTCATTGAGACGATTGTACCACATTCTTCCGGATTGCTTCAATCCATACCATGATCGTCTCTATTGTATTGAGTATGTACTCTTGGGCTTTGCTTCAGGGAAAGTAAATCCTTCTGGGATTTTCATATGAATTTCTGTGTCTAAGTCCTCATACAAATAAGCGACCACAACATCCATGAGTCTCATATTCAAATTTTCAGAAATCGCTAAACTTATCAAATATCTGAATGTCATTATATCCATAACAGAGGAGTATGTTTCCTCATAATCAATCCTAGATTTCTGCAGGAAACCTTGTGCCACAAGTCCTGCCTTATATCTAATAATTTCATTTATTTCATTCCTTTTCCTTACAAACACCCACTGATAACCTACAGGGTTAACACCTTTTGGAGTTTGTACTATAGGTTCAAATACATCACGTCTATTGAGAGACTCTAATTCTGCTATAATAGCAGTTTTCCATTTTGGCCAATCTTTCCTTTGTCAACATTCATTTATAGTACGTAGTTCTGTATCCCAGTCATTATCCTCATGTTCCATTGATATTTGTGTAGCTCCTGCATATGCAAATGCGTCCTCAATGACAATTCTTTTTCTATCCCATCTCTCTCTTGAATAATTGTAAAATATAGAGATCTTTTCATTATCCGGTACCGGTGCCACTTTAGGGGCTTTTATAGTCTCATCAAAGACTTTCGTCATTCTAGAGAGAGTGGATTTTTCCATAGCTTCTTCAGGAGCATTATGAACCTCTTCAGGAGTGTTAATTGTATCTTTGGGAGGACATGATGATTGTATATTTCTCCTTTTTCCGCGGAGCTATATCCTTTGAACCTATAGGTCTGCCACGCTTCTGGCGTATTACAGACTCTTTTGTTGCCACTTTTTGACTTTGTCATACATGGATATTAAGTCTAGCAGGTGTATTCATAGCTGGAATATGTGACTTAGTTACCTTTGCTGCATCATTAAATGCATCGGGTAATTTATTTGAAATTTTTTGTAAGTGCACAATTCTACAGACTTCATATTCACATTGTGAAGTATGTGGGTCTAAATGAGACAAAGTGGAAGCATTCCACGTTAGTTCATGCCATTCTTCAGGAACGGGTTGTTCTGCAGGAACAATACATTCTTTATCTCCCTCTAATGGTGGGAATTTTGTCTCATTGAATTAACAATCAGCAAAATGAGCAGTAAAAACATCTCCTATCATTGGTTCTAAAAATCGAATAATAGAAGGAGAGTCATAGCCAATATAGATGCTCAACCTACGTTGTAGTCCCATCTTAGTACGTTGAAGGGGTGGTATAGGGACTAGAACAGAGCAACCAAACTTGCGCAAATGGGAGATATTAGGTTGATGTCCCGATATAAGCTGTGCAGGAGAGTATTGATAGTAGGCTTTGGGTCGAAGTCGAATGAGCATAGATGCATGTAACACAGCATGTCCCCAAGCACTAACTGGTAATTTGGACTATAGTAACAGGGTCCTAGAAATAAGTTGAATGCGCTTAATCAGGGATTCAGCTGAACCATTCTGGGTATGGACATGAGGGACATGATGTTCGTCAACAATGCGAAGAGATGAACAGTAGTCATCGAAGGCTTGTGGTGTAAACTTACCGGCATTATCAAGTCGTATAGACTTAATAGGATTATCAGGGAAATGGGCTCTAAGTTTAATGATTTGTGTTAATAGACGGGCAAAAGCTATATTCCTAGTTGAAAGTAGGCAAACATCAGACGAACGGGTGGAAGCGTCAATCAAAACCAAGAAATACCAAAAAGGTCCACTAGGTGGATTGATCGGTCCATAGATGTCGCATTGTATCATTTGCAGAAAGGATGGGGATTCTAATGCAATCTTGACGAAGGAAGGTCGAGTGATTAACTTTCCCTATGAACATGGGACGCATAGATACCTATTCGGTATGGTCAAACTATGGTTCTTTAAAGGGTGTCCAATAGAGTTATCAATGATTTTCTTTAACATGGTAACTTCGGGGTTATTTTAAGCTTCGGGCTTAACTATCTCGTTTTACTCAAAACGGAATGTGATTCGACGATGGATATCGTCGTATAATATAACACAGAAGAAAGTGCACTTAATGTTTCTAGTATTTGCTTCTGGCCTCTAACACTAGTAACGATAAGTAACATTTCCTTGTTACCTTCATTAGCAGTCTCAATATGGTATCCATTTATTCTGATGTCTTTAAAACTGAGCAAGTTTTTTTGGGAACTGCTGGAGAACAATGCATCTTTAATGAATAAATGAGTACCATTAGGTAACATTATATGGGCTCTTCTAGAGCCTTCAATTAATTGCACAGGTCCAACTATGGTGGATACCTTTCGTGGATTAAATACCAATTCTGAGAAAAACTTTTGGTTTTTCAGAATGGTATGTGTTGTAGCACTATCTACAAGACAGTGAGTATCCCCATTGTTGTGATCCATACCTTTAAATAGAAGATAATAAAAAAATGTAACTAAACAATCATATGATTAAGAGAAAAAAAATTCATAAGAGAAATTTTATCAAATTTATAAGAAGTCATGCATCACAAAACATCCATAAAAGGTTGATCAAAATTAAGAAACTGAAAAATAAATCATCCAACATAAAATATCCATGAAGAGGTAAATAGCTGAAAAAAAAATCTAAATGGAGATTCTGAAAATATTTATTTGGTCTTCTAGAACATTCCAGGAGGGGTTCCGATCTTAGTACTAAATGCCTCATTGTTCAGAGGTTAGCCATTTTCGTCTTCAAAAAATTCTTTAGTTTCCAATTTTGTAATATCCAACTGGTAATTGTCATTATGTAGGTCAATATCCTAATCCCAATCTTCCAGATCATTTGACTCTGTAGAATGAATAGAGGCCTTGTATGCTTTATATCGATCCCCACGTCTTTTGGTGCACGACAAGAGCGTGACCAATGCCTAGTCCTTCCACATCTGTAGCAAGGGTCATCAGAATGGTGGGCAGAAGTATTCGGTGGATTCTGAGGTTGATCCGGATTTTGTTGCTTCTGAGGATCAGACCACTTCTGGTGGTTTTTGAATTTTTTATTGGGAGGACCTCGAAATCTTTCTCGTCGGGAGGAGTTTCTTTTTTCACCTCTTCTAGAGGGATTGTTTCTCCCACGCCCCCTTCCTCTGCCTCCGCTAAAATTGAAATTGGCATTTGGTTCAGGCAGTGCCATAGATCCAGTTGGTCTGGAGTTATGATTTTTTAGCAAGACTTTGCTGTTCTGCTCAGCAACAAGAAGACAAGAGATCAGTTCTGAGTATTTTGAGAAACGCCGTTCGCGGTACTGCTGTTGCAGGGTCACATTTGATGCGTGGAAAGTGGACAGCGTTTTCTCTAACATATGCTCTTCTGTAATCATTTCTCCACACAATCTTAACCGGGAAACAATGTTGAAAAGAGTGGAGTTATACTCAGATACCGATTTGTAGTCCTGAAATCACAAGTTTAGCTATTCATTCTGAGCTGCTGGTAATAAGACCATCTTTTGGTGATCATATCTTTCCTTCAGAGATTTCCAAAGGCCTGCAGGGTCTTTCTCTGTGAGGTATTCATTCTTGAGGTCATCATGTATATGATGACGTAAGAAGATAAGTGCCAATGCCCTATTTTCCGAGGACTCTTTATTACCTTCTTTTATCGTCTCTCCAAGTTTCTTGGATTGCAAATGTAATTTTGAGTCCAAGTCCCAGGATAAGTAGTTGTCTCGGGTAATGTTAAAGGGCTTTAAAATCAAGTTTGGTTAAATTTGACATGAGCAAAAGCTGAAAAGGAAAAATATATATACATGATCATTGATATGCAAAAGAAGATAAAAGATGAATAATAAGCATTTAGAATAAATAAAGGGGTGAGCCATGTCAGATCAAGTTGGCTAATTGAAAATTGAATAACATCATGTTATCAATTTTAATAATCCAAAACAACAGATTTTAACAAGGCTTCTGGCTTGATTTTGGAACTGCGGGCTCTTGATTAGAACTTCAGGTTCTATCAAGGCTTCAGGCTTGATATTATGGCCTATTAATTTTATTTCTAAATCGAAATATCAAACTTCAGATTTGATTTGGAATGAATCTTCAAGTCCATATTATGGATCTGAGAACTTCTGGTTTTAGATTTTAATAATCCAAGGATCTTCTGGTCCGGATTTAGAAAGAACTTCTGGTTTTTACGGAATTGCAGGTCCGTATTAATATAGAACTTTAGGTTCTTATTTATGATCCATTCTTAATCTCCCCTTGTTAAAAAAAATAATAAATAATCATGCATTTCCAAATAAAAGTAATAAGAATAAAAGCAGATGTGTAGTTATTGAATTAATAAGAATTATAAATAATAAAAATTATTTTACCGTTGGATCTTCTTCTTTTAACTTGTAATGTGTAGATCTGCTTCTGAGCTTTTTGAAAAATCAAACGGATCGGCGATTAGACTTTGGATGCGCAAGATATTATATAAACGAGATGGGCACTTGTTGCATATTGAATGCACAGAAACAATAAGAAAACGTTGCACATTGAATAGAAACCAAAAGGAATGGTGCACGTTGAACGTATAGAAACCAAAAGACTGGTGCATGTTAACATACATAAACAAAAAACTGGCGCACGTTCACGTACAGAAACCAAAAGAATGGTGCACATTAACGTATAGAAACAATATAAAAAAATGAAGAAAGAATGGCAGAAGAAGCTTTTATAAAATTTCTTTTTGCACGTGGATCGTACATGGAATAGGTAACGTGGCCTAGGGGAGGAAAGAAAACAGAAAAGAGCGTGCTGATAACGTGTTTAAGAAGAGGGAGAAAGAGAGAGAGAGCTTTTCTTATTAAATGAGAGATGTGTACATCCATGAAGGGGGGGAGGAGGATCTTATTTATAGAGTAAGATTACTTCCTCCCTAAGCAAACCAATATAGCAGGACTTTTGCTTTCCAAATCTAATGTGGGCCCCAGGGTGGGCATCCACTAATAATAATATTTTATAACAGATATAACCTATAACCCTAGATGATAAGCAAAAGAGTACAGTAAAGGAATAGAGTTCTCTTCTAGCCGTGGACATAGGCATCTAGTTGAACTACGTAATTAAGGATACCTTTCGTGCGATGAATACCCATTTTGAAACTGACCTTGCGGTGTTTACCGAATATGTATTTCTCACAAAAATCCAACTTGCCTGTTTTGGTGCCACATAGCAAATTCCACTTGCTTAGCATTGTCAAGCCTTCCTATTGATGTGATCCATACGCAAATGCTATAAGCACGTTAAAACAAATTCATGGTAATCTAATAAAGACACTGCAACTCCAACTGAAATAGTATTTCTAGACGAAACAAACAAGTTTCTAACTCTTGTATGTTTCATCTGGAAATACTATTTCAGGTGGAGCTGCAGTGCCTTCATCAGATGACCATGAGTCTGTTTTAACGTGTTTATGGCACTTGCGTATAGGTCAGATCAGTGAGAAAGGCTTGACAATGCTGAGCAAGCGAAACTTTCTATGTAGCACAAAGACAGGCAAATTGGATTTATGTAAGAAATGCATATTCAGTAAACACCGCAAGGTCAGTTTAAAAATGGGTATTCATCGTACGAAAGGTATCCTTGATTACATTCATTCAGAAGCGTGGGGTCATTCTAAGGTTTATTCCATGGGTGGGTCCCAATTTATGTTAACTTTCATTGATGATTATTTAAGGAAAGTCTGGGTTTATACACTGAAGACGAAGGATCAGACCTTTGAAACATTCATGTAATGGAAGGTAATAGTTGAGAAACAAACTAAAAGGAAAGTGAGGAAGTTGAGGACAGATAATGGCAAAGAGTCCAGATCTAATGAGTTTGAGAACTATTGTAAGGATAGAGGCATAGTCTGGCATTACACCACCACGGGAACTCCATAGCAGAATCGAGTTGTGGAGAGGATGAACAGAACAATCCTGGAAAGATTTGGGCTGATGCAGTACATGCTGCAGGCTACTTGGTTAAAAGGTCTCCACATTTAATGATTGGTTATAAAACACTGGAAGAAATGTGGTCAGGTAATCCAGTTAATTATTCCAACTTGAGGGTTTTTGGTTTTCCAGCGTATGCTTATGTAAAAATGGATAAGTTAGAACCAAGGCTGTGAAGTGCATCTTGGTTGGATATACTTATGGGGTGATACCACTTGTTGTGAAAGTATGGAAGCGTGCAACCTGCAATCGACAATCAAAGCATAAGAAGAGACAAGCACATAAGAGCACACACACGAGAGATTTACGTGATTCGGTGAGATGCCTACATCCACAGCCATAAGAGAACTCTATTCTTTTACTGCACTCTTCTGCTTATCATTTAGGGTTACTGGTTATAACATATATATATAACTCTCTTTTTTTTAGCCCCTAAGAAAACCTGGTGCAAAGACCAAAAAATCCTTATGCCAAAGCCCAGTCCAAGACTAAACCTATGGACCAATCCGGTGAACCTGGAATATAAGACATAAACCCAACAAATCCCAAGTCTTTTCATATCATATGAATTTGGGAATTTCTGCATTGGAAAGAGTGTGTGAAAAGTGTCCACAAGAGTTTGAGGGGAAGTATGTGCGGGTATGAATAAGGACCAGTGTGCTCCCTGGATACTAACTTTCCTTATATCACACGAACTTGAAAACCCTTATGTCAAAAAAAGTCAATGAGAAAAAAGAGCCCCATTAAAGTAAATAGGAGTGTGGTAGTCGTTTTGGTAGCTTTGAAAGGAAATTAATTTTTGTTAAAATTTGGAGATCAGATTATTTGAAGGAAAAATTCTATTTTTGCAGCATTATTGTGGAATATATGAAATTGGTTTTTGTGGTATACATTTTTCATCATGCATAAAAATTTAGTTCGAATTTAAGAAAGTTCTTGAAAATAGAATAATGAACCGGATTTTGAAAAGTCTAAAATTTTGATTATTCCAGATTTACAAAATATCCGATATGAGTGGACTTTCTTTTAGGGAATTTCTTTTACCTTTGTTCTTAGTTTTTTACTTAAAAAAAAGAATTTTAAGGGTATATTCACCGCAAACTCTCATGAGGCACAACTTGTCCATTAGGTAGAACCTAGGGCTTGCTACATGCGCTAAATGCAGCTGAGAGTGCCAGCGAAAGTAATGTTTTCCTTTTTATTTTCTGCAGTTTCTTTTTATCATTTAAGATTGTTTAGATTAGCAAAATGCTCGAGCTGACTAGCAAAATACTAGTTGGGGGTGTGATGAGTCCATAAAATGACATATTCATTGCATCAGTTTATATTAATATATGGACTTATTTAGGTTTGATAAATGGATTTAAACCACAAATTCATCATTTTATATATTTTTACATCGAACTTCTGAATTTCAAGATAAATCATTGATTCTTTGCATTTTTAAGCACAAATTCATGTCGTCATTCAATGAATAACATTTTTGTTTCCTAGATGCACTAGAATTCCCTAATATTTCTAAAATGAGTTTAATTTTGTGTGGGGAATTGTGGAAATTTGGACCCACATTGAAGAAAGTAAGAGATTGGAGAAATGGGACCCACACATCACATGGGCCATTCCTTGTGTGCATCCCATACTCAAGGGGGGCTCCCACACACATCCATGTTATTGCAAAAATCTCTTGAAGAAGTATCCCTCCTTCTTTGGACTTTATAGGATTCGAATTTGAGAGAGATAAAAATCCAAATTCAAGATGGAAACAAAGAGATGAAGGTTCACATGAATTAAAGATTAAAGTAGATTCTCCTAACAAAAATACACCACATGTCCAGAACCCCCATCTCAACCCAAAGATAGGATCGGCCAAGCCCATCTTGGGATTCGCCCACTCCATCAATCCATCCATCCATTCTCTCTCCACCGTTCTTCTTCCTTGGTGCATGTTGGCGAAGATCAAAAGATGAGGTGTATTGTGGTGCAAGCACTCCCTTGGCTTGGTGTTTTATGTGACTAGAGTAAAGTGAGTTTTAATTTTAGATTTGATATTTTTGGATTCTTGTTTATGTCTTAGTGATGTGCAAAGGATTAAATAATGATTTGTGAGTCATAGTAATTTATTTTACTAGATTGATACATTGTGTCTGTGCGGTGTCATAGGCCATGTTTGGCAATATAGTTTAGAGTTTTCGTTTTACCTAAGCATTGAGCTTTGATTCAAAAATTGATAATCTAAAAACCATATTCTTATTTTCTTTTTATTTTTATGTTTCTGAATTTTATTTTAATGCAATTTATTTATATGCCATTAGTGGTTCGATCCCTTTTATGTTTTTGCAGTCTTTATAGTAGGATCTTTTTAGATTAGGACTTTTAGTTTAGGATTTTTATTGGGATTTCAATATTTATCTTGGACCTGTAATTTCATTTAATTTTCATATTAGTAGTTCATTTTTTGTAATGTTTTTTGCATAGGCTAGCATTGGTTTTCAATTAGGACAGGTTTGAGTGAATTGTAGTTCCCTGTGGATGCAATCTGGACTCATCGGGTAAAATTATATCGAGACCTTGCACTAAGGGTCAACATCGATCATATCCGCTCATTTTTCCTGAAGTACATCAATCATTTGGAAGACCAAAGGCCTAAGATCTTTTAATTTTAGCTTGGGTCAACTGTCGGGTTCAACTCAAGTTAAGAGGGTTAGTTGGATGTGTGAGAGGCCATGTTAGATGTTTGAGTCATTGTATGCATGACATTCTGTGTAAGGCCCATTGGAGATGGGCTGGTCAAATCTTCTTAGGCCTTGGGCCCAAGTCATTGGACCTTTTGTGAGGCAAAAGCCCTTTTTCTAAATTTTAAAAAACTCACTAAAGAGCAGGGAGCTCTTCCTTATAATTTAGATTAAACCTTACATTAGCTTAACCCTAAAAATCTTTTGATCATTTTCTCTTTGTAAACCCTTTTCTTGCAATCTTTCTTTTGCAACCAAGCCCTAGTTTTCTACAGAGGACCTAAGTTTTCTAGAGGAAAGGAGACTTTCTGCCACCATCATCTCTTCTCTTTCTTACCCTCTCGTCTAGTTTGATATCATCTGCAACCTCATTATTTAGTTTGTTGAATGATATGATTCAAATCTAAACCATCATCATCATCTCTTGATTTCATGTAGTTTGATATCATTCGATTCCCCTCGCTTGTCTAGATTTCATGTAGTTCCTTTTAGTTTATTAGGGCATGTTTAATAGCTTTAGGAGATTTGTGTACGTTCTTGGATCTATAGGATTTCTGATAGGGGAATCGAATCTGGATAGGGGTTTGTGCGTGATTGGGTCTAGCCATAGCAAATCCGAGTTTTGATACAATATTCGAGGTAAGTGGATAACTATAAATAATGTTAATTTATTTAGTTTGTTAAATGATATGATTAAAATCTAATTTAGATAGTTGGGCTTGTTGTTTTACTGAAAATTTTAAGTTTTGATTGAATAAGGTTGATTTTTCAAGAGAAAAACCAAAAAGGGGCAAAACTATGTGCAACTATGGCTAAGCCATAGGCCAATTTATGGCTAGGCTACTGCTTACATTCCAGTGAGCCCATGGTTAAAAAAATCGGCCGATACTGGTTCATATCGGCCGATACGTACCGTTATCGGCCGATACCGAGCCGATAATTTGATGTGTATGTTCTCGGTACCGGTCTTGCAAAATATTGCCAATTTATCGTGATATATCGGCCGCATTTTCAAAATATCAGTAGAACCGATATATCGGCCGATATTTTGAAAATATCGGCCAATATTATATATAAACCCTCTAACCCTAATTTTTTCCATCTTTGAAAATATCGGCCGATATTATATATAAACCCTCTAACCCTAATTTTTTTCATCTTTCTCCCCCTCTACTCATCCTCCTTTGCCCAAAGTTGGCCATCTTGCTGCTCCTCCTCCATTAGCTTCCAAAAGCATCACAAAATTATTCTTTTTTTATGGATTTGGCGTATAAAAGTAAAGAAAATGCATTTATAAGGTAAGTATATTAAATTTCTTTTTTTTTAAATATTTGTTTAGTAGGAGCTTAGAAGTGATCCATGATGATAATTCCACTTATTTTATGTTATGGATTTACATGTTGTGATTTATGAGTGTGAATCTATTATTTTGTTTTTTAAAATATTAAGATTTTAACTTTTGTTAAGATTTAGAGTCTTTTAATGTTAAGTATTATTTTTAATTTTATTAGTATGTAAAAACATGATTTTATGTAGCAAGTTTGATAGATTTAGTAGTAGAAACATAGATCTATAAGATGTGGACATTTTATGTTTATTTATTTTCAGATTTTTAAATATTTTAATATTAAAATAAGATTTTTTGAGGATTTAATCACAAATTTGTTATAGTTTTGTATACTTCATGTATGATAGGAATATGGTAAGTTTTCATTTTTTTCAAAATATTATGTAAATACTAAATAGTTTTATATTTTCAAATTTTTTTTCTTGTATGAAATAATAATTTAATATTTAAAACGAATATTTTGAGTATTTCACTATAATTTTTTTAAAGTAAGCATAATCTTTGTAAACTTCATGTAGGATTACTTTTTTTAATTGTTCTTTAATGTAATTAGTTTTATATTTTTTAATTTATTTTAGGATTTTTTTAATTTTAGATTAAACTATTATATATTTAGATTTTCACTAAAAGTATGATTTCCTAATTTTATATAATCATTGTATACTTCATGTATGCTAATTTTTTTATAGTTGTCTCATCATTTATGTGAATACGTAACATGTCAATATTTTTTATATTTTTGAATTTATTTTTGGATTGTTAGAACATGAAATTAGAAAAATTAAATAATTAATGTATCATTTAAAATGTACCCTTTTGAGATTCCAATTACTTTTATACGAATGTATTAATTTCTTTGTTTTTATAAAAGTTTTGGATTTTAGTTTAAATGTTATAAATTATGCCAATGTGTTCTTTTGTTTTGAAGAAGCGAGATTAAAATGGTGTGTGACATTGGTCCAGCATGGAACCATCGTGAAGAAGCTGGAAGTAAACACAAGATTAAATGTAATTATTGCCCAAAAATCATAAATGGAGGGATAACTAGATTGAAGCAACACTTGGCTCATAGGCAAGGCCAAGTAGCAAAGTGTCCTCATGTACCACCTAATGTGAAAAAAGAAATGCAAGAGTTGTTGGATGCAGGAAAACAGAAAAAGGTTGTCAAAGAGAAAAGAAAAGAGGAGGAATTTGAAGCATGTAGGGAAGAAGTTTTTGGGTCTAGGGAGGGAGATATTATTTCCTTCGATGATGATGAGGATCCAAATTTAAGTAGGACTAGAAAAGAAAGTTTAAGGTCAGTTCAGGAGGAAGAAGAAAGAAGAAGAACGCAGTATGAGGCAGTTATGAAAGGTGGCCAATATGATGAGGGTGGCTCATCTGGTCTAGGGGAGGGGGTTTGCGTCGAGCATCTAGTCAAAGACAACCCCGCCCAGTAGATATTGAGGATGATGATGAACCTCCTACACAAGCACCTCGTGGGCCAATTGTTGTGGGTTCAACGGACCCATTTGCATATAGAAAACCAACAGCCAAGTAACCCAACATTATAAAAGCACTGAAGGGAAAATTTAATAAAACAAAGGATAATTTGATAAGAGCTGCTGGAAAGTTCTTTTTAGATGCAGCTATTCCACCACATAAGGCAAACTCTCCTTATTTTACCACTATATTAGATGTAGCAGCGGAACATGGTCCCAGTATAAAAGCACCCACCCCATATGAGATTGGTTATCTCTTTGTTAAAAAAGAATATGAGGAGTTACAGCTCTAGGTGGAAACTTTTAAGAGGATTTAGAGAAAAAGGAGCTGCACACTAATGTATGATGGGTGGACGACCCTCACAAAACGTAATCTCTTGAATTTTCTAGTTTATTGCCCTTTGGGAATAGTTTTTATCAAATCAGTTGATGTAACTGATTATGTTCAAGATGCTAGATACATCAATAAGTTGTTTAATGAAGTGATTAATGATATTGGGGCAGATTGTGTAGTTCAAGTTGTCACCGATAACACTGCAAACATGAAGAAAGGAGGACTGATGCTTATGCAGCAGAGGCCAAATATTTTTTGGTCACCATGTGCAGCACATTGTATAGATTTAATGCTTTAAGAAATTTCCAAAGGAAAAGTCATGAAACAAGTGATTGAAAAGATGAAGCAAATCATTAATTTTTACTACCAGTCTTATAGACTTGTTTCAATGATGAAGAAATTTACAAACAATCGTGAACTACTACGGCCTGGCATTACTCGATTTGTCACCCACTTCATAGCCATCGAGAGTATTTACAAGTATAGAGGAGGGCTTCTCCAACTCATCAAATTAGATGAATGGCTGAATTCTAAGTGGGGAAAGCAGCCAACTCCCCTAGCAGAAGAAGTATCAAAGACCATTGAGTCCAATAAGATTTGGTCATTTGTTAAAAATTACTTAAATGTTTTTGAGCCTCTAATAAAAGTTCTTAGATTGGTTGATGGTGATGATAAGCCAACTATGGGCTTTTTACATGAGGCCATGGAGAGAGCAAAGATGGCTATTAGAGCAAATTGTAGATATTATACAAAACATTGGAAAATCATCAATAGTCGTTAGGAGCGTCAATTGCATCATGACTTATACACTGCTGGTAAGTGGAGACTGATTTCTTATTGACTTTCATTATTATATTAAATTCTTTTTAATACATTACTCAAGTAAAATTTTGCATTTAATAGGTTACTTTCTCAATCCACAATTTCGATATGAATCTTTGGATCGAAATATAACTGATGAAATTCGAGTGGGCATGCAAAATGTTATTGAAAGACTAGCAAATGACGCCGATGAGGCTATTAGGGCAACAATCCAAGTAAATTAAAAAGTAGAGATCTTATATAATGTATGTTGTTTTCTTCAATTTAATTTATATCATTATTTATTCATAAGTCATAATAGTTGATATTGATAATTCTTTTTCTTCTTTAATGCTATTAGATCGATGTATATAATGAAGGAATGGGAAGTTTTGGCACCACCATTACTTAAAGAGCTGTCACACAAACATATCCTGGTAAGGATTGTATAATATAAATAGTAAATTCTATTTTTATTATTTGAAAATTCAAAAATTGAATGTTTAATATTATTTTCTTTTATTTTCAGCTGAATGGTGGATAAATTATGGAGAGAGTGCTCTAGTATTAAGGACGATCGCAATTAAAGTTCTTAGTCAAACTATATCTTCGTCAAATTGCGAAAGAAATTGGAGCACCTTTATTTTTATCCACATAAAAGTAAGGAATAAAATCACGATGGATAATTTGAACAAACTGGTTTACATTCACTATAACCTCAAGCTCCACAGTTGAAATCGAAGAAGAAGAGCATTTGAGGATCAACAAGATTACTTCTGCCCCAATTAATTTAGACTATATATTTTCAGCAGAAGATGATTTGTTAGGTGAGTGGCTAGATGAGGCAAAAGAGCCATTATTAGATGGAGATCCAGAGCTAGCAGAAATGGTTGAGGACTTGACTGGGAAGCAATTTGAGCCAATGAAACCCTCTGAAAGATTACAAGAGATTAATTTGACACAACAACAGAGGGGTACTACGGTTGATCCTACAGAAGCAAGAGGACAGGAGGTGGGTGAGGAGAGTGAGTCAAGTATCTCTACATATTCCTCATCAGCAGGAATTCCTTCTGATTCTTCTGGGACTGGTGGTCACTATGGAGATAATGAGCCACTAATGTATGAGACAGTTGAGCATTTTCCTGGTGCTACAGACTTAGATCCCCATCGTGGTTATGTAAGATATGTCTCACAAACTGAGACAGAGATTGGTAGTAACATTGGTCAAGGAGGAGGGGAAGGTACTTCTGCAGGCAATGTTAGACAACAGCATGTTAGGTATGGTCTGTATGGATACAACTCTCATTGGCCAACTCAACTGCCTTTAGCTCCACCGTTATAACCGTGGTATGAGCAAGGACAAGGAATGATCCAATGTGAACCCCAATAAGCTATTTTTATTCCTCATGAACTTTTTAATTTAAATTTGGGCCCCCTGTCATCTCAATCTACTGAGGATAACTTATCATATTATGAAAGGATCTTTGTTCCTCAGCAACAATATCAATATGGCCAAGGGTATGGGAGTGCAATCGAAGAGTTTGGATCATATTATTATAACACATACTAAAGAAGAAGAAATGATGATGATGATGATATCGAGCCTGGAAGACACTCCACTTGGAAGTAGGGTATGTATTGATTATCTCCAATTGCTTTCTGATTTATTTTACTGTCATTATGTCATATGCTATATTAATATTCATATTCTTGAATTTTACAACTTGCTTGATAATTGAGTGATAAATTGATGGTTGATGAATGATGAATGATGAATGATAATTGCTGACTGATAAATAATGATTTATATACTATATAAGATACAAGTATAACTTACAAGTGTATAACACTACAAGTCTACAACCACTATATATAAATTAAAAATAAGTCGTATTCTCTAAAATTTCATACTAATAGATAGTCCATATTTTATAAGTCATAATTATGGTTTTTATAGAAAAAAATCACAATTTCGGACAAGACAGCGATACAGGATACCATAAGTTAGGGGGACCGATATTTTGATTTATATGTATTACTAATGAAAAAAAACATTGTTTTTCAGCAATTTCTAATAGTTTGGATATTTTGGATATTTTTTCAATTTTTTTGGATTAAAAAAAAATTCACACCGCGATGACCGCGACGGACCGCGAACCACGACTGATACTGATATCGTATCGGTTTTTTGGACCGACCGATACTGCGACCGATACCGCGATTTTTATCCATGAGTGAGCCATTTTTGGGGTTATTGTGCTACGGCAAGCCTTACAGCTAGCAGTAAAAGCGGATAGTTGAGCCGTAGGTCAATTACGCCCTAGCCATAAATTAAATATGGCTAAGTCGTAGTGCCCAATACTGTAAACTTAATTGGTAGTATGATAGGTTAGAGTGATTATTGTAGTTAAATGGCTTCAGTTATACCGACTACGTTATAGGTAAGTGACCTCTAAGGGGGTAGGATCATCTAACCTTAGATCATGCCCACTGGTTAATTAACCAATAAATTGATATGGGATATGGGATTGAAAATAAGATGGGTTCAGTCCTTAATGGAAGTTAGCTAAAGTACCAATGATGGTTAGACTAAACTCGGGATGAGAATGTGAGTTCTGGGATACATCTCATGATAGACACCAAAGGTAGATAATAGCATCGTGGGCTCACATTGTCATTTTGAAGCAAGGTTTTACTCAATGTGTATACTTATCTAACTATGATTATTAGGTGGTGTAGTGCTTCCCTTCAAAGAATTGAAATATACCACACGAGCATAATATATTGTTAAATTATGCAACCTTATCACTTTAATATATGAATGGATTGGGTGTTGTGACTTGAGGCTTTCATAGCAATGTTTTATTGAGTATCTGTATACGTCTGTTTTCATTCATATTTATATTTGACCGATTGCCATTGGAGGTGGTCATATGCCATTGGACTAGATTGTATTTTGTGATATAGTACACAGCTGTGCTGTTTGTTATATTTGATGGGAATACCCGTGTTTGTATACGTGTTTGTGCATTCATACCATTGTTGGCATTCAATATTTTGGTTTAAGATATAAATTTAATTTATTTCAATTGGCTAACATCATTACTTGTAGTTTACCTCTTGCTAAATTATGTCAATTTGACCAACTACTGTTGGTGTCTAGGTCCCAATGCCGAGGTTGAACAAGAAGGTCAGGAGACGCAAGAGATTTTGTTAGATGGTAGAGTTGCTGAGTGGAGGATTGATGACATCGTCTAAGATGTCTTAGTGGTGGTGCTTAAATCCGAACAGCAGACTCTTGTAATAAGGCCATGTTTGAAGGCCATTAGTGTAGCCATTAAATTCATTGGTTTTGGAATTATAACTTTAATTGATATACTTCGAAGCACTTAACCATTTATTTAATTATTATTGTGATTTGTTATATGGTTTGAATATGATACTTCGCTGCACAGTATATGGATTTTAAGTTCTGCATGTAATTATGGTTGTTTGGTCAACAAGCATACACTCACGAAGGACTTTGATCCATTCGAAATTGGGGCCTGAGTTGTTTATTTAAGAAAATTTTAAATTGGCCCTAATTTTCACACCCATGAGATTGGATTTGGATTCGGCCTAGTTTTAGTGGTGTAACGAATTGTATCAGAGAGGTCAAGTTTCTAGAAGTTTTAAAAGACCATAAAAAAGTAGGTCCGATGTGAGGATTAAAATGTTTAGTGGGAACGTTAGGTGTAGACGCATATAGTTTTTGTATATGATTTTTCCCGTTGTTTAGAGTCTGCATGGGTCTGTTTAGCTTCTGCATTCTAGTTTGATTAGTCTCAAACAATTGGTTGTTTTATAGACATGACACCTAAGATAAGGAAAACGAAAGGTAACCCATCCTCCGACAAATTAGGTGGGCCTAGTGGGATAGTTAATGATCTAATGCGAACCTTGCTTCAGGCTAGGTTAGCCCACCAACAATGCCAATACCAACAAATGACCCAATTACTAGAAGCAATGCAAGAGTGAGGAAACTCCACTTGGTGAATGAAGTGCCACCTCTACCTCTGCCACCACCACCACCGCCTCCGCCACCTCTGCCATTTAAGGTACGACCTTAGGTGGTAGATCTGACAGCATTCCAGATTAGTGTACTTGAGGCTTTACAAAGCATTGGATAGCCTCAGGTTGTTGTTTTCTCCAAACCATAGGATCCCATCGACATATTTTAGATGTTTAAGAAAAAGGGACTGCCACAACCCGAGCCCAGAAATCAGGGGTTAGAGAAAACCTAACCAATGACACACATACTCCCGTGCATGTACACCTAGACCTCGCCCAAATGTACACACACAAGGGATCAATCACACATGCAAACAAGTGTACGCGGAAGCTATAAGTATCAAGGCATACCACAAGATAATAAAAGACACAATGAGTACAAAAGATTTGACTGATTACAACAATGTACAACAAAATAGAGGGACAAGTCCACAAAATCAAAATATAGTTATAAATTAGACCCAAAATACAATCTATAGAAAAATCTCTCAAATAAGCTCAGACACAATGGATGGGAGAACAAAATGATGCAAACTGCTCTTAGAAGAATGGATCAAGTCCACTCCTCTAGGCCGGAGGGGGCCTCATGAGCCTCTCCTGGAGTCGGGTTGACCGACGCAGGATCGGAAGAGGGATTTGAGCCTGCAACACCAAGAACAACTCATAAGTACAACGACTTAACAAAATATAAGCCACAAGAAGATAACACGAATTGTATCTATCAATGAGCAAAAGTAGTAATGCAAATATCTATAGTGAGCATGTTCGTATATTAGGCAATCGTGTATAGGAATAAGTATGCTGTCAGAATCATCAATAGAAATACATACTTAAGCTGGCTACTACATTTGCCATATTCTCCCTTTCGAGAGCACACAAACATGAGAACACCATCGACCGGGCCAGGGTACAAATGGGTCTCTAATTCCCGGGGTCCAGAAGCCCAGGACAAGAACACTCTGCAGAGGCGATCACACACATTAAACCAAAGTCAACCCCGTCATATATCCTAAGGCTGAGGCTGAGTAGTGTCATATATAGACAATCTCAATCAAATCAGATGATGCACATCGAACAAAATCACATACAGATCTCATATCACAATCTATCACAATAAACGAACAATAGTAGTGCATCACACACTGATAAGCCATACGACTCATACTGATAAGCAATACGAATAACAATACGGATAACGAATGTGAATAAGCACTGACAAATGAGTACAAATAACAAATAATCACTGAACTCAAGTATTCTACATGAACAATAACAAATACACAGTAGTAGATTGTGCCTACCTGGGCTTCGCTCTGGGGATGCTGTTATATTTCCCACAGACTCGAGAGGTCCAGCGCAGAACACATGAGGGCAAAATCGAAATCAATATGCAGTGCAAATCTGATTTACTATGACGAATCAAGGTCAATTACAAGCCAATCCTACTTATTTACCCAGTGTTTCTAACCGTGCATGCTGATGTAGTTTTAAGGTATTCGATACACAGTTGTTCCTTCAAGGAGTGTTGCATATTATGACGAAAGTGTACCAAAGTCTCTTAAACCAACACCCATGGGAAGGTGTTAAACAACTGGATAACATACATGAATGAGACACAGCCCTCGAGATCATTCATGTCATTCTTACATTCCATTGGGCATGTTCGGGTTGCCTACATTCTAGCATGAGAGTCATATCAGGTCTCTTCCTTAAACCTAATCTTTTTATTCATTTCTCAGGGTCACATGGTGTAGCCGTAGGTGAACATACGGCGTAGTCATAGGCATCTTACGGCGTATCCGTAATCTGCATTGTGGCGGAGCCGAGGTTCCCCAAACTATTCATCTGCATTTACGGCTCAACCGTAATTTGCTCTACGGCTCAGCTGCATCTTGTTCCACCACTTAGCCGTAGCACAACGAACAGCTTAGATCTGGTTGGACCGTAGAAAAGCAACAAAATTGCCAACTCTCAGTTATTTCAGATGTCACCCTGTATTGATCTACAGTTAAGGTCACGGCTGGGTCACTGTGTAGCCGTAAGACATTTCAAGGCTTAGCCGTAGCACAATTCATAGTTTAACTGTGAGTGCGCTGAGTCAGTTTCTTGAAACAGTTACAGAGTTACAGAAATGGCTAACTCTCGACTGAAGATAGAACGATAAGAACAAAACTTAGTCAATAGGGCTGTCTAACCATGATTCATATAAGAAGAGTAAAATATACACACAATCAAAGCATTACCAATAAGTGTTCAAGCTACTTGTGCTTATACTTGCCTCATAAGTGGAAATCACGCACACACACTAGTCGTTGTCTTGGCTCAATCCGCTGGAGACACACGAAGATGGCGAATACTGCTCCCTTCCACAAGTAAACAAGACAGAAATGAGAGAGAGGGAGAAAGAGAGCTGAACGAGAGAGAGATCGTTGAAGAAAAGAGAGAGAACGGTGGTAGGTAGGATATTTATAAGATAAAAGAAGTCAAATCTGCAAACAAGTCCACCATTTGCCTCTATTTACAGTTCGAGTCAATTAACGATCCAACGGAAACAAACAAAGTCGTTTGGATCCAAAATAGTTACGAAGATTAACAAGCTCAACGAAGTACAGGTGTTGACATCAAAATGACGCAAAACGACAAGGTCCAACTAAAGCAGAAATTACGAAAAAGGGCTCGAACTACCTAAACCAGGTCAAACTCAACCAAACTACCTATCCATTGCTCAAAACTAAAGAAAAGCAAAACCAAAACACTTTTAGCAACAAAATTGCACTTAGTTAACCACTAATTCGGCTTAAGTTAGGTCAGAGTGTTACAGGGACCATTAGAGTTTAATGGGGTTTAAGATCAGATGGCAGAGGAATTCTTAATTTGGGTTGAAAAGATATTCCACAATTTAGTCTGCACGGGGATGTAGAAAATTAAATTGGCTACTTCAATGTTTTAGGATGTAGCTGACAGGTGGTTAATGACTGTCAGGAAACACATTATGAGATAGCTGAAGAAGTGGCTTAGACTATTTTTTATTACCAATTCCGCGAGAAATATGTACCGGAATATGTTTGCATTTGAAAAAGGATAAAGTTTATAGATTGAAGCATGGAAACTAGCTTGTTTGTGAGTATGAGATGTAGTTTACCTGTTTTTCTCATTTCACGCCGACATTCATCACTCCAAAAATGAGAGGATTCGACGATCCCTTGATGGCCTTCGATTGGATATCTTGTTACATGCCAAGTTTCAAGTTCTGAACACCTACCAAGAGTATCTAGACAAGGCTTATTGGGCTGAAGAGGTGATTCCCCACATGGCCTCTCCGTGCCAACTCAAGCAAAAAGTTGCTCCATCTTTATCCATGTAGCACCAATACCAAAAGCAGAAGAGGGAGTCTTGTGGCAATTGTGGTAATAAGATCCTAACATCTAAGTATTGGAGGCAGACAGGAGGGTGTTTTTAGTGTGGGGACACCAGTCATCAAGTCAAGGACTGCCCTAAGAAGAAAGGTCAACAGTATTAGCAAACATTAGCACAGGGAGTTCCTATTCGAACTCTGCCTTTGAGGCGGATAACCCCAGCTCCTTTACAGTAGTTGTGACCTTAAGCACCATAGCAATAGATACAGTTGTATCGACCTCCCTAGTAGTCTCGAACCACAGAAAGGACCCCAGTGACCTCAAGGGCCTAATAGATAGCAACAAACACCCCAACAGGCATGTAGAGTGTATGCTATGACTCAAGATCATGTTGATCTTATAGAGAACATTATTGAAAGTATTATTTCTATTTGTGATAACAATACTAAAGTTTTATTAGACCTTGGATCTACACATTCTTATATCTTCCCTAAATTTGCCTCAAAAACTGGTGTTAGAGCAGCAGAGCTTCCATTTGATTTGGTTGTGACTACCCTAGTGGGTAAGAAAGTCAGTTGTTGGGAGTATTACCTTGATTGCAAAGCAGTGATAGGTGGTGTTGTATTAAAGGCTAATCTAATACTGTTGTTGATGAATGATTTTGACACCATCTTGGGTACGGATTGGCTTGCTACTCATAATGCAGTGATGGACTGCCTTGCTAAGATACTTAAGTTGAAGGCTGATGATGGCACTGTTGTGCAATTTGTCAAAGAAGAAAGTGTTTACTTGGATGATCCCAGCCATTAAGGTTACTAAGTTGATGATGAAGGGTTATGAGAGGTATCTATTGTGTATTTCAGAGGATAAACGAATTAAAGCGGTGGAGGAGACACCAGTGGTGTCTAAGTTTCTGGATGTTTTTCTTAAGGATATTCTCAAATTGCCGCCTGTTTGTGAGATTGATTTCACAATTAAGCTTGTGCCGAGCATAGCTCTGATCTCTAAAGCTCCTTATAGGATGGCCTCAAGTAAGTTGAGAGAACTTAAAGAGCAATTGTAGGAGTTGTTGGAGAAGGGTTTCATTAGACCAACTATCTCTCCTTGGGGGGCTCCAATATTATTTGTCAAGAAGAAGGATGGGTCTATGAGAATGTGTATTAATTATAAACAGCAAGTGACCATTAAGAATAAGTACCCTTTAACTTAAATCGATGAATAGTTTGATCAGTTGAATGGTGCCCGGTATTTTTCTAGGATTGATCTAAGATCAGGATATTATCAGTTAAGCTACTAAATTAGGATATTCCAAAAACTGCCTTCAAAACTAGATATGGAAGCTGTGGTGAAGTGGGAAAGGCCAAAAAATAGTGTCAGAAATCTGAAGTTTCCGAGGCTTAGCAGGTTATTATCACCGATTTGTGGAAGGATTTCCCACGATAGCAACCTTGTTGTCAAAATTAACCCGTAAGAAGGTTCCTTTTGTGTGGAGTGATGAAACCAAGCAAGGTTTTTAGGAATTGACCTTACTTGTAGGTAGTGATGGTTTTGTGACTTTTACTGATGCATCTAGAGTTAGACTTGGTTGTGTCCTTATGCAAGATAAAAAGGTGGTAGTTTATGGGTCAAAACATCTGAAGGAGCATAAACGAAAGTATGTAACCCATGATTTGGAGCTAGCAGCTGTAGTTTTTACTTGGAAGATGTGGAGGCACTATCTTTATGGAGCCACATTTAAAGTACATTTGGATCACAAGAGCCTCCGGTATCTCTTTATGCCTAGTGAATTGAACATGAGACAGAGAAGATGGATAGAGTACATCAAGGATTATGATTTTGGGATGAATAATAATCTAGAAAAGGCTAACGTAGTGGTAGATGCACTAAGTAGAGAAAACTACCCTAAGAATCAAAATCGAAGTCCTAAAATTTTTTGAAACATTTTTCCTAAAGATCTAGAAATAAGAAGAAAAATCTAAAACTTCTTGACTAAAAATAGATAAGCGTCCTTGTTCCCACACCCAACCTAAGATAAGCATTGTCCTTAATGTTATGCACAATGTGCAAAAAATAAATGAGTAACATGAGGAAAGTAAATAATAGGAGGAAAAGTGAAAGAAAGCACCCAATGACGTAGTCTTGATTTGCTCCCTATCCATGGTTAGATAAAACACAAAAAGAAAAGGAAAAGAAAAGAGGCTATTCTAAAAGAAAAATCTATGCTAACAAAAAGAAATAAAATCTACACTATTGGATCCAAAGTCGGAATCCACTTAGATCCCAAATGAAATTTTCATCCACGCAAGTCACAAGAAGCACAAAAAAAGATGTAACCATGAGAACATTAGGCCCAATGAACATGAGGATTGCATGTTTCGTCTGAAGTGGTGAAGAAAATGCTACCAAGAAAAATTCCTTCTCCTCCCATAAGAATAGATCTTTGAATGTCATAAAAGGGAACAATGCAAAACTGGGTGGTCTAGAGTCCTCTCATGCCAACAATTCCTCAAAATCATTATCATCAATTTCCTTTGGCACATGTGAACAAATTTCAGTGGCAACATCTTGATTTGAAATCGTAAACAAAGCCACATGTGATTCCAAAATTCTTAGCTTGGGTGTCTGAATATGGCCTATCTCCTCCAATTCCGAAAACACATCCAAACAATGGGTGTCCTTTACTTCTAGCAATTTCGAGAACTCAAGAATCAGGTAGGCAATTTCTTTAAGAATGAGTTCATCAAATTGCACATTAATTGCCACATCATTCTTCACAGATATAAGTGTTTCATTTTCAAGAGCACATAAAATCGGATCATCCATTGGGGGCTCATGCAGAACCTAACAAATTCTAGACAATCCATAATTTTTAAATCCTAAAAGAGGACTTGGAATTAGTGAAAAAAAGAGTCATCTTTCCCATTAAGGAAGTCTAGATTCTCTTAATTGCTTGGCTAAACTGTGGAAGCATGGGGGACACAAGCTCACATAGGCTAGAGTCAAGTTCATGTATCACACAATCATCCAAATGCTCATTGTCACCCTAAGTTATCCAAGATGTATTTATTTGATCCATATATGTAGGATATTCAATGAATGTTGGGAATCTCTTTGAATTTTACTTCACTTCTGCGGATGTCATTTACTATTTCTAACTGAAGTGTAATTTGACTAACTGAAGTCAGTAGTCTTTCTATGGATTACGTGTTGTTATGTATGGATTACATTGTATTTTTCATGAACTTGGAAAGAATATCCTCCAAAGATTACTTTGGGGTGGTGGTGGCTCATACGACCTTTCAAGCGGAGCTAGATTATGAGGTACGTATGACTAGAGGATGATGCTGATGCATATGATATAACTTAGGAGGGATATTTATACAACCTACTCGAAGTAAATTCTTAGGGATAGTAAGCATGATCTACATCGGGCCCGTTTTGCCAATTGTAAGGAGAGTGATTGTTTCAATTTGGGGTACACATGTTACCCATTTCATAAGGCCCTTGATTCACATTTGATTCCTTCTGCCATGTTTGAAATTCCTCTATTTGTTTTTGGAACTTCCCTAGGAGATTACTCCACTTGTTTTTTAAACTCCTCTAGGAGAGCTTTCAATCTGGCATGTGTATTTGTTGAGGTTTGGGTATTGCTTTGATAACCTCCCCCAACATCCATAAAAAGAGTGAACGACTGTGTGGGATGTGAATAATCATGTGGGACCCTCATTGGTTGATTATTCTCAATTACCATTCCATTAATATCCTCCATGGACTCCTCTATGTAGTTATAACCATAGTGGTTTGAAATTCCTAAAATCTCTCACTTAAGTCTGAGATGGAAAAGAGTTTTCATCTTCTCAAAAGCTTAAATAACTAGAATCCCTAAAATCTCTTTCAATTGTTCCAATTAAATTGAACTCTTTAAAATCAATCAATTGCTAAATTGGACCTAATCTTCTAATCAATTGCAAAATTAGACCTCAATTTCAAAATCGAATCAATATATATAAAAATTGTTACCAAGAGTATTAAAACGTGCAAAGTTTTTTATTTCATAGAACATAGCTGAAGAGTAGTCCCCACAGCCTAAGATTAATCCACTAAAACAGGTGCCATCAACTTCCGGAAAAAAAAAACCACAACACTGACAAAAACAAAGTCTCATCTTTGCCATGCTCACTTCTTCCCTTCCTTCTTCTTCTTGTCTTCCTCCTGCTCATCCTCTAGTAGGAATCCGGATACAGGTAAGGTCCTTCCCAGACCAGTATAGGTCTTGAAGTTGATCTTCCCAGAAGCTGGGTCACTGATATACATATCAGAAATAGGGACCCAGATCAGAAACTCCTTGCTCTTTACACCTGTTATCTTCCTCATCTTGTTAGGCTCAAAGAATGCCGAGACCTCAGTGTCGTAGGAGACCGTATTTCCGACCTTCTTGAAGCGGTGCTCAGTTTTCTCCTTCTGGAGGATCCACACGAATCTGGCCTGCCGATTGCAGCCAAACTCGATGATGTCTTTGAGACGCAAGATACCGGTTGGGAAACCCAGCTCCGCTTGAAAATCTATGACCTTCTGCTTGCAGATATCGTGACCTTTGGAGATTTCTGCATTCTCGCGGTACTTGGCAATCTCTTGGGAGGCCATGCCTGCACTTTGTTATGGATGAAATGGCCGGCTTTGAATTCAAGAGAAGAAAGAAAGAGATTGATTGGATTTGAAGAGGGTGTGGGGGGCTTTTATAGGGGCTTTGAGGGCCTGAATTGCAGGAGTATCTAAGGAGAAGCTTCTTGGTTTCTTAGGATTATTATTATTATTTTTTTTTGGGGGGTCTTTCTCAAGCATGGGTTTCATATTCCTACCAACTGGCTGGACCAGGTTATAATAAAGAGTTACTTTGGGGAATCCTAACCATCTATCTCACTAATGACTTGATTGAATGGCATGATGAACGTTTTGCTGCATGAAGGAGCCCCCCTCATGAAGTACGTGGAAGTGGATTTAATAAAATGAAATCAGTTTCGAGGTTTTCGTGTTTCTATTCTATTGAACTCTCCAGAAATGCGGCAACGACCATTATAAGAAGAAGAAATGGTTGTTGGTGTGAATATCAGGTGACTCGCGCTTACCTTCCTCGCCAAATGGTGTCATTTTGTCAGGGCCCCACCCAAGAGATTCCGGGTCCTCTCTGGCTCAGACTCAGAGAAATTTGTGAGTCTCCTCGGTGGGGCCAAGAAATAGAATGCTTGGTGGGATAATAGCTTGCTATTTGAGTGAAGTGATCTACGGGATCAGTTCATATGAGAGGAATGAATGTAATTATGCAAGATGATTTAGATTTCCATGTGGTTCTCACAGGAATGAATGGCCCTTGATCCCCTGCAGCTTGGGCATTGCGAAACTCTGTCTTCCCCTTAGAAGTAAGATTAGTCTGAGGGAATTTTCCTCTGGGAGCCTATGTAAAAAAAAAAAAAAAAAAAAAAAATCTTGCGGGAGGCCAAACATAAAAAAGTATAATCTCCCTTTTTCCTTTTCTTTCTTCTTTGGGGAGCCAAACATTAAACATAAAATTTTCCTTTTCCCCTTTTTTTTAAATTTTTTAGGGGGTGGGGGTAGGGTTGCAAACGGGTACCCAATTCTCCCATTATCAGAAGGTTTCAACCCATGAAAAATTGGGTATGGAACTTATTTTAGGTTCAAATTTATAAACAGGTCCGAATCCGGAACTTAATTTTAGGTTCCGATTTGAAAATGGGTCCAGTTCCGAGACCATATAGGTTCTGACCTGTGGACCCGAGATCTGGCACAAGAGCTTTTTATATAGCAAATTTTACCTCAAAATTAACTTTGATTTGACATTCTTATATTTAATCATATAGTTAGTAACCTTGGTTCAATGTTATAAGTTGAATAATATCATTGATTTAAGAAATAAATTAAAAAAATAAGAAAGTTAAAAGAATTAAAAACAATTTTGAAACTAGATTCCAATTCTCTAATCAGACCCAATCCCAAAATAGAACCCGAGTC
Source organism: Sextonia rubra (assembly GCA_037013555.1). NCBI lineage: Eukaryota > Viridiplantae > Streptophyta > Magnoliopsida > Laurales > Lauraceae > Sextonia > Sextonia rubra. The sequence continues at coordinate 17,446,362 of JASUAD010000011.1, forward strand.
CTCTTATCAAAATTGGGTATGGAACCAAGAAAAGAAGTTCAAAGTCAGAATTAGTTCCAGAACCGGAACTATCATTTAGAAACGGGTCTAGGTCCAATTTATGAACCCATTTCAGAACCAACCCGTTTGCAACTCTAGGTGGGGGCAGGGGTGGGGATGCCTTCCCCACACTTATAATATATGAAAGGGGTTTGGGATCTAGTTTTAGTGTCACCCATTACAGCCGTCTGCACATATGGGAGGGCTTTGAGTCGAGGAGTTGCTCGCTTTAGCTTTTGACTTCTTTTATAAGGGAAATCACCACTAATTCACTCTTAACTTGGTTAGAAAGTATATGCCACATAGAATACTAATATTTATTTAACGCTTAAGCAATGGTTTAACCGAAAATAAGAGGAACAATTACGATGGGGGAGGAGTTAGGCACCCAAACCAATAGTTAAAAATGTTCCATGAGTCAATCCATATTTTGTGGTTTATGATTACAGTAGAAGTAACGGACAAATGAAAATAGAGGAAATAGAAAGGTATGCAGGTTCGGAATTTCGGTGGGGGAACGACATTGTGAAAGTGAATCGGACAGAATGATATGCTGATTGGTAATTTCCGGGTGTTCTCCATCGGCGGTGCAGAGGTCCCAATTATGCTTCTGATGGGGTACTTAAGGGCATCCATTACTCTCTCTACTAGTTTTTCTTGCAAGTTTACCTTTTTTTTTTTTTTATCGACTCTCCATTTTTAGATTAATATTCTCATTATTTTATGGAAGGAAGCTAGAGAAAATGGAGTGGGCTCCTCTATTTTTGACTTTTATTGTGGGGTCTATAGTCTCCTAGACAGTGGTGTGTCTATCTATTAAACTAAAAACCAAGTTTTTATTCGGAAATTTTAGTAATTTATGTATCTATTTGATGTAAAAAATGATTAAAATAGATGTTTTAGCACTACAATTTATTTTTAAAAAAATTTATAAATATCTGATTCTATCAACTTTAAGGCCTTTTATATTTATTTTTTAAAAGATCATCATAAGGTCAAATGGACATGAATTTCTAAGGCAATCAAACACTTTTGCTTTATTTGACAAAGTCTACACATAAGTTCTATGATATAACAATCTTGTCTCTACTAAATTTTGTTTATGACAAACTTGTCTTACTACTTTTATTAGATAACAACTTTACAGATATAATGTTTATGGTAGAATTAGTTTTCTTTTTTCTAATTGGATCATACATACCAAATAAGCTAATTTTAAAAAGTTCTAATAGAAGCAACTATATTTCAAATAAATCTATTTAAATCAATTCTAATCAAATAAATGAAAGAGGAATTTACAAAAAAAATCACCTTACTTATACAAAAAAGCCCCCATTAGTTTTTATGATACAAAGGTGGTCCCCAGGGGCCTTTTCCATTTTCTTTTGATAAAGATTGTGTGGCAATGACGTCGTTGCTTCATTGAACATAATAAAATCTTGAAACCCTTGTTTTTTTCTTCTTCTTCTTCTCCATCACTACAAGAAAAAGGGGTTTTCCCGATGCACCAAATGTGTCAACCATATGGAAAATCGTCTCGGTAAATGGCTTCCTGATGCATACAATGCATCGGCACCACATCAACTACCAAATGCCATCAAATCAATAACCAACACAATAATATTTAGTGTCGGGTATAAGAAGGGCTTTCACTGATGCAATAATGGGTCGGTCCTAATATCAGCAATGCCAACAATGTCGGCACATAACTAAAACTACCGGTCGACCTAATGTCACTACTGGTGCATTAAAGAGTTCGTTATACATTTCCCGATGCTCTAACCGTGTTAGGGAAAGTATTTAACGATGCACTAACCACGTCGGGGTAAGTCTTTAATGACGAACTAACCATGTCAAGAAAAGTATTTAATGACGCACTAACTGCCTCGGGCAAAGTATTTAACAGCGAATTAACTGCGTTGGGGAAAGTATTTAACGATGCACTAACCGCATTGGGTATTTAAAAATAAATTTTTTATAAATGATTACCCTTGATTTTGGTGATGCAAAAAGTGTATCGGGAAATAGGTTTTCTTATTAATTAATTAAAATAATTGAAGATTCCAAAAAGATTTCCTATTTAAATCTACATTTAACATTGCATAACCATAAATATTGATAAACCAAAACAACCTCTACATTCATCGTGCAACAATAAAAAGCAAGGAGTCATTAACCAATTAAAACGACCCATAAACAAATCCATCATTTAGCTTGTATCTGGACTCGCCACATACCGAGCATTTATCCAAATCTGCATTCTCCTTCCAAAATAAGGCACAACCATTCTGACAAGCATCTATGTGCTCATATCCCAATCCCAAGTCACACAATATCCTCTTTGCTACATAAATTGAATAAGGAACAAAATTACCGTCTAGCTAGAGTGCCCTCTGAATCTACATCACATTGTTGAACGATTTATTGCTCCACTTTCCCTCCACCTTTTGCTCTATCATTTTAATGACAAAATCTAGCAGAGTGTTACTTGGAGAGCAACTCTGGTAAAGAGGGTGCTAAGAAGCATCCAACATCCTTTCAAAGTGACACATCATGTTATTTTGGACACCCTCAGCGTCTGTGTAAGTTCCTATGTAATGGTCTTCCATCATTTTTGGATAGTCATCTCAATCCTTATAATCACTCTCACCCCCATGTTCCGATTTGAGCCCATCATCCATAGGAGATGTTGTTTCTCCGCGGTAAATCTAGGTCTTGTAGGGTGCTTGCATACCCCAATGGCAAATAATAAAGTTCACAGTTTCATCGTCATACCTATAATTGTTTTTGCAAACCCTACAAGGGCACTAAATCTCAGTAGTATGCCTTACATTTGCCTTTGCAAATTCTATAAATGAGTTCACGTATCACGTAGGATCTTGACTGTCTAGACCAATTCTCATCGTAGGATCATGACTCCCGACCGATTCTCATCGTAGGATCTTAACTATCCAGTGTCATCCAAGTCTCGTCCATACCTATTCATCTGCAAGTTCAAGGTTCTTGACTATCCAGTGTCATCCAAGTCTCACCCATATTTGTTCGTGTGCAAGTTCAAGGTTAACTCAAATAAGTCTGTTATCATATGCCTTTTACCTCCATCTCCATCCTATGTTGGTAATGGGGACTTGCACATATGAGGAAAACAAAAAACTCACACCCAATAAACCAATAAAGAAAGAATGTAAACTTTGAGACTCTAGGCCTCTTCTGGAAACAAAAAATATGCAACAAACAAACGAACAACAAACCTAGAAATTGAATCAACAGAAAATTTGAGCTTAGATTGAAACCCCCAAAAATAACTAAAATAAAAATAAAAACAAATAGATGAATATGCATATTTCAGATTGATGTGTATATAAAATCAAATAAACTCTTTAGAAAGGAAGAAGAAGGAGAAGGAATAGAGTACTTGCACTTAGATTACCATAGGGAGCATTTGAACTTCGTACCCATTTTCATTAATCATAGTAGTCCAAACACAACCCCAGAATAGACTCTGCTCTGTAAGAGCAGAGTGCCCTTACACTTAGCGTTAGGCAATTCATAGGTATTGTTTACGACCCCAGAATAGTCCAAACACATCCCTTTCTAGTCTCTGTGTCTGTCTCTCATGATTTGGAGGTCATCAATCTTTCAAATTGTGATGAAAAAAAAGACATTAACTAAAAAAGAGGGTTGCTCTTTCCACCAAAAGCAAATAACCGGATACATATCTATAATCTACTTCCATAACTTACCATCCTTCATACCTTGGAAGGTCATCACTAAGATGAACTCAGTTAAAAATAAACAAGTCTTCAAATACATATCCATTTAACCCAAATCTTAGGATCCTTAATTAAATTTTAGAAAAAAACCCAAATATTTAAACACTGTTGAACAAAAATTCCGAAAATCCAAGCAGAACGTCCCCACAATTTGCTTTTTGGTTGCAGTTAGGTATCCTCTGATTTGTATAGTATATGGTGATGCCAAGCTCAGGTACAGATTCTGATGATACTAAATCCATGAGTAGTTAGATGTACACCCATGGAGGGGTTGCCATACCATTGGTGTTTAAGAAATAGATCTATACAACTCGTTCCACTGGGCTATGAATGGGCTTGCACCTATTTAGGTAACTTTCATTGTTTTTATTTTCTTGTTATTATTATTTTTTCCTTTTTTGTTAAGAAGTTTTCATTGTTCATTGAATAGTTTTGTTTTAATTATTAACTGTTCATTGAATAGTTGATTGGTATCATATAGATTGAACTATTCATGCCACCAAATTAACCAAAAGTGTCATATCCAACTCACATGTCGCATAATCCCATTACTTAATTTTTATTGTTACGGTTCTCAATTGGCTAGGTGAAGCTAAAAGAGCCATTTATCTTACCCAACTGAGTGAAATTAAGTCTTTTGAAAATTGAACTTAGTTAGATAATCAAATCAAGATCAATAAAACTAATTATAATATATTAAAGGCAAGTGCGTTGGATTCAATTTTTATCTTCTTTTTTTTTTTTTTGTCAATTTTGACCTTTTTATTGAGCCTTGGAAAAAAGCCAAACATGTATAGATTGTGAGATTAGAAACATGTGACATTATTTTATTTAAGAAACTAAATTAACTTACCTCTACATCACACATTATAATATATTAAAAACGAGAGTCTTGGATTCAATTTTGATCAATTTTTTTTTTTCAATTTTGACTTTTTTTACTTAGCCTTGGTAAAAAGCCAAAAATATATAGGTTGTGAATTCGGAACCTATGATCCTTTGTTTATTTAAATAACTAAAGTTACCACTACATCACACAATGTCAATATATAATTACGTATAAAAAATATCAAAAGTAGTAAGATGGAGTGGAAACTCATGCCCAATGTGGGTCATGCTCATTCTTAGCATGGGGTGTTTTGCTAGTATATATATTTGTATGTGTGTAATATTTTTATTTTCCCAAAAAGTATCTCCAAAATGTTTCACCAAAATAGATAAAAAGAAGCTTAAAAATTAGATAAAAAGAAGAACTTTGAAGGTTAAATTGCACATCAATAATCTTTTTATTAATCAAGCATGTAGTTTTATAAGTTTAGTTCAATTCTATGAACTTTTAGGATTCAAGGATAGTGTTTGTTTTTCTTCATTCCCTTTGTTTCTTATGATTCTGCTTCTATTACTTTGAACATTATAGTAGCTTATTTATCATGAAGCTAATGAATGAGTTTTTTTTTCCAAATTTGGAATGATGGATTGGTGTAATCATTAAGAATACAGAAACTTTTTAGGTGTTTGTACTTGGAGAAGCCTTTTGTTATTGTTCTGCATGAGAGTAATGCCAGATTGAACCTCGTCCTTGATTTATGATTGATATGCTAAAGTGGTAGATTCACAATGGGAATCTAGTGCGGCTGATATGTTTCAGCTGTCTTAAAAGAGCAACTTGATCATTAAATCAGTAGACATTATTAATGTGCTAATGTGGTAAATTCCCATTGTTTAATTTGATGATTAATGTACTAAGGTCGTAAATTCCCATTGCTTAATTGCAAACGATATTGTAAGTGATTATGCTCATGAGAAAAAAATGTAATGGAATGGAATAGCATACCATATCTAATTGAATGATAAATTCATTCTTGATAACTTCTATTCATAAGAACAATTAATCCATAGATGGATAGAAATTAAAAACCAAAGCAAGATAGAAGTATATTGTACCTCACAACCCCAAAGCTACATGAACATTAGAGGACAAATACAAAGGTTAAAACTTAAAAACTGAAAAGCATTTCTTAGACATTTTTAATATGTTGAGTTTTCATTATTGGAACTGTCATATGTTGGAGCTCTTTATGCTGGAACCTTTCTTCAAACTGCTGAATCTTTGAGATTGTGATTTTGATTGGTTGATTTCTACCATTTCCTTCCCCTTTTTTCGCTTGAGAATCATACTCTCAAGTGGGTTGAAATCATACTATAGGTTTTGAAACATAGAATATTTTTGAAACATCCACATGTATAGGTACAACACATCTAGAAGTGTGTAGTTGAAGGTGTTAGATTGCATTTAGCATGTCATTTGATATTAACATTGCTTTTGTAGCAGACCAGTAATGGACAAGAGTTGAATGTCAATCAAGAATAAAATGAGCAAAGAGTCTCAAGATGGAGTTAAGTCATTTATTTAGTTTGCAGAGGATAATGTGGACTCGGATGGTAAGATTCATTGCTCATGCATTAACTGCTTGAACTTTGAATAACATACAAGGGGAGTTGTGGAATTTAATTTGATCAGGAGAGGTTTTTTTCTTCATATAACACGTGGTTGCATCATGGGGAATCTATTCCCATGAACTAGAATCAAGCTCATGATGAGGCTGAAAATGTTGTGGAACCAATGGCAATGCAAGAAGAAAAGGACCGGGACAGATTCCATGACATGTTGGATTACTATTTCATGGGAAACATCATGAATGATGATGTTGAGGAGGAGGAATTGCCTAACAATGCTGAGAAGGAAAAGGATGTGCATAACCTTGAAAGATTGTTGAACGATGCTCAACGTGAGTTGTACCCAGGTTGTCAAAAGTTTACTACGATGTCTTTTGTCATTAAGATGCTTCATTTGAAGGTGTTTCGACATGCTCATGGGGTTATTAAAGGATTTTCTACCAGAGAGTTACCATCAGATTCTATTTTCCCTATATGAAGCTAAGAAGTTCTTGCGTGACTTGGGTTTGTGGTATACATGCATTCATGCCTATTGTTATGACTATGCACTTTCTTAGAAGGAAAATGTAGATTTGGAGAACTGTCCAACATGTGGTGAGTCTAGATACAAGCTGAATGATAACAAGGACAAAAAGATCGCTCAAAAGATTTTAAGTTACTTCCCAGTGACTCCAAGGTTGCAGAGATTGTTTATGTGGAGAAAAGTAGCCGCAAAAATTAAACAGCATAAGAAGAAGCATATGGGTGATGGATTATTGAGGCATCTGACTAATAATAAGAAGTGGAAGGACTTTGATTAGAAGCATCTCGAGTTTGCTATAAATTCCCAAAATGTAAGGCTAGGGTTTGCTACTAGTGGTTTTAACTCATTTGAAAACATGAGTACCTCTTATAGTATGTGGCTTGTGATAGTGATGCCGTGCAACTTGCCACCGTAGAAGTGCATGAAAGAGTCGTTCAACATGAAGTCATTACTTATTCTTGGATTGATTGCCCAGGAAAAGACGTCGATGTATATATGCGTCCAATGATTGCTGAGCTAAAAGAGTTGTGGGAAGTGGTGTTAGTACATATGATGCCTCGATTGGACAAACTTTTCGAATGAATGCAGCTATTATGTGGACAATTAATGACTTCCCCACTTATAACAATGTGTCTGGGTGGAGTACAAAGGGTTATTTGGCTTGCTTTACCTATAATGAGGATGCGTCATCATAGACATTGAATGGAAAGATAGGGTACACTAGTGCCGTCGATTCCTAGCTGATGACTATCCTAGGCGGAGAAGTGAGCTCTTTAACGGTAAGATTGAGGAGCAATCTAGACCTATGGAGCTATTAGGTGAATTGATAATAAAGCAATTGGATTCCTTACTCGTGGTTAAGTTTCGGAACCATCCTTGTTTCAAAAAAGGAAAGAGGGAAGATCAAATACTAAATTGAACAAACAAAAGCATTTTGTTTGAGTTACATACTAGAAGACGCTAAATCTTTAGTAGAATACAAATGTCATGCACGTAGAGAAGAACATATGTGAAAGTTTTGTTAGGACATTCATGAATATAAAAGGAAAGAACAAGGATACCGAAAAGGTATGTATGGATTTGGAGGAAATGAAGATAAGGAAAGATTTACCCCTGAAGAGGTGATCGAATGGGTCATTAGACAAGCCCGCCACATCATACACATTAACTTTGAAGGAGCAAAAAGGGTTTTGTGCATTTTTAAAGTTGATAAAGTATCCTGATGGTTATGTAGCTAACATCTCTAGGTGTGTGAGCATGAAGGGTGATAAGTAGTCAGGCTTGAAAAGTTATGACTTTCATATCCTTCTTCCGATTGGGATGCGTGGGTATCTTGACGATAAAATCTGTACAACTTTGCTTGAGTTTGGAAGTTTCTCCAAGACTAGTGTTCGAAGAATTTACGGGTGTCAGAATTAGATAAATTGGAGAAACGCATAGTCCTCATTCTTTGTAAGCTAGAAAAGATTTTCCCTCCTGTGTTCTTTGATGTTGTGGTCCATTTAGCAATTCACCTACTTCGCAAGCCCATGCTTGGGGTCTAGTGTAGTAAAGGTGGATGTATCCAATTAAAAGGTAGTTATATGCAAATAACCTTAACTGTGTGGTCCACATGATATTAATGTACGAATGTGTTGTTCTTTGTTTAAAGGTAACTCAGAACTCTAAAAAAATTTGTGTGAAACCGAGCTCATCTAGAGGGTTCCATCGCAGAAGCACACATTGTCAAAAAATGTCTTGCTTTTTGTTCGATGTATCTTGATGATGGGATGAAAACATTGTTGTCAAGTTCGTTTCGGACAACATTTCAGTTTGACTCCAAAGTGAAACATCTAGGCTTATTCGGATATTTCACTTTCTAATTCAGAAATTCATTTCAAAATACATAATATATATATTCATATTAAAAAATATAGAAAATTTCATTCTACTAAACATCACAAATGTAATTCCCATATGATGGTTAGCACTAGGGCTATTGGAAGTTTAATTGATAATGTTTAGTACTGTGAGGGCCACTAAATGTTTAATTACTACTTTTTAATTGTCATTGCTCAATTCGCTAATAAAATTTCTAGTGGGACCCTTAGCAAAAAATAGAACCATTTAATTCTAGCTGTACCAATCAAACTTTATTACCCTACTCAAATTTAAGGGCCCACTTTAGGTTCATATTTTTTCAAATGGTCTCATAAGATTTTTAATATGTTCAAATATTTCTACAGGCAGTACGACTATATGTAATAGAACTCGTGATGGACCTTGATATTTCAAATAGTGACATAATTGAAGATTCACCTTTTACATCAATTACAATTAGGTGGGCCTCTAATTAACTTAAGTGAATGAGCCATTAGAAATAGTGGGCCTCACTTCAATCACTCATCACCACGACCTTTTTTTATAAAATACTACTATTCCTAACTTTTCCTAAAAGACTTCTCATTATCGAAAAAATGGAGACTCTCTCCTGAGGCCTTTTGCAAACCATTTTCTCAAAACGAAGAAGAAATGGAAAGGAAGGATTGGCATGCCTTTTGCTCTAGTGAGATGAGAAGCTTCACATTAGTAGCAACCAAAACCTTCGATGAAGAAGTAGATGCTCCCAACAATGGCAACAAGGGAGGGTTGGAGCTTTAAAGGCTACATTTGTTAAAGAAGATGAAATGGGCACTCGTCAGCTCTCCTTGATAAGAAAGGCATGTAGAAATTTTTTATTTATTTCTCTTCAGCTTCATCTGAATCGCAAATCCAATTCTTCCATTTTTCTTTCTATTCATGATCAATTCATGGATTCATCTGAATCTGATCTATTTGGACACTGTTCGTATGAAATTAGGGGTTTTGTACCGAAACCCTATTAGTCGAGCGAAATCAGATGAAATCGTAACCGAACATCTTCAAGCGAGATATTCCATTTGGTTTTTGCTCCAAAATGAGATATATCGGACATTTCATCCGAACCAAACCGAACTTGACAACTATGGATGGAAACTGTATTTAATCAATCAAAATATAACAAAGATGGTGGTGAGCGTGGCCCAAGGTTAGTGGTCTTTACTCAAAGAGTCCAACCCTATGGACAAATTATAAGGGTGCTTGATGTGTCCCAAGAGGAAATGGAGGAAACTTATTTGTTTGTACTGAATAATAACGAGGAGGTGGAGCCATATCTGTTGTAAGTTTGCACACTATTTCACATGTGGGTCTATTTCATTTGGTGTTTTTGAATCATGCCTTACAGTAATATGTTACTTACGAAACACATGTTTGTGATTAGGGAATACGAGAGTCTGTTTAGAACTGAAAGAGTACACAGCATCACAAAGAGACTGCACAGAGAATTTTTGAACAGGTTAAACAACGTGTAAGCAAATGATGTGGCATGCACACTTACTAATTTTCCCATGAATGCATTCTTAACATATGTGGTTTGTATAGGTTAATGCAATGTGGGGTCAAGGGTCAGCACAAGCAACCGATGAATTGTGGTCAATAGCAAATGGTCCTCGTAGAACAGTTAGTATGTACACAGGTTGCTTGTTTAATGGTATCCGATTTCATACCAAAGACAAGGATGATTGTCGTAAGACTTAGAATAGTGGGGTTGTCATGCAGGGGGACAATGAGGGACAAGATTTCTATTTTTATTTGTGTAGCATTTGGAAATTGAACTATATCTTTGGGCATAAAGTGTTTTGTTCATATGTGATTGATTTAACATCGGAAGTGATAGAAAATGCCGCATAGATGAACATACCACAAGCGTCGACGTAAGAAGCTGCTTGTATAAAGATGATCCTTTTATCTTTCCAAGCCAAGTGCAATAGGTGTTCTACATTAATAAAACCAAACTAGGTGAAAATTGGAAAGTTGTAGAACGAGTCAAACATCGAAGGATATGGGATTGCCGGCGCAAGATGGAGTGGAACCTAATGATGTTGAATTTCCCATTTCTGATGTTGTGTTCCAACAGGATGAAAGCTATGATGCTGTCCCTATCACCATGGATGATCCCGGCACACTACCGATTAGGCAGAATGATATTGATTCTGAATTTATTCCAAGGGTGGTGCTTTTGAAGTTTGAAACCCAGTAGAATCAAGGGGAAAGGCAGCTAGTGATGACAAAAAAAAAAAAAAAAAGAAGAGTTTGATGATGAGTTTGATATAAATCCTGATGTAGAACCTTTTTTGGGATATTTTGAATTTATTCATTATATGTGTTACCCAAGTGAAAGGGAACTTGTTTTGATTTGCTAGAATGTGTACATTTGTTTTTGTATGTTTTTTGTTTCATGCCATTATATTACATGTTAATTTTTTGTCATGCTTATGTAGAAATCTCATACCCATAGATATTCTATTTGCTTTTTATATTAATTTATATGTTATTATGATAGTCAAATCACAAATGAATAAAGGGAGAAAATTATGGGTCAAACCCGTGGGCATGTCCCACTATTATAAGAAGCAAAGGCATGACAGAATAAAGGAGAACGAAGCCATAATGAATGTGATGGGGTTGCATCAATTGGCACATAAGTATATGGTCTCGACTCAGTCCAAGGTTCCACATGAAAAGGGAAAAAGAAAGGGATGTGAGGGTGATCATGATGGGTACCAACCATCATCAGGTGAGGAGGCGAGGCTCAGTTCTCCAAGTGAAGAGGAGGACGAGGGTTAAGATGATGAGTTTGGTAATACTCGGACGAGAAAAGGTACCATTTGCTTGGTGATTATGATCACATTATTTAATTCATAGTCTTTTCTATTAATTTTTTATACTTATGGTATATAGTTACAGATGATGAGCATGAGGCCTGGTCGTAGTAGCCCGTAGCGTATACTATCATCATCTGCATCTTCACCGGCTGATTCCTTGGGGCATGTTCCAATAGTATCCCTTCCCCTTGCAGTATCCTCAAGCCCTGCGTCTATCCCCACTATGTAGCAGAGTAGCATGGGTAAGTGTTAACAATATATAATGCACTTAACTTTGTTTATAATTTTACATTTATACTACTTAATGTGATTTTTTTTGTTGTTCGCAACAATTTATTAAGACAAATTCGTTATATTGTTAGGTTCACCATCGAGAAATGTTTGGGGAAAGACGAAAGAGATGGCTATAGATAGGATCATTTCATAGATGGGTCATGGCTCCAAGCTACCTATTGTGATTCCTTCGAGATTCAATACACTTGTTGGCCAATGCAATTGGTGTAGAAATTAGGACTATAGCACCTGTTCGGAGAGTGATGTACTGGTCCGAGCTTGATCCCCACATCAGAGCATCCATTGTGTAATTTTTCCGGGTAAATAATAGTTCCATGTGGTCTTATTTTAGTATGTGATAATGCTTAGCAATGAAATTGATAACGTGTGCAGGACAAGTTTGATATTGAGAAGTACAAAGAGGAACAAGATGTATTATGTACTATTGACAGGAAATGTCAAAAGTGATATAGGAATTGGCGCCATAATATGTGGGTGCATTACAAGAAGTTAGTGGAGGATGATAGCAAGCCATACATAGATGTGGATGCGAAGGTTTGGAGGTGACTAATTGACATTGGTTAGAAGAGTTCCCAATTCATGGTAACATAGGTGACTTATAATTTGAAATATTCACACTTAATATTATTTGATTGTTGTTAGTTAATCAAATTATTTTTAAAAAACAATTGGAGAAGAATACTGAGAATTGGAAACAGTAGCCCTATAATCATACTATGCGTTCCATATTATTTCCTTTCACGATGTATAAAATGGTGATGTATATTGTAGTTTCAAAAATGTCTCATCAGTATGTGATCTTTATACTATCCACTAACGTTTAAATTCTAATTGAATCAGGTCGCCGAGAATGAGGGGGAGGGGTAAAAATTGCACACTTCTATAAGGAGTCTCATTGGAGGAAGTCTACCAATGGTTGGATATCCCATTTCTGTGTAGTGCATCATGTACTTATTGATGATATGTTAGCATGTAGATGTTTTCATTATCTGTTTGAAGTTATGAAGTTTGTTACTAATTGTTTGATCACTTTAAAAATGATAGGTGGAGATGGAAAAGCAGAGCGAGGCCGCCTTTCAGCCAGAATCCAAAGAGGTCTCGCAAGAGGAGTTTGTAAGGCAAGTGCTTGGTGAGAAGAGATGGTAACTGAATGGATACAGGGTTGGTTTGAAGCCTTCTTACTTCACAACTGTTGCCGTTGAGACACAAGCTAACGATGCGGGTATGGATGCCCTACGATCAGAGGTTGAGTCATTGAGGGGATTGATTAGGAGCCAACAAGCAGAGGTTGAGTCGTTGAGGGGATTAACTCAGAGCCAGCAATCGAAACTAAACATGCAGAAAAAAGTTCGAGGAGGTTGAGGCTATGATGAGGATGCATCTATCAAAGATTAGATCGATTCCTCTTGCTCCCTCAAACAGCTCACTGTCTAGTAGTTAAACAGGGCATTCTTGGTAAGTAAATTCATTCTCATAGTGTAGGACCCAATGACACACACTAACTCACACTTAATTAAAGAAAACCATGCTTAAGAAGTTTTTTGTTTTTTTGATTGGGATGAAAGAAGTTTTTTGTTTTAAATAATTATAATTGGTAGGCTAGAATCATGGCTGGATTAGAAAATCGTTATTTTTATTTATGGCTCTCAAATTACTTGATTTTGGGTTTTGTGTACATTGTGGTCTTGCTAAATATATGAATGGGATTGATTTGTCGACTAATGCTTTTTTTTTTGTAGCTATTGTTGACATGTTGAATCCTTTGTGATTTTTTGTGCAATTTGAGGTATGATTAGGATTTGTCCTTTTTTTTTTTTTGGGTTGGCAAAATATCTTCTTGTAACTCCTATCATGGTATTGGTCTCCAAGCATATGCTGGTGGAAGGCCTCATTATATGAAGATGCAGAGGTCCATTCAAGTTTGGTGTTTAAACAGGTTGGAGTTGGTTGCTATGTGGAATAGTGATGATAGAAGAAGATGTACAGAAGAGATGAGCGGTTGAACTAAAGATGGATGAGGAAGACGAAGAGAGAAAAATGAGGGGAAGAGAGACAATGTCCAAGCAGGTAGGGGCTTGGATCAATGGTGGAGTAAGAAGGAAAAAAGTAAGATAAAGAAAAAGAAAACAAAGAAAAGAAGACAAAGAAAAAAACAACAATAAAGAAAAAACTGAAAAATAGAAGAAATGAAAAGAAATAAAAAAAGAAGGAAAACACTGTAAGGATTTTTGTGTTGGCAAATTCATGGGTTGGACAAAAGTTGAGTCCATTAGTGTTGTATTTTACATATCTTTGAGTATAAACAATGGGTTGAGTCGCCGGGTACACTTTAGTGAAGAAATTGAAGAAAAAGTGACAAATTCAAATGGTTTTCTACGGACAGCATGGATTAAAAAGGTCCTATCTCACAAACCAAGCGTCGAATATGGGCATGTAACATACTGTTGGAAAGCTCGTTTCGAGTAAATTCCATAGAGCCTAAGATTGCCCCAATCAAAGCTCAAACGAGAAAGTTATGGCCTATGGAAGTTTGCAAAAAAGTATTGAAATTTCACCCGGGCAAAAGTATAATCTAACCGATCGGACTGGTGTAGAAAGTTTGCCTACTTGCGATTTTTTAGTTTGATTTAAAGGGGAACTTGCCTGTTTCATGCCAACTTCTTTCCTGATCAAAATATACTTATGAGGCACAAAATTGAGGCTATAAAAAAGGGTTCTCTTTCAACCCTAAGACAGAGATCTTATTGTTCTGAGTGGAGAATATATTTTTTAGATCATCTCCTTTGGAGTTTTTTTGAGAGTTAAAGTTATACTCTAAAGATTTGTCTTCTACTTCTTTGAGTATAGTAGATTGTTGTGGGAAGTCAAGTGTTACATCTAGAAGGCGTTTAGGTGTTTGGATCTGTCATAGAGAACGGTAGGGGGTCGTTGCAGCAGGGAGCTATGCAAGGAAATCACAAAGTCCCTAGATTGAGGGGCAACTGGATAAAGGTTGTGAGCATTCTCTTATAACTATAGTATAATTCATAGTGCTTGATTCTTGGCCATGGTTTTTTTCCTAGTTTGGATTTCCACATAAAAATCTGTGTCTTTTTGTGGTGTGTACTTGTAGTTTGATTTATTTCCGCTATGTGGTTGATTGTTTGCACACATAATATTAAGATTGGCACTAATCCATTCTAGAGGCGCTCTCCAAAAACCTTCAAGTGGTATCAAAGCAGGTGGCACTAATTTACTATGTTTGATCCTAAGGATGAGGACTCTAATGTAATTTTGACAAAGGAATGTTGAGTGATTAGCTTTCCCTATGAACATGAGATACATAGATACCCATTAGGTACTGTTAATCTATGGTTTTCTAAAGAGTGCCCAATAGAGTTATCAATGATTTTCTTTAACATAGTAACTCCGGGGTGCCCTAACCTATCATGCTACAGCAATAAAGTCTAAGGGTTGCTAAACTTCAAGCTTAGTTTAAGCTTCGGGCTTAACTGTATCGTTTTGCTCAAAATCGAATGTGATTCAATGATGGATATTGTCGTATAATATAACCCAGAAGAAAGTGCACTTAATGTTTCTAGTTTTTGCTTATGGCCTCCAATACTAGTAACGATAGGTAATATTTCCTTCTTACCTTGATTAGCAGTCTCAATATAGTATCCATTTATTCTGATATCATTGAAACTAAGCAAGTTTCTTCAGGAACTACCGGAGAACAATGCATCTTTAATGAATAAATGAGTACCATTAGGTAGCATTATGTGGGCTCTTCCAGAGCCTTCAATTATTTACACAGGTCCAGCTATGGTGGATGCTTTTCGTGGATTAAATACCAATTTTGAGAAACCCTTTTGGTTTTTCAGAATGGTATGCATTGTAGCACTATCTATAAGATAGTGAGTATCCCTATTGTCGTGGTCCATACCTTTAAACAAAAGATAATAGTAAGAAAAATGTAACTAAGCAATCACATGATTAAAAAAAATTTCATCAAATTTATAAGAAGTCATCCATCACAAAAATATCCATAAAAACATCCATAAAAAGGTTTATCAAATTAAGAAACTGAAAAATAAGTCATCCAGCATAAAATGTCCATGAAAAGGTAAATATCTAAAAAAAATTCTAAATAGAGATTCTGAAAATAATTATTTGGTTTTCTAAACAATTCCAAGAGGATTTCCAATCTTAGCACTAAATGCTTCATTGCTCAGAGGTTGGCCATTTTCGTCTTAAAAAAAATCTCTAGTCTCCAAATTTGTAATATCCAACTAGTAGTCGTCATTTTGTAGGACTGTATCCCAATCCCAATCTTCCAGATCATTTGACTTTGCAGAATGAATAGAGGCCGTGTATGCTTTATATCGTTCCACCACGTCTTTTGGTACATGACAAGTGCGTGACCAATGCCCATTTTGTCCACATCTGTAGCAAGGGTCATTAGAACGGTGGGCAGATTTAGTTGGTGGATTCTAATGTTGATATTGATTTTGCTGTTTCTGAGGATCAAACCACTTATGGTGGTTTTTGAATTTTGGGGGAGGACCTCGAAATCCTCCTTGTCTGGGGGAGTTTTTTTTTCCACCTCTTCTAGAGGGATTGTTTCTCCCATGCCCCCTTCTTCTGGCTCTATTGGAATTGAAATTGTCATTTGCTTCGGACATTGCCATAGATCGAGTTGGTCTAGAGTTATGATTCTTTAGCAAGACTTTGCTATTCTGCTCAGCAACAAGGAGACAAGAATTAGTTCTGACTATTTAGAGAAACGTCATTCACGGCATTGCTGTTGCAAGATTATATTTGATGCGTGAAAAGTGGACAGCGTTTTATCTAACATTTGCTTTTTTGAAATCTTTTCTCCACATAATCTTAACCGGGAGATAATGTTGAAAAGAGCAGAGTTGTACTCAGATATTAATTTGTAGTCCTGAATTCGCAGGTTTAGCCATTTGTTCTGAGCCGCTAGTAATATAACCATCTGCTGATGTTCATATCGATCCTTCAGGGATCTCCAAAGACCTGCTCGGTCCTCCTCAGTGAGGTATTCATTCTTGAGGTCATCATGTATATGATGATGTGAGAAGATAAGTGCCAATGCTCTATTTTCTAGGGACTCTTTATTACCCTCTTCTATCATCTCTCCAAGTTTCTTGGATTGCAAGTGTAATTTTGCATCTAAGTACTAGAATAAGTAGTTGTTACCGATAATGTTAAGGGCTTTAAATTCAAGTTTAGCTAAATTTGACATTATGCAAGAATTGGAAAAGAAAAAATATACATGATCATTGATATGCAAGGGAAGATAAAAGATAAACAATAAAAATTTTAAAGTATTCAAAATAAATCAAGGGGTGAGTTGTGTTAGATAAAGTTAGCCAATTTAAAATTGAAAACATCAGGTTATCAATCTTTAATAATCCAAAACAAAAGTTTTAGCAAGGCTTTTGGCTAGATTTGGAACTGCAGGTTCATGAATTAGAACTTCATATTCTATCAAGGCTTCAGGCTTGATATTATGGCCGATTGATTTTATTTCTGGATCTAAATATCAAACTTCAAGTTTGATTAGAAATATGAATTTTTAAGTTCATATTGTAGATCTGAAAACTTCTAATTTTAGATTTTAATAAGCCACGGATGGTCTGGTCTGGATTTAGAAGGATCTTCTCAAATATGTTGCTATCGCATATTACTATATATATTATGTGTCATTACATAGAAGTAAATTTTGCTTTCTAGATTGGACAGCTGGCCAATGGGGGTATAGAACAACCTGCATGCCCAAGAATTGATTTAAGTGCTAATGCGAGTGATCGATCAGTGCATCAGCGTTACATATAAGGGGGGAATTTTTTCTTGAAAAATAATTAAGGGTGCTTTTTACCTTAGTTGAGCAGAAATTTTGATCCATTTCTTTTGATTCAGGGTTCCACTTTTGTGGATGGCATGATCGAAAATCCAACATCGTTCACGTGTAGGAGTCGTGAAAAAAGTGCTATTAATAAGTTTTGTCATCCATCTTGATAGACCCCACATGATAGGGATTCTGAAAAGCGAAATCTATTATTAAAGGTATTACTTCGAGGGCATCACGTATGAGTCTTATTAAGTTAGAGGGGTGCTAATGCCATTCTTTGAGGGCTTCAATGCTTTAAAATTTGCCATTGTTAAAAGTTGGATGGGTGCCAAAGTTTTTATTATTCGAAGGACTATAGTCTCTAGATGTTGCTCAGCTGGGTAAGGCTAAAGTTTGAATCCCTAATCCCATGTAAAGCAAAAAGAATCTAAGGGGCTGAGTCATGACCCAGGCCCAAAAATCCTTGGGTTTAGGTAATTCCCGAAGCGTAACACGTGTACTCCTGTGAAATCCACACCTGTACCTAAGTATAGATGGGATTTCACAAGGTTTATTTACGTCTAACACATGTGCGGACTGTACAAGAACACAAATTCAAGAAAAGAATACGCGGAAGCCTATCAATATCATCTATATTGTTTTCATAATAAAAGAAATATTTCAATGATATCTTAATCATGAAAGTAGTCCAAGTACAAAACATTACTAAGAATATCAAAGTTATACTAATCCCATTTTATAATATATATATAAAATGCCCATAAATGCTACATGCCATGCCCGTGCATGTGTCTATGTGAAAGAGTAATGAATAACTATGACAATTCTACGAGAATGTACACTATATAACATGGATAAATGACAAGATGAATCATGACCTACATATGTGATCTGCTAATGCAAATGCCATGAACATCCTATTAACCCAAAATTCACAAAATACCCAATATACAAAACCTAGATCATAGTCTTGTCGCTCTCCAAAAGTCTAGGGTCAGTCAGAGTACTTCTGCTATCCACCTAAAAAAGCCTGAAGGAACTGCTGAGGTCACCTCCTCAGTCTTCTTGATCTTTGCAAGACCAATATGGATTTGAGTCCACTCGACCGTGGCCCAAGGCACGCTTGAGCGCCCATGCTTTTGGGTTTACATGTTTTGACTGACGAATTTTTGTCAATCATTCTATTGCGCACTCAAGCACATGCTTCAAAATTTCAATTCGAAATTTTGTAGCACATTTCTTTTATTCTTCTTCTTCTGTACTTTCAATGGAACCATATGTTCCCCCATTTAATCATCATTCATTCATGCTCCTATAACATCATTCCACCCTCCAACATCTCATATTCATCATCAAATCTCCATTCTACTCAATTCATTCTTCATATTGATATAAGGATCCAATTCAAATTAAACAAGTAGAGACTATGGCTAAATAATGCAACATAACAGAATCCAATTCCTAAATCAATATATATTACCAACATTCATTAAGCAAAAACCAGCTTATGCTTACCTTAATTCAGGCTTGGTACAGAATTTCCGTTAGCTTTGGCTCAATTACAATAAAATCCCCCAGAAAAAAAACCTAACAATGAAATCATGTCAAACGATAAAAGAGATGAGATGCATAGCATGCATAGAAATCTTTTAATCTATTTGGAAGCCTAATAATGAAGGGAAGACCCTCACCTTAGCAGCTGATTGAAATAAGAAGGGGGGAAAATTCCCAAACTTCTCAACCCTAATACATGAGAATGACAAAAATGTTGAACAAGATGAGTTGTATGTCATTCATTGAGTCTTCTTGACTCAATTGAAGATGGAGATCAAGGTGGGTGATGATTTCTTATGTCTTGCATTGATCCAAATGGAGAAAATCCAAATATACCAAGCCAAAGTAAGCCCTAACAAGAAACAACAAAATGGGCATAAGGAAATGGACACTTGCCATGGTTTTTTTTTTTTTTTTTGGAACCTCTTTACCCTATTTAAAACAAGTGGCTGTATTGAAGAGGATGTTCTTACCTTGAGAGCTTGTGGGGAAGAGGAGAAGATGGAATACAGAAATCCTAATGCTAAGGAGTGACCAAAAGAGTGGTGGGGAAGGAGAGGAGATACTTCAAAGTGGCATGCAACTCCCTCTTGGCTGGTTTCAAGGTGGGAATCACAAGAGGAAAGGAAGAAGATGCAGTCTAGCAACTAGTTTGAAGAACCATCGTTTTAAGAAGATGGGTTTTATTTTGGAATTTTCTTAAATTTACAACTTATGTACATATTGTTTTGCATATTTATAATTTGGGACATTTGAGTTCAAAATGGGCTTGTTTGGGCTCAAAATGAGTTGGACCAAGAGAAGAAAATGATATTTAGAGACTAGTCTTTGTAAATAATTTCATATTAGATTAGGTCCAATTACATTTTGCTTAACCTATCAAGTTTGGCTAAAATAATTTAGTATTGAATTAGGTCTTTTAGTTACTATTCAGGATAAAAGGTGATGAAAAAACCCCTCTTCTATTGTAATTGCATTGATGTTAATGAAAGTGATGTCACCTATACTTTTTGTTTTTGCAAGCTTTAAAATTCTATAACTTTCATTACATTTTTCCATTTGTAATTAAATTTCAGTATTTGGAATCCTTTTTTTGAGATCTACACAACAAGATCCATATTAGTTATTTCATTTTGAAAAAAAAATTATTTATTTGTTATATTTCTATTGAAAGTAACAGATAAATTTATCTATTTAATATATTTCTAATGAAAGTAATAGATAAATATTTCCTTTTGCCAATTATAAAATTAGCCAAATAAAAAAGGATGTAATGCCGTCAAGACCTCCAAACTAAGAGTAACTTGAACAAACCTATAGAGCACTTGGGATGACTTGCCAAGCTTATCAATCTCATCCTAGTCAGAGTTTTAAAGTGATAGCATGAGAAAGGATGAGATTTAGACCACAGTTAAGTTTGTTTATGCTCCCTAAAAAATTAAACTAGACTTGGATGTTGATTTGGACATAGCAAAATTACGTCTCCAAAATTCAGTTTGGCTGATTCTAACTAAATGTCTAAGAATTTAAAACTGAAGGAAAATTTTATCTTTAAAGGTGGCAATGCCATTCAATTGCAAATAATATTTTTTTCAAAAAAAGATTAAAGGAAATACAATGACAAAGAAAGGCTTAGATACACAAAAATAATAATCATTAGAAAAACAAGCATACATTTGCCCGTGGTCTTAATCGATGGAAAAAAATTCATTACCGAGAAATGAGTTCTGTCATCATCACTACAAATCAGTTAAAATAGGACAAAATGAAATCTTGAATACAAATTCACATAACAGAAATTACAAAAATTAAAAAGATTTTATCTGGTGGCCTCCTCAAATAGATAAAATCTATCTATTGGCATAGAAATAATGGGGAACGAATAAAATTGATCTTTTCATTGTGATGAATAGCTAAAATTGATCTGTTAAAATAGAAAGAGATGGAAATAACCCAATAGATAAAATTAACCCAAGAGATAATTTTGTTGAAATATGTTGGAATCACAAGAGAAGGGAAATACTAAAAAAAAAAAAGATTTTATCTATTGGCTTCATCAAACATATAAAATCTATTTGTTGGCTTCCATAAATAGATAAAATCTAACAATTTTGTTATTTTTCTATTGAACTCAACAAATAAAATACTAACATATTTTATCTGTTTGAGAAGATTTTATCTATTGGAAATAAAAAGGGAGAAGAATAAATATAGAGAAAATGAACCCCACAACCAAAAAAAAAAAAGATAAAATTTATTGGAATCCAAAGAGAAGGGAAATATTAAAAAAAAATTTATTGACTTCCTCAACTAGATAAAATCTATCTGTTGCAATCCTCAATGGATAAAATTCAGGTCTTCAAAATGGAAAAGATGAAATCTATCTATTCAAGAGGGTGATCAGATAAAATCTATTTTGAAATTAATACAAAATTGATTCAAAATTCAAAATATAAAAAGATTGAAATAAAAAAACAAATTAAGATAAAAAAATTAAAAGGAACAAATTGAAATAAAAAACATATTTAAAAAACAAATTGGAATAACATATTGAAATTTAAAAAATAGATAAATCTTGATTTAATTGAAATTGATTCAATTGAAATTAACACACACATTTAATCTGTGTGTACAAAACATAGCTAAACAAATTACTTATGTTTCAATTAACACACCAATTTAATCTATTTCAATTAACACATAGATTTAATATGTTTCAATTAAATCTATTTGGCAAGGACCACAAAATTTTATGGTGCTTCGGAGCACCATATATCAAGCCTTTGTACCCACATGAATTCTGCAACGAGAAACCACAACCCAGGCCATTTCTTCTTAGATGACTAGTTGTTGGAGACCGAAGGGTGGTGAGATAGCTGTAACAAGGAGCCTTGTGCGGGCACGGCTTCCTCAGCGACGATCTACACCAGTGCTCTGCATGGCCCATGGGCTTCTTCTTAGGCAACGACTTACACATTGCTCTACATGTCCTTTCGCCAAAGCGCACCGTTGTGCCGCTGCCGTTTCTCGCCATTGTGCCTGCTCTAGTCGCCGCTACCAGATCGGAGTAAGAAGAGATAGAGATATGGACTAGATCCCTTCTCTTTTGTTTCTTCTCAAGCTATTGATAAGTACATAAAAATGCATTAGTACTTTAGGGGATTTTAAGGATTTATTCATTAGAAATCTCTTTATTTAGTTGAAAATCAATCTTTTATGATTTTAGAATTCATTTTAGAGTTTTCTTGCAAAAATCATTCGAAAGTCATATTTTCTAGCAAATCATGAAACGTTCCATTTTTAGAAGGTTTCTCAAATCTAAATTTTTACATAAAAATGATAAAGTTTTTTATTTATTTAAAGATAATTCATGATCAATGATGAGAATTTATTATGTCATTTTATGTAAATAGGGCCCGTATTAGTACATTTATGACTTTTGGTCAAAATCATTATTTTTAATAAAATGTCCATTTTGTTGGTAGGGAATTAAAGAAAGGAACCCACAATCAATATTTGAAGCCAAGGAATTATTTGTGAAGAATCCAAGGAAGAACTGAAGCAAAATTGAAGAGATGAAATTCGACGATCAAGTGGACCCCACCACCATGTAACATGCATTAATTCACACAAGCCAAGCCTGAGGGAGGACCCACATGCATATTTGTTGAAAATTAGTCAAGGAAGTTTTCTCTTGAATTTGAAACTCAAATATAAAAGAGAAAGGAAAGTCAATGGAGGAAGGTTTTGAAAGAGAGAAAAAAGGAGAAGAAAATGGAAAGTTACAGCCATTGTATGGGACAACCACTTCACATGAAGATAACTTTGAATTCTTGCCAACTATTTGCAAGACTCTTCTTTCCTTATAGTCTCTCAAAGACCAAGTCAAAGGAGGGGACTAAGTCAAAGATAAAAAGATGATGGAAGCAAGAAATAAAAAAAAAGGAAGGAAATCTCAAAAGCTCCATGCCTATTCACACCACACCTTTGACATATAGAGGATTCTTTCCACAATTTATCACCATCCATCATATCTTTCTTTCATATCTATATATATATATTTTAACCCATACTACCTAGAGGGATCTTCATCTCACACCTAGATCCACTTTCCACGTTCCTCACCACCATTCACTTTCATATACCCCTATCACCCCATTCCAACCATCTCCATTCACCATTCCATTATCTTCTCTCATCTTCTCCTCCCTTGGCAATGCATGAAGATTGAAGATCCTGAATTATGCGCACGTCCTTTTTTTTTTCCTGATGTCTTGATCTAGGGTAAGGAGAGATTTTATTTCTATTTTTAGTTGTTTTTGGAGATTATTGGTTGTATTGGTCCATTTTAATTTAAAATACGCAATTAGTGAGGTCAAGATATCCCGCCTTGGATCGGCATCGTGTACTTGTGTGTAGTGACAGTACGCACTTAGTGTGGTCTTTTTGTCGTCTTTTATTAATTCAGCCAATACGATGTTCTAATTTCCCATAATAAATGAAACTAGAATTTTTTTTATTTTATTCTTCATCCCTTATATTTGAGTGGTTTTAATTTTTATTTTTAGCTGAATGCATGGTTTATTTATTTTTCTAGAATTGGTGGTTTGATGATTTTTATGGTTTTGCAATCTAATTGGTGGTTTGATGATTTTTATGGTTTTGCAATCTAGTAGTTTAGGTTACTTTTTAGTTTAGCATTTCTAGATTATATTTTATTTCTGACTTGTTATTTAATTTTCAGAATTGTGATTGTAATTTAAATTTAATTTTCAGATTTGGTAGTTGTGTATTTTAATAGATTTTACTAGACTAGCATTAGTTTTTTAATTAAGACAGGTTTTTTACGAAAACTAGCTCCTTATGGATTTGATCCCAGACTCATCAGGTAAAACTACAATCATCGACCTTGCATTTGGGGTCCACGTTGGTCAAGTTTTTGGTGCCGCTACTGAGGAGCGCCATCGCAAAGGTAACATTCCAAACTATCCTTTTTATGCGCTTTGTGGCTATGATTTAATTCCCAACCATCATACTAATCGAGGGGTAGCATGCATGGAATGTATGACCAGCCCGTGGACATTTAATTAAGGATTCTAATTGCTGATTTTTAATTTAAATTGGTTGGTTTTCAAATATGAGAATTTATATTTGCTTAATTTTTCAAAACCCACAATTTTTGGAAAGTTACCTACAAAACTAGTCCTCTTTGATAACTAGTTTAGATAGTTTATTTTTGTTGTTGATTAGGACTCTTTCTATTTTTAATCACTTTTTAGGTTTTTAAATTTTTCAAAAAATTTTTAAAACAAATCTTTAAAAGGTGAGTTTAAAAAAATTTTCCAATTTTGGTCTTTTGGCCAAGAAACTTGCCAAAAAATAAAAAAATTTAAGAACTTTCATTGGAAACTTGTTTCTTTTAGTTGTTTTTAAATTTAGGAATCAATTTTTAGGAAATCTTACTTGTTCTTAGATTTTTTTATTAGCTTCCTAATTTACAAAAAAAAAAAAAAACAAAAACAAAAACAAAAACAAAAAAGAAAAAAAAACAAAATTGGCCACCTTCCCCTCTTGACATCCATCATAATGAATCTATGGGATTCCGTGGTCAAGAGGCCATCCATTGATTGTGAGAATTTTTTCGATAAAATTGGTTACCTATACCCCACACCGGCATTCACTTCTTCCAATATAGATGTGAGGGATAGTGATCGCCAAATTAGGGCCCCACATGATTACCCATACCCCACACAATCTTTCACTCCTTATCTTGATGTATGGGGAAGTTATCAAAGAGACATTCAAACATCTACGGATTCAAATGTGAGATTGGAAGCTATTTTAGAGGTGTTGCAAAAACAAAAGGCGGAATTAAATGCACAACAATGGCCTTATTTGAATGAAATGGGTAATATGTATGGTCCAAGTTGGCAAAATCAATCCAATTACAATTGGCATAATGGGCCTGATGTGCATAACACTTACATGCCTCAACATCCTACTCCATGTGGGTCATATGGATATTCCTTCTAGGAGGATTCTTATGCACCCCCAATAACCCCATGATCATATGCCTCAAATAAACTCTTTCAGCCCGAACGGGTATTGAACCACCACCACTACCCCTAGAGAAATCTTTGGAGGACATGATCCTTGAAACTATTCGAAGACAAATCGAAATCCATCAATTATGAGTGCTTTCAAAGATGAAATAAGATCTTTATTAAGAGAATGTACTTCTCAAGCTGCACTCCAAGAGAAGCAACAAGCTATAACCCTTAGAAGTGATATAGAAATTCCATAAAATGAATCAACATTCACTAAATATCATTCATTAATGGATCACATAAACACATAATTGGAATCTAAGGGTGATGATGAGCAACTTGATATTTGTATGATGGATGATGATTTTGACTTTGACATATATAAGTCTATGGCTCCTTTCTTTCAAAGATGTGGCCAAACCAATGAGGAGAATCTGGACTCCCTCTTTCAAAATGTTGATAATTCCTTTTATGAATCCAATTCTTTTAAGGAATCTAGCATTATGAGTTTTCAAGAAATTCAGGTTCCAATGATTGATGATACCACAAATGCACCACATGAGCCTTTATAGAGAAATCAAAATTAGGAAAAGGATCTAACTTTTCAAGTTTTAAACTCTGAGACTTTGGAATCTATGGAAAATGATGTGGCAATTGGTGTGTAATTAAATGATTCCATTCTTAAAGAAATTGCACATCAAATTCCAGAAATTGTTAGAATTTTCAGAAGTGAAAGAAGAAATTTGCATGGATGAATTCTTAAACTTAGAGGAAAAAGGCCATAATCAAAACCCCAAGTCTGATGTTTTGGAATCACACATGACATTGGTTACACCTTTCAATCATGATATTGCCACAGAAAGTTTAGTGCTTGTACCAAAGGAATTTGGGAAAACACAACAGTTATTGGCACGAGAGAACCATGTACCACACCATTTTCTGATGTTCCCTCCTCATGTGAAATTTCATGATCCATTCATAATGGAGGAGGAGGAGGTTCTCATGCTAATTATTCCCACACACATTCACAAGGAACATGTGGTCCTCATGTTATTGAACTGCATAGTTTAAAGATATCATCTTTTCATGTGATCTTCATGAAATGTGTAGAGAAAAATTTCATTTGGGATTTGGGTCAATTCCAGGTTTTGGATTCATTAGTGTGAATAACTTTTTTTTCTTTCTTTCTTTTTATAGTATAGATTTTTCTTTTCTATTTGTTTTCTTTTTGTGTTTTGGCTAACCATGGACAGGAGGCGGAAAAGCTACACACACAAGTGACTTCTTCCACTTTACCCTCCTGTCACTTACTTTCCTCATGTTATCATTTTTATTTATATACTGCATTGTCTACATAGCATCAAGGATGATGTTCATCTTACGTTGGGGGTGGGAACAAGTACACTTGCCTAACCTCCTGTCATTTACTTTACTCATGTTATTATTTTCATTTATCTGCTGCATTTCATATATAACATTGAGGACTATGTTTATCTTAGGTTGGGGGGTGGGGGGGAATGGGGAATCAACCACACTTGTCCACTTTTAGACAAAATTTTTGCAATTTTTTAATTTTATTTCTAGTTTTTTTGGAGATTTTTAAATTTTTTGGATTTTTGTTTTGGTTTTAGGAATTCTTGTGATCGCATATTTTTTCATTTTTAGTAAAGAAAGTTTTCAAAGGAATTGAGGCGATTTGAAGATATATAAGAATCTGGAAATTTTAAAGCTTTTGGACAAAAGTAAAAAGAAAGTTTGCTACTAAAATAGCAAACCCATCAGAGAATTACCGAAACTTGTTTTTCACACATACACACATACACATTTGTTTTTTGACATTTTGGAAAGGAAACATTAATGTTGTTTTTGGAATTTTTCAGGAGAATATAATGAGAACTTAAGGTTCAATTTGTAAAATATTTTTTCCTATTTTATTTTTGGTGGATTGTATGTACTAGAACGAAAATGAATTAATTCGAGTGAAAAGAAAAGGCCACCTAGTGTTTACTTTCGATTTTAATATATTTAATTTTTTAAATTAAGAGTGAAAAGAAAAAAAATAATTTGTGACCAATTTGGGATCGCAGCCTTTTTAACTCAAGCTAGTAAGCCCATAGGTGTAGGGGTGTGCTTATACCTGGTGCCCTAAAGCCATCTAGTTTGGGAGTCATTGGCCTAATGCTCGTTACGTTGGTTAATTAGAAAGCATAAGGGACCTAGATATTGCACAGTTACAAAATGATTTGTTAAAAAAAAATGAAGGTTTTGGCCCAACGAGTTCTTTGGAAATTTTCAAGGGATATGTGCAGAAATGCATAAGGACTAGGTTTGCTCCCTAGATCCCAACTCTTCCTATATCATATGAACTTAGAAATTTCTATGTTGGAAAAACTGAGTAAGTGAAGAGTGTCTGCAAGAGTTTATAAGGAAGTATGTGCGGGGATAAAAAAGGACCAGGCTTGCTCCCTGGATCCTAACTTTTTTTTTATATCATATAAACTCGAGAACCCGACAATGTGAAAAAAGAGGCCCATCGAGATAAACATAGTGTGGCAACCATCTTAGAAGCTTTGAGAGAAAATTTATTTTTGTTAAATTTCGGGGTATCGAACTATTTGAAGGAAAAATTCCATTTTTGCAACATTGTCGTCGAATACTTGAAACTAGTTTTTGATGTATACATTTTTTACCATGCAAGTAAGTTTGGTCTAAGTTTGAAAAAGTTTTTGAAAATAGAACTATGAACCGAACTTTGAAAAGCTTGAAGTTTTGATTATTCCAACGTTCAAAAATATCCAATATGAGTGGACTTTCTTTTGGAAAATTTATTTTACCTTTGTTTTTAGTTTTTTTAAAAAAAAGAAAAAACAAGAGAATTTTGTGGGTATATTCATTACAAAGTCTCACGAGGTATAACTCGATCCATTAGGGGGAACCTAGTGGTTTAAAGGCCTACTGTATACGCTAAATGTAGTTGAGAGTGCCAACGAAAGTGGCATTTTTCCTTTTGTTTTTTACATTTTATTTTTATCATTTAGGTTAGTTTAGTTTAGTTTTCTATTCTAGATCGCATATTTTGCTCGAAACTCACAAAATGCTGGTTGGTGGGTGTGATAAGTCCTTAAAAATGCATCATTTTATGTGTATTTTAAGGGATTTTAAGGACTTATTCATTAGAAATCTCTTCATTTAGTTGGAAATCAAGCTTTTATGATTTTAGAATTCATTTTAGAGTTTTCTTGCAAAAATCATTCGAAAATCACATTTTTCTAGAAAATCATTAAACGTTCCATTTTTAGAAGGTTTCTCAAATCCAAATTTTTACATGAAAATGATAAAGGTTTTTATCATCAATAGTTATTTAAAGATAAATCATGATAAATGATGAGAATTTATTGTGTCATTTTATGTGAATTGGGCCCGTATTAGTACATTTCTTACTTTTGGTCAAAATCATTATTTTTAATAAAATGTCCCTTTTGTTGGTAGGGAATTAAAGAAAGGGACCCACAATCAAGATTTGAAGCCAAGGAATTATTTGTGAAGAAATCCAAGAAAAAATTGAAGCAAAATTGAAGAGATGAAATTTGATGATTAAGTGGACCCCGCCACCATGCAACATGCATTAATTCACACAAGCTAAGCCCAAGGGAGGACCCACATGCATCTTTGTTGAAAATTAGTCAAGGATGTTTTCTCTTGAATTTGAAACTCAAATATAAAAGAGAAAGGAAATTCAATGGAGGAAAGATTTAAAAGAGAAAGAAAAGGAGAAAAAAAAATGGAAAGTTACAGCCATTGTATGGGACGGCCACTTCACATGAAGATAACTTTGAATTCCCGCTAACTATTTGCAAGACTCTTTTTTTCATACAGTCTCTCAAAAGCCAAGTCAAAGGAGAGGACTAAGTCAAAGATAGAAAGATGATGTGAGCAAGAAATAAAAAAAGGAAGGAAATCTCAAAACCTCCATACCAATTCACACCACACCTCTTACGTACAAAGGATTCTTTCCACAATTTACCACCATCTATTATATCTTTCTTTTATATATATATATATATATTAATCCATACTACCTATGGGGATCTCCATTTCAAGCCCAGATCCACTTTCCACGTTCCTCACCACCATTCACTTTTATATACCCCCATCACACCATTCCGGCCATCTCCACTCACCATTCCATCATCTTTTCTCATCTACTCCTCCCTTAGCAATGCAAGAAGATTGAAGATCCCAGATTATACGCAAGTCCTTTTTTTTCTTGATGTCTTGATCGAGGGTAAGGAGATATTTTTTTTTCTAGTTTTAATTGTTTTTGGGGATTATTAGTTGTATTGGTCCATTTTAATTTAAAAGATGCAATTAGTGAGGTCAAGGTATCTCACCTTGGATTATCATCGTGTGTTTGTGTATAGTGACAGCACGGACTTGGTGTGGTCTTTTTGCCGTCTTTTATTAATTCAGCCAATACGATGTTCTAATTTCCCATAATAAATGAAACTAGAATTCTTTTTATTTTATTCTTTATCCCTTATATTTGAATGATTTTATTTCTAATTTTTAGATTAATACATGGTTTATTTATTTTCTACAATTGGAGGTTTGATGATTTTTATGGTTTTGTAGTTTAGTAGTTTATGTTACTTTTTAGTTTAGTATTTTTAGATTAGGTTTTATTTCTTACTTGTTATTTAATTTTCAGAATTGTGATTGTGATTTAAATTTAATTTTCAGATTTGGTAGTTGTGTATTTTAATAGATTTTATTGGGTTAACATTAGTTTTTCAATTAGGACAAGTTTTCTGCAAAAACTCACTCTCTGTGGATTCGATCTCAGACTCACTCGGTAAAACTGCAATCGTTGACCTTGTACTTGGAGTCCATGTTGATCAGCTATAACCCTGAACAGAGATGGGAAAATCAGGCCCCTTTTTTCTTCATATGAAAGAAGGGTTATTGTTGTCATTTGTTAGGGCCTATTTTTAATGAAGGACCTAATGTGGCAAAGGAAAATTTCCTCGATGTAACATAACATGGCAAAATATTTAGGGAGCTATGGCCGAAGCTCCCTAGAAAATGGTGTGCATGACTATTGAAACATGATTTAATTGAAATGATACAATTATGATGCAAAAACTGTAAAATCTAAAGCCACTAAAAAGAGCTTTATCTACCTAATCGAGGTCAAATCTAGCCCAAACTACCTATCCAAAACTCATACTCAATCCATTGGACTCGAATAAGACAAAATACACTTAACCTAACATAATTAGACACAAAATATAATTATTTAAAATAAAACCAAATTAGTTAGTTACTAATCAAGCTTAATTTACTGCAATCAAACTTAACTCGGGTTGGAGTGTTACAGGCTATTTGCAATTTATCCATAGGATGGGAAAATGAGTTTTATGTATGTAAATGTTATATATGCAAATGTTAACATTGTCACATTTGTTAAAATTACCATTTCTCATTAGTAAATAAGTACATATAATGGTTTATATGTATTTGTATGTTTCAGGGCTTTTCTCTCTAATTTCTCAAAAATCTATAAACATTTAAGATATGAAACTAAATGTCTTGATGCTCACATTAATTTGGTGCATTATTAAATGAGGATTTTTATGAGAATAATTATCCCTAAACCCTGATTAGATAATAATTATCCCTAAACCCTGATTAGATAAATTGGTAAAAAAAAAATGAAATGAAACAATAGGTTGTCACTCTTTTTTGAAAAAACTACCCCCATGACGATATCCAAAATCTTTTTAGAGTAAATCTGTCTCAGATTTTATAAATTAGGGGATGATAGTTGGTCAAAGAATCTAGAGAGTTGCTTTTTTTTTTTAAGTAAAAATATTGTCACCCATATGTATATATATTTAAAAATCTTGTTTCTTTAGAGGGGCCAAAAAAAAAATGTTGAACTCCAAATAATTAATGTGCACAAAACAACTCAGTTAGAACCAAAGCCTCTAAATACACGCACTCCAATACGCTTGAAATACAACCTGTAAGAACACCCATTTCAAGATGTTGAGCATCACTGTTCTTTAAGGTTACAGATAAAAATAAAAATAAAAAAAAAAGAAAGAAAGAAACTGTTCTTGAAGATTACTTGTTTTTCATGTGTATTAGAGTGAATTTATTTGGAGGGCCTGCTTGTAATTGAGCCGTTTTGTGCACAAAAATTGATATATTTAGAGTTCAACATGTAAAATAAAAAATTTTGGCTGCCCCTAAGAAATTGGATTTTAAAAAAAAATTATACAGGTGACGATTTTGTTACTTTTCTTTTAAAACATCGGTGTCCTAATTCTATGACCAACTTTCAGCCACTAATTTAAAATTTTTTGAGATAGATGTACACAGAAACAAAAAACTTTTGGATTGGAATAAAAATAGCAAACTTAATCTTAGTTAACAGATTGCGGGTAAATGATATCGTCAAGCAGGTGTCAGACAATTACATGTGATTATTTTATTCAGAAAAAATGTAGGACATCCTATTGCATTGTGTCTCGGTTTTTCTTCACTGATTCATCTAATCAAAGTTTAGGGATAGTTTCTTTTTCTCGTAAAAATACCTAGTAAATATTTTATGCAATACAAATTATGGTAACACTAAATTAGATTAAGAGGCAATTCTCACCTACGCAACTCTTTCGTTGGTGACTCTATTGCAGGGTCCCTCTTTCGTAGATGATGGGAATTGAAAATTCTATTAAAATATATTAAGCCAGTTGAATCCAATGGTCAATTTCATACCAATTTCAAACTTGATTTTGACTTATTTACAATTTTTGACCTCCTACTAATATCAACCCTACTAATGCCCCAGTAATAGAAATATTTTAATTGCCCAACTAATGCCCCACTAATCACTAATTAATAAAAACAGTTTTGTTTCCACTAATACCTCTTCATTGCCTCTTCATTTCAATTCAAACATGGTCATTCAAATCACATTTTTGTTTTATAACTTCATTCTGCATTAATAGGCCATCATGTTTTATTTTATTCTGATTTGGCTTTTTATTATTCTCAAGTATGTGCTTTTTTTCCCATTTTGTTGCCCATCTTTTCACTCATTTTGGAAATTGTAGTTTATAATCTTTTCTTGTTCTCCTAATTGAATTAGTAACCGAGATTTTCATTATCATTGGGCATAGCCTAAAAGAGAACTTTCAATATTGTTCCCCTCAAAAACTTTTTATCTTCTTTTTCCCCCATCTCATTGCTTCCGTTTGCATTAGAGATCTCATGTACTTTCTTTAATTTTATAATTAAATCACAAAATATTTTATTTAATTTTGTATTATTTTGTGTTTTTTATGAAGAATTATTAATTCACAATGTAAGAAATAAGTGGTGGTGATTATTGAAAATTCTACTATCTTAGCATTTCAAATACTGGCTCACTACTTTTACCTACATTAAATATTAGATTGGCAATTTTTATTGTTTATGTTTAAATTACTGCATTTTTTATGACTTCTTTTTACCCGTGCTAAGCAAAGGGATATTTTGCTAGTATTGTCCTTATTTGAGACTTTGGTTGGTGAAATCTTTACTTAGTTTAATGTTATTATATATGTGTAAAATTCTCTAAGTGTTTGCATGAAAATTTCTTGATCCCATCCTGAATGAGAAAGGGAGCCAATCAAAGGATAGGGACCCCGTAATAAAAGTCTTCTAACAGGCACAATCCCCAGTTAAGGAGAAAAAAAAAACCCAACACCAATAACAAAGAAGCCCTTCACCTAATGGTAGCACATGATCCACGGGCGGAAATTCAAAAAGTACATCTCTTTTTATTTATGAATTTCAATGTCGCCGACATTGATATCGTGAATGTGTAGTAAGCTTTCTATAGACAAAGAAACTCCTTCCTATTTCCTAAAAGAGAAAAAAAAAATCCTCCTTCAAACTTTGAAGAATTCTTGTATCTTCATGGAAAATGCTTTCACCCGAGAAGATCGCACATCTTGCTTATGAATGGCGTACGTCTGCGAGCCACCTCGGGGTCCAGTTCGGCTGCGCTTACCCCCAGAACCTTCTTCATCTCGCCCAGCAATTTAACCTGAGCCATCTCCTAAGCAAGCGCCTAAGCCTCAAAGGCCTCTACTTCCTTAGCATACGGCTTGGAGTCAGCCTCACTCTCCAGCATCATATACTTCAATTCGCCCAACCTCCGCTTTAGCTGATCTTATTTAGTGGTGAGGTCCTTCGTCTTGGCATTGGCACGATCTCTATAGGACAAAGATTCCTCTCTTTTCCCCCTCGGCTCAATAATGTCCACCTCCAAAGGGGCCAGGTGATACAAAACCTCACATTGATAAATGGTGCCCGAGTTCTGATCCGCCTCGGCATTCCATTCATCAACCAATTCGAAGATCTCCTCAAAGATGATCGCCATAGAGCTAATGCCAATGCCCCACTTGGCACCAATAATCTGGTCCACCATCAGGTGACTACACTCCAGGGAGGCAAAGTCACCCTCCTCTATGGAATCGATGAGGGTCCCTCTCTATAGTCGACATATGACTCACAGACGTTACAATTCACCCCCTTTAGGGACACACATGCATATCCACTTTCGCCATGGGCCTGGCAAGCAACCAAACACACGAGTAAGACAAGTCACAGGCATAAGAGTGCAAGCTTTACATATAAACCTATTCATTTTTCTCTGTGGGACTTGAGGACGTTGCTAGATGGTCTCCCTCCAACCGCTCGACTCATCTCCAAATTTCATCTTTTGTGGGAGTTAGATGCTTCACCCCCACCTCCAGAAGCAGTTAAGTGCCTACCAGCAGCAGGCCCGACTCCACGAACAGGACTGATGGGATCAGTAGGACTTCCGTCATAAGAAGAAACAGACTATGAAGACTCCGAAGTCTCCCTAAAAACTATCTTGCCAGAAGGGGTGCAAGTCTCAATGATATCTAGCCACTTCTTCCTTGAAGGATCACAACGGACTGGTATCTCTCCTTCTGCCTCCAAGTTCTCGAAGTGAACTTCCGACAGTGAGACCTTGACGCGAGAACAGGTCCAAGATCTCCTACCGCCACTGTAGTCCCAGTGGTTGACTATGTGAAGATAGATGCTGCCGAAGAAATCGCAACTTTCCTATCAGAAGAAACAGATGGAGTGAGCAAAGACTCCATGGAGACAGTAGCGCTTGGGATCACCATTGCGGGAGATGTAGGTGCAGGCAAATAAGAAGCTGCAGTAGCAAAGGACTGTGGGGAGATTTCGTTTGGAAAATCAAACGGCTTAAAAGAACCCTCAGACCCAAATGTGGATGCGAATTGCTCAAGACTCCCATGACTAACTCCTCTGCCAGAGTAGTCCTCAAAGGTACTACGAGGGTTCCTTTATATCAAAACAGAATAGAAATCAGAGTTAGCTAACGATATCTGCCAAACAAAAACCAGAAAAGTATTGAGAAGGTGAAACGATTTAAATACCTCCATTTGTAGACGTGGGCGCTTCAACTTCCCCACTTCTCTCAGTTTCCAGAGCAAGTGGGACTCCTTGTCTTTCGAACCTGAAGTTATCACAGCCGTACTCGCCGCCTTTGTAGGCAAACAGTATAGTCTGTTCAACGTCCACCACGAACTGATCACTTATCCACACAACCTGTTCACGGGCTCTAGGGCAACGATAGGGGTAGCAACCAAAATTTGACCAACCCTAAACCCCGAAGTAATAGGAGAAACTGGAAATCCTTCTCAAATAGAAGGAGAGGTTGGTGTTGCATTGCCTTCGGCCACCGAGCCTGTATGACGGATCTCACCTTCGACGGCAGAGACATTGGTAGCACTTGTGAAAACATCGGGACCTAGCGACGTTATAGAAACAAGTCGGATCACAATAAGAGGCTCAGGTTGCTCGCCATCTCATCCCAAAGCTGCAAATAAAAGCAGGGACAAAGTCAGTTCACAGAAGACCGAATGCGAAAAGGATCAAAGAATTCGAGCAAAGTTACCTTGTTCATAAGAAGGGATGACAGGAGACTCCCTGCGGCAGATATCACACCCCCACAACAACCCCCCACAACAACCCACGGGATGAAGAAGGTATCCTTCCTTTCCCATTGAGATTTTATTTAATCTAATATGTCCACAAAAAATTTCATATATTCAACTAATTAGGTGGCTCAAAAGTGGAGCCCTTATAACTATTTAGTTTTAAATTATTGTCTCCCGTACTAATACAAGTTTTTCCTTTAAAAAAAAGGCTCTTTAAAATACCTTTTCAAATGTTTAAAATTGCAAGAATCTACTGTAAATATATGAATCTATAAGAACCATTATGCAGAGAGTTGGGCAACATAAATTCCTAAACTCTATAAGGTACATGTGTCCTACCTTTAAAACCACTATGCACAGAGAGAGAGAGAGGCCATTAAAGTAACATAAATTTCTTTTTAATCTCCCTTCTCATGAGAACTGCTCTAAAAAAAAAAAAAAGCCAAAGAGCCCTAAGAGTCTAGAAAAACAAATAATGTGGAGAAAGAAAAAAAATTAAAAAAAGATTGTCTTTATGTTAAAAAGCAAGGATGTCACCGGCCGTCTACCATGAAGAACTTCGCAGGCATTGTTAAAAAAAAATTTTAATTGGAAAAAGCTAAAAAAAATTATGAATGAGAAGTATTTTCTTAGTGATAAATAAAGATATAGGCAAAATTGCAAAATCAATAAAAACTTAATGACCTCCTCTCTTTTTTCGTCAAATTCATTTAATTGTGGATATAAAAGGTATGAAAATACCAAAGTAGAAGCCTTTTTACAAATGCTAATACTACAGGGGCCTATTTACAAAGATTAGAAACATTAGGGAGTTATATGCAAAAAACTCAAATTCAAATCCAAAATGGATATGGACGTCCAATGAATGTGAGCTTCCATGAAACTTCCTCGATGTTTTCTCTCATGAAAAGAATCTTCCATTACTAACTTTTCTTTCTCTTCTCCAAAGCAACTTCTTCAAAATTTCCTCTCAACTTCCTTGCAATTTCCTTAAAGAAAATCCAACTTGAATTAGAATTTCAAAAACCAAGAGAATGTGGACCCACTTTGACATCCCATGCATGTATGCCCATGTGCAGGTGCATGTGCATGTGGGGTCCTCTTTATGCTCTTTTTTTCCTTATTTCTTCAATTTTCTTTTTTCTCTTCTTTTCTTTCTTGGATTTCTTCATCAATTATTTTATTTTCTTCAATTCTTGATCTTGGAACCCATTCTTGAATTATCTATAAGAATACCATGACTTTTAATGTGAAAAGATAATTTTACACCTATAGTCACAAATGCATGAATGTGTGCATATTTCACATAAAATGATAGCATAAAATCACATCATTGATCATATTTCAACTTGAATTAACTAATGAAGATGAAAAGAAATATCATTTCATGTAAAGATAAGAATTTGAAAAACTTTCTAAAAATAGAAATCCAAAAATAGAAAGTTTAATGATTTTATGGAAAAAAACGATGATCTTTTAATGATTTATTCATGAAAACATTACAATGAATTCCAAAACCAAAAAACATGATTTCTAACTAATATGAGCACTTTTGAATAGATAAATCCTTAAAATAACCTGAAATATTCATGAAATAATGAATTAGGACTTATCACTTGTCAGAGTAAGAAACCAAAAATAATATATTTTTTTTATTTTTTCTAGAACAACCTGCTTAGAATATCACATACGCAAATCTTTTCCCACATTATGAAGTCAATATAAGCTGTAAGGTCCAAATCCAAATTAATCATTATCGATGATTAATCTAGTTTTACTCTAATTCATGCTCAATTATGCTAATTTAATCTTAATTTGATGTTAGTTCATAGGTTGGGTCATGGATAAGAAGTTCGGTTTGGTTTAAGCCTTACCTAGGTAGCACAAAGGACTTCTTCATAATTCTAGATTTTATGGTTTTACACCATATTTGCATCATTTTCTTTTCAACATGTGGCTCATTTCTTATTCTTAGCTCACCTCAATTTGAATCCATTTAGGCCCAACTAGGATTCGTATGCCTTAAATTGTAATTAACTAAACCCAATGGACTTGCTTGTAAATTCAAAAAAACCTGGTTATATAAAAGAGCTCTCCCCTTCAACCGATTCTTTTCTTCTTCTTTCTAAACCACTGGAGCTTCCTTACTCTTCTCTTCTCACTCTCTTAGTGTGAATCTAGGCCCTCAAACCTTTGCATACAAGAATCAAGGATTCCATCTTCTTCACCATCATCTTCTTTCACTCCCTTTAGGTTGGATCTTTGGAAAAACCTTGTCTTCAGCTTTTCACGATAAGGATCTCTTGTCTACAATAATTCCTAGGCTTAATTTAGTTATGGAGAACTCAAATTTGTATTATTCACCTCATCACATACTAATTTTATCTCTTGAATGTAATTGGGTTTGCATATTTGGGGTTTTTTCTTCATCTTTGGAGCCAGAGGGAAGTTCATTGGTAAAGCACCTATAAAGGCAAGTATAAGTGGGTGTAAATATTGCATGTATGTTTAAATGTGTTATTCCTTAATAAATTTCATGTCTAGCCTCTTTTATAGCTCAATTATCCAATTTATATGTTAATGAATGGGTTTATTTTTATAATGTTGCTTATGGATGGAAGAGTGGTGAATGTTAGTAGTAGGGAGGTGTTGGAAGTGATGAGAAGTGTTTACCTTACAAGAAGAAGAAGTAAGTGAAGAGAATCAGTGCAGGAACTTATTTGCACTGAAGCAAAACCGCCCAGTTTTGGTCCGATCGATCGAACAAGGGTTCTAATTGGAAGAAAAGGCTCGTTGGGCCTTATCCGATCAATCAGATAAAGACTCAAACGAGCAGGTGATTCCTTTGGATGGAGAAACTTTTATCAGGCTTTATCCAATCGATCAAGCATGGGCTCGAACAATCGGACAAGCTCTCTAGTTGACTCGATCGATCGCACGTGGGCTCAAATCGATCGAGTACCCCTGACAACTGATCAACCTTTTGAATTTTATTTGAGGCTCAATTGTGGATTGACCAGGCCTTCTCTCAAATATGACTAATGGTATTAATTATAAGAAGGGAGAATGTAGAGCTGTCACTCATCCCCTCTTGATTTTTTCCTGATGGACTTTGATGTCATTTCATGATTGTTGGTAAAAGGGGTGTCTATAGCCTATACAATGTAGCACCTAGATTATAGGTAGCACATTCACACCAAATACCTTGTAACTACATCATGTTGAATGATTAGGAGCCACAAATTATTCTAGTCTAGGGTTGGCTAGTAAATTTCCTTGCCTTACTTTAATCGATTACACTGATATTGTTAAGATAAGCTATGACCTCAACATGATTAATTCATGTACCCATTCTTCCTAGGTGAGCTTTAACACAAGATTCGGGCCATAGCCTATGCATAGCGTGGGCTCGTGAGTCAAGAGAGGATAACCGAGGTTCAGAGGGTTCGAGCACTCATAGTTCATATCAATATGCACTGGCCAATTAAGTCTGTATTTCAATTCAGTTATAGTATATGATTAATTAAAATTTCAAGACCTATATTTCTTTTTATGCACAAAAATGAGACAATCGCTACGAATGATAAGAAAGTATGAAAGTTAGGAATCTCATCGGTCTTCAGACATTGAGTCGACACCACTCCACTTGTACCTTTAGGAGGCTCAACGGGCTGAGTTACAGTATCCCATCTCTCACTACTGCATCAGTTCTCTTGGGAGTTAGTCAATGCTCCTCAGGTACCTAGATGGATCTTTGGGAGGACCACTAGTGATTTCCCATTGGTAGATATCTGCTCTCGTTGAATAGAGTATAGCTTCGTGGATACCAACTAAAAAGATATACAAATCTCTATATATGATTCTTTATTAATGCTTATTTATATGCACAACATGCTCAGCTTCTGTTAATGCTCTCTTTTAATGATTTTTTCTTTAATTTATTTGATATAGCATTATAGTTTTATATGCACTTATAATTGTTAAACCGTTGTGTTTAAAGTGCTACCCTTGGTATTATAGGTGCAAGACCCCAATATCGACCCGATAATCAATGTTTTCTCGGAGGAGACTACTACGGTTCCTATGGGACTAGAAGAGTGGACAAAGGATGTTGTCTTTTACTAGCCACCTTTTGTAATGCATGACATGTGGTTTATTTTGGGATCATCATAGGGACAATAGATTGGCTTTGTATGCACTCCCTGCCATCATTATCATGCAGTTTTTGGAGTCATTGTTATTGATGGACATATTATTTTTGTTTTTGGATTTTGTATAGATGGATCTATTTTGCGTTCCATCTACATGCACCTACAGGTTACTCATACTTGTATATGCATTTTGGCATTAGAGGCATACTATCTTTTATATCTTTTGGACACTATCATATACATGTACATCTAGATGGGTTTAGCTATAATGCTTTTGTAATTATGTGAAGTTTATGCTCCTTACTGTAATTAAGTATCCA
The DNA here is from genome assembly GCA_037013555.1 of Sextonia rubra. Lineage (NCBI taxonomy): Eukaryota > Viridiplantae > Streptophyta > Magnoliopsida > Laurales > Lauraceae > Sextonia > Sextonia rubra. Next base: position 17,486,150 of record JASUAD010000011.1, read on the forward strand.
TTGATGCCTATGACAATACAGGTGTTATTTATAGGCTTCCGCTTTCATTTTAAAATGGTATCACATGATCATGAATCTTCCTCACACATATTGTTGTGGAATTATACATATCTAGGCATGGCACGATTTGCCACAAATTATGTGTGTCGCGGCTCAAGGCTTTCCCAAATCCCGAATTCTTGGGCTCGGGGCATGACATAAGCCATGCCCAACTTTGTGCTCTGTATCCACTCCAAATGCTTTGACATACAAGTCTTTGAAAGCCTCTCTAGTATGTCCCATATATCCTCCTCTTTACCCTTTTTTGTACCTCTTTGAAAGCCTCTCTTGTTTATAATGATATTGAATTGATTGAATATTCAATTTTGTTTAATTATAAATGAATATGCATTCAGTTGAGCGGGAATGGTTGAATAAGATTGAAATTGATAATAATTGACTTAGACTGAAATCTGAATCAATTTATATTGATTGACTCGAATTAATTAGGCTCTACTTAGCTTCATCTTTATAAGACTCGATTGAGTCAGATTTGGAGTAGAATGAATGTTACCACTGCAGTTGGTATCTGGAACTCCGGACTCCAAAAACTAAAGTCCCAAATGTAACAGGGCACTGGCATTGGGTACCGAATGACATGATCCCTATTGGGAGCATTTAGTCACATGTAGTAGCCAATTACATGTGTTTTCCTTATTTAATTCACATAACATGTTTTATCAAAGCTCAAATCGCCTAGTTAACTTCATTGATCTTCTATAATTATTTGTCAATTAAAGTCTACTAGACACAACTTTTTTTTTACTTTAATCATGCTTATGCTTTGTTTAATAATCTTATTCACAGCTGTCTAATTGGTGTTACAAGCGCAAATCCTGATACAGATTTTGTTGAGACTGAGGAGACAAAGAAGGAGACCAAAGTGTTTCCGTTTGGTCTAAACGAGTGAATAGCAGAGGCCCTCTGACTAAGCCATAGACCAGAAAGCGATACGCACATATCTCAGGGAGTTGCTTATTGGATTTTTTGGGTTACATTATTTTGTACTAGATGCATACATACATGTAGACAGTTCCTTGTATAGCTCATTGTAGATCCTGTATATCTTTTGCTCCTTGTTCATAGTATCGTTGACCCATAAAAAAAATCACAAATGTTGCAGTGAAGACATTACAAGCAAATTCCAAGTCAAAGGACAATAAACCCTAGGATTATGGAATGCTAGGTGAAGGACTGCATCCAAACGTTCAAAGCTGATATAATCCACTCAGAAGACTTTAGATAAGCTTGGAATGTAGCAATTCAAGTTTCAGAGTTAGTGGACTTTATTTGGTTACTCAACTCACCAAACACCAAGTCTGAGGTTCAATGACTCAAATCCAAGTGTCACCAAACAAATTCAAGCTTCTGGGTTACCAAAGTGGCTAAAACTCTCATGCAACTCTAAAGCATGCTTGAGAATGATGTTTCAAAGTTTCAAAGCATTTGGACTTCATCTTAACTCAAAACCAAGCTTCAATGACTGTTTGTCAGTTCGTTGGGCGTCACTGTGGAAATTGACACTTTTACATGTCAAGGTAAGCTCAAATTAATAGAATGGCTTCAAGTACATTCAAAGACTATCCTTCAAATTTTTAGAGCATTTGGACATCATTTAGACCAAAACTCAATTCAAATGGACATCTACTAAGCTCTATGGGGTCACTGTACAAAGTGACACCTCATGAAGATCAAATTAGTTGAAACTCTTAGAGGAAGTTCAAATTATGCTCAAGGGAAGCTCTACAAAATTTTAGATTAAATAGACATCATTTGACCCAAAGTCTTCAAACATGTCAACTTTGGGTCAATGGCCCCCAAGCCATGGGGTCACTGACCAAAGTCCTGCTTCCCGATATCTAAAATTGATGCATTTTGGGCAAAAAGCTTCAATCATGCTTAAGGGAGATTCTACAAATTTTCAAGTCAAAAGGACTTCATTTGGCCCTACTTCAACTACATATCAGCTAGAAGTCAATGACCTTTGAGCCATGGAGGTCACTGACCAAAGTCCTACTTCCAGGGAGCCAAAGCTGATGAAATTTGCAACAAAGATTCAAAATATCTTCAAAATAAATTTTCCAAAGTTTTAATTTAATTAAATGTCATTTGAGTAGAAAACAAACTAACTACCTACAGTGTAAAGTGAATAGTGACTTAGAATATGCAACAAATGAGTTACTATTCGAAATCCTATTTTCACACATCCAAACTACATGAAATTTGGTTGAATATTCTTAGATACTCCTGATATCAATCCCTCTAAGTTTCAAATCAAACCGAGGTCATTTGGACCTCAAACAACTGAAATAAAGGCTCATTTTCATGAAAAGTCAACAGGGGAGTTGACTAACTTCTAGAGGTCAAAACATGCTGAAATTTCTATGACACACTCAAAATAGTGTCAAGAAGCATCCCTCTAAGTTTTGTGAAGATCAAACATTATTCAGGCCTTAAACAAGCAAAAATAGGTCACATATACAAAAGTTCAAAAATGGGACTTAGGAGTAACCGCAGCTGCTGTCACTAACACCTATGGAGTAGTTCCTGTGGTTTTCGATAGTTGCTCCACTTTATTTCAAACCTTAACTTCCTGTAACTCCTTTTAACCCCCCCAAACTATTGTTGAAGTCTATTAAAAGGGAGGTTTAACATACAGAGAGGAGGACAGAGACAGAGAAAACAAATTTCTAAGTTCCAGGAGCAATTTTCACATATTTGAAGCCATTCACAAAGCACTTCAAGCAATCCCAGTGCACTTCTTCTTCTCCCTCTCATTTAATTAAGGTGAGAAATGGTTCAAAGAAAGGAGAAAAGCATGTGTATTGATTAAAAAAGAAGGTGCTCAAATGCTGTCAAACATGCAAGGGATGAAGTTAATTCCTTTGTTCTTTTCACTTGAAAGGGTTCTGGAGTCACCTTGGAGGTTGTGAAAAGGCCTCTTTGGGCTTCATTCTGACCTTTGAAAATCATAGGCTCAGAATGACATAACTTTGACTTCATACAGTACCTTCTTCAAATTTGTATAAGGACGGTCCGTAAATAAAAGTGATGATCAACAAAGATTTTGATCGATACCACGGTAAAATTCAACCCTCTTGATGGTCACTCAACACTCCAAAAAATCAGAAGAAATAAGTTTTAGCACCTTGGAAGAGTCACAGAGGTGAAACGGAACAAAGCAGAGAGCAAACAGTGGCTTTTTGGCCACTGCCTGCCAGTGACCACAGGTCACGTTCACTAGCAGAATGCCAATGACCATGAGTCACAGTCACTCCCCTGTTTTCTTCTTTTTTACACTTTTTTCAGAGTTTTCATTACTTTCTTGTATTTTCTGAATTTGGATCACATCTGAGACTTGAGAGAGGGGTTGTGAATTTTTCAAAAACATGTAAACAACCCGCATCCCTGTGGTCAAGGCATTTGAACCCATGTAAAACAAAAGGAAAATTAATGATGAACTGTAATTAATTCCCATTTTTCTTAAACGCTTGAAGTGTGTAAATGTTGGACTCAAATCCGCTACACATTTTCATATCATTTTCAAGCACGATCAAGTATTTATACCATCTTTTGTATAGACATGTTATAGATGTTCACCCTTTTGTATAGATGCATACATGTGCATATCATAGTTGGGATGTGTAGGTTGTGATGAAATATATATATTTTAGGTAAATAAATGTCTCGATGTGGATTGTTTTCATGTGTGGATTGATACTATTGAAATGTTTATTGAAAAGTGAAATTATATGTGATATTGATAGGCATCCGCGTGTTGAAGACTAGGCTAGATGTCCATTAAAGTACCTCACACGTGTTTGAATGTGAATATCCCTTGTGGAATTCCATCTAGACTTAGGTACAGGTGAGAATTTCAGGCTAGTATGCTCGTCATGCTTCGGAAGTTCCCAAATCTATTGACTCTCAGGCCAAGGTCGTGACATATGTATAGTATGGTAGGAACATGGTGAGGATACATAAGTATAAATGCGTATATCAATTAATTGACTTTATAGTCTTCTATATTGATTTGGTGGGGGGAGGTAGCTGTATGGATTTTAACGTAGGTTACATATTTCTTTTGCAGAATAAATGCATTAAGATTGGGAACCAATGCTGGCAACCACAATAAAAATCCTATTGTAGAAACAAGTGGATCTGTACCTCCACCTCTGAGTAATAAAGATAGATTTATAGTGGTCATGCAAGTGTGACAACTGAAGTCTTAATCGATGCAAGCACAAATGCTGACTGTTTAGGCATTTCCAGCATAGGTAACTACCTTAGTGGAGAGACATTAACAACCATAGGTACCACCTCACATGGATCAATAGATGGTGTTTCAAGCTAAAGAAAATGATCCTAATACCCTATTTGAGAAGTTCAAAAAATGTGGAGCCACTGAGTTCCATGGGAAAGAAGATGCCCTCCAGGCCGATGAATGGCTAGATCACATAGATGATATATTTGATATAGTGATCTACACCAACAAGTGGAAGATGTTGCTTACTGCCTCTATGTTCTGAGGCGTAGTAAAGACTTAGTGGAAAAGTGTTAGAGATTCGCACAAGAACATGATGGAAGCAATAGTCTAGGAGACGCTCAAAACCTAATTCAGGCGGAAGTTCATCCTTAATAACATAAAAAGGAAAAAAGAAGTGGAATTTATGGCCTTACAGTAGCAGTAGATGTCAATTGTTTCTTATGCTCATAAGTTCATGCAATTGTCCAAATATGCAAAGGACATGATTAATACCAAAGCTAAGAAGGTAAAGAGATTTGTTCTAGGTCTGAATCCCGCATACAAGGAGTATGTTATGGTTTGTAACAGACCAGCTACCTGTGATGATGTAGTTGATCGAGCTTATTCTATAGAGTCCATCGTCCGTGAAAAAAAAGCAAATGGGTCCCAAGAGGAAAGCAACTTTTTCTAGCAAAAGCCAACTGCAGAAAAAAACAAAGAACAATCAAGGTAGTTCAGGGAAGCAGTCGATGAAATGTGCTACTTGGAAAGCCTCATCGGACTGAGCTGTGTTGGAGAAATACTGGAGCCTGTCTAAACTATAGCTCCATGGAACATCAAATATCTCACTATCCGAAGGATAGATACTATAAGCAATGGCATCTAGCGACAGCTACACCATCCGAAAAGTAGCAAGAAAAACACAAGGTCAGGAGCAGAAGATGCCTCTATTGACCCATAAAAAATCACAAACATTTCAAATGTTACAGTAAAGACATCGCAAGCAAATTCCAAGATCAAGGGAACATAAACCTTTGGATTATTAAATGCCAAGTCAAGTACTACGTCCAGATGTTTAGATGTAACTCACTCAGAAGACTTCAGATGAGCACATAGTGTAGCAATTTAAATTTCAGAGTAGATGGACTTCATTTGGTCACTTAACTCACCAAATACCAAATTCAAGGTTCATTCACTCAACCTAGGGGTCACCAAACACACTCAAGCTTCTGGATGATTAAAGTGGTTAAAAATCACATTGAACTCCAACACATGCTTAAGAATGATGCTTCAAAGTTTCAAACCATTTGGACTTTATTTCAGCTTAAACTTAAGCTTCAGTGACTGTTTGTTAGCTCCTTAGGGTCACTGACTAAAGTCCTACTTCCAGGTAACCAAACTTGATTAAATTCGAATGCAGAGCTCAAGTCATGTTCAAAAATGACTCTGCAAATTTTCAAGCCAAGTGAACTTCATTTGACCCAACTTGAGCTACGTATCAGCTTAGAGGTCAATATCCCCCCTAACCTTAGGGTCACTAACTAAAGCTCTACTCCAGGAGGCCGAAGCTGATGAAAATTAGATCAGAGACTGAAACTGTTCTCAAAGTCAACTCCTTAGAGTTTCAAATCAATTGAATATCATTCGGGTAGAAAAAAAGCTGACTGTCTACAATACACGGCGATATTGACTTAAAACATGCAACAAACGAGCCACTGGCTAAAATCCTACTTTCACAAATCCAAACCACAAGAAATTTTGATGGATACTTAAAGATACTCATGAAATCAATACCTGCAATTTTCAATTAAATCCTCACTTGGACTTCAAACAGCTGAAATAAGGGCTCATTTCCATGAAAAGTCAAAGCGAGGGTTGACCAACTTCAAAAGATCAAAATGTGTTGAAATTTGTATGAAACACTCAAAATTGTGTTACAAAATATTTCATCAAATTTCGTGAAGATCGGACATCATTTGGGCCCCAAACTGATGAAAATGAGTCACATAGGCCAAAAACCCAAACTTAGGCCTATCCGTGACTGTAGCCATGGTCACAGACAACTAGAAAAAGGTTCCTGACTGCTTTTTCACAGTTTTCTCCACTTTATTTAGAAACTAAACTTCCTATAACTCTCCTAACTACCTTTTAAGTCTATAAAAGGCAAGCTTGGGTATTTGGGAAATTCAAAGAGTTCCAACTAAGGTTCCAAGCAAGATTCCAAGATTACAAGCCAAAATCATAAAGCTTCTCAAGCATCAAGATGCCAAACTCCCTCTGTTGTTCTTCCTCTCACAAACCATGCCTCTCACAAACTTAACGTAAGAAATGGTTCTGGGAAGGAGGATATGCATGCTTGTTACTAAAAAAAAACATGAGTTTCAAAGTCATCAAAGGCAAGGGAATTCCAAGGGATAAAACTACGTTTTCTTTTATTCTCCCACTTGAATGGGGCTTCAAGCCATCTATAAGGTTGTGAACAAGCCTCTTAAGGTTTCATTCTGCTCCTTAAAAAATCAAAGGATCAAAATTATACAACTTTGGCCTTAGTTACTTATGCAAGGCACCTTTTCCAGATTTGCACAAAAGTGGTCCACAGTAAAGAAGTGGTGACTACCAAAGATCGTAGATGATTCTACAGTTGAATCCAGCACTCTTGATAATCATCTAATGCTCCTAAAGTTAGAAGACACAAGTTTTAGCACTCTGAAGGCACTATAGAGATAAACTCAAATGAAATGAGGACAAATAGTGGCCAAAGCGGCCACTGTTTATAAGTGATCGTGAGCCATGGTCATTGAATCCCTGTCTTCATTTTTTCTGCATTTTGTTCATTTTTTATGTAATTTCTTCAATTTTTGTAGTTTGGATCACATATGAGACTAGAGGTAGGGGTTGTAATTTTCTAAAACTTATAAGAAACTTTCATCCCCAAGGTCAAAACATTGAACCCATATAATTAAAGGGAATTTAACAATGATCCGTAGTTATTTTTTCATTCTTCTACGTGCTTGAATGTGTGAATGTTGGACTCGATTCCATTTCATTCATCATCATTTTTGACGTAATCAGAAGATTGGCACTATCTGTGAGAAAGTTTGCTCTAATGTATGATCAAACATGCCCAAAAGACATGAAAAAGTGCTTAAATACGTGAAAAAGTGCTAAAAAAGTGCTACTGCAAGCCAATGACTGCAAAATGCTGTGTAAAAAGGTTAGTGACTGCATGATGCTGTGTAAAAGGTACTGTAACAGCAAGATGTTGTGCAAAATGGGCAGTGACCATAGGTCCATGGTCATTGACCTGTTTTGACCCCAATTGGACCTGTTTGACTCTAATGACAACCTATTCAAGACCTTTGATGTCTATGATAGGTTTGGAAGCATTTATGGAAAAAATTTGCACCTAAAAGTGCATTAACTTGTCACCTTAAATGGAAAAACCTTGCAACTTAAAGTACACAGATCAATTCAACACCCTTGTATGAAATGAAAGAGTGTTGATTTAATATAAAAGGCTTTACGTTATTGGCTGTAGGATTACCAGTTCGTTTATAAGGCCTAAACAAATGCTTATATCAAATCAATCATAAGAACAACAACATATACAATTATGCATTGTTCAGAGTCTTGCACTGCTGGATCCCATTTATCAATGTGGTAGTGGTGCAAGCTTAATCCTGTGGGCCCTATCCCTTTGGTTAGATCCAACTTTTTCTTGCTTATAAGTCTAACTGTATAGTTTTGAATTGCTGCCGAAATTTTGGTAGCTAGGACTAGTCAGCATAGCATGCTTCTAAATCTGACTACATAGTCCAGAAATGTTGTTGAAATTTTGGTAGCTAGGACAAGTTAGCGTAGCACAATGAGATTATGTTTTTGCCGATTTTTGACCATTTTGGTTGATCCAATGAGGGGGCCATGTTGGTTCAGAAGGTTTTCATAAACCATTTCGGCCAGCCCAAGAGGGGGCCATGTTGGTTATGAAACTGAAATGGTCCTTTGTTCTTCTTTTTTATATAAAAATACCAATGGGTTCCTTGATCATTACTTTTAATATAGTTAAGGAAAGGCTATTCAAAATCTTCATAACCCAGAACGGTCCATCTACAAAAACATCTAAGCGGGCCTAGACTAACCCTATTACTCCTTCATCAAGGTCTTAGTCTTTCAGAGACTCTCTACTCCTGTAAGCTCGCCTGCTTCATTTGATCTAAACGAGTCATCAATGACCCCAAAATTTACCAAGAAAAATGAAGTTCTCAAACCTTAGGTTTTTAAATATGCCCAGAACCCATTTAGTATTTCTACCAAGATTTGGGAGGAACCTAAACTAGAGAGGTAGTTAGAAGGTAGCAATTTCACATTATCAAACCTCATCTCGGGGCATGACAAGTCCGATTCACGGATCGCAAACCAATGGTTCCTTGCAATTCATGTACCATGGTTGCCCAAGGCTCGAAGTGATCATTATCAACCCGACCCGAGCAGCAAGTCATCAACAAACAAATGCTTCAGGTACCGAGGGACCTTCGACTGTTCTTTTCTCGTAAGAAGGCCCAGAAGGATACGTCCTGATCGAAAGCCCCAAGTGCAAGGCTTCAATTGTAGTTTTACCCAGTGAGTTGAAATTGAGTCCACAGGGAGCTATGAGTCACACAAACCTATCTTATTGAAACACTAGCACTATCCTAGGAAAATCTATACAAATAATATCCTACTAAACTAAAAATTAAATTAAAATTAAACACCAATGTGTGAAATTAAAATTACAAATTGGTTTAAAAAATAATTTAAAATTCCTAATCTAAAAACAATGTAAACTAAAAACTGCAACCACAACTAAAAGAATCAAACTGATGATGTAATAAAGTGAAATACATAAAATAAAAATTCAGAAAATAAAAGAAAGAAAGATGGGCTTTAGAATTTTAATTTACACCCCCAAACTCCATACTTAGGATCAAAGGACAACTTATAACTACAATGCCAAATATGGTCTATCACCCCACATAAACACATTGGATTGATCCAATAAAATAAGTTATTACGACTCACAAATCCTTATTTAATTCTTTGCACAACCCTAAGAATCATGAACAAGAAGGTAGAAAAAGAAAATCCAAATAAACTCACCACTACTCTAATTACATGAAACACCAAGTCAAGGGAGCATCTACATTGCAAATTACATCATCTGTTGAAATCTTCACAAACTTTTATCAAGGAGAAGAGAGATGGATGATAATGAAAGGTGGAGATGATGATGAAGATGGGCAGATAGATCCAAGGTGGGTTGGCTGGACCCACCTTAGGATGGATGGAAGAGAGAGTGGAGAGAGATGGGATGGTGGATTTGGCAAGGAATCTAGGACATCGCTCCCTCATGTAATAGCTGGGTGTATTTAAAAGGTCATTGGCTTAAGTATAAAGCATTGATTTTCTTTCCAACATGGGTATCATGGCCAGCAATGTTTCTCTCTTTTTTTTTCTTCTCTTGTTTAAACAATGAATGGGCAACGACATTTGGAGCCCAGTTTCTAATCTTATCAAATTCCAGCTCTATCACTCTAACCACCTTTTCACACCATCTCATATCATCATGGCCCACCATTTTTTATTATTCCATTACAAATTGCATTGTGTTGGAGCCCACCAAGTCAAGGTTGATCAATGTAAGCTTCATGTATGGATGGCTGGGTGTGGTTTGTAAAGTCCCATGTTGGAAAGAATTCCTCCATTTTATCTCTATTTCAAAGTATCATTTCCTTGTGTGCCAAGACTTCTCGCTTTTATCTCTGTTAACTTGAGATAAATTTTGAATGAGATTGGGTTGTTGATGTGTGCTTGGAATCCTCTTTGATAATTCAAAAATTAAAATCCAGCAACTATTTAAATATGCATCTCCAAAGAAATCTCATCTTCTTGGGCTTCATTTTGATTTTCGACGGTCAATATTGAATCTTCACGTCATTGTTGGCTTTGGAATGGGACCCATCTTGGTAAGAGAGTGTCGCTAAATGGGGCTCACCTTGGATGTGTGATGCACACATGGGACACCCATGTGGTGTTCTTGTCCCAATTTTAACACATTCCTGCACAAAATTAAACTCATTTTAATAAATGGTAGGGAATTCTAATGCATCTAGGAAAAGAAAATTTTATTAATTGCATTAGTTCATGAATTTATGCTTAAAAAATGTAGAGAATTGATAATTTATCATGAAATTCATAAATTTGAAATAAAAATACTCATAGATTTGTGTTTAAATCAGTTTTTCTAACCTAAATTAGTCCATAAATTAATATAAAATGACGCCATGAATGTGTCATTTTATGGACTCGTCACGTCCACTCTTGGATACAGCACATCGTCACCTCAATCACGTATTTCAAAACCCAGAAGGCTAAGAACAAACACTTGGCCTTATTTGAAGAAACAAAATCCACCCTCTAACTCAGAAAGAGGGAAGAAGATTTGGCAGAAGGCGTCTACCTTCTATCATAGTAGCACCTACTCCACCATCTTCAGCTTAGTGTCAATCATATGCTGTTGAACACCAAAAGTAAACTAAGCGATTGGTCATTGACAATGCAACTGATCTCGCTCACTTCAAAGACTTGGTCCAGCAGAAAAAAGAGAAAAAGATAAAGAACAAAAGAGGTGCTCTTGACATCCTCTCATTTCCTACTTCCAATCCAATGGATTAGGCACGAGTCATTGGGAATTCAAGGCCGCTAGTGGCCAGGTTCAAAGATCAAACCTTGGCAACCAAGCTAGCCAATCAAATCAAAAGAAAAGCATTGGCCCACCACAGGGAGCAAACTCAGAAGTTGTTGCAATGAAATATCACTCAAAAGTGGGTGGTCAAAGAAGATGATCCCAACTTGACCTTGTCTTACATGGTCAGGCCAGGTTCTACTCGAAGAGTTACTCAGAGTATGGCTCGAACTTGATCACAAAAGTCTAGTTCAAACTCTCATTCAAGCAGGATTTCTGAAGGTCAGGTCAAAACTAACTCTAGCGATGATCCTATCACTATCTTGGACACAGAAGATAGTTTGCCTACTCTTCAGGCATTAACATCATCTTGCCCCTATCAGTACACTATGTTCATGGCTGAGGGGAGTGGAACGAGTGAAGAATACAATGACGATGCTGTTGGAAACAAAGATGTCGACAAAGAAGATGCTAGTGAAAATGAATATGACAATGTCAATGATTTTATCAAACAACAACGATCTAAGATCAACCACCTAACTGCCAATTAAAAAGCTTAACAAATAAGCCAGGTGGTCCGGTTGAAGTTCAAGCAAAACCTCTATTCGCTGACAGAAAAATAAGCAATGATTAGGAGAAATGCAACTAAGATCGATTTGCTCATGGCTCAAATCAAATCATTAACAGACAAATGACGGTTACAAGTTCCTCTGATGATCATTCATCAATTCTGGGTCTTCACATAGCTCCTGAAAAGCATGTAACCTTCATGGAAGTTGAAGAAATATTAACAAAATCAAAAGTGGAGACTAGGATGAAAAAGAAGGATATCACACCAAAGTAGCCATCAGAGTTCAATCTTGTTCCATTTCCATTAGATTATAGGCTTCCAACTTTCCAGCCATAACTGAGGGAGCTGTCGGCTTATCAATACACTATCCATTTCTAATCATTTCTTGGAAGTTTCCTAGAATTGGATGCACTGAAAATAAGGCTAATTGTTGGCACACAAAAATGAGTTGCGTTTGATTGGTACAAGCAGTTACCATAACTCTTTTTTATGACATGGCTGATCATGGAAGAAAAGTTCTTGCTCCACTTTGAGGAGGAGGATCAAACAGTCACCTTTGCCATGCTCAATATTGCAAGATAGGTAGACAATGAAACTGCATGGTTCTTTATCAACAGATGAAGAGCAGTATCCTACATATGCTTGGAACAATCATCTCAAAGGGAAACAATTGAAATGCACAAAACCAATTTGTGATCAGAAGTCAAGGCTATCATACTTAGTCACAAAACTAAGTCTTTAGCCCGATTGGTTGAGGTTGCCACTGATGCAGAACTAGCCCTCAAAGAGATCAGCCAAAAAAAGGCAAACTCTCAACAAAAAAAATCATCTTCATCTTCTGCTCGCAAACCAAAGAAGCCTCAAAACACAAAGACTAATCAAACCAAGAAAAAGGAATATGAAAAAAAGGAAAAAACTAAGTATCCTTTTGATGAGAAATCGAAATGACCTTCCGGTCATTGATGGATAATAAAAAAAATAGAACTTCCACTAATAACAAAACTTGAATGAGCAGGTCGCATCAATGATCCCAACTATTGTGCATACCACCAAATGGTGTCACATCCTCTCAAAGACTGTTACACTCTAAAAAAAGTGAAAAAAAGTCAATGAGATGTGGAAGAATGGAGTGATAACTTTTGATCGAAAGTATGATCCTGATCTAGTCAACATGATCTCCTTTGGATAGTTTGCACCTGTTGTTGTACCTTCTCCACCAAAATTGATAATGGTTGAATTTTGTGTTGTCAATGCAATACATGATACACTAGGTTTGATACCAGTCAATACCTCTTCAGGAGAAGAAATGTGGGTCCAACCAGACCTAGAAAATGATAAAGGCTAGGAAAAGGTTAAACCAAACCCACACTAGCAAAAAGAAAGAAGGTGAAAAGCAACTTAAGAACTTGCAAAAAGATGCCTAGAGCCACTTGATCAAGCAAAAAAAACAAGCTAAAAAGAAGAAAGAAAAGGCGATCAAAGCTCCTATTTCAGAAAAACCTCCTAAGTCAGTTAAAGGTCACTTTACCTTGGCTGACTTCATCATTCTAATTCCAAATGATGAGGGCAAGCCACCAATATCCGGTTGCATTAGGATATCAAGGGTTGTACACCTCCTAATTCAAATGATGAGGAGGATTGGTCAAACTTCTTTGACTTCAATGATGATCAATGGATTGATGATTACTTCACTTATGAATACTCCTTTGATAAGGACGAGAGTTTTGAACAAGCTTTCAATCCTAAAACAGGTACTCTCAACATCAAACATGGCCTTAACACACTGTCAGTCGCTCTTTATGATCTACATATACAGAGGGCAAGTAGTTGGTTGAGTGATCATCCTCCTTTTCCACTATCCCCAGCGACTCATCCAGATCCTTTGCCTTTAGTTGAATCCAACTGGACACGGCAACAACAAGCATTGTCCTCTAGTTCCCATGTGATGACCTCTATATCAAATCATTCTCGTGAACCAAGTGTTGAGCCAACTTCTTTGTTGAAGCTAGACTCCGAACCAAGCACTCAACTTATTAACTCCAAAGAAAATGGTGAGCTTGAGTCACAAGATGAACATAAAGAACTCAGCATTGGCAGTCTTGTTGTACCTCAAGAAGTCTTCCGAGTTCAGGATAATCTTTTTGATTCAGAAAAAGAAATGCTGCTAGCACATTCTTTGGTAGTCATTAGCACTTCTATTGATGAAACTCCAATATTTTAAGCCACTTCTAATAATGCAAATCAAGAGGCAGGCTTGGAAGAAGTCAGCCAACTTTTTACTGAACCAAAAGAAGTCAATCCCATAAGATTGACACTCATCAAAAGGTTGACCAAAATAACATAATCAACAATGACACTTGTTTCGGTCACAACTATAGAGTCAACTATGATAGACCTTTTTTTTTCTTCTTATATAAGCCATGAGGGGAATAATCCAAATGTAAATGTAACTTCTTTAGAAGTAAATGCTAATGAAAGGCAATCAGAGCCATTCATGCATGATGCTGCTGAATACCTTAAGCACATACATGCACAATTTCACATTTTTCATCTTTTACAGATATCTGAGGAGACTCATAACAACTTAATATGAGCTCTACAGGCGTTAAATACCAATAATCAAACTCATGTGATGCAAGTCCATCAAATAGAGAGGAACTATCTTAAAGCAAAATCCAAAAGGCCTCAGAAGCAATGTATGAATGTCTTTCCATTCACAATACTTCCAAGGCCACCATTTTCTTCGCCAAAGATGATCTCTTCCTAGGCAATATGAAGCACACAAGGCTGCTTTACTTCATGGCCTGCATCAAAGACATACATGCTCAAAGAGTTCAAGTCGGCCCAGGATCAACTTTAAACCTCATCACAATTACAGCTCTTTAGGAACTTGGCATCTCAATAAGCAAGCTATTAGCTACCAAAACTTCGATCCAAGGCTATGATGGAGAAGTCGAGGATCTGATTAGTAAGATTTGGTTCGATTTCAATTGGGTGATCTAACTTTGGAAACCATTTTGCAAGTGGTAAAGATGTGTACTTACTATAACATGCTCTTAGGAATTAGGCGATGGCTTCATGACTACTCCATAATGCCTTCCAATATCCATTAATGCCACAAATACATTGGTAATGAGGGCAAGGTACATCGCATCTTTGCAAATGAAAAGCTGTTTAAAGGCAAGGAAGTTTATTTCACTGAGACAGCCATGTATCGGGAAAGACCTGCAAAGTCTAAATTAGATGCAAAACAACTTTCTTCTGAATGATGATCCAGTAGAACCCTTCACCATCTCAATGGAACGGAAAACCCATTAAGGCTTTGGTAAAAGATCTAAGCCCGCCAAGAAGTTGGAGTCTAAAAAGAAGCCAATGGTCAGATTTGAAGATACCAAAGCTTCTTTGGTGATCAAGGTCAAATCTAAAATCAAATAGTCAGTTAAACCTTTGGTCATATCCACAAAGCCATCTAGGATAAAGCACGCATGCCTTGTTATTCATACAAGCAAGACATGTAGTCCATCTATATATATAACTTATGCTCAAAACTCGGGAAAGCCACCAATTAAGTCCTTTTCAGTGCCAATGAGGAATGGCGAACCACTAGTTGCCAGACAGTGTAGGCTTTCCTATTTAAAAACGTGGTTTTCTTGGTGATGTAAATTCTGATCAAGAGAACAATGATATACCTCCTTTTGTTAGAGGAATGTCACCAATGAGGCATGATTTTCTTGTCATTTTCAACCTAACTTGTACAGACATCACAACGCATGGGTGAGTCATATTACAAATATAACAATAAATGGCTTCATTCGACTGAAAAATGTGAAAATCCTACACACATTTCAACATGGATTCATCTGTGCTGGATAGGCTTAAGGCTAGCCCTTCGCAGCCTGATAATGGCAATGGAGTTCCAAACCTTCAATGAAATGTCTTAAATTGTTTCATCCATTGAAGTAGCACTCTATCATCTACACGGAAAGTATAGATAGGCGCACCCAGTGTATGTTGTCTTAGTGGTAAGAGATTCAGATTCTGAGGATACTAAGAAGGTAGGCACCTCCATGTATTCTGTTGCAAATTGGGTCCTCCATTCTTTCCGTGGTCCACTCCATCTCAAATCTATGATTTTGGTGCTTGTTTCCTATACTTCCATCCTTGCAACATAATCACTTGATAGTCTTCCATTGAACCAAGGATGCTGCTACTTGTTATCCCATCAACAAAATTACCAATGATGGGAGAATAAAGCTTGACATCTACAATCCTGTGGTTTGTAACAAATGAAGAACATAGGATACAATCCTAGGAAGCCTACTAGCCTTGGAATGAATGCAAATGGAGTTCAAGTCCCTTTTAATATATTCACTTCATAAATGAAAGAAGATCTCCAAAAAAGGCGTAGAATTGAACAATCATGACATTGCATAAGATACGTTCCTTACAGCAACGTTCCTAAGCCAAATCAAGATTTCAGAGTAAAGTCTATTATCTTCATAGAGGAATATGACTCTGATGACTCTTAAGAGACTACTGTCTTCCAAGATACTACTGATTGAGCTGCTTTTTAACATCTTGAAGGTGCAAGTGATAATGATGACACAATGTCACAAGTCACTGAATATTGGCCACCTAAATTAAATGAAGAAATAGATCCATCTTAGCGTAATTGTTGGGAATATCTCGCCCTTGATGTAAAAGCTAAAGAGCCTAGAAATCCAAATCCAAGGAAAGGGATCAAACCTTGGCTTAAACCCCCAAATGAAACACCAGAAGGTTTCACAGAGTTAGAAGCTTCCGAAGATACTGTGGAAGAACCTCCCCCAAGCCTCCGACTGAGGACCTAGTACAAGAAATAAACTTAGGTAGTCCAGAAAATTC
Organism: Sextonia rubra; assembly: GCA_037013555.1. NCBI lineage: Eukaryota > Viridiplantae > Streptophyta > Magnoliopsida > Laurales > Lauraceae > Sextonia > Sextonia rubra. The sequence goes on from JASUAD010000011.1 coordinate 17,502,611, forward strand.
TTATCCTACCTTTGTAAGCTCTCAAATCAAAGGAAAAGAACTTGATGTGTATTTGAGTTTCTTGTGAGAATTAATGGATTGTTTTGTATGGACCTATGCAAAAATGTCAGGTTTAGATCCAAAAGTTTCCATGCATAAATAAAACATAGCAGAAGATGCTAGACCTTTGGAACAAGAACAAAGAAAGACGAAATCAAAAGCCATGGACAAGATAGAAAATGAAGTTCAGAAGCTCATGGATGATTGTTTCATCCGTGAAGGGCAGCATCCTAACTAGTTGGCTAACATAGTGCCTGTCACTAAGAAGAATGGGCAAATCAAAGTCAGCAGCGACTTCAGAGATGTGAACAAAGCCTATCCCAAAGATGATTTCCCATTACCCATACCAGAAATTATGATTGATAACACTTTCAGATTTAAAAAAATGTCATTCATGGATGTATTTCAGGGTTGCAATCAAATCAAGATGCACAAGGAGGACAAGAAGCATGCATCCTTCCAAACCCCCTTTAGCGTGTACTACTACACCGTCATGCCCTTCGGCCTTAAGAATGTTGGAACCAGATATCAAAATGTGATGATGAAAATCTTTAAAGACATGCAGGACAAGTTTTGTCAAATGCTATGTTGACAAATTGGCAGTCAAAAGCAAACAGAAGTTAGACCATTTAGCTGATTTTCACAAAGTTTTCGAAAGGTTGCAGAAATTCAATCTTTGAATGAACCCACTAAAGTGTTTCTTTGGAGTCTTCTCCGAGAAACTCTTAAGATTTGTGGTTTGAAAAGGTGGCATCAAACTGGATCCAGTAAAAATCAAAGAAATATTGGAGATGCCTTCTCCAAGAACTCTCAAAGAGCTCAAAAAATTGCATGGAAGACTTACCTACATCCGACAGTTCATCTCAAAGTTATCTTGGAAGTATAGAGCATTCTCTAGACTCATGAAGAAAATAGTTGAATCTGTGTGGTATATAGCTTATGAAGATGCCTTTCAAGATATAAAACGGTATCTCACAATTCCACCAGTTCTTTCAGCTCCAATCCCAGGAAAACCTTTTATCCTCTACATTTGAGCTTTTGATCACTCTTTGGGGGCATTATTAGCTAAGAAAATGATAAGGGAAAGGAGTGGTCACGGATGCTAGTCAATGTTGAACATAACTATTATCTAATGGAAAAAGAATGCCTTACATTGATGTTCGCTGTACAGAAACTACGTCACTAGATCCTCTCCAATGTGGTATACTTGGTTTCTATCATCAACCCATTAAAGACACTTGTGACAAAAGCTGGTGTAGTGAGTGATCATCTAGCCAAATGGTCTATTCTTCTCTCTCAATATGACATTGATATACTCCAGCACAGGTGGTAAAAAGATAGGCTCTCGCTAATTTTCTAATAGAACATCTACTCTTGGAAGATTCTGAATTCAAAGACAATCTCCCTAATGAGCCGGTCTTCTATGTTGAACAAATATGGAAACCCACCATCGATCCATACTTAGATTGGGTCATGTAGTTTGATGGAGCTTTCAGAACTAATGAGTTAGGATATCTAGTTTCCCAGGTTGGAATAATTTTCTGTAACCTGTAAAGATTCTATATCCCTCACTCCTTTTCATTGATCAAATCATATTCAAATAATGTAGCAAAATAAATAGCATTGATTATGGATCTTGGGCTAGCCTTGGAGTCAAGCATCAATATGCTTGAAATCTATAGAGATTTATAGCTTGTAATCAAACAAATGAATCTTGAATACAAAGTGAAGAAGCTAGATTTACTTCCCTTCTTCAACAAAGCTTGTGAACATAATGAGAGATTCACGTTGATTGAATTTCACCACATTCTAAAACACCAAAATGTTAAGGCGGTTGCACTAGCATGATTAGCAGCATCAATATTAATTCCCGAAAATGACAAAATGGTGTTAGAAGTAGTCAAAAGAAGACATCCATAAAGCAGAAGTAGATTACTTTAATGTGATTAAGAATTAAATTTCATCTTTCCAAAACTCATTCAAAAACTAAAGAGACCCGTTCATTGATTACATTCTTCATGGAGTCTTGCCAAAGAATGTTAAGGACAGAACTAGTATTCAAAGATAAGCTCTAAAATTGCACTTCGATTTGCTTTTGAAGACTCTCTACCATAAGGCATATGATGGAGTTATTCTCCATTGCTTGTCATCGAAAGAAACAAATCAAGTACTCAAAGATATTCACTCTAGCTTATGCATCACCACCAAGGTGGACCAAAGCTTCATGATCAAATTCAAAGGTTAGGCTCTTACCTGATGCCGTTAATTTTGCAAAGAGATATAATAAATGCCAAATTCATGGCAATTATATTCATCAACCCCCTGAATATCTGCATCATACATCCTCCTCTTAGCCATTTGAGGCTTAGGAGATGGACATCGTTGGAAAAATTAGTCCACTATTAGAATGTGGTCGTCAATTCATTTTGGCTGCAACAGATTACTTTTCCAAATGGGCAGAAGCGGTGCCTCTCGTAGAAGTCAAAATAGATACAGTCCTCAACTCCTTGAAGACTCATGTCATTTGTTATTTTGGGGTCCCTAAATATTTACATTATGATAATGGTTCTCAGTTCAACAACGATAAATTCTACAAATTTTGTGACAAATACGGAATCCGATGCTGTCCTTCCATGGCATACAACCCTACAGCTAATGGACTTCGTAAAGCTTTCAACAAGACTATTTACAAAATTCTAAATAAAATGGTCTCTAACAACAAAAAGGATTGGAGTACCAAACTTCCTGAAGTTTTGTGGGCCTACAGAATTACAGTTCATGGTCCAACCAAGTCAACACCATATTCCTTGGTGTCACAACCCAAGCCCAGGAGATCGGGGGTTCAGACTAAACCTAACCAGTGACAACCGTACTCCCGTGCATATACACTTAGACCCTGTTTAAATACACACGCACAAGAGAATTTCACACGTGCCAATACATATACGCAGAAGCTATAGGTATCAGTGCATAACGAAGGAAGACATATCAAAACAAAAAAATAGATATAAAAAAGATTATAAGACGTTCAGAGTCATACAAAAATGAGCCAGATTACAACTTATAAAGATCACAAATCAATGTCAGAGCCAAATGAGATCCCACATTAAGGAAGACTTATGCATGTATAACAATGTCGCGCTCCGGTGGAGTAATTACATCAACTCCTCTAGCCTTGACGGGGCATCTGGAGTCTCCCTTGGAGCCTGGTTGACCAACGAGGGGTCAGTTGAGGGATCTGAGACTGCAATACCAAGGACAACTCGTGATACAATGATTCAGCAAAGTATAAGTAACAACAAGTTAACGCATGTTGTATCTATCAGAATAAGTAACAATAGGTCATTATAGAGTTCCAAATTCGTATACTAGGCAATTGCGCGAACAAGAAAACATGCTATCAGAATTAATGTATACATGATATGTATATAACTAGGTGGCTACTACATTTACCATATACTCCCTGTTGGGATCATACATACTAAGAACACCATCAACCGGGCCAGGGTACAAATGGGTCTTGGGTTCCTAGGGTCCGGAAGCCCCAAAACACAAATTCACTGCAACTGTGCCATACATACTGCACTAAATTTAACACTGTCGAGTATCCTAAGGCTGAGGCTGAGTAGTGCCTGACCATAGGGAGTCAATGATATACTAGAGCTTGAGTAAATCATACATATCATATTGAGCATATATCATACATTCCAAATCATACTTTCAACTCATACATAAAATACTCAAGTTAATGGAAACAAGTCGAGCAGATCAAACAAATCGAACTTACCATATCAAAAGGGCCTAACGAGGACTACGCAAACCATACAGAAAGTGGATGTCAATATTCGTCAATCAAGATATCATGTAACTTAATTTAGCTCGAATCAAGAAAACCTACTGGCCAACCCTAATCTAGTCATCCAGTGTTTCTAACCATGTATGATTATATAGTTTTAAGTTATCCGGTACACAGTTGTCTGGTGTTGCATTGTAACAAGAAAGTGTGTCAAAGTCCCTTAAACCAACACCCATGGGAGGCGCTTAACACTGAACAACACACATGAATGCATCACGGCCCTCAAGACCATTCATGCGATTCTCGTGTTCCGTTGGGCAAGTTCAGGGTTGTCTACAGTCTAATGTGAAGGCCCTATAAGGTCCATTTTATACCTACCTATTATTGATGGTCCTTGGAAAGACTTTCTATACATAAAATCACAAGCCACAGGGCCCAAGAATATAGCCTAAAAGTTCTTTTATTTGTGTTAGAGGTAGAAGACTAGAAATGAGCGCTAAGAGGTTTCAATTACAGACTCAATCTCACAAAGCAGAGTGCTTCAGGGCCAATCGGTCGATTCTGAAACCCGATCGGTTGGATTTCTATTCTAGATGTGTCCGATCGGTCGAACGCTATGCCTTATCAGTCGGGCAGCCTGCTCTGTTACAAAATGGCTGAACTGTATTCTTTACAATCTCGGAGACCGCAAGTATCAATGGGATACAATTCCAAAGGGGCTGTAAATAACCACACATATGAAAGAAAGATGAGGAGAAACCATAGAAATCAACCATATACCAACATGTGTTCATCCAAATCATGCTTATACTTGCCTCAAACAAACTTTTCCCATGAATTCGTTGTCCTTTGGCTCAATTTACCCGTCAAAATGAAATCCTAACACCATGCATGCTAGGAAAAAGAGAGAGGGGTTGATTTCTGCAGTAACAAACGAAAAGAAGAAGAGGAAAATAGTTAAGAACCCCAAATCTTACCAGGAACCACACAAGGAAGGAGTGAAGACTGAGTGCACAATGATCTCCTTTTTTTCCTTTTGATCGTGTAAAAGGAGAAGAAACAAAAAAAAAGAAACGAAGAAAGAAAAGAAGACGTTGAAGAGGAGAGAAGGTCGGTGGTGCAGCCTCTTATATAAGATAAGGATGGGCTGAATTTAGATATAAGTCCACAAGTTGAATAGATTTACAGTTTGAGTCAATTAACGATCTAACAGAAACAAACGACGTCCTTTGCAAGCGAATCAATTACGGAAATCCAAGGGCTTAATAAGACACACGTGTTCACGCCAAGATGATGTATGAATGACAACATCTTACAAAATCTAAAATTACGAAAAAGGGATCATGTCTACTTAAACCAGGTTAAACTCAACTCAACTACCTATCCATGACCCGAAACGAAACCAAAACAAAGGAAAAACACAAACAACAACTAATTCGTCATTAATTAGTTGCTAAACCAGATTAAGTTGGGTCGGAGTGTTACATCCTCCCCCATTTAAGACTAATTCCATCCTCGGAATGAACTCATATCTGAGTGAAAAGGTAGGGATACTGTCGCGCCATTTGCTCTTCCAATTCCCAAGTGTCTTCGTCAGGACTGTGATGTTCCCATAGCACTTTAACCCATCGAATTGTTCTGGTATGCAAGATTTGCTCTCTAGTTCCCACGATTCAAAGCGGGCGCTCAATGTAGGTCGCATTCGGCTGTATTTGCACATCGTCATACCGAATGACGTGAGTAGGGTCTCGAACATATTTGTGAATCATCGACACGTGGAATACATCATGTACTCCGTAGAACTCAACTGGAAGAGCTAAACTGTCGCCAAATCACCAATTCGACTCTTGATCTCGAACGGCCCAATGTATCTCGGCACTAACTTGCCTTTTTGGCCGAAATGTATAGTACCCTTCATGGCGAGACTTTAAAAAAAACCCAATCTCCCACTTGAAACTCCAAAGCTCTTCTATGCTTATCTGCGTAACTCTTCTGTCTCGACCGAGCAACCATCAAATTCTCTATTGCCTTTTGTACCTTTCTCTATTTCATTTTTTTTAATAAAGTTATGACATTTTCAGAGATGACCAAGAAATTTGTGGATGAGATTGTAAGATTTCATGGTATGCTAGTGTCCATAGTTTTTTATCATAACAGTAGATTTATATCATCTTTTTGGAAAGCTTTTAAAGAAGCTATGGGTACCAAACTCAGTTTCAATACTGCATACCATCCACAGACTGATGGACAATCTGAACGCACAATTCAAACATTAGAAGACATGTTGCGTGCTAGTGTTCTAAATTTTGACAAAGAATGGGATAAGCAATGTTTACTATGTGAATTTGCATATAACAACAGCATTTATGAAAGCATTGGTATGGCTCTATTTGAAGCATTATACAGGCGTAAATGTCGAAGTCCAGTTTGTTGGGAAGAAGTCGGAACTAGAAGTTTCTATGGACCAACTATCATCGCTAAAACGACTGAAAACATACAAAAGCGATTAAGAATTTGAAAGTTGCTCGTTCAAAACAGAAGAGATATGCTGATACTTGTAGAAGAGACTTGGAGTTTCAGATCAGTGATTGGGTTTTTCTAAAGGCCTCTCCTATGAAAAGCACGATTCGTTTTGGCCAAAAAGGCAAGTAGGCTTTGAGGTATGTAGGCCCATTTAAAATCAAGAGGAGAATTGGTGATTTAGCTTATCGGTTAGCACTCCCAACTGAATTCTTTAGAGTTCTTGATGTGTTTCATGTCTCTATGCTCCGTAAATATGTTAGAGATCTTACACACATCATTTAGTATGATTATGTTCAAATTCAACCAGATGTGTCATATGTCGACCGCTAACTCCATATCGTAGGTACAAGGGAGCAAGTATTACATACAAAGAGTATACAAAGACTATAGATGGGTCAAAATGCTTTGGGAGCATCATGGTCCTGATGAAGCAACATGGGAACTAGAAGAACAAATGGCCAGAGAATTTCCCGACCTCTTCACACAGGTATGTTTCATTCAGAGGATTGAATAATTCATAAGTAGGGGAGGATGTAACACTCTGACCCTAACTAAGCGTGTTTAGTGACTAATGACGTAAATTATTAGCTAATTACTATCGAATTAGGATGGATTTAACTTGTTTCATTTTTGTGGGTTATGTTTAGATCATGTATAGGTAGTTGGGTTAAGTTTAACCTTAATTAGGTAGTGAAAGCCCCTTTTCATAATTTTTGATTTCATGATTTTTCCTCATTCATGCATCATATTGACATCATCATATTCACCTCATCAAGCTCTTTAACTTTCGTACTTGACTGAATACGTTTGAGTTTGATTGTGTTGGTTGGACCTTCATTTGACTTAAACTGAAATTATCTCAGAAATCGGGACTTTCTTATAAACTCAGGAAATATTCTATATATATATATAAAGAACCGACTGTTCCTGATCGATAAGTTCTTTCTCTCTAATACTCCTTTTGCCCTAATACACCTACGTTTCTTTCCTCTATCACAATTCTCTTTTGATGTGCGTTTATGTTTGAAGACTTCTATTAGCATCTCCAATATTTTTTACTTTACTAACAAGTCGGGAATTGAAGAATTCAAGCTTTGTTTTCATTTAATTGATCTCTTGAGGTAAGACCTTCTTCCTCTCCACAAGATTTTGGTTTAAGTAGTAAAGAACACTTCTTTGTATAGTCATCTCTTTCTCATCCCTACATGCATATCAATTTAGTGTTTGAGATTTGGGGTGTCATCTCAAGTTGAGTCAAGAGTAAGAATAGTAGTTTGAGTTCTAAAGAATAACAGTTTGAGTTCTAAACCAAGGCAAGTATAAGCAAATTTTGGTTTGATACATGTTGGCATAATATGATTCTTGTAATTTCACTGAATACACAGAATTTAGGCCTAATGTTCTCAGTTGTTCTAAACTCTACAATATGATAAAGGTCAGTATTCTAATGAATGAATGAATGAATGAAATAGGTAAGGAATACTTTTGTAGCAAAAATTGGCTTCAGACGATTGAATGTGCTTTAGAAACTGAAGCATATGGCTAAGCTGTAAGGTGTTACGACTCACAGTCCAGAGAGATGAGATTTTAAATTTTGTTCTACGGCTAACCCAAACCTATACCGTAAAATGTGGCTCAGCCATAAGATATATAGGGCTAAGCCATAGAGAAAAATACGATCAAACCGTAATTGTGGAGGAAAATTAGGATACTTACGGCTAAGCCGCAGTGCAACTTATGATTAAGCCATAAGATGCTACGGCTAAGCTGTAATGTAAGTTACGGCTAAACCGTAAGTCACCAAAGCTAAGCCATAAAACCATTGAAACTTAGGATTAAGTAAGTATTGTATGAGATCTTGTAGGGCCCCAGTTACGAAATCCCTTTTCCCTATTAACCGGTCCAATGGAATAATGAAAGATCATGAAAAGTCTTGACGGCTGAGGCTTATTCATTTGACTTTGTCCATTTATTAAGCACTTTCCCATTGTGTTGGTTTAAGGAACTTCGATACACACATTCTAACACAATGTAACACAATGTAACACCAAAAGGAGGCAACTGTGTATCGGATAACTTAAAACTACATTATCATGCATGCTTAGAAATAGTGGATGACTAAATTAGGATTGGCTAGTGAACTACCTTGTCCTACTCAATTAAATTTCATGGCATATTGGATTAATGATATTGTCTTTTACTTCTTCAATAATGATTTGAATTGAAAAGATCATTATATGCATTGAATCTAATTGAAATATTTCTTGATATTATCTTGACATTGACATGGAATTGAGTACGAACATCTTGCACGAATGAATTGAATGCATTACATGATTACTCAAGTTCAACGATATGACTGAATTGAAATGTCTGGCTCTATTTAGCTCAACCTTATGATACCAGTGGAGTTGACTTTGGTGTAGCATGAATGTTGCTGCTGCAGTGTACTATCTTAGAGCTTTCGAACTCCATGCACAAGAAAGCCATTCGTACCTTATTACAATCGATGGTATTCTTAACGCATAGATCTATAGAGGGAGGATATAGCAAATGTAGTAGCCAACTAGTAAAGTATTTCGGTTATTTGACTCTTATAGCATGCTTATTCAATTACACGACATGCCTAATAGACTGAATTGACCTCTTTAATCACATGTTAATAATTCTTGTAAATACAATGTGTATTACTTTGATTGTGCTTATACTTTGCTAAATAGTCTTATTCATTAGTTGTCTATAGTGTTACAGGCTCAGCTCTTAGTTTCAATCTTACGAAGATCGAGAAGATTCCAAAAGAGACTTTGGAGAACCCCTCTGGTTTAGACGAGTAGATAGTGGATCATCTTAGATTGGTCCCTCATGGAGCGCGCAAAGAGCATATTAGATTTCATTTTGGGATGTAATTGTAATTAGGGTATCTTGGTTTGCATTTAGCTTTATTTTGTCATGTATGACTCATGAGCCCTTGTGTGTTAGAAATTGTGTCACCCTTGAATGCTATTCAAGAACTTTCTTTCCTTTATAAAATACATGTTCCATTTCAACTCATGTTCATAGCATATCATATAGATGTGTATTAGTTTGGTTATAATTATCTTGTTTCATGAATGATATTAATAGGCTTTCGCGAATGAATGCTTAGACAGATGTCCGATATAAGCATGTCACCCATATAAGTAGGTGACTCTCTCTTGTGTAATTCTATTTAGACTCGAGTCCAGTGTGTATTATACGGGAGTACGTATGTCACTATTTGGGACAAATCCTCATACTTGAATTACTTGGGCTCGGGTTGCGATACTTTTTACCAGATGAACGTTGAGTTTGGGCTACATCTCTTATTCTGCATGCAAATGTTCAGGATCAGCATCATTTAAGCTAAAGTCTAGGTTGAAGCATTCTGATGAGCTATGAGAACCTAGGGAGACCTTAGAAAGAGATTAGAAAGCTATATAAAAAGATGGAACTGAATTTGGAACCACAATAGCTAGAAAGGACATATTAAAAATTGGCAGGTGACTCTTTAGTGATTTTTTTTATTTTTTATCTTTTATAAAATGCTTAATGCTTTATAAGTTGGGATTTTTTTGAAATATTTAAGTTTATGGTCTAATTAAACAACTATACAAAGAAAAACCACAAAACTATGGATTATTTGTTTATACACATTTTCTTTACAAAAATACCCCAATTGACGATATCATCAATTGCCTACATTAAAACTCCAATGCAAATTGCCTCTTTCCAACATTATTGTTACTGTATTACAATGATTTCATCAATTTAGTAGGTTTTGATGGATAAAATGTCCCTCAAATTCACTTGTAGTAATATGCATACCAATATAAAGGTGCCATAAATAGAAACACCCATTCGAAAAACACCATAAAATAAAATTTCAACTACCAAAAAAAAAAATCTTTTGGACATTTCATCAAACAGTGGTTATGCAATAAACTATTCCCTACAATGACTAAGATAACTTCTTCGCACACACCATCTTCATCTCTTTCCCCTACTTTTTCAACTTCTCCCTTGGCTTCACAAGCTTAAAAACTTGCAACTCGAATTATAACCATAGCCCAAAGAACCAAAATCAAATGTGGGGAGGGGACTGAGTTGAAGGAGATGATCAAATCATTGAGAAATATCAAAATATAGGCCACAAAATTTGACTACATGCACATCCATGGAAAAAGAACCAAGTCATAGAGGGCCTAAATAAGGGGAGTAAGATTACTGATGCTTCAATTGAGAGGTTTTTATGGGTGTTTGAAGAAAGGGATGTTAATGATATTATCAATTACTAACGATATCATCAACTTGAGTATTTTTGTCAAAAATAGTTTGTACGAACCACAAATTGGATGTTTTGGTGTTTTTCTTTACCAAATCGTTGAATCAGAGCTTAGCCTTAATTATTTCGTAAAAATCGCTTAAAAGTTTTATTGGCATTGAGAATAATGGGTCGTTGTTTTTTTAATATATATAAGTTCAACATAACAATTATGTATATACCATGTTTGTTTGGTGTGAATCAAACTCACATGTGAAAATTTCTCACCAAAAGAGACAACAAGTTGTGTGTTTCCATTTCACAAAGCAAGAGGTGTGAAAACAAATTGCACATCATTTTGCAAAATGGGAGCTGAGTGACTTAGGGTGACATTTTCCTTCAATGGAGCATATGAAAATGTTAATTTTTTCATTCTAATAGGCCACTAAATCACGGTTTCATTTTCTATAGAAGTCAAAAAAGGAAGGGGGTCAATGTTCATGTTAAAATTCATCATATATTTTGAGATATTTCTTAAAGAATTCTGACCATTAGATCTGCCTTTTTTAGACTTTTGTGGGCCCCTAAATCAAAATCCAAAACATTTATCTTCTTTAAAAAAATGGCAAGGAGGTCAAATTTCATGTCTTAATTCATCTATGAATTTTAAGAAACTTGTGAAGATATTAAAAATAAAATACCCATAGAACCGTTGGATGTACTTAAGATTCCATGTGAAAATGTTGATTTTGACAAATATGAGATTCTACGTCCCATATGCATCATTTGTATAAGTAAATGATTCACACGTGTCATTTAACTACATAATTGACTAATGACCCTTAAAAAGAATACAACCTTTATATATATTAAAGCTACAAGAATCGAGCCATCTGGACGGTGCAATATTAGCACCCTTACTATTCTTTTTTTCTAGAGCACCATGCATGTTTTCAAAAAATTACAAGTAGCATGGATTTACTAAAATCTCTACCTCTACTAATGGTCACTCTAAAATCACTCCCTTATATTTTGAAATATCTTCCTCTACCAATCATCTACTAAAATTCTGCACAGATTTTCAAATCACATCCAGGAATGTGTAATCGTTATCCTTGATTGACTATCATTAGTATGTAATCCTCATCCTTGATTGAGATCTTTTTACAAATCCCATAGTAATCCATAGTAAGTAGTCTTCTTAGAATTTTAAAAATTTTAAGATTTTAATAGCTGGTTGAGATTGGAGATGGACGTGGGTTTCTTAAAAGAATGGCCTGACGAGATGTGTCCTGATGAGATGGATTTGGCTGGGTTTGGAAGGCTTTGTTTTGGATTTTGTATTTTTCACTATGGGTTTGAGGATTCCAGAATAGTGCTTGGGTGGATTAGAGTTCAATGGAGGTTAGAAGAATGTGAACATTTGGGTTTCCTTAATGCTTTGGTTGATTTCATATAATTTTCCATGTGAAGGATAACTTTGCTCCAAGGGCCTTTTTTTTTTTTACTAAACTACTAATCTTAAGACATGGGTTTTCTCATATTTTAAATTGGGTGGTGGAGGTGATTAACGTTTTGATTTTGGTGAACTCTAACAATTTTTGACTTGAGATGGTGAACGAGCACGTAACAACTTAGAGATGTGGATGATGAAAAGCCTCTGGTTCAATACTCTTGCAATTCTATTTTTTATTTAATATTTTTCTCAATTCAAGATTTATGTGATCAAGTAACCACGTCTGAGTTCAGATTTGTGGCCATGTTTCTTTGGTATTGAGTTCTGATTAAAAAGTTGGGGCCCATTAAAAATTATTTTATTTTATTGTTGATGGATTGTATGCCTGCTTAATATTTGTTATTTTCCTATCAATAGGTGGGGCCCAATAAAATTATTTTTTTGATTTTTGATTTTATTTTTCCAAGGACACTTTTGTTTTATCCGTTTTTATATTTTTTATTTTCATCATTGTGTGACCTGGTTAGATTGATCATAGAATTTTAAAAATGATAAACAATCTATTTATTTCTTAGCTTCTTAATGAATTTTTTCCTTAATAATGTATGGGGCCCATTGTGAAAGACATCTTTTCACACCATTTGGGGTGCCCCACTTTCATGGCTAACTTGTTGGTTTTTGTACCTTTTCTATTCACAACTATCTATTATCATTTTCTTACTAGAAGTCAAGTAAAAATACCCTTATTTTTATGGATTTTACAGAAAAATTTCAAGCCCATTATCATCAAGACAATAATTTATTATTATTAAAACCTCTTAATAAACTTTTCTAAAATTCACCCACTAAAATCTCTCCATCTCTCTTTATTTTCAACATTGAAAAATTTAGGGCAGGTGGGAGGTTTAACTTCTCAATGCCATAAAGCTCTCTTTCTCTCTTTTTCTCACCTTGCACCCCCTAAGTTAATTTTTATTGATTATACATTAATGGGACCCACCTGTTAGATCTAATATGTTGAAATCTTAGGTATACTGATAGATCATGGCCTACCTAATCCGCATTGTGTTCAATTTAATATATGATGCCATAGCAAAACTAAGATTGTCCTAGCATTTTCAACGAGCAAAGAACAATTATTTGTTATAGTTTCTATTTAACTTATTTTTTATTCTACTTTTTATTTCAAACTAAGCTTAATAATAGTTCTTATTTAATTGGAGAATCATTTCAACTCATTAACATAATCCATTGAATAATAAAACAATAAAATGTTGAGTCCCATTATAGCCCAGGTTAAGCATGGGCCTTTGTTGCTGGTTTTAAATTAAGTCTTAAACTTTAGAAAACTTTAAAAACGAGCCTTTTGTAGGGTGTTGTTGGATTGGATTATGGGTCATGAGCAATGCAGAGAGCCACAGACTCATCGAGCAAAGCCCACAAGGACAGTTTGCAAAATGCCTTTAAAAACCCTCCCAAGCCCCAAAACCCTCATTTCTCATCCGTCATCTTATCCCATCCATCTGCTCTAACAATATGGCAGCCGCAGCTCGAGCCCTAATCTGCTATCGCTCCTCATCTTCCTCTCTCTCTTTTTCCTTCTCCAAGCGCCTGTTCTCGTCTCCCTCTTCTCTCCATCTGCGCTCGCCCCTTTCTCGCGCCCGCACGTTGCACCCCTCCCACGCCGCCCGAGTCATCGCACCGCATCGACTCAACCCGGTTCGATGCGCGGTTCGACGGTCGGGTGGCGACTCGGCCTACTCGCCCCTCAATTCGGGGTCGAACTTCAGCGACCGCCCTCCGACCGAGATGGCGCCGCTCTTCCCCGGCTGCGACTACGAGCACTGGCTCATCGTCATGGACAAGCCTGGAGGCGAGGGCGCCACCAAGCAGCAGATGATCGATTGCTACATCCAAACCCTAGCCAAGGTCGTGGGAAGGTTAGGGTTTTATGATTTCTTCTTTTAATTCAAGCTTCTGTATTGATTTTGTTGTCTAATGGGTTGTTTGGATGTTGTTTTTGTTTGCATTCTCCGGGTCCAAATGACCCCTTTTAGATTTATGTTGATTTTCGTGTGGGTGAGGGTTTGGATGTTGTTGTTGTTACTGATTAGAGCCTTATTTTAATCTGTTTCTATTGTTGTTGTTGTTGTTGTTGATTGGTGACATGCCTGGTTAATTGTTTTGTGATGGTTAATCAGTGAAGAGGAGGCAAAGAAGAAAATTTATAATGTATCCTGCGAGAGATATTTTGGTTTTGGATGCGAGATAAATGAGGAGACGTCGAATAAGCTTGAAGGTTTGTGGTGCAGTTTTGTGCTTGTTGTATGTCCTTCATGGGTGATTGCATTTTTGTGCTTATTATCTGTGTCTCTCCAACAGGTTTGCCTGGTGTTCTGTTTGTGCTTCCTGACTCCTATGTTGATGCTGAGAACAAGGATTATGGAGGTAAGTATTTCAGTAGAACTTGTTTTATCTGCAATTATTGATTTTTGTCATAAAAGGGATCATATTTCAGTAAGGAAATAAAATGCATTTTGGTTTTCTCTCTGATGCCCAGTTAAATTTCTTTCAAGCTATATTGGATGGTGTTTGGTGTCAGTATGTGTATGATCAGCACCATCAGTAGGCTTCAGTAGTTAGTTGATCATCTCTCTAAAACCATGGCGTCTTGACGTGGCTGAACCATTTTCTCAAAGCGGAAAAGATTAATGCGAAGATTTATGGTGCACCCTTCCATCCATGTCTCCACAACATTTCCATATCCAAATGACCTTCACTCGTAAATTCACTCTAGTAAGTTCAAGTGAGGTGTCATTTCAAGACACAATAAACAAAAAGGAGTCAAATCAAAATACCATATTTCAAGAAAAATGTTGTTCCTTGTTACTCTAAAAAGCAAAAAAACTACCTTTTCATCCCACTAATTGACAATTAATATCTACTTTTAACACAAAAAGTCAAAAAGATTCTTTCACAAGCCACTAAAAACAAAATCACATCATAATATGATTTGACCCTATTATGTTTTATGCTCTCTTGATTTGAGGCTTCACGTCACAAGTCTATGGTGAACAGGAAGGATAGAGGGTGTCTGTATGTGCATGTCAGCAACGTGGCTTTGTATTAGTTCTTGCATGGTTATCATTAGTCATAACATCATTGTGTTTGGAGCACAGTAGTCCATCTTGGCAAAGCGGAAGAGCCTTCATAGGCAATTTCTTGCTTTGAATGCTAGTGGACTTACATGAACTTCTTTTCTCTTGATTCTGATCTTCTTGTTCTATTAATGGAGCTTGCAGATCAGGAAGGAGGAAACATGTAATTTACATTATGTGTTAATTTGTGTCAATCTATCTTTTGTGGAGTGAGAGAATGTGAAGTGCTAAGCAATATAGGCAGGCATCAGTATTTCACTAGTCCATCTTGGCAAAGCGGAAGAGCCTTCATAGGCAATTTCTTGCTTTGAATGCTAGTGGACTTACATGAACTTCTTTTCTCTTGATTCTGATCTTCTTGTTCTATTAATGGAGCTTGCAGATCAGGAAGGAGGAAACATGTAATTTACATTATGTGTTAATTTGTGTCAATCTATCTTTTGTGGAGTGAGAGAATGTGAAGTGCTAAGCAATATAGGCAGGCATCAGTATTTCACTAGTCCATCTTGGCAAAGCGGAAGAGCCTTCATAGGCAATTTCTTGCTTTGAATGCTAATGGACTTACATGAACTTCCTTTCTCACGATTCTGATCTTCTTGTCTATTAATGGAGTTTGCAGATCAGTAAGGAGGAAACATGTAATTGTCATTACGTGTTAATTTGTGTCAATCTAATCTATTGTGGAGTGAGAGAATGTGAAGTGCTAAGCAGCATAGGCAGGCATCAGTATTTCACTGGTCCATCTTGGCAAGGCAGAGGAGCCTTCATAGGCAATTTCTTGCTTTGAATGCTAATGGACTTACATGGACTTCCTTTCTCACGATTCTGATCTTCTTGTCTATTAATGGAGTTTACAGATCAGTAAGGAGGAAACATGTAATTGACATTTCATGTTAATTTGTGTCAATCTAATATATTGTGGAGTGAGAGAATGTGAAGTGCTAAGCAACATAGGCAGGCATCAGTATTTCACTAGTCCATCTTGGCAAAGCGGAAGAACCTTCATAGGCAATTTCTTGCTTTGAATGCTAATGGACTTACATGAACTTCCTTTCTCATGATTCTGATCTTCTTGTCTATTAATGGAGTTTACAGATCAGTAAGGAGGAAACATGTAATTTACATTACGTGTTAATTTGTGTCAATCTATCTATTGTGGAGTGAAAGAATGTGAAGTGCTAAGCAGCATAGGCAGGCATCAGTATTTCACTGGTCCATCTTGGCAAGGCAGAGGAGCCTTCATAGGCAATTTCTTACTTTGAATGCTAATGGACTTACACGGACTTCCTTTCTCACGATTCTGATCTTCTTGTTCTATTAATGGAGTTTGCAGATCAGTAAGGAGGAAATGTGTAATTTTCATTACGTGTTAGTTTGTGTCAATCTATCTATTGTGGAGTGAGAGAATGTGAAGTGCTAAGCAACATAGGCAGGCATCCGTATTTCACTAGTCCATCTTGGCAAATTGGAAGAGCCTTCCTCGGCAATTTCTTACTTTGAATGCTAATGGACTTACATGAACTTCCTTTCCTACGATTCTGATCTTCTTGTTCTATTAATTGAGTTTGCAGATCAGTAAGGATGAAACCTGTAATTTATATTATGTGTTAGTTTGTGTCAATCTATCTCTTGTGGAGTGAGAGAATGCAAAGTGCTAAGCAACATAGGCAGGCATCAATATTTCACTGGGCCATCTTGGCAAAGTGGAAGAGTCTTCATAGGCAATTTCTTACTTTGACTGCTAATGGACTTACACAAACTTCCTTTGCCACGATTCTGATCTTCTTGTTCTATTAATGGAGTTTTCAAATCAGTAAGGAGGAAACATGTAATTTACATTACGTGTTAGTTTGTGTCAATCTATCTATTGTGGAGTGAGAGAATGTGAAGTGCCAAGCAACATAGGCTGGCAGGAGTATTTTTTAGTTCATCATCATTATCATCAAAGCCTTATCCCAACTGTGTTGAGATTGACTACATGAATTCATTTACATTGCGTGTTTATTCGTTTGAATTTATTGTGGAATGAGAGAATACGGAATGAGGGGTGCGGTGTGTGCCATTTTGTACATGGCAAGCAACTTAGGCAGCTCTGATACACGGACTCGCCTAAAACCATGACGCATCTACACTCGACACATGAACCCACACCTGATACTCGTGTGGATACTTCATTTATAAGGTATTTGACATACTTTCTAGAGGTATAGCTGCACTTGATATGCACCCGCATCCGATACTATTGTCAAGTGCACATAACATAGATTGGTAGGCATGAGTATTTACGTAGGTATTGGGCTAAATTCATGGTGTCTTGAATGCTTTTGTCCATCTTGTCAAAGAAGAATAGATTTTGTTTCTTGATTTGAATGCTAACGGACTTACATGAATTTTCTCTCTCAGTTCTGTACTTTTAGTTCTAATGTAGCCACAGATCAAGGAAACATTGGTTTTACCTTTGATTGTTATTATATTATTTTGTAGTGGAATGTAGGGTGCCAGTACCCCCATGACTTCCAAGAAGGATGGACATACTAAAACCATGTCGTGCCATGCATCTGTAGCATTCATTTCACTTGCATCCTCTTGGAGACACAAGATGGTGTGATGTCACAGTATTGTGGCAAGAAGTGTTGACGCATTACTTGTAACTTTTCCTTTTTATGTTATTATGATGCAAGGTCTTTTTAGATATATATTGCATATGATATTGTGTTAGATACCATTTGATGCAAGCCAGACCATAGGTCGGCCAACCCGTTGGGCTCAATCCACAGGGCCACCAGACGTTCAATTATTTAGGAATAATATCAAGTATTTGATTTTATTATGATTAATATTAGTGAGTATCCTTTTATTTTAACCTTATTCCAATATTAGGAAGTCTTATTTCTTAGGGTTCTAGCCAACTCCTCTATATAAGAATGATTAGGCTTTATTGTAAAGATAGATTGCTTATTATCAATACTATTGTAAGTTGTGAGAGTTTTCTCTATGGTTATGTTGTTTTCTCCTCTTGTGAGGGTGCCCTAGTGGCTGAATCCTTCATGAGATTGATCTATTTTTCCAATCATGGATATGAGGCTGCGTCACTATTTAAGGCAACCTCCATTGAGTGGCAAGTGATGATATTATTGCACTCTTACTTCGACCCTTCACCATCCTTCTTCCCTACGGTCTTTTTCATTTCTTGACATGAACTAGCCCGACTAACAAAATGGTAGCCAGAGTCCTCCACTTGTATGTTTACTTTATTTATTGTATATATTTTTATTGACGTCTATTTTTTTATATTGGGTTTATTTTGGATATTTATGAGTATCATTGGCTGGCTAATGATGGATTAATAATCCATAATAATTCTAAATTTAATCAGTGTGATTATATTTCTACTTAAATTTGACACTGCCATCCCATCTTTTAGAAGAATCTGCTTAGAGCTTCGTTATAACTTTTTTTTTAACCTTTGTTGTGCATGTCATTAGTTAGACGTGTCTTGAGCAGTACACAGTTGTTAGTGTGAACCCTTCATTTAAGGGGGGGGCTTTTGAAGTCAATTGCTGTATCAATTGATTGGAGAGAGGGTGAAAAGATACTTCGTAGTTTCATTTTGCAACCATCGATGAGAAATGCTTTGATTTGTATGCTTTTCCGAAGCTTTCTGCATGTCAATCTCCTCCTTTTCTAATAATTGTCCGCCGATGAGAAAATGCTTTGATTTGTATGCCTTTCATAAGTTTTTGCATATCAATTTCCTACTGTTCTAACAATTGTTTTTGTCCATCTCCAGCTGAACTTTTTGTAAATGGGGAGATTGTTCAGAGATCTCCTGAAAGACAGAGGAGGGTTGAGCCTGTGCCCCAGAGAGCTCAAGACAGGCCCAGATACAATGACAGAACTCGATATGTGAGGCGCAGAGAGAACCAGCGATGAAGATGAATATCAACCTACTCTGTTGGACTGCTTATAGTTAACTAAGTACTTCTGTCGTGGAAAATGGTTGTGGTTGTCCTTACTAGATAAGGTCAAACTATTGATGTTGTGGATGCAAGTAATGGGACTCTTTGTTGTCTATATCTGATTTAATGTTTGCTGATTATTGATTCCGATGTAGGAATTGTTCATCTCAACATTCAGGCTGGTTTCTGGCCCAAGGTAATATCATTCCTAGATATATTCATACTACGGCCTCCTCGTGGGAGCTGGTTCTGGCGGCGTTTTTGTTGTCCTTGGTTGGTGTCATTCCTAGGCGGTGATTCGATAGGACAATGAATGGAGGTAGCGAAGGATTTTCTCCTAATTCTTCCAGTGCGTGGAAACTGTGGAAGCGGCTATGGGCCCATGAATGAAGTGAGGTTATCTCTGCCCTGGGGTGGATATAACGTTTCACACATGCGACTCAATGAGGTTATCTCTGCAGCAGAAATTGGTAGGGCGGACCACTGGTTCAAATTGCAATATGCCTTGAAAAAACCTGTCTATAAACGGGTCAACCTGTTCCAGCCTGTAGTAGGTTTGCAGCTGTTTCTTTAAGTTGCCCTGAAAATTTTGTTGGAGGCGGCATGGGGCACCCTTTAGACAGGAATAATGAACCTCAGGAGCTGAGAGGAAGGCCTTAAAAACCGCCAAAAAAAGAAAAAAAGAGTTCCTTTATTCATCACCAGCATGTATGCTAATGAGAATAATATTACCAGTCCTAGAAAATTTAGTTAGTCCAGGCCCATTTATCATTGTCTGAGAGCCTACCATTTTCTGATGCAAGAAAAATATGCAGATCTGTATAGTTATATTTATTTTGTGTTGCATTTCAAGGAGAGGAAGTGCTTATATATCTTGTCAGTCATCTGATTTTGGGTCCATTAGAAAAAGACTATAAACTGATATTCAGTGAACGGCATATAAAGTAGTTTATATGCATAAGAATGTTTGCCCTCTGCAATTGTAATCTTTATTTCTAGGCATGGCATGTATAGTCAAGCGCTTGGTCATCTGCTTTCAAATGAGGGGACGGAGAAAGATCACCTAGTTGGAACAAATCAATTGTTGGCAACGCTTGTGAGATTCATTCACATACTACAAGCTGACTAAAAGCAGTGCATAATGGTATAATCTCCTCAAGGCGTAGCATTAAGACCTTGGCCGGTCCTTATGAGCTGAAAACCATTTATTGTTAGGCGACAACATGGAATGCCTTTTAATGGCCTATTGTAGATAAACAAGCAAGTTGTTTCACTTTGGACTGCATTATGTTATAAATATTTCATGTAGACATTCTCAGCTGTGCCGCTTGGAGTAATTTTTTGCAGTCAAAATGGAATCTAGCATAGGCACTTCCACCCACAATAAATGCAGCCAGAGAGTAAGTTTTTAACAATCTTAATTAAAATAAAAATATTGTTTACTATCATTACATACTGAATGTAGTACTTTCAAGAAAGATTAGATTTTGGTTTTAGAAGAGATAACTATTAAACAGTAGAGATTTTAAATCAAGGAATGTATACTTAGTCTCTGTCAAGCTTAACATGCGTTAAGTCTTTAACTAAATCATCAGTCTGGATTTGATGGAAGAAGTTGGTTAGAAAATTTTAGTAACATGAGGAAAAAACCTACTGTAAATCTTGATCTGATTGCCAAAAAGCATATTTTCTTGTTGAATTTCAGATCAAATGAATGTATGCTTGGTAAAACAAATTTCACTAATGGTCAATTTAATTGATGCATTCAATTTTATCCCATAGACATTATGGTAGGATACAATCTGCAGAAGAGTTTTTCTTGAAAGCATTTTAAGAACAATTTACCTATGAGTGGTATACGCATTATATTTAGATGCACATACGCATATTGACATTGTTATGATTATTTCTTCTTGTTGCCATACAAATATTTCTATATTTAGTCGCTATGTTAGAGAGCTAGGGACAATAGTCTCTAACTACTTGACAAACAAAATCTAACAAAACTAATATGTCATTGATACGTCTAAGACAAAATACAAATGGTTTTTTCTACACAGACCCAAGAAACGGAAACACAAAATGAACTCCATGATATTTTTAGGTAATAATACAAAGTCACGGACTATCGGTGAAAACAGATGATATGAAGAATGGTCACTTCCTTCTATGGCTTTATTAACAATGAATAAGATTTTGATAACAATGAAAGTACAACATTCCTTATTTAGGTTACCATTTTCCAATCAAATATCATCCAAGCAAAGCCAAAGTGATTGCGAACACCCTAAGCAAAAAGTCAGCAGAATCGAAACATGCATCAGAATCGGAAGCAGCAGAATCAATGAATCTAGTGCACCTGCGTGTGGAATGAACATTCATAGAACAGTTTCGTAATTTGGACGTCAAGTTGGAGTCACTTGGTAAAGGAGTTATGTTAGCCAGCATGGCAATGTTTCAACTGACAATCCTTCAGAGGACTAAGGAGAAGCAAAAGGATGATCCAGAGCTAACGAGGATTATTGAGAACATCACAGAGAGGCTAGATTTTCAGATTTCAGAGGGTGTGTTGTATTTCAAGAAAAGATCGTGTGTTTTGGACGTCGAGGACTAGAAAAATGAGATAGAGACAGAGGCACACCATACCAGGCTGACCCCGAAAGGAGGACTAGTAGATGGCTTACGGGGACGGGCCACCCTGATCTTTGTTGGATTTATGTGCATTAGCACAATTTCCTCCACTATTTTTTGCCTTGGTTTCCTTATTTACTCGTCTTTAATAACTTTGTCCCAGATCGGTTATTTACTACTTGTTTTAAGTGGTTTATTTATGTTTGCTCCTAGCTTATGTTGTTAAGCTTTCTGGTGGGTACAGTGGTGGCTACCACACCCACGCGTGCGCGGCGGCCAGCCAAACTTGCCGTGGTGTGCATGTGTGTGTGCGGTATAGGTCGGGCTTGCTTGTCTACGTATGACCTGCTAGTTGGGTCGCCCAAGTTGGGACTTGCCCCCGGCATGTGTTTTGGACTGGAGTTGGATTCAGATCCGGATCCACCTGTTGGTAACCCTCAGCCATTCAGCCCACATCTTTCCGCGAGATCATAACCGATGTGAGTAGCCATTAGCGTAATGTTTCCGCATTAACTGTGCGTTAATGTTATGCTGATCATTGTGGAGGGAATCGTTTGTACCTCCCTCTCAGTTGTCTCCCTAGGAATCCCTATAAAAAGGGTGCCAGGGGGAGCTTGTGAGAATAAGGCTTTCTTTTATGCTTCTTCTTTTCTGTTTGTTAGGTTTCTTCATGCGTTTTATGCTGAGGAAGTTTTGCAACAGATTTACTACTTCTTTGATTTCATTCTTCTCTTATTATTATTTTTCTTTTTTGTGTTGTTGCTGTTGTGAGTTTGAAAAAGTGGTTCATAAGGGATTCAAGTTCTCTCCTGCCAATTGTGTGTACGATTGTTGGAGATTCCTACTTAGGAAAGCCATCTTTTCCTTGGGCAGATGTCTATGAGTTTATCTGCATCTGTGTGAGGGCGAAATCTGCCTAAAGAAAGCATCTCCATAGACATGATTTGGCAACCAGTTTTGATGATTTTTGACATTTACCTTAGTTTTATTATTTTGCCGTTACTATCAGTAATCTGCATGCACTGAATCCAACAATTTAGGAAGAATTTCGGTTTATAAATAACCCCCTAGCCCATTTGTTTCCACCAAAGTCCTATATAGAATCTGTTCTGGTTGAATTGAAAGCCTCATCTCTAATCTTAATGCAAGTGATTTACTGCTTTGCCAACAGATTAAGGGTTGAGCAATTTTTCTATTCTCTCGGGCTTTTAGGTCTCTTTCTTTTTTAAGGAGAAATGATGCTGGAATTTCAATAGGATTTGTAGATTACTTAAAATGACTATCATAAAAGATTACTACCCTAAGGTTTTCAACTTTGAGGGTCAAAACTTTAAAATGTGGAGAATGAAAATGGAATATCTTCTAAAAGTTATAAGACTGTTCCATGTGCTAACCAAAGCGTGCCCCAAACCACGTGGAGAAGGGCTCACTGGTACCTATGAGAAAGATCAGTGGCAATTTGATGACTTTTATTATAAAAATGAGATTCTCAACCACTTAGATAATTCCTTATATGGTGTGTTCTCATTGCATAAAACTGCAAAGGAATTATGGAATGCTTTGATTAAGGAATATGCCATTGAAGATGAGGGTACCCAAAAATACGCAATGGAACTATTTTTGGACTTCCAAATGGAAGAAAGAAAATCTATGGTTATATAAATGAGAGATTTTCAGAAAATAATTCATAAAGTACAAATTGAGGAAATGGAACTATCAGAACAATTTGAAGTAGACAGTACCATCCAGAAACTCCAGCCTTCATGGAAAAACTTTGGCATTACGCTGAACCATAAGAAGAAAGAGATGAAATTGGAAGATCTCATCACTCGACTCAAAATCCAAGAGCATCACTGGAAACATGACTCGAAGATTAAGGATTCTGAACATGTGGGCAAAGCCAATCTGACTGAAATCAAAACTAATAATAAAGGGCCAAGTGCAACATGACAAAAGCCAATAAAGGTCAAAAGAAAGACCATAACCAAGCTCTTAAGCGCCGTAGAAACATTAACAAGAAAAAAGATGTTGAATATTTTTTTAAGGGAAAAAGGCCATTATGAAAAAGAATGCCGTCAAAGAAAAGAAGTGAAAGGCATGAATTAAGCCAATCTTGTGGAAGAGAACTTTGTAGCAGTTGTGATAGAGGTGAACCTTGTAAGCAACTGTATAGGCTGGTGGGTTAACATTGGTGCAACTCAGCACATCTGTGATGACAGAAGTGCATTCATCTCCTAGAATAGGTAGGAGATGGTCAAGAACTCTACATAGAGATAGTCAAGAACTCTACATGGGTAACTTCTCTAAGGCCAAAGTGATTGGTTAGGGGAAAGTGGTTCTACACCTCTCATCTAGCACGTCTCTTATTTTGATCAAGGTGCTACATATGTCAAATGTATGCAAAACTTAGTGTCTGGTTCCGAGCTTAGCAGGAATGGCTTCAAGATGGTATTTGAAGCAAACAAACTTATAATTACAAAAAATGGAGTTTTTATAAGAAAAGGCTATATGACTAAAGGCCTTTTCAAGTTGAATATAAATTTCATTGGTAATAAAGCTTCATCTTCTGCAATAAAGCTTCAACTTCTGCTTATATTATTGAATTTTCTAGATCTATGGCATGCTAGATTAGGTCATGCGAATTTCTCTTCTCTAAAGCAAATGATGGATTTATGTTTTATTTCAAAAACTAATGTTCTACCTAACTCATGTGAGATTTCTGTTCTGTCAAAGTATTCTACAAAAGCTTTCAAAAATATTAAAAGATGTTTGGAATTATTAGGTTTGATTAGCAGTGATATTTGTGAGTTAAACAGTATTATCACAATATGTGGTAAAAAATATTTTATTACTTTCATAGATGATTTTTCTAGATTTTATTATGTATATCTACTTAAACATAAATCTACGGCCCTTGAGAAGTTTAACCTCTTTAGACCTAAAGTTGATAATAAATTGAGCAAAAAGATTAAGACTTTGAAGTCTAATATGGGAGATAAGTATTTGTCAAATGATTCATTGAGACTTATAATTCCTTAAGGATAATTCATGAAGTAAAAGTTTCCTACTCCCCACAACAAAATGGTGTAGTTGAAAGAAAGAACAGAACATTAGTTGAAATGGTGAATTTAATGCTGAACAGTTTTGGACTACCCAAGAACTTGTAGGGGGAGGCTCTTTTGACAACCTATCACATTTTGAATAAAATTCCCTTTAAGAAGACTAATAAAACTCTATATCAGTTATGGAAAGATAGAACCCCTTGCTTGGAATACCTCAAAGTGAGGGATTATTTAGCTCATGTTGCAGTTCCAAGTCTTAAGAGGACTAAACTTTGACCTAAAACACATGAGAATGTATTCTTAGGGTATACCTTGTATTGTTAGGTTTATAGATTTCTTTTTATCTTAGGTTTAAACAAAGATTCTATCATTGAATCTATGATGTCGTTTTCTTTGAAAAAAACTTTCCTTGTAAAATGATCTAGTAACAACAATAATGTTGTTATACCAGCCCCCACTAGTGATTCTGAACCTAAAGACATATAACCTCGAAGGAGTGAGAGACCTAGAATGGAATCTACCTTTGG
Source organism: Sextonia rubra (assembly GCA_037013555.1). Lineage (NCBI taxonomy): Eukaryota > Viridiplantae > Streptophyta > Magnoliopsida > Laurales > Lauraceae > Sextonia > Sextonia rubra. The sequence continues at coordinate 17,528,041 of JASUAD010000011.1, forward strand.
TCTTGATCTTATATTTTGGAATGACCCCACAACTTATCATGAGGCCATGTTATCTCCTAACACTTTTTGGGAAGAGGCTCTTAATAGTGAAACTTAGTATATACTATCTAACCATAAATAGGAATTAGTTGATCTCCTTCCGGGAGCTAAACCATTGGGTTGCAAATGGATATTCAAGAAGAAATTAAGAACTGATGGCTCAATTGAACAGCTCAAAGCTATACTGTTACAAAAGGTTTTAAACAAAAAGGAGTTGACTTCTTTGATACAGGTTACTGCCATCAGAGTCTTAATTGTTGTAGCTTCCATTCACAACATGATCATCCATAAAATGGATGTGAAAACTGCTTTTTTGAATGGCGATTTGGAAGAAGAAATATCTATGCAACAACCCAAAGATTTTGGCAGTCACAAGGAAAGAAAAGAAAATTTTCAAACTAATTAAATCGTTGTATGGCCTAAAGTAAGCTCCGAAGCAGTGGCATGAGAAGTTGATCAAGTGATGATAGTTAAAGGTTTTAAAATTAATGAATCAGATAAATGTGCTTAATATAAAGATTTTGGTAGTTCTTACATTATAATATGCTTATATGTAGATGATATGCTTATAATTAGTACTGACATTGCTTTAGAAAAGAACACTAAGAGGTTTCTTTGTTCTAAATTTGACATGAAAGACATGGGTGAGGCTGATGTGACATTAGGTATCAAAATACATAAATACTCTAAAGGTATTGTATTGTTTCAGTCTCATTATATTAAGAAAGTCCTTCAGAGGTTTAACATGTTTGGAGGGAATGGTGTATCCACTCCTTATGATCCATGTGTCGAACTTTCTAATAACAAAGGAAAAAGTGTATCCCAAATAGACTATTCCAGAGCAATTGGCTGTAAAAAACTGCACTAGACCTAACATTGCATATGCAGTAAGAAAATTGAGCAGATATGCTACTAACCTAGTGATGACCACTGGATGGCAGTGATCTGGGTATTCAAATACCTAATGAGAACCATTAATTATGGCTTGAATTATGATAGATATCCCACTATACTTAAAGGGTATAACGATGCTAATCAGATATTCGATTATAAGGAATCAAAATGCATGAACGGTTATGTATCTACCCTTGGTAATGCATCCATCTCTTGGAAATAAAAAAGCAATCATGCATTTCTTGATCCACAATGGATACAGAGATTATTGGTATGATTTTATTTGATGAAGAGGTTGAATGGCTGAAGAATCTATTGACAAATATTCTTTTATTGAATAAACCTGTTCTAGCCATAATGCTGCATGGAGACTCCAAATCAGCAATTGACAAGGCAAACAACAAAGTATATAAATGGGAAATCTAAACATATATGTCTGAGATATAATCTCATGAGACAATTACTAAAGCAAAGAGTAATCACATTGCATTGTATGAGATCGATGGAAAACTTAGCTGATCCACTAACAAAAGGAGTCATTAGAATTCGAGTACCTTTTACATTGAGGAGAATGAGGCTAAAGCCTATTAAAAACAAGTCACCAATAATGGATACCCAACCCGATTGATTAGTGATCCCATGGGACATGTTCAGTGGAAAAAATGAAGTTATTATTAGATGGCACTAGAAGAACACTTCAAAACTCTCAAATGTGTTCATTCCATTCATATGAAGTGAAGTGTTCAGATCTTGTATAATCAATTGGTAAAAACTCTATGTCTATTATAAGCGGGGTGTTGTACTGGAACAGCCTTAATAGAGTACACATATGCCTTTACCATTATCATCATCTTCTTCTCACAATTCTTCTTGCTAGTAACTAACTCAAACAGCAACTACTAAGGCCACCATCCACATCATCCTTCATTACCTAGTCCAACATTCCATCTTCAAAACTTGATTGGGTTTGCTTTTTCAACATTATTATTTTCTCATAAATTATAACACATTATTATTATTATTATTATCATTATTATTACTATTGATCAATTTCATATATTGTATTTTTTTTAGTTTAGTTTTTATTATATAATGATTATTATCAAAAATTATAAGAAATCATTTATAATGATTATTTCAAAAGTTTGACCACCATGCTTAAAGTAGGTTGGATAAGCTAATAACAACAATATTTATAGGGTTCAAATGTTAAAAGATAATTACTTCTATAAATATATTGTAGATAGACTCTAATTGTGAGTCTATGATTAGTACATAAACTCTAACTGTGAGACAAGATTTAAAGTAGTTTTCAAGGCTAGGGTCTTTTTCTCATGTATTTAATCATTTTTGGATAAATTTTCATAAACATGGCTTGGATCATCCAGTTGTTAAGTTGTAACCTTAGACTATTGCTTAGAGGTCATGAGTTCAAATCTTGCATATCATCTTTTTCCTAAGCTCAACAATAGCTGAAGAAAAGGTGCACGGATTAGGTCAAGTTAAGCTCGCTTGACCCATATTTAAATACGGATTATGCGGGTTAGCCTGACTCTAGGTATAATTGATATGGGTTGCAAATTTGCAACCTTTCTCTAAAAGGGGCTAGGCTCGAGTTGGGGTCCAAAAAGTTGGCCCCACCCCTAACCCGACCCGTATTGGCCCAACCCGCCTCTTTTGCTAGCCCTACAAAATTTGGGGGTACTAAAAAAACCATGGGGAGACTTTTATTTTAAAATTACCTTTATACCCCCATCAAATAATTTTTAAATAGGAAAATGGGTATTTCAGTAATTAAAATGGATTAATCTAATAATAATAATAATAATAATAAATATGAATATGAATATGACTTTTAAAGAAGAAAATGTACATTTCATTAATCAAAATGGACTAATCTAATAATAATAATAATAATAATAATGTGAGGGCCATGCCACATATTTTCATAGCTCGACCCTTAGATTGACAAGCCTAAAAAAATTAGTCATTTGCTACAATAAAGCTTTTTAATGAAAAATTTAAAACCCTCATTTTAGAGGTTGGGCAGTAAAACATCCACATTTAAAGGCTTGATTGTATAGTTGTTAATTTTGTTTTGATCATCATTTCAATCTAAGCTCTAAAATAAAATATAAAAGAGTTTCGGAGTTTAGTGAGACTTTATAGAGAAACTTCTATTAAGTCCAAGAAATTGCCGAAAATGCAACAACTAGATCTCACCAAGTCCTAGAGGGGGGGGGGTGAATAGGACTATTAAAAAAATTCTTTCCAGATATGAAGTTATATTAGTGTGCAATTTGAAAGCTTAATCAATATAGAGAATCCACAAGTATAATCAAGAAGGATGCTCAGAGTTGTGTGTGCTAACAGTGAGTAGAAATACTACTAGAACAAGGAAAATATAGCTCAAAAAGATGATCAACAAAAGTAAATAAGGCTATCAAACATCCATCACACACAACAAGAAACAAACACAGAGATTTATAGTGGTTCGGTCCCAGACCTACATCCATTCTCAAGAGCAATCTCTCTTGGTTCCACTGAATATGAGGTACTTACATAACAAACACCTCTTGCAACAATTTTTGATCCAGTGGTTTGTTTTCCACCAACTGGTTTTTTTGATCAGGTGGTTGATCCTTGATCTAATCCACCAACTACAACAATTTTTTATGCAGTGGTTTATCTTCCACCATATACAGCAGAGAAAATTGAAATAATAGAACACCCAAACAAAAACTGTATACCTTAGCTTTGAGTGGTGCTCTTGAAGCTTGAAAGACTACCTCCAAGCTTTGACCTCTTGTGCTTGATCCTTGGTGATGAAGATCTTCAGATGAGTGCTCAACCAAGGGAAGAGGTTTTATAAAGGTTTAGAAGGCTAAGATTTTCTCAGATTGAATGTAAGCCTTTCCTAAATGCATAACTACTCTTCTTAGGACAATAATGGCACTTTAAAAGTTGTAGAGAAGGTGGTTGTGGGAGTTTTTAGTATGGTTTTACTGATGGTACAAAGGCTCAGCTATGTTGGAGGTTTTCTCAGTTTGATGTCTATTCCAGGAAGAAAAGAGAGGTCCTCTTTAAATACAGAGAAGCTCTAACAGTTAGATCTATAGCTAGGAAAAAGATGGCCTACGGCTTAGCCGTATGTTCTGACAACATCCAACGGCTAGTTTGATTGATATTCATATTTTTTTCTTCTTACGGTTTAGCCGTAAATCCTTATACGGCTCAGCCGTAAGTTAAAATATCCCAATACTGCTCTCTGGAGGGTGGCCGGTGAACTTTACGGCTTAGCCGTGAATCATCCTACGGCTTAGCCATACCTCTTTTTCGGTGTAGCTATAGTGTCAACCGTAGAACAAGTAGTTTGAAATCTTCTCCATGGATAGTGAGCCGAAGGATTTATGGCTTAGCCGTGATCCAAGCCATAGATCAAAAACAGGGTGATTAGAAGCCTTTTTTTCCATTCTATTTCTAGGGACATTAAGGGTCAATGTTACCTCATCCCTTGGCACTCAAAGAAGATCTTCTAAATGATGGACCTAATTGAACTTGATCTTCATTAATCTTGCTTGAGCTTAATTGTTAAACCTTGAGCTTCCTTGATCTAGCTTGATCTTGAACTTCATAGATGTAACTTGATCTTTCTAGAGCTAAACTAGACTAAGGTTACGTAATTGACAACACACTCTTACAATGACACTAACAATTGCATCATTAATGCATCATTTCATGTATAATTATTGATTTATTTAGGTTAAAAGCACTGTTTTCACTAAATCTCATTACTTTGTGCATTTTTACTTCCAAATTTGGAATTTCAAGGAAATCATATCATTTTCTACATCATTTCATCAATTTATACAAATTCCCAAAATTTTGAAGAATCCTTGTTGGATCAGGACTCTTTCCAGAAAAGTCCAATTTTGGTCAGGACTCTTTGTTACTTCTCTGTTTGCGCTAATTCAAGTAGGCAATGAGAATTTTAACACCCCCAAAACCCTAAGGATAATTTTGAGAAGAGTCCTATTTTCATCAAGACTCTAACACGAGACCTACTTTGGAGCACAAATAGTCATTTAGGGCTCCGCATTGCTGAATTAAAGATGAGAAATAAGCAAATTAAATAATTCACTAAGTGGACCCCACACACACAGATATGTGCTCTCACACATATGAATGTCGACTTGAGGGGGGTCCACTCATCTTGCACAAGTCCAAATTATCTTTGTGGATAGTTTCAAGAGTCCTAATTGAAGTATAAGACCTCTCACGGAGCCCACCATTCAAGAAAAGGAGACGTCCCACATGGTAGAGTCCACATTAGCTACAGATTTAAAATAATTTGAATTATCTTTTTGATAATTCAAAGAAGATAATTTTGATGGGAGATAAATATTGTGGAATTTAAATTAGAAACTAATTCATCTCTCTTGTTGTGCAAACCATAATCAATGATTCTCATTAGGTATTTGAACCCCGAATCACAGCCAACCAGTGCTACTCATTATTGGGATTACTCATGTACCTCCTCTATTTGTTTTTTGCATATACAATGTCAAGTCTAGTGAAATTCATGATATACATAAGAAATCCAATTGCTTTGAAATAGTCTAATTGAGATACACTTACTCTTTTATTCTTAGATAGTGTGACACTTGGATAATAAGGTGTGGATACACAATTCCTTCCAAATATATTGAACCTTTGAAGGACTTTCTTAGCATAGTGAGACTAAAACAACACTATACCTTTACAGTGTTAATGTATTTTGATACCCAATATCATGTCAGCCTTACCCATATTTTTCATGTCAAACTTAGAACAAAAAAACCTTTTAGCATTCTGTACTGAAGCAAGATTAGTCCCAAATATAAGTCTATCATCTAAATATAAGCATATTAAAATGCAAGAACTACTAAAATCTTTATAATATACACATTTGTCTGATTCATTGATTTTCGACCCTTTATCAGTCATTACTTGGCCAAACTTCTCATGCCATTGTTTAGGAGCTTTGCTTTAGGCCATAATTGGATTTAATTTGTGATCAAACTTTATTTTTCTTGGGATTGCAAAACCTTCGGGTTGTTCTATATATTTCTTTTTCTAAATCACCATTTAAAAAACCATTATTCACATTCATTTGATGGATAATGATGTTGTAAATGGAAGCTTTAGCAATTATGACTTTGATAGTAGTGATCCTAGTTACAAAAGCGTATGTACCAAAGAGGTCGACTCCTTCTTTTGTTTAAATCCTTTTGCAACCAATCTAGCTTTGAACTTTCAATTGAGCCATTAGTTCTTAATTTTTGATTGAATATCCATTTACAGTCCAATGTTTTAGTTCCTACAGGGAGATCAACTAATTTCCATGAATGGTTGGATAGTATAGACTTAATTTTACTATTAAGAGATTTTTTTTCAAAAAGCAAAGTTAAGAGATAGCATGGCCTCCTAATAAGTTGTGGGGTTATTTTCCAAAATATAAGTGATGAAATCAGGACCAAAGGTAGATTCCTTTCTAGGTCTCTTACTCCTTTGAGGTTCTAGGTCGTCAGGTTCAAAACAACCAATGGCAGTTATAAAAACAATATCATTGTTGCTATTATATTTTGGAAAACCAATTTTACAAGGAAAGTCATTTTCAAATAAAACAACGTCTATAGATTCAATAATTGATTCTTTTTTTAAAAATGAGATTACAAGAAATCTACAAACTTTATTATTTAAGGCATACCCTGAGAACTTACTCTCCTGTGTTTTAGGTCCAAGTTTAGTTGTCTTAGGACTTGGAACTACAACATGAGCTAAACACCCTCACAGTTTGAGGTATTCCAAGCTAAGGGTCCTACCTTTCCATAACTCGTATAGAGGTTTATTAGTCTTTTTGAAGGGAATTTGATTCAAGATGTGATAGGCTGTCAGAAGAGGCTCTCCCCGCACCCCCCCCCCCCCCCCCCTCCTAAGTTCTTAGTTAGTTCAAAACTATTTAACATTGAATTCATCATTTCAACTAATGTTATGTTCTTTCTTTTAGCTACACTATTTTTTTGAGGGGAGTAGGGAGCTGTCACTTCATGAATTATCCTTATGGTGTTATAAGTTTCAATGAATTCATTAGATAGGTATTCACTCCCTCGATCATACCTCAAAGGCTTAATCTTTTTGGCCTGTTGATTCTCAACTTCAAATCTAAAAAGATTAAACTTCTCAAGGGCCTCGGATACATGTTTAAGTAAACATATATAATAAAATCTTAAAAAATCATCTATGAAAGTAATAAAATACTTTTTACCACCTTTTCTGATAATACTTTTTAACTAACAAATATCACTATGAATCAAACCTAATAATTTAGAACATCTTTTAATAACTTTGAAAGGTTTTCTAAGATACTTTCACCGAACACAAATCTCACATGAGTTAGGTTGAAAATTAGATTTGAAATCAAATCTAAATCCATCATGTTCTTCAAAGAAGAGAAATTCATATGACCTAGTCTAGCATGCCATGGATTAAAAGATTCAACAACATAAGTAGAAGTTGAAGCTTTATTACAGATGGAATTTACATTTAACTTAAAAGGCCTTCAATCACATAGCCTTTTCCTACAGAAACCCCATTTTTTATAATTACAAGTTTGTTCTCTTCAAATACCATCTCGAAGCTATTCTTGCTCAGCATGGAACTAGACACCAAGTTCTTTCTAATATTAAGCACATGTAGCCCTTTAGTGAGAGACTTACTAAATGAGAGGTGGAGAACTACTTTCCACTAACCAATTACTTTGATCATTGAGGAGTTTCCCATCTAAAGTACTTGACCATCTCCTAACTGTTCATAAGAGATTAATGCACTTTTGTGACCATAGATGTGCTGGTTTGCACCAGTGTCAACCCACCAATCTCTGTAGTTGCTTACATGGTTCACTTTTGTTGCAACTGTCATAAAGTTCTCCACAAGATTGGCTTGATTCATACCTTTGGTTCCTTTTCTTTAGTGGCATTCTTTTGTATAATGGCCATTTTTCCCTCACACAAAGCATTCAACATCTTTTTTCTGATATATTAATATATCTTGTGGGGCTTCAGAGTTTGGTTCTGATTTTCCTTTTAACCTTTATTAGCTTTGAACATGTTGGGTTTGGACCTTTTCTATTCAGTTTTGGTCTCTATTAGATTGGTATTGCCCACATGTTCAGAATCCTTACTTTTCGAGTTATTTTCCTGGTGATGCTCTTTGATTCTAAGTTAAGTGATGAGATCTTCTAATTTCATCTCTTTTTCCTTATGTTTCCAAGTAATACCAAAGTCTTTTCATGATTGTGGGAGTTTATGGATGGTACTGCCTACTACAAATTATTTGGGTAATTTCATTCCCTCAGTTTATACTTCATGGATAATCTTTTAAAAATCTCTCATTTGTGCAACCACTATCACTACTCAAGCCTAAGAATCATGGGCTTAGAGTTAACCCCGAGACGTGACACACGTACTGCTATGCAATTCACACCCAGATTGAATTCTGAATGAAATTACAGAAGGAATATTCACATACTTACATGTGTAATGTATTTAAATGGACATCTATCCAAGCATACAATATATGGAAGTTTGTTAATATCGCTTATAATTTTTTCATTTTTCATTAAACAATTCAAAATATTATTGCAACCATGAAAAAGTTTGTGCAACCCAAACATGACATGCATATATATGCATCTATGCAAAGGAAAAACATTCTATGTAGTGAAGGTAAACAATAAAGTACAAGAACTAAAGAACATTCGTAGAAGGGTCAGACGATGTAGGTAACAATTTGCATGGATGCAAATATATGTATACGTTAAAACCCCAAACATACTCATCCCTAGGATAAAAGTGAGTCTCTCTCAGCATATGGATCAATCAGTAGGCTTCTATTGTCCATTCGTTACAACCTAAAGGAACCCCTGCAGTCTCCTTCTCTGACTCCTGGGTCTCTATGAGATTGGGATCGGAATCTGGGCTTGTAACACCATTATGTGAATAAGACTATTTAGCAAAGTAAAATTATATTTAAGGTAATATGCATTGTGTCTAAAAGAGTTAATAACAAGTGATCAATAGAGGTCAATTTAGTACACTAAGCATGTTGTGCATTTGAAATAAGCATGCTATAAGGATCAATAAGTGAAAATACATACTATTTGGCCACTAAATTTGCCATATCCTCCCCCTAGGAATCTTTACATTGAAAACACCATTGATCGGGCTAGGGTACGAATGAGTTTGTTCATACATGGAGTCTGGAAGCTCCCAAGGCACATTGCAATGGGACCGTATACAACACCAAAGTTAACACTGCCGGGTAGCATAAATCTAAGGTGAGTAGAGCTAGACCATTTCGATTCATATGATTGATAATCGAACTTGAGTAAATTGTACAATTCATTTATTGAGAACAATACAATACAATATATGTTTAATTCATTCGTTCAATTCATTCTTACTCAATTCATTATCAACGTCAATATAAAATGTACATCAAGAACCATTTCAAATACAATCAATGCATACTGTGACCACATCAATTCAAAGTCATTATTGGAATAATAGAAGGTAAAAATGGTAATCCAATATTCTATGCAATTCCATTTAATAGGATCAAGGTAATTTACAAATCAACCATAATCTAGTCATCCATTGTTTCTAGCCATGCATGATGATGTAATTTTAAGTTATGCGATACACGGTTGTCTATCTTTTGGTATCACATTGTGCTAGGGATGTGTATTAAAGTCCCTTAAACCAACACCCATGGGGAGGTGATAAACAAATGGACAATGCCTCATGAAAGAAGCTCAGCCTCAAGACCCCTCATAGTTTTTAATTGTTCCATTGGGTCAATGAATAGGATAAATAGACCTAAGAACTAAGGCCCTACAAGGTCTTTTAACAATTCCGAATTAATTTTAGTGTTCAATGGTCCTGCGGCTTAACCATGGATGACCTATGGCCTAGCCGTGGCAGCCTACGGCTTAGACGTAGAATGCACTACGACTTAGCCGTGGCTACACAACTGCTCCTCCGCATCTATAATTTAATCGTAAAATGGTCTATGGCTTAATCATACTTGACCTACGGCTGAGCCACGGCATGGCTACGGCTTAGTTGTAGCACAATTCACGGCTTAGCCGTAAAATAATGTGTCAAATTTGGCTCTTTGGATTTTGAGCCATAAAATACTTACAGCTTAGCTGTAAGCTTCATCAGACTTTCTAGAGCTAACTCATTACAAAAAGCTCCTCTTCAACCCATAATGCTGGGGTTCTGATTGCATGTCTACTACCTATTGAAGGCATTCATTTCTACTTCTTCTTAACCATTTAACATCTCCAATTTCACTATATGGTTTACTTAAACAATCGACTCATGCATTTTAAACCATTATAAGGGCTGAAATTTCACATTAAAAATTCAATAGGTTTACAAGAATCATAAAATACCAATATGCATTCAACCAAAATTAGCTTATACTTACCTTTGATTTCGAGTTCCACTATTACTCCTTCTCTTGACTCAATTGAGAAAAAGAACTCACTATTCTTGGCCTAAAATAACATGCATGTAAGAAATGATGAAGAATGTGAGTGCATGCTTGAGAATAGAGTCTCTTGATTTCATTGAACCAAGAAGTCTGTAAATAAGAAAGAGCTCTTACCTTAGATAATAGCTAGGGAACTGTAAGGAGAGATGTGAACCATTATTTTGACTGTAGTGGAGAAGGAAAGTGAGGAGAGATCAAATGATGGAAGATGAGAGCCTCTAGTCACACATGAAGGTTGTGCTCTTAAGAGGGGAAATGGTGATAGAAAGGAAAACAGAGGAAAAGGAGCTCCACAACATCTAAATGAAGAGGTAATCGAACGAAATAGGTACTGAAACCCATTTGAATATATAGATATATATAATTTGAAGTTTTATAAGAAGGTCATTCTAGTTTATTTTATTTTCAATGTAAGTCAAATAAGGATCTAGCTAAGTCAAATGAAGTTTAATGCATTCGGGTCCAGTACGAAAGCTGATAAGCTTGACAAGATAAACATGATGGTATCAAGATAATGCGTGTATAACGTGAAATCATGTATTCTAGAATTATGAAAAGGTGCTTCCATCTACTTGGGTAAGGTTAAACCTAACCCAAACTACCTATCCATGACTTGAACTTGACTCACTGGACTCTATAAGACTAAAATAGACTTATTAAGAATAAAACCATGTTAATTAGCTGGTAATCATAATTAATTACTCGGTAATCAAGCTTAGCTTAGATCGGATTGTTATATCCTTTGAATGAAACAAAATATAAAAAAACAATTTGAGTATTTAATGTACCTGTCTCTTACATCTCGAAGTCAAATTGCTCTCATATAGATCTCACTTTTTGTCCTTTAATGAAAGTCAATCAAAACACCAAGCTGCTATTCTGAAACTCAAGTCTTTACTATTGATTGTTGGCAAGGTGCTTCTATTGGGATGACACTCCTCAATCTTCCTTGGACTTGTATGATAATGATGCACACTCGTAGGAAGCCTTTGCTATCTGGATACACTATACTTAATGAATCTTAACGCCATAGATCACTGCACAACTAGCAATTATAAGCATGAACTGAAAGTGTGCAGTCAAAATAAAATTTTTTGAGTTCATAAAAGACAGGAACCAAAAACATTTGAAAAAGGAGTTTTGACAAGGAAAACTATTTAGGGAGAAGGGATGGTAAATTTCCAACAATCATCCAACAATCATAGATTCAAAACATTAAAACAAAAGTTGAAAGGAAATTTTAGTTCCAATTTGCACTTTAAGATCTCGAAGTCTTAAGTTCATGAAGAGGGAAATAAGGGATGGAAAGAATAGTTCAAATCATGTACAAGGAAGAGAAAGATCAACAGGGTAAAGAAGGAAGATCTCTTATATAGGTAAAATTTCCTTGCTCAAATTCTCAATTAAAAGGAAATGGAAAAAAGGCAATTTCTCAATCACGATATGTAAAATGAAGACAAAGCAAGCTTTTCAAAAAGAACAATGTCAGTGGAAATAACAAGATATCGAGAACTTAGGATTACATACAAACATGCTTACTCGATTATGAGGTCTGGTTGTTGTTAGCATTAATTGAGGGTGAAAAAAGATGATATTGTCAAAACAACCTTTAAGTCAATGCTGAGTCTTTAAAAATACATATTTTCATATATATTTTAGACTATTTTAAGAACTTATTAACCCAAAAGAGTCTCATTTAGTATGATATTATGGTTTCAAGGATTTTAAATTCATTATAGTACTTTTCTACATAATTTGATTGAAAATCACAGTTTTTGCTTACCTTCATGAGACCTGCCAATTTCGGAAAATCTATTTTTGGAAATTTTTTTCATGAATTAAATTCAATTTTCATCATCATTAGTTCATTCACATAAAATCATGAGAAATAATGTGCATTTTCACTGTCATTTCATGAGAGATGGGCCCGCATTCATGCATTTGTGATCTTGGGGTTAAAATTATCTTTTCACAAGAATTCACATTTATTTTGTAGGAAATTGATGATATGGGTCCCATTTGTAAAGATTTGAGGCAAAGAAATTATTTTCAAAGAAAAGAGAGAAGAATTGAAAAGAAGAAAAAAGAAAAATTTGCAAAGTTGACTTTATGGTCCCACACACATATTCACATGTGTAAGGACACACTTGTAGAATGTTCAAGAAAAGGGTCCCATTCTCCAATTATTGCAAGAATTCAAAATTAATGTAAGAAAAGAAAGCCAAGGTGGAAAGAATTCAAAGAAAGAAAAGTCAAAGAAGGAGAAATCCAAAATAGAAAGTCAATCCCGTTTTACTTTGGATAGTATATATTAAAATGGTCATAACTCTCAAATCAGTATTAGACTTGGTGAATCTACCTACTATTGGAAAACTCTTTTCGAGTAAATATCCGTAAGATCTAAGATTGCACCAATCAGAGTTAAAATAATAAAGATATGACCTCGGGAAGTTTCCTATACATTTTTAGGCGGGATTGAGACTGTCTCATCAAAGGTAGGCCCTATCCTTTGGCAAGTGTTAGTTAAGAAACATGGCTACACTTATAATTCCAGCAAGAGAAGGAATCTTATCTCAACTTAAACTTGGAAGACTTGATGGCCAAGAAGAGAAGTTACCTAAAGAAGGAAAGCCACATATGAGACCTTCTTTGAAAATGAGTAGAAGAAAAAAAGTATAAATAGAGAACCCCTCTCCCATACTCTCCATGGAAGAATTGCCCACCTCCCACCTCTGGATTTCTACACTCCTTCTCTTCCTTTCTTGTCTCTACATCTTAAGTCATTAAGGAGGCTTAGCCTTAAAGCCACACCACCAACCTTGAAGTATCAACTAGAAAGAAGAATTCTCATCCATCCTAGTATGTAATTGTTTGCTTTTTATTTTTAATCTTTTGTAAAACAATTTCATGCTAGTAAAATTTATTTCTTTTCAATTAGTCTTGTCTTTAATTTTGTGGTGTTTAAAAGTTTAGTCTTGGTTGTGATTGGGTTAATTTTCATTCTTGTTTAAATATTGGGATAGAATTGGAATCATAACTATTAACCCATCTTAGTATCCTTTTCAATATACTTTATCTCTTCGGATACATAGTATGTTTAGAGGTAATGCAAGATGGAGTTAAAGAGATTTGAGTGAAAAAATTATTAGAGTCCAATTCTGAAATTTATTTCTACATTAAATAGAGATTTGTTATTCTCACTTAGATTGACGACCTAAGATAAAGAATAAGGCCTTTGGACAACACTTCTAATCTTTTTGAGCCCAAGTTGAGATAAAAAACTGAAAAAACAATCTATCACTTTTAACTTCTGTTGTTTACTACCTTTGACTTCCATTTTTTTACCACATTTGACTTCCGTTGTTTACTGCCTTTGACTTCTTGCACTTTTATTTTTGTTTCTTACACATTTTATTTTTATTTTCTACATTTTTATTTTAAATTTCTGCACTTTTATTTTGGAAAATTGAATCTTCATGATTTTTTCATCTTGTTTACATTAGGAAATTTAAATTTTAGATTTGCATTCATATTTAATTCTTTTTTTAGATACATTCTTAAAATTTTGAATTTTCATTATTTGCATTCATATACATTGTTTAGTTTTAGTAGTTGATTAACCTAGGCTAGTTTTCAAATTTTATTCTTAGATCAACTAACTTTCTAAATTAGAACATTTTTAATTTGAATTGGATTTGTAAATCTTTTGTTTTAGAAGTTGTAGATTTTTAACTTAATTTAGCTTTTAGTTTATGAAAGTTTTTAACTTTTGCTTTTAACTTTGTTTAGTTTTCATTTTAGTAAATTTCTAATTTTAGTTTTCATTTTATTGGAAGTTCTAATCTGTGTTTTCTTTTACAGGAACTTTAGTTTTTTTTTAGGAATTTTTAGATTTAAGATTTTTAATTTAGGAAGTTTCATTTACTTGGATTGTATTTATTTAATTTTTATTTTTACAAAGTAGGAATGGTTGTATTTGATAGTGTTTAAATTAGGCTAGTTTTATATTTTTATTTTAGACAGGTACAAGTTATAAAAGGAACCTTAAACATATTACTCCCTAAGGATCGACCTGGGCTTAACAATTTTTATTACTATATTGTGGTTTTGCACTTGAAATTCATGATCAAGTTTTTGACGCCGTTGCCAGAGAGCACCATTTAAGATAACTTTTCTGACTTTCCCCATTTATATAGCTTTGTGGATGTGATTTAATTTTGTGTCATCTTTCTAGAAATGGCAGGACATGCATGGAATGATAAACCGCCCTCAATTGGAATAGGGAAGTGCATTGATTATTAAAAAGCTCGCATCATTCTAATTTTTAGAAACTTTCTAAAATTGGGAAAAGTTATTGTTTTCTACTTGTCATAACTTCTTTTGGAATAAACTACACCAAAAGTGATCTAATTGCTGTCCTTGATCTTCTCGTGTCTAAGAAAGCCTTTGCCCCTGTAGTATACAATAGCTTATCTATTCAAAAAATTGGTCCTTCAAACGAGTCCATTTGTGACTCTACCACTTCTTGGTGGCTAACCTGGCTGAGTTGGTTTCATAGGATTGAATTGGAGAACTAGAGAAAACTTTTCAACTCTAGGGAGTTATTGATGCTTTTTGTATAGCTTAGGTTTTTATCATTTTTATAAAAAAAGGAACATAAAAAATTCAAAAAAAAACAAAACAAAACAAAACAAGTGATTCCAAAAATGGATTAGTGGGAATCTACGAACATGAGGGTACTTAACAATGGGAAACCAATTGGAATGGAATAAATACTGATTTCCACCAAAGTCATGGCATGCTTGTGCGAACAAGATAAGATTGCAAAGTTACATCAAACAACTTGTTCAGTCGGATCTTATGAACGGGAGTGGATCAATCACTATAATCATTGTTACAATGAGGAATTTGTGGAAAGCTTTAATAGATTAAGTAGGTCAGATGATCAACCAATGATGGCCTCACATGAGTTCTTATACCCACACAATTAATCACTCCTTCCAATACAAACGTGGGATTTCCATGGCGGGCTTAATCAAATTCAAATCAATGGCATTACCACAATGACATGGGTAACATGTGTGGTCCAAATTGGGATGATCAATCACTGGACAATTGGCAAAATGGGCCCAACATGGATCATATCTCTTATCCCCAAGAATTTACTTCAAATCGGTCATATAACTACCCCTGACAGGATACATCATATGTACCCCTTTCTTCTCCCTAATCATATACACCTCATAATTCTCTATTGCTTGAATGGTCATATGCACCACCATCAACCCTGAAGAATTCTTTGGAGGATACTTTAGTCAAATTGGTTGAGTTCACACAAAACACCATGCAAACCATACAAAATAATGAACAACGCATGAAATGCCTAATGACTTTGATTAATCAAACAGGGCTTGAAATGAGAAAACGAAATGCCAACCTTGGAATTGAAGATGATCCTACATTCATTGAAGATCTTGTTGATATGGATCATGCAAACACATAATGGATATCCAAGGGTGTACATGAGAACATTGATGATGGTGCGATGCATAAACCAAATGATGAATCACATGAGCCTTGTACCCTAAGTTTCCTCAGTATTGCCCATTCTACTTTATCAAAGAGGAATCTATGCACTTTTACATAAATCCTTTCTATGATTCAAATTCCTCTGATGAAATTGGCATTGCGGTCTTTCACAAATTTGATGTTCCTATAATTAAGGAAACCACAAATGAACCTAATGAGCCTCAAAAGAAACATTACAATTGGAAGGATGACCCCATCTTAAAATCAAAAACCGGCACAAGCACTTCGCTCGAGGGTAGAGTAACGTATAGGAACTGATGGTCAGCAAATCAGACTCTCAGCTAAAGAATTGAAGCAAAAACCTACAATTTTCTAACACTTAGGCTTAAAAACCACTCGTTGGGGGACCAGAACGGGAAACAACCCCCAAAAAAATCAAAAACTGGCCCAAGCACTTCGCTCGAGGGTATAGTAACTTATAAGAACTAACAATTAGTAACTAGGACTCCCAGTTAGAGAATTAGACAAAAAAACCTATGATTTCCAAGACTTAAGCTTGAAAACCGCCCACCAGCGAATAAAGAATTGGAAACAGCCCCTAGAAAAACTGGAAACCATCAAGAGCACTTCATTCGAGGATAGAGTAACTTGTAGAAATTGACGATCCATAAATAAGACTGCTAGTTAGAGAATTAGACTCTAAAGCCTAAGATTTTCCAACACTTAGGATTGAAAACCACTTGCTAGAGGTCCAAAATGGAAAACTGGCCCTGTAAAAATCGGAAACCAGCACGAGCACAACGTTTAAAGGTTAAGTAACTTATAAGAACTGACAGTTCATAAATCAAACTCCCGATTAGAGAATTAGAATCTAGAACCTAGGATTTTCAACACTCAGGCTCTAAAACTGGCCGCTGGAGATCCAAAACGGGAAACAACCCCCGAAAAAAATGGAAACTAGCACAAACACCTCGTTCAAGGCCAAATTAACTTTTAGGAACTGGCGACTCACAACTTGGACTCTCAGTTAGAGAATTAGACCTAAAAACGTTGGATTCCAAACACTTAGGCTCGAAAATAGGTTGCCAAAGGTCCAAAATGGGAAACAGCCATCGGGCACCCAGAAACCAGCACGAGTACCTCACTCAAGGCCAAAGTAACCTATAGGAATTGATGGCTCATAAATCAGACTCCTGGTTAACGAATTAGACGCAATAACCACTTAATTTTTAATACTTAGGCCGAAAAACAAGCTGTTGAAAAACTTAGGAAAAGATTATGTATACATGTTTATTTTACATTTGTAATTTAATTCATTAAAAAGGTTCTAATGTTATTTTTA
Source organism: Sextonia rubra (assembly GCA_037013555.1). Taxonomy (NCBI): domain Eukaryota; kingdom Viridiplantae; phylum Streptophyta; class Magnoliopsida; order Laurales; family Lauraceae; genus Sextonia; species Sextonia rubra. Next base: position 17,545,445 of record JASUAD010000011.1, read on the forward strand.
TCATTATAGATTGATGGACGCTTTGGGTTCAATTGCAAACTTGGAGGGGTGTTTTATTTCCATTTTAGTTTATTTGTATTTGTATATTGGATATTTATATGGGACTGTATCATTGATTCACTACAAGGAAAAACAGTTTTGGTGATGGCTTTTTGCGACAAACAAACCATATTGTTGCCAAAAGGTCATATTTTGGCGACAACCCACACTATTGTCGCTTAAAATTAGGTTTTCGCCTACGAATCCAGTAAGTCGTCACAGTATGTTCCGGTTTGCCCTCTCGCGCAATCAGCGATTTCACGCCAAAGGTTTTGGCGACAACTGTTTGTGCTTTTGGTGACAATATGAGTCCAGGGGAGTTGATATATTTACAGTGACAATTCAACGTTGTCGCCAAAGAGGATATAGACTTTTTAGCGACGAATCTAAGCTATCGCCAAAGAAGATAAAAATTTTCACTACCTTTAGAGAGGAGGGAACCGGGAAAAGGCTTTTAGGAATGAAGGAAATTTATCATCAAAATATTTTCAGAACTTTAGGCAATGAATAATGATGCTACAAAAGTGTTTTGGCAATGACAGAATATCGTCGTGGAACATGTTTTAATATTGGCGTCAGCGCGTACTCCTTTCATTAGGGTTCCATCAAAAAACCGAGTAAACTTCCCGTGAGCAGTTCTTCTTCTCTGAACCGCGGCACTCTTGAAATCTATCTTCAGCTCCGGTGCCATTGGCGGCGCACCGCTTGCCCTCTCTCCTCTAGGTAATATTCTGGCCATCTTCTCCCCAAATCTTCTTCAGTTTCTTTTTTTCCCCATCCCTATCTCTATTTGGCGATCTGAATGCCTTTGCCAATGGGACTGCCTCTTGCTCCTCCTCTCTCCTAAAACCATCTTCTTTCATCACCATCATCATCTTCACTTAACCATGTGATCAGGCAGCTTTTTTGCTAAGGAGTCACTGGGCAAGATGTGTGCTCCCCTAATGTGCTCCCCTTTCCATCATCTCCTTTTCAATGTGATTGGAAACCCAAACTAGAATACATGCACATTTGCTCTATTTTCAATCTTTCTGTTTGTGTTTCCTCTTGATCGAATCTTGCCTATTTGAAGCTACCATCTACAGAATCACATAGACTTAAAAAAAGGTAGCCTTGATCATCTTTTCCTCTGTTTCTCTGTTTTTATTTTGCAATTGAAGGGTACATTTGTCTTATGAGAGGAAAAGATGATCAAAGATGATTTTTCCCAAGTTTGTTGCTGCACATGTTTTTGTTTGGTACATTGGGTTTTGAAATTGAGTTTGGTAGGAGTGCTTAATCTGATTTTGCCCAAGTGTGCTGCTTTATGTGTTTTTGTTTTTAATGTGTTATTTTTTTTCTTGATTAAGTTATTTAGTTGTACTGAATTGAGGTGTGTTTTTTTTTCGGGTTGTTGGAGTTTTGGTGAAATGGGTTTTGTTGTTTTGATTTTTGTTGAACATGTTTTTTTTATTGTTGGGTTGGGGGGTATTCAAGTTTTTTTTTAATTTATCAGTTCAATGAAATGGGTCTTTTTGCATTCCTAAACTATGTTATAGATTGATTTTATGGGACAAATTGTATACTCATATGTATAGATTTATCTTTGTTGGCTGGAGTTTATTCTATATAGGTTTATTCAAATGAAAGAGATTAGAGATTTGTTACTTTACTTCTACTACTACTATTCTCATTCATCCCTTGTTATTACTAAAAGGAAAACCAAATTTCATCTTCATCTAAGTATGTAATCTTCTAATTCTTTATCCCATATGTTGGTTCTTTTTTTTTTTTTTTTGTATGCAAGTAAGAATTATTTTAAATGGCTGAACTGTTTGTTTTTTAATTTATTTATTTGGATTTGGTTTGCTAAACTGATTGAAAGATGATAGAAATCCCATTAATAGTTCATTGCCATTTTGTTTTGATTCCTTTTAGCAGAGGAATGAATGAGAATAGAATTAGGATGGTCTCATTCTGATGTAATCAGTTTAATTTCAGCTCTCTATTTCTTGTTGAATCTATGCTTTATTCTAAATCTATGAACTAGGTTTCTTAGCATATAATATCTTTTTCTAGTTTATGTATGTTTTTTTTCAGCAGATAGTAGTAGATGAAAAAAATAGAAGAAACAATAGTTGGAACAATTATATATATTTGTGATGCAACCATTACCGCATTAGAACCAAAGGTTCCTTCTTAATCCAACTACAAGGATGGGACTGAACTTTATGAAATGGAAAGGCAGAGTGCAAAACCTCAACTAAAAGGATAATAGCAATTGCTGGTTTTAAAATGAAGTTGGGCTTGAAATAAAGGTTTTATTTCTTTGAGAAATCATGGGATTCTTTTCATTTTTCTTCTCGGAAAAGCCCGCTGTTTAAAATGACCCTCTGCCATGATACTAAGGATTATCCAGTGTTTAAATATTTATTTGAATTGTATTCATTGATTCTCACGTTTCCTAAAATAGATTGCATTAAATCCCTCAATCTCGACGATTGAACATCGTATGGACTATGATTATTTTGATCAAGCCGCTATGGTGAAATTGGTAGACATGCTGCTCTTAGGAAGCAGTGCTAGAGCACCTTGGTTCGAGTCCATGTAAAATACTCATATTAGTTGAATTTTATTTGATTATATTCCATGGACCTGTGGTGGAGATTAGAGACCTTCAAACAAACTATATTTTATCCAGCAAGCGAATGGGCAAAAAGTATATTGAAAGTGCACAAGTATTAAAGTAAACTTTCAAGAAGAGTGTCGCCATTCCAAGCCTAGAATAGACTCTCTGTCTTTCTAAATCTCTTTCAAGTAATCACTTCTCTCTGTTTCTCTAAATCTCCATCTCCGTTTTCTCATGATTTGGATTGTGGGGTTTTTTTTTGTCTAGGGTTTTCACCTTTGGGTTCTTCTTTTTTTTTTTTTTTTTAATCTTCTAATTGTATTTTGATAGGTAGTAATGATTTTTGGAAATGGGTATTGTGCTGAATATAAGGATTCCTAACATATGGGAATACATTTGAGGCTTTCTTTTGTTAGCAAATATTTTTCATTAGCACATTGATTTTGAGTGATTAGGTTATGATTTTCAATGAAGTAGTGCATATGAGTTTATTTGTCCTTTTTCTTTTTCTTCTTCTTTATTTTGATCAAGCTTTGGAGGTAAAAGAATATTTTACTATGTGATGAAGCTTTAGAAGCTTGATTTGGGAAGTTCTATTTTTGGTCATTTATACTTGTTAAGATTTGGTTTTTACATAAAATTTGATGTTTATGAAAGTTGGCCAAGAACCATCTCATGGATGTATGGAGAAAAAAAACATGTATCAGTGTTATTAATTTCCTTCTAAACAAACCCACCATAAAATCTCTTAATATTATTTTCCTCGTTTTTTAGTTCTTTAAATTTCTTATATACTAGTTTTTTCAAAGAAGATGGAGGTTACTAATTTCTTCCTCAAAAAGACATGTGTGCTCCTTTTCTTATTCCTCTATTGGGGGGATAGAATTTTATCATTTTACTACATGGGTTTAAAATTTGTTCATTTTACTACATGTTGTATGTGCATCGTCACCAGGGAAGTGTTCTTGATGGATGCTTTTCTTTTATGAGATTCCCAAGGCCCAGCTATGGACAAGAGTTGGATGAAACTTACTAACAGACGAAGCCAGCCTTACCAGGATGGGGTTAAGTCATTCATTGGATTTGCAATGGCCAATTTAGCAAAGGATAACAAGATTCGTTGCCCTTGTATGGACTGCATGCACTTTGAGTGGCACACCAATGAAGTTGTGGAATATCATCTGGGCTTAAGGGGAATAGACCCGCATTACACGACTTGGTTGCACCACGGGGAACCTGTACCTGTGAATGAGGCACACGCATTGGATGGTAATGAACATGACGATAATGAAGATGTTGGGGATGGAATGGGATGGGATGCACAGATTGAGGATGCAGATGAATTATTTGACATGTTGGAAGATTATTACATGGGAAATATCGGGAATGATGATCTAGATGAATTTCTTGATAGCACTAAGAGTGAGAATGTGCAAAACTTTAAGCAATTGCTCACTGATGCAAAACGTGAACTGTACCTAGGTTGTAAAAAGTTTCCTTTGTTGTCATTTGTGATTAAGATGCTTCACTTGAAGGTGTTGAACAAGTGGAGCAACAAGTCGTTCGACATGTTGTTGACACTCTTGAAAGACCTTTTACCAAAAAGTCGTACACTATTCCATTTTCCCTTTACGAAGCCAAAAGGTTTTTACGTGACTTGGGTTTGGGATATGTGTGCATTCATGCCTATCAATTTCATTATGCACTTTTTTGGAAGGAGAATGCAACTCTAGAAAGCTATCTAGTGTGTGGGGAGTCCAGATACAAGCTTAATGATGGAAAGGGTAAGAAGATCCCCCACAAAATATTGTGATACTTCCCGTTGACACCCAGGTTGAAGAGATTATATATGTCGATGAAAACAGCTACAGATATGAGATGGCACAAGGACAAACGTGTGGAAGATGGGTTATCGATCCATCTGGCGGATAACGGTGAGTGGAAGGAGTTTGATCGAAAGTATCCAGAGTTCACCCGAGAGCCCCGGAATGTGAGGCTAGGGCTGGCCACTGATGGTTTTAACCCTTTTGGAAACATGAGCACCTCCTATAATATGTGGCCTATCATAATCATGCCCTACAACCTACCACCATGGAAGTGTATGAAATAGCTGTTTTGCATGATGTCCCTGTTGATTCCTAGATAGAGGCCCCGAGAAAAAGATTGATGTCTTCTTGCGACCATTAGTTGACGAGTTAAAAGAGTTGTGGGAAGATGGCGTGCTTACTTATGATGCCTCAACCAAACAAACTTTTAGAATGCATGCAGCTGTTATGTGGACCATTAACGACTTTCCTACATATGGCAACTTGTTTGGGTGGTCAACCAAGGGTTATTTAGCATGTCCCACTTGTAACAAGGATGCATCATCAGAAAAGTTGAAAGGGAAGATAACATACATGGGCAGTCGCCGTTTCTTAGCTAAGGACCACCTTTGGCAAGCTCTTTAATGGTAAGATCGAGAACCAGTCAAGACCTTTGGAGTTATCAGGGGAATAAATACTGGAGCAGCTGGATCCCTTAACTTTTGGAAAGTTAAAGAAGCATCCAAGCACCAGGAAAAGGAAAAGGCCTCATCCTGTACTGAATTAAGTAAAGAAAAGCATTCTGTTCGAGCTACTGTACTAGAAGGATTTGAACCTTCGGCACAACATTGATGTCAAGCACCTAGAGAAGAATATACGTGACAATCTCATAGGGACAGTGTTGAGCATAGATGGGAAGAATAAGGACACTGAAAAGGCACATGTGGACTTAATGAATATGAAAATAAGGAAGGAGTTGCGCCTAAAAAGACGTGTGGATGGGTCCTATGAGAAGCCCCAAGCACGGTACACATTGTCCCTGAAGGAGAGACATGGCTTCTGTGAGTTCTTAAAATCGATTAAGTTTCCAGATGGCTATGCAGCTAACATCTCAAGGTGCGTGAGCACCAATGGTGGTAAGTTAACGGGCCTGAAAAGTCATGATTGTCATGTCCTCCTATAGCGGCTTCTTCTAGTTGGGATGCATGGATACCTTGATAAGGATATCTATGCCACATTGTTTAAATTAGGAAATTTCTTCCAAGAGCTGTGCTCAAAGACATTGAAGATGAAAGATCTTCAAAAACTAGAGGACCGCATAGTAATCATACTTTGCAAGCTAGAAAAGATTTTTCCCCCAGGATTTTTTAATGTGATGGTCCATTTGGCCCTTCACTTGCCTCGTGAGGCTATACTTAGTGGTCCAATGCAATCTAGATAGATGTACCCCATTGAAAGGTAATTATTAGCATCTCAGGACTTGTTTTTATCCCTTAAAGTCAATTTTTTGTTTAACTGTTTGGTATAATTAATATACTTTTATATTTCTCTCATGTATGAAGGCAACTGGGGACTCAAAAAGGTTATGTTACCAACCATGCTCGCCCAGAGGGTTCGATCACAGAGGCTTACGTGGTCAATGCGTCTCTTACTTTTTGCTTAATGTACCTAGGGGGGATAGAAACTGTATTTACTCATGGTAAAAGGAATGACGATGGAGGCGAACGTGGCCCACGGTTGGAGGTTTTCACACTACGTGTCAATCCATATGCACGTATCACAAGGCTTACAATGTGTCCTAAGAGGAACGTGACATGGCTCATTGGTTTATCTTGCATAATAGCTCCAAATTGGATGACTATTTAGAGTACGTATCAATCGTTAATATAGTGTATGTGTACCTTTAAATTTTGTCAATGATGTTCAATAGTAATTAATATAGTATTATTGAATTTCTTGTTCATAAGTAGGGAACATAAGTATTTGTTAGAGAGTCAAGGCGTACGTGACATCACAAAGAGACAAAAAGAAGAATTTCTCATATGGTTTAAAAATCAGGTAAGATATAAAGATATGTTTCGACGAACTATCCATATTCATCTATACTTGAATTGATATTAACATGTGATACTTGTCTCATAATAATTTTTTAGATGAATCAATTATGAGGTCAAGGTTCACCAGAAGCAACCGATGAATTGTGGTCATTAGCCAATGGTCCTCATGCAATCATGGATATGTACTTCGGTTGCTACTGTAACGACATCAGATATCATGCCAAAGACAAAGAATACTGTCGCATGACTCAAAATAGTGGTTTGGTTATGGAAGGGGTCCATGAGGGACGTACAATTGACTTTTACGGTTACTTGTGTAATGTATGGGAACTTCATTATATGTATGGGCATCGGGTTGTTTTGTTCCAATGTCACCGGTATAACATTGGTAGTAATAGGACAATGTGGAATGATGCACATTGCATAAGCATTGATGTAAGAAGTCATTGGTATGATGAAGACCCCTTTGCCCTACCAAGTTAAGTGCAACAAGTCTTCTATGTGAATGATATAAAATATGGTGAACATTGGAAAGTTGTACAACAAGCCAAACATCGAGGAATATGGGATGTGCCAGAGCTAAATGATGCAGGACCCAATGATGTTGAATTGATCAACCCCGACGATGTGTTCTAGCAGGAAGAATCCACCGGGGTTATACCAATCGTTAAGGAAGAGCCCATCGCGTTCCCTTTATGTAGGAATGATATTGCTCCTGAAATTATTCAAAATGATGGGTTCTGGAACAACTCAATAAAGAAGATGAAGGTGATTTGATCTTTGATGATGAAGCTAAATGTGATGGGGAGCCTAACACTGATGAAGAAAAAGAGCTGCGTGATTATTCTGATTCTGATATAGATCCTGATATAGAACCTTGATGTAATGATTTATTATTAATGAATTAACTTCTTCCCATGAGTTAATGACAACTTTCCAAACCCGGGTTTGATTGTATAAGAGCATCTTTATTCATGATTTGAGTAAGAAAGTTCTCTTTTATTGCATTAGAATCTATGCATGGAGTTAATAGATAACCCTAATTATGATGCAAAACATGAGACAATGCAGAATTTTTAAACTGCACAATGTATGTGACTTACAACATTAAAAGTAGTGCAGGAATTTTCTAGTGAGTTTCTATTATGACTTATTGTAAACATCAAGCATATAAAGAATAATAAAAATGGCAGTTTATTGTATGCAACTTCAACCAATTCAGATTCAAATTACTACTTAATCAATGACTGTTTTCACCACAAGAATACTCAATATTCAGATCTGAAAAATCTAATTTCTTTAACCAACTTATCAATACCCCTAAACATATTCACACAGTTTCATACAAAGTTTGGCCATGCTATGTCCTGATTCAAATAAGTTTTCTACACTATTTCCACCAAGAAATAAAAACTGAATTAAATGAGTTTCTATTCTGACTTGGTGTAAACATCAAGCATAAAAAGAATAAGAACAGGGCAGTTTACTATATGCCACCTTTCTTATAGTGAATGAAAGCTAGGCATGCAGAGAATACATGATATATTCTTGTATATCTGATGATTTACTAATCATTACTATTTTGCAGGACTCCATCCATGCCTCCTAAACATATAAGTATATCGTCTATGGCCACCAATCGACTAGCCCTAGATGTGCCTACCCTCCCTACCCAGTCAGTCATGCCTACATCGGTAGTGTCTACCACCCACACTAGCAGTAGCAACGTAGGTAAGTAATATTTAAATCTAATACATTAACACACACACATAGCATAAGTAAGTTACATGTTTTTATTTGTCTTGGCCAGGTTCAAATCTAAAACGGATACATAATAAGTCATGCGTGTAGGAAACTGCACGGCTTTTAAGAGAGAATGGAGGCCAAAAGCTCCCTATAGCAATTCCTGATGGGGTCAATGCACCAGTTGGGAACTGTGCCAACAAGGTGGCTAGTCAAATTGGTATAGAAGTTCATTTGTCGGCACCTGTTGACGGAGTGATGGTGTGGGATCAGACTGATGGTGGGACGAAGGCCTCCATCATACAGGCAGTTCTGGTAATTACATATTGGGTCCATTTAAATTATTCATGTATAGAAGAAGTGTTCTTATATTTAAGTACTTAATATTATGCTCAAAATGGAATTAACCATGTATGCAGGATAAATTTGATATTGCTGGTTATGATGAGAATCCAATGTACAAGCAACAATCAACAGGAAGTGCCAGGAGAGATATAGGGATTGGTGCTATAACATGAGGAAGCACTACCTACAGCTGCGGGAAGACGGTGTTGACCTGTATAGTAAACCTTTACAAGGGGTTACAGAGCAAGCATGGAGGTGGCTGATTGATGTCGCTTAGAAGGATCAGAAATTCTTGGTAATAATAGATAAAAATTTTTGTTCATTTTATTTGATATCAAATAGATTAATACTGAAAATATATTATAGCAACGATGTGAGAAAAATCATGAAAATCGGAAGCGCTTACTTTACAATCATACCATGGGGTCAAGATCCTTTCCAGTTGCGATGTCAATTAAGGTGGCATGAATTAAAGTTTCCATACATCTTACTGCCGAACATGATGCATATATATATAAACTAATGTTTTAAAAATAATGGAATCAGGCGGCCGAGAATAATGGTGAGAGGCCCCATATTGCAGACTTCTTTAAGGAGTTTCATTTGAGAAAGAAGATGAATGATTGGATAGCCTCGGTGTGTGCTGACAAACATGTACATCTGACAAAAATGGGTCTTTAGTCATTACATTTATCTTTATTCCCACATATATTACTATTTGATAAAAAAAACTAATTGCTTAAATCTTGAGTTGGATGATAGAAGCAATTCGAAAAGCTTCACGATCAAAGTTCTCAAACAGAGTCATCCCAGGAGATGACACAGGAGGAGATGGCTATTGAAGTGCTTCGGAGCAAGCAAGGTCACATGCGGGGATTCGGAGTGGCCCGAAGCCCCCAACTTCTCCTCACGTACCTGCACTGCATCACGGGCACATGATCAAGCCATGCGAATCCTCAGGGAGGAGTTGGATTCACTGAGAGGGCTAACCCAGACCTAGCAAGCACAAATTGAGGCACAAAATAAGAAGTATGCCGATCTCGAGTCCCGGATGCAGGCACAGATGGAGCAGATGATCAAGAACATGCTTGCCACTGGTGGAGGGGTGCAATCACCCACTGGCGAGCAGCCATCCACCTCTCTTGGTAAGTACATTTTGATTGTAATTTCTGTTTCTGCTGCAAATAATTGTTATGAATACCATGTGATGCTGGATTATTTAGGGGCTTGCTAGATTATTTGATTAAATGAAACAAAAATTTGATCATTTAGGAGCTTGCTAGTAATTAAATTGATTATTTAGGGGCTTGATTATTTGATTATTTAGGGGCTTGATAGTGATTTCTATTTCTTGGTGAGTGCATCTGGAGAAAACTAGAAATTTCTAGGGATTATTATGCCACAAGAGGAGGCTTTGATTGTTATTAGGGATTGGAATGGTAATGCTATTGGGAGTTTCTCTAGGCCTATGGATGTGCCAAATAAGATGCCAATGAAACAGAGATGTTTGCTCTTTTGATAAGTTATCGTGAATTGCTTAAGTTGGGATCTACTGAAAATGATTCTTTTTTCAGAAATTATGTGGGTTCTAGGAAGGCTAATCATCCTTAGAGGCTGGCAGATTGGGTGAAGGAGGTGCAAGATATTTCTGAGCAGGCTAGTTGCTTTGTTTCATCATATTTTAGAAGAAGCAAATGATTTGGCAAAACGTATTTCGAAGGAAGGAGATTTTCACAATTCTATTTCTTTTGATGTTTAGTCGCTTTTAATTTGTGTTAATGTTCTTCGGTGTTCCTTTCCCTTTTTTTGTTTTTTTCTTCATTTGGTGAAATAAAATAATTGCTGTTTAAACAACTCTATCTGTTTGCTACTGCTTCATTCAAATTTATCTGTTTGCTGCCATGTTTTTCATTCAATTTTATCTGTTTGCTGTTGTTTCCTTCAATGTTATCTGTTTTCTGCTATTTCATTCAATTCTATCTATTTGCTACTACTTCATTCAAATTTATCTCTTTGCTGCTGTGTCTTTCATTTAATTTTATCTATTTGCTGCAGTTTCCTTTAATTTTATCTGTTTCCTGCTATTTCATTCAATTCTATTTGTTTGATGTTGCTTCATTCAAATTTATCTATTTGCTACTGTGTTTTTTATTCAATTTTATCTGTTTGCTGTTGTGTCTTTCATTCAAATTTATCTATTTGATGCTACTTCATTCAAATTTATCTGTTTGCTACTATGTCTTTCATTCAAATTTATTTGTTTGCTGATGTGTCTTTCATTCAATTTTATCTGTTTGCTGTTGTTTCCTTCAATTTTATCTGTTTCCTGCTGTTTCATTCAATTATATCTATTTGCTACTACTTTATTCAATTTTATCTGTTTCCTGTTGTTTCATTCAATTCTATCTGTTTGCTGCTGCTTCATTCAAATTTATCTGTTTGTTACTGTGTCTTTCATTCAAATTTATCTGTTTGTTACTGTGTCTTTCATTCAATTTTATCTGTTTGTTATTGGTTCCTTTAATTTTATCTGTTTCCTGCTGTTTTATTCAATTCTATCTATTTGTTGTTGCTTCATTTAAATTTATCTATTTGTTGCTGTGTCTTTCATTTAATTTTATCTGTTTACTGTTGTTTCCTTCAATTTTATCTATTTCCTGTTGTTTCATTCAATTTTACCTGTTTGCTGTTACTTCATTCAATTTTATCTGTTTCCTGCTGTTTCATTCAATTCTATCTGTTTGCTGCTGCTTCATTCAATTTTATCTGTTTACTGTTGTGTCTTTCAATTTTTTTCTATTTGCTGCTGCTTTATTCAATTTTATCTGTTTCCTGCTGTTTCATTCAATATTATTTGTTTGCTACTGCTTCATTCAATTTGATTTGTTTGCTACTGTGTCTTTCAATTTTGTCTATTTGCTCCTATTTCTTTCAATTTTATCTGTTTGCTGCTGTGTCATTTAATTTTATCTGTTTGCTACTGTTTCATTCAATTACAAACTCGAGCACATATTTAAATAGATGAAATCTCGAAATGGTCACTTAGTTATAGTTTTCTTATAGTTTTGGAACTTGGTTAATCAATAGACATGGGTCCGTTAGGTGATCTTCAATCTGTATACTGTGTTACTATATTGCAAAGTCGAGATTTCATTTGTTTGTATTTGTTTCTTGAATCCCAGATTTCATCTGTTCTCTCCCTTAACAGATCCAGATTTCATTTGTTTGATTTATGACCATTTCGAGATTTCATCTGTTTAAATATGTGCTCGAGTTTGTAATTGAATGAAACAGCAGCAAACAGATAAAATTAAATGACATAGCAGCAAACAGAAAAAATTGAAGGAAACAATAGCAAATAGATAAAATTGAATGAAAGACACAGCAGCAGACAGATAAAATTGAATGAAGCAGCAGCAAACAGATAGAATTGAATAAAACAGTAAGAAACAGATAAAATTGAAGGAAGCAACCACAAACAGATAAAATTGAATGAAAGACACAGCAGCAAATAGATAAATTTGAAAGAAAAACACAGCAGCAAATAGATAAATTTGAATGAATCAGTAACAAACAGATAAATTTGAATGAAAGATACAATAGCAAATAGATAAATTTGAATGAAGCAGCAGCAAACAGATAGAATTGAATGAAACAGCAGGAAACACATAAACTTGAAGGAAACAGTTGCAAACAGATAAAATTAAATGAAAAACATAGGAGCAAACAGATAAATTTGAATGAAGCAATAGCAAACAGATAGAATTGAATGATCAAGGATTATAATATTTTTTTCAGATCTAAGCACATGATTATAGTTTGAAACGAAATCAAATTAAACAATTTTATTGAACTCATAATATGGGGTTGATGTTCACAAAAAGTCGTGAGCTTTTGCCCATTGTTTAGAGATCAAATCCTTCTAGACTCAATAAAAGGTAAAGAAAAAAAACGAAAAGAAAAGGCGTCATATTGGAGCAATAGAAAATTGCAGCAAGGATCCCAAAGGTGATTCAATGAGTTGTGTTTATGATAAAAGTAATAGACAAAATTGCCCTTATCTACTTTGAATGTTCTATTCTTATTGAGAAGGAAAAAAAGTTGTAGAGAAGCAATGAAGGAAAAGAAAGAGAGAGAGAGAGAGAGATAAAGAGTGACAAAAAGAGAGAGAGAGAGAGAGGCAAAGATGAGAGGAAAGGATACAAAAGGTGATTTGGTGAGTTGTCTTTTGGATGAAGGTAAAAGAAGAAATTTCCCTTATATATTTCAAAGATTTTATTCTTTACTAAGTGGAAAAAAAAGTTGAGGGGCAAAAAATAAAAAATAAAACAGAACAAAAAGAGTTGAAGAGGGGGCAAAGAGGATAAAATCAAAATGCCAATTAAGACTTTCCAATTTTTCTTCTCTTATCTTAAGGGGACTAAAGAAGTGGAGGGGGGACAATTGCCCTTTCTTGACCCTCTCTATGTAGCTCCCCTGCTACTCCTTGGTGCATTTAAAAAACCCCACCCAAAAGGACGATTCAAGAATTTCACCCTAGGGGATATGTTCTGGGGAATTTACAAATTCTACAGGAATGAATTTCTTGAATTCTACTTAAGAGATAGTGCCTTAGTATCAAGGATTGAATCATTAGTACCCCTACCCCGAGTTTCTTACCACAAGAATGGATATCATCCCTAGGGATGGGGTTCTTTACTATTTGGGTGGATATTATCTCCCACGTATTAGGTCTCTAATGGGTCCCAACCCCTTATTGAGGTACCAGAATAAGCCTATATTAATTGTGAATTTAGCCATGATGATTGTCAAATTGGATCTTGTGCCAATTCATGGAGGAAGAGAATGGTAATGGATGTTATTGGGGTAGAGATCTTACGTGGGCCACCTTTTGCTTTCACCAATTATAGGCTCATGGTGGGAGTTGGCCCAAGGCATTGTTTTATTGATTATTTTTTTTAGAGAATTTTACCAAAAAAATCATCTAAGTTGACCCCTAAACATTAAAGCTCACCCCAGGTGTGGATGCCGCGGAGTCGTGGTGACCATGCTAGTTACTTTTTTGCACATAAGTGAGGAGCATCGAACTATCCACAAGGTTTTTATACCAGCGGCGAGTTTGATGCTCCCTTGTTCTCCTTAAAACTGCAAGAACCCTATTTTTCTTGTTTTCTCCACTTCGAAATTGCCTCTCTTCTTCTACCTCTTGTTGCTGCCGATCCCCCTTATGGTCCCCTTGCCTCTCTTTCGTCCCCATAAGTGACAATAACATGGATTTGGCCTGTTTGCGAAGGTAAAAGCCTTTCCCTTTGTTGTCTTCTTTTTTATATGATTTTGATAGGTCTTTGAAACTTGTCTTCCTCTTGGTGTTTTTAATGAATGTCTCCACATGTTTATTGTCAACCTTCTTCCAATATCTCATTCATTGCATTGATTCAACATTTCTTCATGTGTTTCTTCCCATTCATGTTTCCATTTTCCACAATTGATTCATTCCTAGTTAATGCCTGCAATCTGTTTGACCAATTGTCTAAATTCAAGTTGTATTACATGCCTTAAGTTCATATGAATATTTTCGCGAAGATTTTGGCATGTACGGATGTGTCTTAACATTGCTGCATTTCTTCATGTATTGATGTCTCTTAACATAAAAAAATGGCGGCATCATGGTTTGGTTTTGTTCACGAGAAAACATATAGTAGATAAAAAGGTGGAATGATGTATCAGTTATTCATATAAGTAGTAGATGTTGTTCAACTATCTTATGATATATTTGTGGCAAATAAGTTTTTTATTAACGCTGTTAGAAATTGTGTTGTGTTATTGAGTTGTGAGTTATGTGTTGTAAGTATATTTCATATAGCTTAAAAGCTTCAGATTTTAATAAATATTCACACATTAAATATATATGTGAGGAAGCCATGTATATCTCAAATGTTTGCTCCCTCACATGTAGGTCGTGAGCTACCTCTCTTGTTTCATAACGATCATCACATATCATCCACTATTGCTAAAAGAGTGGTAATTATTAACCATCTAGTATCTACATTACTATCTGTTGAATTGAATAGGTGTTTATCTAAAATGCATTTATAATTATTATTGACAAGAACTAGGGAGATATAGATGTATCCACAAATCTATCACAAAAGTGGCAACTAAACGAGAGACAAAAGGAGTACATTAGACAAACAAGTCTACACCAAATAGCTAAAATGGAAGAAATGATGATTGATCAGGACGTAATAACCAGTCTAGCAGAAAAGTGGAGACCAGAGACCAATACATTTCATCTACCCATTGGTGAGGTCACCGTTACATTGGAGGATGTGGCCTACATTTATGGGCTACCAATTGATGGCCCACAAACACGGGACATATCTTCCCACTTCACAAAGTGGATGAGGTTTGTGAAGAGTTGCTTGGCATACGTCCTCAACCAGCCATTGATACTCCCAAAGTAGGACTTAAATTCACACAATTGGAGAAGCATTTTCAAACCTAGTGAATTTGATGAGGAGGAGGAAAAAAATAAGGAGGAGGAGGTTTTGACTAAATAGGAAAAGATATATACCACGAGGGCATACTTATTGTTCTTGGTTTTGAGCTAAATTATGATCAATTCATCCGGTACAAGGGGCCCTGCATATTTGTTGGAATTGTTTAGAGAATTCAAGTCCTATGCTTAGGGTCTTGCTTGTCTTTCAAACTTGTACCGGATGTTGTCTAGAAGAGTGGCTTGGTCAAAGTCAAATGAAGAAGATTTATAGAAAGTAGAAGCCACTGAAAATAAGGATAAGGGTTTGTTGGAAAAGAAGACAAGAATAATGACGGTCCCATTACAACTCCTTCAAGTATCATCTAATTAGTCACACATTGTGTCTTTAGAAATTTTAAAAAAGCATGCATGCTAATATGTATTTGTCTTTGCTTATTGATAGGTTTGGGCATACATAAGGATCACTATAGGGCAATCCCTGAAACCTAGTTGTTATTCAAATGCAAATTTGACGTTCCCACTTGTTAGGATGTGGGAGAACAAGTTGAGAGGAATAAAATACCTAACAAAGGTGTAGCAAATCCGGAGACAACTCAACAATATGACAAATGCAAATGTAACGTCTTACTTTTGTTGCCTCAAACTTGAAAATTGTAAAAAATGTTATGCACTATTTGAGACCTCATTATCTTTCTTTATTATTGTTTGCAGTTTAATTGGCAACCATATAGAAAACTAAGGAAAGAATTTGCATGGGAGGTTTCAAAAGTCAATAAGACTTTGTTTTCTTCATCTACAATGTTGATCTTTAATTGGATTTTTGAAAGGCATAACCCAAAAAGAGTGATGAAGCAATTTGGACTACTACAAGTAGTACCTCTCCCATTCATGTGGCCTTATAAGTGGGAGGAAAGGATTGAAAGAATCAGGATTGAATGCAGCAATCATAATGAAAGTGAACAAGTATTGTGGGATAATCATTTCAATAATGTGTTTAAAGCAAAGAAAGAGAAGAAAAAAGAGCATTGAGATGAGTATATGTTGTGGTATTCACAAAAGAATAGGAGAAAATTAAAAAGAAATGGAAAGGAAAAGAGCATGAAGCCCATGAGCATTGCATTCCGGAAGCAAGGGTACTAGCATTTTAATGTTAATTTAAAGATTAATTTTTAATCCAATTGTATTATAACTGACGCATAAATGTTATGTATATTATGAAATTGTTTGACCACATCAATAGATCAAAAGAAAAGGCCTTAAGGAAACAAGTCTTGAACAATTCACATCATCCTTGCCCAAGAAGGTTAACAATTTCAAAGTAGCCTTGGCCAAGGGCTTAGAGCAATACATGGAGTCCTCTAGTTTGTCCCAATTGGATGAAGAAGTAAAGAAGGTTCATAAGAGGGCAAAAATTAAGAGTCCGGTGAGTAAAAACCTAGCAAAAGAAAGACGATTCGTTAGTAAGGCAAAGGAAAAGGAGAAAGGGAAGGATCCATATCATCATTGACTCTCAAACAATGATGAGTGAAGATGTTCCACTCAGCTCTGAACCATCGATGAGTGGAGATGATCCTCTTGCGAATGAAAGAGATGTTCCAATTGAAGACATCTTCAATTATGTTGATAATGTGAATGCGCCTCATTGTCATTTCTTATAAGAAATAAAGAAATTGAGAGTGGATTACTTTCAGAAGCCTTGAACATGACCCGAATGTCACTATCATTAAGTTTATTTGTCAGGGAAGCGAAATCTTGTTCACGAAGAAGGAACTTTATACACACATATTCAACACTTACGTCCCATTTTGATATTTCAAGTGCAATGTCAACCAATGACTTACGTGTAATGTCATTTGGTAGATACATAATCCTTCAATTCCCACCTTGTATTGCTAACTTTTTTTATCAAATTCAATCTCACCATCGTAATGGAATACAATTAAAAGCTCATTGCCTAACATGCTTTCACTACATATACAATAATAAAAATAGAATATTAGTGCATACATTAACAATGTAATTTAACCATACACATGAGAACGAATTTATACAAGTTGAAACAAAACACTCTACATAACCATCTGTAGAGTTTTCGTAAAACAATTGCCAATATCAGCATCCTACTACAATAACCTTCGATACTTATTTCTAAAAAAAAAAAAGGGAACAATCACGACTCTACTACCAAACACATCTATAGTTACAAATACCAATATGAAACTAACACAAAAATCCAATATGAAAGATTTCAAAAATACACAAGACAAAACGAAAGAGTTTAAACGATAAGAAAAAAGTTGATGAGAATATTAGATAGAGACAAATATGGTAGCATAAGAAAATGTAATAGGAGAAAATGAAATATATCCTTCACAAATCCTTCAAATATGTTGAATGGAGGCACAATCCTTTAAAGTGATATGCTTATAGGGATGAATAGACTCAGAGCTCTATGTTCATGGAAAGAGGGAGACAAACAAACTCGAAGCTCTACATTCATAGAAGGAAGACAACAAATTGCACAATCCCCAATGCTTTTTGCCAACATCATCGCAAATGCGTTGCTAAATGTTACCTTTTGCCAATGTAAATAACAATGCATTGGCAAAAGTCACAAAATTATTTACTTTTGCCAATGCAAATGAAGCTACGTTGGCAAAAGTGTTGAAATTATACAAAAATTCTTCCGTGAAAACAGTAAAAATTTTGGCAACGAAACATTACCCTTTGGTGACATTAATAATATATTGGTAATGATTTGACCTATTTGCAACGCACATAGGTGCATTGGGAATAGCACCCTGAACATTGCCAACGCACTGTGTGCATTGGCAAAGACTAATCTTAATTGCCAATGCACTATGGGCATTGGCAAAGACCCATCTTAATTGCCAACGCATTATGTGCATTGGCGAAAGCCCATCCTAATTATCTATAGTCATATTCTCATTTTATAATTTTTTTGCCATTCAAATTATCATATAACTATCATTTTATAACATAACTTTTTTTTTATTTAATTCAATATATAGTAAGTAGTAAGTGATGGTTTGATGAGTATAAAATTAGGCCCCTTACCTAATTTGAACTTTATGAAAAAGTCAAGACCTTTTGTTTGATCTCCTTCCTTTTATTTTTTTCTCTTTAAATATGATTGGTCACCACACTTTGAGACTAGTTCCTACACGGGCTTAGGACTAATTTCTAGGCTTAGAATTGATTTCCTATATAGATGGTTGAACAGGGCAAGCGTGGGCCTAAAGGTCCACAAGGTAAATATAGACCTAGAAAATAGGCGCTAATAACTAGAAAAGCTAGGGTTGGACGATTGTTGCAGACCCATCCAAATATTTCAATTTTGTAGTGTCAGTCAAGTGGAAGTGAAAATTTGGAAAACTATATTTGAATAAAACTTGTTGTTTGTTTTATTAAACTAGACTTTTCTATATATACAAGAAAAAAAGAATAATTCAACCCAGAAGCTTCAGAGTTTGGGCACACTACCACACTACTGCCATTGGGAATACTACTTAATTTTTCTTGGGCACAAAGGGATTTGTCCAACACAAAGAGTTGGATCACCCTCCTCTATTAAAAAAAAAAAGAATGTAGGCCCACCTAGATTTCAATTTATAGTATAATATTACTTAGAATCAAAGAACCTCTCCCTCTATTTTTAGCCTTAAAACCAAGCACCCTAAACCTTGCCAAGATTTTGAGATAAGAAAAAGATCAAGTTGATGCCAGAGAAGAGTAGGAGCAAGCCATCTGTGTTCGTGCTACAGGGCGTGCAAGAGTAGATCAAGGGGAAACCAAACAGGTGGGTAGAATCATGTGATCAATCTCTATTTTGAATGATTAATTCAAATCTTAGATGTTGTTTTCATCACAAAAAAACTAAAAGGAGACTTGATGTCAAGCCTACGTTTTGATCAAAAAATGTTTAGAATATGATCAAAACACAGAGAATGAATCTACAAGTTATAGAACCCACGCTTGAGTTTGGGTTATTGAATCTGGCAATTTAGAACCCATTCTATTTTTGTGTTAAAAAACGCAGATCTAAATCTAGAAGTTCAGTTTTCAGGCTGGATATCTTCTGTGTTCTTAAATCTGGAAGTTCACAACCCATCTTCTATTCCTGTGTTAAAAAGCTCCCACAATGAATTTGTCATTCCACTGTTTCTACATTACAAAAATGCAGACTCCGCATCTCAGTCATTCCAATTTTTCTGTTTATATATATATATATATATATATATGCTGTGAGAACATTTGATGAGAGATCTAATCTGATCATCCATTGGACCACACATGGGCGACCCTAAAGATAAGAGACCCGCATGGACTGGGGTCCCTATGGCCCACTATCCAACTTGCCTAAATTCGCCCATATCAGGGAAGAAACCGACGACGCCCAATGGTAGAGATTAGGTGTTAGAACCTCAAATCTGGAAGTGAGGTTGTGCAATGATCCCCACACTACAAATTTGTAAATAAGGGAAGAGAAAAGATGAAATTTAAGCTTTTCAAAGCTTCCATCGGTGGCCTTGTGGGCACACTTGTCCCATTTGATCAGAGATCCAAGACGCTCATCTGGGAAAGGGTTACTGGATGACCTTAGGGATGTAGTTCCCTTGTGGACCGGGCCCACTGGGACCTACCATCCATGTGACTGATAAGAAGAAATAAGGAAGAAGACGTTGCTCTGCAACTTGCAAGAAATAGGGTCGTCTCCTATTTGGTGTTGAGTATTGAGTAGTTTTTTGAAACTACAAATAAACCCTCCCACTTTATGTAAACTACTACTAGGCCCCCACAATTAGATATCCAAAGCCTTTCAAAGGAACCTGAGAATATGATTTTTATCCAATCTTTAATGGACAGAGAAAAGTTCATCTGTTATCATGGGTTTTTTTTTTAAATTCTTTTTAGTTAGATTGGTTCTTTAGTATTCATGTTGTTGGGTTCTCATGGATTTGTGGGCATTTTATTTTATTTTTTTTAAGATTCAATTTTTTTTTTATCCTAGGGTACTAGGTGCTCATGCTTTTGATTGATTATAAATTGTTTTTATTATTGGATTGACTATAGATATAATTTCTTGTTATTTCTATCATGTGTTTATGGGATTTAGTTCTTTTGTTTTGAATTTATTTTATTATCGTCATTATTATTTAATTTACAATGCTTTTTTAATTTTCTTGGTGATAATTTTTCATGGATTTGTGGCTTTTTATTTTTCAATGTTATTTTAGGATTTGGTTTTTAGGATTAGGTTCTCACTAGTTTTTATTTTATTTGAACTTCTTTTACTTTTTATTCTTTATAATTTTTTGTTTATATATTTTTAATTTATTTGTGTTCTATGGATTTTATTGCTTTTTTTTGGGTCATTTTATTCAATGCTCACGTTTTTATCTCCCTGATGCTGGGTTCAGTGGGGAAGTATAGTCTATTTATAGAAGTCCATAGGTGAGTATAAGTGAATATGAGAATAAAAATCTCTCTCCATTCCATAAGTGACTCACCTCTCCTAATAGTGGATGTCTTTTGATAAATCTGGCTATCTTTCTTTTTTCACTTATTGTGATTTTTTTCACATTTCTTCATTAATTATAAGTCAGTTTTTGATCCCATTGCAATCTGATGTAGTGTCTAACTTTTTTAATAATATTATCTTTGGTTATTTGATTTTTAATTTAAAATTTTATTCTTTTTCACAAGCTTAATTATGTTACGTCTTCTCTTTGTAAGAGAATGTTAAAAATAATTTTCAAATCCAGATTTTAGGTAAAGTCTCAAATAATGTTTATGGGCTTTGTTAGTTTTTTTCCAAGCAATTAAATTTCAGCATTATCCATTTTATTGTTTTTTTTTGTTTTGTGTTTTATCAAATAAATTATGATCAGATTTTGTAAACTTCATTGTTTTTGTTATACATTTTTTTTAAAGGAGAGCAAAATATTATTTTTGTTGATATGTTGGGTTTTTTTCCAAATCCACGAACATATAGGGTTTTGTTTTTCTGGATTTTCTTTTAAAAATAAAGATATTATTTAATTATTTTATAATCCATCATAATTTAATTCCTTTCACTTTTTCTTTATAATATATTTATTTTTAAGATTTTCTTTTTAAGAGGAATATATAATTTAGTTCAGATAAAAGGTGTCCAGCATGATTAAACATGATATATAACCTCACAAATTGAAAAAAAATACAAATTTCTAGTGCACCAAGATATCTTTAGAGGAATGCCTTTAGAATTATGAGCTAATCAACTAAGATAGTGCAAATGTGTACAGGTAAGAAGCTGCCAACCTAGGGTGCATTGTTAAACAAACCTACTCATTTGATATTTGAACTTACAGCTGTCTATCTAGAGCTATCAAGTTTGGCTTGAGCATTTAGCTCTATCCTCTCATAACTCAAACTCCCCTGTGGCATGACTCTTGTTGTGATTTTCACATCACTCATTGTGTACATACATCAATCACAAGATCAACAAAGAAACAACATACATAAGAAAAGACAAAGATTTACATAGTTCACCCAAACAAGGCTACATCCACGGGCACAAGGCTACAACCACGGGCACAGAAACGATCATCTTCACTATGACAAGTAAAGCATAAGAGACTCTCACTCTATCACATCGTCTCTCCTATGTGGTGTGAGAACACCAAAGGCAAGAGAGCTCTCACCTCCCTTCAACGCAAGATTTAGGGTTATAGACTATACACATATATAGTTTCTGCTTTTTTGGCCACCAAAAAAGCCCCAATACAATTACCAAAATACCCTTGACCTTAAACCAGTCACTGACTAACCTAGTGGACCCATCCGGCTAAACTGGAATACAAGACATAAACCCAACAACTGATTAGGTTTTGGTTTCTATTGTTTGGTGTGGAGAAACTTTAGTCATATGTGTCTGTCACTTGTATAAGATTACAAAAAATGATGCTTTTACAAAAATTGCAAAAATTACTTTAACCTTGATCAATGACACATTTTAAGAGGGCATGTATGAGGGAAAGGGTTTCAATGGCTTCAATGGGTAATTTCAATGGTTGTTCTTGTTAGGAGTGTTTTTTGTGAAAATTGAAAATGGTTTCCAAGGGAGAATGATAATTTGATAGATGCACATCATCATCTTCATCATCACTGTCATACCTGTGTCCTATTGTTTAACAGTTGTACATGTGATTGATAAATTGCTTCAAACATCAAGTTTTTTAAGGCCTTATGATCCATATCGCTTATTCCAAGTTTATTTCTCAATCGGTTGCCTAGAACTGAAATCTTAGCCTTTGTTTCTTTGAGGGCTAATATATAGCACATGTAATTTAATATGATGACATTCTTTCCTTTTGGGTTTTTCTCTTGCTTTGAAATAGGTCTAATGAAATCTTCTTGCTTTGTTATTGCTTTGAAATGGGTCTAATGAAACCAATGGTAATTTATCTCTTTATGGCTTGACAACCCAATCCAATCCAAAACTTCTTAAAACATGTCTAGGGTTATGGAAACCTAAGGGTTATAAAAAAAAATTCAAGAAAAAAATGATTTTCAAACTCAAATATAGTGTTATGACATTTGACTTAAACTTGATCTTGCATGTAATCAACTATGGACAAGAGTTGGATGACCTTAATTGGGTTTAGATAGAGATTAAGTGAGCAGTATTGTGAAGGAGTTAGGTCATTTGTTAAGTTTGCAATGGAGAATGTGGGTCAAGATGGTAAGATTCAGTACCCATGTAACAAGTATTTAAACGTTGATTGGTATACTAGTGAAGTTGTGAAAAATCATTTGACCCTTCATGGGATGATGCTATCTTACAAGCATTGGGTCTACTATGGTGAGCCCATTCCTAACAATCACCCCTATGTATCGGATGATGGTGACGATGATGATGGAGAAGACATTAGAGTAAATGGATCGCTTGCCAAGTGTCAAGTTTGGAAAGCATAAAAGCAATAAGAAGAGACCCCGTAGCACTGAAGAACTAGATTGGACAAAAAACAGCATCTTTTATGAGCTTCAGAACTAGAAGAAACTAAAACTCCGACACAACCTAGACATTATGCACATCGACAAAAATATATGTGATGGGTTCCTTGGAACTTTATTGAACATAGATAGGAAGAATAAGGACACAGAAACAGCACGTCGAGATTTGGAGGACATGGGCATTAGAAAAGAATTGCACGTACAGAAGCGTGCCAATGGTGAATCTGTGATACCCCCAATGATATACACATTAACCTCGAAGGAGAGAAAGGGTTTTTGTGAATTCTTGAAATCTATAAAGTTTCCAAATGGCTATGCAGCAAGCATCTCGAGATGTGTGACCACAACAAATGGTAGATTATCGGGTTTGAAAAGCCATGATTGTCATGTCCTTCTATAACGACTTATGCTAATTGGGATGCGTGGGTACCTTATCTAGGATATTTGTACTATATTTTTGAGTTGGGTAATTTTTTTGAGGAGTTGTGCTCTAAAACATTGAGAAAAAACGATTTGGAGGAATTAAAGGAAAATATAGTTCTCATACTCTGCAAGTTAGAAAAGATTTTTCCTCCAACATTCTTTGATGTGATGCTCCATTTAGCAGTCTACTTGCCACGTGAGGCCATGCTTGCATGACCAATGCAATATCGTTGGATGTACCCAATTGAAAGGCAATTTTAACCATTTTATTGTGATTTTAAAGTTACATTTTAGTCTAATTGTGTTGTGATTATAATTTAATTCTAGCTAGTGTTTCTTTGAAGATTTCTAGTTCAATTGCCGAGGCCTATATTTTCAAAAGGGTATGTCGCCAATCGAGCTTGGCCTGAAGGTTCAATTGCTGAGGCTTATATTGTCAAAGAAAGTCTAACTTTTTACTCAATGTACCTTAATGAGGTCGAAACCATATTTCATTGAGACAAATGAAATGCTGATGGTGGTCATCGTGGTCTGGGATTAACGGTCTTCACACAAAGCGTTTGTTCTTTTGGACGATTCACAAGGGATCCCGAGGTGTTCGAGAAGGAACTTAAGATGGCGCAGTGGTTTGTGTTATATAATAGCATTGAAGTAGAGCAGTACCTAGAGTATGTGGTCATCTAATCAAGTGCATGCATAACTTGTAAACTTTTTGAGTTTTCAAGATTTGTACTTATGTTCAAATTTCTATAATTAGGGAACACAAGAATCTACTACAGAATTCAAGCGGACGTGATATCACTCAGACACAACGACAATATTTTCCAACTAGTTTAAATTACGTGTAAGATATATAAGATATTTTCAATTATAATTAACTTAATAGTAACTTAATACATCTACTATATGTTGTTAATGCAGATGAATCTAATGCGGTCGCAAGGGTCACCAGAAGCAACCGATGACCTCTAGTCATTAGCAAATGGTCCTGATGCAATAGTCAATCTTTATTTGGGTTGCATTTCTAATAGAGTCCAATTCCATGCTAGAGATCAAGACAACCGTCGTTGTACAAGGCAGCCATGAGGGGCAAACGATTGACTTTTACGGATACCTACCAAAAGTTTGGGAAATGAAATACCTGTATGGGCATAAAGTTATTTTGTGAGTCGTTCAAGACTGATAGTAATAGAACAATACAAACAGATGCCCATTGCACAAGTATTGATGTCAGCAATCAATGGTATCAAAGCGATCCCTTTGTCTTGCTAAGTTAGGTGCAGTAAGTCTTCTACGTTAAAGATACAAAATTAGGCACAAATTGGCAAGTCGTACAACAACTCTGACATTGGGATTATGGGATGTACTAGAGTTGGATGGTGATGAACGTAACTTAGTAGAAGTCTCCAAACCTAATGATGCGTACCAGTAGGAAGAAACAATCGTGGCTGTCCAAATGGTCATTGAATATTTAATATCGTAGGGATGGTATTGATCCCAAGATTATTCGAAGAGATAGGGTCTTGCATTCAAGTAGCCAAGTACATATTGGTGATGCACAAATGATGGACCATAGTGATGATGAGGATGAAATAATGACAAAGAATGGAGATGATGAAGAAGATGTTCAACAAAGGCATTCCGATTCGGATATAAATTATAATATAGAATGCGATATGTAGTGTTTATTTTCCTTCACATATGGATAAATGTTCTTAATAAATTTATTGGTTTGCATATAGATAAATGTTCTATTCAGCCTAACTTCTATAAATTTGCTATTTACTTTTATTCAGTTTCTGGCTCTACATTTGTTACAAATATATTGATGCCAATGTTTTCTCACTGGCAAGCTATATAGATGGTTAAATATATGCCAACATTTATTCTTAATTAGATTTTGATGTTAGCTAACTAGTTATGCATGTTTTCATCATTTTTCAATAACTAGAATTTGCTAAAATGCCCAAGAATAGAAAATTATGGGTCAAACCAAGGTCTCTGAGCCAGAAGATATCAGATATTGAGAAGGAAGGAATGGCTACCATTGCGGAAAACTACGTGAGACTTAAAGCTTTGGGATTGCACAGGGCGATGAATTCTTGGAGGGCGTCGGTTGAGAAGATCACCCATATGAATTCAGTTAAGAAAAGAAAAAGAAAAATGATTGAGGAAGATGATGAGGAGTATAGTCCACCAAAGGGTGAGGAAAGATCGAGTTACTCCAGTAAGGATGATGAATAGTATGCTAGTGATGGTGATGATGAGTGTTCTAGATCGTGAATTAAGAAGGTAATGCGTGTGTCATCTAAGACTGATTTTTCGTTACCAACAATTAACTAGTATGGTATATACTTCTTTGTATTATTGATAATTAGTGATATTGTGCACATAATATGTTAATTATTGATAATTAGTGATGTATGTACACATAATCTGTTATTTTCTTTTCTTTCAGGTCGCATCGATGACTGCCAAACATCAATCGGCTCATCATCTACTAGTTTCCATACCCACGCAGTCCCGAATCTCGAAGGCACAATCCCAACCTACACAAACCCCACATGCTCCTTTGGCACAGCCCAACTTGCACAGACCTAACATGCACCATTAGTGAATGCACCAACCAACCAAGCTAACAGTGTAAGTAAGAATCTAATGCTCTTCACTTATAATTTTTATCTTACTCTAATGTATTATGCAAGAAAGCTTAAACAACAGTTTTTTCCTTTCCAACCTCAAGCTCGACCAAAAGGTTTGTACATGGCCCGACAAATGATAGGAGGACTGAGATGCTTGTAGCACGATCTGATAAAAAACTTCCAGTGGAGTTCTCAGATGACTGCAATGTACCAGTGGGGCTTAATACCTCTTCTTTTGTGATGGAGCTTGGCAAAGAGAATAGAGGGTTGGCGCCACTACAGGGCATCAATACATGGACTGATATTGATAGTTCACTTAGAGCAGCCATAATACAACGAGCCTTGGTAATTAAAATTTATTAATTAACTAATAAAGTTAATTTGTATTATTTAATAGATAATTTGTATTATTTAATAGATATCAATACACTAATATTATGTTTACAGGAGAAGTTTGAAATCAAGGATTACACAACTGATCCCAAAGTACAAGCGGCAGTTAATAAAAAATGTCAGACATTATATAGGGGCTGGAAGTACAGCTTACACCTTAGGTATAAAAATATGTTGGAAAAAGGTGTTGACCCAAAATTCAGCCACCTAATAACGTTAAGCCAGAGCATTGGAGCTACATGATTGACCATGTATGGACTGATAAGAAGTGGAAGGTAACACCTATGTGTTATATATGTCACTAAACTACTTGTCTTGAATCTTTATTGGTTCAGATTTAACATGATTGAGATTTAGTAACTCTTTTTTTTTTTTTTTTTGGTTTCTTAATTTTGGTAGGCTAAGTCAGAGAAAGTCAAAGCATCCCATGTACTACTACCCTACAATCATTCATGCAGGTCGAGGTCCTTTCTATCAACGATGTATATTATGGTGATGTTAATTCTTGATAATTTCAAAAAATAATGTTAATTATTTTCTAGTACTTACATATAACCTTACTCATAAAACTAATTAATGAAATCAAGCGGCAGAGAATGGCGGCCAAAACTCCATTTGTGGACTTTTATAAGGACTCCCACTAGAGTAAATTGAAGAACAATTGGGTGAATCCGAAATGCAGTGGATAGACTACTTTGTTTATAGCTTGCTTATAGCATATTGCATATGTAATAATGGTAATTACTTTTTTACTTTAATTCTTAATCTATTTATATGGTAATAATATTATTATTTCTTAATATAATTAATTGTTAATTCTTTGTAAAAATGACAAGATGAATTAGTAAAGGTGCGAGATAGGTGTTCATAGCCCGGTGCAACCCCGATGAGAGATGAAGAGGTGTCGATTGAGGTGCTTAGCCCAAGACCAGGGTACTTGGAAGGATTCGAGGTTGGACCGAAGCCCTCTTCTTCTAGGAGTGTCATTCAGACTCAAGGACGTGATTATAAGGTGTAGAGCTTTAAAGAGTAAATTGAAGTTGCAAACAAAAGAATTGAAAAAGTCTCGGCTTTCCAAGCTATGGCAATGGAGGCCCTACAGTGGGCAGGATTCTTTTTGACATCATCGCCTGGTGGGGCAAGCGCATCAGGAGCCAATCATGCCGAGACTTCTCAGTTAGTAAATTCATGTTTATCGTATGAATCTCAATACATCAGTTTTAGAATTTTTGTTTTAGTTTGAAATAAAACATGCATTTTTATTTATTGAGCTGCTTGATTAAAAACTCTAATGGCTTCTCTAATCTCAATCTAAATTTTTGCACATATATTATATTTGAAATGTGGTTGAAAACATGTTTGATGTATTTCTTTCTCTTTTTTTTCACAGATGGATGAGCGACATTATGGAATGCATGATAGCTTTGATGAAACAAGAGAGAGAGAAAGAGAGAGAGAGAGAAAAAGAGAGAGATTTTGCTTTAATTTAATAATTGTCTAAATATTCTTATTTTGTCTTTTTTTATTTTGATATTTGGGATTGAGGTATGTTTTGAAATTGAATTGGATATAATTTTTTTATAAATGCAAATGATTTGAGGTTAGAATGAATTTTATTATGAATGCACATTGAGGTTGGCTTTTTATTTTTATATTTGAGATTGAGGAATTATTTTCAATTACAATAAGTTTATATGAATACAGGTTGTGTATAAAAAACTAGGGGATGTTAGGTGTGATGTTATACCTTTGCTAACGCTAATAGTGGCGTTGGCAAAAGCAAATTCGAAACATGCCAATGTGATATGTAATACTTTTTTCCAATACAATTATTTGTTTTGGCAGAGCAAAAAAAATTATTTGCCAACACAGACGTTGTGTTGCTAAAAGTAGACTTTTAACAACACACCAGGTGCATTGCAGAAAATGGACTTTTGCCAATGAGTCACGTGCATTGCGAAAAGTGGAATGTTGTCAACACGCCACGTGCATTGCGGAAAGTGGACTTTTTCCAACGCACTACATGCATTGCAAAAAGTGAGCATTTGCCAACAAGACACTTGCGTAGTGAAAAGAAAACTTTTGCAATGGGCCACGTGCATTGCGTAAAGTCGACTTTTGCCAGCGAGTTACGTGCGTTGGCAATTCCCCAATGCTTTTTGCCAACACATCTATTGCGTCGGCATATGTCAACTAATTTCCCGAACAAACCATTTTTTGGCAACGTTTAAAATGATTCAGCAACGTATTTTTGCAATGAATATTATGTTGCTAAATAGTTAACTTTCCCCAACATAGTCAACTTGATTCGCGGAAGACTTTTATTGACGAGGCTTTAGCAACATGCTGGCAACACGCTCAATTACATTGCAAAATATGTTTAGCAAAGCAAATACCAACCTTTGCCAATGCATAAATGCGTTGACAAAAAGGTTTTTTCTTATAGTAGGATGAAAATATTTGAGGTTCTTGTGGTTTTAAGAAGAACAACGAAGCAACGAACTCACCACTAGTGTAAAAACCCTATGGTGAGTTCGATGCTCCTCACTTAGGTGTAAACAAATAACCGTAGTGGTCACACTCACACATTGGGTGAGGTTTAGTGTTTAGGGGTCAACGTACATGATTTTTCTGATAAAATCCTCTTTTTTATTTTTTCATTCTTCCAATAGTTTTCACTAGAAGAAAAAGGTTATATATGATATTTTCCCATATGCCAACCCACGGCAGCAATCACATCCATGGTCCTCATTGAGCCTACCATGTGGATTGTCTTGCACACACCAGTTGAGATTTAACTAATCATAGTCCGGATATGCACGTTATGCACGCGTGTACTATTGTACTATATGATAGCACTATGTCTTTGCTTTGAAATACCACCAGTTCTTACATGTGAAAGAAAAGAAAACTGTTTGATGGGGTCTATTTTTAATCTAATAATTGAATTCCTAGGAATTTAAGTATTGTGTATTTCAATATGTGGTTAAAAATGAAGAATTAATGGTAAAGATCTAAAAATGGCCATTGCATAACTTCACCTTTAATAGAAGCTAAATTTAAAAAAAGATAGAAAATGAATATCCAACAATTTCCCGACCAATTCATTTTCTAGGAAAATAAAGTCTCATCTTCAACCCCTCACTTAATATCCTATACATGTCACCTCTTCAATAATTCTTGATGGAGATCATTCCACAAAAAATTTCTATGTATGCAATCCTTATATTCTAGGCAAAGGAACAGGCTCATTGAATGATATCATGGACCTTTGTTAATGGGAACAACAATCCTCTACACGCATACATGATATTGTCTGCTTTAACTCATTAGCCTCATAGTTTTGCTTCTGGTGGGCTTCAACCCACCAAAATGCCTCATGCAAGGTAAGGGCGCAAGCTCTACATATAAGCTCAGTCACTTTTCTCTTTATAACCAATGTAGGACTCCAAAACGTCACAATCCACCCCCCTTAGGGCTACATGTCCTTGTGTAGTAGCCTGCGAGTCCCTGTAACTTGCCAGCCCTCTTGACCCACGCACATGAAAACCTGCCCACTTGCACTAGGCCACGACAAGGACCCACACTCGAACTAATACAGAGTTAGCTCTGATACTCTTTGTAACGCCCCACCCCACACTCATGTGGGATATTGTCCACTTTGGCCTATGAGTTTCGGATAATATCATCCATGCGTGTAGGATAGAACGTTACATTATAGCTGCCCCAAACTAACCAGGTAATTCAATGTTGGTGTTTACCCTTCTTACTTTTTGCTATTCAACCTCACAACCCAACCCAAACCTACCTACCCGCACTACAACCAGCCAAGCCATTCCAACCAACCTGTTATTTAAGAGTTTGAGTTGACCCTTTCTAACATCTGAGTGGGATTAGGGTTTAATATTTTTAACCCATTGGTAATAAGTTGGTCTAAATGTTGGTCTTTGAGTTACCTATACTAATTCCCGGCAGCGATCAACCTGACCCGACCCCGGCTACAATCTATTGTATTCAACAGCCATTTCACCCAACGGATCAGTCACTTTAACCAACAGTGGACTCAAAAGGCATTAACTGCTCTAAAAAATTTGTGGATTGGAAGTGATATCCCTGACCATGGGAGGTTACTGCAGGGGCCTTGAGAGTAAATGTCACTGGACTGGATAAGGTCTCAAGCAGTGCTAGCAGATCAGTACCAGCAGATTTGTTGAAAGGGTACAGCTGGCCCAACCTCATGAATCTATGCCACTTCCCCTCCATTGGAATAACGAAGTCTGGTGAATAGGTATGCTCTCACTTTGCTATACTGCAATAACGGCTTTGACTGAAAAAAATGGAAGATAAAGATTTTGATGGCTGGGATATGTTGGATTATTATAATCGTCTATTTAAGGGTCTGAAACTTAACATGGTTATTAAGACACTTGTAAAGCCATTAAACTTAAAGACCTTGGATTGATGGTCAAGATTATTGAATCTTGTCGATATTTTACGCATGCCTAATTCATGTTAAGGGCTTCCTATCCCATTCAATTCTGCTATTGAGAACACCAAAATAGGCCCCATAAGATCTTCGTATAGCAGAATTTTATTATTTGTATTAACAACTACTCTGGGAAGAAATTTTTTTGTATGTGGTGGTAGTTTCTATTTAATAACTATATTTGTGGAGCAATCTTTCAGTTTATCTAGTTATTCCAAGAGAGATGTATGATCTAACGAGGCTGCTATGAAAATATTTACACAAGAATGGGGCAAGGTCCATAGTTTTCTTTTGACCACATGGTTTGTCCAGAGGAGAAATCCAGCTTCAAGAAATAATGAATAGTCTTATCAATATACAGAGGTATAACTCTGAGATTTTCAATTGGGCTTATATTATACCCATTACTGTTGGAATTAGATATCAGCTTTCCCCAACCCCTTCTGGCCAATGGTCTCTCAAAGTGTACGAAATACTGCGGTTTACTAAGACATATTCCGACCTCTATACCCATCTCTCAGATATTTGGATTCGTCTACCTACGTATATAAGAGATACAAATCACACTATTACTTTCCATCTAATTTTTAATTTATCAGTCGATAGGCATTAAATTGAAATATTACTGTTTCCAGTTGCAGGTATAAACTGTTTGGTTTTTCAGCTTAGTGTTTTCCTTTTTCGGTTGGTTGGTCGGGTGGGCCACCTGATCGTGAGTAGGGAAAATAGGAATCATTCATTTTCCCGAGCTAGAGTTTGTGGGACCAAATGATTTGACATTTCACAGATTGCCTTTTTCCATTGATGCCAATTTCATGGCACTGCTTCTTTGGAAGGAAACAAAAACAACCACCTCACCCTAACTAACATTACTAATGAGAGAGAGAGAGAGAGAGAGAGAGAGAGAGAGAGACTATACGAATGTTGAAGAGTCCATGAAATATAACCATGATTTACATTTCTGTCATCCGAGATTGAATTGATCATCAGGAAATGAAAAAAAGTTAAGATTCAAAATTACATTATTATAAGGAAGAAAACTAGGGCAGAAAAAAGCTTACTATCTAATAGATGCTTGGGATGGGATTGAGTTGGATTATAAAGGGGTCTGCCCTATTAGTGGTGAATTTGATAATGGTTTTCTCATGTTTAGAGTGGCTATGCATGCATATACATTTTGATTAAATGGGGTTTCGTGGGGGGGGGGGGGGGGGGGGGGGGGGGGGGGGTGGTGGACGCATCCTAACCCGCCCCATTTATAACTGCTTTGCTCACTTTTGATCGCTCTATGTATAGGGTTGTGGCTTCAAATCTTGCCAAAAATAATAGAAAGCATGCAATTTGATTTTTTTTTTACAATATTTTAGTATAAAAAGTTTATAGTATCAAACCTAAACTAACCCATCAAGGGCCTTATTAGGTATAGGACAGGGCATGTGTGAGTCAAGACATGCTCAAATTTAATTAGATTAATCCATGCCAAACCAACCCATTGCATCCTCCTCCTAGGTGAAAGCAATTTGTATATGCATGTTCTCATTAAGAGGTGATGGGTTTAAACCTAGCCTCTTGCCTCCTTTGCATATGTGAGTTTTTATTACTTCACATGTACAAATTGTATTTTATGCCCTCGCATGTATGGGTCCCCATTACCTTATATATGTGAGTTGTGCCTTGCCCCCTTACATGTGTGGGTTCTCATTATTGTGTATAAGTGAGCTGTATTTGCATCCTCACATGTGCAGGTCCACATTACCTCGTATATGTGAGTTGTGTCTGTTTTTATATATGTGTAAGTCACCCTTACCTCGCATGTGTTAGTTGTATCTATGTCCTCACATGTGCAGGACTCTATTATCTTGCATGTCTAGGTACTTGAGTTGTGTCTATATTTGGATCATAGCCCCTCAGCTGGGTTACAAAGAAATAAAAAAGAAAGAAAGCAATTTGTATTAACTATTTTAAACCATGATCTCCTTAGTTTAAACCGTTACCTTGCACTTATGAGTTATATCTATGCCTTCACATATGTAAGTCCTCATTACCTTGTATATATGAGTTGAGTTGTGTTTGTATTCAGGTCTCAACCTCAGAATTGGTTGCAAATTAAATAAATAGAAAAATAGAAAGCAATTTATATTAATCATTTTAAACCATGATCTCCTCATAGTTTAGAAACTTTTCCTGAATCACAAAAACTCATGGGAAACTCAACTTGGCAACTCACCGAGTCAAGTTAGACAAGTAACTCTGACCAATATTTGATTGAATGATTTGATTGAGTGACCTTTTAATTTTAATTAAGTGGGTTTTTCAAGATTAACATCTCTTGTGTAATGTGCCGCAATAGAGGAATATCACTTCAGATTTTTTTCCATCCGCTTTTCAACGTTTTGAAAATAAACTGATTCTATTTGATTGAGAGGATTTTGAAATTGATCAAGGGACACTAGAGAGCTGCCCTGAGAGTAGCAGAAATTTGAATAATATAGAATCTTGGCGCTACACAAATGGAACTCCCCTCCCCATCCAATACCAGCAGATCAAGGCAAGGACAAGACAAAGTAAATGTTGTCAAAACCTTCAAATGGTCCCTCAACGGTTACTTCTCCCATTGTAACCAAACTCTGGCCCACAGGCCTAAATAAAAAAAAGACCGAACCCATCTGGCCTGAGGTGTGGGCTGGCTTGGCCAGTAGAAGGCCCTACTTAAAGAGCTCTCTGTTTTGAATGCTTCTTCTGTCCATCCATCATACGTGAATACAACTCATTAAAACTTAACAAACCTTCAATCCCATTGTACGGTTTACAACAACACCGACATTTACACATGAAAAGATGAGAGAATCGAGATTCCATTGCGTTTTTTACATGAGAAAGGACCGTCAGTATCCATCACTTGTCAATTGGGTTTGGTTTAACAACCCGTTTTGACCAAACCCAGATCCCAAAAGGAGGAATTTGTACAACAGGTCCCATTAATGCGGGGTGGGTCTATTTTTCGAAGAACCTCAGCCTGTTATCTGCCAGACGTGATTTATATGCAGATGTCTTGTATTCACTCCATTTGAATTCTCTGTACTGGCTTTCTTTCTCTTCTCCTATGAGTAATGACAGTGGTGCTATCTTTTCTCTCAGAGATGGGGCCCCAAAGTAGATCATAGAGACCCTTGATTTCATGCTGTTGGCTATGACCCTGTGCTTTACACTCTTAAACCTCCCATTTGTAAGTACCTGCAGTAATTAAAAAAAAAAAAACTTAAAAAAAAGATGTCAAACAGGGTTTCAAAAGAAAAGGGAAAAACGCCCACAAAAGCTGAATCTAAAAAAACATAAAATAAAATCTTCAATTTTGTATGAGTTAATCCAATTCTATTGGCAATTGCATGTTATCAACTTAAATTGGGATGTATGCTTTGGTCTCCTAGTCCGTTAGAGGTCCAAAACTTATATTGATCAAAATGGTGTTCATTGTTGGATTGAATCATGCAAAACACTTTTGAATAATTTTGAAACTGACGCTAAGCATGACTCAATTTAATGAATGGCGAAATATTTCAATTTAGTCTCTCTAGGCCATTGCTAACCTGGTTCGGAAGGATCGATATAAAAAAAATTCAGTGGTTAAAAGTGCTAATTTTTTTAGCTGTTATTTCAAGAAGGGAAGAAAAAGGATGAGAGGCTTAACTGAGGCTTAACTATAATCTGGAGAATGCATCTAAAATGCATGATGTGAATTTAAATTAATGGCAATTTGAAAGAAACTAAACTAAGAAACAAAAAGCTGCAAGCTTTGGGGTCCTATATAACTATTAGTTACACAAAAGATATCGTTATTCCAAGAACTGATTTACGCACTTTTTTTTTTCTTCTTCTATTACAACCGTCCTAGCAAAATTCAATGAAAATCAATTGGTAGGGAGCATATATAGACCAACTATGATCAATCTAATATCTTCACTCTCACCAAACTCCCATGAATTGTCATCTACCTTAAATTTACTTACATTGGATTGATTATTTTATTTTATTTTATTAAATTTTGTTTTTTGTGCGTACGACCTTGGCTTGAAGCTTGAAAGACCCATTTATGGCCTCAAAATTTATATTTTAATCTGATTATATTAATTTTTGGGACTTCCAAAATCTAAGCAGACCTTACATCTTTCTACTCTCCATGTTGGCATGCATGGGAGTGGGACAGATTGATCTCATACAACAAGGACTTGCTGCTCTGTACGCTTAACAAATTTAGTTGCATCACTACCGTGGAGCCCACTTGATTGTATGATAATTATGGGATTGAGGAGGATGAAAAGAACCAAGTGCATAGCCACTTTTCGATTGAAATTTCAAAAAAAAATGCTGCCTTATATAGCCATCAAATTTGAGGGCCAAAGATCAAGGTGTTAAGATGTCATAGGAGGCTGAATCATAGTGCATCAAATCTTTTGATCACCCTATTTCCCAATTGTCATGCATCCAAGTAGACTCTAGCTAGGTTTGCACCTAAGTTAGGCTACATGCGTAGTGGATCTTTGCTTCACAGTGACGCATATTTTGAAGTAAGCTTTCATTGTTGGCTGAAATTTACCTGCAAGCAATCACCGACGCTGATGAAGAAGGAGTTTTTGTCAGATGGGGCTGAAACCCAGCTTCCATCTCTAAGAGATATTTGAAGACCTGATACGTTGTTTGATCTCAGAACAGATATAATTTGTGGGTCCGTGTGCTCTCCAAATCCAGTGAGATTGCAATGCAGAGCATGAAGATCTGGGCATGGAGGGTAGTGGTTGATCCTGAAAATAGAATCACTCTCTTCACCTATTAGAAGCTTACTGAAAACATCCGTTGGTTGAATCTTCAGTCCTTCAGCTAACATTTCAAGAACTTCACAAGCTAACTTCTTCACTGCTGAAATGTAATCAGTCACAGCCAAGCTACAACAAGACCATCCAAAATAAATAAAGTGTCAGAAATCAATACATACAGCACGGTACCACCGTGTTATCTGAAAGAAAGTTACTGAATCCTTGCTTTTTTGTAGTTTTCATCTTCCACATGAAAAGATTTCTCGGTTGAATTTGAAAATAACTGAATGAATTGAAAATCAACAGTTTTAACTAGTACTAGGCACTGGAAGCGAGTCCTCATGTTTACAGGATTGTACATTATGTGAATAGATAGGCTAGATAGCTATTCAAGTAAATTGCATTTGTATTTGAACTGCAAGAGAAGTTGGATAGCTCTTGTTCTTCTTACCAAAAACTTTCAGGGTTTTCTCTAGACATGACCCAAGAAGTCTCAGAAATGGACTTGGCATTGCTTCGCATCAGTAGATATTCAATCCAGCCCATATCTCCGTTGTTGCCAATTCTCTTATTTCCATAGCCAAATGGATTAGCAGGGCCCGCTTTCTCTTTCTCAGGCTGAGGAAAAGAGAAGAACTTCACTGCTTCTGCCTCCAAACTGTCCATGAATTCCACTGGAATTCCATGGTTGATCACCTTGAAGAACCCAAACTCCTCGCAGGCCTTCACAAGGAGTGTTTTGCAGTCTGGATTAAAGAGATCTATGGTAGGAATGCCTGAGAAGTGAGTGGGCTTGTGGTCTGTTATGAAAGGAATTTGGTCTATTGCTGGTTTAGACAATACCACCATGATTGCTTTTCAGAACAGAGGTCTAATAAAGAAAAAAGAAGGGAAAAACAGAGGAGTTTGAAAGGAAGATAAGGATTCTAGTGATGGGTTCTGGAGATTGGGAGTTGAAAGGAAGGAGGGAGGAAATGCATGGGCAGAGTCATAGAGGTGATGAACCTGGCCTTGTGTCTCTGGGTAATTTATAGTATCTTGGGAAGCAGAAGGTGACTCAAAAAACTACACTAGAAATATGATCAAATCGAAGTTTCTTTTGAAGTGATATCTGAGTTCTGTTCCACTTTTCATTTTCTTTTAGTTCTTTATCCTCACCCTCAGTATTTTGATAAAGCCCAGTAGGCCATTCTCACATTAAATTGAATTCCAATGAGTTCTAAGAAAAGTGGCTAAAATTGAGTAAAGAAAGTTGAAGAACCATAAATGCAATTAAATAATTTGTCTTTTCAGTGGAAAATAAATTATCGGGAGCTAGAAAATAAATACTTGCCATCACCACGGTAAATCAAATCTGAAGGCAATCAAGGTTTGTTTACGTCCCCACCTTATATCATTCACGCTTCACTTCTTTAATGATTCTTTTGTAGAACCAATTTTTCTATGAATTCTTAGGAATTAAATTCCATGCAAAGAAAAGGCTACTTAGAGCCATCTGTTTGCATAGAATATGTAGAAGTTGTATACATAAAAATTCATGTCATAAAAGGTTAATAATGAAGGATCAAGGTGAATATACAAAAACCTACCATTTAGTGGAAAGTGAATCAAGAGAAGACGATAAACAAAAGCCAGCCATCATCCTAATGAATAACTGCTAAGAAAGTCAATGTCTTATCTACATTGTTAAATTAAATCCTTCACCCCTCACCTTCTTAATCATATTAAAGATGTGGCTCATTTAATTATAATTTCCTATGCATTCTCATGCAAATAATAATAATGATAACATTAATATCCATATCCATTGTTGTTGGCCTTATCCACTCACAAAATCCCAAGGGCATTAACGACATTTTGATTGAAATTAATAGGAGGATATTTACTTCATTAGTTGCAGCAGTTGAGCCTGTGGCCGTAGAAGCAGAGCAGTACAATCCAACTGTAGTTGTACACTGCCTAGTTTTTAACTATATAATCAATGAATCAAAGATATTTCCAACTTCAATGCCAAAAAAAGTTATTTGTTGAAGGGTAGTGGGTAACCTTTGCATGAGAAAGCATTCATCGTAATGTTCGGAATCTCATCGAATATTGGGTGACAATTCTCGCCGAGAGAGATACTTCAATACTTAAGACATATGCTCAATCAACACACGCACATAAAAAATAATATGGCTCCCCTTTCTGGAAGATATTTATCGAAGATCAAGATATCATTCTTCATTATGTCTGACAATCGATGGATTCTCTATCTGGATATGCTTGGAAAACATCTTTCTAAGGTTCCTTGAGGGGAATTTTCGGATGCAATCCTTGAAAGAAGAGACTCCAATTAAATGGAGATCTTGTTGGCATCTATAATTAGTGAGCAAGTGTGGTGACAAGTGGGAAGGCCCTAAAAGGAATGCCCCTCAATTGCTTGATTAACTTTTCTAATTTGATCATCTCTCTTGATCTTTCCTAGTTGAGATATATCTCTTCTAAGTTAGGACATTTAAAGAAAATAGTAAGCTACTAAATTTCAAAAAACTTATCATATTTTTTTTGCAATTTTCAAAATGGATAGAACAAAGTTAATTTGACAAATTAGTGGCAATTTTTCAATTTTCAATTATCAAGTAAGGACATCTAGCGAATTGATACACAGACAATCTTCCCCCCCCCCCCCCCCCCCCCCCCCCCCCCCCCCTTTTTTTATTGAAAAATGCTATCAATGAAAGAAGAGATAAGGCTCCTCAAAACCCTAATTAGTCCTCATCACTTCCTTCATTCTTCTTCCCTTCCCTGCCTTTAGTGGCTGACCCTAAATTTTTATTGGAGGGAGTATGGAATCTCAAGGTTTTCATGTGGGTTATGGAGGGGCACAAATGATTGTCATGTGGATTTTGGAAGTGGACCTAAGATTTCCACGTGTTTTGGAAGCGAACCTAAGGTTGCAAGGGGCAACTATCCCCAAAACAACGTATGTAGGTCCACCGTACCTTCCTTTATCCTTAGCACTTCTTCAAGAGCAACCAACCATGAGCTCCAGCAATACCTAGCATGCCTCTTGCAGCACATTGCATGCTTATTCCAAATACATACATAGCCATTAAAGCCTTGACCAAACTATGTTGATTTATTCCAAATACATATATGAAGTAAAAATCCCTCTATTGAATTGGAACTATGTCACCCTTACCTGGCACGGGATTGAATACTTCTATATTAAGTTGTTAAAATTTTTAAGTAGGAGAACTTGCATTTAGCATTGATATAATGTAATTGAATTTTTCTATCATTCCGATCCCCCATAACAAAGACCTTTCCACCCTAAACCCTTGTTATTCAAACACACAAGTGAATCCCACAAAGAGATGAGCTGAAAATTATTCAATTTGTGTCGATACTAGTCATATGCTTTATGTATGTCTAGTTTGGAGT
The DNA here is from genome assembly GCA_037013555.1 of Sextonia rubra. Taxonomy (NCBI): domain Eukaryota; kingdom Viridiplantae; phylum Streptophyta; class Magnoliopsida; order Laurales; family Lauraceae; genus Sextonia; species Sextonia rubra. Next base: position 17,584,741 of record JASUAD010000011.1, read on the forward strand.
TTTCGTAGAGTTGGAATTGCTGGTCGTGGATGCGAAGACTCCGACTATTAGCTAGAGATCTATGTGCATTTTAGTGTGAGATAGGTTCTGCAAACTCATTGCAAATGCTCTCAGATTTTCTAAATGACCAACCAATAGTTCTTATTTCCCTCATTTAGAACAATCCTGAGGAATCACGACTACTACATGCTCAATTAGGATTTTTGTATGTTGGCTAATTCATGAGTTGGATAAAACTCTAAATCCATTGAGTTGTATTTTATATTTCTTATAGAATGGACTGTGTTACATGTCACAAAATAAGCTTAAGAGAAAATTAAAGAAATTCTTGGAAGACACTATCCAATTGATCAAATAAGGTATTATGAGGCACAAAGTATGGGTTATTTAAAGAGTTCCTCTCAACCTTAAAGCTCCTCTTTCCTTGTTCTAAGTCCAGAAGATCTTATTAAGAAATCCTTTCTTCTCTAAAGCATCTATTAGAGATAAAAGTACTGCTGTGAGTTCTAAAGATTCTTGTGTTCTACATCTCTTGCGTAAGATTGTTTGAAGAGTAAAGCAATGTATGAATTTGTTGCAAAGATACATGCTCGTGATAGCACGTATCTGTGCAAAAGGAATCACAGTTTTTAGATTGCATAAGATTCAACTAAGGGTTGTAAGTATATCATCTTGTAACTACAAAATTCATAGTGCTTGATTGTTGCTCCAATTTGGACTTGTAGTTTTTTCCTAATTTAGGTTTCTACGTAAAAATCGTGTTTTCTTGTGGTAATTGCTTATTTAATTTGCTTTTATTTTTTACTGCATATTGTGTATTTATTTGCAATATAAAGATCACATGCTTGGGAGCATATCCAAAAGCTTCAATTGGCATCAAAGAAAGTTGCACAAAGTTACTATGTAAATCTATTTTTCTATAATGGTACTTAATTAAGAAGGCATATCGACTACTAAGCCTCTTTTGCTTAATGATACTAATTGTGCCTATCGAAAAGTAAGGATGATTGAGTTTCTCAAGTCCATTGATGAAACTGTCTGGAATATTGTTAAGGATGGCTATACCAGGCCTACTGTTGTGGCTGATGGGCAAACTGTAACACCCCGACCCCAAATATGCAAGTTAAAGGTTGTTTAATTGCGTGATTAGCGTCTTGCTAGACGTTACTGTTAGGTCATTATGTTTAACCTTCTCTGAGTTATATTTGAGGTCTTGGTTAGGTAGTTGGGTTGAGTTTAACCTGGATTAAGTAGCTTCAGGCCCTTTTTCGTAATTTCCTTATTTGTTTGAATTCGTCGTTTTGATGTCATTGCTTGTCTTTCGACATGCTTGTCAATTGTAGTAACTGCCCCGAGAGCATCTGGAGTCGTTTGATTTGTTCAAGTCCCCATATGATTCAAATTGTAATTTGTATAACTTTTGGACCTGGTTGCAAATGGCTAAACTATATATCTATATATATAATCAAACCGACCTGTTCATCCTTATCTCTTCTCTTGCGTTTTTCTTTTTCTCCTTTCAGCGTCTTCTTCTTCTCCGTTCTTTCGTTCGTCATCTTCACTCTTTGTCGTCGTGTCAAGCCTAGAGCTTCTGCATCAGTTCTGCATGATTCGAGTCTTGAAATACGTGAAAGTTTGGCAATCATCGTTTAAGGCAAGTATAAGCAACTATTGGATAAATATATGTTGGTACACCATGATGGCTATGATTTACTTCATTTATGCTTAGTATATGCATGGTATGACAGCCTTTTTTGTGTTTATGCCTTCATTGGTTAACAGAGAAACAGTTTGAATAGCCTCTGTTCGCAACCTTTGCTTCAGGGCCGACTAGTCGGTCCTAAAGCCCTGACGGTCGAATTTCAGTTCTAACTGGTATCCGACCGGTCAGATCCTTTCCCAATCGGTCGGGCAAGCACATTACAGAATTGTAGAAACCTTATGTAAATGATCTTTTTAACTAACCACAGGCTACCTGGAGACCTAAGAATGGACCCCACAATTGACTAACCTTGGACTTATCATGAATAGTCTTAAGGGCTGAGATTTATTCATGAGTGTTTTCCATTCATTAAGCACCTCCCCATGGGTGTTGATTTAAGGGGCTTCGATACTCTTTCCTCTTACAATGAGGTACCAAAAGAAGAACAACCGAGTATCGGATAACTTAAAACTACATCATCATGCACAATTAGTGACAATGGATAACTAAAATATAAGTTGGCTAGTAAATTATCTTGATTCTATTTAATTAAACTGCATAGCATATTGACACTCGGTTCTTGCCCTCAAATCTCATGCATCGTATAGAATAAGTCTTGACATACTTCGTGTTACTTCGAATATCTTGTCATTGACATGGACATTGATTTGCATGTATGATAGCACTTGTGTAAAGATCGCATATCTTGTCTTGTTTCCTTATTATTCTTCATGTCTTGATATACACTTATTTGAGCGTCAGCCTAGATGTCGGTTGGATGGAGGGGTATAGAGCCCCCCTTAGGGACCTATCGATATCTTGCTGCTCGTCTACGAGGGGGGACAGAAGTCCCACATCCAGTCAGCGAGTGATGATTGATTAAGTGATTGATTGATCGTGTCAGGCTCTACTCAGCCTCCGCCTTACGATGCCCGACGGGGTTGACATTCGGCGTATTATTGATTGTTGCCATTGCAATGTGCTACCGTCTTAGGGATTCCAAACCCCAGGAAACCGAAACCCATTGGCCGATGGTGTTCTCACTACGGATTGCTCCTAATAAGGAGAATGGGCAAAATGTAGAAGCCACCTAGTTCTGTATTCTTGTTATTGACTCGCACTGGCATGTTTTATTCATTTGCATGATTGCCTAATGTACTAACATGACCTCTATTGAATCCACCTGTAATGAATTCTTGTTAGATACAATGCGTGTTACCTATAGATTGCTTATATTTGCTGAGTCGTTGTACTCACGTGTTGTTCTTGGTGTTTCAGGCTCATATTCCATCTCCGATCCTACGAAGGTCAGTCAGACTTCGGGAGAGATCGTAGGGACCCCTTTTGGGCTAGATGAGTGAGAATGAGTAATCCCCTTCGGAAAACGACTCGTCAGTGTTTTGTGCATCTTGCCTCCATTGCATATCACTGTCTCACTTTTTGTTTTGTCTGTCCTTTTAACTTGTATTGTATTTGTGACTTGAATATATATATTGTATATATCATTTTGCTTATCTTATTGTTTTCTTCTCTGGTTCTTTTGTTGTAGCATAATGTAATGATACTCACAGCTTCCGCATACAATGTGATTGCACATGTGAATGCTCCCTTGTGTATGTGCATCTAGTTCAGGCTAAGGTGCAGGTACACGGGAGTATGTGTGTCCTTGATTGGAAAGATCCTAATCCCCGGTTTCTTGGGCCCGGGTTGTGACACAAACTATTTCTAAACCAAAAGCCCATTGAATTAAAGATGAGAAACATGCGTCCAATTGGAATAATAAGTCTATAAGTGGTATCTATAATGAAATGTTTCCTGAAGAGTTTCATAGGATTTCTACATGGAAAATTGCAAAAAAAGCATGCGATATCTTGTAGACTCTGTATAAGGATACTAAGACGGTAAAACAATCAAAATTGCAAAGATTTACTGCTGCCTTTAAAACCAAAAAGATGGAAGATGAAAGACTTTTAATGCGTATTATGCTAAGATGAATGATATTTTCAATTTCATTTTCAATTTAGGTGAGCCAATCTCTAAAAATAAGATTATCAAGAAGATTATAAGGTCTCTAACTGAAAGATTTGATTCAAATGTTGATGTTATTGAGGAAAATAAGAATCTTGACACCGTCAAAGCAGATCAATTGGTTGGACATCTTCAGTCATTCGAAAAAAACCATATATCTAAGGGAAGAATAAAGTTTAAAGATAATGCCTTGAAAGTTTTCAAAGAATCTACAAAGAAAGTTGAAAACGATTCTGATTCTGATTCTTAAGATATTGATACTGTTGAGTTCATGACACAATTCAAAAAGTACATGAAGGGCAAGAAAGCTAAGTGGAATAGCTCAAAATTTCAAAAGAAAGCATCTTCAAAGGGTATTAAGTGCTATAAATGTCAAGGCTATAATTATTATGCTAATAAATGCATATACAAAAAATGAATTCCAAGAAAAAGGCTTTCAATATTACATGAGATAACTCTTCTAACAAAGAGAAAAAAGAGAAGGAAAAACTCAAGATTGAAAATCCTGCTCCTAATAAAGAAAATCCATGGCTTTCATAGTTAGATCTTTATAGACTTTATCTAACAATTATGCTGATGAGGATATTGATGAAGAGTCAAATTCTAAGAAAGATTGGAAAGAAGGTTATAAATCTGTATACAATGATTGTGTGAAACTAACAAGAAATTAATAAAGTTAAAAGCTTCAAAAAATAAATTATGTCTCTTGAGAAAGAATTAGTAGAAACATTTACTAAGGCCAATCTCTTGGAAGGCCAAAATGATTCTATAACTGATAAGTTGACTACTGAGAGTCAAAATTATGAACAAGAGGTTGAGACCTTAAGGGGCTGTTTGTTAATTTAACTGGGAGATTGAAGTGAAGTGAATGAACATTTCAAAAGATAAAAACATAAGACCCCGAACTCAAGAACTAGGGATTAAGGTGGATTCCTAGGTGCAACACACGTAACCCATGACAATCCATGGTATGTCAAGACACACACAAACTGCTATAAGGGTGATTTCATAGGTACGTGTGAGGAATATCTGTAAACTCGTAATAATCATTTTGCACAATTAAGAGGAAACCTGGAGAATTCACCTGTAATTATCATAGGCATTGATAAAGCATTCATTTATTAACATACTAAAGTTCTTATGTCGCCAATCAACAGGCGAATGATATACAAAAGATAGATAAACATATACAAATAAAAAATAACATGTCTATCAATCAGTGACTCTAAAATTGCATGATAATAATGGCATGATCTAAACATAACTAAAACCTAAGCAAACCCAAAATGAAACCCTTTGACGCACTACGTAGGATGATTACCAGAAGACATCATCCTCATTTCATTCATCTACAACTCAAGGTACCGTTGAAGTTCCCTCCAAGGCCGCATCGACTATCGTGTTGGCATTGGATTTAGTACCTGTAACACCAAGGGTAGCACTGTTAACACAACGGTTAAGCAAATATAAGGATATATAAGACTATCATGATGTATTAATTGAATAAAAAATATATTAATTAAAAGAAAGCAATAGTGGAAGTTAAGCATGTTGTGCACGTGGATAAGCATAAGTAACGAATCATAAATAGAGATTCAATAGCATACAATAGCATACTAGTTGGCCTACACATGGCTATCTTTTTTCTAGAAAGAGAGCATATCGTACGGTGGGAAATCACTAGCGATCGAACCAAGACCATCTAGCTACCCTAAGAGCACCGACTAACTCTTCATATAACTACTGCAATAATGAACATATTAAATACTCTCATTCGGTCCTTTGAACCTTCTATGGGTACAAGCTAAGTGGTGCCGACTCAGTGGTCTCAAGTTCGATCAGAATTCATACTTTCACACTTGTCATACATAGCAATCAACTCATTCTTATACAGAAACATATATCGGTCTTGAGGTTGTATTTAATCATAAAAATCAAAATTAAACATAGTAACTAAAAATCAAACAATATATACTTAAATGAGCTATTAGAGTCAAACGCCCTCAACCTTAGTTAACCCTATCTTGGCTCACGAGCTCACGCTTAGTAGAAGCTCCGTCTCCGATTTTACCTTAAGGTTTACTAGAAAGAATGGGTACATGACTAAATCATGTTGAGGGCAAGGATTGCGTAAACAATATGAATGCATTTAGATTGAGTGGTTAATAAAGATGTTTACTAGCAAACCCTAGCTAAGATAATCCGTGTTTCATTAACCATTCAATACAGCATATTCATAAAACATCCGGTGTCAATGTATTACCAAAATCTTAGTGTTACATTGTATAGGCAATAGACACCACTTTTTATGCCAACACCCATCACGTGGCGTCTAGAAACAAGCAGAAAATCAAAAAAGGATGAATGACAGCTGTACACTCTTCCTCCTTAGTATTGGAATACCATTGGCCTAGTTTGTTTAAGGCAAAGGTACAACTTCTAAGCCCCTACATAATCTTTGGAAGTCCCTAATTTTGCCTAATTTTTCTGTATTCCTACGGCTTAGCCATGGGTAGGCCACGGCTTAGCCGTGTTTCACAAAAATGTTCCCGCAGTTACAGTTCAACTGTGGTTTAGCCAACGATTTAGCCATAGATAATCTACGACTTGGCCTCGGTTTAGCTACGGCTTAGCTGTAATATATTTTACTGCTTATCCGTAAGGTTAATCGTAGAAGAAAAATCCCTGACTCTTCGTTTTTGGTCTCTGGAAAGCTAGCCATAGAGTTCTTATGGCTTCGTCATAAACTGTAGAATTTTTGAAGCTATTTCAGTACAAAAATCTCTCCTTCACCCATAACAATGGGATTCCATTTTCATGTCTACATTTCAATCCATGGTAGTGGTTCTTACTCAATTCAACATCTAGCACTTGCAATCCAAATTTCACCATTTATTCAATTCATTCCATTATGCTTTTGAGACAAGAATTAGATAAGGCTATAACTTGGCTTTAGATAATTCATCAAAAATCAGCACAATAAATCATGCATGTAGTAAATATATATATATATATACTTGCTTTATCTCAGTGCTTTACCCAAATCAAACCTTTTCCTTGGGTTGATGATGGAAAATGCCTTAACAGAAAATAATCTAAGACATGCAAAGACATGTAATTAGTGAAATAGGTATGAGATGCATGCATGTCACCAAATTAAGTCTCCTTAACTCTATTAAATCCAAAGAATTGAAATGAGAGCTATCCCTTACCTTAAAGAGCTGTAGATTGAAGAAGAGGAAGAATGAGAAGATGGAATTATGAGTTCCATAGGTAAAAGGTGACCAAGAAGTTGGTGGGGAAGACAATGGGAGCTTTGGCTCTAACATGCAACAGCTCTAAGCTTCAGATTTGATTAGAAGAAGAGTGAAAGAGAAGCAAAAGATGGAGCTCCAGCAGATCTCAAGAGAGTGAAGAGGGGAATGAGCTGTTAAGTGGGTTTTAAATCCAGATTTTTTGGAATTTGCAAGCATGTCACTTAGTTTATGGAATTTACAGTTTAAGGAATTTGGACTTCAATTGGGCCAAGATGGTTCCGAATTGAACAATGCCAAATATGAAAGTCAACTCACAAAATAAAATACACATGATGAAATTAATATGGTGCCAAGATGACGCAAAGCCATACAACTTTAAATTACAAGAAGGTACATCTTAACCACTTATCCCAAAACCTTAAAGCGTCAGGAAGTGCTGCAACAATTTACTTATGGCCTTCCTCCAAGTCCGGGTACTCCGAGCTAAGGACAGTGCACACCGTTGCCGAAACGCGTGTGCCCGCACTGTTGGATATTATGTGCGGCCTATCCACCCACCACGCTTCGCGGAGCGCGGGACTTGATACCGTGACCTCTAGGCTCTGATACCATTTTCAACGTCTTAACCATTTATCCCAAAACCTTAAGGCGTCAGGAAGGGCCGCAACAATTTACCTATGGCCTTCCTCCAGGTCCGATTACTTCGAGCTAAGGACAGTGCACGCCGTTGCCGAAACGCGTGTGCCTGCACTGTTGGATATTATGTGCGGCCTATCCACCTGGGACTACCTAAGTAAAGTTCAAACCTAACCCAGCTACCTATCCATGACCCAAACCCCAAGGGTTTGAGTTGAACTACTATAAACTATGCCTTAATTAGAGTAAACAAATATTAATTATAGTAAATTAGGATTAATTCGTGTTTGAAACTTACAGGTTAAATCAATCCAATAATGAAATTTTGTTTTTTAGTGAAGAGAGAATGTAACATTTTGACTTTTTGTGTTAAAAGTAGATAACTTTTTATCAGTGAATGAGATGAAAAGATAGCTTTTTGACTTTTTGGTATAAAAAGGTAAAAGAATTTTTTTGAAATATGGTATTTTGATTTAACTCTTTTAGTGTATTATGTCTTGAAATGAAAAATGTCTTTAACTTTACTCTGAAGTGGAATTCTCAAATATGCCCTAAAGGAAGAGTTGAAGAGTTGCCAAGATGAAAAAAAAAATTGAATTGCAAACTAAAAAAGGTGTTGTTTGAGCTTGATTCTACAAAGGCTTTTTTAAATAAGATGAACACTAGTTCGAACATTATTAAAAACATCTAGTGCAATCAGAAATGACTATTGACACATGTGGTCTCGGATATGTTAATAGTGCATCTACTTCAAAGATTAAAGGTAAAACTACTTTTGTTAAAAGTTTTGCTTCAAATTTTTTTACACCAACTGCTCTACATGCTGCATGCACAAATAACGTACTGAGTAGTTTAAAGAAGAAGAATGTATCACGTTCTGTATGTACATCTACTTGTCATCATTATGAAATTAAAAGACACATTCGTACCCATTACAATAAGTTAAGAAGTCTACCAAAGACCAAACAATGGCGGAAGAATTTTTCTCCACCCAAGGCTGCGGTAATATCGGTCAAAAAGTCTGATATATCAAAAGAAGTTGCTCATACTGTATTGAAAGCTCAAAGATCAAGCTCCATGCAAAAAAATTCTGATCAAGAAGATCAAGTTCCCACCCCTGACGCTACTACGAAGATACAATTAAGGGGGAGTCACAATTAAGGGGAAGATATGCTGAAACCTGATTGATAGATATGCTGCATGTTTATCAATTTCTTTGTCAATTATGGATTAAAAAAAGGAGAATAAGGTATTCAAGGGAAAATATGAAGATTTAAGGTGCTAAAGATACAAATTATCAATTAATAATTGGTATAGACATGTATTCTATGCGTTTTGAAAAAATTCAATGTATTTTGAGTTTTTATTTTGTGAAGAATATTTGTGTCTCCAGAGAGTTTTGTACATGAATTACCATTGGGAGAGATTGTTAGAATTTTTATATGTTAGCTAATTCATAGGTTAGATAAAATTCTAAGTTCATTATATTATAGTTTATATTTTTTATAGAAAAAATATGGTTTGTATCACTAATGATCCTTTAAAAATGCATATTTTCATATATATTTTAAACCATTTTAATGACTTATTGAGTCAAAAGAGCCTCATTTAGTGTGTTTTAGTGGTTTCAAGCATTTTAAATTCATTTTAGTGCATTTCGACATTATTTGCTTCAAAATTTCACTTCATCATCATTAGTTCATTCACATAAAATCATGAAAAATAGTGTGCATTTTTACTATCATTTTATGAGAGATGGGGCCACAGTCATGCATTTATGATATTAGGGTTAAACTTATCTTTTTATATGAATTCACATTTATTTTTGTTGGAAATTGATGATATGAGTCCCATTTTCCAAGAATTGAAGCAAAGAAATCGTTTTCAAAGAAAAGGAGAGAAGAATTGAACAAATGAAAGAAATTGGAAGAAAAATGCAAAAGTTGGCTTCATGGTCCCACACACATACATTTGTGTGGGGTACACATGTGGGACATCTAAGATGGGGTCCATTTATTTATTGCACATTTTCAAGATATTTTTCAAGAGAATTTAAAGAGTATCTCATAAAAGATGGAAAAAGGAAAGCCATATAGATAGAAGTTATTCTTTGAGAAGGAGAAAATTTGAAAAAACAAAATTATATCCAAGATATTCCACGCCTAAAAGATTATTTGGATTAGATTTTAGCTAAAAAAGAAAGAATAAAAAATCTAAAGAAATAATCTAAAAAATTTATATGAGTTTAGAGCAAACAATGAGCATTTTCTAAAGAAGGAAAGTTGACAAAACAAGAGATAAAAAAAGAAAGTTTTACACCTCGTTTGGGCCATGTTTGATTCTAAGAGAGGATTCTTATCCCTAACTTATCTTTCTAAAGAACTCAATGCAAGATGGCAAAAACAAAGAAGGAAAGAAGAAACAAAAAAGGACTTCCAAATAAAGAAAAATATTCCAGCAATAAGTCACTCCTAAAGCCTTGTATGGAGCCCCTTTTTTTTTTCAATTTTAATCAAATCAAGTTTGAGAAGGAGTAGGACTTAAAAAGGTATAAATAGGGTACCCTTCTAACATTCCAAGGCATGAAAGAAGAGACCTCCTCTCTCTAGCTCTCTCTCTCCACTCTCTCCATATCTTTCTACTCCATAATTTCTCTATTTAAGAAAGCTCTTTCCAACTTAAAGCTTCTACTAAAAGAGGATCTTTCATCCTAAATCATGTAATATTTTTTTTCTTTACTCTCTATCTTTATGTAAAAACATTCAAATCTAATAAAAGTGTGTATTTTTGTTTCCTTTATTTATATCTTTTACTTCTTTGATAATGAATACTTGATGTTTGTTTTTAACCTTGTTGCTCTTGAACTGACAACCCAAAGAAGCCTAAGAACATGATTTCAGTAAACATAATTTAAGATAAAAGAAGAATTTAGGAAAAGAAACAATAAAATGATACACTTCCACACATTTAAATTACCTGTTTTCCACACATTTAAATTTCTTGTTTTCCACACATTTAAATTACCGCCTCACTACACATTTAAATTCCCACAATTTTTCTGTTTATTTTAATGTTTTTTGTATTTAATGTTTTGTTTTATACATAGTTTAATAGATAAAGGTGTTGTCATAGCATGCATCACTTATTGGTGAGTTTCTTAACATAAGTAAGGCGCAAAAATAACTAAGCTTCAGAATTATTTGACTGAAGTTAAAATTCAAATCTGATGATCTCTTTTGGATTACCAACGTTAGTTTATGTTGAAAACAATTTCTATTAAAAATCTAAAAATTATATGTTTGGTTTACATGTTTGTTGTTGGTTCAGTTGTGATACCTAAAAAGTATTAAAACATATGAGTCGGAGAAGAATTTTGAACATGTTTCAGATCTGAAATCTGAGTTACAGCACTTACAATTCAGAAATCATGCAACATTGTATTGGTGCCTACACATATCAACTTCTCATGCATTCACGCATTGTTTAAATTGGAAAGTTCATGGACCATAAATATTGTTAAAAGTACCTTTAGAAAACTGAGATATCATCTCAATTATGCTAAAAAAAACTTTAGTTTCAAACATGAAAACAGTCCAAGAATAGCTCACCTATGCAGTAAAATTCTGCACGGCAGAATTTTTGTAACTAGTTCATTCATTCATGCATATTTTCTTTGTTTTTCAATCTTTTTATTTGCTATTTTTTTATTGAATTCATGCATTCATTAACTACATTCTTCGGCTGTTAAATTTAGATTAGGTTTGCATTAGGTTAGATTCATATTTTTGTTAACTTTTGCGTATCATTTAAATTTCTACATTTTTTTTATGGTATGCATTGTTTTGCATTGTTGATTTATTTTATTTTTTTTCACTTTCTAATTTTGATTTTTATTTTATTAGAAGTTCTAACCTGTATGTTATCTAGTAGTAACTTAGTTTTTTTTTTCAGGAAGTTTTAGATTTAGGAGTTTTAGTTTTAGTAAGTTTCTTTTATTATAATTAATTTAATTTTAAAAAGTAGGAATGGTGGTTGTAATTTTTAGCTTTTAGGTTAGTTTTAGATTTTTATTCAAGGCATGTACAAGTTGAAAACATCTTAAAAACAAATGCTCCATGTGGATCGACCTGATATAACCAGTTTTATTATTACATCCCGACTCTGCATTTGGAGTTGACGATCAGTCACCAAATGAGCTGAAGACAACAATTGAAGAAATTCCTGAAAAACACTATCCGATCGATCAAATAAGGTCGATCGATCAAACATGGAGAAGGTTACATTTAAACAGGGCTGATTGAAAATTTTGTTAGACGGTAGCTTTATCCGATAGCGAATAATGGCAGAAAACCACTGACCTACCCTGATTTATTTCCTATTTGTGCCGAAATTAGTAAGTTGTGTTCTACTTGGAGTATTATTATAAAGCACAAATTATGAGTTATTTAAAATGTTTTTCTCGTAACCCTATGGCACCTTTCTTATTATTTTGAATCCAAAAGATCTTATTAAGAGATCCTTTCTTCTCTAGAGCATTTATTAGAGAAAAAAGTACTACTATGAGTTCTAGAGACTCTTGCCTTTTTCATCTCTTATTGAAGATTGTATGAGGAGTCAAGTAAGATTTAGATCTATTGCAAAGAATGGGAGGCAGTTGTGACAGTGCGTATCTATATAAAAAGAATCATAGGCTTTAGATTACATGAGATTCAGATAAGAGTTGAAGTATATCATCTTTTAACTGCAAAATTCATAAGTTTGAACTCGTAGTTTTTTTCCTCTTTGAATTCACGTAAAAACTATATCATTTTGTGGTGATTGCTTATTTAATTTATTTTTATTTTCTATTCCATATTGTATGTATATTTACAATCTAGAGATTATATACTTGAGAGCATCTCTAAAACCCTCAGGCTTAAACCTCTTAAAATCTTACATCCCTTGACCAGCGTCAGAAATTAGCAATACCCGAGTTAGATGCTGATTTAGGACGGTTTACTAGAGTTCGATCAATCTCGATCCAAAACAAGTTAGATGCCGATTTAGAACGGTTTACTAGAGTTCGATCAATCCCAATCCAAAGTCTCATAGGTTCACAGATAAAGTTTTTATTGGGAGATTCGCCCATGATCTTAACCACATACCTAGTCCGACATGGATCCCACAGCAAGGAGGCCACGTGATTTCTTCATATAAAAGCTTTGTTGAGTTTAAGTTCTCATATTGCGGCTTCCCCATGTCAGAGCTAGACATGGGGCTATGACAGCCCTAGGCTAAAATCAGCTCGATAGCCTTTCATTGCTTTGTCGTAGATCATATTGATTTAAAAAATGAATGCTTTTGAAAATGCTTCTTGACGGTCAAGGTTACATAGATCGCTACACCACCCTGTGAACCATGATTTGGGTCATTGTGATCTGCATCATGGGTCGGTTCAGTTTGGGCCGCAATAATAGACTATATCACCATGATTTTGTTTCAAGATACAATTCATCAATAGGTAGAATTCGTGAACTACCTAAAATCTAGCGAAAATTTTCATGATCTACCATCCAGATTGCTAATTGTATCGAATTTGGGACATCAGGCAATCATATCAATCACTTAAAACATCAAATCTAATACTTAGCTCCACTAGTAAATTTATATATACATCTGTAGTTAATCATTCTATTTATAGTGTTAATCAATCTAAATGAGTCATCTCATCAAACCTCTTAACAAACCAAGACCATGACCTATGAACCACGAACCGTGAATAATGATCCAGTTGTTCAGCCAACCGTCTTCAATACCCATCCTTTCCAGTTTCCAGTGAAGGTATCACCTTTTCAACAGAATAAGATGTTACCTGTTGTTCACACCAGTGATGGACGCTGAGAGGACATGTGTAAAAGTAAAACTGAGGGGGTCATATATTAAAAAAAAAAAAAAAAAACACCACCGTCAAGGTTCCAAAAAATCATGTGTGGGGTAGTGGGGGATATGGTCACCCCCTGGTTAACATCATTATGACGATTTGATGACATAGGATTTATTTTAAAGAAATAATTGCTTACCTTTGCAGTGTTTGGACTAGATTATGTGTGATTATTTTTAACCACAATTTTTTTTCTTTTTTTTTTCTTTTTTCTTTTTTCTTTTTGACGTTGTACTCGTGCTTTCAAACATACATGTGACATACTATTTGTCTCCAACCAGTTGCGTAAAAGACAATACTATTGTTATTCAAAATTATAAATAAATATATATGAACAATATTCATATGCATACCTCCCTCACCATTTTGGTGGGGGACAGTATCTCTCGTCAAAATAGTGAAGGATATATACACACTATATACATATATATAAATATATAACTATATATATATAAACTTGACATTGAGCTTAAGCCTATTTCTCAAGCCAATATGTCTAGTCTGACTCAATTCAGATCAGCTAACTCAGGCAAAGCTTAACCTAGACAAACCTTGCCTTGTTTAAGCTTATCCCGAATACCTACATTTATAATACCATTTATACATGCATAAATATATATTTCCTTGCTTATATGCCCTTATCCTACAAAGTGGCACTGGCACTCAAATTACCTATATTCTTAGCATTTACTCACGTCTACCGCCAATCATCTAAGCTCAAGCACAAGAACGAATTGGTAATTTGAACTTAATTACTAGATTACCAACATGCAATTCACAATTTAGGACTGGATCCACGCAATGCTAAACTCAAACTGCCCTAGTTTCACCCTTATAGACATCACTAAAACATATAGGTCTACTCATTTAAAACTCAATTAATTCACCTTGATAGATAAGGGCAGACCTACAGTGCAACACCATATTAAGTTGATAAGTGGAGACCACCTTTAGAAAAATTCAAACCATTGCATGGCCTAACACCCTTTGCAACGAGCTATATATAATTTTTTTCTCTCAAATCAAAAAAGATGAACTATTGAAACTCCGTGGAGTTACTATTCAGAAAAATGAATTGCTCAAACTAGTCTTGAACGAAGTTGACAAAAAAAACTCATTCAAAAGCAGCCTAGTTACTTAATTCGGTTTGGTTTTAAGGGTCCTTTTTTTTATCCAGCCAAGGTGTGGGGTAGCAGAATCCGTGAAAAGAAGCAAAGAAAGTCATTGTCCTCAAACCAATAACATAACCTTGAATCCATAAGGAAGAGCTAGGTAAATCAAGAGAACTTGGAATTCGTAATATCTTCTTAAAAGAAGCATTACAACAACTTATGTAGCACCCAAAATTACTCTGAACCTCTTGGACCAACTCTAAATTACTTTCTAAGAAATTCTGTTGAAACTCAAACTCAACTGAAAAACCAAACCTAAAATACGTAAAACAAAAACTTGCACACAAAAATTATGTTTTAACCTTTGAAATGGCTTAATTTTGGTTTTGAAAACTCCAATCATCTTCAATAGTGGTTTGGATGTAGAACATGTTGATAGCTTCCAAACAAATTATAAGGATTTTAGTATGTTGGCAAATTCATGGTTCAGAGAAAACCCTAATTCTAGTTAAAATTGTATTTCTATTTATTTTAGACTAGAGGTTTGAAGAGGTTAAACAGTTCTAGAAGAGCTAGAATAAAGACATTTGGATTAAAAAGTCATATTTCACAAACTGAACATCAGATATAGGAAAACGACTTACCTTTGAAAATCTCGTTTTGAGTAAATATCGAAGGCTTCAAGATTGTGACAATCGAATCTGAAATAACAAAGTTATAGCCTCAGAAAGTTTGCAGAATTTGTGCAATCCAAAATTATGAAATTGTCATTGCTCAAATTTCTAATTCTATTTGAAATAGGATTTTCCTGTTTTGTGCCAATTTCTATCCTGGTTGGATTACTATTATGGGAACGAAATTGGCCTTAAGGGATCCATCTCCATATTCTAAATTGAGAGTACACATTGGAGATTTCTTTTTTCTCTAGAGCATTCATTGGGAGTTTGTGCTGAAGTTGTTGAGTTCTGAAAGTATTGCTTCTACTTTTTTGTAAAAAATTATCTTTTCTTTTGTAGAAGGTTGTTTGTCTTAAGTGACTTCAAGGCATGTTGATCAAGTTTAAAGAAGGTGAACGGCATGTGCGTCAGCAAGAAGAACTTTTGTCTTTTAGGTTATGTTTAACTAGACAAGGGTAGTAAGTAGATCTTACAAACCTCTCTTACATAGTGCTTGATCTGAATTTGGACCAGTGTTAGGTCCCGTGGTTTTTTCCTATTTTGGTTTTCCATGTAAAAATGCCTGTCTATCTCTTGTGGTGATTTCTTTTTAACTTAGTTTAATTAGTTGTTTATCTATATACTAGAAATCTGTGTTGGGACCTTAACTTGTGTTAAGGTTAGAAGTCTTTCAAGTTGTATCAGTGCAGGTCACACTGATCTATTGTGTGAATCAATCAAAAGATTTGAATGAAATTCAGCCGCAAAAACATATCAAACATCAAGCCATCAATTCTAAAAGATGAGAAGTTTGGCTTAATTATGCACAAATCTAAGAAAAAAAAACTCTACAAAGAAAAACCATAGATTTATTCAATGTTTTGAATACCAAGGTATGGTCATGTTGCTTCTCAATATGCCAATAGAAAGTTGAAGAAAAAGGGCAATGTTATATAGCAATGTGTAATGATGATTTTAAAGATGTAGAAAATCCACCTTCTAACACTACTAGTGCCAAGTATGTTGCGTTCATAGCTAAATCTCCACAGATTACATTTGACAACAGTTCTAGTTCTAATAATGATAATGATGGCTCTTTTAATGATATGCCACAATCTAAACAGGAGTTGATGGAAGCACATGATAAATTATGAAAAAATTGTAGAAGAATAGCACTAGTTAATAATGTCTTGGAACTGGAACTGAAATTCGAGTCTGCTGGAAAGGAGATCACTACCCTCAAGAAAGAATTGAAAGAAGCACTTGCTCAAGTACGTCTCTTGGACTGTCAGAAAAATACTATTGATGATTCAACCTCTAAATTACTAAACGATGATTTTAATAAGTCTGAATAAGAAATTGAATCCTTGAAAGAAGAGTTGAATAGTTGCAAAAAAGATAAAGATGGTTTGAATGGAAAATTGAAGATGGCTATGTCAGAGTTGACAGTTGCAAAAGCTTCATTGACCAAAATGAACACTAGCTCGAAGAAACTTGATAACATCTTATACAATCAGAAAGTAGATACTGACAAACTTGGTCTTAGATTTATCAACAATGCATTTACTTCGAAGACCAAAGGTAAATTTATCTCTGTCAAATATTCTACTTTGATTTCTAAGGCACCCATTACTTTACATGCTGCACAAGCAAATCATGTTGGGAGTACATCCAAGAAAAATGTGTCACGTTATACATCTAAACCCACATGTCACCATTGTAAAATCAAAGGACACATTCATCTCCATTGCAACAAGCTGAAATGTTTACCAAGAAATAAGCGATGGATGAAGCAATTGTCTCCACCCAAGATCAAGATAAAAGTTGTTTGGGTCAAAAAGTCTGATTTACCTACTGAATTAGTATACACTATGATGAATGTTTCAAATTTGCAAGTATGGGTATAAAAATCTAAAGCACCATGATCAAGAAGAATAAGCTCCCACCCCTAGTGCTGAAAAGAAAATAACATTAAAAAGGAGTCACAATTGAAGGAGATCTACTGCTGGATTTTGATTGACAGATATGCTATATGTTAACATCATTATCTTTGTCAGTTATGGACAACAAAAGAAAGAATAAGAAATTCAGGGGGTGATATGAATATTTTAATATTCAGAGCTATTGAAGATACATGGTATTCAATTAGTAAGGTACAATGCAGAAAATTAAAATATTTGGAAACAGATGGAGACAATACAGATCTACAAGTGATGAATGGTATATTTTTATTTTGTTGAAAATTCAATGTATTTTGGGTTTTGTTTCAAATAGATCAGATTATATTGTTCAAAAGAATGTTGTCCATGAATTGCCAAAAGGGAAGATTGTAACGATTTTACTATGTTGGCAAATTCATGGTTTAGACAAAATTCTAATTCTAGTCAAAGTTATATTTCTATTTATTTTAGTCTAGAAATTTGAATATGTTAAAGAGTTCCAGAAGGGGTAGAATGAAGGTATTTGGATTAAAAAGTAATATCTTACAAACCAAAAGTTAGATATAAACAAAAGACCTACCGTTAGAAAGCTCGTTTTGAGTAAATATCCGTAGGTTCTAAGATTGTGTCAATTGGATCTGAAACGACAAAGTTATGCCCCCGAAAAGTTTATAGAATTTGTACTGTCTGAAATTATGAAATTACCATTGCACAAATTTTTATTTATATTTGAAGTAGGACTTTCCTCTTTTGTTCCAATTCCTATCTTGATTGGATTACCATCATGAGCATGAAATTAGCCTTAAGGGATTCATCTCCCTATTCTAAGTTGAAAATATACATTGGAGATTTCTTTCTTCTTTAAAGCATTCATTGGAAAGCTGTGCTGAAGTTGTTAAATGCTATCTTCTCTCTTATAAAAGATTATCTGTCTTGAGTGGCTTCAAGGCATGTTAGATTAAGTTTGAAGAAAGTAAACAGCGTGTGTATGGCAAGAAGAACTTCTATCCTTTATGTTGTGTTCAATTGGACAAAGATAGTAAGTTGATCTTGTAACCTCTTTTGCATAGTGCTTAATCTGAATTTGGACCAGTATTAGGTCCCGTAGTTTTTCCTCGTTTGGGTTTCCACGTAAAATTACTTGTCTATCTCTTGTTGTGATTGCTTTATGACTTAGATTAATTGATTGTTTATCTACATATAGAAATTTGTGCTGGGACCTTAACTTATGTCAAGGTTAGAAGTCTTTCACAAACGATTATGGATCTTGTGACAATACTTAGATTAAAAGTTATGATCATTTGAAGTTGACACCATCAGTTAAGCTTTCCCACTTGACTCAAGAATAGTTCCGCAACTTGCTCTACATCAAGTTAGGTAAACACTTGAGAGGCCAACACAAAAATGAAACCCAGCACACGTTGGGGAGAAAACCAACCAGCACAGCCATCATAGAGGACTCAAGGATCGCACTCTAACAAGGTAGATGAGAACGGGGCTCCAAACCAGTGGATTCTATTACCTATTTGCTGTTCTCTTTTAAGTTGAATCCAATTTTTGGATCTTTAAGCACTTGTCCCACTCGTGCAAACGAAACCGTACTTACGTTAGGTGAAGCTCGATCAGAACCAAAAATTCATCGGAGTTTTTGTAGAGACAAAAAGTCGAAAGAACCAGAGGATGGTCTTGACAAAGTAATGAGTAAAAACTAAGAAAGCAACTTTGCATGGCAACAATATTACCAGACAACTTCCTCAATTTCATATTTCTTGTTTGTGTGTTTCCCTTTCATTGAACCAGTGACGCCTTTTATTTGAGACTTCAGAGACACCTTGTCTTTTCAAATCAATTGCATTGCGGCCATTGAGCAAAAGAAAGCCGACGCTTGTTAGAGCGGAGAACATTCCTTCTGCAAAGTCAATTTTGGTGATCGGTTGGCATAGTCAATTCACACGTTGCTTTGCGTTGATAAATGTGATATTTTCTAGTTATTTTAAAAAACATACGAGACATAGAAATCAATTCATCAATATAATGACTCCAAAAAGTTCACTTGTAAAAATGGAATCTCTCAAGTATAGTATAAAGTCTCCTGCGCTTTTTAACTTCCCTCACTAATAAGGGTTTGATTTTTGTGGGGAATGCATCGGAACAAGCCTGGATGGTTCATCGGCGAGGATAAACAAGTTCGTCAATGAGTGGGTGAGCTGGAGATCTGCTTCGGGTCAGGGAGGCGGATGAGCGAACAACAAGGGAAGACAATATTGAATTTTCTAGGCTAGCTATTACTACCAAAATCTCAAAGTGTTAGTAAAGGCAGTGAAAATATTTTGCAATATTCATCATCAGGTAGAGCCCATTTCTCAATAAATTGGACAATTGATAGAGAAGAAAACGGATAGGATGTTTGTACATGTCAAGGAAGAGGGGCAATGGAGGGAGAGGGAGTGGGAGAATGAGTGGGAGGAGGAGGCAAATGAGGTGGATGTAGTTGAACAGTAAAATCTTTTAGAAGATGAGATTGAACAGTTGAAACTATTGGCTGAAGGATCATTTCAAATCTGGATCTCTAGATTGCCATCCAAATACTACGCAACAGTAAAATAAACGAACTAACAAGTAAATCAATTAACCACATAAGAAGAAGACACAGATTTTTTAATATAAAAAACTTCAACCCGGTAAAAAATTACAAATCCACCAAGGATCAATATTAACCAATAGAGAATAGTTACAAGATATATTTACAACCCTTATCAAGTCACTCCTTCAACTTAAGGAACGAGTTTTTCTTGCACAACTCTTTATCACAACTTTCTTTTGCCATGCACTGCTCTCCGCTTGATCGTACCACACCTTAAATGCACAAAATGTTTTAATCTATTACAAGAGATGTAGAAGCAATAACCTCTAACCTAAAGGTTTAGTACAATCTCTCCAATGAAAGTTATAAATAGATAAGGTGATTTCCAATGTGTAATATCCACTTAAAATAATGAGATGTTTATCTTAAGGTCAAAAGAGAACCCATTTTTATAACTCATAATTTGTGTCCTAAAGAAATACTCCTTCTAAAATAAGAACTAAAAATTCTGGCACAAACCAAAAAGTGTTTTCGCACAAGTAATGGGTTTCTGTCCGTCAGGAGCTAGAGCGGAGAAGTAGGTGCTCGAGTGGACAAAACTTTCCACCTGGCAAAATTTGTCAGGTCCTCTCAAGCAGACAAAGCTTCTGTCCCGGCTTTATTCCTCAAGACTTCACTACAACTCTTCCGGTAATAAGAACAATTGTCCATTCTAAAAGAAATACAAAATTACAACGCAATGAACTCAGAGTTTTACCCAACTCATGAATTAGCCAATTATACAAAAAAAAAATAAAAACTTACATTGTTGGTGGGTAGGATTAGGCCGTTGGATCTTATTCTTGAAGAATATGCCATTGATGTTGGAAAGACAGAAGAAAAGAGGAGGAGGAAGACAAAATGGGGAATGGGTTTGGGGGGAGAGATTATGAGACGGTGAGCATAGATATCACTGATCATAAACTATATATCTAAAAAAAATAAAAAAATAGCCCAACAGACTACTCCAGACTTTAAATTTCCCTAGGGTTCTTTTTCTTCCACAAAGAGTCTAAAAGGACTTTATTTTTTTTGGGAACAACTCAAAAAAAAAAAAAAAACACAAACAAACAAACTTTAGAATCAACTGTAATAATATTTCGGAAACTCCCTGTTATCCAATAAAAACCTAAGATTCCTAATAATAACCCAAAATCCCCTACACGATTAGTTACAAACGCTTTTTGACAAGCATTTGCTGCAGTCGGTCGTGTGAACCAAAAACCTATTAATAAATACGAACACATTCCCACCAGTTCCCAAAAAATATGAATTTGTATCAAATTGGAACTAGTAACTAATCCCAACATGGAAGTATTGGAAAAACTCATATAAGCAAAAAATCTCAAATATCCTTGATCATGAGACATATAATTGTCACTATAAATAAGAACCATGATTCCAACAGTAGTGATTAGTATTGACATAATAGAAGTAAGTGGATCGATCAAGTGGCCGAACTCTAAAGAAAAATCAGTATTGATGGTCCAAGACCATAGATGTTGATAGGTAGAACTGCCATTTATCTGTTGAATAGACAGATCGGACGAAAAAACCATAACTATACTTAGCAATGAAACACTAGGAAAAGTCCACATACGACGAAGATTTTTTGTTGCGGTCGGAGCAAGCAGAATGCATCATTGGTAACAATATCCAGAAATTAGAAAATAAAAAGTTATAAATCAATAAGAAACTAATACAAATTTAAGGTTGTAGTTTTCAAAATTAAAAGATATAAGTTTTCTTTATACATTTAAAAAGATGTACCAAAAATAAAAAAGTTTAAAAAAATAATAAGAACAACAACAAAAAAGGACTCCGAGAACTTCTAGATTCACAAAAGATGAGAGGAAAAATAAAAGAGAAAAAAAAAAAGATACCGGTAATAGATGTTTATCATTACCAACTAGTATCATTTGATCTGGAGTCAGTATGCGATAACTCCAGTCCAACAATCAATTTGTGGGGCACTCCTTTGACATTCAAACTGCTCAAATTATTATTTGTCCCGAATTGGTACTGGGCCAACTTTCTTTCCAGTTCGAGTGTCATACACATGTCAAATTGATGATGTGTAAAATATGTAATTTAACTATTTTTTTTTCATTTAATTTTAATTAAATCTACCCATGATCAATTTGACTTGTCCCATTTGCAAACTATATACACTTATTGTGTTAAATATGTTGGGACAAATAAGGCCTCTTAAGCATATGCAGCCCAGGTCCAGACCACTTGATAAGTAGGGCAGAAAATCAGGCCCAGGTACAGCCTCCGAGTCCAGGCATGCACAGTCCAAATCTATCCTACTGCAGTCTAGGCTTGGTAAGGCTTGGCCTTAGCCCTGCCGTTAGAACTTAGAACAATAAAACCCATTCAAAGGACCAGGAAAATGAATATTCCAAATCAGTCCAAGTCACAAGGATAGTTCACTAGTTCTGAATCCTACTAGTGTCTCACTCATTATTCCTCTAAGTGGAAACTGTGAAACTCCACAACTGGGACACCAATAGAAAATCTAATAGCTCAAAATAAATGCCCTAACTACTTAGGAGATATCCCCAAATACTACCCTGGTAGGAATTGATCCCATCGTTAGATGGAGCATATAATTAGTGGCATGCTTAATGAATTTGATTACTGCTTGATAAGATTGCATTAATCACAACAATTTAGTACTTATTCTTACATAGTGAAGCCAATTTTTATTAGAGTAGAATTTTAAAAACCCTCATAAATCAGCAAGGCATCATTCATTTTGAGCAATTCTTTTTCTTTTTCTTTTTTTTTTTTATAGGGTTATACTCCTTCAACAAAGAAACTTGAGGTGATACACTTAAAAGGATCCGGGCTACCCGGACAGTGGGAGATCTCTAGTTATTTTTTACAAAAGTAAAAAGTAGTTAAATGAGATATTGTTAAATAAGGCAAGTTCAACAACATTGCAAATATCCAAAATACACTATTAAAGCATGATATTGTAATAAGATCATAGTGAATGAACATGAGGATTCCGGTTCGACAGCTTTATTCACTGAAGCCTGACTTGTCACAGCACAGCATCATCCCCAGTTCCTGTAGCCTCTCTCGGATGAAAGATTGTCCAAGCCTTACAAACCTGGACATTAGTGTTGGGCCAAATATACAAACCTGGACAGAGCGTACAGGCCTCGAAGTTGCGCCCCATGCAGCTCACTTATTTGATTAAATTGTGCTTTGGGCTGGGCCTTTCACATGAAGGCCCAGGACAGACCACGTAACTAACAGGCCAGAATTCACATCAAGGTTTAACGCTAGATGCATAGTCCAAAGCCTGCTTGTTCCATGCGAGGTTCGGCTCGATCCACAACTGGCCTCCTCAAGTCTCCATTGACAAATGGGCCCCAACTCAGATGGTATCATAGAATCTTCCATATAACATGCACATATTGTATAAAAAGGGATTTTTATGATTGTCACAATTTTTTTCATGGATTCAGGCTCAAACCCTTTACCCGGATGTGGGTCTAGACGTACTAAGTGTTTAGAGTGGGTGGACTCAGACCTGAGCAGTGGGGCCGTGTCAGAACTGAGATCGGACTACCCAACCGTACAAGGACTCAGGCCTTGACACAAGTGAGTTTGGTTACTCACAACCTTAAATTTATTCGAAAATGGTCAAATTAAGGATAAAACGGAGGTAAATTGTCTTAATCCCAGACCTCCAGGTGACCAATTGGGCTGGTCTGACCTGGCCCATGTAAAGCCCTACTGGCTAAAGAGTGGGACCCTCTAAATTCTCTCCATAACTCCAATTTGCACCATTGAATGTGGATCTGTCTATTGGGTGATGTAGGTGAATGATTCATCCCTTTCGAGAGTCAAGACATATGAAGCAGACATTCAAGATATTTTAACCATCCATTTGCAAGACATTAAGAAGACAGTAACAACCATCTTCACTCTAACTTCATCTAGAAATGAAACTTGGGTCCTATCCAAGTCAGAAATCTGATGTTTTAATGATGCGAAAGGGTTATTAGGTGGGTGGGTTTTGGGGTTCTTTTTTCTTTTTTCTTTCTTTTTTTTTTTTTATGTGTGTTCAACCGACGAAGCATTTTTGTTGAGGTAAAAGAAGTGATTGTTCAAGAATATGGGGTCCACATGTGGGGCTACAAAACTATATGCACACCCAACCATATTGAATGCCCCACATTGCTTTAAGTTGGCTTGGATTGCATTTCTGGACACTTTAGCATACTTGTTGACAAAAAGGGCTAATAAGATGGAGTAAAAGCAGTGATGAACATGTTTAGATAAAGAAAGTGGAGTAGAGAATTAAAGTTATAATATGGCTAGATAAAAAAAGTGGAGTGTAGAAGTAAAGTTATAATGTGACCTCATTTGCCGACTCTGAAATTTTTATTTTTAAACAACAAAATGGTGTCATTAACTATAGTGCTCTAAATTTTATGAGAAAACCATGTTTTACTTTAACAAACTTTATTTTTACTTGTTCGACATTTGACATTCACTTTATCTTTACTCCTCTGTGGGTGCAATTAAATATGCCCAACAATTAAAGAGATAAAAAGAGTAGGTACTTAGAGATTGAGATTTAGTTTGAATGTTTGAATTAGTAGTTTAAATTTGAATTATTATCTTCTTAAATGCTTTCTTATTTGTATAAATTGAAGGGTATCTCTTAATAAAGTCATGGGAGTTCCATCAATTCTAAGTTTTATAGTTTCTACATCATAGAAGAGTCATTACCCAACATGGCTCAATAACAATCTTACAATCAGGCCAACCATGGTCCTACCTCTGACAATGCCACAACAATCCCATTATCTTTTTTTCTTTCTTTCCTCAACAAAAATCAAGCATCCTCTGTTATACATGTATTTATCAAGCCTCTATTAAGGTGCATTGTTGAATGCTTGTAGAATAAATCACTATAAATTTGATCTAATAGGCCACTGATAACTCAAGTGGGATACAACAGTCATGAACTCAACAAATAAATAAAAGAGTTTCATGAACTATGGCCTTCAGAGTTTCCACAAAGACAAGTTGCTAAATAAAATTAGGCTCTCTACTTTGGGTGAGATAGTTATTGTAAAGAACACCACCTAGATTACTTATATATTTTTTTTAGTATCCTAGCCTTACGGGGTTAGGACTCCTAATCCTCTAGTGAGGAGAGGCACCTCAAATGAGGTTGGAGAGCCTTCTAGTGAGGAAGGAAGACCTCGGGTGAGAAAAAGTTTCTAACCAGATTTGAACCCTTGTTACCTTAGTAAGAACCAACACTCCTTACCACTAAGGTAAGAGACAGATCTTACCTAAATTAGTTAGAATGCAATTGAGGTTCGATAAAGGGTTTATGGTCCCTCCTTCCATACTATAGGAAGCCTTTACTTCAATAATGAGAGTGGATAGACATATAAGCCAAAAAAAAGATATGGGTCTATTAGCCAATTTTAAAACTCTTGAACCTTATCCAAGTAGATAGATATGATCTTAAATATAGCTTTAGTTTTTTTTTAATTTTTCCTTATTTTCTCTTTCTTTGTATACTTATGAACGGTTATGATCAAATCATCGTGAAACTTAAAGTTGAGATTGTAAACAAATATAGGGTTCACTGATGAACTTGTAGAGAATAGAACATAAGACTTTCGTTTGAAAATGGAGACTAAATTATTAGTAAGCAGTGAAAGAGGTTGGAACATATGGGGCCCACATCTTTAAAATCCAAGACCCATATGATGAGGTTCATGCACCATTAAGTTCCATTGGGGTGCATGAACATCCCTACTTTTAACTAGCTGGTTGATCTACTTTTAAATAGATCCAAGATTTCGAACTGGATGGTTGAACTTGAAGCCTCCATACAGTGTCAATGCCAAGTCTTTTGGGGATAAAGCAACAAGTATTGATTGATGTGCAATCTCAAAAGAAAGGTTTCAGGCGTTAAGAGGCAACAGCATCATTAGCTGCTTGGAAAGCATACTTGTACTTTTGTTACAAGGTGAACTCTTGGGAAACCAAGGGAAAGTATCTAGAGTATATATTTAGAGCAGATAGGTGTTGCAATCATTAGAATCAACTGAAACACTGATACACTTATACATGCCCAGTGGGACCTAGAGTTCAGTGCTGTACCAGAGTTCAAACACTAGGCCAAGTGAGAATTGACGCTCCTTACCAGTCCGGTAAGGAGTCATTTTCATTGATCAACAAGTAAAAAAAAAAAAAAAGAGCTTACAATGGACTCACATCAGGTGGAGAGAATTTTATCATAGAAAAGTGACATTTATTTTGTGGCCTGTGAATAATTTTAAGGCCATCTACATAGTAGACATGAGAAAAAAAAATAAAGAAAACCCCCCAACCCAAACCAAATAAAGATTATATTATTATTGTCATTGTCATTTTTCTTGGTGTGCCCACTCAAGATCATCAAGAAATTCTCATGATTTGGATTTGAGGTTCTTTTTTTTTTTTTTCCCTTGAGTGTGTCCCAGTTAAGGATCCTCACGAAATTATGTGTCAAAGAGCCCCTAGAGGATCCATATGTCAAACTCTATAAAAGAAGCTAACTTGTGATCGGATAAGGATCTGAATCCTCTTAGAATGTTTCACTCAAGCTCCTCATTAACGAAGAGAGTGGAACTCTATCGTCAAGCCTACTTATCAAAAAATAACTCAAAATGAAATCCTTTTCCCTTAGTGGATTGTCTCCAAAAATTATTATGCTAGATGTTGGCCTCACACTATGATTGAGCCTGGATTAATACCATGATTAACACAATTTTATGCATTATTAATTATACGTTTTAATCATATGTTCAATCTTAGGATAAGATAATTAAGTTTTTTTAACTAATCATTCATACCAAAATCTCAAGGTGTTTGTAAAGACTGTGAAAATACTCTTCAATATTCTCTATTGAGTGGAGCTCACTCCTTAATACTCCTCCTCAAGTGGAACCTAGTCTGTGTACTTTTAGGGATACATAGTTTTTTAGCCTTAAGTCGTATCTCCTGGGATCAACCTTGCGACTGGTTCGCTCTAATAACCTATTAAGTTTCTTTCGCTAACCATTCATATCAAAACCTTAAGGTGTTGAACTAAAATACTTTTCAATATTCCTTATTGTATGAAGCCCACTCCTCAATTAGGACTAGCCCATGTTGGAGCAAAATTTGAGAAAATTCATACAAGAGATGGTATTCATATTATGCGATTGATCATTAGTAAAATTCTAGATACATAACACTATCCACTAACATGCACCATATATTTAGTAAGGCCCCAAACGGTTTCGAAGCAGGGACCTCCAGCTCATTGCTGGACTTCCTAACCACTCGAACAATTTAAGTGTGTATACAATTTTATATTCCGTTTGTCACTTTCCAATTATTGAACACCCAAAGTATTCAAGCTTACCGGGAAATTATTTTAATGAAGAGAAGCAAATGACAAAAATGACCCTCTCAATTTTGCAAATTTCACTGTTCCTACAAAAGAAAAGACAAAATTGAGGAGGGGTCAAAAGTACAAAATGAAAATTATATCCTTATTAACTTTTAAATTTCATCATCTTTAACAAAACTAAAGAGAGAAAGTTGAGAAAGAGTAATTGCACAAGCCTAGGTCTACACCCCCATACGTACCAATGGGTTTTAAATTTTTTTACACCTTCATTTTCTCCTTCTCGTCTCCTCGGCACTATTGCAAACATCTTTATTGGAATAATATGGATGCAACTGAAACTTCTGGTTTTTTAAATTTGGAAATTTTGAGATATATTCAAAAATGTCTATAAAAATAAAAAAAAAATAAATATTAAATCTGATAAAGCGTGTCAATCCACTAACATATATCAATAGATAGGCAACTGCCTCTCGACAAACATAACCAAGGATCAATGACTTATATAACAACCTAAAACCGAACTTTTTCAAAATAGTATAAGTTACTAGAAATACTACAAAATCCCTAATTAACATAAATATCATTTTCACAAAATCTAAATTGATTTTTATTGCCTTCCATGAAGAATTCAAACATACTCAAAAATTCCTAAAATAAGCAAAAATCGAAAATTACTTCTATACAAAAATTCATTTTGACCTTTGAAATGGTCTTATTATGTCTTGAAAAATTACCATAAATAGTAAGTTTTGCATGAAATTTATGTTCCCATAGCATAAAGCTTGTCAATAACTTCAAAATGAGTAATTGTTTGTCCCAAAAACCCTAATTAAAAGTTATGGGCATTTGAAGTTGACAATATCCTTCCAGTTTTATTTCTTTCGATTCTCACATTTCAAAAAGTGTTCCACCACTTGTTTCCAATAAGCCCCTCCACTTTTGAAGAGCTTGCCCTCAAGTTGATTTTTGGATAAGCTGGTACTTTTGGGATAATACTCAAACAAGTAAGCTATCTTGAACATGAGAGAAATTGCCATATACGCAGTTTCTCGTTTATACTTGCTGGAAAACATGTTTTCTCAAATGGACCATCACTAAGTCTCCCTGTTGGAACACCTTCACACTCTTGTGCTTTGTCCGCATCTATTTTGTATTTTGCATTAGACTCTTCTCGTGGCCTCTTCATGCACTGCCTGGCTTTTTGTGTTACATTCTTCCAGTTGTTTCTTGACATTTGCATGCACAATATTAATTATATCGGCTACATGTTTTCTATTGTAACGCTCGTATATACCTAGGAGCTTGGCATATCCACCAAGTCTAATATACGCTTTGACACTTGACCATGAACTGTCACAAAAGGGAACTTTGCATTGACCTATTCACCATATTGTTGAAGGCAAATTTCTCCCAAAAGAGAAATCCAACTGCTTGGGGTTACCATCAGAAATATATGCAATAATCTTTTCTAGTATTTCGTTCATAACGTTTGTTTGTCCATCCATCTTCAGGTGTCACAAACTGATATTTTATAAGATGTGACAAATCTCCTTCATAATGTCCTCCAAAAGTGGCTAAAAAACTTCTTGTCACAATCCAAAGTGAAATATTGACACGCCATGCAATCTAGCTGACAACCTCCAAAAAGAATTGATTAGCTACATTAATAGAATTCATTGTTTTATTGTATGGGATGAAGTGGGCCATCTTTGAGTATATGTAAAACACTACAAATACAAAATCTATACCTTCTTGAGCTCGCAAAAGACCCAATAAATGATCCATAGACAGATCTTCCCATGAAGCTTCTGGCACTAACAGGGTGTAGACGCCTGTATTTTTTGCGACCAACGTTTTGCAACTTGACAAACAGTACATCTATTCACTAAATTTTTCACATTTATTTTTAACTGATGCCAATAGATTCTCTCCTCCATGGGAGTGATAATGTTCTCATGTCCCGTGTCCACCTAAATCACCTCTATGTAATTCTTTAATAACTTGTTCTCCCAATAAGCACCTCAGAATGCAAAATCAGTTCCCATGGAATAACACAAGCATTTATATGCAAATTTCCACCTAATTGTCCCACTCCCAGCTGACACCCGGCCAACTATCTTTAAAATCTTCATTTTCAACATACAACTCCTTATTCAAAGCCCTCAAATTCACTAGTCATACTAACTAACAAAGTTTCTCTCTTCAATGCA
The DNA here is from genome assembly GCA_037013555.1 of Sextonia rubra. NCBI lineage: Eukaryota > Viridiplantae > Streptophyta > Magnoliopsida > Laurales > Lauraceae > Sextonia > Sextonia rubra. The sequence goes on from JASUAD010000011.1 coordinate 17,614,251, forward strand.
TCTGCAACCTTATTCTGTTGGTCTGAATTGCTTCAGTATAAAAGTAAATTCGTACAAAAAAAAAAAAAAAAACCAATTCATCTAGCATGCATTCAATTCACATTAATTTGGCTATTAATGAATTTCAGAGCCTGATGATCTGTATATAGAACAAACTTCCTTTAAATCAAATAGTGCTTCCATTGTCGCAAACCCTAGACCATTTTATACAACTCCAATTCATATGTCAACCATTTTTTACGGGCTTAGCTCAAGTGCTCAACTTCTCACTATAGAAGGCAACTAGCTTGTCCTCTTGTGAAAGTACAACCTAGATTCTGACATATCAGGCACCACTCTCCACTTCAAATTTTGGAATCTTAAGACAGGAGCAGAAGCATCTTCTCCTTAACAAGCGCAAAGCTCTGCACAGCTTCTTTGGACCAAAAGAACTTTCCTTTTTCTTGCACTAAAGTAGGCACTACAATTGTGTTTATTCATAATAAATCTAGTGTAAAAAATTGCCAATTTGTGAAAGCTTCTCACTTCAGTGACTCTATTCCATGTCGAACACTCACTTATAGCTGTGATTCCTCATCTACTTTAATGTCCAATGTACCCACAACATAACTCAAATCAAAATACAAGGTCATCAGTCAAAAAGACGCACTGCACCAAATCTACATGAAGTTTATTGTGTCTCACCATTGAAAGCACCTCTGTAAGGTTATCAACAAGGTCCATCCCACTATGCCTGTAAACCAATGGTTCAAAATAATGGAAACCTACTAATAAATGAATAATTTTCTTTCTTCTGCAACTCATTTTTATGTTTAAGAACTTTCAAAGAAAAGAAACTATATGTACAAGCACATAAACAGGTCGGGCTCAGCGCAAGTCTATGGTGAGCCCAGAAACAGACCCAATACTTGAAGACCCAACTGCAACAAAGCCTGACTCAAAATCTAAAAGGTCGGAGGTAAGTGTATACAATTTTTATCCAGGCACTAGGTGTTGAACCTGGAACCGGCCTATTGCATAGGAGAGCAAGTACAATATGAGCTAAGAGCTATTATCAGTTCCAAATTTGTATGTACTTAGATATTTGGCAGTAAATATTTGAAAACTCATATCTCCTGGACCTGATTAACAATCAAGTCCAAGAAAAGGGTCCATACCTAGAATTTTTTAGTCTGATCCAGGGGTCCATTGCTAGGATTTTTCGGTCTGGTCCAATCCCCTTGGTCATGCTTGGTTAGGGTATTCTCAGGCCTTGAATCTGCTCCCTGAACCTGTTCAGTTGGATTCCGATCTCTGAAGCTCATTGATCCGATTAACCACGTGATATATGGGCTCCTACAAACCCCCGCCTATCTATAATTCAAGCCCTTTGATCAACAACCCTCAACTTCAAGAGTCCAAGTCAGGGTTGTATACAGGATGGCTAGATCTCAACTCACAATCCTCAACAACACTTGATACAGTGTTCAGGATGGCTAGATCTCTTAATCTAGGTTGTTTTCAGGATGCCATTGTCATCTAAAGTAGGGTCATCAGCATTGTTCCGTGTGAAAACACAATTCTTTTGTACGTCTTGAAAACCGGCCTTCAAGGCTTTTGTTTGTTTGCATGGAATTGAAAGCAATCAAAATCATTGTCTCGAGGCAGTACGGAAAGGAAACAAATTTCAGTTTAAGAGACCACAGCGAAGTGGAGCAGCCGCGACACAAAGTTCCTTACCTTAGCTGGATCTTGCTGGTGCCCCACTTCTTGGGCCCGCTGATATCGCACATGGCTACTCACATTACATCCTGAAACATGGCCTTGATGATCATGTATGGACCTTTACCTCTATTTCTACAATTTTAACCATTTTTAGGAATACATTTCTTAGAATTCAATTCCATGAAAATAGGGACCATAACAGAAGTGAAAGCTGCTTCAGTTCTCACTTTCAAGTGGTTAGAGTGACACTGGAACAGTGTATGCCGAATTGCATTTTATGAATTTCAAGAAAATTTTCATTTTCTTTAAAAAATAACACACACACACACACACACACACACACACACACACACACAGAGAGATAGCATTTTGCCAACCCATCACTAAGAAATTCAAGAGGTGAGAAGGAAAACCCAAAGTCATTGCAAATTTTACAATCCTATCAACCAATAAATATCTGTTCACATCTAAAACATCTTTATTTTCTTTTCATTTTTACATCTGTATAGAATGTATCCAAAAGGAAATGAAACCATTTGAACAAGAGGAATATAGAACCACCAATGGAAAAGAAAGGAATATCACCTGGATTACTACTACCTTAGGGAAGCCAACTATTGCCAGGCGAGTCCTTGTGAGCCGGTGCAAGCCCGGGCTTCAGCCAGTGATATGGCCATGGCCAGCATCATCTGCTCCTCAAAGCTCTCTGGCAGAATAGGTCCTACTCCAACCATATGGGGCTGAAGGATATTGCCACCCCCTTCGTTGAGCTCCACTGTAGCCTTCGCATCCACAACAGCATCTGAGCTGGCATCACTGGTCCCAGCCTCAATCATGGAAACATGATCCACAGCCCATCCACTTTCCTCCCTCGGAACAGACTCCCTGCTGTCTGACAAGACCTCTATCGGACTTTCAGGAGGATAATTCTCTGCCGATCTCTCATCTCCAATGGGTAGCCCACTAGACTGAGGCAGAGTGTCATACACTGGAACATTCCCAGCGGCACTAGTGGTGTTCCCCTCACCCATTTGCTGTCGCTCTGCCAGGGCAGCAATTGCACATGCAAGCCCACCAGAAGGAGATGATTCACCCGTTGTTACTGCCGGAGAGATGCCACGATCTTCCAAAACAGAATGTCCAGACGGCTTGCAATCACAACAAGCTATCTCGCTCTGCGTGCTATTCTCCTGTTCAAACATAATTTTGGATCAGCTGGAAATTGTTTTGGGGGAAATAACAAGATAAAAAAAAATGTTGCAGATATGAATTTATGGAATGACTTAAAAGATGGACCCTCAACAACACATTTTGGCAATGTGTTACATCAGTTAATTTGTTCTGACAAAAAAAATAAAATAAAATAAAGACATGTAACATCAGCTGTTTTGTTATCACATTAAAGGACCCCTTTGAATATCACCAATCATGACCTTGAGAAGAACTCAAGAATTTGACATATAACACTACACATTAGTTTGATACTGCTGTAAGCAATTTTATTTTATTTTATTTTATTTATTTATTTATTTATTATTTTTTGTTTAGTTTGCAATGGTGTAAAACTCTGCAGTTTGCCCACTGCCCACCAGCATGCAACAGACTTACATTAGTCCTTCACTAGGAAGAATGGAGAAGTCAAGTGATTTGATAGAAGTAAAGCAAAAGATCATGTTCTTTATGCAATCTCAGCAGTTTCAGAAAATAAAGACAATCCAATTTCCGGATATTAGCAATGGTACTTCACAGCCAATCAATGCAAGGAAATAGTCATCACTGATATCACTTCATGGTAGAAAGTTGGGCATTCCTGATATTAGCAACGGTACAGTACTTAGTAGCCAATCAATTTATGTTAGTAGTCATCACTGAAATCACTTCATGGTAGAAAGTTGGGTATTTCTGTCATTTGACTCCTTATTTATAAGGGAGGAGGACTGGAAATATGGAGAACTCAATCATCTGAAATCCACTCGACCAGAGTGATAGTGCAAAACCTAACAGTATCAGTGTTTATCAGATGAAAAAGATTGTTTAGGAAACTTTGGCCACTAATCCTAATACAGTATAGGATTTCATGTGTACTAGTGGAGTTGCCCATACAAGTCAAAAGAACTACGTTCATAGCTGAACTATCAACAAGCTAGCTTACGATGCATCAATTTATTTAGCTTCTTGAGAAGTAAATATTCAGAAACAGGGCCATATTATGTTAGTTATTATTCTTTACCAGTTCACTGAACAATTAAGATGTTTTTGTTGTATTCAAAACAAGGATATATTTGATCTCTGTCCTCACTCCCTAACATTAGTTACCGAGTCCATAATATATTGGTAGTTAATGAAAGAGATTAGAATCATCAGATAGTCAATCTTTATCATAATTCAGTGGTGATTTGGAACAGCAGAAACTCAAATATACAAGGTATGTCCGCCAAATATGTTAATTTATTAGTTTCCATTCACATTTGTTGTCAATAAGCCAAATTCACAGTAGTTACAATTCAAATATGACCACAGCATCTTAACTCTTTTTATCCCACTTGTCATAGCACTTCCGTCAAACACTAGAACAGAAAAAATTTGCATTTTCCAAATTCCTTCCTCTAGTTTCATTTTTTTAATTTCTTTGCATTCATCCTAAGATACCATCCGAAGTACAAAAATTGAAAGGCCCCTAATTAATAAACATGAAGCATTCTTTTCCAAATGACCCAACCAATGTACATCAAATAAAAACCTGACCCAATCATTGTGAACATCACCTGAATGGAAAGCCAGATTGCTTCCATGACCATTATGTCCTCAAGATCCATGTCAAATTCATTTTCCCTGCATTTCAGTCAGATTTGGCAAAAAGACCATGAGATAATTATAAAATTACAGAATTTTCAACATCAAATACATAAGCTCTAGATTTAAAAAAAAAATTGAATTTCCAACTTCGGATGCATTGAATTTTGAAAGTGAGCTGCAGAAAGAGGGGCAAAGGACCAACTCAATAGTTTTATAAAATCATTTTAGTTGCAGAAGTGTAAAATTAGAGAACACTACAACTGCCTGATTATGAACGAGAAGAGCAACGGATAAACCAATGTTAAAGGAGTAAACAAGAATCAAGTTGGTTCGTCAACATTTTCACATGCATATTATGCAAGTATAACGGAAGCCAAGTGACAGAAGGTTCTTGGGCACTTAACATATTTTCTAGGACCAGAAATTCATGCATCAGAAAAAGGAATATATAAATCACCACAAGTATATGCAAGCTCTCATTGACCAGGCTAATATACATTACTCCAACGTGATTGATACTGTGATGGCAAGGAAAAAATTGCGTATTGGCATAGTCGTTTGGATCACACACCCTCAAGAATGTAAAATTTTCTGCTAGCATGAATGTCAACCTTCAATGTTAAACTTGTCAGCTTGCCAAATATTCCAGATCTTCTCATCCTATGAGTATGAATAAAGGGTCAAATGAGTCTTTCTCATTTATTCTTTCTGAATTATGGAGTCCCTCTATAATTTACAAACATTCAAATTTTACCAATTAACTTTTATCAATGATTGCTCCAGATGCACCTGGATGTCTCATTTCGAGTCTAGGTGATGCAAAAGAGAAGGGAAGAATAACCAATGATTACTCTTCAAGCCAAAGCTTATAGACTAACACATTAACACTTATTGGCCGTAAACCAATAGACCTTCAGAACCAAAATAGAAAGAGAACAGTTTTCATTCATTCAATGTATTCGAAAGAAGAGAGCACATCCTCATACAATGTTTCTAGGGATTAAGAAAATCCCCGCACACGGTTGAGTTTATCATCATTCTAAATTTTAGTCACAACAGAGAAAAGCAAATTCCTTTGATTTGCTTTCTAATAAGATTCTAAGTAAGAACTTTAAAGGGAAGTAAATATCTACTTATTTACCAAGACAACACACTAGGTAAATCTTTATTGATTTGTCCACTCAACACCCATTCTTTATGGTGTTTAGTCTCAAACTTCCTGGCCATATACCCCTGAACAAAATGGTTCGGCTAAAAGAAAGAATTGGCATCTCCTTATAGAGAGACATGCTCTACTCATAGATGCATGTTCTAAATTCTTATTGGCTGAGTGTTGTTCTCATCACCTTCTATGTTATCAACCATTTATGCCTACTAATGTGTAAAATGGAAAGGCTAAGTTTAAGTTTTACAGCTATATAAACCAATGTTTATTATACCAACAAAGGTCTTCAGATGCATTTGCTTCATATTTGTTTCAACTTCCAAGGATTAAGACAGATAAACTAGATGCCAAAACTATCAAAGGTGTTTCTTAAGATACACAAGTTTTCAGAAAGGATACAGATGATATCATGGTATAAAATATCAGCCGTTACTGTTTCATAACAGCGGTTATGAAACAGTAACGGCCATGGCCATTACGATATTTTATGTATACCGGCTCCATTATAACACTGTCCAAAATATCGCCATAATGATATATCAACCGATATTTAACAGCCATGGCCATTACGATATTTTATGTATACCGGCTCCATTATAACACTGTCCAAAATATCGCCATAATGATATATCAACCGATATTTTCAAAACATCGGCCGATAGTCCCCTTTTTTTAAACCCTATAAACTTCATCTCTTTCACTCCTCTTTTCCCCAAAACGGCTGTGAACCTTCCCTTGGGCTGTGTTTGAGCTTTTCAACCTTCAAGAGTCAAGAGTTTTACAAGATTTGAGTAGATTTCACCACTGTACAAGGAGCTAAAGGTAACATCTTTTGTAAGAGTTTTTATAAACATTCAACCTCAAAATAGCTTTTAAATGTTTGAGGGATGTTAGATCAAGAGTTTTGGAGGAAAAAATTGTAGATTTTAGCACTTTTGGGGTTTTTTTAATTTTATATTATTTAAATCTGATTTTTTTTCCTGAAAAGTTTGCATTTATATATGTAACACAGGCTTATCTCGAGTTAAATTTGATGACACCCACTTAGTGTTTACTAAATCTAGTGTTTTTTGGGGGAGATCTAACTTTTTTTATTTTTAAAATTTGGGGCATTTCTCAAAATCAATTAGATTTTTAAAAATTAGTTTATGAAAAGTGCTTAAAATGCATTTTTTTTTTCAAAAAATCATTTCAATCTTAGTAGATTTACTTGAAAAATGGGTATATCTACTAGATTTATGTCGAACAAATTATTTTTTACTAATTAATTATTTTCAGAGTTATTAATAAATTAATATTAAAATAATATTCTTTGATGATCCTTCCAACTATATGTTTGTTTCTTGATTTATATTTAATGTATAAGTCTTCTGTATTATGTTTCCAATTTATACCATAGTTCCTACATTAAAAAAATGTGTTTTTCTAATGTTCTATGTTTCAAGTCCAAAACTTTTTTGCTTAATGGATTATGTGTTTGGTGTAATGCTTTGTAGAAAAAATGAAATGCGAAGTAGATCCGGCATGGAGATGTCGATGTTGATGGAAAAAAGAGTAAAATTAGATGTAATTATTGTAATAAGGTGACATCCAGTGGAATTACTAGATTGTAGCAACACTTGGCTGATAGAGAGGGCCAAGTGGCAAAATGTCCTAAGGTATCCCCGGAGTAAAAGAAGGAAATGCAAGAATTATTGAATGCGGGGAAGCAAAAAAAGTAGAAACTGAAAAAAGGAGGTAGAGTATGAAGCACGTAGAGAAAAGGTATTTGGTCTATACTCTAATGATAATGGTGGGGACTTAGACGTAGAAAGAGCAAGGAGATAGAGTTTGAGATCCTACAATGAGGAAGAAGAGAGGAGAAGAATGATGTATGAGTCTGCTTATAAAGGGGGCCAATAAGAGCAGGGCAGAGGCTCGGGCCAAGCTGGCTCGAGTAGTGGTGGTTGTATGTTGCACCAGATGTTTATTAAAAAACAGACCTGCTGGCAACTAGATATTTTTGGAGACCAATGAACCTCCCACACAAATGCCTCATAGACCAGAGGTAGTGGGTTCAATTGAACCTGCTACCCAAAGGTCTCCATTTGCTAAGCAACCTTCCATAGCCAAAGCTTGGAGAGGGAAGATGAGATTTGCCAGAGATAAGTTGGTTATGGTGGTTGGAAAATTCTTTTTCGACGGAGCCACTGAATCAAATAAAGCAAGTTCACCTTATTTGAAGACCATGTTGGACACTGTTGCAGAACATGGTCTGGGAATAAAAGCTCCAACGCCATATGACATTGGCCACTACTGTGTAGAGAAGGAATATGAAGAGATACTGGCTTGGGTGAATACCTTTAGGAGGATATGAAGAGAGAGGGGCTGCACACTCATGTATGATGGGTGAACTACAATCACTAAACAGTCCCTATTGAATTTTTTGGTGTACTCGCATTTGGGCACTATTTTTATGAAATTTATAAATGCAACAGAGGCAGTCAAAGATGCAACCTACCTAAATAAGCTTTTTAATGTGGTGATTGAGGACATTGGGGTAGATTGTGTTGTTCAAATCATCAAAGATAATGATGCAAGCATGAAAAAAGCAGGAATGATGCTCATGCAGCAGAGACCCAAGATATTTTGGTCTCCTTGCGCTACACATTGCTTAGATTTGATGATTGAAGACATCACTAAGAGAAAAATGATTAAAGGTGTGATAGCAAAGGCAAAGAAGATTACTAATTTTATCTATCAGTCGAACTATGAATTATTAAGGCCCACTATTACAAGATTTACCACCCACTTTATAGCTCTAGAAAGTCTTTATAAACAAAGAGGAGGACTACACCAAATATTTATTTCACAAGTATGGTTGGAATCGAAGTGGGGGAATAGGTCAACGCCCCAAGCAAAGCAAGTTGTTAAAATCACACAGTTCAAAAAATATTGGCGCTTTGTTAGTGAGACATTGAAGGTTTTAGAACCATTGATAAAAGTTCTTCAGTTGGTCCATGGATATGATAAACCTATAATGGGCTTCTTGTATGAAGCCATAGATCGATCAACATTGGCCATACAAGCAATTTATAAACATCATTAAGCCTATTGAAGGAAAATCGACAACCAATGGGAAAACCAACTACATCATGACTCGCTTTTATCAGATGAGATACGTGTGGATCCTAAAAAAGTGATAGAAAAACTTGCAATGGATGAGAATGATGCATGTGAGGCTATTAATCCAGTGTAAACAGGTGTACATTTTTCTGCTGATTATTATTTATTAATATTTTCACTTACAGTTAAATTCATTGTTGCTTTAATTGTGATATATCATAGATTGGCATAAATGACAAACTCAGTAGTTTTGGGCCAACAACCGCCCAACGAGCTATCACATTGCCAGGTAAAGATTATACTAATTTCATTCTAAATAGGATTAAAAGTTGAATTGAATCTGATTTAGTTAATATACGTCTACTTTATTTTTAGCTAAGTGGTGGTTAAACTACGAAGAAAGTGCTCCAGCACGAAGGAAATAGCAATGAAAATGCTTAGTCAAACTACTACAGCATCAAATTGTGAGAGGAATTAGAGCACCTTCTCTTTCATTTACACTAAAGTTAGAAATTGGCTGACAACGGAGAAGTTGAATAAATTGGTTTATATGCATTACAACATCAAGCTCCCCTCCCATTATATCCATTACAACATCAAACTCAATTACTTTCATTATTATTTTCCTTAGTGTTGTAGCACTTTTTTCGTAGTTTAACAGCACTCAGCTGAAAATAAAATGGAAGTATATTAATTAAATAATATTAAATTCTACTTTGAATCCTATATAGAACGCAATTAGTATAATCTTTACTTGGAAACGAATTCATGATCACTCATCTGGCGAGCGCTGTCCCAAAAGTACCGAGTCCCTCACTGTAAATGTTAATCATGGTTCAAAATAGCATAGCAACCGCATTATCGATTGTAGTGGTTGAGACTGCTATGCTATTTTCAAAATAGTGAAGCTACAGTCTTAGACCTAGTAAAGTCAAGTGATTGAATTTATAACACTATTTTTCCTATTTCTTCTCCTCAATAATCTTTCTTATAGTTGTCTCTACCCTTGTATAGTTCCAAATTACTAAAAAAAAAAAAAGGGACACAAGATTAGCTGCTAAACAGGATTCAAATTTTTTTAGCACTTAAAAAACTCGCACCACTACACTGCTAGATATTGCCACCCCACAACTACTAATTATCTCCCGCTACATAGCATTTTGGCCACTGGTCACTACACCCACTGCAACCGCTATTTTTATCCTTAATCTATGATAAAACATACTAAAAGCAAGGATAAATTTAACCGCTAGTAAAAGTATTAAAAAATAATAATCAAAATATACACATTTTTACGCTTACTTGATTAATAGCCTCACATGCATCATCCGCATCAGTTGCAAGTTTTTCAATCACATTTTTTAGACCCACACGTATCTCATCTGATAAGTTACAATCAAGATTCTCGTTATATCAATATTGTGGGTTGAAGAAATAACCCCATAGGATATTAATTTAGAGAGTTGAAACCGCAATTTAACAATACTTGGAACTAAAAGAAAAGTTCAAAGATGTAATATTTACCTACAGCATGCAAGTCATGATGTAGTTGGTTTTCCCATCAGTTGTCAATTATCTTCCAATAGGCCTTATATTATTTACAATTTACTTGTATGGCCAACTTTGCTCGACCTACAGCCTCATACAAGAAGCCCATCATAGGCTTATCACCTCCATCAACCGATTGAAGAACTTTTATCAATGGTTCTAAAACCTTCAATGTCTCATTAACCAAAGGCCAATAATTTTTTTACTGCACAATTTTAACATCTTCCTTTCCTTGGGGTGTCAGCCTCTTCCCCCACTTCGATTCCAACCAAGGAATAAAATAGCGGCCACTACAAAGAGTAGCGGCCACTATATCGGCCGTAGCGGTGCTGGCCGCTACGATATACTAACACCCGTAGCTGCCGCAGCAGTCTGGGCTATTTAAAGCCCAGACGAACCTCTTTCTTCATAGTATCATTTGTTTCACTGCTGTCTCCATCTCTCCTTTTCCCTTTCCACTGTATTTTGGTCCTACCTCCCTCTTCCTTCAAATCAAAAGCAACAAGGGTCCAAAAACACATCGAGATCTACAAATCTAGAGCATTCATCTTCTTTGGAGTCAAAAAGCATTTTTCAAAAGGTATTTTCTATGTGATTTTTTTAGATCTATGGCTCTATTCCTCTTTTCTCCTTTATGAATCTCTTGGGAATGGCTTGTAAGTGATAGATCTATGCTTCCCATAGATCAAACTCCCCATTTTCTATAGTTTATTTATTTATTATTTATTTTTTATTCTCAGATTTTTTTTATCTTTTGAAAAAAAAAATTTTTTCTTGAAGAAACACCAACCAAATCAATTGAAAATTATTCCCAAGTGTTAGATCTATGAATCCCATGAATGAATCACACTTTTTTTTTCTTGTTTATTTGAATTTATTTAATTTTTTATGTTCATTTTAATAGGATTTTTTGAAAAAAATAAATTTTATTTAAATTTGGCCAACTAAATTGCTTAAAATCACTCCCAAGTAGCCTAGATCTATCATTCTCATAGATCAAACCCCCATTTTTTTGGGTTTTATAATTTATTTTTTATTTATTATTCTCGGATTTTATTTATTTATTTATTTTTAAAAAAATTTCTTTAAGAAACACCAACAAAATTGCTTGAAAATCACTCCCAAGTGTTAAATCTGTGAATTCCAAGAATGAATCACACTTTCTTTCTTGTTTTTTTAATTTATTTAATTTTTTATGATCATATTAATAGGATTTTTTGAAAAAAAATAATTTTTATTTAAATGTGGTCAATGAAATCACTTAAAATCATTCCCAAGTAGCTAGATCTATAATTCTCATAGATCAAACCCCCATTTTTATGTGTTATTTATTCTTTTTTTATTTTTTATTTTCGGATTTTTTAATTTTTTCAAAAAAATTTTTTTTCTTGAAGAAACACTAACCAAATTACTTGAAAATCACTCCCAAGTGTTAGATCAATGAATCCCATGGATGAATCACACATTCACACATTCTTTTTTTCTTTTTTTTTTGAATTTATTTAATTTTTCACGTTCATAGTTCATACTTCATACGCCATATTAATGGGATTTTTTGAAAAAAAATATTTAAATGTGGTCAACTAAGTCATATATGCATTATGCAGGTATTTATTGTGTGCCTCAAAGTTCAACTTCTCTCATCATTTCCATTTGTGATTTGTTAAGAATTAAGATGGTGCGCGATGTAGATCCTGCATGGGCACACGGTGTAGTAGTTAATGGAAATAGGTCAAAAATAAAATGTAATTTGTGTGGTAAAATTACTAATGGGGGTATTACAAGATTCAAGCAGCACTTGGCTTATGTTTCAAGCAATGTGGCGGGATGTACAGTTGCACCAAAAGAGCTTACAGAAGAGATGAAAAAGCTTCTAAATAAAGGAAAAGAAAGAAAAGTAGAGATCAAAGAAAAAAGAAGCTAAGAAGTTGATGATGCCCGCTATGAGGTGTTTGGAGAGCAAATTCCTTATAATTTTGATGATAAAGGTAATGACCCAGAGATGGAAGCTGCAAGAAGAGTCACTTATGACAGCACAAATGGATGAAATGCGAAGAAGTACTGGTAGACAGTTTGAATCTGGGGGCTCCTCTAGGAGAGGGGAGCCAGGGGGCTCATCTAGGGGCAAAGGTATAGCTAGAACAATGCGTCAAGCATTTAGCACTTGACAACAGGAGGATGATATTAAGATTATTTCTTCTCATAAAGCATTACAGACTCCTAGTAGTGCTATACCCAGTCCAATTGATCCTCTAGCACATAGAAATGAGTCAGCTAAACAGCCTAAAATCTCAAAGTTGTTTAAGGGGGCCTTGAAAAGTGCAAGAGACAGATTAGCGTCAGCTACAGCAAAGTGGTTAATTCACAAGAACATACCCCCTCAAACTGTGGATTCTCCTTACTTCCAAACTATACTAGATGTTGCAGCTACCGCTGGTCCTGGTATAACAGCACCTTCTATCTATGATGTGGGGAACAAGTAATTAGAAATTGAGTATGCAGATATAAAGAGTTGGGTAGCTACTTTTAAAGGTATATGGGAGGCAAGGGGAGTCACAATTATGTGTGACGGACGGACGAGCAGCACACAAACACAGTTAATAAATTTTTTAGTGTACTCTGCTGCTGGGATCGTCTTTGTTAAGTCCGTTGATGCATCTGAACATATACGGACTGCAAAATATATTTTCCGCCTTATGGATAAAGTTGTTGAAAGTGTTGGTGAGGAAAATGTTGTGAAAATTGTTACAGATAATGGTGCCAATTTCAAGAAAGCCGGGCAGTTGTTAATGGAAAAGAGAAATAACTTGTTTTGGACCCCATGTGTGGCAAATTGTATAGATTCAATGTTGGAGGACATTGGAAAGAGGAAAAATGTGAAAACTGTCATCATGTCTTGTAGAAGCATCACAAGATTTATCTATGATCACTCGTGGTTGTTGGCATTAATGAAGACATTCACAAATGGAAGAGCCTTGGTGCGTCCAACTGCAACAAGGTTTGCCACCCACTTCATTGCCATGGATAGCCTTGTGCAACATAGAAATGAGTTGATTCAGATGTTTGCATCAGAACAATGGCTTAATTCAAAATGGGAAACAGCAACGAGTAGTCCTGGCTTTGATGTCCCCAATCTTGTTCGAGATAATAAATTTTTGTCCAAAGTTAGAAATATTTTGAAGGTCTTTGAAGTGTTGCGGCTTGTAGATAATGATGATAAGCCGACAATGGGCTTTATTTATGAGGCAATGGATCAAGCAAAACTAGCAATACAAGAAAATTGCAGGTATTATCAAGAATTCTTGCAAATAATTGATGCTCAATGGAATGATCAATTGCACCATCCATTGCATGCTGCAGGTGAAATAAACTATTACACTATTGGCCTATGATTTTACAAGAGTTTTACTTTTATTTTGTATTGTATAGAGATGTACTTATGCAAATTTGACATTTGAATTGTAGGATATTTTTTAAACCCTCAATTCTACTATTCGAACGAGAAACAACATACAAAAACAATTGATACCGAGTTGCGAATAGGATTGAAGGAGGTGTTGAAGAAAGTAATTCTTAATCACAATGACCAGGTTTTAGCCTTAAAAGAAGTAAGTGGCATGTCATATATGATATAACGTTTATTATAGTTTAAATGTATTGTGATTTTTACCTAAGTTTTGAGTTGTGACAAATTTAAAATGATTTGTACTTTGTATATGGTAGATTTCTATATACACAATGAGACAAGGGAGTTTTGCAGACCCGTTGGCAATTAGATCAATAACCAGCTTATATCCTGGTACAAATAGTTTTAACCTAGTCACGTACTAGTTTTAAGTTTATATATATTATTTGCCGTGGAACGGGGATTGTGGATGACTAATTTTTTATGTTCATTTTTTTTTTCCAATTTCAGCCGAGTGGTGGATCAATTTTGGAGAAAGTGCTCCACACTTGAGAATTGCTGCCTTCGGGTCCTTAGCCAAACAACGTCTTCATCAAATTGTGAAAGAAACTGGAGTACTTTCTCATTAATTCACACAAAATTGAGAAATCGGATAGCAATGTAGAAGCTGAACAAGCTAGTATATTGTCACTACAATTTGAAGCTGAGAGTCAGAAATAGACAAAGGAAGCAAAGGGATGATCCGAATTATTGCCCTATAAATTTGGATAATATCTTTCAGGAAGATGATCCCTTACTTCCATGGTTAGTTGATGTAGAAGATCCATTGTTAGATGGAGATGAGAATTTACACCAGGATATACGAGGAATAATGGACAAAGCAAAAGAGAAGGGGAAAGTGAGCCTTAGCCACCTACAGAAATTAGAACATCAAGAGGCATTGAACCTGAGCCCTCTCATGTAGTATCTACAGTGAGCTCTAATAGTTCGAGTTCAAGCATTGCTCCAAGTAGTGACTCTCCGTCTGGAGGAGGTAACGGGGCCAAGCCAAGTGATTCTTACCATGAAGACAAATTAAATGCTCCTGCTCAGACTGTGGATGAATTTCCAGATCCATCTTGTATGAGGCCAGGTCATGTTTATGTACGCCAAAGACCCCGTGATGGACAAGGAAATGATGGTAGGAGTGCAAATGTTGGAAGGCAACAAACAGCAAAGTGGTACCCTATTTTCCATGACCCATATTTTGGGTACCAACCGTATGTCCCACCGGATTACGCACATGGTCAAGCGGAATCATCCTCACAACAATATTCAGAATCAGGGTCATTTGATCAATATCCTTATCCAAATCCAAGTCCATCCCATTTCTTTATATTTGAGGATCCTAATGCCTACCAATATGGAGGGGAGTTGCAGTATGTTGGTACTAGTGGGAGTGGTGCCAATGATAACAACTATGGGGATGGAAACAATGATGCCAGTGTCATATATCATGCTAGACATTCATTTTGGTGGTAGAGGTATTCCTCTAATCATTTCTTAAATCTCAACTTTATATTAACTCTCATAGTCTCATGTCTCAACTCTTTAAGTACAATGTTATTTATGAAGTTATTATTTATTATGTCATTTATTGTGTTGAATGTTGATTGTTAAGTCATTAACTCTAGTGACTAACATCTCTACGTCTTAAATTCTTGACTCTTGAGTTTTGACTTTCAGTGTTGAATATTAATTCTTGATACCATGTGAAAAATAGGATTGATACTATTATTTTTTAATTATACAGCGATACAGGACATCATGCATTTAGGGGCCGCTACACCCCCTTATTTTAGGCTTTTTTGCAAAACAAACACATATTCTAGTTATTTACAATTTTCTGAATTTTCTAGAATTTTTTCAAAATTTTTTGATAATTTTTTTGAATCACACCGCGACACCACTACGTAGCCCCGCTGCCGCTACGTAGCGCCCACTACGTAGCGTTGTGGCGACCGGCCACAACGCTATCCACTACCGCTATTTTGATCTTTGATTCCAACCACTCTTGTGAAGTGAATAGTTGGTGTAGCCCTCCGCTGTATCTATAAAGGCTTTCCAAAGCTATAAAGTAGGTGGCAAATCTCGTAATGCCAGTGCTTAATAATTCATGATTGTCCGTACATTCATCATCGCTATGAGCCTATTCGACTGATAGATAAAATTAGTAATTTTCTTTGCCTTTGCTATCACACTTTTAATCATTTTTCTCTTAGTGATGTCTTCGATCATCAAATCTAAGCAATGTGGAACACAAGGAGACCAAAATATCTTGGGTCTCTACAGCATGCGCATCCTTCCTCTTTTTCCATGCTTGCATCATTATCCATGATGATTTGAACAACACAATCTGCACCAATGTCCTCAATCACCACATCAAAAGGCTTATTTAGGTAGCTCGCATCTGTGATGAACTCTATTAATCAACAGATCTGAAAAAAATAGTGCCCAAATGTGAGTACATCAAAAAATTTAATAGGGACCGTCTACAGATGGTAGTCCACCAAGCACACATGAGTGTGCAACCCCTCTCTCTCCATATCCTCCTAAAGGTATTCACCCAAGCCAGTGTCTCTTCATATTCCTTTTCTACACAGTAGTGGCCAATCTCATACAGTGTTGGAGCTTTTATGCCCAGACCATGTTCTGCAACAGTGTCCAACATGGTCTTCAAATAAGGTGAACTTGCTTTATTCGATTCAATGGCTCTGTCGAAAAAGAATTTTACGACTGCCATAAGCAACTTTTCTCTAGCAAATCACATCTTCCCTCTCAAAGCTTTGGCTGTGGAAGGTTGCTTAGCAAAAGGAGACCTTTGTGCAACAAGGTCAATTGAACCCACTACCTCTTGTCTACGAGGCATTTCTGTGGAAGGTTCATCAGTCTCCAAAAAATCTAGTTGTCGGCGGGTCTGTTTTTTAATAAACATCCGGTGCAACATACAACCACCACTACTTGAGCCAGCTAGGCCTGAGCCTCTCCCCAGTCCCCTGCTCATTTTGGCCCCCCTTATAAACGAACTCATTCATCATTCTTCTCCTCTCTTCTTCCTCATTGTAGGATCTCAAACTCTATCCCCTTCCTCTTTCCACATCTAAGTACCCACCATTATCATCAGAGTAGACACCAAATACCTTTTCCCTACATGCTTCATACTCTGTCTGCCTCCTTTTTTCATTTACTACTTTTTTTTCTTCCCTGCACCCAATAATTCTTGCATTTCCTTCTTTAACTCTGGGAATACCTAAGGACATTTTGCCACTTGGTCCTCTTTATTAGCCAAGTATTGCTTCAATCTAGTAATTCCACTGGATATCACCTTATTACAATAATTACATCTAATGTTACTCTTTTTTTTCCATCTACATCAACATCTCCATGCCAGATCTACTTCGCAACCATTTTTTCTACAAAAGCATTACACCGAACACATAATCCATTAAGCAAAAAAGTTTTGGACTTGAAACATAAAACATTAGAAAAACACATTTTTTAATGTATGAATTATGGTATAACATTGGAAACATAATGCACAAGAGTTATACATTAGATATAAATCAACAAACAAACAAATTGTTGGAAGAATCATCAAAGAATATTATTTTAATATTAATTTATTAATAAATTAGAAAATAATTACTTAGTAAAAAAATAATTTGTTGACATAAATCTAGTAGATCTACCCATTTTTCACGTAGATCTACTAAGATTGAAATAATTTTTGGAAAAGCAAAAGCATTTTAAGCTCATTTCATAAAATAATTTTTAAAAATCTAAATGATTTCAAGAAAGGCCCCAAATTTTAAAAATAAAAAAGTTAAATCTCCACTCAAAAACACTAGATCTAAGAAAAACTAAGTGGGTAACATCGAATTTAACTCAAGATAAGCCCATATTACATGTATAAACACAAACTTTTAAAAAAAAATTCGGATTTAAATAATAAAAAATTAAAAAAAAAACCCAAAAATGCTAAAATCTACAATATTGTCCTTCAAAACTCTAGATCTAACATCCCTTAAACATTTCCAAGCTATTTTGAGGTTGAATTTTGAAAAAAACCCAATAAAAATAAAAAATAAAAAATAAAAACTTTTACCAAAGATGTTACCTTAAGCTCTATGTTTTCCCACAGTGAAATCTACTCAATCTTGTAAAACTTTAGAGTCTTGAAGGTTGAGACACTCAAACAGAGTCCCAAGGAAGATTTATAGCCATTTTGAAGAAGAGAGGAGTGAAAGAGATAAGTTTTTAGGGTTTTTTAAAAAAGTGACGGTAGACCGATATTTTGGCCCCCCAGTTATAATGGGGCCGTTTTCTTCAAAATCTCGCAACGGCCGATATTTTATACCATGCTATGATAGTGGTGATACCTTGGCCATGAATGTATGATAAAAATGGCACTCACGATATATCTTGGCTATGGATGTATGTAAAAATGGCACTCACGGTATGCACGACAACACATACACATTCATGTATGAGGGAGAGCAAGTAATGCTTTATCCAAAGAAACCAAAACCGTCAAAGAAGAGATCAAGAGAAAATGCCACAAAGGAAGTGCTTAATGTCCACCATGTTTGAAGAGGTAACCCAAAGAAGACTCGAGTTCAAAGATGAACTCTTCTTTCAACCTGGGGGAATGATGCAGAATGGGCCCACAAGTGGTACCCACTCAAGATAGCATAGGAGTATTTCATTTTAATTAGTAGATTTCTAATTTTATTGAAAGACTTGTAATTAGGATAGTTTCTATTATTGGTGTAGGTTTTCTTAAGTCCTAACTTTACTTCACCTATTTATATTGCCTTATAGTAAATTATTTCTCAAACTTATTGGTGTAGGGTTTGAAGGGCAGCTTGGCCCAATGGTAAAGATTTACCGGTAACGTCTTGGAAGATGCAGGTTCAAGTCATGGAAACAGCCTCTTCAAAATAAAGGTAAAGCTGCGTACATCTTGCCCTTCTCAGACCCTGCTATGCGGAAGCCTCATGCACTGAACCGCCCTTTTTTTTTATTGGTGTAGGTATTCTTAAGCCCTAAGTTTACTTCACCTATTTATATTGCCTTATGGTAAATTATTTCTCAGACTTGATCAATGAATAAAAATTGTGGGCTTTTTATCCCAAAGAGGTGTCCTCATGTTGGAGTCCCAATGGAGACGAGTTGAAGTGTCCCCAGACACGTACTTTGGCACTCCATGCAAACCCTATCCCCATGGCCTGCATCATTTAACAACCCCTTGGTTCTATTGCTATCACCATTAATGTCTCATCTTTCCCCTTCAAGAAAAAAAGTAGGGAGGAAATTGACACAACGGCGGATAACTTATATCTAATTGATTATGTGACTGATCGAGCCCTTGGTACTTTGGATCAGTTGCATTAATCTAAAGGGTAGTTGATCAACACAATCAAGTGGATCATGCCAAAGTCAAATTGAGCTATCCCAATGGATCTGAACTCTAAACCCATTTTGAGAATTTCTGAAGCAAAAGAGGATCCAAACGCAGTCCATGGCAGCCCTTTTGGAATGTGGACCACCCTGACAGTCTCAGTTAGGCCCAAATATGTATAACAGGCCCAGATTTGCAGACAGCCCTTAAATTCAGGCCATCAAATCAGGGCCCAAATCAGACCCAATCCAATTGGGAAAGCTACCAGCCCAATCACCCAGGCCTGGTGAAAGTGGCTGGCCAGACCCACCAATCATAATAGGGTGCCCATTAAACCTAAATAACCACTTCGTATATAACGGATCTGCACAGAGTCCTATTGACTTTCTTCAATTCTTCCCAGAGTTTAGCTCATTTTGAGCCATATCAAATCTATGTGGATAGAAAGTTGTGAAGGGATTAAGAGATAAAACATAACAAAGTCTGTTGGTGGACCCTACACCCTACAGCCTAAAGAAAGAAGAAAAGAAGGTATTTTACCAAGGATATCCGGAAGAAACTTTGTATGCATCATAGTTTCTGTTTTGGTACTTTCTTATTTAGTTGTGCAATGAAGCTTAGTTGTACAAGAAATACTAAAAGGCCCACCATCAAGTAGGCCCACCATCAAGTGGGCCCATGGTGGGCCCACCATATTCTGACAACAACTTAATTTGGACATGCAAAGCATTCTACAATTATTGCTTTCCCTTTCCTATGACTGTTTTTAAGTTACTTCTTGCCTTTCTGATGTAGTTAGAACTCTTTAAAATAAGGATTCTATTATTAGATGGATAGATGATATTAAGAATAAATTCTAGGATTTAAAAGCATTACAAAAATATAGGTTGTAATGGATGGCAGTCACATATTTTGTTATTTTCATATTGTTTCACAATAAAGTGGCCTATGCGCTTTTATCTCCCTTTTCACCTTGATTTATCTCCAAACAAACTGAAGATGAAACAGGTAAGGAGACCTATCGTTTATTCTCCTTGTGATTACGTAGGATTTACTGTTGATTAAGGATGTGAGGGTTTTGACTTCACGAATGATTGGATTTGGCTTCCTTTTGAATTGTGTCAGAATGCACGAACACAACATAAGGTCCTGTACCAAATAATTCAGTGAAAAGATGTTCATAAACAAAGTAAGCTCCATTGATGGAATGATAATATTAATATTCGCATCCTAAGAGACACGTTAAAAAATGGATCAAGCACCCCATTAGCCAAGTGAAACCACCCATTTTCACACCATTTACACACCTCATTTACACAAATGCATAAATGAGTGTAGACAAACATGACTGATGCATAACCACTATGCATGTTCTTCAATTACATACATAAATGGGTGCAAACAAATGACCCCTGTGCATGTTTGATCTGAACACTTGAAAAGTCAAAAATAAATCCAAGACCCTGAACATTAAAAACTTGACCAAGACTAGGAAAGCAAGCCTCATTTACTGAAAGATGTTTATAGATTAAGTCAGATCTAGTAAGGAGAGGAGAATATCAATGTTGGGATCCTTAAGAGACTTGTAAAAATTAAGAATGGACTCTCTTACCACATTGGTAAGATGTGCCAGTTCTTACCTAGTTGCCCAGGATTCAAACTGGGCAGCCACCTTGCTTCAATTGAGGGCTGCTCTACCTCACCCAACAAATTCTTTCCTTACCCAAGGGCTCCCTCACCTCACCTAAGGTCTACTTCTTTCTCCAGAGGGCTGAGGTCCTAGCCCCCCTAAGCTGGGTACCAAAAATAAATAAATAAAGAAACAAAAGAGACTTGCAAAAAAGTGGATTCATCAGGTGTCCCAAGAGTCAATTGTAGCCGCCCAATAAGAATGTCTGAACATTGTTTTTCTTTTTTCTTTTCTTTTCATTGGTGATACCAAGTCTGATCTTAACAATGAATAAATCTAAATCCAAGACCTCAGACATTAAAATTTGATGAAACTTGGAAAGCATGCCCATAAATAGTATAAAAAAAATCCCATTAGAGTCATAAGGGATTCTAGAAGGATGATGAGGGTTCTAGCAGTGTTCTTATTGGTCACCATTCCTCCATCCTGATTACAACAAGACAATCGTTGAAGAAGCTAATTGATGCAAGCCAAATCAATGGGCCACGTTTGAAAGTTTATACTCACAGGCCCGAGTCTAATTAATAGTTTACTTTATTAGTAATAGTTGTTTTCTTAAATTTTAGAAATTGCTTTTATATTTTAAGTAAGACTCCTTATTTGGATTGAACTAGTTTGTTTCTTTATTTGGAGAGTAGTTTAGTTATAAATAGATGTAATCCCATCTCATGGGATAGACTACATTATTATTGAATTAAGATTTCAGTTTTCTTCTCCCTATCGATTGAATTCCTGTCTTTGGTGTGAGACCTAAACAAATTTTCCTATGTCTTTTGGCTTGGAGAATAGCCCGTTGGCTTTTCTTCTTCTTCGTGCTTCATCAATTGGTATCAAAGCTTCGATCCGTTCTTCGGTTGCCGCTTCGATCGCCGATTAGAGGTAATTCGAGCCCCCATCTCCTTCTTTCGTTACTGCCATTCATCATCATCATCATCATTCACTGTCATCATAGTCCCTGCCGTCCGACAAACACCCCAGAACTCCATCCCTGACACCCACAAACCACCCGAAACCTTCAAACCCTAACCAACCGCTTCCCATCACACTCACCCCTTCCGCAGCCTAACCCAATCACCCCAAACCTATCCGACAGAAACCCACCGCCCTCCTTCCCCAAACCCTAATCCCACCCCACCCCACCAAATCCCTCTTCCCCAAAATCCCGAGACCCCAAACCCCTCCCCAGCCGCATGCCCCCCCCCCCCCCCCCCCCCCCGGGCGGCAAATCCCCCCTGCTTTCTCCTCCATCCTGCTGCACACGCAATAACTGCGAAAAGGGTTCAAAACCCCTTTTCTTTCCGTCCATTGCTCTCGGGTCTGTCTTGGGCCCACGAATCCGGGTTTCAAGAAGGGTCTGTCTTGGGCCAACAAATTTGGGTTTCAAGAAACAGCAGTCAGGCCAACTTTTGAAGCTTACTTCCGGTCAGGTTTAACTGTTTAGTTTACAGGTATAAAAAAAAAAAAAAAAAAACAAACCCTCAGCCAGTCTTAGCACTCAGCACCATGTCTACCCGCACCGGAGCAAACTTCAAAGTAAAATTCACTGACCATCTACATGATACCCATATCACGGAATTGATGGACAGAGTAGATCGAATTGAAAAGATTATCGATGCCAGACAATTGACTCCAATCTCACAAGGAGTCTCACAAGGCAACCAAACTAATGGCAAAACTAGATCTTCCAACAATGACAAAGGAAAAGATCCCCAAGCAGAAGCTATACCACAATTAGAGCACTCTGTATTAGCGAACCTCAAGAGACTTGTCGACAGTTTATGGAATGCATGATGGAAGACTCTGCCTATGATGACTATCACAGCCACCTGGATGACATCACAAAAAACGGTGCGTGTCGATGTTCCTGACTTTTACGAGCGCACGAACGTCAAGGTCTTCACCGATTGGATAACAGCACTTGAAGATTATTGAGTGGAACAATATGGATGAAGTCAAGAATGATCCTTTTGTGAAAATGAAGTTGAAAGGTGCAGCTTGCGTTTAGTGGCGAAGTATTGATGAGAGGAATGCCACTCATGGGAGAGGCCCTATTAACACCTGGGATAAGATAAAAGAAAAGCTTAAAGATAAATACCTACCAATTGATTATGTTGATTCCCTTTTTGATCAACTAGTTGATTGTAGGCAAGGGAACTCCACTGTGGATGAATTCACAAAGCAGTTCTATAATCTCATGGTATGATGCAAAGTGTCCGAACAAGATCGCCAAGTCATTACAAGGTATAAGAAAGGCCATTGTTAAGATATTCAGAGAGAATTGACTACCCTTAATTTCCACAGCATTAAAGAAGTCCATTGGATGACCCTTCGTGTTGAAGAGAAGTTACAATCTCCCTACTCACTGTGTTTTGGAGAACCTCTTCAGAGAAGAAACTCCAATATGACCTATCAACGGGTCGCTCCTTCACAAAGCTCCAACAGGCAACAGTACAATTTTAATAGGCAAGCACCGCCTCAAAATCAAGCATGACCTCCTCCTAACAACGCAAATAAAGGAAAGACTGTTAATACTTCTCAGCCAAAGCCAAATATCACTTACTTTCGATGCAAAGGCAAAGGTCATTATGCTTCAGAATGCCTAGGTACAAAAAATCTGCATTATGCCCAAAATGAGGAAGAAGGCTATGACTCAGAGCTTGTTGATGAGGCATATGATGTTGAAACTCTATATGACAATCCTGAACCTCCACCTCAGCAAGAAGATCATTCTTTCTATCAAGGTGACACAGAAGGTCAAGTTTTATTTATTCGTCACCTCTTTGTCATTACTAAACAGGAAGAGGAAGATTCGAGACGAACCACCATATCTCGCACCAAAACAACATGTTGTGACATACTGTGCATCTAGTCATTGATGGTGAATGTGGTCTCCCAAGAAGTAATTGATAAGTTAAATCTTCCGACGAAAACTCATCCTAAGCCGTACAAAGTCTCTTGAGTGAATGACACAGCAATACTACTAGTGAAAAGGTGTCAGGAAATATTTAAAATTGGTGGCTATAAAGATTCTATTTGGTGTGACATTATTCTTATGAATGTTACTCATATTTTGTTAAGAAGACCTTGGTTCTTTGATGACAAGGTACAAAGTGATGGACAAACTAATACTCATACTTTCAAGTATTAGGGCAAAAAATTCACTCTTCTCTCACATAAACCACCAACCGCTTCAGACAAGAGAGCCTCCACCACTCCGGCAAAGAAACCAACACTAAATTCCAATTCTCGCATTTTGTCTATAAGCAAATTTGAATCAGAAAGCCAAGAACAAGGAGTTGTTTATGTTCTTGTTCCAGAAAAATTCAAGGAGGCAGATGATACAAAATAAGTTTCTACACCACCAGAGATCAAGTCCTTGCTTCATAATTTTTCAGACTTTATTCCAACAGAGCTTCCTAAAGAGCTGCGACCTATGAGGGACATTCAGCATGCTATTGATTTAATCCCAAGTTCTTCTCTCCCTAACCTACCTGCTTATCACATGAGTCCAACTGAACATGCTGAATTGCAACGATAGGTTGAAGACTTACTCTAGAAGGGTTATATCTAAGAAAGCATGAGTCCTTGTGCAGTTCCAGCTCTCTTAACACCAAAGAAAGACGGTTTCTGGCGAATGTGTGTCGATAGCCGAGCAATCAACAAGATCACCATCAAGTATCAGTTTCCAATTCCCCGAGTGGACGACATGCTTGATATGATGGCCGGTTCATCTGTCTTCTCCAAGATTGCTCTTAGAAATGGATGTCTTCAAATTCGTATTCGGCCAGGAAATGAATGGAAGACTGCATTCAAAACTAAAGATAGATTATACGAATGGTTGGTTATGCCGTTCAGTTTATCTAATGCTCCTAGCACTTTTATGAGAGTGATGACTCAGCTTTTACGGCCTTTTCTCGGCAAATTTGATGGGGCATATTTCGATGATATCTTGATCTTCAACAAATCCAAAGAAGCTCATCTCGACCATCTAAGGTATATCATGCGAACACTTTGTAAGGACAAATTTTACATTAATTTGAAAAAGTGTACATTTTTTAGTCTCAAAGTTCTATTTTTTGGTCTTTGTTGTATCAGCCCAAGGGGTAGAAGCTGATCCAGAGAAAATCAAAGCGATCATTGATTGTCCCCTTGCTAAAAGTATTCAAGAAGTTCGGAGCTTTCATGGATTGGCCACTTTCTATAGGAGATTTATTCATAATTTCAGTTCAATCATGGCTCCTATCACTAATTACATGAAGATAGGAGATTTCACTTAGACAAAGGCAGCCTCTCGGGCTTTTGAACAGATTACGAAGAAAATGACCGAAGCACGAAAACCATTCTCCGAAGCGACATGGATTACGGCTTCCGACTTTTAGTGACTCAATTCGGATCTATATGAAAAGTACCAAGCTAACAACTCGCCAAAGTCAAGTTTTTTCAAGCCGGGGCAAGTTGATGCAAGCCAAACCAATGGGCCATGTTTGAAAGTTTATACCCGCAGGCCCAAGTCTAATTAATAGTTTGCTTTATTAGTAATAGTTGCTTTCTTAAGTTTTAGAAATTACTTTTATATTTTAATTAGGACTCCTTATTTGGATTAAACTAGTTTGTTTCTTTATTTGGAAAGTAGTTTAGTTATAAATAGATATAATCCCTTCTCATGGGATAGACTACATTATTATTGAATTAAAATTTCAATTTTCTTCTCCCTATGGGTTGAATTCATGTTTTTTGTGTGAGACCTAAACAGATTATCCTAAGCCTTTTAGCATGGAGATAGCCCATTGGCTGTTCTTCTTCTTCGTGCTGCATCACTAATTAAGAAATTCTTACCACAAAATTATATAAGATTCATCATAAACAAATGAAGGCAAGAGAATCATATAAGATGATGGTACAGTTGATGTCTTAGATCTAAGGGATCTAGGGTTTTGTACAAACCTGTTAAGGAAAAATGAAAGGAAAGAAAAGAAAGGAAAAATAGGAAAGAGAGAAAAAGAAGAATCTAACAAAAGAAGCAATAGGATGATCCATCCCTTAGGGTTGGATGACCACACCTATATGTTTATTTCATTAATTCCTAAAATTACAAAAAGGCCCCTAGACATTATTATATGTTCAACTAAGTCCCTGACTTGCACCATATGTCCTACTCTAACTTAAAACACCCCCCCCCCCCCCCTCTCTCTCTCTCTCTCAAGCTAGTGCATAGATATTGACTAGGCCCAGCTTAGAGAAAACATGATGTAATTTAGCCTTAATGACTACCTTAGTCAAAAAGTTTGCTAATTAATTATCGGTAGGAACTTTGGCACAGCCCTGGATTGTAGGTCTGGTGTAGAACAATCTCCCAAAGGATTGTTCGAATCCGAAGACTCAATGACAGTCACGATGACAACTAGAACGAGAAACTTTGGGAAAAACTTAATTATTATTAATAAAACATGTCCATTATAATGAAGAACTACTCCTTATATAAGAGTGATTGTTTCTAACATAGAAGGACTAATCATAAACAAACATAACCTACTAAAAATAAAATAGGAAGCAGATAATTAAGGATAGGGATCCTTGAGAATGTCAAGGATCAATCGGATGGCCTGCAGGCCTATGATCTAGGCCGACTTGGGATCGGCCTGCATCAAACTTCTATCGGTACTGCCTCTTCCTTTTTGACTTTTTCCATGATTAAGTGACAATCAATCTCTACATCTTTTGTCTTTTCATGGAGAACAGGATTTTCAGCAAGTTTAATAGCGCTGACGTACTATCACAAAACATAATCATCGGACCACTTTGTTTGAAGCCTCTTCCAACAATATTTTGAGCCATATTAGTTCACAACACCCATGAGCAACAGCCCTATACTCAGCTTCGGCACTAGACCTGGCAATAACAACTTGTTTCTTACTTTTCCAAGAGATAAGATTTCCGCCAACCATTTTACAGTAGCCTGAGGTGAATTTTCTTTCTGTTAAAGATCCAGCCCAATCAACATTAGTGAATGCAATGCAATTTGCATGCCCATGTGATTTGTAAAGAATTCCTTGACCTGTCAACCATTTCAAATACTTGAGAATTCTATGCACTGCAATTAAATGATCAGTTATGGAAGCATGCATAAATTGACTAACCAAACTAATAGCATACAAGATATCAAGCCGCGTGATGGTAAAATAAATCAGTTTTCCCACCAACCGTTGATACATCCTCTTATCTTAAAGCAACTCTCCACTTCCTAAGTGTAGGCCATGATTTTGTTCAATTGGTGTAGCAGCTAGTTTTGCACCCAACTTCCCAATCTCCTTAAGGAGGTTAAAGACAAACTACCTTTGAGATATAACAATTTCATTCTTAGACCTGGCGACTTCAATCCCAAGGAAATATTTTAATAATCCAAGGTCTTTGATTTTAAACTCCATGCTTAGAAAAGCTTTGAGTTTGAAAATTTCATCGACATCATTTCCTATGACAACTATATTGTCAACCTACACCACAAGTATGACCACCTTTATACCCTTCCTTTTCACAAAGACACTGTGAACCATATTTCAGCATAGCTCTACTAAATCTTTCAAACCATGCTCAAGGTGATTACTTGATTCTATAAATAGACTTTTTAAGAAAACACACTTTGTCTTCCTGCCCCTTAACAACAAAACCAGGAGGAGGATCCATATAAACTTCCTCTTTCAACTCCTCATGCAAAAAAGCATTTTTGACATCTAATTGGTATAATGGCCAATCACAATTCGCTGCGAGGGATAGTATGACTCTGATAGAAGTTAGTTTAGCAACAGGAGAGATAGTTTCATAGTAATTGACCCCATAAGAACGAGTAAAGCCATTTGCAACAAGCCGTGCCATATATCGGTTAATTGTACCATCAGAATTGTACTTCAAGGTAAAAACCCACTTACAGCCAACGTTATGCTTTTCTTGAGGAAGAGTAATCAGCTCCCCTGTATTATTTTTTTCCAAAACTATCATTTATTCCACCATTGCCTCCCTCCACGTGGGGTGAGTAAGAGCTTCTGACACAAACTTGGGTATACAGGTAGTATCAAGTTTTGAAACAAAAATGTGAGATACAGGTGAAGTATGATCATAAGACACAACATTTTGAATGGGATGATGAGTAATGCAAGATCTTTATCCTTTTTGCACTGCAATAGGAAGATCTAATTCAAAAGAAGGAGTACCTGGCATAGGAAGAGTTGAAATTTGATGCTGGTCTTGAGGGTGAGGATCTGGATCCAGGGCATCTGATGATGGGGTAGTTGAGATCAATGTGTGGCTTGTTTCCTTGAGTAAACTTGCAGTGGTCTCTAACTCTTATTTATCACTTCACTTTCCTCTAGAGTTTTGGAGTCAAGACTTCCCCGTTCTACTGATGCATAATTTTCTAGGTGAGTTCGTGGTGTCAAAAAATCAACAAGGAGTGCATGATCCTTTTCACACCCATCTGGCAACAATTCCTTGCCTGTGAAGAAGTAGAATGGGATGTCTTCATGGAAACAAACATCCATTGTAACAAAAACACGACCACCTTTCCCTGGAGCATAACATTGATATCCTTTCTGAGAACTAGAATATCCCATAAACAGACATTTGACTGCCTTTGGATCCAACTCATCCCGTTGATGATTGGGAATATGAACAAAGCACATGCATCCGAAGATTTTTGGTGGTGTTGGAAACAACGGTGTAATAGGACACAAAATTTCTACAGGGCTCTTTCCTCCTAAGATCTTTAAAGGCATTCGATTTATTAAATATGCTGCTATTAAAACTCCATCAGACCAAAAAGATTTTGGAACATTCATCTCAAGGAGAAGAGCCCTTGCGACCTCCAATAGGCGTCTGTTCTTATGTTCAGCCACACCATTTTGTTCTAGTGCATATACACAAGAGCTTTGCGATTCAATACCATTTTCAACAAGATAATTTTGGAAGATGCTTCACTTTCCTCTGGAGTTTTGGAGTTAAGACTTCCCCGTTCTACTAATTCATAATTTTCTGGGTGAGTTGGTGGTGTGATGAAATCAACAAGGAGTACATGATCCTTTTCACACCCATCTGGCAACAATTCCTTGCTTGTGGAGAAGTAGAATGGGATGTCTTCATGGAAACTAACATCCATTGTAACAAAAACACAACCACCTTTCCCCGGAGCTTAACATTTATATCCTTTCTAGGAACTAGGATATCCCATAAACAAACAATTGACCGCCTTTGGATCCAACTTATCCCATTGATGCTTGGGAATATGAGCAAAGTATGTGCATCCGAAGATTTTAGGTGGTATTGGAAACAATGGTGTAGTAGGACACAAGATTTCTTTAGGGCTCTTTCCTCTCAAGATCTTTAAAGGCATCGATTTATTAAATATGCTGCTGTTAAAACTCCATCAGACCAAAAAGATTTCGGGAACATTCATCTCAAGGAGAAGAGCACTTGGGACCTCCAATAAGTGTCTGTTCTTATGTTTAGCCGCACCATTTTGTTTCAGTGCATATACACATGAGGTCAGCGATTCAATACCATTTTCAACAAGATAATTTTGGAAGATGGTTAAGGTATATTCGCCACTATTGTCAAACCTAAAGGCCTTAATCTTCTTCTCAAACATAACTTCAATCAATTTATAATATGTTTGGAATACATGTAAGACCTCATCTTTAGCTTTCAAAAGACACACCCAAGTTACTCCACGGGCATCATCAATAAAAGTAACAAAGTACTTATGACCATAAATAGATGTAACAGGAGCATACCAAACATCAGAATGAGTCAAATCAAATGGAGAAGTACTTCTTTTATTAATATTAATTGAGTATTGATTGAGTACACAGATCTCTCATTCTTGGCAAACTTACATGCATCACATCTCAAACTACTATCAAGTTTATTTCTAAAATTCAAAAAAGACATTTCTAAGACATTGCGTTGACACATGACCAAGACGACAATACCACAAAGACACTTTATTATCATCATCAACTTTTGTTTGCAAAACTCTTGACTCTACATTTTCCAAGACTCTACATTTTCCAAGGCCAAGGTGTAAAAACCATTTTTCTCACTACCACCACCAATCTTCCGCCCCGCCCTCAGAACCTGAAATACATAGTAAAAAGGGTAAAAAGACACACAATAATTAAAGATGATTGGTGAGGGCACTAACAGATAAGAGATTGAAAGAGAAATTTGAAACATGGAGAACAGAGGATAAGGATAGGTTAGGTAAGAATCAGACATTTCTCTTCCCAGCTATGTAGTTATAAGAACCATCAGCAATTCTTACCCTTCCAATAGAAGTAGAGGTGTATAACTGAAACTCAGAACGGATACCTGTCACAAGGTCTGTTGTCCCTGAATCAATCACCCATGTAGAAGGAAAAGTAGAGGAAGCAAATGCAATAGGATTATGAGAAGAGGCCATACCCACTAAATGGTCCTGAGGTAATGCAGCCAATCTTTGACCAAGATTAGCTAGCTCATCCTTTCAATTCTATGAATCAAATTTAATAGCAGCATCTTTTTCAATTGGGCGCTCCACTTCTACTGAGGATGCAGTTATATTTCGTGGCTTACCGTTTAGATCCCAATAATTCTCTTTTGTATACCAATATCTACCACAGTGAGTACAAAAAGGTTTGTCACGGTTTGAATTAGACTGTCCACCACTTCCCTAACCACGACCACCATTTCCACCATTACATCCACCTCCATGATAATTTTCGCAACCACGTCCTCAGCTTCCACCATACCCACCGTTACCACCATTTCCTGTATTTGACAATATGTTGCTCAAAAAACTATTTGCAAGAGCAAACCTCTCACGTGTAATGATCAGATTTCTACATCCTAACCATACGAAGACTTTCTTCCCCTTGTAACAAAGCGAATACTATACCAATAGGACATAGAGGGTCCCAACTTGTCACTTGTGCGCGAATGGGTTCATATTCTGGGTTAAGACCACCCAATAGCTCAAAAAAATGTTGGTCTTTAAGCAATTTGGCTTGTTTCTTAGCACAACACTGTTCGGGACTCATATATGACTCTAACTCTCTCTACAATGCCCAGAATTTGGAACAATAACCTCCAATTGACATACTTGTTTAAAACTAGCAATTACCTTTTTCAATTCTAAGATTCAAGTATTATTCTTCTTCAGTGCATAGGCAACCTCAATAGACTCCCAAAGTTCTTTTGTAGTCTCAGAATACTTAGAACTTTTTGCAATGCCTTCTTCCATTGAATTAAGAATCCAGTTCATAACTAACATATTTTCTGAAACCCAGTCTGAATATTTAGGCTCGTCTTGTCTTGGTTCCTTGATACTTCCATTAATATAACCAAGTCTCCTTCAGCCTCCAATGGCCATTCTGGTTGAATAGGCCCAATCCTTATAATTAGTACCATTGAAAAGGGTTGCTGTGATCCTCCACTAGGATTGACAACATTCTGGAGGAGTTGTTGATTGGATCCCATAGAGCTTTCACCCTTGGACTCCATTTAAAGAGATTTCAACTTATTACCAACTTGATGAATCAAGAAATGTTAAAAAACAGTCACCAATATATGAAAGGAACACCGCTAAGCACCAGAACTTGTACTATCAGGTGGTCATCTGTTGAGCCGCAACACACATCAAACACTGACCAACAGAAGTCCACCAAGTCCTCAGATTAATATCCACCCAGATTAACAAACAACAAACTCAGACCCAGATGCAACTCAAAAACCTAGCAGCCAACAGCCAAGCATCTAACCAGCCAACAGCCAACAACAAACAGCAACTCACAGCCAACAGCAAAAACAGCAACCAGCAGCAAACAGCAACTCACAGCCAACAGTAAAAAACAGCAACCAGCAGCAAACAGCAACTCACAGCCAACAACAAAAAACAGAAACCAGCCGCAAACAACAACTTGCAGCCAGACATACAGCAAACAGCCACTTCCAGCAGTGAATCAATATTTGAAATATTGTATTCCTACCCATTATCAAGCACACAAATGTAAGCCAAGACCAGTCAAACCCAATCAACTAAAAGAAAAGAAAGAAAAAAAAAAAAAAAAACAAGAGCCACAACTTGTCAAACCTAGGCTTCTATGGCCCAAAGCAACTGAGGCACAACTTGTCAAACCTAGGCTTCTATGGCCCAAAGCAACTGAGGACTACACATTCAGCGACACCACAGAGCACCACACTGTGCACAGTTTGCGTCTAGACACCCAGCCGAACCTTTGGTATGGTTCAGCTGGTTTAGAATCCTTCAGTGACCACTTGTTTTCTAAGATCCGGACCACTAGGCTTCTAGATATGCTTGTCTTCCTTGTGATTTAAGGCTCTAATACCAAGATGAAGTCTTAGATTCAAGAGGATCTAAGGTTTTGTACAAACCTGTTAACGAAAAATGAAAGGAATGAAAAGAAGGAACAATAGAAAAGAGAGAGAAAGAAGAAGAATCTAGACAAAGAAGCAATAGGATGATCTGTCCCTTAGGGTTGGACAACCACGCCTATATATTTATTTCATTAATTCCTGAAATTACAGAAAGGCCCCTGGACATTATTATATTTTCAACTAGGTCCCTGACTTGCACCATATGTCCTACTCTAACTTATAACAAGTACTCTTTCCGGGTAATGGTAGTTGATCTAAGATCTTAAAGTTATTAGCTTCTGTCAATAGAAGAGAAGAGCCAACCAATCAAAAAGACAACCCAAGCCACACCCAATATGCATAGGTATATATTCAGTGAGAAACAGAAGTGACAGCATCCTAATCAAACATAAGGCATTTAGCCTCCATGAAATGCTTCCTACATCATGGGGTTATAAAACATGCCTTACCTGTGGTTTCACTGGCTACATCCCATTTCGATGCTTCCCAACATATGTTGTGAATGTAATGGCTTGAAATCAAAAATGAATTAAAACTGTGTCTGTTTATTAGATCTAGGACACTGCATTATAAAGAAAGGAGAAAATCGTATTTGGTCTTTTTAATTTAGACTCTTAAATAAATAAAAGGGGTGGGAAGTGGGTCGACACAATGGTTTGGATTGTCATACCAGCAACAGTTACATCCCTAACTATTATGGGAACCATAGGGTCAAGACAAATAATCTTAAAATCCAGGCAGTCAAGAACTTTCCACATAAATTTTGTTCCCACAAGTCTAACATCTTCTTGTTAAGGTAATTGAAAACCTTAAAAAGTATCTCTACATTTACCTAGAGAAGTTGAGTAGCATCAAGCCATCAACTGATGGCATAATGTTCCATGGTACTCATTAAGATTAAAGCAAAAGAAAAAAATTGCTCTTCCAAACCTCATACTCTCGATGTACGACTTAGAAACTCCTCCAAATTCTAAAAACTTCAGTGCAGCATGCATGTAAGTAGTGCCGATACCAAACAACTCAGGAAAACATTTCCCAGTAATATGCACACAGAAAGATAGTTACAACTTATAAATACAAGATACCTTGAAAAAGCACTCTTAACTGATTAACAAATATAGTAGCACAGCTAAATAGCAACGAACCTGCTCCGTCTTGAATGAGACGAATATCTAGTTGCATGCAGAGCACCTGAGGCTTGGGAAGGAATAATCTGGTCACCACGTGCAGGAAACCTAAAAGATGAAACTGTAAAGTGAATAAAGTCAAATAATGAAATCAACAAAAACAAAATATAAACAGCTACATAAAATGAAATATTTCAAAAGGAATGAGAATTGCAATGCTGACCACACCTGCAACAGAACTACCAGGGATGTCCTGATATTCAACTTCATCTGAAGTCATTAATCTGCTTGAAGAACCTATCTCTTGTTTCCTAATATTTCGTTCTTGTTCATATTGAAGCTCCTGCTGTTGCATCCTTATTTTTGCTTCTATAACCCTTTGCTCTTCCTGCACACAGTAGAAACATAAGAAAAAACCAGAAATCCAAGTTCACTGTTCAGTGGACAAATGTAAACCCACAATGAAGAAAATCTTACAATCTGTTCCATGCCTTTTTCCTCTTTTGTCTTTACACCTCGATATTCTACTGCATAAATCGAAGTTTTGCAGAAGGGGCACCTTGTGATGTTAAGTGAGCCAAAGACAAAAGAAAAAGGAGGCTCGAAAAAGGAAAAGAAATTATAAAAAAAATTATAATTAAAATTCACTTAAAGAGAAAGGATACTTTGTAGGACAAGTAGAATCAGCAGGCTTCATCCGTAGAAAACACTCTGCAAGGAGTAGCCCGTTAAAGCACAATGACATAGAAAGAAACTTCCTATTTTAAAGTAAAACTGAAAAAGAAGACAGTACACCTGTACATATGCGCTTCATGCAACATCGTGATTGATTGAGACTTGGATAATACTGTAGAAGAATTGTAGGAAAAACAAAAAGAGGTACATATCAAAGCATTTTCATTAGAGACATCCAAAACCAAACATACTCAGATACTCTTTACGGTTTTAAAACTTGTATTCGTGACCAGTCAGATCACACCCAGTCCTCCAACGCCTGGCCATGTCCATGGAATCTGGTACAGACTAAGTTCAATACTACTTGTCTAAGTCGATTTAGACACAAGAATTTTAAAGACCTACTTTTAATAGTCTACAAAAAATAAAAAAAAATATATCAAGAATGTCACTGGATGATTCCTCCTTTTAAAATAATATAAAAAATAAAGAATAAAAAATAAAAATTTGAAAAAAAATGTTACATAGAGCAAAATCCTTCATCAACACAAAATGAAATGAACTTAAAAACCTTCAGAAAATTAGACCAACTATATCTGAATCAAGAAATGAGATGATTAGTAGCCCAAAGGCCCCAAATACATACCAGGTTATTTGGATGTAGACCAAATTACATCTATTTTGAATATTTGCAAGGAACTGAAATTTGAGCCACATTAGGACAGCTTGAATTTTCTACATTTTCCAACCTAAATTGCTGTCAGGGCTAATTAAACACATTTAGTAGAAGCAGACAAAAAAAATCCCACCTAGCATTTTATCACTCCACACCACTCAAAAGGTGCAGCTAAATGATTTATCATCCATTCAATCAAAGATTTCACTTCTATTGCAAATTAAAGTGCATCCATAAACCCAAACACTAATAACGCGTAAAAAATCTAAATTTCAGAAAAATAAAAAACCAAACAAGATACAGAAAAACATGAATATCCCACTGAGTGGAGGCAGAAAAGCAACAAAAACAATATTTCCACCCCACCACCCAAAAGGTGCACCTAATAGGTTTATCATCCATTCCACTGAAAATACCATCCATCAAGTAAATGCAGAAGAAACAACTGAACAAGGTAGTGAATAATCAAGCAAAATAAACCAAATAAAGAAGAGCGAATTACCGACCAGGAAGCAGATAGGGCACTCCTCAAAATCAGCAGGGCCTTCATCATGTCCAGGATAGCAAGGAGCCAACTTTGAATCAAGAATGAGCTTCCTCAGCTTCTTATAATCCATATCACTACGTTGGTACAGCCCTTGAGGCCTTGTATACTTCTCATCAACGACCTGCCGCCGCCTACTCAGCTTATTCCCCATTTACTACTCTTGATCTCCTCCTTTCAGTTACTATTCGAATTCAAACAACAAACCAATGAGTACCATCATATCAAAACCTTCCATTGCCAGGTTCATTGAACCCCATTAATCTACATGAAGAAAACCCAAACTTCAACTCGAATTGCACAAGCGCAGCTCATAAAAAAAAAAAAGAAAAAAAAAACCTTCTTACTTCACTTTCAAGGTGAAATCGAGAAGTCTGAGAATTAGCAATCGAATTCAGAAAGGAAATGGGTCATGGAGATCGAGATAATGGAGGAGAAGATGAAAAAACTGTAATCATAGAGAAAAGGAGACATCTTTTAGCGAGAGATTGGTGGGGAAAGATATAGAGATGCATAGACGATTGAGAAAGAGAAGGGGAGTACCTTTGATGACGAACAACATCGGGCAGAATCCCAAATAGGGAGCGATTTCTATAGCGTTCTTTCTTCATTCATTTCAGGATCTCTTCGATCATTCGATTTGTGAGAGAGAGAGAGAGAGAGAGAGAGAGCGGGGACTTGGAGGGTGAGAGTGGCGGAGAGGCGTAAAGGAGAGATCATCTAAATCCACCTTCATTGTCTCAATTCACACCAAGATTTTAAATATAACTTTTGGGTTTTTCCATAAATTAAAAAAAAAAAAACTCCTGATAGAGTCTAAGGACCCCAAAAATTTTTATGCTCCGAACTGGTTGCAAAGGCCTTTTTGGGATTTTTTTTTCAATATTATTCATAAGCAGCGATATTTATATTCAAATGTAACATGCATCACAGCTTTTTTCTATTCTTTTTTTCCTCTGCATTATCTCTTCTACGTTGTTTGCTCAAGGGTTCTGTGTAGGTTCTATCTTGGGCAAAGATGGGAAAATCAAGAAGAAGAAAAAGGAGAAAGAGACAATAAAAACAAAAGAAAAATAGGAGAGGGAAAAGGAGAAAAGAAAAAGAAAAGAGAAGAAGAAGAACCACTTTTCTTTTGTATTTTTTTTCTCTTTTTCTTCTTCTTGATTTTCCCTTTTTCACCCTAGACAGAATACAAAGAGAACCCTCCACCAAATTAGGAAGAAGAGATAATGAAGAGGAAGAATGAATGGGAAAAGGGTTTTGTGTATACTAACCTAAGCATAGATATCTATGCTCAATCGTAATATACCCAAAGCAGAATCAAGTTTTT
Organism: Sextonia rubra; assembly: GCA_037013555.1. Classification (NCBI taxonomy): domain Eukaryota; kingdom Viridiplantae; phylum Streptophyta; class Magnoliopsida; order Laurales; family Lauraceae; genus Sextonia; species Sextonia rubra. The sequence goes on from JASUAD010000011.1 coordinate 17,650,878, forward strand.
TTTTTCTAGAGATTGTAAATGATCAGCGATATCTACACTCATCAATAATGTTTTAAAAAAATCATGATTCTGCTTTGAGTATATACGCTTGAGTATAGATATACAAATATGGGTTCTTTTTCTTCATTTTCTTCTTATTTCAGTTCCTCCTTCTGCCTCCCTTCTCCATATTTTCTTTATTTTCTCTTCTTATTCCACATTTCAATGCACCACTCTCATCCTCTTTCTTCTCTCAACATTTCTTCTTTCTTGTTCCTTCCTTCTCTTCCTTGTTTTATCTTTTTCTCTTGTTTATGTTTTGTCAATCTCTTTTCCTTCTTCTTGATTTTTCTTTCTTTGCTCCAAAAAGAACCTAAATAGAACCCTTGACCAAACAAGGAAGAAGAGATGATGAAAAGGACGAATGAATGGGAAAAGGGTTTGATGTATGTTACACTTGAGCATAGATATCGATGCTTATCTATAATATTGAAAAAAAAAAACCAAAAAGGACTTGGGGGACCACTTTGGGCCATAAGGGGATTTTTCAGAAAAAAAAACCCCTATATATATTTTTTTGGGACATTTACAAAAAAATCCCATTATAAAGGAGAACCACAACTGAAGACCATAAACTTTTATAATATCAAAGTAGGACCTCTCACCAAAATTCTCTTTTTTTCTTAATTTTCTACCAATCATTTGTTGATGTCAACAAAACACATAATCTCAAAATCGATAAAATAAGGAAAATAAGAGGACAAGAAGAGGAGAAAAATAAGATAAGAAGAAAACTATAAAGAGATCATCTCTAACTTCCCATCCAACTGAAAAGCCATTAACTCCATCTCCCATCATCTCGATCTCTCATTCTCTATATCCATATATTCCATCCCATCATTTTCCATCCTCTTCACAAGCCACCCCGTTCATCATTATGGACAATGATCTCATCCCCATTATATGGAAAGAGATCACTTTATGTTTTCACCATTTTCAACACTTAGCCCATTTACCCGAGTTCATGTCCATAAGATAATAGAAAGTAAAGGTGTATTGTATTCAATGTGTTTGTTAGAATACCTAAATGACATTCTCTTCGACATTTTTTCATAGAGTTTTTTTCCATTGATGTTTAGAGTTAAAGTGTTGCTTTCCATGTGCTTATTGGAATTCCTAAGTCGTATTTGCTTGAACATTTGTTCTGTATTGAGTACCATTTTTCATTGATGTTAGGTTGAAGTTGAGGAAAATGAATTGAATTTTCTTCTAAAGTTGATCACCAATCCTATGATAGATAAAATGGGATTAAAGACTTCATTGAGCATTGATAAACCAATGAAGGATCTAAAGATAGTAGGAAAGACATGAAGAATACTAATGGTAACTCTGATTGCGCTCGAAACGTGATGTGAAATGCAACAGATTTTAGTCCAATATTTACACACTTCAAACATTTAAGAAGAATTGAAAATAACTACAGTTCATTATTATTTTCCTTTTGTTTATTTGGGTTCAAATGCTCTGACTACTGGTATGTAAGTTATTTATAAATTTTGAAAAATTACAATCCCTCCCTCTAGTATTGGATGTGATCTAAACTTCAAAATTATAAGAAAACACATGAAAAAATGGATAAAACTGCAAAAAAAGAAGGCAGTGAAGTGGTGATTGTGGCTCACAGCCACTGACAAACAATGGTTGAAATGGCCACTGTTTGTCCTGTTTCTTCTCTGCTTCGTTTATGTGCTGCCTTTATAGTGCTAGAGCTTATTTCCTTCAACTTTTGGAGCATTGAAAGACCACCAAGAGTGCTTAATTTGGCTGTGGAATCGACTAAAACCTTTGATAATCATCACCTTTTGGTTGCAAACTTTTTTATAATAAATCTGAAAATGATGCTTATATAAGCAAAAATGGAACTATTTGAACCTATAATTTTCAAGAAACAGAATAGAGCCTAAAGAGCCTTATTCATAACTTCCGAGATGGTCCAAAACCCCTCCCAAGTGAGAAAATCAAAGGAAATAGACTTCATCCTTGTGGCCCTTGCATTCATCTTTTCTAAGTGAGATACATGCTTCTTCTCCTTCTCTGAACTATTTCTCACCTTAAGTTAATGAGAAAGAGAAGAAGAAGTGGATTTGGAGTGCTTGAAGTGCCTTGGGGGGCCTTGTGAATGCTTGGAATTATGTTTGTTAATGTCTTTTAACTTGTTGAACTAGTGTAGATTTGCTTGGAACTCACTTCAAACCCTTCCTAAGTGAGAAAACCTTCCTTTTATAGACTCCATAGGTGGTTTAGGGGGTTATGGAAAGTTGGAGTTCAAGATGAATTGGAGAAAACCATTACAATCCTCCGGGAACCGCTTCACAGGTGTCAGTGACCGCAGCCACGGCCACTGATAGACCCAATTTTGGATTTTTTTTTTGTATATATGACCTGTTTTTGCCAGTTTGGGGCCCAAACGATGTTCGATTTTTATGAAACTTCGAGGTATGCTTTTCTACATTATTTTGAGTGTGCCAGAGAAATTTCAACCAGTTTTGATATTCTGAAGTTGGTCAATCCCCCCCCCCCCCCCCAATTGACTTTTCATAAAAATGGACCTTTGTTTCAACTGTTTGAGGTCTAAATGACCTTGGATTGATTTGAAACTCGACGTGACTCATGTTAAGGGCATCTTAAAGTGTTCATCCAAATTTCATACAATTTGGATCTGTAGAAGCAGGATTTTAAACAGCAATCCACTTGTTGCGTATTTTAAGTCAATATTCTCTTGTGTTGCAGGTAGTCGGCTTTTTTTTTTCAATCCAAATGATGTTTAATTGATTTGAAACTTTGGGGAATTAACTTTGAACATACTTTGAGTTCCTAATCCGAATCTCACCATCTTTGGCTTTTTAGAAGTAGGACTTTGGTTAGTGACCCCCATGACTCGAAAGTCACAAACTCCTAGCTGACATGTCATTGAAGTAGGATCAGATAAAGTCCTTTTGACTTAAAAATTTGCAAAATCTCTTTGTGCATGGCTGAAGCTTCGTGTCCAAATTTTATCAATTTCGATCAGCTAGAAGTAGGCATGAGGTCACTGACCCAAAGTTCACATGTTTGTTGACTTTGGGTCAAATGACATCCAATTGACATAAAATTTTGTAGAGCCTCTCATAAATATAATTTGAGCTTCCTCCAGGAGTTTCAACTAACTCGATCTTCATAAAGTGTCACTTTGCATAGGACCCCGAAGAGCTTTAGTAGACAGTCATTTGAATTGAATTTGGGTTCAAATGATGTCTAAATGGTCTAAAACTTTGAAGGATATTCTTTAAATGTATTGAAAGGCGTTCCTCTATGTTGCAACTTATTTTGACATGTAGAAGTGTCAATTTCCACAGTAACTCCAAGGAGTTAGCAGATAGTCACTAAAACTTGAGTTTGAGCTGAAATGAAGTAAAATGCTTTGAAACTTTGACATATCATACTTAGGCATGTTTTAGAGTTGCCATGTGATTTTCAGCTACTTTAGTTGTCCAAAAGTTTGAGGTATTTGGTGACCCATAGACTTTGATCCAATAAACCTTGAATTTAAAATTTGGTAAGTTAAATTACCAAATGAAATTCATCAACTCTATAATTTGAACTGCTGTACTCTGAGCTCATTTGAAGTCTTCTGAGTGGATTGCATTAACTCTGAACATCTGGATGTAGTACTTGACTTGGCATTCCATAATCCAAGGATTTATGTGCCCCTAGTTTGGAATTTGCTTATGGGTTTAGGTGCCCTTAGTTTGAAATTTGCTTGTAATGTATTCACTGCAACACTTATAATTTTTTTATGGGTCAACAGCAGCTACATGAGCTTGGCTAGTGTCAGAAGTGGGGTATTCTAACAGTAATCTTTGTTTATGTAGACTACTTGGCCTAGTGAATTTGCTTCTTTTAATTGAAAAAACCACGAGATTAGAGAAGGCGAAACGTGAAGAGTACTCCTTTTACAAGAGAATTTGTATGATTGTAGCTTCTTTGTATTGGCATCATAGAACACACCATTCTCAATTGCAAGGTTGAATTTACTCAGTAGAACATAATATATTATTTATATAAATTAGTAGTCTAATAATTCAGCAAACAGTATGAGACGAGGATTCAACAATCAACGTCGATAACACGAGATGTTTCTGGAATTTGGGATGGATTTCATAATGGTTAGGAATGTTGAGGGTTGAGAATGTTAGTTGTTGGGAATGTTCAACTACTAAATCTCTTCTTTTCTCTAGATGGAATGCCAATGGTTATTTTTGGATGTTAATGTAAGTTTTTAATGCGGAAGTCACTACGGATGGCTTAACTTTACTAATGTCTATGAATTTTATGAATTTTTTTTCAATTGTAAATAGTTTAACCTTATGTGGATTATAACCATAAATGCATATTGATGTTTTTATATGGATGTATTAATTTCTCAATGCAGGTTATTACAGGTTGTTGGTTCAATTGTTCTTATAATGAGGGTGGTGATAAGTTTACTGTTTGTATTTGTTTGATTTGTTGAGTAAGGAAGTTTACTAGTTGGTGGAAAATGTCTTATAAAATTAAAAGGCATATGTCTTTTTATGCATGCATTGTTGCCTAGGAATCATTGAGCAGAACAAATAATACACTAACTAAATAGAGAATACTGCACAACTGAACAGTTTCGTTAACGTCGGCAAATTATTCTTTGATATCGAAAATAATTTGTCGATATCAACAGAAACCAATATCCTAATTGGATATGTAAAACTGCAAACTTGAGTGGTTTTGTCCACGCCTGCAAATTATTTGTTAACATCAACAAATAATATATTAACATCGATGAAAACTAATACATTAACTTAAAGGAAAAACTACATAATTGAGCAGTTTCTTTGATGGTGATAAATTATTTGTTGACATTAACAAGATTTTTTGTCGGTGTCGACACAAACTATTTCACAAACAATAATTGACATGGGGCCACCTTTACAAACATTGTTACACAAAAATGAATGAGATTCAGTTGTGTGATTTGCTGCTATATTTATGCCAGGACTATTCGAGAGTCCTTTCAAGAGTTCTCCTATTTGGCCCTAAAATACCTGAAACTCTTTGTAAGAAAATTAACATCCACTATATTACTAAAACATGTCTCATACATTTATTAAAAAAAGCATCAACCATTATAAAATAATATAATTGCACATCTAATGGACACCAACACAGAAAAACAAACATTGTGCTTACATTAGATCAATACAAAAAGATATCCTTTGTCCTTTTACAAATTACTCATTTTGAAAGTACAAATTGATTGTTAATGTTTACAAAATTAGCAATACAAAATTATCAAAAAACCTACTGCTCACACTGACCAAGCTTATGTAATTGCTATTAGTGTTCTTCATGTCTTCTTTACTGTCTTTAGATCCTTCATTGCTTTATCAATGCTCTATGAAGTCTTCACTCAAATTTTATCTATCATAGGACTCGTGATCAACTTTAGAAGAAAATTCACTTGATCTTCCTCCACTTCAACCTAACATCAATGAAAAGAGGAACTCAATATAGAAAAAAAAAAGTTCAAGAAAATACTACATAGGCATTCCAACAAGCACGTGGAAGGTAACACTTCAACTCTAAACATCAATGAAAAATGACGATCTCTATGAAAAAAGTTGAAGAAAATGTCACTTAGCTATTCTAGCATACACATGGAATGCAACGCACGTTCACTTTCCATCATCTTAAGGACACCATCTTGGGTAGATGTGCTAATTGTTGAAGATGGTGAAAATAGGGAGTGATCTCTTTCCGTGTGATGGAGATATATCGTTGTCCATAATAATGAAAGGGGTGGACGGTGAAGTGGATGGAATATTTGGATGGAGCGAATGAGAATTAGAGATAACGGGAGATACAGTTGGTAGCTTTCAATCGGATGAGAGGATAGAGATGATCTCTCTATTGCTTTTTTCCTCTCTTCTTCTTTTCATTCTTTTATCGATTTTGAGATTATGTGTTTTGTTGACATCAACAAATGATCGGCAAAAATGAAATAAAAAAAGAGAATTTTGGTGAGAGGTCCTCCTTTGATATTATAAAAGTTTAGGGTCCTCGGTTGTAGTTCCCCTTTGTAATGGGATTTTTTTTTTTTGTAAATGTCCCTTTTTTTGTTATTATTACACCCCCAGCTAAAGTTACCAAAAGTAATATAACACTCACTAAATCATAATCCCTAACCTCTTTCTACACCACCATCCTATCTAACTCTCACCTATCACTCCACCTAAAACGAATTTCTCCCTCCAAAGCTATTTGCTTTTCATCTGTTGTCATCTCCTTCTTACTCGAAGATATTCCATTTCATTCATCTCATCCACCAATCCAGCTTGTTTTACTTTCCATTCAGTTCTCATTCTCCATCACATTATTGTCAACCATCTCATTTCCTATTGAACCATCTCACTCTCAATCAAGTTGTTCAATGTATAAGCAAATGGACAAGCAAATTTTGGTGTCTAATCTTATTTGCAGTGAAAATGTAAGTTTGTCTTTTTTTTTTTTTTGGTTTCCACCAATTTTTTGAAGATTTTTGTGTCTTTTTTTTCGCGTGCTGTTCAAACTTGCAGGACCAAACGAAAGCCTTTTGTTCAACTAGACACTACTGAACAAAAAAAAAAATTTGTTCGACTATGTACAGTAAAATAGTGACATGGGCGAACGGAGGTGCTTTCACTTTTTTAACAAATTCTTGTTAAAACTTATCACCTTTAATAAAACAATGGCCCAATGTAGGATGGTGTGCCAACACAATGCAGCATGGTTGGATCCCAATGTGTAATGGATTATAATCATGAATTTATCATTCAAGAGGTAAAAAAATGAAGCTGAATTATTTGTTATATTAATGTGTCTTTCTATAATCTAATGTAATTGCGATGCGTGTAGATGTTCAATAGTCGTCAAGTATTAATAAAGTGTGTTCGTGATGTTGGAACGAGAAATGAATTTATTATTTCCACTAAGGTATCGGACACAGTTCTAAAGGTAGTAAACCTAGACTTACCCTAGGATGTGAGAGAAGTGGATTTTATAAAGATTAGAGGGCCAATAAAATGGGTCATACAAATGGGTCATACTAAGAAGAAAATTAAGCATAGAGGATTAAAGGAATGTGTAATGGATTATAATCATGAGTTTATCACTCAAGAGGTAAAAAATGAAGCTGAATTATTTGATATATTAATGTGTCTTACTATAATCTAACGTAATTGTGATGTGTGCAGATGTTCAACAGCTGTAAAGTATTAATCTAGTGTGCTCATGATGTTGGAACGAGAAATGAATTTATTATTTCCACTTAGGTATCGGATGCGGTTATAAAGGTAGTAAACATAGACTTACCCTTGGATGTGAGAGAAGTGGATTTTATAGAAATTTGAGGACCAATAAAAAGGGTCACACTAAGAAGAAAATTAAGCATAGAGGATTAAAGAAATGTGGATACCCTTTTTCATTACAAGTAAAAAGCTGAACATAAATGATAATTGAACGTTGTAGGGTATATGTGGTTTGCATAATCATCCAACTATAGAGTATCTAGAGAGGCACTCATATGCAGGGAGATTATCAGAGGAGGAAACACAATTAGTGGTTGATATGTCCAAGAGCATAGTTGGCCGAAAGGGATTTTGGTTACATTGAAACAAAGAAGTGATTTAAATGTAACCACAATGAATACTATTTACAACGCAGATTATAGGTATGAAGTAGCCGAGTGGAGTGGGAGATCTCAGATGAAACAACTATTGGGGTAGCTTGTAGAGATTAATTACATCGAATTGCATAGGAACTATCGCACAAGTAAGACTGCCACTTACTTATTTTGGAAACACCCTATCAATGTAGAGTTGTTACATGCATTTCCACATGTATTGATAATGGATTGCACTTACAAGACCAATCGATATTGTATGCCCTAGTTGGGATTGTTAGAGTAACATCCACTAACATAACATTTTCTGTATGTTTTGCATATCTCTAGTATGAGCATGAAGATAACTACGCATGGGTATTGGGTGTATTTGTTGACCCATAAAAAATTACAAATGTTGCAGTGAAGACATTATAAGTAAATTCCAAGCCAATGGCACATAAACCCTAGGATTGTGGAATGCCGGTCAAGTACTACATCTAGACGTTCAGAACTAATGTAACCCATTGAAAAGATTTCAGATGAGCTCAAGGTGCAGCAGTTCGAATTTCAAAATTAGTGGACTTCATTTGATCAATCAATTAACCAAGCATTAGACTCAATGTTCACTGGCTCAAAACCTAGGGGTCACCAAATACATTTACATTTCTGGGTTACCAAAGTGGCTGAAAATCATATGGTAACTCCAAAACATGCTTAGAAATGATGTTTCAAAGTTTAAACGCATTTGCACTTCATTTCAGCTCAAAAATCAAGCTTTAGTGGTTTTTTACTAGCTCCTTGGGGGTGGCTGTGGCAATTAATACTTCTACATGTAAGAATCAGTTGAAACTCATGAAGGAAGCCCAAATTATGTTCAGAATTAACTCTGTAAAATTTTAAGTCAAGTAGATGTCATTTGACCAAAATTCATAGACTTGTTAACTTTGGGTTAATGACCCCCAAGCCATGGGTCACTGACTAAGGTCTTACTTTCAGGTGGCCAAAGTTAATGAAATTCAAACATAAAGCTTAAGACATGCTTAGAGGTGGTTCTATAAATTTTCAAGCCAAGAGGACTTCGTCTGACCCTACTTCAATTACATGTCAGCTCCGCGTCATTAACCTCTCCAAACCTTGGGTCACTAATCAAAATCCTACTTTTGGGAGGCCAAAGTTAATGAAATTGGATCAGAAACTCAAAATGTGCTCAAAGTCAACTCCTTAAAGTTCCGAATCAATTAAACATCACTCGGGTAGAAAACAAGCCAACTGCTTGCAATGCAAAAGGATTCTGACTTAGAACTTGTAACAAGTGGGTCATTGGTCAAAATCCTATTTCTACAAGTCCAAACCACGTGTAATTTGGAGGGATACTTCAAGATGCTCTTGATCAATCGCTCTAAATTTCAAATCAATTCGAGGTCATTTGGGCCTCAAACAGTTAAAAAAAGGGCTTCTTTTAATGAAAAGTCAACTTGGGGGAGGTAGTTTGACCAAATTTAGAAGGTTAAAACAGGTGAAATTTCTACGACATACTCAAATAGTGTTAAAAAGCATCCATCCAAGTTTTGTGAAGATCAAACATTGTTCCGGCCCGAAACAGGTGAAAACAGATCACATATGCAAAAAAACCTAAAACTAGGCTTGTTCATAACTACAACACAATCATAGACACCTGCAAGGTGGTTCATGATGGTTTATGGGAGTAATTTTGCTTTATTTCAAAATATAACTCTCTCTCTCTCTCCCCCCCCCCCCCAAAACTACCAAAAACCATCCCAACTCACTCGAAAACCTATAAGAAGCACACTTAGGCTCTGAAGAAAGGGTTCAAGCAAGTTGCAAGAAGATTAAGGGAAGGTTCAAAGAGTTCCAACAGGAATTAGAAGAAAAAACACTAGTCTTCTCAAGTCCTACAAGCATTCAAGCTCATTCTCTTCTTTTTCTCACAAACTTAAGGTGATAAATAGTTTAGAGAAAAAGAAAAGGCATGCATAGCACTTAAAGAAGACGAATGTCAAGGCTATCAAGCATACTAACGGATGAGACTGCATTCCTTTGGTCCTCTCACTTGAAAGGGCTTTAGGCTATTTTTGAGGTTGTAAACAAGACTCTTAGGCTTCATTATGTTCCTTGAAAATTGTAGGATCAGAATAATACAACTTTGGCTTCAATTAGCTTGTAGAAAACACATTTTTTCGGATTTGTACGAAAATGATCGTTAAGCAAAAAATGATGATTTCCAAAATTTATAGTCGATTCCATGGCCAAATTAAGCACCATTCGCAGTCATTTAACACTCAAAAATTCGAAAAGCACAAGTTCTAGAACTCTAAAGGCACTACAAAGGCAAAACGAAGCAAAATCGGGACAAACAGTGGCCATTTCAGCCACTTCTACATTTTATCCTCTTTTTCATGTATTTTCTTGTAATTTTTGAGTTTGGATCACATCTGAGACCAGAGGAAGGGGTTGTAATTTTTCAAAACTTATAAACAACTTGCATACTTGTGGTCAAAATGTTGAACCCATGTAAACAAAAGGAATGTAATGATGAACAGTAATTATATTTTTTATTCTTCTTTACACTTGAAATGTGTGAATGTTGGAGTTGAATCCATTGTATTTCACATCACTTTCGAATGCGATCAGTATTGCGTAGTATTATTGGTGATAGTGCTCTTCCTAATGTTATTGTCACAGACAAAGAGATGGGACTAATGAAAGCCATTTCTATGGTATTTCCTTTTGCTACTCATTTTTTATGTAGATAACACATTAATAAAAATGTGTTCTACATAAAAAATGTGTTGCCGAAATGTAAGAAGCTGTTTGAGATGAAGAAAAAGTGGAACTGGTTTAATATGAGTTGCAATATATTCGTGTCTTCCTCCATAGAAAAAGAATACATTCAACAACTGATGATGCTAAATAAGGAATTCAATATCTATCCGGAAGCAATTATAGTCTACCACATTGACACAAATAACACTTTTTTGAAGTTTTGAATCGCATTAGTAGGGGGAAGGGGGGGCCTGCATGTTATTTGTGTCAACATGGCAAACTATGATTGGTCCATTCATGGTTTCCGTGCACTAAGTCCAACAGAGGATCCAGAATCTTCTTTTTATTTTATTTTAAGAGTTTGGGTCTTTAGTGGCTTGAAATCAAATGATGATAAAGGCTCCCAATCAACATGCACCTCATTAGTCCTATTATTACTAATCTTTTACTACTTTACATAACCACTGTAGTAAGCGACCCCATGAAATGGATGATGATGCCTACTGCCGCGATAACAATTCCATACTACCTGCAAACATGAAAATAAGTATTAACATATTAAATAAAATGCAATGAGTGATTCAGTGCATAGTAAATATATTGCATAAAATAAATTACACATAAATGTAGTGGTGAATGATTAATACCTTATCGGTATCTATTGTGTCATGCTACTCCCATACTGCCTATAAATTTGACATCGACTCATCGGACTCCCTAGAGGAATCCATCGAGGCACTCGAGGCTGGTTCTCCAGATATTGGACGTTGGGAATCGGTCTCAAAGCTTAGAAATGCTCATATATCCTAGCCTCTAGTAATGTCAAATATCCAGCAATTTGATGCACACCGGTTTGAGTAGCAAATCCCAACTGTCAATACAAATAGGCCAAGGTAGTGGTACCCCATGCATATGAGTGCACACCATCCAAATACATCAAGAGTCTTAGATAAATGATTGGAGCTCTTGTGGTACTCCTGTTAGTGACTAGTGTACAACCTAATAAATATAATAAATTGGCCTTCACTGTATACACAATCATCTGACCTGAGTGGCCAACAGATACATTCACAAATTTGGCACTAAGCCACTCCATCCTCATTGACTGACTCCACTCTGAAACCAACTCATCATGTGCCTCAAAGGATGTGACTCCCAATGCCTCAACCAACAATGTCTTACCCTCAAGTAGTGATAACCTATCAATGCAGGATATGGATCTACCCGTCACGAGGATCCTAAGGATAGTGGTAACGTCATCCAATATGATGGCATCTCACCAAAAGGCATGTGAAAGGTATTTGTCTCGGGCTGCCACCTTTGCACAAAAACAAACACAAGAATTTTATTACCAATTTGATAAAGATGAGCTCATCAGTGGACTCAATCTTGAGCAGGCTACCAATTCTGTAAATCTATTATTCTTCCTCCTTTTAGCATTAAAATCCCACTCACTTGCTTTTTGTGCATGATTTAAACACCTAAGCGGAGGCCACTTATACATTAAGAAAACATTACATTAATAAGTAAAATAAAAAAACAAACTAAGCTTACTAAAAACAAATAAATAAAAACTACCTTAGGATGCCAAATAAAGCAACTATATGTGGATGGAAGCTACTCAATAAAGATCGACCTTCTGGACCCCACACGAATCGGTCTAGTCATCTCTTCTATAGTAGTTTCATTTACAACTTCATCTGGAATTTCCTCTTCCACTTAGGTATCAGGGAGTTCCAGTTGTTCAGAAACAATGTCATCTAGACGTCTCCTATTAGATGTGTTAGGTTGAACTTTAGAAGTGCCAACTCAATCCATATCTGAAATGTGCATAACTCAAAAATAAATAAAAAAAACTATGTGTACGGAAGCTACTCAATAAAGCTGGATCTTCTGGACTACCACGAATCAGTCTAGTCATCACTTCTATAGTAGTTTCATATACAGCTGCATCCGGAATTTCCTCTTCCACTTGGGAATCGGGGAGTTCTAGTTGTTCTGAAACAATGTCATCTAGACGTCTCCTATTAGATGTGTTAGGTTGAACTTTAGAAGTTCCAACTCGCTCCATATCTGAAATGTGCATAACTCAAAAATAAATAAAAAAAACTATGTGTACGGAAGCTACTCAATAAAGCTGGATCTTCTGGACTACCACGAATTGGTCTAGTCATCTCTTCTATAGTAGTTTCATATACAGCTGCATCCGGAATTTCCTCTTCCACTTGGGAATCGGGGAGTTCTAGTTGTTCTGAAACAATGTCATCTAGACGTCTCTTATTAGATGTGTTAGGTTGAACTTTAGAAGTTCCAACTCGATCCATATCTGAAATGTGCATAACTCAAAAATAAATAAAAAAGAGAAAAAAATAGTGGTCTGTTTAGCCCTACGAGGCTGAACATAATAGATTTGTTTGGCTAAATAGTCCTGCCGCAGTGTAAAAAAGCTCCCAAAATGCACACACATTCAACAAAAAATTATCACTATGGAAGAAAATCTAATGCCTTTAAAAATTTTGAAGGTAAACCCAATCATCTCAAGTCTTGCAAAATAACAAAAACCAATCCCAAAAACCTACCAATGCAAAGGATGACAAGAGAGAGAGAGAGAGAGGGAGTTGGAATTGGAAGGGAAAAAGAATAGTTCGTTGAGAGGAATGGGAGAGAGAGTAGAATGTGATGAGAAAAGACTAAGAGGGTGAAGGGAAAGAGGAAAATAGGTGAGTGGGTGGGTGCAGAAAGAAGAGAAGGAATTTGATGGAGGATACTTTATGAATAAAGGTGTAGATAGAAAAAATAGCATTTTTCAAATATTATGGTGGATGTAGAGAGAATGTAGGTATGGAAAGATATAATGTAGGTGCATTTAGAAGCTCTTAGGGAAGAGCTTGCGAATTTGCTGTGTTTTCTTATGGTGTTCAAAGGGGCTCGAACTTTACTAGAATTGTAAGTGCCATTGGGATGGCCTTGCCACTCCCCATAGTTTTATTCGATGCACATGTACAAGAGGGTATGCATGTGCCTAAGACTTAGTTTACGACAATTTAAAATCAAGTGTACCTTGGTCCTAGGGCAAAGGCTCATGGGCTAGGTTGGGCGGGAGATATACTAAGTTATAAAAAAATGATAGCATAGTGTTCACATGAAAATGTAGGCGGGTCTACAATGCATCTACACAGCAAGTTAGAGTGGAACTCCGAAGTGAAACCGAGCTCCATATTAGATTTTACACTTTATCTTGGTGTTAGATTGGGAATATGATTCATAATTTCTGATAATCTAAGATTAAGAATGTTCTTAATTATATATCATTAGTGCACTATATATTACTTATATTTACCAATGGGAGGAGGGTAGATAGAAAGATCTCGTTGAGGATACAACGGAATCAAAATATCAACCTTACCAGTTTTTTCTAATCCTTAATTTAACAGTCTTTAAGTTCAATGAAATCTTAATTATAGATTTTTTTTTTAAATTCAATCCAACGGCAAACGAAAGTTCAATGAGCATAAAATTAAGCCCAATGCCAAATCATGGGAAGATAAAATTATCAAAGGGTTTGCACAAATCAAAAGCAGGTCAAGTTGTTCCCATAATAGAGCATTTTTCATGTAGACATCATATATTGTGGGGAACCTTCATTTTGAATGAATTGGATTTTAATAAGCTGAGACCCACCCATGGTTAAGTGCTGTTGAAACATTAGTCTCGGCCAGTATCCTCTCAAACTGTGTAACACTTTGGCGGTACTTCATTTTAGGGGCTGCATGGAGATAATTCGAGTTCAAGATGCATGAACCTCATCTCATACAACACATCAGCCTGATGAGTCCTGCGTAACACCACATCAGCCGCGATTCAACATCAGTGCCGGTTTTGTTTCCGTCGGAGTTTTTGATTAGACAGATGGGTGAGATTTAGTCAACACTTTGGAATTATCCCCATGTGCCCCCAAAATGGAGTCCCAGCCAAGTATTATATGGATCCGTATATAATAGTTAAAAACATCACTTATGACCGGTAGTTTTTCTTCTGAGGAAAAAAATTCCAAGCCTTCCACTCGGGTGATACAAAGAAGACCAATGGAGAGTTTTTGAGTGTCTGACCCGGATCTCAATACATCTGACAAAGATAAGGTCAGTAGAAGAGCCGTACACTCTATCAACGGCAATAATGGAGAAGTCAGTTTCATTTCCAGATTTTTTTTACAGTAGCTACCTGTCTTTCCAACAATCACAAAAAATGCCATCACATGTTGGGGTAAAACTTTTATTGTTTACATTTTTAAAATAAATTTCTTTAATAAGAATTTCTACCTGAAGTTTGAGTGGTTAAGGTTTTTTTGAACATGACATTTTATCTCCTAGTATTTTTAAAATCTTTATTTCTTTTTTAGCATTTTTGAATTTTACGTACTTAAAAGGTTTTAAATAGCTTTTGGAATTTCAAAATTCCACTTGTTTCATCTTCTGCTGAAATTTTTGGTTGCTCAAGTACAAAAAAGCATCCAAAAATTCTACTATATCTAGAAATTTTAAAAATTTTCAAGCATGTATTCTTTAAATTCTAGCAAAAGAACAGCCCCTTAGAGTGTAAATGATTTTATACCCATCACCTTATGTAATGTTATTTATAAGATATTTCTAAGGTAGCTATAAGCAAACTAAAAAATGTGCTTAGTAGGCCCATCACCTTATGTAATGTTATTTACAAGATATTTCCAAGGTAGCTACAGAAAAACTAAAAAATGTGCTTTAAAGAATCATTGGGCCCTACTATAGTGCATTTGTAGAGAGCAAAGCTATATCTGACAATTATATTGTTGCCAATGAGGTGATTCACTCTTTTAAAAGGAAAAAAATGGAGAAAATCGTGGGTCTTAAACTGAATATGGCAAAAGCTTACGATCATATGGAATGAGACTTTTTATGCATAGTCCTAGAGGCTTTTGGCTTCCATAAGGACTTTATCAAAATCATCCAGGAATGTATCTCTTCGGCCTCCTTCTCTATCTTACTTAATGGATCTCCTTTTGGATTGGTCACCCCAATGAGAGGGCTAAGACAGGGAGACTCCCTATCCCCTTATTTATTCATCTTGGGTGCTAAAGTCATTTCTTGATTGCTGTTAAGGGAGGACGAGAAGATGACCATTCATGGAGCTAAAGTCTTTAGGTCCGCACCTAACATATCCCACCTCCTCTTCGCCGATGACAGTCTCCTTTTATGTAAAGCCAAAGCAAATGAGGTTAGAGTTACAAAAGATATCCTTGAAATTACTGCTTCCTTTATGGGCAACTTGTCAATTTTGATAAATCTGCGGCTTACTTTAGCAAAGGGACTTGCAATATGTGGAAAAGAGAGTTGGCCAAGACCCTGGGTGTTAGGCTTATGATGGAAAATGAAAGACATATAGGAAAACTCCTCATTATGAATGGAAAAAGAAATAATAGCTTCCGATCCCTAGTGGGGAGAATTAAGAATAGAATTACATCCTAGCAAACTCCCCATCTCCCCCAAGTAGGAATAAGTATCCTAATAAAATCATTTGCTTCTGCTATCCCTATTTTTAATGTTGGTGCTTCAACTTTCATAAAAAACCATTAACATAGTGGATAAAATGCTTAGAAGTTTCTTTTAGAGTGACTCCCCTAACAGAAAAATATCCACACCAGTAAATGGAAAGAAATTTGCAAGCCTATTGAAGATGGAGGGCTAGGAATCTAAGATACCAAAGATAACAATCTTGCCCAATTAGCCAAAACCTATTGGAGGTGCCTTTCTAATGAAGACAGGTTAAGTTCTAAAGTTTTAAAAGCAAAATATTGTCCAAATAAACCTCTTTGGGAGGCAAACTTTAAAAAGGGCAACTCTTGATTATGGAAGGAATTTGTTGAAGTAGCTAATTTTATCAATGAGAGGATGGGGTGGATCATAGGCAATGGAGATTAAATTTCTCTTTGGAAGTGTAATTGGATTCCCTTGGAAGGGGGTCTTAGGAAACCTCTTTCTATATAGTCAACCAAGATCTTAGGGTTAAAGACCTTTGGAACCAGACAAGAGTTGGAATGAACAATTAATTAGGAATACTTTTTTTTATAAAACTTCAAATGTTGGGAATATTTTGAAAATGTACATTCCTCGTAACAATATTAATAACAAGAGAATTTTGCCCTCATATAGAGGAGGCGGTTTATCTTCAAGATCTACTTACATAATTATCCATGAAAAAAACAGAAGTAGGTCCAGCTCTCCCATTAATTGGAAGAATTTGTGGTATATCAGGCTACCACAAAGGATTCTTCTATTTGAATGGAAATGTTTTAATGATGCAATCTAAGTACGTCAAATGCTCTATGAAAAAAACATTTCTGAAGATACCTTCTATTCTATTTGCAGAACCTTGGAAGAATCAATTGAGAATGCTCTATTTCTTTGTGATCATGCAAGAGCCTCTTCACTTGGGTCCAACCATCACTTTAAGGATTAGGGATTGGTGGAACTATTTTATGAAACTATGTGATATAATGAGTCCACTGATTCACATTCAAGCTAAAGCCTTGGTTTTAGCTCACCAGTGGGCCCTGTGGAAAAGTAGGAATGATTTATATTTAAAGGAATGGAAATAAATCCCATTAGCACAATTATTTATGCTAAAAAACTAACTGTGGAATCTACTACAAAAATTGAAAATATCTACTATCGCTCTCCGAACTCGAGATTTGGGGATTAGAGTGAATCCCGAGGTGTGACACACATAACCTTTATCAATCTGTGCAATGTCAAGACACGTACGAACTGCAACAAGGGAGATTCCACAGGTACATGTGAGGAAGATCCATATACATATATCATTCGTTTTGTACAATTAAGAGGAAACCTAGGGAATTTACCTGTAATTCATCATAGGCATTAATCAAATCACATTAATTCCTTTGTCACTATAAATCAAGGTTTGTTAATTAATCCATCCACATGCGCATATTAATACTAAGTTGCATAAGACATATCTAGATCCAAACACACATGTCCATCAATCAAAGCTCCCAAACAATATGATAAAGATGACATGTTCTAACAACAATCCAAGCATAACAATAACTTAAGCAAACACAAAATAAGACCGCTTGCCGCTCTATGTAGGATGATTAGTAAAAGACGGCATTCTTATTCTACTCAACTCTACCCCGAGGTACCATTGAGATTCTCTCCGGGGTTGCATCGATTGTTGTGTTGGCATTGGGTTCTGTACCTATAACACTAAGGGTAGCACTGTTAATACGACGGCTAAGCAAATATAGAATACATAAGACTATCAAGATGTATCAGTTGAATTAAAAACAGATTGATTAAAAGAGAGCAATAATAAAAAATTAGGCATGTTGTGCACGTAATTAAGCATGAGTAATGAATCATGAATGAACATGCAATAACATACTAATTGGTGTTTACATGGCTAACTTATTTTTAGAAAGAGAGTGTAAGGTCCCGAATCCCACTAATCTTGATTTACGTTAATTAAGCTCGTTCTATATTGATTAAACTCGATTAAGGCTAATTTAATCCAAAAATTTTCAGGTTTGGGCCTTAGATAGGGAGTTGGGCGGAGTTCGGTCCCACTTAAGTAGTTAAGGGCCTTTTTGTAATTTGTCCCTACACCTCTTGGACACCTCGTCCATTTCATTTCGTGTAACTTTTTGCGTGGATCATCTTTCGTGTTGGGTCCAACTTGAATTGGATTCATCTTGAGCCAACTAAAGTCACATGACTTAAACCGTAAATATCTTTAAGAAAGGGGTTTGCATGCAAAGATGGGGAAAGTGATCGTTCAAAGGGAGAGTCCAACATTCATTTCCTTTTCTGTTCGTTCCTCCTTGGCTGCTAGAGCGACTTCTTCCTCTCTTCACCCTCCTCAACTCACGATTAGAGCTGGAAACGGGGGATTCAGTGCTTGCATGCAACAGTGACAGCCTCCATTCCTCCTCTTCTCCCTCCTTTGGACATTCTCTCTCTAAGCTACAGACCTGAGAGGACCCATATTAGATTGGAAGTCCTCCCCCTAACCACATAGCAAGAGACAGTTGGAGAGGGTTAGTACTGTTAGAAAAGGCAAGTATTGAGTTATATGTGATTCATGCATGATTAAGTATAGATATTTGAGCTAGCTACTTGCATTTCCCAATTTCAGCTATTTCCCTTCATTGTTTTAATTGATATGAATGTAGTGTGTATTGAGTTAGAATGGTAAAGATGGGAATAGAGGTTGTGGGAGTACAGAATACCTTAATTGGATACTACTAGTAAGTCATAAAACCCTTCCCAATATAGGTTATGTACTGACTGAAATCGGAATTGAGCTACAAAATTATATTTAGGTTTCTGAAGCTTACGGTGAAGCTACGGCTAAACCGTGAGCATCTACGGCTCAAAGTCCAGAGAGCAACAAAACTCGATTTTATACTACGGCTCACCTACAGCTATGCTGTGGATTTCACTATGGCTAAGCTGTATCCAGCCCGTACCTAAGCCGTAAGTCTTCCTACGGCGAGCTTTTCAGAGAGCTCACGGAATCTAGTTTCTTTTACGGTTTGCACACGGCTGCACCGTTGAATACACTATGGCTAAGCCGTAAACTCCCCGTAACCTAGCTGTAGGCTTAGCACGACTAAGCCGTAAGCCAACATACGGTTGGGCCGTAAATGCGCCTGAAAATCCGGACGGATCCTGACCCATTCGGCTAAGCCGTAGCCTTGTATACGGCTAAGCCGTAAGAACCCAATGAATGTAGGATGTTAGGAACTTCCAATGATCTTGTAGGGCCTTAGTACTGATACCTTCCACACCTCCACATTGGCCACCGGTAATTACATGTTGGAATGAATGAATGACTTATGAATGAGCTCCCAATAACAAGTCATGGATGTTGGTATAAGAAGGTGTCCCGTATGCCTATAAGGCAATACCAAGACACGGTAACACAACGACACCGGATTTCTTATGAGTATGTCATGTTGAATGTTCTTAGGAATCATGGGCCAATGTAATAATATCACAATCCGAATGCATGCATCTTGCTACAACACCCCACCTTCAACATGAACTACTTTCTTTAGTAAAACCCTGAGGCAATTCAGACGTGAGCTTCTAATGAGTGCGTGTCTGACAAGCCAGAGCTTCTAATGAGTGCGAGCTTGTTAGCCAAGGGTATGATATGAATGATATGATTGGATACGAGTAGGCACCACTCAGCTTACGCCATTTTGGGTATATGTTATGTATGCCACCACTGTAGTAGGTTTACGAAAGAGTAGTCGGCGCTCCTCGGGAAGCTAGCTTGATCCCCTAGCGACCCATATGATATGTATGCTCCCTTTTGGGAGAATAGAGCGTCGTGGTTGCCAATCAATATGTCAAATGTAACTTCTCACTCATGCATCATGTTCAGTGATTATTCTTATTGATATATTATGTTATACTTGTTTCATATGCCTCAGTACTTGCTTAACCGTCGTGTTAATAGTGTTACCCTTGGTATTGCAGATCCAGCACTCGGTCCCAACGTGGACACTGATGCGCCCCCGAAGGGCACTCCAACGGTACCTCAGGGTGTAGACGAGTGGACGGATGGCGACGTCTATTACTAGCCATCCTACACAGCGCGTGTATTCTTAGGATGTTATGCTTGGACCTTTTGTATCAAACTCTTAAGTAGTATTCTTCGAATGTACTTAAAAGAGTTTAACGCTATCATATGTATATATATAAGTTTACTTTTGAAAGTTAACAGACTCTGAACTTCATGTGCTCTTGATAATTACTGAGTATTTCACAGGATTTTGTTTAAAATCAATTATGTTTGTACGTGTGTCAGCTTACCTCACATGTTCTTGAGGAATCTCCCTTGTAGGAATTCGTGCATAATTCTTCAGGGCACGGATTTTTACGGGATTACGTATCCATGTCCTAGGGGCCCACTCAAATCCCCAAATTTCCAGGATCGAGGCGTGACAGACGTAAGTAATGGTATCAGAGCCGTACCAAGAAGTCACTTAAAAGAGTTAGCAACATTAGAAAGCGTGGTGAGGTTCCGATAGGTCCGTTTGGGTGGATTCTATTATAATGATAACTTATGGTATTACTGTAGTATGTATGCATGTATGTAGTATATGTGTATGTCTCTATATAGATACATATATGATTAATCACCATTGTGATTGCAGAGCCATGGCGTCTGGATCTGACACGAACAACAGCTCAGGTGGTAATGACCACAATAATATTGAGTTGGAAGGCGCGGATCCTCCACGACCACCTCCTCCTCATCCCACCTACACTATAGAGGAACGGTTTATGATGCTGATGCATCAACTGGCTGCTAGCAACGCCAATCAAGCCGCCATGCAGTTACAGTTGGCTACCATGTTAAACCGACAAGATTAGCCAGGAGATCCCAACTCCTTGTATGAGAAGTTCCGTAAGAGGGGAGCAACAAAGTTTACCGGACATGAGGATCCATTACAAGCAGATGAATGGTTTGTCCACACGAAGAACGTTTTTGATACATTAACTTGCACACCCAGGCAGCAAGTGGTCCTTGCAGCATCCATGTTTAGGGACATTGCAGATACATGGTAGAAGAGTATTCGGGACCACATGAGGGCTATGCCGGATGCTACTGTTTGGGAAGCTTTTAAGAGGCAATTCAGGAAGAAGCTCATTCCCGATCACGTGACTCACAAAAAGAAAGCAGAGTTCCTTTCCTTGCAGCAGAACCTCATGACCGTTGCAGAATACATGCATGTATTCAGCCAGCTCTCTCGGTTTGCTCTAGACTTGATTGACACTGAGGAGAAGAGAGTGGAAAGATTTCTGGAAGGGTTAAGGCCTGCTATCAAGGGACATGCCATTACCTTTCAACGTCCCGTTCAATATGATGATGCAGTAGCCAGGGCTTATGCAGCGGAAGAAACTGAGAAGAGCCTATTCTTGGGGGAGTCTAAGAAGAGTGCTCCGCCTTCTGGGAAAGGTCAGCAGTATTCTAAGAAATAGAAGGGAGTTGCTAGTGGCACATCACAACTAGTCTGCAGTGCATACGGGAAGGGTCACGAGACTAGCAAATGTTGGAGGTCCATGGGAGCCTGTTTTGGCTGTGGCTCCATGGACCATCACTTGTCCGAGTGCCCAAGAAGGAAGGAATTTAGTCGAGCCTCGCAGCAATAGCAGTATCAGCAGCCTTCTAAGGTGACGCCTCCTGTGCCTAACCGACAGCAACAACAAGTGAGACAAGGCCAAGGGCAGATACGGCAAGGCCAGGGACAGCAGAGACAAGGACAGCAACACCGACCCCAAAGGCAAGGTCGCGCTTATGCTTTGACACAGGAAGAAGCAGAAGCGGCGGAGCACGTGGTTGTAGGTAAGGTTTCTATTTGTAGCATTGAAGCTAAAGTGTTGTTTGATTCAGGATCTTCACACTCCTTCATCTCACCTCGATTCTCTAGTAAGATACGAGAATCGCCAGCACAGTTGCCGTATGTGTTGAGTGTTATCACTTCGGTTGGTAAGAAGGTAACTTGTGACGACTATTACCCTGGTTGTCGAGTTCTCATCGGAGAAGTTCTTCTCCCAGTTGAACTTATCGTGTTACCCATGCACGATTTCGATGTAATCCTAGGCATGGATTGGTTAAAAAAATATATGGCCTGTCTCGACTGTTTCCATAAGATGGTTACCGTAAAGGTGAGTGAAGATGGCCCAAGTGTTGTATTCCAAGGTGACAAGAAGAGTTCGAACACTAGATTGATTTCAACACTTCGAGCGGAAAGATTAATCCATAGTGGTTGCAAAGGGTATATTGCTTTCATTGTGGATAAGAAGGCCCCTAAGAAACTAGAAGAAATACCCGTGGTTTGTGAATTCCCTGATGTATTTCCGGATGAAATGCCTGGCCTTCCTCCAATTAGGGAAGTGGATTTTACTATAGAGCTAGTACCTGGTACTGCTCCCATCTCTAAGGCTCCGTATAGAATGGCCCCGGCAGAGTTACGTGAACTGAAAGTACAGTTACAGGACTTATTGGATAAGGGGTTCATTCGTCCTAGCACATCACCATGGGGAGCTCCAGTTTTATTTGTGAAGAAGAAAGGATGGCACCCTCAGGATGTGTATTGATTACCGGTAGTTGAATCAGGTGACAATTAAAAACAAATATCCACTGCCTAGAATTGATGAACTGTTTGATCAATTACAGGGTGCGACCCATTTCTCTAAAATTGATCTCAGGTCCGGATATCATCAGCTGTGAGTGAGGGACCAAGATACATCGAAAATAGCTTTCAGGATAAGATATGGGCATTATGAATTCTTGGTTATACCTTTTGGATTGGCAAATGCGCCCGCAGTATTTATGGCCTTGATAAACAAAATCTTTTCATTATATCTTGATCGATTCGTGGTAATTTTCATTGATGATGTTTTGGTATACTCCAAGACCAAAGACGAGCATATGGAACATTTGAGGACTTCTCTGCAATTGTTAAAGGACCATCGACTGGATGCTAAATTGGACAAGTGTGAATTCTGGCTGGAACAAGTTGCCTTTTTAGGGCATATTATCTCAAAGGATGGGCTTGCAGTAGATCCCACTAAGATTGAGGCTATAACTACTTGGCAGAGTCCCAAAACTGTTGCAGAAATTAGAAGTTTTGTTGGCCTGGCCGGTTATTATAGAAGGTTTGTGAAGGACTTTTCCAAGATAGTTGCACCTTTAACCAAATTGACCCGGAAGAATGAGCCATTCGTTTGGTCAGCGGAATGTGAGTCGAGTTTCCAACTCCTTAAGGAGAAATTAACCTCAGCTCCGATCTTATCCCTACCAGAAGGGAGTGGCGGATTTGTTATCTATACAGATGTTTCGGGGATTGGGTTAGGATGTGTACTCATGCAGAATGGAAAGGAATAGCATATGGATCTCGACAATTGAAGGAACATGAGAAAAGCTATGCCACACATGATTTAGAATTGGCTGCAGTAGTCTTCGTTCTGAAGATGTGGAGACATTATTTATATGGAGAGAAATTTGAAGTCCATAGCGACCATCGCAGTCCCCAGTATCTGTTTTCGCAGCATGATCTTAACATGAGACAGTGCAGGTGGTTGGAATTCATAAAGGATTATGACTTTCCAATTAAATACTTCCCCGGAAGGGGAATGTAGTGGCCGATGCTTTAAGCAGGAAATCCACCACCGAGTTGGCAGCCTTGTGTCGGGAATGGTCTCTAGTAGAGGAATTCCGAGATCTGGATGTGGAAGTTGAATTAGTAAATGATAAGGTCATGTTAGTAGCTATGTCAGTCTTCGAACCCACCTTAATTCAACAAATCAAGGAGAGGCAGTTTGAAGATCCGGAGTTTGTTAAGATTCGTGACCACATATCTGAGAAACCTGATTTCAGGATGGTAGACGGTGTATTGTACTTTAAAGATCGGCTTTGTGCTCCAGCGGTTCAAAATCATAACTTGAAAAGGGCAATTATGACTGAAGCACACCATGCTCGATATTCCATGCACCCCGGGAGTACAAAAATATACCGAAATTTACATGGCAGGTTTTGGTGGAATAACATGAAGAGGGATATAGCGAGCTTTATGGCAAAATGCCTTACCTGCCAACGAGTGAAGGCTGAACACAGGAAGCCTCCCGGTTTGCTACATCATCTGTAGATTCCTAAGTGGAAATGGGAGAATCTCACGATGGATTTTGTTTCAGGGCTGCCCCGAACAAGTAGGCATCGTGATGTTGTGTGGGTGATTGTTGACAGACTAACGAAATTAGCCCACTTTATTCCCATCAGGAAAGGGATGAAATTTCAGGAGATGCCAAGACCTTCATTGATGAGATTGTGCGGCTACATGGTACTCCAGTCTCAATTGTGTCTGATCGAGACAGTAGGTTCGTGTCTTCCTTTTGGTAGTATTTTCAGACGTCCTTAGGCACCAAACTCAGTTTCAGCATGGCTTACCATCCTCAGACAGATGGGCAATCGGAGCGAACAATACAGACCCTGGAAGATATGCTACGAGCTAGCGTATTGGACTTTGGAAAGGAGTGTGATGAACATCTCTCCTTATGCGAGTTCGCATACAATTACAGCTTTCACGCGAGCATCGGAATGGCTCCATTTGAAGCCTTGTATGGACGTAAGTGCCGTACGCCTGTCTGTTGGGAAGAAGTTGGGGTTAGGAGTTTCCATGGACCCACCATGTTGGCAGATACGGCGGAAAAAGTGCAAAAGGTGCAAGATATATTGAACACTGCAATATCACATCAGAAAAGTTATGTAGATAATCGTCGTCGGCCCCTGGAGTTCTAAGTGGGAGACAAGGTCTTTTTGAAGGTTTCCCAAATGAAATGTACTATCAGGTTCGGACAGAAAGGCAAGCTAGCCCCGCGTTTTGTGCCATAACCCGGGCCTAGGAGTCCAGGGGTTAGCAAAAGCCAAACCAATGACACATGTACTCCAATGCCCGTACACGTAGACCTGGTCTAAATGCACACGCACAAGGGAAGTTTCACACGTGCCAAACATGTACTAGAAGTCGTAGATATAAAAAACATCAAACTAAACAATGCAAGAAGAGAATACGAAACAGAATTGACATATATAGCTGAAGGTTTTACAAAAGGAACAAAATAACATATACAACTCATGACGTATACAAGCGTGACAAATCTCAAAAAGAGGACTCCTATGCCATGCATGTCCAGGGCGCTCTCCGGTGGAGTGATCACATCCACTCCTCTAGGCTTGATGGGGCCTCGGGGGTCTCAACTGGAGTCTGGCCGAACGACGAGGGGTCGGAAGGGGTATCTGAGCCTGCAACACCATAAGCAACTCGTGAATACAACGATTCAGCAAAGTATAAACCATAACAGTTAACGCATGCTGTGTCAAATAGAATAAAGAACATCATGTAAATCAAAATAGGTCACATTCGTATACTAAGTTGTCGTGCAAGAAAGAAATATGCCATGCGAATCAGTGAATACATGCTGTGTACATAACTAGTTGGCAACTACATTGCCATATGCTTCCAAAAGAGGGATCTTATATCGTGCAGAGAACACCATTGTCCGAGCCAGGGTACAAATGGGTCTCGGTTTCCTGGGGTCCGGTTTCCTAAGATGTTTCCTTACTACAGCAAGGCCATGAAAGCTACACCAAATTCACCCCGTCGGGATCCTAAGGCTGAGGCTAAGTAGTGCCTGACCATACAGAGTCAATCATGAAAACCTTGAGTAGATCATGACAAGCATATCGTGCGTGCATAGCCAATAACAAACCTTATATCATACATACATACATACTCAAGGTGAACGCATAGTATGACTTTCGACGTGACATGCAATGATCTGCTAAAGAGTGGAGATCAATGACCGAAATACAACATGTTATGCAAGCAAATCATACTAGATAGAATCACCTTCATTTACTAGCCAATTCTAATCTAATTATCTAGTGTTTCTAACTGTGCATGATGATGTAGTTTTAAGTTATTTGATGCACCGTTGTCTAGCGTCGCCTTGTATTAGCTGGTGCGCTGAAGTCTCTTAAACCAATACCGATGGGGAGGTGATTAACAACTGGATAACGTGCATGAATAAATCGCAGCCCTCGAGATTATTTATGTCATACATTCATACCATTGGATAAGTCTAGGTGCTCTACATTCTATCATGAAGGCCATATCGGTCCTTTCCTTACGCCTTCCTTGTTATTCATTTTCCAGGGGGGTGGTACGGCTTGGCCGAAGGTGAGCATACGGCTTAGCCGTAGGCATCTTACGACTTATCCGTAATATGCACTGCGGCTCCACCGTGGTTCCCTTTACTGTTCATCCGCAATTACGGTTCACCCGTACTCTGTTCTGCGGCTCAGTCATGTGCTGTTCTACGGCTTAGCCGTGTCTGAGCCGTATAAGGTTTGTCAATTGATTGCCTTCAGTTAATCCAGAAAAGGGACACCCTGTACTGCTCTATGGCTGGGTCACAACTGAGATACGGCTTAGCCGTAGGGCAATATACGGCTTAGTCGTGTCCTGGCCGTAGAAGAAAACTGGTTTTATTCCCTCTCTAGACTTTAAGCCGTAAGTGACTTACGGCTTAGCCGTACATGCACGGGGTTGAATTCTGAATCAACTACAGAAAACCTGTAAAGACATCAGATATGCACATTTCCAACAGAGAAAGGGAGAATACTAGCAAATTGGGCTGTAAACATGTTTTCCCTGTAAACTCACGTGAAGTAAACAAAATCAAACAAATACCAACATGGGTTCTTACATATTATGGTTATACTTGCCTTAATTGAGTTCAATTACACCACTTGCTGTCCTTGGCTCATTCACAACCAAACACCAATCACTGCTAGCATGCATGCATGAGGAAGAGAAAGAAACATCAAGGGCAACATCATGGAATCATGGAAACAAGAAGAAGAAAATGAGGGAGATAGAGAAGACCTCAACTCACCTCAATCCAATCACCAAGGAACAAGAGAGCACAAATCTTCTCTTTTGGGCTTGATCGGTGGAGAAGAAGAATCAAGAGGGAGAGAGAAATGGAGCTTCACGTGAACAGTGAGAGAGAAGAGAGAGAGAGACAGAGCTTGAATCGATGAAATGGAGCTTATATAAGATAAGTGAATGTCCAATTTGCAATGCAGTCCAGGTCATAAATCAATTTTCAGTTTGAGTCAAATCCGAGTCCAGTGGAATCATACGACCTTGGTTGCAAATGACGTAGTTACGAAAGATAACGAACTCAACAAAAGACCACGGGCTGACATCAAGATGATGCAAAAATGACCATGTCGAAGAAAAGCTAAAATTATGAAAAAGGGCTTGGTCTACCTAATCCAGGTCAAACTCAACCCAACTACCTATCCATGACCTGCAACGAATCCAAAACAAAGGCAAAACACAATTAACAACGAAAAACAACAGTAATTAGGCGCTAAACGAAGTCAAGCTGGGTTGGAGTGTTACATCCTCCCCTACTTGAGAAGCATTCCGTCCTCGGAATGAACACACACATACCTGCGTAAACAGATCGGGATACTGATGCGCCATCTGCTTTTCTAATTCCCATGTAGCTTCATCTGGACTGTGATACTCCCACAACACTTTGACCCATCGAATCGTCTTGGTGCGGAGTATCTGCTCTCGGGTCCCCACGATACAGAGTGGTCGCTCAACGTATGCGGCATTCGGCTGGATCTGAACATCATCGTAACGAATGACATGGGAAGGATCATGAACATATCTCCGAAGCATCGAAACGTGGAAAACGTCATGCACTCCAGAAAACATCTCAGGAAGAGCTAATCGGTAGGCCAAATCACCAATCCGGCTCTTGATCTCGAACGGTCCGACATATCGTGGAGCTAACTTGCCTTTCTGGCCAAAACGGATCGTACCCTTCATCGGCGAGACTTCAGAAAAACCCACTCACTAACTTGAAACTCCAAGGGCCGTTTGCGAGTGTCTGCATAACTCTTCTGTCTCGACCGAGCAACTTTCAAGTTCTCAATTGTTTTCTGTACCTTCTCCGTAGTTTCGGCAATGATCGTCGGTCGTGAAAACTTTGAGTTCCAACTTTTTCCCAACATATCGGGCTTCTGCATTTGCGTCTATACAACGCTTCATATGGCGCCATCCCAATACTCTCGTGGAAGCTGTTATTGTAGGCGAATTCACACAACGAGAGATGGATATCCCATTCTTTCTTATAGCTCAACACGCTGGCTCATAACATGTCCTCTAAAGTCTGAATCGTCCGCTTTGATTGTCCATCCGTTTGTGGGTGATATGCCGTGCTAAAGCTCAATTTCGTACCCATAGTCTCTTGGAATGCTCTCCAGAATGATGAAACAAAACGAGTGTCACGATCGAATACAATCGATATAGGCGTACTATGGAGCCTGACGATCTCATCCACGAACTTCCTCCCCATCTCTGAAAACGTCATACCCTTTCGGAAAGGAATGAAATGGGTTGACTTCGTCAATCGATCTACAATTACCCAAATGGCGTTGTTCTTCCTTCTCATCGAAGGTAACCCTGAAACGAAATCCATGGTGATGTGTTCCCACTTCCACTGCGGTATGTGCAAAGGATGCAACGAGCCTGGAGGTCTCTGATGATTTGCTTTCACCTTCTGGCATGTCAAGCATCGTCCAACAAACCCTGCTCCTTCTCTCTTCATATTGTTCCACCAGAAGCGATCTTTGAGATTCCGATATATCTTTATGCTGCTTGGGTGCATCGCATATCTGGCATAATGTGCTTCATTCATCAGTTTCTCCTTGAAGTCATCAATTGCTGGCACACACAACCTGTTCCGAAAATAAAGCACACCATCCTCCAGTCTGAAATCAAGTCTATCTCCAATGTGGTCACGAATGCGCTTCAAAGTGAGATCTTCGCATTGTCTGTCTTTCATCTGCTGAATCATCTCAAGCTGAAACACTAGCGTACTAGCCAAAGTCACATACTCATCCACTAGTTTCACCTCAACAGGTAAATCATGGAACGTCAAAAGGAAACTGCTCAGTACCGACTCTGCTTTCCAGCTAAGTGCATCTGCCACCACGTTCCCTTTTCCTGGTTAATATTTGATCGGAAAGTCATAATCTTTGATGAGCTCAAACCATCGGCGCTGTCTCATGTTCAGCTCCTGCTGCGTGAATAAGTACTGCAAACTGTGGTGATCAGAATGGACTTCAAATCTCACGCCATACAGATAATGTCTCCAAAGCTTCAATGCAAACACGATGGCTGCCAGTTCTAAATCATGGGTGGCGTAATTCTTCTTATGTTCTCATAGCTGTCTCGATCCATATGCAATTACCTTCCCGTGCTGCATCAACACACAGCCTAGACCAACTCGAGAAGCATCTGAATATATCATGAACCCTTCGCTACCATCTGGCAAGGTTAACACCGGGGCTGTAGTCAACTTCTTTTTCAAAGTCCGGAAACTAGCTTCACACTTCACAGTCCAATCAAACAGTACATTCTTCCTGGTCAACTTCGTCAAAGGAGAAGAGATCTTAGCAAAATCTTGGACAAATCGACGATAGTAACTTGCTAAACCAAGGAAACTCCGAACTTCTGTCACTGTATTAGGGCTAGGCCAATTCACAATTGCCTCAACTTTAGATGGATCAACTGCCAATCCTTCTCAAGAAATGATATGACTCAAAAATGCCACCTCCTCAAGCCAAAAAGCACATTTCGACAACTTGGCAAACAAGCGATGCTATCTCAATAATGTTAAGGCTTTCTTCAAGTGCTCCTTATGCTCCTCTGCTAACTTCGAGTATATCAAAATATCATCAATGAATACAATTATGAACTTGTCCAAGAAAGGAGCAAAGATCTGATTCATCAAAGCCATAAACACTGCAGGTGCATTGGTTAGTCCAAAAGGCATCACGAGGAATTCATAATGTCCATACCGGGTCTTGAAGGCAGTTTTAGGGATGTCATCGTCCTTTACCCTCAACTGGTGATATCCAGATCTTAAATCAATCTTAGAGAAGTAAGCTGCACCCTGAAGTTGATCGAACAACTCATCAATTCGAGGTAGGGGATACTTGTTATTTATAGTCACCCTGTTCAGCTGTCGGTAATCGATACACTTCCGAAGAATACCATCCTTTTTCTTGATAAACAAGACTGGCGCTCTCCAAGGTGAGACACTCGGGCAAATGAAACCCTTGTCCAAAAGCTCCTGCAATTGCTTCTTCAACTCGGACAATTTAGCTGGTGCCATGTGACGCGGAGCTTTACTGATCGGTGCCGTGCCTGGAGCAAGGTCAATGGCAAACTCCACGTCTCGAACTGGGGGTAGGTCTGGCACATCGTCCGGAAAAACATCGGAAAAGTCACAAACCACCGGAATCTCACCTAACTGCTTTGTCTCTTTCTTCTCCGAGATAAAGGCAATGAAGCCTTCACACCCTTTGCGGATCAAACGATCTGCCTTGCACGCAGAAATCACATGCCTAGGGCATCTCTCCTGACTGCCCTCGAAACGGAAGCTCTTGCTCTAAATCGAAGAAGATTGTCCTGTTGTAACAGTTAACACAGGCACGATATCGAGCGAACCAATCCATTCCAAGGGTTACGTCGAAGTCCAGCATCGACAACAGGATCAAATCAACAGGCAACTGATGACCTGCAATCTGCACGTCGCAATGGGGGTAGGATACACTACACTCCACTCGCTTGCCAACTGGTGTGGATACAACCAACACATATGGCAACGGCTTCGGCGGCTGCTGTAACCGCTCAGTAAATCGAGGTGCTACGTAGGATTGCGTAGACCCCGAATCGAAAAAAGCTAATGCCTCAACGTGCGAAATTAGAACAGTACCTTCAACCACTTGTGGATCCTCGGCACTCTCATGGGTAACAGCATATGCACGAGCTGTCTGACGTGGCTGTCTCGGGCCTGAACGGGCTTGCTGTGACTTGCTCGGAGCTGTAGACACACTGGATCGGTTAGAAGCTGCACCTGAGGTAGTACTAGATGGTGGAGGCTGTAACACTCCGACCCAGCTTGACCTCGTTTAGCGTCTAGTTAATCTTGTTTTTGTTGTTAATTGTGTTTTGTTTGTGTTTTGTTTTCGTTACGGGTCATGGATAGGTAGTTGGGTTGAGTTTGACCTGGATTAAGTAGATCAAGCCCTTTTTCGTAATTTTAGCTTTTCTTAGACATGGTCATTTTTGCATCATCTTGAGGTCAACACGTGTCTTTCGTTGAGCCCGTTAACTTTCGTAACTACGTCATTTGCAACCGAGGTCGTGTGATTCGATTGGACCCGCGTTTGACTCAAACTGAAATTAGCACTTTTCACTTGGCTTTCATTGTAAATTTGGACAACCCATTTGATTATATAAGCTTCACCATCGACCCACTCTCATTTCCTTCTCTCGTTTTCTCTCTTTCCCCTCACTGTGCACGTGGAATTCTCTTCTCCTTCACTTGATTTCTCTCCATCGATCTAGCTTGTGGTTCTTGCATGTGCAATTGAGGTGAGTGGAAGTCTTCCATTCTTCTCATCTCCTTTCTCTATCTCTTCTCCTTCTTGCTTCTTTGCATGGTGTGTCTGTGTGTTGTGGATTTCTCTCCATCTCTCATGCATGCATGTGGTTTTGCTTGTGTTAGGTTGTGTTTGGATCCAAGGGCTACCATTGTGCATTTGAATTTCCAATTGAGGCAAGTATAACCATAACATTGAGAACCCATGTTGGTATGCTTTGATTTTGGCTAGCTCACATTGATGTGTGTGGAAAACATGTGTTTACAGCCCATTTGATACTTATTGGTTCAGTACTTGTGTATTCCCATTGATAGATTGCATTTCTGATGCATTTCCAGACATTCTGTACATGTTTCAGATTTCTGAATTCGTGCAGGTACGGCTAAGCCGTATAACACCTACGGCTCACAATCCAGAGAGGAGAAAAACCCAGTTTTCCTCTACGGCTAGGGCACGGCTAAGCCGTGGAATGCCCTACGGCTAAGCCGTAGCTCAGCTGTGGCCCAGCCGTAGAACAATACAGGGTGCAATTTCTGGAATAACTGAGAGTCAGCAACTGACAGACCTTCTACGGTCCAGCCACGGCTAAGCCGTAGACCACACACGGCTAAGCCGTAGCACACACACGGCTAAGCCGTAACCACACATGAAGAATAAGGCTAGGTGTAACGATAAGACCTATATGACCTTCATGATAGAATGTAGAGCACCGAGACTTGCCCAACGGATGTGATACTACGCGTGAATGATCTCGAGGGCTGCGAATCATTCATGTTCGTTATCCGGATGTTAAGCACCTCCCCATGGGTGTTGGTTTAAGGGACTTCGTGCATCGCCCGATTCCAGGCAACACTAGACAACGGTGTATCGAATAACTTAAAACTACATCATCATGCACGGTTAGAAACACCGGATAATTAGATTAGAATTGGTTTGTAACTTAAGATGATTCGATTTCGCATGATTTGTTGCATACCATATTGCATTCGATCATTGATCTCACACTCTGACATGATTACTTGTATCCCGTTACTTTACTTTCACATTGCGATTAATTACCCTGAGTATACATGTATGATATGTTCAATTCCAGATATGCACGCATGATATATGATCACGATCTACTCAGGTTTTCATGATTGACTTTGTATGGTCAGGCTCTACTTAGCCTCAGCCTTAGGATCCCGACGGGGTGAATTTGGTATAGTTATAAGGACCTGCTGCAGTATGGATTTTGTCTTGGGGAACCGGACCCCAGGAAACCGAGACCCATTGTACCCTGGCCCGGACAATGGTGTTCTTTGCATGTTACAAGATCCCTCTTTTGGGAGCATATGGTAATGTAGTAGCCACTAGTCATGTACACAGCATGTTATCCTTGATTCACACAACATCTTTCTTTCTTGCATGATAGCCTAGTATACGAAAATGCTTTCTTTAATAACATGATGTTCTTTATT
Source organism: Sextonia rubra (assembly GCA_037013555.1). Lineage (NCBI taxonomy): Eukaryota > Viridiplantae > Streptophyta > Magnoliopsida > Laurales > Lauraceae > Sextonia > Sextonia rubra. The sequence continues at coordinate 17,683,923 of JASUAD010000011.1, forward strand.
CTATTAGACACAGCGTGTGTTAACTTGCTATGGTTTATACTTTGCTGAATCTTCGTATTCACAGTTGTTTTTGGTGTTGCAGGCCCAGATCCCCCTGCCGAACCCTCGCCGGTCGGCCAGGCTCCAGATGAGACCCCCGGGGCCCCATCAGGCCTAGAGGAGTGGATGTGATCACTCCACGGGAGCGCGTTCATGGCATGCATCATGTTGGAGTCATGTTTTGAGGATTTTCAGACTTGTATATGTCATGACATGTCTCTATTGTATTTATCCTTTTGTTCTTTTGTAAACGTTCATATGTAATTATGTCAGTCCTTTCCTTGTATCCTCTTCTTGTGCTATTAGTTGTTTATGTTTCTGATATTTACAGCTTCCGCATACTTGCTTGGCACGTGTGCTTGTTCCCTTGTGCGTGTGCATTTAGACTCGGTCTACGTGTGCATGCACGGGAGTACGTGTGTCATTAGGTTTGGCTTTTGCTAACCCCCGAACCCTGGGCTCGGGTTGTGACAGAGGCTGGGAAGCCTTAGATCGAGGACAGCTGGCTAGCATATGCTCCTTAGAACCACAGATAAAGCAAGCTCCTACCTTCCTCCGACAAGCTTCAGATTTGTGGCCCTTGCCATAGTGCTCGCGTGTAGTACCGGCCGAACTGGAAGTACTCTGCTGGCCTCTCATCTTCTTCTGTACCTGTCCTCGTGCACTAAATGGTGGCTGCCGCTTAGGATCAATGGCTCTTTCAGCTTGGTGGATGGCCTCAGCAGAATAGGCCCTGTCCACTGCATCATCAAACGTAGCCGAACACTGGAAAGCAGTCACATGGTGCATGTACTGGGGATGCAGACCTTCAACAAACCGGTTCACTTTTCTTTCCTCGGTATTAATAAAATCTGGAACAAAATGCGATAACTGGGTGAACTTATTCACATACTCTGCCACTGTCATCTGCTGCTAGCGGAGGGCTAAGAATTCAACTTCCTTGGCTCTAAACACATGAGCCGGGATAAACTTCCTCCGAAACTGTTGCTTGAATGTCCCCCAAACTATCTCACTGGGCATGTCTCTGTACGAGTCCTTCACGCTCTTCCACCAAGTCTTCGCGACATCTCGTAACATAGAGGCTGCTAAACCAATCCTCTGCCTGTTCGTGCACACTACAGTCTCAAATACGTCCTCTGTCTGCTCTAGCCACTGCTCTACTTTAAGTGGCTCTTCTATCCCGTAGAACTCCATAACTCCTCGCTTGCGAAGTTTATCATAGAGGGCGTTTGGGCCGTTCTCTTTCGGCTGAAAGACCACCTGCTGGTCCACATGCGACTGGGCTGGTGCTTGGCTTTGCCTGTCTAACATTGTTGTGACTTGTGCCTGTAAATTCTGCATCGACTATGACTGAGCCTGTATGGATTGAAATAGCATAAGGATGCGCTCATCGGTGCTCATAGCCTGTGGTGGCGGTTCGGAACTGCTTTCGTTATTTCTAGCATTATGCTGAGAACCTGAACCGGATGCCATATCCTGCAAAATGGGAAAGAGTCAAACACAAACACAAAACATTCCGCCCAACTATTTCCCAAAAGCTAGAAAAGTAAAACGAAAGAATCGTATCCTTACCACGATCCTACATGCCTACATACTTATCATCTAGAGCAAGGAATGCTTTGATACCATACAATACGTATGTCACAACCCAGGCCCAGGAGTCTGGGGGTTAGCAAAAGCCAAACCAATGACACACGTACTCCCATGCCTGTACACGTAGACCTGGTCTAATTGCACACGCACAAGAGAAGTTTCACATGTGCCAAACATGTACGCGGAAGCTGTAGATATCAAAAACATCAAACTAAATAATGCAAGAAGAGAATACGAAACAAAACTGACATATATAGCTGAAGGTTTTACAAAAGGAACAAAATAACATATACAACTCATGACGTATACAAGCGTGACAAATCTCAAAAAGAAGACTCCTATGCCATGCATGTCTAGGGCGCTCTCCGGTGGAGTGATCACATCCACTCCTCTAGGCCTGATGGGGCTTCGGGGGTCTCAACTGGAGTCTGGCCGACCGACGAGGAGTCGGAAGTAGTATCTGAGCCTGTAACACCATAAACAACTTGTGAATACAACGATTCAGCAAAGTATAAACCATAACAGTTAACGCATGCTGTGTCAAATAGAATAATAGAATAAAGAACATCATGTAAATCAAAATAGGTCACATTCGTATACTAAAATGTCGTGCAAGAAAGAAATATGTCATGCGAATCAGTGAATACATGCTGTGTACATAACTAGTTGGCTACTACATTGCCATATGGTCCCAAAAGAGGGATCTTATATCATGCAGAGAACACCATTGTCCAAGCCAGGGTACAAATGGGTCTCGGTTTCCTGGGGTCCGGTTCCTTAAGACGTTTCCTTACTGTAGCAAGGCCAGGAAAGCTACACCAAATTCACCACGTCGGGATCCTAAGGCTGAGGCTAAGTAGTGCCTGACCATACAGAGTCAATCATGAAAACCCTGAGTAGATCGTGACAAGCAATCATGCATGCATATCCAATAACAGACCTTATATCATACATACATACATACTCAAGGTGAACGCATAGTATGACTTTCGACGTGACATGTAATGATCTGCTAAAGAGTGGAGATCAATGATCGAAATACAACATGTTATGCAAGCAAATCATACTAGATAGAATCACCTTCATTTACTAGCCAATTCTAATCTAATTATCCAGTGTTTCTAACCGTGCATGATGATGTAGTTTTAAGTTATTCGATGCACCGTTGTCTAGTGTCGCATTGTATTAGCTGGTGCACCGAAGTCCCTTAAACCAACACCCATGGGGAGGTGCTTAACAACTGGATAACGTGCATGAATAAATCGCAGCTCTCGAGATTATTCATGTCAAACATTCATACCATTGGGCAAGTCTAGGTGCTCTACATTCTATCATGAAGGCCATATCGGTCTTTTCTTTACGCCTTCCTTGTTATTTATTTTCCAGGGGGTGGTACGGCTTGGTCGTAGGTGAACATACGGCTTAGCCGTAGGCATCTTACGGCTTAGCTGTAATATGCACTACGGCTCCACCGTGGTTCCCTTTACTATTTGTAACACTCCGATCCCCTTTGCAGCTCATTAGTGTGTTTTTGTGTTGTTTATTTCCTTTGGGCATGGTTTCGGATCTTGGATAGGTAGTTTAGTAGCCTTTGACCTGGGATGGGTTAGGTTCTAAGCCCTTTTTCGTAATTTTGCAATTGCTTTGAATGCATCATATTTGCATCATCTTGGTGTCAGCACGTGTATTTTGTTGAACTCGTTATTTTCCGTAACTGTCTCAGACCCATTCGGAGTCAATTGGAGGAGTTGGACCATCATGTGACTTGAATCGTAAATAGCTTAAACTCATTAGACTTTGTTTTAAACTCCAAAACTATATAATGAGTCATCAGCCAGATGTCTTCTCTCCCTGCTCATTTCCTTCAACGTGCATGCAACAAACTCCAGGGAGAGCTCCACGTCCATTCTCTCTTCTCTTCACTTCTCTTCCTCTCTGGGTTGGTGTTGGGATTTTCCACCAATTTCGATTGGGTTCTCTCTCTCTCTCCTCTCTGTCTATGCTTTGAGGTAAGTGGGTTCTTCAATTCTTCTTCTCCAATTTGGATTGTGCATCTCCTTTGCTGTGTTCTCATACTTGCATGTGTTGTTGCTTTGCTTTACTTGGGTTTTTAGTTGGATTGGAGCTTGCCTTCAGTGGTTTAACAAAGCTTTGAGGCAAGTATAAGTACAGGATTGTATAACACATATGGGTATATTGTTGATTGTTGTGATTCTCTTGTTCTTACATGCTTGACATGATCTACAGCCTAATTCTATCACTTTGGCTTCATTTAAGCTTGTTTTGCTTCATTTGCACATGAAATTGCAGTCTCTGTAACTGTCCCGATTTCGTTTTCTGTATTGTACAGCTAAGCCGTAATGTTGTACGGCTCAGAATCCAGAGATTCGAATTTTGAATTTTATTCTACGGCTAGGCTATGGCTGAACCGTAAATTGTTCTACGGCTGAGCCGTAAACTAACCGTGACCCAGCCGTGAATTAACACTCTGATCAGTCGAAATTTTCTGATTCCAGTACTCTTACGGTGAAGTTATGGCTAAGCCGTGGACTCCACCGTAGCTCAACTGTAAAAAGGTACCAAATCAGAAGTGAAAGATGACCAGTTTAACCGTGTTCTGATGGAAACCACGGCTAAGCCATTGTGCATCTTACGGCTAGGTTGTAAGTTGCCGACGGCTAAGCCGTAGGTAACCCACGGCTAAACCGCAAGACCTGGAAAAAGTTTGAAATTAAACTTAGGCTAATGGTGTGACCTTGTAGGGCTTATATACAGGTAACCACTCATATAAACCGGCCCAATGGATTCCTTGGACCGCATGAATAGTCTGTTAGGCTGTGACTCATTCATGTGAGCGTTGGTTTACTGTTAAGCACCTCCCCATGGGTGTTGGTTTAAGGGACTTCGGTGCACGTGAGAATTACATTGCAACACTTTGATGGCAATGGTGCATTGAATAAACTTAAAACTACATCATCATGCAAGGTTAGTGACAGTGAACAACTAGATTTGAGTTGGCTTGTAATTACCCTTGATTTCGTGTTAATCTGAGATGCATTGCATATTGCGTATAGTTTTGCTCTTTATTCTGCTGATTATGTTTATGCATGACGAGATCATTTTGCTTTTGTTCTGTATAATTGTTTTATTCTTCGGTCTATACTATGCTTTGATCTACGCAGTGCTTTGACTCATTTTACTCTATGCTTGTATACCTCTGGCTTTGTACATCTCTGATTCACTGGGTATTCCCAAGTGGCTCTGCCCAGAGATTTATACGTGAGGATAAGATCCGACCTTTGCCGTCGGTGAGTCCAAAGCGGAAAATCTCCCTTCTTTTGGATTTGATTTGATTGGTATTTGATTTGTATTAGTTTGGCTCTACTCAGCCTTAACCCTAGGATGCTCGACGGGGTTACCTCTGGCTTGGTTCTCTGTTCCCTGTATCGCTGCAGCGTAGCTTTGTCTTGGGACTCCGAAACCCAGGAAAACGAGCCCCACTTGTACCCATGTCCAGGTCGGTGGGTTCTCATCTGTCTGCTCTGTCTGCTCTATATGTGAGAGAATATGGTTAATGTAGAGCCACTTAGTTCAATATTTCTATGTTTTGATTCATTATCATGCCTTACTTCTATGCACGATTTGCTTAGCATACTAATATGAAACTTTATATTTAATCTTCTGTCATTATTCACTTTGATACTATGAGCGTTTCGTCCCTGTTACTTATAATTGCTGGATCGTTGTATTCATTGAGTTGTCTGTGGTGTTGCAGGCACAGATCCCTTGTCCGGCTCTCCGGCGGTCGAAGAGACTGCAGGGCAGGACCTAGAGACACCCTCCGGTGTGGCAGAGTGGGCTTGATCATCCTGCCGAGTGCGTTCCTGCATTTTGTATTATGTGTTTTGGTTTTTTAGAGATTTTGTATTTTGTACTTCGGATTTTGTTACTCTGTATTATTTTTGTACATCATGTTTTTTTTATGTGTACTCAGCCTTGTATTTGGATTTATATCTGTGTGTGTTATCTACGTCTTTTTCCTATTTCGCATTTTGGTTTTCCACTCGTTCTCTTTTGTTGTGCTTGCTATGATATCTACAGCTTCCGCGTTCGCTTGCTTCGCATGTGTTAGATCCCTTGTGTGCGTGTATCTGGACTGGGTTTGGATGCACGTGCACGGGAGTAAGTGTGTCACTGGTTTGGCTTTTCGCTAACCCCAGATTTCTGGGCTCGGGTTGTGACACTGTTCATCCACAATTACGGTTCACCCGTATTCTATTCTGCGGCTTAGCCGTGTGCTGTTCTAGGGCTTAGCCGTGTCTGGGCCATATAAGGTCTGTCAATTGCTTGCCTTCAGTTAATCCAGAAAAGGGACACCCTGTACTGCTCTACGGCTGGGTCACGGCCGAGATACGGCTTAGCCGTAGGGCAATATACGGCTTAGCCGTGTCCTAGCCGTAGAAGAAAACTGGTTTTATTCCCTCTCTAGACTTTAAGCCGTAGGTGACTTATGGCTTAACCGTACATGCACGGGGTTGAATTCTGAATCAACTACAGAAAACCTGTAAAAACATCAGATATGCACATTTCCAACAGAGAAAGGGAGAATAGTAGCAAATTGGGCTGTAAACATGTTTTCCCTGCAAACTCACGGGAAGTAAACAAAATCAAACAAACACCAACATCGGTTCTTACATATTATGGATATACTTGCCTTAATTGAGTTCAATTACACCACTTGTTGTCCTTGGCTCATTCACAATCAAACACCAATCAGTGCTAGCATGCATGCATGAGGAAGAGAAAAAAACATCAAGGGCAACATCATGGAATCATGGAAACAAGAAGAAGAAAATGAGGGAGATAGAGAAGACCTCAACTCACCTCAATCCAATCACAAGGGAACAAGAGAGCACAAATCTTCTCTTTTGGGCTTGATCGGTGGAGAAGAAGAATCAAGAAGGAGAGAGAAATAGAGCTTCACGTGAACAGTGAGAAAGAAGAGCGAGAGAGAGAGAGCTTGAATCGATGAAATGGAGCTTATATAAGATAAGTGAATGTCCAATTTGCAATGCAATCCATGTAATCAAGCAATTTCCAGTTTGAGTCAAATTCGGGTCCAGTGGAATCATACGACCTCGGTTGCAAATGACGTAGTTATGAAAGGTAACGAACTCAACAAAAGACACACGCTGATATCAAGATGATGCAAAAATGACCATATCGAAGAGAAGCTAAAATTACGAAAAAGGGCTTGGTCTACCTAATCCAGGTCAAACTCAACCCAACTACCTATCCATGACCCGCAACGAATCCAAAACAAAGGCAAAACACAATTAACAACGAAAAACAACAGTAATTAGGTACTAAACGAGGTCAAGCTAGGTCGGAGTGTTACATTTTGTAGGGCCTTTCGAGATACAGAGTAGAGTGGGAGACTTAGCTTATCGGTTGGAGCTACCACCTGCGCTTGCGGGAGTTCATAATGTGTTCCACGTGTCAATACTCATGAAGTACCTCCCAGATCCTTCACATGTCCTTGAGTTGGACGACGTGCTAGTGAGGCCTGATGTGAGCTATGAAGAGAGACCCTTTCGTATCGTTGACACTAGGGAACAGGTGCTGCGTACACGAACGATCAAATGGGTTAAAGTGTTATGGGAGCACCATGGACAGGAAGAGGCCACTTGGGAACTTGAAGATCAAATTCGGGCGAAATATCCAGAGCTACTACCCCGGGTACGTTGCATTCGGAAGACCGAATGATCTTAAGTGGGGGAGGATGTAAGGTCCCGAATTCCACTAATCTTGATTTACGTTAATTAAGCTCGTTCTATATTAATTGAACTCGATTAAGGCTAATTTAATCCAAAAATTTTCGGGTTTGGGCCTTGGATAGGGAGTTAGGCGGAGTTCGGTCCCATTAAGTAGTTAAGGGCCTTCTCGTAATTTGTCCCTACACCTCTTGGACACCTCGTCCATTTCATTTCGTGTGACTTTTCGCGTGGATCATCTTTCGTGTTGGGTCCAACTTGAATTGGATTCATCTTGAGCCAACTAAAGTCACATGACTTAAACCGTAAATATCTTTAAGAAAGGGGTTTGCATGCAAAGATGGGGAAAGTGATCGTTCAAAGGGAGAGTCCAACGTTCATTTCCTTTTCTGTTCGTTCCTCCTTGGCTGCTAGAGCGACTTCTTCCTCTCTTCACCCTCCTCAACTCACGATTAGAGCTGAAAACGGGGGATTCAGTGCTTGCATGCAACAGTGACAGCCTCCATCCCTCCTCTTCTCCCTCCTTTGGACATTCTCTCTCTAAGCTACAGACCTGAGAGGACCCATATCAGATTGGAAGTCTTCCCCCTAACCATATAGCAAGAGACAGTTGGAGAGGGTTAGTACTGTTAGAAAAGGCAAGTATTGAGTTATATGTGCTGCATGCATGATTAAGTATGGATATTTGAGCTAGCTACTTGCATTTCCCAATTTCAGCCATTTCCCTTCATTGTTTTAATTGATATAAATGTAGTGTGTATTGAGTTAAAATGGTAAAGATAGGAATAGAGGTTGTGGGAGTACAGAATACCTTAATTGGATACTACTAGTAAGTCATAAAACCCCTCCCAATATGGGTTCTGTACTGACTGAAATCGAAATTGAGCTACAAAATTGTATTAAGGTTTCTGAAGCTTACGGTGAAGCTACGGCTAAGCCGTGAGCATCTACGGCTCAAAGTCCAGAGAGCAACAAAACTTGATTTTGTACTACGGCTCACCTACGGCTATGCCGTGGATTTCACTACGGCTAAGCCGTATCCAGCCCGTACCCAAGCCGTAAGTCTTCCTACGGTGAGCTTTTCAAAGAGCTCACGGAACCCTGTTTCTTTTACGGTTTGCACACGGCTGCACCGTGGAATACATTATGGCTAAGCCGTAAACTCCCCGTAACCTAGCCGTAGGCTTAGCACGACTAAGCCGTAGGCCAACATACGGTTGGGCCGTAAATGCACCTGAAAATCCGGATGGATCCTGCCCCACTCGGCTAAGCCGTAGCCTTGTAAACGGCTAAGCCGTAAGAACCCAATAAATGTAGGATGTTAGGAACTTCCAATGATCTTGTAGGGCCTTAGTACTGGTACCTTCCACACCTCCACATTGGCCACCGGTAATTCCATGTTGGAATGAATGAATGACTTATGAATGAGCTCCTAATAGCAAGTCATGGATGTTGGTATAAGAAGGTGTCCCGTATGCCTATAAGGTAATACCAAGACACGGTAACACAACGACACCGGATTTCTTATGAGTACGTCGTGTTGAATGTTCTTAGGAATCATGGGCCAATGTAGTAATATCATAATCCGAATGCATGCATCTTGCTACAACACCCCACCTTCAACATGAACTACTTTCTTTAGCAAAGCCCTGAGGCAATTCAGACGTGAGCTTCTAATGAGTGCGTGTCTGACAAGCCAGAGCTTATAATGAGTGCGAGCTTGTTAGCCAAGGGTATGATATGAATGATACGATTGGATACGAGTCGGCACCACTCAGCTTACGCCCTTTTTGGGTATATGTTATGTATGTCACCACTGCAGTAGGTTTACAAAGGAGTAGTCGGCGCTCCTTGGGAAGCTCGCTTGATCCCCTAGCAACCCATATGATATGTATGCTCCCTTTTGGGAGAATAGAGCGTCATGGTTGCCAATTAGTATGTCAAATGTAACTTCTCACTCATGCATCTGTTCAGTGATTATTCTTATTGATATATTATGTTATACTTGTTTCATATGCCTCAGTACTTGCTTAACCGTCGTATTAACAGTGTTACCCTTGTTATTGCGGGTCCAGCACCTGGTCCCAATGCGGACACTGACGCGCTCCCGAAGGGCACCCCAACGGTACCTTGGGGTGTAGACGAGTGGACGGATGGCGACGTCTATTACTAGCCATCCTACGCAGCGCGTGTATTCTTGGGATGTTATGCTTGGACCTTTTGTATCAAACTCTTAAATAGTATTCTTAGAATGTACTTAAAAGACTTTAACACTATCATATGTATATATATATATATGTTTACTTTTGAAAGTTAACAGACTATGAACTTCATGTGCTCTTGATAATTACTGAGTATTTCGCAGGATTTCATTTATGATCAGTTATGTTTGTACGTGTGTCAGCTTACCTCACACGTTCCTGTGGAATCTCCCTTGTAGGAATTCGTGCAAAATTCTTCAGGGCACGGATTTCTACGGGATTACGTATCCACGTCCTGGGGGCCCACTCAAATCCCCAAATTCCCGGGATCGGGTCGTGACAGAGAGCAAATCATACTATCAGAAATTACTAGCGGTCCGGCTAAGACCTTCTAGCTATCTTAAGAGCGCCGATCAACTCTTTATACAACTACTACAGTAAGTAACGATCATAACCCGAGCCCAAGAATTTGAGTATTGCAATTAAACCCAAATATGACACACATACTTCCATGTAATACATACTTGAACCCAAGTCTAAGGGGAATTACACAAGGGATATTCACATGCTTACACATGTGAGGTGCTTTTAAACAGACATCTATCCAAGCATTCAATACGCAAAAACCTGTCAATATCATTATAACATTTTTTTTCTTTCTAGGGGTCTTTAGTTTCAAAATATCATTTTATGAAACAAGTTACCATAACGCAAACTAATACATATCTATATGATATGTCATGTACAAGAGTTGTAATAAGATATGTCTTTACAAAAGGAAAGAAAGTTTATGAACAGTGAGAAAGATTTACACAGTTCCAAAATACAAGGGATCATAAGTTATAAATGGCAAAGAAAACAAATACAAGTCATGAAATCCTAATTATTCTTAAAAACCAAAATAGAAAAACTCTAGGTAGATCGTGTTGCACTCGATAGGTGGATTAGTCAGAGAGTATTTGTTGTCCACTCATCTAAGCCTGAAGGGATCCAGAAGGTCTCCTTTGGACTTTCCTTAATCTTTGTAAGACCGGGACTGTTATTTAAGCCTGTAACACTATAGACAACTAGTGAATAAAACTATTCAGCAGAGTATAAGTATAATTAAGGTAATACGCGTTATATCTGAAAGAATCATTAACATGTGATTATTGATATCAAGTTAGTAAACTAAGCATGTTGTGCAATTGAATAAAGCATGCTATAAGAATCAATTAACATGAATACTTTACTATTTAGCTACTACATTTGCCATAACTATCAACTAGGTTAGTGTACGAATGGATCTCTTCATACATGGAATCCAGAAGCTCTAAAGGCACACTGCAGCGGCATTGTTCGTATACTACACTAAAGTTAACCCCGTCGAGTATCATAAGACTCAGGCTGAGTAGAGTCAGACTATTTTGATTCATATAATTGAACTTGAGTAATTTGTGTAATTCATTTATTGAGAACAAAACAATATAGTATACATTCAATTCATTTGTTTAATTCGTTCTTACTCAATTCAATGTCAATATCAATATAAAACGGATATCAAGAAACAATTCAATTAGAATCAATTTATTCATGATCATTTCAATTCAATTTAAATCAATATTGGAATAATATCAAGTAATAACGGTAATCTAATATGCTATGCAATTCAAATTAATAAAATCAAGGTAATTTTACAAACCAATCCTAATCTAGTTATCCACTGTTTCTAATTGTGCATAATGATGTAGTTTTAAGTTATCCAATACATGGTTGTTTTTCTTTTGGTGTCACATTGTATAAAGGATGTGTATCGAAGTCCTTTAAACTAACACCTATGGGAAGGTGCTTAACAAATGGACAACATCACATAAATAAGTCTTAGTCCTCAAGACTTCTCATGGTATTTAATTATTCCATTAGGCCATTTAATAGGGTAGATGAGTCTAAGAACTAAGGCCCTACAAGGTCTTGAAACAATCTCTAGTTAATCCTACTTGTCAGTAGTCCTACGGTTTAACTGTGTGTGACTTATGGCTTAAATGTGAGTATCCTAAAGCTTAGCCGTAAAATGCACTACGACTTAGCCATGGTTACACAACTATTCCTCCGTTTTTACAGTTTACGGCTTAGCCACGGCATGGCTACGACTTAGCCGTAGCACATTTCACGGCTTAATCGTAAAGCAATGTATTAATTTGGTTCTCTAGATTTTGAGCCATAAAATACTTATGACTTAGCCGTAAGCTCCAAAATTCCTAAAGCTCCTTCAGTTACAAAATTTATGTTCGTCGCATAACACTAGGTAGTCTTCAATTAGATCCATTGCAGATTTCTCTGCTCTAAATCATCAATTTTCAGTTCAAATACACACTTCATCATTAGTAAAGAAAACTCATCATGAAGTAAAAGTTTGACAAAAATGAAGATACAAGGGTTGATATAGGGCTGATTTTTCACATTAAAACTTTGATAGATTTAGATGGATCATAATATACCAACATGCATTCAACCAAAATTATCTTATACATGCTTTATATTAAGCTTTCAACTCACTGGTCCTTCTCTTGGTTCAATAGAGAAGAACACGCAATTCTTGAACTTAAAATGACATGCATGTAATAGATGATGAGAAGGATGAGTGCATGTTGAAGATGAGGGTCTTCCTGCTTTAATAACCTAAGAAATCAATGAACCAGAGGTACTCTTACGTTAAATAGTGAAAAAAAAGCTATAAGGGAACTGTCATCTAGGAATTGGAGTCTAATACAGAGAAAAGGTACAGGAGAGGTACAATAATGAAACTAGAGGCTGCCAATCATACATGCAATCCTTGAGCAAATAGAGATAACAATAACAAGAAGAAGAAAAATGTTAGAGCAGAGAGCAGACAAAGGGACTGGAAGGAGAGAAAAGCTCAATGGTACAGTTGGGCTCTTTTATATATAAGCTTTTTTAACATTGATAAGAAGGTCCATAGTGTTTATTGTATTTCTAGTAAAAGTCAAATGAGGGTCCAACTAGTACAAATGAAGTCGAATGCGTTCAAGTCAAGTACAAAAGTTGACGAGCTCAACAAGATAAATACGATGATATCAATATGATGTATGCTTGACGTAAAGCCATGTAATAAAAAATTACAAAAAAGGGCTTTCATCTATTTAATTAAAATTAAACTCGACGCAACTACCTATCCATGACTTAAATATGATCCACTAAGCAGAATAAATTAAATCCATCCTAAGGACATGTTAAACATCATTATTTAAGCTAATTCTATATTACTCAGCTAATAACTTACTAATTAGTCATTAAACATGCTTAATTGAGATCGGAGTGTTACAATAACATACATAATACTCGCATTCAGTCTCGTCGAACCTCCTATGAGTACAAGCTAAGTGGTGGCGACTCAATGTATCAAGACCGACTGAAATTCATAACTTTCATACTTATTGTACATAGCGATCGACTCATTCTTATACAAAAGCATATATCAGTCTTAAAATCGTATTCAATCATAAAGATCAGAATTAAATAAAGTAATTGTTATTTAAACACTGCATACTTAAATAAGCTATTAAAGTATGCAGGGGTAACTGTTATTCAAACCCTCTCAACCCTAGTTACCCCTGTCTTGACTCACGGCCTCACGCTCAACAGAAGCTCTGTCTCCGATCTTGCTTTAAGGTTCACTAGAAAGAATAAGTACATGATTAGATCATGTCGAGGGCAAGGTTTATTTAAACAATATGAATGCATTTGAATTGAGTGGTTAACAAGGATACTTATTAGCTAACCATAGCTAAGATAATTCGTGTCTCCTTAATCATTCAACACGGTGCATTCATAAAACATCATGTATCGATGTGTTACAAAAAATCTTGGTGTTACATTGTGTAGGCATTAGACACCTCTTCTTATGCCAACACTCATGACGTGAAGTTGAAAAAACAATCGAAAAATCAAGGGAGAGTGAGTAATAGCTCTACACTCTTCCTCCTTAGTAGTGATCATCGTTGGGCTAATTTAGTTATGGCAATGCCATGGCTTAGTTACGGCTTAACAATAATGCATTTCATGACTTAGCCATGGGGTTAGTCGTAGAAAAAATATTAAATTTTTGGTTCTCTAGATTCCAAGCCGTAGTGTACTTATAACTTAGTTATAAGCTGTAGAATTCTAAAGCTGTTTCTGAAGTTCAGTACAGAGCTTCTCCAATTTGGTCACATCATGGTTTACCATACTCCACTCTATCATTTACATTTTCTAATTCACATTTCAACACATTTGGGTTCTTTTTCACCTAATTCATCATCTATTCTCAAATTACTTTCATTAGCTCATAGACATCACACATTCTTATAATTAAGTGTAAAGAAAGCTGTAACATAGCATAAACAAGGAATGCTTCAAGAATCAACATAAATCAGACATGCATGTAGTATTATACACTCTTATACTTGCCTTGTCTTAGTGCTTGACCCAAATCAATTTCTCCATTAGTTTGATGATAGAGAAAGCCCCAATAGAAGATGATCCTACTACATGCAAAGACATGCAATGGATGAATTGAGTATGAGATACATGCATGTCACAAATTTGGTCTCTTTGACTCATTTGAACTCAAAAAAATGGAATGGCGATGGGATCTTCACCTTGGAGAGTTGTGAGGAGAAGAGGAGATAAGAGTTTAGGGTTTTTAATGGAGAAGATAAGCAAGAAGATGATGTGGTAGTGAATAGGAGACTTGGCTCCAACATGCAACAACTCCAACTTCAGCTTTTGATGAGAAGAAAAGTGAGAGAGAAGGAGAAGCTAGAGCTCCAGCATAGATGTAGAAGAGATGCAGCGAAGGAACATAGAGCTTGTTTTTAAATCTAGATTTCCTGAAATTTACAAGCAAGTCCACAATTTTTGAGAAAATTAAAGTTTAAGTCAATTGGACCTTAGTTGGGCCAAGATGGATTCGGATTGGGCTAAGCCAATTATGAAAGTTGGTCTACAAGATAAAATGCACATGATACAACTAATATGGTGCCAAGATGATGCTAATTATGTAACCCTAAGCTACAAGAAGGTCTTTGACTACTTAAATAAGGCTCGAATCCGATTCAACTACCTATCCATAACTCAAACCTAAGGAGATTTGAGTTGAATTAGTCTAAGTAAGCATTAATTAAGATAAATCAAGATTAATTATTATAAATCGAGATTAGTTTGGGTTTAGACCTTACATCTACAAGAACCCTTATCCAATTACGGTAGTTTGATGAGCCTTAGAGGCACGGCTTAAGTTTTCTCAGATACTTCCTTTAGAGCTATGGATGGCGAATCAAGTTTTGGCTTCACTATTTGTGCTAATGGTGTTTGGTTGCACGTAGGGTCACATGAAGGACCCAATGTTTCTTCCCCAAAAGAGGCTGAGGTAAGGGCTATCTTATGCACTTTGAAGGAGTTAAGCATGTGGGACTTCCTCAAGATCCACCTTTTGTTGAACGCCCTTGAGTTGATTCTGACAATTAATGGGTCAATGGATTTGTCTACCTACCCTATTTTGTTGGACATGAAAGCTTTGAGCTTTGCTTTTGAAAATATTGCCTTTTCCTATATTCCTAGAAGACTTAATGGTTTTGCACATAAGCTTGGCAAACAATCTTAACGGTTGGATGTTTTTGCAAGTCTGGAAGGGAGGGGATAAGTTTAGGTGTATCTGGGATAGCTCATTTTGGTTTTTTGTTATCTTTTGATGTCATTGGTGGTTATTTTTTTTTCCTTGGTTTCTTTAATGAATCTTCATTTCTACCAAAAAGAAAAAAATGTTTATTTGCATTTATGAGTCATCCACATAATGAGAAGACAAGGAACATTAGGACAACAACTACCATGGGTAGTTTTTTTTTTTTTTTTTTGTTAAACTACTACCTATTGGTAATTAAAACAATCCATAACTACCTCTAGGTCCATGGCGAAACGAAAAGTGGGGCTAGCAGGGGCCATATCCCCCTAAAATTTCAAAAACCCTCCATAAGTTTTCAATATTTTTATGATTTTTTTACATATGCACCCCCCCCCCTGAAAAATTTTTTTTAGAAAAGCCCTAATATATTTTCAAAACTACATTTATTTTTTATATAGGCCCTTCCAAATTTTTTTTATAAATAGTGGCCCCCCAAGGAAAAATTCCTGGGTCCACCCCTGTCTAGGCCCATTGGGTCCAACCCTACCCATAAGCAATTTGACTTAGCCCAGATAAGGGTTGGGTCAACTTGGCCCAACAGCAATCCAACTTATTTTGCAAAATAAAAGCCTCTTGACTATGGTAAAACTCCAAATCCAAATCTACTACTAAAGTCCAAGTCGATAAGACTAATATGGTTGGTTGAGGGATCTCTTATAAATGAGTCTTTCTTCCACAACATATGCAATGCGGGATGTGGGAATACATATAAAAGAAGGAAAGTTATCAAACAAGAAATGAGTTCTCATAGTTATTTTTCATGGGATTTGCAATAGCTTTCCTGCATGGAATGCATTAATTTTACAAGTGTTTTCCAAAAAGCTAGAATCCAAACCTTGGATTTCTTAATTTTTAAAAGCTCCAAAATCTAAGGCCCATATCTCATTAATGCTATATTTACTTAGGTGTTGACCAACATAGTCATTTTTCATCTTTTTTTAATATAATTCCCACTAAGGAAAAGGTTATCTGATGGCCATTTATTATGGATCTTCACTTTTGTTTTTTCAATTTTAACCACTTTAGTAATTTATTTCTTTAAAATCTTGAACTAACCCCTAAGAATGCATTTGTGCAACCACTTTGCTACATAAAAAGAGAGGGAAAAAACACCATAAATTCTGTAGTCTATAATGTGATTCCGTTTGGTGTAGAATTGTTTATGTGATGAAACCACAAAATAACGCCTTTTCTGCAAAATGTTGAGAATCAAGTTCTGCCTTTGCCACAGTGTCTTCTTATACATTAATGACTCCTACGAGTGCTTTTGTGCAACAATAGGATTCCATGATAGAGAGTTATATTGTTCCAATTCATTGTACAGTACACTATTCCATTGTTTGTCAAATACAATTTCTTTGTCGAAAAGGAATTTGTTCCATTGTAATGGTACAATATATTTTCTTTATAGAAAAGAAACAAAAATGAACTGGTTTTTTTTTATAAAGAGGATTTTGATTTTCCATGAGTAGAATTGTAGGATTTCTCTTTCTAGCAGAAATATAACTCTATAGAGTAGAATCCCTCTTTGAACAAATGAGTCCTATCGGTCTCCCTCTTTCTCTATTATTAATGGCTTGCATTCATGCAGGTCCACAAAAAGCTCCTCATTTGAGAAAAAAACAATAAAAAAAAAAGAACTATTTCCTGTAAAACACTACTTCCTTGTAATATTTCATAGTGTACTAAAAGCTGGTCTATGTGCTATAACTAATTTGTTATTAACCTTTAATTACTATAATAGTGGACATAGGTGAGGAAGTCATTATATGAAGTTCTAAAATTACGCAAAAGTGGGGGAAGGGAGGCAACAAGCTGGATGGAATGATACGCCAAAACGAAAATAAGAGCCCACCTATCTCTCATCATACACTAATTTGGTAGGGTGGTTGGTCAAGTTGGCTTATTGATACTATCACTAATTCAATCATGAATCTTGTTTGGAGGTGGCAAATAGTTGGGTGTTGGGTCGGGTTTGGATTAAGATCCATTAAACTGCAAAGTAATACATGTATGTCAAATCCAGAGACTGTTGTCTTGCGAACAGACCGTATGCTTCCAATGTGCAGTCGAGCACATGGGGCAAACTGTGGTGCCTTCCAATAAGGGGGGGGGGGTGGGGTACATGGTACCGTCTCTTTGTGGATAAGGGCAGGGGTAGAAATTGTTGTGGAGGAGGTGGGATTGAAAATCCCACTTACTCTATGATGCTCTTAGGACTCTTTATGTTTGTTTGGATTGGGTACATGGAAAGGGTTTTCTTTTTTTAAGTATTTGTTTTTTTTTTTTTTTTTTGAGATTAAGTCTACGTAGATAAAAAGTCTGATGAGAGTGCACTTGGGCATGGTGTCATGGGGGGAACCTAAAAATATGCCTTGGGATGGCTTCTAGGGAAAGAATTTTCTTTGGGTTTTGTGGAAAAAAATTCAATAGTGGAAACCCCTTCCTCTCTTTCCCACCCATCTAGATTGTATATACCATTGCTCATGGGAGAACATTTCTCTACCAAACTGAAACTAGCTTATTTAAGATCAGATTGGAAGTGCCATACTAAACCATTTATTATTACTGTCTGATTTTTTTGTTGAATAGCATGTCTGGTCTCAACCTGGAGGTTATGATTTTATTAACCGGTTTATGTTCAACCTAAACTGGTAACTGCAGGTTGGTTTTAGTTGGGTTGGTGGGTCTGGCGAGCTGTCTCCATTGAATCAGGGGCCCGGAGGAAAGAAATGGTCATTGAATTTTTTTTGGCACCCCCATCAAGAATTCCACACTTTTCTATTATGTGTTTTGCTTTTACAAGATCAAACAAGGCCAAACAAGATCAAACAAGACAAAGGGAACCGTCCAACCACATCAAGTACGGCAACAGCAACACGACAAGCTGGTTGGAGATTTTAATTATGCCGACGCAACATGACATGGTGGCAGATGTTTAAACGGGAAAATACCAGCTGTTTGATCTATTGCCAATAGAATCCCTCCCTCTTTCTCTAATCGGTCATTAAATGTTATTTAAACTTTCTATGCATATATGCTTCAAATTAAGATCATCTTTAAGGTTAGCAAAAAATAAAAAATAAAAGAAAAGAGATCATGTTTAACTATTCAAAATCTCTAAAACTTGTTCACAAATGATAAATGTTTAACCCAATGAATCCAGTCAAATTTGTCTCAACCCATTAATTCAGGTAGCTCAGTTTTTTTTTAACTAATGGAGGGTGTCCCAGCCCTTTGGGCTGGACTAATCCCTTCGGGCTTAAGGGGAGCTGGGTAAATCCCTTATGACCTCAATGTGGTAGCGAAGCTCGAATTTGCAATTTCTAAGAGCAAATTGTGATCTTAGGCCAGCTGAGTTATCCCATTGAAATTATCTAGTTAGCTTAGCTAGAATCAATATTGGGTCCAATTAGGGGGCATAGGATTTGAACTGGCCCGCCCATTGAGTCTTGTATGATTCCATCACTGGCTAGAAAAGTCCAACACACAGTAAAATGGGTCAGGTCAAGTTGACCCGTATAAACCATTTAAATGGGTGAGATTAGGGTTGACCCACATATTTAAACCAATTCAAATAATTTTGTGATTAATATTTTATTGTTTTGGGCTTTTCTCATATAACAAAAACTCAAATATAACGTAAATAGCTAAAATGGAATGAACTTGGGCCAAATTATTACAAGTTAGGTTGGATCATGTTGAGTTAAATTGTTCACCCATCTAGGATGCATGTTATACGGGCGGGGTCAGATTGACTCACACCAAGTGTGGGTTGAGCATAGTTGGCCTTACACCTATAGACAACTTAGATCAACCTACTCTATGTTGATGCAACCCAAACCATTTGCAACCTATAGGTCTAATCAAGTCTAATCCATAAAGCTCTTCAAAGTCCTCGCATAAAATGCACTACAATGCAATTAAGGTTGTCACCAGGCTGGGCCAAGGTTTGCACTTATCATACCCTCATACAAGCAGGCTGGGCCTACGCCAAGGCAAAGATTTTGGTAGGCTTACACTAGCTATGCGCTTACCTCACCCTCAAGGGCCATGGTTGGTTAGAATAGAGCCAAGATTGAAAGGGAAAAATCTTTAAGGATCTGTTTGTGTAGAGGCGCGGAAGAGGAAACCAAACAATTTCCTATGCACCTTGGTTGGAACTTCGGATCCTCGATTTGAGAGGATTTTGCAACAAATCAACCTCTTCCCGGTTTTGTTGGCGTTGAATCCACACCAGCACCAAATGTTAGAGGATCCCCACGCCTTGTCTCCAACACAATTAGTTCGGTAGTCCAAGCCGCACAAACAGACCCTAAAGAAAAACAAAAACTTTTTCCCTTTCCATGTATGCATTCAAATGGGCATTATTAGATGGACATATTTTTTTGCATGGAATTGGGTTCTATGTATTCAAACGTGCCCTTTTTATCTGTTTGGAATTGCCTTTTTTGGTATGGAATTGGATACATGAGAATTCATTAGCAAATGGGTTTGTTTGTTAGCATGGAATTAAAATACACATAGATTTATTGATAAATGAGCATGATTGTTCGCCTGAAATTGGAATATATGTATGAATTCGTTAATGTATAGGCTTATTTGTTTGCATTGAGTTGGATTATATATAAAGAACGGATTCAAAATCCTTATCTATTTATATGGACTTGAAAAGGAAGTACCTGATTCAAATAATGTTTAGTTTTTATGACAAAAGTCTCCTCGTGGTATACAACCTAACAGGATTAATCCCCTGTGTGCATGCACAAAACACATGCACCGGGTAAATTTGGGGCAAGATTTGAGCACATGACATGGGGGGCAAACCCAAGCCTTATGCCAATCACCCATCCAAAGTGGGTCTTGGAGCCTCTTTGCTTGCGTCGAATTGGAATAAATAGAATGTCATTATCAAATGAGCCTATTTGCTTGTATGGTATTGGAATTGATAAGAATTCATTAAGAGTTTTGCTGTTTGCACACAGAAAATTTCTATCTACATACAAACAAATTTTTTTGAAAATTCCTAAATTACTCCCACCTACTTCTCGACTCCCGACCTCCCCTTCCCATCCATCCCCTCCGCCCACTCTACCATCTCCACCCCTTTCTCTCATTCCCCCCCCCCCCCCCCCCCCCCCTCCCCCTCTCCCACTGGCTACTTCTTCCTCCCCTTCTTTCTACTCTCTCGCTCCCCTCCCTTCCTCTCCTTTATTCTCTCTCTCCCTCCAGCATTCCCTTCGCCCACTCCCCATCCCCTCCGCCCCCCTCTCTCCCTCCCCCGCTCTTTATTTTCTTTCATCCTCTCCCTCTCCCTCCATCTCTGTGTTCTCTCTCTTTCCCCACCCACTCCCCAACCCCCCACCCCTCTTTGTTCTCTCTCTCCCTTCCCCACCCCCACCTCCTTGGAACTTCTACCAAGGGATGGGGTGTTGGAATCTGCAAGAGGGGCACGGCTAGTAGGTGTGGAGGAACGGCACCAAAGTACATCGAGGATTGGAAGAATGGCATCATCTTTGGCCGGAGTATCTTGATCAGGCTGAATGCAAATTGGTATGACAGGTAGTGGGTTTTCAGGTGGCCAGACGGAGCTGCAAGAGAAAGGGAGAGTAAGAGCGAACACAGAGAAAGAGAGAGAGAAAGAGAGAGAGAGGGAGGGAGGGAGAGGAAAAGAGAAAAAGAGAGTGGGAGGGAGAGCGAGGGGCTAAGGGGGTGGGGAGTGGGTGGAGGGGAAGGTGGAGGGACAAAGAGAATAAAAAGAAGGGGAGGGAGAGGGCGCCACTAGAAAAAAGAGAGAGAGAGAGAGGAAGAGGGGTGGAAAAGGTGGATAATGGGCTAAGGGGAAGGTGGGGAAGGGAAGGAGGGGAGTGGGGAAGGTGGTGGGCGTAGTTTAGGAATTTTTCTTTTAAATTGTGTCCGTGTGTGGATAAATTTTTTTTTGTTTGCATACAACAACACTCTTTATTAATGGAATGCACCCTATTTGTTTCATAGAATTTGAATACATAGGAAGCAATTGATTTAAATGATATACGTGTTTTTAGATTTAGAATACATAAGAAGTAATTGACACAAATGGGCTTGTTTATCTGCATGGAATCAGAATACATGGGGATTCATTGTCAAATGGGACTTGGAATTGATTACATCCATAAATGAAAAACATCCATGTTTATTTAATATAATTAAAAATTGATTTTATATAGTCACACACATGCACGCACACACATGTTTTATACATTTATACATACACATATTTATGTCGCATACAGTTCCCATCCAAATATTATCGATATATAGAGGAGAATATTCATGTGCATATGTCTCTCACCAACAAAATGAAGAGTTAGGCTAGTCTTGGTATTTTCCTAGCCCACTCCACAAATTAGCTGGCTTTTCAAATTCGGCCCTACCCTACCTTGGGCTTTCAGACAATAAAAGAAGCCCTCATTTTTTCGGGTTGGCAGTGGGTTGGATTAACAGGCTTACATGTGTTATCATCCACTAATTTAGGGTTTTGTAGGTACATTTACATTGGAAATTGGTGTCACATGCACACAGGAAATTAGATATTTATTTATTTATTTATTTTTTGCAAAGAAAGGGGTATTAATCAAACTAAATAAGGAAGATGCTACCTAGTTCGAGTGTACACATGTACAAGGAAAAGGAAGAAAGCCTACCAACATACAAGGTACGAAGAAAGAAAAAAGATACAATAGAGATGACTATATATACATACACAACCAGCATAGTGCAACTAAAGATGCAACATCTAGGTTCTCCATGATGTCTTAAGGATCAACCCTTTCCTTGATTGTTGAAAGCTACTGATTACATGTAAGATACCGTTCTTTGATTATGTGGTTAGTTACTAATTAATTATGATTAGTGGATAATTAATTAGTTTTTCCGGGGGTTGTACCAGAGATTAAATGATTTTGCAGAGTTTGGACCTAGCTAGAGAACTAGACTGACCTTGTTGTAGGCATTGTAAAGTGTAGGTGTAATTTTAAAAACTTGGTGGTCTTGGGCTCTTTGGACAAAGGAAGTTAAGCTGGGGTACATTCATTTCCTAAAAATCATCCTTTTGCTGAACCCAAAATTCTTAAAAAAGCCCAAGAACTAGAGCTAGAGACCTCCCTAGAAATACTAAAAATTCACTTAAACTATATAAAGCCAGCTCTCACCTCATTTCATTTCATTTTCCTCTCTTCTACAACAAAGCCCTCTTCTCTCCCTCTCCTTCTCGCCTTCCTTGGGTTCAAGAGATCAAAGAATTTCATCAAATCCGAGTTAGAGATAGCGAATCCAAGCTTCTTGCACTCTTGATCATCATCGTCTCTATCAAAATCTCCTTCCCCTCTCTAATTCTTTTGGTCTAATCTCTTTTCGTGAGCATTTCCTTCCCACATCCTTTCTTTAACTTAATTATAGAATCTACTTTCTAGGATCCTTGCATGCAAACCCTTTTACCCTCAATTCCCTTTAATTTTTATGTAAGAGCTCTATTTGTGGTAAGATTTGGATTTTCTTGGGCATAGTGAGGGATCTTGAAAGGACTGGAAAGGTCTTGGAGAATTTTGACCTAGATTTGAACAAAGGTCAGTAAACATCTATAATTACATAAGATACATACTAGTTTTTCTTGATTTGATAATGAATCCTCTATATTATCCTAATTCAAGATCTTTTGGTGGTTTTGAGTTAATTACTTGATAATTGGATTATTAATAGCTAATATAATAGAATTAGATATTGCATGTGACGGATTGGACCATGATTATGCTAGTAATATTGGAATTCTATGGATTTGCATGTTAGAAATAAAACTCCCTTAAATCCACAATCATTCATTTTGGCCTATAGAACTAGGGATTTATAGCTATTCATAAAACACATACAACTAACCATGGAGCGTCCATGGTTAACTATAGCTTCCAAGATTTCATTTTCTTGGGACTTCTAACCTAGGATTTTGGACATAGTTGGGACCCATTGACCATGCTATATTGTAGTTCACTTATCAAACCAATGTAGGTAGCATTTGAGTTGACATTCACCTATGGATTGCCCAAGTTCAGTTAGGTAAATACTGCGACAAGTGTGCAAAGCTTTAGGGCCTTTTATGTTGTTTAACTTCAGAATGCCAAGGTACATGACAATCTAGACAACGGGGACCTTAAGGTTGCATAGGGTTGGATGGCACTGTCCAAAGGCAATAAAAATCCTAAGATGGTATGTGTATTCCCTTCCTTAACTTGTATTATCTTCTTAGTTATGTCCTATTGTACTTCATTGTGCTCATGGCTTGCACATGCATCTCTATTTGTCTATACTTTTTTATATTTACTAGCGTGATGTGATAGACTTATATCTTGTGTTTAGGATGGACCTAGTAACCATTGTGTAATAGAGTGTTCCTTCATTTATTTGGTTCACCATGACGACCTAGAGCTGTAAGGACTTGGAAGTGTAGGGCTACACCTTTTGAGAATGTAACTTCCTACATGAGCTGATTCGTTGGAGCCTACTCCAGTATCGTGTCCGGTTAAAGCTCTCATTGATTCTTATGTCAGCTCCATTTACCTTTGATCCAATTCCAGTCGGACCCAACTTGATGTAAATTTAGCCTTTTTTATAGTAGTTATAACTTAGCCTTGATCGGATTGTTTATATCCTCTGTTACCATACTCAAACATACTTGATGGTCACACGTATATAGTCATTTATGGAGACTTGCGGTACACTTATTTATTACATATTATCTAGCTCTCCTTATGGACATCTCACTTGTAACCGTACAATTAAGAGAATGAGCTCACATGGATTGTCATTTTGCTAGCTTACGCTTGTCTAAACTTGTCTCATATGATCCATTGATGTTTCTCTATTCATTGCACAGTCATGTCTAAATATCCACATATCTTGCTATTTTTACGATCCGCTTGTCTTTAGTTCTATATTTGATTAACATGACTATATTTATTATATTCGCTTACTTGCTCTAACATATTACCTTTGATGTGGTAGGAGACAATGCCACTACCATTAATACAAAGCCAGAGGCAGCGGAGGCCTACCTTCATCAAACCTAGTTGAGTTGTCTCCAAACAATGTCATGTAGACTTCAGCTTGATGGAGAGGTGATCCTTTGGGAGTTTTGGAGATATGTTATCTTCCCATTAGTTTTAATTTCTTTAGCCCTAGTCGGTACTAGATTTTGACGAAAGCATGTAATCATGGTTTAACATTTCCATTTCCACAATTTTATGATGGACTCTTTATGCTCTGATGATAGGACATCCTATTATATGACTTGGATGCTTCTATGTTTTGTTGCTTGATGTCATTAGTTATGCACAAAATATGTGGAATACATGTTTTAAAACTTTTGAAAAGCCCTAGAAAATAAAAAAAAATCATCCCATGGATCTTAGCATATTAGTTTAAATACTTTTTAAAAAAGAACTCTAAATAGATCTTACCTTATTGTAGATCAGTTTAAGTTATCACTAACTTAGCATATACATTGGAGGGGTTGGGCTAGTGACACTATGTAGGTTAAGTTTCTTGTTGGGGCTCTTATACCACTTGTTGGAGGAGAAGTGAGAGAGAAGATTGTCACACCCTCAACCCAAATTACTGTAGCTACCTATGTCTCGGGGTGTGAGCCCCTCATTTTGATGGGATTCTTTATTATTTTTCTTTTCCTAGGATCCACGTGAGTGAAGATGTTTACAAGAATCCCAACATATCATATGGACCTTTAGTCAAAATGCACGTGGAGTTGCAACCTCTAGTTTGCAGCCATTGGGCTCCAAGTCTCAACCCAATCACTTGGCTAATACTAATAAGGTACTAAGTGTCATCAGGTTTGGCCAATGTACATATATGAAATATTCAGAGCACTGCAGCACTAGATTGACTTAATTCCCAAACAAGTTTAAGTTGCAATTACTAGAGTAATTTAATTATAAACCCAAAAGCAACTAATTGAGCAATAATTAATACCAAAAATATTCCAAACGGGTATCATGATGACGAGCTCTCACGCATCAAGGCAAATAACGTATCGTTTGAGTCCATTCAACTAGTTCCAAAACGTAACCTATAACACCAAGAGTAGCACTATAAACACGATGGTATAGCAAATAATAAACAAATAGAACAATGCACATTATATCAATTAGAATTAAATGGTAGGTGATTAACAAAGAGCAAATAGAGTAAATTAGGAAAATTGTGCAATTAGACTAAGCATGCTTTCAAAGAAATCATATAAATAAAATACTTCCAAACTAGTTGGCTACTACTTCAACTATATCCTCTCAATATAGAGAGCAACATGTGTTAGGAATGTAGCCGAGTGACAAGGCCAAAGGGACACATAGTTACCCATGAAGAGTCCCAAAAACTCTACTAAACACCTACTACAATAGAACAAATAATCTAAACCAAACTCAACCTCACTGGGCCTTGTACGATCGAAGCTAAGTAGTGCCAGACCATTCGAATTCAAATATCGAACTTGAGTAAGATAATGCAATTCAATTAAATTCTATATCTGTATAATACAATTCAATTCAATCAGTTCGAGTTTCATACTTACTCAATTCGATTCAATTAAATTCAATTGCAATGAGAGGATGACATATATTAGAAGATGGAAGCAGGAAGGACATGTAATTATCAAATATTGGATAATAATGCACTTAATGTGATAAATCCATATCCTTATCAATTGAGGACAATGTTAGTATTCAATGTGCCATAGATTAGGATTTAAGGCAAATCATGGAGATTTACTAGCCAATCCTAATCTACATTATCCATTGCCTTTAATAGTCCATTATGATGTAGTTTTAGGATATCCAATGTATGTGCTACATTCACCTTGTTGTTTGTTTGTGTATACGAGATACATTGGGTTCGCTAGACCAGCTGCCATGGCTAAGGGCTAGACAATTTGGGTAATTTACATAAGATAGTCCTAGACCAAGACCTCTCATGTGATTAGAATTCCATTGGGCCTTGTTAATTTGGGTCAAAGGATCCAACACGAAGGTCCTATAAAGTCCACTGATGCCTATAAGTCCTATAGGTATAGGATTGCATTATAATCAACCTTAAGGTTAATTATGAAGGCATACAAGCCAATTAAGATTGGTATAAGACCCCTTTTAGGTAAAAAATTTGGTCCTTAGATAGTGGCAGGTTCGCTCCTAGGTCGGCTCCAGTTGATCTAGAAACTTTACAAGTAATAGGGTTTTTTAACAGGTCTGCTCGAGCAAGCACTCAAGTCTGCTTAAGTAGATTGTCCAGAATTTTGTTTCGAATTCAAGAAGTTACGCCTTCATCAAACCTACAGTGGAACTCCTCATTTCACCATCAGAAATCATAATTCCATCACCCAACCATCTCCATTCACTATTCCTAACATCAATCCACATCTACTACTAAGTTTATCATAGAATCCATTTTTACAATTTAGAAGATGAGTATTAGGAGCTGTATGAGATGATCATAACACACTTTATATTAAAGAATCATCATAATACCAACATACATTTTATTAAACCTCCCAATACTTTTTCCTTTACTTTGAGTCCAATTCTAGCAAATCTAAGCTCAAAACACCATAACACCCCCTCCGAATTCTCTAGCTCATTAAAATCACTTCCAGCGTTGTTAAAATAGTCCCCAAATGCTTGAATAGCTGAACTAAAAACCCACTTCAAACTCTCATTTTCTACACCAAAACATCACTAAAATCACAACTCTAAAATCACTAAGAAAAACCCTTTGCATAGAAGATTAACTCATTTCAGTCGCTTACCTGAGTTTAGGGACTCCTAAGATCAACTTTGAAACACTCTAATAGCTGAGATCAAATCCTATACAAAACCCCTAAAAATTACCTCCCAAAATACAATAGAAATTGGAAACTAGCAAAGGAGTGGGAATCACAATTTGTATGTAATAAAAGGAGAATCCCTAGGGTCTACCAAGGCCTAATTCAAAGGATGGAATAAACCCCATATATGAAAGTAGTAAAACCAGCAAGAAATCAAGGAGAGGACAGAGAGCATCGTTGTTGACCTTATGCTTGAACAAAGAAAAAGAAATTGAATGAAGGAGAGGGTAGTGGCTTATATAAAGGTGTTAAAGTGGGGCGCACGGCTTAAGTAACTTGCGGGCCAATATCTCATGATCTAGGCCTCAAATTGAGACGTTGTAAGAGGTAAAAATTATTGGAATTTAAATTTAGTTTCTAATGAATATAATATTGACATCATTTCGGTGCACTTGAAATTTGGGATCAAATTTTAAGTGAAATGACAATCTTGCACTTATTAGTACAATTTGGCGAAACAAAGGGTTTTGGAGTTCCAAATGGGTTTAGATTGAATGCAGAAGTTTTGGGAATATTATTTTACATCTAAGAAGATCAAGATCACAATTTTACAGAATTTCCATGAGGCCCCCAACTTTTCCTCAATTTACAATGGGGGGTTTTAAAGCATCAACTAAATTGGGTTTGCTCTTTAAACTTTCCAAAGTTATTCAAAATCAATTCAAAACTCTTATGTAAGTTAAATACCCACTAAACACACCAAAACTGATTCAATTGGCACTTAATCTTCTTTAATTAGTGGTATTCAGGATTAGGTAAGGTCAAGGTGTCACAAAGATTGAGTCTCCAACAAATGTTATCAGAGCTCCAACGAGAAACCTAACCTACTTAGTGTCACAACCCAACCCCTCTGTTGCATGTGTCGAGTTAGCGATGACTATAACAAATCGATCATTCTCATTTGATTTCTAGATCTTCCTTAGCTCTTTGAGAATGCTTCTCCTCTTAGAATTTGCTAGGTCTCTCCTAAATAGAAGAAACTGTCTCCAATCTCTTGTTGTACCTTCCACCTTACGAGAGACTTATATAGAAAAGAGAAAGAGGAAAGTTCTCTTAAGTTTCCGATGTGTGATCTTTTTATAATGAAATGTTCTACCCTATATAAGAACTCATTATATTTTCCTCCTTTTTTCTTTCTTATTTATTTTCTTTCTTTACTTGCTCCAATAGGAGCATAACATTTCGGAAGTTTTTAGTTATTATTAAGTGATCCACGATTAGAAATCTAAATATTGTTGCTTAAATGAAATACAACATTTTCCATAAATAGGACAATGTCGCCTTTGGAATTAATTCCAAGGTTGTGGGGCAATAGGAAAAATAAATATTTATTTTTCATGTAACATCTCATGCCACATATAAAAATGGGTCCCATTATGGATTAACTTATGACTATTATTCATGATACATCTCATGTAACCAATGATCAAAACATCTTATGCTTAATGTAAAGAGAATAAATATCTAGCATTCCTAAATTAGAACTGCATTATCAAATTGCTTAAAGGTACTTCATTATGGGCCCATCCAAAACCCAAGATGTTAACCCGAACCTAATGAGCCTTAGAGTTGTAAGTAATGTGAGATACCCATATTACAACTAAACTCCCGACTGGAATACTTGCCACTATTGGATCCCTTCCACACATTACTTCAATTTAATTAATTTTATCCTTCCAATTGCAATATCCCTTAATGGGCCTTTGGGAATCGAGTTACTGTCTAACCTATAGCCACATAGAACTTCATTGGAATCTCCATAAACAATCAATCATTGTTTTTTGAGAAACTCTTTCTCATAAATCATTCAATCAAATAAAAAATAACTTAATATATACTCACTATAAATTTATAAATATATATAAATTGCAAAAAAAATTATTGAACAAATATTTGATTATATGATCAGGGGCTTTGCTTACTAGCAATAACCTATTCTTATTCTAATCTTGGATATTCTCCTATCTACATAGGCATGGATTCCTTGTTGGATACTTATCGTTAATCAAGTAGATTACCAACCATCCAACTATAATTGTTTCATTTCATGGTCCTCTTAATTTTGGGCCTACCAAAGTGTAATTTAAATCGCTAGATCACTACTTAGTAATAGGTAAGTTCCTCAGGTCAGGGGATAAACAAAATAATGTTTGTGTAAAAAATATTTTCATTTGACAATAAATTTTAGTTGGAATTCAATTGCATGTAATCCATTAATGTAAAATTAAGCACCCAAACACCAATATTTAGTCTCTACTACAATAGCTTGGGAATTGACTATCTCTCGTATTTGAAAACGTGCTAGTGCCTTTGACAACCTTATAGCCATGACGTTTTGAGGAACAAGAAATTGGTAGATTAGTTCTATGGAGTTGCTAGATTGCATGAGTTCTAATCGACCTATGTTGCTACTATGGACCTTGATGGTATCTCATATCTCATTGATCATCTCATGCCCAATGGTGTTGGTCATCCGGAGGAATATTAAATCAGATAAAATTAACTCTTTATAAATTATAAATGAGTTTTAGGGTATAATGTCTAGCAAGTTACTTATGATTCATAAGAAACTTGATATAAATATATTGGAGACTACTACATATCCTTAGATGTGAGATCTTATGGGAACACAGGTGTGGGGCAGATTGCTATCTTTGTAGACCCCACACTAGTTGTGCCCTAAAATTCAGAGAGGTTGTTGGTGGTTCTATTTTGGGGTGCAACATTATAGCTACTAAACTCAATTCAATTGCAGGTTATGAATGCACCTTGAATCTGTGTTGAATGTCCTAACTTGGAAGTTGTGGCACCTCCTCTTGTATCAGTCTTGTTGAAGCTCCTTCCTTTGCTACATGATCTTGTGATGTTTGAATATCAATTCTACGGGCTGCAAAAATTTTGAGGAGACATTTGTATATTAAAAAATAGTGATTAAAGATAAGAATAGATGAACTAATAAGTGGGCTACTTAATTAGGTGATCTTCTGCATATAAGATAATGTCTTTGTTTGTGTTGTTTGATTAAACAAATAATTCTCCACATTGGATGAAGGTGGTAATAATTAAAAACATAATTATTTTAGGCCTTCCAAATATACCATGATACCATAACTCCCATTATTCTATCCCAAGTATTAGCTTACCAAAACTAATATATATACCTAGCAAAGGAAGTTGGTGTAAGGTCCCGACCCGACTTAATTATAATTTATGTAATTAAAATTGGTTTCCTATTAATTAATATATTTTAGCCTTAATTTATATTGTTCTTAATTCTTAGTGGGTTTTGGTAAGGTAGGTAGTTGGGTTCGAACTTTACTTAGGTAGTTGAGGACCTCCTTGTAATTTAGAGTCTCATGGGTTGCATCATTTTGGTATTACATCAATTGCATTATGAGCATTTCATCTTGTAGGTCAACTTTCATGTTTGGCCTAGTTCAATTTGGATCCATCTTGACCTAGTTGAAGCCCAATTGCCTTAAACTGTAATTTCCTAAAAGGAATTGGCTTGCATGCAAATTTTAGAAAATTTTAAGTTTAAAAGAGAATCCATCGTTCCTTCACTGCATTTGCCTCTTCTCTTGCTGGAGCTCCACCTCCTTCATTCTTCTCTCATCTCTACTTTAACTTGGAGTTGGAAAGAAGGCTTTGGAACCTTGCATGTGCTCTAACTAGGTTACACCACCTTTTTCTTCAACTTCTTGTGCATCTCCTTCGTTGAATCCACCAATTTCTATTTTTCATCTTCAATCTACATCTCCCTAAGGTAAGAACAGCTTGCATTTCATTTCCTTGAGTTTAATAAAGTCAGGGAGACTCAAAAATACAACATGCATGCATTCTATATGAGAGTTACCCTTTTTCATGTCTTTCATGTAGAGAACCCACTTTTTATTGAGGCTTTCTCTAACTACACACCAAGGCTAGTTTTGGGTCAAGCACTATGTTAAAAGGCAAGTATATGAGTATATATTACTACATGCATATTTAACCTTGTTGATTCTTATTGTAATTACTTCAAATGTAAGTTACAGCTCATCTACACTTCACTTAATACACATATATGTGGGATTAGATGATAATAAGTATAATTATGTAATACTAATGATATGTAGGCAAGTAAGACCTAAGATGATAATTTGGAGCCAAAGAAACCTCATGGGAACCCAATTTGTAGAGTTCTGTACATGAACTCCTATTTTAGAAACTGTTTCTAGGAATTCGGAAGCTTACGGTGAAGCTCACGGTTACGCCATAAGTCTTCTATAGCCCAAAGTCGAGAGAGCTCAAAACCCACAATTGAGCTACGGGTAACCCACAGTTAAGTCGTAAACCAAATTATGGTTAAGCCGTAACCCTCCCGTGACCAAGTCGTAAGCCATTCTACGACGAACTTTCTCAAGAACCCAAAATCAATAATTACTTTACAGCTCACCCACGACTAAGCCGTGAATCATGCTACGACTAAGCTGTATCCTGGTCGTAGGCTTAGCACGGCTAAGCCGTAAGCCAATATACAGCTGAGCCATAAATGCGCATGGAATTAAGAAGAAATCTAAGCCACTCAGCTAAGCCGTAACATACATACGGCTAAGCCGTAAAAACGCTGTGAAGTTAGGATATTAGGGATTTCAAATGACTTTATAAGGCCTTAAATATGGTACCTTCTCACCAATTAAATTAGCCTAATGGTGATCAAATGATAAGGAGGACAAGTGTAGAGCTATCACTTAACCCCTTCGATTTTCCGGATGAATTCCCGATATCACGTCATTGGTTTTGGCATAAGAAGATGTGTCCTTGCATACACAATGTAATGCCAAGATTTGGTAACATAATAACACCGGACGTCTTATGAATACATCGTGTTGAATGACCTCGAGTTCACGAATTATCTAGCATATGGTTGGCTTGTAAATTTTCCTTGATACCTTCTCAATTTGAATGCATTCATATTGTAAGAAACTATGCCCTCGACATGATGTAGCTCAATTAAGTATGCATTAACTGATTATTAGATACTTGTTAAATTCTGATTTCTATGAATGAATGTGATCTCAAGACCGAACTCCCTTATGTATGATATGATAAGCACAACTTAAATGTATGAAAGATATAAATTCAAGTCGGTCTTTATATGTTGAGTCGGCACCACTTAGCTTACACCCTTATTAGGTTCAACGGGACCAATTTGGGTATCTCTTATATTGCTACTACAGTAGTCAATGGAGGAGTTGTCGGCACTCTTCGGAAAGCTAACTTGATCCCCTAGCGTTCAATATGCACGTTTTTTCCAAATGATATGCTTTCTTTTAGGAGAATAGAACCTCGTAGATGCCAACTAGTATGTATGGTATCGTGTTTATGATTCGTTACTCATGTTTACTTATGCACAACATATCTAGTTTACGATTATTGCCTTTTTTTAATCTATCTATCTCTTAATTCATTTGATACAGCATAATGATCTTATATATCTCTATATTTGTTTAACTGTCGTATTAACAATGCTACCCTTGGTATTACAAGTACTGAACCAACCCAGTAAGGCGAACGATGCGCCCTAATAGGAACCTCAATAGAACCTCGAGGAGTAGATGAGTGCAATGAAGACGACATCTTCTATTAGTCGTCTTCCAAAGAATGTCAATGGGTTGTCTTGTTTGGTTGTTTAGTTGGACTATGGTTTTTCTTTCACCTAGTATTTTGATAGATGCATATATGATTTTGGATCTTGTATAGGCTTAAGTAATTATTATTATGTACATATGAATAGATAAGTACAAACTTCAGACTTATTTATGAAATGGATGATGTTCTTTTATTATTGCTTTTGATCATTACAAGTGTATTACGCAGGCTTCCACTTATTGTCGAATGTAATTTACGTGTTGGAGAAATTTCTATACACATTCCTGTGGAATCTCCCTTGTAGTGATTTATGTGTGTGTTTTCACATGTACAGATTACTATAGGATTACGTATGCACACCTCGCGGGGCCCATTCTAACCCCATTTCCCAGGATCGGGAAATGATAGTTGGCCTATATTGATGGTGAGAAATTTTGGCTCAAACCTTTCTTTTTTTTTTAGGTAAAAGAACAAATTAATAAACAAATGAACTAAAGTTTCGATATCCAAATGACAACAGCCACAAGTGCAATTAACCTCAAGGATGACAAACTTAATCCAATTGGCAGTAGAAAGTTTATTATGCAAAGTTCTATAAGTAAAGATTTTAAGTTTGGATTGAATAAGCAAAGATTAAAGGCCCTCACAATGATATTGCCATATTGGGGATCCTCTTGACTATTCTAGAGTTTTCTAGATAGCATTTAATGAATAAAAACCTGTTAGTTCATCTTGCGAACAAAGAAGATCCTAACCCCTTATTGGGATTTGAAGAACATTATATATCTAAAAGCTCCCAATCAATCAATAAACTTCTCCGTGATCATAAAAATAAAAAAGTTGACGTTAAAACCAAACATCCTTATTCCATAGACATACCTAGACAAGACAAGCATAAGTTTTATTTGGTTGAGAAATTAGTATAATGATATGAAATGAAATTATCCAATTGGTTAAAAAAGTAGATTATTTATTTATGTATTTGGGAAGACATAAACCAAACAAACAATCAAAGCTATCTTTCAGGTAACTGTCCCTGTAAGCCAATTTGGGAAACAATCTTCCCACAAAGCCTATCCAAAAAGGGACAACCCCTCTTTAGCCAATCCAAGAACAGATGCTAAATATCCTATGAGTATAACAAAAGTCCACCATTTCAAACCCCTTAGACAAATAGAAAATATTAAAAGTCCTCGATTCAATAGCCCAATCCCTTTCACCCTTTGCAAAAACAACTCGCCGTCCATCGCACCAAACGTATCTGTATGTACTTGCAAATTCAAGATGTCCTCTTAAATTGAGAAATTTTTTATATTGATCAGAAGCTGGGTCATAATTATGGAGATGCTCTAAACTGTATTTCCTTGTAGCAACTTCATGGGATTCATACCATTGAGCTGGATAGTCAACAAGGAGATGTTCGAAATCATTTAAATAAGAAATGAATTTTTTGCAAATCAAGTCTCCTTCTTCATAATTCATAATGGTCCATAATTGATAAGGTTGATAAAACCGGATTTTCGGTCTTTCACCCAAACTTGATGAAATTGTTATGAGAAGTTGTCTTTTTGTAACTCCAAGGCTGCAAAGGATATGACGTACTATTGCAGGGAGTTGCTGTATTAGTTCAAAATTATCTCTATATAAAGCAAATCTTTGGACTAATCCTTGTTCAATATATGATACATCAACTTCATATGACGACAGAAATAATTTGGGAAAGCCAGTTGCCCAGCTTATATATGGAGCTTTGCACATTAAGCGCTCCTTGATCTGACAAGAAAGAGTTTTTTCTCTAATTCTTACAGCAATGTCATCTGGAAGGGCTATGTTAACCTTTTCCAGGAGCTTAATTTTGGATGTTTTTTCATCAACATAGGCAGATAACAGTGCTCTTTGATGGATGTTATGACACATAAGAATTTGGCTTTCTAAATCTTTAGTATGGTTTGCAATTTTGGATAGGGTTTTTCTAGTGTTTTATCTTTTATTGGAGAAAATGGCACTCCAATGAGTATTGATAAGTTCTTGAGAAGTAATCGGTAATCCTGAATTGAAAAAAGGAATGGATATTTGTTGGGATGTCTATATGGAGGAAAAGATGGATTCTTGAAGAGGGGTTTTGTTTTTGCTAGAACTCGATGCCATAGTGACAAAGGAATCCTGGATAAGAATTTGAATAGAAAATTTGGATATGGGATCAAATGACAAATTTGAGATGAAGTCATTAGAGAGATGATTCATAAGATTTATTTTATTTGAGACTGGATATTGATCGCGCTTAAAAATGTAGGCGTGGAAATGAATTACGGAATCAAGGTCCGACATTCACGCACTTTAAGCGTTAAGAAGAATGGGAAAATAATTACAGTTCATCATTAATTTCCCTTTTGTTTACATGGGTTCAAGTGCCCTGACCGCGGGGATGCAGGTTGTTTACATACATTTTAAAAGTTTACAACCCCTCCCTCAAGTCTCAGATGTGATCTCAGTTTGGAAAATACAAGAAAATGTACATAAGGTGGAAGAAAATGTGGAAAAAGGGGAAAAAATGGAGGGTGACCATGACCCGCGTTCACTGCCCCGTTCCAGTGACCGTGACTCACCCGCGGTCACCGGGGCCTTCCAGTGACCGTGACTCATCCGCGGTCACTGCGGCCTTACAGTGACCGTGACTCACTCGCTGTCACTGGGGCCTTCCAGTGACCGTGACTCACCCGCGGTCACTGGAACCTGTCAGTGACCAGGGGTCACGGTCACTGACAGACAATGGCCCTGTGCCTCCGTTTTTTTTATGCTGTTCGCGCTGGTTCTTTCTTGGAACTTCTTTCAAGTGTTGGAACTCCATTCTCATGACTTTGGAGCGGTGGACAACCATCAAGAAGATCACATTTTATCATGGAATCAATTGAAACCGCTGTAACTCATCATTCGTGCTTACGGACTGCATTTTTGTTTCAAGTCCGAAATGGGCAAATTTGAAGCTGGAGTTGTGTCATTTGAACCTATCATTTTTAAGGAACAAAATGAGGCCTAGAGAGGCTTCTTTCACAACTCTCGTAATGGCTAAGAAGCCCTACGAATGAGAGAAACAGAGGTGACAATGTCATCCTCTCAAAAATTGGCGTCGTACGAACATGGTATGGACTTTGGCCATTTCCCTTCCTTCTCTCCTTCTGAATTTTCTTGCTCACCTTTAAAACTAAGAAAAGAAGGTGGGAATGGTTGTGGAAGTGCTGCTGGAGCTTGCTTCTTGTTGCCTTAGGTGGTGACTTTCTTCAATTTCTTCACTTTTCTTCCTTATGTGTGTGTGTCCTTTGTTTCTTCCCAATTTTCTCTTTTTACAGACCCCCAATCAGTTTTGTGCAGTTTTGGGGAGTTAATAGCAGTTGTGGGGAGTTGGATTTCGAAGAGGAGTGGAGGGAAACCACCCAAAATCGTGGGAAACCTCCTTTGAAGGTCCGTGACCGCAGACTGGGCCACGGACGAGGCCCAATTTCAGGTTTTTCGCGTATGTGGCCCATTTTCATCTGTTTTGGGGTCAAACGAAGTCCGATTGCCACCAAACTTGGAGGGATGCTTCTTAACACTATTTTCTACAGGTCATAAAAATTTCAGCCCATTTTGACTTCAGGAAGTTGGTCAACATTTTCATTAATTGGGCCCCGGTCACGGACAAGGCCCACTTTTGGAACATTGCATATGCGGTCTATTTTCCATTGTTTGAGGCCCGAATGATGTCCAATCATCATGAAACTTGGAGAGATGTTGCTTGACACCATCTTAAGTGTTTCATAGAAGTTTCAGCTCTGTTTGACCACCTGAAGATGGTCAACTCCTTTTGTTTGTGGGCCCCGGTCACTCCCAAGGCCCATTCTTGGAATTTTGCATATGTGGCTTGTTTCAGCCTGTTTGGGGCCCAAACGGTGTCCAATCGCCACGAAACTTGGAGGGATGCTTCTTGACACTATTTTGAGTGTGTCACAAAAGTTTCAGCTTTGTTTGACCACCTAAACATGGTCAACTCCTTTTGTTTGTGGGCCCCGGTCACTCCCAAGGCCCATTTTTGGAATTTTGCATATGTGGCTTGTTTCCGCCTGTTCGGGGTCCAAACGGTGTCCAATCGCCACGAAACTTGGAGGAACACTTCTTGACACTATTTTGAGTGTGTCACAGAAGTTTCAGCTCTGTTTGACCACCTGAACATGGTCAACTCCTTTTGTTTGTGGGCCCCGGTCACTCCCAAGGCCCATTCTTGGAATTTTGCATATGTGGCTTGTTTCCGCCTGTTCGGGGCCCAAACGGTGTCCAATCGCCACGAAACTTGGAGGGATGCTTCTTGACACTATTTTGAGTGTGTCACAGAAGTTTTAGCTCTGTTTGACCACCTAAACATGGTCAACTCCTTTTGTTTGTGGGCCCCGGTCACTCCCAAGGCCCGTTCTTGGAATTTTGCATATGTGGCTTATTTCCGCCTGTTCGGGGTCCAAACGACGTCCAATCGCCACGAAACTTGGAGGAACACTTCTTGACACTATTTTGAGTGTGTCACAGTAACCTATTCATTGCATGCGTTAGGTCACTATTCACTCCACATTGAGATAGTTAGCCTGTTTTCTATCCGGACAGCCTCCCCTTGACTTGAAACTTTGGGAAAATAACTTGGGGCATTCTTTGAGCATTTGTTCCAAATTTTATCTGCTTTGGCCTTCTGGAAGTAAGATCTTAGCCGATGACCCCCAAGTTCGGGATTACTGTCCTCTAAGCTGACATGTAATGAAATTTAGGCCAAACAGAGTCTTTTCATCTTGAAAATTTGCAAAGTATCTTCTGAGCATGACTGAAGCTTCGCGTCTAAATTTCATTAATTTTGGACATCAGGAAGCAGGACTTTGGTCAGTGACCCCCTGGCTTGGGGGGGAACTGACTTCAGGCTGACATGCTTGTGGCTTTTGAGTTTAATGATGTCTGTTTAACCCAAAATTTGAACTTCCTCTGAGAGTTCCAGCTACCTTGATCTTCATGGAATGCCGGTTCTCACAGTGATTCCCCAGGATCTGCAAATAACCTCTGTAGCCTAAATTAAGCTGAGATGAGGTGTCTTCGCTGCAGTATTTGCAATTTTTATAGGTCAACAAGTGCCCCCTCGAGGTGCAATGATTATAGTATAATAATCGTTGTGCCTCGAAATAGCCAATCTGTGGGAATGATGGATGGCTTGATGAAAAGACAGTTTGTCAAGGTAGGTTGTAGGCCTAAACTTTGGGATTTGAAAATTTTAATAAAAACCATGAAGGGTTTGATGACTGAATTTTGAAAAGATATAAGAAATCTGAATTTCTTTGCCCTATTTTCACGGATATCAAAAGTAGCATCTCCGTGGGGACTGTGGGGAACACCCACAAAGGAATCCCTTAGGTATTTAGAAAATTCAGAAGTTTATGAATTTTGTTTAGATTTTGGAAATGAATTTGATTTTCTTTTGACCTATTTTTCACAGATATCCAGAGTGGCGTCTCTGTGGGGATGTGGGGAACACCCACAAAAAGAATCCCTGAGGTTTTAAGAAATTCAAAAGTTTTAGAGAAAATGGATTTGGGTTTGGATCTTCATGGATTTTTTGTTCATTTTCAGAGGTCAAAGTTTGGGTTTTGACTTTGCTTGACACGATTTAAAATAAGATGCAATTTTGACAAAATGAGATGTAATTTTGAATGAGATTGGCTTTTATGGGTTTTGATGAAAAACAATTTGAGACATTGGTTTAAAATCAAATTTTGACCCAAAGTTGATTTGGAAAGAGACTCCGCATCTTTTTTTTTTTTGTATAATTTCCTTCGAAATACCCTAAGAATAGGATTATTTCTTTGGTAAATTACTCCAAGTGGACCCCTCATAGGACCTGCAAAAGATCACAGAGATCGTAGATGAAGAAGGAAGAATCCATCAAGACTTGATCTTAGACTCCACTGATTTTAACCAATTTGTATTTGTGGGAACGACTTGAGCTCGAAGGGATTCGGCAATGGGCTCCACCAGTTCAAGTTTGCAATGACCGTGGTAAGGAGGCCAAACAGGTTTTTTTTTTTTTTTTTTTTGCCTAAAACCAACAAAGAGAAAGGGAGACCGAGAGTTTTTTTTTTTTTTTTGAAACCATTAAGAGAGTCAGCTGATACTGGAATGAAAACAAAAGTTGCAACTCGGAAGCTAATCACTACACGAATAGTCCCTGTTTGCACTCTTTTTTCAGCTACAGAGGTTGGGTATGCACACTCCATTTTCTAGATTCTGTTGATCCTTCCATATCCGCCCAGTAACCCGGAGCTTCAGCTCTTTCCTGTCCCCACCCGAGAAGAAGAGTGCCATATTCCTCTGGATTATGAGTCCATCGTGGCTGTTATGAACTTTCCTATGGCTGTCACGAATGCTTCGAGGGGTTCCTTCCCGTATGAGCTTCCTGCCATTGGCCCCAACCTCAAGACTGTAACTGAAACTTCTTGTCTCTGCATCATCCCCCATGAAGCAGAGAAATGCCATGTAGACAGGTGCCATCCCAAGCTGAAAGGCCTCAAAGTGCAAGCAGAAGTAGTGCCCAAAACAGTGAAAGACCGTCAACATCCATGTGGCATTTTCAACTTCCCGGGGATTAGATTTGACATAGCGATGGTTGAATGTAGATCCTGTGTGCATGTCCACTTTGTGGTCATCCCTTAGGTGTGAAACAAGAAAAGGAATATCTCCAACAACAGGGCATTCAGATCCTGCATATGGGCAGTTGTATGGTCTGAAGTTACACAGAGCTTCGTGTTTGAGCTTGCTGTAGTATGGGAATATCTCTGGGCAGCCAAGTGAGCAGTACTTGCAAGGTAACTCAAGTGACTCTGCTACCTTTTCCAATGCTAAACACCTGATGTCTCCAAGCTCTTGTCTATAAGTAGGGCACCTATTATGCACCTTGGATTTACAGGTAGAACAGAGTGTATGCCCATTGTGGCACTGATGGATTGGTGGGTACATAGAGTTGGTGCAGACAGGGCATTCAAGGAGCTCATGGACGCTGGTTGCCGAAGGGATCGTGGACGGGATGGTGGTGTGGTTGACATTTCCGCCATGGGGCTTGGAGAATGGATGGTGGAGATGGGTCGTCGCCTCTTCCTCGTCAATCCCATCAGACGAAGTGATGCATTCGTTGTGATCCAATTCCATCAACAAATCAACAAAACAAAACCGAAAAGGATAAAAAAAAATCGAATCTTTCCCTCCTCCTTCAGGAAGCAAGGCTCCTCTCCTCCTTTCTTTCCTTGAATTTCGTCTTTCTTTCTCTCTCCCGTATTCGAGAGAATCAAGAGAGAGAAAGAGGAGAAAAAGCGAAAGAAAAGGAAGATCCAATTTTGAAGAAGAGAAAGAGAAGAAACACCGAAGAGAGAGAGAGAAATTAGGAGAGAGAGAAATCGGGAGGGAGAGAAGAAAAGGAGAAAGAGAGAGAGCGGGAGAGAGAGAGAAAAGAGAAAAAGAGAGAGACCGGGAGAGAGAGAAAAAACTGAGAGAGAGGGAGAGAGACCGAGAGAAACAGAGAGTGGGAGAGAGAGAGAAACCGAAAAAGAGAGATAGACCGAGAGAGAGAGAAACTGGGAGAGAGAGAGAGACCGAGTGAGACAGAGCAGAAGAGAGAGAAAATTAAGAGACCGAGAGAGAGAAAAAGAGAGAGAGATCGGGAGGGAGAAAGCGGGAGAGAGAGAGAAAAAGGGAGAAAAGAGAAAGACCGGGAGAGAGAGAGAAAAGAGAGAGAGAGGGAGAGAGACCGAGAGAAACAGAGAGTGGGAGAGAGAGAGAAACCGAGAAAGAGAGATAGACCGGGAGAGAGAGAAACCGGGAGAGAGAGAGACCGAGTGAGACAGAGCAGAAGAGAGAGAAAATTAAGAGACCGAGAGAGAGAGAAAAAGAGAGAGAGATCGGGAGGGAGAGAGCGGGAGAGAGAGAGAAAAAGGGAGAAAAGAGAGAGACCGGGAGAGAGAGAGAGAGAAAAGAGAGAAAAAGAGAGAACGGGAGAGAAAAGAGAGAGAACGGGAGAGAAAGAAAGCGGGAGGGACAGAGAAACCGGGAGAGAGAGAGAAAAGAGAGCCGGGAGAGAGAAAATTGAGAGAGACCGGGAGAGAGAGAAAAGAGAGAGAGACCGAGAGAGAGAGAGAAAAGAGAGAGAGAAAAGAGAGACCGGGAGAGAGAGACAGAGAGAGAAAGAAATCGGGAGTGAAAGATCAGGAGAGAGAGACCGAGAGAGAGAGAACTGACTGGGTGCATCTTTTTTATTATTATTATTATTATTATTATTATTTAGGAACTGATGTAAGATGACCGAGAGAGAGAGGACTGACTGGGTGCATCTTTTTTTTTTTTTTTAGGAACTGATGTAAGATGATTTGTGAAATCATCTCAAGCTCACAAGTCTACTGATCAATCGATCTCATAGTGGTTTATCATGGCCACCACCTGTTTGAGGAAATGCCCAATTGAAAATTTCCTGCTGAACTTGCTTTTTGACCCACTGTAATGGCATTGGCTTTGGCTAAGCCCACTGTCACGGTCTAAGCAAACCGAAGGGGGTTAATGGTTATGACCGAACTGTTCATGGCTTGGGAAGATTTTTTTTTTTTTGATGCAAAACCTGTGAATGAATTCTGGTATTGATCTCCCAGACTTGAAATACAGCCAATATTAATGAACCCATGGTGATGGCCACGGTCACACCCTGTTGAGAGCAATATTTGAGAGAAATTGGAATTCCATTATCTCTGTTGCTCCTCTCTCTTCTAAAGAAATCTGTTCCCTGTTGCCAGTAGTACAGTCAAGGGATTTACAGCCACCATTATCTGATGCAAATTCATTGTCATTGCGAAAGATAACTATTCATATGTAGTCCATGTCAGTGTCCATTTAAGGTGTGATGAAATTCTTGCCATATCAAAGCAATGAATAGGGTTACTGGTACTGCCAACGTTGCCTGCGAGAAGCCCGCAATCACTGCCAACCTATGACGATTTTCATGGAATTCTTGTGTCTTGAACGCTGCCCAAATTTTTTCATGGTCACTGTCAATCCTGACCGTCTAATACTTGTTGCTATTGACACAGTGACTGGCACAAACTGAACTTTGCAATTCATGGTGACTGATTATCATTGGTGAGAGTGCTTCATACCGAATAGTGGGGAAGTTTAAAACTAGGGAGGTTTAAAACTAAACAGTCGTTGTATCTAAGTGCACAAACTTCACTTCTTGTTCACAGTATGACAGAATCCATTAGCACTTCGTTTAAGTGTTAACCCTCACTATTAAACTTAGTGAAAGGACATCCACCTGTGTTTGAGTAGTAACATGCACACCACTGAACACGCATCTAACTTTCTATGATCAGAGCCTCTGTGGGAATTATAGAATGCCATATTCGTGCTTGAACACGAACCTGCTGCTCCCTGAAAAGGTCTTAAGGTGCTTGAACATCTGTTTGGACCAGGAGCTTCGGTTTTGAGACTTAAGTGTGCCTTTGATGCCAATTCTTGGTCTCAGAACTGAGTATTACCTTCTCCTTTTGGCCTTATACTAAGGGGAGATGTTGCCCATTTTTTTTTTTTGAAAAGTTCCATATCATTGTTACTGATACCCATCTTTCCTTTCTTTTGATTTGTTTTGCAGATAGAAGGGGTAAAGCACCTGCAACTGCCACTGCCGCGGCACCTAAAAGTCGTGCCAAGGGTAAAACCACAAGAGGGCCTAATCCGAAAGACCCAAATGAATCATCTGATGTTAAATTGTGGCTCCGGAGGGCTAAGGCTTTGTCACTGAGAAACTGGTATTCGTATTGGCGTAAGCTGGACGAGATTGACATTAGTACTGCTATCCCAGCTTATGCAAGCTACAAAGGGCGCATCCTCATGGCAGAAGTGCTAAATGCCAAGGGAAAACTGGAGGAGTTCCTGGACTAAGTTCTCTGCTGCACCTTCCATTTGATGGTTTTTCTTTTTCTGATTAGCCCTGAGGGCCATGTGTACATTGACTTCACTGCTTGTATTTGAACTTTAAAATGGATATCAATGGAAAATGTTTTTCTTTCTATTTTTGTCATTGGTATGGGTGTTTGGGTTGATTTTTTGTGGAGGTTTGATATGGTTTATGTGGATGGTTTGTTTGGTTTGGTTTTCTCAGACTTGTATAAAGTGTGTGATTTGCGATCTTTTGGATCCACAAATCGAAAATAAGGGAGTCATACAGGTGGACGTTATCCGGTGCCCATGTGTGAGGCTTTCTCTAGGGTCCATGACTTGATCTTTTTTGTGTCGAAAAGGGTCAAACAAAGTGGATGTTATCCGGTGCCCATGTGTGAGGCTTTCCCCGGGATCCTTGACTTAATCCTTAGGACAAAGATTTGGTTTTGGTTTTTGTTTAGATTTTGGTTATACAGAGTCTGCAAAAAGACTTGTTCTATATAACCGAAGGTAGTTATATAGGGTCTGCAAAAAGACTTGTTCTATACAACTAAGGATTAGCTATATGGGGTTTGCAAAAAGACTTATTCCACATAGCTGAGTTTTGCTATATAGAGTCTGCAAAAAGACTTAATCTGTATAGCAGGATGTTACAAGGGGTCTTGTAAGGACATTATCCGAGTAACAAAGGTTTGATTAGAGGGGTCAAAGGACTTGATCCTCGCAGTCATTTTATACAAATCTGAGGGATTTTGGTTACGAGTCATAGGTTGTAAGGCTCGAAACCAAAGGATTTTGATTTTGGTTAGGAGTGAGAATGTACACTGTACATGGTTTGGGTACATTGTACATGGTTTGGGTGTACCAATGACATTCATGTATAGTATTTCTTGAGAAGTTTTCCATTGATAGGCATCATGCATCTTTCCCCTTCAAGTGTGAGGAGCGCATAGGCGCCATTGGAGTAAACTTTGTCGACAACAAAAGGTCATTCCCATTTAGGTTCGAACTTGCCTCCCGACAAGTGCGTGGAAAACATAGGTCTTCTAACTGCAAGGACTAAATCTCCCTTCTTGTAAGCTCTATACTTGACCTTTTTGTTGAAAGATGCAGTCATACGAGCTTGATACAACTCAATACTTTGTCGAGCGGCAAGCCTTTTCTCATCAAGGTTTTCTAGTTCTTGCAATCTGAGTTTGGCATTCTTTTCTTCAGTATATTTGTTTATCACAGCGACCCGAAAAGAGGGAAGTTGAATTTCCAAAGGTATTACAGCTTCACAACCATAGACCAAGGAGTACGGTGTTGATTTGGTAGGACCACGAACTGTAGTTCTGTAAGCCCATAATGCTTCAGGAAGCCTGTACTCCAACTCTTTTTGTTGTCAGAAACCATTTTCTTCAAAATCTTGCAAATGGTTTTGTTAAAAGCCTCAGCAAGTCCGTTGGCCGCAGGGTTATACGCTGTAGATGGACAACACTAGATTCCGTATTTGTCACAGAATCTGTAAATTTTATTATTATTGAATTGCGGGCCATTGTCATGATACAGACGTTTGGGCACCCCAAAACGGCAAATGACATGAGTTTTCAGGAAGCTAAGGACTGTATCAGTTTTGACTTCTGTGAGAGGTACTGCTTCTGCCCATTTGGAGAAGTAATCGGTTGCAGCCAAAATGAATTGATGTCCACGTTCTGAGGGTGGACTAATCTTCCCCACTATATCCATTCCCCAAGATTCAAACGGCCAAGAAGTGGTCGTAGGGTGCAAATGTTCAGGAGGCTGGTGGATGTAATCACCATGAATTTGGCACTCATTGCATCTTTTAGCAAAATTAATAGCATCAGACACCATGGTAGGCCAATAGTAGCCTAATCTTCAAATTTGATCATGAAGTTTTGGTCCAGCTTGGTGAGCACCACATAGGCCCGCATGAACTTCTCTGAGAACTTGTTCAGCTTCTTTCGGGGACAAACATCGAAGTAGAACTCCATCGTATGATTTGCGATAAAGAGTTTTTGAGGGCAAATCAAAATGGAATTTGAGAGCTCGCCTTTGAATACTGGTTCTATCTTTAGGATTCTCTAGTAATACTCCATGCAGAATGTAATCAATAAAAGGATCTCTCCAATC
This sequence comes from Sextonia rubra, assembly GCA_037013555.1. Taxonomy (NCBI): domain Eukaryota; kingdom Viridiplantae; phylum Streptophyta; class Magnoliopsida; order Laurales; family Lauraceae; genus Sextonia; species Sextonia rubra. Next base: position 17,728,908 of record JASUAD010000011.1, read on the forward strand.
CCTGAATGAGTTTTGGAAATATGAAATTCGATTTTTGATTACAGTGAAGCTATCTTCTACTGCCTTGTAAGTATCGAGTGGGGGTAGAAGTCTTCTCTCAACAACTTCCAATATCATCTTGTCATTCTCAGGGATTGCCATTGAAGCTGCCAAGCTTGCTAAGGCGTCTGCTTTGACATTCTGGCATCTCGGAACATGATGAAACGCAATCAATTTAAACCTTTGTTTGAGTTCATATGCCCTATTGAAAAGGGGAATTAGGTCTGGCTTCTTTACTTCATACTCGTGATTCATTTGCTTAATCACAAGTTGTGAATCTCCATAGACCCCTAGCATGTTAATACCAGCATCTAAAGCTAACTCAAGCCCCATAATTAATGCCGTGTATTCTGCCACATTGTTCGAGCATGGTTTGATCAATGAAAAGGAGTGAGGAACATAAAATCTTTCTGGACTACAGAAAATAATTCCAACCCCTGATACTGGCTTTCCTCGTTCATTAGTCCTGGAAGCTCCATCAAAATACATGGTCCAATGTAGATCTGAATCAATGGTGGATTTCCGTGTTTGTTCAGTGAAGAAGACTGACTCATCAGGGAGATTGTCTGTGAACTCAGAATCTTCTGACAGTGGATGTTCTGCTAGAAAATCTGCAAGAGCTTGTCCTTTTACTGCTTTCGCAGGAGTGTATCTGATGTCATATTGAGAAAGAATGATGGACAATTTGGCCAGACGTTCACTCAACGCCCCGGCTTTTGTCACTAATACCTTTAATGGATTAATATTGGAAACCAGATACACCACATTAGAGAGGATGTAATGCCGCAGCTTTTGTATTGCAAACATAAGCGCTAGACATTCTTTTTCTATTGGGTGATAATTGTGCTCAGCACCAACTAGCATCCTTGACAGGTAATAGAGTGCCACCTCCTTTCCTTCATCATTCTTTTGAGCTAACAATGCTCCCAAGGAATGATCAAGAGCTCTTGTATAAAGAATGAAAGGCTTGCCCGGAATTGGAGCTGAAAGAACTGGCGGGTTTGTAAGATATTGTTTGATATCCTGAAAAGCATTTTCACAAGCTTTGTCCCATACAAAGTCTACTCCTTTCTTCATCAATTTGGAGAATGGTCTGCACTTTCCGGACAAGTTGGAAATGAACCGTCGAATGTAGGCGAGTCTTCCCTGCAATCCTTTCAATTCTCTTAAATTTCTCGGCGAAGGCATTTTCAATATGGCTTTGATTTTGACGGGATCTATTTCAATGCCCCCTTTTCGCACCACAAATCCTAGAAACTTTCCAGAAGAAACTCCGAAAAAACATTTCAGGGGATTCATTCGAAGATTGAATTTCCGTAATCTCTCAAAGACAGTGCGAAGATCGGTGAGATGGTCTGATTTATGCTTGCTCTTGACTGCCAAATCATCAACATAACATTCAACAGATTTATGTTGTAAGTCCTTGAATATTTTCATCATTGCTCTTTGGTACGTGGCTCCAGCATTTTTGAGACCAAATGGCATGACAGTATAGCAGTATATGCCGAATGGAGTTCTAAAGGAAGTGTGTTTCTCATCCTCTTTGAACATTTTGATCTAATTATACCCCGAGAAGCCATCCATGAATGACATTCTTTCGAACCCAAAAGTATTGTCAATCATTATTTCTGGTATAGGTAATGGAAAATCATCTTTGGGGCAGGCTTTATTCAGATCTCTGAAGTCAATACATATTCTGATTTGTCCATTCTTTTTAGTAACTGGGACTATATTAGCCAACCAGTCTGGATGCTGTTCTTCACGGATGAAATTAAAGCCTTTGAGTTTCTGAACTTCTGTTTCTATCTTCTCATGATTTCAGGCTTAGTCCTCCTTTGGTCCTGTTTTACAGGTTTAGCATCATCTGCTATATTTAATTTGTGTATGGAAATTTCTGGATCTAAACCCGGCATTTCTGCATAAGTCCATGCAAAGCAATCTATGAACTCTCGCAAGAATCCCACATACAAATCAAGTTCACTTCCTTTAATTTGAGAGCTTACAAAGGTAGGTCGGGGATTTTCTGGGGTTCCCAAGTTTATTTCTTGTACTTGGTCCTCAGTTGGAGGATTAGAAGGAAGTGCTTCTATATTGTTATTGGAAGTTTCTAACTCTGTGAAACCCTCTGGGGTTTCAGTTGGAGGTTTTAGCCAGGGCCTGATCCCTTTCCAAGGATTTGGTTTTTTAGGCTCTTTGGCTTTTACATCAAGGGCTAAGCATTCCCAGCAGACATGTTGGGACGGGCTTATTTCCTCGTTGAGTTCAGGTGGCCAATAGTTAGTGATTTGTGATGCAGCATCATCTTCATCACTTGCCCCCTCAGGATGCTGAAAAGTGGCCCAATCAACGGGATCTTGAAGCACAAGAATTTCATGAGAGTCATTCGAGTCATATTCTTCAGTGAAGACTACCGATCTGGCTTTAACACCTTGTTTAAATTTAAGAATGTTACTGTAAGGAACATATCCTATGCAATGACGCAGCTGCTCAATTCTGCCCCCTGTCTGGAGATCTTCTTTCATCTCTGGAGTAAAGACATCCAAAGGAGCCCGTATGCCATTTGCAGTTAATCCAAGACCCATAGGTTTCTTGAGATTGTACCCCATATTTTTCATCATGTTACAGACCACAGGATTATAAATATCGAGCCGGATTTTTCCCTCATTACTGATTTTGTCAATGATATCTGGTGGGGAAGTATCTTCAGCCCGATGAAAAATAATCGGATGATTATATTGCTTAGATGAAGGTACCAAAAAGCAAGAACCTTCGAATTCATAAATGTGAGAGGGAGTAGGCCATGGTATAAGCGGAAGATTGCAGTCTACCATAGAATGCACGAAGGTGCTCATTTCTTCAGCGTCTTCAGAATCCAACTCAGAATCTGTATCTCTGATCATTGAAATGACATGTATTGGACGCATTCTTCTAGACCTCCTGCGCAGCCGGTGGAGTGCCACTTCGAGAGATGATACAATTCGAGACATCTCATCAAAGGTTTGAAATTCCATCGCCATGGTTAAGCTGCGAAGAGCTGGCCAAAAACCTACCCAGCATAAGTGAATCCATGCGGAGTAGTGTGGAGGATTTTCACATCTTTCAGCCAAACGGAGCCATCTATCAATGTACCTGTCGGCTAATTCTCCCCTCTGCTGTGATGTCAATATCAATTGACTAAAAGTGATAGGAGAATCAGGCTTTATAAGCGATATTCCCCTAGTAGAGGGAGGTATATCATTGCTTTCTTGATTAGAGCTCGAGGATACCATGTTGGCCGAAAATGAAAACTTCTGATGTTCAGCATCTTTTACTTTTGATAGCTTTGTGGATATGATTAAAGGTGGATCTGGCTTTTTGATTTCAGATTTCACCTTAATTATCAAAGGAGCTTTGATATCCACGCATTTTACCGCAGATTTTCCTGCACACTCCAACTTTATGGGGAGATTAGATTTTTGACCAACTTTCTTTGCTGAAATAGTGAAAGGTTCTGCAGGATTATCATTCACAGGAGCATTCTTTGTATCTGAGTTGGATTTTGTAGGCTTTTCTTGATACATTGCTGCGTCTGTGAAATAAACCTCCTTTCCTTTGAATGGCTTTTCCTCTGCAAAGACTCGATGTACCTTCCCCTCATTGTCGATGTATTTAAGGCATTGATGAAGAGTAGAAGGTACTATGGCATAATCATGAAGCCATCGTCTCCCCAAGAGGATGTTATAGCAAGCACGAGTTTTTACTACATGCAGAGTGGCCTCTGAAACTAAATCTCCCAACTGGAATCGAATTCGGATTTTACCAATCAGATCCTGGACTTCCCCATCATAACCTTGAATAGAAGTTTTTGTAGCAGACAGCTTGCTCACTGGAATACCAAGCTCTTGAAGGGCCGTGATTGTGATGAGATTTAGAGCTGACCCTGGGTCAACTTGAACTCTTGGGACAGGCATATCTTTGATGTAGGCCGTGAAATAAAGTGGCCTCGTATGCTTCATATTTCCTAAGAGGAGATCTTCTTTGGTGAAAGAGATAGTAGCTTTAGAAGCATTGTGAGTTAAGAGGCACTCCTTGCATTGCTTTTGAGGCTTCTTGGATTTTGCCTTTAAATAATTCTTTTCTATTTGATGCACTTGTGCTATATGAGTATGATTCTCAATATTCAAAGCCTGTAGTGCTCGTATGAAGTTGTCACGAGTCTCCTTGGACATCTGCAAGAGATCAAAAATGTGGAGTCGTGCAGGTATGTGCTTAAGGTGTTCAACAACATCATACGTGAATGGCTCTGGTGGCCTTGCATTATCATTTACTTCTGGAGAAGTTACATTTACATTGGTATTGCCTCCCGAAGGGTTTACATAAGAAGAGGAAGGAACAGAGGATTTATCATAGTTGACCCTGTAGTTACGACCAGAGCGAGTGCCATCATTAAGCATGTTGCTTCGGTCAATTTCTGGTCGTGCGTCTCTTCTTATGGCATTGACTTCTTCTGGTTCGATGAAAAGCTGATTGACCTCTTCCAGGCCTATTTCTTGGTTTACACTATTAGGAATAGCCTGCGATGTTTGGGGTTCTATGGCAGCATTCAAAACCACCAGGGAAGGAGCCGTTGACAGTTCTTCTTCAAAGTCAGAGATATTCTCGACAATATTACTCATACTAGGGTTATTATGTCTCCTCGGTAACCCAAGTTCCCTGACTGAGTTAAAGTCAACAAACTGATTACTTAATTCAGAATTTTCATTTGAAAAGATCAACTCTGAATTAGGTGTGGAAGAAGCATCTGGCGTGGAAAGAGGAAAAACCGTCTGCTGATCTTGAACTTCATCGTGCCCGACTAAGGGTAGTGGATCTGGATGAACTTCTGGAGGTAGTGGAAAAAGAGGAGGATCATTCGACCAGCCACTTGAACTTGGCCTGTGTATGTCATACAAGGTCACTGATAGTGTATTTAGATCGTGCTTGATATTAAGCGTTCCCGTCTCGGGGTCAAAGGCTTGTTCGAAATCCTCATCCTCATCAGAAGGGTATTCATCAGCAAAATAATCATCGATCCATTGATCGTCTTCAAGATCAGAGTAATCCAACTATTGATTTTCATCATCGGAGTTAGGGGGTGTACCATCCCATGATATCCGATTGCAGCTGGATATTGCTGGTTCTTCCTCATCTTTTGGAATTGGAATGATGTAGTCGGCTAGAGTAAAATAACCTCTGGCTGATCTAGGAGGATTTTCTAAGACTGGGACCTCGACCGCCTTGTCTTTCTTCTGCTTAAACTGTTGTTCTTGTTTCTTTTGAGCAGTTTTCTGGAGACCTTTAATTTGCCTTTTGATCTTTCTTCTTTCCACAGGTGTGGGTTTAGTTTTCACTTTTTCCCATCCTTCATCATTTATTAAGTCTGGGTGAACCCACATTTCCTGCCCTGAAGAATCTTTGATAAGTATCAACTCCTGTTCATTATGTAGTGCATTGATGACTCGGAATTCGACCATTGGTGGCCTTGATGGAGCGGGTATTGCCACAGGTGCAAATTGTCCGAAGGAAATCATATTGACTGGGGCCGTATCATATTTTCGGTCAAATGTTATTACTCCATTTTTCCACATCTTATTGACCTTTTCTTTTAGGATAAAGCAGTCTTTCAAAGGATGAGATACCATCCGATGGTATGCACAATAGTTTGGATCATTAACACGACCCGCTTGCTCTGGCTTTTTCATGGGTGGAAGCTCAAGCCTATTGTTCTCCATCAATGCTTGGAAAATGACTTCAATGTCCCCATCAAAAGGGTACTTAGTTTGCTTCCTCTTTTCATATTCTTCCTTTTTATTTTGCTCCGTCTTACCATTCTGTGGTTTTTGAGGAACTGGTTTGGAGGTTTGTACATTGAATACCTCCTGCTTCTTTTGGGGTTTCGGCACAGTTGGTTTTGGAGCAGAAGATGATGATGATTCCATTTTTCGGGAACTTGCTTTCTTCTGGCTAATTTCTTTCAGGGTTAACTCCGCATCAGTGGCTACTTCAACCAATCTGGCCAAAGACTTAGTTTTATGACTAAGTATGATGGCCTTAATTTCTGGACGTAAATTGGTTTTGCACATTTCAATTGTCGCCTTTGGAGATGGTTGTTCTAGGTATCTGTAAGACAATGCTCTCCATCTATTGATAAAGGCTTGTGCAGTTTCATTATCCCCTTGCTTTGTACTACTGAGCATAGCGAAGGTGACCGTTTGATCTTCTTCCTGAAAGTGAAGTAGAAACTTTTCTTCTGTAACTGGCCATGTAGTGAAGGAGAGTTCTGGCAATTGTTTGTACCAATCGAAAGCAACTCCCTTCAGTGTACCAACAAACAGCCTTATTTTTAGTGCATCCAATTCGGGTAAACTGCCAAGGAGCGACTTAAAATGCACTATATGCTGATAGGCTGACCCTTTTCCAAGGTAAGGCTGGAAAGTCGGAAGTTTGTAATCTGGCGGAAATGGAACCAAATCAAACTCCAGAGGGTATTTAGATGTAATACCCTTTTTCTTCATCCTGGTTTCCACTTTTTATTTGTTTAAAATTTCCTACACTTCTTTAAAAGTTACAGGTTTTTCAGGATCTGCGTGGAAACCAAGGATTGAGGAGTGATCACCTCGAGTTGAACCTGAAGCGATTACTTTATCTGTTAGTGCCTTGATTTGTGCTGTAAGTAGGTCAATTTTGGTGGCATTCCTCCTGATCATTGCCTGTTCTCTTCTATCAGCAAATAAGGAGTTAACAGGAGCTTCAGCTGGACTACCCAGTTTGTCTGCTAAAATTTTCAATTGAGCCGTCAGGTGGTCAATTTTAGCTCCTTGTTGCTTGACAACATCACTGACGTCATTCTCTTGATTTTCGTCAGCATTTTCTTCGCTACCATCTTTGCCTCACCGGCATCCTCTTCATTACCGGTCCCACTCCCTTCAGCCATAAATACGGTGTACTGACGGGGGTAAGAGGATGTAGGAAGAGTGGATTGACTATCTTCGGTATCCAGGAGAGTTATTGAGTCCTTATCAGAACCATGATCGTCAGAGGTCCTATCTGAATGAGAGTTCGAATCAGAATCTTGGGACTGAGTTCGAGCCATACTCCGAGTAACTCTCCTGGTTGAGCTAGGTCCGACCATACATGAGGAGGTTAGATTTGGCTCATCTTCTTTAATCACCCATTTTTGAGTGATTCTATGCTGTGACTGCTTCCGAGCATGTCTCTTGGAGCGAGCCAAAGCCCTCTTTTTTATTTGCTGGGCCAATCTGGCTGCTAGAGTTTGATCTCTGAATCTAGCAACTAATGGCCTAGAAGTGCTAGCAACTTGCTTCCAATCTATAGGTTCGGAAGTGGGAAGTGAAAGGATGTTAACAGCATTTCTTTCAATTTTCTTCTTCTGCTCCTTTTTTTGTTGAAGCAAATTTTTAAATTGAACGAGATCGGTCGAATTTTTGATGACCAATCGTTCAGCATATTTCTTGTTTGTAGTGCCATATGACGGGCGCTGGGTTGAAAGTGCTGGTGATGGTGCCACAATAACAGAAGGTAAGCGTCTCTTGCCGAACTCCGTCCCTCCTTCTGGGTCAAAGGGTAAAAGACATTCTTTTCAAGTGGGGCCAAGGGTTTCTCCTCAGCTTTTCTAGACTTCTGCATACGTGGCTGTGGTGACCACATACGGCAATTTGTAATAACAACATTCTTCTGACCCTTTTCATGGGCTAGGGCTTGCTTGCGAGTGGTTTGCTTTTTTAGATGTACCCTTTGTTTAGGATGCATAATGAGGACTTAATAGTCTGCAAAGCCTCCTACTGTGAACCAACGGGTATCTCCGTTTTGTTGTTCGTAAACCTAACCTGCCTTGCCCCCAGTCGAGGCTTGGTGATCTGAAAATTACTGCCTTCCGACCTCACTTTGTGTTTTAAGTCATTATGACCTTTGTGAAAGACTCCAAAGGGGTTTTGGGCATATTTGGAGACCCAAGTTTGAGGAGTCTTTGCCTTCTTGATGGGCTTCAGGGTTTCTGATGACCCATCGTAGGTTGAGGTCATGTAGCTTGAAGGAGTAGAAAGCCTTTGAAAGACCGAGGCTCTTGATGCAGGAGCATTGGTGTTCATTCGGCCCCTTTTGGATGCCCTTGTGGTCTGAGCCATGGAGATTTTGAACAATCTCTCTTTAGCTTCGTCAAAAGTGATGATCAAAGAACCCATGCTGTTTCCTGCAAAAAGTTAGCCGATGAGACTATATTAGTAGTATAACCAACATGGCTGCCTTTTGGGCTAGCCAGAATGGTTTATAGATGCCATCTAGACCAACATGGTTTTGAACCGAAATGGTTAGATATAGGCATAAATCCCATCTCATTATGCTATGCTGACTATCCCTACTGCCAGAATTTCTGCAGCATTTCGGGTTTATCGAGTCAGGCTTAAAAGCACGCTATGCTGACTAGTCCTGGCTACCAAAAGCATATCTGGACTATCTGTGTCAGACTTATAAGCAAGAGAGGGTTGGATTAATCAAAGGGATAGGGCTCACAGGATCAAGCCTGCACCACAATCACAATAACCGCACAAGATCCATCAGTAGTTGACGCTGGACAATGTATAATTACAATGTCGTTGGTCTTATCACTGATTTAATAAACATTTTATATGGGTCAGAAGCCCTTTGAACTGAATCATCACTCTTCTAAAGTGAAAAGGGTGATGATTTGGTTCATGCACATCAAGGTGCAAATTCTTCCAATCAAATGGCAAATGTACGCACATCAAGGTGCGAATTTTTCCAATTAAATGGCAAATGTATGCACATCAAGGTGCCCAATGCTTTCATTTGTATGAACATTATGCACTTCAAGGTGCAAAAGTCCTTTAATGATATTTTCAAACCCATTGCAGACATCAAAGGTCTTTTATAGGTGTAATTGGAGGTTAAATAAGCCTTTGTCATCATAAAAATAGGTAAGTGACCGTGTGCCCCGGTCACAGGCTTTTAGCAGCAGTTTTTAGTGAAACAGCAGCAGTTTCCAGCACAACAGCGGCAGTTTCTAGTGCAATAGCAGCAGTTATAGTGCAATAGCAGCAGTTTCAGTGAAACAGCAGCACTCTCAATGCAACAGCAGCAGTTTCAGTGAAACAGCAGCACTCTTCAACACAACAGCAGCACTTTCAGTGCAATAGCAGCAGTTAAAGTGCAACAGCGGCACTTTCAGTGCAACAGCAGCAGTTTCAGTGAAACAGCAGCACTCTTCAGCACAACAGCAGCACTTTCAGTGCAACAGCAGCAGTTACAGTGCAACAGCGGCACTTTCAGTGCAACAGCAGCAGTTACAGTGCAACAGCGGCAGTTTTCAGGGCAACAGCAGCACTTTCAGTGCAACAGCAGCAGTTACAGTGCAACAGCGGCACTTCTCAGGGCAACAGCAGCACTTTCAGTGCAACAGCAGCAGTTACAGTGCAACAGCGGCACTTTCAGGGCAACAGCAGCACTTTTCAGCAATTTTCAGCGCTTTCATGCATTTTTCATCAAATTTGATCACAAATTAGGGCATATAATTCCCACAAACGGCGCCAATCTTCTAATCGCGCTTAAAAATGTAGGCGTGGAAATGAATTATAGAATCAAGGTCCGACATTCAAGCACTTTAAGCGTTAAGAAGAATGGGAAAATAATTACAGTTCATCATTAATTTCCCTTTTGTTTACATGGGTTCAAGTGCCCTGAACGCGGGGATGCAGGTTGTTTACATACATTTTAAAAGTTTACAACCCCTCCCTCAAGTCTCAGATGTGATCTCAATTTGGAAAATACAAGAAAATGTATATAAGGTGGAAGAAAATGTGGAAAAAGGGGAAAAAAATGGAGGGTGACCGTGACCCGCGTTCACTGCCCCGTTCCAGTGACCGTGACTCACCCGCGGTCACCGGGGCCTTCCAGTGACCGTGACTCATCCGCGGTCACTGCGGCCTTACAGTGACCGTGACTCACTCGCTGTCACTGGGGCCTTCCAGTGACCGTGACTCACCCGCGGTCACTGGAACCTGTCAGTGACCAGGGGTCACGGTCACTGACAGACAATGGCCCTGTGCCTCCGTTTTTTTTGTGCTGTTCGCGCTGGTTCTTTCTTGGAACTTCTTTCAAGTGTTGGAACTCCATTCTCATGACTTTGGAGCGGTGGACAACCATCAAGAAGATCACATTTTATCATGGAATCAATTGAAACCGCTGTAACTCATCATTCGTGCTTACGGACTGCATTTTTGTTTCAAGTCCGAAATGGGCAAATTTGAAGCCGGAGTTGTGTCATTTGAACCTATCATTTTCAAGGAACAAAATGAGGCCTAAAGAGGCTTCTTTCACAACTCTTGTAATGGCTAAGAAGCCCTACGAATGAGAGAAACAGAGGTGACAATGTCATCCTCTCAAAAATTGGCGTCGTACGAACATGGTATGGACTTTGGCCATTTCCCTTCCTTCTCTCCTTCTGAATTTTCTTGCTCACCTTTAAAACTAAGAAAAGAAGGTGGGAATGGTCGTGGAAGTGCTGCTGGAGCATGCTTCTTGTTGCCTTAGGTGGTGACTTTCTTCAATTTCTTCACTTTTCTTCCTTATGTGTGTGTGTCCTTTGTTTCTTCCCAATTTTCTCTTTTTATAGACCCCTAATCAGTTTTGTGCAGTTTTGGGGAGTTAATAGTAGTTGTGGGGAGTTGGATTTCAAAGAGGAGTGGAGGGAAACCACCCAAAATCGTGGGAAACCTCCTTTGAAGGTCCGTGACCGTAGACTGGGCCACGGACAAGGCCTGATTTCAGGTTTTTCACGTATGTGGCCCATTTTCATCTGTTTTGGGGTCAAACGAAGTCCGATTGCCACCAAACTTGGAGGGATGCTTCTTAACACTATTTTCTACAGGTCATAAAAATTTCAGCCCATTTTGACTTCAGGAAGTTGGTCAACATTTTCATTAATTGGGCCCCGGTCACGGACAAGGCCCACTTTTGGAACATTGCATATGCGGTCTATTTTCCATTGTTTGAGGCCCGAATGATGTCCAATCATTACGAAACTTGGAGGGATGCTTCTTGACACTATTTTGAGTGTGTCACAGAAGTTTCAGCTCTGTTTGACCACCTGAACATGGTCAACTCCTTTTGTTTGTGGGCCCCGGTCACTCCCAAGGCCCATTCTTGGAATTTTGCATATGTGGCTTGTTTCCGCCTGTTCGGGGCCCAAACGGTGTCCAATCGCCACGAAACTTGGAGGGATGCTTCTTGACACTATTTTGAGTGTGTCACAGATGTTTCAGCTCTGTTTGACCACCTGAACATGGTCAACTCCTTTTGTTTGTGGGCCCCGGTCACTCCCAAGGCCCATTCTTGGAATTTTGCATATATGGCTTGTTTCTGCCTGTTCGGGGCCCAAACGGTATCCAATCGCCACGAAACATGGAGGGATGCTTCTTGACACTATTTTGAGTGTGTCACAGAAGTTTCAGCTCTGTTTGACCACCTGAACATGGTCAACTCCTTTTGTTTGTGGGCCCCGGTCACTCCCAAGGCCCATTCTTGGAATTTTGCATATGTGGCTTGTTTCCGCCTGTTCGGGGTCCAAACGACGTCCAATCGCCACGAAACTTGGAGGAACACTTCTTGACACTATTTTGAGTGTGGCACAGTAACCTATTCATTGCATGCGTTAGGTCACTATTCACTCCACATTGAGATAGTTAGCCTGTTTTCTATCCGGACAGCCTCCCCTTGACTTGAAACTTTGGGAAAATAACTTGGGGCATTCTTTGAGCATTTGTTCCAAATTTTATCTGCTTTGGCCTTCTGGAAGTAAGATCTTAGCCGATGACCCCCAAGTTCGGGATTACTGTCCTCTAAGCTGACATGTAATGAAATTTAGGCCAAACAGAGTCTTTTCATCTTGAAAATTTGCAAAGTATCTTCTGAGCATGACTGAAGCTTCGCGTCTAAATTTCATTAATTTTGGACATCAGGAAGCAGGACTTTGGTCAGTGACCCCCTGGCTTGGGGGGGAACTGACTTCAGGCTGACATGCTTGTGGCTTTTGAGTTTGATGATGTCTGTTTAACCCGAAATTTGAACTTCCTCTGAGAGTTCCAGCTACCTTGATCTTCATAAAATGCCGGTTCTCACAGTGATTCCCCAGGATCTGCAAATAACCTCTGTAGCCTAAATTAAGCTGAGATGAGGTGTCTTCGCTGCAGTATTTGCAATTTTTATAGGTCAACAGATATTTTATTATTCAAAATCAAAAATTATTTCTTTATCATTTATCATAGTTTTAAGACCTGTTGAATCAATTTGAAAAGGTTGTAAAATTTGTAGAAAAGGATTTCCAAGGATAACATTATTGTTTAAATCTTTTCCTAGAAAGAAATTAGTCTTTAAGCATATTTCATTTTTACATACATAAACATTATTTAATTTGTATTTGATATGGAGTTTTTTATTAGCAGTAGCTAGACTGAGTTTATTTTTAGTTTTAATATAATATTTTCTTGGGATTAATCCTTCTCTGATTACATTGACATCTGCGCCACTATCAAGTAAGCACAATGCTTTAATAGAGAATTTTTTTTATTTGAATTGTTACTTGGGTTTTCCATTTTTGAAGTGGATTTCTTGTTAAAGAATTTATAAAATTATTCAATTTTTCACCAAAGTTTTCTTGATCATTATTAAAATCTTCTTGATTTTCTACGTTATCGTTATTTTCTTGATAATTTTTTAGTATATGAAATTCAAGATTCTCAACACGTTGTTTAAGTTCTTGAAGTTCAATTAAATTATGTTTTAATTCTGTTATTTCTCAATTTTGATTATTAATTTTTTTTATAAAGATCTTGAATTGAAAAATGTGGAGGAGCTTTCTGCTCTCTTAATCTATCTAATACAGTTTTGATGCTGAATTGTTCAGGTAAAGCAGATATATTATTAGATGTGGAAGCTTTTTCTTTTTTATTAACTTTATTTATATTTTGTATTTTTTCAAAATATTTATTTTTTAATTCTTCATCTTTGATATCTTTAAACATTTCTAACACCAATTCTTCTGGAGCAGAGAGCATGTTTAAAGATAAAGAGGAAGAAGAAGCAGATTTAAACTGGATTTCACTATCAAATATTTTACAGCGACATGTATCAGAGGAAGAATTATCGGTATCAGAGGCACTGGATGTTCCTGATGTTGAGGTTCCTTTTAAAATAGTGTTAAGTTCTTTTTCTGTTTTAACTTTTATTTTTGGACATTCAGGGGCTATATGTCCTTTTTCTTTGCAATTATAATACTATATTTCTTTTTTCTTAGGATAAGGAGAGGATGGATTTTCTTTTAGATAAGATTTCTTTGATTCCTTATAGGGATTATAGGGATTTTTATGTGAGGATTTTTTATGATATTTTTTTGAGGGAATATAATATTATGGAGTTGAAAAATGTTTAGATTTTCAATTTTGATAATTTCTTTTTAAATTTTTCTTTTTATTCTGGCTAGAAGGACTGATTAATGGCTCCATCCCGAATTGGTAACAAAAATCGCCAAGTTCATATTTACTGATTCTCTTTTGATTTTCAAATTGTCGTTTGAGTTTGATTTCATTGCATAATGAGAATCCAACTTTATTAATCTTTTGAATTAAATCTTCATATGTATACATTCCATAATTCAAACTTCCATAATTGTCTGACATTAATTCTTCTCTAACCTTTTATGCAAAAAGTTTAGGAAGACTTGATATAAATTTTTCCTTCCAAAATTCTGAATTGCTTGAATCGATTTTATAAAGTTTTGATAGGAAAACATCTTTATATCAACGAAAATCAGATAATGTTGGACAAGCTAAATTGATTAATGGAGTTTTTAATTTTTCTTCTACATTCATATAATTTCCAACAAAATGTTTAATTATATTGCTAATAAGCATATAAACAGAATCAGGAATCATTTGTCCTTGAGGGGTAATGACAGGATTTCCGGATGGATCTCTTTTTACTGCATTTAGAATAACTTGTCTTTTGATATCTGATAAATATTTTTCCCACCAACCATTTAATTGTCCAGTAAATCCAAGGACTACTGCATTGGCTGCATGTTTGTGATCATTACCAGCAGCTATAATAGTAGAGGCATATATCATCATCTGCTGGCATAATTGGAGGATTTGATATTCAGATAATCCATCTACACTCCATTCATATATTGATGAGCTTTCAAATTTAAGGCTATTTGATATTCTGACTACTGGGATCTCATTGAGCTGTCGCTGATCCTTCTTCTCTGAAATGAATGCAAGAAATCCCTCACATCCCCTACGAAGCATCCTGTCTACTTTACAAGCAGATATCACATGCCTTGGGCACTTCGTCTGGCTGCCCTCGAATCGAAATCCGTTGCCCAGATCAAAATAGATAGCCTTACTGTAGCAATTGATACATGCATGATATCTCGCAAGTCAGTCCATACCAAGAATCACATCAAAATCCAGTGTCGAGAGCAACACGAGGTCTACCGGGAGCTGATGACCAGCTATCCGCACATCACACTGAGGGTAGAAAACACTGCACTCCACCCGTTTATCAACCGGAGTGGATACTATCAACACGTATGGGAGCGGTGTGGGTCGCTGTCGAAGCTGCACAGCAAAATGGGGTGCTACGTACGAACGCGTAGACCCAGAGTCAAACAAGGCTAAAGCTTCAGCATCAAAAATTAAAATTTTACCTTCCACGACCGTAGCCTCCTCCGCGCCCTCATGCGTAGCAGCATAAGCTCGAGCTGTCTGGCGGTTCTGCTTCTGGGCCGGGCGAGCTGTCTGAGACTTGCCCTGTGCTGTAGATCCTGCATATCTCGTCTGTAGAGAGGACTGAAACTTCGGGCATTAGGCCCGCTTGTGGTCCGTAGAGCCACAACCGAAACAGGCCCCACTCTTCCTCCAACATCTGTCTGTTGGGTTATCCTTCCCACAGTGACCACAAACCACCTGAGTACTGCTCGAACTACCCTGCTTACCCTTGAACTTCTTCTGAAACTGACTTCTACCACTAGAACCTGCCGCCCTCTTAGCCTCAGTTCGCTCCTCCTCAAATATGGCCTCTGCATCATAGGCTTTGTCAATAGCGTCATCCAAGGTAACCGGCCATATACATGCAACCACGTGGCATTTATGCCTCGGGTTCAGGCCGTTGATGAAGCGAGTTACCTTCTTATGCTCAGTGTTCACCATATCCTCTGCGAAGTGAGACAGCTCTGTAAACTTGTGCACATAATCTGCCACCGATGTCTGTCTCTGCTGAAGGTTGAAGAATTCCACTTCCTTGCCTCGCTGAATATGAAGAGGCATGAACTTTCGCCGAAACTGCTGCTTGAAAGTTTCCCAAACCGTGGCACTGGGCATAGTCTGGAACGAGCTCTTGACACTCCTCCACCATGTCTTGGCTACACTCCGAAGCATGGAGGCTATGAGAACTACCTTCTGTTTATTACTGCACACAATCGTATCAAAAAGCTCCTCTGTCTGTTCCAACCATTGCTCGGCCTGCAGTGCATCCTCTATCCCGTGGAACTCAGTCGCCCCTTGCTTACGAAACTTATCAAAAAGAGCATTTGGATCAGTTTCTTTAGGCTGGAAGATCACTTGCTGTTCTACACGCTGAGAGGCTGACGCAGCCGCCTGACTCTGCCTGTCCACCATAGATGCCATCTGAGCCTGCAAGGACTGCATGGATTGCATCATCATCATCAGACGCTCTTCATTGCTCGTGGGTGGGGGTAGCGATCCACTCTCACCGTTATGACCCTGCTGATTCTCATCTCTAGACCCTGATCCTGATGCCATGGTGTGATATCCTGCAAAAGGAAAATGAACAAAATCCAAATATAAAACGTCCCAAGTTAGTCAATCCCCAAGAATCAACATATTAGACTGGGAGTCAAATAGTTGACATCGTCATCTCACCACGATCTTAGATGTCTACATGCTTCTAACTAGCATGCTCTGATACCATACAATACGTATGTCACAACCCGAGCCCAGAAATCGGGGGTTAGCGAAAAGCCAAACCTGTGACACACGCACTCCCGTGTACGTGTATCCAAACCCAGTCCAGATGCATACACACAAGGGATCTAACACGTGCGAAACAAACGAACGCGGAAACTGTAGATATCATAGCAAGCAACAAAGAAAATAGCGGAAGCCAAAACAAATGCGGAACGGAAAAGGACAAAGCTAAATACAATACTCGAAAACGAAATACAAGTCTGAGTACACGACAAAATTAAGATGTACAAATATACAGAGTGACAAAGTCCGAAGTACAAATTACACAGCTCCAAAAACCAAAATCCAAAAGCCACGGAAGATATGCATGTACGCACTCGGCAGAGGTGATCAGGCCCACTCTGCCAACCCGGAGGGTGCCTCTAGGCTCTGCCCTGCAGCCTCCTCGACCGCCGGGGAGCCGGGCAAGGGATCTGTGCCTGCAACACCACAGACAACACAGTGAATACAACGATCCAGCAAATATAAGTAACAGGGATGAAACACTCATAGTATCAAATTGAATAAGGACAGAATATTAATTACAGAGTTTCATCTCAGTATGCTAAGCAAATCGTGCATAAAAGTAAAGCATGATATGTGAATCAAGCATAGAAATACTGAACTAAGTGGCTACTACGTTAACCATATTCTCTCCAATAGAGAGCAGAGCAAAGCAGATGAGAACACCACTGACCGGGCCAAGGGTACAAGTGGGTCTCGGTTTTCCTGGGTTCCGGGGTCCCAAGACAAAACGACACTGCAGTAATACAGAAATACAGAGATCTAAGCCAGAGGTAACCCCGTCGGGCATCCTAGGGCTGAGGCTGAGTAGAGCCAGACTAATACCAATCACATCAAATCCCAAAAAAAGGGAGATTATCCGCTTTGGACTCACCGATGGCAAAGATCGGATCTTATCCTTACGTATTAATCTCTGAGCAGAGCCACCAGGGAATACCCAATAGATCGGAGATATACAAAGATAGAGATATACAGAGCATAGCAGAAATACAGATCCTAGCATAGATTAAGTCAAGCACAGCATAGATCAAAGCTTAGTGCGGAACGAAGAATAAATGAATATAGGACGAAAGCAAAATGACCTCGTAATGCATAAACATAGATTTGCAGAACAGAGGGCAAAACTGTAAACAATATGCAATGCATCTCAAATTAATACGGAATCAAGGTTAATTACAAGCCAACCCTAATCTAGTTGTTCACTGTCACTAACCGTGCATGATGATGTAGTTTTAAGTTATTAGATGCACCGTTGTCATTAAAGTGTTGCAATGAAATCCTCACGTGCACCAAAGTCCCTTAAACCAACACCCATGGGGAGGTGATTAACAGTGAATCAACGCTCACATGAATAAGTCACAGCCTAACAGACTATTCATGCGATCCAAAGAATCCATTGGGCCGGTTTACATGGGTGGTTAACCTGTATTTTAGCCCTACAAGATCGCACCAATATCCTAAGTTTTATTTCAGATTTTCCAGGTCTTATGGTTTAGCCATGGGTGACCTACGGCTTAGCCGTATACACCTTACGGCCTAACTGTAACATGCCCTACGGCTTAGCTGTGGTTTCCTTCAGAACACGGCTAAACTGTCATCTTCCACCTTTGATCTGATACATTTCACGGCTGAGTCACGGCTAGCTTACGGCTCAACCGTAGAACAATTTACGGTTCAGCCGTAGCCTAGCCGTAGAACAAATTACGAAAATTCAAGTCTCTGGAATCTGAGCCGTACAAAGTTACGGCTTAGCCATACAATACAGAACCGAATTCGAGCTGAGTACAGAAACTAAAATTTGGTACAGAAATTCAGCAAAACAAGTTCCAGAGGTTCCAAAATCACAGAATTTGGCTGTAAAACACAATAGACATGTATAGGATGTAATAGATGAAATCAAAGCAATCAAACCAAAATACCCATATGTGTTATACAATCCTGTACTTATACTTGCCTCAAAGCTCTGTCAATCACTGAAGCCAAGCCCAAATCCAACTACAACCCAAGCAAAACGAATCCAAACACAAACCATGAGCATGCAGAGAGAGATGGGAGATCCGATTGGAGAAGAAGAAGAAGACTTGGAGAGAACCCACTTACCTCAAGCAAAGATAGAGATGAGAGAAGAGAAAAAACCCAACCAATGAAGAGTAAGCAAAACCCAATCGCCAAAGATGCAATCTCCCAACACCACAAGATGGAAGAAGAGAAAGGAAAGAAGAGAAGAGAAGAACGTGGAGCTATTGCATGCAAGTACCGAACGAAAATGAGCAGGAGGGAGACACCTGGGCTCCTAAGTCTTATATAGTTTCTGGAGTTTAAGTCAAAGTCCAGTGAAGTTTGGTTATTTACAAATCAAGTCACACGAGGGTCCTACTTCTCCAATTGACTCCGCATGGGTCTGATACAGGTACAGAAAACAACGAGCTCAACAAAATACATGTGCTGACACCAAGATGATGCACTCAAAGCAAAAGCAAAATTACGAAAAAGGGCTTAGGACTACCTATTCCAGGTCAAAGGTTACTCAACTACCTATCCAAGACCCGAAACCAAGTCCAAAACGGATAAATTAACAGAAACGCACACTAATGAGCCACTAATCCGGCTCAAAGGAGATCGGAGTGTTACACTTCCTTGATGTAACATTGTGTATGCATTGTACATTGAAGTCTACTAAACGAACACCCATGGTTAACTGTTAGACTAATCGGGTAATGCACATAAGATAGTCTCAGCTCATAGACTTCTTATGTATTTATAATTTCTATTGGACAGTGTTAAAACTTTAATGGTATCATTTCTAAGGTCCTATAAGGTCTTCTAACCTCCAATAATCCTTTTGGTTAGAGATTTATATCATAATCAACCTCAAAGTTGATTTTGAGGGTTAATGGACTATTTAAGGTAGGTACAGGATCTCCCTTTTATTAGGAAAAAGACTCTGATTTTCATCAAATCCCGCTCGTGTGCTCTCCAGAGCACTTGAGCTCGTCCAACTAGAGGCTTTTGCGCTTGAACGCACATCATAATCACTCGAGCCCCTTCATAAAGCCCTCGCAACTTTCTAGGTTTCATCAAAGTGCGTGCTCCAAAATCTTGAATACAAATTATGTTGCTCTCATTCTCCTGCAAATGGAACCTCCTGTTCCCCAAACATCTGTACCTTACTACATTTCAACAACCATCTTGAACACTACTCCATCTTCATTCGTGATACATTAAACCAGTAAAATAAAAACCTTCCAATTGACAAGTAGATAAGAAAAGGAAATGCAAACCACTTGAATTCAGATTTAGAATCAACATAGATACCAATATGCATTCATCAGAAACCTGCATATACTTGCCTTTATATAGTACTTATACTGAGTTCAAGCTTCCTTAGCTCAATTAGAAGAAAATGCCCAATTTCTTTGAACCCTAACATGTAGAAAACATGCAAATGATGAAAACGATGAGATGCATGACTTGCAGAGAAGTCTCTTAACTCATTTAGAATTTCTAAAACTGAAATGAAAAGGGACCCCTTACCTTAGAGCAAAGTGGACAGAAAACAAGTTGAAATTTGAGGAATCCAATTATAGTGTATGTAGACATTATGATGAGAAATAAGAATCTCAGCTCAATGTAGGCATGCAAGCTCTACTTGTCTATGAATGAAGAAGGGAAGAAATTGTGAACAGAAAAAAAGAGATTCAACTACTGTAGAGAGTTCCAATTGTTTTATATTAACATTTTTTCTGAAATTTCAAGGAAGTCCAGCTTCCTTTATGTATTTCTATTCTACATTAAATCTATACCCAATTGATTCAAATGAGGTTTGATGAAGTGGGATCCTACGAAAGTTGTTGTACTCATCGAGACACACTCGATGACATGAAGATGGTATAAAAATGATGTAATACCATAAAAATAAAATTACAAAAAATCCTTTTGTCTACCTAATCAAGGTCAAACCAGCTCAAACTACCTATCCATGACCCAGACTTGATTCAAATAGACACAATAAGACAAATAGAATTTAAAATAGCATAATTTAGTATTCAAACATGTTCAATTAAAATAATTCATAATTAATTGTATAAATCACAATTAAATTGGGTAGGAGTGTTACATAATGCCATTACTAAACATCACACAACCATAAGTTGTCATGCCGTTAGAAGCATAAAAGGCAATGTCAATAAAAACTTGGAAGACATTCTTACTTTAACAATTACCTCACATGTTATTTGCCCCTTGTATGTGTGAGTTCTTATTACTTCACATGTGCACATCTCTCAAGTGACTTAGCCCCTTAACTAGAATACCAAAAAAAAGAAAAAGAAAAAAAGAAAAAAAAAACCAAAGGTGATTGAGAGTATTCCTTGAAATACCAAAAGTATCCTTCATAGGTTTAGGAGAAATTAACACTTTCGTAGCTTTCATGATAGTTCTCTTAGGGTTTGGCAAATTACCCCTAATCAAAATATTATTCTTACAATTCCAAAGAGCCTAGTAACTGTAGAATCTCACAAAAGGATTTGAGTAGCTTTTAACTGAGAGTAGGTCAATGAGAATGTTAAACTAATTCTTCCTCCAAATCTCAATATCTTCCACCATCATTGCCAAAAATCCTAAACAAGAGCCAAATCACATTGCTCTCACATAAAAATTATATAAAAAAAATAAGTTCAACCGACTCTACCCAATTCTTGCATAACTCAACAAGAGGACTAACATTAGGGACTTGGGGTCAATAAGATCTTATTAAAACAGCCTTCTTTAAGCACTCTCAAAACTCATTAAAAGGGATAACATGCGTTCAAAGTTTCAACTACTTACTTTGGTTCTTATTTGTAGAAGCATTGTAATTATTTTTAGCAATTAAGTTATAAGCAGACTTAGTGGTAACATGCCCTCTTTTGATATGCATCCACACCTTTTTGTCTCCCCTTGGATTATAAGAAATTTTGATTTTAAGTATATCTTTTACATCTTTTTTTGGTACTAAAATTTCTTCTTATTTTTCCTTCATCCCAATTTTTACTCGAATCCAATATTCTATCTTCATACCTACGTCAAAGTCTGGTGATAAAGTTTTTCATTTTTTTAGTCCCTTTTCCATAAGGAATCCAATTAGAATTCTAGGTGGAAATTTTGACTCCATTCCCTATATAATCCATCAAAATTAGATCATTAAAGGTTTTTAATATATACCTCACCTAGGTTTCCAAGATTTAAAATTTGGTGCCTATCATTGATTTCAATATTTAGTGATGCATTCCTACTTTGTCATTTTCATACCTTTTATAATCCAAAATCAGTAATCTTGATGGTAATGAGCAACTATTGTTGGGTCTTTAGAGGAATTTGATACTTTTGCCCTTCTCTTTATCCCTTTATGCGTAGTTTTAAAAATGTCATAACCAAAATCCATTTCCTTCATTTTTCCTTTTTATGCCTCACTTTCTTCCTCCCCCACTCGGTCAATACTTTTCATTTCACCATATATAATTTGCTAACTACTTCTACATCGGTGAGGTTTCCCGTAATCTAATGACCAACGATTTCGTCTATCACAGTAAGGTAAATCTCACCCAATTTTCTTAAGATGGGGACTTTTTTTTTCATGATTTATTGGAATAGAGATGTTGAAAACTTTAGAAGGCAATGGGAACACTTACAATTAATATATTTCTTGTATGTGGTCCCATCATCTGTAAATATAGAGAACAACCTTGACCTCACCAAAAGAGAAAAGTATAGAAAGGGGTTTTTATCTATTTCTTATTGTCATTAGCTTGTCTATGATATAAAACAATGAATATAATAGCCTGTTATATGAACAATGAATACAGATAATAGTCTAATTATATAAAATTAAAATATTTAAAACATACAAACATAGAGAGGTGGGGGTTATTTGATGATATGTATCGTGCATTATTTTCCATTGAAACGATAAGTAATGGTTGCAAGGATTTTTTTAGTGGATTGGGCTAGTGAATTACATGGATTATTGGTCATGGATTGGACTTTTTCTCTCAAAGCTTTTAAAATTGGCAATTTTTTTTATTGGTATAAAATTGGCAATTACTATAGTACATTTGGTAGGAGAGAGTAAGCCTACATAAATTCATAAGAGTTTTATGAAGATTTAAGCTTAAAGCTTAATTAAACAACTTTATGAAGAAAATAATAAAATGACAAGATAATTGTTTATCCTTAAATATCATCAACTTGGTGAGTGATATCCTCAACCTCTTGCAAGTTTTCTTATTTTTCTTCAATGTTTCTTATTTTTCCTCAACTTTTCTTCTTCTTTGTCGATTGATTCCATGTATGATTGTCTTAAGTTTGGAGGAGATGATACTAAAATTTGGTAGGAGATGAATATCCATTTCAAAGAAGTAAAGAAAAATCAAAGGTGGTGATAAATGCATCAAAGAAGAAGGGTTTGATAAAGTCTTTTAAAAATCATAAAGTGAAGTGTGTTCAATTCCTCCACTGTCAAATCCATTCTTAAAGTTGGTTAAAAAATTCTCAATTAATGAAACAAAAAACACTTTCTGGGATCTAAAACTTGACACAAACAATACCATACATAAAAAAACATATTCACCACTCAACGATTGCCCAATATAACTCCTTACATATTGTTCATAAACATCAAGACCTATGAAATTCCTCAAACAAATGGCTTCAAACTCTAAATGCTTACAAAAGCATAACCAAATTGATTCCCTCTAATCTTATTCAAAGCCACCACCAAATCAAGAGAAAACCTCATTTAGTCTTTTCACCAAACACCTTATACTCCAAACCTGAACTGTAAAATAATCATGTGAGATGAGATAACAGATGTTGAGACCACTGAAAGAAGACCACTAAGACACAAAATGCAATGAAATTCATAACCTTCCTATCACTAGTTAGAAAAGATAGAGCAAAATATCACATTTTTTGCAATCGTAAACCAATTGACGATATCATCAAAAGGTTATTTTGTGCAAAGAGATGTACAAACAACTATCTTATAATTTCATGGTTTTTCTTTATAAAAATGCTTAATTAAGGCTTAAGCTTAATTTTCATTAAAAATCCCTAAATTCATTTATTATCAATATAGGCCCATCTCATTAAATCCAAACCAATCATAATGATAATTAAAACTTGTACTTATAATTGATTGTAGTTGACCCCAATCCATGCATGACGCACCATAGGATTGATGAAAGTTTCAAAACATGGAAGAGATATATTGATATATATATATATAATAAGTAATGATGCACTCATGTTTGCTATGAGTGCGAAGTTATCATTTTCATAAATATTTCAAACACAAATCTCACTGTGGTTGCTCATTGCCATCAAGATTACTGATTTTTGGATATGATAGGTATTAAAATGACAAAGCAGGAATGTTTCACCAAATACTCAAACCATGATGGCCTATTTCTGAATACTAGAAACCTTAGGGGCATATGTACAAAAGACTCTTATCATTAGTAAAGTAGCCACAATCCTTGCTTCTTGAGTTTTCTATTTCATTAAGGTTTACTTGGGCAAGTACTTAGATTTGAGAACTTGGGAGAGAAAAAGATTATAGTTTATTAAATACTTCCAACACTTTTTCATCAAGAGTGTCACAAGTGCTAAGTTATTATCCTTGGTGCCTCTAATAGCTAATCCTCGAGTCTTTCATTTGATACCGTGCAATTTTCTCTTATTATCTTACTTCCCCCACCAAAAGTTTTAAGTAGTTTATCTATTTCATCAATTGTTTTCTGAGCGAGTATCAAGACTGGCATATTGTAAACAGTGACGCCTGAAGCTGTAGAGTCAGTTAGTGTGTTCCTTCTTGCTTGCGACTTGCTATGATTTCATTCCACTTCTGATATTATTGATGAGTGAATCGAATGCCACTGAATTAGGTCCACTAAAGGCCACTGAGTTTCCCAGATATTTTACATTCTTCTGCGTAAAGCTAAGCACTAATATTTTAGCCTCTTGCATCTTTCTTACACACCCCTTCTTATAGTTTACTATTGCTTATTGATTTACTAAAGTTACTTGATTCTCTAGGTGAACTACAATAGCCATTGAGAATGTCCTTTACTTCTGTTATTTCATTCAACGTTGCATTGCAAATAATGAAGTTGTGTTGGCAAATAGCAATTGAAATATACTAGGATCTCTTTTAGCAATCTTAACTCTGAATCCAATTGCACCTTTCGGCTTTAATGAGCAGTCTTGAGAGGACCTGGACTCCATTATGAATAGACATGGAGACAAGGGGCCTCCTTCTGTAGGTCCTCTTGAAGGGTTAGTTCACCCAAAGGGACATCTATTCAGTCAAATTGAAAACGATGCGGATGGGTTCCATTATCTAATAATCTAGATAAAAATTGAAAATTGAAGGACTCCATTGGCGTGCAATCCATTCTCAGATGAGAAAATTAGCGGTTGCCTGGTTGGTAAGCAACTCCGACTCTCATTCAGCTATCTAAAGTTTGACCCTTGTGTATGCTATTTGTTTTCCACGTGTGGGCATCCCCCAGGTGTGAGCTCTCTTCCTACTTGTGCTGCTTGGACTCTTTGGTCCCACCTACCACCAAAACAAAACAAAGCAAAAAAAAAAAAAAGAAATCCTTTTAAACTAGAAATGTAAGGGCAAAACTTCAAATAAGGGCTTAGCCTTTTACCTTTTTTTAAAAAAGGACAAAAGTTTCAAAATTGTTTAAATTAGTCCTTAAGTTTTTTAAGAAGTTCTTAACTAACGACATCCATCCATTTAAAGCTATTTTGGACAAATTTTTCCTCCAATTTTTAAAAATACATAGATACCATATTTTGAAATAGAAACCTCATTCAATTCCTCTTTATGCTCCTTATCTTTTTCTCTGACCTCCTCATAGTGATCAAGGAAAACTAGCATTCTCATCATGATTCATTGTGTGCAGTAGCTGTTGAAACCATGTCATAGAATTAAATGATTGGTAATTTTGATATTATAATAAGAAAATTGAAAAAAAAGTCGCTAGAAAGTACTTTTAAATCATAAAATGTCCTTAATTAAAAATTTACTGAAAAACTTGGGGACAAATTTAAAAAGCTTTAAAACTTACATCTCTTTTTTCTATAAATAGCGCAAAAAGGCAAAGTGTTGAGGCACTTTTGTAATATATTTTGCTGATTACTATGTTAATTTGAGAAGCTCAAATCTGAGCTTCTCACCCCGCATTCATCGAATCTTCTTCTTCAAACACTATTTTGAGATAACGACAATATCTTAAAGATTTCACCTTGCCAATGCAAGACAAAACTATCAGATAAGAACAACTGAACAACCCCCCCACGCTCCCACAGCCACTGCCCAAGTCCAGTTTATTCCAACACAGCAAGTAGTACACAACGCAAAAACTCAGTTCCGAGTCCGAGCCTCCGATTCCAAAGTCCCAAATCTTTCCAACTTTCCATAGAAAATTACGAATCCCCACACAACAGAAAGCACAAAACATTTCTCTGCAACCTTTTCTCTCTCTCTCTCTTTCTCTATCTTTCTCTATCTTTGACAGAGAGAAAAACGAACTCCCAAAGCCCAAGCTCTTTCTCTCTCTTTCACAGAAAAACAGTGATTTTAGATTCCTAGGGTTTTTGGAGAGAGATGGATGCAGCTCCGGCGAACCAGCCCTCCGACACGGACATGTCGGAGGCGGCTCCGCTGCCGGAACAGCCTCCGCCGCCGGCGCCGCAGCCTGGAATGGACAGTATTCCGGCGACTCTGAGCCACGGAGGCCGATTTATCCAGTATAACATCTTCGGCAACATCTTCGAGGTCACCGCCAAGTACAGGCCCCCCGTCATGCCCATTGGCAAAGGCGCTTACGGAATCGTCTGGTATTACTATTTTCCTCTCCATCAAGATCCCATCTTGCTCTTGCATTCGCCTTTGCATTTCTTCATTACTGGCTTCTGTTTTGGCGATGTCCTTTCTTTGAAATCTCCAATCGGATTCTCTTTCATTGATTTCTCGTCTTTGGGTGACTGGCTTGGTGGTTTCAGTTCGTTCTTGAATTCGGAGACGGAAGAGCAGGTGGCGATCAAGAAGATTGCGAACGCGTTCGACAACAGGATCGATGCGAAGAGGACGCTGCGGGAGATAAAGCTTCTCCGCCACATGGATCATGAGAATGTCAGTGAGACTTGGCTGCTGCCAGCGCTCAGCTCTTCTGTTTCGGTTTTCCTATTGAAATTTGGATTTTTTTTTTCTTTGTTGGAAGGATTTATCATCTTTGATTGTGATTATTTTGAGTTCTTGATCAGGGTGGGTGGGTGGGTGGGTCATTTGAGTGTAATTTGTGTGGGAGGTCATTTTGGGTGTTCTTAGTGGGAATAGATAGTGCCTGCTCTTTTACTGATTTTTACTGCTAGAAATGGATATGAAATGTCTCTATGATTGATTTTGGGGACAAGTGTCCGGTCCAAGTAATGTTTTCGGGATATCTAATGGGTTGCGTAATGAAGATTGCTCATTTTTCAACCATTTTCTAGATTTACCTTTCTTGCGAACTAGAGGGGATATGATGTGACATCATAATAGAGGCAACATTCGTGTTGACAATATGTTTGAGACGCCAGATTTGTTTCAAATGGCTTAGGAGTTGTTTGTGAATTCGAACTACAGTTGGCCTTTGCCTTTTTTGTGTGCTGCATCTTTTAATGCCTTGCCAAGAATGGATTTTCCTTATATTGGGGATGATAAAAGGGGATGGAGGAGCACAAAGTTGCTTTAATTTTCATGGAATTAAATTTATAGGTCACACTATGAAACTATGGTAGAGAATAATGGAGCAGAGACTTAAAACAAAAAAGGCGTGTCGCAATCACTTATATAATGTTAGAAATGTCTACTATAGAAGCTAGCTTCTCACTTGGATAATTAATTGAGAATCACCGAAAGAAGAGGAAAAATCTTTGTATGGTCTTTATTGATCTGAACAAAACCTAGGACAAGGAACATAGAGATTTATTTGATGGCTTTTCGATAAAAGGAGTGTCGCTAGAAGTTGTATTGACAATACACATGTATGAGGAAGTGGTGATGAGTGTGAGAACTACCTATGGAGATTCATGTGAGTTTCTAATGACCATAGGTTTGTATTAGAGTTAGCTTAATTTGTTATCTTTTTTGCGCTTGTTATGAACAAGTTAACTCATCATATTCAAGAGAAGATACCTTGGTATATGTCATTTGAAGATGATATAGTTTGGTTGAGAAGTCAAAAGATGGTGTGGATGCGAAACTTGGGAGACGGCAAAAGGCTTTAGAATTCAAGAGCTTTTAAATAACTTGTACAAAAATGGAATATACGAATTTAAACTTCGTTGGGATGAATTAAAGCTTCATAGGGGATGTGCAAAGAGGAGTTACTCAATAATTGAACTCCACAAAGAAATTTCTTTTGATGCTTGGAGTCTATAATTGGAATGATTGATGAGTATGTTACATGGGATAAAAACTGGATGTTTGAAATGGAATCTTGCGTCTAGTGTGCTTTGTGATTGACATATACCAATAAGATTGAATGAAAAATATTACAAGACAACAATTGGACCATCTATGACCCATGTTGTAGAGTATTAGCCAATTAGGAGACAACACATGAGAAATGAGTGCAATAGAGATGAGAACGTTGAAATGGATGTGTGGTAAAACTAGAAAAGACAAAATCATATATAGTGTATTTGGGAGTATATAGGGACATAATCAATCGGTGAAAGTCAACACAGACTCATTTCTGATTGTTTGGATGTGTGCAACGTAGGTCAATGACAATGCACATGCAGAAAAGTTTGTTAGTATAGGTTGATAGCCCTCGAGGAAAGGGGGTAGGCCCAAGAGCACATGAATGCATATAGTTGGATGGTCTAACCCAAAAAAAAAAAAAAAAACACACACAAAAAAAAAAAAACAAAAAAGGAATTGATAGATCTGAAGAAATGCAAACTATTCGAGAAATTCAAGTAGGATAGACTGAAATGCAAACCAAAATTCAAGTAGCTGACCCCAACCTTGTTGGGACTAGGCTTTGTTGGTGATGAGGTGCACAAGGAGTGATTCTCTTAACTCGCCTTTAGAAGTGGTGTTGGCAGCAAAGTTAGCCTCCTACAAACGAGGAAAGCTGATAATGCGACCAATTAGTCAACCTTTTATGTATAAATGGTCAGAAGCCAACAACCCTTCATTGCTCCAAAGTTACTTTGGAAGCTTAGAAGATTGTTGTAGAGGGATGGTCTTTTAATTCAAGCATCTTGCTAAGGTAGTTTGGGAACACAATCCCTCTTCGGTTGCACATAGAGCAGGGAAGTAATTTTTTTCCTGTGGCAATCCTGCATAAAAGCAATGCAGGGTTCTCATGTTGTGGGGGGGGGGGGGGGGGGGGGGGGGGGGCGTGTTGAGTTGGAGATGGGGTTGTCAGTCCTCATCTTTTAAAAAAATTTGTTGATAATAATTAATAATTAAAAAGGGGAAAAAACCTTTGTTGATAAAAGGTATTTAGTAAAACATTCTGATTGAAATGCAGAGGGAGGAGGCTTCCATTGCCAAGCTCCCTATAGGAGAAACAGGTTACATTTTTCCTGTAGTCCATTTCCCAAATCTTGTTGAAAGTGATGGATGACCTCCATGATTCCTGCTTCCCTCTATCAGTCAGCTTAGTGAAAAATTTGGAGGGGCTTTGCACGTACAGAGTTCTTAGTATGCTTCTCATAAAAAAAGAAAGAGAAAAAAGAAGCAGGTACTTTTTTTTTTGTTTTGAATGGCGAAGCAGGTACTCCTTTATCCCAAGTGGTGAAGGATTTGTTCTCACTGAGTTAGGACATGTTTGACAGCACTTATCAGGAAAAGGATTTATTCTTACTTATGACATGTTATCAGGAAATAAGCCCTACAGTTATCGATTAGCAAAAAGAAGCTGTATAGTTTCTCATAGGGAGGAATCATCTATTGAAGTATAGTTGAGTGGTGGTTGCTTCTGCAACAAAAACAGGCATTGCTGTCATGTTTGAGTAGAGATATGTATTTTCTCATGCTATCTATCAAAACCCTTTGGTAATGAATGAATTTACCTCTATCTTGCTAATTATTTGTTTTTGAATACTGATTCTCACCCCTAAACAGATTTATGATCTTCATTAGCTTGTGAGCATTGCGTCAAAGGGTGGACTTATGGATGGGAACTATGTTTCCTTTTTTAAATATTTATAAGATATTTGTGACAAATAGGGTCACTTCACCTTTAAAAGAACAAATTTATGTAGTTTTTAATAAATTATAAAAAAGTTTGCATATCGTATTATTTATATGCTTCTTACACTTTTGTTTTCAAGGCTTTTCTATTTTTAACATCAGTGCCCTCTTTCTATAACTAATCTGAAGTATCAGGAAAATAGTTTGTTGCTGATTATGTCATTTTCATTTGGCTTACAGGTTGTGGCGATACGAGATATTGTACCTCCCCCACTTCGAGAAGTGTTTAATGATGTTTACATTGCTTATGAGCTAATGGATACTGACCTTCATCAAATAATTCGGTCCAATCAAACTTTATCAGAGGAGCATTGCCAGGTTATATTTTCAGATTGTTGCGATAATTAGATTTAGAAGGCAGTATAAAGAAAATGGTTGGACTTCCCTGCACTTCTGGGATATTGCATGACTACTATTGCATCGGCCCTTCCATACGAGTAATTCGTGCAAATAAGTTCTGAAAGTATCCAAACATTTATTTATTAGGGAGTTCTGTAGTTTCTATAACTTCTATTCACCACTGCTTTTGGAAGTTGTTCTGGACTCAATAATTGTATCCTCAATCTATTCAAAGTAGTCTCATAACATATAAATGACAACTTAATTTTTGGTAGGTAACACTTTTATTTTTTGATTGGACATTTAAAATGCCAAATATTATCAAACTAACTTTTCTTTTTTTGGTTACCCAAACTAAGTTAATACGTGTGGGCCTTTTGTTTTTGCTTGATTTTATACCACATCTCCTCTCATTTAGATTCTGTTTATTTTTCTTTTCACCCTATTTTGTTGGGAAGCTTACTTTGTTCTTTGGGTGCTTTCGGATGCAAGCAATAATTTCATAATGCTCTGATGTGAGTTTTTGTTGCTTGGGTATCTTTAATATACATTCAAAATGTGCATTATGTTTTTCCATTCCAATCTATTCCAAGCCAAATCCTTAGATAAGTTAAACTTCTTCAAATCTTTTTTGTTTTTTTTTTTTTGAAAAATGATTTTTTTATACTTCCTCCATCCACGTTTTCTTCTGCTTACCATTTCCATTTGGTGGGCCATTAACCTACATAACCAAACTTTTCCTTACTGGCGCCGTTGCTAGCCTACGTTCGACATGCGTAAATAATCTCAATGGGTTTCTCTAATCTTATCTCCTATTAATGCTACCATAAATGCTCTCGAAAGTGCTCATTTTTAATTTTATCTTTCCTAATTATATCCCACATCTACCTTAACATTCTCATCTCTGCTATATTTATTTTATGTATATACTGCCTCTTGATCGACCAACATTCGGCTCCATAGGTCATAGCTAGTCTAATCATGGTCCTCTAAAATTTTCCCTTTAATCTTGTTGGCTTTCGTCAGTCACAAAGTACTCCAAAAACAAGTCTTCACTTCGACCATCCGTTTTTTATCATATGTTTAACATCTTTATCAATCTTTTCATCCTTACAAATTATTGAGCTAAGGTAACGGGAAGAATATCTTGTGGTTACTCCTTAAGGTAATGTGTAATACTGAAATATTATTTTTGTTGCATTGTACTGTTCTACTTGGTTCTTTGCTGTGGAAATGAAATTTCTGTTAAATATGCGCTGTGGCTTCTAACAAGTCTGAAGCTCCAAAAATGACTTTTTAACATGTTACAATCAAGAGGATGGTGCTTGTTGACAGGAGCCTACAGTGTAGCACAGTTATATATATATATTTAAATATGAGCCTATAACCCAGTTGGAAGATGCTTTTTAAATGGTAACTTCTATTGATAGTTGGAAGATGCATTCATGTTACTCTGATTAAAAGAAGGGGGAAGTGAACAAGTGGGGAGTTAGACTGTATGAAAGGAAATCAGAAATAGTTATCATGTGGTACATGGAAAGAGATAATAAATTAACTGTAATAACTGTTTTTTTCTTTAATCGGTAACAAAATGATTAATTGATCTGTCTAATTTGGTTACAAAATTTGTACAGTTTAGGAAATGTATACTGTAATATAACAAATAAAAAAAAAATTTCTGCATCCCCATTAGCAATATCATCATAGCAGAAGCATGTAGCACCATTGGAATGTGCTCATTGTCATAATAAAGGTAATGGGTTTTTAAGTCATGTTGCCTATAAAAAAAAGTCATCAACCACCTTGTCGACACTAGAAAAGGTGACTTGAAGTGGAACCCTTGGTTCCTTTATCTATTCGCAAAAAATGAGAGGCACTGAGAAAAATTCTGTATCCCCCTTCTTTGTTTGTACAAATGTTTAGAAATTTTTATTAGGATTCTTAGAAAGGAAAGATGTAAGCTATCCATAAGATTTTGTTTCCATTATAAACTAATAATGGTAGTAATTATTATTATTATTTTGCTAGCATTAAACAGTGGCTCCCTTGTTAGATTGGGGAAGCCTTTTAATGTAATTAGGATATTATGACAATGGTTCCCTTTATTTCTTATATAATGCAACATAACAACAAATATTGGGCGAAATTGATGGAATAAAAATCTCTTTATTGGGTTTTCTTTCTTAAAAAGTTGAAGGTTTGTTTGTTTAAGTGTATCCCTTTACACCATTGATGGTTTGATTTGACTATTGATCGGATGATTTAAACCACTCATCATTTTCTATTTTCAAAGAAGAATGGTGTTTGAAGCTTTTTCTAATCAGACGTAGGGCAAGGGCTTCATCCTACATTATGTCCGTAGAAGAGAAAGTTTTGATCCCCAAGGAGCTAAAATGAATATAAGCAATGATCCTCATATGGCAGCCAACTTTGTACAATGATGGAATTAGGGAATGAATCCAACAGATCTTGGCAAGGATAGAAAAAGGATTTTGTGCGTATAATATCCAAAAATAAATTTTGGTTTGGAGCATTAATTAGATCAGGATTCAACCATGAACTGCAAAAAGATCTAAGAGATGAGGAGCTAGTGTAGAGAGCTAAGAAGCACGGACACTTCTAAGAAAGTGACGTGTCCGTGTTGGACATGTGCCGGACACTGACACTCCTCAGACACTCTCAGACATGTGTCCGATACCATTCAGCCGTGTCCATAATTAAGAACTAAAAATCTTAATTTCGGACACTTGTTTGACGCTCTTTTTGCAACGTGTCCCACAATTCCTTGCCCGTGTCTATAACTAAAAAATAAGCATGTGGCTAATATCTCTTGGACACTTTGTTAACATGTGGTTATTAAAACTTGTAAACTTGATATATAACAATTTTATACCATGGAAAAATATATGATCGTAAATACCAATCATATTACAAGCAAAAGACAAATAAATATTTCACTAAAAAATAGGCCTCAAGATTGGCTTCTTTTTGCTTTTTCTATTTTTTTATTTTTAGGGAAGAGAAAGAGATGATTCGCCCTTTTTTTTATATGGATTTTATGGAACTATGGATATTTCATATTTAATGATTATGAATTATGTTTTAGTATTGTATTGATATTTGATAATTTGATATGTTTGTTAGTTGGTACTTGAATTTTTATTTTTTGATTGCTAAATTGATTAAAAAAGTTAAAATGATATTATTGTTTTAGTAGATGATAATATATATGGGGCATTTTCCTGTGCATACGTCCCTCATGGACTTTTTGTGCACTCTTTGGTGGGGCCCACTATGGACCCCACCAAGGAATGAGACTGGGAGGGTTGGAAAGATCTATGTGAAAGCATCCTACATATCAAATTTGGTCCCAATCATATATCCCTAACCCCTTCATCCATGGCTCACAAATTCATTTCGTTCGGATTGGTGTATAGTCGATCCAACGGTTCAATAAATTCGAATCTGATCAAAAGTTGAGGTGAGTTGCTATCATGGGGTCCCATGTGTGTTGCAAGGTTTGGATTGAGTGATAGATGGGCCCCACCTAGAGTTCTCACGAAAAAACTGGTGAGGGACGAATGCGTATGAAGATTCTCCTATATATATAAATTGATATATATTATTAACGTGTCCATGACGTGTCTTTGTCCTACTTTTTTGAGAAATGCCATGTCGGTGTGTCCGTGTCGTGTTGTATCTGTGTCTCGTGTCCGTGTCCATGCTTCTTAGGTAGAGAGATCTATGAAATTAAGATGTAAAGAGATCTATGAAATTAAGATCCAACCATAAATCTTGAAGTTGAAGACTTACTAGGCAAATATTCAAAGATAGATGCTATATATCTGATGATAGAGGATCATTAGGAAGGCTATTCTTTCATAGATTCTGATGGGGCATATCATGCACAGATCCACTATTACAACCATTAGATCAAAGTTTCAGTTCACAATTAAGGCCTTTCAAGAGATGCAGAAGCAATTCATTTTTGTGATTGGTAGTTAGAATTGACATTGTAATGGCATTCAAACAATCAAAGTACCATTGATATCATTCGGAGGACCTTGGAAGATGCAATTTTGCTTTAATGAAATTAAGTTTCTTATGATGGGGAATTGCATCTCTTTTTTGCATGTCAGTGGGTCTGCTAACAGGGTGGTAGATTCTTTAACTAAACAAGGGGTGGCCCGTTTATGTGATTTAAGTGCTATGACAGTGTAATTTTTTGGGCTTGGGTTCGTGTGGCTGGGTATATACCTCTTATACAGGCGCCCATTTTATCCTCTTTGTGCCTAGCTGTTGTAATTTCTTCTTTTTCTATATATTATTGTTACCTTTAAAAAAAAAAAAAAAAGAGAGTCTTCACCCTATTGAATGGATGCATGCAACAACTGAGTTCAATGGCTCAATGGCCATTTTTTAGATCTAGCAATCTGATGGCTACGAAAGTTACCTTTTTTTTTTTTTTTTTAAAGTTGTTCACCCCAGTAAATGGATGCATGCAACAACCGAGTTCAATGGGTTGATGGCCATTTTTTAGATCTAGCAATCTGATGGCTAGAAAAGTATCTAACTGTTCATCAACAAAGAAAAATTGAACCGAGAAATAGGCTTAGGATCAAACGACCATAGGTTTTTGGAATGAAAATTTTGAGGGGACAAATATTGCCTGTCTTTGTGCATTTGGTTTTTGATCCTAGCAGAAAACAATGCCACTTGCAAACTCAAGGCTGAATTTCCTACACCACAAGTGAATTATGCAACCTGAATAAGGTGGGCCTTCAGGTGGGGGCAAGGTTGGAAAACTTATGACTTGGACCTGACTTGTCCAATGCAAAAAAAAAAAAAAAAAAAAAGAAGAAGACTTGGATGGAGTCAACATGGAGACTCGAGGGAATCATTATAAAAATAATTTTAAAAATATTTTAAATGAATCAATGGTTTATAAAATATAAATAAATATTTATTTAAATGCATTCATGAAAATAAACTCAAATTAATAAATTTATATATGCAAGAAAAGTATTGCAATAATAAATAGAAAAGAAAACATATTGCATATTACATAATGTGTTAGTCCAAATATTGAGTATAAAAGATCAAATATAAGTTTCAAATTACATTTTAGTCATCATTTTTAAATTGCTGACGCCAAACATCATGCATAATTACATATAAATAAAATTTAATTATTTAAAATTAGATCTACTTATAAAATGGTTTGGAATGCAAATAATTTTTTAAAATGAGATGACTCTGCAAAGTCTCCCTTATATTTAACTTATTCCTTCGTCAAAATGACGTGACTCGAGAGAGTCAAGGGTTGACTTAGAGAGTTTTCCAACCATGGGTGGGGGCCCACATCTAGTGGTGTTTATAGAATGAGCTTAAATGCAAAACTACTTTCTTTCTTCGTTGAAAATGTTTTAGGCTAATTTTATTAGGACTCCTAAAATAAAAGGATGCTACCTATCCTTTGGATATAATTTCCATTGTTGTCGTAATCTAACCATTCAAAATTCTTTTTGTTGTAATCTAGCTTAATTAGGATATTTTTAATATTTACTTATAAAAAGAGATGTAAAGGGTTAAATTAGGAACAACATTTAAAGTAGGATAAGGGTGTCCTTCATTCCTGATTTCTTGATATAAAACAATGTAACAGGAAATATTATGTAAAGTTGATGGAACAAGAATCGCCTTTTTGGGGTTTTTTTTTTTTTTTTGTGGGAAATTGAGATTCAATCTTATTGGAGGCTTGTTTGTGCAAGGGTATCCTTGGAACCATTGACTGACGTGATTTGTCTATTGATTAGATGATCGAAGTGACTTATCATTTTCTATATTCAAAATAGGACGATGTTTGAAGTCGTAATTTAATCAAAGGTCGCCTAACGCATTACATTGAGAATGGCTCCTTGCCTAAGTGGTAAGGAGCAGCAGTTCTCACCTGGCTGTCCAGGGTTTGAACCCTAGATATGCCACGTTTCCTGTGTGTGCACTTTCCCATTTGTGTGGGCTTCTATTCACCCAGCCCCCTTGGCTACGGTACCAAGGGAAAAAAAAAAAAGACACATTATGTTAAGAGAATTTTCTTCTATGATAATATGAACTAGACTTGTAAAACTACTCCCAATGCCTCCATTATAGTGAGGAACTCCACCTCATTTAAATCCCTGAGTCCCATAGGTCTAGATACGAATCTTATAACTTCTCCATTATGATTTTGAAGCACATTTCCATTTCACAGTTCTATGATTCCCTTACATGTTCCATCCATATTGAATTAAAAAAAATCACAAAAAAAAAAAAAAAAACCTTCCCACCCACACAGAGGAAAAAAAAAGGGGAGAGAAGACCTCTTGCACTATGATGCATGGATACTTAAAAATGGGCAACGTGGTGTATCGTATTTGTTACTTTGCTTTTTATGTGTAAATCCATGTCCTTGTTGTCAATGGCGTGTCCTTGTCGCATCAATCTTGTATCTAGGCATCATGCCCATGAGATGTTGGCACAGCCTCAGGACCTCAGATCCTCGATTGAAAATTTAGACCAATCTCCCTAGGAATTGATCGAATCTAGAGATGGATTCTAGCACTGGAGCACACTAACAATCATAAAACACATCAAAATTGAAGAGAGCTTAGGAAATCTTTTATTAATTGGAAGAAGCATGAGCGTCTACGATGGGGACTCAACTATTTATAAAATATGATTGTTCTTAACAATCAAGACATTCTAAAATAAACTGAGAAACTATCTGATCCTAATCAAATATGAAATAGAAATAAAGTTAGGAAACACATTTACTAATTTAGAAACTATCTAATAAAGGGATAGGGATTTTTTATATTAGGTAGATCTTTGATCTTGTGGGCCCCATCAGGCTTGTAGGCCTGTGGTCTAGTCCGGACCTTGCGTCAGCCTGCGTTAGATGTCAGTTGGAATCCTGGATAACTGTATGACTAGTTCTCTTTACCTTTGATAGGTCAAAGGCCTCTTGATATAATGTACTTGTTACTTGTAGATAGTGTTTTTCCTCCCCTTCCAAAATGACCATCATAGCACTGCGGGGATTACCTTCCTCTATCCTTCCATGGGACTAAAAGGGCCACCCATGATGGTGTCTTTGAGGGTACCTACACAAGTCCTCCTCAAAGCGAAAGAAACAACACCAAATACTATTATGGAAGATGAATGAAAAGGCTGTCTGGGGATTCTTCCAATGCCTTGCATATATGAAGCACTGGATACTGTGATGCAGGTCGGGCCCATGGACCAAACAGACCTTAGACCCACAAGGACCAAAGCCTATATGGGGGGGCCCTAGAGACAGATTCACAGGCTCCCTTGGCATGATTTTGGTTTTAGGATTGTTGTGGGCCTATTGGAAGTGTGGCCCATTTGGTTACAATATTGGAGCATGTTGCCCAAATTTACTTGAGGCCCACAAGGCTTTTCCACCACCTTCCTTGGCATGATTTGGGACTGAAGGTGGATGCAGGGCCCATCTTCTTTTGTGTTATATTTCTTTGATGTGCCTATTAAGAAATGTGGGCTCACTTGCAATATTAGGGCATGTTAGAATCAAAGGTCGGACAAATCACTCTATTAGCAATGTGTTGTATTTTCTTCTCTATTAAAATTTTGGACATTGTTCTCTTTTGTGGACGTGTTTGCTCGTGTGCTTAATCTTGGGTCCTGAATCCCTTATCATCTTCCAGCTTCAGTTGGTGACTCAACCATTAGGATTGATTGCATACCAATCCCTCTTAACTGAACCTGAACCTGTCCCTAATTTCTGCAATTATAGAAACTACACCCTGAAACTTCTGTAATGGCCTTTAGTCCCATGACAAAACACCTTTGTTTCCCCCATCAAATTCAGTCCAAGAAAACCCCAAATTACCCCCTTATGCAGATTCTGTCAAACATAGTAACAAGAAGTTGATATTTATTCACCAGTACAATCCTATCTAAAGTTACATAAAATTACACTAAATCCATCCTAACTAAATAAACCATGAATTTGCAAATCCTGATAATCCCTAAGCCCAAGTTGATTTCCTTGCTAGACAAACCCAACGTTTCAGATTTCCTGATAGAACCTGAACAATCCCTTTCATAGTTCAATTCAGTATTCTGTATAGACGCCTAATCCAATCAAATTTTGTTTTTTTTTGTCTTTTCTCCTTAATTATGAACCCTTTACGGTCTTTCTCGTTGTTCTCCAGCCATTGGCAGTCCGAAACAACGCCATTACACTTGTTATCCCCACGGTTATTTCACATCATTTGAATTCCTTGAGATTGTAAGATACCATGTAAAAGCTTAAGTTGATAGGTGGAAGGCCCAAACTGGTATATGAAGTCAAGTCAAACCCATTACTTGGGCAATGTGGGACATGGGACTTTTTCCCAATACTCTTCTTCACGTGCAGGCTCAACAAATTTCATGGACGAGCTTGCCACGTGGGCTATACAAGAACAACACTCGCTCTAATACCATGTACCAACCCAAAAGCTTAAGCTGATAGGTGGAAAGCCTAAATAGGGATATTAAGCCATTTCAAACCCATTACTTGGGCGATGTGGGACATGGGAGTTTTGTACTTGGGGCCAGTTTGCTTAAAGTAATTGAATTCCCAGGAATCCTAAGACTTGTATGGTTGTATTGCTAAAAGTGGTTAAAACTGCAGTAGCAGAGGTGAATATTAAAAAAATGACCATCAAATAATCTCAAATGAATACCCAGCTATCATAATGGGAATTCAAATCCTAGGAAAGTCAAGGTCCTATCTACATCCTATATTATATCCTCCACGCCTTACCTCTTTAATAATCCTTTTTCGAGCCCATTGGACCATGAATTCCTTTGTAATCAATTCCAAGCAAATAATAATAATAATAATAAAATAAAATAAAAATAAAATAA
The DNA here is from genome assembly GCA_037013555.1 of Sextonia rubra. Lineage (NCBI taxonomy): Eukaryota > Viridiplantae > Streptophyta > Magnoliopsida > Laurales > Lauraceae > Sextonia > Sextonia rubra. The sequence goes on from JASUAD010000011.1 coordinate 17,767,623, forward strand.
AAATAAAAGAGAATTAAAAAGGCACCCTTAAGCTCTTCTTTACTTCAAGTAGTGGGGTACACATTCTACATAAAATGTTCAACTTCGAGTAGATTGCATATAGCTCATATGCAGTCCAGCTCACTGGGGCCCACATAAGTTCAAGTTTATCTATGGGATGGGGGCAGATTGAAAGGCCCCATGGACTGGAGGGATCCAAAAAATCAGCCCGACCAGATGATCCTAGCCCTTAATTTAACAACTTTACAGTTTAATGGTATCTTAATGTTATATTTTCTTTAGATTCAATCGAGCAGTGAATGAATGTTCATTGAGTGTATAATTGGGCCTGATGCTAGATCATGAGATGAAAAGACTATAAAACGGGCTGCACTAATGAATGGTGGGCCCAAGTGGGCCCCACAGTGCTCGACTGCACTTGCACCTGTAGTGGCTTTTGCATCTCATAACAGTCAGCTTGGGTCTAGTCTCATCTTTGATAAATTTCTTATTCAGTTAGGATGAGTACCTGCAGTGGTGGTTCTTACTGAGGGAGTACTATGAACTAAATAACTCTCTCTCTCTCTCTCTCTCTCTCTCTCTCTCTCTCTTTTCTCTTCTCTTCTTCTTTTTCTTCTTCTTTGGAATCTTAGATACAAATTTCATTCCATTTCAGCTGAACAGCCCAAACCTTTTATTTTGGTAGGATTACAAAACGAAACATGCACAAACTGTTTGGCTGAAATTTCAAGTTGTTTCATTAACATTGGAATGAAATGACTGAAATAGGCAAAATAGGCTGAGATGATCCAAACAGACCGGGAAAAAAAAGTTAGGAACATATTCAGTTTTGTTTTATGTTTTTGCTTTCCCCCCGTTTTCCTGTAAACCCATAAATCTAGCTTGTGTGAAAAGGTCTTCTACCCCTCAATGAAATGAAGGGGCTAAAAGAAGAGATTTCAAAATTTTTTAAAATATTATTCTTTATATTCATTTTTAAAAATTTTCTATTTTGGTTTTTAAATAGATCACTGAAATGGCCGAAATGCCAAAACATTCCATCCCAAAGGCAAATTGAAGTGGACTCAAAATGAAATTGATGGCTGGTTTGAACTAATCAACAAGATGGATTAATGCTAGACGAGCTAGGCCCAAGTCCATTGGACCAAGCCCATGAGCTATTGGGTTGACTTGGCCCAAACCCATTGGGTCAGCCCACAAATCCTAATGGGATTAGATAGCTGTTTTCTGTGGGAAGTTGATATTAGTTAGGACTTTTAATTAGTTTCCTATTTGCTTTAGTATTTTGGGTTTTAATCAAATTAGGTATTCTTATTGATTTAGGTATTTGAGTCCTAGTAGAAAGTAGTTCTTTATTTCCTATAAATATGTAAATACCCCTTCTGGGATAGACACCTTTGACTTGATTAATGAATTGAGAATTTGGTGATTTGAGCATTTTCTTGTGATTGTGATTACTCTTGAATCCTTTGGATTCTGCCAAATCCCTGTTGTGGATTTGGTCCTCTTTCATTGTGATCTCTAGGCTACATCATGGATCATGTAAAGAAGAAAGTCAGAAAATTGAAGCATTTTGATAATCTTTAGGTGACTGGATTAAGTAATACTAAAGTTAAAGTGAGAAAACAACTAGAGCCAGTCACTGTCCATTACAAAGAGTGTGAGAGCACCGTAAGTTGGCCAGTCTACTAATAGAGGCTTGCTGGTGTGGAAAAGCTGTAGGATTTCTTTTAGCAATTGTTGGAGGGAATTTGATAATTCGTTGGGCGGCTATGTTGGATGGGAAGATGAAATCACAAATAAAGTTGGGTGGAGGAATGGATGTCCCTGACATGCGGGATGCATGGATGCCATAACAGATTGGATCATGACCTTGGGAGATTATTTCAAGTGGTACAATATGGAAGAAGATGTGTGTTCCGTTTCTAAAGAGGGCATCATTTCAAGCTTACACCAACTCATGCCAAGAAGAGTTGATGGACCTACCCCTTTGGCCTCCTCGAGAAGACTTTGGGGCCATATGAATTTTGGGCCAAGTGGGCCTGAGGCGCAAATCTATCTATGGGTTGGTACATTTAATATGTAGGCTCTGCCACGGGCTACTTTCGTATCTAAATTTCTATACTTGTGTTATCACAAATGTTCTGCTAAAGATTATATTTTTCTTATCTGCAATCTGCTCATTTTTTCTCTTAAAATTTTTTTTTTTGAATGGTATTTTTCTTTAATGTTATGATAAAATAAAATTTTAAGCATCCAATAAAAAAATATATCTTGTAATCCAGAAGAGCAAACAGATTGTAATACCGTGATACCTAAGAGGATTACAACACGCATATATCTTGCCAGCTTACTAGCCAATTCATTGCCTTTATGAAAAAAATCAGAAGGAAAAAGATCATTCCCTAGAAATGAAGTGAATCTTCTCCACCACATCAGCAAGGTGCCAAGGATATTAGATCACTGTTTAACTCGGCTTAATGCAGAAAAGAATCACCCTCAATAATTGTATAAGAGGCTGACATATTTTGTAGTTCCTGGCATCCCATCAACCTTGCATGAACTTGCCTCATCAAAATCTGGTGCTATAATTGGATGCAAATGGCTATAATTGGATGCGAATGTGTTGAATTACTTAATGACATGGGAACCTCCGATTCGCATCATCATATCTTAATTAAACTCCCCATCAAAGTTAAGCTTCAACACTCCATAAGGGGTGGTAAGATAAAACTGTTCTATATAGCTTATATGTTCTCACCATGACTGACATCTGGCGCCAAAAGCCCTTAGAATTCCTTTGTAGTAACAGCCCAAATGAAGCAACTTTTCTTGTAATCTTGGTGATCAGCTTATCAGTTCAACATCGGCACTGGAGTAACTTACTATACCGCCCCAAGGAGCATTTTCTGAACAGTTAAATTCACACCAGCTGCCAAAGAATTTTCTTTTAGAAAATGATAAAAAAAAAACTGCCAATGGTCAAATAAATCGTTTACCGTCTTTGTTAACAACCATTAACATCTCAATAAGATTGAACTGAAAGCCCTTCTGTATCTTCCATCTTCCATGGGAATCGACAGTGTGAATAGAGAATTGATGTACATCTTCATCTTGGAGCAAACTGCACACCCCTTCACTATAATCTGTTGCTGATGATGTGACTTATCGCAAGAATGTACAAAGCCTTCCAGCACAGATAAATGCAACAGATTGTGAAGGAGCTACAATCTTCCAAATTTATTCCCTTCCTCACCCACAGGCCTGGCAGGCTTTCATACAGTGGTTTGGCTGAGGACATTCTTTTGGATCTAGAGACTAAACTCAAACATTCAACCCACTTCTAGCTGTTGAAATGTTTCTAGCAACAGTGGAAAATTCATGAAAGATGTTGGCTTAATTTCAGCTAATGCGCACCTGAAAACAGTGTTCCTGATTCCTTCCCTCCTATCACTTTGTAGTTACCTGCCACAAAGGACCTATCAGTGGCCATTGAACGAGTTCTTGAACCGTGTGCTGAACCTATTACTGCCACACATCAGTCCAATGTATATGCTATCCAGATCAAAATCTACTTGAGAGTCAAAATCATCCTTAATACCGACTACCGAGAACAGATTGCCACAGATCAGATGCTCTATATATATATTCAAAGGTCACACATCTGCTTATGTTTTAGTTATTCAAAGGTAACACATGCAAACAATGCATAAGCAATTTGGAGGAATATGAGAAATCTTGGGGCTTTCCTATCTTTTCCAGAGATGGCATGTATGTCTTTTTCATGTGAATGTTTTTGCAATCCAATATCCTAATGGTTGATGATTATGGTTCTGGTGAAATTGTATCTTATTAATCTGCTACCATTTTTTGCGGCATTACCACTCCAATTTCTTTCAGTAAACTAACATGTTTTTTTTCCCTTTCTTTGCAGTATTTCCTGTATCAGATCCTTCGCGGACTGAAGTACATACATTCTGCAAATGTTCTTCACAGGGACTTAAAGCCAAGCAATCTCCTCTTGAACGCCAACTGTGATTTGAAGATCTGTGATTTTGGTCTTGCTCGTATCACTTCTGAGACTGATTTCATGACAGAGTATGTTGTTACAAGATGGTATCGTGCACCAGAGCTGTTGCTAAATTCATCAGAGTATACTGCAGCAATTGATGTATGGTCTGTAGGCTGCATCTTCATGGAACTGATGGATCGAAAACCTTTGTTTCCTGGGAGAGATCATGTACACCAGTTACGATTGTTAATGGAGGTGAAGTCTATGAGTTCATCATATGTCTTTCCAGTAACTCTATTTCCAAGCATTCTAGTTTTACATCACATGACTTGCAATCATATCCTAATAAGAGTACTTGAGAGTTACCTCTCACACAGGCCGTGATGCTAGGTGTGTCTTACCTCTATGAGAGGCAGCTCTCGCAGAAGGGAATCATGTAGATATCATCATCAGGTCATCATCATCATCATCATCAAGAACGTTGAAACATGAGTTCTATTCTATCATACACGGACTTGCCTAAAAGCATGGCGCACCTACACCTGACAGATATGCACCCGCACCTGATACTTATGCCGATATTTCATTTCTAAGGTATTTGCCCTACTTTCTTGAGGCGTACCCGCACCCGATATGCACCCGTATCAAATACTAATGCCGAGTCTATGTAACATAGGTTCTATTTCAATATTCTTGTCTATCTGGGGTCAAATCTTTGGAGACGTTGTATATCTTTAGATCTACCCTTACTACTTGCATCCATTTCGTCTTCAACCTACCCCATTTTCTTGAGGAGCCATCAACTTATGCAAAAAAACTTGTCCTCACTTGCGCCATTGTTGGCCGGTGTTGGACGTGTCCAAAGCATCTCAGACCCCGATATGCTCCTGAATGTGCTTATTTTTTATTTTATCTTTCTTAGTTTTACCTCATACCCCTCTCAATATTCTCATCTCTGCTACACTCAATTTCTACATGTGTTTTTTCCTAATTTTTTTGCTTACTTGGCTCAGTGACCAAGTGGGAGAGAAGTAAAGCACCCACTAGGGATCGATCCCTGGGTGTGGGAGCCTTTAACCACTAGGACATCCCTAAGTTCTCTTTTTTTCCTTATTAGTTAGCATTCTTCTCTATAGGTTGTAGCTCATCTAATTATTGTCTTGTAAAATTTTTCCTTCAATTTGTTGGTATGTGCCAATCTCAAAGAACTCCATAAGCATGTCTCCACTTCAACAATCTAGCTCTTATCTTATGTTCAACATCCTTTTCAATCTCTCCATCCTTACTAATGATAGAACCAAGGAATTTGAAAGAATATTAATGTATGTGAATATATTTGGCAGTGATCTCATTGACTAAGTTGCCCATGTATATCATGGGCAATATCCTAGTAGGGCCTATATGGGAGGATGGGGATGGGGTAGTTGATGATGGCTCCGCTTTGATACAAGGCCCACCAAATTTTTGATCCTAAATACAAGGCTCATCATTTAGAGGTCCTTGGAAAATGCAATTCCTATTCAATGAAATCAGCCTTTTGGTATTTGAGATGCATGTCATGTTTCAGCATATTAGCATATTTGCAAATGGTATAACGGATTCTATCTAAAGCAAGGGGTTGATCTTTGATGTAATCTAAGTGCTCTTATAATGTAGATGGGTTGGGTTCATGGCTGGTACATGTCTCTTGTACCAGATCACCTATAAGCTGTCTTTATGTATGCTTTTATATTTCTTGTATTTGTCTTCATTTCAATAAATTTTGTTGTTACTGATAAAAAAAAAATTCTGATCCTAAAATTACATGATGATCAGCCTCTCAAAATCATTGGTTCAAAAAGTTCAAATCTCTACTCCATGGTGACAACAGTCTGTATGGGCATCAAAATGGGCTTGGTGGCAATTATAAAAAAAAGAGGAAAGGGGAAAGGGGAGGGGGGGGGGTGGGGGTGGGGTGGCGCTGCGTCTGGATCAATGGGGCCATTAGAGTGGGCCTCTCAAGAGTTATTGACCTATGGTGATCATACCCAGGTGCTCATCATGTGTGTGGTGGAGTTCTACAAAATGCCCTAATTTTGGAACCCTTTTTTTTGTTTTTTTGTAGGTGTGTGGCCCAAGACCTTTAATCAATCGGATCCTTTCACTCACTATCCCTATACCTCCCCACCAATACATTGGCAGAAGCCCAAATTTTACATTGTTCCAAACATTGTTCACTGTTGAGTTCTATTACAAACAAATTGCATGGTGTATGGCCATTAAAATTTTGAGGACTTAAAATGATCATTGGTCTAGTTGATATCTCATATTCTCCTCATCTACGTCCTAACCTTTTAGTCACTTGGCCTCCCTTGAACGTCATGCATCCAGGTGGACCTCACTCATTCCCATATCTCTATGTGTTTTCCCATATATCTATTTGTTTATGTGATTATTTGCAGTTTTGGTCTAGTGCATCTGTATACAAAGGCCTTGCGAACTCACCTGTGGGGCCCACCTGGGTCTTGCCAGTAATGGGGAGAGGTGGGGACATTGAAAGATCTCAATGCAACCTAGGGGAATGAGGAATGTCATTCCTATCAGATCATCCTAAGCCCTTATTCTATGGCCCTCAAATTAGTTGTTTTAAAAGGCACCATTTTTTTGGCTTTCAATCCAGTTATGCGTAATGGTGAAATGAGTATCAAATTTGGGTTGTGGCGATTTTGGGTGAGTGTGTGAGAGAGGCAACTTGATCATAGGTGGGCCAGGCAGCCCATAAAATAGGGTGGACACACAATGTTATTCATCATATTAAGTTTGCTTTAGTAAATACCTAGTCAATTGTCATAATGAGCAACTATTGTTAACACTGCAGATGATAGGTACGCCAACTGAGGCTGATTTGGGATCTGTAAACGAAAATGCGAAAAGATACATTCGGCAGCTTCCTCGTCACGCTGGGCAGTCCTTTGCAGAGAAGTTTCCCAATGTTCATCCTCAAGCTATAGATCTTGTTGAGAAGATGTTGACATTTGATCCTAGACGGAGAATTACTGGTAAAGTTCTTCACTATCTTCATTTCTTGGTAGCTTAAATTATTTTTGAATACACTAAAAATACCTGTCTAACATTTAATATGGTAGAAACTGAGAGAGATATCTGTCATACATTGAACACAGATAGAAACAGCTGCAAAAGTAAACTATCCACATGCAAATTGAGGTTTTATACTTGGATTTCCTGCAAAACTAACCAATACCTATCGTAGAATATTCTGCAAAAGTAATCAATTAAATGTGGAGTCTCTATGCTTGGGTTTTGGAGTTCTTTTTAACTTGACTTGGGAGCATGTTTTTTCTGTGATATAGTGTTGTTCACCTTTAAAGTGATGGGCCCCACTGTAGATAGTTTATGCTCCAAAATGACCCTTGATTAGAAGATCCCAGCCATGAGCCATATTATTTGGCCTTTTCCCCATTTAGTGTTGACTTGCTGCAGTTCGATTGCTATCTACTCTACATGCTGTTCGTTGAAGGGTTAGGATTTCCCACTGGGAAGATTTTTCTCGGCCATGAGCACTCATTGGTGGGCCATGTTAAATCACTTGTCTGAATCATTAAGCCATTAACCATTTTTTTAACTCAAAGTTGCCATTATTATTTCTCTTAGACTGGTGCTTTTCATCGGTGACCTCTGTGATGGAGATCCACAGTATCAGTGTGTGGTCTAGCTGTGGTTGGAAAATTTGGAATTAACTTGAAGATTCTATTTTCTGAAGAAAAGCTTTCCATTCAGTAGGACTTTTGAAGCATCATATGATGCTTGAGCTAAATATTTGTACACTCCTCCTGTAAAGCCCTTGTGTTGCAGTGCTGTCTAGAAGGAAAAGAAAGGATGAATAGTTCTGCATGGTATCCTTGAGTTTGTAGATGTGGGGCCAATAGGAAGTGATTAACCTCAGTAATGGATTGGAAATCTTTTGGGACATATAATCCTCAGTATTCATTGTTCAAACTTTTCTTTCTCGTTTTGGTGTAGATTACAGCTTGTTGCTGTGTCCCATTGACCCTCAGTTTGGAGGCTGTTGCTTAATGAAATACAAACTTTGTAGCCTTCCAAAAGGGGTGAAAAAGAGAAAAAATCAATTTGGATGCTGCTAGTCAAAAGCTGGGGATTTTTGGGTAGGTGAATTGTTGTATGACTTATACACCATGAGGCTCATACAATGTTCCCTAAAATGGTTTGGATCAACAAACTATGGGCCTCATATTTACAAATTCAAGGCTTAACAGTACCATGTCATTCCTTTGTCTGGTATGGGTACTGCAGGCATATTTAAGTATTGGGCTGGTAGTTGTCAATTCTGTTTCGGTCGCCATTTCGGTCTGGCCTTTGTAATGAAATATTTTGGTGTTTTGGAATTTCAGCAAAACTTTTCGAAGTAACTTTTCAGATAAATAAAAAATAGAAAAATAATAACTATATAAAGAATAATAAAATAATAAAATAAAAATTATACATTTAATTCATTCTAGTAAAACAATATTTAAATCAGATTTGCATAATGAACAATCAACTACAGTGAACATAGCATTAATTGGAAATGCTCATTCTAATATCATCTGTATTCAGCTTACAACTATCAACCACATCAATTTAAACAACTAGATTTATAAAGTGCACATTAATTCATTCATGATATGGAAAAGAAAGAACTGTTCAAAACATAATGAACAACCAATCAAACCCACATGTAACCAAAAACCTGCACTGCATCACCCACTTTCACAGCCCCATCCAAACTAAGCCCCACCTTTTTCCCATCACAGACCCACTCCCAAATACTCCCAAACACTTTCTTAGCGAAACAGACAGAACTGAAAGGTCCCAAAACGAGTTGTGACTTATGACCCCCTTTCTTAACCAAACACCCACCTTCTTCCTGGGTTCTCCAACTCAAATACCCACCTTTGATCTCTAAGAAGTAGAAGAAAAAGAAAAAGAAATGAAGAAGAGAAAGATGGAGAAAGTACCAGGCACTAGCAACTCCGTGTGATGAATCCAGCTGTCTGATCAGCTCTGAGCTCCAGAGATGGCCCCAGCCAGCTCTGACGGTGATGGCTCCAACAGCTAGGGCTTTAGAAGATGTCGATTTGGGCAAGTGCACATCAATTTGGGCGAGAGCTTTAATAAAGGAACTGAATTTTTCAGTTTGCCTGCTCTTGTTTAATTTTTTAAAGAAAAGCTCCAAGAGTCAAAAGATATAATCATTTCGGTATTTTCAGTCAAATTTTGGCTGAAAAATCAAATTTCATCCGGTATGGACTGAAAAGTTAACTGAAAATTTTTAGACCCCATTTCGTTTTGGCTGAATGGCCGAAACAAAAAGTTTCAGCCATTTTGGACAAAACAAAATGGAATTGACAACAATATTTGGGCATCATAGATAATGGCATTAGACAATCTGTTTTAAAAGGTATTTATTTAATTGATGTGAAGGAAGAATTACCCTAGGACTTTAAAGTGTAATGCCCTTGGAAACTATGATGCACGGAACTTTCAAAATGAGCAACATATCGTGTCATGTTGAATATGATACTTCACTTTTTATGTGTAAAATTCATGTCCTTGCTTTGGTTTTTTTTTTTTCTTTAAATATTGGTTCCTACAACTATTATTTTTTTAAGAATGGCCCCACAAAGGCAAATTTCTTAGTTCTGCCCCTGGTCTCTGGAATCCACTTGACTTGTTTGTTGTATATTTAAGAGAAGATTAATTGAATATTTAATGGTAAGGATCTATTTTTTCCCCCTGAAGAAACGAATGCATGATTATCTAGTCCATTATGCTCTTCGGATATGATTGAAACTTAAAACAGCATCAGTACTGTTACTGGTTTTCTGCCTTCTCTGGCCTAAATCAATACCAGCAGCAGGCAGAGCACTGGTAATGATTTTGGGATTGCATAGCAGAAATGCTGGAAGTCTGTCAGGTCCTTTATTTGGTGTTGGCCTAGTTGCTTGGGGGACCACAATCATCCTTGCTTCTAAAATGTTCAATTGACACACTCGTGATATGAGGTACATTGGAGAAAACCTCCCTCTATGGTGTTTGTTTTAAGAATTCTCTCAATTTAATCACTATGTTCCCATGATCCCTTCCCTTCTTTCTAGTCTCACTTTATTCTTTTGGTTTTATTTCTTTTGCAGTCGAGGACGCACTAGCACATCCCTACCTGACAACCCTGCATGATATTAGTGATGAGCCTGTCTGCACGATGCCCTTCAGCTTCGACTTTGAGCAACACGCGTTGTCTGAGGAGGAGATGAAGGAATTGATCTACCGGGAGGCGCTGGCCTTCAATCCCGAGTATCAGCAGTAATGTTTCAAATACTTATATTTATTTTCACCCTCTCCTTTGTCTTCTGAATTGGCATATGGATTGTGTATCTCGTGGAACTCGATTTTTCCCTGTAAATATTTCCATCTGGGAATGTGTCGAGGAAATTCTGCAATTGTCTGGTTCTGAGGGCGTGGACACTTGGGGATTATTTGGAAGATTCAAGGGTGTGATTGATTGTTGTATGGGTGTATGATAGGTGCTTGCTTCTCAAGGCCTATTGATTTGATCAAATATTTAACGAGACCTTTTCACATTTGCATTGGAACCTGTGTATGCTGTGCTTCTTCCTTCCAAAACCTAGGGATAGGTTGGTACTGTTTTTGCATGTCTCTCTAATGCCATACGTTGCATTGGTGATGGAGACCTTTTCTGGGATGTGAATGGTTCTGGTCCATGGATTTCGACCCAGGAACATGGAACCGGACCTCTGGACACCTGCAATCAATACAGGGAGGTAAGCAGATCAGATAAGGAGGCTAATGTTACATAGACTCGGCATGTGTGCAGTTTGGGAATGTTCAGGTCGGACGAGCGGTCCAATGGGTCTCTGGATACAGATCGAGATGATCTGGATCTGTCTGATTTATGGTCGGTTTCACTAATTGTGGATCTGAATTTAACACTAATTAAAACACTGAAGATGTGATTTCAATCCTGATACAGCCCATAGATGGACCCATAAATTGGCCTACGTCCAGTATTGTTTACAGTTTAGGATCCCAAATGGGACTGGTCCGAGATGGATACATGAAGTATTTGGATTTGGTATTATTTTTAGAATATGGTTCCAGATCCAGTACACTACGTATCAGATGAATTTGGATCAGTGGGAAAGCAAAAAAAAGACCCGGTTCTGGATCCGGATAAGAAAATAGTATTTAGTTCCAGTTTCAACTCTACTTCCAATTCGGAAATTAGGGCTTGAAACATTATCCTATATATGCTTTTAGTAATGAGTCTGGCACATGTTTATCAGACCCTAAACTGAATCCCGATCTGTTTACTCAGAAACTTGTATATCTATTTTCAACCATATTAACAGGAACTTGCAAATCTTTTAAACAAGTTTTATCATAAGGACATTGACCTCTAGCTTACTTACATTTATGGATTTTCTCTCTCCGTTTTCAAATTTTAAATATTTCCCCACACCTACAATTAGGATGTTTTGGGACTAAAATGCCCTCTAGCGATCCTATCTCCCACTTGATTCCTACTATACAATTCTTCCGAACTACATCAACAAATGGATTTTATATCTCAATTTTTTCCCACCATTGGTCTTGGGCCTTAATATCTAACACCATATGATGGCCAACCAAACTTATTTTAGTCCACCTCTTATTTAAGTCTATTTTGACTATTGGTATTTTACATTCAAATAATCATATCATTTTTGGTCCACCCTTGTTCTTGCGAAAATTAGAATTTTTGATAAGGAGGAAAAAACCATTTCTAAAGGTACGCTATGAGGAAAAATCTCTAAAATAAGTGATTTATACTCTGATGATCTAGCCTCATTAATTACTAATTCCTTATCTTGAAGTTTAATAATATGTTTGTTTGCATGCATATAATTATTAAAAAAATCAAAGAAACCTACTTTACCTTGAGTTCCATATCATGAAAATAAAATTGGATACTTTTATTTTCATAAAATTGGATTCCTAAAAATATTGTTCTTATCTTTTGTTTAAAAAGAATTAAAATAAAATTATAAAGTTAGTGGCCATTTCTTTGATTTGAAAATTAAGGTCAATTTTAAATTTAATGTTTATTGTAACATGAGATAACTGGCAAACTACTCTATTCAAAATCTATTGAATTTTTTAAAGAACTGCCAGACAACAACAATACCGCAATATTGTAGTATTGTAATATTTATATTCTCCTCGTATTTAAATATAGAAATATTATATATATACACAAATAGGCCTTAAGATCTACAAGAAAATTAGAAAATGCATGTTAGATCACCATTCTTCAATTACATGATAACATTATACATTTTTTTTATTTTCATCTAAACACTATACACCGATGTATTTTCAGCTCCACGAATGGAACAATATTAGTTTGTTAAAATGCTAAACCCATTCACACCCATTGACACCCATTCACAAAATACATCTTTCTTATGCCATAGCTCGTAGTATGGGTATGGGGAAATAATTAAACTTTAGGAAGGAGGAGAGAAAAATTATCTCTAGACATAAGCTACAGGGAAAAACCTCTAAACTAAAATAAGTGATTTCTACTGGTCTTATTAATTAGTAAAGTTTTACCTTTCACCAATTGATGATTTCGATTCTACCTATTTACACTAGGAAGAAGAAACTTGAAGCATTGGATGAGAAAATATGCCCTTTAAAACAGTTAAAACTGAGGGCTATGATCAAGGGGTTAGATTGATATATAGAAGTTGGTGTTTTTCAGAGCACTAGTTCTCATTGAGATTGCTCCATCTTCAACATCCCCCATAATTGGCATGGCCTCGTGTGGATGCCACCAACCAACATCAACCAAGGATGAGTTGGAGGATGAAAATTAATATCCAAACCGGCTGGCCCATATATGAAATGTCGAGTCGACGTGTTGTCCTAAGTAATTCCGTGTAGTGTCAAATCAACCGTCTAGATTTGGATCAATGTAAAAAATTCAAGTGACGTGTCAGATAATGGGATTTATTAGGTGGGGTTCCAGGTGAGGCCCTTTCATCATATGGTGATGGGAGCATTTGCCATATAAATATACCCACTATTGTAAGCATTGGCTATGGGGCCTGCCAGGGTCGTCTCAATAAAAGGAGAGGTAGGGGATCGAAAAATCTAAATGGGAGGAGTATACCAAATATCAACTGTGTATGACCATTGTTTGTTCTTGGAGGTTGGGGCTTTGAACTGATCAATTACATTAGGGCTATAGGGGATATACCCGGGTTCCCTTACGCTTAAAGGTATTAGTTCAGCCCAGTGGGTTGGGACACCTTTTGTGAGAGAAAAAAAAAAAAAAAAACCCATGGAGCCATTGATATATGATGTACAAAAAGGATATTATTTATTAGTAGGATTATGATATGATATTAAGCTGATTGGCGGTGGCCCCCAATGAAATTGAAAGAGAGACGTTCAAAAAAAAAAAAAAAAAAAAACCATTTCGCCCTAAGTTTACCCGGTTGAATAACCGACTTACTTGTACTTGAAGACAACAAACCTATTTATATGTAACTTAACCCACTCTTTCTCCCACCCACCCCACTTTCCATCATTCTCTTCGCTTGCGCGCGCTCTCTCTCTCTCTCCTGTTCTCTGCTCTCTCTCACTCCTCCTGTTCTCTGCTCTCTCTCTCTGAAAGGAAACAACGCTTCTTCGTCTCACATTGCTTACGAGAAGGAGGGCTCTTAAATTTCTCTTAGAGTACTGATTACTGCATTCGATTTCTGTTATTGCCTTTTCTTTTTACAGGGTTTCTCTTTCTGTTCTTTTAGGTTTTGTGCTTTTGTTTCCGTTTGTGGTTTTTGTGTGCTGCTAACTTCATGGATGCAGGAACTGTCTCTTCTTCTTCTTCTTCTTCGTCTTCTTCATCATTTATTTCTTCAAACGAGACCGAGACCGAGACCAAGACCAAGCAATCTCGTCATACCCAATACCAAGACCATCGCGGGCCTCAAGCTGACACCATTCTAGAGCAAGAGAAAATTTGGTAAGAGCTACTGGAAAGTTCTTTTTAGATGTGGCCATTTCATCACATAAGGCAAACTCTCAATATTTTACCACTATGTTAGATGCAACGGTGGAGCATGGTCTCGGGATAAAAGCACCCACCCCATATCAAATTGGTCATCTCTGTGTTAGAAAAGAATATGAGGAGTTACAGCTTTGGATGGAGACTTTTAGGAGGATTTGGAAAGAAAGAGGTTGCACATTAATGTGTAATAGGTGGACGACCGTCACAAAATATCATCTCTTGAATTTTCTAGTTTATTGCCCTTTGAAAACAGTTTTTATCAAATCAGTTAATGCAACTGATCATGTTCAAGATGCTAGATACATCAATAAGTTGTTTAATGAAATGAGTAATGATATTAGGGCAGATTGTGTAATTCAAGTTGTCATCGATAATGCAGCAAATATGAAGAAAGCAGGAATAATGCTTATGCAATAGAGGGCAAATATTTTTTGGTCATCATGTGTAGCACATTGCATAGACTTGATGCTTGAAGAAATTGCAAAAGGAAAAATCATGAAACAAGTGATTGAAAAGATGCAGAAAATCACTAATTCTACCAGTCTGATAGACTTGTTTCAATAATGAAGAAGTTTACAAATAATCATGAACTTCTACAACCTGGCATTACTCGATTGGCCACCTACTTTATAGCCATCGAGAGTGTTTACAAGTATAGAGGAAGGCTTCTTTAACTCATCAAATCAGATGAATGGGTGAAGTTTCTAAGTGGGGAAAATGGCCAACTCCCCTAGTAGAAGAAGTATGCAAAACCAATGAATCTAATAAGATTTGGCCTTATGTTAAAAATTGCTTAAATATTCTTGAGTCTCTAATAAAAGTTCTTCGATTGGTTGATAGTGATGATAAGCTAACTATAGGCTTCTTACATGAGGCCATGAAAAGAACAAAGATGGCTATTAAAGTAAATTGTAGATATTATACCAAACATTGGAAGATCATTGCCGATCGTTGGGAGTGTCAATTTCATCATGGCTTAGACACTGCTGGTAAGTGGAGACTGATTTTTTGTTGACTTTATTGTTGTATTAAATTGTTTTTAACACATTATTCACTTAAATTTTTGTATTTAATAGGTTACTTTCTCAATCCACAATTTCGATATGAATCTTTGGATCGAAATATAACTAATGAAATTCAAGTGGGGATGAAAAATGTTATTGAAAGATTAGCAAATGACACCGACGAGGCTATTAAGGCAACAAACCAAGTAAGTAAATTAAAAAGTAGAGATCTTAAATGATGTCTTTTGTCTTCTTCAATTTAATCTATATCATTATTTATTCATAATAATTAATAATTCTTTTTCTTTTTTAATATCATTATATTGATGTATAAAATAAAGGTATGGAAAGTTTTGGCACCACCATTGCTCGAAAAGCTGTAACGCAGACATATCCTGGTAAAGATTGTAAAATATAAATAGTAAATTATATTTTCATTATTCAAAAATTTAAAATTTGAATGTTTAATCTTATTTTCTTTTATTTTCAATTGAATGGTGTTTGAATTATGGGGAGATTGATCCAGCATTAAGGACGATTACAATTAAAGTTCTTAGTCAAACTACACATTGTCAAACTATGAAAGAAATTGGAGCACCTCTGCTTTTATCCATACAAAAGTAAGAAATAAAATCACGACAGACAATTTGAACAAATTGGCCTACATCCATTATAACCTCAAGCTCCGCAGTCGGAATCGAAAAAGAAGAGCATTTGAGGATCAACAAGGTTACTTCTGCCCAATTAATTTAGACTATATTTTTTTTGGCAGAAGATGATTTGTTAGGTGAGTAGCTAAAGGAGGTAGAAAAGCCATTATTAGATAAAGATCCAGAGCCGATAGATATGGTTGAAGACTTGACTGGGAAAAAGTTTGAGCGAATGAAAGCCATTGAAAGATTACAAGAGATTAATTTAACACAGCAATAGAAGGGTACTATAGTTGATCCTACAGAAGCAAGAGGAAAGGAGGTGGGTGAGGAGAGTGAGTCGAGTATCTCTACATCTTCCTCATTAGCAGGAATTCCTCCTGATTCTCCTGGGACTGGTGGTTACTATGGAGAAAATGAGCCACCAATATATGAGACAGTTGAGCATTTCCTGGTGTTACAGACTTAAATCCCCATCATGCTTATGTAAGATAGATCTTACGAACTGAGATAGAGATTGATAGTATCATTGATCAAGGAGGGGGGGAAGGTACTTCTGCGGGTAATGTTAGACAACAACAGGCTATGGATGGATACAACCCTTATTGGCCAACGTAGCTACCTCTAGTTCCACTGTCACAAGTATCGTGATATGAGGAAGAAATGATCCAACGTAAGCCCCAACAAGCTATTTTTGTTCCTCATAAATTTTTTAATTTAAATTTAGGCCCTCAGTCATCTCAATTTACTGAGGATAGTTTATCATACTATGAAGGGATTTTCGCTCCTCAGCAATAATATCAATATAGCCAAGGATATGGGAATGCAATGGAAGAGTTTGGATCATATTATTATAACTCATAACAAAGAAGAATAAATGATGATGACGATGATATCGAGCCTGAGCGACACTCTACTTGGAATTAGGGTGTGCATTCATTCTCTTCAATTGCTTTATGATTTATTTTACTGTCGTTATGCCATATGCTATGTTAATGTTCATGTTCTTGAATTTCACAACTTGCTTGATAATTAAGTGATGAATTGATTATTAATGAATGATGACTGATAAATCATAATATAAGTATATAGTTGTTGACCCATAAAAAAATTACAAATATTGCAGTAAAGACATTACAAGCAAATTTCAAACCAACGATACATAAACGTTGAAATTGTGGAATGGCAAGTCAAGCACTGCATCCACATATTCAGAGTTGGTATAAATGCAGCATTTCAAACTTTAGAGTTAGTGGACTTCGTTTCGTCACTCAACTCACCAAATACCAAATTTAGGGTTCATTGGCTCAAAAACTAAGGGTCACTGAACACACTCAAGGTTCTAGATTACCAAAGTGTATGAAAGTCATATGGCAACTCTAAAGCATCTTGGGAATAATGTTTCAAAGTTTCAAAGCATTTAGACTTCATCTCAGCTCAAACCAAGGTTCAGTGACTGTTTGCCAGCTCCTTGAGAGTCACTATGGAAATTGACACTGCTACATATCGAAGCAAGCTCAAACTCGGCGGAATGCCTTCAAATACATTTAAAGGCTATACTTTAAAGTTTCAGAGCATTTGGATATCATTTGGATCCAAACTCAATCTAGATGGTTATCTACTATGCTCGTGGGGTCATTGTGCAAAGTGACACCTCGTGAAGATCAACTTAGCTGAAACTCTTGGAGGAAACTCAAATTATGCTCAAGGGAGGTTCTGCAAAATTTCAAGTCAAACGGACATCAATTGACCCAAAATCTATATACGTGTCAACTTTGGGTCAGTGACCCTCAAACCATGGGGACATTGACCAAAGCCCTACTTTCTGAAATCCAAAATCCATAAAAATTAGGCACAAAGCTTCAGTCATGCTCCAAAGACGTGCTACAAATTTTCAAGTCAAACAGATTTTGTCTGATCCCACTTCCACTGCATGTCAGCTCAAAAGTCAATGACCCTCGAACCATGGAGGTCACTGATCAAAATCCTACTCCAGGAGGGCAAAGCTGACGGAATTTGGAACAGGGATTCAAAATATGTTCAAAGTTAGTTCCTCAAAGTTTCAAGTCAATTGAACACCGCTCAGGTAGAAAACAAGCTTACTGCCCACAGTGTAAGGTGAATATTGATTTAGAATATACAATATGTGAGTCACTGCTGGAAATCTTACTTCCATAAATCTAACTTGCATGAAATTTGGATGAACACTCCAAAATACCCCTGACATCAGTCCCTTCAAGTTTCAAACCAAAACGAGGTCATTTGGGCTTCAAACAGCTGAAACAATGCCCCATTTTTATGAAAAGTCAATAGGGGAGTTGACTAACTTCAGAAGGTCAAAACGGGCTGAAACTTCTATGGCACACTCAAAGTAGTGTCAAGAAATATCCGTCTAAGTTCTGTGAAGATCAGACATCGTTCGTGCTCCAAACAGGTGAAAACAGGTTGCATACACAAAAGTCAAAAAATGGGCCTAAGCAGTGACTGCGGCTGCGGTCACTGACTTCCATCAAGCAGTTTTTGTGGTTTCAGGCAGTTTCCCCCACCTCTTTTCTAAATTAAAACTCTCATAATCTCCCTTTAACCTCTTGTAACTCCCTAAAACCACCTGGGTAGTCTATAAAAAGGATTACATTTCAAAAGAAATGGAGATGAAGGAATACACAGAGAAAAGGCAAGAGAATTCCTACAAAAAGCTTCAAGCAAAGCATCCTCAAGCACTCCAACCCACTTTTTCTTCTTCTTCTCAGTCACTCAAGGTGAGAAATGATTCAGAGAAGGAAGGGGAGTATGGGTATTATTTAGAAGAAAGCTATGGCAAATCTTCAAAAGATGACATCGTTTCCTTTGTTTTTCTCACTTAGGGGGTTTTCTAGCTATCATAGAAGTTGTGAACAAGCCTCTTTAGGCTTCATTCTGTCCTTTGAAAATTATAAGTTCAGAATGACACAACTTTGGCTTCATACAGCACTCTTTTCGGACTTGTACAAAAAATGATCCATAAATAATAGTGATGATCAACAAAAGTTTCGATCAATTCCATGGTTGAATTTAATCCTCTCGATGGTCATTCAACACCCTATAGATAAAAAAAAAGTAAGTTTTAGCACTTTGGAGAAGTTACAGAAACGAAATAGTGCAATTCATAAGGCAAAACAGTGGCCTTACGGTCATTGGCAAGGGGCTAGTGATTGTGACCCACAGTCACTCCCCAATTTTTCTTCTTTTTTTTTCATTTTTTCTACTCTTTGTACACTTTCTTGTATTTTCCAAATTTGGATCACATCTGAGATTTGAGGGAAGGGTTGTAAACTTTTCAAAACTATGTAAACAACCTGCATTACCGCGGTCAGAGCATTTGAACCCATGTAAACTAAAGGGAAGTTAATAATGAACTGTAGTTAATTCATATTCTTCTTAAACGCTTGAAGTGCGTGAATGTTGGACTCGAATCTATTATACATTTTCACCCCATTTTTTCAAGCGCGATCAATAGTTATATACTATATAAGATACAAGACTACAAGTACAATACAGCCACTATATATAACTTATAAATAAGCTGTATTCTCTAATATTTTACACTAATAGATAGTACATATTTCATAAGTAATAATTATGGTTCTTACAAAAAAAAAAAAAATACAATTTCAAATAAGATAGCGATACAAGATATTATAACTTAGGGGGACCGATATTTTGATTTATACTTGTTACTAATGAAAAAAAAAACATTGTTTTCCAACCTTTTCTAATATTTTGGATTTTCTGGAAATTTTTAAAATTTTTTTGGATTAAAAAAAATTCACACCGCTACGGACCGTGAACTGCGACTGATACCGATACTGTATCGGTTTTTTGGACTAACCGCAATACCGCGATTTTCATCCATGATTCATACTACATAATTCTTCCCAAACTACATCTACAAACAGATTTTATATTTCAATTTTTTCCCACCCTTGGTCTTGGGCCTTAATATCTAACACCATATGATGCCCAACAAAACTTATATTCGTCCACCTCTTATTTAAATCTATTTTGACCGTTGGGATTTTACATTCAAATAATTATATCATTTTTTGTCCACCCTTCGTCTTGGGAAAATTAGAATTTTTGGTGAGAAGGAGGGAAAAACCATTTCTAATAATAAGCTATAAGGAAAAATCTTTAAAATAAGTGCTTTACACTCTAATGATCTAGCCTCACTAATTACTAATTCCTTATCGTGAAGTTTAATAATATGTTTGTTTGCATTCATATAATTATTAAAAAAAATCAAAGAAACCTACTTTACCCTGAGTTCTATATCATGAAAATAAAATTGGATACTTTTATTTTCATAAAATTGGATTCCTAAAAAATATTGTTCTTATCTTTTTTTTAAAAAAAATTAAAATAAAATTATAAAGTTATTGGCCATTTCTTTGATTTGAAAATTAAGGGCAATTTTAAATTTAATGTTTATTATAATATGAGATAATTGGCAAACTACTCAATTCAAAATCTATTGAATTTTTTAAAGAACTGCCAAACAACAACAATACCGCGATATTGTAGTGTTGTAATATTTATATTCTTCTCGTATTTAAATATAGAAATATTATATATATATATACAAACAAGCCTTAAGATCTACAAGAAAATAAGAAAATGCATGTTAGCTTACCATTCTTCAATTACATGATAACATTATATATTTTTTTATTTTCATCTGAACACATATACACCGATGTATTTTCAGCTCCACGAATGGAACAATATAAGTTTGTCAAAATGCTAAACCCATTGACACCCATTCTCAAAATAAATTTTTCTTATACCATAGCTCACGGGATGGCTATGGGGAAATAATTAAACTTTAGGAAGGATGCGAGAAAAGTCATCTCTAGACGTAAGCTACGGGAAAAAACCTCTAAACTAAAATAAGTAATTTCTACTCTAATGATTTGGTCTCATTAATTAGTAAAGTTTTACCTTTCACCAATTGATGATTTCGATTCTACCTATTTACGCTAAGAAGAAGAAACATAAAGCATTGGATGAGAAAATATGCCCTTTAAAACAGTTAAAATTGAGGGCTATGATCAAGGGGTTAGATTGATCTATAGAAGTTGGTGTTTTTCATAGCACTAGTTCTCACTGAGATTGTTCCATCTCCAGCACCTCCATAATTGGCATAGCCGCACATGGACACCACCAACCAACACCAACCAAGGATGAGTTCGAGTGTGGAAATTTCCAAATCGGTTGGCCCATATATGAAACGTCAAGTTGATGTGTCGTCCTAAGTAACTCCACGTAATGTCAAATCAACCATCCAGTCCATTTGGATCACTGTAAAAAATTCAAGTGACGTGTCTGGTAATGAAATTTATTAGGTGGGGTTCCAGGTGAGTCCCTTGCATGTGACGATAATGGGAGCATTTGCCATATAAATATGCACACTATTGTGAGCATTGGCTATGGGGCCTGCGGTCGTGTCAATCAAACGGGAGGTGTGGGATCGAAAAATCTAAATGGGAGGGGTATATCAAATATCAGCTTTGTACGATCACAGTTTGTTCTTGGAGGTTGTGGATTTAAATTGATCAACTACATGAGCCTACAGGGGATGTACCCAGTGTTTTTAAAGGGCCCGTCTGTTAATTTTCCCTCATTGTAAAGTTAAAGTCATCTTTCATTTCAAAACACAACAACCTAACAAGTCAAATCAAAATACCACATTTCAAAAAAATTCTTCTATCTTTTTACACAAAAAAGTCAAAAAGTTACTTTCTCATCCTACTTAACTGACAAAAAATATCTACTTTTAACATAAAAAGCTAAAAAATTACATTCTCTCTTCACTAAAAAATAAAATCTCATTATTGAATTGATTTAACACCTCTTATTTTTTTTGTCTCTTAAAATGATCATTCACCTCATTTCATTCTACTGGTTAAATTAACAAACAAGCCCAAAATGATTAGTTCGGCCCAGAGGGCTGGGACGCCCTTTGTTAGAAAAAAAAAAACCCATGGAGCCATTGATATATGATGTACAAAAAGGATATTATTTATTATTAGGATTATGATATGATATTAAGCTGATTGGCGGTGGCCCCCAATGAAATTGAAAGAGAGACGTTCAAAAAAAAAAAAAAAAAAAACATTTCGCCCTAAGTTTACCCGGTTGAATAACCGACTTACTTGTACTTGAAGACAACAAACCTATTTATATGTAACTTAACCCACTGTTTCTCCCACCCACCCCACTTTCCATCATTCTCTTCGCTTGCGCGCGCTCTCTCTGACTCCTGTTCTCTGCTCTCTGCGCTCTCTCTCTCTCTGAAAGGAAACAACGCTCCTTCGTCTCACATTGCTTGCGAGAAGGAGGGCTCTTAAATTTCTCTTAGAGTACTGATTACTGCATTCGATTTCTGTTATTGCCTTTTCTTTTTACAGGGTTTCTCTTTCTGTTCTTTTAGGTTTTGTGCTTTTGTTTCCGTTTGTGGTTTTTGTGTGCTGCTAACTTCATGGATGCAGGAACTGTCTCTTCTTCTTCTTCTTCTTCTTCTTCTTCGTCTTCTTCATCATTTATTTCTTCAAACGAGACCGAGACCAAGACCAAGACCAAGCAATCTCGTCATACCCAATACCAAGACCATCGCGGGCCTCAAGCTGACACCACTCAAGAGCACCACCATCGTCGTCGTTATTATGTATGTTCATTGACCATTCCATTGCAATTCTTTTCATTTTTATTTCTAGGGTTTCTGGCTTTTTTCTTTCTTTCTCTGTATTCTTTGTCCTTCTGTAATGTAACGTGTGCTTTGATTTCTAGGGTTTTGGATTTTTACTTCTAGGGTCTTTTTTGTTGATTCACAGGGCGATAGATTCATCCCAGCCAGATCTTGCATCGATTTCGGCATGGCCCATTGCTTGCTAGTGAATGCCAGGAAAGGAAAAGAGAAGAAGAAAGTCGCTTCTCCATCGAAAGATGCTTATAGGAAGCATCTTGCAGAAGCTACCATGATGGATCGAACCCGAATTCTATCTTTTTGGAGCAAACCCCCCACACCCATCAATGGAAAGTTCCAAGAAAATGATCTTGCCAGTCCGGATGAATCATACCAGTCCCAACAACAAAGATACATTCCTAAGGTTTCTTCAATTGGCTTTTTATTCTGGGATTCATGGGTTGACTTTATTATTTTCACTTTCTTCCCTTTGCTGATTTGATTTGACTGCTTCTTTTCCCTTGATTCTATTGCAGTCTGCAGATAGGTCACTGGATGCTCCCGGCCTTATAGATGACTACTATCTGAGTTTGCTTGATTGGAGCACTAGGAACATTGTGGCAATCGCTCTGGGAAACACAGTGTATCTATGGAATGAGTCAAATCAGTCATGCTCGGAGCTCTTCAGCGTGGATGAAGATAATGGACCTGTAACGAGTGTAAGTTGGGCTCCCGGTGGACAACATATTGCTGTGGGTTTGAATAGTTCTGCTGTGGATCTCTGGGACACCACTGCCAATAGAAAGGTGACCGTTTCTTTGCCTTGAATCATATGCTTCTATTTTTACCTATCCTTCACCTACTAAATTTATTTGATTTCTCTTATTTATGTTTGACCCTTTATTTGAATTCAATTTTTCTTCTTTTATATTTTTATCTTCTGATTGAATGAATTTGTTCCTGCAGTTAAGAACCTTGCACGGCGGGCATCAAGGTCATGTGGGCTCACTTTCTTGGAATGATCATATTCTCACAACGGGAGGTTTTGACTCCATGATAATCAACAATGATGTGAGAGTGAGATCCCACGCAGTCCAAGTCTACAGAGGCCACCGTCAAGAGGTGTGTGGGCTAAAATGGTCCAACAGTGGACAACATTTGGCGAGTGGGGGGAATGATAATCTCCTCTACATATGGGATAAGTCAATGGCCTCATCAAATCCTACAGCCCGATGGCTTCATAAATTTGATCATCATAAGGCTGCAGTGAAAGCGCTTGCTTGGTGTCCGATCCAAACCAACCTACTTGCTTCTGGTGGTGGTAATGGAGATAGGTGTATTAAGTTTTGGAATATCAATTCAGGGGCCTGTTTGAATTCAATTGACACGGGATCACAAGTTTCTTCATTGTTGTGGAGCAAGAACAGGAGGGAACTGCTGAGTTCTCATGCCACTATTCAAAACCAACTTATCTTGTGGAAGTATCCGTCGATGGACAAGATTGTAGAGCGTAGTGGCAACGTTTCAGGAGTGGTGTTCACAGCTCAGGTAGTAATCCGGGATGTCTCACTATTAAGGTCTTATGTTATTTCAATTGATTCTGATTGATCTTTATTGAGCCTGATTATTTTCTGATTCTCTACTAAAATTTTCAGAGTCCTGATGGCTGCACGGTGGCATCTGCTGGTGATGAGACGTTGATGTTCTGGAATATATTCGGAACTCCGGAGATTGCTAAGCCTGCAAAGAAAACAGAAAATGCAGCTCTATTCTCAAGTTGGATGAGCCAGCTCAGATGAAGACTTTGAGAAGACAGATATTTATATAATGCAGTATTTTCCATTTTCTGTGGGCCAAGAAATGAAGGGTTCTTTCAAGCTTTATGTACGTATCTGTGAACAACAACCACTCTTTTACATTTTTTCATCTTGAAATGGATCAAGTTATTTGATTGTCTAATTTTATTTGCGATTGTTTTATTATTTCTTTTCATTGCAGGTAAAAATGGCTATGGACTGTGTGGGATCACCCTCTATAATGAGCATATTTTTTTTATTATGTTTTCAACGTTCTTTGAAGTTGTTTTTGAAACTAAGTCTTTTGAGTTTTTGCTTTATTTTCTGCTTTTTCCACTATTCCACATTTATTTTTATTCGCATTTTTTTTTATCACAAATGGGTGACCGTAATAGATTTTGTATTTACCTATACTATAGTTTATATATATTTTTTCCACTTCTAATTGTATTTTCTAATGTTTCTACTTATTGCAGATAAAAATGGTTTGATTAATAGTTATTTTTTTTATTTTTCAAAACTCTTTAAAGTTAGTTTTGCAACAAACATTTCTGAGTTTTTACTTTATTTTCTGTTTTTTCTGCTTTTCACATGCTTCATTATTTACTTTTATAAACTTCATACAGGTTGCTGCAGCATATTTATTTTGTCATTATTTTCTATCCTATGGTTTATATATATATATATTTGATCTGTATGATTTAAATTTTATAATTATTCATTGTAATTGGGAAGTAGACCTCTTTTTTTTTTTTAATAATAAGGAAGAAAACATCATGAGCTATTGTATAATATGAATCTATGTATTGTTCTCATATTATGACTAAATACAATTCAATATTTTCAAAATTATTTTTATATAAATTTTAAACAATGTCCTTTTTGAATAGATAAGCTTTTAAATTAGAATCATC
Organism: Sextonia rubra; assembly: GCA_037013555.1. Taxonomy (NCBI): domain Eukaryota; kingdom Viridiplantae; phylum Streptophyta; class Magnoliopsida; order Laurales; family Lauraceae; genus Sextonia; species Sextonia rubra. Next base: position 17,792,852 of record JASUAD010000011.1, read on the forward strand.
TATTTCCTTTGATTAATCTCTTATAAGTAAAGAGATTCTTACAAAAGTGCATGCTTCGGTGGGTTTTTTTTTTTTTTTTTTTTTTTTTTTTTCATTTTTTGTGTACATAGTAGCTCATCTTCTTTACTCACCATGACGTCTATGATGCCTAGGTACAGTTACAAACTAGATGTGTATACAAGGATCGTGGATACTGATTTGAGCTTTCGAAAATCTAGACAATGGATACAGATATGACTATCCTAATTTTTTCTCTAAAATATTTTTGCATTAATGAAATCATCACTGTTTCTATTCCTTTCTAACATTGCTTTTGTTGAAACGTAAGGAAACTGAAAAGAAAAAGAACTTAATAAAAATGATGGTCCTGTTATGTGTGATTTACTGAACTTATACTTTGAAGTATCGATGCAGTATTGAGCACTGATATGAGTGTTGTATCGTCTAACATAGATATGCTAGGCACGTTGAAGTATTTGGGACTTATAGCAGGACATGCATTTCGCTAGTGCTCTGTAGTCCAAACACTGAAGATTCAGAAATTCTGAGAAATAAGCCCGTATAAGGGCTACTTCAAATGATCCTATATAACAGCACCACAACACTATAGCCTTTTCACATTCTTAGCAATTCTAGGAAATGTATTCCTGTCAAAGTGGCTAAAACAAAGTACAAGGTGGTGAAGATCCTGGACATCAAAAATCTCACCTTTGCTGGAAACTAAAGACCCTGCCATTTTCCTAGTAAACCAAATCTTTAGGAAATTCAGATCTGATATATCCAGCATATATCCTTCACCCTCCACCTCTTTAATATTCTTTTATTGGAACCAATTTTACTATGAATTCCTAGGAACTCAATTCCATGGAAATTATGGGCCCGAACTCTGAAGATCCTTGTTATATTTGTATGTATGTATGCATGTATGTATGTATATATAAAACTCTAAAGACCCTTGCATTTACGAGTGAATCAGCCTCAACATTTGACCCTCTTAGACTATGGATCATATGAAACATCATGAGGTAAAAACCTTGTTTATATAGAAGGGTAAAAGCATGTCGTGGCCTCAATTAAGTGCAAAGGTGGAGTAACAGGAGAAGGGCTCATGGATTATTTAAACTTACCTGGCTGAAGAATCCGCTTGCAGTATTAAGGATGGAGGTGTCTCTTCCCATGAAGCTTCATTATGATAAATTGGTAGGTATCCATATCTCTGCCAATGTACTATATCATGAGCACATGAAACATATTGAGGCATATTTTCATTTGTAAGAAGTAGTTGCATTGGAAGAAGTTACAATTTGCCATCAGAACTCATAAGACAAGCTTGCATACTTTTGACTACAAGGGATAAGGTTGTCATCAATGTATGTGTGTGGCAAGTTGCGCCTGATTGATATACGTGCTCCAACTTGCAGGGGATGTAGGAACTCTTTCTGGCTGGTTTCTTTTTATGATAGTCATTAAGAAATTTTGAGTAATTACCGCTTCAGTATGTTTTTAAAATAATAAAAGCACAGTTGGTCATGTGTGACGCTATGCATTTGTTTCCATTTCTCCTCATCCTCCTCTTATTTTATTTCTTTTTTTTTTTTTTTTTTACTTTTCATTGGAGGTAATGATTTTTTAGGATGGACTTGTATCAATTCAAAAACTGAGTCATGCACACAACCAATGATGGGAACTCACATGGCATGGTCTTTGTGGGTAGCAAGAATGATAGAACACAACTGAAGACGGATGCAGGTGTAAAAACACATGCCTACAGAAATTTCTTTGCGACGCAGTCATGGATCATACGGGGGTCATTATGCTTGATTCTATTGTTTGCAAAGGCCCTTCTCAAATATATTTTGAGAGGCATTGTTTATCATGCATTGGAATGTGATGGGACCCGTTTTATTATTATTATTTTTTGCTCCATATCATTCTTGTATCTTTGGTTTCTTAGTGGTGTTATCGTCCTTCTATTGGACTGGTTGGCACCGTTTCGAAGAGAAGATTCAAGGGAATGTTAGTTTTAGCTATTGCTTTAGATGCCAATAATGGCATGATTCCATTGGTAATTGGGATTGCAGATGTAAAGAACAAATCATTTTATGGGCATGGTTTCTTTTCTCCTCAGTAGTGCTCATCTTAGTAGTGCTCATTTCTAGGATAATATATATCCTGACTTTGGAAGACATACAATATTCCAGCCAACAAGGCTTCTTTTGTGGAAAGCTGCCAGACCACAAGAAATTTTCCAAGATTCTATCAAAATTTTTAGTAGCACTCTTTAGGAAAAGGTATCACCATGGAGATCTGCATCAGAATGCTTGATAAAACATTTTGACAAGGATTAATCTCTCAGCAAATGAGAGAGATTTTTGTTTCCAACCTTCAAACTTTTTTGGAAGACTATCAAGCATATTGGAGAAATAATGCCTTTAGGAGACTATGAAGACTGAAGAGTATCAAGAAGCAACACATGCAAAAAATGAGTTTAGCAAATATGAGAATGTTGACGTGGATTTTTGGTAAAACTAGGAAGAGGATAAAATCAGAAATGAGTGCTTTGGGAAACATTTAGGAGTAGATCAATAGATAATAAAATAAGAGAAACTTGTTTGAGATGGTTTGGGCATGTCCATCGTAAGCCAGCAACAATGCCTGTGAATATAATTTTTCAATGTGGGTTGATGGCCCACCAAGGGGATGGGGTAGGCCAAACCGCAAAGTGGAAATGGATGAAACTAGTACGGTTAGATCGATATGGAGGAACAAAAATGGAACTCTACTTGATTGTTCAATTTTGGCTGTCCATTATTGCCGGAAATCCATCCAAACCAGTCCCATGTCCACCCATTTTCAGTCACTAACCCTATTTTTTATGTTATTTTTGAATAAGCACTTCTCCAAACCTTGCTTGACCCCAATCTGAAATTTCCGTACCCAAAAGTGTAACCCACCCTTCACCAATTTACCATCTACTTTTTCCCACATCTACCAACTTTTTGTCACTTCAAGGTCTTACAGTTGCTTGTAGTTTATACTTACTTTTGTCAGTGTTGATACAGCTTTTCCGAGTTCAGTCCCTTCTACTGTGTGGATCCTGTATCCTGAAGTGTCTATTCTGTCACAAGAAGCATTGGTCTTTCTTCTTGTGCAAGTTCTATTCTTTTAGCAACATGGTTTTAAGAATCGGACTGTGTCTCAAGTCCCCCCAGAAACACACAAAACACACACACACACACACAACGTCTACACACACAGCATTCACACACACACACACAGTGTCTACCCACACACATAGCGTCTACACACACACGGCGTCTATACACACACAGTGTCTACACACACAATTTTCATTGAACTTAGTGAAACACCAATGTGTCTACTTGATACCATTGAAGTTCTTAGTTCATTCTTAATGTTTAAAACAATTGTCTTAACCATTTTCCTAATTTTAAAAAGATTTTTTCTGTCATTTTTACACAAATTTTGAGGATTCTTGATTTCTTTTCAATAAAAATTTTATTGTTTCTGATAAAAAAGATGTGACTTGGTGCGAGACTCGGCTAAATAAAATTGACTCAAAAAGAACCAAGTCCCTCACTGAGTTTGAGTTTCACATCCTTGACTAGGAAGGTCAAATTTGACCATGTTTTATTGAGAATACATAGAATCTTTCGGAACATTCAAAAATTAATCAAAAAGAGAGCCAAGTCCAACATCCAAGCGAAGGAGCCGTTGGCCCTTTCGGGCTTTTCCAGTCACTTTTCTAGTTTGTTGATCACATATAAAACAACCAGAAGAAGAGAAATGCACGGAGTATCTACTATCTACAAGTTTACCCACAGAACTTAAAATTGGCTAACAAATGTGGAACAAAAGAGATATTGGGAAAAGAAATGGGTTGTTATACAGGGGTTGTAATGTCATATTGTCAGTCGACCCTGTGCTAGCAATGGATAAATGTTGGCCATTGGCAGCGGTAATCATTTCATGTCTGGCATATGGTCTTTGTTCCATGGAAGTCATGTGCTTAGAAGCACTGGAATCTATAAACCATGAGGAAGGTAGTGTGAAAGTGTAGTGGTAAGAGCTGTGTGAGTAAACCATAAGGAGAAAGGGTAGTGGTAGGTGCTGTGTGAGTAAACCATGAGGAAGGTGAAAGGGTAGCGGAAAGTGCAGTGTGAGAATGAGTGTACTGACTGCTGACCAGAAACACCCATGGAGGTGAAGGCAGAAGCTACTGAACTCTGTATCATATCCCAAGGCATGGGCTCAACATCATAGCAGAAGATGAAGTGCAAGCAGTCTCTCTATTTTCTTGTTGTCTTGGCTGGTGATCATTTGTTTCCTGACAAACATTGCAATCTTGTTGTTACTCTCGTATATTAGATCCATCTTATAATCTTCGGTACAGCTCCCCTTGATATGTGCATACATTGATTTGACAAGAAAGAATTAGGACTGGTGAATGGTTGAAACTTGAAAGTCTAATACTTTTAATATTTTTGCTAAATAAATTGAAAGTCTAATACCTGCATCTCACTGAAGCTCGCTGTCATTATACTCATTTCCATCATTTCATACTCTTCATGATGACCCAATGACCAGGCAGTGGCTTCAACAGCTCATACATAATGTTAGCAGAGCAAGCTGGCTGGCGACACTTCAGGCTGCAGGACTTGATCATATGTTAGGCAATTAAGATACCCATTTCTGTTCCCAGGTAACCACATGGATGTCATTAATGCTATCTACGGCTATTGTTTTTTAGAAGGATGCTTACAACTATTATTAATGCTTGGTATGTTATCTCTTCCTTAATGTTGATTGCTAAATACACCTCAGTTAATTCTTCGTAACTGTAATATTTGTCTTGTTTCTCTAATTAAGACAGTAAAAAATAAAAGATGAATGTGTACATGGAGACAAAAAATTATTGTGGGGATGGTTTCTTTGATTGTTAGTGACAATTGATTTGGAGGTATTGTCATCTTGACAGGCTAAGATATGAGAAAATTCTCCATCCAAACTTAATATTTTGGTCTTCGCTAGGGTGGATCTTTAAATGCTGACCCTGTTGGTGGTTGGGTCCATAGTAGGGAAGACGTTTTCTTTTTTGATTGAAAAAAGTAAAATTTATTAATAAAACAAGATCAGATTACACAACAAGCAACAAGAAGAAAAGTGTAGGTATAAGTGCGTTATTTTATATCAAATGCCAAAACCAACAACCTGGCAAAAAGAAGAAAATTTTAGGTATAAGTGCATTATACCAAATGCCAAAACCAACCACCTCTCCAATTAGAGCTTTAAATAGGGTGGCTTTATCAACCTGTTGTTTTGCCAAAGAATGGACAGATTTGTAGAGAGCCCGGTCAGTGAGAATCTATCGCTTGCCACAACTTGTTTGCATTAGAGGTGGGTCAAGATCTCTTCGGTGAGGTATCCCATTTAAATGCATCTAGTTCATGGAATGTGACAGGAAATACATGTATATCAAGGAGTCCATGCTCCTTGGCATTATTTGAATTCACATAGTTCACCCCTCAATCTGTAATTGTTCATTTCATATCTTCCTTTAGTCTATTTTATAGTTTATTTCACCATTGTGGCCCTTCTTTGCATGTGAGGTTGAGAGCTTTTGTTTTCATACAACAGTGCTAGTTTTCAGGAGAATAATTTTCTGCCATATTTTTCCCTTTTTTTAGAATGCCATTCGTTTTGCAGGTCTGGAAGTGGTCAATCATTGGCGCTCAAGGTGGCAACTGCTCTAAAGAATTATATGTGCTGATGGATGGACTTCACGTATATAGAATATAATTTGGATGTGTAATAATTATATGTTCTTCAAGTTGTTTACTACTATGTTTAAACGTGGATGTTTATTTGACAATGATAAGGTGTTGAAGTTGTACTCTATGGTTGTGATTTAGTGATGGACATGTTTTAGGTCTGATGGATTATTTGGTTGTTAACATTATATTATCTATATTTCTCTCGTAAATTTTTTTATGCAGTCCTAATGTCTGGGATGTGATGATTTAATTATGATGCACTGCTTTATTCTCACATAGCTTTGGATTGGAATGCAGTGTGTGTTAGAATTTGTTGTGTAGTGTGTAAATGGCCAAAAAGTTCTGCCAGTGTCACAATGCAATGACTGCACCTGAATCCATTACAGTTACAAATACCAATTATATGATACCAAGCAGTGACTGAGATTTTTCTCTAATGTTTTCACTACACTTGTATGTGGTTAATGAACCATTATTTTTCAGGTGCCAATACATGTACAATGTAGTGGCAGAAACTGGCTTCCAGTTACAATAACTGATTGAAAAATGTTTTCAGTTTAACTTAAATGCAGTGGTTGAACCAGATTTAAAGGTACCAATGTCCATTAGAATGCGATGCCTGCAACTAGGTTGATAACAGTTAACAGCGACTCTATTGGAAATGTCTCCAATATATTTTGTAAATGCAGCCACAGAACCAGCTCCACAGCCACCATAAATTCATCTCTTACAATGCAGTGACTGAATGATATATTCGTATACTATGCCAGAATGATGCCAATTTGGCTGGCTTTTTTTGGGAACTTTTCAGATAAAATACGCTCCTCATGCAAATGCTTTCAAAATTTTGAGATGGGGGTTGTTCTGTAGTCACTTAGAAAAGCCATTCAAGGAAATTATTCTTCCAACTAAACTCGGTAAATCTCACATACTGTAGTGCCAAATCCAATTATCTTTATGTTCTCTCTCTACATTTGGGTCATTCCCTAAGCCCACCTCCAGGTTGGATGTGTTGAGCTGCTTTTTGAAAATCGTAATTATTTGAGTTTTTTTAATTTGGTGGGCCATTTGAATCGAGAGTTGGGAGAGAGGAGAGATGCAGACTTTCAAACTTGAACTTCAGTACGATTGCATTGTAATCTGTGGCCTCCTTTTTGTACTTGTGAGTGTGTAATGTATACACTGTGTTATCCTGAGTGATAGATCTTGGAGTACGTTTTATGTAAATTCTAAGCCTTTGCTAAATCATTTTAGAGGCATCATGGACAGGCTTTGCAGTTATTTATGCTTCATGTTTGTATATATACTTTTTATCCCTTTATTTTCCCATGCTGGAAGATTGTGTAAATCTGTAACATCCCATTCTCTTTGTTAGTAATGAAATACTGCTTTTAGCAGTGAGTTGAAAACTATATGGCTCATTCTTCTCATAGAAACATTTTGATATTTGCCTTGGCAACATCGGCATCAGGTCGATAAAACACTATACTCGATAAAAACTCTTTACTGTGTATTTACTCTTATTGATGGGCTGGATAAAAAATTGGATGGTGACCCGTTACTAAGATAAGATGGTGTCCAAGAGAGCAAGAACATATTATCACAGAACAGCTGGTGTTGCTTGAGGTTTTTACAAAAAAGTAAAATGAAACTAGTGATTTCTAATCCAATGATCTGGTCTCATTAACAGAATAAATTTGAACGTTGGATAAGAAAATATGCCCCTTAAACCATTAAAAATGAGGGCTATGGATTAATGGGTTAGATTGGTCTATTGGAGTTGGTGTTTTTCAAGAGCACTAGATCTCATTAAGATTGTTCCATCTCCAACATTTCCACACTTGTCACGGCTCAGGTGGACCCCACCAACCAAGGATGAGTTGGAGGATGGAAATATCCAAATGGGCTGGCCGATATGGAAAACATCAAGTCGGTGTATCGTCCTAACTCCTTCATCAGGCCTACAAGTTCTTTAAACTTGAAATGTCAAATCAACTCTCCAGTCCACTTGGATCAGCGTCAAGATTCAAATGACCTGTCGGTCTTGTATTTATTAGGCGGAGCTTCAGGTGGGCCCCTTGCATCGGAAGGTAAAGAGCATTTGCCATATAATATATGTAATATGGTGAGCACCGGCTTATGGGGCTCTCCCAGGGCTATGTGAATCAGGGGCATGTAGAGGATTGAAAAATCTAAATAGGAGGGGTTTACCAAATATCAACCCCATTATATCATTCTAACCCATCCATTGATATAATGTGTACAAATACCATATTAATTATTATTAGGATTGTGACAATAAGCCGATTGATGAGGGTTGGTGAGTGTTAAGAGTTGGATTTGTCGTAGATTTATCTATGCGGCGGGTAGCCCCCACTGAGACCGAAAGAGACGTTTTTTTAAAAACAAAAACAAATGGGCCATAAGTATACCTGTTTGAATAGCCGACCTACTTGAAGAAAACAAACCTATTTAAATGTAACACAACACTTGCTACCTTAGTAAAATGCATGATTGGGAGATGAATCCTATCTACTTACAACAAAGGGAATATTGAAAAAAAGAAAAAAAAGACACAAATATAATGGTAAAATAAGAGAAAGAAGCATAGAAAGATAAATCTAGTTTAGTGAAATAGATGGATTGGAGATGAATGGGACTTGATATACCTTTGTGTATGGATGTTATATCACAAAGAAGTTGACGCTTTACAAAAAGATGAAGAAGAAGAACAGGAAGAATAAGTCAACTCCATCTGGAAATCAACTATGGTATTGAAGAACCCTCTAAGATTTCAAAAGAGATGATATTCCAATTCAAATAAGTTGGAAACAAAGCTAGGAAGGAGGAATGAGTACCATCATTGCAAAGAAGAAGAGAAATATGTGAAGAATGGAAAAACAAGAAAGAAACAAAATGGGATTTCATGGGTCATAAAACCTAGTGTCACTCTGCCCCACATAAAAATAAAAAAAATTGTTGCACAAAATCAAGCTCAGGGAACCCGATTAGTGCATATAATTAATTAAAGGCTAAGTGTGTTTAGTGAACATTTATGGATTTTTTCCCGTAAAGTCCTCTATAATAAAAATCCCAATTTGCTTTTGAATTTCCAAACAAAAATCCGTTTCATGTGCTTTTTTAGAAAAATTGGACCAATCAATATATATACATAAATCCTTCATAGTGGAAAATTTCTAAAAAATATTTTTCAAAAAATAAAAAATAAAAAAGAGGGCACAATCCAACTTGGTAAAGTTACACCCAACTCAACCAACCCCAATCATGGTCGAGTTGGGCCAGGCTTGAGTCCGAGGTGATGACTAGCAAGATAAAAACACAAAGGCCCTAATGCAGACAAACTTGGCTTTCGGCAACTCATTAATATGCAGACATAGAATATCTGAACAAAAATTCGTTTCATACTGGGCAGAATAAGTTTGTCTACCCTTATAGATGAGTTAATTATGATAGTGAAGAACGATATTGCTATAGCATAATGCTCTGATTGGTTTTGGTTGAAGGCTAGGGTTACCTTCCTATCAAACTTTGTACTGGATCATAATCCTTTATATCGATGCAGCAATTTCTTTCTCCTAAATCTAGACTTCATTGATGTAGTTACATATTAATGTAATATAATCTATATTAATAGACAATGGGTCGGGCTGTTTGGGCTAGATCACCTAACGTTGGAACAAGTGTCTGAATAGAATAATATATGTTAAATCTAAATTTTCTTCTCAACTATGTTATTTTGATTATCATTAAATGACTTTGAAGAATGATTACCAAATCTCTTATTCAACTCTTTATTTGATGCTAGATACATTTCTTAATATTTTGCAGTAAGTAAATTAAATTTAAATATTCTTTTATGTCTTATTATTATAGTTTTATATTTATATGCAAATACAATTGTTCCCCATGTCTCTATGACTATCAGTACTTATGTTGAGCATTAATAAAACTTTTGATATTTACATTCATATTATATGTACCTGGGCTTACATTTTTTGGGCCTTTAGATTATCAATGAAATGATAGACAATCTTATAGTTTTTTTAAGGCCTAGGCTAAGCACGGGATTTGTGTTGTTAGTTAAAACTGAAAAGTTGAATGAGAAAATGTCCTTCAAAACCATTAAAACTGAGGGCTATGGATCAATCAGTGATGCAGTCCCCATTTGATAAAATCGGACTGTACCCAAACAACCAAAGTTAGAAATATCCCAACACTCCTCCACTTTGCAATGGAGACAAACGAAAATTTGGAATTAAAACGGTGAAGGAACAATAATGAAAAACACCAAACTCACTTTACAAGCCTTCTCAATCTTCTAATATCCATACTATACCAAAGAAAGAGGAAGAAAACTCATAAAACCATTGGTTTTATTAAATTTAAAATGGTACTGTAGCTTAATTCTGCTAGAGTTACAATTTAAATCTTAGCTGTGAACACCACCACCAAACCACTCTTTCCTTTTATTCATCTTGAAATGGATCAAGTTATTTGTCAAGAAGATATTTATTTATTTTTGTTCGTAATGCTTTGAAGTTAAACTTATGCAACTAAGATTTTATTTTATTTTATTTTATTTTTGCATTATGTTCTACTGTTTTCTTTTTCTCACATTTATTTTTATGCACATTCTTATTCTTCACAAAGATGGGTAACTATAACACATTCTTTTCTTTAGCGTTTATCTATAATATAGTTTAGATATTTCATCTTCTTCTAATTGTATTGTTCTAATGTTTTCGCTCATTGTAGGTAAAAATGTTTTGATGTACAGTTACTTATTATTTTTCATAATGCCTTAAGTTATTTTTGCCATAAATGTTTTTTAGTTTTTACTTTACTTTCTACCTTTTTCTATTTTTCTCATGCATCTTGCTTTACATTTATTTACCATATTTGCTCAACATGTTTATTTTGAAATATATTTTTGATCAGTGTGATTTATATATTATATATATTCTTTGTAATTCAGAAGAAGATGTCATGATGAGCTACTTATATAATACAATTCTGAGTAATGTTCAAGTATCAAGGCTATGTGGAATTCAATATTTGCAGAATTATTTTTATGTAAATTATAAACATAATCCTTTTGGTATAAATAATTTTTTACATTGGATGATTCTATTTCCTCCAATTAATTTTGACAACTAAACAGATTTTTCCAAGAGTGCATGCTACAGTTTTTCTAATTTTTTGTTATGTTCTAACTCTGCTCTAATCAACATGACATCTTTCATGCTTAGATACAGACATAGACATAAATTTAAATCCGAGGCTCAGGGACACAATTTTGCACTTTAAAAAATCTAGACATGGATACAGATATGATTATCCTAACTTTTTCATTAAAACATATTTGAATTGATGAAATTATTTGTGTTTGCATTCCTTTCTAAATTTTCTTATACTAAAAGGTAAGAAATCTGAGAGAAAAAACCCTTCATAGAATGATGGACTAGCTACATACGATATGTTAGACTTGTCTCTAAAGTATTGATGTAGCAAGTGTTGTATTGGTTTGACACAAATATGTTGTATCATGATGGCATGGCCATAACATCCTTTTTTCTAGATCTCTTTAGTCCAATAACGACAATTCACAAATTCTGAGACATAATTCTGAGACATTCTACATAACTTATAGAAGAGCCAAATTAAACATTCCTATATAAGAGCTAAATTAACCTTTTCACGTTTCTAGGGACTATGAGAAATGCATTCCTATCAAAGTAGTTAAATCAAAGAACAACGGTTGAAGCGCAACTAATTAACATCAAATCTCACCTTCAGATGCTTTTTAAATTACAAGATAGAAGTCTTAACAAAAAGCTATTCAAGGAATTATTCTTCCAACTGATTAGAACTTACTGAATTCGACATTCAATGGAGTCAAATCTAATTATGCTCTCTCTCTCTCTCTCTCTCTCTCTCTCTTTCCCTCTCTCTCTCTCTCTCTGTATATGTGTACATATATATAATAGGGCAGCACTAGAAAACACCGAGGTGTTTTAACACTCCTCTTAGAAAGAGCCACCGGGATATATGATGATCGGGGAAGTCCATTGGATGGAAAGATCTATATGAGACCTACCTATATGCAAAATTTAGGCACAATAAGATCATCCTAATCCTTTAATCCTTAACCTTAAATTTTAATGGTTTTAGATTCATCATTTTCTTACGATTTCAATCCAATGGTAAGGAAAAATCTAGTGATTTAGGTCTTGTTTGTGCAGAGCATAGAGCTATAGGCTTCCATCTTAAGCAGATAGGATTACCAAATCCTCTATAGTGACATAAGATGGCATAAAATAGTGGATTCCCCTTCATTTTCTTCACTGCACCAAACAAGAAGAAGTACAAACAGTCCCTTAATGTGTGTAAACCGTTGACCGAAAAGAACCCACACAAATGGGGAGAGGAAGTCATGGGAAGGAGAGCCTATACAAGTTATATATATAATATATATATAAGTTCATCATGCTTTATTAGTTAACAAAATCTATGTTTTTCTTTTCTTCATTTCCTTTATCCTCTCTTATATAATTTGATAAAACTATCAAATAAGCCCACTTAGCATCAATAGGGTATCTTAATTTACTCTTCAATTTGAAAAAGCCACTAAACAACAATGATAAACCTTATTTTTAGGAATATAGACAAATAAATGTAGATCCTATCATTTTTTTTTCTGAAACAAGTATTACAAGCCCAACTATTTTATTTCTTCATCAATAAGGTAGCAAAAGACGAATACTAACATCTTTCTAAAAATCATCATTAAAATACTAAATATCATAAAGTTATTAGAAAGAGGAAAACCACGATGGACTTTGACATAAAACAATTATTATTATTATTATTTTGTTTTGAGCCCGGGCTTAGTACATGCCTTTGTTGCTAGTTAAAAAGTAAAAATCAATCAAATTGTGATTGTCTAATCCACTTGTGTATGTCACAGTTGAACCGAGAATTTATTTAAGTGATGGAAGAAACAACTCCGCATCAAAGCATCATGACAAACCATGATTAATTCAAATGATTATTTATTTTTAGTTGAATTATATTTTCTCAATCCAAAAGTGAATATTAATATGATGAATGTATTCATCTGGTCCATTGTGGTGGCAGTACGTCAAGGTATCAAGTGAATGGTCTAGATCCTTGAAAGATCACCCTATACACACATATTTAACTTGAACTCACTTGACCATTTTGATAAGGTTAACCTTATATAATTATCTGCTAGAGAACATTAATCTTTCAATATGATATTATCATACATAGTACAGAAAAATTGAAGATATTACAGGGCCAAGATGGCGGATCACGGCCTCATAATAATAATAATAATAATAATAATAAAAAATAACAATTGAAAACATAATATAGCTTAATTTTCATCATTAATTTCAATTTATTTTATTTATTGTATTTTATTGTTGAAAATTAATTTATCAGCAAAAAAAAATAAGAATTGAGATTGTATGAGGAAATCCCTCACGATCGTGACCATGCCAGGACCAATCAGATCCTGCTACGTTACCTTGGAGTTTTTAATAAGAGGATCCAAACTATAAAAAAAATCCTCGAAAGGCATTGGTAGGCCTTACTAGCCAGTATGGCATGTGGACCCCACTACAAAGTCCAATATAAGACCAACTGAGAATTACAAGCGATTACCTGAGCATCACACTTAATTTTGATTAAAACATCTACAAATTCCGAAGCTTGATATCTCACATAACATAAGACAAAAATTTAATTAATGTGGGACATAACATAAGACAAATATAATTAATGTGGGACCCATTGGCCTTTGATTATTCACCACTCGCATGAACTGTGCTTATTTCACAACTTTTCTTAACGGTTGTGATTGCACCGCATCAATCAAGAGAACACAAAAAAAAAAAAAAAATTATATCTTATACCGTCCAGCGATTTGTTAGTTCTAGCGACTAAAATAGTCTAGTTTGGGCTTTAGACGAAGATTCTTTATAAATTAACTCATTTGGGTCACCATATTCTCTTCTAGAATGTTTATTGGATTCATCTAGTGATGGATGTGAATGGTAAAGCCATTAAGAGGTTAGGTTCCCATGGTCTAAAAAGAGTGTGACATCATACCACAATGACGGTAAAGGGCAAGAGGAAAGGCTTTAAAAAAATGTATAGGAAACATGGGTTTTCCTTTTGTATGGTGAAGAAAGAAGAACGTGTCTTTTGTGCATTTATTCCAAACACAGTGTTGTGCAGTGAAAGTAATGGGCTGTTTTTGGCTTGCTTTTGAAGGAATAAATACAATGGCCTTTCAGCACTAGGTGCTCAGAGAGAGAAATAGGGGGCTGTTTTTAGCTTGCTTTTTAAGGGATAAATACAATGAGAGAGATCTTGATCCTCACATTCTTGGAGGTTCTTGTATTCTAGTTTTTTTTTATTTTTTATTTTTTTTGTGGGGGGAGGGGGTGTGAAGCCTTGTAAAATTATGGGTGAAGTGAAGTGTAAAGTATTAGAGGGGTTGTTGAAAGAAGTAACATGGAAGAGAGAGAGAGAGAGAGAGAGAGAGAGATTATAATATTTTAGATCAAGAAATGCTATTTTTTTGGTTGGAAATGTGAAGGATGGCAAGATTGTCTGCCAACTTGAAACTAGTAATCAGGTATGATCTAATGTCAGAGTTTAGAAATGTCAGAAATGATTGCAATATTGAAATGAGCATTATTTTATGATGATAAATTAGCATATAAGACAACTTAGAGCTGTCATGCTATCTAAATGATGTGTGGGATTAACCCTTCTGCTCAAAATATATTAGGATTAAGCTCCACATAATTAGTATGATTGCTATTAAATTCTTTTTATTTTCTCATGTATAAAAAAATTTCTAGTTATTACCCAACTTCAAGCAATTTATTACAGTTCAGTTGACTAGAAAAAAAAAACCCGGGTATGAACTTTTTCTTAGGATTGGATTGTATGATAATCGAGTTCAAACTTGGTCTCTCCTTGTATACTGGTCCAGTGAGGTCCACATTTGAATATCTTTAACAATATGTAATACATCATTTAGAGCAAAATATGTAATAACATTGCGTACAGATTAACAAGGGAGGCAGAGTTACATCATTTGGAGCAAATATGAATAAATTGTTATCCTCTATTCATTCATGGTTATCTTCTTTCTAAAGTTATGATTGATTCATAATGAAATTAATTCCATCTTTTTCTTAAATATATATATATATATGTTATACATAATAACACATGACACATATCATAATGTAACAAATCCAAAACTTACTATAATGGCTGTGGACCCCAACAATGAACCCCCCACCTTTTCGAATTAGCACTTGGTCAACTCTACCATAGTGAGTTTTGTAGTCCTCCTAAATGAATTATGCAAGGTTTTGTTTTTATAACGGTGAAATTTATTAAAGAAAAGAACAAGGCAAAATAGGAAACTAGCTAAATAATAAGAAAGAAAAAGAAAAAAACTAACTAACTAAACATCGAAAGAGGTATTTAACTGAAGAACTCCAGCCCTTTCCAGACCATCTTCCATAGCATTAGCTTCATGTGCTCAAGCCTTTTTCCTTTTTTCCTTTTTCAGTCTTCTTCAACATCGTCGCGGCGAAGGGGGGGGGGGGGGGGGGGGGGGTGATAATGACGATAGTTTGTTTTTGAGTCTGAGCTTGAGTTGGACCAATGTCCAATCAAATCCTCCTGCGTAGAGGGCAGATCTTATTACCTCATCAAGTCCGGATAAAATGAGACTGATTGGATCTGGCTCTAAGTCTACTGTGGGCCTGACCCAAACTCAAACCATTTTTGCTCCTAATTGAAACTCATTATAACTACTAAACTCCGTGACTAAATTAAAATATATATATACTAGAATTATATCATCACAGCGTAGAAATAACAATAACACCAAGCATCTGATTTGCTTATAATTTCGGTGGGCAACATATCCACCAAAGTAGAAAGATTATCAATTAGACAGCAAAAAGGAGCCCAGAAGTAGCTCGTCTGAGGATCTGATTCTAAACAGTGTCAAAATGTTCCCAAGTATGTTGAGGTGGGGCCATCCTTCAATGGACCAATTTACCTTACATCTGTTGTACGTCGCCTCTTGGTGTTTTTGTGTTATAGATGCCCCTTTCCATTTCTAGGAATGCTTATGTCGCTGTCATCTACGGAAGCTGCCTAAAGCAATGTATTCAAATTAATTCCAAGAATACATCTTCAGCCATGCAAACTCTAGTGCAGTCAAAGGGCCTAACTGTTAGGGGAATTCAACCGAGAGATATACAATTGAGCCGGCCTGGTTCCAAACCTTGTCAACCCAATGAGAACCATCGTGTCGTATGAGCGTAAGATGTTATTTTCAAATGCTATCCTCTAGTTGGATTCATAACTAGTGCCGCGTCCTCTCACATACTCTGCCGGGGTGTTTGAATCAATCCCAGCTATTTGGTGAGAATGAGACGCCCTTGCTATTTGGCTACATTGTAGCTTCCGCTCTCTTGACATCCATAAATAAATCAACTTATGATCAAAGCTATTTATAACCTACGCTTCCCAACAAATACATGCAGCAGCTCATTCACTAGTACGTAAAAGATGAGACTAAATACGATCGAAGTTCCTATTTTTACACAAATCAATGCAACATCGTCAACCACTCTGAACCATGACAAATTGTCTAGAAAAGGACCCATGCTTCCATTGGCTTGAATCAAGAAAAACTAAAATCCATATAGGCCTACACACACCAAAACCCCTCTATACACCAAAACCCCTAGGGTTTTGCCCATCTTGGGAATTGTGCATTATATATATGTTCTTTTGCAACTGCTGTACATATTGTGTTGTTACTTGTTAGAGGATAAAAACTATAAATTAAGAAAAAAAAATCTAAATCCCCCCAAATCTGGCAAATTCAGTTACATAATATGACTTGTATCCCCTGCAGAAATAACCGACTCACCCAACTCCCCATTTCTAACGTTGCCAAACTTCCTCATATTCCCATTGCTCTCTTTCTTTTCACTCACTCTCTCTCTCTCTCTCTCACACACACACACACCAGAGAGAAAGAGAAAAAGGAGAAATCCAATCCACACCCATAAAAGCAGAATCTAAGGAAAAAGAAAAGAAAGACCCAGATCAAGCCTGTCTTTCTATTTCTCTCTCTCTCTCATTGAAATGGTATTCTATTTATAGAAATTGATATATCTATCACAATCTGCTTTAGCATCCCAAATCCTACAAAACCCATTTCCATTTCTCTCCAATCTCTCAACACATAAGGGAAAGGAAGGATCTTTACGTCATCTATGGCTGCAATTACAGAGAATGCGGTAAAAAACGATGAGACTTTCATCAGTTGCCCTTCTTCTGATGATGCAGATGCCAATAAGAAGGCGGAATTCCAAAGAGACGTGCAGAAGCTCGTCGATTTGCTGTCCAAGCTCAACCCATCGGCGAAGGAATTCTTCCCTTCTTACTACTCGGCCTCTCCCGACCGGCGATCCCAGAATGAGCTGGGAGAGGGGCCTGCGGCTGCTGCGCATAAGGATTCCGGCAGCGATACGTCGTCCGGCAATCGGCGGGTGGGTTTGATTCGGGTTTTGTTTCTCAGTGGTTGGTGGTTGTTCTGTTCTAATCTTGTTGTGATTGGAGAATGCGTTTCATCTCTTGGTTTTTTGTGTTTGATTATAAAGTTTTAATCTTTCTTCCTGTTTTGGTGTTTTATATGCTTTTGTAATTGTTGGTTTTGATGGCAATGTGTTGGGGTTTGATCAGAAGAAGAATAACTATAATCAATGGAAGAGGAGGTTGAATGGGAGAGCAATAAGAGCTCAGAGAGAAGAGAGCATTCGGCGAACTGTATATGTTGCAGAAATTGGTCAGCATGTATGTTAACAGAGGATTTTTTTTTTTTAATTTTTTGTTGAATTGGGTATCTGTTATTGTATTATTCTCATCCTTTCATTTCTTAAATTAGGTTACAGAAGAGCGGCTAGCTGCGCTATTT
The DNA here is from genome assembly GCA_037013555.1 of Sextonia rubra. NCBI lineage: Eukaryota > Viridiplantae > Streptophyta > Magnoliopsida > Laurales > Lauraceae > Sextonia > Sextonia rubra. The sequence goes on from JASUAD010000011.1 coordinate 17,810,720, forward strand.
ATTAATTGCGGGCAAGTAAGGTTCTTGGTTATCAAAGATGCTGTGTATATATATATATATATTGTGTTCTTTTGGCTATTCATTGGTATCATTTAATCTATTGTGATTCTTATTTATTGGGGTGACTTCGCAGACAGGCCAATGCAAATGTCATTTGTTGTTATTGTAGAAATTTTTAGCTCCTCTTTATTGAAAACAGATTATCATCTGCTTTGTCGTTTCTAGTTGTTGGGAAATAAAGTTATTATTGCTAATATTATAGATTTTGTTGAGTGATGTCATTCTTTGGAATCTCTGTGATGCTTCTTGATTTGGTTAGTCAATCACCCTGTTTTGAATTGACCTGATAAAATGAAAATAATATTGGTTATTGTGCAAAAATACCATCCCGTCCTGTTTCAGTTGGTGCACCTTAATAATTCTTTAAGAAAAGTTGAACTATAGTTTTAGCAGTTGAAAAGTTTGACTATAGGTTTAGAAGTTGATGTAGTAAAGGATATTTTAGCTATTGATGTTGATCATTATCATCATGGAAGCTGTATCCCATCCATCTGCATTGGGTTTGTGAGTTATATACTCCTATTTGCCTGGAACATGTTGACTCCATAAAATTCATACCAAGGTGAGGAGTTTCTTACCGACTCATCCATACAAATAATCTTTATCTGTTTTTTTAATGTAGATCCATAAAAACAATCAAGATATACTTAATGGTGTTTGCTTAAGGAGATCCTATGTTCAGCCTTGAAATTATACTTCTATTCTCTCTGTTGTCATCATTAATTTGTCAGTTTAAAATGGCCTAAAAAACACTTCTCATATTGTCACCACTCATAATGAATAAACTAGAATAGTGTATAACAACATGAATGTGCTACAATTTTGTGTTCTTGGCTTTCTTCAAGAAATCATATTTTTCATAGCAATCAATTCTCATGAAAGAAATTTGTTTCTGTTGGTATTTTGCCTTTCTTGTGGAGGGTACAGAAGATGACTACACAGTTCTTTTTCTTTGTTCATCTGGGTTTTTCACCAGTTGATTGTGATTGTCATGAAAATGCTTCAAAGGAAACAAGTGCTCAACTTTTTTTTTAATGGTGATTAAATTTTTTAAACAAAATTTCACTAAGAGCAATATAACAGTTAGACATCATATATGGATTGGAGCGAGATGCACATCTTCAGCCATCTTATCTTCCTATCTGCCAAAAAATAGCTTCTCTAAAAGTGGTTGAACCCAAAATGGTTGGCAGAAAAGAAAAAAAGGCATGAATATCCTCAATCTGCCAATTGCGGATGATCCTTGCTGAACAGCTGAAGGCCAGAAATAGGATGTCCCTTAACTATTTGACAAGTTCAGAGACCTTATTCTGCCCACAACCACAAGTGAGAGGGGAAGGGCGTCCTCTTGCTTGCACAAGGGTTTTCAGAGAGAATTTGACACCTTTACTTATATGAGCAATAGCCCTACAAATAGTAATTGAATCTTCCTAGGACCTCATAGAATATCTCTCCTAGCTAACCGTTTCAAACTATAATAACTGATTATAATTGAACAAGGGAAGTGCATGAGTTGGATGGGCTAAAAGATAGGAAAGTGCATAGCATGGAGACGTGGATATGGCTGTGTGGGTTAGCTTCATGAAATCAGGAAGTGGCTGAAAATCAGGTATGAAGATATCATTTCTCAATGAATGGTGGCATTGTTACGGTTGGATGAGCCTGAAATCCCAGCTTGTTTTTATAAGAATAACACATGAAAAATTAGCTGGATCTTGGATTATGGAGGAATATGAAGCTTGTAAGTGACAAGCCTAGTTTGCTCTAAAACCCAATATGATCCATAAAAATTTGGGGCAAGTTTCATATTAGCACAAACAACAAGAGAGGTTTGCCTATAGGGTTGTAGATGCAAGAAACCCTAGTCTCCAACTTCAAATTTTTGCTCCCAATGGTGCTTGTCAGCTTCGGCATTCAGTTCCAGATTAGGGCAAACAACCAGAGAGGTCTATCTATAGGTCTGTAGATGCAAGAAAACCTAGTCTTCAACTTCAAATGTTTGCTCACTATGGTGCTTGTCAACTTGGGCTTTCTGTTAGGCTTGGGCCTCTGATAAAGGTTCCTTGAGTCAGTGAAGGATGCAATCACAGTCCAGTAGCTCAGGCTCAAAATGGCCCACTGCAGTATCTCCTACTTATATGTGGTTATAGCGGAAGGTGGGTGCCCATATGCTGCCTCAAAGGATGTAGTTTGTATTGATGCTTGGGTGGTGTTGTACCACCACTTGGTCCATTGTTTTGGTTGAGTTCCTGCAAAAGGTGAATATGTTTTGCAATGGGTAAATATGTTTCCAAACATCTATGGACCACCCAGTTTGGCCCTTAGAATGAGGGTTATAAGCATTACGCTAATGATTACGTTGAGATGGAAGAATTCTTGCCAAAATTGGCTAAGAAATACCTTATCACTATGAATTACTATGTTCTTGGGCATTCAATTGAGATGTGTGAGTTTCTTAACAAAAACTTGAGCAACTAAAGGCGTCATGTATGGGTTTGATAAAGCTACAAAGTGGGCATGCTTGGATAACTGATCCAATACCACAAGAATAATAGATTTTCTGTGTGAGTGAGGGAGCCCTTCAATGAAGTCCATGGATATGGCAGACTAGATAGCATTGGGATTTGTCTGGAAGTGGGTGAAATAGGCCTGACAATTTTTGCATCTCAAATTTGTTGTGTTGGCATGTATGCATCAACAAATTCATTTGATTTGAGGCTTCATTCCCACTTAATGGCCCTTCATAGGTGTTTTTAAGTGTGAAGAATGCCGAAACAACTTGCTTTGGGGATCACATGGAACACAAAAAGTACTCGGTCAATGCATAGAGAAGTTGTTTGCAACTATTCTTGCCCTTGGTAGTTGATAATGCCACCATCCATAGAAAGCCCCACTTTAGAGTTTGGATCTAATGCGGGTAAGCCCATAGAGCTTGTGCATCAACATCTCAGTCTCAATATTCATAAGGATGGCGTAGATAAGGGCTGAGGTGGCTAAGAGGGTATTAACTTCATCAATTTGATCTAACTGTTAGGAGAGAGCATTTGCATTCTTGTTGTCCTAACCATGGATTGCTATGTAGCAGCCACTGTATCAGCTGTAGCATCAAGGCTACTATGCTATATGAGTGCTAGCTCCACTACATAGCAGTTGGGTTATAAAACTCCACCAATGACTTCAAAGGCCCTTTTTTTTTCTTTTTTTTACTTCTCTTCTTCTATTTTTATTATAGTTCTTCTCTAAGTTAGGTCCCTAACATGACTTTCTTCCAATCTAAAGCTGCAAGACACACATACACAAAAAATAAGGGGACCATTACACCCCCTTATGATAGTTATTTTTTAGAAAAAAAAGATATATTCTAGGTTTTTTTACAATAATTTGGATTTTCTAATATTTTTTCAGATCTTTTGATAATTTTTTCCAATAGCACCGCAGTCCGTTGTGTAGCACCGTTACCGCTACGTAGCACCGGCTATATTGCATTTCAATGGCCAATCGCTACCACTATTTTGACCCTTGGTCCTAACCCTTGTGATAGCCAATGATACATGGACTTGCCTAAAGCCTTGATGCACCCACATCAGACAGATACCATCTGCACCCGCTACTCATGCCGATACTTCATTTCTAGGGTATTTGACATACTTTCTTGAGGCGCACCTGCATCTAATACTAATGCCAAGTCCATGTAACATAGGTGATAGCCAATTTCATAATCATAGTTCATTAATTTTCCCCCCACTTCTACTTCATATTCATCTCTTCAAATTGAGATACTTAAAACTCCACTAGTCTATTTTGATTATGAAAAGTTTTCCTAATAAATAACGGCGCCACTTGTGCACATATGTAATATCACCAGCATTTGTCGCTCATAAGAGGACAATGCTTAGCTTCTACCTGATAAGGCTTTACTTTAAAAATGCAATGTGTCGTCCTTCTTGCATGAGGACACCTCCTATTTGGGTCCTCAAACCATGGTGCTCTTGGATAAAAGGCTTATAGAAATCCAGTGGTCCTAATACTAGTGTAGGTGTCATACCAGTCTTAAGTTTTTTGAATGGTTCATCTGGGTTTTGGTCCCACACAAAGCCATCCTTCTTGAGGAACTGAGTTGAGGGCTCACAAAATGGGTCATACCAATGTACAAACTTCCTATGGTATCCTGTAAGGTCTATGAAACCCCAAAGAGACTCGAGGTTGTGTCCATGGAGCTCATCAAGTAGTTCATCGATCATTAGCATAGGGAACTTATCCTTGACTATTTAACAATTGAGGGCTTGATAGTCCACACACATTCCCCAAGGCCATATTTCTCACCAACAAAATAGGCAAAGAGTAGGGGCTTGCACTTGGGCATTTAATACCTGCTTTTAACATCTCCTTTACAAGACATTCACTTTCATTCTTTGCATATGCTGGTATTAATAGGCCCTTACATTCATTGGCTTTGTATTTGGTTTCAATGGAGTCCAATGAGCATGTGATCATGGTGGGGGAAGGTCGCTTGGCTAGTCGAATATGGATTAGTAGACTTTCATAATTTTAGCCAAGTCGTGAATTTCAAACCTCTTCATTTTGTCAAGCTTATGCATTTGATTCAACAACAAAAGCTTGGGCATTATTCTTTATTAACTACCTCATTAGGTTAAGCGTTTTTATCCCTTATTGTGGGTCCCATGCAACAAGTAAGGCACTCCTAGATATTGGAATGCGACGGTGACTAGGCAAAGTCCATGAGGTCCAGCTCAACATTCCTAACCACTGTACCCTCAAAATCGCATCTGATCTGTTCCTTGGTTGCACAAATAATTTTCAAGGGCCCGATCATACTACATAGTTGTTCTTGTCGGCCCTTATTTGTAGGTTTCATCTCATTGGCCACTCAAATCATGAATTCTTTAGAGCAATTGATTAGGTATCCTATCTATGTAGCAATAGTCTCCGTGAGGAAATTATGTATACTTTCTATATCAACCTAGTTATCCTTCTAACTGCATGGCTAGCACTCATCATGGCTTGGCCAGGGCATTAGTGGAGACCCTCACAGGAGTTGTCTCCTCCTCCACTTCGCGTAATGAATTAGCCTCATCTAGTTCTTCAATCAGTTAAATTTGCATCCTTTTACATGAGTGATTCAGCGTGAAGCCGTGAACCACTTATCACAATACAACAAAGACCCTTTTTGCGACAAGTCTACATCTCTTTTGCTGAGATATTTCCAGTAGAGACTGTGATCGTCCTAGGCCTTTGCTTGGTCATTGGATGTCCCACCTGAACTTGATCCACCTGGCCCTAGTGGATAGGGGCATCTAGTTGTCCAACTGCTATGGTTGGTCGAAAAATTGCAAGATGACCCTACTGTCGCAGTTGGTTGGGCTTGTCCTCCTACAAATGAGCTAGGCCCATGGCCTCTTGCTTTGTTGTGGATCAAAACATGAGGACCTCCTCTTCTTTTTTTGTTGTACAATCCTTGAATAAAGGTTTCATCAAAGTGAGATCAGACCATCCCTCTAGCCAAGTCATCAAGTGTTTAACTGATTTTTGCAATTTTTCACTAATTCATACGTTAATGCAGTTTAGCCAACATCCTATCTAAGTTCTCATAGTTAGTCAATTCAAAACGAACAAGTAGGGATTCCATCATTGCCTTGCATGATAAATTTGGATTATTGCGACTTTATAGCACTAGAACTGTGTGGGTGCCACACCGTCCATTTTCATGAGTTTGATGTTATTGGAAAAATTGTATGCAAGAAATTTAAGTGGTTCACTTCCATCAAAATGCAGAAAATCGATCAGTGTATATTAAGGTTGGATCTTACTTCCGCTTTTACTTGCCAATGTTCCTAGTCATTTCTCCGATAACCATTCAATCCTCCTTTTCATCATGGGAAGTTGCAACATGAGACACTCTAAAGCTTTATGGATCTAATGAAGCCTGATGTTCATTAGTTCCCATGCTTTCTACACAATTTTCCATTGGGCCGAGCACTAGTGAATGATTCTTTTTCTTCCTTGGCAACCCCTAGGAAGGGCTAGCCGTGATACCAAATGATAAGTTCAGAGACCTTCTCTTGTCCTTAGGTAAGAGGGAAGGGTGCCCTCTTGTTTGCATAGGGCTTTTTGGAGAGAAAGTTCAACACCTTTACTACTTTCTTTCACCAGACATATATGGACGATTGCCCTATGAAATAGTAACTGAAACATCCTACTACCTCCTAGAATCTCTCTCATAGCTAACTGTTTTAAAACATAATAACTGATAGAGCATACTTTTTACGAAGGATTAGGGCGGTGGATGTTAGAAAAGCATTGAAACAAATGAAGATAAGAAAAGGTTGTAGGTCTAGATGACATTCTGATGGACGCATGGAAATGCTATGGAGAAGTGGGAGTTTGGGGGGGGGGGGGGGGGGGTGCCAACCAGCCTCTTCAATGAAATATTAATGACAAAGATGTTGGATGAACGGAGAAGTATTGTAGTACCTATATATAAGAACAAGAGAGATATACAAACTACACCAACTACTGTGGGATTGAACTTATGAGTCATACTATGAAGTTATAGGAAAGAGTAATGGAGCAAAGACTTAAACAGAAAACCAAGATACTTAAAAATCAATTTGATTTTATGTAAGGGAGGTCAACTATAGAAGCTCTCTTCTCACTTAGGCAATTAATGGAAAATTATTGAGCGAAGAGGAAAAATTTGCATATGGGCCCCATCGATTTAGAATGTAGGGTACGTAAAGATTTAATTTAGTTCCAAGAGGTTATATTGAAATTATTGAAGATATGTATGGAGTGGTGACGAGTGTGAGAACTACTTGTGAAGAGACAAGTGAGTTTCGAGTGACCATATGTTTGCATCAGGGGTCCACTCTAAGTCCTTTTGGTAGAAGCTGTATGGGTTCTAAGGCCCTCCTGGCCTAGCCCCCACTTAGAGAGCCCATCGAGCCCCCAGCCTTTCACCAACTTCAAAATACCATCAGCCTTCCTCGGTCTCCCTATCTTCCTCTTAAAAATTCCCAAATCGTAAAAACCCTCACATCGCTTTCTGGCATCGGTGCACCATCATCGTCCCTCTCTTCAGCAAGTATTTGTCTCCCTCTCTCTCAGTACATCGCTTTCACTTTGCTATAGATAATCATTTTTTGATTCTTACACTCTCTAGCATTATTTTAGATCGAAGCTCATTCTTTTTCTACTTTGCGTTTGTATAGCTGGTTAAATGGTTTTGATGTATATGCTTAGATCATTTTACTCTTCATTTGCTTCTAAATTTGACCTTTTTTTTTTACAGTATCTAGTTGTTCTTTGCTTGATTTAGGGTTTATGTAGAGACATTCCAGAATTAATTTTATTATGAAATGTCGAAGTGCATTGAGGTGACTTATTGAGCTCTCTTTTTTTTTTTTTTTATAAGGTTCTTATTCATGTCCCTTTTGGTTCTATGAAGTCGAAGATTGTCTTTTCTATTTGGTTTCATGGTTGATGGTTCCCATGGTGAATGGTTCTAAAAGGTTGGTAACCATAGTAGATACTCCTTTCGAGATGCACTCCATATAGATGGTTGGATGTAGATGGGCCTTACAGTCTGAGACCCATATTCATGTTAATTGGGGAGTGTTCATGCCTTCCATCAACAAAGAAACTTGTGGCAGAAAGCTACATCTATCTCCATTGTTTCTTTTTCTTTCCCATTGGCTTCTTCTTCTTCTTTTTTCTTTTTGTAGTTAATGTTAAATAGAGCCAATATTTCTTTTAGGTTTCTCAACTTTTTAGGTATTTCTCCACATCTAAATACTCACATAGAAGAGGGATGTTAGGATGTGGTTTTGGCTTCTATTAGATGTGGTTCACCGACCAATTCCTAACTGTTTGAGTTATTATATATGTCTCATGTTTATGAACTCAAGGCCCATTTATAGTATAATATATTTAGTTTGACGAACAAAAATCTAACTCTTATCAATAGATTAAGGTTGATTTCACACGGAACACATTTTGAGCTTGTTTTCCAATGATATGGGCAATTTGTCAAATTGAAAAGTTTTGACTTTCAATTTGCAAGTTTGCTTCATAAAATGCATCCTTTCATTTTTTTTTCTATATTTTTTTTCTCAATGTTGAAGTTACTTTTGTGGGTTTTCTTCACTATAAATGACTCTTGATTACATGTTTCTTAGGTGGGTTATTTCTTCTTGTCATATTCCATCTCTTTTGCCATTGTAAACATTAAAAAGTACAGCTAATTTTTGTATCCTTTCGTTTGTTTTTCTTCATTCTTCTTAATCATATTTGCAAAAATAAATAAATAAATAACCATCAGTCCCCTTAAATGAAAATCCTAGATCTGCCACTACCTTGGTACATGTTGTTTGCAGATGATATAGTGTTAGTAGATGAATCAAAAGATGGTGTGAATGAAAAACTAAAGAGATACAGGGCAACGAGAGGCTTTAGAATCCAAAGGCTTTAAAATAAGTCACACAAAGATATAACATATGACTTGCAACTTCAGTGGGTATATACAAAGAGCTACAACTGCTGTGAAAATTAAAGTTCAAGATATACCAGAAAGAGATTCATTCCATTACCTTGTCTCAATAATTGGTGTGGATGGGGAGATTGATGAAGATGTTGAACATAAAACAAAAGAAGGATGGTTGAAGTGATGACTTGCTTATGGAGTGTCTTTTGACCGATGAATGCTAATAAGATTGAAGGAAAAATTGTTTAAGACAGTGATTAGACCAACTATGACCTATGGAGCAAAATGTTTGCCAATTAAGAAGCAACACATGCATAAGGTAACAAAGATGAGAATGTTTAGATGTATGTGTAGTAAAACTTGGAATGATTTAGAAATAAGCAATTTCAAGAGCATTTAAAACTAGGTAGCATCAATAAGGGATAAAATTAGAGAAACCAATTTGAGATGGTTTGGTCATGTCCAACACAAGCTAGCAATGAGCCAATAGGGGGAAGTTTGACTATATAGGTTGATGGCCCACCAAGAGGAAGGGGTAGGCCGAAGAGGATGTGGATAGAGTTAGTAGAAATAGATCTAAAGAAATGCAACCTATTGGGAAAATGATTTATTCCATGAAGGAGGCTTTTGCAAACCTCACCCAATTCAAGGTTGGTAAATGAGACAAAATATACTTTTGGTATGATGTCTAGGTCGGTAGTCACCCTTTAGCTATCTAGTTTCCGGAGCTTTACAAATGTGCTAGAAACCGCAATGCCAATGTTAAAAACTATCTTCATAGAAGAGATAATCATACTCTTTGGGGCCTGATTTTTTGAAGGAACCTTTCGGAGATGGAAGAACCTCATCTTTTCCAGCTCTTTGAGGTCCTTAATGGGATCAAGACAACAGAATCTAGGTCCCTTCACATGATGGACCTTTTTCAATGTCTTATTTCGTCTCCTCACTATCTCATACGCCCACTCCCTCTAGATGTTGGTCTCCTCTTTGGTAAATCAAGGCCCCTCTGAGAGTTTTAGCTTTTGCTTAGCTTGCCATTCGGAATAAAATCCTCACTAAGGACAACCTTCATCATCCCAAAATGATCGTCTCAATGCTTGCCCTCTCTATTTAGCCACGTAGGAAACGGTGGATCAACTTCTTCTTCACTGCAAGACGGCCACAACCCTTTAGTCTTTGATTGTTAACCGGTTTGACTGCCCCCAGCCCCTAAGGTCCCTAGTTGACTGTTTGAGCGATGGGCTTGCTCCAGTGATTCTTCCAAAGGCAAAATTATGTAGTGCCTATATTTTTTGTCTTGGACCTAGATAATCTAGAAAGAGAGAAATAAAAGGTGCTTCGAAAGGAAGGCTACCTTAAATTATATCATCCTCAAATCAGAATTTTTGCGTTGCCTCTTGGGCTTCTATTCTTCCAGAATTCTCGGTTTTTCTCTTGACGCCACCATGTTCAACTGGAGGGAAGTCATCTCCTCATGATTTGGCTTTAAACTTCCCCCTCTTTTTTTTTCCTTCTTATTTTAGGGCCTTCACTGCCCCTTTTTTGTTTGTTTTGTTTTACTTAGGGTGGGTTGCTTTTTGGGGTCTTCCCCTGCTTCTTAGTATAACTCTTTTATGCTATAAAGATTTTGTTTAATTAAAGTTGCCATTTAAAAAAATTTTTCAATTTATTTGAGGATTTGGCTCAGGATTGATTGGAATGGAGAAACATAATTCATGTAGCCGACTTCAACATAGTTGGAACAAGTCTTTGATGATAATGAACTATATAAGGGAAGGGCGTGAGTTGGATGATGATGGGCTAAAAGACAAGAACGCCCATAGCATGGAGATGTAGATATGGTTGGGTGGGTTGTCTTCATGAAAATAGTTAAACAGGAAGGGGTTGGTTAGTTGTCATAGAATTAGGATCATGCATTGCGTGGAGATGGGACAAGTGGCTGGGTGGTTAGTTAGAAGTGGCTAAGTGGGCTTGTATATTGGACCCCGACTCTAACACTGTTACATTTAAATCTTCCATCTTTTGTTCCTCAACAAAACCAGGCAAATGAATCCTAAATTTTCATGGCTCTGTTTTGGTATCTTGCAAAAGCTATTAGTTGAAGGAACTAATACAATTTTAATTGTTTACTTCCCGGTATTTGGTTTGTGATCAAGAATGATATTAAGGGCAACCAAATGGACCTTTGTGATCAAGGGAAATGATATTGGAGGCAACCAAATGGACCTTTCTCTTCCGGTCCTTCCATTGCCTAGTTATCATAGCCACTGATCTTAAATTTGCTTGAGTTAACTGACAGAGTTTCCAAGATGTTACCCTTGCAATTCTTTTTTTTCTTTCTTCAATTAATTCAGAGCAACAAAGAAATAAGATTTTATTTCTGTTTTTTTTTTTCGTTTGGTGTTTTTTTTCATCTTAGTGGATGCTTCAAGTGAGAAGTTGGAGGCCAACTACTTTTCATTTTACTCACTCCATGTAAAGGATCTGTACTTAAAAAGTAAAAGAGAAGTTCAGTCTCCAACAGAATGGGAGTTGAGGAAACAGTTGTGCAAGAAGTTTTCGTGAGTGGTGAAATAAAAGGAAATCATGTGGAGGCAACAATGAAGAAACAGATGGTTAAAGAAGGTTTAAAGGAAGCAAGTACTAAGTTCTTCCATGCTTTGGCAAACTTAAAAAGGCAGAATCAGATTTAGGCGCTCATTAGTTGTTGATAATTGTGGAAGACCCAACTGTAAGGATCAATAGATCCTTATATTAACTAGAATAGGAGAAGATGATCCTTATATTAACTAAAATAGGAGAAGAAAAAGTACACAACAAGAGGAGTTGGAGATTCTATCATATACTTTGGATGAGCATTAACCTTCTCATTTATAATATGTAGTGCCTTGATTAAAGGCTGATTTACAATGATTAGTATCCAATTACAGGTAAATAAGGAAAGACAATAAAGCATACGGCTATACAGAATATTGACTAACTGATTTATGTTAACTAAAACCCTCACGTGGGATAGCCTGCTGGGCCTGGGCTGATGGGCCTAATCTTACTATGTTTCTACACTCCCCGTCAAATTGATGTGGTTGTTCAAGAAGCATCAATTTGGAAAGAATGTAATCGTGATGATCTCTGGGCAATCCTTTGGTAAACACATCTGCTAGTTGTTCAAATGATGAAATATATGGTAGACAGGTTTTGTCGATGACAAAATGTTGATAGATAAAATGGCGGTCAATCTCAATATGCTTAATATGCTCATGGAATATGATATTCTTGGCAATTCGGACGGCTCTTGTGTTATCTACATATAAAGGGGTAGGGCCACTGAGGAAGATGCCAAACTCACAAAGAAGACGCCGGAGCCACATGACCCTGTTATTGGCAGTAGACATGGAACGATATTTTGACTCAGCGGTGGATTTGGAGACTGTGCTTTGTTTCTTGCTTTTCCAAGAAATGAGAGAGGGCCCTAAGAACATATACATGCTAGTTGTTGATTGATGAGTACCAGGACATCCTGCCCAATTGGCATTTGCATAGGCTTGCATTTGTAACGAGGATGTGGAGGGGTAGAATCAGCCACGAGTACGAGTGCCTTTGACATAACAAAGAATCCGATAGACAGCTTGAAGATGTGGTTTATGAGGATCTCCAATAAATTGACTGATAGTTTGCACAACGTGGGAGATTTCTGGCTAAGTCATTGGTAAGTAAAGAAGGCTGCCGATGAGATGACGGAATAGAGTCAGATCTGGAAGAGGATTCCCATCATCTTTGCTGATTTTGACGTTGAGCTCTATGGGAGTAGCAAAGTTTTAGCATCATTAAGTAGTGCAGAATGAAGTAAGTCATCAGCATATTTTGATTAAGTGACCCAAATTTCGTACTTGTTACTTGCAACTTCCAACCCCAAAATGTAAGTCAAATGACCAAGGTCCTTCATTTTAAAGGTACACATGAGATGTGACTTGAGTTCAAAGATACCTACGTGATCATTGCCGCTAAGGAGCATATCATCAACATAAGTCAATAGAATTGTACAACCATGAGATGTTCGCCAAATGAAGAGACAGCTATTATTTGAAATTTGATAGCAATTTGCTTAAAGGATGGTAGAGTGAAACTTGTCAAACCAGATGCGTGGAGCCTGTTTAAATTCGTACAAGGATTTTGTCAACTTACAAACATGCTGTGCTGGACAAGAATATCTCGGTGTAGGACACATATAAGCAGTTTCCTTGAGATCCCCATGTATAAAGGCATTTTTAACATCCATTTGCCAAAGGGTCCAATGATAAGCTGATATAATAGCAAGTAAACACCTAACTGTAGTCATTTTGGCTACCAGGGCAAAAGTTTCCTCATAGTCAATCCCATACTCTTGTTTGTAACCTTAGACTATCAGGTGATCCTTGTATCTATCAATACTACATCAGGTCGTTGTTTAATAGACTAGACTCATTTGCTTCCAATAATTGATGTATCTGCAGGAAAAGGCACCGATTCCCAGGTTTGATTAGCCTCTAGGCCAAGGAGTTCATCTGTCATTGCATCTTGCCAACATGGGATTTTAGTAGCCTTGGAATAAGATGTTAGTATGCAAATAGGATCTCAGAAGTAGTAAATAAAGCTGGAAAGTCATAACTATCAAGGGGCACTAAGGGACGACTAGACATCTTAAGAGGGGGCCAGAGTCCATACGTTCAATAGAAGTATCATTGTCCGGAGGAACTAGCATGGGCGGTGTATCAGGAGAGGGAGCAGTAGGAGGCAACTATCTTAGATGAAGGTATAAATTTGAGTGATTGGAGGAGGCTTAGTGGGAGAAGATGGTGAAAAGGATGGAAGATAAAAGACTTGAATATTAGAGGGATTTGGTGACTGAGAATAAAATGGGACGTGTTCTAAGAAAAAAACATTCCGAGAAATTCTCAGTCATCGCTCTTTAGGATTATAATACTAAAAACCTTTGTGTTCATCATTGTAGCCAAGAAACATAAGCAAACAGCTTGTGGTGATAGTTTATTACACTCCAGAAAGGGAAGATGCACAAAACTAAGGCATCCAAAATTCCGTAAATGTGAGCAGGAAGAAGGATGAACAAATAAACACTCAAAAGGAGATATTTTGCCGAGGACAAAGCTAAGTAATCTGTTGATAATATGGATAGCTGTATGGCTGCCTCACAGCAGAACTTAGGAGGAACAAGTGATTCCATAAAGAGAGTTCTAATAGTTTCTAAGAGAGAGCAATTTGTCCTCTCTGTAACCCGATTTTGTTGAGGCGTGAGGGCAAGATTTTTGATGAAAAATCCCTTTGTTAAAAAATTATGGAATTCAGTCGATGTATATTTTCCCCCTAAGTTAGAACAAATGATTTTAATGGACTTCTAAAATTGAGTGCTCACCGTATTATAGAATTTTTGAAAGATAAAAAATAACTTCAGATTTAGATTTTAAGAAATATATCCATGTGTATTGACAATTATCATCAATAAAGGTGAAATAATGTTTATATCCAAGTCTACTTAAATGAGGAGCAATCCCCCATACGTGAACTAATCAAAAGGAGTAGTGTTACGTGAATAATGATTAGGAATAGGTAAGATATGACTTTTTCTTAGATAACATGATTCAGATTTAGATTTTGCAAAATTAGAAGCCATGGAACTAAAAACAAATTTATCCAAACATCCAAGTTTAAATAAAGACATCAAATTTGCATTATTCAAATGACCAAGGCATTTCTGTCAAGTGGTCAAAGAAGCATGGACACGGACACGGGACACAGATACGATACGATACGGATATGCCGACAGCATTTCTCAAAAAGGTAGGACACGGACATGTCAGGGGACACGTTAATAATATATATTTATAATCATATACTAAAAATAATATAATTTTAACTTTTTAATCAATTTAGCAAAAATAAAAAATAAAAATTCAAGTACTAACTAACAAACATATCAAATTATCAAATATCAATACAATACTAAAATATAATTCATAATCATTAAACATGAAATATTCATAGACAAAGAAAAGGGAGGATCATCTTTTTTCCCTCCCTTAAAAAAAAAAAAAAAACAAAAAGCAAAAAAGAAGCCAATCTCGAAGCCTATTATTTAGTAAAAGATTTATTTGTCTTTTGCTTGTGATATGATTAATATTAATAATCATATATTTTTCCATGATATAAAATTGTCATATATTAAGTTTACAAGTATTAGTAACCACATGTTAATAAGTGTTCAAGAAATATCAACCACATGTTTATTTTTTAGTCATAGACATAAGCTAAAAATTGTGGGACATGTCGTAAAAAAAGTGTCGGAGAAGTATCTGAAATTAAGATTTTTAGTTCTGAATTATGGAAACGGCTAAAATAGTATCGAACACGTGTCTGAAAGTGTTCTAAGAGTGTCGGTGTCCGACATGTGTCCGACAAAGATACGCCACTTTCTTAGAAGCGTCCGTGTTTCTTAGCAAGTGGTCCACACATTATTGGAAAAACTCATAGAAAATGCAAATAGCAATGCTTGTCCATTGCCGAGAAGAAATAGTCTGCCATGCTTACGCCCCATCCAGATCACCTTTCTAGTTAGCCATTCTACTATAGCACAACCGGATGGAGAAAAGTTAATCAAATAACCATAATCAATACGTTACCAATGGAAATGAGATTTGCAGCCAAATATGGGACAAAATAAACATTGTGCAAGGTAAGAGCTCCAATGGAGATAGTTCCAATACTAGAGATATGCAATTGATGACCATTTGCAGTGGTGATGAAATCACGACCAGTATAAGGTTGTTGGTTGTGCAAATGTTGTGCCATAGAGGTCATGTGATTGGAGGCCCCTTAGTCTAGGAACCATGTGGTAAGGGTGAAAGATGTAGATGGTGAGGTGGATGAATGAAATGTAGGAAAAGCAAAGGAAGAAAACAGACCACAAATACCCATGGAGTTACATGCAAATGCTATTAAGGAATTGATCAAATCCTTAATCTGCGCTGTAGTCATTGTGACAGAAGTAGTGTCTAAGAAAGCTGTCAGATCCGTTGGAATAGTAGTCTGACCCTAAAGTGCAGTAATGCTACGCATTGAAGTTTGTGCTGATTTCTTTTCAGGCCTTCCGCCTTCATGTGCAAGTGGAGATGAAGTGACCATTCATTTTGCAGTAGTTGCAAACAGTTTTCTCCTGCAATCGTAAGCCACATGCCCGTTCTTCTTACGCTCAAAACATTCTCGTTTCTGACCATGAGTAGTGAATGTGGCTATTTCGTTAGCTAATGATGAAGCTAGAGTTGTCAGAAGTGCTTTTGGTTCTGCAAGAAGTGAATGAGTAGATGATGGGCGAGTTTTTTCACAGATAACCTCTTAGACACGTGTCCAGATCAGAAAAGATCTCTCTATTCACAAGCATAGCCCATACAGGCTAAAAATCTAAGCGAAAATTCATGAGAAACTGATTGACGTGTTGTTCCTTCTGTGATTTAATGGCTTGTGGAAGAAACTCTGCTAATATAGGTTGGATGAGCATTTGATCCCTTTCTGTCCACAAGGCTAGAAAGCCATTGTAGTATTCTTGGACAGATTTGTCATTCTGGTAGTACTTGGCCAATTCTATATCTAGATGAAATCTGCGCACCTTATTTTGCTGATGATAAATTTTCTTCATGTCTGTCCACATGTCAGAAGCCTGGGTAAAGGCTTGAAGTGCCAAAACAAGGAGGGATCAACGGAGTTGAGGATCCATGTCATGACCTTATCATTGCGTTGGTTCCAAGTAGCTATAGTTTTAGCATCCACAGTTGGTTTTGGATCTGTTCCATTCAGGTATCCCAACATTCCTTGTCCTTCAACAAAATTTTTAAGATGAAATGACCAGGACATGTAGCTTGTACCATTAAATTTTATAGGAATGATGCCTACTTTGTCCATTTGTAAATAGGGAAATTGTAAATGTAAGCAATTTATCAAGACAGCACACAAAACTACTAAAAAAAATGTATCAATAATTAATGAAGCAGCAAAATGATCACTGTTCACTGGAAATAGAGAGGCAGACTTGTGCACAGAAAAATGCAGCGAATACAGAAATATTGGTTCACTGAAAACAGTAATTGTGCACAGAAAACAGGCACAACAGGAAATTAATTCCTGCTGGGTGTCTCAAATTTTTGGAAGAGGAAATGAACCTGCTTGATGTGGGTTTTTGTTTCTATTAATCAGCCTTCCAGGTTAGGCAAAATACCTAATTTTGCAAGTCCCAGAGGTGGAATTTTTTGATTTAACGGTTGGATGTGGATCTGATGGACCAATCTCAACTCAGTTGGTGAAAAACTGCTGAACCAAAAATCAGATAGAACACTCACCTTTTGAGAAGATAAAATTCTAGAAAAATATTGATAAATGCCAGAATAAAAAGTTGACTAGCCTGGTGCAAAAATTTGTGAGTTTCAAAATCCAAGGTGGGGCCCACTTCTGGATCAGATGGCCAAAATGAATGCATGCTGGGAGTGATATCAGAAAATTTTTGCTCGGTCAAAGAAGAAGATCTGATGGTTGAGATGCAGTCTGATGCAAACCTGTCGAAGTGAACTCAAATCTCTGTTGTTGGCTTTGTTGCAGAGCAAGAGAAAGAGAAGAAACAAAGAAGAATTCTTTGTTGTAACACGGCACAAAGATTCAGATATCTAGAGGTGTAGCTATGATTCCATGTAAGGATTAGCAGATCCTTATATTAACTAGAATAGGAGAAGAAGGACACAGAACAAGAGGAGTTGGAGATTCTGTTGTGTACTTTGGATGAGCTTCGACCTTTTCTTTTATAGTATGTATTGCCTTGATTAAAGGCTGATTTACAATGATTAGTATCAAATTATAATTAAATAAGGAAAGACAATAAAGCATACAGCTATACAAAATATTGACTGACTGATTTATGCTAACTAAATCCCTCACGTAGGATAGCTTGATGAGCCTGATGGGTGTGGGCTGATGGGTCTGATCTTGTTACAACGGTTGGGGGCAATTTCCAAGTGCCTTTATTTCTTGAGTTTTGTCTTCTTAAAAGAAGATGAATAGGGATGACTGGTGTTTCTTTTCATTGTTTTAATCCCATAGAAGAGTGAAGAATCTTCTTTAAATGATGGGATGCCATGCCCATTATTTTAACCCATGCTCCCCATAAGTTCCTTCCTAAAGTGCTAGCTACTGGGCCTTCTAAAGTTCTCCCAAGGATTACCTCGAACGCTCAAGGGCACTTAGTCGCCAAAAGACAGATTTCTCTATGGTGTTGATTGTCTATAAAGAACTGAACTTACATCTATTTCCTCTTTTGGTGCTCCTAAATGGTTGCCTTAAGGGCTTCTTTGCAAGGGGAACTAGATATGTTTCGTTCTTCCATTATTGCTGAAACCTCAAGTGAAATGTTGGGTAGGACAATGTGGGAGGTTCCATTTATTATTTTGTAGTGGAGCATGCTATTTTCTTTGTTTCAATCTCCAAGATATGGATGTCCTGCTTCTTTCCTTTTTTGCACCAGATGTGTTGGAGGTAAAAAATCTTGGAAGTTCTTGTTTGATTCTTTGCAATGGCTTTAGAACAAAAGGTAATGATTGTAGTTTTGAGGGTTCAGTAAACATCTAGAGAGAGTCATGGGGTTTGTTTTGTTGTTGGTGTATAAAGCTGGATCTTTGCACTTTGATATCTTAACAAACAACTTTATGTTGGCAAGTGATGCAGTGGATTGATCTGGAAGGTTCTACCCAATTGTAGACAACTTCAAGCGAAGCTTAGCATAATTACTTGTAGTAGCCAACTTTATGTTGGAAGGTGCATTAGAAGTCTGAGTCAACTCTAATTGGTTTAAAAAATCAGCCAAGTCCGAATCACATGGGCGATTCGTATTAGGACTCAACCAAGTCACATGATTCGAGTTTGAGTCCCATAGGACCCAACTAGGTATGCACCAAGTCCAAGTCAGCTCAGACTCGGCCAATGTTTTAAACCATGAGTAGAAGTCGGTCCAATCTCAAAGAAAAGGACAAATATCAATATGATGATTCCAGGAAGTCTTTAAGGTGTCCAAATAAGAAATTTTCTTTTACACATGGATTTCATTTACTTTCTTACATATATTCAATGAACTTAGATTCTATGAAAAAGAGAGATTAAAATAAGGAATATACTGAAGAGAGACTAAAATAAGAATGGTACCAAAGGAAATAATGGTCCATGGATGTTTGTTGGATTATATTGCCTAATTGAGAGATTGGGCCTTCTATTGTACAAGGTTGCATTTGTTATGCTAACCATGGGGCATGGGCTTGAGTTCAATCAACTTGAGCATTGGCCTATGAGTCATGGGATGGATTTGGCCCATCATCCAAAAATCCATTCCATGATAATTCCTCTTAGGCTGCATCAGCAAACATAGGAAAAGCTTATGAGAGTCCATAATTGAAAGATTTAAGAGGAAGATTCTATCCTTGAAGAAGACATACTTGTCCTAAGAGGGTATGATCATTTTAAATAATGTGATTTATCTAATGGTGTGGTTTGCCACAAGTCATTTTCAAGCGTCAATGTGTGATAAAACTGCTTGAGTTAGTCGGAAAGACTCGATTTGTTGTGGTTCAAAGTCAATGAAAATGATGATTTGCTGGATCGGCAAGAGGTTTGCAAGGTGAAGAAAGATTGTGTGAGTTGGGAATTAGATCTTTGAGGTTTGCAAGTAATGAATGATGTGCTTTTAGAGAAACTGCTTTGAGGTTTGGAAAAGAGCATTACAATCTGTGGATAGACGATAAATTGGAATTGATTTGGGGAGGTGGGGTTGGACGACCTAACAGTTATGTTTCATATCCATTTTTTGACTTGGGCAGCCATTGCATCCTTTGAAGGTAATCTTTTGGCAATAGAGCAGATTCGATTCAGTGTCAATGCAACCCAAAAGGGGCCGCGACAACATGGGCCAAATCCAGCCCAAGGCCCATTGTGGTCACCAATGGGTTGAAATCCCACTCATGTATGAGAGAAGGCCATAGTCATCCGTATCTATCATGTCATATTCTATCACTCAAGTATGCAATTCAACATGTGATAAAATATGTCATTGAGTGATATGAGACCCATCTGACCCATGTGATTAGACCTGTGGGACTAGTTACACTTCTTTGAGGAACAATACAACATATTTCAATTGATTTTGATTTATCTTGCTATTATTTCATTAGATTTGGAGTCTTTTTTTTTTCTTTAGAAAGTCTAGTAGTAAAGTTTGAGTGAGTCTTTATGGAACTAGGTATGAATTTTCAACAATTGAAATTATAAACCATGGTTCAAAATCATGGTCGCAATCAATCTCAAAAAATGATATGACATAGCTTTACATTGCGGCCATCACAGCTCGTCTTTGCATGAATTTTTTCAACCCCAAAAAAATTGAAAAAATATTCCAAATTTTCAGAATATCGAAAAATTTCTAGAATTTTTTTTCATTAATATAAACTATGAACCAAAATATCGGTCCCCCTTAATCATAACATCTTACTTCAATGCTTAATCTTTGACTGTTATATATGTTAGGTTTTGGTATTTAATATTTAGTCCCAAATTTATAACTTATAAGTCCATCAATGTAGTGCATATCTAAAATCCAAATCACTCAAAATAATTATCGCCCTTTATATTAGATTTGTAAAAATTTTCACTTAAATACTAGTTCGGCCCATTGTTAAATTAACCATGCCACATGATTGGAATCATTGGTTTGTCAAATACACCATGCTTACTATCCATTCAATCACTTTAGATAGACACTTAAAAAAACAATTATAACAACTTTAGATGAACAATTGGCAAGACCCAATGTTAGATTCCCTTTTCTTATTTGCAGACTTGGGAAAGTGAGAAGGGAGAATAGAGAGGGAAAGAGGGCTTTTGTGCTTTCAGGCTGATATTCTAAAAATATCATTTGAGACTGATATTTTGAGGGTTTTTGCTGGGAATATTAGCTGGGATGAATGATATTTTGTGGAAATTTTGGCGATGCAAGACTGATATTCTAAAAATATCAGCCTAGATGTCCAATGTTGTGAGAAAATATGATGATATGGCAATATTTTGGCGGTTTTTGTCAATATGTGACTAAGGCCCGATAAATTCTAAAATATTGGTTTGGTACCGGCTTATAGTGGTGCTTATCAGCTGATATTTTAAACATATTTAATTCTCAAGTATTAAGCTCATCTTATCATTTTGCAACATAGAATCAAATGCATCCTTGGAAGGTAAGCTTTTGGCAAGAGGGGTTGCTACAACATGAGCTTTCAGGTAATGAGCCAGATCCAGCCCAAGGCCCGTAGGCCTAACCCATGTGTCAAAATCCGACTCATGTATGAGAGGAGCTCAGTCTATTCACTTAATTGTACAATTCAATATAAAATAAAATATATCATTTAAGTGACATGAAAGCCCTCAACTTGTGTCCTTAGACATGTGGGACCATCTACACATCTAAGAGGAAATATTAAAATACGGTTTGATTTATTTTGATTGGTTAGTATTTCATTAGATGTATAGTCTTCTTTTGTTTATAAAGTCTAGTAGTAGTGAGTGAGAGAGTGGGTCTCCATATAATTAGGTGTCAATTCCTAAACTTAAGAGAGGAGAATCTAAATATGTGAAAAGCTTGAATGTGGGCTAGGGAATGCCCCTGTATATTCATGTATTCCTATAGAAATAATGTTTTGAATGATTTTTTTTTTTTTTGAAGACCTGTTGTTGAATCCATGGTCATGATTATCTTGACCATCAGTTCCTGATGTTGACATGTTAGTCAATCTTCTCCCTCTTTGGCTCATTATTTGTTATCAAAATAAGAATTTTTGAGTTTTAAGCCTAATAAGAATCCGAGTTCCTCTTTTTTATTCAATTCTCTACTACTATCATTTCCCTTGTCTTCTTTTATTTGTCCAATTTATTTCCAGTTTTCATCCCTCCAAAAAATCCACCGAATTTGACCCCAAATTATCTTGAGCTTTTGGCCTCATATGTTGACCCATTGGTTAATCTTCTTGGGCTTTATTCTTTAATGTCAAAGCAAAGATAAAAGTCTGGATCCAAGTAAGAATTTGATTTCCTTTGATGTCAAAGCAAAGATCTAAGTTCGGGTTCAAGTAAGAATTTGATTTCCTCTGTTTGATCCAATTCTTTATTACCATTTTCCGTTCTCTTCTTCATTTATCCCGATTCTTTCCAATTTTTGGCTCTCTCGAAAAATTTCTTATATCCAAGCCGCACACATTAAACTTCCTATGTTAAATCATCTCTTACCCATACCAATATAAAAGCCCTAGGTTTCCCTTTAAAACTTTCCCTTTAGAATCCAAATCACTTACCAAATCAACAAAATATTTTACCCAAGATCCCCCAATTTTTTTTGCTTCTCATAGAAAACTCCCAAAAACTTAGCCAATTGGACTATTTTTTTTTTTTTTTATATCAAATCTGGTCTTGCACTGCTCCTTTTCCCATTATCTGTACCCTTTCTCTCCCTCAAATCCTTAAAATCCTCAATTCCTTGGCCCAACCACATAAATTCCCCAATTTCCTATCCATACTACAGAAGCTCACAGTTTTATGAGAAAGTTTATTATCCAAAACCAACCAAATCTAGCAAAGTCCTAATTCAACAACCAAAACCTTTAAACCCTTCATAAATTATATCTAGGAGTACAAGATAACTATTGTTGTCCTTTGCAAACCTTTTACTAGTCCAAAATCCACCTAGTAGCTGACTTCATCTATAGTAGACTGTAAAACATAAGAGAGAAATGATTGTGTGGAAAACTGGGTGTCCCATGATGGGAGAGTCTATCCCTTTATATTTCATCAAATGAAATATTTGAAGTAACTGGGTATCAACTACAACCATGATTGTTCCCTTAGTTGGGGTAATTGAACTAATTAGTTCTAATGGTTTATAATACATTGTAGTACACAAGAGGTATAGTGTATAGTGCCCACAAGGTATGGTAGCTAGTAAGACTTGTAATTCCCTTTAAGTTAATGTTGAAACCAGCAACATTTGTTCATGAAGAAGTGGTGCCAAGTCCACATCAAAGCTTTTGTGAAGTTGTCAGCAACTTCGAGATTAGAAGTTATATGAGTAAGTGAATGATGTTGTCATCAATGCTATCATCAATAGAATGACAATCAACCTTAATATGTTGCTTCTTTCATAGAGTAGGGCTGGCTATAATCTGGTTAACACTTGTCTTATTAAGCATGAAGAAGCATACCATCATTCTAAAATACTTCAGTTCATAAAGCATTCCTCAAAACCAAGTGATCTCAGAAGAAGTTGAGGAAGTTCTGAGGAGATAACAAATGATCCATTTGACTTATTCTAAGTGAAGGTGACATGGTCTATTCATGAATTGACTTACCATAGTAGTGGCCAAGTAGAGAAGACTTTCAACAATCTGCTAATATAGTATGGGATCAGAAAGAAATTCTCCATTATCTCATTAATACTTGACGTTCATATCCGGAGGAGCATCCACAAGAGAGGAGTCCTGTAAATGGGCCATGGCAATAAGGTCTTTGGTATACTATTTTGATTTATGAAAAGACTTTTATCTGATAAGTGGCCCTTCAGCCCTATGAAATATGTGGGTAGTCCTGGATCCTATATATAAGAGGCATAAAGTGATTTTTGAAGCCGACATATGCTGTCGGAGTCGGTCATAATGATAATGTCATCTACATGGAGAAGTAAAATAGTGACGCCAATATCAGTTCAATATATAAACATGAAGGATACATTTGCTCCATTTAAATTGAGCTTTAAGAAGAGTTTGCTGAAATTTCTCAAAGCATTCCCATGAGCTTGCTTTAGACCATAAAGAATTGCTGCAAGTGTAAATATCATTCGGTTCAAATATCAATGATCTCCTGTGGAAAACACATGTTGACCTCCGCCTTGGGATCCCTATGTAAGAAAGCATTCTTGACATCCATCTAAAATGTAGGCCATGATTGAGATATTGCAGTGGCCAAGATTGTTCGAACAATGGTCATTTTAGCTAGGTGCAAATGTCTCATTATAGTTGATCTTGTTGTCATGGCAATTTCCAAGAGCCTCTATCCTGATTATTGCGGTCCAGTGAACCATCATATCTAAGCTTGATGGACTATATCTATCTACAACTAACCAGTTTTGCATGAGATGGACAAAAAACAATATCACAATTGTAGTGTGGTTGCTCTAAGCAACATCAAGTTTCATCTTTATTGCTTGTAGCTAAACAAACGTGTCTTATAGCCCCTACCGATAGGAGTTAGGGATGAAAATCAAGGACAATGAAGCAATAATGATGAATGCGGAAAACCATAACAATAGGGGAGAACAAGCAGGATGAGTGAACTTGCATAGTAGTAGATGAGCAAGACTAGGATTAGGCGTTGGAGGAGGCTCTCTAATAAGGTGCTTGTTTCGAACTTCATCTCAACGTCCAGCTGCACAAACACAATTCTTGGTTTACACCTTGTTGGAAGGAGTGTCGGAGAAGTCAAAATGAAATGATATTTTAGCTGAAAGAAGAGGAACGATTTGTTGCTAAAGAAAAATGATGTTCAAAGAGCTAAGAAGTTGACAATGAGGAATCCTAGAA
This sequence comes from Sextonia rubra, assembly GCA_037013555.1. Taxonomy (NCBI): domain Eukaryota; kingdom Viridiplantae; phylum Streptophyta; class Magnoliopsida; order Laurales; family Lauraceae; genus Sextonia; species Sextonia rubra. Next base: position 17,834,969 of record JASUAD010000011.1, read on the forward strand.
TAGTAATTTTTTTTAATGAGGAGCATATCCTAATAAGCTAGATTGAGGAGAATAGGGTGAAAATTTGGACGATCAGGTGGAAAATGGACAAAACAAAGACCTCCAAAAGTATGAAGTTGAACATAATGTGGAATTTGGCCATGAAGGATAATGATTAATAAGGTGCACCATAGAGGAAAGAGCATCCACCTAAAAAGCAGATGGAATGGACTAAAGGAGTAAGGTTTGGAGCACACCTAAGATGTGGCAATTTTTCCTTTCAGCTACTTCATCGAGAACAATAACATATACTGAGTTTAATCATTAAAATATTCTAAGTTCATAAATCCAGCCCAACGATTCATGATTCTAAAATTGTACTCTTGAACAAATTTATTTCATTTAGTATATTTTGCAATGTTATTTTTTAGTTGAATCGAATGGGCAGAATTTTCTTGATTACAACAAACCCAGCCAATGTGCAATAAATTCTAGTTCATGCCTGGATAAAGGAGGGTTGTTTTAGGTCAGTTGAAGGCCTGTGTAAAGCTTTTTCACAATTACAACATGAATTATGAGACAGGAATGGTGAAGCAAAATTCATATAGTTAACCTCAACATAGTTGGGACAAAACTTCAATGATGATGGTGATAAGCCCTCTTTAGATAATCCCACATGCCTTTAGCAATTTTATAAGGGCGGAGATCAAGAACAATTTGGGGATCCACGGAGCTTGAAATCTAACTGATGTTTTGGGCATTATGAGTTTGCCCTTGAACTAGTTTAATAGGATCTTCAGTTTTTCAAGATAACCCTTCAATGTGGCCTCACTTCTCTTTCCCTTTAACAAACATGTCATATTGGAACTCACAGGATTTGTTTTCCTCATATCTCAACCCCATGTTTAATTTGCCCATATGCAACATTAGGAGTGTAAGGCAGTCCCCTTTTTTTTTTCCATTGTAGCTTGAGTGATGCAACGTTGCTTGTCCTTAAGCAATTCCCCTAGGCACAGGTCCAAAGATGGGGTTGGAACCCATCTCATCAGATTGGATCTAACAATCTTAAATTCCTTGCTAGTTTCATGAGAAACTGATCTTGTTGACTTTGCTTATGAAATTTTTGCAACATGGGGATCTCAGCTTCTAGCAAATAAATACAAACTAACTCCTTGTATTTAGCCCAAAGGCTTACAAATGCAGAATGATACTCCTAGATGAATTTAGTACCTTGACAATATTCTGAGTGATGATATCAAGTTACAATTGAAATCACCATGCTGCATTATCTTGGTTTTAAATTATAGCAAGAGAGTCCCACATCCCTTTTGCAGTTTCATAAGCACAAAGAGAGAGCATAAAATGGGGTTCCACAAAATTTGAGATCTAAGTAATAATTTTGGCGTCATTGGTTACCCATTGTCCTTGCTTGATTGGATCAGATCCGATGGTTTAGGGGCGGTCCCATCAATATGTACCGAAAGATCTTTTCCAATTAGAAACATCTGAGATTGGAATTCCTAAGAAAAATATTTTTTTTCCATTGAATTGTGCAGATTATATCTCAAACCTGTCCTCTATGAGAATGATCAAAATAATGTAAATGACCGTCAAATTATAGACGGGTGCATAGACTTTACTGGATGAAGCTGAAAAAATCAACCAGAAAGCCCACCAATATAGAAAAACCCTCCCATGAAATTTGAGGCTCAATCAAATCTTCCAAGTGTGTCTCACTTATAAAAATTTTCCAGGTATTATCAATTTCTATAGAATATGTCATGCATTGTAGAGCCATAGCACTCACTTACAAGAAGCCGAATGGAATATGTATGAGTCTCAATAAGTTGTGGAGCATTGTCAAACATCAAATGTGAAGACTCTCGATGATGGAGGAAATTTTTTATAAAGACGACCAACTAATGTGACGAGGGCTTGGCGATGAAGAAGTATCAACACTGGACCTAGTCACCAAGATGACCTAAAACCTTTGACAAGAGACTTAGAGTCAAAGATGCCCAACTACAATGAAAAACTGCTAACCTCTCCAACTGAGATGACAAAAATCTGATCAACGCAAATCTTGCCAAATGTGATATGAAAATTCAAAGAGTAAGATCTTATCCGATTGACAATCTCTAAAGCATGTAGAACAAAATTCCTAGAGCAACCAAGACTGACACCAAAGTTCTAGTCAGAAGCCCTAGAACATTAGTTAGTTGTCAAGCAACTCAAATCAATGGTAGTGGATTCGGGTAAAAACCTAATCACTGATGCAAAGTTCCCTAGCTTACCCAACTCATCATGAATGAAATAGAGGATTTTTGAAAAGGTATGATACCCAAACCCATGAAAACCCTAGGAATTTCGATATCAAATGGATGCAAGAAAAAGACATTAAAATCTGTGCTAGGTGGAAAAAACTGCATGCACTCCTTATGACGAGGCTAGCTTCTTTTATAGTATTCATCATTCTAATTTCAATAGGTCCAATTCCCTTGGGGTGATTTATAGAATTAACACATGCATTGCCGAATCTAGAAGATTACAAGTCATCCATAAGTTGTACACCAATCAATAAGAAATCAATGTGGTCTAGGTCAACTTTATGACCACATGTGCCACTTGCATGAGCCACTTTAACCATGAAGAGAGATGACAATCCCAATTGTTTTATACACTAGAGTAAGAAATCCCATCAGATCGAATCATAGGCCTTATGTATATCTAGTTTGAATGCAAAAATTTGTTTCTTCCTATTCACTTCATTCTTTTGCTATGATTATGTGGTCAATCACCCTTTAATCTCTGACGAAAAGCTCCTTGGTTGGCCGATATCATTCTAAGGAGATGGGGGTGAAGCCTTTGCCCAAGAATATTTCCTATAATTTGTATTCGCTATTGGAAAGACTAATGGAGCAAAAGTCTTTTTTGGATTTGTGTATGGAAAAAGTGGCCTAGCAATCTTTTCATCTTATGGAATCCGCTTCATCTCTTAATTATCCATAATTAGTAGATTAAGAAAAGAGGTAATCAAGGTAATGATTCTTTATCACTACATATTTGTTGAACAAAATTTTTTCAAAGAAAGCAAACGGTGATCCTTATCTAGATGGTCAAATGTTGTCCTACATTTCATCCTTTAAAGCATGAATGTAATTCATTTTGTGCCTTAATTTTGAGTTTTTATCTCTTGATTGTAACCTGGAGACTTTTGCCTTTGGGATTCAAAATTACTCAAGGTTTAGTTTCTACAAATAAACACGCAAGAAGTCTTCTTTCTAAATTTTGGAGGAATGGAGAAGTATGAGGGGGATTCATTAAATCCCATTTTCCAAACGGTTACTTGAAAATATTTTCAAACAACTGTTGTTTCCATTTGTGAAGGTGATGGGCCAAATCCATGAATTTAGTGTCTAGGAACGCATTATGATTATTTGATTGTTTCTCTATTACCACCCACAAAAAACTCGGATGTTGAGTCCACATGTTTTTGAATCCAGAGCCTTTTCTATTCGCTTGCTAGTCATTGATTTTGGTCAATAACATGGAACAATGATGTGGCCATTCGAGTGATATGAGGCTATTCGAGTCAAATGATGCACTGAAATATTGTTAGATATGGCATGCCACGTTGCATTTAAAAGCTTTCTATCCAACCTTTTTCGAATACTACACAGGATTTTTCTCGCATTTTTCAAGATTTTTCTTATTCATCTCTTGAGAATCCAAGGCCCCATATTCTTCTTAAAAGCCCATAACCAAAATTAGCTTATTAATATGTGTAATTCCAAATAAATATTGGATGCATGTGTAGCATTTGATTCCTATATTTTATTTGGTGGGTAGTGGGTTCTTAAGAGAAATAAAGGGTGGTTGAGTGGGCATGACTAGATGCCCTTGTACATTTCAACAAACGATCTTTAGATCTTACTTGGCATTGGGATCTCCTTGCATAACTATGGCAATGAATGGATTTTCTATCCGGGAATGGTAACAATCAACTTGGAAGATGATTTGGCCATCTTGAATTTGATGTTGGCATTTTCATGAAGTCCATGGTGAGGGAACCCAACTACTGGTTTGGAGTTGGCTGAAAGTTCTTGTCAAGGGTTCTCTAAAATGGTATTTTCTAAGTCTAGACTTTCATGCATGTTCGTCATTTGGGACATAGAGAGAGCAAAAAAAAAAAAAAAAAAGGAGTAGTAGCTATAACTAGAGAAAGAAAAAGCAATAGAGGGTAGACGGGTAGGCATGTAAAAGCGCACCCCCCCCCCCCCCCTCCCCACAACAACACCAAAAAAAAAAAAAAAAATCCCCCTCCTCTCCTTAAAACCTCATGAATTGCAATGAGCTTTCTAGTAGAAATTCTTGGTCATTATTGATAATTTGGTCAACAAAATTGAAATTAGCATCGATTCAACCAATATATTGGGAGATATTTCAGCGATTTGGTATGAAACTGAAATTGCAATAAGATCATGGTTCACTATTTACCAATAATGATATGCATAGGCTGATTTCTTAAACCATAAAAACAAACACTCACTACCAAATCGACCTTCTCTTTCCAATCCTACCTTTGCAATGTTCCTTGACCCAATCTGACATATGCCATGGCATGGTGTAAGAAACCGATCTTGATTGATGGTAGTTATGTTAATTAACGTTGTTTGGTGGTAAGAGGTGTTTAATGGGTAATTGACTAGGATTAGATATTAGATTCCCTATTTCAAGTGTTTTAACAGCTTTGGACCTAGTTGGGAGCGAGAGGGAGTTAATTGTAATTTTGGAAAATTATGAGGGGTTAAATGTAATTTTAGAAATATCGAAGGATAGGTCCCTTTAGAGTAGAGGTTGTTTAGTGGGAGACTTGGTGAAGGATGAGATCCTTTAAAAATCTAAAAATACCATTAGTAAGTCTTCATTGAACCATTTTAAATAAGAGGGCATTGTGGTTATTTTCACTTTCCTTCGTTAGAACAAAACCAACGACTAAACCCTCTCTCTCTCTCTCTCATAGCTTCAAGCAACACGATCTTCCTTCTTCCTTGTGGCCATCCTTTTAGATCATGACCGTCGACGAGATCTCATCTTCTCCTTCCTCATCTCTTATTGAAAGGATTTCCTTCTTTTTCCTCCAGTTGAGGTGAATTTCTATCCCTGGCTTCCTTCTAGGTTTCTTTCGGAGATTTGATGTAGAATTCAGTCCCTAATCCCTTTTTTCGCATGGATTTGTGTGTAAATTCCTAGATCTAGGAGAATTAGGATATTGGAGTTGATAGGAGGGATTTTAGGAATTTCTTTCCATGGCTTCCTTATAGGTTTCTTTTGCAGATTTGACGTAGAATTCAGTCCCTAATCCCTTTTCTCTGTTGGATTTGTGTGTAAATTCCTAGATCTAGGAGAATTTGGAGATTAGAATTGATAAGAGGGGTTTTTGGCTTTGGATTGGCAAATTGATTTCATCATCATCATCATCAAAGCCTTATCCCAACCATGTTGGGGTCGGCTATATGAATTCTATTTCTCCATTCCGTTCTATTTTGAGCTAAATCTTTCGATAAGTGCAACTTCTTCAAATCTGAATTAATGACTTCCATCCATGTATTCTTTGGCCTACCCCTACCTCTTGATGGACCCTCCACCTGTATATCCAAACTTTTTCTCACCGGTATCATTACTGGCCTACGCTCAACATGCCCAAACCATCTTAAACGAGTTTCTCTAATCTTATCTCCTATTGGTGCTACCCCTAAATGTTCTCGAAAGTGCTCATTTCTAATTTTATCTTTCCTAGTTTTACCACACATCCACCTAAGCATTCTCATTTCCGCTACATCCATCTTATGAATATGTGTCTTCTTAATTGGCCAACATTCTGCTCCATATGTCATAGCTGGTCTAACCACTGTCCTGTAAAATTTTTCCTTCAATTTTGTTGGCATTTGTCTATCACAAAGTACTCCCGAAGCTAGTCTCCACTTCAGCCATCCAGCTCTTATCCTATGCTCCATATTTTCGTCAATCTCCCCATCCTTACTAATCATTGAGCCTAGGTACCGAAAAGAATCTTTACATGGTATCTCATGGGTTTCAATTTTGACAGTGGTTTCAACACTTTGTATATGTCCACTGAAATTGCAATCCATATATTCTGTCTTTGTACGACTTATTTTAAAGCCTCTAGATTCTAATGCCCTCCGCCATCTCTCAAGCTTTACATTTACACCCTCTCTTGATTCATCCACTAATACTATATCATCTGCGAACAACATACACCATGGTACTTCTTCTTGAATATGCACAGTTAACTCATCCATAATTAATGCAAAGAGATAAGGGCTTAAGGATGATCCCTGATGTAAGCCTATAGTCACGGGAAATCCGCCCGTTTCTCCATATGTGGTTTTCACATTTGTTATTGCACCTTCGTACATATCCTTTAAAATTTTAATGTAACCTCTTGGGACATTCCTTTTCTTTAAGACCCACCAAATTAAATTCCTCGGTACCCTATCATAAGCTTTTTCCAACTCAACAAAGACCATATGTAGATTTTTCCTCTTTGCTCGGTATTTTTCCATTAATTGCCTAAGTGAAAAGATAGCTTCCATAGTTGATCTCCCTGGCATAAAACCAAATTGATTTTCCGAAATCTTAGTCTTTTTTCTCAGTCTTTTTTCTCAGTCTTTGCTCTATTATTCTCTCCCATAACTTCATAATGTGACTCATAAGTTTAATCCCTCGATAGTTGGTACAATTTTGTATATCTCCTTTATTCTTATATATAGGTACTACAATGCTTCTTCTCCATTCATCCGGCATTTTCTTTGTCACAAGTATCTTATTGAATAGTCTACATAACCAACTTACTCCAACCTCTCCTAAGCATTTCCATACCTCTATCAGAATACCATCTGGGCCTGTTGCCTTTCCTGTCTTCATTCGCTTCAATGCTTCCTTCACTTCCACCCCTCTAATTCTACGGAGAAAAGTATACTCTTGTAATGAAGTATCCTCCTCCACTCTTGTATCGCCCAAATATTCTTCATTTAAAAGTTTACTAAAATATTCTTTCCACCTTTCTATAATATCGTTGTCCTTCACCAAAATATTTTCCTCATTGTCCTTGATACATTTGACATGATCTAAGTCCCTACTTTTCTTTTCTCTTATTTTTGCAAGCTTAAAAATATCCTTTTCTCCTTCTCTTGTTCCCAACCTATTATAGAGGTCATCGTATGCTTTGAACTTTGCACTACTTACTACTTTCTTAGTTTCTTTCTTTACCTTCTTATACAACTCAAAATTTTCTATACTCTTAGTCCCCTGCCAAACTTTGTAGCAATGTTTTTTTTGTCGAATAACTTCCTGAACCTCCATACTCCACCACCATGTTTCTTTATTAATATGTCTCTTCCCTTTTGATTCTCCAAGTACCTCCTTTGCAATATTCCTAATGCAATTAGCCATTTGATTCCACATTACTGTAGTTTCTCCTTCAATATTCCATTCTCCTTTTTCAATCATTTTGTCCTTAAATATATTTGTTCTTTCCCCCTTCAAATCTTTCCACCTTGTCTTAGGGTCCATTTTTTTTACTTCTAATGCAAATATCTAAAACTCCAAGCCTATGTTGCGTAGTCAAACTCTCTCCTGGGATAATCTTACAATCTTTACAAGCCAATCGGTCCTGTTTTCTAACTAGAAAAAAGTCTATCTGACTCCTATTACTCCCACTTTTATATGTAATTAAATGCTCATCTCTCTTTTTAAAGTAAGTATTTGCTACTATAAGATCAAATGCCACTGCAAAGTCCAATATAGTGTTTCCGAATTCATTATTTTCTCCAAATCCATGCCCTCCATGCACTCTCTCATATCCTCTATTATCTCTTCCTATATGCCCATTTAAATCCCCTCCAAGGAAACTTTTATCACTATTTGGGATTTCTCGCATTAAATCATCCATCTCCTCCCAAAATTGTCTTTTCACACTTTCTTCTAGTCCTACTTGGGAAGCATATACACTAATGATATGAATTATATCTCCTCTAGTACTAGTTTAATTGCTATAATTCTATCACCAAACCTCTTTACCCCCACAATTTTTTCTTTTAAATCCTTATCTATAATTATACCCACTCCATTTCTTGTATTACTCTTTTCTGCATAGAAAAGCTTATACCCATCCATGAGCTCTTTAGCTTTATTCCCTTTCCACCTTGTCTCTTGTATACAAGCCACACTAATTCTTCTTCTTTTCATTACCTTAACCAACTCCATGCTCTTGCCTGTCAAGGTTCCTATATTCCAAATAGCAAGTCTAATTTTCCTATTCCTCCTCTTCTTCTCATGGACTAACTTCTTTAACCGCATTAGCCCAAAGTCATGCGGTAGCCCTTGCACACTTTTCACTATAGCCGGGCAATGCTGCAATGCGTCGCTTAAAGCGGGGAACGCCCTAGCTTTATCGTGAAATATCATTTGTTCAAAATTCATGTTTGGGTTGTGACAAAGTTTTACGCTGGCTGTCACCTACCTAACGCAACCCTCCTTCTTTACCCGGGTTTGGGACTAGCAGCAAAACTGGCGGAGTTGGATTGGCAAATTGATTTGTTTTTCCTTAAATTCTAACCCAGGTAAGTGGCAATATATGAATTACATATTATGCATGTCATATATCTTGATTATTGCAATGGAATTGCTTTAGATCTGATGAAATTGCTATAGATCCCCAATTTATAAGATTTTTTGTTCTAATTAATCTAATTCATTTAATTTGGAAACCCTTTGAGATGGAGGACCTTAGGTCTGGTAAATTAAATGATGGTAAAGGGTTTGAAATACCCAAATTGATGTATTCCCCATGTTTAAGTGAAAGGGAAGATCATTTCCCACGGCATCAAACTAGATTCACATTCAGTTGTATCTTTTGGGAAGCTACGGCTAACCGTAGACTCTCAAGTAGCTAACCGTGAATGTGTTACAATTATATTCTAGAATGACACAATTTCAAGGTTTTGTTCCATGGCTACCCATAGGGCTACCCATTGTTAGCCGTAAAACTAACCATGGCACACTCTTGGCTAGTCGTAACTACCTTGTGACAAACCATAAGTCTATGTTTCCCATGATGTAAAATCTTGACCGTATGACCTTTGGACTATGTTTGGAACCCTTAATCTTAGGTAACGACCTTAAAATACTTGACTTTTGGTAAGCACGTGGGTGAACTTAGCATTCACTACGAGTTGCTCGTGGTAATGTGTGTGAGGTGAAGTCAAGAGGATGGTGAATGTGGGACCTTTGGATGCCCTTGACCATCAGAGCACCAAATCAATACACATGACATTTGTAACCCTATCTGACCATTGCATTGAATGGCTTAGTGTTCATACCCAAAAGGCAACTAATGACCTAGGTTTAGCTACTTTGATTTTTCCTTTGACTTTTATTTGATTTGATGATCTATATTGCCCCATTTATTCGATAGGCCTCTTATCTCGTGATTTGTATTTGTCTTTGTTACATATTTCCTCGTTAATCATGGATAATGGGTTTAAGAACTAGAATGGGCTAAGAACTATATTCGTACATGATGAAGTATGTCGATTACCCATCTTTGAAGGTAAGTGGCTATTCAATGGCTTTGTTTGGAAGGGGCTATCTTTGGAGAAATGACTTTGGTTTATTGATGGCTTTGTTTTGCATGAATTTGGTGTTTGTAGAGTAGTTCCTCTATTTGATGGATGTCTTGCTCATGCAAGAGGGAGGCTAGCGAAACACTGCCCTTTGTGATTCATTCAGTCAGGCATCAATCAATAGATTTGAGTCTAACCATAGTTTTGGATCACCTTTCTATGCTTTAGAATGTGAAGTAGTCCATTAGGGGCACCGCATGAGGAGTACCGAGAGTGGAGCAGATGACACTATAGTGTCATCATGGCCACACGCATGAGAGCCTTTTACTACTTGGAACTTAGACTTTGTTCCTTTGTTTCCTTTATTGACTTTTATTGCCTTTATGGCAAGTTTATAACTAAAACACTTTTATTTTTTATGAAATTTGAATATTATGGGGGACTGGATGACTTGCTTAGCTCTATATAACAACTGGGTTTGATAAACTACTTTGAAATATACATTTAAAGCTTTTACACATATTATTGCTTCGTAAATTACGTGTGTGAAACATCCTCACAGCGCATACTATGATCCTGATGAGAAAAATTCTCAAATAGCTCTACCTCAAGATTCAAACTTCTGTGCTTGATGCCTAGCTTACCTAGCTTATAGCTAAAACACTTTTCTTTTCTATGCAATTTGAATATTATGGTGGACTGGATGACTTGCTTAGCTCTATATCATAATTGGGTTTGATAAACTACTTTGAAATATACATTTAAAGCTTTACACATATTATTGCTTCCTAAATTACGTGTGTGAAACATCCTCACAGCGCGGACTACGATCTTGATGTAGAAAATTCTCAAATAGCTCCACCCTGAGATTCGGACTTCTGTGTTTCATTAGAGAATTCGGGTTTAGGGGCATGACAAGTGGGGAGGCCCAAGAAGCCTCTCTCTCTCTCCTTCTCTCTCTCTGTGTTTGTGTGTGTGTTGCCATGTGTTTTATAATGGGTTTCCAAAATTATTGGCTGACACTGATATAATTTGGCTGATAAATTGAATTTATTGGCTGATTCAAACTGAAAAATTAGGGATATTTTGGCAATATGGTGTGAAATTAATATTGCAATAGGGTAATGGTTTGACATTGACTGAATCCGATGCATTGGCTGATATTTTAAACCATGAATTCAATAAGCTTCTTGCCAAATTGACTTTCTCTTTCCAATCCAACATATACGATGTTCCTAGATCTAACATATGCCATAGATTGGAGCTCCAAGAAACCCAATGATTTAAAGAACACTCATGTCATGCAAAACATCTTTAGCACCCATAAGAGCGAGCTCTCCTCATGGTTTCAAATTTCGTCTGGTACTGAAGCAACTAGGTGGCAACAGGAGATGCACAAGTTGAACACTAGATCCCAAAAAGGCCTTCAATCAACCAAGTTGGGCTAACACGAAGCAACTTGGGACTAGCCCAACCTAGTATGGATTGGCGTGGACTTTTGCAAATAAGTTTGGACCGAGTCAAACAATAATGTAGTTGAAACAACCCAACCACCCCCTCCCCCTCTCTGAAAGAAAATAAAGAAGAACTAATTATTTTCATTCCTTGCTCTAAGTTTGAACTTCGAAGTGAAAGGGACTGGTGCGGTATGCAAAACAAATTCTTACTCAAGAATATGGATAATGGGGCCTACAAGCAATTTGAAATATGGTGGTGGACAATACAATATTGATTATCAATGTTACATGTGATTTGATAAAGTTGGAGTTGTTTGATGATTTTAGATGTTGTACCCATTGTTTGAAAGATGAAGAGTCAGTGAAACACTTGTTGATCCATTGTTCTTTTGCTTCTAGAGTTTGGGTTGCCCTTATTAATCTGTTTGATATGAGTTAGGTTATGCCAAAGACTATAGAAGATTTTTCTTTGCAATGGTGATTAGGGTGTAAGTCTGTTCGTAGAAAGATTTTATGGAAGTTAGTTCTTTATGCTACTTGTTGGAAGCTTTGGAAATAAAGGAATAACAAAGTTTTCAGCAGTCAAAGTACTACAGTTAAGGAAATTGTTCAATCTATTATTTGGACAGCCTTTGATTGTGTTAGTAAGTGTAAGGAGATTAGTGGCGCCTCTCTTGATGATCTTAGTAGACTCATTTCTTGGAGGGATCTTGTTGTAAGAAAGTTGTGCAAAGAGTTTACTTGTTAAGTCCCCCATCTAGTGATCTCAAACTGAATTTTGATGGTAGTTATTTTCGTGAACTTCACTGTGGTGGAATTGGTGGAGTAATTAGAGATTGTATAGGTAAGGTGATAAGAAAATATTATGGGCTTGTGGCAGAGTGTGAATGAAGTTGAAGTCTATGCTTTGTTGGTTGGTTGTCGTGAGCTGGTAAGATTGAGTGGTTCTAATGCAATTCTTGAAGGTGACTCTTTTTTAGCTATTCAGTGGGCCTCTGGCAAAGGTCTTATTCTTAAAGATTGGGAGATTTGGTGGAGTAAGTGCAGCATATCTTAAATCAACTTGGAGCCTCTTTTATCCATGTTCTTAGGGAGGCTAATGTCATGGCAGATGCTCTTGCTAAAGAGGGAGTATCACAATCCTCTATTATCTTTGATTTCTAGTTTCTATTTCATTTCATTTCTTTTTCCAATTAATCTCTTACTTGATTTTAGAGGTTTTTTCTCTGTTGTAGTTATTGGTCATTTCTGCAGCAATGAGGTTTACCGTTATAAAAAAAAAAAAATCCTACAAGTCTTATCCCAAATCCTATGATTTGTATCATATCCTAAGGAAAGAGATTTGTATATGCAACACAACTCACTTATAGGAGAATCTTAGGATCCAAATGTGAACCTTATGACTCGATACTTATTTTTTGAATCTCATGATTCAAGCGATTCGTCTAGGGAGAATAATCACAACCAAATGTTAAAAATTATTAGTAAATAAAAATATTTTACTTTTTTGTTGTTTGAAAGAGTTATCTAGTGATTAACAAAAGCTCTTCAGAATTTTTGCAATTTTTGTAAGTTCTAGACATAAATAAAGAATAAGGATGTAATTAGAACTTTCGACTATACATATGTGCTTGGCATGCATTCTTTTTTTTTTTTTTTTTTTTTTGGTTTTTTCTTCATGAACGCTTTCTTAACCCAGGGAGACATTTTAACCATGTAAAGTTGAGGATTAAGAATTTCATTTTTTTATTTAAAAAGTAAAAAAATGTGCAACTTGGTTTTTTTTTTTTCCCCCCTCTAGTACTATCTTCTTCTTTCTCATTGTTGATGGTAGCAATGCTATATGCTCAAATATCATATTTTATATATCAATATATGCCAGTGATGTCTTCATATGATTGTATCATATCTTATTTTTCACCATATTTATGGTACTATGGATGGAAAATGGATGGACTATGAATAACTACTTCTTTTTCTTTTTGTAATGCTTATTATATTTTCATGATATTCTAGAAAGTATAAATCATAAAACTCACAATATGTTTTGATCCGTCCTCTTGAACAATTTGCAATATGATTTTAATTTTTAAAACATTGATTCTATCCATTTACATTATTATCTAATGAGGATGAAGATTACAGTAATGATGACAAAGATAGGCTCAACTTAGCATGAAACTCAGTGCGGTATTGAAGCCCCATGGCCCTAAGGCCCCACCTCTTAGTCAATAATATGGTTCATTGGTAATTTTGATGCTCTGTATGTGTTAATTTATCTCTCTGTTAACTAAAAGAAGTGATGAAGATTGCACTAGCTAGGAAAAAACTTAATGCTTTACAACTGATTTAAGATACAATTAAGTTATTAAATTTTACATATTTAGCATTTTTCTATTAATTTTTTAGTTTTTCTCTTTTTTTCTCTCTTTTTTTTTTGTGATATTTTAAGACCTGCATGCCTTAATATTCTGACATGGGCGGCATGGACTCATCCCAGTACCTACCGGCACTAGGATTTAAAATCCTGATCTACATTCCATGAGCATAGCCACCACTTCCACTTTATTGGAGGAGACTCCGCAAAGCCCCAGAAAATTCGGGAGAATAACACCTAAAACAGTTTGGGTCGGAACTCCAATACAAACTCTGATGTCATCTCTGATAGCATTGCCATCAAAATCAAGCTTGATAGCATAAAGTTCACCCATAGATAAAGTTCAAAACTCAAGTATCAGTGCATAATAAAAATATATATATCCATCTTGCGCTAGCCGTTAATTGTCTGACCCCATTGGCATAGAGTAGAGTTGTTGGCAACATCTGAAAATTAGTTTAGCTCTAACTTCGGCATTTGAAAAAAGCCTAAATGATTCTGCAGCTATGGTAAAGTTCAGGACATTCCTAATGGACCCATCTGAGAAAGCAAGTTTTTTGTGAAGAGTGCACACCATAAAAATAAAAGAAAAAGCAAAAATAAACTTGGAGGTTTGCCATTAAAGATTATGAGTAAAACATAATTATAGAGAAATGAACTGAGACAAATCAGACAGTCGCCAGGTGGCAGTTAGCAGTCACCAATCTAGTTGTCATTGCATAGTCAAATGTCAACCATACTTAGTCTCTGTCTTTCCAAAGTCGACAGATGGTTATTATCTATGTCACGCCTGAAATGAATGAGAACTGCATTAGCCCACTTTGGCAGCTCAATAATAATTGAAAGTCACTTTGTAAACTTGCTTGCACTCAATTTTGGTATCATGATAAACATACCAAAGCTCTGCAAATATGAGACCAGGACTTAGGCCATATACAAAATATCTCATCTTATTGAGAATTGAGATGGTCTTGCAGGATTGGGATATATTTATAATTTGGCCAAATGGTTCACAATTACCTGTGCATGCAAGGATATATGTGACTTAATACCTGGTTATCAGACTTTTCAACAATATCCTATTATTCCTCATGTGCTGAAAATTTTTCACTCCTAATTTCATGTTAAAAAACACCATGTGCTGAAGTTCTCTGCCTTCTTTTCTGACTAAATCTTTTACCTGTAAATATCAATTTCACTTTTATAAATGTTTTTATATGAAAAGTTCTCTGTTCACAAATGTGGAGGTTTGTGTCGTCTGAATAAATTTAAAATGCTACAGAAATAGACTTGATAATTATCTTATGCATATTATCACTTTGTCAATTGCTGATTTACTTGTGCTTTTGAACCTTTTGAAATGTTGACTGAAGGTAGTTGACTGTCGTATTTGTGGAGACCCCCATTCGATACTTCGTTTTGCTTTCATAGAGTTTGCAGATGAGCGTAAGTCTGTTCATGGCTAAAATCTTTGAAAGCTTCAATATGCGGTATCAGCCTATCACATTTATCTTACAAATGAAGATGGTTGACTGTCTCAACAGAAGGTGCCAGGGCAGCACTTAACCTTTCTGGAACAATGCTAGGTTACTATCCGGTCCGGATTTTACCTTCAAAAACTGCTATCTTGCCTGTGAATCCCACATTTCTTCCAAGGGTACGCATTAATAGCTCTCCTTGTTTTTCCATTTATACATGCTTCGTTGCGGTGATACACTAGATTCATCTGTCATTATTTATTGCAAAGAGTGGTTTTGCTAAATGAGGTTCTGATGACTGAGAATGGTTACAGTCTGAGGATGAGCGGGAAATGTGTGCAAGGACTGTTTATTGTACCAATATTGATAAGAAGGTAACTGCATTCTATTCTTTAATAATAGTGACTCGGTGAATTTTACTGTTCCCTATAAAAAAAATGTTTTGATATGACTGTTTAGTTTTATCTTTATGGTTCTATAGTTATTTCTAAAGACACACTCGCAGTTTTCTTGTTTGGCTCTAGTGGCTTATACTCATAAGGACACATGTAGCTGTAGTCTTATGCTTCCCCTGCAGTTTTGATATAATGCTTTTATGAAAACGCTTTATATGTAAAGATTTGAGTGATTCTCCAAGCAGCCTTATCAATGTGCCTCTGAGGCATGGCTGATCTGACCAATTCATTTTGTTCTTTAGTTCCTTCCTAAATCCTAACATCTAAATTCCATGGTTGTGACTCTGAGTTTTGTGCAGGTTACTCAAACAGATGTAAAGATTTTCTTTGAATCAATTTGTGGTGAGGTCAGCACACTGCCCTAGACCTGGTACTTCTGTAATTGGTTCTTGAAAACAGTCAAGTAGGAAGGAGATCTACCACTTGATTGGTGTAATCTGTTGTGCTTTAACAGGTTTCTCGCCTGAGGCTTTTAGGCGATCATGTACACTCAACGCGCATTGCATTTGTTGAGTTTGTTTTGGTAAGCATTTATGTAATATTGTCTGATGAGCACATAGTAAATGTTTTCATTTTTTTTAGTTTTTTTTCCCCTTATATACATATATGGGAAATTCTACAAAATCACCCCTAGAAAAGGGGCTTTTTGCCCCTTTTGAATGGTCCACTAATAAAATGCTACGTCCAATGAATTAAATGAGCCATCCATCAGCCATATAAGCTGCAAGCCATGAAAGAAATAATGTTTCTCATTCCAGGGAAAGATAATCAAAAGAAGAGATAAAGTAGGAGAAGAAATTGAAGCAATCAACTGATCCTTCAACTTCCTTTCTTTAATGAGAGGACAAAAATAAGGGAACCATTCTACTTTAACTTGCAAACTATTGAGAAATTTGGGTTGGAGAGAAAATAGGAGAAGAAATAGAAACATGACAAGCAATCCACTTGTTATATAAAAGAAGAGATTTTTAATGCCACTATTGACATTCAAATTAAATGCTTTGCTTCTTAGAAGGAGAAAAGGTTGGGTGAATAACCAATGATTCATTGGTTTAAAGATGGGGAAATGGAAAGCAGTAATTGTAGGCATTAATTCATCTTTTATTGTCATTCCACGTCATCAACAACTTTAAATATCACATCTCATTAGTCGATCATGTGGGTTTTTACTTTAGAAAGCGCCCGGGCACTGTCTAGCGCTGCTATATAATGCTTATCAAGTGCGCCAGTGGTGGGGCCCACTTGATGGTCCATCCAAGTGGACCACACATACACACCACCGTCAATTGCACCCATCCCCAGCGTTTGGGTCCCATCCAAATCGAGTGGACCGTTGGATCGATTGTACATTCATCCAAATGAATTGTATACCATTAAAATTGTGGGCCCAAATGGAGATGATAGAAGTGAGTGATGGGGCTGATTTTACATTGAGGAGGGGGCCAAGGAGATCTTTCAATCCCCCTAGTCCCAGTCCCAGGTGGGGCCACATGTGGGCCCCACATTGAGGTGCACAAGCTGACTTGAACTTGGCACCTGCCCCTGACCCAAGCTTCCCATATCATTGATTCATAAAAGATAAGCCCTTTTACATCTTTCCTACCCATTTCCTGTTGGAGGAAGATTTGAAGGATTTTGAGGATTTTTTAAAATAATTTTAGAAGATTAAACCACATATCAACTCAAATCAAGGTGGGACAAGTCTCCACCACCCACCCAAAAAAAATATCGAGAACCTTGAATTGGAAAGAAACATTGTATTAGAGCATGGTTTTCTGGTTCTACACTACAAATTTATTGCAATCTTGATATTTCCTCTGATGATCCATTAGAATCTTATGCTGTAAAAGATTTGTATTAAATATGAGAAAGAATATGTCCGCTCAGTCTGTACGGGTAGTATCAATGGTTGAGGCAGTTGAGACTTTCGATTGTATCATTCCTACTGTGGATGAGAGAATCCCTATAAATCAAATTTGAGATCTATCAAGAATATCCCAAATTGGGAATTCCCTACTCATTCTTTTTCCACTGAATAATGTAGACTACTGCTGCTATATTCTATGTTTGCCTGTCTATTTCTTGGCGACTAGAATGCAAAGATTTGGATCTTCCAACCTCAGATGGGTCTGGTCCCATCCTAAAGTCCCATCAGATCAGCAGCCTGAATCACTACATTGGTTGGGTACTTGTTGGGAATCTCACCAGAGAATTATCCGGATGTCTCTTGACAATTTGTAACAACCTTTGCATTGAAAATGGTTCTGTGCACAGATTTTTTAAGGTAGAAGTTGCCTTCGCAACCGGAATGTGTGGACCAAGAGGAGCTCCCCTAACAGCTGTCTAAAACATGCCCTTTTTATATCCAGGGTCTAGGACCAGTTAATTCTTTGTGCATAATTCTTAACTAGTTCCTAAGATTTACATGTTTTGGCCACTGGCCATTTTTTAAAAGAATCTGACGCTGTTTTTCCCATGCATTTTGCAGGCAGAAAGTGCTATAAGAGCACTGAGCTGTAGTGGGACATTATTGGGAGCTCTCCCCATTAGGTATGTTTCTGAAGCTGCTACATTTCAAAGTTATTTAGGGCTTAATTTTTTTTATTATTGAATGCCTAGAATTTCATAACGATGTCTTCCTATAAAATAGGCTAAAAGTGGAAGGATTAAGGTATCTCCCACAAGGAGCCATCAAATGGTATCTCCTTTATGATAAATGATCACCCAGCCATCACCTTGGCAAGCTCAATCCTGAAAAAGCTCTTCACATCTTTGCTCCATTTGCTTGGAATTCAATACAAAGGAGTCAAACCGACCCTTTTATGTAATGCTTTGTTTCTACAAATCACTCTATGATAAATGATCACCCAGCCATCACCTTGGCAAGCTTAATACTAGAAAAAGTGATGGTCCTGCCCATCTACAACTTTGCCTAAAGCTCGTCACATCTTTGCTCCATTTGCTTGGAATTCAATAGAAGGAAAGCAAACTGGCCCTTTGTTGTAATGTGTTATTTTCTACATATCACTTTCTGAGATCTCCTAATTGTTTTGTAGGGTGAGCCCTTCAAAGACACCAGTGAGGCCTCGTGTTCTGCGTGCCATGTAGCAAAAACTTGGGGTTTGCTAAGCACCGTCTGATTGCCTTTAGTTCTACCAATTTGAAGGCCTAGGCCAAGTACTGTCTAATTGCCTTCAGTTCCATCTTGAGAGACTTTATCGTGTTGGAGGAGTGGTGAAGACCATTGTTTCAGCGTATAACCATCTTTTTTTTTTTTTTTAATGATTTGGCAGAAGACATTTTCTACAAACTGAATTCAACCCTTGTGCAGGCTTTGAAATTTGACTATGTTATCTGTAGTCTCTTTGAGTCTCTCTCTACCTAGCCTTCAAACCGTTTGGTAAGTTCATGTGACTGCTTAAGTTTTGATCTGCTGGATATCAATGGATGGGAAACCAAGTTAGAAATGATTCTGGACTGTAGAGAGTTCTGGTCTGCGATACCTGGATGCTTGCATATGCCCCACATGCCAGTGTGGGACCGAAACAACACTCGGTGTTCGATTTACTTTTCTTACTTTATAAAAAATAATAGAAATGTAAACAATGGTAATTTCATTAATTCAGAACTTAGACAGCAGTATCCCCAATCCTAGTAAATGTGCCTATACTCATATCTGGGCATAATAGGTTTTGGCATCTTGCCCATGGCTGTTTAGCTAAACTATCATGAATAATCATGTTTATGCAAGATGGTAGAGTTGAATTTGTTCCCCTAATCCTAAAAGAGGGAGGGCCGTTCATGAGGTAAATCTCAGCTACATATTGGAAGCCCATAATATATTGGAACTCTACTTAACCACCTTTACCTATGTTTTGGCAGATTAATTAAGATCAAATCTATATTTTATTTTTAAATTAAAATTGAAGATTTTGCATTTAATTTATTATTTCTAGGTTTTGTTTTCTTCAACAATATTCTTTTAGGGCCCATCTCTCTGCATGGAATTGAATTTTACGGATTCACAGTGAAATGGATTCCAATGGGGGGATTATAAAGAGTTGATGGTTGAAGTATGTTCATTTTTCAGTAGGGAGATTATTAACCACATTGATTACGCTTTTTAGAATTCCTAGGAATACTTTGTAAAATGGGTTCCAAGGAACATGGAAAGTGGGCGAGTTGGAAATGTACATGGGTCTATGACTCTTTTTATGAATCGATTTACTTGGGTGGATGGGTACTTAATTTTCACCGCGGAGAGATTATTGGATGGGCATTTGTGGATCTTCACTTCTTTTTTTTTTTTTTTAATTTAGCCACTTTGATAAAGATACTTATTTTACTTTTGGAATGCAATTGCATGAAATATCGGTGGTTTTTAATCTAGCGGCTTTGATAAAAGATACTTATTTAACTTTTGGAATGCAATTCCATGAAATATCGGGGGCAAGGCATTGCAGCCATTGCGCAGAGCACCACGGTTTGGACCCTGGGAGAAAAGTGGCACGTCTTCAAAAGTCTTTGGTTTCTGCAAAACCAACACAAACTTGCAAAGAAAAAAGAAACTTACGAAAAAAAGCTTACCAGTGAAGCAGCTTGAAAGAAAATACTAGTAGAATAAAAAACAAAACCTGCTGGTTAAAATAAACAATAAAAATTGAAAAAAATAAAAAAAAAAGCAAAACCTGCTGTTGCAGGTGAAATTGCGGCGAAGAATTTTGAGGACTAGGAAGGAATTTGCAGATTTGAGGATTTCTTGCTTTGGCAAATTTGAGGCTTCCCAATTAAGGATTTCAATTTTATGTCGGTACTATATCTGGGAAATTTTGGTATCAGTGTGTTAATTTACAAAACAAAGGATTTCCAATTTAAGTGCGAGTGGGTCGGATCTGAAAAATCCACAAAGATTTACAATTGCCATACATTAATTAGGGAAAACCGCTGAGGAATCCCTGGGATTTGGTTGCATAAATGTAAGCACTTAGCTTTAGGTATAATTAATTTCATCTTATGTTTTATATAGATAACAAAGACGTTAAAATAATAAAGTATATAATAATTTTATCAGCATGACATTCATGCACAACAGAAACAACTAAGTAATGCGTAAACCTGACTAATTTCCTCATCTCATCTTCCACAATCGATCTCTGGGCACGTAAGTTGTCTCACATGATCACTCACCCATCTAGCCAATAATAATAATAACAATAATACTAATTTCTTCATTGTTCTTAAATTATATTAATGAAGAAATGAAAAATAATATTCAGATTTTTACTATTTTTCCAGAAAGGGAAAAATAGTAAAGTTTCGTAAAGAAGGAAGGAATGCAAAAGTGTGTGTATCCACAATTCGATCTGCAAACACAAGAACCGAAAAAATGCTGGAGATGTTTAAGTCCTAATGAGAAAGGAAAATAAAAATTCTAATCTAAAAACGAATAAAATAATCGCTATAATAAGTCCAATAGCAAATTAATAAACAAAATAAATAAAGTGCCGTTGGAAAAAATATAAAATAGAAAACACTATCGTACAAAATAACAATAATTTAAAGAATTTTAATAAAAAAAACTTACACAATTTAAAAAAAATCAATGCAGAGAGAGAGAGAGAGAGAGAGAGAAAGAGAGAGATGACAAGGAAACAAGAAGTAACTGGAGCATAATCACTATAGTGTGCCTGAGGAAGGTATATAACAATGAATCTGAGTTGTTTTTTTTTTCTTTGTATATAACCCCTAAGGTTTTCTAAATTTAAAAATATATGATTTCAGTATTTAGTTATATATCCTTGTTTTTTCTTATGAATACCTTTCATGTCCATAAAATTGGTAGCCGTAACTAGAATGGGCATTGGGCAACCGTACCATTGTATTTGTGCTGAATTTTTACAAAAATGATAGGTTTTTTTTTCGCAAATGAGGATTTCATGAATTAACTATAAGAACTACACGCTGTAAATAAACATAGATAGCGCAAGATCTCAAAACAAACAAGCATAATTAAAACACAATAAAGTTTAAGTATATGAGGATAGATCCTGGAGCAAAAGTAGAAGATAAAGATGATGAGGATGGTGAAAAAGATGGAGATGATGATGGAAATGAGGATGCGGAGATCAACTTTTGAGGTTACAACTGGAAACAAGTCCAATTGTCAAGGAAGATATAGTTTTCAAACAGAAGAAGAACGCCCTTCTGATGTAAATTCCAAAAAGACCAACAACTTCCTTTGCCCATGGGAGGAACTGCCCTTGTTACCGGAGCCCCACAGAAACTAGCAGTAGCCCCGGAAGCCCAACCCACTCGACTTAGATAGCTATCCATGAGCATGTTGCGGGGCTGCTGCGAAATCATTGCTTCCTAAGTGTTCATCCCTTAGACCAGCCTGGATAATTGTAGGGATTGCATCCGGGGCCATATTCTATTCTTCGAAGTAAAGTGCGAGTGTAGCTATGGGCAAGCCAAAGTTCCATCTCAAATTCATCTTGAATATGTGAGGGGAGTGTAGGAAATCGCATGGCCCGCATGCCACGGGTCCCACGTCAGATAAAACAGGGCAGATGTCAACAGAGACTGCAATCACACTTTAGTGTAAGACTTGATTTGAGCCCTATAATAAGACTCCCAATAGGATCAGTGGATGTGAGTTTCTGGTAGAATATGTCTCTAGTAAGTATAACTTGAGACTTGTCTATATAAGGATGAGGGAGCCATAGAGTTTGGATTATTATTCTCTCCATTCTCGTAGGAAAGACAAGAAGAAAAGAGATCCACGGAGCTTTACATCGCCGGAACGCATATAGATTTCCGATTACGTGACGGAGTCTCCTCATCCGAATCCATTAGAGACTCCAGAAAAGAGAATACTAGGCATTGGGAAACTAGTTTTTGCAAGGGCATCTGCCAGGGCTCGTGATAATTTGAGGCATAAAAAGACAATCCTAAATAAAGCCTTTTCGTTTAGTCTACTAGGCCTTTACTATTTTTTTAATATCATTATAAATATTTTATTTAAAATTTATTTTTCTAGCTTTTTGTGATGGAAAATTACTAAGTTTTTATATTCAAGTTTTTTTTAATATTATTATAAATATTCACATCATCCCTTTTCTTTTAAACACTAGGACATGTACTCACTCCTTTGGTGAGGCCCACATTGTAACACTAATAGAAAGCAAAAATTCATCCATCAATATGTGGGTTCCATAAATGTGATCAGCCATAAAATGGACAAAAAAGTATCCTAGTTGAAAAACTTAGAAATTTTGCAAAATTTAATTGGATATACCCTTGTCTAGTAAATCCTGATTAGCAGACATGAATATCAGCATATACAAGTGACATGTAGATAAATCCAAATCAAGTTTGGTTTCAATAACAAGTTCTCTCTACTTAGATTTGATATTATAATCAAGTACACCATGTAAGCCAGGACTGAACCCAACTCCATCCATTTTCATCCATAAAATTCAAAACATCATGCACTTATGTGGCAGAACTTAAAAGCACTTGTTACCCACCAATCATCCTAAGTGCACATAAAGCATCACAAAGGGACATAAGCAACAAAGCCCTCAATTTGTTTGGAACCTTCTAAATGTACACAAACTTTGACTTAATCTACACATTCCATTTAAAAAATATATTTATTTTTTTAAACTCCCCAAAACTACCTCAACTCCCTTCTCTCCCTACACACGTCCCCTCTCCCTCTCTCCTCTCTCCTCCCCCCTTCCCCTCCGCTAGCCACGAGCTCCAGCTTGCAGAGGGGAGTCTCTCGTTCCCTCTCTCTCTCTCTCCGTCTTCCTCTTCCTTAGGGGAGCCTCCCTCTCCCTCCCTTCCCTCTCTCTTTCTCTCTCTCTCCCTCTTCCTCTTTCTCCTCCTATTCTTCTTTTGGAAGGACATATATAGAAAAAATAAATGTTGTTTTCAAAATATATAAGGGTTTTTCTAAAAAATTTAGAGAGGGGGGGGGGGGGGGGGGGGGGGGCACCTTGCTAGCCCCCCTTTAGTCCCGCCCATGGTAGCAATATAGATTCAGCTTTGAATTTTGTTGGATTTGAATTACTAGGTGTTAGTCAACTATCTATCTCTCATCTTTCTTTGATTTACTTTTCAATAGAGAAGAAGTTTATGCGATGACCAGTTTTGTATATTTATTTTGGATCTTCAGTTTTTAAACACTTACCTCATGAATTCTGGTGTTTTCAATTCCTATGTATCCTATCGAACAACTGGTCATTTATAAGAGATCACCCCAGTCATAAAAATTAGGCACATCGTTCATAGTTTTACATCTGCGGCGGACCCATCCAAATTACATACATAAATAGTAATTATGTACAAATAGGCTCCAATATGTAGTATGAACTCAATAAGGCATAGGTTTTCTATCCACATATTATGTTTGAGATTGCTCCACATTTGCCCATATATGTTTGTGTGAGTTTAGTGGTTGCCACCCGGGCCATTAGACTTATTATTGGGTTAAAGACCTTTGGGATACCCATGTCATAAAAAAATTTGTAAAAATAAAATTCAACTCTCCACGCATGAACATCAAACTACAAAGAAATGTCCACATCGACCCAAATTAAATAACTACTAAATAACCCATCAAAATCGGAAAAATATATACAACCGCAATAACAAGTTAACAGCAATACCAGGACAACAAAATGTGGAAGGTATGCCCTTAGAACTCATTCGACTCCAAAGCTAAGAAATTCATCAAATGAAGGCAGTTCCAAGAACATCCTCTCCATGTCCTCTAACTGATAATTTTCATCAACAGAAGATATCTCCTTCGGCTTTGCCGGTGCCTTCTTTCCACCATTGTCAAAGCCCTCTCCCATCAGTGGCGGTGTCCTCATGGCTGCAGCCGCGGGAGCAGTGGAGTCTCTTCCTGTTAGTCTCTGAACAACGGATTTGAAGCTCTGGGCATCCGTTTGGACGAACTGTGTCATGATGATTTTGACCTTCACCTGTTGTCTTCCTCCTCTTCCTGCCATGAGTAATAGTGAGGAATGCAGAGTTTTTATGGATTCTGAGCTCGTCTGCAATGTTTCTCGTTTGTGTTTGTGTCCGTATTTTTTTGACGCTGGAGAGTGTCTTATGATTGCCGGTGAGGGGAAGATCCTGGAAATTGGTTGTTGACCGCTGCAGGCTGCATAGACTTTTGTGCGCAATCTAGAAGGAATACAGTTGGGTCTAGTATGATGACCAAAATGTTAATAATGTGGAATCCGGTGTCCTATCAGGGGAGGGCTCCGAGAATTCTCTGAGGGTGAGGTGTGAGGGTGAGGAGAATCTAAAAGTGGAACCACTTATGAAATTTAAACAGCTCAAATTCTTTAAATCCGTATATGGAAATAGGCGTAGCTTTTGCTCTAGCTAGAATTGAGGCCCATCATCGGATTAATCAGTGGACAATAACTTTTTTCCATGAGCTTAACTAGGAGGGTCCTACCTATGAGAACAAAACAGCTCAAAATCAGTATTCCCTGGTTAGCTTGAGATATGGAATTCAAGTTTGGGTGAGCCTTTAGATTGATCTCAAATAAATAAATATATGTTCACTGACCATTAAATTTATCAATGGATGAAATACAAGAAGTGGTCAACCTTAAAAAAAAAAATGAAAAACACAAAACGTGGATGGTGGTCATGAGCAATTTGGACTTCACTGGTGGGCCCCACTTTTTGGATTTGTAGGGTTAGCCTCAGAGAACTAGTGGAGGATGGGGATCAGAGGAAAAAGAAGGTTGGCGCCACAAAAGACCTTTTCTTCGATCTCTTCAATATATTGGTACGGAACTCAAGTGCGTTCTAGAAAAATGTTTGGAGGACTTTAACCATCTTAAGCCAATGAATGCAAGTTCCCCTTCTCCGCCGCTAGGAAAATTCCATCTAGATGATTTGACCATCTTCATGTGAAACGGAGTGCCGAATTTCACCCCAGCGCTGTGGATCCATTGCAACATACATACGCGCCGATTGTTTGCATTAAAATGCATATGAATTAAACGGGTAGGATATTTTCTGTAAAAGAAATAAAATAAATATATATGGGATGATTAAAAATGAATTAAACGTAAATTTCCAAAAATGATGTCACATAGGATCTTCTTTTAATTTTGTCGTTTAAAAATAAAATATTGTATGGTGTTTTTTTTTAAAAAAAAATTCACGTTTAATCTTTATTTTTAACTACCCTGTGTATTCAATTTGTATTTAATCTACTACGCACATACATATTTAGCTCTAAAAGCTATAAAATCTATCACATTTGTTTTGTACATTGATATGCAGAAGAGGGAAAGAAGGCAAAGATGTAGGAAAAAAATATCATTCATCAAATTAAGAGGTTCTAAATAGATGTGCATGTTAGCTTTTCTAAGATGTTTGTTTGCGTTGAAATAATAGAATTGAATTCAAAGGACCCATCCCATAAGTGGTTAAAAATGGATATTAAAGATAAATTCTTACAAATAGCATCAAATAACATTTCCATGTAGGTAAAGGGAATCAAAAGACTAAAAATAAATACTTAGCCATCAACCTAATAATTTAGTAAACAAGAGAGTGAAGGTCCTATATACATCTCTATCCGTTATCACTCGCTCCGCACCTCTTTAATATTCTATTGATGAAGATCATTTTATAATGAGTTCTTATGTATTCAATTGCTATGTATTTTAATGCAAGCAAACAAGCCTCAAACATTAGACACTATCACACTCCTAGTTCGCAAACTGAGGTTAAATGTGAAATGAGGGGCCAATTAAAACTTTTGTGAGTAACAATCCATGTGGCCCCTAATTATGGTCCCACACAGGATTGTAGGTCCGGCGTGAGTTATAACATTTGAGAATCACCAACATATCTAAGGCATTTGGTAACAATTGATATAATGAACAACCAGAGTATGCACATCAAAAGATATTTCATATTAAAGTTGCAAAGTTAAAACAAATGTACATTAATTACAAGCCCACAAAAACTAGGGCGCAAAAGAATGATTAACCCAAAATGAATCTCAAGACAAGTGAGCCACTTATGTATAGGCCCAGATGAGTTAGACGATGTCATCTACACACCACTCGCTCTCGTCATCAAGTTTAGGCACTAGACACGCTTCACTCGTCGCCTCCTCCTCAATATAGAAGGGCTCGGTACCTATGCACCAAGTACAGCAGTATCAGACTATAAGAGTCTACAGGCAGATAGACATAAGCCATAAAGATATATAGTATGAAAACGAGTAAGGAAAACGTGATCATGTAAGAGCAAGAAGCAATGGACAAATACAGTGTAAAGTCCAAGCCTGAGCTAACCATGATTTACTATAATTACTCTTGTTTTACTCTAATTAATACATAATTAGACTAGTTTAAACCAAATCCTTTCGGTTTGGGTCATACATAAGTAGTTGTGTCAGATTTGAACCTTACTAAGGTAGTCAAGGACTCTTTCATAGTTTAGATTTTATGGTTTTGCATCATATTGGTGCCATTCTAATTGCATCATGTGTATTTCAATATGTGGATCACAATATATAATTGGTCCAGCCCAATTCGGATCCATGTTGGGCCAACCAAAGTCCAATTGTCTCAAACTATAAATCTCTTAAACCAGGGGACTTGCTTGCAATTACAAAAAACCCAATTTAAACTAAGCCCAAAACCCATCTACTCATTTCCTCTTCATTTTATCAACCCTCAGCTAGAGCAACTCCATCGTCCTTCCCTCTGTTATCAACACAGGCCCCAAGAGATCTTGCATGTCCTTTTGGAGTGAAGATTCTTCTTCCTTGTCAACTCCTTTGAAAATTCACAATTCCATCATCTTTTCTTCTTTATAGCTCTATATGAGGTAAAGAATATCCTCCTTCTCATATCTTTGAATTCATTAGTGCCAAGGAGACTCAATCCTATAGCATGCATTCATTTTATATCAATTTCATCTCTTGCATGTCTTAGAATTATTTGTATTGAGGTTTTCTTCTCCATTGAATCGAAGGAAGCTTGATTTAGGGGAAGCATTGAAATAAAAGGCAAGTATAAGTCTGTATTATTGCTATATGCATGTGTATGTATGTTGATTCCTTGATAAATTCTATGTATAACCTTCTGACAACTCAAATTTTTTAAAATATATGATAATAAATGGATTTGGGTTGCATTCTTACGTAAGTAAAGGAAATTGGGAGATTGGGGGTGAAGAATAACTTCATGCAGTGGTTAAAATGCTTCTAGATGATGAACAGGTTCAGGATGCTGGAGAAGTAGAAAGGGAGTCAGTTTTAAACTGGCCTTGAGCCAAAGTGCTCTAATGCAGATCGATCGGGCCCCTACCCCATCGATCGAATTAGCCCGCGGGTTGGGAATCTGACTGATCGGGTAGGGGTCTGATCAATTGGGTACTCTTACTTTGAATAAAACCTTGTCTAATTTATTTAAAATGGGGATGATTTGGGAACTACTTTAGCCTTTCCTTAAGTTCTTAGAGCGATGTTTTAAGTCAATCTAACCCTTAGGATTTTAGGTTTATCAAGGACCTTATAAGGCCTTAAAATTGGTACCTTTATCTTAAATAAATTGGCCCAATGATAAATATATACTAAGAAGAGAAAGTGTAGAGCTATCACTCATTCCCTCTTGATTTTTTGATTAGTTTTTAACGTTACACTATGGGTGTTGGCACAAGAAGTGTTGCCCACCACCTATACAATATGACACTAAGATTTGGTAGTACATTGACACTGAACGTTTTATTAATACACTGCATTAAATGACTAAGAAAACACGAATTATCCTAGCTGGTGGCTAGTAAATATCTTTGTCAACCTTTCAATTCAAATATATTCATATTGTTAAGAGAAGTCATGCCCTCAATATGCTTAAATCATGTACCAATTCTTCCTGAGTGAACCTCTTGAGGCAAGATTAGGGCTAAAACTTCTTTTGAGCGCGAGTCCGTGAGCCAAGAAAGGGGTGACCAAAGTTGAAAGGATTCAAGCATGATTAGCTTATCTAATGATGCATCATTCAATCGTTAGTAATTTTGTTTGATTCTGATTTTATAAATTGTATATGATCTTAAAACCGATATATGCTTCTATATAAGTATGAGACGATCACCACGTATGTTAAGTATGAAAGTTATAAATCTTGACTGGCCTTAATACATTAAGTCGACACCACTTGACTTGTATCCATAAGAGGATCGACGGGACTGAATTAAGGTATTCCATCTATCACCTACTACAGCAATTATGTGAAGAGTTAGTTGATGTCCTTCGGGTAGCTAAACGTATCTTGGCCTAACCTGGCATAACCCGAGCCCAAGAATTCGGGTATTAGGATTAGCCCCAATTAGTGACACACGTACTCCTGTATAATACACATCTGGACTCAATTCTAAGCGGAATTACACAAGGGAGAGTTACATTACTTACACAGGTGAAATGCTTATAAAAAACATCTATCCAAACATTCAAATACGGAAGCCTCTTAATATCATTCATGAAACAAGATAATTTTAACCAAGCTATTATACATCTATATGCGATGATATGAACTTGAGTTCTAAAGGAACATGTATTTTACAAAAAGAAAAAAAGTTTCTAAACAGTATACAAGAGCGACACAGTTTCCAACACAAAAGGGATCATGAACCATACATGAAAAAATAAAACTAAATGCAAGTCATGATACCCTAAATGCAATTACATCCCAAAACAAGACCTAGTATGCTCTTTGAGCACTCTGTGATGGATCAATCAAAGATGATCTGCTGTCAACTCGTCTAGGCCGGAGGGGTTCCTGAAAGTTTTCTCTAGAGTCTTCTTAATCTTCGTAAGATCAAAATAGGGAGCTGAGCCTGTAACACCATAAACAACTTATGAATAAAACTATTCAGTAAAGTATAAGTACAATCAAGGTAATAAGCGTTGTATTTAAAAGAATCATTAACATGTAATTAAAGAGGTCAATTCAGTATACTAGGCATATTGTGCAATTAAGTAATCGAGTTATAAGAATCAAATAATAGAAATATTTTATTATTTGCTTACTACATTTGTCATATCCTCTTTCTATGGATCTTTTCGTTGAGAACACCATCGACCGGGCCAAGGTACAAATGAGTCTCTGCATATGAAGTCCGAAAGCTCCAAAAATAGCACATGGTAGTGGCAACATTCGTGCTACACCAAAGTTAACCCCGCCACGTATCATAAGACTAAGGCTAAGTAGAACCAACCTACTTCGATTCAGTCATATAATTGAATTTGAGCAATCATGTAATTTCGTCATATAATTGAATTTGAGCAATCATGTAATTCATTCATTGAGTGAGAACAATATCAAACCGTATACATTTAATTCATTCGTACAATACGTTCGTACTCAATTCAATGTTAATGTCAATATAATTTCAAGAAACATTTCAAATAGATTCAATGTATACAATGATTATTTCAATTCAAATTATTATAGGAAGAGTAGAAAACAATAACATTAATCCAACATACCATGTAATTCAAGTTAATAGAATCAAGGTAGTTTTACTAGCAAACCATAATCTATTCATCCATTGTTTCTAACCGTGCATAATGATGTAGTTTTAAGTTATCCGATCCGATACATAGTTATCTCTTTTTTATGCTATATTGTGTCGGGAATGTGTATCGAAGTCCCTTAAACCAACACCCATAGATAATTGCTTAACAAATGGACAACATCACATGAATAAATCTCAACCCTCAAGACATTTATGATCTTTTATTATTTCATTGAGTTGGTGAATAGTGTAAAAGAATCCAATAACTAAGGTCCTACAAGGTTTCGTACAATATCTACTTAACTTTTAATGACATTACAACTTAGTTGTGGGTGACTTACGGCTTAGCCATGGGCATCTTATAGCTTAACTGAAAATTGCATTATGGCTTAACCGTAGGTACCCAAATTTCCTCCGCCCTCTACGACTTAGCCATATATATCCTATAGTTGAGCCACAGTAAGCCGTAGCACATTATACGGCTCAGGTTTGGCTTAACTGTAGAAGAAAACATGATAATTTAGCTCTCCAGACCATGAACAATAACTTTCCTACTACTTAGCCGTAAGCTTCAATTTTCTGAAGTAACTTCAATGTCTAAAGCAAATTTCTGATGCAAAAGGGTATTCCCTATCTATTTCATTTATTCATTTTTTGTTCAAACTCATACTACATTAGAAACACTAAACTTTATAACATAGGTTAGTGTAGAGAAATTAAGTATAAGAGGGTATCATACATAGTGTTTAGAAAATTGAGAACGTTAGGGCTGAATGCACAGAATTCAGTGAAATTACAAAAATCATAATATACCAACATATATTAAATCTAAATTTGCTTATACTTGCATTGGTTGAAAATTCAAACTACTAATCTTACTCTTGGCTCAACTTGAGATGACACCCTAATTCTCAAACCTAAAACTGATATGCATGTAAGGGATAAGGAAAGACACTAGAGATGCTAATATGAGCTTTAATCACATATGCAAACATCAATTCTCTTGATTTGAGGAGAAAATCATGATAGAGGAAAAAAGAATAAGAGGCTTAAGGCAAAAAGAGTGTTAGAGAGAAAATAGGAACAATGGGCTCTTATATAGACAGAATAATTTCTAAGTTTATAAAAAAGTTCATATTTCTTGAGGTATTTTCAGTTTAAGTCAAATGAAGGTCTAACTAACACAAACAAACTCAAACATATTCGAGTCAAGTACAAAGTTGACGAGTTCAATGAAATGAATGTGATAATGTCAATATACTGCATGAATGACGTAAAACCATGAATTCAAAAATTATGAATAAGGGCTTTACTCTACCTAATTAAGGTTAAACCCAACCCAGCTATCTATCCATGACTTAAACATAACCCACAAAGCCAAAACGAGGTAAATCCATAGTAATTCGATGGTAATTAACTAAGAACTCTTCTAACTCTTCTAATCAATCACTAAACATGCTTAATTAGGGTTGGAGTGTTACACAACCGCTAGTGATTTCCCACTGTATGATACGTAGTCTCTCTAGAGAGAATGTAGCCTCATGGATGCCAATTAGTATGTTATTGTGTTCCATCTACGATTCTATATTCATACTTATGCACAACAAGCCTAGCTTCCATTGACACTTTCTTTCAATTAATATGTCCTTTAATTTGATTGATGTAGCATGATAGTTTTATATACTTTTATCTCTGTTAAACCGTCGTGTTTGATAGTGTTACCCTCAGTGTTACACGTACAAAATCCATTACCAGTTCGATAATCGATGCAACCCTGAAAGAGACCAAAGCAATACCTCTAAGTCTAGAAGAGTGGAGCGAGGATAACATTTACTACTAGTCATCCTACATAGTGCATCATGGGGGTTCATTTGGATTTGCTTAGGATATGGCCATGTATGGCTTGTGGATAGATCATGCCATCATTATCATACTTTTTTTGGAATCATAGATTGATGGACATGTATTTTGAATTTTGAATATGACCATATGCCTTTTGTGTATCATGTACGTGCATATGATGTCCAATTCATCTCGTACATGTATTTTGCATCAGTTCATTGTTCTCTAGTCATTACTAGGTTCATATACGTATACATGTGAATGGGTGATCTAAGATACTTTGTATATTAATGAATGAATGTTTATTAGCCTTTATGATGATTACAAGTGTAACTCCACAGGTTTCCACTTCATTATTAAAATAATTGATACATGTTTATGGATCTTCCTCAAACGTTCCTGTGGAATCACCCTTATGGCAGTTTGTATTGCCACAAGTTTCATGTGCCGTGCCTTGAGATCCACCCTAATCCTCAATTCTCGGGTTTGGGGTGTAACAAACAGGAAGTACGAAATCCTAAACAATATGCTACATAATGTAAGCAATCCACATAAGTCAAAACATCGGGTACAACCCCGTCCAAAATCCTCGGAGGATCAGTTTGGCATCGGGTACAACCCCGTCCAAAATCATCAGAGGATCAGTTTGGCATCGGGTGCATCACACCTTGTCCACATTCATAGAACACAAGGCTCCGTCTAAAGCAATGCTAGGTCAAGCCGGTCAAATCATTGAGATAACCCGGCAACTAGTGATAAACAATCATGTCCAAAGAAATGGTGTACATCTATTCGATACCAATCCACACACTCGTACAAAAGACCTCGATTTGTCACATTAGTTTCTACATAGAGGAGCCACTACTGTGATAGACCTACCGACTTAGTGGTGCTCGATTGAAGAATCCTAACTCAACATTGATGGGTTGGCTTTCCTGTAGAGACAGGCCCAAATGGAAGAGGAACTACTACCATTCAATATTTCCATTACAAATTCCATGACAAAATCAATACTAGTGGTCCTCCCAAATCTGATACGTTATACAGCCAAGCCACAACACTTAGTCAAAGTCAAAGGAATCCTAAATACATCAATCTAAGTTCAATGTGTGATTCCTCACAACCAATACGATACAATGCTAAGGAACATGTCTAAGACATATGAAAGACAAAACAATGCAATATAATACAAACCCGAACACTAAAGAGTATTTATAACCCAAACTCCTAGGTTAAAAATCACAATTTGCACACTCAACATCTCTATTCGAACCATAGGTGAGGTAAGACCGAGGCATCTATTCCATTCCTCACTGCATAGACCATTTATGGATGTCTAAAGCCTCACATCAATTGTGTATGAAGTAAATTATACATCACATGGGAACCATGCAATCCATAAGGGTATGTTAACTCATAATGTCTCTCTTACTCATAGTCTAATAATGGGTCCCAATAGGGTAGGTTAAGGGTCCCAAGAACCAAGCCTATTAGTCCCTAATATCCTTCTCAAGAAAGAAAATTCTCATGATCTCTCAACTAGCCAATGGTATACCCCTCAACTTACCGAGCCTTATTCTTCGAAGAGCCTTTCGGCTTGCCAAGAGCTTGTCGAAGAACAACAGTAGAAACATTAATGGTGTCCCCATGCTCTTTGCTCACAAAAAGTTGAGTAAGGTTTCTCAATGAGCTCCATGATGAGCTCTTAACTCAGTAAGGGCTCGTTGATGTGCAAAATCCTACACATTCTCAACTAGCCAAGAAACTTGCCGAGAAGCAATAGAACTCCTAGAAGTTAGGTTCTGTCCTGCTCATAACAAGGGGAATCCATTCCCTCTTCAACTCAAACTTGTAACACATCATTACATAGGGCCTAGCTCCCTCCACTGGCATGCAAGCCATGATCAACATACTCTATCTAACCGTCCATTCATTCATCAAACCTAATGCTAGCATTTATATACATTTAAATTAAAATGAGCAAAAGAAGGTCCAATATTAAATGAATGACAAAAACAACGTCTAATATGCATTCCCTTAATGTGTAGATGCATATCTAATTGCCTTTGATGAGAAATGCGGAAAATGGGGTGACCTAGCTCTCCGGCGGTGCCCACGAAGCTCACACTCGAAGCAAACACCAACCCAACTAAAACCAAGCTACAAAAAGAAGGAGAAGAGGCTACATGACTAACCCAAAACAATTCTAAGCTCAAACTCCAAATGGCCTAGCTATTAGATGTAGAAGAGCTTACCTAGGGTTGCTCGAATGGGGAAGATGGCTCAAGGATGGTTTCTAGAGGTGAAGGCATCAAGGGGAAGCAAAAGATGGAACTTATGGTGGCTTAGTCTCTTCGATGGCAGCAAGGAGTGAAGGAGACGAAGGGAGAAGGAGAATAGAGGGAAAGAAAGAAAGAAAAGAAAAGAAAAAAAGGGAGGATTTGCTGCTTTTATTAGGTTAGAGGCTTTTGAAAATTACAAATAGGTCACTGGTTCAACTGGGTAGGTTTTAGGTAGTATAAACGAGTCAAATTCAAATCAAAGTAGAAGGATAAAGTTCTAGGAATTAGGTTATCTAACCGATAAGCTTAAAACCTTACAAACTGAAAATTATGAAAAGATTCTCTCAATTTTCAGAAATTATAACTACTTTTTACTATGCTCAAACAAGCTCTAAACTCGATGAAATTTTTGCACATACGATCCTAATAGTAATTCGGACTTGCTTAGACTCTAAATGTGCTTAATTAGCTACTATATAATTAATTAATGCTAAACACATATTAAGGCTATGGAATCTCACAAATACACTTATTGAGTAATTTGGATCCTCCAAACTTGGAGAAATACTGCATCAAAGGAGTAAAACTTCACAATGGAGTATACCTGTTAAAAATTTGAACTACTTAAAATAAAAGCCTTTCCAATGAATAACATATTTCCAAATGTTTATTCAGTTGGAGTTGATCACCTTAAGATGGACCATTTAACCAAAAAAAAACAAACAAACAAACAAACAAACAAAATGGTGATCATAAATATTTTTCAATATTAAATTAATCACATTTTTATCAGGCACATTTTTATCCAACAGTCAATCTTACTATGAGACTTAACTCACATTGGTGTAAAATTAGGAAATACCCATTACCCCCATATACTCATGATTTATATTTTAAGCGGCTTGGATTTTAAATTGGTGAACCCACGGTAGAGTTTCACTCCTTTATATAAGGGGCTTTTCCATTTAAAGCTTGTATGTTTCTAAGCAAATGTAACCACAGAAGCCCGCAAATAGGAGTTGGGCTATCATTATATGTAAAACATGCGTTTCGATCTTTGATTTTATGTTCAATCATAGGTTTTCAATCGGTCAATGTGATCATTGGGGGTTCGTTTCCCTGTTCCGCGGCAGTTTGGATTTCACATGGTCAACCCACCATGTCAACAGGGTACAATTTTTATAAGGCCACTTTGTCAGAGAATGCACACATCCACCGGATTCTAATTGGGTTCTTTATTATCCAACTGATGTTTCATTGGAACAAACAAAGACATCGCCACTCAGATATATAGTGGCACCGGTTGTACGTCTCGCACGGCTCAAGACAGCCAGTTGGACCAATGTGGGCCCCATTTGATCCATCCAAGCGTCCAGTCCAAACCCTACGTTCCTCCCTCCTATTTGTAAGGAATCCATGACATTTACACAATCTAAATGAATTAAACTGTTGAATTAAAATAAATATATATTTATATTTAAATATTTAAATTTGTGGGGCCACAAATCAAAAAATCAAGGTACTTAGATTAATTTTAAATATTTATCTGAGTCCCACTGGAATCTTTCAATCCTTCGTGTCAGCCATGATTATTGGAGCATCAGGTGCGATCCGCTGACTGCTGGTACGGACTGTAGTGCAAGACATCCACACACGGCCTGGTGTGGATGTCTTTTATTCCAGGGAATTATGTCACACGTGGAAAACTGTAGATGTCTTGTAGAATGCAATGTACTTAATTCTCCTAAGAACCATGGCAGATTTGAAAAGCCAGTAGGCGGAGCGAAGGTTCCCGTATAAGACATTAAGTTGACGTATGTTCGAATCTTTTACCTTACAACGGCGTTCACACCCTGACTGTTGCAGATGAGTTCAGCGAGTGGGAGAAAGTTAATAGCAAAAAGAGTAGGTTTTGTAGTGGAAAATAAGAGAAACATTAGATTTTAGTTAGATGATTGAGTTGGGGTGGGAAAAATTCTGTGACCTATTCCCTAGGTCTTTAGGATAGTGTCCAATGACATATCTGTAGATTGTGAGTGCTTTCGGGTGGACGTGGGGTATACCTTGTGGCATGTGTCTTTCAAGAGGAATTTGCATCAATCTGAGTAGATTCATTATATAGAGTTGTTAAGCCTTCCTTCAAATGTTTTCTTATGCAAGGACTCTAATGATTCTCGGATTTGAAAGCCCTCCGTTTCTAGAAAATTTTCTATGAAAGCTTTTTACTTAGCTTTAGAAGGTGGTCTATCCTGTAAAGTCTCTTCTTCCCTTGTTTGGTTGAGCTTAGCTCTTCCTTGGGTGGAGGCTTTTTGTTGGTTAGCTGTATTGGCAAAGATATCCACAGCGGTGAAGAAAAGGGTGAACATCCACCGCCATCTCAAATATATGTGTGATATGCAGCAAAGAAGAGGAATCCGTAGACCATCTTTTTCTTCATTGTGAGGTGACATGTATTTGGAATCACTTCATCAGCAAATGTGATCTCACTTGGTGTAATCCAAAGAAGGTTGCTAATGTGACAAAGTTATGAGGGGTGATCATTTCTTTGGGCATGGCTGTACTCTTATTGTTTGCTATTCTATGGTTTATTTGGAGGAAAACAAATGAAAGAATTTTCAAAGGTGCTTCCTCTCCTTTATCAGAGTTAATTTTTACAACTTTCACTAGGATTGTAAGGTAGGCTTTGTTTAGAATGGAATTCTCTAATCTTACTCTTAGTAATATTATTATTAATTGTTAATTGGAAAGTGTAACACTCCGATCCCCTTTGAGCCGGATTAGTGGCTCATTAGTGTGTGTTTTGTTTTGTTTATTTCTTTTGGACTTATTTTGGGTCATGGATAGGTAGTTGAGCAACCTTTGACCTGGAATAGGTAGTTCTAAGCCCTTTTTCGTAATTTTGCTTTTGCTTTGATCATGTCATCTTTGCATCATCTTGGTGTCAGCACGTGTATTTCGTTGAGCTCGACAATTTCCGTAACTGTGTCAGATCCGTTTGGAGTCAATTGGGGAAGTTAGACCTTCGTGTGACTTGAACTGTAATTAGTCTAAACTCACCGGACCTTGTTTTAAACTTCCAAACTTATATAAATGAATCAGGCTCCAGATGTCCTCATTCCCTGTAAATTGTCTTCAACGTGCATGCAAGAGGAAATCTCCAGAGCTCCACGTTTTCTCTCTCTCTTCACTTCTCTTGCTCGATTGATGTTGGATTCTCATCTTTGATTTGGATTTCTTCATTCTCTCTCATCTCTGTGCTTAGTCTCTGTCTGTGGCTTTGGTGGTAAGTGGGTTCTCTCCCAACTCTCCTTCCTTCTTCTCCAATTTCAGCTCTCTTCTGTGTTGATGTGTCTTCACCTCATGCATGTGTGATTGCTTTGATTTGTTTTGGTTTTAGTTGCTTTGGAGCTTGATTCAGTGGATTTCCAGATTTGAGGCAAGTATAAGTACAGGCTTTGATAACACATATGGGTGTTTGTTTGATGGCTTTGATTCACTCTTATTCTTTGTTTAGCATGTGTTACAGCCATTTTCTAAACTATGAGAATCAGTTGAGCTTGTTTTATTCAGTTTCTGTACCAAAATTTCGTTTCTGTAAGCTTCCCGAATTCGCGTCTGTACTGTACGGCTAAGCCGTAACCCTGTACGGCTTAGATTCCAGAGAGTGACAAATTCGAGTTTGTTCTACGGCTAGGCTACGGCTAAGCCGTAATTTGTCCTACGGCTGAGCCGTAAGCTAACCGTGAACCAAACCGTATCTAAGCCGTGGATTTAATCTCTGATCAGTCGAAACTTTTTTTGATATCAGTGTTCTTACGGTGAGGCTACGGCTAAGCCGTGATGGTTTACGGCTAAGCCGTGGACTCCACCGTAGCTCAGCCGTGAGATGTATCAGATCAGAGGTGGAAAAGCTGACAGTTTAGCCGTGTTCTGAAGGGAACCACGGCTAAGCCGTAGTGCATATTGCGGCTACGCCGTAGGATGCCACGGCTAAGCCGTAGGTCACCCATGGCTAAACCGTAAGACCTGTAAAATATCAGTTAAACTTAGGCTAATGGTGTGACCTTGTAGGGCTCAAATACAGGTTAACCATACCCGTAAACCGGCCCAAATGGATTCTTTGGAGCGCATGAATAGTCTGTTAGGCTGTGACTTATTCATGTGAGTGTTGCTCATTGTTAAGCACCTCCCCATGGGTGTTGGTTTAAGGGACTTCGATGCACATAAGGATTATATTGCAACACTAGGATGGCAACGGTGCATCGAATAACTTAAAACTACATCAACATGCACGGTTAGTGATAGTGATGCAACTAGATCAGACTTGGCTTGTAATGAACCTTGATTCCGTATTAATCTGAGATGCATTGCATATTGTTTATGGTTTTGCCCTCTGTTCTGTTAATCTATGTTATGCATTCCTCAGTCATTTTGCTTTCGTTCTGTATATCTGTATTATTCTTCGCTCTGTACTATGTTTTGATCTATGCTATGCTTTGTATATTCTCTGGCTTTGTATATCTCTGATTTTTGGGTATTCCCTGGTGGCTCTGCCCAGAGGTTAATACGTGAGGATAAGATCCGGTCTTTGTCATCGGTGAGTCCAAAGCGGATAATCTCCCCTTTCTATGGATTTGATTTGATTGGTATTAGTCTGGCTCTACTCAGCCTCAGCCCTAGGATACCCGACGGGGTTACCTCTGGCGTAGATCTCTGTATCTCTGTTTTAACTGCAGTGTTGCTTTGTCTTGGGACCCCGGAACCCAGGAAACCGAGACCCGCTTGTACCTTTGGCCTGGACAGCGGTGTTCTCTGCTCTGCTCTGCTCTGCTCTCTTTTGGAGAGAACATGGTTAACGTAGTAGCCAACTAGTTCAGTATTCTATGTTTTGATTCACATATCATGTTTTACTTCTATGCACGATTTGCTTAGTTTCCTAATATGGAACTCTGTATTTAATCTTCGGTCACTATTATATCCTCTTTGATACTATGCGTGTTTCACCCCTGTTACTTATAATTGCTGGATCGTTGTATTCATTCGTGTTGTCTGTGGTGTTGCAGGCACAGATACCTTGCCCAGCTCCCCGGCGGTCGAGGAGGCTGCAGGGGCGAGTGTAGAGGCACCCTCCGGTCTGGCAGAGTGGGCTTGATCACTTCTGCCAAGTGCGTGCATGCATACCAGTGGCTTTTATTTTGCGTTTTGGTTTTTGAGAACTTGTATTGGACCTTGGACTTTGGACTTGTATTCTGTATATTTTGTGTATATTGATTTTGGTGTGTATTCGGTTTTATCTCAGTGTATTTGTCTTTGTCTTTTCCGTTTCGTATTTGCTTTGGCTTCCGCTATTTTATTTTCCTTTGTTGCTTGCTATGATATGTACAGCTTCCGCGTACGCTTAGTTCGCACGGGTTAGATCCCTTGTGTGCGTGCATCTGGACTGGGTTTGGGTGCACGTGCACGGGAGTACGTGTGTCACCGGTTTAACTTTTCGCTAACCCCCGAGATCTGGGCTCGGGTCGTGACATACGTATTGTATGGTATCAGAGCATGCTAGTTATAAGCATGTAGGCATCTAAGATCGTGGTGAGACAACGCTATCAACTATTTGACTCGAAGTCTCATATGTTGATTTGGGGTTTGACTAACTCAGGGTATATTATATTTGTGTGTTGTGTTTCTTTTCCTTTCGCAGGATGGCATCAGGATCAGGATCTAGGGATGAGAATCAACAGGGCCACAATGGTGATAGTGGATCGGTACCCCCACACATCAGTAGTGAGGAGCGGATGATGATGATGATGCAGTCTATGCAGTCATTACAGGCACAGATGGCATCCATGGTAGATAGGCAGAGTCAGGCTGCCGCAGTAGCATCACCCCGTATAGATCAGCAGGTGATTTTCCAGCCTAAGGAGTCAGACCCTAATGCTCTTTTCGACAAGTTCCGTAAGCGAGGGGCGACCGAGTTTCATGGGATAGAAGATGCATTGCAGGCTGAGCAATGGTTGGAGCAGACTGAAGAGCTTTTTGATACGATTGTGTGCAGTAACAAGCAGAAGGTAGTTCTCACAGCCTCTATGCTTCGGAGTGTAGCCAAGACATGGTGGAGGAGTGTTAAGACCTCATTCCAGACTATGCCCAGTGCCACAGTTTGGGAGACCTTCAAGCAGCAATTCCGTCGTAAGTTCATGCCTCTCCATATTCAGCGAGCCAAGGAAGTGGAATTCTTCAACCTTCAGCAGAGACAGATGCCAGTTGCAGATTATGTACACAAGTTTACAGAGTTGTCCCACTTCGCAGAGGATATGGTGAACACGGAGCATAAGAAGGTGACTCGCTTCGTCAACGGCCTAAATCCGAGACACAAACGCCACGTGGTTGCTTGTATGTGGCCGGCTACATTGGATGACGCTATTGACAGGGCTTATGATGCAGAGGCCATCTTTGAGGAGGAGCGAACAGAGGCTAAGAGGGCAGCAAGTTTCAGTGGTAGAAGTCAGTTCCAGAAGAAGTTCAAGGGTAAGCAGGGCAGTTCGAGCAGTCCTCAGATAGTTTGCAGTCACTGTGGGAAGGATCACCCCACCGACAGATGTTGGAGGAAGAGTGGGGCTTGTTTCGGGTGTGGCTCTACGGACCACAGGCGGGCCCAATGCCCGAAGTTTCAGTCCTCTCCACAGACGAGACAGACAGGACCTACAGCACAGGGCAGATCTCAGCCAGCTCGCCCAGGTCAGAAGCCGAATCGCCAGACAGCCCGAGCCTATGCTGCTACGCATGAGGGCGCGGAGGAGGCCACGGTAGTGGAAGGTAAAATTTTAATTTCCGATGCAGAAGCTTTAGCTTTATTTGACTCCGGGTCTACGCGTTCGTACGTAGCACCCCATTTTGCTGTGCAGCTTCGACAGCGACCCACACCACTTCCATACTTGTTGTTGGTATCCACTCCGGTTGGTAAACGGGTGGAGTGCAGTGTTTTCTACCCTCAGTGCGCTGTGCGGATAGCTGGTCATCAGCTCCCAGTAGACCTCGTGTTGCTCACGACACTGGATTTTGATGTGATCCTTGGTATGGACTGGCTTGCGAGATATCATGCGTGTATCAATTGCTACAGCAAGGCTATCTACTTTGATTTGGGCAGCGGATTCCGATTTGAGGGCAGCCAGACGAAGTGCCCAAGACGTGTGATCTCTGCTTGTAAGGCAGACAGGATGCTTCGTAGGGGATGTGAGGGATTTCTTGCATTCATTTCAGAGAAGAAAGATCAGCGACAGCTCAGCGAGATTCCAGTAGTCAGCGAGTTCCCGGATGTTTTTCCGGAAGATGTGCCAGAGTTGCCACCAGTTCGGGAGGTAGAATTTGCTATTGACGTGGTACCAGGTACAGCACCTATCAGTAGAGCTCCATATCGTATGGCACCTGCAGAGTTGTTGGAATTGAAGAAACAGTTGCAGGATTTGTTGGATAAGGGGTTTATACGCCCGAGTGTTTCACCTTGGGGAGCACCTGTATTGTTTGTCAAGAAGAAGGATGGCAGTTTCCGGATGTGCATTGACTACAGGCAATTGAACAAAGTGACCATCAAGAACAAATATCCATTGCCTAGGATTGATGAGTTGTTCGATCAGCTTCAGGGTGCAGCTCACTTCTCTAAGATTGACTTGAGGTCAGGATATCACCAGCTCAGGGTGAAGGATGAAGATGTTCCTAAGACAGCTTTCAGGACTCGGTATGGACACTACGAGTTCCTTGTCATGCCGTTTGGTTTGACGAACGCACCCGCAGCTTTTATGGCGTTGATGAACAGGGTGTTTACTTCCTTCTTGGACCAGTTCGTTGTGGTTTTTATAGATGACATATTGGTCTATTCGAAGACTGCTGAGGAACATACAGACCATCTGAGGAAGGCATTGCAGCTGCTTCGAGATCACAAGTTGTATGCAAAGTTGGCTAAATGTGATTTCTGGCTAGAGCAAGTTGCATTTTTGGGACATGTGATTTCTAGAGATGGATTGATGGTGGATCCAGCTAAGATTGAGGCAGTAGTCCATTGGCCCCGTCCTAGATCAGTGACGGAGATTCGGAGTTTTCTGGGCTTGGCGGGATATTACCGCAGGTTTGTGCAGGATTTCTCGAA
Source organism: Sextonia rubra (assembly GCA_037013555.1). Taxonomy (NCBI): domain Eukaryota; kingdom Viridiplantae; phylum Streptophyta; class Magnoliopsida; order Laurales; family Lauraceae; genus Sextonia; species Sextonia rubra. The sequence continues at coordinate 17,877,197 of JASUAD010000011.1, forward strand.
GATCTCAGCCCCGCTGACTCAGTTGACTCGGAAGAAGGTCCCGTATGAGTGGACAGAGAAGTGTGAGCGTAGTTTTCAGATGTTGAAAGAAAAGCTCACTACGGCGCCAGTGTTGACTCTCCCGGATGGTAGTGAGGGATTCATGATTTACTCAGATGCCTCTAGAGTTGGACTAGGCTGTGTACTGATGCAGAATCAGAAGGTGATTGCCTATGGATCCAGACAGTTGAAAGAACATGAGAAGAACTATGCCACACATGACTTGGAGCTAGCAGCCATTGTATTTGCATTGAAGTTGTGGCGACATTACCTGTACGGTGTGAAGTTTGAGGTCCATTCCGATCATCACAGTTTGCAGTACCTGTTTGATCAGCATGACTTGAATATGAGGCAGCGAAGGTGGTTGGAGTTCATCAAAGATTACGACTTTCCGATCAAGTACCACCCAGGCAAGGGCAATGTAGTTGCAGATGCACTCAGCAGGAGGACAGACAGTCTTCAGGTGTTAGCAGGATTCTATATGCTTGTGCATGATCAGCCTGTAGAGGTTCAGATGGTAGGAGACTCGGTGACATTAGCTACTACTGTCGTGTTTCAGCCTGAGGTGATTCAGCAGATCAAGGATCGCCAGTTTGAGGACCCCCTCCTGGTGAAGTTCAGAGATCGGATTGCAGATCGACCGGATTTCAGCTTGGTGGATGGAGTTTTGTACTTCAGGAACAGATTGTGTGTTCCCGCTGTGGATGAGTTGAAAGATAAGTTGATGACAGATGCGCACGATGCCCGATATGCGATGCATCCCGGGAGTACGAAGATGTACCGGAACTTGAAAGATAGATTTTGGTGGAACAATATGAAGCGGGAGATCGCAGGGTTCGTAGCTCGATGTTTGACCTGTCAGAGGGTAAAAGCTGATCATCAGCGACCTCCAGGATCATTGCATCCATTGCACACTCCGCAGTGGAAGTGGGAGCACATTACTATGGATTTCGTCTCCGGTTTTCCGCCGACCAGTAGGAAGAATAATGCGATCTGGGTAATAGTGGACAGATTGACCAAGTCAGCACATTTCCTTCCGTTCAAGAAAGGGATGACATTCACAGAGATGGCCAGGAAGTTTGTTGACGAGATAGTCAGATTGCATGGCACCCCAGTATCGATTGTGTCAGATCGAGACAGTCGTTTTGTATCTTCATTCTGGAGAGCATTTCAGGAAGCTATGGGCACGAAGCTGAGTTTTAGTACGGCATACCACCCCCAGACCGATGGACAGTCGGAGCGTACCATTCAGACATTAGAGGATATGCTCAGAGCTAGTGTGCTGAACTTTGAGAAAGAATGGGATATGCATTTGGCATTGTGTGAGTTTGCTTACAACAACAGCTTTCATGAGAGCATTGGTATGGCACCATATGAGGCACTTTACGGACGTAAGTGCAGGACTCCAGTGTGCTGGGAGGAAGTTGGAACTAGAAGTTTCCATGGACCGACAATCATTGCTGAGACGACAGAGAAGGTGCAGAAAGTGATAGAGAATCTGAAGATTGCTCGGTCCAGGCAGAAGAGCTATGCTGATACTCGGAGGAGACCTTTGGCATTCCAAGTCGGAGACTGGGTATTTCTTAAAGTTTCTCCGATGAAGGGCACAGTTCGATTTGGTCAGAAGGGCAAGTTAGCTCCGAGATATGTAGGACCGTTCGAAGTCAAGAGCCGAGTTGGAGATTTAGCCTATCGGTTGACACTTCCAGTTGAGTTCTCCGGTGTTCACGATGTGTTCCATGTGTCGATGCTCCGTAAGTATGTGCCAGATCCGAGCCATGTGATTCGCTATGATGACATCCAGATTCAGCCTAACGCGACTTACGTTGAGCGTCCGCTTCGCATCGTTGGGACACGAGAGCAGATTCTCCGTACCAGGACTATCAGATGGGTTAAAGTGTTGTGGGAGCATCACGGTCCGGATGAGGCTACTTGGGAGCTAGAGGAGCAGCTAGCGCGCCAGTACCCACATCTCTTTGCGCAGGTAGGTAGTCATTCCGAGGACGGAATGATTCCTAGTGGGGGAGGATGTAACACTCCGATCCCCTTTGAGCCGGATTAGTGGCTCATTAGTGTGTGTTTTGTTTTGTTTATTTCTTTTGGACTTATTTTGGGTCATGGATAGGTAGTTGAGCAACCTTTGACCTGGAATAGGTAGTTCTAAGCCCTTTTTCGTAATTTTGCTTTTGCTTTGATCATGTCATCTTTGCATCATCTTGGTGTCAGCACGTGTATTTCGTTGAGCTCGACAATTTCCGTAACTGTGTCAGATCCGTTTGGAGTCAATTGGGGAAGTTAGACCTTCGTGTGACTTGAACTGTAATTAGTCTAAACTCACCGGACCTTGTTTTAAACTTCCAAACTTATATAAATGAATCAGGCTCCAGATGTCCTCATTCCCTGTAAATTGTCTTCAACGTGCATGCAAGAGGAAATCTCCAGAGCTCCACGTTTTCTCTCTCTCTTCACTTCTCTTGCTCGATTGATGTTGGATTCTCATCTTTGATTTGGATTTCTTCATTCTCTCTCATCTCTGTGCTTAGTCTCTGTCTGTGGCTTTGGTGGTAAGTGGGTTCTCTCCCAACTCTCCTTCCTTCTTCTCCAATTTCAGCTCTCTTCTGTGTTGATGTGTCTTCACCTCATGCATGTGTGATTGCTTTGATTTGTTTTGGTTTTAGTTGCTTTGGAGCTTGATTCAGTGGATTTCCAGATTTGAGGCAAGTATAAGTACAGGCTTTGATAACACATATGGGTGTTTGTTTGATGGCTTTGATTCACTCTTATTCTTTGTTTAGCATGTGTTACAGCCATTTTCTAAACTATGAGAATCAGTTGAGCTTGTTTTATTCAGTTTCTGTACCAAAATTTCGTTTCTGTAAGCTTCCCGAATTCGCGTCTGTACTGTACGGCTAAGCCGTAACCCTGTACGGCTTAGATTCCAGAGAGTGACAAATTCGAGTTTGTTCTACGGCTAGGCTACGGCTAAGCCGTAATTTGTCCTACGGCTGAGCCGTAAGCTAACCGTGAACCAAACCGTATCTAAGCCGTGGATTTAATCTCTGATCAGTCGAAACTTTTTTTGATATCAGTGTTCTTACGGTGAGGCTACGGCTAAGCCGTGATGGTTTACGGCTAAGCCGTGGACTCCACCGTAGCTCAGCCGTGAGATGTATCAGATCAGAGGTGGAAAAGCTGACAGTTTAGCCGTGTTCTGAAGGGAACCACGGCTAAGCCGTAGTGCATATTGCGGCTACGCCGTAGGATGCCACGGCTAAGCCGTAGGTCACCCATGGCTAAACCGTAAGACCTGTAAAATATCAGTTAAACTTAGGCTAATGGTGTGACCTTGTAGGGCTCAAATACAGGTTAACCATACCCGTAAACCGGCCCAAATGGATTCTTTGGAGCGCATGAATAGTCTGTTAGGCTGTGACTTATTCATGTGAGTGTTGCTCATTGTTAAGCACCTCCCCATGGGTGTTGGTTTAAGGGACTTCGATGCACATAAGGATTATATTGCAACACTAGGATGGCAACGGTGCATCGAATAACTTAAAACTACATCAACATGCACGGTTAGTGATAGTGATGCAACTAGATCAGACTTGGCTTGTAATGAACCTTGATTCCGTATTAATCTGAGATGCATTGCATATTGTTTATGGTTTTGCCCTCTGTTCTGTTAATCTATGTTATGCATTCCTCAGTCATTTTGCTTTCGTTCTGTATATCTGTATTATTCTTCGCTCTGTACTATGTTTTGATCTATGCTATGCTTTGTATATTCTCTGGCTTTGTATATCTCTGATTTTTGGGTATTCCCTGGTGGCTCTGCCCAGAGGTTAATACGTGAGGATAAGATCCGGTCTTTGTCATCGGTGAGTCCAAAGCGGATAATCTCCCCTTTCTATGGATTTGATTTGATTGGTATTAGTCTGGCTCTACTCAGCCTCAGCCCTAGGATACCCGACGGGGTTACCTCTGGCGTAGATCTCTGTATCTCTGTTTTAACTGCAGTGTTGCTTTGTCTTGGGACCCCGGAACCCAGGAAACCGAGACCCGCTTGTACCTTTGGCCTGGACAGCGGTGTTCTCTGCTCTGCTCTGCTCTGCTCTCTTTTGGAGAGAACATGGTTAACGTAGTAGCCAACTAGTTCAGTATTCTATGTTTTGATTCACATATCATGTTTTACTTCTATGCACGATTTGCTTAGTTTCCTAATATGGAACTCTGTATTTAATCTTCGGTCACTATTATATCCTCTTTGATACTATGCGTGTTTCACCCCTGTTACTTATAATTGCTGGATCGTTGTATTCATTCGTGTTGTCTGTGGTGTTGCAGGCACAGATACCTTGCCCAGCTCCCCGGCGGTCGAGGAGGCTGCAGGGGCGAGTGTAGAGGCACCCTCCGGTCTGGCAGAGTGGGCTTGATCACTTCTGCCAAGTGCGTGCATGCATACCAGTGGCTTTTATTTTGCGTTTTGGTTTTTGAGAACTTGTATTGGACCTTGGACTTTGGACTTGTATTCTGTATATTTTGTGTATATTGATTTTGGTGTGTATTCGGTTTTATCTCAGTGTATTTGTCTTTGTCTTTTCCGTTTCGTATTTGCTTTGGCTTCCGCTATTTTATTTTCCTTTGTTGCTTGCTATGATATGTACAGCTTCCGCGTACGCTTAGTTCGCACGGGTTAGATCCCTTGTGTGCGTGCATCTGGACTGGGTTTGGGTGCACGTGCACGGGAGTACGTGTGTCACCGGTTTAACTTTTCGCTAACCCCCGAGATCTGGGCTCGGGTCGTGACAGAAAGCTTGAATGGGGTGTAGCCAAATAAAAGAGAAACAGTGGGTATAGACTTCTCTCCCTCATGTTATGTTCAAATTAAATGTCAACAGTGCAGCAAAAGGTAAGCTAAGCCTAGTTAGAGTAGGAGGTGTTCTTCGCAGTAATAATGGGGAGGTTTTTTTTATATTTTATAAGCATATTGGAGTATATGATTCCAATGAAGTAGATGTTCATGTTTTTCTAGAAGCTCTCTAGTGCTTTACGAGGCACTTTAAAGGTGCTATTATCATGGAAGGCAACTCTTCTAATGCAATTGCATGGGTGTCTAATCGGAGGATCAACCCATAAAAATTTCATTTCCTGTTTAATGAAATCAAGGTGTTGTCAACCTTAATTTCCTTTGTTTTCCAACACGAGTTAAGACCGGCCAACTCTATGGCCAATGCTTTGGCTAAACAAGGAATTGAAAGGGTGTATATTGTTGGTCAAATGGGTCCAGACCAAGTGGGTTTAGTATCTTGGGTGGTTTTCCTAATTATATTAGAAATTATTTATTTGTTAAACAGTAGTTTCTTGATAGGATTAGGACTTTCTTTTTTTTCAATAATAGAGTTCTTGGGGGATAAGGAAGTGATGATTATATATGATGTAATCTGTAACCTTGGATAGAGGCTGAGATTCCAAGGCTGTGGTTTTACAGATTGGAGGAGAACCCAGTAGAAATTGGTTTCCCATGGACGTAGGTATCTTTGCCGAACCACGTAAATTGCTTGTCTTCTTTTGTAGTTGATTGTTGATCTTGATTGCTTACGCACACACGCGCACAACAAGTGGTAAGGAGAACCTAGTGGAAATTGGTTTCCCGTGGACGTAGGCATCTTTGCCGAACCACGTAAATTGCTTGTCTTCTTTTGTAGTTGATTGTTGATCTTGATTGCTTACACACACACGCGTACAACAAGTGGTAAGGAGAACCTAGTGGAAATTAGTTTCCCGTGGACGTAGGCATCTTTGCCGAACCACGTAAATTGCTTGTCTTCTTGTATGGTTGATTATTGATCTTGGTTTCTTAGCACACACGCATACAACAAGTGGTATTAGAGCTTGGTTTGTGCATGTAAGATCAACGGATCGGATCTCATCTGCGGATCTGGATTTCTGCGAAAACAAGAGATCGACTACGATCTCTGTTTGGGCCACATGATTAACGAAGAAGAAGAGAGGGTTCTCGGTTATCGCTAGACATCTTCGTTGGAGAAGATTGTCGGTTCTGTTTTGGGTCTTTGGCTGCCGGATTTGAGGAAGAAGACCAGAGAAGAAAGGGCACATCACTGCCCTTTTTCGTTCACATCTGATCGCTTTCATCGCCGTCATAATAGCCGCTAGTCGCCGTGAGCCCCCCGCTAATCGCCATCGCCGGACCAGCCACGATCCCACCGCCGATCGCCGGATCAATCTGTTGTTGCCGAGGATGAAAAGGCATTCCCCGTTGCAGAACAAGGACAGAGGTTGAAGACGATAGGCCTGGGTTCTTAACCCAGGTCACTTTGGTTCGGGCTTGGTTAGTTTGACCTGACCCGTGGAGTATAACCCAGGTCAGCAAGTGCAAGTCGGTTAGGGTTTCGAGTTGGATTGTTTCGACCTAACACGTGGTGCAAGCCCAGTCAAGCAGCACAGGTTGCAAGTCGGGTCGACCTGAACCCATTTACAGTTTGTCTAGCCCGCCAGCCGCTGACGACGTCAGCAGAGTGTGTCACCAGGTTGACGTTCACCCACTTCATTGGACCAACAGTCAAATGCCAGAGTTGACCAGATTGACGGCAGAATTTTGTTTCTGCGATATCTTGATTATCCGACGTTCAATCGAAGATTTACTTGCGCCTACGAACTCGTTTCGAGCAAATCTAGTGTTTGTGGAAGATGATTGGCTATTTGACGGTCAACGAGGAGTTTGACCAAATCGAAGCACATAAAACTGTTTTTGCGATATCGGAGCCATCCAAAGTCGGATTTTAGATCCGTTTCTTCTAGCATGCTCGTATTGACAAGATCTATAGCTTGGTGCAAGAGTTGAGGTCAGTGTTAGTTGTTTTTTTTCCCCTGTTGCTTAATTGAATTAAGATGGAGAACAACACTATCAACACTACCATGGTTAAGCTCAACCATTCCAATTGGTTGATCTGAAAACCGAAGATGGAGGATATTTTTTATTGTAAAGACCTTCATGATCCCGTTGAGGGGGATAGTGCCAGACCAAAAGATATGCAAGATGCTGAATGGAACAAGTTGCATAGAAAAACGATTACTCACATCAAACAGTGGGTTGATAACAGTATATTTTACCACGTGTCTAATGAAACTAATGTGAATACCCTTTAGGAAAAGTTAGAAGCAAGGTATAATAAAAAGACCAAGGTGAACAAAACCTTTTTGGTCAAAAAGCTTGTGAACATGAAATTTAAGGATGGTGGTTAAATCGAAGATCACATCAATGAGTTCCAAAGTGTGGTAAATCAGTTAACCACTATGAAGATGGTCCTTGACGATGAGATGCAAGCTTTGTTGCTTCTGAGTTTTTTGCCGGATACATGGGAGACATTAGTTGTTTCCGTGAGCAACTCTACTCTAGATAGTGTGTTGTCCATGAGTCAGGTTACCCATAATCTACAGAATAAAGAAACTAGAAGGAAATCTGCAGGGACAGATAATGCACAGGCCTTTGTTACTGAGAACAGAGGGAGGAGTAAAAATAAAGGACCAAAGGGGGATCATGAGAAGTCTAAAGGTGAATCACAGGCCAAGTCTAGTGGTGAATCATAAACCAAGAAAAAGTTAGTAAAATACTTTCTCTGTGCAAAGATGGGCCACATCAGGAAAACTTATTTTGCCTTGAAGGAACAAAAAGGATCCAACAATGAGAAGAAGAATAACAGTAATAACAATATAGCTACTTTGGAAGAAGTAGTAGTGCTCGCCAGCTATGATGATAAGTGTTTAAGTGTTGCAAATGATAAAGTTGAGTGGGTTGTTGACACAGCAGCATCCTACCATGCCACTCTTTGCAAGGAGATGTTCACAACGTACAAAGCGGATGACTTTGGTACTGTGAAGATGGACAACACGAGTCATTCAGAGATTGTTAGTATCGGTGATGTCTGCATTAAAACCGATATTGGTTGCACAATAACACTGAAAGATGTGCCACATGTTTCTGATATGCGGTTGAATCTGATTTCCAAGACTGCATTGGATCGTGCAGGTTATGAGAATTACTTCGAAAATGGCATATGGAAGCTCACTCGAGGATCTCTTGTTATTACGAGAGGAAAAGTGAGTAATATGCTTTATAAAACACATGTAAAGTTATGCAAAGGTGTGTTGAATGCAGTTCAAGACAGTTTCTCTCTGAATCTGTGGCATAAGAGGCTTGGTCATATGAGTGAGAAAGGCCTGCAGATATTAGCAAAGAAGGATTTAAGTCCTTGCTCTAAAGGTATATCCCTTGACCCCTGTAATTATTGTCTGTATGGCAAACAACATAGGGTTGCTTTCCCTACGACATCAAAATTAAAATTAAATGTGTTGGATTTGGTATATTCGGATGTTTGTGGTCCCATGAAGGTAGAATCAGTGGGTAGCAATAAGTTCTTTGTCACGTTCATCGATTATGCATCCAGGAAAGTCTGGGTTTATCCGTTAAAATCAAAGGATCAAGTGTTACAGATTTTTCAACAGTTTCATGTCAAGGTTAAAAGAGAAACAGGTAAACTCTTGAAGTGTTTCTGCATAGATAATGGGGGTGAGTACACATTCAACTAGTTTAGAAGCTATTGTTTGAAGCATGGCATTTGACATAAAAGGACAATTCCTGGTACTCCACAACATAATGATGCGGTAGAGAGAATAAACCGCACTATTCTTGAGAAGATGAAATGCATGATGAGATTAACACGATTGCCTAAGTCATTCCAGGGTGAAGCCGTTTTAACTATCAATTATCTTATTAACAAATCTTTCTCAATTTCTTTGAATTATGATCTTCTAGAGAGAAGATGGACAAGTAAAAATGCTTCATATTCACACTTGAAGGTGTTTGAGTGTAAAGCGTTTGTACATGTACCTAAATAACAGCGTTCCAAGTTGGACAATAAGGCAATGAGTTGCATCTTTCTTGGCTATAGTGGAGATGAGTTTGGCTACAGGTTATGAGATCCAAAGAAGAGGAAAATTATCAGAAGTAGGGATGTAGTTTTCCATGAAGATCAGTTCTTTGGAGATGTTGAGAAGATTGATAAGTCTTCTAAGACAGTTAATGGAATGGTCAATCTCACACCGACTCCTTCTCAGATGCAGACAATAGGTGGAGAAGGTGGACAAAACGATTCGGATCGTGATGAGGCACAGGGGTTGCCAGATGATGAAGGTGTTAAGCAGGGAGAGTTGCAGTCTCTTCGGTTGGAAACCACAAAACCTCAAGTTAGGAAGTCTACACGAGAGCATCAACCATCGACTAAGTATCTTGCATCCGAATATGTTTTGCTTACTGATGAACGGGAGCCAGAGAGCTTCCAAGAAGCAATGACTCATGCTGATAAAGATGAGTAGATGAAGGCTATACAGGATGAGATTAGTTCTTTAAAGAAGAACAAGACATATGAGCTGGTGCAACTTCCGAAAGATAGGAATGTTCTGAAAAATAAATAGGTGTTCAAGCTGAAAAAGGATGAAAATAAAAAACTAGTGAAGCACAAAGAACAGTTAGTGGTAAAAGGCCTCGTACAGACGAAAGGCATCGACTTCAGTGATGTTTTCTCTCCTATTGAGAAAATGACTTCTGTCAGAGTCGTCTTGGGTCTAGCCACCGGATGGACCTTGAGCTTAAACAGATGGACGTGAAGACCGCATTTCTTTACGGTGACTTGAAAAAAGAGATCTACATGACTCAACCAGAGGGGTTTGAGGTAGAAGGAAAAGAACAGATGGTTTGCAAGTTGAAAAAGAGTCTCTACGAGCTAAACTAAGTATCGAGACAGTGGAATACGAAGTTTGATTCATTCATATTGAGTCATGGGTACCAGAGGACAACTACAGATCATTGTGTCTATGTTTGTTTATTTATCGATGGTAGGTTCATCATCCTTCTTTTATATGTAGATGATATGCTGATAGTTGGACAGGATAACAAATTGATTGGCAAGTTAAAAGAAGAGATGTCAAAGTTGTTTAACATGAAAGACTTGGGTCCAACATAAACAATATTGGGAATGTAAATACTTTGTGACAACAGTTCTAAGCAACTGTAGTTGTCACAGGAAAAATATGTTGAACGAGTACTCAAGCTGTTCAACATAAAGAATGCTAAGCCAGATAGCATATCTCTAGCCAATCACTTCAAACTATGCAAACGCTTATGTCCTACTACAGATGATGACAGGGAACAGATGGCATGTGTTCCTTACTTCTCTACTGTATGGAGTCTTATGTATGCCATGGTTTGTACACGGCCAGACATTGCTCATGCTGTGAGTTTAGTGAGTAGATTTCTCTCTAACCCTGGAAAAGAACATTGAGAAGCAGTGAAGTGGATCTTTAGGTATTTGAGAGGTACTTCCAAAGTGTGCTTGTATTTTGGAGGCTCAAAACTAGTGGTGGAAGGTTATACTAATGCTGATTTTGCAGGCGATCTTGATCATCGGTTGTCAACTTCTAGTTATTTGTTTACTTTTGTAAGGAGAGCTATCTCCTGGCAATCGAAGTTGCAGAAGTGCACAGCACAGTCTACAACTGAAGCGGAATACATAGCTGCTAATAAAGCAAGGAGAGAGATGCTTTGGTTAAAGAGATTCCTTCAAGAACTAGGTTTGAAGCAAGAAGAATATGTAATCTACTGTGATAGTTCGAGTGCTATGGATTTCAGTGAGAATGCTATATATTATGGTTGCATGAAACACATTGATATCAAGTACCATTAGATTCGTGAGGTGATCAAGAAGAACTTCATGAAGTTGGAAAAGATTCACTCGGACAAGAATCCCTCGGACATGATGATAAAGGTTATGTATAAGAGAAAGCTAGAGCTATGTTCAGAGTTAGAAAGGTGAGTTCCCAGTAAGGGGTTCAAAGCGTCTTCCCCATGGTTTGGAGGGGGAGATTGTTGGCCAAATGGGCCCAGACTAAGTGGGGGGTTCAGTATCTTGGGTGATTTCCCTAATTGTATCAGGAATTTTCTATTTGTTAAATAGTAGTTTTTTTTATAGGATTATGACTTTCCTTTTTTTCTAAGAATAGAATTTTTAGGGGATAAGAAAGTAATAATTATATATATAATGTAATCTGTAACCCTGATAGAGGCTGAGATTCTAAGGCTGTAATTTCACAGATTGGAGGAAAACCTTATGGAAATTGGTTTCCCGTGAACGTAGGCATCTTTACCGAACCATGTAAATCGCTTGTCTTCTTGTATAGTTGATTGTTGATCTTAGTTGCTTACGCACACACTCGTACAACATATACTTGGGAGGATTTTATTGTGTAAGGTAGGTGGGGTGGGGTGGAGTACATTACTCTTGTACTTTACCTTTTACTCATATTTTTGTAATCTCCTTTCTCTTTAATAAAAGTCTATGTTACCATCTCAAAAAAAAAAATAAATAAAAGAAAAGTTGAGGCAATGAAAACATCAAACTATAGAATTCAAATTTTATGGCTTTACAAATTACACATATGTTATAGATTTCAGGCAGTTGTCCTGTACGTAACAGCCAATTTAATTGTCCAACACATTATATCAGTCCATTAAAATGCTTAAAATTTGAAAATCTTCTTTCTTCCTTAAGGATTTTATTGATAAAAACCCCTTATGTGGCCCTTGAACCCGAAAAAATCCCTCAGTAGTTGGCCTTGATATCAAATTCAGGAGCCATCTAAAGGATTTTTACCAGTAAAATCATCTTCTTCCTTGATTTTAAAGATATTATAGATGTTGATAGGAATGCTAGTTCACAATAGAAACTGATGAATATAAAGAGCTAAAATGTAAATGATTGTAACTCGAATGATTAGCCAAATTGGACTTTACTGGTCCTAGTCTCCTATGTTCAAATTTGTGAAAAATGCTTTAAGTCTTGAAGAAAATGAAACTTGGGATCAGGGGTGGACCTACATATATGCATATGGGGGCAGACGCACCCCGTTAGACCTTAGTCTGCTTCTAAAATAACAGTGAAATTTTTTGTTTGACTTCAAAATTTTAGGTGAAAATTTTATGTCCACCCCCAAAATCCGCATGAAAATTTTGTATTTGTTCACAAAACACAATTGCATGTTTGGGTCAACACCCCTCGAATGAAAACTCTTGGTCCACCACCGGGCTGGGATAATGTTAACATGGAAAGATAAAAGTTCATTTTTCTTTAAAAATAATTTTAATGTCTCCAAAAAAATGTTATGTGAAATCATACCCTTCACGTTTGTGTCTTGCGAGGATTCAGCAATGGAGAGAAAAATAACTTCGGCATTTGTGCAAATTAATTTTCTCTAGCTTGATTTAATTTTCTCTAGCTTGATTTTGTATGAACCATCTTTTATGCTGCATGCGACCACATGCAAAGCAAAAAGCACTCATGGGCCTCCCGACATAGCTATATCTCTTAACTAATTTCTGCCCATTTTTAATTACTATTAGATTTCTCTTTCATGTGCATCCATCTCTCGTGAGATGGTGAGGGATAAACTTAGGGACTAGAGAGCTGTCATGGTGGATAGGACACTCGCTCCCATAGCACCCACCAGAAATCGATCCCTGCTGAGCACTTCCCACTCCCGGCCACTGAGCCAAATCAACTAAAAAAATAGAAAAAGTCTAAACTTACACCCCTACTTACTCCCCTAATAGATGTGAACCACAAAAAGCACTATAAAGTAACTAGGGGAGTAAATGGGGGTGTAAGTGTAACAATGCTCAAAAAATATATATTCATTGATAGGGCCCACCTAAAGCGCCATTGATCATAGGGGATGAAAAGAGACATCTTGGATGAGCCCATATATCAAGTTTAGGGTTAATCTCAAGCATTTAGCCCCTTTATCTGTGGACCACAAATTTAATGACTTGATTGACTTGCACTGCTGTAACTAACTTAAGGATCATACAAAGGGATAGAACTACAATGCACTGCAACTGCATTATAGTATGGTGTAACACTCATCTTCAATCTACAGTGGGGCCCACCTTTTCAAAATCCAGTCAAACCATCAACCCAAACCATCAACCCAATGACACATTATATTTGTTATATTTACATTATTAAAGAAATTTTTAGTTGGCCGACTGTTAGATTGATTAAGCATGAAGAGCCACTCCATCTCTATCCCAACAGGAGAAAATTTAAGCAAATACATCACATATTTTATATACAGTCAAATCCAATTGCGGCTATCTTATATATTTGAATATAATTTGCACAGTGATCACTACATACTTTGTTAGAGATAATGAGCGACTTGGGAATTGAAAAGATGTGCCCACTACATATTGAAAAAGGGTGTTGCACCATACTACAATGGAGCAGCACTATATTGTAGTTCTACCCTATAAAAATATTGAATGATAGTTCGACAGTGAAGATCTTGGATGACAGCTTATCTTGGCAACTTAAATATTTATTTTGGCAACTTAAATATGACTTTCTCTCTTTAGAAGAATCCTTTACGTTCCCAACTTACTAAAAATAATAAGGAAAATTTCAGAAGAAAAATTAAAAAAAAAACATGTAAACTTTTAACTCATTTTCAAAAAAGTACTTAAATATTTGAATGTTTCAAAAAAGTATAAAAGTTTTCCACAATTCTTCCATTCAAGTCCTCTTAATATATTTTTTTAAATGACAAAAATACACAGACAATCAAGTCCGTGATGATTGGCAACTGCACTTACAGGGTAGTAGGTGTTCTTCCTGGTTGAATGACCACGATATTTCTTTTAGTTTAATGGAATATCTTGCTCTTCAAAATGAGAAAGACGAAGTTGTCTTTTATTGTCACAACTTTTTTCATGGAGACCTGGATAGGAAATAAAATAGAAAAGATAATAAAAAGAACTTGAAATTTATTAGCTATGAAAAGTTAATTTTCAATTCAAAAAAGGAAGAGGTCCTTTTAGACATGGATATGATTTTAACCAATTTACTTGCACACTTTTATCTTTTTCTTTTTCTTTTTTTTTTTTTGCTAGTTGTGCCAATGGCCAGGACATTGAAAGGAAAGGGTGCCCAGTAGGTATCGAGACCTAGTAGTGCTATTGGAGCGGGTGCCTTATCCATAAGGTCAACCTAGGCGCGCGCCCCCCCCCCCCCCCCCCCCCCCTCCCTTTTTTTTCCTCATAAATTTTGTGCAACAGGCATATCGTTGGATTCTCACTTTTCCATTAATCCAATCACTAACCGCTGCTGAATTCTTGTTGGATTCCATATACATTATACACTCAAAAATATACACACATTCAAAATCACAAGGTCAGGTACATTGGAATTTCATACATAAAAAAAAAGATGCACTTTTTGAACTTTTGCCCAAGGAATACACAGTTGGAGATCAATGTAGGTTCTGACGATTATAAAGATTTGTGGATTAGTTCGCTTCTTGTCTTTCCTTAAGGAATGGAGAATATCCAAGCCTAGTGCTTCCTAATCCTAATATACACAAGCCACAAAAAGTCAAACCCACTGGAAACTGCTTCACGAAAATACCCATTTCCAATAATCCTATTGAAATCTTTTTGTGCGGAAAAATCAAGTCTATTGTTTATAGCAAGATACTAAAACAACAGTTAAATTTCTCTATTGGGCACTACAACGCTTGATCTAACATGGGACCCATGACATGCAGGCCACACGATTGCGATGTTTCTCTACATTCTAAATAAAATAGAGTTTTTTGTGAATACTCCCCTAAGGTTTATAGGATTTGTAATAAGCTCCTATGATTCTGGTATTTGTAAATAGGCCTCTGCCTTTTCATTTTAATACCTTTTGTGTCCCTAAAATCAATAGACGAGTGAAATAACACTTTTGCCTATCTCTTTTATCCATATATGTATAAATTTTAAATTATAGTGTTTTTTTTTCTCTCCCTTATGAGATTAAGAGTTACAATTAATGGGAGAGCATACCTTATATAAATCTAATCCTCTCAATCTATGACCTATTTTATAAATTCTAAATCCATCGTGATGACAATCAACATATGTACTTACAATTATTCTAATTTATCCTATTTATACATGGCCCACCATTTGATTGATGGAAGTTTTAAAATACATGATTAGACTTTAAATGTATGAGAGAGTTATTGAAAGAGAGGGCATTGAGACTTGGAATAAAATAATAAGAGCTTAAAAATCATAATATACTCATTTTTTGTTTAATGGGTTTATGGGTAAAGCTATCATTTTTGTAAAAATTAAATGTAAACCTTTTGATAGTTGCCCATTTTTGTTGGGAATATTTATTCTACGGAATTGGCAGGTATTAAAATGAAAAAGTAGGGGCCTATTTACAAATACTAAAATCAGAGGCGTATATTTACAAATCTTATAAACCTTAGAGGAGTATTTACAAAAGAAAAAAAAAACCTCAATAGAATAACCCATAGGGAATAGTTTTTGCTTATCAAAATCGAGTAATCTCTGGACTGAAGGGCAAAAGTCCGAAAGCTGGACTGGTGAGGGATATCCTAGATCATAATAAAATAAATAAATAAATAAATAAAATAAATAAAATGAATGTCATACATTTTTTTTCTAAATAAAATAACCCCGTGTCCGACACCTGATTGATAATATTATTATCCACAATCTGTAAACTAACATTAAGTTTGTTACTTTTGATACAATTCAAAAGCTTTTTTCAATGTACATCTATCTAAATAATTTTATAAATTAGGGGCTGAGAGTTGGTTAGAATCAGGACACCGATGTTCAAAAAAAGAAGTAACGATGTCGTCACCTGCATAATTGTTTTTATAAGACCCTGTCTTAAGAGTGGCCAAAAAATTAATTTACATTTTGAACTCCAAATACATCAATTTTTGTGCACAAAACAGCTCAATTGCAATGAGAACCTCCAAATAATCCACTCTAATACACTTGAAATACAGGTAATATGTAACCCGAGGGATAGTGCAGCTATCCTAGGATCACATTTTGCTCCTGGAGATTGTGGGTTCAAACTGCGCTACCACTAAAACAAAATATAAGAGCAATGATGCTAAACATCTTGAAATGGGTGTTCTTAGGGGTTGTATTTCAAGCATATTGGAGTGGATGTATTTAGAGGTTTTGGATCTAACGGAATTGGTCTGTGCACATAAATTATTTATTTGGGGTTCTACGTGTAAAATTAAAATTTTTTCCACTCTTAATAAACAATATTTTAAGAAAATATATATCATACGGGGGATAATATTATTACTTTTTTTAAACAGTGTCTAGATTCTTTGACCAACTTTCAGCCCCTAATTAATAAGATGTAAGATGGATATACACTAAAAGAACCTGTGGGTATCATCATGGGGGTAATTTTGTCAAGAAAAATGTATGACACCCTATTGCATCATCTTTTCTTTTTTCACACTAATTTATCTTTCCAAGGTTTAGGGATAATTATTCTCATAAAAATCCCTATTTAATAATACACCAAATTAATGATGAGCATCAAGACATTTAGGTTCATATCTTAAATTTTCATGGGTTTTTAATTAAAATGTTTGAAACATACAGACATATCTAAAACAATTAGTTGTACTGATTTACTCGTGAAAAATGGTGATTTTGACAATCATGGCTATGTGTTTCTGGGTGGAACATTTGTATATATAAAACTTATTTTTCAAACCAAACATGGATAAACAGCAAACAGCCCCTTTAGATTCTTTTTGCTTTACATGGGATTCAAACTTTAGCAACTATACACGTTACCACACTGTAACTAGCGGAGCAATAACCAGGGAGGAATAAAGAAAAAAATTTGGCACCCATCCAACTTTTAACTGCAAAGATTCAAACATGGAAACCCTCAAATACCTGTAATAATAGAATTGGGTTTCCAGAACCACTATCATGTGAGACCTCAATCAAGATGGATACCAAGCTCATTCATAGCAATTTTCTTCACAGCCACCGCGCACGTTAAAGATGTTGGATTTTCAATCAGACAGTCTACAAAAGTGGAACCAAAGTCATAGGCCAAAATTTCTGATAGCTGAGGTAAAATATCAGACCTAACTATTTTTCAACAAAAAAAAGATTCCACCCTTGCATGCAATGCCAATGAATCAATTCCTTGGCATGCAGATTGTATACATGTATACCCTCGCTGACCAGTTGTCCACTCTAGAAAACAAAAGACACTTCTATGTATCCAATCAGTGATTTGCGAGAGCAAAATATTTGAGATTCAAATTTTATGAGTTAATTTTAGTTATTTAACCCAGGCCAAAAGGATCAGTCATACCTCGGATCGATCAGTGTAGGCTCTAGATCTAGAATTTTAAGCTGTCTACAAGACGGATCAATGTTTCAATCCATAATATTGAGTACAATATCGATACCATCATGCCAGTTAACCTGAACCTTGCTAAAATCCATAAAATGTTTAGCTCCATGGACCTTAACCATCAAATTCAAAGACAGTAAGCAATATACAGACAACTGTCTTCTTCATGAAATTATGCCAAAGATTTAAGCTAGAACTACTAGATCGTAATATCTACAGTCAAAATTGTATATGGAAAATAGAAACTCTTAAGAGAATGAAATGACAGCATTCACAATAGCAGCAATGTAAAGAATGAATGAACAAATATTTGACATGTGAATTAACCCACACAGAGAACAGGACGATGTATCTACAAGAAAAGAATTGGAAGGGACCAAAAAAAGTTTTTAGTTTCTTAGCCCCACTGCATGAAGACCTCAAGAGTACTGCTCCAACTGCAAAAAGCAAGCTGGTGGGTGCATCTACAAGAAAACAATTGGAAGGACCCAAAATATAGATTCTTTGCCCCAATGCATCAAGACCTCAAGAGTAATGTTCCATCGACTGCAAAAGCAAACATTTGCAGAAGACATCAGCAACAATATCAAAGCCATATTGATTCAAAATATGGAGCAGAATGTTTTAAGAATATAATCAAGTAAACACAGCCTCCCCATGAATCGCAATAGTAATGCATTAACTGATTATGAGAGGGATCGTGAGTGAATTTTATCTAACCCTTCCTAATGTAGCCAGGATAAAAATACAGTGCCCAAACCTGCATGCTGAGAATGAAATAACAGCATGTTTCACAGTTTCGGAACAAGTATGCTTGGCCATTAACTAAGAACCAAATCAAATGTTTGGATGGGTCACATCATTTCATGTAACCCCAAAAAGGAGAAAAAAAAACAGCAGAGGGACAGCTTGCAGATATTTCATGCAAAAATACGTGGCCAACAAATGATCAATCCAACCCACTCAATGCCCCACATTTATGCCCCACCCTGAATGGGCCCTGATCAATGATCATCCACAGTTGGGTTTATTATGAAAAAACACAAAACCAATTAAACTACTAGATGCAGAAACCAAGGAGCCTGTGTTCTTTAGAGGCACAACATCCATGAAGAGCCCCAATACACACAACCTTTTTATTTGCATCCAACCTGCTGGGCCCCACAAACTGTCCCCTTACGAAGTCCATACCGAACATCCCCCAGCCTCATTTTCATATGCCAATAAAAATAACACAAAATAAAAGAGATTCCCTCAAGCATAAGAAACTTATATACTTGTTTCAATCAAGAACTGTAGTATATTACTATAGCAATCTGTATATATATATATATATATATATGAAGAAGAACTTTAGTATATTAAGTTTGACTAAAGCACACATCCAACAGAAAGGCAAACAGAACTGAAAGGATAGTAAATGCAGATTTAGTGAAGAGCCATATAAAAGAGGATGGAGATCGAGAGAGAATCATCACATTCCTCAGAAAGGAGATTATTTGATGATCCTCATGGATCTTCACCTCTAGAATCATACACTTTAGCCTTTGACAAAAAAGGCACTGCTTAGAAATCTAAGAGTTCAAATTACAATGAAAAAAGGGGCTCTTAATTCATATTGAATTCCTAGGATGTCATAAGCAATGGATGAACATGTATACAGTTAAATCTACAACAGAACAACAAATAATATCCCATTTTTTAGTCATCCTTCACTTGGTTAATTAAATCCTACAAATCCAATGGTCCCTCTCAAGATCTCCAAGGTAGACCCCTTTACACCCCACCCCTTCACACACTTTCAACAAAAAAAAAAAAAAAACCTGAATTCAATATGAAGCAGCGAACAAGCCCAAAACTATCATGAAAGTAGGAACCTGTACATAGAGCAGATCCCTTTGGTTCCTAGCATTACTGCATATAAAAATTTCACATAGCTAGAATTGAAAGCACAATCACCACCAAAACCTGTATTGAACTTCAGTAAGGAAGCTACATCGTAAACTACAATGAATATATGGCCTTGTAGCCGGTTTTTCAAAAAAATTCTGATGACTAGACCAACTTAATCAGTTAATTAAACAAAATGTCAGGAAATCAAACAGTTTTTTAATTTCTTGGACAATGAGGAGGAAAATCAGAAGGCAAAAGGCAAGAAGGACGGAGACCCATGAGACTCCAAGGATGGTGGCATTTGTCCAAACCAGAAGGGGTGTGAAGCATTTTGGAAGAGAAAAGGGAATAAGGACAAAGCTTCCAAGGTTGGATGGCCACTGTAAATCAGGAGAAATGAAGAGGGTATTGAATTGTTTTGTTTTTTATTGGGAACCCAGCTAAGGGACTGGGACCCTAAAACTCACATAAGGAAAGACAACTCACACATGTGAGGTAATGAGAACTCACGCATGTGAGGACACAGACACAACACACCCATGCAAGATAATGGGGACTCGCACATGTGAGGATACGGACACAACTCACATATGCAAGGTCAAAGGGACTCGCACATGTGAGGACACAAACACAACTCACACATGCAAAGTAATGGGGGCTCACACATGTGAGGACACAGATACAACTCACACACTACGATGTCCAGATATGGCATGTATACGGCAAGGACATGCCATAGACATGGCAGGACATGGATTTTATACACAGAAAGTGCAGTATTGGATATGACACAATACGATATGTTACCTATTTTGAAGTATCCGTGTATTACAGCTCAGACAAGCAAGGGAATGGGAACTCGCACATGTGAGGACACAAACACAACTCACACATGTGAGGTAATGGGAACTCGCACATGTGAGGAAGAGGACACAACTCACACATGTGAGGTAACAGGGACTCGCACGTGAGAGGAGACAAAGGACAACTCGCACATGTTAGGTAATACAAATTCACATATGCAAAGAGGGGGAGACAAGTTTTGAACCCCCGACCTCCCAATGAGAACGTGCACTCCTTACCACTACTGGTAAGGAGCCAGTCTGGAGAGAGTTTTGAATATTGATGCAGGACATGGGCAAAGAGAGACACCAAAGAAGGTCCATGAAGAACAGCACAAGCCCAATTGAATAAAAGGTCTCACAACTTAAGTCTTTAACTAGGTAAACCCATTGGTAGACCACTAGTAAGGCACCACCCATCTCATGAAGAAGGTATGGGTTGAAAGCTTGACGAAGGAAATAGCTTACCAGTAAGGCAAGTGGCACACCAAGCAAAAATACAAGGGCATTACATTAATGTCACATGCCCAATCAATTGCAACTTGGAACTTTAGGAAGCTTGTTTTCCCTAAGAAAATCTTATTTTTAAGTTCAGAAAAGTGTGTCGATAAATAATCTTTAGGTAGGGATGGCAATAGTGAGGTCACATTTGTGTTTTGAGTGACCCACACCAAACTTGATTGACAAGAGCTACCCAAAATCAAACCCAACCCGACCCATGACAGGTTTGGGGCCCTATGATACCAAATCCCTATTGGTTTCATACTGGTTAGTTTACCTTACTATAAAAATAAGAATAGAAAAAGACTTGCAACTATTAGGATTTGAACCCATAAGCTTTAATGTCAAGAGTTGCTAACCATTGATTTTGAGCAGTATAAGAAGACAAAGAAAGAAGCTAAGAAAGTAGTAAGCAGTACAACGTTCAAAGCATACGATGATCTCTATAATAGGTTGGGAACAAAAGGAGGAGAGAAGGGTGTTTTTAAGCTCGTAAAAATAAGAGAAAAGAAAAGTAAGGACTTAGATCATGTCAAATGTATCAAAGACAATGAGGAAAATATTCTGATGAAGGACAACAATATTAAAGAAAGGTGAAAGGAAAATTTTAGCAAACTTTTAAATGAAAACTATATAGGAGATACAAGAACTAGAGAGGATACTTTATTACCAGAGCATACGTTTATCCATAGAAATAAAGGGGTGGAAGTAAATGAAGTATTGAAGCCAATAAAGACAGGAAAAGTTACAGGCCTAGATGATATTCCGATAGAAGTATGGAAATGCTTAGGAGAGGTTGAGGTGAGTTGGTTATGTAGACTATTCAATAAGATAATTGTGACAAAGAAAATGCCACATGAATGGAGAAAAAGCATTATAGTACCCATATATAAGAATAAGGGAGATATATAAAATTGCATCAACTATCGAGGGATTAAACTTATGAGTCATACTATAAAGTTATGAGAGAGAATAATAGAACAAAGACTTAGACGAAAGAACAAGATTGTTGAAAATCAATATGGTTTTATGCCAGAGAGGTCAACTGTAAAAGCTATCTTTTCACTTATCTAATTAATAGAAAAATATCGAGCAAAGAGGAAAAATCTACATATGGTCTTTATCGATTTAGAAAAAGCCCTTAATAGGGTACCGAGGGATTTAATTTTGGATTTTGAAGAAAAGGAATGTCCCCATAATTACATTGAAATTTTTAAAGATATGTATAAAGGAGCAGTAACAAATGTGAGAACCATATGTGGAAAAACAGGTGGATTTCCCGTGACTATAGGTTTGCATCAGGGATCAGCCTTAAGCCATTTTCTCTTTTCATTGATTATGGATGAGTTAGCACATATTTAAGAAGAAGTATCATGGTCTATGTTGTTTGCAGATGATATAGTATTGATGAATGAATCAAAAGATATTATAAATGCAAAGCTCAAGAGATGGCGGGGGGCATTAGAATCTAAAAGCTTTAAAATAAGTTATACAAAGACAGAATATATTGATTGTAACTTTAGTGGACATACACAAAGTGTTAAAACTACTGTCAAAATTGAAACCCATGAGATACCACGTAAGGATTCTTTTCAATATCTAAACTTGATGATTAGTAAGGATGGGGAGATTGACGAATATTTTGAGCATAAGATAAAAGTTGGATGGCTGAAGTGAAGACTAGCTTCTAGAGTGCTTTGTGACAGTTGAATGCCAACAAATTGAAGGGCAAATTTTCCAAGACAGTGGATAGACCAACTATGACATATGGGGCAGCCAATTAAGAAGACGCATATACATAAGATGGATTTGGCGGAGATGAGAATGCTTTAGTGGATGTATAGTAAAACTAAAAAAGATAAAATTAGAAATGAGTACTTGCGAGAGCATTTAGAGATAACACTAATAGGGGATAAGATTAGAGAAACCCGTTTAAGATAGTTTGGACATATTGAGCATAAGCCAGTAATGGCATCGGTGAGAAAAAGTTTGGCTATACGGGTGGATAGCCCATCAAGAGGTAGGAGTAGGCCGAAGAAAACATTGATGGAGATCATTGAATTAGATTTAAAGAAGTTTAAATTATCTAAAGATTTGGCTCAAAATAGAACGGAATGGAGAAACATAATTCATGTAGCTAACCAACATAGTTGGGATAAGGCTTTGATGATGATGATGATGATGATGAGTCACTAACCATTACAACCAAAATGCCTAGGCATTAGAGTTATGGCGAACAATATACTTAACACCCCGCCTCGGGTGGGATGCCGCCAGGACTCAAAGCACATGCCCATCATAAAGCGGCATGGGGCCTTCTGCCCTACGCACCTACGCCCACAGCATAATACCAAGGACATGGCAAAGTGGAACATATGGTGGCTCTAGTACCATGTCAAAAGTTGCCAACCATTACAACCAAAATGCCTAGGTGTTAAAGTTGTGGCAAACAATATACTTAACGTTTTGTAGTGTGTCGCTGTTTTTACTACCATTAGTACTTTATAGTACTTCACTGTTTTTACTACCAATTGTCCTAGTGGAATTTTTTGTCCAAATCTTACCGAGCTATATATAAATGAAATAAAAACAAGGCAAGGCAGGCCCAACCAAAACCAAAACTAACCCTGAAATGACTCAAGCTAGAATTTTGAAACTTATGACCGCCCCAAACCCAACATAATTGTCCATCCAAATTAGAAGCTCTAATCTCTAATTGGGAGCAGAGTCAATAGTGTTGGTAACTACTCTATATAAATTTGTAAGTCTCCCTAAAATTTTCCAAAAATATTTCTCCTCTTCCCATCTTCAGTTGGTGAAATAAAACTCTCCTCGTATTGAGCATAGATTCCTTGGTTTTCTGGATGTATGGAAACCCCATTGGAAGATTAAAAATGTATGTGAAGACTCCACATTGATCCACCCACCAAAAGGTTTTAGCATTTTGGAGAAGAAACGACAAAACCAAAATGGGAAGAGGAAAGGAGTGTGGCATTAATCTTCATGATTATATACCTTAGATGGTTATCATAGGCCTTATAGCTATTGCTTTTGTCTCAATCATTTGAATACAATTAAAGTAACAAAATACGTAGATTTTATGGAAAACAATACTGACGCATGCATAAGTTTCATTTTGAGTAAATGTGTTCTGACTATGGCCTAGCGTGAACATAGGACTTTTACAGAGCTAGTTTCCAGTTTTTATCTAGTGTAAATTCCTTGATCAGATTTTATTATTATATGGCATAAGCTAAAAAGAGACTAAAGTGTTGGAACCCTAAGTGTCCAGCATTCTATTGTCCAGGCCAAGTCAGATGGTCTGGCAATCACTCATTGACCTCCCATCAGATTGTAATAAGACCCATGCGACTGTTGAGCATTGAACTAGCTTTAGTAGCCTAACGGCATATCAAGAAGGGTAGCATTTAGTAAAGGCAAAAATCGTAATTCTTTTAGTGAATCATTTCAAATACGTCTTCTCTACTGGTAAATAAGTGGTACAATGTGACTAGACCGCATTGAGGTTGGATACCCAAAAATAACACTCTTCAAAGAAAATGTACAAAAGCCCAATTCCATAACAATCGTAATTCTTTTAGTGAATCATTTCAAATACATCTTCTCTAGTGGTAAATAAGCGGTACAATGTGACCAGACCACATTGAGGTTGGATACCCAAAAATAACACTCTTCAAAGAAAATGTACAAAAGCCCAATTCCATAACAATAACCATAGTTGTCAATTTGATTTCAGACCACATTTTGTATGGCTCCAAAACAATAAAGTTTCAGCTAGTTTGGAATTTTGGTGAAACATTTCTTACTTCCATTCTAAATATATATGTGCATAAAAATATTAAAATAACAAAAATTAAAAATAAGATATATATTAGGTACAATTAATTTTATTCTACTAAATCAATAATGCAAGATTTTATTTATTTCGACATGCAAATTAATAATTTCTAGTCATTTAGATTTTTCTAAATTGCAAAATTAGGATAGCAATAGTGAAGAATGCATAGGCAAGAACGAATACAAGACTGACTATGGGGCCAAATGGCATTTTGATCAAGGCCTGGAAAAGCTTAGAAGGAATTGGATGAGTTTGGTTGACTAAGCTCTTCAATAAGATATTAAGGACAAATAAAAGGCCATAATATATCAATTGCACCAATTATTGTGGGATTAAACTTGTGATTCATACTATGAAACTATGGGAGAGAGTAACAAAGAAGAATTAGGAAGATAAAGATATGTGAAAATCAAATTAACTTCATACCAAGGAAATCAACTATGTAAGTTATCTTCTCACTTAGGGCCAATTTGGATATGTGCATAATATATTATTTACAAATTTAAATAATAGCAAAAGGAAATAGTTTAGAATATAATAACATCATTTTATAATATTATTGTATTGTTGTTGTCTAAGAAGCACGGACCCTTCTAAGAAAGTGACACAACCGTGTCAGACATTGTCAGACACCGACACTCCTCGAACACTCTCAGACACATGTCCGATACTATTTTAGCCGTGTCTATAATTAAGAACTAAAAATTTTAATTTCGGACACTTATCCGATGCTCTTTTTGCGACGTGTCCAATAATTTTTAGCCTGTATCTATGACTAAAAAATAAACATATGGCTGATATTTCTTGGACACTTGTTAACATATGGTTGCTAAAACTTGTAAACTTGATATGACACTTTTATACCATGGAAAAATGAATGATTGTTAATATTAATCATATCGCAAGCAAAAAACAAATAAATCTTTCACTAAAAAATAGGCCTCGAGATTGGCTTCTTTTTTTCTTTTTTTTTTTTCTTTTTTTTTTTGAGGAAGTGGAAAGAGATAATCGTCCCTTTTCTTTATATGAATTTTAAAGAACTATGGATATTTCATGTTTAATGATTATGAATTATATTTTAGTGTTGTATTGATACTTGATAATTTGATATTTTTGTTAGTTAGTACTTGAATTTTTATTTTTTGATTGTTAAATTGGTTAAAAAGTTAAAATGATATTATTTTTTAGTATATGGTTTTATATATAAATAAATATATATTAATTAACATGTCCCCTGACGTGTCTGTATCCTACTTTTTTTAAAAATGTCGTTTCGACATGTCTGTGTCATGTCTTTTTTATGTCCCGTGTCCGTGTCCATGCTTCTTTGGTTGTTGTTTGTTAATTTTTGAAGATTTCAACATGTTCTAAACAGGGTTGTTTGGCCATTTGTGTAAATTGTATTATATTTTGAAATCCTTATGTACCACAATTTTTAAATCAAACAAACAGTGATATGTATAACATTATATATTTATAGAAAACAGAACTTTTCATATTCAATAGAATCATTTAATAAACCTTCAAAAATAAAAAGAAAAAAGAAAAAGAAGAAAAAAAATATTTTTTTCTTAAAGAATATTATTATTATTATTATTATTAAAGTCAACATTAATGATAAAAAATCATTAATGGAATGTCGAGTTTTCTTTGTTTAATATATGTCTATTTTCTAGGGAAAATTTTAATAGAAAACTAGAAATAAACCAAAAGGAATAGCATAGAAATACCCAACCTCATTAGAAAAAAAAATACTAAAACTTATAAGTTTGCATGAAATTGGATTCCCAAGAATTCCAAGAAAACTAGGAAATAGATAAATCAAAGTTACGGTTCATCTCCATCTCCACCTCATATATTTCACTACTTAAGTTGGAATCCATTTTATCCTTAATACATTGGAATTCAATTCCACTCAATGCAAACTAGAACTATATATATATAAAGGAATATTAATATGCATCCATCCCTCACCATAGAGTGAGGGATGCTTACATGGGATTCTTTATTTGCACATGAGCATTCCCCTTTTGCATAACATTTTTGTCTTTTGCAAAAGAATATTTCCAATCGTGTAAGTGTCCATCACCCTCTGGTGAGGGATGAATGCATACTAATATTCTCCATATATATATATTTATATATATAGGGCTCTAATCCTTTTTATAGGATCCACTTATAGGTCCCATTTGGAGATAAGACCAGCCGGATGGAAAGATCTATATGAGACCACCCCAAATATCAAGTTTGGCCCCAATTACATGTCCATAATCCCATCATCCGTGGCCCACAATTCCAATCCATTTGGATTGGTACATAGTCAATCCAACAATCCAGTAAATTCAAATTTCACCAAAACTTAGAGAGTATGACTATCAGAGGCTTCCTGTATATTGTAAGGTTTGGATTCGGTGATAAATGAGCTCCACCTAGAGTTTTCACAAAAAGTTGATGAGAACTAGTTCTCATAGGATTATTTCCTATATATATGTATATATAGAAGAATATTAGTATGCATCCATCCCTCATCATAGAGTGAGAAGCACTTCCATATTTGGATATATTAATGTGCAAAAGACAAAAAACTATATGAAAAAGAGAAATGCTCAAGTATATATAGGGAAAGCCATGTAAGCATCCCTCATCCTATGGCGAGAGAAAGATGCATACTAATATTCCTCATATATATATAATCATGTAAATAAATAGTAGATTATGATAGTGAAGATGAGTATGAGGATGATGTCATTAATTTTGATGATATTCAGATGTTTTCTTCTTCACCATGGCCTTAGTCCAAACAATGAATTACAATTAACCAGATGCAAGATAATGAAAAAACTTGCAAACAAGATATAGACAGAAAGTGTAAACTGTAGCAAATAAAGTGATGAGATATAAAAGAACAGGATGGACTAGATGTTTTGAGTGGATCATAGATATGGCATCACACAAAAAGCAACAACGGTTTTGGATTTAGAATTTGGAAATGGGAAAGCAAAAGGTAATAGAAGAATGAGACGGAGGTCGACAGGAATAGGGCTAGAGAGAAGAGTAAAAGAAGGAAAAGAAAGAAAAGAAGAAAAGAATGGAAAGAAGAAAAGAATAGATCTAGGTGAGGGCATTCACAGAGAGAGTGTTACCTTGCTTGCAGAGGAATGGCTATCCCAAGGAGAGGAAAGGAGAAATGGGAAAGGAGGACGAGGAGAAGATAAGGAAAATAAAAGAGAAGTGAGAAAGTGGAAATATGGAAAGATTATTGTGCTGTTTTCAAACTAGGTATCCATTCCGTAAGTGAAATCCCGTGAAATGGAGGAAAATCTTCATATAGATTTTTTCCCTACATGGTTATGCTGTAGGAAGAAATCTTTCATTATTTGGATAGAAAAGAATATATTATTTCATTTTGTATTCTCATCCAAACAGCTACAACTGAGAAGATAAGAATATTGTCTTCAAAATTCAAAAATCTAGCACTTTATTGTCCATCTAAATAGGCCCTTAGACAATGGAAACATATCAAGAGAATAGAAAAATCTTCAAATGGTCTTCATTGATCTAAAGAAAACCTACAATTGTGCATTTAGATATCTGAATTAGTAGGTTTTAGACAAAAGGAATGTCCCAGGTGGCGCTATTGACATCACTAAAACATGTTTGAGTGAGCTGCAATAAGTGTGTGGAATACCTGTAAATAGACCGATTAAGTTTTTAGTGACAATTGATTTGCACTAGGGATTAGCTTTAAGCCCTTATCTTTTTAAACTAATTATAGATGAGTCAATTGCTCATATTCAAGAGGACGTACCTTCTGGTATGCTGTTCGCAAATGACACAATGTTAGTGGATGAAACAAGAGATGGAGTTAACTGCTCATTTAAAGATGGAATATAAAAATTGTAACTTCAGTAAAGATGTACAAAGAGATGTAACTCTGGTGAGTATTGAAGCTCAAACGATACAATCTTCAAATGCCTTGGTTCTATAATTAGTGAGGATGGAAAGATTAGGGATGTCAACCATCAGATAGAGCCGGATGGTTGAAGTGGAGATTGCTTCTGAACTACTTTGTGATCAGAATATACTAGTAAGATTGAAGGGAATATTCTATAAGACATCAATTAGAGTAGTTATGGCTTATTAAGCAAAATGTTGGACAATTAAGAGATAACATGCAAAATATGAGAATAGCATAGATGAGAATGTAGAGATGAATGTGTGGTAAAACTAGGAAAGATGGAATTGGGAATTAGCACATTCGGAAGCATTTAAAGGTAACCTCAATATGTGATAAAATTAAAGACTCATTTGAGATGACATGTCCACACAAGCTACCAACAACACTGGTGAGGAAAAAGATTGCTACACAAAGTTAATGGACCCTCGAGCAAAGGGGTAGACCAAAGAGGGCATGGATGCAAGTAATAAGGATAGATCTGACTAAGTGCAACCAATAAAAGGATTTGGCTGAGGATAGACTAGAATGGCGAAACAACATTCATGCTGCTGACCCAACATAGTTGAAATGACACTTTAATGATTATGGTTTATATTTTTCTTAAACAGCGGGTTAAAAAAAAAACAGATATTTGAAGGCTTGGACTCACAAGAATTTTATAAACACTATAGGGCCACTATTAATAAGGTAAACTGCTCAAAATAAACGTCCCCCTCATATATGGGCCTGGCCAAAATTCACTCTAATCTAAGAAGCATGGACAGGGACACGAGACACTGATACGATACGACACGGATACGCCGACACAGCATTTCTCAAAAAAGTAGGGCACGGACATGTCGGGGACACGTTAATAATATATATATATTTATATATATAATCATCTACTAAAAAAATAATATCATTTTAACTTTTTTAATCAATTTAGCAATCAAAAAACAAAAATTCAAGTACCAACTAACAAACATATCAAATTATCAAATATCAATACAACACTAAAACATAATTCATAATCATTAAACATGAAATATCCATAGTTCCATAAAATCTATATAAAGAAAAGGGCAGATCATCTCTTTCCTCTCCCTTAAAAACAAAAAAAAAAAAAAACAGAACAAAAAGCAAAAAAGAAGCTAATCTTGAGGCCTAGTCTTTAGTGAAATATTTATTTGTCTTTTGCTTGTGACATGATTAATATTTACAATCATATATTTTTCCATGGTATAAAATTATCATATATCAAGTTTACAAGTTTTAATAACCACCTGTTAACAAAGTTTCCAAGAGATATTAGCCACATGTTTATTTTTTAGTCATAGACACGGGCTAAGAATTGTGGGACACGTTGCAAAAAGAGTGTCAAACAAGTGTCCGAAATTAAGATTTTTAGTTCTTAATTATGGACACGGCTAAATAGTATTGGACACGTGTCCGAGAGTGTCCAAGGAGTGTCGGTGTCTGACACGTGTCCGACACGGACACGTCACTTTCTTAAAAGTGTCCGTGCTTCTTAGACTCTAATAGAAGACAGGACTACTGTCAGATTGATTAACATACTTATGATCAGTACCTAATCAATCAATCTAACATTAGTCTCATCTCCTATTCGAGTGAAAATAAGCCAAGAACCATATATGAGGAGGCATTTAATTTAGCATTTTTTAGATTTCCAATAAGTGAGATCAACTATTAGCGTGAATTTTGGCCAAAGAAAACATGGTTGGAGTTCATTGAATCAGATTTGAAGAAGTTTAACTTATCTAAGAATTTGGCTCAAAATAGAACAGAATGGAAAAACAGAATTCATGTAGCCAACACCAACATGGTTGGAATAAGGCTTTGATGATGGTGATGATGATGATGATGAGATCCACTATAAAGCCTAAGCACTACATAACAGTACTCATTATAGAAAAGGAAAGAAGATCAGGCAACCTTATTGTTGCCATTGAGATAAAAAATGGAACGAGAAGGGGAAGAAAAAGAAGAGGAGAAGAGGAGAAGAGAAGGAAGAAGAGGGAAGGAAAAGAGTAGGAGAAGGAAAAGAAAATTGCCTTTGCTTGCTCACTACTTTCCATCCAAGTAACTCTCTCCTACTTTTTTTTAAATAAAAATATTTGGATGAAATCTAAGATTTCGACCATTCTAACCAATATTGGACAAAATCTGGACCTAACTTTCATAGGAGGGTGGTTGGTGATTGAAATTAGAAATTTCAGCAGAAACGGTCTGAAATATGATAGAATTTTGACAGGGGTGGTTCACTTTGAAGCAATTGGCTGAACAGAAATTGTTTGGTAAGTTTGGTCTAAATGAACCAAATTTAACTGAGAAAGACATACTACTAACCCAGGAGCACCTCACAAGTCACAAACTTCTAATAATCTCTATCAAGGCTTTTGACAATTTTGGTCAAAATTGTTTGAAATCTGGACTGAACTTCCAAAGGGGGGTGGTTTGGGACCAAAATTCCAGCTTTCAACTGAAGTACACCGAAATCTGGAATCAAATTTTACAGGAGGTAGTTCGATTCGGACCACTAGCCAAATCAAAATTGTTCACACTTCAGTTGAACCGAACTGAATTTGGCATCTATGAAAAAAATCCTATCATTACAAGAAGAGTACGAAAGTCAAAAAAATCGTATAATCTATCTCAACCACCGATTTAGCTAAAGCATCCACAGCGTCATCAAGTGATGTGTAACAAGCCATGTATGTAGTCAACAATGGTTAAGGCCACTAATGTTAGCACATCCGATTGCATTCAGCACTCATAAAATCCATTGCAAAGATCCAAAATGTCTCCGCAATTGCAAGTAAATTCTTTCTCTAGAAAATTCTAAGAAGATTCCCTTTATCTAGGAAGATAGTTGATTGGCATGTATTTCACAGATGGAGAAAAGAAAACCATATATATATATATATATATATGAGATTGGCACATAATCATCTCACAAAGAGGCAAAAAATCCAACAAAAGATCCTTAATACTCGAAATTGCCATCCCAACCCTTCTACATTACACAGTGTTCTCTAATTTATTCTTCAATAAAAACTAACTCTTTTCTTCATGTGTGGTTGCATTGAGCAAATATTTTCTCTCTGCAAATTTAATAATCTGAAACACTTCTTTGCAGATACAATCTCTTGCTCAATGATCAATGAATTCAATAAGCAATTTGAAGTTCATGGCTCTAATTACATTTTTTGCATCAATAAGAATGTATTTATTTATGTCACTATGTAAGACACTCATAACAAAAGGTAAGATATTGAACAAATTAAATGCATTCAGGTTGAAATGCATTTTGATTTATCATGGTATTACAGTGGTTCTGAAATCCATAAGCATCTACACCATTAACACAACAGCACTAGAAGTCTACAACTGCTAAACAACTATGTTCCACTGCAAACAAGTGTAAGAAATATATTCACTAAGCTGCAAATCCAAAGTGTGTTTGGCAACTTTCTGGTATCATTCTGAATTTAAATCAATTATAGAAGCCTTGTTTCACCCTTGTCAAGCATGAAAGATGAATGCATGAGAAAAATACAAGCACATACCTATTCTTGCATGGCGTTCTCCGCACCAGATGAACTCAGCTGACCATTCTACAAAAATCAACATACGAAAAATAAAGTAAATTAAATAAAAAAACACAGTAGGACCTGCTTGCCTACTTCGTATCAAATTCCAAGGGAATTCATACAAAAAGGGGGTTTGTGTTTGTCAAAGGCATATCAAGGAAGTGAGAAGTACTCACAGCTGTTGGTCAGCTAGTTATGGGCATGTGAAGCACGCATAGGCACATGGGTTCAAATCTTTTTTTTTTTAATTTAAAAAAAAAAAACAGTGAGGGGTGATGGGTCCGGTAATGAGAAGCAAATGAGAAAATCACTTGAATGGGTTTAAATAATATACTAAGATGATGGGTAGGTAACCATTTCCTATTAAAGTAGAAAAATATTTGATGGCCCTTAGTAAGCCTTTACCCTTAATCGGTTGCTTTTAGCCCCTTTGACAGAGATACATTTCTTACAGGTCCAATGAGTTCAACATTGATTAAGTACGCAGGACCATAATTAAAAAAGACATAAAATCACCTATAAAGATGCATTCATCTAATGAACTATCTGAGACTCCATGAAATCCCATAAAACGAAATAAAATGGTGCTTTTATCTCACCAGATTCTCTGAGGCTCCATGCATTTCCTGGTCAGCAGTTTGTTGGCACCTTGTTCCCTGTCCCATTAGATCAGCAGCTTGTGGACCCCTTGTTTCCTGTCCCATTAGATCTGCAGGTTGTGGACCCCTTGTTTCCTGTCCCATTAGATCTGCAGGTTGTGGACTCAATGTTGCCGGACTCTACACAAGATGACTTGTGAAAATTAGCAAATGCAAAGAATCAGTGGCAATGCATGCCAAATTTCATCAAAATGGCCATTGCATTTATCTACCGGATTCTCTGAGCCTCCATGCATTTCCTGGACAGCAGTTTGCATAGCCCTTGTTTCCTGTCCCATTAGATCAGCACATTGCAGACCCACCGTGGCCCGACTCTACACAAAAGTGAGCCCCGAAAATTAGTAAATGCAAAGAAACAGTAGAGCACTGCATGCCAAATTTCATCAAAATAGACATTGCGTCTAATATGTTCATCTTTCCTCCTACCCATATATTGATCATGCCAAACAAGAAAACAGAGTCTAATAATGCAATGATCACATGGGCGGCCGGCTTTCCATCTCCATACCCCATGGGGCATGACCATTGGCGTCCATCAAAGTGCGCCCCACGAGACGGGCCATGAATTGGTGAAGAATGGAAAGCAAATTAAAACTGAAACAGGACAGTACATAAAGGAATCACCTCCCTGTAGCGCTCCATACAGCGGCTGCTCAGGTGACAATAGTAATCAAATTTCAAAAACCTCATCGCTGCCGCCACATCATCAGCAGTAACCACTCTCCTACCCTCCATCAAACACTTGGTGCTAGCCCTAGATCCACCAACATTAACATAAGATGCACGAATATGTATAAGGCATAGAGATCGTCAATAAAGGTAGAGAGAAGTGATGAAATGGAAGAATTGCAAATGCCTCGTATCTTACTCCATGGTGATATAGAAAATGAATTCGGAGAGGCACTCCTGCATGTACTCCACGGCCCCCTGTTCGATATCTCCGTTGGTGTGCATGGACCTACGCATGATGTGTGTGATCTCGGTGAATGGGAGGTGCTCCTGCACTGTGATGGGGACTTCGATCCTCTCCGTGCTCCCTGGCGCGCTGGAGGAGCTGGGTTGGTCCGCGAGGCCCTAGAGCCACAAAGAGAAATGAAACATGTATGGGTGAGTAAGATGGCAAAGATCGAATTGGGATCGGTGATGGGATGAATGAGGTTACCTCTGGAATTGTGCCCGGAGTGCTGGAAGAGGCCGGTTGGTCCATGAAGCCCTGGAAACAAGACAGTGGTGAGCAAGAATGAAGCCTCTGGAATTGTGAGAAGATGTTTCATAGCAGCATTTCATTTCTTGTGGAGGGAGAAGAAGGAGAAGATCAAATTGGAGGCCCTAGAATCAAACAAATGCATGAGAGACAGATCAGATGAAGAAGAAATCTTGATTCTACTGCCATTTTCTTCTTTTGAAAGGCGAAGAAGACGAAGAAGATAGGAAGCCCCAGCGCCATGAAACCCTGGAAATCCAAAACTTAAACCCTAGCAACATTTCTTTCTCCTAGAGAAGAAGAAGAAGAAGACGACTGAAAATCCAAAACAAGAAGAAGAAGAAGACGAAGAAGAAGAAGGCGATTTTGATAAGAAATCCAAGACAAGAAATCGAAGAAAACGAAGAAGAAGACGAAGATCGAAAACCCTAGCGCCATGAACCGCATCGAGATGAGAGAAAGAATGGAAAGACAGAGAATCGAAAATGGGTTCTTGGAGGGAAATACAGCGGAGGGCTGTTGTGTCTTTTCACTCCATTATTGTTGTTCTTCTTTTGTTTTACCTGGGCGAGAGTGAAGACGATCTTGGCCGTTGGATTTTTACTATCTCTCTGCGAAGCAGTCGGAACAAATGTCCTAATCAGAATCTGCCATTTCGCAGCTATTTATAGAGCTGGGATGACGGATCGTGTCGGTGGGTCACTTAACCCACTTGTAGTTGTAGATGGAAGTTGGTCTTAGTATTAATGTGATTAATGAAATCTAATAGCTACAAATTATACTAATGATCATGCCGTTCATGTTACCATGGGACCCCTCCTTCCCCTACACAATTTTATTCACAAAAGGGGTTGGTCCTACCATTGATGCAATTAGTACAGTTTTGTAAATTATAATTACATTTGTGATTATATTATTACTACTATGATCAATCTATGATTGGCCAACTCCTTTTGAAAATCTCCGAAGAACTACTCTTCCTTTACAGTAAATTATGAATAAAAATTATTAAATGAACTAACTTTAAAATATTGATAGAATTTAATATTTATCTTAACTTGTAAAGGAGTTGAGGCATTTTCAGAACTCGGACATTATTGGAGTAGAGCTTACAATTGCATCTAATGCCTTATGAAGATATTGACTAGCGGGGATTCTATTTGTAATATTATGGGCCTAGGTATGTAAAAATGTTGTTAACTGCTCACCCACGGATATCACATAAATGTTTTCAAAAAGTATGCAATGCATAAGTGTGTCACATAATTTTGTAAAGAAGTCAAGATTCTTACGTAAGTTCTCATGGCATTGAGGACTCATGCTCGACAATAGCTCTTTCATCCACTCTTTACCTAACAAAGATGAAATACGACATTGCCTCATAAGTCACTCCTCTTACAAGGTAAACAACAATGTAGCCAAATGACAACACAAAACTATAAAATAATATCTTTGCATAATCATGAGGCTTACAACATCTTAAGTCTAATAATGCATTACATTATATTCGACAGAGTATTATATTGCCTAATATTATTCACCTTTAGAACTTATGGTGTCAACAATCCATTGATAATTGAGGCATGGTCACTTTTTTTTGTTTTTCATGTTATGTCTATGACATGAAAGAGGCATGTTTTTGTTATAGACATAACTAAAGATTCAACTAAAGCATGTTCATGTTATAGACGTAACTAGAGATTCAACGGATGCAACATTAGACTTGGTAGCTTGGGGCATATGTTACATCATGATTCTCTTAGCTTTTCGGAATAAGAAAATTTTATGTATTTCATGTTGTTGCTGAAAATAGGAAAATGTATGGTGTAAGGTGACAAATTTAGAACTGACAAAAAACATTTTTCTAAGTGATAGTTTAAGATAAATATATATATATATGACACCGGATACTAGTTTTAAACAAACTAAAAACAACCAAAAATATAAGAATGATACCCCCATAATCCTCATTTCATAGAATCATTTCGTTTATAGTTATGACGATGTATTTCATGGGTTATGACAATGCCCCATGGTCGCTACAGAGTAGAAGTTACGGGTAAGCAACGGATTAAGAAAACTCATGTTTGAAATCACCTTTTCGTTTCTATGCTAACTTCGGTCTAGTTATATCATAAATTTGCTGGAGAAGTTGTTAACCAAAACGGCCCATTTCGGATCAAGTTAACGGATTGGATTCACCATACAACGGCAGGATTAAAATCGAAACAGAACTGCAAACATACCTGACTCCATTGAAACGTTAATCGGAGAAACTGGAAGAAACACAAACGAATGACTCTCTTGCTCTTCTCTTTATGCAGGCTCGTGGATGGGAATGCCAAGCTGGTTGTAATCCAAGACAAGAGAGTCCCAGGGCTTTTATAGCCTTCCTCCCCATCACAGAAGACTTAACTTTAAACGTTTCATGGACTGTAATGGCAGAAAACGGAAATGGATTGAATGGTACTGAATGGCCTTAAGGGAGATGACCGTTTCAGAACCATTATGAAAATGGGTGGTGGTCATGTGGACCACCACCTCCAGTCACTAACAATCTCCCACTTGGTCCATATGACCACCATACAGCTGCTTAGTTTATATATATATATATATAATACTTTATTTTGCAAACGAATTTTGAAAACGACTCTAACTGATGCGCATCATTTAGAAAAACACCGATCATCCATGAAAACTGTAATGCTAAGGTCTTTCATCTGTGATTAAGTTAGTTTACTCATGTGAATTGTGGCGGTTACACATCTTTACGATATATTTCCTTCCACAATCACAACACCAGTATCCTTTCCTAATCAAGAACTTAACTTTAATATGACTACTTTAATGGGAACTATAAAGTCATAACACTTTTATATTCTTACTGTGTTTCATAATAATCACATGTGCCATAAGAACAAAGTAAGATTTGCGAAATCATTTCTTTAATTGATCATTGAATAGTGTCATACATCATTGATTCCTTCAAGGCATATCTTTCAATCCCATACTCAATACATGGTCTTTAAAATCATTTGGCGCCAATGCCTTTGTTAATGGATCAGCAACCATGAGCTTCGATGGAGCTCCAACAATTGACACTAAACGATCTCGCACTTTTTCCTTCAAAACAAGGTACTTTACTTCCAAAAACTTTGATTTACTGGAACACTTGTCATTCTGCGCAAAAAGTCGAGCAGCATTGTTATCGCAGTAAATCTTTAGCGGTTCAGAAACAATGCCCATAATTGTAAGTCCCTTGATGTAGTTACGCATCCATAATGCGTGACCCGTGGCTTCAAAGCACGCCACATACTCTGCATCAAATGTGGATGGAGTGACTAGCGTTTGCTTTGCACTCCTCCACGAGACTGCCCCGCCAGCCAACAGAAAGATGTAACCAGATGTTGACCTTCTAGTATCGAGACAACCCGCAAAGTCAGAATCTGAATATCCAATGACCTCCAGCGTATTGGATCTCTGATATGTGAGCATGTATCTTCTAGTGCCGTTGAGATAACACATCACTTTCTTGACAGCTACCCAGTGAGTTATGCCTGGATTACTTTGATATCGACTTAACATCCCAACTGCAAAACTAATATCTGGCCTCGTGCATGTCTGCAGGTACATTAGACTTCCTACTGCTGCCGCATAAGGGTATTTATTCATTTCTAACTTTTCTATGTCAGTCATGGAGCATTGATCTTTACTAAACCTATCTCCCTTAGACATAGGGGCATTTTGTGATTTACTCCTTTCCATTCGGAAACGTTTGAGAATACTTTGCACATAGGCTTCTTGACACAACCCGAGTAATCCTCGAGATCGATCTCTGAATATCTCGATTCCTATTACAAAAGTTGCTTCACCCATATCTTTCATGTCAAAATTATTCTCAAGGTATACCTTAGTTTCTCGGATCATATTAAGGTCATTGCTGGCTAGTAAAATGTCATTTACATATATGATTAAAATGATAAACTTGCTCCCACTGATCTTAAGGTAAATACAATGGTCAACTGGATTTTCGGTAAAACCAAAAGATGTAATAATATGATTAAACTTTAAGTACCATTGTCTGGAAGCTTGTTTCAGCCCATATATCGACTTCTTTAACTTACAGACCAGCCTTTGATTATTACCTTGTTGAACAAACCCTTCAGGTTGTTCCATGTACACTTCTTCATCAAGATTCCCATTCAAAAACGCTGTTTTAACATCCATCTGATATAACTCTAAGTCATAATGAGCTACTAGAGCCATTACAATTCTGAATGAGTCTTTCTTAGATACCGGAGAGTAGGTTTCGTGAAAATCGAGACCTTCTCTCTGAGTGAATCCCTTAGCCACTAGTCGGGCTTTAAATCGTTCAACTTTACCTTTAGAGTCCCTTTTGGTCTTAAAGACCCATTTACAACCGACGGTCTTGGACCCTTCGGGTAGTTCAACGAGATCCCAAACGTCATTTACAGCCATGGATTCTAATTCTTCTTTCATAGCATCTAACCATTTATCAGAATTGTCATTGTGTACAGCTTCATTAAAAGTTTTTGGATCTTCTTTAATTCCAATATCCGATTCTTCTAGATACACGACATAATCATCCGAAACAGCAGGCCTTCTCATACGAGTCGACCTTCTCAATACTTCCGGATTTTCTTCAGGAATGTTTGGTTGTATTGGAGGAGTTGGTTGTGTATCTTGAGGAATTGGATCAACAGATCGTTCTGGGAATGCCCCTATATCGAGTGGAATCATTAATCCATCTTGAGTAGAGGATTGAGGCCCATCTCTAATCTCCTTATATATAATGTTTCTAGCTTCGCTACTCCCACTGTTGTCATGATTCTCCAAAAACTTAGCATTATGGGACTCAACTATTCTTAGTGAATGATTAGGACAGTAAAATCGATACCCTTTAGACCTCTCTGGATAACCAATAAAAAATCCGCTCACAGTTCTAGGGTCTAACTTCTTTTCTTGTGGATTATACACTCGCACTTCAGATGGACATCCCCAAACTCTGAAATGGTTTAAGCTGGGTTTCCTTCCAGTCCACAACTCGAAAGGAGTTTTGGGAACTGCTTTACTAGGAACCCTATTTAAAATATACATGGCCATCTTCAGTGCTTCACCCCACATAGACTCGGGTAACGAAGTATTACTAACCATACTCCTAACCATATCTAACAGAGTTCTATTCCTTCTTTCAGCAATTCCATTCTGCTGAGGAGTTCCAGGCATTGTGTATTGGGCAACAATACCTTCGGATTCTAGGAATCTTGCAAACGGACCTGGGTTACGGCCCGCTTCAGTGTACCTACCATAGTATTCACCACCACGATCCGATCTCACAATTTTGATCTTCCTATCTAATTGCTTTTCTACTTCTGCCTTGAATATTTTGAACATAGTCAAAACATCAGATTTTTCTTTAATAAGATAGACAAAACCAAAACATGAGTAATCATCTATAAATGTGATGAAATATTGTTCTCCTGTAAAACAAGGTATATCTATCTTTCCACAAACATCCGTATGGATTAACTGCAGAAGTTCAGAACTTCGTGTGGCAGTTTTCTTGACTGTTTGTGTCTGTTTTCCTTTAATACAGTCAACACAGACACCGAAACTAGTGAAATCAAGGGTTGGTAATAACCCATCCTTCACTAATCTCAACATCCTCTCTTTCGAGATGTGTCCTAACCGTTTATGCCACAACATGGAGGAGTTCTCTTTTATCAGTCCTCTTTTCATGCCAACATTCATTCCACAAGAAACATGGTGTGTAGTTAGTGATTGTGTATATAAAATATCTAGCTGTAACTTATATAAACCATCACACAATAAACCACAACCAATCATTATATTATCGAAAAATAGTTTAAAAGATCCGCTATCAAAATTAAAAACATATCCTTTCACATCCAATTGAGAAATGGAAACCAAATTTCGGGAAATCTCCGGAACATAGAAGGTATTCGGCAGATCTAAAACGAATCCGGTATCTAGCATCAGCCTATATGTGCCTACTGCCTTGACTCTTGACTCCTTCCGGTTCCCCATAACGATGGTTCGTTCCCCATCACTTGGCCTCCGGGTTGAAAGGAATCCCTGCATACAACCAGAAATGTGAACGGTTGCACCAGAGTCTACCCACCATGTATTAGATGGGACATTAATAATATTGGTTTCACATACAAGAGATAAATTTCTTTGCTTACCTCTTTTCTCAAACCAATTTTTCCTTTTGAGGCAGTCCTTCTTGAAATGTCCTTTCTTGCCACAAAAATGACATTTTTCAGACCCTTTCTTCCCCTTTCTCTTCATCGGTTTCTGACCTTTCGGATCTACCTTGGGCGTGTTGGCATTGTTCTTGAGGTTTCTAAAACCTTTCCTACCCTTAACTTGGGAGACTAAGTTTACTTGAAATTGCCCCTCAGCTTTAAGCCTCCTCTCTTCTTGATCACATCTTGCGATCAGCTCAGTTATGGTCCACCGACTAGAGCTCTGATTGTAGGTTACCTTAAACGGGCCAAATGCAGGGGGAAGGGAGTCCAAAATAAATTGGATCAAGTATCCGTCTGAGATACTCATGTCTATATCCTTCAACTTGGATGCAAGATTAGACATGAGTAGGATATGTTCCCTAACTCCCTTCGTCCCATCGTACTGCATGTTTGTCAATTTGTTCATTAATGTGGCACCTAATGCCTTGTCAGTCACTTCAAATTGTGACTTGATCTGTTCTAAGAGTTCCTTGGCATGTTTCTTTGGATCAAGTGATCCCCTAATACTCTTAGAAACTGAAGTCATTATGATCTTTTGGCATTTCTTGTCACATTTGTGCCACTGTTCATGTTTCGCCTTTTCAGGCGCAGAACTCTGATCGGTGAGGGCAGGAGGCATGGGCTCATCTAAGGCTGTTTCTAAGTCGAGAAAGGTTATGGTCAATGCTAACATGTCTAACCATTCGGGGTAGTTGGATCCATCTAATAAGGGAATTGTCCCTAAGCACGAGGGAAGAGTCAATGATCTGGAGGAAGAAGCTGTAAAAGAAGATATAAACTATTATTTTTCACAATTCTATAATGCTTTGAATTCACAGCGAAACTTACAACAAAATAATCATTTTACATTATTACAAATAACCTTTGGGTCAAATGCAACATGTTAATTTAATTATTCTCAATTATTTGATAAAAACACAATTTATCAAGTGAATAAGTGAGATCCCACCTTTGGGCATAGATCAACACGAATTCACAAAACATCTTTTAATCTGTTTTATCCAATATTCAAATAATCGAAAGATAAACTCCTTTGGGTCGATTATCTATCCTTTAAGTGAAATTGTAATTTAAGTGTCATATGTGGTATCTCTTATTCAATATGTAAAATATGAGTTTCATCGTAACTGGGCCACTGTAACACTCCGATCCCCTTTGAGCCGGATTAGTGGCT
Organism: Sextonia rubra; assembly: GCA_037013555.1. Classification (NCBI taxonomy): domain Eukaryota; kingdom Viridiplantae; phylum Streptophyta; class Magnoliopsida; order Laurales; family Lauraceae; genus Sextonia; species Sextonia rubra. The sequence goes on from JASUAD010000011.1 coordinate 17,918,551, forward strand.
CATTAGTGTGTGTTTTGTTTTGTTTATTCTTTTGGACTTGGTTTTGGGCCTGGGATAGGTAGTTGAGTGACCTTTGACCTGAGATAGTTAGTTCTAAGCCCTTTTTCGTAATTTTGCTTTTGTTTGGCTCATATCATCTTTGCATCATCTTGGTGTCAGCACGCGTATTTCGTTGAGATCGACAATTTCCATAACTGTGTCAGATCCGTTTGGAGTCAATTGGAGAAGTTAGACCTTCGTGTGACTTGAACTGTAATTAGTCTAAACCCATTGGACCTTGTTTTAAACTTCCAAATCTATAAATATAAGTCAGCTTCCACATGTCTTACCCATTTCGTTGATCGACTGCATGCAACTCCAGGAGCTCCACGTTCGTTCTCTCTCTCTCTCTCTCTCTCTTCTTTCCTTCTCTTGATCGATTGAGGATTTGGATCCTCTGTTTGGTTTGGGTTCTTCTCCATTCTCTCATCTCTGTCCTTGCCTTAGGTAAGTGGGTTTTGTATTCTTCATCTTTGATTGGATTCCTTCTCCAAGCTATGTGTGTTTCCCTCATCTCATGCATGTATGATTGCTTTGATTTGTTTTGATTTTAGTTGCTTGGAGCTTGATTTCAGAAGATTTGTCAGATTTGAGGCAAGTATAAGTACAGACTTTGAGAACACACATGGGTGCTCTATTTGAATGCTTTGATTTCCATCTTCTTTAGTGTATATAATGTTTTACAGCCATTTTCTAAGCTATGAGAATCAGTTGAGCTTGTTTTATTCAGTTTCTGTACAAAAATTTCGTTTCTGTAATCTTCCCGAACTCGTATTCTGTATTGTACGGCTAAGCCGTAAATTTCTACGGCTCGCTTTCCAGAGACTCGAAAATCTGAATTTGTTCTACGGCTAGGCTACGGCTAAGCCGTAATTTGTCCTACGGCTGAGCCGTAAGCTAGCCGTGACCCCACCGTGACCCCAGCCGTGAATTTAATCTCTGATCAGTCGAAACTTTTCTGATATCAGTACTTCTACGGTGTGGATACGGCTAAGCCGTGGATTGGTCTACGGCTAAGCCGTATACTGACTGTAGCTCAGCCGTGAGATGTATCAGATCAAAGGTGGAAAAGCTGACAGTTTAGCCGTGTTCTGAAGGGAACCACGGCTAAGCCGTAGTGCATATTGCGGCTACGCCGTAGGATGCCACGGCTAAGCCGTAGGTCACCCATGGCTAAACCGTAAGACCTGTAAACTATCGGTTAAACTTAGGCTAATGGTGTGACCTTGTAGGGCTCAAATACAGGTTAACCATACCCGTAAACCGGCCCAAATGGATTCTTTGGAGCGCATGAATAGTCTGTTAGGCTGTGACTTATTCATGTGAGTGTTGCTCATTGTTAAGCACCTCCCCATGGGTGTTGGTTTAAGGGACTTCGGTGCACATGAGGATTATATTGCAACACTAGGATGGCAACGGTGCATCGAATAACTTAAAACTACATCAACATGCACGGTTAGTGACAGTGATGCAACTAGATTAGACTTGGCTTGTAATGAACCTTGATTCCGTATTAATCTGAGATGCATTGCATATTGTTTATGGTTTTGCCCTCTGTTCTGTTAATCTATGTGATGCATTCCTCAGTCATTTTGCTTTCGTTCTGTATATCTGTATTATTCTTCGCTCTGTACTATGTTTTGATCTATGCTATGCTTTGTATATTCTCTGGCTTTGTATATCTCTGATTTTTGGGTATTCCCTGGTGGCTCTGCCCAGAGGTTAATACGTGAGGATAAGATCCGGTCCTTGTCATCGGTGAGTCCAAAGCGGATAATCTCCCTTTCTATGGATTTGATTTGATTGGTATTGGTCTGGCTCTACTCAGCCTCAGCCCTAGGATGCCCGACGGGGTTACCTCCGGCTTAGATCTCTGTATCTCTGTTTAACTGCAGTGTTGCTTTGTCTTGGGACCCCGGAACCCAGGAACCGAGACCCGTTGTACCTTTGGCCTGGACAGCGGTGTTCTCCTCTGCTCTGCTCTGCTCTCTTTTGGAGAGAACATGGTTAACGTAGTAGCCAACTAGTTCAGTATTCTATGTTTTGATTCCATTATCATGTTTTACTCCTATGCACGATTTGCTTAGCATACTAAGATGGACTCTGTATTTAATCTTCTGTCCCTATTTCATTCGCTTTGATACTATGCGTGTTTCTTTCCTGTTACTTATATTTGCTGGATCGTTGTATTCATTTGTGTGGTCTGTGGTGTTGCAGGCACATATACCTTGCCCAGCTCCCCGGCGGTCGAGGAGGCTGCAGGGGCGAGTGTAGAGGCACCCTCAGGTTTGGCAGAGTGGGCCTGATCATCTCTGCCGAGTGCGTTCATGCATGCTTCCAGTGGCTTTTCGTTTTGGGATTTTGAGTTTTGGTTTCAGGGGATTTGTATTTGGACTTTGGACTTTGGACTTGTATTCTGTATATTTTGTGTATATGGTTTTGGTGTGTATTTGGTTTTATATCAGTGTATTTGTCTTTGTCGCTTCCGTATTTGTTTCTGCTTTGGCTTCCGCTATTTTCTTTGTTGCTTGCTATGATATCTACAGCTTCCGCGTTCGTCTGTTTCGCACGTGTTAGATCCCTTGTGTGCGTGCATCTGGACTGGGTTTGGGTGCACGTGCACGGGAGTACGTGTGTCACCGGTTTAGCTTTTCGCTAACCCCCGAATTCTGGGCTCGGGTCGTGACATACGTATTGTATGGTATCAGAGCATGCTAGTATAAGCATGTAGGCATCTAAGATCGTGGTGAGACAACGCTATCAACTATTTGACTCGAAGTCTCATAGGTTGATTTGGGATCGGACTAACTCAGGGCATTTTATATTTGTGTGTTGTGTTTCTTTTCCTTTTGCAGGATGGCATCAGGATCCGGATCTAGGGATGAGAATCAACAGGGCCATAACGGTGATAGTGGATCGGTACCCCCACATATCAGCAGTGAGGAGCGCTTGATGATGATGATGCAGTCTATGCAATCATTACAGGCGCAGATGGCATCCATGGTAGATAGGCAGAGTCAGGCTGCTGCAGTAGCATCACCTCATGTAGATCAGCAGGTGATTTTCCAGCCTAAGGAATCAGACCCTAATGCTCTTTTCGACAAGTTCCGTAAGCGAGGGGCGACTGAGTTCCATGGGATAGAGGATGCATTGCAGGCTGAGCAATGGTTGGAGCAGACTGAAGAGCTATTTGATACGATTGTGTGCAGCAACAAGCAGAAGGTAGTTCTCACAGCCTCTATGCTTCGGAGTGTAGCTAAGACATGGTGGAGGAGTGTTAAGACCTCATTTCAGACTATGCCCAGTGCCACAGTTTGGGAGACCTTCAAGCAGCAATTCCGTCGTAAGTTCATGCCTCTCCATATTCAGCGAGCCAAGGAAGTGGAATTCTTCAACCTTCAGCAGAGACAGATGCCAGTTGCAGATTATGTACACAAGTTTACAGAGTTGTCCCACTTCGCAGAGGATATGGTGAACACGGAGCATAAGAAGGTGACTCGCTTCGTCAACGGCCTGAATCCGAGACACAAACGCCACGTGGTTGCTTGTATGTGGCCGGCTACATTGGATGACGCTATTGACAGGGCTTATGATGCAGAGGCCATCTTTGAGGAGGAGCGAACAGAGGGTAAGCAGGGCAGTTCGAGCAGTTCTCAGGTGGTTTGCAGTCACTGTGGGAAGGATCACCCCACCGATAGATGTTGGAGGAAGAGTGGGGCTTGTTTTGGGTGTGGCTCTACGGACCACAGGCGGGCCCAATGCCCGAAGTTTCAGTCCTCTCCACAGACGAGACAGACAGGACCTACAGCACAGGGCAGATCCCAGCCAGCTCGCCCAGGCCAGACGCAGAACCGCCAGACAGCCCGAGCCTATGCTGCTACGCATGAGGGCGCGGAGGAGGCCACGGTAGTGGAAGGTAAAATTTTAATTTCTGATGCAGAAGCTTTAGCTTTATTTGACTCAGGGTCTACGCGTTCGTACGTAGCACCCCATTTTGCTGTGCAGCTTCGACAGCGACCTACACCACTTCCCTACTTGTTGTTAGTATCCACTCCGGTTGGTAAACGGGTGGAGTGCAGTGTTTTCTACCCTCAGTGTGATGTGCGGATAGCTGGTCATCAGCTCCCAGTAGACCTCGTGTTGCTCACGACACTGGATTTTGATGTGATCCTTGGTATGGACTGGCTTGCGAGATATCATGCGTGTATCAATTGCTACAGCAAGGCTATTTATTTTGATTTGGGCAGCGGATTCCGATTTGAGGGCAGCCAGACGAAGTGCCCCAGGCGTGTGATATCTGCTTGTAAAGCAGACAGGATGCTTCGTAGGGGATGTGAAGGATTTCTTGCATTCATTTCAGAGAAGAAAGATCAGCGACAGCTCAGCGAGATTCCAGTAGTCAGCGAGTTCCCGGATGTCTTTCCGGAGGATGTGCCAGGGTTACCACCAGCTCGAGAGATAGAGTTTGCGATTAATTTGATGCCAGGTACAGCACCCATCAGTAGAGCTCCATATCGTATGGCACCTGCAGAGTTGTTGGAATTGAAGAAACAATTGCAGGATTTGTTGGATAAAGGGTTCATACGCCCAAGTGTTTCACCTTGGGGAGCTCCTGTATTGTTTGTCAAAAAGAAGGATGGCAGTTTCCGGATGTGCATTGACTACAGACAGTTGAACAAAGTGACTATCAAGAACAAATACCCATTGCCTAGGATTGATGAGTTGTTCGATCAACTTCAGGGTGCAGCTTACTTCTCTAAGATTGACTTGAGGTCAGGGTATCACCAGCTCAGGGTGAAGGATGAGGATGTTCCTAAGACAGCTTTCAGGACTCGGTATGGACACTACGAGTTTCTTGTCATGCCGTTTGGTTTGACGAACGCACCCGCAGCTTTTATGGCGTTGATGAACAGGGTGTTTACTTCCTTCTTGGACCAGTTCGTTGTGGTTTTTATAGATGACATATTGGTCTATTCGAAGACTGCTGAGGAACATACAGACCATCTGAGGAAGGCATTGCAGCTGCTTCGAGATCACAAGTTGTATGCAAAGTTGGCTAAATGTGATTTCTGGCTAGAGCAAGTTGCATTTTTGGGACATGTGATTTCTAGAGATGGATTGATGGTGGATCCAGCTAAGATTGAGGCAGTAGTCCATTGGCCCCGTCCTAGATCAGTGACGGAGATTCGGAGTTTTCTGGGCTTGGCGGGATATTACCGCAGGTTTGTGCAGGATTTCTCGAAGATTTCAGCCCCGCTGATTCAGTTGACTCGGAAGAAGGTTTCGTATGAGTGGACAGAGAAGTGTGAGCGTAGTTTTCAGATGTTGAAAGAAAAGCTCACTACGGCGCCAGTGTTGACTCTCCCGGATGGTAGTGAGGGATTCATGATTTACTCAGATGCCTCTAGAGTTGGACTAGGCTGTGTACTGATGCAGAATCAGAAGGTGATTGCCTATGGATCCAGACAGTTGAAAGAACATGAGAAGAACTATGCTACACATGACTTGGAGTTAGCAGCCATTGTATTTGCACTGAAGTTGTGGCGACATTACCTGTACGGTGTGAAGTTTGAGGTCCATTCCGATCATCACAGTCTGCAGTACTTGTTTGATCAGCATGACTTGAATATGAGGCAGCGAAGATGGTTGGAGTTCATCAAAGATTACGACTTTCCGATCAAGTACCACCCAGGCAAGGGCAATGTAGTTGCAGATGCACTCAGCAGGAGGACAGACAGTCTTCAGGTGTTGGCAGGATTTTATATGCTTGTGCATGATCAGCCTGTTGAGGTTCGGACGGTAGGTGGATTGGTGACATTAGCTACTACCGTCGTGTTTCAGCCTGAGGTGATTCAGCAGATCAAGGATCGCCAGTTTGAGGACCCCCTCCTGGTGAAGTTCAGAGATCGGATTGCAGATCGACCGGATTTCAGCTTGGTGGATGGAGTTTTGTACTTCAGGGACAGATTGTGTGTTCCCGCTGTGGATGAGTTGAAAGAGAAATTGATGACAGATGCGCACGATGCCCGATATGCGATGCACCCCGGGAGTACGAAGATGTACCGGAACTTGAAGGATAGATTTTGGTGGAACAATATGAAGCGGGAGATCGCAGGGTTCGTAGCTCGATGTTTGACCTGTCAGAGGGTAAAAGCTGATCATCAGCGACCTCCAGGATCATTGCATCCATTGCACACCCCGCAGTGGAAGTGGGAGCACATTACGATGGATTTCGTCTCCGGTTTTCCGCCGACCAGTAGAAAGAATAATGCGATCTGGGTAATAGTGGACAGATTGACCAAGTCAGCACATTTCCTTCCGTTCAAGAAAGGGATGACATTCACAGAGATGGCCAAGAAATTTGTTGACGAGATAGTCAGATTGCATGGCACCCCAGTATCGATTGTGTCGGATCGCGACAGTCGTTTTGTATCTTCATTCTGGAAAGCATTTCAGGAAGCTATGGGTACGACGCTGAGTTTTAGTACGGCATACCACCCCCAGACCGATGGACAGTCGGAGCGTACCATTCAGACGTTGGAGGATATGCTCAGAGCTAGTGTGCTGAACTTTGAGAAGGAATGGGATACACATCTGGCCTTGTGTGAGTTTGCTTACAACAACAGCTTCCATGAGAGTATTGGTATGGCACCTTATGAGGCTCTATACGGACGCAAGTGCAGGACCCCAGTGTGCTGGGAAGAAGTTGGAACTAGAAGTTTCCATGGTCCGACGATCATTGCTGAGACGACAGAGAAAGTGCAGAAAGTGATAGAGAATCTGAAGATTGCTCGGTCCAGGCAGAAGAGCTATGCGGATACTCGGAGGAGACCTTTGGCATTCCAAGTTGGAGATTGGGTGTTCCTTAAAGTTTCTCCGATGAAGGGCACAGTTCGATTTGGTCAGAAGGGCAAGTTAGCTCCGAGATATGTAGGACCGTTCGAAGTCAAGAGCCGAGTTGGAGATTTAGCTTATCGGTTGACGCTTCCAGTTGAGTTCTCCGGTGTGCACGATGTGTTCCATGTGTCGATGCTCCGTAAGTATGTGCCAGATCCGAGCCATGTGATTCGCTACGATGATATCCAGATTCAGCCTAATGCGACTTACGTTGAGCGTCCGCTTCGCATCGTTGGGACACGAGAGCAGATTCTTCGTACCAGGGCTATCAGATGGGTGAAAGTGTTGTGGGAGCATCATGGTCCAGATGAGGCTACTTGGGAGCTAGAGGAGCAGCTAGCGCGCCAGTACCCACATCTCTTTGCGCAGGTAGGTAGTCATTCCGAGGACGGAATGATTCCTAGTGGGGGAGGATGTAACACTCCGATCCCCTTTGAGCCGGATTAGTGGCTCATTAGTGTGTGTTTTGTTTTGTTTATTCTTTTGGACTTGGTTTTGGGCCTGGGATAGGTAGTTGAGTGACCTTTGACCTGAGATAGTTAGTTCTAAGCCCTTTTTCGTAATTTTGCTTTTGTTTGGCTCATATCATCTTTGCATCATCTTGGTGTCAGCACGCGTATTTCGTTGAGATCGACAATTTCCATAACTGTGTCAGATCCGTTTGGAGTCAATTGGAGAAGTTAGACCTTCGTGTGACTTGAACTGTAATTAGTCTAAACCCATTGGACCTTGTTTTAAACTTCCAAATCTATAAATATAAGTCAGCTTCCACATGTCTTACCCATTTCGTTGATCGACTGCATGCAACTCCAGGAGCTCCACGTTCGTTCTCTCTCTCTCTCTCTCTCTCTTCTTTCCTTCTCTTGATCGATTGAGGATTTGGATCCTCTGTTTGGTTTGGGTTCTTCTCCATTCTCTCATCTCTGTCCTTGCCTTAGGTAAGTGGGTTTTGTATTCTTCATCTTTGATTGGATTCCTTCTCCAAGCTATGTGTGTTTCCCTCATCTCATGCATGTATGATTGCTTTGATTTGTTTTGATTTTAGTTGCTTGGAGCTTGATTTCAGAAGATTTATCAGATTTGAGGCAAGTATAAGTACAGACTTTGAGAACACACATGGGTGCTCTATTTGAATGCTTTGATTTCCATCTTCTTTAGTGTATATAATGTTTTACAGCCATTTTCTAAGCTATGAGAATCAGTTGAGCTTGTTTTATTCAGTTTCTGTACAAAAATTTCGTTTCTGTAATCTTCCCGAACTCGTATTCTGTATTGTACGGCTAAGCCGTAAATTTCTACGGCTCGCTTTCCAGAGACTCGAAAATCTGAATTTGTTCTACGGCTAGGCTACGGCTAAGCCGTAATTTGTCCTACGGCTGAGCCGTAAGCTAGCCGTGACCCCACCGTGACCCCAGCCGTGAATTTAATCTCTGATCAGTCGAAACTTTTCTGATATCAGTACTTCTACGGTGTGGATACGGCTAAGCCGTGGATTGGTCTACGGCTAAGCCGTATACTGACTGTAGCTCAGCCGTGAGATGTATCAGATCAGAGGTGGAAAAGCTGACAGTTTAGCCGTGTTCTGAAGGGAACCACGGCTAAGCCGTAGTGCATATTGCGGCTACGCCGTAGGATGCCACGGCTAAGCCGTAGGTCACCCATGGCTAAACCGTAAGACCTGTAAACTATCGGTTAAACTTAGGCTAATGGTGTGACCTTGTAGGGCTCAAATACAGGTTAACCATACCCGTAAACCGGCCCAAATGGATTCTTTGGAGCGCATGAATAGTCTGTTAGGCTGTGACTTATTCATGTGAGTGTTGCTCATTGTTAAGCACCTCCCCATGGGTGTTGGTTTAAGGGACTTCGGTGCACATGAGGATTATATTGCAACACTAGGATGGCAACGGTGCATCGAATAACTTAAAACTACATCAACATGCACGGTTAGTGACAGTGATGCAACTAGATTAGACTTGGCTTGTAATGAACCTTGATTCCGTATTAATCTGAGATGCATTGCATATTGTTTATGGTTTTGCCCTCTGTTCTGTTAATCTATGTTATGCATTCCTCAGTCATTTTGCTTTCGTTCTGTATATCTGTATTATTCTTCGCTCTGTACTATGTTTTGATCTATGCTATGCTTTGTATATTCTCTGGCTTTGTATATCTCTGATTTTTGGGTATTCCCTGGTGGCTCTGCCCAGAGGTTAATACGTGAGGATAAGATCCGGTCCTTGTCATCGGTGAGTCCAAAGCGGATAATCTCCCTTTCTATGGATTTGATTTGATTGGTATTGGTCTGGCTCTACTCAGCCTCAGCCCTAGGATGCCCGACGGGGTTACCTCCGGCTTAGATCTCTGTATCTCTGTTTAACTGCAGTGTTGCTTTGTCTTGGGACCCCGGAACCCAGGAACCGAGACCCGTTGTACCTTTGGCCTGGACAGCGGTGTTCTCCTCTGCTCTGCTCTGCTCTCTTTTGGAGAGAACATGGTTAACGTAGTAGCCAACTAGTTCAGTATTCTATGTTTTGATTCCATTATCATGTTTTACTCCTATGCACGATTTGCTTAGCATACTAAGATGGACTCTGTATTTAATCTTCTGTCCCTATTTCATTCGCTTTGATACTATGCGTGTTTCTTTCCTGTTACTTATATTTGCTGGATCGTTGTATTCATTTGTGTGGTCTGTGGTGTTGCAGGCACATATACCTTGCCCAGCTCCCCGGCGGTCGAGGAGGCTGCAGGGGCGAGTGTAGAGGCACCCTCAGGTTTGGCAGAGTGGGCCTGATCATCTCTGCCGAGTGCGTTCATGCATGCTTCCAGTGGCTTTTCGTTTTGGGATTTTGAGTTTTGGTTTCAGGGGATTTGTATTTGGACTTTGGACTTTGGACTTGTATTCTGTATATTTTGTGTATATGGTTTTGGTGTGTATTTGGTTTTATATCAGTGTATTTGTCTTTGTCGCTTCCGTATTTGTTTCTGCTTTGGCTTCCGCTATTTTCTTTGTTGCTTGCTATGATATCTACAGCTTCCGCGTTCGTCTGTTTCGCACGTGTTAGATCCCTTGTGTGCGTGCATCTGGACTGGGTTTGGGTGCACGTGCACGGGAGTACGTGTGTCACCGGTTTAGCTTTTCGCTAACCCCCGAATTCTGGGCTCGGGTCGTGACAGCCACTTTGGTGACTACCTAGTTAACTCATAATTCCAAATTGAAACCTATGACACTAATTTATTTATCAAACAATTATGCATGTAACAAATTATAACTCAAACAACATTAATCATGTAAACAATAAGCGGAAAACATGAATTTAAATGAGTTAAACATGCATAAAACCTTATGATATGATCATTGAACCATTGGATCGGGAATTAAATTCACTAATATGGTAGATCTCATCATAAAGAACACAACAAAAGAAACGGATCGAAAATCCGATCTCATATGTGTCCGCAATGATCAAAATAAGGTTTTGATCGTCCATTTTTCTTTGATCTGGCCTTGATCTGATCATAATTAAATGATCCAGTCCCATCAGAATAATTACTGCATTTAAATATGTCAAATGGACGGTTCTGATCGGAACGGATCAATTTTATAATGACCTAATTATTTAAAACATACAATTATCAAAAATATTAATAATACTTTATTCAAACAGGCCAGGCCAGTGGGTCGGGTCAGACCCAGGTCATAAAATAACCTGTTCAGTCCAATCGGGCTTGACAGGTTGGGCTGGGTTGGGTCAGGTCGGGTCGGACCTGGCCTGTCATTAATGTATTCTGTTATGTTGGGCTGGGCCAGGTCAGTCGACCCGGGTCAGTCTGTAACCCGAAACCGAGGCCCAATCTACTTTAATTCCGGGTCAGGAACAGCAGGTCGGGTCAGTTTAGCGGGTTGACCCAATTAAAAAACCCAGACCCATATTTACTTGGGTTACCATCCAGGTCATCGGCCTGACCCGCAAAGAGACCCGGCTGACCCGAAACTCGACCCGTACTGTTCATCGTCTCCTTCACAGAGACGGTGAACAGCCGGGGTCCCCAGTCACGCCGGCAGGGGCCGCGGACGGCGGCTGGGGTCCCGCCCGAGGCCGGCGACGGCAGCGGCAGTGGCTGCCGGTCCTTTCCCGTCGCCGGCCGGCGACTGCAAGACCGTTTTTTTTTTTTTTTCTTCTGATACGGCGCTGCCGCTGGGCGCAGCGCTGCGCCTGCGCCGCTGCGCAGCGCCTGCCAGCGGCTGCGCCAGCGCGCAGCGCCTGCTGCCGGACGGCCGTCTCCCCAGGCGACGGTCCACTGTAATTTTTTTTTTTTTTTTGCTCTATAACTGTTCTGGCAAAAAACGAAAAACAGAGGTCCGGTTTTTCTGAAATTCCAACCCGTCCAACACAAATAAACCTGTCTCTGATACCACTTGTTAACCAAAACGGCCCATTTCGGATCAAGTTAACGGATTGGATTCACCATACAACGGCAGGATTAAAATCGAAACAGAACTGCAAACATACCTGACTCCATTGAAACGTTAATCGGAGAAACTGGAAGAAACACAAACGAATGACTCTCTTGCTCTTCTCTTTATGCAGGCTCGTGGATGGGAATGCCAAGCTGGTTGTAATCCAAGACAAGAGAGTCCCAGGGCTTTTATAGCCTTCCTCCCCATCACAGAAGACTTAACTTTGAACGTTTCATGGACTGTAATGGCAGAAAACGGAAATGGATTGAATGGTACTGAATGGCCTTAAGGGAGATGACCGTTTCAGAACCATTATGAAAATGGGTGGTGGTCATGTGGACCACCACCTCCAGTCACTAACAGAAGTAAGACTTGTATTGCATCATAATTTTGCAAAATCTAGTGGTACAAGTTCAAATTTTGTTCAACTTGAATTGATTATTATGTAATTTTCCCGCTTTCTAGAGTTCCTACTATATGATAACAAGTGTTCGAAGTATTTTGCAACAATCATTTATTGCTCTGTGGTTTCTCAAAAATAACATTGAAATTGCAATACATTCAACAAAATCACTAACTTTATTCTTCATCAATGAAATAACACACATTCTACCTTTATCCACTGCAAACTATGAAATTTCCATACATAATGTACTATAATTTCAAGTTCTATTTCCTAAAACTATATCTTTAACAACAACTAAAGTCTTTCAAAATCCAGAAATAGACTCCATCGACGTTGCCATTCTTGTCATCTATGTGGGTGAATTAATGGAACCGTCGGATAAGAGCTTCAATGATTTGAACTTGACTCAGTTTGCGCAGAATTTCATCAATGAAGTGGTGGAGGGAAGTGAAGGAATTGTGATTGCACCGAGTTCGACTGAATCGAGGAGAGGTAGTTGCGCAGGGGAGAGTGGGAAGGGGCGGCGAGTCTGTTGATGGGGATTCAAACAGTGGGGGTGATTTTGGCGGAGCAAGTAAGATCAGGGAAGATGGGTTCTTTCTGTTTAAGAACTTGTGTTAAGTTTTCGATGAAGTTCGCAACGCAGCAGAAAGTGGAAGATAATATGGTTTTGAGGGGAAAGGTGGTGTCTTTGGTGCTGCTGAAGGTTGTGGTAGGGAATGCTAGTCTGATCTGGCTGACGAACGAGAAGAAAGTGGCCCTATTTAAACTGTCAAGTTCAAAGCTTCGTTTTCATGTTTTTTTTATTTCAATTTTATTTAAATATGGAATTTATCAAGTTAAACACCTCACTTCATTGTGGGTTAGAAATTTTCCTGCTCTGAGGTCTTTGCCAAAGTATGCGGAAAACTTCTCAATCACTCGCTCATTTAACCATTTCAAATTGCCCTGGTTCAAGACATATGCCAAATTCCCTACAACAGGGAGATCATTTCTCCCTGCTCCAAGGATACAACGGGGAGATTGGGAAGGAAGGGAGAGAGAGAGAGAGAGAGAGAGATGGGATTTTGGAAAAGTTTTTCTATTTTTTTTAAATTGGTGTGTGAATTGAGAAATTGTGTATGTTTAAATAGAGGCTTCCGTCAAAATAAGTGAATTCCATTACTTTTAACTTCAGTTTTAAATCCATGATAGTTTAGTGCAAAAGTTTAAAATTAATGGGAGCACTTAGCAATTGAGTTGAAGTCCAGAAAGGGTAATTTGCTATTTTCTCAAAAAATAATAATCATAAGAGAGGAGAAAAAACTATCAGAAAACACCCGTAATTGTAGAAACTCACTAACTACATATGTCAAAACCCATATATATATGCAAATAACCCATAAATATGTATATGAATTCCTCAAAACTACAAAAACTGTAGAAACTCACAAATTCAAATACCAAAGTCTTAAAAAAATCCACAACTAAAGAAAACTCAAATATGCAGAGCAAATGATTAAACTCCAAGCTTTTGTTGATTGCAGGAACCTCAAATCCAAACTTCAACAAAGAAGATGGAAAGCTTATCAAGAAACATATAGAAGGAGGAACCCAAAAATCTATAAGTATACTACGGGAACACATAAATCTAACCAATATTTTAGAGAATAGAGAAAAATAAACAATGAGATGAGTAAAGGAGAACAAAGGAAGAAGAACAGTACCTTTCGAGATTGTCACCATGTCCTGAGAAGCAAAAATGAAGATGATTGTCGGAGAAGACCGGAGATGATTGTGATTTGCTCGTAATCCCTCTCTCAAGAAAATTTTCTCAAGTGCTCAATGGTTGAGATGGATTTCAAAACCCTACAATCATGGCATTTCAAAATATAAGAATTTTAAAATCCATCGAATTCAAACAATAAAATGATAAATTTTTTTATAGGTTTTCTGGAATTCCCCATCAGATAGAAAGCTTTTATAAACTCTACACTACAAAAAAAGACACATATAGCGGCAGTTTTTTTCTGCCGCTAAAAGATAAAATCTGCCACTAAAACTTTATTGTCTGTTACTAATACCCTCTATCGCTATTTATCACCACCTTTTTGCAGTGGACACGTGTCTGTTGCTAAAAATAAGGAAATAGCAGCAGTTAAACAACTGCCCATGTTAATATTAACATGTGCCACTAAAAAGTTTTGTTTTTTATTGGATAGTGTTTTTTTAAGCAGTTTTAGTGGCATTTTTTTTGCTGCTAAAATGGTTTTTATAAAAAAAAATGGATTTGGATGGGTACAAATGAAGGTACGTGATCACTAACAAATGGATGCCTATATATGAAGAGACCCTCATGTGGCCCCCACTAGGAGGTCGATACTGAATTGGAGCCAAGAGGAAGCGAGAGGAACCTGAATACATGAGAGAAAGCGAGAGTTTTGTTAATCGGGGCCATTATTTAATGGTTTAAAGAAATTAGAGCCGTTAATCTGATGATGGACATTTGTGCAAGTAATTTGACTAGTGATCCAAGCCAAAACATGAGATCCAAAACCAATCTGGACCCTATCGGAAAATCTTGTACACGAGCCTTGGCTTTTTTTGTTTTTTAAAATGAAATGATACAAATTTCAAATACCTCCTAGTGCAGAAAAAATAATTTAATACTATACTATTCAATAGGCAACCACTAGTTAAAATTCTAACCATATGCCTTTATAGCAGCAAACATTATTGCCTGCTGTTGTATATATTAATTTTTCACTACTATAGCAACATACAATACTGTCTGCTGCTATATACACTAAATATTAACACCAAGCAATGAGTAAAACGAAACTTTAGCAACAAACATTTTTCTATGCTGCTGTAGAGATGTAAATTTTTAACTTGCAGTGGCAAATAGCAGAGTGTGTTACTGATGAAGACATTTAGCGGCGGAATCTGAAAATTGCCGCTATAAAAGTGTCGCTAATTGTCATTTTTCTTGTAGTGCTAGTAAAAGAACAGGGCCTAAAAGTTTTCCACAATTCTTTCCATTAAGTCCTCTTTATACATTTTTTTGTGGGAAATGACAAAAATAAACACACAACTCTTTTAATCAAGTCCGGGCATGATTGGTACATGCACTTATGAGTGGGTGTTCCACATGGCTCAATGACTAGGATATTCCTTATAATTCAATAGAATATATTTTTCCTCAAAACGTGAAAATGAAAATTATACTTTGTTTTCACACTTTTTTGAGGAGAAATGGATAGGAGAAAAAACAAAAAAGATAATAATAAAAAAAGCTTGCCACGTGATTTATTAGATATTAAGAGTTAGATATCACTTGGAAAAGGGAAGAAATCCTACTAGACATGGTTATGATTTCAACCTAATCTACATTCACACGTTTTTTGTCCTTTATTTTTTACTATGAGCATATCGTTGGATTCTCATATTGACATTAACCCAATCATTAACTGTTGTTGAATTATAGGGATTTTATCTGAGAAAAAACCAATAGATGGGTCCCACACATAAAAAGACCTTTTAGTTCTGATAGCAAAAGATTGATCCCGTGGTAGCAGTTTGGTTATTTTTTTTTAGAAAAGTGGAGAAGCAATATCATCATCCCATAAGGAAGTTAAGGCCGTTTGTTTGTATGTTACTAAAGAGAGACGTTAACGTTTCTCAAAGATGTTAACGTCCTACCACTAAAACAACCTTCTAGTCTCTTTTAAGAGCATTTTATTAGGGAATCCTAATTTTTTGAATGGCACTCTCTCTCATTCAGGATGGGATTAAGAACTCCCATGCAAACATCCAAGAATATTCCACACATAAGATAATATTAAACCAAGTGAGAATTTCCATCATCTACAAAGGATGGACCCTGCATTAAAGTCACCAATCGCTACTTAATCTAATATACTAGCGTAATAACCTGTGCTTAGCACAACTATGGCCAACATTGCAACTTAAATATTCATGCATTAAAAACATATTCTTAAATTTTAGAAAGAAGGCAACAAGGACTCCCTCAGCTGAGCACTAGTGCTCATTTATGCTTAGCGCTCGATACTCCAGCATTAGATCTGCATTGCTGGAGGCTTCTTTTTCTCCACCCCCCCCCCCCCCCCCTAAGAGGCCTTATAATGGCAAGACAAAAAGGGTTATTTCCCTCCTTCTCCCACTCCCACTTTCACTGGAGCCAAATCAAAGATGAGGAAAAAAAACAAAGAGAAAAGGAAGGAAGAAAGAGAAGAGGAGATAAAGAAATTGAGCAGATCTGCTTCACAAGTATACTCCCCACCCTTCTCCCACAACCAAATTAATTAGGGTTTTCTTTGGTTTCCCTCTTTTCTTTTCAATCTTTTTTTCCCTGTCTCTCTTTTAATCATGGTGGGTTTTTTTTTTCTTTTTTCTTTTTCTCTTGGTTTTTCTCTCTCTCGCTTCACCTCTACAATTTTTATTTTTATTGGTGACATCTGGGCATTTTTTGTTGCTCCATGTCTTTAAAATCTATTACCAGAGTACTCTCTACTTCTTTTTTTTGCACTGTTCTCTCTCTCTACATCTTTGCATGTTTTGCTTCAAAAGCATCTCTGCATGTTCAGTATTTTGAAATCAGGTTTTTTTTGTTTTTTTTGGATAACCAAGCTTTTCCTCCTTTCTTTCGCTGGCTCTCTATCTCTTTTTCTTTATATTGCAAATTTATACTAAAAGCATACTTTATGTATTTGTCTATGACTGCTTTATTTATTAATAAAGTTTGTCTTTTCATCTTATTAGAATTTGTATGGCCAAATGGTTGCATTGTTTTTTTTATTATGCATGTATGTATCTTTTATTCTATGAAGTAGACAAGCTGGTGTATAGAATTCAGCTTACACACAGAAGACTTGTTTGACGGTTCTTATTAAATATAAGTTATTATTGTTCACAATCTAGATGGAGTTGAATACACTATGGGTACGATTATAGCATGATGTTTTAGTAGGGTTGTCTTAGCTGCGAGGTATAGTTTCGACTTGTTATGCTAGTACGCTTTGTGTATATTAAACAGGACAACTTTTGGGTTTATTGTTTTTATACTAACTATATAAGGCGATTAACATCTAAATGGTTATTATGAGTGCTTGTACTCTTAATCCCAATCTAAATAATAGACGCATACATTTAGTATTTGGCATTTTAATTTACAAAGGAGTGGGACCTTTTATGGGTCAATAATCTTAGTAAAATAGATGATTACACTGTGTATGGTGGATATTAGTTTATTGACGGAATTTATATCCCGTAATAGGAATTAATGATATCCCCTTGATGAAACTTATAAGTTTTAATTATATCAAACTCTACAAGGGGACTTTTGTCCGACATATCAAATAAGTTAAGTGTAAGGTCTCAAGGAACTCGTTGGATATCTAAAATCTTAACATAAGGAGATTAATAAGAATTTAATAACAAGGAGCTTGAAATATAATTTTGAGAATGTAACACCCCGACCCGATTTGATCTGGATTAGCTGCTAATTCCTGATGATTTGGTTGCTAATTGTGTTTTGTTCTTGTTTTTGTTTGGTTTCAGGTTATGGATAGGTAGTTGAGTTGCGTTTAACCTGGTTTAGATTGACATAAGCCCTTTTTCGTAATATTCGATTTTGTTTGATGTCATCCTGCATGCATCATCTTGGTATTAATGCGTATCTTTTGTTATGCTTGTTGATTCCCGTAACTACGTCGTTTGCCAAATATGTCAATTGTTTTCGTTAGACCCGTCAATGACTCAAACTGGAAATAGCCTACATGCTTGGACTTTATTACAAATTGGCCTTATGTTTATCTTTATAAGTTCCATCGACCTTCTCCTTCTCTCTCACTATTCTGTCTCTCTTTCTCAAGTCTTCTTCTGCTCGTTCCTCCTTCCTTTTCGTTGATCTAACTGGGGAAGGAAGTTGTGCATGTCCGCTGCTGAGTATCACTCGTGTGTTTCGAGGTGAGTTGGAGTTCTTGCAGTGCTTCTTCTCTTCCTTCTTCTTCTTGTTCTCATAATCTCTTGGTACTGTACTCACGGTTTTCTTTTCTTCTTTCTTTGCATGCATGGCAATTAGAAGCTTGTTGGTAGTATGAGAATTGAGCCCAAGGACAACAAGATCGTGTTTGAACTCATTTGAGGCAAGTATAAGCATAACTTGGCTAAACCATGTGGGTATATGTTTGATTAAGATTAAATCGTGTATTCTTGCTTATGAATGATGTTTACAGCCCATCTTGTGATCATTCCCTCTATTACATGTGATTTTGTCAGTTTGGATGTGTTTCAGTGTTTTTGTAATCAGTTTAGAAAAGACTTCCGTGTGTACCACGGCTAAGCCGTATATCGTCCTACGGTTAAGCCGTATCTCAGCCGTGACCTAGCCATAGATCAGTACAGGGTGCCTTTTTCTGAATTAACTGAAAGCAAGCAATTGACAAACCTTCTACGGCCCAGCCACGGCTAAGCCGTAGAACAAAATATGGGTGAACCGTACTTGTGGATGAACAGTAAAGGGAACCGCGGTGGAGCCGCAGTGCAGATTACAGCTACGCCATAAGATGCCTACGGCTAAGACGTAGGTTCACCTACGGCTAAACCGTATCACCTCTGAAAAATGAATAACAAGGATAGGCGTAAGAAAGTGACTGATATGACCTTCATGATAGAATGGTCTGAATGTATGACATGAATGATTTCGAGGGCTGCGAATCATTCATGCACGTTATCCGGTTGTTTAGCACCTCTCCATGGGTGTTGGTTTAAGGGACTTCGGTGCACATTTCGGATACATTGCAACACTAGACACTGGTGTATCGGACAACTTAAAACTACATCATCATGCACGGTTAGAAACACTGGATAACTAGAATAGGATTGGCTAGTAAAAGATCGTGATTCCCGAAAGATAATCTGATTGGCACTGCATTTTGGCTTCGGTCCTTACCCTCTTATACGCGTTCTGCGCTGGGGCACACTATTGGATATTCCTAGCTCTGTCCATGGTCAATCCCGGGTGGAACAGCGGTCTTGCATGTTCGATCCTACTATTTGATGCACATGAGTTGAGATGCCTTCATCCTTGGTTACCTTTATGCTTTCTGCTCTATTGGCATCCATTATATTGTTTGTTTGATCTGTTCAATTTGATGTGGTTGTTGATTAGTTGAACTCGTATGATCTCTTGCATCAACTTGATATATGCCAAACAAGACATGCATGTCACGTTCTGAAAAGAGATACATGTTATGCTATGCACACAGTATGATATGCACGTTATGCTAAGTTATACATGTTCTTATGTTTGTTTGACTCGGCACTACTGAACCTCAGCCTTAAGATCCCGACAGGGTGTAACACTCCGATCCCCTTTGAGCCGGATTAGTGGCTCATTAGTGTGTTTTCTGTTGATTTATTCTTTTGGACTTGGTTTTGGGCCTTGGATAGGTAGTTGAGTAACCTTTGGCCTGGAATAGGTAGTTCTAAGCCCTTTTTTGTAATTTTGTTTTTGCTTTGCTCGCATCATCTTTGCATCATCTTGGTGTCAGCACGTGTATTTTGTTGAGCTCGTTATATTTCGTAACTGTGTCAGATCCGTTCGGAGTCAATTGGAGAAGTTGGACCCCCATGTGACTTGAACTGTAAATAGGTGAAACTCTCCGGACTTTGACTTAAACTTCCAAACCTATATAATGAGTCATATCCCAGGTGTCCTTCTCTCTTGCTCCTTCACTTGATCGACTGCATGCAAGAAGAACTCCAGAGGAGCTTCACGTTCTCTCTCTTTCTCTCTTCTCTTCCCTCCTCTTGCTCGATTAAGATTTGGGTTCCTTGTTTTGGATTGGGTTCTTTTCTTCTTCTCTCATCTCTGTTTGTGGCTTTGGTAAGTGGGTTCTCTCCAAATCTCTTTCTTCTTCATCTCCAGTTGCACCTCTCTTTCTCTATGCGGTGTCTACATCTCATGCATGTGTTATTTCTTTGATTTGTCTTGATTTTAGTGGATTTGGAGCTTGCTTCAGTGGATTTTCAGAGTTTGAGGCAAGTATAAGTACAGGCTTGTTAACACATATGGGTTGTTTCTTTGATTTCTTTGATTCTCTCTTACTCTTTGTATAGAATGTTTTACAGCCAATTTTTGTGAATTTGGAACCTCTGTGACTTGTTTTGAGACTTTTCTGTACCACATTTCAGTTTCTGTAACTATCCCGAATTCGTGTTCTGTATTGTACGGCTAAGCCGTAAGTTTCTACGGTTTGATTTCCAGAGACTGAAATTTTGAGTTTTGTTCTACGGCTAGGCTACGGCTGAGCCGTAAATGGTCCTACGGCTGAGCCGTAAGCTAGCCGTGACCCAACCGTAACCCAGCCGTGGATTAAATCTCTGATCAGTCGAAACTTTCCTGAGACAGTGTTCCTACGGTGTGGCTACGGCTAAGCCGTGAATTGCTACGGCTAAGCCGTGGATTGGTCTACGGCTAAGCCGTATACTGACTGTAGCCCAGCCGAAAAAAGGCATCAGATCAGAGGTGAAAGAGGACTAGTTTAGCTGTGTTTCCAATGGAACCAAAGTGAAGCCGCAGTGCATATTACGACAAGAGCGTAAGATGTCTTCGGCTCAACCATAGGTCCCTCATGGCTAAACCGCTAGGCATGGCAATTCTGAAAAAATAACTTAGGATAATGGTGAGACTTGTAGGGCTCAAATACAGGTTAACCACCCGTGTAAACTGGCCCAATGGATTTCCTTGGATCACATGAATAGTCTGTTAGGCTGTGACTTATTCATGTGGGTGTTGATTACTGTTAAGCACCTCCCCATGGGTGTTGGGTTAAGGGACGTCGGTGCACGCAAAGATTACATTGCAACACTAGGATGGCAACGGTGCATTGACTAACTTA
The DNA here is from genome assembly GCA_037013555.1 of Sextonia rubra. Taxonomy (NCBI): domain Eukaryota; kingdom Viridiplantae; phylum Streptophyta; class Magnoliopsida; order Laurales; family Lauraceae; genus Sextonia; species Sextonia rubra. The sequence goes on from JASUAD010000011.1 coordinate 17,939,261, forward strand.
AAACTACATCAACATGCACGGTTAGTGACAGTGAACAACTAGCTTAGGACTGGCTTGTAATGAACCTTGACTCCGTATTAATCTGAGATGCATTGCATATTGGTTATGGTTTTGCCCTCTGTTCTGTTAATCTATGTTATGCATTCCGCAGTCATTTTGCTTTCGTCCTGTATATCTGTATTATTCTTCGTTCGGCACTAAGTTCTGATCTATGCTGTGCTTTGACTTAATCTATGTTCTGATCTGTGTTTTGGCTATGCTTTGTACATTTTGGCTTTGTATATTTTGGGTATTCCCTGATGGCTCTGCCCAGAGGTTAATACGTGAGGATAAGATCCGGTCTTTGTCATCGGTGAGTCCAAAGCGGATAATCTCCCTTTCTATGGATTTGATTTGATTGGTAGTAGTCTGGCTCTACTCAGCCTCAGCCCTAGGATGCCCGACGGGGTTACCTTTGGCTTAGATCTCTGTATCTCTGTATAACTGCAGTGTCGCTTTGTCTTGGGACCCCGGAACCCAGGAAACTGAGACCCACTTGTACCCTGGCCCGGTCAGTGGTGTTCTCCTCTGCTCTGCTTGGCTCTGCTCTCTACTGGAGAGAATATGGTTAACGTAGTAGCCACTTAGTTCAGTATTTCTATGCTTTGATCCAAATATCATGCTTTACTTCTATACACGATTTGCTTAGCATACTAAGATGAAACTCTGAATTTACTATTCTGTCCTTATTCTATTTGATACTATGAGTGTTTCATCCCTGTTACTTGTATTTGCTGGATCGTTGTATTCGTTGTGTTGTCTGTGGTGTTGCAGGCACAGATCCCTTGCCCAGCTCCCCGGCGGTCGAGGAGGCTGCAGGGCCGAGTGTAGAGGCACCCTCCGGTTTGGCAGAGTGGGCCTGATCACCTCTGCCTAGTGCGTGCATGCATACCAGTGGCCTTTGGTTTTGAGTTTGGCTTTTGAGATTTTGTATTTTGGCACTTTGGCACTTGGACTTTGTATTCTGTATATTTGCACATTTTTATTTTGTCGTGTACTCAGACTTGTATTTGGTTCTCAGTTGTAATTATCTTGTCTTTCCGTTTTGCATTTGTTTTAGCTTCCGCTATTTTCCTTTGTTGCTTGCTATGATATGTACAGCTTCCGCGTACGCTTAGTTCGCACGTGTTAGATCCCTTGTGTGCGTGCATCTGAACTGGGTTTGGATGCACGTGCACGGGAGTACGTGTGTCACCGGTTTAGCTTTTCGCTAACCCCCGATTTCTGGGCTCGGGTCGTGACACAGGGTGACTTTGGTGTAGTTTTCATGGCCTTGCTGCAGTAAGGAAACGTCTTGGGGAATCTGGCCCCCCGAAACCCGAGACCCATCTGGCCCATGGTGTTCTCTACATGGATACAAGATCCCTACTTTGGGAGCATATGGCATACGTAGTAGCCACCTAGTATGTACATGTACATGTTATGTTACATATACATTGATTCACAGAGTATATGTTAATTTGAATGCACACTTGCCTAGACTACTACATTGACATGTTATGATTATTTATGTCTTTTATTCTATTAGAGACCACACGTGTTAACTTGTTACTGCTTATATTTTGTTGAATCGTTGTATTCTTGAGTTGCCCTTAGTGTTACAACCTCAGGTACCCTCGACCGTATTTTTGTCGGTCGTCAGTTTGCGGGGGAGACTCCAGCTGTCTCTTCAGGTTGCGGAGTGTGTGTTATCACTCCACTAGAGTGCGACTATTCTCTGTATGCATGCATATCGTTTTTTTTTTCATGTCATTGATTGTACTCATGTTCTATACATCGTGATTTGATCCCAATTTGTATGTTCAGACCTTTATGTCAGTCTTTGGATATCATTCCTTTTGTTTCTTGTGTGTCTCGTGTCACATGTTGATATATGTAGCTTCCGCATACTTGTGTTGCACGTGTGTTTTCCCTTGTGTGTGTACATCTAGACCGGGTCTAAGTGCATATGCACGGGAGTGCGTGTGTCGCTGTTTAGGTTTTTACTAACCCCCGATCTCCTAGCTCGGGTTGTGACATTGAATTATAATTTATAAAATTAGAATTCTAATTTGGGTCAAATTAAGATTTCTTATTTCAATAAGAAGTATATTCCTTGTTTCCTTCTTAGGATCCCTATTATAGCCTATAAATATGGTTTATTGCACAGGAGAAATTTCATTTTTGAGAACAAAGAGAATTCACATAAAAAGCCCACACCCCGATGTGAGTTCGAGCATACAGTAAGAGGTCTTGAGATTTTCAAGTTGCTGTAAAACTGAGATCAAATTAGAGAAATCTGGCAGATATGGTTCTTGCATTATTATCATTTAAAGTTATTTTCACAGTAATTCATATAAATATCTAGGGATCCTCGAGGCTTCCTCCAACACTTTGATCATGGTTGGGTTTTCTTTTGGTTTCCCTCTCTTCAACCATTTCTTCTTTCTGTCTTCTCTTTTCCCATCATGGTAGGACTTTTCTTTTATTTCCCTCTCTTCAACAATTTTTTGCCTTTGTCTCCTCTTCTTTCTTTTTTTTTTTTTTTTTTGTTTCTGTAATTTTCTTTCTTATTCTCTGCTCCCTATACTTTTTCTAGGTGAGATTCGAGTTTTTTTTCTTTTGCTTTGTCTCTAAAATCCGCGGCCAAAGTGTTCACTTGAATTTTTTGAATTTTTATTATTTAGTTTTTTTCCATCTCACCCATACTTTTCTTTGGTATTGTAGAATTTGAGTTTCTTTATGCATGCTATTGTCTTTCACACAAGGATCTTTCTCATTTTCGTACAATGGATTTGAATCTAAGTGATAAATACGAGTAAAGAAAACAATTTGATATTCCAAATCTGTAGACTAGATGTGCTCTCTTATTTTCAATTTATGATATGTAATATACATTACTATATTAGTTGTCTTGGCCCATTGGGACTCATGCATTGTTATTATTATTTTTTTTATTTTGAATACTGTATATATGAAGATGACGGACAAGAATGTAATCTTTTTTTTTTCCTAGATGTTCCCTCTCTTTGTGACAGTTATAAATGCAAGAATTCTAGATTTCTTTCCTAGGAAACTCAGTTCTATGACAGTAATGCATATATGTTCTCTGATAATAGTTATTTCATGTGCAGGATTAGTAATTTTATTTATTAAAGATGGTGGACCTGTGATCCTCTATGAGGGAGGATTAAAGTGGTTTGCTATAGAACTTTACAGAGGATAATTCATTGCAATTGATGACAGGTAATGAGTTGGTTAAATTTCTATGGAATTTATGTTGTACTGAGTTATGTAAATTCAATTTAAGGATTTAAAATGAAAGAATGGTGATTGTGAATTTGATCTATTAAAGTTGGCGGTTTGTATGTTGAATAGCATTTATTTCAAACCTTTGAACTTGAGGTTTATTGGCATTACTCATTTGTGCATGACCCATTTGCTCAAACCTTTCCATGTTGAAGGGATTAAGATGTTTGGTATAAATCAGGATGGTATTACAATACTATTAAAATGCAATACCCTTCCAGAGAACTGTAGTAGCCAAACTAAATTTCTACCATAGATTTATCCTCTAGCTCACCACTTTAACCCTATTGGTTGTTCTTTTTAAATTTCAAGAAATCCAAACTGGTGGTGTCCACGGCACATATGGTGGTTTCTGATCTCTTAGCTCTATAGTTGTCCCGTTTTGATAGAGCTTTCAGCTAAATTGAGAACCTAATGGCAACCATACTAAGAAAACTAATTTGCATTTAACTAAAATGGGAACTTGATGGCATCCATGCTAAGAAAACTAATTCATTAAAAGGTTCATAGTAACATCAAAGCATAGACATAGGCAAGGTGCAATGTGCACTGAAATTCAACTAATAAAAATTTCATATCAACTGAACTATATAACCACACTATTTTCATAAAGCAAAATTTGCATTTTGATGGAAACAAAATAAATGCCAAAATTGAAGCTGTTGCAAACTGGAGATCTCAAAATGTGCCTCTCAGTACGCCTGTATTTTCGTATTGGGATGCACCAAATTAAAGAAGCAACTTTGTGCATCACTGAATTTATACAAAATAAACATCATTGAATGTACAAAAATATTAAACACATTGTTAAGGCATTAGTAACTATTGTGTTGAAATAACATGATTAGCCATACTTTTTAAATATTACATTCTATCAGTTAAGCCTGCTTCAACTAGTCCTAAACATATATGTATTGAGACCATGCCAAAATTGAAGTTGTGCACAAACCGAACTTGTGCCAAGAAGTTACAAGCCAATTAATAGTCATATTGGATTAGTTTCAATTGAATCCATGTCATTGTAGATGCTATATACGACTACAATTTCATTACATACCCTCACAATATAAAAACCTATCAAAACAAGCATTAAGAAGTATTCTAGTTCATTCTTTCATCTTGCATATTAACAAATATAATCAAAATACTCTCCCATAATTGTCCATTCAAAAACTTAAGAGTAAAAACAAATGTCCATTCAAAGTTCATTTAAAATTTAAATAAAACAGTCACCAGTCTGTAACTTCACGGTCTGAATCAGTGCAATCTAAACTTCCGCTTTTAAAGACTGAATGACCTGGAGTTCCATTCTAATCTCTGCTTATGGACCTAAATTTTTGTGTTAATAGTAGAATATATAAACGCACTAATTAAATTTTTTTAAGAATGTGCAGATTTAGTACCTTTTCAAAAGAACCAGCCAATTTCGTTTGTCATGTGATATGCCACGCTTATTACAACCTCTGCAAATACGTTCTTTTCTTCATGCCTTTCCTTTTGATATTTAAGTCTATTGCCACATCTCTTTGTAACAACACGGTGAGGATCCCGATAAGTTATTACATCACATGCTTTATTTTGAGTGCCCCTTTGGTTGATTGCATCTAACCCTTTGTTGGATAATATGTCTCGCACTCTCTCATGCCCTTCAGCAAATAAACCAATCATATAATCAAAACACTCCCTAGATGTGATGGCATCTTCAATTACCCTCATGGCAGCATATGACAACTGGCTATGTCTGGCCACTAATGAGTCATCATAGTTGAATCTTATTTTAACCCCTCCAGCATCAAATGCTCTTTCTTTTTTAATATGCTTTCTCCATCTTTTCATAATGAACTGGTGAGGCAAAAATTTTATATGATGTTACCTTAACACACGCAAAATATGATAGTATGGAGTGCCTTCAAACTCAAAAACTTCACATGAACAACATGCCTCATTCTGTTGTGCGCGTGTGTGCAAACGCAACCAAGATCAAACAATCACCACACAAGAAGACAAGAAGATTTACGTGGTTCGGCAAAGATGCCTACGTCCACGGGAAACCAATTTCCACTGGGTTCTCCTCCAATCTGTGAAACCACAGCCTTGGAATCTCAGCCTCTCTGACTGACTGCTCTAGGGTTACAGATTACATCTCATATATATAACCAGTACATCCTTATCCCCCAAGAACTCTATCTCAAGAAAAAGGAAAGTCCTAACCCATTAGAAAACTACTATTTAGCAAAATAGGAAATTCCTAATACATTAGGAAACCACCCCAGATTTGAACCCAATCATGGTCTGGACCCACATGGCCAACAATCTCCCCCTCCAGACCATAGGGAAGATGCCCTGAACCCCTTACTGGGAGTTCAGTCCGGCCAACTCTGAACACAGCTCCAGCTTTCCCTTAGACACAACCTTGGTCATCATGTCCGAGGGATTCTTGTCCGAGTGAATCTTTTCCAGCTTCATGAAGTTCTTCTCGATCACCTCACGAATCCAATGGTACTTGATATCAACGTGCTTCATGCGACCATGATATGTAGCATTCTCACTGAAATCCATAGCACTCTGACTATCACAGTAAACTACATATTCTTCTTGCTTCAAACCTAGTTCTTGAAGGAATCTCTTCAACCAAAGCATCTCTCTCCCTGCTTCATTAGCAGCTATGTATTCCGCTTCAGTTGTAGACTGTGCTGTACACTTCTGTAACTTCGATTGCCAGGAAATAGCTCCCCCTACAAAAGTAAACAGATATCCAGAAGTCGACAACCGACGATCAAGATCGCCTGCAAAATCAGCATCAGTATAACCTTCCATGACTGGTTTTGAGCCTCCGAAACATAAGCACACCTTGGAAGTACCTCTCAAATACCTAAAGATCCACTTCACTGCTTCCCAATGCTCTTTTCCAGGGTTTGCGAGAAATCGACTCACTAAACTCACAGCATGAGCAATGTCTGGCCGTGTACAAACCATGGCATACATGAGACTCCCCACAGCAGAGGAGTAAGGAACACATGCCATCCGTTCCTTTTCATCATCTGTAGAAGGACACAAGCGCTTGCTTAGTTTGAAGTGACTGGCTAGAGGTATGCTAACTGGCTTAGCATTCTTCATGTTGAACCGTTCGAGAACTCGTTCAACATATTTCTCCTGTGACAACCACAGCTGCTTGGAACTCCTATCACGACGTATTTGCATGCCCAATATCGTTCGTGCGGGACCCAAGTCTTTCATGTCAAACGACTTTGACATCTCCTCTTTTAACTTGCCAATCAACTTGCTATCCTGTCCAACTATCAGCATATCATCTATATATAAAAGAAGGATGATGAACCGACCATCGATAAATCGACGAACATAGACACAATGATCTGCAGCTGTCCTCCGGTACCCATGACTCAACATGAATGAATCAAACTTCTTGTACCACTGTCTCGGTGCTTGCTTCAGCCCGTAGAGACTCTTCTTCAACTTGCAAACCATCTGTTCTTTTCCTTCTACCTCAAACCCCTCTGGCTGAGTCATGTAGATCTCTTCTTTCAAGTCACCGTGAAGAAACGCAGTCTTCACGTCCATCTGTTCAAGCTCAAGGTCCATGCTAGCGACTAGACCCAAAACGATTCTGATAGAAGTCATTTTCACAACAGGAGAGAAAACATCACTGAAGTCGATACCCTTCGTCTGTGCGAAGCCTTTTACCACTAATCGTGCTTTATGCTTCACCAGTTTCCCATTCTCATCCTTTTTCAGCTTGAACACCCATTTGTTTTTCAGAACATTCCTATCTTTAGGAAGTTACACCAGCTCATAAGTCTTGTTCTTCTTCAAAGAACTCATCTCATCCTGCATAGCCTTCATCCACTCATCTTTATCAGCATGAGTCATTGCTTCTCGGAAGCTAGCTGGCTCTCCCTCATCAGTGAGCAACACATATTCGGATGCAGGATACCTAGTTGATGGTTGACGCTCTCGGGTAGACCTCCTAGCTGGAGGTTCCGTGGTTTCAATCCGAGGAGACTGCTGCTCCCCCTGCTCAACACCCTCATCATCTGGCAACCCCTGTGCCTCATCACGATCCGGATCGTTTTGTCCACCTTCTCCACCTGTAGTCTGCACCGGAGAAGGAGTCGGTGTGAGATCAACCACTCCATCAACTTTCTCAGAAGACTTATCAATTTTCTCAACATCTCCAAAGAACTGATCTTCATGGAAAACCACATCCCTACTTCTGATAAGTTTCCTCTTCTCTGGATCCCATAATCTGTAGCCAAACTCATCTCCACCATAACCAAGAAAGATGCAACTCACTGCCTTATCGTCCAACTTGGAACGCTGCTCCTTTGGTACATGCACAAATGCTTTACACCCAAACACCTTCAGATGTGAATAGGAAACATTTTTACCTGTCCATCTTCTCTCTGGAAGATCATAATTCAAAGGAACTGAGAAAGATCTGTTAATCAGATAAACGGCAGTCAGAACGGCTTCACCCCAGAATGACTTAGGCAACCGTGCTAATTTTATCATCCATCTCATCTTCTCAAGAATAGTGCGGTTCATTCTCTCTGCCACACCATTATGCTGTGGAGTACCAGGAACTGTCTTTTCATGTCGAATGCCATGCTTCAAGCAATAGCTTTTGAACTGGTTGGATGTGTATTCACCCCCATTATCTGAACGGAGACACTTCAAGAGTTTACCTGTTTCTCTTTCAACCTGGACATGAAACTGTTGAAACATCTGGAATACTTGATTCTTTGATTTCAACGGATAAACCCAGACTTTCCTGGATGCATCATCGATGAACGTGACAAAGTACTTATTGCCACCCAATGATTCTACCTCTATGGGACCACAAACATCAGAATATACCAAATCCAACACATTGGATTTCAATGTTGATGTCGAAGAGAAAGCAACCCTATGCTGTTTACCATATAAACAATAATCACAAGGGTCAAGGGACATACCTTTGGAGCAAGGAATTAAATCCTTCTTTGCCAACATCTGCAAGCCTTTCTCACTCATATGACCAAGCCTCTTATGCCACAGATTCAGAGAGGAATTGTCTTGAACTGCATTCAACACATCTTTGCACAGCTTGACTTGTGTTTTATAAAGAGTATTACCTGCTGTTCCTCTCGCAATAACAAGAGACCCTTTAGTGAGCTTCCATCTGCCATTTCCGAAGTAATTCTCATAACCAGCACGGTCCAATGCAGTCCCGGAAATCAGATTCAACCGCAGATCAGGAACATGTCGCACATCTTTCAACGTCATTGTGCAACCAATATCGGTTTTAATGCAGACATCACCGATACCAACAATATCTGAATGACTCGTGTTGCCCATCTTCACAGTACCAAAGTCACCTGCTTTGTACGTCGTGAACATCTCCCTGCAGGGAGTAGCATGGTAGGATGCTGCTGTGTCAACAACCCACTCAATCTGACCATCTGCAACACTCAAACACTTATCATCATCGCTGGCGAGCACCACTACTTCCTGTTCCAAAGTAGCTGTAGTGTTATCATTGTCATTCTTCTTCTCATTGTTGGATCCTTTCTGTTCCTTCATGGCAAAACAATTTTTCCTGATGTGGCCCATCTTGCCACAGAAAAAGCACTTTACAGACTTTTTCTTGCTCTGTGATTCACTGCTAGACTTAGACTGTGATTCACCTCTAGACTTGCCACGACCCCCCTTTGGACCTCTACTCTTACTCCTCCCCCTGTTCTCAGTAACAAAGGCCTGTGCATTATCTGTCCCTGCAGATTTCCGTCTTGTTTCTTCATTCTGTAGACTACTGGTAACCTGACTCATAGATAACACACCATCTGGAGTAGAATTGCTCAAGGAAACAACCAATGTCTCCCATGAATCTGGCAAAGAACTCAGAAGCAACAAAGCTTGCATCTCATCATCAAGGATCATCTTCATAGTGGCTAACTGATTTACCACACTTTGGAACTCATTAATGTGATCTTCGATCTGACCACCATCCTTGAATTTCATGTTCACAAGCTTTCTGATCAAGAAGGTTTTGTTCACCGAGGTCTTTTTATCATACATTGCTTCTAGCTTTTTCCAAAGGGTATTCGCATTGGTTTCATTAGACACGTGGTGAAATATACTGTTATCAACCCACTGTCTGATGTGACCAATCGCTTTTCTATGCAATTTGATCCAATCAGCATCTTGCATATCTTTCGGTCGGGCACTATCCCCCTCAACGGGATCATGGAGGTCTTTACAATAGAGAATATCCTCCATCTTCGGTTTCCAGATCAACTAATTGGAATGGTTGAGCTTAACCATGGTAGTGTTGATTGTATTGTTCTCCATCTTAATCAAATTAAGTAACAAGAAAAACAAATAACTAACACTTACCTCAACTCCTGCACCAAGCTGTAGATCTCGTCAACACGAGCACGCTGGAAGAAACGGATCTGAAATCCGACCCCGGATGGCTCCGATATCGCAAAAACGGTTTTCTGCGCTTCTGATTTGGTCAAACTCCTTGTTGACCGTCAAACAGCCAATCTTCTTCCACTAACACGTAGATCTGCTCGAAACGAGTCCGTAGGCGCAAACGGATCTCCGATCGGACTTCGGATGATCAAGATATCGCAGAAACAAGTTTCTGCCGTCAATCTGGTCAACTCTGGCCGTTGACCGCGTGTCCGATGACGTGGGCTGACGTCAGCCTGATGACGTCACGCTGCTGACGTCGGCGCGGCGGCTGACGGGCTGGACCGTCTGCTTACGGGTTCAGGTCGACCCGACCCGACCCGAACCGGCCTGCACTGCTGACGGACGTGGGCTTAACGTCAACCAGGTCAGGTCAACCTGGCCTGACCCAAAACCGAACCCACCTTTCTGCCTGGGCTGCTCCTCTCCACGGGTCAGGCAACCTGACCCGACCCGACCTAGAGACCCAGACCCAAAAAACAGGGTCGTCTTCAACAGCGGGCGTGTCTGCAACGCGATGCAGGCGCTGCGCTGCAGCGGCAGGCACTGCTGCGGCAGCGGCTTCCCTGGTCCGGCGACTGGAGCGCGGGACCGGCGACGGCGCGGCGACGGGCGGCGGCAACGTGCGACCCGCCGGCGACCACTGGCAGCGGCGACCGGTAAGTCAGATTTTTTTTTTTTCTCTCTCCGCAGCGACGAGAGTCTCCTTCTCCGCAGCGACGAGATTCTCCGGCCCTCTTCCTCAGAACCGGCTGCCCCTTCTTCTCCGATGAAGATCTGGAGCAACCAAAACCACCCGTCAACTTCTTCTCTGTTTCCGGGAAAAACAGAGAAACGAGAACCCTCTTCTTCTTCTGCGATCGTGTGGCCCAGTAGAGATCAACCCTGATCTCTCCTGTTCCCCGTTGATCTTCCACGCACAATCAATCGCTCTGATACCACTTGTTGTGCGCGTGTGTGCAAACGCAACCAAGATCAAACAATCACCACACAAGAAGACAAGAAGATTTACGTGGTTCGGCAAAGATGCCTACGTCCACGGGAAACCAATTTCCACTAGGTTCTCCTCCAATCTGTGAAACCACAGCCTTGGAATCTCAGCCTCTCTGACTGACTGCTCTAGGGTTACAGATTACATCTCATATATATAACCAGTACATCCTTATCCCCCAAGAACTCTATCTCAAGAAAAAGGAAAGTCCTAACCCATTAGAAAACTACTATTTAGCAAAATAGGAAATTCCTAATACATTAGGAAACCACCCCAGATTTGAACCCAATCATGGTCTGGACCCACATGGCCAACACATTCTTCTCTTTCTTCATTACAACTTGCCGTTTGATCACTTTTTCATTCGCCAAATTACTAATGACATAAGTAAACTCATCTTCATCTTCCTTTAGAAGACTTGGAACAAATGACATGCTCGTTCATTACTCATCTTGAAACTTGTAAAATATCTTCCATGTAAATTTCTGCCATTTGATTCTCCATTAGCATAGGAATCTCCAATTTAGGCCTCCCATTACTACACTCAATAGTCCTCCTTCGACTCAAGATATCTTTGTCATGCTTGGCCTCTCTCAAAACGTAATATGAAATCAATTAATGTATTTTTGTATGACAGAGATTTCTTGACAAAAGCATTTAGACTTTCACTTCCTTGAATGGTCGAGCCACCTTCAAAGAATATATAATTTAGGTATGCAGGCACCCACTTCTCACAGATCTTATAAAATTCTTGTAAGCACTCATTTTCAACAATTCCAAAATGTTCCAATTATGTTTTTAAATTCAAATTCAACAAGTCTAGACTATCTGAGTTTTGAACGCACTTTCTTAGCTGTTCTATCAAATCACCATTATGAATTGCAATTCCACCTAAATTTTTTGATAAATTTTCCAAAATGTGACATAAGCAATATCTATGGCATGTATTTGGCATGACAAACTTAATGGTCTTTGTTATGGCCAAATCTTGATCGGTAATTATAACTTTTGGTGGACCTTCTACCATACCATCTAACCATTTCTTAAACAACCAAACAATTGTCTCAAACTTCTCATTAGGTAAAAGACCACATCCAAATACAATTGTTAGTTCATGATGATTGAAACCAACGAAAGCACCAAAAATTAACCCGTAGCAATTTGTATTATAAGTTGTATCAAATAAAACAACATCTCCAAAATGACCATATGATGATCGAAATTTATTGTCAGCCCATAAAAGACGTGTTATCATGTCCCCTTCATCTTTTTCCATGTTGTAAATGTAGGTTGATTTCTTTGTGATCTCTAAATTATGCAAATAACATTTGTGCATCAAGACCCCTTTTTTCTTCCCTTTCATCTCTGCGATGATTTTCATTATCTCTAAGAATGCATCCAACATTTTCAAGGCCTCCTACGGTAATCTCAAAGACCGCATTTGATCTGCGCTTGGGATATTAGCGAAGTCAAAGGGTTGTATCACTTTTTTCTTTGGTTCCGTCACCTAACGATGTGACCTCAACAAATACCTCTTACTAGGAGTGTTGTGGGCATGTGAATGTTCAAATACAAACTTAGACACTATTTATCAACCTGATTTTCCTTTCTCACTCTAAATTGAGCCATAAATCTTCTCTTGTTTACATACGATGTCTTTGAACTACACCAGACTCATTGGATCTTTTTTCATTTGTTTTACCTGCTTTGGAACAAACATAACGCTTCCAAGTTGGTTTCCCCATCTTTAGATTTGTTTGATTGTTTTCCTACACTAAAAATCAAATGCCGATTCTAGTGTATCAAACCACATCCCTGTATGGTGTCGTTTTGTCTTCTACCATCGGAACATGTTTTATAACTGCAAAAGGTGTATCGACATCCATCTTAAATGGTCCACAATTAATAACAAATAAAAAATTTTCACTATGATTTTATTTCACCACCAAACATAATTACTAGTCTAGAGTGTACTATTTGTGATATGAGTGAATACATGCATTCATATCAATGCTGGTTCAATGGGTATCATTTGCAAGAAAATTGTTTGTCAAAAAAAAAAAAAAACTTGAGAGACCACGGGATTCATGTTCTTTAACTAATTTATTAGAATTAGTTAACTAATCTACCATCACTTATGTAGAACAATGGCATGGTATTGAGAGAGTCAAAGGAAAAAAAGTTGAAAGAAAAATTAATAATAATATTATTGAAGACTATATGCACGGAGAGAGAATCATGACTGGGAGAAATCTCCAATGCTCCAAAAAAAAAAGCACATATTGGCCGTAGTCGGTAGAGACAAAGAGCCAGCAAAAGGAGGAAAAACTTGGTTATCCAAAAAAAAAAAAGAAAAAAGAAAAAAACCCTGATTCTCAAAATACTGAACATGCAGAGATGTTTTTGAAGTGGAACATGTAAAGATCTATAGAGAGAACCGTGCAAAAAAAATGTAGAGAGTACTTGGTCATGGATTTTAAAGATAGGTAGCAACAAAAAAATGCCCAAATGTTGCCCAATAAAAATAAAAATTGTGGAGGTGGAGTGAGAGAGAGCATAGCCAAGGGAAAAAGAAAAAAGAAAAAAAAAACCACCATGACCAAAAGAGAGACAAAGAAAAAAATTTAAAAGAAATGAGGAAAACCAAAGAAAAACCCTAACATTGTCGTGGGAGAAGGGTGGGGAGCATACTTGAGAAGCTAATATGCTCGATTTCTATTTCTCCTATTCTCTTTCTTCCTTCCTTTTCTCTCTGTTATTATTATTATTATTTTTGTCTCTGATTTGGTTCCCGCCGAAAGTGGGAGCGGGAGAAAGAGGAAAACATCCCTTTTTGTCTTGTCATTATAAGGCCTCTTAAGAACTTAAAAAAAACAAAGCCTCCAACAGTTAGAATTGCAAAGCATATACGGTGGATGGAGTTTCGGGCGGTCAGCATAGCATGAGCACTAGTGCTCAGCTGAGGGAGTCCCATTTATATATATATATATATATATATATTACGAGAGTATAAAAATGAAAAAGGAGAATCAGAGTAAAAAGGGAGTGGTGGGGTATGGGAGGAAAGGGAGCTATTGCGGAAAAACGAAAGGTGGAACTTTGAAAAGTAAGGGATAGACGTGAGTAGTTTCAATAAAGACATAAGGTAGGTCGTTTTCATGAGATACGTGAGAAGAAAGCTGGAAAGAGAAAAAACAAGAATAACTAATTGTAAAATCATAAGTGACAATCAAAATTAAAGCCAAATCCTTGGCTTTAATATATTATAATTGTAACCATAAATTTGTACTTCATATAATATTTAATAGTTATTTTTTATATGGAAAATAGTTATCCCTAGATTTTGATTAGATGAATCAGTGAAGAAAAATAGAGAAACAGCTCAATAGAATGTGTACTTTTTTCTAGATAAAATAACCTCTTGGACCAGTCTAGGACCTGGTTGACAATATCATTACCCATAATCCTTCAACAAAGATTAAGTTTGCTATTTTTATTTTCATTTAGAAGTTTTTTTTTTCAGTGTACATCTATCTCAAAATAAATAAATAAATAAATAAATTAGTGGCTAAAACTTGGTTATAGAATCAAGACACCGATGTTTTAGAAAACAAAATAACAATATTGTGGCCCATGTAATTAAAAAAAAACTATTTCTTAAGAGCAGCCAAAATTTTTAATTTTACTTGTTGAACTCCAAATACATATATTTTTGTGCACAAAACGGCTCAATTACAATCAGACCCTCCAAATAAATCCTCTCTAATACATTTGAAATACAAGTAATCTGCAAGAATAGTGATGCTCAATATCTTGAAATGGGTGTTCGTATAGGTTGTATTTCAAGTGTATTGGAGTAGACGTATTTAGAGGTTTTCGTTCGTGCACATAAAACTTGTGGATATCTGGGGATAATTTGTCCAAAAAAAAAAAGGTATGACAACTATTGCATCATTTCTTTCTTTTTTTTTCATTAATTTATCTGTTCAAGGTTTAGGGATAATTATTCTCATAAAATCCCTATTTCATAATATACCAAATTAATGATGAGCATTAAGATAATTAGTTTCATATCTTAAATGTTCATGGATTTTTGAGAAATTAGTGATAAAAGGTTTGAAACATACAAACATATAAAAACCATTAGATGTACTTATGTACTCGTGAGAAATGGCGATTTTGACAATTATGGTAGTGTGTTCAACATGGAACATTTACATATATAAAACTCATTTTCTCATCTTATGCATAAATGGCAAACAACCCCTTGTATTATTTTTGCTTTACATGGGATTCAAACTTTGGCAATTAGACACTTTGATTCTTGGGGCTTTTTCTGAAAAAAAAAATCCTCTTAGACTCTTTGTGGAACAAGGACCCATTAGATTTTTTTGGCCTGGAGTGGTCCGCTGGGTCCTTTTTTTATTTTTTTTAAATGTTATTAATGAGCAACGATACCTATACTCAAGCACAATATAAATCCATGAAATTCTTTTCCCATTCCTTCTTCCTCTTCCTCTTATGTTACATGTTAGGGATTGAATTGGTTTTGTATACCTAAAATAGACCTAAGGTTGAGTTTGTAAAAATGTTCTCACCTCTTCACTTTTCTTGGCCATTTTCATTTGTTGGTCCTCAAAACCTCTTTAGGCTTTAGTACTTCACATGCCCTCTTGCCTCTTGAGATGATGGCCATGGGGCTTCTTGAAAATGCTAGCCCTCTGATACTCTTTGAGGCGATCTACTAGTTAGAATATGCTGATGCAGTGGCTGATAGTGATCTCGCTTCTTCACTTTTTATCCAATGATCTATATTGGACGTATTTATTTGCATTCACTTAACTTATTATTTTCACTAGCAAAACTTTAATGACAATGATAATTGGGTGGAGATCGGTTTCGAGATGCATAACACCTCTTCACAACCCATAACCAACCTAGGTTCTTTGTCATCTGGGGTCTCTGTTACGGAGGAGTGAAGATCTGGAGAACTTGATTTGAAGATGAAATCTTTGTTGTTGTTGTTGTTTGATTCTTTGAGGGAGAATATGTGTTTGATGAAGCTGTTACAACAATTATGGATTAATCTGTCGACAAATCATGAAAGAAATGCATTTTCTGATTGTTCTTTTTTCATTTTTGCTACATATCTTCTCTCAAGATCCCCTTTTTCCACTGGAAACATGGTTTTTCTTTGATTCGTTTCATCTTCTATTTCACAATTCTAAATGTTAAAAATTCATCTTCATGCATTTTCTTGATCCATTTTTTAGAAGGAAATGTTCTCAAAAATCAGTTTTTTAGAACAAAAAGAGAAATGTGTTTAGAATCATAAGCTCTTTGGAAAAGGCAAAGAGGATTTGGGAGTTGGGATGAGGGGAGGAGGCAAGGACCTTCCTATCACTGAGGAAGGGGGAGAAGAGATGAGAAAGAGGAGGAAGTAATGGGAAAAGAGTTTCATGTGAGGATGCATATTGCGCATGAGTATAGATATCGATGTCTATGTATAATATTAAAAAAATCCAAAAAGAGCCCAGGGGACCACTCTGGGCTATAAAAATCTCATGGGTCTTTTTTGTTCCACAAATAATATGAGGGGATTTTTTCGGAAAAACCAAGCACATTTGGTAAATAGAGACAATCCTCAGTCCAGAGGATTCCTCTTACATTCTAGGAACCATAACTGTAATCCACATTTGGCACACAAAAGGGATTTGTGCATTTATATATAAGAGATCCAATGGTCACGAGTATTTTGAAATTTTCTCAAAATCCATAATGAATCAAGCACTAAAATTTAAACCCCTAATAGCTTTTGGCCTACTGCAGATGATGGACGGTTAGGATTTTCATTGTGTGTCCCACAAAAATTTTAAAAATCATTTTTAGTGTGGACTTCTTTTTATAAATATCTCAAAATATATGATGAATGAATGGTTGAATATTCATCTAATAGCCATTTTGGACCTTTTAAAATCAATTCACGGTTCAGATTGTAGTTATGGCTCCAATAAGTTAGGTTTCAAAAACAAAAGTATCCTCTAAATGACTCCTTGACACTATTCATTCGAAACAGTTAAACCTCTTAATGCCTTGGCACTCTTATTCTGCAACAATGTATGTTTATTCGAAAATTTAATCTGTACATAATAAACAATAATAATTTCTTTCGTTAATTTTTTACTAACCATAATGAATAAAGCAGCCAAATTTGACCTCATATCTCTTTTAGGCCTTTTGAAGATACTGAATGGTTTGAATCTTACAAAAGTGGCACAGAGAAATCCAAATATTATGATCAATGGTACGGGTTCTTTTTTTTTATAGAAAATATCTCAAAATATATGAAAAATCAATGGCTGATATTTGACTTTATAGCCGTTTGGGATCTTTTGCACATGATAAATAATTTGTATCTTGACTTTAAGACCCATAAGATAGGTTCCTGCAACAAAAACGGCTAACCCCAAAAGTACCATATATCTCACTGTTCTTGTTGTGTACTGCCGCCTTTTGCACCTGTGAGGAGAGAGAAAATCTTATCGGGGAAGGTGGAGACCAAGGATTCATCTATACCTAGGAGTCTTGAAGGGTTGGGAGGATTGCGATAATCTTCTCTAGATTTTCCTCTTTAACCTAACTTGAATTTTCCTCGCAAGAGAGGAAAACCAAAAGGGATTCCTCTTGGAGGATGTAACCCAAATGTGCCCTTAGATTCTTTTTGCTTTAGATAGAATTCAAACTTTAGCAAGATACACATTACACACAGTAATCAGCTGAACAACAACCATGGACTGTAATTTCTTAATTAAGAAAATTTTGGCACTCATTAGGCTTAACGGCAAAGATTCAAACATTGAAGCCATCAAAGCATGTCATTTGGCACCCCTAAGAATGGACGAGGCCTCCATCAAGATGGATGACAAACTTATTAATAGCAGTTTTTTTCATAGCTACTGTACGTTAAAAATGTTGGATTATCAATCAGACCGTTAACAAAAGTGGGACCCCAAGTCAAAAAAGGCATGGACCAAAAGTTCTGCCAAATTATTTTTCAAGAAAAAAAATTCCCCCCTAAAATGTAATGCCAATGCACTAATGGAGGCTGATTGGCACCTTAGTCTCACACAAATCCACATGAATCAATTCCTGGGCATGTAGGTTGGACAACAAAATCTACTCATAAGTTTTACGTAAAGACACATTTTATATAGGGGAATATTCATGTGCATATGTCCCTCACCATTTTTTTCATGAAAACTTTAGGTGGGACCCACTGTATGGTCCATCCAAATGAACCACACACACGACCCCCTTAAATTAAACCTGTTCACCAATTTTTGGTCAAATCCGAATTTATTGAACAATTGGATCGACTATGCACCCATTTGAATGGAATGAATTTATGGGTCATGGATGAAGGGATTAGGAACATGTAATTGGGGCCAAACTTGGTATTTAGGATGGTCCTACATGGATCTTTCTATCTACCCCGGTCTCATCCGTTCATGAGGTCCACCATGGACGCCACAGAGGAGTATGCATGGTCCCTTGGTGAGGGACATATACACATGAATATCCCCTATATATATGGGGAATATTTATGTGTATATGTCCCTCACCATTCTTTTCGTGAAAACTCTAGGTAGAGCCCATTGTATGGTCTATCCAAATGGATTACACACAAGACCCCCTTGAATTGAACACATTTTCCAATTTTTGGTCAAATCTAAATTTATTGGACCGTTGGATCGACTATGCACCCATTCGAATGGAATGGATTTGTGGGTCGTGGATGAAGGGGTTAGGGACATGTGATTGGAGTCAAACTTGATATGTTGGGTGGTCCCGCGTGGATCCTTCCATCCCCCCAGTTTCATCCCATGATGGGGTCCACCATGAGCCCACAGAGGAGTATGGACGGTCCCTTGGTGAAGGACTTATGCACATGAATATTCTGTGAAAACTGTTCCCACTCACCTATCGTGAGAACTTTTTATAGGGCCCAGTTATAGATTCCATTTGAAGATGGGACCAGGGGGATAGAAAGATCTATGTGGGACCATCCCAATATCAAGTTTGGCCCCAATAACATATTCCTAACTCCTGCATTTGTGGCCCACAAATCCACTCCATTCGGATTGATGCACAGTCAATCCAATAGTCCAATAAATTCGGATAAGTTAATATGTGAGGTGGTCTCACATAGATCTTTTCAACTCCTTTAGTTCCATCCCCCAATGGGACCCACAAGTGAGCCCCATAAAAAGTGCAAAGCCTATATATATATTAAAGCTACAAGAATGAAGGCCTGTGAAGAGTGCTACATCAACACCCCTTATTTTTCTTTTTTCCTAGAACGCCATCTCAGCATCCCAACTTTCCACCTAAAATCTTTTTCATTGATAGCATTAGATTAGATAAGATCTCGTTAGAGATACCTCCTGCTTTTTCAAACACACCCCTCTGTCTCTATCTCTTTCTATCTCTCCCCTCATCCAAAACCAAACTCCAGAAGCCAGAAAAAAAAATTTTGTATCGATGATGAGGGAGAGGATTGGTGAAGGTCGTGTACGAGGGATGGATGGTCCGATATGGACGGAGGAAGATCGGGCATTTTTTCATCCATATGCGCTATTTCGTCCTCGAGCTGTGGCTGCTTGCTTATTACAAGAGGACGCCGCAGGATAACATGGTGAGCTTTCTCTTGGTTTTACTGGAAAAGAAGAAGATGATGATGAATCTTAATCCTTGCGAGTATCTAGGGTTTTATCTTGATTATAGTAGGATCCAGGGAAGAAGATGAGGAAAAGAAGGCAATGCAGAGGAAGAGAGAGAATAACTGAAACGAGAAGAGGAAGGGCAACAAAACAGAGAAGCAGATGATCGCAGGGGTGACACGAGGAGGAAGAAAGGAAAAGAGAAGGAGAAAATCAGAAATAGAGGGGAGGAGAACAAAAGAATGGAGAGGCAGTGACAGCAAGGAAATGCAGAATCAGGGGAAGAAGAAGACAGAACAAGAAGATGAAGAGAGATGAAGTAGAGACAAAGAAGAGAAAGAGAGGGAGGAGCTCGACGCGGTGAAGGGAGGAGAGCAGCGATGAGAAGAGGAGAAAGAACAGAAAAGAAGAAAACAAAACAAGAAGATAAGAGAGAGAGACCAGAGAAGTTATAGGGAGAGTCAACTGGTGAAGATCGGTGACTGGGTTCGGTTTAGAAAAGAAAGTGGACCAGCAGAAGAGAAAGAAAAGAAGGAAAAGAATAAGAGTTGCAGAGCTGCAGTTACTGTGAGAAGACTGAGAATGGAGAAGAAGGGACAAGAAGAAAAATAGTGGAAGAAAAAAAAACAGAGAAAACAGGTAGAGATACTAATCATTCTGGGACAGCAAGCCTGAGAAGCAGCATTGCTTTCTTGATTTTGTCCACAGCTGCTTGCAGTGTAGTAAGAGATGCTGCATAGGAGATCCTAACGCAGTTGTCGTCTCCAAATGCATCTCCAGGGACAAGTGCAAACTGTGAACTCAACCCACAAAATTTGGTTTATGTTGACTGTTCAAGTTCACTGTTCATTCAAAAAGTAAAAGACAAGTAAATCAAAAGAATGTTGCGTTTCTTACCTGTACCTAATCCAGCAAATACCAGCAAAGAGATTCAGAGTCTTTGACAATGCCAAACCCATCAACCTCTGATCCATAATAGGAGCTGAAATCAAGAAAGTAGAAGGCCCCCTGCATATTCAACAGATTTAGGTTGAGTTTCAACTTTCAAAGCAGGGATTATAAGGGGAATGGAGCCATTGGTACCTGAGGCACTAATATCTTGACACCCTCCAACTCTTTAAAGCTTTTAACTAGGAAGTCACTTCGTTCCCGGAATGCCTTTACCATGGTTGCGACCGCTACACCTCCAGCATGTTAGGTTTATGTCTTGTATTCCGGTTTAGCCGGATGAGTCCACTGGGTTAGCCAGGGACTGGTTTAAGGTCAAGGGTATTTTGGTAATTATACCGGGGCTTTCTTGGTGGCCAAGAAAGCGGAGATTATATATTGTATAGTCTGTAACCCTAGACCTTGCAGCAGCGGCGACGGCATTAGTTGCCCGTGGTGCTCCTACACCACGTAGGAGAGATGAGGTGAGAGTGTGGGAATCTCTTGTATGCTTTACTTGTCATAGTGAAGATGTTCGTTCTCCTGTGCCCGTGGATGTAGCCCGGTTTGGGTGAACCACATAAATCTCGGTGTCTCTTCTTGTGTGGCTTGTTCGTGTTTGATCTTGTGATTCCGTGAATGCGCACAACGGGTGATTGTTCAGAAAATCACAACAATTGGTATCAGAGCCAAGGTTGGTATTCCTTAGGTTTCTGAGCGAGGTGGAGATCGCTCAGTGGCTTGGAGGTTGTGCGCATGAAGATTAACTGAGATCAGGTTCGTGATTTCTGGTTAGGCCACCATCGGAGAAGAAGAAGACGAGATTGGGTTCTCCGGTCTCGCTGAGATCGGAGGAAAAAGAATTCACATGTTTCGTTCAGATCTTGGAGTTACCGCTGTGGTTGTGATCGAATATTGTTGGGTTCGGATCTGTTTTCGTCGTGGAAACAGGAGATCTGGTTTTCCAGATCTGAGAAGGAGAAGACCAGAGCACGTTGATCACAGATGGGCCGCAGGAGAAAAATAGATTTCCCAGAGAAATCGGTTAGGAGAAGGTCGAAGAGGGTCTTGTTCTCCGGGTAAATCGGAGAAGATAAGATCAGATCCGAAGTTCTCGCGATTCAGATCCGAAGTTCTCGCAGCATGGATAGAGATCACAAGGTGGGCTAGGCGGTTATTGGCAAAAGGAGAGCAGAGATCTCTGTTGCAGTGCACGAATCAGAGAGAAGAAATCGGCCGTGCTTCTTAGATCGCCGATCCACCAGTTGATCGGAAGTGGGCCATCGTTGTGCACGGACGTTCTGGGAACAGAAAACAGAGGATTTGAACTCTTCCTTGCTTCAGATCAGAAATGAGACAAGAATCCGGCTTGGATTTGGTGAGGTCCCTGCAGATCTCAAGTGGGCCACGATCGACCGGAAAGAAAAAAAAAAAAAAAAAAGGGAGATCTTGGTTACAGCAGATCATCGCTGCCGCTGCCGCCTGAGGAGAACGCAGTTGCCTTCTCCTGTCCCTAATATCTTCGTCGCCGTCGCCTGGTCAGTCGAACACACCGAGCGGACATCGCCCTTTTTTTCTGTTCTTTCCCTCCTCTGGTTTGTAGCAAAACGAAAGACCGAAGAAATCTCTGGAAAGAAGACAAACATGAGGCGTTTAAAAGAGCTGACGTGTTGTTCAGGTGGAGAAAAAGCAAAAGTAAGAAAAAGTGTATGGTGCTCTAAAGCACCACCATATTTTGTGCTCCTTCAAGCTTAGTCTTTGGGCTAGGTCACGTTCAGGTGAACCCGACCCGGGTCCGCTCCAGAAGCCCAGCAGACAGCGCAGAGTGACGTCAGCAACGGTCAAAGGCTAGATTTGACCAGTTTCAACGGCTGAAATTGTTTCTGCGATATCTTGATCGTCCGATGTCCGATCGGAGATCCATTTGCGCCTACGGACTCGTTTCGAGCAGATCTACGCAGTGGAAGAGGTTGATTGGCTGTTTGACAGTCAAGGAGGAGGTTTGATCGATTGGAGCGTAGAAACTTGTTTCTACGTTATCGGAGCCATCCTGAGTCGGATTTTAGATCCGTTTCTTCCAGCGTGCTCGTGGTGACGAGATCTATAGTTTGATGCAGAAATTTGGAGGAGATCTGAACAGATGTGGATTGAGGCTTGAATCGGGTCTACTCGACCTGGTTGTTGTTGCAAACCCAATAATAGGAGTCGCCGGCCTAGTTGCAAAGGGTTTGCTGATTCAAACGAAGTTGTTCGTTTGGGGTTCACATGATCGCATGCGATGATATTCATCTTGCCAGAGCCAAGCCGGAAAAGCAGCAAGGAGGAGCTGATGTATCAGCAGTTGATCGGAGGCCCAGTTAAATGGAGTTTTTGACTGCTCGGAGGTAGAGGTTGTTCTGCAATGGAGTCATCTGGACTTGTATTCCCGATCTGTTTGCTTGCATGCTGGTGGCGATTGGATCTTCACAGGGATGTTGAAGATGGGGGCAAGATGGTGAGTGATTCAGATATTACTCAGATTCGTCAATGGTTTCGAGCTTCTAGTTCGAGGTGGAGTTTGACGAGGGTATGAACTTTGCTCAAAGTTCATGTGCTGGTTCAACATGTCAAAGTGTTAAAGAAGACTGCATCCCTGGTGCAGTAACGTGCCATTCAGCAGGGTACGTGAAGACATTACCGGTTTCATCTCCTAGTAGCTCGAGTTGTACGGAGTTGTACGGAATTCAAGCCAAGGTGGAGATTGTTAGGTTTATGTCTTGTATTCCGGTTTAGCCGGATGAGTCCACTGGGTTAGCCAGGGACTGGTTTAAGGTCAAGGGTATTTTGGTAATTGTACCGGGGCTTTCTTGGTGGCCAAGAAAGCGGAGATTATATATTGTATAGTCTGTAACCCTAGACCTTGCAGCAGCGGCGGCGGCATTAGTTGCCCGTGGTGCTCCCACACCACGTAGGAGAAATGAGGTGAGAGTGTGGGAATCTCTTGTATGCTTTACTTGTCATAGTGAAGATGTTCGTCCTCCTGTGCCCGTGGATGTAGCCCGGTTTGGGTGAACCACGTAAATCTCGGTGTCTCTTCTTGTGGTTGGTTAATTGTTAATCTTATGATTCCGCGAATGCGCACAACGGTGAATGCCATATTCACAACACAGCATACCCCAATCCTAAAGCTGCAAGTCCTGCTTCCTGGGAAATGCTGCTAGCACCAGATGTAGACTGAAATTACACCAGTGATGCAGTTAGCTACAGCTATATTTTCTGAAACTAGGTTCGCCAATGTAGATTTAACTCAACGGCAGAGGAGTAGAAAGAAAGAATGGAAGAAGAAGGAAAACAAGAAGGATAAGAACTAAGAAGAGGAGAGGAAGAAGATGGGTTCTGTGTGAACCAATTGATCAAGTGGAGGTTTAGCACGTTGTTGATGATGCACAAGCAAAGCATGGAAGGATGGCATGAATAAAAAAAACCATAGAAGGACATAATACAAATTAGGAAACCAAACAAAGAAGATAAAGAAACAGAAGTGGAGTTGAAATGGATCATCGGTGTGGGTTTGTGTGCAATGGTTGTTTGGTTGGGACGATGAGAGAGGAAGGAAGAAAATAAGATGGGTTGTGTGTGTTGGCCATGAGATGAATGGATTCCGCTTGTCAAGTGGGTTGGCGTATGGTGCGGGCTTTTGAACGATGTTTGGCTGGCTGGATTCCCAGGATTGAAGATGATGTGGAGATAAAAGATGAGAGAGGACGTGGTAGTTGAGATCTCGGGTTGCCTAGCTCCTGTTTGGGCGAGGAAGATAAAAAAGGAAAAGAAAAGAATAAGATGGAACAGTAGAGATAAAAAACAGCAACAAGCAGGGGAAGAAAAAGAAAGAAGAACAAGAGAGAGCAAGGAAGAAGAGAAGAAGAAAACAAAGAAGGGGGTGAGGTGCTCAGTGATCTGGGTTTGGTTTGGTTCTAGAGAGAGAGAGAGAGAGAGAGAGAGAGAGAGAGATCGGATGAAGAAAAAACAAAAGAAAGAGAGGAAGAAGACAATGCAAGTGGGCTAGGTTATCGGGTTAAGTGGGTTCGTTTGCTTTGAGTATGAGAATCTTTTCGAGCATAATTAGGTTCCGATCAAGACCCTTGTGATCGATGGAAATTGCACGGTGGAAGATCGAGGCTTAAAGATGCACCACGGACATGTGAGAGTTTTTGTTTTTTTTAGTTGATACTGTATTTTGAATAGGCCACCCTTTTTCACAGGATTCTTATAATGCTGATTTGAAGTTTGAACATCGTCCTGCAAGTTGATGATTTTGAAATATTTATCATGTGATTGTTTAGAGTAAGTTTTGTACATTATTTTTCTTTCATCATTGTATGTTTCATTTAAAATAAATACTATTTGAATCTTTTAATGAATCCATAAATTTATGTTTTGTGATTTACTAATTGGGCATTTTGTATTCAATTCCAATATGTATCTGTAATTCTGTATTTATCCAACTTGGATATGTCGCATTGAATCTTCAAAAGGATAGCATAGTTTAGTACAGATATTTTTTGCATGAAGCTTAAAAAAATCCTTTTTGTGCTTCTTTAAGTATCACAAATGGCTTTTTTTTATTCTCCCTCAAGTTTTTCATACAATGATAAAATTTGGTTAGAGAGACCTTTTATCTAATTCCTATTCCATAACCCCAAATATTATCTACAGAGACGTCACTCAAGAAAGTTCTTTCAATCTTTCATCTAAAATCTTCCAAACTTAAATTAAGAAAAAGTCAAAGCAATCAAACAAGTGGATTTTCAAATCGAAGTACATGCATTGGTGTAAGTTTTAAGTAACCAATCATCCAAGATAGGGCCTATGATAATTGGTTCCTAGCAGAAGAAGATCAAGTATATATAGATTTGTTGGGATCTTTTCTTCTGGATTTTCATTTAAAAAATAGAGATACTATATTTAATAGATTTAATAATCCAGCATGATTCAATTTCTTTCATTTCTCTTTATAATAAATTTATATTTAGATTTATTTTTATTAATTATACTTAAAAGTTTAAATTTTTAATAAATCTTCAATTTAAACATAGATGCTTTTCCACATTGAAGAGTTAAAGGTTTTATTTACTAAGAGGTATAATTTTACTTTATTTTGCACTTTATCATACTGTTTTTTCTTTTTTATTTTACTTTTTTCTTTTGTGCTATGTTTTTTTTTTTAGTCAATGCACCAATTGCTGGAGATCCAAGAGATATAATTGTTGATATTTGTCTAAGATTCATAAATTGGCTTTTGTTACTATTGGACTGGATCCAATTGACTACAAGGAGATGCTCCAAAGAATGATGGCGGTTTGTTTTGTCACCTTACTTTTTTATGGAAAGTTGAAAACTAAATAAAGGATTAATTACTATTTTTTTCTATTTTTTTTTTTTTGGAACTCATCTAAGTTATACTAACACCGCATATTATGTCCCTAATAGATTGAGCTCCAATGGGATATAGTTTTTCTTATCTTTTCCTTTTTCCTTTTTCTTTTATTATTATTTTTGTTTTGGGCCTGGGCTTAGCACGGGCCTCTGTTAATATATATATTTATGAAACTGCGATTTACAGTAGCAAAATATTTGAGATTCACAATTTATGAGCTATTTTAGTTATTTAACCCGGGCTAAGAATCAATCATACCCTGGGATCGATCAATGTAGGCTCTCGATCTGGATTTTTAAGCTCTAGTCTACAAGCCGTAGCATTATCTCAATCTATATTGAATATTGAGTACCACTTCTTTTGAACAGTTATACCATATCAATGCCATCGTGTCGTTAACCTGAACTTTGTCTAAATGTTTAGCTACATGGACATTAACCATCACATTCAAAGACAGTAAGCAGTCCACAGACACGTGTCTTGTTCATGAAATTAAGCCAAAGATTTAAGCTAGACCTACTAGATCATAATGTCTACAGTCAAAATTGTTTATGGAACATACTAACTCTAATGAATGCATGGATCTACATGAAAGGACGGCATTCACAAAAGCACCAATGTAAAGAATGAATGAACAAAGAGAAGGCATGTGAATAAACCCACAGAGAGAACTGGACGGTGTATCTACAAGAAAAGAATTGGAAGGAACCTAAAAAAAAAAAAAAAAAATTTAGTTTCTTAGCCCCACTGCATCAAGACCTCAAGAGTACTGCTCCATTAACTGCCAAAGCAAACTTCTGCGGAAGGGATCAGCAACAATATCAAAGCCATCTTGACTCAAAATATGGAACAGAATGTTTTTAGTAGATAATCAAGTAAACATAACCCTCCCCATAGCAATAGTAATGCATTAACCTATTATGAGAGAGATCGTGAGGGAATTTTTCCTAATACTTCCTAATCTAGCAGGGAAAAAATCCATGGCCCAAATCTGCGTGCTGAGAATGAAATAACAGCATGTTTCACAGTTTTGGAACAAGAAGGCTGCTTGGCCATTAAACTAAGAACCAAACCAAATGTTTGTATGTGCCACATCATTTCATATAACCTCGAAAGGGGGGAACAAAGAAACAACCAGCAGAGGACATAGCTCACACTTGTTTCATGCACAAATTTGGCCCACCAATGATCAATCCAACCCACTGAGTGCCCCACATTTATTGCCCAACCTGAATTGACCCTGATCAGTGATCATCTACAGTTGGGTTTATTATAAAAAAACGCAAAACCAATTAAACTTCTAGGTGCAGAAATCAAGGACCCTGTCCCCAATGCACAACTTTTTTTTATTTATATCCAACCAGGAAGGCCACACAAGTTGTCCCCTTGGGCATGTTTGGCAAAGGGGTATGGTGACGTAGAGTGAAGTTAAATTTTGAAAATTCAAATTTTTCCCTTCTTCTTTTAAAAAATTCAAATTTTCCTCAACTTTTTTTAAAAAAAGTCAAAAAATTATCACTAAATTACAAAAAAATCTCTACTTTTTATACAAAAAGTCAAAAAGATTTCATATCAAACAACTAAAAACAAAAAGTTATTGTAAACCAATCATATATTATTCTTTCTTAATTTTAGGTTTACTCTACCTTACTTTACCTTACCCCTCTCCTAAACATGCCCTTATGAAAGTCCATATGGAATATCCCCTGGCCTTATTTCATACACCAATAAAATAATAATAATAATAATAAAACACACACACACACAAAAGAGGTTCCCTCAAGCATAAGAAAATTATATGCTTGTTTAAAACATCTGTAATATATTACTATAGCAAAAAAAATTAAAAATAAAATAAAATAAAAAAGGAAGAACTTCAGTATATTAAGTTTGACTAAAGCAAACATCCCATAGAAAGACAAACAAAACTAAAAGAATGTGAATTTAGTGAAGATTCATAAAAGAGGAGGATGGAGATCGAGAAAGAATTATCACATTCTCCAGAAAGGAGATTATTTGATGATCACTCGTGGATCTTCACCTCTACAATCATACACGTTAGCCTTTGATAAAAAAAAAGGCACTGCTTAGAAATCTAAGGGTTCAAATAACAAAAAAACAGGGGGTTCTTAATCTATATTGAATTTCTAGGATGTCATAAGCAATGGATGAACATGCGTACAGATAAATCTACAACAGAACAACAAATAATATCCTGTTTGATAGAAATGATTATTCATCCTTCACTGGTAAATTAAATCTTACGAATCTGATGGTCCCTCTCAAGATCTCCAAGTTAGACCCCTTTACTCCCCCCCTCGTTACATACTTTCAACAAAAAACCCCTGAATTCAATATGAATCAGCGAACAAGCCCAAAATTATCATGAAAGTAGGAACCTGTACATAGAGGATATCCCTTTGGTGCCTAGCATTACTGCATATAAAAAAAATTTAGACAACTAGAATTGAAAGCACAATCACTAGTCACCACCAAGCCCTCTATTGAGTTCCAGAAGCTACATTGTAAACTACAATGAATATCTGGCCTCCCAGCTGGTTTTTCAAAAAAATTTCTGGTGACTAGACCAACTTAATTAGATCATTTAAACAAATTGTCAGGAAATTAAAGAGTTTTTTAATTTCTTGGACAATGATAGGAGGAAAATCAAAAGGCAAAAGGGGAAAAGGACAGAGACCCTTGAGACTCCAAGGATGGTGGCATTTGTCCAAACAAGAAGAGGGCTTTAAGCATTTGTAATGGACTTAGAGTCCTGTTATGATTACAGCAACTGTTCCAAAATGCAAAAAATAATCATAGTAGTACAAGTAGAAAGTAATCACTTTGAACTTACAGAAAGTGTTGTGAGAAGTGTTAATATGACGAT
Organism: Sextonia rubra; assembly: GCA_037013555.1. Taxonomy (NCBI): domain Eukaryota; kingdom Viridiplantae; phylum Streptophyta; class Magnoliopsida; order Laurales; family Lauraceae; genus Sextonia; species Sextonia rubra. The sequence goes on from JASUAD010000011.1 coordinate 17,968,003, forward strand.
GAAGGCTAATTTCAATACTATATGCTTAAGACAAAATTTGTCTCCACTTTGGTGCTCACGGTGTACAAATGTTTGTCTCTCAGGATACAATGATCGATGCAACACAGAAGCAGCACTTTAATCTGTGTTGCCCGCTAAACAGAATTGCATTGTTTCTCTTTCAAACAGATAGTAAATGCTAAAGAAATTCGATGCACAAATGCAGAAACGAAATTGTGTTAAATAGATGAATTGGTGACTGTTCTTTAGAGTCAATAATCTGTGTTGAGTCTGTTGGACCAGTTCAGTGGACAAGATGCAACAGTTGACTGTGTTTGTTAACAGAGGAGATACTATTGTTGGAAATTAGACACAGCTGTTAGTAAAAGTATTTTCTTCAAAAAGATATAATTGGGAAGCCATCTACACGGAGGGCCATGACCCAACCCGATTTGCTCCAACCTGCCCGTCGGCCGATTAGTGGGACGGACAACGGTAACAACGCGCGCGTGTTGGTAGTGTTGTCATGTAAGACATCCCTCCAGGATAAAATATGAGTTCCCCTTGGGCCAAATCTTATAAACAAACTAAAGGTATATAAATACATATACATCTTTAGTAAACTAGCAATGTGGGACTTTCTCTTTTCATTACCAACACAAGTAACTTCAACTAGTCACTTTTGGAGCTAATTTCTCCTTCACTTTTTAAATGGTTTTTAACTAAACAATGGTTTGTTATTATTCTTCCAATGTAGGAGAACACATTAATACTTGGACCTGCCTCAAAAGATGTATGAGACCCATACTTATTATGATCCAAAGTTGCCCAAAAACCAAAGTTAGAGCCCATTTTTCCAACATCCCCCACATGAATGCAAATTGGCTGTATTATAATGCAGATAATTATCTTGACACAAAAGAGAGAGAGAGAGAGAGAGAGAGAGAGTAAAGCTAGAAAGGTACTGTATAGGGAAAGATAGCTTTTGGCCTTGAATCTTCTTTTATGAAATTCTATCAGATTTACTTACTAATCGGTGAACATGATGTTTCTGAACTGTTCAACGTTCTTGTAAACCAAGACAATAAAATTCATTTAGTTATTTTCTTGACATAGTTTGTTCTCATAATTATGTTCATTTTGGCCTTGAACATACCTGGTTTTCATAAGTGCTTTAGAGAATTCAAGAGTAGAAATTCCCATAGAAGTGGCCCCTTCACACTCATATAGGTGACCTTTTATTAAAAGTATCATATTATACCCCACTTGGATTTCAAAGTTATAAGAATCATTAAAAGCATAGCTTATCCTAAGCAATGCTACAGGCATCATTGTGTCATCATAGGAATGGGAAAGGGAAATTGTTTCTGCAGTGATTCTACTAAGTCACACACAACTTAGTTGTCCCATTGAACCTAGATCTTGAGATATCTAGTCAGCTAGGTTGGATTGCCATTATGTCGACTTTTAAGTGATATGTTTCAAACCCATTTCCCTCGATGAGTTGTATACTAGCTTTTTGGTCAAACCATTTGTCAATGGATCTGCAATATTCTCTTTTGACTGTATATAATCAATGGATATGATTCCGTTTGAGAGTAACTGCTGTACGGTGTTGTGTCTATGATGTATATATAGAGATTTTCCATTGTACATCTTACTTTGTGCTATACCAATTGCAGATTGATTGTCACAATGTATACATATTGCAGGCACTGGTTTCGACCACATAAGAATATCCTTTAAAAAATTATGAAGCCACTCTGCTTCCTATCCTGCTTTATCTAAAGCAATGAATTTTGATTCTATGGTGGACCTAGCAACGTATGTTTGTTTAGTTAACTTTCATGATACAGCTCCACCTCTAAGTGTAAACATAAATCCACTTATAGATTTTAAATCTTTTATATCAAATATCCAGCTTGCATTATTATAGCTCTCCAGTACAGTTGGATATTTCGTATAGTGTAGTCCATAGTTAAGGGTGTATCTCAGATATCGGATAACCCTAACTATCGCTTTCCAATGATCTGCCCCTGAGTTATTTGTGAATCTACTTAGTTTGCCAACTGTATGTGCTATGTTTGGACGAGTACGATTCATGATGTACATTAGACTCCTGAGTATACGAGAATATTCTAATTAGGATATTCTTTCACCAGTGTTTTTAGATAGATGAAGATTTATATCTACTAGTGTTTTAGTTGGACTGCTATCATATTTATCAAAATTTTTAAGTACCTGTTTGATATAGTGTAACTGAGATAGCATATAACCATCAAATGATTTAGAAACTTTCATTCCTAGTATAACATTTGCAACTCCTAGATCTTTCATTCCAAATATTTATTCAACATTTTCTGAGTAGATTTAACTATGTCAATATTACTCCCAAGAATAAGCATATAATCCACGTATAAACATATTATGACATAGCCATGTGTTGTATTTTTTTACATACACTACATTTATCACGTTCATTGATTCTATACCCATTGAACATCATTACCTTATCAAACTTTTTATACCATTGCTTTAGTGCTTGTTTTAAATCATAAAGAGATTTAATAAGCCGACACACCTTCTTTTCTTAACCAGGAACAATAAACCCTTCTGGTTGTTCCATATAAATCTCCTCATCTAATTTGCCATTTAAGAAAGCTGTTTTAACATCTATTTGATGTATTTCAAGGTTGTACAAAGCTACAATAGCTATTAGCATACGTATGGATGTTATTTGCAAAACTGGCAAATATGTATCGAAGTAATTCACACCTTCTGTTTGCTTATAGCTTTTAACAACAAGTTTAGCTTCATATTAATTAGTTGATCCATTTGTTTTCATCTTTTTATTGAATATCCACTTGTATCCAAGAGATTTATAACCAGATGGAAGATCCACTAGTTCCCATGTATGATTTTATAAGATAGATTCTACTTCACGATTTATCTCCTCTTTTTATTAAAGAGCTGACGGTGAAGACATTGCTTCCTTGAAACTTTGAAGCTCATTTTTTAACAAATATATCAGAAAATCTGGGCCAAAGGATGTTGCTGTCCTTGTCCTTTTACTACGTTTAGGTTCAGCTCCTTCGATTGCATATGCATGCTCTTTATCATTACTAACCGTAGTATTATAAGTTCTTTTAACTTATCTCTTGAGTTGGTTTGCATGGACAAATATTTTCAAAAAATGATGCATTTCTTAATTCAAAGATTGTGTTAACATATATATCAAGAATATCAAATTAGTGTACTAAAAAGCGATAGGCACTACTGTGATGAATATACCAATTGAATATATAATCAACAGTTTTAGGTCCGATTTTAACCTTTTTGAGAATGAGAACTGCGACTTTTGCTATACACCTCCATGCTTTCAATAATTTATAGGATGGTATTTGACTATTCCATAATTCATAAGGAGATTTTTCCGTTTTCTTGTGAAGTATTTTGTTGAGAATACAATTTGCAGAAAGCATTGCTTCCCCTCCCCTCCAAGTTCTGAGATAATTCAAAACTAAGTAACATAGCGTTCATCATTTCTTTTAAGGTTCTATTTTTCCATTCAGCGATACTATTTTACTGAACTAAATAAGGTGCAGTTATTTGGTGTATTATACCATTTTGTGAATAGAACTCACCAAAAAGTGATTCATGTTCTCCACCTCTATCACTCCTTATAGCCTTAATCTTTTTACTAAGTTGATTTTCAACTTTATTCTTATATTGTATAAATATTTCCAATGCTTCATCCTTACTTTTTAGTAAGTACACATGACAATATCTAGTGCAATCATCGAAAAAAGTGATGAAATACTTTTTACCACCTCTAGTTTATACATATTTCAAATCACAGATATCATTATGTATAAGTTCTAGAGGTGCAGTACTTCTTCAATGAAATGAAAAGGGGGTCTTGTGAGTTTTGGCCTCCACACATATTTCACATTTATATTTGGATCAATTTTAAACTTTAGCAAGCAATCCAAATTCATTAATCTACACAAAGCATCATAGTTAACATGCCCTAATCTACCATGCCATAGGTTAGAAGACTCAAGCAAGTAAACAAAAGAAGAATTCTTATAATTCTTAGAAAGTACAATAGGCATTACATTCATTTTGAATAGCCCTTCGCTGACATACCATTCCCCACATACATCCCACTCTTAGTGAGAATAAATTTTTCAGACTCAAATATAAGCTTGAACCCTCTCTTACTCAATAATGAACCTGATACAAGATTCTTGCAAATGTCAGGCACATGTAGTACGTCATTAAAAGTGAGTTCTTTGCTCGAAGTTATTTTCAACCCCACTTTTCCTAGAAGTTTAACTCTAGAAGTCGAAGAGTTGCCTATGAACAGTTTTTCCCATCAACAGCTCGATATGAAGAGAACATATTTTTGTCTGCACAAATATGGTGAGTATCACCTATATCCACCCACCATTCCCTAATTTTTCTAACCATGTTGTCACAACCCGAGCCTAGGAGTTCGGGGGTTAACAAAAGCCAAACCGATGACACACGTACTCCTGTCCCTGTACAAGTAGACCCGATCTAACTAAACACGCACAAGGGAACATTCACATATGCTAACATGTACGCGGAAGCTGTAGATATCAAAACATCAAACTAAACAATGCAAGAAGAGAATACGAAGACATAACTGACATATATAGGACGGTTTTACAAAATGATCAAAATAAACATATACAATCCGGGTGCATACAAGCGTGACAAAACTCAAAAGAAGACTCATATGCCATGCATGTCCAGGGCGCTCTCCGGCGGAGTGTTCATATCCACTCTTATAGGCCTGATGGGGCCCCGGGGGTCCCGATTGGAGTCTGGCCGACCGACGAGGGGTCGGAAGGGGTATCTGAGCCTGCACATCATAAACAACTCGTGAATACAACGATTTAGCAAAGTAAAGCCATAACAGTTAACGCATGCTGTGTCTAATAAAATAAAGAACATCATGTAAATCAAAATATGTCACATTTGTATACTAAGCTATCGTGCAAGAAAGAAATATGCCATGCGAATCAATGTATACATGCTGTGTACATAACTAGTTGGTTACTACATTGCCATATGCTCCTAAAAGAGGGATCTTATATCCGTGCAGAGAACACCATTGTCCGGGCCAGGGTACAAATGGGTCTCGGGCTTCCTGGGGTCTGGATTCTCCAAGACGTTTCCTTACTGCAGTAAGGCCATGAAAACTACACCAAATCCACCCCGTCGGGATCTTAAGGCTGAGGCTAAGTAGTGTCTGACCATACAGAGTCAATCATGAAAACCCTAAGTAGATCGTGACAAGCATATCCTGCGTGCATATCCGAGATCATTTCTTAGACATGAATCATACATGTATACTCCAGGTAAAGAAACCATAGAGACATAGTTAACAATGTGAAAGTAGCTGAAACAAGTAATCATGCTAGAGAGTGGAGATCAATGATCGACAGACAACATGTCATGCAAGCAACTGTTAGCATAGCGAATCAAAGTCATTTACTAACCAATTCTAATCCATTTATCCAGTGTTTCTAACCGTGCATGATGATGTAGTTTTAAGTTTTTCAATGCACCGTTGTCTAGTGTCGCATTGTGTTAGCTGGTGCACCGAAGTCCCTTAAACCAACACCCATGGGGAGATGCTTAACAACTGGATAACGAACATGAATGATTCGCAGCCCTCGAGATCATTCACGCATTTTTATCATGTCCTGTTGGGCCAGTCAAAGGTGCATACCTTTTACTGTAAAGGTCCTACAGGTCCTTTACCTTTTCCATCTTTCTTCCTGTTCCCGTCAGTGAGCTTAGCCGTAGGCAACCCTACGGCTTAGCCGAAAGAGTCTTATGGCTTAGCCATAGAAGGCTTCACGGCTTAGCCGTGGCTGGGCCGTAGAAGAGTTGCTGATTTGCATACTCTCAGTTATTTTCAGGTGTCACCCTGTACTGTTCTACGGCTAGGTTATGGTGGGGCCTACGGTTTAACCGTAGTGTGTTTCACGGCTTAGCCGTAGCACATTTCATGGCTTAGCCGTGCATGCGCTGGTCGAATTCTGAATCAAATATAGAAAATCTGGAACAACCTGAAATAAGCAAATCTCAACAGAAAAAGGGGAAATAAGCTCAATTTGGGCTGTAAACCTGTTGTCCATGCAAATACATGGGAATCAACCATAATCAAGTAATTACCAACATGGGTTCATACAAGTTAAGCTTATACTTGCCTTAATTGAGTTCAATTATACCAATAACTGTCCTTGGGCTCATTCCCATCCAAACACCACCACTGCTATCATGCATGCATGAAGAAGAGAAAGAAAACATCGTGAGCAGTCATGGAATCATGGAAACAAGAAGAAGAAGAAGAAGAAGAAGTAGATGGGGGAGATGAAGAAGACCTCTAACTCACCTCAATCCAAACTCCAGTGCATGAAAGAATAAAAGTCCCTCAATTTGGCTTGATCGATGGAGAAGGAAACTCAGGAGGGAGAGAGAGAAATCCACGTGAACAGTGAGAGAAGAGAATGAGAAAGAGAGAGAGAGCTTGAGTCGATGAAGTGGGTCTTATATAAGGTAAGTGGATGTACAAGTTACAATAAAGTCCAAGTCAAAAATCAATTTCCAGTTTAAGTCAAATCCGGGTCCAGTGGAATCATACGACCTCGGCTGCAAACGACGTAGTTACAAAAGTTAACGAGCTCAACAAAAGACACATGTTGACATCAAGATGATGCAAAAATGACCATGTCGAAGAAAAGCTAAAATTACGAAAAAGGGCTTAGTCTACTTAATCCAGGTCAAACTCAACCCAACTACCTATCCATAACCTGCTACGAATTCACAACAAAAGCAAAACACAATTAACAACGAAAAACAACAGTACTTAGGCACTAAACGGGGTCAAGCTGGGTCGGAGTGTTACACATGTTTACTTCGGATACTACAGCAGAAAGGCTAATGTTAGAAACATCCATAGAAAGCTTCTCCATTTCGGTTATATTGGCTTGCGCAGGCTTCTTGCTTGCAGTTCCTTGATCTTTACATTTGCGACAGTCCTTTGTATGATAGCTAACCTTGTCGCAAACGAAGCACTTTCCTTTAAACTGTTTTGGATCACCACCTTAGTTTTTGCCATCTTGGTTTTCATGTTTCCTCTTTTTGTTGTTATTCGTGTGCATTTGTTCAACTACTTTTGCTTTGGATTCCATTGGGTTAGGCTTGTTTATTTTTTTAGACACACGATTATCTTCTTCAATGCTTAATCTTATGATTAAGTCTTCAAAACTCATCTCTTTGCATTTATGCTTTAGGTAGTTTTTAAAATCTTTCTAACTTGGTGGTAGGTTTTCAACTATCGCAGCAACTTGGAAGGATTCACTTAAAGACATACCCTCTGCATGAATCTCATGGAGTAGGACTTGAAGATCCTGCACTTGACTAATTACAGTCTTAGAATCCAGCATTTTGAAGTCAAAGAAGCGACCAACTACAAATTTCTTTTTACTGGCATCTTCCGTTTTATACTTTTTATCCAAAAAGTTTCATAAGTCTTTTGCAGTTTTGATTGAACTATACAGATTATATAATGTGTCCTCCAGTCCATTCAAAATGTAGTTCTTACACAAGAAATTTGAGTGCTTCTAGACATCAATTGCAGCAACCACTTGCTTATCACTCTTATTTTCTTTGAGAGTAGGAGCTTCTTCATAAAAGAATTTAGCCAAATTCATGATGGTCAGATAAAGCAACGTTTTCTGTTGCCATCTCTTGAAATCTGCCCATTTGAATTTTTCAAGCTTTTCCCCATGGTTGATAGAAACATGAGTGGGAACAGTAAGGGTAGAAGGAATGATAGCACTTGAAGATGCCACTATGATGAACACAATAGTTTCACAAATTTTTCAATATAAAATTAATATTCGAAATTAAATTGAATAGTCCTATAATAAAGTTTAGAACTTTTTAAACAAGGTTTTATTTGCACAACAAAGTTCTAACTTGATTGGTTGAAAATGACTGAAAACAGAAAAGGAAACTCGTTTGCAAAACTCGGTTTGTATTTAAAAATAATGAAGTCAATTCATGTTTTCCGAAATTGGAAACAAAACTCAGTAATCACAATGAAAAGATTTCAAAAACTTTTTGTCTTAAGATTGTAATGGACTTAAAGTCTTGTTGTGATTACAACAACTATTCCAAAATGCAAAAAACAATCACAATAGTACAAGTAGAATGTAATAATTTCAAACATATAGAAACTGCAGTTAAAAGTATTAACATGACAATCAAGGCTAATGTTTAACATTATGTCCTTAAGACAAAATTCGTCTTCGCTGCGGTGCTCACGGTGTACAGATGTTTGGCTCACAAATCTAGTTCATTCAGACTTGTGCACAATTGATCAAATAGTCTAATAAATTTGGTTTTGAGTGAAACTTGGGGCATGTAACTATCAAGAGATTCAACTATCAGGGGGTCCTTATGTTAGATTTTATGAACTCAATTCATCAGTTGATGTAATAAATTGATTAATTTCTTTATTTATCAATAAAATCATGCTTTATTTTCATGAGATGAATGTTATTTTACTACTTCATGCACATGACCAATACATATGACATAATGGTTCATGAATTGAACCGGATCCCATTAGTATATTAAATGCGATATATGTGCATGGATGAGATCCACACGCGGGAGATATATGTCACAAATCTTATACTTAAATAACTTCACAACCAGTAATGAGACTGGGCATCTCATTTGATAAGGTTGCAACACTTTGATCACTATGAGATAGTGTGATTTGTCTCGATTATCAGAATGTAAGATTCTAGATCACGGTGCTGGTACATTGGATGTATTGAATGACCACAAGATGCACCTTATGGGATTCTGTCTCAATAATAAGGTATGCTTTCATAATTCCCTGGCAATAGGCTCTCAATCCTGAGACATTGATGAACTCAAGTTTCTATCTATTCATTTGCTTTGAGTCACTAATGAGTGAGGCGATTATAGATTAACACCTCGGTGTCTTGGGTATGTGGTAGTAGAACTGTGGGAACGTTGAATGATCAAGATGGAATCTATATCTATTATCCCCTTGTGCCAATTAATGGATTTGTCATTAGTAAGTGCACACCTATCTGAATTAAGAGTTAATTGAATGGTACTGATGATTACTATGATTAATTGGGGCTCAAGGATAACAAGATGTGGAACTTATATTGGAAAAGACAGATTTATTCCAATTGATCCACGGATATTGATGGAGGGGCCTACTTGTGGTAATTTAGAAGTTTAGGGTCTTCATTGTAATTTATTCTTAAAACTGGAGTGCAATTGCATTTATATAGTGGTGTTATTTGCAATTAACTGTGGGCCCGGATTGCACATGAGATGTAGGGTCGCGTGTTCCAGTTGGAGCCAGCTTTCTAAGGAATCCCTAGTGGTCCCCACACTAGCCCAAGTTATTGGAAAAACTAATCCGACTTGAACTCTAAAAAGAAGGGTTAAGAAAGGAGAAAGTTGCTAATTGCTTTGGAAGTAAGACTTCTATTTCAATTAAGCAAGGAAGAGATTTAAAAGTATATAAAATCTCTTGGACGTCCAATAAGAGTCTCTCTCACGCCCAAAACCCTATTAGTGCAAGAGTTGCACGAGTTTCTCCCTCTTTCTCTTTTCTAATTCCTTAGAGTTTCAAGTTGGGATTTTTCCTGGAGATTCCACCAATCTTCTTGAAAAAAGAAATCCAATTCGGGTCATAGCGTGGAAGGTTAAGAGGTGTTGAAGATTCTCATCATCAAAGTAGAGTCGCAACTTCTCCATTAAAGCATTACGAATCTCCAAAGATATGATCTACTTCTTGCATGTCGTAGATTATTATGGATGTTTAATGCTATTTGATTCTGTCTTTTAGATAGAATATTTACTGTATATGGTCACAAGATTGAGGGTAATGCATCCTAGATTTGGTTTTTGGTCTTATAGATAATTGATCCCTGTGTCAAGTGGGTCAAAAGTTTTGAACATCTATCCACGAGACCCACCTACTTCCAACACCTTATGCATTGTAAGGTTTGTATTTGGTTATAGATGTGCCCCACATAGAGTTCTCACAAAATAATTGTGAGAACTAGTTTCCATAAAATTATTTCCCTTGATGCAATTAATACAATTTTATTTATTATAAATGAGATCTATGATTATGTTATTAATAATATGATCAATCTATGATAGGCCAACTCATTTTGAAAATAAATTTGGGGGGAAATTTTCAAATAAGTTCTTAAGTTTTACCTTATTTCAAAAAGGACACAAGTTTTAAAACGTTTCAGATTAGTCTTTAAGTTTTTTAAAGAGTTTTAAATTGAAAACATCCGTCCATTTAAAGGTACTTCTTAGTGATTTTTCCTTCAATTTTCTTAAAATACTAAAATTACTAATCATGTAAAGTCATGACATGGTTTCAACAGCCACTGCGTATAGCTGATCATCATGGGGATACTAGCTATCCTTGATTATTGTAAGGATGACAGAAAAGGAAATGAGGAGAATATAGAGGAATTGAGTGTAATATGGGTATTTAAAAAACAATTGAGGGAAAAACTTTTCGAAAAATGGCTTTAAATGAACGGATGTCCTTAATTGAAAACTTCTTAAAAACATAGGACTAATCTGAAAAGTTGTAAAACTTGTGTCCTTTTATTAAATAAGGCAAAAACTTACGACCTTATTTAAAAATCTTCCAATTTGGGGGCACTCAAGTAGTGAGAGAACATTCATTTTGAGTGGCTTGAGTCTTGAGCAGATATGCCTTATGATAGATCCTGGCTTAGAGGTGTTTGGATATGAGCAAAATAAAATATTTATAGATTTGAATATTGATAGATTATTTTATCATGTATTATAATATCGAGATATTATAATACCAAACGTTTGGCAGCTTTTGCACATATGAGAAAGGTGTTTTCGCCAAACTTTTGCTTCAGGATGTGCTTGTTACAATAAAGGTATATAAGTTATTATTAAATATTATCAAAAGACTATTATAACATATATTTTTTTAATTTTAAAAATATATAAAGTTGTATTTATACCTTAATGTAACAGTTTCAAACATCATCATCAGCTGCGTACATATGCAAAAGATCATCCCACACGAATCCACTTTACTCTTTCATTGCTTTAACAATGTGATATTTCTTTTGTAGGTCAGCCACATGACTTTTCAATTGCGTTGGAGTAACCAATATGCCAAATCGCTTATTCAACTCATTTAAGCATTTCATCCACACATCTTTTTTAAAGCTATTATCTGAAAAACGACCTAATTTCTTTTGTTCAACTAGAAATCCTATCGCAAACGAATCATGTGGTGGTGTCCATTGTGCTCTGTTTGCACATCTAGAGCTAGATGGGAGTGACGACATCTATAAAAAAAAAAAAGAGATACATCTAATTTAAAATGTTTTTACTGTATCAAACATTCAAAATACTCATTACAAAATTACTCACATGATAAGAACAAAAGAAATAGTAAAGCAGGGTCAACAAACTTAATTGGATGCTTTATCAAAATTACAAAACAGACTTAAGATTACTGGAGACCCAAATCCCACCACTGATCTGACTTTTCAGTATAAAAAAAAAACACAGTTTCAATAGAGGAAAACAAATGACCATTGCCTACCCTGTGTGTTTCATGTTAGACCTTGTCAAGCGTTTATTTAGAAACAAAAAAAGCTCCAATATGTGGTTAGTCTGAATTTTCTGGCGATATAATCATATTTTTCTCTGTTTTTCCTAGCCACATAATCATATTATCTACTCGTTTTGGGTTTCTCATATAACAAATAAGCTCATTTGTTTCATTCTCCTCTAATGCATATAGATACTCCCAACTCATGAAACTTCGTAGTGTGCTTGTCTTTTGTTAGCTTTCTTTTCTTCAAGGTGATGAGATGCTTGAATCTAAATTCATTGTTATAATTCCAATCTCCAATATTGCTATCTTGGAAAAGGTTATGATAAATTGACAACAGCTACAGCTGTTGCAAGTAAAGAGCATTTATCAAGGGGCATTAAAAATATAAGGATTCTATAGATGGAGATCTCAAAACCCAAAGTTCCATAATAGCATAAAAATCTATTTAGACCTTTTAAATTACATCAATGATCCCCATTCTCCACATCCTTGCATTTTCCAACATCAGTCGTGCACGGACACAAAGGAGTTGTTTCCAACCATTTAGATTTGCCTAACTTTGAGTGCAAAAACTTATGCTTCCATAACCTAAGTTACACAGGTGATAAGCCTATAGTCCTTTTTGAACCACCAAACAGAGGTAACCAAAGTTACCCATAATAGTTGTTGTGGGTAACTTAAATAAAGGGGAATTGCATTCCAATGATCCAAACAGGGCATTACGGAACCGCTAGGAAATTGACCCATTCAGCCAATCAACAAAAAATGATTATGTGCCTAAAAGTTTAGTATTTCAGTCATTATATTTCAGAAACACCAATATATTGCTTGGGGCCATGAATATCCAAAATTCATGTGAAGCTGCTCCAACACAAACCAAGAAAGAAAAATCATATCTTCACAAGGACCTTCTAACACCCCGGTAGAACTTCGAGCAACCTCCTACAATGTCACATGTCAGTAAAAGACCCACCACACTCGCACACCATTTCCCCTGGTTAATGGCACTCACGGTTCAAATGATGTTTGAAGCAAACAGTGGAATCAGTCAATTAGTATTTTGCACTTTAGAGTACCATACTGCATGGATTTTGTCTAGCCTAAGTTGGCATAAAAACTACTAGAATGTAATGAATAAATTCCTGAGGTCCACTCATCTCCCTATGTACTCATCCTTTTCCAGTTAATATATGTCATCTCTTAAGCAAAAAAAAAGTAATCCTATTAACAAAACCACAAAGATATTAGATTTCATCTTGTGATTAAAAAAATGCCAAATCACACCTCTCCAAACAGAGGATTCAAGTGCACCGATTCACATATGTTGAACCAATCTAAGATTTGAGTAGAAAAGATTAACAATACCAAATCATAGCATAAACATTAGGGAAATGGGGAATAGAGAAAGGATCGTAAATTGATGATTGGGACTTATAACGAAAGAAAACTTGCAGAGGACCTCTCTCGCACTTTGGTCTTGAATCCAATCTAGAATGTGAGGAGAGAAAGAGAATGTTAGGATTTTTTAGAAGAAAGATATAGGTGGTTTCACATGTAGCTCGGGAAACAAAACTCGTCTTCCCTTCCCATTTTGAGATACCGAAGCCCAAAACAAAAACTTCCCTCCCGTGTTTTTTGAAATATTGCATTGTCATAAAATGCACAACATTCACCACTATCTTAAAGAAAGCAATCTCGAGCTTTTTTAAAGAATATCTAACATTGTAACTTATAATATATTATTTCCAAACACTACAAAATAAAAATTGAATGTTATTACAAAGCATATCAAAAAATATCTTAAAATCTTTAACAATTTATGGTTACCAAACACCCCTTAAGGGAGAATATTTTGCTGAAAGGCACATCTCATGAATTCTGTAGAGGAGTATATAATGGAGGAATTTTTGCGAAATAATTAATATTAAACTCAAATTAATCCATATTATGAAGAAAGATAATAAAATAATTGATTAGTGGTTCTTGCCTAGGATGCTCATGGGCTGGGCTGGCCCGAGCCCGCTTTTGCTTGGGCTTGGGCCTTGGGTATAAGTCATTGGGCCGGACTTGGATTAATATTTTGGGCCCATTTGTTATATGGTATGGGCTTGGGCTAAGTGGTAGTAAGCCCAAACCCAGCCTGAGTCGAATAGGTGGATTAAGTTCCAACTTCCCCTTCTTACATTTCTTATATTACACGCGAATCTTCTATGATAGAAATTTTAAAATTTATTTATGAAATAACACTATTCAAAAAGTAGATAATGTTAATTCTAATTGATTCATGCTAGACAAAGATCTCTTGATTGCATAAATATAGTTCTGTTTTGATAATGAGTCATATGCTTTTATTAAAAAAGAGGCAACATCAACTCCAAGAGCAAAAAAGATAGGTTTCTATGAAAATTGCAATCACTTTTAATAGTTTTTTTTTTTTTTTTTTGCATTTTAGATGGATTCATCTAGAAATGACTATGTATATAAATAGGAATTGATGCATGATAGCCATGTTGGCCCCACTAGAGACCAACTTAAGGGTGCTTAGTGCTTAATACTAAGGCATGAAAAGGGCTAGGCCCGAGAAATGACTATGTATATAAATAGGAATTGATGCATGATAGCCATGTTGGCCCCACTAGAGACCAACTTAAGGGTGCTTAGTGCTTAATACTAAGGCATGAAAAGGGCTAGGCCCGATTCATATATGGCTGGGTTCGGATTAATATATTTTTTATGGGCTAGGCCCAGTCCAGCCACTTATGGCCTCAGCCAGGCCTGGGCTTAGGAATTTTAATCTAGGCTGGGCCTAGGCTTTGCTTAACCCAGCCCATGAGCACCTCTATTCATACCTATCTTTCTGACAAAAATACTCCGGTTGATGATGCCTTCAACTATTGATAATATTATCAACTTGCCCTTATGGAAAACACTCCAAGTTAATTGATGTCAAACCCATCTTTTCCTCCTCCTCTGTAATGAGAGAGAAAGAGAGATTTGGGATTAGGATCACATGTAGGCTATCATATTTTCTTCTCTATTATTTATTTCATTCCCTTTATTTTTCATCTTCTTTTGTTCTTCTTATTTGAGTAAAATGAAGAAAATATGTGTGAAGTGCAATGTGTTTGATGAAATGTATGAATGAACCATGGGCCATGAAGAGGATTTTAAAGAAGGCATTGATGTTGGAGTGTGAAATGGGTACATATATGATTTATTTGGTGAACATTGTAAATTCTTATTGAATTGTGGATGAGTGTCTGTTGTTTTTATGTTGATGTTGAATGAAAGGTGAAGATGGTGTATCTGATTTATGTGAGCTTAGATGACGAAGGTGCATTGACTTTGATGGGAGTAAAATAAGGAAATTAACCTTTGACCTAAGAAAGATGAAAAGAATGAAAAATAAACAAACATGTTGGAATTTTTCTTTGTAAACTAGATTCAAGGAAAATTAATTTAAAAAAAACAACCTGCAAAAATGAAGAAAAAAGAACAAAAAAATAAAATTCTTTTTCAACTCTCATTTTTGCTCCCCTACTTTTTTAAGCCATGGAGCCCATCTTGAGCTCATCCAATACTTTTCACACACACTACACTATGAATTATCACTTTACTTTCTATTAGATTGAAATTCTAAGAAAATGATGCCTCTAAATTTAGGTGTTTAAATGATCAAATGAAGTTGAAATTTTAAATATTGGTATATCTTATGCTTATCCTTATCCTTTCATCCAATGGTGTTCCATAGTTGTAATGGATAATAGTGGGATCCACTAAGAGTGGTTCTTTTGAAAAAGAATAACTCCTACGGAGTTTCTAGTGCTATATATATTTATATATATAAGGAACGCTAGATAGCATACTGGCATTTTTAAAAGTGAAAACGCCCATTTTACAATGAATTGGAGATTAAGAATGTGGGAAGCAATTAATGTCACTTTTAAAAAGGAAAAAAAATCACCACATGACTTCTCCCTCATTGGAAGATAGAAAGAGGGCATAGACACCTCTTTTAAAATAAAGCATTCTTGAAAATTTTTCTATATATATATATGAGCTTTGTTTTAGTTAGAACTGTTTTCATGGAGTCACCGTGAGAACTTTTTATGGGGCTTACTCATGAGGGAATTGTAGTGAATAGAAAGATCTATGTGGGACCATCATAGATATCAAGTTTGACCTTAATCCCATGCCTTTAACCCCTTCATCAATGTACCACAAGTTTAATGGATTCATATTTAAGAAAAATTTAACCTTCTATCCAATGATCAAATCCATTTAGATGGGTGCCAAACTGTTAAGTTCATAAATTTGTAGATTTATGCATCATTTTAAGATGAATTATGAGTTTAATTAGGTGAATTCTATCATCATTCATTTTATTTCATCATTTCATACATTTTCACTTAGGAACTTAAATTTTCATATTTTTCATACATTAACCTAGATTTTTTTACAATTCTCTCTGAAGAGTCCCAGTTGGAGTAGAAATTTATCTGAACGAGTCCTACTTTAATATGGGCTCTTCAATATTTGATAGGTTTAACTAGAATGTGCAAAAAAAAGTAAGAACCGCAGAACTAAAGGAAAGTCCATGCATTAGATCACAAAGAAGGTGCATACCACATGTGGGTCCCACACATCCCTCTAGGACGTCCCACAGTCTATCCTCTCAATCCAAAAGATTCCAAAAGTCTCTATTATCTCTATCTCCCCTAGTTTTATCAGATTTGAAGATAAACGAAGAAAGAGAGATAGAGTTAGATGAAAATTGAAATAATGAAGCAAAGACAAGGAAGCAGAGACTACGAGGGAATCCACTCTATTCCTTGGATGTCCAGCTCTTCCCTCTCTTTGTTAGGAACTTCTAATACTCCCTTTAGGCACCATCTCTCATGTACGGAAGAGTCCCATTGCAAGAAGAAAGTCAACTCTATTTTTTTTTTAAGACAACTTAACTTAAAATGGGTATATGTTTCAAATCATAAGTTCGATCAGAACAATCTTAGTACCATTGAAAAGATTATTTATAATAGATATCTATAGGGCCCAAAATAATGTAATTTGGAGCTAAAATACCAAGTTATGGCTTCGGGGAGTTAGATGTTTTTCTACTCTGGAATAACTGTTTATCATCTAAGATGGGCCCAAGTGTTTCGCAAATTTTAATTCAAAAAGTGTATGTACAATGAAATCCAACAATCCAAATTCATCTAGAAGTTTCCTCTAACTTTATCTTATCTAAGCTTGGAGGTCAAAAAAGAAATGTTTCTCGAAGAACTAGAGTTCTATCTCTTCACAAAATCCAAGAGAAAGCAACTAGGGACTTCAAAAATCATAAATAGACCTCTATGAACTTAGAAAGGGGATTCCACACCACCTTGGATGTTCTCCCTCCTCTCCCCTCTTTTCTCTCTCTATTTTTATGTATTTTCTGAATTATTTTTGGGTATTCTGGAGCACTATTCCATAAACTAGGCTTATAAAAGAGAAATTTGAAAGATTTTATTGTATTATCTGGAGATTTTAATAAAGAAGTTCAAAAGTTCTTTTGTCATGGAGGAGTAGTTTTTTTTATTAAAGTATCTTGATGAAGTTAAGTTAGCATATTTTTTCCTTCTATACTCTTTGATTTAATAGTTTGGTTGTTTTTATGTTATGCATGCTTTATCATAAAAACAAATCTGTTTTCAAGTCTATGACTAACCTCTATTCTTATCTCTATTAATATTACTTTAATCGTATATGCTTGTTTAATAGATTATGCTTAGGACTAAATTTCTTTGATAGTCTATGTTTACTTGATATATGATGCTTAGATCTTTTTTAATCTTTAATGAGGTGAAGGTGGTTTTGGCTTTTTAATTAAATTTGAAATATTGATCTTTTGATAGACAAATCATCCGGATCAGAAATATTGAATTATTTCCGATCTAAGTAAATTGGAGAGAAAATTGTTGAGTTAAGAGTATATTTTGGTCGATTATTCTATTTAATGGATTCATGATATTTTGATATGTTTTTCATTATTGTCATATTCGCACTTAGATCTAGATTTTATTTAGTTTCTTATTTTCATACCGCACATTTCTTTTAGCATTGTTATTTTTTAAAAAGAAATTTTCAGATTTTTAATGAAAATCTTCAAAAGTGTTTCCTATGGGTTTGATATGCATTTGCTACTTTTTCAACAAGACAACTGTGCACTTGTAATTTTAAATAGATTGATTAAACTCACATTACAAACCTTTGGATTAGTGACTATCAGGGGGTCCATGTCTGTACATGGTTTGGATGGGTTGCTAGGTGGGCCCCAAAAATAGTTTTCACAGAAGCATGTTGAGAATCAGTTCTCACTTGAATATTTATATATATATATATATGTTAGTTCCTCCCCCAAGCTCAAGCGGATGGGGGTTTTCCATCTGCCTGCATGTGTGAGGCTCACCATTGGTCAATCTAGTGGACCACACACAAGTCCCCCCTTGAATTCCACTGGTCCACCAAATTTGGGCCCCATCTGTGATACCCATTCGAATGGAATATTGACTATTAAACTTTTGAGGCTCAAATAGAGATAATAGAGATCAAGGATGAGGCTGATTTTTCGTAAAGAGGATGATCCTATGGAGTCCTACAAATCCCCCCCATCCCTATTCTCCCACCCCAATCTCAATGTGATCCCATAGGCTTGAACTAACGAGCCTTATCCTCAGCTTGAGCATGTGGGAGGAGTGTGTGTGTATGAGGAATTTTCAAAAACTCTCCATTTTAAAGACTCTTGTTTTGCTCTCCTTTGTTTTTAGCACATGGAATCCTCATTGAGCCAATCCAATCATATCATACATGTTACCCCCATGAATTGATATAGAGCCCAAATTTGATATCCATTCAACTTCGACTCACTATGAGATTAAATCACAAGAAAGTAATGCCTCTAAAACCATCAAAATTTGGGGACATGGATCAAGGGATTAGGATAATCTAATCAAGTTGAAGATTTTCACATAGATCGATCTCATCTAGATTATTCCATCTAGCAGCATTCCTGTCACAACCTGAGCCTAGGAGATTCAGGGTTAAGTCTAAACCTAACCAATGACACACGTATTCCCGTGCATATACACTTAGACCCTGCCTAAATGCACACACACAAATGAAATTCACACGTGCCAATACATGTGCGCGGAAGCTGTAGGTATCAAACCATAAAAAAAGAAGATATACAAAAACAAAATAATATATATACAAGTGTTACATGAAGTTTAGAGTAATACAAAATGAATCATAGTACAAACGATAAAGATTCCTACAACAAAACAAATCGATCCCAACCAAGAAGACTAAAATGCATGCATGCCAATGTCGCGCTCCGGCGGAGTGATTATAGCTACTCCTCTAACCCTAATCGGGCATCGGGGGTCTCCCTTGGAGTTTGGTTGACCGACGAGGGGTCGGTCGAAGGATCTGAGCCTGCAACACCAAGTACAACTCATGAATACAACAATTCAGCAAAGTATAAGTAACAATAAGTTAACACATGTTGTATCTAATAGAATAAAGAACGGCTGATAAATCATAGAGTTTCAATTTTGTATACTAAGCAGTTGTGCATTCAAATGAAGTATGCTATTAGAATCAATGCTTACATGATGCATATACAACTAGGTGGCTAAAACATTTGCCCTATACTCTCTTTTGGGGACACATATACTGAGAACACCATCGATCGGGCCAGGGTACGAATGGATCTCGGGCTCTTGGAGTCCAAAAGCCCCAAGACATAAACTCACTGTAACGGTGCCATATATACTATGCCAAATTCAACCCAATCAGGTATCCTAAGGCTGAGGCTGAGTAGTATCAGACTATATGGAGTCACTTGAGTAGATCATGCGTATCATATCAAGCATATATCATACGTGCATACAATCAATTCATACATACATACAATACTCAAATTACTGGAAACATATCGAACAAGTCAAACAAATCAAACTTATTATATCAAATGGGCATAACAAAGACTAACTAAACCATATAGAAGAGTGGAGGTCAATGATCATCATACAAAATACCATGCAACTCAATTTACTCGAATTAAGATTATTTACTAGCCAACCCTAATCTAGTTATCCAGTGTTTCTAACTGTGCATGATGATGTAGTTTTAAGTTATCCGATACATAGTTGTCTAGTGTTGCATTGTATTGTGAAGGTGTACCAGAGTCCCTTAAACCAACACCCATGGGGAAGTGCTTAACAATTGGATAACATACATGAATGAGTTGCAGCCCTCGAGATCATTCATGCTATTTTTGTTATATTCCATTGGGTAATGTCTAGGTCACTTACCTTCTATACAAGGCCCAACAAGGTCTTTTTAATTCCTAACTTTTTTTAATTTTCATTGGTTTTACGGCTCAGCTGTGGGTGACCTACGGCTTGGCCATAGACATCTTACGGTGTAGCTGTAATATGTACGGCGGCTCAGCCATGATTCCTCTTACTGTTTATCCGCATTTTCAGCTTAGCCTCATTTTTTTCTACGGCTCAACTGTGTTTTGCTTTACGGCTTAGCTTTGCCTGGGTTACCCTTTAGCCATAACACATTACAAGACTTAGCCGTGGATGGATCGTAGAAGGTTCACTCAATTTTTCAGTTCTCTGGAAATCAAGCCGTAACTTGACCTATGATTGGGTCACGGTTAGCCTACGGCTTAGCCGTAGTACATTCTATAGCTTAGTCATAGCCTTACCGTAGAAGAAACCTGGGTTTTACAGTTCTTTGGACTTTTAGCCGTAGGCAATTACGGCTTAGCCGTAAACTGCACAAGGTCGTTTCCTGAACTTGCTACAAAAATAACTAGACGTGCACAAAATGGAATAACAACATCTAAATGATGGAATTCAACACCAAGGGGCTGTAAAACACATTCCACATGCGAGATTAAGAAAATTATTCGAAATTAAACATATACCAACATGGTTTATCCAAATCATGCTTATACTTGCCTCAAATGGATTCTAACACGTGAATCATTGTCCTTGGGCTTAAATCTGACGTCTACTCACTGTCATAACACCCATGCATGTAAAAGAAGAAGAAAGGGGTTGACCACATGTAGAAATGGACGAGGAGAAAAAGGAGAAGAAAAGAAAACCAAGAACACAAGTTTACCTTAACCCACACAAGAGAGAGCTTACAAACTGGGTGCACAAAATCCCTCTTACTATACTTGATCGTAGAGAAGAATAAGAGAATCGAGAGAAGAAACGAAGAGAAGAAAAAGAAAGAAGCCTAATGTGAGTAGAAAAGAGATAGAGAGTCAGTGGAGTCTTATATAAGGATAAGAATAAGAAAAATTACAAGAAAGTCCAAACATTTACACAAATTCTAGTTCAAGTCAAATGATGGTCCAACGAAAACAAATGACGTCGTTCACATATGAGTCAGCTATGGAAGTTAACAAGCTCAACAAAAGACACGTGTTGACACCAAGATGATGTATAAATGACAACGTCTTACAAAATCTAAAATTACAAAAAAGGGCTCATGTCTACTTAAACCAGATTAAATTCAACCCAATTACCTATCCATGACCCAAAACGAAACCAAAACAAAAGCAAAACATAATTAACAACTAATTCGTCATTAATTAGTTGCTAAACCTGATTAAGTTGGGTCGGAGTGTTACAATTCCATGATTGTCATATATTAATTTTATGAAATTGCATCATAAACTCATCATTTCATGTAGAATTATGGACTTAATTAGGTTAAATGTACTGTTTTTTTACTGAATTTCATTATTTCATTCATTTTCACTTCAAAGTTGAGACTTAAAGCAATTCATGCATATTCTTTGCATCATTTTATCAATTCATGCAATTTTTTGAATTTTTGAAGAATCCTAGTTGCATAAGGACTCTTACACAAGACTTACTCTCGAGCACAAATAGTCATCTTGGGACCTGCAGTGTTAAATTGAAGCTGAATAGGAAGAACATTAAAAAATGAAAAAAGAATTCAAAAGTAGACCCCACAAACACATATGAACTTACACATGAGAGGGTCAACCAAAGGGGGCTCCACTCATCTTTGCACAAGCAATCCAAATTATCTTTAAGAAAATAAATCAAGAAAGCTAAAAAAGTATAGACTTTGTGAAAAAAGAAGATTCGCATAGGAAGGAAGGTCCCATTGCCTCTCATCCATTTTTCAATTCAGATGTATGCCAAGAGTTTAGATAATTCTCTCCTAATTATCTCTATACATAATCTTTTAAAAATTCAAAAGGAGTCCTATTGCAAGAAGAAAAGTCAATCTCATTTTTGTTAGGATAATATAAATTAAAATAATCATAACTCTCAAATAGTCATTGGATTAGTGCCATCTACCTACTGTTGGAAAGATCTCTTCGAGAAGATACTGTGGAGCCCAAGGTTACGCAAATCAGAACTAAATTGATAAAGTTATAGTTGTTGGAAGTTGCCCGCATGTTTTTAGACGAGATTGAAAGTCTCTTAGCAAAGGTGGATCCATGTTTGATGTCTCTAAAGATAAAATTGTAGATATAAGCCAAAGAATCCAAAAGACTCCAACAGCTTCCTATCCTCATTCAGCCAATTCCCAACTTGGCTAATAAGTCACAACTGCTGCACATCTCATCCACAAGAGGGAGTCCACATTCGATGAACTAAGAGGACTCAAAAATTATAAAAGGAGACACCATGTGGGACGTCCACTCTCATTCCCAACATCATCTGGGACGTCCCAGCATCTCTTTCTTCCCTCTCTTCTCTATCTCTTTGCCTCCCATATTATTTTATTTTATTTTTTAAGGTATCCTGAAGCCTTGTTCCAGAAACTAGGATTTTAGAAACAAACTTTCTGAGAAAGATCATTGTACAAGACTTGTTCTTAATGAAATCTTTCTAAAGTTATTTGCAATTGTGGGCTGAGTTTCTGATTGGAGTGAAAGGAAAAACTAAGTAGTCTTATGTTTAGTTTTATGTTTGTTATTTCTTTTCCTCTCTTTTGTTCTTTCTTGTTCCTATTTGAAAGAGTTTGTAAAAGAAAAATAAATCTAAGAAAAATAGATCTATCTTTGTGCCAAATGGGGTAGCTTCCATTTCTGATTTCTAAAAATAAAAGGAATTTGATTATCTATACTTAGATTTGATAGTCCATGCTTAGAACTCGAATTCTTTGATGGATTATGCTTAACTTTGATAGGTGATGCTTAGAATTTATATTATTTTATGAAGTGAAGGAGGTTTTGGCTTTCTAAAGTTTATTTTAATTAAAAAAAAAGAGATTTTGCAAAAGACAAATTTTTCAGATAAAAAATATTGATTTGTTTATGATCTAAGTTATATTTTGAGACAAAGGTTATAATAACTGCATGATTTGAATGGCTTGATAAAATTAGTAAATTCTGGATGCTATGATTTGTTACGTCATCTAGTTTTCTTTATTTGTACTTGCATTAGTTTTTTTATTATTCTAGTTTTACTTCAAGTCAAACTACTTATTTTTTGAATTTCTTGTTTAAAAATTCAGTTTTTAATTTTACTTCATTCGGTTCTTTGTGGGATTGACCCTTTCTTGCCATTGCCTACTTATTGACAACGGCGCACTTGCAGTATTACTGATTTAAAATCACATCATCATACACCATAGCAGTCCCAGTTGGGAGGAGGTGTTTAAAAAAGAAAAAAAAAACTCATCGGGAGTGTTTATATATATATATATATAATAGAGATTCCTCCAGACGTCGATGCCTTCTAGAATAATTAAACTTAATGGGGTTGATATTGTAAATATGAGGAAAACTACTATGCATTTGGCCCTCACACTATTGTAAGGGACACTTCCTTATTTGGACTTATTAAAGTCAAAAAAATGTGATAAAGTGTAATGCTTTTGTCTTTTGCACATTAATACTTTTTAAATATGGAAGTGTCCTTTACCATAGTGTGAGGGATAGATGCATAGTAGTTTTGTCCTATATATATAATAGGAATTCCTCCAGATGTCGGTGCCTTCTAGAATAATTAAACTTAACAGGGATGATATTTTATATATGCCTAATGGCCTATTTCTTTGCTAGAATTTTAACAAGAATTTGAGGTGTTGTCTTTTTTTTTTTGTTTTGTTTTTTTTTTTTGACATGATGTGATAGATCTTTCACTGCTCCACATGCCTTGTGATTGGAATAGCCTCATGTGGGACTAAGAAGGGGGTATTCATTGATCGTGTTATAGAGAGTGTGGGTTGTAAATACCATACAATTATGTCTTTGGGTATTTGAGTCCTCGTTTATGGAATCCATGGACATGGCCTCTAAGTCTAAGGTCATGACCCTTAACAGTCCAATTAGCATTAGTTAATTCTATTTTAGTTCACTAAGCTCAATTAGGTGCTAAGCGAGCCTAGTTTACCGTTAACATTGTAAAGTTTTGTTGAGTTCTGAGAACTTTTGAGTACAGTAGGGGTAGTTTGTAACTTAAAAGAAAAAATTGAGTTTTTTTAATTTTCAATTATTGAGATTTTTGGTCTGTTGGGTAGAGGACCAAAATTTTTGAACTTTTCCCCATTTAAGTAGTCTAATCCAGTGTTCCAAAATCCTTTTTGATCCAACCCAAAGATCGTAATGACTAAATTGTAATTACCTAAAACTCTAAGCCACTTTTCTAAACATTGACACTTGGATTCACTTTTCTTGCTCCTCTTTTCCCCCTCTTCTTTCCTTGTCACTTTCTTTTCATTCTTCTTTGCTCAAAGTGAAGATCCAAGAGCCCTACATCACTATTCATCACCTCTTTCAAGTTCCTTAAGCTTTCGTCATCACACTCATACCATTTTCAAGAGTTTTGCCCCTTCCTCTAATCCTAGGTTAGTGTTTTTGTGTGTGTGTGTGTGTGTGTGTGTGTGTGTGTAGAAGTTAAGGTTTGTGGTTGATTATGCTAGAAATGTGTTTTACTAGTTATAAGCTTCTTCTCTTTTGATTTGTGTAAGATTTTGTGTTTAATTTGGTTTATTTATTAGAGTGGCTTTTGAGTGGATTTGGAGCTAAGGTTTTCCCTTTTGTGTTGTTTTCCAATCAAGCGAGTGAATATACATGGTTCTATTGATATGTGTGCATCATTGATGATTTTAACATTTGAATTGATCATATATATACTATTGCTCATTTATTGTTAATGTCAAGGCAAATCATGTTTAATGTAGGTTTTAATTGAATGGGTTGACATGTGGAAGATCTAAGGATGTTCATGATGAATTGGATAGAGCTAGGCCCTATTTTTAACACATGTTACAAGGTACTGAAGAAGGGGTTTGAAGCCCTAAGGGTGTTTTTTTTTTTTTAATGTAAAGTGCTCCGGGGTGGAGTTTTTGAAGCCTCACGGTTAATCTTAGAACCTGAAGCCTGAGTCCTCCAAATTCTAATCTTGCTCCTTAGTAAGCTCACTGCGAGCTCACGCCTAGCTGTGAAATATGAAGTTAGCTTTTGTTTGGGAAATTTTAAGGAGCATGAGCCCTAAAAAATTCCACTTTCATGCTAAAGTCTGCTTAACGATTCACCATGGCGCACCGTGGTAAGCCAATTGCCTGTTTGATCGGGACTTCAACTTAGATTCAAGAGTTTAGTTTTGGGAACCTTAGCACCTACTTTTGGGACCACTTAGGGAAGCTCAAACTGAGGGATATTTCAGCTGACATACCATTACAAATTGTCCAAATAATGTATGAGCTACATTTTATATTGGGCTAGGATGAGATGGGGCAAGCGGTTATCTGCTATTATACTATACACCAAAATGAATAGATAGGATACCAAGAATCTAATTTCCTTGTTGGACAGACTACTAATGTCTAAAATGTGATTTTAAAATGTGGGACCCACCTTTTTAATGTTTGCAACACTCTATATATTGTTGTACATGGAATCTACCTATAGAAGTTCAACGCGGTACCTACCTTTAAAATTTAGAATATGGGGCCCATATTCATAGGATCTATAATGTGGGCAAACCTTTATAAAAATTATAATGTAAGGCCACCTTGTTTAAAATGTAAATATGATGCCTATATTTATAAATTACAGCATTTTATACACCTCTAGAAATTAAAATATGAGCTTACATTCATAGGATTTATAATTTAGGTTTATCTTTTGTGATCGTGACTATGTGACCCACATTTTAAGAATTGTAAAGTGGAGCAACATTTTTTGTGATTTTATGCATAGGACCCATAGTTAGAAATTACAATGTTGTGTCCATCTTTAAAACTTATAATAGATTATAATGCATGTGGTCTTTTTGTTTGTTGATTATGAACACGGGACTCACTTTAAAAATTATATAGTATCCACCTTTAAAAGTTAGAATACAGGTTACATTCATAAGATTTACAATGTAAACCCACATTCATAAAAATTACAAGGTGGCTTCAACTTTTGTAATTGTGACCATGAACCCTCGTCATCAAGGAGGTCAACTATTTCTTTCTTAGGAGAGTATGTTTATATGATTTATATTAAGGTGACCGGATTTACGTATTAAATTTGGCTCAAACTGAAAACACACTGGCAAATGGTACCTATGATCAATAGACGACGTTTGCACTGGCAACACAACATTATGTATGATATATAGCATATCTCTTTATCTTCCATGAGATTATAATTGTGGGAGATAATGAGAGAGAGGGAGAGAGAGGGGTATTTTCCAATATCATAATCACGAATCAACAAAAAAAATTAAATAAATAAAAAATCAACTAGCCTTGGAATAATAATACTACAGGGTCGTATTGCCGGATAAATACCAGCAAATTGTGCCCACACCAAGCAATCGATCACTTTTGTTGCATCATGCAAAAGTAAATTGCTATGCATTCTCCGGTTTGAGATTGACCCAAGTCAGTTTAAGGGCAAGTTTGGGTTTTGAGTTCAATTGAGTTACACTGCCCCAATTGTATATTTTGTATTTTTTTTCAAATCATATTACACAAATTTACTAAGTAGTATGGTACAATTAGTAATTGATAGTACAATTAGTAAGTTTGAGTTTTGGTTGTCGTTCCTCACCTTGTTTAGATATTTTGTGAGGAGTCCTAATATAAATATATTATGTGGTGTGAGGGGGTAGGGAAAAAATTGATTTGACCCAATAATGCCACTAATCCACATTTGACCGACATAACTTGATCCACTATAAATATGGGCCAATCATTGGTGAGGAAAACCTGGACCGTATTCAAACGAATTGGGTTAAGGTCAACCCGCATAACGTATTTAAATGGACTTTATTACGGTTGTCCTACATATAAAAATCCATTCAAACAATTTGGTGGTATAATACCTTGGTGGTATTTTATATATAGAACAAGCCGAACTTATGTTGGGCATTTTGGGACTACAGTTTAACTAAAAATAGCCTCTAATGTTTGAAATAGAGAGGGAGTGGGCAAAAGATTCATGGGTTGGATCGAATGAAATAGGTTGACCCACACAAAATGCGGGCTTTATGGACCGGTCGAGTCAACTGCATCAGGCGTGGGTTGAAGCTGCTTTATATTTGTTAAAAAAAAAATAATATTTAGACTTCAACCTTTAAACACCCCTTGTCTTCCCAGTCCATTTTGACCCAACTGTACTAGGGCTGTCCAATGGGTTGGGTCATAAGTAGGCTCAGGGTTTGAACCCCAAACCACAACCTGTTTCCAAAATGGGTTGGAATTTTTTTACACTCACCCATGCACATATCAAGTTGGGTTGACTCGTCTAACTTGCATTAATACGTTGGTCAATTCGGGTCAACCCCGACTGACCCGCTTCACTTGACTTTTGTCATTTTCCTATTCTTCTTCCTTTTCTTTTGGAGCTGAATTCATGCATCGTATTACTACAAAGAAATAAACATTGCGGGAAACCATAATTGAAACATGTTCTAAGAGAGACCCAAGCACAAGCACACACACGATCTATTTACATGGAATTGTTACAGTCCAGCCAACCCTTTTTTCCTCTTTTTCTTCTTCTAATGGCTCCCATCAGTGGTCCACCACCCCTGCTTATCTTTTTTTTTTTTTTTTTTCATATTTTACTCTCATTCCTTTTATTTCTTTCGTCTTTACAACTCATTGTACACTACTTAGGGCTTGTTTGGTAGGTCTAGTCTTATTTTTATAGACCATCTAAAATAGAGCTATTAAAAAAAGAGCTATAAAAAAAAAGAGGCTAGATTTAAAATATGTGTTTGGCAATGAAAGCATCTATTTTAAATAGACCATTTTAAATCAATAGTTGAAAATTTTTCATAAATATATTGAGATCTAGTAGGTATTAAGCCTTGAAATTTTACTTCATAACCATGTTTGGCCTCCCAAAGGGATCTAACAGTTTGGATTTTGTGTTTGAAGCCCCCAATTTTTTTAAAAAAATATTTAATAATTCACGTTTTTACATAAATATCTCAAGTTTGGTGATGATCCAATAGCTGAAATTTGGTCTCATAATGGTCATTGACCTTCTACACATTTTCAATGGTTTGGATTGTTATTTACTGTCCCAGAAATAATAATAAAAAATAAAAAAAGGGGCTGCCTGTGAACTAGTACAAATTCAGCATATTAAATTCAATGGTTGAAAGTTTTTCACAAATATCTTGAGATCCACAAGGAATCAATCCTTGAAAATTGACCCAATAGCTGTTTTTAGTCTTCCCAACATTTCCAATGGTTTGGATCTTGTGTTTGAGCCCCACAAAATTCAAAAACTAGTATCCAATGGCTCACGCTTTCTTGTACATATCTCGAGATTCCGGATGAATTAACGGCTAAAATTTGGATGGGTGGCCGTAATTGATCATGTGAACATTTTCAACGGTTTGGATGTAGATTTAGGGGCTCGGATTTCGAGAAAAATCGAAAAAACTTACTGGGCGTGATCCCTCAAAATACTGTAGCTGGGCGCCTCTTTTTTTTCCCTCTGATTTGGAAATGTATCACAGCCCCTCCTCTTCAAAATAGAGCTTTTACCTCTTATTGTCTAAATTAAATAGAGCTAAAAATGCATGCCAAACGCCTCTATTTTGTTAACTCTATAAATTTTAGACATTTAGACAATAAGAGGGGAAATTTTAAACTTGCCAAACATGCACTTACTCAAGGCATGCCATTTAGCTCTTTCTTAACCAAACATGTTTGAGAGATTGTATGGTGGTGGAGAACGGATTAATGGAGATTCAAAAATTGATTAAGAAATAAATTAGAAAGTTATTTTAAGAAAATCGTGATCCATCATTTGTGAAGAAAAAAAAAAATTGAAAGTAACATAGGATGGAAAGTGGGTTCCAAGAGTCATGCATTGTGCATGTCAAACATAAAAATATATATGGGTCAACAGAGTTAGGCAGGTTAACCTAACTGACTGGTATTCATTTGGGTTAAAAACATTTGACCTGCATCGGGCTCATATATGTCACGGGTCAGGTTTGATGGGTCAAGATCAAGTCCGGTAAGGATCAGGCCAATGAGACGGGTGATGTTTTGGCTGCTCTAGACCTGACCCACTTTCTTCTCCCATGATGCACTAGAATGTACAAATATTTACAATTTTATTATAATATTTTAAAATAGTTACAGGCAAACGATGGGTGAGAGTTGGTACCAGGAGTTCAAATTAAGACCGGCCTGCACTAAACTCAATCCATTACTATCTTTTATTGATAGCCAATTTGGTGCAAATGAATCAAATTTGAATTAAAAAAAATGCTTGATTTAAATATATAATATTGTACAATGGCCCAAATAAAAACGTTTCCATATGTTGGACCCATAAATTTTCTTCTCCGAAATTGGGTGTACAGATAGACATTCAATTTTTTTTTTCTGATCTGCCTAATGAAATTTTGTTTGATCCCTCTCCTCTCTTTTCTTCCTTTGATGTGTTTATATTGTTTTTTTAATGAAGCCTAACAATGTCCTGATTGATTTTATTCCTTTCTTCTCTTGTTCTCTTCCCTGCCCTTCTCTCTCTCTTTGAGTCTCTCTCTCTTTTTGGTTACTGCTCTCTTCTGAAGCCATTCCATTTCCCAGCAGCAGCGAACTAGGTACGAAACCCTCAACTCTCTCAATAGGATTTCCTCTTCTCTATCCATACTATAACCATGGTGGGAAGCAGCTCTTCTCTTTCTCAAGTTATCTATGAGGAACTGGAATTGAACCATTCGAACACCCATCAAGATCAAATCAAATCAGAGCCCTCAGTAGACCTTGAAGGGATGTTTCCTGAGATGGGTCGATCGAATTTTTGCCAGTGATTGCTTAATTATCGTTTTCTTATGGTGTTGCAGGTGGGTAAAGCTCAATTCAATTCAATTGAGAGTATTCGTAATCGTGGCGTATTTCGTTCTTTTGGATGGGAAAGAGCCATTGAGGAAGTGGTGCAAAGACGCCCCATGTGATAGAAAAGACTCTGAGGGCGTCCATATAAAATCTTCTTCTTTTTTTGTTCTTTGTGTCTGTCGGCCGCCGCCCACGATCTTTGCTCGCGATGATATTACTCCCATCCCCCTCCAGATTTCTCCTTCAGATCCTGCAAAGTCGCCTCCAGAAGTGAGTTTTTCTTCCTCCCAATTACCCCATTTCTCAGTTTCTGCTACTTTTATGCTGTTTATGTAGATCTGAGTCTGACCCATTTCTTTGTTTTTGCCCTGGGGGCCTTTTGGTGGGTGTTACCTAAAAGAATGAGAATTGGAAACTCTTAATAAACTTGAAATGATTTTATCCCATTTGAGATTTTATTAGTATAGTGGTGTTTGTTGGAATCAGAAGAAATGGAAAGGAAGGTGAATGATAAAATAAAGAGTAAGGAGGGGGAGGTGGAATGATAAAAGAATACAACTGGAAAGATATCCTTGGCCATGGGCTGAACTGTTTCAATTATCAATTCTCTCTTCATGAACAATTAAGATGGTAGTGGACAATAATATGGATATTGGAAAGGAACTCTGTTATTATTATTCATTGGAAATTATGTTGCGTGCATAGTCTTTTTTTAATTAAAAAAAATGACACTAGAAACATGATTCAATGCATATGAAATGGTTTTACTCTGTTTTTAAAGCCAAATGGGTGGCTGAACTGCTTGAGTGGATGGTTCATATCAAATTGGTTTGTCCCGCCAGTGTAACCATGCCTTAACTGTGAGAGAAAAAGCAGGAAAAGTTTTAGGCTTTTTTTTTATAAAAAGAGTAATCTAATGCTCAAAACTGGTTCAAAAACTTCTCTTACTGGTTTTGGTTATTTGTCTGGTTCTGACGTAATGGTGAAGGCACCAGTTCTGGCTGAACCCTATTTGACTAGGCTGTCGAGGCCGGTTTTCACAGCATTTGTTTTACATGTAAAGTGATTTTACACTCAGAGTTTTACATAAAAACAGGCCTCTTAGCTAAGCAGCACGGACACTTCTAAGAAAGTGATGTGTCCGTGTCGGACACGTGTTGGACACCGACACTCCTCGGACACGTGTTCGATACTATTTAGCCGTGTCCATAATTAAAAATTAAAAATCTTAATTTCGGACACTTGTTTGACACTCTTTTTGCAACGTGTCCCACAATTCCTAGCCCGTGTCTATGACTGAAAGATAAACATGAGGCTAATATCTCTTGGACACTTTGTTAACATGTGGTTATTAAAACTTGTAAACTTGATATATGACAATTTTATACCATGAAAAAATATATGATTGTAAATATCAATCATATCACAAGCAAAAGACAAATAAATATTTCACTAAAGAATAGGCCTCAAGATTGGCTTCTTTTTTGCTTTTTGTTTTTTTTTTTTTTAGGGGGGAAAAAGAGATGATCCGCCCTTTTCTTTATATGGATTTTATGGAACTATGGATATTTCATGTTTAATGATTATGAATTATGTTTTAGTGTTGTGTTGATATTTGATAATTTGATATGTTTGTTAGTTGGTACTTAAATTTTTATTTTTTGATTGCTAAATTGATTAAAAAAGTTAAAATGGTACTATTTTTTAGTAGATAATTATATATATAAATTAATATATATTATTAACGTGTCTCCGACGTGTCCGTGTCCTACTTTTTTAAGAAATGCCGTGTCGGCATGTCCGTGTCATGTCGTATCTGTCTCGTATCCGTGTCCATGCTTCTTAGCCTCTTAGGATTCATAATTGACTATGAAACTCCGTGAAATATTGGGATGTATGTTCGACTATTTGCCTCATTTTGAATAAGGCTAGGGTTTTAGATTTGCCTCACATCTGTTCTAGAGTTGAGTCATTGGTTGTAGATTTAGACTGTCAGAACCACTGCAATAGGTTAGGATTCAATTTTTTTTTTTTTTTTTACTTTGTAGAGTGAGGGGAAATAACTCTTATCATGATCGATGGTGGTCAGGTGTAGGGCTCACCGCCTGCTAGGTGGGTGTGGGGCCCACCACTCACTAGTGGAAGTGGAACAGATCTTGACTAGATTGGTGAGTCCATTGTTGCATTATAACAAAATTTATGGCAAATTTTGGATGTTATAGAATGTAACTTTCAGTTACTTTTCTAAAAGCTGGTAGTTCTTTAAATATGAATTTTATAGCATTAATGCATTTCCAATCACCTGTTTAGGAGGGTACTTTTAAGTGTTCCTGGATTTTGTTCAAGAGGATGTGCTCCCACCTTCTCTCCATCTAGAGAACTCATTATTTGGCTAAAAGTGTATGCTCAAGTCACTTTGGGCTTCTGGTCTTCTGCTAACTACATATAACATACCATTCGGGTGGGTTTGGGGTTTGGCATTTAGCCTTTTCAAATTATATTCCAATGGTTCTTATTATTTTGTAACATAATGTTGTATGGAGCGGCAACAGAGTGCAAAAATATCATGTGCAAGCACCTTTTTTGTTATTGTTATTATATTTTGAATAGTTAAGTCACCTTTTTTGTTATTGCAGGGACAGTCCTCTAGTGTTACAATTTTTAGAACTTGCAATCTTGTTGACTCTATTATTCTTGCTAGATGGGATGGCCCAGCGTGTTAGGAAGCAAATGTTGTTTTATCCCTGCCCCTTTTCCTTGTGCTTCACTTATCCCTACTACCTAGTATTTTGTAAATTTCTAATTTAAGTTGTTTTTCTCTCTTCACATGTGATTATGTGCTCCTACTGAGCATACAATACCATTTCTGTTTTAGCTGCTGCACATTTTCTGCTCCATATTTTTTTAGTTGCTATTTATTGTTTATTTCTACAATTCATCATATGTTGTGAATGATGTGTAATGATGGGATGATATTAAAAGAAGTATGGGAATTAGTGATGGTAGAAGGGCTGTCCAGTGGCTGCAACCACGTGGAGTCTTGGGCCAT
The DNA here is from genome assembly GCA_037013555.1 of Sextonia rubra. NCBI lineage: Eukaryota > Viridiplantae > Streptophyta > Magnoliopsida > Laurales > Lauraceae > Sextonia > Sextonia rubra. The sequence goes on from JASUAD010000011.1 coordinate 18,001,128, forward strand.
GGCCCAGTAATGTTGGAGCGCCCAAATCCTGGACTGGACCTTACATGAACTTTAGACCCTGGGTCCAAGTGCACAACAAGCATTTGGGAAGTTTGGGTATGCTCAATAAAAGGCCACAGTCTAATTTGGATGCGAGTTCCAATCAAATGTGAATGTATAAAAAAAAAATTTCAGGTGTTTCAGCTATAATAATCAGCACCACCTCCTTTTTTGCTCTTATACCAATTTAAAAACTTGGAATGACGAAGGAATCCTGTTCCATTCAAAAGCAAAAAGAGGAGCCTCATTGTTTACATGCAAGACAATTGGGGAAAAGGCCAACTGAGTCCGTATGTGGCATAAAGGCAAAAGGCCAACACTGAGTCCGTATGTGGCATAAAGTCATTACAATGTTATTTTGTTAACATAGATATAATGTTATCATATGGTATAATGCACCTTCATCCCAAACCCTATCTCATTTTATAATATTTTAGTTATAATTCATTTAATATTCTGCTGTAGTATTTGAAATAAATATAATTATACTTGAGAGTTTGATGGGCCTGAGCTGTACGATCAGGGGTCTGTTCTTATATCTTAAGGCCTATTTGTTTGCACTAGAATGCATAGAAACCAAATATATAGGAATTCATGGCCAAATGAGCTCTACCGAAGGACTATTAAAGGTGTGAGGTGTGAGGTGTGAATGATATGAAGTTGAGGGGCGAAGTATATAAGGTCGCAATGTAGAGGAAACCTTGAGTCATTGACTCTCCTCAGCTTTGAATTACTAGGGTGATAGCTGAGTATTCATTTTCCATCTTTCCTTGATTCATTGTCCATTAAGGGGGGGCATATTTGATGGCCATTTTTATATATTTGTCTTTGGTTCTTCATATTTAACTGCTTATGGCATGGATTCCTATGTATTATTTGCAAACAAACATGCCCTTAGAGTCCAAGTGTGGTATTATTGGATTTGGACTGTGGCTGATCTGGGCTATTTCTCTATCCTGGTCTGTTTGGCAGCTATACATGACTTCAAACTTTTTCAATGATTTGGAAGCAATTTTCACCATTTCTTGTAATGTTTCATAGGACATCTGGCTATCGTTGTTGTGATTATGTCTCGAATCTCCTATGTAAAGATACTTACTTTGCATCCCTTCATATAAGTTAATCTGTCATTGTAATCAAGACGCACTATGTTCTGACATTTTCCTCGGTTTAATTTTGCAGTCCAGAGAAAGCAGTTGAACTGGACTGCCATTCAGTTGAATTTGATGATGTCCGCTATCATATCCAGGTGAATTTCTACTTATTGGATGCTACCATTGCCAAGGAAAGTTGATAATTGTTCTTTTTTTGAGAGAATGATTGGAGATAGCTTTGGATTCCATGGCTTGCTGGAATCCAAGGGTACTTTTTCTGTGGACATCTCTGAATGTGGATTCTACACCTATGGAATCCACATTTTTTTTTGTGTGCAGTTATGGAGAGGAGGGAAAGAGGGAATGTTTTCCGGGAAAGTCACCATTTTGACCCGCCCCCGGAGACCTCAAACTCAAAGTCAAGCATGGATATTTTCTGAAACTTTTCCATGGAAAATTTTTTCACCAAACATTGGATTAGCACATATCCACAAAAGCTTCAGTTTTCAGCAAATGTGCTTCTATTAAACTGTAAAGTTCGATAAAGACCTTGTTACAAATTTGAAGGTGCTTACAGTTGCAACTTGGAGGGCATGGGTTTGAGACATGTTACTGATTAAAAAATACTGTTGAAATTATTTATAAACATGGATGCAGAAGCATGTACTAGATTGTGTTCCATACAAAGTTTCTATTGGTTTTATTAGTTTCTTTATAATAATTTTATTATTACTAGTATTTCTTTCGAGATTTTTTTAATGTATCTCTCATGATAATCATACCTTGCAGTTCTCTGTGAAGAATCCTCAGTCAATGCTGTTATCTGTGTCATTACCCACACCGCCTCCGGAAATTGTATTCTTCAGTGGGCTTCCTTTTGGTGCCATAGAAGCTATTAAGGGGGCATATGGCATGCTTGTGCAAATTCTTGATCCTCCAAAAGATGGATATAACCTTACAATGAAGCTAAATTTGTCAAAACTGCCGCCAGATGAAGGTTCTATGAGTTCCTTTCTCAAGGTCATTATGATATTGCTATGGCTGATAAGAAGTGTACATGACTAGTTGTTCAAACATTATTCTCATGGCTTTGTCTTGCTTCTCTTCAGTTAATAGATTTCTTCTTATGGTCATCGCTGTAATTCTATATTTTGATGGGTCCATTATTTGTCAAATTTTCCATATGTCAAAACAGTTTATGTTTTGGCAGATCCCTTTTTCCTCTGAAAGGTTACCAGTAATCTTAATGATAATGTAGGGAGAAAATATGGTATAAGAGGATATACTGAAAGTACAAAAAGAAGGAAAGAGGGAGAAACAAAAGAAAACTACAACATAGGCCCCGTATAGGGATAACCATATCCACTTCTTCTTTGTTTCTTTCTTTTGTTTTTTTTTTGTCCAGCACATCTCCCTCTCTATCATCTTTCATTCTAATATGATAAAATGACACATCCAAGGAGTTGTGAACAACACCAATCTCATTAAAAGGAAAATGATAATTCCAAGGATAGTCTTGATGATTTAAGTGTCATTTTATGGAGTTCAACATTTGCACTTCACAAAAATCTTACCAACAATTGGATCTTTGAGGGTTCTCAATTATTTCTTGAACACTTGCTTTATTGGAGTGATTACTTCTATCGGGCCTTAGAAATCCAACACCTCACATTGCTTTTTCTGTTCAAAACCAGCTGTCCTATCCCTAATGAACCCAGTTTGCCATCAAGATCAAATTTAAGAGTACCTGATGAAGGAGACTGATGTAATGAGTTCCACACATGGGGCCTACCACCCTGCATAGATGTGTCCCCATTCAACCAAAATCATCAAAACCTAACCCCACAAACTATTTTCTTGACAACATCCATGTTGCCACTCACTCTAATACTATGAATCGCTTCTTTCATTGAACATCCTCTGCATTATTTACCTAGTCATTTCTCTCTTCTCAAATTGACCACATGGCAGCTTGGAAAATCAAGTGCCATAAAATCCTTCCATGTTTATGAGATGGACCCCAACTTCTTACTTGTTGCTACTTCCCCTTGAGATCTTGTAGATCATTATCTAGTGCAATAGAGAGAAAAAGTAAGCTACAAAGTTGCTGTGAAAGCTGAAAATCACATTGGAAGAGGTGAGCAATAGATACCTTTCTCATTTTACGTACGGAGCAAAACTCTAAACATGATGAAGAAGGGGATCCCTTTGCCTCTTAAGGTTGTCAATAGTTGCTTTCCCCTTGATAATCAACCAAGAAAATGCTTTCACACTAGGAGGAACAAACCCCTTCTATGCTAACACGCATGGAGGAGGTTGAGAGGATTCGGGAGACAATGACCTTCAAGAAAGTCTAACATCATAACTTTATTGAAGAGCAATGCCACCAGACCCATGAGTTTCAGCAGATCTCTCTCATTCTCTCTATGTTGAAGATGACGATCACAAAGGATGGATGCTAGCCTTCTGTGAATCTAAATTATCATCTGGAGGTTGTGCTGGCCAGAGGAGGGAGTATAAGGGGTTAGATCAGTGTTTTTTGAATGGAGTTCTTGATGAGTCCGCCAACACTCCGAAGGACCTGCTTCGTTTGAGTTTGTACCCTAGAAGGGTGGAGGGGACCTTTTTACCGGATGGGAGATCCTTCTGTGTCTCAATGCCTTCTTCCTTCTCTAAGGCTAGCCAATTGCCCCTTGTTTCTCATTTGGGGGTTTGAGATGTAGTCAGATTGGCAAAACAGTTATTTCTCACCTCTTCTATCCTATCTACATAGGATGGTTGAGTTTCAGTGGTTAAATTCAATAACAGGAAAGAAGGGTCAGGGGAGAATCATGGACAAATTACAGAAAGGGACAGTAATTATCTCAATCAGCAATGGTTGTGTATCTTTGTCCATTCCTAGGGAAGGTTCTTCCCTCAGTAAAGGTGGTGGCACTGGAAAGCATTCAAAGGATTCCAGAGATAAAGGCAAACAGAAGGTGGGTCTTAACCAGCGAAGCAAATGATTTTAGCAACCCATTGCTCTCCCAAGGATTTAGTAATGTGGGGAGGTTGTGGGAATTTCTCTTGATCATTGTAAGGAAGGATGGAGTGGTCTTATAGCCTTTCTGCATGATAGAGATAGCCAAAACTGAGAAGAAGCTTTTGTTGGAGAGAGAATTAAAAGTAAGGGTTCAGGGAGCTTCAGAGTCTCAACTGTTCCATAAAAAAGGGAGAAGTGGAACTGTAGATGTCAACATTCAGTAGTCCTGGGCTCCAATGAAGGAGATGAGTGAATCATAGGGGCCACAGAAGGTTCTAGATGAAGATCTTATCTTGGAATATGAGAGGCCTTGGTGGCTGTGTGAAGTGAATGGTGGTTAAACTTAAAGACATTTGTAAGAATAAAGTTGATATTATTATGTTTCAGGAGTTCTGTGGATGATAATTTAGTCAAAGAAGTGCGTGGTTGCATATTTTTTTATTAGATCTGTTCGGATGCAACAGGCTTTTTAGGGGGTATTTTATTGATCTGTGATGTAGAAAGTTTATCATTACAGACTTATTGGTGTGTTCTCAGTTTCAGCTGTTAAGAGGGATTTGATGAGTAATGTAGCTTTGGATTGTCTCTTCTGTTTACGGGCCCTAGTGACTGCCGTAGCGTGGAGATTTTTTGTGCAAGTTAGACTTTATTTGAGGTAGATTGGATGAAGGCTGGTGTATTCTGGTTGATTGGAATGTCATTAGGTTTCTGGTGGAAAACTGAGGTTGTCGTATTTCATCTGACATGAGAGCATTGTCGGATTGGATTGATTCCCATTCCTTGATGGATTTGCCCCTTAGTGTGTTTCTTTTACTTGGTTCAATCACCAATCCCCTCCTTCCATGTCTAGATTGGACAGATTCCCTGTTTCGCACGAATGGATGGATCATTAATGTCATCTTACTTTGCATTCAAATCACTCTCCAATCACTTCCATTTTCAAAAACCATTCTCAAATTGCTCTCCAATTTCTCTGCATTCAAACTTTGAAAGATGGGAGCCCTCTCCCTTCTGATTTGAGATAATGTGGTTGGAAAAGGAACACTTTCCAGACATGATTTGAAACTGGTGGGAGGAAATCTTAGTTGATGGTTGGGTTGGTTATAGATAAACTCAAAAAGCTCAAGCAAAAGATTAAAGTTTGGGTTTGAGGACCACTTTGGCAGATAGAGGTTGTTAAAGCAAATATCATTAATGACATCCTGTATCTTGAAAAGGAGTAACAGCAGTTTTCAGAGGATGACATGCAAAGGCATTTGGATTTGAAAGAAGACCTTCAGAGAAAAAAATTGAGGAAGAGGTGATGAGGAAACATAGATCACCGTGCAAATGGCTTCAAAAATACAAGATTCTTCCACAGCTTGACTGCTGCTAGGAATTGCATGAATAGATATTAGCTCCTAAAGATGAGGGTGCATAGATTGAAGATTGTGATGTCATTATTGATCATGTAATTGGATACTTCCAGGGTCTCTAGATCAACAGGGATTGGGAGAGACCATTCCTGGATAATTTAAGAGTTTGAAAGCATAGGGGAGCAGCAAGCCATTTCATTAGAAAAGGCATTTGAAGAGAATGAGGTCAAGGAAGCTATTTTTGAATTGGCAGGTGATACAGTGCTAGGTGTAGATGGTTTTCCTATTGCTGTTGTTCAAAGGTTTTGTGAAGACATCAAAGATGACATCAGGGCTTTCTTGGTTGAATTCCATTCTAGAAGTAAGCTCTCTAAACAGGTAAGGGCTTCTTTCATAGGGTCTTATTCCTAAAAAAGGCGGGCATTGAAAGTTGTAAAGATTTTTGGCCGATTAGTTTGATTGGATGTATCCACAAATCCTTGGAAAAGTTGTGGCAGCTAGACTTCAAAAAGTTCTTCCGGGCTCTGGCTATTATATCACAAACTATGAAACCTGAATATGACATTTGACTTATGGTACCTGTACTGACACGGAACGGTGTGGATATGGGTATAGGATATGGCAAGATACGTTTGGGGTATGTGCAAAATTTCAGGATATGGTAGGGACTTACTAGAATTGCCCAAACCCTAGAACCTTCTTAGAAAAAAAAAAGGAAAAAGACAGCAGAAATGCGTTTCCTCCAAAAAGAATAGAAGAAGAGGAGGAAGGAGAAGAAGATGAGAAGGGATTACCTTTCACCGACGACTGTCAACAATGCTATGGTCGCCATGGACGTAGCAGGTGCTATATCGGGCGTAGCAGCAAGATCACTACTCTAAATGGTATTTAGCACCACTTACATCCGTAGCGGCCGATACGGACTGCTACGGGGCCACTACATAGTGAGCTAGACTGTTACTTTCGAAAAAAAAAATAAATAGAATGCATAATGAGACTGATTTCTTTTCTTCTTCTCACCAAATAGCATTTTTACACAACTCTTTTACCCTTCCATGCTTAAAAGAACAAGACAGAATACATGCTCTCATTGAATTATAGTCGATACAGAGAGTTCTTCTCAAAGGCTGTTCTCTAGATATATCTTGGTTGACAGCCCTTTGGTAGAGGTATTCTTTTTTTTTTTCCTACACTCAACAAAAATATGTTGTTTTTTTTAATGGCATATGTTGTTTTTTTTTTTTGAAAGGTAATTTCTTATTTGGTTTGAATTTTTACTTTATGTAAGCATTAAATTATAATTTATATATCCAATCTGATATACTGTTGTACAAAATTGCTTATTTGAATAATGGATTTAGAAATGAACAATAGAATCTAAGTTAGTATGGCTAACCAACATGAATTTATGGGGAAAAAATAGATCACTATTGTTTTTTAATAATCATTCAACTAGGGGACCCAACACCCCCCAATCTTAGTTTTTATAGGAATAAAAACATCAAATTCTTACATTTTTCAATATTCTGATTTTTTTGGATTTATTTCAAAAAATTTTGACAACTTTTTTGATTCAAACTGATACATAGCTACATATAGCCACTACCACTACATATCGGCCATTGCATAGTGTTTTGGCCACTAGTTGCTGCGCCCTACACAACCGCTATTTTGATCCTTAAAGATAGTAGACGGTTGGTGATAGCGCGACGAAGGCAGACGGTCGGCACGATCCTTCTCCTCCTCCTTTTCTTCTTCTTTTCTCTATTCCTTTCATCTTTTTTGTTTTCTCCCTTTTCCTCTTTTCCCTTCCCTCTCTCTCAATGTTTTTGTTGTAAGGCTCGACACTGATGTGACGAGACAACTAGGGATTGCCATTCAGATTTGTGGTCCCCACAGTGGATTTAAGCCATCTAATAGAAAGGCCTGGGGCTCATTTCCTAAAAGGATGCAAGGACACTTTTATATATAAAATAAATGGTTGGGGCTTATTGCCTAGAAATGTCTAGATTCTTCTACTATTTATGTTTTTGGACTTTGCTGTTCCTACTTTTTAAAAATCTCATTTAAAATTTGATTCACTCGTCCTAAGTTAAAATAAAATAAATATTCCGCCTAAAATAAGTTCCTAATCAAATATTTACATGTATTTGTTTCTAAAAATGCCATATCTGTATCCATATCCTAAAATTTTGAAGTTGGTGTATCGAACCCTTGTTCCCCCTGTCCTTGTCCATACCCTTGTTCGTATTTGGGCATTATAGATCACCAACACAAGTTGCTTTTGTACTTAAGAGACGGATTCTTGGTGGTGTTCTAACTAGATGCAGGAGAGTGGGCGTGTTATGCAAGTTAGATCTTAAAAAGGCCTATGATAGAGTTGATTGGGATTTCCTCCAATATACGATAAGGCAACGGGGGTTTGGTGCTAGATGGAAAGGTCGGATTAAGGAATGTGTATTTTCGTCCTTCTTTTCAATTCTTATTAATGATTCCCCAGAGGGCTTCTTTTGAGCTCAAAGGGCTCTACGCTTGGTTTAAAAAATCAGCCAAGTCCAAGTCGACTTGGACTCGGCCTATACGAAGTCGGGTCGCATGGACTTGGACTCGAAACATGGGACTTAGCCGACTCCGATGCGACTCTGCCGAGTCTTCTCGAACTCAATCATGACGGAGTCGGGACTTGAGTCCGACTTTTTAAACCTTGGTTCTATGACAATGTGACCCTCTATTCCCCTTTCTCCTTGTTTTGGTTGGGAAGGCCCTGAGTAAGATGGTCAATGGGAATGCTGATTTCATGCATGGGTTCAAACCTATGGGAAATGTTCTTTGGATTGATCACCACTGCGAGGCACCATAGGATCATATCAAAATGTGAAGGTCACTCTATTGTGCTTTGAAGTAGTTTCTGGGCTTAGGGTCAATTTCTTCAAAAGTGTGTTGGTCAGCATTTGTGTGGAGAATGATTGTCTTCAGGAGTTATCTAATCTCATGGACTGCAAAATTAGCACTCTTCTGACTGTCTGTTTTAGTCTTTCATTGTGTATAAGAAGGACATCTAAAGCCCTTTGGATTCCAATGATTAAAAGAATGGAAAAATAATTACAACATGGAAATCAATGACCCACCTGGAAGTTGGTGGCATAAGGCATAGGTTTGCTCCCCACGTCTTAACTGCCTTTGCTCGGTGTGCGTTTGTGTGGGTTTAGCGGGCGCCACCCAGTAATTAGTCCTATTGGGTCAAAGACCTTAGAGTTACCCATGTCATAAAAATAAATAAATAAATGGAAATCAATGTGTCTTTTTAGGGGGTTGCATCACCCTAATAAAGTCTGCTTTATCTGATCTTCACATATATTTCACATCGATGTTTAAATCCCCAGCAGCGGTTGCTTCTCAGATTGAAAGATTGCAGCAAGATTTCTTCTGCCATGGATGACAGGATAAGCTAAAGTATTAGCTTGTGGTGTGGGAATTTGCATGCAGATCCAAAAAGGAAGGCTCCCTAGGAATCAGACCCATTAGATTGATGAATCAATCCCTTTTGGGCAAATGGTTATGGAAGTAGATTATCATGGAAAAGTAATGGGATTAACAGAAATGGGTGGGATATTCCAAATCCAAATCCGTGGCAATTCAACATATGGAGAGGTTTTCATTTGGCTAAGGATGTCTTCTTTTCTAATATCAGATATTGGATTGGCATAGGTGATCATATTAGATTTTGGTTGGATATGTGGGCGGGAGGCATTCCTTTAGCAAGCCAGTTTCTCATGCACTTTCAGTGTGCTTGGGATTGGCAATCTGTGGCTAGCAGTTACACGTACATGGCAGGAGGTCTTATCATTTGGGGCCCGGTCATGTTAGCTCCAGATTTATATCCCTGTAGACAATAGCAACCTTAAGGCGTCGACTGAGGCAATGGGTTTTTTTTTTTTTTTGCTTCATTTTTTTATGAGACTCTGACTGTGAGATCTAATCTTTGTTTCACTTTTATCTTTCTTCGGCATGCCAAAGCTTCTCCAAGGGTTTTGGCCTTTGGATGTACAATCCTTTTAGGCAGCATCCTCACTGTGGACAATCTTTGTTATTGTGGGTTTATCATTGCAAATGCTTGTCCTATCTGTTTGCAAGGTGTGGAATTAGTGGATCACTTCTTAATGTGAGACTGCTCATCTCTTATGGCATTATGTATTAATCTGAATTTAGATACAATTGGGTTCTTACGGAAACTTTTTCTTCAGCTATTTGAAGCATGGAGAATGACAATTTATTTGGCTAGTGGTAATATAATGTGGAAGGTATCTTTCATGGCCATACTTTGGTTGATATAAAGGAGCACAGTGCACATTGCTTAAAAGGCAAGGCTTCTGAGTAATGCCGTGGATAAGGTCAAATTCCTTGTTGCATCGTGGGTGTCCACCCTTCCCCAGTTTCATGACCTCTCCATTTCCTCCATTTTTAGGAATTGGAAGGATGTGGCTTTCTCACATCCTATCCGCCCTACTGTTTCCACCACCAGAGGGTTTATACAAGCTCAATTTTGTTGGTGGCGTGGAATGACATGGATGGGAATTAGGGGCTTCTGGATGTTGGTGGTATCATGTGTTCATCACAGTGATGCAGTTGTATCTTGTCTTCTCTGATCCAGCATGGATGATGCACAACCAATGTAGCAGAGTGCTAAGCTTTAAGGATAGGTCTTCGTGATGCTAAATACCTTAATTTTCGCAATCTTATGGTGGAAGGTGATTCATTGCATGTGATTAGGTGGGCTTATGTAGATGCAAGCTCCTTGGAGTTAGCAGATGTCGTGGGGATTTTCGACCTTGCTTCACTTATTCATGCGTCCTTTTTCCACAGTAGAAGGGAAGCTATCCTTTGAAGGTTTCCCTGGCAAAGGAGGGAGCTAGGAAGCAGAGCTTATTCGTCTCTTGTTACTAATAAAAAAAAATCCTTTTGAATTCTCGGGCCTGGGTCTCTTGTACTGTTTTCTGTTTTCCTTTATGTGCTTCAGGCTCTACAGGATACTTATCCTATACTGTACTGGCACTTCTCATTAATAAATATCATTAAAAAAAGGTTTTGGCCATCATTACTTGATTCTTGTTGCAGTAAATTCCATTATTTTTTCTTATTTCTTAATATTAAGTTGCTAATTTTGCTTGTTCTTTTATTTAATTAATTAACATTTTTTTGGGATCTCTAATGCAAGATTGAACTCATCGAACTCATCTAGGGAGAAGAGGATTTCCTGCTTGGTTGCCTGTTTGTTTTTTGTGCATGATATAACTAACTGGTTTTCAATTTCTGTTTGTGGTTGTTGAGGGGATTGAAATTGTGGAGCAGTTTGGGGGAACAAGGCCTTTTTTTTCCTGTCAAAAAACTTTTGACTGATGATGATTTTTCCACATGATAGGTTGAGTCTCTTTTTATTGGGCAATCAAATCTCAATCTTAGGAATGCTTTTCTTCTGCTGATGCTAGAATATAGAACATGATCTACGAATTGGAGCTCTTAATTTACAGCATACTATCACAACAATAAAATTTTAAATGGGGGATGCTTCTTTCCTTATAGCTATGCCTAACAATGCCACCTTCTTGGGTTTTTCTTTTCTTATATATGGCAACATAATGTCATGCACCAGAATTTCATATTGGGCACTGCCTTTTCTATAGTTGCATTTAATGATGCTATTTATAATATTACTATTTGTGTGTTTTGATGCTTCCAATTCCATGTATCTGTGCGTTATAGCTGTGCCTAACAATGCCACCTTCTCGGGTTTTTCTTTCTTGTATATGGCAACATAATGTCATGCAACAGAATTTCATATTGGGCACTGCCTTTTCTATAGTTGCATTTAATGATGCTAATAATAATATTACTATTTGTGTGTTTTGATGCTTCCAATTCCATGTATCTGCAGTATATTTCCACTGGGCTGCATTGTAGTTTTAGTTTATGCTGATGTCACCCTATCTTTTTTTTTTTTTTTTTTACATCTTTAATCGATGTATGAATGTCTTCTGGCTTGATCTTTATTGATGAAATACTAATCTCATGAGACAGAGTGACACTGATAGCCACGAAGCATTTTTGGCAGTTTTTGGTTGTTGTTATTGGATTGTTTACATTTCTTTATGCTAGAACATCTAATGGTTTTACCATTTTCTACTGGACTTCAAAGTTCTATGGTGGATCTTTTGATGTATCTATCATGTTGTCTTGTAACTCTTTTTTCCCTAATTTCACAGAACAACGGCATGCACTTCTAGTAAAGATAGCTTCTGTGCGAGAAGTGGTGCTAGGAGCGCCAATAAGAATTATTCTGAAGCATCTCGCATCAAAGAAAGTTGCTCCAGATATGGATCGTCTTGTTCCTCTTGTGCATCGACCAAATGAGTCCTTTTTTCTTGTTCCACAGGTACTTTTTTTTGTTATGCTTTTAATATATCACGGGCTTCTTTCAAAGACTGCCCCTTTAGAACATTTGAAATCCAAAAAAGGAACTTTTTCATCAACTTATTTTGTGTGTGTATACAATGTTTTATTTGTAAATAATGGGAAATAAGAACTTGCTAGCACCATTATCATTATTATCACAAGCAACAGTTTTTCCCTACACTTGTTCGCTTTTCCTTTTAGCTGGGAACCTTGATGTTGAGTTCAATACAAGGTTTATGACTCGGAACTGTGGGTCGACAATCATCCTTGAGCCCGTTCAACTTGCCCCAGTATGACCGAGTTTAACCCTAGAGGCCCATGAAACATTGGAAGTCACCAAGAAATGATAGCAGAAAAATGGAAAATGTTGTCCTGTGAGTTGACGCCGCATGTATTTTAATTATTTAGGATGAGCTTAAGTAATAATGGGTGGTTGGATTTTATTTTCATTCTGTAGTATGAATGTTACCTCCGATCTTTGAATGCTTTGATCTTCGATAAAATATGGTTTTTTTTTCTTACAAATGCAGTGCAAAAGAAATCCAAAAGCCTCTACCTGACACAAAATAGAGGGAGGAAAACATTAACTTTGGCCTTCTCCCCATAGGACTCGGTTGGAGAGACTTGGTCTTTTCTTTACTAAGATTGGCTTCACACCCTTCTCCCCATTATGACTAATTGCAACCCAAATCATGGCAAAATTGAATCTGCTGTTGATTTTTCTGTGGGCCTGGCCATAGAGTGTGATAGAAATCAGTCTCTTGTTACCCATCAACTTGAAGAATAGAGAAGAAATAGGAAAAGCTTCTACCGGGTGACTGCAACCAAATTCCATAAAGATACTACCATATCATCTAAGAGCATCTTTTGACATGCCAACCTATGTTATTATCCCGCAAAAAGCCTTCTTTTAGAACCATCCTATTAATTTATGCATCACTAGTTAAAGTTGATTCTAATAAGCTGTCAAATCCTAAGAAACTGTTTGCTCAGGTTCATTCTGTCTAAAGTTTGTAGTTGTCCCAGAGTAATGTAGGATGTTATGCATGTTGATCCACTGCCATCTAATATAGCACTAGTATCAACCCGAGCTGACTTAATACGTCTCTCTTTGAGGGTCCATTGGCACACCAATGAGTGGGAATAGAGGTGATGGAAAGGCCTTATCATTGATTAGAATTTGGAAAAAGTTAACTCTAGCATATAGTCTTAAGACTTTGTAACAATAAAATTTATTTAAAAGAAGAGAAATACAAGAACAAAACAAAAAAGACAGCTAAAAGGTGATCTGGTGTAAGAGCCATGTACCAGCCACTGAACCCTGCCCAACTACAATATAGGAGCACTTAGATTACATGGTTGATCAACCTCTTAACAGTTTCTTAATGATGCATTTTTTAAGAATCAGTTTAAGGAAAAGCATAGGTTGCATGATTATCAAATTAAAATTTAGGTGGCCCTATTGCAAGGCATATGTTTTTTAACAGAGCAAAAAAACGACGAGCATCAATATTATATGAACTGGGGTTTATATTAAAATTAGCCTTAATAAATAGTGTCACCTGTTGGCATGTTGTGCACTTTCTAGGCCCTGTCCATGTGGCCAAAGAGCTTCAATGTATCTGTTGACTAGTCAGTGTATGGCCTTTACTGGAGCCTGGACCTTTCTCAAATTATCCGGTATAGGAGAGCTATTTCACTGAATGTGGAGGAGATGAACATTGAGTGATTTACAGTAAATATAAGGTAAGAAGCTTGTATAGATATGTGCATGTATGGTAAGAAGCTTATTTGGATATTCTTCTTTACAAGTGATATCCGGAGAATTGTATCCTCATGACACTCACCTCTAATCCCATTGTCGCATGTACACTGGTATCAGAGCCAGTATCTCAGTTTCTGGGGATGCCCTGTCTTGTGGCACTCTCCTCTGATCCATTCGGTGCATGTTACAAATAGATAATGTGATTTGGTTTAGATTTAATGCAAACTTACCAATTTGATGTAACCATGAAGCATCATGCTATGTTTGAAATTTGTAATGCTACGACCATTACTATCCCAGTCATATTACAAGAGGCCACTAATCCTAAAATTTTACTAAGTAGTACATTTTTTTATGGCAGGCAGAAAAGGTTACTATAGTATATCCTATGAGATTCAAGGACTCCGTTGATGTTGTTCTTGCAACTTCATTCCTGCAGGTAAACTGATTCCTACAATGATGCTTAGGTCTAAAAATTGGTAGTAATCGGCTACATAAGAAAAAAAAATAAATGCTCAAAAGCTCTTAGGAACTTTTTAGATGTATGGATTTGTTCCCTGACATCTAGGGGGAATCCTTGTACAGCATGTCATTGATTTTGAGGGTTTCTCTGGTCCTCAGAAAGATGGTAAGTGTTGATGGAATGACAGATTTCCATCCCTGTTAACTGTTGCAAGTACAAGGCACTGAGAGAACGGGGAGGAGGCGGACAGGGATGTGGAAGTAGTTAGAACTGATATGTTATATTGTGGGTGAGTGGTCTACAAGAGGGGATGCACAGAAACCTACAAATCTCAAAGGCAACCCAGATGGTGAGATAAGGCTTTGATATAGATGAGTGGAATCTATCAAGGCTCCTAAATTATGTGTCTGAGTGGCTGATGGCGGTGGACTTGCACATTTTATACCCATGGAGATTTCCAAGCAATACCCAAGTGGCAAGATATCTTTATTCATGTAAATCTTGAATATAGGTTTTCTGAATGATGAGTTTTTGATTTTTGAACAAATCATTGAGGAATATCCAAACAAAAACTTAATCATCATGTACCAGAGAAATTGTGAAGTCCTAGGATTTCAAGTACATAAAACAAGCAAAGAATGATTCAAGAAACCTTTATACCCTAACATGCTTTTTGATTGGGGGCGTGCTGGTTATTTATTTGAAAAAGTTTGTTTGTGGTAATAGATTTAAAGTTCCAAAAATAATGCATTTAATGTTTGTCAATTGTGCAAATTATTTGTACATATCTTTTAAATATATATTTGAATGGTTTCTGTTACGTGCTTAAAATTTTATGTTGACAAGGTAAATCTAAATTTTAGGAATTTGTGGAGGCAAGGCGAACTGCTGGACTTAATAATGCTCCTCCATGTCAGTGGTCTTCATCTCCTCCTATGGAGTTGAGGGAAGCCCCTTCGCAGTCAGTAACTGCAAATGCAGGATTTGTCACTTTCGGTAATGGCCAGAGCATATAATCAATGCTCATTTGCTTCCTTTTCTTAACATTTTAATTTGTCCTAGGTTTCCACTCTAATCACGCTGCTAATTTCTACAGTGATTTTCCCACGCCATGTGGAAGGCAGGAAGTTGGATAGAGTTGTTTGGAGTTTATTGACATTTCATGCATATGTTAGTTATCATGTCAAGGTAATGTTACCACCCATGCTGCTTTTTTCATCATGATTTTTGTCTGTGTTAAATTTTAGCCATTATCTACTGTTGGTTTGAATCATAATAATATTGCAATCATAGAACCACTAAAACTTAATACCTTATGTCAAGAGTATGGTCATCTGATTAGAGTGATACTTGACCCACACTTAATCCACATTAAGCCCTTGTTGTCCTTCACATCCCTTTGGGCATGACTCCTACAACTCAGGTTGACATGTATATCTAAAGAATTACCCAGTGCGCCTTTTTTTTCTGTTTTTTGTTTTTTTTTTTTTTTTTGGTGTTACGGTGCACACCCACCCCATCTGAAACGACCACACATAGAGGACTGCCCTGGATTACACCGTTGCCATTCTAGGACATGTTCACACTGAAATAAATTTCCCTTTCTTGGACCTTGTGATCTCAATTCAAAGTATTTCAGCTCTCCAAGATCCTTATTTCCAATTTCTTTTCCAAGATAGGATTTTAGTGCATTAATTTCCTGTTCTTCATTTCTAGCAGTCACAATGTCATTTATATATACAATTAACATTCCAACTTTAGCGCCATTTCCTTCCACAAACATAGTATGATCTACACAACTCATTTCTTTTCCAGTGGTCACAATGTCATCCACACGCAATTAACATTGCAACTTTATCATCTGCACTGTTCGTTTCCAAGAAAGGATTTTAAAGCATTGATTTCCTGTTCATCATTTCCAGTGGTTACATGTCTCCTACAAATACAATTGAGATTGCAAATTTAGCACCGTTTCTTTTCACATAGTATGTGTAACAACCCAAAAATCTGGAGCTCTTCATATTCTTAGGACGTTTTCAATTTAGAATTCAATACCAACCATAAGTAATATTCTAAGAGCATAAAGTCCAAAGCAGAAATTATATTAATGTCTTAAAGTCAACAATGGTATTACTGAAAAAAACAAGAAGTTAATTTAATCTAATAGAGTAGTCTTAGTATGGGCTGGCCCATCAAAGTGAAAGTTATTCTCCGTCCGCTCAATCGGCCATGCATGTCGAACTCTACTGACTGATCTCTAGCATCCCCCAAGCCCGCTAATGATGCATTACCTAAAGTGGGGTGAACCACTAGTAAGTAACACTGGTGAGTAGAATTTCTAACATAATCAATTAAAATAAAATAAAAAAAAGGGAAATTTCAAGACCGCATATATTCACCTCATCCCAAACAGATGGATAATATATTTCCAGGAATAACAATGTGTTGGTATAGATACTAGTAGATTTGTACTCAAGTATCTTTTCATATCAATGTATTAGCAATTTCCAATACCCCACACCAGAGTATCTACTTTTCTATCAACAGCATGGTTTATCGTCCACCAGGATAGTTGATCCTATTTCCCTCGACCAATCATCTGCAAGGAAGTTCCTTTTTCATCCTCAACAATATGGCCTACCATCTGCCATGATTGTTGATCCTCCTTTTCTCGAGCATTATCCACAAGAGAAGTTCTCATCATCCTTATTATTTTCTCATTCTGTCAATGGCCAATCCCACATCCTCAAGGTTAAGTCTTTGCCCCACTCCAAATCGGAGTTGGTACACGGTATGTGGCATTGCCCAAATATCTTGAAAAGTAATTTATTTGACACTAGATTACCATAGGGATTATATCACAACAATAATTATGAAATTGGGTCATACACAAATATTCCAACATTCACTAGAAGTCGATATTAATATCTATATCATACTCAACAGGTGTATGAAGCAAAAGTAATTACCATCATTTAAAAAAAGGATTAGTGATTATTAATCCATGGTGCCAATACTTCTCTTTATCAAGTCTAAAGTCATTTCCTTATTTCTCTCTTTATAGGTTATCAAGTAGTAGTAAAAAGGGGTTCTTAAATATAAATATAGTCAATGGGGACCAATTTGTAAATTACATAAACTATGTTACCGTTAAACCAAGTTGACAGAACTCAAAAAGGTCCTCCCAGAACATGCATCACGCCCCTGCCTCTTGAGGAAAACAAATAGTGGGACCCAATGGTCCAAATCACATGGGTCCACCACCCTAGTGGTTGCCCATCAGTCCTCCCACTTGATGTGGGGGCCTGATTATAGATCAAGTGGCCCAAATGGTTCCCATATCCTGGACGACCAAAAAGGATATTTAACGATCTCCATAGGAGAAACCCACTTTCTGTTTCATCTTCCTTGCCAAAACTCCAATCCTCGATATAGAAATAAGCCTTAAGTGATGTAGTAGTCATAGAGAATCCATTTGATCAAATTCCAAGTTAACAATTAGATTTTTCTACCATTTTATGTGTATCAAGTAGTCGACAGAATGCACAAATAAATCAGGTGTGCTTCTTATATTAGGATGTGGGTCCTTGTTGATCCAAATCACCAAGGGACCCCACCATTAGGGTCGCCCATCATTGACCCTTAAGAACTTTGGCCTTGATCCCTGATCGGATGGCCCACTGGGACCCATAACTCCCTAACGGCAAAACCTGCCCAACGAGATTGTTCAGGGAAAGATCCCCTGGTCTAATTAAATTTCTTTGTTTTTGCTTGACTGATTGGTGCTGAAACAACTTCTAACAGTCACTTAAACTCGGGTCCGTTATCAGAACTTGAATCTATATCTTTCATCCAATGACAGGCATGTTGATAACACTCAACTGGTATTGTTACATGCTGTCTGTAACAAAATTTCTTAACTGAAGCATTTAGTTACAAATTAATATGTCCGATTAGCAATCTCCACTCACCTCGAATAGACAATCGGAGCCCGTGATGTGAGCGGTCTCGAGCTAAACATCCACTGTGTCCCGCTTTTCTTCACGAATCTGTACTTCTTCCACCAAAAAGCAACATCCCTAGTTAGATCTCTCTCTATCTCCCGTTTCTAATCTATGGAGAAGGTGAAGAAAACAAGAGAGAGACCTCTCTTTTATAATAGATATATAGCGTCCATATGAGGAGTCACATGGAAGTCCCTTGAAATCCCCCCTGTGAATGGTTACTCTTGGGTACTCCAATAGTCTTGCCTGTTGGTATTCAAGGGTCTCTACTGATGGGCCTGCCCAACCTCCCAAAAGGTCTTTGGGCCCTACTAAATCCTAATTGAGGCCTGACATAATTTAGCCAAATCTAAACCTGGGCTGATCGAAAGTGGCCCATCTAATCTAGGTTGGCTTACCAGGTCAGGGTCATTACAATGTGATATGCGGAACACCTTTTGTATCCAAATAGGATCAGAGCCTTACTAAATATATCAAACTACAAAGCCTTTATAGACACGACTTTCCCTTCATGTCCTTTTACCACAAAATTTGGTGGTCTAATTCTTGCAAATTACCATGAAGAAGTGTTTTTCTTTTTGGCATCCATTTGGCACAAGGGCCAGGAAAAATTTGTTTCCCAGGTCAATATTATCTTGGATTGTCCAGTTTTTCAAGTGTCTGTACACTAAAGATGATTGCTTTCGCCCTGTTCTAGATAATCTAGAATTTAGTCTCCTGGATCCTACTCAAGCTGACTGGCTAGAGTGTCCTTTTGAGGAGGAAGAGGCTAAAGCTTCTGTTTACAATCTTGGTGGGGATAAATCACTATGTCCCTGATGGCTTCCCAATGGCCTTTTTTTTTTAACCTTTTGAGAAGATGTCAAAGGAGAAGTCATGCGTTTCTCAACGAAATTCCATGAAATTGGCATCTTATCTAAGGACTTGGGGGCCTTTTTCATTGCTCTCATTCCTAAGAAAAAAGGAGCTGAAGGTATCAAAGACTACCGTCCCATAAGCTTGATTGGAATTATTTATAAAATCATTGCTAAAGTCCTTGCCAGTAGAATTCAAAAAGTGTTGCATTCCATCATCTCCAATTCGCAGGTGGCCTTTGTCTATGGGAGACAAATTCTTGATGGTGTTCCTGTCACTAATGAGTGCTTGCACTCGAGGCACAAGGAGAAGAATCCGATCTTGATTTGCAAGTTAGATTTTGAAAAGGCATATGATAGGGTGGATTGGGATTTCCTCCATCATATGTTGTCTTGAATGGGCTTTGGTGTTAAATGGCGTGACTAGATTAAAGCTTGTGTCTCTTCTTCTTGTTTCTCTATTTTAATTAATGGATCCCCTCATGGTTTCTTCCAAGCCCAGAGGGGTTTAAGACAAGGAGATCCGTTGTCTCCCTTCCGATTTGTTCTTGTGGGGGAAGCACTTTGTTATATGATTGAGACAGCTGGCTCTATGGGCTTAATTACTAGTTTTGAGCCTGCCAGGTCTGCCCCCATGGTGAATCTTCTCCAATTTGTCGATGACTCACTCATCTTTTGCAGTGATGAGGAGGAGCAGTTGTTAAATATTAAAGCTATCCTTTGTTTTGAGGCAGTTTCAGGGCTAAAGGTGAACTTTTCCAAAAGTGAACTTCTAGGAGTAAAGATGTCTGACGTGCAATTGGAACACTTTGCAGACGTCATGGGTTGCAAAGCCGGTTCCTTTTCATCTTATTATTTGGGCCTTCCTTTGTGCTTGGGGCCTGCCTCTAAATCTTTGTGGGATCCAGTTCTTGAGAGAATGGAAATAAAATTAGTCTTATGGAAGGCTAAATACTCTATGATGCACGGATACTTCAAAATGGCTAACGTATCGCGTCGTATCGTATCCGATACTTCAACTTTTATGTGTAAAATCCGTGTCCCTTCCATATCCATGACGTGTCCCCATCGTATCCATGCCGTATCTGGGCATCATAGTAAATACTTATCTCTAGGTGGCCACATCACTCTTATCAAATCTGTCCTATCTAACCTCCCCATCTACTTTTTGTTTGTTTTTATTTGTCCTTTTGCAGTGGCTAGGGGTATTAAGAAGTGTCAGCGGAATTTGTAGTGGCATGGGAAGGGAGATGGCAAGATATGTCACCTTGTTAATTGGAATAAGGTTTGTAGGCCTAAAAAGGATTGTGGCCTAGGTATAAGACCCATAAAATTGGTAATGTAACTCTTATGGGGAAGTGGCTTCGGCGGTTGGGAGGGGAGGGTGAGGGTTTGTGGAAGCAAATTTTGATAGTTGAGTATGGGATCCTTTGAGAGGGTTGGGACCTTCGGCATGCCAATCCTCTTCAATCCAGTTTATGGAAAGGTATCCTCTCTGTCAGAGATTGTTTTGACTCCCTCATTAGATACTGTGTTGGCTTGGGTGAGAAGTTTCATTTTTGGGTTGATACTTGAGTGGGTGTAGCTCCTCTAGCTATGCCTCCGATCAACTTACATTGGTTAGGAGCTACCTTTCCAGAATTGGCAATCAGATTGTTTGGGGTCCTACTTTAGAAGAAACCTTACAGATACAGAGGAATCTGCTTTAGCTTTTTTGCTATCTATCCTTCACAAGGTTTACGTCCCCGTTTCTCGAGTAGATTGAAGGGTGTGGGAAGGGACAGTTGATGGTAACTTCTCCGTGGCTTCTTTTTTCCACCCTTTAGAAGGTGTTCATCTTGTAGAATTTCCTTTTGGTGGTTTCTGAAATATCAAGGCTTCTGCTAGAGTCATTGCTTTTACTTGGTTAGCTCTATCAGGTTCTATCCTCACGATGGATACTCTAAGAAAGTACAAAATGATTGTTGTGAATGGTTGCCCTTTATGTCTTAGGGAGGCTAAATCAGTTGATCATCTCTTTGTTTCTTGTCCTTTTGCTAACTTTTTGTGGACTCAGTTTTTTGGCTGGTTTGATTGTTGAACTCTTTAGCTGCCTTATATCAAGCTTGGAGCATCGGGGTTGGATTTGTCAGGGGGAAGATTTTGTGGAGCGTTTCCCTCCCTCCGACTAGCTGGTTGATTTGGAAGGAGAGAAATTCGAGGTGCTTTGATGGGGTTTCATCTTCTAAAGATCTCATCCTTGACAAAATTAAAGTTCAAGTGTCTTCTTTGGTTTTTGATCTTCCAGCTTTTAAAGGCATAACGATTGATTCTATTATATGCAGTTGGAAAGAAGTAGCCTTTTCTCATTCGTTTAGTACTTCTGTTATACACAGGTGATCTCTTCTCATTCGTTTAGTACTTCTGTTATACACAGGTGATCTCCTCCTTCGGTAGGTTTTCTTAAGTTTAACTTTGATGGAATTGTTGTTGGCAATCTGGGCCCTTATGGTATTGGCGGCATCATTAGAGACTCTGTAGTTGGGATGGTTCTTTCTTTCTTTAGTCTTGCTCGCCTCTGTTTGGTGAATGAGGTAGAGATGTTTGCTTTGAGAATGGGTCTCTAGCAAGCTAACAGGCTTAACCTATCTAACATTATTGCGAAGGGAGATTCTTTTTGTTCTATTAGCTAGGCTGCAGGTTCTGCAAAGCAAGCCTTGGTGTTTGGCGGATGCTACGGAGGAAATTATTGATTTAGCCTTGAAGCTAAATGTCTCTTTCTTGCATGTGAAGAGATGTGCAAATGAGATGGCAGACGCTCTTGCTAAGGAGGGTCTTGGGAGATCGGACTGTTTTGTCCTCATCACTCATTGATAGTGCTTCTCTTGTTTTGGGTTTTCTAGTTCTTCCTTTTCTTTTTGAATGGTTTTTTGCTTTGTTTCTCAGTATATGTCTTTTATGTTGCTAAGCTTTAATAAAATTTTGTCACTATTCACCAAAAAGAAAAAAAAAACCTTGGATTGAGTTCAACTTAGCAACTGGGCAAAATACTTTAATGTAGTCAATACCAAGGATCAACATAGTAGTTGTGGCAAGTTTAGTAGTCAGCAGCCAAAGTGCTATGTGTCAGTGTGAATAAAAAAGTTTGAATTTTTTTGAGAAAATATCTAAAAATCCATAATATTGGAAAATATTAGAATTTAATGTTTGTTTTCAATAGTAACTAATATAGTGGGCACAGTAGTTCCTTCATTGCATGGAGGTCCTGTATCTCTCTATGATTGTTAAATAATATTATGGATCTATTTTTTCTTATGTATTCATGTTGGTTATTTATACTAACCTAGAAACTAATAAAATGCTTATAATCAAATTGTGTATGAAGATGTCATAACTATAATAGGATTATGCGTTTCTATATTCAAGCCAGCTGTAGAGAACACAAGATATAAAAAGTAATTTTTCATATAGGAACAGTGATGTAGGCCGATCCCAAATCCGGCTCATGTTGCAGGCCCGTAGATATTGATGGGCCGAATTGATCATTGATCTCTTCAAGGATCCCTATCCTAAGTTAAATTAATAATTAGTTATTTATTTCTATTTTTATGGTGAGTTGAGATTAAGACTTCCTTAATTTAAATTAGTAAGTTACGATCGTTTAGGATATGTATTTCTTAATTTAGAATTAGCCCTTCCTATATAAGAAGGAGCATCCCATTGTTGTAGACATGCTTTATTCAATTATAATTCAGCTTCAAGATATTGTCTCTCTCTATAGTTTTGGTGGTGAGTTTCATTGTGCCCTAAGGCTTGAATCCATTTTTGGATTTGAACAATCCTCCAGGAGATTGTTCTACACTCGATTGGAGATCCGGAGTTGCCCCAGATTGGCATCAGAGCCCAGATTTGGTCACCTGGGAAAAAGTGTTTTTTCCGAAATTCATCGTTTTTCGTCATTGACCCTCTCCACCATTACCGAAGAACCCTAGCAACCCCAACGCCCTCCTCCCTCTTCATCGACATCACCAACACCATCCGCCGACACCCATTACGCATCTTTCCCACCACAGACGAACCCTAAACCTCTTTTCCACCCAAATCATACCATCCCTGCCAACTATCTAGACATCAAACCCTCTCCCTAAAATCTATTCCACTTCACCCCATCCCCAACCGAGATCACCCCATCCCCCAACGAGAGCCCTAATCCTCTCCAAACCCTAAAGCCAGCCCACCGAAACGCCTCCACACCATCTCGAAACCTACCCCCCTACAAACCTCCACCAAAACCACTCCCCCTCACCCCTCTGCATTGGTTCATCCCCAACCCAGACCGCCAAAAAAAAAAAAAAAAAGAAGAAAACAAGAAGACGAAAAAGAGTAGAGGAAGAAGAAGAAGAGGGTCAAAGGAAAACGCAGTACATGGCACCGTTGCCTTTCGTCTTCGTCGGCCTCCAGCTCCAACGTCGTCAGTGGAGTGGCCATCACAGCACCGCACCACCATCTTTGCATCTAGAAGCCTAGTTGTGATCCCATTTGCATCGCCTTCCTTGACGCTCACCTCCTCTTAGCAGTAGCAACCCCTCCCCTTCCTTCGTCAAAGTCAAATAACAAGTAGGAGTTGGGGCACAAGCCCCTTTTTCTTTATTTCCTTCACTGCAAGGATCTCAAGATAGGGCCTTCTTTTTGCATAATTACACACTTGTCACCTTTTTTATTTGGGCCTCTTTATTTGGCCCTGAGTTTCACCCGACTTGACCCACTTTCTTCTTTCTTAAAAAAAAAAAGAAAGAAAAACACAGTCACCATGCCTAGAAAGGGTGATGATCTCCAACATTGAATGACAGACAGACAGAGAGATAAAACCATACTTAAATTAAGTCAAGAATTAGAAGATGTTACAGGATGTCTAAAAATTGCGGAAACTGCCATTGCTGAGCTACAAAATAAGCAATTTGTTAGTCAAGAAGGATCATTCAATGTGTCTTTGGTGTACACACCCGTTTGACCAGAAAGACTTGAGAATCAAGTGTCTATTCGTGATTTTATGCAGTGCTTTTTAGTTGAACGAGACCCCCAGGGTCCTCCTGCTGCACCTCAATCTGATGACATCACAAGAAAAGTCAAAATTGATATTGTTGACTTTATTGGTGATGTGAGTCCGAAAATTTTTGTTGATTGGCTTAATTCTCTGGAAGATTATCTTGCTTAGTATGGTGTGAATGATGCATAGCGGATAGCCTTTACCAAGGTTAAACTCAAGGGTCCTGCTCGAATTTGGTGGTATGGCGTTGAAAATAGTGAGCTTATAGTGGGCTAGCCTATTATCCGGTGGAATAACATGAAAGTTAGGCTCAAAGGCAATTTTCTGCCTTCTGATTATATGGATACACTCCACCAAGAGTATTTAAGTCTCCAGCAAGGCACCTTGACAGTGGAAGAATACATCAACAGGTTTCGCAAATACATTGTTTTTTCTAACTTGAAGACAGATGACCGTTTGACTATCACCAGATACAGAGGTAACGTGCATGTCGATATCAGATGAGAGATAGCGATGGTTGACTATACTATAGTTGATGAAATCTTCAATAAAGCTCGAAAAGCCTAACATGAAATTCAGTTGCGGAAATGCAAGACTTTTTAAGTTGGGGGAGTCTTCCACAAGAAGAGGCCCTGACCTTACCTATAATCGAAATCAAGCACAAGTTTATAGGTCTCTTTCTCAGAGACTAACCAAGCACGTGCCTCAAAATCCTTAGCCAAGGCAGGTTATTTTCCAACAAAATCAACGGCTTCCACCGAATCAAAATGAAAATCGTGCTCGTGGTAGAATAGATAAGAGGGATATTGTTTGTCATGCCTGCAAACGAGGCCATTATGCAAGTGAGTGCCTCCACAGAAATTTGTACACCTCCAATGATCCTGATAGTAATGATCAATATGATGAGCATGTTGAAATGGAGAAAGTTGATACAGATCCTGCTTATGAGAATTTTGAAGAGCAGATAAACGATACAGATCCTAATACTGATGGTACTCCACTGCTTTTTCTTAAGCGTCAATTATGAGTGGCTAAGCGAGAGAAGAAGAGGAAGACTGGAATCATGCTTTAATTTTTTGGTCCAAAGTTGATTGCAAGGGTAAATCAAGCAACATGATTATTGATGGTGGTAGTGCAATGAACATCATCTCCCAAGAAGCAGTCGAGAAGCTCAAGTTACCCACAGAAAAGCATCCAGAAATTGGAAAGCCTTGAGATTTTCAATACATTTCATAGAATTCTCTCCTAAATTATGGAGATTGGGTATTTTCAAAATGAAGTCTATTTTCACCAATTTCTTAATTTGAGACACGAAGATTTCAAGTTGATGAATATGGTGATGAGTTTTCAAGGCTACAAGTACAATGCGCATTAGATGAGGATGATGAACTTTATGTCACTAGTTTTACCAAAGGTTTGAGACCAAGTATACGGAATAATATGAAAAGAGAATGTAAAGATCTGTATGATGCGTTTTGGGAAACGATCTATGTTGAGCACTTGATAAAATGCTCTCACCTCCGAAGAGCTAAGATGCAAGAAGAGGAGATTCTGCAAACCTCAGGAGCCCATGTTGTGGAACAAATTGTGGAGAAAAGCAAGGAATAGTTGATTCCACATCAAATTTAGATGAAGTGGAAGACAAGGAATCTGAGTATCCTTTTACAGTGTTGATTAGATAATGTAGGTGGAACAAAAAGAAACAAACAACGAAGAAAACGACAAGGAGTCTACTCATTTGGTGGATCTCATCATAAATCCACTTCCGAAAGAGTAGAATAAATCATCAGAAGAACAAGCTATTGTTTTGAAGGTTGAAAATGATGATCAAATGATTGAGGTTCCACGTATTGATTTCATCTACAAAGATTGCTCATTCATAGTTGAAGATTGTGTGTAGCTTGTTGAACCTCAAAATTTAATGCATCTAATGGTCAGATCGTACATCCATGTCGAATTCAAGAACTTGAAGAAACAATGCCTCCGATCTACTTTGAGTTGGAAGACCAAACGACGTGAAGCTTTCACACTATGACCGCAATTCAACGGCCCCGCGGTGCATCAAAAGTTCGTATGCTTGATATTTGATCCTGGAGGATTTCTATACAACTCAAGGTCGAATTCTCTTCAACAAGGGGAGAGTCGATGTAGGATAGACCCATCGTTCCTCATGGGCCGACCTACTTTTGCCCTAGCCCACCTATCTTTGTTTATTTAGGATTTTTATTATGTTTTTCGGTTATTTTAGTTGGTTATTTTAATCCTGGCCATCAGTGTATTTTTATGGTCCAGATTAGTTTTAGGCTTTTGTTTTCCTATGTAATGATGTAATGCCTCTTGGCAAAGGGAGAGTTAATGATTTATGAAAATTTCTGAAGTGCTTTTGGGTTTTCCAAAGTTTTCTTCTTCTCGCTTGTGATGAAGAGTTTTGCGTGAGGCCAAGTTCTTTATGGATTTCCCTAATCTATCCCGTCTACCTTACATTTATGATCTCTCCATCTTTGTCTGCCCCGCGTCTGGTACCCCGCTCCACACCATAAACACCCACATGTAACTACTTGCTTTTTATTTCAAGCGAGACTACCAGCTCCCAAGTTCCTTTCTTTTCAAGAGCTTGCATTTCAACAATCATAGCCTTTTTTCACCTAGGATGAGACAATGCGTCAGACACGTGTAGGTATGCACTAAGATGATAATTAAATAACAAAAGCACAAAAAGGTGATGAACATTGATAGGATTCAAAATTTTGAATAGGGTATGGAGTAAGATATGAACATGTACCTTTACACAATGCAATAGGAAGATCAAGATGATACTCTAGACATTATAGAACATTACATAACTGAGGATTTGGATCTAGGGCCTCCATTGGTGGTGTCTTCGGTGAACACAATTGATGCAAATCCTAAGAAGGGTTTGGATGGGAAGTGCTGAAGCATGTAAATCAATGTCTCCAATGAGCCTATCACTAAGAGGATGAAACTCGAATGATAGACCTATGAAAGAAACTTTATCAACTCTAGAACTATCTTTAACCTTCTACAGTGCTTAGAGTGGAAAGGAAAGCTAACCCTAGAGTCTCAAAATCCTAATCAAATTAGGAAACTAAATAATAACCAAACTAGGAAACTGCATAAGGAGTCCTGCTGAAATTAGAAAGCTAATCCTAAGTACAACTGATAAAAAAAAAAAGAAATGAAACCCTTATCTCTTATTGGGTCCCACATGTGGGCCGTGGGCTTGGTTGCAATGATTTTATTGGCTTTGCATCAACAATGGTCTGGTTTTCTTGTTCTTGTGGGAGTACCCCTGTATTTGGCTTCTCTGGAACTTTTGAAGGCTTGCTTTTCTCAAGAATCTTAAATTCACGTTCTTCATCTTTTTCAATTGTAGGGATCATGATAAGATGGAGGTGTCAGTTGAATGAAAAGAGGAACCTTCCTCAAACCTCTTGTCGATGAATCTCCTTACTTTTAGGAGAATAATATACATTTTCATGAAATGTCAAGTCCATCTTAGCAAATTCTTTTATCTTGGTTGGAAGATAGAGCTTGTATCCCTTTTGAGTGCTTGGATAATCAACGAACATAGATCTCACTGCCTTTGGATCTAGTGTATCATGTTGTTGTGTTCAATGTGGACAAAATGAGTACATCCAAATGCTTTAGAAGGAACTGGGAACAGTCAAGCATTTGGATGTAAGGTTTCCGATGGATATTTTTCTCCTTATATTCTGGATGGTATATAATTTATTAGAAAAGTTGCTGTCAACACACTGTTTGACTAGTATGACTTAGGGACATTCATTTTTATTTGTGGAGACCTTGCCACTTCCAACAGGTGCCTTTTTTTATTTTAGAATGACTCCTTACTCAAGTGGAAAGGCGCAGCAGTTCTTACATGGTTGTCCAGGGTTTGAACACTAGATACACCACCTTTCCTGTAGTTTGGGCTTCCTTTCCCACGCTATGATGCCTAGATACGGCATGGACATGCCATGGACACAGATTTTACACATAAAAAATGAAGCATCAGATACGATACAACACGATACAATGCCCATTTTGAAGTATCTGTGCATCATAGCCTGTGTTTGGACTCTTGTTCTCGTGTGTGCAAGCTTCTTTTCCCATGTGTGTGGCCTTCTGTTCCCATGTGTGTGGGCTCTCTCATGGTTCCAGCCAAGTGGGCTGGGGTATCCCAAAAAAAAAATAGGTGCGTTTTTTTTTATATATAGATTTTATGTTCAACAACTCCATTCATTTCCATATGCACATTCTTTTGCAATGCATTCTTCACCATTGTTAGATCACAGTATTTAGGTTTTTTGTCATATTTGTTCTGAATCAGCCCATGAAATTCTTTGAACTAGGATCTGACCTCATCTTTTGATTTCATGAGATATATCCATCTATGATGACCAGATATCGTATAGATACGGCAAGGACACACCCTAGACACGGAAGGGACAGATTTTACATGTAAAAGTGAAGTATCGGATCCGATACGACACGATACATAGCCCATTTTGAAGTATCTGTGCATCATAGATACCCATGCAACCTGGTGGCATCATCAATAAAGGTCACAACTCACAAAGTAATGATGTCCATACACTTATGTAAGAGGAGCACAACAGACATTAGTATGAATTATGTTTAAAGAAATACTATTCTTATGAATGGCTAAACACTTCTACATCTCTTTACATATTGGCAAGTCTTACTATTATTATTTTTATTAATTTTATTTTTTCTGAGTGGTGAACTATCAGGTTCCCTAGTATTATTTTCAATAAAAAAAAGAATAAGACTTCTAAGAGGTGTATGTCCAATTCATGGGTGCTGTCTCTCTTGAAGATTGTAAAGCTCTTAACTCATTTCTCATTGGCTCTAAGATATACAGATCATTTTTTCTATGGCCACCAACAATCATCTGCGTTGTTGTCAGATCTTGAAACATGGCAAGGTGGGCAAAAAAAGTTTAACACAACAGTTGTGGGTTTTTGTTAGAGAATATGGACCCCTTTCCAACTACTTGTATGTAGGTACCTTTAGCAATTTCACTCACATGTAAAGATGTAGTATAGGACAGAAAGTGTGAATGTATGCCTGTCACATGATTTGTAGCACCTGAATCAATAACCTAAGGTAGGAGAAGAAGAAACCATACCAAATGTGGCAGTTGAAGAAGAAGAAACCATACCAAATGTGGCAGTTGAATTTTCTCCTTCCAACACCTAAAGTCTCTGACACAACATTATAACCTCCTCTTTCCAATCTTGTGGCTCATCTTTATTGGACGATTTCTCTTCATCACTTGAGTTGCTTGGCTTTTCTTACAGGTGCATCGTGAGACTTACCTACAAGATCCAAATAAGTCTTGCGAGCATGTCCGTATCTCCAATTGTGTGTACAATAACGTTTGTTGTGATCAACTCCGGATTGTTTACCCCGACTGCATCCACCTCCACCTGTGCACCCAGTACCTGTGTGTCCTCCATGACCACCACCATGTCCACGACCAATATGACCACCTCCTGTATCATTACTTTCTCTACCACCATCATTTGTACTATTACTCATGAGCGTCGATTGATCAGAGGACGAATAATACTACTTTTTAGAAGACAACTATATGGTTTTTTAGACGACACAACCCTTCTTCAACTATCCTCAGTTTGAAGTGCACACAGTTTTGACTGGTGGAAAAGATCCTGACTGCTTTCCTTCTCAGAGTCTTTCATACTCTTGGTGTACCCCAGCTTAGAAGCTCAAATATATGCTAATGTTCTAGTTGTTTTGCTTGCTTCTTATCACTAAATGGTTGAGGACTCTCATACAATGCCAACGCATGCCACACGGCTTTGAATTTTTCATAGTAATTGCAATAAATAAATATCCTTGTTTATATCCTACAATTTCTTTTGTCAACTTGAGTATCCTAGCATTCTTTTTCTTTTGGGCATAGGCTGCTTCAAATTAATCCCTAAGTTCTTTGGCTGTGCTCAAGTACCTAAAGGTTGCTCTTATACATTCTTCTATTGAATTTAATATCTGATTCATAATTAATATGTCTTTAGAAACCGACCTTAATACTTTGGATCCTTTTGGATGGTTCTTCAATTCTCCCATGATATCACCAATTCATGTGGCCTCTCCAATGACTATTCTAGTTTGATAGGCCAAATCTTTATATTTGTTGCCTTCCAACAGACATAGTGAGTGTGGTCCTTGGATTGACATTCACAACACGGGGTAATTGTTGAGAAGTCATAGAGCTTTCTCCTGTGAGTTGGGCTCCACGTTGAACCCTAGCTTACATTACTCCTTGTTATAGGGGGGAAAAAATCACCAAATGCTCTAAACGCTCCAAAACAACATTGTTATCTAATTTGAAAAGACCTTTTTAAATTAGATTTTCTACCTAATGTTGTAGAGGACTGTCCCAAAGACAAAATTTGGTTTTACTCAACCACCAACTTACTGCATAGCTGTAAAGAGGACTGCACCGATTTACCGCATGAACAATCCCAACTCCAAGATCATACTATGATCGTACAGGTGCAGAGGTCAAGTTTAAACCTAGGATTCAACAAAAGTTAGTCAAACAACTTACAGATTACCTTCTAAGATCTTCGTTCTTCCAGAAAGTTGATGGAAGTCCCCACTTTGAAGTGTAAGGAGTTTATAGTTCGTTGAATGAACCTAAAGAGCCAGATGACCCAAACTAGCTTCGGCTGATGCTGTGGCTTAGGATTTTTTTTTTTTTTTTTTTTCAATATGAACCATTCCTGTCTTGCAGTCTTCTACCCCTAGGTATGCCCTGATATCAAGTTAGATGAATAGCTTTAATGGGATCCAGGTTCCTTCCCAAAGAGAGATGAGAAATCGTAAGAAATAGGAATGCAAAAATAAAGGAGAGGAAATGTGGTAAAGAGCTGCATGGCTTGGCTAGCCTAGGTGGTGCAACCAATGCCATACATAATTAATCATATTTACGTTGTCAAAAAAAATTATTTAATCATATTTCTGAAATTGTAAAAAAGCCCCGTATTTTCTGAAATTACAAAGAAGTCCCTCATACTTCTAAAGTTATGAATGACTCAATGAATGACTCAACTATCTTTCTCAACAGATCCATGGGGACTGGAATTTGCACTGAATTCATTTTAGGTTACATTCTAGCTTCCCATGAGAATGGGTGAAGGACTGGGTACCTGGCAAATTGAGTTAGACTAAATATTTTTAAGGGAACTGTGACTCTGGTCCTTCCAATGTGACGTTCTTGTTTATTCCATTGTCTCAATGGGCTGCACATACACTGTACAGTTTCTTTCCATTTTGGGTTGTTATTATTACTGCTACTATTATTTTTGTGTTTTTTTTTTTTTTTGAGAGAAGGGAGTTGGGGGGGGTGGGGGGGGGGGGGGGGTGGTGTTTGTTATAATGTGTGTGTTGGGAAAGAGGGCTTTGCCCCCTTTTGGTGATTGCAGTTGTGCATTCAAGGGCTTGTATCAGTATGTATACGTGAGCGTCTACTTCTGCCTTTTAGCTTACCAGAGTGGGCTATCTATGCACATTTGCCATCTTTCTTTGGTGTGAATAGCGTAGGCACCGCACAAGTGCTCATGCTTTCACGGATATAACCCTTTTTCAACAATTCAATTACTTGAGTCAATTCAATATGTTCTTTAGGGCTCATTTGATTGGCTGGTCTGTTGGGAAAAGTTGCACTTGGAATGGGAGGTCAGGTCAATATGATGATGAATGTCCCTCGAAGTGGCAATTCCAGTGGTTACTCACAAATCTGAAAACTCTTCTGCCAATGACACTGTGATTTAGGCACAGTGTTCTCAGTTACAATCTCCTTATCAAACACATAGAATGTCCCACCTTTTGAAGTCTCTTCAATAAATTTTGATTTCGAGAGAACATTTAGTGAGTCCCCAACAGAGTTGGTTTCATAGGATTTTTCTCTCATGTAGGTCCCAATATAATTTTGACTTTATCCTTAACAATGGTGGAGGCATTTTATATCGATTAATCTATATTATAACAATTATACTGCCATTGTCAACTTAACATTGTGGCACACATCTGTTTCAAAAAAAAAAAAAAACATTGCAGCGCACATCCATGGGCACAACATCACACCACACATTGTCATGATGTTTTTACAGCCTGTAGAAAATGAAACTAATGCTCATGAAATAACTATAACGTCATTGCATTTCTTGAATCATTAAAGCTTGTAAAGTGTAGGGTATTTCTCACATGGGAACCTTAGCTTGTCAACCATATCATGGGAGACAGCATTCTCGTAACTCCCGCAATCCACTAGGGCATGGCGTTGCGACCATTTGCAAGTTCTATGTAACACGTTGGTGTGAAGCTCAATCATCTTCCTTAGTTATCTTTTGAGTCTTCCGAATCACTAAGGACCGGCCTCAGTCTCCTTAGATTGCGCCATCTTTGCCATCATCATCCAGTGTCTCAATATAAATTGGATCATCACCATCACCACGATAAGCTGGCTCTTCAAGACCATCATTTTTTTTTTTAACAATCTTCTTTTTGCAGTCTAATGCGATGTGTCTTCACTCGCCCCATTTGAATCATTTAATGACTATTTTACCCTTGTCATTCTGTTGACCTTTTGTTGTGGATTGGGTTGCACTTGATCAACCATGGTCAAATCTGCCTTTCCATCCACTGCTTGTAGAATTACCAACATCTTGAACCAGCCCTTTGTTGGGCTGATTAAATGATAGACCAGCAGCCTATTTGCCCATTCTTTGGTGTATTTTTGTGGCTTTTGTTCTGTAGGCAACATCAATTGAATAGAGTTGGTGTATGGCAGAGTAAGCTTTTCATGGAAGGCTGCCTGAAACCATGTAAATAATGTGGGTGCGTCTAGTTGTTCATCTCCCACACATCATTCGTGGTGACCACATGGTGTTATCCTTCTGTATACTCATCAATAGACCTATGTCCTTGTTGTATGGTTTGCAACCGCATATAAAGGGATTGAGTGACATTTAATGGAAGAAAATAGTCCCTCATTTGTTTCTGCACTGTTTTTCCTACAATAAGATCCGATCTTTTCCCATTTGATGTCTCATCCATTTGTTTTGATTCCACCAGGGACCTGCCTTACTGCTCATTTTCCATAGCCATCAATTTCACTTTCTTATGGTTTAGGATTTCCTTGTAAGCACAAATAGTTCCTACCTTATCTATCTACTATAGAAAATCGCCGCCTTTCATACCACCATTAGAACTGAGAATCTCTATTTTTATCTTGAGATCCTTGACTTGGTCTTCCCCTTTGTATCTCCTTTCCACATTATGTCAAAATCTGACTGTGATCAGTGTTAGAATGGATTATGAAAGCATATGTCGGAATCTGATCCCTTAGTGTTTATCTCTGTGTTTGATTTGTTCGAAAGGCCGAGTTTGAATCACAAATTGTCTTGAAAGTCATGGATTTCAAGGACTTGGGGGTTTGGTGGCTTATCTCTCATTCTCAGCATTAGACCTGCAGCGATATGGCCTATGGGGAGGCATTATAATGGAGTATGGAATCAAAAAATAATCAAGACGTTTGGCTTTGGTATCAATCCCTCGGCTGCTGGAGATACTTGATTCGAAACCCAATGTTCCAACCCTAACCCAAAATCAGCAGCAAACAAAGCAAGAAAATGAGATAAGCAAGATTACTCACGTACACTGATATCTTCAATCTCTCTTGTGAAGGAAACCATATAATACTATTATACAATGTTTGAAAAGCTAAAATATCACAGTCAACCAATATGTTACTTACAAGCATTGCGTAATAGTACTTAAAATCCTAAGCTGTCATTGATTTAGAGACAAGTAAATCAAGTTCTTTAATTCCTTCTACTAAATAATAGGAACTGAAGGGAAACCTCGTGCAAACATGTTGGAATGCTTTACTGGTTGTCTTGACACTGGTGGATGAATTGACCTGTGGGGCCCACATGGACCACCATACTGACAAGTGGCCGCCTCCAGTAATTGCTACGCAGATGGGTGATCGCACTGGTGTGAGTTTTGGTTGGATTTAGGTCTATTCAGACTCATTTAGTTTGGGCCCAAAAACAGACTGTTTGCTAGAATATCTGCAGGGGATTCCTGAAATTATAGTAATCCCCCTGTAGTCTTCTTGACTATTAAAACAGTCACTGTTAATGATTTTTATAATCAATTTGGGGCCATTCTCCTATCAGATGTAATCAATGCTTTGGTCAGTCCTTGCAGATCCTCATAGGGCCATCAAACTGGTCCATAAATTCTTTGGCAAGCAGAACTATATGATCAACATCTGAATCGTCATCAGAAATTCTGTTTGCACTTGTACCCTTTTTTTTTTTTTTCAAAGGATATTGGAATCCCCCAGCTGAGAGATGGTTTTATGCTTATTGCAAAAAGGGAAATCCTAACCGAGACCCTTCTTTAAGCTTACTCCATTTTGGGGGCTTGGAAACCCAGTTTTGGCATTGCCGTTATGTATTATCCCTGCAGCAAACAACCCCAAATTTTTTCACTAGTCAAGCCTTTATGCAGTACCATCATGGATGCTAGTATTGAAGAGTTTCATGTTTTTCTTCCAATTAAATTTTTTTTTCCAAATGCTCCCTGGGGTCTTGTGTTTGAATGCCCCCAGATTTACCCAGTGCACATGTGGGGTGAGCATGTGCATCTGGAGGATTAGTCTCAATGGGTTAATACAACTGTAATACATTCGTTAAAAAAAGGTCCAAATTAAATGTGATATGGAGAGATTTGGCACTTATAATTCTATGATATCTGTCCTCACTTCCATATATTTACAGTGCTCAGAAGGCTTCATGCATACCAGAATGAGGCGCCGTGTGGAATCACTTATTCAGGTATCTCTGTCACCATCAGCTGATTTTGTTATGCATGGATGAGTTGCATTGCCAAAGAGAATTCTTGAGTAATGACTAAGGGGGTGTTTAGTAACGATATATTTTAAAAGATTATGTGATATTGTATGTTACATTATAATAGAATCTACCTACCTAAAAATTAGGTTTTTGGCTAACTTTAGAATGTATTCTACAATGTATGACTTTCTACTAAAAATTGCAAGATTTGTTTCTTCTCCACATCCTTGTAGGAGTAAATATTTAGGAAATAAATCTTTTAAGATACTACCAAACATCATCACTTATAATATGATACTATTTTGTTCTGCAATAATGAAATCTTACAATATTCAATTTTATTAATATTATATGCTATGTTTATCCAAACACCCCTAAATTGGATTATAATCTGCAGTGAATGAATTGAAATGGTTTCTTATATGGTGTTTTGTAGTTTCAATGATGTTGAGGTTTCCTTCAATAGGTTCTAACTGTAGCAAAATTATATGATCCTTATCATGCTCCTAAGAAGCACGGATACAGGCACAGGACACAGATATGACACGATAAGGGTACGCCGACACGGCATTTCTCAAAAAAATAAGATACGAATACGTCGGGGGACACGTTAATAATATATATTAATTTATATATATAATCATTTACTAAAAAAGTAATATCATTTTAACTTTTTAATCAATTTAGCAATCAAAAAATAAAAATTCAAGTACCAACTAACAAACATATCAAATTATCAAATATCAATATAACACTAAAACATAATTCATAACCATTAAGCATGAAATATCCATAGTTTCATAAAATCCATATAAAGAAAAGGGTGGATCATCTCTTTCCCCTCCCTTAAAAAAAAAAAAAAAACAATAAACAATAAAGAAGCCAATCTTGAGGCCTATTCTTTTGTGAAATATTTATTTGTCTTTTGCTTGTAATATAATTAATATTTACAATCATATATTTTTCCATGGTACAAAATTGTCATATATCAAGTTTACAAGTTTTAGTAACCACATATTAACATTGTCATATATCAAGTTTACAAGTTTTAGTAACCACATATTAACATTGTCATATATCAAGTTTACAAGTTTTAGTAACCACATATTAACAAAGTGTCCAAAAAATATCAGCTATATATTTATTTTTTAATCATAAATATAGGCTAGGAATTGTGGAACACGTTGCAAAAAGAGTATTGGACAAGTGTCCAAAATTCAGATTTTTAGTTCTTAATTATGAACACTGCTAAAATAGTATCAGACACGTATCTGAGAGTGTCCGAGGAGTGTCAATGTTCGACACGTGTTCGATACGGATACGTCACTTTCTTAAAAGTATCCGTGCTTCTTAGCCTTGCGCTTATGAAGTGGTTCGCAAGGTGAACAGTTACCTATTTGGTGATCCTCCCACTATTGATGAAATTGGATGTCCTCAAACTCCTCCCTGATTGGATGTCCATCATTCCTTGGCCCTCTTACTATTAAACATTGAGCCAATATTGTATTCATAAACATTTATGTGCAAGTTTTGGTTGAATGGTTGGGGAATGGGGGATATTTTTGTTAGAGTTTGGTGCATCTTTTTTGGGTTCATCTTTTTAGCAGCCTCATTACGGAATCAGTCAAAAGCAAACAAGTAAAAAAAAAAAAAAAGGCAAGAAAGAGAATAGTCTTAAACTATAGGAACATGAGCCTAAAACAACCACACCCCAACCACCCACCCACCCACCCACCCACCCCAACACACACACACACACACACACACACACACACACACACACACACACACACCAAAAAAAAAAAAACATTTTAACATAGTCAAGGCCTATGGTATCTTGCACATATTTTCTCAGCATTTCTCTGAATTGTAGTGAAGACACGGCTAAAGGTTTCTTTAGGGAACATTTGTCGTAGGAAAAAGGAATTGAGCTAAGTGGTGAATAGTTAATGGTTAGTGATAAATATGGCAGTGTCCAATTTTCTAATCTATGATGATAAATGGTTTCTCATCCTCTCCCATATGAGAGTAAGTCCCATCCTATGTGGGAAAGTTCTCTCTTCAACCATACTCCCTTGCCTCTTATCTTCTTCCTTTCACTCATCTCAAACCCCTCCACTTACCTAACAATTGGCAGAGTCCTTTGCCTCTCAGTTGCCTTGAGCTTGTGATGCAAACCCAAAAGGGTCTGGATTTGCGAATTGATGAAGCAAGGAAAAGTTGCCTACAAGAGACTCTTAAGAAGAGGAACGAATCTTGAAGTGAAAACTTAATCTGCGAATGAAATTTTAGTATTCTCCAAATTTTCTTCGATTGTCCTGCAATCTCATTTATATACGAAAACAAAACCATAGAATCCAAGACTCTTGATGAAATTAGAAAGCTAATCCTAATTACAAGTCATTAAAAAAACAAAATCCTAGATGCAGAAGTAGTTCTATTTCTTTGGATGCCCAATCATTCGACCCCTTGTTTGGGTCCTACACGTGGGCCATGGGCCTGGCTGTGTTGGCCCACAGGCTTTGCATCAGGTTGACAATTACTTAAGAGGTTGATTCAGCACCAACTAGTTGTTATTTTTTTTTCCCAGTGTTGTCTAATTTCCTAACCATTACTTGGTACTAATTCTTCATCTGATGTCTTTGGGTTGCAATTGTTTATGTGGCTGATATGTCACTAAAAGCATATTTAACAACGCTATTCTCCAATGCTTTAGTTTCTATGTATGTTTCATGTTCTCTGCTTGTGTGTAATCATTACTGAGTCCTAATTTATCTGATGTCTTGACCAATGTTTTGTGCTTACGAGCTTGACAATTGTCAACAGGGTGGTTCCACTAAAAAAAAAAAACAGAGCCTGGCAATTGTTTATGTGGCTGATATGTCACTAAAAGCGTATTTAACAACTCTATTCTCCAATGCTTTAGTTTCTATGTATGTTTCATGTTCTCTGTTACTGAGTCCTAATTTATCTGATGTCTTGACCAATGTTTTGTGCTTAAGAGCTTGACATTTATCAACAAGGTGGTTCCACTAAAAAAAACAGAGCTTGGCAATTGTTTAACTTTGCTGATTTATCACTAAAAGTATATTTCACATCTATAAATCTCCAATGCGGGGAATATATTCTGCGACAATTTCTTGGTTAGCACCTTGGTGGGCATGCCATAATAATTTCCATGCTGTATCATTGGACAGGCTCTTGATCGTGCAAAGCCAGAGGTGGAGAAGTCAAAGAAATCATCGCCTAGGAGGTCCTTCAAAAGATTGGTCTGGTTTTTCAAAATCCATTTCTGCTGCATACTGCACGTTTTCTTAGTGGCTCTGCATAAGTTAATTTCTTACTAATTTGACTCTCTCTCTCTCTCTCTCTCTCTCTCTCTGTATTTAGAGTGTCAAGGATGTGCATGGCAATTCACATTCATGAAGATCTCAAGTATTGAAGTTTGGAAGTTAATATATTTTCTGAGGTGAATGGCCATCTGAAAGGCAGGAAAAGGTGCAGATTGTCTGGCTTCTCCTTCACCAGATGAAATTTCCCACTTTGATTGTACCATTGTTTTCTGTGTATTTCTTTTGCTTTGAACGTTTTCAATCTTTTTAGTTCGCATAGGTGATAAATTAGGGAAGATTAAAATTCTCATATCTCATCCTCTCTCTCTCTCTCTCTCTCTCTCTAGCAATTGGTAATCAGTTTTAGATGATATTTATTTATTTATTAATTTAACATAATGGAAATGGCAGTAAAAAGTGTATACATCTTTCAGCAGAGTTGAGAATATTCACAGATTCGGCTACATCTGAGATGTTCAGTAATATCATTCATTGCTCTATCCTTGCAGCCAATGCTAATATCTGAGACCATCCATGCACATCTCCTGCCCCAGAACTCAGCAGGCCATGTGACTGGATGGTCTAATCCAAAATAAATAATACATTCCAAACTCTCTGCCTGATTGTTCATGCTGCAGGTTTTACCGTAGTTTTTATGGCATTTTTGTTGTTGGTTGACCAATTGAAGTGTTTTGACGGATTGGATGGGAGATGATTCCATAGTACAGTTTGGCCAAACTTGCTCATGTTGGCTATGGCTGGGTTCAGGTTTTTATGTCATTGTAAACAATTATGGGTGCTAGACCAATGGGGAAAAACAAAGAAGAAAAAGAAAATAAGAAAGCAATACAAGTAGTTTTCCCGCTTGTATTTCTTTTGCCATTTAAACTACAGCGGGTTCCACTTGCTGCATGCATGGTGTGCCACATCTACATATATTCCCTGAAGAAAATGGTTTTGGAAAGCCTTTGTAGCAGCCTGAGTACAAAAAGGCTTGCAATCCTAGGACCGGATTCAGCTCATATAGGTCTTCAGACCCTAAACAGGGATCAGACTATGGCCTGTGAGACCCAGATGGATATCTACAGTAGGCTAAATGGACTCATTCACTGCCTGGACCACGAGTCTGGGGCTTAGTTATCAAATTTTGTAATGTTTCGTCCAAAATGGATGAAGTTTTTCGTTTCGGTCCAAGTGCCGAAATAAAATTTGAAACAACTTTTCATTTAAGATTTCGGTCCATTTGGCTAAAATTTTCAATTTCAATCAATTTCGGCTGAAATTTTTTATTTCGGCCGAAATGTGATATCTGGATGAAATGAATTTTGAAATAATTTTTATTTTTTAATTTTTTTATTATCATTTACATATATACATCTAGGGTAAGCATTTCCTAAGTTCAAGCTTATATAAGGAATTTTGTAAACTCGAGTTGTTGGGCCCACCTTTGGTCCATCCAAATGTACTTAACATATGATTTTTCTGAATTGCACATGTTCACCAATTTTTGGTCAAATCTGAATTTAATGAACCGTTAGATTGACTATACGCTGATCCGAATAGATTATTGATCATTAAATTTTTTGGACTGAAATGGAGATGATAGAAACCATAGTTGGGGCTGATTTTTTGCAAAAATGAGGGTCTTAGAGAGTCCTTCAAATCCCCCATTCCCATGTAAGTTTCTAAGTGGGCTCCACAAGCGTGAGCCACACACTTAATCCTAAGCTCGAGCAGATCTAGTATACATATATAGTGTGTGAGGGATACTTTCATATCTGGACATGTATATGTGCAAAAGTCAAAAAGCATTTTACTTTTTCATAAATTTTTTTGTCTTTTGCATATTAATATTTTCAAATATGGAAGTGTCTCTTACCATAATGTGAGATATATATATATAGTAGCTATATATATAACTACTATGTATCCATCCCTCATCACAAGGTGGGGGATAATTTCTTTTTTAGACCTAACAAGGTTAAAAAGGTGTTATAATGTGAGATAGTTTTGTCCTTTTGCAGATCAATACTTTTTAAAAATAGAAGTATCCCTCACCATAATGTGAGGGACATGTGCATGGTAGTTTTGTCTCTCTATATATATATATATACTAGCAACAAAGGCCTGTGTTTAGCCCAAGCCCTAAAATAAAAGAGTCGCATTTCAAAACTTTTCATAATATTTGCACTTAAATATGATATTATATTATATGTAATATAAAATAATTTTAAATTAATTTAGTGCATTTGCTAACTCGATGGAGATAATTGAATTTTATATTAATGTAACATAAAATAATTTATAAATTAATTTAGTGCATTGCTGAATCGGTGGAGATAATTGAAAAATATAAATATAATTTTGAAAAAGATAATTGAGAAAGTTTGAATCTAATATTCTTACCAGGTTTGAATATTAAATGGTTCATATCACACCTTAGGGGATTTACCCGGCTCTACTTGGGAGCGAAGGGTTTAGTCTAGGCAAAAGTGCAGTTATTTTGTAAAAAAAAAAAAAAGTACAGTAGCTAGAGGCCAAAAGTAAATATATATTACCTAGAAATGGAAAGATAAAATATATTTTCTCAATAAACACAACAAAGTACAAATATTTGATCCTATATGAGATTTTAGAATCATTCATAAAATTATAGTAGCACTATAATATTGTTAGAAATGTATAAGTAATCCACTAAAACTAAGAAAAACAATTTTAATTTAAAAGGAGAAAAAGTGGAGAAAAGTACTGTAAATATAAAAAATAAAAAATTAAGAAGTGTTATATGAAAAAAAAACCTTAATTATAAAGTGTTCTTGCATATTGAGTTTGAGTATAGGAATATAGCCTCAATTATAAAGTGTGCTTATATGAGTCAGTTTGAGTCTACTCTAAGTATAAGTGAGTTTGAGTCTACTACAAAAACCTTGATTAATGAAATTTATCATTATTTACTTTTCCTTCACAATATTTTTTATTAAAAAAAGAAAAAAAGTTGTATGGTAGAATTTGCTAAAATGTTTCTCACAAGCATCCACGCAGTGTTCAGTTGCATTGCCAGGCATATATGACTATCCACGTAAAATAGACATAGCTCTCAGCCATATGTTTGAAGCATACTAACTCTATATATGTTTATCTGGGAGTCTATGCAATAGGCATCCTACATCCATGGTAGGCCCATTCATATCAAATCTTGATTAGCAAAATGAGCTCCACATGAAGGGAGACCACCTAAAAAAGTGATGTAATAACTGAGGTCCATGAATCTACAATTTCTGCAACAGCAATTTCATATCAAGTGCCTATATTATCACAACTGAGTTTATTGGAAGTCAAAGCAAAAAGTTGTTAATGGATAAAGAAGTAACAAACTACCAGGAGTATTTATTGATAATAAAAAGTAAACACTATCAAGACCATTCCATGAAGACTTTGTAGTAACCGCCCCCTCTCACTACAAAATACCAACATTTGAAGGTCACTGAACTGGAGCCATACCAGGCCAAACCTTTACTTATCGTGGGTAGCATGATCTTGATTAAGAGATTTTAGGGGTGATGCAGAAACGATGGATAGGGGGAGAGATTTTAGGGTAAAAAATTGAATTGATGAGGAAAATGTTTGAATACCATTCAAATAAGAGATTTTTGGGGAATAAATGGAATAGATGAGAAAGAGGAGGGTAAAGGGAGAGATTTTAGGGGATGATGTAAAAACGGTGGAGAGAGAGAGAGAGAGAGAGAGAGAGAGAGAGAGAGAGATTTTAGAAAAATTATTTCTTGATATTGATATTTTAGAAGATGATGTAGCACTCTAAAAAAAAGAAAAAAATATTGCTGATGTGGCATCTTTTAGAGGCCTCTATTCTTATAGCTTTAATATATATAATTTGTATTTCTTATATTTTTCTAAAATCTAATTCTAATTTTTTTATGAGAATGACAAAATCCAAAATTATTGTTTTATTTTTTATTTTTTTTACATATATATACATTATTTATATATATTTTCAAATTGTAATTC
Source organism: Sextonia rubra (assembly GCA_037013555.1). NCBI lineage: Eukaryota > Viridiplantae > Streptophyta > Magnoliopsida > Laurales > Lauraceae > Sextonia > Sextonia rubra. The sequence goes on from JASUAD010000011.1 coordinate 18,043,495, forward strand.
CAAAAGTTTCTCTAAAATTTCAAATTAGCTAAAGTTTTTCACTTTTGAGGCCAGATCGAAATGGGGTCTGAAATGATATTAACAACTATGTTATAAAGTGCCAAAAGATATCCAAGTAATCGTTTGTAATTGTTTGTAATTGATGAGCAAAAAGACCGAATCAGTGTGAGCTTGTGAGAATTGAACTGTACTTTATTCAAACTAACCCTTTGAATGACAAATCAATTCAGTACAAATTGCTCAATGACTACATTGGGTGAATTTTTTTTACTGCATGCATCTTCACACTGTGCTTTAATGGAGGCCCACTAATGTTTTTATTTTCGTAGAAGGCCCACTTATGTATTAATGTCAAGAAATACAGTTTTGTTATAAGATGTATTATCATAAATGGATGCTCACATTGGGACCCACATGAGATGATGAGATCACTTATGGTTAGAATCATACTATATTAGGTTGCTTTGGGAGAAAGTAATCTTACTCTATAAATAAGACTCTTCTCCCCTTCTTATGTACAGACAATTTTCATTAATAAGAATCTCTCTCCCTTTTTTCTATTTTTCTTTACCTTTGGTTCTCTTTTAGCTTTGTAACACATTATCAGTATGAAATACGTCTTTGATCTTCATCGGTGTCCTTCAGATCTAATCCGGAATGTCAAATCGGAATGCCTGACTATGTGAGATCTCGATTCATGTATCGGCACTCACATGAATCTGATCCGAATCCGTCCAATCAGGTTTGTTCCGATCCAAAATGTCGAAACGTAACGCTCGGCGGTGGAGGTTCCTAGATCTTGTCTCCGCTGGCTTCTTCATCGCCTTCCTCGTCTTCTTCGTGGTCGTCTTCAAACCTTTTGGTGAGTCCCTCTCCGATAGTCAGGTGGCGGTGGATCTGAAAGTGCAACAGCTACATCTCACCAAGTTCTAGAGGGGGGTGAATAGGACTATTAAAAAGTTCTTTTCAGAAAAGAGGTTTTATAAGAGTGCAATAATTAAAATTAAGAGTCCACAAGCAAGATCAAGAGAGATGCTCAAAGTTGTGTGTGTTGACAGTATATAGAAATGCTATTCGAATAAGGAAGATATAGCTTACAAAGATGATCAACACAAGTAAAAAGGATATAAGGCATCCACCTCACACAACAAGCAATAAACACAGTAATTTATAGTGATTCGGTCCTAGACCTACATCCACTCTCAAGAGCAATATCTCTTGGTTCCACTAATTATGAGGTACTTACATAACAAACACCTCTTCCAACAATTTTTGATCCGGTGGTTTGTCTTCCACCAACTGGATTTTTTGATCAGGTGGTTGATCCTTGATCCAGTTTACCAACTATAACAATTTTTTGATGCGGTGGTTTGTCTTCCACCAACTACAGCAAAGAGAATTGAAATATAGAAGAACACCCAAACAAGGAATTGTATACCTTAGTTTTGAGTGGTGCTCTTGATGCTTGAAAGACTACCTCCAAGCTTTGACCTCTTGTTCTTGCTCCTTGGTGATGAAGATCTTCAGATGAGTGTTCAGCCAAGGGAAGAGGTTTTAAGAGGGTCTGGAATGTGTCACAACCCGAGCCCAGGGCTCGGGGGTTAGCAAAAGCCAAACCTAATGACACACGTACTCCCGTGCATGCACACGTAGACCGAGTCTAAATGCACACGCACAAGGGAACATTCACACGTGCCAAGCAAGTACGCGGAAGCTGCAAATATCAGAAACATAAAACTAACAATGCAAGAAGAGGATACAAGAAAGGACTGACATAATTACATATAAGGTTTACAAAAAGAACAAAAGAATATATACAATAATGACATGTCATGACATATACAAGTCTGAGATCCTCAAAAAGAAACAACAATAACAAGAACAGGACTCCGATGCAATGCATGCCAAGAGCCCTCTCCCGTGGAGTGATCACATCCACTCCTCTAGGCCTGATGGGGCCCCGGGGGTCTCGACTGGAGCCTGGCCGACCTGCGAGGGTTCGGCAGGGGGATCTGGGCCTGCAACACCAAGAACAACTGTGAATACGAAGATTCAGCAAAGTATAAACCATAATAAGTTAACACACGCTGTATCTAACAGAATAAAGAACATCATGTTATTAAAGAAGGCATTTTCGTATACTAGGCTGTCATGCAAGAAAGAAAGATGCTGAGTGAATCAATGAATACATGCTGTGTACAGAACTAGTGGCTACTACATTACCATATGCTCCCAAAAGAGGGATCTTATAACATGCAAAGAACACCATTGTCCGGGCCAGGGTACAATGGGTCTCGGTTTCCTGGGGTCCGGTTCCCCAAGACAAATCCATACTGCAGCAGGTCCATATAAACTATACCAAATTCACCCCGTCGGGATCCTAAGGCTGAGGCTAAGTAGTGCCTGACTATACGGAGTCAATCATGAAAACCCTGAGTAGATCGTGACAACATATCATACTTGCATAGCTGTGAGTGAACATATCATATATGCATACTGAAGGTAATTAAACCACAATGTGAAAGTAACGAAACATACGTAATCATGTAGAGCGTTGAGATCAATGATCGAATGCAATATGTTATGCAACAAATCATGTGAAATCGAATCATCTTTAGTTACAAACCAATTCTAATCTAATTATCCGGTGTTTCTAACCGTGCATGATGATGTAGTTTTAAGGTATCTATGCACTGTTGTCTAGTGTTGCCTTGAATCGGGCGGTGCACGAAGTCCCTTAAATCAACACCCATGGGGAGGTGCTTAACATCCGGATAACGAACATGAATGATTCGCAGCCATCGAGATCATTCACGCGTTAAACACATTCCGTTGGGCAAGTCTAGGTGTTCTACATTCCATTATGAAGGCCATATTGGTCTTTTCCTTACACCTATCCTGATTCTTCATTTTTCTTCTAGTGTGGTTACGGCTTAGCCGTGTGTGTGCTACGGCTTAGCCGTGTGTGGTCTACGGCTTAGCCGTGGCTGAACCGTAGAAGATCTGTCAGTTGCTGACTCTCAGTTATTCCAGAAATTGCACCCTGTATTGATCTACGGCTGGGCCACGGCTGAGCTACGGCTTAGCCGTAGGGCAATCCACGGCTTAGCCGTGCCCTAGCCGTAGAGGAAAACTGGGTTTTTCTCCTCTCTGGATTGTGAGCCGTAAGGGGTATACGGCTTAGCCGTACCTGTACGAATTCAAATTCCTGAAACCTGTACAGAATGTCCGGGAATGCATCAGAAATTGCAATGTATCAAGGGGAGTAAACAAGTAATGACTCAATGAGTATCAAATGGGCTGTAAACACATGTTTCCACATCAATTCATATAAAACTATCCAAATCAAATGCATACCAACATGGGTTCTCACAAGCTAGGGTTATACTTGCCTTAGATTGGAAATCAATTGCACACTTGAAGTTCTAAAGCCCAAATCACAACCTAGCACAACCAAAACCACCTGCATGCATGAGGGATAGAGAGGAATCCACAACATAGACCCACCAATAAGAACAAGGAGGAGAAGAAAGAGGGGAAAGAGATGAGAGGAATGGAAGAAAATCCACTCACCTTACATGCAAGACCCACCCTCCTCTTGCTCGATGGAGAAGAGGAAATTGGAGAAGAGAGTGATCCACGTGCAGTTGAGGAAGAGAAGTGAGAGAGAACGAGAGAGAGAACATGCTTGTTGTCGATGGTTGTGAGCTTATATAAGTAATGGGTTGTCCAAATTGCAAGAGGGTCCAAGTCATAAGTCTATTTTTAGTTTGAGTCAAATCAAGGTCCACTCGAATCACACGACCTCGGTTGCAAATGACGTAGTTACGAAAGTTAACGGGCTCAACGAAAGACACGTGTTGACATCAAGATGATGCAAAAATGACCATGTCTAAGAAAAGCTAAAATTACGAAAAAGGGCTTGGTCTACTTAATCCAGGTCAAACTCAACCCAACTACCTATCCATGACCCGTAACGAAAACCAAAACACAACAAAACACGATTAGCAACGAAAACAAGATTAACTAACCACTAAACGAGGTCAAGCTGGGTCGGAGTGTTACAGAAGGTTAAGATTTTCTCAGATTAAATGAAGCCTTTCCTAAATGCACAACTACTCTTCTTGGAACAATAATGGCACTTTAAGAGTTGTAGAGTAGGTGGTTGTGGGAGCTTTTAGTATGGTTTTACTAATGGTACTAAGGCTCAGCTATGTTGGGATTTTACTCAGTTCAATCAATGTGAAGGGAAGAAAGGAGAGGTCCCTTTAAATACAGAAAAGCTCCAACGGTTAGATCTACGGCTGAGAACAAAAAGGCCTATGGCTTAGCCGTATGCTCTGACAACATCCAACGGCTAGTTTGACCAGATTCAACGTTATTCCTTCTTACGGTTAAGCTTACAGCTTAGCAGTAAATCCTTATACGGCTTAGAAGTGAGTACCTTTCGGCTTAGCCGTGGGTCAACCGTAAGCTGAAATCTCCCAAAACTCCTATCTGGAAAGTGGACCGTAAACCTTACGGCTTAGCCATGAATCATACTCCGGTTTAGTCGTGAAGGCCTTCCGGCTTGGCCGTAAGGTCAACCTTAGGCATATATGGCCAAGATCACTCTCTGGACAGTGGTCCGTAGATTTTACGATTTAGTCGTGAATCATACTACGGCTTAGCCGTATCCCTTTTTCGGTACAGCCGAAGGGTCAGCCGTAGAACAAAAGATTCAAAAGTTTTCTCTAAGGAGAGTGAGCCGTATGGTCTATGGCTTAGCCGTGGTCCAAGCCGTAGTTCAAAGACAGGGTGCTTAGAGGCCCTTTTCCCATTCTATTTCTACGGATATTAAGAGTCAATGTTACCTTATCCCTTGACACTCAAAGAAGATCTTCTAGATGATGGACTTGACTGATCTTGCTCTTCCTTGATCTTGCTTGATCTTCATTGATAGACCTCGAGCTTCATTGATCTAACTTGATCTTGAACTTCAGAGATGTAACTAGGTCTTTCTAGAGCTGAACTACACTTTGGTCACGTAATTGACAACATATTCTTACAATGACACTAACAATCTCCCCCTTTGTCAATTTCGTGACAAAAATATACAAAATGAAGATGATACAACATTTTAACTCAACAATAGGATACAACAAGTATTACAATACTGAATACACCTTAACCAAACAGATCTACATAAGTCCTGAAAGTTCAACACATTGAGGCTCCCTCTTTGAAGATGCTTAACCTGCAAAAGTCTGTAAACACAGTCTACTAGAAAGGTGGGAGGTTAGAAAGCTCCCCCTGAAGGCGTGCATATAATTCTCCCCCTTTTTGGCACAATATTGACAAAGAGATATACAATAAGCACCACAGCCATAATGCATAAAGAAGGGCATGAAGAAAAACAAGTGCACAAACACATGACAATGTCCAAAACACAGAAAGAGCGCATCACCCACAATGACAAAAGATGCAACTAATAACATATCCATAAGGTGAAGCAGAACCAATGTCCAAAATACATAAAGAATGCAGTGCCAACAAAGCACATGACAGAACATCAATCAGAAGGAGGAGAGGGAGAAGGAATCGTCACATCGTCTCGCCGGCAGCTTTTGGAGATCTTTGAAAGATATTGAAAGGATTTCTTCAATAGCTTCTCCATCTTTGTTTGCCGTTGTTCGAGCGCTGCCAGCCGAGCTTCAAAAGAGGCAGAGGAAGAAGCCGGGGGAGGAACCAGACCCGGTGAAGCAGTAGAGGGTGATGTAGGAGGAGGCCCATCCGGTGAGTCTTCTTCATCCCCAGAGTCATGATAACGGGGACCAGCCGCTTGTTGCTTTGAGAAGCGCATGTTTTGAATATTAACAGTTCCAAAGGTGGGGTGAGACTCAGGAGCTTCATCAGATGGTAAATTCACCCCACAATGAGAGGCAAGGTGAGTCATGAGATAGCCAAACACACAAGCATTGGTGCCTTTACCCGGACATAGCCAGAAATGAATAATGGAAGCACAAATAAGAGAGGGAAGGCACACTTTGACCCCCATATGGACAGAATAGTGGACATTAACCATGAAAGGGGTCAGGTCAGAGAGATTGCCCCTCCTAGGATAGATATTACACGTGAAGATGACATGCAAGATCCGGTAGTGAGGAAGCAAGGAAGCTGCAGGGAGGAAGCCCTTGTCCTTCCAAGGGATGGTTGCTCCACATAGAGCGAAAGTGGTAGTTTGTTTTTCCTCTTCAGAGAGAGAATCCTTGAGGACCGAAGGGGGCACATCAGAGAGAGGAACACACAGAAGGGCAGAAATGATGGTAGGAGAGATGACATTGGTGCCATTAGTGAAATCAATCTCAAAAGAGAGAGAGTCTAAGGATGCTGCCTTGATGGATGCATATATGGTTCGCACAATAGATGGGAAGCCAAGACCACCCCATTTGAGTATATTTTCCCACCCAACCGTGGTGAAGAGGGTATGAACACTATAAGTTTCAACTGTAAGGATATTAACATTTCTCTCCACAGTAATTAGACGAGAGACAAAGGACTTATCTCGAGTGGGTTCCCGTGGAACCAAAACACTGGGAGAGGGTGGAGAGCTCTGTCGAGGCCTGGAGGAGCTTCCCGAGGCTCGAGGCCTCTTACCGGCGGCGTAAGCATTTTTGGTCCTGGGAGGCATAGTAATAGAGGAAGGAGGAAACCCAATTAAGAATAAGAAAAACAGAAGAAGCACACAACGACAGAAAGAAACCGAGCACAGAGAAACGAAAATACAGGAACGGAAGCAAACAAGAATTGAGGAAGAAAAGAACAATACGAAGGAGGGAGAGTTTATCGTGAAGGAGAAGGTCAGAAGAGGAAAGAACGAACAAGGAAGAACTAGAAACCTAAGGTAGAAAAATAGAGTAGGCGCAGTGAAAAGAAAGAAACGAAGAGACAGCCTTAAGTAGTCATCGGCGAGTAGAACGAGGGCGAAAGTAACCCTGTATGGCTTAGCTGTAGAGTATTTTACAGCTGAGCCGTAAACCCTGACAGTTGAGCCGTAGGGTAAAATTTTGCGCAACTACGGGTTAACCGTAAAGAAATTACGGCTTAGCCGTGAAATGACTTACAGCTTAGCCGTAGGTCCTGGGCAAAACACAATTTATTCCCAACAGCAAACACCAATCGATTTCCTTAAATTTTCAAATTTTAATACATCAAGAGGTTTGGTCAAGATGTCTGCAAGTTGATGTTCAGTCTGAATATATTCAAGCACAATGATTCCTTCTTTGGCTAATTCCCTAATGAAATGATGTCGGATATCAATGTGTTTGGTGCGAGAGTGCTGGACTGGATTTTTAGAAATATGTATGGTACTAGTGTTATTACAATACAAGCTCCTTATTCCTTGTTTAATGCCATAGTCCATAAGCATCTGCTTCATCCACAAGAGTTGAGAACAGCAGCTTTCAGCGGCTATATATTCAGCCTCTGCAGTGGAAAGAGATATAGAATTTTGCTTTTTACTATGCCAAGCTACTAGACAATTTCCAACATAAAAACAGCCGCCACTTGTAGATTTTCCATCATCTAAGTTTCCTGCCCAATCAGCATCTGAGTATCCAGCAATGGAAGATGATGAGTCATAAGGATACCACAGACCATATTCAGTTGTATCTGCAATGTACTTAATGATTCTTTTTACAGCAGTCAGATGGGATTCTTTCGGATCTAATTGATATCGTGCACATGCTCCCTCACTAAATGCTATGTCTAGCCTACTTGCAGTCAGGTATAACAGGCTTCCAATCATACTCCTATATAGGCTAGAGTCAACCCCTTTACCATTAGCATCTTTAGTAAGTTTGATGGTTGTACTCATGGGGGTTTTGACATGTTTCCCAGCCATTAGAGCAAATCGTTTTACCAATTCCTTTGCGTACTTGGACTGGGAAATGAAGATACCATCACGTAATTGTTTGACCTGTAAACCTAAAAAGAAATTCAGTTCACCAACCATACTCATTTCGAATTCAGATTGCATTGGATGAGCGAACTGAGCAGTCAATTCATTACACGTGGAGCCAAAGATGATATCATCTACATATATTTGCGCTATTAAAACTGACTCTCTTGTTTTTTGGATGAAAAGAGTTTTATCAACACTACCTCTTTGAAAATCATTATCTAATAAGAATTTTGTCAATCTTTCATACCAAGCATGTGGAGCTTGCTTAAGACCATACAGAACTTTCTTTAATCTAAATACATGATTAGGGAATTTTGTGTCTATAAAACCTTTAGGTTGTTCAACATACACTTCCTCATTCAAAATTCTATTTAGGAAGGCACTTTTAACATCCATTTGATACAATTTAAACTTTAAAAAACACGCTATAGATAACAAAATCCTAATTGATTCTAAACGAGCAACTGGAGTGAAGGTCTCATCAAAGTCAATACCTTCAATTTGAGAGTATCCCTGTGCTACCAACCTAGCTTTGTTCCTAACAATAACACCAATTTCATCAAGTTTATTTTTGAAGATCCATTTGGTGCCTATCACATTTTTGTCCTTTGGTTGTGGAACTAGGTACTAAACATCACTTCTTGTAAATTGGTTTAATTCTTTTTGCATTGCTTTTATCCATTCATTGTCCGAGAAGGCTTCATCAACGCAAGTAGGTTCTAAAATAGAAGTAAAGCACAAGTGACTCATAATGTTCTCCAATTGTTTCCTAGTTTTTACACCTATTAGAGGGTCACCAATAATCTGATCTATAGGATGATCTTTTACATTCACCAAATTTTCAGTGGAAGTAGGTACATCAGTTTTTACTATGGATCGTGTGGGTTTAGTCATTGAGAGGACTTCCACTTCATCAACATCATCAGAAATTGTGGATTCATCATCTATAATAACATTTATTGACTCTTGGATGACTCCGGTTCTCATATTTAGAACACGATAGGCTCGACTCCGTGTTGAATAGCCTAAGAATATACTTTCATCACTTTTTGAGTCAAATTTACTCAGTTGTTCTCTATCCTTTAAAATGTAACATTTACTTCCAAAGACCTTAAGATACTTCACATTTGGTTTCTTCCCATGCCACAATTCATAAGTTGTTTGATTTGTACCAGTCCTAAGATAAACTCGGTTAATGATGTAGCAGCTGGTATTAACAGCTTCGGCTCACAAGTCTCTAGGAAGATTCTTACTATGAAGCATGACTGTGGCCATGTCTTGAAGAACTCAATTATTTCTTTCAGCTACCCCATTTTGTTGTGGAGTTTTAGGTGCTGAATATTCATGATGAATCCCATATTTCTCACAGAATTTGTCAAATTGATCATTTTTAAATTCTCCACCATGATCACTTCTGATTCGGGCTACTGAAGTGCCTTTTTCAATTTGAATTTGTTTTACAATCCTTTTAAATTCTCCAAAGGCTTCAGATTTTTCTCTTAAGAATGCAACCAAAGTGAATCTAGAGTAATCATCTACCATGACAAGAAAGTACCTTTTCTTACCTCGACTCTCTCGTTTAGTTGGTCCAACTAGGTCCATATGAATAAGTTCTAGAGGTCGAGAAGTTTTCATAGCATTCACCATTTTATGGGCACTTCTAATTTGTTTTCCTTGAAGGCATTCTCCACAAATCATCTTTTCTTAGCTACTAATCTTGGGCAGTCCTTCAATATATTTGTTTAGATGGGACAAGTCCCTGAGTCTTTGATGCCACAACTTAGCTTCATCAATATTAATTAATAAGCAAGAGGCGGATGATGAAGTATTTAATTTTCCCACCACATAACAGTTGTCGGTAGTTCTAAGACCTCTCAAGATTATCTTTCCATTCCTTGAGATCTCACAACTATGACTACTAAAGTTCACAGCATAGTCTTTATCACAGATTTGAGATATACTAAGTAAATTATGTTTTAACCCATCAACGCATATAACATTCTCAAAAGGCAGTAGGTTTGGAACATTTAAAGTTCCCTTACCAATAATTTTTGCAATACTACCATCACCAAAAGTAACCGTGCCTCCATCGAATTCAATCATTTTAGACAAACATGAATTATCACCAGTCATATGTTTTGAGCATCCACTATCTAGATACCATCTTGATTGATCTGCAGCTTTAAAAGCTGTGTGGACCACTAAATTCTTGTTTTTAGGAATCCACTTGAGTGTATTCGTAGTGGGGATCCCAACTGGTTTTTGATGTTTCACTTGAAATGTTTTATGTTGGGGGGAAGGAAAGTTTGCTCCAATTTTTGCTTCATTTCTTTTGTATATTTCAAATTGTTTTCTTAAGTTCTGGACTTCTTTTAACAGATTATTCATTTTTTGGTTCAAGGGGAACTTGTTTATTTGGGACTTCAGCATTTCGTTTTCAAGTTCCATTTTCTTAGAGGTGTTTTTCTCATTTTTTAGACTAATGTTATGATGAATTTTTCTCAACTTGCACTCCATTTTGAAATGACCCCTTTTTCCACAATAATGACAAATGACATTTGATGACATAGCATGAGTACTAGTAGATGCTCTATCCAAAATGTTTTCAACACTGGTATCTTCCTTTTCTAAAGCACCTTTGACAAATATAGTTCCGGAACTTGGAGATTGATTAACATTTTTGTCATATCCAAGATCGGTCATATCCTTATAAGATTTCCCAAGTTTGAACAGTCTAATGTACTTCTCATCATTTTGGGTAAATCCGTAATCATATTTTTCTTTATATCGTTTCAGAACAGCCACTTCATTGTGGAGAGCATTATTTTCATCTTTTATTTTCCAAAGTGTTTTTTCATTTTCTCTTAATTTGATTACATTTTCTTTTTCTGTTGATAACTGGGCTTTTATACTTTCAAGTTCTTTGATTAATTCCTCCTTTTCAGCATTAATACTATCAACCTTTTTTTTTAAATTCTTAATTTTGTTTTGTTGTTTGCTTACAATTTCAACGAGTCTACAGGTTCCCTCATAAAGTAGTTCATAGGAATCCGTGGTGTTGTCATTATCCTCATCACCTGAATTTTCATATTCACTCTTTGACTCACTTCCTGAGATTTCTTCATTCGATATTTCAGATTTAATTATTTCCTCAGAGAGATTGAATGTTGTAGTAGTAGCCATCAGAATTGTATATTTGTCTGATTCATTTTGATGTGATTCATCTGAGTTAGAATCTGATTCAGATGAATTATCCCAAGTGGCTACTAGATTCTTCTTTTTGGATTTTCCTTTTAGTGGACAATCAGTGGATATGTGTCCAAATTTCTTACACCTGTAACACATGGGCTCCTTATGCTTACTTCTAGAGAGGGTACTCGACCGACCTTTATGTTTATCATTAATGTTTTCATTTTTATAATCTTTCACTCTCTTTTTCTTAAATTGTTTCAAAAATCTTTTAGTCAAAAGGGCCACATCTTCATCCTCATCATTACTAGTTATTCCTATGTCATCTTTACAGGAAGATGTGTTATGTGAGGTGATTAGTGCAATTGATTTCTTTTTGTCATTGTTAAATTTGAGTTCAAAGGTCTGAAGGGATCCTACTAAATCTTCAATTTTCATTTGTTCCGAATCCTTGTGTTCTTCTATAGAGGTTACCTGGGGATGAAATCTTTCCGAAAGTGATCTCAAGATTTTACTAAAAATTTTACCTTCCAGAAGAGTTTCCCCCAGAGCCCACATTTCATTTACAATTTTCATGAGCTTAATATGAAAGTCAGTAAACATTTCATTTTCTTCCATGTGAATGTTTTCAAATTGACTTGTAAGCATCTGAAGTTTAGATCTTTTGACAACAGAGGTACCCTCATAAATCACTTCAAGGATTCTCCAGGCCTGTTTTGCATTAGTGGTTGTCATGATCTTTTTAAACTCTTCTTGATTCATGGCACACACTATAGCATTGTAAGCCCTAGCATTATTTTGTCTAAGAAGTAGCTAAGCAGTAGACCATCTTGCTGGATCCAATGGTCTAGTGGCTGTGACACCATTTATAGTCACAGCTTCACTAGGTTCCGTCCAGCCTTTCTTTATAGCCTCCCAAACAGCCCAGTCCATGGATTTCAAAAATGTTGTCATCCGGCTTTCCAGAAGGCATAATTTGCTCCATCAAAGAAAGGAGGCAGGGTGATAGAGCTTCCTTCAGGATTCATGGTGATTCTAGCACAAGACGGATCTACTTTAGGTTATTACACCTTTAAGAAGTAACCTGCTCTGATACCAATTGAAAGTGCAACAGCTAGGTCTCACCAAGTCTTAGAGGGGGGGGGGGTGAATAGGACTATTAAAAAAATTCTTTCCAGAAAAGAGGTTTTATAAGAGTGCTATAATTAAAATTAAGAGTCCACAAGCAAGATCAAGAGAGATGCTTAAAGTTATGTGTGTTGACAGTGTATAGAAATGCTATTCGAATAAGGAAGATATAGCTTACAAAGATGATCAACACAAGTAAAAAGGATATAAGGTATCCACCACACACAACAAGCAATAAACACAGTAATTTATAGTGGTTCGGTCCTAGACCTATATCCACTCTCAAGAGCAATCTCTCTTGGTTCCACTAATTATAAGGTACTTACATAACAAACACCTTTTCTAACAATTTTTGATCCGGTGGTTTGTCTTCCACCAACTGGATTTTTTGATCAGGTGGTTGATCCTTGATCCAGTCTACCAACTATAACAATTTTTTGATGCGGTGGTTTGTCTTCCACCAACTGCAGCAAAGAGAATTGAAATATAGAAGAACACCCAAACAAGGAATTGTATACCTTAGTTTTGAGTGGTGCTCTTGATGCTTGAAAGACTACCTCCAAGCTTTGACCTCTTGTTCTTGCTCCTTGGTGATGAAGATCTTCAGATGAGTGTTCAGCCAAGGGAAGAGGTTTTAAGAGGGTCTGGAAGGTTAAGATTTTCTCAGATTAAATGAAGCCTTTCCTAAATGCACAACTACTCTTCTTGGAACAATAATGGCACTTTAAGAGTTGTAGAGTAGGTGGTTGTGGGAGCTTTTAGTATGGTTTTACTAATGGTACTAAGGCTCAGCTATGTTGGGATTTTACTCAGTTCAATCAATGTGAAGGGAAGAAAGGAGAGGTCCCTTTAAATACAGAAAAGCTCCAACGGTTAGATCTACGGCTGAGAACAAAAAGGCCTATGGCTTAGCCGTATGCTCTGACAACATCCAACGGCTAGTTTGACCAGATTCAACGTTATTCCTTCTTACGGTTAAGCTTACAGCTTAGCAGTAAATCCTTATACGGCTTAGAAGTGAGTACCTTTCGGCTTAGCCGTGGGTCAACCGTAAGCTGAAATCTCCCAAAACTGCTATCTGGAAAGTGGACCGTAAACCTTACGGCTTAGCCATGAATCATACTCCGGTTTAGTCGTGAAGGCCTTCCAGCTTGGCCGTAAGGTCAACCTTAGGCATATATGGCCAAGAGCACTCTCTGGACAGTGGTCCGTAGATTTTACGATTTAGTCGTGAATCATACTATGGCTTAGCCGTATCCCTTTTTCGGTACAGCCGAAGGGTCAACCGTAGAACAAAAGATTCAAAAGTTTTCTCTCAGGAGAGTGAGCCGTATGGTCTATGGCTTAGCCGTGGTCCAAGCCGTAGTTCAAAGACAGGGTGTTTAGAGGTCCTTTTTCCCATTCTATTTCTACGGATATTAAGAGTCAATGTTACCTTATCCCTTGGCACTCAAAGAAGATCTTCTAGATGATGGACTTGACTGATCTTGCTCTTCTTTGATCTTGCTTGATCTTCATTGATAGACCTCGAGCTTCATTGATCTAACTTGATCTTGAACTTCAGAGATGTAACTAGGTCTTTCTAGAGCTGAACTACACTTTGGTCACGTAATTGACAACATATTCTTACAATGACACTAACAGGATTCGCAGCGGAGGGAGAGGCAGCTGGCTCTGGTCAACACCAGGAAGAAACCAACGATTGACGTATGCCTCGTCAGAACCATCGATTACATATCGTGTGAGGATCTGAGGAGCACTGATTCCAATCTCCTAAGGGCCATTAGTTCTACGCAAACAAGTGCGGCTTTTTTGGTAGTCCAGCAACCCTCAATCTCTGCTCGAAACGCTACCAAGGCCTCCACTTCAAAGAAGACCAGACCTCCACCGCAATCATGGCCATTGAGAAGTCCATTTGCACCTCTGTCATCTCTTCGTTAGATCTGACGGAGGCTGCTGATGAGCAACGAGATCCGTCATTGGTGGTTTCGTGGCTGTTGGCACCATCCAGACCAGCTCCGGCAGGCCCACTCTGTGCTTAGCGTGCCAGAAAAGGGTCGGGCTGATGCGGTTCTGGTGCCGTTGCTAGACCACGATCTGCGAGGCACACTAGTACTACCACCTGCCTCATTGCCGTTTATCGTTCTCTCACCTGACTCAAAGAAAAAGGGGGAGAAGGCGTTGGGTTTTTGGTAACAGAAACAAGTGAAAATCTATGTGGGTTTTATTCCCAAACCAGAGCGGGTTTGGGTCAGTTCATCTTGGCCAGTAGTAAGGCTCAGCCCGTGGCACAGTATTCCATTCTCAGGCCAAGTTAGGTCATGACCTGACCTTCTAACATCAGCAGTGCAAAGTTCAGTTTGGATCCAATTTAGGTCAAACCAACCCGTGAAGCAACCTAGTCCATTAGCCATTAGAACAGTGCTGACTTCAGCCCACTTCAACAGATCGTATTGTCAACAATCTGTTTGACCGGATCGACAGCCGAAGTTTGTTTATGCGATATCTTGATCATCCGACGCCCGATCAGAGATCCGTTTGCGCCTATGGAAAGCTAGCAAGCAGATCTACACATTGGCACCAAAATGAGGACAATTCAACAGTTAAGTAATTTTCTCCTTATTTTATGTTCTTTTATTAGTTTGATAATTATATACTTGCATTTATCTTTGTTCTTTTTAGAACTGCAAGTATTTATAATTTTAATTTAAGAGATGAATGATTCATTTTCTCTTATAAAAGGGAAATTATGATAGAATTGAATAAATAACCCAAACTTGAAGTTCCATATGTAATTTTAATTTAGAACCAGAAGTTCTAACCTGGACCTGAAGATCTATGAATAATTTTAATCTAGAACCAAGAGTTCTAATCCGGACCTAAAGATCCATGAATAATTCTAATCTAGAACCAGAAGTTCTAACCCGTACCTGAAGATCCATGAATTATTCTAATTTAAAACCAGAAGTTTTGATTCTTAAGTAAAGAAGCTGATGTTCTAAACTTTAATTTCTCAATTCTTCATCACATTTATTTATTTTTATTATTATCTCCAATTGGATGTTAAGAACCTAAAGTTCTACCTTTTATTTCTATTTCTCAACACACTTTTATTTTTTATATATTTTGTGACATTGTCCTGCATGCTTGATATAATTCTTTGGTACAATAATGACTATATGGTTATATGAAGCTGTAGTCTTTGATTAATTTATTACTATAAGCAATAGTTACATATAATAAAACCGGAAGTTCTATATCAATTATATAATCTGGACTCGAAGTTCTTTGAATTATGGACCTGCAGTCCTAAGTTTTTTTTTAACGTCAATGTGAACCTGTAGATTCATATTCATGATTCAAACCTGAAGCTTTAACTTTTTTTAAAGATTCAAAGTAGTGTAGATCAATATGAAGGCCATGAAATCAAACTTGGAGTTTTGACAAAACCATAAGTTATGATTCAAACCTGAAGCTTTGATAGAATCAGCAGTTCTAAGAACCTAAAGTTCTATCTCTAGCCTAAAGCCTTGACAGAACTAGAAGTTCTGATTCCTTAGTTAAGAACCCGAAGTTCTAACTTTTTAATTGGCCGATTCTTCATTATACTTTGTCATTTGAGGACCCGAAGTTCTATTTTTTATGATTTTATTGTTAAATCGATCTCCACACACTTGAAAAGGCTTGGTGATGCCATAAAAAAAAAAAAAGAGAAATTAGATATCTCCGGAAGATATGATATGACATAAACCCTCATTTTCTATATCATTATATCATTGATGGACATGTATGATCACCAGAAGATGGTCATACTACCAGGAGAGGTAGACATAATATTATAAATTTGAATATTGAGTTCAGTGTTTAGACATTTCTTTGGACGATAGGTTTTATTTTTTTATCCCCCATATATTGTGTTTACACATTATATTTTCTTTGAATGTTGAATTTAGCTATTTTTTAATTTTATTTTTGTTTTGCGATTGAATAGTTATATAAGTTTATTATTTCTTGTAGTATAGATTATAGAATGCATGAAACTGAGGACAATATATGTCCGGTAGACAGTACAACAAGAACACTATATTGAAAAACCAGAAGTTTTCTCAGAGTTAGTGTTTAATTTGTGCAAGATGTCACCCATAGCTGGATCTGTACAAATATTTGAATGCTTCAAAAGAGTTCACATAATGTTACCAAATGGTACCCACATATGCATTAAGGATGCATTATGTTTCTTTTTTTTAACTGTTCTTGAAGAAACTTGCTTAGATTCAAATATATCAGGATGATTGGGTACCACATATAGAAATTATAAGTGAAGCTAACATAGAATAATTACTAGTATTGATAGTCAGAAGCTGATACTAGAAAAGTTAAGTGCATTCTCCTCAGATCTCAGGGCTATATTACAAGACAATTCCAATATCGAATCACATTTGATTATGAGCAAAATGACAAAGTCAAGCCATAAGCTTAAAATAAGCCCAAGGCCTTGTGACACTAAGGTTTTAATGATTTGGCATGATAAGTTAAGTCACCCTAAGGGTTTTATGTTACAAATTATTGATAATTTTGTTAGGCACTCCTTCACATACCATCTATTGACCATCCTTTTTATAAAGGATATAGTGTGACATTTATGAACTCATAAAATCCCCCTAGTGGACTGATTTAGGTATTTTATACTTTTGATTAACACCTACAACCGTTGATTGGATGTTTGCCTATTTTTTTTGCTTATGCCCACCTATTATGACACATTAGTTAGGATACACTTCACTGAGCATCCTATTATGTCTATGAGCCCTCATATCACAGATTCATGACTTGCATAAAGTCTCAACGTAGATTGGGAATCTATGTTGGTTATATTTACCCACAATTTTTAGATATCTAGACCCAATGATAGGAGATATATTAAGTGTTTGTTTTGCTGATTGTTACCTTGATGAGATAGTCTTCCCGCCGTTAGGGGGAAATTAGAGAGTTCCTGAAGAACGGTGAGAATTAATGTGGAATACTTCCACTCAGACTCATCTAGATCTATGTACTTTACAATGTGAGAATGAAGTATGGAAAATTGTGCACTTAATGACAAACGAATTCCATAATGCAGCAAAAGTGACTAGGTCACATGTACTAGCCATGAATATACAAGCACGAATTAATGTCCTTGTAAGACAAGCACGAATTAGTATCCCTATAGGATAAAATTTCAAATGTGGCAGCAAATGAATCTGTTACATGTCAGAAGCGTGGCAGACCTATAGTTCCAAGGACTCAGCTCCCCGGAAAAGGAGAAATAAGCAATTAGGTCCTAATTATACTCCCGAAGAGGTTATGACAAATTGTATACTCTTGATGAGGTACACCATTTCACTCAATAAGAAGTTATGAAAAGAAAATCCACTCTCTTTAAAATTCCTGAAGAAATTAATGTCCCAGAAGAGACACGAGTCCTGGAAGAGATTTTGGGAGCCCTTTAAGAGGCAATGGGTACCCAATAATAAAGAGATCTCTATACTTTATAATTATTAAGGAGAGAGATGTGATAGAAATGAAATTATCATCGATGACGCATTTACATATGTAGTAGCTACACAAATATCAAGGCAAAATAAGGATGCTGATTGGAAAACAGAACCACGTATTATGAATGAATGTCAACAAAGAAAAAATTGGCCAAAATGGAAAAGTTCCATAAAAGACGAGTTAGAGTCTTTCAATAGACGTAGTATATCTAGACCTATAGTACAAACACCAAAAGTTGTTAACCCTGTAGATTACAAATGGGTATTGTAAATGAATGAAATTACTAAATACAAGGCAGAACTTGAAATACAAGGTCTTCTACAAAAACCTAGAATTGAAAACATTCACAGACATATATATGAAAACCCTTCTGCTTTGCCTGAACCAAAGTCAGAAAGTACATACTCAATGTATGTAAGACGTTCATTGTACAGCCGGAAGCATTCTAGAAGAATATGGTACAATTGTCTTAGTGAATGTTTATCTAATGAAGGGTATGAAAACAATCCCATTTGCTCGTGTGTCTTCATAAATCCTTAAATGGATTTATAATAGTTGAAGTTTATGTAGATGACATAAATCTAATCGGGACTCCAGAAGAGCTCAAAAAAACTATTGACTATTTATATGAGAATTTTGTCTCAGCCTGTAGATTGAGAGAAGTTTTAAAGGGATATTTCATTCTTTGTAAATATGCTTGCTATATATAGTTTCACACCAACTCAAAGATACTGGATTGATATTAAACGAATCCTACTATATTTGCTTCTATTTTATTCTTATGGTTATAAAGATTCGAACTTTGTAGGATATGTAGATTCAGGATATCTTTCTGATCCTTAAAAGGGTCGATCATAGACAGGTTATGTGATTCTTAGTGATAATACTGTCATTCTTGGCGTTCTACAGACTTTGGTAACTACTTTTCCTAACTATGCTAAGATTTTAGTCCTTTATGAAACTAGTAAGAACTATATATGGCTAAAATCTTTAACTTAGCAAATATGTAATTCTTGTCAATTGCCTCTTAGTACAGGTACCCCGAGCATTATCTACGAAGACAATGAGGCATGTATTCAACATATTAAAAAATGATACATTAAATATGACAAGACAAAGCACATCACGCCAAAATTCTTCTTCACTCATGAGCTTCAGAAGAATAACAAGATTGAAGTCAAGCAAGTTCGTTCAAGCAACAACCCGGCTGATCAGTTTATGAAGTCTTTGCCAAAATCAATATTCTAGAAACTTGCATTCAAGATTGACATGCCTAATTTTGTGAGAGGTTGTTATCATCAGGAGGAGTACTCAATCAAGGGGAGGCATCTTGCAATATGCTATCCAGAACATTTGTGCGCTGTACTCTTTTTCTTTTTCTAGGTTTTGTCCCACCGGGTTTTCCTAGTTAAGGTTTTAATGAGCCAGCATTATACACGTTTAACACCAAGTCAATGATCCTGTAGAACATTGTACTCTTTTTTCTTTTGTTTGGTTTTTACCCCACTGGGTTTTTCCTTTGCAAGGTTTTAATGAGGCAACTATCATTAAATGGTGGTCATCCAAGGGGGAGTGTTGTAAGATGTATCATCATAAGTGAATGCCCACGTTGGGACCCACATAAGATGATGAGATCACTTATAGTTAGAATCCTACTATATTAGGTTGCTTGGGGAGGAAGTAATCTTACTTTATAAATAAAACTCTTCTCCCTTTCTTATGTACACACAATTTTCATTAATAAGAATCTCTCTCCCTTTTCTCTATTCTTCTTTACCTCTGGTTCTCTTTTAGTTTTGTAACTAGTCTCGTGAAGGAGAATTCTTACAGACTCATCCCTTATAAAATCTCACTATGATGCAAACCTAGATTTCGAAGGATTTAGGGGCGTTTAGGGTTACCCTAATTTGTGTCCAACCGGGACCATGGTTCATGGAGTCTATGGTATGACCTATCGATAGAACAATGCTTCAAACTCTATGATAGTGCACCACCAATGGTTTTTACGGATGTATAGCGAGAACTAGTATATGGGGAGCGCTACAGAGTGCCTGGGCATTTTTTTAGAAGAAAACATCTTTCCTAACTGGGCCGACTTAGATGTATGATGATTATGGAAGTTCATTTCATGGAAATATCCATATGAGGCCTACCAATATGCAAGATCTTGAGTCCATAAGGTCATCCTAGCCTTTTGATCAATGGCCCTATAATTTAATGGTTTATAGGCAACATTTTATCATGATTTTAATCTAATGGTGAGGAAACTACGGGTGACTGTCAAATTTGGACTTGTGACAAAACATGGGGGATAGTATTTGTGAAAAGACTAGATTGACTCAATGTGGGCCCCTTAAAAAAATTAGTAGAGGGACGAAAAAGGTGCTTTTTTTAAAGTAGAGCATTTTTAGAATACAAATATATGGGCTTTGATCCCGTGAGAATTGTTTTCATGCACCTACCGTTATAACTTTTTAAGGGACCTATTTGTGGGTCCCATTTGGGGATAGGATCAGGGGATGGAAAGATTTATGTGAGACCACCCCAAATATCAAGTTTGCCCACAAATTCAATCCATTGGGATTGATGCACAGTCAATCCAACGGTCTAGTAAATTTGAATTTGATCGAAACGTAGGGCGTGTAACTATCAGGGGGTCCCTATGTACTATAAGATTTGGATTAGGTGATAGATGGGCCCGCCTGGAGTTCTCATAAAAAAAATGGTGAGAACTAGTTCTGATACAATTATTTCTTTATATATAGGGCTTTAATCCTATGAGAAGTGTTCTCATACACCTGCCGTGAGAACTTTTTATGGGTCCCACTTGTGGGTCTTATATGGCGATGGGACCGTGGGGATGGAAAGATGTATGTGGGACCACCTTAAATATCAAGTTTGGCCCTAATCACATGTCCCTTATCCATTCATCTGTGGCCTACAAATTCAGCCCATTCGTATTAGTGCACAGTTTATTCAATAGTTTACTAAATTCGGATTGACAGAAACTTAGGACGTTTGACTATCAAGGGGATCCTTGTGTATTACAAGATTTGAATTAGGTGATAGAAAGGCCCCCCTAGACTTCTCACAAAATAGTGGCGAGAACTAGTTCTCATAGGATTATTTCCTATATATATATGAGCTTTGATCCTGTGAGAACTGTTTTCACACACCTACTATGAGAACTTTTTATGGAGCCCACTTGTAGGTCCCATTTGGGGATGGGACTAGGGGGATGGAAAGATCTATGTGGGACCACCTCACATATCAAGTTTCACTCCAATCACATGTCTCTAACCCCTTCGTCCGTGGCCCACAATTTAGTTCATTTGGATTGGTGTGTAGTTGATCCAATGGTCTAGTGAATTCGTATCTAACCGAAACTTGGGGCAGGTGACTATCAAGGAGGTCCCTGTATTGAAAGGTTTGGATTGGATGATAGATGGGCCCCACCTAGAGTTCTAAAAAAAATGAGAACTGGTTTTCATACGATTATTTTCTATGGGTTTTAATCTTATGAGAAGTGTTTATACACACCTATCATGAGAACTTTTTATAGGGCTCATTTGTGAGTCTCATTTGGGGATGGGATTAGGGGGATGAAAAGATATATGTGGTACTACCCCAAATATCAAGTTTGGCACCAATCACATATTTATAACCCCTTCATTTGTGGCCCACAAATCTAGTCAATTGGGATTAGTGCACAGTTAATCCAACGGTCTAATAAATTTGAATTTGACAAAAACTTGGGGCGTGTAACTATCAAGGGCTCCCTATGTATTGTAAGTTTTGGATTGGGTGATAGATGGGCCTCACCTATACTTCTCACAAAAATGTGGTGAAAACTAGTTCTTAGAGGATTATTTTCATATATGGACCACAGGTGGGCCCCACATGGTTAGGCGAGATTTGTCCTGTCTGCTTGAGCTGAGGTGAGGCTTTCCCACACACATATATATTTCTATATGAGGCACGCTAGAAAACTCCCGGGGAGTTTTCTTAAGAAAAACACCCCTTTTTTTTTATTGGTTAATGTGTTTCTCTTGCACTATTATTTAGAAAGTCAAAGCACTTAAACATCCCTAATTTTTCTCTTTTAATATGAGTTGGTATGCAAAGGTGAGGTGGCATCATCTCATTTAACAAATCAAGAAGGGTAAAAACTCCCCTTTTAAAATGGAGATTTTTTTAGAATCCCCATTATATATATATTAAAGCTCTAAGAATGGAAGCCTGTGCGGGTGCCATATCAGCACCCCCTATTTTTTCTCTTTTTCTGGAGCACCACATCATCTCTCCCTCTCTCCCCATCGTATTTGCATCATCCCCTAAAATCTCTCCCTCTACTCTTCTCTCTCTCATCTTATCTCAATAAAGAGCAGTTTCAAATTAAACTTAAGTAAAAAAATCCCTAAAATCTCTCCCTCTTCTCTCCTCTCTCATTTTATCTCAATAAAGAAACAATTGTTTCAAATTAAAACTCTTACCTTCTATATCCTCTCTAAGTGAAATCAAATCAAATTACATCAAAACACAACCAATCGAGAACAATCGACTCACGACATTACTGAGAGGGAAGACGTTGAGGAACGTGGAACAAAACCATGTTATCAATACACCTGTCCTTCTCCTATGTACTTGGAAAAAGAACCAACGTAGCGAACAAGATCACACTTGAAAAATAAAAAATAAATAATAATAATAATAAAAGTTGGTATCTGTTCTGTTGTTTTATGCTTTATTTCTTTTGCATTTGTTGATGACGTCTCTAATATGATAAAGATTTTTACCACTCTATGGGACCCTTTGTGATTGATCCTATCCCCACATCCAAGTGGGCCCCATAGGGGATTAGAATTTTGTCTCTCGTGCAAGCTGTCAGAGATGTTCTTATGACAGCATGGCCCTAATTTATTTAATTGTTGATTATGCAGCTTTTTGTGTATATTCCAGTTGACATTATAACTGCAATTGAATTTGAGAAGAGTGGCAAGTATCTAGCTACTAGAGATAATGGCGGCCGCATAGTGCTTTTTGAACGGACAAATCAAAAAGAGGTAATGGTCTATCTACTTATTAGTCAATTAATTCCTTTCATTTCTCTTTATAATATATTTATATTTAGATTTATTTTTTTAATTATACTTAAAAGTTTAAATTTTTAATAAATTTTGAATTTAGACATAGATGCTTTCCACATTGAGGAGTCAGAGATTTTATTTACCAAGAGGTATAATTTTATTTTATTTTGCACTTTATCATACTGTTTTTTCCTTTTTATTTTACTTTTTTCTTTTGTGCTATGTTTTTTTTTATTTGTAGCCAATGTACGTATTGTTGTAGATCCAAAAGGGGATATAGTAGAGGTATGATTTTCTTTTCAATTGTATTTTGTAATAGATTTTTTTATAGCTTTTTCAATTTTATTTTATTATTTTTATTGTAGTACATTTTTACACTTGAAATTTCTTTTTTCTTTGGTCTTTTTTAATGTTTCATGGATTTCTTTCATTTTATTTTTTTCTTCAATTTCTATTATTAAATCATATGGCATTCTTTTAATCATATTTCCTTTTTATATCTTATATATTATTTTCTTCTTTTTCATTTTATTTTAATATTTTTTTTCTTTTATTACCCGCGCCTCACGATGCTACATTAACATTAAGCTTTCTCCTCATCATGCTAAGTCATGGTAGCCTTCTTTGTAGGGATCTCATGCATGAGTTAATTATGATATTTATCATAAGTAACTTATGTAAAACTCATTTGATTTTTACATTTATTTTTATTCTAATTTATAGATTTATAAATTATCTTTTTTCATAAATTATAAATTAAAAAAATGAGAATTATAAACTAGAATTTTATTTATAGATTGTTTAAGTTTCATTTTTTGTCATCTTTAGATTTTGTTAAATAATTTAAGAATGATTAATAGCATAGTCGTTTTTATTTTAATATTATCCTTCTCATTAATATGCATAAAATTTAATATATTGTAACTTCTGGGCACGAGACATTCTTTATTTTTCTTTATTTTAGAGCACCACGTCCATTTTTTTAAAAAAAATAAGAAATTCCTAAAATCTCTCCCTCTGTCCTCCTCTCTCTCATCTTATCTCAATAAATAGCTGTTTCAAATATATAATTAGGTTAATTGAACAATATACATTGATATATATATATGCACCTCTTTTTTTTTTTCTAAAGCGCCACATCAGCATCCCAAGAAATTACAAGTTTTCAAAATCTCTTCCTCATTCCCCTCTAATCTCTTTCTCATAAATGGTCATATATTGATCGTTGTCAAATTGGGTATTACAATCATAATCCTAAAATCTCTCTTATACTATTATCATATCCACCTAATACTGGCCATTCGATTTAGCACTTACACAAATGACACTCTATCCAAGTTTTGATTAGACTTTGGATTTATCACCCAAAAATCACATACGTAGCCACTTCATCTAGCATTTAGGATTTTTATAAAACTTTGAGACCCTAAAGAAAATGGTTCCCATTTCCCACACGCACCTAGGTCCTAAGGAGACCTCTAGAAATGCCCCTTGAGTATCATTATAATCAATGCATATTGTTTTGATCACCAGCCAATATGCCAGCCACAACCTATACTTTGATCACTGTTGTGAGAAAAAAATGGGCACAAAACTTTCATAAATTTGAAATTTATTATAGCTTTTATATGGCCCACCATGATGCATGTCAATCATAGTTCTACGATGAAACTTAAAGCCCTTTATTTGGATTAAAGTTGGACCCATGTTTCCAAATTGCGACCATATTCACGATAACAATCAACCCCGAAAAGCGATATGACGCATTGCAATTCGCAATCGTCGTAGAGTGAATTTTTTTCACCCAAAAAATTTAGAAAAAATATCCACAATATTGTAAAATGCTATAAAACAATGTTTTTTTCCCATTAGTAAACACTATAAAGCAAAATGGTGGATATTGTAAAATGCTATTAAAAAAAGTCCAATTTCTTTTTTTTTAATTTATTTGGTGGGTTTTCTAATGTGAACAAACTGAACAAGTTTTATGGGTATATATATATTGAAGTGGATGATTCTTATGTGACTACTATTATCAATGTCGGCCCCATTGATAAATTGTTTATTATTAAAGTGGACCACTGTACATTGAATTCTCATTAAATTTAAAGTATTCAAAAATAAATTTTAAAAACATTTGATTTCAATGTTTTTTCTTAAGTGTTTTAACGTGTCTTTGGTGGTCAGTCCATTGGAACTAGAACGTTAATTTATTTAGTTAGTTGATTATTCTCAGGTATTGATAATTTTTGCATGACACTATTAAAATAAAAGAAAAGGAATCAGTTATTACTATTCAAGTGTTTCTCAAATTAGGTATGATTTACAATTTTATATTTTTATGCATACAATTTTATGTAAATAAAAATGTACCCATGCCATTGTCATTGTGAATATCATTATTTATGCTGAACAATATTAAAACATTTGAGATATACTCGATTTTCTTAACTTAGGCTCAGCATGGGCATTGGTGGGCCTCCTCAAGTAAACATTTAAAGTTATTAATTAAGTTCATAGTTGTGTTCAAGGAGGAGATGAGATCAATCTATAAATATAATAATCAAATTTCTATTTTGCAATAAATATATTTTCTCCAAAGAATTGCCATCTAATGCTTTAAATGTGATTTTCACGATTCTTTTATATGTAGAACTATTTCGGTAAACTGTTAATTGATTTTTCAAATTTAAGAATAAACTAAAATAGGCTATAGGTCAAATATGTTACTTGCATTTCTATATGGTTTTTTTATATGTTTTTTTATAGTAAATTTCAAATTTCACCATAATTTATTTTTTGGCCTAGGCTTAGCACGGGCGTTGGTCGCTAGTATATATTATATAAATATATGGAAAACCTCTACCGAGCACCAGGTGCTCACGACAAGGTGAGAACCATGTGTCAAAACACTAGTAGGGCCCGACTTATGTTACATCCAAGTGGACTATAAAATAAATACCCCCATGATAGTCATCGATACCAAGTTTGGCACATAGCCAAATGGATTTGATCCTTAGATCGAATTGCACTCATATTGAATAGGAAAAACTTGTCGGCTATTGATCGAGTGCTTAAGATGATGATTTAAGCCTCCATTGCCATAAAAGGGCCCTCCCCTAGTCCTATCCCTAAGTAGGCCCCACTAGAAAGTGGTACTCACCATCAGGTTCTATGAGGACGGTTTGCATGGTATAGAATGCCTAGTGGGGCCCATGTTATGAGTCATTCAAATGGATCACACACACGACCCTTTTAAATTGCACATATTCACCAATTTTACGTTCCATATCGAAATAGACTGGATCATTGAATCAATTGCATACTCATATATATATATATAAGAAAACCTTCGCTAATCATGGGTGCTCATAATAAGTTGTACAGCGTGTGGCAAAACACCTAGTGGGGCCCAACTTATGACCCATCCAAATAGACCATAAAACGTGGGGTGGGGGTTATATATAGAGGAAAATATTCATACATATTTATCCTTCACCATGTGACGGTGAGGGACAAGATAGTGGGTCCACTTTACGTTCCATCCAAACCATGTACACACATGGAACCCCTTAGATTACAATGAATCAATTGCGTTTTTACTAATTCAAATTAATTGGATCATTGGATAGGCACAAATGGAGGGTGGGGCCAACTTGATGGTCTATCCAAGTGGACTCCATGCACCCTTCTAAATTTCACATAGGTTAGGATTTTTGCCAATTCCGTTTGAACTGTACACCATTAAACTTGTAGGGCCCGAATGGAAATGATAGGGTTAAGGGATGAAACTAATCTTTTTTCAAAGATAAAAGGCCTCAGAGATCTTTCGATCACCCAGTTCTAGGTCCAAATGGGGCCCCACATCGAGATGTACACACTAAACCAGTACGCAAGTTGCCCTAGCACTAAATATATGGAAAACTTTCGCTGAACATCGGTGCTCATAATAAGGTGAGCATTATATGTAGAAATACCTAGTGGGCCTCAACTTATGATCTATTCAAGTATACCATAAAATAGGAACCTCTTTGATAGTCACTCGAGCAGTGTTTAGGAGAAAACCCCATGATATATATGGGAGTGCTAGACAATGTCTTAGCATTTTTTTTAAGGAAACCTACTATTTTGGCGCATTGTTATGCATGATGATCATAGAAGTCCATTGGATGTAAAGATCTATATGAGGCTTATCTATATGCAAAATCTTGACTCCATAAGATTGTCCTAACCTTTTGATTAAAGCCAAATTAAATGGTTTAGATGCATTTGATTTCAATCCAATGGTGAGGATTAGTTGGATGTGTGTCACATTTGTACTTGTGACATATACACAAACATAAATTATCCTAAGACACCGTGTACAAAGTTTGCACCCATAATGGGGCCCACTTGATTGTCCATCCGACTGGATCCTTTGAATTCACAAGGCCCTTGGGTTTGTAGACATTTGAATAAATTGGACTGTTGAATCGGTTGTACATCTATCTAAATGGACTGAACTTGTGGGCCGTAGATGATAAGCTATAGGATGATCAAATGGGACTGATTTTTTTTTATAGAGTAGGGCCCTGCCCAGATCTTCAAAATCCCTTGGTCTTAGCACTCTGTGGGGTCACAGATGGGCTCAACAGCCAGGCGCACACTCATGCAAAGTGCTCCCTACACTTATGTGGCCCACCTTGGGCCTAATGACCTTGTCTTTGGTGATAAAGGCTTGGATCTTCATCCCAATCCTAACCACTTGATCCATAACACACAAGTTTTCATTGTTCAAAAGGAGTGTATAATTGATCCAACAATGTAGATTATTTGGATGGATGCCAAACTTGAGGACCAATGGTAGAGCCAGGGTGGCTCCCTAATTGGGGTGGGGGTGCACAAAAATTCTATTTGCAAGAAATCTGAGAAAGATGTTGCATGTAAACATTATATCAAAAAGTTAAAATTATACGTTCACCCCAATTTAACACGTAAAATAGTTATTATATTATACCCCCAAAATGATAAAAATGATTCATTTGTATTGCTCTCCATGTCCAACAACATCCAATGATAAGTCCAGAAGGCTAGAGAAGAATTACAAATTGCATGATTAGGATATTTACTTTGAGCATGTGTTTATAGTTTAAAAAGTCAAATTAAATAATTTTCTTGAACATCATAAGATGGCGTTGATATTGACCGAAGGTCTTCATCTTTGGCCCATCATTTAAGGTTCAAATATTTTCATTACTTCAGCAAAAATGGGTTTAATTGTAGAGAACTTTTAAGGCATTCTTATCTCTAACATTATATTTATACTTGACCTAACTTTATTTAGAATTTGAATTAAAATCACAATAACTCAAGATTTGATAATAACTTCAACAAGCAAATGTTCCAAATATACTGACCATGAGTGTCAAACTTGAGAGGATTTGAATTCCAAGATAAATAAAGGGTGAAGAAAATAATGGGAAATAAAAAGAAAAATAATCAAGGACAATAGGTACCTTCTTTGAGCAAAAAAAAATGTCAGAGATAAAAAAACATAGTGTGATTTGGGATGCTATCTTTTGGATAAATGTAAAAGACAAAAGTGACCTTATGTATTTTTGAAAGTTTTATTCTTTATAAAGAGGGAAAAAATTGTTAAGGCAAAAGAAAAAACAAAAGAAGAAAAATTGAGAAGGGGTAAAGGGCCAAAATGCCCATAATAATTTTCAATTACTTCCTCCTTGACCAAAATGCCCATCACAATTTTTAATTACTTCCTATTCCTGTTTTAAAAGAGGCAAAAAGTCGAGGGTAATTGCTCATCGTGGGCTCCACCATTGCCCACGACCTGTGACTATTAGGAGGTCCTTATTTTGTTGTCCATTCGAATGGACCATAACTTGGGCCCCACCACATGTTTAGGAGCATTGGCACTCAATTGAGGCTTAGGGGCTTCGTGTGCACATGTTGCGCTTCGCTAGTACGGGCGATCTAATGGTCTGTTCAATTGGACCGCACACATACACACCCTAAATTTCACATGCCCTTGAGTTTGCACCCATGCAAATGGACTAGAGCATTGGATCAATTGCACACTCTATGTAAATGGACTGAACTTATAGGCCCCGGATGATAGGGTTAGGATGATCAGATGGGGCTGCTTTTTGTGGAGAGGAGGACCCCACCATGATATTCAAATCCCCAAGGTCCTATCCATAGGTGGGCCAGCAAGTGAGCTCCATAGCGTAGTTGTTCGTGTGCGTTGCAATACCCTCTGAGGTCTTTGACTCAACAAGATTAATCTCCCAATTGGTGCCCGCTAAACTCACACAGATACAAACCAACAATTTGGGGTGGTTTTAAACATAAGATGTGGGGACCAAACCCACACCTTATTGCAACTTTATAAGGAGCTAAAATATTAAAATTTTGAAAGGCTTTCTTTTTTATGAAAGGCTTTTTTTTTTTGGAAATTATTTAGGTTTAAAATTGAGCAAGGTTTATGCTTTTTGAAGGCCCGCCAGGATGCGTGTTAGTCATCAAGAATAATGATGATAAAGTCTTAACCTAGATTACCATTAAATTTGCTTGCATAAGATAAAATTTAAGGCCGATCAAATGTACACTTTCTTTCTTTTAGTTTCTTGAAAATGTAAGTGTAGTCTTCCTCCCACCAAAAAATTCTTGTAAGAGGCCTTATTACTATTTTGTTCATTGTTTCTCTCAATTTGTCACTTCTTCCATGTCCAAGAAGATATATATATATATAAGAAAACAGAGGGGAAGGTTTTCCTCGAGATCAAAGAAGATAACAAGTTACAGCATCATCACTTTCTTGACCATTCCCCTCGTCTGCTTTGTCTTCTTTTGACGATTCTCCATAGTTCTCCAAGTTTCTCTCCTGAATCAGGTATATTATGTAGTTATTTTTTGAAGTTTTTTGTTTTAATTTCAAGTGTGGCATTCTTTATCGCTCAACTTTAAACTGTCCTCTATTTCTACCATGGTAGGCATTCATTAGTTAGTAATACACAAACAGAGTACAAAAATGGGATATATCTTGAATCTTGAATTCCTTTGTCAAACTTGTGTTAAACTGTGATCCTGTGTTATTGCTTATATGATTCAATGTGGTGGTCTTTTGTATGTTTCTAATAACATTTTTTTATATTCATTTTTCTTCATTTGATTTCATATTTCCCCCTTTTTAGAATTTGAAATAGAATTTTACTAAAGTTTTTTTTCACCTTTTTCAAAAAAAACATAATGAAGAGAGAAAATTTTGCCGAAATCATATTTCAAAGATTCTAAATTCCAAAAACGAAAATAGGCTATGACTTTTTTATTCATATAAGCTCAAAAAAATAAGTTGGATATATCTTGAATCTTGAATTCCTTTGTCATACATGTGTTAATTGTGATTAAAATCAGGTGGGATATATCTTGAATCTTAAATCCCTTTGTCATACTTATGTTAAATTGTCCTAGGTTATCGTTTATATGATTCAATCTGGTGGTTTTGTTGTATGTTTCTGATAGCATTCATTTTTTTTTTCTTCATTTGATTTCACTTTTTCCCATTTTTTAGAGTTTGGAATAGAATTTTACTACAGCTCTTTTTCACCTCTTTCAAAGCAAAAAAAAAAATGAAATAGGAAATCTTCCTGTAATCATATTTGAAAGATTTTAAATTCCCTAAAACAAAAATAGGCTATGATTTGCTTATTAATAAAGGGTCAAAATCAATTAAGTTATGTTGACATGAAAAAAACACTCGAAAGAAATTCACAAGCAATTCAGCAAAGCAAAAGTCAAGTCAAAACTTAAACATAACTCAAACACAGCAAAATAAAGTACAAACAACTCAAGGACAAAAGCCTAAGCAAACACCTTGAAGTTTGAAGAGTAAAACAAGTCAAAACACTTCAAAAAAGTGGAAAAAGTTTACATTGGCCGACTGAACAATTCTATGGCCGAATGTATACTAGCCGACTAAATAAGTTAATGGCCGATGGTATATATACTAGCCGACAGAGGAAAGTAACTGGCTGACCATTATAAAAAATTGACAGCTCATTGAATAACCGATTGAGATCTATTTAGATCATTTTGAGCTGATTTTAGGCTGATTGACATGATTTAAGGACGAAGATCTTGCTGCCACCTCACCAAGTTGACTGTGAGAGAGTAGCCGACCGCACAATGCACGATCTACTACCCCTTCATGGAATAAATTTTGCTTAATCTTCTCATTGCCACAAATGACTAGAGAATACTTTTGGAGGCTATAAATACACCCCCTCCCCCCTTTGGCAGCCATTCCAAGACACAACAGCATAGTCAAGCATAGATAGCATAGTACACAGTGCAGACACAGCCACAAAGGCATTTGGGACTTTACAAGTTCCCTTCAAGAAGACTCTGATGTTTCAGCTTCTCCAAGTCCAAGGCTCCACCAGGGAGGTACTTGATCTCTTGAAAATAATCTCTTGAAAATAATCAGAAGGATAGTGCCTTGGTTCGAAAGGATCTTCAAAGAAGACAAATATTTTAAAAATCTTTTAAGACTTTCTTCACTTCCTTCATTTAGGAGTTCAAGGGCATTTGGGTACAAATATGACCAAGCTATTGTTATAACGCGATAAGCAATCCATGAGGGCAACCATGACTGGAGAACCTGCATTCTAACTCCCCTTGGAATTCTACACTTGAGGAAAAAAAGTGATACGCTATGAAGATTACTCGATCGACTTGAAATAGAAGAAGGCAGCTTACATCTCCAGATTAGTCTCTTTTATCTTTTTTTTTATGTAAATTATCCTTGTTTTTTTTTTCAAAGTGTTGATCATCCGAGACCAAGCGGGCAAAGGGGGAGAGGGGGGCACTGTGATAAAAAAAAATACATGTAAACAGCTTGCAATTGGGAGGTTAGAACGTAAAAGAACCCAAAAAAAAAACTTAGAATTGAAAAGAGTTGAAAAGTTCAGCATTTCTTAATTTCTTTTTCTTCCGTGTCTTTTCCTCTCTCTCCAAAAAGGGGCAAATAGTGTATGTCTTGAATCTTGAATTCCTTTGTCATATTTATGTTAAATTGTGATTCTGTGGTCCCATCTTATGGCTAATATGGTTCAATGTGGTGGTTTTTTGTATGTTTCTGACAACATTCTTTTATTTTCATTTTTCTTCTTTTAATTTCATATTTTTCCCCCTTTTTAGAGTTTGGAATAGAATTTTACTATAGTTCTTTTTTACCTCTTTCAATAAAACATGGCGAAGATAAAAATTTTTGCCTAAATCATATTTGAAAGATTCTAAATTCCCTAAAAAAAAATAGGCTATGACTTTTTTGTTCATATAGGGTCAAAATCAGTTGGGATATATCTTGAATCTTGAATTTCCTTGTCATACTTGTGTTAAATTGTGATTCTGTGATCTTGGGTTATTGCTTATATGATTCACTATGGTGGTTTTTTCGTATGTTTCTGATAGCATTTTTCTATTTTTATTTCTCGTCTTTTTATTTCATATTTTTTCCTCTGTTTTAGAGTTTGTAATAGAATTTTACTATAGTTCATTTTGAGGATTTTACCGGAAAAGTTACCTTAGATGGCCACTACATCAAAAAAGCCCCCCTCATTTTATCAACATGAAAGTGTGACCACTTTCCCAGGTGGTCCCAGGTGAGCCCTTCCGTTTTATTTTTCTAATGAAGTGTTAATGAGGGTCAAATTCAACCCTCGTTATAATAGTGGTGGGTTGAATTCAACCTACATATATAATAGGGGAGTGCGGATATGATTGAATGGACAGATGGATCTTAAAAGATTTTAGAGATCATGATGAGTCCAAAAAATTTAAGACTCTAGGATTGTCTTGAATAGTATAGAGTTACTAAGAGATACATGGAGTATTCAAAGTTTTTAGAAGACTCTAGAATAGTTGTGAATAGTATGAAGTTAGTTAAAGTTATGTGGAGGATTTAGTTGTGGATAAGTGTAAGAATGGAAAACTTCTAGAGTAGAATAGAAAAGATTCCTCACAGATGAGTTTACAAGCAATTGAGGGAGCTTTAAGTATATTCAGGGGTTGGGTTTTTGATGTGGGGTTGGGTTTTGGATGTGTTGTGAGTGTTGCATGGGTTAGAATCAGGATGGCGTGGAACTCTACTGCGCATCCACTTAACTATAAGAGAATAGGTAGTAGTTGGGATATAACTTGAATCTTGAATTCCTTTTGTTATATTCATGTTAAATTATGATTATGTGATGCTAAAGTAATGCTTATATGATTCAATGTGGTGTTTTTTTTAATTTCTGATAACATTCTTTTATTTTCATTTTTCTTCTTTTAGTTTTCTATTTTTCTCCCTTTTAGAGTTTGGAATAGAATTTTAGTGCAATTCTCTTTTCACCTCTTTCAGTAAAACATAATGAAGATAAAAAATTTTCCAAAATCATATTTGAAACATTCTAAATTCCCTAGAACAAAAATAGGCTATGACTTTCTTATTCATATAGAGTCAAAATTAGTTGATTTCTGTACCTACATTTATGTGCAATTTGACCCCCTTAAAGTGTAATAACGTCTTAACACAGATGATTTTTGAATTCTGTTTTAGGACTCTTGCTAATTTTAATTGTTACACAGTTCTGTATATTGTCACAAGAGTAGCAACATATGAAGAAGGGTATTTAACTACCTTATACCTGGCTTATTGAAAAAAAAATTTGGAATGTTCTTTTCTTTATTTTTCTTATTTGTGTGCTTCAAAATCTTTTTTAAACAACAGTATTCCGGCAGGAGACTTAGCATATCATATTACATAAAAAAAGGGTTTGGTAGCTTTTGCAGTTAAAAGCAAGTGTCATTTTTGTTATGTCATTACCTAATACAAATCCTTTTTTGTTTATACAAGTTCTCTTTATTTTTGTTGTATGCAAGACAGGTCTTTTCGGTCTTAGAATCACTCTAAGAAAAAACCATTATCTCATCCATTTTTTATATTTCAACTAAAATTTTGACATGACATTGGATACATTTTCTGTGGAAAGACAATACAAAAATAAAGGGCAACATAATGAATTTCAACTATTTTTTGTTGACTAGTTAAAATGCCTCCGTATAATTTCATAATATATAAAATATGCAAAAAAAACCAAAAAATTAATATTTTTAATGAATAATAACTTGTTGAGTTGGGTTGTATTTGTTTTATCCTATATGTAGAACATGCATTTCTATTTTCCTTCTCTGAATAGGAGTATATTATAGCCTGAAAGAAAGATTACATTTTTCTTTTTTTCCTTGAAAATAATTGTATTACTAACAACAAACCAAACGACAACATAAAACCTATGGGAGAAATTTGTGAAACTCTGATAGACCTTCGGTAGTCTAGTGGGAAGAAGCACTTAAAATGTTGAGAACAAATGTTTAAAGCATGCCCTCTTGTTGATGGCATAAAGGCATAATGCCTTAAAAATACCTCCCCTCTTAAACTGTATGAAACTACTTGTCTTCAGCAGTCTCTAAAAAAAAAAGGAAATTTCGATGAAAGAAAACTTTAGCAATACGAGGGTCTAGACTCAAGGGACAGTTTAAAAGTCCATACTTCGAAAAACATTCTACTATCATGGATATCTGGTTTCTTGTCCACTTTGCACGAGTCTCAACATGTGCATTCACGACGAGAAACATCTCTTACATCTCCTTCAATAGTCTTTCTTGTCCAGTGATTAATGAACCCACCTCAGCTTCTTCGAGTTCTAGACCAGGTGAATCTCACCTGATCGTGAAACTCAACACAAGCTTTAGTAACCCTTTCTTGCCTTTGGTGCCCATTTTGGCCCCAAGAGTGGAATAAAAGATTCAAAAGAACGACAACAGAAGTGAAATTTGGATTCATAGAAAATCCAGTGTTTACTTCGAGGGAATTCATTTCTCCGAGTTGAATCAACTATTTTAAAAGAAATTGCCTACCCATTTACTTCACAATTACAACATTTATTATGACGCTTAACAATGACCACACTTAGAATTTGTGGAACTAACTTCTAGCAAACAGCCACACTCTTACATTTTTTTTAATAACAGAGGGTGTCTCAACCTTTTCAACAAGAATCCCTTTGGGCCCAGGGAAAGCCACTCTTATACACTTAAGCTACTACTAGTCTCATTCCCTAGCGACTCTCATAGTATCTAAATGAACTTACTTCCCAGTTTTAGCAACGTCATGAAGACCTAGTCTACATCAGCTACGTGTTCATGCATGGATGTGCATAGGCCTTGTACGCATGATTCTCTTGAAGAAGCCTTCCCCTGCATAACACAACTTAATAGTAGAAATAGACAAAAAGAAACCCAACGTAACATATTCGCCAATAGGGAAAACGTTTAAATTCTAAATCAAATTCTCAGTCATTCAACTATAGATCTAACTATTCAATCAAATGGCATCATTAGGTAAAGGTCATAGGAGTCCCTCCTAGTAGTCAACGTGGTATAGAAAGACAATTAAATATGCAAGTCACACGAATGGTTGTCTTCACAACTAGATTCCAATTTGAAGCAAGTCTTAAGAGTATTTCTTTCTCTTCCATGAAACAGTCAAACGAAACTTAAATTTTTAGTGAAAAAAATCCATGCCAATCGTCCTATAGAGATGTACCTAATTAAAATTATATTGAAACAAATTAAATCAACCTAAACATAATAGTAAATGACCAATCAAGTTAACAAAGAAAAAAATTTTCGTTTTTCAAATCAAAATTTATGAACTAAATTCCCACAACAGTTCCTCATAAATGCAGCTTGTTACTTGATTTCAAACCATAGGAGCGTCAAAAGGCCAACATTTGTTGGTAAAAATCTAAAAACAAAATTAAAGCCTTAAGATATTGTTTAAATAAATCACCATTTAAACCTAACAAAAGCATCAGCAAATGGGCTCTACTATGATAATGTGCTTGTGAGTTGTGATGCCTGCAATAAAAGCATTGAGTTGACACTAACACAGTGTTTTTTTTTTTTTTGAAACAATAACAAAATTTTATTAAGAGAAAAATGAATACAAAGGACAAAAAGAAAGGAAAATAAAGGAGTAGGTGTAAGTGAGATGCACAAACTCCAAACTCAATTACAACACACACACACCCAAGGAACCAATTTATCAACCTCTTACATAGCGAACACATCCGCTATGAAATTGGCAGATCTAGCTTCATGGTGGAAAGTAACATTAATGTTGGCCAACAACTCCCTAATTTCATTAAAAAGAAATTGAAACTTCCATGGATTAGCCTTCTTATTGGACACCCAACTAATCGCATTTGAAGAATCACTTTCCATAAGCAGCGCACCATCATATCTTGAAGAGAATAACCTAAGGCATTCCAGAATCACTAGCACCTCTGCTTTATTAGAATCATATACAGCAACATGCTTGAAAAACATAAGAAGCACTTTACCCATACTATTGCGAAGCCCCTCTCCAATCCTCGTATGACCTGATTTTCGCTTAGAAGCACCGTCCACGTTAAACTTTAAAACCCCTTCTGGAGGGAGGGTCCAATGAGTTAATCTATTATCCTTTGAAGTACCATAAACCATACATTCTTCCCAACTTGAGAGGATATCATCAATGGTAAACTTCGAAAACTCTTTTCTAACCAAAGCTCATTTTGCAATTTTAAATGTCACTTTAGAGATCAAATCTATCGTGAAAGAAGATGAGCTCCTAAAGTTCCCATGGTTTATTTCTTTCTAAATAAACCAAAAAACAGCAAAAGGGATCATCCTCCATAGAATTCGGCTGCACCGCATAATGCATCATCCCAACCAAGACTCCACCATATCCACAATATTCTTCGGGTGATACTAAGCAATACCACATCTCCAGATAAAGTTACTCTAAATAAGGCTAGCCACCTCGCAATGGAGAAAAAGATGTCTAACACAATTGTTATTGATTTCTATACTATTCTTATACTATCTTGTTAAAATTGCATCAGAAGTTACAAGAAAAAATATTAGAAAAATGATGATTTCCTTCAGTGGTTTGTCCTCTTTCTTCAGGGTTTGTCCTCTTTCCCTTGGTTTGACTGAACTATGTCACTTAGATATCTTTTAAATTAAGGGTTTGTTTACATTGATTCAATCAAATCATTTTATTATACATACAGGTTGAAACTGTGTAAGAATATGAAAGCAATCAAGGAAAACATACTCACTTTCACTATTTGCAACTTTTACAATTTTCTGCTGGCAACATGGTAAGATGTTCTCTCTATGTCATTCACTCTCATTTCAACTAGTTAAACATTGTTGCGTATAAAACGTAAAATATAAACTATGGAAAAACAAAATAAAAAATTTATTCTTATTTTTTTTAGCATCTCAACAGATCTACATCATTTAGAACCTCTCTTCTTTTTCCTTTGTCTCTTTGGGGTTAGTGAAGTGGTTGTAAAACAATATTTTATAACAACATCTCTTTGTAAAGTGTTTCTATAGGTACGGTGCACCTATAATCTCATATATAAACATTAGCTTGATGATTGGAAACATCCTCCGTGCCACAAGAGAACTAGTGCACGTTGTGTCACGTTCTTAAAACTGGGTCGAATCTAAAGCCGGTCTTAGGGGTGTAAGAATTAGGGCCAATTTAAAGTTTTCCTGGATATTCAACATGAGCCCCAATTTCGGGTGGATCAAAGTCCTTCGTAAGGTTATGCTTGTTGATCAAGCAATCATAATCACACGTGAAACAAAAAATCTATACACTGCGTAGCTGAGTATCATATTCAAACCATATGAACAAATCACAATAATAATTAAATAAATGGTTAAGTACTCCGAAGCATATTGATTAAAGTTATAATTCCCAAAACAAATAAATTTAATGACCACACTAATGGCTTCCAAATATGGCATTATTATAAGGTTTTAATAGTCTAAACTATGCATCCACTCTAAGAGATCTCAAACGATGTTATCGGCGTTCAACTCAGCAATTCTTCCATTTGGCATAATCTCCTGTATCTCCTAACCCTCCGATTTGGTACCGGCAGTAGGACCTAAACGCAAAAAGTAGTGGGTTAGATTTATGTAATTTAACAAGAGGTAAACTACAAGCAATAATGTTAGCCAATTGAGATAAATCACATTTATATCTTAAACCAAAACACTGAATGCCAAGCAATACGATGAATGTACAAACATGGGTATTCCTACTAGATATAATATATAAACATGGAATTCCCACCAGATATATAACAAACATCACAACTGTATTCTATATCACACAGTGTACACTGGTTCAATGGCATACGACCACCTCCAATTGTAGTTGGTTTGATATATATGTATATATGAATACATAATGTATACAGATGCTTAATGGAGTCATGTCATGAAATCCTCACTCACTGTTGACCCATAAAAATTACAAATATTGTAGTGAAGACATTACAAACAAATTTCAAACCAAAGACATATAAACCCTGGGATTATAGAATGCTAAGTTAAGTACTGTAGCTAGATATTTAAAGCTAATGCAATCCATTTAGAGGATTTTAGATGAGCTCAAAATACAACAGTTCAAAATTCAGAGTTGGCATACTTCATTTGATCACTCGACTCACCAAACTTCCAATTCAAGGTTCATTGGCTCAAAGTCTAGGGGTCATTGAACACATTTAAGCTTCTGAGTTACCAAAGTTGTCGAAAATCACATAACAGCTCCAAATTATGCTTAGGGATGATGTTCCAAAATTTCAAAGTACTTGGATTTCATTTCAGTTCAAATTCAAGCTTCAATAATCGTCTTCCAATTCCTTTGGGTCATTGTGGCAATTGATATTTTTACATGTCAGAATTAATTGATATTCTTGAGGAAGCTTAAATTATATTTAGGAGGGGCTCTACAAAATTTCAAGTCAAGTGGATGTCATTTGACCCAAAGTCAACAAACATGTCTACTTTGGGTTAGTGACCCCCAAGGCATGGGGTCACTCACCAAAGTCCTGTTTCTAGGTGACCGAAGTTGATGAAATTTGGTTGCAAAGCTTAAGTTATAGTCAGAATTGATTCTACAAATTTTCAAATCAAGAGAACTTCGTTTGACCCTACTCAACTACATGTCAGCTAGGAGTCTGTGACCTCTGAGTCATGGGGTCATTGATTAAAAATCCTACTTTTAGGAGGCCAAAGCTGATAAAATTCAGATTAGAGACTCAAAATATGTTCAATGTTAATTCTTCAAAGTTTCAAATCAATTGAACCTCATTCGGGTAGAAAACAAATTGACTATTTGCAATACAAGAGAACATTGACTTAGAACATGCAACAAGTGGGTCACTATTTGAAACTCTTCTTTCACAAATTTAAACCGCATGAAATTTTTCTAGACACTTTAAGATGCCCTTGACATCAATCATTCCAAGTTTCGAATCAATTCGAGGTCGTATGAGCCTTAAATAGCTGAAATAATGGCCCATTTTCATAAAAAGTCAATAGGGGGTTGACCAACTTTGGAACATCAAAATGGGTTGAAATTTTTATGTCACACTCAAAATAGTGTTAAAAGGCATCTCTCCAAGCTTCGTGAAGATCTAACATCGTTTGGTCCTCAAACAGGTGAAAGCGGGTCACATAGGCAAAAAACCCAAAATTGTATCTATCTGTGGCCGCGGCTATGGTCACTGAGACCTATGAAGTGGTTCTAGGCAGTTTTTAGCTGTTTTCTTCACTTTATTTCAAACTCCAACCTCCCATAACTCTAAAAACCACCTTTGGAGTCTATAAAAAAGCGTTTTAGTACTTGGGAGAAGGTTATACACAAGTTCCACAGAAGTTCCACAAGATCAAGGCATTAACAGGCAAGTTTCCAAGAATTTACAAGGCATTTAAGGCACTTCAAGCACTCCAAGTCTACTTCTTCTTCTTCTCACTAACTTAATCTGGGAAATGGTTCAAAGAAAGAGAAGAAGTATGTGTATCACTTAGAGAATATGGGTGCAAGTGTCATCAAGTATACAAAGGATGAAATCAATTCCTTTGGTTTTCTCACTTGGGAGGCTTTTGGGCCATCTTGGAAGTTGTGAACAAGCCTCTTAACGCTTCATTATGTTCCTTGAAAATCATTGGTTTAGAATAATACAACTTCAACTCTATTTTGCTTATATAAAGCACCATTTTTGAATTTATACAAAAATAATCTGTAACCAAAAAGTGATTATTACTAAAGGTTTTAGTCGATTCCACGGCCAAATTAAGCACTATTAGTGGTCATTCAACACTCCAAAAGTCAAAAAATACAAACTCTAGCACTCTGAAGGCATCACAGAAGCGAAACAGAGAAGAAACAGGGCAAACAGTGCCCATTTCGGCCATTGTCTGTCACAGTCATTGGCAGGGGGCCAGTTACTGTGGGCCATGGTCACCATTTCCCTGTCTTTCTTTTTTTTTTTATAATTTTTTTCCATTTTTTATGCATTTTCTTGTAGTTTTCAAGTTTGGATCACATCCGATACCAGAGGGAGGGGTTGTAAATTTACAAAATTTGTAAACAACCTGCATCCCTACAATTAGAATGTTTGAACCCATGTAAATAAAAGGAAAATTGATAATGAACTGTAATTATTTCTTATTTTTTTAACGCTTGAAGTGTATGAATGTTGGACCGAATCCATTGCATTTTACATCACGTTTCGAGCGCAATAACGTACAACACCCATACCATTAATATTTTAAAGCAGTAAGGTTACATAATTTTAAAAGTATATTATGCTCAGTGGTATTTTCAATTTCGCTGAAGGTAAGCACTACACCACCAAATAGTCATAGTTTGATGAGTATACACCTCGAACTAAACAGTTCTTCAAAATGATAATGCGAGCCTATAATGCTATTGGTCTACTTTTGGTGTCTACCATGAGATGCATCCCGAAATTCACATTCTCATCCTGAGTCCAGTTTAACTCTCTTGTGTAACTTTAGCTAACTTCCATTAAGGACAAAGCCCATCTTATATTCAATCTCGTGTCTTATACCAATTTATTACTTAATTAACAATTGTGGACGATCTACGGTTAGATGGTCCTTTGCCTTCAGAGGTCACTTACCTAAGGTCACTTACCTGTAACATTGTCGGTGCAACTTTAATCCTTAATTACAGTCATTATTCTAACCTAACACACTACCAATTAAATTTAGAGTTACTGGACACTCACGGCTTAGCCATAGTTAATTTACAGCCGTAGTTGACTCGGCTAACCGTAAGGCTCACTGTAGTATAATAACCCCAAAAACGGCTCACTGTAGCACAATAACCCCAAAAATGGCTCACTGGAATATGAACCGTAGATTGGCCTACGGCTTAGCCATAGGTG
The DNA here is from genome assembly GCA_037013555.1 of Sextonia rubra. Classification (NCBI taxonomy): domain Eukaryota; kingdom Viridiplantae; phylum Streptophyta; class Magnoliopsida; order Laurales; family Lauraceae; genus Sextonia; species Sextonia rubra. Next base: position 18,084,744 of record JASUAD010000011.1, read on the forward strand.
CGCACAGCCTCGCCCCTTTTTGGCATTTCATCCAAAAATTAACCCATATACATCTAAACATGAATTTGTAGATTTCCCAACACATCTAACTCTCAATATTCATTCATAAACAATATTAATCAAGGAAAAATAGATATTAAGCCATTAGTTGTAATTATCCACTTGCCTTGATGCCGATGCTCAAAATCAAATATGAAGATGTAAAAAGGTTGATCTGAATGCGAATCCCTACTCCAAACCCGAACTACTGATCAAAATCCTCCTACAATTCCACATGCAACACAACAATCCTAATTTATTAATGTTTACGTTAGTGAAATGAAAGGATCTAATGGTGGTAAAGATAGATACTTACCGGAGCTATAGACGATATCAAATCAAACAAAGGGAGGGGAAAAAAGATGAAAAGATGGTGGTGGATGAGTCTCCTTTCCTTTTAAGAGTTTAAGTTCTTGAAGATGGCTACGTTTAGTTGCAAAAGAGAGGTGAGGAAGAGGACCAGAAGAAAAAGGATTTACAAAGAGAAAATGATCGGAAGTTTTAGGGTTGGGTTAATGTAAAGGTTTAGTTAAATTACAAGGAATGTCTCCTTACTCTTTAGTAAGTTTTAGGTAATTTGCAAAGAGGGCTTCTGGCTCACAAAGGTCGAATAACTTGGGTTCAAAGCCCAAGAAGGTTTGACTAACCCATCTCCAATGGGCTCAATACAAAATGTCATGCATGAAATGATCTAAACCTCTAAAATGGCTTATCAAACATCCATCTAACCCTCTCAACTTAACTCAAATCCGATAAATCGACCGAATACATAATTAAAAGATCTAGGGCTTGACACATTGGAATGGAATTCTTATGCTCTAACAAGAATCAGAAGATTATCATTTTTTTTTGCCATCACAACACCTTTGAAAATCTTCGCGCTCATCTTGGCCATACTCTCAACCAGGCTAGAAGGAAAACAAGGGTGGACGTATTTGACTGGATATTTTTAAAGAAAAAATATTGTTTTTGACACATAAAACATATGAATTTATAAATTTAGCATTTTGCAGGTGGAAAATTTGATGGGATTTGTATTCATCATGATAAGATGTATTGCTTCAAAGATTGAGTCTCCTGTAACAAATATTGAGAAGATCCCCATTGTTATGAAACTAATGGCAAGGGTTCAGGGAGGGGTGAGAGAAAGTCCAAGATTTGCTGCGATGAACATTGGCATGAGAACACAAGAAACAGAAAATGTCTAGCAAAGAACCATGACACTTGGATTTTGTTGAGTCGAGTTCCAGCACTTGAATTGCCGAGCTTCACTAAATGTCTAACCTAAAGTCCAAAAATACGGGCTTTCAATTACCAACTTTTACCTGATTCAAACTAAATTACAATCGTAATTGTACAATGAATTTAGTAATGTATTAGATAAGATTCTACACATTAGTTTTAAAGAAGCCTGCAATTAAATTCCATGATTTCTTTTCTTTCTCTTATAGGTTTCTCAAGTTGTGTATTGCATTGTTTTTTACTTCTCGGTTATGGTTTATTGTTGCTGCTTTTTACTTTTCTTTTGTTCTTTTTGTTGGTTGCCTAGTATAACTCTCTTGTGCTGCCTTAGCCTGTTTGAACGAAAGTAGCCACTTCAAGAGAGAAAAACGAACAAACAAAGAAACAAGCCAGCCTATAAATTCTACTAAAGAAACCAACATTTCAATCTAAGATCGTACATTCATAGAAGATGTAAATAGAAAAAGCAATGCAAGTAGGGAAATTTAAAACAACTTGAGTTTTATTTAGTGCAACTGATGAGTAAAATGAATTGACTCTATTTTGTTCAAGAGATGGACATCAAGTATGTAAAGCAACAATATACACAACCATTCAATTTAAATGAGAGGCAAAGATCGAGTTACAAAATCAATTTACGAATTACAATATAAAATTTTACAAAAAGAGTATCATGCTCGAGTAACCTCATTGAGGCAAATATAAGAAACAAATAAGGTTCTTGAGGACAATCTGAGGTGGCACAAAGGGAGGGCAACCACAGCTATGTTGGAAGCAGCTGGGTCTCGTGGATAGATTTTCAAAACTTTTGACCCACTTGACTCAAGAATCAACTATCCATAAGACCAAAAACCCAATCCAGGATGCATTACCCTCAATCTCGTGACCATGTACAGTAAAATTCTATCTGAAAGATAGAATCAAATAGCACTAAATATCCACAATAATCTACGACATGAAAGAAGTAGATCATACCTTTAGAGATCCGCACTGCTCTAATGGAGAAGTTGCGACTCTACTTGATGATGAGAATCTTCAACACCTCTTAGCCTTCCACGCTATGACCCGAATTAGATTTCTTTTCTCAAGAAGAGTGGTGGAATCTTCAGAAGAAATCCCAACTCGAAACTCCAAGGAACTAGAAGAGAGAAGGAGAGAGAAACTCGTGCAACTCATGCACGAATAGGGTTTTGGGTGTAAGAGAGAGTCTCATTGGAAGTCCAAGAGATTTTATAGACTTTCAAATCTCTCCCATATCTAATTGAAATAGAAGTTTTACTTCCAAAGCAACTAACAACTTTCTCTTTTCCAAACTCTTCTTTCTAGAATTCAAGTCGGATTAGTATTTTCCAATATCTTAGGCTAGCGTGGTGACCATTAGGGATTCCTTAGAAAGCTGGCTCCAACTGGAACACCACGACCCCACATCTCATGTGCAATCCGGGCCCACAGTTAATTGCAAATAACACCACTATATAAATGCAATTGCACTCTAGTCTTAGGAATAAATTACAATGAAAACCCTAAACTTCCCAATTACCACAAGTAGGCCCCTCTATCAATATCCGTGGACCAATTGGAAAAAATATGTCTCTTCCAATCTAAGTTCCACATCTTATTATCCTTGAGCCCCAATTAATCACAATAATCATCAGTACCATCCAATTAACTCTTAATTGAGATGGGTGCGCACTTACTAATGACAAATCCATTAATTGGCACAAGGGGATAATAGAGATAGATTCCATCTTGATCATTCAATGTTCCCACAGTTCTACTACCACATACCCAAGACACCGAGGTGTTAACCTATAGTCGGCCTCACTTATTGGTGACTCAAAGCAAATGAATAGATAGAAACTTGAGTTCATCAATGTCTCAGGATTGAGAGCCTATTGCTAGGGAATTATGAGAGCATACCTTATTATTGAGACAGAATTCCATAAGGTGCATCTCATGGTCCTTCAACACATCCAATGTACCAGCACTGTGATCCAAAATCTTACATTCTGATGATCGAGACAAATCACACTATCTCATAGTGATCAAAGTGCTGCAACCTTATCAAATGAGATGCCCAGTCTCATTACTGGTTGTAAAGCTATTTAAGTATAAGATTAGTGACATATATCTCCCGCATGTGGATCTCATCCATGCACATATATCACATCTAATATACTAATGGGACCCGGTTCAACTCATGAACCATTATGTCATATGTATTGGTCATGTGCATGAAGTAGTAAAATAATATTCATCTCATGAAAGTAAAGCATGATTTTATTGATAAATAAAGAAATTAATCAATTTATTATATCAACTGATGGATTGAGTCCACAAAATCTAACAATCTCCCGCTTGGGCTCAATGCTAGTCAGGGTTGCATCTCATGCCCATCCCTTCTACATGCTACTCAAAAACTTTGGTAGTCAAAGGCTTAGTAAAGGGATCTGCCAAATTGTCCGCAGAGGCTATCTTGGCAATAGCAATATCACCTCTTTGCACAATCTCTCTGTCTAAGTAATACTTCCTCTGTACATGTTTTTGGCTTTTATGGCTTCTGGGTTCCTTTGACTGAGCGACTGCCCCGCTGCTGTCACAGTAAACTGTGAGTGGCTGTCGTGCCAAAGGTACCACCCTAAGTTCCAAAAGGAATCTTTTAAGCCATACTGCATCCTTAGCTGCTTCACAAGCTGCTACATATTTAGCCTCCGAGGTTGAATCAGTGGTACATTCTTGTTTTATACTCCTCTAGTTGATAGCTCCACCTCCAAGCATAAATACATAACCAGAGGTGGATTTCCTAGAATCCTTATCTGACATAAAGTCAGAATCTGTGTATCCGACTGGAATCAAGTCATCACTGCTATAAATCAACATGTAATCTCTAGTTCTTCTCAAGTATTTGAGAATACATTTTAGAGCAGTCCAATGTTCAGGTCCTGGATTAGATTGATATTTACTGACTAGGCCCACTACATAACAGCTATCTCGTCTAGTACATAACATAGCATACATGAGGCTACCAACAGCCGAAGTGTATGGTATCGGCCTCATTTGCTCATTTTCCTCGGGTGTCTTAGGACACTGATCCTTGGAAAGGTGCACTCCATGCCTGAAAGGTGTGATACCCTTCTTGGAGTCTTGCATTGCAAACCGTACTAGCACCTTATGTATGTATGCAGCTTGGGATAAACCAATCATCCTATTTTTCCGGTCTCGATAGAGTCTGATTCCTAGGATGTAACTAGCTTCTCCCAAGTCCTTCATATCAAAAGTCTTGGCTAACCAAACTTTTACCGTTGACAACATACCTATGTCTTTCCCAAGGAGAAGGATGTCATCGACATATAAAACCAGAAAAACTACCCTGTCACCTTCACTTTTCATGTACACACATGACTCATCCAGATTTTGACAAAAACCAAATGACTTGATTGCCTGGTCAAAACGGATATTCCAACTTCAGGATGCCTGCTTCAGTCCATAAATAGACTTCTGCAGCTTGCAAACTTTTTGCTCCTGGTTTTTAGCTACAAAACCATCTGGCTGCACCATATAGATGTCTTCCTTAAGATGGCCGTTGAGAAACGCCATCTTGACATCCATTTGCCAAATCTCGTAATTGAGATGAGCCGCAATGGATAAGAGTATCCGGATGGATTCGAGCATGGCCACTGGCGAGAAGGTTTCCTCATAATCGATCCCCTCTTTCTGAGTATATCCTTTCGCAACAAGCCTAGCCTTATAGGTCTCCACTCTTCCATCTGGTCCTCTTTTTCTCTTGTAGACCCACTTGCACCCAATAGGTTTAATATTGGCAGGCAAGTCCACAAGTGTCCAGACCTGATTTAAGTACATAGACTCCATCTCAACTTTCATAGCATCTTGCCAGTGTCCCGAGTCTAAGTCAATGATTGCTTCATCATAGTTAGAGGGATCTTATTCCGGCTCTTCTGGGATTGCTTCATAAGACTCTCCTAAGAATGAGAACCTGTCAGGGGGTCTGACAATCCTCCCACTACGACGAGGTACTGGTGTAACTACTGGGTCTGGTAAGGGCGGTTCTTCCTCAAGTCCAGTCATACATGGATTTGGAATTGATTGCTCATGAATCTCTTCCAAGATCACCTTTTCTAAGGATTTCTGGTCCATCATATATTCTTCCTCCAGAAAAACCGCATTGGTGCGACCAACACTTTCTGCTCTCTGGGATTATAGAATAACCAACCTCTAGTTCCTTTAGGATATCCTACAAAAGTGCATACTTCCGACTTCGTTTCCAACTTATCCGTCTTAACTTTGAGCATATGTGTTGGACAACCCCAAATGTGTAAATGTTGTAGACTAGGCTTTCGCCCAGACCATAATTCCCGGGGAGTCTTAGGTATAGACTTAGATGGTACGAGGTTTAGTATGTACATTGCAGTATCCAAAGCGTATCCTCAAAAGGATATAGGTAATCTTGAGAAACTCAACATAGACCTAATCATATCTAAAAGAGTCCGGTTCCTTCTTTCTGCTACTCCATTCTGTTGAGGCATACCAGGAGCAGACAACTGGGATAGAATCCCATTTTTTGATAAGTAACCCATAAAATCAGCAGAGAGATATTCCCCTCCTCGATCTGATCGAAGAGCCTTGATACTCTTACCTAATTGCTTTTCCGCTTCCGCTTGAAACTCTTTGAACTTTTCAAAAGCTTCGGACTTGCGGTGCATAAGGTATATGTAACCATATCTTGAGTAATCATCTGTGAAAGTGATAAAGTACTCATATCCTCCTCTGGCCCTGACATTAATGGGTGTGCAGACATCAGTATGCACTAATTCCAATAAATCTTTGGCCTTATTACCTTTAGCTGAAAAGGGTCTTTTGGTCATTTTGCCTTCCAAACAGGACTCACAGACAGGCATTGGTTCTACCACCAATGAAGGTAAGATACCATCTTTCACTAGCCTCTCAATCCTGTTAAAGTTTATATGACCTAGCCTCAGGTGCCAAAGTTTTGTTGGATTAGATGAAGGTGACTTTCTCTTTAATGATGGTCTATTAATTGTTTCAGTATCATGTATCTCATACATCGTGGGAGTTAACAAATAAAGTCCATTGGTTACCTTGCCAGAACATATGAAAGAGCCATTCCTCTTTATAACAACTTCAGTATCAAAAGTAATAGAATAACCTTTATACACCAAACTAGAAACTAAAATTAAATTCCGCCTTAAAGACGGTACATATAATGTTTCTGACAAAACCAATTTATTATTTAAAAAATATAAAGTAATGACTCCCACTGAAACAGCCTCCGCCTTAGCATAAGATCTTAGGTTGACAATGATTTCTCCATTACTTAGCCTCCTGGTTTCCCTGAACCCCTGCAACGTATTACATATGTGATTAGTTGCCCCGGAATCCACACACCAAGATTCTGAAGTACCAGTTGCAAAACTAACTTCAGATATAAGTGACTCAATCATACCAGGGGTCTTTTTCTTAGACAGATATTCTGGACAATTCCTCTTCCAATGTCCTGTCTTACCACAATGGAAACACTTTCCTTTTGTCCCTGAACCCTTAGCTTTAGCCACGCCACCAGTTGGACCATTCTCCACCTTAGGACCCTTTGGAACTGATTTCTTTTTGCCTTTCCGCCCTTTGCCTTTCGGCTTGGACTTGGCATCTGACTTTTCTCTCATTAAGGCAGTTGGTTTCTTCTTCATAATCCCTTCAGTTGCTACCAGCTGACTAGATAGCTCAACCAGAGTCAAATTCATTTTATTCATATTATAATTGACCTTGAAATTGTTGAATTACTCTAGTAGTGACTCAAGGATTATGTCAATCTGCGATTCTGCATCAATCGCAACTCCCAGTACATCTAACTCATTTAATGAGTCCATCATCTTTAACATGTGTTCCTGTACTGATGTACCTTCAGCCATCTTGGTGCTAATGAGCACCCTTATGGCTGCCTGCCTAGCAGGTCTGCCTTGTTCTGCAAACATCTCTATTAAGTTTGATATCATATCATACGCAGGCTTATAAGATTGATGTTGGTGCTGCAGCACACTAGACATGGATGCCAGAATATAACATCGGGCCATCTCAACGTCTTTGGCCCATTTGATGTAAAGGTCCTTTTCTACTTCTGATGCATCTGAGCCAGGCTCTTCAAGGGGGTTTTTGGTAAGGACATATTTATATCCTAAAGCTGTTAGGACAATATCCAGATTCCGTTTCCAGTCTACATAGTTGGATCCCACCAACTTATTCTGGTTGAGGATGGCCGCAAGTGAATTGAAAGTATTCGAATTCATGCTTGTAATACTGTAGCATATAACCATACATTCTATTAATGAATTTAAATGACATTAGGGTTTAGTATTCTACCAAATTTATGTCGGAATCCTCATAACCACAAAATTCAGAATACATCAGAATCCCAATCCTGCGGGGTATGCCTCCTTGGGGAGTGCGAATACCTCCTAGACTGGTGTGGATCAAAGTTGGTCAAAATTGGGATTAAGACTAACTATCCATGATCCCCTTCATTCATTACTATCTAGGTATCTCATACCAAATAATGTATGACTCTCGATTAGCTTCGGTTTTTAAAATACATAAGGCAAATCCTTAGGGATACTACATCATTATTTTAGTTAAGTGTGACCCACCAACTAACATTGCATGACAACAGTTGCGGGCAGCACCTCCTTGGGGAGTGGGCTCCCACCCCGTCCCATCAACACTATCCATAGGAGATCCATATCCAGTATCCAGATAAATACAAGCCCTCTGTGGGGAATGGCCTTTCTCAAAATGGCGCAAGGCTAATACTTTCCTTACAATGGACCTATGGTGGAAAACCATGGAGATTTGTATATATATAAATGCCCCGCTCCCACTTAAACTTTTAGAGTTGAGGATTTCCTTATAGGTATACTGGTCCATCAAATATAGGTATAAATTCATCTCATGAAACGACCAATGATTGGTTCCAAGTCAAGTTATTTTGAGGAAAGTCCAGTTTCTAAAATTAGTGTTACCAATAAATCCATCTCATGGGCCCACCAACTCTAATTAGAACTCTTTCCAAAAATTAATTTGATTTGACCAATTTTGGAATTTGCTATGCTTGAATCAGATATGGAAATATTCTAAAATAAGCATTCATCCATAAATAGAAAGTGCTATAATAAAAGACTAATCCTCTCCTCCACATGGCCCAGGCGGAAATGACTTCTTGGACTTCTAGACTTTCCAAAACTTTGGGATTCCTCAAACTCTTTGGGCATCTTCAAAACACCTTTTGGTAATCTTCAAACTCTTTGATTAGGAGTCCTTTTTCTCTTTCCTTCTTTGTTTCGGACATCTCCAGAATTTACAAATTTTTAAAAATACATAAATTCCTATGTCTCATAATGAGACTTACATGGTAATCTAAACATGGAAATAAAAGGGCTATAGGGAAAATCACCATGCCTTGCCCTTTCATGGGAAACCAAGGAAACCATGATGCCCTTTACACTTACCCACAAATAAACCAATAAGTAAAAAGAAAGAAAAAAAAATATATGTGGGCCATATGGAGAGGACATTATCACTTGCAAGTTAGTATCTCATACAATAAAGCATCTCACAAAACCAGGTTGCCAAACCACAATGGAAAAACAAGATGCCAATAGTTTGCCACCACTATATAAGATCCCCTACGCAGCGGGGGTCCGGGGGCAGTGCCCCCAGCAGGGGTTGAGCTGCCTGGTCAGCTGGCGGGGTTCCAAGGGGCAGCGCCCCTGGCGAGGGCTTGGGGGCGGCGCCCCCGAAAAAAAAAAAAAAACAACTCAGACCAAGAACAAAATGATTCTGCTTGGGTTCGGCTAGCCGATCTGGTCCCTACGGTTAGCCAACGGACCTCTACAGCAATAGTGGTCCGTTTAACTAACCGACCTGACGAACCCAGAAATTTGGGTCTTTTTTTTTAGATTCGGCTCCTGCTGTCCCCAATCACTTCTAATGATCTCAGTATGCTTCTAATGGCATCTTACCATCCTCCTACTATGATTAAAACCTTTTGTGACTTTCCAAACATGGATCTGTTACAAAAGCAATCAAACCCAATAAACGCTGATCCTTTCATAGCCCTTGCTCTATCCTCTTTACATCTCATGTAAATATTAGAACAAGATTACTGATCTAACATGATTAGAGATGAGGTATGTCTCTGATACCAATTGTTGGAAGCTGGTGGGTCTCGTGGATAGATTTTCAAAACTTTTGACCCACTTGACACAGGGATCAACTATCCATAAGACCAAAACCCAATCCAGGATGCATTACCCTCAATCTCGTGACCATGTACAGTAAATATTCTATCTGAAAGATAGAATCAAATAGCACTAAATATTCATAACAATCTACGACATGAAAGAAGTAGATCATACCTTTGGAGATCCGCAGTGCTCTATTGGAGAAATTGCGACTCTACTTGATGATGAGAATCTTCAAAACCTTTTAGCCTTCCACGTTATGACCCGAATTGGATTTCTTTTCTCAAGAAGAGTGGTGGACTCTTCAGGAGAAATCCCAACCTGAAACTCCAAGGAACTAGAAGAGAGAATGAGAGATAAACTCATGCAACTCTTGCACGAATAGGGTTTTGGGTGTAAGAGAGAGTCTTATTGGACGTCCAAGAGATTTTATAGACTTTCAAATCTCTCCCTTGTCTAATTGAAATAGAAGTCTTACTTCCAAAGCAATTAGCAACTTTCTCCTTTCCAAACTCTTCTTTCTAGAATTCAAGTCGGATTATTATTTTCCAATATCTTGGGCTAGCGTGGTGACCACTAGGGATTCCTTAGAAAGCTGGCTCTAACTGGAACACCGCAACCCCACATCTCATGTGCATTCCGGGCCCACAGTTAATTGCAAATAACACCACTATAAAAATGCAATTGCACTCTAGTCTTAGGAATAAATTACAATGAAGACCCTAAACTTCCCAATTACCACAAGTAGGCCCCTCTATCAATATCCGTGGACCAATTGAAAAAATATGTCTCTTCCAATCTAAGTTCCATATCTTATTATCCTTGAGCCCCAATTAATCACAATAATCATCAGTACCATCCAATTAACTCTTAATTGAGATGGGTGCGCACTTACTAATGACAAATCCATCAATTGGCACAAGAGGATAATAGAGATAGATTCCATCTTGATCATTCAATGTTCCCACAGTTCTACTACCACATACCCAAGACACCGAGGTGTTAACCTATAGTCGGCCTCACTCATTGGTGACTCAAAGCAAATGAATAGATAGAAACTTGAGTTCATCAATGTCTCAGGATTGAGAGCCTATTGCTAGGGAATTATGAGAGCATACCTTATTATTGAGACAGAATTCCATAAGGTGCATCTCATGGTCCTTCAACACATCCAATGTACCAACACTGTGTTCCAGAATCTTACATTCTGATGATCGAGACAAATCACACTATCTCATAGTGATCAAAGTGCTGCAACCTTATCAAATGAGATGCCCAGTCTCATTACTGGTTGTGAAGCTATTTAAGTATAAGATTAGTGACATATATCTCCCGCATGTGGATCTCATCCATGCACATATATCACATCTAATATACTAATGGGACCCGGTTCAACTCATGAACCATTATGTCATATGTATTGGTCATGTGTATGAAGTAGTAAAATAATATTCATCTCATGAAAGTAAAGCATGATTTTATTGATAAATAAAGAAATTAATCAATTTATTATATCAACTGATGGATTGAGTCCACAAAATTTAACAATCTCCCACTTGGGCTCAATGCCAGTCAGGGTTGCATCTCATGCCCATCCCTTCTACATTCTGCTCAAAGACTTTGGTAGTCAAAGGCTTAGTAAAGAGATTTGCCAAATTATCCGCAGAGGCTATCTTGGTAATAGCAATATCACCTCTCTGCACAATCTCTCTGACAAAGTGATACTTCCTTTGTACATGCTTTTGGCTTTTATGGCTTTTGGGTTCCTTTGACTGAGCGACTGCCCCGCTACTGTCACAGTAAACTGTGAGTGGCTGCCGTGCCAAAGGTACCACCCTAAGTTCCAAAAGGAATCTTTTAAGCCATACTGCTTCCTTAGCTGCTTCACAAGCTGCTACATATTCAGCCTCCGAGGTTGAATCAGCGGTACATTCTTGTTTTATACTCCTCCAGCTGATAGCTCCGCCTCTAAGCATAAATACATAACCAGAGGTGGATTTCCTAGAATCCTTATCTGACATAAAGTCAGAATCTGTGTATCTGACTGGAATCAACTTATCACTGCTATAAATCAACATGTAATCTCTAGATCTTCTCAAGTATTTGAGAATACATTTTACAGCAGTCCAACGTTCAGGTCCTGGATTAGATTGATATCTGCTGACTAGGCCCACTACATAACAAATATCTGGTCTAGTACATAACATAGCATACATGAGGCTACCAACAGCCGAAGCGTATGGTATCGACCTCATTTGCTCCTTTTCCTCGGGTGTCTTAGGACACTGATCCTTGGAAAGGTGCACTCCATGCCTGAAAGGTGTGATACCCTTCTTGGAGTCTTACATTGCAAACCGTACTAGCACCTTATGTATGTATGCAGTTTGGGATAAACCAATCATCCTATTTTTCTGGTCTCGATAGAGTTTGATTCCTAGGATGTAACTAGCTTCTCCCAAGTCTTTCATATCAAAAGTCTTGGCTAACCAAACTTTTACCGTTGACAACATACCTATGTCTTTCCCAAGGAGAAGGATGTCATCGACATATAAAACCAGAAAAACTACCCTGTCACCTTCACTTTTCATGTACACACATGACTCATCCAGATTTTGACAAAAACCAAATGACTTGATTGCCTGGTCAAAACGGATATTCCAACTTCAGGATGCTTGCTTCAGTCCCTAAATAGACTTCTGCAGCTTGCAAACTTTTTGCTCCTGGTTTTTAGCTACAAAACCATCTGGCTGCACCATACAGATGTCTTCCTCAAGATGGCCGTTGAGAAACGCCGTCTTGACATCCATTTGCCAAATCTCGTAATCGAGATGAGCTACAATGGATAAGAGTCTCCGGATGGATTTGAGCATGGCCACTGGCGAGAAGGTTTCCTCATAATCGATCCCCTCTTTCTGAGTATATCCTTTCGCAATAAGCCTAGCCTTATAGGTCTCCACTCTTCCATCTGGTCCTCTTTTTCTCTTGTAGACCCACTTGCACCCAATAGGTTTAATATTGGCAGGCAAGTCCACAAGTGTCCAGACCTAATTTGAGTATATAGACTCCATCTCAGCTTTCATAGCATCTTGCCAGCCTCCCGAGTCTAAGTCATTGATGTTAGTTTTTGTGGACTCAATCCATCAGTTGATGTAATAAATTGATTAATTTCTTTATTTATTAATAAAATCATGCTTTACTTTCATGAGATGAATGTCATTTTATTACTTCATGCACATGACCAATACGTATGACATAATGGTTCATGAGTTGAACCGGATCCCATTAGTATATTAGATGTGATATATGTGCATGAATGAGATCCACACGCGAGAGATATATGTCACAAATCTTATACTTAAAATAGCTTCACAACCAGTAATGAGATTGGGCATCTCATTTGATAAGGTTGCAGCACTTTGATCACTATGAGATAGTGTGATTTATCTCGATCATCAGAATGTAAGATTCTGGATCACGGTGCTGGTACATTGGATGTATTGAATGACCATGAGATGTACCTTATGGAATTCCATCTCAATAATAAGGTATGCTCTCATAATTCCCTAGCAATAGGCTCTCAATCCTGAGACATTAACGAACTCAAGTTTCTATCTATTCATTTGCTTTGAGTCACCAATGAGTGAGGCCGACTATAGGTTAACACCTCGGTGTCTTGGGTATGTGGTAGTAGAACTGTGGGAACGTTGAATGATCAAGATGGAATCTATCTCTATTATCCCCTTGTGCCAATTAATGGATTTGTCATTAGTAAGTGCGCACCCATCTCAATTAAGAGTTAATTGGATGGTACTGATGATTACTGTGATTAATTGGGGCTCAAGGATAATAAGATGTGGAACTTAGATTGGAAGAGACGGATTTATTCCAATTGATCCACGGATATTGATAGAGGAGCCTACTTGTGGTAATTGGGAAGTTTAGGGTCTTCATTGTAATTTATTCCTAAGACTAGAGTGCAATTGCATTTATATAGTGGTGTTATTTGCAATTAACTGTGGGCCCGGATTGCACATGAGATGTGAGGTCGCGGTGTTCCAGTTGGAGCCGGCTTTCTAAGGAATCCCTAGTGGTCCCCACGCTAGCCCAAGATATTAGAAAATACTAATCCGACTTGGACTCTAGAAATAAGAGTTTGGAAAGGAGAAAGCTGCTAATTGCTTTGGAAGTAAGACATCTATTTCAATTAGACAAGGGAGAGATTTGAAAGTCTATAAAATCTCTTGGACATCCAATAAGACTCTCCCTCACGCCCAAAACCATTTCGTGCAAAAGTTACATGAGTTTCTCTCACCTTCTCTCTTCTAGTTCCTTGGAGTTTCGAGTTGGGATTTCTCCTGAAGATTCCACCATTCTTCTTCAGAGAAGAAATCCAATTCGGGTCATAGCGTGGAAGGCTAAGAGGTGTTGAAGAAATCCATTAGAGCACTGCGGATCTCCAAAGGTATGATCTACTTCTTGCATGTCGTAGATTATTATGGATGTTTAGTGTTGGTAGAATATTTACTGTACATGGTCACGAGATTGAGGGTTATGCATCCTGGATTGGGTTTTGGTTTTATGGATAGTTGATCCCTGTGTCAAGTGGGTCAAAAGTTTTGAAAATCTATCCACGAGACCCACCTACTTCCAATAATTGGTATCAGAGACATACCTCATCTCTGATCATGTTAGATCAGTAATCTTGTTATAATCTTTGCATGAGATGTGAAGAGGATAGAGCAAGGGCTATGATAGGATCAGTGTTTATTGGGTTTGCTTGCTTTTGTAGTAGATACATGTTTGGAAAGTTACAAAAGGTTTTAATCATGATAGGAGGATGATAAGATGCCATTAGAAGCATACTGAGATCATTAGAGGTGACTGGGTACAGCAGGAGCCGAATCTAAAAAAGAACCCAAATTTCTGAGTTCGTCAGGTCGATTAGTCAAACCGACCACTATGGCTGTAGAGGTCTGTTGGCTAACCGTAGGGACCAGATCGGCTAGCCGAACCCAGGCAGAATTATCTTGTTCTTGGTCTGAGTTGTTGTTTTTTTTTTTCGGGGGCGCTGCCCCTTGGAACCCCGCGAGCTGACCAGGCAGCTCGACCCCCGCCGGGGGCACTGCCCCCGGACCCCCACTGCGTAGGGGATCTTGTATCGTGGTGGCAAAAATTTGGCATCTTGTTTTTCCATTGTGGTTTGGCAACCTGGTTTTGTGAGATGCTTTGTTGTATGAGATACTAACTTACATGTGATAATGTCCTCTCCATATGGCCCACATGTTTTTCTTTCCTTTTAATTATTGGTTTATTTGTGGCTAAGTGTAAAGGGCATCATGGTTTCCTTGGTTTCCCGTGAAAGGGCAAGGCATGGTGAATTTCCCTATAGGCCCTTTTATTTCTATGTTTAGACTACCATGTAAGTCTCATTACAGAGACATAGGAATTTATGTATTTTTAAAATTTGTAAATTCTAGAGAAGTCCGAAACAAAGAAGGAAAGAGAAGCTGAACTCCTAATCAAAGAGTTTGAAGATTATCAAAAGGTGTTTTGGAGATGCCCAAAGAGTTTGAGAAATCCCAAAGTTTTGGAAAGTCTAAAAGTCCAAGAAGTTTTTTCCGCCTAGGTCATGTGGAGGAGAGGACTAGTCTTTTGTTATAGCACTTTCTATTTATGGATGAATGCTTATTTTAGAGTATTTCCATATCTGAACCAAACATAGCAAATTCCAAAATTAGTCAAATCAAATTAATTTTTGGAAAAAGTTCTAATTAGAGTTGGTGGGCCCATGAGATGGATCTATTGGTAACACTAATTTTAGAAACTAGACTTTCCTTAAAATAACTTGACTTGGAACCAATCATTGGTCTTATCATGAGATGAATATATACCTATATTTGATGGACCCATACACCTATAAGGAAATCCTCAACTCTAAAATATTAAGTGGGAGCGAGGCATTTCTATATATATATAAATCCCCATGGTTTTCCATCATAGGTCCATTGTGAGGAAAGTATTAGCCTCGCGCCATTTTGAGAATGGCAATTCCCCACGGAGGGCTTGTATTTATCTGGATACTGGATATGGATCTCCTATGGATAGTGTTGATGAGACGGGGTGGGAGCCCACTCCCCAAGGAGGAGTTACCCGCAACGGTTGTCATGTAATGCTAGTTGGTGGGTCACACTTAACTAAAATAATGATGTAGTATCCCCAAGGATTTGCCTCATGTATTTTAGAAACCGAAGCTAATCGGGAGTCATACATTATTTAGTATGAGATACCTAGATTGTAATGAATGAAGGGGATCATGGATAGTTAGTCTTAATCCCAATTTTGACCAACTTTGATCCGCACCAGTCTTGGAGGTATTTGCACTCCCCAAGGAGGCATACCACGCAAGATTGGGATTCCGATGTATTCTGAATTTTGTGGTTATGAGGATTCCCACATAAATTTGGTAGAATACTAAACCCTAATGTCATTTAAATTTATTAATTAAATGTATGGTTATGTGTTACAGTATTACAAGCATGAATTCGAATACTTTCAATCCACTTGCAACCATCCTCAACCAGAATAAGTTGGTGGGATCCAACTATGTAGACTGGAAACGGAATCTGGATATTGTCCTGACAGCTTCAGGATATAAATATGTCCTTACCAAAAACCCCCTTGAAGGGCCTGCCCTAGATGCATCAGAAGCAGAAAAGGACCTTTACACCAAATGGGCAAAAGACGATGAGATGGCCCGATGTTACATTCTAGCATCCATGTCTAGTGTGCTGCAACATCAACATCAATCTTATAAGACTGCATATGATATGATATCGAACTTAAAGGAGATGTTTGCAGAACAAGGCAAACCTGCTAGACAGGAAGCCATGAGGGAGCTCATTAGCACCAAGATGGCTGAAGGTACATCAGTACAGGAACACATGTTGAAAATGATGGACTCATTAAATGAGTTAGATGTACTGCGAGCTGCGATTGATGCAGAATCGCAGATTGACATAATCCTTGAGTCACTACCAGAGTCATTCAACAATTTCAAGGTCAATTATAATATGAATAAAATGAATCTGACTCTGGCTGAGCTATCTAGTCAGCTGGTAGCAACTGAAGGGATTATGAAGAAAAAAACAACTGCCTTAATGACAGAAAAGTCAGATGCCAAGTCCAAGCCGAAAGGCAAAGGGCGGAAACGCAAAAAGAAATCAGTTCCAAAAGGTCCTAAGGTGGAGAATGGTCCAACTGGTGGCGTGGCTAAAGCTAAGGGTTCAGGGACAAAAGGAAAGTGTTTCCATTGCGGTAAGAAAGGACATTGGAAGAGGAATTGTCCAGAATATCTGTCTAAGAAAAAGACCCCAGGTATGATTGAGTCACTTATATCTGAAATTAGTTTTGCAACTGGTACTTCAGAATCCTGGTGTGTGGATTCCGGGGCAACTAATCACATATGTAATACGTTGCAGGGGTTCAGGGAAACCAGGAGGCTAAGTGATGGAGAAATCATTGTCAACCTAGGATCTGACGCTAAGGCAGAGGCTGTTTCAGTGGGAGTCATTACTTTATGTTTTTTAAATAATAAATTGGTTTTGTCAGAAACATTATATGTACCGTCTTTAAGGCGGAATTTAATTTTGTTTCTAGTTTGGTGAATAAAGGTTATTCTATTACTTTTGGAACTGAAGTTGTCATAAAGAGGAATGGCTCTTTCATATGTTCTGGCAAGATAACCAGTGGACTTTATTTGTTAACTCCCACGATGTATGAGATATATGATACTGAAACAATTAATAGACCATCATTAAAGAGAAAGTCATCTTCATCTAATCCAACAAAACTTTGGCACCTAAGGCTGGGTCATATAAACCTTAACAGGATTGAGAGGTTAGTGAAAGATGGTATCTTACCTTCATTGGTGGTAGAACCAATGCCTGTCTGTGAGTCCTATTTGGAAGGTAAAATGACCAAAAGACCCTTTTCAGCTAAGGGTAATAGGGCCAAAGATTTATTGGAATTAGTGCATACTGATGTCGCGGACCCATTAATGTCAGGGCCAGAGGAGGATATGAGTACTTCATCACTTTCACAGATGATTACTCAAGATATGGTTACATATACCTTATGCACCGCAAGTCCGAAGCTTTGGAAAAGTTCAAAGACTTTTGAGCGGAAGCGGAAAAGCAATTAGGTAAGAGTATCAAGACTCTTCGATCAGATCGAGGAGGGGAATATCTCTCTGCTGATTTTATGGGTTACTTATCAGAAAATGGGATTCTATCCCAATTGTCTGCTCCTGGTATGCCTCAGCAGAATGGAGTAGCAGAAAGAAGGAACCGGACTCTTTTAGATATGATTAGGTCTATGCTGAGTTTCTCAAGATTACCTATATCCTTTTGGGGATACGCTTTAGATACTGCAATGTACATACTAAACCTCGTACCATCTAAGTCTATACCTAAGACTCCCCGAGAATTGTGGTCTGGGCGAAAGCCTAGTCTACAACATTTACACATTTGGGGTTGTCCAGCACACGTGCTCAAGGTTAACACGGATAAGTTGGAAACAAAGTCGGAAGTATGCACATTTGTAAGATATCCTAAAGGAACTAAAGGTTGGTTATTCTATAATCCTAAAGAGCAGAAAGTGCTGGTCAGCACCAATGCGGTTTTTCTGGAGGAAGATTATATGATGGACCGGAAATTTTTAGAAAAGGTGATCTTGGAAGAGATTCAAGAGCAATCAATTCCAAATCCAAGTATGACCGGACTTGAGGAAGAACCGCCCTTACCAAACCCAGTAGTTACACCAGTACCTCGTCGTAGTGGGAGGATTGTCAGACCCCCTGACAAGTTCTCATTCTTGGGAGAGTCTTATGAGGCAATCCCAAAAGAGCCGGAACAAGATCCCTCTAACTATGATGAAGCAATCAATGACTTAGACTCGGGACGCTGGTAAGATGCTATGAAAGCTAAGATGGAGTCTGTGTACTCAAATCAGGTCTGGACACTTGTGGACTTGCCTGCCAATATTAAACCTATTGGGTGCAAGTGGGTCTACAAGAGAAAAAGAGGACCAGATGGAAGAGTGGAGACCTATAAGGCTAGACTTGTTGCGAAAGGATATACTCAGAAAGAGGGGATCGATTATGAGGAAACCTTCTCACCAGTAGCCATGCTCAAATCCATCCAGATACTCTTATACATTGCGGCTCATCTCGATTACGAGATTTGGCAAATGGATGTCAAGACGGCGTTTCTCAATGGCCATCTTGAGGAAGACATCTATATGGTGCAGCCAGACGGTTTTGTAGCTAAAAACCAGGAGCAAAAAGTTTGCAAGCTGCAGAAGTCTATTTATGGACTGAAGCGGGCATCCCGAAGCTGGAATATCCGTTTTGACCAGGCAATCAAGTCATTTGGTTTTTGTCAAAATCCGGATGAGTCATGTGTGTACATGAAAAGTGAAGGTGACAGGGTAGTTTTTCTGGTTTTATATGTCGATGACATCCTTCTCCTCGGGAAAGACATAGGAATGTTGTCAACGGTAAAAGTTTGGTTAGCCAAGACTTTTGATATGAAGGACTTGGGAGAAGCTAGCTACATCCTAGGGATCAAACTCTATCGAGACCGGAAAAATAGGATGATTGGCTTATCCCAAGCTGCATACATAGATAAAGTGCTAGTACGGTTTGCAATGCAAGACTCCAAGAAGGGTATCACACCTTTCAGGCATGGAGTGCACCTTTCCAAGGATCAGTGTCCTAAGACACCCGAGGAAAAGGAGCAGATGAGGTCGATACCATATGCTTCAGCTGTTGGTACCCTCATGTATGCTATGTTATGTACTAGACCAGATATCTGTTATGTAGTGGGCCTAGTCAGTAGATATCAATTTAATCCAGGACCTGAACACTGGACTGCTGTAAAATGTATTCTCAAATACTTGAAAAGGACTAGAGATTACATGTTGATTTATAGCAGTGATGAGTTGATTCCAGTCGGATACACAGATTCTGACTTTATGTCAAATAAGGATTCTAGGAAATCCACCTCTGGTTATGTATTTATGCTTTGAGGCGGAGTTATCAGCTGGAGGAGTATAAAATAAGAATGTACCGCTGATTCAACCTCGGAGGCTGAATATATAGCAGCTTGTGAAGTAGCTAAGGAAGCAGTATGGCTTAAAAGATTCCTTTTGGAACTTAGGGTGATACCTTTGGCACGACAGCCCCTCACAGTTTACTGTGACAGCAGCAGGGTAGTCGCTCAGTCAAAGGAACCCAGAATCCATAAAAGCCAAAAGCATGTACAGAGGAAGTAACACTTAGTCAGAGAGATTGTGCAGAGAGGTGATATTGCTATTACCAAGATAGCCTCTGCAGACAATTTAGCAGATCCCTTTACTAAGCCTTTGACTACCAAAGTCTTTGAGCAGAATGTAGAAGGGATGGGCATGAGATGCAACCCTGACTGGCATTGAGCCCAAGTGGGAGATTATTAGATTTTGTGGACTCAATCCATCAATTGATGTAATAAATTGATTAATTTCTTTATTTATCAATAAAATCATGCTTTACTTTCATGAGATGAATATTATTTTACTACTTCATACACATGACCAATACATATGACATAATGGTTCATGAGTTGAACCGGGTCCCATTAGTATATTAGATGTGATTTATGTGCAGGGATGAGATCCACACGCCGGAGATATATGTCACAAATCTTATACTTAAATAGCTTCACAACCAGTAATGAGACTGGGCATCTCATTTGATAAGGTTGCAGCACTTTGATCACTATGAGATAGTGTGATTTGCCTCGATCATCAGAATGTAAGATTCTGGAACACAGTACTGGTACATTGGATGTGTTGAAGGACTATGAGATGCACCTTATGGAATTCCGTCTCAATAATAAGGTATGCTCTCATAATTCCCTAGCAATAGGCTCTCAATCCTGAGACATTGATGAACTCAAGTTTCTATCTATTCATTTGCTTTGAGTCACCAATGAGTGAGGCCGACTATAGGTTAAAACCTCGGTGTCTTGGGTATGTGGTAGTAGAACTGTGGGAACATTGAATGATCAAGATGGAATCTATCTCTATTATCCCCTTGTGCCAATTAATGGATTTGTCATTAGTAAGTGAGCACCCATCTCAATTAAGAGTTAATTGGATGGTACTGATGATTACTGTGATTAATTGGGGCTCAAGGATAATAAGATGTGGAACTTAGATTAGAAGAGACGAATTTATTCCAATTGATCCACGGATATTGATAGAGGGGCTTACTTGTGGTAATTGGGAAGTTTAGTGTCTTCATTGTAATTTATTCCTAAGACTGGAGTGCAATTGCATTTATATAGTGGTGTTATTTGCAATTAACTGTGGGCCCGGATTGCACATGAGATGTGAGGTCGCGGTGTTCCAGTTGGAGCCAGCTTTCTAAGAAATCCCTAGTGGTCCCCACGCTAGCCCAAGATATTAGAAAACACTAATCCGACTTGGACTCTAGAAATAAGAGTTTGGAAAGGAGAAAGCCGCTAATTACTTTGGAAGTAAGACTTCTATTTCAATTAGACAAGGGAGAGATTTGAAAGTCTATAAAATCTCTTGGACGTCCAATAAGACTCTCCCTCACGCCCAAAACCCTTTCGTACAAGAGTTGCACGAGTTTCTCTCACCTTCTCTCTTCTAGTTCCTTGGAGTTTCGAGTTGGGATTTCTCCTGAAGATTCCACCATTCTTCTTCAGAGAAGAAATCCAATTCGGGTCATAGCGTGGAAGGCTAAGAGGTGTTGAAGAAATCCATTAGAGCACTGCGGATCTCCAAAGGTATGATTTACTTCTTGCATGTCATAGATTATTATGGATGTTTAGTGCTGGTAGAATATTTACTGTCACGGTTCAAAATCTCGGCCGATACCTTTTCGTATCGGCCGATACGAACCGGTATCGGTCCATACCGGTACGATATTTTGAAGTTATCGGTTTTTTGTATCGTCCAGGCAAAATATCCCCAAAATATCGGATAATATCGGCCGATATTTCAAAATATCGGTGTGAACCGATATATCGGCCGATATATCAGTCGATATCGGTCAAAATATCGGCCCACTATTTTAAAAATTTTTTTTTCTTTTGTCTTATTTTCCTTCTTTCTTCCTCCTTTTAAATATATCATATGCCACATTTTTTTCTTCATCAACAACTATTTCACTTGTAAGGTATCAAAAATATTTTTTTTTATCAATATAGTCTTGAAAATCATATACAACTATACTGAGGTAAGCATTTTGTATTTTTTTAAAAAATTATTTAGATATAGCTTAAAAATGATGATTTTATGCTTTTTTTTATTGTGAGTACCTTTTATTATTTTAAATCAATACATATTGAGGTTAAATCAACTATTTAAGGTTTTAAAACTCAGAATTTTTATTAAAATCTTGTTGATCTTTGTAAAAAAATTACTCAAATTTATCATTATTTTAAGTAAATTATAAATATCTAGTTGCTTTGTATTTTATTATACTATCATAATAAAACATGCTATCTTACAAGCGCAAGGCAGAACTTACTTAATGATTGAGTGATGAGTACAAGCTTTATTTTCTTAAATTTCATACTAATAGATAACCCATAAGTCATAATTACATTGCATTTTATAAAATTTATGATATTTTAACTTGTTTAGTATATGTACCTAAATTAATTTAATTATAAATAAAATTTATATAGCTTTAGATTAGATAGCAATACATGAACATAACTTAAGGGGTCCAATAATTTGATTTATAATTTATTTTACTGTCATTATGTCATATGTTATATTAATGTTCATGTTCTTGAATTTTACAACTTGCTTGATAATTGAATGATGAATTGATGGTTGTTGAATAATGAATGATGACTGATAAATAATAATAGAGGTATAGTTATATATTATACAAGATACAAGTACAAACGTACAACCACTATATGTAAATTATCAATAAGTTTATTCTCTAAAATTTCATACTAATTAATAGTTCATATTTCATAAGTCATACTTATGGCTCTTATAAAAAAATTACATTTTTAGACAAGACAGCGATACAGGATATCATAACTTAAGGGGACCGTTATTTTGATTTATATATATTACTAATGAAAAAAAAACATTGTTTTCTAGTATTTCTAATATTTTGGATTTTTTGGATATTTTTTCAAAATTTTTTGGATTAAAAAAAAAATTCACACCGCGACGGACCGCGAACCGCGACCGATACCGATACCGTATCGGTTTTTTGGACCGACCGATACCGCGATTTTCATCCATGTTTACTGTACATGGTCACGAGATTGAGGGTTATGCATCCTGGATTGGGTTTTGGTTTTATGGATAGTTAATCCCTGTGTCAAGTGGGTCAAAAGTTTTGAAAATCTATCCACGAGACCCACCTACTTCCAACAATTGATTGCTTTATCATAGTTAGAGGGATCTTGTTCCGGCTCTTCTGGGATTGCTTCATAAGACTCTCCTAAGAACGAGAACCTGTCAGGGGGTCTGACAATCCTCCCACTACGACGAGGTACTGGTGTAACTACTGGGTCTAGTAAGGGCGGTTCTTCCTTAAGTCCGGTCATACTTGGATTTGGAATTGATTGCTCATGAATCTCTTCCAAGATCACCTTTTCTAAGGATTTCTGGTCCATCATATAATCTTCCTCCAGAAAAACCGCATTAGTGCTGACCAGCACTTTCTGCTCTCTGGGATTATAGAATAACCAACCTTTAGTTCCTTTAGGATATTCTACAAAAGTGCATACTTCCGACTCCGTTTCCAGCTTATCCGTCTTAACCTTGAGCACGTGTGCTGGACAACCCCAAATGTGTAAATGTTGTAGACTAGGCTTTCGCCCAGACCATAATTCCCGGGGAGTCTTAGGTATAGACTTAGATGGTACGAGGTTTAGTATGTACATTGCAGTATCCAAAGCGTATCCCCAAAAGGATATAGGTAATTTTGAGAAACTCAACATAGACCAAATCATATCTAAAAGAGTCTAGTTCCTTCTTTCTGCTACTCCATTCTGTTGAGGCATACCAAGAGCAGACAACTGGGATAGAATCCCATTTTTTGATAAGTAACCCATAAAATCAGCAAAGAGATATTCCCCTCCTCGATCTGATCGAAGAGCCTTGATACTCTTACCTAATTGCTTTTCTGCTTCCGCTTAAAACTCTTTCAACTTTTCAAAAGCTTCGGACTTGCGGTGCATAAGGTATATGTAACCATATCTTGAGTAATCATCTGGGAAAGTGATGAAGTACTCATATCCTCCTCTGGCCCTGACATTAATGGGTCCGCAGACATCAGTATGCACTAATTCCAATAAATCTTTGGCCCTATTACCCTTAGCTGAAAAGGGTCTTTTGGTCATTTTACCTTCTAAATAGGACTCACAGACAGGCATTGGTTCTACCACCAATGAAGGTAAGATACCATCTTTCACTAACCTCTCAATCCTGTTAAGGTTTATATGACCCAGCCTTAGGTGCCAAAGTTTTGTTGGATTAGATGAAGATGACTTTCTCTTTAATGATGGTCTATTAATTGTTTTAGTATCATATATCTCATACATCGTGGGAGTTAACAAATAAAGTCCATTGGTTACCTTGCCAGAACATATGAAAGAGCCATTCCTCTTTATGACAACTTCAGTTCCAAAAGTAATAGAATAACCTTTATTCACCAAACTAGAAACAAAATTAAATTCCGCCTTAAAGACGGTACATATAATGTTTCTGACAAAGCCAATTTATTATTTAAAAAACATAAAGTAATGACTCCCACTGAAACAGCCTCTGCCTTAGCTTCAGATCTTAGGTTGACAATGATTTCTCCATCACTTAGCCTCCTGGTTTCACTGAACCCCTGCAACGTATTACATATGTGATTAGTTGCCCCGGAATCCACACACCAGAATTCTGAAGTACCAGTTGCAAAACTAATTTCAGATATAAATGACTCAATCATACCTTAGGTCTTTTTCTTAAATAGATATTCTGGACAATTCCTCTTCCAATGTCCCGTCTTACCACAATGGAAACACTTTCCTTTTGTCCCGAAACCCTTAGCTTTATCCACGCCACCAGTTGGACCATTCTCCACCTTCGGACCCTTTGGAACTGATTTCTTTTTGCCTTTCCGCCCTTTGCCTTTCGGCTTGGACTTGGCATCTTACTTTTCTCTCATTAAGGCAGTTGGTTTCTTCTTCATAATCCCTTCAGTTGCTACCAGCTAACTAGATAGCTTAGCCAGAGTCAGATTCATTTTATTCATATTATATCTAACCTTGAAATTATTGAATGACTCTGGTAGTGACTCAAGGATTATGTCAATCTGCAATTCTGCATCAATCGCAGCTCCCAGTACATCTAACTCATTTAATGAGTCCATCATCTTCAACATGTGTTCCTGTACTGATGTACCTTCAGCCATCTTGGTGCTAATGGGCACCGTCATAGCTGCCTGCCTAGCAGGTCTGCCTTATTCTGCAAACATTTCCTTTAAGTTCGATATCATATCATCTGCAGTCTTATAAGATTGATGTTGGTGCTGCAGCACACTAGACATGGATGCCAGAATGTAACATCGGGCCATCTCATCGTCTTTGGCCCATTTGATGTAAAGGTGCTTTTCTACTTCTAATGCATCTGGGCCAAGCTCTTCAAGGGGGTTTTTGGTAAGGACATATTTATATCCTAAAGTTGTTAGGACAATATCCAGATTCCGTTTCCAGTCTACATAGTTGGATCCCACCAACTTATTCTGGTTGAGGATGGTCGTAAGTGGATTGAAAGTATTCGAATTCATGCTTGTAATACTATAGCACATAACCATACATTCAATTAATGAAGTGGGAATCCTCATAACCACAAAATTCAAAATACATCGGAATCCCAATCCTGCGGGGTATGCCTCCTTGGGGAGTGCTAATACCTCCTAGACTGGTGCAGATCAAAGTTGGTCAAAATTGGGATTAAGACTAACTATCCATGATCCCCTTCATTCATTACTATCTAGGTATCTCATACCAAATAATGTATGACTCCCGATTAGCTTCGGTTTCTAAAATACATGAGGCAAATCCTTGGGTATACTACATCATTATTTTAGTAAAGTGTGACTCACCAACTAGCATTGCATGACAACCGATGCGGGCAGCTTCTCCTTGGGGAGTGGGCTCCCACCCCGTCTCATCAACACCAACCATAGGAGATCCATATCCAGTACCCAGATAATACAAGCCCTCCGTGGGGAATGGCCATTCTCAAAATGGCGCAAGGCTAATACTTTCCTTACAATGGACCTATGGTGGAAAACCATGGGGATTTGTATATATATAAATGCCCCGCTCCCACTTAATATTTTAGAGTTGAGGATTTCCTTATAGGTGTACTGGTCCATCAAATATAGGTATAAATTTATCTCATTATACGACCAACGATTGGTTCCAAGTTAAGTTATTTTAAGGAAAGCCCAGTTTCTAAAGTTAGTGTTACCAATAGATCCATCTCATGGGCCCACCAACTCTAATTAGAACTCTTTCCAAAAATTAATTTGATTTGACCAATTTTGGAATTTGCTATGTTTGAATCAGATATGGAAATATTCTAAAATAAGCATTCATCCATAAATAGAAAGTGCTATAATAAAAGACTAGTTCTCTCCTCCACATGGCCCAGGCGGAATAGACTTCTTGGACTTCTAGACTTTTCAAACCTTTGGGATTCCTCAAACGCTTTGGGCATCTCCAAAACACCTTTTGGTAATCTTCAAACTCTTTGATTAGGAGTCCTTTTTCTCTTTCCTTCTTTGTTTCGGACATCTCCGGAATTTACAAATTTTTAAAAATACATAAATTCCTATGTCTCTATAATGAGACTTACATGGTAATCTAAACATAGAAATAAAAGGGCTATAGAGAAATTCACCATGCCTTGCCCTTTCATGGGAAACCAAGGAAACCATGATGCCTTTACACTTACCCACAAATATACCAATCAGTAAAAGGAAAGAAAAAAAAATATGTGGGCCATATGGAGAGGACATTATCACCTGTAAGTTAATATCTCATACAACAAAGCATCTCACAAAACCAGGTTGCCAAACCACATTGGAAAAACAAGATGCCAATAGTTTGCCACCACTATATAAGATCCCCTACGCAGCGGGGGTCCGGGGGCAGCGCCCCCGGCGGGGGTCGAGCTACCCAGTCAGCTCGCGGGGTTCCAAGGGGCAGCGCCCCTGGCGAGGGCTCGGAGGCAGCGCCCAAAAAAAAAAAAAAAAAAAAAAAAACAACTCAGACCAAGAAAAAATGATTCTGCTTGGGTTCGGCTAGCCGATCTGGTCCCTACGGTTAGCTAACGGACCTTTACAGCCATAGTGGTCCGTTTAACTAACCGACCTGATGAACCCAAAAATTTGGGTCTTTTTTTTTTAGATTCGGCTCCTGCTATCCCCAATCACTTCTAATGATCTCAGTATGCTTCTAATGGCATCTTACCATCCTCCTACCATGATTAAAACCTTTTGTGACTTTCCAAACATGGATCTATTACAAAAGCAATTAAACCCAATAAACACTGATCCTTTCATAACCCTTGCTCTATCCTCTTCACATCTCATGTAAAGACTAGAACAAGATTACTGATCTAACATGATTAGAGATGAGGTATGTCTCCGATACCAATTGTTGGAAGCAGGTGGGTCTCGTGGATAGATTTTCAAAACTTTTGACCCACTTGACACAGGGATCAACTATCCATAAGACCAAAAACCCAATCCAAGATGCATTACCCTCAATCTCGTGACCATGTATAGTAAATATTCTATCTAAAAGATAGAATCAAATAGCACTAAATATCCAAAATAATCTACGACATGAAAGAAGTAGATCATACCTTTGGAGATCCGCAGTGCTCTAATGGAGAAGTTGCGACTCTACTTGATAATGAGAATCTTCAAAACCTCTTAGCCTTCCACGTTATGACCCGAATTGGATTTCTTTTCTCAAGAAGAGTGGTGGACTCTTCAGGAGAAATCCCAACTCGAAACTCCAAGGAACTATAAGAGAGAATGAGAGATAAACTCGTGCAACTCTTGCACGAATAGGGTTTTGGGCGTAAAAGAGAGTCTTATTGGACGTCCAAGAGATTTTATAGACTTTCAAATCTCTCTTTTGTCTAATTGAAATAGAAGTCTTACTTCCAAAGCAATTAGCAACTTTCTCCTTTCCAAACTCTTCTTTCTAGAGTTCAAGTCGGATTAGTATTTTCCAATATCTTGGGCTAGCGTGGTGACCACTAGGGATTCCTTAGAAAGCTGGCTCCAACTGGAACACCGCGACCCCACATCTGATGTGCAATCCGGGCCCATAGTTAATTGCAAATAACACCACTATATAAATGCAATTGCACTCCAGTCTTAGGAATAAATTACAATGGAGACCCTAAACTTCCCAATTACCACAAGTAGGCCCCTCTATCAATATCCGTGGACCAATTGGAATAAATCTGTCTCTTCTAATCTAAGTTCCACATCTTATTATCCTTGAGCCCCAATGAATTACAGTAATCATCAGTACCATCCAATTAACTCTTAATTGAGATGGGTGCATACTTACTAATGACAAATCCATTAATTGGCACAAGGGGATAATAGAGATAGATTCCATCTTGATCATTCAATGTTCCCACAGTTCTACTACCACATACCCAAGACACCGAGGTGTAAATCTATAGTCGGCCTCACTCATTGGTGACTCAAAGCAAATGAATAGATAGCAACTTGAGTTCATCAATGTCTCAGGATTGAGAACTTATTGCTAGGGAATTATGAGAGCATACCTTATTATTGAGACAGAATTCCATAAGGTGCATCTCATGGTCCTTCAATACATCCAATGTACCAACACCGTGATCCAGAATCTTATATTATGATGATCGAGACAAATCACACTATCTCATAGTGATCAAAGTGCTGCAACCTTATCAAATGAGATGCCCAGTCTCATTACTGGTTGTGAAGCTATTTAAGTATAAGATTGGTGACATATATCTCCCGCGTGTGGATCTCATCCATGCACATATATCACATCTAATATACTAATGGGACCCGGTTCAACTCATGAACCATTATATCATATGTATTGGTCATGTGCATGAAGTAGTAAAATAATATTCATCTCATGAAAGTAAAGCATGATTTTATTGATAAATAAAGAAATTAATCAATTTATTACATCAACTGATGGATTGAGTCCACAAAATCTAACAAGTTAAGGATTGCTGCTCTAGTTTTTTATTTCTTTGTGCCTAAGGATGAAGATACATGGAGAGGGTGGGGGTTCGGTTTTGTTTGCTTCAAAACTAAATGGGATGTGAATCGGTCCATTCAAATGTTTGATGGAAGAGTTGTATGGGGGAGGAGAATAGGAGTTCAGAAGCAAAGTTTGTTGACTCTAATATGAAGAATTCGAGGTTTTATTCTGAAGGTAGGAAGAGTGAGTCCAAGGGTGCTAATCATCAGGATAGGAGATGTAGGTCGAATCCAATTTACATGGGTCGGTTCCGATCAGGGTCTATGGGTTGCATAGCATTTAAAGTTGCATAACATTTAAAGTTGCATAGTATAGAGGGTGTGAGACGGGTTTAACATTGTGTAACATTTTATCATGCATGCCGGTTGAATCTGTATAAGAATATGAAGGCAGTCATTGAAAACATACCAACATTCAATATTTGCAACTTCTACAATTTTCTATTGACAGCATGGTAAGCTGTTCTCCCAGTGTCACTCTCTCTCTATTTCAACTGGTTAAACATTGTTGCATATAACTCATAATATATAAACTATGAAAAAAAAATCAAAAATTTATGATTATTTTTCAGCATCTCAACAGATCTGCATCATTTTCTATAGGTATGGTTCACCTATAATCTCAAATATAAACATTAGCATTATGATTGGAAACATCCTGTGCGCCACAATAGAACTAGCATATCTTGGAATGGAATTCTTCCGTTCTGACATGAATCGGAAGATTGTTATTACTTTTGCCTTCACAGTACCGTTGGCATGTTTCGTGCTCATCTTGGCCACCCTCTCAACCGGACTAGAAGGAAAAAGAAGGGCAGACGTATTTGGCTACTTATCCACAGCAGTAAGCGTATTAATGTTCATTCCTGCTGCCCTGCCATGGGTAAGTCTTTCTTCCTCAACTTTTTATTCACAATTTACACCGTCACAGATTATCAACCTATGACTAAAAATGAAATTTATATATTGCAAAACTGGCGTGAAAATAACAAGCCAACTTCTGCTGATATTGGCGCATTCATGAGTGCATTATGTTTGACCCCCACCATGTATGGGGTCCGCATATCGGATACCCCCACCATAGTAATTTTTTTAGACATTGTTCCAGATTTTTAAAGAAAAATATTTTTTTAGACAGAAAAAACATATGAATTTATCAATTTTGTATTTTGCAGGTAGGAAATTTGATTGGACTTGTTTGCATCAGCGTCAATGCACTGCTTCAAAGACTACGTCTCATGTTGCAAATATTAGGCCAATCCCCACAGTTACATAATTGATGGCAAGGGTGAGAGAAAGTGCCACACGTGCAGAGCCCAACATTGCTGAAACATAAGGCGTTCAACCATATGTCCATGAAGAATCGAGCCACTAGGACCAGCGCCACCACTAGAGTCACCGAGGGACATTAACCTTCAGACCAAAAAAATGCAAGCTTACAATTACAAAACTTTATCACAACTTCGGATTTGCTAATATACTTAGATAAGATTTTACACATTAGTTTTAAAGAAACCTCATATTGAATTTCATGATTTCACTTTTCTCTTATATGTTTCTCAAGTAGTGTTCTGTTTTTCATTTTTCTGTTATAATTTGTTGCTGCTACTTTTTTCTTTGCTTTTGCTTTCCCTTTTGTTGGTTGCCTGATATAACTCTCTTGTGATGCTTTTTTTTTAGTCTTTATCTGAGATCAATTGTGCCCAACAAAGATTAAAACAACACATGTGACCCGCAACAAAGAATACATCCAATTAACTGACATAAACACAATAAGTATATAAATGCTAAGAATGCGGGACTAGAGGGTTGGATTGGTGGATAGTCCACCCATTCCCATAGCACCCACTAGGGACCCACCCTATTATTCCCACTCTTGGCCACTGGGCGGACTCAGCAAAAAAAAAAAAAAAAAAGCTAAGAATGCTCAATGTAAACTGGTTTGAATACGTACATACACGTGCTGAAATTCTCAAATGTTGAAATGTCAAGTTTTACTTCTTACAAAATAACTCCTAAAATGGGAATACACACAAGTCAATATTTATAATTTTATATTCTAATGCTCTTCATATATGTATGTGCAGCATACAACAACACTAATGAGAGCCCACATCATCCATGATCCAACACAAAGGAATCCCAAAATTCTGCAGATATTTAAGAAAGGAACTGAAATCTAAACAAGTCGTATCCAGACAGGATTTCTAGTGTCCTAAAAAGTAGAGAATTCCAGATTTAAAAAAATCATTGTCTAAACAACAAAACCTAATCAGGAAATAGAAAAACAAATAGCAAATTAAGAATTTACCCAAAACCTCAAAATGAAGAACAGAGAGCAACATTGATAGAGCGGTTCGGGTCCTGGAGGTTTTTGTTTTCTTGTTTTGTTTGTGAAAATTCGTACGTTTTTTTTTTAATCTGCGTCTCTTTTCTATCATTTTATTCGGTTATACAGTAAAGTTTTTGGTTCTTCTATTCTAATGTTCTAATATTTGTTGTTAGAAATTAAAAATTAATACAAAGTGACATAATTTAATATACTGGGTTGCAAAGTGATAAGTTCAAGTTTGGTGATCCTACCAAGCCAAACCATGAAATTCTCATCTTTCAAAAGCACTAAACATAAACACTACATATCTAGCAAGAAAGCACCATGGCACCACAATCAAGCAAGAAAGCTCCATATCGATAAGATCCAACCCAACAGCCAATAAAAATCATCAAAATATACATAAGAAAAATGGAAGAAAGATGAGAGATCTGACGTTTTCAAAATCTCACGAGTGATATCGAGGAGGAAAAATTTGTGTCCAAAGATGAAGAGAGAAGAAATATGATGCAGAACAGGCACACAAGTGGTCCGACACAAGAATGATTTGTATTTCCTTTTATTTTTCTAATAATTAGTTAGTAAGCTTCTAATTGTGATTAGGATTAGATTTATTGCTTCCTAAGTTGATTTTAATTTACTTTCTTACTTAGCCACTAAGATTTATCTTCTTATTTATATGCATTGTCAGAGAATGAATTCTCAGACTTGGTTATTGAATAGAAATTATCGTAGATTTCTTCCTTTGGAGAGGTGTGTTCTCATGTTGAAGTCTCTGTGGAGACGTTTTGAAGTGTCATTGGACACATGCTTCGGTACTCCAAGCAAGCCCTAACTCTAAGGCTTGCATCAATTGGTAACATAGCTTATCTTAAGCCCTAAACCTAATTTGCAGGGAAGCCCAACAGCAGCCGAAAGAAACGGATCCACCACATCAGCTAGGACCCAGTCAACAATGAAAGTTGCTAAATCAAGGGTCATAACTTCTTTTCACAATATCGGGCTCATCTCAAGTCTGATTTTAGATCCATTTTAGTCATCGTCTTTGTGGACGACAAATCTGCCACTTAGGTCAACAAAATTTTTAATTTCATAAAAAAAAGCCTCATAAGAAGCGAGTAGAAGTAGAATCTTCATCTTCTTCTATTGAAGAAATAACCAGCACCATTATAGCATTATCTGCATCAATTACCAAAATGCAAGCCACTCTGGAAAGAATAGAAACTATATTAGCCAATTTAGAAAATAATCAGTGTGCGGATAATCAACGAGCTGATGGAAAAAAAATATTTGGAATCAACCAAATCAATCCACATATAATGTTGATTGAGATTTAGGAATTAACCCGTGATTCTCAAATATGATAGAAAATTAAAGCCAAATGAATTCATAGATCAGTTAATGTGTGTAAAGAATATTTTTACACACAAATCACTGACCAAGGGCCATAAAGTCACACTCGTTGTAACTCGATTTCGCAACTATGCTATGGGGTTGAGTTTCAAAAGAAAAGGAAGAATCAAAACGTAGACCCTATTGAGACATGGATAGAGATGAGAAATCTTTTGAAGCAAAAGTTTCTCCTCGTCAACTAGTTAAGAGATCTGTGTTAAAGCTTGCAAAACATGAAACAAGGATCCCATACGGTTGTTGAGTACTCTGAAAAATTCATGACAATGCAGGCTCGTTGTGGTTTGAATGAGGGCGATGATGTGCTAGTTGACAGATAATTCAATGGGTTGAGAATTGATATTCAGCTCATGCATTCAAAAATTTTGATAATGTAGATGATATCATCCAACATGCCATCAAGGCCGAAGATTTATCAAGCCTAAGAATTTAGGCATCTAAATGGACTGCACAAAAGATCACATCAATACAAGATTCTAAACCAAGTGGCAATTCCCTAGAAAAATTTGTCTTCAAGCCCAAAGATCAACTTAGGGTCACATGTTTTCATTGCAAAAAAAAGAGGCATTATTTGTTTGAATGTCCAAAACAAATAAATCTAATGGAAGGTGAACATGATGAACCGAACACACAAGATAATCCTCCAAACAAAGAAATAGAGAAAATGGAGGAAATAGACGCAAAAAATGATGGTGAAGCTCTCATTGTTTTTCAGGTATGTTCCACCAACTGTTAAGAAGAAATGGTTGTGAAAAAATATTTTTCATTCAATAGGTATAGTACATTGGCAGAATTGCACAGTTGTAGCTGATGGCAGCAGTTGTGAAAACACCATTTCTCAAGCTCTTATTGCTCACCGAAGTCGACGATTTATAAGCATAATCGCCCCTATTTTGTTAAATGACTAATAATAGGTGTTGAAGTGCAAGTGCAACATACTTGCAAAGTTACTATTGTCATTGCTGAGGATTCTAAAGATACAATTTAGTGTGATGTTCTACCTATGGATAATGGTGATATGTTACTGTGTCACCCATGGATATATGATAAAAATGGCAATCATGGTATGCGCGACAACACATACACATTCATGCACGAAAGAAAGCAAGTCATGCTCAATCCAAAGCTAGAACCACTTCAAAAGGGATCAAGAGCACATACTACAATGAAAGTGCTTCATGTACACCATATTTATAAAGGCAACAATTAAGAAGCACGGACACGGATATGACACGACATGGATACACTAACACAGCATTTTTCATAAAAGTAGGACATTGACACATCAGGGACACATTAGTAAGATATATTTATTTTAAATTTTTAATCATTTTAGCAATCAAAAACTAAAAATTCAAGTATCAATTAACAAACATATCGAATTATCAAATATCAATATATCACTAAAACAAAATTCATAATCATTAAATATGAAATATCCATAGTTCCATAAAATCCATACAAAAAAAAAAGAGAATATCATCCTTTCCCCTCCCTCAAAAAAAAAAAAAAAAGCAGAAAGCAAAAAAGAAGCCAATTTCAGTCTTAATTTCACTCATTTGATGCAACTTTAATTGCCTCATCATCACCTTCAATTTGATCATAATCAACATCATTCGTCAAGACAATGATCTCCAACTCTGGCTCATCAAGTGAGAAATTAGCAACCCAGAGCATCTCAACATCTCGAAGGAATCGAATGCATCTTTAGCAATATCCCACATCTTAGTCTCACCTTGTATATATTGTGGGGCTTTTCTTTAAAGAAGATGTAGATTTCTATGAATAAAAACAGTGTCCAAGCCATGCCCAAAATTAAAAAAAATAAAATAAAAATACAAGACAATTTTTTCGCATGTCCAACATGTCCGAGCGTGTTCGTATCCCAAATATGTCATACACTAACACGCGGCTCCGGAGATGTGTCCGTGCTTCCTAGGGCAACATGAAGCAAACCTAAGTTTGAAGACAAACTCTTCTTTTAACTTGGGGGGAATGATGCAGAATGGGCCCACAAGTGGTCCCACCCAAGAAAGTCTTGTATTTCAAGCTTGCGGGAATGATGCAAAAAGGGCTCACACGTGGTCCCACACATGAAGCACTTCTACCTATGGATAATGACGATATCTTGTTGGGTTGTACATGGATGTATGATAAAAATGGCAATTATAATATGCGCGACAACACACACATTCATGCACTGGGAAATGCAGGTCACACTCTATCTAAAGAAGTCAGAACAGTCGCAGAAAAGGTCAAGAGCAAGTGCCACAAAGGAAGTGATTCATGTACAACATGTTTATAGAGGCAATATGAAGACGGCCCCGAGTTCAAGGACCAACTCTTCTTTTAACCTAGGGGGAATGATGCAGAATACGCCCACAAGTGGTCCCACCTAAGAAAGTTTTGTTTTCCTTTTTATTTTCTGAATTATTTGTTAACAAGCTTCTAATTGTGATTAGGATTAGATTTCTTATTTCCTGAGTTGATTTTTATTTACTTTCCTAGTTTGATTAGGTTTACTTAGCCACCAAGATTTATCTTCTTATTCATATGCATTGTTAGAGAAGGAATTCTTAGACTTCATTATTACATATAAATTATCATGGGTTTCTTCCCTTGGAGAGGTGCGTGCTCGTATTGAAGTCACTGTGTAGATGTTTAATTTGAAGTGTCCCTAGACATATGTTTCGGCACTCTACACAAGCCCTAACTATAGGGCTTGCACCAAAATAAGGGATATTCAGTGCCTATACACACACAGATTGGATAAACCGAAAGCCAAGGTAAGCCAACTCACCAAATAAGAAATCCTTCTGTGGCCAAATAAGCCAACTCACCAGATAAAATTTATTAAAATCAATAGATAAAATCTTCTGTGGCCAATAAAGACAAACAAAATCAACGGATAAAACTTATTTGGGCAAACATGGAAAAATAAACAGATAAAATATGTTAAACTCGACAGATAAAACTTTTGTGGATAAGAAAGGCAAACAAAATCAATTAAATGCAACAAAAAAAATCTGTTAAACAGATAAAATTGTTTGGGCTAACATGGAATACTAAACAGATAAAATCTATTAAACTCAACTAATAAAATCTTGTATAATCAAAAAAGGCAAACAAAATCTATTAAATACGACAGATTAAATATGTTAAAATCAATAGCTAAAATTTATTTGGGCCAACATAGAATACTAAATAGATAAAATTTGTTAAACTCAACAGATAAAATCTTTTGTAGACAAGAAAGGCAAACAAAATCTGTTAAATGCAACAGATAAAATATGTTAAAATCAACAGATAAAATTTTTTTGGGCCAATATAGAATACCAAACAAATAAAATCTGTTAAACTCAACGGATAAAATCTTCCATGGACAAGAAAGGCAAACAAAATTTGTTAAACACAATAGATAGAATATGTTAAATGACTCGAGTTTGCTCCATCACCTTGACTGATGTGTGTACCATTGTCAACATAGCTAAGATATGATCAAGTCAATTGGTAATCGAGAAGAGAGAGATTGTTTTACAGTTCCAAAGAATCAAATAATTGCAACAAAATTATATAGATCTTTAGTTTATGTCTATATTACTTGTAAATGGAACTCTCACAAATCCCAAAATGATGGGACGATACCATGAACTATTTACATTTGCAGTGGTATATTGTTATCTTGAAACTTGAGAGATATACATTCGTCCTAGGTTTAGTTGTAATTGTAGGAAAAGAGAAATATCATGACTTCCATCTGTTACAAGAAATGCAAAAGGAATGACTTCAGATGTCGTTAAGACTAACTAGATTGGTTATAACAGACAGACAGCTTCACTTAGACTTCTTGAACTCAGTTACAACTATCACAGCTCAGTCTGACTCGGTGAGTTTCGGTTGTGCTTTGTTAACATGTATGATAGTTAGTCAACAATGTCAATGCCAGACGTTTTGGATAACTCAAGGTATTGCTCGCCAGCCCAGCCTTCGGACCTTTGGCCTTGGGCACGAGGGTTACCCGATTTTGACAAGCAAAAACTATTCCTTCAGAGGTACATACATAACTGTACACATAGTATCCGGATAACAAAAGGGGCTTAAGGAGCAAACCTAAGGCTCAAATCAACTAAGCCACTACCTTGACGTCAATGCCAAACTAGAGAATGAGATTTGGGAGTAGAAGCGGGGGGAAGAAGAAGGAGAGAGAGAGGAGGGTCACTTTTGTCAATTTACATTGATTTTTTTAATAGGAAAACCAACGTATAGGGACATATGACTGACTGTCAAAAATAAAAAAATTAAAAAAAAACAGAACTACATGTATTATTAGTGTTAAAAAGTAAAAACCCCTAGTTACTGCCGTGGTTATTTTTACCACATCTTAATTTGAATAAGAGTGCTGCTTTTTAAACACCAAGAATCTCTCTCTTGAGACAAAAATATTAAATCTCTAGAATACTCCCACACATCTCTTTCCCTCCCTCCTCTCTCCTCTCCCTTTTCCTCTCCTTTTTCCTTTCCTCCTATCCTCTCCGTCCTATTTGGCCCTATGAGGCTAAATATTACACTGATGTCCAGCCTTACCAAACATGGCGAAGAGAAAAGAGAGAGGAAGAGGGAGAGGAAGATGGAGAGAGAGCAGTAAGAGGGAAGGAGAGGAGAGGAGAGGAGAGGAAGGACGAGGGAAAGGAGAGGAAGAGGGAGAGAAAGGAGAGGGAGGGAAAGGAGAGGAAGAGGGAGAGAGAGAGAGAGAGAGAGAGAGCCCCCCTCCTGCTGACCGGAGCTCATCACCGACCTGAGGGAGAGAGGGAGGGAGGGAGGGAGGGAGATGTCTGGGGGTATTTTGGAGATTTAATTTTATTATTATGTTTTTTAACCAAGAGAGTGATTGTTGTCGTTTAAAAAGCAGCACTCTTTTGTATAATAACCGGAGTCTTTTAACATGAGATTTGATAATCAGAAAGACCCAAAACTAATCGGCCTTTTCTCTCCCTCTCCTTCTCCCTCTCCCGCGCTCGATCTACCCTGTGTATACCCTATTTTTGTTGTAGAAATCTCCAATCGTCTGGACTGTCGTGGTTCTCCAATCTTCGTCTCGCTGCACTTTCTCTCTCACTACAGGCTCAGGTACTCTCTCTCTCTCTCTCTCTCTCTCCGATTCAATGGTCACATGCTCTCCCTTTCTAAACTAATCCTTCAACACAACTATAGTCATTAATTAATCCTAGATCTGAAACCCCTAACCCCCTTTCATAAATGTAAAACCCAAGTGCCAATCCCCCAAAACTCTAATTCCAGAAACCGCCTGTTCTTCGTCTTCTCTGTCATATAACCATAGGGTTAGAACTTAGAAATGTATGTTCCTGAGGTGACGGATACATGCAAAAGGCAGC
Source organism: Sextonia rubra (assembly GCA_037013555.1). Lineage (NCBI taxonomy): Eukaryota > Viridiplantae > Streptophyta > Magnoliopsida > Laurales > Lauraceae > Sextonia > Sextonia rubra. The sequence continues at coordinate 18,122,817 of JASUAD010000011.1, forward strand.
CATATGCTGATGGAAAAAATCTAGAATTTAAAAGGTACATAGATGCATAATGTTTACCCGAGAAACTTGTGTAATTGTCGCCTCAAGGAGTAATCTGTTTTTCTTTGTTTGCTTGGAGAGAAACAGCACGACAAAGCTTTGTGCTCAAGTGTCTCTTTCAAATTCCATCTGATTTAGTTGGCCTTTTGAATTGCTTTGGCACTTTTACCGAATGTATCTCTTGTTGGGAAAAGCGGCGCAACGGAAACAACCCGCGATCAACGGATCTATCACGATCTACGCAAGCAATCACAACAAGTGGTATCAGAGCGAGGTGGAGATCGCTCGGATTTGCGATTAACGGATCTGGGATTTCTGTGTGAAGAAGAAGATCAATTAGAGGAGAAGAGATCACAGCCGTGATCTCTGTGGGCCATCATCGCTGGAAGCCGACGTTGAAGAGGATTTGGGTTGTTTCTGTGGTTGCTGGAAGTTGCCAGAGTCGAGGAAGAACAAGAAGATTGCCGGCGATCGCCAGCCTCACTCGCCGCTGCCCGCCGAGCCGGGGAAGAAGACCGGTGAAGAAAAGCTGGATTTGGGTTCTGTTACAGAGAGATCCATAGTTCGGGAAAACAGAGACGCAGTCGAGGACGCCGCCACTGTTGCAGATCGGAAAACGGCGAAGAAGCCGTTGTTGCTGCTGCCATCTCCAGCAGACGCTGACCGCAGCCGGTCGTTTCCTCTGTCGCCGCTGGTCACCGCCCGCCGGCTGTTCACCGCCGCCCGCCGCTGTCCGCCGTCGCCGTGCGGCCGTCTCCCCTCTCCGCTAGTCTCCGGCGCCGCAGAAGAACTCGGCGTGCCGGCCGCTGCAGCGCAGCGTCTGCAACTGGGTTGCACACGCAGCGCCCGCCTGGGTTGTTGAAGACGACCCGGTTTCGGGTCCGTTGGGTCGGGTCGGGTCAGTTTGACTGACCCGCGGAGAAGATAAGCCCAGCGCCTGTTTTTCAGGTTGGGTCAAGTTTCGGGTTGGGTCCGAACCAACCCGCGGTGCAAGCCCAGTTCCGTTAGCAGGTTCAGGCCAGGTCGGGTCGGGTCGACCTGGTCCATGTACTAGAAGCCCAGCAGTTCGAGCCGGTTCGGTTCCGGGTCAGGTCAGGTCGGACCCGAACCCGGTACGGCAGAGAAGCCCAGCAGAGCAGAGCAGTTCAGTTCAGTTCCGGGTCAGGTGAACCCGACCCGGATCCGTTTCAGAAGCCCAGTTTGCCAGCAAGCCGTGACGTCAGCAGTGACGTCAGCACGGTCAACAGGCAGGTTTGACCATATTCAATGGCTGAAATTGTTTCTGCGATATCTTGATCGTCCGATGTCCGATCGGAGATCCGTTTGCGCCTACGGACTCGTTTTGAGCAGATCTACGCATATATGGAAGAAGATGGGCTCGTCAACGGTTACCATGGATGTTTGACCAAATTGGAGTGTAGAGAATTAATTCTGCGATATCGAAGCCATCCGGAGTCGGATTTCAGATCCGTTTCTTCCAGCGTGCTCACGGTGACGAGATCTACGAGGTTGATAAAAGATATTGGCAGTTTGATGGGCAGAAAATTGGGGGACTGAAGAAACTGACAGATTCACGATGATAGCAATGGATTCAAGCATCACGGGCCAGATTGAAGTGTTTGATGGAGAAACGACTTCAGGGATTGGCAGGATAGAGTCTTAGACTCCGTGACACAGCAATAATTGAAAAGTGTTACTTGATGTCAAGAATGGTAGATTGCTCCAAGTACTTTGATGGAAAGCTTAGATCCGCGTCGAAGGGATCAGGAAGGAGCGACATGCCAAAGTGGAAGGAAAAAGCAAAAGGAATCAGAATCAGAAAGAGGTAGTGTGCAAGAAAGCTCGGATTCGGTTGACAAGGAATCAGTTTTGGTCGCTACAGGTATGGATCCAGTAGTTGATTCATGGTATTGCGATTCTGATTCTTCCTATCATGTGATTAAGTAGAGATTGGTTTGATGCAAATAACTATCATGGTTGATGGATTTGTTCTTATGGGGGGAGAATGCAACTGATGAGCATTTGAGATAAGAATGGTAGAAATCCAGATGTTTGATGATGTTATTCAAACCCTAACGGCTGTGATATATGTTCCGGGTTGACGAAGAAATAGGATTTCTTTGTGTGCCTTAGACTTCAAAGGCTGCAAGTGCATTGTAGCGGGTGGAGTTACGAAGGTGGAAAAGGGAACATTGGTCATCATGGAGGGTGAGATGGTCAGAAATCTCTACAGGTTGATAGGGTATGCTTTTTCAGGTGGAGCAGTGAAGGAGACATCAAATAACAGGGGAGGAAATCTGTGGTTCAGGTGGAGTTAGATGCGACGGATCATTGGAAGATAGATTGATGGATCTTCAATGATATCATCTAGTGGAAATCCAAGAAGCCCTGAACGGAGATGATTTTCTCGGGAAAAGGTAGTTTTGTTCAGGTCGGAGTAAGCCGGTTTACGCATCGGGTCATACCTAACCCGCATGTACTGTGCCCAACCCACCAGAACAGACTAGAACAGGACAGTTGCAAGTTTGACGGAAAGAACACCGGGATGGAGACAGAAGGAAGGATTCACAAGGTACCAGTGAGATCCGGATTCAGGGAGGTCTTCAGTTTTGTCTTGACAGACGGAAGTTAGGTTCATTGTGTTGCAAGGATGCATGCATGTGGCAACAAATGGAGAGCACTTTGGAGGTTCAAGACGGTGGTGTTGAGGTCAAAGGAGGCAACTGTGGCCACGCTAGGTTGTAGCATGTGCGGAGGCGTACCTTTCAGCGAGGTATGTGAAGTGCTGGTTCAACACGTTAAGTGTTGAAGAAAGAAGACTGCGCCATCGGTGTAGTGACGTACCCTTCAGCAAGGTGCGTGAAAGACATTACTGGGTATCTCAAGGTGGCTCTGAGGATTTACGGAATCCAAGCCAAGGTGGAGATTGTTGGGTTTTGTCTTGTATTCCGGTTTAGCCGGATCGGTCGTCTGGTTTAGCCAGAACCGAGACTCAGGGTTAGGGGTATTTTAGTCATTATGTATGGGTTTTCTTGGTGGCCAAGAAAACCCATACATAATGACTAAAATACCCCTAACCCTGAGTCTCGGTTCTGGCTAAACCAGACGACCGATCCGGCTAAACCGGAATACAAGACAAAAGCCAACATCTCTTTCTAGATGGCTTCATTGCAGGAATGGCGTAATAAGTTCAATCACCAACAAGACAAGTGTCAATTGACACTCACTAGTGCTGCAGCTGCCCGTGCAGCGGAAAGTTGTAACTGTGAGTACATCTTCATCTTTATCAAGAGCTGCTGCTGCAGGCAAATTTTCAAATGATGCCAAGAGACTTCAGCACATCAATGCAATTAGGAATGCCCCTATTGGAGCTCAGATCAAACGTGTTATAGACCTACTCCTAGGGGTAGGAATCTTCATAACCCGCTGTTTTCTATCTGCGCATATTAATTTTTGAGAGGCTCAGTTGATTAACATGGTCTGATATTTTAGATGGTTATACACAGTTCCCAGATGCCAGATTAGCCAATGTCTCTGATTGTGACAATGAAAATGATTTGAATCTTGTAAAAAAATGATAACAGATGTTATTTTAGAAGAAATGTTCTTTTTGTGAAATAGTGAAATGAGAACTAAAAATATTCTGAAAATATTGTTGCCACGATTCTTTGAACAGTACCCGGTGCCCAGATTACTTAATCATTAGGTGATACTCATCTGGTAAGGTTCACACCAGATTATTGCATGCAAAGTGTATTTAAAATCCTCTTATGGTTCTGTTTTTAATAAAATGTTCATCTTGTGTTGGGCATTGTTAACCCCTCATTGGAGCCTTGACCGGCCATGTATTTGTGAGCTTTGGGCTTTCTACTTGTCCATTCATTCTTTGGGCACCGCCTCTCTGACGCTTCACAGTTCACATTATAACTTGTAACTTTTGCTAATTTATTTTTAGTCATCTTGGGCGTCCTCCGTTTAGTTCCTTCTAATACAACTTATATTTTTGTTCCATTGGCTGTTTTCAGTTTTAAGCAGAGGCCAATGTCATCAAGGATGATGCACTTCAATATTATGTCCTGTTGGGGCCATTTGCAAATTCCCTCTTACGTATTCATTCCTGGTTCTGTCTTTTTTGTTACTCTATACATCCATACTAACATTTGTATCTCTACCACATGCACCTTTTGTCGTCAATTCTTAATTACCGAACTTTGGCTTCCTATAAACAAAGGTAGAACTGTCATATAAAAATTAGTCCTATGCATGAATCATAATTATAATGCTTAGCATAAGGCATCAACAAGCCCCTAAAGCCAACCGTGGTCATGGATGTTCTAATGAGATATAAATTACTTACATGGTCCTCATTCTCAATGCCTATTTAAATAAAGAGAAAACAAATACACTAGGACATGGTTGACATGGGCATCTGATGTGAAACTGTGGGCCATGAGTGAAATTTGTGGGAAATGGGGACATTGTATCTACCTTTGGCTGCATAATTTTATACTTTCCAAGACCAGTCATGTTAAAGGCAAGCTGGACATGTTTTCATAAAACTAGTGACTAGTGAGCTGGAGCAAAACTTTCCTGGCAAGATTGAGGCCCGGGAATGGTTTGAGGCCCACAATTGTTTTATGGCCTTGATTTTATGTGTGCTATATAAATGTACCAGGGTGGGTCATGGTTTTGTAGCCTTTGTATAATACAAATGCTACAGAACCATTACCCAAACAGACAAGGTTTGTGTCATGGTTTTATAGGATTTTATATTAAGATTTGTGATCTTTTATTCTTTTCATGGCATGTCTTGGGTGTGGACAACAGTTGAATTACATGCATCATAATTGAATACAATAAACTTGAGCCTAGATGGATGGCAATAATGTCTCCGTTTGGTTGATTCCAACTGGGCCTCAACCTGGCTGATTTTCCCTGTGGTCAATAACCAGGGATTAGGGTGAAACCTAGTAAGTCCAAAATGGTATCTTTCCCTGTTAATGCTAATTTCATTGAAAATCACAGACAATCCAATATTGCAATCTGTATTTGGCTAGCTGTATCTCTGCCTTTGAAATTTTAGTTACATATTTGATTCTTTGAACAATGTTATTATTATTTTGACAAGCTCTTTAGACATGCATCAACTTCTGATTCTCTTTTTTTTTTTTTTTGGGTAAGGGCATCATCTGCTGATTTAATTTATTTGTTTTGAACTTCTGTATAGACAAGGCAAGCTCTCACACCTGAGCAAATAAATGAAGTCTCTTATGTCGATACGAGTGCTAAAAATAAAGATGTCTTTGATAGTCTGAGAAATAATCTTAAAGTCAATTATGATGGGAAGCGTTTCTCTTACAAGGTAAATTTTCTATCGGACTGTCACCATGAACTTTTAGTCTTCTACACAAGTAGTTAATTATTATATTTGCTTATTACTTTTTAAATTCAAAGGCATGCATTTTCCCAGTTATGTATTAGTTGTTTCTGAGTATCTAGGTCCTATCGTATATTATCAACTCATTCCTACATAATATTATTTTTTACTACCTGGTCCTACAATGTATTAGTTGTAGCCGACCCCAACATTGTTGGGACATGATGCAACATTGACCTTAGTGGCCACATGTGTAGGGCCCAAATAGATTAAGAATTTAATTATATGTCATTAGATTTTTAATTTTATTTAATGGGTTGTAATTAGGATTAGATTTTTCATATTATTTAGTTTCCATTATTAGATTAGTTTTTTTTTTAAATTTAAGATGACTTTGTTCAAAGAGGGGAAACCCCAATTAGATTAGGTTTTCTTAGGTACTAAGTTTGCTTTCTCATTTATATGGCATTTTAGTATGTTATCATAGAGATTTGATTATTGAATAGAATTGTGGGTTTATCCTTGAGAGGTGCGTCCTCATGTGTGAAGTCTTGTTGAAGACAATTCAAAGTATCCTTGAACATGTGTTTTGGCACTCTGCGCAAGCCCTAACCATAGGGCCTGCATTAGGACACGACTTTGATGATGATGACCACCCAGTCAAATTACCACCACCACCACAACTATGCACCACACCCGCACTTTTAAAACAGATAATTAAACTGTAATTGTCTGTGCATCTCTCCCTACAAAAAATTCCACTAGCATGATTGTCTAGCTAATGGAGGTTTCAGACAACCTATTCATGGACTTCCTTGTGCATCTTACCTACATGCATGCGAATCAGTTGGTCAGAGGGATGTCCACATGTAACCTTATTTGAAAGCTTCCTTTATGTATGTGTATACGTTTTCGCATTTGAGTAGTCACCTGCTAACCCCTCATATAATACCGTTGGAGCATCTGTTTATGCTACTTTATAGGGATACTACCATTTTACATTGAAGTGCAATAATGAAAAGGTAAAAGTTTGGTTATGCAATGTTTGAAGAACCTAAAGCTGTTAATATATGTTGCACCCTATTGTAGATGGCTAAAGGACCCATGAAGAATCCAACAATAGCAAGCCCCGTGAAAACCAGATTGAGTTTGAGAGATGCAAGTTTTAGAAATGAAGTAGAGTTGATATTGGAAAACTTTTCATGAACTAGAATTGATAGTCTATACTTATGCCCACGCACCAACAGACACTCACACAGGACAGGGAGACATTAAGCTCCTTTCTTTATTGAACTGACTTTATCTTGTGTGTTCATTGGATGGTTTAGCTTCATCGTTATTCCTTTTTAGGTACTAATGACTTAACATAGAAAATTTCTTTTATGCATATATAGTTTAAAAATCTTGGGCATAGACTTAATTGGTTATGGCCTTCTCTTATTTTGAACAATGGGGGCCATCAATGATCAATCCAATCTAATCATTTTCACAACTAACCCTACCCTACGGGGCCTATCCCCTCCCCCTGTCTCTCTTCCAAAATAAAAAATAAAAATAAAAGAACTAACAACAACAATTCATTCAAGTGATTTACCAAAAAAAAAAAAAAAACAACTCATTCAAATGGAAGAATGAGTTGACACTCTGAAGCAGCCTGGAGACCAAGATGAAAGAGGACCAAACCTACATCGTGGATTTGGTCTAATCCAAAGGATTCAAGAGCAATCACAACCACAATCAGTTAATGAGAAATACTCAAATCACCAAAGTTTCAATTCATTAATCAAATCAAAGGTTCTCTATCCTAGAAAGGGGATTTACATATTTATAGAAAATAAAGAGTTACTTTCTACTAGGACTAAAATACATAAATCAATAAGAATACTTAATCTGATCAAAACCCAAAGTACTAAATCAAATAGGAAACTAATTAAAAGTCCTAATTAATATTAAATTCTAAAAATAAAAGAATCCTAATAAGATTGAAATACTAAAATCCAAAACTAACTATCATTGGAACTCTTCACTAGGCCTGGGCCCAATGGGCTGGCCAACATTGATCTGGCCTGCATTAGTGGATTGGCCTAGTGATTGTCATGTAATCAGCAACACAGGGAGAATGAAGAAGAAAGAGGAAGGGGAGGGGTGGTGATGCAGTATTTACCTCATGGCCACATGTGTAGGGCCAAATTAGATTTAGGGTTTTATTTTAGTAAATTTGTCATTGGATTGCTAATTTTATCTAACAAGTTGTAATTAGGATTTAGTTTCCTTTATTAAGTAGTTTCCTTTCTTAGGTCCTAAGTTATTTTTCTATTTATATGGCATTGTAATGAAGAATTATTCAGAGAGACTTGAATTATCTAATAGAATTGTAGGTTTTATCCCCTAAGGTGCATCCTTGTGTGTTGAAGTCTTCTTGAAGACAATTCGAAGTGTCCTTGGACGGATGTTTGGGCACTTCAAGCAAGCTCTAAGCCTAGGGCCTACAGCAGTTTGGTATCAAAGCTGGTCCTCCGATAGATTGTCGTGTTATGCCTATCTATCCCATTCCCACCATCACCGTCCTCCCAGTGTTGTTTCCTCCTTTCATTCCCGAACCCCTAAATTAACCCAACCACTGCTATTTCACCCGCTACCATACCCAATCGAACTACCCATACGAAACCATCAAACCGTTGGATCTAGCGTATCCATTCCGTCCCATCTCCATCATTCCACCATCCATCATCTTCAATTACGAATCTACCGAGCTTCTTTGAACTCCAACCCACCATTGAGCCCTGGACGAACCCAACCGTACCTTCCCGAATCCCTGCTTGCGGAACCTTCCCTAACACTCGTCCCCGAGCCAAATCCCCAACCTTTTCGGCCATCCCTCTCGCCTTTCTATCCCCAACCAAAAAAAAAAAAAAAAACCCATTCCCTACCTGCAAAAAGAAAAAAAAAGGGAAAAAGAAAAAGAAGTTGCTGAGAAAAAAAGGAAAGCATACCTGTTTCGACATGTCCAAACCACGTTTGCCACTTGCCATCATCTTCTCGTCGCCAGCCCGCTTGTGCCCATCTCCATTGTGTGTGGCTAGTGTCACCTCACCGAGACAAAGCCAAGTCACCATTCACAGTTGGAGGCTTGCAGCCTCTCTTCTTTCATATCTTCTTTGTCGAAGGAGAACAGGAAGTCTCCATTTGCCTTTTTTTTATTTTTTTTTTCTCCTCTTGCACAATGCACGAGACAGAGGGCAGAGAAGTACACACATGCCAGTCGTGACACGTGCTCAACCAAACCACTTTTGCAATCCAATTTGGGCCTGGTTCTAGATCCAGATAAGTTCAGGTCAACTTCAACCCAACAGCAAGTAAAGTATAAAAAAAAAAAAATGCGCCTGACATCATCCAATGCAGCCTATAGTGCAGAATTGATCATATATTACGGTTAGAAATTATTTTCACGATTTCAGAACCATTTGAATCTTGATTTCAGATCCATCTTCACATGTGTCCTCATGGAAAGCAAATTTACATATCAAGCTAGTCCGTTCCTTCATCCAAGAATGAAAATCCCTGATATTACAATCTTCAATGTACTTTAAAGATATAGATATGAAGATAAATATGGCTCACGGTATTTGGAAAAGAAAGTTTATTTTCGATCCTTTTTTTATTTAAAACAAGGAGAAATGTCTATTCTTGACTATAATGACATGTTTTCGTGGCTCCAATACAAGTGTGGATTTGAAGATGAGGAGGAATATGACTTGATTAATTTCATAAGAGGTTTGAGACTAGAAATCGTAGAGAAAATGAATGATTGCAAGAATATCCATAAAGCATATTGGGAAGCAATTCGTGTGGATCGGATGCTTAAAGGGCATCATCTGGTGAAAGTTATGCCTTTGGCAGACAAGTCACCGCAAATAACGGTGGACTATGTTGAGCTACCAGTGACTGAGGATATGCAGACCAAGAAGCCAGAGAAAGGCACAGAAGTTTCCACCTCTACACTTAGCCTCAAAATTTCTCTTATGAGTAATAATGATCAATAAGTGCAAGTACTGAGGCAAGAAGAACATGTTATTGTTGCCCCCCACATAAATTCTCATATTGATTTTGTCTTCAGGGATCAACAATGGAAATTGAGAGATGAAGAATGGCTGGTCAAAGATTGTGATCTAATAGTGCAATTTTCACAGAGGAGGTCTCCAATAGTTTGATCGCACATCCACGCACACTTGGTCTATCAAATCAATGTTAGGGTCATGCTTAGAGTTTTCAAGAAGTGTGCACAATCTTGAGCTTGGCCAATGGATCGAAAGTTCATCAGGTTAATCTTTGACCTTAGCGGACATGGGAGAATGATGCAGTATTGACCTCATGGCCACATGTGTAGGACCAAATTAGATTTTTATTTTAGTAATTATATGTCATTAGATTGCTAATTTTATTTAACGAGTTGTAATTAGGATTTAGTTTCCTAATTTCATTAGATTTCTTAGGCTCTAAGTTATTTTACTTTTATATGGCATTGTAATGAAGAATTATTCAGAGAGACTTCGATTATTTAATAGAATTGTGGGTTTTGTCCCTGAAGGTGTGTCCTTGTGTGTTGAATTCTTCTTGAAGATGATTCGAAGTGTCCTTAGACACATGCTTCAGCACTTCAAACAAGCCCTAACCCTAAGGCCTGCATCAAATGGGGGGAGTGTTTGGTGCAGGTTTACACTTCCTACCAAGTGCACCCATGTGGAAGGATTTGTCATCATGCATGCATACGCACATACCTAAGTAATGCAAAATTTTCTTTGTTGTATTGACTTGATTTATTGGAAAGCTGTGTTGATTCCCGGCTTTTTGACATTTTCTAAGGGTTGAGACTCCTCTTTCTATGTGAAAGAGACCACTTGTCTATTATGATTATTTTCCAGAGTTTTTTTTTCAGCCTGATATGGTTCATATGTTAATGCAGAAATGAGTGGTTTGTGCATTCCATGCATTGAAAATTACTGTGCATCCACTTGTGCCACATGTGTGCCATTTTTTTTCCTTTTAGATTAGATCAATATATGCTCTTAATGAGAACTTTATACCTGGCGACTGAGAATCGAATTGTCTGATCTTATTGGATTTGCAGTCCAAACATGATTTGAAGGACAAGAAGCAGCTGCTTGATTTGGTACGAAAGTTCCCGGAGGGCATTGCTATTGTTGATCTCAAGGATGCATACCCATCTGTTATGGATGAGTTACAGGTATGTGTGTGGCTTCTCATTTTGCATGGCTGGAGTTGAGGAACTGGTGTCCAGAAATCAATATGTTTGAGGATACCGATAAAAAAAGTAATCCCTGAAAGATTGTTCAAAAGAATTACTGTTATTCCTTAATATATTATATCAGAAAAGGTCCTGGTGCTTGTCAAAATGGCTATATAGATCCCAAAAACTTTTAGAGGCCATCTGTGATGTGGCCTAATGTTACATTCATGTGTGAGTAGCTGGAGCCATTGCACAGATAAACTGGTCTGAAATCAAAGAGGCCCTAGCACTGGGTGGGCCTCTTGTGTGAATTGATTGTTCAGCACTACAGAGAAAATATACCAGGCCTGATAAGGGGACCATCATGGTGTTTGGCTGGGCCCTGGGACAGACAGAAGTCTCCCCTAGATGATTGAGATTTTGTACATCTGCATCCTGACTGCAGCATGGCTGCATGATCACTGCAAACTTATGGATCACATAACCTGGTTTGAGTGGCTGAGACCTAGGAGTTACTATTCATTTTCAGAATATTTAATTTGACTATTGCACTACTTTGATGCTTAACATCCAAGGAGAATTATGTCCTATCGAAAAACAGACTTAAATCGGTAGAGTTAGAGAACATTAAAAGGGGCACTTTCTTATTTTCTAATTATGCTGGCCGTCACACGATGGTCAGGATCACTAGGAATGGAATATTGTTGGCCGTTATCATATTCCCCTTAAGGTCTTGTATCACCAAGAGACCTCACATGTTATCCTCAATTTAGAGTGTAGCTCATGGAGAACATGGAACCCATGGTTGGACCACATAAATTAATAGTTTCTATTTGACGGAAGTGGAGGAATGTTTTAGCTACCCTTCAGTGTAGCTCACTAGACATAAGGGTGATAACATATGGTAAGCATTCCCTGGTGAAAAGATCTTTTGGGGCATCAACCATCCATGAGAAGGCCTCAGTAATCGTTTGGATGACTAGAAGGTTGTCTTCAAATGTTTTGAGCGAGTGTACGTTAATATCTTCATGCAGACCTTGAAGTCAGCAGGTCAAATGGCTGCTGTCGAATCTGGACTCCCATGAAGAGATAGCATATCCAAACAATCCAAAGGTGCCGCTGATAAAGGTTGATGATGACTTGAAGCTTCTTTTCCGAGGGATCGAGCTGCCATGTGACATGGTCGACATTGAGAAAGACCTTCAGAAGAACGGTATGAAGCCTGCAACCAATACTGCTCTGCGGAAGGCCAAGTCCCAAATGCATGGAATCACACACAGCAATCCCAAGCCCAAGACGAAACATGAGATAAGCAAGAGGCCGAAGCTCACAAATGCACATCTCCCGGAGCTTTTCAAGAATTTGAATGTACCTGACACATGAAACTGAGAACTCAGAACTATGGTCTCCTTTTTTTTTTTTCTTTTTTTTCATGCAGTCTGATTTGTATACTAAATTATCTTGCAATGAAAAAAGGGGAAGACGACCCTGATTCCTAGTGATTCATATTTGTACAATTGTACCAAAGTCCATCCTGATACTCTGAAAATTTTAGAAAGTCTGCGTCATCCAATAAAAAACCATTTTTTTTATGAATGTTATAGTACATGTATTGCATTCTCTTATTATCTTTCATGCTGTACTGCAGTTAAACCATTTCTGGAGCAATGATCTAGTTTAATTTAAAATTGCAAAGATGGGGAAAAGAGGGAAAAGGGGAAAGCAAGATTCCATTGCAAAATGAGTAGGGATATCACCCATGTTTGGGACATGTTAAAGATTGAGGTTTCTAGCATCCTCTCCCTGAAAATAAATGATAATCACTACAAAGTGCTTATTCATGGCTGCTAACAAAGACCAATAAACAAGGATAAAGGCCAATGCCATGCAAAGAGTGGTTGATTCCTATAAACAAAAAGTGAAAAGGAATAGCTTTCCTTTTGTTTCTTTCTTTTCATAATCATGATGTTCTTGAATTAAATATATTCCACAACAGTATGGCAGCTCACCGATCCTCGCATTCATAATTCGTGTGGATTTTATTTTGCAAATAGCAGCTACACAAATTTTCAGCTGTAGACCCTTCAAGGGCGGGCGCACCAAATAAATGGTATTGATCTAATCCGCACCAGTAGCCAAGGTTATAATCAAGCTCATCTTGGTTAAAAATATTGAAGTCAGCAGAAAAAAAAATTTACCTTCTTCACACATTTCTTCTCCCTAGTTGTGATGCGTACACGCACTAAAATATAGACAAAGTGCCTTTTGTGTGCATTTTAGTGTGTGCACACAAGTTCATTTATCCCATGAGGTGAGGAATACAAAGTGGACCATAGTTGTTATTGTGTGGTGCCACATAAGCTATTGTGTATTTTGTGTATAGTTTAGTATGTGTATGTATCACAACTGTTCTTCTCCCTATCTACATATCGACCTTTTGTCAAGTTAGAAAGCCACATGCCAGGAAAACAATACCGCCAAAACCACAAATTGAAAAAGCAAAAGAAAGAAAGACAAGAAAACATATATCAGGAAGAGCTGTTCAAAGAAGACCCCTGGAAAATAACCACCAAAACATACAGTACTGCTGGTTACTGAAATCACAAGAATGTTAACTTTATCGTTTCTTGTTGTTCTGCATTTCTATCTACCTGGGTGCTCCTATCCACATTCTTGGCCCTATTCTGGGGTCCCTGAGGGAGGTTTATGCCCTTCATTATAAGAAAATCATCTTCCTGCTGCATTCTCGACGGTGAGATGTATATCCTTGGCCACTCAAATTGATCAAGATTCAGCTTTTCCCAGCAGCTGCAGCAGTCTCTGGCTCTGGGTGTGCTACAGATTCAACGACATTATTCATAGGGACTGCTTGTTCAATGGATCCATTTGGCTTCTCACGAGTAGCAGTTACTGAACAGGATGATGCTTTATATATTTTGCAACACTTAAAAGGCCTACAAAGCTTGAATCAGATTGACGTTTCAAAATTCAAAGTCTAAACTTGAATTCAATCATATAGCCTATATGAGCTCTACGCGTTTGCCGATCGATTTTGAGGCCTCATTGACCTTGGCACATTGATACTAGTAACAAAGCCAATGTATTTCATAGACCCAGTCCCGGGAAAAAAAAATAAAATATTTAGAAATATTAATTAATTTTAATAATGAATGAGCTTATTAATATTTAGTTACATAAAGATGAAAAGTGAAATCACAGCTTAAAAAGAAATTTTTTATATAAGTAATAAAACTACAAAGAAGGAATAAAAAAGTTTAAAAACTAACCAAAAGTAGAACAAATGGAAAAATTAAAAAAAAAACTAAAATTTAACTAAAAACTTATGAAAAAATCACTTTTCAAAGAAATTAAATAATTAATTCATAGAAAACTATAAAAAAGAACAAAAATAAAATCAAAAGGCTCTTGATTTGGAATGTAAGGAATTTTATAGTCTAAAACCTATGGATACGTGAGGCCTGATAAAAACAATGAGACAAAAAATTTATAACATCTAATTTAAGATAAATAAAAAATAGTTATATTAAAAGTAAAATATACATAGATGTTGCTTTCTTTTTTGGTTTTTGGCTTTTTTTTTTTTTTTTGTACATATATAGTTGAAGAGAATACATAGGGAGGTGAATAATATGAGTAGAATTGATTAAAAAAAAAAGATGGTATTGCATTAACTGTTGGGTTGATAAGCGATTAAGCATAAAATGTATAATTAGCTGTTCACACATAATCAATTCAAGTTGAAGTCAAATTTGAGCGGGTGCCTTCATAGGTCAATATATAATATGATTGACTGAGCCCCAAATTTGGTATGGAGGTAGTGCCCATCTAGATCTTCCAAAGCTCAAACCCACCTAATCCCATCCCGAGGTACAACCCAGGTGGAACCCATGCAATGTGCACATTGTATCCCTATGTAATATATGCATGGCAAGTAGGGTTTGTATATATAGCAAATGGTTTGTGAATTTTGAACACCATGGCCCGACGTGATCAATCTAACAACCACCCCCACTTTTCAAAATGAAGTGGGCATTTATGTCATAAATCCCATGGATTTTACACTGACGCAATAAACTGCACTGTTGTATCAAAAAAAAAAAAAAATGGTGCACTCTAAAACCATTAACCTAGGGTTAGATCAAGAGTTTAGAATGATGGGAGCGACTTGAAACTTTATGTATGAACTAGTACCACTTTGATCTTTAGATTCCTGAACTCATCCATGATCGGTGGGACCTCAGGTGGGGCCATACAGACATGCAAATGTCTCGAACTGTACAGCGCATCCCATAAGACCTACTTGAGACCCCACATGATAAATCTATTCTTCTATAAATCTTATTGATAGGTGAGGCTAGGGGTGTAAATTTGGGTAGGCTGCCCAGGTCTGGCAAGACCCAGCCTGCAAAAATGTGGGACAAGGACAGCACAGCATGGGCCCAGGGTTCTTGTTGGGCCTAGGATCCTGGGCTATACCCCGTCACGATATGGCCAGTGCCTTGGCCAAGCCATGCTGAGCTAGGGGTACTGGACCACGGCATGGCCCAGCCGGTGGCCCTCCCAATGGCTATAAACACCCCCTCCCTCTCCTGCCCTATTGTGATTTTCTGAGCATCACCCGTTGTGCGCATCCATGAAGCACAAGATCAACACGAATCAACCACCACAAGAAGAGACACGAGATTTACGTGGTTCACCCAAATAGGGCTACATCCATGGGCACAGGAGGACGAACATCTTCACTATGACAAGTAAAGCATACAAGAGATTTTCACTCTCTCACCACATCTCTCCTACGTGGTGTGGGAATACCACGGGCAACTGCCGCCGCAAGGTCTAGGGTTACAGACTATACATATATATAATCTCCGCTTTCTTGGCCACTAAGAAAGCCCCGGTACAATTATCAAAATACCCTTGACCTTAAACCAGTCCCTGGCTAACCCAGTGACTCATCTGGCTAAACCGGAATACAAGATATAAACCCAACAATCTCCACCTTGGCTTGAATTTCGTACAACTCCGTACAACTCGAGTTACTAGGAGATAAAAACGGCAATGTCTTCACGTACCCTGCTGAATGGCATGTCACTGCACCAGAGATGCAGTCTTTTTCAACACTTTGACATGTTGAACCAGCACATGAACTTTGAGCAAAGTTCATCTCGTCAAACTCCACCTCGAACTAAAAGCTCGAAACCATTGACAAATCTGAGTGATATCTAAATCACTCATCATCCTGCCCCATCTTCAACATCACTGTGAAGATCCAATCGCCACAAGCATGCAAGCAAAACAGATAGGGAATACAAGTCCAGATGACTTCACAATTGCAGAAACCTCTACCTCCGAGCAGTAAAAAAACTCCATTTGACTGGGCCTTCGATCAATCAAACAAATGTTTGACAACTGCTGACACATCAGCTCCTCCTTGCTGCTTTTCTGGCTTGGCTCTGGCAAGATGAATAACATCACATGCGATCCAGAAAAGCATGTGAACCCCAAACGAACAACTTCGTTTGAATCAGCAAACCCCTTGCAACTAAGCTAGCGACTCCTATTATTGGGTTTGCAACAACAACCAGGTCGAGTAGACCCGATTCAAGTCTCAATCCATATCCGTTTAAATCTCCTCCAGATTTTTGCATCAAGTTGTAGATCTCGTTAACACGAGCACGCTGGAAGAAACGGATCTGAAATCCAACTTAGGATGGCTCTAATATCGCAAAAACAAGTTTTCTTCGCTCCTGATTTGGTCAAACTACTTGTTGACCGTCAAACAGCCAATCTTCTTCCACTAACACGTAGATCTGCTCGAAACGAGTCCGTAGGCGCAAACAGATCTCCGATCAGACTTCAGATGATCAAGATATCGCAGAAACAATTTCAGCCACAAATCTGGTCAAACCTGGCTGTTAACCGATGCTGACGTCACTGCTGATGTCCCTGCACTGTCTGCTGGGCTTCTGGAGCGGACCCGGGTCGGGTTCACCTGACTCGGAACTAAACTGCAATATGCGCTGGGCTGGACCGTCTGCAAACAGGTCGGGTCGAACCTGACCTGACCTGAACTGAACCCGCTGTTGCTCTCTGGGCTGCGCTGCAATCGGGTCGGGTGGAACTTGACCTGACCCGGCCCGAATCCCCTGTCTTCTTCCTTTTTCACTCGTTCTCTGGTTCTGCAACAGAGAAACTGTCCGAGTTCTTCGTCCTCGGCGACGGTCAGGCGGGGGTGGCAGCGGTGGACGGCACCCACTCCGGCGACGCTGCACGGCAGGGCGAACGACGGCTGCCGCGGGAGACGAACGCAGCGAGCGAAAAGAAAGGAATGGCGCTCGGCCCGATTTTCCGGACAGGGATCCGCGGCGGAACGATGGCCTCTCCGACGACGTTGTACAGCAGCGGCAAGCTGCAATCGACGACGGGAGACCGGCAGCGGCTGGCGATGGAGATCCGGTTACAGCAGAGGCAACAGTCGCGAAACCCCTCTTTTTGCTGGTTTTCTTCTCCGGTGACGGCGTGCGACGGCGATGCACAGGGTTGGTTCTGATTTCTGCAACCCGTAGATCTGAGGATACTCCTCGAGATTTGATCCCACAAATCTCTCCACGATCCCACGATCCTACCGAACCAAGCTCTGATACCAATTGTTGTGTCTCTGATACGGAATTACAAGATCAACAAGAAGCAAGCCACACACAAGAAGAGACACGAGATTTACGTGGTTCACCCAAATAGGGCTACATTCACGGGCACAGGAGGACGAACATCTTCACTATGACAAGTAAAGCATACAAAAGATTCCCACTCTCTCACCTCATCTCTCCTACATGGTGTAGGAACACCACGGGCAACTGCCGCCGCAAGGTCTAAGGTTACAGACTATACATATATATAATCTCCGCTTTCTTGGCCACCAAGAAAGCCCCGGTACAATTACCAAAATACCCTTGAACTTAAACCAGTCCCTGGCTAACCCAGTGACTCATCCGGCTAAACCGGAATACAAGACATAAACCCAACACGACCACCTTCATGGACAGGGGTGGACCCACGTAGATGGGTCGAGGGACTAAAGCCCGCTCCCATTTTCTGAAAAAAGCTTGAGATTGTGAAAAAAAAAAACATCCACATATAATATGATTGATTGTGCCCCAGTTTAATTTGGGAGATAGGGGCCATGCAGATCTTCCAACCCATCTAGTTGAATGCAAAATGTGCGCATGGGACTTGGATTCTATATCAATGTGTCAAATGCTTAGGAGCTTGTAGGGCCCAACCGGCCCCACATAATCAATCCAATCCCCTGACCTTAAAATCCCCCTCTCCCCAAACACCCACACATAAACTCTAAAAAAAAAAAAGGTTTCATAAAACAAGCGATTAGGATGATGGGAGTGACTCGGGATTTTATATATGAATTGACCCTATTTGGATCTTTTAAACCTTGACCTCATCCATAATTGGCGGGACCCTAGGTGGGCCACATATACTATGGAGGACTATATATGGCAAATGTTCAAGTGCAGATGTCCTACACCTTATAATGAATCCCATGGGACCCACCTGAGATCCTATATGATCAATCTAATCCTGTTAAAATCCCTAGGGTTTACACAGATCCGTATGGATTGGACCTTTGGTTTGAAATAAAAGAGAGATACATTTTAAGACCATAAAACTTGAGGGCCACTGATAAGGGGCTAGGATGATGGAATTGATTTCAAATTTCATATATGGGCTGGTCCATTAAGATTTGTCAATTCCCACACCACCTCATCATGATTGGTGAGGCTCCAGTGTATTGTACAGTATCAAATATCCATACTTAGCCAGCCTTTGTATATATATTAAGTTTCGCTAAAAAAAAATAAGGGTGCTCATTTGGTTACAAGCATTTTAGAAGCTGTAGAATTTTGAATTGACAATAAATAAATATGTTAGAATTTTACATGCCAAACTGTGATTTGAAATGCTACTTTGAAGAATTCTCGTCTGTCTAAAAGGTCATTTGAACTTTCTTTGGACACACAGCCATAGCGCTCCCAGGCCTCCTATACAAGAGAGAAATCCTAGTAGAAACGTTTAGCAATCTAACAGGCCCCAAGTAATTAAAATGGAGCTGCAAGTGTTTCACCTAGGCACAACCTATTTCAATTTCTGAATCCAGCTGTCCCAAACCTTAAAAAGAACGAAGTCCTAATGAGTTCTGAATCGAATTTTGTGTGGCAGCTATTACATGGGAATATTGTAAATTGTAATGGGATCTTCATTGTGGATCCCAAATAGAAATAATCCGAACCGTTAAAGATACATCTCATCGATCGCCTCCCGTGATATAGGCCAGGGTTTCACATAGTGGATCCCATCGTAGGTTTAAACAAATAATTGAAAAATCAATTGGGTGTTGATGTGGCATTAATCACCTTTCCATCTTATGCGCAATCATATGGTGGGACTCAGTTATATTGAATTGCAAATTGAGGATATATCCCTAGAGGAGGTTTGGGTTCGTCTTTAATGGTCATATTATATCGAGGCAGGCCCTTGAAATGGAGATCCCTGCATTTGCAACTTACAAGGCTCCCATGTATAGCTGCAACATGTAAGGTTGTAACCCTGATCTTCCCATTGGTTAATAGCCAAATTTGAATCCTTATTTAGATCCTAGCAAATAAATGGAGTCTACGTTTGGATTCTATTTTTGGATCCGAAAGTTAAATGGTTTTGAGTCTAAATATATCGTGGTTTTAGGATCCGACATATTATTTTAATTTTTTTAAAAAATAATTTATAAATTAGATTTTTTCCAAAGTATTCTCTAACAAATTTGTATCCGGACATGAACCCACTATATATATATATATGGTTTCTGTTTAGGTCCATCCTCTCGTTAATGGTTCTGATTTTAGATCTAAAATTCTGATTCCCATTTGGGTCCATCCTCGTGCTAACAGTTTCGTGGCGCGTCCACCGCACCTACTGTTCCACCAGTTTACAACCCTAGATCCATACGGACTCGCAATGAGAGTGGGTCGGGTGGGTCACCCGTTTCATCAGACTTGTTGTTGAGAGAGATAGCAAGCGGAATGCAACTCTGCGGCAGGCGGCAATGAACTTCCGAGGCGGAGGCAGAGGCGGAGATGGGCTGCTGTCACCTTCTCTTCTCTACTGTAAGTTTCCTCTTCACCATTTTCCTCCTCCTCTTCTTCTTATTCTGATGATGATGATGGAACATAACATCTCCTTTCATGGTTTGTTTGATTTGGAGGAAAAATCACAACTTTTCTACTTTTCTAGTTCGAGATCCTTCTTGGGTCACTTTTCTTGGGGTATTCTGTCTCAACCCTGATTTTGTATGTTTTTATATTCTGTACATGAATCTGATTTCTGCAAAAAAAGTGAAATATGATTTCATCTAAGAATACCAAGGCAGCAGAAATTGGTAACTGGAATACAGGAAAACCATAGTGAAATGGTTTTTTTTTTTTTTTTTGATGTAATAAACGTGCCCATAGTGAAAATTAAATTACCAATTGAAGCAGAAAACTAATTCTATGTAGTAAATAAAGGGTAGAGAGATTATGATTGCTGTTTGCTGATATTGAGTTGTTTTATTTTTACTTCAGAAGAAGTTTAAAGATTATACTGTTTTTACTCTTCATTTTTTATAACTTAAAAAAAATTTTCCATGTATTTTAATGCAAACTAACAGGCCCTTTAAGGAGGTGAGGAGTGAATGATATAAAGTGATGATGTAGAAGGGATCCTAACTTTCCTAGGAGTTGATTTTGATGATCATGTCATGAAATGGGAGACTATTTGATGGCCATTTGGGAATCTGCACCTTTGCTTCTTCAGTTTAGCCCTTTCGATGGGAAGTCGTTGCTATTGACCAAACAGATGGACATTAAATGTTTAATTAATGTCCATCTCAAATTTCAAAGTTAATTTTCTTACAACACGGTAGTGGAATCCATAACCCCCATTTTGAGTTTTTCTTCTTCCTTCCCCCCTTGAATGTTGTACATTTACCTCATTTCACTAAATGGTGCTCTCTGGTCTGGTCGTCTTCTTATTTCCATTTGGTGAAAGATTACAAGTTTTTATTTTGTTTCCTTGTCCTGTTTCAGGTCGCAGTTGTTTTCTAGATGATAAACTTCTAAACGGGCATATAGCTTGTTTACTGCTGCCAAAGTGCATATCAGATACTCATGAACGATTTGGACATTACTGGAGTGGAATTGAAAGAGATTACTGTGAATTTATAGACAATAAACGTTCAATTAGACAGATAGCTTCTTTTCTACAGCCAAAGTTCACATCATTTAGTAATGAAGGATTTCAGCATAACTTGAGAAAAATAAAAAGAGATTGCTGTGAATTTCTGAACATTACTTCACCTGGCTGTGCCCCCAGCCGAAATTTTCATGCAGAAAGGAATCCACTTGCTTCTACCCAATATGACAGAGGTTTCATCAATTCAAGATCTTGTGCCGAAATTCAAGCAATTCGAGGTTCTGATAACTTAAAACAAAGCAGTGATACTTCAACTACTGAATATGCTGTCATGATTCAGAACGTTCTCAAGGTTCACAATGACCCCGCTGAGCTGAAATCGGCCCTCGATCAGTGTAGGCTTCTGCTTTCTGAAGATTTAGTTCTCGAGGTGCTTCAAAGACATCAATCTGATTTGAGTCGAGCATTATTTTTCTTTAACTGGGCCTCTGGTCGACAAGATTATTCACATGGATCCAGAGTTTATAATGAGATGCTTGATATTCTTGGGAGGATGAAACGTTTTGAACTGGTGAAAAAGCTTGTGGATGAAATCCCACAAGAGAAACGTACATCCCTTGTCACAGACAGAACATTTGCAATTTTGTTGAACAGGTATGCATCTGGTCATAAGGTAGAAGAGGCAATAGAGATGTTTTACAGGAGGGTTGAATTTGGACTCCAACTTGACAATACTGCTTTCCGAACACTATTGATGTCCCTCTGTCGATACAAACACGTCGAAGCAGCAGAGTCTCTCTTTCTCTTGAAACAGGATGAGTTCCCACCTGATATAAAAAGCAGAAACATAATACTCAATGGCTGGTGTGTATTGGGAAACTTACGCGAAGCTAAAAGATTCTGGAATGATATAATTACTTCCAGGTGTAAGCCAGATCTCTATACTTATGGAACATTCATCAATTCACTGACAAAGGCAGGGAAGCTGAGCAGGGCAGTCGATCTGTTCAGTGCCATGTGGAGGAAAGGTTGTGCACCAGATGTTGCAATCTGCAACTGCATCATTGATGCCTTATGCTTTAAGAAGAGAATACCAGAGGCTCTGATCATCTTCAGTGAAATGAATGAGCGTGGTTGCCTCCCTGATGTTGCAACATACAACTCTCTTATAAAACACATGTGCAAGATTAGGAGGATGGAGAAAGCTTACGAGCTGTTGGATGAAATGGAACAGAAGGGGTGCATTCCGAATACTAGAACCTATGGGTACTTTTTCAAATCAATGAAGAAACCAGAGGAAGTTCCATTAATGCTGGAAAGAATGGAGAGGAATGGATGTAGAATGATGGCTGATACCTATAATTTAATTTTGAAACTGTTTATCGGGTGGAATGATCAGGAGAGAGTTCAATCCATATGGGGTGAGATGGAGAAAAATGGCATGGGTCCCGATCAACGATCTTATACCATCATGATTCATGGGCTTTACAGCAAGGGAAAGATGGATGAGACTATGCATTATTTCACCGAGATGACATCAAAAGGAATGATACCAGAGCCAAGGACTAGATTATTGGTAAAAGCAATTGAGCTTAAGAGAGCAGAGAATGCAAATGCATTGAGTTCTAATGTTGAAGGGAAGAAGAAGAAGACGAAGATAGCAAGATAATCCCTTTTGAAGTCCTCACCCAACTATGTACCTGGAGGAGGATGGCGTTCCCTTTTGATGTCCAAATCATTCAACTTGCGTCTGCCACTGGTCAGAGACATTGCCTGGTAATGAAGGAGGCTGGATTTCCTCAGGTTGTCATCGATTATGATGACAGTTCTTTTTGGACTTTTCTTTAACCTTGTTACAACCAATGATGCCCACATGCGGTATGGATACAGTAAGGATACGCTATGGAAATAGCAGGGACGCGAATTTTTCACATCAAAAGTGAAGTATCGGATGCGATATGACATGATACGTTGGCCATTTTGAGCATCTGTGCATCATAAGTTACGACATTACAGGGCACCAGTTGCTTTAATCTATGATCTTTTGGGGTTAAATAATATTTATATTGCTTAAGAAAGATTGAGGGATGACTTCTATGCACTGCCCAGATGGCGAGAAGCTCCACACTAGGTTACTTGAAATTGTGAATTATCGATATCATATCCCTGGGTTGTGGTTTTTGAGAAGATGGTAACAATTGCAAGTTGTGCCTTCTTATTGCTTCATGTTTTCCCTGGCATGTTGCAAGTGCTTTTTTCTTCTTTTTTTTTTTTTCCTTTTTCCTGATGTGTTGATTTTACTGTGGAAAATGAATGACCATTTACGTCATTTTAAGGTCTATGTTTAACATTTGCTGATAGAATTTTGGTTATTGTTTTAATTTTGGAATTGTCACTTGGATTTTGGAATGACATTTATGCCCAAAACAAATAAAAAAAGAGGCCTAAAAATTTGCTTAAGTTCTCTTATCTAAAAGAAAAGGCATCAAGCTACAAGCATCATATCAGCTTTGATTCTTCGACTGAAGTGTTTTTTCCCTTCTTTTCATTACAAAGTCACACAACTCTTTCCAAAGTTTTTTGCTTGCAAAGAATGAAGAAAAGAGACGGTTTTTGGCTTTAAAAGGTGTCATCTGATAAAATATCTGGGCATAATGGCCGATATGTTCTGATATGCATGTCAGCAGCAGTAAATAGCGGAAGTACTGCAGTCTTTGCTTATATGGCCAATTCATTGGCTGATATCGCAGGTATCAGCTGATATTTTGATCCATGCTGCCTAATATCTCTATATAACAAGGCACCCTCTATTAGCTGGATTCTTATGAATTTAGAATGTATCTCCTTAAAATTTGCACCGAAGCCTACTGCACAAGTGAAACTGTTGGATCTCAGCGTTCCCCATGGTATGTGGCAAGCCTGAATTTCACTTCACTGTCGACAGTGAAATATTGATCTGATTATCATTTTCATGTTGGTCACTTATCACAGTCTGATGAAATCCAATGGTTTATGTTCATGGAAGTGGTACTTGCATTGCAGATTTCAAGAGATAGATGGGAAGCTCCCGTGAAGCCTGCTACATAAGCGTGGCTGCCAGCTACTATATGTTCTCTCAGCTGTTCAATTATCATTTCCTTGTGCACTCAAGTGCCAAACCTTCTCTTTTCTTGCTTTTCCTATATTTTACTGTGAAGGGATCGGTTGATACAGCAAAAGTGGGTGCATTTACACTATTAAGGGATTAAGAGGAACTCCAGTTCCAAGTTTGGTTAGGTTGCCATCATTTTTCACACAAATGATTTCAAAGCATTTATGGAGAGCTAAGATTGGTCATAGGCTGGGACCACCATTGGTTCCAGTTTTCTATCGTCCGCTGCTTCCGTTGCAATCTCTCACAATGACCATACAACGAGAAGCTAGTCATCTATTTTCCTTTTCTTTTTAAGTTAGAAACTGATATTATGCACCCTCTTTCATGGACCATGGTTGATGCTCTTTCATTCTACCTTTGGTATAAGAATATTGGAAGCAAAAAGGGAAAAAAACAAAGAGGCCTCTATTCATAGAACTACAAATGTACTGACATGCAAGTGCTGGTGGTGGTTATCATTTCCTCAATTTTATTCATGCTATTTATCATGCCCTTTTGCTTTGCAGGCCCATGTTCTCAGTAGTCAGTTCAGAGTAAGCTTTGAGAAAGCTTCCTTCTCTTTGGTCCCATTTTATAAGAGTTGGAAAGGCAGGAAACTGAGGAAACTGGCAAATGACTATATGTTGTCTTTCAGTTAGAAGATTTGGTTATATATTCTTCCATGGTGTTCCTGACTTTGGGTCAAAATTGACTTGGCATATTTCTGTCTCAATTTCATATCCTTCATTCTGCCGAAATTGGCTAATTGGCTTAAATTCGTCACGACATCAACATAATTTTTTTCACACCGATTTTTTGTTTTCGTGTTAATTGAGTTTAGAAGGCACTCTGTTTCACTTTGTGATGTTAGTCCTATTTTTGTGCTATTTGCTTGACCTAAACGCTACTTCTAGGATATAAGTTGTTATAATGGGACCATGTTCAATGGGAGATCCAAAGTTCTCCTACATCGATGGAACTACATGATTGGGCTCCTATCAGATGTGACATCAGTTGTGTTGTACATTATCCATGATAGTTCTGATACATCGAATATTGACCCATGGTCCAGCAACATTAGATTCTTGCATTACCAGAGTTGGTCCCTATATGGCAACATGTATCTTGTTATATTTTCCCCACATGATATCATTCAAAAAATAAAGATTTTTTCCCCACATGATTGTCTATGGACCCATGGTCCAGCAGGATCAGATTCTTGCATTACCAGAGTTGGTCTCTATTTGGCAACATGTATCTTGTTATTATATTTTCCCCACAGGACTGTCTATGTTTTTCTAGGGAGGGATGCCAACTTTTTAGCGCAAATATTGATGTTCTGAAGCCAAAGCTACAACTTGCAAAGAAGAAGAAAGTAGAGAATGAAGAGCCAATCTTACTACTCCATTATGACTAATTGTGTAAGCTTGCTATGAAGAATTGCATATATCTTCTCATACATGTGTAGTGTGCCAGTGGTTGCCCATTTGCCGTCATTTTTCACTATATATCTTCATCTATTATAACATTTTCAGCAAACCAGGTTCGTCTTTTTCTTTTAGTATGCATGCTGCACCTTATTGGCTGATGGATGGAAGGAATTCTTTGGATGGTTCATCTGTGTAATCTTGTTATGAAGGATCGCACGTGTCCTCACAATCGAACCTTTCTGTTTTCTCTTTAATGAAATTTAATAAAGAGAATTGTTTATTGCAGGCAATATTGCAGTGAAAAAATGGGTCTAGCATTTCCTAATGTAATAGGTGGGCTACATATTCAGTCTGATTTTTTCCTTCTCAGTTAATGGATGAATGTAATTTATTTGGAAAGTCCTCCTTTCGTGTTTGCTTGTTATAAAGAATTGTATGCGTATTATGAGGGATTGTGGATGGCTGGTGATGTTTCAAGTGAAAATACAAGTCCAGCAGTCCTGTCCTTTTAGCCACTTTAAATGTTTGAGCCTCCATTTTTGGTATGTATTTTGTCCTTTATTTGTCAATAGATGGATAGTTTTTCCTTCACTTAATCCCTTTCAATAAATTCTAAATGTTCATGGTACGCAAAACAAAGACGTGTGTGCATACACAAACTGAAGAAGTACTATATGGAAAAGAAACCCCAGAAATCAGATATGAGAACTAAGGGTTGTTTCTCTCCATTTAGTCTAATGACCACCATTTTATAGCTTTTGTGCTTGCTGATGTTACACTGTCCTGGATTTTACTGCCTCATTATTCATTAATGACTGAGTGCAGTCAGTTGTCAGTTTCTCGGTAGAATTTCCTCAACCATGCTTTGCTCTTTTTGTTCAGCAATTGTGTGTTCCAAATCATGCCAAAGGGCTCATGCACAGATTAAGCATTAACATCGATGGAAGGGTTAGTCTCCTAGTCAAAGACTCAATCCCTAGGAGCAAGAATCAAAATAGTGGTTACGGCGAATGTAGTATAGCCAGTAGCCAAAGCACAACATAGCTGGTGATACGTAGTAGTTGTGGTGATAAATGTAGTGTTGTAGTGATATGAATTTTTTAAGTGGTAAAAAAAATTTTTAGATCTTATGGTTTTTTTAGTGATTTGAAAACATACAACAGCCGAGACAACTTTAGGAAAGGAGGAAAAATAGAAAAAAAAACAATGTTTTAAATTAAAATTGCTTAGCTTTACTAGGTTTTACCATTTTATACAATTGCACCACTATTTTCAAAATAGCATAACTGGCTCAACTGTTATGGCCAATAAGCAGCAGCCTTTTTGAGCCATGCTTAGGAAAGCTTAAATGGGATCGAACCTGGTTTGGTGGCTAAGTATCCCAATCCTCGTTAGAGGTGTGGAGTATCTAGTGTCGTTGACTACGACTAGAGGACTTCGGAGATGGGAACCCTAGTTTGATCATCCTATATCAGATCATTTAGCAGACCAACAGCCATGCAGGTGATTCTTGCAATCATGACTGTCTGGGATGCACAATGATATGATGCATGTATCTATTAAACTGGGCAACGTATTATGTTGTATCGTATCTGATACTTAACTTTTTTTTGTGTGTAAAATTCATGTCCCTACCATGTCTACGGCGTGTCCATGCTTTTTTCCAATTGTATCTAGGCATCATAGGTACAAAGTAATAAAGAAAGAGTTAGTGATGACCCTGTCTGGGATTAGAACTTTTCCCACTCAAGAAATAGATAAATAAATGTTAAGGCATCATTTGTTTTCTCAGTAGTCAATATTGAGTTCCTAAGAATTTTAACCATTGGCTTTTTACTAAATGGACTAAATTAGAGAAATAAAGGTGAAGGTGTACAAATGATCATCTACTATTCTCTCCTTTGGCACCAAAAATGAGTGCTTAGAAAACTCCTCTGTATCCAAAAATAATTTAAAACAATGCAGAAGAATGTCAAATAAAACTGTCACCAATGACCTTGGTTATCAAAACTCATAAACCCTAATGTACTTGTAAATCAAGTTCTCTGCACTTATTTCAGAATCCAAAAGACAACCTGCTATAAATGATGACAGTTCCACGATGGTAACCCAATTGGGGGCCTACCTATTTTGGGGCCTTCCGATTGCCAGTTCGAAGTTAAAAATAAAATAAATAAATAAAATAAAAAAGGTCAAGATCTCAAGTAGAGGTTACCCGACTATAATTTCTCACCCAGAAGAGTTAAAAATGTCCAGAATCCAGATACAGCTGAACAAAGTAGGGACACACCATGGATATGGCAGGGATAGGTTTTATGCATAAAAACTGAAATATTAGATGCAATATGACATAATTGGTTGTTTATTTTGAAGAATCCAGGCATCATAGCTTATTATCCTTCAAACAAGAAGTAATCGGTTGGCAAAGATGGCCCTAATTCCTGTCCAGGCTTGATATGAGCCTGCTCTAAACGGGCACTAAAAGTGCGACGAAGAAGATCTCAGCGGCTGTATGAGAGGAAGAGTGGCATTTAATAAAGCACTGTAGCCAGGAATGGGGTGGGTTATCGTTGAGAGGGTCGATTCCTTTACTCCGCAGCTGGTGTGTCCCTATCTCAAACCAACATGCAGATATTTTTACCTTTTTTTTTTTTTTATATGACGGGAATCTGCCGAACCCCTGATCATTGGCAAAACAAGCACAGATTTGATAACCTTATTATGAACAAGCCCTTAATCAACACAACAGCCAGATTAGTTAATAGCTGTGCCAAATGGCTCACGTTTTGGTACTAAAGGATCCTCTGCAACAAGGAAAGAGAAATCTATATATATATATATATATAGAAAAATATTAGTAGATATACCAATGGCTCTGTAAAATAAGAACCTTCTTAATCTTCACAGCACCCTCGTCATCAAGAGGTGCTAGCACTTCAGTCTCACACATGCCTAAGGATTGATCTCAGGATATTCAATTAAAAGTACCACAACGACGCCAATAGCTCAATATACCCTGAAAATAACCTTTTGAATCCTCAAAAGCCACGGTCTTACTAAAGAGAACTCCAGCAGACCGCAGTGCCCCTGCCTTCTTAAGAAGGCGCCGATCTTCTCCCCAGATCTAGGTGGAAATTAGAATGCTTGAACCGATAACGGTGTCTGGATTTTAGTTAGTACAAGTGGGGCCCATTGTTCCGAGACTGAAATAGTTGGTGAAAACGAGAGGCCCCAGAAGAATGGCCCATGCAGTTTCTAATCTGCAACCTCTCATGTCGATAATATAGAGTTGACGCAACTCTGTGCACGCTCTCAGGTAAGAATTTGCATTATTACCTGAAACAAACTTAGAGACACATTAAATCAACAACAACTCATAAATTAAAACGATCGCAATCTCCCCATATCAGCCTTAACCTCTAGAATAAACATCTCAGTATCTTATCATATCTACACTTATTTACAATATATATTATAGATATATAAATATAAGAAATAACTATTTGGCTGTTCCCAGCTGCCCATTGAAAAAGAAAAGGTAAGCCTTAACATGCAAAAAGGAAAAAGAAAACAGAAGGAAAGAAAAAAAAAAAAAAAAGGTCTTCTGCTAGTGTCTGCAACTCAGAGCTTTAGCGTGGTGTCAGGTTTCTCTGGAAGAACCTTCCTACAATCAGCTCCATTGTCAGGTTTCTCTGGAAGAAACTTCTTACAATCAGCTCCATTGTCAGTAAATGCCACCAAGAGCAGAGGGAACATCTGTTCTAATTGAGTCTTGAAATTTGAGAAGCAGTTCTTACGGCCTTTGCTCGCATCTTGCACCATTACATGAGGATTGCCAACTTGGGCGCCATCCATATATGCTCTACAAGACTCCAAAATAGCATGTGCACGCTGGCGGAAATGGCCCACCACAAAATCTTCAAAATGCTGTAGACAAAACAACAACATTGGTTTCCATAAAGAGACTTAAGGGATTGCTTGCTTTTTTACACACGAGACATTCAAATGGGTTTTCTTATAGATGTAAATGTTAAATATAAAAATGTTACACATGTGAAGCACATTACCATATTGGTCATATTGGTCAAAATCACAACGTTCACAAGTAAATAAATGGTCAAAATCACAATGTTCACAAGTAAATAAATGACTGCATCCAACCGTTTTAGTTGTGTCTGCTGATTTTTCTTGGATGTTTCTAAAAATCTATGAAGATTTAAGACGTTAAATGAAACATCTTGATCGTTATCATTAACATAAGAAAATCAAACATCTTGGATCATGAATAGGGAGCCCACAAAACTGCACAAAAATATATATATATATATATGTCAGAATTTTTTGGATGTTTTTCACAAAATTTTCAAAATCTATGAAAATTTAAGATGAGAGACTTAATGTCTTGAGGTTTAAAACTTCAATAAAAGAAAAAGGGATGAACAATTCATATCATGAAATTGGGGCGCACAGGATTTAAAAATGTATATAAAAGGTGGTTAAGGGGGTTTGAACCATGACCAGTTTTACAAGGAAGCAAACAGGCTTCTACTGTCACTTTTTGCAAGATGTAGGTGCGAATAAGAGGCTGCCAATGCCCTCATTTACACAATATTTATACACCTAATTTACACATCAGTCATCACATGTGTGAATCTGCACAAACAAACATGATGGTGCATACATCATTTATATGTGTAAATGAGTGCAAACAAACCCTTAGTTTCTTGGTGGGAGGGTAGTGCAAACAAACCCTTGGTTTTTTGGTGGGAGGGTGGGTAGGAGAATATCCCAAAGGTTCTTAAAGATTCTAGAAGATAGGGGGAGTTCTATGTATGATTCAAGAAGTTAAGAGAACTTATAAAACTGATGCACCCCAAAGTATCGGGGTCTACAATATGAGACATTGGCGCAGCCATGATCCACGATTGAGGAGAATAGATCAATCTCTCGAAGGATTGATTGAATCCACAATGGATTCCTATCCTAAGGCTCAAGCATAACCAATAAATAACCCATAACATAAGGAAAAACTCAATCTGAATATTATTAATTATCAAAAGCATAATCAACAACATTGAGGTCTCTCTTCTTTATAGGATAATAAACCTACTTTTTGGCTAACAAGACTTGCTAATTAAAGCAAAGTACTTCCTAATCCTTTTAAACAATAACTTCCTAATCTTATTTAAACAAAATAATAGTAATAGGATAATTATAAAAAGGTGCCACAGTAGCTCTCAGCCAATTGGGCTTATGGCCAAACCCAATAGACTGGATTTTGACCCGTGGGTCAATGTTTGGGCCTAGCTGTCTTCTTGGGCCGGATCCGAACTGCATCAACCCTCTCCATCTTGAAAAAACTTGACTCTGAGGAGTTAATAGCTTGATAATGTTCATAAAGACGTGGCTTCAGGTGCTGGAAGTCGGATGCAGTAATCCAAGTAGCATTAGAGATGGAGCAGTTTTGCCATCGAACAAGAAATTTCTTGATCATCGAACAAGCTGATGATCAAGAACATCAAGAATTTGATCTGCAAGGGGAGGAGTTGCTAAAACAATTGCATGTTCTTCAAAATCTTCATCATTGTCATGGCCACAGTAGAATGTGCGACAATGACTATTGGCCTGATGCCTAGATCTGAGGGTAATTCCAATGTGTAAGCATTAGAACTAAGCTTCTTCAAAACCTTGAATGATCTAGCATTTCGAGGATGCAACTTCCCATTCGCTCTAGGTGGTAACCTTTCTAGATCAATGCGAACCATAACCATGTCACGTTTAGAAAATTTGAAGAAACGACGACGCTTGTCTACATGAGCTTTGTAATTGTCATTGTTAGCAGCAATATTATGTCAAACTTCATCATTTATTTGTTGCATGTGTTTGATGAAATTATTTGCTTCAACACTTGGGTAAGGAAGCGCAGACGAACACTTGTAATTGCTTCAAATGGAGAAATGCCTATGGAGCGGTTGACTGAATTATTGCAAGCAAACTTAGCCATGGGTAGAACTTGGTCTCAAGTAGAAGTATTGGTGCGAACAAGGCACCTTAACAACTGACCAAGACTTCGATTGACAACTGCGGTCTATCCAACAGACCAAGGATGATAAGCAGTAGAAAAATGGAGTTTCATCTTCACTATCATCCACAAGGTCTTCCAAAACTAACTTATGAATTTGGTGTCACGATCTGAAACAATTGTCTTCGGAAGTCTATGAAGATGAATGGTTTCCTTGAAAAATAAATGAGCTACTTTGTAAGTATTGGCTATTGTGTTGCAATAGATAAAATGAGCCATTTTTGAAAAGCAATCCACAACAATGAAGATTGAATCCACTTTGCAGGCATTCTTGGGCAAGCCTAAAACAAAATCCATACTGATATATTCCCAAGGAACAATAGGAACTGGTAATGGCTGATATAATCCTGTATTTTTTTTGTTCCCCTTGGACAACTGACAAGTGCAACATCTTTCCAAGATACTGATCACATTGAGTTTCATGTGCAGCCAATAATAACAATCATCCACAAGAGCAAGTATTTTGTCACGTCCCAACTGACCATTCCAACCTCCTAAATGCAATTCACGAACAACATGTTCTCTCATGGATGTGGCAGGAAGGTAAAGTCTTGTGTCTCT
This sequence comes from Sextonia rubra, assembly GCA_037013555.1. Classification (NCBI taxonomy): domain Eukaryota; kingdom Viridiplantae; phylum Streptophyta; class Magnoliopsida; order Laurales; family Lauraceae; genus Sextonia; species Sextonia rubra. Next base: position 18,154,947 of record JASUAD010000011.1, read on the forward strand.
GAATAAAAAACCATCACGTATGCTGTAATGCGGATGTTTGTCCAGTTCACCATTGAGAAGTTTTGAATAAACAACACCAAAATCTGTTTGTAGCACACTCTTGTTTCACTTGCTCAAATCTAGGAACGGTGACTATCATAGTAGTAAAAAGGTGTTTCGGACGACTTAATGCATCAGCCACGAGATTCTCTTTGCCTGTTTTATGTCGAAGGCTAAAGGTAAACTGCTGAAGAAAGGCACTCCATTTAACACGACGATCAGTTATATATTGCTAAGAATTAAGATATTTTAAAGCTTCATGATCTGAATAAAGGACAATCGTTCCCACTAATTAAGGTTGCCAATGTCACAATGCTTGCACAACTGCGTAAAATTCCAAATCATTCGTAGAGTATTTGCTTTTGGCATCGGGAAGCTTTTCAATGAAAAATGCTGAAACCCAAAAAAATCACAGAGTTGCTCATGAAGGTGCACTTCTTTAAATTGATATAGAACCGTTTTTTGCGGAGAAGTTGAAATATACTCCATAAATAATCAAGATGCTCCTCTCGTAATTTGCTATAAACCAAGATATCGTCAAAGTAGACAATCACGAACTTTCCAATAAAAGGTTTCAACAATTGGTTCATAACACACATGAAAAAAGTGCTTGAAGCATTAGACAGTCTAAAAGGCATAATTAACCATTCATAAAGGCCATCTGTGGTCTTGAAAGCGGTTTTCCATTCATCACCTGGCCTAATTCTGATTTGATGTTAGCCACTGCGAAGATCAATCTTTGAAAAGATGGAAGCATTAGGTATAAGATCAAGCATATCATCAAACCGGGGGATAGGGAAGCGATATTTTAGTGTGATTTTATTGACTGCACAACTATCCACGCACATATGCCAACTTCCATCCTTCTTTGGGGTAAGGAGAGTGGGTCCTGCACATGGACTTAAGCTTTTCCAAATATATCTTCGTTGTAATAAATCATCCACTTGCTTTTGGAGTTCAGCATATTCAGGCGGGCTCATCCGATAAGTACGCAAATTAGGAAGAAATGCTCTAAGAAGCAAATCAATGGCATTTCAAATCTCTCGCATGAGTGCCAATTCCTATGGAAGCTCATTAGGAATTAAATCAGAAAAATCATGAAGTAATGGGGTTTTCTCTTGGGGAATTGATGGCCTTGAATGTTCATTGGAATCTAGGACTTGTTTAGCCACCAAAGCATACATCACACCTTGTTCTTTACTTTCAACTTCAAATTTGCGCATAATAAGGATGTGGGGAGATGCTGGAGTTGCGTTTGATGGCGAAAATGCAATAGTTAGGAGTCGCAATTGCATTCGTTTGCCATTTCATGTAAAAGATTAAGTACTATTCTCATGATCAGTGATGACTTTAAGGCAATGAAGCCAGGGGCGACCAAGTAAGATGTGGGCAACATTCATAGGATTAACATCACACTTGATAGTGTCTTCATAAGAACCAAGTTTGATTGGAACAATGCACTATCGTCGGACTGGAAGGGCATAATCATTAACCCATGCAACTTTGTAAGGCTACAAATGCTTTGTAGTTGTCAAGTGCAACTTATCAACCGCTTCTTTGGAGATAACATTCATAGCCCTACCACCGTCAATGATGACATCACATTGGTTACCTTTGCAAATAACTCGAGTTCGAAAGATAGGAGCTAAATTCTCATCATCATCTACTTCTGCACTGTCTGCAACTAAAAGGCAACAATGAAGGAAAAGCAAGGGACCATAGTCAACAGGGTCTAAAACTTTAACCTGTTGTTCAAACTAAGGTTGTGGAACCCAATCAGGCGATTCCATCTCAATGTGCTCATCATCTGTCCCACCTTCACAATGCAAATTCATGTGAGGACATTCTTTAAAATAATGCCCGCGTTGCTTGTAAGAATGACATAAAAATCCCACTTTTCTGTTTGGGCTGGTGCTCGAAGATTGTTCTGATTTGGTTGCTATTTTTTAATTTGTTAAGGATGTACCTATCCCGGAGGAGTTTGTGGCTGTTGCTTAAATTTGTTGTGATCCACATAGCGTCGGAGAGAGGACGATTCCGCCAGCAAACATAAAATTTCTGATAACCTCCTTAACATGTAGATACAATTTGATTATCAAGGACATCAACAATCTCATCAGTAGATGGAAGATTAACAGGAAGTGAAATAAGCTGCTCTCCATGATCTCCCTCATTATCATGACAGCGGTAGAGAGTAAAATCCTTTACATTGAATGAAGAATTGACGCCTAAATTAGGAGGAATGTCAACAACATAGGCGTTGAGCTAATCTTTGCAGAATTTTGAATGGACCAGAGCTATGAGGGTGTATCTTCTTTTTTACTCCAAGAGGTAAGAGGTAATCTTTCAGGTCGAATACACACCATAACCATATCTCCTTCATTATACTCAACAAATCGACAATGTCTATCAGCTTGCTTTTTGTAAACATTGTTGCTTGCAGAAATATAGCGACTTACTTCATTATGCACTTGTTGTATGTGTTGGAAGAAATGTTCAACATCTACACTAACTTGTGCATCGACCGGCAAAAGCACGAGATCAATAAGGAGTTGTGGACGAATTGCTGTAACAGCTTCAAACGGTGAAGTGCCAGTTGACCGATTGACAGACTTATTATATTCAAATTTTGCCATTGGTAGCATTTGATGCTAGTTTGTAAGACATTCACACACAAGATAGCGTAACAACTATCCAAGACTTTTGTTTACCACTTCTGTTTGTCCATCAGATTGAAGATGATAAGCAGTGGAAAAGTTAAGCTTGCTATTGGACGGCATCGACAAGGTCTTCCAGAAATAACTTATAAACTTCGTGTCTCGATAAAAAACAATAGTCTTTGGAAGACCATGTAGTCGAACAACTTCTTTGAAGAATAACTTGATCAGCTTGTAAGCATCAGTAGTGGCAGTACAAGGTATTAAGTGCGCCAGTTTTGAAAAACGATCAACAACGGCAAAGATAGAATCAACCCTTCTAGCAATCGTGGGTAAAGCTGTCACAAAGTCCATGCTAATATCTTTTCAATGAGTGTGGGGAACAAGCAAAGGTTGAAAGAAGCTAGTACTCTTCTTGTTTCCTTTAGCGAGCTAACATGTTCTACATCTTTCACAAATATGAATCATAATAGTCTTCATGCGAGACAAATAATATCAGTCGCTGACAAGAGCAAGCATTTTGTTGCAGCCCAATTATCTGCTACATCCTCCTACATGCAACTCTCTCACAACATAGTCACGAAGAGAAATAACTCGAAGACAGAGGTACATACCTTTTAATAAGAAAACAATCAAGAAGATTATAATGAAGATGCTGAATATTATCACCATTGATGAAATTAGCATAAATAGAGCCAAAGTCTTTGTCAGTTGCATAGTCTTGTTTAATTTGCTTAAAACCTAGCACATTAACAGACATGGTGGTCAAAAGATGCTTCTGCCGACTTAATGCATCCGCAATCATGTTATCATTTCTTACTTTATGTCGAATGCCGAATTTGAACTTTGTATATATGCACTCCACTTAGCATGGTTAGCACTAAGCATCTGTTGGGAGTGTAGATGTTGCAAAGCATCGTTGTCATAATAGAGCACAAATTCATCAGCAATCAAATATAATGCCTCCAGTAACAAAGCGTTTGGACAAAAGCATAAAATTTCAAATCATAGGCAAAATACTTTTGCTTCGCATAAAAAAATTTCTCATTGAAGAATGCAACTAGATGTCCTTGGCTAAAAACACTGCCAATGCCTACATTTGAGGCATCACAAGCAATTTCAAAGAGCTTGTTAAAATCAAGAACCTGTAAAACATGCACTTCAGTAATCTTTTGCTTGATCTTTTCAAAAGTTTTGGTGGCTACACTGGTCCATTTGAATTCACCTTTTCTCATACAGTCAGTAAAAGGAGTCATAATAGTACTAAAGTTTTTGATAAACCTTTTAAAAAAATTGGCAAGACCATGAAAACTGCGAACTTTAGTAAGGGTCGTAGGAATAGGCCAATCGAGAATTGCTCTCACCTTTTCAGAATTCATTTTAATACATTATGCAGACACAACATATCCCAAGAAAACAACAGAATCACTCATGCAGGTATATTTCTTGAGATTAATGTAGAAACACTCCCGGCGAAAAAAGTGACAAACTTCATCCAAGTGCTGAAGGTGGTATTCTTTCGTTTTGCTGTAAAATAGGATATCATTGAAGTAAACGACAACAAATTTCCCAATATAAGGCTGCAATAATAGTTTCATAACCCGCATAAAAGTACTAGGAGCACTGGTTAAACCAAATGGCATAACCATCCATTTATAAAGACCATCCTTGATTTTAAAAGTAGTTTTCCATTCATCACCTGGTCTTATGCGGATTTGATGATAACCACGCCGCAGATGAAGTTTTGAAAAAATGCATGTACCAATCATCATATCTAGCATATCATCCTATCGAGGGATCAGGAAATGATATTTTACCATAATTTTGTTGATTGCACGACTGTCTACACATATTCACCAGCTTTCGTCTTTCTTTGGAGTGAAAAGTGCTGGAATGCCACAAGTATTAAGACTTTCCCTAATATAACCTTTCATAAGTAGATCATTAACTTGCCTTTTTAACTCGGCATATTCTGCTGGACTCATCCGATATGCAGGTAAGTTTGGTAATGACGCTCATAGAATAAGATCAATGGTATGTTGAATGTCTCTTAACGGGGGTAGTTCCTTTGGCAATTCATTGGGAACTAAATCAGCAAACTTCTTCAATAGTAGCTTCACTTCCTGTGGAATGAATATGGCTGGAAGTCATCGGCAACTTGCTTGGTAATTAAGACACACATGACACCTTGCTCTTTGCTTTCATCTTCAAATCTTAGCACAGTTAAAATATGAGATATAGGAGAAGAGTTTGCAGGAGAAGATGTTAAGTGATATTGGTAGAGTCTGCAAAGGACGCAACATGCTTCCACCTTTCCAAGTATAGGCGTTGTTTTCATGATTTATGATGACTTTAAGTTCTTGTAACCAAGGTCATCTAAAAAGGATATATGTATCGTTCACTGGGATGACGTCACATCTAATAGTATCCTCATATTTGCCAATCTTAAAAGAAATGAAGCATTGCTAATGAAAAGAAATGGAATAATCGTCAATGCATGCAACTTTACAAGGTCGCAGATGCTTCACTGTGGGTAGTTTTAAGTTTATTGACTACCTCTTGAGAAATGACATTCAATGCACTGCCACCATCAATAATCACATTGCATAACTTGCCCATGCAATTGACTTGGGACAGAAAAATAGAAGCCTGATTCCATTCTTCTTCTTCCTCTTTTACATTTGCGATTAGTAGGTGACGATTAAGAAAGGGCAGTGGAATGCCATTATCAGTGTCTGCATAATCGAACTGATCTGCCGGATTTTCATAAGGAGGATCTGTGTCAACTTGCTCCGTTTCTACATGCTCATCATGTTGGACATTACTATCAGGCTCATTGGAACTGTATAAATTCCTATGCGGGAACTCAGTTGCATAATGTCCTCGTTGCCTGAAAGCATGACAAACGATATCCCTTCTATCTATTCTTCCATGAGCATGATTATCATTCAGATTCTGTGAAAACCGCTGATTTTGTTGGGGAATAACCTGTCTTTGCTGAATACTGGGCTGAGGATTCTGAGGTGCATGCTGGGCTAGTCGCTGAGGAGGAAGACTATAACCTTTCACTTAATTGCGATTATAGGGAGGGTCAGGGCAACGTCTTATGGAAGACTCCGCCGCTTGAAAAGCATTGCGTTTCCACAACAGAATTTCATGCTATGCTTTCCGAGCTTTATTGAAGATTTCATCAACTGTGCTACAGTCAAACATTATTATCTCTCGTTTGATGTTGGCACGTAAGTTATCTCTGTATTTGGTGATAGTCAGATGGTCATCTGTCTTCAAGTTACAGCGAGCAATGTATTCGCGAAACTTGTTTGTGTATTCTTTCACTGTCAAGGTGCCTTGCTGAACACTTGGATACTCTTGGTTGAGTGTATCCATATAATCAGAAGGTAGAAAATTGCTTTTGAATCTATCTTTCATGTTATTCCATCGAATAATAGGCTGACCCACTGCAAGTTCACTATTTGCAACACCATACCACCAAATTCAAGTAGGACCCTTGAGTTTAACCTTGGAAAAGGCTATTCGTTGTTTATCATTCATAAAGCAAAATAATCTTCCAGAGAATTAAGCCAATCAATAAAAATTTTTTGACTAGCATCACCACTAAAGTCAGCAATATCAATTTTGACTTTTCATGTAATGTCATCAAGTGGAGATACAATAAGGGGACCTTGGGGTCTTGTTCAGCCAAGAGGCATTGCATAAACTTGTGAATGGATTCTTGATTCTTAGGTTTTTCTAGTTCGACAGGTGTGTACACTAGAGATGTATTGGATGACCCTTCTTGACTGACAAATTGCTTATTTTGTAATTCAACAATGGTAGTTTCTGTAATTTTTAGACGTCCCGTAATATCTTCCAATTCTTGACTTAATTTAAGTATGGTTTCATCTCTTTGTCTGTCTGTCATCCAATGTTGGAAATCGTCACCCTTTCTAGGCATGGTGACTTTTCTTTTTTTTTTTTTTTAAGAGAAAGAAGTGGAGTTGGATCGAGTTGGACTTGACAGTCAGCTCCAACAGATTAGGCTCAAAACTAAAATGAATAAATGGCCACCTGCAAAGAGGCCCATTTGGTGTCCTCGAGATTTGTGTAGAAAGAGAAATAAAGGAAAGGTTAGTGTGCTTCGACTAAATACTTACTTTAAAAAGAGAGATGAGCATTTAATTGCATATAAAAGTGAGAGTAATAGGAGTCAGATAGACTTTTTTCTAGTTAGAAAACAGGACCGATTGGCTTGTAAAGATTGTAAGATTATCCCAAGAGAGAGTTTGACTACGCAACATAGGCTTGGAGTTTTAGATATTTGCATTAGAAGTAAAAAGAGAGCAGTAGTAAACAAAATGGACCCTATAACAAGGTGGAGAGATTTGAAGGGGAAAAAGCAAATATATTTAAGGACAAAATGATTGAGAAAGGAGAATGAAATATTGAAGGAGAAACTACAGTAATGTGGAATCAAATGGCTAATTGCATTAGGAATGTTGCAAAGGAGGTACTTGGAAAATCAAAAGGGAAGAGACATATTAATAAAGAAACATGATGGTGGAGTATGGAGGTTCAGGAAGTAATTCGACAAAAAAAACATTGCTACAATGTTTAGCAGGGAACTAAGAGTATAGAAAATTTTGAGTTGTATAAGAAGGCAAAGAAAGAAGCGAAGAAAGTAGTAAGTAGTGCAAAGTTCAAAGCATACGATGACCTCTATAATAGGTTGGGAACAAGAGAAGGAGAAAAGGATATTTTTAAGCTTGCAAAAATAAGAGAAAAGAAAAGTAGGAACTTAAATCATGTCAAATGTATCAAGGACAATGAGGAAAATATTTTGGTGAAGGACAACGATATTAAAGAAAGGTGGAAAGAATATTTTAGTAAACTTTTAAATGAAGAATATTTGGGCGATACAAGAGTGGAGGAGGATACTTCATTACAAGAGTATACTTTTCTCCGTAGAATTAGAGGAGTGGAAGTGAAGGAAGCATTGAAGCGAATGAAGACAGGAAAGGCAACAGACCCAGATGGTATTCCGATAAAGGTATGGAAATGCTTAGGAGAGGTTGGAGTAAGTTGGTTATGTAGACTATTCAATAAGATACTTGTGACAAAGAAAATGCCGGATGAATGGAAAAGAAGCATTGTAGTACCTATATATAAGAATAAAGGAGATATACAAAATTGTACAAACTATCAAGGGATTAAACTTATGAGTCACACTATGAAGTTATGAGAGAGAATAATAGAGCAGAGACTGAGAAAAAAGACTAAGATTTCGGAAAATCAATTTGGCTTTATGCCAGGGAGATCAACTATGGAAGCTATCTTTTCACTTAGGCAATTAATGGAAAAATACCGAGCAAAGAGGAAAAATCTACATATGGTCTTTATCGATTTGGAAAAAGCCTATGATAGGGTACCGAGGAATTTAATTTGGTGGGTCTTAAAGAAAAGGAATGTCCCAAGAGGTTACATTGAAATTTTAAAGAATATGTACAAAGATGCAATAACAAATGTGAAAACCACATGTGGAGAAACGGGTGGATTTTCCGTGACTATAGGCTTACATCAGGGATCATCCTTAAGCCCTTATCTCTTTGCATTAATTATGGATGAGTTAACTGTGCATATTCAAGAAGAAGTACCATGGTGTATGTTGTTCGCAAATGATATAGTATTGGTGGATGAATCAAGAGAGGGTGTAAATGCAAAGCTTGAGAGATGGCAGAGGGCATTAGAATCTAGAGGCTTTAAAATAAGTCGTACAAAGACAGAATATATGGATTGTAATTTCAGTGGACATATACAAAGTGTTGAAACCACTGTCAAAATTGAAACCCATGAGATACCACGTAAAGATTCTTTTCGGTACCTAGGCTCGATGATTAGTAAGGATAGGGAGATTGACGAAGATGTGGAGCATAGGATAAGAGTAAGGAAAGACAGAATATATGGATTGCAATTTCAGTGGACATATACAAAGTGTTGAAACCACTGTCAAAATTAAAACCCATGAGATACCACGTAAAGATTCTTCTCGATACCTAGGCTCGATGATTAGTAAGGATAGAGAGATTGACGAAGATGTGGAGCATAGGATAAGAGCCGGATGGCTGAAGTGGAGACTAGCTTCGAGAGTACTTTGTGATAAACAAATGCCAACAAAATTGAAGGGAAAATTTTACAGGACAGTAGTTAGACCAGCTATGACATATGGAGCAGAATGGTGGCCAATTAAGAAGATACATATTCATAAAATGGATGTAGCGGAAATGAGAATGCTTAGGTGGATGTGTGGTAAAACTAGGAAAGATAAAATTAGAAATGAGCGCTTTCGAGAACATTTAGGGGTAGCACCAATAGGAGATAAGATTAGAGAAACTCGTTTAAGATGGTTTGAGCATGTTGAGCGTAGGCCAATAATGGCACCGGTGAGAAAAAGTTTGGATATACAGGTGGAGGGTCAATCAAGAGGTAGGGGTAGGCCGAAGAAAATATGGATGGAAGTCATTAATTTAGATTTGAAGAAGTTGCACTTATCGAAAGATTTAGCTCAAAATAGAATGGAATGGAGAAATAGAATTCATGTAGCTGACCCCAACATGGTTGGGATAAGGCTTTGATGATGATGATGATGATGATGAGTGTGCTTCGACTCTTACTTGGAGGGAAGAGGCTTTGTTTGGAGGCTTATTGCAGGAAGCAATCATAGTGGATGCGATGCGGGTGATCCAACAGTGATTGAAGCACGATAAGCACTACTCCTGCTCTGTGATGAGGAGGGCTAGGCGGCGTCAGTGCACAATACATCTTCTGACACTGATCTCCTTCCTTTTTTTTTTTTTTTGAGTGGACTTTGGCGATAGAAGTCGAAGGGGTAGGCCGTGTTTGGGAGTGGCTATGGCCAAAAATGGGATCGGGACTATGATACCCGGATACTCCAAATGCCCTGTGGTATCCGTACCGATACGATACGATACGGATACAGGTACGGGATACGGCAAGATACGGCTTGGATACGGCCCCCAATTTTAGGATACGGCTATGCAATGTTTTTTATCCAAAATTATGACAGATTTTGTCCATTTTAACCAATTTCCTCCTAAATGAGCCCTCTTTCAGTTTGATCAAAATGAAAGCAAAAAAGAAGGAGAAGAGGAGGAGGAGAAGGTAGTAACGAGGAAGAAGATAACTAAACTGACAGGGGCTATTGCTTTTGTTTTGACGGGTTGCTTCTTCAACTAGGTAGTAGACCACTATGTTGTTTTCTGTTTTTGTTGCTGCTTTAAGCTTTTAGCTTTAGGTGTCATGTATGCCTCCTCTTTTTCTTATTCATTCTTCTTCTTTTTCTTTTTCGTTCGATGATGCCCCGGAGATGCAAAAGGGGCAAAAGAAACCGTTGTATTTTATTAATGAGAACGGGCCCGTTGGGTTTTTTTTATTTCTTTCCATTTTAATGTTGAGCTATTAGGCCCAAGACACTAGGCCCACTTTTCTTTTTTTCTTTTCTTTTATTTTACTTCTATGTTAAGATACTGTCAGGCCCACCTCATTAAAAATTTGATCAACACAGTGGGCCTCTTAATATTTGTGTACTACGATAAGTATTTATATGTATATATTTTTTGGAATGCCGTACCCGTATCCGTATCCTAAAATTTTCGAGTCGGTGTATCGAACCCTCGTTCCCCGTGTCCGTATCCATACCTGTGTCCGTATCTGGGCATCATAGGATCGGGATGGTTGGGGATGAAGGGTGGTGCTAGGGTAGGGCTGATTTGAGGCTCCTGTAATTGGGTTAGAGACGGGAAGGGGTTTGGGAGTGGTTTTGTGGCGCAGCCCTGGATCTTGGATCGATTGTAGAACAATCTCCCGAAGGATTGTTCGAATCCAAAGAAGGATTCCCAAGCACAATGAAACTCACGAGCACAATTAGAGAGAGAAAATCTCTTGAACTGAAATTATATTGATAAAAGCATGCCTTTACAATGATGAACTGCTCTTTATATAGGAGAGATTAATTCTAAAATAGAAGGCCTAATTGTACACAGACATAAACTACTAAAAATAAAAATAGGAAGTAAAGAAAGATAAAAAAGGATAGGGATCCTTGAAGAAGCCAAGGATCAATCGGATGTCTTTCGGACCTGTGATCTGGGCCGGACTTGGGTTCGGCCTGCATCAGCTCTCCCCGGCTTGGAAAAACTCGACTTCGGCGAGTTGAGCGCTTGATATCTTTTATAAAGATCAGGATTGATGCGCTGGAAGTCAGTAGCTGTAATCCATGTAGCATCAGAGAGAGGACGATTCCGCCAGCGTACATAAAACTTCTGATAACCTCCGTGACGTGTAAAAACAATTTGATCATCAAGGACATTAATAATTTCATCAAGAGGTGGAGAATTAACTAGTAAAGAAATAAGCTGCTCTTCATTTTCTCCTTCAGTATTATGGCCACGATAGAGAGTAAGATCCTCGACATTGAATGAAGAACTGACGCCTGAATCAATAGGGATATCAAGAATATAGGCGTTGGGATTAATCTTTCGGAGAATCTTGAAAGGACCTGAGTTACGAGGATGTAATTTCTTGTTAGCTCCAGGTGGCAATCTCTCAGGTCGAATACGCACCATAACCATATCGCCTGCATTAAATTCAACAAAGCGATGATGTTTGTCAACTTGCTGCTTATAAACATCATTGCTGGCCGATAAATGACGACGTACTTCATTATGGACTTGCTGCATGTGTTGGAAGAAATTTTCAGCATCAGCACTCACTCTGGCATCAACTGGTAATGGAACAAGATCAACAGGGAGTCGTGGACGAACGCCTGTAACAGCCTCAAAGGGTGAAAGTCCAGTTGATCTGTTGACAGAATTATTGTTAAGTAAATTCTGCCATAGGGAGCACTTGATCCCAGTTTGTAATTCGGTCAGGTACAAGACAACGTAACAATTGTCCAAGACTTCGGTTTACCAGCTCTGTTTGTCCATCAGATTGAGGGTGATAAGCAGTAGAGAAATTAAGCTTGGTGTTAGACAGCATCCCTAATGTCTTCCAGAAGTAGCTCATAAACTTCGTATCTCGATCAGAAACAATAGTCTTTGGAAACCCATGTAGCCGAACAATTTCTTTGAAGAATAATTTGGCTACCTTATAAGCATCAGCAGTTGCAGTGCAAGGAATGAAGTGTGCCATCTTTAAAAAGCAATCAACAACAACGAAGATGGAATCAACCTTTCTAGCAGTCGTGGGTAAACCAAGCACAAAATCCATGCTAATGTCTTCCCAAGGAGTATGCGGAACAGGCAAAGGCTGATATAATCCAGCGTTCTTCTTGTTTCCTTTGTCAATCTGGCAAGTTCGGCATCTCTCACAAATATGAATCACATTGGTTTTCATGCGAGGCCAATAATATCTGTCGCTGACAAGAGCAAGTGTTTTGTCGCGACCCAAATGTCCGCTCTCGCACAATATATTCACGAATAGAAGTGGCTGGAAGACAGAGTTGCGTACCTTTGAATAGGAAGCCATCATGAAGACTATAATGAGGATGTTGAATATGACTACCATTAAAGAGATCCACATAAATAGAACCAAAATCTTTGTCGGCTGCATAATCTTGTTTGATTTGCTCAAAACCAAGCACATTAATAGACATGGCAGTCAAAAGATGTTTTCTCCGGCTTAATGCATCCGCAATCAGGTTATCCTTTCCAGCTTTATGACGAATGCTAAATTTGAATTCTTGTATATATGCACTCCATTTAGCTCGGTTAGCGCTGATCTTTTGCTGAGAGTGTAGATGTTGTAGAGCATCATTATCAGAATAAAGTACAAACTCATTACCAATCAAATAATGTCTCCAATGACAAAGTGTTTGGACAAGTGCATAGAATTCTAAATCATAGGTAGTATACTTTCGCTTGGCATCAGAAAGCTTCTCACTGAAGAATGCAATAGGATGTCCCTCCTGGCTAAGGACACTGCCAATACCAACATTTGAGGCATCGCAAGCAATTTCAAATAGCTTGCTAAAATCGGGAACCTGTAGAATGGGTGCTTCAGTAATCTTGTGCTTGATCTTCTCAAAAGCCCTGGTGGCTGCATTGGTCCACTTGAAGTCACCTTTCCTCATACAATCCGTAATAGGAGCCATAATAGTACTGAAGTTTCTGATAAACCTTTTGTAAAAATTGGCAAGACCATGAAAACTGCGAACTTCAGTAAGGGTAGTAGGAATTGGCCAATCAAGAATAGCGCTTACTTTTGCAGGATCCATCTTAATTCCTTGTGCAGATACTACATATCCCAAGAAAACAACAGAATCACTTATGAAAGTGCATTTCTTGAGATTGATATAGAAACGCTCCCGGCAGAGAAATTGGCAGACTTTATCTAAATGCTGAAGGTGATCTTCTGTTGACTTGCTGTAAATAAAAATATCGTCGAAATAAACGACAACAAATTTTCCAATATAAGGCTGCAATAATTGTGTCATAACCCGCATAAAAGTACTAGGAACATTGGTTAAACCGAAAAGCATAACCATCCATTCAAAGAGACCATCTTTTGTTTTAAAGGCAATTTTCCATTCATCTCCTCGTCTTATGCGAATTTGATGATATCCGCTCCGCAGGTCAATTTTGGAAAATATACATGCACCAGTCATCATATTTAACATATCATCCAAATGAGGGATAGGGAAGCGATATTTTACCGTGATTTTGTTGATCGCACGGCTATCTACACACATTCGCCAACTTCCGTCCTTCTTCGAAGTGAGAAGTGCTGGAACACCACATGGACTGAGACTTTCCTTTATATAACCTTTCTGAAGCAAATCATCAACTTGCCTTTTTAACTCTGCATGTTCTGCTGGACTCATCCGATAAGCAAGTTAGGCAAAGAAGCTCCGGGAACAAGATCAATAGCATGCTGAATGTTCCTTAGTGGATGTAGTTCCTTGGGTAACTCATTAGGAACTAAGTCGGCAAATTTATCCAATAATGGCTTCACTTCCTTGGGAATAGCAGGAGAATCATCAGCAACTTGCTTAGTAACTAAGGCATACATGACACCTTGCTCTTTGCTTTCAACTTCAAATTTCCGCATGGTTAAAACATGCGATGTAGGAGAAGTTGCGGCGGTGGCGGGAGAAGAGGTAGGAGAGGATGGCGGAGTTTGCAATGGACGCAGCATGATACGTCTACCTTTCCAATTGAAAGCATAGGTATTGTGTTCATGATCTGTGATCACTTTAAGCTTCTGTAACCATGGCCGCCCAAAAAGAATATGTGTAACGTTCATTGGTATGACGTCACAGAGAAGAGTATCCTCATAATTGCCAATCTTAAAAGGCACACAGCATTGCTGACGAACAGGAATGGAAGAATTATCAACCCATGCAACTTTATATGGCCTTGGATGCTTTACCGTGGATAGTTAAAGCTTATCAACTGCTTCTTGGGAAATAACATTTATAGCACTTCCACCATCAATAATCATATTACATGCTCTGCCCATACATCTGACACGAGACCGAAAAATAGAAGCATGATTCCAATCTTCTTCCTCTTTAGCATCTGCTACTAGTAAACAACGATCTAGAAAAAGAAGTGGAATACCATCATCAGCGTCTGCATAATCTATCTGATCTGCTTGATCTTCATAAGGAGGATCTATATCAGCTTGCCCTGATTCGACATGCTCATCATGCTGAGTATCAATATCAGGCTCATTGGAAGTATATAAATTGCGATGAGGGCATTCATTGGCATAATGTCCTCGTTGCTTACAGGCATGACAAACAATATCCATTCGGTCTGTTCTTCCAAAAGCACGATTATCAGGCGGGTTCTGTGAAAACCTCTGATTCTGTTGGGGATTCATGTGTCTTTGATACATCCCTGGCCGAGGATTCTGAGGAGTATGTTGAACTTGACGCTGAGGAGGAGGCTTATAAACTGTTGCTTGATTGCGATTATAAGTAGGATCAGGACCTGGAGGAGGAAGATTTGGCCGAAAAGTGGGATTTTGCAAGGTCTGGGGGTTCTCGGTGGCGGATCGGGGTTACGAGCAGGGGGTTTGAAGAAAATTTCTGGGTGTTGCGGCAAGGTTGGCCAGTGGGATATGGGGTTTCGGTAGTGGAACAGGGTGAGGGTTACTGATGGGGGGGATTAGGGTTTCGGCTTGGTGCGCGGAGTTAGGGATTTGGTACGGAAGGGTTCTGGCGAATGGGTTTTAACAGAGGCATGGGATTAGGGTTTCGGCTTGGTGCGGGGATTAGGGTTTTAACAGAGGCGGGGGTTAGGGGTTGTGGATTTAGAAAGGGACAGGGAGATGGTGTTAGCAGGATGGTCGGCAGTATAGGATTGGGTTTGTCCGAAGAGGATTTGGGCTGCTGTAGTGCTTCGGTGTTGGCGGTGGAGAGGGTAACCGGTAAGCAGAGTAGATGGATGGATGAATTCCGGAAACGACAGAGGCTTCTGGCGACCGGATCTGGTCTCTGATACCAATCTGGCGCAGCCCTGGATCTTGGATCGATTGTAGAACAATCTCCCGAAGGATTGTTCGAATCCAAAGAAGGATTCCCAAGCACAATGAAACTCACGAGCACAACTAGAGAGAGAAAATCTCTTGAACTGAAATTATATTGATAAAAGCATGCCCTTACAATGACAAACTGCTCTTTATATAGCAGAGATTAATTCTAAAATAGGAGGCCTAATTGTACACAGACATAAACTACTAAAAATAAAAATAGGAAGTAAATAAAGATAAAGAAGGATAGGGATCCTTGAAGAAGCCAAGGATCAATCGGATGTCCTTCGGGCCTGTGATCTGGGCCGGACTTGGGTTCGGCCTGCATCATTTTGGTCTTGGAATCATGATGAGAAGGGGAGTTGGGTTTCGATTTTTAAGGATCGATGGGTTCATTTGCGGACGAGACTTGGGTTTTGGTTGCGAGAGATAGAGATGTTGAGGGATGGTGGAAGATGTTTTTTTTTTTTTTTTTTTTTTGGTTGGGGTTGGTGCTCTGTGACCACAACCGAATGGGTCAGTTGGGGTAATGTTTCAATGGAGATGAGAGTTTCATGGGTTGAGGATGTGGGAGGGGTTCTGTTCGGTGGTCTTGGGGCTGCTAGGGTCTTCGGTGGTGGTGGAAAGGATTACCGGTGAATAGTGGATGGAATAATGAATTCTGGGAAAGACAAATATCTCTCGGTGACTGGATCTGGGCTTTGATACCAATCTAGCGCAACCCTGGATCTTCAATCGAGCGTAGAACAATCTCCCAAAGGATTGTTCGAATCCAAAGTTGGATTCATGCCCTAACGCGCACCAACACTCACGATAAGCACAAAGATAGAGAAAACTCTAATAATTTTAATTGAATTAAGCATATCTATTACAGTGAATGGGTCCTTATATAGGAAGGGCTATTGCTAAACTAGGAAAAAGTAATCCTAAATAATCCTAGCTTATTAAATTAAATCAAGTCTTAATCTCAACCAATAGGAAATAACTAATTAATTACTATCTAACTAAGGATAGGGATCCTTCAGGAGGTCAACGATCAAGTGGGACCCATCATTGTCCGTGGGCCTGTGATATGGGCTGAATTTAGATCAGCTTGCATCACTGGTAAAAGAAAGTTTGGCTATGTAAGTTAATGACCCACCAACGTGAAGGGGTAGGCCGATGAAGACATTGATGGAGGTAGTGACAATGGACCTGAAGAAGCTTAACTTATTTAAGGATTTGGCTCAAGATAGGTCGAAATGAAGAAAAAAAATTTATGTAGCCGACCCTTACGTAGTTGGGACAAGACTTTGATGATGATGATGTGAAAATAATGCTCAACAACTAAGCATACAACCCATGTTCAAATAGGTCAGTTCGAGAACAAAGGTCTGTGAATTGAGACCCAATCCAAATACAAACCATTCACTGAACTAGGCAAACCTGGCCCTGAGCCACATAAGTGTTGGTCAGGATTTCCCTGACTAGCATTCGACATATGAGCTGCATGTCAAAATGCAAGTTGCTAAATAGGTCATAAGCATATTAGGTTTGAAGGTAAATTTAAAGAATTTCCACTTCACATCGCAAAATTTGTCTAGTTGGGAGAGTTTGTAGGTTGATACCCAACACAATTTGACTAAAGGTCAAACCCCACAAGGAGGAGCAGTTGGATCTTCTTTGTGTCATTGAAATGAGAAATGGAGGATTAGTCATCAGTCATCTTAACTTCGTAAATGATTTTATGTTGTTACATGAGAATAATGTCTAAGACTGCATTGTTAAAGTTGTCCTTACATCCTTGGAAGTTGACAAAGGATTGAAGGTGCTTTAAGCTCGTTTGTGGGTTTGAGCTCAAAGGAAAATCTGTTTTCCCTACTTGTTGCTAAAGAGGGCTTCAGCTCCATTCCTTTTGATTTTTATAGGCCTTCCTCCCAGTGCCAAGCCTAGGTCTAACTCCATATGATCAAGTGATCAAAATGTGAGAAAGAACTATCCACTTGGAAGATACACTATAACTCTTTGGGACGCTGCATCACTCCTATCAACACATACCTCTATAATATGCTGTTGTTTAGGATGCCAGTTTCACTGACCAGGAAGCTAGAAAAAGTTAAATGTAAGTTCCATTGGGTGACAGTGAAATCGAAGTTGTATGGGATAAAGAGTGCAACGGTCACAAAGGCCAAAAGCAAAGGTTACCTAGGGGTTTCCACATCATAAGATATGAATCATGCTCTTTTAACCGAAATGTCAGGGGAGGGAGGTTTAGGAAGGAGAAGGCAACTTTATGGAGAAGGCCAGTGGTTAGTGAGAGGTGAGTGATAGAGGGTGAAATGGGGTAAGGTGCGGCAAATTCTTCCAACTATTGGGGTGTACCCCTAGTGTGGGGGAAGAGCCAAAAGTGTCATGGGAAGTACTTCCCAAAAACAAAAAAAAAAAATTGTAGTGGTTTTTTCAGTGGGATCTGAGAATCAAGTGTTATATTTGGATGATTTTTTACAGGGAGAGCTTCCTGTGTAGGGTTGTAAACCGGTCAGTTCTGGTCTGGGTCCATGGTGGACCCGGAACTAGAACCATTAGTAAAAGGATGGACCCAAAACCGGAACCGTTTCGGAACCAGTTTCCTGGATCTAAAACTAGAACCGAAACCATATATGGGGCGGGTTCGGGTCTATGTAGAAAATGCTTTAGAGAAAAAGTTAACTTTTAGGAAAAAATTTCAAAAATTAGGTTACTATGTCGAGTTTGGGGTCCACGGGTTAAAACCAAGGTGGAACCAGACCCGAAACCATTTAGGTCATAGGTCTAAAAAAAGGATCCAGACCTGGACCCATTTACTTATTGGTTTCTAAATAAGGACCCAAACACCGTTATTAACGGGTCCAAACCTTCAGGTAATCGGAAAATCAGGGACCCATGTAAAGGAGGCAGTAAGGAAATGGCACTTGTGTCTAAGAACTATGAGTCAGTTCTTGCATTCTTCCTTCTGGCAGGTTTTCAGCCATGCCCTTCCAAAAAGTTTTACTTCACCTTCCATCTCTCCTCCTGAGCGTAACAAGGTAGAAGCCAGGTTCCCACAGGGTCAAGGTGTTTTGCTAGCTAACAAATGAGAAAATAGCTACAATCTATATTAATCTACAATGACAATATTTCTTCACCCAGCATCTCTGATTAATGTCTATTGTGCTATGGAGGTAGCAATGTGTATCACCTTCTCCTTCATTGTCACTTTCCCGAGGAATTTGGCATTTTCAACAGAGTTTCAACTTAGGCTCTGCTTGTCAAAGTCGAGAAGTCATCGAACTGAGGCACTATGTGCATTGCATGTTCATCTCCAGAAGGCATATTTGTTGGATTCTAATTTATTGCTAGCCTCCTCTATTTGTAAGGAAAGGGATGATAAAAATGCTAAAGAAAATGAAGTGCAGCATTTAGTTGATTTTAGAGGCTATAGATGGTAGATGGGATGGTAGATGGGCTCATAAAAGAAGATTTTAGTGAAACTTTAAATTGGATAACATTTTCATTAATTGGTATGAACAGACATGGTTTGAAATTTCATCATCGACTCGTTTCCACTTAGTACTGGTTTGTACAAGTATGGGAGAAGGATAATTAAACAAAAAATCCCTAACCTGACCACGTTTTCAACAACTCAGCAAGTTCAACCTGCACAAGACCAGCACGGAGTAGCACAAAATTGGCATAAATTACTGATTGGTGCTGGAATGATAGGGAGTAGGGACTGTCACGGAGTGGTAATGACTAAGCCACACCAGTAACTCAACCAAAAACATACATAGAAATTCATTTACTCATTTTCCTAGGAGTAGAACTTTGAAGTGAATGGAACAAGTAACAGTATGGTATTAAATTCTTACACATCAATATGGATATTGGGAACTACAGGTACTATGAATATGGTGATGAACAACAAAAGATTGATGGTCAATGCTACATGAGAGTTATCAACATGAAAATAGAACCACAGTGGTTTACCAATTTGGGGGTCCTTTGTCCACTGGATTTTTGATGCAGGCCCAAAAGGGTTTAGGCCTAGCCAATTTAGGCCAAATCAAGCTCCAGGTCCCAAACCATTCACCAATTTGACTAGTTATTTCTTATAAAAGATACAAACCAGTGGGTTTTCTGCAAATTCCAGAAATTTAGATGCTTGAACTTGATCTGAATGCAACCCAGAACGAAACCCAACACAGGTCTTTGCAGCAGGCCCAACTCCATACAGTAGGTGTTCCAGGCACACAATTAAGTCGACTATGCTTCTGTGCACAGTAACCTTGCAAAAGGTCCACGTGGACACTTTCTGTTATTTCCCTCTATTCTTTTTTTAAGCAACATTTGGACTTTTGATTACTAGTAATTTAAGTTGAAGTTCTGATGGGGACACCAATCTCAGGTGTTCCCAGATCTACTGGAGGCAGCATCACAAGAAGAACAAAGCAGACGAAGCATATTTGTCTATGGTTCAGCCTTTCATGGGCTTAAAAAATTGATATCATGAAGATCCACCATTGGATTTGCTTTTTGAAGAAGATCCACTGTTGGATCTGTTTTCTGAAGCAGATCCACAGCTGGATTTGGCATCTAACTTGTTGAAGGCCTCCTACAGCACATGTATGGAAGACCCCACATCAGGAAGGTCCACAGGGGATGAGTTATCAGAGATTTATAAGAAGACTAAGGAAATGGGCCCGCCCGAGAAGAATAAAATTGAGGAACATGAAGGGGTCCAAGTCTGGGGGGCCACAACTTAACCCCAAAAGTATTTGGAATTGGGATTCTTGCAATTGCAAGACATCTTCCGAAGCTTTTATTATTTTTCTTTTTTTTATTTATTTTACGTTAAAACTTTTCTTTATTTCATCTTATGTAATGTCTTAATGAGTCATTAGTGAGATTACATATGAGCCAGATCTAAGCCATTCATTGGAGGGCTCTCGTTTGGTTTTCTCTTAATACTTGTTGTATCTCCTTTTGGAGATGAGGATTAGTGATGACTGAATGAAAGAAAATTCCATTGAAGCTCACTTGCAAGATCTTCATCTTCCTCACCAGGTATTGATGCAGCCCTGGATCCTTGATCGAAAACAAGATCAATTTTTCAAGGGATTAATCAAATCAGATAGATTAAGCAAGCCACTAGTGCACACTCAAGACAATGGAAAATACCCTAACTGAATAGAAAACTCTCAAAGACAACTTGATTAGTTGATAATAAGCATAAATCACAATAAAGCTTGTGAAACCCTGTATAGAGTAGACCTGGCAAATGGGTCGGGTTGACGAAATCCTGGTCAGGTCAACCTGAACCCGAATTTGTTGATTCTAACCCTAACTCGACTCGTTTTTAAAATGGGTTGAAAACCTTCAACCCGCACCCGTGGCAGGTCAACCCAACCAGACCCCGCCTGACCCGAATTTGATGCGGGTTAGGTCGAGATGACCCGACCTAACATATTTAATTCCCATTTTATATATGTTTTAACTCATTTTATGTGGCCCAATTTCATTTGTAAAGCTTTCCTTACGCTAGATTCGTTTAAAATGTTGCATTGAGTATGAATTTATAATTTATCAATTTTCAAGGTGTAAAAAATGGGAAATCTATAAATATTTTCTAACCCATTTATTGAGAATTTGAGATAATCCATTTTCAATTTTTGTTCAATCTTATAATTCCGTATTTGAGTATAAGACTCATCAACAATATTATATTTCATTCATATCAATATTTTAGAAGTAAATTTATATGCCAAAATAAAAATAAAAAAATACATATCAATATTTCAACTACAAAAATATTATATTTTCAAATAAAAAAATAAGTTTCACATTCTAAATATTAAAATTTTACATAACTCCTCCACAAAAGATTAAGAGTACATAGTTTATAGCCAACATGAATAAGAAAAGTCACATAAAAATTGAAAAGTCATGATAATTTAGTAAAATTTAAACGGGTCAAACAAGTTAGGGCGGGTTAGATGGGTCAACCCTAAACCAACTTGTTTTTATAAGGGTTGGTAAACCTTAACCCTAACCCAACTTGTATTTCAAACAGGTCGGGTTAGGCGGGTCAGGTCGGGCCTGGTTGGCTAGTCGGACTGGATTCTGCCAGCTCTTAGAGTAGAATAGTTCCTTTCGATTACTTGGCCACTAAAACTTTCCTAAACAACGTTTAAATAAAATAGAAACACATAATAGCAATCCTAATTAAATATTCCTAACTTAAAGACATCCATATAAATCAAACTACTTCATAAGACTCCTAAATAACTTAAATTTCCACAATTAGCAGATTGGTCTTGTCAAGCTTGCGGGGTAGGCCCATTGGCCTAGGACGAACCATGGGTCATGGGTTTGGCCTATTCCATCTCTTTCTTGTTCCTATCATTGTGGCATCTCAGATTTCCACCAAATCTAGATCTGGTTCATCCCACTGTTGGAATCCTAAATCTAGCCCCAAACCACAACCCAAACTCTAATACAAATCATCGAACCTTCTTCACTCCCATAACCAGCCCCTCCACATTTGCTGATCACCCATCACCATTATTGAGACCCTATATCTAGTTCATACAATACTAGATCTAGCCCCAAATCCATACTAGAACCCTAGATCCAGCCCAAATCATCCATCCAAACCCTAAATCAGCCATAGATCTAGTTCATAGAATACTAGACCTAGTGCCAAATCCTTATTTAGAACCCTCAATCCAGCCCAAATACTACATCCAAACCCCAAATCAGCCCCATCAAGCCATCCAAACACATCCAAAAACCCAAATCAGGCTGGCTGAACCTGATACGGGCCCAAATACACTTCACCAAACCAGTTCCTGCCCATTCTAATTGGGCTGGCCAACTTTGGTGGCCCAATTCATAGCCCTCTTCCTTATTTAGCCCTTTAAACCCTTCATTTCAATTCTGAATTTTGATTAGAGCCTTTTAAAAGTCGTGGGAATTCATTCTTTTAAATCTGAAATTGAACTTTAACTTGCAAAAGTTCTCAAATTATCAATTGGTAAAGTATTTGAGCCAAGCTATGATCAAATCCTCAAAGGGCATCGCAAATCTACCTGTGTCAGTGAATCCTAGACAATAAGGAAGTCCTAACCTTCCATGGAATCCATTTTTTCAATTAACGGAAGATATCATTGCAGGATTGCAACAAGCCTTGGAACAGTGCTAGTTCCTTGCTAAATTTCACATTGAACAGTGTGACTATCTTCAATTTTAGAGATTTAATTATAATTTTTAAATAATTTCTTGATCTCAAAATCATATCATTTAGGCTAGTCTTCCCCATCCAGCATTTAAACCGAGTTTAATGTATAGAAGGATATGGGTATTTTAAGAAAGAAATCAATATAAATACAAAGAGAGAGGACCTCCGGCACTAAGTTGATTTTGTTCATTTTAACATAATTTTTAAAAAGAATTAATATAAATACAAAAGGGACCACCATCCCTAGATTGAGTTTTGCTCATTTAATCAATAATAATCAGTCTATTTGGGTTATTCCAGTGGAGAATTTGAATATCTGAATGGTCTCTTTAATTTCAACACATGTTTTAAGTAACTATTTGACCTCTTTCCTTACTTTATTGCATCTTAATGGTACGGATATTAAAATCATAGGAGCTCATCTTTGTAATCTAACAAATCAGCCCCTCTACTAGCACCCATTTACCGATTGGCACACAATACTAATCTGGCATGGTAGGATCAACTCGTCTTATAATCCCAACCGAACAAAGACTAGCACCAAAAATAAAACCTTGATTAAAGAAGCCCGTCTTAAAGAGAAAAAGGTGGTCAAATGGCTCCCCTCCCCTACAGAGGCTTCCAAGTTCAATGTGATGCAAGCCTTAGGGTTAGGGCTTGCGTGGAGTGCCGAAGCAAGTGTCTAATGATACTTCGAATCATCTTCAAGAAGTCTTCAACACACGAGGACGCACCTCTCTAGGGATAAACCCAAATTCTATTCAATTATCAAAGTTTGTAAACTAACATACTACAATACCATATAAATAAGAAAGCCAACTTAGTGCCTAAGAAAACCTAATCTAATAATGGAAACTTCCCCAATAACAATTCAGCTAATAAAAATAAAGTCATCCTAATCTATGATAAGGGGGACCACTTATGGGCCCATATTGCATCACAATGTCAATGGGATAACTATGGAGGTGAGTGATGTGGTCCTTTTCTGCCCAATTGTCTTCGAGGAGTCTAACTCATTGGAGTTATTGTTGATTGGAGAAGCATTCTTGTCCATTCAAGGATAAATAAAAATTAAAAAGTATTGCAGCTCTTCTTCGAATCTTTTTCAGGCACCCTGTTAATTGGACAAATATTCCTTCAATTATGTCGCATGGAATCCTGGATCACTTATGGTAGTGCATTCTCAAAACGTTAGAACCAAGGATCAAAATAGTGGTTGAGGTACGCGTAGCGCCCAATGGCCATAACGCTACATAGCAGTTGTGGCGACACATTGCGGCATAGCAGTGTAAATTTTTTAAGTGGTCAAAAGAATTCAAATATTGTGCAACAACCAATCTTGTGGTATTTTATAGATTTGGAATTGGAACCATATAAGGGTATAGACAACTTTAGTAAAGACTATTGAGGAGAAGAAATAAGAAAAATAATGTTTTAAATTAAAAACAATTAGCTCTAGTAGGTTTTATACCCTAGCGCCGCTATTTTTAAAATAATGTAACAGCCTCAACCGCTATGAACGATGACGTGGCTGCTACGCTACATAGCAGATGCCATTTTGAACTATGCTCACAGCCTATAAACTATAAAGGTCAATTGGGACATGATCATACCTTTGGTGGCTTCCGTAAGGTGTACAACATTGTCTTGCAGGATAGGATAAAAGTGTCCTCGTTATAAGCAAGGGCTCTCCTCTCTCCGTCAGGCTTTCCAGCTGCCTTTTCATAGCCTGGCTCATTAAAATAAGGCTTTGCATTCAGTACAAGGCCTTGGATGGAGACGAGGACTTGCAGAATGGTCGATACCCCAGGATTCCACATCTCATTCTTGCTGCCACTCCAAGTGTTCAAAAGGCTAAGGCAGACCTTCCCATAATCATACAAGTTTGGGTTAAGTCGAAGGCCACCAGAGTGATAATATACCTTCTGCATAACATTTCAAGAAGCAATTATCGGCTTAGTAATGAGTTAAGGAATTTATAGGTTACATTACCACAAAATATCACATACCGGCGGTTGGGCAGGATAGTTAGAAGGAAAGAGTATGTCAAAGAAGAATAGACCATCATGGTAGGGAGTTCCAACTGGTCCAACAATAACAGCCCTCATAAGATCTATCCTCTCTTCATAAACTCTAACAAATATTGTCTCTGTCAAAGAGAAATAACGAGAGAGAGAGAGAGAGAGAGAGAGTTAGTATCCAAATTCCTTATAGCAAGTCTGTCAAACAGTTGAGCTGGTTGAAGAGAAGAAACTGCTTCTGTATAATGAAAAAAATATTGATAGATATCCAAAAGGCCCACTTCAGATATATCAACAACAACAACAACAACAACAACAATAATAACATTAATTGCTACCACTACTATAAAGGTACTTCAGAACATTACATGACTGAACAATGGAGAAATTTTAACAACAGCTATGCTTGAACCTATGGTGACACAGCGTAAGCTGATAATACTGTATTTGCAATCATAGTAGCAGACTAGCAGTGGTAGTGAAGATCGATAAAAATAGTAATCTGTTAAAATTAAATGGTTAAATATATATTATTTAAATATGAATCTATATAGTGTAACAAATATATGCTCGCATGTTGGATCTGTCCACGCCAAAAAGGCCTATGCATGTCACAGACCAAAAACTTATGCTTCTCCAATGTTTAAATGCATGATGACCATAAGCAAACTTTAATTTCATTCTAAAATAAAAGATGATGAACCACTAGATTTGACCTGTAGAACCCACCGCAATCCAATCCAACGTTGATATTATACACACATCACATGTATAGAAATTGGCCCAACATTCAATCCCATTGACAAGTCTAAAACAAATAACTATGCACATTTCTAGCACATTTTCAATCCAACAGTGGGTGTCACTTAGAATGGAATGAAATCTAGCCTTGCGCCTATAAATAAGGAAGTATGTGATATGGTCAATTTGAATTTTGAAGAGTAAGCTGCACATGTCAAAACAGGTGGTCTTGTTTGTCAATCCAACCTGCCAATGTTACATGCCCCCCATGTATGGAAATTGGCCCCTTGGTTTGAACATGAAGATGTGTGCTATCTTCATCAATTCCCTTCAAAATGTTCATTTTCGATTTAATAAACCTCTAAGAAGAGGAGTATTTGCAGGTCATAGGGCAGAAAAACCTGAAACTTCTCTTTGTTCAGAAGCAAATGTTGGGAAGGGGATCATTTCTTATTTTCAAATGCTCTTATTTACTATGATGCCTATCTGGGCCAATTTTACACTTTATAAAACTGATATTATTGTTCTCTCTCTCACTTGACCTCATCATGATGAGGTTAGAGTATCACAGGCCAGGCTACAACAAAACCTGGTTGTGTTAGTTTCCATTTTGGCGACCCTATATCCATGTCTGTCACCAGCAAAAGCAGAATTTTCTAAGCTTTCCACAATTCCCATTTGCTCAGGTCTCTGGATGGGAATAAAGCCTGTAATTGGATAGTTGTCTTTGCAGACCCAATATGTTCAAATTAACACTAGGCATCTACGGTTCCTGGATACTTAGAATATGAATCAATTTCATGTCAAGACCTGTCCCTCAGATGTATCACCGTCATGCTTGTCTATCCATGCAGTCCCGGGGCATTCTTTGGCAGACAATGACATGGCAGGTCCATAATTTACTCATTCATGGACCATGTCAAAAGTATTGCAAACATTTCAACCATATACCCTAATGATCATTTCTAAAAGAATACATGTGTCATAAATGAATGCAAAACTTATTATCAAATCCCTACTGTTCTAAAAAAATGCTCCATGGCACAGTCAGTTCAGCATGATACACACCAACAAGCTTTTTTAGAGCCCAAAAACCAGCATCAGTTGGGCTGGCCCTGGATGAAGCTGTCCACCCCCATCCCATTTAGCACCAGGAATAATATTCAGGGCTGGATCCTAACCGCATGCCTGAAAGATAGGGTACAGCCAAGCCTGTCTGAATAACATAATGTTACTGCAAAATAATGTTGGGCAAGACAAAGCCACCAGCTCAGTCCTTTATCCAGGTCCAGGTCCAGGTCCAATAATAGTCTTAAGCCAGCCAATAGACCTAAAATTACAGCTGAAATCCACCCCAACTAGGCTGAGCTAAGGCCATATCAGTTAATGGAACAACATTAGCAATACAGAAAACAAATATAATAAGCAGATACCTGGTAAGTGATTCTCCAAGATCTTCCACTCATCTTGAATCTTTTTTGACCAGTCCAATTGTGTCTGCCAAAAAAGAGCCAATCAGTCAAATAATTTGCATATCAGAAACTCACAGTCAGGGAGTGCAATCTAATTCATTTTCAAAGGTGAGTTACCTTCTTTGTTAAAGAACCTCCCTGGGAGCTATCTTTGCCTGATATAATAGAATCAGGACCACCAAAACTACGTTTGTGTGCTTTATTTGGATCAATATAGTAATGGTCCGAACAGTCATTAACAGTATCAAAATGCTTGAACTCTTGAAACTTCTTCATGATTTCACCATCCTTCTCCTCTAATTGCTTGCTTGAAAAAGGTTGGTATTGAAATGTTGAACTGGTTGTAGGCACTTGCAACCATGGAACAGTGGCTTCTACCCCAGCAGGCAGGTTTTGGGCATCAAATTGAGCATCCAAACTAAAATCATAGCCATCATCATCTATATCATCATAATAATCATCATCATCAATGTAATTGTCATCATTTTGAACATAATTCAAATCATCTTCATCAACATCCATCGAATCGGAGTTAAATTTATCAGAGGAGATTAAATCCTGTGAGTCCAAGGCAGGAGTTTTAGATTGAACAATAGAACTTGTTGCTAGACAAAGACTTGAATGATCCTCAAACAATGAATCCTGGAAAGAAAAACAACATGAATGAATGCTAAAGCTTGCCAATGTGCGTGAACTGTGAGCAGAGGAAGCCATCAGTAAGCATGCCAGAGCAATCATACCTTAATTTGAATTGGCAACTTCTTGTCATACCCCAACATTAACTTTTGATTGGTATCCATGCTATCTTCTTCCCCAAATGGATCTTCGTCTTCAACAATTACAATTCTGTCATGGGGAACAACCTGACATTCAGGCTAATGTTTAGTAAGCTTGCTACAATGTACAAATGATAATAATGGTTTCAAATCAGAGTTTCAGACCAAATTATCGGCCTAGACCAAGCTCGGTAGTGGCCAATATATTGGTCTAAACCATTATATCATTCTATTCTGTCCTTTTTTCTGAAAAGAACATGTCAAAAGTGCTGAGAAAATTTAAAAAGAAAATGAAAAATATAACTGATAAAGGCTTCTGGAGTGTTTAAGATGTAGGTTGCAACTAAAACTTTAAATGGAATGCAAAAGTCAAAAGAGTAGAGAACTAAATCTTAATAGAATCTAGGTTTCCGATACCATAGCCCCATATCACTCACCAAAACTGTGTTTGTGGCAATCATCCTAATTTTTCACTCATCCAACAAGTCAATAATCAATAAATGCCACAAGGATGGTTTCAAGTATTTGTACTGGAAAATGCATTGATCCAGCTAAACCAATACACATAAGCTGTATCAGGGATGCATCATTATCAGTCCCATGTACGCATGATCTTGAAAAAAAATCCATTTTTTATATATCACAAAAAAGAAAAAAATCCTAGATTTTGTATTTTTAGAGAGTATACATTCCCTTTTGCACATCAGTCACTAGGTGACAATGGATGGAATCATCAGGTAACAATGGATGGAGGAAAAAAGAGGGAAAGATCATAAAGGAAGTCCCTCACTCGCCTTGGATCAATTATATGAAGGAAATTTTACCCGGCTCTCATTAGACCCAAGGGGTTTAGTCTGGCCCAAAGGGTTGGGGCGCCCTCTCTTATAAAAAAAACACATGTTGATGAAGCAACATGAAGAAAATAGAGACCACATTTTCAAGATGAAAAGGCAATTAAGTATGCCTACCCTCAATGGCAAGGACATTAAGAAATAGAAAATTGTGAAAAATTTAGCAGTAAAGGAGATTTTTGTTAAAACAATTAATTGTAGACTTACAAGCTGCAATTCTTGGGTTTCAGTTTTCAAATGGTTAAAAAACCTGGAAATTAGTGCTCATTGTTAATGATGTCAAGGTGTTTGTGCATCAATGTTGATGGCTTTCATCAATGCTACAAGTAGCACAAATCAAAGATCAAAATGGCGGTTGCAGCGGGTATAGTGGCCAGTGGTCAAAACGCTACGTAATGGTAGCGGTGATACATAGCTGTATAACAGTGAGAAATTTTTTAAGCAGTAAAAAAGCTTTAAATCTTGTGTAGTACCAATCTTGTGTTTCTGCAGTAGTTTAACCCCATATAAGGGATAAAGACAACTTTAAGAAAGGCTATTGAGGAGAAGAAATATATATATATTTAAATTAAAAAAGCCTGGCCCTACTAGGTTTTAGGCAATAGCGCTGCTATTTTCAACATAGCATAGTGGCCTCAACTACTACTACCGATAATACGGGGCTACGTAACTAAAACCATGGCACAAATGCTATGAAAGATTTATTGGCAGCAATGGCATAGATCAAGAAGAATTAAGCGTTGAAATGCAATACCAATAGATATGTAGTTTCAGTTTCCTATTTCCTCTAAGGTGAGAGGCTGATTTTGTAATTATTAAAGATTTAACAGCATACATATATCAATCTGATACAAAAATAAATTCCTTCAGCACATTACTTTCTTGATGGAATAATCTCGACTAACTGATCCCAAAATAAATAAATTAAAAGATAAAAATTTAAAATAAAAAACCAATTCCCCTTGAGTTAAGATTTAATTTAACAAATTGTAAGTTTCACATACGCAAAAAAGTCTATCAAATCAGATGTGTCATCCAATTGAGACTTGTTCTTTAACTTTGTCAAATTACAATGACCAACATCCATATTGCTTCTTTAAGGCCCTCACTAACAGAACTAATTTGATTAATAGCAAACCTATCTGAAGGCCAAAGAATAATACCACACATCCATTTAGTTCCATATTTGGAAGTAAAACTGAATCAAATGATAAAACTCAGTTCAGTGGATGTAAAAACTCAGTTCAGTGGATGTAACTAGACTGTAACAGCTAACAATGTCACTGATTTACTAATAACACTCGCCATTCACTTTGCTTATTAAAAAAAAAAAACCAATTGCATAATAAGGAAGCCGAGTGCACCAGGCTCTCGCCACTACAGAGTCTGGAGAGGGTCAGATGTAAGCAGCCTAACCCCCCGTAAGGAGAGGCTGTTTCCACATTTCGAACTCAAAACACTCAATTCGCAATGCAACAACCTTACCGTTGTACCAAGGCCCGCCCTCCATCTCCATAACAAGGTAACTCCCAAAATTTGCAGTCTGTCTATCTTACCCTAAACTTTTATGAAACAAAGTTCCACTTACACAACCCTGTCATTCCCATACACTGAGTCACCTCTTACTGAACTATGGCTCAACTGCATCAGGAATCCGAAAATTGAAGCTGAATACTCTTTTCATAATTCTTCCCTTCTATTTCGAGGGAAAGAAAAACAAAGTACAACTTTGATGATCAGTGGTAGAGGGCAATCTCCTCAATTACATAGTATGCAATCCATTCCAAAGCACGAAATTCGACAGTTATAAAAAGCTCTTTTAATTCTACCACCGCCGAATTCTAATTGATAGAACATCAGCAGCAATTAATCAATCAACCACAACTACTAACCCTAATTTAGAGGTAAGCCATCTCAACCACCAATACCAGCACCACATCCACACAAATCAACAAAACAAAAACAACAGAGAAAGGCATAAAAAGATCAAAGAACCAAAATCCGAAATGAAGAAGCAGAATTGAAGGAACCACGCAAGCAGCCGATCGCCAAACCGAAACAACCGATCACAAAAAAAAAAAAAAAAAAAACAAACCCTAATTCCATCCAATTCCACAACCAAAAGGACT
This sequence comes from Sextonia rubra, assembly GCA_037013555.1. NCBI lineage: Eukaryota > Viridiplantae > Streptophyta > Magnoliopsida > Laurales > Lauraceae > Sextonia > Sextonia rubra. The sequence goes on from JASUAD010000011.1 coordinate 18,185,419, forward strand.
CAAAGCCCCACCTCATTGATCTTCCGCTTCGAGGAGCCCGCAGACGCCGCGGCGGCGGCGATTTCCTCCGGATCGTCCTGCAGCGAAGTGCTGCCGTCGAAGAACCGGATCCTGCACGATCGCCGTCAAAACAGACGGAAAATCAGTTAAATCAAGCGGAGACGTTATAACGGAACGGATAGGGGAAGAGCGATGAAGATGACGAAGAAACCTAGGGTTTGAGTCGACGTGCTTGGCGATCGGCTGCGGCTCCATGTAGCCGGCTGGAGAGCGCGAACAATGCAGGAGAGAGAAAGAGGGACACGGCTTAGGAGGCTCGGAGCCGAGTCGTTATTCCGCTTCGGCTCGATTGATCGAAGACGACAAAACGATCGGGAAGACGGAGAAAGAGAAACTTCTACTTCTCCTTCTTCTTCCTCTCTTTGTTTATTCTTTCTTTGCTCTTTCGACTTGTTCGCGTTGGTTGAGAAACATTGGATCGAGAGAGAAAGAGGAAGAGAGCGACGACTCTTTTATGATCGCAATATATATGCGAGTTACGTACGCGTTAATGGGGAGTATGGAAGCGCGCGTGCACGTCGGGAGCACCGGGATTGGTACTCGTTCAGCGAATGTTTGCGGGGGATTATTGGGACTGCAGTGCACGTCGGAAGCACCGGGATTGGTACTCGTTCAGCGAATATGCGGGGGATTATTGGCACTGCAGGACGGGGACTTGGTGATTGATTATTTATTGGGCTTAATTTGACCTAATAATCTTTATCCGGATACAGAACAAATTGTCAAATGTTCTTTTTTTTTTTTTTTTTACAGTTTTAGTGTAGATCATGGTTTGATTTTTTTGGAATTGTGATTTTTCCCTAATGATGGGGTGTTTGCACATATTTCACAAGTGGGGATCAATAAAATTTTGGAGTTTTTCCAACTTGATTTGTCATTATTTTTTTTTATTTGGATACTTATTTATATGGGATTTGTAAAGAGTGGAATTAAGAGTTAAGATTGATGATATTTTTAGAGGTTTTGTTCCTTTTTGGGGTGAGTTGTCCTATGTAGTCTCTTCCAGACAATTATGCAGTTCAACACCTTGCACATAAGCCCTAGGGTTGTGTATAGTCAATATTTTTCATATTTTTGGCTATAATGGAATAAATGTACGATTGTGCTAATTCCTTTATTAGTCCAATATTCAATTTTACGGTGAAATCAACTTTGATTGATACGGAATTTGAGAATATATTAGGGAATGATAGCTTTAGATGTTGTGAAAGTGTGGATCTATGGCCCCTGCAAATGAGATCAGAATTGTGTCAGCTTGGATCAGGCACTTAATGCGGAGATCTGTGACTATCTTACGAGAGATCTGTGACATATAATTCACTCTTTATGATCCAATAGCAAGGATAGACACACTTGATGTAAAAGATGGTAACAAATGGTTAACATCTGGCCTTTGATTATGAGTGTTCAGATTCTCTATAACTATCACTATCCCCCCGTATGTATTTATAGCATTTGGGTGGGAGATAAACTCCAATCCAAGTTTAAATAAAGGGATAAGGATAGAAAGCTGAATCAATTTCTCTCGATTGAATTTTTGAATGGAAAGATAATAAAGATAGATAAATTGCATAAAACTCAAACAAATTCTATCCTTATCAAGGATTAATACATCTTATCAATATTCAAACATTACACTTGTGAGGGGTGTCTCTGTGATAGGTCTACTACTGATAAACACAAGTGAGCCCTCACCATAGATGCCAAACAGCAATGACGTAACATTCATTTTGAACGGCTTAAATTTTCATTATCTAGGTGAGTTCCAAACATTCGTAGGTGTAAAATGGATAAGAATCAATAGTTTCTAGATGCATATCTACCCATGTTTAAACCACTGTTACAAACATATGTGATGAGGTAATTTAAAATCCAATATATCTTTGATTTTACTTGTATGAGGTTGGTCATTTCAAATCCTATGTATCTTTGATTTTACTTCTGTTTACTACTTTAATCGCAGTGATTGATTCTAGAAAATAAGGAACTTGCAATTTCCGGCAGTGTTGTCTAATCTAACGTGTACATGTACCTTCCATAATCATGCATCATTATGGCCTAAACAATCATCATTCATGCACTTGCTCATCAATCATAATTCATGCACTTACTCATTTATCATTCTCTTTTCCTTCTTTGAAGAACAGCTAGATTTCTACGCAAAATCCAATTCTGGGTCATATTAATTCGACTAACAACAGGAGAAATGATCAGGTCCTGGTGTCAGGGCCTGGCTGACCATTCATGAACACTGGTTGAATTGTGTGAGGCCCACCATGCTGAGTATATATTTGGTACGTGAATATTTACTAGAGAACATAAATCAAAGCTTTCACATGCTTGGAATATGTATTTTTCACTGTACATTTATATGGCTGACGATTTCATAAGCTCTAGTGAACAAAGTTAAAATGGCTAGAATCATCAGAAATTTATCATTACTAAGCCTTTGATTGGCATTACTATTTTTAAGCTCTATTTGTCTAAAAATCTAAATTGAGTAGATCTTTGAAAAATAAGAGTGTTTGGAATGTGTTTAAATCATCATCATCATCATCATCAAAACCTTATCCCAACCATGTTGGGGTCGGCTACATGAATTCTATTTCTCCATTCCGTTCTATTTTGAGCTAAATCTTTTGATAAGTGCAACTTCTTCAAATCTGAATTAATGACTTCCATCCATGTTTTCTTCGGCCTACCCCTACCTCTTAATGGACCCTCCACCTGTATATCCAAACTTTTTCTCACCGGTGCCATTACTGGCCTACGCTCAACATGCCCAAACCATCTTAAACGAGTTTCTCTAATCTTATCTCCTATTGGTGCTACCCCTAAATGTTCTCGAAAGCGCTCATTTCTAATTTTACCTTTCCTAGTTTTACCACACATCCACCTAAGCATTCTCATTTCCACTACATCCATCTTATGAATATGTGTCTTCTTAATTGGCCAATATTCTGCTCCATATGTCATAGCTGGTCTAACCACTGTCCTGTAAAATTTTCCCTTCAATTTTGTTGGTATTTGTCTATCACAAAGTACTCCCGAAGCTAGTCTCCACTTCAGCCATCCAGCTCTTATCTTATGCTCCACATCTTCGTCAATCTCCCCATCCTTACTAATCATCGAGCCTAGGTACCGAAAAGAATCTTTACGTGGTATCTCATGGGTTTCAATTTTGACAGTGGTTTCAACACTTTGTATATGTTCACTGAAATTGCAATCCATATATTCTGTCTTTGTACGACTTATTTTAAAGCCTCTAGATTCTAATGCCCTCCGCCATCTCTCAAGCTTTGCATTTACACCCTCTCTTGATTCATCCACCAATACTATATTATCTGCGAACAACATACACCATGGTACTTCTTCTTGAATATGCACAGTTAACTCATCCATAATTAATGCAAAGAGATAAGGGCTTAAGGATGATCCCTGATGTAAGCCTATAGTCACGGGAAATCCGCTCGTTTCTCCACATGTGGTTTTCACATTTGTTATTGCACCTTCGTACATATCCTTTAAAATTTCAATGTAACATCTTGGGACGTTCCTTTTCTTTAAGACCCACCAAATTAAATTCCTCGGTACCCTATCATAGGCTTTTTCCAAATCGATAAAGACCATATGTAGATTTTTCCTCTTTGCTCGGTATTTTTCCATTAATTGCCTAAGTGAAAAGATAGCTTCCATAGTTGATCTCCCTGGCATAAAACCAAATTGATTTTCTGAAATCTTAGTCTTTTTTCTCAGTCTTTGCTCTATTATTCTCTCCCATAACTTCATAGTGTGACTCATAAGTTTAATCCCTCGATAGTTGGTACAATTTTGTATATCTCCTTTATTCTTATATATAGGTACTACAATGCTTCTTCTCCATTCATCCGGCATTTTCTTTGTCACAAGTATCTTATTGAATAGTCTACATAACCAACTTACTCCAACCTCTCCTAAGCATTTCCATACCTCTATCGGAATACCATCTGGGACTGTTGACTTTCCTGTCTTCATTCGCTTTAATGCTTCCTTCACTTCCACCCCTCTAATTCTACGGAGAAAAGTATACTCTTGTAATGAAGTATCCTCCTCCACTCTTGTATCGCCCAAATATTCTTCATTTAAAAGTTTATTAAAATATTCTTTCCACCTTTCTATAATATCATTGTCCTTCACCAAAATATTTTCCTCATTGTCCTTGATACATTTGACATGATCTAAGTCCCTACTTTTCTTTTCTCTTATTTTTGCAAGCTTAAAAATATCCTTTTCTCCTTCTCTTGTTCCCAACCTATTATAAAGGTCATCGTATGCTTTGAACTTTGCGCTACTTACTACTTTCTTAACTTCTTTCTTTGCCTTCTAATACAACTCAAAATTTTCTATATTCTTAGTCCCCTGGCAAACTTTGTAGCAATGTTTTTTTTATCGAATAACTTCCTGAACCTCTATACTCTACCACCATGTTTCTTTATTAATATGTCTCTTCCCTTTTGATTCTCCAAGTACCTCCTTTGCAACATTCCTAGTGCAATTAGCCATTTGATTCCACATTACTGTAGTTTCTCCTTCAATATTCCATTCTCCTTTCTCAATTATTTTGTCCTTAAATATATTTGCTCTTTCCCCCTTCAAATCTCTCCACCTTGTTTTAGGGTCCATTTTGTTTACTACTGCTCTCTTTTTACTTCTAATGCAAATATCTAAAACTCCAAGCCTATGTTGGGTAGTCAAACTCTCTCCTGGGATAATCTTACAATCTTTACAAGCCAATCGGTCCTGTTTTCTAACTAGAAAAAAGTCTATCTGACTCCTATTACTCCCACTTTTATATGTAATTAAATGCTCATCTCTTTTTTTAAAGTAAGTATTTGCTACTATAAGATCAAATGCCACTGCAAAGTCCAATATAGTGTTTCCGAATTCATTCTTTTCTCCAAATCCATGCCCTCCATGCACTCTCTCATATCCTCTATTATCTCTTCCTATATTCCCGTTTAAATCCCCTCCAAGGAAAATTTTATCACTATTTGGGATTTCTCGCATTAAATCATCCATCTCCTCCCAAAATTGTCGTTTCACACTTTCTTCTAGTCCTACTTGGGGAGCATATGCACTAATGATATGAATTATGTCTTCCTCTAGTACTAGTTTAATTGCTATAATTCTATCACCAAACCTCTTTACCCCCACAATTTTCTCTTTTAAATCCTTTTCTATAATTATACCAACTCCATTTCTTGTATTACTCTTTCCTGCATAGAAAAGCTTATACCCATCCATGAGCTCCTTAGCTTTATTCCCTTTCCACCTTGTCTCCTATATACAAGCCACACTAATTCTTCTTCTTTTCATTACCTCAACCAACTCCATGCTCTTGCCTGTCAAGGTTCCTATATTCCAAGTAGCAAGTCTAATTTTCCTATTCCTCCTTTTCTTCTCATGGACTAACTTCTTTAACCGCATTAGCCCAAAGTCATGCGGTAGCCCTTGCACACTTTTCACTGCAGCCGGGCGATGCTGCAATGCGTCGCTTAAAGCGGGGAACGCCTTAGCCTTATCGTGAAATATCATTTGTTCAGAATTCATGTTTGGGTTGTGACAAAGTTTTACGCTGGCTGTCACCTACCTAACGCAACCCTCCTCCTTTACCCGGACTTAGGACCGGCAGCAAAACTGGCGGAGTTTTGGAATGTGTTTAAATCATGAATAAAAAATTCATTCCATACCTGTTCTATTCGTAATGGGAGACTTTGGATATTCATTTGCAATTATATTGTAAAGTCTATCATTAAAGCATAAAAAATAAGCTGCTGGATCCAGTGCTCTTTTAGTTAAAGCTAATCACTTTTAGAACTCTGAGAGCTAAGAATTATGTAGCTTGACAAAAATGATGAGCCAGTAAGAATTGGATAAATGTATGGATGATAAGAACTATAGATAACATGAGAACTTTTTGTTTTTACATTTGGAAAAAAGGGCCTATTATAATATATCCAAGAGAAGGGTTATGTCTTCAATTTTAACTAAATTCCGTTTAATTTTGACTTTTTATTGAGCATTTGTAAAAAGCTAAAAAATACATAAGTCTTTGAACTCATAACCTTATCAAACCACTATCACACATAAACGTGTATGTGTATTTACTTATCAAAATATCTCAAAACTAATTATATAGAGCATGGACTCTACCCACATGGGAGATGCCTGTGCTTAGCACTGGTTATTTTGCTAGTACTAAATTTAGACAAATAAAGGCTTTACCTCTATTTTCCACAACCCCCTTAAGAATACATGTGAAAAATAGAGGCTAAAAACTAGAGGCGGAACAACAGTAATTTGAAGTGATCATACTCAGATCGGGTTTTTAATTTTTTTTTTCTTGAAATTTAAGAGGGTAAATCACGATCCAAACCATTGAAAATGTTTAGCAGATCAAACACGGTTAAGAAACCAAATTTCAATCGTTGGATCCTCACCAATACCAAGACATGTGCAAAAAATGTGAGCCATTGAATATTATTTTCTAAATTCTGTGGGCCCCAAAGAAAAGATCCAAAGAGTTGAAAATGTTTGGAAGGTTAAACATGGCTATGAGGTTAATTTTTAGGGGCTTTATGCCTAGTGGATCTTCAGAAGTTTGTGAAAAACGGTCAACCATTGATGTGCACATGCCCAATTTTAACTTAGTCTATAAGCAATACCTTTTTTTCATTTTTTTTTTGGTGTGGGGGGGGGGGGGGGGGGGGGGGGGGGTGTTGTTGGGGGTGGGGGTGGTGGCCGTTAGATCTATTTGAAAATATGAACATGGACATGGGGTTAAATTTCAAAGTTTGATACCTTGTAGATCTTGAGAAATTTGTGAAAAGCTTTCAACCATCCATTTAAAAACATTAATTTAAAATAGATCATTGCATTACTAAACACATACTTTTATTTTAGCATCTTTTTCTCATAGCCCTTTTTTTAGTGGCTCTATTTTGAAAGGTTTATAAGAAAAAGAGTAGACCTACCAAACAAGACGAAGAAGTGGGTTTTTCAGCAACTTGTGAAAAGTTGATGAAAATTCATGTGGATTTTATTTTCAAACATTATTTTAATGTAGATTCAAATTTTATTTTATAATGTTTAGAAAAAAGGCTAAACCTTTTACTATTATTTTACAATTTTGTCAGACTTTGGCTTTGAAATAAATCAAACATCATTCATAGCATCATTTAGGTTAGGAATGTATATCTGGAAAATAAAATAGGCTGTTAGATTTAACTCAAATCTTTTATGCAATAATGAGATCAAATTTAATCATATTGGATATGAAGAATATAGAGGCACAAATCAACTCAATGCTATCCATGGTTATGACTAGCAAAATACGCCCTCAGTTAGCACATGCAATATAATTCATACTATAAGAAAATCTATCAACTATACAAAAATTATAATAATTAAAATTATAGTATTCTTAATATAAAATATATTGAAATAACCAGATAATATATTTCTATATATGATATTATAAAAACTTTACTCAAAGTTATTATATATTCAGCATTATTCCTCTCTTAAATTTAGGGTAATTATATTCTTTCTTCTATAGTCTACTTACAAAAATACCAAATGCATTAGTGACCTCGGTGAAATGCAAATGCAGATTTGATGTTGGTGTTGATTAATATTTTAGTAGAATATATATATATATGTAACTCTACTCAAAGGTCATAAAAAAAATGCAAAACACCAGACCAACAAAATAAAGAATAACATGGCAAGTGAATCGCATATATTTACACACACGTAAAAGCAAAATGTTCATGTACTTAGCCAATTCATATATTAAAAAATTTTAAATAATAAAATTCTTTTGTCAAAATTATATAAAGATGGTAAAATCTTCAAACAAAACCAATCCCTACAATATTGATAATAATAATAAAAAGAATGTATACAAATGGTTCATTTAAAAATTGAGAGCATTTTAATTTTTTTAAAATCAATTACAAATGCCACTTAACATACTTCAAAAATCATAAGAATTATTCAATGGGCCATCACATTTTCATATTTATACTTAAAAAATACTTTATTAATAATTAAAAATGTAAAAAGAGAGAGTGGAGAAAGACTCAATTTTATGTGTAAATTTTGAGAGGGAACGAATTTAAAGGTCCTACTACTAAGAAAAATTCTTCAACTGATAAGGTTTCTAGGCTTAAAATAGAAGTTTTCAAATAATTGATGAACAATGTTATTGGATTTCCTAAAAAATAGGAAAGAGTAGCTATTGGCCATTATTGAACCATATCACTTTCATATGTATAAACTAGCAAAACAAAACATGCCCATGTTTAGAACAAGCACTATATAATTTATAATATTAAAAATAATAAAATATTAAATAATATTTTGTCTAAATTGCATTAAGATTGAAAGAATTGCAATAAAAATCAAAACCTATAACAATAAAAAATAAAAATTAATAAAATAAAATAAATAATAATAATAATATAGCGGACATGTATTCTATTTGGGCTTGCATTGTGGGCCAACCTAAGCTCAACCCAATAAGGGCCTCTACCCTTTGGGTCGCCTAAGGGTGGGCATCAACCCAATGGAGTCTGCATCCTCTAAGAAGAGAAATCTTCTATTAAAAGATTGGAACTCTATAGTGGGGCTTACCTATTGAAATCTAAACAATATATTTATTCACCCTATAAGCACATGTGGTATCCTCAACTTTTATGCCGATCTGAATTTGTTCCACCATTGTGTTAATCACTTTTTCTAATCAAAGAATCAATTTAATGGTGGATGTGCAATATACTTGGATTAACATAGAGTTTGACGACACACTATTGCACCTACAGCGAGGGATTTTACTTTGAATGGTTCATATTTCAATAGGTGTGCCCCACTCTATAGTTTAACTTCTTTTAACTCAATTTCTCTAGGTTAATAAATAATTTTGTGTTCTTGCCAAATCTAAAGAATTAAAAAAACAAATTCCAAGAATGATAGATAATAGATTTATTTTTTTTAGAATTATTTTTCGTTCATAGTATCTTAAAAAATCTTCAAATTTAATATATTTCATTGTTATGCCTAGGCCTTTATTGCTAGTATTATGTTAAACTGGATAAGAACATGCTGTCCAAAACTTGTTTGGTACCATTATAACAGTGTCATTTAAGAAATAGAATCAAGAGAATCATTTTTAGCCCTCATGCTTTTTAAGTTCATTGGGAAATTTTTTACCTTTATCTTTATTCTTCTAAGAGAGAGTAACAAAGACAGAGAGGGTAGATTAAAGAGAGGGAGACACAGTTAAGAAAAAATAGTTAAAGAGAAAAAAAGACAGAATGGAGAGACAGAGAGTGATGAAGACAGTGAGATGGTGAGGGAGTAGTGATTGGGTACTTGAAGAAAGGAGATGGAGAAAGAAAAGGGAAAAAAAATAGAAGGAAGAAACAAAAGGAAAGAAAAGGAAGAGATTAAGAAGAAAAAAGGAAGATGGGTTAGCTAGGTTGGGGGGATAGGAGAAGAAAGAAAAGAAAAAAGAAGAAAAGAGAAGGAAAAAAGAGAGAAGAAAGAAAAAAAGAAGAAAAATAAAAAGAGAGGAACTGTGGAGAAGAAGAGAGACGAATGACTAGGAGTGTAGGAGAAATCGAAAAGAAGTTGTAAGGTCAAATTCCTTAGATTATGTTGGATCTAGTCAAACCCGGATTGATCGTTAAATAGAAATATGTTGCTAGCTTCCAATTTGGATGAGAAAGCTGGTCTGCTATTAGGTGGAAACACTCTGAGCAGCCCTGAGCCAAGTGCAAAGAGAAACCGTTACAAGAAATACGGTCGGGTGAGTCCGACCTGGGCCCTTCGATGTTAAGTTAGTGGATAATCCTTAGAAAATGGAATCCGACTAAATTTAGGGAGTTGACATATATCTCTTCGTTTGCACCCTATTCCTTTTTTATTGCGGTCACTGAATAGATCAACCTCCTCAAAAATAGGATCCACTGCTCATATATCTTTCCACCTAGGGGAGAGTTAACGACATGTTTCTCACCACTTTAGGGTGACTTGATAATGTTCCCTGGATCTTAGGGACGTTGCTCTTTCCGAGGCATCAAGTATCTAGAGTGGGGATGCCAGCTGTCCCATGTTCTTTGAATCAGTCAAAGATAATGGCCTATTAGCCTAGTTTGGCGACATTGTAGCTTTCTTGCTCTGCTTGGTTGTGTACTTTTTCCCGAGCTGATTCTCATCCTACTCGACTATGGGGGTTGTCCCGGGCTCACAGGTGTATATTTCATCTTGAGGTCTAATGTATCATTTCCTCTTACAACTGCCCTTGAGCCTTTGCCTCATTTTCCGTGCATACGAAATTAGGCAAGGCTGTTGGTGTCACCTACCAAGACATGTGTCCACTCCCCCATTCCTCTTGTCTTTTCAAATTTCAAATCTCTGACATTTCTGTCCTGCCGAGTTGGCTGACCTTAAATTCCTAGATTCGGTGATCCATCAGCTCTCCTTCATTTTATCTTCCCCTACTCATAACAACACGTTCGACCGCTGCAACTCAATGACTTCCACGACCAATCTGACTCTTTAAATCCTCATCCTCCCTTGCCATTTTTGTTTCATCTTCCTCTACTGCATCTGCTTTTCCCTGCCTATTTCTCTATTCCTGTTGTAAGTTTCTTCCTCCGGTAATTCTTTCTAGTTCTTCTTTATATACTTTTTTTCTTTAGAATAGGTAACCTTAGAAAATTTCTGAGATCTCCTAAACAAACCAAGGAGTTTAGGGATAGATTAGGGATTCCTTTGGATGTTCACATCCGACTTTTGAAACCAGATGGATCCTTCCTCGGGTGTTCCAAGAGCAAGATGCCTTTCCCCACCATAGCCATTGTTGAAGGTGGTGTCTGATTCCCCTTATGCCCCTTACTTATTTAGTTTCTTTCATATGCAAATCTTCTACTCCTCCAATGTGCCCCCAACGTATTTTGCATCATAATGGGGGTTACTGAGATTAACAACTTGCTTCGGATAAATCTCGATGTCCTTGATATCCTCTCTTGCTACTATTTAGTTCCTCTAAACAGCAAGAGAGAAATCTTCTACCTCAAATCTCGGGAGCACAGCAAACTCCTAGTCCACTATCTCCCCGACACTAATAAAGCCAGTAAGGGCGACATAGTGGTGGTTGGTGGGAATTGGGAGACAGCGACCACCTGGGGGGGGGGGGGTGGTTAGACGTACAGTTCTTCGGGTCCAAGGGGAACCAGGTCAACCCCTTGAATTTTCTACTCAATCCATTTTTTTCTTTTTCTATCTCTCCTTTCTCACCACTCCTTTTTTTCTATTCTGACCTCGATGATAGATAAAAAGATCAACCGTATCCATCATGTCGACATCAACGAAAAGACCTCGAGAAGGCCTTCATGTATCGAGGTGCTTTAGAACTTGAGGGCTACGGCCGAGTTGCTCACATCCTCCTTGGATACACTAGCATGTACGACAGCTTTTCAGCCATCTCGATATGGGATAACATTATTGGCATTGCCGACTATCCTCGGCTAAGAACCAGCCGAGCTAGCAACTAGTCAGCCCGTACTAGGCCCAGCGGTGCCTCAATCTCTCCAACCCCTTTTTCCGCAAGTGCCCCTGGCTTTGTCTTTTTTTCTCACTAGCCTCGGTGCAAGACTTACGTTACACGTCCCCGAAGGGTTGCCATTGTTCCAAGCCCACCGAGCTCCTCCTCCTCGCTTCCCTAGCATAACCCCGTGCTCATTGCTTCTGACAGTGAGTCATCCCCTGACTCTGGGTAGATTTGCCCTCCGTTACTCATGTCGAAGCATAAACCTAAGAACCTCTTGGCCGAGCTAGGAGGTTCATCAGGGATAGATCTCTCCTTGCTCGCATCCTCGACTTCATCCCAACGGCCTTGAAGCAACCTCTCAGTAGCTCTCCACAGGGATCAGTAACAAAGAGGCAAAGGTCTTCTTTGGAGGAGCCCAGCACCTTCACATTATAGTCGGACAATGATGCCCCCATCTTGCCTCCTAAGTCGTGCCCTCCTTCAGCCAAAAAGGCTCCTATTACAAAAGGTCCCTCCCACCAAAAGGACGACATAATTGAATCGCTTGATGTGGCTTATAACATGGCCCAGCTTTCCCTGCTTCCCTTCGACATTAAGCGGCATAGTTTACTGACGGAATTCGAGCTCATGTCTTCTAGGATGCAGAAGTGCCTAGTGGTAAGCCGAATCCCATTTTGTCTTCAAGTTCACTTGATTTTATATTGTCTCTAACTACGCGAGTTTGTTTCTACATAAACCAGGGAGCTCAGCTGGTTGGTCATTTTCGATCCACTTGAGGCGGGCAGGAAGCACATAAAGGAGCTAGACGGCAAGGTGGTGTCGTTGAAAAGTCAACTCTGCCTCTCTTAGAAGGCCCTGAAGTTAGTTAAGGCTAGAGCTGGGTCGGCGGCTGCCAGAGCTCTTAGTGCAAAAAGTGCCCTATCTACTAAAGAGCTTGAATCGAAGGGCTCCCGAGCTTAGAACTCGGAACTAGAAGTGGAGATAAAAGCAGCTGTGGAGAGAGCTCGGGACGAGGGCTATGACGAGGTCGAAGCTGCTTAGTCAACATAGGTTGAGGAGATTCGTGCCATTCTTCTCAAGAGTGGCTATGATACTAGTCTGGATGAGGTCGGCGTCCTAGAGGATTCTTCCTTCCAAGGAAGGTATGTTGCCTTGCCCATATCCGACCATCGTTCTCCCTCGCCTCCTACCGATTAGGACGTCCCTGAGCCTCTAGCTACCGATGTCGCCCCAGTGCCTCATGTAGACCTTAGCCCTTCCAACTTCGAGCACTCAATCGTCGAGGTTCCACCAGCAGCCGAGGTGCGTAGGATGTTGAACTAGCTTGCCCCGAGTCTCATGTCACTATTTTTCTTGTTGTCTGAAGTTATATTATGACTTTTCTTACTTGCTTGTTGTGGCTCTATTTTCTTTTTCTTCTTTTATATATATATATATGTGCGTGTGTGTGTGTGCTCCAGCGATGGACTTCTTTTTTGGATACTTGTAATCTTAGCCCCTGCCATGGGCCCATCTTAATCAAGTATTTACTTCTCTAGTATCTTTTCCACCGCCTCTGTTAGAACTTTTCTGAACTCAATTTTGTTCATAATACTTACATCGTCATTCCAAGTCATTAAACAAAATAGATCAGGGCAGTGTACCTAGTTTGGGGGCTTTCCCCGTTAGGTTTTTATCCTTCAGTACGAAGTATGGGGTTACTGACATAACCCTTGCCACCAGACCTTGGTCCTGGTTAGTGGCCGGATCCGGGTATCGGCTGATGATACCCATCTCGGACGTCCAGGCCACCATCCCCTCGTCTAGCCTACTCGGTCGGGGTTGAGGTACTATTTTGAATATCCATGAATGCTCGGCATGAAAGACAAACTCTTTGGTATAATGATAACAGATCTTCATTAAATATAATTCTTAGTACAAGAACTCATGTCCACAAATCTTTCTTAATATGAGACCTCACAACAAATTCTTCGGTACAAAGATTAGAAAAAGAATTTCTTCAAGTTAGAAATATTCCAAGGTCTTGGGAGTGCTTTTCCATCAAGTGTCTCAAGGTGATAGGTGCATGTACCCACTATGGAAGTGACTTGATACGGTCCTTTCCAATTCGGCCCCAATTTGCCATGGTTGGGTTGTGTTTGAAAGAAGTTTTCTCAGTGCCAAATTACCGACTTGAAGCTCCTTCCATTTTACCTCCTTTTGGAAACTCCGAGCTAGCTGTTGCCAGTAAGTTGCCAACTTGATGAGAGCAAGATCCTTTCGTTCTTCTAGCAAATCTAGCTGCTCGGCAATCCTTTCTCCTTTTTCCTCATGATTGTAATGCTTTGTTAGCATAGTTGGCAAACCAATCTCTAGAGGGATTACCGCTTCCATCCCATATGCCAAGAAGAAGGGAGTCTCCCTGGTCGACCTGTGCAATGTGGTTCTGTAAGCCCATAAGACATTGGGGAGTTCATTCACCCAACCCTCTTTGGCATTATCCAATCTTTTCTTTATGCCATCGAGCAAAGTCTTGTTGGAGCTTTTAGCTTGGCCATTACTGTGGGGATATATCGGTGTTGAGAAGTTATGCCCATGCCAAACTTCTCACACATGCCTTAGAAAGCTCCTCCTTCAAACTGTTTGCCGTTATCCGTAACTAGTGCTTGAGGAATTCCAAATTTGGTAAGAATATTTTTCCAAACAAACTTCTTGGCATCGGTATCCTTGATGTGAACCAGTGGTTCCGCTTCTACCCACTTGGTGAAGTAGTCAGTTACCACTATTAGGAACCTGAAGTTCCTCGCCAACTTAGGCATGGGACCGACGATGTCAATCCCCTACTTGTCAAAGGGCCAACGACTGGTTATCGAGTTCAACTGCTCGGCCGGCAAATGTATATCCCTACCAAATCGTTGACACTTTTGACATTTTTTTTAGGAATTATAGTGCATCCTTTTGCATGTAGGGCCACCAGTACCTTTGCGACATGGCTTTATGTGCCAAGCTACGTCCCCTGATGTGTCATTTGCAACATTCTTCATGGATTTCCCACAAAATAATCTTCGACTTTCGAGGGATGAATGCATCTTAGGTAAGGTCTCGAGGATGAACATTGGTACAACCTTCCTTTAGGTGACAACCAGAACCTAGCCGACCCCCTCCTAATCTTCCAAACTTTTTTTACATTGCTGGGGAGTTCATCTTTCTTCAAGTACTTTAATAATGGTGTCATCCAACTAGCCTTTTCCTCCATTTCCGCTGAGCACATGATCCATCAAGCCTCCACGCTGGGTATTGGTTGGAAATCGACAGTGATTTCTCTCCTTAACTCAATTTTAACGACTATGGCTAGACAGGTCAAGCTCTCAGCATGCGCATTCCCTTCTTGACCAATTTGTTTGATAGTGACATTACCAATCCTCTAGACTGCCCGACGAGCTTCTTCCAAATATGCGATCATTCTGTCTTGCTGAGCAGCGTATTCCCCATTTAACTGGTTGGTGACCAACTAGAAGTCACAAAAAAACAACGAACTATATAATTTTTAGTTCTCGACTATTCGAAATCCCAACAGTAACACCTCATACTCTGCCTCATTGTTTGATGTAGAAAAACCCAAGGAAATGACCTTTTCAATTATTGCTCCCTTTGGTGTAAAGAGTACCATCCCCACACCTAATCCTTAGCTATTTGATGCCTCGTCCATGTACAGTCACTAGTCATTTTCTTCTCCCTTTGTACAACTGTCTGTAGCATCAGGGTGTACAGCCTTTCCTTGCCCTTGCTTAGCTTCTACTTTTGGAGATGCAATGAAATCAACTATGACTTGACCTTTGATGGCATTTCTTGGGATGATTTTTATATCATATTCCCCGAGCTCGATTGCCCATTTAACCATTCTTCATGATAGGTTTGCCTTTGCAATACCACTTATCAATGGGTGTTCGGTTAGGACTTTTACGGTGTGGGCTTGGAAGTAATGCCTAAGCTTCTGAGCTGCATACATCAAAGCAAAAGCGAGTTTTTCCAAAGGAAGGTATCTTGTTCTGCATCAAATAAGGTTTTACTAACAAAATAGATCAGAAGGTGATGCTTTCCCTCCTTCCCCATTAAGGCCACGCTGACTGCGTGCTTGGACACTACCAGGTACATGATTAGTTCTTCCCCTGCCTCAGGATAGGCAAAACAGGAGGTGTACTCAAATATTGCTTAGTATTTGCTTATGACAGATTGCACTGCTCATCCTAAACCTTTTCTGCTTTGTTTTTTAAAGCAAGAAATAGTGGTTGACACTTATCTGAGCTCCTAGCAATAAAGCAATTAAGAGCCGCCAGCATCCTAGTCAGCCTTTAGATATCTCTTCTTGAACTGGGCCGTTCCAACTTCTGAATAGCTTGTATTTGTGCAGGATTTGCTTCTATTCCCCTCTCTGATACAATAAAGCCAAGGAATTTTTTCGAGTTGAACCCAAATGGGTAGTTCGAGGCATTGAGTTGCAATTTATATCACCTTAAGATGTCAAATACTTCTTTCCAATCGCTTAGGTAGCTAGCTTTTTCTCTGCTTTTGATGACCATGTCATCGATGTACACTTCCACAGTTTTCCCAATCAGCCTTTGGAACATCTGGGCTACTAAACGCTAATAAGTTGTCCCTGCATTCTTAAGTCTGAAAGGCATTCTTTTGTAACAGAAGATGCCCTTTGGAGTTATGAATGATGTTTTTATCTTGGTGGGCATCCTCCATTGCTATCTGGTGGTAGCCATGGTAGGCATCCGGGAAGCTTATTCTTTCATTCACCGCGATAGAGTCCATTAGTTGGTTGATTTTTGGGAGAGGGAAACTATCCGTTGGGCAAGCTTTGTTCAGACCAGTGAAATCAACACATATCCTCCACTGCTTGTCCTTCTTTGGAATGACAACGGTATTTGATAGCAACTCTGGGTAATGAACCTCTCGTATAGCATTGGCCTCCATGAGTTTTTTGACCTCCTTGCATACAGCAGCTCCGCATTTGGGAGTGAGCTTTCTTTACTTTTGAATTATATGCTTGACATTCGGATTTACGCCAAGCTTGTGGCAAATGATCTTTAGGTCGACTTTGAGCATCTCATATGGAGTCCAGGTGAAGACATCCAAATTCTGGATGAGAAATTGTACTAACTCATCCATTTCACCCTTTCCCAAGGAGGTACTGACCAAGAAGTGTTTTACTGAGTCCCCTTCAGTGTTTGGGACCATTTTCAGCTTTATCGACTAGAGATATGCCCAGATGATCTGAACATGGCCAATCAAGCTGTAATTGCTGTCTCTAGTTAGTTTTGCATTATGAGCCTGCAACGTCATCGTCTTGCTTACATTTTCCCTTAATGGCCGCAACTAAGCAACTCCTTAAGGTGGCTTGATCACACTTGATTTCCATGATGCCATTTGCCATATGGAATCTAATCCCCTAATGATAAATGGACAGGACTGCCCTCATACGATGGATCCATGTTCGACCCATTATGGCATTATAGGGCGATGGGACATACACCACCAAGAATTCCACCTGAAAGCTAATTGGGCCTGCTACCACTAGTACAGTGATTAGCCCCAACGGCGGGACTGCTTAGCCACTGAATTTGAACAATGGTATAGAAGATGGCTGTAGATCTGACCGTCTGAGTCCAAGCTTATTGAAAAGCTTGACATACATGATTTTCGATGAATTGCCTAAATCAACGAGCATTCCGAATGTCGAACTCCTTTACTCGTAAGGTGAGCACCAAGCATCGTTATGAGGATGAACTACATCTCGCAGTCCTCATTTGAAAATGAGATTTCACCTTTAGTGTGTCCATGCTTGCTTACGATGCTCGGGTGGCCGCACACTTGGTATACTTCTTTCAAATGGGCTACCATTTACCTCTCCCGGGCTTGTCGCCTCGTGGACAACATCTATAACCCTTACTGGGGCTTTTTTATAGTTGGCCAGGCCGTGGTTTTATCTTTCTGAGCCTTTCAACGATCTTTTTGCCTAGCCACCTTCTACGAATTCTTTTAGATAGCCCTGTTTCACTAGATCCTCAAGATGCTGCTTGAGCATTTGGCAATTCTCTGTGAGGTGCCCCTTTGCCCAATGATATGAGCACCATAGATTTAGGTTTCTTTTGCCACGGTAGCTCACCATCTAAGGAGGCCTTTTGAAATAAGTCTTATCCTTGAAGTGAGTCAAGATCTTATATTTAGGATCCTTTGAAAATGGTCAACACCCCCTCGTAGGCCATTCTGGTGGGTTTGATATGACCTAACCATCTACTCGGCCTTTTATGAACTCCTTTATTCTCTTCCGGCAATATCGTCCTTCCTCTTAGGGGGCCATTTATATTTTGGTGGCCCCATGTCCTCCTCCAGTTTTATGAACTCTTCAATTCATCCCATTAGGTCCTCCTGCGTGACTGGAGGTCGCTTGGTCAAAGACTGCCAGAGCTGGCTCTCTCTCGGGAGTCTGAGCTTGTAGGTGGCAATTACCCCCTGCTCGTTGCTACCCTCCACTTCATTGTACAAGCGCCAATAACAGGTGTTGTACTCATTTAGACTTTCGAGCCCCGTTTCCTGAGGTCGACTAGTGGCCCAATGTCCTTTGGCTGCTTGGAGTTTGCGACAAACCGTGTTACAAAGGAGCTTGCCAGCTCTCCGAAGCTACCAATGGATCTCGCCCTTAATTGGGAGAATTATTTTAGGGCCCGGTCCCCTAGGCTAGATGGGAAGACTTTGAACATCAATGGCTCATTCTAGACCCATAGCGCCAGAAAGTGCTCGAATTGCTGAATGTGGTCGATAGGGTCCAAAACGCCATCATAGACCTTCAACTTTGGCATGTTGAAATGTCGAGGAGGCTTTGCTTTCTCGATCTTCTCTGAAAATGGAGACATAAAATTTTGGAACTTTTTCCAACTCCTCTTTTTTATAGGGCATTTGAGAGAAGGTGCACGATCTCTTTCTATGAGCGCTTTCTCTATGAGCGCTTGGATATCATTTTTATCAATCATTTGTGTAGGCGTTCTCTCCCTTTGGTGCCTCCTCGAGGACGACCTTTCTATGTTGCACTGAGCTCGTCCTTCATTGCTCTCCATCTCTTTCTGATATTGGGAGCTTGATGTCCTGCTTCCTTCTTCGCCCATCTTTGACTTTCTACGAGATTGGTGAGCTTTGGATTGGTGACCCTCCTTCCTTTCATTGGGGCTCTAGAGCCCCGTCTTACAAGTCGGTGATCGGCCTTGGTGCATTACCTCAGCACCCTTTCATTCAGCCTCCTTTTCTTGCGTAAGGTTTTTATGTTTTCCAGCCTTGGCCTTTAGTAGATTACTAGGGGCTTCTTCCTCGGGAGGGAAAAATGTTTTTCAAGATACCCCTTTGCTAGTGATGAAGTTTGCCTAACTAGGTGTGAAGAACTGGGAACTTGATTTTTGTTCAACATCTTTCTTAGCTTGAAGAAATGTCAGTAGATTTTCACCTTCGTTTCCCACAAATGGCGCCAATTGTAAGGTCAAATTTCTCAGATCAGGTCGGATCGGGTTAGACTCGGATTGATCGTTAAATAGAAATATGTTGCTAGCTTCCAATTTGAATAAGAAAGTTGGTTGGCTGTTAGGTGGGAATACTCTGAGCAGCTCTGAACCAAGTGCAAAGAGAAACCATTAGAGAAAAAACGGTCAGGTGGGTCCAACCGTGGGCCCTCTAATGGTTAAGTTAGCGGATAATCCTTGGAAAATGGAATTCGACAAGATTTAGGGAGTTTGCAAATATCTCTTCGTTTGCACCCAGTTCCCTTTTTATTGCGTCACCAAATAGATCAACCTCCTTAAAAATAGGATCCACTCCTCACGTATCCTTCAACCTAGGGGAGAGTTAATGGCACGTATCTCACCACTTTTGGGGGACTTGATCATGTTCCTTGGATCTTAGGGACGTTGCCCTTTTCAATGTGTCAAGTGTCTGGAGTGGGGATGTGAGCTGTCCCACGTTCTTTGAATTAGTCGAGGAAAATGGCCCATCATCCCAGTTTAGCGACATTGTAGCTCTCCTACTCTGCTCGGCTGTGTATTCTTTCCCGAGCTGATCCTTGTCTTTCTCGACTATGGGGGTTATCTCAGGTTCACAGGTGTATATTTCATCCCAGGGTTTAACGTATTTTATTCTCTTACAGAAGTTAATCCTCCAGCTGAGATCATCCAGTTGATCACACTTCCATCCCACCTGTAGATCAACCCAACTCATCATCTCCTCCACTTCATCACAACAAGAGAGAGACGTTGGGTAGGGATTGCGCCTTCGTAAGGGGAAAACAATGAAGGAGAGGAGGGAGATGAGAATTGTAGGCAATGGGAGAGAGAGCGAGTTATTGAAAAGGAACTTTTGGAATCTACACAAAAATAGACGAGTGCCAATTGCCAATTTCAAAAGAAAAACGATGTTAGATCATTCGGAACATGTTCCAACGCGTGCCGAGGATTGTTCCTTAAAACGGAAAGTTGAAGCAGGCAATAACTTTCTAGTTTCTACTAAATGCATTCCACAGTAACTCATCTAGTGAGATCACGGGAACAGGCCAAACTAGCATGCAGCGACATGATGTGCTAAATGCATATGTGGGGCCCACTTTTAAAAAAATCCAAACTTATTATAACCTTATCACCCATTTTTGGTATCAAATAATAAATTATTATTCAAATTAGTGAGAATATTACAGTTGGATCAACTAAATATGAAATCCATGATTAACTTTCTTTACATTCCTTTTTTAACGGGTAAAAATGAAAGGAGTCTCCCGTGTATGAAATTTGGTGATCAATCCATCAGTTTGCCCCGCTAAAATTGACTTTGAATATTTAGGTACAAAGCATAGAATGGGTCCTAGGATAGTAGAATGGTTTGGATTTTACAAGGAGGGCCTCACCCATGTAGTTAACATGAGTGCGGCAGCATACTTCTACCCAACGAGAACATCCCACAAACCACCAATTGGGCCCTAAATTTTTGTTCATTTATATGGTTGAGGATTTCATATTTATATTAATTTGTATTAATTGTAAAAATGATGATTTCTAAAGCTCTAGTGAACAAAGTTGAACTAGCTAGAATTCTTGGGAATTTACCATTACTAAGGGCACATTTGTGTGACACTTTTCCACAGGAAAGGGGAAGGTTTTCATTGAAAAACCCATTTTTAATGTGTTGGTGCAGCACATCTCCTCGAAATTAGTTTTTTGCCAAGTCACTACCACGTCAAATTTTCCTTGAGAAAGGTGGAAACAAAGTTTCCATGAGGGACCATTGGAATTCCATTTCTACAGAAAAGTTGACTCCCTCTATAATATCATTTCCTATTTTATTTCTACACCTAACCCTATTCGTTTCGCCTCCTCTCAACATCTCCCGCCATTAGAGCAAGAGACTCTCGCCAGTAACAAGGGCAACTCTGGCGAGCAGGTAACCTTCTCTCCCTCTTTTCTTTCCTATCTCCCCCCTTCTCTGTCTTTATCCTCTCTCTCAAGATCCCCACGCCCTTGATCCTCTATGATTTGACAAGGAAGCCCACACCACCCCACTCCCACTCACCATCTCTCTTTCTCTCTTCTATCTCTTCGGACACCCACCCCTAGAGACCCTCTCTCTATATCTCTGAACTGGCAACGTGGCATCCCCACCCACTCTTTGTTTCCTTAACCAGAAAGGCCGCCCTTTCTTTCTTTCTTTCTTTTTTTTTTCAGCCACACCTTTTTTTATTTTCCTAATCCACCCTGCCTTTTTTTTAAAACCTTTTTTCCACAACTAAATCTCAATTATTCAGCTTTTTTTTTTTAATCTCTCAATGATCCATGCCTTTTCTGACGGATGAGTTATCTAATCATAATATATTAAGATTGATATGCTTGATTGTAAATTGATCAAGTAGAACTCATACATGATGGTGCCTCGTCCACTATCATTTGCAATCTAAAATGTGTCACCACATTTGTCTTGTAAAAATGTATGTATATGTGCAAAACCAAGTCACAGTTCTCTTCACAAATCCACTAAACCTTTCGATTGCTTCAGTTGCGAGGACACCTTATAGGACTTTCTGTCTCAAGAGTTAAATTTTTTTAATCTTGAAACGTAATCATTCCTCTTTCAGAATTGTCACTAAGCTGTGCATTGCTTTCACACGAACCAGCACACATGCATTCTTCTATTTATGAGCAATTAGCAAGCTGTTTGGATCCTTCTTTAAATTAATTTCTCAACGCCTACACTGAGGCAAGTTGCTATGTCATGCCAAAGTTGCTGTATCTCATTCTTCTCAACTTTGGCACTTCCTTTTTCTTTTTTTTAAATGGTGAATATTATGGAACGAAACCAAGAATACTTTGAGGCTCATCACATTACTCCTCATTTCTTTTCTTTATTTTGTATATATATACATCCAAAGTCAGACATCATGGGCACATTATTCAGATTTGTTGGACGCAATTCTTTGATGCATAATGTTTTCACTCCTATAATTATTCCTTCAATGGTATTGTAGCACTTGGGTTTGCCTATGGATTGTTATTTATTCTAATTGCTGATGCCCAATGATTAATATTAACTGCTATACTATACTTGTAGATCTTGATTGCTTTCTTTTATGAATTGCTCTTTGTCTCTCTCTTAATTGTTGAGATTAATATATTATTTTAGGATTAGATAAATTTAGATGATACAATCTATAAGACAAATATGTAGGAGACTAGGAAGATTCTCAATTTTGTTCAGCAACCAATGTCATCTTGTTATTTCTAAGCTGACGCTCTAAGTAGTCACAAGCAACCTAAAACTGTACAAAGTACCACAAGGGCGAACCCATGAATAAAGTAGCTAGACCTTTGAAAAATCTCAACCATTCCACATGGGTAGTAACAACCAAGCCAAAGTATTGAAAAGGCCAATAATTTATATGATTGTTTATAACTTAAAAAACCTAAGGCTTGACCAGGCCCAGTCATATTGACATGCTATCAAGTGAGACAAGAAAATTTAGTTGATCGATCCTACAACAAAATGCACTTTTGCCGATGCAAAAATGCATTGGAAAAAGTCACATATGCGTTGGTAAAGACTTTTGCCGATGGAAGAAATTGTATCGACAATTCATCGTCTGGAGTGACTTTTTCCGATGCCATGCCTTGCGTCGGTAATACTTTTTCCAGCGCATTGCCTTGCGTCGGCAATACCTTTTTTTGGCACAATGCCTTGCATTGGGAATATGTTTTGTGACGCAATCCCTTGCGTTGTGAATACATTTTCTGACGTCATTTGGCGTCGGGAAAATATTTTTTAATAAATTATATATTTGCCTTGTGTCGACGCATTTATTTGTCAGCAATACTTTTCCCGATGACACTATGCGTCTTGAAAATATTTTTTTAGAAAACATATATTAGATTTGTGCCGACACATTAACGCGTTGGTAAAAACCATTTTTGACAAAAGATTGCGTTGGCATAGGTTATCAAAAGGTACTTCTGCCGACATATTTATGCGCAGTCAAAAATCATTTTTTACTATAGATTGCGTTGGCATAGGTTGTGAAAAGGGACTTTTGCCGATGCCATAGTGCATCTACAAAGGTGTTAAATCTGAAAGGTTTTATTTGTTTTTCAGTGTTCCCACAAATTTTGACCTTTCAACCTGTTCCAACCAATTTAGGTAACCCGACCATGCATATCTCAATATCAAGCCATCCAACCAACAAACTCAATCTAAAAAATTAATCATTCCACCATATAAACAATACATATAAGAAGCCATTACGAGTAAAATTCATCAAAATGTATAGGTTTTAAAGTACTAATATCATAGTTTAATATTCAAGAACCAGAAAGTATATCTAAAAACCAATTAATATCTAAGAACCACAAAGAACAAAGTTTCAACATAGACCACAACTATATCTCATAATCGAGCGTATACAGTGCGGCCCGTCTCATAAATTTCATCAACCTATGACAACAACATAGTACATCATCAGTTTCTTATAATGAATTACAATATGATGTTCATGTATATAAAGAAAAGTCATTTGACTACTTAGTTGTTTTCTATTCCAAGTCTAAAGAATTGGTGTTTTTTTTCCTATTCCTAAATCCTAATAACTTGTGTTATAAGTCCTAAGAACTTTCTTTTTATATCAACTAAAGTAGAAGAAAATAAAATCATATATTGACCAAGATATGTCACATTCTAACCTCTACCGGATGAGCTCCCTCCAGTCGTATCAAGATCGGGAACCACTATCCTGCTTGAGCTACTAACTGGACTATAAATGCGTCAAGTGTAGCTTGTCTCCTAGTCTATGCAGCTAAGATGCTGGCTTGTTCAGCTTGGGCCTTGGCTTGATCAACTATCTGCTACTTCAAGCTCCTCACCTCAGTTGCATTTAAGGCTGCCCTTGAAGATGATGCCAATTTCATTCGGATCCCAAATCCCGTTAAATAGCCTGACCTCCTCCTAAGCATATTGCAGCTATCTCCTCTTGAGTCATCTGGGATGTGACCTCGGGCTGCGATTGTATGGCTATCTTCTCTACCAACTACGCCTATCATTTTTTAAGGGGTAGACCGATTAAAACTAAGAAAAGAAATAGTTTTTGGATTTAACAAAACCTATTTCGATATACATACATGATGTCGGCCTGCTGTCTCGTCCACCCAGTTATTCTTATTCTTGCTCTAATGGGTGTCCTTACGGAAGTCTGGGAAGGCGGGCTTTTGTCCATTGTTTGCTACCTGTCATTATATTACATGGACCGAAAAGACCTCAATCAAGCATTAATAACTCACACAGAACTAAAGACTTTTAGAGGTGCACTTACAATGATGGACATGGTTGCTGGGAACGATTTGGACCCGCGTGTATGGTTGATAGTCAATGCCTTCCGACTATCTTGGGCTTTCTTTGACTTTTTCTATGAAAGGAAAATGAAGGAATAACAAAATGGATCGGTGATATGTACATAAATACATATATCAGTAATTGAGATTAAATTAACTAAAATTACCTTCCAACTTTTAGTCTCCCAAACATCGACCATCGCAGCCCATTGATCTTTATCACAAGGTGGAAGTGGATGATTCTTGGGACTAAGCACCCTAGAATCCAACAGAGCAATATAGTGTGCGTGTAACTCACACTTCCAATCCCTATACCATCTTTGACGCTTCTCCCTTAGGCACGCGTTAATTGTTGGATGATTACTATCACCGTAGTCAAACTTTAGCTGCAAATGCAATCATAAAGACACAAATAGTAAACATTAAACATTAAATACTATAAGCATTTAGTAAATTATAATGTCCATATCATACTAATTACAATCACCTTCACTCTCTGTAGGTTTGCCTCCTTAATCCCCTAAGGAATAGCATCCCATCCAAAGTCCCCGACTAGTGCACTCTGCCGAAACTCTTTTCCAAGCTCGAGCATGAAGGAAGTGGCATGTATGCTCTCTGGTGCACCACTCGACTCGAGGATCAGAATTGGGATGGGGCTACCAAGCGTCTCCACTAACTTCTCTGTGCTGTAGCTCTTGGTCTTGCCTTATATACGTCTTGAGGCCAAGGATGGGCCTGATGCTGTTAAGAACATAATGTTATTTTCATTGGTATACATAAAACATTGATCACATCTGAATTTTATATGCACAATTAGTCATGAATTTCTTACTTATGCTGCTGGTGACCATAGGAGGACTAAAGAGAGGTGCATTGGACTAGGCAGTAGGCGTAGGCTCACTCGACTGCGCAGGAGGGGTAGGCTCATTTTGTGCTGCTTGGGTTGGACGAGTAAGTGGATGCTCGGTGGGTCCCCCTAGTTGGGCAACATGAGTATTAGGATGGCATGAGGAAGTTCGAAGAAAACCTTGAAACTTTTTCATTGGAGGCATATTTTTGACCTTGTATTACAGTACAAATGAACTCATGTTTTAATATGTTAATAAATAACATGAATGGAAGACTTTTAATAAATGGATAATGCACAATAATTCACTAGAGTAATGCAAAAAAACACAAGTAAATGGATAATGTTCGAACTCAATTTATGGCCCTGAGACCTAATCAAAGTCATCATCCCCATTAGTGTCAGCATCTTCACTCCCTAATCGACAAAAAAAATTGAATTCAAAACCCTTTGCTTTAATATAGTATAATTGTAGCCCGCATTTAGAAATTGTGGTAATTGGCAACCAACCTTTAGAGTTTACAACTTGCATCATTATGAAAATTTTATCAGGCTATTTGATCAAAAACACTAGTAAATTTTGCATTGTCCACCTCCATCCACTTTAGTATTTTTTTTTAAAATCTCTACTAAAATAAGCAGCCTTCCTTAACTTATCTTCTAAAAGGCCAAAGTCTAATATGTAGATACAACTAGAGGTTTAACAAATGCTCCAATATGGAAATAAGCTCTAAATCACAATAAAATAACTTATTTTTAGAGTTTCCAAAATGCCACTGCATCATGAAAATACAAAAGCCCACAAAAATCAAACTCAAGAAGCCCAAAAAAAAATGCCTGCCTTAGGAATGTATCTTCGTTGAATGCATGATTTTACTCGATTAGCAAGAACACTATCGGAGAAGATTTCTTGGAAAATTCCATTGGTGGGTTTGGAAGGTTTGCTCCAAAAAGAGAGAATCCGCGATCTATTCATCATCATAACTTCAGCGAGATACTTACTATAAGCCTCTTTTGATAGAGAAGCTATTTTTTTGTTCTCTTTCCCTTTCCAAGATTCCTCCAAAAAGTAACTAGCCATCTCCCAATCAATGGAAGATCTGTTAGGAATGAATCTGTCACCCTAAAAAATAAACAGAAAGGCAATGGCAATTAGAAATAGTCAAATTGAATGCCTAGAGTCGATTAAATACATAACTAAGACTCCAAATTTGAAATGAAAATAACAATAATAATAATGCCAATCTTTAACACATTACAAATGAGGGTTAACAAATAACATTTAGAAAATAGAAACAAAATCCAAGAAATTGGCACTCAAGTTTAGTTCATTAATTGTAAAATGAAAACCCAAAATAAGAGATGAAGAATTTTAAATCCTATTAATTTTTTTAACCTTCTAAAATTTGGGAATCTATCACTATTGATGCTTGCAAAGTTTTGTTCCATTCTCATTTCTTTGGTTAGAATTGATTAATTGTAAACCATCAAAAGCCCAAATCAGAGGTGATAAAGAATTTTAATTCTCACATATATTAAAACAAAGGATAAAGGGAAAAAAGCCCAAAAAACATGAAAATGGCATTCAACCATTCAATTCAATTAAAATGAATGGCTAGATTTGATAAAGTGAATTGAGTGGTTAAATTTGATTAGTTGCAAAAAGAAAAAGAAAAACAAAGTTAGTTACCAGACATTTCCATGGCAGATGAGTTTCACTCTCCTTGTGCACAAGGAAAGGAACAAGGTTAGGGTTAGGTTCAAGAACAACCCTAAATATATTTATGTATTTGAAAAAGAGAATTGAAAAATTAAAGTTGATGGATTAACGATGGAACAAAAACCCATAAATAAGAAGGAAAGAATTCAAGGAAATCAATCATTAGGGTTAGGGTTAATGTACTTACATAATAATGATGATGATGGTGGTGGTCTTGGATGGTATAGTCTTGATCAAGCCACCGATGGAGGTGGTACTGGGCATCCATCATATTAGCTACCTTCACACAAAGAAAACAAATGGAAACCAACGAGCAAAAAACAATAATAATATATAAACAAATAAGGAAACCCTGCAAAAACAAATGAGAAACAGCAGCTTGTAGAAAGAAAAGAAGAGAGGCTTTTGATTGAGTATGGGCTTTTTCCTAGATCTAAGTAGAGGTAGTGTTGTTTTCTCAGAAATGGAGGAGGGAGAGCATAGAGAACGCACGCGAAAGAGAAGCAAAATATAAAGAAACCGACGGTATGGGGTTTTACTGTGTCTGGGTTGTGTAATGTTTGTGGCGACAATTTGTATTACACTCTTCCGCATTTCTTTCTTAAATATATATCCCCATCAGAGTTTCGGGGACACTATGTGAAAGTCCACCTCTAAAGACTAAATTAGCTGGAATTTCTATAGAAGGCCTCAGTCATGCTCTGGATTAGTCTTGCAAAATCTTGGGTCAGTTGGACATTGTTGACACAAAGTCAACATACCCATTGGGCCATAGGGGCATTAAATCAAAGTCTAACTTTTCTAAGGCCAAATCACTTGAAAATTAGATGGAAACCTCAAAATGGGTTCCTAATCAAACCTTCAAAATTTCGTGGCCATCTGAGATCATTTAGGCCCTAAATAATTGAAGCATGGGCCCACTTTGACTAAAAGTGAACAGATAGTGTGACCCACTTTTCGAAGTCAAAACCTGATGAAAATTTCATTTTATGCCTAAAATGATGTCATAGTCCATCCCTCCAGATTTCATTAGGTTTGGACATCATTTGGGCCCTAAACCATATTCATTGGATCACTTTTGTGTAAATGGGTCAAGTAGGTCGGCCACAACCCAAGCCCAATTCGACCCAAAACCATGACACGTGGCGGGAAAGGGTCAAGCAATTTTCAGTTTAGAAATTTGCTTTTCTCAACGAACACTGCTCGTCAGGGAAGCCATATAGCAACACAGAGAGTCATGCGTCAGTAGAAGATATGCTTCTCCTGACGCAAGGCTTTTTTTATCGGAAGAACGTATTTTTCCCCTGATGTATGGTTTTGTGTGTTGGGAGTATTATACCTTTTCTCGATGTATGAGATACATCCCAACACAAAAATTGTTTCATCGATAAAAGTGGGGGTTTTACCGACCTATGTAAGCTTGCGTCGGCAAAAGTGGGCCTTTTGCTGACGCAAACTCACATGCATCGGGAAAAGCAGGTCTTTTGCGGAAAAAACACTCACATGCGTTGGGAAATGCAAGGTTTTTCCCAATGCTTGTGAGTTTGTGTTGGAAAAAGTAGTCGGTAAAAATGTAATTTGTTGTAGTGTGACTGAACTTGTCCTATTTACTAAATTGCTTGACTAAGTAAGCTTTAGAATTGCTTTTGTCTTTTGGGTTTTAAGGCATTAGTTTATTTTAGTTCTATTAATCAAAATATATGGGTAATGTTGGGTTTTGTCTTGTATTCCAGTTTAATAGGATCGGTCGTTTGGTTTAGCCAGAACGAAGGTTAAGGTTTAAGGGTATTTTAGTCATTATGTATGGGTTTTTTTATTGGCCAAGAAAGTGGGAACTATATATATTGATGTACTGCAACCCTAGATTTTGAGGGGATTGACATGGGATCATGATAAATGAGTTTTCTCTTCCATGGACGTAGGCAAGGTTGCCAAACCACGTCAAACTGCTGTATTCATGTATGTGATTGTTTAATGGTGTAAACTTGTGTATTCATTGTGGTTGATCCATTGATTGCAGATAGTTTTCATTACGCTGATTTTCCCAACAAGTAGTATCAGAGCGAGGTGGAGATCGCTCTGGTTTGCCATTGACAAATTGGATCTTAGTGCTAGCCTAAAATAAGATGTTGGTCAGTTTGTTGCAGAAAACAGAGAAGGGGCCAGGGTTCGGTCCTTAGTTATTGGTTGTGTGGGTGTTTAGTTACAGCAAAACCAAGCCGGAGAAAAAGGCATAGAGTTTCTGCGGAGAAGATTGGAGAACAAAGGGTTTTTGGTTGCTGGACTTTGTCTGAAAAGAGGATCAATAGGATTTTTGTCTACAGACCTTGGCTGGAGCAGAGAGAACCACGGTTCGGATCAAATCTTTGTGGCGAGATTAGAAAAGCTTCATTGCAGGCCTTGCTTCGAGAAGATTGAAGGTGATCTCCATAGATTAGGATCTTGCCTGATCGGAGAATGGGAAGAGGGCTTATAGAAACCCTTCGCATAACCGATTCAGTGGGCGTCGCCGGAATCCCCAGCTTGGCGCTGCCGCCATACTGTGTCGCCACGCTGCCACACGCCAATTGTCGCTGCCCTCTATCGTCGTGAAGAGAGAAAAAGAGGGAGGCCCTGTTCCCCTTTTGTCACAGGAACCAGGAAGAAGACTCAAGGAGGGTCAAAGTTCCGCTGCTGTTCTGCTTCACTGGAGAGAAAGAGATCCTCTGTTGCTGTTGTTGCAGCGTGTTGTCGACACTGGTGTCCTCGCTGCATGTTTCCAGTCCTTCGTTCACCATAGCCAAGGAAGAGAAAAAGAAATCCAAAACCGGAAGGAAGAAAAAGCAGCGGTCTTGGACTTGGTTTCTGAAGCAGGTTGGCCCTAGGTTTGGTTTGGGTCGGTTCGAACTTGACTCGTGGAGCAGCAGCCCAAAGCAGCCAAGTAGGCCAGGTCGAGGTTGAGTTAGCTGGGAACTGACCCATTAGGCAACAAGCACAGTAGCAATGTAGGCCAAGTCCGGTTAGGTAGGACCTGACCCATTGAGCAGAGTCTAGCCTAGTTTGCCGGCCAATAGTGGTGTTGACGTCAACACACATCAGCCGATAAAACGGTCAAAGGCAGTTTGACCAGATTTGTGGCTAAAATTATTTCTACGATTTCTTGATCCTCCAATATCCGATCAGAGATCCATTTACACCTACGGACTCATTGTGAGGAGATGTACATGTATGTGGAAGGAGATGGCTAGTTAAATGGTCAAAAAGAAGGTTTGACCAATCGGAGTTCAAAAGCTATTTTTGAGATATTGAAGCCATCTGGAGTCAGATTTCAGATTCATTTCTTCCAGCATGCTTGAAGTGACGAGATCTATGAGGCAGATAAAAGATATTGGCAGTTTGATGGGTAAAAAATTAGGGACTGAAGAAACTGACAAATTCACGATGACAGTAATGTATTCAAGCATCACAAGTCAAATTGAAGCGTTTGATAGATAAATGACTTCAGGGATTGGTAGGAAAAAGTGTTAGACTTCGTGATACATCAATGATTGAAAAGTGTTACTTGATGTCACGAATAGGAGATTGCTCCGAGTACTTTGATGGAAAGCTTAGATCTGTGTTGAAGGGATTATGAAGGAACGACATGCCAAAGTAAAAGGAAAAGCAAAAGAATCAGAATCGAAATGAGGTAGTATGCAAAAAAAGGTCGAATTCGAATGACGGGGAATCATTTTTGGTCACTATAGGTATGGATCAGGCTAATGATTTATGGTTTTGTGATTCAAATTCTTCCTATTATGTGTTTAAGTAGAGATTGGTTTAACACAAATAACTCTCATTGTTGATGGATTTGTTCTTATGGGGGAGAATGCAAATTGATGAGCATTTGAGATAAGAGCAGTGGAGATCCAGGTGTATGATGATGTTATTCAAACCCTAACGGATGTGATATATTTCCGGGTTTACAAAGAAATTGGATTTCTTTAGGTGCCTTAGACTTCAAAGGCTGTAAATGGACTACAGCGGGTGGAGTTACGAAGGTGGAAAAGGGAACATTGGTCATCATGGAAGGTGAAATGGTCAGAAATATCTATAGGTTTATAGGAGATACTTTTTTAGGTGGAGCAGTGAAGGAGACATCAAATAATAGGGGAGGAAATCTATGATTCGAGTGGAGTTAGATGTAATGGATCGTCGGAAGATGGATTGATGGGTTTTTGATGATATCATCTAGCGGAAATATAGAAAGACCTGAACGGAGATGATTTTCTCAAAAAAAGATAGTCTTGTTTAGGTCGGAGTAAGCCAATTTAGCATCAGGTCATACCTAACTTGCATGTATTGTGCCCAACCCACTAAAACAGTCTTAAACAGGACAACTGCAGGTTTAACAGAAAGAACACCGAAATGGAGACGGAAGGATTCATAGGTACCAGTGAGATCTGGATTCGAGGAGGTCTTCAGTTTTATCTTGATAGATGAAGTGAGGTTCATTGTGGTGCAATGATGCATGTATGTAGCAACAAATGAAGAGCATTTGGAGGTTCAAGACGATGGTGTTGAGGTCAAAAGAGGCAATTGTGGGAAGTCTCAAGTCGGTTTTAACTTGATTAATACAAAACAATGCTGAGATTGTTTATGCATCTAAGTTAGGGGGTATAGGTGCCACACTTGGTAGTAGCGTGTGTAGAAGCATATCTTTCAGCGAAGTGTGTGAAGTGTTGGTTCAACATGTTAGAGTGTTGAAGAGAGAAGATTGCGCCATCCATGTAGTGATGTACCATTCAGTAAGGTGCATGAAGAAATTAGTGATATCTCAAGGTGGCTCTAAGGATTTGCGGAATTTAAGCCAAGGTAGAGATTGTTGGATTTTGTCTTGTATTCTATTTAGCTGGATCGGTTGTTTGGTTTAGTTAGAAACGAGGTTCAAAGTTAAGGAAATTTTAGTCATTATGTATGGGTTTTCTTGTTGTCCAAGAAAGTGAAAACTATATATATTGATATACTGTAACCCTAAATCCGGAGGGGATTGAGATAAGATCATGATAGATGAGTTCTCTCCTACGTGGACGTAGGCAAGGTTGCCTACCACGTAAAATTACTGTGTTCATGTATGTGATTGCTTGATGGTGTGATCATGTGTATTCATCGTGGTTAATCCGTTGATCGCAGGTAGTTTTTATTGCGCCGGTTTTCCCAACAGGTAATTTACAGCACTCATCTGATATCTAGTATATCTCCCTTTATTTCTTTACTCTCTCCATCTCTTTCCACCACCACCCCTTTTCTTTATCTTTCTACTTTCTCATGAACCAACATGCCAATCCATCGCCTATAATTTGATTGAGTTGAAAAAAATAAACCAAACAAAGATATTTTTAAAATATACAAGACTAGGATGCTATATGATAAATGCAAGCAATTGCCACCTAAATAGTCATTTTCACCTTGTTACGCATTCATTATGTTCTTAGTGACAAAAGAGATAATTTTGTAGTGCTACAAAATTATTTCATTAAATCACTTTAGAGAGTGTGTTATTATATCAACTTGGTCCATTTGTCTTGCATCTCATGCCCTCAACATGTAGATTCTACATAAAACTATGTATTTCATTGGCTAAGAGAACCAAAATATCCCAACGATTAACTAAAAGTTGGACTCATTTAGCTATATGCATGCTATTATGAAAATTTGCTTATGTGCTTTCCAAATGATGTTCTTATTAGCTTGAACCTGAGGTGGCATTCTACAAACATGCAAAAGATCAACCTTGCATCTCCTAGCTTTTTATTAGCATATGTTACTTATGGATACATATTCTAGTATTAGCCTTTCAACTTCTATGTAGGAATGGAAGATCAAAATATAAATGATAATCTTGGTGGATTATTGAAGAATTTGAAATGTACCTCCATCTAAGATGAGAAGCTCATTGCACTAATGGAAGATCAATGCAAAAATGGATGTGGTATTAAGGCGGGTTTCATGTGTGAAAGTTGGAACCTTCTGACACGAAACATGAAGAACGAGTTTGGTGCTTCGTTTAGCAAAGATAAATTAAAGAATAGATTTAAGACTCTAAAGAAGACATATGGAAATATAAAAGTAATGTTAGAACTCAGTGGGTTTGGTTGGGATGAGACAAGAAAAATAGTAACAGACGAACCCGAGGTTTGGAGGCAGTATTTGGCAGTGAGTCATATTCCATACATCTAATATAAGTTTTTTTTTATTAACATAGTGATGCACTAATTTATTAAAAATAAAATTTTTATAATTATTCGTAGGCACATCCTAAAGCCTTCAATATAAAGGCAAAAGCTTTCTGGATTGAGCATCCTTGGCAATTATTCTTAGGGCTAGTGTTGCATATGGTAAGGATGGGTTTGCAAGCAATGATCCCTAGCAGTTGGAAGTAGATGATGATGATGACATAGGGTTTGCATAAGTTGATGAAATAGATAATGCATTGGAAAATGAAGAAGAAGATAATAAATTATCTATTGGCAATGTGAGCAAACACCACTATAATTCTATTGCAAACTCTTGTCATACAACAAAAAACCATAGCAACATTGGTCAAGCTTTAATTGGTGCGGTTGACAAGATTGCAAATGCAAGGTCTAAATATGCCAAAAAACGAGGTAAAGAAGGTCCATATGTTGCTGATATCATTAATGCACTAAAAGGTATTGATCTTCCAAGTGCATTATATTACAAAGGACTTCTCATTTTAGAGAATGAAAGGAAAGAAGAATTTTTAATTGCATTGCATCCAACGGATTGTCAAGGATGGATAATGGAACAAGTAGGATTTGAGTTCTGAAATTCGCACAATATGAAGTTTTAGATATTTTAGACTTAGAGTAGTAATTATTTATTGAAATGGTCTGATTTTGAGATATAATAGTTATTTCATGGATTTGGAATTTTTAACTTTGGGATGTTATTTTTTGGAATTGGTTTTTCTTTGATATTGTATTTTGGAAATAGTCTAAATTTGAGATTGTTGTTTATGGATGTAAAAATGTTATAACTTTGAGATGTCAATATTATTTATAGCTGCAGGAATGCTTTATCTTTGTCATTGTTGTTTATGGATGTAAGAATGTGAATGTTTTAACTTTGAGATGTCATTATTGTTTATGGATGTGATAATATTTTATCTTTAAGATGTCATTGGTACTTATAGTAGCTTTATTCTATATGGCATTGCAGATTCTAATTTTCTTTCAAAATGGATAAGGATATGGAAATCTTTTTTTTTTTTTTTTTTGTGTCCAGTCTGTTGCTATTATTTATGTACTTGGATACTATTATTCATATGGTTATAAGGATAGGGTCCAAAACTCTATCTTAAATGGTGATTTTTTTAAAGATGAATTATTGATTGGACATGAGCACAACTGTTTTGATTTATTATGAGTGAGCAACCAGGATGTTACATGAATTTATCTCATGAGTTAAGAGAAAAGAGTCTACTAGCATGCTCACAAAATATTATAGTAGAGGAACAAGTTGCAATATTTTTGTTCATCATAACTGACAATAAGAGTAATCGAGTTATGTGTACTTGGATACTACTATTCATATGGTTATAATGATAGGGTCCACAACTCTATCTTAAATGGTGGTTCTTTTAAAGATGAATTATTAATTGGATATGAGCGCAATTGTTTTGATTTATTACGGGTGAGGAAGGGATGTTACATGAATCCATCTCATGAGTTAAGAGAAAGAGGTCTACTAGCAGACTCACGAAATATTATAGTGGAGGAATAGGCTGCAATATTTTTGTTCACCGTAGCTCATAATAAGCATAATTGAGTTATGCAAAGTAGATTCCAACACTTTGGTGAGACTTTTAGTAGATATTTCAAAAAGGTTTTGAGTACAATTTTGCAGCTTTCTTCTCATTACATAAAGCCTATAAGAAGTGAGACTCCACCAGAAATTGCTACGAATTAAATATTTTACCCTTACTTCAAGGTAAACTTTATTCTCATTTAATTTTGGTTCATCCCATATAATAAGTTTATAATAACTTGTTTATGATTAGGACTATGTCAGAGTAATTGACGGCACATATATACTGGTGTGGACTCGGTCAGAAGACCAGGTGCGATATTGAAACAGAAAATGTTTCCTATCATAGAACATTATGGCTGTTATATCCTTTCACATGAAATTTCAATAAGTATTTGCTGGGTGGAAAGGGTCGGCGTTTGACTTTGAAATCTTACAAGATGCATTGTTGATGCCATATAATAAGTCTCAAGTCCCTATGGGTAAATGTCAATTCATATGTAGTATAAATAAACAATATTATGGAGATGTTAACTCATAGAGATAATATTTTTATAGGCAAATATTATTTAGTGGATGTGGGTTATGCAAATACTCATGGATTTATTGCACCTTATCAGGGGGTTTGCTATCATCTAAAAGAGTGGTCAACCACACAAGCACCACAAACGCCTAATGAACTATTTAATTTACAACATTCTAAATTACGCAATCTAGTGGAGCGCACTTTTGAACTATTGAAGCAACCCTTTCCAATCTTACAAACAGCACCACGATATCCTCTTAAGACATAGGCGAAAATTGTAGTAGCGTGTTGTGTTATGCACAACTATATAAAACAAAGGAACTATAATGATGAGTTGGAAGAAAAGAATGTGCAAGAAATGAACGTTGATGAAGACATACATGTCAAGGAAAATAGGGAAGTTGGATCCGCCACAAGTGATGCAAACACTTAATTTGCATGTGTGCTTTGAGATGCAATTGCTCAACAAATGTGGAATGGTTATTAATATGCAATCTTTATTTTAAAGTATAAAGTTTATACACTTTTTTTAGAATAATGATATCCCTTGATGTCAAGTATATTTTTGGAATATATATATGGAATAGTTGATGTGTTTGCCAATGGTTTCATGTTGATCCTAACTTATGATATGCATTGTTTAAGACTAAAAAATGTGATTGTATAAACTACAGTGTACCTGGACATTATCGGATGTAGGACCCTAACTTGTGATATGCACGCTCCAAGTGTAAAAATCCTATGGTATAATGCAAAGCGTTCCATTAATTTTTCCTTACCTTCAAAAAAATATTTTTCTTGTTGGTTGTATAAGAAATAGCTATTCAAGTAACTTTTACCATAGAAAAAAGATTTGTCCTATTAATTTATAGTTTCCATCAAGCCTTTTAACTTTGAGGATAGTATTTGCAGTCAAATTAATATATTCTTTTAATTAATTAATTAATTTTTTCTAAACATCTCTTCAATTTAGTTATCTTCACGCCGTTTCAGTAGTTCATATTTTTCCTATGGAAAACTATTGCACAAAAAAAAAAAAAAAAACTAGTTTTCTAGAAGAAATCCACAACCGCACTAAACAACATTTACATCATTTCATCAAGGAAAATAAATTCGCATTAAACATGAGTTTCATACTTCCACGAAACTCCTTTTCTTAGGATTTCAATTACTATAGAAATTGCTAATGTAGCAATTTCTTCTTTCTGTGGAAATGGTGTATTGACAAACATACCCTAAGAAAAATCAAAGAAAATTTGTGAGGATTTTTTTGTCAACATTATTTTAAAGTAAATTCAAAAAAATCTTTTTGTAATGTTTAGTAAAAAGACTATACCTTTTACTGTTATATATTATTGTACTCTTTTGGCGGACTTTGGTATTGACATAAATCAAGTATCATTCATAATATCATTTAGGTTGGTAATAATTGGACAAAAAAAAAAATAAGCTGTTAGATTTAACTCAGTCTTTTATGCAACCACAAGATCAGATTTAATCATATTTTATCCGAATAATATAGAGGCATAAATCGACTCAATATGATCCATGGTTATGACCAACAAAATATGCTTGCACTTAGAATAGGTGATATAATTCATACTATAAAGAGATCTATGAATTTCTAAAATTTTATAATAATTAAAAATATAGTATTTATATATATATAATAGAAAATAATCTATATATATTATTATAAAGATTTGGCTCAAAGTCGTTATATATTCAACATTATTCTAAGGTCCTCTCTTCAATTCATAATAATTATATGTTTTCTTTCATATTTTCGTTACAAAAATACAAATGCATTACTGACCTCGGTGAAATACAAATGCATCTATGACTTTGGTACTGATTAATATTTTAATAGAACTTATTCATCTATAATATATATGTATATATACATGTAACTCTGCTCAGAGAACATAAAAAGTTCAAAGCGCCAAACCTACAAAATAAAGAATAACAGAACATGTGGGTCTCTTATATATAAACATATATAAAGCAAAATGTGCCCATGCTTAGCCAATTTACATGTTAAAAATTTAAGATAATAAAATATCTTTTATCAACATTATATTGAGATGGTAAAATTCAATCCCAACAATGATACTTAAAAGAGAATATACACATGTTATATAATTGGTTAATTTCAAAATCAGAGCACTTTAATTTGTTTAAAATCCATTGCAAATTTCACTTCATACATACTTCTAAAATCATAAGAATTATTTGGTGGGCTCATCATATTTTCATATTATTATATATATTATAACAATACCCTCTTTCATGGGAGACTAAGACGTCGCACAATTCTCTTTATAAAAGAGCAACACGTGGCTCAATCTAAATTTATACGCATCATTGCCCACTAAAACATATTATAGTTTGTAAATGCTTATTAATGCAATATAGAAGACAGAAAACTTCACTAAGACAAGGGTAGGAGTTAAAACATTTGCAACATTTGGAATAACCGTACAATATGGAACAAGTGCAAGAAGAGTTGAAATAGGTGCACTTGTTAAAAAAAATGCAGCTATTGAAATAAGTTTAAATGTTGAAACAAATGCAGGTAAGTGTAGGAAGTGAATGATGGAGCCTTCCAAATATAAACACTCTATTTCTTTCATTTTCTCAAAACACGTACCATAAATTTTACAAATTGATAATACTTATTTTCATAAGTTTCTTGTGTCATGCTACATAATTCAATTGTGCCCCATTTTATTTATTTATCCTCCTATGTTGTATTTAAGGATTTTATTTAAATACTGATTAAGTAATGGTTTTTATATTAATATTAATTAATAGCTCATTTAAATACTTATATATGATTCTATTTACCAATAGAAGAATTTTTCTTATAAGGCCTGTGCTGCAGCACTAGATATTTATTATATATATATTAAAGCAATCCCCCCTTTCGCGGGAGGGTGACACGTGGTGCCCCCTCTTCGCGAGAGGGCGACATGTGACGTACTCTCATTAAAGTCCTAAATATTATACTTTCATTAAAGTCTTAAATATTATAGATAGAAATCATCTCCCTAAAATAACTCTATTTAAAATTTAAAATTTCCCTTATCTCTAACAAAGTCCTAAATATTATAGAAATAGTCTCCTTAAAATCTAAAATAGCACAATCGATTAGAAGTTGGTCTATGTTGATTGAGCCAAAAATGCTCCATACCCAACTTTTCCAGGTATGATCTTTCACGTAACCGAAGTTTCCATTAAAAGCAAATTTGGGTTCTACCGAAAAAAAAAAAAATATATATATATATACATCAAGTTTGTCTCAAAGTCAGAACTTGAAAGGCTAGCCTAAAGGGGACATTGAGGTTGTCTTGAATGTTTATATTCATGCACGCCACAATTGTTTCAAAGCTTGAAGCATATCATAGGCCTTTTTAACGTACCTTGTCATTTGCTCTAGCACCTCAATGGTGGTCTCTAAATTTTCATGAAGGCTATGTTGGGTTCATTCATGTCTTGGTTCTTGAATAGCACAGGCCACAATGAGGGGGCATGTTAACTGTATGGAATAAGTCAAAGTTAAAGATTTTGGTAAGAAAATCCTAATGGGCCCACACAAAAATGAATCATGTTCCCAGATCGGGCCATCAATATCTCCCATATCTCTCCACTCCAAAATTATCTCACCCCCTACTAGAAAAATATTACTTTTGCTTGGCCACCAACACTCTTCTATTTCTGTATCTTTAGCCATGCAACTGAGGAGCATGTCCAAAGTCTTAAGTCCCATATGTGTCTCTATCCAATAATCCAATAATACAAGCTTTACAATAGTCTTGATTCCAATAATAAATTTTTTGGATCGTAGGCTGCACCTAAAGGTTCAGGCCTGATTATTATGTAAGCCGAGTTTGAAATGCCCTATAGTCTTTAAAGCTTGCCATTGATATATTTTACTCATGTGGTACATATATATTTCTCAAATGGGCTACGTTATGCATGAGTCCTTTTCTTTTCTATTCAATTCCTCATTAATTGTTTTTCATAATAATTGGGATGGTTGACCTGATGATTATTTATATGTTTGACTATTCAATCTATTTACTTTTTTACCATATAATATTTTCTTTTCTTGAGTTGAGATTCCAGACTAAAGAAAAAATGATCTAACTTTTTTTTATTAATATTCTAATGAAACTATACAGGTACATTATTTTTCTTTTTTATTTTGGTTTATTAATATGATATTTAGTTTCTTAAGAGTTTACTAAAATATTTAGAATTATGATGTGTAATGAATTTTATCATCATCATCATCATCATCAAAGCCTTATCCCAACCATGTTGGGGTCGGTTACATGAATTCTATTTCTCCATTCCGTTCTATTTTGAACTAAATCTTTCGATAAGTGCAACTTCTTCAAATCTGAATTAATGACTTCCATCCATGTTTTCTTCAGCCTACCCCTACCTCTTGATGGACCCTCCACCTGTATATCCAAACTTTTTCTCACCGGTGCCATTACTGGCCTACGCTCAACACGCCCAAACCATCTTGAACGAGTTTATCTAATCTTATCTCCTATTGGTGCTACCCCTAAATGTTCTCGAAAGCGCTCATTTCTAATTTTATCTTTCCTAGTTTTACCACACATCCACCTAAGCATTCTCATTTCCGCTACATTCATCTTATGAATATGTGTCTTCTTAATTGGCCAACATTCTGCTCCATATGTCATAACTGGTCTAACCACTGTCCTGTAAAATTTTCCCTTCAATTTTGTTGGCATTTGTCTATCACAAAGTACTCCCGAAGCTAGTCTCCACTTCAGCCATCCAGCTCTTATCCTATGCTCCACATCTTCGTCAATCTCCCCATCCATACTAATCATCGAGCCTAGGAACCGAAAAGAATCTTTACGTGGTATCTCATGGGTTTCAATTTTGACAGTGGTTTCAACACTTTGTATATGTCCACTGAAATTGCAATCCATATATTCTGTCTTTGTACGACTTATTTTAAAGCCTCTAGATTCTAATGCCCTCCGCCATCTCTCAAGCTTTGCATTTACACTCTCTCTTGATTTATCCACCAATACTATATCATCTGCGAACAACATACACCATGGTACTTCTTCTTGAATATGCACAGTTAACTCATCCATAATTAATGCAAAGAGATAAGGGCTTAAGGATGATCCCTGATGTAAGCCATAGTCACGGGAAATCCGCCCGTTTCTCTACATGTGGTTTTCACATTTGTTATTGCACCTTCGTACATATCCTTTAAAATTTCAATGTAACCTCTTGGGACATTCCTTTTCTTTAAGACCCACCAAATTAAATTCTTCGGTACCCTATCATAGGCTTTTTCCAAATCGATAAAGACTATATGTAGATTTTTCCTCTTTGCTCGGTATTTTTCCATTAATTGCTTAAGTGAAAAGATAGCTTCCATAGTTGATCTCCCTGGCATAAAACCAAATTGATTTTCCGAACTCTTAGTCTTTTTTCTCAGTCTTTGCTCTATTATTCTCTCCCATAACTTCATAGTGTGAACTTCGCCAGTTTTGCTGCCGGTCCCAAGCCCGGGTAAAGGAGGAGGGTTGCGTTAGGTAGGTGACAGCCAGCGTAAAACTTTGTCACAACCCAAACATATGTAATGAATTTTATGTTAATATTAATTTACTTTCATTTAAATATTTATAAATAATTTTATTTACAAATAATAATAATTATTATATATATTAAAGCAATCCCCCATTTTGCGGGAGGGCAACATGTGGCGTGATCTCTTCGTGAGAATGCAACACGTGGCGCAATTTAAGAACTCCATCCATATTAGGTAAACTCTATTCATAAAAAATCCCTAAAATTTCTCAATTTTCCTAAAATCTCTCATTGGTTTTCTATAAAATCTCTCCCTTCCTAATGTCTCTCATTCTCAATCAGTTTTTGAGAAGTGGGCTCCACATAATTTTTTAATTAAAGTTGTAGCACAGGTGGGCCTCACAATCTCCCTTGAAATCTCTCTTTTTACTATTTAATCTCCTAAAAATCAGCATAATCCTTATCCCTATCATTATCTCTTTTTTTCTAAAATCAATCTGAATCTTTCGTGTTTAAAGAATATAATACCTTAAAATTTTCAATGCAATCCCTTACATGCAATCTCATTATAATCTACTATTGATATCCATATCATATTTAATCTTAAAGAAAAGACGAGTTCTCATACATCTCAAACGAATTTTCATACCACTCATCATATTAATTAGGTAAATTACCTTTATCTCATTTCACATACCATTAAATTCCACTATCCAAGTGGCAATTTGTGGGTTCACAGGATTTCCTACTAAAATCTCAATAAAGTCTAAATTGGTCACGGGTGTTCATAAGGCCGGGCCAAGACGAGCTGGGCCGGGCCAAATAATATCCAGGCTTAGCCTAGATTTTGAACAATAGGCCTAAGCCTGAAGAAAGCCTAACTCGGACCATAAGTATCTACCCTGAGCCCAGCCCACTTATAATAGTTTAAACTTGAGCCATACTGTATTGTATTTTAAAAATGGAAACATTTGTGGGTTAAAATGTTTGTTTCTATGTTAAAGATTTCTTAGTGTCTCTCATTTGGACCAAATTGGGCTTGGGCTAAATCCCAACTCAATTCGAAGTTTATATGTTACTTGAACTATTCGAGTAAGCTAATGCTCAAGTTCTAAAATTACTAGATCTTTCCTAAATTAACCACTTAGAATGATACTACCAGGAGGCAAGATTTCTAAAATCTCTCTCACTCTAAATCATGTCCCATAAAACCCAGAACAACCAATAATTTGGATTAGCCCTGGTATAATAATTTTAAATTTGGATTAATACTCTCACTTTATTTTAAATTTTACATAAACTAATAAATCTTTATCTCTTATCATAAAATCTTTCAATTTTATATACAACATCTCTTGCGGTTATATTAATAGAACCTTTGGAAGGTAGACAATCATATTCATTTTTATTTTGATTCCACTCGCCATGAATGGGTGGGTGTTGAAATTTAACTTTTCCATATAACAATGGAAGGAGAAAAAAAAAAAAAAAAACAGAGAACGACCAGTTCATTAGCCTATAGGTTTTACATGAGAATGTGAAGTATGTTATATGTATGGAGACACCATCAAACAACTCACCACTAAAAGTAAGTGCAGTTCTGCTCTTTTTAAACACCAAAAGTTCTAATGGTTTATATATAGGGGAATAGTCATGTGCACATGTCCCTCACCAAGGAACCGTGCATACTTCTCTATAAGGCCCATGGTGGACCCCACCAAGGGATGAGAAGCTCCATGCGGGACTACCTTAGATATAAAGTTTGGCCCCAATCACGTGTTCCTAACTTCTTCATCTAAAACCTACAAATTCATTTTATTCGAATGGGTGCATAGTCGATCCAACAGTCCAATAAATTCGGATTTAACAAAAAATTGGTAAACAGGTTCAATTCAAGGGGGTCATATGTGTAGTCCATATGGATGGACCATATAGTGGGTCTCACCTAGAGTTCTCATGAAAAAAATGGTGAGGGTCATATAGACATGAATATTCTACATATTTATTTGTTTTAAATGTTAAAAAGATAGTTATGCTATTTTTTTCTTCTTAATTATTTAATTTCTCTTTTCTCTCTATATCTCTCGAGGCCATGTTCATTACATTTTTTATAAGTATCAATTTTAATATGCTAATGCATATTAACTAAAAAAGCCTTTTT
This sequence comes from Sextonia rubra, assembly GCA_037013555.1. Taxonomy (NCBI): domain Eukaryota; kingdom Viridiplantae; phylum Streptophyta; class Magnoliopsida; order Laurales; family Lauraceae; genus Sextonia; species Sextonia rubra. The sequence continues at coordinate 18,228,587 of JASUAD010000011.1, forward strand.
AGGTATCAATTTAGGACCTTAAAAAAGCTTTGACACGACCCCAGTCCCCATACACCATACTACTAAAAATATATCCATTCACCATGTGTGAGATGAGCACTTGCTTTATATAATTGATTGATATGAACGTATTTGAGATGTTAACTCCCTGAAAATCTCTCTCCCTATTCTTATCAGTCAAGCTTCATTCCTAAAATCTCTATCTCGAAATTTAATTGAAAAGTAAGTTTGAATAACTACTCTGTTATCTCTCACCACCCATGGAATATTCTCTTCCCTCTTGATAATCTCTCTTTCCTAGGACATTTCATCATGATTTACTTTCTTTCCACTATATCAATGATCAAATGCCTTTTTGTATTTATTTGTCAAAAAAAAATTCAGTTTTATTTTAGTATTGGATTTACCATCTATGGTAGTTCATCAATTAGAATAATCAATGATAAGAGGCGTTTTTGTATTTATATGAAACATTCACTCTTGTTTTACTATTGTATCAATTGTCTAAGATAGAATGATGATCTATATCACATCTGCCATTTTGTGTAATATGTGGCCTATCCATAGTCAATTTGATCCTCCACATTGTTTTCTTTTTATTTTTATGTTGAGTCACTTATATGATTCCCTATTTTGGATCTCGGTTTTTTTTACAGTGCTTCTTTCCTTCTTTTTTTTCCGTGCAACTCTTCATCCACAGTAATCTTTTACATAACACCTTAAAAAAATGTTGCCTTTTACTTGTATCTATTTATTTGTATTTTTTAGTAGATTTTTTTGTGTCTTGGCACAAACAAGAAATTTGAGATCAAGGATCTCATTGAAGCCCAAGTACGTGTGAACTATATCCATACATATCTAAGGTTATCAATTATACAATCATTTATAGTTTTTGTATGTTGCTCTTCTTAGGTTGGTAGATTGGACAATAGGCTCCTTTATACTTTGTTGCTAAGTTTGCAATTCATACAAAAACTAGAAAATTATATGGCTAAGGAGGATCTAATCCTAAGTCAACCATATTCGGCCAACATAAGATTTTGCTTATATAATGTATCTCACCCACCAATATGGATTGTTTCATTTTTTAATCCTTTTTAATAGACAAGGTTAAATGACATATTTATATATTTTGGACTTCTTTTTATTTATTATATATATTTTAAAATCATTAAATTTTAATAAAATTTTCTTTTTTTAGTGCTTTCTTATGCTTTCTTACTTTAACAAAAAACTACTTAACCTACTGATAATTGTTATGACAAATGGATATCACAAGAGACGTGACATATCATGTATTTAATACTACCAAATGGACTCTATAATTGAAGCAATCAACCAAAGTAAAATTCAAAGAGATTATAAATCATATTTCTTTCTCTTTTGTCTCTAGGAATTTATACGTGATGTGAAATACATGGTATAGTTCCCTCACGGCCTCACCCATCATGTCTAACTACTTTATGAATGAGAGTTACAAAATTTAGAAAGTAGAGTGGAATTTAGATTTATTGATGTAAATTAGAGAGACAAACATCATCACCATCTTTAAGAATTATAATATTTAATGATTATAAATATCATATCCTATTAATAATTGACCCACCTATCATCCAAATCAAAGCCTCATACTCCCACCTCCTTTGCAAACATAACTTTATATATCAGATAGGTTAGATTTTTTGACCGTCTCAAGTAGTTGCAACTTAATCCTATTTCAAATGATGGTTGAGTAGAGATTTTTGGTTTTTAACATATGTAAATATATTTACAATGTGCGATTCAGCCACTCTCACATTAAATCTACAAGTGGTAATTCATATCAAGGTTAGAAGCATGTGACCAAACATTGTATATAATTTTATTCTTAAAATTTTGATATTTCAAATTTAATTTCAACTATGTTTATTTTATGATTTATATAATAATATTTATTTATATTTTATTAAAATATTAAAAAAATAATAAATTTAGCTTTTTAAAATAAAATTTAATTTTTTTATGGCCCGCGTTGGGCGTGGGCCTTGAAGCGCTAGTATATATTAAGAGAATTCACCTTTTCCCGAGAGAGAGTGACAGAGCGACAAGTGGCATGCATTTAATATAGACATAATATCGTATAAATTCTAAATACTATATCCGCATATATTAAGAGAATTCCCTCATTTGCGAGAGAGCGTGAGAAAGTGACAAGTGACATGAATTTAATATAGACATGATATCCTATAGATTCTAAATACTAAGTTCGCATGGTCATCTCCTAATATCCTTCTCTCAAACAACTAAAATCTATTATGGCCACTTTGAATCTTCCAAATTTGTAGATAGCTGAAAATGGAATGGTACAAATTCATAAGCTATTAAGCACAAAATTCAGTCACATTTAAACTATAAACATACATTAATCTGCTAGATAATAACTTTAACTCAGGAATCCTTTCTAAATTGGTTAAAAAAGCCTTTTAGTATCTTGATACTGGACTGAATTGGTAATTTAATTTTCGCTAATTAATTGATACGTGACTGAATAGGTATCTTGAGCCATTTTCTCTGGGTAATCTTTCTAGTTTGGTTTTCTTTTGTGTCAATTGCGGTATCTCTCTCCATATTGTTGTTCTCCAAAAAAGCCTCTTCTCTCTCTTTCTCTCTCTCAAATCTCATCTCAGTACTGAAAGGGAATAGAATATTACAGAACTTGAAGAAATATATTGGTGAGTCATATACTTCCTCTTTACCTGCTCGCATCACAGCCATGGGACAAACACTTCTTCCCTTTAGAAACTTTCTTTTTTCTTTCTATCTATCCCAATGATCTCTCTTTAATGAAAATAGGCTGTAGAGTTAGAAACATGTATGCCTTTTCAAAGTGGTGATAGAAACATGAAAGTGCCTTCAAAAGTAATTGCACATGAAGAAGCCACTACCCCATAGGTTGTAGAATTGGATAGATGTTATTTCCTCCATGCCATGTATGCTTTTTTCGAGTGGTGGTAGAATAAGAGAATTCTTAGTTGGAGTCACCGAAGGTCCCCTACTTTTGACAACCCATATGCATGCTTCTATACGTCTAAACAAATAAATAGAGTTTTCTCCTACACATTTTAAATCTCTATTTATACTACTACATCAATGCTCTGAGCAATAGAAATTTCTTTGTACCTTAGAAAGGAACTATCAAAGGGGTAGGTGGCATCTACAATGATAAGAAATTCAATGAACTTGCTTGCTTGATGCTCCAAGGAAAAAAATCTGATATCTACCTATTGAGACTAAAGAATTTAGGTTCAGATGGGCATCGGTAGGGTCAGCACAGCTTCTAAAGTCTTAAGGAGTTCATGATTCAGATTTCTAATCAGCCTTTTCACATTCAAAGCACTCTTTCAAATCTTCAAATTGCATTTCATCTCATCTTTTTCTTTTCATTTATGATTTTTTTTGCAAGACTCTACTTTCACAATTAGCATAAATTAATAAAAATATATCAACGAACGGGGAAGACCTCCCAGCTATGAGATCTAAATCCATTTGGCTTTAATACATTGTCATTGTATTCAATAATATACTCTTCATGACCATCAAAGATTATTTTCATGTGCCAGAGTATATATATATTTGTGGGTCACATTAGCCAAAAGATCCAACTCACCAGTCGAGTATCATTAGATGTGGGCTTTCAATTTGTCAAAACTCTAATGGAATTTCATAATCATATCACTAGATGAGAATGCAAGCTTATTTCAATCTTTTTTTTTATGACCAAGCTTCTTTCATTCTTTATTCTTTTAGATAAGTGAGAAAAAAGTTTGTCAAACATGATATGGAGAGGAGAGAAAGGAGAAGAATCATGTTTTCCCCTTTCACATTTATTTATTTTCTCTAAGAATTTATAAAGATCTTTATTATTATCTGCTAAAATATGTCTTACCAAACAACCTTCATTGTTTTTGCTATTAAAAAGTAAGTACAAAAGTTTAGCTAACCAAACAACCTGTTATCTTTAAAAGATGCTTTGAAGAAGTGGATTTTCACAAGCTACTTTTAAAAAAGCACATTTAATTTTTAAGAAGTTGAACGAGACTTACGACAGATGCAAGGTGGGAACCAAACCTTTTCCCACGAGTTTTTTTTTTCCCTCCCTATTTTTCTGTGACGTGGGTTTTCAGCTTTGAGTTAGGATGAAGAAGGTGGGCAGAAATCTAAGTTACAGGTAGTGAGAAAAGGGTGTTGTTTAGTTAGGAGTATTGGGATGATGAGGTTGTGATTGAAAGTGGATTTGGAAGTTTGGTTCTGTCAAGAAGATTAACAAAGGATGATAATGGTGAGATTTGTTGTAATGATAATGGAGTGTTTGCAAGTGAGTAAGAATAAGTTCTGGGCTTGGTTGTAGTAAGTTGGAGAAGTGAGTTGAAGATATGCAGAGATCAGTTAGATAGTATGCGAAGGGTTTGATGAAAGTGGTCAGCTGTGAGGCTTGTGGTAATACAAAGAGATGGTGATTAATTGATTTGGTTGGTGAGGCAGAGGGGTGGCTCTACTGTGAGTTTGTAAGTTTGAATGAGGCTCAGTTTTGGTTGGCGTTGAGTGGAACAAGCAAGAGAGTGGTAAAGACTATGGATTGTGTAGATGGAAGAGATGATGCTGGTTGTTTTAGTTGTTTTGGTTCTGATGGTTTCAGTTGGGAGAGAACAAGGGGTGTTTGGCATGCTAGATCGACAAGAGTTGCAGAGGACGTGTTTTGTGTTTGGAAAAGATGATGGGGAAGATGGTAATGCGGAAGATGGTGAGGATGGGTTGACTTGGTAAGTCATTGTATGGGTTTTTTCGGTTTGTTTGGGTTGCAGTGATGATGAAGGGGAGGATAGTTATCTTCTTTTTTTTTTCTCTCCAAATATATTGAGACTTTTAGATGAATTTAATAAAACATTATTAAGTTTTAATGTAAATTTTTTTATAAAGATTCTTACATGATAAAGTACTTTTTGTATTTCTAACCAAATAACTTTTTATGCTTTTGCTATTAAAAAGTAGTTATAAAAGTTGAGTTTACCAAATAATTTTTTCTTTGAAGAATCTAATTTAAAAGAGTAAATTTTTTAAAGCTACCTTTAAAAAAGCACTATTACTTTTAATCAGCCCATCTAAACACACCCTTAGTGACTTGAGTAAGAAAAAATTACTAGTTTTCACGTCTATTAACTTTTTAAGAAATAAAAAAAGTAATTTTAAAAAATGACACATAAAAAAGGAGCATTTTTGCCCCTATCTAACGTCCAATAGGAGAAGGTTGACATGAACCCAGGCCCTAAAAAAATACACAAACTCGAACCTACATTAATGGAAAATATTTTTAAAAATAAATAAATCTCACAATGTAGGTGCAAAATCAACCTCAGAGTATCTGTTTGAGATAAGCAATTAAGAAATAAGTATGAGAGAGAGTTGTAACATAGTTCACCTTTATTAATAACATCCATGATGGAATAATTGATTATGTAGATGTAAAATAGAAAACAGAAAACATTAGAGAACATATTGTGAATTTAGTTTTAAATGGAAAGTGGAAGAAGGAATGGAATAACTTTTGGTTGAAGTTTTTTAGATGATATTATTTAAATAAAAAATTCAATTGATCTAAAAGAAAATGCATCAAACAATTTTATCAAATTTGCGCAACATTAGAAGTTGATGTAACATGTTGAGCCTCTAATTGTCCAGGTGAAGTACTTGGTCCAATGTTTGCAGCGGTCTAACTAATTTTTGTTTTGCAAAATTGTAAATAAAAGAACAGAACAATTTAGCAAAATAAAATGACCAAATTATAATATCATTCTTCAATTTGAAATGTATAAATGACTCATAATATTCTATATGTGATAATAAGAAATTTGCCTCATGATTGATATTTATTTCTTCTATCCTTTTTACTGGAAGCCCGCTGTCTAAAGTTGATATATTCATATTTGATCCTGTCTTCAAATAAAATAAATATTGTCGCCACATTGATTTGTTAATTTAAGGTGCAAAAATATCATACCAATTACTTTGCAAAAGATATATTATATTATTACAGGCAAATAAGTCATTATATAATTATAATGATGTTAATATGAATTTTTTTGAATAAGATGCAAAAAATATAAGGTTTGAGTTTTATTTATATTACCTTATTTGCATTTTCCTGAAAATTTTCATCAGATGTATTTAAGAAATTTCTGACAACATTGTCTTGTAGCAAAAAGGTCGCACGTATAGTGTGATCCATCACTGTTATCATTTCAGTGTATCTAAAATATAAAGAATAATTAGTTTAGATATAAGAAAATTATGATTTTTATTTTAATTTTAAATTTCAGGCTCATAAATGATATTATCAGATTATCGAGGAATTACCTTGATTTGGTTTGAAGTGTTGGATCATTACAATGATTGCACTGACCATTATTTATAGTTGTATTTATTTTCGTATCACACTTTGTACATGACATATATGAAAATGGTCTATCTATATGCAACATTGCAACTACAACTTTCACCGCTACATACTTTACCTATAAATTTGCAGAAGGATAAGATTTTGAAAATATTATAGATGTAAATAAAATAATTGTTAAATATTTTATAATGAGCAGTTGAAGTTATAAATTGCAGTAGTTACCTCAATCACTCTACCTCCCAATATTGAAAATAAATTTTTTTAATAAAATCCTGTTATTGCTTGAGTCGCCATTATGGCCTTCACTCATGTAATTAATCTCTTAAAGATATGTCAGTACTAATGAATTTAATATATATATTTAATAAAATACTTGTTGAAAATCTCACCATTCTAATAATTCTTTCGCCCTGGAAATATTTGGGTTCACTATTAGTTTGGTAGTAAGTGATGCGCTAATATAAATATTCCCTGTAGATTGTTTGACAAATTAGTTACAGTTCATATTAAAAGTGTAGAGCTAAATGTATATTATAAGAATCTTTAATTTACCAGAGTATTCCTTAACTACTATGAATGTCACTAAAAGGATTTTACCGACACTTGAATTTAAAGAAAAGAAGTTGTATGATGCTGAATCTCCCCACGAAGTTGGATTCAATTTTGTTGAGCTACATTAACATAATTTTAAAAAATAAAATTAGTATAACAAATTTAAATAAAATTATAGTTTTCAATTGAATATACCTTTCATTATGTAATGTGATATTTAGTTTTGGGAGCTATATTCCATCATGTTTTCTTATATAAGATATTTTAGTTACATCTTTTATAATCCCAATGATATCTGAAGGATGTAATTTAATATTTGTGAATGTAATGATATTCGTTATATGGAAAAGAAATTGAAATTTGTTATGAGAAATTATATACCTTGTAGAAATCTAACTTTGTTGAGAAAAGATAGCATTATATTTAGAGGAGTGAAATAATATTTAAAGAAAGGAATTTCATGATAGTTTTCATTAATTTGAACAATGATTGAATCTCTTACTAATGACAATTGGTAATCATGTGATACGGCATTACATGCTTCTTGCACTGGTCTTACCCTTATATGTTTAATTGTGTAACAGTTGCCTTCACATAAATTGTTACCGAATTTGGGGATTTCATCATTAAATAGTGTAATAACAATTTGGTCTCCCTAGAATAAAAAAAATTAAATCATTTCACTCTCAAAAATTATGTTTCACTGGTAAAAAAAATATTAGTAAGAATATTAGTACCTTTTCATCAATAAGTGTTAGCTTATTGATTTTGACCGATCCACTTCTACTATGATATTCTTTGTCTTTAATAATTCTGCTAATCCTTACTTTTAAATGCTATTTATCATTAAAACAGTGAATTTTTTCTATACGATCGTATTTTGTAATTGACATCTTTCTTTGATTATGATGTAGTTCCTAAACACACAAATAGTTAAGTAAATATTTAAAATAATATATATTTTAAAAAATGTATAATATAAATAATTTTACAATGTGAAAAATCTAAATGGAAAGCTAATTACCTTTGTTATTAATTTGTAACATGCTTTTTGACTTCATTTAGAACTTCCTAATACACAACATTCCTTGAGTAGCCAACAGGGATATTATCTCTATTTTTTAACAAGATTTTCAAATTATATTTCTTCGTAACTCTAAATATAACAACATATAATTGACCATGAGAGAAGACTGGTTTAGGGAGGTAGAGTTCTATCTTCTGAAGTGTTTGCCGTTGGCTTTTGTTGATTGTAATAGTAAATGCAACTTTAATTAAAAATTGCCTTCTTTTTAGAATAAATGGCGACCTTGTATCAACTGTTGACATTATAATGCATGGTATGAGAACACATTCACCTGTATTTGTCTCTGTAATTATTTGTGCCTCAATTACCTTATGAGTCAATTTTTGGCCAATAAGCCATGTTTTATCGCATAATTGCATTGATTGATTTAGTTTCTGAATAAGCATTATTGGAGTCCCAATCTTGAGTTCGAATCGATGATTTGGCAATCCACTAACATTCAGAGTGTTTAGGAATTCTGTAGTGCATAATATTCCTTAAGTTTCATTATTGTCTAACTCTACCATTGTTTTTGCACTTAAATATGTCATATTTTTTGTTGGAATGTTTGCAAGAATTGTATTATTAGCCTTGTCAACATAATCACTCAGTGGTGTTAAAATTGCCCTATCTCTTAGATAAGATGGATCTTTATAATTTCTATCAATGTTCTCATACACAAACTTTATCAGTGAAAGAATGTCATTATTTTCTATATCAATTCGTAAACCCCTTTGGAATCTCAACCAAATTGTCATCATCTACATGATTTACACACATAGAATCATAATTTCCATCACTAATAGTTAAAACCCATTTTGCAAATTATGTGACTTCATCATTATTTGGTAGATTTTGCAGGAGCATATTTTTTGTAAGGTTAAAAATCACACAATGCTTTCATATTATAGATTTAGTGATTGAATAAACGACTATATACTCTCTACTGCCCTTTTTAATAACTAGCAAAATTTATCTAAAGTATCCGCCAAATGCAACAGTTATACCTCTAAATAATTTTGTACTAATGGTATGGTCAACTGTAGTTAGCATGTCATATAGAGTTCTTTTAACTGCATCAAAAACATGCTTATGCATCATTGGTGTTTTATCCCATATAATCAATGTTGTATTTCAAATGAGTGTAGCTAAATCTAATTGTTTACTAATATTGCAATATGATGATTTATGAGGTTGCAATGGAATTTTGAAATGTGAATGCACAGTGTGGCCTCCTAATAATAATAAAGATGTTATTACCGATGATGCAACAGCTAGAACAATTTAACCATCACTTTTTAATTTTGTAATTATTGTATTCCATAAACCATATACCACCACCACCATTCACAAAGAAAATTTCACATTTTTTTTCCCGACATGATTTTAAGATATTGTGAAATAGTCTAAATTGTCCTTTATTTAAATTTGAATATAGAACATCAAATACAGATGCAAGATCTTCAGTGTTGTATGACATTTCTTCATATAGCAACCTATTTGATATGAAGTCGTTATTTTCATATTGAGGCAATGGCATATTTGGAAACTCCTTTAATGATCTTTCATTTTCATTTAAGATGGTCTCAATTTCAATGAGTGCATGAATTTGAATTTGAATTATGAAATAATCAAAACTAATTGTACCCAATTGCATATGTAACCTCATTTCAATGTCTTCGGATAATGATTGACAATTATTTTCCCATAATTGTAACTAGCAACAAAGGCCCGTACTTAGCATAGGCACTATAAAAAAAGAGTTACATTTCAAAACTTGTTATATGACTTGCGCTTAAATATTATATTATATTAATGCAACAAAAAAATCTATAGAGTAATTTAGTACATTTGTTAACTCGGTGGAGATAATTGAATATTATATTAATGTAACATAAATAATTTAAAAATTAATTTAGTGCATTTGCTAAATCAATGGAGATAATTAAATAATATAAATATAATTTTGGAGAAGATAATTGAGAAAATTTGAATCTAATATTTTTACCAGGATTAAATATCAAATGGTTCTTATCATACTTTAGGGATTTACCTGGCTCTACCTGAAAGCGAAGGGATTAGTCTGCCCAAAAGTACAGTTATCCTATAAAAAAAAAGTACAATAGCTAAAGGCCAAAAGTCAATATATATCACCTAGAAATGAAAACATTTCTAAGTAACTATGATCTGAACCATGTTACATTAAAAAACCTTTTATTCACTACAAGAAAATACACTTTCTGCAACGAAATTTAGAGACAATCAAAATTATTCATCCCTAAATAATACCTTTTGCGCGACAAATATAATAATTTGTCTCCAATTGTCATCCCGGTGAATTCCCGCCATAAGATCAAATTCGCGCTAGCATTTTTCTATTTAACAACAAACACAATTCGTCGCTGAAGTGGAGCGATGAACTTTCACTTGTCGCCAAATCTGTTATTAGTTTAGGACTTTTGTTTGGCATTTGGTGTTTGGCGCAAAACATAGAAAAAAAAGAAGGAACCTCTAGCGTCACTGTAAAGCCCTCCAAGGGTTTTTATTTTGGGTTTCTGCTTCCCTCGCTGAAATGCCCTCCAAGTTTCCAACTTCTGTTTTCCAGCTTCCAAATCTCTGCCTCCCTGCTCATTCCCTCTGCTAGCTCGCATCTGCTCGGCGGCATCCCCAACCACCCCTCTCTGCTCGCTTGCCCTACTGCTCACTCCCATCTAGCCGGCGGCACCCCCAACTGCAAGGCCTCTATGGCGATGAATAACTTCTTCACTTATCTGCAATTTGTCACTTCTCTTTCTCTTTCTCTGTCCTGACTAGTAGAAGAGTGACATGATCCTTGCTGCTATCTCTTTTTTGTGGTTTTTCTTACCAAAAAAAGGTATTTGGCCCTAAAATTACTTTCAGCATCAATTGTGCTTCTCCTTTTCTCCCTTTTCTTCTTTCTCTGCTTCTTGCACTCTGGTTTTTTTTTTTCCCTTTTGGTTGAAGGATTTGACGAAAATGGGGCTTGGGTAGGGGTTTCGGCTGGGCTTTGTGGAGATGGGCAGTGGGGTTGAGAGTGGCCGGATGGTGAAGGGCGAAGGTTGCCAGATTAGCTAATGTCTGTGATTGTGATGATAAAAATAATTTGAATCTTGTAAAAAATGAGAACAGATAAGAGTTAAATGAGAACTAAATATATTCTTAAAATATTGTTGCCACGATCCCGTGAACACTGTATCTATCACCCAGACTACTTAATCATTAGGTGAAACTCATCTAGTAAGACTCACACTAGATTATTGCATGCAAAGTGTATTTAAAATACTTTTATGGTTCTGTTTTTAATAAAAAGTTCATCTCATATGCATTGTTAACTGCTCATTAGAGCCTTGACCCATGTATTTGTGAGCTTTGGGCTTTCTACTTGTCCATTCATCCATTGGGCTCTACTTCTCTGATGTTTAGATTATTACATGTAACTTTTGCTAATTTCATTTCTAGTCATCATGGGCATCCTCTGTTTAGTTCCTTCCAATACAACTTATATTTTTCTTCCATTGGTTGTTTTCAGTTTTAATCACATGCCAATATCATCAAGGATGATGCACACTCTCCTAGAATAAAAAGTAGAAGTGAAACCTATGGATGCGTACTCTCTAGACCAACTTGATGTAAATTTATTATTCCCTTCATTTCTAGGTAAAATTTTTAAAAATCCTAATACATAGTTACTCATATGCATAGAGTGTAGAATGGGGGCATGAGTGGATTGGAAGTTGCCATGACCATTTATATTCCACAATTATAACTTTTCATGTCTTGTTTGTACAGCTAAGTTGCAAATATGTGAGAATTTGACTAGGTCTATAAATATAAAGTGGCTTATCATCTTTCATTTGTTTGTTCAATAAATTGCTTTCAATTGGAATTTAGAAGCTATAAACTTATTTCTTGAATGCTATTATGCTTCATTTTTTTTATAAGAATTTACTTTCTGTAGGTTCCTGAGGAATCACAGTTGGTTTTCCAAGCACCCTCATCTTCCTAGGAGTTTTGCTGCTTTATCAACAATGAAGAGTTCTTATCTGGCTCAGATTATGGAAGTATTGAGCTGTAGAGTGTTATGAGAAAGAAGCCTTCATTCATTGTTAAAAATGCACATGTTATTTCTGCCCCTAGCAATCTTTTAAATGTTAAGGATAATGGAGGAAAACAAGGTAAAATTTGTATCCATTTGGTGTCTAATCTAAACTACTTAATCAAAACTGCTACTTTGAATTTCTTAGATGCATCTGGGAGCTTAAATGTAATGAAACTTTTTATTGCCTATGGTTTTGTTCCTAAAATATGTTTTTGTGTATCTGATATGGAATCGCTGTTGTCAAGTTCTTTGGATCTACATCCTTCCAATATGACTTGCTTTCCTTGTTTCTACATCTCCTTATTTGATTAATGTATCTATTCTTTTGGGCCGAAAATGGCCATTAGTTAGCTAAAGGTTCATCAGCACAGTCATGGGTTAGTGTTATTGCAGTATGTAGGGGCAGTGATCTTGTTGCATCTGGAGCTGCAAATGGTGTGGTTTGTCTGTGGGCTATAGATAGCAGTACCAAAAGCATTCGTCCATTATATGATCTTCCACTGGTAAGTTCACAATCTCATGCAACACTCTTTGCTTCATTATTTGACTTTTCAATGTTGACCAAATATAGGTGATTATTAAAATTAAGATGATAAAGATTTATCATTTGGCCACTGCAGGATTCTCTACTTTTTCAACCATAATTGTCACCTCAAATAGAACTATAGAATTCTTTTTGTTCATTCTTCAATCATTTGATTTAGAAAACAGTTGATTGTATACATTGCAATCACCTACTGTGCTTGTGATCATTGTCTTGATATCACCTGAGTCATTCATTATCACCTGTATCTTGGACAGAGGTTTGTCATCTTTGGAAGCTTCAGCTATGTTTAATTTCCTTTTTTTTTCTATTTTGAATAAAATGTTAGTTTCACTAACAAAGGAGAAGAATACAAAGTCTAAGATTTTTGGAGGTGCTTTAATCTTCTATAGGTAAATTAGTCAGAAGTGAATCATTTATTTGCTTATGGCAGCGAGATTAGGAGTGTTGTTTTGGCTGGGAGACCCTTTTTCGTACGTCTTTCTCAACCAAGTCAAGTTGAGGCTCATTCAGTGAAGCACAGGGAAAGCTGGTTAAAGAGATCAATGAGCTTTCCATGTTGAAGAGAGCAAGGATTGAACGTATGAAAGCGTCGAAGAAAATGAAAGCAGCCAAGGCAGTGTCCTCTAGTAGTGGCAGTAGTAATCTGTGTTCTATGCTCATTAACATTCTTTTTTGCCTTATTATCTTGCAAGGTATACTGTTGTTGGAATTTGCATGGGCTACTATAGTTCTGCCAGTGAATCACAATTTATGTTTACAGGTGATCGAGAGTGGTCGGATGTTGCAGTGGGTTTTGGATGTCTTGGAACTTTAGGCAGACTGAAGGGATTTGGTGGATTTGGGTTTATGGTTAAGTGCAAAATGATGGGGGTTTTTGGATGGCCTAGAGATGAAGGTTGCTGGTCTATAGATGGAGATTGTTTGGGTTAAGGGTTTTGAGTAAGGCTTTGGCGGGGGTTGGGATGGTCTGGGCTTCTAATTAGGGTTTGGGGTTTCCAATTAGGGGCTTAGGGCCATTGATGGAGGTTGAGGAGGTTGATGGATGTTGGATGGTTGCAGAGAGGCTCTCCTTTGCATTTCTAGTTCATCAAAGTAAGTGTTTTCTTCAGTTGCAAATAAGAATTTTTTGCATATTAGTGGATGGTGGTTTGGTAGAATGTAGTTATAGTTATGATTTTTGATGGGTTTCCCTGTCTTCCTAAACCTGATTCAAGTAATTTTTTTCTTTTTTTTTATTATGGATAGTATTTTTTCAGTTGTAATGGGAAATTGCTTAATATTTTTACTTGTTACTAGGAACACCAATTGTTTGATGTTTCTCTTTGTTATTAATTACTATGGACACCAACCGTTTGATTATATAATTGGGTAGGATGAAATTTGACTTTGATGATGGGTTTCTGTTTCTTCTTAATTGATGTATAAGAAACTTATCATTTGTTGTTTCTAAATCCTTTGTGCAAAGCCTGGTTGATTTTATAATTGGGTAGGATGAAATTTGACTTTGATTAATGGGTTTCTGTTTCTTCTTAATTGATGTATAAGAAACTTATCATTTGTTGTTTCTGAATCCTTTGTGCAAAGCCTGGTTGGTTTAATTTCAGTAATGCAAACCTTAAATTAAGATGTCTTGTTATATTTATACTTGCAAGGATATTGATTATCTTGGAATGACTGAATAACTTTCCAAACATTTGTCTAACACAACTATTTATACTATTACTAATCAAGAAAAAACATTAACAAAGGAAAAGCAGAGAAAACCGTTACTCTGTAAACCTAGGTTTTCCTATAAGCCTTATAATTGACCTCAATAGTGAGAAACAAATTTTTAGGTTTTGCAGTTTTGTACTCTACTTAAATCCGAGTTCCAGTTCTATATGCAATGTTTTTAGTTGATTTTAGTAGATTTAGATGAGTAATTGTTCTAGTAGTGCCTTTCTTAGGGAAGAGGTTTTTTCTTCAATAATTTAAGTTAATTTATAGTTCTGGTTTCTGAGTTTCTCTATTTCTATCTCATTTTCTTTTGGGCTTTTTTTAGTTCCCGTTGTCAATGCATTTGAGTATATACATGAAAGCTAAAATCGAATGCAAAACCTTGGTGAGTTTTGATTCTTGGGATCTAATTAGCCCATTGATGTTCGTTCTCTTCTCCTCCTTGATTCTTTGTTTTCTGTTGTTTCCTTAGTAAATTTGGTACTTAGATTTCATAATCCTGAACTGACTTTCTTCTCTCTTTTATCATTATTATCTCTTACTACACCACAAACCATGACCATTTAGTTTCTGTCAGCTGCACCGCTTGTTCTGAAGCTAATCTAGCATGAAGCTATTTCATTTACTATATTTTCATCTATGCAGATGTGCTAATGAAGAGTGATGGCAATTAATGTAACAATGACTTGGCTTGTACCACTAGCTTAACCTTGGAGCGGGACACTTCCAATATTCTGGGTGAAGGGTTTCCAGATTTAGGTGATACAGTTGTAAACTCCAACCTGTCCAAAGTTTGTAGCATAACTCCTAGCCTTCTGATTCAGCTGAGTGTTACCAAAAAGAAGAAAGAACTTGCAATCTATCTGCATTGCCTCTCAGTCATACTAACCTCCCAAAGTTTGCACAGATGTTCATTCATTCATATATTCAAGGTAACAGATCACCTTCATCCATAGATTTCATGGCTCATATAACCCATGCCATACTTTTTCAGTGGAATCTTGGGTGTGGATTCAGGGGGAAAGCTCATAAATCGGTAGTAGTCATGATTTTAACCCTTAGAATCCTTGGAAGTGTGGATTTTGGATGACACTTTTATGTGGAAAATTTCCATGAAAAACATCAAATCTACACGTATCTACCATAAAACTTTTGTTTTACTATAGAAATATAACATAATGTGCAAGTATGCGGATCTTTATTAATATACTACTCTGGTTGAAACTGCTTCACTACTCAGTTCATCACAAAGGTGGGTTTGAAGGAAAGCATCTTTAGTGTAAAGTTTTCATGAATCTTGCCATGTGAAAATCTAGAAAAATAATCCATCACTTCTGTTGTTTGTCATTTATTTATGTTGTCCTTTTTAGACATTAAACCCCTTCACGATGAGTCTTTCTTTTTTCATTGTAGGTTTAGAACATTAGATTCATCAAAAAATGGAAATAGGAATTCAGAAGACCCAACAAGAACACCAATAAAATGAAGAAGAAAAGAAAGGCCAAATGGTCTTAAACAGAGTCCCTGTCTGAATATTATTTAGCGCTCCATGAATGTTTACAGGGAGATGCATAAAATCACCTATCATATGAGACAAACCAATAGCCATAGTGAGTCTCTTTTTGTCCTTTTCAACCTCCCATTATGTTTCTTTTTTTCTTTTTTCATTTTTTTGTGATATAGTTGATGGATAATGGTCCTTGAGTATGCAAAAAAGCCATTTGCTTATCATATCTTCTGTCTTACCTTTGCCTATCTTTGATGTGTCAATTTTAGATGTGAAGGCCTGAATTCCATTGTATTTGCAGACAACACAAACTTAGGCAACTTGAATGAGTAGCATCGAGCTTCTAAACAGTGCATTCTCTTGCAGTTTTTTAATATATAATTCTTACCAACTTAGTTTTAACATATGAGCAGGTTAGAACTGCTTTACACATACAACAAACTTTCAATAGACCCTCTAGCATTAAGAATATATTCAGACAAAACATGGATTTCTCCAAAAAGAGGATTTCTCTCCCTTCCCAAATGTGCCCTCAGGGCATTCAAAGAAAGCAAACTGTGGTCTTCCTCTTTTGTGGTAATTTCTTGTTTTTTTATTTCAGAAAAGGATGCATTTTTCTTTGATCTACTACATGTTTGGATGTCTCATTTTGTTTTCGATGTTGAATTGTGTAATAAATTGATGAGAATTTGTAGTAAATCTACTATTCAAAGTATTTTTTCTTTTAATATACGACTTTGTTCTTATCTAAACCCTCAATATCATATCAAGTGATGGATTAGTGCTGATTTTGGTAGGGATCAGTACTCCTTATGAAACGAAAAGTATAAATTCAGTGTTTATAGGTTTATTCAAAGATAAGAAAATGGATTTTGTTGATCAAATTGATATATAATGGTAGAAATTCGTAATGAATAGAAGATAATTCATGACCTTACATAAAGTAGGTTTACTTTATTGTTTGATATATAATTAATTTGCTTTTTTTTTTTGTTTTTACTTTGTTCACAGATTGACGATGGAGCAAGTATGAACTATTGTTGATGAGGGGGTTTTTTTTTTGCCAGTATTTGAACGGATATTCAAATTACTATTTGGACATTGTTTATGTAATATTTTTTATATTTGGATGGATACTTGGACGGATATTTGGATGAATGTATTATTTTTATTTCGTGATGATGTGAATGCAAATTGTTATGATGTGAATGAGAATTGTTGTTACTAATTATCTATTTTTAGCGACAAATTCCACCTCCGTTAAATGGTCAACCACGTTCTTTAAATGCTTAATGAACACCATAGGGCAACAAACAAATTCATGCCTAAAGAATGGACATTTGGGGACAAACCTTTCGCTGATTAACTATTTTTTTGGGACGAACAATTTTGTGCCTAAAGGTTGGACTTTTGGGGACAAACCTTTGTTCGTAGCTAATTATCTATTTTTGGCGATGAATACATTCGTGCCTAAAGATTATATATTTGGCAACGAACACATAGGGCGATGAATGAATTCGTGCCTAATGGTTAATTATTAGAGGACCTAAAGTAGGACATTTGGTGACAAACACCATAAGGCGACGAACAAATTTGTCCCTAAAGGTTCGGCATTTGGGGACAAACATATATTCATTGCTGAGCATATTCCCAGACAGGGTTTCTGTGACTGTGGGGACAAATGTTTATTCGTGGCTAAATATTTTTAGCGACAAATTTTACTCATTAGGCGACGAATTGTATTCATCTCTAAAAACCTTTTTTCTTGTAGTGATTCTTGAAAAAAAAAACTCTAGCTTTGTCAATTAGTGAAAAACCCGCATCTTCCTATGGTCAATGTGCTTAGTCACTTTGATTCAATTGAAATAGCTCTCAGAAATTTTAAAAGAATCTGTGAACAAGTTACTAAAGATAAACAAAAAAAGCAAGTATCGCCACAAAGATCAAACCATTGATTAAGCAGAACATATTAACAAAAAGATCACTAGAAAAACACAACAGTAGTAGAAAAGCAACCCACCTTTCAAATAGATGAGAGAGAGGAGGGTAGAGGGAGGGATTTTTAGGGATGATCCAAAAACGGTGGGGAGAGAGAGAGATTTTAGAAAAACCATTTCTTGATATATATTTAGATGCTGACGTGGCGCTTTAGAAAAAAAGAAAAATAAGGGGTGCTGATGTGGCATCTTCCAGAGGCATCCATTCTTATAGCTTTAATATATATAATGGGCTAGCTACCTTACAAAACACTAGAATCTCTGTGAACATATTTTTCAATTGATGTCCCATAGCTCAAACTGATGTTTCTTTTATTGCTTTGTTTCACTTATCATCATCACCTAGCAATCCAAGGCTGCACCAAATGATGAAGTTGAGATATTTACGTTCATTAAGACAAAAATATAGACAATATTCAATAACATGTGTTGAATATTCAAATACAAATCCAATTGCTGAATATTTGCCATCAACTATAAGCAATAAACAACTACCTATACGTATAATATTAAATAGATTTATTCTTAAATTATTAATCATATAACTTACATCGATTAAAACTAATATATTGCTTGCTGTATTATGATTCCACTAAGATCGTGACCATGGGCTACGACATGAAAGTGACAAGTATATAAACGATGCATTCCATCAAAATCCTTCGTCCTCTAATAGTCAACGTGATCTTTGTAAACTAGTTGGAAGTCAAAGAATGATGGTGAATGACTAAAAAAGAAACATGTAGATACAATAATAAAAGCATAAATATTTCAACCTATTAATAAAATGTTAGGAGTCACTTAGCGCGGGTCATGTTTTTTTATAAAATTTGATATTTGTGTATTTTTTTTTCAACATCAATTGAAGAAATACAAAGGTTGTGCAATAATAAAGAGAAAAATGAAATATAAATAAATATGAGATGAAAAATAGACTTGCCTGACGAGTCACACCAACAAACCCGTGAGGCAAACAAAGGGAAAAGACCCTCCCTGAGATTTGGTTGGTGCTTTTTTCGTCCAAAATATTAGTGACCTTCAAATCTAAAGTTTAATAGGATCATTTTACACAACCATGAACATTTCTAAATGAAATTCAGGCCGATCTACAGAAAAATAAAAAACATCAATTGAAAGATAAAATTTGGTATTTGTGGTTTTTTTTTGTCAACATCAAATAAAGAAATACAAAGGTGTGTAATAGTAAAGAGAAAAATGAAATATAAGTAAATATGAGAAGAAAATAGACTTACCTGATGATCCACACAAACAAACCCGTGAGGCAAACAAAGAGAAAAATTTAGGCCGATCTATAGAAAAATAAAAAAACATCAATTGAAACATAAAATTTGGTATTTGCTATCCTTCCTGGGTACCCAAACACCACTACCAACTACCACTACTAAGTACCGCTGCTAGTACCAAGAGCATAAAAAAAAAAATGTTGAGTGCCTAGATTTTTCAAGTCAGGTTCTTAATGAAACCAGTTACTCGTAATGGGTGGGGTCCTTACATAGCATCTCTAGTTGAGGTTTTGGGACTCTAACAATTTTTGCAAGGCATAACTCCATTGGTTTGCATCTTTGGCCATGGGCCTCCATCAAAATCTACTAAAATCTACCCCACCCATCACAAAAAGTAAAAATATTATATTATATTAATTGATTTTAGAGGTGCCCATTTTACAAAAATACAGCAGTTCAATCCCTTTATTTTCACCATCAAAGCGTGCCCATGAAAACCGAAAGCATCACCAAAAATCCTAGAAAGCGATATCCCAAGGCCAAAACCATGTAAAAAAATCCAACCATTTTCTAATAACAATTCTCAATAGTGTCTTGTGTTGAGATTGTTCATCTCTTTTTGCATCTCCTTCTCTTCCCAACTTTTAAATCTCTTCCCTCTATCTCCCTCCCCAACCAGAACTGCTCCACTGCCATCACATGCCATTACACCCTGCCCATTCAGAACTCCCCCCCAAGCCCATCTCCAACTCTTTCGAACCATAATTGCTCTTATGCTGCGATCTTCGCTACTACTTGAGGCAAGCCGCTCTCTCATCAGCTCTCTATCTTTCTTTGCATCTCCTTTTCTTCCCAACTTTTTCTCTCTCTTTCCTTTCTCTCCCTCCCTAACCTAGAATTGCTCCACTGCCATCACACGCCATTACACCCTGCCCATTCAGAACTCCACCCCTGAGCCCATCTCCATATCTCTCGAAAGAGAAGGTGCTCGTGGCGGTGTAGTTTGGTTAGAGGGATGAGGAGAGATGATGGTTGTTGATTGGTATAGTAAGTGGAAGATTGGCATGCAGTGATGGCGAAGTTGCAAGTGGAGATGGGTCAAAGATGAATGGGTAAGGAAAGAAAGGGAGGGTACTCGTGATGGTGTAGTTTGGTTAGATGGATAAGGAGAGAGTGGAGATGGGTCAAAGATGAATGGGTGAGGAAAGAAAGAGAGGGTACTTGTGGTGGTGACGTTTGGTTAGAGGTATAAGGAGAGATGATGGTGGGGATGTCCGTGAAGTCCGAGGTTTGCTCGCTATGAAAAAAATAGAGAGGTGAGCAGAGGATAGTTTGGGAGGTTGGTTAAAGTGGTTTGATGAGTTGGGAATAAGATGGAAGTTTCCCACCCGCCTGACTGTAAGAATTTAATATCTGGGCTTGACCCGCAAAGGCTCCACCTCTACCAGATCGTTTAGCCGAGTACCCACGACTCCGCCACCAACAAAATCGGGATCCGATAAGTCTCCCGCCCGTTTTCCCAATGCCAGTCCTGCTCCATCTACCACCAGCTCGTTAAGGGTGCTCGAGTCCTGGACATTCGGGTCTAGGAGGACCATCAGATCAAATTTGATCATCTGGTTTTGCCATCTAGGTTGGTGTTTGATAGAGCTTATTCGTTCGCCATTGATGTTTTTCTCGACCTCTTTCTTCTTCTTCTTCTTCTTCTGGTTTTTTTCTTCTTTCTCCCTGCTTTGGTTTTACTGTTTTTGGGTTTGGGTTGTTTCATGCTAAAGAAGATCTTATTAGTGTAGGTTGGGCTTAGAAGGGGAGTTTTAAATGTTTGGTTACATGATTTAACTAGAGAAGGTGAAGAGTTATGATCCTTTTAGATGATACCACAAAGCATCCACCGCCATTACATGCCATTACACCCTACCCATTTAGAACTCCTCCCCTGAGCCCATCTCCATCTCTCTTGAAAGAGAGGGTACTCGTGGTGGTGTAGTTTGGTTAGAGGGATAAGGAGATATGATGGTTGTTGATTTGGTGTAGTAAGTGGGTGATTGGCATGCAGTGATGGCGAAGTTGCAAGTGGAGATGGGTTGAAGATGAATGGGTAAGGAAAGAAAGAGAGGGTACTCGTGGTGGTGTAGTTTGGTTAGAGGGATAAGGGGAGAGTGGAAATGGGTCAAAGATGAATGGGTGAGGAAAGAAAGCAGGGGTACTCGTGGTGGTGTTGTTTGGTTAGAGAGATAAGGAGAGATGATGGTGGGGATGTCTGTGAAGTCTGAGGTTTGCTGGCTATGAGAAAAATAGAAAGGTGAGTAAAGGATGGTTTGGGAGGTTGGTTGAAGTGGTTTGATGAGTTGGGAACAAGATGGACGTTTTTCTGTGGGGGTTCAGTTTTGTCCTTGAATTGTGGCTCGAGCATGGTTAAAAAAATCGGCCGATACCGGTTCGTATCGGCCGATACGTACCGGTATTGGCCAGTACCGAGACAATATTTTGATGTGTATCAGTCTCGGTACAGGTATCGAAAAATATCACCAATTTATCGTGAGATATTGGCTGAGTTTTCAAAATATCGGCCGAACCGATATATCGGCCGATATTTTGAAAATATCGGCCGATATTATATAAAAGCCCTCTAACCCTAATTTTTTCCATCTTTCTCCCCGTCTACTCATCCTCCTCTACCCAAAGATGGCCATGTTGCTGCTCCTTCTCCATTAGCTTCCAAAAGGATCACAAAATCTTTTTTTTTTTTGTGGATTTGGCTTATAAAAGTAAAGAAAATACATTTATAAGGTAAGTATATTAAATTTCTTTTATTTTTTTAAATATTTGTTTAGTAGGAGCTTAGAAGTGATCCATAATGATGATTCTACTTATTTTATGTTATGGATTTACATGTTGTGATTTATGAGTGTGGATATATTATTTGGTTTTTTAAAATATTAAGATTTTAACTTTTGTTAAGATTTAGAGTTTTTTAATGTTAAGTATTATTTTTAATTTTATTAGTATGTAAAAACATGATTTTATGAAGCAAGTTTGATAGATTTAGTACTAGAAGACATAGATCTACAAGATGTGGACGTTTTATGTTTATTTATTTTCGGATTTTTAAATATTTTAATATTTAAATAATATTTTTTGAGGATTTAATCACAAATTTGTTATTTTGTTGTATACTTCATGTATGATATGAATATGATAAGTTTTCATTTTTTTCAAAACATTATGTAAATACCAAATAGTTTTATATTTTCAAATTTTATTTTCTTGTATGAAAAATAATTTAATATTTAAAACGAATATTTTGAGGATTTCACTATAATTTTTTAAAGTAAGCATAATCTTTGTAAACTTCATTTAGGATTACTTTTTTATTGTTCTTTAATGTAATTAGTTTTATATTTTTTAATTTATTTTCAGATTTTTTTAATTTTAGATTAAACTATTATATATTTAGATTTTCATTATAAGTATGATTTCCTAATTTTAGATAATCATTGTATACTTGACATATGCTAATTTTTTTATGGTTGTCTCATCATTTATGTGAATATGTAACATGTCAATATTTTTTATATTTCTGAATTTATTTTTGGATTGTTAGAACATGAAATTAGAAAAATTAAATAATTAATGTATCATTTAAAATGCACCCTTTTAAGATTCTAATTACTTTTATATGAATGTATTAATTTCTTTGTTTTTATTATATTTTGGATCTTAATTTAAATGTTATAAATTGTGCTAATGTGTTCTTTTGTTTTGAAGAAGCGAGATTAAAATGGTGCGTGACATTGATCTAGCATGGAACCATTGTGAAGAAGCTGGAAGCAAACACAAGATTAAATGTAATTATTGCAAAAAATCATAAATGGAGGGATAACTAGATTGAAGCAACACTTGGCTCATAGGCAAGGCCAAGTAGCAAAGTGTCCTCATGTACCACCTAATGTGAAAAAAGAAATGAAAGAGTTGTTGGATGTAGGAAAACAGAAAAAAGTTGTCAGAGAGAAAAGAAAAGAGGAGGAATTTGAAGCATGTAAGGAAAAAGTTTTTGGGTCTAGGGAGGGAGATATTATTTCCTCCGATGATGATGAGGATCCAAATTTAAGCAGGGCTAGAAAAGAAAGTTTGAGGTCACTTCAAGAGGAAGAAGAAAGAAGAAGAATGCAGTATGAGGCAGCTATGAGAGGTGGCCAATATGATGAGGGTGGCTCATCTGGATCTAGGGTAGGGGGTTTGTGTTGAGCATTTAGTCAGACAACCCCGCCCAGTAGATATTGAGGATGATGATGAACCTCTTACACAAGCACCTCGTAGGCCAAGTGTGGTGGGTCCAACGGATCCATTTGCATATAGAAAACCAACAGCCAAGCGACCCAGCATTGTAAAAGCACTAAAGGGAAAATTTAATAAAGCAAGAGACAATTTGATAAGAGCTACTGGAAAGTTCTTTTTAGATGCAGCTATTCCACCACATAAGGCAAACTCTCCTTATTTTACCACTATGTTAGATGCAGCAGCGAAACATGGTCCCGGTATAAAAGCACCCACCCCATATGAGATTGGTCATCTCTGTGTTAAAAAAGAATATGAGGAGTTACAGCTCTGGGTGGAAACTTTTAAGAGGATTTGGAGAGAAAGGGGCTGCACACTAATGTGTGATGGGTGGACAACCCTCACAAAACGTCATCTCTTGAATTTTTATAAGTTTATTGCCCTTTGGGAACAGTTTTTATCAAATCAGTTGATGCAACTGATTATGTTCAAGATGCTAGATACATCAATAAGTTGTTTAATGAAGTGATTAATGATATTGGGGCAGATTGTGTAGTTCAAGTTGTCACCGATAACGCTGCAAACATGAAGAAAGCAGGACTGATGCTTATGCAGCAGAGGCCAAATATTTTTTGGTCACCATGTGCAGCACATTGCACAGATTTAATGCTTGAAGAAATTTCCAAAGGAAAAGTCATGAAACAAGTGATTGAAAAGATGAAGAAAATCACTAATTTTTTCTACCAGTCTTATAGACTTGTTTCAATGATGAAGAAATTTACAAACAATCATGAACTACTACGGCCTCGCATTACTTGATTTGCCAGTTACTTCATAGCCATTGAGAGTATTTACAAGTATAGAGGAGGGCTTCTCCAACTCATTAAATCAGATGAATGACTGAATTCTAAGTGGGGATAGCGGCCAACTCCCCTAGCAGAAGAAATATGCAAGACCATTGAGTCCAATAAGATTTGGCCTCATGTTAAAAATTGCTTAAATGTTTTTGAACCTCTAATAAAAGTTCTTCGATTGGTTGATGGTGATGATAAGCCAACTATGGGCTTTTTACATGAGGCCATGGAGAAAGCAAAGATGGTTATTAAAGCAAACTGTAGATATTAAACTAAACATTGGAAAATCATCGATAGCCGTTGGGAGCGTCAATTGCATCATGACTTACACACTGCTGGTAAGTGGAGACTGATTTCTTATTGACTTTCATTATTATATTAAATTCTTTTTAATACATTACTAACGTAAATTTTTGCATTTAATAGGTTACTTTCTCAATCCACAATTTCGATATGAATCTTTGGATCGAAATATAACTGATGAAATTCGAGTGGGCATGAAAAATGTTATTGAAAGACTAGCAAATGACGCCGATGAGGCTATTAGGGCAACAAACCAAGTAAGTAAATTAAAAAGTAGAGATCTTATATAATGTATGTTGTTTTCTTTAATTTAATTTATATCATTATTCATTCATAAGTCATAATAGTTGATATTGATAATTCTTTTCTTCTTTAATGCTATTAGATCGATGTATATAATGAAGGAATGGGAAGTTTTGGCACCACCATTACTCGAAGAGCTGTCACACAAACATATCCTGGTAAGGATTGTATAATATAAATAGAAAATTATATTTTCATTATTTAAAAATTTAAAAATTGAATGTTTAATATTATTTTCTTTTATTTTCAACTGAATGGTGGTTAAATTATGGAGAGAGTGCTCCAGCATTAAGGACGATCGCAATTAAAGTTCTCAGTCAAACTACATCTTCGTCAAATTGCGAAAGAAATTGGAGCATCTTTGCTTTTATCCACACAAAAGTAAGGAATAAAATCACGATGGATAATTTGAACAAACTAGTCTACATTCACTATAACCTCAAGCTCCGCAGTCGAAATCGAAGAAGAAGAGCATTTGAGGATCAACAAGATTACTTCTGCCCAATTAATTTAGACTATATATTTTTAACAGAAGATGATTTGTTAAGTGAGTGGCTAGAGGAGGCAGAAAAGCCATTATTAGATGGAGATCCAGAGCTAGCAGAAATGGTTGAGGACTTGACTGGGAAACAATTTGAGCCAATGAAAACCTCTGAAAGATTACAAGAGATTAATTTGACACAACAACAAAGGGGTACTATTGTTGATCCTATAGAAGCAAGAGGAAAGGAGGTGGGTGAGGAGAGTGAGTCAAGTATCTCTACATCTTCCTCATCAGCAGGAATTCCTCCTGGATCTCCTGGGACTGGCGGTCACTATGGAGATCAAATGCCACCAATGTATGAGACAGTTGAGCATTTTCCTGGCGCTACAGACTTAGATCCCCATCGTGGTTATGTAAGATATATCTCACAAACTGAGACAGAGATTGGTGGTAGCATCGGTCAAGGAGGAGGGGAAGGTACTTCTGCAGGCAATGTTGGACAACAGCAGGCTAGGTATGGTCCATATGGATACAACCCTCATTGGCCAAATCAACTGCCTTTAGCTCCACCGTTACAACCATGGCATGAGCATGGACAAGGAATGATCCAACGTGAACCCCAATAAGCTATTTTTATTCCTCATGAATTTTTTAATTTAAATTTGGGCCCCCAGTCATCTCAATCTACTGAGGATAGCTCATCATATTATGAAGGGATCTTCGCTCCTTAGCAATAATATCAATATGGCTAAGGGTATGGGAGTGCAATGCAAGAGTTTGGATCATATTATTATAACACATACCAAAGAAGAAGAAATGATGATGTTGATGATATCGAGCCTGGAAGACACTCCACTTGGAATTAGGGTATGTATTGATTCTCTCCAATTGCTTTATGATTTATTTTACTGTCATTATGTCATATGCTATGTTAATATTCACGTTCTTGAATTTTACAACTTGCTTGATAATTGAGTGATAAATTGATGATTGATGAATGATGAATGATAATTGATGACTGATAAATAATGATTAATATACTATATAAGATACAAGTATAACTTACAAGTGTACAACACTACAAGTCTACAACCACTATATATAAATTAAAAATAAGTTGTATTCTCTAAAATTTCATACTAATATATAGTTCATATTTTATAGTCCTAATTATGGTTTTTATAAAAAAAATCACAATTTCGGACAAGACAGCAATACAGGATACCATAAGTTAGGGAGACCGATATTTTGATTTATATGTGTTACTAATGAAAAAAAAACATTGTTCTCCAGCATTTTCTAATATTTTGGATTTTTTGGATATTTTTTCATTTTTTTTGGATTAAAAAAAATTCAAACCGCGATGACCGCGAACAGCGACCGATACCGATACTGTATCGGTTTTTTGGATCGACCGATACCGCGATCGATACCGCGATTTTTATCCATGAGCTCGAGCCACTCCTTCCATTTATCTCTCAAAACAAAAAAAAAAAAACAAAAAAAAACATTCATTTAAGAACATATTTTCCAAAAAAATTGTTACCCAACAACAAAGAAGCCAATACACTTACATTGTACTGATCGGCTTCAGAAGCAGTGAATTGCAGTGCATTGCAATACAAGATTGGGAATAGAAAAAGATCATCAATATACAATTCAGAAGCAATGAATTGCACTTGAAATTCAAAATCAAGAATGTGTGTATTAAATGAGAATAAGAGAGAGAGAGAGAGAGGAAACCTGTAAATTGGTGGTGCCGTTGAGGGGAACCTACAACAAGAAGAAGGAGATTGATGTTTTTACCTTTGTTTTGTAGTGCTTGTGCCGGCTCTTTTTGATATTACTTTTAACATGGATAATTGTTTGGAAGATACATAGGATATGTGATAAAAAAGAGACAACATAATGATAAGTGTTTGGAAGATTCGTAGGATTGTGATAAAAAAAGAGATTGAAAAAGATGGAAAGTTGGTTTCAACGTAAAGAGTTAGGATGCTGATGTCGGGCTCTAAAAAAAATAAAAAATAAAGGGTGCTGATGTAGCACCTTCCAGAAGCTTCGGTTCTTAGAGCTTTAATATATATAATGTTATAAGATGTATTATCATTGGTGGATGCCCACATTGGGACCCACATAAGATAAGGGGATTACTTAGGGTTTGAGTCTTTCCCTATGAAGTTGCTTGAGGAGGAAGTAATCTTGTTCTATAAATAAGACCTTCCTCCCCCCTTATAATGTACACACAAAGATCTTATGAATAAGAACCTCCCTCACTTTTTTTTGTTCTTCTTTGTCTTTCTCCTTTAGTTTTGTAACACGTTATCAGCACGCTCTATTAACCCCTTTTTTGTCCTTATGTACGTTCAAAAAGGAACCCCCCCCCCTGGGCCTTTAGAAGTCCATCTCGTTCTCTTCCTCTCCTTAGGTTCGACCGAGCCTACAGAGATTCTCCAAGAAGGTGATGACTGGGCTTTATTGTTAAAGAGAGATTTGCACAGATCTCTCGGGTTTTTTAAGATCGATTGATGTCTCACCCCAAGCGCCACACCAGCACCACCACTAGCACCGGACCCTTCTCCACCATGAAGAAACTGAAATCCCAGCGCTTACCCGTTGCCCTCGAGGAGATCAGCCTCCACCGCACCGGCCGACGACGACTCTGACCTCATGCACTCCTCATGGCCCCAGATTAAGCCATTTATGGCAAATCGAAGGGAGATTTTAATAACAAAAAAAAAAAAACTTACCGGAACTGGCCATCGCTTCTGTTGGTGCAGTCGTCGTCGCTGTCTCCAGGGAAGCCGCCACCGTCAACCGCAGTCGGATCTCTCTAGTCGCCCACTGTCTCGCTGCTGCCGATGGAGTGTAGGTGGGCGCTGGGTTCTGCAACAGAACCTAGTCTTGTAACAAGGGAGAAGACAGGACAAAGGTTCCAGTCCAGGTCAGGTCGGGCTGACCTGACCTGCTACATGGAGCCCAGCAAATAGACGGGTTGCAGGTTGGATCAGGTCGGGTCAACCTGACCTATCTACAAGCCCTGCTTTCAACAAGCAAAGTGCATGATGTCAGCAGGCTGACGTCAGTATTATGTCAACACACTTGCGGTTAAAATAGAATTGGCAAAATCGACGCTTGAAACTTGTTTCTGCAATATCTTGATCATCCGGAGTCCGATTTGAGATCCGTTTGTACCTACGGAAAGCTCGCGAGCAGATCTACACATTGGCACCAAAAGGAGGATGATTCCAAAGTTAAGTTATTTCTCCTTATTTTATGATCTCTTATTAATTTAATAATCATACACTTGCATTAATAATCATACACTTGCAAATGGGAGGACAATCCCATTTGCCTGTTTATCTTTATACAATCCTTAAAAGGATTTATAATAGTAGAAGTTTATGTAAATAACATAAATCTAATCTAGACTCCAGAAGAGCTCGAGAAAACTATTGACTATTTTATCTCGACCCGCAGATCGAGAGAAGTTCTAATGAGATTTTTATTCTTTATAAATATGCTTCCCATATATAGTTTTGCACCAAGGTTTTGGATTGATATTAAACAAATACTATGATATTTATGTCTGTTTTATTCTTATGGTTATAAAGATTCAAATTTTGTAGGATATGCAAATTCAGGATATATCCTTGATCCTCATAAGGGTCGATCATAGACATGTTATATGTTTCTTCATGTCAACATCATTATTTTTGGTATTCTACTAAATTGACTATTGATAGTTACTTATTCTAACCATGCTAAGATTTTAAGCCAGTGGGGAATGTGTATGGCGAAAATCTTTAACTCAGCATATTCGTAGTTCTTGTCAAATGCCTCTTAGTATAGGTACCTCAACCATTATTTGCGAAGACAATGGGGCATGTATTTAACATATTAAAGAATGATACATTAAAGATGATAAGATGAAACACATTACACCAAAGTTCTTCTTCACTCATGAGCTTCAAGTGAAAAGCAAGATTAAAGTCAAGCAAGTTCGTTCAAGCAACAACCTGGCTGATCAGTTTACGAAGTTTTTACCAAAAATCAATATTTTAGAAATTATATACGAGATTGACATGCTTAATTATGTACAAAGATGTTATCATTAAGGGGAGTAGTTAATCAGGGGGAGGCATCCTGAAGCATGCTACCCAGGACATATGTGCGCTGTACTCTTTTTCCTTCTCTAGGTTTTGTCCCACTGGGTTTTCCTAGTTAAGGTTTTAACGAGGCAGCATTATACACGTCCAACACCAATTCAATGATCCTGTCGAATGTTGTACTCTTTTTCCTTCGCTTTGGTTTTTATCCCACTAGGTTTTTCCTTTGCAAGGTTTTAATGAGGCAATTGTCATTGAATGGTGGTCATCCAAGGGGGAGTGTTATAAGATGTATTATTATTGGTGGATGCCCACATTGGGACCTACATAAGATAAGGGGATTACTTAGGATTTGAGTCTTTCCCTATAAAGTTGCTTGGGGAGGAAGCAATCTTGTTCTATAAATAAGACCTTCCTCCCCCCTTATGATGTACACACAAAGATCTTATGAATAAGAACCTCCCTCACTTTTTTTTTTTTGTTCTTCTTTGTCTCTCTCCTTTAGTTTTGTAACATATAATTCATTTATTGCCTTCCTATTTTTTTTCTTCTTTCAAAAACAAATATCTTAAGCAAATCTCAGTATTTAGTTTCTTGACACACCTGAGACTTTTGCTCATTTAATCAAGCAGTCATTGATTGTCTTCGTATGTTTTTCGCTTCTTTCAAAAATCAAGTATCTTAAGCAAATCTCGGTGATTATTTTCTTGACCTATCTTACAAAGCAATGATTGATTGCCTCTCATAATTAAAATTGTTGGATGTACGAGTGAATGGTTATGGGCCTACAAAGTAGTATCTACCATGTTTGTAGGAGAAAACAAAGGAAGTGGAATAGGCAATGGTTTAAATGCAGCAGATACGTTGGGTGGAGTTGTCTTTGTTATTAAATTTTCAAAATGGCCTTTGCTGTATTTCCAAATCTCTTAAATGTCACCACTGCTGTAAATAGTGAATAGCATGGGGATGCTTTTTACGGGATTAAAAAAGGAGGCTTTCTACTTTTTTAATAGACTTACTTAATAAATTAAGAGAGAGGCCTCAAATGCATTGATTGACCAAGGTGGGACTCACATGTGGGCGTGCGGTCTGCATGGTCAACCACATGGCCCATTATCCTAACACCACCAAAATGTTAATCCCATATTCCCGTGTTAACTTTGAGAAAGGAACCAATAAAGATCAATTAAAAAATGACTATCCCAAGTAGCCTATTGACTTCCAACCATAATTAATTCATGCATGCATCTCCTAACTAGATGACTAATCGGATTATGTAATAAATTACCCTTTTTAATGGTCCAAAGTATAGCATGTTGATGAGAATGTGAACGATCAGGTAAAGGTGGGCTCCACAACTCTTTAACAAGTGGTAATGGCTAAGATGAAGACCTAGTTGTTTTCCGTGATTAATTGTTCAAAGGATTAAGTGGCATGACCTCTTCTATATGATCGTGTATGCTAACAGTAGTATCTGCTCAATGATTAGAGACATGTTAATAACTTAAGTATGTATTGTGCTTTTAAAAAATTAGATGTTAGATTTGTAATAATTACTATTATTTTTAATGATAATAATTTTGAAAATGATAAAATACATAAAACGTTAGAAACACATATTCTTATATATGATAGAGAGACTGTGTCCAATTGGGATCAATTGAGAAACCACGCTCTCTAGTTTGACTACTAGGGATTTTGACCATAGTTTTAAAAAGACTCTTGGAGGCTCTTCTGGTGCAAGATCCAACTCGTTTATTTCTCCCTGAGAGGCTCTTCCGTTGCAACTCCTCTTTTATTTCTCCTTCAGTCGTTTTCCTTCTCTTTCGAAACTCATGCCCTTATTATCACTATTGTAATGTCCAAATGTTCTTCTGTGATTCAGGCAAATGATGGAAGAAACCTTTATCGGTAAGATGCATGGATCCTTTTATAATAGACGGTCTCTCTACTCATTCAAAAATCTTCACTTCTTCCCTCTCTATCTTTTTCTCTTACTTTAACATCTTTTTCATCATCAACGCCAAAGGTCATTGCTATCATCGTCTCTCAAAATCGACCAGCGTAGTTTCTATTTGCATTTCACTTCATTGCAACATAGATTGTCTCTTTGGTCTTCTGCATCCACCAAAGCCAAATCACTGGTGGGAATAGGTTTGACATCTTCAATAGAGAATCCCAGTTTCAGCAGATGTACCAAAGCATACTAATTAATTCTCATCTATTATAAAAAGTTATGCCCTTTTCATATATATAAATTATATATATTTCTATATTCATTCTTGGTTGTTTATGAATATCCTTATGCATACCAGCTGTACATTGTTATGTTATAATGGAAAAATTTTCAAAATACTGCTTTTGATGAGTTCAGTATTTTCCATAAGAAGTTTAATTGAAAATAGCGATCGAAGGTTAGAATTAGTGCTGATAAAGTAAACAATGCATATGCTGTTATAAGAGGTATTATTATAGGTGGATGCCCACAAAGGGGCCCACATTAGATAACGAAAGTAATTAGGATTAAGAGTCCTTCCATATTAAGTTGCTGAGGAGGAAGCAATCTTATTCTATAAATAAGATTTTCCTCCCCCCCTTATGATGTACATCTCTCATTCAATAAGATCTCTCTATTCCCTCTCTCCTTTAATACGTTATTAGCACGAGTCATGAGCCATTAAAAAAACCTTCTCTCCCCTTCGCTGCGGTCCTCATGCAAAAAGAGAATAGGCAACACATCAGTTAACGTGCACTTCCCTACCCCTTTTACACTTTGGTTCACATGTAAAGCAAAAGTCTTTTCTTCCGATCAGTCAACATTACACTTTGATAATGTTACATGTGAAAGCTATTTTGCACATAAGTCAATGCTACACGTTGATTCACTTGTCCCATCTTCCCTTCTGCCTGGGCCCGTGTGAGACAAAAGGTGGGAGACAAAAGACAAAAGTTGCGGACATTAGCAGTGATGTAGACATGGTGCTAATTGACCTTCCAACTTCAAACCACGATATCTTAGCCACTCGGCGTCCAATCAACAACTCGTTTGAATAGACAAAAAGCTTTTGAGCCAATCTACACATTGGAAGCTAAAAGTGACAAAATCAACGGTATGGATCATGAAACTGGGGATACTCATTGTCGTGTAGAAAGTGCCACAGCACACGCCAGTATGAAAAATTAGAAGTTTTTTTTC
Organism: Sextonia rubra; assembly: GCA_037013555.1. NCBI lineage: Eukaryota > Viridiplantae > Streptophyta > Magnoliopsida > Laurales > Lauraceae > Sextonia > Sextonia rubra. The sequence continues at coordinate 18,261,296 of JASUAD010000011.1, forward strand.
ATAATTGATATTTAATTCACAAAAGGTAACTAAAGGTATCCATCATAGCTAAACACGTGCAAATAACTAAAGGCTCCGGAAGAGCCTACATGACGTTACCAATGATACTCATTTATTCATTCAAGATGCATTATTCTCCACCAGTTCCCAAAAAAACTTGCTCGATTTCAAAGACATCAAAATAAATGAATATCATATTAAGATTGCTACTCAAGGTAGCATGAAAATGGTACTTATGATTACTAGTATTGGAAGCCAGAACCAAATACTAAAAACATTAAGTACACTCTTTTCAAAGTTATATTTTACAACAATATCTATCATCGAATCACATTTGATTATGAGAAAAATGATACCGTTAAGCTCGAGGCTTATCAATCCTTGGACTTTATTGCTTTGGTATGATAAGTTAGAACACTCTTGGATTACCATGTTAAAGAAAATTGTTGATAACTCCGTTAGGCACTCATTAGAAAACCTCAGATTGACCATACTTTATAGGTATTTATTATCCCATGTGCACAAGGAAAACTAATCACTCAGCCCTCCTTTGTTAAGGTTGCATTAGAATCCCATCCTTCCTGCAAAGGATACAAGGAGACATCTATGGACCCATAAATCTACCTAGTGGACCTTTTAAGCATTTTATGGTTTTGATTAATACTTCCACCGTTGGTTAGATGTTTGCCTACTTTGAACTAGAAATATAACCTTTGCCTGCCTGTTGACCTAAATCATTAAACTTAGGGCCCACTTCCCTCACCATCTTATTAAATCTATACGACTTAATAATGCGGGTGAACTTACATCACAAACCTTCGATGACTGCTGTTCATCTCTCGGCATTATTGTCAAATATCCTGTCTCTCATGTCATACCCAGAATGGCTTAGCTGAATCCCTGATTAAGCGCATTTAACTTATTTTTAGGACTATACTGATGTAGTCCAAATTGCTAGTTAGTGCTTGGGGACATGCTATGTTACATGCATCAATGCTCATTGGACTCCGACCCATAGCCTACCATTAATACTCTCCTACACAACTTATATCGCGACATTAGCCTATTATCTCCCCTGTGTGCAAGTTTGGTTGCGTAGTCTCCTAGTCCTTATCCTACCCCCTCAGTATACTAAAATGGGACCACAACAAAGGTTTGAAATCTATGTAGGTTATGACTATCCTTCAATTATTTGTTTTTTAAAACCAATGATAGGAGATGTTTTTATTGCTTGTTTTACTGATTTTCAATTTGATGAGACAAAATTCTCATTGTTAAGGAGAGATGAGATAGTTCATGAAGAATGTATTGTTTTTGCAGAACAACCCATTCTTGAAGAACGATGTGAACTAACGTGGAATTCTTCCACTTTATTTCATCAGGACCCATGTATCTCACAATGCGAAAATAAAGTATGTAGAGTTGTGCACTTATAAGAAATTGCAAATAGATTACCTGATATATTTAACGATGCACTAAAGGTAACCAAGTCACATGTATCAGCTATGAATGCACTCGCTATAATTAATGTCCCGGTAGGACAAAACCAGAAAGTGGCATCAAATAGTTCAGCAATACGCCAAAAGTACTGTAGACCTATAGGTTCAAAGGATACAGCTCCGTGGAAAAGAAGAATTTTACAATTATCATCATGTCCTCCAAAAGACATACTTAACACTCCTGAAGAGGTTATGACAAAATCTACTCTCTTTAAAAAAACAAAAGTCCTTGATGAGACTATAAAAGCTCCTGAAAAGGCAACAATACCGAATAATAAGGAGATCTCTATGCTTTATAATTATTTAAGTGAGAGATGGGATAGAAAGGAAATTATCATCAATGACACATTTGTGTATGCAGTAGCTACACAAATATCAAAGGAACATAAGGATGATGATTGGGATACAGAGTTACATACTATAATGAATGTCGACAAAGGAAAGATTGGCCAAAATGAAAAAGTGTCATTACAAGAGAGTTAGAGTCTCTCAATAGATGTGGTGTATTCTTACCTATAGTATAAACCCTAAAAGGTGTTAACCCTGTAGATTACAAGTGGGCATTGTAAGGACAAGGAACAAAATAAATGAAATCACTAAATATAAGGCTAGACTTGTGGCATAAGGTTTTCTACAGAAACCTAGGATTGATTATGAGGAAACATACTCCCCCATTATGGACATAATAACATTTAGATATTTGATAAGTTTAACAGTTTCTGAAAATTTAGATATGAGACTCATGGATGTTGTAATTGCTTACTTGTATAGGGATTTAGACACCAAAATTCATATGAAAATCCTAGAAGGATTTACTTTACCTGATGCAAAGCCCAAGAGTACACACTCAATATGACTTAGATGATTATTATATGGCCTGAAGCAATCCGAAAGAATGTGGTATAATCGTCTTAGTAAATAATTGTCTAAGGAAGGATACGAAAATAATCTCATTTGCTCATGTATCTTCATAAAGAAATCCTTAAAAGGATTTACAATAGTGGCGGTTTATGTCGATGATATAAATTTAATCAAGACTCTAGAAGAGTTCGAAATAACTACTGATTATTTGAAAAGAGAGTTTGAAATAAAAACCTTTAGAAAACTAAATTTTGTCCTGGCCGATAAATCGAGAGAAATTCTAGTGGAATATTAGTTCATCAGTCTAATATACCAAGAATGTTTTGAAAAGCTTTGGTATGGATAAAGCACATCCACTAAGTACTCCCATGGTTGTTCGATATTTAGATATAAACAAAAATCTCTCGATATGCAAATTCAATATGTTAGATATAAACAAATCAATCTCTACAATTAATTTAGGACTCTTTTATTGTGAAGATTCTAAGTTTATAGGATATGTAGATTCAGGATATCTCTTTAATCTTATAAGGGATGATCACAGACAGGTTATGTATTTCTTAGTGGTAATGCCGCTATTTCTTAGTGCTTTACTAAATAGACTTTGGTAGCCACTTCTTCTAACTATGCTGATATTTTAGTTTTCTATGAAGTGAGTAGGGAATGTGTATGGCTACAATATTTAATTCAGCATATTCGTAATTCTTGTCAATTGCCTCTTAGTACAGGTATTCTGGGCGTTATCTACGAAGACAATAGGGCATGTATTCAATAGATTAAAGAATGATACATTAAAGATGACAAAACAAAACACATTGCACCAAAGTACTTCTTCACACATGAGCTTCAAAAGAACAATGCCATTGAAGTCAAGCAAGTTCATTCAAACAACCTGCTGATTTGTTTACCAAGTCATTACTAAAGTCAACATTCTAAAAGTTGTATATGAGATCGACATGTGTAGAGTCTATCATAAAAAAATATATAGGTTATTGTTGTAAGGTAGAGTAACTGATCAAAGGTAGGCATTTTGAAGAATGCTACTTAGGATATATGCACCGTACTCCTTTTCCTTTTCTACGTTTTAGTCCACTGGGTTTTTTCCTAATTAAGGTTTTAACGGGGCAGTATTATGTATGTTCAACACCAATTCAATAATCTTGTAGAACATTGTACTTTTTTTTCTTTGCTTTTGTTTTTATTCATTGGGTTTTTCCTTTGCAAGGTTTTAATGGGACAACCGTTATTGAATTATGGTCATCCAAGAGAGAGTGTTAAAAGAGGTATTATCATAGGTTAATGCCCACATTGAGACTCACATTAGATTTGAAAGCAACTAAGGTTAAAGTCCTTCCATATAAAGTTGCTTAGGGGCAAGCAATCTTATTCTATAAATAAGATCTTCCTCCCCCCCTTTATGATGTACATCTCTCATTTAATAAGATCTCTCTCTTCCCTCTTTCCTTTAATAAATTGTTTATTTTCTCTCTTTTTGTTTATTTCTTGGGAATGTTAATCGACTAAAACAGAGAAAAAATAATCATCATTGCTGTATGACTACAAGTTTTGATGCCATCAAACAGCAATTCTACTTGCAAGTGCATAATGTGGGCATAAAATAAAAAACCTTAGTTACTAACCACAGTTTACTATTTTAGAATAGCAGCACCTATTAGCTTGGTTATGTGAAGCCTAGGCTCATATCACTGGCAAGTTTGCAAAGGGTTCATAAACATTTTGAAATAGCAGTACCTATTAGCCCAGTTATGTGGGGCTTGCGCGTGCCATTAAATTTGCATGCATAAGAGCCAGTAACATGCATATATATTTTCATGCCACTAGCACGCTTTTTTAAGGCAACCATTATATGTGGTTATATTGACTTCATAAAAGAACTCAAAAGAACTGAGTCTAAGATGCTAAGGTATTTAGATTTTAAGAATTGGTATTACTTCTTTCTTAGGGCAGACCCAACAATTGTAGTTGGGAGGGGGGTGTGGGGGTTTTGTGGCGGAGGGGGGGGGGGTGGTTTATCTAGAAAAAAGTTTTGGGAGGGCCACATATAAAAAAATAATTGTAGTTTTCTAAATATATGTGGTTTCCTATCAATTACAACTAACAAGAAACATAATAAAGGAAAAACCTATCAAAGTTGTGGAGTATAACTGTTCCATATGAATTGATAAACCTTTGGGAGATTAATCCATTAGTAGATGCTCCTGATGTTTTGATGCCATTGCCATTATTATTCTTGTCTATAAGCATAACCAAACCCCCAAAACTTCCCTTTGATCCCTTATCCAGCCCATCAAGCATGGCTCCCCGAAAAGATAAATTTCTCTTATGCAATATAGACTTTCATCCATGCAATTTTTAACACCAACTACATAGCATCCATTGGCCAAACAACAACAAATTTAGTAGGTAACTAACGAAGCTTCAACATGTCTATTTGGAGAAGGCATTGCATAAGGACTAAATGGATGAGATCCCCAGTGCAATGTTTCTAAAAGGATAGTGTGAATAGGATCCAAAAATACCATAAAGAGGCACAAAATAATTTACAATCACCATGACAAATTCCAAATTAAAAGGAACCAAATGTGTTCGACAAGAAATTACCAGCGGAATGGATGGATGAAGGTAGAAGCCACCGTGAGGATATATTGCAACATATGGATGTTGTAGTGTCCCATATGGAACCATAAATTACTAGCTGAAAATAAATAAAGAAAACAGAAACAAATAAATGAAGAACTGAAAACCAAAAGAGTGTTTAAAGAAAACTAAAAATACTTTAATATATAAGTAAAAAAAAAAGCATGATCAAAATTATTTTCTTGCTTCAAGTTAATCATGTATTTTCATTTTCAGATATGCACCTCTGCTTTCCCCATGCATGACTGTTCTACTTAGATTGTTCCTACCACTTCTAATGCTCATGATATTATGACAACAGGGTTTAAAGCACCCTGTTTTCCCATTTTTAGTCCATCTTATAACATTTTGGGTTTCATTCACTCCTAAAAATTAAAACATATTTCATTTCATTTCTATATATAATAAACGTCTATCATTTAATAATTATTTCATCTTTTATTTAACTTTGATGATGGTCACCAATGAGTTCATTGATATCATTCGACATAAGTAAAATATAATTTTATGAAATGGAGGAGCAAGATTCTATTTGTCTTTTTCTTTTTCTTTTTTTTACCTTCTTTATACTTTCCAATCTTCTTAGATTAAATGCTTGTGTGTGTGGCTTTTAATAAAGGGTTGTAAGCCATTTGTTGTTTACTCCAACTAATTTTTCTTGCAATGATTGTAAACGCAGTTATTGCTAATCATGTTATGGCGTGGAACATATAGTATAAGTAGAAATTTTTCTGAATAAAAACGACATAAATGAAAGAGCCCACTACAAAAAGCAATAATCTTGGCACAATTCATAGATTTTCTATCTATACTTTCCTCACTTGGCTCTTCATTGGCTACATGTCTACTCTTCCCAATGAAAAATTTTATTATAACCCAAATGAAAAACAATGCTGAAAATGCTACATTGACTGCCAATATGGACTCTTCTATGAAACATCCATTGAAAGAAAACTACCTCTGCTTTCCAAATGCATGACTATTCTACTTACATTGTTCCATCCACATCCACTTCCAAGGCTCATGATATTTGGACAACCAAAGCACCCTATGTTCCCATTTTTGGCCCATCCTAGTACTCTTTGCATTTTACTCACTCCTAAAAATTAAAATATATTTCATTTCATGACTATATATAATAAATGTCTATCATTTATTAATTATATCACTTTTTATTAAACTTTGTTGATGGTCACCAATGAGTTCATTGATATCATTCGATAAAGTAAAATATAATTTTATAAGATGAAGGAGCAAGATTCTACTCCTTTTTTTTTCCTTTTTTCTACTTTTCAATCTTCTAAGATTAAAAGCCTATGTGTGTGGCTTTTAATAAAGGGCTATAAGCCATCAATTCTTAACTCCAACTGATTTTTTCTATCAATGGATTGTAAATGCTGTTATTTCTAACTATGTCATTCGTGGAAAATATAAGATAAGTAGAAAATTCTCCGAATTTAAACCACATAAACAAAAGAGCCCACCACAAAGGACATTAATCTTTTCACAAATCATATATTTTCTACTAGTAGTATCCTTGCTTACATCTTCATATACTACACGTCCACTCGTCCTAATGAAAAATTCTACTATAACCCAAATGAAAAACAATGCAAAAAAATGCTACATTAATTGCCAGTATAAACTCCTCTATGAAAAATTATTTAAAATAAAACATCCTTTGAGAAAACCTCCTCTACTTTCCACATCCATGACTATTCTAATTAGATTTGAAACTTTTGGGGGTGCCCCAAGTATGTGAATTTCTAGATTGCAAATAAACACATAATATGTAGCAAAAAATAAAATAAATCGAACAAGCAACCACCACAAGGAGATATGATCTTTACGTGAAAACCTAAACCAAGAAAAAACAACGAGTCCAAACTGGACTAACAATCAAGTATTATGAATCTCGCAATACAAGATGTATACTTACAACCCTTATTTGGTTCTTGTGCAACCTAAAGACTATAATTCTTTTTGCACAGATACACACTATCACAGCCACCTTCTGATCTTTGTAACAAATCTAAACCTTGCTTGACTCTTTAAATAATCTTACAAAAGAGATGTAGAAGACAAGAATCTTTAGAACAAAGCCTTAGCAAAATCTCTCCAATTAAAGCTCTAGAGAAGATGATCTCCAATGTTTAATCTCCACTCAGAATAATGAGATTTATCACTTAGGGTCGAGAGAGGAGGCCTTTAAATAACCCACAATTCATGCACTAAAGGAACACTCCCTGTAGAATAAGAATTACTAGTTCTGGCAAAAATAGGAAACAATTTCATAATAGAAAAGTGGGTTTTCCTTGTCAGCGTGCTCGAGGGTAGTTGAGCATTCGCAGTTATTTGATATTCCATTAGTTAGGCTTGAGTGCATATTTCAGGGGCTTCAGTGCATATTCTTCTGTTTCGAATGATTATGCACATATGCAGGGGTGCTCGAGTGTGTGCCCTATTTTTTTATTTCTTCACTTTAACTCTTCTGGGGACTCGAACCACAGTTCATTCTAAAAAATTATAAAATATAACTCAATGGATCCAGAGTTTTGTCCAACCCACGAATTGGCCAAGATACAAAGATCCTTACAATCTCCTTTTTTGGCAATTCATAGACAAAACTCCCTACACTTACAAATATTTCACAAAAAAAAAAAAAAAGAAAAAGAAGAAAAAACCCAAACTACATTAAGATTTTCAGAAAATGTAGAATACTTTCAACACTTATACACTGATTATATGCTTGTATCTCTGTACTAATTACTAATTGATTACATGAATCTTTAGTTCTTTGAATCTCCATATCTCCACTTGAATATCTTATCCCTTTTTGTTCATAATTGAAAAAGATATTAGGAAGCATGCAACATATCTTTCAATCATGATCTAGCAGAAATAGCTCCCCCTCAATTGTAACTGTCCCTTAATTGTATCTTCGTAGCAGCACGAGGCTGGGAGAGCCTGATATTCTTAATCAAGATTTTTTGCATGTAGCCTCCCACACTTATATAGTTTGAGCTTTCAACACCGTATTTGTAACTTCTTTTGGAAAATCAAATTTCTAACCAATATTGTTGTAACCTTGGGTGGAGAAAAATTTTTCTACCATTGTTTCATCTTTAGTAGACTTCTCGCTTATTGTAATGGATAGATTGTGTACTTTGATTTTAAATTGATGACAAGTGGATGCTCGTAAGAATGTGGCACATTCTTCTTCTTTGAACTACTCACTACATTATTTGTGCATGCAGCATGTGGAGCAATTGGTGCTAAAGAATTTAAAGCAAAACTTTTAATAAAAATTAGTTTTATCTTTAATCTTCGAAGTATATGAACCATGAACATAACCGAGACCGTGTGTCTCATTAGGTCTTTTCTGACCGCAGCAAATGTTTTTAAGAATTTTTGAACAAGCGTTCATCTTTTGTAGAACAACTTTTGTAAAATCTGACTCAGACAATGCAATCTTCAGTTTGCCATTCTAGTCATCTTTTTCAGCTTGGCATGTTTTCAACTTTGTTTTCAAGATTTCAACCTCTTATTCATAATTTTGACTCTCAATAGTCAACTTATCAGCCATAGATTCATTTTGACCTTCGAAGAGATTGACTGTAGTAAAAGTTTCTACTAATTCATTCTTAAGAGAGAGAATTTGACCTTATGAAGCTTTCAACTTGATTAATCTCTTATGATTCAACTTGGTCAATTTCACATAATTATTATATAAAGAATTATGTAACACTCTAACCCAACTTAATCTGGTTTAGCGACTACTCAATCGCGAATTAGTGGTTGTATGTGGTTTGGTTTTGTTTTTATTTCGTTCCAAGTCCTAGACAGGTAGTTGGGTTGCATTTAACTTGGATTAGGTAGACATGAGCCCTTTTTAGTAATTTTAGCTTTTGTAAGATTGCGTCATTCATGTATCATCTTGGTGTCATCACATGCATTTCGTCAAGTTTGTTCATTTCTATAACTAACTCGTATGCAAACGACGTCGTTTGTTTCCGTTGGATTGGTATTTGACTCAAGCTGTAATTTTCATTCACCTTTGGACCTTTATACAAATTTTTCAATACTTATCTTCATATAAGACATGCATGCATTGACCTTGACTCATCTCCAGACTCCTCTCTTTCTCTCAACGTCCCTTCTCTTTCTTTCTTCTTTTTCATGATCAAAACAAAGGAAGAGGGAGGTTTTTATGCACCCAGATCCTATGCCATCTACTTGTGTGTTCTAGGTAAGAGTTGGGTTCTTGATCATCTCTATGAGTCTTGGATTCTTTTCCTTCTCTACTGCATGCACGCCACTCTTCCTTCTTCTTTCATCTATGGGTGTTAGAACCGCCTGTAGACATCGAATTTGAGCCCAAGGACAACAAGTAACTTGTAAAAGCTTAGTTGAGGCAAGTATAAGCATGATTTAGATGAACATGTGTTGGTACATGATTGATCGCAAATAATTTCCTAATTTTGCATGTGGTTTGCATTTTACAGCCCAATTGTGTCTAATTACTCATACTTGTACTTGTGTTTTCCCTTTGTGCAAATACAGTTTTCTCTGTAACAAGTTTAGAACGTGACCCTGTGCAACTTACGGCTAAGCCATATGACTGAACGGCTTACTTTTTAGAGAGCTGCAAAATTGGACTTCACTATACGGTCAAGCTATGGCTAAGCCGTAGAATGTACTACGGCTAAGCCGTAGGTTAGCCGTGACCCAACCTTAGGTCAAGCTACGGCTTGATCTCTAGAGAGCAGAAAATTAAGAGAACCTTTTACGGTCTAGCCATGGCTAAGCCGTGAGGTGTGCTACGGCTAAACCGTACCCAAACCCTGGCCGAGCCATAGAACACAAACGGTCAAGCTGTAAGAGGAAGCACGGGTTAGCCTGGCTCACCGTGAATGTAGAAATAATTCTGGGGAACCACGGCTGAGCCGTAATGCATAATACTGCTGAGCCGTAAGTCATCCACGGCTAAGCCGTGAGACCAGTAGGCATTAAGGAAAGGTAGGTATTGACGAGACCTTGTAGGGCCTTTGAGTTAAATGGTAGGTAACCTTAACTTGCCCAATTGAATATGAGAATAGCAAGAAGGGCCTTGAGGGCTGTGACTCATTCATGTGTATTGTTCAGTTGTTAAGCATCTCCCCATAGATGTTGGTTTAAGGGGCTTCGATACACCCTTCTAACACAATGCAGTATAATAAGAAAGATAATTGTATATCGGATAACTTAAAACTACATCATCACACACGGTTAGAAACATTGGATGACTAGATTAGGGTTGGCTAGTAATCTGTCTTGATTCGTTCAAATTGAATTGCATGGCATATTGGATGTTGATGATTGCCCTCCACTCTTACGTATGCATTGAAAGTTCAACGTATGTCTTGTCGATACAGTATGGGATATGCCTTCACAATGTTTGGCATGTTCTTGACATGGATTATTGATATGCATTGATATGTATTTGTGTTTGAGTATTATTACGAATGTAATGAATGGAATTCCTTAAGTCCATTGATATTATTGAATCAACATGGTCAGACACTACTCAGCCTCAGCCTTAAGATACCTGGTGGGGTTGACTTTGGCGTAGTATGTATGGTACCACTGCAGTGTGTTTATGCTTGGGGCTTCCAAACCCCAGGAACCCGAGACCCATTGTACCCTGGCCCGGTTAATGGTGCTCTCATTATGTAAAGATCCCTAAAGGGAGGATATGCCAAATGTAATAGCCACATAGCTAAGTACATGACATGTATACCTTGATTCTTATAGCATGCTTTATTCGACTGCACCACTCGCCTAGTATATGAACTTGGAGCTCTATGAATTATCAGTTGTTACTTATTCTGATAGATACAGCATGTGTTAGCTTATTGTTGCTTATGCTTTGCTTAATCATTGATTCATAAGTTGTCATTAGTGTTGCAGGCTCAGATCCCGCTACTGACCCCTTGTCGGTCAGCCAGACTCCAGAGGAGACTATAGATGCCCCGTCAGGGCTAAAGGAGTAGATGTGATCACTCCCCCGTAGAGCGACATGACATGCATATAGGTCTTCTTTGGTGTGTGGGATGTAATTGTAACTTAGAGTTAGTTGATCTCCAAATTTTGTATCTTGACTCCCTCTCGTATATCTTGCAGTTCATGTAATCTTTTTTAGATAAGATTTTGCTTTACATATCTCCTCTATTATGCAATGATACTTACAGCTTCCGCGTACATGTATTAGTATATGTGAACTTCCCTTGTACGTGTGCATTTAGACGGGGTCTACGTGTGGGTACACGGGAGTACATGTGTCGCTGATTAGGTTTAACCTTAATCTCCGATTGCCTGGGCTCGGGTTATGACAAATTATAAGCTTCTTTCCAATATTTCTCAAAATCTAACTCTTCACAATATCCTCATTAGCGTTATTTTTAGATAAAGTCTGTGAAGATTTAACCATGAAAGCCATGAATTTTCCATTCACAATGTCAGATATCTCATTCACAGGTTTTTTTTCCTATTCTTTATCTTCTTTAATAGAATCATTCCATGTAATATTGAGAGCCTTTTCTTGGGATTCCTTATCTTGTTCACACATTCACTAGCATAGTGACCATAGCCTTGGCAATCATAACACTTAATCCCTTTTGAAGATACTTTCTTTTCAGATTTTGAGCTATTCCACTTGGCTTTCTTACCCTTTATATACTTTTTGAATTGCTTCATGAACTCAATAGTTTCGGTATCTTTAGAATCATAATCACTTTCAACTTTCCTTGCTGATATTTTGGAAACTTTTAAGGCAAGACCTTTAGACTTTGTTCTTCCTTTAGATATATAATTTGTCATGAATCTCTAAAGATCTCCAACCAATTGATCCACTTTGAGGGTGTCAAGATTCTTATTTTCTTCAATAACATTAACCTTTAAATCAAATCTTTCAGGTAGTGATCTTAGAATCTTGTTGACAATTTTATCTTTAGTGATTAGCTTAACCAAATTAAAAATAGAATTGACAATATCATTTAGCTTAGCATAAAACTTATTAAAAGTCTAATCAGTTTTTCATCTTTATGGTTTCAAAGGCAGTAGTCAATCTTTTTAGTTTTGATTGCTTCACCGTCTCGTACCCTCATACATAGTCTACAAGATATCCCATGTTTCTTTTGTAGTTTTGCATGTAAAAATCCTATGAAACTCTTTAGCAGACACCCTATTATAGATACCATTCATACCCTTATTATTGCAATTAGAGACATGTTTCTCATCCTTAGTCCATTGAACTTTTGGTTTAAGAATTATTTGTCCATTAGCCATAATTGTAGGTTTGGTATAACCATCATCAATGGTATCCCAGACAATATCATCAATGGATTTAAGAAAGCCAATCATCCTTACTTTTCAATAAACATAATTAGTATCATTTAGTAATTGAGGCTTAGTAGTTGATGTGCCTTCTTAATTGAGTGTCGTTCTAAAAATCACAAATAGATTTACACAATAACTTTGTGCAAGACGCCTTGATACCAACTAAAAGTTTTGGGGTCTCCTAATTATGTAAATTTCTAAATTGCAAATAAACACACAATATGTAGTAGAAAATAAAATAAATCAAATAAACAACCACTACAAGAAGACATGATCTTTACATGAAAACCCAAATTAGGAAAAAACAACGAGTCCAAACTAGACCAACAATCAAGAATGATGAATCTCGCAATACAAGATGTATACTCACAACCCTTATTTGGTTTTCGTGTAACTTGAAGACTGTGATTCTTTTTACACAGATACACACTGTCACGGCCGCCTACTGATCCTTGTAACATATCTAAACCTTGCTTGACTCCTCAAATAATCTTATACAAGAGATGTAGAAGACAAGAATCTTTAGAACAAAGCCTCAACACAATCTCTTCAATGAAAGCTCTAGAGAAGATGATCTCTAATGTTTAATCTCCACTCATAATAATGAGATCTATCACTTAGGGTTGAGAGAGGAAGCCTATAAATAACCTATAATTCATGCACTAAAAGAATACTCCTTGTAGAATAAAAATTACTAGTTTTGGCACAAGGAGGAAACAATTTAATAATAGGAAGGTGGGTTTTCCTCGTCTGCCTGCTTGAGCGCGGTTGAGCGTCCATTGTTATTTGATGTTTTGTTAGTCACGCTTGAGCATGTACTTCAGGGGCTTGAGTGCAGATTGTTTTGTCTTGAGTGTTAGATTTTGTGGACTCAATCCATCAGTTGATGTAATAAATTGATTAATTTCTTTATTTATCAATAAAATCATGCTTTGCTTTCATGAGATGAGTGTTATTTTACTAATTCATGCACATGACCAATACATATGACATAATGGTTCATGAGTTGAACCGGGTCCCATTAGTATATTAGATGTGATATATGTGCATGGATGAGATCCACACGCAGGAGATATATGTCACAAATCTTATACTTAAATAGCTTCACAACCAGTAATGAGACTGGGCATCTTATTTGATAAGGTTGCAGCACTTTGATCACTATGAGATAGTGTGATTTGTCTCGATCATTAGAATGTAAGATTCTGGATCACGGTGCTGGTACATTGGATGTATTGAAGGACCATGAGATACACCTCATGGAATTCCGTCTCAATAATAAGGTATGCTCTCATAATTTCATAGCAATAGGCTCTCAATCCTGAGACATTGATGAACTCAAGTTTCTATCTATTCATTTGCTTTGAGTCACCAATGAGTGAGGCCGACTGTAGGTTAACACCTCGGTGTCTTGGGTATGTGGTAGTAGAACTGTGGGAACGTTGAATGATCAAGATGGAATTTATCTCTATTATCCCCTTGTGCCAATTAATGGATTTGTCATTAGTAAGTGCGCACCCATCTCAATTAAGAGTTAATTGGATGGTATGATGATTACTGTGATTAATTGGGGCTCAAGGATAATAAGATGTAGAACTTAGATTGGAAGAGACGGTTTTATTCCAATTGATTCACGGATATTGATAGAGGGGCCTACTTGTGGTAATTGGGAAGTTTAGGGTCTTCATTGTAATTTATTCCTAAGACTGGAGTGCAATTGCATTTATATAGTGGTGTTATTTGCAATTAACTGTGGGCCCGGATTGCACATGAGATGTGGGGTCGCGGTGTTCCAGTTGGAGCCAGCTTTCTAAGGAATCCTTAGTGGTCCCCACGCTAGCCCAAGTTATTGGAAAATACTAATCCAACTTGAACTCTAGAAAGAAGGGACTAGAAAGGAGAAAGTTGCTTTGGAAGTAAGACTTCTATTTCAATTAGGCAAGGAAGAGATTTGTAAGTTTATAAAATCTCTTGGACGTCCAGAAGAGTCTCTCTCAAGCCCAAAACCCTTTCGTGCAAGAGTTACACGAGTTTCTCACTCCTTCTCTCTTCTAGTTCCTTGGAGTTTCGAGTTGGGATTTCTCCTGAAGATTCCACCACTTTTCTTGAGAAAAGAAGTCCAATTCGCGTCATAGTGTTGAAGGCTAAGAGGTGTTGAAGAAATCCATTAGAGCACTGCGGATCTCCAAAGGTATGATCTACTTCTTGCATGTCGTAGATTATTATAGATGTTTAGTGCTGGTAGAATATTTACTGTACATGGTCACGAGATTGAGGGTAATGCATCCTGAATTGAGTTTTGGTCTTATGGATAGTTGATCCCTGTGTCAAGTGGGTCAAAAGTTTTGAAAATCTATCCACGAGACCCACCTACTTCCAACATTGAGCACTCGAGCGCGGATGTAGGTCTACTCGAGCGTGTGCCTTTTTCCCTAATTTCTTCACTTTAGCTCTTCTGGAAACTAGAACTAGAGTCCATTCTAAAGAATTATAAACTACAACTTAATAGGCATAGAGTTTTGTCCAACCCATGAATTAGACAACATACAAAAGATCCTTACAAGATTGTTCCATCCAGTTCCAAGCCTCATGATATTAAGACGACAGGGTTCAAAGTACTTTATATTCCCGTTTTTAGCCCATCTTATAACTTTCTACGTTTCACTTACTCATAAAAATTAAAATATATTTCATATCATTTCTAAATATATTAAAAATGTCTATCAATTAATAATCATTTCATGTTTTATTTGACTTTGTTGATGGTCACCAATGACTTTTTTGATATCATTGGATAAAAATAAAATGTAATTTTATGAGATGGAGAAGCATTTAATCTTGCTTGTGTGTGTGGCTTTTAATAATGAGCTGTGAGCTTGATTTTGACTGCCTAAGAAATTTGACCATAGTTTTAAAATGACTCTTAAAGGCTCTACCTGTGCAAGTTCCAGCTCTTTTATTTTTCCTTAAAAGGCACGTCCATTGCAACTACTCTTTTATTTCTCTTTCAGGTGTTTTCCTTCTCTTCAAGAAACTCATGCCCTTATTATCACTATTGTAACACCCAAACGTTCTCATACAATTTAGGCAAATGATGGAAGAAACCATTATCAGTAAGATGCATTGATTCTTTTGAATAAATGGTCTCTCTTTTCATTCAGAAATCTTCACATCTCCCCTTTCTTTCTTTTTCTCTTGCTTTAACACCTTTTTCATCAACTTCGCCAAAGATTGCAACTTTTGCTAAGGTTCTAGCAAAATGTTGGTTGGGGTGTGTTAAGTTCATCAATTTGCATATTTATACATCATTTTTATGATATATTAGGGGTTTAATTAGGTGAATTGCACTACTATTAATCAAATTTTATCATATCATGCATTTTCACCTAGAACTTAAAGTATCATATTTTTTTACCTACTTTTGTATTAATTTGCAATTTTTCTCCAAAAAGTCCTAATTGAAGTAAAACTCTATCCAGATGGGTCCCACTTCAATATGAACTTTTTAGTATCTTATGAGTTTACTTAAATTGTGCAGAAAGGCGTGAGTAGATCATGTGGGGCATACCATGCAAGAAATTTAGAAGATTGGCTTCATGAAGACCCTACACACATGTGCACATATGCTTAGATGGTCAAATGGGGGGTCCTACTCTTAAATTATTAAAAGAATTCAAGTTTGAATAAACAAAAGAAAGCAAAGGTGAAGCAAATTCAAGAAAAGGAAAGTCAAAGAAAGGGAATTCAAAAATGGAAAGTAATCTCTTTTTTTTTTTGACAGCATAAATTAAAATGGTCATAACTCTCAAACTGAGCGTTAGAATTAGACAATTTATATACTGTTGGAAAGTTCTTTTTAAGTAGATGTCTGTAGGATCTAACATTACATCAATCGGAGCTGAAACAATAAAGTTATGGTCCTGGGAATTCGACTGTATATTTTTAGGCGGGATTTCAAAAAGATTAAAAATTTTCTCTATGTTACATACCTTTAGGTGGGCTTAATCTCTCCTCATGTGAAGTTTATTGAAGATCAAGTGGGGTCCACCATCCTTACTTGCATTGTCTTAAATTATTTTTAAAATAACTCAAGAAGATTCAAGAAAATCTAAGATATTTTCAAGATAAGAAGGACACCTCATCACTAAATACTCTCTTCCCAAAAATCTCTCAAAAGTCCAAGGTCAAAAGAAGATTCTTTAAAAGTGGAATGAAACCATAGGGCTATTGCAAAAAGGAAAAAATAAATGAGACAAAAAAAGAAAGCCTACCTCACCATGATATGGGCTACCAACAAAATAGGATCTAGAGAGAGGAAATATGACATCATATGCCCTATTTAAGCCATGCCTTGGACGTCCAAGACTAATGATCCCTCTCCATGCTTTCTCTCTACTTCTTTCTCCTCTCTCGTTTTCTCCTCTTCTCTCTCTAGTGTACAAAAAATAGAGATTTAATTTTGGTAATTTGGAGCCCTGTTCTAAAAGCTAGGCTATAAGAAAGTATTGACTACTTGTAATCATCTTGAAGATTTAATGAAATTCACATCTTTTTCAATGGAGGAGTAGATCTCTTAATCAGAGCGTCAGATGAAGTTAAGTACATCTCACCATTCATTTATGTGATTAATTTAAATATTTTTTTATCTTGCATGCTTAATTAGAATAATAAATTTACCTTCTCTCTTAGACAACTTATTCCATTTAATTTGTATTAAATAATGTTATATTCATATATATTTTCTTAATAGGTTATGCTTAGATTAAGTTCCTTGATAATCTATTTTTAATTAATATATGATATTTAGTTAGGTCATAATTATATTAGGTAAAGAAGATTTCTGCCTTAAATAAATTGTAAAAAGCAAAATTATGCTTTTTGATAGACAAATTATCCAAATCAAAAACATTGATTTGCTTATGATCTAAAGGTTTTTTGGAGATAGATCTATTTTATTGGTTGCACAGAATAGTGGTGTGATTACTTAATGGATTTACAGAATAGTGGTGTGATTACTCAATGGATTTATGACATTCTGACTTGCGTTGCATTATTGATTTTTTCTACACTTTACAATTAGATTTTTTAAGATATTTTTGTCTCTTTATTTTTATCTCTTTCATCTTTTTTATTATTCTAAAAAAAATCTTTATTGAAATGAAATTTCAAAAGTGCTCCCTGTGGGTTCGACCTGTATTTGCCATTGTTTTAACAACACAACTGTGCACTTTCAGTTTTAAGTAAATTGATTAAATTCAAATCAAGCACCTATTAATTTGGTTATGTGGAGCCTGTGCTTATATCACCGTAAAGTTTGCAAAGGGGTGATACTAGGCATGGTGCCATTAAATTTGCATGCCTAAGAGCCGGTAACATGCATATATATATTTTCATGCCACTAACATGCCTTTTTACGTCAACCATTATATGTAGTTATATTGACTTCAGAAAAAAAAAACCTTAGAAGAAATGAGTATGAGATGCTAAGGTACTTCCATTCTGAGAATTGATATCACTTCCTTCACTTGAACCTTCTTGCACTCTACCCATTGCAGATTTAAGGTTTCCTATCAATCACAACCAGTCAGATAAATAATAATGGAAAAATTCTATCAAAGCTGTGGAGTATAAATGTTCCATATGAATTGACAATACCTTTGGGAGAGTAATCCATTACTAGATGCTTTTGCTGTTTAGCTGCCATCGCCATTATTATTCGTGCCTATAACAATAATCAAACTCCCTTTTTTGAACTCTTTAAGGGCCTCCTATTTCTTTTTCAGGCAACTTACCATCCGTATCCACACCACCAAGCATGGCTCCGGGAAAAGATAAATTTCTTTTATGCAATACCTATAACACTCCGACCCAACTTAATCTGGTTTAGTGATTAATTAATCGTGAATTAGTTGTTGTATGTGTTTTGACTTTGCTTTTGTTTTATTCCGGGTCATGAATAGGTAGTTGGGTTGAGTCTAGCCTGGATTAGGTAGACATGAGCCCTTTTTCGTAATTTTAAATTTTTTAAGAGTTCTTCATTCATGCATCAGCTTGGAGTCATCATGTGTATCTCGTCGAGTTTGTCAATTTCCGTAACTGATTCGCATGCATACAACTTCGTTTGACTCTGTTGGACGATTAATTGACTCAAATTGTAATTACCTTGAACCTTTGGACTTATATATAAAAGTTTTCAATATTTATCTTATAAATCAAGATACATGGATCGACCCTCCCAGTTATTCTCCCAACCTCACATTCTTTCTTCCTTCCTTCGTTTCGTTTTTTCTTTCTTCTTTTTTTCGATCAAGCTAAGAATAGAGGGGAGGAAATTCTTGTGCACTTAGTTGATACGTCATCTCCTTGAGTGTTCTACGGTAAGCCTTGGGCTCTTGCTCATCTTCCCTTCTTTTCACCCTTCATATCCTTGACATGCACTTAATTTCTCCTTCTTTTTGCATGCATGGCACTAGGCTTCCTCTAAACATCGAATTTAAGCCAAGGGATAACAATTCATGTAACAAAACCCATTTGAGGCAAGTATAAGCATGATTTGGATAAACACATGTTGGTACATGATTCATGCTGGATAACTTCGTACTTTTGCATGTGATTCGTATTCAGCCCAATTGTATCAAATTATATCTCCTTGATCTTGTTGTTTCATCTTTGTGCAAATATAGTTTCATCTGTAACAGGTTCATACCGTGACATTTCTGAAACTTATGGCTAAGCCATAGAGTTTCACGACTCACTCTCCAGAGAGCTAAAAATTTAGACTTTACTTTACAGCTAAGCTATGGCTAAGCCATATACTACACTACGGTTAAGCCGTAGGCTAGCCATGACCCAACCGTAGGTCAAGCTATGGCTTGATTTCCAGAGAGCAAAAAATTGGGAGAATCTTCTACAGTCCAGCCACAGCTAAGCCACGGCTAAGTCGTAGGTCACCCACGGCTAAGCCGTATGTCACTTACGGCTAAGCCGTAAGCACAGTGAAAAGTAAGAAAGGTAGGTATTAAAGAGATCTTGTAGAGCCTTTAAGTTAGAATATAGACAACCTTAACTTGCCCAATGGAATATAAGAGACTTGCATGAATGATCTCGAGGGCTGCGACTTATTCATATACGTTATCCAGCTGCTAAGCACCTCCCCATGGGTATTGGTTTAAGAGACTCTCCGATACACCCTCATGATAAAATGCAACACGATAAAAAAGACAACTGTATATCGGATAACTTAAAACTACACCATCATACACAGTTAGAAACACTAAATAACTAGATTATGGTTGGCTAGTAAACTATCTTGATTTTATCAAATATTGAGTTGCATGGCATGTTGGATGATAATTATTGTCCTTTATTCTTTTGTATGGTTTGTATAGTCCTCGTTATTCCTTTTAAAAAAGATATATATTCGATTTGTTTGATATGCTTCATATGTTTCCCTTTAGCTTGAGTATTGTATGAATTGCAGGTATGGTACTATGCTCGATATGAAATGTATGGTTTACTCAAGTTCCAGTATATTATTGATTCCGTATGGTAAGACACTACTCAGCCTCAGCCTTAAGATACCTGGTGGAGTTGACTTTGGCGTAGTATGTATGGTACCACTGCAGTGTGTTTATGTCTTGGGGTTTTCGAACCCTAGGAACCCAAGACCCATTTGTATCCTGGCTCGGTCAATGGTGTTCTCAGTATGTAAGATCCCCAAAAGGAAGTATATGGCAAATGTAATAACCACCTAGTCAAGTACATAACATGTATACATTGACTCTGATAGCATGCTTTATATAACTGCACAATTGCCTAGTATACGAACTTGGAATTCTATAAATTATAGTTGTTACTTATTCTGCTAGATACAACATGCGTTAACTTATTGCTGCTTATGCTTTGCTGAATCGTTGTATTCATGAGTTGTCCTTGGTGTTGCAGGTTCAGATCCCGCTGCCAACCCCTCGTTAGTTAGCCAGACTCCAGGGGAGACCGTAGATGCTCCATCAGAGCTAGAGGAGTGAATGTGAGCACTCCGCCGGAGAGCGACATGTCATGCATAGGTCTTCTTTGGTATGGAATATACTTAGTTTTATTTTGTTATGGTCTATACATTTTGTATTTGGCTCACTTTTGTATAACTCTAGACTTCATGAAATCTTTTGTCGATATGATTTTGTTTTAGTATATTTTTCTCTTGTTATGGTTTGATCCTTACAACTTCCACGTACATGTATTGGCATGTGTGAAATTTTTCTTATGTGTGTGCATTTAGACAGGGTCTAAGTATATATGTATGGGAGTACGTGTGTCACTGGTTAGGTTTAAACTTAACCCCCAATTTTCTAAGCTCGGGTTGTGACAATACCCATCATATAGACTTGCATGCATGCAGTTTTTAACATCAACTACATGGCATCCATTAGCCAAACAACAAGAAGTTTAACAGGATATTCACAGAAGCTTCAATATGTCCATTTGGAGAAGGCATTGCATAAGTACTAAATGAATGAGATCTCTGATTCAATGTTTATAGAAAAGTAGTGTGAATAAGATCCAAAAATACAATAAAAAGTCATAGAATAATTGACAATCACAAAGATAAATTTAAGAATAAAAGGAGCTAAATGTTTTTGATAAAAAAGTACTAGCAGAATGGATGGATGAGGGTATAAGACACCATGAGGATACCTTGCCACATATGGATGTTTTGGGGTCCCATATGGAGGCATAAATTGTTACTAGAAAATAAATAAAGAAAACTAAAATGAATAAATGAAGAAATAAACACCAGAAGTCTATTTAAAGAAATCTGAAAAATCTGTTTAAAAAATAAAGTGAAAAAAATAAGCATGATTAGAGTTATCTCATTGCTTCAAGTCAATCATGTGTTTTTATTTTCAAATATCCACCTTTGCTTTGCCTATGCATGATTATTCTACATAGATTGCTCCATCCACTTCTAAGGCTCATGATATTAAGACAATAGGGTTTAAAGTACCATATTTTTCCATTTGAGTCCATCTTATTACTTGTTGGCTCCTAAAAAATAAAACATATTTGGTTTCATTTCTATATATAATCAATGTCTATCATTTAATAATTATTTCATCTTTTATTGAACTTCGTTGACGGTTACCAATGAGTTCATTGATACCGTTGATAAAAGTAAAATATAATTTTATGAGATGGACGAGTAGGACTCTATTCATTTTTTTTAATCTTCTTTCTACTTTCCAATCTTCTAAGATTAAATGTTTGTGTGTGTGGCTTTTAATAAAGGGTTGTAAGTCATCTATTGTTTACTCCAACTGATTTTTTCTTGCAATGGATTGCAAATGTAGTTATTGCTAACCATGTTATGGTGTGGATAACATTGTATAAGTAGAAGATTTCCTGAATATAAAACCTCATTAATGAAAAAGCCATCAACAAAAAATAGTAATCTTGGCACAAACCATAGATTTTCTCTTTGTGGTTTCCTTACTTGCCTCTTCATATGCTACATGTGTAGGGTCCAAACTTGAACTAATCTCAATTTATAATAATTGATCTTGTTTTATCTTAATTGATGCTTATTGAGACTAATTCAACTTAAATCCATACAAATTCAGGTCACGGATAGGTAGTTGGGTTGAGTTTGAGCCTTACTTAAGTAGTCTAGGACCATCATGTAATTTAGAGTTACATGTTTAGCATCATTTTGGCACCACATTAGTTGCAACAAGTGTATTTTATCTTATAGATAAACTTTCATATTTGGCCCAGCTTGATTCGGATCCATCTTAGCCCAACTAAGGTCCCATTGACTCAAACTATAATTCCCTTAAAACAGTAGACTTATGTGTAAAATTCTAGAAATTTTGACTTAAAGAGGAGCAAACCATCGTTCCCTCTTCATTTCCCTCTGATCTCCTTGCTTAATTTCTTTTTCTTACTCTCCTTTCACTTCCTCTTCAATGTTGGGAGCTGGAAATTGATCTTGGAGTTGTTTCATGTTACAGCCAAGGCTCTCATTGTCCTCCTCTTCATCTTCTTGCTTGTCTTCTTTATTGGAATCTCTACATTCTATCTCTTCTTCTCTTTTATAGCTCTCTAAGGTGAGGATCCCATCACCATTTCATTACTTTGAGTTCAAATGAGTCAAGGAGACTCAAATAAGCAACATGCACGTATTTTATACTCAATTCACCCATTGCATGTCTTTGCATGTAGTAAGATCATCTTCTATTGAGGCTTTTTCCATCATCAAACCAAAGGGGAAGTTGATTTGGGTTAAGCATTGTATTAGAGGCAAGTATAAGAGTGTATATTATTACATGCATGTTTGATTTATGTTGATTCTTGTAGTACTTTTCTCCATCTACAAGTTTACAGCTCTTTCACCCCTTTGGTTTAATTATATATGTTGGACTGAGTGATAATGAGTACGTTATGAATTATGGATGAAATATGGGTACTAAAAGACGTATGGTAATAGATTGGAGCGAAAAAGGAAACCAAAGCAAACCCAATTGAAGAAGTTCTATGCTGGACAGAACTTTGTATTGAAACGGCTTCAGAAAATTTGAGGCTCACGGTTAAGCCGTAAATACAACTTGGCTAGGAATCCAGAGACTAAAAATTCCGAATGTGTTCTACGGCTAACCTCACGGCTAAGCGGTGAGAAGAACTACGGCTAAACTGTAGTCAAGTCGTGGACTAGCCGTCGGTTCCATATGACTATGCCGTAAGACAATTCCTGGCTAAGTTGTAACTGTGGGAGAATAAGTGAAAATCTTATCCATACAGCTAAACCGTGGCCTACCCATGGCTAAGCCGTAAGAACCTAGTAAACTTAAGGAAATTAGGGATTTCTAGAGACCATGTAGGGCCTTAGAGTTTGTACTTTTGCTTTAACTAAATTAGCCCATTGGTAATCAAATACTAAGGAGGAAGAGTGTAGAGCTATTACTCACTCTCCTTTGATTTTCCAGTTGTTTCCCGACATTACGTCATGGGTGTTCGCATAATAAGAGGTGTTTAATGCCTACACAATGTAACACTAAGATTTTTGATAACACATTGACACCGGACATTCTATGAATACACCGTATTGAATAACTATGAAAATACGGATTATTTTAGAATGGAGTTAGCTTGTAAATAACCTTGATAACTTTTCAATTCAATGCATTCATATTATTCAGCAAATCTTGACTTCAACATGATCTAATCGTATACCCATTCTTCCCAGTGAACCTTGAAGCAAGATCGGAGACAAAGCTTCTACTGAGCGTGAACCCATAAGCCAAGATAGGGGTAACAAGGGTTAAGAGGCTTCGAGCTCCAATAGCTTATTTAAGTATGCATAATTGAATAATAGTTGATTCGTTTAATTTTGATCTTTATGACTGAATACGATCTCAAGACCGGAATATGTTTTGTATAAGAATGAGTCGATCGCCACATATAATAAGTATTTTGATCTTGGCATGGCATGAATTGCTATGGGTTACCTGTGCCACGCCTTAGGATCTACCCTCATTCCCAATTCTTGGGTTCAGGGTGTGAAAACAGGTCTTCTCTTTCCAATGAAAAACTTTAATGTAAATTATTTGAAAATCAAATAAAAAATGGTAAATTATCTGCGACTATAAACTCCTTTATGAAACATCCATTGAAAGAAAACCATCTTTGCTTTCTCCATGCATGACTATTTTACTTAGATTGTTCAATCCACTTCCAAGGCTTATGATATTAAGACAACATGGTTCAAAGTACGCTATTTTCCCATTTTTAGTCCATCTTATTACTTTTGGAGTTTCACTCACTCCTAAAATATTAACTGTGTATTTTTTTAGTTAGTGTTGATGTGCCATAAATAAACTTGCATGCAGTATTTTGTGATAAGATGAATGACCCATGTATCATGCCACACATTTAGTTGAAGGTTTTCCCTTTTTAGCTCCTTTAAATTTAGTCGCAAACATCCATTGTCTAAATCTGTGACAATGTAAAAAGGAAATAACGGTACACCAAGAACAAATCTAATTTCTTACTTTTGGCCCTCACTCATGATGTACAAGAGAACATGAAATCACACGTTTTGGTATATTTGATGAGATCCACAATTATCATAAGAGCATAGAGCTCCTTACTCCTTTATGAAACATCCATTGAAAGAAAACCATCATTGCTTTCTCCATGCATGACTACTCTACTTAGATTGTTCCATCCACTTCCAAGGCTTATGATATTAAGACAACATGGTTCAAAGTACCCTATTTTCCCATTTTTAGTCCATCTTATTACTTTTGGAGTTTCACTCACTCCTAAAATACTAATTGTGTATTTTTTTTAGTTAGTGTTGATGTGCCATAAATAAACTTGCATACGGCATTTTGTGATAAGATGAATGACCCATGTGTTATGCCACACATTTAGTTGAAGATTTTCCCTTTTTAGCTCCTTTAAATTTAGTTGCAAATATCCATTGTCTAAATCTGTGACAATGTAAAAAGGAAATAGCAGTGCACCAAGAACAAATCTAATTTCTTACTTTTGGCCCTTACTCATGATGTACAAGAGAACATGAAATCACACGTTTTGGTATATTTGATGAAATCCACAGTTATCATAAGAGCATAGAGCTCCTTGTCTAAAAGGTTTGATTTGAAAGGCTACTTTGTGAAATTGCCTAGGATTTTAAGATATGATACTATTGCACTTCCAAATGTTTTATTTGAATTTCTTTTGCTTAAATTGCTGAACTAGACTTAACGACGATTAATGTTGCATTTATATTATGCTATTATATTTGTATTTGAGGTTCTTCTATTGAAGGTGGCATTAGATTTGTTGATACTGTTAATTGATGAATTGTGCAAACTGATCTACATTTCCAAAGACATGCATTGCTTGCATTCAAAGAGTCTACAAAGGCATACCTAGGTCTATTTGCTGCGAAGGCATACTAGGGTATGTTCGAAGACACAAATCTTTGTGCAATCCTGCTTTTTTATGCTTTTTTATTTTTTAAATAGACAAACATCTTTATATATATATATATATTGTAATATGTAATCTATTTCAATTTGTTTATTAGCTAACAGCATTCATTGTTATATTTTCAAAATCCCATATGTTTGTAGAGTGGAACTTTATCTTATTGTATATGTAATTGATTAGTCAATTGATGGGTTAATTGACAATATTGAGGTCAATATTCTTTTATTTTACTTATTGTATAGTTCTTGAAGTGTTTTGTAATCTTGATCTATTGTAGTCATTATCAGATTGAATTCTTAGGTGTCATTCGATTTCCTCATAAATGTTGTTCGTATAAAGCAAATACATGTTTAAGGTGTGGTTAGATTAAACAAGCCATATGAGACCCGACTACCATTATATCATATGAGCACTTTATGTTGTTAGTGTAGATCGCTATGGTAATGCCCTTCAAATTATTATCTTCATTAATATGATTATCATTATTTCATCATAAGAGGTCTTTGTGGGCTTATTTTGTGCTTGGTGTGAGTACTGTTAACTTTATCCTTTATCAACAAGTTCAAGAGGAAGAAAATTAACCAATTTATTGTTCAAATAATACTTGATAGAACTGGTCTTATTTTGGCTAAGATTTTATACAACTTTCATCTATGGATATGGTATCTGTTAAGTTCATGAATTTACACATTTATGCATCACTTTTGAATGAATTAGGAGTTTATTGCATCATTATTTTTCTAATTCCATCTTTTCATGCATTCCCACCTAGGAACTTCAATTTTCATA
The DNA here is from genome assembly GCA_037013555.1 of Sextonia rubra. NCBI lineage: Eukaryota > Viridiplantae > Streptophyta > Magnoliopsida > Laurales > Lauraceae > Sextonia > Sextonia rubra. The sequence continues at coordinate 18,287,473 of JASUAD010000011.1, forward strand.
TTTTTCAAATATTTTCTACATTAACTTAGAATTTTTGCAATTTTTCTCTAAAGACTCTCAATTGGAGTAGAGCTCTGTCTGAATGAATTCCGCTTTAATGTGGGCTCTTCAGTATTTTATAAGTTTACTTACAATGTGCAAAAAAGTGTAAGACCCGCATAACCCCAGAAAAGTCCAGTCCTTAAGATTTTATACAACTTTCATCTATGGATATGGTATCTGTTAAGTTCATGAATTTACACATTTATGCATCATTTTTTGATGATTAGGGGTTTATTGCATCATTATTTATCTAATTCCATCATTTCACGCATTCCCACTTGGGAATTTGAATTTTCATATTTTTCATATATTTTTTGCATTAACTTAGAATTTTGGCAATTTTTCTCTGAAGACTCCCAATTGGAGTTGAGCGACATCAAAATGAATTTTGCTTTAATGTGAGCTCTGCAATATTTTATGAGTTTACTTAAAATGTACAAAAAAGTGTAGGACCCGCATAACCCTAGAAAAGTCCAGTCACTAGGCTACAAAGAAATTATGTACCACATGTGGGGCCCATGTATGTCTATGGGACATCCCACATTCTTCTCCTTCACATCCTCATAGGCTTCCAAAAAAAGAAGGTCCCACACTCACATGGAAGTTCAAGAAGGATTCTCTCAAGGAGGCATACAGAGGATTCTCTCAAGGAGGCATACACGTGAATTTCACCCATTTAAACTACTGCCTCAAAGTCTAAGTTCAAGAGGAAACTAGTGGAGAAAATCAAGCATGCTTTCCACATCCAACCCAACTCCTCCTAGCTTTGCATCTCACGGCCAACAACAATTTATGTCATGTCAAATTCCATGCACCTCAAGGATATCAATGAGAAGTACTTTCAATCAAAGATGGGCCTAGAAGATCATCCATATTGGAAGGTTCCACTTATCCATATTTAAGATAAGCCATATGACTACATGAAAGGAGTTAGACGGAAGAGCTCATTTTTCCACATACATCCAGAACCTCCCATGACTTAGATTCCACCTTAGTCAAAGGTGAGCCCCAAGGTCATGTGCAATTCACGCATATCTCATGCAAAACGTGTCACATACTCATCCAACACAAATAACGGCACGGCCATGATGAAATTTTGTGGGCTGGGTCCAATTTTCATTCAAAGAGATGGATATGCAAAGGGGACTCTCATCTTACCTTATCCCATTCTATACCTTATCCCATTCTAGTTCAGCTTGTTTGGTAAGAAGCAAAGTCTTCCAAAAAGGGAGAAGTGTAATCCAATTAGAAGTTCAAAGAGAGTGCAACAAGGGAGGGTTGAAAATTCTATAAAAACCACACATAGTGGACGTCAAGGGCATGCTCTCTTCTCCATTCTCTATCTCCACTACTCTCTCCTCTCTCTCTCCTTTCTTCTTTTCTTTCTAGTGTAGAAATTATAAAAAAAAAAATACTTGGGATATTCTAGAGCCTGTTCCAGAAGCTAAGTTTAGAAAATGGAGAAATCTGAGTGAATTATTATAAAATCTAAAGAAATTAATGAATGACTTTTTGAAGTTTTTTACCATAGATGAGCAGTCTATTAGATTGGAGTATCTTGATGAAGTTAAGTCACCCCGTTCTTCCTTTTTATGCAATTTAATTTAATTGTTTGAATGTCTCAATTTTATGCATACTTCAACATAATAATGAATATGTCTTCATGTCTTTGACAAACCTCTACTTAGATTTCTACTGATTTAATCTTTGATCATTTATGCTTGTTTTAATAGATTATGCTTAGGATATTGTTCTTTTGATAGTGTATGTTTAACTTGATAAATATTCCTTAGAAAATTTTCAGTCTTTTATTAGGTGGAGTAGATTCTGTCTTAAATTTTGAAAAATTATTCTTTTGTGATAGACAAATCCTCTTAAGTAAAAAACATTGATTTATTTCTAATTTGAGTTAATTTGATTAAAAATTTATTGAATTAATTGCATACTTTGGTTGATTAGCTTGCTTAATGAATTCTTGATGTTCTGAAATATTATAGTCATTATTGTTTTTCTATACTTTATATTTAATCATTGCAAATTTTTGATTCACACACATCATCTTTAATTCTTCTTCTAAAAAAAATATATTTTTAATTAAAATTCAAAAGTACCCCCCATGGGTTCAATCTATATTTGTCACTGTCTCTCACAGACAACTGTGCACTTGTAGTTTTAAGTAGATTGATTATATTTTTATCAATTTTAGTTTGTTGCTTACCTTTTTTTCTTGAAAGGTGAGAAAAAAAGTGAGAGATTGTGAGTCATTTGGAGCCCTTTTTGTTCCACAATTAGCCTAAGGGGATTTTTATCAAAAAAACCCCTAAGATTTAATGGTTCTTAATCTTTTCTTAAATCCTCAAAATGCTCTAGCCCCCCATGGTCAATGCCATGTGTCTAATTTTGAAATCATTGAGGAGCCGTATCTGGACTCGGGTCCGGATCAAGATCCTTCTCATTGCTCACCTCCTTCCTGCACTTCATTCCTCTCCATCTCCCATGCTTCAATGGTAGGTATATTCAGTTTTGGATCATCCTCACCCGTTCCGATGACAATGACCATGATGAACACCCCTTCAACAGATCTTGTCCCCATGAATTTTGCTTACTGTTCCGCTTCGAATCTCCAACTTCTTCAAAACCGGATCCGGATCTGAATCCACCCTCACTCTCACTCTCGCTCTGGTCGGAGATTCCCTCGTTCCTTCTCTTAGAAATCCTTTTGTTCTTTTTTTTAAATTCATCTCATTTCATTTTTATTTGTACATGTAAATTTCACATCTCATCTATATTAGGATCCAATTTGTTATATTTTAGAAAATATTGTGTTGAGAATATATGTTTGAATTGAGTTTGCTGATTGTATTTAATTGCATACCTTTGCCTGATATAACCTGCTCGTATTGCATTTTTTTTATATGTATTGTTTAATCATATTGGATTGACAATGTCTAGAAAAACCAACTATATTTACATGTTAAATTTCTAAATGTGATTGTATATTGGATACATATGAGATCAAGTTCCTTGCCAACCTTGCCAACCTTTGCAACAAGATTTACTTTCTTTCACAATACATGTAAAGTATACGTAAAATAACAAAAAAAGAGGCTCATAAAAATAATATTTTCAATTACTAAGGACTAAAATCTTTTTTATACATGCATTTCCTTATATAAAAATTTAAATCAATTTAAATCTGAATTGATCTAGATTGTTATGTAAAAGGAAACTGAAAGCTCTAAATAATCCCACAAGTTTGCAGGTCCTATCACAACTTCTTATTAAGGGCTTAATTACAACTAGGAAAATAACTAAAAATTTGTAATGAAGTAATTCTCTCCATTTAAAATTGAGTAATTTTGAAAAATTAAAAACACAAATTGGTTGATGGTTTGGTGGACCAGATGTAGGCCCCATGAGCAAGGATTACATCAATATGTCACTTTGGTTTTTTTTTTTTTTTGGTATCCTAGCCAAGGGGGCTGGGACATAGGAGAGTGCGTGCACACGCCGGAAAGGAAGCATGTACATGCAAGAGCAGAAGCCCACACATGTGGAAAAGGAAGCCCACATATGTGAGAACAGAAGCCCACACACGTGAGAAAGAAAGCTCGCGCACGTGAGAACACGAGCTCACATGTGTGGGAAAGGAAGCCCTCATATGCGGGAAAGGTAGGCATATCCAGGGTTCTAACTTTTGATAACCAGGTAAAAACTGTTGCTCCTTACCACTAGGGTAGGGAGCTGTTCTCATGTCACTCCAATTGGAATGAGATTTGGCTCACTACTTATAATTCATAGATAGATTGGCATGTGATGTGCGGAGGTAAGATCAAACAAAGGTGGGGCCCACTTATTGGAAATTGTATATGAGTTTCTGTTGCCTGTTAGTATCATGCAGATAGCAGCAAAAGATGTTTCTCTTTAAAAGCAATAGCGTAGAAATAATGATCTCATTTATATATATTTTTAATTTCGTCATCTCTTTCTTTCTCTTTCTTATTTATTTATTTTTTCAATTTCTGAAGGCAGCTTTTAGGCTTTAGCTTCATGGGCTACATGTGGTATATGTAGTTGCTTTTGTAACCGTTGACAATAGTTGCTGGATTGCATCAGATCCACAAACAACTATGAAATTTTCCACAAATCTGTGTGTGCATGTGCATAAGTGCATGTGCGCGCTCGTGCTTCTGATGGGATGTTCCAGCTAGATGAAATGTTTGGCAAGTGTGTGTTTGTGTGAGTGTGTATGTCTGTGTGGTAGTGTACGTGCGTGCATGTGTGTGTTTGTGATGGGATGTTAAAGTTATATCAAATGTTTGGCCATCCTAACCAGTTTTTGCAGCAATGTAGATGTGAAGGTTTATTCCTTTCTAGTTATCATTTTTTAGCACATTTTATATTCCAGGATCAGAGAATTTTCATCTACGCTCTATGCACAGAGATACAGAGAGACAAATTACTTTCTATTTTGCAGTATTTATGTCTGTTGATGGTCTTAGCTTCGGTGGAGTTCTATATTGTTGAGTAGGAGTAGAAATCTTTTTATCAAACCAGATTGATGTGGTAAGGCTTTGTTTATGATGATAAAATAGGTCCTATTATCTATGAAAACGGCAAATTGTTCTTCCCTTTGGACTGCTTATTTCTAAGAAACTCTAAGAATTTAATTCCACTCAATACACAGTTTCTCTTTTGACATATGAGAGCCTATTTACAAAATGATTAATTTATTATTTTTTGCTGTTTTATTGAAAATTTAATTAGTGAAAATGTATGAAATGCTGCTTGCTCCAGTTGATGGTAATAGATAGTAGTTACCAAGTTTGTACAAACTAGCACCAAACTGCAAACTAGTTTTTTTGAGCAATTCACAATTTGATTCAGTGAGCAGTTCAACTTGATTTGATCTAGTTCATGATTGGATCAAACTAGTACACTTCCATTTGGATTGCTCATAATTCTATATATTAATCATATGAAATTGAATTGGAATGGACCAACATATAAGCTTTGATGGTATCTTTTTATCAAAGGGATTAACTTTTTTTTTTTTTTCATTTGTAAGGTAACAGTAAATTTCTTTTAAAAGAAAACAAGAGAGAGCGACAAAGCAGCAATCCATGAGAAATGAAGGGAAGGTTTAAATGCATTTTAACCACAACAAATGAAGAAGCCAAAGAAACTCACACCAAGAAGAGGGGGAAAAAAACAGCTATTAAGAGACACTCCCAACTGCACCATAATATCCTTGTTTTGCCAAAAAGCCTGCTGCCTCATTTGTAGGAAGAAGGATGTGCTGAACTTTCACCATCTATGGCAAAGAAATAATGCTTGATTTCATTAAAGGAAGAATGAAACTTCCAAGGGTCCCTTCTAGAAACCAAAGCCCAAGCAACAAGATTAGAAGAATCAATTTCAACAATAAAGGGCTCTTGAAAAGAAGAGGCGAACATCCTCAATGCCTCCAACATAGATAATCTTGGCCTCACTTAGAAAACTTAGAGAAAGAAAGCATAACCTGCCCATCACTATTATGCAAGACACTATCAATACCAGTCAGATCTTATCTATAGCCGCCTCATCCATATTAAATTTTAATGAACCAGTCAGGAGGGAGCTATTTTTCTGTTTTAGCCACCTTGAAAGGACCGTTAGCCGTACAAGCTTCCTAGTTTTGAAGAATGTTATCCAACCTTGAATCCCAAAATTCCTTTCTTGCAGTGGCCAACTTAGCAATCCTTAACCAAAGCACTTATAAAAAATCATCTAAGGGAGTTTCCACCAAAATGAAAATTCTGTCATTCCTTTATTTCCATCTGGGATCAAAGAATGGCAAAAGGTCTAAGCTTCTAGAGCACTATATTGCACTTAAGAAATGGCCCAACATCCAAGAATCAAACATATCGCATAGACTTGGGAATATGCCAAACAACATCATAACTTGAAAGAAATTGAATCCAAACACTAAAAAAAAAAAGTCACAATGAAGAAATAGATGATCAATGGATTTCGTTTCCTTTCTACAAAGAATGCTAGAATTCGAAATGGCTTCAAATAAGATGTCTCTCCTGCCTAAATTACCTACTGTCAAAATCTTTTCTTCCATCATTGACCAGCAAAAAGCCTCCACACTAGGAGGAGCCAATCAGCCAAACCAAGGCAAACTTGAGAGTAAGGTGGAGAATCACTTTAGGGACCATCTAAAGTGTAAGGATTTTTGTGTTGGCAAATTCATAAGTTGGACAAAACTTGAGTCTATTAGTATTGTATTTTACATATCTTTGAGTATTGATAATGGTTTGAGCTACCGGATGCACTGAAGTGAAGAAATAGAAGAAAAAGCGATAAATTGAAGTAGTTTTCTACGAATAGCATGGATTAAAAAGGTCATATCTCACAAATCGAGTGGTGAATATGGGTATGCAACTTACCGTTGGAAAGCTCATTTTGAGAGGATTTCGTAGAGCCCAAGATCGCCTCAATTGGAGCTGAAATGAGAATGTTATAGCATCTGGAAGTTTGTAGGAAAATGTTAAAATTTTCACTCAAGGAGAACCTTAATCCAACTGATCAGGTAAGTGCAGAAAAGTGCTCCAACTTATAATTTTTCAATCCAAATTGAAGGGAAGCTTGCATGTTTGATGCCAACTCTTTTTCTGGTCAAATTATACTTATAAGACACGAATTAGAAGCTATAAAAAAGGGTTCTTTCTCAACCCTAAGACAAAGATCTCATTGTCCTGAGTGGAGAATATATTTCAGAGATCATCTCCTCTAGAGTTTTTTTTTTTTTTTTTTTTTTGAGAGTTGAAGGGCTAAAGTTCTACTCTAGAGATACTTATCTTCTACTTCTCTGAGTATAGAAGATTACTTTGGGGAGTCAAGTACAACATCTAGAAGGCGTCTAGGTATTTTGGATCTATCACAGAGAACAGCAGGAGGTCGTTGCAGCATGGAGCTGTACAAAGAAATCACAAGGTCCTTAGGCCGAGGGGCAATTGAATAAAAATTGTGAGTATTCTCTTGTAATTGTAATATGATTCATAGTGCTTGATTTTTTACCGTGGTTTTTTCCTAAGTTGAATTTCCACGTAAAATATGTCTTCTTGTGGTGTATGCTTATGAATTGATTTATTTCCGCTGCATGGTTGATTGTTTGCATATATATTAATAAGATTGGCATTAATCCATTCTAGAGGCTCTCTCTCAAAAAACCTTCATAAAGAAAGATAATGCAAGCAGGGAGAGAACTACTCTGATGATCCAAATGCAAACGTCCTGATCTTCCCTGCAAATGAATATTTTAGAAAGTAGAGCAAAAAATGCCTGACAGATAACTCCTCCCACAGGTACCTCCTAGGACATAGAACTCCCTGACCCAATATACTCTTTCACTAACGACTTTTGATTTGACAAAACTCTAAACAATATGGGAAACATACCTGACGAAAGAACACTCCACCCCCCCCCAACACAACACAACACCACCAAATAAATAAATAAATAAAAATAAAAAGATTTCAAGGATACATTTGAGCATCTTCAAGTAAATCTCCATCTTCTGATGACAGTTTATAACCCATCTCAACAAATAATCAGTATCAGTTTCCTATCCCGAGCAGTTTTGAGAAACTCATTTCGGACAGTGTTTCGGTTTGACAACAAAACTAAAAAATATAGGTCGATTTGGAAGTTTGGTGAAATATTTCAGAGTTACATTTCGGATTTAAATGTGTGAATATATATAATCACCTGCTTTGATACCATGTGCGCTAAGGTTCGTGAGTTTGCCAGAGACTAGCCAAAAAACAGTTCCAGCCCTAAGAGCTGAACTTGAATACTAAAACATGGTTTCTGGGTACGATAAGGAAGTCCAACATAGAAAGTTACAAATAAACCCCTCACATTTTATTAATTCTAAGACTTGAAGTGTGAGGCATTTTTGGGAAATCCTGCTTGGATGAGCCTCATGGCGCAACTCTCAATCATTACAAGGATAATATCCATCCAGCATTTTCTGCCTGCTTTCAATGGATATGGATGCATATATATGCAAAGTATTCTCGGACTTGACACACACTTAAATTTTGAAGTTTTAACTCCAGGGACAAAGATAGAAACTCTCTTCCAATGGTCTTGACATTTGGGTAACTGGTTGTAACACTGATCCTTGATGGAAACAGTCTAGTTGTGCAGTAGGACTGAATTTCCAATTTTTTTTTATCTTTATACTTATTTTTTCTTTTTTCTTTTTTTATTTTCATGAGTTATATAGGCATAAAAGACCATTCCCACAAAATTCAACCCTAGGATTTATGGACCTGCAGTTCCTAAGGCAAGTCAGTTAATGAAGATGGGAACAGATCTAATTTAAAATCAATGAACCCTCAATCTTGTGGGGTGATCGGGTTTTTAAGGTTGTAAATTTGCAGAGATAAAAAAATAGCCCCCTTCTACGTAGACATGTGCAGGTACTTGCTGTCAGTGGCCAAACAAAAAATAAAACATTATGAGCCATGATGCTGATTTGCATCCCACTTCAAGTAGTTTTGCATTGGCTGAGTTTATATTCTCTTGAACACTTTGGCTTAATCCAAGTGTTAATGACTGCAGCCCACTACCAGTAGATATCTTGGTTGAGGATCCCAGGGTGCTTCATCAGGAAATGAGATTTTAAAATAGCAATCAATCGATTTACCTTTCGAAGAAGTGATTGGTGCTTTCCTCTATATCAGTAGTTAGAGTAAATATGGTTATGTGTAATTTACATTTTTGAACTCCTGATTTGGAGCAATTCCTTGCCCACAGGTTTTGGAAGCACTCAATGCGTCTGATGGTGACCAGATTGATACAGCAGCTGAAGCATTAAACAATGTATGTTTTTTGTAATCTTTAGGCACATATATATCTGTAATTTACCTTTTTTTGTGTTTAATAAAACAGAGTGAGAGGGAAGAAAGGCAAGTGATGATGTGAAGGCTTGGAAAAAGTGTGGTTACTAAAACTTACCTGTTGACTGAGGCCACCAGCCACTGGGCATGATGATTGATCAAGCAAATCTTATTTAAATGTTTAACTGAGAATTTTTTTTTTTTTTTCATTTTCAGTCATTGTCTTCTTAAAATTTTCCATCAAATATAGGTCACCTTGCATAGAAACTCCCATGTATTCCTTCTGTCCTGTTCTTATTTTTGCTTTATTTTTTAATGGTAAGAAAGTAATCCTTCTGTCCTATTACAATAAGTTTTCAAATCCAGAACTCACCCTGGTTCAAAAAAAAAAAAACAATCATCAGCCAAGTCTGGTAACTTCTACCAAAAATTCCGATTTACTCAACTTCATGTCCTTTTGAGTTACTCAGACAGTACTCAGACAAGTTGCGTTTTTTGAACTGTGGTTGCAAATTGCAGTGTTTCACTTTGTTAAATGATTTGAGGCAAAATTTGAGCCATGACTCGATCTTTGGCTTGAATATCAGGAAAACAAAAAATATAAAACCTTTTCAGTCCCATGTGCTGTTCAACGATTGAAGTATTCTATGGCTCAGCTTTAATTGTTCAATCCGTTAAATTTTTTTTGCATCTGTCCAGTCCCATCATAATGGAAATTGCAGTCCATTTGGTGCTTATTTTGCAACCTATTGAGATGTAAGGTGTGTTCTCTTAAATTCTATGTTGATGTTTCAGATGCCAATTAAGAAGCTGTATATGCTGGTAGAGATGGCTGTACCAGCGCAGAGGGAGGCAGTTCAGAAGCTATTTACTCTGGCAGAGAGAAGATTGACATCAATCATTTCTTTGACTGCCTTGGTGACATTGTGTCGGTCTGCTAAGTTCAACTATGACTGAAGCTTGTTAACCCCTTTTCTTTTGGATCCTTTCCTCTAGCTGTACACGAGTCTCAAGTTTAGTTGCTCGATAAGGTATTTTGTGCTGTCATTTTTTGTTTGTTTGTTCTGTTTTTTTTTTATTATTATTATCATTATTCCTTTTCAATGAAAAATACATTACTGTACTTGGGCATCCTCTTTGATTCTTGGCAGGCATTTGGTAGTTCACCTACAGCTCAGATCATTAATTTGGTGGGAAATGAGAAACGAATGATCTTATGAGGGCAAAAACTCTTGGTTGTGTGACAAGAGATCAAACCTTTATTTTGAGTGAGTCATGAGAGTATATTTCAAGTCTCGGTCATTCTTTCAAATATATATATATATATTTATATTAACACCGAAGAATCATAATTCATGTAATTAATCCCAACATAATTGAGACAAGGCTTTGTTGATATTGTTGATAATTTTATATTATTTAAGTTTTAGTCATTTTCCTATTAGTTATAGTGATTACAAATGAAGTACCTTCCAAAAGATTGACAAGTGGGGACTCAAACCCTAAGATACTCGCCAGAGTCATGGTGACTCAAATGAGTTTTAAAATGGAATTGCCAATCCCATTCACATTGGCCTATATTCCAGTGATCCAAAAGGCAAACCCTTGGCAAATACCTATCACCCTTGGAACGGACTAATCTGACACTTGATCACATAAAAGCTGCACTTCAAAATCATTAATAGTTGTGAGGTTTTATATCAAGAGGTGGAATTACCTAGTGAGAGTGACATTAAGCACACCTCAAATCCTTAAAATTTTCAATAGATACAACAGAGGTGGAATGGAGTTGGAACTGTCAAGTAGCATATTAGGTTGAATGTTAGTTGACACGCAATGGTAAGAACTACAATGACCAGTGCGGACCATTGGTGTGTGAACTTATACCCTAGCAAATGCTGAGCCAGGTCCATTCCAATTAAGTCCCGGGTCTATCCCGATACGTCTACAGCCCCGCATCAAATCATATTTAAATAGTACAGAGTAACATTGGGTGTGTCGAACCTGTGGTTTAGTGGAAGGTGCTCTGTATTTCTACCATTAAGTTGTGAGTTCAAAGTCTAGTTAATAATTTAAATAATAATAATAATAATAATAATAATAATAATAATAATAATAATAAAACTTAATGCAGTGGGATAACCTATAACTGAAGGACCCAAAGTGAAAAAATGAGTATCTGCCCTCGACCAAGGTGTTGTCCTATAAATATGCTCTAGGTACACAAAATATCGGGGAAGTCATACGCTCCCTGTTGTGATTTTGACGTCATCCATTGTGCACATCCATGAATCACAAGATCAACAAGAACAAGCCACACACAAAAAGAGATACGAGATTTACGTGGTTCACCCAAACAAGGCTACATCCATGTGCACAGAGACGATCATCTTCACTATCACAAGTAAAGTACACAGAGACTCTCACTCTCTCACATTGTCTCACCTACATGGTGTGGGAACACCACGGGCAAGAGAGCTCTTACCTCTTTTCAGCGCAAGATTTAAGGTTACAGACTACGCACATATATAGTTTCTGCTTTTTTGGCCACCAAGATAGCCCCGGTACAATTACCAAAATACCCTTGACCTTAAACTAGTCCCTGGCTAACCCAGTAGACTCATCCGGCTAAACCGGAATACAAAACATATACCCAACAATCTCCACCTTGGCTTGAATTCCGCATAACTCGAACCACCAGGAGATAAAACCGGCAATGTCTTCACATACTTTGCTGAATGGTACGTCACCGCACCAACGATGCAGTCTTCTTCAACATTTTGATTTGTTGAACCAGCACATGAACTTTGAAAAAAGTTCATCTCGTCAAACTCCACCTCGAATTTAAAGCTCGAAACCATTGACAAATCTGAGTGATATCCTGAATCACTCACTATCTTGCCCCATCTTCAACATCACTGCGAAGAACAAACTACCACAAGCATGCAAGCAAAACAGATCGAGAATACAAGTCCAGACGACTTCACAACTGCGGAAACCTCTGCCTCCGAGCGGTCAAAAAACTCCATCTGACCGGGCCTCCGATCAATCAAACACATGTTTACAACTGCTAATGCATCAGCTCCTCCTTGTTGCTTTTCTGACTTTAGCAAGATGAACAACATCACATGCGATTCGGAAATCATGTGAACCCCAAACGAACAACTTCGTTTGAATCAACAAACCCCGTTGCAACTAGGTCGGCAACTCCTATTATTGTGTTTGCAACAACAACCAAGTCGAGTGGACCCGATTCTAGCCTGAATCCACATCTGTTTAGATCTCCTTCAGATTTCTGCATCAAGTTGTAAATCTCGTCAACACGAGCACGCTAGAAGAAACGGATCTGAAATTTGAGTTTGGATGGCTCCGATATCGCAGATATAAGTTTCAATGTCCGATCGGTCAAACCTCCTTGTTGACCATCAAACAGCCAATCTTCTTCCACAATCATGTAGATCTACTCGAAACGAGTCCGTAGGCGCAAAGGGATCTCCGATCGGACATCGGACAATCAAGTTATCGTAGAAACAATTTCAGCCATTAAAACTGGTCAAACCTTGACTTTGACCGTACCTTCGCTGACGTCGGCTGTCGTTAGACTGCAATGCTGAAGCTGACTGGGCTTCTGCAACTGGTCCAAGTCCACCCGACCCGAACACGCACTGAACCTGCTTTAGTGCACTGGGATGGACTCTGCGAATATGGATCAGGTCGGACCCGACCCGACCGGAACTGGCCCCACACTGCTACTGGGCTTGTATTACGGGTTGGGTCTGACCCAACCCGAAACTCGGAACAACCTGAAACCTTGCTGATTCTTTACGGGTCAGGTGAAATTGACCCAACCTGAGACCCAGAACCTGGGAGATTATCTTCAACAACCGCCTTTGTGTCTCTGTTCTGTGTAGTTCTGCAGCACGGTTGCAAACGGAAACAGCGGGTGGCAGTCTCCTTCTCCTCCGAGGGACTGGTTCGGCGACAGTGGTGCTGGATTGGCGACTGCAACGGCGACGGCGGCGGAGGCAGCAGCGACATGCAGACCAACGACGACCGGTGAGGGTTTTTTTTTTTTTTTTATTTTCTTTCCTCCGGTCGTCCTCCTCAAATCCGGCAGCCAATTTCTCAAATCAATCTTCTCTGATGAAGATCTCCAACATAACCTTGTTGTGCCCAATAGATCACAGCCGATCTTCTTCTCTGTTTCTGAAAAAAACAGAGAACACTGCAGAACCCAAATTCTTTCTTCTTTCTCGATCGTGTGTGGCCCTGCAGATAGATCACAATCGCAGCAATTGACTCTGACAGGTCTAAAACAACCTGTGAATCCTTTGTCCTCTGATCCTAGCCAAATCAGAGAACCCAATCTCGTCTTTTTCTTCTCCGATAGTGGCCCAACCAGAGATTACGAACCAGATCTCTCTTCTTCTCTATTTCGAAAACAGAGATCTGAACCTTTTGACAAGGATTCAATCAGTTGATCTTCATGTGCACAACCTCCAAGCCACTGAGCGATTTCCACCTCGCTCAGAAACCCGAGGAATACCAACCCCGACTCTGATACCACTTGTTGTGATTTTGACATCACCCGTTGTGCACCATGAATCACAAGATCAACAAGAACAAGTCACACACAAGAAAAGACACGAGATTTACGTGATTCGCCCAAATAAGGCTACATCCACGGGCACAGAGACAATCATCTTCATTATCACAAGTAATGTACACAGAAACTCTCACTCTCTCACATCGTCTCACTTACGTGGTGTGAGAACACCATAGGCAAGAGAGCTCTCACCTCTCTTCAGTGCAAGATCTAGGGTTACAGACTACACACATATATAGTCTCCGCTTTCTTGGCAACCAAGAAATCCCCGGTATAATTACCAAAACACCCTTGACCTTAAACCAGTCCCTGGCTAACCCAGTGGACTCATCCGGCTAAATCGAAATACAAGACATATACCCAACAATGGGCAAGAGAGCTCTCACCTCTCTTCAGCGCAAGATCTAAGGCTACAGACTATGCACATATATAGTCTCCGCTTTCTTGGCCACCAAGAAAGCCCCAGTACAATTACCAAAATACCCTTGACCTTAAACCAGTCCCTGGCTAACATAGTGGACTCATCCGGCTAAACCAGAATACAAGACATATACCCAACACTCCCTGTTCTCATTTTTAGGTCCTCAAGGTTTAAAGCCTATGTATCATCCAATCTTATTATGATAAAATCTAATGGTGACTTATTCTTGGATTTAATCATATTAGGATCAGAGCTAATTAGACGTTGACAATTATGTTGTGTCGGATTTTCTGCTATTTTTGGTAATTGTTCTCTGCTGTATTAATTGGATGACAATGGCATAGGTGATTAATCCACAGTTTCACCTAACATGAAAATCACCATTTCAACAGACTGAATAATTCTGCACCAGAGGGATTTTTGACAGCTGCAGAAAATCCTTTCCATGAAATTCGTTTCTGATAGATTTCGCTATGTGGAAAGCACCTGTACACAAATGTGCCCTTAATAAAAGCTCCCTAGATTTCAAGGAACAGGAATTGACAATGTTGCACGCACTTTTAACTTTTTCCCCTTTCTTTGCAACCATGTCTACCATGTTGCCACACAAGCATGAAATCGGTTGATCTAGGGAGACTTAATGACCCTATAGGGTGTTGGCTCATGTATAAAAGCATTTTTTGAGTATTTCTTCTTCTTAATTAGGAGGAAAAAAAGGGTTTAAACTGTCATTTCAACTCTAAAATAAATACAAGGGGTAAAAATGGTAAAATAGTAAAAAGAAGAGAGTGGGAATGACAATTGCTTTTCCTTAAGTTTGAACTGAAGTCCAGAGATCTTTAAGTAAAATCACAAAGTATAGGGTCGTTTTTCAGATTTTATAAAAAATATAGGAGGTTCTTTTTTTTGTAAAAACCACACTGACGAAAGCTCAATCCTGATAAGCCTTGCTTAAGATTTGCTTCATTTGGCTTGAACCTCGAGCTTGAAATGGGTTGATATGCTTGGCTAGGTTTGATTTAAGGAAAAATATTCACCTGTGTAATGCACATGTCACATTCCAACCATATGTTTATGAAATTTAGTGGTGAGTCCTACTCCAAATGTGCAGAGTGCAAAAGAATATTTTTCTTTTATGAAGTTCAATGGGCATCTTGTAGGCAGGATTTTGACAGCTTTAGAATTGATGGTCTAGTGCATAATTGGAAGGCTTTTCTTTATTGCATGGTTCAAAAGGAAAGCATATCAATTTATTGGTCCTCTCCTTTTGGGGAGTTGAAGTTCAATGTTGATTGGGCAGTGAAGGGAAAATTAGGCCTGAAGGGAGTTGGTGGGGTGCTCCATAATAGTGGTGGTGTTATTCTTCTTATTTTCTAATAATGTGGGTTGTACGGAGTCTAATGAAGCGGAGGTTGTTGTCGTTTTGAAAGCTTTTTGTATCTTCACTTCCTCTTCTTTCCAAGAGCCTTTGATTATTAAAAATAATTCTTTGAATTCTTTTTCATGGGTGTTGGTAGCTAGAATCCCGTGGAGGTTTTAATTTTATTTTAATGAGACTTTGTCTCTCTGTTCCTCCATCAATGTGAAGTTTTAGCATATCGGGCATTAGGAAAATAGTTTTGTGGACTCCTTAGCGAAACAAGGGTGGATAGACTTTCAAATTTGTTTACTGCTTTGTAGTGCTCTTTGGTCTTTTTTTGTTCTTTTGTTGTTGGTAAAACTCTTTTATACTGGTTTTTTTTTTCTTCGTTGGGCTCTCTATTTTTTATTTCTCTTTTCCTTTTCTTCTTTCTTTTAATTACTAGTTACTGATAATTTATATATATATATATATATTTATATATTTCTTCCATGAAGAGTCCAGGACTGAGCTCAAGTTCAAGCTTCATTTAGTTCTATCAAGCCAAGCTTCACTAAATTCAAGCCAAGCCCAAGCTACATATGTGGAATCAATTTTAGTGCTTCAATTTTAATGAACCAGTGAGAGCATATTAGGCTATAATAACCTCAATGGTTACAAAAGAGCGGCTGTGAAGATAGTTCTAAGTTTTCACTATGAGTGGCACAGGTAGAAATCATAACAAGAACTGCTTTATACAATAAAATCTGAAAGAAAGAAGGAAGATATTGGCTTTTGACCTCCCCAATATCAAATCCAAATGCCTCAGCAATCTTCCAAGTGAGCGTTTCAGTTCTACAGAGGCCCGCAATGACTCATGAGATCACTCTAATGAAAAACACTTGGTCTAGAATAAGGTATTGCAGTTTTAAAAACTCAGCCATTTATTTTCTTGAAGACATTGAAGACATTCTTTTACACTGTTATAATATATAGACATAATGGATACCTTTGCTGTTAAAATGGTACATACTGCAGGATGATCCATGTAACATTCCTAACCAAAGTATTTATTTTACTTAATTTAAATATAATTTTATTTAATTGTTTGTATTTTAGTTAATTAAGGTTATTATAATTATTTAAATTTCTTTTGCGTTTTGGGCTAATCGGATAGTAGTTTTAGGACCGTGAGTATCCATCATTTAATCTGACCCAATTCGGACCCATTTTGAGCCCATTAAACCCAATATCCCAAACCAGGCCCTTACCTATAAATTAATTTTAGCAGTAGGGTTCTTTTTATAAAAC
This sequence comes from Sextonia rubra, assembly GCA_037013555.1. Classification (NCBI taxonomy): domain Eukaryota; kingdom Viridiplantae; phylum Streptophyta; class Magnoliopsida; order Laurales; family Lauraceae; genus Sextonia; species Sextonia rubra. The sequence continues at coordinate 18,304,086 of JASUAD010000011.1, forward strand.
CCAAAAATTTTCCAAAAACCCTAATCTCTATTTATATAAGACGTTAAGCAGCCCTTTTTCCCCCATCTCTACAGTGCCTCTTCTTCTCTCCTTCCTCTCCATCTTCTTCTTCTCTTGGTCGGCCAACGCCTAAGCCCAAGCCAAAGACTAAGACTGCAACTGCCGGTTCTTCTTCTTCTTCCTATTCTTCTTCATATTCTCCTTTGGGATTTGGTGGGCGTGCACGAGGGAGAGAGAGATCTAGATCATCCTATCCATTAATCTTCATCAAAGGCAAGTAGTTGCACTTAACTCTAATGATCTTCACTAGTTCTCCTTGATTTATCATGATTTTAGATGTTGTAACAATGCCCAATAGAATTTTAATTGATGATGGTAGGTTAGATGTCTATAAATTTCTCAAATATTTGTTGATGATGTTTGATGGATTTGATGAAAGGGGGCTGGGCTACTTTGAAGATGGGTCTTTTGTTAAAAAAAATAATAATAAAAGAGCATAATCATGTCTGGGAATGAACCCCAGGCACTATGTAGGCGGAAGACTACCTGTGCAGCCAGCCCCTTTGAAGATGGGTCTTTTGTCTAGAAAAAAAATAAAAGAGCATGATCGTGTCTGGGAATGAACCCCAGACACTATGCAGGCGGAAGACTACCTGTGCATCACTGCACAGGTGCATAAGTGCGCCTAGCAGTGATCACAGGTGGGTCTCCCACCCGTACATGCAGGCGGATGTGCCTTGGTCATTGCATCCAAGTGGGGCATCAGCATATATGTTATAAAAAAAAAAAGATGGGATATGGGAGTAAAACTCCCAGATCTGGGCTGCTATACAGTTACCGTCCATGCTATTCACAACAGGGGCTGCTGTCCTTATGTGCACAGCAGGGTACTGTTGGGCTTTGTGTGGCCGGTGCAGTCCAGATGGGTGAGGCCCTGAACCGACTGCCAGGTGGGGCCATCAACTGGTGGGATCTTGGGCAGCAGGTGCAAGTGGGTTCATCACCTTGTTGGGTCCATGGTAGTAAATATATGTGGGTTGATGATTATTGGGATTGCTAGTGTAGTGTACCGGCGGGCCACCTCTTGTGTGAGATCATGAGGATGATAGACTTGGGCCTGATAATTTATTTAAATGCGTATTTAACCATATATTTATGATTTTCTTTGGATGGCTTATATACCCCGAAAGACCCTTGTGTTGGTCTTGGAACCCAATGAATCTGATTTAATAAAATTAAGTCCATCACATCATCAAAGTAAAGGGTTATGCAGGCAAATTTCCCCTTACAGATTTCATGGTTTGCACATGATGATACAAACCACCTGCACTTAGATGAAGTGAGAATTAGGCTATGCATCACCCTGGTTTTCAAAAAAATTCCCAACCTTGCTTCATCTTGGTTTGTGTGGAATTGTTACATGCATGAATTGTGGTCACAGTGTTAAGAATGTTTGTGGAAATATTCCTTGATCATTAAGCTTGTGTTCCTTTACCTTGTTGCATGCATGTTAGAGTTTATACCCATTATTTTATGATGATTTGGACTGTGTTGTGGCTTGGACTATGCAGCGTTTAATTGGGAGGTATTTATGTTATGTTGAAAATTATTTGATTGGTATAATGTTTTGTTATATAGTGTTTGGATACCTATTATGGCTAGCCCTTCACACTATCATAGGATGTGTCTGTCAAACAATCACTGAGCCATGTTTATGAGTCTCGACACAGGAAGGGGCAGGGCTATGTGAGATTATTATGCAGATCTAGTCATTGAACAACTATAGTCGGTACACAGATGTACACTGTGATGATTTTTACCGGGCTTAGGGCCGAAGACGAGCTTATCACTCGTACACGGTTGGTTTCACCATGATTTTGGACAGGATGCTAGGCATCCGAAGACGGATTTGATCTACTGTTTCTGGACAAGATGCGAGGCATCCAAAGATGGTATCAAGCCCGTAAGGGCATCGGCAGATGTGATGCTCGGCGAAGGTGATATTGTTCATTTGATGTAGAGTTGGATTTAGGATCCGTTCCTTCTATATTGCATGACATTCTTTTATCTATATTATTCACATCTTCTTATGATTTTTCTTGTCTTATTCTCACTTTGACAGTTCATTTCATTATGAGTTATGTGTATTTTACTTGCCGCCACTTTTGTGGTTGACCCTTGTTTTTTTAAATTGATGCATAGGTACCGAGCCCGACTTTGTCGAGGAGGAGGTGGAGGTTGAAGCGTTTCAAACGCTTGAGCCAACTGATGTTCCTGAGTGGAGTGCAAATGATGGCTTCAGGGCCGTCTAACCAAGCACAGGAGTGACTCATTTAGTTTGCAGATAATTTAAATAAATCATTCTTTAGAGACTTGATTCTTTAGTGGAACATTGTAATAAATTGTTATTCCTTTTATTTGCAACTTGAATATTATTATTATTGTCATCTGGAGATATGCAAATTTGACTTTTTCTTAGTACCTATTGAATGAAAATGTTTCCGCAGGTTTGGAATGGGTAAAAATGGCCTAAACTCACCACGGCCTAAGATTCTGTGGGAAAGATAATTAGGAGTCTGCTTCTATTTACAGAAAAATATAAAAAAAATTTTAATTGACTCCTAATTTCACATAACCCTAGTTTTATTTTGGGGACGTAACAATCCAGGATCAGAACTGCTTGTCTTCTCTTAAATCTGTCACCCCATATAGTCTACAATTAATAGAACCCGAAAAAGACTAATTTTTTTTTGTTACTCTCTAATATTATGAATGAATCTTCCTAATTGTCCATCTTTCAAAGAATGCTAATTTTGTATTAAATCATGTGTAACTTTTTTAAGCACTTTTAATCTTATGCAAAATGTTTATTAATGTTCCACTTTGTTTAGAGGCTTGTTGCCTCACTTGCATATTCCAAATTCTAACATGATATGAAGGAGCCGGGGAAAAAAGGTAGAGAAAAACAAAGAACTGAATTGCAGCATCTAGATTCTAAATCAGCAAAAATCTTTTCATATGCAAGGATGCTGGCCAGTGCATGCGTAATGGGATATTTCTATGTAATTTTCAGATGAACATATGTATTGGACAACTAGGAGGTAAGGGTTGATGGATATAGGTAGTTATGTAAATGGGACTTTGGCTTTCTTAGGATTTAAATTACTACAGTGATAGCAGGGTATTAATCTCCTATCTTCCCTTCTCAGCCTCATTCAAGCGGAGGTTATTTGATGGGTTTTTTTTTAATATTCACCATTGATGCTTCATATTTAACCACTTACATAAATACAAAGTCTTAGAATTCCTATGAATTCAATTCATAAAACAAAAACTAATGGAAAGATTAAGAAATAAAAATTTCCCCAAATGACAGGAAGACCACAGGCCTTTACTGGGTGAGCTCTCTTCATTATTAACCTGTTCAAGCTTCTGTTTACTTGTAACCATGAATTTCGAACTTAAGCATGTTCCACATCAGTTGACACGGACAACCAACTGGTGTCTATTTATCATTTTATCTTCAGTTAAAATAGTCGGTCTCTAAGTGATGGAAGCAAGGATATAAGATAATAAAGATGCCAAAATGTGTTGCTCGCCACTCATATGGTTCCAGATGCTTCCACAGCCCATAATGACATCAGGATGCAAAACCTAGAGGAGCCTATAAAGACATTATTACGTAACAGTTACTGCAGTTACTAGGTACAGAGTCACAACTCTGGTCATGAAACTGAATTTCATGTTAATATGAATTGATGAGTGCACGTTGGAAACTTCTCTTTCGAGCCATGGCATGCAAAGAGAAAACAGAGATGAAATTATGGTTTTCTTACTTAGGGTAAAAAAAAAAAGGCCTTTTTGGGGTTGCGAAAGGACCATATATGGCATCACTCTAATTCTGAAAATACATCGAATTAGAGTGACATATTGGCCATCTACTGATACAAAAATCAGTGACCCTATTGGACTTGCACATACACAGTCCATGACAAAAGTGATTTATTATCAAAGACTAGCGATTCTAAATGAGCTCTTGGACACTCAATTCATGGTGTAAAGTGTCTTGAGTAACCAAGGTACAGACCAAGGCATCCTAGAAAGTTGTTCGGAAGAAAAGGAGGAATAAACAAAACACAGGTTGCAGATTGCAGTGACCAGTGGGCGTCGCACACTGCAACTGTGTTTTTCCATTTTTTGCAACTTTGTTTCTTTTCTGTAATTTTTTGTAATTTTTTTTAAATTATGACCACATTTAAGACCAAAAGAAGGGGCTATATGTTGTATAAAATTATAAATAGCCTAAGCCCCGAGGTCAAAGTCATGAACCCATGTAAAAATAAAAGGGAATGAATGAATATTTTAAGTTTGTTCCAGTTTTTTGTATGTTGAAATTTGGGAGGTTGAATATATCTCATCTCCGCAAATTTTCTATGAACAACAACGAGAAAGGAAAATAATGATCTTTCTTTTTTCTATTTTTCATTCCCAAATTTAATTTATTAGAGTTTAATTTACATGGATTCTAGTACTCTGACCTCTTGGGTGCAAGTTCCTTACATTCCTTTTCATGCAACTCCCCCACTCGATCTGATGATCAACTCTTGACAAAAGAATTACAAAGCAAGGATAAAATATACATAAAAGTTCATGAAAGGAAAAAGAGGGAGTGGCCGACTGTCAAAAGAGAATAGCTAATCTGTGCATAGCCTTGGTTTTCCATTGCTTGAACATGCGTTGCCCCCTCGATAAGTCAATTGAGCAGTTGATCGAGAGGAACAAGGAGGGAGAGGAGAGGAGAGGAGGAAGAGGGAGGGAGAGGAGAGGAAGAGGAATATGAGGAGGAAAAGGGAGAGGAGAAGAAGAGGAATATAAGGAGGAATAGGGAGAGGAAGAGGAAGAGGAAGAGGGAGAGGAAAAGAGAGAGGGAGGGAGAGCCCCCCTCCTGCCAGCCGGAGCTAGTTGCCGGTCAGAAGGAAAGGGGAGGAGAGAGGAGGAAGGGAGGAAGAGAGATGTCTGGGGGGGCATTTTGGAGATTTTAAATTTAAAATTTTTTTTCTCTTATGTGAAGAGAGATAAAACTGGTGTTTATATAGCATTTCTCTTTGAGAAAAGGGTTGGAATTTGGGGGACATTACCAAATTGCCATTCATTTCAAGTTTGGTTTAAAACTTCGTTTTGGCCATTACTTGAAACCCATTAGTCAGATCGAGATGGAATAAAAGACAAAAGTTCATGAAATTGAATGATCTTTCTGATGAGTATACTATTATTGGCATGGTTTCGAGGAGATGAAAATTTGAAATTATTTAATGGTTTAGGGTATTTTTCATAAAAAAAGGCTTAAGTTTTTAAAAATAAGATATTTGGTGGCCAAGATGGATCCAATTTAGGTCAAAGAATAAGAGGACAGTCTTGGATTACGAAGGCTACCCGATGAACCCAACATCTAACAATTCAAAAAGTTGTGAAAAGGGCTTCTAAACTTCCTAAAATTACAAACCACCCCCTACTAAGCTCAAATGAACTTGCCTAGCTTCTAATCGCACTTAATTGGCTAATGGGCAATTAACTAAGACTAACTACAACCTGGGAGTTCGAGATGCTACATTTTGTCTTGTAATGAGAATTCATGCATTAGTTGAGGTGGGGTAGGTCGCATTGCATTTTTAGTGCGGACCACCTTTTTTTCTTTTCTTTTGGGCTTCGATTCACACCAAAGCATGCAGGCTTCCCTCTCTTAGTCTCTGTGGTTGAATGTTATGTGCGCACTCCTTTTACTCTATTTTCTAAAAGAGTAAAAGAAAATCTGTAAGTTCACTTCGAGGGGAACCTTAACCTTCCAATAACTTAACAAAAGTTATTAGAAGATGGATCTCCCGTTCATTAATCTCTGTCATCTTCAAATACAAGGTACATACACTTATAACTCCACAATTTAACCCACTCTTTATAAGTAATTCCTCCACTTCTATCACAACTTCACCCACTACTTACACTCTTACAAACAACTACACCCACTACTTGCTCTCATACAAAGATAAGAGCTACTCTTACACAAAGTGAAACCAACTAACTGCTCATGACTTAATACTTTTCCCATGACTCATGCAAAACAAGTACACACACCTCATGGGTCTCCACAACTCTTCTATTGCTATATGGCCCCCACATAGGAATTGTAAGGTCCTGACATGACTTAATTGTAATTTATGTTAATTAAATTTGATTTCCTATTAATTAATATATTTTTTGCTTTAATTTATATTGTTCTTAATTCTTAGTGGATTTCAATTGAATAAGTAGTTGGGTTCGAACTTTACTTAGATAGTTGTAGACCTTCTTGTAATTTAGAGTCACGTTGTTGCTTCATTTTGGCACCACATTAATTGCATCATGAGCATTTTATCCTGTAGATCATCTTTCATGTTTGGCCCAACTCCATTCGAATCCATCTTAACCCAATTTAAGCCTGATTTCCTTAAATTATAATTTTCCCAAAGATATTGGACTTGTATATAAAAACTCCAGGAAATTGATTTAAAAGGGAGAACCCAATGTTCACATTCATTTCTCTTCTTCTAAATCGCTGGAGTTGCTTCTCTTCTCCACCCTTCTTCATCTCTACTTCACTTTAAAGCTGGAAACAAGGTCTTGAAGCCTTGCATGCAGAAGGGATAGCCTCCATTCATCTTCTTCTTCTTCCTTTGTGCATCTTTCTCTTTGGAAGTACCTTCTTCTTCAAGCTACAGCTCCCTAAGGTGAATCTCTACCTCTATTTCAATACTTTGGGTTTAATAGAGTCAAAGAGACTCAAAAATACTACATGCATACATTCTACATAAGAACCACTCTTTTGCATGTCTTTCATATAGAGAACTTATTTTCTATTGAGGCTTTCTCTAATTACAAACCAAAGGAGAGGCTAGTTTTAGGTAAAGCACTGATATAAGGCAAGTATTAGAGTATATATTACTACATGTATATTTAAATTTGTTGATTCTTGAAGTGATCATTTTAAATATAAGTTACAGCTCATTCACCTTTAATTAAGCACACATATATGTTGAATTAGGTAATAATGAGTATAATTATGCAACATTAATGATATGGGGCAATGTAAGACCTATTTTAGAAATTTGAAAGCATAAGGAACCCCATTAAAACCATTAACTAAGAGAATTCGAACTTCAGGAACAGTTTTTCAGAATTTTTGAAGCTTACGATGAAACCCACGGCTAAGCAATAAGTCTCTACGGCTCAGAATCCAGAGAGCACAAAACCCACTTTTGAACTACAGTTAACCATCGGCTAAGCCGTGGAATGAACTACAGCTAAGCTGTAACACTCTTATGACCCAGCCGTAGGCCATTCTACGGTAAACATTCTAGAAAGCCCCAAAATCAAGAATTAATCTATGGCTCATCCACGGCTAAGCCGTGAATTGTGCTACGATTAAGCCTTATCCTGGCCATATCCTAGCTGCAAGTTTAGCACGGCTAAGTCGTAAGCTAATATACGGCTAAGTCGTAAATGCGCATGAAACTAAGAAGAAATCTGATCCACTTGGCTAAGCCGTAACATGTATACAGTTAAACTGTAAGAACACTGTGAACTTAGGATATTAAGGATTTCAAATAACTTTATAGGGCTTTAGATATGGCACTTTTCCCCAATTAACTTAGCCCAACGGTGATCAAATGATGAAGAGGACGAGTGTAAAGTTGTCACTTATCTCCTTCGATTTTCCGGATGAATCTCTGATGTCACGTCATCCGTGTTAGCATCAGAAAAGATGTCCTTTGCATACACAATATAACGCCAAGATTTGGTAACACAATGACACCAGACGTTTTATGAATATATCGTGTTAAATGCACTCAGAATCAAGGATTATCTAGCATAGGGTTGGCTAGTAAATTCCCTTGATACCTTCTCCATTTAAATACATTCATATTGTACGAAACCTTGCCCTTAACATGATATAGTCATGTACCCATTCTTCTTGACGAACCTTGAGACGAATTGGGTCGAGCTTCTACTGAGTGCATGCCTGTTAGCTAAAATGGGTGTAACCAAGGTTGAGAGGGTCCGAGCTCTCTTAGCTCATTTAAGTATGCATTATTTAATTATCAGTTACCTTGCTAATTCCAATTTCTATGATTGCATATGATTTCAAGACTGAATCTCCTTTATGTATGATATGATAAGTATGACTGATATGTATGAATAGGAGACGATTACTATGATTGATCATAAATATGAAAAATATGAACTTGAGTCGGTCTTAATACATTGAGTCGGCACCATTTAACTTGTACCCTTATTAAGTTCGACGGGACTAATTCGGGTATTCTTTATATTCGTATTGCAGTAGTTTATGGAGGAGTTATCGGTGCTTCTTGGGAAGCTAGCCTGATCCCCTAGCATCCTATATGTATACTCTCTCTAGATGATACGCTCTCTTTTGGGAGAAACTAACCTCATGGAAGCCATCTAGTATGATTTGATATCCTGTTTATGATTCGCTACTCATGCTTAATTCATACACAATCAGCCTAATTTTTCCTCTATTGCTTTCTTTTAATCAATATGTACTTTAATTCATTTGATATATCATGATAGTCTTATATATTTCTATATTTGCTTAACCGTCGTGTTAACAGTACTGCCTTTGGTGTTACAGGTACTAAACCTAACCTAGTACGGCAAATGACCCGCCTCGACAGGAACCTCAATGGAACCTTGGGGAACAAATGAGTGCAATGAAGATGACATCTTCTATTAATTGTCTTATGAAGAGTGACAATGGGTTCTTTGTTGGGTTGTTTAGCTTAGATATGCTTGGACTATGGTTGTTCTTGCACCTGATAATTTAATAGACATACATATAATTTTGGATTTTGTATATGTTTAAGTAATTGTTGCCATACTGATGTAAATGGTTAAATATAGACTTCATACTTATTTATGAAATGGATGATGTTTATTTTATTGTTGCTTTTGATCATTACAAGTATATTACACAGGCTTCCGCTTATTGTCGAACGTAATTTACATGTTAGAGAAATTTATGTACACGTTCCTGTGGAATCTCCCTTATAGTGATTTGTGTGTGTTTTCACTTACACAGATTGCTACAGGATTACGTATGCACATCCCGTGGGGCCCATTCTAACCCCAATTCCTGGGATTGGGGTGTGACAGGAATGATCATGCTGGTGTAATGCAAGGCCACAACATTCCTCTTACCCTCAGACCAACCTTGTCCCTAATATGGAAATCTCGGTAACTTCCCTCAAAAGCCCGAAATGGAACCTCATGTGAATTTAATTAATCTACTTGAAGCTGCAAATACATAGTTGTCCTTTTGAGATAATGGCAAGTATAGGTAGAACCCAAGAAAACAATTTTGAAATTTTATTTTTAATTAAGATCTGATTTTTTTCAGAATAATAAAAAAAGATGAAAGAGATAACAATAACTTAAAAAATCTAATTGTTAAGTGCAGAAAAATCAATAATAAAACACAGATCAGAATGTCATAAATCTATAAGTAATCACACCACCATTTTATGCAACCAATAAAATAGATCTATCTCCAAAAATCCTTCAGATCAGAAACAAATCAATGCTTCTGATCTAAATAATTTGTCTATCACAAAGCAAGATTTTTTTTCAATTTATTTAAGCCAAAAATCTCTTTTACCTAATAAAATTATGAACTAACTAAATATCATATATTAATCAAAGAGAGATCATCAAAGAACTTAATATAAGTATTAATCTATTAAGAAAATATATATGAATAAAGCATTGTTCAATACAAATTAAATGGTATAAGTTGTCTAAGACAGAAAGCAGATTTATTATTCTAATTAAGCGTGCAAGAGACAAAAATATTTAAATTAAATCATATAAAAGAATTGTGAGAGGTGAGATGTATTTAACTTTATCCGATACTCTGATCAAGAAATCTACTTCTCCATTGAAAAAGATGTGAACTTCATTGAATTTTCAAGATGATTATAATCTCTCAATACTCTCTTCTAGCCTAGCTAGCTTCTAGAACATAACTCCAGAATACCCAAATTAATTCTCTATTTTTTCTACACTAAAGAGAGAAGAAGAGAAAGGAGAGATACGAGAGAGAAGTGGGGAGAGAGAGCATGGAGAAGGGGTGCTTCTTGGATGTTCAAGGCTGGCTTTAAATAGGTTATGTGATGCCAACTTTTCTCTCCCTAGATCCTATTTTATAATTATCCCATATCTTAGTAAGATAGGCTTTCTTTTTTTTGTCTCATTTATTTTCTTCTTTTTGCAATAGCCTTGTAGCTTCCTTTCTCCCTTAAGGAATCTTCTTTTTGACCTTTGGGCTTTTGAAAGATTTTCAGGAGGAGAGCATCCAATGATGAGGCAGCCATCTTTTTTTGAAAATATCTTGGATTTTTTAATCTTTTTGAGTTATCTTGAAAATAATTTAAGATAATGCAAGCAGGGATAATGGACCCTACTTGATCTTCAATATACTTCACTTGAAGATAGATGGACCCCATCCAAAGGTGTGTAACATGGAGAAAATTTTCAAACTTTTCGCAATCCCAATTAAAAATATATAGCCAACCATAAGTTTGTCATTTTAGTTATGATTAATGTAATCTTAGATCTTACGAACATTTAATAAAAAAAAACTTTCCATCGGTAGGTAGATTGTCCAATTCTGATGCTCGATTTGAGAGTTATGACTATTTTAATATATGTTGTCAAAGGAAAAACGAGATTATTTTCCATTTTTGAATTCCTTTTCTTTGACCTTCCTTTTCTTAAATTCTCTCCACCTTAGCTTTCTTTTCTTAATTCAAATTTGAATTCTTTTAACAAATTGAGAATGGGACCCCCCCTTGACCATCTAAGCATGTGTGCACGCGTGGGGTCCTCATGAAGCTAATCTTCCTGCACAATCTAAGCAAACCCATAAAATACTGAAGAGCCCATATTGAAGCAGTACCCATCTAGATAGAGTTTTACTCTAATTGGAAAATAACTCTTTAGAAAAAAAATTATAAATTTCTAAATTAATGCAGAAGATGTGTAAAATTTGTGAAAATTCCAATGCATAGATAAAAATACTTAAAATGATAAAAAAAAATTGAAAATTCATGAAAATCACCTAATTAAGTCAGTAATTCACACTAATTCATGCTAATAATGCAATTTCATAACCTTAATAGAACCCACATGGTATCTTCAGAATCTTGCGACCAATGAGCCCAACATTACCATTGGGCCCATTAGTGATAAATCGACCATATGGGTTGAGATGGAAGATGGTCTTCTCATCCAAGTACTTCTGAGGGATAATTGGTTTGATGACATGCTCCTTGAGGTTAGCAACAATGTCCTTAGTTGGACGAGCAGTAGCTGGCAAATCTTTAGAGTGACCGATCTTGTAGCATAAGTCATTTTCTCTTGATTGAAGCGCATTTGTTTGAGGAGATTCATGGCAAATCTCTCTGCTAGCAGAGCATAAATCTGATTTGGATTGGATGCTACATTCATGGAGAGTTTGGAGGATTTCCTCCTGAACACCTTATTTGTTTTGTTTTTTGTTTAGAGAACCAAAGATGTCAGCATCAGGGCCAACGTCATCTAAGATGAAGTCAATGGAACGGCATGTATCACAAATGATCTTCTCATAGTTGATGTTGGCCTTGGTGGTGATCTCACCAAGGACATGACCATGTTGGTTTTGGTGCAGGTTTCACAAATGACGTTGTTGTCGGGGTCCTCAACAAGGCAAGCATCAAGAACATCATCAGAAATTTGGTTGCAAAGCTTGTTAGGATGACCGTTGTTCGTAGACTTAGATGTGAATAGGAAGGTCTCCATCTCTTTCTGGCGAGCTGTAACTGGAAGAAGTAGAATGAATTCAGATTCTTTTTCTTTTGGGTATTTTTCCTTGGCCGAGAAAGTTAGAAACTCTTTGCCGCTTTTTATATTGATGTATTTTTTGCTTCATCCTCTGCCATTTTTATATTGATTGAAAGAGCTTCTTCCATGTTCCAAGTTTTAGCTTGCCAACAACTTATCTAACTTGGTATTCATTGCAGCTAACATCTCTAGCATTTCTTTGTGTATCCGTTCTTGATTTGCAACCAAAGAGCCAGCATTTCTTTGTGTATCCGTTCTTGATTTGCAACCAAAGAGCATATCTCGGTATCTCCATCGCTATTCACTAAAGTCGTAGTTTTGCCATACCTATCTCTAATACCAAATGTTATGTAAACACTTCTATTTCACTCTATTTTCTAACAGAGTAAAAGAAAACACTTAAATTAAAAACCCCTTTTTACTAAGCTTCTTTTCAAGATTAATGTAACTTAACTTGATGATATCAAATATACTTTAAGGAACTTTAAACTTGATTATGGAGTCAAGTATTACATTAGAATACTAATAGACCTTATGACCATGTAAGACTTAATTTTTGGAATCTTTACACCTTACATGTGACCAGTGAAATCAAATGGAGTAAACAAATAATATGCTAGCTATCATGGAATCTTTGTTAGATATTCCAGTTGATTCTAATATTATACCTTCAAGTGTAGGTATAAGGGTCCAATATTCTTATTCATATACAATGCGACACTAAGAACTTCGGTAATACCGACATTGGGCGTCTTATCATCACACTGAAAGGAGAGGCTAAGAACATAAGCACCTTAGAATAGTTTAACTTATAAGCATCCTTGTCTCTTAATAAAATTGAAAACTTATATATACTGCTATACATTACATTCTCTTATCTTAATTATTCATTTATGTCCAGTTATGTTCATTATGTCCATTTTGTTTATTTATATTCAATCATATTCAATTATATTTAGTTCAATTATGTTCAGTCATGTTCAGTATGTTCTTCATCTTCATTATATTGTTTTCGTTTAGTATTATCTTTATTTAGTAACAATATGCTTTAGTTAGTTATCTTCACATGATATGTAAGTAAGTTATGACCAGTAAGTATGATATGCATGATTGTATTGTATGTTTATCATGTTATTTGATTAATGGAGTAAGCACTATTGAGCTTGACAAAATGAGGCCGATGAGATTGAGTATGAGTTTGATATTACAAACCACTGTAGTTTGATCCCGATTGTAATCTGTTAACGCTTCACTGGGTAATCAGGCTCGCTACCTGATTCTCGTCTCGTTTTGCCGCTCCCCTTGTTGGAAGGATACTAGTGACATAGATAGCCAAATTTTCAAGTGCTTTTCTTGGTATATGATTCTCATACATATGCTTCATTATATGTTAACATACTAAGATACACTTTCTGACATTTGTTTAAATTATTATGTCTTAACTCTATTTAGTACACCGTGTGACTCACTACTTGCTTAGTTTTTGTTGAGTTTTTGTACTCAATGTGCTACCCTTGGTGTTGCAGGAGCAGATCTCGGCCAAAACCTAATTATCATCACACATCCAGAGGACCTTACATAGATTCCTACAGGAATATTTGAGTAAACACCTAATGATATCTTTTATTAAATATACTCAAGAGAGCATCTCACGGTTGCGACATTTAGGTTCTTGGAGATATAAATAATCCATTTATCAAGCCATCATGCTTTATTTGATAAACTTGTGTTTATTTTTATATTGGTAGATATGTATTATTATTGGTCTTTAACCTTCCCGCACTTATGCACTTTATCGTATGTACTATTTATTTAGTATGCATTGGACATCTACACTTTCATATGGATTATGTTGAATCAATTATCTATTTATGCAGTTTATTATAGAATGGTTAAACATGTATTCATTGTACTCTAGATTATCACATGTTGTTCATGGGTGTGTCTAGCACCTAGGCTTTCTGCAGGTTACATTAAGTATTCCATGCTTATGAATCTTCTTTGCACATTGAAATATAAAAAATTCCTTTACAGAATTTGTATTTGTCTAAGTACAATACGGGTTACTACGAAATTACGAGGTGCTGACACCGTAAGCTTGGCCGGATTACCCTAATCTAGGGCTCGGAGAGTGATAGGACATCACCATTTTCATTTTACTATATTATTTCTTGGAGGAAACACGAGCAAAGGGATGCATGAAATGGAGATATGACAGTAGAGATTCAGCGCATATGTATATACACATGCAAATATCAATGTATTTGTGTGGAGCTTATTCAAAACCTTACACCACCACCCCCCCGCCTTCGCGCGGCTTTGTGAGTTTGTCATTAGGAAGGTGCCAAAGGGATCTTTGAGATATCTACCAAAAGCATGTGCAGAGCTTGAGGCTTCGAGAATAAAGGGGAGGGTAGGATCTCAACACCCCACTGAGCTACCACTTATCCCAAAATTTTAAGATGATATGAATGGTAGAATCAATGGTTTTATATAGCATTCAACATCGCTCCCGCGGGCCTATTTTTAGAGCAATAGCAGGGAATGGCATTGTGCACCCGTAGGCCTCTTCCCAACAGGGAATGATCGCTGCCTTTCAAGCGGAAAACCAGTTCCAGTAGATTTGACTTTATCACGCTTTGCTGCAAAGGAAGGGGTATGACACTGCAAAGGAAGAGGTATGACATTATCCTCAGAAGTCTCAATATAGAACGGTTGAACAGAGCCATAATTCTTATCAGAAAGAGAGAGCTTCTCTAAAACTGGAGGAAAGGGAATCGGCCTTGGCCTCATTGAAACAGAGGCCAAAGGAACATCCTTAACAAAACAAGCCAAAAGCTGTTAGCTCGTGGAAATTATGTTGTGGAGGGATATTTCTTTAACAACTGAATACCAAGTCAATGTACAGAACTAAAAAAAAGGTTTTTTCGCTTGAACAATTGTAAGCCTAGATTTTTTGCTCGCATGATGATGATGACTGAATAAAGATAGATTCTTTCAAAAAGTTCAAGACCCCACCATTGAAAAAAAAATTCATTAATTCTCCATCACACACAAGCACCCAAATAAATGTTCCCGATTGAAACCCAACTTTAACAGTGATACAATGAATCTGAATGAACCAATAAATCAAAACCCAAATACATGTCATACCCTTCATCTCACCCAAGTTAATGTAGATTTGAGGAATAAAAAAAACTCCAAATCCAATTTTGAAACCAACACGTACCCATCTCTGACCTGAATCAAACCTATCAATGCATTCATATATACAGGAGATATTCATTTGCATACATCCCTCATCATTTTAGTGAGAAACACTTCCTTTTTCGATCTAAAAGTTAAAAAAAAAGTGTAATAAGTGTGATGGTTTTGTCCTTTTCCACATTAATGCTTTTCATATAACGAGTGTCCCTAATGAGGGATGTATATACATGAACAGGAGCAAGGGATATATACACATGAATATTACCTATATATACACTACTATGCATTCATCCCTCACTTTTATATATATTTTTTTTTACCTGAGAAGGTAAAAATACGTATCATAATATACAATAATTTTATCTTTTTACACATCAATACCTTCAAAAAATAAAAGTAACCCCACCATAGTGTGAAGGGCATATTTATCCAATGAGGATATTAAAAAAAATTAGAGAAAAAGAAAAATCCTCAAAGTGTAGAATCAATCCACATTACTCGCCGAAAGCATGGGTGCCCAGAGCATTGAGCTCGCCCCTTCCATGTCGTTACCCTTGCCATCCCTACTTCATCATCCCCTCTTCCTCATCCATACCTTGGGTGATTTATATGGTTTGGAGGTCCCTTCCATGAATTTTTTTTATAAATCCTCTAAAAAGAGGAAAAAAAAAAAGCCTTCTCGTCCCAAAATCCAAACCAACCTTCCCTGCCGAAGTCGAACCCACCCGAGACCCAATCTCTATCATCCACCCATCTCCACAGTCAGAAACCCTAATAAATCCCATCTCAGACCATCCATCCCTGCTGACCCGCCACCTTGCAGCTTCCCCATCCACAGTCAACTCACCACCGAGTCCAAAGTCCAAACCAAACACCCCACAACCCTAACCCTATTCCACTCTCTTCCAGAAATGAAAGTGAAGCCTCCCTTACCCCACGAAAAAAAAACTTACAAGAGAGAACTAAAAAAAAAAAAAAAAAGATTACAAGAGAGAACTATGAGAGAGAGAGAGAGAGAGAGAGATGAAGAAGGCATAAACAACAAGGACCTCGACCTCTATCTCCAGCGTCCTCATCTTCGCCATACGTGCTTCCTGATCACTCTCTTCAGGCGAGACAAGTGCAGAAAGAAGAGAGTGCTCTTCACGCGCTGTTAAAAACTCAAGCCACAGCAGGTCCTACTGTATAGCTTTTACAACTCACTCACCACAGCTAGTCAAACTACCCAATGCCAACTGAAAGGCTGCTATTGCGCTATTGCTTGCAGCTGCAGCTCTGAACCACTGTCCACTCTCTAGTCTCTAGCCTCTGCAGTCTGCACGCGTCAACAAGGGCGGGAGTTTCCCGCCTCCTGCGTTTCGGGAGGATAGTTTGGATCAGATGGATCCGACCCAAGTAGGTGGCCACTGCTGAATTGATCCGGTCCATTTCAACACTATTTTAGCACCAAGACCACTTTGGACCTGATTAAGACGAAGATGTCCAATACAATCACACTCAAATCTGATTAGTGTTTTATCAGATTCTACGGTGACGATTCAATCTACAATATTTTGATCATCAGGAGTCCCTTCGATGACCTACTTTCACTTAAAGTCTTGGATAGTCAAGAAGACAAAACTATAAATGAACCAAAACTATTCCAATTTTTTCACATGCCTGCCTCAGGAAAACTAGGGAGCTACAGTCATTTGACTGAGGAAAAGTTTAAAAAAATATATAAAAAAAAGTTCTATATTTCATAATTTTTTAGTCCAAATGTCTAATGCAAAACATCTAATGTAATTTTCAAATTACAATGCAGTTATCATTTTTTTAATAGCTAACTCTGAAGTTCAAGCACAGTTATTTAAAATCAAATAGAAATTGTTCAAGATTAGACTTCCTTATCAAATTATTCATAATGTGAACAACTTAACCAAACAAGGTGACTCAAGAGAGTCTCTCATGTATTTGACTTGGTTCATTCTTTGGCAAAATGAGATGGATCGAAAGAGTCAAGAGTCAACTTGCTAAGTTTTCCAAACTTGGTTCTTTTGATTGTGCTTAGAAAATAATTAAAAAATATCTTTAATTACTCTATAGTGTTAAAAGTTATTATCAATGCATAGTTGAATATTTTACAAAAAATATAGGGATATTTGCTAAAACAATCTCATTAAAAATGAGAATTACAAATGAGGACCCAAAATCTTTATAACACCAAAAGAAGACCTCAAACCCAAACCCTCTTCTTTTTTATTTCACTTTTTTTTTCCAATATTTGTTGATGTCAACGAAACCCACAACCAAAGTTGAAAATAATGAGAATTAAAAAAAACCAAAAAACAAAAAACATAAACAAACAGTAAAAAAAAAAAAGAAGAAGAAGAAGAAGAGAAGATCATCTACCTGTCAATCTCCTCTTCTTCATGGCAAATCTCCATTGACACCGTCCTCTTCTCCACTACACCGCCTTCTTTGCTCTGTTTATGCCATCCTCTTCTCTATTTCAGGAAAAATCAATATCGTCCCCTTCTTCGACTAAGTGGAATCAAAATTGATCTCGTCACCTTCTTCACTCGTCTGCTCATTCTTGTCCACTCTCCTTCTGCATCTTATCAAGCATTTGTAGCCACTACGAGATATTATCTCGACTTTAAAAACCTTGTTTTTACTATCTTTCATTGCCCTACATCGTCATTTTCTCTTCACCATCTTTTCTCCATCCATCACCTAGTTTCCATTTGTTTTGAAAGAAAAGAGGGATAAAGGTGGTGAAGGCCTTAGGATGATGGAAGTGAAGTGAAGGGTTATAAGATGATGTATTATATATCTAATTTGGTGTGTTTGATTTATCCCATGTTTGATTTGTGGTTATATTGGATCTTAATTTGTGGATGGAGAATTTGTAAATTGTGAATGAATGCAGGTGATGGAAATGTGAACCGATTTAGGTGAGTGAAAGAGTAGTTTGAGAATGAATACATGTAAACTATGAATGATTGAAAGTGAATGAATGCAGACAAGTTAATGAATTATTGTCACTAGTGTCATTTGTACATAGCTTCAATTTTGGCACGGTTCTAATACTCTAATGTCCAATTTTGGTAATGGATTTGCCTGTAAAAAGGCCCAATTTTATCACATCTTCCTATTTTTTTCAAACATTTCAATACTTTAAATTTATGTGATTATTTGCTTTAGTTGGAGTAGAGGTGTTATGTAACTGTATTTTCTTTTAATTGGAGATGTAATGTAAAGTGTGTGTGCGTGTGCGTGCGCGTGTGTGTGAACAACTTATATGGACCATAGGTAAAATGAAGTGTATTATGTACAAAGTTTATTATAATGTTGTGCACATTCCATAATGGATTTGATGAATTGTTGATAGATGTTTGTTGATTTGAATGTGGAGCAATTTGTTAATGTAGATGGAAGTTGATTTTAATATAAAACAGGTTTTTATGTGGATGCTTGTTATTTATTAATATTTAGGTTTAGAATGTAGATGGATATTGATCTCTCTATGGAACAAGTTATTCATGTTGATGGTTATTGGTGTGGATCATTGTTGATTTGATTGTGGAACAGGTTTTAATGTAGATGGTTGTCATTTGTTCATGTCAATAAAATATGGATAGATGTTTTTTGTTTGTGAACCAATTTGTTCATGTGGATGCCTATTGATATGGATTGTTGTTGTTTTGAATGCGGATTAGGTTGTTAATGTAAATGGTTGTTAATGTGGGTGGTTGTTAATGTGGATATTTATAATCTGAATGTTTCAGTTTTGCTTCAGAACAACTTCAAATGCAAGATCATTTTCTCCATATGAGTTTGTGAAGAGGGAGTTAACAGAAACGTAATTTATTATATGGTCTGAAAATTAACAGCATTTTTTCATCAGTATTTCATTGATATTTATAAATCAATATCAATGAAATCTTAGCAAACATTGATGAATACTATATTTCCACACTGACTTGGAAATTTGTATATTAGTAATTATTCATCGATATCAACTAATTATTAGTTGTTATCAATGAATTTATCAATAGATTCTATATGGTCCTATATGGACTTAATTTTTGTTATCAATGATTATGCATAAATATCAACTAATAATTAATTCATATCAACAAATTTTTAGTTGATATTGACAAATACTATATTTCCTAAGCCACAGGAAAATTGCATATCTGTGTTTTTTCGTTGATATCAACAAAGATATTGAATAATTAGTTTATATCAACAATTATCGTGTTTTCCTATATCTCATCAGATTAGGATTTAAGTTTGATATGAACTTCGTTTGCCTATCCATTTGCATTCACCAAAATGTGAACTAATCGAACAGAAACATAGTTCCTCCACCCCCTAAAAACTACATCACTATTATAAAAAATAAAAATTGGTTAAGATATCTGCAAAAAAAAAAAAAATGCATCCACCATTACAAAAAAAAAAAAAAAAAAAAGGATTCCATCATTCTTTATTCACCATTCACCAAAAATATCTAACAATATCAAAATACAATCGATTAAAATGCAAGTTTAACAAAAATACATAGTTCTTCCAATACAAAAAAGACATGGAACACCCATTTGCCATCCACCTTTCACAAAAAATAACAAATAATGGGTGGAATAGATGAGAAGGTGGTTGAGGATTACAGATTGGAAAAGGTATGGGTTAAGATTATTGAGTTTTGATGATGGAATGAAGGAAGATCAAGTTCCTGCAGGATTTTCTTCTTCTCCTCCTATTCTCCTCTTTTTTTTTTTTTCCTTCTTCTCTTCTGTCTTTTTTCTCTTCTGTTGATTTGAGGATTGAGTTTTGTTGACATTAACGAATAATGGGCAAAACAGAAAAGAAATTAGAGGATTTGAGTGGGAGGTCCTCCTCTGATATAATAAAAGTTTTGGGTCCTCGGCTATGGTTTCTATTTTTAGTGGATTTTTCTGGTAAATGTCCTTTTTTATATTACTTGAAAGTTCTATCAATTATTATTTGTTGATAACAACTAATAACTAGTTTTGATATTGATGGATTTTTAGCTAATATCTACCAGTACTATATTTTTCTGTATTGACGAATTATAAGCAGATATTGATAAATAATGTGCTTGTCGTGGAGATGAAGGGAGAAGGTGAGAAGAGGTGATCCCACTGCTCAATTTTATTTTAAAATTTTGAGTTGTATTGAATCAAGAAACTGAAACAAGTTATGCTAAAGCAAATACAGTTTCATCATTTCTGTACATTAAATCCTACACATACCCCCACAGTTTGTTCTTATGACAGTTTTCTTTGTTGTTCCAAGCTAATATCACCATAGAAATTTCTGATCCAAATTTGCTATGAAAAGCACATTCAAAACACTCACATTCACATGTTTGTTATCATCTCTAACCCAAAGGGCTAGAGGGAACAAAGAAGACATGGGTGTAGGCATGGAAGAAGAGTAGAAAATGTGCAGGCATGCAATGGAGATGGAGATCTGACTTTCCCCCTTGTATTTTCATGTCAAATTTAGGAGCCGCCCAATCCCACCTCCCTCTATTCTCTCTCCCTCTCCTCCCCTCTTTCTCTCTCTCTCCCTCCCTGTTACATGCTTGCTAATAATGGATTTATTAGTTTGTTGTTACTAGTTTAAATAAGGAATGTTGAGGCAATAAGGACCTATGCCTTTTTTGGGTATGATGTAGTCGCAGTTTTACAGGGATATGATTTTTGTTTTATTGGGATTTAATTCGTACATTAGTGGTGAGGGATTACAAAATGGGAGGGATTGTAATCAATGGGATATGAAGAATTGTGATTACTCTTTTGTCTAGAATTGCAGACACAGTGCTATACATCTCTTATTCATCTCTCCTAATGAACATATCTGTTCGTACAATGAAAGAGAAGTAAAAATGAGAACAATAAAAAATGCAACAAGATAAAAAGACAGGAAAGACATTTTGCAAACTAACATATAAACAAACTCCTCAACAAGCTTCTTCAAAGTTCAGCGCCTTCGAATCCTTGCCCTGTCTGATTGCAGACAACCGACATGACTGTTGTGTTATCAGTCTATACATTGAAGGCCTCTCCCATGGAACAATCCCATTATCGTCGTTGTACTCTTCCATGCCTCCTGCCATAAACTGCCAAGCCAGTGCGCCTGCCCCTGATCTATTCTTTCTCACTGACTTGTAGATAATGTCGAAAACAGCCTTATAAAACGTATCTCGATGAGATGGTTGGAAGTTCTTGTTTCTGTCTGAAAGGCCAAACTCAGCAAACAATACAGGCTTTCTCAGTTCTTTGTCACCATCATCTATATGCGACTTCATCCATTTATATACAAAATTTAACTGGCCTTCAAGTTCCTGCCCTGCAATCCTGCAAAATTGAATGCAACTCATTCATTATCTGAGTTAAAATTCAGGTTAGGAATACTACAGATATAAAAGCTAGGTTCAGTTTGAAAAAACAGAAAAGAAAAGAAAAGAAAAAACAAATCTGCGGGGAACAGTTGATATGCTCAAACCAGATGCATGACCAAAATGTTAAAAACAAAATCCTATTCTCTCTGGTGTGGATTCAACCCCAAGGTGTGCCTGCACATACAGAGGACCTGGCATTATGCTGCAGCAGCATGATGAAATCAAAATGGAATAACCCACCATTCATCAATCGAAACCCATCAGTCTCAACCACCCCCACCTTTCTGGTCTCACTCAAAATTTTGCTCGATGAAATTTCGCTTGAAGTCTTGTAATGCACTAATCAATATTGGGTAAACAAATGATCAGCTACCTCTTAGTTTTGTGGAGCAAATTTTGTGTTCTAAGCATGACCAGTCCAATGGCAAATATCATTTCGACTGGACTGAAAGTTGGGCCAGTGCAATTCACAAGGTACATGCTAATGCCCAGATATGGAAATGGATTGTGGATGTGGATACGGGCATGGATGCGGATATGGGCATGAGATACAACTCTGCAGCTTGAAAATTCAGGCTATCCTATTCATCACAAGAAATTGCATACTTTATGATAAGATTTTTATGCAAAGCATTAGTTTTATTTTAGAGCATGTTTGTTCGTGTAATTATGTAACTAGGATTGTATCCCCTTAAGTGGTTAAAAATGAAAAACCAAAGGTTAAAATTCAAAAAATGAACAGCAAATAACTTCCCCTTTAATGGAAATTGAATCATAGGAATACACAAAATGAATATCTAGCCATCACCCTAGTCATTTAATACATAAAAAAAATCAAGGTTCCATCTACATCTCCACCTTATACCCTTCACCCTCCCTCACCTCATATCCTTTACCTCTTACCTCTTTAATAATCTTTCCATGGAGCTCATTTCACTATGAAATCCAATGTATTTTATGAAAACAAACAGGCCGTTAACATTTTTATGCTAACAAGTATGAAAACTCCAAGATGTATATAAAATAAAGCAATCAATACAACAGGGATGCTAAACTTGTACGCCTAGAAATATTGTAGTACCAAGTACCAATATGAGTATCATATCAGTCTGACATTAGCCATGTACAAGTAGCCAGTTATCATAAGGTTTGAACTTAAGAAAAACGGGCCTAAGATGAAGGACTGAGGGGCCTCCTATCTTCAGTACACATGTGGAATATTATAATCACCACGTGTACTGAAGATGAATCCATCCCAGATTTTGCCAAATCAACTGACCAACAGAGTGGAGATGCACAACAAAAAATGCAGACGTTTTTTATTTACCTAGATCTATAAATCTGGCTTTGAATCTGGAAATATGATAAACAGAGGGATCTAACAATCCCTTACCAGAAATATTCTGAAATGGACAAGATGCAGAGGTGGGCTTGTCGGGACAGCAGAGGCGGAAACAAAAAGAAAGGGGTTTCTCCAACAAAGCAGACCGGATCCTCTACCTTGTTCTGGACAAGTCAGAACCTCACTTGTCTTCAGTGACGGTGTGCAGCACCTCTACCGAACAGGTTGTCTTGGCATGAAAGGCCTGGAACCCACCTCTACTGAGATAGCCAGAAAATGGGAGCAGAACTCACTGTCCGATACCATATGAGCCTAAGACAAGAAGAGTGTGTTTGCATAAAATCGTGGATACCCTCAATGTGAGGAGCTCCTTCTCTATTATAGATTCTACGTGGGATTGATTACACAAATTTGGGATTCAATTGAGGATTCCAAGTTGGCTAAAGAATTAAACATAATCTATAGATTCAATGCTCCACATCTGTACAGATGAGTATAGCCCTTATGAGATCATAATACTCCACGTGTACTGAAGATAGTAGGCCTCTCAGACCTTCATAAGAGCCCTGTAGAATAAATGATATAAAATGAACTGCTCATACAGTCCTACTCTGAGTAAACTTGCTAGACCCGCCTGGGGCCAACAACAGTCAAGGTGGAGATGGATGGAGAGGCCTTAGCATGGTTGATAATTCTGGCCAAAATCAGTTTTTCTTTTTTTTTTCGCAAAGAAGGATTTCATTAATTAATTAGAGAACTACACACTGTAATTAAACATATTTTGAGGCTGGACAACGGCCCCTCTCTCTCTCTGTCTCTGATGTGGGTCTTCAGGCAGTAAATATGTAGGGGGAACCCATGGTTTGATGATCTAGACCAATACTGGATCCTATTGTTGATAGACCACACTAAAAAAGTTGACTGAACGTAAAACTTTAATTTATTGACTCGCAGTCTGTGAATAGATTGACATTTAGCAACCAGAGTATTGGGTTGCCTTATCAACCAATTTCAGTTACCAACGAAGCAGGGATTATCCGTGGCAAGGCCCATCCAATCATTGTTGTATTCAATGATTCATGGTCTCAGCATGTAAGAGATTTCAGGCCTGCTATGCTATGCACATCTTTGGATTGAGGATCAGCAGACCTTTTCTTCTAGAGTATACTGGTGTTTGACTTAATAAAGCAAAATTTAACTTGTTATGGAAGACATGACAGAGGAAAATTTAGTACAGTTTAGCATTACCAGTGATCAGGATAGACGTGAACAGAGGCAAAATCAATGTCTGGGATTTTGAAGTTGCGAATGTAATCAGTTCCTACTGCACTTGCCCATTCTCCAGGGTTTCGGCTCAATTTTCCTGGGGTGGTTGGGCCGTAAAACCCTTCAAGCCCCACAGTCAATAGATGGTTTTTGTCAATTGATTTCACAAATCTTGCCATTTCCTCGATCCAATCCTGCAGTTCTTCAAAGTATGATGACTGGTTAATTGAAAATTATGAAGTGATTGATAATAAGTCCTTTCCCAATAAAGAACCATACTTTTCAAGCAGAAATAAGAAGTCCTCAAAAAATGACCAGTTAAGTCATTGAATAATGTTTTTGCCAATCCAATTGACCAACAGGGAATTTGATAGATGAAGCCCTTTGAACTCTCTCTCTCTCTCTCTCTCTCTCTCTCTCTCTCTCTCACACACACACACACACACACACACACACAAGAAAGAGACATCGTGCCATTTGTCAAGAAGGATTTTGATAGCCAGAAGACTTACTTGGAGTGTATCGCCAGAGGTATCGGATGCACAACGGGGTTCATTTATCAACTCCCATGCGAAGATAGTGGGATCATCCCTATATTCGATCCCGGTGATACTGTTTTTCCTTGTTATTACAGTCTGTAGGAAGGAAGCAAATTGAAGTTCAACATTTGGTAGCAGCTAAAAGGGCATCATGATTTAGTAATGACCTTAAGAATAATGAGAATTTCACAATGCATGTACCTCAAAAGGCTGGTGGGCAGGATGATTTTTAGCCCAAATTTATAACCAATTTATTTTGTGTAGAAAGGGGCAGGCCTCCAAGAACCAACACATTATACACTCCAGCAGCGTTTGGGGGCATATTCAAATGCAACTTCAACCAATTAATTAATGATCAATTAGCAAGTCATAGAGTCAACACTCAGCAGCCTCTTAGATACCCTTTCATGTGTGCAGTTATGCAGCAAATAGGTTGCAAGTTATGATTCTCTTACAGATGCATTAGTAATTTTAAGCAGCCAGGAACGACATGCACTTTGACACAGCAAATTTCCTCCTTTTGCACCATGTTAATTTGACTGTACCGTTAAAATTCAGTAATGGCAGAACTCAAGGATTCTTGACCTAAATAAAGGAAAAAAAAAATCATTTCTAGTAAGCTTTTGGTCAATCTGTTTGTTTTCCTTGCTTTGGCTATCTAGTTATATGATATTTAGACTAAGAAGGCATTTGGAAACTCTAAAAATAAGCTCTAATTTTATGATTTAGAGCTTAGTGTTTTGTAAACTTCTAATCGTAGTTTCTTTTTTTAGAGCTTATTTACAAATTAGAGATTTTGCCTTTAAAGCTAAAGAGGACTGCTTATTTTTTTTCAAAGATGTTTTAGCTAAAGCAAATGGAGGTGGAAAATGCAAAATTTACAAGTATTTTGGATAAAAATGTTCTCATAAAATTTTTAATATGACAAAAATTTCTGCATTGTAAAATTTAAAAGGGGGGCTCCAATTAACATAATTCCTAAAGGTGGGTCCCAATTACCTCATGAAATTGGTCCCTTTTAAAAAAAATTAATAGAGACCAATTGTAAATTAGAATGTTAAACTTAGAACTTTTATATTAGACCTTAATCAAATTAGCTCTTATTATTATACAAGAATTTCCAAATGGCCCCAAAGTAAAAAGTATACTCTTAGAATTTTTCAGACATCAGCATGACAATACATCCCTTGCATTAAATTCTTTCAAAATCTTCATGGATATCAAGATTCTTCATATACTAAAAGTTTGTGTTCCCTTGCTAGAGTCTTTATTTTCTTTTCTTTTCTTTGTCTTTTTCTTTTTGGATGGTTTCCAGCACTTACAGCTAAAATGTCATAGATGGAAAATATGACTACATATTTATGTAGCTCCCAAATTAAATTATGAAAGTGGTAATTTTTTTAAATGGTTGAAAGTGACAAATATATACTGCTGAATTCACAATGTCATATTTCCTGGGGTTTGGCAAAGCATACAATCTGTTTCAGCTTGCAATTCAAGTACACAAACCCGTACTAATGCAACACATGAAATCAATGTAGGCTTTAACTTCTGAAAATTCAATAACCTCTGCCCAAATCAGTGAACACTTGATCAAGTCTTTTGAAACCTCAGTGTGGCAAATTTAAGATATGGATAAAATCAAAACACCAACAAACTTTCTCTTGAATGAAAGTGGTTTCAAAACTAGAAATACCAATGCAGTTTTCAATAAGAAAGAAATAAAACTGAGATTATTATAGGCAACCTTTAGGTAAGTCTTGAAATATTTGCGAATGGATGGATCAAAGAAGAATGAGTCATTAGAAGAACTCAAAGAAACACCCTCTTCCGCTGCCCACTTTACATATTGAGATTTCCCACCAAAGGCATGTAAATTATTGACCAAGCAAAGAATAAGTCTGATGCCATGCTTCCGTGCTTCCACAATGACTCGATCCAGTGCCTGTCACTTGCTTCAGTTATCAAAATGCAGAACAGAAAGGTAAAAGAAGCAAAATAAAATGACATAACACTTCAAAAAACAAGATTAATCTATTGCCTGCTGTTTCTTCATTAATTAGCATGCAGATAAGAGAAAACAGGGAAAAAAATATATACACAGTTACACACGGTTGATCATGCTTGATATCTAAACTAAAATGCATGATGCAGTCAATTTCTACATTGATATCATTACTTGAATATCCATTCCAAGATCTGTTATTGAATATCCTACATATATATATTGTCTAAACATTTTTTTTCCCGAGCATTAACTAGCTTTGTTAACTTAAAAATAGAAGATAGAAGAAGGGTATCTCAAACCAAGATGGGCTCACTGACAGAAAAGGAGGCCCAAGGCCCCAATATCATCCCCATATCAGCAACATGAAAAACACCCAAAGCTGGACGATGAATTCCCTAGTTGGCTAATCAATCTCATCAGAGTTCACTCCCTTCACAATGTGAGAAAAGGTAACTGGCCTTTCGTGGAGCAAGGTGGAGTGTTATAAAATTCACTGCAAGTTATGAGGTGCCTCACCAACTGATTTACTAGAGGCATTTACAGAAGGTCAATTATTCTTGTATCATAAACGTATGATGCAAGTTTGACAATTTTACATAGATATCAATCACTTAAACATTTTCATATTGAGGCATTCCTAGACTTATCATATAGTATCACTATAAATATTTTGTAAGTCATATATATGTGTATGTACGCATAGGTACATGCGTACATACGTACGTACATACATACATATACTGATATATTAATTAAAAGATAGGAGGCAGAAGGGAGTACAACCGCGAGCACAACCGCAAGCCCAAGATTCATCATCCAGCTGAGAGGAAAGGAGGCCACAAGGGTCGCAACATTACACTCCCATGTAAACTACATGAATAACACTGAAAGCTGGATGATGAATTTCCTCCTTGGGGCAATGAATCTGCATCAGAATGCGCTTCCCTTGTGACCAGAGAAAAATCAGATGGCTTCCTAGGAGCAAGGGGAGCCCATTAATGTTCAGTAGTATATTATGAGGGGCCAACCTTAGGCAATTTTACTCTAAAAATCTCAACTTTATACAATGACTTCTGTGGACAACTAGAAACATGTAGAAACACAACCAATATCATTTAAAAATCAAATCAGTAGTTTTCATGACCAAGTCATCTTTTACTTTAGAAATTCATGCATTGCTTCCTGTAGATTTTCCTTTACAATTAACATTCATAAGACGTTTATCTGTAAAGATTAAACAATGTGCTCTGCTTTATAGGGAGACTTGACACGTTCAATAATATTAGAATTTTAGAAAATCAAATCATCAGTAGTTTTCAAGACCAAGTCATCCTTTATTTTGCTAAGCAAAAAAAAAGTCATCCTTCATTTTAGAAATACCAGTTTGCATGCCTGTGGATTTTATTTTACAATTAACATTCCTAAGAGCTTTCTCTGTAAAACAAAAATCAAATTATCAGTAGTTTTCAAGACCAAGTCATCCTCTATCAAACGAAACAGCAATTTACCAAACCTTCTTTTGGCACTATTACAAGGCTTCTAATCTACTGAAGAAACAAACAAGAATAAAGCGAAGGAAAACAGATGATAGTTGCATCAAAAGTATTCCACAAATCTCTATCTTGATAATATGCATAGACAGTGATAGACCAGATCTAGAGTTGGCCAAAAGATCAATCCTCTTGATGATGACAGCCATCAATTTAATCGTTCAAATGTATGGTGCTATATATAATCCAGTGAAGAGCAAAACTCTAAAGAGAATGAAATTCAGATGCATTCCAATTCACAGTGGGAGTGGGTTGATCAATGTCTTGGAGTCACCAAGAGTGTCTCACCATCAAAACCTATGATGTCTTATAGTTTTTTAATCCATGAATGAAAAACAAATGTAAACATTGATCAACATAGCTAACAGTCCATTCAAGCATAATTTCCCCTGAAAGTATCCATCAAACCCAACAAAATAATCCACATTTTGACCATTAACAATCCATGGGTTAAAAGTGCACAAGATGCCAGGAATAATCCTAGTTTTTCCTAATTTTTTAGGAACTACAAAACTCATCAAGAAACACAATATCAATTTTTTTAGTATATTGCATTAATTCAACCTTAGACTGATTGCCAATATGGCAATGATAAATTATGAGTTCATGAAATAAAGCAGTCATTTGCAAAAATAGCATTAGGAAAAAACAAACAAACAAAATTTCACTACCTTGAAGACGCGTTCATCAAAGTGACCTGGTGAGATCTGAAGGGCATTGTAGGATCCATCATTAAAAGCCCAAGTTCTGCATACAGTGAGACCCATCTTGGCACCAGCTTGAAGCATTGCTCTAACTCTAGGCCTGCTGAACTCCTCCACAGCCTGATCCATCAACCAGTAAGAATTCCACCCATTCACATAAAAAGCCTTCCCATCCACAAATAAGTGTGTCCCATTCCTCTCCACAAAACCCATCTTGGGCTGCTGAAAAGTGAACCTCAAATCACCCAAAGACATGTAAATGAAGGCAACACAGGATGCAAAACCAAGGACAGGGTACAACAGCCCATTGCCTGCCATCATTCTCTAACACTGACTAGCTCTCCAATAAACAGCTTCTCCTTCAAAATTGAAGCTGTTTATTTCCCAAGAGAGGGAAATATGAAACACCCAGATGATAGTTTATTCCCCCTAGAGCTCAATTCCCATGAAAATGTTAATTCTTCAATGTCCTAAATCAAGGACACCCAGATCAGTTCTTGGTGTCTTCGATCCAGGGAAAGCCTGCTAAAAGAAAGAAAGAAAGGCAGTGTCCCTGACACCCAAATGATGAACAAATGTCCTAAATCAAGTACACCCAGAACAGTTCTTGGTGTATTGGTTCCAGAGGAACCAAGTTAAAGAGGGAAAGAAAGTGTCTTTAACACCAAAATGATAAACCAATCAAAAGCACTTGGATAGTTGAATGGGATAAAGTATTCTTAAGCTCTGTTTATAGAGAGCAAACACCCAAATCACCCAAATGAGTTATAATGCAAGGGAGAGGTTTTTTGAGGTGGGGTTCTTGGTAGCTTGTGGTAAGATAAAAGGTAAGGTGGTCTTTGTGACAGAGAGAGAGAGAGAGAGAGAGAGAGAGAGAGGTCTGAGGTAAGATTAAAGTAAGATTCTTGGCATCCTCCTTGTTGGAGACAGGTAAGTAAAGAGAGAGAGCTGCAATTGTAAGACGCAAGTGTGGTGGGATGTTCGCATCGGCTACTTTTGCCCCAGCATCTTTTCAAAGATTGGGTCAAACGAGGAGCGTGAGCCTCGGCAGCCTGTGAAAACTATAGTCCTCTGGGTGGTGTTCAAACTTCAAACTTCAAACTTCAAAACTTCAACCGAGATCAGAATTTATCTTTCACGGGCATTAGTTAGAATCAATCGCATGATACACCACTAGTCTCTCTCTCCAGGAGTTGACCGGAATTTCTCTCCAGTGATCTTAGATTTCTCTAGCATAGAAAATATAGCTACATTTTCGTACATAATTAGCTATTAACTAGATTCCAATGAAGTTGGTCATTGGTTATAAATGTAAACACCATAGCTGCTGATAAGATTTGAGTTGTCATCATTTTATATAAATGTAAACACCATAACTGCTGATAAGATTTGAGTTGCCATCATTTCAGTACTGGTAGAAGTTCGGGGCGGACCTAGGTGCAACCATGTAGGGAGGCGATCGCAACCGTCGACTCCAGCCCACTTTTAAAAATTATAATGAAAACTTATAGTTGTTTTGAAAATCTACATGAAAATTATATATCCGCACTCGAAACCCACATGATGAAAATTATAGGTTCATTTCCAAAACCCAATTGCTTAACTTGGGCCCGCACCCTTCAAATGAAATTCATAAGTTCGTCACTGGAGGTTTTGAGAGTAAACCTAAGATTTTCATCTAACCCTTAAAAGAGGAGGACGCATGATTTTTATGTAGATTTTTAAAATCAACAAATTTCTTTTTATTATGAACTTAGAGGATGACTGAGATTAAATGGGTGCGACTGCCCCATGTGATAGCATTTGGGTCCACCTCTAGGTCTTTGTGTAATTTTGCTCTTCATGCATGTTGATCCTTTAAAAATGGATTTGGATATGAATACACCATGGTTTACCCCATTTACATCCCTAGATATGTCGTTGTGAAAGTCAAACATGAGGCGAGCCATGCCATGCCATGTATAGTGTTGCTTTCCAAATTTAAGCACTTGTTGAAGCGATCACCAATCCTCTTCTCTTTAATAAAGATTCGAATTTGTTTCACTAATATAATTACATATAGTTAATTACAGACATCAGAGTCCTTTTTTGAGAAGTTGGTAGTCACATGTTGGAACTGCATTATACTTTATTGACACACAGAGTTCCCACAGTCCACATGGAGGAGCAAAAGAAAATGAAAGAAGAAAAAACAAACAAAGAATCTTGAGAGTTCAATTTGGGAAGCTAACGAAGTGCACCCAACCGTTGGCTTGCTGAACAGCTGAAGAAAATGAGAGGCGCGTGACTACATTCGTCTGATTGATGACAAATGATCATGACATTTGCATTTTGTTTTTTTAATGTCTGATCACGTGGTTTGTTGGCATACGTGTGCAGAGCCAGGAGATATTCAAGTGAGCCCCACTAAACTCTCGGCCACCCAATCCCAACGATCTGGTGTGTGGCCCTCTTGATCAGTTGAGTGGCCAGTTTTAAGGCGGAGATCTATCTTTGAAGGAGACATGAGCTGTTCATGGCCTTGGGTAAGGCACACATGGGCAACAACCCACCAATTAAAGGACAGGGATGCAAATGAGTACCTAATTATCCAACTATCCAGCAGGTTTAGTCTGGCCCAACCTGTTTGCATTACTAGTGGATATGGTATCTGAAAATTTTCAGATGTTGTCTCCCAAAAAGTAGATTGCTAATGGCAAACCAGCATTTTCAAATTTGGAATTCAGAGATCAGCTGGTCGAAAGTGAGTTTTCGCATAGCCAGCAAATTCCAACCACCTAAGCCTAATTAATTTGTGAATTGTGAATTTTCCGGGAATAACATTTGCATTTGTGTCAGTAATTCCTAATATGAGGAATTTCTGTAAAAAAAAAAAAGCCCTCAATCAAACGAGGCCCAAGAATTTTTTGTTTGCTGGAGTTTTGAGAATTTCTACTAAGGGGTTTTATAAATTCTCCAAATAACGTCTCCCACCTAATTTCACAAATGCTAGACCAAACAGTAAAATTTAGGAATTGAGATTTTTAAAGAAGTCTACAGGCTAAATGTGACATTCAATAGGCTAGATTTCACAAATGTACAAGGGCACTGACAGGTATTCACAACAAATGAAATTTTTCTTAGAAAAACCTCCAAATAAAGCAATGAGATTAAGTGAGGGTTTTCCTCATGGTGACTATGCCACGTCGTTGACCGCATGCATGGCAAGCTGTCCCGTGATGACGGGAAAGACCTATGGTGGGGTTTTTCCTCAAAGGATTCAGTCTCAAACAAATGGACCCTTATTATGACTCAGGTTACAATAGAAGTGGGTTTGGCAATGAATAGTTTGATTCCTAACAGCAGTTATGTGTTCAGGATTCATTTGTTTGCATATGCTTAAATTTTTATGGAATTTTATGATAAAATATGTTCCTACAATTAATTGTCGGAGAGGTGAAAAGAGAAGGATATAAGATGGCGATGTGGTGGGACTTTGACTTTCTAGGGATTTAATTTACTTAGTGAGGGCTAGTTCATTTTCCATCTGTCCTAATTTCCCTTATCCAGTTTTCATAAGGGGAAAATTATTTGATGGCTTGTAATGGATATTCATTTTTTTTCTAAAATTTTAATAATTTCTAGAAAAAGGCATTTCTTAAATTTCAATTCCATGCAAACAAATGGAGCCTCATACATTTCGATTAGAGATAAGTTTGGGTTTTAACTACACCAGCTTGCTCCACCCTCCATTAATTATGATAAGTTTGCAAATTCATTATGAAATTATTATACATTTAATTTCTAAATTATTAAATATTTCATATTTCCTTTAAAAGAAAAGATGGAAAGGATAATAAGAATTAAACCCAACCCAACCCAACTCGTACCTGTCACTGGCCAGTGGAGGTTGGGTTCAATGCATGGCAGGCATGAAACAAGGAGTGTGTGACTTACGCCAACCTACCAAACCTTTTTCCCTTGGTTACCAAATGCGTTAAGAAAATTTGAAAGTTTAGATAATTTCCATACTCTTAAGACTATCGCTTATGGGAATTAAGAGTTGCCCAATTAGTTGGATATTCCATTTCTCACACAACTGCTCAGGTTGAATTCTTAGCTTCCAGCAAAGGTGGTTGGCCCTAGTAGAGACCTGATCAAGTGGGAATGAACTCCATCACACATAAGGGAGTAAACTGCACACATCAAAAGGATTTAGAAATCGAATCCTAAGCAGTTGGGTGAAAATGAGAATGCGATCTCCATTGGGCCAAAGGATAAGTTATCAAAATAATGAAGGGCTTCAGCTCACCTTCAAATAATCATGATGGATTCTTTAGGGAAAATCCAAGATATGACCAATGTGGAGGGGTCACCAACTAATGGAAACGGACTCCTTTTCCTGAATTGTAAAACCAAAATTCTACAAGAACACTCATGTGAAAATTGTGTGAAACTTCATAGAAAAGACAATCAACAAGCAATACATTCAGAGGGCAATAGCCCACATGATATCCAATAATGGGAATGTTAAGGTGTTGTATGGAGTTAGACCTAATACTATTAATGCTTTCCAGCGTGCAAAGACAATGTTGTTCTAAATCGGTCACCTTGTAATTAATTAGGTGTGGTTCTTCCACTCATTTGATAATGAAGGTGACCGAACACCTTCTCTTCTTATTATTTCTTTGGAGTAAAAGTACAACTTCATTTCCTTTCGAAGTAGTTCATTGTCATCATTTCATCAATCTGGTCAATGAGTAAATGATAATCCTCAGACATTTTAAAATGAAGCATGGATTCTTCCTTAGAAATATAAAATGGTTCAACAAGATCATAGTGCAACTTCATTTCCCTTCGAATAAGTTCATTGTCATCATCTCATCAATCTGGTCAATGAATAAATGATGATCCTCAGACATTTTAAGTGTGAAGCATGGATTCTTCCTTAGAAATATAAATTGGTTCAACAAAATCATAAGGCACTCAGTTCTCCTCTAAAGAAAATGTTAAACAATAGCAACTGCACGCTGTTGACTTTCTTGAGACTTTGGTGTAAGTCTTTCACACAACACAGTAACAAAAGTCGGGTGCCAGGCTGGTCTGGGCCAAGATATTGACCTACACCAAGCCAAGTCTTAGATGCATGGTCAAACATAAGCGCTGACTAGATCAAATTGCCAAGCTCGAGTTGAAGCTGCTACGGAATCTCGGATCTATTTAGAATTACTAAAGCAATAATATAGATCTACATAATTAAAAAATTGTACCATATTTGAATTTCTAGATTATAGTTCAAAATATGTGTGTAGAAAAATAAAAGAACTAGCAAATAAATCAATCACATAACATAAGAAGAAGACATGTAAATTTTTATGTGGAAAACCCCAACCAGGAAAAAACAAAGATTCCTCTTTGGATCAACAAAAACCAAACACTAATAATAAATAATTACAAGACGTACTTACAGATCCTTTTCCAGTTGTATCTCAGCCTAAAAATTGTAATTTTTCTTGCACAATCCCCATTGTCATGACTTCTTACCATTCATTGCTCTCCACGCTTGATCCAACTAATCTTTAACAAGACAATCCTTTACAAAGAAAAAGAAACAATATTCTTTAGAACTTTAAGCTTCAGCACAATTTATACACTCGTTACTATATAGAAAAAGAGTATCTCCAATGTATATTTTCAACTTAGAATATGAAGATGAATTCCTTAAAGTTAAGAGAAATACTCTTTAAATAATCCATAATTCATGATTTAAGGTTAGAATCCTTATAGAACAGAAATTAACAGTTCTAGTATAAACAGAAAACAATTTTGTATAAGAAGTGGGGTTTTTTTTAGCGTCAGGTGCTGAGCCAGCTAAATGAGCACTCGAGCACATTAGTTAATGGCTGAAAACTCTGCCTTAGGGACTCGAGCGTAAGTGCACCAGCTCTCGAGCATGAATGTAAATTATGCACTTTTATGTAGATTTCTTGGGCCATAACTTTGTTGTTTTAACTCTGATTGATACAATTTTGGAACCTACGAATATCTACTCGAAAAGATCTTTCCAACAGTTAGTAGTTTACTTAGATCTGATGCTCAGTTTGTGAGATATGACCTTTTTAATCTATATTATCCTAAAAAAAACACTTCAAAATGATTCAATTTGTATTATTTTTTCGATTTCTGCACTTTAGTGTATCCAGCGACTCATACCACGTCCATTCTAAAAGGAATAAAAAATTACAACTAAATGGACCCAGAGTTTTGTCTAACCCGTGAATTGACCAATATATAAATATCCTAACAATAATCAAATATCATATATTTATCGATCTAAGTTGACTGATGCCATGGTGATATGAAAGATATGCAGTTTTGATGATCAAGAACATAGATGTTCCAAATGGCCCATAGTGGTTTTACCTCCATTCCCTTTATAATAACAATAGAAACCTCTAAGCTTTTTTGCAAGAGGTTAAAGGTAAGACTGCGAGAACCTTTATATGTACTAGAAAGATATCATTTCTATCAAGGATATCCCTTATCAATACATTTTTTTTTAAACTTAACTAAGAGAACTTATCCTCAACTAACTAAATTCTATCAAATGGGAATCACTTAAAACAAACCAAGGATAAACATTTTTTAAAAATATAGGGTTGTTGGGACCACTTAAACTTTATCCAACATTCTCCCACTTGGTCAAATGGCACCAACTGCCTTGAAAACACCTATGGAAGCTCAACATCCCCTCAAAACTTAAAATGTTTACCTTGAAAGTTTTATTAGACAGGTTTCTCCTCCGATCGAAAATGGCTAGACAATCTGACTCAGCTGCATCATTATGTGTGCTATGCAGAGAAAGACCTGAAACCAATGACCATCTATTCGCTATGTGTCCTTTCACTATATTGCTGTGGAACCTTCTCCCAAGATCTCCCTTGTAGAGCAAACTCCATCACCATTTGGTTTTGGCATTGGGCAAGCAAACATAATAGAAGGGTTAGAGTTCACATTATCTGTTATTTATAGAAATGAGGAACAACTACATATTCAATTAATGCAGTTCCCATTCATCCCTAGACTATTCTATCCAAAACTAAACTAGCTTTATTTGAGTGAAATGCTATTAACTTGTATTCATCCTCATACATTTTGACAAATCCCTATCTTCAAAACTGGTTTCCGCCATTTGAGAAATACTACAAGCTGAATTTTGATGAAGTAGTTAACCCAGGCACTTTAATAATAAGATTAGGTGGTATAATTAGGAACCATAGAGGGGAGATGGTCGTTGCCTATGCTAGCTGAATTAAAGCGACTGAATCTCTTGAAGATGAACAGTAGGCTCTTCTCCATAGCGTTATGTAATGCAAAACTAACAAGATCACCTAGGTCATCATTGAGGGAGATTCTCTTTGTTGGGTTTATGTCTTGTATTCCGGTTTAGCCGGATGAGTCCACTGGGTTAGCCAGGGACTGGTTTAAGGTCAAGAGTATTTTGGTAATTGTATCGGAGCTTTCTTGGTGGCCAAGAAAGCGGAAATGCAAACCCTTTGTTGTTCGTTTGGGGTTCACATGCTCTCCGAATCGCATGTGATGTTATTCATCTTGCCAGAGCAAAGCCGGAAAAGCAGCAAGGAGGAGCTGATGCGTCAGCAGTTGTCAAACATGTGTTTGATTGATCGGAGGCCCAGTCAAATGGAGTTTTTAACCGCTCGGAGGCAGAGGTTTCTGCAATTGTGAAGTCATCTGGACTTGTATTCCCGATCTGTTTTGCTTGCATGCTTGTGGTGATTGGATCTTCACGGTGATGTTGAAGATGGCGCAGGATGGTGAGTGATTCAAATATCACTCAGATTCGTCAATGGTTTCGAGCTTTTAGTTCGAGGTGGAGTTTGACGAGATGAACTTTGTTCAAAGTTCATGTGCTGGTTCAACATGTCAAAGTGTTGAAGAAGACTGTATCGTTGGTGCAGTGACGTACCATTCAGCAAGGTACGTGAAGACATTGCCGGTTTTATCTCCTAGTGGTTCGAGTTGTACGGAGTTGTACAAAATTCAAGCCAAGGTGGAGATTGTTAGGTTTATGTCTTGTATTCTGGTTTAGCCGGATGAGTCCACTGGGTTAGCCAGGGACTGGTTTAAGGTCAAGAGTATTTTGATAATTGTACCGGGGCTTTCTTGGTGGCCAAAAAAGCGGAGATTATATATTGCATAGTCTGTAACCCTAGACCTTATGGCGGCAGTTGCCCGTGGTGTTCTCACACCACGTAAGAGAGATGAGGTGAAAGAGTGGAAATCTCTTGTATGCTTTACTTGTTATAGTGATGATGTTCGTCCTCCTGTGCCCGTGGATGTAGCCCTGTTTGGGTGAACCACGTAAATCTCGTGTCTCTTCTTATGTGTGGTTGGTTGATTGTTTATATTGGATTATGTATGCGCACAACGGTGATATGTCAGAAAATCACAACACTCTAATTCTTGTAGGAAGTCTTCAAAGGAAAAGGAATTTTCAATGGAGTTACATGCATTGGTGGAAACAGCATTTACAACTTTTTCAAGATATTCCTGGCTGGGAGATCAAATATAGAAGAAGATGAGAAAACAGAGTTGTTGATATGCTTGCTAAGTTGAACTGCCCAACCTTTACAGTCTTCAAGTCATATCTGCCTTTGGAAGTTTTAGAAGTATTTAAAAAAGAATGTAGGGGGTTCCAGAGGAAAATGGGAAAATAGCAAATGTTGTATTTTCTACTGCTTTGGATGATGTGTGGACCCTGAGAAGCTCAAACCCTAACTTTAAGCTTTCCTATAATTCTTCTCTTCAATTAAGTATCTTTTCCAATAAAAAAAAGGCACCATAATATGCATATATATATTTTATTCAAAATGCTTAGTTTTAAAAGACACATCCTTGGTTTTACATTTTAGAAAAAAATTAAAATTTAATGAGTGCACTTTAATTTTGCAAAACATACCGATATTTCCATTTTGCTCAAGCTTTATCTTATCAAGTGAAACTGTATAACTGAAAATGACAGTTGCTATAAATATAGAACCTAACCATGCCATAATATAGATGATTCTATTTTAAAAGACCTTAATGCGTATTTTCCTATAGGGATAGATATGTTGTATGACATTCGATTTATCCAATAGTCTACCTTACTTTAAATCCTACTTATCAATTGAATATACCCCATTCAATTGAAAAGCAAAACAAGAAACGACATTGTCCATACAAACGTTATTTCATATAGCTAATGATGTGGTCATCATACTTCTTGCACACAAATCCTGTAAAAGGAAGAAGAAAGAGGCTCAAAAGATACACACACATGCCTCCTTATGGTTGGATAATCATTGCAAGGTGACAGATCATGGTTTTAGCCAAGATCCACAATCAGATCATGATTCTGGAAAAGATCCACCGTTGGATCTTAACTCTAGAAAAGAACCACCATTGCATCTTAACTTTGACAAAGATCAACGGTCGGATCTAATCTGATCTAATACTTGATCGAGATGATAAAGACCCTATGTTGCAAACTAAGAAGACCGCGCATTAGGATGTGCCACATGGGAGGGAAGAGCAAAGAAGATATTGAAGATCAAGTGAGACCCATTCAAGTGATCATACGGTCATATGAGTCGTGTGGGCTGCCTAAGTGCATTAGTTTGCTTTTATTTAAATATGGACTTATTAGTTTAATTGATGTTTTATTGTTACTATATGTAGTTGGATGTTTTGATTTTGACCATAGGATGGATTGGATGGTTGAGATTTATTTTAGGATTAGGTTTTTTTTATAAAAGCATGTTAAGACCTATTTTGAGGGATGATGAATGGTTAATGATTATTGAAAGCTCTTGGCTACTTCTCCTGCAAAGGATCTGGTGTGAGACTATCTGGTGTGAGGCTTTACGGTGTGAGATCGCGAACAAGGTATCTTCTTCTCTTTCCCTTTCTCTTTTTCAAGTTATTTTTTGTTGTGTTTTCCTTCTCCTTCATCATCTCCACTATTGAACCAGCCATAATAACCTAGATCTATTGGCTGACCACCACTAAAATCCCAACCCCAAGTCAAACTATCATTCCTCATCACCACCACAGCCATGCAACATTCATGCACTATCTCCCAATTACCGCCAGCTATCCAAACCCTACTCCAAATCACGTGGCTGAAATCCTCATTGCAAGTTCCCTGTATGAAGTGACGCAAGTGGAAGTAACCCTGTTGAACATCCTGCATTCCATTAGACAGCATATCCATCTCTACTAGCACCGAAACCCACCACCTGGAACCCATCATAACCACCTGTCAACCATCTCTTAAACCAGACCCTAATTACAAGAGTCCCAAACCTATCATACCTCCCTACTGACCCACCTGAGCCCACCAGCCTAGGCCTATCTGAACTCAGCCCAGGCCCAACAGGCCCATCTGAACCCAGCCCAGACCTGAAGTAGGCCTAGCTGAACACAACCAGGCCCATTACAAGATCAATTGGACCTGATTTTCAAGGATTCTTTTTTGTGTGTGCTCTTTTGGGCCATTTGAACAGTGCAGGAAAAGTTAATCTTAAATCTAAAGCTTTATTTCTCAATTGCCACTTTCTAAACTTGATTGACAACCCATTGAACCTAGCCCATTTGTTACACCATCAAGCAGGACAATATATCTACTTAAAATTGGTTGATCCCTAAGCTAGTGGAAGACTTTTCTTCCATCGTAACTCTCAATTCAAATTTGGGAGGTTCTCATTGTGGGATTGTGCAAGGCCTGGAGTAACCTCAAATTCCCAAATTGAAGCCATATATAAGGGGTCCAATCAGAATTTCAGTTTTAATATTTTTAATTGTGAATGTTAAGTGTTTTCTTGATCTAATATCATCTAACTTAGCCTTGCATTGTCCTGCATCAGCTAACTAGGCCCATATAGTTTTCATGATACTGGTGTATACTTGGCGCCAATCTTTAGTTCGTAAATTTGCCATTATCAACATTATATTTGATATTCTCCATGGACACATAACATTTCTGTACCTTACTTTAGTTTGTGGGCGTGGCGTTCTAACATACCACCAACTCTTGCTTTTATAGTGGAGTTCACAACAAGTGCCTTACACTCCTCCTCCGTGAGATTGCTCCCGTTACTAGTAGAAATATAAAACAGTAACAGACTTTTTGCTATCCAAGGCAGCTTGCAAAATCAGAGTATGAATAACCAATCTTTTTAAGTTGGCCGATCCATTTGTATGTGAGCATAAAATCCTTTGGGTCATCCTTTATTTTAAATTTCTACTTAATCTCCTCTAAAAGACTGATATTATTTCTTGCCAATAAAATCGCACCCACACAATTCACTAAAAAAATGAAAATACTCCCACTACCCTTTATGCATCAATAGCATTACTCATATGAAAGGAAAATAATGATTGAGAGAAAAAAGAATCAAAACCTTGATTTATTCAACTAATTAGCTTCAATGTTATTCTCAAGCATTAATCTTGTTTCTCCCTCATTTAGCCTCCTGTGAGTCGCCATTTTCTTGCTTTTATAGTCACTTCTTATACTTGCAACAATCTTTCTGGAAGTGTCCGAGTTTCTTGCAAAATAAACACTTCACTCTTGACCCTTGCTTAGTATCCTTTTCATCTGCATTAACCAAATTTCTGGACTTTTTCCTTGTCTTCAGCCTTTTGCTCAATGGGATCACTTCTCTTCTTATTCTCAATTTGAGTAGCAAAGTATGCACTTCCGATCTTGTGTTTCTTTTGTCTATTCTTTTCTTCCTCACACATAGCAACCAATTCATTTAGTTTCCACTCATCCTTCCTATGACATAATTGACTTTAAAAGTCTCAAATTATCTGGTAAGGAATTCATCATCTTGTGGACCAAGAAAGTGTTGGTATACTTATGTTTAATTCATTTAAGTCATTTGCTATGTGCCTCATCATAGTAATATGGTTTCTTGCACCACTAACACCCTCAAACCGAATCAAACTCAACTTACCAAGCAATGAGTTAACCACAGCCTTAGGAGATGCCTTGAACTGTTCTTCTAATGCCTTTATAATCCTTTGCTTTATTAGTGAATGTGATTGTTCCATGTAAATCTTAAGGGATTGAGCCTTTAATTGTCATTAAGGGTAACTAATTAGCATTTTCCTACTTCTCATGTAAAATTCGACCACTTTAACGGAACTAGTATCTGTGGGTTGAAGAGGCTCATGAATGAAGATTGCTTTATACATGCATCCTAAAGTAATCATCACTTTATCCTTCCACTGAGTGAAATTGCCAGCAATGAGTGCTGAGATTGAAGACAGTTGGGTGGCAACTGAGGTAGGTTGCAAACTGTAAATAAAAAAAAATATGATCACGTTAATTTTTTATGCTATGAATTTACATTTTGCACATTTTACTGTAATCTAGTTTTATTCAAGTGATACCTTTTATGGATTAAACTTCGGTGAGCAATCTCAACGAAACATCAAAATCTCACCTTTAGGCGAGATTGCAACTTACTAATTGATTCACTCAATGGGTGAAAAAATTCATTATAGAGTTGATTTAAACGCAAACATTATGATAAAAAGTTCCTCACCTTTGGGCATGAGAAGTAACTCACTATGATATATACATGATTAATCACCTTATTCCATTTAATAGGGAATATAGTGGGCTCCTTTGGGTTGTCCACTACTTCATCGATTTAATCGCAACTTTAGATGGCACTAAATGCATAATGCAACATTTAACTCTATCTTAATATTGCAAAATCCAATAATCGAGTCACTTTGGTGGCTACCAAACCGTCAAATGCCTTGATTTCAAGTGGAGAAACATTATAAGCGGTCATCTAAAACTTTATTGGTCACAATTATGAGAATAATATCTTAAACCAATACCTGATGTTATCGTAGGAGGTTCAAAAAAATGTGACTGGAAACTTAATAGACATATGTAAGGGGGTCAAATTTCAATTTGAACTGAAATCAAGAAAATCCATTATAGCAGATCTTAACATATAAGTGGGCCCAGACCTTTAGTTGAAGTTAAAATACCCATATAGGATAAATCTTATGCAGGAGCCTAATGAATAAGACATGGGCGTAAATCAGACACAAGGGTCTTTTTTTTTTTTATTTTTTAAACTTACAACAGTTTCCTGATGTAGTATGTGGTGGGTCCAAACACCTAAAAAAAGTGTTCTTGATTGAAACTGACAAGAAAATTACGTTTTTTTAGCAGTACATGTTACCATCAAAAAACAAGAAATTCGAAAGCCACTGTTGAA
Source organism: Sextonia rubra (assembly GCA_037013555.1). Classification (NCBI taxonomy): domain Eukaryota; kingdom Viridiplantae; phylum Streptophyta; class Magnoliopsida; order Laurales; family Lauraceae; genus Sextonia; species Sextonia rubra. The sequence continues at coordinate 18,346,337 of JASUAD010000011.1, forward strand.
ATGCTAGCAGCTTGACATATGTTCCTAAATTTATATCAAGTGTAACTGGGACCCTTTTGTTTATTATTTATGTGGTCCGTTTACACATGGCCTTCAGCGTATTTCCATTTACATGACAGAATCTGGCATGGTCCAGCGACTAAAAATTTCTAATGTGTGGGCCCCAGCTATTCAAACATAATAAAAAAAATAAAATAAAAAAAAAGAATTTAGAATGTAGCATGGAAGACCAACAAACATATCTACTTGAGAGACATCACAAAGATCACACTTAATCACCAATGTAGCACGATATGTTAATGCCACTACATTTAAAGGACTTGGTCTATAGAATTACGCAACATGTGGGAAGAACATCCTCTCATTAACTGTATTACAGCCAAGAATACAATTATTAGGTGAGCCTGTAAATAACATTTCAAAGATCATCATATACATATGACCAACTGGGAGACCACAAACACTATAATAAAACAGTAGGTAGGAGTAGTTGTCATAGATGACACATGTAGGTAGCCTGTTAGCATGTGGATTCAAGTTTTGTTGACCTAAATCGTGGCTCAACTTTGCAAACATTGTTGAAGCGTACTGACTAATGGCCAACAAAAGATGGCTTTGGTTATTGTGGGGCCATGGTTCGTTGCCCAAAACCATCAAACAAATTGTGCGCACCATTGATGTTTGGCAGCACCTTCAACTTCTAGGTATTTTGGGTGTATATCAGCTAGCAACTTTCCCATGTTAAAGAGATATTCTATAGATTTTTCCCATACTTTGAAGAAAAAAGGGGTCTGCCAATCACTGTCACGGTGGATTACACTGTAAAAGGAATCCAGCAGCTTCAGACAATCTTTTCCTCTCATTTTGAAATTCTCTCAGCATATAAACGCACCGAAGGGCTATTTCTTTACTAGAGATTTTGATAAAAAAAATTGGTGTGTTGATGAATTCATGACATAATTTGATAGCTTGTCCCCTTACATTTGTAAATTCTATTTTGGTTTTTTTGTCCAAAATTTTAGGCACCTAAAATGTCTCAAATGACTTTTGAAATTCCTAAAATTCAGCTCCTTTGTATTTTTTGTGAAATTTCTGGACACCCAAGTATGAAGGAGCATTTGGCAATTCTATAATATTTGAAAATCTCATAATTCTCCAAACAAACATTCTCTAAATTTCAGTAAAAAAAAAAAACTGCTTGAAAGAATTATGTAAAGCCACAAAATTAAAACATGGGCCTGTTTGGCATTGTTTTCAATTTTGTACTCAGATTTAGTTGTGCTAAAATAGAATTGTGCCAAAACTAAACTCGAAAGAACTTGTTTAGCAATATTATATTAAAATGCTCTGTTGAGAATAAGCCATACATAATTTATTTGGTAACAGTGTTAAATTTTTTCTCCAACAAATGAAGTGAAATAATCATAGGATTTAAAATCCCACCTTTTAATGTCTGTGACACTTTATTATTGGTGTATGTGGGACCCACATGTAAAAGTTACAATGAAGCACCTACTTTTAAAAACTAAAACATGGGGCTATACTCATCAAATTTATAAGGTGAGTCTACCTTTATAAGAATTATAATGTGGGCCCACTTTTTTTAAATATAAATATGGGACTTATCTTTATAAATTATAGCATGGCACATCTTCAGAAATTATAATATGAGCCTACTTTTATAGGATTTATAATGTAGGTTTACTTTTTGTGATCGTGACTATGTGACCTATATTTAGAAATTAGAAAGTGGAGCCACATTTTTGTGATTTTGTACATACAACCCACATATAGAAATTTCAATGTGGAGGCCACCTTTGGAAAGTATAATAGATTATAATGTGGGTTTGTCTTGCTTGTTGATTGTGAACATAAGATCCACTTTAAAATTTATGTAGTATTTATATTTAGAATTTAGAATATGGAGCCTACATTCATAAAAATCACAACATGGGCCCACATTCGTAGGAATTACATTGTAGCTCTATCTTTTATGATTTTTTTAACGATTAAATAATTTTTTTGAAAGATTTTTTAAACACCAAATATTTTTTTTGAAAGAATCTCTTTTTTGGAAATATTAAAAAAAAATTTTGGAAAGATTAAATAAATTTTTCGATAGATTAAATATTTTTTGAATGATTAAATATTTTTTGAACGATTAAATATTTTTTTGAAAGATTAATATTTTTTAAAAGTTTAAGTATTATTTTGAAAGATTAAATATTTTTTAAAAGATTAAATATATTTTTTAAACAATTAAAATTTTTTTTTGAAAGATAATTTTTTTTACTATATAACCCATATTTAGAAATAAAAACATGGGACTCACACTCAAATGATTTATAATGTATCCCTATCATTATAAGAAATTACGAATTATAATTTGGGCTCACTTTTTGTGATTGTTAGCATGTCACCCACTTTAAAAATTAGGTAATAAAGTCACTTTGAGGTAAGAATGGAACAATTGTGCTAGTAAGTTATTCTTAAAAAAAAAAAAAGTTTTTTTGGTCTCAATTTCTTATGATAGTGGGTTTGAGATTCCTTCTCACAAAAATAAAATTCAGAATAGTGATTTATACATACCAAACATAATTTTTTCAAAGCTTATCTAGTAGGAATATAAAAACATTCAAATAGCACGATGCCAAAATGCACCTTAAATTTCCTCTACCACAACAACCCAAACGCCACTTGACTTTCGAAACACTGCTGCACTGCAAGTGGGAGTAAAAAGTTGAAGAACGGAAACTGAGTCTAAATCTTCTGGTATTTCATCCAATGGTGACTATGGTGGGCCCGCCTCATATTGACATAGTTGACCATGATGAGTTCCACAGTGATCACCGCAGAGCAAACCTCCGTAAAATCTAAATTCCGGATTCAGAGTTTTCTGTGGTCCTTTTGGTCTTAATTAGATCCTTTACAAACACGTCCTAAATATCTTGTCATGACTCAAAATTCTAATCAAACAGAAGAAAGATGAGTAGCTTTCACATGCTCTTTCCCGTGGCGATTTGGGTAGTCAGTTTTCTTTACCGCTGGCATGTCTCGTCGCTACTCAACACTAGGTCTCCAAAGCTCCCTCTGCCTTTTTTTGGGCTTCTTCTCCTATTATTTGGATCTACTTTCTTGGTCTCTTCCTCAGAAATAATTAAACTTCTAACTAGTTAAGGTCAAGATCTATGCTGGGGCCACTTCAGTTTTTTTTTTCCTCAAGATGTAAATTAAAGAGGGAAAACGCTACATAGGTATTAAGGAACAGCAACAAAAAACAGAAAAATACATGAAGAGTCCCAAGGCAGAGAGCTTTTTGAAAAGAAGATTTAGTCTTTGATAGAAGATTTCTATCCAATGTAGTTATGATAAATTGCACTCTTCTAGGCCCACCATACTGCTATCTATTAAACCAAGGCCATAGAATAAATAACCTTAGACCCACTTAACTATGAAAACTGCATATGTAAGGTCATGAATGGATGGCCAAATTCATAGCAATAGGTAGGAAAGACTAAGACATGAGTGGCCTCTTATTTATCCTCTTGTGTTCAGCAAGCTAGTGACCCTACAGACTCTAGCTATTTTTTATTATAAATGTTCAAATTTTTGCAGTAAGCTGATAGATAAGAGTTCCGATTCTCTACAGCCTTGACTACAGATTCTCTCTCATGCTTTTTTTTTCCCCAAAAATCCAAAAGAAGCAAATTTGTTGGGCTACCTAAAAGAGGATTTTTAGAAAAATAAAATATATTGAACATACGTATAAGTAACCACTAGCTCTAAGCCCATGAGATGCACGGCTTGAGATAAGGGCGGAATTTTCTACTCAAGCCATCAACTTAATAATAACTCTATGAAAAGAGATGGCTAGCAATGTGCAGCAAAAAGAGCTTAGGACATAACGAGAGTTAAATATACCCTTAATGAAATGAAATAAAAAATAGAGGGAGAGAGGGAGAGAGGCTTATGCTCCCGGCTGAGAGAGCAAAAGTTCAAGCCCGGAGTTCCATGATGCAAAACAAGAAAAGATCACGTAAGTTAATTATTGAACCTTAACGAGTCATATTGAGACGCCCCTCTGTTGAGCTCATGAGCTGAAAATTCCAAACACTTGTGGAACCCACTTTTGATCTGAAGAACACAAAACCTTGACACAGGTTAAAGTCCCAACTGAGTATGCTATGTAGAGTCTCTCAACAACAACTTAAAACACACCAATCAAACATACAAGAGATGGACACAGGATTTTTTACGTGGAAAAACCCAAACGGAAAAAAACCACAGGACCTATCACCGGTCCATCAAGAACAGTCACTATGAAGAAGAAGTTACAAGACTACTTACTACCCTTTAACCCAGTTGAACACAACCTAAGGGACTGAAGCTCTTCTTGTCGACGCACACGTCGTTCACTCTCTTCTGGATTGATCTTCACGCCTTAAAGCCTCTCAAGACGATCACGCACAGCGGAGAAGAGAACTGGAACTCAGAAGGAGACGTTGCAGAACTTTCAAGTGCAGAATACCTTCTGAAAGAAGAAATCTCTCATAGTATATTAGAGTTTTGATCTTGAGAGCACCGATCTTCATGTAGAGGTGATTCTTAAATAAGGAAGATCCCTAGAGTCCTTTCCGTCAATAATTCGCGAAGTATTAGAAAGCATACAAGGCAATCCCGAAAAACTTGAGCTTCTGAATCGCGGAACTGCCAACCCAGCTGACCGATCGGATAACCCAGCCGACCAATCGGGTACTCATCCGATCGGTCGGTCTTAAGTTCTGTCTGCAGATGACAGTGTGCAAGAAATTCGACCGGTCTGCTGTGCTGTCCGACCGGTCCGAAGATAAAACACTTGGATGCACAGTGTCTGAGTAGTAGCTCATCATATGTGACGATAATAGAGTGTTCAGTCCACCTAAAACATAAAATTACAAATCTAGAAACCCAAGTTTTAACCATCCCATGATATTGCTAATATTACATGCCTTTCATGATCCTATCTGGAGATGGAACCGGCTGGTGGGATCAGGAACAAAACTTCTTCCCTTCCCTTACTTGGGTACACTAGCAAATGCTCAAATGATGATTCTAACCATTTGATCAATAGGCCATGAGTTTTTACTTCTAAAATGAATGCACGATTGATTCAATGGTCCATCCATTTTGAAGGGTACCAAGCCTGAAGACCGGTGATTATAGGGAGGTTTCCGTTTTATGGTACACTTGGATGGATCATAAGGTGGGGCCTCACTAGGTGTTCCTCAAAGTGAGCTCATGAGCTTGGCAGAGGATTTCCCATCATATATATTACAAAAATATTAATCTCGAGACATTTCTTAGATTATATTAAGCATAAGGCCATGCCCATGTGCTTCTCATTAATTTTATTTCAGTAATGATCTAATTTTTTTTATGGAAAATGAGAGCTAAAGAGAACACTTTATGCAATTTCAAATTTTCACTGTTTGGATGAGAGAGTAAAACGCATTATCTATGACAATCATGATGAAGGTACTGGACAAAGATCTCAATGGAACCTATGGGTAATGGTTTGGATGAACAACAAATTTGGGCTTAACATATGTATATAGTGTGAGAGGTAACTTGATCCTGAGTGGACCTAGGTATGCTTCCATGCGTGTTCGTGAGGGAAGTAACTAAATCACAGGAGAGCCAGATGGTACCCCAAAAAAAAAAAAAGAAAATGGATTCCAAGTGATAACCACATTGATGGTTCTCATCCGAAAGAAAGAAAGGAAAGGACATGACTTCGGTGCAAGCTGCTGCATACTAATATGATGCTGCGACAGCTTCGTCTTTCTCCACCAAATCCGTCAGCTCATCCTTGAAATATAAAATCTAGACCTCCTCTTTTCTACTCTTTATTAAAGCACACAAATTCAACTACATTGTTTTCTTTTCGGAAGCCACCTTTAATAATTTATTAACAAAACCATTTACAATACTACCATCTATTTGTTCTCAACTTGTGATATGAAGGTGGGTTCCATTATAATAATTCCTAAATGGAAAGGCCACATTATAATTCCCATAGGCTCCTCCAAATAACAATCTAATTCCGATTTTTCCTCTACAACTGTCTGAGTTATTTGTTCCTCAAAAGCTAAAAAATCATCTTCAAACTCTTAGATTTCTTTACCAAATCAACTTTATCCATATTTGATAATGTTTTGGTAGGTGCATCATAAACCAAATCATCTTCAAAGTCATTGTGGATATTATATATTTTATATTAAAATTTAATAAACAACGAGCCGGGCTGGGCCCCCTCGGACCTAATTAGTCAAGCCTAAGCTCAGCCCTCTAGATGCGGGCTTTTAAAAATAAAGCCTTACCCTACCCTCGGGCTTTTAAATGAAAAAAACAAGCCGTCGTTTTGAGGGCTTTTGCGGGCCGGGTCGAGCCGGGCCTCCTCTTTAAAGGGCCGGATTGACAACCCTAGATATAAGTATTAAAAGGAGGGCCTTGTGTTCTAATCCCTAAAAGGCAGGTCCCTTATAAGTTTATTAGCCCACATTTTAATATCTAAACAGCAGGTCCCTTATAAGTTTATTAGCCCACGTTTTAATATCTAAACAACTCAAAGTTATCATTCCGTTATAAATCTGTACTACACTTAATTTTTCTCATTTTAATATTATTTTTAAAAAATAATGAATCCTTAATTTGGGATATAATAGTTAGAGTTTCATCGAGACAAGTTATTTTGATCTATATCCACCAACTTTTTTAATACTTAGATTAGATGGTTGCTATTATCCATTTTCTCAGATTTTTTTTTTGTCATTATAATTCATAAAACAAAATTTGCTAAATCAATAGTCAAATAATTTATGCCACATATATAGTTGAGTTGTTTGAGTTCACAAATCAACCAAGAAATCATTAGACAGTACAATGAAGTGTTAAAGTTGAAAGTTGACTCCTTTTTTTCTTTTCAGTTTTTTGATTTGATATAAAATAGGGGATACCCCAATTGACATTTTCATTCATATAAGTTAGCTTGGTTAAGTCTATATCCATGTCCAAGTTTAACATGGGCCCTAGATTTTTAATTTGAACCCTCTTGGATAAAAAATGTAGGAGTCCTAGGCGCGACCTATTAAATACCAAAACCCAAATAAAGCTTAAGGCCAGACCATATCTTTTTTTAGTTGCTTGATAATTCTTTTAAAATGTGCTATTTTTTACCATTTAATTGCTTAATATTTTTTTAAAATATTTAATGTGTTTTTTATTTTTTAATCACTTAGTTATTTGTTTAAAATGCACAACATTGTTTTTTTTTTGCTATTTAATAACTTAATTATTTTTTTCTTACTAGTTATAATGAAATGATGATTTTGAGCTGTTAAGATTTTAAGTGTGGGCCTATTATTAGCCTTTAGAAATTAGAACATAACCCTCTCTTTGAGGAATTATATCATAAGTGAGGCCCATTTTTAAAATTATTAAAATTATAATATGAGATTCACTTTTAGAAATTTCAACAGGAGACCCACACTTAGGAATTACAACATGGAGCCCACATTTACTGAAATTACAACATAAGCCACATTTTGTAAAGGTGAATATGAGTTGTACATGGGACCCAACTTATATCATAAGTTGACATTCATAAAGACATTGGAAACGGTTCAATTAAGAAATTACCTAAGGGCAGTTTTAGAAAAGAAAAAGGAGATTTAAGTTAAGTGTCCATGATTTGATAAGAATATGAAAGTGCAGTTTTCCCATTTCAGAGCTTGAGGATGAGATGGCGGACCGTGATTTGACCAGGAAAGACGCAGGATGATCGCAGCCGGCCAAGCACCGGATGCTGCTCCATTGGCCTTGGGGGTTAAGCAACCAAGGGAAGTCAAAAGAGAAGTCATTTTGTGGGCGAAGTTAGGAAAAGAACCCTCTGATCTTTTATCCAGAAAAAGTTATTCTTCAAGTTCATCAAAAATGGCCCTGAATCTCCTCTCAAAGGAAAATGGATCCTCCATTCGTTATAAATCGACTTCATTAGAGAACTAGATTGATGAGCTGAAATTTCCCGTTCTACCGGACTGGGAGTGACCTGCACTTCTATGATTCTACCTTTGGTACATGAAACTCACTTTAAGACGGCAACACAGGCTTGTCGATGGGCCCAATTGACTCATGAAAAGGAAGAGGGGATTAAGGTCAAAAATAAGGAAGCTCCACTAGACATTATTTGCCATAAAACCTAGGCTTTAAAATGTATGGTCAAAAAAACCAATCAGAGACCAGGTTACAGACCGCTAACATTACCCAATTAACTGATTTTTGGTAGGTGGATAATCCAAACCTCCCATTAACATGCCACGCATTGGCTAATTACCCTCAATGGGCCCATGCCATGTGTGCTGAGTAAGAGCAGCTAGTGACGAGTTGTCCAGACTAGATAAACTACTAAAAGTTTCACAGCCAAATTAAATGGTCTTTACAAAGCCAACTTCTATTACATCTAAACTATTGTGTATTACACACGCTGATACCTGAAGAAGAAGTCCTGCCCGCTGATGTGTTCACGGAGCATACTAGGCAGCGTCAATTAACAAAACAACAGAGCCAGAAGTCTTACGGGCCTCAAGGTCAGCATGAGCCTTTGCAGCATCCGACAAGGGGTAGGTGTGGTTAACTCGAACTCGAAGCACGCCAGATTCAACATTAGTTAACACTTCACTTGCACATTCCAGCAGCTCGTCCCTTGTTGCATTATATTGCATGAGCGAAGGCCTTGTCAAGAACAAGGATTTCACTGCAAGGGCCGACAAAGGAACCGGGTCTGGTGTTCCTGATGCCTGGCCGAAGCTGACCATATATCCCCGTGGCTTCAAGCATGCTAAAGATCCCTGCATAAGGGCACTTCCAAATGAGCCTCCAATGAAAGCATTTCCCATTTTGGAGGACTATATTACACTAACCCAAATGATTAGTAGTATGTCCTCCAACTTTGAATTTGTCCAAGTGGTGTGGTGCAGATGGCACTGGATAAAATCCCAGTCGTTGATCTAAAAGGCCTCACCGGATGAAGGATTGTCCAAAAAGATCTCCCATCCTAGGCATCCAATCTACCTTTTGAATTAGAATATGGGTTCTTGCTGTATTTCTTTTCCACCATTTGCAAGCACTAGGCAAAGGATTGGATTGACCCATTAGTATCATTTACGAGGATCTCCCATCAGCAGTCCACCTATTAAATCCATGATTTGCACAAACCTTGAAAGGCTGAAGGCCACTACTAACCCAACCATCATACAGTTTCTCAAATTGAAGGCCACCACAAAAGCATTTTACCTGGAAAGTGTCTTTGCCAACGGAATCATAGACAACGTTGACTCCTTGGCCTGATGTTATCTTATCAACACTCGCAGCAAAGTCCTCTTCGGTGTAGACTATGACATGGTGGCATCCATCCTCGGCTGCTTGAGCTGCTTTTGCTTTGGATGACACTGTTCCAATCACGGTAGCACCCAGGGCACTTGCCCACTGGCACAATAATGATCCAACTCCTCCAGCCGCTGCATGAACGAGGACAGTGTGACCAGGCTCAACCTGCATTTGTTAGTAAGTCAGCACTTTATTATATCCATCATGTTTGATGACAGACACAAACATATGTGAGTGAATCCATGCCCAAGAGCATAATGTATCTGGAAGAACATTTGCCTTACATATTTCATATGAGATGATTTAGTACTTCAAATCAATTCCATAAACCATTTCTGTACATCTACAATGGTATGGAGTATCCACCAGTAGGATCTAAAGTAGAGATGGCAATGAGGCATAGCAGGTTCAGGTTTGGGCCAATGCCCAAACCCGACCTGATTAGCATTTACACTGCCCCATACCCGCCCCAACCTGTGGCAGGGTTTTAAAGACTTTCAAGTAAACTTCATTGAAGATAAAATCACGGTAATTGTCTTGCGAGGAAATCCTCTCAATTTATACATTGAATAACAAGATTATTCAAAATCTAAACTGACCTAAAATCTCTAACAAACCACTAACAATTCCAATCTTATCTCTAAGATATCAATCTCTAACATTCTCCTCTCAATTACATGATCCTTGTTGAGAAAGGATCTGTAGTTGTTAACATAAATAAAAATAAATAAAATCCTTCGATCCCTAAAAAGAAAATTGTAATGTTTTTTAATGGAAAACGATCTTCGTGTTTTCTTGGTGATCACCGTTTGCTTGTCGATCCATCATTGTCGCAACCTGCTCCTTTTTAAGTCTATTGATGCCAATGGCCCACTCAATCAGATCTGTTGCGATATCTTCCAAAAGATTTTGATCGTACAATTTGACAAAGCCGATTAGGTCACAAGGCTTGGATGATTGCAACTAGATGAAGATGGTGAGATCATAGGGTTCGGACGATTGGATAGATGGGAGGATTGATTTTATCAAATCATAAAATAACAGTGATTTGTAGACTCTGATACTATCAAGACTTTCAAATAAACTTTACTGAAGATAAAATCACAGTAATTGAGTTTTATGAATGGTCATGAGTTGGGTCCAGTAAATGTATTAGGAAAGAATTGAACCCATGACATCTAGAAAAATGTCACTCCTTACTACCACTTACAGTAATGAAATTTCATAAACAAACCTCACTTAGTAATATATAAAATGGATATAAAATGCAAACATGCAGGCTGGCAGGTTAGACACACTCTAAACCCAAACCTGCCCTGAACCCAACTCGAGTTAGCATATGGACAACCATAACCGACCCAAACCCTGCCAACACACTACCGAACACACACCAATAAGAGCGGGTTGGGATGGGTCCCCATTTAAAACCAACCCATTGCCATCCCGAATCTAAAGGGGTCACATCCAGAAATTACAGCAAGCAAATGAAATAACCATATGTCCTGATGGAGTCTCACACTCTCACCTATCAAAAGTGAACCATTTGTATTTTGTGGAATGTTGGCAATTTGCAGCACTAACTAGCAATAAAAGGTTACTGATAAAATGGTTACAATCACCCCATGTGCCAAACGCTAGGGACATGGACTTACAAGGAAGAATTCAGTGGATGCTATAGAGATTAGACAACCATGACCATTACAATGGATATAGAGGAGATGGAACACAAGGAAACCATGCAAGAAGAAAGAAATGTCTACGACAAGTTCATAAGCTATGGAAAGAAGGAACAGGTACAGCTGTCCATGCAAGTAGCATATTTTTCTTTGATCTTTGAGCATACGAGAAATGATTGAGGTGATGAGAACAGAACAATGTTCCCAAGGCATTTAATCATATTTATCAATTTTAGACATTTGAACTACAAACAAATGGCCTATTTGTCTGAATCGAATTGAATGCACAGGAATTCATTATCAAATTAGCTCTAACAAAGGATTGTAAAAGAGGTAAGGCATGAAGAATATGAGGTAGAGAAGTAGATGGGACCCTAATCTTCCTGAGATTTGAATTACAAGGCTGATGGTTGGGGTATTCATTTCCCATCTCTCCTCGCTTCATTTTCTATTAAAGGGGAGATCAGTTGATACTCCTTTTTGGTATTCACCTTTCCTTCTATATTTTTAACCACTCATAAAAATGCTATTCCTAAAATTCCTAGGGACTCAATTACATGAAACAAATCATGCCCCCTGAATATTTAGAATGCGACTAACCTTAAAGCATCGTCGGACTAAGTATTGTGTCGTCATACCCTTAAGCATAACAGATGCTGCAACTATCGGATCAATTGAGGGTGGAACAGGCACTGCAACACTTGCAGGAAGGATCTGTTCTTCAGTGTAAGAACCCAATGGATTGCCAGCATAAGCAACGACATCTCCCACTGTCCTGCCAGTCAATCCAGGACCGACAGCTGTCACCACTCCAACTGCCTCATTACCTGCAAATGAAAGACCATGGCATTTGAAAGTAGATTTATCGAAAGAGAAAAGTTTTTGGTTATACCACAAAGCAGAACTTAGCTAGATAAATCTTTCCAAAAATCAAAATGAGAGCGTTGGGCTGTGGAGCCAACATTTGTTTAGCACGCAGACAAAATGTCAGATAGAGCGTATCCTTTCCAACATGGAGAGTCCTAGTTGCATAGTTGGACACACTGTAATAATAAGGCAAGGTAAAATGAAGAAATCCCTGTTATCATTTCAACAAATAACACCAACTTTTAAATGGTATTGTCTAAACCGCCATGAGTAATAAATGCACAAACTGACTAGATGGGGTAGTGGATGGCGTGATCAACGCCACCTGCAATGTCCTTGAATCCACAAGGAACAAGAGTTCTTCGAAGTAGTGGTTTGATAAAGAAACATATACTAAAAATACCCATATACAGACCTTCTCTCTCTCTCTCTCTCTCTCTCTCTCTCAATATATATAAATGAGTGCACTGCGACGTGGGCCCCCCACCTGGGATTGGGACTAAGGGGGATTGAAAGATATCTCTGCGCCCTTCCTCTTTGCAAAAAAATGAGCCCCATCCCACCTCTGCATCATATTCATTTGGACCCCACAATTTTAACAGTGTACAATCCATTGGAATTGGTGTGCAACCAATCCAATGCTCCAATCCATTTGGATTGGGCCAAAAATTGGTGCACATGTGCAATTCAGGCAAACCCAAACCACCCCCCCCCCCCCCCCCCCCCCCCCCCCCCCCCCCGGTGTGAGGTCCATTTGGATTGACCATCCAGCGGGCCCCACCGCCGATGCGCACCTGATAACCACTGTATATATATACATATATATATATATAGAGAGAGAGAGAGAGAGGGACATTCATGTGCTTCCATCTCTCACCATATGATGAGGGACAAACTTGATAGGGCCCCTCTAAAGCCCCATTAATCATGGGACTTGGGGGATGGAAATAGACATCTTGGATGATCCATATATCAAGTTTGGGTTTAATCTTAAGCTTCTAGCCCCTTCATTTGTAGCCCACAAATTTAACAATTTTATATGAAAGAAAAAAAATTTTGGCCCTCAATCCAACTGTCTAATCCATTTGGATTAGTGAAAACTCTGTGGATCCATTGTAATTTAGGAGTCCCATGCATGTGGATGGTTCAAATGGATCATAAAGTCGGTTCCATTATGTTGTCCCTTGCAGGCCTTGCCATAATATGGTGACGGATAAATGCGGCGGAAGACTATTTCACACACACATACACACACGGGTATATATGAGGAGAGCTAGAAAACTCTAGGGGAGTTTTATTTTTTATACATAAAATACCCATCCCAGTTGAGCTTACTATGGTGTATGAAAACCATGGAATATTGCTGAATAGAATAATCAAGATGCGATCTACCGATGAGGAAACTTTCAACTCCATTAGACTATCCTAACCCACAGATCCATTGCCCCAAAGGTTAATGGTTTTAAAGACATCACTTTCTTGTGAGTTGTAATTTCAATCCAACGGTAACTAAAAGTTAGATGAGTTCAAATTTGGGCTTTATACCAACTCATGAGAGAAAGGAGGGGGGGGGGGGGGGGGGGGGGGGGGGGGGTGTTGTGGTTCGCGTAGTATATATGAAATGATTGGATTGGCTCAAAGGGGGCTCCACACCCTAAAAACACGAGGGAGCAAAAAGAGGAGTTTTTAAAATGGGGAGTAGGAGCTTTTGAGAATTTCTCATATATATATAGGGGTGGTCAAACCTCAACTTGAGTTGAGGATAAGCTCGCTTGCTCCACAAGGGACCACATGGAGATGGGGATGGAGGGGATTTGAAGGTGTCCCTGGGCCCTCCTCTTTGCCTCCTCTCTGCAAGAAATCTGCCCATCCCTAATCTCTGTCATTTGCATTTGGGCCCTGACATGAACAATAGAAAGTGGGAAAAATGGAGTGGAGTCTTAGTTCTCCCCTGATCTCCTTTGTTTACTATGTATTTGGTAACTACAATCCACATAATAAGGGAGCACTACAACTGATCAAACTTCGTCTAACCTTACATAATAGTTACATGTATGGTGCTCTAATGTACATTTAAATTACAGTAGTATTCCCCCAAGGTAATATGCCCTTTCACAAGCGCAATTAATTCCTTGGTAATTAATTTTTTGGTGTATTTCATCAGAGTGAGTAAAATCCTATGTGTGGAATGTGCCACCCCCAACCCAAGAAAATAGGTCCTTGGGCCAACATCTTTCATCTTAAACTGTGACTTAAAAGTTGGTTGTAATTGTCGAATCCCAAGACCATCATCTCCAGAGATGAGAATATCATCTACATACACCAACATGAGAGTAATACCAGTTGGTGATCTTCGAAAAAATAGAGAATGGTCCAAGGAACTCTGTTTGAATCTAGACCTAGTGACAATAGTGTGGAATTTTTCAAACCATGCAAGCAATGCCTGTTTAAGACCATAGAGGGGTCTATGTAGCCGGCATACATGGGAGTTAGGGTTATCCAGACCCTCAGTAGGTCGCATATAAATTGATTCTTTCAGATCACCATGCAGAAAGGTGTTTTCAACGTCCATTTGGAGATTTGACCATTACTGAATAACTGCAATTGCAATAAGTATCCGCACTGTCATCATTTTAGCTACTGATGCAAATATTTCCTCATAATCTAATCCATATTCCTGATTATTCCCCAGTGCCACAAGTTTTGCTTTATAGTGATCACGCGACCCATCTGATTTGAGTTTCACCATATAAACCCATCTACAGCCAATAGGAGTGATGCCAGGGGGACATGAAACAAGATCCCGTGCATGATTATCTAATAGTGCTTGTAACTCTTCTTGTATTGTGTTCTTCCAACAATCATAAAGAATAGCTTGTTTATAAGAACAAGGAATAGAGATTGATTGGAGATTAGAGAAAAGAGAGGCATAACTTTCTAGAGAAAACCCATATCTTTCTAGTGGGCGAGAGACACTGGTCAAGCAACAAAGAGAAGTTGTAGAATCAACATTGACTGGAGCAGGGCTAGGAGCCATCTCTGGGGGTTAGGAATAGGCGTAACTGTCTTTGCTCTTCGTTGGTAGACAATGTTCTGAGCAATTTTGTCAGGCAATGATGGTTCTAAAATTGGAGCAAATATGGGCATAAATGAGATAGAAGATGAGGAGGTGGGAAGTAAGGAATGAAAATAAGGTTCATGATCAACAAAAGCAACATTACAATATACATGAGTTCTATTATTTGTATTGTCATAACAAACAAATCCCTTCTGTGTATCTCCATAACCAAGAAAAACACATTTTTTTGTTTGAGAAGACAATTTTGTACGATCATGTGGAGGAAGAAGAACATAACAAGTGCACCCAATAGTATGTAACATAGTGTAATTAGGATGAGAATTAAACAGACAAAATTATGGGGATCGATTATTCAAAACTGATGTGAACTGTCGATTAATTAAGTACACAGATGTATAAACCGCATCAGCCCAAAATTGTGGTGGGAAAAAGTAATAAATAAGAAGTGCTTGGACAGTGGAGAGAATATGTTGGTTTTTACATTTAGCGACTCCATTTTGTTGATGAGTGTAAGCGCAAGAACGTTGAGATTCAATTCCTTTTTCTTTTAAATATGATTGAAATTGAGCAGATACATATTCTCCCCCTAAATCGGAGTGCAATGTTTTGATTCATATGGAAAACTTATTTTCAATAAGGGCATGAAATTCTTTAAAGATGAGTAAACGTCAATCTGTGTATTAAAGAAACAGACCCAATTACAATGAGTGAAGTCATCAATAAACGTTATAAAATACTTATATCCATGACGAGAAACTACTGGGGCAGGACTGAAGCAGCACAACGAAAAAGAATAGCCAACGGGCTAATCTCCAAGCCAAAAGGCTTAAGGATAAAATGTCTTGGTGCCTCACCAAAGACAAACAAAACTCTCTCAATTGAGAACTAAACTAAAATTCTTAATCAATATCAATGTCTGTGTGTCCCATGAGGAGGAATTATAGCTTTATTTATAACTAAGATATTTCTAACTAAGGAAACAATTAACTCAAATCAAATAAGAAGTCCTAAACCAAACATGATTGGACTTTCCAAATATTAAAGAATCCTAGATAATTAAGAAAGCAACTACTAATAATAGGATCTACTCTACTATATTGGGCCTTATTATCTTCGGCCTATGGGTATAGACTTTCCTATGGGACCCATTAGTATGGCCTGCATCAACTCTGCCTGGCTTCGAAAAACTCGACTCCGGCGAATTGCTAACTTGGTACTGCTCATATAAATCTGGATTGATCCGTTGAAAATCTGTAGCCGTAATCCATGTAACTTCGGATAATGGTTTGCCTTTTCACTTGATAAGGAACTTGTGAAATCCACCATTCTTGGTTGAAATGATTTGATCATCAAAAACGTCTTCAATTTCGTCTAGAGGAAATTGATGGAGAGGGATGCGATGAGTTTGTTCTCAAAAGATTCATCAATGTGATGCCCATGATAAAATGATAAATCTTCAACATTAAAGGTAGAACTGATATTCATGTTTGAAGGAAGGTCGAGAACATACGCATTGGTGCTGATTTTCTTCAGAATTTTGAAAGGACTTGCACTTCGTGGATGTAGCTTTTTGTATTTACCTGCAAGAAACCGTTTGGGCTTTAAATGAACCATTACCATATTGCCTGCGGCAAACTCAAAATGGTGTTTGTGAGAATCCGTGTGCCTCTTATATGCTTCATTACTCATAGCAATTTGCCGGCAAACTTCATCATGAACGTCCATCATATGTTGTGCAAACTGTTCAGCTTCCTCACTTGACCTAGAGTGAATTGATAACGGGCTTAAGTCAAGAAGAAGACGTGGCTTGACACCAATGACAACTTCAAATGGTGATTTCCCTCTTGTTTTGTTAACAGAATTATTGTAAGCGAACTCTGCCATAGGTAAAAAAAGATCCTATGAAGCAACATGTTCTCCGATATGACATCGCAAAAGGTTTCCCAAACTACGATTAACGACCTTTGTCTGGCCATCAGTTTGCAGATGATATGCACTTGAGTATTAGAGTTTTGTGCGCATCATGTGCTATAAAGTCTTCCGGAAGAAACTCATGAATTTTGTATCTCTATTAGATATTATTGTCTTAGGAAGGCCATGTAGACGAACCTCTTTAAAGAAAAGAGTTGCAATTTTCTTGGCATCTGCTGTGTGAGAACAAGGGATAAAATGTGCTATTTTTGAGAAACGATCCACAACAACAAATATAGAATCTACCTTTTTCACTGTTTTTGGTAAATCCAATACAAAGTCCATGCTCAAATCTTGCCAAGGCGTATGTGGAATATGAAGGGGTTCATACAAACCTGTATCCTTCTTTTGACCTTTTGCAAGTTGATATACTCTGCATAATTCACAAATTCGGGCAACATCTATTTTTAAGCATGGCCAAAAGAAACGGTCTTTCACAATAGCCAATGTTTTATCATGCCCAAAATGTCCACTACATCCGCCACCATGTAATTCATGTATCATAAACATATGGATAAATGTAGCTGGCAAACATAACTGATTTCCACGAAACAGATATCCACCATGAATGGAAAATTTTGGATGTTCAGAGAACTCACCATTCAAAAGATCTGTATAAATGCGTCAAAAGTCATGATCAGCAGCGTATTCTTTGCGTATTTCTTCAAAGCCGGGAACATTGACGGAAATTGTCGTAAGAATGTGAGTTCAACGACTCAAAGCGTCTGCAACTTTATTTTCCTTGCCAGATTTATGACGCAAAACAAAAAAAGTGAATTCTTGTAAGTATGCCCTCCATTTGACACAATTGACGCTCAACTTCTTTTGAAAAGTCAAATGTTACAAGGCTTCATAGTCAGAGTATAAGACAAACTCCTTCCCGATAAGATAATGACGCCAATAACAAAGAGCTTGAACCACTACATAATATTCCAGATCATAAACCGTATATTTCTTACAGGAGTCATTTAACTTCTCACTAAAATAAGCAATTGGATGACCATCTTGACTCAAGACTCCGCCAAGACCGACATGGGAAGCATCACAACTAACTTCCAAGACCTTGTCAAAGTCTGGAAGTTTTAAAACCAGTGCTTTAGTCATTTTCAGCTTAATCTGTTCAAATGCTCGAGAAGCGGCATTGGTCCAAGTGAACTCTCCTTTTTTCATGCAATCAGTTATAGGCACCATGATGGTACTGAAATTACAAATGAACCTCCGATAAAAGATAGCCAATCCATGAAAGCTGTGTACCTCATGTATGGAAGTAGGAATGGGCCAATCAATGATCGCTTTGATTTTATCTAGATCAGATTCAACTCTTTGGGCCGAAACAACAAAGCCCAAAAATATGACTTTGGAATTCAAAAATATATACTTCTTTAAATTAATGTAAAACTTTTCTTTTCGAAGTGCACGCAAGACATACCTCAGATGGTCGAGATGAGCTTCTTTTGATTTGCTGAAGATCAAGATATTATCAAAATATACCACAACAAACTTGCCAAGAAAAGGCCATAGAAGCTGAGTCATTACTCTCATAAAAGTGCTGGGAGTATTAGATAAACCAAACGACATAACCAATCATTCATATAATCCATCTTTAGTATTAATGCCCTCTTCCATTCATTTCCAGGCCGAATACGGAGTTAGTGATATCCACTCCTAAGATCAGTCTTAGAGAAGACAGAGGATCCGGACATTATATCAAGCATGTCATCCACTTGAGAAATCGAAAACCGATATTTGATGGTAATCTTGTTAATGGCTCGGCTATCGACACATATTCGCCAAGAACCATCTTTCTTTGGTATTAAGAGGACTGAAACTACACAAGGACTCATGCTTTCTCAAACATAACCTTTCTTGAATAAGTTTTCAACCTGTCTTCGCAATTCGGCATGCTCAGCAACGCTCATGCGACAAGTAGGCAAATTAGGAATGGTAGACCCGAGGACTAAATCAATGGCATACTGTATGTCCTGCATAGGAGGTAGTTCATTAGGAAGCTCTACTGGAATTAAATCTTGAAAATCATGGAACAATGACTTGATTTCTTGTGGTGTAAAATCCTGTTGTTTATCATTGGTCTCTTGGGCTTCTTTTGGAACAAGAGCATAAATAACTCCTTTGTCTTTGCTTTCCATTTTAAACTTTCTCATAGATAGAACACGAGGGTTTGATGGGGTGGTAAAAACTGCTGAAGAGGATGTTAATGGAGGCAATGGAAGGAGATTCACCACTTGTCCCTTCCACTTAAAAGAATGTATGTGCATTTTTTGATCAGTATATACCTCTCGATCATATAGCCAGAGTCGGCCAAGTAGAATGTGAGCAATATTCAGGGGGAATGATATTACACCATATGTCATCTTCATATATGCCAATTTTAAAATGAACCAAGCAGCGATGGGTCATCGAGATTGAATGATCATCTACCCAAGCAACCTTGTAAGGCTTTGGGTACTTTTCAATAGGAAAATTGAGCTTAGTGATCACTTCTTGTGAAGCAACATTCATTGCACTTCCACTATCAATAATTAAATTATATAGCTTACCTTTGCATCTCATGTGTATCCTGAAGATTAAAGTACGTCGCCAATCGGCTTCTTCTTGCTCATTGATGAGGAGAAGTCTGCGTATAATAAAGACAAGACCACCTTCTACTGCACTGGTGACGGCGTGAGGAGGAGGATTAGATTGAGCTTCTTGCTGTGGATTCAGCTAAGCTTCTGATTGGACGTGGTCAAGAGGAGGCTTCATCTCAAGATGTTCATCATATTCTTCTGACAAATAAGGATCTTCATCACAATAATAAAGATTGCGAGCCTGAGAGCATTCATTAGCAAAGTGCCCTTGTTGACTACATCGGTAACAACCATCAGACTGTTGATTCTATTGAGTTCCATGACTCCGCATATCTTGCTCTTGTGGCACTGTCCCCCTTTGATTTTTGAGCAAAAGGACAATGATTGGGGTGGTTGTGCTGTTATTTTGGAGGTGGACGATAACCCGTTGGTGGAGCATGGTTATATTGAAAATTATTCTAAGTTGGTAGAATACGATTATTATTGTGAAAGGCGGGAGCTCAACGAGTCGTTGACTCCCTAGCTTGAGTGCCAAAGCGTCTCAAAGTAAATAACCACAATTTTAGCTCAACCCGTTTTGCCTTATTATAAATGTCATCAATAGTTTCAAAGTCATGCATAAGTACTTCACATCTAATTTCTTCACACAAACTAGTTCTGTACTGGTTGACTAGCGTGAAATCATCATCTTGAATTTTACACCGAATAACATAATCATTGAATTTCTTTGTGTACTCATCCAGTGATAATGTGCCTTGCTTGAACACAAAATATTCTTACTGAAGACTTAAATAATTAGAGGGTAGATATTTACCTTCAAGCTTTTTACGCATATCACCCCACTTGGTAATAACAGAGCGTCCCATGACAAGATTGTTGTGCTCAACGCTGTGCCACTAAATGCGTGCTAAACCTTTAAATTTGATCTCGACCAAAGCAACACGTTGCACATCATCCATATGATACCGAGAGAAACAATCTTTAAGGGAATTGAGCCAGTCAATAAAAGCCTTTGAATTGAGACGACGGGAGAAATCAACAATATCAATTTTAACTCGCTTTGTGATATCATCAAATCTTGGTGCGACAAGTGTGTCTGCAGGATCTTTCTCAGTAAAAGACGCTGAATGAAATCATGGATAGATTCTCGAGAGCCTATTTTTGTTGGTCGGGCGGAAATTTGTTGGTTTCCAGCATTAGAGGATGTTTTTATAGCAGGAGGCCTTTGTGAACTTCAGGACATGACTTCTAACGCATGTAAACTTTCAGAAAGCTTCATTATCAAAGCATTACGTTGGTGATTAGAGAATTTTCCCCGATATGATATATATATTTTTTTTAGAAGTACTGTGGATCAGGCCTTAACCTAAATTGGAGTCCAACAAGTGAAGAGCCTAGCAAGTGAGCGTGGTTGCAGTCACGTGTAAGTGGTCCTTGAGATTCTTGCGTCAACAGGAAACAAAAAGGTTGGAAACCCTTTTTTGTTTTTTTGTTTTGTCTACTGGTTGGAATCTATGGGAGGAGGGGAAATACCAGGGCAAAGGTGTTGCGGTTGGGTTGACGCCAATGCTAGGTTGGACATGCTCAGCGATGACACAGGCGCTATTGGTGCACGATAGACGCGCACCTTTCTCCATCTTCTCTGTTCACCCTTTTTTTTTCCTCTGTTTTCAGGGATGTCGCAAGGATGGGTCGATAGAAAGGGAGATGAGTGTGCTAGGGTTCGGTTGGTTTGTGGTGGTTCGATGGGAGGGTATGGCGAAGGTAGAAGAGTCGTTTGGATGTGGAGGCATTGGAGTGGGCCGGGAGAAGGGGTTTCCAGTGTTAGGGTTCCGGATGGCCGAGATTGGGGTTATGGGGTGTTAGGGAGGTGTTTGGTGGCGTGGTGGTCATCTGGGAAAAGGTTTGGGGTTGTGGAAGGGGATCTATCGAGGAGTTTGGCATTAGGTGGTGATGGGGGAGAGGACTAGGGTTTCGATAAGGTTGTTTTATGGTGAAGAAATGGGGTTGCAATGGAGACGAGATAAGGGGTATAGGGTTTCGATGACTCTGTACTTTTCGGAAAAGGGAGGTGGGTTCAAATTATAGGGCGAGGGTTTTGGGTTTTAGGTTGTCGTACAGATGGGCTGTGGCTAATAGGAATGAAGAGGAACGAAGATGAGGATGATGGCGAGATGGCGATGAACGATGATAATATACTGGTGAAACGAGATGGGATACTTTACCTCGAATCGGCAAATAGTCCGGAAGGCGATTCAAAAGTAGATCTCTACTTTGATACTAATTGAAGCAACACAGGGAAGAAGAATAACCAACGCGCTAATCTCCAAGCCAAAAGGGTTAAGGATAGAATGTTTTGGTGCCTCACCAAAGACAAGCAAAACTCTCTCAACTGAGAACCAAACTTAAATTATTATTCAATATCAATGTATGTGTATCCCATGAAGAGGGATTACATTTTTGTATATAACTAAGATATTTCTAACTAAGGAAACAATTAATTCAAATCAAATAAGAAGTCCTAAACCAAACATGACTGGACTTTCCAAATATTAAAGAATCCTAGATAATTAAGAAAGCAATTAAAGTAACTACTAATAATAGGATCTACTCTACTCTACCGGGCCTTATTGGTCTTGGGCCTGCTGGTATAGACTTTCAGACGAGACCCATTAGTATGGCCTATATCAAGGACCCCATACATCAGTATGCACTAGATCAAAACAAGCATGTGAAATGGTATCACTAATTGGAAAAGGGAGAGTTTTGACTTTAGCCATACAACAAACAACTCCCACAAATAGCATTATGAGGTGAAAAGGAATATTTATTTTCAGTTACACCAGAGTTTCTGGAGTAAGAGAGGTATTGGAAGTACTGTTGGAGGAAGTAGGGGTATTGATTGGTGCTTATGGGTGGTGTCATGCATCGATGGTTTTACCAGCGGCTACAATGTTTGTGAGGTGGGGTCGGGGGTTTCCATATCTTCAAAAAAAAAAAAAAAAAAAGCAGGGATACTGGCATTGACTTGATAGGCCTGTGCTGTCTGATTCTAGGGATGCTTCCTGCACTCAGATATCACATATCTAGGCTTTTTATAGTAGTTGCATATTTTCCCATTTTTGCATGTATTAGCAAAATGGCCAAATTCTTTGCACTGGAAACCCTGGATTATGGTAACATCTTTCTTATCTTTGGCAACAAAGGCTGTGATATTGGGATCAGCAAAAGTAGTGGATTGTTGGAGATCCACAATGCTTGTGACTTGCAACGTTGTTCCTCCCTAAGGAGCTCTTCTAGATACATATCCAATGTGGGTAATAGGGTCCGATTTAACAGACCAACCCAAATGGGCTCATATTCTCTTCTCGACTTCATCAAAAGTGATTAAGTTGAGTAGTTTGATGTAACTTTTGAACAACATTTAGCGATGCTTCAGGCACCATAGCATAAACCAAGGAGTCATATTCAATCCATAAAGACATAAAACCAGAATAATAGTCTTGAATTTGTTTGTCCCCTTCATTGTATTCAGCAATTTCATACTCCAACTGAAATTGACAGGCCATATTTTCTTGAGTATATAGTCACCGTAAATACTGTCACATCTCAGAAGCAGTTTGATAGGGACAGAGATTTTCATGCAATGGATGGTTCCACAGAACTCAACATCCAGCTTATGACCTAAGCATTTTTTGTAGTCCATTTGGCCAAGTCATCGGCCTTATCACAGGACGGTTTCTGTGTAGTTCCATCAATAAAACCCCAAAGTTTTTTTCCTTGAATAAAATTTCAGAACTGGAATTCCCATAGAAAATAATTTTTCCCAGCTAATTGTACTGCTAGAGGTTCTCTTTTAGCCATCTCCGTGATTCAGCAGAGATATAGAAGAACAGAAGCTGAAAAAACAGGCAAATTGTGGCTGCCAACAGACTACAGAATCCTTATCTGAAACCAAATTAAAAAAACAGTCCGATGCCCTATTGCAGAATGTCTCAGAAGTGATTTAAATTAGCATGCAAAAATTCTGAGAGAGTCAAAAACACCACAATCTCTAAATAATCAGGTGAACTTGTAACTGGAGTTCACTAACCTGGAATGCATCACCACAGAAGATTACATGATCCGATGATAAGGCGTATCGTGCTGAACTAGACCCAAGCTAGTGCTCACTGCACAGCAGGACAAAACAATGTGCACTTCCCGCAATCGGGATCTCCTACCACTACCTTGTAACTTGACGCACGAGACTATTGCTGGGAAAAAAATGCAGCCCTAAGTTATTGTGGTCTCTGATACCATGACATGAACAATAGAACGTGAGAAAAATGGAGTGGAGTCTTAGTTCTCCCCTGATATCCCTTATATACTATGTATTTGGTAATTACAATCCTCATACCGAGGGAGTAATACAACTGCTCAGACTTGGTCTAATCTTATTTGATAATTACATGTATGGTTCTCTAATTTACATTTAAATTACAGTAGTATTCCCCCAAGATACAATGCCCTTTCATACGCGCTATTTTAATGGTGTACAATCTATTCGGATGGGTGTGCAGTCGATCCAACGGTCTAGTCAAATCAGATGGGGCCTACATTTAGTGGATCAGTGGAATTCAAGGGGGGCCCCTGTGTGTGGTCCATTTGGATGGACCAAAGGTGGGCCCCACATGCTCAAGCAGACGGGATTTCTCCCATTAGCTCGAGTTGAGGAGAACCCCAACCATATATATAAGTCATCCAATGCGTGACTTGCACACTAGATGACTATGCACATAATGCGGAACGGAATGAAGACGCGGGGCGGGCAAGATAGAAAATGGAAATAAAGGGAAAAATTGGGCTCTCACCAAACTCCACTCGCAGGAGGCATTAAAAATTGGGCTCACACCAAACTCCAATTGTAGGAGGCATTAGAGATTTCGAAGAGAACTCAAAGAAACTTAGGGAAAATTCCAAAACTTTTCATTAATCATTCATAACTATTGAGCCAAAGAGGCTTTACAATGCTTAAATAGATAAAAGACTAACCCTAAGACTAATTAAGACCATCCAATCACATTGATGGCCGAGATTAAAACATCATTAAAACATCTTATTAAAACAACTTAAAGCAAATAAAACCCTAAATAAACTAGGATAGGTGGGCTAGGCCCAAAGACGGGTCGACCAACGGGGGACCATGGGTCTGTCCTGCATCAATTCTCCTCTGCTTGGAGAAAACTCGACCTCGAGTTTTGGTAAAAGTCCTCCAGAGTCAAATATCAAGCGTACAAATCTTCGATGTGCTTGTTGATCTGCAACCTCTTGGCATGCTTTGGAAGCTGTAATCAATCTTTTCATCCAGATAGAAAGGAACTGAAGGTATGGTTTCTGCTGATGTTTGACTTCAACATTGATGTGTGATTTGACCGTTAGATGTAGCAATTGTTGGTATGGAAGCAGTAGATCATAGTCTTCTATTGTCAACAGTTTATCCCCAAAAATAAAATCCATGTGAGGGATATCAATGAGTTGCACAAGGTTTTCAACACTGGCTTTTTCTTCGGTGGAGACAGGCTTTTCTAAATATGATTGTACAGTCATATCCATTGGAGCTTCAGGTTGATTGCTATCCATATTCAAGTCTTCAAATTTATTTATTGCTGTCATTTGTTGATCATCATTTGCAACCTTCAAAACAAGAACCTGTTCGAGTGATGATGTATTTTGCTCTTTAGGAAGTGGACTTATGATCAGATCCACGAGATGATGAGACTCTTTGTTGTTTTCTTCACTATGGATTACTTCTTGTTCCTCCTGCACTGCTTGATCAACACTGTCTGAATTGATCATGGAATCATTTCTTTCTTGCTTTTGTTTCGCAATATCAGCCTGAATATTTCCACAGGTGGCTCCAAAATCTTGGATTTTTCCTCTTGTAACTTAGCTTTCCGGAGGCGATAGCGTTTTATCAAACATTTAACATGAATCGCTTCCCAAAATGCTTCATACATATCTTTACACTCCTTTTGCATATTTTTTCGTATGCTTGGTCTCAAACCTTCAACAAAGATTGTAACATAATGTTCATCACTCTCATTTAGTCCACACAATGCTTGTAGTTTTGAAAATTCAACACCGTATTCAAGAACTGATAACTTCTTACCTTGTCTCAAATTTAGAAATTGATCAAAGTAGGCTTTATTATCAGTATACCATTGTCCATAATTAAATGAATATGCCACTTTAAGTACAGCACGGTGAATTATCAACATTAGCTCTTCTTGCGATTCCATATGGAAGACTTTCTAGAATAATGCACTTTAAAAAAAAAATAAAACAATCTGACCTGTTGAGTAGATCTCTTCAAAACAAGTGCACAGGATCAAACATATCTAAAATCGAAGTCTGAATGGGAGAAGTTTTGTGACTTAAAGATGGATGGCTAAAACCGAAGTCACAACGGGTCCTTGATTGATGAGATTTGCCTCAATACCTACACCATGTTGTAGATCTTGTCACCATGAGCATGCAGGTTGAAACGGATCTGAAATCGAAGTCCGAATGGTCCCGAAATTGTAAACACAAGTTTCGGCCGTCCAATTTGGTCAACCGATTGGATTTGATGGCATCACCGCTGACTGCTGGCTTTTGGACTATGCTGCAGAACTAGGTTGGTTTCACCTAATCAGAACCTGACCTAAGTTGAACTGGGTGGCTTCTTTTGGATCGAATCAGCTTGACTCTTTTTTTTTTTTATTGCTGTGGCTGGATTGGGTCGAATCTGACCCGACTTGAGCCACTCAAATTAAGGAACGAGGCTCTCCAACTGGGTCAACTCTGATGCTGTTATGGATTCGGACTTCAAATGGTTCAGGTTGGCTCAAATTTACTTGACTTGAATCATCTCTCTCTCTCGTCCTCCGTGCACAAAAGAAAAGAAAAGAAGTTTGAAAGCTCCTTCGACTCACTCATTGATGCTTCGTCTCAATAAGAAAGAGATGGGCAATGGAGTTGAGATGTGGAGATGGCCCTGGCGACGGCATGTGGTAGGCGATGGCGACGGCGGTGGAAGTGGCAGACTGTGATGGTGCGGTTGTTGCTGCTGGCAGTGGACGACGAAGCACACGGCGAGCGGTGATGCTGATGTAGCCGACAATCGCCTATAACGTGAGGACACTAGCTAACGGAGAAAGCTGCAGACGGTGCAGGTACGCTCGTCCTCTGATCTCTTCTTTCTTCCTCTTTCTATTTTTTTTAGCCCGACTGGGGTCGAGACGGATGGTGGTAGTCTCAGACTGGTAGGGAGATCGCCAAAAGGGCTTGGCTTGCTTTCAAAAAGGGCTTGGGGGTTTGGCGATTTGAAGAAGTGGATGGGTTTGTCAAAGGGGATTTGATATGAGGACTTCAATCGGGAAAGGATGCGATGCGGTTTAGGGTGTCGGGATTAGGGCAAATGGGTTCTTGAGTTGTCTACGGGCGATGTTGGTAAGAGTTGGGTTTGGCAGTATTCGATCTGGGGTCGTTAGGGTTTAGAGATGTTGGGGCTTTTGGCAGATTTGGGGTTTTGGAGACGCAAATCTGAGGCTTGTGGTGGAGAAAGGGATTTGGCTGGGGCACCAGATTTGGGTTGGGTTGTATGGATCCGTGAAGCAAGAGGGTTTCGTTGCCGTGGATGGATTTTAGGATTCGGCTGGGGATTACGATGGGCGGTAGAAGTGGTTTGTGGGAAGGATGCTGGATCTCGGGATGGAGGATCTGAGAGTCAATGATGACTGTGGAGAATCAAATCCGAAGTTGGATCGATCTTCGGCTCTGATACCAAATAATGCGGAATGGAATGGAGACGCGGGGCGGGCAAGGTAGAAAATGGAAATAGAGGGGAAAATTGGGCTCTCACCAAACTCTACTCGCAGGAGGCGTTAGAAATTGGGCTCACATCAAACTCCAATTACATGTGGCATTAGAAATTTCGAGGAGAACTCGAAGAAACTTGGGGAAAATCCCAAAACTTTTCATTAATCATTCATAACTATTGAGCCAAAGAGGCTTTACAATGCTTAAATAGATAAAAGACTAACCCTAAGACTAATCAAGACCATCCAATCACATTAATGGCCGAGATTAAAATATCATTAAAACATCTTATTAAAACAACTTAAAGCAAATAAAACCCTAAATAAACTAGGATAGGTGGGCTAGGCCCAAAGACGGGTCGACCCACGGGGGACCATGGGTCTGTCCTGCATCAGCACACCTCGATGTGGGGCCCACACGGAATTGGGACTGGGCGGAAATCAAAATATCTCCCTGGGCCCCTCTTTTCTACAAAAAAAATTAGCCCCAAACCAATCCATTTGGGGCCCACAAGTTTAATACTGTACAATTCATTCAGATTAATGTATAGTCGATCCAACAGTCAAGTTCATTAGGATAGATGCAAACCAAGGGAACGTGTGAAATTTGCAAGTGGGAAGGGGGGTATATGTGTGTGTGACCCAATAAAATGGGCCCTATTATGGGTGCACAAAGTGCACACGTTGTGCACAGGATAATTTATATATATATATATAGAGAGAGAGAGAGAGAGAGCACTAACACATGACTATTAAAACTGTTAAGCAGTACAGCACTAACACACAACTATTGTAATTGCTAAGCACTACAACACTTAAGACACAACTGTTGCAATTGCAAATGGGAGTGACACATGACTCTTATCAATGCTGAACGCACAAACTGCCAATGGGGAGTGGGGTGATTGTTCACACAGGCTCTACTAAGAAGACTGGATCTTCTTGTATGATTTGTTTTGATCGAAGCAGTCCATCAGACCATTGGCAATCCATTCTACATCACCAGAACAAAAGCTTTACGACCCAATATATGTAAAAAACCAATGGCCATTTGGTTGGGTTTAGGATTTTGGCCAAAGCCGAAAGTCTTGAAGAATATCCATCATTGTTTGAAGTTAAACTGACTAAAATGACTTCTTTCATTGATTTTACAGAAATTTGATAGTCTCACTGAACAAGAAATGATACAAATGGATATAATCATTAGATGATAGATGCTCTATTTCCTTTATGTTTGGAGCAAACAAAAGAGAGAATATTTCACCTGGTGTGAAAGGCAATGTTGACTTATAAACACCTTTTCGGAAATACACATCGATGAAGTTGAGCCCAACTGCTTTGTTTTTTACACGGATCTCTCCCTCCTTTGGCTCTCCTACTTCCACATCCTCCCACTTCAGGACCTACATTTCCAGATTTTTGGTTGAAATGGAGGAAGAGCATCAACCTTAAATAAAAATATCAATAAGAAAATCTAACAAAACAGACCAATGATCATCAGCACAAGAAGATGAAATCATAAGCAGTTCAAACTTTTAAGTCAAATCAAACAGTCCCCCATGAATTGGAATGGACCCAATTAATCTAAATACTAACTTAAAACCATGGTCTAAACTCTTCATTCGTCAAGGAGAATTTATCCATGTAAAAAAAAAAAAATTGCATTCAAATCTGATCCTCCCCAATGAACTGGAATGGATCCATTGGATTAAATCCTGCAGTAAAACCATTCTCCATTCGACTCAAATCCTCCCCCATGAATAGGAATACCCTCATTGGATTGAGTTCTACACTAAATCCATTCATATTTATGATTTTAGTTTGATGGCTATGAATATCCAACAAGAGTCACTTTGCGCCATGCCTAATCCATGGTGGGACCTCCTACACCACCTTCCAAAGACTGGTTGTCCCAGTTGGACCACACATCGGAAACGATCCAGTGTGCGCCAATCGCATCCCTTACCTTTGTTGGGGCTATCCTATCATGAGTCCAAGCCATCACCTCATGAATTGACCAGCGACCCATATTCACCATTGGATTAAACCAATGAGAACTACAATCAATAATTTTTTTTTTACCTTAAAATCTACAGCCATGATTATATAACATGAGTGAAAATTTCTACCATCCCTAACCCTACAACCCCAAAAGCATGCTTGGACATCCCAATCTAATTCACCCCATAATTAGTGGGCGGTAAAATGTTAGCTGGATCAGTACCCTCTGATGAAAAATCATCTAACCGCACGTTTCAACATAAACATCCACATAAACGCCAAAGAACCGAACAGCCAAGTGTCTATTTCAACCCAGCTGAAAAGGGTCTTCTTCCAATTCATCACTAACACTATTAGAATCGACATATTGAAAATTCGTCCTAAGAATCAGCCTATCAACAGATTCTATTGAACCCCAAAAAGAAATGGGTCAGCATCAATTTCTCCACAAAATGCACAATCAAACTCAACGCAACAACAAAATCGACTATACATGGACAAAAGTATAACACAGTGCAGGATCATATGATTTTTTACAAGCAGAGAGAAAGGGAGAGGGAAGTATTGCCTCAGGGCCACCATGTTCATAAACTCTGATTGCTTTGACCATGGCTGCAGTTGCAAATGATCTGGTCGTTGGGCGTTTCGTTGATTGGAGTGATGGGCTCTTCCTGCTGCTGCTTCTGAGCAATGCCGCGAATTCTCTAGGATGTCCAAAGAAGGAGATCTTCGGTACAAGACTGAGCTTGGATAAGCTCATTTCCAACACCTGCTGTTTCTTTCGAGTGCCGTCATTCATGATGCCACGATGACTAAAGATCCCGGCCCGGATCCGCCGTGTGATCTCCCACACGCTTTCTGTGGGGTCCACGCACCATGGCCCAGTTAGGATTTTCATTTTGGGGGGGGGGGGGGGGGACAAGCAATAGTCAATTAATAAAGGGGTAGCCTGAAATTTTTTCAGGGAGGTTGAAAATGTTTTTATATTTATTGATTTTTATACTTATAAATTAAATTTTCATTCATTTAATTTTTTTTAGAATTTTTAACATTATCGAAAGATAGGGAAAAAATCAACATTTTGAAAAAGATAATTTTTCAGGAATTTAAAGATAGTTAAAAAAATAAAAGTAATAAGTTCACCATAATGAATTCAAACTAAAACAAAATAGTCATTTGCCTCTTGCATTAGGACTATGGGTTTCTTTCTCATGCTAATCAAAGTTGGGCCCATGCTGGATTGACCAAATGTAAACCAACCCACCAATAATTAATTAATAAGATTCTTCTGATCAATTAGTTGTGATCATTTAATTCATTAATTTTACTCTAAGCTAAGTTGGTCTCATAGTAAGATTGAACATATCATTAATAATGCAAATAATTAATACAATTAACTATTTATAAGATTGATAATGTGAATAATAAATATAATTAATTTTCCTTAAGATTGTATAAATTATGTTGTCAGTGATATGATAAATCTTGCAGGGCTTAACTTAGTATAGAGTAATGTTTAAGGACACCCAATGAACACTGCGAAGATGGCTCAGTTTTTACTTGGTATTATACAATTTAGTAGAATTATATTTTGCTAAACTTCTTATTTTTAATATTATCACTCATGTTTAAATACATATTGTTAATAAGGGATCCAATTAACGATGTATGATGCTGCCATTAGAAAAGCTTTTACGAATGAACAATTTGACTATGGTCTACGCGTAAATAGTTTGCTTTACAAGTAAAAAATCTGGTAGTGCGTCCAAGTACAATTGATGTGAAATTTTTCACAATACCAATAAAAAAATAAATCCTCACTTCAAATTGATTTAAATTTAAGAGGAGGGTTCATCAACGGTTTTGAAACATCGATGTTTTTCTAAGCGAAAAATCTAATAGTAGTGCCAATAAAATGTTATCATCATTTTCAAATATTTTTGTTAGCTAAAATATTTATTATTTGATTAACGATTTCATCCCTTCATCATTCTCAAATTGATCATTAGGATTTATTATTATTATTATTTGGATTGTTGAATTTTTTTTAAAAAAAATTAATCATAGTAGACAGCGAATCACTACATTAGAAACTAATTTGAGCATTTGTTACATATGGAACCTACCAAATCTGACCAAGAAAACAACTAAAATACGCTCATAGTTTCAAAATATTTCTGAAAGTGAAATTGCATTTTTTTTTTTTACCCCAGCCAAGTGGGTTGGGCCCAAGAGCACACAAAGAAGGAAGCCGGCACATGTAAAGTTGCAATTAATTTTAGATCACCATTTCTTTTTTTTTTTTTTTTTTTTTTTTTGAACCAAATGAAGGGACTTGCATGTTGAAGTTAACCAATTATACACGTTTTATTGGGGGCTGGGAATAGCAGGGCCTTCTCTGCTAGTACAATAAAAAAAAGCAATAGCCTGGTCCTAATTTCTCCCCATCGGAGTGGGGCCTATGCCTAGGATGGATACATGCCCCATTCTGGCTAAATGCATTTGGCTGAAGGAGCTATACACACACATATATATTGGAAATGGACTGGGACTAGCTAGGGCTAGGTCTGGAAAACCATCTTGACTCGACTCTCAAACTTCAATTCATTTATTTTTGGGTCCTGCCCATGATAAAAAAGAATGAAAATCAAGGCGACATTTAGAATGGGCGCTATTTCGAGAATAATTTTGAAAAATATAACATAAACTTGGACTGCAGATGCATCAATTTAGATTGAAGTTGGGTGAGTTGGGCTTGACCATTCTAGAATTTAGGTTGGATTAAAGTAAGTGGTTTTTTTTATTTTGGTAAATGAACTTCCATTAAAACATCAAAAACAAAAACAACAAGACAAACGGATTGGGATTTATAGGGAAGGGATTTTATCCCATATTACCCACTCAGGAAAACAATCATCACAACAAAAACTGTTGCCAAGCAAAGAACAATACTTGGCCAAAATATGAGCACCTCATTAATAGTCCTAGGAATATGAAGAAAATCAATTGAAGAGAAGAAAAGACTCAAAAACTTAGTGTCCAAAACAATGGGGTAGATAGAAGTACAATCTCTGAAAATCCACCCCCTTTGTTTTTTTGCTGCCTTTAGCACAAAGAGAATAGTTGCGCATCTACTTCAAAGTGAGCACCTGCAGCCAAAAAATTATAATTGGATTTCCCATCTTTAAGATTAAATATTGCATCCGTGAAAACCAAATTTGTATCCATATAGCTTAAGATGGAAGTTCTAGGCACTATTAGAGAAGGAGCTAAGACTTTATTGTCTTTCTCAGAACTGGGGATTTCGTAAGTATTTTTAATCGAAGTAATTATCTCATCAGGGGGGATGTTGTTATTGTCATAGTTAAATTTGCACTATCCCTATATTGTTAATTTCGTGTCAAAGCCTAAGTCAAAGCTTCAAAAAGTTCATTCAACGAAGATCTTAAGCAAGATGGAAGATCAAGGCTTGCAAAGGCATGCAATTCAACCAAATGGAAGACTCCATTGTGTGCCAACCTATTCAAGTAAAATGAGCTTAAGCAAATCAAGATTAGGCCTTTAATACCCTTCTTCCAAATGGTGGATGTTGACACATAAAAATATTGAGTGTAACAAAGGGCAGCAAGATGGTAGTTGACCAAGTCAAAGTTTGTTAAACTTGGTCAAACACATGAAGCAAAGCCACAGGAAAGCTTAAGGGCCCATTTGTTAATTTCCTCTCATTGTAAAGTTAAAGTCATCTCTCATTTCACCACACAACAATCCAGAAGAGTCAAATCAAAATACCATATTTCAAAAAAATTCTTTTACCTTGTTACACAAAAAAGTCAAAAATTTACTTTTTCATCTCACTAACTAACAAAAAATATCAACTTTTAACATAAAAAGTCAAAAAGTTACATTCTCTTCTCACTAAAAAAATAAAATCTAATCATTGAATTGATTTAACCCTTCTTATTTTTTTATCTTTAAAAATTACCATTCACCTCATTTCACTCTACCAGTTAAATTAACAAACGAACCATAAGGGTTATCCAAAAGGCTTCCTTTAGGTATTCAAGAAAAAAAGAGCTCAGAAAATAAAATAAAAAAAGAGCTCGTTGCCATGCATTTGTCAGATGGACGCATCAACACTAAGCAGATGACCAGGACAAACACCCACTGAGCAGCCACGTTAGCATGCACCAGGTGGCTACATCAACATCCATGGGGCAATTGTTCATATGCAGTTTTCGCACGGACTGAGCCGTTACAAGAACCAAGGTCAACCATAGGACGCCACATGGACCGTCTGGCAGATGACCCACAGAACCGTGGGAACGCTTCCTCTCCCCGCTCCCTCCACCATTTTGCAATGTTTTTCCCTAAAAATGCTATAAATAGGGCCTTAGAAGCACTGTGTAAAGGTTCCATGATAGAGGCACTGTGTAAAGGTTCCACGACTGTGCATGGGATCCATGATCGAGACCTCTGCCAAACTCACCACATGCATCCCCATAAAGTACTTAACCTTGGAGACATGCTCAGCGGATAGAAACCAAGTACCTAAACCATGTAACCCCACTTCATAACCTTCCAAGCACTTGTCCTTTGAGACTTTGCTTGTTTCCCCTACTAATGGAGTTCAGTGAGATCCTTGATTTTGCTGTGTGAATCATTCTGGCTTACCACAAAACTAGGAAGCATGGGTACTCCATAAAATTAGGCGTACACGTACCGGGTACGTACCCGGTACGGGTACGGGTACGGCAAAATACGTACCCGGTACGGTCAATACGTACCGGGTACGGTGTTGACTGAATGGGTACGTATCCGGTACGTACCCGGTACGTATCGGGTACGTACCCATTAAAATATCCCCATATTTAAATGTTTTATATGTTTTTTAAAAGAAAAGAAAACTGGAGGGGGCAAAATGTAAATCGCATTTTATATAAAAAGTTAGAAAGGGGAAAGAGCTCCAAATCCCTAATCGCTCGA
This sequence comes from Sextonia rubra, assembly GCA_037013555.1. Classification (NCBI taxonomy): domain Eukaryota; kingdom Viridiplantae; phylum Streptophyta; class Magnoliopsida; order Laurales; family Lauraceae; genus Sextonia; species Sextonia rubra. Next base: position 18,380,766 of record JASUAD010000011.1, read on the forward strand.
CAAGCAGAGGAGAGGAGGAGACGAAGGATTGAGAGGGGGAAACGAGTGGGAAAAACGATCGATAAGAAGAAGAAGAAGAAGAAGAAGAAGAAGAAGCAGCAGCAGAGGCCGGAGCAGAAGCAGCAGCAGCAGAAGGAGCAGAAGAAGAAGCAGCAGAGGCCGCAGCTTTTCCCGATCGATAAGAAGAAGAAGAAGAAGCAGAAGAAGAAGCAGCAGAGGCCGGAGCAGAAGCAGCAGCAGCAGAAGGAGCAGAAGAAGAAGCAGCAGAGGCCGCAGCAGAAGCAGCAGTAGCAGAAGGAGCAGAAGAAGAAGCAGCAGCAACAGAAGCCGAGGCAGCATACGAAGCAGCAGAAGAAGAAGCAGCAGAGGCCGCAGCAGAAGCAGCAGCAGCAGAAGGCGCAGAAGAAGAAGCAGCAGCAACAGAAGCTGAAGCAGCATACGCAGCAGCAGAAGAAGCAGCAACAGCAGCAGAAGAAGAAGAAGAAGAAGAAGCAAAAGAGGCATTCATCATCGAAGGGGAGGCTTATCTGAAAAAAAAAAAAAAAAAAAAACAGGAGAGGCTCGGGGGGAAAAAAAAACGTAAAAGAGGAGGAGAGGAAGGAGGAGGAGGAGGAGGAGAAGAAGCAACCAACGTACCTGCTGCACCCACTCCCGCCACGTCTGCTGCTGCACGTCGGCTACTGCACAACCGCAGGTCCTCTTTTTTTCTTTTTTTCTTTTTTTTTTCTTTACCCTGCTCTGTTGCTGTGCCCGATGTTGTGGCTCTGCTGCTGTTCTGCTTTGCATGTTGTTCTGCTGCTGTCTGCTTTGCATGTTGTTCTGCTGCTGTTCTACTTTGCATGTTGTTCTACTGCTGTTCTGCTTTGCATGTTGTTCTGCTTCTTTCTTTTAAATGCTCTGTTCTGCTGTGAACTCATGCTGTTGCTATAATTTTTTCTTCCCTGATGGTTGTTGCTGTGTTGCTGTAATTTTTTTCCCTTGCTCTGCTGATGGGTGTTTCTGCTGTTGAATTTTTTTCTCTCATGATGCCTTGCTGCTCTTCGTTTCCTTTTTTTTTTTTCAATGCTCTGCTATGCTCGGTTGTTGCTTTATTGTTGTATTTTCTTCTTTTTTATTTTTTCTTCTCTGCTCTGCTGCTTTGCATTTGCTGTTTTTTTTATATGCTTGGCTCTGCTGTTACTTTGCTGCTATATTTTATTTCTTTTTTTTTTTTTTGCACTGTATGTCTGCTGCTTAATTTTCTTTTCTTTTTTTTTTCCTGCTCTGTTGTTTTTTTTTTCTGCTCTGCCGTTTGCCATAGCTGTTGCTGTTGCTATTTTTTTTTCTGCCATTGCCGTTACTCTGTCGTTTGCTGTTGCTGTTGTCCTTTCCATTTGTTAAGTATATTGACTGTTTTTTAAATGTTTGGCTGTTTGATTATTTATTGATTGTTGTAGGATAAAAATGAGTTCATCAAGTAGTATGGGTTCTACTGGTGCAAGTGTAAGTGCAAGTGGCACTGATGAACTTGTGGATCCTCTTTGGAATTACGTAACCATATTAGAAAGAAGGGGAGGAGGAAGTGCGAATGAAAAATGGCAATGCAATTATTGTAATGGTGATTTTTAAGGGTCATACTATAGGGTCAAAGCACATCTGTTGCAAATAAAAGGACAAGGAATCAGATGTTGCATTAATGTGAAGGGTGATGCTCTTCTTCAAATGAAAAGGGAAAGTGAAGAAGCTGAAAACCGGAAGAAGATGGCTAAACCCAAAAATGTTCCTTTGCCACCTTCCTCTTATCCTATTAGTAGTAGGATGGCAAATACAATGGATGTTGAAAGTGGAAGTGGAGGGTTTAGATTGGAAGGGTATGAGCCAAAAAAAAGAAAGGCCATTGGAAGTACTGCCTTGGAGAAGGCATTCAATCAAAGAGCTAGGGAACATTTGCATTCTTTGATTGCTCGTATGTTCTACTCCAGTGGATTGCCTTTTCATTTGGCTCGGAATCCATATTTTGTAGAAGCTTTTCAGTTTGCTGCAGAAAATCAAATTGTTGGGTATGTACCTCCCGGTTATAATTTGTTGAGGACTTCACTACTTAAAAGAGAAAGGGCAAATGTTGAAAGATTGTTGGAGTCTTTGAAACAATCATGGAAGGAGAAGGGGGTAAGTATTGTTTCTGATGGATGGACTGATGCCCAAAGAAGGCCTCTTATCAATTTTATGGGAGCTTCGGAGGATGGAGCTATTTTCTTGAAAGCGGTTAATTGTGAGGGTGAGTTCAAGGACAAGCACTACATTGCCCAATTAATGTGTCAAGTAATTGATAATGTTGGACCTCAAAATGTGGTTCAAGTAATCACTGATAATGCTCCTGTTTGTAGTTCAGCTGGAGCAATCATTGAGGGTAAATACTCGCATATTTTTTGGACACCATGTGTAGTTCACACCCTTAATCTTGCTCTTAAGAATATTTGTGCTGCAAAGCAAACTGGAGTTGCTGCCTATGCTTATGATGAATGCCATTGGATTACTCATGTTGTTGATGATGTGATGTTCATGAAAAATTTTATTGTGAACCATTCTATGAGATTGTCAATTTTTAATGACTTTGTACCTATGAAGTTGCTTACTGTAGCAGAGATGCGCTTTGCATCTGCTGTTGTTATGCTAAAAAGGTTCAATCTTCTCAAGCGTGGCCTTCAGACAATGGTTATTAGTGACAAATGGAATTGTTACAAGGATGATGATGTTGGTAAGGCAACATTTGTGAAGGACAATGTGTTGAGTGACATCTTTTGGGATAAGATAGCTTACATATTATCTTTCACATTGCCTATCTATGAGATGATTAGAGTTTGTGATACTAATAGGCCATGTTTGCACTTGGTTTATGAGATGTGGGATACAATGATTGAAAAGGTGAAGGCAGCCATTTATAGGCATGAAGGGAAGCTGGAAAATGAGGAGTCCAATTTTTATTCTGTAGTGCACCAAATACTTGTTGAAAGGTGGACCAAAAGTAGCACACCACTTCATTGCCTTGCACATTCATTGAATCCTAGGTACATACAACCCAATACTTTTTGTATTTGGTTATTTCTTTGAATATGATATAAAATTCATAATTTACTTATATTTTCATCTTTCTATAATTTAGGTATTATAGTGCAACATGGCTTGATGAAAATCCCAATCGTGTTCCTCCCCACAAGGATGAAGAGATCTCAAATATGAGAACAATATGCCTCAAGAAATTCTTTCCAGAGCTGGAGGATAGAAGGATTGTTACAACAGAATATGCCAAGTTTTCAGGTTGTTTGGAAAGTTTTGGGGAATTTGATTCAAAATTTAATAGAGGAGTAATGGAACCAATTATTTGGTGGTATGCACATGGGTCTTCTGCACCAACTCTCCAATCTTTAGCATTCAAATTACTTAGTCAGCCATGTTCCTCATCATGTTGTGAAAGGAATTGGAGCACCTACTCTTTCATTCACTCCATTAGAAGGAACAAAATGACACCAGACCGTTGTGAAGACTTGGTCTTTGTGCATAACAATATTCGTCTCCTATCAAGGAGGAGTCGACAATACATGGAAGGAGAGACCAAGCTCTGGGACATTAGTGGAGATACATTTGATTCATTAGAGGGTGCTGGTTTACTTGAAGTTGCAGATCTTTCACTTGATGAGCCTGACATGGAAGCTAGATTAGTTGATGATGAAGGCAATGCAGCTCAAGTTGATGAATGACTTTGTTTTCAATGCTTTGTTTTATTGTTTTTGTTGTAATCTTGGTGTTTACATGGCTCTTGACTTTTGTTGTAATGATAGACATTAAACTCGATAGTTTGTATGTTGACTTTGTAGTTTGTAATGATATTAAGTTATTTGTTGGCTTGTTGCATGTAAGAGTTTTCATTTATTTTAAAATTTTAATTATTAGCTTATTGTATTATTAAAATTTTAAAAAATATAATTTTTAATGGACGTACCCCAGCCGTACCCGTACCCTATTTTTTAAGGATTTTGCCGTACCAGCGTACCCGTACCGTACCCGCACCGGTACCCGTACCGGTACCTGTGCTTCCTAGCCACAAAACAACCCCAGAACGACACAGCCTTAGATGCTCATTGGCATACAAAAACCTTGCAACTCCCTCGATGTTCGCCACTTTGGCACAATCGAGGAAAACGAGTAGTGGATTACAAGGACTGTCTGATCAACAACCTCATTCAAAGGTTCTCCATCCTACTTTGGCAGAACATGAGAGTAGAGGCACATCTTAACTTTGAGAATAAAACAATCTTTGTAGGCAACTAATGACCAAGAAAACACAACAACTAGTGGTCTCATCTAGTCAATTTTCTTCCATTGTTCTTTTAATTGCTTGATGTGTATTTTTTTTCCATTCTAGTTGAAAACGTCCGAGATTGGATGTCAGGGGAGAACCCACATAAAAAATAAACTCAGAAAAAGGAATAAAATTTTAATTTTTGCTTTTTGGAATTTTCCTTTTTTGTGTCATTTTATTTTGGTTCATTTTGACTTGCGAATCATACTTGTTACGTAAATTCATTTTGGACCACGACAAAAGATTGGTGCCATTTGTTGGGAAAGCTGCTGAAACTCAAGTGGACAAAGTCCAATATTTTGTTTGAAAACCAAAAAGAAAAGAAATTACTTTCTGTCTGCAACAACTGGATGGCCAGGGCCTTCACCCGGACCATCCGGTGGTTGTCGACAGAGACAAGAAGGGGAGAAATTGCTTTCTTTTCGCATCAACCGGATTACCCATACTCAAAATTGATCAAAGGTGAAAAATGTTCAGATTTTTTTATTATGTTTGAAATTTTGTTGGGTTGCCTATCGTGGAGATTTTTTTGGAGAAGCAAGTAGAGAATGTTTCATCCATTCTTCTGTTAACTTGGACATGAAAATGAAACTAATGTGCACCAATTAGCTGAAAAGGCATCATGGACATTGGGGTGCACTAATTATGGCCGGTTGGTCACTTTTCTTTAAAGAAACAATTTCATCAATAAGACGATATCAATATCAACTCATTTGGTATAGTATTAGTCAGTCCTCATGACTTAGTGTGCGTTTAGCTGCCTTGCTTTTCACCTTTGGACTTGACAGGGCCCATGATTGGTTGTCTTCTTTGGTTGTCTCTGGCATTTATGTCTGGGTTCTTCTTCTAAATTCAACCAGGGCGCACCCTTTTTCCTTTTGACTGTCAGGTTATCCCTCCTATATTGAAATGCTGCCCATTCAAGGGGTTGCTTACACGTATAAGAGGGGTAACACAAAAGCACAAAAAGGATATACCATATATCTTAACCATTTCAGTCATAAAACCCCTTCGGCTGACCATGTTGGTTCATTGGCATAAGAATTAACGTCCTAACTACAGATTGAGCAAATTATCAAATTACGTTCTCCACACGAAAGTTAGAAACCTAATTATCATTAGTTCTATTTTGCAAACCAACTATGGGATCACTCATCATAACTTTTAATGAAGCTAAATCACACAGATTTAAGATCGTGATGATCGAATGCGACTCAACCCTCGCAGGCAAGAAAAGGGCAAGCAACGGGGAACCCACAGCAACTACCTCATGGGTCTCCATCTTTCAAAAGCTCTCCTCATCTGGTAGGAGCACCACCCGTTTAGTGGCCAGCCTGAGTGATAATGCCAAGGTTATAAAAAGAGCATTTGATCCAAAGCTTGGGTCTCCAAATATGCTTAAAATCCTTTTTAGAATTTTTTACGAGGCTCAAAAGGGGAGGAAAACAATGGTACCTGAACACACCCGTTGCCTCTGCATTAGAAGGAGTAAGAAGCAAGGATGGTACAGCTCTTAGGCCATGACTCAAAACTGTACTTCAAAGCGTACAGCATCATTAAATGCATTCGTGCAGTTAAAGAAGTGAAGCATGCCCTGTACCAGCCTAACCTCAAGGGTAGGGACAACAAGAAGAAGTTCGTGAATGCAGCACCGCAGGATCTCCGTTCACTTTCTCCTTCGGAAGAAGGGACACCAAAAAGTCAACATGCCTGGCTACAACACATTTTCACCGGAACCATGTAAAATAAAAACTAATGAGCCTCAAGGAGAGCCTCTATCGAGACCTTGGACCAAGAATAGGATTAGTGTAGTACTCCAAGATCATTGACAAGTGTGCACATGTAGAGTGTAAGCAAAGCTTACCCATACACATGATTTCCCACAGGTTTTTGTAGTGAGGATATCAAAGTCCCACATATTAAAATACATGAATGTGCGGAAGTTTGTAGCAAATCAAAACCAGAGATTCAATAATATATATACAAGGCGAGGAATAATATCAAAGTAAGTCAACAGAACTGGCATTCCATTCATTAGCATTCAATATTTACACAAAAGTATAATTTCATAAGTTTCCAAAAGAAAGCCAACAAAGGCCATACAACCAAAACTCTAAAAAGTAACATGCTAACCAAACCCAAAATGTTATTGTAGCTTTGTGCCTTATTGGTGTCTGGAGGACATCATCAACACACCACTCTGATCATGGTTGCGGCTCCTCAGCCGCTTTCATGTACTCCGTCTCACAGCAATGGGCTTTGAACCTAAGCACCAAACGATAAATTGAGTTAGATATGACGATCTAGCATGTGAATGAGTTAAACTGTAATATTTAATACTAAAAAGAAATTCTTAATTAAATTTAACAAAGCATGTGAAAAGGATAATGTAACTACAAGGTGGCAAACCACATAAAGCTAAAATCTCTCTAGCACACACGGTGAAGGAGAGCACGCACGATATCACAATAGCCACGAAATATAATATGTGTAACCCAACATACAGCAAAGGCCATGCACGATCATGGGTTAGCCATGGATCTAACACTAGCACAATAAACCAATCTGCAGATGGTCCATAATAATAATAAAGGACCTTAACTCAATGGATCAAATCGGATGGGTACCTAAGCTTAGTGGTGCCCAACACATGAGTCCAAGGGTAATAGATAAACGAAGGAGATGAACTACTGTCATCAAACAAGCACAACACATGAGGAAATAAGATCACAGTATCAACGATGGGTAGTCCTCTTTAGGTGCAAGACTGATGAGCGGAGCACGACTAAATAAAATTAAGTAAAACAAGTGTTTCATTGAAATTCGGGATAGGATGGGCTCAAAATGGTAAAATCAGGTTCAAAACAATATAACAGGTATATTTTCGACAAAACGGGTGTTTTCATAAAAACAGATTCTAATTGAAGAAAACAAGTTAGACAAGTAGGTTTTAGTTGAAAATATGTTCAAACTAGGTTTTTAGACTGGAAAAAATAGAGTAGCATTCCAGCATGGAATGAGGAGCCTGAAATAGGAGAAATAAGAGTTATGGATCCAATATACGAGAGTGGACTTAGCACATCAACGCACCCCTACCAACACCCCGAAATACCAAAGCTAGGATCCAGTCAATCCCTGAGGATTGAAACGAACATGAGTGCACGAAGTGCCCTGGGTATGGCTTAAGGGTTCCTAGCATTCAATGAGTTCAATTAAGTCCGGTTCATAAATAAGAGGGTCAAATCATGAATAAAGATATTGACAATAGTTTTACAACTAGCACAAGAAATGGTGACCAATAAGAGTAACAAAAAATATAGGACCATGTTTCAATATAGGTTCATGTCTCAATCACGGAACCATTACAAGTGCCATTTTTTTAGGTCACGCATTACCATCGACAAGGCTAGACTTCAATGTTCGTTCCACGTGCTTTAAATGTCAGATTTATATAACCAATTGGTGCTTCTAAGGTTTGACCGACACTACAAGTCTCTAAGTGCATGGATTAGAACTAAAAAAGTCCAATTTGTGTCTCTTGAATGATGTTCCAGTGGGTAATTCATCTATTCATCATTTTAGGATAAGTTCGGTCTCTATCTCAAGGGTTAGGGATACCTTTGATCAAGTTTAATTGTTAATTGTAAAACACAGCAATCAAGTTATGGATTTAAGTGGCTAATTGCTTGGGAATTGGATGGCCAATCATTAGTTCTTTTTGTGCATTCTCGATCCTCCAAAAGTCACAAAATAGTGAGGGAAAAGCCTTGAAAAGACTTTCCAAAATCCCTCTTGAAAGGGGTGTCGCTGGGTCACTCAGTCATTGGCTCTAGGTTAGTGTTTAAAGGTGCTCAGTCACTGAGCAAAGGGCATAGTCGATCATTGCCCAATTGGGCATAGCTTACTAATTTTGGCCCTTTTATTACACACTTAATAGTATTCCTTTCATCATCTTTGAGCCACTTTTAAGCCATCAAATCCCTCCAAATGAGGCCTTAAATCCATGCCAAAGCTACATTAAATTGAATTAATTTACAAGATAATCAAGTGAAAAACATAAGAGTTGAAACCAAAACTTGAATCAGTTTGCATGCAATCTATAGTAGTCGAATTCAGTCACTTAATCTGGATTGGGGACTCCTAAAAATAACTTCAACTCACTCTAAAATAGTTGGAATTGCTCCCTAAAACAGCCCATAAATTACACATAAAACACCCAAAATTGGAAAACAAGGAAGGAAGAACCTTTTGCATGTAACATATAGAGAGTCTCTAGGACCTGCTATGGCCGGATTCAAAGGTTGGTGACCATCTCATAACTTCATGTGCTCAAACCAACAAAAAAACAATACAAAGAGACTTCTACACTTCAATAGGGTCCCTGTGAAGGTGGGAAGGTGGAGAGCAAGCTGATGGGCTTGGTTTTTTTAATTTGATAAAGCTTGGAGCTTGTTTGAAGGAGAAAATGACACACCCCTATATCATAATCCAGAATAAACCGTGAGATTAGGGACCAGTTAAAACCTTTTCATGTTTAAATCAAACACGTGGCTCCTAATTAACCCCACACAGGATCTAGTCTGCGGTGCGTTCATGAAACTGAACAAGTATCAATACCTTTGGAAGCATCCTCTAGTAATTGGTATGAAGATACATTAAGAAGCATACACATCAAAAGATATTGGATTTAAAGTTAGAGTTTCAAAATTAGCAAAGTATATTGATTACAAGCCATTTAAAACTATGGCCCCAAAAGGAAACAACTCAATAAATCCCAAAATGAAGTCAATCCCCAAGAATGTCACTCGTGTGCAAGGCTAGATGGGTCCAAATTCGTCATCTACACCTCACTCAGGCTTAACAGGTGGCTCAAACACTTGTAGTGCTCAAGATAGAAGGGATCGGTTCCTACGCACCAATACAATATCATTAGACTACAATGAGTCGGCAAGAAGATAACATAATCCATAATAAACATACAGTATGAAAGCAAGTAAACACAATGTGATTATGTGAAAAAAGCAATAACGATAAAAAAGGAAGGAACCCTAAACCATTCCATCAAAAAAGCACGTAAGCCTTAACAATAGGGTGGTCGAACCCATCAAATCATCAAGGGGAGCCCACTCGAAGCCAGGTAGTCAATTCTGTAATTCCTTGGGAGGAGCCTGATCAAATCATCAAATGCTAAGCAATCCAATCAAGGGTGGTAATCAACCAGTCAAAATCGATCTACAGCAATTGTTAACAGATCTCAAAATACATAATATACTATAGACCAACTTAGAGGCACTCATACACCAATTCCTAAATCAAGGTGAAGGAGTGGCTCCCTGTATAAGCATATGGGATTGAAAAAAGAAGAGACTACTCTTCAAATCATGATTCGAATCCAAATGACATGAATAGTCCTTTGGTAACCACGTACCATCTTGCCAAACCGCTATACAGTCCATATTTAATGCAAGGGTATGATCTAGGGAAATATACATCGAGTGTTCATTACAAAAACAATGCAAAGATGCACCCCAACAACCAAGGAGTGTAACCCAACCATCTCTTGGTTATTCGTCACCATTTGCATATATGAAAACTCTTATTTGAACAACAATTGAAGTGAGTTTAGGGTCAAAGGGGTCAAATACAAGAGATGTGTAGCCCCAATTCTCATTTGAAACGAGTACAAGGTAGATTGTTCCTCATACACCAATCGAGTGATCCACAAAAGCACGTAAGCCCAAATACGCTTTCTCAAGTAATGATTTAAGGTGAATTTATTGGAATCCATATCAAATGGGGTGCCATAATTGAAACAAGACTATAACACTCATGTAGTATGAATATGGATCCCAAAGAACCCATTAAACATCACTACATTTGCCCAAACACCAAAAACAAACTCCAAGAGATAACCATAATTCGATTGATTGGGTGTGGACCCTATTGATTGGACCATAGTTTTGTTCCCTGATTAGTTCCATCTTCGATCAATTGGGCAATGGTTCGATCAATCGGGCCTAGGACTAAGTCCTGCTGGAGTCTCCTACTTTTTTATTCTTGGAAGCTCAACACCCTACATTCATTCCCTCATATTACTTACATAATGTAGGGCCTTGCCCTCTCCATTTCCACCCATTGAACCACCTCAAATTTTCCATTCGAACATCCATACACAATCACATCTAAACCTTGCATTTTCATTAAAATTCTATTAAAATGGGCAAAGCATCTAAATGGAAGTAATAATGCAAGAATCAAGTAAAAACATGCATATCATTATAAAAGATATATATCAACTTGCCTTAGATGAATAAGGGAAGAAATGGGTGATGCCCTAGCCCTCTTAATGACCAAACGGAGCTCAAATGGCGAAGTGACTCAATCCAAACCAAAATCACACTACAAAATCAAAGAAAAGACCCTAATGAGCACTCTAAACACTTCCTAAGCTCAAAACCCATAAATACCTAGGAATGGGAAGGTTTTAGGCTTACTGAAAGCTTGGTGGTGGATGGGAGAAGATGACAATGGCGTCCATGGGTTATGAGAAGCTTGGGGAAGAAGATAAGAGTGACATTCTGGTGGTTTGACTACTAAAAATCCAGCAATGGCAAGAAAGGTGAGTAAGGAAAAAGGGAAATGGGAGAGAAGAAAAGAAAAAGGGGCTGGGGTTTGGGTTTATAAAGAGTTGGTGTTTTGGGAAATTATGAAAAACGGTTTTGTTTTAGGGATTTGGATAATCAAAGGGTTAAACGAATTAGGCACAGTCTGGAGTAGAAAGATGACAGTCTTAGAATAATGAGAGCTACCAGATGAACCCGAAACCTTGCAAAATGATAAATTATGAAAAAGGGCATTTATATTTTTTAAAGTTGCAAAATACCCCCTTTTACGCTTAAAAGAGCTCCAAACCCAATGAAACTTTGTTCACATGATTCTAACACTAAAATGGAATTGTTAAGACTCTAACAATGATTAATTGGCTACAATACAATTAATTAGGCTAATACTCATATTTAGGTTACGGAATATTACATTCCTCCCCCCTTAGAACATTTGGTCTTCCAAATGCCTAACATACCTCAGGAAGGAGATCTGGGTACTGCCTCTTTACTTGGTCCTTAAGCTCCTAAGTGGCCTCTCTTGGACTATGGTGTTCCCACTAAATCTTTACCCAATGCATTGTTCGCATCCTCTAAACCTATTCCTTCGTGTCGATAATTTAAATCGACCTCTCGACATAGGTAGCATTTGCCTAAAACTTAAAAGGCTCATATTGAAGAACATGGGAAAGACTGGTGACATATTACTTCAACATCGAACATGAAAGACGCCGTGAACCCCTGCCAAATTTGCTGGCGATGCCAACCTATAACCCACATCCTCGACTCTTTGAAGGATCTCAAATGGTCCGATGAGTCTGGGAGATAACTTGCCTTTCTATCCAAATCTGAGTGTCCCTCTAGCAGGTGAAACTTTTAAAAACACGTGGTCTCCGTCTGCAAACTCAATATTCTTCCTTTTCAGATAGTAACACTCTTCTATTGGCTCCTTGCAACTTTCAATCTACTATGAATCTGCTACACCTTCTCATTGGTATCGCTAACTATCGATGGTCCATGAAAACTCCTTACACCTATCTCATCCCAATATATTGGGGTCTTGCATCTGCTTCTGTACAAAGCCTCGAAAGGTGGCATACTGATATTAGAGTGACAACTGTTGTTGTGTGCAAACTCGCATAATGGGAGACTTTTCTGCCAGTCCTTCCCAAAATCCAATATATAAGCGCGCAAAATGTCGTCTAAAGTCTAGTAGGTCCTCTTTGTCTACCCGTGTGCCTGACGATGTATACTATGTTGAAGTTCAATGTCGTGCCCAGGGCATCATGTAATCATGTCTAGAACTTTCTAAGAAACCTGGGATCTCTATCTAACACAATCGACAATGGAACTTCTTGAATCTTAACCCCATCCTCCATGTACATATTAGCCAATTCATGTTTTGGCATCTTCATACTTATTGGTAGAAAGTGTGAAACTTTCATCAATCAGTCTACTATCATCCAGATACTGTCTCTAGCATGTAACAATGGAAGCCCTGAAATGAAATCCATCATAATGTGCTCCCATTTCCAATCCGAAACTGCCAACAGCCTAGGAGTCTTGGGGGTCTTGATGCTCTGCTTTAACCTGCTGACACACTAAACACCTTGAGATGAATTTTGCCACTGCCTTTTTCATGTTGTTCCACTAGTAGTGACTATGAAGATTCTGATACATCTTCATACTACTCGGGCGAATGGTGAAACGTGAATGATGTGCCTTTGTGAGAATCTCATTCTTCAACTCATTTATGTTTGGCACACCAATCGGTCCTGATAGTATACTACACCCTCCAACATTCTGAAGTCTGGTCTGCTCGAAATTTGCTTAATCACTTTGACCAATTCTAAATCTTTTATCTGTCTATTCTTGATCTTGCCCAAAATCTCTAGTTTGACACAAACATGCTGGCCAACATAACTCTGTCATTGTTCACTGCAAATTAACTCCCATATCTATCAAAATCTCTGCCTAATTCCATTATTCTCACAAACATTCATTCGTCGCTACCATCTTGTTTAGTGTATCTGCCACTACATTAGCTTTGCGGGATGGTATTCGAATGGAAAATCATAGTCTTTGATGTATTCCATCCAATGGATTTGCCTCATATTCAACTCCAGTTGTGTGAACAAGTATTAAAGACGCCTGTAGTTTGAATGCACTTCGAATCTCTCAGCATGAAGGTAGTGTCTCCACATCTTCAGTGCCAAAACTAACATTGTAAGCTCTAAATCATAGCTAGTGTACTTCTTCTCATCTTCCTTAAGCTGTCTGGACTGGTAGGCCATAACTTTTCCATCCTGCATAAGCACGATCCCAAACTGACTCCTGAAGCATCAGTGAAAACTACAAACTTGCCACTTTTTGACAGAAGTGTAAGCATTAGAGCTGTAGTCAATATCGTCTTCAATTCTTGAAAACTGGTCTCACACTCCTCAGTCCACACAAAAGGTATGTCTTTCTATGTTAACTTTGTCAAAAGTGCTACAATTGACAAAAAACCTTTCACGAATCTCTTATAGTAGCTTGCCAATCCTAAGAAACTACGAATCTCTAACACTAATTTCGGACTTTGCAACTGACTACTGCCTCCGTCTTTGTGAATTTACTGCCAATCCATCTCTGCTGATGATATGACCTAGGAAACTCACTTACTCTAGCTAAAACTCAAACTTACTCAACTTAACATAAGCTGATGATCCTCAAAATCTGCAATGATGATCTAAAATGCTGTTCGTGACCCTTTTGAGATCTAGAATAGACCAACACATTGTCAATAAATACAATAATGAACTTATCGAGACACGGCGCAAATATCTTGTTCATCAATGCCATAAAAACTCACGGAGCATTCATTTGTCCAAACGGCATCACTAAGAACTTGTAATGACTGTATCTTGTCCCGAACTCTATCTTCTACACATATTGATATCTAACGATGAGCTAATCTATCTTGGAAAAGAACTGCTTCCTACAGCTGATCGCCCTCGAAAATGCGAAAATGTATAACGGATTCGAGTTCAACATTCACGCACTTTAAGCGTTTAAGAAAAATGGGAATTAACTACAGTTCATCAATAATTTTCCTTTTGTTTTATATGGGTTCAAATGCTCTAAGCGTTGGGATGCAGGTTATTTACATGTTTTTGAAAAGTTTACAACCCTTCCCTCGTGTCTAAGATGTGATCCAAATTTGAAATTTACAAAAGAATACACAGAAATTGGAAAAAATGTAGAAAACGCAGAGTACAAGGGGAGTTGCTGTGTCCCACAATCATGGGCTCCTTGCTAGTGATTGTGGCTCATGGTCATAGGCTCCTTGCCAGTGGCCATGACCCCACGGTCATTGGTAGACAGTGGCCAAAAAAGCTACTGTTTGCTCTCTGTTTTGTTCCGTTTTGCTGTTGTGACATCTTCAGAGTGTAGGAACTTGTTTCCTTTGAATTTTAAGTGTTAAATGGCCACCACAAGTATTTGATTTGGTTGTGGAATTGACTTAAACATTTGATAATCATCACTTTTTAGTTTACGGACTGTTTTTGTGCAAGTCCAAAGAGGGCACTGCATGAAACCAAAGTTGTGTCATTCTGACCCTATGATTTTCAAGGGTTAGAATGAAGCCTAAAGAGGCTTGTTCACAACTTCCATGGTGGCCTAGAACCCCTCCCAAGTGAGAAAACCAAAGGAAAAAGATGTCTTCCAGGTGACCTTTGCATATGCCTTCATTAAGGGAGCTACATGTTTTTTCCTCTTCTCTGAATTACTTCTCACCTTGAATTGGTGAGAATGAGAACAAGAAGTAGGCTGGGTACTGAACATGCTTTGTGGCTTGTTTGAAGTTACTTCCAACTCTGGAACTTGGTTCAGGAACTTGCACTTGTTGTTTTTCTTTATTGTATGTATTCTCCATCACTATTGGTGTCCTCTCTTGCCTTTTATAGGCTTTAGAGGGAGTTGGGACAGTTCCCAGTAGTTGTAAGGGCGTAATGCTTCAAAATAAAGTGAAATAACTCCCAGAAACCGTTCGGGACCAAGTCACATCATTTTTGGACTTTTGCACATGTGACCCATTTTTGCCTGTTTGGGGCACGAACAAAATCCGATCTTCACCAAACTTGGAGGGATGCTTTTTAACGTTATTTTGAGTGTGTCATAGAAATCTCAGCTTGTTTTGACCTTTTGAAGTTGGTCAACTCCCTCGTTGACTTTCATGAAAATGGGCCCTTGTTTCAGCTGTTTGAGGCCCAAATGACCTTGGTTTGATTTGAAATTTGGAAGGACTGATGTCAGGAGTATCTTGGAGTGTCCATCTAAATTTCATCTAGTTTGATTTTGTAGAAGTAGGATCTCGAACAGTGACCCATTTGTTGCATATTCTTAGTTACTATTCACCTCACACTGTAGGTAGTTAACTTATTTTCTACCCAAATGACATTCAATTGATTTGAAATTTTGGAAAGTTTATTTTGAACATATTTTAAATCTCCATTCCAAGTTTCATCAGCTTTGGCTCCCTAGAGATAGGATTTTGGCTAGTGACCTCCATGGCTTAGGGGTCACTAACTACTAAACTAATATACAGTGGAAGTAAGACCAAATGAAGTCTTCTTGATTTGGAAATTTGTATAATCTCCCTTCAGTATAATTGAAGCTTTGTACCAAAGTTTCATCAATTTCGGATGTCGAAAAACAGGACTTTGGTCAGTGACCCCATGAATTGGGGGTCACCGAACCAAAGTTGACATGTTTATAGACTTTGGGTTAAATGATATCCATTTGACTTGAAATTTTGTAAAGCCTCCTTTGAGCATAATTTGATCTTCCTCCACAAGTTTGAGCTAATTTGATCTTTATAAGTTGTCACTTTGCACAGTGACCTCATGAGTTTGGCTCCAAATGATGTTCAAATGCTCTAAAATTTTGAAGGGTAATCTTTGAATGTACTTGAAGGCATTCTTCTGAGTTTGAACTTGTTCTGACATGTAGAAGTATCAATTTCCACAATCACCCCCAAGGAGCTTGCGAACAGTCACTAAAGTTTGGTTTTGAGCTGAGATGAATTCCAAATACTTTGAAACTTTGAAACATCATTCTCACACTTGTTTTAGAGTTTCCATGAAAGTTTCAGCTACTTTGGTAACCCAGAACTTTGAGTATGTTTAGTGACCCTAGTTTTTATGCCAATGAACCCTGAATTTGGTATTTTGTGAGTCGAGTGATCAAATGAAGTTCAGTAACTCTGAAGTTTAAAATGCTATATTTTGAGCTCATCTGAAGTCTTCTGAGTGGATTGCATCACCTCTGAACATCTGAATGCAGTACTTGGCTTGCCGTTTTACAATCCCAGGGTTTATGTGTCTTTCGTTTGGAATTTTCTTGTAATATCTCCAATGTAACATTTATAATTTTCTATGGGTCAACGTCAGCTAGTCAAGCAACTCATCGATCATCGCCAATGGGTACTTGTTCTTGATCGTGACCTGATTGAACTATTTGTTGTCAATGCATATCCTCGTAGAGTCATCTTTTTTCTTCATAAATAGTACCGGTGCTCCCCACAATGACACACTAGGCAGGCCTCACAAAGCCTTTATCCAATAGTTTTTGCAATTGAATTTTCAGTTCTCTTAATTCCCGCTAGTGCCATTCTATATGGAGCTTTCGAAATCAGTGCTGTCTTTTGTGCTAACTCAATCGTGAAGTCTAACTCACAGATCAGTGGAAGTCCTCAAATCTGCTCTAGAAAAACATCTGGAAACTCATAGACCACCAATATCTCTATAACATCCCCCACTGCCATGGACTATTTGTCCTCTATGATAAACACCAAATATCCTTCACAACTGCTCCTCAACAAATTCTTTGCTCTTAGCGCTGATATTTTGCTCGTCTAAATCTGGTTTCTAAGTCCAATAAATGTAACATTCCGATCCCCTTTGAGCCGGATTAGTGGCTCATTAGTGTGTGTTTTGTTTTGTTTATTTCTTTTGGACTTGGTTTTGGGCCTTGGATAGGTAGTTGAGTGACCTTTGACCTGAGATAGTTAGTTCTAAGCCCTTTTTCGTAATTTTGCTTTGGCTTTGCTCATCTCATC
Source organism: Sextonia rubra (assembly GCA_037013555.1). Classification (NCBI taxonomy): domain Eukaryota; kingdom Viridiplantae; phylum Streptophyta; class Magnoliopsida; order Laurales; family Lauraceae; genus Sextonia; species Sextonia rubra. The sequence goes on from JASUAD010000011.1 coordinate 18,397,807, forward strand.
TTTGCATCATCTTGGTGTCAGCACGCGTATTTCGTTGAGATCGACAATTTCCGTAACTGTGTCAGATCCGTTTGGAGTCAATTGGAGAAGTTAGACCTTCGTGTGACTTGAACTGTAATTAGTCTAAACCCATTGGACCTTGTTTTAAACATTCAAAACCTATATATTGAGTCATCCTCCAGGTGTCTCTCTCTCTCTCTCATTTCACTTGATCGTTGCATGCAAGGAATTCCAGAGGAGCTCTCCACGTTCGTTCTCTCTCCCTCTTCACTTCGGTTTCTTCTCTCTCTCTCTCTTTCCTTCTTTTGATCGATTGAAGATTGGGTCCTTTGTTTGATTTGGGTTCTTCTCCATTCTCTCATCTCTGTCCTTGCCTTAGGTAAGTGGGTTCTTTCCCAACTCTTTGTATTTCTTCTCCAAATTACATCTCCCATTCTCTGTTGCTTTGTCTTCATCTCATGCATGTGTGATTGCTTTGATTTGTTTTGATTTTAGTTGCTTGGAGCTTGATTTCAGAGGATTTTGTCAGATTTGAGGCAAGTATAAGTACAGGCTTTGATAACACATATGGGTGTTGTGTGATTACTTGGATTCATTCTCATTCTCTGTATAGAAATGTTTTACAGCCATTCTCTAAGCTATGAGAATCAGTTGAGCTTGTTTTATTCAGTTTCTGTACAAAAAATTTCGTTTCTGAAATCTTCCCGAACTCGTATTCTGTATTGTACGGCTAAGCCGTAAATTTCTACGGCTCGCTTTCCAGAGACTCGAAAATCTGAATTTGTTCTACGGCTAGGCTACGGCTAAGCCGTAATTTGTCCTACGGCTGAGCCGTAAGCTAGCCGTGACCCAACCGTGACCCCAGCCGTGAATTTAATCTCTGATCAGTCGAAACTTTTCTGATATCAGTACTTCTACGGTGTGGATACGGCTAAGCCGTGAGATGCTACGGCTAAACCGTGGATTGTTCTACGGCTAAGCCGTATACTGACTGTAGCTCAGCCGTGAGATGTATCAGATCAGAGGTGGAAAGGCTGACAGTTTAGCCGTGTTCTGAAGGGAACCACGGCTAAGCCGTAGTGCATATTGCGGCTACGCCGTAGGATGCCACGGCTAAGCCGTAGGTCACCCATGGCTAAACCGTAAGACCTGTAAAATATCAGTTAAACTTAGGCTAATGGTGTGACCTTGTAGGGCTCAAATACAGGTTAACCATACCCGTAAACCGGCCCAAATGGATTCTTTGGAGCGCATGAATAGTCTGTTAGGCTGTGACTTATTCATGTGAGTGTTGCTCATTGTTAAGCACCTCCCCATGGGTGTTGGTTTAAGGGACTTCGGTGCACATGAGGATTATATTGCAACACTAGGATGGCAACGGTGCATCGAATAACTTAAAACTACATCAACATGCACGGTTAGTGACAGTGATGCAACTAGATTAGACTTGGCTTGTAATGAACCTTGATTCCGTATTAATCTGAGATGCATTGCATATTGTTTATGGTTTTGCCCTCTGTTCTGTTAATCTATGTTATGCATTCCTCAGTCATTTTGCTTTCGTTCTGTATATCTGTATTATTCTTCGCTCTGTACTATGTTTTGATCTATGCTCTGCTTTGTATATTCTCTGGCTTTGTATATCTCTGATTTTTGGGTATTCCCTGGTGGCTCTGCCCAGAGGTTAATACGTGAGGATAAGATCCGGTCTTTGTCATCGGTGAGTCCAAAGCGGATAATCTCCCTTTCTATGGATTTGATTTGATTGGTATTAGTCTGGCTCTACTCAGCCTCAGCCCTAGGATACCCGACGGGGTTACCTCTGGCGTAGATCTCTGTATCTCTGTTTTAACTGCAGTGTTGCTTTGTCTTGGGACCCCGGAACCCAGGAACCGAGACCCGTTGTACCTTTGGCCTGGACAGCGGTGTTCTCCTCTGCTCTGCTCTGCTCTGCTCTCTTTTGGAGAGAACATGGTTAACGTAGTAGCCAACTAGTTCAGTATTCTATGTTTTGATTCCATTATCATGTTTTACTCCTATGCACGATTTGCTTAGCATACTAAGATGAACTCTGTATTTAATCTTCTGTCCCTATTTCATTCGCTTTGATACTATGCGTGTTTCTTTCCTGTTACTTATATTTGCTGGATCGTTGTATTCATTTGTGTTGTCTGTGGTGTTGCAGGCACAGATACCTTGCCCAGCTCCCCGGCGGTCGAGGAGGCTGCAGGGGCGAGTGTAGAGGCACCCTCCGGTCTGGCAGAGTGGGCCTGATCACTTCTGCCTAGTGCGTGCATGCATACCAGTGGCTTTTATTTTGCGTTTTGGTTTTTGAGAGCTTGTATTTGGACTTTGGATCTTTGGACTTTGGACTTGTATTCTGTATATTTTGTGTATATTGTTTTGGTGTGTATTCGGTTTTATATCAGTGTATTTGTCTTTGTCTTTTCCGTTTCGTATTTACTTTGGCTTCCGCTATTTTATTTTCTTTGTTGCTTGCTATGATATGTACAGCTTCCGCGTACGCTTAGTTCGCACGTGTTAGATCCCTTGTGTGCGTGCATCTGGACTGGGTTTGGGTGCACGTGCACGGGAGTACGTGTGTCACAGGTTTAGCTTTTCGCTAACCCCCGAATTCTGGGCTCGGGTCGTGACATACGTATTGTATGGTATCAGAGCATGCTAGTTATAAGCATGTAGGCATCTAAGATCGTGGTGAGATAACGATATCAACTATTTGACTCGAGGTCTCATATGTTGATTTGGGGTTTGACTAACTCAGGGCATTTTATATTTGTGTGTTGTGTTTCTTTTCCTTTTGCAGGATGGCATCAGGATCAGGATCTAGGGATGAGAATCAACAGGGCCATAACGGTGATAGTGGATCGGTACCCCCACATATCAGCAGTGAGGAGCGCTTGATGATGATGATGCAGTCTATGCAGTCATTACAGGCGCAGATGGCATCCATGGTAGATAGGCAGAGTCAGGCTGCTGCAGTAGCATCACCTCATGTAGATCAGCAGGTGATTTTCCAGCCTAAGGAATCAGATCCAAATGCTCTTTTCGACAAGTTCCGTAAGCGAGGGGCGACCGAGTTTCATGGGATAGAGGACGCATTGCAGGCTGAGCAATGGTTGGAGCAGACTGAAGAGCTTTTTGATACGATTGTGTGCAGTAACAAGCAGAAGGTAGTTCTCACAGCCTCTATGCTTCGGAGTGTAGCCAAGACATGGTGGAGGAGTGTTAAGATTTCATTTCAGACTATGCCCAGTGCCACAGTTTGGGAGACCTTCAAGCAGCAATTCCGTCGTAAGTTCATGCCTCTCCACATTCAGCGAGCTAAGGAAGTAGAATTCTTCAATCTTCAGCAGAGACAGATGCCCGTTGCAGACTATGTACATAAGTTTACAGAGTTGTCCCACTTTGCAGAGGATATGGTGAACACAGAGCATAAGAAAGTGACTCGCTTCGTCAACGGCCTGAATCCGAGGCACAAACGCCACGTGGTTGCTTGTATGTGGCCGGCTACATTGGATGACGCTATTGACAGGGCTTATGATGCAGAGGCCATCTTTGAGGAGGAGCGAACAGAGGCTAAGAGGGCAGCAGGTTTCAGTGGTAGAAGTCAGTTCCAGAAGAAGTTCAAGGGTAAGCAGGGCAGTTCGAGCAGTTCTCAGATAGTTTGCGGTCACTGTGGGAAGGATCACCCCACCGACAGATGTTGGAGGAAGAGTGGGGCTTGTTTCGGGTGTGGCTCTACGGACCACAGGCGGGCCCAATGCCCGAAGTTTCAGTCCTCTCCACAGACGAGACAGACAGGACCTACATCACAGGGCAGATCTCAGCCAGCTCGCCCAGGTCAGAAGCCGAACCGCCAGACAGCCCGAGCCTATGCTGCTACGCATGAGGGCGCGGAGGAGGCCACGGTAGTGGAAGGTAAAATTTTAATTTCCGATGCAGAAGCTTTAGCTTTATTTGACTCCGGGTCTACGCGTTCGTACGTAGCACCCCATTTTGCTGTGCAGCTTCGACAGCGACCCACACCACTTCCCTACTTGTTGTTAGTATCCACTCCGGTTGGTAAACGGGTGGAGTGCAGTGTTTTCTACCCTCAGTGCGATGTGCGGATAGCTGGTCATCAGCTCCCAGTAGACCTCGTGTTGCTCACGACACTGGATTTTGATGTGATTCTTGGTATGGACTGGCTTGCGAGATATCATGCGTGTATCAATTGCTACAGCAAGGCTATCTACTTTGATTTGGGCAACGGATTCCGATTTGAGGGCAGCCAGATGAAGTGCCCAAGACGTGTGATCTCTGCTTGTAAAGCAGACAGGATGCTTCGTAGGGGATGTGAGGGATTTCTTGCATTCATTTCAGAGAAGAAAGATCAGCGACAGCTCAGTGAGATTCCAGTAGTCAGCGAGTTTCCGGATGTTTTTCCGGAGGATGTGCCAGAGTTGCCACCAGTTCGGGAGGTAGAATTTGCTATTGACGTGGTACCAGGTACAGCACCCATCAGTAGAGCTCCATATCGTATGGCACCTGCAGAGTTGTTGGAATTGAAGAAACAGTTGCAGGATCTGTTGGATAAAGGGTTCATACGCCCAAGTGTTTCACCTTGGGGAGCTCCTGTATTGTTTGTCAAAAAGAAGGATGGCAGTTTCCGGATGTGCATTGACTACAGGCAGTTGAACAAAGTGACTATCAAGAACAAATACCCATTGCCTAGGATTGACGAGTTGTTCGATCAACTTCAGGGTGCAGCTTACTTCTCTAAGATTGACTTGAGGTCAGGGTATCACCAGCTCAGGGTGAAGGATGAGGATGTTCCTAAGACAGCTTTCAGGACTCGGTATGGACACTACGAGTTCCTTGTCATGCCGTTTGGTTTGACGAACGCACCCGCAGCTTTTATGGCGTTGATGAACAGGGTGTTTACTTCCTTCTTGGACCAGTTCGTTGTGGTTTTTATAGATGACATATTGGTCTATTCGAAGACTGCTGAGGAACATACAGACCATCTGAGGAAGGCATTGCAGCTGCTTCGAGATCACAAGTTGTATGCAAAGTTGGCTAAATGTGATTTCTGGCTAGAGCAAGTTGCATTTTTGGGACATGTGATTTCTAGAGATGGATTGATGGTGGATCCGGCTAAGATTGAGGCAGTAGTCCATTGGCCCCGTCCTAGATCAGTGACGGAGATTCGGAGTTTTCTGGGCTTGGCGGGATATTACCGCAGGTTTGTGCAGGATTTCTCGAAGATCTCAGCCCCGCTGACTCAGTTGACTCGGAAGAAGGTCCCGTATGAGTGGACAGAGAAGTGTGAGCGTAGTTTTCAGATGTTGAAAGAAAAGCTCACTACGGCGCCAGTGTTGACTCTCCCGGATGGTAGTGAGGGATTCATGATTTACTCAGATGCCTCTAGAGTTGGACTAGGCTGTGTACTGATGCAGAATCAGAAGGTGATTGCCTATGGATCCAGACAGTTGAAAGAACATGAGAAGAACTATGCCACACATGACTTGGAGCTAGCAGCCATTGTATTTGCATTGAAGTTGTGGCGACATTACCTGTACGGTGTGAAGTTTGAGGTCCATTCCGATCATCACAGTCTGCAGTACTTGTTTGATCAGCATGACTTGAATATGAGGCAGCGAAGGTGGTTGGAGTTCATCAAAGATTACGACTTTCCGATCAAGTACCACCCAGGCAAAGGCAATGTAGTTGCAGATGCACTCAGCAGGAGGACAGACAGTCTTCAGGCGTTGGCAGGATTTTATATGCTTGTGCATGATCAGCCTGTTGAGGTTCAGATGGTAGGTGGATTGGTGACATTAGCTACTACCGTCGTGTTTCAGCCTGAGGTGATTCAGCAGATCAAGGATCGCCAGTTTGAGGACCCCCTCCTGGTGAAGTTCAGAGATCGGATTGCAGATCGACCGGATTTCAGCTTGATGGATGGAGTTTTGTACTTCAGGAACAGATTGTGTGTTCCCGCTGTGGATGAGTTGAAAGAGAAATTGATGACAGATGCGCACGATGCCCGATATGCGATGCATCCCGGGAGTACGAAGATGTACCGGAACTTGAAGGATAGATTTTGGTGGAACAATATGAAGCGGGAGATCGCAGGGTTCGTAGCTCGATGTTTGACCTGTCAGAGGGTAAAAGCTGATCATCAGCGACCTCCAGGATCATTGCATCCATTGCACACTCCGCAGTGGAAGTGGGAGCACATTACGATGGATTTCGTCTCCGGTTTTCCGCCGACCAGTAGAAAGAATAATGCGATCTGGGTGATAGTGGACAGATTGACTAAGTCAGCACATTTCCTTCCGTTCAAGAAAGGGATGACATTCACAGAGATGGCTAGGAAGTTTGTTGACGAGATAGTCAGATTGCATGGCACCCCAGTATCGATTGTGTCAGATCGAGACAGTCGTTTTGTATCTTCATTCTGGAGAGCATTTCAGGAAGCTATGGGTACGAAGCTGAGTTTTAGTACGGCATACCACCCCCAGACCGATGGACAGTCGGAGCGTACCATTCAGACGTTGGAGGATATGCTCAGAGCTAGTGTGCTGAACTTTGAGAAGGAATGGGATACACATCTGGCCTTGTGTGAGTTTGCTTACAACAACAGCTTCCATGAGAGTATTGGTATGGCACCTTATGAGGCTCTATACGGACGCAAGTGCAGGACCCCAGTGTGCTGGGAAGAAGTTGGAACTAGAAGTTTCCATGGTCCGACGATCATTGCTGAGACGACAGAGAAAGTGCAGAAAGTGATAGAGAATCTGAAGATTGCTCGGTCCAGGCAGAAGAGCTATGCGGATACTCGGAGGAGACCGTTGGCATTCCAAGTTGGAGATTGGGTGTTCCTTAAAGTTTCCCCGATGAAGGGCACAGTTCAATTTGGTCAGAAGGGTAAGTTAGCTCCGAGATATGTAGGACCGTTTGAAGTCAAGAGCCGAGTTGGAGATTTAGCCTATCGGTTGGCGCTTCCAGTCGAGTTCTCCGGTGTTCACGATGTATTCCATGTGTCGATGCTCCGTAAGTATGTGCCAGATCCGAGCCATGTGATTCGCTATGATGATATTCAGATTCAGCCTAATGCGACTTACGTTGAGCGTCCGCTTCGCATCGTTGGGACACGAGAGCAGATTCTCCGTACCAGGACTATCAGATGGGTTAAAGTGTTGTGGGAACATCATGGTCCAGATGAGGCTACATGGGAGCTAGAGGAGCAGCTAGCGCGCCAGTACCCACATCTCTTTGCGCAGGTAGGTAGTCATTCCGAGGACGGAATGATTCCTAGTGGGGGAGGATGTAACATTCCGATCCCCTTTGAGCCGGATTAGTGGCTCATTAGTGTGTGTTTTGTTTTGTTTATTTCTTTTGGACTTGGTTTTGGGCCTTGGATAGGTAGTTGAGTGACCTTTGACCTGAGATAGTTAGTTCTAAGCCCTTTTTCGTAATTTTGCTTTGGCTTTGCTCATCTCATCTTTGCATCATCTTGGTGTCAGCACGCGTATTTCGTTGAGATCGACAATTTCCGTAACTGTGTCAGATCCGTTTGGAGTCAATTGGAGAAGTTAGACCTTCGTGTGACTTGAACTGTAATTAGTCTAAACCCATTGGACCTTGTTTTAAACATTCAAAACCTATATATTGAGTCATCCTCCAGGTGTCTCTCTCTCTCTCTCATTTCACTTGATCGTTGCATGCAAGGAATTCCAGAGGAGCTCTCCACGTTCGTTCTCTCTCCCTCTTCACTTCGGTTTCTTCTCTCTCTCTCTCTTTCCTTCTTTTGATCGATTGAAGATTGGGTCCTTTGTTTGATTTGGGTTCTTCTCCATTCTCTCATCTCTGTCCTTGCCTTAGGTAAGTGGGTTCTTTCCCAACTCTTTGTATTTCTTCTCCAAATTACATCTCCCATTCTCTGTTGCTTTGTCTTCATCTCATGCATGTGTGATTGCTTTGATTTGTTTTGATTTTAGTTGCTTGGAGCTTGATTTCAGAGGATTTTGTCAGATTTGAGGCAAGTATAAGTACAGGCTTTGATAACACATATGGGTGTTGTGTGATTACTTGGATTCATTCTCATTCTCTGTATAGAAATGTTTTACAGCCATTCTCTAAGCTATGAGAATCAGTTGAGCTTGTTTTATTCAGTTTCTGTACAAAAAATTTCGTTTCTGAAATCTTCCCGAACTCGTATTCTGTATTGTACGGCTAAGCCGTAAATTTCTACGGCTCGCTTTCCAGAGACTCGAAAATCTGAATTTGTTCTACGGCTAGGCTACGGCTAAGCCGTAATTTGTCCTACGGCTGAGCCGTAAGCTAGCCGTGACCCAACCGTGACCCCAGCCGTGAATTTAATCTCTGATCAGTCGAAACTTTTCTGATATCAGTACTTCTACGGTGTGGATACGGCTAAGCCGTGAGATGCTACGGCTAAACCGTGGATTGTTCTACGGCTAAGCCGTATACTGACTGTAGCTCAGCCGTGAGATGTATCAGATCAGAGGTGGAAAGGCTGACAGTTTAGCCGTGTTCTGAAGGGAACCACGGCTAAGCCGTAGTGCATATTGCGGCTACGCCGTAGGATGCCACGGCTAAGCCGTAGGTCACCCATGGCTAAACCGTAAGACCTGTAAAATATCAGTTAAACTTAGGCTAATGGTGTGACCTTGTAGGGCTCAAATACAGGTTAACCATACCCGTAAACCGGCCCAAATGGATTCTTTGGAGCGCATGAATAGTCTGTTAGGCTGTGACTTATTCATGTGAGTGTTGCTCATTGTTAAGCACCTCCCCATGGGTGTTGGTTTAAGGGACTTCGGTGCACATGAGGATTATATTGCAACACTAGGATGGCAACGGTGCATCGAATAACTTAAAACTACATCAACATGCACGGTTAGTGACAGTGATGCAACTAGATTAGACTTGGCTTGTAATGAACCTTGATTCCGTATTAATCTGAGATGCATTGCATATTGTTTATGGTTTTGCCCTCTGTTCTGTTAATCTATGTTATGCATTCCTCAGTCATTTTGCTTTCGTTCTGTATATCTGTATTATTCTTCGCTCTGTACTATGTTTTGATCTATGCTCTGCTTTGTATATTCTCTGGCTTTGTATATCTCTGATTTTTGGGTATTCCCTGGTGGCTCTGCCCAGAGGTTAATACGTGAGGATAAGATCCGGTCTTTGTCATCGGTGAGTCCAAAGCGGATAATCTCCCTTTCTATGGATTTGATTTGATTGGTATTAGTCTGGCTCTACTCAGCCTCAGCCCTAGGATACCCGACGGGGTTACCTCTGGCGTAGATCTCTGTATCTCTGTTTTAACTGCAGTGTTGCTTTGTCTTGGGACCCCGGAACCCAGGAACCGAGACCCGTTGTACCTTTGGCCTGGACAGCGGTGTTCTCCTCTGCTCTGCTCTGCTCTGCTCTCTTTTGGAGAGAACATGGTTAACGTAGTAGCCAACTAGTTCAGTATTCTATGTTTTGATTCCATTATCATGTTTTACTCCTATGCACGATTTGCTTAGCATACTAAGATGAACTCTGTATTTAATCTTCTGTCCCTATTTCATTCGCTTTGATACTATGCGTGTTTCTTTCCTGTTACTTATATTTGCTGGATCGTTGTATTCATTTGTGTTGTCTGTGGTGTTGCAGGCACAGATACCTTGCCCAGCTCCCCGGCGGTCGAGGAGGCTGCAGGGGCGAGTGTAGAGGCACCCTCCGGTCTGGCAGAGTGGGCCTGATCACTTCTGCCTAGTGCGTGCATGCATACCAGTGGCTTTTATTTTGCGTTTTGGTTTTTGAGAGCTTGTATTTGGACTTTGGATCTTTGGACTTTGGACTTGTATTCTGTATATTTTGTGTATATTGTTTTGGTGTGTATTCGGTTTTATATTAGTGTATTTGTCTTTGTCTTTTCCGTTTCGTATTTACTTTGGCTTCCGCTATTTTATTTTCTTTGTTGCTTGCTATGATATGTACAGCTTCCGCGTACGCTTAGTTCGCACGTGTTAGATCCCTTGTGTGCGTGCATCTGGACTGGGTTTGGGTGCACGTACACGGGAGTACGTGTGTCACAGGTTTAGCTTTTCGCTAACCCCCGAATTCTGGGCTCGGGTCGTGACAATAAACTTGACTGAATCTGAACCTCTTTTTAACTGAATGGTCTTGTTGAAATAGTTCATGACTTTTCTATAAGTCGACAATTAGTCCATCCCCAGGATGACATCGTAGTCATGTATCATCATGGGGATCAAACTTGCTGGAAAAATCAAACCTTTGATTTGAATTTTCGTCTTTCGGAAGTGTTGGTGACATCTAACTTGAGTACCCACGGGTGTGTTTGTTAGTTTTTGTGGACTCAATCCATCAGTTGATGTAATAAATTGATTAATTTCTTTATTTATCAATAAAATCATGCTTTACTTTCATGAGATGAATGTTATTTTACTACTTCATGCACATGACCAATACGTATGACATAATGGTTCATGAGTTGAACCGGGTCCCATTAGTATATTAGATGTGATATATGTGCATGGATGAGATCCACACGCGGGAGATATATGTCACAAATCTTATACTTAAATAGCTTCACAACCAGTAATGAGACTGGGCATCTCATTTGATAAGGTTGCAGCACTTTGATCACTATGAGATAGTGTGATTTGTCTCGATCATCAGAATGTAAGATTCTGGATCAATAGTGCCGGTACATTGGATGTATTGAAGGACCATGAGATGCACCTTATGGTATTCCGTCTCAATAATAAGGTATGCTCTCATAATTCCCTAGCAATAGGCTTTCAATCCTGAGACATTGACGAACTCAAGTTTCTATCTATTCATTTGCTTTGAGTCACCAATGAGTGAGGCCGACTATAGGTTAACACCTCGGTGTCTTGGGTATATGGTAGTAGAACTGTGGGAACGTTGAATGATCAAGATGGAGTCTATCTCTATTATCCCCTTGTGCCAATTAATGGATTTGTCATTAGTAAGTGCGCACCCATCTCAATTAAGAGTTAATTGGATGGTACTGATGATTACTGTGATTAATTGGGGCTCAAGGATAATAAGATGTGGAACTTAGATTGGAAGAGACGGATTTATTCCAATTGATCCACGGATATTGATAGAGGGGCCTACTTGTGGTAATTGGGAAGTTTAGGGTCTTCATTGTAATTTATTCTTAAGACTGGAGTGCAATTGCATTTATATAGTGGTGTTATTTGCAATTAACTGTGGGCCCGGATTGCACATGAGATGTGGGGTCGCGGTGTTCCAGTTGGAGCCAGCTTTCTAAGGAATCCCTAGTGGTCCCCACGCTAGCCCAAGATATTGGAAAACAGTAATCCGACTTGGACTCTAGAAATAAGAGTTTGGAAAGGAGAAAGTTGCTAATTGCTTTGGAAGTAAGACTTCTATTTCAATTAGACAAGGGAGAGATTTGGAAGTCTATAAAATATTCTTGGACGTCCAAAAGAGTCCCCCTCACGCCCAAAACCCTTTCGTGCAAGAGTTGCGCGAGTTACTCTCCTCTCCTTTCTTCTAGTTCCTTGGAGTCTCGAGTTGGGATTTTCTCCTGAAGATTCCACCGTTCTTCTTGAGAAAAGAAATCCAATTCGGGGGTCATAGCGTGGAAGGCTAAGAGGTCTTGAAGAAGTCCATTAGAGCACTGCGGGTCTCCAAAGGTATGATCTACTTCTTGCATGTCGTAGGTTATTTTGGATGTTTAGTGCTGGTATAATTTTTACTGTACATGGTCACGAGATTGAGGGTAACGCATCCTGGATTGGGTTTTGGTCTTATGGATAGTTGATCCCTGTGTCAAGTGGGTCAAAAGTTTTGAAAATCTATCCACGAGACCCACCTACTTCTAACAGTGTTTACTAACAATGAAAAATCTAATGGTGCTACCTCCACATGTAAATGTCTAACAAATAAGTGGAAAACAAAATAATGGGTGGCACTCGTGTCAAATAACACTAACTTTTACTTCGAAGATAGGAATAGTACCTTCCATGCACTTTCCCAAAGTACAGCACCCTCTAGGTTAGCTGCGAAGACATGGCCCACCTATTGGGGCTTCGGCTGTTGGAACTGTTAACCTCTCCCTACTGGCCTCATTTGTCCCTGCCCTGCTGGCCTTTACCCTAACCCTGCTGGCCTTTGAATTGCTGCTGCTGCTACTGTTGTGGGGTTGATCCTCTATACTGCTGATTCTGCAGTGCGGTTGCTCTATATTAAGACTGCTGGTAAGGCTGTTGTGGCCTAACTGGTGTCTGTCTCCAAGGCTGCTGTTGCTTAGGAGCGCCTTGCCTTGCTTCTTTTGCTGCCACTATTTCCTTCCTCCATTTGGGCATTCCTGAATCCTGTGCCCTTGTTGCCTGCAATGGAAGCAAGTCCTTAACAATCTATAGCACTAGTCGATCGGGTGGCTCTTCCCACATCTAGAACATCTCAGCGACCCTGAAGCCTAACCTCGTATTTTTTGCTTCTTTTGTTCCAACTGCCCACTGTACTGATGCTGTCCTGTTAGGTACCCTGACCTGGAAAGAGCCACCTCCTCATCCATCTTCTGAACAACACCTTCCACCTAATTGCACTCTTGACATAGTCCTAAAACGTGGCTCTCTCAGTATCCCCCACTTTCGCTTGGATGTGCCCCTGAAAGGTGGCTCTCTCAGTTCTTACAAGGAAACGTTTGACCTTCTCCTCTAAAGGAGTGATAAGGGTAAGGGCGTATTTAGACATGCAGGTGAATTGCTGGAAGTACTGTTGTACTGTCTTGTTGCCCTGCTTCAAGTTCTCGAACTTTACCATCTTCTTGTCTTCGATGCACTTCAGAATGAATAGGCCAGTGCACTCCTTCGTGAAGGTCTTCCATGGTTCTTCCTCCATAACTGTGGCTGCCTGCACTACGGCCTTCACCAAATTCCACCATTGATGAGCCCCACTCATAAGCATGTATACAGATAACTCTACCTGCTGTTTGCCCATACATTTTAACACTGGAAAATCTTCTCTAATTGCTCTATACAGTCATCCACTGCTAAAGGATCCTTAGTGCCATGGAACTCCGGATATCTCTTCCTGAATTTCTCACAGAGGTCATTGGAATTCACCTCATGAGGAACCATGGTCACCTGAATAGGATCTAGTACCCTCTGTTGCTGCCAGCAGCTAAACCTGGAAAGCTGCCTTGTTTGTATTAGCCCTTACTCAATCTGCTGCTCTAGTTCCCTCTGCCTAAACCCCGTCAACTGCCCTAGCGGCCTCTGCTTGTTCTCTCTCGGCTGCCTTGACGGCATCTGCGTAAACCCTCTCAGCTGCCCCCTCTTCCCCATCCCTCTGTCTATCAGTTGGCCTCTCAACCTCATGGACTCTCTACTGAGCTACCCGAGCATTCTTAGACTGCATGAATGCCTGTAGAAGTTGAGCAAATTGTGGATCAATAGGAGGTGTGTCGTCCTTATTATTACCCTGGGATCATCTCCCATGATGAGCCATGACTTACAAAAGAATTGGAAGTCTTTTAGTGCCTATGAAACCAATGCAAGAAACACAAAACTATAGGCTTTACACTAACGTGTAAAATCCGTCAATTGGTAACCATACCTCACCACGTCCTATAATTTTTATCCATTTTTAAAGTTCTAAAAATGTGCGAGTCTCTAATTCCAATGTCACACTCTTAGATCGTAATTCAGGATAAACTGTGAGATTAGGGGCCAATTAAAACTTTTTTTGTGTTCAAATCAACATGTGGCACCTAATCAATCTCACATAGGATCTAGTTCGGGTGAGTTCATGAAACTGAGCACGTATCTATACCAGAGGAAGCATCATCTAGCAATTGGTATGAAGATACAATAAGAAGCATTCAATTGGTATGAAGATACAATAAGAAGCATTCACATCAAAAGATATTGGGTTTAAAGTTAGTGTTTCAAAGTTAGCAAAGTATATTGATTACAAGCCAACTAATACTCAGGCCCCAAAAGGAAACAACCAATAAAACGCAAAATGAAGTCAATACTAGAATGTCACTCGTATGCAAGGCTAGACGATTCCAAATCCATCATCTACACCCCACTCAAGCTTAGGAGGTGGCTCAAGCACTTGAAGTACTTCACTCGGCACCTTCTCCTCAGCATAGAAAGGATTGGTACCAATGTACCAATACAATATCATCATACTACAACGAGTTGTTAAGAAGATAACATAATCCATAATAAGTATATAGTACAAAAGTGAGTAAAGACAATGTGATTATGTGAAGAAAATAGGAATGATAAGAAAGGAAGGAATCCTAAACCATTCTATCAGAAGAGCACATAAGCCTTAACAAGATGGTTGAACCCATCACTTCATCAAGAGGAACTCGATTATGACCAGGTGGTCAATCTTGTAATTCCTCAGGAGGAGCCCGATCAAATCATCGGATGCCAAGAAATTCGATAAAGGGTGGGGATCAACCGTTCAAAATCGATTTGCAGTAGTTGTCAAGAGACTTTAAGATACATAATATACTATAGACCAACTCAAAGGTGCTCAGACACCAATTCCTAACTATATACCAACTTAAGGGCGCTCAGACACCAATTCCTAACTCACTCACTGTATAAGCATATGGGATCCATAGAAAAAGAGACTACTCTTCAAATCATGATTCTAATCCACACCACAAGAGTAGTCCTCTGGTAACCACGTACGATCTTGCCAAACCACTACACAGTCCATATTCAATGCAAAGGTCAGATCTAGGGAAATATACATCGAGTGTACATTATAGAAACAATGCAAAGATGCACCCTAACGACCAAGAAATGTAAGCTAACCATCTCCTAGTTATCTGTCACCATTCGCGTACACGACAACTCTTACTTGAACCACGGTTGAAGTGAGTTTGGGGTCAAAGGGGTCAAATACACGAGATATGTAGCCTCAATTCTCATTTCAATTAAGTAAAAAGTAGATTGTTCCTCATACACTAACCGAGTGATCCGCAAGAAGCATGTAAGCCCAAATACTCTTTTTACACAGTGATTCAAGGTGAGTTTATCGAAATTTAGGTCAAATGGGGTCCCATAATTGAAACATGGCTATAATACGCATGTAGTATGAATATGGATCCTACAGAACACATTAAATATCACTACATTGGCCTAAACACCAAAAACAAACTCTGAGACATAATTATAATTCAATTGATCAAGCATGGACCCTATCAATTGGACCATAGTTTTGTCCTCGATTAGTTTTACTTCCGGTCAATCGAGCAATGGTCCGATCAATCAGGCCTATGACTAATTCTTACGGGAGTCCCCTGTTTCTTCTATTCTTGGGAGCTCAACTCCCTACATTCCTTCCCTTATTTCACCTACATAATGTAAGGCCCTGCCCTCTCCATTTTCACCCATGGAACCACCTCAAATCCTCCATTCAAATATCCATACATAATCACATCTACGCCTAGCATTTTCATTAAAATTCCGTTAAAATGGGAAAAGCATCTAAATGGAAGATAATGCTAGAATTAGGTAGAAAACATGCATATCATTATAAAAGATATACATCAACTTGCCTTAGATGAAAATGGAAAGATATGGGTGATGCCCTAGCCCTCTCAACTCCCAAGTGGAGCTTAAACAATGAATTGACTCAATCCAAACCAAAATCACACTGTAAAAATCATCCTAAGCTCAAAACCCATAAAGACCTAAGAATGGGAATGTTTTAGGCTTACCTAAAGTTTGGTGGTGGGAGAAGATGATAATGGCGTCCACGGGTTATGAGAAGTTTGGAGAAGAAAATGAGAGTGATGTTTCAGAGGTTCAATGGCTAAAAATCTAGCAATTGCAAAAAAGGAAAAACGGAAATGGTAGAGAAGAAGAGAAAAGGGGGCTATGGTTTGGGTTTATAGAGAGTTGGTGTTTGGAAATTCCGAAAAAGGGTTTAGTTTTAAGGATTTGGATAATAGGAGTGTTAAACGGATTTGGCTCGGTCTATGGTAGAAGGATAATGGTCTTGGAATTAGGAGAGCTACAAGATGAACCCAAAACCTCGTAAAATGATAAATTATGAAAAAGAGCTTTTATACTTTCTAAAATTGTAAACTACCTCCTGCTACAATCAAAAGAGCTCCAAACCCGATGTAAGTTCGTTCATGCGATCCTAACACTAAAACAAACTTGTTTGGACTTTAACAATGCTCAATTGGCTAACATACAATTAATTAGGCTAATACTCATATTTAGGTTATGGACTATTACAGAAAAGTAGGAAATGGTGGAAAAGGAGCTATTATTGGATATTCTAGGATGCTACTGGTCGAGTAAGGGAGGAGAAAAAAGAAGAATGAGGGCTAGGGTCTTATTTATAAGTGGGTATATATGGCCCACAACTAAATAGATCTTGTGATGTAGATTGAATACTTGGTAGGCCTCAAACGGAAAAAGTCAAAGAACAAAAGTTCCTCAAAAGTAAATCTAGTTTCCAATAAACTTAAGCTTGTCCCAATTGAAATTTTTTGCACAAAGTTGATATTTTTCAGCATTGACCAAATTGCCCCTAATTGTATGAAATTCATTGAAACTGGGTTTTCGAGGCTCTAAATGGCTATGAGTTGACATGAAAGTTGTCAAGAATGATGTTTTTGGTCTAATGGACTCAAGATTGAAATTTTACAGAATCGACAAATAACACCCCAATCTCGCGCAAAATTACAATGGGGTTCTTAATGTACTCCAACTAGGTTCAATGGCTCTCAAAACTCCCCAAAGCTACTGAAAATTCATTCTAGCCTACAAACTAAATCAAATGATACCAAATCCCACTTAAAAGTCTAATCATCATAATTAATTAATACTAAGTACGCAATATGTAGCATCTTCGCGAACCCCCAATGGTACATGCTATAGGACGTGCAAAGGATCTCTTGCATTCCTTTTCAGCATAGAAACATGAAAAACATTATGTGCACCTAAAAATTCCAGTGGTAGAGCCAATTTGCAAGCCACATCACCAACCCTTTCTAAAATCTCAAAAGGTTCGATAAATCTTCTAGACAACTTTCTTTTTTGGCCAAATCGTAGAGTTCCTCTGACTGGTGATACCTTCAAAAATACCTTGTTCCCAACCTGATATTCCACATCTCTTCTATGAGTGGCTGTTTAGCTCTTTTGGTGACTCATAGACTTTCTTATGTGAGCTTCACCTTGTCATCGGTCTCTCCAATAATTGTTAGTCCATGAAAACTACAAACTCAAACCTCATCCCAACATGAAAGGGTTCTACATCTTTGCCCGTACAATGCTTCAAAAGGCACCATCGTAATACTCAAGTGGTAACTGTTGTTATAAGAGAACTCGCATAACAGTAGGTCATCGTTCCACTATGACTTGTAGTCTAACACGAAAGCTCTAAGCATGTCCTCCAAATTTTGAATGGTTTGCTAGAACTGACCATCGATCTAAAGATGGTATGCTATGCTGAACTTCAACTTACTATCCATTGCCTCATAAAGAGTCACTGAAAATCTTAAAACAAACTTGCCATCTTGGTTCACTACAATTGAAGCTGGTGCTCCATAAAGACAAACAATCTCTCGAGCATAGACTTCTATAAAAGGTAGCATGTGCATCTTCTTTCTAGTCTCTAAATGAATGAAATAAGCTGTCTTCATAAGTCGGTCAACAATCACCCAAATCGCATTGTTGCCTTTTGTATCCTTGGCAAACCAGATATGAAGTCCATGGTGATGTACTCCCATTTCCACTTTGGAATCTCTAAAGGCCATAGTAACCTGGGAACCTTCTGGTGCTCGGCCTTGAACTGTTGGCATATCAAACATCGGGAGATGAAACTGGCAATCTCACGCTTAATATTGTTCCACCATCTGCCCTTTAGGTTCTCGTACATCTTTGTGCTGCCCAGGTGTATCGAGTACATCGCATGGTGTGCTTCGGTCATTGGTTCATCTTTCAAATTGTCGACATTTGGTACACACAACCTACATCGAAAATGAAGCACTCCATCCATCATCTTGAAATTAGGTGTCTGGGCAAGATGTTCCATAATTCGACCTTACTCTGGATCTCTCGACTGATTATCCTTGATCCTCTAAATGATTGTAGGCTTGAAACCTGATATATTCGCCAACATCATGCTCGTCAACATCATGCCTTTCCTTAGAGGTTGAAACTAAATGTGGACTTTAACATTGAGAAATCTTGGCCAATAGCGGTCAAATGCAGTATGCTAACCTTGACCACCACCTTGGCTGACCAAATTAAAAAGAAGACATTGGTGCAACGCTAAAAGTAGGTGAAACCGAAGATCGCCTAAATATAGGTGGTCAAAGAGATAGCCTAAAATGACTATAGTTTTCATGGTCGACATAGGTGCTTCAAGGCATGTTACTCATAGCATGGCTAGTACACAAACCCTTGAGCTAAACCAAAACTTTCATTTTGCAAGCATGTAAGAAGGACACATTGTAACCAATGATGAATCATAAACAACTTTGACTGCCAGGGCTAACACATTTCCCCAAATTTTGTCATCCCTTTACCTGCACTAGTACTCAATGTTTATGGCCGAAGGAAACGGAACAAACCTTGGTGTTAATGAAGGACCAAGGGAAAGGAAAATGAAAATCAACCCATAGACATTAATAATTTGATCAAGCAACAAGGGACATGTATTGACCAAATAGCGGCTCAATTACAAGTTTTGATGGAAAAGCTGCTTATCTCCAAACTACTCAAAATAAGTACAAGCCATCATGGAAACTGTACTAGAGTTTTGCTTTAATAAAAGTCCCACCTAGGGGTGTAAAATGGGTCATGCCTAGGCTAGGCTGGGATGGCCCAGGCCACACAAAGGTCGACCCAAGGCATGGCTGGAATCGTGCTATGCTAGGTCTTGTTGCCCACTGGTTGGTCCTTCTTATTTTTTTTAATTTTTGATTTTTTAAAGTTTTTTTGAAATAAATTTAAAAGAACTTTTTTAGAATTTTCATATTGATATAAAATTAAAAGCTACTAAAATAAATACACAAACATTGAAAAAAAAACTTGAATTAATTAATTATTCTTGGTTACTCTAAATAAGATTGTGCACACACGATTGCAAGTGTCTATGAAGGTGGCCAGTGACACTTGCTAAATTCGAATTGTAAAGTCCTTACAAAATATGTATAGTGCCTTATCCATTATTTTTCCAATGTGATCAGTAATCTGAAGTATTTCAAAATATTTTCAAACTTCAGGAATCAATCTTCTTTTCTCTTACCCTGGAGAAGGAGAATGGCGGTTTGGCTTGCTTGGGTAATAGATGCAAATTGCATTCTAATGCCTTCTAATCTTGATCTAAAGCCAAATGTGTAACATTTGAGTCACTTAGGTTAGAGTCAGGGTTGAACAGTTGTGATGGTCTTGCCATTTCTAAGATGTTGAAGAGAGTTCTTTGTGTCTTAGAAAACTTAGAGAGAGAAAGAGAGCTTAGAGAACGTAGGGAGAGGAGAGCTTCAAGATCTTACAGTGTGAGAAAAGGAGCTTAAAGAGTGTAGAATATAAATGAGTATTTAGAAATGAGGTTGGAGGAGGTATTTATAAACCTACAAATGGGTAAAATGACACAAAATACTCCCTCATTTGACCATGTTTTGGTTGTTTAGGGGGGGTGGGGTTTGGAGTTTCAAAATACCCCTTAGCTGTTTTATGACCTTTAGGGGGAGGGGGTTGTGGGGGTGGAGTTTCAAAACACCCCCCAGTTGTTTTTTGACCTTTAGGTGGAGGGAGTTAGTTTTAGTCATTAGGTAGGCCATGGGCCATGCCACGTCGGACCGCAACCTAAAACCCTAAGCCCAGCACAACCCAAACTAGGATCATGCCATGTCAGCCCATGGCCCACATTTTTGTGGGTGGCGCCATGCCAGACCTAGGCAGCCCGCCTAAATTTACACCTCTAGTCCCACTATACAATTGAGCAATTGAGTGTTTGACCTCATCAATTAACTATTGTAATGCAATCTACTTATATAAAGTCACCACCCACCCACAAGTCTCATCAATGCAATCCCTTTGCATGAGCATCCCTGATTCTTACTCTAATATGAGTAGATTCCATGATAAAATTGAGTACGTGATTAAGAATATAATCAATCAATATTTAGTAATACAAGGATTTCATTAGAAAAAATAATGTAAGGAATTGTGATTGATAGATTATTCATATAGTGAATCTTATGATGTGATCAACTTTATTAGAGTAAAATTTAAGGGTGTCCACATATGCTGTGACTTAAATTTGAACAATCCATCGTTAATAAGTAGGCCCATTGTTGTGTTTTCCTTCAGTACTCATGTTGCACTTCTTCATTAATCAGTTCCTCAACTTTGTTCTCTACCCGATATAATTGACTGTAGAGATTTGAATAAGCAAGTAGCTCCTTTAGTAGTCCTCTTCGAATTTGTGGCCAACCACCTTCATGAACCCAATCAAATTAGTAATTGCTTTGAAACCACAATTTTCATTGGCTTTTACATATTTGATATGGCATATGTAGGGGCTAAAACCCTTGGGAAATTGATCATGGTAAGAGATATTTACATTTAATCTTGAACGATTAGCCTTAGCCTTTTCTTTTCTCTTGGGTTTCATTTGCAAAGACGACTATTGTTTCTTATTCGCTTTCATTTCGAATGTTTTCTTAGTCTCAGCAACCATAAGTGTAGGAGAGTGACTATCATATCCAAATTGAACTATTTTAAATGTACTTGGATCACGTCAAGTAGAGGTATCTACCTTTTAAGGTGGTTATCCTCGGGTTTTTAGCATAACTTCCAGTTCCATTAAGAACAAACTTTCTTGACTTGATAGCTCCCTCAACTTCTTTGGAAGCTGCAATTTTCTTGTGAGCTCATATTCATTGAATGGCTTTTTAAATAACATCAACTCCGCCTTATAATCAAACTCCATAACAAAGCTTCTCGGTGTAGAATTAGGCAATATATTAAGCTTACACCAATGTAGGTGCATGCAATTGAGAGGAATTGGCTATCCTTCAGTAATATAATCTGCAATCTCATGAGCAGGAGGTAAACTGTGTGTGCATCAAATTACACACCCACATGCACTTTGGTCAATACCAACTAAATTGGTTTTTTTTTAAAAAGATTTTGCACCGAAGCTCCTTGAATTCTATGTTGCACTAAAGCACCTTGAATTCTTCAGGTTCGAGATTATGCTACACAATTGTTTTGCTTTTCTCAAATGATGCTCTAATACTTGTAAATTACAACTAAAGCAAATTGTGGACTTTTGTCCGATTCGTTTCAAAATTTCTTTGACTTAACCCAAGTTATCTCTTCAACAATGCATGTGAACTCCCAACCCTGTAAAAAAACATAGAAGTTGATAATTATTGATTGATCAATTAGTTGGCATTAAAATAGGTAAGAATATAAGTATTCAAGGCACTGTTTATTGTAGTATTCTCGAAATGCATATAATTATCTATCCATGCAGACATAAATCTTTCCTTGTATGTTTCTAACCATGTAGATTGAACATACTTAACTACTTCTGGATAAGCACTTTTGGATAAGTACTGAACTCTTTATTTAACTTACAAAGATGTTCAACATACTCCTGTTCTGTGGAGGAAGACAATAACATATTCTAATAAGTAACAAACCTTTCCTATTTTTCATTTGTTTCAAACAACTTTTTACATCTTGCCAAAACATTCTTATTAATGTATCACTTGCACAATAGATGAGTATCACAAAAAAATACAGTATAAATGAGTGCCAATTTTCTGTCTGTTAAAATAATATCAGGAAATATACTATCACCCATGATAGCACACAATATGCCCAATGCTCATGCATAGTTATCTTCATATTCAGCTTGGAGGTATATAAAGCATATAGAAACTGTTGCCTTTATGACATCACTCCAACAACCTCCAATAGTGGCATGCAATACTAATTGGTCTTATAAGTACAATCCATTATTAAGACATGGGGAAATGTAAGCAATAATTCTAAGTTGATTAGGTGTGTCCAACACATATCGGTGAGAATGTCATTATTATCAAAATTCCTGTGTCATTCAACGTAGTTATGCTCTAACAACTTCCCTAGCAATTATTACATCTGACTTCTCTCACCCAGTTTAAACACGTTATGCCTATAAAGTGCATTGTAGATAGTCTTCATTATTGTTACATTTAATTTATTTTTTTTTCAATATAATAAAAATCTCCTTTGGTTGAACCATGATTTTTGACATATCAACCAATAACTTTGTTTCATCTGCTAATAATCTCCTTGCATAGAAGTGGCTCTTTAGATACTCCTCAATAGAGTGATTATACACACCACATACAATCTCCAACATCTAGCCATAATCTTTACCCAATGTTTTGCCCTTTGATGTAAAAGGGTATTAATATTTCTTCGAATATATTTTCCTAGACTGTTTATTTGGAAGTCCCTCATCTTTGGTGGTTGGTGGGCTATAATGTCCATTTCTCTTACATGCAAGTGTTACTATAACTTTCAAACCAACCCGAGCAGCATTTGACACTTTAATGAGAACAACAAATCCATTTCTCATTCAAATGTCGGAAGCCCACTTGGTTAATGCATCGCGATTGTGGAAAATCTACATATCACCATATATATTCCGATTTAGTAACCCACAATATGAATTGAATGAATAATTCACTTTACGTCTTACCTCTTAAGTGGTAAACTCGTTCGTATAGTCGATTACACATTCCGAGCCAACTTCACTACATTGTGTAGAAGCGTCATCCTACAATATGAAGTTACAGTAAGTTATGAAGGGAATCATATGTCAGGCTGTGAACAGCCAAACAAAATCATACTATTTTACTGTTACTATTGTTCAGCCCTATAACTTCGAACAAAAGACCGACTAACATGAAAAAATTTAAATAATGATAAAAAAATGGCGAGAAGAGATCAAAATACATATAGTATTGACCTTCTCGTTGCTATTCTAATTAAAAACTACTATTTTAGTTTAATCTATTTTAGTGTAATCTCCTCTTCCATTGCACTATTTCATTGAAGAGCTCTACCAAATTTAATAGGACAAAGACAAAAGAAGGAAAGAGGATGAATGACAAAGGAAAAAGATGAATGACAAGGAGAGAAAATGAGTTGCACAAGAAACAAGATGAGTGACAATGTAGAAAGAGAAGAAGGGAAATGGAAGAAAGGAAAAGTTATTAGGAAAGGGAAGAAGGAAAATGGAAGATGGGTTTTTGTATGTGGAAAGAAATCTGAGTTATATGTTTTGGTGGAAGAATGGGCTTTTTGGTCATTTTATGAATAGGTAAAACTGTAAATAAAAAAAATATTAAATCCATGAGTGTACTAAGAGTCCCTTTTTGTTTTCAAATAGCAAACTCCTATTAATATTGTAAAACAAGAATCATAAAATAGGTATTCTTACTTTTCTAAGAATTCTTTCTTTTTCCATTAAGGGTACGATTGTATGGCACTATGGAAAACCAATTTTATAGATTTTTTTTATTTTCCACAAAAAACATTTTCCCACATTCCCCAAAAAGGAAATGGTTTTTTGCATAATGGCAGAAAAGCTAGTTCATTTTTCAATCTTCATTAAAGAAAAGCGGCTGCCCCAAATATTGAATTTTAAATGCTGTGGAAAAGGATTTCCTCTTTCCATGCTCTTTTCTATAGATAAGTGGCCACAGTTGCCCCTTTTTTCTCTCTCAACCCTTTTATATCATAAGATGTATAACTATATCATTTGTTCATTTCATCATTTCCAAGAAGCCTTCATTACACTAGCATTTCTCTTTAGGAGAATTCAGTTCAAGAAAACAAATGGGTACTAAGGGCCTCTTTGATTTCACAAAATATTGATTGAATATACACAAAAAATTCATGGTGATTAAACTACACCAAAAGATTATAAAAGTAATGAGAGGTGAAAGATATAAGGTGGAAATTTAGATGAGATCAGACTTTCTAGGTGTTGAAATACTAATAGGTGCATAGGTATATAATTCCCATCTTCCCTTGATTACTTAATCCCAGGCATTCAGTTACATGAAAAAAGCAGACTTTTGAGCTTAAGTTGTCCATCTCTTAGCCACTAGTCCTAGTTCCAACACTTAGATGATTTTGCCCACAAATGATCAGAAGTTAATCGAAAATACAGTTTAAGAATTCATAATGGTGCCTACTTATTAATAATTTGAACCCTCAAAAAAAATATAAGCCCTCATAGAAACTGTCCATGAGCTTTGCTTTAATAATAGCCCCACCATAAAATTGAGTAATATTTGAGTGTTTGACCCAACAATTTATCATCAATTAACTACTATAATGCAATATCCTTATATGAAGTCAACTACCACAAATTTCATCAATGTAATCTCTTTGCATGAGTGCCCCTGATTTTTACTCTGACATGAAAAGATTCCATGATAAAATTGAGGACATGAATAATAATGCAAGGAATTTCTTAGAAAAAATAATGCAAGGAATTGTGATTGATAGATTATTCATATTGTCAATCTTATGATGAAATCAATTTTATTAGAGGAAATGGTTTTTTTGTAGACTCACAAAAAAGTTAGCGTTATTTTTCCAATTTTCCTCAAAGAAAAGTGGCCGCACCAACGATGAAAGGATTTCCTCTACCCATGCTTCTTCTTTTTTTTTTTTTTTTTTTTTGCCGCAGAAAAGTAGGCACACTTGCCCCTTTTTCTCTCGTAGTCCTTTTAACATCATAAAATGTGTAACCGTATTATTCATTCATTTCTTCATGTCCAAGAAGCCTTTGTTACACTAGCATTTCTCTTTAGGAATATATTTGTTAGGATTTGTAGGAATTGAATTCAACAAAACAAATGGGTACTTAGGGCCTCTTTTTTTTCATGAAATATTGTTTATATACACAAGGAATTCAAGGTAAATAAGCTCCACCAAAACATCATTAAAAAAGCGAGAGGCCAAAGATGTAAGGCCATTATGTAGATGGGATCAGACTTTTCTCAGTCTTGAAATACTAGGAGGGTCGGTACTTCCCTTGATTACTTACGGAAAAATAATCCTAGACAATCAATTACGTGAAACAAACTCCAAAAAAAAAAAGAAAAAAAGAAAACAAAAGAAAACAAAAACAACAACGACAGCAACTTAATGTTGCTCATAGACATTTGACCGTGAATGGCCAGGAACCTGGGACCCATACTTCTTTACATGGTTGCTAGTAGCTCCCGAATTTTCCTCTGCTATTAGTTTGAAATTACTTTAAAAAAATAGCGGGGTACATTTGTGCTCAGCAATATAGAAGAAAGACAGTTTGATTTTCAGTGAAGCCAACTGTTACATTGTTTGGTAGAGAACATTTTCCTAGCAAAAAGAATTGAGAAATGAACTAGCTTTCCTCGGTAGTGAGGATTTTAATTTTTCATAAAATAAAAACTGACACTATGAAGAATCCTCTTATTGCACATACAAGTTCTAAAGGTGTAATGCATAGGTCCAAAACTTGACTTGAACAAGGTTAGCCAACTCACTTTGGATCAGCTCAAAAATACCAGTGAGTCAGTGAGAAACTCGTTGTTCATAAGTTCTGGCCACAATCAAGCCAATATGGCAAAGACAAAGTTGGCATACTAGCAAGGACACACCACTGTAAAAAGAAAATGTTAGAAATTACTTCTACTTTTTAATTTGTTGGGTATATGTCTTGTATTCCAGTTTAGCCGGATGAGTCCACTGGGTTAGCCAAGGACTGGTTTAAGGTCAAGGGTATTTTGGTAATTATACCAGGTCTTTCATAGTGGCCAAGAAAACGGAGATTATATATATGTATAGTCTGTAACCATAGATCTTGCGTGCTGAAGAGAGGTGAGAGCTCTCTTGCCCATGGTGTTCCCACACCATGTAGGTGAGACGATGTGAGAAAACGTGTCTCTGTGTACTTTACTTGTGATAGTGAAGATGATCGTCTCTGTGCCCATGGACGTAGCCATGTTTGGGTGAACCACGTAAATCTCAGTGTCTCTTCTTGTGTGTGGTTGTTTGTTGTTGATTTTGTAATTGATGTATGTGCACAACGGGTGACAACATGTGATGTCATAAGCACAACAAGTGGTATCAAAGCCGAGGTGGTATTCCTTGGGTTTCTGAGGGATGTGGAGATCACTCAGTGGCTTGAAGGTTGTGCACATGAAGATTGACTAACTGAATCCTTGTCAAAAGATTCGGATCTCTGTTTTCGTAAGAGAGGAAGAGAGATCAGTTTCGTAACCTCTGATTGGGCCACCATCGGAGAAGAAGAAGAAGAGATTGGGTTCTCCGGTCTCGCTGGATTGGAGGAAAAAGAATTCACATGTTTTCAGATCTCGGAGTCAATCGCGGCTGGTTAAATTTTCTAGGTTTCAGATCTGAGAAGGAGAAGACCGGTGATCTCTGATGGACCACAGGAGAAAATCGATTTCTCAGAGAAATTAGTTTTCCAGGCAGAGAGGGTTCTGTTGGCTACAAATCTTCGTCGTAAAAGGGAAGGGGTTTCGGTCCCTTTTCGTTGCAGGAAACAGAGAAGATTCAGGGAAATCTTTGATTTGAAAAAAAAAAAAAAAGAAAAGAAGACTCACAGGAAAGTTCGTCAGATTTGGATCGCTGCTGCTCGCCGGATCTTTGCCTCACCGGAGTCGCCGCTGCATCGTCGGAGTCGTCCCTGCCACTCGCTGCCGACTGCCATTCGCTCTCGTCGTCGAATTGCATCACCTCTATTGTTGCCGGTGTGCACCACTGGAGTTTCCCCACTGTTGTTGAAGAAGAACACCGGTTCGGCTTCCTATTGCAGAACAGGGAAAGCAGAACCGTGAGGTTGAAGACGACAGGTCAGCAATCCCAGTTCGTTTGGGTTTCGGGTCGGGTGGGGTCAGACCCAACTTGTTGAGTAAAAGCCCAGGGCAACAGAACCCAGAGCAGGTCGATTCTAGTTTGGGGTCGGGTCGGGTCGCAGTCGCCCTGACCTGTTTGCAGGAAGCCCAGGCAGGAAAAATAGGTTGCAGGCCGGGTCGGGGGCGGGTCGACCTGATCCATTTACTAAAAGCCCAACCCAACAGTTCAATCCAGCAAGTCAGCTAGTTCGGGTCGGGTAAGTTCTAGACCCGTGTGCACGGAGTCCACCCAGCGCCCAGTTCAGCTCAATTCCGGGTCAGGTGAACCCAACCCGGGTCCGCTTCATAAAACCAGCAGAATATGCAGTGACGTCAATAGTGATGTCAGCATAGGCAAATTTGACCAGATTCAACGGCTGAAATTGTTTCTGCAATATCTTGGTCGTCTAATGTCCGATCGGAGATCCGTTTGCACCTACCAACTCGGTTCGAGCAGATCTACTCATTAAAAGAGGGTGATTGGCTATTTGGATAGTCAACGAGGAGGTTTGACTAATCGGAGCGTAGAAACTTGTTTCTACGATTTAGAGCCATCCAGACTCAGATTTCAGATCCGTTTCTTCCAGCGTGCTCGTGGTGACAAGATCTATAGTTTGGTGCAGAAATCTTGAAAAGAGGAGATCTGAACAGATGTGGGTTCAGGCCAGAATTGAGTCGACTCGACCTGGTTGTTGTTGCAAACCCAATAGTAGGAATCGCCGGCCTAGTTGCAAAGGGTTTGCTTATTCAAACGAAGTTGTTCGTTTGGGGTTCATATGCTTTCTGGATTGTATGTGATGTTATTCATCTTGCCAAAGCAAAGCCAATGAAGAAGCATCAAGGAGGAGCTGATGCGTCAGCAATTGTCAAACATGTGTTTGATTGGTCGGAGGCCCGGTCAAATGGAGTTTTTTAACCGCTCGGAGGCAGAGTTTTCTGCAATTGTGAAGTCATCTGGACTTGTATTCCCGATCTGTTTTGCTTGCACGCTTGTGGTGGTTTGACCTTCACAGTGATGTTGAAGATGGGGCAAGATGGTGAGTGATTCAGATATTAATATCACTCAGATTCGTCAATGGTTTCAAGTTTTAAGTTCGAGGTGGAGTTTGACGAGAAGATGAACTTTGCTCAAAGTTCATGTGCTGGTTCAACATGTGGAGTGTTGAAGAAAGAAGTCTGCATCGTCGGTGCAGTGACGTACCATTCAGCAAGGTACGTGAAGACATTGCCGGTTTTATCTCCTGGTGGTTTGAGTTGTGCGGAATTTAAGCCAAGGTGGAGATTGTTGGGTATATGTCTTGTATTCCGGTTTAGCCGGATGAGTCCACTGGGTTAGCCAGGGATTGGTTTAAGGTCAAGGGTATTTTGGTAATTGTACCGGGCTTTCTTGGTGGCCAAGAAAGTGGAGATTATATATGTATAGTCTGTAACCCTAGATCTTGCGTGCTGAAGAGAGGTGAGAGCTCTCTTGCCCGTGGTATTCCCACACCACGTAGGTGAGACGATGTGAGAAAACGTGTGTCTCTGTGTACTTTACTTGTGATAGTGAAGATGATCGTCTCTGTGCCCGTGGACGTAGCCATGTTTGGGTGAACCACGTAAATCTCAGTGTCTTTTCTTGTGTGTGGTTGTTTGTTGTTGATCTTGTGATTGATGTATGTGCACAACGGGTGACAACATGTGATGTCATAAACACAACATAATTTTATTCCGTGCTTTTTTCTCATCAATTACTGGGAACAAATCCGAACAAACTTGGAGCCAGCAAAGAAATGTGGTGTAATTTTTTTGGAAGCAAATTGAAAGCAACGACATACAGTTAAAAAAATTTTTAGAAATACTTCAACTTTTATTCTATTCTTGTTCTTCCTCATCAATTACTGGAAACATATCCTGACAAAGTTTGAATTCTCCAACCAAGAAATTGGGTGTAAGCATTTTTCGGGTCTGAGACCAGCACATGAGGAAACACATCACATCATAAAGGAAAAACAAAGAGTCAAGACACAAGTCCTTTAGCTCTGGGTAAAATGCAGCTCTGGGTAAAATGCATAAACTTCTTTGGTAGTTTATTCGGAATACAATTATACACAGGAACAAAGAATGGATATCAACAATTTCACTACAAACATATGCGCTTTTGACTCTAAATATCTATTCCACTATGCTAAGGCTAGGCTAATTCTTTTTGCCCATATCAATGAATCATTTGAAATGGTAAAAATGAATTTGCCAAAAAATTAAGACAAATTGGTATCGCTCCCAATTACAGTCTAGATTCTGTGACGCCTTGAACCTGATCTCCTCTCTCTCCCACGCTTCCTGGTCATCTTGGTTGGCGGAGTTCTTACAGCCTTATCTCTATCATTAATAACTTCTAATGATACTTCTTTTTACTATTTGTTTGTTAAAGATGCTCGATGATGGATAACGATGTCATGTCAGTTCCACTCATATGCTCCAATACATCTCTATGGTATGCCTACATAACTCAAAAGGATTAATATTTTACACACACACACATATATATATATGAGAGAGAAACGGTCTAGCGAGATAGTACAGTATATGAACTAACTTTTTAGGGCCCACCTGGAGTTATATCAACCGTGAAGGGCATGAGGGATTGAAAAATCATGATGGGAACTAGGTATATGCAATGAAAATTTTATGATGGGAACTAGGTATATGCAAAAAATCAGCCCCATCTAATTATCCTTACCCCTTCATCTTAGCAGTCCACATTTACAACAGTTGAAATAAGTTACCTCATTTCACACATCAAATATCTTAGCAATCTACATTTGCAACGGTTGAAATAAGTTACCTCATTTCACTTCATTTCACATATCAAATATGATTGGATGGAGTTGATTTTTTGCACAAACCTAGTTCTCATCATGATCTTTCAATACCTCATGCCTTTATGGTTGGTACAACTCTAGGTGGGCCCTAAAAAGTTAGCTCATATACCACACCATCTCGCTAGAATACACACTACTACTCATGTGCCCATGTGATTTATATAAGATTCTTTGTCTTAATGCTCCTTGTAAGTAATTTAGAATTCTAAGAATGATAGCAAAATAATCAGTTCTGTGAGTATACATGAACTAACTTTTTGACCATGTTAGAGGTCTCCCAACCATGGTAATTAGTGACTATAAGATTAAATTATTGATTCGGACCAGAGAATTGAGTTACACCGATGGCTCAAAGAATCGACCATTACATATTGTATTAGCTAGTTAATACGTGAGCATATCTTTTGTAAATCATAACCAATACTATTTAATCTTATCAGTAGATACTATTGGCTGACATGAATTGATGATATTATTGGTTGATATGGACCGATGCCAGCCGATACAAACTGAAACATTATGTATATTAAGCAAAGGTGATTTGATTACATAATTGATTCTCAATTTTGCAATCAATTTCAATTTTGACCAAAGTCCAATTAATTTGACTAATCATGCAGGTTTCCTAATAGAGTTTAGATCACTTCATGTTTTTAAATAGAGTCCACCTCTTTGTAATTTCCAAAGATGGAAGGATTTGGCTAGCTTATTCCAAGGAGAGAAATTTTAAGGAAAATTTCATCATCATCATCATCATCAAAGCCTTATCCCAACCATATTGAAGTCGGCTACATGAATTTTTTTAAGGAAAATTTCAAAATTAAAAAATATATATATCTTTCATAATCTTACTGTAACAACCTAAGAATCTGGAGCTCTTTAGATTCTCAAGACGTACTCAAATTTACACAACACAATATAAATCAAATTTCAATGAGCATAAAAGTCCAACAACATTTATATTCAATTATATTTAAATCATTAAATATATTAGAAGTCCTAATAAAAGCTATTAAATAAAAGACAAGTCTCTAAAACAAATAGAGAAAATATCTAAATGCTGGGCTAATCTCATCTACGAATCTAGTCATTGTTTCTCGCCCTCTGGATCAGCCACACATGCCAAAGTCCATCGGCTGATCTCCGTCATTCCCCACAATATCTAAAAATGCATTATCTGAAGTAGGGTAAACCACTGGTTAATAATTAACCAGTGGTGAGTAGAATAAGTATACATTAAGGCATAACATATTTTCAATCATTCATATGGATATTTATATATTCAATAATGGAATTAAAAATAATATCTTAATCAATTCTTTCTTGAGTATTGTCACAATCCGAGCTCAGGAGATTGGGGGTTAAGTCTAAACCTAACCAGTGCCACACGTACTCCCGTGCATATACACTTAGACCCTGTCTAAATACACACACACAAAGGAAATTCACACGTGCAAATACATGTATGCGGAAGCTGTAGGTATCAAATCATAACAGAAGGAGACGCACGGAAACAAAAGAATAGATATAAAAAGATTACACAAGGTTTAAAGTCTTACAAAAGTGATCCAAAATACAAATAATAAAAGTTACTAACAAAACAAAACCAAACGATAAAATGACATCTCAACCAAAGAAGACCTACATGCATGCCATTGTCGCGCTCCGACGGAGTGATTACTTCCACTCCTCCAGTCCTGATGGGACATCGGGGGTCTCCCTTGGAGTCTGGTTGACCGACGAAGATCGATCGAGGGAACCAGGGTACGAATGGGTTTCGGGTTCCTGGGGTCTGGAATCCCCAAGACATAAACTCATTGCAATGGTGCCATACATACTACGCCAAATTCAACCTCGTTGGGTATCCTAAGGCTGAAGCTGAGTAGTGCCGGACCATGTGGAGTCAATCATATATAAGAACTTAAGTGAACCATGTGTATCATATCAAACATATCTCATACGTTCCAAACATACATTCAACTCATACATACACAAAGCTTAAGATATCATACGTACAAAGCTCAGGGAATCATACTAGACATAGCAAATATAACGAGTGAGACATAATGAAAACATAGTGAACATATCAAAAAAATTGACTTTAGTATAGCAAATGGACAGATCAAAGCTAGACAGACTATATAGAAAAGTGGAGGCCAATTAAACGTATATCAAGATACCATGCAACTCAATTGTCTCGAATCACGGACATTTACTAGCGAACCCTACTCTACTCATCCAGTATTTTTAACCATGCATGATGATGTAGTTTTAAGTTATCCGATATACAGTTGTCTTTTATAAGTGTTGCATTGTATTCAGGATAGTGTATCGAAGTCCCTTGAACCAACAACCATGGGGAGGTGCTTAACACTGAACGACACACATGAATGAGTCACAGCCCTCAAGAACATTCATGCGATTCTCATATTCCAATGGGCAAATTAAGGGTCACCAATATTCTACTATGAAGGCCCTATGAGGTCCAATTCATACCTACCTTTAATTGGAGGTCTCTCGGAAAACTTCCTTACATAATTCATGAACCACAGGGCCCGGAAATAGAGCCTAACAAGTTCCTTGGTTAGTGTGAAAGGTTGGAGAATAAAAATGAATACAAAAGTTTCAATATCTAGACTTAATCTCCTGAAGCAGAGTACTTCATGGCTGATCGGTCGGTCAGGAAGCCTAACTGGTCGAATTTCGGCTCTGGCTGTGTCTGATCGGTCGGACGGTCTGTTCTGTTACCATGGTTCTGGAAGTGTCCGATCGGTCAGCTCTGAACCCCGATCGGTCGGATTGTTGGTTCTGTTACAGAATAACTGGAGTGAACCTTCAGTGCACGACGAAACCCAATAAAAAATTACATCACAAGGGCTATAATCCACTACCTACTTAAGAGATTGAAGGAGACTCAAAACAATCATGTATACCAACATGAGTTTATCCAAATCATGCTTATACTTGCCTCAAATGAGTTCTAATACACAAACGGTTGTCCTTGGGCTTAAATTCGAAGTCCAAACACAATTCAAATCTACCATGCATGAGAGAAAAAGAGAGAGACAGTGAGGACAGGCCGTGGCTGATGAGAAGAAGGAGAAGAAGAAAACCGAAAACCCAAACTTACCTTAAGCCACACGAGAAAAAGGAATCGAGAACGAAAGTGCATCAAATCCCCTTTTTGCTTGGCTTGATTAAGAAGAAGAAGAGAGGAGAGTTGAGAAACGAAAAAAGAAGAGGAGAATCAAAAGAAGGAGAAGAAGGAGGGAAGGGATAAGGTCAGTGGTTGGCTTCTTATATAAGATAAAGATGAGGCCCAAATTGCAAAATAGTCCAAATGTTTCTACGAATTACAGTTTGAGTCAAATGACGGTCCAACGAAAACAAATGAAGTCTATTGCATACTAGGTCATTACAGAACTTGACGAGCTCAATGAAATACACGTGTTGACACGAAAATGATGCATGCATGACGATGTCTTACAAAATCTAAAATTACGAAAAAGGGCTCATGCCTACCCAATCCAGGTTAAACTCAACCCAACTACCTATCCATGACTCGGAACAAAACCAAAATAAAGGCAAAACACAATTGACAACTAATTCATCATTAAGTTAGGTCGGAGTGTTTCAAGTATTATTTTCCACCACAAGTATCAAATGGTTCGGATACCCCATACAGGTGTATCTACGTTTCTGTCAACAACATGGCTTATCATCCACCATGATTGTTGAGCCTATTTTGATACTCCTATACCGGAGTGTCTACATTTCTGTTAACAACATGGCCTGTATTACCACTATGATTGTTGAACCTGCTTCCCTCGACCAACATCCACGAAAGAAGTTTTAGTCAATGCTAGTAGTTTGTGTTACTCTATTTCAAACATCATGTTCAAATTCAATAAGTTTATTAGAGTTTCATCTCTATCATGAATGGTAACATCATTTTATTCTTTTCCATGGCCAGTACCACATAGCACTGGGTTAGTCCTCGCATCACTCCGAATCGGAGTTAGTACTAGATATGTGGCATTGTGTTGATCTCTTAAAATAATTTACGTATCAGCTGATTAGCATAATAATTAAATCATATTGACTTTTATCATATTGGTTCATAGATAATTATAAGCCTACATCAGACTCAACAATGCATAAAACGAAAGTACTAACTGTTCTTAAAAAGGATTAGTGATTATTAATCAATGGTGCCAACACTTACTTTACCTTATTATGTCTAAGCCCAATTCAAGTTACTCTCTTACCTATTATCCAAGAAGTAGCAGTAACAAGGGGTTTTTAAATATAAATGTAGATAACAGGCGCCAAATCTGTAATTTATAAAAATAGCATTACAATATCACTGTCGATAGCACCATTCATGGTTCATGCCTCGAATTTATTGAGGAGATTTGATGTGGGCCATAGTGGTCTAATCCGAAAAAGGTCCACATGCCTAAGGTCGCCCCTGGGCCCATAATAAGATGTGTGGAGTGGATCTTCCATTTGATCATTCTTGTGGGTCCACTATACATGTCAACGAAGACATGTTTTGTTGACTTGAGATTGGGAAAAATTCAAATACAGTTTGAATCTCTTTTGAAAATCAACTATCTTTGATTTCTAATTCAAGTCCAAATGGGTACTCATCATATGAAATCTATTCCTCCTAGTATCAAAGGATTTTGACTAATCAGGAGCCCAAAGCCCCCAGACTTCACTCTCGTCAGGAATACGACTTGTCAGAGCTATCAAACAATGTTTGGATGGTGGACCCCTAATAGTCCAATCTACATGAGACCACCACACTTGTGGTTGCCCAATAGTCCCCCACCAGATGTGGGGTCTTGATCTCTCATCAGGTGGGCCATGGGGACCCACAACTCAAGTCTTGAAAATCGGGTTTTTGACCACAACTCAAGTCTTGAAAATCGGGTTTTTGACGACATGGATTCAATCTTAATCAAATTTTGATTTTGA
Source organism: Sextonia rubra (assembly GCA_037013555.1). Lineage (NCBI taxonomy): Eukaryota > Viridiplantae > Streptophyta > Magnoliopsida > Laurales > Lauraceae > Sextonia > Sextonia rubra. The sequence continues at coordinate 18,432,670 of JASUAD010000011.1, forward strand.
TCACCACGGAAATCCTTGATTTTCAATATCTAATCACATATTCAGTAAACCTACTAATCATAGAAACCCAATTCAACAAGTTCTACTTAAGATTTATGAGTGTTTTTTTATGATGTCTTTCAGCTTGTTAATGCGACAACATTGTTATAGAGGTTTCAAGTAGAGCAGAACTCATCAGTGGATCAGATATCACAGAGTTTCATCAATCCAATCCTTACACCATTCAGTTTAGAAGTTTTACTCAACTGGTATAAAAACTCGTTGCTCGAGTAGACATCCACTATGCACCCTGTTGTTGATCTTCCTCGTCCTCTTCGTGGTCTTCTTCTTCTTCTATAGATTTCACAAGTCAAGTTAGATTATTCCTCTCTCTCTCTCTCTCTCTCTCTCTCTCTCTCTCAATTTAGGAGGTTGGTGAAGGACTCTCTCTCTCTCAGTTTAGGAGGTTGGTGAAGGAGAAGGGATAGACCAGTCCCCTATTTATGCATGTGCTTGGTCTTCTGTGCTCTTGGAGTTCTAATGGGATACTACATAGATGTGTTCTATTTGAATTAAACACCTAGAGAGAGTCCTGATTGGAACCCAAAAGAGTCCTACTAGGAGTGTATTCTTAAGAGAGAGTCCTGTTTGAAATTCTTAGTCTTTTAATGACCTTAATCTAATCTAAATATAATTCTACTAAGAGTCCTAGTAGGGAAATTACACTTACCATTCATTCAAATCTATTAATAACTTTTATCCTTAGTTCAAAATTTAAAAACTATTTAAACTACTTAGTTTTAAGCAGCAATAAATTTTTTATAATCTTAATTTTTCCTGATTTAAAATAATCATTTACTCTTGGGTATTTTAAATTCCCTTTAATCTCTAATTTCCCTTCAAATTTCATTTCTTTCTTCATTATTCTCTAGGAAGCACGGACACGCTCCTAGGGTCCCTATGTCCATGTCGGACATAGACATTTGGCCAAATCCAACACTCCAAGAAACATATCTATTATTTTTTTAATTTTTTAAATTTGGACATGGAAGGGCCACTGTAGGATACAGCGAGGTTATTTTAAATTTTTAAATCCCTCTTTTTTTCTTTTTTTTTTTATTATCATTGAGTGTGACCAAAGCCTGTTATCCAAAAAAAAAAAAAGAGTGTTAAATGAAGTTTCAAAAGTTCATAAATAATTCAAGAACAATTTCAGACCAAATATGAAATTTCCCAAACAATCTTAAGTTTTTTTTTTCTTTTTTTTCTTTTCTTCTTTTGTGACTATCCTCTGTTTAACTCTTTTTTGCCTTTTTTTCTAGTCTTATTTTCTTTTTACTTTTTTAGTATTAGTTATATTTTTCTTTTTTATTAATTGTGACATTATGCTTCTTAATTTGGCTAAAAATATAACTATTATTTAATTCATTGATTATATATTAAAAATATATTTATTATTTGCTGTGTCCGTATCCTACTTTTTAAAGATTTGCTATATTATCACGTTCATGTTATGTCGTATCCGTATCCCGTGTTTGTATTCGTGCTTCTTAGATTATTCTAGAGATTTTTCTTTTATGCCTTAAACTTCTAATTAATTTTAAAACCGATGAGTTAAAATTGTTATTTTAAAAAAGTAATAAAAATTAGGATAAATTAATCTAGGACATGGTTTCTTAAACCAAAAAAATTTAGACATACCTTTTTCCTATGCCATCCATTTGCAATAAAGATTTTATGACTGCAATTTATAAAAAAATTCAAAAATAATTTTATAATTTATTTTAAAAATAAACTCATCATGGTTATCAAGGATGTTCACGAGCATAAGGTAAATATAGAAATAAACAAAAATATGATCAAACAAATTTTCATATCTAAAATATTCCTTTCAACAGGCTTTAATAATTTCCAAAAATATATTGTATCAATGAGCCAGATTTAGACCACATTTGCATCCTTATTCAATTTTTAGTCTACCTATTTTGGAACATAAATGCTCAAGTCCCTCTTGTTCAAAGGAAATCAGTACCCTTTGACTTGGATCTAGATTACAAGACTATGGCTAATTTGATTAAAAAATATTAAAAAGAACATTAAAAAATCTCTTTTATATATTACATATGAATCATACGATATGCTATTTTGTTAGTATATATACATAATATAACACATAAATAAAAGGTAGAAGTAAAAGTAAAACATTTGAAATGAAAATTATCAAATAATCCATGTACATTCTGACATGAACTTGGCATCCCTAGCCTAACCCAGCTCAATGTGTCGCGGTACTATGATAATAATAACATTCTAAAAAAGAGATATAAAATGTAGATGAAGGTGAGATTTCAATAATCAGAAAATGATGAATGAGACTGTTCGGTTGAAATGGAATAGCATGCTTTATTTATAAGCTAATGGAATTATAGATAATTGACAAATGTCACCCATCTAAATTGTCACATAAAAAAGGATGATAACCAGTGCTATACAAACTGATAGTTTAATGATATGAGGTAATAATGACAAATGTCTCTCATCTAAATTGTCACACCAAACGGATGTTATAATATAGGACAATGTGAAATCTAATGTAATGCAATGCAATGTCATCAGGAATAAAATTAATTAACAAACAAAATTCAGTTCATGCCAACCATGAGTAGTTAATTAATTCAAAGAATGAATCAGCCGTAGGTCTAAAGCCTTTTCACAGATCCCGCAGTAGTAATCCTCAGGTTTCAGGGGTAGGATCCTAATGGAATGTACAACTTCCAACACTTAGGTTTGTAATTTGTAGGAAAAGGATTTATAGAAAAATAAGGCCAAAATGCTCAACATCGGATCTGAGGGTATTGGCTCCACATTCTATTTAGTATATCTGAAATCCTAATAGCTGTAGTAAAACTCTATCGAAGGGAAAACGTGCTCTCATCAAACTCTAGTCACAGGAGGTATTAATGGTGGTTGACAAGAAAGGAGGCTTGCAAACCCAAGAAGAAGAAGAAGAAACCCTATTTTCTTATTCAATATGCAAGTTCATACATAGCATAAAGAAGAATAGAAGCCTTAGATCTGAAATATGATAAGCCTTCCCACCAAAAAAAGGAAAAAATATAACAACACAAAAAAAGGAAAAAAAAAAAGAAAAAGGGAGAATCCCCCTCAAGATTCGTGCATAAGATGTTACGCACAATTTTGTGCACAACATCCTGCACAAGGTTTGTTTGTTTTTTTTTTTTTTTTGTTTTGTTTTGTTTTGTAAGTGGTGGTCCCCCTTTTCTCTTACTTATTACGCAAGACTCAAACGTGAGCCCCTCTCCTTTAATAGAGACTCGAACACAATAAAAACATGGGACCAAATAAATTAAGTAATACAAATTAAAGCATGAGACCAAACAATTACTAACATGGGACTCTTTAATTTCAAAAGCCCTTTTTTCAACTCATGTGACACTTCCCTATGTGGGGCCTTCAATGAAATTGTGCACATGGGGCATTCATTCCTCCACAGATATCATCATCCAAAATTCAACCGCCAGATCTCCCCTGGGTGATAATCCAACAGTGGATTTATGCCTTTCTCGCGATCAAAGCCTGAATATTGATCATCCATCCAGATTAAAGCTTGATCCACTACTCTACGCCTTCTTTTTTGATACACCTTGAATGGATTGGGGGAATTTGGCATGATGTCCCCATCAATTTCCCTCGGCTAGGAGAATCACACCTCTGGTGAGATAAAACTATTGTAGTACTCAAGAATATCTGGATTAATGCACTGCAATTGATTCTTGGCAACCCATGTGCTATCATGTTGAGGTCTATCCTTCCATTTAACAAGAAACTCTTGGATGCCCCCTTGTTGGTAGATGCCAACTGGTCATCTAATATATCTTCTACTGCATCATTCAGTGGAGTTGTAAGTTTGGGAGGTGGAGATGGCTGGGGAAGTCAAGAAAAGGATGTAGGCTCAAACCTTGGTGAGGGATAGGAAAGAGACAGTACGGAGTATGGATCAAGAGGAGATGGTGTGGGGCCAAGAAAAGAGACGAAGTCTTTAACATTGACCGTGGAACTAATCCCCATATCTGAAGGAATGTCTAACACATGCATTAGGACCCAACCTCTTCAAAATCTTATATGGATCAATACTGCAGGCCTGTAACATCTTGGCAATTCCTTGTGGAAATCGTTCAGGCCTTATGCGAACCATTCTTTCATCACCCACTTAAAATTTTGTGAATCTACGATGTGAATCAGCAGAGGATTTGTACTGTTCATTATTTAAATTAATTCTTTTCTTGATTTCATCATGTAATGCATGTATGCATTGGATGAATGCATCAGCTGACTCAGAAGGATGATGAATGGATGACATGGGAATGAGATTTACAAGCATCCTAGGTTTATAACTAGTGACGGCTTTAAATGGACTCATGCCTATGGACCTATTGACAGAACTATTGTATGCAAATTCAGCTACTAGCAATACAAATTCCCATGTTCGCACATGCTTATGCACAAGATATCTCAAAAGATTTTCCTAACTTCTGTTTATCACCTCAATTTGTCCATCAGTCCGTGGATGACAGGCAGAAGAGAATTGCAATTTGGTGCCTAAGAGTTTCCACAGTGTTTTCTAGAGATAGCAAGCGAACTTCACATCCCTATAAGAGACAACTGTTTTCAGAACACTATGAAGACTGACAATACGCTTAAAGAAAATCTTCACAATATGCGATGCATTAGAAATTTTTGAGCAAGGGATAAAATGGGCCATTTTGGAGAAACGTCCACAACCATAAAGATGGAATCATGTTGCTTGGATGTTCTGGGAAACCCAAATACAAAGTCCATGCTAAGGTCTTGCCACGGTACGTGAGGCATAGGTAAGGGAGTATACAGGCTAGTATTCTGTTTGTGCAGCTTTGCCAATTAGCAAGTACTGCAATGCTCAATTGTGTGCGCAATGTTGAGTTTGAGACTTAGCCAGTAAAAACAATCTTCCACGAAAAGGATGGTCTTATCCCGACCAAAATCACCTCCTATGCCTCCCATGTGGAGTTCCCAAATTAAAAACTCTCTCATGGAAGTACAAGGAATACAAATCTGATTACCCTTGAAAAACATAGCCGTCTTTCAATGTGAATCTATCAACACTACATAAAGCGTTATCAGATAATGTGGCAAACAATTCCCCTAAATCAAGATATGATGGGTAATCATTTCGAAGACGATCGAACCCCGTGACTTCGACATTCATGGAGTGAATTAAATGGATTCTGCAACTTAATGCATCAGCTGGTTTATTATCCACTCCCGCTTTGTGTTTTAATCATCATCATCATCATCATCAAAGCCTTATCCCAACATGTTAGGGTTAGCTACATAAATTCTATTTCTCCATTCCATTCTATTTTAAGTCAAATTCTTAGATAAGTTAAACTTTTTCAAATCTGATTCAATGACCTCCATCAATGTTTTCTTTGGCTTACCCCTACCTCTTGATGGGCCATCCACTTGTATAGCCAAACTTTTTTATACCGGTGCCATTACCAACCTACGCTCAATATGCCCAAGTCATTTTAAACGGATTTATCTAATCTTATCAATAACAACCCAAGAATCTAAAGCTCTTTATATTCTTAAGTCATTTTGTAACGATTCAAGAATCTAAAACTCTTCAGATTCTTAGGTCATATTTAAAGAGTCGGGAAAAGCATGATCAGCATCTTCATACTTCATTGCAACTATTGAGGGAACTGCAATTATGTGCTAAGGTAAGTAAGTGTGAATTTTGGTTGGAACAGATAGGATTCCTTGGTCACATCATCTCTAGGGAAGGTTTAGCGGTGGACCCAACAAAAATTGAAGCAGTAGTAAAGTGAGATAGGCTGAAAACAAGTTAGAGATCCGAAGTTTCCTAGGCCTCGCAGGTTAGTACTGCAGATTCGTAGAAGGATTTTCCATAATAGCAACCCCCTTTTCGAGATTGACTTGTAAGGAAGTTCCATTTGTGTGGAATAAGGGTTGTGAGCAGAGTTTTCAGGAGTTGAAAAGACGGTTGACCACAACCCCTGTACTGACCCTACCTACAGGTAATGATGGCTTTGTGATTTTCACCGATACATCCGGAGTTGGACTTGGTTATGTTCTCATGCAACATAGGAAGGTGGTAGCATATGGGTCCAGACAGTTGAAGGAACATGAATGGAAGTATGCAACCTATGACTTGGAACGAATAGCAGTAGTCTTTGCTTTGAAGATATAGAGACATTATCTTTATAGAGCCACTTTTGAAGTGCATTCAGACCATAAGAGCCTTCAATTTCTCTTTACGCAGGGTGATTTGAACATGAAAAGAGAAGATGGATGGAGTATATTAAGGATTACGAGTTTTTTGTTGAAGTACCATTCAAGAAAGGCTAATGTAATGGCAGATGCTCTAAGTAGAAAAGCAGTGTTCACTAGAGGATTAATTGCACAATACTTCTGGATTTGATGTTTGGAAGATATGGATGTTTTTTTCCGGCCTATCTGTTAGTAGGCAATGTTGGTTAGTATATTCTCGTGGGAACTCGAATTACTCATGAGGATTAAAGAATACCAGTTACTAGACCTCGAGATAACAAAATTCAAAGACCATATGGATGAGGCCTGATTTTAAGTTGAAAGATGAAATTTTGTATTATAAAGGCAGAATTTGTATCTCTAATTTTCCATAATTGAAGGAAGAAATCATGGCAGAGGCACACCTTACTCGGTATACTATTCATTTAGCAGTACCAAGATGTATCAAGATCTGAAGGATCACTACTGGTGAAAGAATATGAGAAGGATATTGCAGAATTTGTTGGAAAATATTTAGTCTGCCAGCAGATTAAGGTAGCTTATAAGAGACCCCTAGGTCTTTTGCATCAATTGGAGATTCCTCAGTGGAAGTGGGAGCACATCACTATGAACTTTGTATCAGGATTGCCTAATACCAAGAAGGGATTTGATGCGATTTGGTTGATAGTGGACCGTTTGACTAAGTCAGCCCATTTTGTACCATTCAAGACTGGTCAAAGAATGAAAAAATGATAGATTTGTATATTAAGGAAGTGGTGAGATTGCATGGAGCACCAGTTTCTATTATCTTTGATTAAGATAGCAAGTTCGTATCTCGGTTTTGTGTATCACTGTAGGAAGCCTTAGGAACTAGGTTGAGTTTTAATACAGCCTATCATCCCCAAATAAATGGACAGATAAAGCATACAAATCAGACACTAGAAGATATGTTAAGGGTGTGTGTCTTGGATTTTAAGACAAATTGGGACAAAAGTTTGGCTTTATGTGAATTCGTGTACAACAACAGTTACCACTCTAGCATTGGCATGGTACCTTTTGAAGCCTTCTATGAGAGAAGATGCCGAACTCCTATATGTTAGTCGAATTTTAGAGCTAGCGGTTTTCATGAACCGTCTGTGGTTGGAGAGTCTAATAACAAGGTAAAACAGATTCGGAAAAGGCTAAAGGTTGCTTGTAGTCGTCAAAAGAGTTATGCAGATAAGAGGAGGAGAGAGTTGAAGTTTGAAGTTGGTGACTATACGTTTCTGAAGGTGTCACCTACGCGTGGTACCTTACGGTTTGGGCAAAAAGGGAAACTCTCCAGAAGATATGTAGGACCGCTCCATATTATCAGCAAGGTCAATAACGTAGCTTATCGGTTAGTACTCCCACCAAAGCTGTTAGGTGTTCATAACGTCTTCCATGTTTCTATGTTAAAGAAGTATGTAGCAGAACCTTCGCACGTGTTACAGTATGAACCGTTACAAGTGTAGGATGATATAACCTACACCGAGTAGCTAGTGGAGATCGTCGACACCAAAGAGTAGGTGCTGAGAAACTGTGTCATCCATTGGGTGAAGGTTCAATGGAGTCATCATCGCCCAGAGGAAGCAACGTGGGAGCTTAGAGATGAAGTGCAAAGATAGTATCCGCACCTTCTTCCTGAGGTCTGTTAGTCATTTGGAGGACCAAATGTCCTTTAAGGGAGATGAGATGTCAGGCCTTAGATTTTTATTTGTAGGTCGAGTCGATTTGCCGGGTTTGAGTTAGCTTAAGAGGGGTTAGATAGACTAATTAAACACTATTAGGCCTTGTGCCGAAGTTATTTAACCTTTTTAAGCCAAAAAGTCTTTTTTTGAAATTTTGTAAAACTCATTGAAAACAGGGAGCCCTTCCTTGTAATTTAGAAATAACTTCACATAATATAAACCCTAAGGTTTTTTGCAATTCTCCCATCTTCTTGCTTTCCTCTGCAACCAAGCCCTAAAAGCTTTTCGGGGAGAAAATAAGGTGGGATCTTCATATTGGCTTTTGGCGTCGAGATCCAGGTAAGTGGATAACTGTAAACAATGCCTCTTGGTTATTTAAAATATTTTTTTTGGTTGCTTGTTGAATAACATGCTTTGGATATGATTTCTTTGATTGGATTTAGTATTTTGATTGAAGATTAATGATTGAGATTTGAAACAATGAAAATTGATTTTTTTTTAAACACAGATTTGTTGATAAAAGAAGAAATTAAAAAAAAAGATTTGCCACTGCCTGGCTAGCCTAGCAGCACGTGCTTGGGTAGCCAGGTTGGGCCTGGCAGCGCCTGCCCAGGGTTGCTGCTGAGCCGAGTTGCGGTTGGGTCGAGTTTAATTGGGCTGAGCCCATTTAAATTAAAAAAAAGAAAACATAAATTAAGGCTTATTATATTAATTATAATTGAATTAGAATTTTGTTTAAGGTTTAAAGGTGACTTGATTGAATTAATTAATTATTAATTAAGTGTGATTAGAATTCTAATTAAGTTTGTTTATAACTATAGTAGAGGTGTAACACTCCGACCCAACTTAATCCGAATTAGTGATTACTTGCGTGTGATTTTGTTGTTAAGTGTGTCTTGGTTTTGTTTTTCTTTGGTCTTGAGTGGTTTTGAGTAATGGATAGGTAGTTTGGTTGAGTTTGACCTGATTTAGGTAGTTCGAGCCCTTTTTCGTAATTTTTGCTTTTGTTAGGCCTTGTCAGTTTTGCTTCATTTTGCTGCCAACGTGTATATTTCGTTGAGTTTGTCAATCTTTGTAACTGTCTTAGATCCAAATGACTTCGTTTGCTCTTGTTGAATCGTCAATTGACTCGAACTGAAATTTGTGTAACTATTTGGACTTGCTTGGAATTTCGACTCATCTTTAGCTTATAATATCCTACTTACCCTGTTCTCTCTCATTTCTCTCATTTTGCAATGACCTCTCCCTCTCTCGTTCAGCTCTCTTTCTTTTTCCTTCTTTCGTTTTTGTCTCATGAGGAAGAAGGGAGCATTGCCTGTCAGTTTTGTGTGTGTCTCCAACGGATTGAGCCAAGGCAACGACTTTGAGTGTGTGGATTTCCGTTGTGAGGCAAGTATAAGCATAAGTAGTTTGAACACTTATTGGTATTGCTTTGATTGTGTGTTTATTTTACTCTTCTTATATGAATCATAGTTAGACAGCCCTATTGAGTCAGTTGTGTTCTTATCTTTCTGTTTTCAGTCAGGAGTTAGCTATTTCTGTTTCTGTAACTGTTTCAGGAAATTGACTCAGCGCACTCACGGCTAAACCGTGAACTGTGCTATGACTGAGCTGTGAAATGTCTTACGGCTAAGCCAAGACCCAGCCGTGACCTTAACCGTAGATCAATACAGGGTGACATCTGAAATAACTGAGAGTTGGCGATTTGCTGCTCTTCTATGGCCCAGCCTGATCTAAGCCGTACGTTGTACTACGGCTAAGTTGTGGGGCAAGATACGGCTGCGCCGTAAAGCCAATTACGGTTGAGCCGTAAATGCGGATGAATAGGTTGGGGAACCTCGGCTCTGCCGCAATGTAGCTTACGGCTACGTCGTGAGATGCCTACGGCTAAGCCGTATGTTCACCTACGGCTACACCGTACGATCACTGAGAAATGACTACAAAGAGTAGGATTAAGGAAGAAACCTGATATGACTCTCATGTTAGAATGTAGATAACCCGAACATGTCCAATGGAATGTCTGAAGGACATGAATGATCGCGAGGGCTGCGTCTCATTCATGTATGTTATCCAGTTGTTTAGCACTTTCCCATGGGTGTTGATTTAAGGGACTTTGGTACACTTTCGTAGTAAGATGCAACACTCCTCGATGGAATAATTGTGTATTGAATACCTTAAAACTACATCAGCATGCACGGTTGAAACACTGGGTAACTAGGTTAGGATTGACTCGTAATTGACCTTGATTCGTCAAAGTAAATCTGATTTACACAGCATATTGTTTTCGGTTTTGCCATCTTCTGTGTTCTGCGCTGGACCCCTCGATTTTGTGGGAAATGCAACATCCCCAGAGCGAAGCCCGGGCAGGCACATTCCACTACTATGTACTGTTATTGCTCATGTGGAGTCATTTTTGTATTGGTTTATTTGTATTCGCATTCGTATTACATTTCAGTTTGTGATGCACTTCCGATGATTTGTTTACTGTGATAGTTGTGATATATGAGATCTGTATGTGATATTGATTGATGTGCATCATCTGATTTGATTGAGATTATCTATATATGGCACTACTTAGCCTCAGCCTTAGCATGCCCGATGGGGTTGACTTTGGCTTAGTTTGTGTGTTTGCCTATGCAAAGTACTTTTGTCCTGAGATTCCAAACCCCGGGAATTAGAGACCCATGCGTACCCTGGCCCGGACGATTGTGTTCTCATTCCGACCGCTATCGAAAGGGAGAATATGGCAAATGTAATAGCCACTTTGACTGTTATCTGTTTATGATTCTGATAGCATACTTATTCATATGCACGCTTTGCCTACTATACGAACATGCTTACGATGGATCTTGCATTACTATTTTTGCTCATTAGTAGATACAATTCGTGTTATCTTCTTGTGGCTTATATTTTGCTAAGTCGTTATACTTATGAGTTATTCTTGGTGTTGCAGGCTCAAATCCCTCTTCCGATCCTGCATCGGTCGACCCGACTCCAGGAGAGGTGCGCGAGGCCCCCTCCAGCCTAGAGGAGTGGACTTGATCCATTCTTCTTGAGAGCGGTTTGCATCATTTTGTTCTCCCCATTCATTTGTGTTTGAGCTTACTTGGGGGATTTTTTTTGTAAATTGTATTGGGATTTGGTTGAGATTTGTATTTTGATTTTTGTGGACTAGCCCTCTATTTTGTTGTACATCCTTGTAATCAGTCTAATGTTTTTGTAATCCTTTATGTCTCTTGTTATCTGGTGGTATGCCTTAATACGTACAGCTTCCGCGTACATTTGTTTGCACGTGTGAATGATCACTTATGTGTGTATACTTGGACGAGGTCTAGGTGTACATGCACGGGAGTATGTGTGTCATTGGTTAGGTTTTTCTGACCCCCGATTTCTAGGCTTGGGTTGTGACAAGAGGTTTAAGTACTTGTGACTAATATCTTATTTAATTTGATTAGAATTTAATTAAGATGTAATTGAGAGAGATTAAATTTTAATTAGCAAGTATTTGAAATTATAATTTTGAATTTTTTATTGAGTTTAATTTCGAAATTGAATCTAGGATTTAGATATTTTGTTTTATATAAAATGATAAGATATTTTTATACACAACAATGACAATTAAGGACTTAATTGTTCTCTTCCCTTTTTAATCATAACTTGTTTAAGTTTGAATTTGGAATTTGAATATCTTTTACCCAATTTGTAACACACACTAAATATATATCATTGGATTAGATGGATTCTTGTCTTTTTATAAAAGTTAGTTGAATGTTCACATGAGAATTGGACTTAATTAAGGATGGAAATGTGAGATTCAGGATGCACCACATGATAGACACTGAAAGTAGGTTATAGGCATCGTGGACTCACATTTCCATTGTGAAAAAATGCTTGGTTCTTATGTGTATATTTATCTAACTATGACCGTTAGGTGGATTAGTGTTTTTCCTCAGACAACTTGAAAATACACACTATCATAATATACTTTTAAATTAAGTAATCGAGTACTTAAATTGATATTGATTTGAATATTATGAATCAAGGGTTTCATAGCATAATTCATTGTGCATCAGTAGACATATGTATTTGTCTATATATATTCATATATATTTGATCGCACTTTGGAGGTGAACGAACGCCATCGGGTCAGTGTGTATTATGAAATATAGTACATAACTTTGCCATTTGTTATATATGGAAGAAATACTCATTTTTGTATATCTGTCTGCGGAAAATATCCGTTTTTGTTTATTACATCTGCGGGAATACCGTTTTTGTATACTATATCTGCGGGAGTACTCGTTTTTTATACATTGTATTTGTGAGAATACTCGTTTTTGTGCATTCATGTCATTGGGTTTGCATTCGGTATATTTTGAGTTAAAATGAATCTTCTATTTTAATTCATTTGATTTACATTATTGTTTGTAGTTTACCATCTTGTCAGATTACATCAATTTGACTCACTACTTTTGGTGTCTAGGTTTCGTTACCGATGCCGAACCAAAGGGTCAGGCAACGCAAAAGATTCCGCCAAACGGCGGAGTTATTGAGTGGAGCACCGATAAGATCGTCTAGGTGTCTTAGTGTTAGTGCAAAAATTAAAAACTTTAGATTATGTAATAAGGTCATGTTTGATGCCATTAGTTATTCATCAAATTATTTGTCTTGGAATTACAACTTTAATTACGATGCTTCAAAACACTTGACCTTGACTTTATTATTATTGAGGTTTTTATTCTATGGTTGGTATATGATACTCAGCTACGCAAATTATGAATTTTAGTTTCGCGTATGATTATAGTTGTTTAATCACCAAACATAACCGCACAAAGGATGTTGATCTACCTGAAATTGGGGCCGTATTATTTATGTAAGAAAATTTTTAATTGGCCTCAATTCTCAAACCTTTATAATCATATTTAGATCCGCCCAAATTTGAGGACATGACAGGTGTGGTGGCCATTGCCGGCACCCATCTTGGGCATTCGTGAAATTTTCTTTTGCTATTCCCTTGCTCCTCTTAACACCAAAAAGTTGATAACATTATCTCAAAATTGGGGACCGCGCGCGGGAAGTTACTTGTCCTCTACCTTCTCGATTCCAAGAAAGGCAGCAGGGGGGAAATCCTTGTGGTCGGCGGGAATTGGGAAGTCCGCAGGACGCTTGGAGGGAATGCCTGTAAGGTCCCACAATGTCCGAGTCATCCAGGTCGAAACCTCTGCCCATACTTCTATACTCCTTTATCTGACCTTTCGGTTTATACTTGCTGTGACTTGCAGGGAAATCTGTCAACCGAGTGGACCCATCCATCGTCAGGCCCGGAGAACAAAAGTTGGATGGCTCGGGGCGGGCTGCGGACGTTTTGCACGGCTACACGTGTTCCTACGAGAGTATCTCTACTATCTCCCCTTGGGACTCAGTGACAGGGACGGGCCTGTTGGCCATGTGGGTCCAGACCATGATTGGGTTCTATATCTGGGGTAGTTTCCTAATGTATTAGGACTTTCCTTTCTCTTGAGATAGAGTTCTTGGGGGATAAGGATGTACTGGTTATATATATGAGATGTAATCTGTAACCCTAAGCAGTCAGTTAGAGAGGCTGAGATTCCAAGGCTGTGGTTTCACAGATTGGAGGAGAATCCAGTGGAAATTGGTTTCCCGTGGACGTAGGCATCTTTGCCGAACCACGTAAATCTTCTTGTCTTCTTGTGTGGTGATTGGTTGATCTTGGTTGCTTTTGCACACACGCGCACAACAAGTGGTATCAGAGCGATTGATTGTGCGTGGAAGATCAACGGGGAACAGGAGAGATCAGGGTTGATCTCTACTGGGCCACACGATCGCAGAAGAAGAAGAGGGTTCTCGTTTCTCTGTTTTTCCCGGAAACAGAGAAGAAGTTGACGGGTGGTTTTGGTTGCTCCAGTTCTTCATCGGAGAAGAAGGATTTCTCGGATCTGAGGAAGAGAACCGGAGAAGAAGCCGTGACGGATTTCCTCTTCCGTGCCGGAGAAGAAGACCGGCGCTGCGGAAGAATCAAAAAAAAAAAAAAAAAAGTAACTGCAACTTACCGGTCGCCAGCCGCCGGACGTCACTGCCGCCGCAGCCGTCGCCGTCGCCGTCGCAGCCGCAGTCGCCGCCGACTCCCTCTCCGCTGGTCGCCGGCGCCGCAGAAGAACTCGGCGTGCCGGCCGCTGCAGCGCAGCGCCTGCATCGCGTTGCAGACAGCGCACGCCCGCTGTTGAAGACGACTCTGTCTGGGTCGCGGGTGTTGGGTCGGGTCGGGTCAGTTCCAACTGACCCGCGTTAACGTAAAAGCCCAGCGCCCTTTTTCTCGGGTTGGGTTCAGTTTCGGGTTGGGTCCGAACCAACCCGCAGTTCAAGCCCAGTTTCAGAGCAGTGCAGGCCGGTTCGGGTCGAGTCGGGTCGACCTGAACCCGTAAGCAGACGGTCCAGCCCGTCAGCACAGCGCAGACGTCAGCAGCGTGACGTCATCAGGCTGACGTCAGCCCACGTCATCAGACACGCGGTCAACGGCCAGAGTTGACCAGATTGACGGCAGAAACTTATTTCTGCGATATCTTGATCATCCGAAGTCCGATCAGAGATCCGTTTGCGCCTACGGACTCGTTTTGAGCAGATCTACGCGTTAGTGGAAGAAGATTGGCTGTTTGATGGTCAACAAGGAGTTTGACCAAATCAGAAGCGCAGAAAACCGTTTTTGCGATATCGGAGCCATTCGGGGTCGGATTTCAGATCCGTTTCTTCCAGCGTGCTCGTATTGACGAGATCTACAGCTTGGTGCAGGAGTTGAGGTCAGTGTTAGTTATTTGTTTTTCCTGTTACTTAATTTTGATTAAGATGGAGAACAATACTATCAACACTACCATGGTTAAGCTCAACCATTCCAATTGGTTGATCTGGAAACCGAAGATGGAGGATATTCTCTATTGTAAAGACCTCCATGATCCCGTTGAGGGGGATAGTGCCCGACCGAAAGATATGCAAGATGCTGATTGGATCAAATTGCATAGAAAAGCGATTGGTCACATCAGACAGTGGGTTGATAACAGTATATTTCACCACGTGTCTAATGAAACCAATGCGAATACCCTTTGGAAAAAGCTAGAAGCAATGTATGATAAAAAGACCTCGGTGAACAAAACATTCTTAATCAGAAAGCTTGTAAACATGAAATTCAAGGATGGTGGTCAGATCGAAGATCACATTAATGAGTTCCAAAGTGTGGTAAATCAGTTAGCCACTATGAAGATGATCCTTGATGATGAGATGCAAGCTTTGTTGCTTCTGAGTTCTTTGCCAGATTCATGGGAGACATTGGTTGTTTCCTTGAGCAATTCTACTCCAGATGGTGTGTTATCTATGAGTCAGGTTACCAGTAGTCTACAGAATGAAGAAACAAGACGGAAATCTGCAGGGACAGATAATGCACAGGCCTTTGTTACTGAGAACAGGGGGAGGAGTAAGAGTAGAGGACCAAAGGGGGGTCGTGGCAAGTCTAAAGGTGAATCACAGTCTAAATCTAGCAGTGAATCACAGAGCAAGAAAAAGTCTGTAAAGTGCTTTTTCTGTGGCAAGATGGGCCACATCAGGAAAAATTATTTTGCCATGCAGGAACAGAAAGGATCCAACAATGAGAAGAAGAATGACAATGATAACACTACAGCTACTTTGGAACAGGAAGTAGTGGTGCTCGCCGGCGATGATGATAAGTGTTTGAGTGTTGCAGATGGTCAGATTGAGTGGGTTGTTGACACAGCAGCATCCTACCATGCTACTCCCTGCAGGGAGATGTTCACGACGTACAAAGCAGGTGACTTTGGTACTGTGAAGATGGGCAACACGAGTCATTCAGATATTGTTGGTATCGGTGATGTCTGCATTAAAACCGATATTGGTTGCACGATGACGCTGAAAGATGTGCGACATGTTCCTGATCTGCGGTTGAATCTGATTTCCGGGACTGCATTGGACCGTGCTGGTTATAAGAATTACTTCGGAAATGGCAGATGGAAGCTCACTAAAGGGTCTCTTGTTATTGCGAGAGGAACAGCAGGTAATACTCTTTACAAAACACAAGTCAAGCTGTGCAAAGATGCGTTGAATGCAGTTCAAGACAATTCCTCTCTGAATCTGTGGCATAAGAGGCTTGGTCATATGAGTGAGAAAGGCTTGCAGATGTTGGCAAAGAAGGATTTAATTCCTTGCTCCAAAGGTATGTCCCTTGACCCTTGTGATTATTGTTTATATGGTAAACAGCATAGGGTTGCTTTCTCTTCGACATCAAAATTGAAATCACATGTGTTGGATTTAGTATATTCTGATGTTTGTGGTCCCATAGAGGTAGAATCATTGGGTGGCAATAAGTACTTTGTCACGTTCATCGATGATGCATCCAGGAAAGTCTGGGTTTATCCGTTGAAATCAAAGAATCAAGTATTCCAGATGTTTCAACAGTTTCATGTCCAGGTTGAAAGAGAAACAGGTAAACTCTTGAAGTGTCTCCGTTCAGATAATGGGGGTGAATACACATCCAACCAGTTCAAAAGCTACTGCTTGAAGCATGGCATTCGACATGAAAAGACAGTTCCTGGTACTCCACAGCACAATGGTGTGGCAGAGAGAATGAACCGCACTATTCTTGAGAAGATGAGATGCATGATAAAATTAGCACGGTTGCCTAAGTCATTCTGGGGTGAAGCCGTTCTGACTGCCGTTTATCTGATTAACAGATCCATCTCAGTTCCTTTGAATTATGATCTTCCAGAGAGAAGATGGACAGGTAAAAATGTTTCCTATTCACATCTGAAGGTGTTTGGGTGTAAAGCGTTTGTACATGTACCAAAGGAACAGCGTTCCAAGTTGGACGATAAGGCAGTGAGTTGCATCTTTCTTGGTTATGGTAGAGATGAGTTTGGCTACAGATTATGGGATCCTGAGAAGAGGAAACTTATCAGAAGTAGGGATGTGGTTTTCCATGAAGATCAGTTCTTTGGAGATGTTGAAAAGATTGATAAGTCTTCTGAGAAAGTTGATGGAGTGGTTGATCTCACACCGACTCCTTCTCCGGTGCAGACTATAGGTGGAGAAGGTGGACAAAACGATCCGGATCGTGATGAGGCACAGGGGTTGCCAGATGATGAGGGTGTTGAGCAGGGGGAGCAGCAGTCTCCTCGGATTGAAACCACGGAACCTCCAGCTAGGAGGTCTACCCGAGAGCGTCAACCATCAACTAGGTATCATGCATCCGAATATGTGTTGCTCACTGATGAGGGAGAGCCAGCTAGCTTCCGAGAAGCAATGACTCATGCTGATAAAGATGAGTGGATGAAGGCTATGCAGGATGAGATGAGTTCTTTGAAGAAGAACAAGACTTATGAGCTGGTGCAACTTCCTAAAGATAGGAATGTTCTGAAAAACAAATGGGTGTTCAAGCTGAAAAAGGATGAGAATGGGAAACTGGTGAAGCACAAAGCACGGTTAGTGGTAAAAGGCTTCGCACAGACGAAGGGTATCGACTTCAGTGATGTTTTCTCTCCTGTTGTGAAAATGACTTCTATTAGAATCGTTTTGGGTCTAGTCGCCAGCATGGACCTTGAGCTTGAACAGATGGACGTGAAGACTGCGTTTCTTCACGGTGACTTGAAAGAAAAGATCTACATGACTCAGCCAGAGGGGTTTGAGGTAGAAGGAAAAGAACAGATGGTTTGCAAGTTGAAGAAGAGTCTCTACGGGCTGAAGCAAGCACCGAGACAGTGGTACAAGAAGTTTGATTCATTCATGTTGAGTCATGGGTACCGGAGGACAGCTGCAGATCATTGTGTCTATGTTCGTCGATTTATCGATGGTCGGTTCATCATCCTTCTTTTATATGTAGATGATATGCTGATAGTTGGACAGGATAGCAAGTTGATTGGCAAGTTAAAAGAGGAGATGTCAAAGTCGTTTGACATGAAAGACTTGGGTCCCGCACGAACGATATTGGGCATGCAAATACGTCGTGATAGGAGTTCCAAGCAGCTGTGGTTGTCACAGGAGAAATATGTTGAACGAGTTCTCGAACGGTTCAACATGAAGAATGCTAAGCCAGTTAGCATACCTCTAGCCAGTCACTTCAAACTAAGCAAGCGCTTGTGTCCTACTACAGATGATGAAAAGGAACGGATGGCATGTGTTCCTTACTCCTCTGCTGTGGGGAGTCTCATGTATGCCATGGTTTGTACACGGCCAGACATTGCTCATGCTGTGAGTTTAGTGAGTCGATTTCTCGCAAACCCTGGAAAAGAGCATTGGGAAGCAGTGAAGTGGATCTTTAGGTATTTGAGAGGTACTTCCAAGGTGTGCTTATGTTTCGGAGGCTCAAAACCAGTCATGGAAGGTTATACTGACGCTAATTTTGCAGGCGATCTTGATCGTCGGTTGTCGACTTCTGGTTATCTGTTTACTTTTGTAGGGGGAGCTATTTCCTGGCAATCAAAGTTACAGAAGTGTACAGCACAGTCTACAACTGAAGCGGAATACATAGCTGCTAATGAAGCAGGGAGAGAGATGCTTTGGTTGAAGAGATTCCTTCAAGAACTAGGTTTGAAGCAAGAAGAATATGTAGTTTACTGTGATAGTCAGAGTGCTATGGATTTCAGTGAGAATGCTACATATCATGGTCGCATGAAGCACGTTGATATCAAGTACCATTGGATTCGTGAGGTGATCGAGAAGAACTTCATGAAGCTGGAAAAGATTCATTCGGACAAGAATCCCTCGGACATGATGACCAAGGTTGTGTCTAAGGGAAAGCTGGAGCTGTGTTCAGAGTTGGCCGGACTGAACTCCCAGTAAGGGGTTCAGGGCATCTTCCCCATGGTCTGGAGGGGGAGATTGTTGGCCATGTGGGTCCAGACCATGATTGGGTTCTATATCTGGGGTAGTTTCCTAATGTATTAGGACTTTCCTTTCTCTTGAGATAGAGTTCTTGGGGGATAAGGATGTACTGGTTATATATATGAGATGTAATCTGTAACCCTAAGCAGTCAGTTAGAGAGGCTGAGATTCCAAGGCTGTGGTTTCACAGATTGGAGGAGAATCCAGTGGAAATTGGTTTCCCGTGGACGTAGGCATCTTTGCCGAACCACGTAAATCTTCTTGTCTTCTTGTGTGGTGATTGGTTGATCTTGGTTGCTTTTGCACACACGCGCACAACAGGGCCAACAACAAAAAATGAAGCATCGAAACAAGCGTGCTAATCTTCCGGAATCTCTTCGGCCAATAAAATCTGAAAAGACGCCTGGTGAGACTTCGTCTGTTCTTCCAACTACCAGTGCTCCTTCGTTCGGCGAAGCTGATCGGGCCCGCGCAAAATGGCCTGTTACCCGTTCTTCTTGAGAGTCACAAGTCAGGGAATTACCTCTTCAAGTTCCGCTGCCTCGGCCCCATAGATCTCCTCCAGACATTGTTGCGTCCGACAGTGAATCTTCATCTTCCAGTTCTTTTGGCAAGTCTGTTCAAATCATCATGTCTAGACGTTTCGTTGAAAAGGTCGAGCTTGGATCCTCTTCCTTCCGAGGACTTAAAGAAGAGAAGGCTGGATACTTCTAAAGACGCCGACCCGATATTTATCTCTGAGCAAACGGTGACTCAGACTTCACGGCGAACCGCAGTGCCTGTTTCATCTATTTTTCGAGCTAGCAGTTCTTCCTCCAAATGGAATACCCAGCTTCTGATTGACAACAGACCGGTCTCTAAATCAGATAGTCTCTCGCAATTTCTCAGTGCTGCTTTTGGCGTTGGAAAAGTGTCCCTACTTCCTCCTGATGTGAGTTTGCATGATTCGTTATTTGATAATAAAAAAACTAGTTGCATGCCATGGGTATCCAACATTGCCTCTTGGTAAGTATCTTTCTTGCTTTTCTCCTCTTCCTTCCATACCCTGCTCTCTTTTGTATCTTTTGATTTGCATCTTTTCGCTTTTTCTTTTAGCAGGGCACCCAAAAACGGTATAACTTGCTTAGGCGCAAGGAGAAGGGGAATGCACTAATAAAAGTCCTGCAGAAGAAGCTTGAGGCCGCCGAGGCAACCCAAAATGATCCGGAAGCCCGACTCGGCTTGGCAGCAGAGGAACTTCGATCTGCTGAGCTGAGAGTTCCCGCCCAGTCTGTGTGTGCTCTCTAAGTTGAACGCTCTATGGTCACTAAGGGCCCGTTTGGCATTGTTCCCTTGTTGTTCCCAATTTTGTGCTTAGATCTGGTTGTGCTGAGATTAGGTTGTGTCGAGATGAAACTCTACAGAACCTGTTTGACAACATTGTATTAAAATACTATGCCATACAGAACTTGTTTGTTAATGTTGTAAAAAAATTTTTCCAGTGAACTAAGGCAAGAGAATCATAAGATCTAAAATGTGAACCCAACTTTTAATGTTTGCAGCACTTTATTATTGGTGTACATTGGACCCACCTGTAGAAGTTATATCGTATTATCCACCTTTAAAAATTAGAAAATGGGGCCCATGTTTATAGCATTTATAAGGTGGGTCTACCTTTATAAGAATTATAATGTGGGCCCACCATTGAAAATTATAAGAGATTATAATATGGGCCGACATTTAAAAATTACAATGTGGTGCCCACACTCAAATATTAAATATATCTTTGAAATATTAAATATTTTTTTGAAATATTAAATATTTTTTGAAATATTAAATATTTTTTTGAAATATTAAATATAGCATTTAAAAGATTAATTTTTGTAAATATTAAATATTTTTTTTGAAATATTAAATATTTTTTGAAAGATTAAAATTTTTCAAGGATTAAATATTTTTTAAAAGATTAATTTTTTGAAATATTAAATATTTTTTGAAATATTAAATATTTTTTAAAAGATTAAATATTTTTTCAAGGATTAAATGTTTTTTGAAAGATTAAATATTTTTTTTGAGAGATTAAATATTTTTTTTAAAGATTAATTCTTTTTGGAAATTTTAAGTATTTTTTATTGAATGTTTTTTTTGAAGGATTAAATATATCTTTTTTCTACAGATAATTTTTTTGACCATATAACTTACATTTGGAAATTGAACATGGGGCCTACACTCAAAGGATTTATAATGTAATCCTACCATTATAAGAAATTAGAAATCATAATATGGGCCCACCTTTTATGATTGTTAACATATGACCTACTTTAGGAATGAAGTAGCAAAATTACTTTGAGATAAGTAGGAATCAGTGTGCCGGCAAGTTGTTCTTTAAAAAAAACAAAGTTTTGTTGTTCCAAGTTTATTATGCCAATGGGTTAAGATTTTGAAATTCCTTCCCGTGAGACAAAAATTGGAACAATGATTTGTGCATACCAAACATATTTTCTGAAGGCTTATCTCGCGGGAACATGGGAACAACCCAATGACACAATGCCAAACGCACCCTAAGATGCTCGAGTTAGAGAACTCCAATTCCCAGATTGTCTTGCTGGAAGCCCAAATTGAAGAGGTCAAGAGGCAGATTGAAACCACCCGGGATGAGGGTATTGATGAAGCCAAGGTTATCTACTCAAAACAGCTGGAGGATATAAACCGGTGATTTTCAACATGGGTTTTGATGTTGAACTGGATGATGCGGGCATACCCGAGGATTCTATTCTCAGGGAAAAATACGCCGCCCCGGACCCTACAACCTGTCCTGAGATTTCTCCTTCTGACCCGTCAACACCTCCGACGAATGACCCCACAGATTTGGTTACAGAGGATAATTGCGTAGCCGAGACAGCTACTAGGCTCACGAGAGCAGAATCCGTGCTTAAGTCTGCCGAACCTGAAGCAGTTGCAAGTCCCCTTCCCCAGACTCCTAATCAGTAAGCTTGGCTTCTTCTATCTTTTTTGTGATGTTTAAACTCTTGCGTTTTGCATTTTATACCAGCGCCCAGGGGGGCGCCTCTCTGTTTGGGTTTCAAGCTCCCCCCTTTGTTCCTTGAGTGGCTCAGCCATCTGAGGTTCCGGGGCTAGCTTCCCTACCATGGTTGTTCCCTGTTTAGGATGGTAGGTGCTTGCCTCCCTAGCACTGACACTGTCGGACTTTCCGAATTCCCTTGGCCTGGTGACTTGCATCGTCATGCCAAACCACCGGCCCGAAGTGATCAAGGCATTGCACCTGATCTTGGGGTTCGTCCCTTGACTAGGATTTCTCTCGCTTGGTACGGTGGGTCAAGGATCCCAAAAGGCTATCCTTTGGGCAAGCTTTATTTAGATCGGGTGAAGTCCACACATACTCATCATTTCTTGTCATTTTTTGGAACTACCATTGTGTTTTCCAACCATTCTGCGTACAAGACCTCCCTCATAACGTTCGTTTCTGAGAGTCAATACACCTCTTTATAAACTACCATCCTCCGATAGGGAACCGGCTTTCTCTGTTTCTGTATAATCGGCTTTGCTTTCAGATCCACTCCCAGCCTGTGACTGATTATGGCCAAGCTGACTCCTGGCATTTCATATGGAATCCAAGCAACCATGTCTAGGTTTTCCCTCAATAAGTAGACTGAGTCCTGGCTTTCTCGATCCTATAGTGAAGTACCCACAAGGAAGTATCTATTCGGATCGTCTTCTTTGATTGTCACATTCTGAAACTCCTTGGCTAACTTGTTAGCTGGGTTACTAATAGGTTCCGCTGTGCCCAGCTGACCATACTGTGATTGCTATTTAGGTAGGACTGATCTGCCCTTGAGATAGTTCCTCGATATTGCTTGATCACCACTGATTTCCATGATCCCCTTACTAGTCGAGAATCGAATCTTTTGATGGTAAATGGACGATACAGCTTGCATCCTGTGAATCCAAGTTCTTCCCCAAAAGGTGCATTGTTATGAGGAGTCATAACATCTTTGAGGTCGGCCTCGGAGAAAGCTATCTCATTCAAAGCTATCTCATTCTGCTTTATACCCTACCTATTCACAAAGCTAGGGTTGGAGTGTACCTAGTATACTTCTCTTAAATGGTTTACCTTCAGTGCTTGAGCTCGGATTGCCTGTGATGCAATTTCTTCTAAGCTCATTGCCCCGTGTATCACATCAATTGTGCTGATGGGTGCCTGTCCTTTGCTTGTGGTGTACTTTCCCTTCCGACCTACTAGCTCCTACAACTTTTTTGTTCTACTTTCATCCACATATTCCTTGAAATGCCCCTCTTTGACTAGTCTTTAATGTGTTTCTTCAACATTCGACAATTCTCCATCAGGTGTTCTTTGTCCAAATGATAGAAGCACCATAGGTTCTAATTCCTTTGCATCCGGTCTCCCACCATCTTCGGTGCCTTAGAGAAATATGGTTTGTCCTTAATTTGGGCTAGGATCCTATAGATCGGATCCTTGAAGACCATGTAGATCCCTTCAAATGCCCCTTTGGATGACTCGGCCTGCACTGCTCCTTATCTTTCCTCCTACTATCTTTCTTTCTTTTGTTCTGGCAATTCTTAGAATGGGGACATGGTCTGTCTCTTCCATGTCTTTTTCCAACTTTAACATATCCCCCAATTCTCTCCATTAATTCATCGTGACTGGCTAGTGGGTGTCTTATCAAGGACTGTAGCAGCTGGCTTTCCTTTGGTAAGCTGAGCTTGAAGGTTGCCACTGGTAACTACTCACTGGAATTATCGACCTCATTATAGATATGCCAGTATCTCGTGCTATATTCCGCCAAGCTATCCTTTCCCCCTTTTTTTAAAGCCGGTATTGCTCTACCATCTCTTGGCTGCTTATTGTTTGTGACAAACAGCTCAACGAATGACTCTGCCAATTCCCTGAAGCTCCGGATTGACCTTGGTTCCAAGCGTCGAAACCATTTAATGGCCAAGTCTCCAAGCTAGAAGGGAAGACTTTGCATATTATGGGGTCATTCCCGATCCAAAGAGCCATGGAGTGCTAAAAGTACCGCACATGATAGGTGGGGTCAGTGGCTCCCTCATAAATCTTTAGCTGCGGGAATGAGAATTGCCAAGGTGGTCTTACCTTGTTAATGTTGACTCATAAAAAATTATTGACATTACAAGTATTGCAATGAATATATTAGAAGCAAAATTCAAACTCAAGGGAGCATAAACCCTAGGATTGTGGAATGCCAAGTTAAATCAGCATCTAGATATTTAGAGCTGATGTAACTCACTCATAAGACTTCAGATAAGGTCAGAATGCAACAGCTTAAATTTCAGAGTTAGCGGAACTTACTCGGTCACTCAACTCATCAACTATCAAATTCAAAGTTCATTGACTCCAAACCATTGAGTCGTTGAACACATTCAAGCTTCTGGATTACCAAGGTGGATGAAAATCACATGGTAACTCCAAAACATTCTCAAAACTGATGTTGTAAAGTTTCAAAGCATTTGGGCATCATTTTAGTTCAAACTCAAGCTGCAGTGGTTGTCTCTCAGTGTAATGACCCAAAACCGGATAGGACAAATCCACTATCTGGACTGTTAAAAAAAAACCCAATATTATCGGCATCCATAAGTATAGCCAAATAATGCCGCAACAGAATTTTTTTTAACTAATCGAATTAAAAGGAGTACAAATCATTTAAGGCTAAAACCATCAACTTAAATTAATTTATTCAAAGCCATAGTTAAAGATAGTTAAAGTCATAAATTCAAATATAAAACTAAATTATAATCATATGGAAATACTTGCCTCTGAAAAACAAAATAAATAACTGAAATTTAAATATTCAACTAGTGATTCTATTGGTCTCCGCAGATGTCATATCCAATTTGCATCACATTAACACCTTCATTATCATCAGCATTGTCAACACCAACGTATTTTTCATTTCCTAAAAATGGTCCGTGATTGGGGTTAGAACAGGAGGAACTCAGTAGATAGGATACTTAATTTAAAATGCACATATAAATATCAATTTTATTACATACATCATAATATCAAGAGATTATGAGTAAATATAAAGTAGATCACATAGATTTAACTTGAGTATGATGAGATATGATCCTAAAGAGCATAAGACAATGGACACATGGATATGTAAATAAATTTATGAATTTATTTGAATCATGAATCATAAATGTGAAGCAACTGTTAGCAATTGACACACTAAGCCCTAGTGCTTCCTCCAACTAGGAAAAGGCCCATGCATTTTACCCCTATGGAGTTGGGGTCAACCGCATCCTGCCAATTGAATTTTCATCTTACTAGCTCGATGACACCCTCTAAACAAATATTACAATTCACATTAACATACAAGGTCCCCCACTACGTGTGTTAGCTATACATAGCATTAGGCATCCCCCACTATGTAAGCCCTTTCTGGTTGCAAAGTGCTAAGTCATCGAGTTAAGAAAAATATACAAGTCGCTAATATGATACCATCGCTTAATTTTCATTGATCATCATTGATTAAATAAAACCATCTTGACTGACTTGTGAGGTTTTATCTTGTATTCAAACATATGTGGACAAAATTGGTGTCATCGACTAGGCCATCAATTTTAGTACGAATGCTAGAATATTCTATTCCACAAATAGCAATTTTAAAATATTTAGTATTTTATTTTTAATTTCATTTATAGAAATCACACAGCTACAAAACCAATTTATTTATTGATTTCTACCTAAAATATGTACCAACTCTCTAGATTTTATAATTTAATAACATCTGTGAATTTTTTTTATAAAATTTTAGAGAAATATAAATTTTAGAGAAAATACACTATTTTGCAGAAAAATTGTCTTGACCAGTCTTGGACATATATTTATAAGGTATTTTGTAGAATTCCAATTTAATTCAAACTAGTTCTTTTTGAGAGCTAACAAAAACTTACATTTTTTTCTTGTGAAATATTCAAATCAAAATTTCAATTTATTTAGCCTCTAAAAACTCTTTTCAAAATTATTATTTATTTATTTTTTTTTTGTATTTCTAGTTAGTAGAAAATGACATCTAACTCCACCGTTCGATGAAGATTTTTGAAAATCATTCTTATGATGTTCGGGTTGAAAAATCCAAATAAATATATTTATTTATAAAGATCAAGATACACTTTCTTGAAATAGTGTTTTTATTCAAATATTTAAAAAAATAAAAATAAAAAACCAACTTTTGTTTCAAATTCTTTTCAAGAACCATGAATTGATTTCAAACATATATCTATTAATAATAAATCTCAAACATTTAAAACCTAGTCGTACTTACATAGGATTAAGTAAAAAATCTCAATTTGTATAATAACATAGAATAAAAGATCATTGAATTTGACACAAAATAAAGATGGTAGACATAGCTTGATTTCAAGGATAACATGAATTGAATTTGAGCCCTTGGATATTGAGATAGAATTAAAGCCAACTACATAGAAATTCTCAAATTTATAACATAATCTTAGAAAAGTCTCAAAATTCTAATACCAATAATCGAATCAACAACATAAAGCACTTTCTATCTATGTGATTGTGTTATGAATCAAAGAATACATCACAACACATCAATTCCATATGACATAAAGTGAATTTTAAATTAAGTAAGAACTATCTATTTAGAGCTGTAAACACAAATTGGGTCAGCTTGGGTAGAGACCTCTAGTTTTCACCCAACCTCTTCTCTCTCTAGTTTTACTTCTCTAACTTTCTCTACTCTATTCTCTACAACCAAAAATTATGAATTGCTAAAGTAGAGATGTGTGGGGTATAAATAGCATGGAGTTGGGGTGAGTTAGGTTTACAACTTAAACTCTATTGATGATACTTTAAGTCCTCTTCTTAAACTCAATTTATGTTCCTTAAGCCCAACAACAGCGTGGGAACATGTTTTATATGTAGAGTAAGGCCTTAAAGTGGGGGTTTCATAATAAATACAAGTTTACTTAAAAGACTTTAAAACTCAAAACTTTATTAAAGCATTTGTTTTTCTTTTAGATCCACTTTGAGGTCGGCTTGGGTTCAACGTTTTCTTTTTTCGTAGGTGTAGGCAGCCACTTGAGTTTTCTTAATTGTTATAAGTAACATTTAATTTTAGAACTATTTAATTCTAAACAAATATTTTATTTATTCATCTTAACTAATATATTTGTTACTAAATATTAACTACAAGAAACATTAGTTTTAAAAAAATATTTTTGGCACATGATTATTTAATTTTTAACAAGTTAATAAAGTAGGTTCCACATGATTAGTTATATTTTATAATAAGTCTAATTCCATATTTATTTTTAATTCTATTTATATATATAATAAATAAATATTAATTAATCTATATACAAGTGGGGTCCATTAGTTGATCTATACTCAAAGGCCAATTTTTGGGGTTGGGTCCTAACACTCAGCTTCATTGGAGTCATTGTAGCAACTGACACTTCTACATGTCAAAACTATTTGAAGTTCATAAGAACGTTTTCAAATACATCAAAGGACTATCTTTTAAAGTTTCAAAACATTTGAACATCATCTGGACCAAAACTTAGTTGAGGTGGTTGTCTTTTAACTTCTTTGGGGTCACTGCGCAAAGTGAAACCTTATGAAGATCAAATCAGCTGAAACTCATAGAGAAAGCTCAAATTATATTCAAAAGTGGCTCTGCAAAAGTTTAAGTCAAATGGATGTTATTTGATCCAAGTTCAACAAACATATTAACTTTGGGTCAGTAACCCCTAGACCTTGGGGTTATTAACTAACCTTAGGGTTACTATGTAAGTCTTACTTCCAGGTGACTAAAGCTGATGAAATTTAGATGTAAAGCTCGAGTCATGTTTGGAAATGACTCTGCAAATTTTCAAGCCAAGAAAATACTTAGAAAAGTCATGCAACTGTTGGCTTTAACGTGGGCCACACTACACCTTTCCAAATTTACTCCTTAAATCTCTCCATTTAAATTCCATATAATGTTGGAGAATTTAATTCCCTAATTATTATATTTATATATAAGCAATAGCTTCGTTTGCGAGAGAGCGACACATAGAACACTATTATTAAATTTCTAAATATGCTCCAAATATCTCCCATAAAATTACTCTCTCTCAATTTTAAACTTTACTTTAGTCAATCATTCTTTATCCCTTGTCACTAAAGTCTCTCAATTTTACACACAAATTTCTATAGGCTTTACATTGTAATTTTTGAAGGTGGGTCCTTTGTCCACCACACTTGAGGGGCAATCGCCCCTTTTAGCTCTAATGTGCATCCGTCCTTTGTTGATTGCCCCACTAGAATTTTCTAAAAAACCAATCGGGGTTCTTCGTAGCCATCTTGGCCCATGTCAAAACAAACATATTATAATTTGGAATGCTGATGCGGCAAATTTGATCAATTTATTTCTACCTGCTTGGGATAAAGGAGAATCTACCAACTCTTGATTCTATTTTTAATTTTATAAGGGGTTGTAGCCAATAACAAGGGGATTGCCTAAATATTTTTCACATTCCTATAATAATCTAACCTCCAAATTGTTGCAATAGGTTTACATCTCTTCAAGCCCCTTTATTGAAGGTAATGGCAGATTTCTTAAAATTTATCATCTACACTGATGCTTTACTGTAGTCTTCTCACACCTCTTTAATAGCACTAGCTTCTGAAAGAGTGGTTCTACCAAAGATAAAGCTATCTTTCGCAAAGGACGAATGAGAAATGCTTGAGGCAGTCCTAGCAAGTTTAATACCCTAAATAGTTCCCATAGTTTCAACTCTTGTTTGTAATCTAGATAGGATCTTAATACCTATGACAAAAAGGTAAGGGGACAAAGAGTCACCTTGTCTTAGCCTCCTAGACGTGACAATATTACCTAAAGGTGACCCATTATAATATATGAAGCAAATTGATTTCAAATTGAAGTCAGCTTCAATCTCAATTGATTTTGACCATAAATAATCATTTTGATCAACCTTGATCTCTCTTGAAACGCTTCCTCTAATGTTTTTGATCAACCATCTTAAACACTTTAGAAATGCTTCCTCTAACGTGCATAATAAAATTTCGAACTCTTCTTTGGCTTCCCTTACTTCTACATGTTGTGTTTTTACACCTCCTCAACTTCCTCTCAATGACTTATCTCTTACTTGTCTAGGTTCTGTTTTTGCACCTCATCAACTTCCTCAATAATTCATCCAATTATAAATCTTCGTGACTCTTCATTTTTAATTTAGTCTATCTATGTAGTCCTCATATATATAATCATTGTGGTGCCGTAGGGGCCTAAAGAAGTTGACATCCGAATTCTACTATAGAGGTGAGATGTGTCACAATTGTGTTGTGGGCTTGGGAGAGGGGTTTTCTCGTAGCCTGTAGGCCGTTTGGTTTTTTTGGATGACGATTGTCGGTTTTTTTATTAGTGAATGGTGATTGTGTTTTATTTTATTTATTTATTATTATCATTATTTTTTTTTAGGTATGATGAATCGAAAGTTGGGTCTTTGTGGAACTGAATTGAATTGCATGGCAGGCTGTTTGAATGGGGTTGCAGGCTCTGATTATTGATATAAAATTTAGGGGTATAAGAATGAAAAATGATGTGATAGGAAGTTCTCATTATTGAAGAATGGTGGCTCATAAAGATGTGGCATAGATCTGAGTCTAAAATCACTAATCCAGTGGGATGTGTGTTGTTTTGGATGGTGAAACAAAGATGGATCTAAGGATCTCGATCATGTTTGAGTTTCATATTGGATCTATGACCTGCAAATGGCCAACGAAAACGAGGATTCCTATTTTTAGGCTTTTAGTCTAGAAATTGGGAGTGACTGTATTGATGCAAGGAATTGACTAAGGCAAAGTAAGTAATCGAATCAAAGTGGACTTGGTTTGACAATAGCGGACTGTTTTGCGTAATGTGCCCAATCATGTTTTGTGTTGGTTGAGTTTGAAATGAATGGATAGGATGCCTCTCCAATGGGTCACATTATGCATTATTCGGCAATGGATCTGTTGGACGACTCTCATTGCATGATAGTTGGCCACCGAATATCTGGAAAATAAGGGTATGTTGAATTTTTGAAGATATTTTACAGTGAGATCTGTGATTAGCTTAATATTTATCTTATTTTGATTGCCTTATTTAAATATTTAAATCATCTGGATTCATTCATACTCATATACAAAAAATATGCAATTTTATCTTGAGCTTTACACTATTTCAAGACAATGCAGTAAATTGTTAATTCAGAAAATATCTTTATCTTAGCAACTTAATTTGCATGGCTCTTTTCTATTTTATTTTTTTCATTTATTATTATTATTATTATTTATTTTTGTCATCTGTAGTTTTACCAACAATTTTTTTAGGTTTGGAAATGTCCAATTTATTATCATTGTAGATTTAGTTAATTTGGGTTCATTGTATACATAGACCAAAGTGAAACTTGGGCTGGGCAATTGTATGGAATCATCTCCCAGAACATGAACAACCAATGATAAAACAATATTTATGATTATATAAAAATTTAAATCATGATAATCTATAAGTAAGTGGGCCATGGTTTGGAGGTGGATCAAGTTGTTTACTCTAACTTGGGTTTCAAGTTGCTTTTTAGTTTGAATTCTAGTGCTAATATGGATTCCGTGATCTAGATAATATTTGATTTTCAGTTTGTAATAATCCACTCACATTTTCAAGATTAAAGATAAACTTAAATTTGAATATATTGGAAGATTCTAGACCAATGATTTACCTCTCACCATGTAAATGGGAAATATGGAAATCTACCCTGGGTCCAAATTTGGAAAAATCCAAGCTATTGATTTTTCTCTAAAGCGGGCCTAGTATGTGGTAGTGCAACTCAAATCCGCAAGCACAAGAGCAAACCATGGTCATATGCCAGCTAAGCTACCTCTTAGGATTATCTCATTATTTGATTTGAATGTGACTCCACCAAACATAATCATTATCTTTTCTATATATTAGAAATTCTTTTGGTTTTTTTTTTTCTTGGAGACGAGGGCTTCCTCATGGAATATAAATTGGATAGGACTATTCTTATGGGCACACACACGAAACCACACACCTGCACTAGGTATACTCATAAGAAGTAAGAATGTAAGATGCACTAGGTATAACTGTGTAAGTATAAGAAGTAAGAATGTAAGATGCAACATGATTTGTAAAAAAATCTCAGATAAGCTAAACTTGGTTTTTTTGCCATTGACTCATTTATGTTAAATCACTTGGATGGAGTATGGATTTGGTACTCTATTTATTTATTTATCCTTAATTATTTATTTTATTTAAATTGAGGTATCCACCTTTCCAATTGCAAGCTTTCTTTAGCTTTCTTTAAGACTTGGGCTGACACACCCATGGTTTGAGATGTTGTTGACTAACCTATTTTCGAATGGATTGAATGTTCCCTTTTTAAATTTTATTTTTTAAATTATTAGTTGAATAAAATCAAACATAAGAGATTTGCTAAAATAGTTAAAAGTGAAAATGGTTTTAAATTTTGAATCAAGGATAAAAGATATTAATTTCTTATAAATTAATCATAAGATTTGAATTATAGGAAGATCATTTTTCACAAATGGAGGTTTATTTTCTTTTTCCCCCACTAAAGTCTTCCCCTCTCTCCTCCAAGTACTGCAACGAAATCCTTCAATATCTAAAAATTAAAAAAAAAGGAGAATTTAATTATGAAACATCGGAGATGTATTAGAAAACACAAGAGATCAACCCAATATAGAGGCAAAATTTATTCGAATATAATATAAATTGAAATCTATTAGAAATTTGAGAAACAATTGGGATACAACAATACTGGTAATATCAGACATTAGGGTTTAGAGTTTTTTTTTTATCATCTTTATTAGTCGGATCTGTTCACTTGTAATATATGAGATATGATTAACTATTAGTGTTTTTTCCTTTATTCTTTAAGTTTACTATCTAATCTCGCATCAACAACCATCATTGAAAACCAATACAATAGATGCTAAGAGAAGCTACTTTTTATAATGCATACAAATGCATATTAAAAACGTCCTTGTGATAAAAAGGAGAGATAGAGGAGTAAAGGGAGAAAGAGAGAGATTTTCTTATTAGATAAGAAAGGTGTATATTATAAGGGGGAAGGAGAGTCTTATTTATAGAATACGATTGCTTTCTTCCTAAGCAAACTAATATGACAGGACTTTAATCCTAAGTGCTTTTCTTATCTAATGTCCTGATGTGGGCATCCACCCATAATAATACCTCTTATAACACTTTCCCTTGGATGACCACAATTCAATAAAAGTTGCCTCATTAAAAGCTTGGAAAGGAAAAACCCAATGGGATAAAAACCAAAGCAAAGGAAAATTAGTATAACGTTTTACAAAATTATTGAATTTGTATTGGACATGCATAATGTTACCTCGTTAAAACCTTAACTAGGAAAACCTAGTAGGATAAAACCTAGAAAAAAAAATATATGGCGCACATATGTCCTAGATAACATGCTTCAGTATGCTTACCACTGATCAGTTATTCTCCCTGACAACAATAACTTTTACATTGTTTGATAATATATTCTACGCATGCCGATCTCATGTACAAACTTCGGGGCTGTTAACTTTGGTAATAACTTGGTAAACAAACCGGCCAGGTTATTGCTTAAACGAACTTGCTTAACTTCAATCTCATTGTTCTTCTGAAGCTAATGTATGAAGAAGAACTTTTGTACAATGTGCTTCGTCTTGTCACCTTTAATGTATCATTTTTTAATCTGTTATATACATGCTTCATTGTCTTCGTAGATAATGCTCGGGTTACTTATACTAAGAGGTAATTGACAAGAACTATGAATGTGCTAAATTAAAGATTTTAGCTACACATGTTCCCTACTGGCTTCATAGAGAGTTAAAATCTCAGCATGGTTAGAATAAGTAACTACCAAACTGTGTGTGGTAGAGCACCAAGAAATAGTAGTATTACCACTAAAAAATACATAACATGTCTATGATCGACCCTAATGCAAATTAAAGATATATCTTGAATCTGTATATCCTATAAACTTGGAATCTTTATAATAAAAGAGTCCTAAATCAATTGTATCACGTAAATAATGTAACACTCCGACCCAGCTTGACCTCGTTTAGCGACTAATTACGGTTGTTTTAATTGGTAATTGTATTTTGCTTTTGTTGTGAATTCATTGCGGGTCATGGATAGGTAGTTGGGTTGAGTTTGACCTGAATTAGGCAGACCAAACCCTTTTTCGTAATTTTAGCTTTACTTCGACATGGTCATTTTTGCATCATCTTGATGTCAACACATGTCTTTCATTGAGCTCGTTAACTTCCGTAACTACGTCGTTTGTAACTGATGTCGTTTGACTCCGTTGGACCCGGATTTGTCTCAAACTGGAAATTGTTTTATGACTTGGACTTCATTGCAATTCTGTCTTAATATAAGCCATTCCACCGACTTAATTCCCTCACTCTCTTCTCTCCTCTCACGTTGCTCTCGTTGAAGGCTCTCTCTCTCTCGAGTCTTCTCCACCATCAAGCCAAAAGAGGAGATGGTGCTTTTTCATTCCTTGGTGCTTGGATTGAAGTGAGTTAAGGTCTTCTCCATCTCCCTCATTTTCTTCTTCTTGTTTCCATGCCTCCATGTCTATGCTCATGATGCTTCCTTCTCCTTCTCATGCATGCATGCTAGCAGTAATTGGTGTTGGTTGTGAATGAGCCAAGGACAGCTATTGGTGTAATTGAGTTCAATTAAGGCAAGTATAACCATAATATGTAAGAACCCATGTTGGTAATTGCTTGATTTTGTTTACTTCATATGAGTTTACAGGGAAGACATGTGTACAGCCCAAATCACTAGTATTCTCCCTTTCTATGTTGTAAATGTGCATATCTGATGTCTTTACAGGCTTTCTGTAGTTGATTCTGATTTCAACCTTGTGCATGTACGGCTAAGTCGTAAGTCACATACGGCTTAAAGTCCAGAGAGGGTAAAATCCCAGTTTTCTTCTATGGCCAAGACACAGCTAAGCCATATATTGTACTATGGCTAAGCAGTATCTCAGCCATGACCCAACCGTAGATTATTACAGGGTGTCTTTTTTTGGATTAACTGAAGGCAAGCAAATGACAGACCTTCTACGGCCCAGCCACGGCTAAGCTATAGAACAGCACACGGCTAAGCCGTAGAACGAAATACGGGTGAACCGTAATTGCGGAGGAACAGTAAAGGGAACCGCGGTGGAGCCGCAGTACATATTACGGCTAAGCCATAAAATGCCTATGGCTAAGCCGTATGTTCACCTACGGCCAAGCCGTACCACCCTTGGAAAATGAATAACAAGGATATGGGTAAGGAAAAGACCGATATGGCCTTCATGATAGAATGTAGAGCACCTAGACTTGCCCAATGGTATGAATGTATGACATGAATGATCTCGAGGGCTGCGAATCATTCATGCACGTTATCCAGTTGTTAAGCACCTCCCCATGGGTATTGGTTTAGGGGACTTCAGTGTACCAGCTAATACAATGCAACACTAGACAACGGTGCATCGAATAACTTAAAACTACATCATCATGTACGGTTAGAAACACTGGATAATTAGATTAGAATTGGCTAGTAAATGAAGGTGATTCTATCTAGTATGATTTGCTTGCATAACATGTTGTATGTTGGTCATTGATCTCCACTATTTAGCAGATCATCGCATGCCACGTCAAAAGTCATATTATGCATTCACCTTGAGTATGTATGTATGTCTGTATGATATAAGGTCTGTTATTGGATATGCACGCACGATATGCTTGTCACGATCTACTCAGGGTTTTCATGATTGACTCTGTATGGTTAGGCACTACTTAGCCTCAGCCTTAGGATCCCGACGGGGTAAATTTGGTGTAGTTTCATGGCCTTGCTGTAGTACGGAAACGTCTTGGGGAGCCGAACCCCAGGAAACCCGAGACCCATTTGTACCCTGGCCCAGACAATGTTGTTTTCTACACGATATAAGATCCCTCTTTTGGGAGCATATGGCAATGTAGTTGCCAACTAGTTATGTACACAGCATGTATTCATTAATTCGTATGGCATATTTCTTTCTTGCACGACAGCTTAGTATACGAATGTAACCTATATTGATTTACATGATGTTCTTTATTCTATTAGACACAGCATGCGTTAACTGTTATGGTTTATACTTTGCTGAATCGTTGTATTCACGAGTTGTTTATGGTGTTGCAGGCTCAAATACCCCTGCCGACCCCTCGTCAGTCGGCCAGACTCCAGATGAGACCCCCGAGACCCAATCAGGCCTAGAGGAGTGGATGTGATCGCTCCATCGGAGAGCGTCTTGGACATACATGACATGACATAGGAGTCTTCCTTTTTGAGATTTGTCACGCTTGTATACGTCATGCTTTGTATATGTTATTTTGTTCGTTTTGTAAAACATTCAGCCATATATATGTTAGTTCTATTTCGTATTTCTCTTCTTGCATTGTTTAGTTTGATGTTTCTGATATCTACAGCTTCCGCGTACATGTTTGGCACGTGTGAAACTTCCCTTGTGTGTGTGCATTTAGACCAGGTCTATATGTACAGGCACGGGAGTACGTATGTCAACGGTTTGGCTTT
The DNA here is from genome assembly GCA_037013555.1 of Sextonia rubra. NCBI lineage: Eukaryota > Viridiplantae > Streptophyta > Magnoliopsida > Laurales > Lauraceae > Sextonia > Sextonia rubra. The sequence goes on from JASUAD010000011.1 coordinate 18,468,260, forward strand.
TTGCTAACCCCCGGACTCCTAGGCCCGGGTTGTAACAAATAGCATATGATATATTTGATACCAATCCAGTGTCTTTGTGTTGGTACAGAATTGTATCTAGCAAGTAGATTTATTGAGAATGAAATGTCCAGTCTAGTGCATTGTGTTAAATACATTAAAGCACCAATAGCACTTAAGTTTGATACTTCAAGGCCCAATATTTTTTTCAGTTTCTTCGTTGGATAATATGGATCTTTGTTTATATCTAAAGACCGAATAACCATAGGAGTACTTAGTGGATGTGCTTTGCCCATACTAAAGCGTTTCAAGACATTCTTGATATAATTAGACTGATGGATTAATATTTCACTAAAGCTTTTCTCGATCTACAGGCCGAGACAAAATTTTATTTTCCTGAGGTCTTTCGTTTTAAACTCTCTTTTCAAATAATCAACAGTTTTTTCGAGCTCTTCTAGAGTCCCGATCAAATTTATGTCATCGACATAAGCTGCCACTATTGCAAATTTTTTTAGGGACTTCTTTCTAAAGATATATAGGCAAATGAGATTGTTCTCATATCCTTCCTTAGATAAATATTGGCCGAGACGATTGCACTACATTCTTCCGGTTTATTTCAGGCTGTGTAATGATCATCTTAGTTGTATTGAGTACGTATTCTTGGGCTTTGCATTAGGCAAAGTAAATCTTTTCTGCATTTTCATATAAATTTCTATGTTTAAGTCCCAATACAAGTAAGTGGTTACAACATCCATGAGTCTCATATCTAAATTTTCTGAAATCGCTAAACTTTTCAAATATTTGAATATTGTTATATTCATAACAGGGGAGTATGTTCCTCATAATTAATTCCAGGTTTTTGCAAGAAACCTTTTGCCACAAGTCTTGTCTTCTATCTAGTAATTTTGTTCATTTCGTTTATTTTTCTTACAAACATCCACTTGTAATCTACAGGGTTAACACCGCTTGGGGTTTGTATTATAGGTTTGAATACATTACGTCTATTAAGAGAATCTAATTCTACTATAATGACACTTTCCCATTTTGAATATCTTTTCTTTGCTGACATTCATTTATAGCACATGGCTCTGTATCCAAATCATCATCCTCATATTCTCTTGATATTTGCGTAGCTACCATATACGCAAATGTGTTATCGATGATAATTTCCTTTCTATCCCGTTTCTTTCTTGAATAATCATAAAGTATAAAGATCTTTTCATTATCTAATATCAGTGCCTCTTCAAGGACTTTTATAGTCTTATTAGGGGCTTCTGTTATTCTAAAAAGAGCGGATTTTGTCATAAGCTCTTCAGGAGTATTATGTGCCTCTTTGGGAGGAAGCTCTTCAGGAGTGTTAAGTGTATCTTTAAGAGGACTTGATGATAATTGTACATTTCTCCTTTTTTGCGGAGCTGTATCCTTTGAATCTATTGGTTTGCAGCGCTTCTGCCATATTGCAAACTCTTTTGTCGCCACTTTCTCGCTTTGTCATATAAGGGTATTAATTTTAACAGGTGCATTCATAGTTAGCACATGTGACTTGGTTATCTTTGCCGCATCGTTAAATGCATCAGGTAATCTATTTGAAGTTTCTTTTAAGTACACAATTCTACGTACTTCATTTTCACATTGTGGGTTTGTGGGTCCAGATGAGACAAAGTGGGGAAGTATTCTACATTAGTTCACGTCATTCTTCGGGAATGGGTTGTTCTGCAGGAACAATACGTTCTTCATAAACTATTTTATCTTCCCCCTAATAGCTGGAATTTTGTTTCATTGAATTAACAATCAGCAAAACGAGCACTAAAAACATATCATGTCATTGGTTCTAAGAAGCGAATAATCAAAAGAGAGTTATAATCTACATAGATTTCAAACCTACATTATGGTCCCATCTTAGTACGTTGAGGGGGTGGGATAAGGATTAGGACTGCGCAACCAAACTTGTGAAAATGGGAGATATTAGGTTGATGTTCCGATATAAATTGTGTAAGGGAATATTGATGGTAGGCTGTGGGTCAGAGTTTAATGAGCATTGATGCATGTAACACAGCATGTCTCCAAACACTAACTGGTAATTTGGACTACATTAGTATAGTCCTAGAAATAAGTTGAATGTGCTTAATCAGGGATTCAGCTAAGCTATTTTGCGTATGGACGTGAGGAACATGATGTTCAACAATAATGCCGAGAGATGAACAGTAGTCATCAACGGCTTGTGATGTAAATTTGCACGTATTGTCAAGTTATATAGACTTAATACGATTATTAGGGAAATGGGCCCTAAGTTTAATGGTTTGGGTCAATAGGTGGGCAAATGCTATATTCCTAGTTGAAAGTAGGTAAACATTCAACCAACGGGTGGAAACATCAATTAAAATCATAAAATACCTAAAAGGCCCACTGGGTAGATTTATCGATCCACATGTCTCTTTGTATTCTTTGCAAAAAGGAAGAGGATTTTAATGCAATATTAGCAAAGGAGGGTCTAGTGATTAGTTTTCCCTATGAACATGGGATATATAGATACCCATTAGGTATGGTCCATCGATGGTTTTTTAAAGGGTGCCCAATAGAGTTATCAATGATTTTCTTTAACATGGTAACTTCAGGGTGTCTTAACCTATTATGGCAAAGCAATAAAGTTTAAGGGTTGCTAAGTTGCGGGCTTAACTGTATCATTTTACTCAAAATCGAATGTAATTCGATGATGGATATTGTCGTATAATATAACCCTGAAAAAAGTGCACTTAATATTTCTAATATTTCTTTCTAGCTTCCAATATTAGTAACGATAAATAACATTTCCTTATTACCTTGATTAGTAGTCTCAATATAGTATCCATGTATTCTGATATCTTTGAAACTAAGCAAGTTTCTTTTGGAACTACTGGAGAATAATGCATCTTTAATGAATGAATGAGTACTATTAGGTAACGACATATGGGCTCTTCTGAAGCCTTCAATTATTTGCACGGGTTCAGCTATGGTGGATACCTTTTATGGATTGAATACCAATTCTGAGAAAAACTTTTAGTTTTTCAGAATGGTATGTATTGTGACACTATCTATAAGACAGTGAATATTCCCATTTTTGTGGTCCATATTTTTAAACAAAATAATAAAATAATATAACTAAATAATCACATGATATAAAAAACATCCATGAAAAGTTTATCAAATTAATAAACTAAAAAATATTAAATCATCCATCATAAATATCCATAAAAAAGTAAATATCTTAAAAACATCATTCTAAATGGAGATTTAGCAAAATAATAATAATAATAAAATCTATTTGGTCTTTTAGACCGTGCTAGAAGGGTTCTGATCTTAGCATTAAATGTCTTATTGCTCAAAGGTTGGTCATTCCCGTCTTCAAAAAAATCTTTAACTTCTAAGTTTGTAATATCGAACTAGTAATCATCATTTTGTAGAACCGTATCCTAATCTCAATCTTTTACATCATTTGATTCTACTGGTTGAATAGAGGCTTTATATGCTTTATATTATTCCACCACTTCCTTTGGTGTACGTCAATTGCGTGATCAATGCCCATTCCTTCCACATCTGTGGCAAGGGTCATCAGAACTATGGGTAGATCTATTTGGTGGAATCTGATGTTGATCTTGATATTGATTTTTTTGAGGATCAGACCACTTCGGGTGGTTTTTTATTTTTTTTTTCTGGGGTTTTTTTTTTTAGGGGGGGGGGGGCAGACCTCAATACTCCTCGTTTGGAGGAGTTGTTTCTTCTACCTCTTCTAGAGGGATTGTTTCTCCCATGCCTCTTTCCTCCGTCTCTATTGGAATTGAAATTGGCATTTGCTTCAGGCATTACTATAGATCCAATTGGTCCGGAGTTGTGATTCTTTATCAAGACTTTATTATTTTGCTCAACAATAAGGAGCCAAGAAATTAGTTTTAAGTATTTAGAGAAACGTCGTTCATGATACTGTTATGCAGGATTATATTTGATGCGTGGAAAGTGAACATTGTTTTATCTAACATTTTCTCTTTCGTAATATTTTCTCTACATAATCATAACTGGTAAACAATGTTAAAAAAAGCAGAGTTGTTCTTAGATACTGATTTTTAATCCTGAAATCTCAAGTTTAGCCATTCGTTCTGAGTTGCTGGTAATATGACCATTTTCTGGTGATCATATCTATCCTTTAGGGATTTCAACGACATGCTGGGTCCTCCTCAATGAGATATTCGTTCTTGAGGTCATCATGTATATGATTATACAAGAAGATAAATGCCAATGCCTTATTTTCTAAAGACTCTTTATTTCCTTTTACTATGGTCTCTCCAAGTTTCTTGGATTGCAAGTATATTTTTGCATCCAAGTATGAGGATAAGTAGTTGTCCCTTGTAATGTTAAGAGCTTTGAATTCAAGTTTGGATAAATTCGACATTATGCAATATATAAATATGATCATTCATATGCAGAGAAAGATAAAAGATAAATAAGAAAAATTTTAAAGCATTCAGAATAAATCAAGGGGTGAGTCACGTCAGATCGAGTTTGGCCAAATTAAAATTGATAATATCTTTTAGGATGGTTCATACTACAAAGCCATTTTAGTGGAAATCTCTTCATGCTTTATTCAGTTTTTTTATGAGTTAATTATCTACTAACATTATAATGTACTTTTGAGATCTATAATTCTACTTTATTCTGTTTGAATCATTATATATTTTTCCTTCTAGGATTTTTTATGTGGACTCTTAGTCTTTCTCTTTATTCTCTTTTATTAATCTAAATAAATCAAATAAATACCGCATATTGTGTTCAATAATTGGCCTGAGTAATCAAAGACATATTTAGAATGAGATTGCAAAGTAGTAGATGTATATAATAAATTTAATTACATATATAACTGCCATTTTTCATCTCGATCTACTTCATAGATCATTTGTCACAAATGTTGTCGTTTGGTTGCTTGTGCTAAGCACTGGCATTTTTGCTAGTTAAAGATGATTAAGAGATAGACTCTAGACATTCTCTAATAATTTTCATAAAACATTTTTCAAATCCGAGCACGCCTAATGTTACACATATAAAACTCTGCTCCATTCGATCATTTGCTTTTGACATATAAATTTTTTATTTTTTATTCATATGGTATAATGTAGTTGTAAGCTAAATGTCTACCTTCTATGAACGCACTCTGTAAAGGGCCAACCACTTTAGCTTGATTGGTTTTTTGTCTATTCTCCACAACTTTAGAAATAACTTCATATATCATATTACATCAGCTAAAAGGTTTCAAGTCATTGGCATTTTGGGATTATTTTTCTTTGGAATCAAAACAATGTAGGTTTTGTTTATTTTCTTTATAAGGAATGTATCTCTAATGAAGCCTTTAACTAATGAGCCCACATATTGACTTACAGTATGCTATTGGAGTCGGAGACTTATGGACCCGGATATTGAACAAGGCTAATCTTATTTCTACACAGGATGGAGGTGGACTAAAGAAATATTGTCCTCGATCTTTGGATAGTACAGGATTAATAATTTCCTTTAGTAATTGAAGATCTCTTAGCTCCTTAGAGCTTAAGATAATATTGAGGTGATTACAAATCTTGTCGTTAATGCTGGTCGTGTTTTGTAACCAATGCCCAAGTCATTCTTAATGGACCCAAGAAGAATACCATTTTAAGATCCAAGGGCCTCTCATCTAAATTCTATTAATGTGGACCTGGAAAAACGGAATGATACTTGCCCAGAGCCTTGTTCGATAATTCATTTGTAAAGTGATGTCAAGTGAAGCCTTCATTTAAAAGACTTAAAAAGATGTTGGGAAATTTTCAAGCCACTAAATGACAAAACGTCATTTTCTTTTTACAAAAAAAAAAGTTAAAAAGATTCCTTATCATTATAATTAAATCCTCTCATATTTTATATTCTCTTAATTTGAGGTTTTACTTTAAACTCGCTTTACAAGCGAAATACCAAACTAATAGTTAGAAGTGATATTCGCTCTAGTGGCAATAAAATTTCCTAACTAACTCGAGTGCATGGTTTAATATGATAAGTTTTCTCCCACCAAAGAGAACCATTACAAATTTCTCTAAGGAATGCCTGCTTCTGTTGCCTAAAGCTCTTAAATTAACCACAAATCTATGCCTTCTCAAGTCCACTCTTTTTCACTTGGATTATTGAAAGATTTATAATACTTGGGATATAATCTAGATTGTGATTCGATTACTATTTCTATGTAGTGGAAAATTAAAAGCAATCAATCACAAAAAAAAAAAAAAACAATACATAATTTAACATGGAAACCCAAACAAGAAAATACCATGAGTCCAAAGTGGATAAAATCAATCACTAACTTCTGCGGTACAAAATATATTCACAACCCTACAACTAATCTCTCGATATAAGGCGTTGTAGTTGTTCTTTATAGATCTCCACGGTATGCAGTCCATCAGTGCCCGCTATTAGTGCATTGATCTTTATAATGAACAAGTCTCTTCAACAAGAGGACAATCTTCTATAAGGAACTAAAAACCACAAATCTCCTATGACGAAGTAGAAGTATCAACGCTAGAACTTAAGGTCTTTAGCCCAATCTCTCATGAAAAGTTTAGATAATCTCTCCAATGGCAATATCAATTTAAAACTTGGAGAGTTCTATGTATTGTGTTATCCGTAGGGTTGAGAAAAACCCTCTTTTCATAGCCCATAATTAATACCTTAGGGTTGTAAACTAAATCCAAGTGAAACAAGAAGTTTTGGCCCAAATAGAAAAGAAATCCATACAGTTCAATGGGCTTCTGCGTTCATGCACTCAAGCATGGTCAAATGAGCGCTCAAGCTCTCTCACCACTGTCTTGAGGGCTCAAGCCTGGTTAAATGCATGTTTGTGCGTGCATGATTTTTTTGCGCACATTAGCAAATTTCTCAAAGCCATAACTTTATCATTTTAGCTTTGATTTATGTAATCTTGGGCTCTACAGATATTTACTCAAAATGAGCTTTTCAATGGTAGGTAACTTGCCCTTATTCGACACTTGGTTTCTGAGATATGACCTTTTTAATCCAAGTTGTCCTCAGAAAAATACTTCAATTTGTATTATCTTCAATACTAATTTATCCGATGCGCAACTACAGTCCATTCTAAATAGAAAAGATAACTCAGTGGATTCAAGTTTTGCCCAATACATGAATCTAGCTAATATAAATATCCTTACAATCTCCCTCTTTGGCAATTCATGGACAAAACTTCTTATACATTCAGTCTACCCAAAATAAATCCAAAATACATTGAGTAGATTAAAATTGGAAAAAAAAAAGTTGTATTTGCAACTCAACAACCAATTAAAGAATCACCTAAAAAAATTATTGTATCTTTAGCTCCCCTACCAATTGAAGAATAACCTTACCATCAGAACACATATTCATCTTCTTAAATCACACCTTTAATCTTCAAAACTCCCTCTTAATGCCTTATTTTCCCCTTTTTTATCCATAATTGACAAATTTATGGTGTCATCATATAGGATAATTGTCAACTAGGATCTAGCAATAGTTCTCCTTCAATGAAATATTTGTATTAGCATTGGGGTGGGGGCTTGATCTTCTTGATCAGAGACTCTTCATTTTTTGTATCTGCACTTATACATTAAAGAATTTTAGCATAGTGTGAATCAAAATAAATGGCAAGTGCTTCTTCTTAATCCAGATTGCACTAGATTTTAGTGCAGAAAATCTAGTTCTCCATTGCTTATGTTTTTGCATTACTTTTAGCTTATTGCAATGGGGATGAATGTGTCCTTTTGTTCCACAATGGTGACATGTGGGTGATCATGCAAATTTAGGATCATATTCACTCTTTGATGCACAATCAACATGTTTTCTCTGTGTAGTATATTGTGTAGTGGATGCAGGTACAGTGCTTTTAACAATGATATTGTTACCTGTATATTTTGATGTTGAAACACTATCAGTGTATCTATGACCAGTCTTATTAGTATGTAGTTTTTGAATACTCAAGATGTTGTCGAGTGCAGCTGAACCGGCATGTGAAGCAATAGGAGCATCTACCTTTGTCAATGCCATCTTCAACTTTACATTCAAATCATCAATATCAACTTGGTTCTTCAACGCCTCTATCTTCAAAGCCTCATTCTCTTGTTTTTCAGCAGTCAAACTCTTACGCAGAAAACCTTTATGACCTTTAATGAGAATGATTTGTGCATTTGCTTCTTTTAAATTCATCTTAAGAGACAGAATTTCGGCTTCTAAATCTTCAACTTGTTTTGCAAGTTTCGTAGCATGCTTGCCTAGTTTTTTGCTTTGACAATATAGAAATTTGTATTAAGCTTCCCAATTTACGTTTTCATAAAACAATTCTTTATCATCAATATTATCATCAAAATCATCTTTAGATGGAGAAGATTTAACCATGAAAGCAACATGATTGACATTGGGGTGTCAATAAGAGAATTTTCTGCATTTTTAGCATCATCAGCTTTACTACATTTCTTTTTTTTTTTTCTATTTGCACATTCAGATGCTTTATGGTGCGACATTTTACATTCAAAGCATTAAATAGATCTAGGGTTTTTCTTCTCAAATTCAAATTTGAGGATATTTTTTAAGCTAGATTTATTATCTTTCAGAAGATAAGGCTTGGTTGTAAATGTGCTTTTCATTCTAAAAATCCCTTTAGATCAACACTAAATAACTTAGCGTGACCCTCTCTCAACACTAAATAACTTAGCGTGACCCTCTCTGATACTAATTGAAAGATTTATAATACTCGGGATTGAATCTAGATTGTAATTTGATTACTACTTCTATGCAGCGGAAAAATAAAAGCAATCAATCACACAAAGAAGACAACGCACTATTTAACGTGAAAACCCAAATAAGAAAATACCATAAGTCCAAAATGGATAAAATCAATCATTAACTTCTACGGTACAAGATATACTCACAACTCTACAGTCAATATCTTGACACAAGACGCTGTGGTTGTTCTTTAGAGATTTCCACAGTACGCAGTCCTTCGATAGCCCGTTATTAGTGCCTTAATCTCTATAACGAACAAGTCTCTTCAACAAGAGAATAATCTTTTATAAAGAAGTAAAAGCTACAAATCTCCTACAATGAAGTAGAAGCATCAACTTTAGAACTTGAAGCCTTCAGTCTAATATCTGATGGAAGCTCTAGATAATCTCTCCAATGACAATATTAATTCAGAACCAGAAGAATTCTATGTATTGTATTGTCCTTAAGTTTGAAAGAAAACCTCTTTTTATGGCCCATAATTTGTGTCTTTAGGTTGGAAGCCAAATCCAAGTGAAACGAGAAGTTTTGGCATAAATAGCAACGAAATCACTGTAATTCGGTGAGCTTCTACCATTTGTACGCTCAAATGCGGTCAAATGGGTGCTTGAGTGTGCTCGCCACTGTCTTGGGAGCTCAAGCCTAGTTAAACACGTTCAAGTGCGCATGATTTTCCTACACACATCAGTAAAGTTCTCGAGGCTATAACTTTATCGTTTTAAATTCAATTTATGTAATCTTGGGCTCGACGGATTTCTACTTGAAACGAGCTTTCTAATGGTAGGTAATTTGCCCATATCCGATGCTCGGTTTCTGAGATATGATCTTTTTAATCCATGTTATCTTAAAAAAATACTTCAATTTGCATTATCTTCAATACAACTCATCCGGAGCGCAACTACAGTCCATTCTAAATGTAAAATACAACTCGATGGATGCAAGTTTTATACAAGAAATGAATTCAGCGAATACAAATATCCTTACAATCTACCCCTTTGGGAATTCATGGATAAAACTTCATATACATTCAGTCTATCCAAAATAAATCCAAAAATAGATTGAGTAAATTGAAATTGAAAAAAAAATATATTTGTAGCTCAATAACCAATTAAAGAATAACTTAAAAAAATATTGTATCTTCAGCTTTGCAACCAATTGAAAAATAACCTTACATCAGAATACATTTTCAATCTTCAAAACTCTCTTTTAATGCCTCATTCGTATTCCCACTAGACCGAGATAGGTGAGCTCCATCTACTATCTACATATTTGGTGGTATTCATTGGACATCCTCTTCTCCATAGCACCATAGGAATAAACCAATCCAAGACTATCAGCCACTTAAGAGTGGAAGAAGAGCCACACAAAAATTGTAAAAAGCAGCCACAAGAGTGGAAGAACAGCCACACAAAAGCTGTCGAAAGAAGCCACCTAGACAATGGAACAGGTGCTCCCATGACCTTGACTCGTGTCCTATAGCGTAATGCTGTCAATTATCTTCGGTTTTGTTAAATGCAGTTCAATAGGCAAGGTTTTTATGCCTGTTCTATTCTGAAGGTAGACTTGCCAGCAACTCATTGCAAGCAGCAACTAGTGTGGGGTCCCTTTATAGCCCACGTGATACGGATCCATGACTGAAGGAATTGGATGAAGCCACGTGGGCAGTAATTCCATATCCCCCTAACTCACCCTTAACCATCATTTCACTGCACATGTGATTTGGTCTAAAATAAATAGTTTTATAGGGTGTTTTTCATCAATGAAAGTCTTCATCCTTCAAGCATCTCAGGTTGATGTAATCGATATTTTTACACTATGGAAAGCACAAAAGATAACGCTAAATGCAAATCTTATCTTTATCTTCCACTCTCGCTCCAAACTAAGCTAAATGTTTGATAATGTATGCAAGATCTAACCAGCCTACCCCACATACCATGGATCGGGTTCAAAAATCAACATTAGAACTCATATTGGGTAATTGAAATATATGACCAATGTTAGAGGCATGGCATTAAAACCATCCCGTAAAAGGTTAACATATATGCATATGCTCTACTCACTTCGCAACCTAAATTTTTTGTATAAGAATTTCTTAAAAACATGTCCAAAATAATTATAGATAAGGTGGATAGCCTTAGGCACATGGGAGAGATGAAAAATTAACTTCATGTCACCACTATTATATATAATGAAATATGCACCACAATACTTGCATGATTTTTTTTGTGAGAGTCACAATTATATTTCTTTGAATTCTGCCATTGCCAATTAATATTCAACACATCTAGTGGGTTTTCATCTAAACTCTATTATCTTGATCACATAAGGTTACCATGAAGGTCAGCTAAGCATGGAAATGAGTTGGGTTAAATCGTTTATGGGTGACACCTTGTCCTTCTATTAGGGCTAGTTACGCAGGCTTTTCCAGCCTCTCCTGTTCTCTTTCCTCTGGAGAGAGAATATAGATTAATAAATTTTCATTTAAATTAGGATTTGGATTTTGGATTCTACATCAGCCCATTTATAATTACTTTATATAGTTTTTAATGTAAAATTTTCAGATGCTAGCTCACCTAGCACCTGAAACGTTTTTAATGGGTTAAAACATAAAATCTTGTGGGAAGCAATGGATGCAATACATTCAAATGAATTGGAGTGAGAGGTAGACTTATGGATCACAATGGGGCGGGTTTCATGCTAATTGGGGTAAATCAATACCCACTCCCGTTTGGTTGGGTCAAATTGAATTTAAAGCTTAAAACTTCTAAAATATATAAAACTACATGAGAATGGATGTAGTAGGGATTTAACACACCACCTTGTCTTCCTTCATGCCTTAAATTACGCACCGGAATCATATACACCACATGAGCTTTTGTCTATATATAATACTGACTATGCATATTATTTTATATTCGTAGCAGGGCAAGTTAGGACAATAAAACTCAAACTCCCCACACCCAACAACCACTACTAGACTAGCCCCTAATAAGTGAATGTGGGTCGGTCTCCATTTATTCCATGCCATTGTCATCAGAAAATGGCTTTAAATTACCAAGCATGCTTTTAAAATTACTACAATATTTTAATAATAGAAAAATTATTGTAGCAAAACCAATTTGACATGTATAGGTTATACCAGTTTGCTGTATTTGTTTTGTTTGTGTCATCATTTAGCTACTGTCCCATTTTTTTATTTCTTCATTTGAGGCAATGATTTGCAACAGAATGCTGAGTTGCGATTTATTTTTTTAATTGCTTAGTTGCCGTTAATGTGCTTTGGGAGAGGAGAAGGGTAAAGTAAAGTAGAGTAAACCCAAAATCAAAAAAGAATAATATATGATTGGATTATAATGACTTTTTGTTTTTAGTTGTTTGATATGGAATTTCTTTGATTTTTGTATAAAAAGTAGATTTTTTTTTTAGTTTAGAGATGACCTTTTGACCCTATTGAAAAAAGATGAGGAAAATTTGAGTTTTTAAGAAAAAAGTGTGGAAATTTGAATTTTTAAAATTTAACTTTACTCTACTTTACCCTACCCCTTTGCCAAATATGCCCTCAAGCCTTCTTCTTAGTGACATCATCTTTTGGATGTTCCTACCAAAAAAAAAAAAAATCTTCTTCTTGTTGCTAGTCAATGATCGACTTCATTGCAGTACTATTTGGCTTCATTGCAGTACTATGTTGCTATCTCTAGTATCCAAAATCAGGGTTCATTACTTAGCCAATGCGCCGGGGCTCTAATAGAGAGCACACACAAGTGGAAAGGCAATTTGGACATACATAATTGCCACTCATTGGCACTTGGGTAAGGATCTTTTTTTACTTTTATCCCTTTAAGATATGGCATAATGCATATTTTTATAGGTCCCACTCCACTGCAACTTTCCTCTCTCATCACGACATGACATTTGGCTGTGTAAAGTAAGATTCATGGCTATTTTTAAAACTTCCTTACAGTTTCCAACAGTACAATCCGCTCCGCACCATCGAAGTATTGTCCGCTTTGGACTTCTCAGGAAGTCACCCATCCTAAAATTGCTCTGACTCAACCACGCTTAACTTTATAGTTTTTTTGAAAGTCCTCACAGTTTTGTCCCCAAAAGGTACCTCGATAGTTTAGAACAGATTATTACTTATATTCTTTCATTCACATGTACTTTGGGACTGAGTCGTTACAGGCCCACCAGCTTCCGCCGGATATGTCCCCACATCCACATATCTCGACCAATGTCAAACTGAAGACGGCCTCATCAGTGATGTGGGACTTCGTTCCTCCTCCTTCGTTCCCCCTATTATGGAGGACAGGATTCGAGAGGGAAGCAGGATTCGAGTGGTCCTCTCCCACCACTCAGAAGAGAGCCATCCCCTGCTTTGATACCATCTGTAACAATCCGCTCCGCACCATCGAGGTATTGTCCTCTTTGGACTTCCCAGGAGGTCACCCATCCTGAAATTGCTCTAACTCGAGCACGCTTAACTTTATAATTTTTATGAAAGTCCTCACGGTTTTGTCGCCAAAAGGCACCTCGATAGTTTAGAACAGATTATACTTATATTCTTTCATTCACATGTACTTTGAGACTGGGTCGTTATAATATTTTTCCAATTACCCTTGGTTTATCTATATCCAGCCACATCAAAGGAATTTTAAAAATATTACTTTAGTCCCACCAATACATTTCTACTGATCTCTACAACACACTTGCATTAGCTCTCATCCATCTATTTACTTATGTGCAGCCCTCATCACTACTATTCAATATACTTTATATGTAACATTTTTAGGCATCCTATTTCAATTGGGCCCCTCTAAGATCCATGACAGTTGCAATATCGATGTAATGCTAATTCTTTTAGTTTTAAAAAATAGTGGACCCAATGTAGATGGGTAAAATGTGAAACTCTATAGCAAGATGAACCATTGGCCCCCTCTCTTTTACTTCATGTGGCCCATGTCCTACATAGATTAGATGATCCTTCTCATCCAAATATTGAATTGATTATTGTCTTTATTGTCTTTTTGGTTGGCCTTTGGTTTTTAAATCTAAGAATATTACATATGACCACATACATTTTGCCACAGTAAGTGTAGGGTAAACTGCAAGATTGGACCATATCAATAATTGGACTCTCTGCTTTGTCATTGCATCCAATCTTGTGAGGGCGCCATGGATAAACTAAGCTCCCTAAAATTTCACGAGCTGGACCGTAATGTCATTCATTGAGTTGAATCTTTGCTCTATGATCTTAGTGCAAATAGCTTGCATGGACAAAAATATTACTAGCCAGATAATCATAAAAATCCATCCCATAGGTGATTGACAAAATGGGCTATCTTGTTTTATATTCAACTTAGTAACAATTTGATTGGATGTTTATAATTACAAATCAAAGTGATTCCATATGATGGACAATCAAGAGGAGGAGAGCATGTCTATGCTTGTATATGTGGATGATGGATGGTTATGATGATCCGATGGGTATTACAAAGGCCTATACAGTGGACTTGGTGTAACACTCCGATTCTAATTAAAAATGTTTAACAATTGATTATGTAAGTTATTAGCTAATTATCATAGAAGTAGCATAAATAATGATGTTTAATGTGTCATTAGGATGGATTTATCTTGTTTTGTCTTAATGCTTCATATTTAGGTCATAGATAGGTAGTTGGGTTGAGTTTAACCTTTACTAGGTAGATGAAAGCCCTTTTTCATAATTTCTAATTACATGGTTTTATGTCATATGGTTTTATGTCATTCATACATTATATTGACATTATCACATGTGTCTCATCAAGCTCGTTAACTTTCGTACTTGACTTGAATACGTTCGACTTCGTTGTGTTAGTTGGACCTTCATTTAGCTCATAGTAGAAATACAATAAACACCATCGAACTTCTTATAAATGTCAGAAAACCTTAGTTATATACGAGAGTTAACTGTACATTGAGTTTTTCTCTTTTTCCACTCCTTTTCTCTACTTTTTGCTCCAACATTTTCTTCTTCTTGTCATCGTATTTTTATTTGCATCAAAAGGTAGCAAGATAGCTTTTGCATGTAGAATTGCAAGCACCCATTCTATTATTCCATCTCTTCTCTTCTCTTGTGGAATTGAAGATGGTGAATTACATCTCTCCTTACAACTCCCTAACTATGGTCTAAGGTGAAATCTTCTCTTTTTCTTAGATTCTTGAGTTAGTAAAGTCAAGGAGAATCTTTGATCAAGCATGTACTCATTTCCTTCTTCATTCTTTACATGCAAGGCATTTAGGTTTAAGAATTGAGTGTTTCTTCCCTATTGAGCCAAGAAAAGGACTAGTGAGTTGAAAGTTTAATCTAAGGCAAGTATAAATAAATTTTGGTTTAATATATGTTGGTATATTATGATCCTTGTAATTTTACTGAATCCTGTGCATTTAGCTCTAATGTTTTCGTTGTTCTAAATTTCTCTAAATTCTACCGTATGATGAAGTTTAGTGTTTCTGATGAAGTATGAGTTAAATTAAAGAATGACTAAATGAAATAGGTAGGAAATATCCAAGTAAAAATCAAGTTGAAAGATTTTGAAACCTACATTGAATTTTCTTTACAAAATTGAAGCTTACGGCTAAGTCGTAAGAAGGTTACGGCTCAAGGTTCAGAGAGCTACATTTTTAGTTTTCTTCTACGGCTAAGACACAGCTGAGCCGTAGAATATACTACGGCTAAGCCATAGCCAAGCTATTGCTCAACTGTAGATTAAGCACGGCTAAGCAATAGGATGAAATACAATTAAATTGTAAATGCGGAGGAAAATTCTGAGTAACTACGACTAAACCGTAGTGCAATTTATGGCTAAGCCGAAAAGCCATTAAAAATTAAGGTTAAGTAGGGGCCGTTACAAGACGTTGTAGGGCCTTTGTTTGTATATCCTTTTACCCTATTAACCGGCCCAATGGAATAATTAAATATCATAAAAAGTCTTGAGTGTTAAGACTTATTCATATAGTAATGTCCATTTGTTAAGCACCTCTCCAACGGTGTTCGTTTGAGGGACTTCGATACTCATTCTTGACACAATGTAACACCAATGGGAGACAGCTGTGTATCGAATAACTTAAAACTACATCATCATGTGCGATTAAAAATAATGGTTGACTAGATTAGGATTGGCTAATAAAACTACCTTAGTTCTATTAAATTGAATTACATAGCATATTGGATTACCGTTATTGTCTTTTATTATTCGAATAATAATTCTGAATTGAAATGATTATGTCTAAATTGATTCTATTCGAATTATTTCTTGATATACGTTTTATATTGACATTGACATTGAATTGAGTAAGAACGAATTGAACGAATGAATTGAATATATACGGTTTGGTATTGTTCTCAATGAATGAATTGCATGATTTACTCAAGTTCAATTATATAAATGAATCGAAATAGTCTAGCTCTACTCAGGCTCAACCTTATGGTACCTGGCAGGGTTGACTTTGTGTAGTAACAAATGATGTCGTTACAGTGTGCTTTTTAAGCTTTTAGATTCTATAAGTGAAAAGATCTATTCGTACCTTGGCCCGGTCGATGCTGTTTTTAACGTAAAAATTCTTAAAGGGAGGATATGGCAAATATAGTAACCAATTAGCAAAATATTTTATTTTATTGATTCTTATAACATGCTTTATTCAATGCATAACATGTTTAGGCCTTGTTTTGGGATGTAAATGCACTTAGGGTTTCATAACTTGTATTAGTTTTATTTTGTTACGTATGATTTACGATCCCTTTGTATTCTAAGACTATGTAAATATTTGTTACTATTTATAAACTTTCTTTTCTTTTTGCAAAGTTATATCCCATTTCAACTCACACATCATGTTCGTTAAAAACATCTTGCACGTGCGAGTAATGTGACTCTTCCTTGTGTAATTCCGCTTAGACTCCGGTTTAGGTGTATATTACACGGGAGTATGTGTGTCACTAATGAGGTTTAATCCTAACACCCAAATTCTTGAGCTCAGGTTGTGACACCAAGACAAGGAATAAGAGCCAAAGCTCATTATCATTGATGACAGAATTAGTGCCAAATTGAGATTTAAATGGTAATTTACAGGAATTGAAGATTCTAAGGAATTGTTGGTTTGGATATCATTAAAAATAGGTTCTAAGGAATTGTATTTAATCACAACTTATTGAAAAAAATAAGAAATAAAAATATAAAATGAACATCAGTTCTAGTGAGCCCTCCATGGTGGTGCTCTTCAACATTTGTACAACTTCTAATCTATTGCTACCCCATCATCCATTCAATTTGATCACGTTTCCACTTGATGGGTTGTATGTATTGCTTATCGAATGCAATGTAATGAAATTTAACTAGTGGAGCCCACATATTATTTTTGGTCCCAATATCCAAACTATGTGTGGACAGCAACCAGATCATGGATGCACAAATTGGAGTCCAACTAAAATAGAACATCCGAAGATGCTCTATATATGTAATATTGAAACATCCCGGTGGGACCCAAAGCAGCATTTTTACTGTAATAAATTTGTTTTTTGGTGATTGGTCATAAAAATACCAAGGGTACTTGTGGAAAGAATCTTTCTCATAAAAGCCATAAATGCACTTGAAAACTGCACAACAACATTAAAGACTCTTATAACTTTCTTAAACTCAAGATATCCAGGTGTGTACCGTGATAAAAGTAGATGGGAGTTGCACTATACTCCCCCACAGCTACACTGCACTAGAGTCGCTCCCTAGTTTTATTCTCATCGTTGAATATATTTACTTATTTTGGCTTAAATTTCAAATAACAATAATAACAAATACTATGATTAAAACTCCATTAAATTTTTATTAAATCAAACACTATGATAATTTGATGGAACTTATTTTTTCATGACCCTTATATGTAAAGACCTTTTTATCTAACCTATCCGTGGAGGTAGGAATTGATGGCTATTCAGCAACGGTCATAAAATATTGTTCTTCCCCTACATTCAAAGTTAAATATATGCAAACCAAGCCTAAACATGAACTAAAAATATTGTTTCTGGAGAGAGAGCGAGAGAGAGAGAGAGAGAGAGAGAGAGAGAGAGAAAACTCTGCCCACCGCATCCATCAGTGAATTGGCCATATTTAATGATCTTTAGAAAACCAAATGGATTTTCGGTGTTGATATTCTTTTCTGAACAATAAAATTGTTATTTCTAAATTACAATTTTCATATGTAGTGGTTTTAAATAAACATAAAAATAGAAAAATCTTTCAAAGTGTAATACTTACACTTAAACGAACCAAGTCAGGTAGGATCAATCCCTAGATATTTGTGTGATCTTAAGGTTTAAAAAATCACTCACTCTTTCTAATATAAATGTATGAAACGAAAATGATAACTGAATACCCAGACATTACCTTATAAATTCAAAATCTAAGAAATTGAAAATCCCATTTATATCTTGACCTTACGCACTTCCCGTGATCACCGCTTGGAGACTAAACTGACCATAAATTGTTATCCAATTTCATGCAAACAAATGACGGCAAATAATATCAGCTCCAAAATTACAACTAAAGTAAACTATACAAGGCAGATTTGTTGCATGTATCTTGCATAGTTTGAACTATCCATATATTAAATTGAAAGAAAGTCAGATCAGAAGCCGAGATCCCATCAATCTGCCTCAATTCTGTAGAGAATAAAAAAAATGAAAAAGGGAAGAAGTACATTTAGATTAAGATTCTGTCTAACTAGGGTTAGTTTATTTTAAAATGTGATTAGTACACAGCATTCCATTAAAAAAAAAATACAGAAAGGGCATGCCCAAATTGGAATTCGTGGAGGGAAAAACCACCATTGACGCGTCTCTTATCCCGGATTTTGTGAGATCTGATGTTAGAATATAAATTTTTACTGGTGGGAAGTGGGGTAGTACAACAAATTTCTTATTCCTTTCACCGGGAAAACGTGGTCCACAAATTCTAAATTCCCCCTTCGCGTCCCTATTTAAAGGTCGCGCATGAGGCCGTCCTTCTTCCACGTACGTGACATGAATAAAGCGAACAACAGGAGCGGCTGGAGGGCGAAGATAACAAAGAAGAGGCCGAGAGTTGGACAGAAAAGAGAGTGAGAAACTCATTAAAAAAAGAAGGGTTCTTCCAGACAGAAGAAAAAGTGTAGGAATTCAAATACAGCAGAAATTTACACACATGACTCTGACTTACTGGTGGAGGTGGTTTCTACAGCTTCCAAAATAATGAAAAAGCAGAAAAGCCAGGATTTTTTGAGGTGGAGATGCATTTGAAGTCAATGTGAAGGAGACAATAGAATACAAAAGGTGGGATGGGTGGTTGGGCTTGTGTTTCTCTCAGATTGGTGGTGCAGCAGATCATCTTCTCACCCCTGCTGTCTGGTATGTGTGCCTTTTCCTGCATTGGGTCTTGTTGGGTTTCTCTCATATAACGTTTTCCTTCGAGTGCTTGTACTGTGAAAAAAGTGGGTTTTTTCGCAAATGGGTTTTTTCTCTTAGAGAACGTTTTCCTCATGGTTCCTGTGAAGAAGTGGGTGTTTCTGCAACATGGGTCTTGTTGCTGTTTCTTGTAAGGAAACCAAACACATCTTGTCGTAGATGAGGAAAAGTTGTGTTTACATCATCATGGGTTTAAGTTGAGTTATCAGGTTTTCAGTTTTGATGATCATGGTGATAGAAGTGAGAGCCTGTTGGAGCAGTAGCTATAGAACTAGAAGTTTTCTGTCTGTGGATCCATGTAAAGAAGGGTTTAATAGGAGTTTTCAGGTGTTATTGTGAAGTGGGGTTTTTAGTTTTGATGATTATGGAAATTGAAGTGAAAGCCTGTTATAGTAGTAGCAGTAGAACTATGAGTTTTCTACATGTTTATCTGTATAAGCAACGGTTTAATCGGAGATTTTATGCATTTTTATGAAGTGGGGTTTTGAGTTTTGATGATCATAGATCGTGATAGAAGCTGTTGGAGCAGTAGCTGTAGAACAAGAGAATTTCTATGTGTTCATCTCAGTTTGATTGCTTTATTGTTTCAATAAATGGGTAGGAATGGATGGTTTTGAGGAGTCTGGTTGGGAGAATTCAGGTAATCCTAGAGGACGAAATGGCCACTTTGTGTCCAGCGAAAGCCTTGGGTTTTTTCCGAGTAACATGCTCTGGGGTAGCTCGAGAGATGCATCCAGTAACATTCAGTGCGTGGATAGGGAGAAAGGGCAGTTTCTATCCAGCACTGATTATTTGGACAATCAGATAGGGTCGTCTGGGGTTTGTGGCAATGAGGTGGTGGATCTTGAACGGCCTGTAATGAAATCAGGTGATATTAGCTTGAGGCAGTGGTTGGACAAACCGGAGCGATTGGTTGTCTTCTTCGAGTGCTTGCACATCTTCAGACAGATTGTGGAAGTGGTGAATTTAGCGCATTCTCAGGGCATTGTTGTTCATAATGTCCGCCCCTCCTGCTTTGTCATGTCTCCCTTAAACAGGGTGTCGTTTATAGAGTCTGCTTCATGTTCAAGTTCAGGTTCTGATTCATTTTTGGATGGGGATGATAGCAAAATTGAAGAGGATGTGAGTTCCACCTTGCCATTACTCCACAGTTTGGCTCAGCAAAGAATTGAGTTGAAAGGTAAAGATTATCCACCAGAGGTGTCTCCAATGGGTGATTCCCAGAGGGCATCAGAAGTAAGTTGCTTGCCGACAGGTTCAGGTTTTGCGACGCATATGTCATCTGTAGAGGAGAGAGAAGAAGATGTAGAGGTAGGAAACGTGAAGAAGACCTTTCCACTGAAACAGATTTTGCATATGGAGCTTAATTGGTATACCAGTCCAGAAGAGGCAGCTGGTGCTTCAAGTTCTTTTGCTTCAGATATTTATCGCTTGGGAGTTCTTCTTTTTGAGGTTTCAATTTTATCCTCCTTTAGAAATTTTTTCTCTCAGAATTTGTGGGCATTTTTAAATTGATGTAGCTGTTCTTTTTCTATCAGTTATTCTGCACATTTACTTCGATGGAAGAAAAGCTCACAACTATGTACAACTTGCGTCACCGGGTTCTACCTCCTCAGTTGCTGCTGAAATGGCCCAAGGAAGCTTCATTTTGTCTGTGGTTATTGCACCCTCAGCCAAACACTCGGCCAAAAATGAGGTAATATTGTGAGGTTCCAGTTCAGTTTTGAACTTTGAGTACTTCATCCTGAATTTCATTGTCATTTCTCTCCTTAATTATTGCGAGGTTCCATTCTTGCACTATGTGGTCCCTGTTGGAAGTTGTTTAGTCTTTTCTGCATTGTGAACTCAGTTTGTCATTGCAATGAATTCTGATGCCTATAAAACATCCCAATGTTTGATTATTTGAACTTCACTTTTAAATAGGAGATAGTTTTCTTTGCTCCCTATAATCAGTAACATTAAGTTGGTTGTCCTAGGCTCCTGGATGACTGAATTGCAGCAATCTAATTACTCATCCCAATCCCAATCATGTAATGACCAATTGGGCTTTGTCTTTCCAGTAAAAGCTAATCTCGAAAGCCTAAAAATGCCTTGCATTTAGGAAAAAGAACTTATAAATTTTTATATTTTAATTATCAATGAGGTTTTAATGCGAACTAAATGAATAGTAAAAAGCAGGAGAAAATTATAAAAGTGGAGATCTTCGAAAGAATTATCAAAAGCATATTGAAAACATTGAAGTATTCTTCATATGTTGTTTTGTTATACTTTTGAGACTCTGAGATCAGGTAGTTTATTCTAGTTATCTTTTGAGAAAATCTAGTCTCTGAATGCTTCAAAATTCATGGAGAGAATAGAGGAATTGTTCTTGGTAATATTGGAAGGAAATTATATAGTGGGTAAATTTGAAAATGGAATCTCCAATCTGCTACACAAGTGATGGATGTAAGAAATTGTGTGGGGGAGCAGCTTTGAGTTCCTAGTTTGAGATGGGTTTCATTAGTGGTCCATTGTTAGCTCCAATTTGTTTGCTTCTGTCATAGACAAGTTGACAGCTGCAACCATAATGAAATTCATAGGTGTATGTTGTTTACAGATGATGTGGACCTAGCAAGTCACAAAGAAATTAAGTAAATGCTAGAACTTTGGAGGAAAAAAGCATTTTTTCATATGTTTCGAAAATTGATAAAAAACAGATATGGAATATATGGTGCGAGAGTTTATCCTGAGAAAAAGGAGTTTGATCTGGTTCAAATATATATTAGTTTTGTGCTACAGTGCAAGCAGTGGCGGACCTAGGATTCTTGTTTAACGGGTGCAAATGATTGTCAATTGAAAAGGTCAAACTTAATGTTTTATTTACATGAACAATAACATAGAGAAAATGTATTTCGTTTTAATGGATACAAAATATTTAAATGAAATAACTAGCATTCTCTCATCAAAAGCGATATCTCAACTCTAAAACAAAATCTTTACATTTGCCCTCGACTCATGTTTTGAAGCATTGCATGATTGTCTTCATCTAATCTTGCTGGATATCGAAAAGCATACTATGTAATCTCAAAGTATTGAAATCAGATTTATTTAATGTATTTTGGGGATCTTGTCCCTTTGGTTTGGTAATTACATATCTTATCACTTTCTAAGTATAGTCTTTTTTCAAAAAAAAAAAAAACCAATTAATATAGCAAATTAAGCACAGACGAGTTGTATTTGTCAAAACATGTCACTGGGCCCGCCCGATTGATGGGCCTAGCCCATTGGGTCGGACTCAGCCCATTGGGTCGGTCCAATGGACCCAAGGCAGATCTGGCTCTAGATCTCACAATTAAATCAGATCTGGCTCTAGATCTCACAATTAAATCAGATCTGGTCAAGATCCTCTGTATATTTTTCCTATCTTTGTACAGCTCTATTTACCTGTAGTTTTCTATTTCTACCTTTAGGCAGCCCCTTAATCTTGTACCTTATTTAGATACTGATTTATTATTTAAAGGCATGCTGAGATAGTATCAGACATGCAATTTCCATCTGTTCAGCTCTTGCTTCTTCTTGTTATAAGTCAGTTTTCATTTCATGGTATCAGAGCCATCGCTATTAGCCTGCGATCGCTATTTGAGAAGGACTACTGGTATGTTTCTCTGTTTGTCAAATTGAGTAATCCTCTGTGTAGAAGCATAGCATCGACAATAGTCTGGATCTGAAGTGGAGTCCACAACAGATCATCTACTGCTTCCAGGCAGTCCATCAGAACCTTTGGCATCTGCTCTAGCTTGACACAGAGCCTGATCGTGAGTTCTGCCAAAACTGGTGTTATCAGTCGGTGGGACCCACACTTGATCTGGACAAGGGCGCTACATCCCACCTTGGTCGACCACCTAAGAGCAGTTTATTGGTGATTTTTTCAGAATTTTTGGACTGCTGTCAGGTACTGTTTTGTGGTCATTTTTGTTTTGATTTTTTCACCTCTTAATTTTCATCAAGATCGTTGATCTTTGTGGTCTGTTGTTGGATTTGATTGAAACCAACTTTGTTGGGTGCGAATTTTTGGTATCTTCTGCTTCTTGAAACTTGATTTGAGGATCGGTTAACTTCTCATAGTCAAAAAGGGATTCTACTCCCTGATTGTTGGACGCCCAGCTAGTCTTTTCCCTCTGTTCCCCCTGTTTTCCATCACTGTTTCACTTCAGATGGCAGAAAAGATCACTGGAATTACTGTTGTGCTAGATGGGACCAATTATTCCTATTGGTCTCACTTGATGATGAATTTTCTAAAGGGACAGAAACTGTGGAAATATGTATCTGACAAGAAAACCAGTCCTAATGAAACAGATGCCACTTTTGAAGATTGGGATGCTTCTGTGGGAAAAATAAATTCATGGATTGCAAATTCTGTAGTTCCATCCATTGGGAGTCAACTGTCCAAGTTTTCTCATTCCAAAGATGCCTGGGATTATCTAGCACGACTCTATACGCAGTCTAATTCTGCTCGTCGCTATCAATTAGAATCTGAAATTAAAAATTGTGAACAAGGTTCAGATTCTGTACATAATTTTTATGTCAAGATGACATCTCTTTGGGATCAACTGGCCTTGATGGAACCACAGTTCAAGAATCCCGATGATTCTGCCACTTTTGAAAAATACAGACAGGAAACAAGATTAGTACAGTTTCTTATGGCTTTAAGGCCAGAGTATGAACATGTAAGAGGACTGTTGCTACATCGGTCCCCCTTGCCACATGTTGATGCTGCTTTATCAGAACTTCTGGCAGAAGAACAAACTCAAAGGACCTTAGCCAAAAGAAAGACTGTAGACACCGATCAAGTCCTTGTTGCCTCCAATCCTACAGTTGCAGCAAAAGCTACAATTTCTGCTTGCAACTATTGTAAGGAACCAGGACACTGGAAGAGAGATTGTCCTATATTGAAAAAGAAGAATAATACTAAAGAAGCGAATCGTCGGAGCAATCAGAAACCAGGACACTATCAAAACCCTCAGATGGCTGCAGCTACCCCTGTAGATCTCTCCACTCAACTTCAAAGCATGATTGACGAACGTCTACAACAATTGCTGCTTTCCACTTCTGTCTCTTCCAGTACAACTTCTGGCGAACCAACAGCCTCTGCCATGACATCCTTCTCAGGTAAACCACAGCTATGGATATTTGACTCAGGTGCGTCTTCACATATGGCCTCTGATTCCTCAATTCTGTGCTCCAATCAACCTTTATCTGTACCTATGACTATCCAAACTGCTAGTGGTTCTGTTATTCCTACCTCCTCTGTTGATCCTGTACATACAAAAACTACATTCGGGTCATTGTCCCTGCCTTGTGTCCTTTGTGTTCCTGGTCTGTCTGTAAACTTGATTTCAGTTGGTCAACTTGCAGATTTGGGATGCCTAATTCTATTTAATTCCCATGGTTGTTTTGTGCAGGATCCGTGCTCAGGGAAGCAGATTGGGACAGGCCGTAAAGTTGGAGGACTGTATCACTTAGAGACACTGCATGTACCTGCCTCGTCGCATCTTGCTTCTTCTGCTCTTTCATCTATTTCTTCTAATTTGTGGCATCTTAGACTAGGCCATTTATCTAAGAATAAATTTGATTCTTTGGTTTCTTCCAATTGTCTTGGTAAAACTCATCCTGGTGATTTTTCTGGTTGCATTGGATGTAGAGTCTCCAAACAAGTTACTTTGCCTTTCAATAAAAGTACTTCAGTTTCTCTTGCACCTTTTGATCTTGTACATTCTGACTTGTGGGGACCAGCAATCCAACCTTCTAAAGGAGGATCTTTATACTATGTCTTGTTTGTGGATGATTTCACACGGTACACTTGGCTGTATTTGCTAAAACATAAATCTGATTTGTACGACACATATGTTGACTTCACAAATATGATTGCCACACAATTTTCAGCCAAGATTAAGACATTCCGATCAGACTCCGGCGGGGAGTATCGGTCCCATAAATTTTTAAATTTACTGGCTTCTCATGGCACATTGGCACAGCTCTCTTGTCCATGCACTCCCCAACAAAATGGGGTGGCTGAAAGAAAACACCGTCACCTTATTGAAACTACTAGATCCATGCTGCACTCTTCCTCTGTGCCTCTTTCGTTGTGGGGTGAATGTGCTCTTACAGCCACTTACCTCATAAACAGAATGCCTTCATCAGTTTTTTCTGGTACAACACCATTTGAAAAACTTTTTGGAACAAAACCTAATTATTTCCATCTTTGTGTCTTTGGCTGTACTTGTTTTGTTTTGCTGCCATCTAATGAACGTCACAAATTGTCTCCAAAATCTGCTGTGTGTGTTTTTTTGGGTTATGGATTGGAACAAAAAGGGTATAGGTGCTACGACCCTCAATTGAACAAGCTTCGTGTCTCACGAAATGTGACCTTCCTTGAGCATGTTCCCTACTACTCCTTACCCTCTGCTAAACATCTAAATCCTACACCAACTATTTGTTCTCTTGACCCATTTCCAAATCTTTTTCCACAGGATTTACCTTTGTCTGACCCCACTCTTGCCCTAAACCAATTTTAGTTTATCAAAGGCGCCTCCCCCCACCGCCTCCAACCTCTGACAAGGTTGATGTCCCTTCTGCTGCTGACGCTTTGGATCCTGCACCCGTTCGACGGTATCCCTTACGTACACGTACACCAGTGCAAAGGTATGGGTTTGTTTCCACCAGTTGTTTCTCACCCCAATATTCTACCTTTCTTTCTAAGGTTCACTCTCATTTTGAGCCACACTCTTTTCGCATAGCGTCTCAATACCCTGAGTGGAGAACAGCCATGGCCGAAGACCTTGCGGCTCTTCAGAGGAATCACACCTTGGATCTTGTTTCCTTACCTCCTGGAAAGAAAGCAATTGGGTGCAAATGGATCTATAAGGTGAAAACTAGAGCTGATGGTTCAATAGAAAGGTACAAAGCTCGTCTTGTTGCTAAAGGATACACACAGGACTATGGTATTGACTATGAAGAAACGTTTGCACCTGTTGCCAAGATGACTACGGTTCGCACCTTGATCTCTGTTGCAGCTGTGCGACAATGGGCACTTCATCAGTTAGATGTTAAAAATGCCTTTCTTAATGGATATCTTCATGAAGAAATTTATATGGTTCCTCCCCCGGTTTTTCACACCCCTCCACGCAGGTTTGCCTTTTGAAACGAGCATTATATGGCCTTAAACAGGCCCCTCGAGCATGGTTTGAGAGGTTTACTAATGTCATCACCACTTTTGGGTATAAGCAAAGTATGCATGATAGTGCCTTGTTCACCTGTCACACTGGCAATGGATTGGTTATACTTCTCTTATATGTCGATGATATGATCATCACCGGGGACGATTCTCTGGGGATTTCCAAGCTCAAACAGTTCCTTCATCAACAATTTGAAATGAAAGATCTGGGTCCTCTTCGTTATTTTCTTGGCATCGAAGTTGGATATTCCAAAGATGGATATCTTTTGTCTCAACTCAAGTACTGCTCTGACATCATCCAGCGTGCCGGACTCTCCGATCTCACTTCCGTTTCTACTCCGTTGGACATAAATGCTCGGTTACGCAGATCTGACGGTGTGCTTCTAGACAATCCTACAAGATACCGTGAAGTAGTTGGCAGTCTTGTCTACCTTACTATCACTCGTCCTGATATTGCCTTTGCTGTTCATATTGTTAGCCAATTCATGGCTCAACCAACCTCCGTACATTGGGGTGTTGTTTTGCGCATCCTTCGATATCTTCAGGGCACTCAACACTATGCCTTACTTCTCTCTTCCAGCAGTTTACTGTCTCTTCGTGCCTTCTCCGATTCTGATTGGGCAGGTGATGTTAATGATCGGCGCTCTACTACTGGATTTTGTATCTTTCTTGGCCATTCCTTAATCTCGTGGAGAAGTAAGAAACAAACACAAGTATCCAAGTCTTCAGCAGAAGCTGAATATCGTGCACTCGCTGACACTACTCCTGAGCTCATATGGATTCGATGGCTTTTGCAAGATTTGGGGATTCTTCTTCAAAGTCCTACACCTTTGTATTGTGACAATCAGAGTGCTCGTCAAATCACTCAGAATGAAGTCTTTCATGAACGCACCAAGCATATTGAAATTGATTGTCATCTTGTTCGTCAACACTATAAACAGGGCACTCTTTCCCTCCATTCCGTGCCATCTGCAGATGATGCGGCTGATCTTTTTACTAAAGCTCATCCATTTCCGCACTTCTCTTCATTGTTGCACAAGCTATTACTGCTTCCGCCTGCCGAGCTTGAGGGGGGGTGTCAAAACATGTCACTGGGCCCGCCCGATTGATGGGCCTAGCCCATTGGGTCGGACTCAGCCCATTGGGTCGGTCCAATGGACCCAAGGCAGATCTGGCTCTAGATCTCACAATTAAATCAGATCTGGTCAAGATCCTCTGTATATTTTTCCTATCTTTGTACAGCTCTATTTACCTGTAGTTTTCTATTTCTACCTTTAGACAGCCCCTTAATCTTGTACCTTATTTAGATACTGATTTATTATTTAAAGGCATGCTGAGATAATATCAGACATGCAATTTCCATCCGTTCAGCTCTTGCTTCTTCTTGTTATAAGTCAGTTTTCATTTCAGTATTATCCAAGGCAATGTAATGCAAATTGACTTCCCGAATGAATGCAGTGCCTCTCATGGAAACATGTATTATCTGTGGAAAGGTCCACAAGAAATATGTGGAAAGTTTACAATAAGCATATTAGTAAAATCAAGGTGAAGCATTTTCCAAAAAAAAAATATTTTTTCCACAAAAAGTTGAAGCATTTGCGCAAGGATGCAGATTGAGTAGTTATGGTTTGGCATAAAGCATCCATACCCAATCCACACCGTTCAATTTTTTGATCCCTCAGCAGTGGCCCACTGGAAAAAAGAGTGTCAAACAACAACTTCTGCATTAGTTTGTTGAAAATCTCTATCATCCACTTATCGGTCACAAATCAAAAGTGGGCCCTACTTGGGCAGTTAAAAGTAGAAGATTGTTTAAGAGTTCGCCCCTATTTTGACCATCCATTTGGCAATGGCCACTACGCGAGTCTCAGTATCCCTCACAAAGAAATAATGAGAGCGGAGAAGAAGACTTAGAAGAGTTAAAAAAAAGCACAAAGATAGAGAGAGAGCAAATACTTAGATTAAATAGCAGAAGCTAACCAACCCATTGCCTTTTTCCTTCTTCTTAATCTTCTCAATGCCTTTTTTGGTTCTACTAGTGAGAGATGAAGGAGAGCAGTGATGGGTTTGTTAGAGCGTAGAACTCAAAACCCAACATACAAAATGAATAAAGGCAGAAAGGGTGAGAGGTTGGGGGCTTCTAGCTAACCCTATTGTGATGTCGGGTTCCTCGGTGGATTTGATATCGGATTTGATGACTTGCAGAATTCTTTCATTGGTGGATTGATGAAGAGGTTTGGAAAGGAACGACCAGACGAGGGTTGGGGATTTAGGTTTTGTCTGGAGTGAAATTTGAATAGTTCGAGAGGGGTCATTTTAGTCACGAGCTTAAATGGGTGAGGACATATTGGGCTTTTACCTGTGGGCATGGCTCATGTGGCCCATAGCATTCTAAGGGATTCTCAAAATTTGATGGGTGCATCCGCCCCCACATGAGAGTATGTGGGTCCGCCCACGAGTGCAAGAGGTTTTGACATCTGGCCTTGGGAGCTGTGAAACAAACTATAGTGCTTGACAAGAGGATATCATAACTCATAATAGGAGTAAACTGGGGTCAAGCTAGTAGATTTCTTTGTTGCCATTGATGTTTGAATTAGTTGTAGTATATACAATAATTAGAAGTATACTTTTATGGAGTTAAATCTTGGTCAATAAAAGAAAGAAGTATATGTGGATGTGTAGGTAACATGAAATCATGGAACTAAAAATGTATACCTGAGAGGAACTTAATCTTTATAGCCAAATAGTTAGAAAATTAATGAATCATGAAATGCATGGAGAGAGACTTTAGTTGCTCAAAGAATGGGCAGGTTGATTTAGTCAAAATCCGAAACAATTTTGTGAGACAATGCAAGAGATTTTGATAGGAGCTATAAAACAAACCAGAAGGTTTGAAGATGATTTATAATTCATTAATAGGATCAGTACATGGTTGATGTACATGTTTGAAGGAGTTTTTTTGTTTTGTTTTGTTTTTTTTATAGGAGAATAGTTAGTTAGAAGCATAGGCAGCTAGTGTTATTTTTAAGCTTGATAGTCACCAAGATCAACGAGTAGGGATCACCACCCTTTGGCAAAATTGACATCCTAGGTTCAAAGAACCTCCGCAAAGCTACCAACAAGAGAAGTGCTTATATTTCTTTTTCTTATATCAAACACAAGCTTTATATTGGTTTACATCCCTTTATAATAAAATGAAATCCCATATCTTAAACCATTGATTTTAGAATGGAAATTAGATCCTAGTCAATTCTGAAGATAAGATTCCTAGTTTTTATAGTCAACTAAGAGGAGAGTAATCAATGTGATCAGCTAGTTCAAAGAGGTTTAGTAAAAAAACAACTAGAGTGGGGCTTGGGTTATAGTTGTCTCTTGCCTGAGTGAGCCATGGGCTCAATCAACCATTTCCTAGATCCCATGTAGGCCATGCCTAAGGGCTGCATAAGGATGGCTCATCTTATTAGATGTGTGAAGGAGTCCACTTGATGCAGCCATGGTCCGTTTATAGGAATACAAAAGAAACTAGATCCTCTTATTATTGAAAATTTGAAAGTTAGGATTGAGCGAGGATCCTACAAGATGACCAAACAAAAGCCCATGATGTGCAGATAAGTTGGTGAACAAAGACACATAATATGCATAGAGGCGTTTGCAACATTTCTATGTTTAGTATTTGGTCTTAAATATGCCTCACTCCATGAAGTTGTTTTCTTGTTTTATGCAAAAATAGTGTTCAAAAGGGGTCCACAGCAACTAGTGTCCAGTTGCAGAAAGTCACTGAGACTCTGGGTTTCATGTCTAGATTATGATATATCTGCCCTAGCTTTGCATCCTATTAGAGAAAGGAATCCCATTTCTAAATATTGCTGCCAAATATTGTTACCCACCCCACATGTTAGTTTGATGTTTACAAAGATCTGTAGTATGCTATCCCAAAAAAAAGACCAGAAAGAAAAGACAAGGTTTTCTTCTTTTGCCTTTTCCTTATTAACTTTCAAAAGCCTGAATACCAATATGTAATGTATGTGCTTGGATTCCCTTTATTTACTGTTATCTAGTTTCCTATGGTTGTGATATAAAGTAGCATTCTGGTGAAAACCATCTGCATGTTCTTATTTGTGGTCTACCCTATTTTCGGGGCCTTTTGGTGCATAGTTACCTAGTTCGCAATTCAATCAATTTGCATTTGAGTTCGCAGTTTGGCATTTACTTAAATTTGAAAATTCGATGGGGTTAGGTTTACTAAATTTGTTTTTCAATTCGCTTGATTCATAGTTTGAATTTGATAAATTCAACATACTAATTCGAATATATAATCTAATATAGTTCAATTTTTTTTAAAGAAAACTCTTTCCTTTTACATCTAAAGCCTCCTTTTTTTATTAGGATTATCATCTGGCCCCAATCATGAAATCTTAACCGAGTACAATTTTTAATTTAACTGGAGTTATCGTCACAGTTGGAACTGTTAGATTGATCATTGCTATTGACATGATTTAAATATACAAGAATAAATGGGTGAAATAGTGTATTTAACATTTAATCAATCTAATGGTGGTACAAACTCTGATTTGTGTAAAGTTTGGTCACTCTCACTTGAGAAGACTAATTTTTTTACAGGTTTAGATTTTATAAATGGGCTACAATTATAGAGATAAGAGAGGGAAATTGGAAAAAAGAGAAGAAGAGAGGAAAATTGAAGGAGAAAAGTCTCGATCAAAACTAATGAGCCTCTAAACTGGGGTCATCTATACAAATCAAAATTGATGAAAATATGTACCACCTACTTATGCTAAATTTTTTATTTTATTTTATTTATATGTTTATCAGTGATTAAATTTATGGTAGGCCCAACTTTTTTTAGTGAAATTTAGCTAAATCATATGAAAGATGTGTACAAGTGTTCTAATCAATCTAGATTTCTAATAAATGGGCCACACTATGAGTCTCAAGAGTTTCTCATGAACCCAAATTATAGAGGATCTTTAATTTATTTTTTTGAGAAGAAATGCACAGATTTTGACTTTACTATTGGTTAAAAAAGGACACAAGTGAAGGTACTGCTGCATTAAATTCCCATCGCTTTAGAGACCATGAAACGAGACTGATGGGCCTATCACACTCAATACACAAAACGATAACAGAGAAATTGGATGCCCCCTCGATAGGTCAATCCATTGATGTGTAGTATATTCTTGCCTAAAGTAAGGCTTAAGATCTGTTGTAAATTAATCGTAATCACAATAGGAAGAATAATGAGCTATACAATTGTATGTATAGTTGGCTTAGCCTTCACATTTACGATGCATTTGAAACGAGTCACAGTCCATGTAGAGGTGGGCCTAGTCATTGACCTTTTGTCTTATGTTAACAACCTCCCCCTCCTCGCAAATTGATGCTGGGGAGTCAACAACCCTAATTTGTTAGTCAAGAATTGATGTCTAGGTCGTAGAAGTCCTTTTGTAAAAATATTTGCAATTTATAAGTTTGATTTAAGGTGGTTTGGGCATGTTGAGCGTAGGCCGGTAATGGCATCGGTGAGAAAAAGTTTGGCAATACAGGTGGATGGCCCATCAAGAGGTAGGAGTAGGCCGAAGAAAATATTGATGGAGGTCATTGAATTAGATTTAAAGAAGTTTAATTTATTTAAGGATTTGGCTCAAAATAGAACGGAATAGAGAAATAGAATTTATGTAGCCGACCTCAACATGGTTGGGATAAGACTTTGATGATGATGATGATGATAAGCTTGATGAGATGAAAGGAAGACTAATGACATCTCGAAGATATTCATCTTGAATAAAATGACAATCGACCTTGATATGCTTGGTTTGCTCATGAAACACTGGATTTTTGGTAATTTGGATGGCACTTGTATTGTTCGTATGAAGAGGTGTAGGATGTTTTTGAGGATATCCTAGATCAGTAAGCAATCCGCGAAGCCATAATATTTTGGAGCATGCTGCCGACATGGCACGATACTATGCTTCAGTTGAAGATTTGGAAACTTTGTTTTGTTTCTTACATTTCCAGGGAATGATAGTGTCGCCAAGATACATGCACCGCCCTATCTTTGATCTCCAAGTGTCTGGGCAATCTACCCAATCAGCATCAGAATAAACAGTCAATGTGAGTGAAGAGCCAACGGGGAAGAATAATCCTCGGTTTGGAGTACCAAGGAAGAAGTGAATAATACGCCCAACTGCTTCTAAATGGCTAAATGGAGATGACGAGGTGATGTCATGAACTGGCTCACTAAATTTACTGTGTATGAAATGTCTGGCTGAGTATTAGTCAAGAAAATTAAGTGCAAACCAATTGTCGATATAAAGTAGGGTTAGAAAGGAGATCACTACCCACTTGAGTAAGCTTCGGATTCACTTCAAGCGGAGTGTCAACTGGAACTAAATGCGTAAGACTAGGCATATCAATAAGATTGAGAGTGTATTTGTGTCGATCTAGAATTATTCCTTTCTTTGATTGGTGAACTTCCAGACCCTAGAAATAAGTAAGAGAGTGTTGGAGATCTTTGATTGGGGTTGCATTTGTACTGGTGATGATGATGACAAGGAGTACGGATGTACAGTAACTCCTTTTGAAGAATGATGAAGAAACATGGAAGGATCGTAAGAACTATGATGTTTGATTGAAGTTCAACTTAAGTAATGCCTCTTGAAAATTTTCAAACCAAGGCTGAAGAGCTTGTTTCAGGCCATAGAGTGAACAACGCATCAGGCAACATTTCCATCACATGCTTTAGTGCATCCTTGGGGAAGCCTTGTACATACTTCTTCTTTAAGATCGCCATGGGGGTTTGCATTCTTGACATCTAATTGGAAAAGAGGCCAAAGCTGAGAGGCAACGATAACAAGAATTGTGCAAACATTTTATCATAGTCAATGCCATACTTCTGATGGTTGCCTAGATCAACAAGACGTGCCTTATATTTGTCCAGTGATTCATCAAATTTCAATTTGATGGAAAATACCCATTTACATCCAATCGACTTAACCATTGCTCGACATGGTACCACTTCCCTTGTTTGATTTTCCTGAAGAGCTTCGAGTTCCTCTTTCATTTCATGTTGCCAACATTTATGCTTCATAGCTTGAGAATAAGAGGTCGGAATAACAATAAAAGATAATGTAGCAATTAAGGATGTGTGAGAAAAGAACCCATAGTGATCAGGTGGATGTATGGTACAAGAAGAGCGTCGAACAGTAGGCACTAGTTCGGGATCAGTTGTCGGATCTGGTGGATCTTGAGGAGTTAAAAGTGCGGTAGCATTATTTTCTATTTGTCCTTTATACTCAATGTCAGGCTTAAAATCTCCGAGGAGGCAAGGGTGTAAAAGGAGGATCAGAGGAAAATGATGGTAAGCTAGAAAGGGTAACATGAGATGAAGTATCATGTTGATGTTGGAAAAAATATTGGTTTTCAAAAATCACTACATTGCGAGAGACACGAATGCATTTGATCTGTGGATTGTAGTTAAGAAATCCTTTTTGATGGGATGCATTGCCCAAAAATGCACATTTTACAAATTGAGGAGATAATTTTCATATGCTTAGATAGAGGTAAGTGGACAAAAGAGACACACCTAAATGTGCGTAAGTTCATGCAAGAAGGTAGGGTGTTGAAGAGACAAAAATATGGAGTTTCGTTGCTAAGTTTGGAATAAGGAAGATGGTTAATGAGGTGAACGGCTGTGATTAGAGCTTCGGACCAAAAATGAGGTGGTATGGAGGATTCAAGTAAAAGACAACGGACCATGTCAGGGAGATGTCGATTTTTATGCTCAGCCACATGACTTTGTTGCGGTTTATAGGGGCAAGATTGTTGGGAAACAATGCCTCGTTGCTCTAAAAAAGTTTGGAGCTAATGTGAAATATACTCTCCCCCTGAATCGGAATGGAAGGTTTTGATGCAAGATGAAAAAGTATTTTCTACATTGGCTAAAAAGTTTTTAAAAGCATCAAACACTTAAGATTTTGCTCTTAAAAAATAGACCCATGTAAATCTACTATGATCATATAGAAAAGTAGCAAACTATTTATAATGAGAATGAGATGATTGGTGTAATACTCCAAACATCACTATGCACAAGGTCAAAACATTTTGCAGCTAATGAATCATGTATAGGAAAAGGAAGAGTTTTACTCTTTCCTATTTTACGTGTAGAACAATTGAAAGGCACATTTTGTGCTGAAATGTTCGTTTTATTAATCAAACCAGTTTGCATTAAAGATAACGGTACTTTAGAATTTGGATGTCCTAATTGATTGTGCCACAATTGCCCATTATTATGAGAAAGACAAGAAAAAGCAAATAAAGATTTATTCAATGGTTGTGCAGACAAACAAAGAAACAATAGGCACCCACACTTAGGCCCTGTTGCGATCACCTTCCTTGACTCCTAATCCTACACCACACAACCAGAAGAAGAAAAAGAAACATTACAATGGTTGTCCACAAGTTGTCCAACAGAAACCAAGTTTGTAGATAAACTAGGAGAGAGAAAAACATGGTGTGAAGGTAAAAGAGTGCTGGACATCACCAAATGCAGTGATAGGAAGTTTCTTACCATCAGTAGTTTGGACTTGGAGCTTGCCATTATATGGATGAATATTAGAAAGATTGGAAGGAGAAAAGTTAATGTGGTTTGAAGCTCTAGAATCAAAATGCCATATGGAGGATAAAGGTAATGGATTTTTGCGAGAGATGCCAAGGGTGGAGAAGGCATGAAGACTCATTAGTTGAATCATCTCTGGATGTACTGAAGGATCATGAGAAGAAGGTGGCTGTGAAGGCATGTTGGAAGGCAAAGCAGAAGCTCCCGATGCTAAGTTGGAAGATGGGGCAGCATGATAAGCATGTGGGTTGCATCTTTCTGGCCTTTTTCTGCATTCTGAAATGATATGACCCATGGCTTTGCAGTAGTTACAAAATTTTCGTTTGCATTGTGATGAGTAATGGCCATATTCCTTGCAACTATAGCATTGGATTTTGCTCAAATCCTGTCTAGGAGGTTTCCCTGTTGCTGCATAAGCAACGTTGTGAAGACCATTAGAAGTGGGGGGAAGACCCTGTTCCAGAGTTATTCCTTTTGGCTCGTAGGCAACTTCAAGAGGACCACCAGAAGTCTGATTGGTGAGATGTGCTTGACTTGCTTGTCTTTGTTCATCCCGCAGAATTTCATTAAGACATGTCTTCAAATACGGAGATGGGTGTTAGCTCATTTGATTAGTACGAATGATCTCAAATTCAGGACGGAGTTTCATTAAAAATTGGTCTCTGACTAATCTTATGAATTTCCTGAATTCCAGCTAAAGTGGTGCCAGTGACAAAGGCATAGGCAATATCAGTATATTCGGTCCATAAGGCAATGAAGCCTGAATAGAATTCTTGAACTGAGAGATTCCCTTGACAATACTGGGCAATTTCATGTTCGAGTTGAAAATGCTGAGCAGGATTTTCTTGATGATACAGACTTTTAAGATAGGCCCACATTTCTTTTGCAGATTTGTAAGGTTTAAGATGCAACAAAAAAATTGTGGATCAACCGATCCCAAAATCCAACTCATGATTTGTGCTTCTTTGGTTTCCCATTTCTCAATTTTGTCATCCTCTCTGGGTTTTAATTTTGATCCACTGATGTGTTCCCACAACTCTTTCCATTTGAGGAAAGAGTTCAAATTGGCAAGCCCAGGAATTGTAGTTTTTCCCATTAAATTTTGTCAAGTTCATCGCAGATTTCTCCATTTTATCAGAATGGGGAAGATCAATTTCAACAAGAAGCTGAGATAGTGGTCAAATAAAAAACAATAGACAGATTGTACCAGATGTAGTCCTACAAACTGTGGACAAATCACAGAAATCCCACGAATATAGACGCAAACATCGTCTGATCAGATGGTGTCAAAAAAACTGATGGCGGTAGTTGAAGAAGAACCCTGATTGATGATTCCTAGAAACAAGTTGAAGAAGAACAAGACACAGATATAATGCCATGATATGTTGCCACGAGATGCCGCGGATGGGTGTTGGCTTGTAGATACCCAGACGAAGATGCCGAGCGCAGAGATTGACGAAGCCAGGAGCAAAGTGGACTGCATACTGTGACAAGTTGCAGTGACAAAATATGTTGTGGAATGCTTTATGACGAAGACAAATGGTCAAGCAGTTGACACCAAATCTTGAAGCAGAAAGCTAGAACAGAACAAGTTGTTTGACTTCGATTTGCCAAATTGACGAAGATGGGCCACGAGCAGTAGTGATCAAACTCCAAAACACCCTAATCTCTGATACCATATCAATCTCATACGCAAAACGATAACAGATAAATTGGATGCCCCCTCAATGGGTCGATCCACTGATTCATAGTGTAATCTTGCCTAAATTAAGGCTTTCGATCTGTTGTACAATTAATCATAATCACAACAGAAGGAATAATGAGCTATACAATTGTATCTACAGTTGACTTAGCCTTCACACTTAGATACATCTAAAATGAGTCACGGTGCATTTAGAGGTGGGCCTAGTCATTGACCTTTTGTCTTATGTTAACAGGGCCATCGTCCTTTCTACCTTTGTACCTTCCTTCTTTTCAATGGCTTCTCTCCTTATATCTTCATACTTCCATGCAATCTTTTCATTTCCAAGAACTGATGTGAACTGAATCTCAGATTTTACGATTCGATCACATGAAGAGCGAATCAGGTAACTATGATTTGCCGTACTTGTGATTAAGTTATGCGAAACTTTACTCACCATTGAATTGAAATCCGAAAATATGATGTCTTTTAAAACCATTAAACATGGGGACCGTAGATGAAGAGTTAAAGATGTCTAATGGGTTGATATCTGGCCCAACCTAAGGTTTTCTTGAGATCTCTTCACCTCCTTCCTCATGATTGGTGCCAGGTGGGCTCCACAGGCGAGTTAGCAAGTTCATATGTGGATGATTTGCACTAGAAAATCTCTATAAATATAAATATACATACATGCATGATTTTGTATATATAATCAAATGATTTCCTCTTAGCAACTTCACCATTCTTTTAAGAAATGGCATAGTGCATGATTTATCATCTTTGATGTCTATGGGACAATTGTTAGTAGCTAATTTCTTTTTTTTTTTGGGTATGATATTTAACAGTGACGTATTAGAAACTGAGTTCCTCAGTGAATCAAGGGATAATCTGGAAGAGCGTGAAGTAGCGATCAAGATAAGAGAGGAAATAGAGGAGCAGGGGTTGCTGTTGGAGTTCCTTTTGCAGGTACAACAAAGAAAACAAGAAATTGCTGATAAGTTACATGATACGATTTGTTATCTCAATTCTGACATCAAAGAAGTTCAGAAGCAGCAATCAATCCTCAAGAAAAAGGGGAGTTCTTGTCCAGAACTTGAAAAAGAGGAATATTCAGCTCTGGAGAAGGTACATGGCCCGAGCCTGACAACATGTCCTCTTAGAAATGAGGAGTCAACTAGCTTTGGTTCCCGAAAGCATTTCAGACATGGATGTAGGATTAAGAATGACGAAGAATCTAGTGAGTACTCGACCGAGGCTCTGAGGTCAGACACTCGATCAGGGAATCAGGAGAGAATTCTATCTAAAAGTTCTCGGTTGATGAAGAACTTTAAGAAACTGGAATCAGCTTATTTTTCAACAAGATGCAGGCTGATGAAGCCAACAAGGAAACCATTGCATAGAAATTCAACAGTTGGTAGTGTTGGCCGAGGATTGATTGTGGGTGCTGAAGGAAGTTCGGTTGATAGTTTGTCCTCTAAGGAGGGCCAAAGTGAAGGAGGAAAAAGTGGATGGATAAATCCATTCCTTGAGGGATTGTGCAAGTATCTATCATTCAGCAAGTTCAAAGTTCGGACAGATCTGAAGCAAGGGGATCTGCTTAACTCATCTAACTTAGTATGCTCTTTGGGTTTTGATCGTGACAAAGAATTTTTTGCTACAGCTGGTGTAAATAGGAAAATTAAAATTTTTGAATGTGATGTGATTTTAAATGAAGAACGAGACATTCATTATCCTGTAACTGAGATGGCTAGTAAATCAAAACTTAGCAGTATAAGTTGGAATAGTTATATTAAAAGCCAGATTGCTTCAAGCAACTTTGAAGGCATTGTGCAGGTAGGCTTGTTATTATTGTGTTCTTGAGCTTTCTCTTCCTTTGGTTGTCATTCAATGGTTTATTTCTACTATGCAGGTCTGGGATGTTACAAGAGGACAAGTTTCCATGGAAATGAGAGAGCATGAAAGGCGTGTGTGGTCTGTCGACTTTTCACAAGCGGATCCGATGAAGCTGGCAAGCGGAAGTGATGATGGTGCCATTAAGCTTTGGAGTATCAATCAGGCAATTCTATTCTTGCACTTGGTGGATGTCAGCTTTGAAACTAAACGTAACTGCGGTCATCTAATAGCTGTCATCATGCTGATTTTAAATCTGGATGTGTAATTAGCTGTTTTTCTTACCTGGGCTGTTTCTACAGGGAGAAAGTGTTGGTACTATCAGAACGAAGGCCAATGTATGCTGTGTACAGTTTGCTCCTCACTCATCACACTTACTTGCTGTTGGTTCGGCAGATCATAAGATCTACTACTATGACATCCGTAACATAAAAGTACCTTGGTGCACATTGATTGGCCATACTAAGACTGTGAGCTATGTCAAGTTTGTGGATTCAACCACTCTTGTCTCTGCATCCACAGACAATTCACTGAAGCTTTGGGATTTATCGATGAATGCATCAGGAGTACACGATAGTCCTGTTCAGACATTCACAGGGCACACAAATGTGAAGGTATAGTCTTACATTGCAAAAAATTAATCTTCTTGATACTTGTTTGTATGCATTGTCCACTCATCACCAGTCATTGCTAATTTGCCAGCAATCCCCCTTTTTTTTTCTGGCTGTCTAATTTTTGTTGATGTCTAAGTTCAAAATAGTGGTTGTGGCCGGTGTATGTACCGTTGGCCAAAATGATATGCATTGAGTAGTATGCCGTAGTTGCGTCTATATGTGGTGGCATAATGGTGTGAATAAAAAATGAGGCCAAAAGAATCTGGAAAAAGAAAATCAACAAATTCAGAATATTGAAAAATATTAGAATTTAATACTTTTTATTAGTAACTAGGATCAGGGACTTAGCAGACTCTCTTTGCATAGAGGTCCTGTAAGGTTGTATCACTATATGACTATAAAATGACACTATTGGTCTATTTGTCTACATATATTCATATTAGTTAGCTATATTGTAACACCCCACCTCAAACGCATGCATGATATTATCCACTTTGGCCCATAGGTCTTAGGGTTTTGCTTCTAGTGGCACTCAACCCACCAATAGGCCTCATGCAAAGTAAAAGTGCAAGCTCTACATATAAGCTTAGTTATTTTTCTCTCTTAGTTGATGTGGGGCTCCAGATGTTACGATCCACCTCCCTTAGGGCTGCACGCTCCTGTGCAGTAGCTTGCCAGTTCCAGTAGCCTGTCAGCCCTCTTGGCTTGCCCACATGCAAAACCGCCTACTTGCACTAGACTACGGTAGGGACCCACACTCGAACTAGTCAAGAGTCGGCTTTGATACCATTTGTAATGCCCTACTCTCACACACATAAATGATATTGTCCACTTTGGCGTATGGGCCTCACGGTCTTGTTTCTGGTGGTATTCAACTCACTAAAAAGCCTCATGCAAAGTAAGAGTGCAAGCTTTACATATAAACCCTGTCACTTTTCTTTCTATAGTCGATATGGGACTCTAGGGGAAAGTCATTGGGCATATATATAGAGCTTGCACTCTTACTTTACATGAGGCCTTTTGGTGGGTTGAGTACCACCAGAAGCAAAACTGTGAGGCTCATGGGTCAAAGTGGATAATATCATGCATGTGTGTGGGGGTGGGGCGTTACAAATGGTATCAAAGCCGACTCTCGACTATAGTTCGAGTGTAGGTCTTTGTTGTGGTTTGGTGCAAGTGGGTAGGTTTCCATGTGGGCTGGCAGGCTACAGGGACTAGCAGGCTACTGCATAGGGACGTGCAGCCCTACAAGGGTGGATTGTGATGTCCTCGAGTCCCACATCGATTATATAGAGGAAAGTGACTGGGGTTATATATAGAGCTTGCATCCTTACTTTGCATGAGACCTTTTGGTGGGTTGAGTACCACCGGAAGCAAAGCCGAATGGCCTATGGGCAAAAGCGGACAATATCATGCATGTATTGGGGGTGGGGCGTTATAATGTAGTAGTTGCGTTTGTATATGGTGGCATAATGGTGTGAAAAAAAAATGAGGCCAAAAGAATTTGAAAAAAAAAAATTCAGAATATTGAAAAATATTAGAATTTAATACTTTTTATTAGTAACTAAGATTGGGGACTTAGCAGACTCTCTTTGCATAGAGGTCCCTATATGGTATATCACTCTATGATTATAAAATGACACTATTGATCTATTTGTCTACATATATGTAACGACCTAAGAATCTGGAGCTCTTCAGATTCTTAAGCCGTACTCAGATTATTATAACAACATCACATAAATCAAATTCTTATGAGCATCAAGGTCATAAACAATCAGATTTCATTGTATTTCAACTATTATGTAAATATTATAAGTCTTGATAACACTACTGAATAAGACAATTTCTATTTGAGAGAAGGAAAATAATAATAATGTCTAAATCTTGGGCTACTCCCGACTATAAATCTATTCTTTTGCTTTTCCGCGCACTGGATCAACCACGCATGCCAAAGTCTACCGGTTGATCCCCGTCACTTCCCGTAACCTCCACAACTGCATTACCTGAAGTGGGGCGAACCACTAATCAGTAAAACTGGTGAGTAGAATAAGAACATTAAGATAAAGCATATTCCAATCATTCGGGGAACATATATATATATATTCAATGATATGATTTCAGTCACATTCTAATCAATTTCTTTCTTGAGTGATTTCCTACTGTGGCATCAAACAGTTCCGATACCCCATACAGTGTATTTACATTTCTGTCAACATCATGGTTTGTCATCCACCATGAATGTTGAGCCTGTTCCGATACTCCCAACTGGAGTATCTACATTTCTATCAACAACATGGCTTATCATGCCACCATATTTGCTGAACCTCTTCCTCTCGACCAACATCCACGAGGGAAGTTCTATACTCAGTGCCAGCAGTTGGTATCACGCTTATTTCAATCATCAATGGTAAATTCATTTCAATAATCTTAGTATAAATTCATCTCCACCATAATTGACTAAATCATCTTTTTCTTTACTTTGGCCAGTACCACATACCACTGGTTTAATTCTCGCCCCACTCCGAGTCGGAGTTGGTACCAGGCTGTGGCATTGCCCATGTCTTATTGAGAAATTAAATAGCTTACCATAGTTTAATCACATGAATAAAATTTTAAATTTAACAAACTCATATTAGAATATCTTCCAGTATAGTTGAATATTCAATAAACATTTCATATTAGTTTTCATCACTTCTATCTCTAATTCAGAGGTAGTGATAAATTTTTAACGACTGTTACACTGAGTATCATACTTAATTTTTCTCTAGTAACTTGTCCCTAGTTACTGTTCTTACTTGTCCCTACAAAATATTAGTAACAAGGACTGTTAATAGAAATATACATTGATCAGGGGCTATTCTGTAATTTCTAGGATCTTAAATTTACGTTTTGTGCCACTCGACAAAATTCACAGAACCCAGTTCGTTTCAGACTATTGTTTCCGCCTGGGTATTTTGAGATCTATGGATAGTGGGGCCCAACGGTCCAAATCACCCGGGACCACGACCAGTGGGGTCGCCCATGTGTCTCCTCCAAGATGTGGGGTCCTGATCTTTGATCAGGGGACCCATGTGGACTCACAGCTACTGACGATCCAAGGTGTTTTTGACGTCCTGTTTTCCTAAAAATTCAAATGAGGTTTGAATTTCCCTGTAAATCTAGCACCTTTCCTTCCTAGTCCAGAGTTCAGAGGTATGTTAATTGTAGGGAAGCTATTTCGGCACGGTTCTGATGATGTTGATATCAATATAACCTCAAAATCTCAGAAACTACAGTCGCCCAGAATTTTCTTTTCGTCAGAGCTATTAACAGAGTTTGGATAGAAGACCTTCAGTGGTCCAATCTACATGGGACCACTACAACTGTGGTCGCCCAACAGTTCCTCACCAGATGTGGGGTCTTGATCTCTCATCAGGTGGGCCACGGGGACCCACAACTCAGGTCT
The DNA here is from genome assembly GCA_037013555.1 of Sextonia rubra. Lineage (NCBI taxonomy): Eukaryota > Viridiplantae > Streptophyta > Magnoliopsida > Laurales > Lauraceae > Sextonia > Sextonia rubra. The sequence goes on from JASUAD010000011.1 coordinate 18,511,011, forward strand.
ACCAAATTGGGCATTGACGACCTGTATACAGAGAATTCTAAACTGGGTTTCGATCATCATAGCAGCCATAGTTTCTGTTATCTGAACCTATGTGTAATAGATTTACAATCACAGCAACCCAATTTGACAAGTTCTATTGAAACCTTTGGTTGCTGGATGATATCCTCCATTGTCTAATGTTGGCAGCCACTCTTACATGGACTGTGGCAGAGAAACAGACCATACATCATCAAGTTTGGAAATTCTACTCACCTGGTATAGTAGTGTATTGCTCCGGCGGTGATCGGCCTCGCGTTAGACATCCACCGTTGTCCCGCTGTAGTCTTCCTCTGCTTCCAGCAAATTCCACACCAGATGTTAGTCTTTCCCTCTCTCTCTTTCTCTCTCTCTCTCGTTGGTGTGAGAGATTACAGGATACTTATGCATATATATAGTTTAAAAGAAAGTCCTATTTGAAACTTACAAGGAAGTTTTTAGATAGTAGAGTTCCTAGAGAAAGGTGGGTTCTGGACTCCTTGTTCTTTCCTACTTTGAATTTTTTTAAAGAATCCTAATTCATAGCTCTTATTCTGATTTTTAGCTATGCCAAACTAACATGGCCCACCCTATAAGGCTGGCCCACCAAGACAGGTTGGGTTATTACAATATATTCTTATTAGTTAGCTATATTAAGTAAAAGACTGATTATATGCTAAAAATCAAATAGTATCATCAAAATTTCATTACTGTTGTTCATTTCTAAATTCTAAATTCAAGTAAGCAATTTAGCATAGTTGCACAAGGCACATGAGATATAAAGTAATGTTAAAATGAAATAAAGTTTGAAGTTTGAATACAATTGACAAGACATCTTTCATCAATGGAGCAATCTTTTTTATGGGACTCAAGAAGATTACCTCTATTAAAACCAAAAGGAGTGTCCATATTGTATTTTTGGTTGGTCTATAATGATTAACGGAATTTTTTATACCCTTCAACTTTGAACATAAACAAAAATATACGTAAAATATCTCAAATGTTGTTTAAAGTAGATAATCTTTACTCATGTGATGCATAACAATGATCTCAACATAATTCATCAAAAAAAAAAAAAAAGTTAGAGAAGGGTGAGGGGAAAAAGGAAAAAAGAACAAAAAAATGATGAAAGTAGTACTTAGGGATCCTCCCTTGACAATGCTTCTTTTGGGTGAAGTCCCAAAAAAACCTTAGAAATGAGCTTTAGAATGGATTCAAATCCCACGGTAGTTGGCTGCAATATATTGGTCGATGTGCCAAAATAGTATCCCCCATAGGCCACTACTGATAAGAGCAACACTATTTTACAAATAGCATATTGGCTACTGCCAAGACGATCAATAACAAGGCTCATACACTATGTATGGGCCACTACTTTGAATCTTGGTTGTATTTAATTGGTTACAGCTCAAACATGACTTTTTGTTTGCTCCTATTATGACTTTTCTTTTGCTTTGAACTTGTGTTGGTCTTTTAATGGTAATCGATTCTGCACTCTTGTTGTTATGGTTTTAAAAGTTTGTTGAGTGGACTTGGGCTCGGCTCAGCACCTATCAGGGTGATTCACTGCCATAGTCGTGAAAAAGCTAAAATTAATATTGTCCCCTGATGCAAATTAGGATTCGCCATCTGATTGCATGGGCCTATGCCATTGTTGGGTCTCTTTTTTATTTTACTCTTCATAGACATCTCTTGTCTTCTTGAGTTTTAGGGCCTCTTGTGGAACCATATAAAAGCGATGAGATGAGAGAGACAGGGGGCTTTTGAGAGTTTGTAAAAGAAAATACCTTAATGTTTGAGAAGGTAGAGTTTGTTGCGGTAGATTTGCCTTTGGCAATCTGGCTTGCCCCAGTGTCATGCCCCGATCCAGGGAATTTGGGGATTTGAGTGGGCCCCCAGGGCGTGGATACGTAATCTCGTAGAAATCCGTACCCTGAAGAATTATGCACGAATTCCTACAAGGGAGATTCCACAGGAACGTGTGAGGTATGCTGACACACGTACAAACATAACGCATCATAAACGAAATCCTGCGAAATACTCAGTAATTATCAAGAGCACATGAAGTTTATAGTCTGTTAACTTTCAAAAGTAAACATATATATACATATGATAGTGTTGAAGTTTTTGATTACATTCCAAAATACTAGTCATGAGTGTGATACAAAAGGTCCCAAGCATAATAATGATATCTCTCAAGAATAAACGCGCTCCGTGGGATGGCTAGTAAAAGACGTCGCCATCTTTCCACTCGTTTACACCCCGAGGTACCGTTGGGGTACCCTCCGGGGGCGCATCAGTGTCCGCGTTGGGACCGGGTGTTGGACCTGCAATACCAAGGGTAACACTGTTAACACGACGGTTAAGCAAGTACTGAGGCATATGAAACAAGTATATCATAATATATCAATAAGAATAATTACTGAACATGATGCATGAGGGAGAAATTACAACTTAAATGTCATACATACTGATTGGCAACCACGACGCTCTATTCTCCTAAAAGAGAGTATACATATCATATGGGTTGCTAGGGGATCAGGCTAGCTTCCCGAGGAGCGTCGACCACTCCTTCGTGAACCTACTGCAGTGGTGTCATACATATACCCAAAGGGCGTAAGCTGAGTGGTGCCGACTCATATCTAATCGTATCAGTCATATCATACTCTTGGCTAACAAGCTCGCACTTATTAGAAGATCTGGCTTGTCAGACACGCACTCATTAGAAGCTCAGGTCTGAATTGCCTCAGGGTTTTGCTAAAAAAGTAATTAATGTTGAAGGTGGTGTATCATAGCAATATGGATGCATTCAGCTTAAGTGAGTACCCGAGGAATGACTACCTTCACCCCCTATAATAAGTAACCTATAGTCCCCAAGGACATTCAACACGATGTACACATAAGACGTTCGGTGTCGTTGTGTTACCGTATCTTGGTATTGCCTTATGTGCATATGGGACACCCTTCTTATGCCAAAATCCATGACTTGCCATTGTGAGACCCTCTAGGAATCATTTATTCTCCCAACATGTACTTACCATTGGGCCTGTGTAGTGGTATAAAAGGTGCCAATACTAAGGTCCTACAAAACCATTGAGAGTCCCTAACATCCTATTTCACTGGGTTCTTACGGCTTAGCCGTGTACAAGGCTACGGCTTAGCCGAGTGGTCAAATTCCTTCCGGATTCTTCATGCGCAATTACGGCCCAACTGTATGTTGGCCTACGGCTTAGCCGTGCTAAGCCTACGGCTAGGTTATGGGGAGGTTACGGTGTAGCCGTAGTGTATTCTATGGTGCAGCCGTGTGCAAGCTGTAGAAGAAACTGGGTTCCATGAGCTCTCTGAAAAGCTCGCCGTAGGAAGACCTACGGCTTGAGTACAGGCTGGATTCGGCTTAGCCGTAGTGAAATCCATGGCGTAGCCGTAGGTGAGCCGTAGTACAAAATTGAATTTTGTTGCTCTCTGGACTTTGAGCCTTAGATGCTCACGGCTTAGCCGTAGCTTCACCGTAAGTTTCAGAAACGTGAATTTGATTCTGTAGCTCAGTCCAGTTCAGGAGTCATTCAGAACTTAATTTAGGGAAGGTGTTCCTGACTTAGTTGAATTGTCCCTAAGGTTTTTCAACACTCACACACCCTCCTATTCCATTTCGATCATCCTAACTCAGCCCAACCTCATTTATGCTCAGTTAAAACAAGAAACAGTGACTGAAATGGAAGTGGGTAAGAAACTAACTCAATAGTTCAGGACTTAATAACATATACAGCACACATGACTCTAGTACTTGCCTTTTCACCAGTGTTAGCCCTCCCTAGTTCTCCTTGTCGTGTGGGTGGAGGGAAAACTCCAAATTGAAATGGGTTCTCTACAATAGGACATACAATGATAAAAATGGGGTTTAGATTCACATGCATGTCTAGTAATGGAGTCTTTATGACCCTAATAAACCTAAGAGAATGAAACAGGAACTCATTCTTCACCTTATATTGCTGTAGCTTGGAGGGAAGAGCACTCTATACAGCAGTCTATACAGAAAGTGTAAAGGAAAGGGAGATCAAGGAAGAAGAAGGTGGTAGGAGACCACTCTCTATGCATGCACACTCCCAAAACTCCCGAGCACTTCGATTGCAAGAAGAAGAAGAGAAGAAATCCAGTAGAAAGGAAAGCTGCAGCAGTTACACGAGAGAAGAAGGAGAAGGTACATGGAGTTTTATTTTTAAACATAACTGTTCCTGAAATTACAGGCAAGTCCTCCCTTTTCTAGGAATTTCAGTTTAGGCCAAATGCACCTCTATTGAGCCAAGATAAGTCCGGATCAAGTCGGGCCCAACACGAAAGATGATCTACGCGAAGGATTCCACGAAAGGAAATGGACGAGGTGTCCAAGATGTGCAAGGACAAATTACGAAAAGGCCCTTAACTACTTAAGTGGGACTGAACTCCGCCCAACTCCCTATCCAAGGCCAAACCCGAAACTTTTTGGATTAAATTATCCTTAATCGAGTTCAATTAATATAGAACGAGCTTACTTAACGTAAATCAAGATTAATGGGATTCGGGACCTTACATCCTCCCCCACTTAAGATCATTCGGTCCTCCGAATGCAACGTACCTGGGGTAGTAGCTATGGATATTTCACCCGAATTTGATCTTCAAGTTCCTAAGTGGCCTCTTCCTGTCCATGGTGCTCCCATAACACCTTAACCCATTTGATCGTTCGTGTACGAGCACCTGTTCTTTATTGTCAACGATATGAAGGGGTCTCTTTTCATAGCTCACATTAGGCCTCACTTGCACGTCGTCCAACTCAGGGACATGTGAAGGATCTGGGAGGTACTTCCTGAGTATTGACACGTGGAACACATTATGAACTCCCACAAGCGGAGGTGGTAGCTCCAACCGATAAGCTAAGTCTCCCACTCTACTCTGTATCTCGAAAGGCCCTACAAAACGCGGAGCTAGCTTGCCCCTTCTGTCCGAACCTGATAATACCTTTCATTGGGGAAACTTTCAAAAAGACCTTGTCTCCCACTTGGAACTCAAGGGGCCGACGACGATTATCTGCATAACTTTTCTGACGTGATTGTGTAGTTTTCAATCTATCTTGCACCTTTTGCACTTTTTCCGCCGTATCTGCCACCATAGTGGGTCCATGGAAACTCCTAACCCCAACCTCTTCCCAACAGACAGGCGTACGGCACTTACGTCCATACAAGGCTTCAAATGGAGCCATTCCGATGCTCGCGTGAAAGCTGTTATTGTATGCGAACTCGCATAAGGAGAGTTGTTCATCCCACTCCTTTTCGAAGTCCAATACGCTAGCTTGTAGCATATCTTCCAGGGTCTGTATCGTTCGCTCCGATTGCCCATTTGTCTGAGGATGGTAAGCCGTGTTGAAACTGAGTTTGGTGCCTAAGGACTTCTGAAAAGACTGTCAAAAGGAAGACACGAACCTACTGTCTCGATCAAACACAATTGAGACTGGAGTACCATGTAACCGTACAATCTCATCAATGAAGGTCTTGGCCATCTCCTGAAATTTCATCCCTTTCCGGATGGGAATAAAGTGGGCTGATTTCGTTAGTCGATCGACAATCACCCACACTACATCATGATGCCTATTTGTTCGGGGCAACCCTGAAACAAAATCCATCGTGAGATTCTCCCATTTCCACTTAGGAATCTGCAGGGGATGTAACAGACTGGGAGGCTTCCTGTGTTAAGCCTTCACTCGTTGGCAGGTAAGGCATTTTGCCACAAAGCCCGTTATATCCTTCTTCATGTTATTCCACCAAAACCTGCCATGTAAATTTTGGTACATTTTTGTACTCCCGGGGTGTATGGAATATCGAGCATGGTGTGCTTCAGTCATAATTGCCCTTTTCAAGTTATGATGTTGAACCGCTGGTACACAAAGCCGGTCTTTAAAGTACAATACACCGTCTACCATCCTGAAATCAGGTTTCTCAGATATGTGGTCACGAATCTTGACAAACTCCGGGTCTTCAAACTGCCTCTCCTTGATTTGTTGAATTAGGGTGGGTTCAAAGACTGACATAGCCACTAACATGACCTTATCATCTATGAATTCAACTTCCACATCCAGATCTCGGAATTTCTCTACTAGAGACCATTCACCACACAAGGTTGCCAACTCGGAGGTGGATTTCTTGCTTAGAGCATCGGCCACGACATTCCCTTTCCTGGGGAAGTTTTTAATCGGGAAATCATAATCCTTTATAAATTCCAACCACCTGCGCTGTCTCATGTTAAGATCATGCTGCGAAAACAGACACTGGAGACTGCGATGGTCGCTATGGACTTCAAATTTCTCTCCATATAAATAATGTCTCCATATCTTTAGCGCGAAGACTACTGCAGCCAATTCTAAATATGTGTGGCATAGCTTTTCTCATGTTCCTTCAATTGTCGAGATCCATATGCTATTACCTTCCCATTCTGCATGAGTACACATCCTAGCCCAATCCCCCGAAGCATCTGTATATATAACAAATCTGCCACTCCCTTATGGTAGGGATAAGATCGGGGCTGAGGTTAATTTTTCCTTAAGGAGTTGGAAACTTGACTCACATTCCGCTGACCAAACGAATGGCTCATTCTTCCGAGTCAATTTGGTCAAAGGTGCAACTATCTTGGAAAAGTCCTTCACAAACCTTCTATAGTAACCGGCCAGGCCAACAAAACTTCTAATTTCCGCAACGGTTTTGGGATTCTGCCAAGTAGTTATAGCCTCAATCTTAGCTGGATCTACTTCAAGCCCATCCTTTGAGATTATATGCCTTAAAAAGGCAACTTGCTCCAACCAGAATTCACACTTGTCCAATTTAGCATAAAGTCGGTGGTCCTTTAGCAATTGCAGAGAAGTCCTCAAATGTTCCACATGCTCGTCTTTGGTCTTGGAGTATACCAGAACATCATCAATGAAAATTACCACGAACCGATCAAGATATGATGAAAAGATTTTGTTCATCAAGGCCATAAATACTGCGGGCGCATTTGTCAATCTAAAAGGCATAACCAAGAATTCATAATGCCCATATCTTGTCCTGAAAGCTGTTTTTGATGTATCTTGGTCCCTCACTCATAGCTGATGATATCCGGACTTGAGATCAATCTTAGAGAAATGTGTCGCACCTTGTAATTGATCAAACAATTTATCAATTCTAGGCAGTGGATATTTGTTTTTAATTGTCACCTGGTTCAACTGTCGGTAATCGATACACATCCTGAGGGTGCCATCCTTCTTCTTCACCAATAGAACTGGGGCTTCCCATGGCGAGGTGTTAGGACGAATGAACTCCTTATCCAATAAGTCCTGTAACTGCACTTTCAGTTCATGTAACTTTGCCGGGGCCATTCTATACGGAGCCTTAGAGATGGGAGCAGTACTAGGTACTAGCTCTATGGTAAAATCCACTTCCCTAATTGGAGGAAGGCCAGGCACTTCATCCGGAAATATATCAGGAAATTCACAGACCACGGGTATTTCTTCTAGTTTCTTAGGGGCCTTCTTCTCCACAATGAAAGCAATATACCCTTCGCAACCACTATGGATTAATCTTTCTGCTCGAAGTGCTGAAATCAATCTAGTGTTTGAACTCTTCTTGTCACCTTGGAATACAGCACTTGGGCCATCTTCACTCACCTTTACGGTAACCGTCTTACGGAAACAGTCGAGACAGGCCATATATTTGGTCAACCAATCCATGCCTAGGATTACATCGAAATCGTGCATGGGTAACACAATAAGTTCAGCTGGGAGAAAAACTTCTCTGATGAGAACTCGACAACCAGGGTGATAGTCGTCACAAGTTACCCTCTTACCAACCGGAGTGATAACACTCAACACATACAGCAACTGTGCTGGCGATTCTCGTATCCTACTAGAGAATCGAGGTGAGATGAAGGAATGTGAAGATCTTAAATCAAACAACACTTTAGCTTCAATGCCACAAATAGAAACCTTACCTACAACCACGTGCTCTGCCGCTTCTGCTTCTTCCTGTGTCAAAGCATAAGCGCGACCTTGCCTTTGAGGTCGGTGTTGCTGTCCTTGGCCTTACTGTCCTTGTCTTTGCTGTCCCTGGCCTTGCCGTGTCTGCTTTTGGCCTTGTCTCACTTGCTGTTGCTGTCGGTTAGGCGCAGGAGGTGTCGTTTTAGAAGGTTGCTAATACTGCTGTTGCTGCGAGGCTCGACTAAATTCCTTCTTTCTCGGGCACTCGGACAAGCGATGGTCCATGGAGCCACAGCCAAAACAGGCTCCCATGGACCTCCAACATTTGCTAGTCTCATGACCCTTCCCGCATGCACCGCAGACTGGTTGTGATGTGCCACTAGCAACTCCCTTCTGTTTCTTAGAATACTGCTGACCTTTCCCAGAAGGCGGAACACTCTTCTTAGACTCCCCCAAGAATAGGCTCTTCTCAATTTCCTCCGTTGCATAAGTCCTGGCTACTGCATCATCATATTGAACGGGATGTTGAAAGGCAGAGGCATGTCCCTTGATAGCAGGCCTTAACCCTTCTAGAAATCTTTCTACTCTCTTCTCCTCAGTGTCAATCAAGTCTAGAGCAAACCGAGAGAGCTGGTTGAATACATGCACGTATTCTGCAACGGTCATGAGGTTCTCCTGCAGGGTAAGGAACTCTGCCTTCTTTTTGCGAGTCACGTGGTCGGGGATGAACTTTTTCTTGAATTGCCTCTTAAAGGCTTCCCAAACCGTGGCATCCGGTATGGCCCTCATGTGGTTCCGGATACTCTTCCACCATGTATCCGCGATGTCCCTGAACATGGATGCCGCGAGGACCACTTGTTGTTTGGGTGTGCAAGTTAATGTATCGAAAACGTTCTCCGTGTGGACAAACCATTCATCTACTTGTAATTGTCACGCAAGCCCAAGTCCATTAGGCTCATTTAATGTCAAGCAAGCCCAAGTCCATTAGGCTCATTTATTGTACCTTTTTTGTTACTTAATTTGTGGCTTCAGTTTAGGATCTAAGATTTGTAATTGATTGTAATTAGGGACTTAATTTGTGGCTTCAGTTTAGGATCGAAGATTTGTAATTGATTGTAATTAGGGAATTAAACCCTTATATAAGAACAGTCGATCCTCAAAGGAGGCACGACATTCATCTCTCTTATGTTCTGTATTTCATCTCTCTCTAAATATCATGGTATCAGAGCTCGATCATCTGTGATCTTCTCCTACATCATCTTCCAAACATTGGAAGCCAGTATATGATCATCTGTGATCATTCTCTTCAGCCAGATCATCCTGATCATCTCAGATCCGACGTGGCCCACCTGTGATTCTCACCAACTCATTAGCGGCATCCTACCATCTTGGTCGCCTGAAGCTTCCAGGATTTATGAAGAATTTGTTTCTGATTTATTGATCATCAGAGTCATCTTCCAAGATCTGGAAGCCTTGATCATCCCTGTTCATCTCAGATCTGAAGTGGCCCACCTGCGATCATCATCGCCATTCAGCTGGACCAGCCCATCTTGGTCGTCTGGAGTTCTACATTTTTTTGAAGATTTTCTCACCATTTATGGATCATCTGAGGTAGGCCATCTACCCTTTATTGTAGAGATTCTGTTTTGTCCATTTCTTTTCATCTCGGCCATCCAAAAGATATTGTTTTGCCAATATCCTTTCCGGACTGCTTTGTGCGGGTTTCTTCCTTCTCTTTAGTCATGGACAAACATGAGATTGCCCTGATTCGCTTTGATGGTACAAATTATACCTCCTGGGCCTTCCAATTTCAAATTTATTTGGAAGGAAAAGAACTCTGGGGACACATTGATGGATCTGAACCTCAACCTGCAGAAGATGATAAGAAAATTTTAGCTTGGAAAACAAAGGATGCTAAAATCAAGACCTGGTTGCTGGGCTCTGTTGAGTCACATTTTATTCTCAACCTCAAACCCTGCCACACTGCCCGTGCAATGTGGGAGTATCTTCAGAAAATTTACCAACAGGGCAATGCTGCTCGCCAGTTTCAATTAGAGCTTGAAATCTCGCAATTCACTCAAGGCACCCAGTCTATTCAGGAGTATTATAATGGCTTCCGCAGACTGTGGTCCGAATATGATGCGATTAAGTTTGCCTCGGTATCTGCAGCTCTTCTCCAGGAATTACTTCCATTACAGCAATGTAGTCATCGGGATCAGTTTCTTATGAAACTTCGTCTCGAGTTTGAGACAGTTCGATCTAACTTAATGAGCAGGGCTTCTCTTCCTAGCTTGGATGATTGTCTTCAGGAACTTCTACGGGAAGAACAACGTCGGGTCACTCAAACTACACTGGAACAACAGAGATCTGTTGAGACTCCCCTTGCATATGTTGCTACAACTAGACCACCTTCTAGGGACATCAGTAAAGTTCAGTGCCATACCTGCAAGAAATATGGTCACTATGCAAATCAATGTAAGGCAAAAATCTGCCGATATTGTAAGGCCACTGGTCATGTTCTTGAAGAGTGCCGAAAGAAGAATCGCACTTCTCTTTCCCGCAACTATGTGCAGCCAGCCCCTGGTACTTACAGCGTGCAGTCAGCTCCTAGTGCTTACACTGTGACTACTCCACCATATGCTTCACCTGACTTCAGTGGTTCTCTGCAGTCTGATTCTTCATCCCAACCTGGTTCCTCCCAATCTACGTCACCAACTCCTCTCACCCCTGAGATGGTAAACCAAATGATCATCAATGCTTTAGCTTCCATGCACATCGCAGGTACTGCTTCCTCTCTTTCCAATACCTGGTACTTAGATTCTGGTGCAAGTAACCATATGACCACTTCAGCCCTAAAATTACACAATGTTGTTCCTTACACTGGTCCTCTTACTGTCCAAGCTGCCAATGGAGATCATCTTCCTATCACCTCTGTTGGTGATATCCCTCGCCCCTTACCATTAACCAATGTTTTAGTTTCTCCTCATCTTGCTACCAATTTGGTTTCTGTGGGTCAACTTGTTGAAAATAACTGCAATGTTTTGTTTTCTCCTTCTGGTTGTGTTGTGCAGGACCGGGAGTCGGGGGAAGTGATCGCGAGGGGGCCTAAGCGTGGAAGACTTTTTTCCTTACCAGTGTCTTCATTTATTCCTGATAAAACTTTACATCAGTTATTTTGTTTTTTTCTTAAGAATAATTCTCGGTTGTGGCATAATAGACTAGGTCATCCGACTGCTTCTACAATGTCTACTTTATTTCAATCTGGATTAATAAATAAACCTGTTGATTCTGCTTCTTTTGACTGTGATGCTTGTAAATTAGGGAAGAGTCACACTTTACCCTTTCCAACTTCTAACACACGGAGCACTACATGTTTTGACTTAATTCACAGTGATGTTTGGGGCATTGCTCCGACCATTTTACATAGTCATTTCAAGTACTTTGTAACATTCATTGATGACTACAGCAGATTTACTTGGATTTATTTATTACATTCAAAGTCTGATGTTCTTAATGCGTTTAAATTTTTTGTTCAATATGTTAAAAACCAATTCTCTAAATGCATTAAAACTTTGCGCTCAGACTCAGGGGGGGAGTATGTTTCCAAGGATTTTCAATCATTTTTAAACAATAATGGAATCATTTCCCAACGTACCTGTCCATATACTCCACAACAAAATGGAGTCGCGGAACGGAAAAACAGACATCTTCTTGCTGTCACTAGAACTCTTCTGATTGAAGCATCCGTTCCCCCTCGTTTTTGGACTGAAGCTCTCACCACAGCTGTCTATCTCATAAACCGCCTTCCATCACACCATCGCTCATTTAACGCCTCATTTTAAATTGTTTGGTCATCATCCTGTGTTTGATCACTTACATACCTTTGGCTGTGTTTGCTTTGTTCATTTACCTCCCACAGAAAGAACGAAACTAACAGCACAATCTCGCAGGTGTGCTTTTTTGGGTTATGCCACTAATCAAAAAGGTTTTGTTTGTTATGATCCCATTGGTCGTCGTATCAGGGTTTCTCGGAATGTTATTTTCTTTGAAAATCAATATTTCTTCCCCACTCACATGGACAGTCCTCATCCCTCTTCCCCAGCTCTCTTACCAGGTTTTTCGGATCAAACCTCTGTTACTCGGTTTCATCCTGCTTTTGTATACCACCGTCAGGAGAAACCTCCCACTGCGGATGGTCCTCCCCCTGATCCTCCACCGACACATGGTTCCACACCTACTCCTCCCTTACGTCGCTCCTCCAGAACTTCTAGACCGCCTGATAGGTATGGATTTACCCATACTTCCTTGATGACCACTCTCTCTTCTATCTCTATCCCAAGTTCTTATTTGCAGGCTGTCCAACAAGATTGCTGGAACTAGGCTATGAAGGAGGAATTGGATGCATTGGATCAGAATCACACTTGGGATATTGTGGATTGTCCTTCCGGAGTTAAACCCATCGGTTGCAAATGGATCTACTCGATCAAGCTTAAATCTGATGGGTCATTGGATAGACACAAAGCTAGACTTGTAGCACTCGGAAACAGACAAGAGTATGGCATTGACTATGAGGAAACGTTTGCACCTGTGGCAAAAATGACATCTGTTCGGTTACTTCTCGCCATTGCTGCCTCTAAATCCTGGCCTTTATACCAAATGGATGTCAAAAATGCATTTCTCCATGGGGACCTGCACGAAGAAGTCTATATGCGGATACCACAAGGCGTCTCCTCTCCCTTCAAGAGGTCTGTCTGTCGCCTGCGCAAATCGCTTTATGGTTTAAAGCAAGCTCCTCGCGCTTGGTTTGAAACCTTCAAGGCTCGCTTATGCCAGAGTGGCTTTACCCAGAGTCCTTCTGATCCATCTCTCTTTTTATGCCGCACATCTACTGGTGTTACTGTGCTTCTCGTCTATGTTGACGATATTATTATCACTGGCACGGATGATCGTATGATCAAATCTCTCCAAGCTTCTCTCAGGGATTCCTTCCGTATGAAGGATTTGGGTCCTTTGCATTATTTCTTGGGCCTCGAGGTGCATCAATCTCCAAAAGGTTTATTTGTTAATCAGCACAAATACACATCAGATCTTATCGAGTTGGTTGACCTCAATGATTCTTCACCTGTTGATACGCCTGTAGAGGTCAATCTCAAGTTGAGTAAAGATGATGGCGATCTTCTTCCTGATCCTCATACCTACCGGCGTCTGGTGGGAAGTCTTGTCTATCTCACCATCACTAGACCTGACATCTCATATGCTGTTCATCTTGTGAGCCAATTCATGACAGCTCCTCGACACCTTCATTTGACAGCTGTGAAGCGCATTATCCGTTATCTGCTCAAAACTGTCCCTCGTGGTTTATATTATCCAAAGGATAATCCTCTTCATCTGACTGCTTATGCAGATGCTGACTGGGCTGGCTGTCAAGACACACGCCGTTCTACTACTGGTTGGTGCATGTACCTTGGAACATCTCTCGTTTCTTGGAAATGCAAGAAACAAGAACGGGTGTCCCGCTCTTCCACGGAAGCTGAATATAGGGCTATGTCTTCTGCTTGTTCTGAGATCTTATGGTTACGGGCACTTCTTTCGGAACTCGGGTTTTCTCAAACCTCTCCTACTCCATTGCATGCCGATAATACTGGGGCTATCCGAATCACTGAAAATCCTGTCTTCCATGAACGCACCAAACATATCGAAGTTGACTGCCACTTTATTCGCGATGAATATAAGCGTGGTGTCATTACTCTTCCTCATGTTCCTACAGCATTTCAATTTGCCGATATCTTCACAAAGGGACTTCCTCGTCCTCGACATCAATTTCTTGTTTCCAAATTGCTGCTTTATGACTCCCCAGCATCAATTTGAGGGGGGGTGTCACGCAAGCCCAAGTCCATTAGGCTCATTTAATGTCAAGCAAGCCCAAGTCCATTAGGCTCATTTATTGTACCTTTTTTGTTACTTAATTTGTGGCTTCAGTTTAGGATCTAAGATTTGTAATTGATTGTAATTAGGGACTTAATTTGTGGCTTCAGTTTAGGATCTAAGATTTGTAATTGATTGTAATTAGGGAATTAAACCCTTACATAAGAACAGTCGATCCTCAAAGGAGGCACGACATTCATCTCTCTTATGTTCTGTATTTCATCTCTCTCTAAATATCAGTAATGGATCCTCATGTTCGGTAAACTCTGTTGCTCCCTTCTTACGGAATTTCTCGTAGAAGGAGTTGGGATCTCTTGGCTGATCTTGTTGGTTTAACAGAGCGGCCAATTGTAATTGCATCGCAGCTTGGTTAGCATTGCTAGCAGCTAACTGGTGCATCATCATCATAAACCGCTCCTCAGTGTTGTATGTGGGACGCGGAGGAGGTTGCGGGGGAGGGTCCGCACCTTCCAATTCAATATTATTGCGATCATTGTCACCTGAGCTGTTGTTCGTGTCGGATCCAGACGCCATGGCTCTGCAATCACAATGGTGATTATTCAGATGTATATCTATATATATGTACATACATACGTACCACAGTCGTACCATAAGTTACCATTATAATAGAAATCCACCCAAACGAACCTATCGGAACCTCAGCACGCTTCCTAATGTTGCTAAGTCTTTTACGTGACTTCTTGGTGTGTCTCTGATACCATTACTTACGTATGTCACGCCCCGATCTCGGGAATTTGGGGATTTGAGTGGGTCCCCAGGGCGTGGATACGTAATCCTGTAGAAATCCGTGCCCCGAAGAATTATGCACGAATTCCTACAAGGGAGATTTCACAGGAACGTGTGAGGTATGCTGACACACGTTCAAACATAACGTATCATAAACGAAATCCTGCGAAATACTCAGTAATTATCAAGAGCACATGAAGTTCATAGTCTGTTAACTTTCAAAAGTAAACATATATATACATATGATAGTGTTGAAGTCTTTAATTACATTCCAAAATACTAGTCAGGAGTGTGATACAAAAGGTCCCAAGCATAATAATGATATCTCCCAAGAATAAACGCGCTCCGTGGGATGGCTAGTAAAAGACGTCGCCATCTTTCCACTCGTTTACACCCCGAGGTACCGTTGGGGTACCCTCCGGGGGCGCATCATTGTCCGCGTTGGGACCGGGTGCTGGACCTGCAATACCAAGGGTAACACTGTTAACACGACGGTTAAGCAAGTACTGAGGCATATGAAACAAGTATATCATAATATATCAATAAGAATAATTACTGAACATGATGCATGAGGGAGAAATTACAACTTAAATGTCATACATACTGATTGGCAACCACGACGCTCTATTCTCCTAAAAGAGAGCATACATATCATATGGGTCGCTAGGGGATCAGGCTAGCTTCCCGAGGAGCGTCGACCACTCCTTCGTGAACCTACTGCAGTGGTGTCATACATATACCCAAAGGGCGTAAGCTGAGTGGTGCCGATTCATATCTAATCGTATCAGTCATATCATACTCTTGGCTAACAAGCTCGCACTTATTAGAAGATCTGGCTTGTCAGACACGCACTCATTAGAAGCTCAGGTCTGAATTGCCTCAGGGTTTTGCTAAAAAAGTAATTAATGTTGAAGGTGGTGTATCATAGCAATATGGATGCATTCAGCTTAAGTGAGTACCCGAGGAATGACTACGTTCACCCCCTATAATAAGTAACCTATAGTCCCCAAGGACATTCAACACGATGTACACATAAGACGTTCGGTGTCGTTGTGTTACCGTATCTTGGTATTGCCTTATGTGCATATGGGACACCCTTTTTATGCCAAAATCCATGACTTGCCATTGTGAGACCCTCTAGGAATCATTTATTCTCCCAACATGTACTTACCATTGGGCCTGTGTAGTGGTATAAAAGGTGCCAATACTAAGGTCCTACAAAACCATTGAGAGTCCCTAACATCCTATTTTACTGGGTTCTTACGGCTTAGCCGTGTACAAGGCTACGGCTTAGCCGAGTGGTCAAATTCCTTCCGGATTTTTCATGCGGAATTACAGCCCAACTGTATGTTGGCCTACGGCTTAGCCGTGCTAAGCCTACGGCTAGGTTATGGGGAGGTTACGGTGTAGCCGTAGTGTATTCTATGGTGCAGCCGTGTGCAAGCCGTAGAAGAAACTGGGTTCCATGAGCTCTCTGGAAAGCTCGCCGTAGGAAGACCTACGGCTTGAGTACGGGCTGGATTCGGCTTAGCCGTAGTGAAATCCACGGTGTAGCCGTAGGTGAGCCGTAGTACAAAATCGAATTTTGTTGCTCTCTGGACTTTGAGCCTTAGATGCTCACGGCTTAGCCGTAGCTTCACCGTAAGTTTCAGAAACGTGAATTTGATTCTGTAGCTCAGTCCAGTTCGGGAGTCATTCAGAACTTAATTTAGGGAAGGTGTTCCTGACTTAGTTGAATTGTCCCCAAGGTTTTTCAACACTCACACACCCTCCTATTCCATTTCGATCATCCTAACTCAGCCCAACCTCATTTATGCTCAGTTAAAACAAGAAACAGTGACTGAAATGGAAGTGGGTAAGAAACTAACTCAATAGTTCAGGACTTAATAACATATACAGCACACATGACTCTAGTACTTGCCTTTTCACCAGTGCTAGCCCTCCCTAGTTCTCCTTGTCGTGTGGGTGGAGGGAAAACTCCAAATTGAAATGGGTTCTCTACAATAGGACATGCAATGATAAAAATGGGGTTTAGATTCACATGCATGTCTAGTAATAGAGTCTTTATGACCCTAATAAACCTAAGAGAATGAAACAGGAACTCATTCTTCACCTTATATTGCTGTAGCTTGGAGGGAAGAGCACTCTATACAGCAGTCTATACAGAAAGTGTAAAGGAAATGGAGATCAAGGAAGAGGAAGGTGGTAGGAGACCACTCTCTATGCATGCACACTCCCAAAATTTCCGAGCGCTTCAATTGCAGGAAGAAGAAGAGAAGAAACCCAGCAGAAAGGAAAGCTGCAGCAGTTACACGAGAGAAGAAGGAGAAGGTACATGGAGTTTTATTTTTAAACATAACTGTTCCTGAAATTACAAGTAAGTCCGCCCTTTTTTAGGAATTTTAGTTTAGGCCAAATGCACCTCTATTGAGCCAAGATAAGTCCGGATCAAGTCGGGCCCAACACGAAAGATGATCTACGCGAAGGATTCCACGAAAGGAAATGGACGAGGTGTCCAAGATGTGCAAGGACAAATTACGAAAAGGCCCTTAACTACTTAAGTGGGACTGAACTCCGCCCAACTCCCTATCCAAGGCCAAACCCGAAACTTTTTGGATTAAATTATCCTTAATCGAGTTCAATTAATATAGAACGAGCTTACTTAACGTAAATCAAGATTAGTGGGATTTGGGACCTTACAACTAGTTGGTAGGAGGATGATGAAGATGGCCCAATTCGAATGGAAAGTGATCTAACTAAGTAGGCCTTGATGTTCATGGAGGCATACGATCGAGCACACGGGGTTTAGATCCATGTGAGAACAGTTTATTTGAAGAAAGGACCCAAATACCCAAAGAATCGCTTAAAAATGCATATTCTAGGGGGACTGTTTAGATGTTCTAGAACCCAACAAGGGGTTTTTTGCAATAAATGAAAAAAACCATTTGACGAAAAGAGAAAAAGGGGTTGAACAAGAGTAGTTGTTATGACTTGGGTTAGTGGGACAACCTGAACCCAACCCATTTGAATTCTACACCATGAGTATTGAATTTATGAGCAAAAGTCATACGTCCCAATCAGGGTTGAAACTAGGGGGCATGGGGCCCCGAGAATTTCAGAAAACCCCTTGAATGTAAAGGAACATTATATGTTTTTTTTTTCTAACATTGCACCCCCTTGCCCCAAAAAATAAATTAATAATAATAATAATAATAATGAATAAATAAATAAATAAATAAATTTCTTGGTTCCAATAACATATTATGAGCCCAACAAATTGATAATATAGGGATGTCTCTGAGGATAGTACTCCCTCTCTCAACATACCTCCTAGGGATCCCTAGGTAGGTTTAGATAGTCCACCTTGGCCTAATGATTGTAACTATTAAAATAAAAAAAAAGTCCCCCTAAGGCACTAAGCCTCATAAGCAATGAAAATATAAGGTGAAAAATAAAAACGATCAAATGTAAGAAAACTGACAACAGATTAAATGCTAAAAAGCCCTCAAAAGTTAAATGGCATAAAAGTAGCAATCTATTTATTTGGGTATAATGTTGCTTAGAAGAAGCTTTTCGGGGGGAATTAAAAGAAAAACATGTGTTTCTAAGAAAAAATTGAAATCTTTAAATCTAAATGGAATCAATTAAAGCTAGTTCAAAAGTTGGTTGAGATATATAACACTTCTTTTTCAATAGATTGACTAGTATATGTTTTCATTTTTAAATGAGCATATTTTTAACATAAATCATATAAATATCTAAACATGACATCAATGAGCAAGTATTTAGTGAATCTAAGAATCTAATCATTCATCAGTGCCTGATAAAAAAAGAAGGAATAGACACACAATTGAACTTGCATATTAATTGTTTAATCATTTATGTCTAAGTGAAGCATCATAAATAGAGTTGAAATTATAACAACAGAAATCAAACTTTAATTCTCTATCATTCAAACTATGGTTATAATGGACGAAGCATTGCCTAAAGAAAGGTTTTAAATCAATTAAGTCTACTGCAACAAGCAGGGTATTAAAACTTGGACTTAGGGCTGACATAATCGCCTTCAAGTCGATTTGGCTCTTCCAAGTCGGAGCGAGGTGCATTCCAGAGCCCCAAAATGTTAAAAATTATAAAAGTGATTTTAAAAAACTTAAATATAGAAAACCGTTGCTTATGAAATTAGGACTGATTGACTTAAATTATTTCAAATGAAATTAAGTAATAATAGGTGGTTGCAAGTGGTTTCCAGTCAGTCATATGAACCTTTCCTCCAATATGTGGGTGCTTAGATCTTCTAAAAGACTCATTTTCATTTTTCCAAAATAAGTGCAAGAGGAAGTAAAAAGCCTCCAACGTGATAACACAGCAATAAAGTAGGGGGATGATGCAGATCAGGATCTGCCATTTGACTGCATGAGCTTGCACCATTGTTGGGTCTCTCTTTTTAGTTTTCGTCTTTCTAGCTCTTTTGTTGGGGGTATTTTAGACATCTCCTGTCTTCTTGAGTTTTAGGTCTTATGGGGAACCATATATAGGGAATGAGAAGAGAAGGGACGGAAGGCTTTTGAGATTTTGTTAAAAAAAAAAAAACCCTAACTTTGAGAACGTTAAGTTTATTGCAATAGATTTGCTTTGGGCAAACTGGTTTACACCAGTAGTCAAGGGTATCAAACGTGACCCAAAATAATATTGGATCTGTCACATAGTGCTGCCTAGCAGTATTGCAGTAACTGCTACTTCACTGGTCAGGGCCAGTCATGGTAAAGAGGGCCGGTTCTCCTTGTTTGGCCAACAATCCAACATAAGGCCAAGAAGTGGAAAAGATGTACAGGAAATAATCTACAGAGAGTTAATGACCAAAATAAGCCACTGTTATTTTATTTCAAAAGTGTTGACTGTGACAAAAGAAACTGTCGTGCACCTTCAAGCAAAGATTGAATATAAAGCCTTCACAGCACCAAAAAGATCCAACTAAAAGATCCCCCAAAATCGCATTACAACCATGCTTCCTAAACAAAACTTCTAACACCTCAAATGATTAAAATAAACAAGAAAAAGAAAAAGAAAGACAATAACTATTCTACCACATGCTGCTGATTGTGACTTGGCATGATATAATCAAGTGTTACTCATAGGATATCTCCAAGATCCTAACATTATGCGATCAGATTCCATCTAGATGCTTAGTGCCTTTTCTTCTAAGATTCTTATGGACAAACATAGCAACTAATTGAGTGAAATAAGAAAGAAATATCAACTTTCTAAGAAACTGGGCCATTCCAGACTCTCGATACAACTGCTACGTGGGGCCCAGATGATGGTTCAGCTGATGGATTCCACCCAATTACCTTGTACTAATGGGCGACACTCATGGTGTAGAATTCAAATGTGTTGGATTCAGGTTGACCCACTAATCCAAGTCATAAAAACTACTCTCGTTCAGCCCCTTCATCTCTTTTTTATCAAATGGTTATTTTTATTTATTGCAGAAAAGCCCATGTTAAGTTCTGAAACATCTAAACAGACCCTAATATATGCATTTTTCAGCAATTCTTTGGGCTGTTTGTGTCCTTTCTTTACATAAACTGATCTCACATTGGTCCAAACCTCATGTGCTCGATTGTATGGCTCCATGAACATCAAGGCCTGCTTAGTTAGATGACTTTCAATCCAAATTGGGCCATCTTCATCATTCTCCTGCCAAATGGTGCAAGCCGGATTGCCAAAGGTAGATCTATTGCAACAAACTCTACTTTCTCAAACGTTAAGGTATTTTCTTTTACAAAATCTCAAAAGCCCTTGTCTCTTCTCATCTCATTGCTTTTTATGGTTCCACAAGAAGCTCTAAAACTGAAGAAGACTAGAGATGTCTAAGATGCCAACAAAAGGGCTAGAAAGATGAAAAATAAAAAAAGAGACCCAAAAATGGCCTAGACTTATGAAGTTAGATGGCGGATCCTAATATGCATCATCCACCTACTTTCTTGCTGTGATATCACATTGGAGGCTTTTTACATCCTCTTGCACTTATTTTGGAAAAATGAAAAAGCCGCCTTTTAAAAGATCTAAGCACCCACATATTGGAGGTAAGGTTCATCTGACGGAATGAAAACCAATTGCAACCACCTATTATTACTTTATTTCATTCTAAATAATTTAAGTACATAAGTCCTAATTTCATAGGCATTGATTTTCTATATTTAAGTTTTTTAAAATCATTTTACAATTTTTAACATTTTGGGGCTTTGGAATGCAACTCGCTCCGACTTGGATGAGCAGAATCGGCTTGAAGGCGATTATGTCAGCCTTGAGTCCCAAGTTTTAATACCTTGCTTGTTGCAGTAGACTTAAAATTGATTTAAAACCTTTTTGTAGGCAATGCTTCCGTCCTTGTTAACCTTAGTTTGAATGATAGAGAATTAAAGTCTGGTTTTTGTTATAATTTCAACTCAATTTATGATGCTTCACTTAGAGTGAATGAGGAAACAATTGATATGCATGTTGAATTGTGTGTCTGTTCCTTCATTTTTTTTCAAGTACTGATGAATGATTAACTTCTTAGATTCACTAAATACTTGCTCATTGATGTCATGTTCAGATACTTATATATGATTTATGTTAAAAATATGCTCATTTAAAATGAAAACTTATATTGGTCAATCTATTGAAAAAGAAGTGTTACATTTATCAACCAACTTTTGAACTAGCTTTAATTGATACCATTCAAAGATAAAGATTTCAAGTTTTTCTTAGAAACACATATTTTGCTTACTTTCCCCCAAAACACTTCTTCTGAGTAACATTATATCCAAATAAATAGATTGCTACTTTTTTGCCGTTTAACTTTTGAGGACATTTTAGCGTTTAATCTGTTGTTGGTGTTCTTAAATTTGATTGGTTTTATTTTTCACCTCATATTTTCTTTGCTTACTTGGCTTAGTGCCTAAGGGGGACTTTTTTTTTTTTTTTTCTTTTAATAGTGACAATCATTAGGCCAAGGTGGACTTTCGAAAGGTACCTGCCAAAGGATCCCGAGGAAGTATAATGAGAGTGGGAGTACTATCCTCACAGACATCCCTATATTATCATTTTTTTTTGGGCTCATATTATGTTATTGGAAAACTCCGCCATTTGTTGCCGGTCCCAAGCCCGAGTAAAGAAAGAGGGTTGCATTAGGCAAGTTAACAGTCAGCGTAAAACTTTGTCATGACACAAATATGAATTCTGAGATAACAAAACTTATCTAAGGATTTGGCTCAAAATAGAATGGAATGGAAAAACATAATTTATGTAGCTGACCGTAACATAGTTGGGATAATGCTTTGATGATGATGATGATGATGATTATGTTATTGGAACCAAGAAATTTATTTATTTATTATTATTATTATTTTTGGGGGAGGGGGGCAATGTTAGGGGGGAAAAAAAACCAACATATAATGTTCCTTTACATTCAGGGGGTTATTTGAAATTCATGGGGCCCCAGGCCCCCCTAGTTTCACCCCTGATTGGGACCTATGACTTTTGGTCATAAATCCAACACTCTGGCCAACTAATATACGTGATTATGAATTACATGTATTTGGCTTTGTTTTTGTACAATACATTTATTTAACTACTACTTCTATGAGTTTTGGTGAACAGCGGGAATGGCTCAACTTCAACAGATTCAATATTCCATTCATTTAGGATTAGTAAGCGACCAAGGTCGCACCACATTGAGGGTCAGATAAGTACCTATAACCTATACTACTCAAGAAGTCAAATAAACATAATATTGCTCTAATACTCTGAATTCGTGAGACATATTGTTCATTCTATTCTGGGACACATTGAGGGTCAGATAAGTACCTATAACCTATACTACTCAAGAAGTCAAAAAAACATAATATTGCTCTAATACTCTGAATTCGTGAGATATATTGTTCATTCTATTCTGGGAGGTAAATAAAATGCTCTAATAACTGACATTTTGTCACTGATTACCAATGCTTATCAGTTTCTGGACTGGCTGCTGCACCTTCAATTCCACTGTTTCAAACCTTGTTAAATAGAACTGGACAAAGATAGGTATTCATAGTAAATGATTAGTAGCCAAATTTGAATGCCAAGTATCATTAATATGCTGCATGCTTAATTTTCTTTTCTCAGTTACGTAACTGATTTTCTCCTGTCCTTTACTTTGCATAAAGTTTGCTAGTGTTCAGAATTGAAATGCTTACTGCTGAACAACAGCCATGGTAACAAATGAATAAGCATTCGCAGCACATCAATGAACAGCATTACTATGTAAGCAGATAAAAGCATGCTAGGAGTTATTGCCAGTTAGATGGGGTTTAAGCAGCATTTTCACTGAAAATATTATCCTACTTGCAGTCTGAGTACTGTTCAACTGCAGTCCAGCGCATGGGACCTACATGGATGCATGTCTATGAGAGAGAGAGAGAGAGAGGGTGGGGGGGTGTGGTGTGGATGGAAAGGCCTCCTTATCTATGGATAAGGATTAGCACAAAAATGAGCCCCACGACATTCCTAGCCAAATGGAAAGGCCTACATAGATGCATGTCTATGGCAATGAAGATAACTTTTGTGAAAGGAAAGGAATAATACACTTTGCTATGGAAACTGAGAGTCTCTGCTTTGGTGTTTGTATTCTTTAAATAATAAGGACGTCAGCAATAATTTTCCAACTAAATATTAAAGTCTTTTAGTTGTCGGATACAGAGTTGCGCTTTCTTTCTTGCTAATATACTTTTACTCTGATTCCAGAACTTTGTGGGTCTATCCGTATCTGATGGATATATTGCAACAGGATCAGAAACCAATGAGGTGTGTTTTTCTTTCTCTGAATCTTTTACTGTATATGTGTACATGTGCCTGACTGATAAATTCAACTGCCTTCAGTATGGTCCACCCCATTTAATTAAGAACCAGGGGTCCTAAAATGTGGCTTTAATCATGCTTACTTTTCTGGTATTACTCGAGTTTCATTGTGTACATTCTAGCCTTTGAATTTTATAACCATCTAGAGGGGATTTATTTAGCTGTTGTTATTGATGATGTGTTGTGGATTGTTGCCCTTGTTAAGTGATTTTCTATTACATGGTCTGACAATTCCAGTCTTACCATTCGTTGGTGTCTCTGGTGTTTTCAATGTGCACTGTTGAATACTCTGCTGCTTCATTCCTTAAGCAAGCATTCGTGTTAATTTTATAGGTTCCTTATGTGATATGCACATCAAAATACAAGCTTGGTACCGCTTTAGGTCGAGGCTAGAGAGTAGAGACACATTGATGAGAGGAAGAAGAGACTGCCTTACATTAAGTGTAGGATGGTCAAAATACATGTGAAGGTTCTCTCCATAGAGCACTTTGTCCATATAAGCTATAGAAAGAAATCCCTGCCTTTTAATTGAATGTCATTTTTCCTTGAGGTTTGTAATAATGATACAAACCACCATTCTTTTTATAATAGATACTTTTTTTTTGTGCCCCAGGCAAGGGGGCTGAAACTCGTAAATGCAGGGAGGAGGAACCCAGAAATGTGGGAGAAACCCAGGGATCAATCCCTAGTTTGCCGAGCGAGAGACAGGGTTCCAACCAACTAGGCAACTCTTAGTTCTCAGGTACATTGAATCTAGTGAATATGAAAGAAAGAAAATAAAATAAGAGAATAATTAGGAGAGAAAACAAAAACTCAAATGAGAGAATAGGATCTCCAGGGAGAGAAATATGATCTTAAACTTAAAGCAAACCAATTAATTCTAATGGATCGAACATTCTGGTCTTACTTTTTAGGCCTGCTAGCATAAATATCAAGCTCATATGGTCCTGGCCATGGCCCATGGGCATTGGGCCCGGATGGGCTCTCCTATTTTAGTTTGGATCATCCAACACTAGAGAAATTTGTGCGTAATCATACAATAAATTGGTTGCAATCCATAAATCAATGTTGCACCCCCGTCATATTCTCATTTAATTATTATTAGGGGCTTCCCAAAATTCTTTCTCTAGTTTCTATCTCTGATACCCTTGGGCATTCTACTTAGATTGCAATTAAGAGTGTTCAAAGGATTTCTCTATGATGTCGTGATGATGATGAGGATTTGGGGATAGTGGATACAATTCTTAATTTTTGGAAACTCCGGGACATGGGAACAAAATGATAGACTTAAGTGCAACCTAGTTGAGAATTTGGCCCAGTATAATTACTGGAATGGTGAATAGGATTCATGTCACTGACCTCAACATATAGTTAGGACAATACTTTGATGATGATGGAAGGTGAGGAGGTTCGGGTTGAGTAAAATTGGGTTAGATTGACTAGGATTTTCTATAAAAGCCCAACCCATATTTGGCCTATTTTGAAAACAATCAGGCAATCTCACCCTACACCTGATGTGGGTCAACCCAACCCGACCTGCAACCACAAAAGCCAAATAAAAAAGAATAAGAAATGACGAGGAGGAAAGAAGAGCAGAGAAGAGAATGGGTAAAAAATATGACAGAGGAGGAATAAACAACTGAAGGATGAACTTATGATTTTGGAGCCTTGAAAGAACTACAAAGAAGTGGAGAAATTGGGAGAGGGAAGAGGCATTTGGAATACACCTTCTCTCCACAAAAGAGTTTGGATTTTTGAGGCCTAATGGGTGAATGAGAAGCGGAGCCCTAAAGTGAGGCCCATTTAGTAAAAATCTAAACTTCTCAAAATGAATGCTCTCCTATGTGTGATGTGGCCAAATTTTACTCCAATAAGAGTTGTAAGAGTTGGTCCCCTTATAAGATTGAGCATATATAAAACTCATAAATTGTATAAAAAAGATATGTAAAATATAAAACAATTCGTTTTTAACACTATCAATTATAGGCAGTGGGATCAACTCTTATTGGAGTAAAATTTTGCTAGATATCATATCCGTGGAGAGCATTTATTTTGAGCAAATTAGATTTTCAATAGGTTGGCCCTCACTGTAGAGTTCTCTTTGCCTCACATCTTATGAGTGAAAGCCATAGCAAATCCCGACTCAACATGAGCTGAGAATGCCCTCTTCTCTTTGACAAGTCATAGACCTCATCTTTCGTTGTGCCCTATGAAGGGACGCAATAGGCACATTTATGTTCTTTCATTTCAAAGGGATGCAACTACTCCATTGGTGACCTGGTTCAAAAAATTGGTCGAGTTAGAGTTGACTCGAAGTTGGCGCATATCGAGTCAGGTCTGGCCGATTCATTATCAGAATAGTGGGACTTAGCTAGGGTTGTAAATGGGTTGGCCGGTTCCAGGTCCATGGAACCATTAATGAGAAGATGGACCAGGACCCATAACTGCAACCAAAATTGGTTTGTAACCAATTTTCTTGTTATGAAATTGAAACTGTTAATGAGATTATGGTGTATGGGGTGGGTTTGGGTTTGGGTTTGTGTAGAGAATGTTTTGGGAAAAAAACTAGTTTGGGTCCTAGTCTGTGTAGAGAATGCTTTGGAAAAAAACTAACTTTTAGGAAAAATTTATGAAAACTAAGATAATATGTCGGGTCTCGAGTCCACAGGTTGGAACCAAGGAGGAACCGGACCCGGACCCGGAACCATTTAGGTCACGGGTCTAGACCCAAACCCGTTCACTTATTTCGACCTAAATAAGAACCCAAACCCGATTATTAATAGGTCGCAACTTTAGGGTAATCAGAGAATTGGGGACCGACCCATTTACAACGCTAGACTCAATTGAGTCGACTGAGTCCGCATAGTGATGGACTTGGTTCACTATAAAAGTTTAGTTTTCTATCTTTATGAGGTACTAGTAGTTATTAGTTACTAATGTTTCAATTTTAACTTTTATAGTTGAGAAATTATAAGTCTCTCTTGGGAGTTTTGGGTTCGACATTTGTAAAATGACTCGTACGAGGATGAACCCAGGTAAATTTCTATTATCATTCAGCTATTCCTTAAATGGATTATACTTTAGGACTTATGCCTTTATTTAAATGTAGCTAAATGGTGGAAGAACTTTAGCGATAATGCTCCCAATCTTAGCGATTTTGTAAAAACAAAAAAATTGAGCCAAACAACATCATCATCTAGATGTGAGAGAAATTGGAGCATGTTTAGTTTGATCCACACAAAGAGGCCAAATTGCTCGATAATGCTGAAGTTGGAGAAGTTGGTTTTTGTCTATTATAATATGAGGTTGAGAGCACGAAACCTCCAAAGAAGAGACAATGGAGATTATGCTCCAGTTAATATGGATTATATATTCCAAGAAGATGACCTTCTAGATGAATGATTGGCCGGAAGAGAGAATGTAGTATTGCCCAATACAGATCTCCTTGATGAATCTATTGTTGAAAATGATGAGTCGGACTAACAACTTGAACATGCTTCCTCACCCCCTCCTCCCCTTCGTAGATCTACTACTGTGTGGGAAAAGGGTAAGAATGTAGCAGCATCATCGTCGAAAGACTCACATTGTCAACGTGAGCAAAGCCGTGAGTCAGAGATGACACATTCTAGCTCGGAACATGTTTCAGGGGCCAAAGCATAGTTGTCAATTTTGTTTTATTCTGGCCAATCAATTCCGGCAAGAACATGCTAGTTTGGCTCAGGGCAAGACGGAATTCCCACTGAAAATTTTTTGGCCCCAATTCCAGTCGGTTCCGGCCGTTTTGGTCAGTTTCAACTGGGATGAAGTCCTTTTGGCTGAAACGATTGAAATGGCTCTATTCCAGCTGGATGTAAATCATGGTGGTTTGTTTTAATTTTTTTGATTATTTTCCCTTGGCTACCCCATGGAGCCCCTATTGTCATAAGGGAAAAAACTTCCAACAATAAACAGGAAAAAAATAAAAAAAAATAAAAAAAAAGATGATGAAGAAGAAAAGTAATAGTGCACCGGTAGGTGGGCAACAACCATCGTAGCCATCGAGAAGCAAGCAGCGACTAGCAACCAGCATAGCAGGCGAGCAATGAACCTACATGCTCTAGTTGCTTCGACCGTCAAGTTCTAGGTACCCATTTTTTTACTTTTTACCCTTTTCCTATTCAACCTGCAGTTCTCTTGTACTTTCTCCTCTCTTTCCCCATTGATGGTCAAAAGCTCCAAATGCAGAAAGAAAGAAAAGCAGAGAAAATCTCCAAAAGCAGAAACCTCTTCGTCGGTTTTTTTTACTCTCTTTTCTTTGTTTTTTTATTGTTAACTCTGACTGACTACCGAAGCTTTTGGAAATTGTATTTCTTTTAGTTTTTTATATTCTTTTCTCTAACTTTTTTTATCATCTTGTCAGTCAGTAACTTTTCCTTTTCTATGTTAGCAAAATTTTTTTTTTCCATTAGCTATTGCTGTGTCTCTCCTCAACAGTCCAGGAACAACTTTTTTTTTTTTTAATTTTATTATTATCATGCTTCTTTGTCTCTGAGCTGAGACCTGCAAGCCTACAACAGTGCAACTGTTCATATTTAATGCATACAGTTCTATTTATTTGTAAATTATTTTTTTCTTTAGTTTAATTATTATTATTTTTTTATATTTTTTATTTTTCAATTGCGTCTTTTCTAGAATGGAATGTTGGAATTCATCGGAATGCTAGAGCAATCCATTACAAGGCCAAACCGAAATGGCAACCGGAACATAATTGACAGCTATGGCCTTATGGGCTAAAGATAAATCGAGTTTACATTCAAGCGGTCCAACCCTCTCTAAAATGAAGCAATGGCTAAGAACGCAACTTCCAATACAAACGGTAGACAAGAGGTAGTAAGAGTGTTAAACAGGGCCAAGGCCCAAGGCCCAAAGCCCATCAATGTTATATCTCACGTAGAATTGATTTGGTCAATATTGAGATAGCTGGAATTAATTTGGTCAATATTGAGACAGCTTTAGCTTTCCTTTTTTAGAAAAACAATTGTTGTAATTAGTTGCTTTCTTAACTTAGATTAGTGATTGATACAATTAGATGGTTTTCCTTTCTTAGAGCGTAGATTATAGGCTTGTAAATACCTATATAATGATGTACAATCTTCATAGAAAAATACACAAAAATTATTGCATTCTCAAGAGTATATTCAAACTCTTTTTGTGATCGTGAATTTGTCATGGTATCAGAGCAAGGATCAAGGCAGTCTTGATCTTAGACATCTTCCAAAGCCTTGAGGGAATAGGGATAGAGAGAATAAGTCTCTCTCGTGCAACAAATAGATTCAGGATCTATTTTCAAGAAGTTTTTAGCAACACAGTGCCAGCGATACCTTCTTCCTGCGTCAAAGATATTCTGTTAGTGGCCCACTGTTGATCGATCAGATCAATTTCAGAAATCACGCACTCATGGTCGCCTCATATTTCTAAGGATATTAGTGATTTTTCAAGAATTTTTCAGAGACTAAAGGTTGGTATTTTACTCATTCTCAAGATTTACCAGAAATTTATATTGTTTTCATCAGGACCGTCCAGAATATTGGATACTTAGTAGAATCAGTTGAAACTTGGTTCCTACACACAGGGAAGACATCCTACATAGTTTCTTTTGTTTGTGGCTAGTTCTTTTTCTCTTTAGAACGATTTGCTTCCAATTTCGGTTGCAATGGAAAAATCTGAGGTCACGTTGATTAAATTTACGGGAAAGAATTACCCTGCCTGGTCTTTCCAATTTCAAACATACCTCGAAGCCAACGAATTGTGGGGATTTGTTTCTGGCACGGAACCTAAACCCACTGAGGATGAGAAAAAGATCTCTTCTTGGCATACTAAAGATGCCAAAATCAAATCCTGGATTCTGGGATCCGTTGAGCCCCATCTGATAATGAATCTCAAGCCTTACTCTACTTCTAAAGCCATGTGGGGCTATTTGAAGAAAGTATATCATCAAGATAACTCTGCACGTATCATCAAGATAACTCTGCACGTCAATTCCATCTTGAATGTGCAATTGCTGAATATACATAAGGGACTTTGTCAGTACAAGATTATTATTCTGGATTCCGTATACTGTGGTCAGAATACGATAGTATTAAGTATGCGGATGTGGCTGACAATGTGTTGACAGTAATCCAAGACCTTCAGGCTTCTAGTCAGCGAGATCAATTTTTGATGAAACTGCGTAATGAATATGAAAGTGTCCGCTCTGCCCTAATGAATCAGACGCCCTTACCTTCATTGGATGCCTGCTTGAATGAACTTTTACGAGAGGAACAACGCCTTACGACCTCGGCTCATATTGCTCAACAAAAGACTGAAACCTATTCAGTCGCGTTCTCGGCCAATAAAACTTCTCAACCTCCGCCTTGAGACTCGAGCAAAACTCAATGCTACAGTTGTCAGAAATTTGGGCATCTTGCATCTCAATGCAAACAGAAAGTCTGTAGTTACTGTAAAAAGTCAGGATATAGCATCTCTGAATGTCGCCGCCGTCCACCGCGTCCATCAATACAGTATCAGACTCCACAATATTCGGCTCCGCAGTATCAGAATTCACAGTCTCAGACTCCACATGCCTATGTGGCTTCCTCGGTTATGCCTATTCCTACATCTGCACCCTCACAGCCTGGGCCCTCATCATCTCTCACTCTTGAATTGGTTCAACAAATGATTATCAATGCCCTCTCTGCCTTTGGGCTCTCCGGTAAGTCACCTTCATCTTCTACTTGGTTCCTTGATTCCGGGGTGTCTAATCATATGACGTATTCCCACACCCCTTTCTCCAATATGATAAGTTACAATGGCCATCTTCAAATATAAACTGCTGACAGCGGCCATGTTCCCATTACTGCTATCGGAGATATACTTGGTCCCATCCCATTGAGAAATGTTTACCTCTGTCTTAATTTAACTTCCAATCTATTGTCAGTTGGACAACTTGTTGAAAATAATTGTAACATTTCTTTTTCTTCTTCTGGTTGTGTTGTATAGGACCAGATGTCCGGGAAGGAGATCGCGAGGGGGCCTAAGTGTTGACGCTTGTTTCCGCTGGATCTTTCCCAAATTTCTAGGAATCAATTTGACAATAATGTGTTTTGTTTTTCTCTTAGAGATAACTGCCTGTTGTGGCATAATAGACTCGGACATCCTAATTCCAAGGCCTTGTCCCTTATGTTAAATTCTGGTTTATTAAATAAATCTCTTGGTTTATCTTTTTATGTGCCTTTTGATTGTGCTAGTTGTAAAATGGGAAAGAGCAAAACTCTTCCGTTTCCTCATTCCACTTCACACACTTCTCAGTGTTTTGAATTAGTTCATAGTGATGTATGGGGAATTGCCCCAGCTCTTTCCCACGCTCACTATAAATATTTTGTGACCTTTATTGATGATTTCAGTCGGTTCACATGGGTCTACTTTTTGCATTTAAAATCTGATGTTTTTAATGTTTTTAAAATATTTTTGGCTTATGTTGAAAATCAATTTTGCACCTGCATTAAAATCTTGAGATCTGATTCAGGCGGGGAATATATGTCCTCTGAGTTTCAGCAGTTTTTGCAAAGCAAAGGCATTATTTTTCAAAGATCTTGTCCTTATACTCCTCAGCAGAATGGAATCGCTGAAAGAAAAAATAGACATCTCCTTGATGTCACTCGTTCCCTTCTTCTGGAATCATCGGTTCCTACTCGTTTTTGGGTTGAGGCGCTGGCTACGGCAGCTCATCTTATCAATCATATGCCATCCACCTCCATTGAGAATCAAAGCCCTTATTACCGTTTGTACAAAACCGCTCCATCTTATGATGATCTTCATGTTTTTGGCTCCATTTGTTTTGTGCACTTGCCTCCTTCTGAGAGGATAAAACTCACGGCACAATCAGCTCAGTGTGTGTTTTTAGGTTATGCACCCTTCTTGAAAGGGTTCCTTTGCTATGATCATCACATTCGTCATTTCCGTACCTCTAGGAATGTCGCCTTCTTTGAACATCAGTATTTTTTCCACACACACATTGATCCTCCTGACTCCTCTTTTGTGTCATTACTTGGTTTTTCTGAAGACTCGTCAGTTGTTCGTTTTAATCCTACCTTTGTGTATCACAGACGGCACAGCACAGCGCCTGCTAGTGATCCCCCTCCTGATCTTCCTCCGGCATTGGGTTCCGGCCATACTTCACTGCGTCGCTCCACTCGGATTTCGGTTCCGCCAGGCCGTTATGGGTTCTCACATACTTCCTTAATGGCCACTTTGTTTTCTTCTTCCATTCCACAATCATATTCTCAGGCTGTGCAGGATCCGTGTTGGAACAAGGCTATGCAAGATGAATTGGATGCGTTATCGCAAAATCATATGTGGGATATTGTACCATCTCTTGTGGGTGTCAAACCTATTGGTTGTAAGTGGGTTTTTTCTCTCAAGTTGAAATCCGGTGGCTCTTTAGATCGATATAAGGCGCGTCTTGTTGTTCTTGGAAATCGGCAGGAATATGGCATTGATTATGATGAAACTTTTGCTCCGGTTGCCAAGATGACCACCGTCCGCACTATTCTTGCTGTTGCTGCATTTCAATCTTGGCCTCTCTATCAAATGGATGTTAAAAATGCGTTTCTCTATAGTGATCTCAAAGAAGATGTTTATATGCGTCTGCCTCAGGGATGCTCATCCGGCACCGGTATGGTTGCTAAGCTTCGTCACTCCCTCTATGGTCTAAAACAAGCTCCTCGCGCATGGTTTGAGAAATTTCAAGCTGCTCTTCTCCGCTTGGATTTTCATCCAAGCGCATATGATCCTTCTATGTTTTTACATCATGCTCCATCCGGGATCACTATACTCCTTGTCTATCTTGATGACATCGTCATTACCGGTCCTAATGCCAGAATGATTCAGAAGCTCCAAGTGTCTCTTTGTGAGTCATTTCAAATGAAGGATCTTTGCCCTCTCCACTATTTCCTCGGTCTTGAAGTTCATCAATCACCTACGGGTATAGTTCTCAATCAGCACAAATACACTATTGATCTCATCGCCTTGGCTGGTCTTATTGCTTCTGCTCCTATTGATACGCCAGTCGAACTGAATGTCAAACTCAGTCGCGAAGAAGGTGATCTTCTTTCTGATCCTACTGCCTATCGCCAGTTGGTTGGCAGCTTGATCTACCTCACGATCACTCGCCCCAATATCTCTTATGCGGTCAACCTGATGAGTCAGTTCATGACTGCTCCTCGTCACCTTCATTTGGCTGCTTTTCGCCGCATCATTCGGTACCTTATTCGCACACCGACTCGTGGATTGTTTTTTCCATCCAACAATCCTCTGACTCTCAAAGCTTATTCAGATGCTGATTGGGCTGGTTGTCCGGATACTCGCAGATCGACAACTGGATTGTGCATGTTTTTAGGTGATAGTCTCATTTCTTGGAAATGCAAGAAACATGACAAAGTTTCCAAATTCTCTACTGAGGCAGAGTACCGCGCCATGTCTGCTGCATGCTCTGAAATTCTTTGGCTTTGTAGTTTGATTTCTGACATTGGTTTTCCAGCAGCAGGAGCTACCCCCCTCTATGCGGATAATACCAATGCTATTCGGATTACTGAAAATCCGATTTTTCATGAACGTACTAAACACATCGAGGTTGATTGTCACTTCATCCGTGATGAGCTTAAACGTGATGTCATCAGCCTGCCACATATCTCCACTGACCTTCAACTTGCTGATATTCTCACCAAAGGCCTTCCGCGACCATGCCATTAGTTCTTGGTTGACAAATTGATGCTTGTTGATTCTCCCGCATCACTTTGAGGGGGGTGTTAAGCAGGCCCAAGGCCCAAGGCCCAAAGCACATCAATGTTATATCTCACGTGGAATTGATTTGGTCAATATTGAGACAGCTGGAATTGATTTGGTCAATATTGAGACAGTTTTAGCTTTCCTTTCTTAGAATAACAATTGTTGTAATTAGTTGCTTTCTTAACTTAGATTAGTGATTGATACAATTAGATGGTTTTCCTTTCTTCGAGTCTAGATTATAGGCATGTAAATACCTATATAATGATGCACAATCTCCATAGAAAAATATACAAAAATTATTGCATTCTCAAGAGTATATTCAAACTCTTTTTGTGATCGTGAATTTGTTAAAGAGCACTCAGACTTGAAATCAGAGGTTGCTCACTCGTGAAGAAGAATAGCAGCGAACCTCATCTTCTAGTAAGTGCGGCTCATCACAAGATGCTCACGACGAAAATGAGCAAGAACAGGAAGATAGTGATGGATAGTTTGAGGACAATATTCCTTTGTATGATGCTTTATATGGTGATCAAAGTGAGCATGCTGGTGGTTGGTTTAGAAATGAAGGAGAGCGATCAGAAGAATATCCTGAACTTCAGCAACTAGCTTCAAGTCCGTGGCCCATAGATTCTGATAGTTCATACTGGTATGGGCAGCGGCATGGACACTCACATGATGATCCTTTGTATGAGTATGGGCAGTAGTATGCTGGGTATGGTTCTACTTGGTATGGGTATGGGCTGCAACAATATGGAGTCATTATGGTCCCTGCGCAACAACCACCTCCAGTTGTGTATCCTTTCCTTTTGGTCAATTTGAAGGACAAGTACATATCATACCCATGGGTCAATTTGGCTATCGTCATCTGGATCCATCAAATTATGGACAAGATCCTCAAGGAGGGGTGCAAGGCTTCTTTGAATTTAATATAGCGCAATACTATTGTCAAAATCAAAATGACGATGACGAAAAAGATAACATCCAACTAGCAAGGCATTCAACATGGCATTGGAATTAGTTAAGGTACGGTTGCTAATTGATACTTGGATATGGAATATGGATGAACTTTGTCATTTATTTGTAATTAAATGATTTTTGTCTCATAATCTTAAGGTGCCGCATAGATGATTTTTGTCTCATACTCCTACTAGTAGACAGTAGTAGAAGTCGTACTAGCATTCTTGAGAATAGTACAATTTGTGGTTAAAAATACTCAAGTAATAGGAAAGATAAAGGACTCTAATTTCTACAGTCTATTCACCAAAAGGTATCCTTACATAAAGGATATGATAAATCTACATGGATGGACGGCTTCCTAGGAATTTAACCTAATTTTTCTTTATATTTTCTATTTTCTCTTCGTTTTTTAAAAATTTTTCAAGGGCTCAACCCAACTTGGCTGAGTCGCCTTGCACGCAGCCATGGCCAAGTTGAGGCCCGAGTCTGGGTTTTTAAACCCTGATTGGCGACAGTTTGCAGGCCCGTGCACAGAAAATTGAAGGAAGAGGACTTGCCATCATGCGTCTACTGTGCTTTAATGGTCATTTTCAATGAGTTACAGTTAAAAGAAAGGGCCTCAGTTACAGTTGCAAATAAGAGCTGGACATTGGTGCATCTTCTGGCCTCATTAAACAACCAATTTGTGGGTTGGATGAAATTTAACACGCACAAATGGAGTAAGGAAATCAGGAGTGTACCATAGAAGAGGAAGATGCAAAGGAAGAGCTGTACTTGCTTGTCACAGAGGTCTTTGAGGGGCATATAAGGCTTGGGAACCAAGGTTACTGATTGAAGGAGATGAAATCATCTGGAATTCCTCTTGCTAATGTTGGAAAGGGGAAGAAGAACGAAAGAATAGTAGCAATCCGTGAATTCCTTTCTTCCTATGGGTCAGGTTATGTGGTTCTAATGTTGGTTGGGTTGGGTTAGATTTTTCTACCTATTATGGATATGGATATATTTTCCATAACATGAAATTTCATATTTTGTATTAGGATTTTTATACGTAGTATTAATTTTCTATAGAACATTTTTTAATTTATGAAATTATTTTTTTCTAATATCCTTTCTAACATGTCTATATTGATGAAATTATTCTTGTTGAAATTCCTTTCAAACATTTTTTTTCCCTATGTTGGGAACAGAAAAGATTTATAGAACTTTATAAAATAAGTACTCAACACAGAAGTTTTTATGATAAACTTAACAATCTAGAAATATCGGTGCAGTATGGGATACACATACCAGTGTAAGTATATTATTGGTTTGCCATGGGTACTACTAGGGATATACAAGCATATACAAGGGGGACACTTCAAAGATCCTAGGAAGCTTTTGTGAAGATGTGCCTGCATGCACTTTGATGTGTGGGGCTGTGAGCATGTTAGCCCTTTTCCCATCTGTGCCTTATTTCCTTGCACGCCCATGGTTAGCAACTGACTAAAAGATATTGATCATATTCATCCACTGGTATAGTTTGATTTATTTCTTTTTATTCCCATGAACAGGTGTTTGTCTATCACAAAGCTTTTCCTATGCCAGTTTTGTCATTCAAATTCAACAGTACAGATCCATTATCAGGCCAAGACGTGGATGATGCCACCCAATTCATCTCTTCAGTGTGCTGGCGGGGTCAATCCTCAACATTAGCTGCTGCCAATTCCACCGGAAACATAAAACTCCTCGAGATGGTCTAATATTGCACCCCCAGTAAATTATTGGTTGCCACCAAATGGGCATTTATGGAAGAAATCTCTGCACCATGTTTTTAGCCTTCAGATAGATCAGAACCCATGGTGATTTTGGCTGCGGAGGGATTGGGCTTTTTGAAGCAGGCATTGGATTTTGGTAGGTATGCACCTGAAGGGAGATTGTTGTAATTTATCAGATTACTTTGAGAAGAGGCTGAACGGAGAGTTATGTATATCAATGTAGTAACACATGATTTTTGTGTATAATAATTAAATGATTTATTAGAATAGAAAACAAAAGAGTAGAGAGAAAGAGAGAGAGGGCTCTTATTAATGAGATCGGTGTGTATGTACATAATAGGGGGAGATGAGGATCTTATTTATAGGATAAGATTGCTTCCTCCCCAAGCAACTTAATAAGGAAAGACTCTAACCCCAAGTAATCCCCCTATCTCATGTGGGTCCCAATGTGGGCATCCACCTATGATAATACATCTTATAACACTCCCCCTTGGATGACCACTATTCAATGACAGTTGCCTCATTAAAACCTTACAAAGGAAAAACCCAGTGGGATAAAAACCAAAGCGAAGGAAAAAGAGTACAACTTTCTACAGGATCATTGATTTGGTGTTGGACGTGCATAATGCTGCCTCGTTAAAATTTTAACTAGGAAAACCCAGTGGGATAAAACCTAGAGAAGGAAAAAGAGTACAGCGCACATATGTCCTGGGTAGCATACTTCAGGATGCCTCCCCCTGAAGACTACTCCCCCTGATGATAACAACCTTGTACACGGTTAGGCATGTCCATCTCATAAACAAATCTTTAGAATATTGATTTTGACAAGAACTTCATAAAATAATCAGCTAGGTTGTTGCTTGAACGAACTTGTTTGACTTCAATCTTGTTATCCTTTTGAAGCTCATGAGTGAAGAAGAACTTTGGTGTAATGTGCTTCGTCTTGTCATCTTTAATGTATCATTCTTTAATCTGTTGAATACATGTCCCATTGTCTTCGCAAATAATGCTCGAGGTACTTGTACTAAATGGTAATTGACAAGAACTACATATATGCTGAGTTAAATATTTTAGCTACACACATTCCCCACTGGCTTCAAATCTCAGCATAGTTAGAATAAGTAGCTACCAATAGTCAATTTTGTAGAATACCAAAAATAATGATGTTGACATGAAGAAACATATAACATGTCTATGATCGACCCCTATGAGAATCAGGGATATATCCTGAATCTGTATATCCTACAAAATTTGATTTCAACCATAAAACAGACATAAATATCATAGCATTTGTTTAATACCAATTCAAAGCCTTGGTGCAAAACTATATATGGGAAGCATATTTATAAAGAATGAAAATTTCATTAGAACTTCTCTCGATCTGCGGGTCGAGATAAAATAGTCAATAGTTTTCTTGAGCTCTTCTGGAGTCTCGATTAGATTTATGTTATTTACATAAACTTCTACTATTATAAATCCATTTAAGGATTGTATAAAGATAAACAGGCAGATGGGATTGTTTTCATACTTCTCATTATATAGACATTTACTAAGACGATTGTACCATATTCTTCTGGAATGCTTCAGGCTGTACAATGAACGTCTTACTTATATTGAGTACGTACTCTCTTACTTTGCTTCAGGCAAAGCAAATCCTTCTGGGATTTTCATATATTTATGTCTGTGTATGTTTTCAATTCCAAGTTTCTACAGGAAACCTTATATCACAAGTTTGACTTTCGTTCATTTTCCTTACAAACACCCTTTGTAACCTACAGGGTTAACACCTTTTGGGGTTTGTACTATAGGTTCATATATACCACGTCTATTTAGAGATTGTAATTCCTTAATGGTATCTCTTTATTTTGGCCAATATGTTCTTTGTCGACATTCATTTATAGAACGTGGTTTTGTATTCCAAACAACATTCTTAATTTCCATTGATATTTGAGTAGCTACCGCATACGTAAATGCATCATCGATGATAATTTCATTTCTATCCCATCTCTCTTTTGAATAATTATAAAGTATAGAGATCTCTTTATTTATTGGGTACCCATTGCCTCTTCAGGGGCTTCCAGAGTCTCTTCTGGGACTCGTGTCTCTTCTAGGACATTAATTTCTTCAGGAATTTTAGAGAGAGTGGATTTTGTTATAAACTCTTTGGGAGTATATTTCTTCTGGAGTATGATTGGGATATGATTGCTCATTTCTCCTCTTTTGGGGAGCTGAGTCCTTGAAACCTATAGTTCTAGCACGCTTCTGGCGTGTATAGATTCATTTGTTGCCATATTTGGACTTTGTTCTTCAGGAACACTAATTCGTACTTGTCCTACAAGGACATTAATTCGTGCTTGTGTATTCATAGCCGATACATGTGACCTAGTCACTTTTGCTGCATCATTAAAAGCATCAAGAAATTTGTTTGTAATTAAGTGCACAATTCTCCGTACTTCATTCTCACATTGTGAAGTACATAAATCTAGATGAGATTGAGTGGAAGTATTCTACATTAATTCTCGCTGTTCTTCAGGAACGGATTGTTCTTCAGGAACAAGGTGTTCTTCAGGACCTCTCTTATCTCCCCCTAATGGTGAGAAGACTGTCTCATCAAGATGACAATCAGCAAAAACGAGCAATGAATATATCCCCTATCATTGGGTCTAGATATCCATTAATTAGGGTGAAGTATAACCAACATAGAGTCTACGTTGTAGGCTCATGCAAGTCACAAACCTACGATATTAAGCCTTATAAATTAAAAAAAAAACATGCCCAAGGAAGTGTACCCTAAGTTTAATAATTTGTGCTAATAGGCAGGATTTGATGGGTTCACTAATGTCACACTATATCCTTTGCGAAAAGGATGGTCAATAAATGGTACTCTAAGGAGTACGTAACAGAATTATCAATAATTTACCAGAGCATAGTACCCCTAGGGTAACCTAATCTATCCTGCCAAAGTATTAAAGCCTTAGGGCTACTAAGTTGAGGGCTCACTGTAAGCTTCTGGCTTGACTTTGTCGTTTTGCTCATAATTGAATATGATTTGATTTTTAAAGATTGTCTTGTAATATAGCCTTGAAATATAAGGAGAATGCATTTAGCTTTTCTAGTATCAGCTTCTGGCTGTCAATACTAGTAATGATGTACAAATACCATTATGTAGACTCTTCCGGAGCATTCAAGTATTTGTACGGATACAGTTATGATCGATGCCGTGCACGAATGAAACACTAATTCAGAGAAAAACTTCTGGTTTTTTCAATGTAGTGTGTTTTGTTGCACTGTCTACCGGACAGATATTATCCTCAGTTTCATGCATTCCATGATCCATATTGCAAGTAATAATAAACTCACATAACTAGTCAATCGCATCATAAAAATAAAACTTGAGAACAACGAAACAATTTACCATTCAAGGCAAATATAGTAGGCAAACACAAAAAACGGAGGATAAAAGAATAAGTCTAACATCAAACAAAATATTGAAAATTGAACTCAAAGTTAAACTCATAAAAGTAGTTGTAGGTTTTCTAAACCATGCTTGGTGGTTTGCCCAATTTCCAAACAAAATGCCTTGTTAATCACATCTCCTGGGGTGGTTATTTTCATCTCTACTGGAGAACATATTATATTTACCTTTTCTGGAGGAATTTTAATTGACTAATCTGGCATTTATTTCAAGCATTAGGTGTATGACCATCTGCTGGTGATCATCCTTGTCTAATGGGGATATAATGGCGCGGAAAATAAGAGCGTATGCCATATCCTTGAGGGATATTTTATTTCCGACTTTGATAGTATTACCAAGCCTTTTAGAGTGTGTAAAGATCGATTTACCAATAACAATCAAACAAAAATAGAACTTCGGGTTCTCAATATCCGATGATAAAATATAATGAAGAATTGGCCAATCAGAAAGTTAGAACTTCGGGTTCTTAACTGATGAAATCAGAACTTCTAGTTTTGTCAATACTTCAGGCTAGTGATAGAACTTCAGGTTCTTAGAACTACTGGTTCTATCAAAGCTTCAAGTTTGAATCACAACTTCTGGTTCTATCAAAACTTCAGGTTTGATTTCATGGCCTTTGTATCGATCTACACTTGTGAATCTTTAGAAATCAAAGCTCCAAGTTTAATTATGAATATGAATTTTTGGGTTCATATTCCAAATCTTAGAACTTCTGGTTCCAGATAATGTATGGATCTTCGGGTCCATGTTATTCATTGGATATAGAACTTCAGGTTCTATTATTTGTAACTACTGCTTCTGGCAATAATAAATTCATCAAAACTAAAGTTTCATATAATCATATAGTGATAATTATACCGAAGTAATTATATCAAGCATGTAGTACAATGTTATAGAATATAAAAATAAATGTATGTGAGAAACAGAAATAAAATGTAGAACTTCAGGTTCTTAATATCCAATCAAAGATAATAATAAAAATATGATGAAGAATTTAGAAATTGAAGTTTAGAACATCGGGTTCTCAACTTAAGAATCAAAACTTCTGGTGCTAAATTAGAATAGTTCATGGATCCTTTGGTACGGGTTAGAACTTCTGGTTCTATATTAAAATAATTCATGGATCTTCAGGTCCGGATTAGAACTTCTGGTTCTAAATTAAAATAACATATAGAACTGCAGGTTTGGGTTATTTATTCGATATAGAACTTTTAGTTATAAGTATCAGATGAAACTTCGAGTACATATTGTGGATCTGAAAACTTCTGGTTTCAGAGTAAAATAATCAACGGATCTTCTGGTCCGAATTCAAAAGAACTTCTGGTTCATAGACTAAAATAATTTACGGAACTTCGAGTCCGGGTTATTGATTTCATGTAGAACTTTTAGTTCTAAATATCGTGTGGAACTTCGGGTTCCAATTATTTGTATAGAACTTCTGGTTCTATTTATAATCCGTGATTTTTAATTCTATCATGATCTCTTTTCGATAAAAGAAAATGAATAATCATCACAAGGATCAAATGATAAATATTTGCAGATCTAAAAGAATAAAGATAAATGCAAACTAATAAAAGATCATAAAATAAGGAGAAATTACTTAACTTTTGAATCGTCCTCCTTTTAGTGCCAATATGTAGATCTGCTCGCGAGCTTTCCATAGGTACAAACGGATCTCAAATCGGACTTCGGATCATCAAGATATTGCAGAAACAAGTTTCTACCATCGATCTGGTCAAATCTGCCTTTGACCGTACGGTTAGCTGATGTATGTTGACGTCAGCAACAGACTCATGGGTTGGATTGCTGCAAACAGGTTCAGGTCGACCTGACCTGACCTGAACTACACTGCTTGTACTGCTGGGTTCTGCAAAGTGGGTCAGTTTTGAACTGACCCGAACTCAACCAGGGTCCGACATGGCCAACCCAAGTTGAGGTCGACTTCCTCTTCCTCTTCTTTGCTCCACAGAGCCACCTAAAACCCAATCCTCCCTCTCCAGGTGGCTCCCGCTTCTCCTACTCCTCTCCCCAATCGGACGGCCAGCCGGGTCGTCGTCGGCCGGCCCGGGATCCACATCCGACCGTGGCAACACCCAAACCACACCGAGGTGATGCGGGCCCATAGCCTGATCGAGAGGGTCAAGAAGGAGGAGCGGGGGCAGTGTGGGATCAAGAGCCCTAGGCCGCTCATCGCCGTCACGCCCACCTCTGTTCAGTCTGCTGTGTCAAAAGGCGGTGTTGGTGGTCTGATCTGGTCGGTTGCAGAGCATGTACATGGCGGCCGGATGGAAGCTGGTGATGGAGGCGGATTTGGGCGGGTTTTCAACCTCCTTGATGAATCCGCCTTCTCAATCCAGGCTGACGATGGCGTCGCGAGCCCAAACCATAACAAATCAGCTGCAGCGGTAGCACCAGTAAGAAGAAGGAGAAGGAGAAGAAGATGAATCCATTCTTGATGGTTTCAAGTTTCCTGATCTGGCACCAAAACGAGTCAAGTTGCCAAGACTTGGGTTGGCCTGGACCCAAATCGTTCGTTCTCCCTTGGCTTTTGCAACCAGGGAAAGCTCGGATCCTCTTCGTTTTCAGTCTCTTCATTTGGATCTGCACGAGGCTCTCCTCTTCTCCTCCTTCTCTTCGTACTCGCATTTCTCTCTCTCATTCACGCGCTTCGTGCTGATAACATATTAGGATAGAAAACAAAATAGTAGAGAGAGAAAGAGAGAGAGGGCTCTTATTAATGAGATCGGTGTGTATGTACATAATAGGGGGGGGGAAGGAGGATCTTATTTATAGGATAAGATTTCTTCCTCCCCAAACAATTTAATAAGGAAAGACTCTAACCCTAACTAATCCCCTTATCTCATGTGGGTCCCAATGTGGGCATCCACTTATGATAATACATCTTATAACATGATTTAAATTGTTTGAATTCTTTTGACTTAGGTTTCTTGGACGGCCAGTCCTTGAAAGAATTTCTGTGGATGAATATTCTTCGTGTTCCACAGAGTTTTCCATTAAATGGCCGAACATTAAATATTGCCAACTTCCTCACAAACTGCTATGGCATAGCCGCATGTGGATGATCTCATGGCCAAATTGAAATGGGGTGTGTTTATGGGTTTATATAGGCCCATTAGATTATCGAGTACACATGGCTTGGGAGTCATTGATGTCAGGATTTGTCTTGCATTTTGGTTTAGCTAGATCGGTCATCTAAGTTAGTCTAAATTGAGGATCAGGGTTATTGGTATTTTAGTCATTATGTATGGGTTTTGGCTAAGAAAACGAGATCTATATATTAATGTGATGTGTAACCCTAAATCCCAAGGTGTAGTTGTGTTGACATAGTAGGGAGATAAAAGAATTGAGTTAGCTTTTTCCATGGATGTAGGCATCTTGGCCAAACTAAGTCATTGCTTGTGTGTCATCTTGTTTGTGGTGGCTTGTTTGATTGCTTGTGATTGTATGATTTGTGGATGCTGTAGGTGATCACAGATCCTAGGTATATTTTCCAACAAGTGGTATCAGATCCTAGGGTTTTGCAATGTGCGATTGATGGATCGGATCTTCTTCAGGACTCGGATCTTTGTAAGCCGTCGTAGAGAAGAGAGAGATCTGGTTTTATCTCTCGGCGGGCCACTCAGTGGAGGAGTTGGAGAAGAAGATCTAGGTTCTAGGTTGTTTGTGGTCTAGGAGAAGAAACAAGGACATTCTGGCCTTTGTTTGTAGATCAAAAGAGGCTACTGCTACTGTTTGATTTGCTTTCTGCAAATTAGAGTCACAGAGAGGTTTTTCTTGGTTGTTGGTTTCACTGGAGAAGAGGATTTGGGCTCAAAAAGCTACTTTATTGATAATCAAAACTGATTACAAACAATTGAAAGAACTGAATCTATTACTAGTAATATTCAGCATCTTTCTTTAATTAAGCCCCAAGAAATACAAGAATATAAAAAAACATATAATTATATCCATTTTGGCTTAGTGCAAGTTGCTCTAAAGCCTTTAACAAGACTTGGATTAAGAACAGAAGCTCTCATGTATGTTCAAGATACAAGACATAAAAAATTCAGTGATTCATTAATAGGAATGGTTGAATCAAGTCTGGCCAACGGCCCTACTTTCTTCAACTGTTTTCCCAATTTTTCTGTTTCTCTTACAGATCCAGGAGCACATGAAGCCCTCACTTTAGCTATCCAGACAAAAGGTTTTGATATGAATCCTCATAATCAAAATCTTGCCCTTGTTTATCGAGTTTATTATAAACTCATGAATTCAGTTGTTCCAGGCATAGCCTATTCACATCAAGCTAAAGGCATGACTACCTTATTCCAAACCAATTTAAAAAATAAAGTCAATATTCCTAAACTTATCCAATGGAATGATATTAATTTATCCGGTAAATGGCTTTTAGAAAATGCTCAACCAGAAAAACCTAAGGAAAATCAAGATATTAAAAACATAATTGAACATGAAGATGGAAGTGTTGAAATAAATTTCCAACTAGACTCTAGAATTACAACCCCTACAGTTTATCAACCTTCTAAAAAATCCTATTCTCATCCTCCTTCTGTGGTAGGATCATCTATACAGGAACCACCTCAGATAAATTTGAGGCCTACAGGACTTGTTTATCCTTCTTATCAAGCTTCTCCATCTCATACATACAATCCCTCAGAAGCCGATTTCAATATAAATGTTATTGAAAGTTTTGAAATCGCTAAAGAAATGTTAAAAAAGAATTTAGCCGCACATCCTCTAACAAAACCTTTCTTTAAATATATTTCTTCTGAACATCAAAACTTTTTGAAAGAAAAATGGTATAAATATATGTGTGATAATGAAACAAATATTTATTTCTTTGATTGGCTTAAATTAGCCATGAAGAAAAGATATAATAGTGACGATTTATCCATAAATATGATAACAAAATTAAGTTCATCATGGATTATAGCTTCGACCAGTTCTTCTCCTCAGAAAATGGAAGAATCTATTCATCCTCCCCTACATCAAATCATTTATAAAGACACTTCAGCCGTACCCATAAAAGATATTGCAAAAATCCAAGGAGATAAAGGCAAATCTGACTTTGTTTACAAATCCGATTTATGTCATGTCCTAGAACAAAATAATTATAAAAATATCAACCTTCATA
This sequence comes from Sextonia rubra, assembly GCA_037013555.1. Lineage (NCBI taxonomy): Eukaryota > Viridiplantae > Streptophyta > Magnoliopsida > Laurales > Lauraceae > Sextonia > Sextonia rubra. Next base: position 18,555,701 of record JASUAD010000011.1, read on the forward strand.
CGATTGGCCAACAGACGAATAGAATTGAAGAGAAAGTAGAATCTATTTTCAAAATCCATGAAGCATCCTCCTCTTCTCAAAAAGTAATCAAGACACAAACTTTAGGTTTTCAGGGTGAAATCCTAAGGGATATAAAGCTAGAAAAGAAACCTTTAAAATTTTCTGACGAACTCATTAATCAATTATCACACAGTTTTACTAATATAAAACTTCAAGAAAATAAAGATCAAAAAGCTGAAAAATCTATAAATGTTTTATGCTCAACTTCAAAAAATTCTACTTCTGGCTCCGATTCCGAAGCCATAGATTTTGAGGAAAATTCTCAAGAAGAACATCAAGATGATCAAAACCATCAAGACTCTCTACAACTCAATAAAATATTTAAAAGACAAAAGCCAATTGTTACTACGGCTAAAACAAGAAATTATTATCCACGACCAACTCCAGTTGATCTTCAATTTGAAGAACAAGCTACTTTAAATGGTCTTAAATTTGAAAGTTCATCTATATATGAATGGAGTGTAGACGGCTTATCTGAATATCAAATCATCCAATTATGCCAGCAGATGATGATCTATGCTTCTACTATCATAGCTACCGGTAATGATCACAAACATGCAGCAAATGCAGTTGTCCTTGGATTTACGGGACAATTAAATGGTTGGTGGGAAAAATATTTATCCAATATAGAAAGACAAGCTATTTTAAATGCAGTAAAACGAGATCCATCCGGAAATCCTATCATTACCCCTCAAGGACAAATGATCCCTGATTCCGTTTATATGCTAATTAGCAATATAATTAAACATTTTGTTGGAAATTATCTGAATGTAGAAGAAAAATTAAAAACACAATTAATTAATCTATCCTGCCCAACATTATCTGATTTTCGTTGGAATAAAGATGTTTTTTTATCAAAACTTTATACAATTGATTCAAGTAATTCAGAATTCTGGAAAGAAAAATTTATATCAGGACTTCCTAAACTTTTTGCAGAAAAAGTTAGAGAAGAATTAATATCCGAAAATTATGGAAATTTGAACTATGCTATGTACACATATGGAGATTTAATCCAAAAAATTAATAAAGTTGGATTTTCATTGTGTAATGAAATGAAACTCAAACGGCAAATTGAAAATAAAAAACGAATCAGCAAATATGAACTTGGTGATTTTTGTTATCAATTTGGCATAGAACCTTTAATAAGTCCTTCAAGCCAAAAGAAAAAGCACAATTTAAAACGAAATTATCAAAAAAGAAAATCGAAACAATTTGCAACACCACGATATTATATGCCTTCACAAAGATATCATAAAAAATCCTTTCATCACAATCCTTATAAAGCAACAAATAAAGCCATTTCAAAAGAAAAACCATCTTCTTCGTACCCTAAACAAAAACAAAAAGATATACAGTGCTATAATTGCAAAGAAAAAGGCCATATAGCACCTGACTGCCCACAATTAAAGGTTAAAACCGAATAAGAATTAAAAACTATTTTAAAAGGATCCTTAATGACATCAGATACAGATAATTCTTCTGATACCTGTCATTGCAAAATATTTGATAGTGAAATCTAGTATGAATCTGCCTCTTCCTCTTCTTTATCCTTAAACATGCTTTCTGCTCCAGAAGAATTGATACTCGAAATGTTTAAAGATCTTAAAGATGAAGAATTAAAAAATAAATATTTTGAAAAAATCCAGACGCTAAATAAAGGCAACAAAAAAGGAAAAACTACACTAAATACTTTGCCTGAACAATTTAGCATTAAAACCGTTTTAGACAGATTAAGAGAACAAAATGCTCCTCCTCATCTGACAATTCCAGACCTTCATAAAGAAATTAATAATCAAAGGTAAGAAATAAATTCCTTAAAACAAAACTTAATGGAACTTCAAGACCTCAAACCAAGAGTTGAGAATGTTGAATTTCACCTCTTAAAAACTCATCAAGAAAATAATGGAAAAATTGAAAATAACGAAGACTATAATGACATCGAAAATCAAGAAAATTTCGATGACACCTTAAAAAATTTCATCAATTCGTTATCAAAAAATCCATTTCAAAAATGGAAAACCCAAGTCACAATTCAGATAAAAAAATTCTCTATTACAACCCTGTGCTTACTTGACAGTGGCGCAGACGTCAATGTAATAAGAGAAGGTTTAATCCCGAGAAAATATTATCTAAAAACCAAAAATAAACTCAATCTAGCTACGGCTAATAAACAACTCCTAATCAAATACAAATTAAATGATGTTTATATCGGTAAAAACGAAATATACATAAAGACAAATTTTTTTCTAGGAAAGGATTTAAACAATGATGTTATCCTTGGAAATCCTTTTTTATAACTGCTACAGCCCTTTCAAATTGATTCTACAGGCCTAAAAACTGTCATAAATAATAAAGAATTAATTTTTGAATTCGAATAAGCAATTATCCAGTCTCAAATAAAATAAAATAAATTATCTCTTTAATGACCTCAGTATCAATTTTGCCCTTATCCAGATTTGTAGTTCAACTCCTTCTCCAGGTTGTCTTTGCCACTATGGCATCAAGCTCTAGCAAAAGCAAAGCCCCTCTTCTTGAATCCAGCTCTTCCCCCAGACCATCATCCCAGCAAATGATCATTCCGTTTTTCAATCCAGGATTATCCCTCACCTCTCAAGAACTGATCAATGCTCATTGGAGTGCCATCCTTTCTGATAAAAAGAAAAATACGAGAAAAACCTTATCCAAAATTGTAACCCATATCAAGGATTTAGAAACCCAAATTTTGATGTGTCAAACTATCCATCAAAAAGCATTGTTATCTACTTATGCTGATGAAAAACCATCCAGAATCAACCTCCTGGAAAAGGTTAACACAACCCTTCCAGATGATATTGCTGCAAGAATAAGAGAAAAAACTCTTTCTTGTCAGATCAAGGAGCGCTTAATGTTCAAAGCGCATTATATCAGCTGGGCAACTGGCTTTCCCAAGCTGTTCCTGCCATCACATGCAGTCGACATCGCTTATATCGAGCAAGGCTTAGTCCAAAGATTTTCTTTATCCAAAGATAATTTTGAGTTAATCCAGCAGCTCCCTACTGTCGTACGTCATGCCCTTCGCTGTCTTGGAGTCACCAAACGACATCTTCTTATCACAATTTCATCAAGCTTGGGAGAAAGATCTGAAATACGGTTTTATCAGCCTTATCAATTATGGAGCATCATGCAGTTGGAAGAAGGAGATTTAATTTGCAAGAAATTCAGGCCTTCTTTAAATGCTTACGAACATCTCCTATTTAATTATCCACCACAGTGGTATGAAACTCATGAAGTCGCTACAAGGGCATATAGCTTAGAACGCCTCCAGAATTATGATCCAGCCCCTGATCAGTATCAAAGATTTCTCAATTTAAGAGGACATCTCGAATTTGCAACCACATATAGATATGTTTGGTGTGACGGTCGACGAGTAGTCTGCATTGATGACGACCTTGCCGAACAAACTACAATTATATAGCATCCTTCTAAATATGGGCATCCTGCATTAAATCAAATTCTCAGTGCCTATGAAGATATTTCTTTTGATATTCTAGAAACAACTCGAGAAGAATTAATCCAGTTATTCCGTGGTGAAATAAGGAATAATAACTGGAATTCTGAAGGCTCAACTGAAGCGGAATAAAGCCACAATCCATATTATCAAGCCACTCAATTTTCCATAAAGTATCATGAAGCTTCCAGTCTCCATTCTGAAGACCACGCGGTCATATGGTTCCTGTCTCGCATAAAAAGCAAAGCAACTACATCAAGTACATCCAAAAGTCAACAAAAACGGCTCTTGGGACATATAATTGCCAAAGCTTCGAGTAAACAAATACGGAAGTCATAAAGTCCTACAGATATGGACACTTACTCCACTAAATTAAGTGTCCTTGAAAGTCCACGATTACGGCTCTACAAATAGCATCCAATCAACATAAAGATGAATCTCTCCTGTGTTCCCTACGGCTACTACATGTTTATCCAAACATTATAGATGCTATCCAACTCCGGAATGCACACCTGCGACAAGGCCACGTGCTGCAGCAACCTTCCGACATACAGGAAATGAAATGTAAACATAGTTGAAATACCATTGCAATGAAATGTAAATTCAGCTTGAAATTACTATAAATAGGCATGACCAGCTGCTTGTGAACACAACAGTTGGAAACCAGTCCCAAAATTCAGTCCCATCCATCTTCCCATACACCTTCCACCCTGCCATACCCTTCCGGCTATTCCGGAGGGAGGTTAGCCAGCCATACCTGAGGGCTGGGTGCTATCTTCCTTAGAGGTTGGCTTCTCCGGGAAGTTAGACTTACTTACAAAAGAATAAGGAGGGATATATATAGAGGCATGCAAACCTATTCCCAAAGAAAAGACAAAACAACTTTTTTACATGTGAAATGGGAACTGTACACTTAGTGTGGCTACTGTAGCTACTGTAGCCATAATGGAGGGCTGAGAGGCGTAACTGTGGACGCACGGGTTCAGAGGCTGTCTCTTATCATAAGAGAATCTTCACTGTGCAAAGGACGTCGCGAGTTGCTACAGAGGACTTCCTTTTTCCTATTGCTGTGACTGGATCAGCATGAAGGATTCTGCAGGCTGGAGAGTGTCGGCAGGACCTGGAACGGATCCGCTTGCTGTGCTTTCTGGATCTGGGTTATCATATGAGTCGGGCTCAAAGTGGTCAGTAAGCCCAATTAACAATTCGTCTGCAAGATCTGGTGTCATTTTGAAGATGTTCTGTCTAACTGAGAGGTCACGTAAACCAAGAGTGACAAAAGTTTCCATGCTGCATAGGATCTCTACCCGAATAGGGGCTTGGTGCGGTTTCATGCGCTCAACTGTGCCGTTACCATATACTTCTGGTGTTTGAATGATTAAGGTTTCTGTGAGATATACTGTATAGTATTTTGGATGTGGACAGCGAAGGTTTCCATTGATCATTCTGACAAGTTCTGTTCTTTGCAGTTCTCGTTCATAAACGGTAAAATTAACTTGTTTTTCTGGAACGAAGGCTGAAACCCAAGAGGGTAGTTTTTCTAAAATCCTTATCAAAGAAAAGGATTTTGCTGGAATGCCATACGGAGCTAGAACCAGGGTATGGAGAATGTATGGGTAGTCTTTAATCACATTTTTTATTACCCATTTTTCCGTTTCTGGGAGGATTAGTAAATCTTCTTCTCTACGGATCTTGAGAAATGCAACAAATCCGTATTTATACAGGAGTGCCAATTCTGTGAAGAGAGCTCCGTCTGAAGGGTTTTCCAAAAGTAAGACGGGTATATGATTACATCCGCCGCGTAGGAGAGTAATGCCATTTTTGACATAGGCTTCATCTACAAGCTGAGTAAGAAAGGCATCGAGTCTAGCTGTTTCTGAGGAAACTCCAGTGGTGTCGCCAGTGCCATAAAAAGATTCAATTGCAAGAAACACCTTAAGATTGAGTCTTCTGTAGATAGGCGTTTTAAAGGCGCCTGTGACTTCCGCATAAGAAATTATGCCTGTTGATTCTGCCATATTTTTAGCAATGCTACGGGTCTCTTGTTGAGCCTGCGAAATGAGGTTTCTTTGTGACCTCATATGTCTGAGAGAGGCAATAATAGCCTGTTTTCCTTCGATTTTATATTGTCTTTCAAAGGCATGCCAAATATTATCTGCAATTAAGAGTTCTTCTCTAGTAAACTCTTTTCTTAAGTGTCCCATTTGGAACTATTCTCTGTGTAAAATGTTTTTTAGGTAGACACTTTTTTGAAACAATCCTTCTTTAGGAATACTGGGAGGATATAGGATTTGATCTATATAAGTAATGATATGTCTATATTCTTTCGGCTGAGACGAGGCCGAAGGCTTCTTAGTGGATACTGTCATCCACTCTTCTGTGGCTGTGTCAACAGCTGTGGATTCCTCACTTTTGAGGAGTTTTTGAGAGGGAGCATAGTCATTTAGACTAGAAGTCTCACTGCTATCTTTAAGAGACAAAGTTCCGAGAGCCTGGAATTCCAGGAATTGCTGAAATAAGAGCTGATTATCAGTCTCTTGTTCTGAGAGGGGCCTTTTGGCCATACTGTGCGCCTGGAAGTTCTGTCTTCCGATAGGAGTTTCTGTGCGTCCTCTTCCACGAGAGGGAACTCTTATTCCTCCTCCACGAAGCATCATCTTATCTTAAAAGAGAAACATAACTCTGAGTCAGTAGAAGAGTTAGCAAATATTTGTTCACGAGATAAAATATCTGCCAATTCATTTTTTTGTCCTGAGATATGAATGATATCAAAATCAAATTCATTTAAAAACTGATGCCAATTAATGAGCCTTTTCTGGGTTAATTTTCTAAGAGGTGCATTTCTAAAATGCTGTACAAACTTAGAGTCGGTTTCGACAATAAACCTTTTTGGTCTGAGAAAGAGGGCATATTTATCAATGCCAAAGATTACAGCCAATAATTCTTTTTCATGGGCATGATAATTGCATTGAGCAGGATTAAAAGTTCCTGATTTATAACAACAAATTTTTCTTTTTTTGTCTAAATCTTTAGGGTCTATAGTCATATAGACGACTCCCCATTGTTTGTCTGAGGCATCACTTCTAAGGATGAAAGTGTCTTCAGTGTTGGGTAGCCTGAGTGGAGGAATAGTTTTTACTATGTCTCGCAATTCTCGAACAATTTCGATATCTCTTTCTGTCCATTTAAACGGGTTTGTTTGTTCAGTTTTTGTTAATTTAGCTGAGAGACTGCTGCGATATTTTGCTAGATTTTTTTATAAAGTTACTAGCGCAGTTGAGTATTCCTAAATAACTTTGCAGTTGTTTTCTGCTAGTTAAAATTTCTGGGAAGTCAAGAATTTTCTTGACAATGTGTTCTTGCAAGGTAATTTCTCCTTGCTTAATGTGAACTCCTAAGAATTTTATTTCTCTTTGACAGAGTTCGTACTTCTTGGGTGAGATCACTATACCGTGTTTCTCAAATTCTTTGAGGATAGCTTGAACATGTTGAAAATGTTCTTCTTCTGTGTGAGAGGCGACAATAATGTCGTCAATATAGACTAGGCAATAGTCTCTGTGTTCTCTAAAGATGTCATCCATCCGTCTTTGAAAGACTTGAGGAGCAATACTGAGTCCGAAAGGCATAACTAACCATTCATATTTGCCTTGAGGGACGCTAAATGCAGTCCAGGGTATAGAATCTTTATGCATTCTTATCTGCCAAAAGCCAGATTTGCAATCAAACTTGCTAAACCAAGTTCGTTTCTCAATAAGCTGTATTAAATTATTTTTATCTGGGATCTTGTAGGTGTCCTGTACAAGATTGTTAAGAGCTTGATAATCTATAACCATCCTAGCTTTTCCTCTGAGTTGTTCAGCATGATTATTAACTAAAAATGCTGGGCTGTTATGGGGACTCTGAGAAGGTCGAATTAACCTTTGTTCAAGGAGTTCCTTAATCTGAATATTAAGTTCCTTTATTTCATTCAGATTGGCTGGATAAGCTTTTCCATTTATCTTTCTTTCTGGGTCTATGAGTCGAAGCTCACATTCATATTTATCCTTTTGCCAATGGGCTATAGGATTAGTACCTAAGATAGGTTCTGTGAGTTTTCTAAGCTTAGCTTGAATTTTTTACTCTTTCTTTTGCTTAGCCATTTCAACGGAGTGTTGATATATTGCTGCGAGATAACATTCGATGTTATTACAAGAGCAACCAGATTGAGGATTAGCGTTGCAGTCTGTGCAAGAATTTTTTGGTTTAGGAGGAGTACCGTGATCACCACGCGGGGCTGTCAAAGCTCTGAGTTGAGAGGCAGTGTACAAAGGAAGGATGAGAGGAGGTACCTGAGAAAGGGAGAGAATAAGCTGAAGAGGAGGGCCAAATGAGAGTTGGCAGGAGTCAAAAGCTTCAAAGAAGCTAATGCCGAGAAGGGCTTCGGAGCCAAGGGCTGGTATAACCCAAAATTGAACCTTATAAAAGGTCTAGGAAGCATGAATAAGGAGAGAGCGAGTTTTGTGAGTGAGAACAAACTCTCCACCGCTAGCGCCAACACCACGAAGGGGTTGTTCGGCAAGGATTAGATGAGAAGCTGGGAGGACGTTGGGTCCAATAAGCGATGTTGTACTTCCTGTGTCGATAAGAGCTTCGATTAAGCGACCGCCAAGATTAGCAATAGGAAGGCGAACGTAGAGAAGCATGCCACTGTCAACAGTGTTGCACTGAGATTTTGGTTGATGCATATAGAATGCATTTATGGAGGTATGCTGAGAGTCATCAATTTCTTCTATTTTAATAGGAGGTTGAGATTTAGCAAGAACTAATTGCTGAGTAAAGGCGATTTGGAAGCGATTATCTTCAACTTCGCGCCAAAAGTCACTGAGCATATTTAATGCGATGTTTTTCGCATGAAGTCCGCGGTTGTCAAAGATGACAAGCACAAAGCAAGTTTTATGATAATGTAAACTGTGATCTTTGCTGACAAAGAAAATACATTCTTCGGTATCTCCTGGGGTTGTGGTGTAACCACAAGCTTCGCATAAGAATATTTTTGAAGAAACTGCCGTTTCAAACGTCATTGGAATATTTGCTGGGAGTGGGTCACGATAAAGCCACTGTTTGCAATTCCACTTGCTACAAGACCATATTGTGTCTTGATCTTCAAATTTTCTATAAAGATTCTGAGTTGAAGATTCTCCTTTTTCTGTTGTAAAAACATTACAATAAACATCGGGATGACAATCTTCAAAAGTGTCACTGTCTGAATTTTCTGATAATTCAAGGTGTTCGTCGGAACTTTCGGAAGTAATCGAATAGACAGAATCTGGATCGATTGTATATAATTCTGACGGATAGAGGATATCAAAATCGCTATCATCTGCTGAGAGAAACATTGTTTCTACGAGATTAACTCTAGCTTGTTTCTTATCTTTATCTGGGCAGTCTGGAGCAAAGTGTCCAGGTTTTCCACAAGTCCAACATTCTTTTGTTGTTTTATCTGCTGGTTTTCTTGAAGGTTTTCTGTAATTAGAAACTTTTTTCTGAGAGGAAGTATTCTTTATCCAATATTTTCTTTTCTTAAATTTTTCAAATCTTTTTTCTGGATTTTTGAAAGAGGTTGATTTTCGAAACTTATGTTTCTTTTTTCTGGGAAAAGAAAAGTTTTTCTTTTTCTTTAAAAAAGATTTATATTTGTTTTCTGAGCATCCCCATTGAATAGAGGGGTTTGTATCTCTTTCATCTTTAAAGGATACTTCTGAGAAGGCTGATTCCAGCAGCTTTTGCTCATTCCTCATTTTCTTTCTTTGAGCAATATAATCCTGAGTATAGTTAATTCTTTCACCTAAAGAATTATCTTTGATATAATTGATTCCATTAAATCTTCCTTTCCATGTTTGATAGGATTGAAAGAGAGAATCACCAATTACTGGGATTTTGCGAAAATATTCGTCTTTGAGGCTATCATCTTCACATTTATAAAAGATAGCTCTAAAGTTATTAGTATATTCTTCTAAAAACTTTAGATTACAGATTTGTAGCTGAGCGAGCTTATATTTAGCTTGTTCTTGTTCTTCATTAAGATGAGTGATTTGAGATTGTCCTATAAACTCTTTTGAGATTAGGAATACGTATCCATCGACATTACGTCTGGTCTGATAGAGAGTTTGAAACTCTGTTAAGAGAGTTCGATGTTCTTCTGTGGTTCCTTTCTTAAGGAATTTGATATAGCTTTTAACATTTCCTTCAAGGGAAAGTTCTGCGTAGCTATGATAGCTTTCTGTGTTTCAGGTGGAATTAAGGCTAAAACAAATTTCCATTTGTTCTTTCCATTTTTTTAGAGCGCTTTTGACGTCTCTAATTCCGTCTAAGTTTAATTTTATACCTATAGGGTTGATGGCTTGTTCGGCCATGAAAGTTTTTCCTTCAAAGAATTTTGAAGCTATAGGTTTTTGAGTGTTCTTCTTTTTTTTAGAAGAAAAGACTGGAGTTTTGAACTCGATATTTTCTCTTTGAGTTCTGACTTCGGGTTCTTCATCATAAACTGGAGCTGTATTTACCTGAACTGTAGGTGGAAGTTTAGTTTCTTCAGCTGAGAGCTCTTTGCCTTGTAGGAGCAGATCTAATTCTTGAAAGTTTTTTGCTTTATTAAAATAAAACATGTTAATCTGAGCTTTAGGGGAAGATCTTGTCCTAGATGGAGTTTCAATCTGAGAGAAAGATTGAGATCTGGGTAATTGGATGTAAGGTTTTCTTCTAGAGGATGTGCTGGCTTTGGAAAAGCTTTGTCTAGAAAAACTGGGAGAGGCAAAATTTATGCTTGATTGAATTACCGCTTCTTCTGAAGAGGTGTTAGAAATTACTGAGGTTGGTTTTCCAAATTTTAAAGATACTGAGTTTCCTTCTTGATGTACAAAATCTAATGTATTGTACTTTTTCTTAAAAGGAACAGTTTCTGGAAAATTCCATATTCTAAAATTATCGTCAGATAACATATCTGCAGTTGGTATTCTGCGGAAAGTGTAATCTTCCATATCTCTGGTGGTACGAATAAGAATTTCTTCGTTAATTCGTCCTTTCGGAATATGAGGAAGGAGGCCATCCTGTGAGTTCATACAGAACATACAGTAACTCTGAAATTCTACTGAAAGAATTCCTTCATTAACTATATAATTTTCATATCCTGAGTATTCACAATAAGTTTAATATATCTGGCTGAGTCAATTGGCATAACATAGCCGGGAATAACATTGAAATAGGCAACATTACTTCTCAAGTCTAATTGACCGATTCCTATAATGCTGTCTCTAAACATTGAGTTTCGTTCGTCCACAAGAACTAGACAAACTCCTATATTAGGATCTGGGAGGTGTAGTCCTTGAATTCTACACTGAAAAAGGCCATGAGATAAATATTTAAATCCTTGTTTTCGTCTGAGATCCGTCCATGTTGGATGGAAGACATCAAACTTCTGCATTGTTTGATTTACTGTAACAAGATTACTCCATTTTGCAAGTTCATAATCTTTTCCTTTCGGAGTTTCTCCATTTGTATACAAATCTTTGTATCTAACTGGGGGTAAAGTTTGCTTTACAATAGCATTTTTTATTACTTTCCATTCTGAATCTCCAAATTTTAACCAATCCATTTGTGGTTTGTTTTCAAAATATTTGGCTTTAACATTTTCTCCAAATTTCTTTAATTGAAACATATTTATCTGTGCTCTACCTAATGGAGGATTAGGAGGTTGAAGCTGAGAAGAAGCGTTAGGAAATTTTGCTGAGGTTTGAAATTTGTCTGTCAAAGTTTGTATCTGAGTTTTGAGAGAACTTAACTGTTTCTCTCGAATTTTTGAGTTTAATTCCTGCCTTTGTTCAAGCATGGAGATTTTCTCATATATTTCTTTGAGTATAGTCATTTGACTATTTAAATTATTCTGAGTTTCTCTTTTGTTTTGTTCTACAAAAGATTTTATACTGTGAATGTTTGTTCCTAAAGAAGTACAAGCGTCTTCAATTAATCTACAATTTCTTTCGAAATAATCGAGATTAGTTTTGACTGCTTCAGCAATTGAATGGAGGTTTTGATCATTTTCAACGAACATTCTTAAATCTGAGAGTTGAATTGAAAGCTGACTAAGAACAGCTTCTTGTTCTGATATCAGAACTTTAGTATCAGCTAAGGTCTGAGTTAAGACTTCTTGTCTATGAAAAGTGTTATGTACCTGTGAGGCTAGGGAATTTAATCCTTTGCTTAAGCTTTGTTGGTATTCCGTAAAAACCTGAAAAAATCTTTCAAGTCCTTTTCTAAGGCTTTCATGATTTTGTCCTTTAATTTTTTCTGATTCAATTAATTCTTCTCTTAATTGAAGGATTCCTGAAGAAAGAAAGTTTTGGCTTTTGCCAATTAACTAAGTGAGTTTTAAAGCGTTCGCTTGTTCTAACTCATGTTTTTCAATTAAAAAGTTTTTTCCACTTTTTATAAAACTTTCTATTCTTTGAAGAAATTCAACTAGTGAAGGAGTTTTTACCTCCTTTGATGACACTGAGGTTTCATAAGGAATAATTTGCATAATAGACATAATTATGACTAGTTAAAATTTGAGCCTGTAGCTTTTCCAATAGCTACTATTTTTTCTGTCATGTGTTTTAATAACCGAAGGATCTCCTGAATATCTATAAAGATTTTTTCTTGAAATTCGTTTTCTTTTTGTATCTTAAAGTTTTCAAGATAATTCAAAATTTCTTGAGTATCTTCGAATATCTGTGTTTGGCAATTTTTTAAGTCTTGACTAGTTTCAAGTAAGGCTGTGAGAACTTCTACGAAGCTTGTAGGTAGTTGATTATTAACCTCACTGAGAAGCTTGTCTACAAGATCAAGCTGTAATTTGAGCTCATTAGCTCTATCTGTTTGAGAATTGCTTAGTTTTCCTAAGCTTTCAAGTGTCCACATAAGCATGTCGTTTGTGTGGTTTCCTAAAGCGACAAATTCGCTAAGGCTGGGATTAAGGCTAGAGATATGTTTGGCATGTGCATACTTGCTGTGTGGTTCCCAACAGTCTGAATTGGGTCGAAGTTCTTTGGGGAGAAGAACATAGTCTTTATTTCCGTATATCCAAGAATATATACAGCTAATTATGCTTTTTGGTGTTTTATCCATGAATAACGTACCTAATTACTGCACGGCCATAGTTATTTTCTGTGGCATGTGTTACTAGGCTGGAAAAGGCCTGGTTATACCTATCTTCAAAATTGTATATTGCTGAGAGAGTAGTTATTTGTGCAGTTTCTAGCACGTAGGATTCTACTGAGTGATTGACTGATCCATCTGAATGTAAGATGAACAAGTGTCTTGTTCGAAGAGCAGCTAACAAGGCGTCTGTTATCAGGCGTCTATTTCTGAGAATAATTTGAAAAAGGTCAAACCTTTCCTTTTTCTCAAAGAGCATATTTTCTAAAATAATGCGATGTCTGTTGCGTTTGGCTAAGGTTAGCAAACAGGCTACATTATCGCGCCAAAGCGTTGTTCTGGGTAAAGCCAAAGACCGTTCAAGGGCTGAAATACTTACAACTAAAAATCGCTCATAAAGAGCAAGGTTTTCCCATGTAAAATCGTCAAAAGAAGGAGGAGTTAGCGTTCCTGTTGAAGGAGCGTCTACACTGGGCCTATGGTAGGTAGGATTTCCAAAAGGAGTTGGATCTGTCTTTCTCTGCGAAATGCTGAGTCCACTCGTTGTCACTCATGGTGACGACTGTCAAAAAGCCAAGGAAGGTTATGGCTTTGATACCAAAAGAGGTTGTGTGTGGTTTTTTTTTTTTTTTTTGTAAAAAAAACTCAAAAACAAAGAAAACAAATCAAGCAGCAGAAGACGAAGCAAAGCAAAAGAGTGTGCAGCGGCTATATGTCAGGAAGAGAAAATGGAATAACCAGTTGGGTTAGCCATATGCAGATATGCTTAAAATCTTAATAATGTGGGTTAAGGTCCACCTATGCTTCCGGTTTGAAGATTGATTAAAGTTCGAAAAGTATTAAGCAAAAAACTGAGAGGTAAGTCATGCTCAGAAGAAAGATCAATCATGGACTCATCTTCAGACCGACTTGTATCAAGTCACCATGAATGGTATTTAGGACAATGGACAACACGCCGAAACGCCCACACTTGGCTAATGGCAACAGTCCTCAACGGTCCATACCAGGCTTAAAGGTCGTCACTATGGCCATCATAATCTCTTCGAGAGCCATCTATGAGAGATTTTTGGCATCCTGCGAGAAAATCACTTGTTTGCAAAAACGATCCAAATGCAATTATGGCTATTCACAAGTGGAGTATCTTGGTTGCATTGTCTCCAAAGACAGAGTAGTATCAGGTGATCCAAGAAGGGTACAATGCATGATAGATTGGTAGCGCCCCACTAATATAAAGGAACTACACGGGTTTCTCGGGCTAACTACATATTACAAGAAATTTTTTTAAGGATATGGACAAATGGTTGTTTCCTTAACTGCTCTCCTAAAGAAGGATGCTTTCCATTGGAATGAGACAGTTGCAGCTGCATTCAACTATTGAATAAAGCAATGACGACAAACCTAGTCTTAGCTCTTCAGGATTTCTCGAAGATGTTTGTGATTGAATGTGATACATCAGGTTAAGTGTCATGTCCTGAGACCCGGGGACATTAGAATATGAGATGTGACGTTGATGTATCTCACAATTACACTTTCTCCAAAATATGAGACAATTTAAAATTTTATAAGGATAACAGAATGAAGCATGATTTCATTAAAGTTACAAGGATTTGACTTACAATATGTTTTAAACATTAACTAGTACAAACTAAGTCACAAGGGCTGGTTTACAAAATACAATAAAGAAACTAAATTAAAAGTGTCTATTCTTTCAATGCACCTAAATACTATTAAGGATACAAACCTAAGTGCATTAACTCAGTTATCCTACAGTTCCCAAGGCAACTGCTTCATATACGCTCTAGACGTGTTGGTACCTGCTACCTACAAGCACAAAAGCTAGGTTAGATAGGAGTCTAGCAAGCAATAAATGCAAATGAAATGATACATAATACATACATATTAGCATGCAGGGGAAACATAATACAATAATGGCGAACACAATACCAAAATCAAATGGTATAATCAAACCTAAGATCCCATTGGAAGGACCATGTACCTCCAATGCTACAGACGAACAAGAAGCACAAGAATAGCCAAGCATCGAGTGTACTATAGTGCATTAATCACAGCTTCTAGCATGATTATATGCACGTCCAAAATAATAACCCTTTCAAAAACATGAACTCATATGCAAGAAATAATAGAAACGGACAAAGCTCGGTGTGAGTCACCTACGCTCGACAACAGTCAATGCCCGCAATGTTAAAAATCTCGGCAAAAGAACACCTACAACTCAATATCACTGATCCTATGACAAGTACAAAGATCTCGGCATTGGCATTCCTACAACTTGATACCAACTTTAGAGTATCCAGTACATGGTTATCCAATACGGTGTAAGTGAGGATAGTGTGCATGTCATGTACAATGCATCTGTAGTATCACATATGAACAATCAAGTGCAATCATGTCACAAGTGCCAGTGTGTGGACAGGGTTAACCGTAACGTAATACATCATATCCAAGGGTGGGTCCAAACGGCAAGTTGTAGTGTTGGGGTTTACGAGTCCTGATTATATTCCTTGTTCTGTGACATCTTACCAGTCTATCCACATTCTCATTCTTGGGTGCATCACAACTCCTTGTACGACTAGGGTTGGTTACAGGGTTCAGCGGTACTTAGAATGGTGCGATTATTATAGTCAATCCCTCTTAAGGCCTTCAATCATGGTTAAAGCGACAAGTTTTCCATCACAATCAGTCTCGGGTATTTGGGTATGAGTTTGGTATGAGAGTCAGTCTAACCAAGAGTTCAAGTCAAGCTATTAATTTACCTATAATGTGTAGGTTTGGCAAAGCTAGGCAAGGGTGGCAGTTAGACATCATTCGATCCAACCGAATGGGGTATAATGTTCTGAATATAATCGGGAGGTATTTTGCCTATAAATGGAGTCTCAAAATGGGTGGAAATGGTACCGTGGGGATTCGAAGAGCAAGGAAGGTCATTCACATTTAGGAGCACATACCGACCCAAGCACTCATAACCATAGATCCTATCATCCAAACGCAATAACAGTGATTGACCGTACGTCCTGCACCAAAGGATGATTTTATATTCCATCAATGGTTTTGGCATTAGTCGGGTAATATCCGAGGTGGAGACATGGTGAAACAAGATAATGGGTAGTCAATAATTCAGAACATGTCCAAGGAGACATTCGAGCTACCCTAATGTACTAGAAATAATACCATTCATTTTGAGGTAGATCTAAGGTCCTTAAGTCGCATTTTATGTGTTTTGTTACTCTGAGGATATTTCGAGCATGGAATCTTGGATCCGCTTACAATCGACATGGTACTATTTTGCATGTATCACGAGGTAAACCTCGAGCGATTGGTAAATCATACACGTCACTCCATCGTGGTCCAAGTTCAAGCTTTCAAACATGTAAATTAAAAAGGCAAAGTTGTGAGGGAATAGCCCATTCCCAAGTTCTGGGGTTAACCCCATTTCTTGAGGTTATTGGAGGAATGATAAGGTCGCTAGTGTCTTATTCGGCTTTTCAATAAAGTTTCAATGGCATTAAGTTTCGCCTTGACTTGCCACAAGGGTCTCTCGTCCTTTTGTCAATCACCCTAAGTTAGGCTTTCATATTATAGAATCCATGGTGACAATTCAGTAATATTTATAGGGATTTGGTGGGTAATCAAGTGGCCATTTGGTCTAGATTTTCAAACCCTCAGGGAAGGGGATAAGGGTACCAAATTAAGCCCCTAGTTTCACAATTTCCTTATGACTACAAGCATCCAAAAATGGGTACATGGTTTTTAAATATATAGAACTAATGTGATCAATGTGGACCCCAAGTGCAAGGTCTTGATAGAGTTTTATCCAGTGAATCGGAAATCGTATCCATAGGGAGCTAATATTAGCAGAAAACTTGTCCCAATTAAAAAACTAAAGATATCCTAATAAAATCTACAAAAATACACACTACTACTTCTGAAAATTAAATTTAAATTATAATTCGAAATCTGAAAAAATCAAAAATTAATCTAACCTAAAAATCTTAAACTAAAACAATTATAGAACTAGAAACTGTAAAACAATAAACTAGATCAAACCACCAATGTAAAGGAATAAATAATCATGCACTAAATAAAAAATCAGAAAGAAAACATTCACAAATAATGAAAAATAAAAAAATAAAAAGAGTTCTAGTTCCTTTTATTATTGGAAATTAAAACACTGTATTGGTAGAATTAATTAAAGTCTACAAAAATATCACACCAAGTGTGTGCTGTCAACACACACAAACACATGGTACCGATCCAAAGCAAAACACTTTGACCTCACTAATTGTGTATTTAAAATTAAAACGAACCAATACAATCAATAATACCCCAAAAATAATTAAAATTAGAAAAAGAAATCTATCCTCACCCTAGATCAAGACATAAAGAAATAGACAGGACTTCGCACACAATCCGGGCTTCAATCATCATGCATCACCAAGGAGGATTCGATGAAAGAAGGAAGATGGATGGAAGAGGATGATCACCAAAGTTGGCTGGCCATTCCACTCTTTGATTGGTGAAAGAAAGATGGAGAGAGATAGATGGAATAGGTGTTGGGCTTGAATTTCTCCCTCTATTTGTGATATATATAGATATACGAGAGAGAGATGATGGGGAGTGATCTGGGACATGGTGGTATATATTATGGGATCAAAACGTATAGGAGAGAGAGGGAGAAAAAATTGGCTTGGAAAAAGAGGAATGGAAAGTGGACTTGGAACTACAATATGAATGATGAGTTGGCATGATGGGTAGGCCATGTGAATACTATTTGACTTGGAATTGTAATAGAAAGAGAATTTGCAGGTGAGTTAGTGGGATGGTTTTGCACGTGAGATGAAGTCTTGGCCACTTGTACTTTCCCACAATAGTGCCATGCTTGAGACAACAACAGTGGAGAGTTGTACATGTTATTTTCTCCTCTTGCCCTTTTTTTTTTTTTTTTGCTTTCAACTTCACTTTCCAAATTTGAGAAATCTTTTCCTCTTTCTTCTCTTGCAAGGGATCTTCCACCTTAGACTTTTTAATTTCTCTTAAATATAAATTTCCAATTCCGATCTCAACTTCTTGCAATATCATGCAAAAATGTAGCGCGTGGGACGCCCTCCTTGACTTGACTTAGCTTCAAGTTTTGATTGTGGGACCTTCTCTCCAATTTTCCTACAAATAAAAGTGATTTTCAATTAATTTAAAAATTTTGAATAAAAATCGCAAACGCACTAATGCGAGCCCAATTTACATAAAATGATAGCATAAATCCACATCATTGATCATGATTTCTCTTTATTTAACTAATGATGATTAAATCATTTGTCATTGTTATGTAAAAATTTGAATTTGAAAATCCTTCTAAGAATGAAAATCTAAAAATGGAAAGTTTTATGATTTTATGGAAAATTAATGATTTTCAATGATTATTTGTAATAAAATTCTAAAATGAATTTTAAAATCATAAAAACATGAATTCAAACTAAATGAAGAGATTTCTAATGATTAAGTACTTAAAATTCCCAAAAATACAAATAAAATGATGCATTTTTAAGGAGTTATCACACCCCACAACCAGCATGTTGCTAGTCCCGAGCAAAATATGGGATCTAGAGTGAAAAAGTAAACTAAACTAACCTAAATGAGAAAAAATAAAATGCAGAAAATAAAAAGAAAAATGCCACTTTCGGTGGTACTCTTGACTGTATTTAGCGTATGCAGCAAGCCCTTAAACCCCTAGTTTCCTCCTAGTGGACGAGTTGTGCCTCGTGAGGGTTTGCAGTGAATATAACTACAAAATTCTTTTTTTTCTATTTTTTTGAAAATAAAAATAAAGGTAAACGAAATTCTCCAAAAGAAAATCCACTCATATCAGATATTTTTGAAATCTGAAACAATCAAAATTCTAAGCTTTTCAAGGTCAAGCTCGCAATTATATTTTCAAAAACTTTCTCAAATTCAAACCAAACTTGTGTACACGGTGAATAATGTATACATTAAAAACTTGTTTCAAATATTCCATGATAATGCTGAAAAATGGAACTTTTCCTTCAAGTTGTCCGATCCCCCGAAATTGAGCAAAAATAAATTTCCTCTCAAAGCTACTAAAATTGCTACCACATTATTGTTTACTTTAATAGGCCTCTTTTCTCTCATTGTCTTTTTCAACGCAAGGGTTCCCGAGTTCATATGATATAAGAAAAGTTATGATTCAAGGAACAAACCGGGTTTCCGTTCATTCTCGCACATACTCCCTTGCAAACTCTTGTAGATACTTTTCACTCACTCACTTTTTTCAACGTAGAAATATTCAAGTTCATATAATATAAGAAGAGTTGGGATCTAGGGAACAAACCTAGTCCTTATGCATTTCTGCACATATCCCTTGAAAATTTCTACAGACACTCATTGGGCTAAAATTCATCATCATTTTTTTTTCTTTTTAACAAATCATTTTGTGACTATGCAGTGTTTAGGTCCTTTAAACTTTCTAATTAACTAGTGTAGCAAGCGTTAGGCCAATGACTCCCAAACCAGATGGCTTTAGGGCACTAGATACGAAAATACCCCTATGGGCTTACTAGCTCAAGCTGAAAAGGCTACGAACCCAAACTAGTCACAAACTATATATATTTCTCTCTTTTTCTTTTTCTTTAATCAAAAGTAAATACTAGGTGATTTTTCTCATTTCACTCGAATTAATTCATTTTTGTTCTAGTATATACAATCCACCAAAAAAGAATTAGGAAACAAAAATATTTTACAAACTAAATCTCAAGTTCACATTGTATTCTCTCTAAAAATTCCAAAAACAGCATTAAAGTTTTCCATCCAAAATGTCGAAAAAATGTATACATGTGTGTACGTGAGAAACAAGTTTTGATAATTCTCCGATAGGTTTTCCTCCTTTAGAGTTAGCAAACTTTCTTTTTTACCTTCTTCTAAAAGTTTTAAAAATTCCAGATTCCTGTATATCTTCAAATCGCTTCAATTTCTTTCAAAATTTTCTTTTCTAAAAACTAAAAAAATTGAAAAATGCAATCGCACAAATTCCTAAAACTAAAAAAAATCCCAAAAATTCAAAAATTTCCTAAAAATCTATAAATAAAAAAAATGTAAAAAAAATTTGTCTAAAAGTGGACAAGTGTGCTTGTTTCTACCCCCAACCAAAGATGAACATCGTCCTTAATGTTATGTATGAAATGCAGCATGTAAATGAAAATGAAACATGAGGAAAGGAAATTATAAGAGGATAAGGGGGAAGAAGTACCTGAGTATAGAGCTTTCCACGCTCTGTCCATGGTTAGACAAAAGAAAAGCAAAAAGCAATAATATACATTTAATACAAAGAAAAGGGGGTCATTCTCAGATCCAGTGCCCATCATCCTGATATAAAGGATCAGTCAGAGGAAGCTCATCGTCCTCTGCTAGAACAGTCTCCAAGTCTTTGCCCATTTAGTTTAAAAGTTTAACCATTCTTTGGATCCAAAAGAGTTACCATTGCATAAGGGAAAACTTCTTGAACAAGATATGGCCTTGTCCAACAAAATCTTAACTTTCTAGGGAACAGGTGAAGTTTAGAATTATATAAGAGGACCTTTTGAGAAGGGTGAAAGGATTTTCTCAATATCTTGTTATCATGGAAAACCTTGGTCCTTTCTTTATAAATTTTAGAGTTCACATAGGCCTCGTTTATCAACTCTTTTAGTTCATTCAAATCCAATTTCCTTTTCTCCCCAGCCTTTTCTAAGTCAAAGTTTAGTTGCTTTATTGCCCAATATACTTTGTGTTGTAGTTCCATTGGAAGGTGGCAAGCTTTTCCATATACAAGTCAGTATGAAGACATGCCAACTGGAGTCTTATACATAGTACAATATGCCAAAATGCATCATTCAATCTCATAGACCAATCTTGTTTATTTGGCTACACAATTCTCTCCAATATTTTTTTTATTTCTCTATTCGAAACTTTGACCTAGCTACTAGTTTGTGGATGATAAGGAGTAGTTACTTTATTAGTAATTCCATATTGTTTGAATAATGCCTTAATAATATGATTACAAAAGTAGGTACCCCTGTCACTGTTGATGGTCCTAAGAGTTCCAAACCGAGAGAATATATGTCCCATTAGAAATTTTTTAATTGTTTTTGCATCATTTGTCTGGCATGGGATTGCGTCTATCCATTTGGATACATAATCAATTGCAACTAAAATTAATGAAAGCCATAGCTAAGGGGAAAAGGTCTTATGAAGTCTATCCCCCATATATCAAAAAGTTCCACAATTAAAATTGACTTTAATGGCATTATGTTTCTTTTGGAAATAGAACCCAAATTTTGACATTGCTTACAGGATTTACAATAATCAAGTGCATCTTTAAACAAGTTAGGCCAATAAAATCTAAATTGCAAGATCTTGTAAGCGGTCTTTTTAGTGGAAAAATGCCCCTTACATTCCATAAAATGATAGAAAGAGATGACACTGCTAATTTCATGGTCAGGCACACAGCGCCTAATGATTTGGTCTTGGTAATATTTAAATAAGTATGGATCATCCCAAAAAAATTGCTTGATTTTTGCAAAAAAATTTATATTTATCTTACTGTGTCCAATCTGTCGATAGTTTGTTTAAAGCAAGATAATTAGCAATGTCTGCATACCATGGGGATTAAGTATTGGTGAGGAGAAATAGTTGTTCATCAGGAAATTATCTTGAATTGGTAGAGACTCTAAATTTTCAGAAAGGACAAGCATTGATAGATGATCGGCTACTACATTTTCTACTTTTTTCTTGTCTTTGATTTCTATGTCAAATTCTTAGAGTAGAAGAATCCATCTGATCAGTTTGGGCTTAGTATCCTTCATAGAAAGAAGTTACTTTAGAGTAGAATGATCTGTAAAAATCAAAATTTTGGATCCAAGCAGGTAGGGACAAAATTTATCTAGTGTAAAGACAACTGCTAATAATTCCTTTTCAGTTGTAGAATAGTTTATCTGTATACTATTTAAAGTCCTGCTAGCATAATATATGACAAATGGTTTCTTATCCTTACATTGCTAAAGAACTGCCCCATCCATGTAATCACTAGCGTCACACATGATCTCAAGGGGCATGCTCCAATTCCGGGGTTGTATTGTTGGAGCAGATGTTAACATGTCTTTTAGCTTAGTAAAAGCTTCTTGGCATGCCTTGGTCCACTCAAATTCTGCTTCCTTTAATAAAAGATTACATAATGGTCTAGATATGATACTGAAGTCCTTTATGAACCTTCTATAAAATTCAGCATGCTCTAAGAAAGATCTCACATCCCGTACGATTTTTAGGGTGGGCAAATTGGCGATCAAATCTATTTTGGCCTTATCAACTTCTAATCCTTTAGATGACACAATGTGTCCAAGGACAATGTCCTGTCAAACCATGAAGTGACATTTCTCCCAATTAAAATCATGCTCTTTTCTTCACACTGAGAGAGGACTTTCTCTAAATTGCTCAAACACTTCTCAAATGAATCTCCCAAAAGTGAGAAATCATCCATGAATAACTCGAGAAAATGCTCCACCATATCACTAAAGATACTCAACATACATCTCTAAAAGGTAGCGGGAGCATTGCAGAACCCCAAAAGGCATCCTTTGATAAGTAAACTTACCAAAGGGGCATGTGAAAGTTGTTTTCTCTTGATCTTCCGAAGCTATTTATATTTGATTGTACTCGGAGTATCCATCTAAGAAACAATTAAATTCGTGATCGATGACCCTTTTTAAAATTTGGTCCAAGAAAAGCAAAGGAAAGTGATCCTTTCGTGTGATAGCATTAAGTTTCTTGTAGTCAATACAGACTTGCCAACCTGTGGGTACTCGAGTTGGAATGAGTTCGTTGTTTAAATTTCAGACTACAGTGACACTGGCTTTCTTTGGTACTACTTGGGTACGGTTGACCCATGGGCTATCCAAAATTAGATAAATGATACCCACATCCAGAAGTTTCAGCACTTCAGCCCTAACCACTTCTTGCATGGTTGGATTAAGCCTGCGTTGCATCTGTTTAGAGGGTTTTGCATTTTTCTTTAGATAAATATGATGAGTCACGAGGGAATTAATTCCTTTTATGTCAACCATGTTCCAAGCAATTGCACCTTTATGTTGTTTGAGCACATGAAGTAGTTTGACCTCCTGGTCTTTCTCGAGGTGCATAGAAATAACGACTGGAAATGTGTCATCATCCCCAAGGTATGCATACTTAAGATTTGGGGGCAAGGGTTTCAACTTAGGTTTGGGCGGCCTCACCTGAGAGGGAAGAATTGGTATACCAGTTGGTACAAGCTCTTCAAAAGAAGGTTTCTATGTGGCACTGATCATTTGAATAGTGTCATCTTTCATATCTTCAGGGTCAGCCATATCCTCACTTAATTTAATCAAATTGTATGAGTCGAGATGGACTGACTCTGGAAAGTCTCCACTACCAAGGTATTTATGAAATCAACCTCTTCATAGTCATCATTTTCATCCTGCGGTTGTTTGCACAAATCGTAGACTATTCAATAAGATACTTGTGACAAAAAAAAATATCAGATGAATGGAGAAGAAGCATTGTAGTACCTATATATAAGAATAAGAGAGATATACAAAATTATACTAACTATCGAGGGATTAAATTTATGAGTCATACTATGAAGTTATGGGAGAGAATAATGGAGCAAAAACTGAGAAAGAAGACCAAGATCTCTGAAAATCAATTTGGTTTTATGCTAGGGAGATCAACTATGGAAGCTATCTTTTCACTTAGGCAATTAATGGAAAAATATTGAGCAAAGAGGAAAAATCTACATATAGTCTTTATTGATTTGGAAAAAGTCGATGATAGGGTATTGAGGAATTTAATTTGGTGGGTTTTAAAGAAAAGGAATGTCCCCAGAGGTTACATTGAAAATTTTAAGGATATATATGAAGGAGCAGTAACAAATGTAAGAACCACATGTGAAGAAACAGGTGGATTTCCTGTGACTATCAGTTTACATCAGGGATCAACCTTAAGCCTTTATCTCTTTGTATTAATTATGGATGAGTTAACTATACATATTCAAGAAGAAGTACCATGGTGTATATTGTTTACAGATGATATAATATTGGTGGTTGAATCAAGAGATGGTGTAAATGCAAAGTTTGAGAGATGGTGAGGGGTACTAGAATCTAGAGGCTTTAAAATAAGTCGTACACAGACAAAATATATGGATTGCAACTTCAGTGGACATATACAAAGTGTTGAAACAATTATCAAAATTGAAACCCATGAGATACCACGTAGAGATTCTTTTCGGTACCTAGGCTCGATGATTAGTAAGGATTGGAAGATTGACGAAGATGTGGAGCATAGGATAAAAGCTGGATGACTGAAGTAGAAACTAGCTTCTGGAGTGCTTTGTGACAAACGAATGCCAACGAAATTAAATGGTAAATTTTACAGGACAGTAGTTAGACTAGCTATGACATATGGAGCAGAATGTTGGCCAATTAAGGCGACGCATATTCATAAGATGGATGTAGTAGAAATGAGAATGCTTAGGTGGATGTGTAATAAAATTAGAAAAGATAAAATTAGAAATGAGCGCTTTCGAGAGAATTTAGGGATAGCACAAATATGGGATAAGATTAGAGAAACCTGTTTAAGATGGTTTGGGCATGTTAAGCGTAGGTCAGTAATGGCACCGGTGAGAAGAAGTTTGGCTATACAGGTGGATGGCCCATCAAGAGGTAGGGGTAAGCCGAAGAAAACATTGATGGAAGTCATTAATTTAGATTTGAAGAAGTTTAACTTATCGAAGGATTTGATTAAAAAAAATAGAATGGAGAAACGGAATTCACGTAGCCGACCCCAATATGGTTGGGATAAGGCTTTGATGATGATATGATGATGATGATGATGATGGTTGTTTGCACAGATAAAAAACATTAAGTTCTAATGTCATGTTTCCAAAAGATAGCGTCATCTTTCCATTCTGGCAATTAATCAACGCATTTGATGTGGCTAAGATGGTCTCCCAAGAATTATCGAAATCTGAGCTTTGAGGTTTGCCACAGATTGAGGTCTAACACAATGAAATCCACTAAAAAGTAGAATTTGTCGACTTGCACAAGCACATCCTCTACTACCCCTCTTGGTCGTTTCACTAATCAATCGGCTAGCTAAAAGGTAACCCGAGTAGGTTTCAACTCATTTAGCCTGAGTTTTTCATAGATTGAGTAGGGTAGTAAGTTTACACTTGCCTCAAGATCAAGCAATGCTTGTTCAATTTGACAATTTTCAATAATGCATAAGATTGTGGAACATCCTAGATCACTATATTTAGGCGGAGTGTTCTGCTTCAAAATAGCACTTGCCTGATTAGTGAGAAAAGCTTTCTTTTGGACATGCATCTTACGCTTCATAGTGCATAACTCCTTGAAAAATTTTGCGTAAGATGGGACTTGCTTGATTGTGTCAAACAATATGATGTTAATTTGACTTCTTTAAGCACATCTAAGATCTCCTGATTTTGTGTGGATGACTTAGGCAGAGTTAAACAGTTTGGAAAAGGTGGCAATGGTTTGAACCCTGGAGGTACAGGGGTTTTCTCTTTTACAGGAATTGCAAGATTTCCTCTTTCCTTTTCCGGCTTTACTTTCTGATCTGTGGAAGCAGGTCATTTATCTTTTTTTAGGTTAGGTTTTTGAATTTCTTTACCACTTCATAGAGTGGTAACTACTTGAACATGCTCCTGGGGGTTTGAAGGTCCAGCATGATTGACTTCATACTGCCCTTTTGGATTTGGTTGAGGTTGAGTTGGAAAAACCCCCTTATTTTGAAATTGAACGAAAATTTTAATTTTATTCTTGAAGTCTTGCATCTCCTATTTTTGAGCCAAAAGAAATTTAACCAACATTTCTTCCAGAGGTTGAGTTTGATTATGAATAATAGGTGGTGACACTTGTTGTGCATTTTGATTAAATTGTCCCGAAGTACCATCATATTGGTTCATCCTTTTTGAGAGATTTGTCTCATTAGCAGTGGGTCCATTCCTTCAACTAAAATTGGGGTGATTTCACCAGTTAGGGTTGTACGTGTTACCTAAAGAGTTATTGAACGGGCGATTGTATGTGTTTATGACATTTACTTGCTCTAGAAATGCCACTTGAAATGCAAGGAGTGTAGGGCACTCCGTAGATGTGTGCAAATGCTACAAACAATTACAAGTTCCTTCTTTTCACAAATTTCAAGGACTCAACTTCTCTTGTTAGATAGGCAATTTTTGTTTGAAGATCATCATTCTCTTTAATTAAATATATCCCACCTCCTTTGGCCTGATTTGATTGCTTCACAGGTTCAATACCTTCAAAAGTGGTCCAATTCTGACCACTATTCACCAAAAATTGAAGCTATGTCCATGCCTCATTTGGATTTTTAGCTATGAACTCCTCATTGCACATCATCTCAACAAATTGCATGTCTCCGGAATTAGTCCATCATAATAGTGGCCAATTGTGTGATGTAGTTCGAATTCATGATGGGGCCATGCAAGGAGAAGTTCATTAAAATGTTCCCAACACCCATAGTGGGACTCTCTTTCTTTTTGTTTGAAAATCATTATGAGCCTTATCAAGGTGTTGCTTTTATGAGGTGGGAAGATTTTTTTAAGAATTCGCGAACCATGTCGGTCCATAAAGCAATTGAATTAGGCTATAGGGAGTGAAGCCATGCTTTTGCCTTATCTTTGAGGGACAATGGGAATAATCGACACTTTATAATGTCCTCCCTCACATTGTTGAAGTGATGTGTTGCACACAATTCTTCAAATTCCTTTATGTGTAAGTATGCGCTTTCCAATTCAATCCATGGAATTTAGGAAGAAGTTGGATGACCCCTAGCTTAATGTCAAATTGACCCACACTTGCGGGTATGGCCATACATGAAGGCTAGCCTGACGTGTTGGTTGGAGGTAATCACGTAAACTCTTAAGTGGTTGGTTCACCTCATTATTATTGGGATTGGGCCCATTTCCATTTCCATTCCTTGGTCCATCTCCATTGCCATTGGGATTTATCAATTGATCATTATTGTTATGACCATTATATGCATCCGCCATTATTTCCGAAGCACTGGGTGGACTCAGAGATCTAGATTGATCGTCAATTTCACATAACCTCTTGAATTTGGGTTTCTTACGCATTCAAGGATTGAATCAAGAGGGCAGATAAGGGTTTCCAATTTTTTTTATGGATTTTTTTTGAAATTAAAAAAAAAAGAAAACTAAAGTCCTAGGAAAACAAATTTCTAAATCTAAACCTACTGAATAAAAAAGGGTTCCAATAAAAGTTCTAAAACTTTTAGACATAAGCACTTTTCTTCGCTATTAAAGTCAAACCAGAATGGGCTTTTAACTTGCATTTGTAAGGAAAGTTTTAGAATTTTTTTGGAAACTTCTAAGACCTAAAATGTGATTAAAAATAGAATTTAAACTAATTAAAACAGAGTCTTAAACAGCAACAAAAGCAAACAATCTAAAATAGTTATAAAAAAGGACTTTTTTTTGTAAGCAGGTTTCTAAAAATTGTGAATTTTGAAAAATTCAGCAAATAAGAAATTTCAGATCTGAAACCACTAATTTTAATTAAGAAAATAGCAATAAAATTCTTAATTAAATGTCCATGGGCTGGTCATTCATTCCATGCATGTTACCCCTAGGCCAGTATGATGATTGAAAATTAAATCACACCCAAAAGCGGTAAATAAGGAAAGTTTAGAATGCTACTTTTGCGATAGCTCCCCGGCAACGGCGCCAAAAACTTGATAATGTGGACCCCAAGTGCAAGGTCTCGATCTAGTTTTACGTAGTGAGTCCAAGATCGTATCCACAGAGAGCTAATATTTGCAGAAAACTTGTCCTAATAAAAAAACTAAAGCTACCCTAATAAAATCTACAAAAATACACACTACTACTTCTAAAAATTAAATTTAAATTACAATTCCAAATCTGAAAAAATCAAAAATTAATCTAACCTAAAAATCTTAAACTAAAATAATCTTAGAACTAGAAACTGCAAAACAATAAACTAGATCAAACCACCAATGTAAAAGAATAAATAACCAAGCACTAAATTAAAAATCAGAAATAAAACATTTACAAATAATGGAAAATAAAAAAATAAAAAGAGTTCTAGCTCCTTTTATTATTGAAAATTAAAACATTGTATTAGCATAATTAATTAAAGTCCACAAAAATATCGCACCAAGTGTGTGTTGTCACCGCACACAAACACACGATGCCGATGCAAGGGGGAACACCTTGACTTCACTAATTGTGTATTTAAAATTAAAATGAACAAATACAACCAATAATACCCCAAAAATAATTAAAACTAGAAAAAGAAACCTATCCTTACCCTAGATTAAGACATAAAGAAGCAGACCAGACTTCGCTTGCAATTTGGGCTTCAATCTTCATGCATCACTAAGGAGGATTAGATGAAAGAAGGAAGATGGATGGAAAAGGATGATCACCAAAGGTGGCTGTCCATTCCACTTTTTGACTGGTGAAAGAGAGATGGAAAGAGATAGATTGAATGGGTGTTGGGCATGAATTTCTCCCTCTATTTGTGATATAAATAGATATATGAGAGAGAAAGATGAAGGGGAGTGATCTGGACATGGTGGTAGATATTTAAAGAACGGGGTTGAAATGTATAGGAGAGAGAGGGAGAAAAAAGTGGCATGGAAAAAGAGGAATGGAAAGTGGACTTGGAACTAAAATATAAATGATGAGTTGGCATGATGGGTGGGCCATGTGAATAGTATTTGACTTGGAATTATAATAGACGGAGAATTTGGAGGTGAGTTGGTGGGATGGTTTGCATGTGAGATTAAGTCTTGGCCACTTGTAGTTTCCAATAATAGTGCCATGCATGAGACAACAACAATGAAGAGTTGTACATGTTTTTTTCTCCTCTTGCCTTTCTTTTCCTTTTTTTTTTTTTTTTTGCTTTCAACTTCACTTTCCAAATTTGAGAAATCTTCTTCTCTTTCTTCTCTTGCAAGGGATCTTCTACCTTAGACTTTTTAATTTCTCTTAAATATAAATTTTCAATTCCGATCTCAACTTCTTACAACAGCATGCAACAATGTAGCCCATGGGACGCCCTCCTTGGTGTGACTTAGCTTCAAGTTTTGATTGTGGGACCTTCTCTCCAATTTACAATGTAGCGTGTGAGACGTCCTCCTTGGCGTGACTTAGCTTCAAGTTTTGATTGTGGGACCTTCTCTCCAACTTTCCTACAATTAAAGTTATTTCCAATTAATTTAATAATTTTGAATAAAAATTGTAAACGCACTAATGCGGCCCAATTTACTTAAAATGACAGCATAAATCCACATCATTAGTCATGATTCCTCTTTATTTAACTAATGATGATAAAAACATTTGTCATTTTTATGTAAAAATTTGAATTTGAAAAGCTTTCTAAAAATGGAAATCTAAGAATGGAAAGTTTTATGATTTTATGGAAAATTAATGATTTTCAATGATTTTTTGTAGGAAAATTCTAAAATGAATTTTAAAATCATAAAAACATGTATTCCAACTAAATGAAGAGATTTCTAATGAATAAGTCCTTAAAATTCCCGAAAATATACATAAAATGATGCTTTTTAATGACTTATCATAGTGTGTAGGTGACACTCTTTTAGAGTGTATAATGGTCCAAGTGGGACCCATTCGGGTGGGCCCAAAGCACACAAAGTGGCCAGCAAGTTTTCTCCAAGGAGGGGCCCCCCAGCTGCCCCAACTGGGCTCTCCACATAACTGTGCAGCCCCTTGTCCACTTGCTCAGTCACTGCATTGGAAACCCTACCCTACTTTCCTTATATATATATATATATATATGTAGGCATTTTGAAAGGGAGTTTTCCATGGAAAGTTCAAAACCTTAATCCCCTTCTTATCGTGACAAAATTCCTTCCCAAAACAACCATTAATTGAGCTATTAAAATGGGCATCAATTAAACATAAGACATGAGTATGTGATACTTAGAAATTGAAACAAAGTGTAACACTTAATTGCACATCTCATAAGCAAAACAAATCATAATTTAAAACCATTACGAGTGAGCTAAAACATGTGTTTAACACTAACACAAGCATAGAATAAAAAATAGATGTAAATGTAATTAGTCAAGCTTGTTGAAAAACCAAAATTAATCACTTGCCTCAACTTAACTATTTCAAAATCCAACTTCAAACACTTCAAGAGAGTGAGGATGCTTCCAATTCAAATAAACCCATGACTAAATAACCTAAAAAAATTCAAACCAATGCTAAGGTTAGTGAAACCAAGTAAAAATACAACAGAAGGAAGCCCTTGGGTTGCTAATCACTTGGCTTAAGTTAATGTTAAGGTTCCTTGCCTCTAATCAAACTTTCCAAAAGGGTTTGTTCATGAAAAGGAGTTGCCATCACTCTTTATGGCGAAAGAGGGATGACGAGAAATAAGAAGTGTAGAAAAGAGATGTAATAGAGAGCTTTACAATATCCAAGCTTCAATTCTCCACTTCAAGAGCATGGAGAAACTAGAGAAGGGAAGGGAGAGAGCTCCTCAGTTACTCTAGGATGAAGAAATGAATGTTAGAGTATGAGCTCGGCTTTATAAAGTTGAAAATAGGGTTCTCTTTTTATTACAACAATGTTAATCACTTAAGTCGTGCCCTAGCATGCCAAAATGACGGACTTTGGGACCTCCGTTCTCCATGGCACAGGGACAAAAGTTATTGGAAATTAAGTCTTCTTTTTAATGAACCAAGAATCAGAATTTTTGGAGGTCGTTTGGTCAAAGTCAACTTTTACAAAAAGGATAATTATGTCCTGAAACATTGAATTTAGGCAAAACGATGGATTTTCGTGCGTCCAATAGAGTCGAGGTAAACATGAAACTTCTAGGAAACGTAGAGACCTAACTACTGAATTCAATTTTAGAATTTTATGAAATTCCGACTGTGCTCCTAATTTCTCGAAATAAGCAAAAGGTCATTTTCAAGTAAGAATTCTATTAGAATTTCAACAAAACTCTATAAAACCACTCAAACGCTATTAAAAAAATATAAAAAAAACTCATTAACATATAAACATACTTAATTAGCTATTAATTCTAATTACTTAGCATTAAACTAGGTAATTAGGGATTAAGATCTTATATCCTCCCCACCCTTACACATTTGGTCCTCCAAATGTGACTAACCTAACCGTACCAAGGGAACGAGGAACTTGTCATAGACCAGGGGTCATTACGATCTCGTACTCAAAAAGTCACACGTCATACAAGGTTGTTAATAATCCTAACCAATAGAGTTATAGGGAAAAAAGTACCTTTGTCGTCCACTACAAACACATGGGGGTCATTTCGATCAATCTCACAAAACAAAATTCCTTTCCAAAACTACCATTAATTGAGCTATTAAAATGGCTATCAACTAAATATAAGGCATGACCGCATGATTCTTAGAAATTGACATAAAGAGAAACACTTAATTATCAATCTCATAAGCACAACAAATCATAATTTAAAACCATTACAAGTGAGCTAAAACAAAGGTTTAACACTAACATAAATATAGAGTAGAATATGCATTTCAATGTAATGAGTCAAGCATGTTGTAAAATCAAAATTAATCATTTTCTTTGGCTTAGCTAATTTAAAATCTAAGTTCAAACTCTTTAAGAGAGTGAGGATGCCTTCCAATTCACAAAAACGCAACCTACAAGCATAAATGACCTAGAAAATCAAAATCTATGCTAGAGTTGGTGAAACCAAGTAAAAATATAAGAAAAGGAAGCCCTTGGTCTACTACATTGGGCTACTAATCACTTGGCTTAAATTAATGTTAGGATTTCTCATCTCTAATCAAGCCTTCCAAAGGGATTTGGTTCATGAAAAGGGGTTGCCATAATTGTTTGTGGCGAAAAAGTATGAAGAGAAATAAAAAGTGTAGGGGCAAAGACATAATAGAGAGATTTTGCGAATCCAAGCTTCAATTCTCCACTTCAAGAGGATGGAGAAAAAACAGAGGGGAAGAGAGAGAGAGCTCCTTAGTTATTCTGGTATGAAGAAACAAACATTAGGGTACTGGCTTGGCTTTATAAAGGTGAAAATGGGGTTCCCTTTTATTACAACAATGTTGATCACTTAGGCCGTACCTTGGCATGCCGAAACGATTGACTTTGGGACCTCGGTTCTCTGTGGCACATGGAGAAAGGTTATTGGAAATTAAGTCTTCTATTCAATGAACTAAGAATCGGAATGTTTGGAGGTTGTTTGGTCGAAGTCGACTTTTACTGAAAGGACATCTTTGTCCCAAAACATCGAATTTGGGAAAACGGTGGGTTTTAATGCAGCGAATGGGTTTTTATGCGGCAAATGGACTCGAAGTACATGTAACAGTTGTGAGAAACATTGAGACCTAACTACTAAACTCAATCTCAGAATTTTATGAAATTCCAACAGTGCCCCTTATTTCCTCGAATTCCATAAAAGGTCGTTTTCAAGCTCGAATTTGATTTGAACTTCAATGAAACTCTATAGAACATCACATAACCACTCAAAATATATTAAAAAAAGATCAAAACTAACTAGCTTACATATAAATGTCCTTAATTAGTAGCTAATCCTAATTAATTTCTATTAAATAAGGTAGTTATGGATCGAGATTTTATATGAAACCATTGGAGCCGTATTAATGTAAGATCATGGCCCCATCACTTACATAATTAGGTTGCTACCGGCACGTGATAAAGGAGCTTATAGTTATGAAAAGGAAGTAATGGCTATCCTATATGTTTTGCAAAATGGATAGAGTATTAGGTGGGAAAAATATTTCAAATCTGAACTGAATCACAGTATAAAATATTTGGATGAGCAACAAGTTTCCACTCCTTTCCAATACAAATGTTATCTAAATTAATGAGGTTTAGCTTTGAAATTATTCATAAAGAGGGGATTGAAAATCGTGTGGCTGATGTTATCTCCTGCTATGCTAATCTCTATGTTATATCCATGCCTATTCATAAATGGGTAGAAGAGATTATTACGGAAGTGGCCAATAATCTCCATGCATTCGATATAATGGATGAAATAAAAGGTTGGCTCTTGTGCATATCCCAACTTTACTCTCCCAAATGAGCAATTATTATACAAGGGATGATGGGTATTGGCTCTTGATTTAAAGAGGAAGATGACCGTCTTATAATGGTTACATGACTCAAACGAAGAAGGACATGATGGGCATCTCAAGACTTATAGGTGTGTTTGATGAGATTTTTGGTGGAAGGAAATGAAGCGGGATATTAAATAACATATTGCAGCTTATGATATATGTCAATGAAACAAATCAGAGTTAGTGGACCCATCCATACTCCTAGAACCCCTTCTGATTCTATAAAAATATGGGCAAACATCACTATGGACTTCATTGATGGCCTTCCACCTTTAGAAGGTAAAATGGTGACACTTGTTATGGTAGATTGGCTTAGTAAATATGCCTGTTTCATTACTTTGTCTCATCCTTATTTAGTGAACCAAGTTGCTCTAGCCTTCATAGAAAATGTCTTCTAGTTACACGGAATGCCCTTTTCCACTGTCTGTGATAGAGATATAGTGTTTATAAGCTTATTCTGGAAGGAGCTCTTTCGATTAAAAGATATTGAACTATTGATGAGTTCGGCATACCATCCCATATTCGATGGCCATATAGAATGAATGAATTGTTGCAATATCAAAACGTATCTCCATTGATTTTCAAGCATACAACCAAAAGAATGGAAGCACTAATTAGCATGTGGAGAATGGAGTTACAATAACGTCTTTCATGTAGCTATCAAGATGACACCCTTCGAGGCTATTTACGGGTATTCTCCACCATTTATATAAATACCGTGAGGCATACAACTAATGCTGATCATATCAAACAAGAGCTACTTACAAGAGAATGCATCCTTCGTCAATTGTATGAAAGTCTGTCAGCTGCACAGGCTCGAATAAAAGCAGAAGGAGATAAATGACATACTAAATAGTCATTTAAGGTCGGTGACTTCATCTATTTACAACTGCAACCTTATCGTCAATCTTTACTTACCATATGTCACACTAATAAATTGGCTCCATGGTTTATCACATACTAAAGCACATTGGAGCCATGGTCTACAACCTAAAGCTGCTAGTGTCATGCTCCGAGATTGAGATTCTATGATTAGGGTGAACCTTAAGTTGAATCATGTGTCTCGTGTGATAATTCGTGTCATGCTAAGGCACATATGAACAATCGCAAGGGAATTCCCACAGGATTCACATGTGATGGATATCATGTACACACGTGAACATTTAAAACTTTTGCTGAAGTCTATGTAATTCACCTGTAATAATTATTAATCTATACATTTTTTAACCTAGGATATGGTATTAAGCAAAAATAAATGACCATTTAATTTCAATTGCAAAACAAAAGACATAACATTTACAACGGTCATTTATATGAACATGAGCTTGTATAGTTCTATTGTGACCAAAACACAAGTATTTATATGAACAATGTCCAAAAT
The DNA here is from genome assembly GCA_037013555.1 of Sextonia rubra. Taxonomy (NCBI): domain Eukaryota; kingdom Viridiplantae; phylum Streptophyta; class Magnoliopsida; order Laurales; family Lauraceae; genus Sextonia; species Sextonia rubra. Next base: position 18,590,035 of record JASUAD010000011.1, read on the forward strand.
AAAGGTACATCTCTATGCAATCCAATATACATGTGTCAATAACCATATACAATTCAAAAGACAAGATACATGTCCATCATCAATATGAAGCATAAATAATAAAATATGATGGCATGATGCAAAAACAATGCCAATACAAAGGCATGGCCTAACATGAACCTAAAAAGGAAACCTAAGCAATGCTCTACAAATGAGATGACTAGAACACGTCATTTGCAGTCCACTCCTCTAACCTTGGAGGAACTGTTGTGATCTCCTTCATGGTAACATCTATGGGTGAGCAGGTGTCTATACGTATAACACTAAAAGCAGTTGTAAATACGACGATTTAGCAAGAATAAGCAAAGATAAAAATAGAGCATGCTATATCAAATGAATAAAAGAAACATGTTGATTAAAAGAGAGAAATAAACATATATTAGACAAATTGTGCCTATCTAAGTAAGCATGAAACAAGAATCATAAATAATAAGTACTTATCATTTTAGTTGGCATACCACATCATTATATTCTGAAGACTGTTTAGTCACAATAGCGTGACCTAATTGGAAGAAAGCATTCATGTTAGGATATCACAAGAAAGCACGCCTTGCTACAAGAGGAGCACCGGTTAACTTCAAAACACCTAATTGTAGTAGGATCGATATACTAAACTCATACTTAACCCCGTCAAGCCTCATAGGGTAGAAGTTGAGTGGTGCTAACCAACACGAGTTAATGAATAACCCATGAGCATTTTTTACTTTCATTTATATTAGTCATAATAAATAGGTATAGTTTCTATTCGTATCACTTTACATTTGTAGTATTTGAATCAATAGCTGTATTAAGTGGATATATAAAATTGAGAAACTAAGCAAAAGATTGATTTGGACCATTGTTCAAATGCATATCTTGTAAGAACATGAATAAATCAAGCAGAGGCATGGCTTTGACTTTAATAATATGCATACAATAAGATCATTGTGGAATCAAGAATATTTACTAGCGAACTTTAGATTATGATAACGCACTGTCCCAAACCATCCAATAAGATGTAATCATAAGGTATCCAATGTCAATGTCATATCGTAGTTTTGATGATACATTGTGTATGAAATAGACATCAAACTTTGTATGCAAACACCCATGGCATGGCATTGGTACCTTTATGGGAGATCTAATGGGTATTTATGAGCTCAACACATCCCATATGTGTTTTAATTACAATTGGAGCATGTGTAAAGGTAGTGGGTTACATCGTGAAGGTCCCCACTCAATCCATCTAACCACCTAAAAATCCTAATGGGCTCGGTGGACTCCACGATTAACTCCGGGTCCAACGTGGAAAGGCTTGGTCAACCCTGCTTCTCGTGGTCGATCCTCGAAGTTGTGATCAGGTGGGGCTCTCGGTCGTCCCTGGTCCACCATAGTTGACTAAGACACCATGGTTTCAGGTTACAGAACTGAAATCATTTTTGTAAATTGGGTCATTTCAGTTGGGATAGGCTCCCATCTCCAGACCTGATATGCACATGCAAGTATGACCTTTTAAACACACCCAAATCATGTCAATTAAACCATTCATTCAAGTAGCATCATTATTAAACATGTTTTGGAGAAATCGAGTTGAAACCATATCATAGATCAATATACATGTGAAGCAATGGAATCCAACTTATTTGTAGAGTATAATCACTTATACTTGCCTCAATTTAGTGCTTGAGCTAAATTCACTCTCCTTAGCCCACCAAATGCAAGAATTCTCAAGTTTATGGAACCCTACAGCTGAGAATGCAAAAAATGGTGATGAGATAGGTTGCATGGAGTAGCTTAGGATTCCTTTAACCCAAATGGAAGCCAGGAATTGGGAGAAGAGAAGAGAGTAGTCCAGCTGTCGAGAAGAAGAGAAGAGACTGGAAATGAAGGAGGATAATGGGCATGGCTGTTTTCTGTGGGTAGTTTTTGGGCCAAATGGGTCATAAACAGGTCAAGTCGGGTCCAAATCAATTTGGACAAAAAAGAAGATTATTACCCATGCTAAAATGAAAATGATGAAACCAAATTTATGCCTAAATGATGTGTCTAATGAATGCATGACCCATGACACCAAATTAGCAAAATGGTCATGTTCTACCTAGTTTTGGTCAAACCCACCAAAACTACCTATCCATGACCCAATTAAATTCAAACAAGATAAGTTAAAACTGAAGCAAGTCTAATTAACATAAACCATCTTAATTAATACTAAATACTATTAATCTAGACCAAGACCTTACAACTAGCTTCATCAAACTAAATGCCCTGTTCAAGCCAAGGAACTGGCTCTGAAGAGTCCTGACAAGTGATGATCGAGACGAGATTCGGCATTTTTGAACCAGGAAACACTCAATTTCCATTTGGATTATAGGTGTAACCAACCCATAATTAAAGATAAGGCAGAAAGAAATACTAGAAAAAGAGCCCCAATATAAAGATCTTTATTGGTGCATAAGCCGATTGTGTGCCACAACTGAAAAAACTGAATTAAGTGAATGACCCGGTATTTCATATTTCTTGCTTCAAAAAGATTTTGGAAATCCAGCAGTTCAAATCTACCCGTTTACAAAGATATATGGTTAGCTGATTTAATACCGGAAGCATTCCTGAATAGACGACTCAAAAAGAGGCTTAATCAAGCTACAGCTGAGGTTCTTATTAAATGGGCCAATTTACCGAAAGAAGATATAACCTTGGAGTTATGGTCAATGATTTAGGAGTGATTTCCAGATTTCAAACCTTGACGACGAGGTTGTTTTCCAACGGGGTGGATTGTTACAACCCCTTCAATTTCTTGCATGCCACATGGTATTTCCTTTTAATATGTAATTAGATTAGGATTGCTACATTTTCTAAATTTCTGCAATTAGTATTTCTATAGTTTCTATTTCTCTACCAATGCAGCCCTTATAAGAGGCTCTTAGGACTTGTTATTGCATTCAATAATCAATGAATCTAATTACACAACAACTAAAATAAGCTTTTGTGGGACAACTCTTGTGGCGATTTCTGAGAATTACTGGATTAAGTGACTAAAAGTGTTGGCTCTAAGAAAGTGCTAGCATAATACAATCTTGTGTAGAGGGCAAATAGTGGACCCATTATTTGAGGGAGTAAAATACTAGACGACGTCGTTTTGATTTAGTGCCAGATTTTTACACACGTTTGGTGCTTCTCAATCGTTTTAAGACTCCAAAAGTTAAGCACAAAATCTTTGTTTCTCTCTATTGCAAGAATCAAGCGATTGAAGCCTTCTCGACTCTTGAGTTTCAAGGCATCCAAAGCTTGAATGGCGGCGTCGATTTCTAGCATGGCAGTGAATTGGGAAGGTCATTCTTTCGCGATTTAATCTGAACGGTGATTCCCAGTTGTGGACTTCAGTCCTTTTCCATTTGGGGTTCCAAAAGATTTGATTTTTCCAGGTGGGGTTTTCCATTTTCCCCTTCAAGGCATGGATTTCAACAATTTTCTATCTGGGGTTTTAAAAGAATTGATTTTTACATATGGCTTGTTGTTCTTCTTCTTCTTGTTTTTCTTTCATCTAGCATTCTATATTGATTTTGAGTGTTTTGTTTTTCCATTTGTTTTTTTTGAAGTGTTTCTTGTGTGGGTTTAGTTTTTGACTTTTTACATCTTTTGGTTCTCATCTGTGATCTGTGTAGCTCTACTGTTATATGTATTGTCCTCTTGATTTTGTTTTCTTTTCATTGATATGGGTTTGTTTTTTGGGCAACATTGGATCAAAGATGAGAAATACAGTACAAGGGTGAAGGATGAAGAGGGGTTTCCTAGCTTTGCTCTGGTTAATAAGGCCACTGGTCAGGCCATCAAGCACTCCATTGGAGCCACCCGTCCAGTAAGTTCGTTCAATTTCATACATAAAGATCTCATTTTTTTTTTAATTTTAAATGTTGGAGAAGTTCAGAAGAAAATTGTTAAGTCTCTTGCCTACTGATGCAGTTTAGGCCCCACAAGCAGCCCTTCTTCAAATTAGATTCGGATTATATTATTTTTATTAGTAGATTTATAATTAAATTGTTATTAGAAAAGTTTCTATTACTAGTGTAGGGTTTTCTTAAACATTAAGTTTGCTTTTATTATATATATATATGGCATTGTAGAGAAGTGATTCTTAAATTTGGTTGATTAATAGAATTGGGTTTCACCCTTGAGAGGTACGTCCTCATGTGTGTTGAAGTCTTTTTGACAATTCGAAGTGTCTTAGACACATACTTCGGCACCTCTACGCAAGCCCTAACCCTAGGGCCTGCATCACTTACATTTTTTTTAGTTCTCCAACCTTATTCTTGGGGCTGATTTAGAGTAAGATGAAGATGCATTTGTGTTTACAGTTGTTGGAATTAATGGTTTTTCCGTCTTTTGCTTTTCTTTGGATACCAGTAATGGGTTTGGAATTTTCTTTGGATACTATTAATGCTTTTCTTCGTCTTGTTGTTGTGAGCTAAATGTATCGATGCTCTTCTTATTTTGCTGTTTCTTTCTTTCTGATCTTGGATCTTGTGGTCTTAGTGACTAATTCGATTCTTAGGGATTGGGTTACACGTGTTTTTCATGTCTAGTAAAAGAAAAACAGTTTTGAAAAAAATGAAAGCGCCTAGGGTTGGGAAATTTGGGGTGCAAATTTGGGGCGTAAATCCTTGTTTTGATTTTTCTCGTTACTTTTCTTGTATGTATCTTCTTTTAGGCTTTGATCTCCTGCATCAAATATTGTTTGATATTTCCTCCTAGTGCTACATATTGATCTCTAATGAATTTTTCCTACTTTGTACTGTGTAGTAGAAATCCTTTTTTTAACTCCTTATGCAAATCCATTTAATGTGGCTCTTTTACTTCTTTCTTAAAAAAAAAGAAAAGAAAAAAGATTAGGCTGATCTATTCTTATCATACAGGTATCAGCATCAACAGGATAAAAATTCAAAACATGTTCTTGCATGTCCATCTAGTTTGATGTAAATTCGGTATAATGATAGTATGTGTTGTCATCATCATCATCAAAGCCTTATCCAAACCATGTTAGGGTCGGCTACATGAATTCTATTTCTCCATTCTGAAATTCATGTTTGGGTTGTGACAAAGTTTTATGCTAGCTGTCACCTACCTAACGCAACCCTCCTCCTTTATCCGAGCTTGGGACTGGCATCAAAAATTGGCGGAGTTAATGATAGTATGTGTTGTAAAAAAAAATATATAGATGGCAAGGTTATTATTTTTTTCAGAAGTGATATTGTGAGTTACTCATACTATAGTGATAGAAATCAATGCGGTCGTATTCTTGGTTATTTTCGGTACCACAGTATGGTTTGGAAATTTGGGGTGCAAATTGAACACTAGAAGGGAAAAAAAGGGAAAAAACAGATTCCATATTGGATTTTTCTAACTATATGTTCCTCTTTTGTTTGTTTAATGGGAATTTAAAATATAATGCATTTAAATAGTAAAATTTACTTTAGAGGTGAATTAAGAGAAACTATAAAATGGGTATAGACCAAATTGGGTATATTTGGAGGGAAACAAGAGTTGGGTAAAGTTAAGCATGCATTCTCATTTTTATATGAACATGGTAGTTAGATATATGTGTGTTGTGAATGTTTGCATTTTTATATTGGCCTAGTAGTTAGATATATGTTTGCTCATCAGGAATCATTATGGATAGGAGTTGGATATATCAATCTTGAGCAACCTTGGCATATATAAATGGAGTAAATGAGTTCTTAATTTTGATTTTGCCAATGCAAGTAACTGTGGAAAGATTACATGTCCATGTGAAAAGTGTGGGAATGGTAGGTGGTAACATAAGAAGAGGCAAAAGATCATCTATATTGAGAAGCATTTATTCCAGAAAACACAAAGTAGACACATCATGAGGAAGCTTCATCATCTACAACAACTATTGCAACTACTGTCACATCCCGTGCCCAAGAATTCGGATATTGGGATTAAACCTAAAATAGTAACACACGTACTCTTGTGTAATACACACCTGGACCCAAGTCTAAGTATAATCACACAAGGGAAAGTCACACGTGTAACTGCTATTAGTGTAAATTTATCCAAGCATTCATACGAGGAAGCTGTCAGTATCATTCATAAAAACGAAAGGACATACAACAACTGGAACACATCTATATGTACTAGAGTGAAAAGAAAATGAGTCTTTACGAAAGGGAAGAAAGTTTCTGAAAGATCTAAGTTTTATATAGTGTACAAAATACATGGAGTTATGGCCCATATATAACAAAATGGAACTAATACAACCACAACCCAAAATAAGGCCTATACTAGCCCAAGCCGCACTCCGAGTTAAATCGGTCAGCGATGATCTGCTATCTACTCGTCTAATTCTGAGGACACCTCGGAGATCTCCTCCGAAGTCTCATCGACCTTTGGGGATCAGAAGAGGGACCTGAGCCTGCAACACTAATGGACAACGAGTGAATAAGATTATTTAGCAAAGCATAAGTAAAATTAAGATAATACGCGTTGTATTTGCAATAATCATTAACAAGTGATCATATATAGATTTTCAATTTAATATACTAGGTATGTTGTGCATTTGAATAGAGCATACTATAAGATTCAATTAACAGAAATACTTTACTATGTGGCTATTATATTTGCCATATCCTCCCTCTAGGGATTTATGCGTTAAGAACACCATCGACTAGGCCAAGGTATGAATAGGTCTCCCGTACATGAAGTCTGGAAGCTCCAAGAAAGAGCACTGTAGCAGCATAATTCATGTTATACCAAAGTCAATCCCGTCGGATATCATAAGGCTGAGCCTGAGTAGAGCCAGACCAATTCGATTTATTCAATTGAATTTTGAAATATGTGGGCAATTCATTCATTGAATATACGTTCAAGTCATTCGTACAATTCATTCATACTCAATTCAGAACAATATCAATACCAAATATTTCTCAAACAAAATAACTCAATTAGAATCAACTTGTACATGATTATTGCCAGTCAAAATTAGTAATGGAATAAAAGAAGGCAATAACAATAACCCAATATGCTATGTAATTCGATTTAATAAAATCAAGGCAGTTTTACAAACCCACCTTAATCTTGTTGTCTATTGTTTCTAACCGTGCATGATGATGTAGTTTGAAGTTATTCAATATATAGTTGTCTTTCTTTTGGTGTTACATTGTATCGTGAATGTATATCGAAGTCCCCTAAACCAATACCCATGGGGAGGTGCTTAGCGAATGAACGATACCATATGAATGAATCTCAGCCTTCAAAACTCTTAATAATGCTTAGTTATTCCTTTGGGCCAGTTAATGGGGTATAGGGGCCCAAAAACTAGGGCCCTACAAGGTCTCCCAATAGTATCTACTTAATTCCTAATTCTCAGTGGCCTTACGGCTTAGCCGTGAGTGACTTACGGCTTAGCCTTGAAATGCACTATGACTAAGCCATAGTTGCCCAAAATCTTTCCCACATTCACGGTTAAACCGTGGTTTGTCTTATGGTTTAGCCGTATTTATTTTATAGTTGAGCCACGATTTAGCTACGGCTTAGCCGTAACACATTACATGGCTTAGTCGTGGCTAAACCGTAGGAGGTTTTCGATTTTTCATACTCTCTAGAAGTTGAGCAGTAGAAGACATATGGCTTAGCAGTAGAATAGAGGTTCATTTAAGGGTTGTAAAAATGCATTTAAATTGAGAGATTTGCAAAAATCATAAGAATCATGTTATACCAACATGCATTCACCCAAAATTTGCTTATATTTGCCTCAGATTAAGCTTTTCAAACTACTAATCCTTCTTTTTGGGTTAACTTGAGTGAAATCACCTAATTCTTGAACCTAAATGCAATGCATGCAAGAAATGAAGGAAGTGAGTGTGTGTATTAGAATGAGAGTCTCTTTGACTCAAAAGAGCTAAAATAGGAAATGCTCTTACCTTAAACCACACTAAAGAGATGGACTGATGGAATGGGTGCTTACAAACTCACATGCAAGATTGATCTTGTTCTCCTTGATGTAGAAAAAGAAAAGGGAATAGAAGGAGGAGAGAACATTGGAAAGAACAATCGAAACAAGTGGCCACTGAATTGAAATATATATATATATATAGAACTTTCAGTTTATAATAAAGTCTAATTTCCTATAGGTAATTTCAGTTTGAGTCAAATGAGTGTCCAACTAATTCAAACGACCTCGTTTGTGTTCGAGTCAAGTACAAAAGGTAATGATCTCGACGAGACACATGTGATGATGCCAATATGTTGCATGAATGACGTAAACTTACAAAATCTAAAATTACGAAATGGGGTTCGTATCTACCAAATCCAGGTTAAACTCAACCAAATTACCTATCTATGACCCTAAACATGACTCATTAAGACAAAACATCCTTAACTGGGCTAATTTTATAATCATTGGCTAAGAACTTACTTAGTTAATCGCTAAACGTGCTTAATTGAGGATGGAGTGTTACAACTACTGCAACTTCCATTTGTGTAGACAATGACTTGCATATGCATGATGACATGCAAGGATTATTACATGACAGATTTGGAATCTCAAATGGAAATGTTGATGTCGGTGATGTATCAGATGATGTAGGGGGACCTAATAAAGATGTTAAAACTTTTTATAAGTTGTTGAAGGATTCTGAACAGAAGTTATATCCAAGGTGTAAAACATTTTCAAAACTTCCATTCCTTCTTCAGCTATTTCGTAGTAAGTGTCTGGGTAAAATGATTAACAAGTCATTTACCATGATGCTTGAGTTGTTGAATGAGGCACTTCCAGATGGTGAAATATTGTCAAAGTTGTATTATGAATTGAATAAAGTGTAGGGGCATTAGGAATCACCTACAACAAGATTCATGCTTTCCCTATTGATTGCATGTTATATGGGAAAGAGCATGCTGAAGACACTGAATGTCATGTTTGTCATTCATCTAGGTACAAGGTTGAAAACCATCAAGAAGGTAAAGCCCCTTCATCGAGAAAGGGAAAGAAAATCCCAACAAAAGTTCTACGCCATTTTCCATTGAAACGTAGGTTGCAAAGGTTATTCATGTTGTCTAAGACTACATCATTTATGAGGTGGCATAAAGAGGATCGCACTAAAGATGGTTGTATGAGGCATCCTGCCTATTCCCTGCTTGGTAGACTTTTGACCTTCAACATAAGGAATTTACTAAAGATCCTCATAATGTTAGACTTGGATTAACCAACGATGGATTTTGAATTATGAGTGCTTCTTATAATACATGGCCTGTCATCTTCATGCCGTACACCTTGCCACCTTGGATGCATATGAAAAAACCCTATTTCAAATTGTCATTGCTTATACCTGACCCTTCTGCACGTAGAAATAACATTAATACATATTTGTAACCTTTAATAGACGAGCTAAAGGAATTATGAGAGGATGGAATAGACACATATGATGCTTCAACCAATCAGAATTTTAATATGTGAGTAGCATTGTGGACTATTAGTGATTTTCTAGCATATATGAACTTGTTAGGATGGAGCACTAAGGGACCATTTGCATGTCCATCATGTCATGAGGACACATGCTCTTATCGTTTGATAAGTAGTAGTAAGTACGTCTACATGGGTCATCGGCGATTCTTGGACAAAAATCATGTGTTTCAAAAAGATAGAAGATCTTTCAATGGGAGAGAAGAATAAAGAAGGCACCCCCTCGCTTAAATGGATCTATGGTGCTAGATGAGTTGGGGGCTTTCTATATAAATTTGGAAAATTAGTCAATGATAATCCGAAGTAGCTATTTAGTTGAAAGAAGCGTAGCATACTTTTTGAATTACCATGCTAGAAAGATAATTTATTGCGTCATAATCTTTGTAAGGTCCCGAATCCCATTAATCTTGATTTACGTTAATTAATCTCATTCTATAGTAATTAAACTCGATTAAGACTAATTCAATCCAATAATTAGCGGGGTTGGGCCTCGAATAGGGAGTTGGGCGGAGTTCGGCCCCACTTCAGTAGTTAAGGGCCTTTTCGTAATTTATCCTGGCACCTCTTGGACACCCCGTCCTTTTCCTTAAGTGTAACTTTACGCGTGGATCATCTTTCCTGTTGGGTTCGACTTGATCCGGACTTATCTTGGCTCAATTGAGGTGCATTTGACTTAAACTGGAATTCCTAAAAAAAGGATGGACTTGCCTGTAATTTCAGGGAAAGTTATGTTTAAAAAGAAAAACTCAACGTACCTTCTCCTCCTTCTCTCGTGTAACTGTTGGAGCCCTCCTTTCTGCTGGGTTTCTCCTCCTCTTCTTCGTGCAATCGAGGTGCCCGGGAGTGTGCATGCATAGAGAGTGGCCTCCTACGACCTTCTTCTTCCTTGATCTCCCTTTTCTTTACACTTTCTGTCCAAACTACAGCAATATAAGAGAACCCATTTCATCCAGAGACTTTCCCTGAGCACCCACCTAGATAAGGGGTTTGAGAGGGTTAATACAATTGGAAAAGGCAAGTATTGAGCTATATGTATTGCATGCATGATTAAGTAAGGATATCTACTTGCATTTCCCAAATTTTCATCCATTTCCTTTCCTTTCATTGTTTTTAATTGATGTGAATGTAGTTAGAATGATAAAGATGGGAATGGAGGTTGTGGGAGTACAGAACACCTTGATTGGATGCTATTAGTAAGCCATAAAACCCCCTCCCAGTATAGGTTCTGTACTGATTGAAATCGGAATTGAGCTACAGAATTGTATTCGGGTTTCTGAAGCTTACAGTGAAGCTACGGCTAAGCCGTAAGCATCTACGACTCAAAGTCTAGAGAGCATCAAAACGTGATTTTATACTATGGCTCATCTACGGCTACGCCGTGGATTTCACTATGGTTACGCCGTACCCAGCCCGTACCCTAGCCGTAGGTCTTCCTACGGCGAGCTTTCCAGAGAGCTCATGAAACCCAGTTTCTTCTACGGCTTGCACACGGCTGCACCGCGGAATACAGTACGGCTAAGCCGTAACCTTCCCGTACCCTAGCTGTAGGCTTAGCATGGCTAAGCCGTAGGCCAACATACGGTTGGGCCGTAATTGCGCATGAAAAACTCGGAAGAATCTAACCCACTCGGCTAAGCCATAGCCTTGCATACGGCTAAGCCGTAAGAACCCAGCAAAAAGGTATGTTAGGGACTCTCAATGATGTTGTAGGGCCTTAGTATTGGGGAGAAAGAATGATTCCCGGAGGGTCTCCCAATGGCAAGTCATGGATGTTGGCATAAGAAGGGTGTCCCGTATGCACAAGGCAATACCCAGACGCGGTAACACAACGTCTTATGTGTACATCGTGTTGAATGCCCTTGGGGACTGTAGGTTACTTATTTGAAGTGAAGGTAGTAATTCCTTAGACTCACTGAAGCTGAATGCATCCATATTGTTATGATATACCACCTTCAACATGAATTTCTTCTTTTAGTAAAACCCTGAGGCAAATTCAGACCTGAGCTTCTAATGAGTGAGTGTCTGACAAGCCAGAGCTTCCAATGAGTACGAGTTTGTTAGCGAGGGGTATGATATGACTGATAAGATTGGATATGAGTCGGCACCACTCAGCTTATGCCCTTTTGGGTATATGTTATGTATGTCACCATTGCAATAGGTTTACGGAGGAGTAGTCGGCGCTCCTTGGGAAGCTAGCCCGATCCCCTAGCGACCCATACGATATGTGTATGCTCTCTTCTTGGGAGAATAGAGCGTCGTGGTTGTCAATCAGTATGTATGACATTTAAGTTGTAATTTCTCACTTATGCATCATGTCCATTGATTATTCTTATTCATATATTATGTTATACCTATTTCATATGCCTCAGTATTTGCTTAACCGTCTTGTTAACAGTGTTACTCTTGGTATTGCAGGCCCAGCGACCGGTCCCAATGCGGACACTGACGCGCACTCGGAGGGTACCCCAACGGTACCTCGGGTTGTAGATGAGTGGAAAGATGGCGACGTCTTTTACTAGCCATCCCACGAAGCGCGACTATATTCAGGAGATATCATTTCTATGTTTGTGGCCCCTTTTTGTCTCGAACACTTAAACAGTCTTCTTGGGAATGTATTGGAAGACTTCAACACTATCATATGTATATATAGATATGTTTACTTTTGAAAGTTAACAGACTATGAACTCGTGTGCTCTTGATAATTACAGAGTATTTTACAGGATTTCGTTTATGATAAATTACATTTGTACGTGTGACAGCATACCTCACACGTTCCTGTGGAATCTCCCTTGTAGGAATTCGTGCATAATTCTTCATGGCACGGATTTCTACGGGATTACGTATGCATGCCCTAGGGCCAACTCAAATCCCCAATTCCTGGGATCGGGGCATGACATACATAAGTAATGGTATCAAAGCCGCACCAAGAAGTCACTTAAAAGACTTAGCAACATTAGGGAGTGTGGTGAGGTTTCGATAGGTCCGTTTGGGTGGATTTCTATTATAATGATAACTTATGGTATGACTGTGGTACGTATGAATGTACATATATATATGATATACATCTGAATAATCACCGTGGTGATTGCAGAACCATGGCATCTGGGTCCGGCACGAACAACAGCTTAGGTGACAATGATCGCAACGATTTTGAATTAGAAGGTGCGGACCCTCCACTGCCACGTCCTTCGCATCTCACATACAACATAGAGGAGCGGTTTATGATGATGATGCACCAGTTAGCCGCTAGCAATGCTAACTAGGCTGCGATGCAATTACAATTGGCCGCCTTGATAAACCGACAAGATCAGCCAGGGGATCCCAACTCCTTGTATGAGAAGTTTCGTAAGAGGGGAGCAACCGAATTTACCGGACATGAGGATCCATTACAAGCAAATGAATGGTTTGTCCACACAGAGAACGTTTTTGATACATTAACTTGCACATCCAGACAGCAAGTGGTCCTTGCGGCATCCATGTTCAGGGACATCGCGGATAGGTGGTGGAAGAGTATCCAGGACCACATGGGGGCCATGCCTGATGCTACGGTTTGGGAAGCCTTTAAGAGGCAATTCAGGAAAAAGTTCATCCCTGACCACGTGACTCGCAAAAAGAAGGCAGAGTTCCTTACCTTGCAGCAGAACCTCATGACCGTTGCAGAATACGTGCATGTATTTAGCCAGCCATTTCGGTTTGCTCTAGACTTGATTGACACTGAGGAGAAGAGAGTGGAAAGATTTCTAGAAGGGTTGAGGCCTGCTATTAAGGGACATGCCACTGCTTTTCAGTGTCCCATTCAGTATGATGATGTGGTAGCCAGGGCTTATGCAGCTGAGGAAATTGAGAAGAGCCTATTCTTGGGGGAGTCTAAGAAGAGTGTCCCGTCTTCTGGGAAAGGTCAGCAGTATTCTAAGAAACATAAGGGAGTTGCTATTGACACATCACGACCAATCTGCGGTACATGTGGAAAGGGTCACGAGATTAGCAAATGTTGGAGGTCCATGGGAGCCTGTTTTGGCTGTGGCTCCATGGACCATCGCTTGTCCGAGTGCCCGAGAAGGAAGGAGTTTAGCCGAGACTCGCAGCAGCAATATTAGCAGCCTTCTAAGGCGCCACCTCCTGTGCCTAACCGACAGCATCAGCCAGTGAGACAAGGCCAAGGGCAGACACGGCAAGGCCAGGGACAGCAGAGACAAGGACGGCAACACAGACCCCAAAGGCAAGGTCGTGCTTACGCTTTGACACAGGAAGAAGCAGAAGCGGCGGAACACGTGGTTGTAGGTAAGGTTTCTGTTTGTGGCATTGAAGCTAAAGTATTGTTTGATTCAGGATCTTCACACTCCTTCATCTCACATCGATTCTCTAGTAGGATACAGGAATCGCCAGCATAGTTGCCATATGTGTTGAGTGTTATCACTCCGGTTGGTAAGAGGGTAGCTTGTGGCGATTATTACCTTAGTTGTCGAGTTCTCATCAGAGAAGTTTTTCTCCCGGCTGAACTTATTGTGTTACCCATGCACAATTTCGATGTAATCCTAGGCATGGACTGGTTGACCAAATATATGGCCTGTCTCGACTGTTTCCGTAAGACTATTACCGTAAGGGTGAGTGAAGATGGCCCAAGTGCTGTATTCCAAGGTGACAAGAAGAGTTCGAACACTAGATTGATTTCAGCACTTCGAGCGGAAAGACTAATCCATAGTGGTTGCGAAGGGTATATTGCTTTAATTATGGAAAAGAAAGCCCCTAAGAAAGTAGAAGAAATACCCGTGGTTTGTGAATTCCCTGATGAATTCCCGGATGAAGTGCCTGGCCTTCCTCCAATTAGGGAAGTGGATTTTACTACAGAACTAGTACTGGGTACTGCTCCCATCTCAAAGGCTCCATATAGAATGGCCTCGGCAGAGTTACGTGAATTGAAAGTGCAGTTACAGGACTTATTGGATAAGGGGTTCATTCGTCCTAGCACATCGCCCTGGGGAGCCCCGGTTTTATTTGTGAAGAAGAAGGATGGAACCCTTAGAATGTGTATCGATTACCGGCAGTCGAACCAGGTGACAGTTAAAAACAAATATCCACTGCCTAGAATTGATGAACTGTTTGATCAATTACAGGGTGAGACCTATTTCTCTAAGATTGATCTCAGGTTCGGATATCATTAGCTGCGAGTGAGGGACCAAGATACATCAAAAACAGCTTTTAGGACAAGATATGGGCATTATAAATTCTTGGTCATGCCTTTTGGATTGACAAATGTGATCAACGTAGACCCCAAGTGCAAGGTCTCGATGTAGTTTCACCCGGTGAGTTCGGGATCGTATCCACAGGGAGTTGGTATTCGCAGAAAACTGTCCTATTTGAAAAACTACAGCTACCCTACTAAACTCTATAAAAATTACACACTATTACTTCTGAAAATTAAAATTAGATTACAAATCCAAATCTGAAAGAAAAAAATTATTAAATCTAACCTAAAAAAATCCTAAACTAAAAACCATCCTAAGACTAAAAACTGTAAGACAATAAAATAGATCAAATTACCAATATAGAGAAATAAATAATCATGCATTAAATAAATAAAAAATCAGAAATAAAACATTCAAATTTAAGAAAAAAAAATAATAATAAGAATGCTAGTTTTTCTTATTTTTGGAAGACTAAAACAATGTATTGGCAGAATAAAAAAAAATCCACAAAGACACCGCACCAAGTGCGTGCTGTCACCACACACACAAACACACGGCGCCGATCCAAGGCGGAACACCTTGACCTCACTAATTGTGTATTTAAAATTTTAAACGAACCAATACACCCAATAAACTCCAAAAATAATTACAACTAGAAAAAGAAAATCTACCCTTACCCTAGATCAAGACATCAACAAGAGGGGACTCTGCGCACAATCCAATCTCTTATCTTCGATCTTCACACCATGGAGGATTAGATGAAAGGAGGAGATGGAATGGAGAGGAGAGAAGAAGTGGGTGTAGGAGTTGATGTGGTATGGTGGAGTATGGAAAAGAAAAAAGTAAAAAGGTGATGGAAAGGTGCTATGTACGTGTGATGTGGAGAAGAAAAGAGAGAGAAAGAGAGATGGGAGAGATGGGCGTGAGGTGATATGAGGGATGAGTATGGCTCCTGTACCTGTTCCCTTTTATATTTAAGAAGATATATATATTATAGGAAGTACAGTAGATGGAAACAAAGACAGTGGCGTCCAGAAAAAGAGGGATGGAAAGTTTTAAATTGGTAGGAGTACTATTGGCACCTATACATGGATTTGATAAGGACCTGTGATGACGTGGTTTTTTTTTTTTTTTTAAATTGGAAAGTAGATCGGTGATGAGAAATTTGGACCATGCATATTGGGTTGATGAGATACGACGTGCTTAATGACGCAAGTGAATAGGAAACATAGATGTAAGACACATTAGAGAAAGGGCATGGAAGCAATTGACGTGTGGTAATGGTAATATTCAGTAGGTCTTTGGATGGTTCACGAGTAATCTTTGCCATTATGCTCCTTTTATCCAACCATCCTCTTTTTATCATGTCTCACATATGCTATGAAATCAATTTCTATGTTAGGCAATTCAATGTCCTTGAATATTCTTGGCAATAATTGGCTTGAATCAAATGTACAAGCATGTGGGTCCTTCCTTGGGTGTGCATGTCTGTGGGGTCTACTTGTGTTTCAACTTCTTCTTTTCTTCATTTTTCTTTTTCTTCTTTTTTTTTTCTTTTTCTTGGATCTCTTCACAAATAATTCCTTTGCTTCAAATCTTTTATGCGGGTCCCTTTTCTTCAATTTTCCCTACAAATAAAAGTGATTTTCAATTAGTTTAATAATTTTGAATAAAAATCACAAATGCACTAATATGGGCCCAATTCACATAAAATGACAACATCAATCCATATCATTAATCATGATTTAACTTTAATTAACTAATGATGATGAGAAGTTTTATCATTCCATGTAAAATCATGAAATTGAAAAACACTTCTAAAAATAGAAAGTTCTATGATTTAATGAAAAAGTGATGATTTTTAATGATTTTTGCAAGAAAATTCTAAAATGAATTTTAAAATCATGAAAACATGAATTCCAACAAAATGAAGAGAGTTCCAATGAATAAGTCATTAAAATTCTTGAGATTACGCATAAAATAATGTATTTTTGATGACTTATCACACCCCCCAACCAGCATTTTACTAGTCCCGAGCAAAATATGCGATCTAGATTAAGAAAACTAAACTAAACTAACCTAAATAAAATGCAGGAAACAGAAAGAAAAATGCCACTTTCGCTGGCACTCTCGACTGCATTTAGCGTATGCAGCAAGCCCTTAAACCCCTAGGTTCCCCTAGTGGACGAGTTGTGCCTCGTGAGGGTTTGCAATGAATGTACCCACAAAATTTTTTTTTAAACTAAAAAAAAGGCGAAAGAAATTCTCCAAAATAAAATCCACTCATATCGGATATTTTCGAAATCTGGAATAGTCAAAATTTTAGACTTTTCAAAGTCCAGTTTACAGTTCTATTTTTCGAAAACTTTCTCAAATTCAAACCAAACTTGCATGCACGGTGAAAATGTATACATCAAAAACTAGCTCCAAATATTCCACAAGAATGCTGCAAAAAAGGATTTTTTCCCCCAAATAGTCCGATCCCCAGAAATTCAGCAAAAATAAATTTCCTCTCAAAGTTGCTAAGATAGTTGCTACACTATTGTTTACTTCGATAGGCCTCTTTTTTCTCACTTTCTTTTTCCAACACAAGGGTTTTCGAATTCATATGATGTAAGAAAAGTTAGAATCTAGGGAGCAAACCCGGTTCTTGTTCATTCCCGCACATACTCCCCCGCAAACTCTTGCGGACACTCTTCACTCACTCGCTCTTTCCAACGTAGAAATTTCCAAGTCCATATGATATAGGAAAAGTTAGAATCCAGGGAGCAAACCTGGTTCTTATACATTTCTGCACATATCCCTTGAAAATTTCTACGGACACTCGTTGGGCCAAAATTAATAAATCATCATTTTTTTTTGAATAAATCATTTTGTGACTGTGCAATGTCTAGGTCCCTTAAGCTTTCTATTTAACCCATGTAGCGAGCGTTAGGCCAATGACTCCCAAACCAGATGATTTTAGGGCACTAGATATGAAAATACCCCTACGGACTTACTCGCTCGAGTTAAAAAGGCTACGAACCCAAACCAGTCACAATTGCTCAATATATGCTCTCTTTTTTTTTCATTTTTTTTAAAAATCGAAAGTAAACACTAGGTGGCAATTCTCATTTCACTCAAATTAATTCATTTTGGTTCTAGTATATACAATCCACCAAAAATGAACCAGGAAACAAAAATATTTTACAAACTAAATTTCAAGTTCACATTGTATTTTCCAGAAAAATTCCAAAAACAGCATTAAAGTTTCCTATCCAAAACATTGAAATATGTATACGTGTGTATATGTGTGAAACAAGTTTTGGTAATTCTCTGATAGGTTTCCTCTAGAAATAGCAAACTTTCTTTTTACTTCCTTCCAAAAGTTTGAAAAATTCCAGATTCCTATATATCTTCAAATCGCTTCAATTCTTTTGAAAACTTTCTTTTCTAAAAAACAATTCGAAAAAGATGCGATCACGCAAATTCCTATAACCAAAACAAAAGATCCTAAAAATTCAAAAAATTCCAAAAAACCTCGAAAAAAATTGCAATAAAAATTTTGTCTAAACGTGGACAAGTGTGCTTGTTCCCACCCCCCAACCTAAGATGAACATCGTCCTCGATGTGATGCATGAAATACAATATAAAAATGAAAATGATAATATGAGGAAAGTAAATGACAGGAGGGTAAAGTGGATGAAGTACCAGAGCATAGAGCTGTCCGTGCCCTGTCCATGGTTAGACAAAACAAAAGCAAAAGACAATAATATACATATAGTACAAAGAAAAAAATCACTGGCAGATCCAATGCCCGTTAATCTTGATAAACAGGATCAGTCAGAGGAAGCTCAGTGTCCTCTGCAGGAACAGTCTCCAAGAATGGTTTTAAGCGTTGCCTGTACACTTTAAAAGTTGAACCATTCTTTGGATCCAGAAGAGTTACCACTCCATAAGGAAAAACTTCTTGAACAATATATGGCCCTGTCCAACGAGATCGTAACTTTCCAGGGAATAGGTGAAGTCTAGAATTATACAAGAAGACCTTTTGAGAAGGATGAAAGGATTTTCTCAAAATCCTTTTATCATGAAAAACCTTGGTCCTTTCCTTGTAAATTTTAGAGTTCACATAGGCTTCATTTCTCAACACTTCCAGTTCATTCAAATCCAATTTTCTTTTCTCCCCAGCCTTTTCCAAGTCAAAATTCAGTTGCTTTATTGCCCAAGATGCTTTGTGTTCCAGTTCCACCGGAAGGTGACATGCTTTCCCATATACAAGCCGGAAAGGAGACATGCCAATCGGGGTCTTATAGGCAGTGCGATATGCCCATAATGCATCATTCAATCGCATGGACCAATCTTTTCGATTTGGCTTCACAGTTGTCTCCAATATTCTTTTGATTTCTCTATTTGAAACTTCGACCTGGCCACTTGTTTGTGGATGATAAGGGGTAGCCACTTTGTGAGTAACTCCATATTGTTTGAACAAAGTCTCAATAATGCGGTTACAAAAGTGGGTGCCCCCATCACTGATGATGGTCCTAGGATTACAAAGCGAGAAAATATATGTCCCATTAGAAAATTTTTAACTATTTTTGCATCATTTGCCCGGCATGGGATGGCTTCTATCCATTTGGACACATAATTAACTGCAACTAAAATATACTGAAAGCTATAGCTAAGAGGAAAAGGTCCCATGAAGTCTATCCCCCATACATCAAAAATTTCTACAATTAAAATTGGGTTTAATGGCATCATGTTTCTTTTGGAAATAGAACCTAATTTTTGACATCGCTCACAAGATTTACAAAAATCAAGTGCATCTTTAAACAAGTTAGGCCAATAAAATCCAGATTGCAAAATTTTGTAAGCAGTTTTTTTGGCAGAAAAATGCCCCCCACATTCCATAGAATGACAGAAAGAGATGACACTGCTAATTTCATGGTCAGGCACACAGCGCCTAATGATCTGGTCTGGGCAATATTTAAACATGTATGGATCATCCCAGAAAAACTGCTTGATTTCCGCGAAAAATTTATTTTTATCTTGCTGTGTCCAATCTGTTGGTATTTCACCCAAAGTGAGATAATTAGCAATGTCTGCATACCATGGGGACTGAGAATTGGTGAGAAATAAATGTTCGTCAGGGAAATTGTCTTGAACTGGTAAAGATTCTAAATTGTCAGAAAGGACAAGCCTTGATAGATGATCGGCCACAACATTTTCTACTCCTTTCTTGTGTTTGATTTCTATGTCAAATTCTTTGAGTAGAAGGATCCATCTAATCAACCTGGGCTTAGTATCCTTCTTAGAGAGAAGGTACTTCAGAGCAGAATGATCTGTAAAAATCACAATTTTGGATCCGAGTAGGTAGGGACGGAATTTATCTAGTGCAAAGACGACTGCTAATAATTCTTTTTCAGTTGTAGAATAGTTCATCTGTGCACTATTTAAAGTCCTGCTAGCATAATATATGACAAACGGTTTCTTGTCCCTACGTTGCCCAAGAACTCCCCCAACCGCATAATCACTAGCGTCACACATGATCTCAAAGGGCAAGCTCCAGTCTGGAGGTTGCATTATTGGAGCAGATATCAACATGTCTTTCAGCTTAGTAAAAGCTTCTTGGCATGCTGCGGTCCACTCAAATTCTGCTTCCTTTAACAGAAGGTTACATAATGGCCTAGATGTGGAACTAAAGTCTTTTATGAACCTTCTGTAAAATCCAGCATGCCCTAAGAAAGATCTCACATCCCTTACGGTTTTCGGGGTGGGCAAATTGGCAATCAAATCTATTTTGGCTTTGTCCACTTCTAATCCTTTAGATGACACTATGTGTCCAAGGACAATGCCCTGTCGAACCATAAAATGACATTTTGCCCAATTCAAAACCAGGTTCGTTTCTTCACACCGTGAGAGGACTTTCTCTAAATTGCTCGAACACATTTCAAATGAATCTCCAAAAACTGAGAAATCATCAGTGAATACCTCGAGAAAACGCTCCACCATATCACTAAAGATACTCAGCATACATCTCTGAAAGGTAGCGGGAGCATTGCAAAGCCCAAAAGGCATCCTTCGATAAGCAAAGGTACCAAAAGGGCATGTGAAAGTTGTTTTCTCTTGGTCTTCTGGAGCTATTTCTATTTGATTGTACCCGGAGTATCCATCTAAGAAACAATAAAATTTGTGACCGGCGACCCTTTCTAAAATTTGGTCCAAAAAAGGCAAAGGAAAGTGATCCTTTCGTGTGACAGCATTTAATTTCCTGTAGTCAATACAGACTCGCCAACCTGTGGGTACTCGGGTTGGAATGAGTTCATTGTTTAAGTTCTGGACTACAGTGACACCGACTTTCTTTGGTACTACCTGGGTAGGGCTGACCCATGAGCTATCCGAAATTGGATAAATGATACCCACATCTAGAAGTTTTAGCACTTCAGCCCTAACCACTTCCTGCATGGTGGGGTTAAGTCGGCGTTGCATTTGTCTAGAGGGGTTTGCATTTTCCTCTAGATAAATATGATGAGTGCACACGAGGGGATTAATTCCTTTTATGTCATCCACATTCCAAGCAATTGCACCTTTATGTTTTTTTAGCACATGAAGTAGTTGGACCTCTCGTTCCTTCTCAAGGTGTGCTGAAATAATGACCGGAAATGTGTCATCATCCCCAAGGTAAGCATACTTAAGATCTGAGGGTAAGGGCTTCAACTCAGGTTTGGGCGGCCTTACCTGAGAGGGAAGAGGTGGGGTACCAGTTGGTACAAGCTCTTCAAAAGAAGGCTTCCATGCTGCACTGACCATTTTAACAGTGTCATCTTCTATATCCTCAGGGTCAGCCATATCCTTACTTAATTTAATCAAATTGTATGAGTCAGAGAATGGACCGACTCTGCGAAAGTCTCCACTACCAAAGTGTTTATGAAATTAACCTCTTCATAGTCATCATTTTCATCCCGTGGTTGTTTGCACAGATCAAAGACATTAAGTTCTAATGTCATGTTCCCAAAAGAAAGCGTCATCTTTCCATTCCGGCAATTAATCAGTGCATTTGATGTGGCTAAAAATGGTCTCCCAAGAATTACCGGAATCTGAGCTTTGTGGTTCGCCACAGGCTGAGTGTCTAAGACAATGAAATCCACTGGAAAGTAAAATTTGTCAACTTGCACGAGCACATCGTCTACTACCCCTCTTGGTCTTTTTACCGATCGATCAGCAAGCTGAAGGGTAACTTGAGTAGGTTTCAGCTCACCTAGCCCTAGTTTTTCATAGACCGAGTAGGGTAGTAAGTTTACACTCGCCCCAAGATCAAGTAATGCTTGTTCAATTAGACAGTTTCCAATAATGCATGAAATTGTGGGGCATCCGGGATCATTATATTTGGGAGGAGTGTCGTGCTTCAAAATAGCACTTGCTTGCTCAGTGAGAAATGCTTTCTTTTGGACATGCATCTTACGCTTCATAGTGCACAACTCCTTGAGAAATTTTGCTTAAGATGGGACTTGCTTAATTGCATCCAACAACGGGATGTTAATTTTGACTTCTTTAAGCACATCTAAGATCTCTTGATTCTGTGTGGATGACTTAGGCGGACTTAAACGGTTTGGAAAAGGTGGCAATGGTTTGAACCCTGGAGGAACTGGGGTTTTCTCTTTTACAGAAATTGCAAGATTTCCTCTTTCTTTTTCCGGCTCTACTTTTTGATCTAAGGAAGCAGGTTGTTTATCTTTTTCCAGATCAGGTTTTTGAATTTCTTTACCACTTCGTAGAGTGGTAACTGCTTGAACATGCTCCTGGGGGTTCGAAGGTCCGGCATGATTGACTTCATACTGTGCTTTTGGGTTCGGTTGAGGTTGGGCCGGAAAAATCCCCTTATTTTGAGATTGAACAAAATTTCGAATTTCGTTCTTGAAGTCTTGCATTTCCTATTTTTGAGCCAAAAGAAATTTAGCCAGCATTTCTTCCAAAGGTTGAGTCTGATTTTGAACAATAGGTGGTGACATTTGTTGTGCATTTGGAACAAATTGTGCCGAAGTACCACCATATTGGTTCATCCTTTGGGAGAAATTTGGCTCATTACCAGTGGGTCCATTTCTCCAACTGAAATTGGGGTGATTACGCCAGTTAGGGTTGTACGTGTTACCCAAAGAATTGTTGAATGGGCGGTTGTATGCGTTTGTGACATTTGCTTGCTCTAAAAATGCCTCTTGAAATGCAGGGAGTGTGGGGCACTCCGCAGATGTGTGGGTATCACAAGCGCAAATGCCACAAACAATTGCAGGTTCTTTGTTCTTCACAAATTTCAAGACTCAACCTCTCTTGTTAGAAGGCTATTTTTGCTTGAAGATCATCATTTTCTTTAAGTACATATAACCCCCCTCCTTTGGCCTGATTCGATTGCTTTACGGGTTCAACACCTTCAAAAGTGTCCCAATTTTGAGGACTATCAGCTAAAAACTGAAGGTATGTCCATGCCTCATTTGGATTTTTAGCCATGAACTCCCCAATGCACATCATCTCAACAAATTGGCGTGTCTCTGGACTTAGTTCGTCATAGAAGTGGCCAATTGTATGATGTAGTTCAAATCCATGATGTGGACATGCAAGGAGAAGTTCATTAAAACGTTCCCAACACCTATAACAGGACTCTCTATCTTTTTGTTTGAAATTCATTATGAGCCTTCTCAAGGTGTTGGTTTTATGAGGTGGAAAAAATTTTTTCAAGAATTCGCGAACCATGTCGGCCCATAAAGCAATTGAATTAGGCTGTAAGGAGTGAAGCCATGCCTTTGCCTTATCTTTAAGGGAGAATGGGAATAATCGAAACTTTATAATGTCTTCCCTCACATTGTTGAAGTGAAGTGTTGCACACACTTCTTCAAATTCCTTTATGTGCAAGTATGCACTTTCAGATTCAAGTCCATGGAATTTAGGAAGAAATTGGATAACCCCCGGCTTAATGTCAAATTGACCCACACCTGCAGGTATGGCCATACATGAAGGCGTAGCCTGACATGTTGGTTGGAGGTAATCACGTAAACTCCTAAGTGGTTGGTTCACCTCATTATTATTGGGATTCGGCCCATTTCCATTTCCATTCCTAGGTCCACCTCCATTACCATTAGAATTTATCAATGGGTCATTATTGTCATGACCACTGTATGCATTCACCATTGTTTCCGAACCACTAGGTGGACTAAGAGATCTAGATCGAGTGTAGATTTCACTTAACCTCTTGAATTTGGGTTTCTTACGCATACAATGATTGAATCAAGATGGTGGATAAAGGTTCCCAAATTTGTTTTTTTTGAATTTTAGAATTAAAAAAAAACTTAAGTCCTAGGGAAACAAATTTCTAAATCTAAAGAAAAGGTTCCAATGAAAGTTTTGAAACTTTTAGACTTAGGCACTTTTCTTAGCCACAAGGGCCAAATCGGAATGGGTTTTTTTTTTTAACTTTGCCTTTGTAAGGATAGTTTCAGATTTTTTTTTGGAAACTTTTCTAACCAAAAACAAGTGATTAGAAACAGAATTTAGACTAAGTAGACAAGTCCTAAAAAAAACAGCAAAAAGAATTAAAAAGAAACACTTAAACTAGCTAACAATTAGGCAAGTAATCAAGGCACTTTCCACAAATAGGCTAGATTTTTGTAAAAATCAGAAAAATTGATTTTTCAGATCTGAATTAATCCAATTTTTAGCAAAAATCAGAGATGAAAATTTCCTTTTTAATGGCTTAGGGCTGGTTTAAACATTCCATGCATGCACCACCTAAATCTAAAATGATGCCAACAATATTATTCCACACCCATAAAGCAATAAAAAAGGAAAGTTAGAAACATACCTCTTGCGAAGGCGTTCCCCGGCAACGGCACCAAAAACTTGATCAACGTAGACCCCAAGTGCAAGGTCTCGACGTAGTTTCACCCGGTGAGTTCGGGATCATATCCACAGGGAGCTGGTATTCGCAGAAAACTGTCCTATTTGAAAAATTACAGCTACCCTACTAAACTCTATAAAAATTACACACTATTACTTCTGAAAATTAAAATTAGATTACAAATCCACATCTGAAAGAAAAAAATTATTAAATCTAAGCTAAAAAAAATCCTAAACTAAAAACCATCCTAAGACTAAAAACTGCAAGACAATAAAATAGATCAAATTACCAATATAGAGAAATAAATAATCATGCATTAAATAAATAAAAAAAATCAGAAATAAAACATTCAGATTTAAGAAAAAATAATAATAAAAAGAATGCTAGTTTTTCTTATTTTTGGAAGACTAAAACAATGTATTGGCAGAATAAAAAAAATCCACAAAGACACCGCACCAAGTGCGTGCTGTCACCACACACACAAACACACGGCGCCGATCCAAGGCGGAACACCTTGACCTCACTAATTGTATATTTAAAATTTTAAACGAACCAATACACCCAATAAACTCCAAAAGTAATTACAATTAGAAAAAGAAAATCTACCCTTACCCTACATCAAGACATCAACAAGAGGGGACTCTGCGCACAATCCAATCTCTTATCTTCGATCTTCACACCATAGAGGATTCGATGAAAGGAGGAGATGGAATGGAGAGGAGAGAAGAAGTGGGTGTAGGAGTTGATGTGGTATGGTGGAGTATGGAAAAGAAAAAAGTAAAAAGGTGATGGAAAGGTGCTATGTACGTGTGATGTGGAGAAGAAAAGAGAGAGAAAGAGAGATGGGAGAGATGGGCGTGAGGTGATATGAGGGATGAGTATGGCTCCTGTACCTGTTCCCTTTTATATTTAAGAAGATATATATATTATAGGAAGTACCGTAGATGGAAACAAAGACAGTGGCGTGCAGAAAAAGAGGGATGGAAAGTTTTAAATTGGTAGGAGTACTATAGGCACCTATACATGGATCTGATAAGGACCTGTGATGACGTGGTTTTTTTTTTTTTTAAATTGGAAAGTAGATCGGTGATGAGAAATTTGGACCATGCATATTGGGTTGATGAGATACGACGTGCTTAATGACGCAAGTGAATAGGAAACATAGATGTAAGACACATTAGAGAAAGGGCATGGAAGCAATTGACATCTGGTAATGGTAATATTCAGTAGGTCTTTGGATGGTTCACGAGTAATCTTTGCCATTATGCTCCTTTTATCCAACCATCCTCTTTTTATCATGTCCCACATATGCTATGAAATCAATTTCTATGTTAGGCAATTCAATGTCCTTGAATATTCTTGGCAATAATTGGCTTGAATCAAATGTACAAGCATGTGGGTCCTTCCTTGGGTGTGCATGTCTGTGGGGTCTACTTGTGTTTCAACTTCTTCTTTTCTTCATTTTTCTTTTTCTTCTTTTTTTTTTCTTTTTCTTGGATCTCTTCACAAATAATTCCTTTGCTTCAAATCTTTTATGCGGGTCCCTTTTCTTCAATTTTCCCTACAAATAAAAGTGATTTTCAATTAGTTTAATAATTTTGAATAAAAATCACAAATGCACTAATATGGGCCCATTTCACATAAAATGACAACATCAATCCATATCATTAATCATGATTTAACTTTAATTAACTAATGATGATGAGAAGTTGTATCATTCCATGTAAAATCATGAAATTGAAAAACACTTCTAAAAATAGAAAGTTCTATGATTTAATGAAAAAGTGATGATTTTTAATGATTTTTGCAAGAAAATTCTAAAATGAATTTTAAAATCATGAAAACATGAATTCCAACAAAATGAAGAGAGTTCCAATGAATAAGTTATTAAAATTCTTGAAATTACGCATAAAATAATGTATTTTTGATGACTTATCACACCCCCCAACCAGCATTTTACTAGTCCCGAGCAAAATATGCGATCTAGATTAAGAAAACTAAACTAAACTAACCTAAATAAAATGCAGGAAACAAAAAGAAAAACGCCACTTTCGCTGGCACTCTCGCCTGCCTTTAGCGTATGCAGCAACCCCTTAAACCCCTAGGTTCCCCCTAGTGGACGAGTTGTGCCTCGTGAGGGTTTGCAGTGAATGTACCCACAAAATTTTTTTTTAACTAAAAAAAAGGTGAAAGAAATTCTCCAAAATAAAATCCACTCATATCGGATATTTTCGAAATCTGGAATAGTCAAAATTTTAGACTTTTCAAAGTCCAGTTTACAGTTCTATTTTTCGAAAACTTTCTCAAATTCAAACCAAACTTGCATGCACGGTGAAAATGTATACATCAAAAACTAGCTCCAAATATTCCACAAGAATGATGCAAAAAAGGATTTTTTTCCCCCAAATAGTCCGATCCCCAGAAATTCAGCAAAAATAAATTTCCTCTCAAAGTTGCTAAGATAGTTGCTACACTATTGTTTACTTCGATAGGCCTCTTTTTTCTCACTTTCTTTTTCCAACACAAGGGTTTTCGAGTTCATATGATGTAAGAAAAGTTAGAATCTATGGAGCAAACCCGGTTCTTGTTCATTCTCGCACATACTCCCCCGCAAACTCTTGCGGACACTCTTCACTCACTCGCTCTTTCCAACGTTGAAATTTCCAAGTCCATATGATATAGGAAAAGTTAGAATCCAGGGAGCAAACCTGGTTCTTATACATTTCTGCACATATCCCTTGAAAATTTCTACGGACACTCGTTGGGCCAAAATTAATAAATCATCATTTTTTTTTTAATAAATCATTTTGTGACTGTGCAATGTCTAGGTCCCTTAAGCTTTCTATTTAACCCATGTAGCGAGCGTTAGGCCAATGACTCCCAAACCAGATGATTTTAGGGCACTAGATATGAAAATAGCCCTACGGACTTACTAGCTCGAGTTAAAAAGTCTATGAACCCAAACCAGTCACAATTGCTCAATATATGCTCTCTTTTTTTTTCATTTTTTTTAAAAATCGAAAGTAAACACTAGGTGGCAATTCTCATTTCACTCAAATTAATTCATTTTGGTTCTAGTATATACAATCCACCAAAAATGAACCAGGAAACAAAAATATTTTACAAACTAAATTTCAAGTTCACATTGTATTTTCCAAAAAAATTCCTAAAACAGCATTAAAGTTTCCTATCCAAAACATTGAAATATGTATACGTGTGTATATGTGTGAAACAAGTTTTGGTAATTCTCTGATAGGTTTCCTCTAGAAATAGCAAACTTTCTTTTTACTTCCTTCCAAAATTTTGAAAAATTCCAGATTCCTATATATCTTCAAATCGCTTCAATTCTTTTGAAAACTTTCTTTTCTAAAAAACAATTCGAAAAAGATGCGATCACGCAAATTCCTATAACCAAAACAAAAGATCCTAAAAATTCAAAAAATTCCTAAAAACTTCGAAAAAAATTGCAATAAAAATTTTGTCTAAAAGTGGACAAGTGTGCTTGTTCCCACCCCCCAACCTAAGATGAACATCGTCCTCGATGTGATGCATGAAATACAATATAAAAATGAAAATGATAATATGAGGAAAGTAAATGACAGGAGGGTAAAGTGGATGAAGTACCGGAGCATAGAGCTGTCCGTGCCCTGTCCATGGTTAGACAAAACAAAAGCAAAAGACAATAATATACATATAGTACAAAGAAAAAAAATCTCTGGCAGATCCAATGCCCGTTAATCTTGATAAACAGGATCAGTCAGAGGAAGCTCAGTGTCCTCTGCAGGAACAGTCTCCAAGAATGGTTTTAAGCGTTGCCTGTACACATTAAAAGTTGAACCATTCTTTGGATCCATAAGAGTTACCACTGCATAAGGAAAAACTTCTTGAACAATATATGGCCCTGTCCAACGAGATCGTAACTTTCCAGGGAATAGGTGAAGTCTAGAATTATACAAGAAGACCTTTTGAGAAGGATGAAAGGATTTTCTCAAAATCCTTTTATCATGAAAAACCTTGGTCCTTTCCTTGTAAATTTTAGAGTTCACATAGGCTTCATTTCTCAACACTTCCAGTTCATTCAAATCCAATTTTCTTTTCTCCCCAGCCTTTTCCAAGTCAAAATTCAGTTGCTTTATTGCCCAAGATGCTTTGTGTTCCAGTTCCACCGGAAGGTGACATGCTTTCCCATATACAAGCCGGAAAGGAGACATGCCAATCTGGGTCTTATAGGCAGTGCGATATGCCCATAATGCATCATTCAATCGCATGGACCAATCTTTTCGATTTGGCTTCACAGTTGTCTCCAATATTCTTTTGATTTCTCTATTTGAAACTTCGACCTGGCCACTTGTTTGTGGATGATAAGGGGTAGCCACTTTGTGAGTAACTCCATATTGTTTGAACAAAGTCTCAATAATGCGGTTACAAAAGTGGGTGCCCCCATCACTGATGATGGTCCTAGGATTACAAAGCGAGAAAATATATGTCCCATTAGAAAATTTTTAACTATTTTTGCATCATTTGCCCGGCATGGGATGGCTTCTATCCATTAGGACACATAATTAACTGCAACTAAAATATACTGAAAGCCATAGCTAAGAGGAAAAGGTCCCATGAAGTCTATCCCCCATACATCAAAAATTTCTACAATTAAAATTGGGTTTAATGGCATCATGTTTCTTTTGGAAATAGAACCTAATTTTTGACATCGCTCACAAGATTTACAAAAATCAAGTGCATCTTTAAACAAGTTAGGCCAATAAAATCCAGATTGCAAAATTTTGTAAGCAGTTTTTTTGGCAGAAAAATGCCCCCCACATTCCATAGAATGACAGAAAGAGATGACACTGCTAATTTCATGGTCAGGCACACAGCGCCTAATGATCTGGTCTGGGCAATATTTAAACATGTATGGATCATCCCAGAAAAACTGCTTGATTTCCGCGAAAAATTTATTTTTATCTTGCTGTGTCCAATCTGTTGGTATTTCACCCAAAGTGAGATAATTAGCAATGTCTGCATACCATGGGGACTGAGAATTGGTGAGAAATAAATGTTCGTCAGGGAAATTGTCTTGAACTGGTAAAGATTCTAAATTGTCAGAAAGGACAAGCCTTGATAGATGATCGGCCACAACATTTTCTACTCCTTTCTTGTGTTTGATTTCTATGTCAAATTCTTTGAGTAGAAGGATCCATCTAATCAACCTGGGCTTAGTATCCTTCTTAGAGAGAAGGTACTTCAGAGCAGAATGATCTGTAAAAATCACAATTTTGGATCCGAGTAGGTAGGGACGGAATTTATCTAGTGCAAAGACGACTGCTAATAATTCTTTTTCAGTTGTAGAATAGTTCATCTGTGCACTATTTAAAGTCCTGCTAGCATAATATATGACAAACGGTTTCTTGTCCCTACGTTGCCCAAGAACTCCCCCAACCGCATAATCACTAGCGTCACACATGATCTCAAAGGGCAAGCTCCAGTCTGGAGGTTGCATTATTGGAGCAGATATCAATATATTTTTCAGCTTAGTAAAAGCTTCTTGGCATGCTGCGGTCCACTCAAATTCTGCTTCCTTTAACAGAAGGTTACATAATGGCCTAGATGTGGAACTAAAGTCTTTTATGAACCTTCTGTAAAATCCAGCATGCCCTAAGAAAGATCTCACATCCCTTACGGTTTTCGGGGTGGGCAAATTGGCAATCAAATCTATTTTGGCTTTGTCCACTTCTAATCCTTTAGATGACACTATGTGTCCAAGGACAATGCCCTGTCGAACCATAAAATGACATTTTGCCCAATTCAAAACCAGGTTCGTTTCTTCACACCGTGAGAGGACTTTCTCTAAATTGCTCGAACACATTTCAAATGAATCTCCAAAAACTGAGAAATCATCCGTGAATACCTCGAGAAAACGCTCCACCATATCACTAAAGATACTCAGCATACATCTCTGAAAGGTAGCGGGAGCATTGCAAAGCCCAAAAGGCATCCTTCGATAAGCAAAGGTACCAAAAGGGCATGTGAAAGTTGTTTTCTCTTGGTCTTCCGGAGCTATTTCTATTTGATTGTACCCGGAGTATCCATCTAAGAAACAATAAAATTTGTGACCGGCGACCCTTTCTAAAATTTGGTCCAAAAAAGGCAAAGGAAAGTGATCCTTTCGTGTGACAGCATTTAATTTCCTGTAGTCAATACGGACTCGCCAACCTGTGGGTACTCGGGTTGGAATGAGTTCATTGTTTAAGTTCTGGACTACAGTGACACCGACTTTCTTTGGTACTACCTGGGTAGGGCTGACCCATGAGCTATCCGAAATTGGATAAATGATACCCACATCTAGAAGTTTCAGCACTTCAGCCCTAACCACTTCCTGCATGGTGGGGTTAAGTCGGCGTTGCATTTGTCTAGAGGGGTTTGCATTTTCCTCTAGATAAATATGATGAGTGCACACGAGGGGATTAATTCCTTTTATGTCATCCACATTCCAAGCAATTGCACCTTTATGTTTTTTTAGCACATGAAGTAGTTGGACCTCTCGTTCCTTCTCAAGGTGTGCTGAAATAATGACCGGAAATGTGTCATCATCCCCAAGGTAAGCATACTTAAGATCTGAGGGTAAGGGCTTCAACTCAGGTTTGGGCGGCCTTACCTGAGAGGGAAGAGGTGGGGTACCAGTTGGTACAAGCTCTTCAAAAGAAGGCTTCCATGCTGCACTGACCATTTTAACAGTGTCATCTTCCATATCCTCAGGGTCAGCCATATCCTTACTTAATTTAATCAAATTGTATGAGTCAGAGAATGGACCGACTCTGCGAAAGTCTCCACTACCAAAGTGTTTATGAAATCAACCTCTTCATAGTCATCATTTTCATCCCGTGGTTGTTTGCACAGATCAAAGACATTAAGTTCTAATGTCATGTTCCCAAAAGAAAGCGTCATCTTTCCATTCCGGCAATTAATCAGTGCATTTGATGTGGCTAAAAATGGTCTCCCAAGAATTACCGGAATCTGAGCTTTGTGGTTCGCCACAGGCTGAGTGTCTAAGACAATGAAATCCACTGGAAAGTAAAATTTGTCAACTTGCACGAGCACATCCTCTACTACCCCTCTTGGTCTTTTTACCGATCGATCAGCAAGCTGAAGGGTAACTTGAGTAGGTTTCAGCTCACCTAGCCCTAGTTTTTCATAGACCGAGTAGGGTAGTAAGTTTACACTCGCCCCAAGATCAAGTAATGCTTGTTCAATTAGACAGTTTCCAATAATGCATGAAATTGTGGGGCATCCGGGATCATTATATTTGGGAGGAGTGTCGTGCTTCAAAATAGCACTTGCTTGCTCAGTGAGAAATGCTTTCTTTTGGACATGCATCTTACGCTTCATAGAGCACAACTCCTTGAGAAATTTTGCGTAAGATGGGACTTGCTTAATTGCATCCAACAACGGGATGTTAATTTTGACTTCTTTAAGCACATCTAAGATCTCTTGATTCTGTGTGGATGACTTAGGCGGACTTAAACGGTTTGGAAAAGGTGGCAATGGTTTGAACCCTGGAGGAACTGGGGTTTTCTCTTTTACAGAAATTGCAAGATTTCCTCTTTCTTTTTCCGGCTCTACTTTTTGATCTAAGGAAGCAGGTTGTTTATCTTTTTCCAGATCAGGTTTTTGAATTTCTTTACCACTTCGTAGAGTGGTAACTGCTTGAACATGCTCCTGGGGGTTCGAAGGTCCGGCATGATTGACTTCATACTGTGCTTTTGGGTTCGGTTGAGGTTGGGCCGGAAAAATCCCCTTATTTTGAGATTGAACAAAATTTCGAATTTCGTTCTTGAAGTCTTGCATTTCCTATTTTTGAGCCAAAAGAAATTTAGCCAGCATTTCTTCCAAAGGTTGAGTCTGATTTTGAACAATAGGTGGTGACATTTGTTGTGCATTTGGAACAAATTGTGCCGAAGTACCACCATATTGGTTCATCCTTTGGGAGAAATTTGGCTCATTACCAGTGGGTCCATTTCTCCAACTGAAATTGGGGTGATTACGCCAGTTAGGGTTGTACGTGTTACCCAAAGAATTGTTGAATGGGCGGTTGTATACGTTTGTGACATTTGCTTGCTCTAAAAATGCCTCTTGAAATGCAGGGAGTGTGGGGCACTCCGCAGATGTGTGGGTATCACAAGCGCAAATGCCACAAACAATTGCAGGTTCTTTGTTCTTCACAAATTTCAAGACTCAACCTCTCTTGTTAGAAGGCTATTTTTGCTTGAAGATCATCATTTTCTTTAAGTACATATAACCCCCCTCCTTTGGCCTGATTCGATTGCTTTACGGGTTCAACACCTTCAAAAGTGTCCCAATTTTGAGGACTATCAGCTAAAAACTGAAGGTATGTCCATGCCTCATTTGGATTTTTAGCCATGAACTCCCCAATGCACATCATCTCAACAAATTGGCGTGTCTCTGGACTTAGTTCGTCATAGAAGTGGCCAATTGTATGATGTAGTTCAAATCCATGATGTGGACATGCAAGGAGAAGTTCATTAAAACGTTCCCAACACCTATAACAGGACTCTCTATCTTTTTGTTTGAAATTCATTATGAGCCTTCTCAAGGTGTTGGTTTTATGAGGTGGAAAAAATTTTTTCAAGAATTCGCGAACCATGTCGGCCCATAAAGCAATTGAATTAGGCTGTAAGGAGTGAAGCCATGCCTTTGCCTTATCTTTAAGGGAGAATGGGAATAATCGAAACTTTATAATGTCTTCCCTCACATTGTTGAAGTGAAGTGTTGCACACACTTCTTCAAATTCCTTTATGTGCAAGTATGCACTTTCAGATTCAAGTCCATGGAATTTAGGAATAAGTTGGATAACCCCCAGCTTAATGTCAAATTGACCCACACCTGCAGGTATGGCCATACATGAAGGCGTAGCCTGACGTGTTGGTTGGAGGTAATCACGTAAACTCCTAAGTGGTTGGTTCACCTCATTATTATTGGGATTCGGCCCATTTCCATTTCCATTCCTAGGTCCACCTCCATTACCATTAGAATTTATCAATGGGTCATTATTGTCATGACCACTGCATGCATCCGCCATTGTTTCCGAACCACTAGGTGGACTAAGAGATCTCGATCGAGTGTAGATTTCACTTAACCTCTTGAATTTGGGTTTCTTACGCATACAATGATTGAATCAAGATGGTGGATAAAGGTTCCCAAATTTGTTTTTTTTTGAATTTTAGAATTAAAAAAAAACTTAAGTCCTAGGGAAACAAATTTCTAAATCTAAAGAAAAGGTTCCAATGAAAGTTTTGAAACTTTTAGACTTAGGCACTTTTCTTAGCCACAAGGGCCAAATCGGAATGGGTTTTTTTTTTTAACTTTGCCTTTGTAAGGATAGTTTCAGATTTTTTTTTGGAAACTTTTCTAACCAAAAACAAGTGATTAGAAACAGAATTTAGACTAAGTAGACAAGTCCTAAAAAAAAACAGCAAAAAGAATTAAAAAGAAACACTTAAACTAGCTAACAATTAGGCAAGTAATCAAGGCACTTTCCACAAATAGGCTAGATTTTTTAAAAAATCAGAAAAATTGATTTTTCAGATCTGAATTAATCCAATTTTTAGCAAAAATCAGAGATGAAAATTTCCTTTTTAATGGTTTAGGGCTGGTCTAAACATTCCATGCATGCACCACCTAAATCTAAAATGATGCCAACAATATTATTCCACACCCATAAAGCAATAAAAAAGGAAAGTTAGAAA
Source organism: Sextonia rubra (assembly GCA_037013555.1). NCBI lineage: Eukaryota > Viridiplantae > Streptophyta > Magnoliopsida > Laurales > Lauraceae > Sextonia > Sextonia rubra. The sequence continues at coordinate 18,624,340 of JASUAD010000011.1, forward strand.
CATACCTCTTGCGAAGGCGTTCCCCGGCAATGGCACCAAAAACTTGATCAACGTAGACCCCAAGTGCAAGGTCTCGACGTAGTTTCACCCGGTGAGTTCGCGATCATATCCACAGGGAGCTGGTATTCGCAGAAAACTGTCCTATTTGAAAAACTACAGCTACCCTACTAAACTCTATAAAAATTACACACTATTACTTCTGAAAATTGAAATTAGATTACAAATCCACATCTGAAAGAAAAAAATTATTAAATCTAACCTAAAAAAAATCCTAAACTAAAAACCATCCTAAGACTAAAAACTGCAAGACAATAAAATAGATCAAATTACCAATATAGAGAAATAAATAATCATGCATTAAATAAATAAAAAAATCAGAAATAAAACATTCAGATTTAAGAAAAAATAATAATAAAAAGAATGCTAGTTTTTCTTATTTTTGGAAGACTAAAACAATGTATTGGCAGAATAAAAAAAAATCCACAAAGACACCGCACCAAGTGCGTGCTGTCACCACACACACAAACACACAGCGCCGATCCAAGGCGGAACACCTTGACGTCACTAATTGTATATTTAAAATTTTAAACGAACCAATACACCCAATAAACTCCAAAAGTAATTACAACTAGAAAAAGAAAATCTACCCTTACCCTACATCAAGACATTAACAAGAGGGGACTCTGCGCACAATCCAATCTCTTATCTTCGATCTTCACACCATAGAGGATTAGATGAAAGGAGGAGATGGAATGGAGAGGGGAGAAGAAGTGGGTGTAGGAGTTGATGTGGTATGGTGGAGTATGGAAAAGAAAAAAGTAAAAAGGTGATGGAAAGGTGCTATGTACGTGTGATGTGGAGAAGAAAAGATAGAGAAAGAGAGATGGGAGAGATGGGCGTGAGGTGATATGAGGGATGAGTATGGCTCCTGTACCTGTTCCCTTTTATATTTAAGAAGATATATATATTATAGGAAGTACAGTAGATGGAAACAAAGACAGTGGCGTGCAGAAAAAGAGGGATGGAAAGTTTTAAATTGGTAGGAGTACTATAGGCACCTATACATGGATCTGATAAGGACCTGTGATGACGTGGTTTTTTTTTTTTTTTTTAAATTGGAAAGTAGATCGGTGATGAGAAATTTGGACCATGCATATTGGGTTGATGAGATACGACGTGCTTAATGACGCCAGTGAATAGGAAACATAGATGTAAGACACATTAGAGAAAGGGCATGGAAGCAATTGACATCTGGTAATGGTAATATTCAGTAGGTCTTTGGATGGTTCACGAGTAATCTTTGCCATTATGCTCCTTTTATCCAACCATCCTCTTTTTATCATGTCCCACATATGCTATGAAATCAATTTCTATGTTAGGCAATTCAATGTCCTTGAATATTCTTGGCAATAATTGGCTTGAATCAAATGTACAAGCATGTGGGTCCTTCCTTGGGTGTGCATGTCTGTGGGGTCTACTTGTGTTTCAACTTCTTCTTTTCTTCATTTTTCTTTTCCTTCTTTTTTTTTTCTTTTTCTTGGATCTCTTCACAAATAATTCCTTTGCTTCAAATCTTTCATGCGGGTCCCTTTTCTTCAATTTTCCCTACAAATAAAAGTGATTTTCAATTAGTTTAATAATTTTGAATAAAAATCACAAATGCACTAATATGGGCCCATTTCACATAAAATGACAACATCAATCCATATCATTAATCATGATTTAACTTTAATTAACTAATGATGATGAGAAGTTGTATCATTCCATGTAAAATCATGAAATTGAAAAACACTTCTAAAAATAGAAAGTTCCATGATTTAATGAAAAAGTGATGATTTTTAAGGATTTTTGCAAGAAAATTCTAAAATGAATTTTAAAACCATGAAAACATGAATTCCAACAAAATGAAGAGAGTTCCAATGAATAAGTTATTAAAATTCTTGAAATTAAGCATAAAATAATGTATTTTTGATGACTTATCACACCCCCCAACCAGCATTTTACTAGTCCTGAGCAAAATATGCGATCTAGATTAAGAAAACTAAACTAAACTAACCTAAATAAAATGCAGGAAACAAAAAGAAAAACGCCACTTTCGCTGGCACTCTCGCCTGCATTTAGCGTATGCAGCAAGCCCTTAAACCCCTAGGTTCCCCCTAGTGGACGAGTTGTGCCTCGTGAGGGTTTGCAGTGAATGTACCCACAAAAAATTTTTTTAAACTAAAAAAAAGGCGAAAGAAATTCTCCAAAATAAAATCCACTCATATCGGATATTTTCAAAATCTGGAGTAGTCAAAATTTTAGACTTTTCAAAGTCCAGTTTACAGTTCTATTTTTCGAAAACTTTCTCAAATTCAAACCAAACTTGCATGCACGGTGAAAATGTATACATCAAAAACTAGCTCCAAATATTCCACAAGAATGCTGCAAAAAAGGATTTTTTCCCCCAAATAGTCCGATCCCCAGAAATTCAGCAAAAATAAATTTCCTCTCAAAGTTGCTAAGATAGTTGCTACACTATTGTTTACTTCGATAGGCCTCTTTTTTCTCACTTTCTTTTTCCAACACAAGGGTTTTCGAGTTCATATGATGTAAGAAAAGTTAGAATCTAGGGAGCAAACCCGGTTCTTGTTCATTCCCGCACATACTCCCCCGCAAACTCTTGCGGACACTCTTCACTCACTCGCTCTTTCCAACGTAGAAATTTCCAAGTCCATATGATATAGGAAAAGTTAGAATCCAGAGAGCAAACCTGGTTCTTATACATTTCTGCACATATCCCTTCAAAATTTCTACGGACACTCGTTAGGCCAAAATTAATAAATCATCATTTTTTTTGAATAAATCATTTTGTGACTGTGCAATGTCTAGGTCCCTTAAGCTTTCTATTTAACCCATGTAGTGAGCGTTAGGCCAATGACTCCCAAACCAGATGATTTTAGGGCACTAGATATGAAAATACCCCTACGGACTTACTAGCTCGAGTTAAAAAGGCTATGAACCCAAACCAGTCACAATTGCTCAATATATGCTCTCTTTTTTTTTCATTTTTTTAAAAAATCGAAAGTAAACACTAGGTGGCAATTCTCATTTCACTCAAATTAATTCATTTTGGTTCTAGTATATACAATCCACCAAAAATGAACCAGGAAACAAAAATATTTTACAAACTAAATTTCAAGTTCACATTGTATTTTCCAGAAAAATTCCAAAAACAGCATTAAAGTTTCCTATCCAAAACATTGAAATATGTATATGTGTGTATATGTGTGAAGCAAGTTTCGGTAATTCTCTGATAGGTTTCCTCTAGAAATAGCAAACTTTCTTTTTACTTCCTTCCAAAAGTTTGAAAAATTCTAGATTCCTATATATCTTCAAATCGCTTCAATTCTTTTGAAAACTTTCTTTTCTAAAAAACAATTCGAAAAAAATGCGATCACGCAAATTCCTATAACCAAAACAAAAGATCCTAAAAATTCAAAAAATTCCTAAAAACCTCGAACAAAATTGCAATAAAAATTTTGTCTAAAAGTGGACAAGTGTGCTTGTTCCCACCCCCCAACCTAAGATGAACATCGTCCTCGATGTGATGCATGAAATACAATATAAAAATGAAAATGATAATATGAGGAAAGTAAATGACAGGAGGGTAAAGTGGATGAAGTACCGGAGCATAGAGCTGTCCGTGCCCTGTCCATGGTTAGAAAAAACAAAAGCAAAAGACAATAATATACATATAGTACAAAGAAAAAAATCACTGGCAGATCCAATGCCCGTTAATCTTGATAAACAGGATCAGTCAGAGGAAGCTCAGTGTCCTCTGCAGGAACAGTCTCCAAGAATGGTTTTAAGCGTTGCCTGTACACTTTAAAAGTTGAACCATTCTTTGGATCCAGAAGAGTTACCACTCCATAAGGAAAAACTTCTTGAACAATATATGGCCTTGTCCAACGAGATCGTAACTTTCCAGGGAATAGGTGAAGTCTAGAATTATACAAGAAGACCTTTTGAGAAGGATGAAAGGATTTTCTCAAAATCCTTTTATCATGAAAAACCTTGGTCCTTTCCTTGTAAATTTTAGAGTTCACATAGGCTTCATTTCTCAACACTTCCAGTTCATTCAAATCCAATTTTCTTTTCTCCCCAGCCTTTTCCAAGTCAAAATTCAGTTGCTTTATTGCCCAAGATGCTTTGTGTTCCAGTTCCACCGGAAGGTGACATGCTTTCCCATATACAAGCCGGAAAGGAGACATGCCAATCGGGGTCTTATAGGCAGTGCGATATGCCCATAATGCATCATTCAATCGCATGGACCAATCTTTTCGATTTGGCTTCACAGTTGTCTCCAATATTCTTTTGATTTCTCTATTTGAAACTTCGACCTGGCCACTTGTTTGTGGATGATAAGGGGTAGCTACTTTGTGAGTAACTCCATATTGTTTGAACAAAGTCTCAATAATGCGGTTACAAAAGTGGGTGCCCCCATCACTGATGATGGTCCTAGGATTCCAAAACGAGAAAATATATGTCCCATTAGAAAATTTTTAACTATTTTTGCATCATTTGCCCGGCATGGGATGGCTTCTATCCATTAGGACACATAATTAACTGCAACTAAAATATACTGAAAGCCATAGCTAAGAGGAAAAGGTCCCATGAAGTCTATCCCCCATACATCAAAAATTTCTACAATTAAAATTGGGTTTAATGGCATCATGTTTCTTTTGGAAATAGAACCTAATTTTTGACATCGCTCACAAGATTTACAAAAATCAAGTGCATCTTTAAACAAGTTAGGCCAATAAAATCCAGATTGCAAAATTTTGTAAGCAGTTTTTTTGGCAGAAAAATGCCCCCCACATTCCATAGAATGACAGAAAGAGATGACACTGCTAATTTCATGATCAGGCACACAGCGCCTAATGATCTGGTCTGGGCAATATTTAAACATGTATGGATCATCCCAGAAAAACTGCTTGATTTCCGCGAAAAATTTATTTTATCTTGCTGTGTCCAATTTGTTGGTATTTCACCCAAAGTGAGATAATTAGCAATGTCTGCATACCATGGGGACTGAGAATTGGTGAGAAATAAACACTACAAAAAAAGACACATATAGCGGCAGTTTTTTTCTGCCGCTAAAAGATAAAATCTGCCACTAAAACTTTATTGTCTGTCACTAATACCCTCTATCGCTATTTCTCACTACTTTTTTGCAGTGGACGAGTGTCTGCTGCTAAAAATAAGGAAATAGCAGCAGTTAAACAACTGCCCCTATTAATATTAACATGTGCCACTAAAAAGTTTTGTTTTTTATTGGATAGTGTTTTTTTAAGCAGTTTTAGTGGCATTTTTTTTGGCCGCTAAAATGGTTTTTATAAAAAAAATGGATTTGGATGGGTACAAATGATGGTACATGATCACTAACAAATGGATCCCTATATATGGAGAGACTCTCATGTGGCCCCCACTAGGAGGTCGATACTGAATTGGAGCCAAGAGGAAGTGAGAGGAACCTGAATACATGAGAGAAAGCGAGAGTTTTGTTAATCGGGGCCATTATTTAATGGTTTAAAGAAATTAGAGCCGTTAATCTGATGATGGACATTTGTGCAAGCAATTTGACTAGCGATCCAAGCGAAAACATGAGATCCAAAACCAATCTAGACCCTATCGGAAAATCTTGTACACGAGCCTTGGCTTTTTTTGTTTTTTAAAATGAAATGATACAAATTTCAAATACCTCCTAGTGTAGAAAAAATAATTCAATACTGTACTATTCAATAGGCAACCACTAGTTAAAATTCTAACCATATGCCTTTATAGCAGCAAACATTATTGCCTGCTGCTGTATATATTAATTTTTCACTACTATAGCAACATACAATACTGTCTGCTGCTATATACACTAAATATTAACACCAAGCAATGAGTAAAACAAAACTTTAGCGGCAAACATTTTTTTATGCTGCTGTAGAGATGTAAATTTTTAACTTGCAGTGGCAAATAGCAGAGTGTGCTACTGATGAAGACATTTAGCGGCAGAATCTGAAAAATGCCGCTATAAAAGTGTCGCTAATTGTCATTTTTCTTGTAGTGAAATGTTCGTCAGGGAAATTGTCTTGAACTGGTAAAGATTCTAAATTGTCAGAAAGGACAAGCCTTGATAGATGATCGGCCACAACATTTTCTACTCCTTTCTTGTCTTTGATTTCTATGTCAAATTCTTTGAGTAGAAGGATCCATCTAATCAACCTGGGCTTAGTATCCTTCTTAGAGAGAAGGTACTTCAGAGCATAATGATCTGTAAAAATCACAATTTTGGATCCGAGTAGGTAGGGACGGAATTTATCTAGTGCAAAGACGACTGCTAATAATTCTTTTTCAGTTGTAGAATAGTTCATCTGTGCACTATTTAAAGTCCTGCTAGCATAATATATGACAAACGGTTTCTTGTCCCTACGTTGCCCAAGAACTGCCCCAACCGCATAATCACTAGCGTCACACATGATCTCAAAGGGCAAGCTCCAGTCTGGAGGTTGCATTATTGGAGCAGATATCAACATGTCTTTCAGCTTAGTAAAAGCTTCTTGGCATGCTGCGGTCCACTCAAATTCTGCTTCCTTTAACAGAAGGTTACATAATGGCCTAGATGTGGAACTAAAGTCTTTTATGAACCTTCTATAAAATCCAGCATGCCCTAAGAAAGATCTCACATCCCTTACGGTTTTCGGGGTGGGCAAATTGGCAATCAAATCTATTTTGGCTTTGTCCACTTCTAATCCTTTAGATGACACTATGTGTCCAAGGACAATGCCCTGTCGAACCATAAAATGACATTTTGCCCAATTCAAAACCAGGTTCGTTTCTTCACACCGTGAGAGGACTTTCTCTAAATTGCTCGAACACATTTCAAATGAATCTCCAAAAACTGAGAAATCATCCGTGAATACCTCGAGAAAACGCTCCACCATATCACTAAAGATACTCAGCATACATCTCTGAAAGGTAGCGGGAGCATTGCAAAGCCCAAAAGGCATCCTTCGATAAGCAAAGGTACCAAAAGGGCATGTGAAAGTTGTTTTCTCTTGGTCTTCCGGAGCTATTTCTATTTGATTGTACCCGGAGTATCCATCTAAGAAACAATAAAATTTGTGACCGGCGACCCTTTCTAAAATTTGGTCCAAAAAAGGCAAAGGAAAGTGATCCTTTCGTGTGACAGCATTTAATTTCCTGTAGTCAATACGGACTCGCCAACCTGTGGGTACTCGGGTTGGAATGAGTTCATTGTTTAAGTTCTGGACTACAGTGACACCGACTTTCTTTGGTACTACCTGGGTAGGGCTGACCCATGAGCTATCCGAAATTGGATAAATGATACCCACATCTAGAAGTTTCAGCACTTCAGCCCTAACCACTTCCTGCATGGTGGGGTTAAGTCGGCGTTGCATTTGTCTAGAGGGGTTTGCATTTTCCTCTAGATAAATATGATGAGTGCACACGAGGGGATTAATTCCTTTTATGTCATCCACATTCCAAGCAATTGCACCTTTATGTTTTTTTAGCACATGAAGTAGTTGGACCTCTCGTTCCTTCTCAAGGTGTGCTGAAATAATGACCGGAAATGTGTCATCATCCCCAAGGTAAGCATACTTAAGATCTGAGGGTAAGGGCTTCAACTCAGGTTTGGGCGGCCTTACCTGAGAGGGAAGAGGTGGGGTACCAGTTGGTACAAGCTCTTCAAAAGAAGGCTTCCATGCTGCACTGACCATTTTAACAGTGTCATCTTCCATATCCTCAGGGTCAGCCATATCCTTACTTAATTTAATCAAATTGTATGAGTCAGAGAATGGACCGACTCTGCGAAAGTCTCCACTACCAAAGTGTTTATGAAATCAACCTCTTCATAGTCATCATTTTCATCCCGTGGTTGTTTGCACAGATCAAAGACATTAAGTTCTAATGTCATGTTCCCAAAAGAAAGCGTCATCTTTCCATTCCGGCAATTAATCAGTGCATTTGATGTGGCTAAAAATGGTCTCCCAAGAATTACCGGAATCTGAGCTTTGTGGTTCGCCACAGGCTGAGTGTCTAAGACAATGAAATCCACTGGAAAGTAAAATTTGTCAACTTGCACGAGCACATCCTCTACTACCCCTCTTGGTCTTTTTACCGATCGATCAGCAAGCTGAAGGGTAACTTGAGTAGGTTTCAGCTCACCTAGCCCTAGTTTTTCATAGACCGAGTAGGGTAGTAAGTTTACACTCGCCCCAAGATCAAGTAATGCTTGTTCAATTAGACAGTTTCCAATAATGCATGAAATTGTGGGGCATCCGGGATCATTATATTTGGGAGGAGTGTCGTGCTTCAAAATAGCACTTGCTTGCTCAGTGAGAAATGCTTTCTTTTGGACATGCATCTTACGCTTCATAGAGCACAACTCCTTGAGAAATTTTGCGTAAGATGGGACTTGCTTAATTGCATCCAACAACGGGATGTTAATTTTGACTTCTTTAAGCACATCTAAGATCTCTTGATTCTGTGTGGATGACTTAGGCGGACTTAAACGGTTTGGAAAAGGTGGCAATGGTTTGAACCCTGGAGGAACTGGGGTTTTCTCTTTTACAGAAATTGCAAGATTTCCTCTTTCTTTTTCCGGCTCTACTTTTTGATCTAAGGAAGCAGGTTGTTTATCTTTTTCCAGATCAGGTTTTTGAATTTCTTTACCACTTCGTAGAGTGGTAACTGCTTGAACATGCTCCTGGGGGTTCGAAGGTCCGGCATGATTGACTTCATACTGTCCTTTTGGGTTCGGTTGAGGTTGGGCCGGAAAAATCCCCTTATTTTGAGATTGAACAAAATTTCGAATTTCGTTCTTGAAGTCTTGCATTTCCTATTTTTGAGCCAAAAGAAATTTAGCCAGCATTTCTTCCAAAGGTTGAGTCTGATTTTGAACAATGGGTGGTGACATTTGTTGTGCATTTGGAACAAATTGTCCCGAAGTACCACCATATTGGTTCATCCTTTGGGAGAAATTTGGCTCATTACCAGTGGGTCCATTTCTCCAACTGAAATTGGGGTGATTACGCCAGTTAGGGTTGTACGTGTTACCCAAAGAATTGTTGAATGGGCAGTTGTATGCGTTTGTGACATTTGCTTGCTCTAAAAATGCCTCTTGAAATGCAGGGAGTGTGGGGCACTCCGTAGATGTGTGGGTATCACAAGCGCAAATGCCACAAACAATTGCAGGTTCTTTGTTCTTCACAAATTTCAAGACTCAACCTCTCTTGTCAGATAGGCTATTTTTGCTTGAAGATCATCATTTTCTTTAAGTACATATAACCCCCCTCCTTTGGCCTGATTCGATTGCTTTACGGGTTCAACACCTTCAAAAGTGTCCCAATTTTGAGGAGTATCAGCTAAAAACTGAAGGTATGTCCATGCCTCATTTGGATTTTTAGCCATGAACTCCCCATTGCACATCATCTCAACAAATTGGCGTGTCTCTGGACTTAGTCCGTCATAGAAGTGGCCAATTGTATGATGTAGTTCAAATCCATGATGTGGACATGCAAGGAGAAGTTCATTAAAACGTTCCCAACACCTATAGTGGGACTCTCTATATTTTTGTTTGAAATTCATTATGAGCCTTCTCAAGGTGTTGGTTTTATGAGGTGGAAAAATTTTTTTCAAGAATTCGCGAACCATGTCGGCCCATAAAGCAATTGAATTAGGCTGTAAGGAGTGAAGCCATGCCTTTGCCTTATCTTTAAGGGAGAATGGGAATAATCGAAACTTTATAATGTCTTCCCTCACATTGTTGAAGTGAAGTGTTGCACACACTTCTTCAAATTCCTTTATGTGCAAGTATGCACTTTCAGATTCAAGTCCATGGAATTTAGGAATAAGTTGGATAACCCCCAGCTTAATGTCAAATTGACCCACACCTGCAGGTATGGCCATACATGAAGGCGTAGCCTGACGTGTTGGTTGGAGGTAATCACGTAAACTCCTAAGTGGTTGGTTCACCTCATTATTATTGGGATTCGGCCCATTTCCATTTCCATTCCTAGGTCCACCTCCATTACCATTAGAATTTATCAATGGGTCATTATTGTCATGACCACTGTATGCATCCGCCATTGTTTCCGAACCACTAGGTGGACTAAGAGATCTAGATCGATTGTGTAGATTTCACTTAACCTCTTGAATTTGGGTTTCTTACGCATACAATGATTGAATCAAGATGGTGGATAAAGGTTCCCAAATTTGTTTTTTTTGAATTTTAGAATTAAAAAAAAACTTAAGTCCTAGGAAAACAAATTTCTAAATCTAAAGAAAAGGTTCCAATGAAAGTTTTGAAACTTTTAGACTTAGGCACTTTTCTTAGCCACAAGGGCCAAATCGGAATGGGTTTTTTTTTTTTAACTTTGCCTTTGTAAGGATAGTTTCAGATTTTTTTTTGGAAACTTTTCTAACCAAAAACAAGTGATTAGAAACAGAATTTAGACTAAGTAGACAAGTCCTAAAAAAAACAGCAAAAAGAATTAAAAAGAAACACTTAAACTAGCTAACAATTAGGCAAGTAATCAAGGCACTTTCCACAAATAGGCTAGATTTTTGCAAAAATCAGAAAAATTGATTTTTTAGATCTGAATTAATCCAATTTTTAGCAAAAATCAGAGATGAAAATTTCCTTTTTAATGGTTTAGGGCTGGTCTAAACATTCCATGCATGCACCACCTAAATCTAGAATGATGCCAACAATATTATTCCACACCCATAAAGCAATAAAAAAGGAAAGTTAGAAACATACCTCTTGCGAAGGCGCTCCCCGGCAACGGCACCAAAAACTTGATCAACGTAGACCCCAAGTGCAAGGTCTCGACGTAGTTTCACCCGGTGAGTTCGGGATCATATCCACAGGGAGCTGGTATTCGCAGAAAACTGTCCTATTTGAAAAACTACAGCTACCCTACTAAACTCTATAAAAATTACACACTATTACTTCTGAAAATTAAAATTAGATTACAAATCCACATCTGAAAGAAAAAAATTATTAAATCTAACCTAAAAAAAATCCTAAACTAAAAACCATCCTAAGACTAAAAACTGCAAGACAATAAAATAGATCAAATTACCAATAAAGAGAAATAAATAATCATGCATTAAATAAATAAAAAAATCAGAAATAAAACATTCAGATTTAAGAAAAAATAATAATAAAAAGAGTGCTAGTTTTTCTTATTTTTGGAAGACTAAAACAATGTATTGGCAGAATAAAAAAAATCCACAAAGACACCGCACCAAGTGCGTGCTGTCACCACACACACAAACACACGGCGCCGATCCAAGGCGGAACACCTTGACCTCACTAATTGTGTTTTTAAAATTTTAAACGAACCAATACACCCAATAAACTCCAAAAGTAATTACAACTAGAAAAAGAAAATCTACCCTTACCCTACATTAAGACATCAACAAGAGGCGACTCTGCGCACAATCCAATCTCTTATCTTCGATCTTCACACCATAGAGGATTAGATGAAAGGAGGAGATGGAATGGAGAGGAGAGAAGAAGTGGGTGTAGGAGTTGATGTGGTATGGTGGAGTATGGAAAAGAAAAAAGTAAAAAGGTGATGGAAAGGTGCTATGTACGTGTGATGTGGAGAAGAAAAGAGAGAGAAAGAGAGATGGGAGAGATGGGCGTGAGGTGATATGAGGGATGAGTATGGCTCCTGTACCTGTTCCCTTTTATATTTAAGAAGATATATATATTATAGGAAGTACAGTAGATGGAAACAAAGACAGTGGCATGCAGAAAAAGAGGGATGGAAAGTTTTAAATTGGTAGGAGTACTATAGGCACCTATACATGGATCTGATAAGGACCTGTGATGACGTGGTTTTTTTTTTTTTAATTGGAAAGTAGATCGGTGATGAGAAATTTGGACCATGCATATTGGGTTGATGAGATACGACGTGCTTAATGACGCAAGTGAATAGGAAACATAGATGTAAGACACATCAGAGAAAGGGCATGGAAGCAATTGACGTGTGGTAATGGTAATATTCAGTAGGTCTTTGGATGGTTCACGAGTAATCTTTGCCATTATGCTCCTTTTATCCAACCATCCTCTTTTTATCATGTCCCACATATGCTATGAAATCAATTTCTATGTTAGGCAATTCAATGTCCTTGAATATTCTTGGCAATAATTGGCTTGAATCAAATGTACAAGCATGTGGGTCCTTCCTTGGGTGTGCATGTCTGTGGGGTCTACTTGTGTTTCAACTTCTTCTTTTCTTCATTTTTCTTTTTCTTCTTTTTTTTTCTTTTTCTTGGATCTCTTCACAAATAATTCCTTTGCTTCAAATCTTTTATGCGGGTCCCTTTTCTTCAATTTTCCCTACAAATAAAAGTGATTTTCAATTAGTTTAATAATTTTGAATAAAAATCACAAATGCACTAATATGGGCCCAATTCACATAAAATGACAACATCAATCCATATCATTAATCATGATTTAACTTTAATTAACTAATGATGATGAGAAGTTTTATCATTCCATGTAAAATCATGAAATTGAAAAACACTTCTAAAAATAGAAAGTTCTATGATTTAACGAAAAAGTGATGATTTTTAATGATTTTTGCAAGAAAATTCTAAAATGAATTTTAAAATCATGAAAACATGAATTCCAACAAAATGAAGAGAATTCCAATGAATAAGTCATTAAAATTCTTGAAATTATGCATAAAATAATGTATTTTTGATGACTTATCAAAATGCGCCCGCAGTATTTATGGCCTTGATGAACAAAATCTTTTCATCATATCTTGATCGATTCGTGGTGATTTCCATTGATGATGTTTCGGTATACTCCAAGACCAAAGATGAGCATGTGGAACATTTGAGGACTTCTCTGCAATTACTAAAGGACCACTGACTGTATGCTAATTTGGACAAGTGTGAATTCTGGCTGGAACAAGTTGCCTTTTTGGGGCATATTATCTCAAAGGATGGGCTTGCAGTAGATCCCGCTAAGATTGAGGCTATAACTACTTGGCAGAGTCCCAAGACTGTCGCGGAGATTAAAAGTTTTGTTGGTCTGGCCGGTTACTATAGAAGGTTTGTGAAGGACTTTTCCAAGATAGTTGCACCTTTGACCAAATTAACCAGAAAGAATGAGCCATTCGTTTGGTCAACGGAATGTGAGTCGAGTTTCTAACTCCTTAAGGAGAAACTAACCTCAGCCCCGATCTTATCCTTACCAGAAGGGAGTGGCGGATTTGTTATATATACAGATGCTTCGGGGATTGGGCTAGGATGTTTACTCATGTAGAATGGAAAGGTAATAGCATATGGATCTCGACAATTGAAGGAACATGATAAAAGCTATGCCACACATGATTTAGAATTGGCTGCAGTAGTCTTCACGCTGAAGATATGGAGACATTATTTATATGGAGAGAAATTTGAAGTCCATAGCGACCATCGCAGTCTCCAGTACCTGTTTTCGCAGCATGATCTTAACATGAGACAGCGCAAGTGGTTGGAATTTATAAAGGATTATGATTTCTCGATTAAATACTTCCTCGGGAAAGGGAATGTAGTGGCCGATGTTTTAAGTAGGAGATCCACCACCGAGTTGGCAGCCTTATGTGGTGAATGGTCTCTAGTAGAGGAATTCTGAGATCTGGATGTTGAGGTTGAATTCTTGGATGATAAGGTCATGTTAGTGGCTATGTCAGTCTTCGAACCCACCTTAATTCAACAAATCAAGGAGAGGCAGTTTGAAAACCCGGAGTTTGTCAAGGTTCGTCACCACATATCTGAGAAACCTGATTTCAGGATAGTAGACGGTGTATTGTACTTTAGAGACCGGCTTTGTGTTCCAGCGGTTCAAAATCATAACTTAAAAAGGGCAATTATGACTGAAGCACACCATGCTTGATATTCCATGCATCCCGGGAATACAAAAATGTACCGAAATTTACATGGCAGGTTTTGGTGGAATAACATGAAGAGGGATATAGCGGGTTTTGTGGCAAAATGCCTTACCTGCCAACGAGTGAAGGCTGAACACAGGAAGCCTCCCGGTTTGTTATATCCCCTGCAGATTCCTAAGTGGAAATGGGAGAATCTCACGATGGATTTCGTTTCAGGGCTGCCCCGAATGAGTAGGCACCATGATGTAATATGGGTGATTGTCGACCGACTAACAAAATCATCCCACTTTATTCCCATCAAGAAAAGGATGAAATTTCAGGAGATGGCCAAGACCTTCATTGATGAGATTGTACGGCTACATGGTACTCCAGCCTCAATTGTGTCTGATCGAGACAGTAGGTTCGTGTCTTCCTTTTGGCAGTCCTTTCAGAAGTCCTTAGGCACCAAACTCAGTTTCAGCACGGCTTACCATCCTCAGGCAGATGGGCAATCGGAGCGAACGATACAGACCCTAGAAGACATGCTACGAGCTAGCGTGTTGGACTTCAGAAAGGAGTGGGATGAGCACCTCTCCTTATGCGAGATCGCATACAATAATAGCTTTCATGTGAGCATCGGAATGGCTCCATTTGAAGCCTTGTATGGACGTAAGTGCCGTACGCCCATCTGTTGGGAAGAAGTTGGGGTTAGGAGTTTCCATGGACCCACCATAGTGGTAGATACGGCGGAAAAAAGGGCAAAAAGTACAAGATAGATTGAAAATTGCACAATCACATCAGAAAAGCTATGCAGATATTCGCCGTCGGCCCCTTGAGTTCCAGGTGGGAGACAAGGTTTTTTTGAAGGTTTCCCCAATGAAAGGTACCATCAGGTTTGGACAGAAGGGCAAGCTAGCGCCGCGTTTTGTAGGGCCTTTTGAGATACAGAGTAGAGTGGGGGACTTAGCTTATCGGATGGAACTACCACCCCCGCTTGTGGGAGTTCATAATGTGTTCCATGTGTCGATGCTCAGGAAGTACCTTCCATATCCTTCACATGTCCTTGAGTTGGATGACATACAAGTGAGGCCCGATGTGAGCTATGAAGAAAGGCCACTTCGTATCGTTGACACTAAAGAACAAGTGCTGCGTACCCGAACAATCAGATGGGTTAAGGTATTGTGGGAGCATCATGGACAGGAAGAGGCCACCTGGGAGCTCGAAGATCAAGTTCGAGCAAAATATCGAGAGCTACTACCCCAGGTATGTTGCATTCGGAGGATCGAATGATCTTAAGTGGGGGAGGATGTAAGGTCCCGAATCCCACTAATCTTGATTTACGTTAATTAATCTCATTCTATAGTAATTAAACTCAATTAAGGCTAATTCAATCCAATAATTAGCGGGGTTGGGGCCTCGAATAGGGAGTTGGGCAGAGTTCGGCCCCACTTCAGTAGTTAAGGGCCTTTTCGTAATTTGTCCTCTCACCTTTTGGACACCCCGTCCTTTTCCTTAAGTGTAACTTTATGCATGGATAATCTTTCCTGTTGGGTCCGACTTGATCCGGACTTATCTTGGCTCAATTGAGGTGCATTTGACTTAAACTGGAATTCCTAGAAAAAGGATGGACTTGCCTGTAATTTCAGGGAAAGTTATGTTTAAAAAGAAAAACTCAACGTACCTTCTCCTCCTTCTCTCGTGTAACTATTGGAGCCCTCCTTTCTGCTGGGTTTCTCCTCCTCTTCTTCGTGCAATCGAAGTGCCCGGGAGTGTGCATGCATAGAGAGTGGCCTCCTACGACTTTCTTCTTCCTTGATCTCCCTTTTCTTTACACTTTCTGTCCAAGCTACAGCAATATAAGAGAACCCATTTCATCCAGAGACATTCCCTGAGCACCCAGCTAGATAAGGGGTTTGAGAGGGTTAGTACTGTTGGAAAAGGCAAGTATTGAGCTATATGTGTTGCATGCATGATTAAGTATGGATATCTACTTGCATTTCCCAAATTTTCATCCATTTCCTTTCCTTTCATTGTTTTTAATTAATGTGAATGTAGTTAGAATGATAAAGATGGGAATGGAGGTTGTGGGAGTACAGAACACCTTGATTGGATGCTACTAGTAAGCCATAAAACCCCCTCCCAGTATAGGTTCTGTATTGACTAAAATCGGAATTGAGCTACAGAACTGTATTCGGGTTTCTGAAGCTTACGGTGAAGCTACGGCTAAACCGTAAGCATCTAAGGCTCAAAGTCCAGAGAGCATCAAAACGCGATTTTGTACTACGGCTCATCTACGGCTACGCCGTGGATTTCATTACGGTTAAGCCGTACCCAGCCCATACCCTAGCCGTAGGTCTTCCTACGGCGAGCTTTCCAGAGAGCTCATGGAACCCAGTTTCTTCTATGGCTTGCACACGGCTACACTGCGGAATACAGTACGGCTAAGCAGTAACCTCCCCGTACCCTAGCCGTAGGCTTAGCACGGCTAAGCCGTAGGCCAACATACGGTTGGGCCGTAATTGCGCATGAAAAATTCGGAAGAATCTGACCCACTCGGCTAAGCCGTAGCCTTGCATACTGCTAAGCCGTAAGAACCCAGCAAAAAGGTATGTTAGGGACTTTCAATGATGTTGTAGGACCTTAGTATTGGGGAGAAAGAATGATTCCCGGAGGGTCTCCCAATGGCAAGTCATGGATGTTGGCATAAGAAGGGTGTCCCGTATGTACAAGGCAATAGCCAGACGTGGTAACACAACGTCTTATGTGTACATCGTGTTGAATGCCCTTGGGGACTGTAGGTTACTTATTTGAAGTGAAGGTAGTAATTCCTTAGACTCACTGAAGCTGAATGCATCCATATTGTTATGATATACCACCTTCAACATGAATTTCTTCTTTTAGTAAAACCCTGAGGCAAATTCAGACCTGAGCTTCTAATGAGTGAGTATCTGACAAGCCAGAGCTTCCAATGAGTGCAAGCTTTTTAGCCAGGGGTATGACATGACTGATAAGATTGGACATGAGTCGGCACCACTCAGCTTACGCCCTTTGGGTATATGTTATGTATGTCACCACTGCAGTAGGTTTATGGAGGAGTAGTCGGCGCTCCTCGGGAAGCTAGCCTGATCCCCTAGCAACCCATACGATATGTGTATGCTCCTTTCTTGGGAGAATAGAGCATCGTGGTTGCCAATTAGTATGTATGACATTTAAGTTGTAATTTCTCACTTATGCATCATGTCCATTGATTATTCGTATTCATATATTATGTTATACCTGATTTATATGCCTCAGTATTTGCTTAACCGTCATATTAACAGTGTTACTCTTGGTATTGCAGGCCCAGCGACCGGTCCCAATGCGGACACTGATGCGCACCCGGAGGGTACCCCAACGGTACCTCGGGATGTAAATGAGTGGAAAGATGGCGACGTCTTTTACTAGCGATCCCACGGAGAGCAACTATATTCAGGAGATATCATTTCTATGTTTGTGGCCCCTTTTTGTATCAAACACTTAAACAGTCTGCTTGGGAATGTATTTAAAGACTTCAACACTATCATATGTATATATAGATATGTTTACTTTTGAAAGTTAACAGACTATGAACTCGTGTGCTCTTAATAATTACAGAGTATTTTACAGGATTTCATTTATGATAAATTACGTTTGTACATGTGACAGCATACCTCACACGTTCCTGTGGAATCTCCCTTGTAGGAATTCGTGCATAATTCTTCATGGCATGGATTTCTACGGGATTACGTATGCATGCCCTAGGGGCCCACTCAAATCCCCAATTCCCAGGATCGGGGCGTGACAATCTTGATGTAATATTTGTGATAATTTGATTGAAACATTGCTAAATCTATATGGGAGATGGGAAAACAAATGATCATTTAAAGGAATGTCTTGACTTACTAGAGATGTGCATCAGAGGTGAACTTTACCCCATAGAAGACGAATTCAGTTGAACATACTTGCCCTTTGCTTGTTTCTCTGTGGATAAAAAAAGGACATCTTTTGCAAAGTCTTAAAAACTGTAAAAGTTCCAGATGGTTATGCTAGTAATATATCAAGATCTATCCAACGCAAACCAAATAAAATTTCAAGGGTGAAAGCCATGATAACCATATTCTGATGCAACAACGGCTTCCATTAGCTTCACGAAAAGTCTTACCAAAGTATGTGCAATTAGCTTTGATTGAGTTATGCATTTCTTTAGGGAGTTGTGTTTTTAAGTTTTTTTACTCTTGTGACTTGATTCGTTGAGAGAGTTAGATTGCAAAAGCATTATGCAAACTGGTAAGGATTTTTCCTCCATCATTTTTTGATGTGATGATGAACTTATCAATTCATTTGGCAACTAGGGCTAGACTTGCTAGCCTGTTCGCTATCGCTAGATGTTCCCCATTGAGAAGTTTGATCTAATTGCTTATGAAATTATATTTTAATAATTATTTTATATTAGCAGGTTTTTGATTTAGCTATTTCAACTTTTGCTAATAGTAGGTATTTGTCCACTTTAAAGTCATATGTGTGAAATAGAAGTCATCTGGAGGGTTCTATTGCAAAAGGATACTTGGCAGATGAGTGCCTAACTTTCTGTTCTAGATATTTGGAGGATATTGAAACCGAATTCAATTAGACTAGTAGGAACTACGAGGAGGCTGGTAATAGTATGGCAAAGTTACCTATTTTCTTGATACAAGGACGTGCATTCAGAAAAGTAGTGAGAAAAACCTTGGATAAAGAAACATTGGAGAAGGCGCATCGATATGCGCTGTTCAACTGTGATGCAATTGAGCCATTTGCCAAGTATGTAATTGATTAACATTAAACATTTTCATATCTAATATAAAAGATACTTGTTATTAATAAACTAAAAACCAAATGAATGTGCAACCAACAACAAGACATGGTAATAGCTCAAAATCCTCATTAATGTGTATGAGACATCTAGCGAATTCATAATCAAAAATTTGCATCATGGTTTGAAAGCTTCATAAGTATAAAAACACGTGATGGTAGCTAGTAAATTCCCTTAGATTATTTTGCACTTGTATTTTATAAATATTATTTTTTCTTTGAATTAGGTCCAAGAATTACACCTTGTAGAAGATAAACAGATTTTCGAAAAGCTAGGAGCTTTAGCTCAAGGTCCTAACATTGTCAGGAAAACATATATTAGATTCATTATAAAAGGTTTTAGATTCCGCAACTGAGAATTTAAGAGGAGAAGAAAAATTCAGAATAGTGGAGTGGTTGTTACTGAAACAACATCAAGCTTTTCAAGTGCCGGTGACAATAATCTAGTTTTATGCGATGTGACCTATTATGGAGTTTTGACAAATATCATTGTGTTAGATTATTTTAGAGGTAGAAAGGTTGTATTGTTTAAGTGTGACTAGGTGTCAGAAGGAAAGGGCAAAAAGAATGATGATCATGGGTTTACAATTGTCAATTTCACATGGTTGGCATATAAAAATGAGCTTTTTGTGCTAGCTTTTCAAGTACAACAAGTATTTTATCTAGATGACCCCATTGATAAAGGATGGCATGTTGTGATTTTAAGACAACCTCTAAAGACACTTTCAATGTAAGTGCGATGCCATCTGCAGATGACGTAGAGACGTACTTGTAGAGTGAGCCTTGTAATGGCCAATTCCAACCTGAAAATGAGGAAGTTAGTTCGGTCAGAGAGGATGTTTGTGGAATGACAATTGACACAAATACAGAGGTGTTCGATGGGGATAGGGATGGAGAAGATGTAGATTCCATGTTTGAATTACGATATGATGGGGATTTGAAGGAAGCTAATGTCTTTACTCTCTCTTTCTCTCTCTCTCTCTTTGAACAAGATGAAATTTTTAAAGAATTTAAATTTTATGCTTTTGTTTTGAATTTGTTAGAGAAGCTTAATGCTAGGGTTAATTTTGTTAATTTTGTTGGATTTGTGTTAAACTGTAATACTGTGCATCAAGTCATTTGATTACCTTATTTAAAGATAAGTAATACTGCAGCGTTTATCTAGTTTCAAATGTGTGATGAGTTCTTCATGCTGAGGAGAAACTTTAGTCATGTATTCATTTGAACTAATCATTTGATTCTATATGTTTGTAATTGAAATGGGGCATGTACCTTGAGTTATGTTTATGTTTCATAAAATCTTACCATTTTTATTTAGGTAATGGCCCCAGTATCTCATAATATTGGACGAATGTTGGTTGACTCGGCTTCCAATTGGTCACACCAAAGTGATTTGGCCAATACTCAGTCTACTGCTATGTCAGGTACATGTAAACTCAAAAATGCATTGTGCTCCCTCTCTATCGTCATGACCTAATTCTCAAAATTGCTTGATGTTATTCTCAAAATACATTGCTTTTTTGCATTGATCAAGTTTTGACATACATTTTAGTCATTTTTGCTAATGATGAATATAGCGGGAAGTAACAACAATAGAAAGAAAGGACGAGGACCAACTTTTATGTGCAAAATTTAGAGGCAACCCGAGAACAAATGCATTCTAGTTTCCTTTAATGATGGTGGAAAACCGATTAGCAAGAATCATAAGGATTTAGCTGGTTTCTTGGGAACTATAGCTAGGAATGGGAATTTGAACCGCATAATCATCAAAACTTGGAAAGAAATGCCTAAATAACTTAAAATTGACGTGGATGACTTGGTAATGGTATGTTGGAAAGATTTTATTTATTTATTTTTGAGTTGTACTGTGAAAGATTGGCTTTTGTAAGTAATTTGAATTTGTAAAACATGCTTTCAAGACATTCCATTTAATTTTTCAATTAATTGGCTTGTCTAAGTACTAATGTGACTTGATGAAGATGTTGTTCTGGATTTTTATGCAAAAGTTTGATATACCCCTTGGCCACGAAGGTTGGATCTTGAAATCATTATTGAAGAAGTGGAATAACTAGAAATCTGCCTTGAGGAATGAATATTTTGATGAGACGCTACCCATTTAAGAGCAAATACGCAATGTTCTCGAGAGAGTGGCTAGAGACAAATGGAAGGAACTTGTTAAGCTTTGTCACAATGAAGATTGAAAGGTCTAAGTAGAATAAAAGTGGTATCCACTAAAACTATTGTGGCTTCATATTCTTGGGGATTTCATTAATGCCTTTTCATTTTAGGGACTTAGCAAAAGAAATAAAGAAAATCGAGGAACGCAAACAGTGATTCATAGGATGGGCAAAACTCCCTTCTATGTAGTTAGAAAGACTATGGTAATTTTATAAAATTCTTCAAGTCATTTGAATAGTACTAGAATAATCGCTTCTATTGCATGAGTGATCTATTTAATTAAAATTTTGAGTACACTTATCTTTAAATAAAAGAGTTGGGTCGTGCTCTATCGCATGCAGAAATGTTCATTACTTGTTGCACAAAGAATGTTGTTACATCTAATGAGATAGTGGGAAACTCAGTTGTATGTTTTTCTTAATAATTTGAGTTTAGTTTTTAATTTGGGCATTAGAACCATGAACTTTTGTATTATAGGAAAAATTGTGTGGATACAATGGCAAAGCTCCAAGTGGCCAACCTAACGGTAATAGTCTAGACGATATCTTTTCCAAAGTGATGGGGAATGAGGAATTTGGACGTGTTTGTATGTATAGGCTAGGGGTATGCTCATCTGATATTTGGGCACAATTCCTATAGTCGCGACACATCTCACAAAAAAGCAATGGGGTGGAAGGCAGAACTTGAAGATATGGATGGACGATATGATGAGTTAAGCAGTCAATTAGAAGAGCTAAGATCTTTATTCATGTAATGTGGTGCAAATGGCAATAGTTTTCCTAATCCTACTAATTTTCCCATCACATCTACTGACCAGCATATGGGCTCATTATCATTAGATTTCGAACGACGATATATTAGGGTAATTTATATAACTCTTTCTACTTCTTTTTCAATACATTCTAAAATTTATGGTGAGTTCCATCCTATCCAAATGAAGCTAACAACATACATCTAAAACATGTGGGAATTGGAAAACACTGTTTCGAGTGTGAAGCAAATCAACAAGATCAAAGAGAAGTCCAAAAACACTATTCTCTGTAGCAACAGTCAGCCTGGACAGGCTGTGGGAAACAAAAACGTAACTCTCTCCAAAAAACTCAAAATTGATCTCTCTTTTTTTCTTGGAACCTAGACTCATAAACCATTCAAATGGTATAGCCTTTCTTGTTGAATCTTACTGAGCAGATTTAGTTTTGACCTTGAATTTAGGCCAAATGTGCTACTTGCAATTAGCCTGGACAGGCTATAGGAAAAAAGCCATAACTCTCTCCTGAAAATTTGACATTAAGCTCTATTTTTTTTTTTCTTTCTTTCTTTCTTTTTTAGAACCTATACTTATAGATCTTTCATTCGCACAAGCCTTGCTTGCTTAATCTTACTGAACAGATTCAGTTTTGCCTCTGAATTAAGGCCAAATGTGCTGCCTTTTCACACTTGTTCATACTTACCAATCTTAGACAAAGTTTTATGCCCTATTTTGATAGTTTAAAGTTTCAATTCATTTAAAAAATCATGTAGATTTTCTCAACTTGTATACTAACTTGAGATGTACTTGCCTAATTCTAGGTGTGAGCTTACATTTCGTTTAAAGTATAACTGATCTAACACAAGTCGTAGGAAAAGGGAGGGTCATCAATATCGATTCCTCTGTGAAGGTAAGCGGGAAAAAACTAGGACCTAATTGGTGTAAGATACACGTTCAATTCCCATTAAATTGGGATGAACATTTGATATGGTCTTATGGACCTTTTGACACTATTGGAGATGTTATTGGAGCACGCATAGCTTGGTCTATTTATTGCTATTGTGGAGTGATGATTGCTTTTGAATAGATAACTGCGATAGGTTGGTTAATGATTTAAGTATAGATACATATGCCAATAGTTGTTACTATGTTGGATTTGATCTTTGTGGTGGTTACTCATGACATGGTACTTTTCATGATTGTTGGTTTACATCTCTGTTAGCATATATCGGTAGAACTTCTAAACAATAGACATTGGTTATCTTTATGGTGGTTACTAGTGACATGGTACTTTTCATGGTTGTTGGTTCATATCTTTGTGAGCATTATTCGATAGAACTTGTAAATAATAGACATTGGTCAACATATCTTTTATTGAAATTCTCATTTTGTTTTTTGTTTTTGTATGGTATTATTGACTTTATATACTTTGGATTTGTGGATAGAATTTTTGTATACTCAATACGTGTTTTTGGTGTTACATGATATGGTTTGTAGAGGGGTTGTGGAATTGTGTGTGATGTTGTTTTGTCAAGAAAAAAAAATCAATGTGCTAGTGTAATTTGCCAGGAATGACTTTAATAAGAATAATTATTTAAGAAAGTAAAAATAGCTATGAGGGCGGCCAAAATAGCTGTCTTATGTAGGCATTTGCAGCTTATTATAGCATAACAAATGGCTGCATGATTGATCATCTTGGAGTAGTTTATGATTCCCCTTTAAGCAACTTATTGTGGCACTTCTAAATGCCTTGTGAAGTTACTATCAAGGCAATTTAAAGTTCATTATCAAAAACCCAAATGCGGCAATTTAAAATGCCTTATTAAATATCCGTATGTGGCATTTTATATTGCATTTAAAAAGACATGTTATGCCGCACTTTGTAGTGCCTTCAAAAAGTTATGTTTAGGCTGCTATGCCTGCCTTTTCAGTGTTGCAAAATACTCTTTGAAAGGCTTATGCGGCACTTTAATTGTGTTTTGCAGCATTTCAATGTGCCTTATCATGTTATTATTTGAGCAGCCTCAACTGCCACAATAACCTATCATGGCCGGGCTTAATACGACATTTTAATGGTTCCGCCCCAATAGCTCAAGCGACCCAATAGCTGGCATGTTGCAACAATTTACACCGCCGCAAAAAACTGTTTCTGTTGTTTTGTTGGCATCAAGGAGTCAGTAAAATAATCCAAACTTTTTTCTCTTTTTGCATGGTTTGTTACAATTGGTGTTAAGAGTACGTTTCGATCCGTTCCTGCCCATTATCGAAACCCCACTCGCCCATTTCCTTCATTGATCTGAGACACCAAGCACCCACCAACCCTTGTTAGGTCTCAGCTAACTAACCGTACTTGGCATTTGACCGAAGCTTGGATGGACCATCAGGTAGGCTCCACTATGGGTGCGCACTTTACACTAGGTGTGAATATGATAATTTATGTGTGCACGTGGGTTGTTTTGTGAGTAGGTACCCCTTACCTCAAAACTAACTCGAATGCATGCTAATTATGGAAACATAGGTGATGGGAAGGTCTCATTGTAGATCTGTTTTTGGGTAAAGATCATCTCAACGAAATTATTACAACCATTAATTTAGAGGCCTTAAATTTCAATGGTTTCTTAAGTTATATTTTTTTATAAAATTTAATCCAACAGTGGGTATAGTCCAGATTAGTCTCAAAACAGGAGAGTACTAATTTATTAAGTAGGAGCTTTTATTTGTACTAAGGTTCAAATGCTAATTCATTTGCTCCTTATTTAATATTTATGACGTCAAATAAAATTTAAAAAGTAAACTATAAATTTAAAAATCAAACTATATGAACATCATGCTTTGGCTGTGACAAAAATTAACGGCATATTAACTATATAATTGCACTTATACTTGACATTTGCATCAGACTTGCCAAAATTTAAGTGTATTTTTGTATGACTCAAAGTAATACTTAGATTTTGTAGGAAATATTTAAACTCCGACCACTCAAGTGTGAATGTTAGGACTAAGGGCAGCTGTACAAGTAATATCACAAAATTAAACTATATGTATGTGGTTAGCATTGTACAATATCCGATCGATCAATCAATCAGTCAACAAGTTGGACTCAATCTATCTCTCACATAAAATCCTTTCTGTTCCTCCTGTTTTTATCAGGGTTAGTTTTTCTAATAGGATTAGTCTTTCTGACTTTTAAGGGTTGTTTCTTTACTAGAATTCTATGAATTCCTGTTTGGAGAATTTCAAAGTTTCCAAAAGTCATCCACTTGAGGTGGAATTCCAAAATCCTCCTTTTGGTAGAGAATTAGAAATCCTAATAAAAAGCAAAGAGATTGAAATTCCAAGAATTTCAAAAGGTTAATTGAGACCTTCTAGGTGGCTGAAATTTGGAATTCTTGTAAAAGAAACATGACATTTTAAATGTAAGGGGTAAGCCATCACATCATGTCTAAAAAACTCAAATATGTTAAATTTTTTTGAGAAATTCTTGTAAAAGAACATAGACCAAGAGATGCAACTTGGGTTCCTGAACCAGCATTATCTGATCCAACCAGAAGTTAAATTTGGGTTGTGTTTTGCTGCTTCCGGATCCTGGCGCAGGGTTGTATTTCAAAACCCACTTGAAAATCGGATTGGGTTTGGGCTTGTAATTCGGGTACCTGAATTTGACCTAAGCACTCCACGCATCAATCAAGAAACTGCACTCCACGTATCAATCAAGAAACTATGTGAATAAATTATACAAATATAGTGTTACAACCAATTATTATTATATGTAGTAAACTGATTTCGGTGGGGCAGGGAGCTCTAGATTTTCAAAGAAAGCGTCCTCAGCAATGCCAACTTAAAGCCATGTGTCAAGAAATCATTTGTACATGTCATCCTGGAGCCCTTCTAATCGATTTTCTTTCCTATGTATAGGATAATTCCTAATATTCTCACAACGAATCCATTGATTGGGTACTCTAAACTTAATTCACTATTAATTAGTGAGATTCTTTATAAGAAACTCAAATCAATTTATGCAGTTTATGACCCTCACGTTTCCTCTTTACTGAGTTTAATTGAAGAGATTCAATAACAATTCCGACCCTTTAACCTTTCATTTGTAGACCCACCTAATAAAACTGAGATTTGGAAAGCAGAAGTTCTCACCCGAATTATTACCAAACTTTCAAACCTTCATTCCAAACCCTAAAATTCATTCGGACTCGCTTCTTCAGTAGCTGTATTTTGGAAAGACCCTTTATTCAGTAGTGTTTCTGTTTTCTATAAGGCTCTATTTACTGTCCACTTTTCTTTTTTGGGCTCGACACAATCAGTACAGCAGTTTCCTAATATAAAAGCAAACTCTTACTTTCACTCTCTATCTAATCTAGTAGCATAGGAGCTACTTGATGTAAAACGAAACTCTTATTTTCACATTAGCATGGCAGTCTCTTTTTTCGCACCGTACCATAACTGGAGTTATAAACTTATAATCAGGACTCTCGATTTCCTGAAACTGGCACACAAGTTACTTGGATTTTGCAGGGAGCTCATCTATTAAAAATCCTAGCAATCAAACTAAAATATCTTTCTAATTTATGGGATTTCTTCTAGTTTTATTGTAATGGGAGTATGTCCAACCCTAGATCTTTCATTTGATAGAATGTGATAATCTTGAATCTGAATAAGATTATGTTGCTGTTAACCACTCTTTTTAATTAAATGGTCAAACTTGAGGTGGAACCTAATCCTATACGGGTAAAATTTAGGAATACCCAATCTGTGATGGGATTTTATTTTGAATGGCTTGGATGTTCAATAAGTGGACCCCACCATGGAGTTCCTCTACTTGAACAAGGGATTTTTCTGAGTCAAAGTTCCCTAGCAATGCCTCTGGTGGGGCATACTTATCATCCAGCTGTGCTATTCAATCTAACTGTACCATTAAAACTAAATGAATTGAATAGAGATCTTCACACGGAACCAACTATTTTTAATTCAATAATATGTAATTTTTTATTTTTTTTATTTTAATAACAAATTCTATTATTTTGACAATCCCCTTACATTACCTTGATCAATAGTCAAAAGCTGTCAATTTTTCAAATATTTGAAGAAGGTCAACATATTTTATTGTTGACGAAAGGAATTCCTAAGTACTTTTTTTTTGTTTGTTTGTTTTTTGTCTACTCCCATCC
The DNA here is from genome assembly GCA_037013555.1 of Sextonia rubra. NCBI lineage: Eukaryota > Viridiplantae > Streptophyta > Magnoliopsida > Laurales > Lauraceae > Sextonia > Sextonia rubra. The sequence goes on from JASUAD010000011.1 coordinate 18,651,246, forward strand.
AAATTAGTCTTTTTTATACAAAAAAAAAAAAAAAAAAGAACATTGTTCAATTTTTTTTCTCTTTAGGATGATAATGTACAAATTCTCAAAGGTTTTACTTTATTACCCTAGCCAAAAAAAGCTAGGACCCAAGAGAGCTCACACATGTAGAAAGGGACATGCAAAGGGAGCCAACACATGTGAGAAGATGAAGACCACATTTGAGGGCAGCAAGTTATTACAGGTTGAATACATATCATATCTGTATAATATCAGTAGATAGGATAACATTTTAGAGAAATTGGATCAACTCACTAATCCATTCACATATCAATAAGTTTTACAAGTTAGTTTTTTTTTAATCATTTATAACTATTTTTATATATTTCAAAATTATATTCATTATATTTCGGACTTAGCACACTTTCTTTTCCTATGTTTTATCTTTTCTCTCTTCCTCATATATATATATATATATAGTTTGCTAACTTCTCTCTTCCTCATATTGGGTTTTCTATACATTTTATAGTATTTGCATTTGTTTCTAAAATATGAAAATTTTAAAATTTCTATTCTTTCTAAAATTTTTTAGGAAGGGGTCATTATATAGTCTGATGTATAAGGTACAATGCTCTTGTATATCTTATTACTTTTATTTCTTCTCATCGTATTTATTTCCTTTTTAATGGAAGTTTTCGTCGTCGATAAAAAAAAATTCTATCCTTTAAACAGCAAACCGAACTGAAGAGATTTGGGAAACTGAACCAATATAAGTGAACACAAATGGCACGTGGGTAAAGAAATTACAATTCTGGGTAAGGGTAATTTGGATTTACTTGCATACTATTCAAGTCGGGCTTGAGTTGAGCAAGCACCCGACGGAATCTGAACTATTTACACACAAACCTTACACCCCTTTTGAATGTTCCAGAAATTTCAGTTTGCAATACGTCATTGGTGATTATAGGATAGCATTTGGGACTTTAACACTTAACAGAGAAAACTTATATCATACACAGAAAATCCATAGGGACCTTGAAATATTGGGAGTGTGATCAAGAAGGGACCAGCCTGTATCTATCTTCAACAAGCATATATCTAAAATTTCAAGTTAATTTTCATCATCCTAACCCTTGATCTATGGCCCTTGGAGGTGTTTGTTAATCTTGGAAAACCCCTTAATTTTTTTTCCTCTTTTCCATTTTAACCTCTAGAAAACCTCCTACAACAAAAGGGTATATCGGGATTTCCCCCAATCCAATGAGATGGTTGTTACCTCCTAAAAATCATGTTTTATACAGAGATAATCCAAATCCCTATTTACCTAAATGACAATTCTATTCTCTCCTTTTCCAGAATGAAAATGCATCAAGTGTTTTTGATAGCAGATGGCAACTCGTCTTGTGTTTATCATCCATTTCTTTCCAAAATAAAACTGCATGATAGAAGACTATCTCCTCTTTTTTTTTTTTTTTTTCAATTCTCTAAACTGGAACACTGGACACTGGATTGGCCACAATACAATAATGTTTCATTTCAGAGCCAAAACAGAGCAGGGGCTGAAAAGGAATTGATGCCTATGCCAAAATCTCTGATCTCACCCAATAGCAATGCACAATACTGTATAAAGTTTTATCATTGATATCATGTCAGCTAACCTAAGAAGGTTCTCCACACATGCCCCACACTTCATGTGTGCGTGTGTTTCTGAAAAATCTAATCACAAATATTTGATTAGACTTTAAATTCAAACATTCTAATTACATGAAAGGCCAATTAACATTAGATAACAGCATAAGGGTCAGGAGTGTTTACGCGCTGCCAATCTATCGGGGTTCACATGGCCAAGCTTCTGAATCCAGCGAACCAGCCCCCTCTTGTGATCCTGGCAATTTGGGTTCTGAACCAGGTTGAGAGTACCATCGCGAGCAAGTGAAGAATCAAACTGCTCCAAGACCTTCAAAATCTGCCAAAACTCAGGCCTCTTCTCTGGATCCAAGGACCAGCACTGCTCAATCAAAGCTCGCAGGGATGCTGGGCAGTTGGTGGGAATTACTGGTCTAGAATTCTGAAAGGAAACACAAGAAAACCAAATTTCTTCTGCTTAGGAAGCGTGTCTACTGCAACTTTTACCTAGTCATTAACACATTCTAGATATGTGGCAACAAGAACTAGGAAAGAAAGAGGCTTGTTTTGTTGGTGCTCCTGAACAATTAAGGATGGTAACTATGTACCCTGAAAATGATAGAAATGAATAGAATCATAATACCATAATTTATTTAATCAATAATCAAGGATGAAAATTTTCAGAATGTTTTCTCGTTAAGACAACAAAATGATTCAATGGAAAAGAAAAAAAATAAGGGACTCATTTGCATTTCTAAAATGTGACCCGTGATATTCCAAATCTTTTAAAAAAAAAAAAAAGAAAAAAAGAAGATTGAGAAGGCCAAATTGTCCAAGAGTTGATTCAAAAGGCAACTCACAACTTGCCGTGTTTATCAGTGGGTCTGTAGGTGCAGAGCAAAATCATTTCAAACACAAAGGGTAGGTACTTCAGACAATCGAAGGGGAAAAACATAAGAATACTTAGGAGATTTGACACTGTTATTAGGAGAAAAAACATACTCTATTTAAACAATAAACAGGAAAAAAGAATCACTCAGTATAACTAAACTTTCTGAGAATGATAAGCAATATCAATGGACGAGAAATATATCTATATTGAAATGAAGATAACTTGTAATTTAGGTAAGGTGAAGAAGCAGCTCTTATTCTTTGGAAAGATACCTTATTGACTACAGCAAAAGCTGCCTGGATGGGTGTCATCTCTTCATATGGGATTGTTCCTGTCAACATCTCCCATAGTACAAGTCCGAAGCTGTAGACATCAACCTTCCGGCCATAAACCTTGTGTTTGATCATCTCTGGTGCCATCCATCTATAGGTCCCTGGGTCTTCAGCAAGAGAATCACAAGATGCCGCCTCGCATGCTATTCCAAAATCAGCAATTTTCAGATGGAAATCTTCATCAAATAGGATATTCTCAGGTTTGAGGTCACGATGGATAACCCCTTGCGAGTGAACATACTCCATACCCCGTGCTATATCTAGAGCAACTGCAATCAATTTCTGAAGGGAGAGGGCTTTGTGCTTGAGTTTGTGTAGGAATGCCCTCAAAGAACCTCCAGAGAGAAATTCTGTGATGATGCAAAAGACAGGTGGCTTCCTACATGCCGCTACTAACTGCAACAGACCCGAAACATCCATGAAACAAACCAAAAACGACTAGGTTCATACAATGGATTGTTACATAAGACCTTAGCAATTATTTTGGTTGTCTTCCAAATCATTATGAATAGAAACATAAGGAAAACCAAACTTATAGCATCAACAAGTGATGGGAGAAACATTAAAAGGGAAAAAAGAACAACAACGACATCAACAACATAGCACCACAGGCTCACTGCTAAGCTGATATGATTGACTAGACAAGGATGTGAATGAAGAGCGTTATGAATATAACAGAAAAAGTTCCTCGAAATAACTTTTGGCAGAGTGCTCTAGGCCAGTTTTGAAAAAAAAAGAAACAAAACTCACACCCAGTGGCTGGTTAATGAAGTAAATAAAGAGATCACAAATAATAATTTTAAGCCCAATTGAGGTAGCCATTCTCAAAACTCTGTTTAGAGCTAATGAAATGTTTGAGAATTAACTGCAACTGGAACAATACTTGAGAAACTTGGTGCAGAACCCAAAATTTCAAGAAGATTACAGTAACATTTTGGAATAAACACGTCATTCTAAAGAGTGCACTTTGTATTTCATACCAATCCAAAATCATAGAAAGGGAATGTAAAAATCGATAAAATTTAAACTCCACAATGTCAAACCGATTGGTAGAAGGGAAAATTTACTTGATGCAGACGTGCAGTCATCATAAAAGAAAGGTTGTTGATAAGATGCAGAGTGGACAATAGTGAGATGAAAGGATTGACAGAAAACATGGTACATCATCAAAACCTTGTTCCAATTATGTTGGAGGATAAAGGGATTTTCTTTCCTACCCAAAGAAGGGGTCACTTATCTTTACAGATAAGATGAGATTCCTCCCTCTCCTACCTATGCCATGATTGATAGAATTGTCTATTCCCCAGATTCATTATCTAGGATAGGAACAATACAAAATCGAATTCCAGTCATGGATGGCAAAAAACAAAAAGAGCAAGCAGATCGTTACCCTTATTACATTCTGATGGTGAAGGTGAGACAGAACAGTAACTTCTCTGGTGAATTGCTTCTCCAACCGCGCCGCCATGGCTCCATTTTCATCATCATCTGGTATCCTTATCATCTTCACTGCAACATGCTGATCCTTATAAATTCCACGGTAAAGCTTACTGTGTGCTCCAGAGGCAAATCTAAGACCAAGGAATAGCTTCGATAGATCGACCGTCCATTCCTCCATCGTATCAACAGCTGATACCCTTCCTCCTCTGTGATCCAAGTACTTTGTCCATGAAGATTCCATCTTCTTCCTCATTTCCTCAGAGGCCTTCATGGAGAAGAGCTTCTGCAGGGTACTTGTATTCGCGGGCGCAATATGAGAATCTTGGGCATGTCCTGAAAACAATCTACCAATGTTTAGCTTATCATGGTCTTTTCTTCTTGGGCGTTGTGGTGTTGAAAAGCGTTTAGAATTGGCCCTAGCCTCCTGGAAAACCTCTGAAAGAAGAGTCTTTGGCAGAGGCGACTTAGATCTCTGTTTGACCTCTGGAAGAGGAGATTTGGATATCTGTTTTGCAGAAGGATCACAATGTTTTGTGACTGACCCAGGAGGTGGAATTCCTGGTTTCAATACAGGAAGACTATTGCGTTGCAGATCGAATGGAAGAGATTGCAATCTGGAAGGATCCCATCTATAGCAAACAGTATGTGAAAAATTTGCCCTTCTAACCCAAGATCTGTATTCTTCCTCCATGACCCAGACCAGAAAACAGCTAATAGTCAACCAACTTCAGCTCAGAAAAAAAGAAGAAAAAAAGCATCCAATCTAAGGAATTCCATAGACAAAAGCAAGGAAGAAGAAGGCCATCTCATTTAGATCAAGACCCCTACAAATCAAGAAGGAAAGAGTAGAAGAAGAAGAGAAAAGAATTTTAGACCACCCCACCATCACCCAACCTCTAGAATTCCATTTCCATTTTCCACCCAAGCTATAATTCCATTCTTTCCCACTGGGGCTTCAGATAACTAATTAAACACACCCATAAAAATCTCTTCCCTAACACCCCAAATGAAATATGATGTCTAGGGTTGCAAACCTTATCTTTAGAACCCCAAGTTCAATTGGATTTGGACATCCACCAGACACATAAGACCCCAAACCCCACCTTCCCCGGACTTTTCCAATCAGGCCACCCAATATCAATCAAAATCAAATCTTTTTAAAACCCAAAATTCAAAACCAACCGATTGAAATGACAAAAGTAGAGGAGATTATGATTGCTACTCCTTTGAACAGATAAAAAGAAAAATCAAATCATTGAGAAGATAAATAGAAATGAGACAAAGCTTTAAAGAAAAGAAAAAACACTAAAAATCTCTACAGTAGACGGGATCTGTGGGTGGAAAAGAGAAGTATACGAAAGCGAACTACAAGAAATACGGAGGTTGGGTTTGTATTCAAAGTATATTTCCTAGCAGAGGGGACGACATGGATCCCACAATAAATTCATGAGGTCCATTTTACAGCCTGCAAATGCAAATCGAAAGTCCAAAGTCCAAACCATTGTAAGTAAAAATTGACCTATTTTTCGGTGTTTTGAAAAAAATAGAAGAGAGTCTAGACCCTAGACCCTGTAAGAATTTTTGAACAACTCATGATCTACCAAGTCATTAGCGACAGCCTATCATGCACACACGCGGTGCAGTGCATACCACGCCCACTCACAATCACTATCGGCCAATTACTCCTATAATCTCAATTTCAAAAAAAAAAAAAACCCTTGTCAAAACACTTTTGTAATGACATGAGAGGACTTCGGCCACCATTTCCTTTTTTTTTCTTTTTTCCTAAAAGAATGTCCCCATCCCATAATGTTACAAAATTTAGAATGTCAAATTATTTCATGATAGTGTAAAATATAATCACTGATCCATCTCTATAAAGTGTTTGGAATCTCCTTTGATTTTTTTTCAATGTAATTTTTTTTAATTCCCCTTTTTCTACTTTTGAAAATTTCGTTCAAATGTAAGTCTCTCACCCTAAACAAATTGGTCTTTTAGTAAACTATTTGAATAAAATATTGGAATATAAATATTATTTCTTGAGATAGTTCTGGTTGGGAGTTATTAATTCTTTATCATTTGAATCCTTAATAAACAATCCCCTACCGATAAATCTGACGAATTTCTCGTGAGTGAAAGCCTCAGACGATTCGGACTCAACGAATCTCTCGTGTGTGAAGGCCTCCAACGATTCTAAATCTCAAAGAATAGCTGTCGCCTTTCTACGTATTTGATACGTGTTGGAAACTATGCTATTGGCTATTGGTCGCTGTCGGTTTATTTTCCTCCTGTGTCGTGCGCAGTGTGGCCCACCTGATTCGGAAGTCAGAAAAGGCCGCAGACACGGAATGGAAATTGGATTCAAGGAGAAGAAGGCAAAGTTCTCAAGAATATGCCTATTATATTTCATTTTGATCATGGATGGCATAACAATCTCTTTTCAAATAATCAATGCCCACGATTTAATCTCTTCAAACACGTGTGATTTCAATGGAAGCCAATTCAAAAAGTGACACAAACCACAATCACAGTTGATTATTTTCTTGCTATGAACTTGATTTAAATATAACCGTTAAGATTTGGGGACCTAAAATTGATGGGTGAGATCATTTGATGGGAGTGACCCGGTTCATTTCCCTAATTTACGTTGGAAAAAATCTATCACTTTGTTAAAGATTGCTATGGTGACTTTAGCTGCGCCCCACATGAGGAGAAAACCCACGGCGTTGTTTAGCATTTTTTTTCCTTTTTAAAAGTCTTTGGTTAGTATTACTGACGAAAGACTTCTACTGTTGCTTTCTAAGATGCGCAGAGAGCCATCGGCGCACGTTTGTTAGAATATTCTGTGCTTCGTACGGGAAAAGAATACGGAGTCACGGACGCCTGCGTCTTTTTGTGCCGGCTACGCGAGGCACCAAATTTGAGTTCCCATCTTATCACCTTCATCAGTAGGAGTGGGACCCTCACCCTCTGCCCCACCTCCAAATAAATAGATGGGCAAAGAAGTGATCATCAAATTTCTTCAGCTAATTTATACCAAAATTTTGAGGTGATAGTAGTGTAGCAGAATACTTTTTAATATACCTTTTAAATGGAGCCCACTCCTCAATAAGCATTGATCTTTTTTTTAAAAATTTTTTCTAACATCCCATTAATCCAAGAGAACATCTTCATCATCAATTACTAAAATCTAACAAAGTCTGATCTCACATTCTTGAAGAGGGTTCGGTCCCTTGACTGGTAGATAGTCTCATAAAGTTGATACCACTCCCCAACTGATAAAGAAAAATGATGTATTAATTTTGAGTCACCAAAAATTTTTATTTCGCCATTTTAAGTAAAGTTTTAGTCACAAGAAAAAAAAAAGAACATGCCCTTGCTTTCCTCACCTTCAAAACACTTTATCATAAAATACAAGTGAAGTAGTTGCTTACTGATTATTTACTTCTGATCTCACTACATATTAATTAATTTGCCTACCTAAAACATACCATTCATATTTGTTTGAAATTTACTTTTACCTTAACCAATAAGTAAAACAAACATGAATGAAAAAATAGAGCATATAGATAAATAAATAGAAGAACTCTTCCGCCATCAAAGAGAATCAGACAAAGAGCCGTGATTCCCCATTTGAAAATGTCATGATCCCAACAGGTGTTGAAGCATTTATTATCTTGTAGACGAAAGCACCAGAGTGGTGCTCCATCTAATTGTTCATAATACTTTTCTAAGAATATATCTGATGTAAGACTCTAATAATAAAGTGCAAGAAATGAAAATCTTAATCACTAGATTTTATTGTGTTTGAGAATTTCCGATGTAGCTGAGTGAAGGTGCTATTTTCAATGACAATGAAGAGACATTTTCTTTTGTGTGTTTTTTTTTTTTTTTTAATGAAGAGATTTCCTCTTGGACATATCTAATGCCCGAGGTGAAGGCTCTCCACTGGGACATCCAAATCATGGGTCAAGAAGCACATCCCCCCTTATGATCTTATCAATGTGTGAATCATCCGCAAGATCTTCCATACAAGCCTCTTCCACAGCTATATCCTTGCCTGGAGAATTTTATACCATGAGCCACCTTCATGTGTGGCCCAAGTCTATATAGGCTCACTAGGGCTCACCTCTTATTAGTGCATTTCCTTTTTAGAATTTAATAGTCTGCGGTATATGCTTATCAAATTTTTACTCACTGTACTTAATAGATTATTAAAATTTATGGACGTTAAAATGAGGGCAAGAATGATCTAATGTGACTTTTTTTTACTGCTTATGTATATATAGATCTTTCCACCCATCCCACCGTCAGTGGTAGGTGGGCTTTAAAGTGGGCCCAAAGAGCTCGGGAATATTTTCCATTTGTGGTTAAACAGCAGTCTTGATCATTCCTCGGGCGGACGAGCCTTTATCCAAAACCATTGAAGCCTCTGAACCTTTCCATTATTCTAATGGAGTGTGTTTTTGACTAGTGACGAAGATAGGGAGCATAATTATTATCAGCAGTGAACATTTCATCAGGAGGACACGGTCTTTTCTACGGCACCATTGAAAGGAAGTGGGGAACCAGATTTGTTTTATTCCTTTGTGGTGGTCGATCCCATCTTATTTTACGTGGATTGCCTCCTAAATATACCTTTTCCCCACTTAAACAGGCTCTTTCAACTGTAGATTGTGCTGTTTTTATTTTTTTTATCCCAAATCCTAGGTGTTACCAAAGGTTTTAGGAGATCTATAAAATGTCAAGACAATCAAACAATATATAAATGTAGCAGAAATTAAATCAAATAATTACAAGCGTATACCACAAAAAGGTACGATTTTAATGTGGAAAACCTCAACCAAATAAAAAACAACGAATCTTACAAACATCAATTATCAAGTAAAGTCGAACAGTTATAAAATATTCACACCCTTTTTGCATCCTAAGAACTAAGTTCTTCTCGCTGTAACTCATTCCACTCACGGACACTCCTTTGCTGTGCACTGTTCTCTACTTTATCAATTCACACCTTAATCACTCAAAATGGTCTCAAAACTTTTACAAGAGATGTAGAAGCACTAACTGTCTAGAAAAAAAGCTTCGGTACTTCAACTCCCAACTGTAAGCTCAAGAGAAAAGGAATCTCCAATAAGTAATTTTTGCTCAAAATAAGTAGCTGGATACCTTAGGGCAGAGAGAAAATTCCTTTTTATAACCAACAATTTGTGCCTTAAGATTAGAGCCCAAGTAGTATCGAAGATGTGAGCTTGATCTTCTTGATCAGGGGCTTGAAGATTTTGGTGCCCACACTTGTGAATTTGAAATTTTTAGCATAGTGTGTACCAAATCAGTGGGCAATTCACCAAGATAGCTCTTGTCTTGACCTTCGGCTCAGACAATTGCTTATTCCATTACTTGTTTTTAGGTAAAACTCTGAGCTAATTGCAATGGGGTCCAATGTATTCTTTAATTACACAATGATGATAAGTGGTTGTGAGTGCAAACCGTGACACATTACTCTTCTTTGTAGTACTCACCACATGATTTGTGTGTGCAGCATGTAAAGTAGAGTATGCGTTACTTGAAACATAAATAGATTTACCTTTAGCTTTCGAAGTAGATGCACTTCTATCATAACTAAGATCATGTGTGTCATTAGGCGTTCTCTGAATGCTCCAAATGTCTCTAGGAATTCTTTAACCAGTGTTTTAACTTTTTTAAATAGGCTTTTGTAGAATCTAGCTCAGACAACACAATTTTCAATTTTCCATTCACATATTCTTTTCAACTTAGCAAGAACCCAACTATCTCAATGGACAATTTTATTTTTCGAGACTTCTTCACCAAAATTGAAAATAAAATCGACAATATCATTTAGCTTTGTATAAAATTCATCAAAAGTCTCATTCTTTTTCCATCACAATAGTTTCAAAAGTTTTATTTAATCTATGCAATTTTGCTTGTTTTATTATGTCTGTATCCTCATATAGAGTTTGCAAGAAATCCCATACTTCTTTTGCAGTCATACATTTGGATATCCTACGAAATTCTTTAGAAGTAACTCCATTATAAATACCATTCATAGCCTTATTATTGAAATTGGAGAGATACTTTTCATCTTTAGTCCATTGGTCTTTTGGTTTATGGATAGTTTGCCCATTAGTCGTAGTCGTGGATTTGACATAACCATCCTCAATAACATCCCAGACATCATCATCAATGAATTTAAGAAAAATAGTCATCTTTTGCTTCAATATGCATAATTAGTACCATCATACAAGGGAGGCTTAGTAGTTGATGTGCCATCTTGATTGAGTTCGATTCCAGAAATCACAAAGGGTAAAACACATAGTAGTAGTAGATCGTGCGAACTCGATCTGATACTACTTGAAAGCTTAAAGGGATCTTTGGATGCCAAACAATCAGACAATATATAAACGTAATGAAAATTAAATTAAACAATCACAAGCACACACCACAAGAAGGCACAATTTTAACGTGAAAAAAATCCCAACAGGATAAAAAACCACGAATTCAACAAAGATAAACTATCATGCAAAGTTGAACGTTTATAAAATATACACATCCTTTTCGCACCCAAAGAATTGAGTTCTTCTCACTGCAACTTCTTTTGCTTATGGACACTCATTCGCAGTGTATAATTTTCTACTTAATCAACTCACACCTTGATCACTCAAGATGGCCTTAAAACTTCTATACGAGATGTAGAAGTGACAACTCTCTAGAACAAAGTTTTAAGACTTTAACTTTCAAATGAAAGCTCTAGAAAAAGGAAATCTTCAATGAGTAATCTCTACGTAGAATTAAGGGATGGATACCTTAGGGTTGAAAGAAAACCCCGTTTTATTACCAACAACTTATGGTTAGAGTCTAAGTACATAAAAAACAGGCAACTCTGGCACAAACAGGAAACAATTATGCGTAGGTCAGTGGATTTCTGTGCGTTGCTCGATTGATCAGTCAAAGGTCAAATTGATTGGATAAAGCTACTGATTTAGGTTGGATCGATTGTATTAACTGTTTCATTGATCAGATTAAATTCAACACACAATTCTACAAACTTCCTCGAGACCATATCTTTGTCATTTTTTTCTCCATTTGACACAATCTTGGGCTCTACGGATATCTACTCGAAATGAGATTTCTAATGTTATCTTCATAAAAATACTTCAAAATACTTTAATTTGTCGCACTTTCTTCGATTTCTTTACTTTAATTTGTACCAAATCAGTGGGCAATTCACCAAGATAGCTCTTGTCTTGACCTTCGGCTCAGACAATTGCTTATTCCATTACTTGTTTTTAGGTAAAACTCTGAGCTAATTGCAATGGGGTCCAATGTATTCTTTAATTACACAATGATGATAAGTGGTTGTGAGTGCAAACCGTGACACATTACTCTTCTTTGTAGTACTCACCGCATGATTTGTGTGTGCAGTATGTGAAGTAGAGTATGCATTACTTGAAACATTAATAGATTTACCTTTAGCTTTCGAAGTAGATGCACTTCTATCATAACTAAGATCATGTGTGTCATTAGGCGTTCTTTGAATGCTCTAAATGTCTCCAAGAATTCTTTAACCAGTGTTTTAACTTTTTCAAATGGGCTTTTGTAGAATCTAGCTCAGACAACACAATTTTCAGTTTTCCATTCACATATTCTTTTCAACTTAGCAAGAACCTAACTATCTCTATGGACAATTTTATTTTTCGAGACTTCTTCTCCAAAATTGAAAATAAAATTGGCAACATCATTCAGCTTCATATAAAATTCAGCAAAAGTCTCATTCCTTTTCCATCACAATAGTTGCAAAAGCTTTATTTAATCTATGCAATTTTGCTTCATTAACAGCGTCTGTACCCTCATATAGAGTTTGCAAGAAATCCCATACTTCTTTTGAAGTCATACATTTGGATATCCTAAGAAACTCTTTAGAAGTAACTCCATTATAGATACCATTCATAGCCTTATTATTGAAATTGGAGAGATACTTTTTATCTTTAGTCCATTGGTCTTTTGGTTTAGGAATAGTTTGCCCATTAGTCATAGTCATGGGTTTGTCATAACCATCCTCTAACCATCCTCAACAACATCCCAAACATCATCATCAATGGATTTAAGAAAACTAGTCATCTTTCGCTTCAATATTCATAATTAGTACCATCATATAAGGGAGGCTTAGTAGTTGACGTGCCATCTTGATTGAGTCCCATTCTAGAAATCACAAAGGGTCAAACACATAGTAGATAGTGTGAACCCGATCTAAAACCACTTAAAGGCTTAAGGGGATCTTTAGATGCCAAACAATCAGACAATATATAAACATAACGAAAATTAAATCAAACATTCACAAGCACACACCACAAAAAGGCATGATTTTAACGTAAAAAAATCCCAACAGGATAAAAAATCACGAATTCAACAAGGATAAACTATCAAGCAAAGTCGAATAGTTATAAGATATACACACCCTTTTTGCACCCTTAAAACTGAGTTTTTCTCGCTGTAACTCCTTTTGGTCATGGACACTCCTTCGTAGTGCGTAATTTTCTACTTAATCAACTCACACCTTGATCACTCAAGATGGCCTCAAAACTTCTATAAGAGATATAAAAGTGACAACTCTCTAGAACAAAGCTTTAAGACTTCAACTTTTAAATGAAAGCTCTAGAGAAAGGAAATCTTCAATGAGTAATCTCCATGCAGAATAAAGAGATGGATACCTTAGGGTTAAAAGAAAACCCTATTTTATAACCAACAACCTTATGGTTAGAGTCCAAGTAGGAAAAAAATAGGCAAATCTGGCACAAACAGGAAACAATTATGCGCAGGTCAGTGGATTTTTGTGCGTCACCTGATCGATCAGTCAAAGGTCAAATTGATCGAATAAAGCCACTGACTTAGGTTGGATTGATCATATTAACTGTCCGATTGATCAGATTAAATTCAGCACACATTTCTGCAAACTTCCTCAAGACCATAACTTCATCATTTTTTTCTCCATTTGACACAATCTTTGGCTCTATGGATATTTACTCGAAATGAGCTTTCTAATGTTATCTTCAGAAAAATACTTCAAAACACTTCAATTTGTCGCGCTTTTTTCGATTTCTTCACTTTAGTGCATCTGACGACTCATACTATAGTTCATACTAAATGATATATAAAATACAACTTAATGGACACACAGTTTTGTCCATCCATGAATTAGCCAATATATACTAATCTTTTCAATTTCCTCCTTTGGCAATTCATGGACAAAACTTCTTATACACTCAATCTACCAAAAAATAAAACCAAATTTACATTAAGTGCATGGAATTGAAAAAAAAAATCGGTACCATCAGCACCGTACCAATTGAGTACCATGTATCTTTAGCTTTTAAATCTTCATATCTACCCCCTATATTGAACTTTCTCTCCCACTTTGTCTACAATTGACAATGATAATAATGTCAACATGCGGCATATTTGTCAACTAGTATCCAATAGTAGCTACTCATATATTGTAACTCCCCCACAATTCTATTTTCATAGCAACACTGGGGGTGGGAACTTGATCTTCTTCATCGAGGGCTTGGAGGCTTTGATATCCACACTTGCGAATTAGAAATTTTTAGCACAATGTGGACCAAATTAGTAGGCAATTTAGATTTCTTCACCAAGATGGCTCTTGTCTTGACCTTTGGCTCAGTCAATTTCTTCTTCCATTGCTTGTTTTTAGGTAACAGCTTATTATAATGGGCCGAATGTGTTCTTTAATTCTATAATGATGACATGTGGTTGTACATGCAGAACATGATACATTCCTCTTCTTAATACTATTCACTACATGATTTGTGTGTGCAGTATGTGAAGTAGAGTATGCATTACTTGAAACAGAAACAGATTTACTGTTAGCCTTCGAAGTAGATACACATTTATCATAACCAAGATTGTGTAGGTCATTAGGCCTTATTTGAATGCTCTAGATTTCTTTAAGAATTTTTGAACAAGTGTATATCTTTTACAGATAGGCTTTTGTCAAACCCAACTTGTACAACACAATCTTCAGTTTTCCATTCACATCTTTGTCAGCTTGGCAAGAACTCAACTCTTTCTTAAGAAACTCCAACTATTTTGCATGTAGCTTCAAATCATCATACAATGAGTTATATTTTTCATTCATTGAAATTTTTTGCTCTTTCAGGAGTTTAACCATTGCATGTACATCAATTAATTCAGCCTATAGAGACACAATTTGATCTTTAGAAGTTTTTCACTCATGTGCAATCTTTTTCCCAAACTTGGTCAATATAACACACTATTTGTACAATGTATTGTACTTCACTTCCCTATCTACCTCTTTATCGATGTCTCATCATTATCACTATCAAAACCATAGGCCAAATAACCATGTGATGTTCTAGCTATGAAAGTCACATACTTGCCATTAACCATGTTAGACTGATTAGGCTTAGGCTCTTTCCCTTCTTTTTGCTCCTTTTCAGAAGAATTCTCATCCTTGGTCAAATTGAAAACCTTTTCTTTGACTTTATTTTCAGATTTCTACAGTCAATGCAGGATGACCATAGCCTCGGCATTAAAAGTACTTAACTCCTTTTAAATACTTTTTCTTAGATTTGGAATTCTTTAAATTAGACTTACTCTCCTTCACAAATCTTTTGAATTTCTTCATAAAGAAAACAACCTGTTGGGGATCAATTTCCTTAGCATCAGAAATAGAATCTCTCTCAATTTTCTTTTCAGATTTATTCGCCGATTCTTTGAAAGCCTTCAAAGCATTATCCTTTACCTTAGATTTTTCATTATCTGTAACACTCCGACCCAGCTTGACCTCGTTTAGTGGCTAGTTAATCTTGTTTTCGTGGTTAATCGTGTTTTGTTGTGTTTTGATTTTCGTTACGGGTCATGGATAGGTAGTTGGGTTGAGTTTGACCTGGATTAAGTAGACCAAGCCCTTTTTCGTAATTTTAGCTTTTCTTAGACATGGTCATTTTTGCATCATCTTGATGTCAACACGTGTCTTTCGTTGAGCTCGTTAACTTTCGTAACTACGTCATTTGCAACCGAGGTCGTGTGATTCGATTGGACCCGGATTTGACTCAAACTGAAAATACACTTTTCACTTGGCCTCCATTGCAATTTGGACAACCCATTTCTTATATAATCTCTCCATCAATCAAACTCACATTCCTTCTCTCGTTTTCTCTCAACTTCACTCTGCACGTGGAGCTCTCTCCCTTCTCTCTTGAATTCTCTTCTTCACTTGAATTCCTCTTCTCCATCGATCAAGAGGAGGGTGGGTCTTGCATGTGAGGTGAGTGGATTCCCTTCCATTCTTCTCATCTCCTTTCTCTAGTTCTTTTCCTTCTTGTTTCTCTTTTGCATGGTGGGTCTATGATCCCAATTCTCATGCATGCATTGTGGTTTGATTTTGTATTAGGTTGTGTTTGGATCCAAGGGCTCCCATTGTGCAATTGATTTCCAATTGAGGCAAGTATAACCATAACATTGAGAACCCATGTTGGTATGCATTGAATTTGGTTGATCTTACATGAATTGATATGGAAATGTGTGTTTACAGCCCATTTGATACTCATTTGACTACTACTTTGTCTATCTTCCTTGATAAATTGCAATTTGGATGTTTTCCCAGACATTCTGTACAGGTTGCAGGAAATTGAATTCGTACAGGTACGGCTAAGCCGTATACCTCTTACGGCTCACAATCCAGAGAAGAGAAAAACCCAGTTTTCCTCTACGGCTAGGGCACGGCTAAGCCGAAGCTCAGCCGTGGCCCAGCCGTAGAACAATACAGGGTGCATTTTCTGGAATAACTGAGAGTCAGCAATTGACCGACCTTCTACGGCCCAGTCACGGCTAAGCCGTAGACCACACACGGCTAAGCCGTAGCACACACACGGCTAAGCCGTAACCACCCATGAAGAATAAGGCTAGGTGTACAGAACAGACCTATAGGGCCTTCATGATAGAATGTAGAATACCTAGACTTGCCCAACGGAATCTGATACAACGCGTGAATGATCTCGAGGGCTACGAATCATTCATGTTCGTTATCCGGATGTTAAGCACCTCCCCATGGGTGTTGGTTTAAGGGACTTCGTGCACCGCCCGATTCAAGGCAACACTAGACAACGGTGTATCGAATACCTTAAAACTACATCATCATGTACGGTTAGAAACACCGGATAATTAGATTAGAATTGGTTTGTAAAGCAAGATGATTCGATTTCACAAGATTTGTTGCATAACATATTGGATTCGATCATTGATCTCAACACTCTACATGATTACGTATGTTTCGTTACTTTCACATTTTGATTTATTTACCCTGAGTATGCATGTATGATATGTTCACTCACGGATCTTCACGTATGATATGTTGTCACGATTTACTCAGGATTTTTTATGATTGACTCTGTATGGTCAGGCTCTACTTAGCCTCAGCCTTAGGATCCCGACGGGGTGAATTTGGTATAGTTATAAGGACCTGCTGCAGTATGGATTTGTCTTGGGGAACCGGACCCCAGGAAACCGAGACCCATTGTACCCTGGCCCGGACAATGGTGTTCTTTGCATGTTATAAGATCCCTCTTTTGGGAGCATATGGTAATGTAGTAGCCACTAGTCATGTACACAGCATGTATTCATTGATTCACATAGCATATTTTCCTTCTTGCATGACAGCCTAGTATACGAAAATGCTTTCTTTAATCACATGATGTTCTTATTCTGTTAGATACTGCGTGTGTTAACTTGCTATGGTTTATACTTTGCTGAATCTTCGTATTCACAGTTGTTTTTTGTGTTGCAGGCCCAGATCCCCCTGCCGAACCCTCGCCGGTCGGCCAGGCTCCAGATGAGACCCCCGGGGCCCCATCAGGCCTAGAGGAGTGGATGTGATCACTCCGCGGGAGAGCGTTCTTGGCATACATGCATCATTGGAGTCTTGTTCTTGTTATCTTGTTTTGAGGATGTCAGACTTGTTTATATGTCAGATGTATATATTCTTTTGTTCTTTTTGTAAAACTTTCATATGCTCATATGTAATTATGTCAGTTCGTCTTTTGTATCCTCTTCTTGGTTTGTTAGTTTTATGTTTCTGATATTTACAGCTTCCGCGTACTTGTTTGGCACGTGTGAATGTTCCCTTGTGCGTGTGCATTTAGACTCGGTCTACGTGTGCGTGCACGGGAGTACGTGTGTCATTAGGTTTGGCTTTTGCTAACCCCCGAACCCTGGGCTCGAGTTGTGACATTATCCAAACAATTTTCTTCAAATGTCTGAAGATTTGCAACCAGTTGGTTGACCTTAAGGGTGTTAAGACTGTTGTTTTCTTCAATTTCATCAACCTTTGCATCAAACTTAGCAGGTAGAGATCTTAGAATCTTTTTGATAATTTTATTTTTCGAGACTTCTTCACCAAAATTAAAAATAGAATTGACAACATCATTCAGTTTTGCATAAATTTTATCAAAAGTTTCATCCTCTTCCATCACAATAGTTTCAAAAGTTTTACTCAATCTATGCAATTTTGCTTGCTTAATAGTGTTTGTACCCTCATACATAGTTTACAAGACATCCCATGCTTCTTTTGCCGTCATACATGTGGATATCCTACGAAACTCTTTAACAGTCACTCTACTATAGATGCCCTCTATAGCCTTATTATTTCAATTGGAGAGATACTTATTGTCTTTAGTCCATTGGGCTTTTGGTTTAAGAACCGTTTACCCATTAGTCGTAATCGTGGGTTTGGCATGACCATCCTCAATAATATCCCAGGCATCATCATCATTGGACTTAACAAAGCCAGTCATCCTCTGCTTCCAATATGCATAATTGGTACCATCAAACATGGGAGGTTTAATAGTTGATGTGCCATCTTGATTGAGTCTCATTTTACAAATCACAAAGGATCAAACACACAGCAGATCATGTGAACCCTATCTAATACAATGTGAAGGCGTAAGGGGATTTCTTGAATGCCAAACGATCAGAAAATATGTAAATGTAGTGGAAATTAAGTCAAACAATCATAAGCACACACCACAAAAAAACACGAATTTAATGTGGAAAACTATAACTGGGTAAAAAACAATGAATACAACCAGGATTAACTATTAAGCAAGGTCAAACAGTTACAAGATATACTCACACCTTTCTCGCACCCTATGGACTGAGTTTTTCTTGCTGTAACTCCTTTTGCTCATGGACACTCCTCTGTTGTGTACTGTTCTTTACTTGATCAACTCACATCATCATACTCAAGATGGCCTCAAAACTTCTTTAAGAGATGTGGAAGCAAAAGCTTTCTAAAACAAGTTTTAGCACTTTGACTATCAAATAAAAGCTCTAGAGAAAAGGAATCTTCAATGAGTAATCTCTACTTAGAATAAGGAGATGGATACCTTAGGATTGAGAGGATATACATTTTTATATCCCACAATTCGTGTATTTGGGTTAGAGTCAAAGTAAGAAAAAAACAGAAAACTCTAGCACAAACAAAAAACAATTCCATGAAGGTCAGTGGGTTTTTGTACGTCACCCAATCAATAAGTAAAAGGTTGGATTGATTAGATCAAGCTACTTGTCTTGGTGAGATTGATTGGAATAACTGCCCGATTGATTGGATTAAATTAAGCACACATTTCTGTAAACTTCTTAAGATCATTACTTTGTTGTTTTAGCTTTGATTGATGTATTCTTGGGCCCTATGGATAATTACTCGAAATGAGCTTTCCAATGGTAGGTAGCTTGCTCATATACAACACTCGATTTATGAGATATTGCCTTTTTAATCCATGTTATCTTTAGAAAAATACTTCAAAACACTTCAATTTGCTGCGTTTTCTTCGATTTCTTTACTTTAGTGCATCCAGCGACTCATACCATAGTCCATACTAAAGATATATAAAATACAACTTTATAGACCCAAGTTTTGTCCAATCCATGAATTCGCCAACAATCAATAATCCTTTCAATCTTCCTCTTTTGGCAATTCATGGACAAAACTTTCTATACATTCAATTTACCAAAAAATAAAACAAAAATTATATTGTTCATATTGAATTAAAAAAAAAACTGTTCCATTAGTATTGTACCAATTGAATACCATATATCTTCAGCTTTTGAATCTTCATATCTCCCCTTGAATTGAACTTTATCTCCCTTTTTTTTTCCATAATTGACAATGATAATGATGTCAACATGTGGCATATTTGTCAACTAGTATCCAGTAATTGCTCCCCATATACTATAACTTTCCTTTAATTGTATATCTTTATAGCAACACTGGGGGTGGGAGCTTCATCTTCTTGATCAGGGCTTGGAGACTTTGGTATCTACACTTGTGAATTAGAAACATTTAGCACAGTGTGCACCAAATCAGTAGGCAATTAGATTTCCTTATGAGGATGGCTCCTGCCTTGACCTTTGACTTTGACAATTGCTTATTCTATTGCTTGTTTTTTTGGTAAAACTCTTAGTTTATTGCAATGGGTATGTGTTTTTTAATTCCACAATGAAGATATGTGGTTGTGTGTGCAGATCGGGGCGCATTCCTTTTCTTTGTACTACTTATTACATGATTTGTGTGTACAATATGTGAAGTAGAGGATGCATAACTTTAAACATAAATAGATTTAACATTAGCCTTTGAAGTAGATGCATTTTTATCATAATCAAGATAGCGTGTGTCATTAGGCCTTCTCTAAATGCTCCAAATGTCTTTAAGAATTTTTGAACTAGTGTTGATCTTTTTTAGAAAGGCTTTTGTAGAATTTAACTCAGACAACATAATCTTCAGTTTGTCAATCACATCTTCTTTCTCAACTTGGTAAGAATTGAACTTTTTCTTAAGAGACTCCAGACTTTTGCATGTAGATCAAAATCATCATACAATTTGTCATATTTTTCATTCATTGAAGTTTTTTGCTCTTCCTGAAGTTTAACCTTTTCATGTACATACACTAATCCAACCTTGATAGACACAATCTGATCTTTGGAAGCTTTGCCCTTATGTGAAATTTTATTCCCAAATTGATTCAGCATAACACACTCTTCATATAATATATTATACTTCACTTCCCAATTTGTCTCTTTATCTGATGTCTCATCATTTTCATTATTCGAACCATAGTTAGAAGAACCATGTGAAGTTCTAACGATGAAAGCCACATACTTGCCATTATCCATGTTCGATTGATTAGGCTTAGGCCCCTTTTCCTTTTTTTCCTCTTTTTTCAAAAGAATCATCATCCTAGGTCAAATTGTAAGCCATTTTCTTTGACTTCGTTTTCAGATATCCATAGTCACGTGCAAGTTGAGCATAGGCTTGGCATTCAAAGCATTTAACTCCTTTTAAAAACTTTTCTTAGATTTGGAATTTTTCAAATCAGACTTACTCCCCTTTGCAAATCTTTTGAATTTCTTCATAAAGAAAACAACTTTTTGGAGATCAATTTCCTCAGATTCAAAATCAGAATCTCCCTCAGTTTTCTTTTTAGATTTCTTTGCCGATTCTTTGAAAGTCTTCAAAGCAATCCGTGAGAAATGGTTTTAGGGAAGAAGACATGCATACTTATCACTCATAAAAGAGGAGTTTCAAAGTCATCATGTGCAAGAGAACTCCAATGGATTAAACTATGTTTTTTTTTTTTGGTTCTCCCATTTAAAGGAGCTTCTAGGCTGTCTCTAAGCTTGTGAATAAGCCTTTTTAGGCTTCATTTTATTCCTTGAAAATCATAAGATCGAAATGACACAACTTTGGCCTTAGTTACTTATACAAAAGCACCATGTTTTGATTTCCACAAAATTGATCCATAACAAAGAAGTGGTGACTACCAAAGATCATAGACAATTCTATGGTCAAATTCAATACTCTTGGTGATCATCCAATGCTCCTAAAGTCAGAACACACAAATTTCAACACTCAGAAGGCACTACAGAGGCAAACAGAAATGAAATAGGGAAAACCAGTGGGCAAAATGGTCACTTTCTATTAATAACAATGGGTTGTGATCATTATTCCCCTGTTTTTCATTTTTTATGCATTTGCCCCTTTTTTCATGTAATTTCTTTAATTTTTCTAATTTGGATCATATCTGAGACCAGAGGGAGGGTTGTAATTTTTCAAAACTTATAAGCAACTTGTATCCCCAAGGTTAGAGCATTTAACCCATACAAATAAAGGGAATTTAATGATGATCTATAGTTATTTTCTTATACTTCTTCGTGCTTGAATGTGTGGATGTTGACTTGATTTTGTTGCATTCATCATCAATTTTAGAGAGTGAATACATAATAGTATGAAAAGTTTATCCATTCTATGAAATTTTGCTTGATTAATAGTGTCTATACCTATATACACAGTTTACAAGATATCCTATGCTTCTTTTGTGGTCATATATGTCGATATCTTGCGAAACTCTTTACCAGTCACTCAATCATAGATACCATTCATGGCTTTATTATTGCAATTTGAGAGATACTTCTTTTTTTTAGTCCATTGGACTTTTGGTTTAAAGACAATTTGCCCATTAGTCATAATCGTGGGTTTGACTAACCATCCTCAACAACATCCCTGACAACATCATCTACTTCCTCTGCTTCCAATATGCATAATTGGTACTATCAAAATAGGAAGACTTAGTAATTGATGTGTCTTCTTGATTAAATCTCGTTGTAAAAATTACAAAGGATTCAAAGACATAGTAGATCGTGTGAGCATTCTTTGATCCCAATTAATGGTTTTAGGGGATCTCTAGAATGTCGAACAATCAGATAATATGTAAATACAGTGGAAATTAAATCAAATAATCACAAGCACACACTATAAGAATGTATGATTTAATGTGGAGAATCCCAACTAGGTAAAATGCCACGAATCCGACAAGATCAGTTATCAAGCAAAGTTGAAAAGTTATAAGATATACTTACACTCTTTTCATATCCTAAGGATTGAGTTCTTTTTGTCATAATTCTTTCTGCTCATGGACACACATTTATCGTGCATTGTTCTTTACTTGATCAACTCAAGCCTTAATCACTCAAGATGGAATCAAAACTTCTACAAGATATGTAGAAACAAAAATTCTTGAGAACAAATCTTCAACAACTCAACTCTTAAATGAAAGCTCTAAAGAAAGGGAATGTCCAATCTCTACTCAAAATAAGGAGATGGATACCTTAGGGTTAAGAGCAAACCGCGTTTTATAAACCATAATTTGTGTCTTAGGGTTAGAGTCCGAGTAAGAAAAAAATAAGAAACATTGGCACAAATAGAAAACAATCTCTAGCTGGTTGGTGGCTTTTTGTGCATCACTCACTCAATCGGTTAGGGTTTCGATCGATCGTATTAAGCTACTAGTTTTGGTGGGATTGATTGGATTAAATTTAGCACACGTTTCTGCAAACTTCCTGAGACCATAACTTTGTTGTTTTAACTCCAATTGACTCAATTTTGCGCTCTACGGATATCTATTCGAAATGAACTTTTCAATGGTAGGTAGGTAGGTTATCCATATCTGACACTCTGTTTGTGAGATATCACCATTTTATTCCATGTTATCCTAAAAAAAATTCAAAATACCTCAATTTGTCGCTAGTTTTGCTATTTCTTCACTTTAGTGCATCCAGCGACTCTTACCACAATCCATAAAATGGATATATGAAATACAACTTAAAGCATCCTGAGTGTTGTCTAACCCATGAATTAGCCAACATATAATAATCCTTTTAATCCCCCTTTTGGCAATTCATGGATAAAACTTCTTATACATTCAATCTACCCAAAAATAAAGCCAAAATTACATTGAGTATATTGAATTGAAAAAAAAAAAGTTCTACCATCAGTACTGTATTAATTAAATGCCATATATCTTCAGCTTCTGAATCTTTATATCTTTCCCTAAATTGAACTTCTCCCCCTTTTTGTCCATAATTAACAATGAAAATGACATAAACATGCAGTATATTTGTCAACTAGTATCTAACAGTAGCTCCCCAAATATCATTACTCCCCCTTAATTGTATCTTCGTAGTAGCATTGGGGGTGGGAGCTTGATTTTCTTGATTAGGGGCTTAGACTTTGGTACCCACACCTGCGAATTAGAAACTTTTAGCACGATGTGTACCAAATCAGTAAGCAATTCAGATTTTCTCACCAAGATGGCTCTTGTCTTGACCTTTGGCTTAGACAATTGCTTCTTCCATTGCTTGTTTTTAGGTAAAACTCTTAGCTTATTGCAATGGGAGTCGAATGTTTTCTTTAATTCCACAATGTTGACATGTGGTTATGTGTGTAAACCGTGACACATTCCTTTTCTTTGTGTTACTCACTACATGATTCATGCATGCAGTATGTTAAATAGAGTATGCATTACTTTGAACATAAAAAGATTTACCATGAGCCTTTGAAATAGATACACTTTTATCATAACCAAGACCGCATGTATCATTAGGCCTTCTCTGAATGTTCCAAATGTCTTCAAGAATTTTTGAACCAGTGATAATCTTTTTCAAATAGGCTTTTGTAGAATTCATCTCTGACAACATAATCTTCAGTTTTCCATTCACATCCTCTTTCTCAGTTTAGAAGGAATTCAACCATTTCTTAAGAGACTAACTCTTTTGAATGTTGCACAAAGTCATTTGTAATGAGTCATATTTTTCATTCATTGAATTTTCTACTCTTCCAGGAGTCTTTTGCATGTACATCCACTAATTTAGCCATGAGAGACTCTATAATATATATGGAAGCTTTTCACTTCTGTGAAATCTTATTCTCAAACTTAGTCAATGTAACACACTCTTCATACAATGAATTGTACTTCACTTTGCAATTTGCCTCTTTATTTGACGCCTCATCATTGTCACTATCAGAACCACTTTCAGAAGAACATAAGAAGATATAGCCATGAAAGCCATATACTTGCCATTAACCATGTTAAACTGATCAGGCTCAAGCTCTTTGCCTTTTTCTTTCTTTTCTTCAGAAAAATAATCAACCCAAGTCAAATTGAATGCCATTTTATTTGACTTCACTTTCAGATATCAACAATCACATACAAGATGACCATAAGCTTGGCCCTCAAAGCATTTAACTCTTTTTAAATACTTCTTCTCAGATTTGGAATTCTTCAATCAGACTTGCTCCCCTTTACAAATCTTTTGAATTTATTTTGAAAACAAAACAGCCTCTTAGGGATCAATTTCTTCGAAATCAAAATCAAAATCTTTCTCAATTTTCTTTTCAGTTCGCTTTCTTGATTCTTTAAAAGTCTTCAAAGTAATAACATTCACCTTAGATTTTCCCTTATCCAAACGATTTGCTTTGAATATATGAAGATTTTCAGCCAATTGGTTTACCTTGAGTGTGTCAAGATTCTTGTTTCCTTCAATTGCATCACCTTTGAATCAAACCTAGCAAGTAGAAACCTCAAAATCTTTTTGACAATTTTATCTTCTGGGAGCTCCTCACCCAAACCTCAGAATCTTTGAAAATAGAGTGGACAACATCATTCAACTTCACATAAAACTCATTGAAGGTCTCATCCTTTTCCATCATAATAGTTTCAAAAGTTTTATTCAATCTGTGTAATTTTGCTTGCTTCATAGTATCGGTACCCTCATGCGTGTAATTTTGCTTGCTTCATAGTATCGGTACCCTCATGCACAGTTTGCAAGACATCCCACACTACTTTCGAATTCTTACATGTGAAAATCATATGAAACTCTTCAATAGTCACTCCATTATAGATACCATTCATGGCATTACAGTTGTAATTGGAAAGATGCTTCTCATCTTTAGTCCATTGGGCTTTTGGTTTAGGAACAATTTGCCCATTAATAATAATCATGGGTTTGGCATAACCATCTTCAACAACATCCCAGACATCATCATCAATGGACTTAAGAAAACTAGTCATCATCTGCTTCCAATATGTATAATTGGTACCATCAAACAATAGATGCTTAGTAATTGATGTGCCTTCGTGATTGAGTCCCATTCTAGAAACCAAGAAACCACAAAGGATCAAACACGGTATTTTGAGTGAACCCTCTCTGATACCACTTGAAGGTTTTAGGGGATCTTTAGAATGCCAAACAATCAGACAATCTATAAACATAGTGGAAATTAAATCAACTAACACTGGCACACTCCATAATAAGGCACAATTTTAAGGTGGAAAACCTCAACTGGATTAAAAACTAGGAATCAAACAAGGATCAACCATCAAGCAAAGTCAAATAGTTACAAAATATACCCACACCCATTTTTACATCTTAAAGACTGAGTTCTTCTTGCTGCAATTATTGACCTATAAAAAAATCACAAATGTTATAATGAAGACTTTATAAGCAAATTCTATGCCAAGGGCACATAAACCTTAGGATCATTTATTGCACCTTGAGGGGTCATTTGTTGAACCATAAAAAATCACAAATATTGTAGTGAAGACTTCATAAGCAAATTCTATGCCAAGGGCACATAAACCCAAGGATCATGGAATGCCAGGTCAAGTATTGCAGTTGGTTATTCAAAGTGAAGGAAACTCACTCAGAAACTTTCAGATGAACACAGAGTGCAATAGTTCAAATTTCAGAGCGAATGGACTTTATTTGGTTACTCAACTCCTTAACCATCTAATTCAAAGTTCATTGATTTAAGATTTAGGGGTCATTGAATGCATTCAAGCTTTGGGATTACCAAAGTGGCTAAAACTCACATGGAAACTCTAAGAAAATGCTCGGGAATGATGCTTCAAAGTTTCAATGTATTTGAATCTCATTTCAGCTCAAACTTAAGCTTTAATGACTGTTTACCAGCTCCTTGGAGTCATTGTGACAACTGACACCTCCACATATCAAAATCCGCTGAAACTCCTAGGGCAAGCTCAAATTATATTCAGGATTAGCTCTACAAATTTTAGGTCAAATGGATGTCATTTGATCCCAAGTTCAACAAACATGTCAACTTTGGGTCAGTGACCCCTAAGCCATAAGGTCATTGACCAAAGCCTACTTCTAGGGGACAAAGTTTATGATATTTGGATGCAAAGCTCAAGTCATATTTAGAAATAACTCTATAAATTTTCAAGCCAAGGGCGCTACGTCTAACCCTACTTCAGCTACATGTCAGCTTAGGGGTCAGTGACTCCTCCTCTCAACCTTTAGGTCATTAACCAAAATCCTACTTCTGGGAGGCCAAAGCAGATGAAATTTGGATCAGAGACTCAAAATATGTACAAAGTAAACTCCTCAAAGTTTCAAATCAACTAAACATCATTCAGGCAGAAGACAAATAAACTGCCGGCAATGTAAGAGGATCTTAACTTTGAACACATAAGAAATGGGCCATTGGTCAAAATCCTACTTTCACAGATCCAAACTACATGAAATTTGGATGGACACTTCAATATGCTCTTGACATTAATCCTTCAAAGTTTGACATCAATCGGAGCTCATCTAGGCCTCAAACAGCTGACACAAAGGCCCATTTTCATGAAAAGTCAAGGGGAGGGTTAACCGACTTCAAAATTTAAAACATTCTGAAATTTCTATGACAGACTAAAAATGGTGTTAGAAAATATCCCTCCAAGTTTCGTAAAGATTAGACATCGTTTGGGCCCTGAACTAATGAAAACGAGTAACATATGCAAAAAATGGTTCTACCCGAATTTCAGAATTTTTACATTGCAGGGCAGCAAACTCCCAAGCTCACCGTTTGTTCTTCTTCTCACTAACCTAAGGTGAGAGATGGTTTAGGGGAGAAAATTATACATATTTACCACAACAGAGAAGATGAGTTTCAAGGCCATCAAGCACACCAATGGATGAAACTGTGTTTTTTTCGTTCTCCCATTTGAAGGGCTTCAGGCTATTTCTAAAGTTATGAACAAGCCTTTTTACGCTTTATTCTATTCCTTGAAAGTCATAGGATTAGAATGACACAACCTTGGCCTCAGTTGCTTGTACAAAAGCACCATTCATAGATTTGCAAAAGCGATTTGTAATGAAGAAGTGGTGATTACCAAAGATTGTAGGCAATTCTATGGTCAAGTTCAACACTCTTGGAGAACAGTCAACTCCCCTAAGGGAAAAAAAATACAAATTCCAACACCTAAAGGCACTACTAAAGCAAACAGTCAAGAAAACAAAGACAAGCAATGGCCAATACAGCCATTACCTGTTAGTGATCATGGAACACAGTCATAACCCCTATTTTTCCCAATGTCTTCGAATTTCTACATTTTGTCGTACTTTTCATGTACTTTCCTTCATTTTTTCATTTTGAATCACATCTGAGACAAGAGGGAAGGGTTGTAATTTTTCAAAACTTATAAATAACAGGCATCACCTAGGTCAGAGCATTGAACCTATGTAATTAAAGGGAATTTAATAATGCACAGCATTATTTTCCCATTCTTCTATGCACTTGAATGTGTGGATGTTGGACACGATTCTATTGCATTTCACATCATTTTTGAGCACGATTAGAAGATTAGAGCCATATGTACAAATTCTTTTATTTCTCTAACCCGTTATCAAACTTGGCCAGATGACATGAAAAAGTGCTGCTGTTGGCCAGTGACCGCAGGATGCTGTTTAAAATGGCATGTGATCGCAGGGGACTATATAAAATGAGCTATGACCATAGGAGACTGTGTAAAAAGGATTGTGATTTTGGAGCATCATGCAAAATAGTAAGTGACCGTGGGTCCACAGTCACTGTCCTATTTTGACCATAATTTGACTTGTTTGACTCTGAAGACACCCATTCAAGGCCTTTGTTGTCTATGATGGGTTTGCAAGCATTCATGGACGAACTTTGCATCTTGAACTGCATTAGGTTGTCATTTTAAATGAAGGAATTCTGCACCTTGAAGTGCAAGATCTTGTCATTTTAAATGAAGAAACCTTCCACCTTGAAGTGCACGGACCAAATCATCGCCCTTTTATTAAAAGAATGAGAATTGATTCAGTCCAAAAAGGCTTTACATTACTGGCTATAAAAAAATCAGTTTGTTTATAAGACCTAAACAAATGTTTATATCAAATTAGTTATAAGAACAACGACATTTGCAGTCATGCATTATTTGGAGTCTTATATTGATAGATCCCATGTGATCATTGAGGCTGTGGTGTAGGCTTGATCCTGTGGGCTCTATCCTTCTGGTTGGATCCAACCCTCTCTTGCTTATAAGTCTGATTAGATGGTCCTGAAATGTTGCTAAAATTCTGGTAGCTGGGACTAGTCAGCATAGCATGCTTCTAAGTTTGACTACATACTCTCAAAATGCTGTAGAAATTCTGGTAGCTAGGACTGGTCAGCATAGCACAATGAGATTGGGTTCATGCCTGTTTCTTACCATTTTGGTTCATCCAATAAGGAGACCATGTTGATTCAGATGGCATTCATAAACCATTCTGGTTAGCCTAAGAGGCAACCATGTTGGTTATGAAATTGATATAGACATTTAGGCTTACTATTTTGCATAAGATACCAATGGGTTCCCTAATCATTACCTTTCATGAAGCTAAGGAGAGGCTATTCAAGATCTCCATGACCCAGGATGGTTAACCTGCAAGAACACCTAAGCAAGCTAGGACTGACCCTGTTACGCCTATATCAAGAGTCTCAGTCTTTCAGAGGCTCTCTGCCCCCACAGGCTTAGCTGCTTCTTTTGATTTGAATGGGTCATCAGTGGCCCCGAAACTTACTAAGAAGACCGAAGCTCTCAAACCCTCGGTTTCCAAGTATGCCCAAAGCCCATTTGGGATTTCTACCAAGGTTCGGGAGGAACCTAAACTCAAGATGCAGTCAGAGGGTAGTAGCTTTCACATCATCAAGCCTCGTCTGGGGGCAAGACAAGTCCGATTCATGGATTGCAAACTAATGGCATTTGGTAAGCCATGTACCATGGTTGCCCAAGACCCAGAGTCATCATCATCAACTCGACCTAAGAAATGGATCATCAAATTTAAATGCTTTAAGCATTAAAAGACCTTCGATAGTTTCTTACTTGCAAGAAGGTCTAGAAGGATACTTCCATTCTGAGATGCAACATGTGGTCACCTTGACTATGTTTTCCAAAACTCAACTAGGATGAGAATAAAACCTTGGCCTTACTTAAAGAAAACACCTTCTACCCTCTAACTCAGAAAGAGAGACAAAGGTTTGGCAAAAGGCATTTACCTTTTACCATTATAGCATCTATCCTGTCATCTTCACCTTGGCACCCATTACATGTCGAGAAGCATCAAAAGAAAGGTAAGCACTTGGTCATTAACAATGCGACTGATCTCGCTCATTTCAAAGACTCGTTCCATAGAAAGAAGGAGCAAAATGAAAAGAATAAAAGAGTTGTCATTGATATCCTTTCATTCCCTACTTTTGATCTAACGGATTGGGAACAAGTTGCTTGAATTTCAAGGCCATTAGTGGCCAGGATTAAAGATCAAACCCTGGCAGCTAGGATGGCTGATCAAATCAAGAGGAAAGACTTGGCTCGCCACAAGGACTGAACTCAGAAGCTGTCACAGCGCAAGATCACTTAGAAGTGGGTGGTAAAAAAAGATGATCCTGACTTGACCTCGTCTTATATGGTCGGGCCAAGTTATACTTGAAGAGTTACACAAAGTATGGCTTAGACTAAATCACAAGGTTTTATTCAAACTCTCATTCTAGCCAAACTTCAGAAGGTCATGTTCAAACTGACTCCGAAGATGATCCCATCACAATCTTTGATATAGAGGATAGCTTGTCTACTCCTCAAGCATTGGCATCGTCCGACCCCCATCAATACACAATGTTCATGGCTCAGGGGAGTGGAACCAGTAAAGATGGCAATGATGAGGTTATCGGGAACAAAGATGTCGGTGAAGAAGATGCTGGCGAAAATGAAGATGACAATGTTAGTAATGTTGTCAAACAACAAGGAGCTAAGATAGACCACCTAACTACCCAATTGAAAACCTTAACGAATAAGCTAGGTGGCCTGGTTGAAATTCAAACAAATCCTCTTTTCGCTGATAGAAGAGAAGCAATGATTAGGAGGAAAGCAACTAAAATCGATCCACTCATGGCTCACATCAAATCCTTGATAGACAAGATGGTGGTTGTGGGTTCTACTGGTGACCATTCATCAATCCTGGGTTTTCACATAGATCCTGGAAAACACGTAATGTTCAAGGAAGTTAAAGAAATACTAACAAAATAAAAAGGGAGACCAAGATAAAAAGAAGGGTATCACACCAAAGCACCACTCGAAGTTTGATTTGTTCCATTTCCAAGCTTCCAACTTTTCAGCCACACCTTGGGAAAGGGGTCAACTTATCAACACATTGTGCACTTCAAATCACTTCTTCGAAGTTTGCTAGGATTTGATGCACTAAAGATAAAGCTGTTTGTTGGCACATTGAAAGAAGTTGCCTTTGATTGGTACAAGCAGCTACCAGAACTTTATTTCATGACATGGCCAATCAAGGAAGAAAAGTTCTTACTCCACTTCTAGGAGAAGGATTAGATAGTCATCTTTGCCATGCTTAGTAGTACAAGGTAGGGAGACAGTGAAACTACATTATCTGTTATCAATAGATGGAGAGCATTATCCTATAAATGCTTAGAACAATCATCTCAAAAGGCAATGATCAAAATATGCAAAACCAATTTGCGACCAGATATCAAGGCTGTCATACTTATTCACAAAACTAAGTCTCTAGCCTGATTGGTTGAGGTGGCCACTGATGCAAGACCGACTCTCAAGGAAATCAGTCAAAAGAAAGCAAGCTCTCAAAAAGCAGAGTCACCTTCATTTTCTGCTCCAAAACCAAAGAAAAAATAAGAGGTCTTCAATGTGCAAACCTCCAAACCTCCTCAAAAGTCTCAAAACTCAAAGAATGATCCAACCAAAAAAGAAGAATATGAGAAAAGGAAGAAAACTAAGTATCCTTTTAATGGAGAAATCGAGGTGATCTTTCGGTCATTGATGGATAACAACAAGATTGAACTTTTACCAATGAAAAAGCTTGAACAAGCGGATCGCATCAATGATCTTAATTACTGTGCATACCATCGGATGGTGTCACACCCATGGTTTAAATTCTCGGCTGATACCGGTTCGTATCGGCCGATACAAACCGGTATCGGTCCATACCGGTACGATAATTTGAAGTTATCGGTTTTCTGTATCGTCCTGGCAAAATATCCCAAAAATATCAAATAATATCAGCCGATATTTCAAATTATCGGTGTGAACCGATATATTGGCCGATATATCGGTCGATATCTGTCAAAATATCGGCCCACTATTTTTAAAATTTGTTTTTCTTTTGTCCTATTTTCCTTCTTTCTTCCTCCTTTTAAATATATCATATGCCACCCTTTTTCTTCCTCAACACCTATTTCACTTGGAAGGTATCAAAAATACTTTTTTTTATCAATATAGTCTTGAAAATCATATAGAACTCTACTGAGGTAAGCATTTTGTATTTTTTTTAAAAATTATTTAGATATAGCTTAAAAATGATGATTTTATGCTTTTTTTTTATTGTGAGTACCTTTTATTATTTTAAATCATTACATATTGAGGTTAGATCAACTATTTGAGGTTTTAAAAATCAAAATTTTTATTAAAATCTTGTTGATCTTTGTAAAATAATTACTCAAATTTATCATCATTTTAAGTAAATTATAAATATCTAGTTGCTTTGTGTTTTACTATACTATCATAATAAAAAATGTTATCGTACAAGCGCAAGGCAGAACTTACTTAATGATTGAATGACGAGTACAAGCTTTATTTTCTTAAATTTCACACTAATAGATAGCCCATAAGTCATAATTACGTTGCATTTTATAAAATTTATGATATTTTAACTTGTTTATTATATGTATCTAAATTAATTTAATTATAAATAAAATTTATATCGCTTTAGATTAGATAGCAATACATGAACATAACTTAAGGGGTCCAATAATTTGATTTATAATTTATTTTACTGTCATTATGTCATATGTTATGTTAATGTTCATGTTCTTGAATTTTACAACTTGTTTGATAATTGAGTGATGAATTGATGGTTGTTAAATAATGAATGATGACTGATAAATAATGATAGGGGTATAGTTATATATTATATAAGAGATAAGTACAAGTATACAACCACTATATATAAATTATCAATAAGTTGTATTCTCTAAAATTTCATACTAATTGATAGTTCATATTTCATAAGTCATAATTATGGTTCTTATAAAAAAATCACATTTTTTGGCAAGACAACGATACAGGATATCATAACTTAGGGGGACCAATATTTTGATTTATATATATTATTAATGAAAAAAAAACATTGTTTTCCAGCATTTCTAATATTTTGGATTTTTTGGATATTTTTTCAAATTTTTTTGGATTAAAAAAAACATTCACACCGCGACGGACCGCGAACCGCGACCGATACCTAAACCGTATCGGCTTTTTGGACCGACCGATATTGCGACCAATGCCGCGATTTTCATCCATGGTCACACCCTCTCAAAGACTACTTCATCCTAAATGAAAAGCCAATGAGATGTGGAAGAATGGAGTGAAAATTTTTGTTCAAAAATATGATCCCACTCCGGTCAATATGATCTCCTTTGGATAGTTTGCACCCCGGGTGATATCTTCTCCACCGAAACCAATGACGGTTGAATTCCGTGTTATCAATGCAGTGCATGATGAACAAGGTCGGATACTAGTCAATACCTCTTTAGGAGAAGAAATGTGGATCCACCCAGACCTAATAAATAATGAAGGTTGGGAAAAGGTTAAGGCCAAACTCACACCGACAGAAAAAAAAAAAGGCAAAAAAGGAGACTTAAGAACTTGCAAAGAGCTACCCAGAACCATTTGGTCAAGTAAGAAAAACAAGCTAATTAGAAAGAAAAAAAGGAGATCAAAGCTTTTGTTTCAGAAGAAACTCCTAAGTCAATTAGAGGTCACTTCACCATGACTGACTTCATTATTCTAATTCTAAAAGATGAGGAAAACCCACCAATATCTAGTTGTAATAGGATGTCATGGGATAGTACACCTCCTAATTTAGATGATGAGGAGGATTGGTCAGACTTCTCTGACTTCGAAGATGATTAGTGGATTGATGATTACTTTGCTGATGACTACCCTTCTGATGAGGATGAGGATTTTGAACAAACTTTCGATCTTGAAATGGGTACTCTCATCATTAAACATGGTCTCAATATACTGTCAGTGGCTCTTTATGACATATATAGGTAGAGTGTGTCACGCCCCGATCTCGGGAATTGGGGATTAGAGTGGGCCGCCAGGGTATGAATACGTAATCTCGTAGTAATCCGTGCCATGAGAAGATATGCACGAATTCCTACAAGGGAGATTCCACAGAAACATGTGAGGTATGACCAACAACACGTAGAATAAAAAAAAAAAATACAACATAAAGCGGACACCTGTGGAATACCTCTGTAATGATCATAAGCAAAACATAGAAGAGTATATCTTACCATCATATATACATATAAATTAAGTCCTTTAATTAAATATTCCCACACATACAAATCCAAAAAAACTTAGACATGTCTTGTGCACAAGGTCCATTTTAAACATCTCCATGCAAGAGACCATAGTCACAGCTGATTCACCCAACTAAACCACTAGACGCTCTTTGTAGGATGACTAATAAAAGACATCGTCATCCTTCTATTCTTCTATACCCTCAGGTATCGTTGGGGCACCCTCCAGGAGACGCGTCGATAACAGAGTTAGGGTTTGGTTCTGTACCTGTAACACTAAGGGTAGCACTGTTAACACGATGGTTAAGCAAATATAGAGATATATGGAACTATCATAATGTATCAAATGAGTTAAGAAGTAAACATTAGTTAAAGAATGCAAAAATCATATACTTGGCATGTTGTGCTTGAGTAAACATGTGTAACGAATCATAAACAGGATATTATACATACGAATTAGCAACCGCGAGGCTATATTCTCCCAAGAGAGAGCATATCATCTAGAGGGAGCGTATATACATATGGGTCACTAGGGGATCAGACTATCTTCCTGAGGAGCGCTGACAACTCCTCCGTGGACTACTGCAGTAGCGACATAAAATACCCAAACCGGTCTCGTCGAACCTAATAAGGGCGTAAGCTAAGTGGTGTCGACTCAAAGTGTCAAGACTGACTCGAATTCATATTTTCCAGTCATACTTATCATATCGTACATAAGGAAGTATCGGTCTTGAAATCATATTCAATCATAAAATCAGAATTAACAAGGTAACTGAACAATGTATAATTACATGAGCTAAGAGAGCTCGAACCCTCTCAACCTTAGCTACACCCATTTGACTAATAGGCACACACTCAATGGAAGCTCAGGCCTGACAGACATGCACTCAGTAGAAGCTTTGGTTTGATTTATCTCAAGGTTTGCTAGGAGAGTGGGCACATGACTAAGTCATGTTGAGGGCAAGGTTTCTTAACAATATGAATGCATTTAGATTTTAAATAGGTGCCAAGGACGTTTACTAGCCAAACCTAAGCTAGGTAATCTATGATCTCGAGGTCATTCAACACGATGTATTCATAAAACGTCCGGTGTCAATGTGTTATCAAATCTTGGCATTACATTATGCACATAAAGGACACCTTTTTTATGCCAACACCCATGATGTGACATCATGATTTTATCAGGAAAATCGAAGGGGATAAGTGATAGCTTTACACTCATCCTCCTTATCATTTGGTCACCATTGGGCTAATTTAATTGTGAAGAAAGTGCCATCACTAAGGCTCTACACAGTCGTTGGGTATCCCTAATATTCTAAGTTCACAGTGTTCTTACGGCTTGGTCATGTACATGTTACGGCTTAGCTGAGTGACTCAAGTTCTTTCCCTAATTTCATACGCATTTATGGTTCAACTGTACGTTGGCCTACGGCTTAGCCGTGCTAAGCCTACGGCTAGGTACAGCTTAGTTGTAGTGCATTTCACGGTGTAGCCATGGGTAAGCTATATAAGGAAGTTGGAATTTCAGGCTCTCGGGAAAGCTTGCCGTAAAATGGCTTACGACTTGGTCACGGGATAGGTACGGCTTAGTCGTAGTTCATTCTACAGTGCAGCCATGGGTTAGCCATAGTACAAGAATAGGTTTTAGTGCTCTCAGGACTTTAAGCCGTACACATTTACGGCTTAGCCGTAGCTTCATCGTAAGCTTCAAAAATTCTGAAACTTGAGTTCAATGTAGAACTCTAAGGTGTGAAGGTTAAGGGAGCTTCCTATGACTTTCAAAATGTCACTAAGGATTGTTCAAGGCTCACACAACACCCACATTACCTACTCACTCTCTAATTCATTCAATTAACACATATACATGCTTAAATCAAAGAGGAAAGAGCTATAGCTTAAGATTTGGAATAATCAATCCAAGAGCCAACAAATAAACATACATGCAGCACCATATATACTCCAATACTTGCCTTACACTGTGCTTAACATCACTAACTCTCCCTTGGTGTGTAACTAGGGAAAATCCTCAATGAAGGTGGGTTCTCTACATCAAAACATGCAAATGGTGAATGTGATGTAGAATGCATGCATGTCATAGATTTGAGTCTTCTTAACTCTAACAAGCCCTAAGATATGAAATGGAAGTAGAGTCTTCACCTTAATGGGCTGTAGCTTGGAGAAGAAGGTACTTACCAAAGAGAAAATGCACAAGAGAAGAAGAAGATGACAAGTGAAAACTATCCCTATGGCATGCAAGACCTCCAATCCTTGTTTACAACTTCAAATTTGAAGTGAAGATGGAGAAAGAAGAAAGGGAAGAAATAGCTCTAGTAACGAAGAAGAGGAAAAAGAGAAAATGGACATTGAGTTTCATTCTTTTAAATGAAATTTCTTGTAGTTACATGCAAGTCCAAGTTTTTGGGATATTTACAGTTTAGGTCACATGGCCCCAATTGGGCCAAAATGAGTCCGAATCAAGTTGGGCCCAACATGAAAGATGATCAACACAAAAAATTACACAAGATGCACCTAATGAGGTGTTCATATGATTTAGGAACAAAAGGGTCCTTAACTACCTAGGTAAGGTTCAAACTCGACCCGACTACCTATCTATGACCCAAGCCTTAAAAGTTTGAGTTGAATTGGCCTAAACACATTTTAATTAATGTAAAACAAGGTTAATTAGTATAAATCAAGGTTAGTTGGGATTAGGACCTTGCAGAGTGTAAATGGTTGGTTGAGTGATCCTCCTCCTTTTCCATTACCTCTAGAGTTTTATTCGGATCCTTTACCTCTAGTTGAATCCGATCAGACACAATAACAGCAAGCATCATCCTCTGGTTCTCAGGCGGTGACCTCTATGCCAAATGATTCTCCTTGGACATGTTGAGCCAACTTCTTCGAAGTGAGACTTTGAACCAAACACTTGACCTATTAACTCCAAAACAAATGGTGAGATTAAGTCATAAGAGGAACACAATGAGCCCAGCATCGGTAGTCCTGTTGTACCTCAAGAAGTCTTTCAAGTTCAGGATGATCTCTTCGATTTAGAAGAAGAATTATCATCGGCACCTACTTTGGTAGTCATTAGTACCTTTACTAATGAACCTCAAACATCTCAAGCTACTTCTAAAAATGCAAATTAAGAGGCAGGTTTAGAAGAAATCAATAAGCTTTTTGCTGAACTTGAAGAAGTCAATGCCAGGAAGGGAAAATCATCAAGAGGTTGACCAAAACAACATAGTTAACGATGGCAGTAGTTCTAATCGCAACTATAAAGTCAATTATGACAAACCTTTTTCTTCTTCTTATAAAAACCCTTCGGAGAATAATCCAAATGTAAATGTAACTTCTTTAGATGCAAATGCTAATGAAAGCTATCAGAGTCATTTATGTAAAATATTGTTGAACACCTTAAGCACATACCTATACGACTTTATATTTTTTTTATCTTTTGCAGATGTCTAAGGAGACTCGTAACAACTTCATACGAGCTCTACAAGTTTTAAATATCAACAATTAAACTCATGTGGCTCAAGTCCATTAGATAGAGAAGAACTATCTTAAAGCAAAATCCAAAATGGCCTCAGAAACAATGTATGGAATGTCTTTCCATTCACAATACTTCCAAGGCCATTATTTACTTTGCCAAATATGATCTCCTCTTAGGCGATATGAAGTATACAAGGCCACTCTACTTCACGGCCTACATCAAGGACACACCTATTCAAAGAGTTCAAGTTGACTAAGGATCGGCTCTGAACCTCATCATAATTACAGTTGTTCAAGAACTCAGCATTCCGGTGAGCAAGCAATCTGCTACCAAAACTTTGATCAAAAGCTATGATGGAGAAGTCCAGGATCCGATTGGAAAGATTCGGATTCGGTTCTAGCTAGGTGATCTAACTTCAGAAGCCACTTTGCACATGGTAAAGACGGGCACTTGCTACAACATCATCTTGGGAAGACGATGGCTTTTTGACTACTCTATAGTGCCTTCCACTCTCCATCAATGCCTCAAATACATTGATGATGAGGGCAAGGTGCATTGCATCTTTGTAGATAAAAAGCCATTCAATGATAAAGAGGTCTACTTCATCAATGCAGCCATGTATAAGGAAAGGCTTGCAAAGACTAAGCTAAATGCAATCAATTCTGTCACAACCCGAGCCCTAGGAGATCGGGGGTTAGCAAAAACCTAACCAGCGACACACGCACTCCTGTGCATATGCACTTAGACCTGGTCTCGATGCACACGCACAAGGGAAACACACGTGCAAACATGTATGCGGAAGCTACAAAGATCAACATGTGTCACGAGGCACACAAGAAACAAAGGAAATAATACCCAAAGGCTGACATAAAGGTCTGAACATACAACTTGGATCCAATCACAATGCATAGAACATGAGTATAATCAATGACATGAAAAGAAAGCAATATGCATGCATGTAGAGAACAGTCGCGCTTTGATGGAGGGATAACACCCACTCCGCGAACCTGAAGAGACAGCTGGAGTCTCCCAAGCAAACTGACGACCGACAAGAACATGGTCGAGGGTACCTGAGCCTGCAACACCAAGGACAACTCATGAACACGACGATTCAGCAAAGTATAAGCAGTAACAAGTTAACACGTATGGTCTCTAATAGAATAAAAGACATAAATAATCATAATATGTCAATGTAGTCGTCTAGGCAGTTGTGCATTCAAATTAATATATGCTCTGTGAATCAATGTAAGTAACATAACATGTACATACTAGTTGGCTACTACGTACGCCATATGCTCCCAAGGTAGGGATCTTATACACATGAAGAGAACAACATGGGCCAGATGGGTCTTGGTTTCATGGGGTCCGGATTCCCCAAGACATGTCCTTTTGCAGTAAGGCAATACAAACTATACCAAAGTCACCCCGTCGGGATCCTAAGGCTGAGGCTGAGTAGTGCCGGATCATATCGAGTCAATCAATATAAGAACATGCATATCATAATGTGCATATCATACAAGCATAGCCGAACATGTATCTTATCAGAACGTGCCGTGCATGTCTTGTTACAACCATATCCAACTGAACAGATCAAACAAACAAGATAATGGATGATAACGAAGTATAGGCATCTCAACTCATGTATATCAAATAATAGGATCACACATGCAAGACCGCTGTTCCACCCGGGATTAACCATGGACAGAGCTAGAAATATCCAATCGTGTGCCCCAGCATAGAACGTGAATAAGAGGGCAAGAACCGAAGTCAATATGCTATGCAATCAGATGTTCTTGCAAGAATCACGATCTGTTACTAGCCAATCTTATTCTAATTATCCAGTGTTTCTAATCGTGCATGATGATGTAGTTTTAAATTGTCCGATGCACCATTGTCTAGTGTTGCAGTGTATCTAGAATGTGCACCGAAGTCCCTTAAACCAACGCCCATGGGGAGGTGCTAAACAACTAGATAATGTGCATGAATGATTCGCAGCCCTCGAGATCATTCATGTCATACATGCATACCATTGGGCAAGTCTAGGTGGTCTATATTCTATCATGAAGGCCATATCAGTCTCTTACTTACACCTATCCATGTTATCTAGTTTTCAGGGGTGGCATGGCTTAGCCGTAGGTGAAAATACGGCTTAGCCGTAGGCATCTTACGGCGTAGCCTTAACATGCACTGCGGCTCCACCGCGGTTCCCTTTCCTGTTCATCCGCAATTACGGTTCACCCGTATTCTGTTTTACGGCTTAGCCGTGTGCTGTTCTACGGCTTAGCCGTGGCTAGGCCGTAGAAGGTCTGTCAATTACTTGCTTTCAGTTCATTCAGAAGAAGGCACCCTGTAATGATCTACGGCTGGGTCACGGCTTAGCTACGGCTTAGCCGTAGGACGATATACGGCTTAGCCGTGTCCTGGCCGTAGAGGAAAACTGGGTTTTTTCCTCTCTGGACTCTAAGCCGAAGGTGAGTTACGGCTGAGCCGTGGTACACACGAAACATATTCTGAACTGATTACAGAATCACTAAAATACGTACAAACTGACGAAATCACATGGAATAGAAGGGAATGATCACAAGATGGGCTGTAAACAATATTCATACTCGAGAATACATTACTTAATCTAAATCAAACACATACCCACATGGTTTAGCCAAGTTATGCTTATACTTGCCTCACATGGAGTCTAACATACGCTCAGCTGTCCTAAGGCTCAATCACATTGTCAACAAGCTTCTAATGCCCATGCATGCAAAAGAAGAGGAAACGTGAACCGTGAGGATCCATACCCATCGATAATGAGAACAAGAGGAAGAAGAAGGAAGGAAGCACAACAAGAACTCAAGTTCACCTCCAATCACACGAGAGATACTCAACGTGGACATGCACCGATGCTCTCCCTGACTTGATCAACAGAAAGCTAGGAGGGACGAGAAGAAGAAGCCTCGAGAGAGAGAGACAGAACTGTGACAGAGAAGAAGTAAAAGGTCGGTTACTTATAAAGATAAATATCAAGCCAATCTACAAGAAAGTCCAAGCAGGAAGACTATTTCCAATTTGATTCAATTGCAGGTTTAACGGAAACAAATGACATATTTGGCAAACGACGTAGTTACGGAAATCAACAAGCATAACAAAAGACACGCATTAATACCAAGATGATGCATGAATGACGACATCACACAAAATGCAATATTACAAAAAAGGGCTTATATCTACCTAAACCAGGTTAAACTCAACCCAACTACCTATCCATAACCCAAAACCAAACAAACACAAGAACTAAACACCATTAGCAACCAAATCATCAAGAATTAGCAGCTAATCCAGATCAAATCGGGTTAGGGTATTACAAATTCTCCTGTGGATAAGGATCTAGCAAAACCCTTCACCATCTCAATGGAAACCAAAATCAATCTAGGGTTCGACAAAAGAGCAGAACCCACAAAGAAGTTGTATTCTACAAAGAAGCCAATAGCCAAATTTGTGGATGCCAAGCTCCTTTGGTGATCAAGGTCAAATCTGACGTCAAACAGTCAGATCAACCTTTGGTCATATCCACAAAGCCATTCAGGATAAAGCAAGCAGGCCTTATTATTCATACAAGCAAGACTTGTAGTCTAGCCATGTATGTAGTGCTCGCTCAGAATTCAGCAACGCTACCAATTGAGTACTTTTCAATGCCAATAAAGAATGACGAACCACCTGTTGCAAGACAACAAAAGCTATCTTATCTAATAAATGTAGTTCCCTTGGTTGGTGGCACAGACTCTAATCAACAAAGCAATGGTGTACCTCCTCCTATCAGGAGAATGTCACTTATGAGGCCTGATTCTCTTATCACTTTCTGCCAGCTCATGTTGACATCACAAAGCAGGGTGAGTTATCTTACAAGTATATCAATAGGTGGCTTCATGAAAATCCTCCACACTACTTAGCATGGATTCATCTATGCTAGACGGTTAGCTCTTCACAGTTTGACAGTGGCAATGGAGTTTCAATCCTTCGTAAAATGTCTTGAATTATTTCATCTATTGAAGTAGCACTTTATCATTTTTGTGGAAGTTCTAGACAAGAGAGCCCAGTGTATGTCATTTTGGTGGTCAAATGTTCAAATTCTGAATTAGATTCTGAGGATGTTGAGAAGGTAGACACCTCTGTGTATTCTATTACGGAATGAGATCTTCCACTCTTGACGTGGCCCACTCTATCCCAAATTTATGATTTCAAAGGTTATTGCTTCTTCATACATCCATCTTTGCAACATAATCACTCGATAGACTTCCATCGAGCTGAAGATGATTCTACTTCTTACCCTATTAATAAAATCACCATTGATAGGAGGATAAGGTTTGACAGCTATAATCCTATGGTTTGCAACATGATGAAGAACATGGGGTATAATCTTAAAAGGCCCATTAGTCTTAGAATAAATGTAAATGGAGTTCAAGTCTTTTTCGACATCTCCACTTCAGAAATGAAAGAAAATCTCTAGAAGAGGCGCAGAATTGAACATCCGCGGCATTGCATAGGAGTGTGTCTTCACCAAGGAGTGTGACTCTGATGACTTTTAGGATACTACTATCTTCTAAGATTCTGCTGATTGGGTTGCATTCAGCATCCTGAGGGGGCAAGTGATGATGATAACACAATATCACAAATCACTGAATATTGGCCACCTGAACTAAATGAAAAAAATAGCTCAGTACTCTCATTGGGAATGTCTAGCCCTTGATGTAAAAGCTAAAGAGCCTAAAACAACCGATTCCATGGAAAAAGATCAAGCCTTGGTTTAAACCCCCAAATGATTTGAAAGCTTCCAAAGATACTAGGGAAGAATGTCCTCCTAAACCTCTAACTAAGGACCCCGTATAAGAAATAAACTCGGCTACCCAAAAAAATCCTCATCCTACCTTTATAAGTTCTCAAATCAAAGGAAAAGAACTTTATATGCATGTAAGTTTTTTACTAGAATTTATGGATTGCTTTGCATAGACCTACGCAGAAATGCCAGGTTTAGATACAGAAATTTTCGTGCACAAATTAAACATAGCAAAAGATGCCAAACTTTTGAAGCAGGAACAAGGAAAGATAAAGTCAGAAATCATGGACAAGATAGAAAAAGTGGTCCAGAAGCTCAGGTATGTCCACTTCATTTGTGAAGAGCAGC
Source organism: Sextonia rubra (assembly GCA_037013555.1). Lineage (NCBI taxonomy): Eukaryota > Viridiplantae > Streptophyta > Magnoliopsida > Laurales > Lauraceae > Sextonia > Sextonia rubra. The sequence continues at coordinate 18,693,753 of JASUAD010000011.1, forward strand.
ATCCCGACTAGTTGGGTATCACAGTGCCAGTCACTAAGAAGAATGGGTAAATCAAAGTTTACATTGACTATAAAGATTTGAATAAAGCCTGTTCAAAAGATGATTTCCCACTACCTGTACTAGAAATCATGATTAATACTACTTTTGGATTTGAAAGAATGTCATTCATAGATGGGTTTTTGGGATAAATCAAATCAAGATGTATAAGGAGAACAATAAGCACGCTTCCTTCCAAATCCCCTTAGGTGTATACTACTATACTATCATGCCTATCGACCTTAAGAATGCTGAAGCCACATATCAAAGGGAGATGATGAAACTCTTCAAAGAAATGTAGCACAAGTCTATCGAATGTTATGTTGACGACTTGGCACCCAAAAGCAAACAGAAGTAAGACCATTTATTTGATCTTCACAAAGTCTTCGAAAGGTTGCATTAATTCAATCTTTGAATGAATCCTCTAAAGTGTTTCTTTAGAGTCTCCTCTGTGAAATTCTTAGGATTCGTAGTTTGAAAGAGTGGTGAACTGAATCCAGTAAAAGTCAAAGCCATATTGGAAATGCCTTTTCTTATAACTTTTAAAGAACTCAAAGGATTGTAGGGCAAACTTACCTACATCTGCCGGTTCATCTTAAACTTACCTGGGAAGTACAAAGCATTCTCCAAACTCATGAAGAAAGGAGTTGAGTTCGTGTGGGACAAAGCTTGTGAAGATACCTTTTCAAGATATCAAACACTATCTCACAAACCCACTAGTTCTTTCAGCTTTGATTCTAAACAGACTTTTCATCCTCTACACTTAAGCTCTTGATCGTTCTTTAGGGGTATTATTAGCTCAAAAGAATTATGAAGGCAAGGAGGTGGCTCTTTATTACTTGTCATGGATGTTAATTGGTGTTGAACATAACTAACATCCAATGGAAAAAGAATGCTTGCATTAATGTTTTTCAGTATAGCAATTACGTCACTATATTTTCTCCAATGTGGTGTACTTCATTTCCAACTTCAACCCAATGAAAGACACTTATGACAAAAGCTGGTGCATTGAGTGATTATCTGGCCAAATGGTCTATTCTACTCTCTCAATATGAGATCAGATGTACCCCTGCAAAGGTAGTAAAAAGACAGGCTCTTGCTGATTTCCTGGCAAAGCACCCACTTTCATAGGATTCTGAATCCAAAGATAATCTCCCTGATGAGCCGGTCTTCTTTGTTGAATAAATACGGAAACCCACCATTTATCCAGACTTACATTGGATCAGCCTTTTTAATGGAGCTTCCAGAACAAATGAGTTAGGAGATCCAGTTTCCAGGGTTGGAATCCTTTTCTATAGCCCAAAAAGATTCTATATCCCTCATTCCTTCTCATTGATCAAGCAATGTTCAAATAATATGGTGGACTACACAACATTGATTATGGGTCTCGAGCTAGACCTAGAGTTGGGCATTAATATGCTTGGAGTTTATAGAGATTCGCAACTTGTAATTAAACAAATGAATTTTATATACGAAGTGAAAAGATTAGATTTACTTCCTATCTTCAACAAAGCTTATGAACTCAAGGAGATATTCGTGTTGATTGAATCTTACCACATTCCAAGGCATCAAAATGTTAAAGCAGATCCATTGGCGGGATTAGCGGCATCAATGTCAATCCCCGAAAATGACAAAAATGGCATTGGAAGTAGTTGAAAGAAGACTTCTACCTCCACTTGACACCTATAAAGTAGTAGCAGATTACTTTGATGTGATTAAGAATCGGATTTCATCTTTCTAAAACTCATTTAGAGACTGACAAGACCTTTTGATTAATTACATTCTTCATGGAGTCTTGCCGGAGAATTCTAAAGACAGAGCCAGTATTCAAGGACAAGCTCTAAAATTTTACTTCAACTTGCCTTCAAAGATTCTCTCGCGCAAGTCATATGGTGGAGTTCTTCTCCATTGCTTGTCACCAAAAGAAGCAAATCAAGTACTCAAAAACGTTCATTTTGACCTATGCAGTGCTCACCAAGTTGGACCAAAGCTCCATGATCTGATTCGAAGGTTAGGTTATTTCTAGCCTACCATGGTGTTGACACCGTCAATTTTGCAAAGAGATGTAATGAGTGCTAAATTCATGGTAATTACATTTATCAACTTCCTGAATATCTACATCTTACATTCACCTCTTAGCCATTTGAGGCTTAGGGGATGGACATTGTTGGCAAAATCATTCTGCCATCAGAACAAGGTCATCAGTTCACTTTGGCCGCAATAGATTACTTTTCCAAGTGGGCAGAAACAATGCCTCTCATAGAAGTCAAATAGATACAGTCCTTAGCTTCTTGAAGACTCATATCATTTATCGTTTTGGGGTGCCTAAACGTCTACATCATGATAATGGTTCTCAATTCAACAATGACAAATTTTATTGATTCTGTGACAATTACGGAATCCAATGCTATCCTTCCACGACATACAAACCTATAGCTAATGAACTTGCTGAAACTTTTAACAAGACTACTTGCAAAATTCTAAAGAAAATGGTCTCTAACAACAAAAAGAGTTGGAGTACTAAACTTCATGAGGCTTTGTGGGCCTACAGAACTATAGTTCGAGGTCCAACCAAATCAATACTAAATTCCTTCATTTATGGTTGGGAAGCTTAATACCTTTGGAAATTCAACTTTCTTCTTTTCATATAGTTGTGATAAACAAATATACTAAAGAAAAGAATGCCAAGCTCAGACTTTAAGAGTTAGAAAATCTTGATGAGAAAAGACTTGCTGCTCGACAAAGAAACTAGTTGTAAAAGGCTCGTATGTCCAGGTATTTCAACAAGAGAGTCAAATATAGAGCTTACAAGAAGGGTGACTTAGTCCTTGCAGTTAAGAGGCCGATGTTCTCTCCACACATGTCAAAAGGAAAATTTGAATCTAAATGAAAAGGACCTTTCATTGTTGATAAGGTCTACTCTAATGGCATTACGCATTCCGCACACTTGAAGGAGACAGATGCATGATGCCTATCAATGGAAAACTTCTAAAGAAATACTATACTTGAATATCATTGGAATACCCAAATCATGTACAGTGTACATTTTGCCTCACAACCTATGACTTCTAACCAAAATCCCTTAGACTTATACAAAATAACTATAAGGATAATGCCCTTGGCCCCTCTGGTCAACTCTTGTTACTTGGATAATGTCACTACAACACCCTTGTAACATTATGTTGTACAGATCAAGTCCCTTATGGACCCTATTTAACAAAACTCAGCTATATGGAACAAGTCTTTTTGCAGACCCCATGCAGCTCCCTTAGCTGTATAGAACAAGTATTTTGTAGACCCTATATGGATATTTTTGGTTCTATGGAATAAGTCTTTTTGCAGACCCTGCATAGCTAAAACCCAAACAAAATCCAAGTAAAACAAATTTTTGTCCTAAGGAATAAGCCAAGGATCTTATAGAAAGCCTTACACAAGGGCACCGGATAATGTCAACTTGTCTTGACCCCTTTTGGCATCCAAAAGGATTAAGTCATGGACCCTGGAGAAAGCCTCACACATAGGCACCAAATAAAGTCTACCTGCATGACTCCTTTTCTTTGATGATTTGTAGATAATTTTTTTTATTCAAGTCATACCCTCATATAAGTTTGAGAAAACAAACAAAACAAACTATATAAATCATACCAAACAAACCATCCATATAAATGACATCAAACATCCAAACAAAACCAATCCATATATTCTATACCATTGATAAAATGGAGCAAAAGAAAATTTTTTCCATTGATATTCATTTAGAGTTTAAGTCCAAAAAGAATGAAGTTAGTGTATACATGGCCACTGGGCTAATCAAAATAAAAAAAGAGAGCCAAACAAGAGCTATAACAAAGAGTTCTAGTCTAGGAATTTCCTATGTTGCTTCCTTGCATTCAAAACACTTTCCATCAAGACGTGCCCTTTATAACTTGTATAAGTGGGTACAGCAGTGTTGATGTCAATCTCATTTAGTCCGGTATGCATTTCACTCTTTAGAGACTACACAAAGTTATTCAGGGCTATCCGCTTCCCCCCACACAAGCAAGAAGGTCGTCTTTATGTTGATTTTCCTCTGAGCTAGATTTCTTGAAGTTTTCAATGGTGTTCTACGATCTAAGGGCATTATTTTCCAAAGAGGAAAGCTGTTGCTGCAATGCGGCAATCTCCTACTGTAGACGTTCATGCTTGACCACATGCTCACTTATCTCATGTGCTCTCTTGGTGTCTGCTTCATTAACTGCCCTTATCTCTTCTTCAGTGCTCTCAATCTCTACAATTAGCTAGATTTTTTTCATCAGCATTTCATCTTGGAAAGCCTTGCCATGACCAACACCTTTCTCCTAGGTGTCTTTTTCCTCAAGGTTGTTGAAGAAGACCACAAAAGCATCATGAAGGACACCCAAGTCTGTTCCAGTACTAAAAGATATCAACATATAAGCTAACACTTTGGCATCCTAGATCTTATCAGTAGTGAGATCTCCTTGGAAAAGTGTGGGCAAAATGCTTTGAATCATTATCTTCATATCACTCTTTATAACAGATGGAGGCTTGGGGGCATCACCAAACAAATTCAGCTCCTTATGTGCGGAGAGATTTGACTCTCACTCCTATGAATTAGACTGAGTTTTGAGAGCCTAAGCCATCTTTTTCTCCCTTTTCAACATTTACACCTGCACCTCTGTGGACAGTTAATCCTTCCTCAGGGACGGAGGGTGATTCATGCGAGCCTAGTGAAGACAAAGTAGCGGAAGGATTCTGGTTTGCATGTAGTGTTACTGTAACATTCAGTAATATTTTTTGGGAACCTCCACCTTCGGCAGCTAAAGCTTTATTTGATATCTTTGGCATAGTTGGACCTTCTACTCTTTTTGTGGGTGTCACTTGCTTAGCCCTAAAATGTACTTGTGAAGGCATCATAGCTCTAAGTGGTGTGAAACTACAGGTGATTGGTGGAGCAGGACATCATTTTCCATAAGATCCACAACTTCATCTTCAAGAACCAACTTCCTTTGAGCAGGAGGGCCAATCTTCACTATGATTGGCTTTACCATAGCAACCTCCTCAATTGGGACCATTTCAGTATCAACCTCCTCTTCCACCATGCCAATAGGTTTAACAGTTGGTTCTATTGGAACTTCTAAAGTTGCATCAGTCCTTGGCGCATCAGCTGTGATAGGAGATTCTCTTGCATGTGATCCTGATTCTGAATCAAGATTTACCAGCGGGATCACTCCTGGTGTTAATGAGGGAATAGTGCGGATTAGCGGTAGAATGAGCAGTGATGACAACTTTGGATTATTATTGACACTCTTGGTTGGTGAATCTAAAGAGGAGAGATCTTCTATGATCCTTCGTAAGTCGCTCTTCAAAGTATTGTCTAGAAATGCCTAGAATTATCCACAATGGATGGAAATGTTGTCCAAGTCGTTTGGAACTTCAAGACCCTCTGTCCTTGCTAGCTCTTTGATTGGGGCCCAAAAGGCTTTCTCACTGACATGGGAGGCACAACAGGGGTGCTTTCATTCATTTGGGAACCTAAGAAGGAATAAAAAAAGGAGAAAGAAAGAAAGTCAAATCAAGATATTAAAATGAGAATTTTCAAGCTTTCAATATTCAAATCAAGGCTTACCCTCAGAAGTTGTGTCCGCAGTAATTCCCTCAACAGTGCTGGGAATTTCTCCTTCTTCCATAGCAGCATCAGCAATTAGTCCCTCAAAAACCTTTGGAGGAATCTCTTGCTGCTCAGTTTGAGAGACAACATCTTTTTCAGAAGCAGTAGCAGTACCAATCTGTACTTCACCGCTACTCAGTTGTTTCAAACTGGCTCCGTGGGTACATCACTGCTAGCTACTTTATCAATGGCAGTGGCAAACCCACATCATCGCCAGATCTCTCCATAGCAGTGGACTCTATTGACACATCCATTGTAGTGTTTCTCCCGAACTCAAGCGGCATTGCTTGGTTGTTTTTCTTAAGATCAAACTTGATATTGATGTCGTTATCAATTTGCTCTTGGGTGGTAGGAGTATCAAAACTAATTTTCCTCTCATTGGCGTCATCAAAGACATGCTCCTCAACAATTTCGGCTACCTTTTGCGAAACTCCTCCGACGGCCGAAGTTTGAACTTATGAGGTTGCAAGACAAGGTGTAGACATCAAGACAAGAAAAAAAGAACAAGAGAAAAATGTCTTAAAAAGGGACATTTACCATCTCTTAGCCTCTGGGAGCGACTAGTTCATGGGCTCTTAGGTTTTCTTTTCTTCGATAAAGTTCCTTTGCCACTAGGAGATTTGCTTACATTCTTCGAGCATTTCTATGGAGAACTGGGTCCATTGGAGGTTTTGTTGATAGAACAACTGATGGCCTTGACTCAGTAGATGTCTCTGTCGACTGTACTGCCTCTGATGAACTTAGAGTTACATACGCCTCTGTTGGCAATGAACTAGCAATAATAGTCTCTGGCAAATATTTTTTAGCCAAGTTTGCCTCTGTGGCTGCCCGCATGATGGCTTGCTTCTCTTTAAATCTCCTCATCTACTCACCAACTAAAACTACAAGAAGCAAATCCGAAGTCCAACATAGTTCTACTGGCTCTCCTAGCCTCAGTTAGACTCTCCCTCTCTTGAAGGTTTTCATTCATGACTTCTTGTATCCTCGTTGCATTTGGAGGAGGCAAGTAATCCTCGTTTTCTTCACCGTTCAGTGAGCGATGATCTTTGCATTTGTTAAACTCGACGACTAATCCAATTTGCTACTCGTTTCCATCAAATAACCAATTTTCAAAATTAACTGGGATGAAGCGATCCTTCTTCACATTCTCTCCTTTCTTGTGAATGGGTGGAACGTACCATTTGACGCAAGGGGTGCTTGCATATGCCTCTACAATAGTAGTGGTGCTTTTCCTATACCATTGTGCAAAGCCACTTGTGTGTCCGGCCTACGGAAGAAGAGGATAACCAAAGTGAGCTTCGGTGCTAAGTGCTCGATAAAATTCCCTAACATTTCTCGCGGCCTATAAAGAACCGCGTGTGCCCTAGATGTGACCAGGTGCTCATACAACAACCTGGTAAAAATCAAATTGCCTGCAAAACTTGGTGGTACATAAGGTTGGATGTTGATACAGGCATTCTTCCTGTACACCAAATCTGTACGTCTTAAGTTAAGAAGCTAACTCTTCTCTTTATTTGAAAGATCAACCTCTCAACCACCTTCTCCAACTTTCTCAATTGATGGCTCTACCGCACTCCTTGTGTGGGTCGAAATTTCAATGTTTGGTATAAAAATGTGAGAGGCAACATAATTATAAAAATTAAGCAAGTGTTGGTGTAATTCAATCATAGTGTAGGCATTGATCAAGCAGCTTCGACCACCACATTGTTCTCTATACCCACGGTCACTGTGATTTTAAGAATTTGGTACCCACTGTTTAGTGGCCTATTCTCTCAAAATGTGGTCATCGAAATTCCCATAGCATGGGGCAAATCCACTTCAAGTATTTTACTCAAAACAAAAAATGTGTTTTCCCACAACGGAGTGGACCTGCTTTGGGTATTTCTTTTCAAAAAGAAAAAAGGTTTTCTTTCAAAACCTATCCAAATTTCAAGTTTATCTTGGGTCAACCCGATTTTGAGCCATCATCTTAAATTACTTTGGGACCAAAATCCACAAAAGCCAATCTTCTTAATATTTCCACCTCATTTTGACTAATGTCAAGCCAAGTCAAAACCTAAACCTTGATTTTTGAAAATAAACCAAAATCCATGAAAATTCCAAACCCAAGTCCATTTCCAATTCTAACCATGATTTTTCTTAAAGCCTCAAGGATTAATTGGGTAGGTGTTCCCCACAATCCCCACAAAGATGCCACTTTGGATATCTATGATAAGTAGGTCATGAGAAATCAAATCCAGTTCCAAAATCCAAAAACAGATTCGTAAAATTCTAAATTTTTAAATACCTCAAGGATTTTTTTTTGTGGGTGTTCCTCACAGTCCCTACAAATATGCTACTTTTGATATCTATGAAAAATAGGGTGAAGAAAAATCGGAGTTTTTTATGTTTTTACTGAATTCTATTATCAAACCCTTTATGGTTTTTAATCAAAATTTCAAATCTAGGCTTACAATCTATTTGGACAAAACTAATTTTTTTATATTAAACCATTTACCATTCTTACAGATTGGCTATTTCAAGGCACAATGATTGTCATACTTTAACCAATACACCTCAAGGGGACACTTGTTGACCCATAAAAAAATCATAAATGTTCAGTGAAGACTACATAAGCAAATTCCATGCTGACGGAACATAAACCATAAGATCATTCATTGCACCTTGAGGGAGCACTTTTGACCCATATAAAATGACAAATGTTGCAATGAAGACTTCATAAGTAAATTCTATGCCATGGGCACATAAACCCTAGGATCATGGGATGCCAGGTCAAGTATTGCAGCTAGATATTCAAAGCTGATGCAGCTCACTCAGAAAATTTGAGATGAACTTAGAGTGCATCTATTCAAATTTCAGAGCGAATAGACTTCATTTGGTCACTCAACCCCTTAACCATTAAATTCAAAGTTCATTGACTCAAGACTTAGGGGTCACTGAACACATTCGAGCTTCGGGATTACCAAAGTAGCTTAAGATCACATGGCAACTCCAGAAACATTCTCAAGATTGGCACTGCAAAATTTCAAAGCATTTGAACTTCATTTCAGTTCAAACTCAAGCTTCAGTAACTGTCGACCAGCTCCTTTGGGTCACTGTGACAATTGACACTTGCACATGTCAAAGTCAGTAGAAGCTCTTGAGGCAAGCACAAATTATATTCAGCATTAGCTCTACAAAATTTCAAGTCAAATGGATGTCATTTGATCCTAAGTTGAACAACCATGTGAACTTTGTGTCAGTGAACCCCAAGCCATGAGGTCACTGAACAAAATCCTGCTTCTGCGCGATCAAAGTTCACGATGTTCAGATGCAAAGATCAAGTCATATTAAAAAATTACTATACAAATTTTCAAGCCAAGGGGATTTCATCTGACCCTACTTTAGCTACATGTTAGCTCAGGGGTTAATGACCCCCCTCACCCTTAACGTTGGGGTCACTAACCAAAATCCTACTTCTAGGAAGTTAAAGCAGATGAAATTTGGATCAATGACTTAAAATATGCTCAAAGTCAACTCTTTAAAGTTTCAAATCAATTGAACATTATTCGGGTAGAAAACAAGTTGCTGATTGCAATGTAAGAGAACATTGACTTAGAACATGCAACAAGTGGGCTACTGGTCAAAATCCTACTTCCATAAATTGAAGCCACATGAAATTTGGATGGACATTTGAAGATGCACCTGACATCAATCCCGCCAAGTTTCAATTCAATCCGAGGTCATATGGGCCTAAACAGCTAATACAAGGGCCCATTTTCAAGAAAAGTCAAAGAGAGGGTTGACCAACTTTAAATTTTTGTGACACCCTCAAAATGGTATTAGAAAACATCCCTCCAAATTTCGTGAAGATTGGACATTATTCGAGCCCCAAACGATGAAAAAGGGTCACATATGCAAAAAAAAAAAAAAAAAACCCAAAATTGGGCTTATTCATAACTATGGCCACCATCACAAACACCTATAAAGTAATTCTTGACAATTTTCAGTGATTTTCTCCACTTTATTTCGAACTATAACTTTCCACAACTCCTCCATCTACCTTGGAAGTCTATAAAAGGCAAGTTTGGGGACTTAGGAAGGGGTTTAGAAGGATTAAGAGGTTCTAACTAAGTTCCAAGCAAGGATTCCAAGTTTCAACCAAGATGCAAAGGCTCCACAAGTAGCAAACTCCTAAGTTCACCCTCTGTTCTTCTTCTTCTCACTAACCTAGGGTGAAAAATGGTTCAGGGGAGCAAGATAAATATGCTTGTCACTCAGAGAATATGAGTTTCAAGGCCATAAAGCACACCAATGGATGAACCTATGTTTTTTTTTTTTTTTGTTCTCCCACTTGAAGGGATTCAATTATTTCTAAAGCGTGAACAAGCCTTTTTAGGCTTTATTCTGTTCCTTGAAAATCATGGGATCTGAATGACACAACTTTGACTTCAGTTGCTTGTACAAAAGTACCCATTATGGATTTGCATAAAACCGATTTGTAAAGAAAAAGTGGTGATTACCAAAGATTGTAGGCTATTCTACAGCAAAGTTTAACACTTTGGCGATCATTCAACACTCCTAAAGTCAACCAAAATACAAATTCCAGCACCTAAAGGCACTATAGAAGCAAACAGAAACAAAAACTAAGACAAACAGTGGCCAAAATGGCCACTGTTTGTTAGTGATCGTGGGCCACGATCATGACCCTTATTTTTCTCAATTTCTTCTAATTTCTGCATTTTGTCATACTTTTCATGTATTTTCTTTAATTTTTCCAGTTTAAATCACATCTAAGACTAGAGGGAGGAGTTGTAATTTTTCAAAACTTATAAATAACTTGCATGCCAAAGGACAGACCATTGAACCCATGTAATTACAGGGAATTTAATGAACAGTAGTTATTTTTTCATTCATCTACGCACTTGAATGTGTGGATGTTGGACACGATTCCATTACATTTCACATCATTTTCGAGTGCGATCAGCAACTTGTTCTATTCATGGACACTCTTACACCATGTATTGCTCTCTACTTGATTAACTCACACTTTAATCACTCAAAATAGCCTCAAAACTTCTACAAGAGATGTATAAGCAACTGCTTTATAGAACAAAGCCTTAGCACTTGACCTCCTAATGAAAGCTTTAGAGAAGATGATCTCCAATGTGTAATCTCCACTTAGGTTAATGAGATATGTACTTAGGGTTGAGAGAGAATTGAGAGAAAACCCCTTTAAATAGCCCCAATTTTGTATCTCATAATAGTAATACGACCAGTATAGGAATTGGCACAAAATAGGAAACTCCGCTTAAAAAAGGAATAGAAACCCTACATGTTAATGGGAAAATTTTCATCATCCGATCGATCGAGCAACGGTTTGATCGATTGATTTGGGCTTTTATCAATCGAGCAGGCCTTGATCGATTTTCACATATTTTATTTACTTCAGCTCTTTCGGTAACTAGAACCGTAGTCCATCTAAAAGAATATAAAATACAACTTAATGAACCCAAATTTTTGTGGAACCCATGAATTAGCACATACAAAAATCCTTTCAGAATAAAAAAGTCAGAATTCATAGTGTGCAGGTGTTTTTTTTTCTTACTTTTATAATTAAAGAAAAAAGTGTTAACCATTACCTGCACAAAATGCCTATCATTAGATTGACCTTAATTTAGAATCATGTGTTTGCTTTAACATGGTCAATCCAATTGCTCCAAGCGTGGGGTTTGATACATAGGTAGATGGGTGATATGAAATCAAGGATAAATCAGCCTACGTAAAGTAAACTATGTAATCTTCTTTCACATTTTTGTTATAAAAATGGTTTCAATTAGTGCTAAATTTGTTGTTGTATGCTACGTTATAATTTCATTTTGTTGACAAGAAAAGTGTGGACATGAAAATTAGGTTGAATATGGTGGGTGGCAAACAGGTGATCATGCTCACTATAGGTGTCCACGAGTTGAAATCTAACTTGGATGCCATAAATTCTTAAATGGAGGCAAGTAATTTCAACCTACACCTAATGTGAGTCCCATATAACTCGGACTCAATACATGTAAAGGCTGAGCACAAACTCAATCTATTTCAAATATTAAGGACATATTTAAGTTGCAAACCACAAAAAGCCCAATACGCCCTTGACTTGTTCCTTATAAACTAAACTATTATAAGTACCAAATTATTTAAATTGGCTTTGATACATGCATTGAGTTATGTCGGTTAGGCAAGTTATGCACGTTGGCCTAAGCCAACTTGCGTTGCAACATGAGCACCCTGAATATCTTGCAGGTCAAGTTCAGTAAGTCAAGATTTGGTCAAGTTAGATTTTGCAACCCCTATATATATAACATTACTAGGTAATGGACAAGGAGAAAGACATAAATAGAAAGTAGAAATGAAGTCTAGTGTATCCATGCACTTGAGGGCACGGGATCTTCCAAACTTTATAATAAGGGCAACTTTTCCCCTTGGACACCTTTTCTAGGAGGAGAACTCTCTAACTTGTGGTGTCTTTTTTGAAAGATTTCATAGCCTTCAGAGATGGTAAAGTTTTACCAACTTTGAACTTCGAAAAGTGGAAGAAATGAAATTTGAAGGACCCCTCTTTGAGTATGCTCATCAAAATATTATGAGTTACTGATATTTTAAAAAAGACATTTAGAACCTTTGAAGTTCAATTTTAGATTCATCGAGAGTTAGTAGAGTGCTTTGTGGTTAGAGCATATTAACAAGATTAAAGAAAATTTTTCAAAAGAAAGTGATTAGACCAATTATGACCTGTGGAAGCAAAACAATGGCAAATTATAAAACATCACATGTAAAAAGTGAGTAAAGATAGAGATGAAAATGTTGGAAATAGATGTATGGTAGAACTAGGAAAGATAGAATAAGTGTACATTTTGGAGCACTTATAGTAGCATGTGATAGATTCAAAGACTCACTTCAGATAGTTTGCACATGTCCAAAGCAAATTAACAATAATATCATTAAAGAAAAGTATTTTAAGTAGGTTGATGGCCCCTTAAGTAAAAAGTATAGGCGGAAGAGGACAAGCGCGAAAAGAGTGAGATATGTTTGAAGAAGCACAATTTATTTGACGATTTAATCTAGAATAGACCTAGAATGGTGAGACAAAATTCATATAATTGACTTCCAGCACAATTGGGATAAGGCTTTGATCGCTATACATCAAGAGTTGATTCACTTTAACTTGAAATGAACCAATCAATAGATACTTGTATTTTTTTAACGTTTTTCACTTTGTAAAGTACTTGTATGTCATTGATTTTCTTTTTTATTCACAACCTAATGTCCTAACTTGGATGCCAGTGCGATTCTCAACGTTGTTTAAACTTGAAGCATGAGTGGAATTGGAGCCAAGCTTGTGTTGGGCTTGATGAACATGAATCGTAAATATATACTTGGCACCACATCGTGGATGGAGAATAGTATTCATTTTACCCACTAAATATAATGGTTAATATATCATTTCTAGGTATCCATTTTTTTTCCGACTAATTGGCTTTTGGAGAATTTCTAATAAATTAAGGAGCTACTAGCGCATTTGGAAGTTGTTCATTGTTGCAAACATGGCATTGCAGGTTTGAATCACATTACATTAAAAAAGAAGAAGAAGAAGATTAATTTCAATTTTTGCCTAGGAAATAAGTCCTTCAAATTCAAGAGGTTGTTCTTTTGTGTTGTTATTTATTGTTGATCAAGTACTGTCTTCGAATGAAATTTCAAAATATGAGGGATCTCAAATAAATCCATAATAAACTAATTGCAACAGGATTTATCCTTTTTTCCCCTTTTCTTAAGCAAGCGTAAAACTATGTCATATCCCAAATATGAATTCTAATGAGGATAATTGCACAAGCGTGAAAACAGTTCGTAGAGGCATACCATCAGACAGTTAATAAAGAATTCAACCCTACCATCGGACAGTTGATAAATAATTCAACCCTAAACCCAATTAGCATCCCCAACCTTCCCCAAAAATGCACCCAAATCCTGACCCCTAGGAACCCAAAAGCACCCTCAATTCACTGCTTTAAACCTGCCCAAAGACGCAATTTGACTCATTTGACTCAATCGGAAGTTCCAAAAGGGGCTTCATTCCTGTTAATCAGAGCAAATATTTATTCAATGTAGGAGTGGGTCACAGTCAAAACATCTCCAGTTACTTGATTACAATGTCCAAGTACATTTTCTCTAATTTCCAGTAGCAATTTTCATTCATTCTTGCCATCAGAGATTCTAATATAAGTCACTCAGAAACCGATGCCTTCATCAAGGTGTAGTTTTAATATGCTTCGATATGAAGATTTAGGGTCAGATTCTTCATGGCAGATATAGTTGTAGTTACTTCACTTTTAATTCTTGTCGCTGCCCATGCCGCCAGATACTAAGGGTATGTTTTCACACAATCGTTGTCTATCACATTTAATTTCTGCAGTGACTTCGTATTTTTCAGAAAATGAAAACTGAATATTTTATTCTCTAAAGTTACAGCTTCTACCGTTTCCTGGGGCATGGCAAAACATTTCCCACGGTGAAATGTGTTTCTCATTGTAAAAAACTGCAAAGAATGGCTCACTGCCTCTTGGGTCCAAATCTGCTTTCCTTGTCCCTCAAAATGCTTCCACCTCTCATGGAAAAATTTTACACAAAGCAATTCTAAATCATTCTACCCCATAAACTATTTCCAAATACCTATAGCTTCTAATGGACAACTTGAGCATTTTACGCAGAAAAAGAACTGATTTTTTTTAGGGGAGAAGTGATTTCCCTGGTTTTTACTTACAAAATTGAATTTTTACTATTCACAATATTTTCAGAGAAAATAGCTTAGGACCCCAGAAGTAAAGATTGATAATGTTCTTCAGTTTCTATTTCTACAAGAAAATGAAATCAATTTGTTTTATATGCCCAAAGAGAGCGAAAAAAAAATGTAATAGAGATCATATGCCCTTTAACCCTTCTGGGTTACAGTAAAAATTTAATTAACTGGGATCAGTTTTCTCCAGCTCGATTTCCTCCACAACCAAACAAGCACACCCAATGCTGTCAAGAACATTATCAATCAATCTTTCTATCCATATGAGAAGCACCTCACATGGTTTTCATGCAGAGGAAGAAGGAAAGAGAGAGGCACCTAGGGTTTTGGGTGTAGATGGGAAGTGGATTGAAGTTTAGAAAGTGAGTACACAGAGACTGAGAGACCCAGAGAAGACAGAGCAGGAAAAGCTGTTGTGTGTGTTCTGGCCACGGAGAGCTACGTGTTCTAGTTTGTACCTTTCGTCTGTTCTGAGGTTTGGAAATGGAAAAGGGCAGTGGCTTTAATTTTAGAACGGTGGCCAGTTACGTGCTCATCACGTGTCATTCGGGGCAGCTATCCGTGACTGCAAAGTCACTCAGGAGAAGTTCGTGGGGTTCGTTGCTTGGGGCTTAGGCCCACGTCAAAGCCGATCGAACTCATAAGAAGAAAATAAAAAATCTAGAAGTTTACCAATGATCAGCGAACCGTAAGCATTGTCTAGGATTAAGCGTTCCTCATCACAGTAAAAATAAAAATTACAACATTGCAGTCTAGCTCTCTAGAGTCTAGACTCCATTTGGGTACCAAAAAGGTAACTCAACCAGCTTAATACAATGGTTTGCTCCCCTAGTTTTGACCTTTATTTATAAGAGAACTTTTTATATACCTCATTTTCATTAAAAAAGAGGCATCTATTTGTTCTCGGTGAGCTGCATTGTTTTTAGGAGATCATTGCCTATAAGAGAAAGTGTATTTATGTTGAACCGTTTAAAGTGTTAACTAGCACAATAACCTGTAAGGAGCATCGGTATGACTAGGGGTGTACAAAAAATTTGTTGATCCAATAAATCGATCTGATCCGATCTAATCCGCAGTTTTTTAACCGATCCGATGGTTAATGGATTGGTGACGAATTGGAAAAATCCTAATCCGTTAGTAACGAACTGGTGACGGATTTTACCATTAATCAGTGGATTTAAACCGATCCAATATGTTCAAATAAATATATATATATATTTATTTTTACATAAAAAATATTAAAAGACAATAATTTCTTCCAAAAGATTTAAGTGTTTTGAGTGATACCCATTGCAAAATATCTTCCAAAAGGTTTTAAGTGTTTGTGTGTTTGTTTCATCTTTCTGTTAAAATTTTCCTAGTGAGTTTTTGTTAGGGTCCTTTAAAGACCTTATGGAACTGGTAATAAAATTCTCTTTGAGTTACAAGAGTGAGATTCAATTAAAAAACTGATTTGATATATGCTAACAAATAATTTATGCTTTTGAAGTACTCAAAATTTAGGGTTTTTGCTTAAAAATTTTATTTGGGATATCCACTTGTATTTCTTTCTATTATTACTTGTATTCTGCATTATATATCTGGTGATATGCTAGTTATCTTATACCATAATCACCTTGTTTATCTTATACTATAATCATCTTGTGGGAGTCCATAGAATGGTTGAATATGTCATTTTTGAACCTCTTCATAGCTTGGTCTCTTCAAGGCATTTTATAAAATGAACATGTTCAACGTGTTGATCTTAATAATGACTTCATCTAATAATTTAGGAATGGTCATGTAGGAAGGATAAAGATAGGCCACCATGGATCAAGTTTTACCAACAGGCCACTTACAACTTTTACTTCTATTTTTATTTTATTTTATTGCA
Organism: Sextonia rubra; assembly: GCA_037013555.1. Taxonomy (NCBI): domain Eukaryota; kingdom Viridiplantae; phylum Streptophyta; class Magnoliopsida; order Laurales; family Lauraceae; genus Sextonia; species Sextonia rubra. Next base: position 18,710,157 of record JASUAD010000011.1, read on the forward strand.
AAAGAATTCCTATCATGGGCTCTACCAACAGATTTAATGGTTTTAACCGTTCCGAACTGTTAGTCCATGGTTCGGTTTGAATTAGTTTTAATTGGCAACGGATTGGTGACGGATTATAAAACTGTCGATCCGTAGGTAACAATTTGGCGACGAATTTGGCTCACTCCGATCCAATCCAAACCGTGTATACCCCTAGGCATTACTCACATAGCTAGGATCCTCACCCCATCTTAATACTTTTTACATGTTTCTTGTAAATAATTATATGTTAATATTGTGTGGTGCAGTCTAAGGTTAGTTATTTAAAAAGGCAAAGGGTCAACGGTTCTAAATTCCATACCCATATATTTTTTTGCATTTTAAGGCTTAATTTAACAATCTTTCTATCCATATGAGAAACACCTCACATGGTTTTCATGCAGAGGAAGAAGAAGAGAGAGAGGTACCTAGGGTTTTGGGTGCAGATGGGAAGTGGATTGAAGTTGAGAAAGTGAGTACATAGAGACTGAGAGACCCAGAGAAGACAGAGCAGTAAAAGCTGTTGTGTGTGTTCTGGCCACAGAGAGCTACGTGTTCTAGTTTTGACCTTTCGTCTGTTCAGAGGTTTGGAAATGGGAAAGGGCAGTGGCTTTAATTTTAGAACGGTGGCCAGTCACGTGCTCATCACGTGTCATTCGGGGCAGCTAGCCGCGACTGCAAAGTCACTCAGGAGAAGTTCGTGAGGTTCGTTGCTTGGGGCTTGGGGCCACGTCAAAGCCGATCGAACTCAAAAAAGGAAAAAAAAAAAAAATCTAGAAGTTTACCAATGATCAGCAAACCGTAAGCATTGTCTAGGATTGAGCGTTCCTCATCACAGTAAAAATAAAAATTACTACATTGCAGTCTAGCTCTCTAGACTCCATTTGGGTACCAAAAAGGTAGCTCAACTGGCTTAATACAATGGTTTGCTCCTGTAGTTTTGACCTTTATTTATAAGAGACTTTTTTATATACCTTATTTTCATTAAAAAAGAGGCATCTATTTGATCTTGATGAGCTGCATTGTTTTTAAGAGATCATTGCCTCTGAGAGAAAGTGTATTTATGTTGAACCATTTAAATTGTTAACTAACACAATAACCTTTAATGAGCATGGGCATGACTAGGGGTGTACAAAAAATCTGTTGATCCGTTAAACTGATCCAATCCGATCTAATCCGCGGTTTTTTAATTGATCCGATGGTTAATGGATTGGTGATGGATTGAAAAATCCTAATCTGTTAGTAATAGGTTGGTGACGGATTTTACCATTAATCCGTAGATTTAAACTAATCCGATCCGTTGAAATAAAAAAATATATTTTTATATAAAAATATTAAAAGACAACAATTTCTTTCAGAAGGTTTCAGTGTTTTGTGTGGTACTCATTGCAAAATATCTTCCAAATTGTTTAAGTATCTTGTGTGTTTGTTTCATCCTTCTGTCAAAATTTTTTTAGTGAGTTTCTATTAGGGTCCTTTAAAGACCTTATGGAACTGGTAATACAATTCTCTTTGAGTTACAAGAGTGGGATTTAGTTAAAAAAATTAATTTGATATATGCTAACAAGTAATTTATGTTTTTGAAGTACTCAAAATTTAGGGTTTTTGCTTAAAAATTTTATTTGAGGTATTTACTTATATATCTTTCTATTATTACTTGTATTTTGCATTATATATATGGTGATGTGCTAGTTATCTTACACTATAATCACCTTGTTTATCTTATACCATAATCACCTTGTGGGAGCTCATAGGATGGTTGAATGTATCCTTTTTGAACCTCTTCATAATTTGATCTCTTCATGACATTTTATAAAATGAACATGTTTAATGTGTTGATCTTAACAATGACTTCATCTAATAATTTGGGAATGGTCATGTTGGAAGGATAAAGATAGGCCACCTATGATCAAGTTTTACCAATAGGTCACTTACAACTTTTACTTCTATTTTTATTTTATTTTATTGTAAAAAAATTCCAATCATGGGCTCTACCAACGGATTTAACGGTTTTAACCGAACCGAATTGTTAACTCACAGTTCGGTTTTGATTGGTTTTAATAGGCAGCAGATTGGTGACGGATTATAAAACTGTCAATCCGTAAATAACAATTTGGTGACAGATTTGGCTCAATTCGATCCAATTCAAACCGTGTACACCCCTAAGCATGACTTAGATGGCTAGGATTCCCACCCCATATTTCTACTTTTTACATTTTTCTGGTAAATAATTATATGTTAATGTTGTGTGGTGCAGTCTACTGTTAGGTTAGTTATTTAAAAAGGCAAAGGGTCATCGGTTCTAAATTCCATACCCATATATTTTTTGCATTTTAAGGCTTAATTAAAAAAAAGTCCAAATTGTAAGAATTTTGGTCAAAATTGATTCCAAAATCTCCAACTTTCTTGCTAAAGAAATTAGTGCATGTATTCTAATCACGTATGTAGAAGAAAATAACTGAACTTTAAACCCTTTGTGAGCCTGCACTAGAGGCATCTCAATCACACATAGGGCAGGTTTTGCAGTTTTTAATATTAAATGTAGACCAAATTTTATTAGAATCATCAAATCTCATTTATATGTTTTAGGTCTCAGAGTTTTGGTAGGTCTACAATCGCATGGAAAAAAAAGCCTCCTAGGTAGAGTGGGTCATGGCCATTGGATCATTCTATTGTCAGAAGCATCCTTAATCTATGTTTCTTTCTATCTTTTTTTTTTTTGGGGTAAATCTTAATCTATGTTAAATACTTCCTAAGCTAAAGGATTTTCCTTTTCTTTTTACAAGTCCACCATGTACTTTTCCGTGGAGCCCAGCACTATAATGCTCAATTGGGCTCACCTTTCATCAGTCAAACTCCCATTCACACTCAGCAAACCCAATTAATAGGCACCACCATTTCAAATTGATACTCATTTGACCTTTGTGTTGAATCTCAAAAGAAAATATATAAAAGAAATTCATGAGGTTCGTCACCTGGGCCCGCTTAATAAAATTATAACTGTGAAAATAAATGCCTCCTATAGTAAGGGTGGTGGTAAAATATTATACTAATAGGAGCATGGTCTGCCGTTAGCTTGACCACTTATAAAATAAGTATTAATATGTGATCATTCCTATTAGAATGCAAAAATGAAATAGTACTAACCTTTTTGTGGCCATTTTGAGGCAAGTCACATTATAGGGTCATTGAACCAAAAAAGAAAAATAAAAAACTACTCAAGCCTTGGACAACAATTAGAGTAGCTATCAGACATGGAACAGAATATTGCCAAGTTAAAAAAAAATGCACAAATAGATGAGTGTAGAAGAAATAAGAATTTTAATATGGATGTATGATAAAATGGAGAGGCAGTTGAAAAATGTGTTGATTTTTTCGGCTGCATAAAAGACCTGAAGGTAACAACGGAAGCACTTTAGGTTTTATAGCAGAATAGAAGGACCTTTCCTATAGGAAGATTTTTGTAGTAAATGAAGTTGACTTTAACATATTGGGGAAGTAAATAAGTAGATTTTTTCTTTTAAGTCTGGGACTCAGGACAAAGCAGTGATGTAGGGCTCAGTCATTTTTCTTTTTCTATTTTAATTGGTGTTAGCGGAGAACTTTAAGGAAAGTTCTTTTTTTTAAAATTTTCTTGTAAATTTAGGGTGAAGTAAATTAATGGAAAAAGGAAATTGTAAAAATGGTGAGGTACAATTTCTAGTAAAGTAAAATTTGTGTTTGTTTTGTATGAAGTAATGAGAGAGAGAGAGAGAGAGAGAGAGAGAGAGAGAGGGGTAAAGTAACCACGTTTTGTCTTTCCTTTACCAAAACTTACATGTCTTTTATTTTCTAACAACTAGTAAATTATAATAATTTTTTTGGCAGTTGAAAATTGATTTTTCGCTCATTGTTGACATACCAAACAAGGATGTAGTAAAATTGCCGATGATTAAAATTAATTTTATCATATTTTTTTTACTTTTTCTTGGCTGATGAGGGTATCTAGTCTCTTCAAGAATGACTATTCTTTTGGGCACGTGAAGTCCTTGCCTCTCCCACACATGGGATAAGTTAGGGTTTTACCTGGACAAGTGGCCACCGAGAGAGAGCGAAAGTTTATGTGAAACTTCAACCTCCGGTTTTGAAACATGGTCCAATATGCAATCATTGTTCATTGTTGGAAAGTTGTTTGCTGTAGTTGATTATTTATTTCTCCGATGTTTATTCAATTATTATATTGTTCAAGAATCTTATAAAAGATTTGAAAGCTGATTTTTTGGGAAAAAAAAACTAGCAAGCAATATTTATATTAGGGTACGATATTTTAATATGTGCCCTTAGATGAAGTGTTACAAAATCGAATGGCTAGTATTACACTGAAGTGGAACTAATTAGGGTTTCAAATGTTATAAATACATGTTATAGCCCCTTCCCTCTTTACCCTATTCGCTTCATCTCTTGCCTTGATCTCTCTTAACCCTCTTGTTCTCATCTTTCATATACCTTACCTTCTCTCACTATTTTGCAAGGGCCTTCTCATCCTCACAATGACCGAAGATAAACTAAGAGAGCGTCATAAATCAACAAAGAGAACTCAAGAAGAAGAAAGGTATAAATGATTTTATATGGCTTTTTGAATTTTTGAGTTTTGATCTCGTCATTAAAGCTTTGTTCCAACTACGTTGGATTCATATATATGTAATATGTTTCTCCATTCTGATTGGTCATTAGCATGCATATTCATACTCAAAACCATTCTTCCTCTTTTTTATTTCTTCTTTTCTTTTAATTTTATAGTTTATATGACTTTATTTTATAATCATAGCACAACTTTGGTATAACATATTCCTAACCTAGCATAAACTCATGACTGTGATAAATATCCTATCTCTTTTGAATATTCTTTTTATCATTCATAATATAGTCTTTCCTTATTAATGATCTTAATGAGCTTGTACCTGAATTCATAACAAATCATCTAAAAGATAGTACATCACCACAAATTTGGATAGTATTGATGCTCTTCTTTCTAATGAACAACACAAGATCTTTCTTCTATAGAAATAATCGGGGATCACTCCCTATTGTAGCACCAATGGTGAGAGACTTAGGTGAGCGTGTGCAGGTTGGGTGTGTGAGTACTTACTTAAAAAAGCAGAAAAACAAGATATATCTCTCTATCAAGGGAAAATCAATGATGTTGGCCGATTTGGTTGGAGTTTTACACATTCACTACAAGCTTTAGTTTGGGCCGTGGGTTGGATCTTGAGTTTTGGCTTGGGCTCTAGCTTACCCACATGCAATTTTAGATGGAATAATTAGGCTAGATCAATATCCAAACCGGCCAACCCAGCTTGCTTTAGTATGACTAGGTATTGACCCACCGAAAGGGAAGTGCAAACTAGGCAACCATTTCATCAAAATAGGAAAGAGGAAACTTCTAAAAGAAATAAAGGGCCCCACTTACAAAGGAAAATCCACATACAGTGCGGTTTTACGCAGTAGTAAATCAATGTAAAACTAGTCGGTTAATGACTCGATTTTCTAGGACTATTTTTTTTCATTATGGTGCAACAGGACTCTCCGCCGAAAACTTTTTTCCTATAGTTATTTTTTCAACCAGGAGAAACTATAAATAAAATGAAAAAAATACAATGAATTTTAAAAAATGAGCTTATTTTACGAAGTAAAATACAATACAAATGAGAAAAAGGATGGACCAATGTCTTCATTGATATAGAAAAGAATCTTGAAACATTAAAAAAAACCTAAATAATAGGACGTCAACAAAGGATAGGCACAACATATGAAATTAAGCCCAAAAAACAAAACGGAGGTTAATCAAATGTAGTAAAATGAAAACTTAAGGGGACATTTGACACTTCCCTTTCATTTAAATAGGAAACTGCCATTTCCTCCTCAACCATTTTCTCTTTCCTTACCTTTCAACCTTAGGTAATTAAATAAATTAATGTTATTAAAAATCAGTTGTCATATGATCATAGATCCTCTATAACTGAAGAACTTCATGCCAATTCCTATGCATAAGGAGCGTAACATTGAGTAGGTTGCAGATGAATTCAACATGCACCAATGGATTGACAAACTTAAAACACATATGATAAATTCAGCTGTTAGTACCACTATGATAAGAATAGAACTAGGGCAATTATGAATGCCTAAGTTGGCCTGTGATTAGAAGATTGGATTAAGATGGCCCGTACATAGGCCAAATCAAGTAGTTATGGTAACAATATAATTATTGACACTTTAAAAAGTAAAGATTTCTTCAATTTTGAAATAGGATGGTGTAGCACACCTCTATAGAGAAAGGTGCTACATCAAGCACATATGCAACACCTCAACTATCATTTCTCATAAGTAATATATAGATTTTGTCACCCATCACTGGCAATGAAAAACTTAAAATATGATAAATAAACATCCAATCAAGTCAACTTATAAACCCCTTAACCCTTTAGGGGAAAAATCAATCCAAAAACCTTGTAAGCTCAAAGAACTAGGAAGAGACAAGAGAAGTCATAAACATAAATATAGCTGCTAATATACACAACAATTGAAATCTGCATGAAATGGTCATAAATAGAGGGCAATTGAAGTTGCATAGGCACCCATTTCAAGCTACTCCTCCGAGTCATTTTCAGAATTCTCTTCGACTTCCTCTTGCTCTTCTTCTACCACCATATTTTGTGTTGCTTCTGCAATAAGCCTCCTCATTTCAGCCTTTCTGTGGGACAAATTGATGTTGAAGTGAGCCTCTGCAATAGGAAGAGAAGAATAGTGTTAGTTTTTCAACCAAAACAACTATTGCTATAGAAGCAGTATGAAAGAAATGTCCCAAGTATTCCAGAGTACTAAGTCACTTAGTTTTAGCAAACAAATGGAAATTGGGAAGCCTTTGTTAACCAGTGATTAGGGCCATTCAAGTAGGAACATGGGACTTAAATCCACATTAACAAATCACTTCTTCCATATGCTACAATATTTTTTTGGAGTAAGACTAATAGTGCACTGAAGGTTAGATAACAATATGATTTGTCAATTAACACCAACAGATAGAATGCATTGACAAAAATGGTCAGTAAAATTTATAAAAACAAAAAGAAATATAACATTTTAGCTGATTCTATATACTGACTAGTATAATTAAAGGTACAAGCTCGAATGCTAAGTCATCTTCATACCTAGCTCTTTCAGAATATCAGCAAAGGTCACCTGCATTGTAAGTATTTATGAGGTTTATGTCAATTACACAAATGCTAAAAGCAAAAATTAGATACAGATATAAAGTGTGCTAATAGACTATTTACAACTTCAAAATTCACTTCCTTTAGCAACCCAAAGACAACATCCATAATCTCTCCCTAGCTCGGTTCTACCTATGGCTCGGTGGGCACCTTGTTTTCCCTAAATATCATGACATTGTTTCAGAATAGATGGTCTCATCTATCACTTAGATCAATGAGGTTTTAGAATGGTAATATTGGTAGCATGAATCTTAGAACTATGGGCTGAATAGGCCAAATAGAGTGCTAACCCTGGCCAACCATCTATGTCACAAGCGGTCCTTATCAATTAGCAAGGGACTAGCTTGAGGTCCGACTCCCAAGGCCCATGGGCTGTATATGAGCTCAAAATACTTGGTCTACAACTAAAAAAGCTTTAGTCCTTCCCATCCTAGCCTATTTTAAACCCTAGCATTTATTCAACAAAAAAAAAAAAAGTAATTTGAGGAATTTTATTGTGAAAGTTTATTTCTGCATGCCAAGTTCTTTCCCACATATGGTTAAGTAGCGAAGTAAAATATTTCTCACTATTCATGTGTTCATTATGATTTTATTTCCTGTGATATCTACAGAACATAAAATAGTAGAATGCCCATTGCTAAGAAAAGAGAATGGTGAAACCTACAAATTTGAGTATTTTCAAATAGCTGAAATTAAAAAATGGACTAGTAGCTAACGTTTTCACATTTTAGTGGGATTCAAGACAGGAATGATGTACCAGTTTGCCCTTTCTCTATTACAAACTTTGAGGTGGGGTTCTCCTTAACAATTGCAGCTTTTTCTTGTTTGAAGCAAAATCCTGGAAATGTTTCTTTGTAGACATGTTTCAATGCTATATGAACTTGATTGTTGTCTTCTGTAGGGAGGAAGTCTCTTTGTTCTTTCGTTTGATTTGTATGGTTCTCATTTTCAAAGACATCATCATCCCAGTATGCTCCTGAATCTAACAAATGTCAATAATAGAAAAAAAAAAGGCAAAAAGGTGAAAGGAATGGTTCCAGTAAGATAGTGCTTTGCAAATTTAAGGATTAATGCATTTGTTTCTAGTGTCAGTGACACAGAAGTGACAGAGATGTTAGGAGAAGTGTACACATGTGTGTATGCTTGACTAATGCACCTTGTGTGAGGTTATCTATTCCATTCATCATTTTGAGAATATATAGGAATTAAGAATCACTGCTTCTGAATTGCTACACCAAAGAGAAAGTAATGCTTGAATTTGATTTTGTGAATATTTTGCACCATATAGTGAATCTTTAGGTGGCCTTTACATTCACAGTTTGCACACAGAGACCATTAGGCAGACAAGGCCCAGAGTGATAGCCTAATCTTCTCACCACCTGATTATGTGCCTTAAACCTTTGGGTAGGACCCTGCAAACATTAGTTTTTCCTACTGATTAAAAAAAAGGAAATACCATTTTCTTGTTTTTTAAAAAGCAAGAACATTGTGTATTTCTGTTTGAAGTAAAGACTACATACAGAAGAAAAGTAATAAACAATATAGCAATATATCATGTACAGTTATAGCTTGTCCCCAAAAATACAAGGACACCAAATTCCCCCCAAAAATATCTCCTAATAATGCAAAGGAATTTAACAATGGGATGCTAGAGAATAGCATCTCTATGTATATGTAATAAAGAAAATAACAGTCATTGACAAATAGAGCTTCCAAATCGCGAATTGGAATGTACACGAATCTCATTGGTTCTCCCTCGTTTTTGCTTGAAAATTTTCTTTTTTTGCTTGACTGTTTGATTAGATTCTCTATTATGAGTTCTACCACCTTCTTTTCAAATTGTTAATGGCTCTATATTTAAATGAAGCTTGAGAAAGACAACAAAACCTCATTTGCACCATTTCTCAAGATACCTCCTATGCCTACCATTCTTAATGTGCCTTTTACTACACACCTACTCTGAACTTCACAAGTCCCAAATCCAGTGCCCTAAATTTCTCTATAAGTTTCTTCATTTAGCCTCCTAATTCAAATCCCCTCAGTTTTGCAAAATGAGGAACCAAGCCATTGCCCAATTTCTTTCCCCATGTTGCCATTTCTCACATTTGCAAGCATACAAGGAATGATGATGTTTGAAGTTAAAAAGGGAATTGAACATCTTCCAAGGTAGAGGCAGAGCCTCCTAGCTCTAAAGGTGTTTTAGAAGAATAAGATGCACAGTGCATGAAGAGAGTCACAATGCGGTGAGTAAACCATAAGAAGAAAATGAAAAGGAGCATGTGTAAAGCAAGAAACTACTAAGAAACAAAGGAAAAAGCTGCACTTGTTAAAAAGAACCCAACTTCAAAAGCCTCGAAAAGACATCAAGATCTTCTGCACAGAAAGAAGTTCTTCTAATAACAATGAAGAGCCAATAGAAGAAGAGGAGGATGATCATTCTAAGAGTGAGTTTGTCTACTCTCATGATAGCTATAGCCTCATCGACCTCGAAGGTGACTAACAAAATAGTGCCAATTAACAGCAGGGAGAAGCTCCTCCGGAAAAAATTCCTGTCAAGAATGAAGAGGTTTGCTGACAAGGTTTGTAGAAGTAAAAGTAGATGTATGGTAAAATATTTATTTTGAAGGTACATAGTAAACTATAGATGAGATAAAGAAAGATGAGAGAGAAAGTAAGAGTGTTTGTGTGTTTAAAGCTTATAAAGAACTTTTTTGTAGTAAAGCTTTCAATAAACTTCATCTCACATTTTGGTGGTAAAAAAGAAAGATGCATGTGGAATAGGCTTATGTCACAAGTTTTAAAAGTGCTTATTTGAAGCTTAGAAAGTAGTTTTCTTGTCATAAATTTTTCAGTAAACTTCATTTCACCTTCTTGTGGTAAAAAGAAATATGCATGTGGAGGAGTAAAGGTAAGTAATGTCACAATATAAGTTAATTTTCCTACTCCACTTTTGTCACCCAAACATGGTGAAATACAAAACATCACATTAGGAAAGAAATGTGAATGTCTTATGTGGATTTCTAGAATGTAAACAATTAGACAATACGTATATGCAATGGAAATTAAATCAAACAAATTCAATCACACAGCACAACAAGGCATGATTTTAGCATGGAAAACCTCAAGGGGTAAAAAAATCATGAATCCAATAAGGAACAACTAACAAGTAAACTTGAACAGTTACAAGATATACTCACCTTGCGCAACTCCTTTTACCACATGACTCTCCTTCACTGTGTATTGCTCTCTACTTGATCAACTCACATCTTAATAACTCAAGATGGCGTCAATACTTCTATAAGAGATCTGGAATCAACTGCTCTTAAAACAAAGGTTTAGCACTTCAACTCTCAATGAAAGCTCTAGAGAAGATGATCTCCAATGTGTAATCTCCATTTAGGTTAATGAGATATGTATTCCTTATCTTAAGGTTGAGAGAGAACCCTTTTTTATAGCCCACAACTCGTGCCTCATCAAGATACTCCGTGTAGAACTTAATTTACTAATCTTGTCACAATTAGGAAACAATTCTACAATAGGTTGGTGGGAAAATTTCCTTCATCTAATCAATCAAGTAAGGGTTCGATCGATTAGGTACCAGTTTTATCTCCAATTCAATCAATTGGTCATCCATCAGATTGATTGGGCAAACCTAGTTTGCCTAATTTCTTCTCTTTATCTCTTCTAGTGACTCGAACCATAGTTCGTCTAAAAGAATATAAAATACAACTTAATGGACCTATAGTTTTGTCCACCCCATGAATTAGCCAACATACAAAAATCCTTTCAAAATTTATCATAATAAACATCACGAAAAGCTTTCTGGGAAATCTGCATGAAGCCTAGCGTTATAGTAGCAACATTGATATTTAGTTTTTGACACTCTAACTCTTTCCATAAACCCATTTTTAGCATTCTCCTCATTACGATGTAGTTATGGAGTGAGTTCCCAAACATAGACCCATTTTAAAGGTTTATTCTTGATAAAACGAGTCTTCAAGACAATGGGCCTATCAAAGCTGGAAGTTTTTTGTCAATTGGAGTAAGTCCTCTAATAGCGGCTAGCATATCAACAAAAGTATGCTATTTTTACATTCAACTATATGTAGAGTCTTGTATGAATCCATACAATTTATTTTATTAATGCTTCTTAATTCAAAGCTTTTTTGTCAAATGTATGGATGCTTTTTTTTTTTATAAAATCTATTCAAAAAAACTAAAAAAACCACTTTTAGTGGTAGTTTTTTTTTATGCTAAAAGTCATTATTAATATTGGAATTTTTTCCACGACTAAAAGTGTTATTTTTTTCTTAAAACTCAATCTAAGCTTTAGAGTGTCTTAGTCCCAAAAAAACAAAAAAAAAGTAAATTTTTCCATAGCTAAAAGTTAGATTTTTATAGTGACCAAGCCAATACTGCATTTTTTTTCTATGAACCAAATTGTCATCGATATGAACATTGATTCCATGAATTTGCTAGTAAATAACAAATTTCATTCATGAAAAGATAAGCAATTTCTAAAATGATATATAAGTAGGGTGTGTTGAGTTGTACTCCTTAAAATACAATAAAGTTGCAACTTGCAAGTGACCCGACCTCAACCATTGCTATTTATAATACAAGGTTTGGCTTGAACTTTCAAACCCACCACTTCGGCTTTGACATGGAAATTGTTAGCTATTGTTGATTAGGTAGGTTTATTAAAGACAATATTATTGTTAGAGATTTTTGAGATGGAATTTAAGAGTTTGAATTTTTAATTTATTTCAAAGTTGATATGAATAAAGTTTATATATAGTGATTCTATCTCAACATAGCATTCTTTAAAAGTTAATGTGCGATCAACTTAATGGCACAATATGTATCTTGTCATCCAACAAGCCACAGTGTTGGCTTTTAAGTGATGCATGGCAGGGGATGTGCAATAGGAAGTCCTATTTTGGATTGGAGATGACACAAAAAATGAAAAGTTCAGATGATAGCATGGCTTATCAAATAAGGTAAACATTATACAACAGCTAAGATCTTTTGCTTTAATCCAATGGTGAATCTCTACAATCAAATGAAGCAAACATATTTTAGAAATGGAAGCCTACTTCCATAGGGTTTTTTAATGTGAAATAAAACCCTAGTAACAAGTTCTTAGTGAGATCTTGCTTGAAGACTTTATTTCCTTTCCAAGATCTTCAAATATGCAGCTCATGCTAATGTTTGAAATGAAAAATGGACTTGCATCTTCAAGAGTAGAACCATTTTGTTATGATGCAATTGTAGGGAAGATATCGATGAAAGATAATCTTAGAAGAAATGGATAGTTACCTAAAAATTCATCTACTTTCATGTCTAGTATGCACAATAAGACTAAAGACCACATCATTATCTATTGTGCTTTTGACTGACGGATTTCTCTTAGCTTTTCTCTGTTTGGAACAACATGGGTTCAGGTTTTGATCAAACTAAGTAGATCAAAAACATAATTGAATGAGAGAGGATGAAAATGATTCATGTATTATATATTATGTGAAAAATGGTAAAAAAAATGCATACTTTACTTTCATTGCATAACAACCTATAGCATCGATCTATTGATGCATTTTGTGAGTTCTACTGTTTAAGTTAAATACAAGCTAAGTCCTTTTTCTTTCTAACTTTCGTGCATGAAAGTGAAACGTTTCTGTTCAAATGAATGGACACCATGTATTCAAATATAGATATCAGATGAATTAATGTCCACATTGGTGTATTTAATGTTTTAAAATTTTCTTGAAGAAACATCCATGATACATAGAACACAATTGGGAAACCCTGCAATTTGTGCCTTGTAGGAATTAGAAAGCTCTTACATTAGAGAGATAAAAAGCTTAATTGATTAGTACTTATAGAGAGATTCATGAGAGGGGAAGAATATATCTGGTGCGAATATTAATTTTACTAAAGAGACATTAGGGAAAACGAGTGAACTTTGTAAATAAGGAGAGATAAATTTGGAAAGATAATGAATTTTATTCATGAGACTTTTGGAGAGAGGTTTTTGGGTAAGAGGATCAGTTTTGTAGAAACTTTTTATTGGTAATTAAGAGATTTTCAAAAAAGAGATTATTGTATATAGAGGATTACATTTGTATGTCACATAGAGAAAGAAAGAAGGAATTTGTGGAAAGAAATTTCATTATTTAATAACGGAGAGAGGGAGAGTAGAAGGAAGGAAGGGCAAAGAAATGAGTTGAGCTTGAAATGAACTCTAATTGTGTGATGAGAGAGAGATATATCCCATGATAAAAGACTTAGGTATGAAGAAGTTTACTTTTATAGTTTCTATTTAATACTGACTAATTTTCATTTTTAAGAAAACTTCTTAATAAATTAAATATTGGTCATATTAGTGAGCATATTGGGCATTTCAATGATATGTATCAACTATATGTATCAATTGATATGTTTCCTATCCGCTAATTTTTAATCCATGAGAAGAATGATATGATATTCACTAGCTAGTGACACAAAAAACTGCACACTAAAAAAATGCAACCTTTTAGCAGTGGACAATACTGCTAATAGCGTTTTTTGCTCTGTTAAAAGTTCTTTTTTTTTTGGTGGAAAATTTATACCACCACTAAAGTTCCCTTTTGTGGTGAAAAATTTAAGCCACCCCTAAAAGTTTCTTTTTGCAACAGGCTGTTTAAACCACTACTAAAAGTGCTAGTTTACACTCTTAATAGAATGTCTAGCTTGAAAGTCACATCGTAGTGACGAAAAATATTTTTTGTTACAAAAAAGCCTTTGATCAGTGAAAAAAATTGCCACTAAAAGTCTCTCCTTTTGTAATGTATAGGAATGAAGAAGTGCATGGGAAAGGCATTTAAATTTATTTTGAAGTTTCACTTTTGTTCCTTTCCCGTATCCTTATATTCCTTTCTTCTTAATCATCTATAAGTCACATAGATACTCTTTTACTAATAGATAAAACATGGTTGCCTGTGGGAAAAAGTCCCATAGAGTGATTTTCAGCCACCAAAGCTTAAAATTGAGGAAATATAGACACAACTCATTTGCAATTTAATAAGTTTAATAATTAGAGCTCTTTACGCTAGCCTAAGTTTGATGGGACAATGACAACAATGATGATGATGACGATTATGATTCAATCCTAATTGAAGACTCCTTTCAAGTGACTCCATAATCTATCATGTCTTTCCTTGATACTTCATTCAAGGCTGGTCTATCCCTTATATTAGTCCCTCAAACTTGCAAATTTTGTTTCTTTCCTTCTTTGTCCCTGGCTGAACCCCATCTCAAATGGTACTCGACTAATTCTTCTATCAATAATATTTGTAGATTTCCTCTTGTGGACTTATACCTAGTTCCATCCTTTTTTGTTATGCCACAAATTCTCACCTTGCACATTCTAATCACATGTATTTTAGCTTGTCATTAATTTCTTATTGCAAAAGGCCAGGCCTAGTTCTCATATACTTAAAGTAACCTTCAATACAACATTGTTGTGACAACATAATAGTAGACTAGCTTGTCTCCACTTTGCCAACCCTTTCATAATCCCTTTTTTTATATCCAAACTCAAACCCCTTGCTTTGTTATATGATACCAAATTCAATCACTCTATGTTATTGAGTTATTTTAAGATCCATGATACTTGCACCCCATTGCTCTGTTCTATTTAGGTCCCCCTTCATGTCCATTGGTCCCTCTTTGATTTTCATGTTGGGCCTCACCTATGATTAATCCAGTTTCTTTACACACACTTATTCAGTGAATATTAACACCGGTATCAATGAAACTGAACCAACCATCATCACCACTAACAAATTTAATCACTGGAAAAACTTCACTGCATAAAGCCACTAAATTTTCGAGTTTAAATCTAGTGAGAGGATTAATTGATTGTTGTTAGGGGTAGACCTAGGAATTTTTTCTTGGGGGGCCATTGTCTAAAAAAAAGTTTTGAGAGGGCCACCCATAAAGATAAATATAATTTTCAAAATATGTTAGGGAGTTTTTTAGAATTTCTTATTCTTTAACTTTTTTTTTTGGTTGGTGGGGTTGGTTTTGGGGGGGGGGGGGGGGGGGGGGGGTGTGAAAGGCAGCGTGGCCCCCTTAGGCCTACATATGGGTTTGCCCTTGATTGTAGTGATTTTGGCACAACTTTGATCAATTTCTAGATCTATCCATCCGTTACCTTCAATTTAGCATAATTGTTTTTCATGCGGCCCTGTGTGCCCCATAGTAGGGTCTTTTGCATTAAAAAAAAATCATGAGCTGGTGATATTCTGTAAAAGAATGAAAAATTTCTAAATCCCTGAAAAAAATCTTTCCAAATTGCATCACAAAGGCTCAAGCTAAGAAAAAGACTACTGACTACAAAATGAAAGTACAAAGAACAACAATTATAAGACATGGACAAACAGTAATTCTTACAAGTACCTGCATCAAAGAATATCAGCTCATACGTTGGCAAATCAACCTGAAATTTACCCCAAGATACCATATTTGGGACACTAAGGACTAGTACAAGTAAACCTACATATCAAACTATTTTTCCTACAACTTAAGAATGATAAGCACCCTAGAAAAAAATTGTAAAGAACACGTAGCAGAACAAGTTAAAAATGGTGGACTAATACCAACAATGGTCGAGGGTCTTCTAGCTTGCACTTGTTTAGAGTTTCAATGAAACTTATATCTTAGAGATAGGAGAAGACAATGGTTAAATAAAACTAGAAAGACATTGTAAATGACAGTTGCATAGAGTAGTTAGAGCAATAATTAAAGATGAAATTAAGTATCAATTACATATGAGGAATTCCATGGTAAGCATATGATGGAATATAAAGCATAGAAGCACCAAATCCTCAATAGCTAAGTAATTACTAGCAAAGAAGTACCTCACAGAAAAGATTACTGAAACTATTAGAGAGCAAAAAACTAACACAAACAATCCTAAATTGTACTAAAGGTTACATTTTAAGGGATGATCTACTTACAATAGAAACACTGGATATAGAGGCTTCTGGGCAAACTATCTTAACAGTTTCCCATTGTTGATCCCACTAGAAATAAGATGCAACAAGAATCTCTCACTTTAAAAGTAGGAAAAGGAAGGTTGCATCCCCACAAAAAAAGTTGGGATTTTCCCAAATTATCAAAAAATACGTGTTTTTAACCAGTTGGTCATGAATGGATTCTAATCTCTAGCATTAGCACAATTGAGTTCTCACCATATTTATGTCAACAACAATGGGTTGGATTTTTCTTCATAGATTCATTAGTCTTTAACGATTAGCAGGAAAGGCAAAATTGCTAAAAATGTAGATGGAGGTTAAAATTTTAAGGTTCAAGAGAACCTTCGTCTCATGCACAAAGATTCACAAAGTTTTAGAAAGAGACAAATAGCAAAAAGTTCTCACAAAAAACTTAAATTGACAGTATGAAAATTCTCAATTAAAGCCCCAAGGTCAAATGCCTTATATCGGTATTTTGATTTAAACAATAACCTCTTGCTAATTTGATCCCTAAATTTTGGAAGTATTAATCCACTTCTAATACTATGTAACCATTAAAAAGCTCTAACAAATTAGGAAGGCCCAACTTGTGGGATTTGAACAAGTTAAACATGCATAGATTTGGAAGAGTGGGTTTTGCCCGAGGGAAGGTATTGATAAGTTTTTTTTTTTTTTGGTCTCTACTAACGACTTGAGGTTTTAGTATGAATTGTTTTCTAAAGAAACTTAATATGAAATTTGACTTGATCGGTCATGAGTTAACAAAATTAATATGGTATCAGACCTAACCTCCACACTATATATATATATATAGAGAGAGAGAGAGAGAGAGAGAGAATTATAGGAGATGTATAGCCAACCTCCATGATATAAAATACAGAAGAACCTTCCAAGGAGTATCTCTAAGAATCCACTATTTTGCTAGAAATTTTTGCCATCCCATTAGCCGAATGAACTTCATAATGACAAAAAACATTGAGATGGAAAATCAAATATTTGGTCTCATTGAAGATGAAGTGGAGTTTCCAAGGCTTGAACTTATCTTGAGAAATTCAAGAAATGGCATTGGAGGAGTTACTTTCCACTAGCAAATCTGTTGAAAAAATAGAGTGAAGATTCTCAAGGCGTCCAAAATAGCCAACACCTTTAACTCCTTTAGAGAACACATAGAAAACACACCTTTATAATCATGAAGAATATGACCATTACCTATAGACCCTAGATCTCTGTCTCCTTAGGAGCTAACATAAGAATTTTCTAAGCAGTCACCTTGCACATAACTTGTTAGTTGGCTCTGTTGATTCATATGTTTTATAATCGTCACCAAATTCCTTTACATATTTTCTTTATCATCTTGCTCAACTCTTCCATTAAACAAAAGTTTTGCTTTGTCTAAATATTTTTTATTTTTATTCTTTTGGAAGGTTTTATTTATTTTTAAGGTATATTTTTAAAGGTCTTATTATTATTATTATTATTTTTTAAAGTTCTATTTTTTAAAGGTTTGCCATTTTAATGGGCATCCATATGCCATGTAAAATATTTCTTTGCATCAATAGTAGAATTTATAATTATTTTGAAACTGTTAGCCATGGGGAAAATCATAAAGTTAAGGTATGTGCAAACCAGGTTATATAACTAACACTTGCAATATTTGAAAAGTCCCATACCCTAAATATGAGATTAGCCTAAATTAAATTTTATTTTAGCTACTTAGGATCTGTTAGAGTCTAAGAGAGTTTGAATTAGTGATAGGATTGTATGTATGGTGTTTCGTTAGGTTTCGAGCTCGTTTGAGCGTAGTAGGGGTAGTTTACAATTTTATAAAGTATAGAAACCTTTTTTCATAATTTTCTAAATTGTGAGATTTTGGGCTCATCGGGTAGCTAACCTAATTCCAAGGCTATTTTCCTTTTGCACTGACTCGATTCGAACTGATCTTGACCACCTTAAATCATCCCAACCAAACCAAGGACTTTCTTGTAATTTCCACGAACCTATAACCTAATAAAGAGATTCAATGCCCTTCCTCTTTTTTTTTTCTTCTTCTTTCTCTTCTCTCCCTCATTTCTCTCATTCTCCTCCCCTGTTACCTGCTACAACCGAGCCACCCCTCCACCACTAGTGATCACCACCATCTTCTCCAAGCTCCCTTCTTTCAAAAAACCTTCTTCTTCAACCTTCCACTTTTCCCCTCATGCTTAGGTAAGTTCCTAATCCTCTTCCAGCTAGGTCAATTGGATTGTTAACTTAGAAATGGTTTAGAAGGATCGCTTAGAGTCATTTTTCTCTACATGTAGCTTGGGTTGTGATTGGGTTTGCATTTTCTTAAGTTTGGAGCTTCGGTGGGTGTGAAAGCTAGGGCATTTCACCCATTTCCACTTCATGCATCAAGGCAAGCAAATACACATATTCTCATTTGTAAAGAACCGACCCATAATTATATGTATTTAGGGCTAATTAAGAGTAATTAATTATGATTATTAGTATTTATAGGTTTTTTATATGTGGAACAACTTAATTTTGGGGTTAGAATGTGTTTTCAATAGCTTTGGCAAGTTTATAGTGTGGTTGGGCCAAGTCAAGTGACTATAGTGGCCAAATTGCAATTTTGGGAAATTCTAGGAGGGTGTATGTAATTTCCAAAATTTTCAGTCCCTGCTCCATTTGATAGAGGAAATCATGTTCTTCAACTTTCATATTTTGTTTGAGTTCATTCGGAGTCATTCAACCCTTCCTTTCGTTAATTTGGTCGCTTAAGCCAAAATCAGTCAAAATTCCTAAAATCAAGTTAAAATTTCAACTTTCCCAAACCTTGTTAATTCTGGGCTCATTGGAAAGCTCATTGAATTCCATGAACTTTTGTCTCTTGCACTGTCACGTTTCAACCAACGGTTTGTGAGTTATAAGCTTGGCAATATAACTTAGGTGAGTGGGATCCATTTCATATAATATAAAAAGGCCATCATTTCTCCCAGCGGAAATGCCCAGACCTACTATTGGTTCCTTCTTATCTTTTCTTTCTTCATTTCTCTCCCCAAATCACCATCAATTCTCCATCGAATTGATGAGCCAATTTTGCCATCTTTCTCTTCTCATCTTCCTTTCTCTCCCATACACTTTTCACGCATTTTGGACTATGGCAGCCCCTAATTCAAGCCAAATCATTTCTATTAGATTTGGCCAAGGCATGCCCTAATGATTAGAAAGCTTAGAGGTAAGATCTCCCTCTATTTCTATTAGATTTGGCCAAGGCATGCCCTAATGAATCTCTAATTTGACATGCAAATCATTTGTCCAACCCTTTCTTAATTTTTCCATTTTTCATGTATTTATGGGTTTTTTTTGGGGGGATTTACCCTTAGGTTGTGTTCAGCTGATTGGTAGCAATTAAGAGTGTTTTTGGATCTTTGCAAGCTTGTGGCAAGTTATTAATCTCACTATCATGGTATGCTGCATGGTTTTCTTATGATTCACATATACTAGTCATGTATTATCTTAGATTTTCCTTTATTTTGTAATTGATCTTGATCAGTCAATTAAGGTAAGATTGGAGCCCAATTGAGTGCTTTAATTTTGTATTTTGATACTCCAAATAATGACCAAATATTAGTGCAAGTATGCCAAAAAACAGGAGAGAATCTGACTAAAACGCATGACACTAAGGGGGGCCAGGTCACTGCCTTCCTGCAGTGATCGAATACGATGTAGGCTCCCCCTTTGGGGAGCTAGATGAGGGCACGTTCCACTCTAGTTTTCTTCCGGACTCTCACCAACTTTTAAGGAAATCCTTATAGGGTCTAAAATATTAAATCTAGGCATCTAAATGCCCCCTTAATATACCAATTGGAGTTCTAAAAATGGATGCAATTCTCAAGTAGACTTCCTTGACTTAGGCTCATGAATTAGGAGCACCACCCAGACTCACTTGGACCTTGAACCCAAACTTCAAATATGAGAAGTTTGGAACATATAAAACCCTTAGGATTAGTTCGAAGGTGTGGGTGGCTTGTTTATGAATTGAATGTAGACCGTTTAAGGATACAGGATGCCTTTACACGAATGAGCACCAAGGAGATCTAAATCCCAATATCCGGACCTTAAGATGAGTGTAAGAGTGTTTTGTGAGCACTCCACCACGCCAAAGACAACCCACGGACCTTAATAAAATAATAGGTGGTATTCCTTGCTCCTTCTAAGTTGTATTGTCCATTTCCTCTAAACTACACATGTCATGCAAGTTCACACTAGGAATCCTCTTCGTACCCGGACTTAGATGGGACGATTAGGTTTAGAGTCATGTGGGGTATGACGTCTAGAACTTGTGTCATGGCAGGAGACCCTTAACTAATTGGATCCTAGGTTAGGGTGTTTTAAGGATTGGCAGGGGTTTCCTTGATGCACCGTGTTCACCCTCGGACATCGGATTCACCTCATACCTTTTTACCCAATTCGTGACATACAATTCCATGTTGGAAGGTTATCGGATGATTTTTAGACTTTAGAGTTTTTATGCTTTTGTTTTCAGCATAAATCTGGTAAGCGACCCGTTTTCAATGACAAGGAACTGTTTTCAACTGCTTTCTCCTAGAAATCACTCGAAATGCTTGTTATGTCCCAGTTTACTTGGTTTTTGTCCTTGTGATATGATACGAAAGTACAATATGAAATGCAAGTTAGGAATAACTCCTCATTTTGGGATTTTGTTCATATACAACTAATTACCCAGAGTTTTCATGATTCCTAGTGTCGGCACCACTAAGCTTCAATCCTCCCTTGGTTAGGCCATGTCAAGAGTTAGATTTAGATTCTTGTAATTATGTCTTTGCAGATGGCTTCATGTTTCTCTTTGGGTCTCCCTATGGCTCTAGCTAGGGGTGGTTTTCATGCTTTAGCTTTAGCTATGAGGAATCCTTTTTGCCTCTTTGGTCATGCAGCGCAGCCGAAAGCAGATTTTCTTTCACTCGGGGCATTTAGCACATCCCAGAGTGAATTTCATGTTCATGCATACTGTGTCACAGTCTTATAGCATAACCGTGATGGAGAATTTATCCATGTTGATTGCCAACTATCTTGTTACAATATGCCAGCATGATTTCCTTCTTATTCATGATCTTTACATGCTTATTGTTCTCTTATTATGCATAACATATATGCCTGGTTATCATGTTCACGCCCTTTATATAATTTGTTAACATGTTTATTAGTCAACATTGTTGCAAGTATGTGGTGTAGTGTTACTAATCTCTTGCCAAATTATCGTATCTGACTTGATCACTTGATGTTCAAGCTTGCTCACCCTTGCCCTTGAGCTGGAGTGTGATGAGGCTACGGAGCCACATGTATTTACGAATATGTTAGTACCACTGATGTCACTTAGGTGTCATGCTGTGTATCGGAGATACGTTACATTTTGGGGAGGGTTATCATTGATTGTGTTTTGGGTTTACTTTGGGTTATACCGGTCTAACCGACCGTTTATGTTTATATGTGTATAAATGTATTTTTGAATTTTAAAAATTGAAAGATATTAATGAAACTCCACTCCCTGGTTACTTGTCTGGCTCATTTTGTTGAATTTTATGATTTGTCGTCTAAGTATTTATGTTTATCTAGGTAAGGATGGAATATGCATTGGGTTGTGGCACAAAATCCGAGGACCATGGACTTCAGGTCGCAATACCACTTAAGCCTCCTTGAATTAGTTTACTAGTGATGGGCTTCATCCTCACACACATGGATTTGATCCTGGGGATTCAAATGTGCAAACACCTCATCATTATTAAATCTTAAGTCGACGCTCTGGTTTGGGGGTGCGACAGACTGGTGTTAGAGTAGACAAGTTTCTAGGAAATATAACACTCTAGAAACCTTAAGACGCTTTATGAGGATACGTTAAATGTGCAAGATAATGTTTGTTTCGAAGGGAGTAGGTACTAGATTCTTATTTGATAAGAATAATAACACCTCTTATGTGCATAATGCGACCCCATAAGGAAACTCACTTTCCCTAACTTGACTTGACTGTGCAAACCATCAGGATCCAAAGAAACCAGTAGCCCATTCTAGACACTTCACCCACAGTAGATCATGTAGTTGGTAGAGGCAAGCAAATGAAAGTCGGAACAAGCTGTTTACTTTCAAAATGGCGGGCGCACCAATGGGAGTTTTCTTAAGGGAATTAAGAATAAGGATAGATGAGGGTCATATTAACAATAAAGGCAAAGGAATTAATAAATTTAATGTGAAGATTTGTGGTGTTTATCTAAGAGGATAAATAATCCTAAGTAGTGGAGGAAACCCCCATTGTTTGTGAACTCTAAATGAGATTTTGGCATATTCATGGACCAGAGAATATCATTTGCAACGTTACGAATATCACATGCAACATCATAAGGACTTCATGATAACATTTGAGAGGGAATCAATTGATTGCCAAGCTTTACAAGTGTGAAATTTAGTTAAATCATGCTACACTTTGGGTCACATCACCTTTAAAGAAAAGAATGTTTGTCAATGGATTCAGTCAGGATAGAAGCAATTGTGAATTGGGAAAGGCTAAAAAATGTGTCATAAACCAAAAGTTTTCTCGGTTTGGTAGGCTATCACCATAGATTTGTCAGGGGATTTTCATAATTACAGCATTTTTAACCAAGTTGACAAGGAAAAGTACATCATTTGTAGTGTCAGAGCCTTGTGAAAATAGTTTCCAAGAGCCAAAGAAACAATTCACTCTAGCCTGATTCTCTCTCAATCGAGAAGAAATGAAGATTTTATGGCTTTACAGATACATCTATAGTTGGATTGGGTTGTGTTTTGATGCAAGATGGCTAGATTGTTTTGTATGGACAAGGACAATTAGAAGACTATGAGAAAATCTATTCTACGCACGACTTATACTTAGCTACAATTCCGTTTGTACCGAAGATGTGGCATCATTACTAGTTTGAAGTCCATTTAAACCACAAAAATTTGCAGTATTTTTTCCCTAAGAGGGATTTTAACATGAGACAAAGTAGGTGGATAGGGTATCTAAAAAATCTTGATTTTCCTATTAGGTATCATTTGTGCAAGTCATTGTGGTTGCATATGCATTCAGCAAAAAATCATTCACTATGGCCAGTGTGCTAGCATAATGAGTTTTAATGGAACAGTTTAGAGATATCCATGTTGGGTTCCATCCAATTAAGAAGAGCATGCAGTTAGCCAGCATGTCAGTGTTAGAGTCGACAAAAATTCAGGATATCAAGGATAAGTAGTTGAATGGTCCATGTTGATTCGGAGTTGTTGGGCACTTAGCAAACAGGCTGACCTCAAAATGGTACGTGGAGTTCTATACTTCTGAGATAGATTATGAGTGCCAAGTGTGGACAACTTGAAGGATGAGATCATGAAGGAAGCGCACATACCAAGTACACCATGTACCCAGGCAATACCAAAATGTGTTGGAATTCTATGGGTAGATTTTTATGGAATAACATGGAGCGTGAGAGATAGTGAGTTTATGCCCAGATGCTTCACATGCCAACAGGTCAGAGTAGATCATTAGAAGCACTAGGATTGTTTCAGTCATTGTGTATACTTAAGTCAAAATGGTAGCACATCACTAGGGATTTCATCTTAGGATTACTAAGGGCCTAGAAGGTTAACAATACAATTTGAGTTATCATTGATTGCCTTAGTAAGGAACGGAATGAAGAAACAGAATTCATGTAGCCGACCCCAATATGGTTGGAATAAGGCTTTGATGATGATGATGATGATGATGATGATGATGATGATTGATTGATTGCTCACTAAGCCAGCTCATTTCACACTGAGAAGATAGGGAAATAAAGGCACATGCTACCGTTGGTAGAGTTGTTCGCAGAGAGATAGACAAACCACACAACACCATTGTATGGTATTTATAGTATCAGTCAAAGGCAACGATTCATCTCTAGATTTTGTTCACAAATCATGAAACCATGGGTTCTAAGTTGAAGTTCAACATAACATACCATCCACAGACTTGGACTAATCAGAATGAACTATCCAGACCTTAAAGGATATGTTGAGAGCAAATGTGCTAGACTTCAAGGATCAATGGGATGTTAATCTTCAATTATGTGAATTTTTCTACATGAATTGCTTCCATGAGTGTATCAGCATGTCTCCTTTTGGAGAATTGTATGACAAAAGATGCAGATTCTCCAACCTATTAGGAAAAAAGTCAAAGTTCATAGCTTCCACAGGGCAACTTTAGTTAGTGGAATCAGTGAGAAAGACAAATAAGTGCAAGAGACGTTGCAAATCGCCAGGAGCTGCCAAAAGAGTTTTGTTGATGCTCATAAAAGAGAATTGGAATTCAAGAGGTAACAGAGTATTTCTAAAGGTGTTATTAGTGAAGGATACACTCAGGTTCAGATAAAAGGGTAAGCTAGCCCCAAGATATATAGGACCTTTTCAAATATCAAAAAACGTTGGTGAAGTGGCAGATAGGCTTGAGCTACCTAGAATTGATGAGAGTTCACAATGTGTTCCATGTTTACATGTTGAGGAGATATGTGCCCACCCCTTCTCATGTTCTACGGGATGACCAGATTCATATTCGACAGGATACCACCCACAAAGAGAAGCCATTGCAGATCATTGACACTAAATATCAAGTGATACAGACAAAGAACCATTCATTGGGTGAAAGTGTTATTGGTATATTAGACAATAGAAGGGACTACTTGTGAATTGAGAGACTAAGTAAAATTCGAATACCTAAGATTACTTCCCAAATTGAATTTGTATTAGTTTTATCCATTTGGAGGACCAAATGTTCTAAGGGGTGGAGAATGTAAAGACCCAACCCATAATTATTTGTATTTAGGGCAAATTAAGGGTAATTAATTATGATTATTAGTTTTGTGGGCGCTTTATATGTGAACCAACTTAGTTTTGGGTTAGAATGTATTTTTAAAAGCTTTGGAAAGTTTGGAGTGTGGTTGCATCAAGTCAAGTGATATTAGGAGTCAAATTGTGGTTTTGGAAATTCTAGAAGAGTGTATGTAATTTCCAAAATTTCATGTCCCTGCTTTATTTAATAAAGGAAATCATGTTCTTCAACTTTCATGTTTTGTCCGAGTACATTCAGATTCATTAAACCCTTCTTTTCTTCAATTCGGTCGCCTAAGCTAACATGAGTCGAAATTCCCAAAATCATGTCAAAATCCCAACTATCACAAACCATGTCAATATTGGGCTCATTAGAAAGCTCATTTAATTTCGTAAACTTTTGTCTTTTACACTGTCACTTTTAGTTTGTGAGTTATAAGCCTGGTAATATGACTTAAGTGAGTGGGACCCACTTCATATAATATAAAATGGCCACCTAACTTTTTACTTCCCCATCTCGTTAGTTCTCCTCGCTGAAATGTCCAGACCTGTTGCTGATTTCTTTTTCTCTTTTTTTTTTTTCTTCATTTCTCTCCTCAAATCACAATCCATTCTCCATCAAATTGAGAAGCCAACTTCTCCATCTTTCTCTTCTCATCATTCTCTCTCCCCCTCATACCCTTTTCATGCATTTTGGACTGTGGCAGCCCTTAATTCAAGTGAAATCCCTCTGATTGGCAAGCTTAGAGGTGAGATCTCCCTCTATTTCTTTTAGATTTGGCCAAGGCATGCCCTAATGAAGCTCTAATCTGACATGCAAGTCATTTGTCCAACCCTTTCTTGATTTTTCCATTTTTCATGTATTTATGGGCTGTTTTTGGGGACTTTTACCCTTAGGCTGTGTTCAACTGACTGGAAGCAATTAATATTGTTTTTGGATCTTTGCAAGCTTGAGGCAATTGATTAATTTCACTATCATGATGTTTTGTATAGTTTTCTCATAATTCACTTATACTAGTCTTGTATTATCTTAGTTTTTCCTTCATTTTGTAATTGATTTTGATCAGTCAATTAAGATAAGATTAGAGCCCAATTGCGTGGTTTAATTAAGTATTTTGATACTCCAAATAATGAACCAATATGGTTCCAATTATGCAAAAAACAGGGAGAATCTGGCTGAATCACATGAAACTAAGGGGGCCTAGTCATTGCCTTCTCCCAGTGACCGAATAGAGTGTAGGCTCTCCCTCTGGGGAACTAGTTGTGGGGGCTTTCCACCCTAGTTTTTGTCAAACTCTTACCTACTTTTAAAGCAATCCTTAGGGGTTCTAAAATATTAAATTTAGGCATTCAAATGCCCCTCTAATATACCAATTGGAGGTTTAAAAATGGATGCAATTCTTAAGTAGAATTCCTTAACTTAGGCTCCTGAATTAGGACCACCATTTGGACTCACTTAGACCTCAAACCCATACTTCAAATATGAAAGTTTGGAACATATAACACCCTTAGGGTTAGTTCGGAGGTGCGGGTGTATTGTTTATGAACCGAATGTAGATGATTTAAGGATTAAGGATGTCTTTACATGATCGAGCACTAACGTGATATAAATCCATACATTCTGACCTTAAGATGAGGGTAAAAGTGTTTTGTGGGCACTCCACCCCGCAGAAGACAACCCATAGACCTTAATAGAATGATGGGCAGTATTCCTTACTCTTTTTAAGTTGTATTGTCCATTTCCTCTGAACTACACTCATGTCACGCAAGTTCACGTTAGGAACCCTCTTTGTACCTAGACTTAGATGGGACGATTAGGTCGGGAGTCAAGCGAGGTACGACGTCCGGCACTTGTGTCGCGACCGGAAACCCTTAACTAATTGGATCCTAGGTTAAGGTATTTTGAGTATTAGCAGGGCTGCCTTGATGCACTGCATCCACTCTCAGACATTGGATTCACCTCATACCTTTTTACCCATTTCGGGACATGCAATTCCATGTTGGGAAACTATTGGATGGTTTTTAGACTTTAGGGTTTTTATGCTTTTCTTTTCAACATAAATCTAGGAACTGACCCATTTTAACAAAAAATTATTGTTTTCACTAGCTTTCCCCTAAAAATAATTAAAAATGCTTATTATGTCCCAGTTTACTTGGTTTTACCTTTATGACCCCGAAAGGCTATTCGTAAGTATGTTCATATGCTTGATATGATATGAAAGTATGACATGAAACAAAGTCAGGAATAGTTCCTCGTTTTGACATTTTGTTCACATGCAACTAATTACCTCAATTTGTCATGATTCCTAGTGTCAGCACCACTGAGCTTCAATCCTCTCTTAGTTAGGCCATGTCTAGAGTTAGATTTGGATTCTTTTATTTATGCTTTTGCAGATGGCTTCATGTTTCTCTTTGGGTCTCCCTCAGGCTCTAGCTAGGGGCGATTTTCATATTTCAGCTTTAGCTGCTAGGAATCCCTTTTCCCTCTTTGGCCATGCACTGCTACTGAGAGCGGATTTTCCTTCACTTGGGACACTTAGTGCGTCCCAGAGTGAATTTCATGTTCATGGATGACATGTCACGGTCTTACAATACAACCGTGATGGAGAATTTAGCCATGTTGATTGCCAACTAGCTTGTTATAGTATGCTAGCATGATTTCCTTCTTAGTCATGATCCTTACATGCTTATTATTCTGTTATTATGCACAACTTGCCTTATTATGATGTTCATGCCCTTTATATAATCTGTTAATATGTTTATTAGTCTATATTGCTGCAAGTAGTTGTGTAGTGTTACTAATCTCTTGCCAGATTGTTGTATTTGACCTGATCACTTGATGTTCAGGCTTGCTCACCCTTGCCCTTGAGCTGGAGTGTGATTAGGCTATGGAGCCACATGTATTTATGAATATGTTAGTACCACTGATATCACATAGGCGTCATCCTAGGTATCGGAGATACATTACATTTTGGGGAGGGTTATCATTGATTGTGTTTTGGGTTATACCAGTCTATCCAACATTTATGTTGATATATATATAAATGTATTTTGAAATTTTAAATATTGAAAGATATTAATGAAACTCGACTCCTTGGTTACTTGTTTGGCTCATTACCTTTTGAATTTTATGATCACTTGTCTGAGTATTTATGTTTATCTAGGTAAGGATGGAATATGCGCGAGGTTGCGGCATAGGATTCGAGGACCGTGGACTTCTGGTCACAATACCACGTAAGCCTTCGTGAAATTTTTTGTTAGTGATGGGGCTTCATCTTCACACATGTGGATTCGATCCAAGGATTCAAATGCACAAACACCTCATCATTATTAAATCATAGTTCAATGCTTTAGTTTGGGGGTGTGACAGACTAGTATTAAAGCAGGCATGTTTCTAGGAAATAAAACATTCTCGAAACTTTAAGACGCTTTACGAGGATATGTTTAATGTGCTAGATAACGTTTGTTTATGAGGGAGTAGCTACCAGATTCTTATTTGATAAGAATAATAACACCTCTTATGTCATAATGCGGCCCCGAAAGGAACCTCAGTTTCCCTAACTTGTCCTGATTGTGCAAACCATCAGGATCTAAAGAAACCAGTAGCCCATTCCAGGCACGTCACCCCCTGCAGATCATACAGTTGGTAGAGGTAAGCAGATGGAAGTCATAACAAGCTGTTTACTTTCAAAATGGCGGGCACACCAATGGGAGATTTTTTAAGGGAACTACGTATAAGGTCAGATGAGGGTGATATCATCAATAAATGGCAGATGAATTCATAAATTGAATGTGAAGATTTGTAGTGTTTATCCAAGAGGATAAATAGTCCTAAGTAGTGGAGGAAACCCCCATTGTTTGTAAGCGTTAGATGAGATTTTGGCATATTCAAGGGCTAAAGAATATCATTTACAACATTATGAATATCACGTGCAATGTCTGAGGACTTCGCGATAACAATTGAGAGGGAATCAATTGATTGCCAATCTTTACAAGTGTGAAATTTAGTTAAACCAGGTTGCATTTTGGGTGACATCACCTCTAAGGAAAGGAAGGTTTGTTAGTGGATTCAGTGAAGATAGAAGCAATTGTGAATTGGGAAAGGTTGAAAAATGTGTCATCAACCGAAGGTTTTCTCAATTTGGAAAGCTATCACCACAGATCTGTTAGGGGATTTTCATCGATTATAGCATTATTAACCAAGTTGACAAGGGAAAGTACATCATTTGTAGGGGTAGAGGCATGTGAAAATAGTTTTTAAGAGCGAAAGAAATAATTCATTCTAGCCCGATTCTCACTCAATTGAGAACAACGGAAAATTTTATGGCTTTATAGATACATCTATAGTTAGACTGGGTTGTGTTTTGATGCAAGATGGCTAGACTGTTGTGTATGGACAAGGACAATTAGAAGATCATGAGAAAATCTATGCTATACACGACTTATACTTGGCTACAATTGTGTTTGTACAGAAGATGTGGCATCATTACTAGTTCGAAGTCCATTCAGACCACAAAAATTTGTAGTAATTTTTCTCCAAGAGGGATTTGAACATGAGACAAAGTAGGTATCATTCGGGCAAGTCAGTGTGGTTGCATATACATTCAGTAGAAAATCATTCACTGTAGCCAGTGTGCCAGTATAATGAGTTTTAATGGAACCAGTTAGAGACTTGGATGTGGGATTCCATCCAATTAAGAAGAGTGCGTAGCTAGCCAGCATGTCAGTGTTAGAGTCAACAAAAGTTCAGGAAATCAAGGATAAGCAGTTGGATGGTCTAGGTTAGGTCGGACTTGTTGGGCACTTAGCAAATAGGCCAACCTCAAAATGGTTGGTGGATTTTACAATTCCAAGAGAGAATATGTGTGCCAAGTGTGGAAAACTTGAAGGATGAGATCATGAAGGAAGCGCACCATACCAAGTACACCACATACCTAGGAGGTACCAAAATGTGTTGGAATTCTATAGGTAGATTTTTGTGGAATAACATGAAGCATGAGAGATAATAAGTTTATGCCCGGATGCTTCACATGCCAACAGATCGGAGTAGATGGTCAAAAGCACCAGGATTGTTTTAGTCATTGTGTACACTTAAGTCTATATGGGAGCACCTCACCAGGGATTTCAGCTCAGGATTGCCAAGGGCCTAGAAGGGTAACAATACAATTTGAGTTT
Source organism: Sextonia rubra (assembly GCA_037013555.1). Classification (NCBI taxonomy): domain Eukaryota; kingdom Viridiplantae; phylum Streptophyta; class Magnoliopsida; order Laurales; family Lauraceae; genus Sextonia; species Sextonia rubra. The sequence continues at coordinate 18,740,482 of JASUAD010000011.1, forward strand.
TCATCGATTACCTCACTAGGCTAGCTCATTCTAGACTGACGAAGATAGGGAAATAGAGGCACATACTGTCGTTGGTAGAGTTGTTCGCAAAGACATAGACAGACTGCACGACACCATAGTATGGTATCTATAGTATCAGTAAAAGGCAGCAAATTCATCTCTAGATTTTGTTCACACTTCACAAAGCCTTGGGTTCTAAGTTGAAGTTCAGCATAACATACCATCCATGGACTGGTGATTGATTAGAATGAACTATCTAGACCTTAGAGGATATGTTAAGAGCAAATGTGCCAAACTTCAAGGATCAACGGGATGTTAATCTTCAATTATGTGAATTTTCCTAAATGAATAGTTTCCACAAGAGTATTGGTATGTCTCGTTTAGGAGAATTGTATTACAAAAGATGCAGAATCTCCAGCCTGTTGGGAAAGAAAGTTAGAGTTCATAGGTTCCACAGAGCAACTTTAGTCAGTGGAATCAGTGAGAAAGACAAACAAGTGCAAGAGAGGTTGAAAATCGCCAAGAGTTGCCAAAAGAGTTTCGTTGATGCCCATAGAAGAGAATTGGATTTCCAAGGTAATAGAGTATTTCTAAAGGTGTCACTAGTGAAGGCCACACTTAGGTTCAGACAAAAGGGTAAGCTAGCCCCAAGATATATAGGACCTTTTCAGATATCAAAGAAGGTTGGCGAAGTGGTAGATATGCTTGAGCTGCCCAGCATTGACGAGAGTTCACAATGTGCTTCATGTTTCCATGTTAAGGAGATATGTCCCCACCCCTTCTCATGTGCAACGGGATGACTAGATTCATATTCAATGAGAAGCCATTGTAGATCATCGACACCAAATATCAAGTGATACAAACAAAGAACCATTCATTGGGTGAAAGTGTTGTGGGTATATCAAACATTAGAAGGGACTACTTGTGAATTGAGAGACTAAGTAAAATTGGAATACCTAAGATTACTTCCCAGATTAGTTTGGATTAGTTTTATCCATTTGGAGGACCAAATGTTCTAAAGGGTGGAGAATGTAAAGACCTGACCCATAATTATATGTATTTAGGGCAAATTAAGGTTAATTAATTATGATTATTAGTTTTGTCCTGTTTTATATGTGCACCAGCTTGGTTTTGGGGTTAGAATGGATTTTTAATAGCTTTAGGAAGTGTGGAGTGCGGTTGGGCCAAGTCAAGTGACTTTAGGGGCCAAATTGCAATTTTTGTAAATTCTAGGAGGGTGTATTTAATTTCCAAAATTTCTTGTCCCTACTCTATCTCATATAGGAAAACATGTTCTTCAACTTTCATGCTTTGTCCAAGTACATTCGAGTCACTAAACCCTTATTTTCTTCAATTTCGTCGCCAAAGTCAAAATCAAGTCAAAATTCCAACTATCCCAAATTGTGTCAATATTGGGCTCATTGGAAAGCTTACTTAATTTCATGAACTTTTGTTTCTTACACCGTTGCATTTCGATCAACAGTTTGTGAGTTAGAACCCTAGCAATATAACTTAAGTGAGTGGGACCCACTTCATAAAAATATAAAACGGCCACCTGACTTTCTACTTCCCCATCTTGTCATATCTCCCCGCTGAAAAGTCCAGACCTGCTGTTGGTTCCTTTCTCTCTTTTCTTTCTTCATTTCTCTCCCCAAATCACCATCCATTCTCCACCAAATTGAAGAGCCAACTTCGCCATTTTTCTCTTCTCATCTTCCTCTCTCCCCTCATACCCTTTTCACACATTTTGGACTGTGGCAACCCCTAATTCAAGTGAAATCCTCTGATCGGCAAGCTTAGAGGTGAGATCTCCCTCTATTTCTTTTAGATTTGGCCAAGGCATGCCCTAATGAAGCTCTAATCTGACATGCAAGTCATTTGTCAAACCCTTTCTTGATTTTTCCATTTTTTCATGTATTTATGGGCTGTTTTTGGGGACTTTTACCCTTGTTCAACTGATTGGAAGCAATTAAGAGTGTTTTTGGATCTGTGCATGCTTGCGGCAAGTAATTAATCTCACTATCATGATGCGTCATATAGTTTTTTCATGATTCACATATACTAGGCTTGTATTATTTTAGCTTTTCCTTCATTTTGTAATTGATTTTGATCAGTCAATTAAAGTAAGATTGGAGCCTAATTGAGTGGTTTAATTAAGTATTTTGGTACTCCAAATAATGACCAAATATAGTTCCAATTATTCCTAGAAACAGGGAGAATCTTGCTGAAATGCATAACACTAAGGGGGCCTAGTCATTGCCTTCCCGCAGTGACCAAATAGGTTGTAGGGTCTCCCTCTGGGGAGCTAGTTGTGGGGGCTTTCCACCCCGGTTTTCATCTGGACTCTCACCTACTTTTAAGGCAATCCTTAGGGGTTCTAACGTAGTAAATTTAGGCATTCAAATGCCCCTCTAATATACCAATTGGAGGTCTAGAAATTTATGCAATTCTCAAGTAGAATTCCTTAACTAAGGCTCATGAATTAGGACCACCACCTGACTCGCTTGTACCTCGAACCCAAACTTCAAATATGAGAAGTTTGGAACATATAACAACTTTAGGGTTAGTTCGGAGGTATGGGTGTATTGTTTATGAACCGAATATAGACGGTTTAAGGATTAAGGATGTCTTTACATGATTGAATACCAAGGTGATATAAATCCCTACATTCTAACCTTAAGATGAATGTAAGAGTGTTTTGTGAGCAGTCTGCCCTGCCGAAGACAACCCACAGACCTTAATAAAATGATAGGTGATATTCCTTGCTCCTTTTTAGTTGTATTGTCCATTTCCTCTAAACTACACTCATGTCATGCAGGTTCACGTTCGAAACCCTCTTTGTACCCAGACTTAGATGGTTAGGTTGGGAGTCGAGTGGGCTATGATGTTTGGCACTTGTGTCGTTACTGGAAACCCTTAACCGATTGAATCCTAGGTTAGGTATTTTGAGTATCGACAAGGGTTGCCTTAATGCACCGTGACCACCCTTAGACATTGGATTGACCTTGTACCTTCGTACAAATTTTGTGACATGCAATTCCATGTTGGGAGGCTATTGGATGGTTCTTAGACTTTAGGGTTTCTATGCTTTTGTTTTCAACATAAATCTGGTAGGTAACCTGTTTCAACAAAAAAGGACTGTTTTCACCCCTTTCCCCCAAAAAGCATTCAAAACGCTTGTTATGTCCTAGTTTACTTAGTTTTTACCCTTGTGACCTCGAAGGGCTATTAGTAAGTCTGTTCATATGCTTGATATGATATGAAAGTATGATATGAAATGCAAGTTAGGAATAGCTCCTCTTGTCAGGATTTTAATCATGTATAACCAATTACCTTGATTTGTCATGATTCCTTGTGTCGACACCACTGAGCTTTAATCCTCTCTAGGTTAGGCTAAGTCAAGAGTTGGATTTACATTCTTGTATTTATGCCTCTGCAGATGGCTTCATGCTTCTCTTTAGGTCTCCCTTAGGCTCTAGCTAGGGGCGATTTTCATGCTTCGGCTTTAGTTGCATGGAATCCCTTTTTCCTATTTGGCCAGGCAGTGTAGCCAAGAATGGATTTTACTTCACTCAGGACACGCAACGCATCCCGGGGTGAATTACATATTCATGCATGCTGTGTCACGATTATGCAGCACAACTGCGATGGAGAATTTAGCCATGTGGATTGCCAACTAGCTTGTTACAGTAAGCCTCCATGATTTCCTTCTTATTCATGATCCTTACATGCTTATTGTTCTATTATTATAGACAACATGCCTAGTTATCATGTTCTTGCCCTTTATTTAATTTGTTAACATGTTTATTAGTCAATACTACTACAAATATGTTGTGTAGTGCTATTAATCTCTTGCCAGATCGTCGTATCTAACCCGATCACCTTAATGTTCAGTGTTGCTCACCCTTGCCCTTGAGTTGGAGTGCGATGAGGCTATGGAGCCACAAGTATTTACGATATGTTAGTACCACTGATGTCACTTAGAAGTCATGTTGGGTATCGAAGATATGTTACATTTTAAGGAGGGTTATCGTTAATTGTGTTTTGGGTTATACCAATCTAACTATCTGTTTATGTTTATATGTGTAAATGTATTTTGAAATTTCAAATATTGAAAGATATTAATGAAACGCCACTCCCTAGTTACTTCTTTGGCTCATTATCTTGTGAATTTTATGATTACCAATTTGATTATCTATGTTTAACTTGGTCTTATGGAATATGCATTGGGTTGTGGCACAGAATCTGAGGGCCATGGCTTCAGGTCACAATACCACGTACGCTCCTGCGAATTAATTTGTTAGTGATGGGGTTTCATCCTCACCCATGCGGATTTGATCCCGGGGATTCAAATGAACAAACACATCATCATTATTAAATCTGAATTCAACACCCTAGTTTTGGGGGGAGACACCATTGATGATATGCATTGTTGTTATTGATTCTAGCATTTAATGATTTATACTGGACTAGTTTGCTCAATGTATGATGATGATTTATGAATGCTAGGTTTAGGTTAAATGGAATAGATTGATGGGTGGAGGATGGTCATTGGACTAGCTTGCATACCATTGGAAAGGGCTAGGCCCATGTACATAGTGTTTAAAGGTTTGTTTTGCAAAGGGATGGACACCCCTTAATGTTCTGAACTTACTGTTCTGTAGCTTCATGGCAAGCCTTACGGCTAGCTATGAATGCGTAGGGATTTGGCCTATGGCTCAGTCACGACTTGTCGAAAACTGATCGTGTAGCTAGTTGTGAGTGCCTAGGTGATTATGGCTTAATTCTTTCTAGTCGTGCAGTTCTCTATCTTGAGAGAAAAGTCTGATCACTTTTTTTAACTCGTAACTCTTGATCTATGGCTCACTGAGAGTTAGTTGTAGACCATGGTTCGGCTAGCCTTGGAACCATTGGATATTCTTTTTAGTAAAGGAATGTTAAGGGCTTATAGGCTTGGTTTTCAAGACTCTTGACCATAATTTGGACTCATGATTGGACTACAAGTAAGGGACGTTTGAGCAATGTACTCTTATGGACTATATGGTTCTCATCTGTAGTACAACCAATCCATACTCGGATGGAGTGAGGACTCGAGACATCCTATAATGTGTTATGTACCGATGAATGAAAATGGATGCCTTGGTCTCTCCTCACTCGTGGTTCGCGTAAGGATGTCGGGTACATGGATTGTCGTCATTGACCAATGAGCTTTCGATTATAATACTCCTTGGCCTTCAGGTTCGCAATGTATCACATTGTCATTGCTTTGTACATGTCTCGTACATGTTTTATAGGTTTAATTTGTACCGTATCACATTGGACCTTGTGATTGAGGCTTGGCTATGTGTGTGGTGTTGTACGATCCAAGAGTACTCCTCATGTTGTGTTGTATTAGACTTGTATTGGAATCATCGAATTGAAGTAGTTCCTTGCCTCATGGACCTATTTATATAAGAGTGCCAGCCCATCACTTTTAACTTAGGGTTCTATGTTCGAGCACCACAAAGTTGGTCTTTCTTTCATTATATTGGGTCCATTGAACGGCTATAGATTAGTATTGGATGGTTGATCACCTATTTGATAGATTGCTATGTATCCAATATTGTTTTCGGCTGATCCAAATGAATTGTTCGGTTGACCACCAACATTATGACTAGGCTTTCCCAATGATTGATCTATTGACCACCATTTGCCTAATGCATGACTTTTGTGTGTTGCTCACTTATGTAGCATTAGGTTTGGGTTTGCATTCTTCGTACATTGTCTATTGGTTATCGTTGCTTTTTGCTCATGTGATCACTTTGTCTTTATGCTCATTGATATTGTACATCAGTTGTGGATTATGTCTATCCACCTACTAACTACTTTATAGTCTAATGATACTATGCTTAGTGCATAGGTACCGAGCCTTTTGTTACCAAGATGGAGGAGGGTGAAATGCTTCAGGTGCGCTTGTGTTAGTTGACGGACTAGAATGGGGTGCAGATGACTGCTACCGAGTCATCTAGACCTAGACTCGAGTGACTCATAGTGTCAGTTTTATTTTGATTAAACATTATTTTGGATAGCCTAGGCTTTCGATGAGCTTTGTAATTAAACTTATATTTTGTTTAACTTTGAAACTCTAACTTTAAATCCAATATCTTTTAAAGTGCATACTTTGATTACTTTATAATGATGCCAATTGCTAGATAATGCTTCTCCAGGTATTTGTAAATGTTAAGTGTGTAAACTCGCAATGGACTTATGATCCTATGTGGGACCTCAATTAGGCGCCACATGTTGTATAAATTATGAAAAGTTTTAATTGGCCCTTAATCTCACATTAACCCCGGTTTCAATTTTGGGGATGTAACAATATCCCTTGCTAGGCCACACTTATTTCCTAATTGAAACCCGATAGCCTCTTCGCCCTTTTGTGCCAAATTATTAGCATTAGACAATTTAAAAACATCTTTAGATGCCAACTAATTTTTCAATTTCTAGGTCAATCTGTCCAAATATCAAGATACTTTTTTTAGTTTTTTATTTCTCACTTTATCATGATTCAATTTTCCCTTTACATGTTGAATTCTATCATTATGTAGGTTTTCCCATGAAATTACTAATGCATAACGTTTCATTCTAGTAGCTACGAACTTAACCTTCTTATGATATGTAATCTGGATTATCTTGGTAAGAAAAAAGATTCTCAACCCGAATGAGCCAATTGAGAAATTCTTTGGTATTTATTCGACCATGAAATTCATGAACTTTCTATTTAAAATTCCATAATAACTCCTGCCCTGTCTAATGCTGTATACAATTAGGGTTTCCAAGATCTGGACATCTTAGCCAACATGACCTTGGTCCTACCTTTGATAATAGAAACCCTTAATAGTCTCCTCATCCAAGGTTGCTCCAACGATCAAAGTCCATCTCTTGATCTCATACTATTAATCTTGATAACCTCTTAAGAGGAACCTAATCATAATTTAGTTATTGATACCTATGTACTTCAATTAATCCAGATCTTGCAATGCCTAGTAGTTCTTGATGAGCTCTTAATCCCGCAATGAACATAATGTAGTTCTTTTTTTCTTTGATTTGGTTGATGCTAGGGAAAGAGATGACGATGGAGAGGGTAGATAGAAAGCCCCTTTTCCTTGGAGAAGGTGTCCACTTAGAAGGTGTCCATTTGGTCTTAAAGTAAATTTAAAAAATAAAATTTAGTACAAGTTCGGCTCAATTCGACTTGGTCAGAGTCCATGTTGCGTTTAAGAAAAGAAATAATATCAAGAAATCCATGGCATCCATAGTAAAACAACTGTTGAGCTCATCCTAATCAGGAGTTTGTGTGTGCATAGCTCAAAATAGTAAGTATTGTGTCACACCCTGAACCTGAGCTCAGGGGATTAGGTGAATCCTGAGGGCAACATACTTAATCCCATGGCAATTCGTGCCATGGTGAAGTGCCTATGAACCACCACAAAGAAAAGTCCTACGGGATTTACATGTGAGGAATTTCACACTGACATGTATATATTTAATTATTTATGAAAGCCTACATCATTCACATGTATAATTTAATGACCTGTACAATGAATTGTGATTCGTAATATAATATTCAAGCAATTGTTATAACAGACAAAAAAAAAAAATCCTAGCATATCATATGCGAGTTTTCAGAAGTAATCTCTAGCGAGCTTTCAACTTCAACTAGTTTTTCAGGTGATGTTACCTTGATAATATTGATCATCCCTGTACACTTTTTACCTCTTTTGGACTAAAAAAGAAACAAATATCACTAGTGAAATATAAACTCAAGCATTGACCTGACCCTTACCAAAACAAAAACAGGACAACAACTGCTAAACATATATATTGTTGTATAGACCTGTTTCTTCCTAGTAAGCAAGACTTCTGTTGTGGCATGAGGAGATTCTAAAAATTCCACTAATTTTGTAGATAGTTCCACCTAAAAAGGCATCTAGCCAGATGTAGTAATCTACTTAAATAAATAATGTAAACATCTAGCCAAATGTAGTAATCCACATAACAACTAACCTTCTTTGTTTCCTTGGAAACAAGAATGTCAAGCAATTTACAAAAATCAAACAAGCATTCCTTAACACATTTTTGTTAAAGAACAAAGATGTTGGTCTTAGTGGTGGCAATCATCAAAAGTTTGGTAATCAACTGCCCATCTGCTTTTAAGTTTTTTTTTTTTTTTTTTTTTGTAAAGAAGAGAAGTAAAGGAAAGTGACACGGTACATTATGGCATTTGAAAGCCGTGAGTATAGGAAGAGAAAAGCCATTGATGTGACTACTTTACTCTAAACTTATTTGGAAGCGAAAAGGGGAGTAGATTAAGACCACCAATGTGGCACAAGGATTCTTGCCCATGTACTACTTTTGCACTCTTCCACTTACTCCTATTAGTGCAATAACATGGGGAAGTGTAACTTTTTTTGTCATTAATGCATTTGCTCTCCACCCATCCTCTTTCCTTCACAAATTTGACCTTTAATTATTTTCCTTTACTCCTCCCTTTGTGTAAACAAACAGTCCTAATTGATGTAACCAAAGAAAATAAAGAAGGCTTTTGTATTGCAAGTACCTCATTTTTAGTCCAAACAAAGCCAGAAAACTAGGATTTATTGCATTTCATATAGTACTCATGCAAAACTGTTACAATTGTTATGTAAGGAAACTAGCGGTTTCAAAGTTCAAACACTCCAGCAACTAGCAACCAAGCAAACAACATGAGGGGAAAAAAAGAAACGATATAGGCATTGCACAACAAAGGAAAACTAAGACATTATGCAGCTTTAAGTTAAATTGAAATAAAATAAGGTAAAGGGTATAAGAACGAGACTTTACATTTGATTTCTTCCCAAAGAGCATTGTATGCAGCATTTGGAGGTTGTTGTCAGCCTTTCTTTTTGTCAACTTATAAGCCACTGAAATAGTGAACAACATAAAAAAAACATATAGGTAAGTCACTCTAATTTCACAAGTCAAGACAATATATATTTTTTCCTTGTGGGCCACCACATTGGGCTAGACAAAGTGCTCGTCAATGGGTAAGCAAAGCTCGAACACTCATTCTCCCTCAAGGAGGGAATGTCCCTATCACTTTTTATTTTATTTATTTTGTTTATTTATTTTATGACCTAGTGTATCCCTCACCGACCCAACCTTTAGACCTTTGGCCTCCAGCCAAGGGTTTACCTGATTCTGACGAGTAAGGACTATTCCCTAGGGGGTACATAGGAATGTCCCCCTCACCAAAATATGATAATTTATTTGTTGCTAATAATAATCATTAGACTTCTTACCTACATACTTTACGTGTAACCCATATTCATATAAGATGAAAGGTTGTTAAACTCATACCATTCACAACCTAAATCGTAAGAATCAAATCAAATCATATGTAAAATGATTTGAGATGCAGACATAAATCATAAAAGATTGAAAAATCACAATGATTCAGTCCAAATTAGAAATCTCTAAAACCTAACAATTTTGTTGAATTGACTGATTCAATTTTTTTTAAATAGTAGACTAGGTGTATCATTCAAGTTTTTTTAAATAGTGGACAACTGATACATTTTGTGGACATTACGCTTTTTTCCTTTTTTCTCTGGATTGAATTTATGCGGGTTTTTTTTTCTTGTAAAAGGAATTATAAATTATCTTAGTCCTAATTTCCTAAACTAGCTTAATCTATTAGCCAAGTGGTCATCCTGAGTTTGTTTTACAAGGACTCTTATTTATCGTTATCGGTGATTAAGTTGGTCGACAAAAGTTTTGGAAGAGAAGTAATAGCTAGCATTAGAAAGCACTATTAGAAGATCAACACTGAACCTTTTTCCTTTTTTTTTTTTTTTTGTTTTCTGACTTAATTGCTTCATTAGAAACTTCACACGGTTTGATTAAGATTGATTTCAGCCTTTAAAAAATGGTATTTGAACTGGAGGACATGTGATCAAGATCTAATACATAGCTCATCTATTTCAAACAACAAACAGGTGAGAATCAAAATTTTCCCTTTTTTTGTTTTTTTTTTTGCTTTCCATTAGATGCGAGTGGTGTGTTTTAACCATGTTAAATACATATTCGACAATAGAAATATTTAAGGATGAAGTGAAAAATGGATTATCATAGTTAGCCACTCTTTTTTTTTAATGTTGACTATCATTCACGTTTATCTAATTAAAATGTAAGAAAGTAAAGCCTGTACAAGTTTTGTTGACTGGTTAACAAAACATTTGAGGCTCGTTGTGGCACACCAGTGGGCCAAATGGGCCCACATGCCAAGATCTAATAGGCAGTTTTTAAAAATCAAGAATCCAATGCAAATAAAAAAAATAAAAAATAGAATACTGACTTTTTAAAAAAAGAGATCATTTTTACCTATCAAACCAATAAAATAAAATAAAAACAATGAAAATGAGAGATAGTTTGATGGGCCTACTTCACTTTTATACTCTCATAGCTATTGCATAGGAATTCAATACCTATCAAGCCAATACAATGAAAATGAGAGATTGTGTAATGGGCCTTCACTTTAATCCTCTCTCATAAGTATTCCGGAGGAATTCAATACCCATTAAAGAAACAAGCCTTTAGTTGCCCTACAAATTTAATTGGCTAGCTAGTTTGTGCCCATTGAAAATGATTTGTAACAAAAAGGAAATAAGGACAGCTAGATGGGAAAAGAAATTGACATGGATGCAAAATTCTATAAGAAAATCCTATGTAAAACAAGCAACACATCAATTTCATTTTCATCCTAAAAACTTAACCTAACACCACTAAGATCAAAACAGTCTACAAAATCTCTTTCTGCTAAACAAAAATCCCATGCAAAACAAGCAACTCATTTCCATTTTCATTACAAAAAAATTCACAAAACACTATTAAAATCAAAATAATTTACAAAATATCTTTTATTAAAAAAAACCTTATGCAAAATAGGCAACACATTAATTCCATTTCCATCACTTAAACTTCACAAAACACAATTAAGATCAAAATAATTTATAAAAATCTTTTTGTACAAAATGGAAAGCAAACACATTAGTTTCATTTAAATAATAAAATTATCAAATTTCATTTGCTAACCATTCCTACCAAAACCTCAAAGTCATATTAGTAGAGGTAATGGAAATACTTTTTAATATTTCCCATTAGGTGGAGCCCATTCCTAAATACTCCTTCCGGGTTCCACAAACTCCCCCCTAGTGGGGAACTCAGTCGGTGCACTTTTATAGGCATGCATTTGTTTTAACGCCTAGTTATTTCTCTTAGGAATCAAACTCGTGACCAGTTGGCTCTAATACTATATTAAATTTCCTCTTAACCATTCCCTACCAAAACCTCAACGTGTTAATAAAAGTAGTAGAAATATTTTTTAATAATTGCCAACGGGTGGAGCCTACTCCTAAATAAAAAGCTCCACAAAGCACCGTTAAGATCAAAACAATTTACAAAATCTTCTTTTGTAAAAAATAATACTATGCAACACAAGCAACTCATCAGTTCCATCTCCAACACAAAAAATAAAAATAAAAATAAAAATAAAAATTTAAAAAAATCAAAAAATTCCATTAACATCAAAATAGTTTATAAAATATATTTTTGTAAGAAATTCCTATGCAAGATGAGTAAGACATCAGTTCCATTTCCATCACCAAAACATCACAAAACACCTTTAGGATAAAAACAATTCACAAAATTTCTCTTTGTAAAAAAAGCCCTATGCAAAACAAGCAACACATCAATTCCATTTCCATCAAAAAATTAACTTCACAAAAAACTTTTAAGATCAAAATAGTTTAAGAATCTCTTTTGGTAACAAAATGAAAAAACCTATGCAAGACAAGTAACTTATTTGTTCCTTGTCCATTGTAAAAACTTTACAATAGACCAATAACATCATAATATTTTGTAAAATCTCTTTTTGTAGAAAAAAAAAGTCCTATGCAAAGTAAGCAACACAGTTTCCATTTTCATTGCAAACACTTAAGAAAACACTATTAGGATCAAAACAAATTACAAAATCTATTTTCTTTAAAAAAAAACTATGCAAAACAAGTAACAAATCAGTTCCATTTCTAACATAAAAGCATGCCAAAACACCATTGAGTTGAAAAAAGTTTACAAAAAATCATTCTATAAAAATGATCTTATTAAAAACAAACAACACGTAGTTCCTTTTCCATCATAAAAGCCTTAGAAAACAACATTAAGATAAAAATATTTTACAAAAGTCTTTATATATATTATATAAAATATAAAAAGAACTCTGAAATAGTATACAAAACCTAAACAAACCATACCATTTGGAATGTCTTTGAGCTTTATTCCCTTTCCCTGCAATCCAACCAACATCCTTAATCAATCAAAACCATACAATAAAAGAGAAGGAAATTATTATTATTATTATTATTATTTTGGCAAAGACGATAAGGAAATGATGAAAGAAAACAATCACATACCTTGTTGATAACTAACATGCTTGCCAACTCCCTCTCTGGATTCGAAAACAAAAAACACTCTACCACCTTCTTCTCCCTAACCGGCCACTTCCTCAGAGGTGTCTCTTTGGTTGCTGTGGTAACCTTCTTCGCATCTACTTTCTCCGCTTGCATTGTACCCGACGTCGATCCACTACTTTTTTTCACCTTATCTACTCTCTCACCTTGCTTCATCACTTCTTTTCTCTTTGATCTTTTTCTCTTGTTCTTTCGCTCATATTTCTTCATTTCCTCTCCATTCCCTGTTATCACCACAACTTCCTCTTCTCTTCCCTCTATAGCCATTTCAGTAGTTTTCAAGTTTCTGGTGTTTTAGATCTGTTTCAGGGAGAGAAAGAAACCCTAACAACCTGAGCATTAAAGAGAGAGAAGGAGCTAGAAACTGAAAGCTGAGACTTGATACTTGGCATTTCAACCAGTGAGAGCTGGCTGGTCTAAATATACCCACTCAGGTGTCCTTGAAATACTGGGTTTTTTTTTTCAGTGGAAAGCTGAGGAGCACCTAAATTGCAATCCTCGGACCATTGGTGGAGCCCATAAGTGAGTTGTTGGAAACTTGGAACATTACACATCACTCTAAATTGAGAGTACTGCGCATGGTACTTGGTATGTGTGGATTGGATGAAATAAACATGACCCATGCAGGTCAAAATCAAGAGTATTGAAATAAACATGACACATGATCATTCCTAATGCATGGCATGGATGATGGGTTCTTTGTCCATAGGTGGGCCATTGTTTCCTAGAGTCATTTGGATTCATGAGATGGAATCATCTTCATGAACTATTGGATGGACAGTTAAGATCAACTATAAGAGTAAAGTGCCCTGCAAAGTACCTGATCTTTTTCTCTCTTAAATGGTAAGATTTCTTGTGTTACCCATTTTGGAAAGTACAAGATTTTTAGATGCCAAATACCTTGATCCTAATCTGATAAAGGGGGATGAATTACCAGTTAAGAAATCTTTCCATAATATAAAATTGAAATGGGAAAATGGTTCGTCACTTGAGCCCACATTAAAGTTTTAGGTCGATCAAGACTTTATGCATGTACTTATATAGTCTCATTGTAAGATTGACCACAGATACATAAATAAACAGCTAAGAAAAATTTGCATGTTTTATATGTGATAAGTTTAACATCTGATCTAAGTGAAACTTCACTATGCTAAGATGATGGCATGTATTTTGAGTTATTTAGAATTTTAAAGATAGGTCTTGTGAACACGCAGGATTTTTTATCCCTTCACGAGCATACATTAGATTATGTGAATCAGTCAATATGGCAAAGGTTAGATGGTTTTGATATTAGTGTGGGCCGAGTTTAAAATCATCAAGTCCTAGTCATCCATGTTAGATCACAAGATTTTAACCCTTCTATAAGTGCAAACCTAGAAAGTAAAAGATAAATAGAGCCCCCAATATAGGGGGTTATGATCATTGGATATATTAAAAATGTCACATACACCCTTAATGAATGTTAAGACCTTCTTCTAAGTAAGGGGGTTCATGGGTCGGGTTGGGTAGTGCTGAGGTAGGCCGACTCATCTTTAGAAAACTTAGGCCGTGTCCAAGCCTAACACAGACCTTAAGTGTCTGGCCCAAGCCCAGCCCACGTTATATATGTTAGGCTTGTGCATAGTGACCCTTTTGTGTTCTCACCTTATATGCATTTGAATCTTCTTATAGATAACAATTAAAAGCTCTACTATTAAATGTGGACAAAATATCAGATATATCATCAAATCTTAGTCATCCATTTGAGGCTTCAAAGTTCAAGTACTGATTTATATGCACATAGATAACAGGATAAAAATTGTGAAGCATCCTAAATAAAAGGGACTTCAATCTTTATTATGTTTGGGATAGGTAAAACATGGTAAAAGGTGAGCTCTAACATTTTCAACATTTAGATTTGCATAAATAAAATTAAGTTAATGGAAATAACAAGTCAGAATTCCTAGTGTCAAGTTTTTTTTTCCTTATTTTAATAAGTGAAGAAAAAAGTGTTAACCATTACCTGCACAGAATGCCTATCATTTGATTGACCTTAATTTAGAATTGTGTGTTTGTTTTAACGTGATCAATCCAATCGCTCCAAGCATAGGGTTTGATATGTAGGTAGACGGGTAATATTAAATCGAGGATAGATTAGCCTACATAGAGTAAACTTTGTAGCAATGGTTCCAATTAGGCCTAGTTTTGTAACTTTTTTGTAACTTTGTTGATCCAATTAAGTTATAATTTAATTTGGTTGACAAGGACATGCAACTTATATAGGTTGAATATGGTGGGTGCATACGGGTGATCGTGATCACAGCTGGTAGTTATCTACAAGTAGAAGTCCAACCAGTATTAGATAAATCTTTAAATGAAGGCAAGTAATTTCAGCCGACACCTATTGTGAGTCAATCCAACCCATATAACTCACACTCAATACATGTTAACCCAAACCAACATGCAGAAGCTTAGTACAAACCCAATCTATTAATACAAATATTAAGTACATATTTAAGTTGCAAACCACAAAAAGCCCACTACAAGGTTGGCTTGTTCCTTATCAACTAAACTATTTACGCGGTTCATGCGATTGATTGACCTAAGCCAAATTGTGAAAATGGTCAGTTTTTCTTGCAACATGAGCACCTTGAATATCTTGCAAGTCAAGTAGGTCAAGATTCGGTCAAGTTAGATTTTGCAACCCTTATATATAGACCATTAATAGGTAATGGACAAGGAGAAAGACATAAAAAGAAAGTAGAAATGAAGTGGGAAGAGACCAAGCACCAAGTTGTATGTATCCATACACTTGAGCGCATGGGCTCTTCCAAACTTTATAATAAGGGCAACTTTTCTCAAGTTTTATGTATCCATATACTTGAGTGCATGGGCTCTTCCAAACTTTATAATAAGGGCAACTTTTCCCCTTAGACACCTTTTCTAGGAGGAGGACTCTAAGATTATTTGTGGTGTCTTTTTTCAAAGATTTCATAGCCTTCAAAGATGGAAAAGTTTTGCCAACTTGGAACTTCAGATTCAAAGTGGAAGAAATGAAATTTGAAGGACCTCTAGTAGAGTTTGCTCATCAAAATATTATGAGGTACTGATACTTTAAAAGAGACATCAAGAACCTTTTATTTTCAATTTTAGATTAATTGAGAGTTAGTAGAGAGCTTTGTGATTGGTGCATATTAATAGGATTAAGGAAAATTTTTGAAAAGAAAGTGATTAAACCAAGTTTGACCAATGGAAGTATAACAATGGGTAATTATAGAACATCACATGTAAAAAGGAACTATAGATAGATATGAAAATGTTGGAAATAAATGTATGCTAGAACTAGGGAAGATAGAAGAAGAAATGTGGGTTATTTGGAGCACTTATAGTAGCATCATAGATGATAGATTCAGAGACTCTCACTTGAGATAGTTTGCACATGTCCAAAGCAAATTAACAATAACACCAATAATGAAAAGTATTTTAAGCAAGTTGATGGCCCCTCAAGTAAAAAGTATAGGCCTAAGAGGACAAGCATAAAAAAAGTGAGATAGGTTTGAAGAAGCACAATTTATTTGAGATTTAATCTAGCACAAAGCTAGAATGGTGAGACAAAATTCATATAATTGAGCCCAGCACAATGGGGACAAGGCTTTGATGAAGATGATGTCCATGATACATCAAGAGTTGATTCACTTTAACTCAAAAAGAACCAATCAATAGATGCTCATATTTTTTCTTGTATGTCGTTGACTTTCTTTTGTATTAACAACCTAAATGTCCTAACTTGGATGCCAGTGAGATTCTCAACTCTACCTTAACTTTGAAACATGAGTGGAATGGGAGCCAAGCTTGGGTTGGGCTTGGGGAACATGAATCATATATATACTTAGCACCACTTTGCGGATGGAGAAATGTGTTCATTTTACCCACTAAAAATAATGGTTAATATTTCATTTCTCTGCATCCATTCTTTCCTATTAAATGGCTTTTGTGGAGAATTTCTAGTAAAATGTGGTATGCCATTTGGATGATTCAAGCTGCATTCTCCATTTATAGTTGAAGGCTACCTATTTTGGTTGATTATTAATTTCTCCAATATTTCTTTAATTATCACACTGTTCAAGAATCTTATAAAAGATTTGAAAGAGGATATTTAGAAAAAAATGAGTTGGTGATATTTATATTAGGGTTACGATATTTTAATATGTGTCATTAGATGGTTACGATATTTTATTATGTGCTCTTAGATTGAAAGTTACAAGATTGAATGGATAGTATTATAGTGAAGCGAGACTAATTAGGGTGTCAAATGTTATAAATACATGTTATAGCCCTCTCCCCCTTTACCCCATTCCCTTCATCTCTTTCCCTAATCTATGTTGACCTTCATACTCTCATTTCTCTTATCCCTCACCAATCATCACAAAAAGTCCTCCCATCCTCACAACATAGTTATGAGCACAGAAGAAGAGGTAGGCACAAATGATTTTATATTATTTTCTAGTTATGATTCCATCATCATCATCATCACAACTTTATTCAAACTATGTTCGATCCAACTACAAAAATTTGTTTCTTATTATGATCTATTATTAACTTTGCAGAAGCACACTCAAAACCATTCTTCTTTTTCTTGGCTTCTTTTTTTTAAGTTTATGTTTTAGATGATCTTTTATATTTAGTATAACGTTTTCCCAATCTAAAAAAAACTCATATGATTGTGATAAATATCCAATCTCTTTTAGAATGTTTTCTATCATTCATTCATACTATATTCTTTCCTTTTTATGATCTTAGTCATTAGTTTGTACCTTAAAATCTCTTATCAAAAGATCTAAAGGATGCTACACCACAACAAATTTGGACAGTGATAATGTCATTATTTTTAATGAACAATAGAGTATCTCTTTCTATCAAGAGAGAGTTGATGATGGAGGACAATTTGGTAGGAGTTGTCCATGTTAACTATAGGCTCTAGTTTGGACTTTGGGTTGGATTGTGAGTTTTGGCTCAGGTTGTAGCTTACCGACATGAAATTTTTAGATTAATTTAGATGATGTCAATATCCAATCCAGCCCACCCAAGTTAGTTAAGGAAGGGCTTTTTTTTCTTTCTTTTTACCCTAGCCAAGGACATTAGGACCTAAGAGATAGCCAGTGCATGTGGGAAGGCAGCCCACTGAAGTGAAAAAAAAAAAAACCCGCAAACATAGAAAAAAGGTGGCATCCTAGAATTCGAACCCTAGATAATTAAGTGAGAACTGCTGCTCCATATTAGTTGTGTAAAAAGCCCTTCTCAAATACTAAGGCCATTGAGAAAAGGCACTACTGCAATCAACCACTGAAGGAGGGATGAGTGCTTGCCAACCGCTTTATTAAACTGGAAGGAAGGAAGCTTCTAGAAGAAGAAAAAAAAGAGCCATTCTTATAATGGGAAATACATAAGTTTGTAGAGCACCAAATATACTAAAAAGTAGCATATTAATGGATCAATCTTGTCAGCCTATTTTTTCTCGTCTTGTGGCTTTCAGTAAAAAACTTATTTTTTCACGAAAGAGAAAAATGGAAAAAAATTTGAAAAAAAATCAATGAACTTTTAAAAACAAAGTGAGTCTCTGTTACAATTTTTGAGGTGGGGTCCTTTGTCATTGATGCAAGTTTTTTTCAAGTTTTTTTATCTTTGAAGTAGAACTCTGCAACTGTTTCTTTGGAGATACTCCGTTGCCTTGCATATCCTATTTCTGTCCTTTTCTTCATTTGGTTTATTAAACTGATTGTTGCATTCTTCTGCAAGAAAGTCTTCTTGTTCTTTTGTATGCTCCTGAATGTAACAAATGTCAACAATAGCAAAAAAAGCATGCATATATTTTGTATAGTTTTATCTGGCCCCCAAAATTAAAAACACCCTAGTTTAGTAACTCCTCAAAAAAATCCTCCCTAATGATGCAGAGGGAATCAAACAATGACATGTTATAAAATGGAGGTGTTTTAGAAGAACAAGTTGACACAATGCATGAAGAGTGACAATGCATTGAGTTCACTGGAGGAAGAGAGGAACAAGAGCATGTGTAATATAAGAGAACTGCTAAAAACTAGACTTCAAAAGCTTAGAATAGCTGTTCATGATCATTTTTGCATAAAGATATTTTCTAATGACAATGGAGAGCCACAGAGGAAGAGGAGAGTGATCATTCTAATAGTGAAATTGTCTACTCTAGTGATAGCAATGTCCTCATTGACATCACAGTGACTGAAAAATTGAAGCCAATTAACAGCAAGAAAAATTCATAAAAAAAAGGCACTTAAGAAAGAAAAGTCTCTCTCGAGCCTTTAGCAATTCTCTTGGGAAAGTGAAGACCATGCCTTGTTTGTTTACATGTGTAGAGCAAAGGTAATGTGCATGTTACCTCAAAAATAAGGTAAAAGTAGAGGTATGGTAAAATGTTTGTTTAGAAAGTATAAGGTAAAGTACAAGTAGGGGTGTGGGTGTGAATGTGTGGGTAGGTCAGTGGTGGACCTAGATTTTTCGATTGAAGGTGCAACCCAAACAGGAACTTAGGTTTTTGAAACACACTTAGTTTGTTTTCTCATGTGGGTTTTGGCGGTGGACGTAGGATTCTTGTGTGAATTTTCACAGCCGAACAAGAAATTTCATGGTCATTTTAGAAGTAGACTAAAGTCCAACGGGTGTGACGGGCCTCAAGTGGATCCACTTGGAATTGCCCATGGGTGCAGGGTGTGTGTGTGTGTGTGTGTGAGAGAGAGAGAGAGAGAGAGAGAGAGAGAGAGAGAGAGAGAGAGAGAGAGAGAGAGAATGTGAAGATTAAAGAGGACTTTTCTAGTGAAGTTTTCACTTAACATGCATTTTAATACACCATGCAGTATATATCTAATTACATTGAATAGTAATTATCTTCACTTTAATGAACTTTTTCCTTTGTTAAAAAAAACCTGAAGTTAAATACCTAGACCCATTTGGAAATGGATGTAAAAGAAATAATTAATTCCATAAATTTGCAAGTACATAATAAACTTGCATTAGAGATAAAAAAAAATGAGCATTTTATAAAATACAAGAAAAGTTGTGGGTCAGTCATGGTCCTAGCTTTTATGTTTGCACAACAATCTCACCTTTACTTTTTTATTTTTCAATAAAATCAAGCACTCTCTATTATCCACCCAATTATCTAAGAATTAACATCTAATCATATATTCATCAAATTGCATGTTGGAAAGCTTTTAGAAGAAAGCATGATAGATATAGATCCACTAGGCCACCAATGGACTCACCAATAGACCCAAAAGCAATGAGTTGCAGAAGTGATAAATCTATAGAAAGGCGGTGATCACCGACAACGCATGCTGATCACTTCAGCAAGATATGTTGGATTTTGCTGGGCTTCAAAAATCCAAAAGGGTCCTTTTGTTTTCTACTCTTTTACGACGAAGCTACAAATAAGCAAAAGTTAGCTTTATATGTGTACAAAGAATTCCACATTGGAAAAGTTTAAAACTTTTGAGGCGTATAAATGTGTTTCCTTCTCCCTATACCTTTAAGTTATTTTGTTCTTCTTACCACAAGCCATATGCACAGGTACAAGTTGGGCCTAGATCCAGAAAACACTTGATCGGGAAAACGTTTAACCCGGCGTGTATCTGCGGCCCACATCGCACATGATTATTGAGCGCAAAGGGGTGCAAAAATTTCAAATTCATTTTTAAACATTTTCAATTAAAAATAGACACATTTATTTATAAACTTCTACCTTATTAATCCATTTTAAAACATTCAAAATTTAATTTAATTAAAAATAATGTTTAGCTTTTAATGGTGTTTAGCGCTATGGCTTTTATAGCAATGATAATAGCCCAATGACAATATTTTCCAATTATAAAATTGGGTGTCAAGGTTTAGTGAAAACAACTCTCTTCTTCTCTGCTCATTTCCTTCTCCCCACTTCTTTTGTGTCTGAGCATTCCTACTAGAGTATGATCTTCTCTAGGTGTGTGACCATAACAAATCATGCATGTGGAGGCCGTTGTATCCTGGGGGCAGTTCTCACTGAGACCTTTTACATCTAGATTCAATACAAAGGGATAGAAATCGTTGTAAAGAAAGATTCAATTGATTTGCCTTAGCCACCAACTACTGTTGTCAGTGCTCTTCATAAATTTCTGCTAGTACAAAATTCCTCCACATATCTACAGATTGGTATTTTTGTTTTAATTTGTTAGTTTTCACTCCTGCCCTTGTTCTGTAGCCCTTGTTTTTACAACAACATATCTATTATTTATTGTGAAAGATCAAAGGGTTTGTAATATTTGTTAGCAATCGCAAATCCTTTTTTAAAAGGCGTGCGATTGCAAGACAGTGTTTGAGATTGTAGATTAGGTAGATTTGTTAAAGATAAGATTATTGTAAGAGATTCTAGTGATAGAATTAAGAGTTTGAATTCTAGATTATTTTGAAGTTGATGTCAATTAAATTTAAGGCAATTTCCATTTCAACAAATTAAGTA
This sequence comes from Sextonia rubra, assembly GCA_037013555.1. Lineage (NCBI taxonomy): Eukaryota > Viridiplantae > Streptophyta > Magnoliopsida > Laurales > Lauraceae > Sextonia > Sextonia rubra. The sequence continues at coordinate 18,761,527 of JASUAD010000011.1, forward strand.
TTCTTTGGAAGTTAATAGAACTCAATGCTTGAATCACTATTAGACATAGGTTAGGCCTAGCTATTTAAATTACTAACTTTTTTGTGTCCAAGTTATGCTTAGCAGGGGGTGTGCAATAAAAAGTACTCAACTGGATTAGGGATAGCACAAAATTGGAGCAATCACATGATAATATGGATTTTAATTATCGAATAGATTTAACATTATTCAATAGTTTAAATCTTTTTGCCTTGATCCGACTGTGAATCACTACAATCCATTGAATAAAACATATTTACAAAGTGAACCCTAGCCATACTAGCATAGGTTTTTTTTTTAATTGTGAAATGAAACCCTACTAGCAAGTTCTTAGTAAGAAGTTGCTAATTTTGTCCCTAGGTGGGTCACTATTTCCTAGACTCACTTGGATTTGTGAGTTGGAACCATCTATAGGAACCATTTGAATGGACGGTTAAGATCAATTGTGAGATTAAAGTGCCCTACGGAGTACCTTACCTTTTCCCTCTTAATTAATCGTACCATAGCATGTTCTTTCCCATTTTGGCATGTACAAGATCTTGAGAGGGCAGATTCTGTGACGCAAATATGATAATGGGAACATGAATTGTCACTTGCCAGTTATGCAATCTAATGATGAGAACAAATTTATATAGCTTTGGAAGAGACAACCACATGATATATGTGCTACTATCTATGAGAGTGGGCTTGAGCCTTTGGGTTTGCCAGTTATGAAATCTGACGATGAGAACAAATTTATAAAGCTTTGGAAGAGATAACAACATGATAAATGCTCTCTATCTCCAAGAGAGTGCACTTAAGCCTTTGGGTTAGGGTTGATTTGGGATGTGGTTAGCAGGGTCAAGCGTACCTCCAACCTACAACCAATGTGGTTAACTTGATATGCTTAACCCATTCTAGCAATGATCTTTATTTTTTGTCCTATTTTATTGAGGCTTGCCTATTTAAAATATTGGGTGCCCATGAAAAAGCAATGCTCATACATATGTTCTGACTTTTTTTTCTTTTTGATACGAATACATATGTTGTGGTTAAATCCCTTAAACCAAGACCTATAACCTGTCTAGATCAACTTATGTAAGGGACGAGGGCAGTGGCGGACTTACATACATCCGCATGGAGCAGCCGCACTTGTTTCTAAAACTATAGTGAGATTTTTTATTTTTTTTTAAAAATTTATATAAAAATTTTATGTCTACCTCCAAAACTCATATGAAACTTCTATATTTATTTCCAAAACACAATTATCTATTTAGATCTGCACCCCTCAAAGTGAGTCTACCATAGCAAGGGTGTTGTGTGGATTTGATGGATCCCAATTAATGTGAACATCTCCATTTTATTGGATTCTAATGAGGGAGGCTGATTTTAGTTGTTTATGTGCAAACAAAATTTATAATGGCCTTGGTGAGTTGTTCACCAAAGGAAAAAAGAGCTCACATGCGTGGGAAGTGTGGTTGTGGGCCAAAGTGTTGGTCGCTAATAGGTTAGGTCAGGTCTAAACCACTTAGATTATCATTTTATGCCTAATCCCTAACCCATCAAATGAGTTGTACACTGTTAACCTGCACCCAACATAGATCAATCCAACTTGCCATGCTTAGCCCATTTATCTCGAATGATTTTGTTTTCATTTTCTTTGTGTTCTTTTTTATTACAATGGACCCTACCTTTTGTAAGTCAATTATTGAGGTATCATAAAGAAAACGTTTCTTATGGATTTATATTACCACATCAAAATTCAAAATCTATCGATATGGGTCTATCTAAAGAGGAAGGTTCTTGTGTGGATTAAATGGGTTTGAAATCAATAAGGGTAGATTTGAAGAACATAATTAAATTGCATATTTGATATTGATGAAAAAAAGTTAGTATCGGCTTTGAAAAATGTTCAAGAGCCAAAACAACTGCATGGAAAATCTAAGGGAAAACGGTGTTGTGCTGATTGAATAGGCTTGAAATTAATATAGAGAGATCCATGTCATTGGATTTAATTAAGGGAGGTGGCATTGGTCATTTGATGAGTGTACAAAATTTAGATTGTTTGGATAATTTACTTGTAAAGTAAAGTGAAGAGAATGGTAAAATCTTAATTAAAATAAAATAACAAACAAGGAAGGGGGGGGGGGGGGATGATTAAAAAAATTACTAAATCACAAGAAAACAGTTCGGAGGACAGTGTGGGAATTAGTGAGGAAGAGTTTGGATCCTGAGGTCCTGCCATGTCAACAGTGGGCAACCTGCCATGCACGCGGCAGAGCTTGATTGGTCCGACCATAGTCACCATGAGGGATTTCCTCATATAATCTCAATTCAGTGAGGAAATTCCTCAAGTCTCCCCATGGTCACAGTGAGCAAAATCATTAGAGGATCCAAACTCACAGGGGGGTGGCAAATGGAAGTGACATATCAAAAGAGAGTTCTAGGCAAATGAAGAAGTGAACTGACCAAAAAAAAAATAATAATAAATAAAAACATATCTCATAGATTTATATTATCACATCAATATATAAAAATCCATCAATATAGGTCTATCTTAAGACGAAGATTGTCTCTGTTTTTTAACCCTGCTGAGGGGCTGGGATCCAAACATAGAGACTAACTTATGTGAGGTAATGGGGACTCGCACATGAGAGGATAATGCACAAACCAAGTAATGCAAGGTAATGACGACTCCCACGTGTAAGGACACAGACACTAACTTACATATTTGGCAATGGAGACTCGTACATGTGGAGATACACTAACTTACACATGTGAGGTAATGAAAACTTGCACATGTGAAGACACAAGAGACAACTCACAGATGTGAATTGATAAAAACTCACATATGAGAGGAAGGCTGTTGAATGTATTAAATGGGCCTGAAATTAATAAGGATGGATTCAATAAACATAATCAATTTAGGTGGGTTGAATCCAGTCGGATTTGAAATTTGTTGAGCAAAAACTGATAATTGTAGGCTTGGGAGACATTCAAGACCCAGCACCTGCCCATATTTTAATCTTATAAAGGCAAAAGGCTGCTGTAACGGCTAGGATTGAATTCAATATGAAGCGATCCATGTCGCTAGTATTTAATAAGGGAAACCGAATTTCGTCGTTTGATGTGAGCTGGCATGCGTGGGAAGCACTGCTTGTTGGCCAGGGTGGCGGGTAATGGTTGAGCCAGGTCTCTGTAGCTTGGATAGAACTGGGTTTCATGGTTGAGACACAACATATCGAATGGGTTGTATGCCATTAACCTGCACCCAACACTGGTCAATCCAAATTTACTCAGTTAACCCATTCTTCATCTCAGACAATTTTTTCTTTAATTTGGTTACTACAACGACTTTTTCAATCAGTTATTGAGGACCACGGAGAAAATTTTTTCCATACATTTATACTACCACATGAGAATCTAAAAACTCATCTTATAAGCCTATCTAAATAGAAAGGTTTTTTTTTTTTTAAATAATGCTAGCCACACTTCCCTTCTCACAACTTAATTGACAACCATCCTACTTGGCAGGCCAACTCATTTATTTTGTTTTATTATATTTTGGGCCCCACTCTTTTTTTATTTTGTTTTGGGCCCCACTCATTTTTAACATTGTAGAGATAAGGGTTGTTAGATGGGGAGTGTGGCTAGCATGATTCTTTATTTTTATTTTTATTTTGGGGTAATTGGTAAAGAGAAAGGTTATTAGGTAAGTCAAATGGGTTTGAAATTAAGAAGCGGGATGAATTGCCAATTAAGAAATCTTTCCACAATATAAATTTAAAATGGAAAAATGGTTCGTCACTTAGGCCCACATTTAACTTTTAGGTCGATCAAGACTATGTGTGTGTGCTTATATAATTCCATTATTAGATTGATCACACGTACATAAATAAAATAGCAATAAAATTCACATATTTTCTGTGTGATAAGTTTAATATCTGATCTGATCCGATTTCATTGAATGAAACTTCCCCATGCTAAGACAATGGCATGTATTTTTAGTTATTTAGAATTTTAAAGAGGGGTCTCGTGAACACTCAGGAATTTTTATCCCTTCATGAGCCCACATTAGATGAGAACCAGTTAGTATGGCGAGGTTAGATGGTTTTGATAGTAGTGTGGGCTGAATTTAAAATCATCAGGTCTTGGACATCCATTTGAGCTAGCAAGATTTTAACCCTTTAGCACAAGCATAGAAAGTAAAACATAAATCGAGCCTCTGAAATCGAGGGTTATTATGATCATTGGATATTATGAATGTCACACACACCCTTAATCAACGTTAAGACCTTCTTTGTAGGGGTTGTTCATGGGTCAGGTTGGGTAGGGCTAAGGCATGTCCTGGCCTGGCCCACCTTTAAAAAACTTAATTAGGACGTGTTCAACCCAAGCCTAACACAAACTTAAGTGTCTAGCCCAAGCCCAGCCCACAGTACATAGGTTAGGCCTGAGCACGCCTGCTATTTAGACAATCCGGCCCACCTTTTTGTGTTCTCACTTAGATGCATTTGAATCTTACTATAGATAAGGATTAAAAGTTCTACTATTAAATGTGGACCAAATATTAGAACTATCATCAAATCTTAGTCATCCATTTGAGGCCTCCAAGTTCAACTGATCTATAAGCACATAGATAACAAGAAAAAAATTGTGGAGCCTCACAAAGAAAAAGGACCTCAGTCTTGATTTTGTTCAGGGTGGGCAAGACTAGGTAAAAGGTGAGCTCTAACATTTTCAACATTTATCTTCTACCAAAAAAAAAAAGTATTTTACCAAAAAATCATATAAGTTGACCCCCATACTACAAACTGCACCTAAGGTGTGGGTGCCCATGTGACCAGTCTGGTTTTTTTTTTTTTTTTTTTTTTTTGCACCTAATTGATGAGTAGCAAATCTGCCATAGGTTTTTTACACCAATGGCGAGTTCAATGCTCCCTTGTTACCCTTAACACCTGAACAATCCCACATCTTTTCATCTTCTTCCTTCCATAAACATGGAGCTATTTTTATGCTATTACTCATGTTTCTAGACTGATGCTCTCATGGCCCTCAATGTGTTTTCTCAAAGCTCTCTCTTGGTCTTGTCTCACTTTGCCTGTGCAACTGTTACGATTGCCATTGGCAGACCATCACACTCCATCACAATGTATTTGGCAATTTCTTAAATGTCAAGCAGTTGGATGACTCCCCTACATTTGTAACAAATAGAGCCCCAATCCCTAAGAGTGTCCACTTTTACCTTTGCATCAACTGATATCAGTACACATGTTAATAAGTCGCGTAGTTACAACAATTTTGGATTTATTTTCTCTATTGGGCATTGGAATTCCAAGATCTTCCAAGCTGATCTTTTCCTAGAGATCATCTAAGACTAGCATATATATACGTTTTGCTACTCAACCATTAAAGTAAAAGGGTGTTGCAGATGTAATTCTTGTTAGTTCTGATAACCCCAAAGTTGTCTATAATTTTCTTTTAGATCCTGTCCAAATTGAGGTCCTTTGTCACATTCACCCATACGAGGGGTTAGAACTCTTGTGCAGCACGGAGCCTATTGTAGATGGCCTTCATGAGAGTGGTCTTCCCAATTATCTCAAAATACCGTGGAGGAGATTTTTGGAAGGAAGATGTTAAGGTATGGGATTTTTAGGGTTTTAAGGGTAATAGGGGAGCATCGAACTCACCATTGGTGTAAAAAACCTATAGCGAATTCACTACTTGTCAATTAGGTGCAAAAAATAACTAGAGTGATCACATGTGACCACTACAGGACAACCACACCTAGGGTGAGGTTTGTGGTTTGGGGTTCAACTTACATGAATTTTTTGGTAAAACCTTAAAATAAAACATTTTCGACATTTATATTTACATAAATAATAATAATCGAATTGAACTAAAAAGTAAAAATTCATACTATCAAGGTTTTTATTTTTCTTATTTTTATAATTGAAGGAAAGGTGTTAACCATTACTTGCACAACATGCCTATCATTAGATTGACCTTAATTTAGAATTGTTTTTAACATGATCAATCCAATTGCTCCAAGCATAGGGTTTGATACATAGGTAGACAGGTAAGAAATCAAGGATAGATTAGCCTACATAGAGTAAACTATGTAATCTTCTTTCACATTGTTGTTAATGGCAATGGTTCCAAATAGTGCTAATTTTGTTGTTGTATGACAAATTATAATTTAATTTTGTTGAAAAGCAAAGTGTGGACATACAACTTAGGTTGAATATGGTGGGTGGCAAATGGGTGGTCATATTCATGGCATGTATCTATGGGTTGAAGTCCAACTAGTATCGGATAAATTCTTAAATGGAGGCAAGTAATTTCAACCTGCATCTGATGTGAATTAGTCCTCCGTATAACATGCACTCAATACATGTTAACCCTTTAAAAGCCCAAATCAACATGTGGAAGGTTAGCACAAACCCAATATATTTAAAATATTAAAGACATTTAAGTTGCAAACCACAAAAACATCAATACATGGTTGGCTTGTTCCTTATAAACTAAACTATTATAAGTACAAATTAAACTACCAAAGCATTTAAATTGGCTTTATTACATGCATTGAGTTATGTGGGTTAGGCAGGTTATGCAGGTTGAGCTAATCCAACTTGTGTTGCAACATGAGGACCCTGAATATCTTGCAGGTCAAGTCAAGTTAGATTTTGCAACCCCTATATATAGAACATTAATAGGTAGTGTGTAAGGTCCTGGTCCCAACTAACCTCGATTTTTATTAATTAATCTTGTTTTATATTAATTAAAATGCATTTAGACTAATTTAACTCAAACCCTTTGGGCTTGGGTCATGGATAGGTCGTTGCGTCGGGTTCGAACCTTACTTAGGTAGTTAAGGACCCTTTTGTAAATTGTCCTCGCATCATATTGGCACCTCATTAGTTGCATCTTGTGTAAATCTTCATGTAGACTATCTTTCATATTGGGCTCAACTCGATCTGAACTCATCTTAGCTCAATAGAGGTCTATATGACCTAAACTATAAATTCCCGGAAATGTTGGGCTTGCATGTAATACTGCATAAAACTTTGATTAAAAGAATGAAACCCAACGTCTCTCCTTATTTCTCCTTCGTGTACGTTGAAACCACTTCTCCTCTCCACTCTTCTTCACCTCCATCTACTTTTGAAGTTGCAAACAAGGATTTGAAGCCTTGCATGCATTAGTAAGAGCCTCTATTCTTCATCTTCTTCTTCCCTTGTGCATCTTTTCCTTGGAGGCACCTTTTTCTTCAAGTTATAACTTCCTAAGGTGAAAACTCTATCTCTGTTTTAATTCTTTGGGTTCAATAGAGTCAAGGAAACTCAATCATGCAACATACATGTATTCTATATTAGATTTACCATTTGTATGTCTTTCATGTAGAGAACCCATTCTTTTGTTGAGGCTTTCCTACCCACACACCAAGGGAAGAGTTAGTAAGGTCAAGCACTAGGAAAAAAGGTAAGTATAAGAGTACATATGATGCTGCATGGGTGGTGACAATCTTGATTCTTGGATGATCACTTTAATTTTCAAGTTATAGCTTTTTCCTCTTGATTTAAGTATACATAAATGTTGAGTTGAATGAATTAGAGTGTGAATATGAAATGAGAGTTATGGGAGTATTAAATAACTCTTAGGGACATTTTGAAGCCATAAGAAGCTCCTTGTAAACCCTTTCACTCAATATTTTATTTTGAGTGCGAGCTTCAGAATCACCTTCAGAATTTATGAAGCTTATGGTAAAGTTACGGCTAAGCCGTAAATGTGTACGGCTCAAAGTCTCGAGAGTACCAAAACCCAATTTTGTACTACGGCTAACCCTTGGCCAAGCCATGAATTGTACAATAGCTAAGCCGTATCCCAGCCATATCCCAACCGTAGGCTTAGCATGGCTAAGCCGTAACAAATGTACAACTAAGCCGTAAAAACACTAGGAACTTAGGATTTTAGGGAATTCAAATGACTTTGTAGGGCTTTAGATCTGGCACCTTTTTCCATAATTAAATTAGCCTAGTGGTGATCGAACGGTAAGAAGGACAAGTGTAGAGCTATCACTTATCCCCTTCGATTGTCCGGATGAATTCCTGATGTCCTGTCATGGATGTTGGCATAAGAAGAGGTGTCCTTGCATACAGAAAGTAATGCTAAGATTTGGTAACATAGTGACACCGGAAGTTTTATGAATACATCGTGTTGATTACCCTTAGGATTGCGGATTATCTAGCATAGGGTTGGCTAGTAATTTCTTGATACCTTCTCGATTTAAATGCATTCATATTGTACGAAACCTTACTTTCAACATGACCTAGTCATGTACCCGTTCTTCCTGGCACACCTTGAGATGAATCGGGCCGGACCTTTTATTGAGTGCTTGCTTATTAGCTAAAATGGGTGTAGCCAAGATTGAAAGGGTTCAAGCTCTCTAGCTCATTTAAGTATGTAATGATTAATTCCGATTTCTATGATTGAATGTAATCTCAAGGCCGAAGTCCCTTATATATGATATGATAAGTACAACTAAAATGTATGAAAGGTGTGAATTAGAGTCGGTCTTAATATATTGAGTCAGCACTACTTAGTTTGTGCTCTTATTACGTTCGATAGGACCGGTTTGGGTATCTTTATGTCGCTACTGTAGTAGTTTTCGGAGGAGTTGTCGGCACTCCTTGGGAAGCTAGTCTAATCCCCTAGCATCCCATATGCATACTCTCTCTAGATGATATGCTCTCTTCTGGGAGAGTATAGCCTCGTGGTTGTGAACTAGTATGTATAATATCTTGTTTATGATTCGTTACTCATGATTACTCATGCACAACATGCCTAGTTGCATTTATTGCCCTCTTTTAATCTATATCTATATATATACATAATTCTTGATTCATTTGATATAGTATGTTGGTTTTATGCATCTCTATATTTGCTTAACCATCATATTAACAGTGCTACCCTTGGTGTTATAGGCACAAAGTCAAACCCTAGCTCACATATTGACGCATCACAAGAGGGTGCCCCAATGGTACCTTGGGGTATAGAAGAATAGAAGGATGATGATGTTTTCTGTTAATTGTCCTACGGAGAGCGTCCAGTGGTTTAGTTGGGTTAATCAGTCGTGATCATGGTATTGTATGGAGATGTTTAACTGGACATTGTATATAAAACATGTTTTGGGTTTTGTGTGTATGTATGTGATGAGAATATTTAATTAAAAGACTTAAGTTATTATATGATAGTATGAGACTTAAGTTATTATATGATAGTATGATATTCTCTTCTATGTTTTACTTATGATCATTACAGATGTATTTCATAGGTATCCACTTTATGTTGAATTTTAAATCTACGTGTTGTTGGTGTTACCTCACAAGTTCCTATGAAATCTCCCTTGTAGTGATTTGCGCACTTCTTCACATGGCACTTATTACTATGGGATTGCGCTTTCGCACCCTGGGGCCCATTCTAAGCACCAATTCCCGGGAACGGGGCGTGACATAGTGGACAAGGAGAAAGACATAAATAGAAAGTAAAAATGAAGAGGAAAGACACCAAAATGAAGAGGAAAGACACCAAACATGAAGTCCTGTGTATCCATGCACTTGAGCGCATGGGCTCTTCCAAACTTTATAATAAGGGCAACTTTTCCCCTTAAACACCTTTTTTAAAAGGAGAACTCTCTAAGATTTTTTGTGGTATCTTTTTTCAAAGATTTCATAGCCTTCAAAGATGGCAAAGGTTTGCCAACTTTGAACTTCGAAAAGTGAAATAAATGAAATTTAAAGGACCTCTCCTTGAGTATGCTCACCAAAATCTTATGAGGTACTAATATTTTAAAAGAGACATCAAGAACTTTTCAATATCAATTTTAGATTCATTGAAAGTTAGTAGAGTGCTTTGTAATCAGTGCATATTGATAAGATCAAAGAAAATTTATAAAAAGAAAATGATTAGACCAATTATGACCTTTAGAAGCATATCAATGGCTAATTATAAAACATCATATGTAGGAAGTGAGTGTAGATAGAGATGAAAATGTTGGAAAGAGATGTATGGTAGAAATAGGAAAGATAAAATAAGAAATGTGTGTGTTTTGGAGCACTTATAGTAGCAAGTGATAGGTTCAGAGACTCACTTGAAATGGCTTGCAAATGTCCAAAGAAAATTAACAATAACATCATTAAAGAAAAGTTTTTTAAGCACATTGATGGCCCCTCAAGTAAAAAGTATAGGCGGAAGAGGACAAGCATGAAAAGAGTGAGATAGGTTTGAAGAAGCTCAATTCATTTGAGGATTTAATCTATAATAAAACTAGGATGTGAGACGAAATTTCTATAATTGACTCCTAGCACAATTGGGACAAGGCTTTGATGAAGATGATGACCGTAATACATCAAGAGTTGATTCACTTTAACTTTAAATGAACCAATCAATAAATACTTGTATTTTTTTAATTTTTTAATTTTGTAAAGTACTTGTATGTCATTGAGTTTCTTCTATGTTCACAACCTAAATATCCTTACTTCGATGCCAGTGCAATTCTCAACTATGCTTGAACTTTAAAGCATGAGTGCAATTGGAGCTAAGCTTTTTCTGGATAGGGAACACGAATCAATATATATTTGGCACCACATTGTTGATGGAGAATAATATTCATTTTACCCAATAAATAAAATGGTTAATATTTCATTTCTGGGCATCCAATTTTTTTCCAACTAAATTATTTATGGAGAATTTTTAATAAAATGTGATGTTCCATCTAGATGATTTAAGCTAAAAGGCTTGAAAGGCTACTTATTTTGCTTGATTATTAATTTTTCCAATATTTATTCAATTATTATATTGTTCATGAATCTTATAAAAGATTTGAAAGCGAATATTTAGAAAAAAGTGAGCTAGCAATATTTGTATTAGGGTTAGGAAGTTTTAATATGCACCCTTAGATGAGTATTATGCCAAAGCGAGACTTTCAAATGTTATAAATATGGGTTACAGTCCCCTCCCCTTTTACCCTATTCCCTTCATCTCTTCTCGTAATTTCTCTTGTCCCTCTTACCTCATCTCTCTTATCCTTCACATCTCACTATTTCGCAACGAGGCCTCCCATCCTCACATTGTAGTTATTAGCATAAAAGAAGAGGCAACTAGGCACAAATGATTTTATATTGTTTTGATTTTATTTTTGAGTTTTAATTTCATCATTAACATCATCATCATCATCAACAGTGCTTTATTCAAACTAAGTTCGATCTAACTACATAAATTTGTTTCTCTTTGTAATCTATTATTAACTTGGTAGAAGCATATCTTCATCTTCACTTCTTTTTTTTTTTTAGTTTATGTTTCAAATGTGTTTTTTTATTTATTTATAATCATATCATAACTCTAGTATAACTTATTCTCAATCTAACAAAAACTCATATGATTGTGATAAATATCCAATCTCTTTTAGAATATTGTCTTTCATTTATTCGTACTATATTCTTTCATTGTAATGATCTTTATCAATAGTTTGTACCTAAAAGTTTCCTATCCAACAATCTTAATGGATTCTACATCACAAATTTGGGAAGTGTTGATATCATTATTTATAATGAACTGCACAAGATCTCTTTATCAAGAGAGAATTGATGATGAGGGACAATTTTGTAGGAGTTGTCCATGTTAACAACAGGCTCTAGTTTTGGTTGTGCATTAGATCATTTGTTTTGGCTCAGGCTGTAGCTTACCTACATGCAATTTTAGATGGACTTAGGACCATATCTATATCCAATCAACCCAATCCCAAGTTGATTTAGGAAGGGCCTTTTTCTTTAAAACCCCAGCCAAGGAGGCCGGATCCAAGAGATTGACCATGCACATGGGAAAGCAGTGCACTCAAGTGGAGAAAAAGCTCACACATGTAGAAAAAAGTTGGCATACCCAACGTCAGAACCCTAGATAGTCAGGTAAGAACTATTGCTCCTTACCACTTGGGTAAAGAGCCATTATCAAATAGGAAGGTAGTGCACTTTGCAAGAGAAAGGGCACTACTTCAATGAGCCATTGAAAAAGGAATGAGCGCTAGCCAACCAGTTTATTAAACTAAAAGGAAAGAAGCTTCTAGAAGGAATAAGAGCCACTCTTGTAATGCGAAATACACAAGTTTGTATAAGACCAAATCCGTTGAAAAGTAGTAGATTAATAGCTCATTTTTTGAGCCTCCTTTTTTCTCTTCTTGGGACTTTTTAAAAAAAAAATTTTTTTTTTCATCAATTTTTTCTCATGACAAGGAAAAATGGAAAAAAAATTGAAAAAAAAAAATTAAAAAAAAAGCAAGTTTGTTTCATTCTTTCTCTATTACAGTTTTTGAGTTGGGGTCCTTTGTAATTAATGTAGGTTTTTTCATCTTTGAAGCAAAATTTTGCACCTGTTTCTCTAGAGATACTTCGTTGCCTTGCATATCCTACTTCTATCCTCTTCTTCATTTGGTTTATCAACCTAGTTGCTGCATTCTTGGGGAAGAAAATTTTATTGTTCTTTGGTATTTTCTTGAATGTAACAAAATTTCAACCAATAACAAAAAAAAAAAAAGGACACAAGCTATATTTTGTGTATCATTGTATCTAGTTCCCAGAAATGTAAACACCTTAAACCAATAACTTCTTCAAAAAATCTTCCCTAATGATGTAAAAGGAATCCAACAATGACATGTTATAGAATGGAGGCATCTTAGAAGAGCAAGATGACATAGTGCATGAAGAGTGTTACATTGTAATAAGTAAACTATAGGAAGAGAGGAACATGGATATATGTGTAACACAAGAGAACTGCTAAAAACTAGACTTCAAAAGCCTAGAAAAGCCACTCATGATCTTCTACATGGAAAGATGTTTTCTAATGATAATGCAGAGCCAATAGAGGAAGAGGAGGGTGATCATTCTAAGAGTGAATCTATCTACTATAATGATAGCTATGTCCTCAATAACTCCATAGTGACTGAAAAAATTAATCTAATTAACATCAAGAAAAAGTTCATTAGAATAAAAAAAGCAGCCTGAGGTGAATAGTAAAGAGGGATCTGAGGTGGGCTGGTGGTGCCAGTTGACACTTGAGGTGGAGAAAAGGGAGAGTAGAGGTGGGTAGGTGTTGGCTGTCACCTAGGGCGAGGAGAGCAATGGTGGGGAGGGCATGGTCCTAGCCATCACTGAGATGGAGAGCAGAGAGGGATGTATGTGGGTGCTACCAGAGGTGAGGAGGGGAGATGAGAGAGAGAGAGAGAGAGAGGTGGGGAGAGCAAGCGTTAATGGTTGCCTCCGAGCAATAGAGAGAGGTGGGGAGGAGGTAGACTAAAAGGAGTTCTTTTTATTTTTTAACCTTTTGAAACCTCAATATTAAAAAATAGATGGGCATGCACGTGCTGAGTGGACCTTCTCCTTAGCTTGAGCTAAGGACGGGATGTATATATATAATGAGAAATCCTCCAAAACTCCCCATTTCGAAAGGGGAATTTTTGCCCCTCCTGATTTGTCAAATAAGATCATGCCACCTTACCTTTACAACCAAGTCAAATTAAAAGAGAAAAAATAACGATGTTTAAATAGCGGAAGAACAATGCATTAGCCAATAAGAAAAGGGGTGTTTTTATTAAGAAAACATCTAGGGAGTTTTCCAGCATTTCTCTCTCTCTCTCCACCTTGCTACACATAGGGGCCCCCCCTAAAGTCACACTCTCTAAGTTTCAGTCAGATCCAAATTTATTGGACCGATGGATCAATTGTACATCAATCCAAATGTATTAGATTTGTTGGCTTGTGGGCCATGGATGAAGGGGTTAGGGACATGTGATTGGAGCCAAACTTGATATGGGGGGGTGGGGGGGGGGAGGCAGCCTTGCATGGATCTTTTCATCCCCCCTGGTTTGATCTCTTGGTGGTGTCCACAGTGGGCCCTACAGAGGAGTATGTACAGTCCCTCCATGAGAGATGTATGCACAGGAAGGTTCTCCATATATATAGGGAAAACCTTTACTGAGCACCGGTGTTCAAGAAAGGTGAGCACCGTTTGTCAAAACACTAGTATGGCCCAACTTATGATTCATCTAAGTGGGCTGTAAAACAAGTACCCCCTGTGATAGTCAATGATACAAAGTTTAGTACCCATCCAAATGGATTGGACTGTTCGATTGACTTGCCCTCATTTTGGATAGTAAGAACTTATCGATTATTTATTAAGTGCTTAGGATGATGATTTGAGCCTTTATCGCCATAAAAGAGTTGGTGGGGGGGGGGTGGGGAGCGAAGGGAGATCTTTCAATCCTCAACTTCCCCGCCCCCCCCCCCCCCCCGTCCCGGTCCCATCCCAAAGTGGGCCCACTAGAAAGTAGTGGGTGCTCAGCAAAGGAGCTCCCATATGTATATCTGGGATTCTTCATGGGGCCCACTGTGGACCCCATGAAGGGATGGGACTAAGGGGAATGGAAAGACCCATGCTAGTGTTCCAATTGGGTTATGTAAAAACCCATTCATTCAAGGCCCACAAATCCATTTCGTGCGGATTGGAGCACAGTTGATCCTATAGTTTAGTAAAATTGGATATGATTGAAACTTGGGGCATGTGCCTGTCAAGGGTTCCTTTGTGTATTGAAAGGTTTGGATTGTGTGATAGATAGGCTCCACTTATAGAGTTCTCATGAGAAAACGATGAGGGATAAATGCACATGAATATTGTCCATATATCTATAGGGGCCTCTTATCCTCAGCTCAAGTTGAGGATAAGCCCGTCCACTCAAGCTTGTGTGGCCTACTTGGGGATCAACATGGGGATAGGATGGAGGAGATTTGAAGGTGTCCCTGGGGCCCTTCTCTCTGCAAAGGATCAGCCCCATCTATGATATCTATCATCTCCATCTAGGCTTTAAGAGTTTAATGGTGTACAGTCCATTTAGATGGGGTGCAGTCGATCTAACAGTTTAGTCACAGCAGATGGTGTTGACCCAAAAAAAAATCACAAAACATTACAAATGGTGCAATGAAGACATCACAAGAAAATTTTAAGTTCAAGGGCACATAAACCTTAGAGTTATCGAATGCCAGGTCAAGTACTGCATCTAAATGTTTAGAGTTGATGTAACTCATTGTGAAGACTTCAGATAAGCTCAGAGTCTAATAGTTCAAATTTTAGGGTTAGTGAACTTCATATGGTCACTTAACTTAGCAACCATTAAATTCAAAGTTTATTGACTCAAAACCTTGGGGTCAGTGAAAATATTCAAGTTTTTGGATTACCAAAGCAACTAAAAATGACATGGCAACCCCCAAAACATGCTCAAGAATGATGCTTCAAAGTCCCAAAGCATTTGGACTTCATTTCAACTCAAATCAAGCTTCAGTGGCTGTCTCCCAGTTTCCTTAGGGTCACTGTGGAAACTGCCACTTCTACAAGGCAAAACTAGCTAAGACTCACAAGCATGCCTTCAAATACAATAAAAGAGAATCCTTCAAAGTTTCAGAACATTTGGACATCATTTGGACTCAAACCAAATTTAGACAGTTGTCTTTAAAGTTCTCTGAGGTCACCGTAAAAAGTTATATCTTATGAAGACCAAATCAGCTGAAATTCTTGGACAAACCTCAAGTCATATTTAGGAGTGCCTCTACAAAAGTTTAAGTCTATTGAATGTCATTTGGCCAAAATTTAGTTATATGTCAACTTCAAGTCAGTGGCCCTAAACCCTGGGGTCATTGACCAAAGTACTGCTTCCCAGGTGTCAAAGTTGATGAAATTTGGATGAAAAAATTAATTCATGTTCAGAGATGACTTTTCAAATTTTCAAGCCAAGGGGACTTCATCTAACCCTACTTCAACGATATGTCAGCTTAGGGGTTAGTGACCCCCAAACCTTAGGGTCACTGACCAAAGTCCCACTTCTAGGAGGTCAAAGTTGATAAAATTTGGAGTAGAGACTTAGAATGTTCTCAAGATTAGCTTCTCAAAGTTTCAAATTAGTTGGACATCATTTGAGTGGAAAACCAATCATTTGCTTGCATGACAAGGGGACACTGGCTTAGAACAAGCAACTAAGGGGTCACTAATTAAAATCCTACTTCCACAAATCCAAATTACATGAAATATGAAGAAGCCTTTAAAATATTTTTTTACAGCAACTTCTCTAAGTTTTAAGATCATTTGAGGTCATTTGGACACAGAACAACAAAAGCAAGGGCCTAATTTCATAAAAAGTTAAAGGGAGGGTTGACCCACTTCAAGAGGTCAAAACATGATGAAATTTCCATGGAATGCTCAAAATAATTCTAGAAGACATCCTTCCAAGTTTCATGAATTTTGGACATTTTTTGGGCCCTAAACTAATGAAAATGGGTCACATGAGCAAAAAAGACCCCAAATGGGCCTAATGGTCACTGACACCTGTAAAGTGGCCTCTGTCGGTTTTGGGTGGTTTTTTCGCTTTTAACTTCAAATTATAACTTCTCCTAACTCACCCAACTGACTGGGAAGTCTACAAAAGACACACTTAGGCACTTGGGAAGGGTTTTAAGAAAGTTTGTGCAATGTTTCATGAATTCCATGAAGTTCAAAGGCACTACACAAAGATTCTCAAGCACTTGGAATTTTGCAAGCACCCAAACTCCTTCCATCCTACTTCCCCTCACAAACTTGAATTTGGCACTCTTAGTTGTCATTCATGACTCTCAAAACCCAAAAATACAAGTTTTAGCACCTTGGAAGCACTGCAGAAGCAAAGAGGGACGAAAGGGGAGCAAACAGTGGCCAATTTGGCAATTGTCTATTAATGGCCATGAGTCCATGATCACTAACCCCTTTTCTCCATTTTTCTTGGCAAATTTTCCCCATTTCGTGTATATTTCCCAATTTTCCTTAGTTTAGATCACATCTTAGACCAAAAAGAGGACTGCGAATATCTAAAACTTGTAAACTGTCTGCATACTCAAGGTCAGAGCACTAAACTCATTTAAACAAAAGGGACTTTAATGATGATCTATAATTTTATTCTCATTCTTCTATGTGTTTGAATGTATGAATGTTGGACTTGAATGCTTTGTATTCATCATCATTTCACGTGCATCAGAAGTTTGGTGCCATTTGTTGGAACTGCTTGCTCTAATTTGTGATCAAACTACACCAAAAGACATGACAAAGTGCCAAAAACATGAAAAATAATAGAAAATGAGTTGTTTTGAATCAGTGATTGGGAGTAGTTGGTGACTGACGGTTGGTGACCGTTAGTGGCCGGTCACTGCCCTGTTTGGACTTCAATGGGATCTATCTGACTTTGGAAGCACTCTATTCAAGACCTTTGATGTCTATGATGGGTTTTAGAAGAATTCATGGAGAGACTTTGCACCTTGAAGTGCATGACCTCATTAACTTAAATGGAGGAACCTCGTACCTTGATGTGCACACACCAAATCAACACCTTTGTGCTAAATGAAATAGTGTTGATTCGGTTTATGTTATTGGCATAGGATCACTAGTTCATTTATAAGATCTAAGAATATTCATATTAAATCAGTCATAAGATCAATGACATTTGCAGTCATGCATTGCCAGGAGTCTTGCACTGATAGATCCTTTGTGATCATTATGATGTGGTCCAGGCTTGATCTTATGTGCCCTATCTTTTGGTTGGTTCCGAAACTCTCTCTTGCTTATAAGCTTGACTATATAGTCCCAGAATATTGCCAAAATTCTGGTATCTTGGACTGGTCAACATAGCACAATGAGATTAAGTTTATATACTGTCTCTTGCTTATAAGTCTAATAATGGAGTCCCGAAATCCTAAAAAGTTTTGGTAGCTAGGACTAGTAAGCATAGGACAATGAGATTGAGTTTATGCCTATTTTTGACCATTCTAGTTTGTCTAATAAGGAGACCATGTTGGCTCAAAAGGCATTCATAAACCATTTCAATTAATCCAAGAGGGAACCATGTTAGTTAGAGGACTGATATAATCCTCTGGGCTTGCTTTACAGAAAATCTTTAATCATTCATTTTGTTGAAGCCAAGGAGATATTGTTCAAAATCTCCAAGACCCGAGCTAGTCCATTTGCAATAACTCCTAAAAGGGCTAAAACTGACCCTACTACTCCTGCATCAAGGATCTCAATCTTTAGAGGCTCTCTACTCTCATAAGTTCAACTACTTCCTTTAGTTTGAGCTGGTCATTCATGACCCTGAGGCCTATCAAAAAGACTCATGACTTTCTCAGTCCCTGGGCTTCAAAATATGCTCAGAACCTATTTGGGATCTTTACCAAGGTTCCAAAGGAACCTAAGCTCAAGATACAATCAGAAGGTAGAAAAGGCAGCAATCTTCACATCTTCAAGCTTCGCTTAGGGGCAAGAAAGGTTCAACTCACGGATCTGGAGTCAACAGTTCCTAGCAAGCCAAATGCTATTGCTGTCCAGGGCCCAAAGTCAAGATCAACTTGACCCAAACAATGGGCCATCAACAATCAATTGCTTCAAGCATCAGAGGATCTTCAACAGTTCCTTATACACAAGAAGGCCTAAAAGGATGTGTCCAGTCTAGGATGCAACACGTGGTCACCACAGCCATATGCCTCCAAACCAAGCAAGGATGAGAACAAGCCTTGGGCCTCACTTGAAGACAATGCCTTTTATCTTCCACCTCAAAATGAGAGGCGAAAGTTCGACAGAAGGCGTCTACCATCAATCATTGAAACGCCTACTCCGCCATCCTCACCACAGTGTTTGGTG
This sequence comes from Sextonia rubra, assembly GCA_037013555.1. Classification (NCBI taxonomy): domain Eukaryota; kingdom Viridiplantae; phylum Streptophyta; class Magnoliopsida; order Laurales; family Lauraceae; genus Sextonia; species Sextonia rubra. Next base: position 18,780,280 of record JASUAD010000011.1, read on the forward strand.
CATACTGAATAACAGAAGGAAGTTGAGTAGTTGGTCATTAACAATGTGACCAATCTCTCTCAATTTAAAGATACGCTCTAACAAAAGAAGGAGCAAAAGAACCAAAATAAAAGAGATGCTATTGACATCCTCTTGTTTCTTACTTTTGACCCAATGGATTGGGAACGAGTCGTTGGTATTTTTAGGCCAATGGTGGCAGATTCAAAGACCAAACCTTGGTGGCTAGACTAGCTAGTCAAACCAAAAGAAAAGCCTTGGCTCGTTATAGGGAACAAAGTCAGAAGTTGTCCTAACTTATGATCACTCAAAGGTAGGTGTCAAGGAAGATGATCTTGATTTGATCTCTTCTTACATGGTTGGGCTATGTTCTGCTCGTAGAGTCACTTAAAATATTGCTTGGACTTGATCACAAGGGCTTGATTGAAACTTTCATTCCAGTAAAACTTTGAAAGGTTATGTCTATACTAACTTTAAAGATAAACTAATCACAGTCTTCGATACAAAAGACAACTTGTCTACTCCTTAGGCATAGACATTGTCCTATCCTCATCAGTACATTATGTTTATGACTAAGAGAAGTGGAACCAACAACGATGGAGATGAGGATGCTGGTGGTGCTGAAGAGGAAGCTGATGAAAATGAAGATGATAATGTCAGTGATGCTGTAGAGTAACCAGGAGCCAAGATCGACCATATAACTACCAAATTGCAAATTTTAATGGGTAATCTAGGTGGTCTGGTTCAGACTCAAGCAAATCCTCTTTTCGCCAACAGATAAGAACAAAAAATGATTAGGAAGAATGCAACTAAGATTAATATGCTCATGGCTCAAATCAAATCCTTGACAGACACAACGACGATTACGAGTTCTTCTAGTCATCATTTGTCATTTCTGGTTCTTCTTATAGATCCTAAAAAACATATAACCTTCAAGGAGGTTGAAGAAATATTGATGACGTCAAAGGTGGAGACTAGAATGGAAAAGAAAGTATCACACCAAAGTACCCTCCGGAGTTCGATCTTGTTCTGTTTCCACCAGACTATAAGCTTTTTACTTTCTAGCCATACTTGGGGAAGGTGTCAGCTTATCAACACATTGTGCATTTCAAATCACTTCTTAGACTATTTCATTCTAAAAGAGAAGGTCAATGAGATGTTGAAGAATAGTGCAACCACTTTTGACTGAAAATATGATGCTGTTCTTGTTAACATGATCTCTTTCAAACAGTTTGCACCTATTACAGTACCTTCTCCACCAAAACCAATGATGGTCGAGTTCTGTGTTGTCAATGCAAAACATAATGAATAAGGTTTGATAACAAACAAGAACTCTTCAGGAGAAGAAAAATGGGTCCATCCAAACTTAGTGAATGATAAAGGCTGGGAAAAGGTTAAGACCAAACCCACATCCTCATAAAGAAATAAGGCTAAAAGGCATCTTAAGAACTTGCAAAAAGCTACCCAGAGTCGCTTGATAAAACAACGAAAAGAAAAATAAAGAAGATAGAAAAGATGACAGAAGTTTCCATTTCAAAAGAACTTTCTAAGTTAGTTAAAGGTCATTTCACTTTGGTTGATTTCGTCATTCCAATTCTAAAAGATGAGGAAGAACCACAGATATCTATTTGTAGCAGGATATCATGGGATGGTACACCTCCCAATTCAAATAATGAGGAAGACTTTCAGACTTTTCAGACTTCGACGATGATCAGTAGGTTTATAATTACTTCACTGAATACCCTTTTGATGAGGATGAGTGTTTTGAATAAACTTTCGATCTTGAAATGGATACTCTTAGCATCAAACATGGTCTTAACACACTATCATTGGCATTTTATGATCTTCATAGATAGAGTGCATTGGTCGAGTGATCCTTTTCCTTTTTCATTACCTTCAGAGATTCACCTGGATCCTTTGCCTTTGGTTGAATCTGATTGGAAACAACAACAACAGGCATCATCTTTTGGTTCCCAAGTAATGACCTCTATACCAAATGGTTCTCTTAAACCAAGTGTCGAGCTAATTTTTTCAAAGCTGAGCCCTAAACTGAGCACTCAACTCATTGTCCTTAAAGAAAATGGTGAGCTTGATTCACGAGAGCAACATAATGAACTCAACATTAGCAGTCCTACTATACCACAAGAAGTATTCCAAGTTCAAGATAATCTGTTTGATTCATAAGCAGAAATGCCACTAGCACTTGCCTTGGTAGTCATTAGCACCTCCTTTGATGAATTTTCAACATCGCAAGTAGTTCTTGATAATACCAATCATGAGGCAGGCTTGGAAGAAGTTAGTCAGCTCTTTGCTGAACCTGAAGAAGTCAATGTCGTAAGAAGAGACACTTGTCAAGAGGTTGACCAAAACAACATAGTCAACGCTTTGGTCGCAACTTTAAGGTCAACTATGATAGACTTCCTTCTTCTTATGCAAACACTTTGGGCAACAATCTAAATGTCAATGTAACTTCTTTAAAAGCAATGATAATGAAAGGTCATCAGAGTAGTTCACATAGGATGTTATTAAACACCTCAAGCACATATCTGCTCGACTTCACATTTTTTATCTTTAGTGGATGTCTGAGGAGACTTGTGACAATTTCATACGAGCTCTATCAGCTTTAAATGCCAACAATCAAACTCATGTGGCACAAATACACTAGATAGAGAAGAATTTTCTCTAAAAGGCCTTAGATCAATGTATTGAATGTCTTTCCATTCACAGTGCTTCCCAGGCCACCATCTTCTTCGCAAAAGATGATCTTCTCTTAGGCGACATGAAGCACAAGAGGTTGTTAATTCCTAGCCTACCTCAAGGACATACCTATTTAAAAAGTTTAGGTTGATCTAGGATCAGCCCTAAATCTCATCACGATTATAACTCTTCAGGAACTTTGCATCTGGGTGAGCAAGCTCTCTACTACCATGACTTCAATCCAAGGCTATGATGGAGAAGTTCAGGACCTAATTGGCAAGACTTGGATTCAATTCTAGCGGGGTGATCTAACTTCAGAAGCCACTTCTTGACCCATAAAAATCTTCAAATATTGCAGTGAAGACATTACAAGCAAATTCCAAGCCAAGGGCACATAAACCCTAGGATTATAGAATGCCAGGTCAAGTACTACATCCAGATGAGCAAAATTGATCTAACTCATTCAGAAGATTTTAGATGAGCTTAAGGTGTAGCAGTTCGAATTTTAGAATTAGTGGATTTTATTTGGTCACTTAATTCACCAAGCATTAGACTCAAGGTTCACTCGCTTAAAACCTAGCTGTCACCAAACACATTCAAGCTTTTGGGTTACCAAAGTGGTGAAAAATCATATGGTAACTCCAAAACATTCTTAGAAATGATGCTTTTTCAATGCATGAGTACTTCATTTCAACTCAAAATCAAGCTTCATTGGCTGTTTGCCATCTCTTTGGAGTCACCATGGTAATTGATACTTATACATGACAAAACCAGTTGAAACTTCTGGAGGAAGCTCAAACTATATTCAAGAGTGACTCTATAGAATTTCAAGTCAATTAGATGTCATTTGACCCAAAGTCAACAAAATTCTCAACTTTGGGTTAGTGACCCCCAAGCCATGGGGTCACTGACCAAAGTGCTGCTTCCAAGTGACCAAAGTTGATGAAATTCAGACACAAAGCCCAAGTTATGTTCAGAAGTGGTTTTGAAAAATTTTTAAGCCAAGAAGAGTTTGTCTGACCCTACTTCAACTATATGTAAGCCATGAGTCTGTGACCTCTAAGTCATGGGATCACTGCCTAAGAATCCTACTTCTAACAGGCCAAAGTTGATGGAATTTGGATTAGAGACTCAAAATAAGCTCAAAATCAACTCCACAAAGTTTCAAGTCAATTGAACATCATTCGGGAAGAAAACAACCTACCACTTACAAAGCAAGAGGACATTGACTTAGAAAATGCAAGTAAGTCATTGGTCAAAATTCTACTTAAACAAGTCCAAACCACATGAGATTTGGATAGATACTTCAAGATGATCTTAAGATCAATCCATCCCAATTTCAAATCAATCCAAGGTCAGTTGGGCCTTAGACAGCTGAAATAAGGGCCCATTTTTATGAAAAGTCAAAGTGAGGATTGACCAGCTTCAGAAGGTCAAAATAGTCTGAAATTTTTATGACACACTCAAAATAGTGTTAGAAAGAATCCCTCCAAGTTTCATGAAGATGGACAACGTTTGGACTCAAAACAGATGAAAATGGGTCATATACGCAAAAATCCTCGAAATTGGGCATGTCTGTGACCGCGGCCATGGTCACAAGCACCTTTGAAGTGATTCCCGGAAGTTTTCAGCAGTTTTCTCCACTTTATTTCAAACTAAAACTTTGCTTAACTCCCCCAATTACCTCTAAAGTACATAAAAGGCAAGTTTTGGCACTTGGGAAAGGGTTCGAAGCAAGTTCAAGCAAGTTCCAAGAGGACTGAATCAAGACTCAAAGAGTTTCAATGACAATCACAAGTCTTCTCAAGCCCTACAAGTATTCAAGTTCACTCATCTTCTCTTTCTCACTAACTTATGGTGAGAAATATTTTAGAGGATGAGAAGAGATATGCTTATCATTTAAGAAAGATGAGTGTCAAGGCCATCGAACATATTAAAGGATGAAACCGCATTCCTTTGGTTTTCTCACTTGGAAGGGCTTTAGGCCATTTTCGAAGTTGTGAACAAGTGTCTTTAGGCTTCATTTTATTCCTTGAGAATCATAAGATCAGAATGACACAACTTTGGCTTCAGTTTACTTATAGAAAGCACCTTTTCTGGATTTGTACAAAAACAATCCGTAACTAAAAAGTGATGATTACCAAAAGTTGTAGTCAATTCTATAGCCAAATCAAGCACCCTTGGCTGTCATTTAACACTTGAAAAGTTGAAAAGCACATGTTCTAGTACTATGAAGGCTTTACAAAAATGAAATGGAGCAAAAACGTGGACCAAATAGTGGCCATTTCAGCCATTATCTGTCAGTGATAGTGGGCCATGGTCACTCCTTCCCTATATTCTTTTTTTTTTCTAAATTTTGGTCCCTTTTTTATGTATTTTCTTATAGATTTTTAGTTTGGATCACACCTGAGACTAGAGGGAGTAGTTTCAATTAAAAAAAAACTTGTAAACAACCTGCTCCCCCAAGGTCAGAGCGTTGAACCCATGTAAACAAAGGGAATTTAATGATGAATAATAATTATTCTTCCATTCTCCTTTACACTTGAAAAGTGTGAATGTTGGACTTGAATTCATTACATCTCACATCACTTTCGAGTGTGATCGGAAGTTTAGCACCTTATGTGGGAAAGCGATTGCTCTAATTTGTGATTAAACTTGGCCAAAAGATATGAAAAAGTGCCAAAAAACATGAAAAGTGCTGAAATGTGCTGCTATAAGCTAGTGACCACAGGGAACTATGTAAAATAGCTTGTACCATAGAACAATATGCAAAAATTGCTGTGACCATAGGGGGTAATGCAAAATAGTTAGTGATCGTGGGTCTGCCGTCATTGACCTATTTTGACTCCGGTTTTACTTCTTTGACTCTGAAGACACCCTATTCGAGACCTTTGATGTCTACAATGAGTTTGAAAGCATTTATGGAGGAATTTTGCACCTTGAAGTGCATCCTTTTGTCACTTAAATGGAGGAATTTTACACCTTGAAGTGCATCTTTTGTCACCTAAATGGAGGAACTTTGCACCTTGAAGTGCATGAACCAAGTTAACACACTTTTATGAAATGAAAGAGTGATGATTCAGTCCAAAAGGCTTTACGTTACTGGTTGTATGATAACTAGTTCATTTATGAGACCTATACAAATGTTTATATCAAATCAGTCATACAAAACAATGACATTGTAGTCATGCATTGTTCAGAGTCTTGGACTGATGGATCCCGTTTGATTATTATGGTAGTGATGTAGGCTTAATCCTGTGGACCTTATCCCTTTGATTGGATCGAACCTTCTCTTGCTTATGAGTCTGGCTAAGATAGCCTTGAAATGCTACCAAAATTTTGGTAGCCAGGTCTAGTTAGTATAGCATGCTTCTAAGTCTCACTACATAGTCCCGAAATGCTACAGAAATTGTAATAGCTAGGACTAGTTAGCACAGAATAATGAGATTGGTTCATGCTTATTTCTGACCATTCTAGTTCATCCAATAAGCAAACCATGTTGGCTCAAAAGGCATTCATAAACCATTCCAGCTAGCCTAAGAGGTAGCATGTTGGTGATAAAATTGATACAGTCCTTTGGGCTTTCTGTTTTGCTAAAAATGCCATGGGTTCTTTAATCATCACCTTCAATGAAGCCAAGGAGAGGCTTTTCAAAATCTCCATTACTAAGAACAATCAATCTGCAAGAACACCAAAGCGGGCTCGAACGGACCCTATTACTCTAGCCACAAAAGTCTCAATTTTCCAAAGGCCTTCTACTCCTATAGGCTCCATAATTTCTTCTGATCTTGATCTGAATATGTCATTAGTGAACCCTAAATCCATTAAGAAGACCAAGATCTCAAAACCTAGTTCTAAATATGCCCAAAATCCATTTGGGATTTCCACCAGAGTTTAGGAGGAACCTAAATTCAAGATGCAAAGGCAATAACCTTCATATCATCAACCATCATCTAGGGGCAAAATAGGTCCGATTCATGGATTACAAGCCAAAGGTAGTTCGCAAGCCACATCTCATGGCTGCCTAGGGCTCAAAACCATCATCTACTAGGCCCAAGCAACAGTTCGTTAACAATTAAGCACCAGAGGACCTTTGGTAGTTCCCAACTTGTAAGAAAGCTCAGAAAGATGCATCCATTCAAGGATACAATACATTGTTAACACAGCCATGCACCTCAAGATTTGACAAGGCTAAGGACAAACTCCTGGCCTCACTTGAAAAAAATACCTTTTACCTTTTAACTCAGAAGGAGGGCAAATGTTTGGTAGGAGGCGTCTACTCTCTATCATTATAGCACCTGCCTAGCCATCTTCACCTTAACATCTATCACATGCTGTTGAATACCATAAGAAGGCTAAGCGATTGGTTATCAACAATTCGACCTATCTTGCTCATTTCAAATATTAACTCCATCAAAATAAGAAGCAAAAGAAAAAAACACGAGATGTGTTATTGACATCCTCTCATTTCCCACTTCAAATTCAATGGATTAAGAACGAGTTGCTGGCACTTCTATGTCACTAGTCACTGGGTTTAAAGATCAAAACTTGGTAACCAGGCTAGCTAATCAAATCAAGAAGAAAGCTTTGGTTAGCTACAAGGATCAAGCCTAGAAGCTGTCGTGGTGCAAGATCACTAAACAATGGTTAATTAGAGAAGATGATCTTGACTTCACCTTGTCTTGTACGGTTGGGCTAGGCTTAACTCGGAGAGTCACCTGGAGTCTGGCTCAGACTCAATCACAAGAGTTTGATTTAAACTCTCATTCAAGCAAGACTTCTGAAGGTCATGTTGAAATAGACTCTGACGAGCATCCCATCATTATCTTGGACACAGAAGATAGTTAGTCCACACCTCAAACATTGACATTATCTTACCCCCGTCAGTACACCGTGTTTATGGCTAAGGGGATGGAACTAACAAGGATGGAAATGACGATGCTAATGGAAGTAAAGATGCCGGCGAAGAAGATGCTGGTGAAAATCAAGATGATGTCAATGATGTTATTAAACAATAAGGAGCTAAGATTGACCACTTGACTGCCCAATTGAAAATCTTAACAGATAAGCTAGGTGGCCCCACTGAAGCTCAAGTAAATCCTCTATTCATTGACATAAGAGAACAGGTAATGATCAGGAGGAATATAACTAAAATCGACTTGCTCATGGTTCAAATCAAATCCTTGACAAATGAGGTGATAGCTGCATGTTTGTTTGGCGATTATTCTTCAATTCTTGGTCTTCACATAGATCCTGAAAAGCATGTAACCTTCAAGGAGGTTGAAGAAATATTAACAAAATCAAAAGTGGAGACCAAGATGAAAAAAAAGGGTATCACACCAAAACACCCTCTAGATTTTGATTTTGTTCCATTTCCATTTGATTTTAAGCTTCCAACTTTCCAGTTATACATCAGGAAGGGATCAGCTTATCAACATCTTGTGCATTTCAAATCACTTCTTGGAAGCTTACCAGAATTGGATGCACTAAAGATAAGGTTGTTGTCAATACATTGAAAAGAGTTGGCTTTGATTGGTACAAGCAGTTACCTAAACTCACTTTCATGACTTGGTCCATAACGGAAGAGAAGTTTTTACTACACTTTTAGGAGGAGGAACAAATAGTCACCTTCGCCATGCTCAGTAGTACAAGGTAGGGAGATAATGAAACTGCATAATCCTTTATCAACAGATAGAGAGCATTATCCTATAGGTGCTTGGAGAACCCATCTTAAAGGGTAACCATCGAAATGTGCAAGACCAATTTGAGACCAGAGATCAAGGATATAATACTTAGTCACAAAACTAAGTCTATGGCCCGATTAGTTGAGGTTGCCACTGACGTAGAACTGACCCTCAAAGAGATCAGTTAAAAGAACGTAAGTTCTCGAAAAACAGAGCCATCTTCATCTTCTGCTCTAAAATCAAGGAAGAAACAGGAGGTCTTCAATGTGCAAACCTTTAAACTCCTCAGAAGCCTAAAAATACAGAGAATGAACGAACCAAGAAAGAGGAATATGTGAAAAGGAAGAAGGCTAAGTATCCTTTTGATGGAGATATTAAAGTGATCTTCCAATTATTGATGGATAATAATAAGATTGAACTTCCACTAATGAAGAAACTTAAATAAGCAGGTCGCATCAATGACCCGAACAACTGTGCATACCACCAGATGATGTCACATCCCCTCAAAGATTGCTTCATTCTGAAAGAGAAGTTCAAGGAGATGTGAAAAATTGGAGTGATAACCTTTGATCGGAAGTATGATCCTGCTTCGGTCAACATGATCTCTTATGGATAATTTGCACTTGTAGCAGTATATTCTCCACCAAAGCTGATGATGGTTAAATTTTGTGTTGTCAGTGCGGTACATGATGAACACAGTTTGATACCGGTATAAACCTCTTCTAGAGAGTAAATGTGGGTCTACCATGACTTAGTGAATGACAAAGGTTGGGGAAAGGCTAAAACCAAACCCACATCTGCAGAAAGGAGGAAGGTCAAAAGACAACTTAAGAACCTTCAAAGAACTGCTTAGAATCGCTTGGTCAAATAAGAAAAACAAGCTAAAAAGAAAACAGAAGAGGTGGTCAAGACTTCTATTCCAGAAGAACCTTCCAAGCCGGTTAGAGGTCATTTTACTTTGGCTAACTTCATTATTCCAATTCCAAAAGATGAGAAAGAATCATCAACAGTTGCAGCAGGATATCATGGGATGGCACACCTCCTAATTCGGATGATGAGGAAAAATGGTTAGATTACTCTGATTTCAAAGATGATTAGTGGATTGATGACTACTTCGTTGATGAATACCCTTCTAATGAGGATGAGAGTTTTGAACAAACTTTCAATCTTGAAATAGGTACTCTTAATATTAAACATGGTCTCAACACATTATCGATAGCTATCTACAATCTGCATAGACTAAGTGCAAGTGGTTGGTCGAATGATCCTCCTTCTTTTCCACTACCTCTAGAAGTTCATTTGGATCCTTTTCCATTTGTCAAATCTGTTGAAACGCAACAACAACAAGCATTTTCTTCTAGTTCATAAGCAATAACCTTTATGCCAAATACTTCTCCTGAACCAAGTGTTGGGCTAACTTCTTGGAAGCCAGACTCTGAACTAGGCACTCTGTTTACTATTCCCAAAGCAAATGGTGAGCTTGAGTCACAAGAAAAGCACAATGAACGCAGCATTAGCAGCCCTGCTGTACCTCAAGAATTCTTCCAAGTTCAGGATAACTTTTTTGATTTGGAGGAAGAAATGCCAATGGCACTTGCTTTGGTAGTCATCAACGCTTTTGTTAATGAAGTTCCAACATCTCATGCCACTTTTGATAATGCAAATCAAGAGGCTGGCTTAAAAGAAGTAACTAGCTCTTTGCTGAACCCAAAGAAGTCAATGCCATAAAAAGAAGTCAAGCACTCGTTCCGGTTGCAACTATAGAGTTAACTATGACAGACCTTCTTTTTCTTCTTATGGAAACATTTCGGGGAATAATACAAATGTAAATGTAAATGTAACTTCTTCAGATTTTATTGCTAATGAAAGGCCATCAGAGCCATTCACTTATGATGTTATTGAACACCTTAAGCACATACCTACATGGCTTCATATTTTTTATCTTATCAAGATGTCTGAGGAGACTTGTAACAACTTCATATCAGCTCTACAAGCTTGAAATACAAACAATCTAACTCATGTGTTGCATGTTTATCAGATAGAGAAGAATTATCTAAAAGCAAAGTCTAAGGCCACCATTTCAATTCACAATGCTTCCAAGGCCACCATTTCATTCGCTAAAGATGATCTCCTCTTAGGTGACATGAAACACACAAGGCCACTTTATTTCATAGCTACATCAAGAACATACCTATTCAAAAAGTTCAAGTTGACTCAGGATCAGCTATGAATCTCATCATAATCACAGCTCTTCAGGAACTTGGCATCCAGGTGAGCAAGCTATTTGCTATAAAACTTTGATCCAAGGTTATGATGGAAAAGTCTAGGACTCGATTAGCAAAATCCGCATTTGGTTCCAACTAGGTGATTTGACTTAAGAAGCCACTTTGCATGTGGTAAAGATGTGTGCTTGCTATAACACCCTCTTGGGAAGGCGATGGCTTCATGATTACTCTATAGTACCTTTTACTCTTCATCAATGCCTCAAATTCATTGATAATGAAGCTAAGGGACATCGAGTCTTTACAGATGAAAAGCCATTCAAAGGCAAGGAAGTCTACTTCATTGATGCAATCATGTATCAGGAAAGAATTGTAAAGTCTAAACCAGATGCAAACAGCTCTCCTATGGATGATAATCCTACAGACCTTTCACTATCTCAATAGAAACCAAAAAAACTTATCCAGGATTCTGTACAAGACCTAAGCTTGCCAAGAAGTTAAAGTCTACAAAGAAGCCATTAGTCATATCTATGGATACCAAAACTCCTTTGATGATCAAGGTCAGATCTAAAATCAAACAATCAAGTCAACCTTTGGTCATATCCACAAAATTGTCATGGACGAAACAAATGGGCATTGTTATTCATACAAGCACAAAATGTAGTCCGATTATGTATTGCGCTTGCTCAGAATTCAACAAAGTCATTGAGGAATGGCAAACTATCTATTGCAAGACAACAAAGTCTCTTTTACCCAGCAAATGTAATTTCCTTAGTTGGTGATGTAAACTCTAATCAAGAAAGTAATGATGTACCTCCCCCAGTCAGGGGGAGGTCACCAATGAGGCTTGATTCTGTTGTTACTTTTAGTCAACTCATGCTAACATCACAACATAGGGGTTAGCCATCTTACAGATATATTAATAGATGCCTTCATTTGGCTGAAAGATGTGAGAATCCGCCACACTACTCGGCATGAATTCATCTATATTCGATAGGCCTACGGCCAACCCTTCGTAACTTGACAATGGCAATGGAGTTTCAAATCTTCAATGAGATGTCTTGAACTATTTCATCCTTTGAAGTGGTACTCTATCATTTACGTGGAAGCTCTAGATGGATGCACCCGGTGCATGTTATCTCAGTGGTCAGAGATTCAGATTTTGAGTCAAATTCTGAAGATACTGAAAAGATGGACACCTCCGTGTACTTTATTACGGATTGGGATCCTCCATTCTTGTTGTGGCCTACTCCATCAAAAATTTATGATTTCGGAGGTTCTTGCTTCTTCGTTCATCCATCCAAGCAATATAATTATTCGATAGTTTTCCATCGAGCCGAAGATGCTTTTTCTTCATATTCTATTGACAAGATCACCAATGATGCGAGAATAAGACTTGACATCCACTACAACAAAAAGCACTTTTGCCTATGTAGAAAATTTGTAGGCAAAGGGCTAAATGAGTAGGTAAAACCCTTTGCCTACTCAAAGATATGCGTGGGCAAATCGTAGCTAAAGGGTTGTGGGGAAAGGTTTTTGCCTGCACACAAAATGGTACGCGGGCAAAAGTTCAGTTTTTGGCTACGCCGCCATCTGTCGCCAAATACCATCGCCAAACATTATTGCGTAGGCAAAATAGATTGTTGGTAAGGTAAGTGTGGTGCTTTTGGCTACGCAAATATTCATAGCCAAAAGTTGTATTTTCGCCTATGCCATGCTTTGCGTAGGCAAAAGTATAACATTTTAGCTACGAAGCTTTGCGTCGGCAAATGTACAACATTTGGCTACGAATCTTTGCGTAACCAAAGTCAAATATAATTATTTCTAATTTTAATAAGCACTTTTGCCCACAAAAATGTCATAGGCAAAAGTAAAAAATTAAAATTTTTTATTATAAATAAAACTTTTGCCAACGCAATACGCATAGGCAAAACCTTTGTTTAGTTTTTACCCACGTATATTGCATAGCCAAAAGAAATATTAAAATTTTTTTATTTTATTTTTTATTTTTTCTAGTAACCTGTTTATACCAATGTCATCCAAACTAATTCAATAAACATACAAATAAATTAATATCCAACCGATTACAAATCCCAAATAAAAAAGTATACAAAATATCCAATACATATCCATCCAAATAAGCCTAAAATATACTCAAATATCCAATATCAAGAAGATAATGTTCAACAAGTTCAAATGCTTGTGACAAAGGAGAAACAAGAGAACAGGCCATCTAGCTGTCAAACTGACGCACCAGAGAGTGGCCTTGAGTTCTGTAGTACTCAAGCAATTTCCAAGGGCTCAACAAGGAGCTTGTAAAATTGAGATGCATTCACCCACTTAGACCGCTTATGGAAATCGTCCGGGAGCTGGTTCGTCTGGATCATGTAGATGACATCATCCCAGAAAAGAGCAAGCTTCTTGCGGTTGATGTTGACTTGGAATTCTCTCTTAGAAGATCTCTTCAGTTGGAAGGAATCATAGTGACCCAAGTAATCGTCGCAGGCTGCCTTGTACCACTCAATTTGTGCTCTACAAGGTGTGACTTCGGAGAGACGGATTACTAGATTAGCGCTATTGAGATTTGGCCTACGACCCAACTGCCCTGCCATCATCAGGCAGGCTCCGGTCACTCCTGCTGTTGGGTCCTATTAATTGTATTTCAAAGGAAAAGAACATCCAGTAAGAGAACTGATCCTTTCATATTACAAAAAATGCGTATTAACATTGCTGCATCCTTTTTTTTTTTTAGAGAGATAGAAGTGTAAGAAACCGAATGTTACCTGTCTTTGCATTCCTAAGGCCTCCAATGCCATAGAAATTCAAGCTTCGTAACTAGAACTTTGAACTCCTTGCTTGAGGCTTCTCCTCTTCAAGAATTGGTTGGATATTCTGGGGACAAAGTCTCCATACACAAGGTGCTCTTCAATGCTCAAATTTACAGAACATGACATCAGAGTCAAGTGTAGCAATCGAATAACAGCAGTTGAGTTGTCATTGCAAACAGCGCCTTCCCTGGAACAAAAGAGGTAGCTCCCAAATGGCTTATATGAACTCTGACAGATTGAGTCTTCCTGCTCTATTGCTGTTGCTGCTGTATGAATCGAAAAAAAAAGACAGAATTCAGCAATCTCCTTATCTGTTAAGCCGATCATTGGTTTTTGAAACTGCTGAGGAAATCTCATGCAAAAGTGCTAGTACTCTAACAAACGGCCTAGTTGTACAAAAATGGAACAAAGAGGAGAGAAGAGGAGCCTTGGCATGATATCATGTTTGGAAACAATATGGCAAAACCTGCTCCCCAATTTCTCACGTAGAATGACTCTTGAGAGGGCCTCGTTGCCAACCAGTGGGGACCTAAAGGTGATGCAGATGAGCAAGCAGGTGGAAGAGAGAGATGGGAAAGAACAGAGCAACCAAAGTGTGTGAGAGACGCGATTACTCCCCCAATTGAGTGGCCTGTAAAAACTACAGCCTTATTGTTGTTCACAGTTGATAAAATCTGTAGCCATGCCAAATTAACCAAACCATCAGTTATTGAAATAAGACTATCAATAGGAAAAACATGTCCAACTGAAAAATAAAAAACAAAAGTAACTTGCTCAAATAGGGAATGATTTTAAGATTCCAATTCACATCTTTTAAGATCTTCAATGTGTAATATCTGTCTTCTACCAGAACTCCATTTTGAACTGAAAAGAAAATCATCCTTTCCAGAAAAGAGTAACATGCTTGAGGTAGGAGCAAATCTCTGTCCTGTTTCATTTCAGTACAGAGCAGACTTGATTGTTTCCTAAAGAAGAGGAAAATTGAATACAAGTCGCCAAATTCTTAAACCATCTCATGTAGTTGGAAATACTAATGAGATTACTTCACAGATGACTTTAAAGCATCTTTTAATTAATTGATTGCATTGTCAAATGTTTAGAAGAATTAATTCAGTAAAAACACATATTTACTATGTTCATCAAGAATACAATGGCAAGAGGCTAATGTAAATTGGGAGAATCAAACGCATTACCCAGTCTTCACATAACACAACATTTTACTTGCTACCTCGAAACTCGCATGAATTGAATTTGCAAATTAGGCAAAACATCAAAGCAGCCTAAGAAGACTAAACTATACCTAAGAAGACTATAATAAAAACATGTTATACAATTCAAATGGCCTTCATAATTGAATTGAAGTACATGAAGTTTGATGGCAAACTAAATTCATTGAACTTGACTCCCTATACACCTGCCTGCAAGTTAATTAAGCCTGATATAGAAGAATGAAAACTATGGTCGAGGAAGTGCCTGAACACAGTTCTTTCCAATGATTATTAATTTCAAATGGGTGATACTGAAATCCCAAATTTTTGATTATACTGAAATGGCATATACCCAATTACCTATCCTCTGATTGCTCGATATAGGCAATCGAACCAAATAGTCTGAACAACATAGATTCCCTACTTGGGTTGGTAGCAAATTGGATTCATAGGAAACAAAAAGGCCCTGTGAGATGATAATATCAGAACCATGAAAGAAGCTATTTGCATGAATATGATTGGAAAGGATGTTTAAGTCTCTAGTTTTGGGAAATGACATGTTCTCTCTATATCTCACTTGATGACTCCGCAAGCCTTTAATTTTCCAACATTCAATCCTTAGAAATACAGTTGAATTCAACAGTATCTAAGACTAAATGCAAACAACATCAAGAATCACAAGAAAAAATGGCCCAAAAGATGGGGGCATTGGGCCTTTTTCCATCTGGGTTCCTGGATCTGAGGGAGCCCATTACAACCTTTAGAAATTGTGAGCATCCTTCTTTTTCAGACAATCAATGATTTCTGATTAGCAGTAAAAATCAGCAACAATAGAAAGGGTCTTCTCCTCTCTTCTCCTCTTTTATAACAAACCAATGAGCAAAAGATCTACATAAAAACAAAATTGTATGGATGAATTGATTGGCTTACCAGTGGGTTGGACCGAAGAGAGACCTTAGCAGAGTCCAGAGTAATTTTCCACCTCTCTCTTCCTCTCTTTTTGGATTTTTTTAGGCTTTGGATGAAGGGAAAGTATGACTCGTGTAAAGGAAAGAGAGAAATAATAAAAACCAAACACCAAATGCTACAAGTAGCCTTCTGTATCTGTGGCCAATCATGAGCACAAGTCCAGATTCTCGTTTCTCTTCACTTCTCCAGTATCGTGCATGTGTGGTCTATTGTCTCTCGGACCACGGTGATGCTGCCGCCGATCCACGCTTTTCTCCCCTTTTTCTCTAGCGAACAAGAAGGCTTCTCGAAATCGGCAGAGATCTTGATCCTCATATGTCTTCTTCTTAGGGATTGGTAGGTCTGATCTTCACAGGTCTTTTTCTCAGAGATCGGTAGAGTTTAGAGGGTTTTTATCAGGTTTTTAGTGAAAGAGGCGCCAAAGGGGTTTTTCTCGAGCGGAGAACGAGAGTTGAAGCCCTGTTTGTTTGTCGGGTATTATATTTTAGGTCTTCTTCTTAAAGATTGGAAAGCCAGATTCTCACAGATTTTTTTTTTAGGTATTGTTTTTTTTATAACTATGGGGAATTTTTGGATCCCAATGGGGAACCCTATGGACTCTATGTGGGTCCGCCCCCTAATAGGCGCTCGAATTGATTTTAATCCTATAGGAGTTAGGTCCACTGTCATATTGGTCATTTATAAAAATATAAATAAAATGGTAATAAAAATTTTAAGTATTTTAACGATAATTGTGGGCACATTGATAATTAAAAATAGATTAAAAAAATCTAAAATGAGAATATGAGCATAGGTAACTAAAATGGGTCTTTGTCAATATACATAGTGCGTTAACAATTAAAATTGGTTTTCGCCAATGCATGCAGTGCGTTTGCAATATTTAGGGTGTCTTTCTCAACACACATAGGTGTGCTGCAAATAAGTCAAGCGATTGCCAACATTTTACCCAGTCTTCACATAACGCAACATTTTATATCTAGGATTGCTAACGGGTTGATTCCGATTTGAGTCCATGGTGGACCCAGAACTATTACTATTAATGAGAAGATAAACCCAGACTTAAAATTGGAATCGGTTCAAAACTAGTTTCTTGCTTTGAACTGGAACCGTTAATGAAATAGAAATAGAATTGGAACTGGTTTTGTGTATGGGGTGGGTTTGGGCTTGGGTCTGAGTCTATGTAAAGAATGTTTTAGAGAAAAACTAATTTTTAAGAAAAATTTTCAAAAAATGAGATAATATGTTAGGTCTTGGGTCCATCGGCCAGAATCCAAGGGGAACTAGATTCGGAACCATTTAGGTTTGAGATCCAAAAATAGGATCAAGGCCGATGTCTATTTACTTATTGGGACCTAAATAATGATCCAAACCTAATTAGTACTAGATCAAAACCTCCAGGTAATTGGAGAATTGCTTTGCTTTGTTTTTTTTTTTTTTTTTTTTTTTGTTAAGCTCTAGCTGAATGGATTCACTTACAGAAAATCACTAGCCCTTGGCCCATTTACTTACTGGGACCTAAATAATGAACCACCCAATTACTAACAAATCAGAACCTCCAGGTAACTGGAGAATCACTTTGCTTTGGTGTGTTTTTTTTTTTCTACTTAGCTTGATCACTTGAGATTGATCACTTGAGAAAATCAGAGAAGGGATTCACTTGAAGCTTCCACAACTAGGGCTGCCAAAGGATGTGAAAAGGGGAAAAAGGGCAAAAGCGCACGAATGAGAGGCGAAAATGGAAATAGTTTCAATAGTGATTAGAAGTAAAAGAAAAAAAACCACAGACTATGCTTGGCTTGAATAGTGCAGTGCAAAAAGAATTAAAAAAATTTATTAACAAAGATAAACTATTGGAAACAAAAATATTTGGATTTGCCTATAGAAAACCATGCATGGTTGAAAGTTTTGGCCTTTTCCTACGCAAATATATACGTGGCCAAAGGTTTTTCCCTTTGCCTACAAATACTACGTCTCTAAAGGATATTGCCTATAGAAAACTATGCGCGGCAAAAAGTCTTGGCCTTTCCCTATGCAAATATATGTGTGGCCAAAGGTTTTTCATTTTTACCTACAAAATATAATGTCGCCAAAGGATATTGCCTATGGAAAATAAAGCGTGGCTAAAAGTCTTTGCCTTTTCCTACACAAATATATACGTGGCCAAAGGTTTTTCTCTTTGCCTACAAAATATAGCGTCGCCAAAGGATATTTCCCATAGAAAACCATGCATTGCCAAAAGTTTTGGCCTTTCCCTACACAAATATATGCATGGCCAAAGGTTTTTCTTTTTACCCACAAAATACGGCGTTGCCAAAAGATATTGCCCACGAAAACCATTTGTAGCCAAAAGTCTTGTCCTTTCCCGACCACTTTTGCCCACCCAAATATCTTGTGTCACCAAAAGCAGAACAAAATTGTGACTTTTGCCGACGTAGGTTCATTTGTGTGGGCAAAAGATAACTTTTAGCCACGCAAAATGGGCCAGTGTGGGCAAAGCCGTAGCCAATAATGCATTTTGTTATAGTGATCTACAGTCCTGTGGTCTGCAATATGATGAAGAACATGGGTATAATCTCAAAAGGTCCATAGGCCTTGGGATGAGTGCAAATGGGGTTTAGGTCCCTTTTGATGTCTTCACTCCAGAAATGAAAAAAGATCTCTAAAAAGGATAAAGAATTGAACAGCCACGACATTGCATAGGATATGTTCCTTACAGCAATGTTCATAAGCTAAATCAAGATTTTAGAGCAAGATTTGTGGTCTTCACCGAGGGGTTTGACTCTGATCATTCTTAAGAGACTACTGTCTTCCAAGATCCTGTTGATTGGGCTGCTTTTCTGCATTCTAAGGTGGTAAGTGATGATGATGATACCACGTCACAAATCACTAAATACTAGTCACTTGAACTAAATAAAGAAATAGATTCATCTCGACACACCCATTGGGAATGTCTAACCCTTGATGTAAAAGTTAAAGTGCATTAAAAACCAAATCCATTGAAAAGGATCAGGCCTTGGCTAATTAAGCCCCCAAATGAAACCCCAAAGGGTTTTGTAGAGTTGGTAGCTTCTAAAAATGTTGTGGAAGAACCTCCTCTCGAACCTCCAACCCAAGATCAAGTACAAGAAATAAACTTGGGAACCCCAGAAAATCCTTGTCCTACCTTTGTAAGCTCTCAAATCAAAGGAAAAGAACTTAACGTGTATGTAAGTTTCTTGAGAGAGTTCATGGATTGCTTTACGTGGACATATGTAGAAATGTCGAGCCTAGATCCAGAAGTTTCCATGCATAAATTGAATATAGCAGATGATGATATACGGTTACACCAGGTAAGAGAAGGAAAATACCAGAAATCATGGATAAAATAGGAAAGAAGTCCACAAACTCGAGACGTTTGCTTCATCTGTGAAGACCAACACCACAATTGGCTGGCAAACATAATGCCAGTCACCAAAAAGGATGGTCAAATCAGAGTATGCATCGACTTTAGAGATTTGAACAAAGCTTGTCCTAAAGAAAAATTCCCATTACCTATACAAGAAATCATGATTGATGATACTTTTGGATTTGAAAAGATGTCATTTATGGATGGGTTTTCCGGATACAATTAAATCAAGGTGTACAAGGAGGGCGAGAAGCACACATTCTTCAGAACCCACTTTGGCGTGTACTGTTACACCGTCATGCCCTTTGGCTTCAAGAATTCAAGAGCCACATACCAAAGGACGATGATGAAAATCTTCAAAGACATGCAGCACAAGTCTGTTGAATGCTATGTCGATGACTTGGCAGTCAAGAGCAAACAGAAATTAGGCCATCTAACTAATCTTTGCATAATCTTTTAGAGGTTGCAAAAATTCAACCTTCGAATGAATCCTTTGAAGTGTTTCTTTGGAGTTTCCTCTAGGAAATTCCTAGGATTCGTGGTTCGAGAAGGTAGCATTGAATTGGATCCAGTCAAAGTCAAAACTATATTGGAGATGCCGTTTCCGAGAACTTTCAAAGAACTCCAGGGATTGCAAGGTAGACTTGCCTACATCCAAAGGTTCATCTCAAATTTATTTGGGAAGTGCAGAGTATTCTCCAGGCTTATGAAGAAAGGAGTAGACTTTGTGTGGGATAAAACTTGTTAAGATGGCTTTCAAGATATCAAATAGTATCTCACAAACCCACCGGTTCTTTCAGCACTGATTCTAGGCAAACCTTTCATCCTCTACATTCGAGCTCTTAATCACTGCCTAGGTGCATTATTAGCTCAAAAGAATGATGAGGGAAAGGAGGTGGCTCTTTATTATTTGTCTCAAATGCTAGTTGGTGCTGAGCACAACTATCATCCAGTAGAAAAAGAATGCCTTGCAATGATATTCACAATACAAAAACTACGTCATTACATCCTTTTCAATGTAGTGTACTTGGTTTCCAACATCAACCCACCGACAACAGTTGTGATAAAAGCCGGAGCAATGAGTGATCATCTAGCCAAAGGGTTTATTCTCCTCTCTCAGTTTGACATCAGATACACCCCTGTAAAGGCAGTAAAAGAACAGGCTTTCGCTGATTTTTTAGCAGAATAGCCACTATCGGAAGATTTTGAATTCAAAGACAATCTCCCTAATGAGCTAGTTTTTCTTCATTAAACAAATGTGGAAACCCACCATTGGTCAAAACCTACATTGGATAATACATTTTGATGGAGTTTCTAGAATAAATGAGCTAGGAGATCTGGTTTCCGGAGTTGGAATTATTTTTTGTAGCCTAGATAGATGCTATGTCCCTCACTCTTTCTTATTAATCAAGCCATGTTCAAATAAAGTAGTGGAATATATGACATTGATCATAGGTCTTGAGCTAGCCTCGGAATCAAGCATCAATATGCTAGGAGTCTATGGAGATTTACAACTTTTAATCAAAAAAATGAATATTGAATTGGAAGTGAAGAAACTAGACTTACTTTCCTTTTTCAACAAAGCTTGTGAACTCAACGAAAGGTGTTTGTTAATTGAGTTCACCACATTTCAAGGCATCAAAATGTCAATGCAGATGCACTAGCAGCATTGGCAACCTCAATGCCAATCCTCGAAAATGACAAAATGGTGCTAGAAGTAGTTGAAATAAGACTTTTATCTCCACCCGATACTCATAAGACAGTAGCAAATTGCTTCAATGTAATGAAGAATCGGATTTCATCTTTCCAAAATTCATTCAAAGACTGGAGAGACCCTTTTATTGATTATAGTTTTGATGAAGTCTGGCATAGAATGCTAAAAACGGAACTAGTATTCAAAGATGAGCTCTAAAATTTCACTTCAATTTGCCTTCGAAGACTCTTTACTGCAAATCATATGATGGAGTTCTTCTATATTGCTTGTCACCAAAAAAAGCAAATTAAGCACTCAAAGAAGTTCATTCTCGCTTATGTGGTACTCACCAGGTTAGACCAAAACTTCAGGATCAGATTCGAATGTTAGGCTATTACTAGCCAACCATGGTGTCCAATGTCATCAATTTTTCAAAAAGATGTAATAAATGCCAAATCCATGGCGATTACATCCATCGACCGCCTAAATATCTACATCTTACATCCACCTTTTAGCCATTTGATTCTTAAGGGATGGATATAGTTGGCAAAATTGATCCACCATCAGAACATGGTTATCAATTCATTTTGGCCGCAATGGATTACTTCTCCAAACAAGCAGAGGCGGTGCCTCTTGTAGAAGCTGAAACAAATACTGTCCTCAGCTTTTTGAGGACCTATATGATATGTCGTTTTGGGGTACCTAAATGTCTCCATCATGACAATGGTCCACAATTCAACAACGAGAAATTCAACAGATTTTGTGATAAATACAGCATATAACCCTGCAGCTAATGGACTTGCTAAAGCTTTCAATAAGACCATTTGCAAAATGTTGAAGAAAATGGTCTTTGATAATAAATAAAGTTAGAGTACCAAACTTCCTGATACTTTGTGGGCTTATAGAATTATAGTTCGAGGTCCAACAAAGTCAACACCATATTCCTTGATTTATGTCTATAAAGCTGTGATACCATTAGAAATTCAACTTCTTTTTCTTCGGGTAGCTAGATAAACAAATACACTAAGGAAAAGAATGCCAAGCTAAGACTTAAAAGTTAGAAAACCTTGACGAAAAAAGGCTTGCTACTTGGCAAAGCATCATGTTATATCATGCTCACATGCCTAGGTTTTTCTACAAAAAGGTCAAATATAGAGCTTATAACACTACAACAATTTACATTTTTAGTTACGAAAATTTTCATCCCCAAATGAGATCAAAACGTTGGTAAACACATTTACTGACAAAAATATTTGCATCAGCCGATCACCAGTAAAAACTCATGAACAAACGAGTTTACAGATGGAATTAAATTTCTTCGGCCAAAATTACAATTCCACCGACGATAATTTCTAATTTATCGACATTTTTCATTTCATTCTTTTTCAATTTTCATTTTACTTTTACTGACGTTTTTTAACATCAGTAAATCATTTATCTTTTTTTTAAATTTTCATTTTACTTTTATAGACATTAACAAAGTTGGTAAATTCATTTCATTTTTTTTAATTTTCTTTTTACTTTTACCGATGTTTTTTTCACTTCGGTAAAATCATTTCCCTTTTTTTTAAAATTTTCAATTTACTTTACCAACATTAAAAAAATGTCAATAAATTCATATCATTTTTTTAATTTTCATTTTGCTTTTACCGATGTATTTTTCACGTAAGTAAAATCATTTCCCCCTTTTAAAAATTTTCAATTTACTTTTACTGATGTTAAGATATGTTGGTAAATTCATTTCATTTTTTTAAATTATTTTTTTATTTTTACCAACAACAAAAACGGCAGTAAACACATTTTTCCTTTTCTAAAAGTTTCCAATTCAATTTTCATGATGTTGAAAAATATCAGTAAAAATATTTGTAATTTTAAAAAAATGTAATGAATCTTTTTCAAACGTTAGTAGATCCTTATTTTTGTTGGCAAAAATATTTTCTTATAAAAAAGTGTCATTTATTTTTTCAATATAATTTTCCTGTAAACTTGTTCATAGACTTGTATTAAACATAAACCTATTCATGTACCTATATTCAACATAACAAATGCATACATACAAGAGTTGCTAAATAAACAAACAACCATCGCTATTTTTCATCAAGTCATTCATCTCATATAACAAATATTACAATCAATAATATAGTCCCATATAAATGTCTGATATACAAATACAAACAAACTAAGAAGAAAAAAAAACACCCCTACCAGTTTGCAACTGATCCTAAAACTTCCATCAATCTGCAATGACAAGAACAACATTAGAATCTTTTCAATGAACTAAATTAAAAATGTAAGATAAACATGTATAAATTTTTAGAATCATTTCCTAGGCTTTTTTGGCGGCCTGTTTTCAGCCTAAGTGTTGAGAATCCTACATTTTTTACGTCTAATTTGTTAACCGAGAGTCCAATTCATAAACCGTCAATTCTTACAAGTTACATTGGCCTTAAACAAGGTACTTGTGCTAGTCTTCAAGCTGTCCAATGGCCATTTCCCATTTTTGACCTCCGGTGGCCTATTTTCAAGCCTAAATGTTGAGAATCCAAAGTTTTTAGGTCTACTTCATTAATTGGGAGTCTGATTCACGAACCGTTACTTCCTAGAAGTTAATTTGGTCTCAAGTGAGGTTCTCATGCCAATTTCCAATTTTTTCGGGGCCATTTCCCATTTTGGACCTCTGGTGGCCTATTTTCGAGCCTAAGTGTTGAAAAACCTAGGTTTTTATGTCTAATTCCCAGGAGTCCAATTTGTGAGCCGTTAGTTCCTACAAGTTACTTTGGCCTTAAACGAGGTGCTCGTGCTTGTCTTAGGGCCATCGAGTGGCCATTTCTTATTTTTAACCTCCGGTGACTGGTTTTCGAGCCTTAATGTTGGAAATCATAGGTTTTGCGTGCGTCTAATTCATTAACTGGGAGTCCGATTTGCAAATAATTAGTTCCTACAAGTTACTATGGCCTTGAATAAAATGCTCATGCCGGTTTCTGGTTTTTGAGAAGGCCATTTCCTGTTTGACCTTTAGTGGCCAGTTTTCATGTCTAAGTGTTGGAAATCCTAGGTTTTTGCATTCTCTTATTGGGAGTCCAATTTGTGAACCATTAGTTCCTACAAGTTTCTGGGCTCGAGCAAAGTGCTCAGGTTAGTTTTCGCTTCTTGCACGGGCCGTCTCCTGTTTTGGACCTTTGGTGGCTAGTTTTCAAGCCTAAGTGCTAGAAATCCTAGGTTTTTGCATCTAATTCTCTAACCGAGAGTCCGATACGTGAGCCATCAGTTCCTACAAGTTCATTTGGCATCAAACAAGGTGCTCATGCCAGTTTCCAATTTTGTCAAGGGCCGTTTCCCATTTTCAACCTCTAGTGGCCTACTTTCAAGCCTAAAATGTTGAAAAACCTAGGTTTTGCATTTAATTCTCTAACTGGGAGATCGATTCATGAGCTGTCAAATCCTATAAGTTACTTTGTTCATGAGTGAGGTGCTCATTCTGGTTTCAGGGCCATCCAATGGCCATTTCCCATTTTTAACCTCCGGTGGCCCATTTTTTAGCCCTAATGTTGGAAATCCTAGGTTTTTGCATCTAATTCTTTAACCGTCAGTTCCTACATGTTATTTTCATCTCGAGTGAAGTGTTTGTGCCAATTTTCAATTTTTATGGAGGCTGTTTCCCGTTTTTGACCTTCGGTAGCCGGTTTTCGAACCTAAGTGTTGGAAATCCTAGGTTTTTGCATCTAATTCTCTAACCAGGAGTTTAATTTGTGAACCGACAATTCTTACAAGTTACTCTGACCTCTAGCGAAGTGCTCGTATTGGTTTCTGATTTTTATAGGGGCCATTTCCCTTTTTGGACCTCTGGCGGCTAGTTTTTAAGCCTAATGTTGGAAGTCCCAAGTTTTTGCATCTAATTCTGTAACTGGGAGTCTGATTTGCAAACCACCAACTCCTACAAGTTACTCTACCCTTGAGCAAACTGATCGTGCTGATTGTTGATTTTTTCGGGGGCCGTTTCTCATTTTGGATCTCTGGTAGGCAATTTTTGAGCCTAAGTGTTGGAGACTACACCATTTTTTATTTAAGTTTTGTAAAAATAAGTTAAAAATTACATACCTTTACTGATGCATTTTTATTTTACGTTAGTAAAAATATAGTTTTATCGACATTTAAATTAAAACGTTGGTACTTATTTTTATCGACAGGTCATTTTGTTGCTAAAAGTAAAAAATTCATCAGAAATAATTTATTTTATTTTATTTTTTTCTAAAAAATTAGTTATAAAGTAATGACCTTTATTGATGCTTTACTTATTTATGTCGGTAAAAAGAAAACTTTAAAATTTTATTTATCGATGGTTCATTTAAAACGTTGGTAAATTAATTTCTGACAAAATATTTCGTCGTAAAAAGTTAAAATATTAGTTAGAAATAATTTACTTCATTATAATTTTTTTCTAAAAAATACGTTAAAATGTCCTAACAATTGTTGACGAGTATTATTTCTTACATTGGTAAAAACCTGTGTTTTATCGACATTTTTCATAAAACGTGGGTAGTGACCTTAGTTTTATGGACATTTTATAATAAACATTTGTAAAAAGTTACCTTTAATATTTATGGCTGACGTTATATTTATTATGTCAGTAAAATGTTACTATTACAGATGAAATTTTGAACCCATTGCCAAAAAACATCGCCAAAAGTTCTTCTTCTTCTTACAGTGTATGAAAGGAGACTTAGTCTTTGCAATCAAAAGGCCCATGTTCTCCACACACTTGTCGAAAGGCAAAATTTGAATCCAAATGGAAAGGACCTTTCGTTGTCGATAAGGTCTACTCTAATGGTGCCTACGCACTCCTCACACTTGAAGGAGACAGATGCAAGATGCCTATCAATGGAAAACTCCTAAA
Source organism: Sextonia rubra (assembly GCA_037013555.1). Lineage (NCBI taxonomy): Eukaryota > Viridiplantae > Streptophyta > Magnoliopsida > Laurales > Lauraceae > Sextonia > Sextonia rubra. Next base: position 18,805,857 of record JASUAD010000011.1, read on the forward strand.
AAAATACTATACTTGAATGTCATTGGCATACCCAAATCATGTATAGTGTACATTCTCACTCTTAAAACCCTTTGGTTCGAGCCTCATAACCTATGACTCCTGGCCAAAATCCCTCAAACTTGTACAAAATGACTATGAGGATAATATCCTCCGGCCCCTCTAGTCAACTTTCCTTACTTGGATAATGTCCCTATAAGACCCCTTGTAACATCCTGCTGCAGAGACAAAGTCCTTTTGCGGACCCTATATAGCGAAACTTAGTTTTACAGAATAAGTCTTTTTGCATACCATATATGGCTACCGTCCATTATATGGAATAATTCTTTCTGCAGACCCCAGATGACCAAAATCCAAACAAACGTCAAGAACCAAATCTATGTCCTAAAGATTAAGAGAAGGACTTCAGAGAAAGTCTTACACTTAGGCACTAGATAAATGTCCAGTTTGTTTGACCCCTTTTGACACTTAAAAGGATTAAGTCATGGACCCTGGAGAAAGCCTCATACATGTGCACTGAATAATGTCCACCTATAAGGCTCCTTTTCTTTGTTGATTTCTAGATCCAAAATATTACAAGTCACATGCCATACAATTCTGAGAAAACCAAACCAAAACAAACCATCCAAACCATTTACACATCCAAAACATTCATAGAAACCACATCAAATATCCTTACAAAATTAAACCAAACATTCCATGCCAATGATGAAATGGAGTAACAAGAGAAGAATTTTTTTGTTGATATTCATTTGGAGTCTAATACAAAAATAAACTCATTGTACATGGCCATCTAGAATAATCAAAATGAAAAGATAAAGATAAAAGAGCCAAACAAGAGCAGCAATAATGAGAATCAGTCCAAGAATTTCATAAGTTGCCTCTTTGCCTTCAGAACACCTTCCATTAGGATGTGCCCTTTATTGCTTGCATAAGCGAGTACGGCGGTATTGATGTCAATCTTATCCAGTTTGATATGCATTTCACTCCCTAGAGACTAAACAAAATCATTCAAAGCCATCCACTTTGCCTCTAGCACTTGGAAATAGAACATCCGATAACCATGTCGTAAACAATGTAGCAAGGCAACACTTCCTCTTCAAATCTTGATATTTGGCAAAAAATGTATAGCATAAAGTCCGGCTTCTCATGATAAATAATTGTTGGCTCCATTTTGAGGTTTTCATGGGGGATAACCTCTTTCCACTTGCAGTATCCCTCATTTGAAAAGAAAGGACTGGTGGTGGTCTTTACTTGACTTATCCATTGGGCAACTTTGCCTCGACTTTGGCTAGTTGTTCGGATCAAATCTTCAAGAGCAAAGAGCAGGTAATATGCAGCCTTAAACTCATCATCCATGGTAGCCAACTCTTCATTGGGTGGATGGTTTCATCATAAAGCTTGCCATATGGTGCTAAACCAAATATCTTCTTCACTTCCCAAAGAGAAAACCCTAACTCCATGTTCGGAAAAATGAAGGTACTGGTTGCTGGACAAAACAATTCAAGAATAACCCTACATATGTTCTTGTTTTCAGAAGGCACTTTTTGTGTAATGGGGTTTACAGCTTCAAGGATTCCAACTGCTCTTAAATCCTCTTTGTAATGATGTTCGATCAAAGTCGCCCAGTTTTATCAATCCCCGATGCAATTAAACCATCTATGAGATTGGTGTCTTTTGCTAATCCAGGCACTTCCATCTTTAGTGTGGATGCCAGGTCCAACTGTTCTTAGTTGCGAGATCACGGTACCCACTATAAGGTTTAGGGTACACAGTTTTATGGTCTCTATCTTAGATCTTGGAATCTCTATGAAATAAAATAAGGATGCTGGCTCATGAATTTACTAGTCTTGAAGTAGGCATGATTCTTTATCCATGGAAATGGATTGTTCTTCGCTGGAATGGATAGGTCGTTGTCATTATCCTTGGATATCTCTTGACGGATTGCATTGTGGTCACCTCATGAGAAGCTCCCACAATGTCTACATAGTGGTACTATACGCTTTCAACTAGTTGTTTCATAGCCTCTTTCGTAGCATCCCAAAATATGTAGCGAGGCTTATCATAGCTCACTTTGTCATTATTCTCCTAAATGGTGTTATTGGCCAGACACCAATATATGTACCAATTCCTCCTTGTTAGAGCTTTGGTTTTCTAGTTTCTCAAAGTAGAGGCAAACACTTCATTTGAGTCTTTCGAATCAAGAGCATTTGTAGTCTTGCCTTTCGAACGGATTTTTGATGCGCCAGAAGTTGAACTCACGGGTGTTTTGCTTTTTTTGTCTGTAAAAAAAAATTACTAAACGTAGAAATGGCTAAGGCATGGAATTCTGCCAAGATTTCAACAATATCTCCCATTAGCGAAAGGCCAATATAAGAAAATAATACTCAATTCTGTGATCAAGAATTGGCATCAAGGCACACTTAAGTCCCAAAACTAAGGCTCCCAGTCCAAATAGGTGTTTGAGCGCCGCAAGAACTTTTCAGGGGGCAATTTGATTAGTGTTCAAGCACAAAAGTTACAGTATCTGTTGCAAGAAATAAATGCACAACACAAGCAAAGCATAGTAGCAAATATATACAGCACAAAGCATAAACAAGCTCAACATTTATGAAAATGCAATATGTGAAGGCATATGGTATGTTTTCAATAAAGAGAACAATAACAATTCAAGGCATTGAAGACAAAAGTAAATGCTATCAGTGTAATGGCAACCATCTCTGGTCATTTTTCGTGGTTTCATTAGACTTAGCTGCAACTATTAGAGACCGTTTTATTCTCCACATTCAAATTTGAAGCTAACAAAAGGATCTCAACATTCCTACAACGGCCTTTTCAATGAACACAACAAAGTACCTCAAACATGTACTTTCACTACAAGAAAAAAGGTTTTTAGCAACGAATACAATTCATCGCCAAATGAGTAAAATTTATCGCTAAAAACTTTTAGCCACGAATAAAAATTTGTCCCCACGTTGTTGCAGAAACCCCATCTGAGAATATATTCAGCGACGAATATTTATTTGTCCTAAATGTTGACCTTTAGGAACAAATTTTGTTTGTCGCCTTATGGTGTTTCTCGCCAAATGTCCTACCTGAGGTCCCCTAATATCCAACCTTTAGGCACGAATTCATTCGTTGCCCTATGGTGCCTGTCACCAAATATATAATTTTTAGGCACAAATGTATTCGTCACTAAAAACAGATAATCAGCGACAAGTAACGCTTTGTCCCCAAAAGTCCAACCTTTAGACATGAAATTATTCATCCCCAAACAATAGTTAATCAATGAAGGTTCTGTCCCCAAATGTCCATTCTTTATGCATGAATTTGTTCGTTGCCCTATATAATGGTCCTCACGCATTTGAAGAACGCGGTTGACCATTCAACGGTGATGGAATCGTCGCCAAAAATAGACAATTAGCAACAACAATTCTCATTTACATCATACCCACAACATTTTACATTCACATCATACTCACAACCATTCGCATTGACATCATCACAAAATAAAAATAATACATTCATCCAAATATCCATCCAAGTATCCATCCAAATATAAAAACTAATACATAAGAAATGTTCAAACACTAATATGAATATCTATCCAAATATTAAAAAAAGAAATCCCTCATCAACAACAGTCTATGCCTGCTCCATCGTCAATCTGTGAACAAAGTAAAAACAAAAAAAAATTAGTGTGTTATAAGAAATATTACCTGCACGAAATTTAGGTAATATGTACGCAACTTTGATATTTGTAGATACCATTGATCTCAATCAAGAATGTCATGTTATAAAAATAGTATCCATGTAACTCCAAAAATACAACCTATAATCAATAGATTCAACACTTGTAAATGCTATACAACTACATTTATAGGACAATAAAACAAAGTTCAATAGACAAAACATTTTTGTCCCACTATAGAGGTTAAGTGAGAGATAGAATTTCTGAACCTCATTGCATTTGAGCAATATTTAGCACTTGCATACATGATTAGTTTATCATTATTTTTACATGATTTAGTTGCTGGAAACACATAAATTCAGATCTTAAAATTCGTGCTACATCAACCTGAATCTGAAAATTCTGCACCCAATTTAAGAATTTAGCACATAGTTTCAGCAAATTCAGTATAGTTTTTGTTCAAAAGTATCCAATTTGAAACCTAGGCAAATCGTACTTTTTTGACTTGAAGTTTGGAGAAATAAAACTTTGACAAGTGCTATTTTAAACCCCAAAATTTCAACCCAAAGGAATTGGGAAAGTTGGGTTTTTAAGGGCATGAAAGTGGCCCAGCAGTCAATATCTATGCAAAAATCTGAGCAGAATTTCAATACCTTATGTTTAGGCATGCATAACTTTTTCGTTTTAACTCCTTTTTCGCTTTCATTTTTTTTTTTTTGTTTGATTCATGCATCATTTTGGTTACAATCCCACCCATAAAAAGTACATTTTAACTCAATTTCACATGTCATTTTTACGTAGTTTATGTATGTTAATTTATCATTGATTTATACTAAAAAAAATACATCACAGGATTTGCAAAGGATTTGGAACAAGCCATTCAGCTACTGTTACCTGAATCTGAGCACATGTTTTGTTTGTTACCTCAATCTGAGCACAAGTTTTGTTTGTTACCTCAATCTGAGCACAGGTTTTGTTTTAGGCACATGCACCATAACTTCAAGAAAGAGTTTCTAGGAAAGGAATTAAAAGACTAAATGTGCAACAGCAAGCACACTGCCACATCCTAATATAGCTATGAAACAAATTAAAACAATTAATCCTAAAGCTTTTGAGTGGCTTGATATAACTAAGGAGCCTAGGATGTGACTAGGTCACATTTTTCTACAATTTCAAAATGTGACAACCTCTTAAACAATTTGTGTGAGACTTGGAATGCTCAAATAATTGAAGCCAAGGACAAGCCCATAATCACCATATTTGAATCAATTAGGAATTACTTGATGGAGAGATTAAGAAGAAGGAAAGAATCAATTGAGAAACACCTGAGAATAATATGCCCTAAGATTGCACAGATTCTACAACAGCAGAATAATGAATCATGTACCTGCACAACTTCTGGTAATGGGGCGTATAAGTACTAGATTAGATGCCCATTTGGGGCTTAGTTTGTGGTAGACCTACAAGGCAAAACCTGTATTTGCAAAAGATGGAACCTAAGTGGTATCCCATGCAATCATGATGTAAGTGCAATTCATGCTAAGGAGGGTGATCCCTAATAGTATGTGCACAGTTGCTACTTAAAGGCTACATTCTTAAGGACATATAGTTCACTACTGAACCCATTAAATGGGCCTTATCTATGGCTAGCAAGTTGCAAAACACCACTAGATCCCCTAAGATAATTTGTCCAGCCTAGAAGGCCCAAAAAACTGAGAAGAAAGGAACCCGATGAAGGGAGATCCATAGCCCCCAAATTAAGCAAAAGAGGAGTTCAAATGACATGCAGTAAATGTGGATACCCATCAGAATCAAAGAAGTTGCAAGGGCCAGGGAGGTAGCAATGTAACAAAGTAAAAAGACAAGGGGAAAGAGACAGATAGTCATGGACATAGTGAAAGTGGAAGGGAAAGAAAGAATACAGAGGAGCTTGCACAGCAAGACCAATGCCAGTAGTCAACAAAAAAGAGAGCTAAGCTATCTGTAAGTTCTGGCTTTATTTTAAAGAAAAAAAGAATCATTTGGCTCTATTTTTACTATTGGGGCCGAAATCTGATCAGAAGTCTGAACCGAAATGGGGTTGCTTTTGTCTATGAAGTTGTAAAGGAAAAAGCTATATGTTGGTAGTAAGTAACATGACACTTAATACACATTTACCATGGGATTGGCAACAACCCCAACTACTCAATGAAACTCATTCAGATTGAATCAACGGTTGGATTTCAAATTAAAAAAAATCTTTACTACTAATTGTGGTTTTGAATTTCTCAATTAAGTTTCCTCACTCCACTTTTCATGCATCCATAAACCTTTTCATCACCCTCTGTTCCCTTTCAACAATCGCCCCTTTGTGTACCCCACACTTAAGAGATCATACACAACACCCACCCACATGCAAAGAAACATAACAGAAACAACATGTATATTAACATGAAGTTCCATAGCTAATCACAAACAACATGATACTAGCAGATGACTATAAGAAAGAAGACGTGTACCTAATATAGTAGCACTAAGAATCATTGTAGCTGCAGGAGGTCCCATGTCAAAACCACTAATCCATTTAATTGCAACAAAAAAATAATTACAAATTGAGCTAAAAACATCCCATACCAAAATAGTAGGAAAAATAACAAAAAAGTAAAGCAAAAAACCCATCATAAAACCACCAAAACAGCAAGCATGCTCATGTGACTAGTAGAATCCACAGAACCCACCTTCAATTATGGAAGATGGGAGTATACTAAGTATTAAAACACAAGTAAAAATTTTCCTTCTTTTACGATACTCTTGCTTAGTGCTCACTCTCACTAGGAAATGCAAAAGTTCATGATAAAGAATGGCAATAAATTGGGTTCGGTTAATACCTCCTATGGTGTTAAAATATAGTACCTAACACCCTATGTCAATCAAATCTGATTTTTTTATGACCTAATATATCGGTATTACAAGTAGTAGACCCATTCAAAACTATAGTTGCACATAGGTATCATTCTATAATAAACAACCTAAAAGAATATCTAAATTTAAAATACGTGGTTTTAAAGATTAATAGATGTGGTGTACATCCCAATATGTGGCCTCGCATTCTTTCATGCCCTGACAAACAATCACCAACTCAATCTATCACATGCAATCATTAATAAGCACAGAAACCTCAACATAAAAATCTAAGAAAATATCTGAATGATCACAAAAAAAAAAGGGGGAACGGAAGGAACTAATATTTTTTCCGCTCTCATCAGTACTTACCAAACATATATAAGCAAGCCCACCAGCTGTCTATATCTTACAGTGAAAAACAGAACTAAATCAGTAGAGAACTGTATTTTCTCCCATCTCATCAATCCTTACCAAATAGTCGTCTATATAAGCAAACCCATCAGATTGTTTTCATGTTTGGCTAAACAGGAATTCCCTTTTATGAGTACAAACATTAATCTATAATGTTAGTCACATTGGTATGCATGAAAGGAGAATTACCTGGCTTTGCAAGCACTAATGACTCATTAAGAACCATCTTTTTGTGATATGAAAACTATTCATAATAAATCCAATTGGGTGTCTACTGTCTAGTCTGCTTATGATAATAATCTTTTGTCCTCGTCCATTACAATTCATTACCAGCCATACTTGCTGATAAAAATATGAAATGTAAATGATAGAAAAAGGCATTAGAAAAAAGGCTTCACATGCTTGTTCAAATAATCTTATTGCTAGTAAACATTAGAAAAGGCATTTTCCAAGATTTGGGCCATTAAAAGTTTCTAATAATTTGATATAAGACTATGAAATCAGATTTCAATATATGAAAACTTTGAATAGGACTGATATTTGGTAAATGTTTAGTCAATTGGTTCACTCTTTTCTCCTATTAGATCAAACTAGCTGCTCAAACATGCCACATGGGTCCATGCTTAGTTTCCTATTGGATCAAACTAGCTTCTCAAACATGCCACATGGGTCCATGGTTAGTTCCATGAAAGAAAATTGAAACAAGGTTTTCTTTTGTTGGACTACTTGGTCTAGAGTGGTACTTATTAACTTGAGGATCTAGATATGCATGAATGTAAACAAAGGTGCCAACACCACTCAACCATGAGTGTGTTGGCAACAAGGAAAGGGATGAGTGTGCTGGTAACAAGCAAGGATGGTTCAAAATATAGAAAAATAAAATAAAGCATTCAATCTACTTGAGGCATACAATAGACAATAGTATAATAGAAGTGTGAATCGTACAATAGAAAATAGTAAATAAGTTGAAAGCGAACATAATGTACTTGAATTTGGGACAATTTGTGTGATTAAGAGGGATTGAGTAAGTTGTTAATACTCGAGCTCATTATTAATAAGCAGGGTTTGAATTTGGGTTAGGGATTAGCCCTTTTTTTATACGTTGTTTTCTATATCAACGATCCAATATTGGCTTTGGCCTCATTTATAATATTAACCCAACTGAGCTCTTTTGAAAAGTTCAGCAATATAGGATCTAGCTAAAACTCAACTAGTGACTGACCTTGAGCTCAAATTGAGCCGAAGCCCAGCTAAGTTGAATCTACACAAGTCCTTTGGACAAGCCACTCAACGATTGGTCGATAACCAAGAAAAACTCAATATCTCAGGATACCATTCCGAAAAAAAAGACACAAAAATCTCAGAATCCACAACTCACAGAACCAATTTGTGCAGATAAAATGGAAACTGTGCAGTCCTTTATAGAAAATTCACTACAGTCAAGGCAAGCATGGTTTTCTTTAAGAACAAAGAAAAACACATACCAAGCTATATAATAATTAGGTTTGTGAATACAAGCTATATAATAATTAGGTTTATGAATACAAACATTAGAAAGATTCTAAAGTACATATGTATTCACACATCTCTCAAGTGGTGGGTAGTGGAGTTGAGGGTTAGATATATAATGCCTTGAAAAGGAAGACATGGTGATTGTCTTAAAAGTGGCTTTGATTATAATAATTTTGTTTACTCTCCTACATACTGATGCATTGGGGTGACAAACAAAGGCAATTAGTTTTTAGAAAAGTGGGGAACACAATAATGGTAATTGACATCACTAGATGCTACACCAGATCTTAGCCAAAAGGCTTGAAAGGTATAAAGCATAATAATGGTAATATTGTGATTCTAAGAATCTGTGAAAGTAGAATTAGAAATTCACTCTTTAGATTCTCAGGATCTAAGGGGAAGGAACTAGAAGTCCATATTAATTTGACCATTGAACTAGAAAGGAGCGTATTAGGTGGGGAGGAAATATGGGTCGAAGAGATCAGGAGTCTGGACCATCGATTTGGTGGGCACCACCATCGTCTGCCTAATCCTGTGGACTAATATTATGTTGGCTATAGGAGGAATCCGATCCTTTTGTCACAGAACTCACAAATAACGTTCTTGGGTAATCATTATGTGATAATTAGGTTTGTGAATACAAACATTAGAAACATTCTAGAGTACATATATATTCACACATTCTGGCAACAAGGAGGGGGATGAGTGTGTTGGTAACAAGTAACGATGGTTCGAAATATAAAAGAATAAAATAAAGCATTCAATCTACTTGAAGCATAAAATAGAAAATAGTACAATAGAAGTGTGAAGCAGACAATAGAAAATAGTACATTAGTTGAAAGCAAACATAATCTACTTGAATTTGGGATGATTTATGTGATTAAGAGGGATTGAGTAAGTTGTTAATACTCAAGCTCATTATTAATGAGCATGGTTTGAACTTGGGTTAGGGATTAGCGCCCTTTTTATACATTGTTTTCTATATCAATGAGTTAATATTGGCCTTGGCCTCATTTATAATATTAACCCAACTGAGCTTTTTCGAAAAGTTCAGCAAAAAAAGCTCCAGCTAAACTCAACTAGTGACTAAGCTAGCTCAACTTGAGCCGAAGCCCAGGTAAGTTGAATCGACACAAGTCCTTTGCACAAACCACTCAACGATTAGTCGATAACCAAGAAAAACTAAACATCTTAGGATACCATTCCAAAAAAAACATAAAAATCTTAGAATCCACAACGCACATAACCAATTTGTACAGATAAAATGGAAATTGTGTAGTCTTTTATAGCAAATTTACAGCAATCAAGGCAAGCATGGTTTTCTTTAAGAACAAAGAAAAAGACATACCAAGCTGTATAATAATCAGGTTTGTGAATACAAGCTATATAATAATCAGGTTTATGAATACAAACATTAGAAACATTCTAAAGTACATATTTATTTACACATCTCTCAAGTGGTGGGTAGTGGAGTGGAAAGTCAGATATATAATGCCTTGAAAAGGAAGACATGGTGATTGTCTTAAAAGTGGCCTTGATTATAATAATTTTGTTTACTCTCCTACATACTGATGCATTGGGGTGACAAACAAAGGCAATTAGTTTTTAGAAAAGTGGAGAAACACAATAATGGTAACTGACATGACTAGATGCTACACCAGATCTTAGCTAAAAGGCCTGAAAGGAATAAAGCATGATAATGGTAATATTGAGATTCTAAGAATCTGTGAAAGTAGAATTAGAAATTCACTCTTTTGATTCTTAGGATCTAAGGGGAAGGAAGTAGAAGTCCATATTAATTTGACCATCGAACTAGAAAAGAACGTATCGGGTGGGAAGGAAATATGGGTCAAAGAGATCAGGAGTCTGGACCATCGATTTGGTGGGCACCACCATGGTCTACCCAATCCTGTGGACTAACATTGTGATGGCTATAGGAGGAATCCAGTCCTTTGTCACACAACTCACAAATAACGTTCTTGGGTAATCATTATGTGATAATCAAGTTTTTGAATACAAACAGTAGAAACATTCTAGAGTACATCTATATTCACACATTCTAGCAAGCATGGTTTTCTTTAATGAAGTGTGAGTTAGTGTGTGTCGTTGGTTCCTACACTATGAGAATGAATATACTTGCCAAGAATGCTGTCACGCCCCAATCCTGGGAATATGGGGATTTGAGTGGGCCCCCAGGGCGTGGATACGTAATCCCGTAGAAATCCGTGCCCTGAAGAATTTTGCACGAATTCCTACAAGGGAGATTTCACAGGAACGTGTGAGGTATGCTGACACACGTACAAACATAAATTATCATAATCGAGAACCTGTGAAATACTCGTAATCATCAAGAGCACACAAAGTTCATAGTCTATTAAAACATATTTACATACAATAGGGTTATAGTCCTTTAAATACATTCCCAAAATCAGTCCTTAAAGGTGATACAAAAGTCTTCAACATAATATTCCCAGAAGAGACGCTCTCCGTAGGATGGCTAGTAGTAAACGTCGCCATCCATCCATTCACCTACACCCCGAGGTACCGTTGGGGTATCTTCCGGGGCCGCGTCAGTGTTCGTGTCGGGAGCGGGTGCTGTATCTGCAATACCGAGGGTAACACTGTTACCACGACGGTTAAGCAAATACTAAGCATAGGAATTAATATAACATAATACATTAGCGAAAACAATCCATATACATGATGCATGAATAAAACTTAATGTTATACATACTGATTGGCAACCACGATGCTCTATTCTCCCAACGGGAGCATACATAACGTATGGGTCGCTAGGGGATCAAGCTAGCTTCCCGAGGAGCGTCGACAACCCCTCCGTAAACCTACTGCAGTGGTGACATATAATACCCAAAGGGCAGAAGCCAAGTGGTGCCGACTCGGAGTCAATCACACAAATCATAACATATAAGGAATAGATAACCATGGAACAACGAATACTTAGACGAAACACATGCAGGTAGGCTACATGGCCCGAGCCTCAGCTACACCCTTGGCTAGCAAGCACACACTCAATAGAAGCTCTGGCTTGTCAGACACGCACTCATTAGAAGCTCAGGTCTGAATTGCCTCGGGTTTTGCTGGGGAAAGTAAATTCGATATCAGTCATGTCGAAGGTAGTGTGATGTATCAATATGAATGCATTTCGATAAAGCAGCCTCCGGATTCCCAAGGACATTCAGCACGAGGTACACATGAGATGTTCGGTGTTGTTGTGTTACCGTTTCTGCGTATTACATTGTGCACATACGGAACACCCTTCTCTTGCCAACCTCCATGACTTGCCATTGGGAAATCCTTCATTCATTCCAACGTATAACTACCAATGGCCAAAGTGGAGGTATAGAGGGTACCATGACTAAAGCCCTACAACATCATTGAGATTCCTAACATCTTACATTCACTGGGTTCTTACGGCTTAGCCGTATACAGGGTTACGGCTTAGCCGAGAGGGGGTCACAGTTCATCCGGATTTTCGGTGTGGTTACCGTTCAACCGTATATTGGCCTACGGCTTAGCCGAGCTAAGCCTACGGCTGGGTCATAGGGAGGTTACGGCTTAGCCGTAGTGGATTTCACGGCGTGACCGTAAGTGAGCCGTAGTACAAAACCTCATTTTACTGCACTCTGGACATTGAGCCGTAAGAGCTCACGGCTTAGCCGTAGCTTCGCCGTAAGCTTCAGAAAATCAAAATACAGTTCTGTAGCTCACTTTTCTGTACGGAACTATTACAGAACTAACTTATAAGGGAATTCTGAAGCTCAACTGAAGTGTTCCGGAGAGTATTCCATACTCACACACCTTCTAATCCCATCTCCATCATTCTATCTTGATTCACACCACATTTGCATCAATTAAACAATGACAGAGAAATGGCTGGAATTTGAAATGTAATAACTAGTTCAAATTATCCACATTCAACCATGCATGCAATACCTATAACTTAATACTTGCCTCTCCTAACCGTACTACCCTCTCCCACTGTAGCTTGCCGTGAGGTTGGAGGAAACCTTCAAATCTGAATGGGTTCTCTTAGATCTGTAACTTAGAGAGGGAGGAATGCCCAGAGGAGTAAGGAGAAGATGAGTGGAGACCACTCCCACACATGCACACCCCCAAGATCGCCATGCACTCCAATGCAAGGAGAAGAACCCCAGAAAATGAGAGCTCCAGCCAAGAGAACGAGAGAAAGAAGGAGAAAGAACGTGGGATTCTCTTTTTAAACATAATTTCCCTGGAGTTACATGCAAACCCATTTGTTTCTAGAAATTTCAGTTTAGTCCGGAAGGGCTCCAATTGGCTTAAGATGAGTCCGGATTAACTCGGGCTCAACACAGAAGATGATCTACGCGATGAATCACACGTAAGGAGATGGACGGGGTAAACCTAGAGGCGCAAGGACAATTTACGTAAAAGCCCTTAGCTATTTAATTGGGGTCCAACCCAATAATTCACACTAATTTGACCCTCAACAAGTCTTAATCACTAGGAAACAGGATTAATTAACATAATTAGAATTAGTGAGGGTTCGGGTCCTTACATCCTCCCCCACTTAAGATCATTCGGTCCTCCAAATGCACGTACCTTAGGTAGTAGCTCTGGATATTTCGCCCGAATTTGACCTTCTAGTTCCCAAGTGGCCTCTTCCTGTCCATGGTGATTCCATAGCACCTTGACCCATTTGATCGTTCGCGTACGCAGCACCTGTTCCTTAGTGTCAACGATACAAAGGGGTCTCTCTTCGTAGCTCACATTAGGCCTTACCTGTATATCATCCAACTCAAGAACATGTGAAGGATCTGGGAGGTATTTCCGGAGCATTGATACATGGAACACATTATGAACTCCCGCAAGCGAGGGTGGCAGCTCCAACCGATAAGCTAAGTCTCCCACTCTACTCTGTATCTCAAAAGGCCCGACGAACCGAGGAGCAAGCTTACCCTTCTGGCCAAACCTGATAGTACCCTTCATTGGGGAAACTTTTAGGAAAACTCTGTCCCCCACTTGGAACTCGAGGGGCCGGCGGCGGTTATCTGCATAACTTTTCTGGCGCGATCGTGCAGTTCTCAGTCTATCTTGCACTTTTTGTACTTTCTCTGCTGTATCCGCTACCAGAGTGGGTCCATGGAAACTCCTAACCCCAACTTCTTCCCAACAGACTGGCGTACGGCACTTTCGTCCATACAAGGCTTCAAATGGGGCCATACTGATGCTCGCGTGAAAGCTGTTATTATATGCAAACTCGCACAAGGAGAGGTGCTCATCCCACTCCTTTCCGAAATCCATAACGCTAGCTCGTAGCATATCTTCCAGGGTCTGTATCGTTCGTTCCGATTGCCCATCTGTTTGAGGATGGTAAGCCGTGCTAAAACTGAGTTTGGTGCCTAAGGATGTCTGGAAAGACTGCCAAAAGGAAGACACAAACCTACTATCTCGGTCGGACACAATCGAGACCGGGGTACCATGTAGCCGTACAATCTCATCAATGAAGATCTTGGCCATTTCCTGAAATTTCATCCCTTTCTTGATGGGAATAAAGTGGGCTGATTTTGTTAGTCGGTCGACAATCACCCACACTACATCATGGTGCCTACTTGTTCGAGGTAGTCCGGAAACGAAATCCATCGTCAGATTCTCCCATTTCCATTTAGGAATTGATAGAGGGTGTAACAACCCGGGAGGCTTCCTGTGCTCAGCCTTCACTCGTTGGCAGGTAAGGCACTTGGCCACAAAGCCCGCTATGTCCCTCTTCATGTTATTCCACCAAAACCTGCCATGTAGATTCCGGTACATTTTTGTACTCCCTGGGTGCATGGAGTACCGGGCATGGTGTGCTTCAGTCATAATTGCCCTTTTGAGGTTATGATTTTGAACTCCTGGAACACAAAGCCGATCTCGAAAGTACAACACACCGTCTACAGTCCTGAAATCCGGTTTCTCAGAAATATGGTCACGAATCTTGACAAACTCCGGGTCTTCAAACTGTCTTTCCTTGATCTGCTGAATCAAGGTGGGTTCGAAGACGGACATAGCCACTAACATGACCTTATCATCTACGAATTCAGCTTCCACGTCCAGATCTCGGAATTCTTCCACTAGAGACCATTCACCACACAAGGCTGCCAACTCGGTGGTGGATTTCCTGCTTAAAGCATCAGCTACTACATTCCCTTTTCCAGGGAAGTATCTAATCGGGAAGTCATAATCCTTTATGAATTCCAACCACCTGCGCTGTCTCATGTTAAGATCATGCTGCGAAAACAGATACTGGAGACTGCGATGATCACTATGGACTTCAAATTTCTCTCCATATAAATAATGTCTCCACATCTTCAGCGCGAAAATTACTGCAGCCAATTCCAAGTCATGCACGGCATAGTTTTTCTCATGTTCCTTCAATTGGCGAGATCCATATGCTATTACCTTTCCATTCTGCATGAGTACACACCCTAGCCCAATGCCTGAAGCATCCGTATAGATGACAAATCCGCCACTCCCTTCCGGTAGGGATAGGATCGGGGCTGAGGTTAATTTCTCCTTAAGGAGTTGGAAACTCGATTCACACTCAGCGGACCACACAAATGGTTCATTCTTTCGTGTCAACTTGGTCAAAGGGGCGACTATTTTGGAAAAGTCCTTCACGAACCTTCTATAATAACCGGCCAAGCCAACAAAACTTCTAATTTCTGCAATGGTTTTGGGACTCTGCCATGTAGTTATAGCCTCACTCTTAGCTGGATCTACTGCAAGCCCATCCTTAGAAATTATATGCCCTAAAAAGGCAACTTGTTCCAGCCAAAATTCACATTTGTCCAGTTTGGCATACAATCGGTGGTCCCTTAGCAATTGTAGAGAGGTCCTCAGATGCTCCACATGCTCGTCCTTGGTCCTGGAATACACCAGCACATCATCAATAAAAATTACCACGAACTGATCAAGATATGATGAGAAGATCTTGTTCATTAAGGCCATAAACACTGCTGGGGCATTTGTCAATCCAAAAGGCATAACCAAGAATTCGTAATGCCCATATCTTGTCCTGAAAGCGGTCTTTGATGCATCTTGGTCCCTAACTCGCAGTTGATGATATCCAGACCTAAGATCGATCTTCGAAAAATGTGTTGCACCCTGTAGCTGATCAAACAATTCATCAATTCTAGGCAGGGGATATTTTTTTTTAATTGTCACCTGATTCAACTGCCGGTAATCAATACACATTCTAAGGGTGCCATCCTTCTTCTTCACAAATAAAACCGGGGCTCCCCACGGGGATGTGCTAGGGCGAATAAACCCTTTATCCAATAATTCTTGTAACTGCAGTTTCAGTTCACGTAGCTCTGCTGGGGCCATTCTATATGGAGCCTTAGAGATGGGAGCGGTACCGGGTACTAGTTCTATAGTAAAATCCATTTCCCTGACTGGTGGAAGGCCGGGTACTTCATCCGGGAATACATCCGGAAATTCGCAAACCACAGGTATTTCTTCTAACTTCTTAGGTGATTTCTTTTCTACGATGAAGGCAATATAGCCCTCACAACCACTATGTATTAATCGTTCCGCTCGAAGTGCTGAAATCAATCTGGTGTTCGAACTCTTCTTGTCACCTTGGAACACCGCACTTGGACCATCTTCACTCACCCTTACGGTGA
The DNA here is from genome assembly GCA_037013555.1 of Sextonia rubra. Lineage (NCBI taxonomy): Eukaryota > Viridiplantae > Streptophyta > Magnoliopsida > Laurales > Lauraceae > Sextonia > Sextonia rubra. Next base: position 18,822,018 of record JASUAD010000011.1, read on the forward strand.
CGGTCTTACGGAAGCAATCCAAACAGGCCATATATTTGGTTAGCCAGTCCATGCCTAGGATTACATCAAAATCGTGCATGGGTAGCACAATAAGTTCCGCTGGGAGAAGGACTTCTCCGATGAGAACTCGACAACCAGGGTAATAGTCATCACAGGTTACCCGTTTACCAACCGGAGTGATAACACTCAACACATATGGCAATTGTGCAGGCGGTTCCCGTATCCTACTAGAGAACCGAGGTGAGATGAAGGAGTGTGAGGATCCCGAATCAAACAACACTTTAGCTTCAATACCGCAGACAGAAACCTTACCTACAACCGCATGTTCTGCCGCCTCTGCCTCTTCTTGTGTCAATGCATAAGCGCGGCCTTGCCTTTGGGGTCGGTGTTGCTGTCCTTGTCTCTGTTGTCCCTGGCCTTGTCGTGTCTGCCCTTGGCCTTGTCGTGTCTGCCCTTGGCCTTGTCTCACTTGCGGTTGCTGTCGGTTAGGCGCAGGAGGGGGCTGCTGATACTGCTGCTGTTGAAAGCCTTGGCTAAATTCCTTCCTTCTTGGACACTCAGACAAGCGATGGTCCATGGAGCCACAGCCAAAACAGGCTCCCATGGACCTCCAACATTTACTAGTCTCATGACCCTTTCCGCATGCACCACAAATTGGTCGGGACGTGCTGCCAGCAGCTCCCTTCTGTTTCTTAGAGTACTGCTGACCTTTCCCAGAAGGTGGAGCACTCTTCTTAGACTCCCCCAAGAATAGGCTCTTCTCAATTTCTTCCGCTGCGTAAGCCCTGGCCACTGCGTCGTCGTATTGAACGGGACGCTGAAAGGCAGTGGCATGTCCCTTGATAGCAGGCCTTAACCCTTCCAGAAATCTTTCCACCCTCTTCTCCTCAGTATCAATCAAATCTAGAGCAAACCGAGAAAGCTGACTGAATACATGCACGTATTCTGCAACGGTCATGAGGTTCTGCTGCAGGGAAAGAAACTCTGCCTTCTTTCTGCGAGTAATGTGATCGGGGATGAACTTCTTCCGGAACTGCCTCTTAAAGGCTTCCCAAACAGTGGCGTCCGGCATAGTCCTCATGTGGTCCCGAATACTCTTCCACCATGTATCCGCGATGTCCCTAAACATGGATGCTGCGAGGACCACTTGCTGCCTGGGTGTGCAAGTTAAGGTATCGAAAACATTTTCCGTGTGGACAAACCATTCATCTGCTTGTAACGGATCCTCACGTCCAGTAAACTCTGTTGCTCCCCTTTTTCGAAACTTCTCATACAAGGAGTTGGGATCTCCTGGCTGATCCTGTCGGTTTAACATGGCGGCCATCTGCAACTGCATGGCGGCCTGATTGGCATTACTAGCTGCCAATTGATGCATTAACATCATAAACCGTTCCTCTGTATTGTAGGTGGGTTGAGGAGGAGGTTGTGGTGGAGGGTCTGCACCGTCCAACTCAATGTTATTACGGTTATTATCACCGGAGCTGTTGTTCGTACCGGATCCAGACGCCATGGTTCTGCAGTCACAATGGTCATCAATCATATATGTTTAAATAGATGCACATACATACATACATACTACAGTCATACCATAGTTATCATTATAATAAAAACCCACTTAAACGGATCTATCGGAACCTCACCACGCTTCCTAATGTTGCTAAGTCTTTTAAGTGACTTCTTGGAATGGCTCTGATACCATTACTTACGTATGTCACGCCCCAATCCCGGGAATATGGGGATTTGAGTGGGCCCCCAGGGCGTGGATACGTAATCCCGTAGAAATCCGTGCCCTGAAGAATTTTGCACGAATTCCTACAAGGGAGATTTCACAGGAACGTGTGAGGTATGCTGACACACGTACAAACATAAATTATCATAATCGAGAACCTGTGAAATACTCGTAATCATCAAGAGCACACAAAGTTCATAGTCTATTAAAACATATTTACATACAATAGGGTTATAGTCCTTTAAATACATTCCCAAAATCAGTCCTTAAAGGTGATACAAAAGTCTTCAACATAATATTCCCAGAAGAGACGCTCTCCGTAGGATGGCTAGTAGTAAACGTCGCCATCCATCCATTCACCTACACCCCGAGGTACCGTTGGGGTATCTTCCGGGGCCGCGTCAGTGTTCGTGTCGGGAGCGGGTGCTGTATCTGCAATACCGAGGGTAACACTGTTAACACGACGGTTAAGCAAATACTAAGCATAGGAATTAATATAACATAATACATTAGCGAGAACAATCCATATACATGATGCATGAATAAAACTTAATGTTATACATACTGATTGGCAACCACGATGCTCTATTCTCCCAACGGGAGCATACATAACGTATGGGTCGCTAGGGGATCAAGCTAGCTTCCCGAGGAGCGTCGACAACCCCTCCGTAAACCTACTGCAGTGGTGACATATAATACCCAAAGGGCAGAAGCCAAGTGGTGCCGACTCGGAGTCAATCACACAAATCATAACATATAAGGAATAGATAACCATGGAACAACGAATACTTAGACGAAACACATGCAGGTAGGCTACACGGCCCGAGCCTCAGCTACACCCTTGGCTAGCAAGCACACACTCAATAGAAGCTCTGGCTTGTCAGACACGCACTCATTAGAAGCTCAGGTCTGAATTGCCTCGGGTTTTGCTGGGGAAAGTAAATTCGATATCAGTCATGTCGAAGGTAGTGTGATGTATCAATATGAATGCATTTCGATAAAGCAGCCTCCGGATTCCCAAGGACATTCAGCACGAGGTACACATGAGATGTTCGGTGTTGTTGTGTTACCGTTTCTGGGTATTACATTGTGCACATACGGAACACCCTTCTCTTGCCAACCTCCATGACTTGCCATTGGGAAATCCTTCATTCATTCCAACGTATAACTACCAATGGCCAAAGTGGAGGTATAGAGGGTACCATGACTAAAGCCCTACAACATCATTGAGATTCCTAACATCTTACATTCACTGGGTTCTTACGGCTTAGCCGTATACAGGGTTACGGCTTAGCCGAGAGGGGGTCACAGTTCATCCGGATTTTCGGTGTGGTTACGGTTCAACCGTATATTGGCCTACGGCTTAGCCGAGCTAAGCCTACGGCTGGGTCATAGGGAGGTTACGGCTTAGCCGTAGTGGATTTCACGGCGTGACCGTAAGTGAGCCGTAGTACAAAACCTCATTTTACTGCACTCTGGACATTGAGCCGTAAGAGCTCACGGCTTAGCCGTAGCTTCGCCGTAAGCTTCAGAAAATCAAAATACAGTTCTGTAGCTCACTTTTCTGTACGGAACTATTACAGAACTAACTTATAAGGGAATTCTGAAGCTCAACTGAAGTGTTCCGGAGAGTATTCCATACTCACACACCTTCTAATCCCATCTCCATCATTCTATCTTGATTCACACCACATTTGCATCAATTAAACAATGACAGAGAAATGGCTGGAATTTGAAATGTAATAACTAGTTCAAATTATCCACATTCAACCATGCATGCAATACCTATAACTTAATACTTGCCTCTCCTAACCGTACTACCCTCTCCCACTGTAGCTTGCCGTGAGGTTGGAGGAAACCTTCAAATCTGAATGGGTTCTCTTAGATCTGTAACTTAGAGAGGGAGGAATGCCCAGAGGAGTAAGGAGAAGATGAGTGGAGACCACTCCCACACATGCACACCCCCAAGATCGCCATGCACTCCAATGCAAGGAGAAGAAACCTAGAAAATGAGAGCTCCAGCCAAGAGAACGAGAGAAAGAAGGAGAAAGAACGTGGGATTCTCTTTTTAAACATAATTTCCCTGGAGTTACATGCAAACCCATTTGTTTCTAGAAATTTCAGTTTAGTCCGGAAGGGCTCCAATTGGCTTAAGATGAGTCCGGATTAACTCGGGCTCAACACAGAAGATGATCTACGCGATGAATCACACGTAAGGAGATGGACGGGGTAAACCTAGAGGCGCAAGGACAATTTACGTAAAAGCCCTTAGCTATTTAATTGGGGTCCAACCCAATAATTCACACTAATTTGACCCTCAACAAGTCTTAATCACTAGGAAACAGGATTAATTAACATAATTAGAATTAGTGAGGGTTCGGGTCCTTACAAATGCTCTGTATAACTACCAGATATGTGCCATCTAAGGGAGCAGGAGGAATGGATCTAATCTTTGATAGACGCATTCTCATCATGGCCTTAAGCTCCTCGAAACCTAGAAAGAAATAGGGAAGAAATGAGAGGGCATGGTATTGAAGAAGAAGTAGACCTGCAAAAGAGTGAGGGCTAGGCGAGGCTGTGATTGGCGAGCCAGTGATAGAGAAGGGGGACTAGTGGTTTCCATTGCCCAAAAGCCTATCTTTGATTAAAAATCAGATCTTTTTCCAATTTTCAAAGACTAAAGAGAAAAATCCTGCAATTTCACAATCAAGTAGAAAGAAATCTCCTTAGTAGGATATCCCTTTCCATCATGCACATAAACTCAGCTTCAAAAAGAAATTTCAAACCCTTAAAACCAAGATTTTATCCACCACGAGTACATATTCAAATAGACATACCCATAATAGATAAGTCAAGAATTTCTCTATTAACCTACGATTTCCAATTGAAACATGCAAGATTCTTCAATAAAAGATAAAACAAAAAAAAAAAACACAATCAAAACAAGCAGTAAGAAAAAAAATGAAATAGAGACTGAAGAAAAGCACAAGTATCTGAAAAGAAATTACTACCTAATAAAAGAAAATGTAGAGGGGTTTTTTAGCAAAAATTTAAAGGAGAAAAAGGGTTTTACTCAAGAGTGTCCAATGGACAAAGAGGAATCTTGCGTGTCTATGCAGCGAAATGGCTCGTCTTTGGAGGAAGGTCAGGGCTTGGAGAGAGAAGAGGAGTCTCTGAGCTTTTGGAGAGGGAGAGAGCAAGGGGAAGGGGAGGAGTGAGAGAGGCTGGGATGTGAAGTGAGGAATTGTAAAAAGGACCACATGGAGTAGTGACTAAACCTGAATATCCAACAAGACAAATTGCAAACAACGTAAAAGAGAAACTAGAAAAAACCCACATGAAGTAGTGACTAAACCCAAAATGAATACTGGGGTTGCTGAAAAAACATTTCTTTAAGCAAATTAAGCAAAGCCCACCCAAAAACAGATAGCTTAAGTTGAAAAGGCAGAACTACATACATGTTACAAAAAAAAAAAAAAAAAAAAATCCAAGGTAGGAAGAAAGAGAAAAACGCTGCAAACTTTACCCTAATTCCATAAGCCCATTACCAAGTAGACATAAATCCCTCTTGTCTAACAAAGATATCAAAGCATGCTTCTTTCCTACCATCAAAAGCTGCACAAAATCAGTCACCAAAGTCTAATCCAAATAGATTCATACAAATACAAGAAGAAAGATGCAGAATTCCTATAACATAAATCGTTATAGAAATAGATGCAACCAGAAGGAAGATCCAATGGGGTCTTGGAATCGGCCAAGGCTTTGATTGATCTTGAAATGGATCAAGAGAGTGGGAATGAATGGAGGCGGAAGATGAAGAGGGACAACAAAAGAAGAAAAGATGAGGTAAAAAGAAGAGAAGTGCGAGCAGTGAAGGGGGTAAAGAGAGAGGGAATAAAGATTAGGATTTTTGAGGAGTATGTTGTTGGGGGAGTTGGATGGGTGATTCTAGTGTGGAATTAAGAGTGAGGAGGAGGAGCGAGAGAGGGAGGAACAATTCTTCGAGGAATTCTGTGAGTTGGATGAGATGATGAAAGGGTTTGAGAAGGAGGAGGTGAAGAGAGGGGTCAATGATCGAAGTTTGGTGGGGTTTCACCAGAAATTAGAATAGGTAGAGGGAGATGGAATGAGGGAGGCAGGGCTCACCGTTGTTATGTTGGGCTTGAACAGAAGGGAGGGACAATTCTCCTTAGCGAGCAAGGAGAGACAGAGCAGGTAGGGAGCCGATCTTTACCTATCAAAGAGAGGGTTGGCAATGTAACAGGGAGCCGATGTGCAAATCTACTAGAGAAGGACTCATTTCTTTGCTAGAAACAAGAGGGATGAGAAAAGGTATTAAAGATTTTTTGAGGTTTGTGCCAAACACAGAGGTGGGAGTGCGCCAATATAATTTCGAGCGTTGCTGAGAAATTAGAGTTCGTCGCACAATATAATTATCGTTTAGTGATGAATTGCAATTGTCATTAATAAAAAGACTTTGGCATGAATTTAGGATCAAGGTGGGCATTCATCAAGGACAACAATAGAAGATGAATTATCGGGTGCGTTGCAGAAAAGTTAGTATATAGCGACGAATGAAGTTGGTTGTCCCTAAATTACGTTGCTGATGGTGCATTTTCTTGTAGTATTTAATCGGGACTTTTCATCTCGGCAATCAAAATCCTATGGGGTGATACGCTATGATGGGACCATTAGACATTCTTATGGTAACATATTCCGCTCAATGATTTTGGAGCTAATGAGGAAGTATTTCTATGCAAAGTTAATTTCAGAACAAAATCATCAATTGTATCTATTCGTTTTCCAGTAAGACGGTTGGCACCACTCAAACTAGCTTGGAAAAATGCATCTCGAGTCAGAGCCAGAAAAGACAAGGAAGGGTGAAATAACCTTGGAAGTTTTGGTTGAGAAAGACAATGTAAAAGGCTCATTCAAATCAACATGTGAAAACTTGACCGGTGGATAATCCTATCTTTATTGGTTTTTTTAATCGGCTACTCATATTCGGGTGATTTATACTTCTCATGTTAATTGAGATTTAAGGGGAGTAACCTTCTCATCAAAATCAAAAGAAATGTGCCTTATGGCTATCCAGTTTGCTGACCATATAAAAATCCCCACAGAGGCCATGGTGGTCAAGTCTATGTTCACAGCATGCTAGTGACCCAGCAAACTACTATGAACCAATCCCCTATAATTCCCACAGAACCTGTGGTGACCTAACTTGTTCCTTACACTATGCTAAGAATCAAGCAAACTATCACTTCTCAAGCCCCTACACTTCTCACAGTCGGCAAAAGCCAGGTGCGTGTTCAGACTATGCCAATGGTTAAGAAGAACGGGTGGATGTGCTTTCACTAAGTCCAACATTAAAGTCGTGAAGTCTAATGTTCTAACAAAGTTCTACATTCCTCCAGATGGAGTTTGTCTACTTGAAGTCGTTGAAGAGTCAGTCCCCTAAGGATATCTTGAATTCAAAACATCCCATTTGCTTCCTAAAGGCTAGGGTCGTAAGTCACTTGGCTAAGACTATAAACATGCCCAAGTAATGTTTTGAAAGAGTGAAACTCCATGAAATTCAATTCTTAGTAATGATAAAAGATTGGGATGCTTTCCATAAGCTATTTTACATTAAGAGGATTTAAAAGATCAAGCATTTACAAAAAAAGAAAAAAAATAGTCATAAGTTAGTTGTGACCATGAGTGCACGTGGACAGTGCTTAGACAAGAGGAAGCTCCATAGAGTTATACTTTTGGTCTTGGTAATAACTTGGAAGGAGGAAGTTTGAGGACCAATCTTGCATCAAGACTTTTGATTGAGTCAAGTACCAGAGTTTGAAAACCCAAAAAAAAAAAAAAAGGAAAAGAAAAGAAAAAATGAAATCTGGCAAGTAGTGACCGTAGGAAGTGCCCAGACTATGTTGGCCATAACTGTAACTTGCCAATGTGGCATAAGGTACCATGGACAGAGCCCAAGCAGTAACCTCGCAGTGAGGATGATCCAATTGGGCATTAAAATTCAAAACACGGGATTTTTAGCTCTAGCATCAAGCCCCAAAACCTCACGTCCTTGTATGAATAAATTCCAAAACCGCAATAAAGCCTTTGGAGTCTTATTCGATTTTGACACAAAATCGTGGAGAATAAGGAGTGCAGTGTGTAAGGAATGGTGTAGATGAATCAAACTCAGAAAATAGTGAAAGTAATCCAGCAAGCAAATATATATATATCTCCAGCCAAATGAAGAAGATGAAGTGCGGAAAGCTCACTTGCAATGAATTTTGCTTGAGAAACCCGAGCTCCACTTGCAAATTAAAGAAGAAGGTTGCCTGCACACTTTTCTCTCAGCCGCTGTTTAGAGAAAAACTTGAAACAACAGAAGAAAAGAGGTCTTGCGGACACTGTCTGGATACGAAGTCTTTCCCACGCTGCGGACACTGCTTGACTAGGTAGTGGGGCCACTGTTTAATGGTTCACTCTCTTAGCCCCCCTCCTTTCTTTCACATTTACCACATGATTAAGCAATGAAGCCCACGGTCCAATGGCCTACCCTATGTCATTTGATGATCTCAACTGTTTAATGATCCACTCCCTCAGCTTCATCTAAGTCCACAATTACCATTGCTTTATTCCTATAGTCCATGGTCACTACTTGGCCAAGCTCATGGACTCTGCTCCTTTTATCCACAGTCGTTACCATGTTGAGTAGTGGGATCCATTGATAATGTCCCACTCTCTCCAGTGTTGCCACAGACACAATGTGTTGTAGCAATGGGATCAATGGCTTGGTGGCTCCAGCTTCCTTGCTCCTGGTTAATGAGTGGATGAGTAATGAGGCCCATGGCATCTAGCTGCCTTCTCCCACGGACACAGCTTGGTTGAAGTGATGGAGTCCATGACATGCTTCGGCACGGACACCCCTATTCCTCTTAAGCCCATGGTCACTAATGCTTCACTCTCCTTCCCATAGGATAGACACAAGCTATTTTATCAGTGAGGTCCATGCCTTAGCCAAGTCCATCGTCACTGCCACTCCACTCCAACCCTCACGGTCACTATGGTTTTGAGCAATGAAACCCACTACTTAGTGGTCCACTCTCAAATGTGATAATTCAAATTCCCACAACATATGGTGGACCCACTTCGAATATTTATTTTTAAAAAAATAACTCCCCACAGCATGAGGCAAATCCACTTTGGGTATTTTGCCCAAAACAAAAACAAAAAAAATAAAAGTTTTCCCGCGGCGGAGTCGAGCCACTTTGGGATATTACTTTTCAACAAAACGGCGGGGGGGGGGGGGGGGGGGGGGGGGGGGGGGGGTGTGGTTTGTTTTTTTCAAAAAACCAATCTGAATTACTAATTTATCTTGGGTTAAATTTGATTTTGACGCATCATCTTAAATTGTTTTGGACCAGAATCCACAAGCCATCATCTATCTCATTTTGACTTTTGCCAAGCCAAGTCAAAACCTTAACTTTGATTTTTTGAAAATAAACAAAAAATCCATAAAAATCTAAGCGAAATCCATTTCAAACCCAAACCTTGATTTTTTCTAAAGCCTCTGGGATTCCTTTTGTGGGTGTTCCCCACAGTCCCCACATAAATGCCACTCTAGACATCTGTGACAAATAGGTCATCAGAAAATCAAATTTATTTTCAATATCCAAAAAAACAAATTTATAAACTTATGAATTTTCCATATACCTTAGGGATTTTTTTTGTGAGTGTTTCTTACAGTCCTTACAAAGATGTTACTTTTGATATTTGTGAAAATAAGGCAAAGAAAGTAAAATTCCTTATGTTTTTACCAAATTCCATCATCAAACCCTTCATGGTTTTTTATCAAAATTTTAAAATTTCAAGTATTGGCTTACAACCTTTCTTGACAAAACCATATTTTCATTAAACCATTCATCATTCCCATAGATTGGCTATTTGGAAGTACAATGATTGTCACATTTTAATCATTACACCTCAAGGGGCACTTGTTGACCCATCTAAACTTACAAATGTTGCAGTGAAGACATTACAAGCAAATTCCAAGGCAAGGGCATTGTGGAATGCGGGGTCAAGTATTGCAATTAGATGTTCAAAATTGATGCAACTCATTCGAAAGATTTTAGATGAGCTCATGGTACAGCAGTTTGAAGTTTAGAATTAGTGGACTTGATATGGTAACTCAATTCACCAAGCATTAGACTCAAGGTTCATTGGCTCAAAACCTAGGGTCACCAAGCACATTCAAGCTTCCGGGTTACCAAAGTGGCTGAATATCATAGATTAACTCCAAAACATGCTTAGAAATGATGCTTCAAAGTTTTAATGCATTTAGACTTCATTTCACCCCAAAATTAAGCTTCAATGGTTATTTGCCAGCTCTTTAAGGTCACTATGGTAATTGATATTTTTACATGACAGAATCAATTAAAACTACTTGAGGAAGCTCAAATTATATTCAAGAGTGGCTCTACAAAATTTTAGGTCAAGTGGATGTCATTTGACCCAAAATCAACAAAAATGTCAAGTTTAGGTCAATGACCCCTAAACCATGGGGTCACTGACCAAAGTGTTACTTCCAAGTGGCTGTAGTTGATAAAATTTGGACACAAAGCTCAAATCATGTTTAGAAGTAGTTCTACAAAATTTCAAGCTAAGAGGACTTCTTCTAACCCTACTTCAACTACATGTCGGCCAGGAGTCCGTGACCCCTATGTCATGGGGTCACTGGCAAAGAATCTTACTTCTAGGAGGCCAAAGCTGATGAAATTTTAATCAAAGACCTAAAATGTACTCAAATTCAACACCCAAAGTTTCAAATCAATTAAACAACATTCAGGTAGAAAACAAGCTAATTGCCTGTAATGCAAGAGGACATTGACATACAACAAGTGGGTCACTGGTCGAAATCCTACTTCAACAAGTCCAAACTACATGTAATTTGGATGGGTACTTCAAGATGCTCCTAAAATCAATCCCTCAAAGCTCCAAATCAATCAAAGGTTATTAAAGCCTCAAACAGTTGAAACAAGGGCCCATTTTCATGAAAAGTCAAAGGGAGGTTTGACCAAATGTTGAAGATCAAAACAGGCTGAAATTTCTATTACACACTCAAAATAGTGTTAGAAAGCATCTCTCTAAGTTTCTTGAAGATTGGATAGTGTTCGGGTTCCAAACAAATGAAAACAGGTCACATATGTAAAAAGCCCCGAAATTGGGCTTGTTCGTGACCACAGCCATGGTCATAGACACCTATGAAGTAGTTCCCGGCAGTTTTCAATGATTTTCTCCACTTTATTTCAAGCCACAGCTTACCATAACTCCCTCGACTACCTCTGAAGTCTATAACAGATAAATTTTTGCACTTGGGAAAAGGTTCGAAGAAAGTTTAAGCAAGTTCTAAGAGGACTGAAGCAAAATTCAAAGAGTTTCAACTACAATCACAAGTCTTCTCAAGTGTTTCAAGCATTCAAGTTCACTCTTCTCCTTCTCACTAGCTTTAGGAGAGCAATAGCTCAAAGGAGGAGAAGAGGCATGCCTATCATTCAAAGAAGACAAGTGTCAAGGCCATCAAACATATTAAAGGATGAAACTGCTTTCCTTTGGTTCTCTCACTGGAAAGGCTTTTGGCCATTTTAAAGTTATGAACAAGCGTCTTTAGGCTTCATTCTATTCCTTGACAATTATAGGATCAAAATGATACCACTTTGGATTCAATTTGCTTATAGAAAGCACCTTTTTCGAATTTGTACAAAAACGGTCCGTCACAAAAAAATTGACAATTACCAAAGGTTGCAGTCGATTCCATGGCCAAATCAAGAACCCTTAGGGGTCGTTCAACACTCCAAATGTCAAAAAGCACAAGTTCTAGCACTCTGAAGGCATCACAGAAGCAAAACAAAGTAAAAACAGGGACAAATGATGGCCATTCCGGCCATTGTCTGTCAATAATTGTGGGTCACAGTGGGCCATGGTCACTCCCTTCATGCATTCTTTTTTTCTAAATTTTGGTTTCTTTTTCGTGTATTTTCTTGTAATTTTCCAGTTTGGATCACACATGAGACCCGAGGAAGGGGTTGTAATTTTTCAAAAAAACTTGTAAACAACCTGCATCCCCAAGGTCAGAGCATTGAACTCATGTAAACAAAGGGAATTTAATGATGAATAGTAGTTATTTACCCATTCTTCCTTGCACTTGAAATATTGGACTTGAATTTGTTATATCTCACATCACTTTCAAGTGCGATAACCACTTTGCACGTAGTAAAAATGCGTGCTTGCTACAACATACTCTTAGGAAGACAATGGCTTCATGATTACTCAATAGTGCCTTTCGCTCTCCATCAATGCCTAGAGTACATTGATGATGAGGGTAAGGTGCATTGCATCCATTTAAAGGCAACGATGTCTGCTTCACTGATGCAACAATGTATTAAGAAACGACTGCAAAGCTTAAACCGGATGCAAGCAAATGTTTTGTGGATGATGATCCGGTAGAGCCATTCCCCATTTCTAAAAAAAAAACAAAACCTATCTAGGGTTTAGCGAAAGACATGAGTCCACCAAGAACCTAGAACCTAAAGGAGGCCAACGGTGAAATTTGTAGATACCAAAACTCCTTTTGTGATCAGGGTCAAATTCTAAATCAAATGTCAGATCAACTTTTGGTCATATCCACAAAGTTATCTACGATGAAACAAGCAGGCCTTGTCATCCACACAAGCAAGACGTGCACTCCAGCTATGTATATAACACTTGCTCGAACTTCTGCACTGCCATTAATTGAGTACTTTTCAATGCCAATGGAGAATGGCAAGGCACCTTTTGTATTTTACAGGCAAATTTGGATGACGCACTAGTACTTCCAACACCAGCAAGGCAAGGTACACGGTCTATCAAGTTTCATGGAGCAGGACAAACATCTAAAGCAAGATTCTCTTTCTTTAGCCCTGCATCTCACATAGTCATGCATCTTATAGGTTATCAAGAAAAAATAAATGATGACACAAAGTCTCATACTTTGGCAGCTCCAACAATAATTGTTAAACCTCGTGTCACTCTGAGAGAACTTGGTTTGACCATGCAAAGTCTAGAAGAACCAACTCAAAGATATATCAGTCAGTGATGGGATCTAGCAACAAAATGTGTAAATCCTTGGAGGCGATCAATATGGATTCGTCTATGTTGGTATGGACCACTTCCTCATTTTTGAGAATTAACCATAGCAGCTGAATTCCAAACATCAAATGAGATGTCCCATCATGTCTCATGCATTAAAGATACAGTTCAAAGCTTCCCAAGAAAATCAAGACAGTGAAAACTATCTTATCCAACAAATGTAGTTTCTTTAGTTGGTGACATAGATTCTGAGTAAGAAAGTAATGATACCTCCTCCTATGAGGAGAATGTCATTAATGAGACCTAATTTTCCTATCATTTTTAGCCCACTCGTGTTGACATCACAACGCAAGGGTGAGTCACCTTACAGATACATCAATGATGGCTTCACTCAATTAAAAAAAGTGAAAATCCTCCACACTATTCATCATGGATTCATTTGTACAGGATAGGACCCATCCTTCTACTTGGGTTTTCTTCATACTCCAATTTTCTTCTTTTCCGAGATCCTTCCTCTTTATAAAGCCACTTATACACTGGTGACCCCATAGCTTCTTCCAACTTTATCAATTCCTCGACTAGTCCCATCAAATCCTCTTGTGCCACCAGAGGTCTCTTGGTTAGGGATTACCGGAGCTGACTCTCCCTCGAGAGTCCGAGTTTGAAGGTAGCTACGACCACTTACTAGTTAGCACCTCAACTTCATTGTATAAACACCAATACCAAGCGTTGTACTCCTTTAGACTTTCTAAACTCTACTTCTAAGGGAAAGCAGAGCCCCAATATCCTTCGGATGCTTAGAGTTCATACAAAACGTGTGATGAAGGAACTAACTAACTCCCTGAAGCTGCTAATGGACCTTGCCCTTAGTTGGGAGAACCACTTCAAAGCCAAGTCTCCCAAACTCGATGGGAATACCTTGTACATCAATCACTCATTCCCGATCCATAGTGCTGTAAAATGTTGGAAGTGTTGTACGTGGTCGAATGGATCCGAGGTGCTATCATAGACCATTAGTTTTACCATGCTGAATTGTCGAGGAGGTTCTGCCTTCTCTATGTCTTTTAAAAAGGGAGACATGAAGCTCTATGCGCCCCTGCAACATATCTCCCTAGTTAGATTGTTAGAAAGGAACCTACAATCCTTTGGAGCTTTTTTTATAAGTGCTTAAAAAGGGGAACTATGATCCTTTAAAGCATTCTTTATAATGCTTAAATATCTCCTTCCGCAAGCACTCATACGAGCACTTTTCCTCCTCAGCCTCCTCTTGGGGACCCCTTCTCTTTGTTGTGCCGAGCTCGACCTTCGTTGCTTCTGGCCTCCTTCCAAAGGTAGGAACTCGAAGTTCTGCTTCCTTCGTCCCCCATCTCAAACTTCCTTTGAGGTTGGTGAGCCTTAGTTGGGTCCCTTCTTCTTTATTAATTAAAGTTCTAGGCTCCCGTTCTTTGAGTTGCCGAGTGGCCTCACTGCTTCATTGAGGACTCCTCCGATCTTAACCATCTTCTTTGTCTCGGGATTCCTCTCACTTTTTTTTCTACTTTTAGTTCTTGTAGCAAACAATTGATTTTTTCTTACTGCCACCTTACTCCCTCTGTCAAGTCCTAGCGGCAGTTTTGTAGGTGTGTTTGAGCTGTGCATACTTGTCTTACAAAGGTCCATTGCTCGGGGACCTGGGCTTCCTTGCCTGCCATGCACCATTTTGTAGCTTAGTCATAGAAGGTGACCTCTCTATGTGTAAGGTTCCGAATCCCACTAATCGTAATCTATGCTAATTAATCACGTCTATGTTAAATAAACCTTGTTAAGCTTAATCGAATATAAAAACTATTGGGTTTGGGTCTTAGACAGGTAGTTGGGCGGAGTTTGAGCCTTACTTTAGTAGTTGAGGACCTTTTTGTAAATTGTTCTTACATCTTATGGGCACCACATCCATCACCTCTCGTGTAATTTTTCATGTAGATCATCTTTCGTGTTGGGCTTGATTTGATCCAAACTCATTCTAGGCCAATTGAGGTCCATTTGGCCTAAATTAAAAATTTCATGAAAAAGCTTGAACTTGCATGTGAAATGCAGGAAATTTTAAGTTAAAAGAGAACTCAATGTGTATTCTCTCTTTCTCTTCTTCTTGGTTGCTGGAGCTACTTCTTTCCATCTTTTCACCCTCCTCACTTGTCCTCAGAGCTGAGAACAGGGAGCTAGAGTTTGCATGCAAAACTAATAGCGTCCATCCATCCTCTTCTTCTTCCTTTGGGCACCTCTTTCTTAGAAATCGCAATCTTCTCTAAGCTACAGCTCACTAAGGTGAGGGCTTTACTTCCATTCCATGCATTAAGGCTTGTTGGAGTTAAGAAGACTCACATCTATGACATGCATGCATTGAGGCAACATATTCACCATTTATATGTTGCCATGTTAAGAACCCACTTCTCCTTAGAGGTTTTTCCCTAACCACACAACAAGAAGGACTTAGGAAAGGCAAACACTATTAAGAGGTAAGTATTAGAGTTCATATGTGCTACATGAAGGATTAAGTATTGATTCTTCGGATAGCTCTTTCAATTTTCAAATTCCAGCCATTTTCATGATCTTAACTATGTACAAATGTGGTATGGATTGAGTTAGGATGTTAACATGGAATAGGAGGGTGCGTGGGTAATGAACACCTTCAAGGACACTATAATTAAGCCATAGGAACTCCCCACAAATCAAGTTCTATATGGATCCCGTATTGAAATTGAGCTACAGAACCAATTTCAGGTTTCTGAAGCGTATGGCGAAGCCACGGCTAAGCCGTGAGTGTTTACTGCTCAAAGTCCAGAGAGTAGTGAAATTGGGTTTTGTACTACGGCTTACCCACGGCTTCACCGTGAAATGCACTACGGCTGAGCCGTGCCAAGCCCGTACCTAAGCCGTAAGCCTTCTTACGGGGGACTTCCCAGAGAGCTCCAGAAGCCCATTTTCTTCTACGGCTTACACACGGCTACACTGTGTAATGCCTTACAGCTAAGCTGTAACCCAACCATAACCTAGCCGTAGGCTTAGCACGGCTAAGCCGTAGGCTAATATACGGCTAAGCCGTAAATGCGCCTAAACTATTGGAGGAAGTCTGAACCACTCGGCTACACCGTAACGATATATACGGCTAAGCCGTAAGAACCCAATGAAATCTATGATATGAGAAACTCTCACTGACCGTGGAGGGCCTTAGTATTAGCACCTTTCCTACTACCAAATTGGCCAATGGTAAGTACTCGTTAAATAGAATAAGAAATTTCCGGTTGGTCTCCCAATGTCAAGTCATGGATATTGGCATAAAAAGGGGTGTCATTATATACACAAGGTAATACCAAGATGCGGTAACACAAAGGCACTCAACGTTTTATGAGTACGTCGAGTTGAATGACCTTGGGGATCATGGGTTGTCTAACACAGGGTGAATAGTGATTTTTTTTTGGTATTTTCTCAATCCAATTACATTCATATTGTTAAACACCTTGCCCTTAATATGAATTGTATATGCATTCACTCCCTCTAGTCAAACCCTGAGGTAATTCAAACCGAAGCTTCTGATGAGTGCGTGTCTGACAAGCCAGAGCTTTTACTGAGTACGTGCTTGTCACAACCAGAGCCCAGAGATCGGGGGTTAGTGAAAAGCCAAACCAGTGACACACGTACTCCCGTGCACGTGCATCCAAACCCAGTCCAGATGCACACACACAAGGGATCTAACACTTGTGAAACAAGCGAACGCGGAAGCTGTAGATATCATAGCAAGCAACAAAAGAAATAGCAGAAGCCAAAAATACAGAACAGAAAAGACGAAGATAGATACAATACTCGAAAACCAGATACAAATCTGAGTACACCAAACAGCGATATACAAATAATACAGAGTATCAAAGTCTCAAGTGCCAAATACAAAATCTCCAAAAACCAAAACCCAAAACGGATAACCATAGAAGATATGCATGTACGCACTCGGCAGAGGTGATCAGGCCCACTCTGCCAAACCGGAGGGTGCCTCTAGGCTCTGCTCTACAGCCTCCTCGACCGCCGGGGAGCTGGGCAAGGGATCTGCGCCTGCAACACCACAGACAACACCAATGAATACAACGATCCAGCAAATATAAGTAACAGGGTCGAAACACTCATAATATTAACTTGAATAATGACAGAATATTAACTACAGAGTTTCATCGTAGTATGCTAAGCAAATCGTGCATAGAAGTAAAGCATGATAGTGAATCAAAGCATAGAAATACTGGACTAGGTGGCTACTACGTTAACCATATTCTCCCCAATAGAGAGCAGAGCAGAGCAGAAAAGAACACCACTGACCAGGCCAAGGTACAAGTGGGTCTCGGTTTCCTGGGTTCCGAGGTCCCAAGACAAAGCGACACTGCAGTGATACAGAGATACAGAGATCTAAAACAGAGGTAACCCCGTCGGGCATCCTAGGGCTGAGGCTGAGTAGAGCTAGACTAATACCAATCAAATCAAATCCAAAAGAAGGGAGATTATCCGCTTTGGACTCACCGATGACAAGGACCGGATCTTATCCTCACGTATTAATCTCTGGGCAAAGCCACCAGGGAATACCCAGTGAATCAGAGATATAAAAAGCCATAAAGATACAAAGCAAAGCATAACTAAGTTAAAGCACATCATAGATCAAAGCATAGTGCAGAACGAAGAACCAAACAGATATACAGAACGAAAGCAAAATGACCTCGTAATGCATAAACATAGATGAGCAGAACAGAGGGCAAAACGGTAAGCAATATGCAATGCATCTCAGATTAATACGGAATCATGGTTAATTACAAGCCAACACTAATCTAGTTGTCCAGTTGTCCACTGTCACTAACCGTGCATGATGATGTAGTTTTAAGTTATTCGATGCACCGTTGCCCTCCAAGTGTTACAATGTAATCCTCATATGCACCGAAGTCCCTTAAACCAACACCCATGGGGAGGTGCTTAACAGTAAATCAACGCTCACATGAATAAGTCACAGCCTAATAGACTATTCATGCGATCCAAAGAATCCATTGGGCCGGTTTACATAAGCGATTAACCTGTATGTTAGCCCTACAAGGTCACACCATTATCCTAAGTTGTATTTCAGATTTTCCAGGTCTTACGGTTTAGCCATGGGTGACCTACGGCTTAGCCGCAGACATCTTGCTGCCTAGCCATAACATGCACTACAGCTTAGCCGTGGTTTCCGTCAGAACACGGCTAAACTGTCATTTTCCACATCTGACCTGATACATTTCACGGCTGGGTCACAGCTAGCTTACAGCTCAGCCGTAGAACATTTTACGGTTCAGCCGTAGCCTAGCCGTAGAACAAATTCAAAAATTTCAAGTCTCTGGAATTTGAGCCGTACGAAGTTACGGCTTAGCCGTACAATACAGAACACAAAATTGAAGTGAGTACAGAAACTGAAATTGGGTACAGAAACTGAGCAAAACAAACTCCAGAGGTTCCAACATCACAGAATGTGGCTATAAAACATCCTATACATAAAAGAAGATGAAATTAAAGCAATCAAACAGAATACCCATATGTGTTGTACAATCTGTACTTATACTTGCCTCAAAGCTCTGCAAAAACCACTGAGATCAAGCTCCAATCAACTAAACCCAAGCAAAGCAAAGCAAAATACAATTCATAAGCATGCATGCAGAGAGAGAGAGATGGGAGATCCAATTGGAGAAGAAGAATTAGAAGGAACCCACTTACCTCAAGGACAAACAGAGATGAGAGAAGAGAAAGAACCCAACCAATGGAGAGTAAAAACCCAATCGACAAAGTTGCAAGCTCCCAACACCACAAGACTGAAGAAAAGAAGGAAGAGAAGAGAAGAGAAAAAGGGATGTGGAGCTATTGCATGCAGTCATCGAATGAAAATGAGCAAGAGAGAGACACCTGGGCTCATGACTCTTATATAGTTTCTAAAGATTAAGTCAAAGTCCAGTGAATTTCGGTTATTTACAAATCAAGTCACACGAGGGTCCAACTTCTCCAATTGACTCCGAATGGGTCTGAGACAGTTACGGAAAACAACGAGCTCAACAAAAGACACATGCTGACACCAAGATGATGCAAGTATAATTCACTCAAATCAAAAGCAAAGTTATGAAAAAGGGCTTAGAACTACCTATCCCAGGTCGAGGGTTCCTCAACTACCTATCCAAGACCCGAAACCAAGTCCAAAAGGATTAAACAACAGAAAAGCACACTAATGAGCCACTAATCCGGCTCAAAGGGGATCGGAGTGTTACATCCTCCCCCACTAGAACTCATTCCGTCCTCGAAATGACCACCTACCTGCGCAAAGAGCTGTGGGTACTGGCGCGCTAGCTGCTCCTCTAGCTCCCATGTAGCCTTATCTGGACCGTGATGCTCCCACAACACTTTAACCCATCTGATAGTTCTGGTACGGAGAATCTGCTCTCGTGTGCCAACGATGCGAAGCGGACGCTCAACGTAAGTTGCATTAGGCTGAATCTGAATGTCATCGTATCGAATCACATGGCTCGGATCTGGCAAGTACTTACGGAGCATCGACACATGGAAAACATCATGGACAACGGAGAACTCAACTGGAAGCGTCAAACGATAATCTAAATCTCCAACTCGGCTCTTGACTTCAAACGGTCCCACATATCTCGGAGCTAACTTGCCCTTTTGACCAAACCGTACCATGCCTTTCATCGGGGAAACTTTAAGGAACACCCAATCTCCGACATGGAATGCCAAAGGTCTCCTCCGGGTATCTGCATAGCTCTTTTGCCTGGATCGGGCAATCTTCAGATTCTCTATCACTTTCTGCACTTTCTCTATCATCTCAGCAATGATTGTCGGACTATGGAAACTCCTTGTTCCTACCTCTTCCCAACACACTAGGGTCCTGCACTTGCATCCGTATAGAGCCTCATAGGGTGCCATACCAATGCTCTCGTGGAAGCTGTTGTTGTAGGCAAACTCACACAATGCCAGATGCATATCCCATTCCTTCTCAAAGTTCAGCACGCTAGCTCTGAGCATATCCTCCAACGTCTGAATGGTACGCTCCGACTGCCCATCAGTCTAGGGGTGGTATGCCGTACTAAAACTCAATTTCGTGCCCATAGCTTCCTGAAATGCTCTCCAGAATGAAGACACAAAACGACTGTCACGATCAGACACAATCGATACTGGGGTGCCATGTAATCTGACTATCTCGTCAACAAACTTCCTGGCCATCTCTGTGAATGTCATCTCTTTCTTGAACGGAAGGAAATGTGCTGACTTCGTCAATCTATCCACTATTACCCAGACCGCATTGTTCTTCTTACTAGTCGGCGGAAATCCTGAGACAAAATCCATGGTAATGTGCTCCCACTTTCACTGCGGAATGTGTAATGGGTGCAATGATCCTGGAGGTCGCTGATGATCAGCTTTCACCCTCTGACAGGTCAAACATCGAGCTACGAACCCTGCGATCTCCCACTTCATATTGTTCCACCAAAATCTATCCTTCAAGGTCCGGTACATCTTCGTACTCCCTGGGTGCATCGCATAATGGGCATGGTGCGCATCTGTCATCAACTTTTCCTTCAGCTCATCCACAGCGGGAACACACAATCTCCTCCTGAAGTACAAAACTCCGTCTACCAAGCTGAAATCAGGTTGATCTGCAGTCTGATCTCTGAAAATCACCAGAAGGGGGTCCTCAAACTGGCGATCCTTGATCTGCCGAATCACCTCAGGCTGAAACTCTACGGTAGTAGCTAATGTCACCAACTCAGCCACCATCCGAACCTCAACAGGCTGATCATGCACAAGCACATAGAAGCCTGCCAATACCTGAAGACTTTTTGCTCTCCTGCTGAGTGCATCTGCAACCACATTCCCCTTGCCTGGATGGTACTTGATTGGAAAGTCGTAGTCTTTGATGAACTCCAACCACCTCTGCTGTCTCATGTTCAAGTCAGATTAAACAAATACTGCAGACTGTGATGATCGGAATGGACCTCGAACTTCACACGGTACAAGTAATGTCGCCACAACTTCAGCGCGAATACAATGGCTGCTAGCTCCAGGTCATGGGTGGCATAGTTCTTCTCATGTTCTTTCAGCTATCTGGAACCATAGGCAATCACTCTCTGATTCTGCATCAGTACACAGCCTAGTCCAACTCAAGAGGCATCTGAATAAATCACGAATCCCTCACTACCATCAGGGAGAGTCAACACTGGCGTCGTAGTGAGCTTTTCTTTCAACATCTGGAAACTACGCTCACACTTCTCTGTCCACTCATACGGGACCTTCTTCCGAGTCAACTGAGTCAACGGGGCTGAAATCTTCGAGAAGTCCTGCACGAACCTGCGGTAATATCCCGCCAGACCTAGAAAACTCCGAATCTCTGTCACTGATCTCGGACGGGGCCAATGGACTACTGCTTCAATCATAGCCGGATCCACCCTCAATCCATCTTTAGAAATCACATGACCCAGAAATGCAACTTGCTCTAGCCAGAAGTCACACTTGGACAACTTTGCATACAACTGGTGATCTCTAAGCAGCTGCAATACCTTCCGCAGATAATCTGTATGCTCCTCAGCAGTCTTCGAATAGACCAATATATCATCTATGAATACCACAACAAACTGGTCCAAAAAAGAAGTAAACACCCTATTCATCAATGCCATGAAAACTGCGGGTGCGTTCGTCAAACCGAAAGGCATGATAAGAAACTCGTAGTGTCCATACCGAGTCCTGAAAGTTGTCTTAGGAACATCCTCATCCTTCACCCGGAGCTGGTGATATCCTGACCTCAAGTCGATCTTCGATAAGTAAGCTGCACCCTGAAGCTGATCGAACAACTCATCAATCCTAGGCAATGGATATTT
This sequence comes from Sextonia rubra, assembly GCA_037013555.1. Classification (NCBI taxonomy): domain Eukaryota; kingdom Viridiplantae; phylum Streptophyta; class Magnoliopsida; order Laurales; family Lauraceae; genus Sextonia; species Sextonia rubra. The sequence goes on from JASUAD010000011.1 coordinate 18,843,768, forward strand.
GTTCTTGATGGTCACTTTGTTCAACTGCCTGTAGTCAATGCACATCCGGAAACTGCCATCCTTCTTCTTTACGAACAATACAGGAGCTCCCCAAGGTGAAACACTTGGGTATATGAACCCTTTATCCAACAGATCCTGCAACTGTTTCTTCAATTCCAACAACTCTGCAGGTGCCATACGATACGGAGCTCTACTGATGGGTGCTGTACCTGGCATCAAGTCGATCGAGAACTCTACCTCTTGAACTGATGGCAACTTGGGCACATCCTCCGGAAAGACATCCGGGAACTCGCTGACTACTGCGATCTCACAGAGCTGTCGCTGATCCTTCTTCTCTGAAATAAATGCAAGAAATCCCTCACATCCCCTACGAAGCATCCTGTCTGCCTTACAAGCAGATATCACACACCTTGGGCACTTCGTCTGGCTACCCTCGAATCGAAATCTGCTGCCCAGATCAAAGTAGATAGCCTTGCTGTAACAATTGATACAAGCATGTTACCTCGCAAGCCAGTCCATACCAAGAATCACATCGAAATCCAGTGTCGTGAGCAACACGAGGTTTACAGGGAGCTGATGACCAGCTATCCGCACATCACACTGAGGGTAGAAAACACTGCACTCCACCCGCTTACCAACCGGAGTGGACACCATCAACAAGTATGGGAGCGGTGTGGGTCGCTGTCGAAGCTGCATAGCAAAATGGGGTGCTACGTACGAACGCGTAGACCCGAAGTCAAACAAGGCTAAAGCTTCAGCATCAGAAATTAAAACATTACCTTCCAAGACCGTAGCCTCCTCCGCGCCTTTATGTGTAGCAGCATAGGCTCGAGCTGTCTGGCGGTTCTGCTTCTGGGCTGGGCGAGCTGGCTGAGACTTGCCTCGCACTGCAGATCCTGCAAACCGCGTCTGTGAGGGAGACTGAAACTTCGGGCATTGGGCCCGCCTGTGATCCGTGGAGCCACAACCGAAGCAAGCCCCACTCTTCCTCCAACATCTCTCTGTCGGATGATCCTTCCCACAATACTCACGAACCACCTTAGCACTGCTCGAACTGCCTTGCTTGCCTTGAACTTCTTCTGAAACTGACTTCTGCCACTGGAACCTGCCGCCCTCTTAGCCTCAGTTCGCTCCTCTTCAAATATGGCCTCTGCATCATAGACCCTGTCAATAGCGTCATCTAAGGTAGCCGGCCACATACATGTAACCACGTGGCGTTTATGCCTCGGATTCAGGCCGTTGACGAAGCGAGTCACCTTCTTATGCTCGGTGTTCACCATATCTTCTGCGAAGTGAGACAGCTCTGTAAAGTTGTGTACATAATCTGCAACCGATGTCTGTCTCTGCTGAAGGTTAAAGACTTCCACTTCCTTGCTCGCTGAATATGAAGAGGCATGAACTTTCGACGGAATTGTTGTTTAAACGTCTCCCAAATCGTGGCACTGGGCATAGTCTGGAATGAGCTCTTAACACTCCTCCACTAAGTCTTGGCTACACTCCGAAGCATGGAGGCTGTGAGAACTACTTTCTATTTGTCACTGCACATAATTGTATCAAATAGCTCCTCTGTCTGCTCCAACCATTGCTCGGCCGGCAATGCATCCTCTGTCCCGTGGAACTTAGTCGCCCCTCGCTTACGGAACTTATCAAAAAGAGCATTTGGATCTGTTTCTTTGGGCTGGAAGATCACTTGCTGTTCTACATGAGGAGAGGCTAACGCAGCAGCTTGACTCTGCCTATCCACCGTGGATGCCATCTGAGCCTGCAAGGACTGCATAGATTGCATCATCATCATCAGACGCTCTTCACTGCTCATAGGTGGGGGTAGCGATCTACTCTCTCCATTATGACCCTGCTGGTTCTCATCCCGAGATCCTGATCCTGATGCCATACTGTGCTATCCTGCAAGAAGGAAAAGAAACATAGCACAAATATAAAACGCCCCAAGTTAGTAAACCCCTAAATCAACATATTAATTGATATCGTCATCTCACCACGATCTTAGATGTCTACATGCTTATAACTAGCATGCTCTGATACCATACAATACATATGTCACAACCCGAGCCCAGAGATCGGGGGTTAGCGAAAAGCCAAACCAGTGACACACGTACTCCCGTGCACGTGCATCCAAACCCAGTCCAGATGCACACACACAAGGGATCTAACACGTGCGAAACAAGCGAACACGGAAGCTGTAGATATCATAGCAAGCAACAAAAGAAATAGCGAAAGCCAAAAATGCGGAACAGAAAAGACGAAGATAGATACAATACTTGAAAACCAAATACAAATCTGAGTACACCAAACAGCGATATAAAAATAATATAGAGTATCAAAGTCTCAAGTGCCAAATACAAAATCTCCAAAAACCAAAACCCAAAACGGATAACCACATAAGATATGCATGTACGCACTCGGCAGAGGTGATCAGGCCCACTCTGCCAAACCGGAGGGTGCCTCTAGGCTCTGCCCTGCAGCCTCCTCGACCACCGGGGAGCTGGGCAAGGGATCTGTGCCTGCGACACCACAGACAACACCAATGAATACAACGATCCAGCAAATATAAATAATAGGGTCGAAACACTCATAATATCAACTTGAATAATGACAGAATATTAACTACAGAGTTTCATCGTAGTATGCTAAGCAAATCGTGCATACAAGTAAAGCATGATAGTGAATCAAAGCATAGAAATACTGGACTAGGTGGCTACTATGTTAACCATATTCTCCCCAATAGAGAGCAAAGCAGAGCAGATAAGAACACCACTGACCGGGCCAAGGTACAAGTGGGTCTCGGTTTCCTGGGTTCCGGGGTCCCAAGACAAAGTGACACTGCAGTGATACAGAGATACAGAGATCTAAGCCAGAAGTAACCCCGTCGGGCATCCTAAGGCTGAGGCTGAGTAGAGCCAGACTAATACCAATCAAATCAAATCCAAAAGAAGGGAGATTATTCACTTTGGACTCACCAATGACAAGGATCGGATCTTATCCTCACGTATTAATTTCTTGGCAAAGCCACCAGGAAATACCCAATGAATCAGAGATATACAAAGCCATAAAGATACAGAGCAAAGCATAACTAAGTCAAAGCACATCATAGATCAAAGCATAGTGCAGAACGAAGAACCAAACAGATATACAGAATGAAAGCAAAATGACCTCGTAATGCATAAACATAGATGACCAGAACAAAGGGCAAAAGGGTAAGCAATATGCAATGCATCTCAGATTAATACGGAATCATGGTTAATTACAAGCCAACACTAATCTAGTTGTCCAGTTGTCCACTGTCACTAACCGTGCATGATGATGTAGTTTTAAGTTATTCGATGCACCGTTGCCCTCCAAGTGTTACAATGTAATCCTCACGTGCACCGAAGTCCCTTAAACCAACGCCCATGGGGAGGTGCTTAACAGTAAATCAACGCTCACATGAATAAGTCACAGCCTAATAGACTATTCATGCGATCCAAAGAATCCATTGGGCCGGTTTACATAAGCGATTAACCTGTATGTTAGCCCTACAAGGTCACACCATTATCCTAAGTTGTATTTCAGATTTTCCAGGTCTTACGGTTTAGCCATGGGTGACCTACTGCTTAGCTGCAGACATCTTACGGCCTAGCCGTAACATGCACTACGGCTTAGCCATGGTTTCCTTCAGAACACGGCTAAACTGTCATCTTCCACCTCTGACCTGATACATTTCACGGCTGGGTCACGGCTAGCTTACGGCTCAGCCGTAGAACATTTTACAGTTCAGCCGTAGCCTAGCCGTAGAACAAATTCAAAAATTTCAAGTCTCTGGAATTTGAGCCGTACGAAGTTACGGCTTAGCCGTACAATACAGAACACGAAACTGAAGTGAGTACAAAAACTGAAATTGGGTACAGAAACTGAGCAAAACAAACTCCAGAGGTTCTAACATCACAGAATGTGGCTGTAAAACATCCTATACATAAAAGAAGATGAAATTAAAGCAATAAAACAGAATACCCATATGTGTTATACAATCTGTACTTATACTTGCCTCAAAGCTCTGCCAAAACCACTGAGATCAAGCTCCAATCAACTAAACCCAAGCAAAGCAAAGCCAAATACAATTCATAAGCATGCATGTAGAGAGAGAGATGGGAGATCCAATTGGAGAAGAAGAATTGGAGGGAACCCACTTACCTCAAGGACAAACAGAGATGAGAGAAGAGACAAAACCCAACCAACGGAGAGTAAAAACCCAATCGACAAAGATGCAAGCTCCCAACACCACAAGACTGAAGAAGAGAAGGAAGAGAAGAGAAGAGAAGAAGGGACGTGGAGCTATTGCATGCAGTCATCGAATGAAAATGAGCAAGAGAGAGACACCTGGGCTCATGACTCTTATATAGTTTCTAAAGATTAAGTCAAAGTCCAGTGAATCTCGGTTATTTACAAATCAAGTCACACGAGGGTCCAACTTCTCCAATTGACTCCGAATGGGTCTGAGACAGTTACGGAAAACAACGAGCTCAACAAAAAACACATGTTGACACCAAGATGATGCAAGTATAATGCACTCAAATCAAAAGCAAAGTTACGAAAAAGGGCTTAGAACTACCTATCCCAGGTCAAGGGTTCCTCAACTACCTATCCAAGACCCGAAACCAAATCCAAAAGGATTAAACAACAGAAAAGCACACTAATGAGCCACTAATCCAGCTCAAAGGGGATCGGAGTGTTACAGTGCTTGCTAACCAAAAGGGGGTACAGCCGAGGTTCAAGCCTTCGTAGCTCATATAAATATGTTTTGTTTAATTGTTCGTCTGTATTCATGATTGATTATGTTTCCAGACTGATGTTCCCTATGTATGTTATGGCAAGTATGATTGGAAGTATGAAAGAGGTGAATCCGAGTCGGTACCACTTAGCTTGTGCCCATTGGGGTAGTTTACGGAGGAGATGTCGACACTCCTCGGGAAGCTAGTTTGATCTCTTAGCAACCCATATGTATGTATGCTCTCTTTTGGGAGAATAGAGCCCTGTGGATGCCAATTAGAGTGTACTATATCTTGATTTTGATTCTTCACTTATTGTTACTCATGCACATCATGTCTAGTAGACTATTATTTCTCTCCTATCTATCCAGTGCATATAAATAAGTTCATTTGATATATTATGCTGGTTTCATATGCTCAGTATTTGCTTAACCGTCGTGTTAACAGTGTTACCCTTGGTATTGCAGGTACGGAACCCAATCCCGACCTAATTGCTGACGCGCCCTCGTAGAGTACCCCAACGGTACCTCGGGGTGTAGATGAATGGAAGGATGGCGATGTCTTTTATTAGTCATCCTATGGAGTGCGCCAGCCCTGGAGGTGTTATAGTCGAAATTTTGGTCTACCCTTAGGAATGTGCAATTGGACCTTTTGTACCTAACTTCGTTAAATAGTATTTGAATCTAGTAGGAATGTAATTAAAGACTTAACTACTGATATATATATATACATCTATCTGTGAATGTCTGAAATATGCTTCTTTTGTTTTGCTTTTGATCATTATAGAGTATTTCGCAGGAGTTCATTATGATGAGCTATATTCCTACTGTGTTAGCATTCCTCACACGTTCCTGTGGAATCTCCCTTGTAGGAATTCATGCACAATTCTTCAGGGCACGGATTACTACGGGATTACGTATCCACGTCCTGGGGGCTCACTCAAATCCCCAATTCTCGGGATTGGGGCATGACATTATGTGACTTGGATCATGTCGATATACCTCCAATCGAAAACATCCCCTTCTGCTTGCTGGCGAGGTTGTTTGATTTCTTTTCGTATGAGGAACGCAATTGTAATCCTCTTCTTTAGAATAGATAACCAAGAGCTCCTTCCCCAAATGCTTGTGTTGTCTTCCAGGATCTCCCCTTACCGGGGATGAAGGTCACCTAGCCTAGCACGATGAATTTGGAATCTGTCACACCCGAGCCCAGGAGATGGGGGGTTAAGACTAAACCTAACCAGTGACACACATAAACCTAACCGGTGACACACATACTTCCGTGCATATACACTTAGACCCTGTCTAATGCACACGCACAAGGGAAACTCACGTGCCAATACATGTATGTGAAGTTGTAAATATCAACCATAACAAAATAAGATATACTAAAACAAAATAATATATATACAAAAGACTACAGAAGTTCAGAGTAATACAACAGGAGTCATAATACAATTGTGGAGATTTCTAACAAAACAAAACAATTGGATTGCAACCAAAAAACCCATATGCATGCATGGCATTGACATGCTCCAACAGAGTGATTACAGCCACTCTTTTAGCCCTGATGGGGCATCTGGGGTCTCCTCTGGAGTCTGGTAGGCTGACAAGGAGTCGGTTGAGGGATTTGAGCCTGCAACACTAAGAACAACTTATGAATACAACGATTCAGCAAAGTATAAGCAATAATAAGTTAACGCATGTTGTATCTAACAAAATAATGAACAACTGATAAGTCATAGAGTTTCAATTTCGTATATTAGGCAGTTGTGCATTCAAATGAAGCATTCTATCAGAATCAAGGTTTACGCTATACATACATAACTAGGTGGCTACTGCATTTGCCTTATACTCCCTTTCGGGATCATACATACATACTGAGAACACTATCGACAGGGCCAGGGTACGAATGGGTCTCGGGTTCCTAGGGTCTAAAAGCCCTAAGACATAATCTCACTGCAGCGGTGCCATACATACTACGCCGAATTCAACCCCATCGGATATCCTAAGGCTGAGGCTAAGTAGTGCTTGACCATATGGAATCAATTAGATACAAGAACTTGAGTAAACTATGCATATCATGTCGAGCATATCTCATACGTTCTAATCATACATTCAATCCATACATACAATACTCAAGGGAAAGGAAACTCAAGGTAATGAAAGCATATCGAATAGCAACCAATTCGAACAAACAGCAACCAAATTGGACATACCTTAACAAAACGAGGACTATACAAAGCATACAAATGAGTGGAAGTCAATAACCGTCCATACAAGATGTCATGCAACTCACTTAGGTCGAATCAATATCATTTACTAGCTAACCCTAATTTAGTTATCCAGTATTTCTAACCGTGCATGATGATGTGGTTTTAAGTTGTCCGATACACAGTTGTCTAGTGTTGCATTGTATCATGAAAGTGTATTAAAGTCTCTTAAACCAACACCCATGGGAAGGTGCTTAACAACTGGATAACATACATGAATGAGTCGCAGCCCTCGAGATCATTCATGTAATTCTTTCATATTCCGTTGGGCACTACATTTTAACTCAAAGGCCCTACAAGGTCTCTTTAATTCCTAGTTTTCTTAATTTTCAAAGGTCTTACGGCTTAATCGTAGGTGACCCTGCGGCTTAGCCGTGGACATCTTACAGCTTAGCCGTAATATGTACTATGGCTCAGCTATGGTTCCCCTTACTATTCATCCGTATCCACAGCTTAGCCCTGTTTTTCTTCTACAACTCAGCCACGGTGAGGGTACGGCTTAGCCGTCGCACACCTCACGGCTTAACCGTGGTTAGACCGTAAAAGGTTCTCTCAAATTTCAACTCTCTGGAAATCAAGGCGTAGCTTGACCTACGGTTGGGTCACGACTAGCCTACGGCTTAGCCGTAGTGTATTCTCTAGCTTAGCCGTAGCCTTACCATAGAAGAAATCTAGGTTTCACAGCTATCTGGATTCCGAGCCGTAGGTAGTTACGGCTTAGCCGTAAACTGCACAGGGTCACTTTTCTGAACCTGTTACAGAACTGACTGTACGTGCATAGAACTAAAACAACAACATCTAAAAGATAAAATTTAACACAATTGAGCTGTATAACACATTCCACATGAAGATTAAGAAGTGCTTCACAATCATACATATACCAACATGGTTTCATCCAAATCATGCTTATACTTGCCTCAAATGAGTTCTAACACGTGAATCGTTGTCCTTGGGTTCAAATTCGATGAAACATGACCCTAATGATTGTGCATGTAAGAAGAAAAGAAAGAAAGAGAGACATTGAGTGCATGTGTAGAGAATCAAGACTCGTAGAGATGAATATGAACCTAAATCATACCTTAGAACACACAAAGAGGTAACATGTAGACTCAATGCACAAGAATTTCCCTCTTTTTGCTTGGCTTGACCAAGAAGAAAGAGAAAAAACTGAAGGAAGAAGAAAACCCAATGTGAATAAAGAGAAGAATGAGAGAGTCGGTGCATACACTCAACTTATATAAGGATAAGAATTAACAAAGTTATATAAAAGTCCAAACATTCAAGAGAATTACAATTTGAGTCAATTAACCATTCAACAGAAACAAATGGCATTTTTAGTATACGAGTCAGTTACAGAAATTAACGAGCTCAACAATAGACACACGTTGACGCCAAGATGATGCATGAATGACAACGTCTTCTAAAATCTAAAATTACGAAAAAGGGCTCATGTCTACCTATTCTAGGCTTAACTCAACCCAACTACTTATCCATGACCTGGAACGAAACCAAAACAATGTCAAAACACAATTAACAATGAATTCGTCATTACTTAGTTGCTAAACCGGATTAAGTTGGGTTGAAGTATTATAGAATTTGATTTCTATCAAACATTTTTCTAGCATGAAGAAACATCAGTGGATTTTTACTTTCATTCCGCATAAGCAGTGCCAATTGTAAGGTCAAATTCTACGGGTTAGATCCAACTTTGGTAAACCTTGATGAATTTGGAAAATAGGTTGATGATTTTGGTGACAGCCCAAGTTGGGTGGGCTGGTTGGCTATTTGTTGCGAATGCAACAAGCAATTTTGACAAGATAAAAGGAAAACCGTCAAGGTCAATGGTCAAGTGAGATCTGACCATGGGCCTTCTGATGATTAAGTCAATAAATAATCTTGAGAGGGGAAAGAATCAGCTAGAGTTTTTGTCGTTCGTACCTCTAACCTATTCCCCTTGTTTCCTTTTATACTGGAAGGTTAGCTTTAGGTCCCTCAAATAGAGGATCCACTTAGGCACGTCTCCTTCCATTTCATGAAGTATGACTACATTTTCTGAATCCCAAAGGTGGTACCCCTTGCAACGACTTACATTTCCTGAATGAATCCCAAGGGTGGTACCCCCTTGCAACGGCCTTATTCTAATTATGGTATGCCAACTATCCCACGTCATTTGAATTAGTCTTAGGCAATGGATTTATTAGCCCAACTCGACATTGGAGTTGTTCTCTTTCCTTGTTCAACTATTGGAGTTATCTCAGGCTCACCTGTGCTTTGCTCGGCCCAAGGTCTAGCAGATTGTACCCCTCATAGCATAGAAAACGAAAACCCACACTTAGGATTTTATAGCTGAAAGTTTCTCATGTTCTATGTTTGGTTAGAACTATAAAATGATTAAGACTTTTCAAAATTCATGTTTGGTGTTAAATGGTAAAAATTCATAAAAAACATACAGCTTACAATTGGTGCCCACATCATCATAATTACTCTACTATGTTAAAATGATAGGACCCATGTCCAAAGTTCATACATAACGATGCTAAACAATAATTTGATTTCAATAAGAAAGTAAAACACATTTCATTATAAGTCAATATTTTATATATATATATATATAATAACCGAGTATGAATGTTATAAAAATTGATAATCTTAAAAGACTATAGTTTAAAGTTATAGTAATCAAAAATCACATTAAGATCCACCTCTTGCAGCCATTTCTCTTCTGCTATGCTTGCTCGTAACTAAGTCATATAATTTCTATCTGTATCACTAGGTCCTAAAACACCATCCCTAGATTAGTTACCATTTAGTTCATCACCCATATTCCCATCTTCAAAACTTCAGTCATTGCACTTGAAAACATCTCATCATCTAAGTTCCGTTGTCAGATAAGATTGTGTAAAATACAGCATGTCACAACCAACTTCGCTTGTGTCCTTATAGGATAACATGGAGTAATCTAGAGCAAAGAAAATATACCTCATCTATTGTAAATAACAGCCTCTAGAAAATACACCCTCATAGTGTATAGCATTTCCAAAAATTTACGTACTAGGAGTTGATAGCCTAGTGAGATTCTTTCGTTTTATTGAAAATGTGATTAATGAACATGCAAAAGAATCTTTTAATCATTTTTTTAATCAGTCAGTTAATCTTTTAGTGGGATAAATTTCTATTGAAGTAAAATTTAGAGATTTTCATACACTAAGAAGACAATTATTTTAAGAGGCTTAAATTTTTAATATGTGGGGTTTGACACGAACAATGTCACTTTTTCCCTTGGGAATATTTCAACATCAAAGAAGTCACATGAAGCTGGATCCAGCCATTCACATATGCCTAAGATGCAAGAAGCATAGTTTGCCAATGGCACCAAAGCCCTATAGGGTGATTGAAAACCCAAAGAAGCCGGGACACCTTCAAACTAGAGAACAAGGTGCAAACAGCCCAAAGAAGGGCAAATCAAGGGATTTTTACAGAGAAGTTTCAAAATCAATTCATGATCATCAATTCTTCTTGCGACAAACTAGGCAACAACAACTTCAAGCACCACATTTTCTTAGAATCACCTGGACAAACCAAGATCCTCTATTATAGCCTTGAAGAGTGTCATGTCAAGTTTCAGGCCACTCCGACACCATTTGATCCAGCAACTTTACTCTTGGGGTGAAAAGATCCTTCTTGTGACAATAGTGCTAGAGACCCGTTACCCAAAGTTTTGCACATGGTTGTTTTAAAAAAAAAAAAAAAAAACACCGAGAAGCTGCACAAGAAGTTTTAGGCCATTTCGACATTGTTTGGTCCTGAAGACAAAAGCTCCATTCTTCTTGTGATAGAACAAGTCCCACTTGTGACAACCCTGGATACCTTGTTTATACATCCAGAGCCCATGGATGATCTTAGAAAGGCTTTCAAGAGGATCCATATCAAATTTCGGGTAAATGATCAAATTTTTTCTCTTCTAATCGTGAAGCACATCCTTGTGATGAGATCCTTAGCAGCCATGATTCTCAAATCAGATCCTGCTGATCGTCTTATTTTACGTTGGAGAAGCTCCACAACGAATTTCAAGTCATTATTTCATCTTTTGACTAAATTTAGCTTCACAGCGTCTTTCTTGGAACAAAATTGAGACCCCTAAAGGCCATGATTCTATTCCAAATGGATCATTCGGACAATGATCCATTTTACCCCCAGAAATTTCACCTGAAATTTTTTATCATTCGGACATCGTTTCATCTAAATTCGGCTTCACACACAAAAAGAACGTCTTCCTGCGACAAGAACTTTATCTGCCCCGCAAACTTGAAAACTTTACTCCTCGTTTTGTGGATCATTTCATTAGCTCTAGTGTAAAAGAGATGTGCCATTAAGTTTCCAAAGATTTTAGAAAAAATATGCAAAGAAGAAAAATTAAAAAAAAAAAATTGGTAAAAAGGCCATGACTCGTCAATTTCTAGTACATGTTTGGCGGCTATTCAATGCATTAAATGCCCGTCATCATGCAGCAACCAATAAGAATACAATAAAAAGAAGTTGCAGTTGAAGACATTAAAACTAAAAGCATAACTCCTTCCATGATGAAAATTGAAAGCATTCACATGTGAAAAATGGCGACCATTATTGGTGTCTCTTGGCCTTTCACCTCTTCTCATGACCTATCAAGTGCCCTCCATTTCAGGGGGCACCAATATTCACCAGATCTCTCTCCTTACCTTGAAGAAACTCAGTCTCTACAGGTCTACAAGGTAATTGAAGACCCCCAACCCCCATGGTAACTTTCTTCTGTTCTCCAGCTTAGATGCGATTATTCAGCCCATTTACTTGGAATTTTGTTGAATATAGGATCTCCTCTTTGTGATGACCTTTTTTCTCGAAAAATCTTAGGTACAAAGCCTTGTCAAAGAATCCAACCATCGTGTTATCAATAGAGGAACGTCGGGGAAACCAACATACAAGGCTTGCGTCCTCCAATCTGAATGCGTCATATCATTTGATATTCTGATGTTTTTTCTTATTTTTTTCTTTTATATTTATGTTGTCAAGAGACAAAATCACAAATTTTTTCCTTCCAAAAGGAGATGTAATTCACCTTTCAAGGCATCTCAAAAATGCCTTTCACGGCACTTCAAAAATCACATTTCATGGCACACAAAATCAGATTTTCTCATTTTCACAACACATGCAAAGAAATATAAGAATTCTTTTATTTTCTTTTCTACATGAAAGAGTAGAACTTCAAATCATACCTCCTCTTTTTCAAGTACAATAAAAAAATTGGCATACCCGTAAAGAAAAATAAAAAAATTCAACTGTTCACTCTGCCTAGCACAAAGGGTTAGATCCATTGATAACCCGCATCCGCCAAACCAAAATTGTCTTGGTACTCTCGGGGGTTGAATAGTGGGCACACTATCGGGAACTTTCACTCTATCACTACTATTAGGATATTTGTGTATTGGCTAATTTATGGGTTGGATAAATCTCTGGGTCCATTAAGTTGTAATTTTTTTACTCCTTTTAGAATGGACTGTGGTATGAGTCACCGGGTGTACTAAAGTGAAGAAATTAAAGAAAAAACATAAATTAGAGTATTTTGAACTGATTTTTTAAGGTTAATATGGATTTGAAAGGTTATATCTCACAAACTAAGCGTTGAATTTAGGCAAACTACCTATTGTTGAAAAGCTCTTTCTTAGTAGATATCTATAAGTTCTAAAATTGCATCAATTATAGTTAAAACGACAAAGTTATGGCCTCACGAAGTATATAGAAAAGTGCAGTACTTGTGCTCAAGCACCCAAGACTGAGTTTCTAACCAGAAACAAGTGCGCTCAAGTGCCCATTCAACTGGCTTGAGCGCCCGATGCATAGAAGCCCAATTACATATGAAATTGTTTCTTATTTGTGCCAAAGCTGCTAGTTTCTGTTTTACAAGGACTACTACCCTATGGCACGAATTGTGTGCTATAAAAATGGTGTTTCTCTCCACCTTAAATCATCCATTTCCCAATTCTAAGTTGAGAACACACATTGGAGATACTCTTCTTCTTTAGAGCAACCATTGAAAAAATTGTGCTGAATATTTGAGTTCTAGATATTTGTGCTTCTACTTCTATGTAGAAGATTAATTTCTCTGGTAGAAAGTTCATTCACTTTATGGATTCAAGGTGGTTGTTTCAAGCACGGAAAGCAATGAACAGCAAGCAGTAGTGGTAATAGGAATTGTGCAAAAAGAACTACAGTCGTTAGTCGTTGGTCCAAGGAGGACTTGTGTTTTTTTCCGAGTAGGATTTCAACATAAAAATCTACTTGTCGTTACCTTGTGGTGTGTGTTTGATTTATATCATAGTTCTTTTATTTTTCCGCTTCATATATTTTGAATTGCAATTTAGAAATTCGAAGCTATGATGATCTTTCAACTGGGATTTCTCCAAGTCAAAGGTTCGGAGGATCCGAACCTCCTTTTAGAGGGCTACACGAAACGTCCTATGATGTCATTCCTGTTTGTCGCAAGAAACTAGCCTAAGAGGCTCACCTTTTATGGCACTATGGTTATGGGACCAAATTATTTTCAAGAAGATGGGTTTGAGAGATTCGCCTACAACAAATCTATTAGCTGCATTCAATGTTGAAATACAACTACTAAACTCACTGACCAAATCTTCTAGAAATCACCTTCTCCCCGTGGCTTATGGCACTTAAAATACATTTAAAATACTTGATTAACCTTTTTTCCTTTCTATGACTTTAATCAAATAGAGTTTTGGAGTAAATTTTTTCGTGATGGGAGAATAAGGCAAGACGATGTTTGTGTTTTAATATCAAAAGGAGGCACCGCTAATGAATTTATAGGATTTATACGTCTCCAATCTCATTCTAAGAACATATATACAAACTCAATTTGAGGGCAGAAAAAATTGATCATTCTTCTAAAACCTGTTTATTTTTTCTAGGAATTCATCAAAAAATTAGTTCTTATCAAAGGATTAGTTAAAAGGTGAGAGGCTGGAGAAGCATATAAATACAGCTATAACAGAACATCAATTTTTTTATATGATTTATTTATATTGGTATTCATTTTTAATCTGTCCTTAATTCATTTTCCTTAGAAGGAAAGCTTGTTTGATAGTCAACATCTATGAATCTTCACCTTTATTTCTTTAACTACATTTAGGAATACAATTTTAAAATTTCTCCATACAAACAAAGGAGGCATCAAGATAACAGCACATGTCTAGATTCTCTAATGAGGACATCACAAAGGCATTTCAAAGAACTTTTGCATCCAACAGAAACAATCGATTTCAACACAATATATATAAGTTTTTTTTTTTTTCATAGGCAACACACAACATATTAGCTATATATAGAACAAGTAACAAATAAGATGGAGATCAAAGGGAGAAACATTAGCAAGCTTTAGATCATCAATACATGCAAAATATTATAGATTCCCTCTCATTCATACTAAAAAACTCTCTCTCTCTCTCTCTCTCTCTCTCTCTCTCTCTCTCTCTCTCTACTTAGTAAACCTGTAGCACCTAGTGATGACATCGCAACCACGGCGGTAGGGATTGGCTCTTGTGTTTCTCCGACAATTGTAGTAGGAGTGGCCACGACGGGAACATGGGACCCGGTCATGTTTGAGGGCGTCATAGCTAATGTATTTCCGTCGTCTCGCCATGAGAACCCGTCGACTTGCGTCCGAGTCCATCATCATCTCCTCCTCCTCATTGATGCAGTCGCCAATCCTCCCATGACATTTCTTCGGGGTGTCCAGTATTTCGTCGTCATCATGGGTGGAGCCAACGATATGTGTGAGATCCCATTCGGAGCCAGCGTCCCATGAGACAGATTCAGCAACTGCAGCCATGGCCAACATGAAGAGGAAGAATTGGGTGCCTATAGCCATTGACACTAGTTGCAAAGAAAGTTGAAACAAAGAAGAGGGAAAGACAGACGGAAAGGATGTGTGAGAGAAAGGAAGAACAGGTTTGAGAACTTTGTTAAAGTGCCGAATCCCTGTTCTTCCAAGTGGGGCAATCCTGTGCAGAGGGATAGAGAGAAATAGAGGAGGACAAAGAGAAGATCTCATAGAGATAGGGTGGTGGTAGTTTTTTCTGTTTTGCACGGATTTGGCGTAGGTGGTCACGTGTTCGGATGGGACTATTTCTTGGTTGTTCTTGTTGTGATAAATGTGTTGCCGGCGTGAAGTTGAAGGGTATCGTAGTTGGATTTGGTGATTGATTAACCATTAAAGCCACTCATTTATGAAGCCCTTGGAATATGCACAAAAATTCCCCTACAAAACTGGCCCAACCCTCCCTAATGTTTTTTTCCCCTTAGTTTTTTGTATATACCCTAAGGTTTTTTAGAATTTGTAAATAGGCCCCTGAGGTTTTTATATTTGCAAAAAAATCCTTGCATTTTCATTTTGATATCTTCTGTGTCCCAAAAATCAGTAGCATTCTAATTGCCACAGGTTTTTAGAGTAAAATGACACTTTTATCCATATCTTCTATTCTTATATACATAATTTCAAAAGCTTTGACTTATTTTGTTTATAAAGGATGTAACATTAACATTTGTATTTGGAGGGAGATAATAATTGAACATAAATATATTTTTATCAATACAATTCTCATTTCATAAAATTCAAATCCATTATAATGACAATCAACACTTGTATTTATAATCAGTTATGATTTATCCAATCCATATATGATCCACCATTGGATTGATAAAAGTTTTAAAATACATTATTTGGTTTCGTTTGCAGGACAGAGTTATTGAGAGAAACCATTGCAACTTTAGATAAATTCATGGTAATTGCTAAATAATAATGTATTAATTTTTGTTCAAAGGATGTAAGGGTAAAGTTTTCATTCATATAAAAATTCAATACAAATCTAATGGTGGCTGTGCATTCTTTTTAGGAATATCAATTTTGGGGACATGAAAGGAAGTGACATGAAAACACAAAAGCCTATTTACATATACTAAAAGCTGAGAGGCCTAAATACAAATTGTACAAATCTTAAGAGGGTATATACAAAAAAGAATTTTATCCGAGTTTCGGGGGTTCGGTCCTCCTATCCATCTGGTGAGAGGAGTAAACCTTGA
Organism: Sextonia rubra; assembly: GCA_037013555.1. NCBI lineage: Eukaryota > Viridiplantae > Streptophyta > Magnoliopsida > Laurales > Lauraceae > Sextonia > Sextonia rubra. The sequence goes on from JASUAD010000011.1 coordinate 18,859,926, forward strand.
GTGGGATGGAGGACCCTCGGGTGAGAAAAGGCGACCGCTCAAGTTTGAACCACCTACAATAAGGTAAGAAATAACAACTCTTACTAAAGTGGGGGTTCTTAACTGCGGGTAACATTGACAATCAAGGAATCGTTTGGTATGCACGTCTTTCCCTCTCTACTGGATGTGGACATTCCACATTTGGACAGGCGACATTGTCACAATCAGTGCTTTAAATTCCTTTTTTTTTCTCTTCTTTTTTGTGGGTTGATGCCTGCTCTAATGTCGGATGGAAGGTCCACATGAGGGCATTTACATAGGTGGTGAGTGTTTTGCATATAATATTGTATTAGAGTATCATGGAACGAACTTCAGTACAACGGCGGTGCACTGCATTAAAATGTACTACAGACGAGCGGGCTTACTTAAAAAAATGGGAACCATTTACATAATCTAACCCCCACGCCAATGAGCAAATTTTGCTCAAATGAGCAAGATGACAACTGTTGCGTTGGCTCAATCCTGAACATGTGATAAACATCTTAGACTTTTCTCCATTCCAAAAAAAGTGGAATGGACCCCATCCTGTATTCATGCAATTGACTCAATGGTTGAACCACTGAAATTAGCTTTAGATTTGGTTACATTGCTCATTATAATTACACATTTTACTGTACGTATTATGCATATGGTCTAGATTAGGTGCTGCAATTTAATAGAATGCAGTGTCCTTGCAGTAAACTTCTTTTTCTCCTCCTCCTCCTCCTCCTCCTCCTCCTCCTCCTCCTCATCATCATCATGCTCTAAGGTAAGTGCATATTGAGAAAGAAGAAAAATATATGGAATGAAATTCAACCGCCATGTTACATCAAAAAATATATACAAGGATGCATGTACATAAAAAATGTTGAAAGAGAGAACTATAGCAAGATATATACACAAGTATATATGGATTTTTCAACGCTCTATGATTTTTCACGGATATGAACATGGATCCTGATCGTCTACTCTACAGCAGCTTGGACTTTTTGCTGCGATATTTTCAGAAGAGGATATGCATACTCCATCGAAAATAAAAGTGCATAAGGGTATCTATTCGGTCACAAAAATTTCAGGACTAAATAGTCTTAATAACCATGTGATTCATAAGTTCTACCAATTGTTTTCAGGCTCTACAGCAAAACATTATTAACGTCAAAAGGTGACTTTTCTGAAATGGAGGTTCCTGCAGCCAGTCTTTCCTACTCATTCCCCCAACCGTGGTGCCAACCTCGATCTCAACAACCTTCTTCATTCTTGTTACCATCTGTTGGTGGATCCACATGTGATCACATGTGGCGCGCCCCAAGTACCAGAAGAAACGACCCCTTCAAACCATACTGTACGGTTTTCTGAGAGGGTAAGAAATTTGAATCTACCTTTCAGCAGTTGGATTGATTTAGAAATATGAAAAATTTTGGTGTTATTTCCATGACCTGAACTGTTGGATGTAAAGATCGGTTGGCAGTACTAGATAATTTTTTTAAAGAATATTTAGAGGCTGGTTCGTATAAATGATTTCATACCACAATAAGTCTATCTATTTTTTGTTTAACCTACCAAATCCAGCTAAAATAATTTAGTATTTCATTAAGTCTTTTTAATTAGCATTCAGGACAAAAAGTGATGAAAATACTCCTCTTTCATTGTAATTGTATTGACGTTAACGAATGGTAACGTCACTTTAACATTTTCTTTTTGTAAGCTTTAGGGCATATTTGGATACCATCCTCTGAAAGGAATCTTCTTTGATTTTTTTTAATTGCAAAAAAATCTAATTTGGTTGAAAAGAGGAAAACTTAGAAAAGATTGTCACAATCCTCTTAGCCCACCAGAAATCCTCTATTCCATTGCTTCCTTCATCTTCACCTCTCCACATAGAATTTCGCAAACCCACAGATGTAAAGACGTAATTAAGAGTGAATTATATGTGTTTCCCACACCTGGGATGTAGTGATTCTTCTCATAAAAAATCTTGAGAAAGGATAGCATTGTTCTAATGAAATGAAAGAATACTCTAAACATAGGAATCCTCCCTGTTTAACAAACACGCCCTTAAAATACTATAACTTTTATTACATTTATCCTTTTGAAATAAAATTTATATATTTGGATTTATTTTTTCAAGATCTACAAAACAAAATCCATGTTCAATAATAATTCTGTAAAAAAAATTATTATTATTATTATTTGTATGGCATTTTTCTATTGAATGCAATAGATAAAATATATTAAACTCAACAAATAAAATCTTCCATGGACAAGAAATCCGAAAATAAATACCAGATAAATAATATCTATTAAATTCAACAAATAAAATCTTCTGTGAACAAGAAAGACAAATAAAATTTGTTAAACGCAATAGATAAAATCTATTAAATACAATAGATAAAATATGTTAAACTCAATATATAAAATCTGCTTAGGCCAACATTGAATACTAAACTAATAAAAACTGTTAAACTAAACAGATAAAATCTTTTGTAGACAAGAAAGACAAATAAATCTATTAAATGCAATAAATAAAATATGTTAAACTCAACAAATAAAATCTGGGTTTGGGAGAAATTTGACATGGAAGATTGCAACTACGCCTCTGCCTGAATCTTATCAAAAACAAAATGGTATGGATACTATGTAATGACTGTGGTGCAATCTCGCAAGTCAAGTTTAACGTGGTTGCCAAGAAATGTCTTAGTTGCAAGTCTTACAACAGTCACAGATAAGAGCGAAAGTAGCCACATCGTCATACTCAGAAGACTAGCCTCCTTGTTGGTTTCTTTACTGTTGGTACTTATAATCCACTTAAAAGTGAAAAGGTCCCACTCCTTTAGTGACATCTTGAATTATCAATATGGAATAGGGATGCACAGCTCAACCATCTTGGTTTCCTTCTTTGAATGTTGGCGATATTCAAGCCACATATGTCTGTTGTTCTCCTTTTACTTTCAATAGTTGCTTTTCACCAATAAAATCAAATGCTTTTGTCAAAAAAAAATGTCTAGACCAACATAGAATTCCGAAAAAACAAAACCTATTAAACTCATCAAATAAAATCTTTTATTGACAAGAAAGGCAAACAAAATATGCTAAATGCGATAGATTAAATCTGTTAAACACAATAGATAAAATCTGTCTAGGCTAACATGGAATACCAATAAAATCTGTTAAACTCAACAGAGAAAATCTTCTGTCGATTAGAAAGGCAAACAAAATCTGTTAAATGCGCTAAAATTGTTTAACGTTACAGATAAAATCTGTCTGGACCTGCATGGAATACCAAATAGAAAAGATTTGTTAAACTAAACCAAAAAAAAAAAAAAAAAAATCTTCTGTAAACAAGAATGTTAAACAAAATCTATTAAAAGCAGCATATTAAATCTGTTAAACTCAACAGATAAAATCTGTGCAGTTCATCATATATATATATATCGTTTTTACTTTCGAAACTTGTTTAACTGGGCCTGCCCCACCAGAACATGGGCTGAATATGCCCCTGCGTTCAGGCAGGTGGCTATATGACTGAGCCACAATGCCTGTACACGGCCGAGTAGGCACACACGGACGAGTAGTGCCTCCACATGAAGTGAGACTCTATCAGTAGACAGGGTGTCTCGACCTTGCAAGGAAGGATGGGCCTGTCCTACCTAAGGCCCATCACCATAGTTCGAGTGAAGAAATGCAAAAATTCGATGAATCTGTGTGGGGCTAACTAGACCTGCATTAGGAGACTCATTTCATGGTCTGGACCTATTCAGGCCCAACCTTGAATAGTTCTAATGCAAAAGGCCGAGTCAGCTGGCACTTTCACTCAATCTATATGGCCTATTTGACAAATCTTATTTGTTTGAAATAGATCTAGCGCAAATAGATCTGTGAAAAATAGACAGTTTTCAAATAAACTGTTTGGTAACACATGTAGTATATCTAATTCAAATAGATTTTTTAAAAAAAAATGTTTGGTAAACATCCAAATAAGAGCTTATTATAGGGGCATTTCTAGTCTTTTCAAAAAAAAATTGTAATGCATAATAGAAACATAATTTGACATCCATTTCAATTTATTCCATTTCAATTTATTTTTAAACTCAATAAGGCAGTGTAAAACTCATGAAGTGCCAACAGATGATAAAATGAATAGGTTGACATAAAAAATTGAGTTTTTTTGGGGCTGAGGGTGGAGAAAGGGGCAAGTTTGGTTGGAAATTCATTAGGCTTTTCGATCCATTTCTCTGTTTCAATGATTTACAAATTGGGGGAGCTTTTTAGCCATCTTGGTTTCTGAAATTGTACTTGAAACTTTTTTTGAATTTGGGAAAAAGGGGCTCTGAGTACATGGGTTTCTTCGTTGCTTTAATAGAAATGTTGGCTCTCTGCGCATCAACTATTTGGGCTATGCAAAAGAGAAGATTTACGTCCTTCTAACTGATGTACAGTGGTTTGGGAGTTGGAGTGGGGGGAGAAGGAGAGGAAGAGGCAGGTCATTTTTGTCAATTTACATTGATTTTTTTTTTAAACTTAGGGACCTAATCTAGCAAAATTATATTGCAAGATCTATGGTATTATGGAAAAATATATAGAGACCTATGACGGAACGCCCTGTTTTTTAAACCTCTATATAAAACCTTTTGTTCCATTTTTCCTTTCAAAACTTGTTTAACTGGGCCTGCCCCACCAGAACATGGGCTGAATTCGCCCTTGTGTTCAAGCAGGTGGCTGGATGACCGAGCCACAATGCCTGTACATGGCCGTGAAGTGCCTGCACAAGAAGTGAGGAGTAGACAGGGTGCCTTGAACCTGCAAGGAAGGATGGGCCTGTCCTAGCTAAGGCCCTTCATCAAAGTTCCAGTCAAGAAATGCAAAAATTCGATGAATCAATGTGGGGCTAGCTAGACCTGCATTGGGAGACTCATTTCATGGTCTGGACCTGTTCAGGCCCATCCTTGCATAGTTCTAATGCAAGAGGCCAGAGTCAGCTGTTTCACTCAACCTATTTGCCCTATGTGGCAAATCTTATTTGTTTGAAATAGATCTACCTCAAATAGATCGATGAAAAATAGATATGTGAAAAATAGATTTTTTTCAAATGGACTATTCGGTACACACATGTAGTATATCAAATTCAAATAGATTTTATTTAAAAAAATGTTTGGTAAACATTCAAATAAGAGCTTATTATAGGGGCATTTCTTGTCTTTTAAAAAAATTGTAATGTCCGATAGGAACTCAATTTGACATCCATTTCAATTTACTTTTAAACTCAACAAGGCAATGTAAAACTCATAAAATGAGTTTTAAGTGCCAACAGATGATAAAATGAATAGGTTGACATAAAAAAAAAAAAAAAAACTACTCTTTGAAGACATCAAAGAAATAGTACTTGAGTCCCAGCTCCAGAGTCCAGTCTCGTAGTGCAGAGTGAAGCAGACTACTTAAAATGTAATTAAAGGTGGATTCACCCTGACATCCGATATGTATTCCTATACCATTGTAATAATTTGAAGGCCCACTTGATTTGAAAATCTTCAAATTGTACAATGACATGTGGACAAAAGAAGAAATTAAATGGGTATCTTCAATTCTTCATTCATATAAGGACGGCACACCATATACATGAAATAAAACATACCCTCATCGGTTGAAAAAAAAAACAGAGGAAAATATAGATACAAGCCGAAACCAAGTAATCTCCATTGTCAACATTTATCTATTAGTAACAATCCTGGACAAGAAGAAGCTCTAGGAAGAGCTGTTAATTTCTGAGGTACCATTGGAAATAACTTTAGCCATTCTGCCTTTTCAACAAAATTAGGTTTACCGCAGAAATGAATGATTATTTTCCTTAATGCCAAAGCATTCTTCAGGGAAATTTTCACCAGCTCTATTCCCCTATCTTGCTTCTCCAAAAGACTTCCAGTGACACAATCAACAACAGATGCATCAACATGTTCCATTATACCATCAGTAAGTAAAAAGTTTTCTGCTTGCAGTCTTTATCCAACAAAAGAAAACAAGATAAAGATAAAAACACATAACATCATGATTGAAAGAGGGATTGAAATGGGCCCAGCAACGAATCCAAATTGTCAACTGAAAAAAAAAAAAAAGTTCCCAGCAAATCAATTTACTGCGTAAGAGTCAAATGGATTGAAATGGGCACTAAAAATTTGAGATACTTGATGTAGGAAAAAGTTAATGAGCCAATTAAGAGACATCAACTGCAAATCAAAGAAATTTGAGCTCTTTCAAAATTAAAGAAAATGAATCAGATGCATACGAACACAAAATTTGGATAATACAGAAACATCCTTATGATGCATAGCTAATACATAAAGAATTACTTTTCCACCATGGTGAGCATAAACAAAAACAGAACACCACAAAGAACTTATAAATATGAAACTAAATGTATATAATCCAAACCCATTTCATATCCTAGAACCCTTTTCAATACAACCGAATTAATTTGCTTAATCCAAGTACCAACTCATGAAAGAAGAAATAATAATTAAGCAATGTGAACAGATTTCTTAGAGAATACCTTGTTTACAAGCATACAACTGACGCAGTAATGAAACCGCATGAAAATTGAGCAAAAATTCAAAAAAAATCCATGGAAAGAAAACATTTCAACATCTAATCTATCTTAAAGAAACAAGATAATGAACAAGGAAAATTTTGGGCTTGAAGCACAAAGGACATGCATAATAGTATCTTTACATTCTCAGACCTTTTAGTATTTACATTTGTGTTTTTGTGTGGGTGGGAAAAGAAATGTAGGAGCATCCATAGTCTAACACAACTTGGGTTAAGTATTTGATGACTAGAATGCTCTAACTAGAGTGAGTTAGTGGGCATGGTGTATCCATACTTGTGCAGTCTGATCAATGTTGTGGATTACAAACCATTTAATATGGCACATACACAGACTTAAAGCCTGATGCTATCATGCATATCATAAATTCCTCTTCACATATTCCCACATGGGCTCCACATTACTATTTCTAGCAAATCCACACCAACCGCGTGAACTGCATCAGACCCTAACCAAATCACATTATTATTTCTAGCAAATCCACATAACTCCATAAACTAAACAATTCTTCGACAATGCATAAACTGCACAAAACGATCAAATCACAAAAGAAATCTAATGGAAAACACATATCAGGGTTTGTAATACAAAAGACCCCAAAAACGAAGCTCGGAGGAGATGAAGGGAACTCATGTTAAAGATTGGTTTTTCTTTCGGTAGTAGAGGAGAATGATGAGAAAAGGACCCATTATGTATGGGCAAGGTTGTCATTTAGAAAAACTAAAGAGGGGAAAGTTGTCCAATGAAAACATTTGAATGTCTTTCCGCTTTAGACATCACAGTCTATCTCAGTTCTCCAAGATTGTGGCCCTTTTCCAAATAGATGCAATAGATCTTAACACCATTTGAAATAGATGCCCAAAAATACATTACTAAATAGGCTGTTAGCGTTTTCAATCAGTTTTGAGTGAAGTAGAGGCAGCAAAGAGACTAGCCAACAGAACCTTAGAGCTTTCGTTTTCAGACCAATAACACCACCGATTACTCTTTTTTCTTCTTTATTTTTTTTTCCCTTCCTTGTTTCCCATTTTATGGGCCTGTAATAATTATACCATGAAGCTTGTTAGGGGTCATCTTAAGCCCAATTTAGGTCTTTTTTTTAAAGTAAAAATGCTTGATGTGCATAAGGATTAGGACTGATACACCTCTTTCTTTTTTGTACCAGCGCTTTTGATCTGTCTAGGGCCTAATCTAGGTCAACACCAAACCGGATCTAATACATTTTATAGGCCATATTTTAGAACTTTTATAAACCTATTTTGCCCTAGTTTTAGGCACATTATGAATTTTATTCACCTAGAACATTTTTGTTTGTATTAAAATATATAGGAATTAAAATAATTCATACAATAATAGGTAATGAGAACATGCTTACAGTAATTTTAAATTGGGTTAAGAAAGAATCTTGGAAAAATAACATCACTCACTGCATTCACTAGCTTTACTACATTTAATTTCATGCACTACTACAATTAATTTTCTTGTTTATCACTACATTTAAATTCCTTGCACAGTACTTTACATTCCTGCACATTTTCTTTTATTACTATTAATGTTGTTTATGTTCCAATGTTTATGCATACTTGGATAGCTGGAAATTGTGACCTTTACATACATTCGCTGTAGGTTTCTTGGTTTAACATGTTAAGGTATTATATTCATCAAAATTCATAATTGTTGTGTAAGTTTTCACTTCAGATTTAATGACAGTTTTCGATGTCCATTACAGTCCACATTGCAAAATGCATATAACAACTATCTGTGCACGTCATGCTTTAGCCACAGGTTCATGTTCATACATTGACTAGATATGTTGTGTACATTGAGCACCATTGGAAGTCATGATTCGAAAGGTGATTATGAGAAATATTCAAATCTGTAAACTGACAGGAACCAATTAGAACTGAACGTCCAACACAGTTGCAAATTGCGGAAAGTTTAATGTTGCAAAAACTGTTTATATGAATCCATGGTTATGGAGTTTGAACAAGAAAAATTGTGGATCAATTTGCCGGGGTGATCTGTTCTGAAACCCTTAACTTTAAAAGTGTTTTGAAATCTGAGTTTATAGCACACAATCAGAAATTCTCTATAGTACATCGGTACCTAAACATGTTAAACGAGCATGCATTCATACATTGTTTGCGGTGGAAAGTATGTGGATGATGTGTGCATCTAGAAACCATCTTTAAAAGCAAATTTTTGGTTTCAGTGTTGGCTAGAAAAGGTGATGTTCCAGACACGTGAAAGAGCATAAAACAGTTCACAAACAGTGAAAATTCTGCACAACAGAGTTTTTTAAGTCATGCATCATCTTTCATGCATAATTTTCTTATTTTCAAATCTTTTTAATTGCCTTTTTTTTATTGAATTCATGCATTTATTAAGTGTTATTTTATAGCCACTGAATTTAGTTTTAGGATGCATTAGATTATACAACTTTATTCGGGCCCTAATAGGCGAAGTTGTATGTAGATTGTGTGGTGTTCAACTTAATTGTTCAATTGCAATACGATTTAACTTATTTCAAATGGTAGAAAAAACTTGTAATAGAGCGGGAGAAGTGTACGTAGGAGGGCACGATCCAATTGACTCAAGAGCAAATATCAGTAAATGTCCTTGGTGATTGGTCCAGATACTTAAGAGGGTTTGCAAACGGGCCGAAGCCCACTTCTGTAGCTAGGACCACCAAGACTAACCCAAAGGAGCAAGAGTTTGGCCATTGTGGGCTATGTTGGAGAGAATGCAAAATGAAATTGCATCTCGAGCTCAAGAGATGGAGCAAATGAAGATAAATCAAGTGGCCATCCAACGACAGATGGAGGAGATGAAGCGGTTGGTGGCAAGAGTGATGGAATCAGACATGGTGAGCCAAGGAGGAGTGCTCATGTCACCTCCCCAAAACTGAGCTGGATCCAAACCTGATTCTAATGGTGAGAATTAGGGCCAATTAAAATTTTTCTTATATAAACAATATAAGCTCAATTCCGGTGGATCGAAGTCTTTTGTAAAGCTATGCTTGGTGATCAAATAACCATAATCATACGAGGAACTAAAATCTAGAATCTGTGCAAATGAGTATCATATACCAAGCATCTAATAACTTTGATAAAAATAAAATCAACGTAAAGTGCTTCAAAGCATAATAATTATAGTTGGAATTCCAAAACAAATAAATTTAATGAATAAACTAATGGGCCCAAACAAAGCCCTATTATATAATCTAATGTTTTGATCTTAGCAATAACACTAGGACACCTCAGATGATATCATCGGCGCTCCACTCAACAACTCCGCTATCTGCCGGAATCTCCAGCGTCATCTGACCCTCTGGTTCGACACCAGTAACGGAACCTAGACACCAAAAATAGTAGGTCAAACTGACGTAATCTGGTAAGAGGGTAAATTACAAGCAATGATGTTAATCAATTAAATTAAAACATATCTTACATTGTGCCCCAAAACATACCGAATATGTTTTAATCTAATAGCATGAATGCATAAAAATGGGTATTTTTGCAGATACAATATACCAAAATCAAGTACTCCCGTAAATGTAATATACAAAAATGAGTATTTCTACGAATATAATATACAAAAATGGGTATTTCCACAATACAATATACAAAAATGGTTATTCTAACATATACAATATACAAAAATAGGTTTTCCCACTAGATATAATAAATAGCACGGCTTTGTACTATATTCCTCAATACACATTGACCTGATGGCGTAGTCCACTTCTAAACTGCAGTCGATCAGATATATATATAAATATATATATGTAAATACATACGTCTACTAATACACAGTGAACCATGCTTTGAAATTCTTAATTCATAATATTCAACCCAATATCAATTTAAGTATTTAGATTACTTAATTTAAAAGTGTATTATGATCGTGTGTCAATTCAAGTTCTTTGAGGGTAAGTACTAATCCACCTAACGGTCACAGTTAATTAAATATACACATGAGAGCCAACTCCCTTTCACAATGGAAATGGGAGTCCATGATACCAGTATCCTACTTTCAATGTCTATCATGTGATGCATCCCGAATTTCACATTTCTATTCTGAATTTAGTCCAATTCTTATATGAACATTCAACCAGCTTTTCTAAACTGAAATGGAATCCATCTAATCTAATTATTGAAAGTTAGTGTGTTTTACAAATTGGGTAAAAGTAACCAAACTAAACTAAACCAAATTTATGATTAAAGGAAGAGGGCACAATTAGGTTCTTAATCTTCATTGTTGTATATAAAAACATCTAATCATTTATAAAACAAAAGATCCAAATTCCAAATTCAGATTCAAAATTTAAACTCAAATTAAAATCGAAATTAGAATTCTCAATACAATCTAAGTAAGTGTAAGGCCCCGACTCGACTTAATTATAATTTATATTAATTAAACTTGATTTTTCTGTTAATATGTATATTTTAGTCTTAATTCACCTTGTTTTTAATTTTTAGTGGGTCTTAGCTGGATAGGTAGTTGGGTTCGAACTTTACTTAGGTAGTTGAGGACCTTCTTGTAATTTAGAGTCATATTGTTGCATCATTCTGGCACCGCATTAATTGTATCATATGCGTTTCATTTTGTAGATCATCTTTTATATTTGGCCCAACTTTATTCGGATCTATCTTGGCCCAAATGAGGTCCATTTTACCTAAATTATAATTTTTCCACAGAATGTGGACTTGCATGCAAAAACTGTAGGAAAATTGAGTTTACAAGGAGAACCCAACGTCTTCTTCTTCTCCTTCTCATTGTGTTCGTTGGAGCCATCCCTTCTCTTCACCTTTCTTCATCCTCACTTCACGTTAAAGCTGGAAACAAGGATTTGGAGCCCGCATGCAATAGTAATAGCATCTATCCATCCTCTTTTTCTTCCTTTGGGCATCTCCTTCTTAGAAATCACAATCTTCTCCAAGCTACAGTCCCTAAGGTGAAGGTTTTATCTCCATTTCACATCTTTGAGTTTGTTCGAGTCAAGAAGACTCAATTACATCACATGCATACACTTTACATCACATTCACTATTTACATGTCTTTTATGTAGAGAACTTACCTTCCATTGAGGATTTTCCCTAATCACACCCTAAGGAGGAGTTGAGTAAGCTCAAGCACTGTGTTAAGGCAAGTATTAGAGTATATATTACCTTGTGTATGTTTAATTTTGTTAAGTTTAGAAATGATCACTCTAAATGTAGGTTATAGCTCATTTACCTTTAATCAAGCACACATATATGTTGAATTAGGTTATAATAAGTATAATTATGCAACATTAATGATATGGGAATTTGGAAGCATAAAGAACTTCATTGGAACCTAAATAATAGAGTTTTGTACTGAACTCGTGCTCCAAAGCCTATTTTCAGAAATTCTGAAGCTTATGGTAAAGCCCACGGCTAAGCCGTAAGTCTCTACCGCTTAGAATCCAAAGAGCCAAATTGAACTTCAATTAACCTACAGCTAAGCCGTAACCTGAACTACGGCTAAGCCATAACCACCCTATGACCAAGCCGTAAGTCATTTTACGACAAGCTTTCTCAAGAATCCTGAAACTAGGACTTTTCCTACGTCTCACGCATGACTACACCGTGAACTCTACTATGGCCATGCCGTACCCTAGCCATAATCCTAGCCATAGGCTTAATACAGCTAAGCCGTAGGTTAACAACCTAAGCCACTCGGCTAAGCCGTAACATGTATACAACTAAGTCGTAAGAGCATTGTAAACTAAGGATATTAGGGTTTCCAATGACCTTGTAGGGCTCTAGATATGGCATCTATTTTCTAACTAAATTAGCCTAATGATGATTATGTGATAAGGAGGATGAGTGTAGAGATGTCACTTATCTCCTTCGATTTTCTAGACGATTTTCCGATGTTATGCCATGGGTGTTGGCATAAGAAGAGGTGTCTTTTACATACACAATAGAATGCTAAGAATTGATAACACAATGGCATCGGATGTTTTATGAATACATCATATTGAATGCCGTCGGGATCACGGATTATCAAGTATAGGGTTGGCTAATGATTATCCTTGATGCTTATTCAATCTAAATGCATTCATATTGTTAAGAAAACATGCCTTCAACATGATGTAGCGCTATTAAGTATGCCTGAATTGATTATCAGATATGAATGAATGAATGAATGTAATCTCAAGACCAAACTCCTAGTATATATGATATGACAAGTATAATTGAAATGTATAAAAGACATGAATTTAAGTTGGTCTTGATACGTTGAGTTGACACCACTTAGCTGCTCCCTTATTAGGTTTAACGGGACCAGTTTGGGTATTTTTATATCACTACTGTAGTAGTCCTTGGAGGAGTTATCGGCGCTCCTTGGGAAGCTAGTCGGACTCCTACCGACCCATATGCATGCTCCCTCTAGATGATATGCTTTCTTTTGGGAGAATAGAGCCTCGTGGATGCCAACTAATTTGTATGATATCCTGTTTATAATTCACTATACATGCTTACTTATGCACAACATGCCTAGTATACGATTATTGCTTTCTTTTAATCAATATATATTCTTAATTCATTTGATACAACATGATGGTCTTATGTATCTCTATATACTTGCTTAACCGTTGTGTTAACAGTGCTACCCTTGGTGTTACAGGTATTGAACCTCGAGGACTAGGTAAGTGTAATGCAGACGTCTTCTGTTAGTCGTCCTATAAAGAGCGACCATGGGATCTTTGTTGTGTGTTTATGATTTGATAGACACATGTATACTTTTAGCTCTTAATTATGTTTAAGTAAGTGTTGTTATATAAATGGAATGGTTAAGTATAGACTTATTTATGCAATGGATGATGTTTCTATTGTTATTGCTCATGATCATTACAAATGTATTATACATGCTTTCGCTTACTTTTGAATGTAATTTACATGTTTGAGAAACTTCTCTACACGTTTATATGGAATCTCCCTTGTAGTGATTTGTGTGTATGTATGTCACATGCACAGATTACTATGGAATTATGTATGCACACCCCGTGAGGCTCATCCTAACTCCAATTCTCGGGATCGGGGCGTGACATTAAGATTCAATCATTTCCAATTACATCTTAATTAAATTCTAATCCAACTAATTAAAATACTAATCACAAGTAATTAAATTCCCATTAAAATTATAATAAAATCTAATTACAATTTTAATCACAGAATTAAATATTAATTAAAATTCTAATCAAGTTATGGTTAAATCCAAATCAATATTCTAAATAAATTGTAATTTAATAATCCAATTAACCTAAACCTACTATGGCAAACCCAAAATAAGTAAAAAATATAAATCCTAAAAGAAATCTAATCCAAGTTCTAGTCTTTGGGCCCACTTGGCTTTACTGCTAGATCCCCTTAAAATTCCAGCCTAGGTCCGCAAGCATCCTAGGTTAGCAAGCAGACCAGCTCCAACCCAGGCATAGCTAGACCCAACAACAGCCCGGAGCGGCGCTACCAAGTCTAGCCTGGCCGGCCAGCAGCCTAGTCTGTTGACTAGGTGGAAAACCCTGCCTGGGTAGTGCTGCTGCCAGGCATGCTCGATAGCATTGTGGCAACATCTTTTTTTTAATAATATTTCTTTTTATATACAGATTTTGTATTTAAATAAAAAATCAAATCTTTATTGTTAATCCGTAATCAAGATATTAAACCCAATCGAAGAAATCATATCGAAAGCATGTTATTTAACAAGCAACCAAAAGACATTGTAAGTAACCAAAAGTCATTATTTACAGTTATCCACTTACCTAGATTTCGATGCCAAAAGCAAATCTGAAAATCAAACTTTGGTTCCTTCAGAGAACTGCAAAGGCTTGGTTGCAGAGGAAAGGAAAAGGATTGAAGAAATGCAAAAACCCTTAGGGTTATATTATATAAACAGTTTTCTAAATTACAGGGAAAGGCTCCTTGCTTTTTAATGAGTTTTATAAAATTTCAGAAAAGGGCTTTTGGCTTAGAAGGGTCAAATAACTCAGGCCCAAGGCCCAAGATTGTTTAATCAGCCCATCTCCAATAAGCACTACACAAACTACTGTGCATGCAAGGATCCAAATCTCCAAAATGGCCTATTAATTACCGATTTAGCGTCATTAACCCGACTCAAATTTGACAAACCGATTCAACACAAAATTATAAATCTGGGTCCTGCCATCTCATCTCCCTTAAAGGACATTTGGTCCTCCAAATGACTAACATACCTCAAGAAGAAGGTGCAGATACTATCTCTTCACTTCATCTCTAAGCTCCCACGTTGCTTCCTCTAAGCAATGATGACTCCATTGTACTTTACCCAATAGATGATGCAGTTCCTCAACACCTATTTTTTGGTGTCAACAATACCCATTGGCTACTCAGTGTAGGTGCTATCATCCTGTACTTGCAATAGTTCATACTACAACACTTGCAAAAGGTTTGCTACATACTTCCTCAGCATAGAAACATGGAAGATGTTACGAACACCTAATAGCTTTGGTGGTAGTGCTAACCAATAAGTGATCATGAATTCCAACTGTAGAACCGCGATGTAGTAATAAAACTGGTGAGACCAGGTCGATCCACAATGAGCTATGTATTTTAAGGTTCCTTTTTCAACTTGTACCTGCCCTAAATGAAAATCTAAAACTAGTCTAATTTAAAATCTAACAAATACAAACATCCTACTTAACCAAAATAAAATTAATTACAAACCAATAAAAGAAACTTTCCTAAAACTAAAAACCTAAATCTAAAAATTCCTAAAATAAAACTAAAATTGCTGCAAAACTAAAACACAAGTTAGAACTTCCAAAAATAAAAACTAAAATTAGAAACTAACTAAGCTAAACAATATTAGAAACAAAATAAACAAAAGTTATAAACTTTCCTAAGTTAGAATTTTCAAAACTAGAAAAACTTTCCAATTTAAAATCTTCAATTAAAATAAGTTTAAAAAGATCTTTAATTCTGGAAGTTAACTAAAACAATAAAAAATATAAAACTAGAAACAAATTTAAAATTAGAAAGTTAGTAAAATTAGTAATGCAATGCATGCCATGAGATGCTGAAAAATTCTAAGTTTGAAAAACTAGTATCTGATGCTAATCGTATGCATGATTTGAACTATTCTAATGCATCCTAAATCTAAATTTAATGGCTGGAATTTATGCTCTACTGATTTAAGAAACTAAAAAAAAAATGGAAGTAAAAAAGGATCTAAAACGAAAAAGTTATGAATGCATGAATATAACAACTTTGCAAAATTCTGTACAGAAATTCTGATTCAGGTTGACTGATTAGCAAAGTTTGAGCCTCTGGTTCATAAACCTTCTGAAATTTTTTTATTTGAAATTCTAGGAAATGAAAGACCACATCCTAAACTTTAATATTCCTAAGTTTTAAAGAAAAATATTATGATTTGACTGGTCTACCCACTTCGAACTTTTTGTCAAAAACTGTTTCTCCAGTTTGCTGAAACTGTTAAGTTATGATGTTTGTATATTAAGTCCAAGTTTAATCATTAGATTCAGATCTGAAGGCTTAATTTTCATCAACTTAAATATGCACGAAATCTTATGATAAGAAAATAGATGCAATGAATTATAATCCAACCATCAAACTATGCAAAAACAAAACTCAAAATCAACATGAACATAATAGGAAAAAAACAAAAGTGTAGAAAATAAAATAAAAGTGCAGTAAAATAAAAATAGAAATTTAAAATTAAAAGTGCAATGAAAGAAAATAAGAATTGTAGGAAGTCAAAGGTGGTATAACTGAAGTCAAAGGCGGTAAACATTAAAAGTTAAAGGCGGTAAATTCACTCAATATTCTCTCTTAATCTAGGCCTAATAATTTCTTAAGATATGCTCTCTATTTGCGTCGTCAATCCAAACAATAAAAACACAAATCAAGCAATCATACAACCATAAGAATAAGAAGAATAAGAAGATGAATATTAGTGAACTAGTATGACAATCCTTTACATAAGATGAAAAAAAAAATTAAACCAAAAGATTACACATACTAGGATGGAAAAGAATTCCTCCTTCTAGTTGATCTTCAAGGTTGGTAGTGTGGCTTTAGGGCTAAGCCTCCTTGATGACTTGAGATGGAGAGACAAGAGAGGGAGAGATGGAGTGTAGAAATCTAAAGGTGGGAGGTGGGTAAGTCTTCCATGAAGAATATAGGAGAGGGGTTCCCTATTTGTACTTTTTCAAGTTCTACTCCTTCTCAAACTTTAAAATCTTAAAAATAATAAAAAAAAATGAAAGAAAAGGGCTCCAAACAATGCATTGGACGTGCAATATCTTTGGGGATTTTTTTTCTTTTTATTTTCCTTTTCTTTATTTGCTTGCTTTGTCTAGAAGTCCCTTTTGGATCCTTCTTTCCTTTCCTGTATGTGACACCACGCATTGAGATCTTTTGAGAGATGAAGTAGGGATAAGAATCCTCTCTTGGAATCAAACTTAGCCCACATGAGGTGTAGAACTTCCCCTTTTATCTCTTTGCATTGTCAACTTTCCTTTTTTGGAAAGTTCTCCTTTTTTGCTCCTAACTTGAAGAGATCTTTAAAGATAACCCTCTTGATTTCTTTTCCTTTTATTTTTCAACCAAAATTGATCCAAAATCTCTTTTGGACATGGAATAGCTTGCTTGGATATTTTTTTTTCAATTAAATCTTCTCCTTCTCCAAAAAGAACTCTTATGTGGCTTTTCTTGTCCATCTTTGATGATGTATTCTTCAAATTCTCTTCAATATTTCTAAAAAATGTGTAACAAATAAATGGACCCCATCTTAGATGGTTTCTAAGTATACCCCACTTATGTGCTTGTGTGTGTGGGACCATGAAGCTGCGTTTCTACAATTTTCTTCTAATTTCCTTTTCTCTTTAATTCTTCTCTCCTTTCTCTTGAAAATCAATTCCTTACCTCAATTCTTTATAAATGGGACCCATATAATGAATTTCCTATAAAACAAATGTGAATTCATGTGAAAAGACCATTTTACCCCTAAGATCACAAATGCATAACTGTGGGCTCATCTCTCATGAAATGATAATAAAAATGTACATCATTCTTCATGATTTTATATGAATGAACTAATGATGATGAAAATTTAATTTTAATTCATGAGAAAAGTTATTTTAACAAAACTTTCTAAAAATAGACTTTCCAAAAATAGCAAGTTTCATGAATTTATGCAAAAAGTGTGATTTTTAATCAATTTATGCAGGAATGCACTACAATGAATTTAAAATGCTTGAAACCATGATATCATACAAAATGAAGCTCTTTCAAGTGAATAAGTCCTTAAAATGGGTCAAAATGTGTATGAAAATATGCATTTTTAAGGACTCATCAATAAGCCACCTTGTCAACTTTGTTAATAATCTAGAATGTGATCCCGCTTAAAAATGTAGGCGTGGAAATGAATTACGGAATCAAGGTCCGACATTCACGCACTTCAAGCGTTAAGAAGAATGGGAAATAATTACAGTTCATCATTAATTTCCCTTTTGTTTACATGGGTTCAAGTGCTCTGACCGCGGGGATGCAAGTTGTTTACATACATTTTGAAAGTTTACAACCCTTCCCTCAAGTCTTAGATGTGATCTCAATTTGGAAAATATAAGAAAATATATATAAGGTGGAAGAAAATGTGAAAAAGAGGAAAAAATGGGGAGTGACCGTGACCCGCGGTCACTACCCCATTCCAATGACCGTGACTCACCCATAGTCACTGGAGCCTTCCAGTGACCGTGACTCACCCACGGTCACTGGAACCTAACAGACAATGGCCGTGAAGCCACTGTTTGCTTCCGTTTTTTGTGCTGTTCGCGCTGGTTCTTTCTTGGAACTTCTTTCAAGTGTTGGAACTCCATTTTCATGACTTTGGAGCGGTGGACAACCATCAAGAAGATCACATTTAACCATGGAATCAATTGAAACCGTTGTAACTCATCATTCGTGCTTACGAACTGCGTTTTTGTTTCAAGTCCGAAATGGGCAAATTTGAAGCCGGAGTTGTGTCATTTGAACTTATCATTTTCAAGGAACAAAATGAGGCCTAGAGAGACTTCTTTCACAACTCATGCAATGGCTAAGAAGCCCTACGAATAAGAGAAACAGAGGTGACAATGTCATCCTCTCAAAAATTGGCGTCGTACGAACATAGTATGGACTTTGGCCATTCCACTTCCTTCTCTCCTTCTGAATTTTCATAATCACCTTCAAACTGAGAAAAGAAGGTGGGAATGGTCGTGGAAGTGCTGCTGGAGTTTGCTTCTTTGTTGCTTTAAGTGCTTCTTTCTTTTATTTCTTCTCTTTTCTTCTTTGTGTATGTCTTCCTCCCTTGTTCCTTCAAAATTTGCTCTTTTTATAGACTCCCAATCAGTTTTGTGTAGTTCTAGGGAGTTGATAGCAGTTGTGGGGAGTTGGATTTCGAAGAGGGGTGGAGGGAAACCACCCAAAATCGTGGGAAACATCTTTTGAAGGTCCGTGACCGCAGGCTGGGTCACGGACGAGGCCCAATTTTAGGTTTTCGCGTATGTGGCCCATTTTCATCTGTTTTGGGCTCAAACGAAGTCCAATTGCCACTAAACTTGGAGGGATGTTTCTCGACACTATTTTTTACATTTCATAAAAATTTCAGCCCGTTTTGACATCGGGAAGTTGGTCAACTTTTTCATTAATTGGGCCCCGGTCACGGACAATGCCCACTTTTGGAACATTGCATATGCGATCTATTTTCAACTGTTAGAGGCCCGAATGATGTCCAATCATCACGAAACTTGGAGATGCTGCTTGACACTATTTTAAGTGTTTCATAGAAGTTTCAGCTCTATTTGACCACCTGAACATGGTCAACTCCTTTTGTTTGTGGGCCCCGGTCACTCCCAAGGCCCATTCTTGGATTTTTGCATATGTGGCTTGTTTCCGCCTATTCGGGGTCCAAACGGTGTCCAATCGCCACAAAACTTGGAGGAACGCTTCTTGAAACTATTTTGAGTGTGTCACAGAAGTTTTAGCTCTGTTTGACCACCTGAACTTGGCCAACTCCTTTTGTTTGTGGGCCCTAGTCACTCCCAAGGTCCATTTTTGGAATTTTGCATATGTGGCTTGTTTCTGCCTGTTTGGGGCCCAAACGGTGTCCAATCGCCACAAAACTTGGAGGAATACTTCTGGACACTATTTTGAGTATGTCACAGAAGTTTCAACTCTGTTTGACCACCTGAACTTGGTCAACTCCTTTTGTTTGTGGGCCCCGGTCACTCTCAAGGCCCATTCTTGGATTTTTGCATATGTGGCTTGTTTCGCCTGTTCGAGGTCCAAACAGTGTCCAATCACCACAAAACATGAAGGAATGCTTCTTGACACTATTCTAAGTGTGTCACGGAAGTTTCAGCTCTGTTTGACCACCTGAACTTGGTCAACTCCTTTTGTTTGTGGGCCCCGGTCACTCCCAAGGCCCATTCTTGGATTTTTGCATATGTGGCTTGTTTCTGCCTGTTCGGGGTCCAAATGGTGTCCAATCGCCATGAAACTAGGAGGAATGCTTCTTGACACTAAGTTGAATGTGTCACAGAAGTTTCAGCTCTGTTTGACCACCTGAACTTGGTCAACTCCTTTTGTTTGTGGGCCCCGGTCACTCCCAAGGCCCATTCTTGGATTTTTGCATATGTGGCTTGTTTCCGCCTGTTCGGGGTTCAAACGGTGTCCAATCGCCATGAGACTTGGAGGAATGATTTTTGACACTATTTTGAGTGTGTCACAGAAGTTTTAACTCTGTTTGACCACCTGAACTCGGTCAACTCCTTTTGTTTGTGGGCCCCGGTCACTCCCAAGGCCCATTCTTTGATTTTTGCATATGTGGCTTGTTTCCGCCTGTTCGGGGTCCAAACGGTGTCCAATCGCCACGAAACTTGGAGGAATGCTTCTTGACACTATTTTGAGTGTGTCACAAAAGTTTTAGCTCTGTTTGACCACCTGAACTTGGTTAACTCCTTTTGTTTGTGGGCCCCGGTCACTCCCAAGGCCCACTCTTGGATTTTTGCATATGTGGCTTGTTTCCGCCTGTTCGGGGTCCAAACGGTGTCCAATCGCCATGAAACTAGGAGGAATGCTTCTTGACACTATTTTGAATGTGTCACAGAAGTTTTAGCTCTGTTTGACCGCCTGAACTTGGTCAACTCCTTTTGTTTGTGGGCCCCAGTCACTCCCAAGGCCCATTCTTGAATTTTTGCATATGTGGCTTGTTTCTGCCTGTTCGGGGTCCAAACGGTGTCCAATCGCCACGAAACTTGGAGCAATGATTCTTGACAGTATTTTGAGTGTGTCACAGAAGTTTCATCTCTGTTTGACCTCCTGAACTTGGTCAACTCCTTTTGTTTGTGGGCCCCGGTCACTCCCAAGGCCCATTCTTGGAATTTTGCATATGTGGCTTGTTTCCGCCTGTTCGGGGCCCAAACGGTGTCCAATCACCACGAAACTTGGAGGGATGCTTCTTGACACTATTTTGAATGTGTCACAGAAGTTTCAGCTCTGTTTGACCCCCTGAACTTGGTCAACTCTCCAATTAACTTTTCATAAAAGTGGGTCCTTGTTTCAGCTGTTTGAAGGCCAAATGACCTCAGTTTGATTTGAAACTTGGGGGGACTAACGTCAAGAACATCTTGGAGTATTCATCCAAATTTCATGCAGTTTGGATTTGAGGAAGTAGGACCTCGAACAGTAACCTATTCATTGCATGCGTTCGGTCACTATTCACTTCACATTGAGATAGTTAGCCTGTTTTCTATTTGAACAGCCTCCCCTTGACTTGAAACTTTGGGAGAATAACTTGGGGCATTCTTTGAGCATTTGTTACAAATTTTATCTGCTTTGGCCTTCTGGAAGCAAGATCTTAGCTGGTGACCCCCAAATTCGGGATTACTGTCCTTTAAGCTGAGATGTAATGAAATTTAGACCAAACGGAGTCTTTTTGACTTGAAAATTTGCAACGTATCTTCTGAGCATGACTGAAATTTCGTGCCCAAATTTCATCAATTTTGGACATCGGGAAGCAGGACTTTGGTCAGTGACCCCCAGGCTTAGGGGGAACTGACTTCAGGCTGACATGCTTTTGGCTTTTGAGTTCGATGATGTCTGTTCAACCCGAAATTTGAACTTCCTCTGAGAGTTCCAGCTACCTTGATCTTCATGGAATGCCAGTTCTCACAGTGATTCCCCAGGATCTGCAAAGAACCTCTGTAGCCTAAATTAAGCTGAGATGAGGTGTCTTCGCTGCAGTGTTTGCAATTTTTTATAGGTCAACAAGTGCCCCCTCGAGGTGCAATGATTATAGTATAATAATCGTTGTGCCTCGAAATAACCAATCTGTGAGAATGATGGATGGCTTGATGAAAAGACAGTTTGTCAAGGTAGGTTGTAGGCCTAAACTTTGGGATTTGAAAATTTTGATAAATACCATAAAGGGTTTGATGACGGAATTTTAAAAAGACATAAGAAATCTGAATTTCTTTGCCCTATTTTCACGGATATCAAAAGTAGCATCTCTGTGGGGATTGTGGGGAACACCACAAAGGAATCCCTTAGGTATTTAGAAAATTCAGAAGTTCATGAATTTTGTTTGGATTTTGGAAATGAATTTGATTTTCTTTTGACCTATTTTTCACATATATCCAGAGTGGCGTCTCTGTGGGGATGTGGGGAACACCCACAAAAAGAATCCTTGAGGTTTTAAGAAATTCAAAAGTTTTAGAGAAAATGGATTTGGGTTTGGATCTTCATGGATTTTTGGTTCATTTTCAAAGATCAAAGTTTGGGTTTTGACTTGGCTTGACATGATTTAAAATGAGATGCAATTTTGACAAAATGAGATGTAATTTTGAAAGAGATTGGCTTTTATGGGTTTTGATGAAAAACAATTTGAGACATTGGTTTAAAATCAAAATTTGACCCAAAGTTGATTTGGAAAGAGACTCCGCATCTCTTTTTTTTTTTTTTTGTATGACTTCCCTCAAAATACTCTAAAATAGGATTATTTCATTTGTAAATTACCCCAAGCGGACCCCTCATAGGACTTGCAAAAGATCACAGAGATCGTAGATGAAGAAGGAGGAATCCATCAAGACTTGATCTTAGACTCCACTGATTTTAACCAAATTGTATTTGTGGGAAGGAGGCCAAACAGTAATTGAGGGGGAATTCCCAATTTTGGACCATTAATTGATTTTGGACTTCCCTGCTCTATGTGCTGGCATCAAATAGCGGGCTCCACTTAGGAAAAACAGGGAAGAGACCGTGGGCATTTAAAACCCAACATCTCTGTCCTTTTTTTTTTCTGTTCAAACCAACAAAGAGAAAGGGAGACCGAGAGAGAGAGACCGGTTTTTTTTTCTGTCTTTTTTTTTTTTGTTGTTCAAACCAACAAAGAGAAAGGGAGACCGAGAGAGAGAGAGAGACCGGGTGAGAGAGAAAAAGAGAGAAAAAACAGAAATCGGGAGAAAGGGAGTAAAGAGAGAGAGTGACCGGGAGAGAGAGAGAGAGAAAAGAGAGAGAGACCGGGAGAGAGAGAGAGAAAAAAAAAGAGAAAGACAGACCGAGAGAGAGAGAAAAAGATAGAGAGAGAGAGGAAAACTGAAATCGGGAGAGAGAGAAAAGAGAGAGAGGGACCGGGAGAGAGAGAGAGAAAAGAGAGAGAGAGACCAGGAGAGAGAGAGAAAAAAAGTGAGAGAGAGAGAGCGGGAAATAGGGAAAAAAGCGAGAGAGAGAGACCGGGTGAGAGAGAAAAAAAGAGAGAGAGAGACCGGGAGAGAGAGAGAACTGACTGGGAGAGAGGGAGACCGGGAGAGAGACCGAGAGAGAGAGAGGACTGACTGGGAGAGAGAGAGAGACCAGGAGAGAGAGAAAGAAATCTGGAGAGAGAGAGAGATCAGGAGAGAGAGACCGAGAGAGAGAGGACTGATTGGGAGAGAGAGAGAGACCGGGAGAGAGAGAGAGATCAGGAGAGAGAGAAACCGGGGGAGAGAGAAAAAAGAGACCGATTTAAGAGGGTGGGCCACTAGACAGTGGCCCCACCACTGGTTAGTGACCGTGCCAAGGAGGATCCCATGCGTATAAGACTCTGGCATTCTTTCTATTTCACCTCATTGTTTTCCAATTTCAAAGACGCATAATCATTGCTTCAAGAACTCATAGCAGTACAGCAGGAAAAACCAAATTCGGAGCCCCTCTCTCCGAGCTTCTTCTTCTTCCCCAAGATTCGTCCATGGCAGGTAAAGATTTCAAGAATACTGCCCATTTTCTTCTTGGGTTTTATTGAGTAATGGAAGTGCTTGTGGGAGCAAGACACTCATCATAGATTTTAGTAATTCCTGCCCATTTGAATCAGAATCACTCTTTTCAGAACTTATATTTGAAGTACCACATGTTAGCATCTGTTCTGGATGCAATCCCACAATCAGCCCTTGTGTAAGAACTGGCTCTGCTGACAATACCACATGGGAGGACATCATCTGCGGAACTGTTGGTGGAGCATCTATATCTTTTAGAGAGCACTCTGCATTTTCACTGTTCGACTCATTTGGCATATCATTGGCAACAACAGCACAAGCCTGTGATGCTGAGTTCTCCAACAACTGTTCAGGGACCACTAGTTTGTGTTTGCCATCATGAAGACTTCCCTTCCTGCTCCTTGAAGCACAATCAGCAATACTATCTTGTAAAGAATCCAAAGTATCAGAATCATGATATTCAAATTCTTTCACAGATTTTAACTCTAGCGGTATCAGGAGTTCGTCATTTTCTTTAGCTGCTGTTAAAGAATCAACCACTTGCAAGTCAACATCCGATGACCTATCAATCTGCTTCCTTCTCACTTCAGAAAGCTCACTATCTACAGCAGTTAACCTAGGTTTCTCAAAAGCAACAAGCTTGCTCTGCTCCTCAGGAATGGTGGTTTCATCAAAGAAACTATCGGCAAAATCAGGGGATCCTGAATGCAAATCATTTCTGTCCACAAATAGATCATCGCCTCTCTCAGCTACAGGACTTAGGCCAACTGGTACCGACACAGTTTCGTAATATTTATGCATTGCATAGTTTCTATCCGATGTAAAGGAGGTGACGTGTGCAATTATTATCAGTATAGTGTTCCAAGCTAGTCGGGCAAGAGTTTTTGTCATTCACCAGAATATTGCTGTGTTTCCGTGACAGAATAGCATTCCTAAGAGGAACCCCACATCCAAGAGTTCCCAACAAAGTGGACCTGTTGTCCTCATGAAAAGAACTGGTACTTCTCTGAGTGGCTTTCATAACGTTGCCAAACTTTGTACCATTTGGAAATCCTTGGATTCGGAACTTTTTAAGGCTAAGCTCACAAGTGGCATTTCTAGCCTTACGTTTCTTTCTCTGGCTTCTCTTTCCAGTGCTTTCTGGCCTTCCCAAGAATGGGAGCAAATCAGGGTATGTACAAAGTTCTGAAGATAGTTTGCCATGATCTGGTTTAGAAGAAGCTCCATTGCAGATATTGGGAGACGTCGAAGTACATTCTGCTGTTACACTGACATTTGCTACAAATTGACGAAGAAGCCGTATGACAAATGGATTTCTTAACCCAAAAATCTCAACTCCATCTATCGTGCAAGAAAATCGCTTTGCATGCCATGTCTTCACCCGAGGACAACTTTTTTTCTGAAAATTCTCCCAAGCAATATCTCGCGAGCAGCTCCAGTACTTCTTGTCCTAAGTTCTGCCAGCGTAGAGAGAGCCGATAGAGATGATCTCCAGGCCGTCCGATGGAGGCTTCTCTAGATGTGGATTTTCCATGAATGGAGGATGGGAGATCACACTTTGCTCTTGTAACAACCGAGGAAGAAGACCACTTTCACATGCCCCTAAAAAGGTCTTAAGGTGCTTGAACATCTATTTAGACCGGGAGCCTCGGTTTTGGGATTTTAGTGTGCCTTTGATGCCAATTCTTGGTCTCAGAACTGAGTATTGCCTTCTCCTTTTGGCCTTATACTAAGGGGAGATGCTGCCGAAAATTTTTTTTTTTTTTTAAGAAGAAGTTCCATATCATTGTTATTGATACCCATCTTTTCTTTCTTTTGATTTGTTTTGCAAATAGAAGGGGTAAAACACCTACAACTGCCACTGCCGGGGCACCTAAAAGTCGTGCCAAGGGTAAGACCACAAGAGGGCCTGATCTGAAAGACCCAAATGAACATCTGATGTTAACTTGTGGCTCCAAAGAGCTAAGGCTTTGTCAACGAGAAACTGGTAATAAATGCAGAAGAGTCCAAGCTGACACAGGAATTGGCTGTGCATGTGGATCGACGTGTACACATTCAATAATAGATCATTGTATTGCAGCATTAATTATCTTCCGTGGAGAATACCATGGAAAATTTGCAGAAGTCTGTTTCGGAGAGAATTCGTTGCTGAGATGACCTTTTCACGCATACAGAAGCGAAACGTATAGCCCTGAATGACTTTGTTCAATCTTTGGGAATTGAATTGAATATTAAGCTGGACGAGATTGACATTAGTACTGCTATCCTAGCTTATGCAAGCTACAAAGGGCGTATCCTCATGGTAGAAGTATTGAATGCAAAGGGGCAACTGGAGAAATTCCTGGACTGAGATTCTCTGCTGCAACTCCCATATGATTTTTTTTTTGTTTTATATATTCTGATTAGGCCTGAGGGCCATGTGTACATTGACTTTACTGCTTGTATTCGAACTTTAAAATGGATATCAATGGAAAAGGTTTTTCTTTCTATTTTTGTCATTGGTATGGGTGTTTGGTTTGATTTTTTGTGGATTTTTTGATATGGTTTATGTGTATGGTTTGTTTGGTTTGGTTTTCTCAGGTTTGTATGAGGGTGTGATTTGCGATCTTTTGGATCCACAAATCGAAAATAAGGGAGTCATATAGGTAGACGTTATCCGGTGCCCATGTGTGAGGCTTTCTCCAGGGTCCATGACTTGATCCTTTTGGTGTCGAAAGGGGTCAAACAAAGTGGATGTTATCCGGTGCCCATGTGTGAGGCTTTCCCCGGGATCCTTGACTTATTCCTTAGGACAAAGATTTGGTTTTGGTTTTTGTTTAGATTTTGGTTATACAGGGTCTGCAAAAAGACTTGTTCCATATAACTGAAGGTAGTCATATAGGGTCTACAAAAAGACTTATTATACAACTAAGGATTAGCTATATGGGGTCTGCAAAAAGACTTATTCCACATAGCTGAGTTTTGCTATATAGAGTCTGCAAAAAGACTTAATCTATATAGCAGGATGTTATAAGGGGTCTTGTAAGGACATTATCCAAGTAACAAAGGTTTGACTAGAGGGGTCGAAGGACTTGATCCTCGCAGTCATTTTATACAAGTCTGAGGGATTTTGGTTACGAGTCATAGGTTGTAAGGCTCGAAACCAGAGGGTTTTGATTTTGGTTAGGAGTGAGAATGTACACTGCACATGGTTTGGGTACATTGTACATGGTTTGGGTGTACCAATGACATTCAGGTATATATTTCTTGAGAAGTTTTCCATTGATAAACATCATGCATCTGTCTCCTTCGAGTTTGAGGAGTGCGCGTGCACCATTGGAGTAAACCTTGTTGACAATAAAAGGTCCTTCCCATTTGACTTTAAATTTGCCTTTTGACATGTGCGTGGAGAACATCTGCCTTTTGACTACAAGGACTAAGTCTCTTTTCTTGTAAGCTTTGTATTTTTTACCTTCTTATCAAAAGATCCAGTCATATGAGCGTGATAGAGCTCGATGCTTTGTCAAGCGGCAAGCCTTTTCTCATCAAGGCTCTTTAGCTCTTGGAGTCTGAGCTTGGTATTCTTTTTTTTTTTTAGTGTATTTTTTCATCATAGCTACCCAAAGAGAAGGAAGTTGAATTTATAAGGGTATCACAGTTTCACAACCATAAACCAAGGACTATGGTGTTGATTTGGTCGGACTACGAACAGTAGTTCTGTATGCCCACAATGCTTCTGGAAGTTTGGTACTCCAACCTTTTGTTGGCAGAGACCATTTTCTTCAAAATTTTGCAAATAGTCTTGTTGAAAGCTGCAACAAGTCCATTAGCTGCAGTGTTCTATGCCATGGAGGGACAGCATTGGATTCTTTACAACAGTTCATATTGAGAGAAAATAATAAATCATTTGGATAGACGATCTCCCAGTGCACCAGCTTTTGTCACAAATGCCTTCAGTGGATTGGTGTTGGAAACCAAATACATTTCATTGGAAATAATATAGTGGTGTAATTTCCTCATTTTTCTTTTGAGCTAGCAATGCCCCCAGAGAGTGATCAAGAGTTCGAATGTGGAGGATGAGAGGTTTGCCTGGAGTTGAGGCTGCAAATGTAGGCAGGTTTGCCCTGCAATCCCTTGAGTTATTTAAGAGTTCTCAGAGAAGGCATCTTCAATATAGCTTTGACTTTGACTGATCTCTTCGAGAGTTAGTTCTGCATCAGTGGCAACTTCAACCAATCGGGCCAAAGACTTAGTTTTATGACTAAGTATGATAGCCTTGATTTCTGGTTGCAAATTGGTTTTGCACATTTCGATCGTTGCCCTTTGAGATGGTTGTTCCAAGCATTTATAGGATAATGCTCTCCATCTATTGATAAAGGCCTATGCAGTTTCGTTGTCTTCCTGCCTTGTGCTGCTGATCATAGCAAAGGTGACTGTTTGATCCTCCTCCTGAAAATGGAGTAAGAACTTCTCTTCTGTGATCAGCCATGTCATGAATGAGAGTTTTGGTAACTGCTTGTACCAATCGAAGGCGACTCCTTTCAATGTGCCGACGAATAGTCTTATTTTTAGTGCATCTAACTCTGGCAGGCTTCCTAGGAGTGATTTGAAATGCACAATATGCTGATATGCTGACCCTTTCTCAAGGTATAGTTGGAAAGTCGGAAGTTTATAATCTGTGGAAATGGAACCAGATCAAATTCCGGGGGATACTTAGGTGTAATACCTTTCTTTTTCATTCTGGTCTCCACTTTTAATTTTATCAGTATCTCTTCAACTGCTTTGAAGGTCACATGTTTTTCAGGATTTGCATGAAGACCAAGGATTGATGAATGATCACCACCAGTAAAACCTGCAGCTATCACCTTGTCTGTTAGGGACTTGAATTGAGCTGTGAGAAGGTCAATTTTAGTGGCATTCTTCATGATCATTGCTTGTTCTCTTCTGTTGGCAAATGGAGGATTTATTTGAACTTCATCCAGACCACCTAGCTTATCTGTTAAGATTTTCACTTGGGTAGTTAAGTGGTCGATCATAGCTCCTTGTTGTTTGATAACAATACTAACATTGTCATTTTCATTTTCACTAGCATCTTTTTCGTGAGCATCTTTACTTCCACTAGCATCGTCATTTCCATCCTTGCTAGTTCCATTCCCTTCAGCCATAAACACAGTGTACTGACGGGGATAGGATGATGTTAATGCCTGAGGAATAGATTGACTATCTTTTGTATCCAAGATAGTGATAGGATCATCGTCAGAATCAGTTTCGACATGACCTTCAGAAGTGCTACTTGAATGAGAGTTTGAATCAGACTCTTGTAATTGAGTCTGAGCCATACTCCGAGTAATTCTTCGAATTGAACCTGGCCCGACCATGCAAGACGAGGTCAAGTCTGGATCATCTTCTTTAACCACCCATTTTTGAGTGAGCTTGCACTGTGACAGCTTCTGAGTTTGGTCCTTATAATGGGTTGAAGCTTTCTTCTTGAGTTGGTTAGCCATCTTGGCTGCTGAGGTCTAATCTTTAAACTTGGCAACCAACAGCCTGGAAGTGCTTGTCACTCGTTCCCAATCCATGGAATCTGAAGTGGGAAGTGAAAGGATGTCAATAGCACCCCCCTTGTTCTTTTTCTTTTGCTCTTTCTTCTGTTGGAGCGAATCTTTGAAATGAGCGGGATCGGTCAAATCAGTGCAAACCAATCGCTTAGCTTGTTTGTTGCCTTCAGCACCATATGATAAGCCTTGGGGTGAAGATAGCGGAGAAGGTGCCACTATGATAGAAGGTAGATGCCCCCTGCCAAACCTTTGTCCTTCTTTTTGAGTCAGAGGATAGAAAGTATTATCTTCGACTGAGGCCAAGAGTTTGTTCTCAGCCATATTGGATTTTGGAGTATGTGGTTGAGCTGACCACGTGCTGTATCTGGGGATGGATGCACCCTTCTGGATCTTCTTACGAGTTAGGAATTGCTGGAAGTCCTTTGGTGTTTGCTTGATAATGACCCGTTGTTTGGGCCTAGTAGGTGGTGACTTTAAGCATTGAGCAGTCACTGAATGTGACTTGTCAAGTACCACTGATTTATGATCCGTGGACATGACCTGCCTTGCCCCCAGACGAGGCTTGGTGATATGAAGATTACTGCGTTCTGACTTCAGTTTGTGATTTGGTTCCTTCTAATCCTTGTTGAAAACTCCAAACGGATTCTGGGCATATTTGAAAACCCAAGATTCGGGAGTTTTAGTCTTCTTGATGAATTTAAGGGTCACTGATGACCCATTTGGATCAGTCGAAGTTATAGAGCCTGTTGGAATAGAGAGTCTCTGAAATACTGAGACTCTTGACATAGGGGCAGTAAAGTCCATTCGAGCCTTTTTTGATGCTCTTACAGCTGGTTTGTTTTGGGTCATGGATATTTTAGAGAGCCTCTCCTTGGCCTCATCAAAAGTGATGATCAGGGAACCCATGATGTCTCTGCAAAAAGTAAGCCCACAGGACTATATTAGTGGTATAACCAACATGGCTGCCTCTTGGGCTAGCCGGAATGGTTTATAGATGTCATCTAGACCAACATGGTTTTGAACCGAAATGGTTAGATATAGGCATAAATCCCATCTCATTATGCTATGCTGACTATCCCTACTGTCAGAATTTCTGCGGCATTTCGGGTTTATCGAGTCAAGCTTAAAAGCATGCTATGCTGACTAGTCCTGACTACCAAAATTTCAGCAGCATATCTGGACTATCTGTGTCAAACTTATAAGCAAGAGAGAGTTTGATCAATCAAAGGGATAGGGCCCACAGGATCAAGCCTGCACCACTATCACAATGACCACACAAGATCCATCAGTGGTTGACGCCGGACAATGCATAATTACAATGTCGTTGGTCTTATCACTGATTTAATAAACATTTTATATAGGTCAGAAGCCCTTTGAAATAAATCATCACTCTTCTAAAGTGAAAAGGGTGATGATTTGGTTCATGCACATCAAGGTGCAAATTCTTCCAATCAAATGGCAAATGTACGCACATCAAGGTGCGAATTCTTCCAATTAAATGGCAAATGTACGCACATCAAGGTGCCCAATGCCTTCATTTGTATGAACAATATGCACTTCAAGATGCAAAATTCATTTAATGATATTTTCAAACCCATTGCAGACATCAAAGGTCCTGTATGGGTGTAATTGGAGGTTAAATAAGCCTTTGTCATCACAAAAATAGGTAAGTGACCGTGTGCCCCGGTTACAGGCTTTTAGCAGCAGTTTTCAGTGAAATAGCAGCAGTTTCCAGCACAAAAGCGGCAGTTTTCAGGGCAACAGCAGCACTTTTCAGCAATTTTCAGTGCTTTCATGGATTTTTCACCAAATTTGATCACAAATTAGGGCATATTAATTCCCACAGACGGCGCCAATCTTCTGATTGCACTTAAAAAGTAGGCGTGGAAGTGAATTACGGAATCAAGGCCCGACATTCACGCACTTCAAGCGTGAAGAAGAATGGGAATTAATTACAGTTCATCATTAATTTCCTTTTTGTTTACATGGGTTCAAGTGCCCTGACCGCGGGGATGCAGGTTGTTTACATACATTTTGAAAGTTTACAACCCCTCTCTCAAGTCTTAAATGTGATCTCAATTTGGAAAATACAAGAAAATATACATAAGGTGGAAGAAAATGTGAAAAAGAGGAAAAAATGGGGAGTGACCGTGACCCGCGGTCACTACCCCATTCCAGTGACTGTGACTCACCCACGGTCACTGGGGCCTTTCAGTGACCGTGACTCACCCACGGTCACTGGAGCCTTCCAGTGACCGTGACTCACCCACGGTCATTGGAACCTGCCAGTGACCGTGGGTCACGGTCACTGACAGACAATGGCCGTGAAGCCACTGTTTGCCTCCGTTTTTTGTGCTGTTCGCGCTGGTTCTTTCTTGGAACTTCTTTCAAGTGTTGGAACTCCATTTTCATGACTTTGAAGTGGTGGATAACCATCAAGAGGATCACATTTAACCATGGAATCAATTGAAACCACTGTAACTCATCATTCGTGCTTACGGACTGCATTTTTGTTTCAAGTCCGAAATGGGCAAATTTAAAGCCGGAGTTGTGTCATTTAAACCTATCATTTTCAAGGAACAAAATGAGGCCTAGATAGACTTCTTTCACAACTCATGCAATGGCTAAGAAGCCCTACAGATAAGAGAAACAGAGGTGACAATGTCATCCTCTCAAAAATTGGCATCGTACGAACATAGTATGGACTTTGGCCATTCCACTTCCTTCTCTCCTTCTGAATTTTCTTGCTTACCATCAAAACTGAGAAAAGAAGGTGGGAAAGGTCATGAAAGTGCTGCTGGAGTTTGCTTTTTTGTTGCTTTAAGTGCTTCTTTCTTTGATTTCTTCTCTTTTTTTCTTTGTGTATGTCTTCCTCCCTTGTTCCTTCAAAATTTGCTCTTTTTATAGACTCCCAATCAGTTTTGTGCAGTTCTAGGGAGTTAATAGCAGTTGTGGGGAGTTGGATTTCGAAGAGGAGTGGAGGGAAACCACCCAAAATCGTGGGAAACATCTTTTGAAGGTCCGTGACCGCAGGCTGGGTCACGGACGAGGCCCTATTTTAGGTTTTCGCGTATGTGGTCCATTTTCATCTGTTTTGGGCTCAAACGAAGTCCGATTGCCACAAAACCTGGAGGGATGTTTCTTGACACTATTTTTTACATGTCATAAAAATTTCAGCCTGTTTTGACTTCGGGAAGTTGGTCCGCTTTTTCATTAATTGGGCCCCGGTCACGGACAAGGCCCATTTCTGGAACATTGCATATATGATCTATTTTCAACTGTTTGAGGGCCGAATGATGTCCAATCATCACGAAACTTGGAGATGCAGCTTGACACTATTTTAAGTGTTTCATAGAAGTTTCAGCTCTGTTTGACCACTTGAACATGGTCAACTCCTTTTGTTTGTGGGCCCCGGTCACTCCCAAGGCCCATTCTTGGATTTTTGCATATGTGGCTTGTTTCTGCCTGTTCGGGGCCCAAACGGTGTCCAATCGCCACGAAACTTGGAGGAATGCTTCTTGACACTATTTTGAGTGTGTCACAGAAGTTTCAGCTCTGTTTGACCACCCGAACTTGGTCAACTCCTTTTGTTTTTGGGCCCCGGTCACTCCCAAGGCCCATTCTTGGAATTTTGCATATGTGGTTTGTTTCCGCCTGTTCGGGGCCCAAACGGTGTCCAATCGCCACGAAACTTGGAGGAATGCTTCGTGACACTCTTTTGAGTGTGTCACAGAAGTTTCAGCTCTGTTTGAGCACCTGAACTTGGTCAACTCCTTTTGTTTGTGGGCCCCGGTCACTCCCAAGGCCCATTCTTGGATTTTTGCATATGTGGCTTGTTTCCGCCTGTTCGGGGTCCAAACGGTGTCCAATCGCCACGAAACTTCGAGGAATACTTTTTGACACTATTTTGAGTGTGTCACAGAAGTTTCAACTCTGTTTGACCACCTAAACTTGGTCAACTCCTTTTTGTTTGTGGGCCCCGGTCACTCCCAGGGCCCATTCTTGGAATTTTGTATATGTGGCTTGTTTCTGCCTGTTCGGGGTCCAAACGGTGTCCAATCACCACGAAACGTGGAGGAATGCTTCTTGACACTATTCTGAGTGTGTCACAGAAGTTTCAGCTTTGTTTGACCACCTGAACTTGGTCGACTCCTTTTGTTTGTGGGCCCCGGTCACTCCCAAGGCCCATTCTTGGAATTTTGCATATGTGGTTTGTTTCCGCCTGTTCGGGCCCAAACGGTGTCCAATCGCCACGAAACTTGGAGGGATGCTTCTTGACACTAATTTGAGTGTGCCACAGAAGTTTCAGCTCTGTTTGACCACCTGAACTTGGTCAACTCCTTTTGTTTGTGGGCCCCGGTCACTCCCAAGGCCCATTCTTGGATTTTTGCATATGTAGCTTGTTTCCGCCTGTTCGGGGTCCAAACGGTGTCCAATCGCCACGAAACTTGGAGGAATAATTTTTGACACTATTTTGAGTGTGTCACAGAAGTTTCAACTCTGTTTGACCACCTAAACTTGGTCAACTCCTTTTTGTTTGTGGGCCCCGGTCACTCCCAGGGCCCATTCTTGGAATTTTGTATATGTGGCTTGTTTCTGCCTGTTCGGGGTCCAAACGGTGTCTAATCACCACGAAACGTGGAGGAATGCTTCTTGACACTATTCTAAGTGTGTCACAGAAGTTTCAGCTTTGTTTGACCACCTGAACTTGGTCGACTCCTTTTGTTTGTGGGCCCCGGTCACTCCCAAGGCCCATTCTTGGAATTTTGCATATGTGGTTTGTTTCCGCCTGTTCGGGCCCAAACGGTGTCCAATCGCCACGAAACTTGGAGGGATGCTTCTTGACACTAATTTGAGTGTGCCACAGAAGTTTCAGCTCTGTTTGACCACCTGAACTTGGTCAACTCTCCAGTTAACTTTTCATAAAAGTGCGTCCTTGTTTCAGCTGCTTGAAGCCCAAATGACCTCAGTTTGATTTGAAACTTGGGGGGCTGACGTCAAGAACATCTTGGAGTATTCATCCAAATTTCATGCAGTTTGGATTTGAGGAAGTAGGATTTCGAACAGTAACCTATTCATTGCATGCGTTAGGTCACTATTCACTTCACATTGAGATAGTTAGCCTGTTTTCTATCTGAACAGCGTTCCCTTGACTTGAAACTTTGGGAGAATAACTTGGGGCATTCTTTGAGCATTTGTTCCAAATTTTATCTGCTTTGGCCTTCTGGAAGCAAGATCTTAGCTGGTGACCCCTAAATTCGGGATTACTGTCCTTTAAGCTGAGATGTAATGAAATTTAGACCAAACGGAGTCTTTTCGACTTGAAAATTTGCAAAGTATCTTTTGAGCATGACTGAAATTTCGTGCCCAAATTTCATCAATTTTGGACATCGGGAAGTAGGACTTTGGTCAGTGACCCCCTGGCTTGGGGGGAACTGAC
Organism: Sextonia rubra; assembly: GCA_037013555.1. Classification (NCBI taxonomy): domain Eukaryota; kingdom Viridiplantae; phylum Streptophyta; class Magnoliopsida; order Laurales; family Lauraceae; genus Sextonia; species Sextonia rubra. Next base: position 18,894,830 of record JASUAD010000011.1, read on the forward strand.
CTCAGGCTAACATGCTTGTGGCTTTTGAGTTCGATGATGTCTGTTCGACCCGAAATTTGAATTTCCTCTGAGAGTTCCAGCTACCTTGATCTTCATGGAATGCCGGTTCTCACAGTAATTCCCCAGGATCTGCAAATAACCTCTGTAGCCTAAATTAAGCTGAGATGAGGTGTCTTCGCTGCAGTATTTGCTATGTTTTATAGGTCAACAGAATGGTCCCACATATCTTCTTGAGAGTTTCCTTTTCTGGCCAAACCGTAAGATACCACGCATAGGTGACACCTTCAGAAACACATCATCACCAACATCAAACTTCATCTCTCTCCTCCTCTTATTTGCATAACTCTTTTGGTGACTGCAGGCAACCTTCAGCCTTTACCGAATATGTTTTACCTTCTCACTAGATTCTCCAACAACAAATAGTCCATGGAAACCGTGAGTCCTAAAATTTCCCTAACATATAAGAGATCTGCATCTCCTCCCATACAAGACCTCAAAAGGTGCATGCCAATGCTAGAATGATAATTGTTCTTATACGCAAATTTGCATAGAGTTAAGCCTTCATCCTGACTAGTCTTGAAATCCAAGACACATGCCCTTAATATATCCTCCAATGTCTAGTTTGTCTGTTTTGTCTGTCCGTCGGTCTATGGATGGTAGCATTGTACTGAAACTCAACTTGGTCCCCAAAGCTTCCTGCAGCGATACCCAAAACTGAGATACGAACTAACTATCCCGATCAGAGACAATATAAACTGGTGCACCATGCAATCTCACCACTTCCTTGATATACAAATCTGCCATCTCTTCCATTTCCTGACCCATCTTAAATAGTAAAAAGTGGGCTGACTTAGTTAAACGGTCCACTATCACCCAAATAGCATCAAAGCCCTTCTTGGTATTAGGCAATCCTAATACAAAGTCCATAGTGATGTGCTCCCATTTCCACTAAGGAATCTCCAATTGAGGTAAAAGACCTGAGGGTCTTCCATAATTTGCCTTAATCTGCTGGCAAACCAAACGTTTTCCAACAAATTATGCGATATCCTTCCTCATATTCTTCTACCAGTAGTGATCCTGCAGATTTTGATACATCTTGGTACCGCTTGGATGAATAGAATACTGAGCATGGTGTACTTTTACCATGATTTCATCCTTCAAGTCTGGAAAATCAAGGACATAAATTTTGCCTTTATAATACAAAATATCATCTTTCAACTTAAAATCAGGCCTTTCTTCCATATGATCTTCGATTCCTATTATCTCAAGGTCTAGTAACTAGTGTTCTTTGATCCTCGGAAGTAATTCGGGTGCCCACGAGATTATACTAGCCAACATTGCCTGTTCACTGATAGGCTGGAAATAAACATCCATATCTTCCAAATATCGAATCCAAAAGTACTTTGCAATTAAACTGCCAGTAAACGCTATTTTCTACTTAGAGCATCTACCACTATATTAGCCTTTCTTGGATCGTACTTCAACCCAAAATCATAATCCTTACTATACTCCATCCATCTCCTCTGCCTCATCGTCAATTCACCCTACATAAAGAGATACTGGAGGCTTTTTTGGTCTGAATGTACTTCAAAAGTGGCTCCATAAAGATAATATCTCCACATCTTCAAAGCAAAGACCACTGTTGCTAGCTCCAAGTCATGAGTTGCATACTTTTGTTCATGCTCTTTCAATTGTCTAGACTCATATGCTACCACCTTCCCATGTTGCATGAGAACACAACCAAGTCTAACACCAGATGCATCAGTGAGAATCACAAAACCATCACTACCTGCAGGTAAGGTCAAAACTGGGGCTGTGATCGACCTTCTTTTCAACTCCTGAAAATTCTGCTCACACTCCTCATTCCACACAAAAAGAACTTCCTTACGAGTCAATCTTAACAGTGGGCCTGCTATTTGATGAGTCTTTAAAAATGCATATTTTCATACACAATTTGACCCCTTTTAAGGACTTATTAACTTGAAAGAGCCTCATTTAGTGTGATATCATGGTTTAATTCATTTTAAATTCATCTTTATATTTTTCTGCATAAATTGCTTAAAAATCACACTTTTTGCATAAATTCATGAAACTTGCTATTTTTGGAAAGTCTATTTTTGGAAAGTTTTGTGAAAATAATTTTTCTCATGAATTAAATTGAATTCTCTTCATCATTAGTTCATTCAAACAAAATCATGAAGAATGATGTACATTTTTATTATCATTTCATAAGAAATGGGCTCACAGTCATGCATATGTGATAATAGGGGTAAAATTGTCTTTTCACATGAATTCACATCTGTTTTGTAGGAAATTGATTATATGAATCCCATTTGTAAAGAATTGAGCAAGAATTGATTTTTAAGAGAAAGGAGAGCAGAATTGAAGAGAAAAGGAAATTGGAAGAAAATTGTAAAAAGTCTGCTTCATTGTCCCACACACACATGCACATATGTGGGGCACACTTGTAAAACATTCAAGATGGGATCCATTTATTTGTTGCACATTTTCAAGAGATTTTGAAGAGAATTTGAAGAATATATCATCAAAGATTGAGAAGGAAAGCCACATAGGAGTTCTTTTTGGAGAAGGAGAAGATTTAATTGAAAAAAAAATGCAAAAAAATATCCAAGCAAGCTATTCCACGTCCAAAAGAGATTTTGGATCAGATTTTGATTGAAAAAGTAAAGGAAAAAAATCAAGGGAGAATTATCTAGAAGATCTCTTCAAGTTAGGAGCCAACAAGAAGAACTTTCCAAAAAAGGAAAGTTGACGATGCAATGAGATAAAAGGAGAAGTTCTACACCTCATGTGGGCCAAGTTTGATTCTAAGAGAGGATTCTTATCCCTATTTTATCTCTCAAAAGATCTCAATGCAAGGTGGCAAAGACAAAGAAGGAAAGGAGCATCCAAGAGGGATTTCTGGACAAAACAAGCAAGGAAAAAAGAGAAAAATAAAAAGAAAAAAAATCCCCAAGGATATTGCACATCCAAAGCATTGGTTGGAGCCCTTTTTTATTTTATTTTTTATTATTTTTAAGATTTTAAAGTTTGAGAAGGAGTAGGACTTGAAAAAGTATAAATAGGGCACCCTTCTCCCATATTCTTCATGGAAGAATTACCCACCTCCCACATCTAGATTTCTTCATCCATCTCTCCCTCTCTTGTCTCTACATCTCAAGTTATCAAGGAGGCTTAGCCCTAAAGCCACACCACCAACCTTGAAGTGTCAACTAGAAGGAGGAATTCTCATCCATCCTAGTATGTAATTGTTTGCTTTTTATTTCCAATCTTTTGTAAAACAATTTCATGCTAGTAAAGTTTGTTTCTTTTCAATTGTTCTTGTCTTTGATTTTGTGGTGTTCATAATTTTAGTCTTGTTTGTGATTGGGTTAATTTTTGTTCTTGTTTAAATATTGGGATAGAATTGGAATCACAACTAGTAACCCATCTTAGTAACCTTTTTAATATACTTTGTCTCTTTGGATACATTGTATGTTTGGAGGCAATGCAAGATGGAGTTAAAGAGGTTTGAGTGAAAAAGGACTAGAGGCCAATTCTGAAATTTATTTCTACATGGAATGGAAATTTGTTATTCTCACTTAGATTGACGACCTAAGATGAAGAATAAGACCCTAAGACAACAATTCTAATCTATTTTAGCCCAAATTAAGATAAGAAATTGAAAGAGCAATCTACCGCCTTTGACTTCTTGTTATTACAGCCTTTGACTTCAGTTGTTTACCGCCTTTGACTTTCGTGTTATTACCGCCTTTGACTTCCTGCAATTTTATGTTATTTTCTGCAAATTTTACTAACTTTCTAATTTTAATTTTGTTTCTAGTTTTATGTTCTTGATTGTTTTAGTTAATTTCCAAAATTAAAAGATCTTTCTAAACTTGTTTTAATTAAAGATTTTAAATTGAAAAGTTTTCTAGTTTTGGAAATTCTAACTTAGAAAAGTTTCTAACTTTTGTTTATTTTGATTTAAACATTGTTTAGTTTAGTTAGTTTCTAATTTTAGATTTAGTTTTATTGGAAGTTCTAACGTGTGTTTTGTTTTGTAGTAAATTTAATTTTACTTTTAGGAACTTTTAGGATTAGGGATTGTAATTATCTTGTATTTGTTAGATTTTAATTAGGTTAGTTTTAGATTTTTATTTTAAGGCAAGTCAAGTTGAAAAAAAAAATACCTTAAACACATTGCTCCCTGAGGATCGACCTGGTCTCACTAGTTTTATTACTACATCGCGGTTCTGTACTTGGAACTCATGATCAAATTTTTGGCGCCGTTGCCGGGGAGCGCCATTTAAGGTAACTTATCTAACTTTCCTAATTTACATTGCTTTGTGGGTGTGGTTTAATTTTGGCATCTTTCTAGAAATAGGAGGACATGCATGGAATGAAGAGCCGCCCTAATTTGGAATAGAAATGTGTATGGAATGCTAGAAAATACACATCATTGTTATTTTTAGAAACTTTCTAAAATCAAGAAAAGTTACTATTTTTGAACATGTCTCAACTTTTTTTTTTTTTGGAAGAAAGTATACCAAAAGTGATCTAATCATTGTCCTTAATCTTCTCGGTGTCTAAGAAAGCCTTTGCCCCTGTAGTGCGCGACAGCTTGTCTGTTCAGGAAACTGGTCCTTCAAACGGTTCCATCTGTGACTCTACCACTTCCTGGTGGCTAACTGGCCGAGTTGGTTTCATAGGACCGGATTGGAGAACTAGTGGAAACTTTTCAACCTTAAAGAGTTGCTTTGATGTTTATTGTCTAACTTAGTTTTTTTTTTCAAAATCTCAAAATTCAAAAAAAAAAAAAAAACAAGTGATTCCAAAAAAAAAAAAAATTGGATTGGTGGGAATTCACAAACATGAGGAGACTTAATAATGGGCAAACTAATGGGAATGGAATCAATACTAATGGCCCACCAAAGTCTTGGTGTACCTTGTGTGAACAAGAAAGAATTGAAAAGTTACATCAAAGAAATTGTTCAGCTGGATCTTATGAATGGGAATGGGCCAATCACTATGATCATTGTTACAATGAGGAATTTGAGGATTTTAATGGAATTGTTAGTTTAGATGATCAACCAATAAGGGTCCCACATGATTACCCACACCTCACACAATCATCCACTCATTCTGATACGGATGTGGGATTTCCATGGTGGACTGAATCAAATTCAAATCAATGGCATTACCATAATGAAATGGATAACATGTATGGTCCAAATTGGGATGATCACTCACTAAACAATTGGCGTAATGGGCCCAATATGGATCATGTCTCTTATTCCCAAGAATTTACTCTGGCCGGGTCGTATGACTATCCCTCACAGGATACATCATATGTACCCACTTTTTCTCCCTGGTCATATGCACCTCATAATCCCTCTCCGCCTGAATGGTCATATGAACCACCACCACCCCTGAAAAATTCTTTGGAGGATACTTTAGCTAAATTGGTTGAGTTCACACGCAATGCCATGCAAACCATACAACAAAATGAACAACACATGAAAAGCCTAATGACTTCGATTAATCAAACCGGGCTTGAAATGAGAAAACAAAATACCACTCTTGGAATTGAAGATGATCCTAAATTCATTGAAGATATTGTCGATATGGATCACACAAACACACAGTGGATATCTAAGGGTGTACATGAGTACATGGATGATGGTGTGATGCATGAACCAATTGATGAATCATATGAGCCTGTGTGCCGCACTTTTCCTCAGTACCGGCCATTCCACTTTATCAAAGAGGAATCTCTATCCTTTTACGTAAATCCTTTTTGTGATTCAGATTCCTTTGATGAATTTAGCATTGCAGTCTTTCACAAATTTGATGTTCCTATGATTGAGGAAACTGCAAATGAACCTACTGAGCCTCAGAAGGAAGATTACAATTGGGAGGATGACCCCATTTTTCAGATTTCTGAGTTGGATAATCTGGACTCTTTAGAATCATGTACTGACTTCTTCATGAAATCTGATGATCCAACCCTTAGAGAAATTGCCCTCGCATTTATTGGCCCTCAATGTTACTCAGAAAAATTTGCAAAATTGGAGAATAGTGGTCCTATTCAGAGACCAAAGTCTGATAATTTGGAATCCTTTGAGCTCATGCCTAAACAAACTGTGGAAACCAATTTAAAAGAATTTGTGGCACGGGAGGACCTAGGGTCATGCAATTGCTTATTGCATCCTCTCCTGTCTTCCAAAGATCCATTTTTAAGGGAGGAGGAAGAAATTTTCTTTATGGTCCCTTTTTCACACAGTCTACAGAAACATGCAGTCCTTATGTTCATTGAGCCCACTATCCTCATGGTTTCATCTCTTTCTATGCTTCTTGTAAATTGTGTGGAGGAAGATTTCATTTGGGATCCGGGTGGACTCATGATTTCGAATCCAGTAGTGTAGGTTTTTGTTTCTTTTCTTTTTAGAGTAGATATTTCCTTTTAGAGTAGCTTCTTGTCTTTTTGTTCTTGTTTTTTGGTTTTGTCTAACTTTGGACAGGGGGCAGCTCGAACACATCTTCAGGTGACTTTTTCTCTCTACTCTCATTTACGTTTATATTTCCTCATGTTATTTTTACAGTTCTGCGTTGCAAGCATAAACATCGAGGACGATGTTCATCTTAGGTTGGGGGGTGAGAACAAGCACGCTTGTCCAATTTTAGACAAAATTTTTTTTATTTTTCTATCACTTTTATCATTTTAGTCAGTTTTTAATGATTTTAGTTTTTTTTAAAAACAAAAAAATTAAGACAGGAAATTTTTTTTCGTTGGTATTTATTTTTCATTTTGGAAAAGAAAATTTTTAAAAGAATTGAAGCGATTTGAAGATATATAGAAATATGGAATTTTCATACTTTTGGAAGGAAGTAAAAAGAAAGTTTGCATTTTCTGAAGGAGAAAACCTATCAAAAGATAACCAAAACTTGCTCTTCATATACACACACGTATACATTTTTTGAAATTTTGGATATGAAGCTTTGATGCTGTTTGTTTTTGGAATTTTTTTTGGAGAATACAATGTGAACTTGAAATTTAGTTTGTAGAATATTTTTGTTTCCTGATTCATTTTTGGTAAATTGTATATATTAGAACCAAGATGAATTAATTCGAGTGAAATGAGAATTGCCACCTAGTGTTTACTTTGGTTAAAAAAGAAGAAGAAAAAAGAGTGAAAAAAAAGAGCATATAATGAGCAATTTATGACTAGTTTGGGTTCGTAGCCTTTTTAACTCGAGCTAGTAAGCCCGGAGGGATATTTCTATATCTAGTGCCCTAAAGCCATCTGGTTTGGGAGTCATTGGCCTAACGCTCACTACATAGGTTAATTAGAAAGCTTAAGGGACCTAAACATTGCACAGTCACAGGAAAGAAAAGAAAAAAAAAAGAAAATAAAAATGAATTAAACCATAATATCACACTAAATGAGGCTCTTTCAAGTTAATAAGTCCTTAAAAGGGGTCAAATTGTGTATGAAAATATGCATTTTTAAAGACTCATCACTATTGTGGAAAAACTTTCCACGAATCGGCGATATTAACCTGCGAGGCCTGAACAACTTTGTATCTCTAACACTGTTTTCAGCCTTTCCCATATTACCCTTGCTTTAATATTTACTAAGTCCACCGCTAAACCTTCCCTAGAGATGATATGATCAAGGAATCCTACTTGCTCCAATTCACACTTACTTGCCTTAACATACAATTGATGTTCCCTTAACAGTTGCAATGAATTGAGAAGATGCTAAGCATGCTCTTCCCAACTCTTCGAACATATAAGCACATCGTCAATAAATACCACTACAAACTAGTCCAAGTGTTGTATAAAAACCCTATTCATCATTGCCATAAAAGTTGCAGGTGCATTAGTCAGTCCAAAAGACATCACCAAAAATTCGTAGTGACCATATCTCGTTCTGAATGCAGTTTTCAGAATATCCTGTTCTCATACCCTCAATTGATGATATCTTAATCTCGAATCAATCTTATAAAAATACTGAGCACCCTGTAATTGATCAAATAATTCATTGATTCTAGGTAAAGGGTACTTGTTTTTAATGGTCACTTGATTTAGTTGTCTATAATCAATATGCATTCTCATAGAACCATCCTTCCTCTTGACAAATAACACTAGAGCCCCCTAAAGAGAGACATTCGATCTAATAAAACCTTGTTTAACAACTCCTATAATTGCTCCTTGAGTTTTCTCAACTCTGCTAAGGCCATCTTGTATGGGGCTTTCGAGATCGGAGCTATGCCCGGCACAAGCTCAATTGTAAAATCAATCTCACGGACCGGTAGCAATCCTGAATGTCATCGGGAAAAATATCTGGAAACTCAGACACCACTAGTGTCTCCTCCACTGTTGTAGTCCGTTTATCCTCCATGATAAACGTTATATACCCCTTAGAACCTTTTATTAACAACTTCATAGCCTTAATAGCTGAGATTGTACGAGTAACAACCTTATTCTTAGATCCCACAAATTGCACCTCGGTGCCATCATCAGCTATTAACTTAACTGTCTTAATACGATAGTCCATCATGACATTATGAGTAACAAGCCAATCCATATCCAAAATGGCATCAAAGTCATTTATCATCAATAGTATTAAATTAACCTTTAACACAACACTACTTATCACCAATTTGTAATTAGGGTAGTACTTCAAACAACTAACCTTTTTACCTACCGGGGTAGTCACAACTAAGTCAAATAGTAGCTCAGTTGCTCTAACGCCAATCTTCAATGCAAAACTAGGGCAAATATATGAATGGGTAGAACCAAGATCAAATTAAGCTTTAGGTTGTTATCAGAGATAAAAATAATACCTTCCACAATGTTCTCTGTAGGATCAGCCTGTTCCGGGGTCATGGCATACACTCTGCCTGCCTGCTGGGGCCTTGGTTGCTGTTTATTAGGCCCTTGGGGTCGCTGGGGCCCTTTCTAAGGTCGGGGCTGCTGGGGAGGCCGGATAACTACATCTGTTACTGCGGTGTTAGAGGTCGTTGTTACTACGGAGGAGTTGGTGCTATCTGCCTCACCGACTATGCTTAAATAGGAGCTCCCTGTATAGACATCTACCCATACTATTGGCCTTTCTTCTTAGGGCAGTCCTTAACCTAATGGCTAGTGTCTCCACAGTGAAAACACCCTCATGTCTGCCTCTAATGCTTAGATGTTGGGTGCTTATTGCCATAAATGTCATAAGGCTCCCTCTTTTGCTTCTTGAATTAGTGCTATGGGGCTGGAGATGGAGTAACTTTCTGCTTGGGTTGGTTTGGAGGGGCCATGCTCCCAATCACCTCCTCGGCCCAATATTCTTTATCCAAATATTCCTGGTAGGTATATAGAACTTGTGACTTGGCATGTAGTAGTATATCTGGGTGAAAGCCATAAAGGAACCATCGAATCCTCTTGTTTTCTGGAGTGATGAGAGTTCGTGCAAAATGAGAAAGACCGGTAAACTGCAGCTCATATTCCCTGATGGACAAGGTACCTTGATTCAATCTATCAAACTCTATTCGCTCTAGAATATGAACATGCTTCGATATGTACTTCTCATGAAATTGATTACGAAAAGTAGTCCAAGTCATCTCTTCAGCGATCCTTTCATATATTTCCTTAATAGTAGTTCACCACCTATTTGCCACATCTCGAAACCTAGAAACTAACCTCCTTGCAAACTAGGTTCTTAAATATCTTTTCAACCTGGATGAGAAATTCATCTGTTACCATAGGATCTTCACCCCCGTTGAACTCTGGTAGACCCTTCTTCTTAAACTTTTCAAAAATATCATTTGGATCCTAGGGTCTGGGGGCAACAAAAACATGAGGCTGCCTAATCCTCTACAAAGCCTTAAGTACACTGGTTTGAATTGTTGCCTGATCCACTACCTAAGGTCGTTCCACAAACGTTGGTTGTGGCGTTATTGGTGGTTGAGTTATATGCATCGCTTGAGGTCGATTCATCTTCTGCACAACTTCCAACAACTATGCTATATGTTGATCCTGACGTTGTTGATGGGCTAACATAGTCTGGAGCAGAGTCTATACCAGATCATTAGCTGTACCGATATGCTCACTTGACTCTGAACTAGACGGGTTGGCTTTCGTTTCCTTATCTTAGGTGCCATGTTTGCAAAACAACCAATTGTTATAAACTGAACGGCCTCGAATGCGGAAACTAAACCTACCAATGCAAACATTAGACATTATAAACAATCGTACACAAAGACTATATGCATCTACCCTTAACATTCCCACTCAAAATTTTTAATCCTCACATCGAATCTATGTTCTAGCTTCTTTTAGAACTTCTAGAACTTGACTGCTTTGATATCATCTGTCACGCCCCCAAAACTGAGCTGGATCCGACCTGGGTTCTAGGGGTGTGAGAATTAGGGCCAATTAAAATTTTCTCACATAAACAATATAAGCCTCAATTCAGAGTGGATCGAAGTCTTTCGTGAGGCTATGCTTAGTGATCAAGCAACCATAATCACACGTGGAACTAAAATTTAAAATCTGCGCAGATGAGTATTGTATACTAACCATATAACAAATCTCAATAACTATAAAATCAAGATCAAGTGCTTTGAAGCATAACAATTAAAGTTGTAATTTCAAGACAAATAAATTTAATGAATAAACTAATGGGTCCAAACATGGCCTTATTACATAATCTAATGTTTTGATCTCAGCACCAGCACTAGGATACTTTAGACGATGTCATCAGCACTCCACTTAATAACTCTGCCATTTAGCGGAATCTCCTCCATCGTTTGACCTTCGGTATGACACCGGTAATAGAACTTTGATACTAAAAGTAGTGAGTCAGATTGACGTAATCTGGCAAAAGAATAAATTGCAAGCAATGACGTTAATCAAATGAATTAAAACATATCTTACATTCTGCGCCAAAACATACCGAATACAAACCCATTGGCATAAATGCACAAAAATGGGTATTCCGGCAGATACAATATACTAAAAACGGGTACTCTTGTAGATATAATATGCAAAAAGGGTATTCCCGTGAATACAATATACAAAAACGGGTACTCCCACGGATACAATATACAAAAATGGGTATTCCTGTGGATACAATATAAAAAAACGGATATTCCCACCAGATATAACAAATGGCACAGCTATGTACTATATTCTATAGTACACGCTGACCCAATGGCATATGTTCACTTCCAAACAGCAGTCAGTCAGATATATATATATATGCAACTACATACATCTACTGATGCACAATCAACCATACTATAAAACCCTTAATTCATAATATTCAACCCAATATTAATTTAAGTATTTAGATTACTTAATTTAAAAGTGTATTATGATCGTATGTCAATTCAAATTCTCTGAGGATAAACACTAATTCACTTAACAGTTATAGTTAGTTAAATATGCATATGAGAACCAACTCTCTTTCACAATGGAAATGAGAATCCATGATGTCAGTATCCTACTTTCAGTGTTTATCATGTGATGTAACCCGAATCTCACATTCTCATTCTAAATTCAGTTCAATTCTCATGTAAATATTCAAACAACTTTTCTAAAATGAAATAGAATCCATCTAATCCAATTATTTAAAGTTAGTGAGTTTTACAAGTTAGGTAAAAGTATCCAAACCGAACTAAACCAAATTTATGATTAGAGGAACACTACAAGAAAATGAGCCTATAGTGGCAGAAATATAGTGCCGCTAAAAGTTCATAAACTGCTGCAAAAAGGATACAGCAGCAGACAAACGTCTGCCACTATATTTGTCACTAATGCTTGTGTCGCTAAAGATAAAGACCAATAACGGCAGAAAAATGTCTGCCACTAAAAGAATACAATAGCAGCAGAAATAAAAGTCTGCTGCTAAAAGAAAAAAGTCTGTTGCTAAAAATTATAATAGAATAATACCTTCTATTAATTTCAGCGGCAAAAATTATAACATTAGTGACATTTTTTTTTGCCGCTGTTAATTGTTTTAGCAGCGGTTTGTTCTATCAGCCGCTAAGACAATTTTTTTAAGGTTTATAGATAAGTTTAGGATCCAGTAGGCAGTTGATTCTCTCTAAGTTGGGTTGGGTTAAAATCATTAGCAACGGGTCCGTCAGGATTGTGACCACCCAACCAAAAAAAATAAAAAAACAAAACAGGTCCCAAAATAATTAACAAAACTGCACCCGATACACAGAGTTAATAATTGTGCAGACAAAATACATCAGGTTAACAAGGCCCAAAAACATCATGTTCCCAGCACGCACAAGAAGGGAGTAGTACAGGTGATTCAAAGGGCAGAAAAGGCCAAGAATACAAAATTTCCAGCCAAATCAAAATGATATCAGATAACTAAATGCGATCATGGTGCATATAAGGATTAAAGAAGCAGCTTAAAAAAGGAAAGCATAGCTGGCTAATAAAACATTCAAGTGGCTACCAGCACCCGCATAAGCAGGTGGGTGCTGAAAATATTTACCTTAAGGGAATGGACCAAAACCACATGAAATACTTCAGCAACACCAGTTCCCGATCATGTCAGGACAAGACTTATCCTACCACCATATCATCAAAAGAAAACAAGTAAAAGTTCTCTGTTCCTAGCGCAAAATATTCACAAGAAAACGCTACTGCCTACCACAAACACCCTCCTAGCATTTAAACAAAAGCACAATCCTGCCCGAACTTAGACAAGGTCTGCAAGCCACATCACCATAACCCCGATCAAATCAGCAGAAAAACATGCTACTACATACGTTCTCGTGCAGCCTCGGCAATTCGGGCACAGGGATAGGACCTGTTGCGGTTACTGCACCATGGCCTGAGGATGTGTCCGAAGGCTCATCAAACTTGATGAACTGTGGCACCTGTGTTGCAGCTAAATGCGCATAACAAATTGGTGCAACTGCAGTAAACACACGGATTCAGAGGGGAGAAATTAGCAGTGTCAAAATAGAGAGGCATGTTTAAATACTCAAAACTGCCAAAATAAAATGTAGCATCGAAACTGGAGGCAACTTTAAATACACCCGCTGCACAAAAGATGCACAGCTGCATACAAGAAGTAATAAATATGGATTAAGTCTAAAGGGGAACTTCAAATACACCCACTGCATAAAAGGTGCACAGCTGCATACAAGTAATAAATCCGGTATCCAACACAGCTAAGGATGTCTTAACGGAATTATAGCCTCCATTTAAGCACTTAGAAAGATACCAGACATTATATCCCACCCTGACCCTCTAATGACATATGTGAGCCCCCACAATGGGCCCACCCAGTAATAAAATTGAAAACCAATCCCAACCCCACCCCCAAACAAAAAAAAAAAAAAAAAAAAAAAGAAAAGGCAAAACATATTTTAAGTGGTTTTAACTAAAATGCATAGTATTAGGGCAAAGATGAATAGCTCCAAAACAGAGCACTTTCCAAATGTAAGCATTTTAGAATTCCTATAGGCTGCAGGACACATTACAATGCTTTGAATGGGGTAAAGCAAAACCCGTAAGGTTTTAAAATTAATCAAATAAAATTTGCACCACTTACCAATAGAAATAGCTGTGGTGCTCCTCTGGTAACTGGACGAAACAGAGGCAATCTTTTTATTAATTCACAGACACCATTACATTAAACACAACCTCAGTGAATAAGTGAAATCCACTTACACATATGACAGAGAGTGCACAAGTTCCTGCAAATCATCTGCAGAAAAGCCAATCTCATCCAGCAAAACATGGTAATGTGTTGGCCTTGTTGTTCCCTGTGTTGAATGCAGAGCCCAAGTAAGCAAACTTAGTCATTTAGATTTGCAAAAGAAACCATTTTGGTACAGTTATCCACAATGCAATCCCTACTTAACTTAGTTAAAGGGTCTTCTTTTCTTCTCTTTTCTTTTTGTATTCTTTTGGTAAACAGGTTACAGGGTTCTTTGTTCGCATCCATGAACACTTGTAACTGATTCCCATGCGTAATGTAAATATTACACATCATTAGGTTATGTGGGTGCCAAAATGGTGTAAATATGGGGCCATTTACAAAATAGAATGTAACATTTACATAGACAAGTCAAGAAGCCAAAGGAGAACATGCCATTCATTCACATGGAAATTCATTTGACAGTAACTAATTGAATTGAAACTTCTGTTCAAGAGGACATGCTACTAGAAAATCATTTATAACAATATTGATACAGAAACAAAGAGAAAAGCGTATGATGCAGAAACAGGGAGAAAAGGTAGAAAATCATTTATAACAATATTGATACAGAAACACAGAGAAAAGCTTATGACGCAGAAACAGAGAGAAAAGCATACTTGGAAACGGAGAGCAAAGCTTACTTACAATATGAGTGCAACAACAGCAGCTGGCACATTTAAAAGAAACATCTTGAAATAGTCAACAATCAAGTCACTGTAAACCTGTTAGCAAGGAAAAGTCAAGCACCAAGGATCAAATTGAGTTCACATGAAAGCCAATTATAGGTATTGTCACAAGCACAAGTCAAGCACCAAGAATCAGATTGAGTTCATATGCAAGCCAATTATAGGTAATCGCACAAGCATATGTAGGTCTGTCAATGGGTCTGGATTCAGCCTAGATTGATAAAAAGAAAAAAAAGGATGATTCCACAATTCAATCAGGAGCAGTGAATTTGAACAGTTCATTGCTTCTATCCACATGCTGGGGTTTCAATCTATTTTGTAATTCATTGCTTCTGAAACTCACCATACCATTATGTTTTACCTTCAAAATAATTTTCACCCAAACAGAATCAGTTTTATAGTAACTATGATTTTAAGACACAAGAAAGATGGAAAGCATTACTCTGGTGCTAGGAGGAGTGGTTCAATAGCTTCGGCAGGTTTATTCTTTCTCCTCAAACATGTCAGGAGCAAGTAAATGAACCCACCAGAGAAGAAGCCAAAGAACCAACCAATATTGTATAAAACAACAAGAGCACCTGCACAGGCTTTCAGACTTCCAACCTTGTGAAGGAAACCTGGAATCACAGGAAGAATTGCGATCACTAGAGCAGCAATTGCTCTCAGGTTGTAACCACTGCAGTAATAGTACCTCCCAAGCCGGCTTGTTGAATAGAGCGCATTGACATCCAACATCATCCCACAGACAAGGTAGTAATCCGCGAGAATTATCCCCCCAATTGGCCCCAAAATGGCAGAGTACCCAACCAGCTAGGTATAGACAAAGCTATTGGCTGATGCAAAAATCTTCCAAGGCCGGAAGATAACCCCCAAAACTGCGGTCACAAGCGCCCCCTGTGAGAATCTGAAATGGGAGGGGCTGAGATTGACAAGCGCATTGGCTGCTGCCACAGAATTGGCAGGGATATTGGTAGTAAGAACAGCAAGCACGATCCCAAGCATCCCAATCACCTTGCTGAAAACTCCCCCAATCTCCCCAAGAAAAGTGATGGGATTGGAAATCACATGCCCAAAGATCACCTCTGTTGAGGAGGTGACTGCCAAGCCGACAAATGCGAATGCAGTAATGAACAAAGGCATCCCTACCTGCCCAAGAACCCGATCCCTCTGGCTCTTTGCATATCGACTAAAATCTGGAATGTTAAGGGAAACGCTAGACCAGCTGCCAATACAAGCAGTTAGAGAGGGGGAAAACAGAGCCCAGAACTCCGAATTGGTAAGCCTGGAAGGCAATGAGAGCATCCTCCCCAAACCCCCAGCTTTAATATAAGCCCAGCAGAGCAGTAAAAGTGTCAGACCAATGAGAACTAGAGAAGAGTACTTCTCCATGTATCGAATCCCAAGCATCCCCTTCCACATTATAGCTAGTTGACCAGCCCAAAAGGCGAAAAAGCAGGAGATGAGAATATTTAATAAGGCGAAAAAGGCGAAAATATAGATGAGAGCATCCTCATCTATATCTAATAAGGGTGCTAGATGTTTAGTTCTTCATCTGTTTTAGATGTTTGTTATAATGTGTGCTTGTTTTGATCTTTGCTTTCTATTAAATACAATGTGGAGAGCTAATTGTAAAAAATGAATAAAAGTGAGAGAGCAAGGCATACCACAAAATAGATAATGGTTAATGTAAATGTCCACCTGCAAATCATTTGCAAAAAGATTTGGATATTAGGCAGTTGTTGTTACTAGAGATCTTATTTTATATAGTGCAAAATTAAATCTAAATTTCAATTCAACAAGAGTGCATCATTATGTAAGTTCATTGTGAGCGAGTCATCCCTTCTATTATCACATATTGAAAACAAACCATTACAAACAAATGAATAGAAGGGCAAGTGTGAATCCATTTAACGAAAAAAGAGAAGGTAAATGTTCAATGAAAAGTAGGGCGGCTTGGCCTAACGGTAAAGGCTTACTGGTAGCATCCTAGAGGACACGGGTTCAAGTTACGGAAACAGCCTCTTCAAAATGAAGGTAAGGCTGCGTACATCTTACCTTCTCCAGACCCCGCTATATGGAAGCCACGTGCACTAGGCTGCCCGTTTTTTTTTTTTTTTAATGTTCAATGAAAACAAAAAGTAAATCTGAAACTTGGCATGAACATTGATAATGTCACATATTTAGAGATTTAACCAAAAGCAAAAATAAAATTGTAAAAAGATTTGTTAATCAAATAACAGTTCGATAAAGACTACATTTACATGTATATGAGTATGCATAAAGCTTATAACATGCCCATTTGAATGATAATTAGCAATAAAATTCTTCTTCAAAAAAGAAAATAGAAGAGAAACCCACCACTTTGATGGTCTTAATGCATGGTTCCCATGAGAATCATGTGCAGAACAAGACATTCCCATGGATGGACCCCACTGAAAAAAAATCCCACGGATGAACCCCACTGAAAAAAAAAAATCCTGTGTCTGGCAAAGTCTCTTGTTTACTTTTCTTTGGTGGTGGAATACCGGAATTGAAATGAAGTAAAGGGAAAATGAAGTCTGAATGGAGGAGTTAGTTGGTGGTGTGGAGTGGATAGAAGGATAGAGTGATAGACATGCCACTAGGCTAGACAGATGTTTTGGCAGGCAAAGTAGTAGTAGTAATAGAGACTAGAGAGTAAGTTGCGTAAAGTGAGTTGAGTGTGAGGGTGAGAGTGATCGATCCATCCATGATGGCTACAGCATTTCAGCATATACCTAATATACAAGCGCAGTCATCTCTGTAAGAATAGATATGCAAAAGATAACAAGTTGCGTAGAGTGAGTTGAGTGTGAGGGTGAGAGTGATCGATCCATCCATGATGGCTACAGCATTTCAGCATATACCTAATAGACAAGCACAGTCATCTCTGTAAGAATAGATATGCAAAAGATAACAAAACCCACAAAGTAAAAACAATTGAAGAGGCATTTCAGCATATGCCTAAGACAGATTGTAATTTGAGTGCGGCAACATCTAAACTTGAGTCAATGCACATGAATTTGTAGAAGCATGATCAAACCCGATTGACCTTGAGTATTTGAGGACCCATTCATCCTATAGACAATACAAGCACAGTCATCTCTGTAAGGGCAATATAACAAGACCCATTTGGACAAAAAAGTTGACTGTGCATTTCAGCATACAACTAATCCACATCACATTCACAAACATTATGGTTCAAGACATTTCAACGTACACCTCACTCATCTTCTTATACAGAAACATAAGAATACGGGTCATCCCAGTCATACTTATAAGAGTAAAAAATAACAAACTCCATTCCAAGTAAATTACTAAAGTGGCATTTCAACAAACACCTCGTTCTGTGAATCTTCATTTATCTACGATCAAGAATCAACGTTGTACATCCTAACTATAGAAAAAATATATTTCCTCATGGGATCCAAAACACATTTTCCAGTGGAAGGAAGAGTATCAACTACCAAGACAGCCAAAAAAAACGAAAAGAGTATCAAAGCAACTCAAATCCACAAATCACACAAAGTAATCAGAATTATTGAAAAACTATAACAAACAATTCAGATCTGGCCATGGAATCTGGTTTATTCTGAAACTACAAAATCACAATATAACTTAGAACAGTTCAATTAGAAATGAAGAGAAAGAAGGTGACAAAAGGAAAACCCTGATTTTGAGAGATTAGTAGTTAGCACAGCAAATCACATGAAATCACAGATTCTTACAAATGGAGAAGGTAGATTCTCTTATCTCGTTCGTTTGCTACCAATGACTTCTGCAACAGGGTTTTGGGGAAGAGATCGAGCGAATTTCTTAGGGTAGAATTGAGAGACGAGAGCGATGGCGATGATTACGACAGTAATCTGATGTTGCTTAAACTCACGTCTTGTATCCACGACTCGTCATGATCTGTAAAAACAACACAAGAAGAAGAAGAAGAAGAAGAAGAAGAGAATCAAAACCCTAGAAATTCAGGGCAAGAGAGATTTGGGAATTGTGATGAATCTAGAGAAAGAAAGAAAGCAAGAGAGCGGTACATCAAATACGGATTCGTCGAGGAAGTGTTTGATGGAATGCGGATCCGTGAGATTGGTCTCTTTTATGATTAAGTGTTCGAGCTCTCGCTGTTGTTCACCATTTCTTCCTTCTTCCTCTTCTCTCGCTTGATTGATTGACTGACTACCTCATTTCTTTCTTTTTGCTGCTACTTCAATTGATGCTGTAGTTGCCAACTATTCCCAAATGAAGACCAAGGTCATCCAAACGAGTTCGGATCGCTTGTGACCCAGTCATGAGGCTCCATCCTGGGACGCACATAAAAATATCAAATGTCACAAATCCCATAACCTGTATGGATATATTTTTAGGTCTCAACTAAAAATAAATGGATCCTACCATGTGATATGAGCGTAGCATCTGAGTTGATACAATATTATTTGTATTTTTATTGTGGTGGTCAATCTTCCAATGGGTCCACTCCTTTTGAGCAGAAATTCTAAAATGTATGATTTATATGGCCAAAATTATCTCTATGTGCGCCCCACTAGTGAGCCTGGCCCGTCCTCGCCGAGCCGGCTTTGAATGTTTTTTTTGTAACTTATTAGCGGCAGACACGTAAATTTGCTGCTAATAATAAGATTTAGCGGCGGACTATGAAAATTGCCACTGTGAAAGTGTCGCGAATGGTCACTTTTCTTGTAGTGGAAGAAGGAACAATTAGGTTCTTAATCTTCATTGTTATATATTAAAACATCTAATCATTTATATAAAACAAAAGATCCAAATCCTGAATTCAGATTCAAAATTTAAACTCAAATTAAAATCCAAATTAGAATTCCCAATATAGTCTAATTAAGATTCACTCATTCCCAATTACATTTTAATTAAATTCTAATCCAACTAATTAAAATACTAATTACAAGTAATAAATTCCCATTAAAATTATAATCAAATCTAATTACAATTTTAATCACCTAATTAAATATTAATTAAAATTCTAATCAAGTTACAGTTAAACCCAAATCAATATTCTAAACAAATTGTAATTTAATAATCTAATTAACCCAAACCTACTATGGCAACCCAAAATAAGTATAAAATATAAATCCTAAAAAAAATCTAATCCAAGTTCCAGTCTTTGGACCCACTTGGCTCTACTGCTAGACCCCCTTAAAATTCCAGCCTAGGCTTGCAAGCATCCCAAGCCCTCCAATAGACCAGGCCCAACCCAGGCACAGCTGGACGCAGCAGCAGTCCGGCCCAGCGCTGCCAGGCCTAGCCTGGCCGACCAGCAGCCTAGTCGACTGACCGGGTGCTAAACACTGCCTGGGCAGTGCTGCGGCAACATTTGTTTGTTTTTTTTTATAATATTTCTTTTTATATACAAATTCTGTTTTTCAATAAAAAATCAAATCTTTATTGTTAATCCCTAATCAAGATATTAAACCCAATCGAAGAAATCATATAGAAAGCATGTTATTCAATAAGCAACCAAAAGACATTGTAAGCAACAAAGACATTGTTTACAGTGATCTATTTGCTTGGATTTCGATACCAAAAGTAAATCTGAAGATCAAACCTTGGTTCCCTTAGAGAACTGCTAGGGCTTGGTCAAATAACTTAGGCCCAAGGCCTAAGAATGTTAAATCAGCCCATCTCCAATGGGCCCTACGCAATACTACCATGCATGCACGGATCCAAATCTCTAAAATGGCCTATTAATTACCCATCTAACCTTCTCAACCTGACTTAAACCCGACAAACCGATTCACCTAAAAATTATATATCTGGGTCCTGACAACTCACTTCTTACTTAATATCCCTAATTTCTTCTCTGACTGAATTAAAGTGCATCTATTAATTTCTCTAATTGCTAATCTTCTTCTGTGATTGAATTAAAGTGCATCTAGTAGTGATAAACAAAACTTTGAATTGAAAGTTTGTAAGCCTAATAATATTAAAATAGTTTTAATACTATGATAACTCTATAGAGCATTCGAAAATACTGATGCTATGATAATAAGAAAATTTTACTAGTTTAACTGAAAGTCTAGAGGGACAACACTTTTATGATTGTCACTTAATTTAGCTTTATCTTCTAGTTTCATTCTAGTTCTGTAACATGGTTAGAAGTCACTACGAGAATACACATTTTTAGCTGCGAAAAATTTTGTCGCCAAAAAGTATAAAAACGTCGGTATACCATTTTACCGATGAAAATACAAACGTCGGCAAAAAAAGGTCAGCAAAATATTTTACCGACACAATAAAATTTCGTCGGCGAAAACATCTTTACCGACGATAAATTTGACTTTTACCAATGTTTAAAAACATTGGTAAAAGTCATTTTATTAAATTATAATTATAATTTTACTTTTGCCGATGATTTTATAACGTCGGTAAAGAATTTTTGTATTTTTAAAATTTTAAAATCTATTTTTGCCAACGTTTTAATGAAAAACATTGGTAAAAGTCATTTTATTAAATTATATTTATAATCTCACTTTTACCGATGATTTTATAACGTTGGTAAAGAATTTTTGTATTTTTAAAATTTTAAATCTATTTTTACCGATGTTTTAATAAAAACATTGGTAAAAGTCATTTTATTAAATTTTAATTTTAATTTTACTTTTACCGATGATGTTGTAACGTCGGTAAAGAATTTTTGTATTTTTAAAAATTTAAAATCTATCTTTGCCGACATTTTAATAAAAACATTGGTAAAAGACATTTTATTAAATTATAATTTTAATTTTACTTTTACCGATGATTTTTTAACGTTGGTAAAGAATTTTTGTATTTTTAAAAATTTAAAATCTATCTTTGCAGACGTTTTAGTAAAAACGTTGGTAAAAGACATTTTATTAAATTATAATTATAATTTTACTTTTACCGATGATTTTGTAACGTCGGTAAAGAATTTTTGTATTTTTAAAAATTTAAAATCTATATTTGCCAACGTTTTAGTAAAAACATTGGTAAAAGTCATTTTATTAAATTAGAATTTTAATTTTACTTTTACCGATGATTTTCTAATGTCGGTAAAGAATTTTTGTATTTTTAAAATTTTAAAATCTATTTTTTGCCAACGTTTTAATAAAAACATTGCTAAAATCATTTTATTAAATTATAATTTTACTTTTACTTTTACCGATGATTTTCTAACGTCGGTAAAGAATTTTTGCATTTTTAAAAATTTAAAATCTCATTAAAAATTTGATTTACTTTTGCCAACGTTTTTATCATTTTCATCGGCAATGGTTTAATTTTTTTAAAAATATAATATCTATTTTTCCATTATAATCTTCCAATAAACTTGTTTACACCTATATCAAATATAAATATATTCATATGCCTGTATTTAACATAAGAAATCCATCCATACAAGAATTGCTAAATAAACAAACAACCATCACCAACTTTCATCAAGTCATTCATCTCATTTAACAAATATTACAATGATACCACTAAAAAAAAAGTATATAGCAGCAGAAATCATTCAAAAATTTTTTTTCTTTAACAAATTTGGGTGTAATCGAATCACAATCTCAACAAGTTCTGCTCCATTGTACATTTGGCAGAAAAGAAAGAATGGCAATGATATGTGTCAACAAAGGATTCTCAGCTGGAAGTTCATATACAATTTGATTCAAGACCTGCAGATAGCCATGGTGTAGAAGAAATCAGATTAAGAATAAACATTATTCTAAAAAGAAAGTGAAAATGCAATCAAGCTTCAAACTATACTACATGGTCAGCCACAAGTCATATCTATAGATTCAAATGATATGTCATGTGGTTCAAGTAGTATAACAAAGCCAACTCCATGTGACCTTAGTTCCTGAAAACCATTAATTTGTTGGAGGAATAATGAATATTGCACTTCTATTAGAATGTAAAAGAATTCCTTTTATACTCAAAATCATGTTCTCAAGCATCCACTGTCTTCAATTTGAAAGAGACATAAATATTTCAATCAATGTTGATGCCCTCCTTGCTGGTTCTGTGTTGGTATGGTTACAAGTGCACAAGGGCTATGGATGGGGATTCGGCGTCCCAGCAATGGCAATGGCAATTGCAGAAGTCAGCTTCTTCTCCGGTACAAGATTGTACCGGCACCAAAAGCCTAGAGGGAGCCTCCTAACACGGATTGTTAGGGCATAATGACAAAAAAAATTTATCAACACAAATGAACCCTTAATCTCATAAACTTGATGAATCATTCCGTAATGACAAAATCAGAAATCATAATCAAATTTGCTAATATGCAGGCTCTACTATTTAATTAAGGAATAATGAAAGTTACAAAACTTAATCATAGCATAGAAAGTCTGTTTATATTTGTGTAACAAAATTGTATGACTTCTGTCTTTCATTGTTGCTGTCAAGTGATGAAAGGCACAATACGTACTCATATGAAGCTTCCCGTTCATATAAAGCAAAAAAAAAAAAAAAATTACCTAAAAAATTATAGCACTTGCCACTATCGTTAGTGTAGTAAACATAACATAGTAGATTGGAGACACAATTGCTATGTTGAAGGTATCCAATGCCTGTAAGAGTTTTAGACAATCCTCAGAGTAGCATCTAAAGAAAGTTGCATGATGAAACTGCAGAATAAAGCAATGCGATGCAGGTCCAAAAAGATCAATAACCAGCCCAGCTGAGTCCTATCCAAGCCATACAACCGGACAAACCAAGACTCAAATCCAGGTGAGTATTCAACGAAGCCAAGCCCTATGGCTTCAAAATCCAAGTACCATAAAGAACCCAACTCACCCTCACTTAGCTGAGTTGGCTCAAAGGACCAAGTTAAACAAGTGACCAACAATGCCAATCTCACCATAAACTGCCTGAGCCACTTCACACATCAATAACCTCCTCAGCCACTCGCAGATGGAAAATATTAGAACCATGCCACTATAAAAAATGTCATGTGCCGATCCCAAGCTTAAAGAGTGGCAAACCAAATTGAAAATCAGGCAGCTGGTTTCAATGCAAAATCGCTCACATGACTCTTATTTGTGCAAGTTCTACTTTTCACCCAATTTTGTTTAAACCAAATTTTGTTTATAGTTTATCATGTGTTTCTTTACTGATTCAAGGTCCTAAAGACCACCCTTCTAACTGATTCCTGGAATTTATCATAATTTCTTGCATCATCATTCTATTAATAAGATACATATTCAACCAGTTACTTTAAAAAGGGTACTTACATCATCAACACTTAAAACAATCAGAACCAGAAGGAAAGTCCTTGCAACATAGCCACTTTCATATCTAAGATTTTATTAAAAAAATACTTTAAAAATTCATCTAGACTTTTAATGTGAATTAGATAACTTAAAAGTTCAATAGTATGGCAAATCCAATGTAGCAAACTTGACAATCTATCAAACCCTAGGTTAGGTGAAAATAATGAAAGGTAGATCATTACAACTAAACAAAAGGGCAAAAATTGCTCACCCAAAGTGCTTCCAGAGGTATGACTTGACTAGGTTACAAGAAAATGAGAAAGGGACACAACCACCATTCTTTGTTTGGAAGAATAATACACCCTATAGGGAGCACCACCTTGCCTTAACTAGTACAGGCGGTACCTTCTCCCATGATTGTCATCACCACTTCTTTCTCTGTCTCTGTCTCTGTCTCTTTCCTTATCTCTGTCTCTGTCTCTGTCCCTGTCCCTATCCCTATTTCTATCTCTGCTTCCCCCTTGGTATCCACTTGAGCCACCAGCACGGTCACTCCTACGACCAAGCATTGGTGGAGCCTCTGCACCAGGCTGCTGCCTGCATGGTTGCACATAGGAAAGTGAAAAGAATTAGATAGAAGGAAAATAAATGTCAAGTGTGTTTCAAGAAAAAACTAACCTGTCATAATTCATAACAGTAACTATCATTCTACTTTTATATAACAAATAGCACCATATTAACATCCAGACCACAATTACTTTTAACATAGCAGCTGCAACGTATGCAGCTTTCCTTCACAGGCTGTTGTTTTTAAGAACAACAGGTATCCTCTGATGCAACACGCAAAGCAAATGCTGGCTACAGGGCTAACCAACATGTCTAACAGATTTCAGAGATTAATAACCAAAACTTCTAAAACCCCAAATTATACATGAAAAGGCCTCAATCCCCACTTCAAATCAACACCTAGAATTTTTTTAAAAAAATCAAGATATTAGAGATGTCCACAAATGAATAAAAGAAACCCAAATTACAAAATATTCAGAATGCACCACTTCAACATTCAGTTAAACTGTACTACTGCCCAAAAACATAACAGAAACCCACTTCAAATCCAATTCCCATAAAGAACCCAAAACAAAACCCAATTAAAATTGAAATCAGGACACATTGATTCCAATGATTCAGAGTCTAAACACATCCATTCAAAACGCACCAGAAAGACATACTCCATTCAGAAGCCAGACAGTGACCCAAACAGAAAGAGAACCAACTAAAAGTATAAAAAAGACAATTACCCTGTTCAGATGGAGAGCACGGAGAAAGCGAGAGCAGAGAGATTGAAGAGAGTGAGAGAGAGAGAGACCAGAGAGATCGAGAGATCGGAGAGAGCGAGAGAGAGAGCAGAGAGAGACCAACAGAGGGAGAGATTAAAGAGGGTGAGATCGACTGAGAGAGAGAGCAGAAAACAGAGAGCGACAGAGAGAGAGCAGAAAACAGAGAAAGACAGAGAGAGAGCAAAGAGAGACCGAGAGAAGGAGAGATCAGAGAGGGTGAGATCGACTGAGAGAGAGAGCAGAGAGAGACCGAGAGAGGGTGAGATCGACTGAGAGAGAGAACAAAGAGCAAATAGAAAGAGCGATTGAGATAGAGACTAAGAGAGGGTGAGATTGATTAAGAGAGAGAGAGCAGAAAGCAAAAAGAGAGAGCGATTGAGAGAGAGACCGAGAGAGGGTGAGATCGATACAGAGAGAGGCAGAAAGCAGAGAGAAAGAGCAACTGAGAGAGAGACCGAGAGAGGAGATCGACTGAGAGAGAGAGAGAGAGCAAAGAGCAGAAAGAGAGAGCGACTGAGAAAGACCAAGAGAGGGTGAGATTGGCTCAAAGAAGGAGAGATCGGAGAGAGCGAGCGAGAGAGACCGAGAGAGGGTGAGATCGGCTGAGAGAGAGAGAGCGACTGAGAGAGAAGAGATAGGAGAGAGCGAGCGAGAGAAAAACGAGATCGGAGAGAGTGAGCGAGCGAGAGAGAAAGAACCCGGCGAGCGAGATCAGAGATCAGAGCCTAGAGCAGATCGAGAATGAGAGAGAGAAAGAAACCCAGCGATCGAGCTACAGAGACAGAGATCAGACCGAGAGTGAGAGAGAAATGAAAAGGGAGTGAGAGAGAAATGAAAAGGGGGAGGGCGAAGGAAAAAGGGGAAAGTGCAGGCGCGAAATTTTAGATAATTTTTATTGACGATATTTTTCGTCGACAAAACTAAATTTTGTCGGCAAATATTTCGAAACCTTTACCCACAAAATTACACGTCGGTAAAAAAATGTTTCTTTTTTCTAAAAAAAATAAGTACAAAATATTTACTTACCGACATACATAATTTTCGTCGGTGAAAATTAAACTTTTAGCGACACTTTAAATAAACGTCAGTAAAAGTGACATTTAGTGACGTTTTACAAAATGTCGGTAAAATTTGAGCAATATCTACCGATGCATATAAATTTTGTCGGTGAAAATTTAATTTTTACCGACGTTTTATTAAAAACGTCAGTAAATGTCTAATTTTCACCGACGAAACTTATATACGTCTGTAAATAATACCTTTTAGCGATGAAATTTTAAAAGTGTCGGTAAATAACGTCGCCAAAACTGCATTTTGTTGTAGTGAGTTATGATATTACTCACAACTTGATTTTAGATCAGAATAACAGATATATCTGATTTCCATAGAATGGATAGATTGTTTTGGTATGTTTAGGGGTTCACTCTTTGAATGAGTTTTAACCTATGAAATAGTTCAACTAGTCTATTGAGCTTTTTCTGTGGGAGTTTGAAGAGTTTGCTCTTTTTTTTCTTTGGTTATTGGATGAAGTATGTAATTGTCCTGAATCCCATGTTGGAAAAGAATTGGGGTCTTTGCTCTTTGTATTGCTTTGAACTGACCAGGGAAAAAAAATTGGGGTCTTTGTTCTTGTTTTCTTTGGTTATGGATGAACTAAGAGCAATGCATTTTATCAGGGAAGAAAAAGGTGGAAGAATGCAAAAGCAAACCATGCATCTTATGGTGATTGGGACAACATTAGGAAGCAGGAGTTTACATTTGCTTGTATTGGGCCATAACTGATAATAACCATAAAAAACCTAAACCCCAAAGAAGAAAATAATAAGAAGGAAAAGAAAAAAAAAATGATGCCAAGTGGTTATTGTTGACTCATCCATAACAACTATACATAATTAGATGTGTGTGATTGGTCCATTTCTCCGTCTTTGTTTTATTATATTGGTTTTCTAAGTACACGGACTAACAATGCCAAATCTCTTTCCAGAAAAAAAAAATGAAAAAGAAAGGAAAATCTAACAATGTCAAATTCAGTGGGCATATGTTTCAAGTGGGCTGAATAAAACAATGAGTGGACAACAGCTTACTGCTACATCTTGTGGGCCAAGAATTTCAGGTTAAAGAAATTACAGGGCATTCCTTTAAATGTGTTGAATCAATGGGTTTAGTTCTAAGCTGCTATGCTAGGAATGGCCCTGAGGGCCATGGCATACCCTTATGAGACCCAAATTGATATTTCATTCCTGAGTATAATGATAATACATTTATGATGGGTGTTGGCATTGGGTTCACTTGGAATGATTTAATTGAGCCAGGCTTATAATTCACATAGTAACAGGTTGAGGGAATTAAAATTTAGATAGTAATAGGTTCATTTGGGTGTGGCACTGGGTCCATTGGGTGCAACTAGGTAGGTTGAGCGAGTCCGAGTTGGAGATTAGGTGGATCGACATAGTAACAGGTTAAGCCCAATTTAAAAATTAACTAGTTGCTGGTTCAGATGTGGGAAAGGGTTATACAACTATAGGTGAACTCAATTATATGAAAGGAATATGGGCAAAAACCTGGGGTACTGGGTCAAATACATTCAGGTTTGAATAAGCTAATTCCCAAATTAGTGTGGGGGTTGTTTTGGTGGCTTAGGCTTGGGTTGTACTTGATTTGGTGACTTGGGAAAATCTAAGATGATCTCAGATGTAGAATTGTGGTTACAAGTATGGGGTATTAAAATAGTAATAAATAAAGAATGATAATGCACTGCTTTCTTAGCTTGTTTGGTGACATGGGGATTGCCATGGTTGGCTGGAACGAAGATGGCAAAAGGGTAGAGGAAGAAAAGAAAGGACAAGCAAGAAGAAAACACAGAAGCCAAAAACAACAAAGAAGAAATAAAAAACAGAGTTAAGGAACATAAAGAAGATAAAGAAGAGATCAATGAAGAAGAAAAGAATAAATAGAGAAGCACAATGACCCACCAAAATTACGAAATTATGTAGAAGTACGAATTCCAAAAAATTAGGGCATGTGACAGAATGGACTTCAAGAAAGAAAGAAATAGCATGGTTAGAGAAATGTTCTTTGGAAAGATGTCAAAGCATTCGGTTACTGTGTGCGCGCATGGAGTGGTGGGTTTGTGTTTCTGTGTGCGTGCCTATTTGCAAGGGGTGTGTGTGTGTGTGCATGCTGTTTGCATTATTCGCATGCTAATATTTCCATAAGCTTTTATTTTGTCTCAATTACTTTACTTTTGACTCTTATGTTTAATTCCTAACATATTTTTTTATGACATAGATCGGGACTGGAGATCAATGTAATAGAGGTCAATTGCATGAAGATCTTTTTCTTTTTTATAAGAATATTGTACTTACATTATTTTTTATGGTACATTTTTATTAGAATTAGTAACAACAATGTGGTTGAACTTGTGGGTTGGATCTAATAGTTATATGTTTGTATTAATTAGTAAGTTTTCTAGAATGTTGAATAAGCAGGTTTCATTGTACATTTTATTTTAGTTAAATGAGTAGGTTTTATTATATTTAGGGTAAAGGAGGTTTTCGACTCCTGCCCTTTGTGTTATCCAGGTAATATGTTTGCGGCCATGTATGTACCCTCCCTAGGAATAGTCCTTGTTCATCAAAATTGGGTAACCTCTGGGTTGGAGGCTAGATTGGTGAGGGATACCTTAGGTCATTAAAAAAAAAGAAAAAAGGAAGAGATTTTTTAGGTGGTAGGCAGTGATAGCTAAAAATGGGTAGAAAAATATATTATTTTCAACGTCAAATTTTATTTGTCTCTTACTTTAGCCAAATAAAAAAAATAAATATCTATTTTTAGCAATGACTTCATTTTGTCGCCTAATAAGAATAAATATATGGCTACATATTATCCCTGACAAATATAATTTGTCACCTAAAAGAATTTGTGGCAAGGTTAAATATTGCGAGACAAATTAAGGTGGGTGCCTAATATCTGCAACTATGCATGACGAAACTTGTTTGTCGCCTACTGTAACTAATAGCAGTAATACACTATTTGTTGGCTATATAGTTTTGTTGGCAATAGATATGTTTCAGCGACAACTCTATTTTGTCGCCAAATTCCTTTTCCACCATTTTTTATCCATTTTTTTGTGAGGAATAACCATATTTGGGGATGAAAAATGTTTTTTTTCGACAATCTACTATGTCACAATTTCATTTCATTCTGCGATGATAATGTGTTGTCGCAAAAAATTAACATTTTGCGACGATTAGTTCCGGTCGTCAGCAAATATATTCAATGACTCCTAATAGACGATGAATGGGTGATGAAATGCTTTTAGTCACAAAATATATTTTGCGACGATTTCTTGATTTTCGCAACAATTACTAGCATTTGGAAAAATGAAATTTCTTATAGTGAGCTAGAGGGGAGAAAGAACAGGGAGGGGAAGGGAGGAAAAGAGAGAAGGAGAGGGAGGGAGATGGGAGAGAGAGTGGAGTGAGGGAGGAAGAGAGGGGCGGAGGAGGTGGGAGAGAGAGAGAGATAGTAGCAAATTTACAATAACTTTTTTTAAAAAAATTCATTTCAAACATATTATCATCTTTTTTAAAAATACTTTTAGCGACGAAATAATTTCATTGGTAAAAGGTAAATCCTTTGGAAATGCATAAATTTCATTACCAAAAATATTTTTCATCATTTTTTAAAATATTTTTAGCGATGAAATCATAGCGTCGTCAAAAGGTCAAGTTTTTGGTGATGAAATTATTTCATTACTAATCAGTTTTTTAATTCTCTCTTTGTGTAACTTTTACGAAAAAATATAATATATGCAATGAAATTTTGATATATTTGGCAACTAAATAAGATGTTGCAGATTGCAATGTTATGGCGATGAAATCAGATTTCATCGCCAAATTTATTTTAAGACAGGACAACGATGATGAAATGGGTGACGAAATTTTGTCGTCACCATAAGTAATGGGCGACGAGATTATATTTTTTGGCGATGAAACATTTCATCGTCCAATCCCAAAATTGTTGTAATACTTCATGATTAAATCCCATTGTAGGAATCTCTTGGTCGATTTTATAAAGTAAATTAGTGTGACCTACTTTGATATCACTTGAAGGATTCTAACGCTTATGCTGGTTAAGTTCTTAACACAGAATTCTATATACAAGCAATTAACCTAAGTTAACGACAATCAACTATAACATGACACATGGTTTTTACATGAAAAACCCCAACCAAGAAAAAACCAATGGATCTAACACCGGTCTTAACTCAAATTAAGCACTATAAAATCAATGTTACAAGATCTACTTATTACCATTATCTAGTTGCATTAAACCTAAATGACTGTAGTTCTTCCTGTCAACGCACATGCTATTTACCTTCTTCAAGCTTGATCCAACACCCCTTGAAGCCACTGAAGACGAAAATCAACACCTTGAAGACACTCAAGATGATAACATTTTACAAGAAAATACAATCATCTAATAAAGTAGAAGCAACTACCACTTGAACTTAAAGCTTCACAATAATCAATATCAATGGAAGCTCTAGAAAATAACATGAATCTCCCATTAGTTTTCTAGACTATGAACAATAAGATTCTTACTTTCGGATTAAAAGAGGAACCTTTTAAATAACCCAATATTCCTACCTAAGGGTTATAGTTAATGTAGAACCAAAAGAGGTAGTCTTGGCATAAAAACAAAAGAAATATGTGTAGGAAATTTGAGTTTTCTACGTCACTCACTCGAACGGATGCCAGTTCTGTAATTACGCGCAGTGAACCTCTTAAGGCCATAATTTTGTCGTTTTAGTTTCAATTGACGCAATCTTAGAGTCCACGGATATATACTCGAAAATAGCTTTCCAACAGTAGGTAGCTTGCCCTGCTCTGATACTCAGTTTATGAGTTATGTCTTTTTAATCTATGTTTTCCATAGAAAATCACTTTAAAACACTTTAATTTGCGTTCTTTTTTTAATTTCTTCACTTCAAAGCATTCGATGGCTCAGACCACGGTCTATTCTAAAAGAAATAAAAATCTCAACTTAATGGACTGAGAGTTTTGTCCAACCCATGAATTAACCAACATACAAAAATCCTATTAGATAGTATTCACAAAACCTAATGGACATTAGGTGATGAAATTTAAATTTCATCGCCAATTTTGAAAATACAAACAAAATAGGCACCATTATTAAAATGAAAATGCTGGGGAAAGGATTGGCGACAAAATTTATTTCTTCACCAAAAATAAAAAAATAGTGAAATTTAGAAATGGAAGCCTCAGGGAGAGAATAAAGATGGGTTAGGAAAAAGGGAAAGGGAGGGAGGGAGGGAAGGAGGGAGAGGGGAGAAAGAACAGAAAGGGAGAGGTAGGAAATGAGAGAGAAACAGAGTGAGAAAAAAGAAAGGGGCGGATGGAATAGGGCGGTATGGAGTTGGATCGCAGGGCAAAGAGAGATTAGAGAAGGGTGAGGGAGAGAGGGAGGTAGGGAAAGGGAAGGAGAGAGAGAAAGAGTAGAGATGGGAAAGGAAGTAGAGGGGAGAGAGAACTGAGAGGGGGAGGGAACAAGAAAGAGGGAGAGAGAGGGCGAGGGAAGAAGAGGAGAGAGAGAACAAAGAGGGGGAGGAAGGAAGAGAGAGAGCAGTGGAGGAGGATGGGGAGGGGTAGCAAAGGTGGGAGAGAGAGAGAGGGGTAGCAAATTTAAAAATAATTTTTTTAAAAAAAATTCCTTCCAAACGTATTATCATCTTTTTAAAAAATACTTTTAGTAACAAAATAATTTCATTAGTACATGGTAAATCCTTTGGTGATACACAAATTTCGTCACCAAAAATATTTTTCATCACTTTTTAAAATACTTTTAGCGATGATATTACGGTGTCGCCAAAAGGTCAAGCCTTTGGCAATAAAATTATTCGGTCGCTAATTAGTTTTCTAATTCTCTCCTTGTATATCTTTTACAACGAAATATAAAATATGGTAATCAAATTCTGATATATTTGGTGACAAAATAGGACATTGCGGATTGCGACATTATGGCAATGAAATCATATTTCATCGCTAAATTCATTTAGAGATGGGACAACGGTGATGAAACGGGTGACAAAGTTCTATCGTCGCCATAAGTAATGGGTGACGAGATTATATTTTTCAAAGATGAAACATTTCGTTGCCCAATCACAGAATTGTTGTAGTGCTTCATGATTAAATTCCATTGTAGAAATCTCTTGATCGATTTACAAAGTAAATTAGTGTGATCCACTCTGATATGACTTAAAGGATTCTAACCTTTATGTAAGTCAAGGTCTCAAAAAGGATTTTTATACGGAAGCAATTAAGCTAAGTTAATAATAATCAATTGCAAGAGAATGACACTTGGTTTTTACATGGAAAACCCCAACTGGGAAAAAATCACTGGACCTAACACTAGCCTTAACTCAGATCAAGCACTATAGAATCAAAGTTACAAGATCTATTTACTATCCTTATCCAGTTGCACTCAATCTAGAGGACTGTAATTCTTTTTACCAACAGATACGCCGTTTACCTTCTTCATGCTTGATCCAACACCCCATAAAGCCATTGAAGACGAAAATCAACACCTTGAAGACACTCAAGATGATAACTTTTTACAAGAAAAGACAATCTTCTCATGAAAGTAGAAATAACCACCTTTAGAACTCAAAGCTTCATAACAATCAATACCAATGGAAGCTCTAAAGAAGAAGATGAATTACCCATAAATTTTCTAGACTTAGAACAATTAGATTCTTACTTTTGGGTTGAGAGAGAAACTCTCTATATAACCCCATATTCGTGCCCAAGGGTTATAGTCAATGTGGAATCAAAATAGGCAGTCCTAGCATAAAAAGAAAAGAAAATCCACACAGGAAATTTGGGTTTTCTCCGTCATCAGCTCAAGCGGATGAATTACCCGCTCGAGTGGATAGCAATTCTATAATTACGTGCAGTAAACCTCCCGAGGCCGTAACTTTATCGTTTTAGCTCCGATTAATGAAATCTTGGAACCACAGATATATAATTGAAAATAGCTTTCCAACGGTAGGTAATTTGTCCCACTTTGATTCTTGGTTTGTGAGATATGATCTTTTTAATATATATTTTTCCTCAGAAAATCACTTCAAAACACTTCAATTTGTGTTCTTTTTTCGATTTTTCACTTTAGTACATCCGAGGAATCATACCACAGTCCATTCTAAAAGAAATAAAAATTTTCAATTTAATGGACCCAGAGTTTTCTCCAATCCATGAATTAGCCAACATACAAAATCCGAATAGATAGTACTCTCAAAACTCTCACAAAATAGTTCTAGTTGGTGCTCCCAAGTGAAATCCAAAAACAATGTTGGGTTGGAGTGTAGAATGGTGATGAAAGGCCCATTGCTTCTCCTGCAATGATACAGAACTCGATGCCATCTTTCTCCACCCTATTATTGTTGGAATGGAAGAACATATATCTTATTCAAAATAATTAATTGCCAGTTGCCAAATGCCAAT
Source organism: Sextonia rubra (assembly GCA_037013555.1). Taxonomy (NCBI): domain Eukaryota; kingdom Viridiplantae; phylum Streptophyta; class Magnoliopsida; order Laurales; family Lauraceae; genus Sextonia; species Sextonia rubra. The sequence continues at coordinate 18,928,323 of JASUAD010000011.1, forward strand.
TAAATCACAAGAAGGTGTTGATTTGTATATTTGTTTGCTTTGATCTCACATATTGTCATGGGCAGATACATTGATCCACAGCTGCAAAGCTCTTTGGATTCATTGAGAAATATCTGATTTCAGTGCAGAAGAACAAACGCAAAATTAACCAAAACTTCAAAAAAAAATTCTAAACCATTTAAACAAAATTACGTTTCTATAGAATGTTGCAATATAATCTTACATTTTAAAGAAATTAGAATCAAAATTGTTCTCTTTGTAACACAAAATAGTGCATTGTAAAGTCTCATGTCTTCTTCCTATTTTTAATTATCAATTTACACTTGTTGATTTCCCTGTAGATTATTGTTTTTCCTCTGCACTAACTAGGTATGGTATTATTTACCAAAAAAAAAAAAAAATAAGTATGGTATTTTAATAAATTGAGTAAAATTTTCTATCCATTTTTCTAGTTTAAGTTTACAAAACCTATACCTTTACTTGTTAACTTTCTAATTCTTATAATTTTAGACTTCTAGCTACTTTTCTTATTATGTACACTTTTTGTTGGGATTACATTTTTATATTTTTATTATTAATTACTAAAATATATTTTTTAACTTTATTTCTCAACCAATTCTATTTTTCTTAGCCAAAATGATTCCCAAGTACACGTCTCACATGGGTGTCTAGAGTGGCCTCCCAATAAAAAAATCCCTAGTTCCACCCCTATCCATTCATCTCATGCCCTTTACCCTTCACCTTCTTTAATAATATTTCCATAGAACTGATGTGACCATGAATTTATATGTATTCAATGCAAAAAAATTTAAAAAAAAAGGGCCCTTAACAAATTTTTTTCAAAATAGGGAATAACATAAATGAACTGATAAATGGATTTGTGCCCTTATATAGTACTATTACATGTATGACAGCTTGGTGTGTCCTTTACATAACCAAAACTGTGTTCTTAAACTATAATTAGCTCTAGTTTTGAGCCACTCATCGATGCCCTGGGCGTCATGGTCTTGAAACAATGGCTGACAATAATTTCATAGATTACATACCAATGTTGATACAAGCAGTACTTACAATCCAAAATTATAAAAATTATTAAAAATGTAAAAAAGACGCTAACTGCATGTCATGCATATTCATCGTTATCTTCTGTTTATTATATCCAAAAAGATTAAAAACTTGTATAGATGAGAGATTTTGAAACTAGTTTCTTTGTAACATTTAATGAAATAATCTTTAGATTTAAGAAGTAACTTAAATGAATTTATTAAACAGTTGAACAGATTCCTCGCTGTTAAGCATATGCAATAATAAACTGCAACGCAGCAAACAAACTCTTAGTTGAGTGGTGTAGGCACTGTGTATAACACACATGATATGGCTGGGTCTTCAAGTTGTTAGTATTACTTCTAGCCAGTGGACGAACCTAGTCAAAAAGAAAAAATAAACAGCATACAACCTTCAATCAAAATAAAAGGCAGGTCATTTATTAATACACAAATTATCTATTTTAAAAAATGCATCACCCTTTCTAAAATTGAAGAAGGCACATTTGATTTTTTTGGTTGGAAGCCATACCTTTTTTGTGATGCAGAGGAAATGAATGACAATCAAACTTAGAATATTTATAGAAGCGCATATATATTTACTTTGTAGCAGTTTGAGTACAATACTAGATTTTGAACTATGATCACTAGCTATATGTTGGATCGTTTTTCTCATGTCCAGCCAATCCGATGGATAGTCTTGGTTACAGAACCATGAAACCAATCATACAAACTCAGGGGCCTGTGATTATGTAAAAACAATCCCAATCAACCATTCTCAAGAAACCAAAATAATAAAGTTAGAAACACAAAAGCACAAACCATATACTAGATGTTCTTCATTTGCTCATAACAACATAAGATATCCCATATAAAGAGATAGGATTTAAGATTAGGATGGATAGAGAAGAAGAACAGTGAGAAGATACTATTAAAGGACATACACAAAAGACTATGCATGTCACTAAGCTTCAATGTACCCAGTCAAGCGGTGCACAGTATCACGGAGATAAAACATTTGCCTCCATCCCAGAGTCCTCCCAGTGCCATAGCAGCCTGAGAACCACACCTGGGCCACATATCTGCGGGTCAAGATCACATAGGGCGGCGCCCACTCTTCCTCATCATCGCTCTCATCGTACCCATCAGATTCACTGGAGAAGAAACTCAGCTTCCATGGACGCTGTGGCCCATGAGTAGAGATAGGGGTGGAAACTTTGGGCTTAGGGGATATGGGAGAAGGAGGAGAGATTGGACAGTCCTTATCTTCTCCCTTAGGCCCAACCCCCAACACATCAGCTTCATGGAGTTCCTCCATTGGAAAATCTTCTTCTTCCTATGTGTGTGATGATTGGAAGAAGGAACAGAGCGATTTATAAAGGAGTTAGAGGGGGTTTTGGGGCATGTTACTGAAAAGAAGAGTGTTGAGGAGCACACATGCTTTTGCCAGCCAAAATTTGTTGAGTACGTCCACTAATCCTCTCACTCTGTTTGTTTCTCTTTTTGTCCGGTACAATTCTAAGCTGGCTTCCGTTGCTTTCTCAAGCCATCTTGATTGGCTTGGCTTGATACGTTGAGCTTCACCTTAGTTCTGTTTTACTTTTGGAAAATTTTGAGATAGCATCCTGTAATCTTTTGTAATTAGAAATAATTATCTTTATACTTGGAAAATATAGGTTGGCAAAGTGACTATTAATTGGAGGTATAAAAGATTGAAATCAATGTTGAATTTAACTTTGTTTAAAAAGTGTGTTAAGAGAAGAAAGTTGTTGGACTTGGTATATTGAATTAGGGTTAACAATGTAGATTTAAACTGAAACTTCTAAGATTAAAGGGTGCTGTTTTTTTCGATTGCATGACTAATTTTAACAATTGGTTGAAAATTGTTTTTTAACTGTCGGCTAAGATGGTATACAAAATTATTAGATTGATAGTATTTTCTATGACAAAGAGGAAGTGAGGGATTTTTTTTGCAATTATCAAAAACTTTCTCTAAATTTTCTTTTGGTCATAGTATAATTAAAAGTTGATGTTTCTTCTTTGTCCCTATATCAATGGAATAAGGCCTTGTTTATGATCTTTTTCACATTGTCAATCTAAGCAATGACTCCCACAGTAGATGATTGTGAATCAGTTACTTAATCAATAATTCATTTAATTTGGAATTTATTATTATCAATCTAAGGTAATGACTGTGACATGGTGGTTGATTTTAGTTTGATGCAATAGTTTTTTGAGAAAATGAGGAGTTACAGATAAATAAAAATGATAGCTAGAGCAAAGCCGACGCATTTGAAGATCTTCATGAGCCGTGACTTTCTTATATTATCGGTATGTTAGTTATGCATTTGGCCGTTTTGATTCTGAAGTTTAGATTCCTTTTTAAGCAACTAATCATTTATTAAAGGTTTTTTTAACAAATTCGTACCTCTCATACTTAGCTTTTGTTGAAAAATACACCTGGGATATGCGATCAACCATGGCTTGCACAAATCACACAATCTCAAGCAATTAATCAAGTAATCACAAAGAAGATGATGTACAAGCAATTATGTGGTTTGGCAATCTTTGCCTATATCCATGGAGAAAGCACACTCTATTCCTTTCTCTTTCTACTGTGTTTGACACAACTCCACCTCCTTAGAGTTTAGACTTACACATCATATTAATAAATAGATCCAATTTTCTTGGCCACCAAGAAAGCCCATACATAATGATTAAAATACCCTTAACCCTGAACTCTGGTTCTTGCTAACCCAGACAACCGATCCGGCTAAACCGAAATACAAAACAAAACCTAACAATCTCCACCTTAATTTGGATTCCATAAATCCCTAGAGCCACTTTGAGATATTCAATGATGTCTTCGTCTTCCCATACCTTGCTGAAAGATATGCATTGGCACAGGCTACACCCAAGCACTGCTCGTGCACCGACAATCTCAGTATTGTCTAATATCAGTCAAGTCCAAACTGACTTGAGATCTCCCATACTTCGCTGAAAAGTACGTCTCTGCACCCGCTATGATTAAGCGCTATTCCTACACCTTCTTAGCTTAGGGCGCACCCACATTCTCATTAATGTGGTGCAACAATCAAGTCCAAGTGTGGCTTAAACTTCTCCTTTGTCAACTTTCCAAATACCTTCATCTCAGTTTTTTGAAGTGATCCAATCTATTTGTTGCCATTCTTACTAGCATCCTTGTGACACGATAACTTTTCACCTTCATCTGGTAAAGCAAAAGTAACTCTCTTTTTGACTGCACGTTTCTTTGGGCCCACAGTATTGAGGATCTTCCCTACCTTGCCTTTAACCTAGTGTTCCTACAGTTTTGGTCCTTAGTTAATGACCTTCTTGGAAATGTTTGTTGCACCATCTTCCAATCTTCCATCTAACTCCACTTCAATTGATTTTTCCTTTTTCTTTAGAGCTGCTCCACTTGCACCGTAACTGTACCCCCTGCTAACCTGTAGAAACCTTTGATCAAGTTACCCTTCATGATGACTATTGCTTTTTAACCACCTTCATAACCCCACCTACTACACTACACTTGCAACTCTTAGAGTCTAAGGCCCCCAAAAAAATAAATTTTTTTTGTAAATCCAGAACATGCATCACATTCATCAAAGTTCGTATCATCTCATCAAACATCTTGATTTTCACTGTTCTAACTCCAATGCACCTGGATTCCGCATTGTTTGCCATGAAAACAAATTTGCCCGCACAAGATGTATAGGTGTCAAACATATCTCTATTATAACATATATGACTGTCACAATCAAAATCTAAAATCCAGGAACTTTCAGTATAATCCATACCTTTGATGACCGAAGCAAATTCTATCAAACATGCTACCTCACAGCCATCTGAACTTTCTATCACACTCGTACTGTCTGAATTAGATTCTTATTCCTTCTCCAAGTCCTTCTTCCGCTTTGGATAATCTCTCCTGATATGACCTTCCTTATCACAGTAATAGCAAGTGATGACCTTGCTTTTCCCTTTCGACTTCAAGTGATTCTGATCTTCTGATCTTCTATTCTTCAATCTAGATCTCTCCCTTCTCCGGTTTAAGCCTAATGCTACATTAATACTTTCTCTGCTAGATTTTTCACTGTCACTTTTCATGATCTCACTTGAGATAAGAGCTATAGTAACATCATTTATGCTCAAAGTATCTTTCCCAAAGATCAGCGTTGCTACCAAGTGCTCACACGACTAGAGCAGTGAAGACAAAAACGACAGCGCTTTGTCTTCTTCCTTGACTTAACCTTAATGCATAATATTTGTATGACAAGCTTATTAAACTCGTTGAGATGCTTTGACAACCATGATCCTTCTACCATCTTAAGGGAATACAACTGTTTTTTCAAAAGCAGTTTGTTTGTCAAGGACTTGGACATGTATAGGCTTTCTAACTTAGCCCATAATTCTAGAGCAGTGTTAATCCTCATAATGTTGCAGAGAACATTATCGTGGAGGGTAAGACAAATTGCACTTACAGCCCTTTGGTCTAAATCCTCCCAATCATCATTGGATATCTTCACTAGCTCTTTTGACTTACCATCTAAAGCCTTTTTCAAACCCTTCTGAATCAAGACATCTTTCATCCTTCATTACCAAAGATTGAAATTATTTAACCCAGTGAACATCTCAATCTTATACTCATTCTTTGAAGTTATTATCTATCCCAATTTATGCCTTTTGAATTACCCCATTTTTTCTATTTAAGAAACCATCATTCTCCTCCATCTATCTTACAGATCTCATCACCACGAGCACACTGGAATAAACAAAGCTAAAATTCAACTCCGGATGGCTTCGATATCGCAGAAACAATTTTCTACACTCCGATTAGTCAACCATCCTCATTGACCTTCAAATTACCAATTTTCTTCCACAGACATGTAAATCTCCTTAAAATTAGTTCACAGAATAAAACACGGCGTGAATCTGAGTTCGGATGACCCCGAAATTTGTAAAACAAATTTTGTCGTCAATCTAGTGAAGCATCCTATTTGACTGGTACTGTCAACAACCCCACTGTGGCTGGTGGATCTGTTGCAGACTATGATTTGGACTTGTTCAACCAGGCCCAGAACTTCACCTTCCTCCTTCGATTGTTGGTTTTACAACTAAAAAGAGATATAGACCCAACCCTCTGCGCTCCTTCCTTAGTGGCAATGACTGATGGCGGCGAGGTTGGTGAAGTGAAGCAGCGGCAACGACGGTCTTCTCTTATCACCGTGCGGCAAAAAAGAAGAGCAGATGTGGTCCTCTCGTCTCTGCTCCGGAGAGAACGATTCCAGTGGTGATGGTGTAGGCAGAGATGCTACGGGCTCTCTTTTCACCGATTGGTGATAGCAAACACAGTGGTGGGAGTAGACGGAGGCGAGAACACCGACGATCACAGCAGTGGCAGACGGTGGCCCTCTTCATTCTCTCTGCAACAAAAAAGAGACCTCAAGCCCTCTCCCCTCTGCGCTCTTTCTCACACAATGATCCAGCAACAAGGAGGATTCTGAATCATCTCTGTTCTCTATAACTAGAGCTAATGATGGCCTAGAACCCTCGATCCTTTTTTTTCTCTGAATAACACAGAGAACCAGAACCCAAACCAGATTAGGATCTCCAACTAAGCAAACTCTAGGCTCCAATACCACTTATTGGAGAATACAACTAGGATCTGCGATCAACCACAAAACACACAAATCACACAATCTCAGGCAAATCAATCAAGCAACCATGAAGAAGATGACACATAGGCAATTACGTGGTTTTGCAATCTTTGCCTACATCCACGGAGAAAAGCACACTCTATTCTTTTCTCTTCCTGCTGTATTCGACACAACTCCACCTCCTTAGAATTTAGAATTATACATTACATTAATATATAGATCCCGTTTTCTTGGCCACCAAAAAAGCCCATACATAATGATTAAAATACCCCTAACCCTGAACTCTGGTTCTTGTTAACCCCGACAACCGATCCAGCTAACTGGAATACAAGACAAAACCCAACAGTTTTCATGAGCCAATGACAATAGAGACGGAAATGTCAACAGAGTGCTTTGATTACTATTTTTTATAGTCGTAATAATTTGTGACATTGTAACACATGATATTATGGTAACAGACCTATAATATTGTGGGTCATTTGCCTTCGCCCTTTTTTTCTTCCCTTAAGGTAGCATTTGGTTCGCTGAAATCATTTTTGGCAATAATGGAATGGAGACCGGAATGAGTTTAGAATGGAATAAGGCAAGAATAGTAATTCCCATTCCAACATTTTGTTAGAAAGAGGAATAAATCTAGTAATAGGATTCTCATTCCAATTCTTGTGTTTGGTATGCTTGAATGATACTAAGAATGGAATAAAAATTACATAAAACTGACCAAAATACCTTTGTGAAAATCTTTTTTTGCCAAAATTTCCCTCTCTCGCCCAGCCCCCTCTCCCTCTTTTTCTATTCTCAGCGCTCTTTCCCTCTCTCTGTGCTTAGCCCCCTCCTTTGTCCCAGCCCTCTCTCCTTTTCTTGCCCAGCCCCTCTCCCTTTCTCTAATCCTAGCCCCTCTCCCTCTCTCTGCTCCCAGTAGTCTTTCCCTCTCTTGCTCAACCCCTTTTCCTTATCTCTCACTTCCCATCCCTCTCTCCCTCTTTCTTTATCCCAACCCTCTCCCTCTCTCGCCAGCCCTCCTCTCCCTACCTCTCACTTCCTAGCCCTATCTCCCTCTCTCTCTGTCCCAACCCTTTCTCGCCCAACCCCCTCTCCCTCTCTCTATCACAACCCTCTCTCCCTTTTTCGCCCAGCTCCTCTCATTACAAGAAAAAAAGGTTTTAGCAAGGAATTCAATTCGTCGCCAAATGAATAAAATTTTTTGCCAAAGACTTTTAGCCACGAATAACAATTTGTCCCCATGTTGTCGCAAAAAGCCCATCTGTAAATATATTCTGTGACGAATCCCTGTTTGTCCCCAAATGTCAACCTTTGGGGACGTTTTTTGTTCGTCCCCTTATAGCGTTCGTCGCCAAATGTCCTACTTAAAATCCCCTTATATCTAACTTTTAGGACACGAATAAATTCGTCACCCTATCTGTTCATCACCAACTTTTAGGCACGAATGTATTTGTCGCCAAAAATAGATAATGAGCAACAAATAATAATTTCTCCCCAAAAGTGCAACTTTTAGACACAAAATTATTTATCTCCAAATGTCACCGTATATAATAGTCATCATGCATTTGAAAAACGTGGTTAAGCATTCAACGGTGATTGAATCATCATTGAAAATATACAGTTAGTAACAACAATTCTTATTGACATCATACCGACAACCATTTGAATTCACATCATACCCACAACCATTGACATCATCACAACATAAAAATAATACATTCATTCAAATATCCATTCAAATATCCATCCAAATATCCATCCAAGTATAAAAACTTAAAAATAACAAATGTCCAAACAACAATCCAAATACTAACAACGAAAAGCCCTCATGAACAATAGCCTATGCTCACTCCATCTTCAATCTGTGAAGAAAGCAAAAACAAAAAGAAGTAGTATGTTATAAGAAACATTACCTACACGAAGTTTAGATAATCTTGACAATCTTAATCCAAGCAATTGGTAAAATGAATATATTCTTATAAACAAGATTGGATAAAAGATTAGCATTGACAGAATGTCCTGGATGATGGATTCTGAAACCTCATTACTACCTTGTCAGCACTATCACCTTAAAAATAATTTTGCATACATGATAGAAATTTTGTTACAATAGTTCTTATCACACGTCTAAGTACTATGATTTCATTAAATTTTTTTTAAGGGAAACACTAGAAATGCTTGACTAGAAGGAAAAAGATTTGTACCTACAACAATAATAGCAAAAATCATTATGTCAAAACCACTAATATGCTTACTACAACCAAAAAAATTTTTTTTTTTTGAGTTAAAAAAATTTGTGAGAAAAGTCTTGCATGCCCCAGTGTGAGTGCACGCACAGTCATGAATAATAAGAATCATGTAAAATTTCCTGGTGAAATTTTAAATTACATAGAAGTCCCCAATGGAAAATTAAATTACATGAAGGATAGGAAAAGGAAAAAAAACTAAATAATGGAAATAGACTGTTATACTATGCAAATAAGCATGCTCTTTTCAACACTCCCCTCCAGTTGGGGCATAGATGTCAAGATGCCCATCTTACCCAATCCTGAGGTAGTGCCTTCGTAAAGATATGAGCTCCTCCTCAAACTTGATGAATGGAGCACTGATTAAAACATTTGTTATCTTCTCCCTTATTAAAAGGTAGCCCATCTCTTCTTTGGCTAGTTCCATCATTATATACGATATTACAAGCTATATGAATACATGCTTCGTTGTCACTATATGTGGGAAAGGAAGATATTCCCTTGAACTCTTTAACCAGATCAGCTCACAAGCATGTTGTCCATGGCTTGACATTCACCACTGACACTTGACCTTGCAGCAACTGTTTACTCCTTTGTATCCACGTGATCACATTGCCTCCAATAGAGGTACAAAAATTTGTTAACTATCATTAAGTGATTTAGCACAATCAACATTTCTACATAAATAGAAATTTCTAAATGCTTGTGTCTCTGATGCAATACGTCTTTCCTGACAACTCTTTAATAAATCTCCATGTATGATATATTGGAACATACGAACAGTATGTGGTGCATGCATATCCTAAGTCATCACACTTACTGCATGTTATAGGTCTATGACAAGTCATGGTGAGATAAAGCAGCTTCCTAACAAGCACCTTGTGCGTCTGGGGATTTTCTTAAGATCATCAATACCTAACTAAAAGCTTTTATTTACTTCAGGAGTATCAATAGGTTTTGCTCCAAGATGACCTGTAGACTAAAGCAAGTTTAAAACATAATTTCTTTGGGGCTAAAGAATCCAGTGACGTAATCTAGGCACTTCAATCCCAAGAAAATACTTGAACAGGCTTAATCTTTGATGTCAAACACCTTAATCATATATACCATCAGTTTTGATCTAGCATTTGAATCTTTACTGATCACAATAGTAGTCATCAATATGCACTTAGTGTAACACATTTCCCTGCAACCTTATTTTGGAAGACTGAAAAAAAATTGGGGTGTGGCCTATCTATATTGGGGCATCATGAGTTCAAAACAATCTACTTCAGCTGATCAACGACACATGTATAATAAAGGGATAGCAACAAAGGAAAAACGTGTACTATCCAACAAGCATTTGTGGTCCACATAATGAGTGCTACAACTTGACCTTGGGCCTAAGAGTATGTTCATGGTCCATCTGATAAAACGGCCCTGATTTGGGCAGATCCTTTCGAGACATCTTCATGGGAATATCCTTAACATTGCTTTGATGTGGCAGGGACTCAGCAGCTGGAATTTATCTCAGTAACATTCAAAACCACTGCCATCTCTCCATTCTATTACATAAGGGCTGCTGAATTTTACAATAGTTATTCCTTACTAGTAAGGTGTCACTAGTTATGTCATAAAGCTTTCACAGTTTAGAACTTGTTTCACTGTGGAATATGAATGATTGCAAACTGTATTTCTAGGACTTGATTATTGAGCTTTTCCATTGTGAAAATATTTGTAACTACCTACTCAAAGCTGTATTTTACTTCTATTAATTAGATGGTAGATAACGAGTTTGCAGGTCTTCAATTTTCCCATCAGTAATATATGAAATAACCATTGCACACTCTTTATGCTAGGACTTGTCATTTTGAATTCTATCAAAATAATCAGTCCCAGTGGAGTGATTCAACTCAATAGAAACTATGTCTCTTTTACAAGCAATTGATCCTATACTTTGACACTAATGTGTACATACCAGATTATTACCTCAGCTGTAATGTGTAGAACAAATTATCACAATTGAAAAGCTCGAGACTATAATGTGTACATACCAGATTGTAATGTGTACATACCAGATTACCATCTCAGCTCGAGACTGCAATGTGTACATACCAGATTACCACCTCAACATCTATGATTGCTAGCACCTCTTCCTTGACTGCTTGGCTTTTGCCAATTCTAGAAGTAGGATTGACATTTCCCTAACCTATACCTTGTCTTCCTGAATTGCAGTAAGTTCTGGCCACGAACTAGTTTATAGAGTAGACTTAACCAGGTTAACAGATCAAGGATTTCAGATAGTTCAACATCCATGACATGACCATCACATTGTTGGCTTGCCATTCTGCACCCATAGGGTCATCAATGTCTGGTTCTTTGACACTTCCATCTGTGTATTTTAGTAATAGACTTCCTCAGAGCATCCTTCAGGTATCAACCATTGAATATAATTGGTTGTATTCAATGGTATATTAGCAACCATGGTATACTAGACAGCCCAGAAGAATTGTTGCTAGAACCAGGAACAACCATTTCAACTAGGACCTCTTGACTGGACCCTAGTGAAGTTCATAACCCCTATATAACCCTTGCAGAACGACTTGGCTATTTCTGCATGTGCTGTTTCTGTATGCTGTTACAGAAAGTACTAGACATTTGCTATTACAAAAACCACTAGACCCATCTCTTGCTGTTTCTGTATGTTGTTTCTGCATCATCTATTTATGCATGTGTTGTTTCTGTATGCTATTACAGAAAGTACTAGACATTTGCTATTACAGAAACCACTAGACCCATCCCATGCCGTTTCTGTATGTTGTTTCTGCATCATCTGTTTCGGCATGTGCTGTTTCTATATGCTCTTATAGAAAGTACTAGACACATGCTATTACAGAAACCACTAGACCCATCCCATGCTGTTTCTGTATGTTGTTTCTGCATCATCTATTTTAACAATGCTTTGTATATGTGAGTAGTGAAGGTTTAACACATCAATTTTTTGGTGACGACAACTTAATACAGAGATAGCAATGTAACAAGATTGGATTAATAGAAAAAAAAAAAAAGAACAGATCGTGCTCAACTACTAACCCAAACAATAACAAAAATAAAAATAATTCACCCAGTACAAAATAAATAAAAAAGAAAATCCTACTAAAGATGAGAAATGCATCAAAAAAGCACCCACCTCTGAAGAAATTACCAAAAATAAAAAATTCTTCAAAAAAAAAAAAATCGAAACCTAGATTTTAGGTGAGGCCTACCTTGGATGAATCTAGCACTGATAAGCAGCTAAACTTAAATTTGGTTTCTCCTCCTTGTCAACCACCGACACAATCACCGAGCCGAATCCGCTTTCTGTCTTTTGGCTGTTGTCGCAGAGCTCCGAAATCAGGGAAAAACTACAAAATAGAAAGAAGAAGAAGAGGTAGAGGAAGAAGAGAAAGGGTGAAAGAGGAAGAGAGCCGCTGTGCGGTGCAGATTACAGAGAAGTAGAGCGCTACCCCAGCGAAACCCTAAGAAAAAACACAGTCGAAAGATGATGCAGAGGGGCGATGCTCAAACTCTGTTCTTATATGTGATGTGTTCTTTTTTTGGGGATGATGAGTAGTTTGTCCCCAAATGTTTTAACAATCGACTATTTTGGTGCCAATATGCCCAGCGGAACGCGCCAAATCGATTTAGCGATTTGGCGATGAACATAAGTTCGTCGCCTAATTAAAAAAACCCCTTTAGCGACAAATTCCAGTTGTGGCTAAAAAAAATTTTGGCGCAAACTTTGGCCCATGGCGGGATTTTATTAGGGATGAGATTAGGAGACAAATTGCTATGTTCGTCGCACAAAAGGTAATTTATAGCGACAAAGAACTTTGATTGTCACTAAATTTCATCGCAAATTGTGCATTTTCTTGTAGTGCCTTCTTCTCTCTGTTTCCAACCCTTTCTCCCTTTCTCGCCCAGCCCCCTCTCCTTATCTCTCACTTTCCAGCCCTCTCTCGCTCTCTTTCTGTCCCAACCTTCTCCCTCTGTCACCTAGCCCCCTCTCCCTCTTTCTCTGTCACAGCCCTCTATCCCTTTCTCGCCCAGCTTGTCTTTCTTTCTTTGTTCCTAGCCCTTTCTCGCTCTCTTGCCCAGCCCCTTGTCCCTATCTCTCACTTCCCTGGCCTCTCTCCCTCTTTCTTTGTCCCAACCCTCTCCCTCTGTTGACCAGCCCCTCTCCTTCTCTCTACTACAGGCCTCTCTCCCTTTCTCGCCTAGGCCCTCTCCTTCTCTCTATCCTAGCCATCTCCCTCTGCGGTGGGTTCCAGTCAACCAACGGCGAGAAGACGGTGTCACAGGCAGCGTAGGGGCAATAGAGAGGGGGTAAAGGGAGACAGAGAGGAGAACGAGAGAGACTAAAAAAGGAGAATAGATCATACCTTATGGTCAACAAAGGATGGTCGGCGATGAATCACAGAAGGAGAGAGAGGTCAGAGACAAAGAGGTAGGAGGCTAGGTGTTATGATCGGGCATTTCAGGTTTTATTTGATGAAAGGGGCATTTTGGACTCAAGGAAAAATTACAAAGGAATGGAATGACCATTCCTCTACCTCCCAATGGAATGGTGATTTCCCTGTATAAAGGAATGGTGATTCCTGAAGTAATGGTCATTCCGGCACTTTTTCACGAACCAATCTTGGGAATGGTCACTCCAACGGAATGACCATTCAATTCCGACCTTCATTCCAACGAGCCAATCGCTACCTAATTAGTTTCTTTTGCATTTTTGGCAAACTCAAAATAGGGGATCTTGATCTTTTTTCAGCAAAAAAGGATTCTCCGACTTCCTTTTTGCTCTTCTTCAAGAACAATGCATTTACTTCATCATCCTTTTTTCTCCGCTAGTGTTGTTCTACGGTGGACATGGAAGAATGTTAACAGTTGGTCAGATCTTCAACAATATCTCCTTGAATAGATTCAAGGGAATTAACACTATCTTATTTTAATCTGCTTTTGGTCGGACTGCCGCTCATGGGATAGAGCCGAAATGACACGTTATTATCCACCTGCTCCTCAAATTCCTCTCCGCATTATACACTGTAGCATCAACAACAAATTTATATGCATTGAAATAAGATTAAAATCTTGCAGTTATTGACCTGTTCTTTCCAAAAAGAATCAATGGGATTTTTATAGTTTGTACAATATGATGTTAAGCTCGGAATATTTTTCGTTTCTCACAAAACATCAAAACCCCTTTTAATTTTGCCAACAAACGACGGGGAGAAGTCAGAGAAAGAAGAAGATGTTGGCAAGTGACAGAATATCATGGATGAGGAATTGCGATTAAGGCATTTCAATGGTGTTTTTGTCTGTTGTCATTAGTATGTGGGAATCAAATTTACGAGCTACTAATCCATAAAAACCCCCTTTAACTACGTGTTCGTCGTAGTCAATACGATGTAGTAGGACCTTGCATTAGCATCGATCCGCTCAGCTCCTTCAGTCTAAATGATTATCAAAGTTTAAGGTTCGCAAAATATTAATAGATCATATAGAGTGTTTAAATTGCCAGAAATACGGGCCCCATTGGGGAGTTGTTTCAATCGATTTATAACGTAGATTTCATTGATGAGATCTTAATTGACAAATCTCATTCATTGAATGTTCATCTCATTGGCAGAATTATAAAGGACGACCACCTTGCATCTGCCGCTTGTGAAGGCCTGAAGAGACAAAATGGTTCGTTCTATGATCACTGATTCCTTAGAAAAGTTGGGCTCTCTCTCTCTCTCTCTCTCTCTCTCTCTCTCTCTCTCTCTCTCTCTCGATGAGGATGACTTTTCTCCTTTGATATGTCTTCTTGTTATCTCTGAGCTACTCAACATTATTCCTGCTGGTATTTTGGCTATTGAAGTGCCTTTAGGCTGTAGCGTCTCATGGATCATCAACCCTTCCTGCTCTGATTTGTGCCTTGAGGGCTTGGCTTGGAAATGTTGCTTTAAATTGAGGAAGATTTCTTCTTTGTGGGTTTAGATCATTAGCAAATCTTCTATTTGAAAAATTATTGCCTTTAGGATCCCATCGCTAATCTTATATTAGCTTGCCTATTGGCCTTGTCATGGATTTATTATTATTATTATATCTATTGCTCATCCATTTTTTGAATCCCTTCCCTATATTCACTCATTGCAAGTCGTCAGATGCTTCGACATAGCTAGTGTCCTTTCGAGGGTGGTTTAAGCGAGTCATGTTAAGCTAAATTTTTTCATGGCGGGGTTCCCAAGTTTAGAACAATTTCTAGTGAAAAATGTGACGAAACTATGCAGTTGTTTTCGTGATGAAATTTCATTTTCGTGCCGGCGCACAAAGCATTGTTTGGCTCGCATAAATGATGATTTTTGCATTACCTTATAAAATCAATTCAAAATTATCTCTTCCTAAAATATATACATAAATCACACAAAATATTAAAAATTAACCTACACACATAGCCTCACATCCCTACGCAAAGTTACCCAAATCTATACTAGTATTTAGCTATTATCGGCTGACATCATCATGTAAGCCATCAGCGGAGACAAACAAGCGGAGCCATCTTAGCCATCCCGCTAAAGCGCCCTGTGCCCTAACTGCCGTCATGTAGTTATCACTGAATGGATGGCGTTTCTCTATCTTAGTCCCACCTCCAAACGCAAAACAAATATCCAACCAATCACACATCGACATGTGTCACAGTGGACCCACATAGTTCTCGTGTGGCTCTACGTTTATTCTCTATCCAAGTACCTCACTCTCCTGCCTGTGGTAGTTCTTGTGTCTCAGCTGTTTCATTTCAGCAATAAAATGAGGTCCGTACACCCAGCACTTGTTCTTCTACAGGGCCCACTGCCCCCACTTTGATATTGCTATTGTTACAAATATCGCGTTTCCTATAACAGGAACATGTCGTGATATGTTTAACTTACCGGTGATATTTTGAAATTATCTTACGCATTTCGAAATTCAGTTTCTAAGTAATCATTAAGATACTTCTTATCCCTTAGATTTGTTAAAAATAGATAAAAGGTGGGGGGTGGTAATTATGCGAAAGTTCATTGTGGTTATTTGGGTCCGGTTGGCATGTCCAAAAATGGAACTTATACAGCTAATAATTTAATTTATTCATTAATCAAGTAAAAAATGCCAACTTGAATGCAACACAAGATAATAACCCTAACCTTGATGATTTAAGGTTGAGCTCAAGTTAAGTTTGCTGGTTAATTGAAAAATTAGCACTCCCACATAAAAGGTACAAATAAGTGATATTCATGGGACATTGGTTCAAGCTGCACTACCACATTAGGGCTACATGGGAAGTACCTAACTCCCCCTAGGCCAAAAGTTTGGGCCGCGACGCCCCTATTAGCCTAAAAAATAAAGGTTTATGTGACGTCAGTAATCCACCAATTTAAAACCATGATGAATGGTGGGAGTTTTATTTTAACCATCCATTTGATGCCGTGTAGCATATTGAAAGCATGGTTAACTTGCGTCCAGTGTGAATAGTGTGAAAAATAATTTACACTTTGGAGTTTCAAACATAAATAAGGGAGATAACGACCAACCCTAATGATTTGATGATTAGTAGCATTCATTAGACATTATTGTTGATATATTTATACCTCATCAAATAAGGGCCTCTAATCTAAAATGCTAGTGGGTCCCAGGAAGTTACGTTGCTAGCTTTATTTAAAATCAGTAATCCAAAATTATAAAGGAACATTGTAGTACCAATTTGTTTAACAATTATTATTTGTGCACACATTAAAATGCACACAAAAGCAATTAGGGATAAATGAATTTTCTTTCAAAAGCAGAAACAAGAGAAGAATAGAAGATGGATGAGGCATGAGGGTACAAGAAAAACACTCTATTAGGGAGGTTTTTTCCTAACATGGTACAGGGAGACTTAGAGTTATACTAGCTACACTCTCCATCTCACAACTCATCTCACAACCATTTTATATAGCACTTTCCCTTTCCCTCATCTCTACAATTTTAAAAATAAAACAAATGAGTTAGGCCTACCACAAAGGACCGTTATGAGATAAATTGTGAAATGGAGAGTGTGGCTAGCATTATTTGAAGTTTTATTGCGATAAAAATGTGTACATTAGATATTGGTTTGGGATTTATACGAGAGATAGCTGTGAAAGGGACAAGAGGATGCCTAAATTCAAGATGGGGATGTTTGAAAGGTGACGTCCTCGAACATTGGTGCTGATTAGTGACCCAGTTATTGAAAATAGGTATCCATCTAAATGAACACCTCCCCTCATATAATGGGTTGTCCTCAAACTCTTTCCTAACAGAAGATGGTCTCACCTTTTGATTGTGAGTATGATCAAATTTCACTCTAATAGGAGTTTATCCAGCTGTACGATTATACATATGTTTAATATTTAATTAGAACAATACCATATGATGGTATTGTACACATGACTAAGATTATGATAAAAATAATTTGATGCATTAATGTAACATTGTTGATCATATGCTTAATTTTACAATAGGATTCAGCTTTTATAGGAGAATATTTGGGAAACATTGCACAAAGAGAAAATGATCACTTTCAGTGGACTGAATTTTTAGTAGGTGTGAACTACTTTATAGTTTCACGTCCCTCACTCGCAGGGAGCATGAGTAACACATTCAAAGGATCCTTATCTGCTCAAGCCTGCCCCCTTATTCTTGGGGGATTTTTGGTAAAGGCGTTTTAAGGTTCTGGGGCCATGTATGAATTCATAAAATTGATCTCAAAGTTAGGCTTGGGACAAGTTCAGCTACTCACTGCTTTTGAAGATTCATTATCGACAGTGATGCGGAGGAGCATGACGTGAGGCTGATAATTTTCAGATAAACATCCCATTACAATCAGAGGACCGAAACTACGATTAGACGTGGGCCTTTCATACGATCAACTGAATCAAGGGGGATACGTGGCTCTTTTATGGCCATCATGTGTGGGCCACATGGTCCACACGCCAACAGCTTTTTCCCATTTATATTATGTAATATCAATATGTGACTGTCTTTAGCACGCATAGACATGTATAGTGGGCAGAAGAAAATATTCTAAAAAATTAAAATGCGTGGGGTTTAAAATCTTCAACATGGATGCCCTTAAACAATATAAAGTTAATTATATTCTGGAACTTTTAGAAATAAAAGAACATTTTAGCATCAAATTTGAACCGACCTGTACCAGTTGTAAAATCAATCTATCATGTAGAGAGGGCCAAAACCTCATACCAGGAACTTCTACTTACTGAAACAGTATATAACATTTAAGCATGGCCAAGATGTATCAGCTAGGCGTAAGATTTAAGGCTGATACAACATGATGTGCAACACCTACATCGATTTAATGTTATTATCTTAGCTGGAGTTGAAGAAGGAAAATATTGGCACTTAGAAGCGATAGGTTGGCACTTATAAGCGATAAGTATTCATGTATTTGGTGATAACTGTTGAAAACATGTATTAGTTGGTTTTAAAAAACTACAATATGTATTGGTTAGTGTATGTAATATCATCATTCCCACACAGCCAATATGTATTGTGGGTCAAGGCAAGAGAAACCAATAAAACGTCAAATCCCAAAAATTGAAAAAATTAATATATTTAACTTTTAAATTTAAATGTGTCAGATAAGATGAATTGATAAATTAATTATCCTGAAAAATATCCTGTTATTTGAGTTTCTAATTATACTTTCAATTTCTTTCAATATTATTGCATTTTTAATACCCTACACTAGATACAGATTGTCAATGATGTTTATTCCGGTCTATAATGCGGATATTTTGAAAAGAATCATGTTAGCTACATTTCCCATCTCACACCTCAACTCACAACCCTCATATCTATAATGTTAAAAATGAGTGGGGCCCAACACAAAGCAAAATAAATAAGTTGAGCTGTAAGGGAGGATGCCTGTGTATTGAGTTGTGAGATAGAAAGTGTGGCTAACATTATTATTTTGAAAATATAGTAGTAAAACAGTGATATCACCAATACATATTCATCCCAGCAATATTGCTTAGGGCACGGTTGGCATCGTGTCATTCGAATGTTTTTATGTTCCCGTGAGATAAATAACATGTTTAGTATAAATCAGTGTTTTGAGTTTGGCTTTTATGGGAAGGAATCTCAAAATTTTAAACTATTCGCTTAAGAAACTCGGAACAAAAAAACTTTATTTTTTTTAAAACAAGTTGCTAACACAGTTATTTCCTACTTTTTTCAAGGTCGTGACTCTACTATCAAAATTTTACAGTGGGTCATATGGTAACAATCATAAAATGTAAGCCCATATTATAATTCCTAATTTTTTATAATGGTGGGATGATAATATAAATCCTTTGAGTGTGGACCCCATTTTCTAATTTCTAAATGTAGATTATAAAGTAAAAAAACATTATCTTTAATAAAAAATATTTAATATTTCAAAAACACATTTAATCTGTAAAAGAAATTTAATATTTCAAAAAAATATTTAATCTTTAAAAGAATATTTAATCTTTTTAAAAAATAATCTTTCAAAAAAATATCTAATCTTTAAAAAAATATTTAATCTTTCAAAAAATATTTAATCTTACATAAAAATATTTAATCTTTCATAAAAAATATTTAATCTTTCAAAAAAATTTTTAATCTGTTAAAAAATATTTACTATTTAAAAATTTTTAATATTTCAAAAAAATATTTAAGCTTTCAAAAAGATTATCTAATGTTAAAAAAAATACTCAATCTTTGAAAAAATATTTTAATCTTTCAAAAAAATATTTAATCTTTCAAAAAAAATTTAATCTTTCAAAAAATATCTAATCTTTCAAAAACAAATATTTATTCTTTCAAAAAAATATTTAATCTTACAAAAAAATATTTAATCTTTCAAAAAAATTTTAATCTTTAAAGAAATGTTTAATCTTTCAAAAAAAATCTCAAAAAATATTTAATCTTTCAAAAAAAATGAGAAAAGGTGGAGCTACATTGTAATTTCTACGAAGGTTGCCCTATGTTCTAATTTCTAATGGTGAGAACCAATTATTATTTATAGTGGGTCCTGTGTTTACAATCAACAAACAGGATGGTCCCACATTATATTCTTTTATAATTTTTAAAGGTGGCACTACATTGTAATTTCTAAATATGGGTCCTATGTATAAAATCGTAAAAAATATAGCTTCACTTTGTAATTTCTAAGTTTGGGTCACGAAGTCATAATCACAAATTGTGGACCTATATTATATATCCAATGAATGTGGTCCTATATTCTAATTTCGGAAGGTATGTACCATGCTGAAATTTATAAAAATGGGTCCCATAGATATATTAAGAAGGTGAACCCACATTATAGTTCTTATAAAGGTAGGCCCATAAGTGCTATGATATGGGCCCCATGTTCTAATTTTTAAAGATTTATACTACATTTTAACTTTTACAAGTGGGTCTCATGTACACTAATAATAAAGTGCCGCAAACATTAAAAGTTGGGTCCCACGTCTTTGATCCTATGATTCTTTTGCATTTATTCGTTGGAGAAAATTTTTACACCATTATCAAACATGGTCCATATGGCATATTCTTAGCAGATTACTTTAATATGAGGTTGCCAAACAAGTTATGTAGAATTTATGTCCCAGCACAACCCAGTGTCAACATAATCAAATCTGAGCACAAAATTGAAAATAATGCCGAACAGGCCCTTATTCTCTGCCCCTAAGTTACATTTTTTTACATTTCCTCCCCTGAACTGCTTCAATTCCAACCATTTTTCTCAATTTGTCTTCCTTCTTTAACCAGCTTCTTAGCAGTGATATCCGGATTGAAGGTCTCCTCCTTACCCTAGTGGTAAGGACTTCATGTTTGGGAGGTCAAGGTTTTAAACCTTGCCTTCCCACACCCCCCTCCCTTGCATATGTTTGATTACCTCACATGTATGAGTTATGTTTTGTTCCTTCATATGTGCCGGTCCCCATCACCCCACTTGTGTGAGTTGTTTCTTATGACTCTTGTACGTTTGCACATATGGGTTCCTATTGCCCTACATGTGTGAATTGCGTCTTGTCCTCTTACATGTGTGGGTCCCTATTACCCTGCATATGTGAGTTGTGTGTGTCGCTACATGTGCGAGTCTCAATTACCTCGTATATGTGAGTTGTGTGAGTAGTGTGAGTGAGTGTTGAGTTGTAATGTGTTCATATCCTAGTCCCCCAACTGAGTTACCAAAACAACTAGCTTTTGGCATCTCCTAGCTCTTAAGTCCCTTTTACTCTTTGCAAGCTAAAAAGGCCTGGGCGCAACTATTTCTCTCAGCTTGAGATTCAGAGCTTGTCTATAGATAGGAAATATTATCCCTTTTTGAAGGAAGAAAATCTTGCGGCATCTTTTCCACACCTAGCATTTTATCTTTTCTTTCTCCTCTCTCATTCCTTTTAACACAATTAAGTTGGTCTAGCATATATATATAGTCTTATTTTTATGGGTTACTCCTGCGTGTGGGCGTATAGCTTTCTTTTTTCTTGATCTCTCCCGTCCTTTGTATTCTTTTGGCCCTTTCTTTATGACACCAGGCTGTAGGTTGTCATATATTTACATATAGTTGGTCACCTACAGGGTTAGCCCTAGGAAATTGAAGTACTTGGGGCTCCACATAAAAGAAATATTGGGGTAAGGAGAAAATGTATTTAAAAAAACAGTTAATTTCCAGAATTGTAGTTTAGGTATGGGTAAGGGCTTCAACCCCTAGACCCTTATACCTAGGTCCGCCCCTAGTTGCCTTAACAGGGTCATGTAGGGATAAAGCGAGGGTATCATCTTCTTCCTATAATGAGGTTCTCCAATCCCTTTATTTAATGGATGGATACTTCATTACCTTCTTAAAATAATTTATATTTTCCATAATACAACAAAATATTACCTGTATTTTTGGCTGGATGGAATCTTTAGAATTTATTATAAAGTGAGATGTAAAGAAGGAAAATTAAAGAGTTGTGGAGTGATGGATATGAGGAATGCTCATGTGCATCATTCTCTAACCATAGGGTAAGGGATATTTACATAACTGAAAATTTTCATATGTAGAAGAGGAATATGCATCCGCTTAGATGAAAGGCCATGTAAGTGTCCCTTACCCTACAATGAGGGATGCATGCACATAGACATTTCTGATATAAGTGTAAATGTTGATGGACCTGTAGAGACTTTGAAGGATTTCATTTGTTTCAATGTTGATATATTTATAATATTTTTGATAATTTTCAAAATGGAACTCAAAATATTTATAAAAAAAATCAGAACGTCATAACGGCCTAAAAAACTCTCGCTTCTGAGTTAAACTAAAAAAGGATCTGCAAAATAATTGACAATCAAATTTAGAATTTTACATTTATGCGTTGCATCAAATCTCTCATATTAGTTTTAAGAATGAAAATAATTAGTACTGCACTTAGCAATATAGTTATCCCTACTATATTTGGCGTCATATGCATAACTACCACTATAGCAATTGTGACACTTAGACCCACTGTTCAGATAGCTAGAAAAAATACATTTTTATTGCAAAAGTTTTGAATCGGCATAAGAAGAAAGTAACTTCCCATAATGTCTAAGAAACAGATGGGATTTAAAAGCAAACATGAGATAGCAGGAGCACACTCAATATCGTAGTCTTATATATATGGAATTATAGGGCACAAGACATGTCCAGATGAAATAGGCCTTTCTTCAGAAACAATGTTTAGTCTTATGATCACTTATGGCCATCTCTCTCTCTCTCTCTCTCTCTCTCTATATATATATATATATATATATAAAAGACGTTAAGGTTCTTATTTTGGTAACTTCTTCCCTTTGTCCTTATCTCTTTCAATATCTACTAGGAGCTCTAACCTTCAATTAATGTGATGTTGATAGTCCAATTTAATGTAAGAAATCTAAGGAGATTCCTCAACCCTTCGTTTTTATCATCTGCACCAAAAAATAAAATAAGAAAGAAAACTGTAAATTCATTAAGGTCCCCTTTTCCTACTTGGCAGTTAATGCCTAGAACTTCATATCAAATACAAAATCTAACTAAGATATGTTAAAGAGGAGAGAAATGAAAGATATTATGGTCAACTTGTTTCCATGGAACTGAATTATTGGGAATTCTAAGGCATGTAATCCTTTAAAAGTGGTTAAAGTCGAAAAAAAATGATATGAAGACCCACAAATGGTCATCTAAGAATCTCTCAGTTGATTGAAATGATTACTCGTCATCATTTAAGTAAATCACCCCTCACCTCTTTAACATTGCAACCCATTTTACAATGAGTTCATAGAAATTCAGGTCTATGCAATTAAATAAGCAGTATGCGTAGATGTTGAGGGGCCTTCACTACGCTAAGATACAAAGGAGAGAATATTTGATGATCATTTGAGTGTCTTCAACGTTACTTTTTAATCTTATCTTCCTTTGATTGGAAGGTGAAGGTATTGCCTAAAACTCTTAGAAATTCAACACAGAGCATGCAAATATGCATCCATTGATCCAAAGCTTTTACTTGACATCAACCTGGGTATGTTGAGTGAGACATAGCTAATAAGAGAACCAGTCGGCCCGGGCTTACCCTACTTTCCCTAAGATTAAAATGACTATGTTTTTATAGGAGAGAGTTTTGCGCATCTACTTACCCTAGCTGGAGTGCTGTTTGATCTTGGCGATTGTAATGGTAATTGGGTTCCAAGAGATTCACTTGCAGGAAGTTTCTAGAGTCAAATGAAGGCATAACATCATAGTCAGCTGCAGGTAACACGCTCATGTGCTGCTGATTCTTCTCATTTTCAGCTATCTGACATGCACAAGGATCCTCTTTCATATAAACCGCTACTTTCTTCAAAAGTGCAACATATATAGAGAGATATAATCTAGAGAGTGAGAGAGAGTTACCTTAGCTCTAAGATACATATTATCATTTTGTAATTCAACCTCCTGCAAGTAAAAGCAGAATGTTTATGGTAATAGAAAGATAGACAATATCTGATAAGACTGCCCAGGGTTACAGAAAATATTTGAACCCAGGTTTAAAGAAAATATTTGAATTCAAATTTAAAGCCCATCGGACTTCTTGACATTGATCTGATTCTTTAATGATGTGAGTGCCAGTTTGACTGGGCTTCAGCCTGAGTTCAATGTTCGAAATAAAAAATTATGAAATCTATTAAGTAACTTCAACAAGTTATCACAGTAAGTGTGACTTGTCATGCGATTAGATTTGGTGGGACATACTACTTAATTGTGGGTTAGCCATCTGTCAAAAATCATTTCCATTTGGCATTTCCAGGCATCCCATCTGAGAGGACTGTTCGTTGCTAAATGAACTTTATTTGACTGCAATTTTCTAAGTCTTTTCATCAAAAAAAAAAAATTTTTTTTCTAAGTCTTGAACTAGTTGGTCATAAATGTTAATGATACCCAATTTTGATAGATGGATGATCCACATCCTCTTCTTGGATTTTGTGCAATTAGTGGGTCCCCCACAAACTGCTACCTATAAGAGTTGACCCAACAAGACAGTTTTTTTTAATATATATTAAGAATTGCTTCTTACGGACTGGTAAGAGGTCTCAATTTGTAATTATCTGTCCAAGGTTCAAACTTCGGCGGGCAATTGTCCACACCAAAGATAATTCTTTTTCCTTTTTTTTTTGGATACTTCAGCCAAGGAAGCACATAAAGAAAGAAAGCATGCACAACCAGAGAGACACTATATGCAGGATTCGAATCTTAAATAATCAATGAGAACTATCACTTTTTACCACTTGGGTAAAGATCAGAGTAGTAAGGATCGGAGTAGCACTTTTCAAGCAAGAGAGTAGAGACCATATTCCTATTTCCCTCTTTCTTTGGATGGATCTCAGACATGAGAGCATCTCCCTATTTATCAACCCTACTGCTTTTCATTATAAGCAAGTAATTCCACCGTTGGGTTCTCCACAACCTCACAGGCTTAGCTTCCCTATTGCTAATTGATCAAGGATTAGGAACTTTCTTTAAGCATCAAACAGATACACATCTCACACCACCAAATATTTCTTGAGCATCAAACGGATACACATCTCACACCACCAAGTATTTCTTGACATGATGAGTTACACTTAGTGCCCCTCTTGCCAAGTTAGACATTAAAATAGTCTAGCACGTACTTTCATTTTGTCAAACATTTCTGTTTGGCCAGACCCATATGCCTCATTCTCAAGTCCTAAATGGGCCTGAATAATTACCAGGCCCTACCATTGGCCAAAAAATGAATGCCTTGGCCTGAACTTCACTCATTTTATAAACTATATAGTTTGTGATATTTTAAATTGAATTCATACAAAGAAAGACTAAGATTGGTAGACTGATCTAATTACCCTCTTTTGCATGTACTCGATCTCAGCGAACAGCAATTCATTCTGATGGGATTCCAACAAGTCATGCAGAAGTCAGAACAAAAGAATCAGATAATCCAAAGAGAGATTTCGTGATAAAATAACTAAGCAAAAGACATCAGAAGAAAGAAATTTATATGGAATATTTCTCACTTTTTTAGATCTGATTCTGCTGATGCCCTTCTCCAATCTACTCTCCAGCTGTTTGAGCTCCTTAACAGTCATAGAGCTAAGAGCCTCACCCATCAAATGTCTGCGTGTAATAGGCCTTCATCAAAACTTTTAGTTTTTAAGTGAGAGAGGAATTTAGTCATTGGAAAATTACCTGTTTGCATTCTGCAAGATCCCAATTTGCTGACGCAGTTTCGAAGACTCTTGCTGGTAAAACTGAGAAGAAATGAAGTGCAATGAATCAAAAATTTGGAAAGCTTACAAGCACCAATTGAATGAGACTAATTCGGTAAAAACCAAGAAGTTTATAGTATATACTTCTACGGAATGCTGTCACCAATCATGCTTCAGACAAACTTATTATGGATTTGGAGACATCATCAAATCAAATTCATGTCAATGAGTTGGATAAACTCAAGTCACCCAGTCAAGTATTTTAACTGAGATTGCAATCTTTACCAATAAAAATAATATAAAAAAAACTGGGATTGCAAAATTTTTCCTGTATGGACCAAATCATGCACTTTACTGATGGCCCAATTCATATTCTAGTATTTATAAGGGTTTGCTTGCTTACATGGTATTGGATAGTCATTTACATAGTTTTTTTGCTTTAAGGTAAATTGCATTGATAGAAGAAAAGAGAAAAAATATGGGCAAGAGCCCTCAGGGAGAAAGGAAAGATTATAAGCTCAAAAGAGCCAAAAAGAAGATCAGATGTGTGTTTTCAATCGTTTTCACTTCATATGCATAAATTTTGGTATGAAAATCTTTGTAAATGGAAGTATTTTCACGCCAAAATTTTCACCATACTCCAGTTGCCTAAGGTTACACATCCACACTTTCAGTGGCAGAACTACATGTGAGGGCCTAGGGGCCTCAGCCTCTATCCAACCATAAAAGGCCCATACAGGTTATAAGGCCCTACCAACCCAGTCCCACCTACAAAACCCAATAGAACAATCTCCCACCTCCACAACTTAACCCTAGTCTTCAAATCCTCAACTCTCTCGTTCTTTCTTTCGCTCTTTCCTAAAAAGTCCCCAAATTAGGCATTGACATCAGCGCAGGGTGCAACACATTCCTTCTATCTAGCAGGCATTCCTCTCTCTCTCTCTCTCTCTCTCTCTCTCTCTCTTTCAATGCTTCTCAGTTTGTGCTGATGATATTTAGAAATTTGTGTATGAAGTTTGGAAAATTGGGTATGCAATTTTGATGTTAGGACTTAGTAATAATGAGAGTATTTAATTTTATAGCTTTTAATGATATTTTTTGCTTTGATTTTTCTCATGATCTAATTTTAGTCAATGTTTAATTTGAATGGAAATGAGTTTCAAGAGTAATGAAAACGGCTTTAGGAAAAATGATACAATCCTCAAGAAATGATCTATACGCTCCTTGGTGCTATAGATCATTGAGCTAGTGGGGCTCAAGGTGTTGGAGAGCACCAAGGAAAATGAAATCGCAAAATTGAAAGATCCTAGCCACTATAGTTTCTTTTATCAATTAAATGAATATGGGCTTATACTTCACATTTTTGTTGATTTGTCTTAGTCATCCAAAGTAATGAAAATACTTAACACATCATCACCTAATGTCATATATCTGATGATGATGAATTGACGATGTACGCAGACATCCACAACTAGATGATGTGGATGGATCCCACAATAGATGTAAAGAACTCTTGACCATTGTCAGTGGTCAGCCTCTCTCTAGTGAAAATTTTAGATCTGCCACTGCACACTGTTGCCTAATTAAGTTACACATCCCACACCTCAAAAGAAGCATGTATACTTTTTGTTTAGGATCTCTTGGTTCAAATCTGTGCAGGGCACAAAAGGCCCTATTCCACATTTTGTGTGTGGCTGCGTGTGCGTAGGGCAAAAAGGCCCATGCCTAGTCTTGTGAGGTCGTGTGTTTCGAGTCCAGGTGGTATCGTAACCTTAGGGGGTGTTAAGTAGTTAGTTTACCGTTTTTTTAATGCATGGGCATTTTGGGTGTATTTATTAGCAACTTTAGAGTCCTTTTGAATTGTGTAATAAAACCTACCATGTTACAAGGATTCTCAATATCTTTGTTCTTTAAGATCCTAAAGAATTGGATCATCAAGGTGTGAGCTTCCCATCACATCTTGGCCAGGCCCCCTATTTAAACTTCGTTTCTTCTTGCGATGAAGCTGTGATAAAAATTTGGTCATTGCATGTGTTAATATCTCGTAGAGAAATAAAGAAATAAGTTACACTTTTTATGTATAGAGCTTCTATGTATTTACAAAATACTACTAGGACCATTATGCAAACTTGTATTTATCTTTAGATGAAATAAGGTGGGTCGATGGTGTCTAACCTAGATATCCATGAGATTATTTCTCCTCCTTCTTCCTCTTCTACCCTTCTCTTCTTCTCTTCTATTCTTTTCCTTTTCTCCATAGAACCTTATAACATTTTATTGATCTCCACTGATTTAAAGTTTCGGAACACAACTTGGTATCAGAGTAAGAAACTTACACAAAGAATGAGCACAAGCAAGTTGGCAGAGGTGTAGCAGGCTCTGTTCCAGACCAGTCGAACATGGAGTAAGGTTCCACTGGTCCTAGGCTAACTCATGTACGGTTATTCGGACTGAAGTCAGTTTTCTGGGGTTCGATTGAAGTGCAGCAAAGCAAAGTGTGATATGTGGGTGTCGATAATATGATATTGGTCTTCTTGTTTGTTCTATTGATAAAAGATGGTGGTCTGAAATACTCAGCAAGTCAGTGCATCATATTTAGTTTGTTCAACACTTCGTCTTCTCTAGTGTTCTCTAGTCATATTAGATTGGTGAAAGGTGGCTCAGATTTCTGGATCTGAGATTTAGTAAGGGTTTAACATTTTTTTTTTCATTTAATAAGTGCTTGTCTCATAGGAAGTACTGTGAGAGATTCTGCCTTTGATTGTTGGTAAAAGTGACGACATCCATAAAATTTGTTTTATGTTGGTCAAAAAAAGGGAATGATACTTCTAACCCTAAAGAAGAAGGTTCCAGTGGAACTCAAAGTGTTTTTAGTGCTACAGGGAACATCAACCCTTATGCACGTATTAAAGTAGAATTATTCAATGGAAAAAACTATAAAGAATGGTGTTATTCTATAAGGATGGCTGTTGGTGAAACCAAACACCGAAGGTATATTAATGGGCGTATCAAAGAACCTTCCAAAGAAGATCCAAAGTAGGAAGATTGGGAATTAGTGATGAATTGGATTCTGAACTCTATGGAGGCTTTGATTGCAATGAGTTTTCGGTACTGTAAAAATGAACATGAATTGTGGAAAGCAATTGACACAGCTTATTCAAGGTAAAAGCATCATGCAAGAATATATCAGTTGACTAGAGAATTGGCTCAATTCAAACAAAGAGAAAAATCTTTAGGTGAGTACTATGCCACATTAAGTTGTTTGAATTAAGTCAATATCAACCTCTCAATCCTTGTTGTGAAAAGGAACACGAAAAGAATTTAGAGCAACAACGGATATATGATCTTCTAGGAGGATTAAACTGAGAATATGAGACTGTTAGAGCACAAGTGTTGAGCCAGGATCCTCTTCCTTCAATTGGAATAGTGTCTGCCTTATTACAAAATGAAAAAGGTAGACGTGATGCTATGGAAGAATCCATTACTCCAGTGATCGGTCAAGATAGATTTGCATTTGTTATAACCAACCCAATTAGTAGGGTTGACGGAGGCCATGGTAGTGGTGTTAGACGTGGTGACTTCAACAGTGCTGGTGGCCGCGGTCATGATGGACCACCTAGAGTGGATGTACGTATTGTGGTAAGACCTATCACAACAAAGAATACTGTTGGGATCTAATTAGACAACCACGTAAATTCAATATAGCCTTTGCAGATGAATCTTCAAGTAGTAGAATTAATTTGGAGGAAACTTGGTGCAGATGCCAACAGGCCCAACAGACTTACTAAAAAGGGATGGCAGGTTAGTAAATTCAACTCACTTAAAATTGTCCCAAATTAGGCCCAAGCCTAGCTTAGTTTATAAGAGATGACTGGTCACACTAGCAAAATAGAAAATAATGATGCAGTGACTTTCTTTCTTAGTTCAGCTACATAATTCTTGGATCTAGATTGATTTCCATCTATTAATTTATAGAGAGGATGTTCGATTAGTGAGTGATTTTGCCCATGTAATTGATATGACAACCCATTTCTCCAAAGAGTGGTCAATGCCCTAGTTGTCATGCTTTCTTTCTAATTAGGATTCTGATTAGTGTAGCTAATAGTGCTACTATTTAGCAAAGTAGAGTTGTTTTGGGTTTTCAATATTATAAACAAGAATGTAAAGCGACAATTCAGGTAGTCTTGGAATATTTTATGAAAAATTAATTAAAATTTCCTTTAAGCACTTTCTCTTATTTCTTCTCCTTGGTTGAGTTTCTCCCGTTGGATCGAAGATCTTTATGTTGGATTTCGTGTTCAATAGTAAGTGAATCTCTACCTTTTTCTCCTTGTGTATGGATTTTGTGTTTGATTAAGATCAAGCATTGTTGGGTTCACCATCAATTGAGATTAGTGCTGTCCCCTGACTACATCAAAACTACATAAGGTATTTGGGAGCTAAAGGTTAGTGATCAAATTCAAGCATTGAAACAAGAAGTTCAAGCCTTAAATCACTGTTTGACGGAATTAGAGGAGTTGGTTCCGTCATACTCAGTAAGCATGGTATCTTATTCAGCAAGTGGGAATCACACATGGCTTCAGCATCCTCATGTCCCTCTTCATGGGCTATTGATTCAAGTACCACAAATCATGTGACAGATATGCGCTCTGAGCTCATCTCATACACACCCACACCTTCCCTTAGGGCAATTAGAGTTGCTAATGGTAACTATATTAAAGTCATAGGGTGAGGGAAGCGGTTGATGTGAACCATAAATTATCCAGCAACTCAGTTTTGCATGTTCTCCAATTCTCACACAACTTGCTTTCAGTTAGTTCCATTGTGAAATCACATAATTTTAATGTAACATTTTATCCATCACATTGTATTTTTCAAGATCTAGAGACAGGGAAGACGATTGGTAGTGGCCGTGAGCTTGGTGGTGTTTATTTCTTTCAAGAAACACAAAGAACTCCAATAGCATTAGAGTTTGTGAGCATTGTAGAGGTCATGTTAAAGTGGCATTATCATCTTGGTCATGCACCGATTAGGAGTCTTAAGTCTGTCCTTTCCCATTTGAATCTAAGTAATAATGTAGTAGAAATAAATTGCAACACTTATCGCTTTGCCAAAAGTTGTAGACATTCTTATTCTATTAGTAAAAATAATAAAAGCAGTGCTATATGTTCTTTGACTCATAGTGATGTGAAGTATGCTCCTCTTGTTTCTATCGATGGTTATCAATATTTTGTCTACTTTATTGATCATGCTACTAGGTGCACTTGAGTGTATTTGTTGAAATCACGTGATGGAGTTTTTGATATGTTTAAAGCCTTTCACAGAATAGCAGAAACAAAGTTTAATATCAAAATCCAAACTCTTCATTCTCACAATGGAGAAGAATATATGTCACATAAGTTACGATCATATCTAGTTCAAAATGGAATCAAGTTACAAACCTCCTGCCCATATACACCTGAACAAAATGGGGTTGCTGAACAGAAGAACCGACACTTACTAGAAGTTACTCAGGCATTACTCTTAGAGAGGAATGTACCGAAAATATTTTGGTCTGAGGGGGTCCTCACTGCTTGTTTCTTGATCAATCGTATGCCTTGATGTGTTTTAGGGGGAAAGTGTCCATTGCAAGTTCTTCGTCTAGATGCTCCACCATTTCGTGTACCTTTCAAGGTATTTGGATGTGTATGTTTCATTCACATTCTTAAGCATCAATGGGAAAAGTTAGATCCCAAAGCACTAGAAGGCATTTTTGTGGGTTATTCTAGTACTAAAAAAGGTTACAAGTGCTATGTTCCAAAAAAAGGGGGGAAATTCTTTGTTACCATGGACGTCACATTCTTTGAAGATGTAGCCTTTTACTCATTAAAAGGAAAGGAAACATTGGAGCCTAATGAATAAGGGGAGTCACCCACACTTATTGAGGATGTTTTGCGTCCTTCATACCTAACTTCTCCAATTCCTAACCTTCCTCCTAGTGAAAGTGAGTGTATAGTTGTAGAAATACTAGATCGCATAATTGTAGGAATGCCAACCAAGCCTTTGCAGGTCAACTCCATGAGAAAAAACAGATTTAAGCCACCACTTGCTCTTGGTATATCACCATCTCAAATCCCCAATTCAGAGACAACATCAGGTACTCATCAAATTTCTAACACCTCTAACTTTGACATTCTTATTGCATTAAGAAAATGCCAATGGACTTCCTACCAAATATCCATCCATTAGATACCCAATACAAAATTTTGTGTCCTACCATTTTCTTTCCCTTGCATATCTAGCTTTTGTGTTATAGTTGTTCACAGAATGCATACCAAGATCTGTTAGCAATGCATTAAATAGCCCAAAGTGGAAGGCAGCTATGGTTAAAGAAATGAATGCTTTAGAAAAGAACAGCTCGTGGAGATAATGGATCTTCCAACAAGAAAGCAAATCATAAGATGCAAGTGGATCTGTACCATTAAATATAATCTAAATGGCACCATTCAAAGGTATAAGGCAAGACTTGTAATAAAAGGTTTTGCATAGTCCTATGGAGTAGACTACTTTGAGTCCTTCTCAATTATTGTTAAGTTGAGTTCTGTGAGAGTTGTTTTGTCGATTATGATCACGCTCGGAACGTGGTGTAAAATGCAACAAATTCGAGTCTAACATTTACACACTTTAAGCGTTAAAAAGAATAGGAAATAACTACAGTTAATCATTATTTTTCCTTTGTTTATGTGAGTTCAAATGCTTTGACCTTGGAGATGCAGGTTGTTTACAAGCTTTAAAAAATTTACAACCCTCCCTCTAGTCTTAAATGTGATCTAAACTAAGAAAGTATAAGAAAATACATGAAAAATGAGAAAAAAACGCAAAAAAGAGAGTGCAGGGAGATAGTGACCATGGGCCACAGTCACTGGCAGTGAGTGTGGCTCACAACCACTGGCAGATAGTGGCTGAAAGCCACTATTTACTTCTGTTTTCTCTGTATTTCGTTTCTGTGACTTCTTCAGAGTGCTGGAACTTGCTTTATTCGGTTCTTAAAGTGTTGAATGACCACTAAAAATGCTTGATTTACTCGTGAAATCAACTTAAACCTTTGATAATTATCACCTTTTGGTTATGGACTGTTTTTGTACAAATCCAAAAAGGGTGCTTAAACAAGCAAAAAATGGAGCCAAAGTTGTGTCATTTTGAATATATAATTTTGAAGAAACAAAATGATACCTAAAAAGGCTTATTTACAACTTTCGGGATGGTCTAAAACCCTTCCCAAATGAGAAAATAAAAGGAAAA
This sequence comes from Sextonia rubra, assembly GCA_037013555.1. NCBI lineage: Eukaryota > Viridiplantae > Streptophyta > Magnoliopsida > Laurales > Lauraceae > Sextonia > Sextonia rubra. The sequence goes on from JASUAD010000011.1 coordinate 18,961,338, forward strand.
AGACTTCATCGAAGTGGCCTTTGCATTTGTTTTCTCTAAGTGAGATGCATTCTTCTTCTTCTTCTCTGAACTATTTCTCACCTTAAGTTAGTAAGAAAGGAAAATAAGAAGTAGGCTTGAGGTGTTAAAAGTGCTTTAAAAGTCTTGTGGATGCTAGGAGCTAGGCTTGTAACCTGTTGAAATTGATTGATTGCTTGGAACTTGCTTCAAATCTTGCTTCAACCCCTTTTTCATAGCCCAAGTGTAACTTTTATATGCTTCAGAGGAAGTTGGGATAATTCCTAGTGGCTACAAAGGAGTTACACTTCAAAAATAAAGTGAAATAACTCTCCAAAACCATATGGGACCAAGTTATAGGTGTCTGTCACTGAGGGGCGCGGTCACTGACAAGGCCCAATTTTAGATTTTTGAACATGTGACCTGTTTTTGCCTGCTGGGGGCCAAATGATGTCCGATCTTTACGAAAGTTAGAGGGATACTTTTTGACACTATTTTGAGTGCATCATAAAAATTTCAGCCCTTTTTGACTTTCTGAAGTTGGTTAACTCCCTATTGACTTTTCATGAAAATAAGCTCTTATTTCAGCTGTTTAAGGCCCAAATTATCTTGATTTGGTTTGAAACTTAGAGGTACTGATGTTAGTGGTATGTTGGACTATCCATCCAAATTTCATTTAGTTTAGATTTATGGAAGTAGGAGTTAGAACAGCGACCCACTTGTTGCATATTCTAAGTCACTATTTACCTTACACTATAGGCAGTTAGCTTATTTTCTATCTGAATGATGTTCAATTGGTTTAAAACTTTGTGAAATTAACTTTGAACATATTTTGAATATGTATACTGAATTTCATCAGCTTTAGCCTTTTAGAAATAGGACTTTCGTCAGTGATCCCCATGACTCGGAAATCAGGGACTCCTAGTTGATATGCCATTGAAGTAGGCTCAAATGAAGTTTTTCTGACTTGAAAACTTGTAGAATATCTTTTAAGAATGATTGAAGCTTTGTGTCCAAATTCCATCAAATTTGAGTGTCGGGAAGCAAGACTTTGGTCAGTGACCCTATGCCATGGGGGTCACAGACCCAAATTATACATGTTTATTGAATTTGGATCAAATAATGTCCGTTTGACCTGAAATTTTGTAGAGCATCCCTTAAGCATAATTTGAGCTTCCTCCAAGAGTATCAACTAATTTGATCTTCATAAGGTATCACTTTGCACAATGACCCTACAGAGCTTAGTAGATGACCAATCAAGCTGCGTTTGGGTCCAAATGATGTCTAAATGCAATGAAACTTCGGAGGATGGTATTTGAATGTATTTAAAGGCATCCCGTTGAATATTAGCTTCTTATGAAATGTAGAAGTCTCAATTTCCATGGTGACCCCCAAGGAGCAGGCAAACAGTCACTAAAACTTAATTTGAACTGAGATAAAGGCCAAATACTTTGAAACTTTAAAGCATCATTCCCAAGCATGTTTTGGAGTTTCCATTAGATTTTTCACCACTTTGGTAACCTTGAAGCTTGAGTGTGTTCAATGACCTTTAGACTTTGAGGCAATGAACCTTAAATTTGAAGTTTGGTGAGTTAAGTGACCAAATGAAGTTCACTAACTCTAGAATTAGAACTGTTGTACTTTGAGCTCATCTAAAATCTTCTGAGTGGATCGCATCAGCTCTAAACATCTGGATGCAGTACTTACTTACCATTGCACAATCATAAGGTTTATATATCATTGATTTGGAATTTACTTATAATGTCTTCGCTACAACATTTGTAATTTTTTATGGGTCAACAAGTGCCCCCTCTAAGTGTAATGATTATAGTGTGACAATCATTATGCATTGAAATACGCAATCTGTGAGAATGATGAATGGCTTGATGAAATTACAGTTTGTTAAAATAGGTTGTAGGTTTAAACTTGGGATTTTGAAAATTTTAATGAAAACCATGAAGGGTTTGATGATTGAATTTGGTAAAAATATAAGAAATTTAAATTTCTTTAACCTATTTTCATAGATATTAAATGCAACATCTGTGTGGGGATTGTGGGGAACACCCACAAAAAAAAAATCTCTGTGGTATTTAAAAATTCAAAATTTTATGAATTTGGTTTAGAATTTTGGATTTTGGATTTTAATTTGGAAATGGATTCGATTTTCTTTTAACATATTTGTCACAAATATCCAGAGTGGCATTTGTGGGGATTGTTTTGAACACCCATAAAAAGAATCTCTAGATTTTAAGAAAAATTAAGGTTTGGGTTTGAAATAAATTTAAGTATGGATTTTCATTGATTTTTGGTTTATTTTCAAAAAGTCAAAGTTTAGGTTTTGACTTAGCTTGACATTAAGTCAAAATGAGATGGAATTTTGAAAAAAATTGGCTTTGTTGGGTTTTAATTTATAACAATTTTGAGATGATGGTTTAAAATCTGGTTTGACCCAAGATAAATTTGAAATTTGGGTTGTTTTGTTTTTTTGAAAGAAACACCCCCCCCCCCCCCCCCCCCCCCCTCTCTCGTTTTTTTGATTAATTTCTCTAAAATAGGTTCACGTTTTTGTGGAAAATTCATTTCTTTTATAAAATACACGAAGTAGGTCCACCATGTGTTATGGGAATTTTGGATGATCACATTTGAGGAAGTCAACCACTGATAGTGGGTCCCACTTGCTCAAAATCATAGTGACTGTGTGGATTGGAATGGAGTGGTAGTGACTGGGGGAATTGGGCTAAGATACAGACTCCATTCCTAAAACAACCCATGTTCGTGGGAAAGAGAATAAAGCATTGGTGACTACGAACCCCATCATTTTACCAAAGCTATGTCTGTGGGGAAGAGTGTGAAGACATCAGTGGCCTTAAGCTTGAGAGGAACAGTGGTGTCATTGAGCAAGGAAACCTAGGCCACCAAGTTGTGGACCCCTTTATTTTAAACCACGTAGCATCCGCGGATGCTAGCAGCAGTGATCATGGTGCCATCTATTTAGGCAAGTTGTGTTTATGGTTAAAGTGGCCAACAACAGTCAAGAGGAAAACCCAATTGTGAAACGAATCTACTACCAACTATGGACCCCATTGATTAATCATGCAGTGTCCGTGAGAAAAATATGACTGAGAGGGAATGAACCACTAGGCAGTGGGCCTTGATGCTCTATAATAACTGTAACTGTGAGTATGGGAATGAACCACCAAACAGTAGGCCCCACTATTTCAGAACCACAGTGACCGTGGACAAGAAATAGTGTAGAGCTCATGTATTCTTCCTTCTTCCCTTATTCTTCTATTTGAATCGATTGAGAGAGAAGAGGTAGAGACCGAGGCAATCAAGACCAGGGGCACTTCATCTTCTTGAATATCTTCTTCATGTTTACAAATCCGCAATCACAGACAACTACCATGGCTGGTAAGAGCTCCAACTACACTGTCCTTGTGCTTGTTCATGGCCAAACCCATTATTTGGATTTTTCCTGCTTTTTGTTTGATTTGCATTTTTTTTTTTAATGTATCAACTGATACAAAACATGTTCCTCACATATCACGGTGCACCCATCCCACGAATTTGCATTCGGACTCGACGGCGAGTGGAATTTGGGCTCAACCCTTCTCTTTCTCCTTCCTCTTTTCTTTTCTTTTTTTTTTATGGTGCAAGAATTCTATCTACGGCTCTGCTCTCTTCTATTGTGGTTTGCTCAAGTTTAGCATCTTTCAAACAAGTCAGAACCATGGTCAGCACTGTCCGTGGAAGTTCATGGTCACCACATGCTAGACAAAATGCCTGATTGAAGATGAAATTTTTTTTTTTTTTTGAATGAATTTGCTGCAGGCCTCTTGATGCAGTGCTGTTTGCTCAGATATAAGGACTGCCCAAATACAGTCTTAGTCCTAACTATTGTTGCCTTGGTTAATCCCACGGTAGCAGACCACCCTTGGTCACGGTCACTGTAGGTCTTAGCCAATTCCACGGTCATAGACAGATTTTTTTTTAATTCTTTTTTTCTTCACTCCAATTGCTTGACTCGATTTTGATGTATGATGACGCTCTGAGCTTCGCCCTTTCTATTTAGAATGTGGTGACGTTCTTGCCATGACTAAATAGTGGGTAAATCTACTACCAATGCTACTATTGCCATAGAGATCCATGGTCAGCATTCCATGGCGACAGTCGGGTGACTGAATTTTGCATGAACTCCCCTCCCTTTTTTTATATATTTTTTTAGAGATGCTAGAGTCAATCCAAGGAAAAGAATTTTCTTTTAGACACCAATCCACTGTACTTGACATGGTTGAGAGTGGAACTTATGATATTTCTAAGGCTTGAGCTTTTTCTCAACCATGGCTTACCTAATGAATGGCTGCTGGTCCTTCTTCTCTTTTTTTTAGATACATGTTGTAAGGATTTTTGTGTTTGCAAATTCATGGGTTGGAAAAAAATTAAGTCTATTAGTGTTTATTTTACATATCTTTGAGTATAGACAATGGTTTGAGTTACTGTGTGCACTGAAGTGAAGAAATCGAAGAAAAGTGACAAATTCAAGTGATTTTTTATGGACAACATTAATTAAAGAGGTCATATCTCACAAACTAAGTGTCGAATATGAACAAGCTACCTACCGTTGGAAAGTTCATTTCGATTAGATATCCGTAGAGCCTATGATCACCTCAATCAAAGCTAAAACAAGAAAATTATGGCTTCCAGAAGTTTGCAGAAAATGTGCTAAATTTTCACCCAAGCAGAACTTTAATCCAACCGATTTGACCATTCATCCGACCGATCGGACAGGTATAGGAAATCAGCTGACTTGCGATTTTTCAGTCTGATTTGAGGAAGAATTTGTCTGTTTCATGCCAACTCCTTTCCTGATTGAAATATACTTATGAGGCATGAATTTGGTTATAAAAAGGGGTTCTCTCTCAATCCTAATGTGTAGAACACAAATCTCATTGTTCTAAGAAGAGATTGCTTATTGGAGATCACCTTCTCTAGAGTTCTTTCATTGAAGAGTTGAAAGGCTGAAGTTTTGCTCTAGAGATCCTTATCTTTTACTTCTATGAGTGTAGAAGATTGTTGACGGGAGTCAAGTGCTACATCTAAAAGGCGTCTAAGTGCTTGGATATGTTACATAGAATAACAAGGGATCATTGCAATAGGGTGCTGTGCAAAGGGATCACAAAGTTCTAAGGTTGCATAATAACTAGATAAGGGTTGTGAGTATTCTCTTGTAACTGTAGTATGGTTCATAGTACTTGATTCTTGATCATAATTTTTCCTAGGTTTGTGTTTCCACGTAAAATCTGTGTCTTCTTGTGGTGTATGCTTTTGTTTGATTTATTTATGCTATATAGTTGATTGTTTACACACATAATATTAAGATTGATTTGCATTAATCCATTGTAGAAGATCTTCCCAAAGCCTTCACTTGTTTGAATTTGATGTCCATGATTGCAAATTTACTCTTTAAATGCCCTCTCAGGATTGAGTGGTTTCTCCTCTCCCTTTTTTTTTATTTGAGAGACCATGATTACTCAAAATGGACTGCACGTGACTTATCTAAAGTCAATTAGAATAGATCTTGAGATTGCGAATTTCAAAAGTTTGTAGAGAACCCATTTTTCAACAAACTTGAAGTGATCAAACTCTGCTTGGGGGAATGTAGAGCTTTAATAGAATATCAAGCTTCACCACTTCATTATTCAACTCGTCATTTACCCATTTTGCTTGAACACCAACATAGGGAGGTTGAGAAAAGATAGCCCACTTGATTCCCATCATAGTGCCAGTAGATGTTGAGTCATCACAGCCTCTGTGGGAATTACGCGGGATTGGTTTGTATTAGTTTGCCTTGTCACTAGCATGTTGTGAACACGGACTTGATCACCATGGCTTTTGTGGGAATCCATTCATGGTCATTAGAACTGAGTATGCCTTCGACACACTTCTTTTTGTTTTTGATGAGAAGGTTACTCCCCTTTAATCTCAATAAACATGAGAAGTATAAATCACCTGGATATGAGCAGCTGGTTAAAGAAACTGATGAAAGTAGGATGAACCTTCGATCAAGTGGTTGGATGTAGCTTTGAATGAGCCGTTTTACATTGTCTTTCTTAACTACAACTTCCAAGGCTAATTCACCCTTCCTTGCTTTTTCTGATATTGACCCAAGATGTATCATCCGAGTCACTTTGAGTGATACCGACCATCTTTGTGGGAAGCTAACAGATATAATATCACCTTCTGATCATTGATGATGATTGATGATCTTTGTTTTGAAGTTAACTCTGTAAAGTAATATTTTTTTCATTAGCTCCAAATACACTAAAAATTGTATGTTTTCGATCTCCCACAAGAATGTCTAATAGTCCCATCATAGCAAATCACCGTCCGAGACTTTGTTTGTTGAAATTTGTTAAAAATGCCATCTTAGGGATGTGGAAATCCTTTAGTCGACTTCGAATTTGAATGTGGAGAGTAAAACATTCTCCAATAGTTGCAACTAAGTCTAATGAAATCACGAGGAGTGACTAAAAGTAGTTACAATAGACCGATAGCTCTTACTTTTGCTTTTAGTGTTTTAAAATTGATGTTGCTTTTTATTAACTCTGTTGAAAACATGCCATATACTTTCATATGTTGCACTTTTCATTCATTTTTTGGAGCTTGTTCATGTTTTGTATTGTATAGCTGCTGTTATATTTTGCTTGTATTGTGTATGCATTTCTTGCATTAGTTTCTGTAACTTTCGTGCTTAAACACGAATTAGATTACCCCTGAAAGGCCTTAAGGAACTTGAGCACCTATTTGGACTCGGAGCCTCAGTTCTGGGACTTAAGTGTGCCTTGATTCCAATTCTTGGTCTAAAAAATGAGTATTATTTTCTTCTTTTTGCCTTTTGCTAAGAGGAGATGCTGTCAAAATTTCTATAAAATATCATGCCTTAGTCATTTTTGCTATCACTGATATTTTCTTCTCATTTGTTTGTTTTGCAGACAAAAAAGGTGAAGCGCTTGCCACTTCAATTGCTGGAGCATTAAAAAACCGTGCAAAGGGTAAGACTGTAATTGACCCTGATCCGAAAGATCCAAATAAAGTATTTGCTGCTACCTTGCAAAGTCAAAGAACCAAAGCCCTATTAAGGAGGAATTGGTACACACACTGGTGTTTGGCGAATAACTCTAATTGGGAGAATAATGATAAAGTGAGCTTTGACAAGCAATGTTATATATTCGGAGATGCCATGAAGGAGACCCTAAAACATCCTACTGATAGCGTACAATATCATTATGTAGACTCAGTGGGAGTTTTTCATAAATTGATCACTGTTCGATTTGTTAGGCAATATCCAACAATAATGTCAATGGCTCCAACTATCCCAGCAAGGAATGATCCATTTTCGTGGATAAAGTATCACATCCATTTTAGAACTGGTAAGTTCATGCACCAGCCTCCATATTACTTCACGGAGTTCCTAAGGTCTGAATTAGAGGCAATAGAGCCGTGTACTTGAAATGTTGAGGTAGGTATAGTGATTTCACAATTAAGGATAGTTGGGCTTGGTATCCACACTGAAGATGGGAGTGCCTAGCTTGACAAAAGACACTAGTCTCGTGGATGGTTTAATTGCGCCAGAGACTGGCAAGGTTGGGTAACTCTGATCAAACACTATTATGCAGAGGATTTGAAAGCGATCGGAATCTTTAACGTTTTAAATGCCACCACACAAAAAGTCCATCACGAAAACAAGAACATATGTAGGGCTATTTTGGAATTATCCCCCTTAGCGACCGGTACCTTCATTACTCCAAACATGGAGCTGGGCTTTTCTTTTTAGGAAATAAAGAAAATTTTTGGTTTAGCTCCATATGGTGAAATTTATAATGAAACTATTTTACCCAGTGAAGATTTGGCTACCATGGACGACAAATTTCAAGATGCATATTATTTTGTTTTTGCCCTTGAAAACTCGATCCAAACGATTAACCTGAGTCGTGGCAAAGTTGTCTAATGGGTGAGTCGGGTGAAGAGTATCACTAGCCCGTTCTTCATAAATGAGGGTGGATATTTTAAGTGGAAAGAGATTATTCCCCAGCAGGGACCCCAAGTAGGACCCAACAGTTATCTCTCATAAGGATCCATACTTCCTGCATGTATTTTTGCCAAGTATCTAGACTTGAAGAGGAAGTGCTAGTTTGCTACATTTTTAACGGCATGGTTGTTTGATATTCCTTTTCCGAGTTTTGAGGGTGACCTTAGGCTTGGCTGCATATATCCAGCTTTTAGAATAGCATTCGGACACAGTCTTTCCTTGGGCCCGGCTTTTATATCATATATGCTAACCAAGTTGAAGCTGTCAGGTTTTACTGTCAGAGAGGGGAAGCCTTTCAACCAGTATTATGTTAAGTATTTATTGTATACCTGGTTCACATACCACCACAATGGGCTTCATTCACACAGCTGTGCAATAGGGAGTATCTACATGGAAGGTGTAGTAGGCAGTAGCTGTCTGAATTACGCCAACATTTATGTAATTTTAATAATTACGTTGCCTCTTCCGATGCTGTGCCCAATATTGAAGTTCCAACTCACATAAAAAATGATGTAGAACCACCAGTTGAACAAAATCAAAGAAGGTAGTTGAGATGTTAGCTTATTAGATGAAGAGAAGAGTTGGTTTTTGAGCTTGAGACCTGCAGATTTGATATATAGGAAGAATTCATATATTAACATCCAACCTTATATACCCACAAACTTTTGCAGACAATTTGACTTTCATCAAGCCATTGTGGGAGCACCTGGCCAAATTGGAGGCACTATTGGTTCTTTATAAGATGCTCGAAATGCTTGGGAATTCTATTAAGCGCTTAGCACTAGGGCTCATTTTGGCTACCCTTGTCTCCCAACTCTTTGATATACAAGTGGTTTCGCACAATAGTATGCCAAAAGCACCACTGCCATGGTAGAGACATACACGAGCAATCCCCACTTTAAATGTCACCCTTTGGCTGCTTCCAAAAAAAGAGAGAAGGCTGAGAAGGATCGTTTCATCCCGATCAACTTTGAGAATTGGCTGTATGATGAAGATAAATGGCGAATTGGCTTGGTGGCCAAATCTGATGTCTGTAAAGCTCACCATTCCTTAAGAGGTGAAGAAGATAGGAGGTTCTTACCTCCTCCTGATGTGATTGCAGTAAGGATGCAGCGAGCTGTGGATGAGAACTTGCAAGAGAGTAAGAGTCTCATTGAGATTGGGCAGGTTGGTAAAGCTGCACTAGATTTTAGATCTACTTCTTGCTCTGTTAGAACTAAAGTTTTGGTTGGTGAATTTGGATTCAGACTCAAGATCTTAGGCAAGTGAACCTTTCGCAGCTGTTAATATGCCAAGAACGGATGATATACCAAAGGTAGATGAAGCTTTGAATGTTCAGACTGAACCAAACGTTGAACCCGTTAGCATAGTAGAAAAGGAGGCTGACATTGAGATGGACCTAGCTGAGGAGGCTGTCGTAATAGAGCAGATCATAGCCAAAATTGGTCCTCCTACTCAAAAGAAGCTGGTTCTTGAAGATACGGATACAAATCCCATGGAAGATGATACTCCTGCAACGCTAGTTGCTAGTGGCCTACCCCCAATTACTAGTAGCTTCACACCTCCTAAGGCCACGACACCTCCAAGAGTTCATTTCAGGGCCGATCAGTCATCGCCAATGAAGGTTATTGAAGACCCAGCTATGCAAAAAATATCAGATGAAGTTTCTGCTACTGAAGGTAGAGGATCTCGGAAAGCATTATTGAACGTTACAATAACACCACATACAAATAGGAATCCTTCCGCCACTTTATCTTCGCAAGGATCACATGATTCGCCTTTTGTCTGCGAAGAAACATTAGTTGCTCATGGAGGTGAGGGTGCAAATTTTGAGAAAGAAGGAGATGACCACTCAGGCTCTCAGACTCAGTTAAATTCGCATGAGCATGAGTCAAATCATTTCATCCCTAAGGAGTCCAGTTTGTTTGGCGCTGCTCCAAAGCCCCAATTTGCCGTGAACTTTGCCATGAAGATGGCCGTTCATAGCATTTTTGCCACACTCTTCCAAAGAGTTCTTACTCCTGAGAAGATCTAGGGTGCCAAAGCATTAGCCAGTATGTTGATATCCTCTTATGCTGAAACTAATTTGATTGGTCTTCATGATGCTTTTGTCATCTTTTTCAACAAGCTTGAAGAAAAGGATATTTGGGACAGAAGTGTTGATCATGCCAAAGCTTTTAAAGATAAAATGCTGAGGCATAAAGTTCAGTTGGCCGTAGAGATTGAGAGCGCTGAAGAAGAGATATGAGTAGTAAATGTAGTCCAGGCCAAGACAACACAGGAGATAGTTGTGCGTATGAACGAGCGTGAAAATATACAACAGCGGATCACCGTGTTGCAATAATAATTGCTTTCCTTGGAAAATAACATTGAAGACTTGAAGAGGTCCATTTCAAAGGGCAATTAGCATAGAGATAACCTTTTTGCGTCTGCAGAGGCAAAGCGGATGACTTTGGATGATTTTGTTTAGTCTCTAAAGAGTGAAATGAATATCAAACTGGATAAGATTGACATCAATAGTGCCATACCCACGTATGTAAGCTACAAAGGGCATGCCCTTATGGAAGGTGTACTGAATGCGAGGAGGCAACTAGAGAAATTTTTGGATTGATTCTCCCTGCTACAACTTTTGTTTGGCTCTTTTGTCTTTTTCTTTTCATTTTGACTAGCTTGGGTGGCCTTGTACATTGACTTCATTTTTGTATTAAACTCCAAATGAATGTCAAGGAAAATTTTATTTTGCTCCACTTTGTCATTGGCATGGAATGTTTGATTTAATTTTGTATGGATGTTTGTAAGGTTTGTATGGATAATTTGGATCTGTGTATGGTTTGGATGGTTTGTTTTGGTTTTTGTTTTCTCAGACTTGTATCGGGTGTGACTTGCATTCTTTTGGATCAATAAATCAAGCAAGAAAAAGAGTAATATAGGTGGACTTTATCTGGTGCCCATGTGTGAGGCTTTCTCCAGGATTCATGACTTGATCCTTTTGGTCAAAATTTTGGTTTTGAGGTTTGTTTAGGTTTTGGTTATATGGGGTCTGTAAAAAGACTTATTCCATATAACAGAAGGTAGCTATATAGGGTCTACAAAAGACTTGTTCTATACAGCTAAATTTGACTATACAGTCTGCTAAAAGGACTTGGTCTATACAGTAGGATGTTACAAGGGATTACGTAGGGACATAATCCAAGTAACAAAAATTGACTAGAGGAGTCGAAAGACTTTATCTTTGTAGTCATTTTGTACAAGTCTGAGGTATTTTGGTTAGGAGCCATGAGTTTTGAGACTCAAAATTGAAGGTTTTGGGGGTGAGAATGTACATCGTACATGATTTTGGTGTGCTAATGACATTCTAGTGTAGTATTTCTTAAGAAGTTTTCCATTAACAGGCATCATGCATCTATCTCCTTCGAGGGTCAGGAGTGCGTAGGCGCTGCTGGAGTAGACCTTGTCGACGATGAAAGGTCCTTCCAATTTGGATTCAAACTTGCCTGTTACAAGTGTAAGGAGAATATGGGTCTCTTAACTGCAAGGACTAAGTCTCCTTTTCTGTAAGCTTTGCATTTAACCATTTTATTGAATGACCCAGCCATACGAGCTTAATATAATTCGACGCTTTGCAAAGCAGCAAGCCTTTTTTCATCAAAGCTTTCTAAATCTTGAAATTTGAGCATGGCATTTTTTTCTTTAGTGTATTTATTTATTACAACTACCCGAAGAGAAGGAAGTTGAACTTCCAAGGGTATCACAGCTTCATAGCTATAGACCAAGGAATATAGTGTTAATTTTGTTGGACCTCAAAATGTAGTTCTGTAGGCCCACAATGCTTTAGGATGTTTGGTACTCCAACTCTTTTGTTGTCAGAGACCATTTTCTTCAGAATCTTCCAAATAGTCTTGTTGAAAGATTTAGCAAGTCCATTAGTTATAGGGTTAAATGCCGTGAAAGGATAGCATTGGATCCAGTACTTGTCATAGAATCTGTAGAATTTGTCATTGTTGAACTTTAGACCATTTTCATGATGTAAATGTTCAGGCACCCCGAAACAACAGATGTGAGTATTCAAGAAACTGAGGACTATATTTGTTTTGACTTCTGCAAGGGGCACTGCTTCTACACATTTGGAGAAATAATCCGTTGCGGCCAAAATAAATTGATGACCACGTTCTGATGGCGGATTGATTTTTCAAACTATGTCCATTCCCCAAGACTCGAATGGCTAAGAGGTGGATGTAGGATGTAGATATTTAGGTAGTTAATGAATGAAATTACCGTGAATTTGGCATTCATTACATCTTTTGGCAAAACTAATGGCATCAAACACCATAGTAGGCCAATAGTAGCTTAACCTTCGAATCTGATCATGAAGCTTTGGTCCAGCCTGGTGAGCACCGCATAGGCCAAAATGAGTTTCTTTAGGTACTTAAGTTGCTTCTTTTGGTGACAAGCAATGGAGAAGAACTCCATCATATGATTTGTGATAAAGAGTTTTCAAAGACAAGTGGAAGTGAAACTTTAGAGCTCATCTTTGAAAACTATTCTTGTATTTAGTATTCTCTGGTAGCACTCCATGAAGAATGTAATCAATAAAAGGGTCTCTCCAATCTCTAAATGAATTTTGGAAAGATAAAATCTGATTCTTGATCACATCGAAGCAATCCGCTACTGCTTTATGGGTATCGAATGGATGTAGATTTCTTTTTTTAATTACTTCCAGTGCCATTTTATCATTTTCAGGGATTGACATTGAGGCTGCCAATCCTACCAGTGCATTTGTGTAGACATTTTGATGTCTTAGAATGTAGTGAAACTAGTATAAACCTTTCCTTGAGTTCACAAGTTTTGTTGAAGAAGGAAATCAAGTCTGGTTTCTTCACTTCATACTCAAGATTCATTTGTTTGATCACAAGTTGTGAATCCTCATAGACCCTAAGCGTATTGATGCTTGATTCCAAAGCTAGTTCGAGACTCATAGTCAATGCTATGTATGCTGCCACATTGTTTGAACATGGCTTCATTAATGAGAAAGAGTGAGGAACATATAATCTTTTGGGGCTACAAAAAATGATTCCAGTTCTTGAAACTGGATATCCTAGCTCATTAGTTTTGAAAGCACCATCAAAATGCATGATCTAATGTAAGTCTAGATCAATGGTGGGTTTCCATAGTTGTTTAACAAGGAAGGCTGGCTCATCAGGGAGATTGTCTATGAACTCAACATCTCTCAAGAGTGGATATTCTGCTAGAAAATCAGCAAGAGCCTATCCTTTTATTGCTTTTGCAGGGGTATATCTGATGTCATACTGAGATAGAAAAATAGACCATTTGGCTAGACGATCATTCAGTGCTTTAGCTTTTATTACAAATGTCTTTAATAGGTTGAAGTTAGAAACCAAGTACACTACATTGGAGAGGATGTAGTGACGTGGTTTTTGTATTGCGGACATCAGTGTAAGACATTCTTTTTCCACTGGATGATAATTATGCTTAGCATCAACCAGCATCCGTGATAAGTAATAAAGAACTACCTCCTTACCTTCATCATTCTTTTGAGATAATAATGCCCCCAGAAAGTGATCAAGAGCTCGAATATAAAGGATGAAAGGTTTGCCTGGAATTGGAGCTAAAAGAACCGGTGGGTTTGTGAGATACAGTCTGATATCATGGAAGACATTTCTATAAATTTTATCCCACACAAAGTCTACTTATTTCTTCATTAGTCTAGAGAACACTCTGCACTTTCCTAATAAGTTTGAGATGAACCTGTGATTATAGGCAAGTCTGCCCTGAAATCCCTTGAGTTCTTTGAGAGTTTTTAGAGAAAGGATCTCCAATATAGCTCTAACTTTGATTGGATCTAGTTCGATGCCTCCTTTTTAAATCACAAATCCTAAGAATTTCCCAAAAGAGACTCCAATGAAATACTTTAAAGGGTTCATTCGAAGGTTGTATTTTCGTAACCTCTCGAAGACTGTACGAAGATCAGCTAGATGATCTGACTTCTATTTGCTCTTAACTGGCAAGTCATCGACATAGCATTCGACAGACTTATGCTGCATGTCTTTAAAGATTTTCATCATTGCCCATTGGTATGTGGCTCTAGCATTCTTGAGACCAAAAGACATGACGATCTAGTAGTACACACCCAAGGGGGTTTTGAAGGATGTATACTTCTCGTTTTCTTTGTACATCTTGATTTAATTAAATCCTGAAAACCCATCCATGAACAACATCCTTTCATATTCGAAAGCATTATCAATCATGATTTCTGATATAGGTAATGGAAAATCATCTCTAGGATAAGCTTTGTTCAGATCTCTGAAGTCGATGCAGACTTTAATTTGCCCATTCTTTTTGGTGATCGGCACTATGTTAGCCAGCCAGTCAAGGTGTTGTCCTTCATGGATTAAACGAACAACTCTAAGTTTCTAGACTTCCTTTTCTATTTTATCCATAATTTCTGGTTTTGTCCTTCTTAGATCTTGCTTTAACGGTTTAGCATCATCTGCTATATTTAATTTTTGTATGGAAACTTCTAGATCTAGACCCAGCATTTCTGCATAGGTCCATGCAAAGCAATCCATGAACTCTTGCAAGAAACGCAATTACACATCAAGTTTTTTTCCTTTGATTTGAGAGTTTACAAAGGTAGGGTGAGGGTTTTCTGGAGTTCCCAAGTTTATTTCTTGTACTTGGTCTTCGGTTGGAGGTTTGGGAGGAGGTTCTTCCACAGCATTTTCTAAAGTTTCCAACTCCGCGAAACCTTCTGGAGTTTCATTTGGGGATTTAAGCCTAGGCCTGATCCTTTTCCATGGATTCGTTTTTTTAGGCTCTTTAGCTTTACACTATGGGCTAAACATTTCCGACGAGCATGTTGAGATGGATATATTTCTTCATTGAGTTTTGGTGGGCATTATTTAGTGATTTGTGACGTTGTATCATCATCATCACTTGCCCCCACAGAATGCTAAAAAGCAGCCCAATCATTAGAATCTCGAATGACAACAGTTTCTTAAGAGTCATATGAGTCATACCCTCGGTGAAAACTATAGATCATGCTCTAAAAATTTGAATTAACTTAGGAAAGTTGCTATATGAAACATACCCTATGCAATGCCGCAGCTATTCAATTCTGTGTCCCTTTTTGAGATCTTCTTTCATTTCTGGAGTGAAGACATTAAAAGGAATCTGAACCCCATTTGCATTTAATCTGAGGCCTAGGGGCTTCTTAAGATTGTACCCCATGTTCTTCATCATATTGCAGACCACAGGATTGTAGATGTCAAGCCTTATTCTCCCATCATTGGTGATCTTGTCGAAGGATATGAGCAGAAGCATCTTCGACTCGATAGAAAACTATCAAGTGATTGTGTTGCTTGGATGGAGGCGCAAAGAAGCAAGAACCTCCAAAATCATAAATTTGGGATGGAGTGAGCCATCGTAAAAACGGAGGATCCCAATCTGCTATAGAGTGCACAGAAGTGTCCAACTTTTCAGCATCCTCAGAATTCGACTCAGAATTTGAATCTCTGACCATTGAGATGACATGCACTAGGTGTGTCCGTATAGACCTTCCGCGTAGACCATAGAATGCCACTTTAAGAGATGAAACAATTCGAAACATCTCATCAAAGTTTTGAAACTCTAATGCCATTGTTAAGCTGCAAAGGGCTGGCCAAAAACCTATCCAACACAGATGGATCCATGCTGAATAGTGTTAAGGACTCTCACATCTTTTAGCTAAGCGAAGCCATCTATTGAAGTATCTGTAAAATAGTTCACCTTTTTGTTGTGATGTTAGCATGAGTTGACTGAAAGTAACAGGAAAATCAGGCCTCATAGGTGACATTCCCCTAGTAGGAGGCTGTACATGATTGCTTTCTTGATCAGAGTTTGAGTTATCGACCATCAAAATCACATTTGTTAAATATGAGAGATTTTGATGACTTACAGCCATTGGTTTGTCATTCTGAGCAAGCGTTATAAACATAGCTAGACTACGTGTCTTGCTTGTGTGGATAACAATGCCTATTTACTTTGTCTTAGGTGGTTTCATGGATATGACCAAAGGCTGATCTAACTGTTTGATTTCAGATTTAATCTTGATCACTAAAGGAACTTTGATATCCATAAACTTGACTACTAACTTTTTTGTGGATTGCAACTTTCTGATGGGATCAACTCTTTTGCTGAACCCTGGATGAGTTTTCCTTTTTTGCTGAAATAGTGAAAGGTTCTGCAGGATGCTCATCCACTGGAGCACTGTTTGTATTTGATTTAGACTTTATAGACCTTTACTTATACACGGTTACATCAGTGAAATAGACCTCCTTGCCTTTGAATGGCATATCATTTGCAAAAACTCGATGCACCTTACCTTCATCATTAATATATTTAAGACATTGATGGAGAGTAGAAGATACTATGGAGTAATTATGAAGCCATTGCCTCCCTAAGAGGATGTTGTAACAAGCATCTGTCTTAACCACATGCAAAGTGGCTTTTGAGGTTGGATCACCTAGCTGAAATGGAATCCAAATCTTGCCAATCCGATCCTAAACTTCCCTACTATAGCCTTGAATCAAGGTTTTTGTAGTAGATAATTTGCTTAACGAATACCAAGTTCTTGAAGAGCTGTAATTGTGATGAGATTTAGAGCAGATCCTGGGTTAACCTGAACTCTCAGAATAGGTATGTTTTTTATGTAGACTATGAAATAGAGCGACCATGTGTGCTTAATGTCGCCTAAGAGGAGATCATCTATGGCGAAGGAAATGGTGGCTTTGGAAGCGTTGTGAATAGAAAGATACTACATACACTACTTATGAGGCTTCTTAAATTTTGCTTTTAGATAGTTCTTCTTTATCTGTTGAACTTGTGCTACATGAGTTTAATTGTTTGTATTCAAAGCTTGTAGAGCTTGTATGAAGTTGTTAAGAGTCTCCTCAGACATCTGCAAAAGATTAAAAATGTGAAGTTGTGCAGGTACGTGCTTGAAGTGTTCGACAACATCATGCTGAATGGCTCTGGTGGCCTTGCATTAGCATTTACATATGGAAAAGTTACATTTACATTTATGTTATTCCCCAAACGGTTTCCATAATAAGAAGAAGAAGTAGAGGATCTATCATAGTTGACTTCATAGTTACAAGCAGAATGAGTGCCATTATTGACTATGTTGTTTCGGTCAACTTCTGGATGAGTATCCCTTCTTATTGCATTGACTTCTTCAGGCTCAGTAAAAAGTTGACTCACTTCTTCCAAGCCTGCTTCTTAATCTGTAGTGTCAGGAGCGACTTAAGATGTTTGAGGTTCATCAGTAGTAGTGCTCAGAATCAACAGAACTGGAGCCAATGTCATTTCTTCTTCTAAGTTATAGAGGTTATCCTAAACTTGGAAGACTTCTTGAGATACAGTAAGACTGCCAATGCTGAGGTTAGGATGTTATTCTTGTAACTCAAGCTCATCAGTTGAGTTAGGAACAATTAGCTGAGTGCTTAGTTCAGAATTTGCATTCAAAGAGGTTGAATTAATAGTTGGTTTAGGAAAAACATCTACCGTAGAGATTACTACATGGGAATAAGAAGGCGATGTTTGTTGTTATTGTGCTTCATCGGATTCAACCAATGGCAAAGGGTCCAGATGAACTTTTAGAGATAGTGAAAAAGGAGGAGGATCATTTGACCAACCACTTGCGCTCGATCTGTGTCTATCATAAAGAGCTACCGATAGTGTATTATGACCGTACTTAATATCGAGGGTTCCCATTTCAAGATCAAAAGTTTGTTCAAAACTCTCATCCTCGACAGAAGGGTGTTCATTAGCAAAGTAGTCATCAATCCACTGATCATCTTTGAAATCAGAATAGTCTAACTAATCCTCCTCATCATTTGAATTAGGAGGTGTGCCATCCTATAATGTCCTGTTGCAACTGGATATTGGTGGCTCTTCCTCATCCTTTAGAATTGGAATGATGAAGTCAACCAAAGTAAAATGACCTCTTACCAGTTTGGGAGATTCTTTTGAAGCTGAAGC
Source organism: Sextonia rubra (assembly GCA_037013555.1). Lineage (NCBI taxonomy): Eukaryota > Viridiplantae > Streptophyta > Magnoliopsida > Laurales > Lauraceae > Sextonia > Sextonia rubra. The sequence continues at coordinate 18,979,462 of JASUAD010000011.1, forward strand.
TTCGACCACCTTTTCATTTTTCTTTTTAGTTTGTTTTTCTTGCTTCACCAATTGATTTTGGTAGCTCTTTGAAGGTTTTTAAGTTGCCTTTAACTTTCCTTCTTTCTGCAGATGTGGGTTTGGTTTTAACTTTTTCCTAGCCTTCATCATTTGCTAGGTCTGGGTGAACCGACATTTTTTCCTTTGAAAAAGTTTTGACCAATATCAATCCTTGATCATCATGTACTGCATTGACGACTTAGAATTCAACGGTCATTGGTTTTGGTGGAGTAGACACTACTACTAGTGCGAACTGTCCAAAGGAGATCATGTTGACCGAAGTAGCATCATATTTTTGATCGAAGGTTTCACTCAATTTTTCCACATCTCATTGACTTTTTCTTTCAAAATGAGGCAGTCCTTGAAGGGATAAGACACCATCTGGTGGTATTCATAGTAATTTGGGTAATTGACGCGACCCATTTGTTTAGGCTTCTTTATTGTTGGAAGTTCAATTTTATTGTTTTCCATTAATGACAGAAAAATCACTTCAATATCCCCATTAAAAGAATATTTAGTTTTCTTCTTCTTTTTGTACTCCTCTTTCTTGGTTTGATTGGTTTTTACATTTTGAGGTTTTTGAGGAGGTTTGGAGGTTTGCACATTGAAAACCTCCTATTTGTTCTTTAGTTTTGGAGAAAAAGATGAAGATCGTTCTACTTTTTGGGAACTTGCCTTCTTCTAACTGATCTCCTTGAGGGTTAGCTCTACATCAATAGCTACTTCAACAAATCGGGTCAGAAACTTAGTTTTGTGACTAAGTATGATAGTCTTGATCTCTGATCGTAAATTGGTTCTGCATATTTCAATGGTTATCATTTGAGATGGTTGTTTCAAGCATCTGTAAGACAATGCTTTCCATCTGTTGATAAAGGACTGTGAAGTTTTGTTGTCACCTTGCCTTATACTACTAAGCTTGGCAAAGGTGACTGTTTGATCCTCTTCTTGGAAGTAAAATAAAAACTTTTCTTTCGTGATAGGCCATGTCACGAAAGTGAGTTATGGTAACTGCTTATACTAATCAAAGACAACTCCTTTCAATGTGTCGACGAATAACCTTATTTTTAGTGCGTCTAACTCTGGCAGGCTTACAATGAGTGATTTGAAATGCACAATATGCTGATATGCTGACCTTCCCAAGGTATGGCTAGAAAGTCGAAAGTTTATAATCTGGTGGGAATGAAACCAGATCAAATTCCGAAGGATACTTGGGTGCGATACCCTCTTTTTCATCCTGGTCTCCATTTTTAATTTTGTCAGTATCTCTTCAACTTCTTTAAAGGTTATACGTTTTTTCAGGATTTGTATGAAGACCAAGGATTGATGAATGATTACCATTGGAAGAACATACAGCTATCACCTTGTCTGTTAGGTATTTGATTTGAGCTGTCAGCAGGTCAATTTTGGTGGCATTTTTCTTGATCATTGCTTGTTCTCTCTTATCAGCAAATAGAGAATTGACTAGAGCTTCAGCTAGACCACCTAACTTATTTGCTAAGATTTTCAACTGGGCAGTCAAGTGATAAACTTTAGCTCCTTTTTGTTCGACAACGTCACTGACGTCGTCTTCTTGATTTTCACCAGCATCTTCCTTGATGGCATCTTTACTTCCGCTAGTATCATCATTTCCATCCTTGCTAATTCCACTCCTTTCAGCCATGAATACAGTGTACTGACGGGGGTAGGAGGATGTCAATGTAGGAGGAGTGGATTAACTATCTGTATCTAAGATAGTGATAGGATCCTCATCTGAGTCTGTTTCAACATGACCTTCAGAAGTCCTTCAAGAATGGGTATTGGAGTCAGACTCTTGTGATTAAGTCCGAGCTATGCTCTGGGTAACTCTTTGGGCAGAGCCTGGTCCAACCATGCGTGACGAGGTTAGGTCTAGATCATTTTCTTTAATCACCCATTTTTGAGTGATTGTGCACTGTGACAGCGTTTGGGTTTGATCCTTGTAGTGAACCAAAGCTTTTTTCTTTATCTGATTAGTCAATTTTGCTGCCAAGGTTTGATCTTTAATTTAGCAACCAATAGCCTGGAAATGCTGGCAACTTATTCCCAATCGATGGAATCGGAAGTGGGAGGCGAAAGGCTATCAACAGTACCTCTCTTGTTCTTTTTCTTATGTTCTTTCTTTTATTGGAGTAAATCTTTGAAACAAGCGAGATCGACGAATTATTGATGACCAATCACTTAACTTTCTTTTTGTCTTTAACGCCATGTAATAAACACTAGGATGAAGAAGACGGGGCTGATGCTACAATGATAAAGGGTAGACTCCTCCTGCCAAACCTTCGTCCCTCTTTCTAAGTTAGAGGGTAGAAGGTATTATCTTCAAGTGAAACCAAGAGTTTGTTTTCAGCCTTGCTAGATTTTGAAATGCGTGGTTGCAGTGACCTCGTACTGTATCTAGGAAAGAAAGCATGTTTTTTAGCCTTTTTACGAGTTAAAAGTTGCCAAAGGTCCTCTTGTACTTGCTTGTTAATGACCCGCTGTTTGGGCTAAGTAAATGATGATTTTGAGCCTTAAGCAGCCACTGGATGTGACTTGCCAAGTGATATTGGCTTATGATCCGTGAACTGAACCTGCCCTACCCTCAGATGACGCTTGATGATATGAAGGATGTTGCCTCCTGACTTCAGTTTGTGTTTAGGTTCCTCCTAAACTTTGTTAAAAACCCCAAACGGAACCTTATTAAAAACCACAAACGGACTCTAGGCATATTTTGAAACCTAAGGTTTGGGAGTCTCGGTCTTCTTGATGGATTTTGGGGTCACTGATGACCCATTCAAATTAGTTGAAGTTATGGAGCTCATAGGAGTAGAGAGTCTTTGGGAGACTTAGACTTTCGACGCAGGGGTAGCAGAGTCAGTTTGAGCCCTCTTCGGTGCTCTTACAGATGACTTGTTTTGGGTCATGGAGATTTTAAAGAGCCTCTCCTTGGCTTCATCAAAAGTGCTGATTAAGGAACCCATGATATTTTTGCAAAAAAGTAAGGCCAAAGGACTATATTAGTGTCACAACCAACATGGCTACCTCTTGGGCTAGCCAGAATGGTTTATGAATGCCATCTGAACAAATATGGTTTTGAACTGAAATGGTCAGAAATAGGCATAAATCCCATCTCATTATGTTATGTTGACTATCTTAGCAATCAGAATTTCTACAGTATTTCTAACTATATAGTCAGGGTTAAAAGCATTCTAAGCTGACTAGGCCTGGCTACCAAAATTTTGGCAGCATTTCAGGGCTATTTGTGTCAGGCTTATAAATAAGAGAGGGTTGGATCTAATCAAAGGAATAGGGCCCACATGATCGAACCTGCACCACTACCACAATGATCACATGGGATCTTAGTGCATGACATTGGACAATGTGTGACTGCAATGTCATTGGTCTTATCACTGATTTGATAAAACATTTATTTGAGTCAAAGCCTTTGGATTGAATCACCACTCTTCTATTGCATAAAAGGGTGTTGATTTAGTTCGTGCACATTGAGGTGCAAAGTTCCTTCAATTAAAGGACAAAAGTATGCATTTTAAGTGCCTAATGCCTTTATTTGAACGATAAAAGGATGCACTTTGAGGTGCAAAGTTCCTTCATTTAAGCTTCCAAACCCATCATAGACATCAAGATCTTACGTGGGTGCCTTCAAAATTCAAACAAGTCAATTTGGAAGCAAAACAAGTAAGTGACAATAGCCTATGATCACTGCCTATTTTACATTGTCTCCCGCAGTCACAATACTTTTTACATAGTCTCCTGCGGCCACAGTCATTTTACACAGCATCCCGCGGCCACAAGCTATTTTACACAACATCCTGCGGCCACTAGCTAACAGCAGCACATTTCCACACTTTTTTCAGTACTTTCCATGCATTCTAGCCCATTTTCATGTCTTTTGGCCAAATTTGATTACAAATTAGAGTGAAAATGTATTTTCCCACAGACGGCACCAATCTTCTGATTGCACTCGAAACATAATGTGAAATGCAACGAATTCGAGTCTAACATTCACACACTTCAAGTGTTAAGAAGAATGAGAAATAACTATAGTTCATTATTATTTTCCCTCTGCTTAAATGCTCTGACCCCCAGGATGTAGGTTGTTTAAAAGTTTTAATAAATTGGCAACCCCTCTCTCTAGTCTCAGATGTAATCCAAACTCAGAAAGTATAAGAAAATACATGAAAAATGAGAAAAAATGTAAAAAAGAGAGTGTAGGGAGATAGTGACCGTGGGCCACGGTCACTAGCAATGACCATGGCTCACAGCTACTGACAGACAGTAGCTGAAAAGCCACTATTTGCTTCTGTTTTTTCTCTATTTCGCTTCTGTGACTTCTTCATATTGTTGAAACTTGCTTCCTTCGATTATTGGAGTGTTGAATGACCACTAAAAATGCTTGATTTGATCGTGGAATCAACCTAAACCTTTGATAATAATCATCCTGTGGTTACAGACTGTTTTTGTAAAAATAAAAAAAAGGTGCTTAAACAAGCGAAAATGGAATAAAGTTATGTCATTTTGAACCTATAATTTTCAAGGAATAGAATGAAAGCTTGTTCATAACTTTCGGGATGGCCTGAAACCCTTCCCAAGTGAGAAAATCAAAGGAAGAAGACTTCAGTCAAATGGCCTTTGCATTTGTTTTTTCTAAGTGAGATGCATGCTTCTTCTTCTTTTTTAAACTGTTTCTCACCTTCAGTTAGTGAGAAAGGAGAAGAAAAAGTAGGCTTGAAGTACTGGAAGTGCTTTGGACGTCTTATGGATGCTTGGAACTAGGCTTGTAACTTGTTGAAATTGATTGATTACTTGGAACTTGCTTTGAATCTTTATTCAACCCTTTTTTTAGAGTACAAGTGTACCTTTTATAGGATTCAGAGGAAGGTGGGATAGTTCCCAAATGTTGTAAGGGAGTTAAACTTTGAAATAAATTGAAAAAACTCCCAAAAACCGTTTGGGACCAAGTCATAGGTGTCTATGATAGCGGGCCGCAGTCACTGACAAGGCTCAGTTTTGGATTTTTGCACATGTGACCCATTTTCACCTGTTTAGGGCCCGAACATGTCCAATCTTCACGAAACTTGATTGATGTTTTTTGACATTATTTTGAGTATATTATAAAAATTTCAGCCCCTTTTGACCTTTTGAAGTTGGTCAACTCTCTCATTGACTTTTCATAAAAATGGACCCTTATTTCAGCTGTTTGAGGCTCAAATTACCTTGGTTGGTTTGAAACTTGAGGGACTGCTGTCAAGGGTATCTTGGAGTGTCCACCTAAATTTTATGCAGTTTGGATTTGTGGAAGTAGGATTTTAAACAGCAACCCACTTGTTGCATGTTCTAAGTCACTATTCACCTTACACTACAAGCAATTAGCTTGTTTTTAACCGAATGAAGTTCAATTAACTTGAAACTTTGGAGAATTAAATTTGAACATATTTTAAACCTCTATGTTGAATTTCATCAGATTTGGCCTCTTAAAAATAGGATTTTGGTCAGCAATCCCCCATGACTTGGAAGTCACAGACTCTTAACTGACATGTCGTTGAAGTAGGCTCAAACGAAGTTCTTCTAACTTGAAAACTTGCAGAATATCTTTTGAGAATGACTGAAGCTTTGTATCCAAATTTCATCAATTTTAGGCATCAGGAAGCAAGACTTTGGTCAGTGATCCCGTCCATGCCTTAGGGGTCACGGACCCAAAGTTGACATGTTTGTTAAATTTGGGTTAAATGATGTCCATTTGACATGAAATTTTGCAGAGCCTCCCTTAAGCATAATTTGAGGTTACTCTAGGGGTTTCAGCTGATTTGATCTTCATGAGGTATCACTTTGCACAGTGACCCCACAAAGCTTAATTGACTATCATTTGAGCTGAGTTTGGGTCTAAATGATGTCCAAATACTTTGAAACTTCAAAAGATAGTCTTTGAACGTATATGAAGGCATCCTTCTGAGTATCAGCTTGTTTTGACATGTAAAAGTCTTAATTTCCACAGTGACCCCAAAGAGCTGGCAGACAGTTACTGAAGCTTAGTTTGAGTTGAGATGAAGTCTAAATGCTTTGATACTTTGAAACATCATTCCTAAGCTTGCTTTAGATTACCACGAGAGTTTCAGCTACTTTAGTAACCTCAAAGCTTAAGTGTATTCAATGACCTTTAGACTTTGAGCCAATAAACTTAAATTTGAAGTTTAGTGAGTAAAGTGACCAAATGAAGTTCACTAACTCTAGAATAGGAATTGCTGCACTCTGAGCTCATCTGAATTCTTCTGAGTGGATTGCGTCAGCTCTGAACATTTGGATGCAGCACTTGACTTATCATTCCACAATCCTAAGGTTTATATACCCATGGTTTGGAATTTACTTGTGATGTCTTCACTGCAACATCTATACGTGAATTTTTATGGGTCAATAGATTATAGTGAACTTCCAATGGCCTCTATACCAATTAGATGTTAAAAATGCATTCTTGCATGGTGATTTGCAAGAAGAAGTTTACATGAAACTTCGTCCTATTTTTGTGACTAAGGATCAAAGAGATAAAGTATGTAGGCTAAAAAAGGCACTTTATGGACTAAAGCAATCTCCGAGAGCATGTTTTGATAGGTTTAGCCAAGCTATGGTAAGGTATGGATATAAGAGATGTCAATCGGACCACACATTGTTCATTAAAAGGTGTAAAGAGAATGTTACAATTCTTATTGTGTATGTTGATGATATTGTACTAACAGGTAATAAAGAGGAGGAAATTCATGGACTTAATCAATTTTTGAGAATAGAGTTTGAAATCAAAGATCTTGGTGAACTCAAATATTTTCTTAGCATAGAAGTAGCAAGGTCAAAGAATGGGATTTTCATATCTCATTGAAAGTACACTCTGTCTTTATTGGAATAAATGGGAATGCTAGGTGCTAAACTAGTTAAGACACCTATTGAACTGAATCATGGGCTATGTTCGAACAATGGAAAGTTACTAGATGATCTAACTTTACATTAGAAATTGGTTGGTAAGTTAATATCTTAACATTACACAACTGGATATTGAGTTCGTCGTAAGTGTGGTAAGTCAGTTCATGCATGTACCTTGCATAAAGCATCTTCAAGCAGCTTATCAAATATTAAAGTACTTTAAAAAGGCTCCCAAACAAGGCATAATGTATTCGAAATAGGTGAATATAGATATTGAGATCATCCCTAATGTAGATTCGGTAAGGTGTAATACAGAACAGAGATCGACCACTGGATATTGTGCATTAATTGGTGAAAATTTGGTGGAATGGAAAAGTAAAAAGCAACTTGTTCTTGCACTCTCAAGTTCTGACGTAAAATACTGTGTAATCGCTTGTGGAACATGTGAACTTTTATGGTTACAAATGTTGATGCAAGAACTAGGTTTTAAGTGCAAAAAACCTATGCTTCCTCATTGTGACAATAATTTTGTTTGCCAGATTGCTGCTAATCTAGTTTATTATGAGAAGACAAAACACATTGAAGTTGTTTGTCATTTTGTTTGAGAAAAAGTGGCTAGCAAAGAAGTAATGTAAAGACCCATACACATAGGGAATCAATTAGCTAACTTCATCACAAAAGTAGTTACAAGAAAATAACTTGTTAATGTGTTTTCCAAGTTAGGATTGTAGATATCTACTCACCAGCTTGAGGAGGAAGCTAGAGAAATAAAGAAATAAGTTACAGCTTTTATATATAGGGCTTCTATGTATTTACAAAATACTACAAGGACCATTATGTAAAGTTGTATTTATCTTAATATGAAATAAGGGGGTTCAATGGTGTCTAACCTATGTAACCATACAACTGTTTCTTCTTCTTTTTCCTCTTCTTTCCTCTTTTGTTCTCTTCTATTCTCTTACTCTTTTCCATATAACCTTAACATATTGAATTGATCTCCATTGATTTAAAGTTTAAGAAGACAATTGTCCCACCACTGATTATACTGTACGAGTATTTGAACAAGTCATCTGATATACCCATAATATTTTAATTGGATGATTTATACATGTTTAACTTTTCCAGAACACCACCATCTTTAGTATATGAAAAAAATCTCAACATTAACTGTAATTTATCGAATTCATTCCCAAAAATGGGTAGAATAATTCAATAAAGACATTGAAAAGCACTATAAGACTGAATCTTCTTCCTATTCAATTAAGATGATTCAGTTTCCATCACTATCAATGACAGGGACAACTAAGGACAATTACTCCAAGCTTTAATTCAAATCTAATTCAGATTCCTCATGGTATTTGTTGGTGGAAGCCCTTACAAAAGTTCAAGTTGTCAAGCTTACCTTAGCTTTAGAAAGAGGGGCTTTTCAGTTTACCATCACTCTTATATGTACTTCATAATTTATGAGACAAGGATGAAGGTTCTCTCTTTCACCCTTTGATAAAATAGACACTATACTTTTATTGTCTTTTCTTACAATTAGCAATCTAATTAGCAATGTGGAACCATGTCAACCACTCATCTAGCTGTTGGAAGATGGCTTTAATACCCACTTAGTTACAACTTCTAATCACAATTTACACTAATACAAATTATAAGGAGAACAAAAAGAATACAGTTAATAAATTTTACACTATTATAATGCTTACAAACTACACCTACAAATACAACACTACAAGGCTTACTAGCCACACACAAATTACACAATGATAACTTAGCTCTCACACCTCTTACAAGAGGAGACACATTGTACTTTCACTGAAAGCACACACTCCCTTGAAAGGACCACTATACTTTACTAGTCTTCATTACACACTTTACTCTTGTATTTGTGTGTATTCTCAACTGACTTCACTTGTGTGTGCACTTCATACTTGTGCTCAACTCACTTGTGCTTGTGTTTGTTATGCCCAAATGAGTCATAGCTCCTCGATTGATAGATTAATGGAGCTATGGTTGGTGGAGAAGTGTGGTGCCCAAGTGGGATGGCCCATTGCATCTCCATTCACAAAGTCAGTTTTTGGATGCATCCCTTAAAGGCAGTATTGTGGGGTGGTTTTTGTGGAGTTTTCTAAAGAACTGAGAGAGTAATGGAGACAATAAGTCATGTAGTCAGTGTTTGACTAACAGTACTCCGCCTCAAACACCGATTGCATTCTTCTCAAACCAAAATTATCTTCATGCCTAGTTTTGCTCTCAGTCTTGTTAATGTGTCTATTGGCAAAGCCTTAGTAAATATGTCTACCACTTGTTCTATAGTACTACAGTACCCTAGCTTTACTGTTTTTTGCTTTAGATGATCTCTTATGAAGTGGAATCCAATATTAGTGTGCTTACTCCTTCCAACCTGTATTAGATTCTTGGAGAGTTTGATCGAAAACTTGTTATTCACATATATATATATATATATTTGTGGATTCACCTTATGGATGATGGAATTGATCAAGGACATTTCTCAACTATATTGCTTTGTAGACTACTGCTGATGCTGTTACATACTCAGCCTCATATGTAGATGAGGCTACAATACTTTGCTTGTTAGATGCCCATGTGAAAGTTGTTGTTCCAATATATAACAGATATCCTATAGTGCTCTTTCTTTCATCTTACCACCTCCCCAATTACTATCCGATTATCCATATAATTTTGCTTTATTACCGTAGCCATAAAAAAGACTCATATCTATAGTACCTTTGATTTACCTTAGGATTCTTTTGGTTGCATCCCAATGAGACTCTTTTGGTCTTTCCATATATTGGCTTAAAAGTCCGACACTACAGACAATATCTGGCCTTGTGATTGTAAGATACCATAGGCTTCAAATCAAGCTTTTGAATAGTGTCGGATTGATGTCTTTTCCTCTTCCATTTTTTGTCAGTCTCAAGCCCATTGCTGCAGAAGTCCTCATAGCATCATAGTTGCTCATCCTAAATATCTCAAAGAGTCCTTTTGCATTTTTTTTATGAGATGAGAATGCCATCCGGCTATTGCCTGACTTCTATATCCAAGAACAATAACATTAGTCCATAGCCAATCATCTCAAACTCCTTGAACATAGCATGCTTGAATTCTTCTAACATTTGTGGACTGTTCATGTTCATGATGAACAGTAGATCATCGATACAGAGGCATGTTATGGGCATTTTTCTATGAGCATTTCTCCATGAGCATTTCTCTTTATATAGATTGTATGCTCATATGGGCATTTGGAGAAGCCATTATCTTGTAAATAACAATCTATGCAAACATTCCATGCTCGTGGGGCCTGCTTTAGCCCATATAAAGATTTCTTTACGCTATATACTTTTTGCTCCTTCCCTTTTGCTGTAAAGTCTTCAGGCTGTTCTACATATACTTCTTCATCAAGCATGCCATTTAAGATGAGGATTTAACATCTAGTTGATAGATTTTCCAACTATGATGCGCTACTAAAGAGATTAGCATTCTTACCGTGTCAAGTCGAGCGACAGGAGCAAAGACTTCTTCATAATCCATGCCATACTATTGTTTATAGCCTTTAGCTACGAGCCGCACCTTGTATCGATCAATTTCTCTATCGGCTATGCGCTTGATTTTTGTACACTCACTTGACCGCAATAGCTTTTTGGCCTGGAAGGAGTGTAGTAAGCTCCCATGTGTCATTCTTCTCGATGGCATGAATCTTTTCTTCCATGGCTATTCCCTAATGATCTTCTTTAACTGCTTCTTCGAAGTCAAGATGCTCATTGTCAGCATAGAGACAAAAGAGGTTTTTCTCTTTAGTTTCTTCATAGATATCTCTGAGATTTCTCATTTTGACTAGAGTTATGGATGAGGAAGCGCTTCGAGAAGATGAACTACTTAAGGATGATGATTCCTAGCTTCCTGCCCTTCTGGACTTCTTCGAGTTGATGATGTTGCACATAGAGGTGTTGCAGCATTTTGTTGCGAGTCTTTAGGGATTTGAAGGTGTGTATCTTGCTCCTCCATTTCAAGAGGCATGTTTTGGACTGTGCCTTCTTTATTCTATTTCCAGGCTTCTTATTCGCTAAAGACTACATCTGTACTTACCACCACCTTTTTAGTAAGTGGATTATGGAGTTTGTAAGCTTTAGACTTTCACTATATCTTAAAATGATGCACTTTTCTCCACGATCATCAAGCTTCTTCCTCTTAGCCTCTGGCACTTGGGCATATGCAGCACACCAAAAGATTCTTAAGTGTGCCAACTCAGTTTATGGCCGCTCCACGCTTCTTGTGGTGTCTTGTTTCTAACACTTTTTGTAGAGCATCGATAAAGCAGATAAGTAGTACACGCAGCTGCTACTACCCAATATTCTTTTGGCAAACCTTTTTCTTTAAGCAAAGTCCTCGACATGTCAAGGATGGTGCTATTTTCCTTTTTCCTATACCATTCTGTTGCGGTATGTAAGCAGTTGTAAACTGTTGTCTAATGCCATGTTGTCTATAATATTCTTGAAATTCTTTTGAAATGTGTTCTCCACCTCTGTCAGATCTGAGTGCTTTAATTTTACAACAATTTTCTAATTCAACACGAGCTTTAAAATTCTTAAAGGTTGTGAAGGCAACAGATTTTTCTTTGATAAAGAATACCCAAAGCTTTTCACTATAGTCATCAATGAAAGTGATGAAGTATCTGTTGCCTCCAAAAGAAAAAGTCTCCAATAGTCCACAAATGTCTGTGTGAACCAATTGTAACAGTGCCTTAGCTCTCCATGATTTTCCTATTGGAAATGAGTTTCTTTATTACTTGTCAAGTGTGCAAGCCTCACACACATGCTTGGGCTTTTCAATGGTTGGCAAGCCATGCACTATATTTGCAATGGATAATGACCTAAGCCCGTTAAATTGGAGATGCTTATATTGTAACGACCCAGTCCCAAAGTACATTTGAATGAAAGAATATAAGTAATAATCTATTCTAAACTATCAAGGCACCTTTTGGGGACAAAACCGTGAGGACTTCCATAAAAACTATAAAGTTAAGTGTGCTCGAGTCATGGCAATTTCAGGATGGGTGACCTCCTGAGAAGTCCAAAGCGGACAAAGCGAATTGTTACAGATGGTATCAGAGAAGGGGATGGCTCTCCTCTGAGTGGTGGGAGAGGATTGCTCGAATCCTACCTCCCTCTCGAATCCTGCCCTCCACAACTAGGGGGGGGGGACGAAGTCCCACATCACTGATGAGGCCGTCTTCGGTCTGACATTGTTCGAGATATGTGGATATGGGGACATATCCGACGGAAGCTGGTGGGCCTGTAACGACCCAGTCCCAAAGTACATTTGAATGAAAGAATATAAGTAATAATCTGTTCTAAACTATCGAGCGCCTTTTGGGGACAAAACCGTGAGGACTTCCATAAAAACTATAAAGTTAAGCATGCTCGAGTTAGAGCAATTTCAGGATAGGTGACCTCCTGAGAAGTCCAAAGCGGATAATATCTCGATGGTGCGGAGCGGATTGTTACATATATCGAAGATGCCACTTCCATGATTCATTGTTTATAAGTCCATGGAAGCACTTTTTTAGCTTTGTGTTGAGATGGAGTGGGAACATGCAATTCTTCGCCATTTGGACTCTATCTATATGCCTTCTATGTATATTTCTTAATGAAAGAGAGATTCTCCATGTGTATTACATACCCCTTTTGTAGGAGTTACCTAATATTGAGGATGTTACTTTTCATATTAGTCACATAATACACATTAAAGATGAATGCAGGCACTCTATCCTTTTAATAAATTTTTATTTTTCCCTTGCCTTGTGCAGAAAGCTTTGATAAGTCTCCCAGGTTGACTTTTCCACTAACATCTTTAGAAAGCTTTTCAAAGAGCTCTTTCCTCTCGTACATGTGGTTGCTCGCTCCTGAGTCTAGGTACTACACGTTCTCTTGGTCATATCATTCTTCTTGTGTTAGAAGAACTGCGGAGACTGCTTTTTCTTGATCACTTACTTCAGTAAAGTTGGACTACTCCTCCTAATTTGTAGGTTTGCTCTAAGAATCGCAGGCATAGGGTTCCAACTTGTTGCAGTGGTAGCTTGGACGCTTTTTGAATTACCATGACCGTGTGAGAATCTTCCTCGGCCACCTCCTTTTCCACAATTAGTAATCCTCCTTGATTGATTTTGTCCTTGGATGTGAGGAGTTGCTCCCCCTTTACCTTTCTGCCATTATCGTGTGAGCTACCGCTCCTTTTCTAATTTCTGCGATTGGGCTTTTGCTCACTCAAAGTCAATTTTAACTCTAATACTTGTTCCAAGACTATGCCCCTTTTTCCAATTTCTGCGATTAGGCTTTTGCTCACTTAGAGTCAATTTTAACTCTAATGCTTGTTCCAAGACTATAGAGTTACATTTCTTTTGCATATGTTACTCATCGACTCGGAGTGATCCCATTAATTCTTTTATTGGAGAGAGTTTTTAAATCTTTTGACTCCTCAAACACATGTTCAAACTTGGTTGTGAGGGATTGTAAGGCTTTTTCTACAACTTTAATATCTGCTATCTTTTTTCCATTTCTCTTTAATTGATTAACTATGACTAACAATCAGGAAAAATAGTGAGAGATACTCTCACCTTCTTTCATGTGAGCAGCTTCGAACTTTACCTGGAGAGTTTGCAGACAAACTCTCTTAACCTGATCAACTCCTTAGAAGACAATGCTGATAGTCTCCCACGACTTCTTACTTGATGTCACATATGAGATCTTTTAGAATGTCGATTTAATTATCTACCCCTTGATAGAGAAAGAACAAAGCCTTCTTGTCTTTCTTCCTTTGATCCTTGAGTGAGGCCTTCTACTCTATGCTGTAGGCAGCTTCTTACTTCGCAGTGGGTTCCACATATCCATTGGTGATGATCTCCCATGGATCCTGTGATCCAAAGAGTGCCTTTATCTAGATACTCTAGTTCTCATAGTTCTCCGTTGTCAGCTATGGAATCTATAGTTGAACCAAGCTTGAGGCCATCTCTACTTATAAGTGGAACTTGGCTTTGATACCACTTTGTTGAAAGATGGTTCTAATACCCACTTATTTACAACTTCTAATTACAATTTACACTAATAAAAATTAAAAGGAGAAAAAGAAGAACACAGTTTATAAATTTTACACTATTAGAATGCTTACAAGCTACACTCACAAAAACACCACTATAAGGCTTACTAGCTACATACACATTACACAATGACAACTTAGCTCTCACACCTCTTATAAAAAGAGACACACTACACTTTCACTCAAAGCACACACTCTCTTGAAAGGACCCCCACTCATTATACGTCACTAGTCTTCACTACACACTTCACTCTTGTGTTTGTATATATTCTCATTTGACTTCACTTGTGTGTGCACTTCATACTTGTGCTCAACTCACACGTGCTTGTGTTTGTTATGCCTAAATGACCTATAGCTCCTCTATTTATAGATGAGTGGACCTATGGTTGGTGGAAGAGTGTGGTGCCCAAGTGGGACACATGGCCCATTGCATCTCCCATTCACAAAGTCGGTTTCTGGATGCATCCCTTGGAGGCGGCAATGTGCGGCAGTTTCTGTGGAGTTTTCCAGAGAATGGAGTCTTGGAGACAGTAAGTCATGTAGTCAGTGTTTGACTGACGCTAGCTTTTGCGCTTATCTCACATTGCATCAAAAGGAATCATCTCTCTTTCCTGCAAACTAATCATCTCTCTTTCCTGAAAACTATCTCCAAGAATATTAGTCGAACATTGCTTTCTTGTGGAATGCTTTTACAAATGGTTGCAACAAAAGGAATTGCCAAATCTCTATTGTCCTCTTCTTGTCTTGCATGCATGCCATTTGGAAATCAAGAAATTTTTTGGTGCATAGCAAAGTCAGGCCCTCTGTAGAGCATACTCTACTCTACAGGAAGGAGGAAGCTACTACCTTATACAGGAGATTGTTTAGTCCTATGTGCAGCACTTTTTCGTGTAGCCTGATGAGAACTCTTCTGTAATGGTCTCTTTCTTTTGGGGTGGCTTTCTTTGTCTTCTCTGGTTTTCTATGTTTGTATGGTTTTCCTTGTCCTTTGTCTTGGCCTGATAATTCTTGTGGGTTGTCTTTTGTATTCTTTTGGAAGGCTTCCTTTTCTTTTAGCCCTTTGTTTTAATGATATAGTTTGCATTTTAGCAAAACAAAAAAAAAAAAAAAAGGGAAAACATGCTCACTATCTTCATCCCAAGCATGATAACTGTCAAACCCATCTCAGTTTCGGCATACAGTCTTCTACTTGCAAAAGAACAAAGTGTGATATTGAGTGACAATGAAAACTTTCCTGTAAGCATCTGCTAATTAAAATTTCCTTCTGGGTTACTGGGTTTGTCAACGACTTACAGGAGGCCTCAACAGAAAAACTGTATGCTTTTCATAGAATCTATGCAATTCACATGCAATATTTATTATGGCGAAAGGGTTACATTCTTCTTCGGAATATCTCAAGAATCCATATAGTAAAGGAGAAAAAAACACTTACTTGAGAGTTGAGCTCTGTGGAAGATCCACTGTTTGGGCTGTCTGAAGATACCTTCTTGTACCTCTCAATTGTTGCCTTTACACTATATCCATACAAACCACCACATCACTCGGAATCAGATCTTTACCATTCCATAGAAAAGTAATTCGCATGGAACTAAAACACAAAGCCTCTCAAAAGTTCACATTTCTAGTTGGAAAGAAAAATTTATTCCATGCATTACTGAAAAATTTATTCCATGCATTACTGAACTTGATTTTCAACAAGTTTGATGCCTGGATTTACAACCGAATCAGTCCCTTCAATAAAAAGAAGATTATGAGACGTCTCTTTTAGTTTCATTTTGTCTCTTGTTTGTATAGCTGGCCTGGTTTGTAAGCTTGGGCTTGGTATTTTCTTTTTGTAAGCTTCTATTCTTTTGGACCCTTGCCACTATGTCAGACAGCTGCGGGTCTCCATATGCCTCGGGCATAGTTGGTTGCCTTACCTGGTCTTGACTAGGGGTTTGGGAGGCCTCTTTTGTACAGCGGATTCTTCCACATATGAAGCTTTTATTTTATTCTAATCTTCCAAAAGAAAAACAAACATATATTACCAAAAATCAGAGATTCACCATTGTTATGAAAGGCCATCACATGAACCTTGTTTTTAAATATTCAGAGGCTCTTAACTCAAGATTCAAGGAAATCTTAAGGAATACCGACCATTTAGATTACTGGGCTTTGGCATCAAAACCTCCAGGACAATCACGGAGATTGAATCAAGTATTGGGCAAGTCAATTTACTTTTGTGTAGGCTTCAGATGGTCTACAAGTTATTAATCCTGTTCGAGTTTACTTTATACAATCCAAGGTCTAGGATGGACACCCAATTATAGAACCAGGAAGAAGATGGATTAGATCTCATTGAACTTACTATTAGGCTGGTTTGCCCTCCTTGAATTGCTCTCCATTTCTATGATGGATATGCGCGCCTTGAATTTACTATTACTCTACTTTTCCCTCTCTCTCTCTCTCTCTCTCTCTCTCTCTCTCTTTCATATGTCCCTCCTATTTTCTCGTTGCTAGAGTCTGATATTATTCCAATTCAAGTTGACTTTCTCTAAAGTTTTACAAAGGCTTTAGCGAGCTTCATTTGATATTGACATCGAATTGACGAGCATGGCTGAAGCTACAATCAAACACCACCAGATGCAAATATCTAAGTAGACAAGCAATTACAGAAAGAAACACTGCAATATTTATGTGTTTCAGTAGTGACCCTGCATCCATTGTGCAAAAAAGAGTATTTTTTACAATTTAATTTCTCAACCTGTTTTTTTTTTCCCTGTAAGAGTTTCACTCTCATTTTACTCCACTCATATTAGAATTGATTTCCCTAACCCCAAGAAACCCTCGTATCAAATACAATAAAATTAAAACCTAGAGTCCTAAATGGCCCAAGAGTCTAATCATCACCGAATACAATAAAATTTTTTTTTTTTTTTGATAGAAGAATACAAGTAATTAACAACAAATATTTTTCACAATTCTTTCTTATAATGTTTTACAACTTGATGTAGGAAGAAAAAGGCCATGCAACTTTCATTGTCATGTGGGCTCTTATGTGGCAACATTGGAAGACCAAGTGGTAAAATTAGATATCTAAGGATTTAGCCCAATGGCAATTAATGTGATTTCGAATAGTAGTTGGCATTATTTTGAATTTATTGGAACTCCTAATATTTATTTTGCCTAGTAAGTAGTTCTAAGTAAGTAATTTTTTTTATTTTGGGAGTGTTAGTTGGCTGTCTAATAAGCTTTGGCCTTAATTAAGCCCAATTAACATGTTTTACTATTTTTATTTATTATCTTTGGAATTAAGTATGTATTCACGGAGGAAGAATGCTATATAACTTTTAAGAGTCTTATGGTTGGGGCAGATTATGGTGATTTTATTTTGATCAATATCAATTTAATAGGAGCGTGGCTCCTTTGTTTTACCTCCTTTTTTCTTATTGTAATTTTGTTCTTCTTTTTATCTCCATATTATTTTCCCTCGTCACAACTTCATAAAAAAAATAAATAAATAGGATGCTTGCTTGTCAACTTGGTAAGAGTCGTTACTTCCCATCTCATTTATGGATTTCTGTTTTAGCATATGCACAACATATTATTTATGCAGAGTTTAAGATAGCCTTGGTTATTAGAAATTTTGAAGTCATGACTAGAAGCAATTCATTTTGGGCTATTGGATTATGATCAATCATTTTTTCTTTAGTAGATGTAGAACTCTTGTATCTACTTATAATTGCTATATGCTTCATTGTGAATAGCAACCACATGCTCCGCAGATTTTTTTACAAGGTATCGACTTTCTTTTTCTGCAAGATTTATAAATTAATAAAATAATGAAACAAGAGCAAAGTACGGTAAGACATGTTAAGATTTTACCTTCTAAGAAAAATTATAACAAGATGTGATTTGGCTGTCCCTAGCGTGATCCATGATGAATCTAAGTTATAGATCATGGCATTTAGTACATATTCTTTAAACTAACATGCGAACATAAAGCCGTTAATGTGCTTGAGCCAGACATGGAGTCATTAGTCCGTGCTCCAATTCCACTATAATAAATTCATTTATAAGAAGAATGAAAGGTACAAACCGCATTTAATGCCAACCGGCTAATGCATCACAACTAAGGTATCTTCCATTCCAAAGGGCCAATGAGGCATCAATCTCCCAGTAACTTTTGTAATTTGTGTTAGGAACTTGCGTAATTTGTATTAGAATGTGGTTTAAGTGTAAATTTTAGAAAGAAAAATGCTGGATAAATACCAATTTTATCTCTCTTAACATAAGAAAAAAAAATTTTAACTTAAAATCCCTAAAATGCCCCCCACACATCTCTCTCCTTCCCTCCCTCCTCTCTACTCCCCTTTCACTCCGGCCACCCTCCGGCCGGCGACAAGCTTCTACCGGAGGGAGGGGGTTCTCGCTTTCTCTCTCTTGCTTCCTCTTTCTCTCCATATTCCTCTTCCTATTCATCTTCTTCTTCTCTTCCTCATCCTCCCCCTCCTTCTCTCCTCTCCCTCCTTTGTCTCCTCTTCCGTCCTCATCCTCTCCCTTTTCCTCTCCTTCTCTCATCTCAGAGCGAAGGAGAGGAAAAAGGATAGGAAGAGGGAGGAGAGGAAGAAGAAGAGGGAGGAGAGAAAAAGGACAAGGAAGTGGGAGGTGAAGGAGAGGAAGAGGAATAGGGAGAGGAAGAGAGAGAGAGAGAGAGAGACGGAGAGAGAGCTCCCATCCCATCGATCGGAGCTTGTTGCGGACCGGAGGGAAAGGGAATCAGAGAGGAGGGAGGGAGGGCAACTGATGTGTGGGGGGTATTTTGGAGATTTTATTTTTTTTTAAATTTTTTTCTCTTATATGAAGAGATATTTTTTTTTTTTGTTCAAATAGTAGCTCTCTTTTAGAAAAGAAGCAAATTATAGAAACTAGAAAGACGCATCAATAGATAAAACTTTACTTCAAATATCAAAAAGCATGAAAAGAAATATTCAACAGTTGAAACATAGAGGGTGAAGAAGGACAATGAAGGCTAGTGCTAAATACCTTTTGCAAAATTATTATCCTTGCTCCCACAGTTAACAAAAATAAAATTTTTTAGAAATAGGAAAATGACAAGAACAAGAATAAAGTTGTAACAGGAACTTTCATTAAACAAAGAGGATTTTATGATAAAAAACGCTTAGATGCTTTGAAAACCAAAAGAGCCTCAAATTTTAACATAGACCATTGTAGTCCTATGCCCTAGTTTTTTCTTTCTTTTTTTTTTTTTTTCAACAATTTCATCCTACGCAGCTATCTCGCCACTGGCCTAAAAAGTCAGGAAACCCTTTTTCCCTCTTCTTCCCATTCTTTCAATGGCCCATCATAGATTTCTTCTTTTTCTTCTCACCATGTACTCTGCCCAATTTTTTAGCTGAACCTCAATACTAGCTTCGTTCTTGGATCGGAACAAGGTGGCCTAAATTTTGCTCTGGTCAGAGGAGGTTTGGCCATAGAGAAAGAGACCAATGGCACCGGTGAAGATGATGGTTGCAAGGAGGGCGGCAAAGGAGGCAGCGAGGATAAGCATCCACTTACGGGTGTGGTGGTGATTGGCCTTGACTACGTTTGAGTTGGGCAGGTCAAGTTCCTGGTAGTCTTTAATTTCGATGGAGTCAATGGTGGCAGAAGATGGCATGATGGAATAGTGGTTTTCTGGCATCATTGGAGAGTGGTTTTTGGGGAGTTCAGGTGGTGGTTTTTGTGTGAGGGTTGTTCATTTTCCCATGCAAGGCAAAGAGACATCAAACATGTCTTCTGTTTTCCTTCCTTTTTTTTCCCCCTCTTTTTTCTTCTTTTGGAGGGAGTGAAGGAAACGGGGAGAGAAAGAGATAGATAGAGAGAGAAAGGGTTCTTTGAGGGAGCTTTTGTTAGTTGTTTTGGGTATTCAGTTATTCTTTATTTGGAAATGACACATTCCTCATTGAAAGGCTTTTACCTGAATCCGACCATGAAAGGTTGTTGAATTTGTTGATTGTAGCAAGACAATTGAATGTGAGGCCCTTCGACCTAATTTCAAGTCAAGACAAAGTGCTTTTGGGTGAGTTGGCGGAATGCATCGGCCCTTCAATGTGATCAATCAACCTTGTTGATCCCTATGTTGTGTTTGAAACCATGTGATCAATCCCTAAACACTCAGTTTGGCTTCTATCTTCTTGTGTCCAAATATCTTTGCTTCATTATGCAATCACCAGAATAAAGGGATGAGGGTAGAAGGGAAGAAAGAAAAGGAAAAAAGAGGAAAAGTGGCATCACATTGGCAGAGGAACAACGATATCCCCACTCAAGGAATGTTTGGTCAATATTGAAATTTAAGGGCTTTATGGTCTTTCCCAAGTGTTTGAGGATTTTTTTGGTAAAATCCTCTTAAGCAAATTGCAATTCTTTCGGTCTAAATCACTTAATACAAAATATATATATATATTCAAACTCTATCGGAAATGTATTTGGATTGTCGGATAAAAGTCTAGATTCACAACGCTTTGACTCATTCAATCTTTCCTTCAATATCCTTGTGATACTTGCACTATTCGATTAATTTGTGTTACACTTTGAATAAAAATAGCCCACCTATTATAATAAAATGGAATTCATTAAAAAATTAAAGTATAGATGAAATGGAAAATTCAGCACCATTCTATCTTTGTATCTTCACATACAATAAAAAATTTTGGATGGGTGATGTAGACCCAATTTGATGCAATACGACTATCTAGGGCTTAGATAACAAAAAAAAAAAAAAAAAACCAGAAATATTCCAAGAGCTACACCACTATACAATAGAGAAAATAGAAATCCAAAATTTTATGGTGAAGGAACACTGCTAAAAAAAATCACCAAACTCACCTTGGATGCCTTCTTAATCTTCTAACAGCCACACGATACAAGAGAAAGAAGAAAAAAACCCATAAAACCACTTCTTTAATTATATTATAAAAATTGTTAATATAGCATAACCTGTCATCGACCATATACTAGCATATATAACGCATAAAAACCACATAGAACCCTAGTAATCATACCATAATGGATTTCTATTCAGTTACAAGTCTTTAACAGGGTCTCTAAATAATTTTCAATACAAATGTGCTAAGAAAAAGAAAAATGTTGGAAAATTACAAAGCTAGAGTCATCTAGGACACTTCTCACACGAATTGGTTGTGGGCCCCACATCGCTTATGCCTTCATAAATCAAATTCAACAATTTTGTAGAAGAGACCTAAACGACCCTAGAGGTGTTGTCCTTCTTTGGATTGGGTCAATTTAGACACAATAATTGAAAGCCCAAAAACCCAGCATGTGAGGCACATATAACTTTTGAATTTTTTAAGGATTTGCAAAAGAGTATCTGCTCTTTTTTGGTTTTTCGAAACAATCCCAACACATATTCATAAATTGAAATATAGACTGGTTGGGTCCAAACATGGATCAATTTTTATTTATACCCTTGTGGACCTTTTGCGAAGTTCAATTTGCAACATATAGGCTTCAGCCATGATAAGAATAATATCCTCATCAATTTGTGTGTCAATGGGAATCAAAGTAAAACATTTGAAGCCATAAAGCTAGAGTAACTTTCAGAACAAACCACCTCCCCCCCTAGCCTTTTTTTTTTTGAAGTAAAGTAAAGTAAAGTAAAATACTTAAAAATTAAAAATTTTCCCCTTATTATTTCAAAAAAAAGTCCCTTTTAAAAAAAATCATCACTAAATTACAAAAACTATCTACTTTTTATTTTAAAAAAAAGTAAAAAATATTCCATTTCAAGCAATTAAAAACAAAACTTCATCATAACCCTATCATATATTATTATTTCTTGATTGAAGGTTTGCTTTACTTTTCTTTTCTCTACCCTACAAACAAACAAGCCTGGGTCTAAAAGGTCTACATTTACCTTGTTAAAAATAGAAGTACTTCAAAAGTGAAATCTAGTGAAATACAAATTCAATGATGGAGCAAAGCTTCTTGAAATGACAGCCAAAAAAGGGTATTTATAACCTGCAAAGGTTTAGACAAAGTTCTAGAGCAATTCTCCATGATTTAGAGAAGTTTAGGCTTTCTACGGGCATCAAAGCTAGAGCACAATATAGATAAGCCCTTGACACAGTCATTGTCTAATGGCCCGCAAAGTTTCCTTTTTGTGGGGCTAACTAGAGGAGGTTGTGCACATCATATAACTGCCCCTAACGATCATCTAACTTGGAAAAGAGGTGCGTCGGGTTGCCCCACACCCTGGTACAAAAAGTTCCAAAACTTCACTAGCTCAATTCTAGGGTCATCAATTTGTTGAGAATCTCAAAACTTGAGGCCCAAATTGATTTGAAAAACTTTGGAACTTAAGAAGTGACCTTACATAAGCCATTAAGCCTAATGAAGCTAATGATGGGTCAGGTGGACCATAACAAATGAATGTGTTTTCGCCCCAAATCACATCATTAAGTTTCAAGGTTTTCCCACAACCTAAAAACTTCATAACCTCAAATGGATTTAAAAGGCCCCGATATCAAATGAAATCAATCTAATAGGGTTACACAAGTTAATTGGTGAATCATAATTATTAGGTTTTGACTTCAAATTGCCCTATACCTGTGTTTTTGGGTTTTTCTGCAATGGAGGAATTCAATAACGTTTGAAATCCCTTTGAATAAAGTAAAATCTGGGGAAAACCATCTAAGAGGCTAATTACAGATAAGAAAATGATAGGTGTTAGGGCTCAACTGACCCATTTTGACCCACTTATCATATATTAGTTTTTGAGATATTCTACAACCGTTGAATTTGAAAAATCATAAAAGCTTTTGTAAAGGGACAGCATTAAGAGGAGGATCCTTTATAACCAAAATCATGGGTCAAATAGATCACAATCAGTAGGTTTTGGAAGTAAACAACTCACATATATTTCAGCTAAAGACTTTGATTTTCCTCAAAAGACAAGGCAGCTTCAGGAAGGAGTATAGGTTTCTCAATGATCTACTTAGGAAAGGCACAATAAGGCAAGACATGGAGCATATGATTTCATCCTTTAATACAGAAAATGTTAAATAAATCGATGGCAATATATCTTTCAAAATTATGCTGTTTCGAAACTTCCAAATCACAAATATGAAAAAATATATATCTATGTGTTAATAGCCAAGCTCGTTTTGGCAGTCTTGCAAGAGTTGACAAACAGAGAGAAAAATAAAACATTTGAAGTGAACGTGGAGGGCTGAACTGCTGAGAAAGGACAAGAGAAGAATAATTCCTAATTTATGTCTGCATGAGATCCACAAAGAGGACATATAGAATCTAGCTGAACTCCAATTGATTAACCCTAACTACTGTTTGGAGTCAAACTATTGAGGAGATGACAGGCAAAGCAAAAGATGGTAGGTTTTAGCATCTTGCACCCAACAAAAATGACCGTGTAGGAGTCCACCCAAATGCAAACACAAGTGGCCCCATCACAGATATCAACAAAAAACGATCCACAGTTTAATGGGGCTCCTCAAGCAAATTGTCTCTTAGGTCGAGTATTGGAAGAATTAGAGTCTAATTAGATAAGTTCGTCCTACTAAGTGATGAAGGAGCAGAAAATCTGTGGAGGAAAGCAACTATGTTATAAACCTGAGGAGGGAGACAATCAGGGATATATCGAAACTTGGCCAACATTAACAAGCTAAAACTATCATTGATGGATAACATTTGCGGGATGGAATGACTAAGCAATGGAGATTTGAGAAAACTACTTGTCATAAGAGTAAAGTCTTTTGAAATTAACCAGTGGGGATGCCAAGTACCAAAACATGAGTGTTTTTTTTTTTTTTTTGGTAGAATATGTTTTCTTCTAAACTAGTATTCCCAAAGAGAGAGACTTATTCTTATGTTTGAATCCTTCTTTCCTTAGCTTGGGAAAAAGGTTTTTTCCCACTATCTTTCATGGCAACTTGATACTCATGAGATCATGGTGGATGGTGTTGATGAGATAGCACTAGTTTGACTAAGCTTTACGGGACCAATTCAAAAGATCGAGAACTCAAATAGGAAAATCCATCCACGACGGGCCAACCTACTAAGGACCCAAATTCAATGGGAGTGGCACACAGCCCATCCCTACTCTTTATTTCTTCCTATTTTCTTTCTTTCTAAGATTTCCACCTTGTTGGTAATTGACCCATTTTGTGAAGTTCAGATGCTCTCCTCAGTAGGATCTGCTTTCTTGTAATTTAGGGGGCCGCTGTTTGCACTCCTTCCCTCCTTTCACTACTTGCATTTAAGCAAAAACAAATCGCCTTGTTAATTCTTTCTTTCCATTCTGCTTTCTTATCCTCCACTTCCTTTATTCCCTTTTTACCCTCTGAAATCTATATTTTTTCTAAATTCCCTTATTCCTAAGTAGTAGAGATTGATAAAGATCAAGTCATGCCTCAACAATCAATGGCTAAGACTTCTTAGTAAAAAGGGTGAGCCTTTTTCAAATTCAAAGGGGGTTTTCAATAAATTTCTTTTCTTGTAGCTCCTTTTTGGGCATTTCTCTTTATGATATATAAAACCATTCTTCTAGGGTTCTCACTTGGGATGAGTGGAACCTGGTTTTCATCCATCAAGATCTTTGATATCCTCATGTTATCAGAGCTGTGAGCAAATGGGATTTGTGGATGTAATCCTTGTGGCCCATCGTTACCCTTTGTGACCGAACGAAACCAAAATGAATCTTTAACCTGCAGAATCCAAATCATCTTGAAGAAGAAAGAAAAAGGTTTTTTTTTATTTTTTCAACTGACTAGCAGGCAGACCTCCTTCGTCTGGCCAGCTACCATCGGTAGCTTCTTCATCCCTTTTGTACTAGTTGCCATAGTGCAGAGAGGTTGGTATGTGAGCAATGGTTGGATTCTCAAGCCATCTACAGATTGTCTTCTATTAATATAGAATTCAAAGTGTGATTCTCATGGCCCACTAGTTAATTGCCTTCCAACAAGTGTGCCTCAACTGGATACTCCCTATCATCGATTGTTTGACATCATCCCGATTATTCTACTATTCAGGTCTTTTGTTGCAGGTGTTTTCCTTATCTTAGGGATCATGCTACTCACAATTTATGACCATGCTCTTATCCATGTGTCTTCATAGGATATAGACCTATGCATAAGCGGTATCATGGTCTCCATCTACCTACTAACGGGTTTTATCTCATGTACTGTAGTGTTGATGAGGCTGATTTTCCATATGCGGTTCCTCACAGATTGAACTCACCTGCCCAATATGAAGGAGGATTAACCTCTTTTCCTCAGTTGGATGAGAGAATCAGCCATGATGTATTTGCTGATCCATCTAACTACATTTCACAAGTCCATACTCACACATTCCTTGCTATCAGCATGTCTACCTTAAGATGATCGGTCTTCATTTGACATTGATCGGCCCAATGTAAGTGTTGCATGCGATGATGTTAAGCAAGTAGGTGCAATACCCTAATCTGCATTATCATCACAAGTGTAACCAATAGCTGGTGTGTTTGATAGTGAAGGACTACGTGGTCAGTCGGTAACTGATCTACTAGTTGTTTCTACATTGTCTCGTTCTCATGCATCTCAACATTTGATATAAACAGTAGCCTCAACAAACTCTCATCCTATGCTAATGCGTAAGAAGCTTCACCAGGATCCCTCATGTCAATCTGAACTAGCCTTACCTCACTTATCATCTGCAGATACTCTAGAGCCAAAGACATTTAAGTCTGCTATGAAAATTCCTTTTGGGTCGCTGCAATGCAAAAAGAATTACAAGCTAATTTCCATGCCAATGAAACTTGGGAACTAGTTCCTTGCACAAAAGGAACTATGGCTAAGCCGTAGTGAAATATATGGCTTAGCTATAGTTCAATTTCCAGGAGAGGCAAATATTCCCTTTTGTTCTACGGTTAACCTTACGATTAGCCATAAATACTCTTAAGCCATAAGAGGATTTATGGTAAAGACGCAAGCAATGTCTGCTAAGCCGTAAATTCTACTACGATTAAGCCATGGATGCTTGAATATGCATGTAATTATAAGAGGTCTGTAGGTGATATTTGGAGGCCTAGTCATTGAGAGACCCTTTGCTTTAACCTACCCAAAGGTAGTATGTGAAAGCCATTTAAGTATGGGCTTGGCCTCACTCGCTCAAGTACCTTATACATACAGTTACTTTAATTTACTAACAAGCATTGATTCTGATGGATTCTATTTGTTAGTAGCCCCACAGTTGACCATGGCCTACTTAAGGTTGTTCATGGTAATTAATTCTAAGTGTTTGGCTCCCGGAAGGTAGGCTCCCTTACAATAGTCTCATGACCTTCAGTTTAAATAAATAAATATAAGTCTGAGACCTGCTATGAGAAACATTAGGAGCCGACCCCTCCCCACAATTAGTTGTACTCACACATTTGGGGGCTTGCTCCGGGTAATATAAACCCGCAGATCAGAATGCCTTTATGTGGTAGGCACCAAATGTAGAATTAATGCATGATGAACGGGTGTTTGCATTAGGATGGATGGTCATGACTTATGTATATAATCGACTAGCCTCGACCTTAGGATGGTGTAGTACCTACCACGAAACTATTCAATTAAACAAGATGACTAGTATCAAATATTATCTTAAATGATTATACACTATAGGTGGTTTGTGTTGGTATCATTCATCATGCCATAAATGAACATTTGGCATATACATATATCTGTACCGACTGCAATTAGAAGTGGACCTACGCTATTGTTTTTGCATCATATCTAGCAGGTTTGCCCATATATGTACATCATATTTAGCGGATTTACCTGTGTCTGTGCTCATATCTGTGGGATTACCGATTTATGTGCATCCTATTTAGTGGGGCTACCATGTGTATTCACAATTATAATATTGTTGGCACTAACTCAGTTTTGTCATAATAACTTTGATAACTATTTAATGTGAGGACTTATACTCATTACTTGTAACTTATCTATTTGCCTGATTATGTCAGTGTGACTCTGCTACATTTGGTGTCAAAGAATCTATGCCTCAGCCAAAAGAAAGGTTAGACGAAGACGCTGGATATTCCACCAGACAGTGGGATTGTTAAGTAGTGCACCGATGACATGATTTGAGTCATCATGGTTGGCGTGAGAGTGATTTCACACTTACCCTTATTTGTTAGTTTCACTTAAAGTTTATATTTTTAGTGTTTCATATTTATTTTTCCATGGATGTTTGGCCTAGAGTTTAGGTAATAAACTATTTATATTCTGCACCGGAATAATTATGTAGGAAACTATTGGTGATTTGACTATGTTCTTATTTGTTGATATTGGTATTTATGTTGGATTGTTTATATCAACTATGTAAGAAATGTAGCGTTGATTGCTCATGTGTATATGGCGACTGATCATCATACATAACCGCATGTAGGACTTCGATTCATCTAGAATTGAAGTCCGTGGAACATTTTCTAAGAAAAGTTTAATTGGCCCTAATTCTCACACCCTTAAACTAAACTTGGATACAGCCCAATTTTGAGGGTGTGACATATAGCAGCCATAGAAATGGGCATTTTAGTGATAGAAGTACCATACTATATCTTTGGCAAAATGTCCTGATTTAATTATTCTGACATGTGGTCTGTGATGAGGCCCAATAGCTAGGGCCAAAGAGAGCTCGTGGATGAGTCATTTATCACAAATTGATTCAAGAGAACTTTCTTACCCATTAATCAAGGCATAAGAAATGAGAATGAAAAAAGAAAAAAAAAAGAAAGAATCAAGGAATAGCTCGCTTTTATCACTTCTTTGGAATGCTTTGATGCCCAACGAAGGTAATCTTCATGGGCGTTTGTCGTACAGCTACTGATCAATTTTGTAAAGCCTACAAACAAGGAATTAATAGGATACTTTAAACCCTTTGGGGTTTTCTCTCACATGCTCATGCTGACGCATGGGATTTTTCATGTGGATGACTTCCATTTGATTTTGTGAGGTCTGTTTGTGATTGATCAAGCCATTCACATCATACACCTCGCAATTCATATTTCACTTTACCTGGAGGAACTTACACCACCGGACTTATCAATGTTTGAAAAGGCAAGTTAAATATTAAGTATCATTTTTATACACAAAGATCAATCTGTCAGTATGTACATTAATTTGACTCTCATGAGATTTGATCCGCTATCCATTCATTTTGAAGCATGTAATGTGAAAAAAAAAAAAAAAGTACTCCTGGCCTTTTCCTTTCCAACTTCTGGCCACTGGGCCAGTTAGCAAAAAAAAAAAAAAAAAAGAAAAAGAATATCATGTAATGTCAAAGGCTTTAATAAATAAGGAATGAGCCCTCTATAGGTTACATAAAGGTCAGCATGTAATGTGGAAAAAAAATAACTCCTAACCTTTTACTTTCCAACTCTTGGCCATTGAGCCAGTTAGTAAAAAAAAAATGGAATATCATGTAATGTGAAAGGCTTTAATAAATAAGGAATAAGCCCTCTATAGGTTAAATAGAGGTGTTCCACATAATTATATCTATTTCTGATGTTATTCTTAGAAAAATACCGTATAAAATAAATAGATTAAATAATAATAATAATAAAGAAAACTTAATCTTACATAGAAACATATATAAGATTGAGGTTAAAAAGAACATCACAAGAATATCACATTATTTTCCTAGAAATTTTAATTCTTCACAAAATTTTCATTATTAAAGTTTCATGCATTTTGACCCACCCATCTTATTTACATATTTATTTAAGAATAGTGAGTTCACCTAGCTCTAGTTGCTGGACTTGCTTCACTCGCAACTCCTCAATTTGTAGCTCATCCCTTGGCTGTAAAACGAGTAGGAATTTATTTTTATATTTCTTTCGCTATGTAACTATTTGTCAAAAGAAATACTTTGAATTTTTTTGTTATTATTATTATTATTTTTGGCTAAGGCAAATGAATTAATTAAGAAAAGAAAGGAGGACAAAGGATGAACATTATAAGCTCAAAAAAGTGCCTAAGAGGAGAGGGACCAAAGAGAGAAGACAAGCAAGAGAAATCAGTTATAGTTGGAGAAAGCTCCCAAAAAATGAAAATTTCAGTCATGAGGCGGCCTTTGAACATAATTTAAAACCACCTCCGCAATCTAACCAATCATAAGGCTTTTTAACAAAATTTGAAACCACCTCTCCAATCAGACCAACCAATCAACTCTTGATTCGAAGAAGAGAGACAACAGCGTTTATGAACATTGAGTCATTCCTACTTTCCCAAATACAATGAATTGTATTGAAGAGAAGCATAACACCCCACTTCTTGGAAACATCATTTTGACCTTTAGTAAAAGCACACCACACAGCAGATGCAGAAAAAGGATGATCCTTAGGCTGAGTGAAAGCAAGGTCTTGCAGAAGCCAATGTCATAAGGAGAAGAAAATTGTGCACAAAAAGAAAAAGTGCAGGTCTATCTCTTTATGGTTGCAATAGAGTACACATTTGAAAGCAAGATTAACTCCAATAAATTTTGCTATTTGAGTTTTCCTAAGGAAAAGAGTTCAAACAAGAGTAAAAATTCTAGGCCTAGTAAAATTGTTCCGAAGCAGCTTTGACCATTCAATAAGAGCCACTCTAGATCCCACAAGGTACTTTGAACTTAGAATGCCCAAGAAAGATTTTGTGCATCGGTGCCGCCAAGTTACCAATATCACGCATGAGTTTCTTGGCATCTAATTGGTCTGTAGTTATATTTAAATAGTAGACTCGTAATGTATAGTAGCCTCAGTATCAATGTGATATACGTAGTAGCGTACACACGTGATTAACTCGTAAACGGTGCGCGGTTACCACAGGTTAAGGAGCTAATCGATATTCCCCAATCCGCCATGGATTGCAGTTCTAGTCGGCGGTTTCTGTGTCCCAGTTGCCAAAGCAAACAAGAGCAGACAGACAGCGATACCTTAGTTTCATCGAGCAGACGATTGGTCGGCCACTGCCACGTGGGTCAATTCCTTCGTTATGATTGGCCCCACTGACGATCCGACGCGTAGAAACGAATGTCTAATATCCGTCGGATAATATCAAAAACCCTCCCTTCAATATCCGCCTCGTTCCGCGCCATGCTTTTCCTCTTATTTCCCTCCTACCATCTCACTGTAATATTATCAGCAGCTGAGGCCTGAGCTCTGTAGCTTTCCCTATCATTGTAGTCTTTCTTGCAGAAGCCATAGCTGCAGACTGGCCTGTTCATGCCTGAAAAAACCCTCCAAAGCGTACAAGAAGGCCATTGATGATTGGCTGGCAGTTGTCATACTTTTTATTTCTCCTTAGCTCCCATTGGAGACCCTTTTATGTCTCCCCGCATTTGAATGAGTGGCGCCTTAATTGGCTTTTTTCTTCTTTCTTTCTTTCTTTTGTTATAGGATATCTTATATACATGGATAATCGCCTTTATCTTTTTGACAATTATATGTAGAGGTATGTATTAGTGGAGGGATGGATGAATTTTTATGCAGATGGTGGTGTGTTTAAGTTTCAATCCGACAAAATGATTGTCAACCATAATTTTAATATAATCAAATTTTAATAAGAGTAGATAATGCAGATTTATTGTGGTTCGATATGATGGTAAGTAATAGATGGATAAGCGCCAAATGAAAGGGATCAAAGGTGTGATTGTAGGGATCCTCAACAATTGAAACTAGAAAATAAAGAATGATAAATAAAGTGATCATTCTAGTCTTTTTTAGCGAGATTGGATATCAGGCACTTGTTGCTTAAGAACTTACATAAAATGAGGTCTACTGATTAACAGAAAGAAAACACTATAGTAATGATGTGCTTCTCTCATTACCATAATAAGAGTTAGATATGAAATTAGTCTATGAGGCCCACTGTTCCCACTATCGAAGGATGGTCTAATGGATTAGATTAACTATAAAAGATCAAGCTCATTTAAGAATGGCAGCATTCTAACCTGAAATATTCACCACTTCATCGATATATATATATACTTGTTTTATTGACTTGTCATTGGAGTCAATGGATCTATTAAACTGGCTAGTTTTTCTTATTTTTCACCCTATGAGAAATAAGAAAAACTAGACAGTTCAATAAATACATTGCGTATGGTAGGTTTCGTTTTTTTAATGACTTAAGGTATTTCTCACTAACTCAACCTTTAAACTTTTAGCTTCTGGCTCGAGGGTTGCCCAATTTTATCAAGCAAAGAATATTACTTAGGGAGTACATACACAGTCGCACACATAATATTCAAATAAGGCAAGGAACAGAAGTCAAACTCAAGACCTTTGGGGGTAAACTCAAAGCTCAAACTAGCTAAGCCACGCAAAGGAGAATCACTTCAATGCCACATTTGTTCCATTCACTTCTTATGGAACTCCCAATATGGCAAAGGGAACACCTTATACAAAATGAACCCCTCATTATGTTTAGGAGGAATAGAGAATATTATCACACTAGCATAACTATTATGTTCCGGGAAACCATCTTTTTAAACAATCAAAAGTTAATTTTAATCTCTTCACACATTTTATAATGTTTTGTTCTAGAATAATAAAAATTCTCTTCTATCAAACTTTGGACATATTAAACTCAATCTGTTAAATTTGTTTAATTTACTTGGTTTTAGAAATCCTCTTTCATTAACTCCGTAAGCTTAATTCAGCCATTTTATATCTAAAGAAAAATTATATATCAGATTTTTTAACCAATCAAGAAAATGAGTTTTCATTGAAAATCACCAATGGGATTTTCAAATTAATATGGTATGCATTTATGAAAATAAAAAACTATTAGTAATTGTAAACAATAGATTGAATTTCTTTTTTCCGGCTGTAACACTCCCATGAGACATGCTGAAGCATATGAGAGCAGCCCACAACCTGGAACAGCTATTTACATATATAGAGAAGGAAATAAGCAGACAAACATGTACAAACAACCCAAAAATAGAGGGTTTTCCCCTTTCCTTTGGGAGTTAATACAAAAATACTTGTCTTCACAAGATCTTTATAAAAAAAGGTGGCTATCCTCAAAATTCCCTATTGTTATTTACATGTACATCATACACACAAGTAAAGGTCTCTCTTTCCTTGATTAAAATACTGGAAAAGAAGGTTATCTATGATTTTCATTTTAACTACAACGCTTTTGAGATTGGGTTAAAAAAAGGCTATTCAGCACATGAATGCTTTGCCAGCAGCGAAGCTGAAAAAAGAAATCTGATGTGACCTATTCCAAATTCCAGAACTAGGATTTTCTTGCATATAAAATAAAATAAAGTTCTTACACCCCTCTTTGAATCTTTACCCCATAGCCCAGAAGGGTAAAAGCAAACTGCAAAATGGGTCTGGAAGATGTTGAGATGTTGAGATTTGAAAACCTTGAGAAAACCCTACTAAACACTAGTGAAAACCCTAACTTGGAATGCCATCATGAATAGGAATAGGAATATGTGTTGGATGTTGAGATTTGAAAGCCTTGAGAAAACCCAAATCTTGGTTGCTTTTCTTTCCTCTTGAATATGTGTGATGATAGCTGAGAAGGGGGTTGGGTCTTTCCTTTCCTTTCTGTTGCAAAACTGCTGTGTTATTTATTAAGGAAGTGTCAATCGTGAGACTACCTCTGTTTAGGAATGGGATAATGAAAGGTCGACAGCTATGTAGTAGGCTTTCAGACTCACATTTGTGACGTGGAGAGAGAGAGAGAGAGAGAGAGAGAGAGAGAGGGTGGTGGTGGTGTGGGGGACTAACTGCAAGAGGAATAAAGGTCTAGAAAAGAGAGGAAATGGAATTCTTCTAAACCATGGAAGCAAGATTACAAGGGGAAATTCTCATACATCAGAACAAGTTTTCTTAAAATCCTATACATTTCTTCTTCTTCCTGGGTGACAGCAAATCAATCCAACCATCCAACAAAGAAACTACAAGAAAACCAACAAAAAAGTTTACTAAAAGGCGAGCCTAGGAAGAGAGTGAGATTGGTTGTTCCCATAATCTAAACAGCACAAACTGTTTTAAGGGTTCGCTGCCTTTCAATCAATGATCAAATAGAGAAGGAAGAAACTTACAAGCGGGAATTCGCATAAAAACCACATGATTTCTAAGTCCACATTTCTGCTACCTGCTCCATGACAACACCACAGCAGCAGATCTATCTATCTATCTATCCAAAAAACCCACAAAACATTTAATAAAATACAAATCTAAGAAGGGAGAGAGAGAGAGAGAGAGAGAGAGAGAGAGAGAGAGAGTCTTCAACAGAACCTAAACAGCAAAATATCAGTCAGGGGTTGCTGCCTTTTTCATTTAAAATGCTACAAGGAATATTATCACAGAACAAGAACAAGAAAGGTATCATCACATGCTCCTAAATGTAATCATTAACAGTTAGGTGCAGAAAAACAAGGCCATGGACTGAAAATCAAAAGCAAGAAAGACTCAATCTATAATTCAGAACTCTTATTAAAAAAGAAGCAGCACAAAATCAGCAGTAACGACAATATCTCTAGGCCAAAATTACACAAACAAAGGGAGAAGTCTTGGTGCACAGAGAGAAAGGGAATCATTCTTAAAAACTTGGATGATGTTGAAGAAAAAAAAGATTGAGGTGATTGACAATTACCTGTTGTTTGCATATTCATAGAGGCGGCCATGGGTTGAGAAGACGATGAGAGCCACCTCTGCATCACAAAGGACTGACAATTCATAGGCCTTCTTGAGCAGACCATTGCGTCGCTTGCAGAAGGTCACCTGCC
Organism: Sextonia rubra; assembly: GCA_037013555.1. NCBI lineage: Eukaryota > Viridiplantae > Streptophyta > Magnoliopsida > Laurales > Lauraceae > Sextonia > Sextonia rubra. The sequence goes on from JASUAD010000011.1 coordinate 19,013,311, forward strand.
TGTTTGTTGTGTTCTCAATCCTCTTTATCTCGATCTTTCCACGCCCCATCTTTTTTTTTACTATTCTTGTCTGTGGGTTTCCCTAATTGAGAAAGCCACTTAGCCAAAGAGAGTTAAGGGAAAAAAAAGGAAGATACGGATGGTTTTGATTAGCCCCTTATCTTGGATCAAAGCCAAAAGAGCTTGATGCTCAAGAGGCAAGGAACAGCTGGGGAGGAAAAGAAATGGGGTTTCCTGCACTGAAGAGATTCATAAAATGGAAGGAAGATGGTGTAAGAGATGGGAATTTATAGGCTTAAAAGTTACCCAACTCCAAGTATCCATCCTCCATCAACCAGTTCTCTTTCTATACTTCTTTCTTTTAGATTGTCTTTTCTTCTTTCTAATTTATTAGGTTTCGTAAATGTATTTCAGAAACATACACAACCCAGGACCCTCCATTACCATCCATTCCTTGAATGATGGATGATTTGGGAAAGGGAAAAACAAGAGACTGTCATGTATGAATAAGACTACAAGAGAGTTTGTACCCAACAAAGTCAAAACCGTCCACAAACGTGGCTAACTAAACAACATTACCAAATGGATGGTTATGATTGGGAATTTATAGGCCTAAAAGTGACCCAACCTCAAATATCCATCCTCAATCAACCACTACTCTTTAGATTTTTTTTTTCTTCTTTTTAATTTATTATGTTTTAATTTGTACTTGTATTTCAGAAACATACGCAACCCAGACCCCTCCATTACCATCGATTCCTTGAATGATGGATGATTTGGCGAATGGAGAAAAGAAAACAACTTAGAACTTAGAGAGAGAGTTAATGGGTGAAGTAGAGTTAATGGATAAATACGACCTTGGCCATGCTAGACTGTCAAGTCTGAATAAGACTACAAGAGAGCTTGTACCCAACAAAATCAAAACAGTCCATAAAAGTGGGTTACTATACACCATTATGGATGGTCCTCATTGGACAAAAGATTTTCAAATACTTGGTGGGGTAATGGTGTACAAGTACTGTGGTTTTGGCGTATTTGTCCCATGTGTGTTTAATGTAGGTGGGTACTCTCTGGAAGATGGATTAGGGTTTACTTTCTCTCCATGATTTTCATTTCTTTGGGTCTGTTTGGATGCGGTGAAAAATGTCCGTAGTTCAGATTATGCTGTGAAAAAGTTTTTCCCATTTTTTTCTCCTCCAAATCTCCACGTCTAAACATCCCCTTTTCGGTTTGTTTTACTTTTATCTGAGATTTGGATTCCCATTGTTGTTTGAAATACAGTGAGAATGTTGTGCATTTTTTCTAAGATTTGGGTTTCCATTGTTCGTTGAAATACATTGAGACAAAGATTTCTCTCTCTCTCTCTCTCTCTCTCTCTCTCTCTCTCTACACATACGAGAGAATGGAACTCCCATGTGACTTACTCGTCTACACTTCCCCATTACTTGACTCATTTATGGTTCTGGACTAGCTAGGTGTTTAAGATTCTGAGATTCCAGATTTTTCTCAGCTCTCAAACCCACCCTCCTCATTTTCAGGTGCGGGCCACTTCATTGTTTTGCTAGGAACCCAAATTCATTTATGCCACACAATTTAAAAGTTTACAGCCTGACTGATTAGTCTCTCTCTCTCTCTCTCTCTCTCTCTCTCTCTCTCTCTCTCTCTCTCTCTCTCTCTCTCTCTCTCTCGGCAATTGAGTTCATAAGATGGTGCTTGTTTTAGTTTATTTATTTATTGGCTATATTCATTGAGTTTGGCTTTCATTTCGCCTTTTTCATAGTTTTAGCTCGACTTTGATGAAAAGAAACAATTTTCTAACGCTACAATTTTGTTGGGTAGTTCCAAGGTATAGCATTATTTATTCATATGTTAGGATTTTTGTAATTAGCTAAATTCAGGTATTGGACAAAATTTAAGTTTATGAATCTGTATTTTATATTCTAAAGTATGGATTGTTGATCGCAAATCTAAAAGTGCTGAAATTGAAGAAAACCAAAAAAAGTGCACTACACTTGAACGAGCTTCCTCACACATTCAAACGGGCTAAACAAAGATGACCGCACTCAAGCCCATGAAGATTGCGCTCAAGCCTAACAAATCAAATACAAAATAACTTGATATGCGATGATTGTACTCGAGCAAACTATTACCTACATTGGAGCGTGCATGCAGCAAAAGCTTACTGACCTGTACGAATTTGTTTCTTATTTGTATCAAAACTGCCTGTTTCAGTTGAATTTAGTTTTTAATCTTAAGACATGAATTTTGGGCTATAAAAAAAGGATTTTTCTCAACCCTAAGTACAACACAATAGATAGAGCACTCCTTGCTCTGAATTAAAATTGCTTTTAGAGAGATTATCTAGAGCTTCGATAAGAGATTGAGCTGAAGACAACAAGTTCTAGAATTGATACATTTACTTCATAATAGGAGATGGCTTATATTTTTTTTGTAGAAAATTGTTCTCTAAGCATAGAAATTGTTCGTTGTGAATATCAAAGCACTAAGCCCGGGGTACCGAAGGGTTACGTACCGTGGAGATCTATAAAAAACAACTACAACATCTTATATCGAGGGACTAACTGTAGGGTTTTGAATATATCTTGTACCGAAGAAGTTAGTGATTAATTTTATCTACTTTCGAATTGTGGCTTTTTCTCATTTGGGTTTCCACAGTAAATTTGTGTGTTGTCTTCTTTATGTAATTGGTTGCTTTTATTGTTTTACTACATACATATAGTGATCGAATCACAAATTAAATTAAATCTGGGGCATTTTAAAACTTTCATCGTAGATACAAAACTAGTGGACATTTTGGACGGTAGACAAAGGCCATATCTGCGAACAAGGCCTACCAAAAAAGTAGAACTGACAAAAGATACCCAAAATGACCGGACAAATGTATGCTGATGGTAAATCGTTGTCGACTCTCTGATGTGATATCATCAAGCTTGAAGGGCGGTTAACAAGTTCATAGCATACATTAGAGAAAGAGCGGATCACTTATAGTGGGCCAACGCTTCTTCTAGTTCTCACGTTTCTTTCCTCATTGCAACAATGTAGATTCTAGTGCAAAGAGAAAGCATCATGTTCCATGATTAGATAGATTATATATACATAATTAGATTGTACTAGCAGAACTATATAACATATTTAGATTTTACTAGGAGAACTGCTTAAGTTGAACATAAATTAATGAGATAAGTTTCTAATATTTGAGGATGATCATAATAATGATGATGACAAAATGACATTATCAAACTAAATGCCATAGGTCGCATGTCAAATCAAACATTTTAGAGGCCAATAGAGATTAAGACTTTCTCTTCTATTGGGACTCTATGTACCCACTCAAGACTCCGAATTGGATTAGAAGCTGTGGGATTCTCATTGACGAAGTCTTAATGAAGTCTGGCTTTTTGGGACTGCTTATGTAAGAGATTCCAACTTAGGGTTTGGTATTCCATCTCACAGGTCCTAACCAGAGGCGAAGAACTCTATGAAGCTCGGAGGAACGTCACAGATTTCCTATCGTGTGGAACTCTTTCTCATTCAAATCATAAATGTCTTGATAAGTGGCCTTTGATCCAAGCAAAAGTAGAAACCCAATTACGCATAAAGGAAGTATTAACATGAAGTTAGTTATTAAAGATTCATTTTATGTTCATATCCAATTTGTTCATATCCAATTTTACGACCTTGAATTTGATCTTCTCTCGATGCCAAATTCTGATCCAATACATGACTCAAGTTAGATCCGAGACAGATGTTAATCCGGATCCCAATGCACCGTGGATCCAATTTGAACCTGAACGAGTCAATTTCTTTCGCCGACTTGGTTTGAATCAAAAACGAATTTTTAAAATATTATTATTGATGCCTAAGCTTCCCCCATAAATGATCAATTTTCCAATCAGGGACAATGAGAATCATGATTAAAGCCCCTACAATTATTGTTCTCAACAAATTACCGAACACCAAGAGAGAATGTCCCATGCCAATCAAACACAACTCAAAATCCAAACCATTACATGTCATCAGTATTTTTTATTTCACTAATACAACATGTTAATTATTGTTATTACTAAGAATTTAAATAGAAGAATATTTGCTGCACCTGTTTATCAAAATATAATGCCTTATTTACAATTGAAAACTCTAGAATTAATTAAGAATGATGGCTAGAGTTTTATTAAAATTTCTTACATATTAATATTTTTTTCAAGGAGATAGTGGGAGATTGGCATTGGTTTGATTTGATGTATCAGTTGAGTCATTGATTAAACATGGGTCCATAATTAGCAACCATAAATAGCAATTACTTGTCATGCCAGTCCTTTGGGTCCACCATCACACCCCAATGTATGCCATTCTCATCTTTCCATTGATTAAGGCTATTCAAACAATTGACCTAAGATGCTCATCTTGTCTCCCCAAACAGTGCTGTGGGAGGTTGTACTACAGTTCTATCAGTGGAGGTAAAATAGAAAAATACCTAAGATAAAGAGGTAGTGATATGAACACTAATTGAGCAAAGCTATATCTTTCATCTCAACTTCTCTATGTCAAAATCCAGATCAAGCTGAAATAGTTGCTTCTTTTCTTTCCTTTTATGCCTTGACGTGGCCACCAAACTTCAAGGGAAGTGGCCATTGGTGCGTCGAGATGCAACAATGCTTCAATCTTTACTTGAATTGTGCAATTCTAATAGATCAAGACTTGATCCCTTTGCATTATGAAATTTATCAATCCATAGAAATGATCACCTTATGATGCGATCATCAGGGCAATGTGATTGAGCATCCAACAGCTTCACATTGTGGACTTGCTTGATGCAAGAGTATTGATGGTTGATTCACTTAACGTTAGGGTGAACTCTGTGACACCATAATCAGAAAAGGAGGTAAAATCTTCTGGGTTTACTCTCAAGGAGGAAGGGGATAATCTTAGGCTCTTAAAGAAATGATAGAAAAGAGAATATGAATACATCTATATTATATATTTATATATGCTATCCCTAGCTAGAGCATTAAAATTGGGCCTTTCTCATTCATGTGACTCCTCGTATAGTCCTAGCCTTGTTTGGGTTGCGTAATTAGGCCTAGGACCATTGGTTGCACTACTCATCACGAATAAGGTGAGGGCACTTTGTTAAGTAGAATATATGAAGCTTAGACGATTGAATTTGAAAATTGAGGTTTAATTAGACAATTGATTGCTTGATTTTTATTTAATTTTGACTTGCCTGAGATTTTATGAATTCAAAATAAACATCACATAAATCGAGACTTGAATTGGTTGCTGAATTTTAAATGGAGTTATGTGGATTTAGGTTTAGATTGAACCAAACTCAACCCAAAAACATATATTATATTAGATGGTAGTTGAACACATAACCATTGAAATAGAATGTAACACCTTTTATCAACTATGCTATTTTTTTTTCTTATAATAAAATTTACAAGAAAAGTATATTAAAGTGAGACAAATGGGGCGATCTTATTAGGGGTGCTAATGGACCGGGACGGTCTGAGTCTAACCCACTTTGGGCCAGGCTTGAGTCTTAGGTTTATATATGGGCAGGGCTAGGATTCATTAGTAGAAAGCACAAAGCCGAACTTGACTCAAATGAAAGACACATTTGAACAAAAAAAAATAAGGTTTTTTTTTTTTTACAGAATGAGGGATCGAACACTTATAATACCACACATGCATGACATCCCAACTGGGTGAGCTACAACTTGGGACAATTTATTAAAGTCCTTTTTTTGTCTTCTATTAAAACTAATCCAATTGGGCTCAGGCTGAACCTATTTGAGACGGGTTATGCTTGAGTAGGCATTTAGGCCTGCGTAAGGCTAGGATCGGGTTTGATTCAAACTTGCTAATATGAAGAGCAAATCTTGCTAACAAGAGGTTCATAGTCAACGAAAGAGGGTTTGCTAGGAAAAAGCGGGATGCCGAAGATATTTCACTAGAAGAATGCCTTAGAGCCCGTTTGGTTGCAACAATTTTGAGAATTCTTGTTTAGGAAAATTTCGAGAATTCCAAATGCTGCCTCCCAAAGCAGAATTCCAAATGCTCAACCCCTTCCAGCATTTGGAAAGCTAGAATTTGGGGAATTCTTTAGGTTAAAAGTGGCTTTTCTTGTGGGGTAGAATTCTGAATTCTTATATTAAACCAGGCATTTGAAATGCTTAATGAACAAAAAGCTAAAAGCAAGTCTTAAATTCTAGAAAAGCCCAATTCCTATTAAAAATTCCTCTAATAAAATAGGCACTTAAGGCCCTTTTGGTTGCAAGAATTTGGAGAATTCATTTCTGTTGAAATTTGGAGAATTTGGAATGCTTGAATTTAGGATGTTGTCTGAATTCTAATTCTTTATTTGATTCATCTTAGAATTCAAACTTGATAATTCAATTTACCCTGAACTCCTAAAATTCCTTATTTGATAATTTTCTGAATTTTTGAAAATTTTTGTTAAGATAAGTCACTATAATCATCATGATAATCATCCACCATAGTCTCTTTAATAAAAGCTTATTATCATTAAAAGGGGTTTTAGCAAAAAATTTAAATTTTGTAGATTAAAAATTTTACATAGATATCTTTAGAAGAAGGGAGCTAAATGTGTGCATTTTACCCAATCAAACAGCCATTAGCTGGGTCAGAGCCGGCAAAATGTGATCCGACCCGTTGGCCCAACCCGTGACATATGCGGGTTGAACGGCACATGACTTTTGGGAATCTACTTTTTATTTTTTTTTCACTTTACAAGTGAGGGATAATGATCACCTTGTAATAACTTTTTAGTTTTATTTAATAATTGATTTCCAAATCTCCATCAATCCATTCTCCATTGCAGTTATTATCTATAAATCCTCCAAAATTTTTACTGAAAAAAAAAGTTGTGGGCCATGGTGTGGTTTGAGTAAGTGGTGTGCAATGAGATGCAAAGACAGAAGAAATAAAAAGGGGAGAGGAGAAAAGAAAGGGAAGAAAAGACAATTTAAACCTTGGATTGAGTGTAAGAATTAATCATGTAATTAATTATGCTTTGTGCATCTATTATGTAGTTTTTATTGATGTCGTGTTTCTTTCTAATAACACAATCCAAGAATCCACACTGAAAAGAAAAATAGAAAAAAAAAGAAGAAAAGAGAACCGCCGTTTTTTCAGTGAAGTGGTAAGTTTGGGTTGACCTAAACTGACCCACAACATAATGTGGGTTCAAACAAGCCAGCTTAATCCAACCCTATGCCGGTGCAGGTTGAAGAATTCCAATCCATTTTAAAAAAAGGTCAAGTGTAGTTAATGGTGAAAAACCCGAACACTAACCCAAATGAATTGGCCCGACACCCAAATGCAGACCCGACTGAATTGGCCCGACCCGTTTCCCACCTCTAAGCTGGGTAATTCATTCAACTTGTGTAAACTCAACAATCAATCCATTCTCTCACTCTTTCAATTTACAGTAAACAGCAGCCAAACTTTACAAAACTCTTTATAGCCAAAACAAAAAAAAAAAAAAAAAAAAAAAAAGGTTTGCAAAACTCGTGGTCCGCCACACACCCTCTCAAACAAATTTCATCTGTCCAACTCAATGCCAACAAACACGAGATGAACCCTCTTCAACCGTCAGATTCCCCTCTGCAAAAAACAAAGCACAATAGCCATGGAATCCTGACGTTCCGATATGAACAAGATGTGCATCCACCATTCCAAAACGGTTAGTAGCTATAAATATAAAATCTAATATAGATTTAGCTCTATGTATTAAGCAATAGATCATTTCATAATAAAAGCGTACCTTGCGCCATGATCTTAGTGATAAGCAGATTGTCTTTCTTAATAAGGGTTTTCTCCTATCTCCCTCATCATCTACTTGTCTAAATAAGCCTTAGAGAGATTTCTTCTCATCAAAGAAATCTATTAAAAGGAAGTTTCCTTAATTCCTTTAAAGATTAGTCAAACAAGATTCCTAATTGATTGGGCTTACTAAAATTAAATGTAAAACATATTTAGTAAAACCAAAAACCAAAAACCAAAAGTGGAAAGCATCTTAAATTTATGGACTCAACACGTGGGCCCAAACATATATGATCTCCCACTTGGTTATGACAACCACATACATTCAATCCACCTTTTATTATAATATATAATTTTTAAAAAAACAATTGTAAAAGAGAAGAAATGATGCAATTAGATTCAACTAAATTTTAAAATCCTGGCGAGTGGCCACTCATTTGAAAATAGCCCAGCCAATCTTGTTTATGCTAATTCTTATATACTATAACTAAATGAAACTAGAACCTCCTTCTTAGCCACCAAAGAGCAACAGATCAAGTTTTTAATCTCTCTAAAAGCAAGCTTTCTATTGGAAAAACCAGCTCCTCCAAATACCGTTCAATCTAGTCCATCCTTGCCATCCAGCAAGCTTCTCTTCCCTCTTCCTACCTAGGAATCCCTCTCTTCATTGGCAGCCCCAGGCATAAGCACTTCTTGAAGCTTCTAGAAGCCTTGAGATCTAGACTAGATGGATGGAAGATGAAAACCCTTTCCTTTACAAGTCGGCTAATTCTTGTAAAGCATGTCCTAAGTAGCCTCCCCCTGCATGTCTCCCTAACGATTCCCCTCCCAGTCAAAACTTGCAAGCTAATAGAAAGACTTAAGAGAAACTTTCTTTGCTCTTCAAACTCCAGCCAAACCAAAAAGAATCTAGTCAGATGGGAGCATATATTCCTTCCAAAAATCGAAGGCAGCTGTGGAATCTGAAGAGTAGCTGAAACAAATGAAGCTAGCATGTTAAAGCCCGATTAGCAAGCAATGACATCTTCCTCTCTCTGCGCTTCTTTGTTCAAAAGGAGATACTTCAAGAGCTCGTCAATTTGGCATCCAAACAACCAACTTGCAGGTTCAACTATATGGAGGAAATTAAGATCCTTGGCAAAGATTCTTCAAATTGGAAGCAAATGGATTGCTAGAGATGGGAGCTCTATTAGTATCTGGTATGACAAATGGATGGACCTTTCCCCGATTGCCCTAAGGTTTCCGGAGTTAAGCTTCTCCCATTTTGACAAAGTTTCACCTATACTCAGAGACAAATCCTGGTTCTTCCCATACCACCTCCCACCAGCAATCCTCCTAACCCTAAGGTGAGCAAAATCTCTCAACTTGGAATCAGTCCCCTCTAAAGATGATCTCAAATGGGAAGGCAATCCCACAGGTTCCCTAACTCTAAAACAGGCTTAGGAGCAAATCAGAACTAAAGGTCTTGAGGTTTCTTGGGGTCCTCTTATATGGAACAAGTACATTCACAAACAAGTCTCATGTTTTGCTTGGCGACTTCTTCACAGAAAGACTCTCATGCAGACTTGGGCCCAATTGGTGGGCATTCACTTGGCTTCTAGTTGTGCTCTTTGCAAGTCCAACCTTGAAACAGACATTCACCTATTCTTCAGTTACCCTTATGCAATGCAGATTTGGGAATGGATCTTGGAAATTTTCCTCTGTCCTCACCCCCTTTCACACTCAGCTAGCACCTATTGGCACGCCCTATCCTCAAGTAGAGATGAGACTGGAAGAAAGATCATAGCCTCAATTTTCTTCCACTTCATCTCCCCTATTTGGTTTGCGTGCAATGAAGCAGTCTTCAACAACAATCTCTTATTAGCTGACAGGTTAGAACTCCTGATCATTCAATGAATTCTAGAGTATCTCGGAAGCTCTCAATCAGCATATTTCGAAAAATGCATAACTCCTATGCTAACAGAGGCCTAATCAAGTTAAAGTAGGAAATAGATCCTAGCTTCTCTCTTGTAATCTAAGTTTTGGTCTTCTTTTTCGCTCTCTTGAGCTTGTACACTTTCCTTGCTCAATGGGGGCTCTTGCCCATGTTTTTTTTCTCCTTCCTCTTTCAATACAATTTATCTTAAAGCAAAAGAATTAAATGAAACCATTTATATGATCATGGTGGTCAAATAATAATTATGCGATACAATTCCTTCCATGTACCTCAGCATTAGTAATTTCATATAATCAAATCATAGATCGACGAAGATAATATGAGGGGATTAAAATTCCTATTATTGGCTCAAATGAAATTTATCTTGCTCTTCAATAATATATTAGTTTTGCAGCCAAAAATAAGCAAGAGAACAAAATCATCAATATTACTGAAAATTGATCAACTAAAAATGTTTAATAAGTTAGCATAAATCTTTTCAACCACATACATTATGGTAAAACAATAAGACCCAATTCTCGGACATGATTATTAAAAACCTTTGCCATTAATGCCTTGATCATAAGATCTATAATCATGAGCCTTATACTTATTTGTTCTATAGACACTAGATCATTCTGAACTTTCTCTTTAACAATAATATATTTTATTTGTAAATGTCTGCAGTACTTGAGCGCTTGTCATTGTTAGAGAAGTGAACAACTAAGGTGTTATCACAATAAATTTTCAGCAGCTTAGAAATGAAGTCCATGATCTGAAACCCTAAAATAAAATTCCGCAACTATATAGCTTGATTTGTGGCCTCAAAGCAGGCAACAAATTTAGCTGAAATGTGAAAGAAGCAGTTATAGTATGTTGAATGCTTTCCACAAAATAGCCTCACCAAGGAGAAAAAAGTATTCTTATCTCAACCTCCTTGTGGCGAGGCATCAAGAAAAATCTGAGTTTGAATATCCAATCACTTCTAATTGACTAGATCTACTATAAGTGAGTATATGTTCTTTGATCCCTTGTAAATATCGTATGCCCTGCTTTACTGCCTCCAATGTAACATACCATGTTAGACTAATACCTTCCTAGCATGCTAACTGCCAAAATTGGGTCTAGACGGATACAAGTCTGAGCTTACAAAAGACTTCCTACAACGGAAGAATATAAAAAGTAATGCATCTATTTTCTCACGATGCATTTTCTAGGACATTGGTCTTTAGAGAATTGATCACCTCTCAATATAGGTGCTTTTCCTTTAGAACAATTCTGCTCGTTGAATCTTTCAAGAATTTTGTCGATTAGGCTTTCTGTGATAGTCCTAATAATCCTCGAGACTTAAGCCTAAAACTCTCGATTCCAAGTACAAAGGATGCTTTACCCTTATTTTTTATTTCAAAGTTCTTTGTGAGGTATTCTTTTGTTTAACGTAATAGGCATAGATCACTAGTAGAAAGTAAAATGTCATCTAGATATAGGACTAAAATAAGAAACTTGCTCTTAGTAATCTTTTGGTATATAAATTGATCAACAATATTTTCCTTAAACCCGAAAGAAGTAATGGTATCATCGATCTTAATATAGCATTGCCTTGAAGCTTGTTTAAGCTTATATATAGATTTTTTTTTTAATCTACAAACTAGATTCTCTTTGTATTTTTTGTCAAATCCTTCTAGTTGTTTCATATATACCTCTTTAGTTAAATTTCCATTTAAGATCTCTATTTTCACATCTATTTGATGTAACTCTAGATTAAAATGAGCTACAAATGCTATTATAATTCAAAAAGAGTCTTTTGAGAAAATTGATAAAAAGGTCTCTTTATAATTGAGGTTTTTCCTTTAAGTAAATCCCTTAGCTACAACTTTGGCCTTAAATCATTCAATTTTACCCTTTTGGTCTTTTTTAGTCTTAAAGATACATTTACATCTTGAAGCCACAAACCCTTAAGGCAATTTGAAGAGATCCCAAACTTTATTTACAGATACGGATTTTAACTCTTTTTGCATAGCATCAATCCATTTATTCAAATCATCACTTTAATGGCTTGTGAAAATGTTATCAGATCTTTTTTGACACCCATATCAAAATCAGATCATTGAAGATAAACAATATAAGCATCTGATATAGCAGACCTCTTAGATCTTTCAGATCTTCTCAAAGGTTTTGTCTTTGCCAAATTTTAATTCGGATGATTAATATCTTCAATCACATCATTTTGAATAATATTTTCATCTAGTGGTGCATCGGATATAGTAGGTTGTATTTCCATTGTATTGCTCCAAACAAAATCATTTGAAATGCCAACTCTAACCATTTCAATCAATACTTGAACAGGTATTTAATGTTCTTCAAATACCACATTTCGTGGTGCATTTTTCTCATTAATGTCATTACATTCTATGAATTTGGCATTTCTGGTGTCAACAACTTTTGTGATATGAGTAAGACAGTAAAATCTAAAGCTTTTGGACCTTTCTGGATATTCAATAAAATACCCACTAATAGTTCTAGAGTCCAATTTCTTCTTTTATGGGTTATAAATTTTAGCTGCCGCCAGACAACCCCGGAGATGCAAATGTCCTAAACTTGGTTTCTTATCTGTCCATAACTCGTAAGGAGCTATAGGAACAGCCTTAGTAGGTACAAGGTTTAAGATATATACAACTGTTTTTAGGACTTCTCCTCACATAAAGTCAGGTAAAATAGAATTACTTAACTTCCTTTGTACCATTTTCATAAGTGTTTTATTAGGTTTTTTAGCTACACCATTATGATGTGGAGATCTAAGCAATGTATATTCATCACGAATAACATGACTTTTGGAATTTAGCAAATAGGCCTGGATTTTGACCCATTTCATTATACCTCCCAAAATACTCTGCACCTCTAACAGATCTCACAACCTTTATTTTTCTGTCTAATTAATTTTTCACTTCAGCCTTATAAGTTTCAATGGCTTTTAAAGATTTGGATTTCTTGTATAACAAGTAGACATAATCATATCTTGTGAAATCATCAATAAAGGTGATAAAATATTTTTGACCACTATAACACAGTATGGAAGAGTAACCACAAATATTTGTGTAGATTAATTTAAGTAGTTCTAAATGTCTTGTGGCCTTATTTTTATTGATGCTTTTTTTTAATTTATTTCTTTATGTATGCTTGCCTTTTATGCAATGTAATACAGACACTAAAATTAGTAAAATCTAAGGCTCTCAATTCCTCGTCATTTACTAATCTCTTGAGATATGTGTCCAAGTTTATTATGCCACAAAGCTGAGGAACTTTCATAAAAAACTCCTCTCTTAACACAAACATTCATAATAGTATTCTCATGCATGGTAAGTAAGGAACTAACAAAATATGGATTTGAATTCAATTTATATAGACCATTACATAAAATACCACCACCAATTAAACTTTGATTCTTATAAATACTCAAAGTACTTTGTCCAAAAAAATGTATAATCTTCTAATTCAAGTCTACATAAAGAAATCAAATTTCTGCTTATTGTAGAAACATAAAAGTAGTTTTAAGGTCTAACTCAAAATCAAGATTCAGTTTGCAAGTCCCCACCACTGCTTTCACCTTAGCCTCTAGCCAGTTCCCCTTCAAAACTAGTTTTTTGTTCATTACTTGGACTCTAGCTTGAGTGAAAGCCTTGCATGAAATTCACCACATAGCAGTGGCACCAAAATCAATCCACCAAGTATTTAAAGGAACATCTAAAAGATTTGTTTCATAAAAAAACAAAATAATTAATTAAAACTTTAGATTCAAACCATTTTTTCTCTTCAAGCAGTTATTCTTGAGATGTCCCTTTTTACGCCAAAAGAAGCACCTTGGTATACTACCTTTCATCCCAACTTGATCAATTGAAATGGAGGTCATACCTTTCTTTTCGACTAACTGTTAAACTAACTCGAGATAGGCCTTTGCATTTTCATTATCCAGGATAGAACCATGGATATTTTCACAATGGATCTTTTGATCATCATAAGACTAAAACGATTAGCCTTGGTCCGTTTTTCATAATATGTTCTCTGAATTTGAGAGCTATATATTATATATTATAATAAAAGGTAGACTGCATTTATATAGCCGTCATGACCAAGTAGGAGATCACATATATGTGATCATCCAGACCAAGTGGGAGATTGTTAGATATGAGTGGTCCTCATGACCACATGTCAAATGTTGTTTAGGCCGCATGTGTTGAGCCCACTTATTTAAGATGCTTTTCCCTTTTGGTTTTAGTCTTATTAAATATATCTTGGATTCAATTTTAATATGCCCAATCAATTGGGAACTTGTTTGACTAATTTTTGGGGAAATTAAGGAAACTTAGCTTTAATAGATTTCTTTAATGGAAAAAAAATCTCTCTAGAGCTTATTTATAAAAGTGGTTTTTCGGTCTTCTCTCTTAACCTACGAGATTTGTTAAGTCTCCATCAACTCTCACTCATCTTGAAATGTGTGATAAGGGAGACAGGGAAAAACCCGTATTGAGAAAGGCAATCTGCTCATCATCAAGATCACGGTGCAAGGTATGCTTTTATTATGAGATTATCTATTGTTTAATATGTAAATCTAAATCCATAGTAAATTTTACACTAAGAGTTGATGCATACTTTACAGATCTCGTAAGTTAAGAGAGAGGACCAAAAAACCACTTTGATAAATAAGCCCTAGAGAGATTTCTTGCGATTATGGAAATTTATTGAAGGTAAGTTTCCTTAATTCCCTCAACGATTAGCCAAACAAGATTCCTAATTGATTGGGCTTACTTGAATTGAACCGAATATATATAGTAAAACTAAAAACCAAAAGGGGAAAGCATCTTAAATTAGTGGAATCAACATGTGGGTCCTAAACAATATTAGACATGTGGTCACAAGGATGACTCACGTCTAACAATATATGTACATGAACTAGGCCCCCACTCCATCAAAACTTAGACATTTTTTAACTCTTATTCTCCGTTCTCTCCTCGTCTTATCATCTCTGGTAATTACCACTTCTTCTAAAGCTCATTTTGGTGATTTCTTTTTTTATTTTGTTAGAAAATCCCAACAGACTTGTTGCTATTGGTGATGTTGGCATTGATTTGGAAGTGGGCGTAGATGAATAGTAGCAATAGCCCTTCAACTCGATCAATAGATCAATCAATCTTAGCAGAGGAGAGCATGAAGAAGATATCACATCAGATCAAAAGAAGAAGATGGTCTTTGAAGAATATGATAATAGATACCAAGAGAGAGAGAGAGAGAAATATGAAAATGCAGAAGGTGGAAGAGAGAGGAGTGGAAAAGCAACATCTTTTCTCAGATTTTTGGCTTGAGAAATGAAATTGAAGATGATTGTTATAGCAGTCATAACTTCCAACGGAGTACTACTCTCTTCAGGTTACCCAAATGCTCATTGAGGGTGTGTTTAGTTCAATCATTTAAAGGAGCTTTTTGGGCCTTTGAGTTTTTAAAAGCCTAAAAGCCCAAAAATTATGTTTGGCTACTAAAAGCCTAAATGCACTTATTTAAAAGCAAACGTGTAAAATCCATTTTTTAAGGAAGCGGTCATCTATCGAGTTCGTGTTAAAAGCTAAAGTCTTACTTTTGCAGGAAGTTGGATGTACCATATGGCAGAAAACAGAAGAAGGGTAGGAAACAAAAGAAAGGCACTCCAATTTCTTCTTGTTTTACTATTATACATATGCCATTCTTATACATATTCCATTAGAAATTTGTAGAGAGATTTTTGTTACTCTAACTCCTGCAACATCCAAATACCCATGGTATGCCATCTATGTCTATTTCTTTGTTGTTTCTTTTTCTTTTCTTCTCATTGTAGCTGGATCTATTGTCATGCTGTTTTTTTTTTTTTTTTTTTTTTTTTTTTTGCTCTTTCTTTATCATTCTTCATTTTGATTTTTTGTAGAGTGTTTGTTTCCATATGGGTCTTAGAATCTTATTCTTCACCTTATTAGACTTGAATGCTCTCTCTTTTCTATTTTGCAAGGATTAGGTGTGTTCTGTTTCTAGTTTCTATGTTTTAGTAGAACTTCATCATGGCTTTTCATATCTGATTGTGCTTGAAATGATGATGAATGCAAAGGAATCAAGTCCAACATTCACACATTCAAATACGCAGCAGAATGAGCAATTAATTATTAAATTTCCTTTTATTTACATGGGTCAAATGCTTTGATCATAGGATGTAGGTTGTTTACAAGTGGTAGAAAATCACAACCCCTCCCTCTGATCTCAGATGTGATCTAAAGTAGGAAAAATAAGGAAATTACATGAAAATGTTGAAAATTGCAGAAAAATGAAAATAAGGGGGCTGTGAACGTGGTTCACAATTACTAACCTATGTCAGTGAATATGGTCAGACAATGGTTGTTTTGGCCACTATTTGTTCCTATTTCATTTTTGTTTACTTCTGTAGTGTTTCCGGAGTGCTCAAACTTGTGCCTTTTGGTTTTAGGAGTACTAAATTACCACCAGGAGTACTGATTTTGATCATAGAACTATCAATGATCTTTGGTAATAACTATGTTGAAATTATGGATTGTGCTTGTGTAAATCCGGAAAAGTTGCTTTTGTGTAAGCAAATATGGTCGGAGTTGTATCATTATGACCCTATGGTATTCAAGGAGCATAATGAAATCTAATGAGGTTTGTTAACAACTTTGGAGATGGCGTCAAAGCCTGCATGTGGGAGAAACAAAGAAGACATAACTTCATCTCGTCAAACTTCTTTGGCAGTTGATGGCCTTAAAGTTCAATTTTCATGAGTGTTAGCAAGTTTATCTTCTTCCCTATAACCATTTCCCACCTTAAGCTTGTGAGGGGAAGAAGAATAGAAGGAGTTGCAGGTCTAATGTCTAGAGAATCTCTTATGCAGAGCCTTGGAATCTTCACTGGAACCTTCGAACCTTGCTTGAACCCCTTCTTCAAAGCCCAAGTGTACTTTTTATAGGCTTTAGAGGGAGTTGGGATAGTTCTTAGTAGTTGTGAGGGAGTTATACTTTTGAAAAAAACGTAAAATAACCTCCAAAAACCATCCATTGTCACTTTACAGGTGACCGTCATGGTTAGGCCCATTTGTGGCCTTTTTATCTATGTAACCTGTTTTTATCAATTTGGGAACCAAATAATCTTCAATTTTCACAAAACCTGAAGAGATGTTTTCTAAAACCATTTTGAGTGTTTCATAGAAATTTAATCATGTTTTGACCTTTTGAAGTTGGTCAAACCTATCTTTGACTTTTCATAATAATGCGCCCTTGTTTTAGTTATTTAAGTCCCAAATGACCTCGGATTGACTTCAAACTTAGAGGAATTGATGTTAGGAACAGCTTGAAGCATCCACTCAAATATCATCTTATTTTAATTTGTGAAAGTAAGATTTTGAACATTGACCCATTCATTGCGTGTCCTAAGTCAGTGTCCCCTTGTATTGCTGGCAGTTGATGGGTTTTCTATCCAAATAATGCCCAACTACTTTGAAACTTTGAAGAGATGAGTTTGAGAATATTTTGAATCACTAATCCAAATTTAATCAGCTTGACATCTTGGAAGTATGACTTTGGCCAGTGACCCCAAGGTTTAGGGGTCATTGACCCCTATGCTAACATATAGCTAAAGTAGGGTTAGATGAAGTCTTTTTAGCTTGAAAATTTGCAAAGTCATTTTTTAGCATGACTTAAAATTTGTTTCAAAATTTCATCAACTTTGGTGACCTAGAAGCAGGACTTTGGTCAGTGACCCCAAGGCTTAGGGGTCATTGACCCAAAGTTGACATATTTGTTGAATCTCGGTCAAACGACATTCATTTGACTTGGAATTATGTAAAACCACTTCTGAATATAATTTGAGCTTTCTCTAAGAGTTTCATTTGATTTGATCTTCATGAGGTGTTACTTTGCACTATGACCCTAAAGAGCTTGAAAGATAGCCATATGAACTAAGTTTGGGTCCAGATAATGTCCAAATATTCTGAAACTTTAAAAGATATTCCTTAAATGTATTTGAAGAAATTCCCATGGGTTTCAACTGGTTTTGCCATCTAGAAGTGGCAGTTGCCACTGTGACCCCAAAGAGTTGATAGATAACTATTAAAACTTGAGTTTAAGCTGAAATGAAGTCTGAATGTTTTGAAACTTTGAAGCATCATTCCTGAGCATGTTTTGGAGTTGCCATGTGATTTTGAGCCACTTTAGTGGTCCATAAGATTGAGTGTGTTCAGTGACCCCAAGATTTTGAGTGAATAAACCTTGGATTTGGTGGTTTGTGAGTTGAGTGACCAAATGAAGTCCACTAGTTCTGAAATTTGAATTGCTACTCTTTGAGCTCATCTAAAGTCTTCAAAGTGAGTTTCATCAGCTCTAAACATCTAGCTGCAGTGCTTGATCGGGCATTGCACAATCCTAAGTTTTATGTGCCCTTGACTTTGAATTTGCTTGTGATGTCTTTACCACAATACTGCAATGTTTACGATTTTTTATAGATCAACAAATGTCCCCTCAAGGTGAAATAATAGAAGAATGACTTTGGAATCATTGTGTCACAAAATAGCCAATTTGTGGAAATGCTAAATGTAATTTTGTCAAGACATGTTGTAGGCTTAGACTTGAAATTTTGATTAAAAAAACCTTAAAAGGTTTGGTGATGGAATTTGGTAAAAACATAAAAATTCTATTTTTCTTTGCCGTATCCTCATAGATATCAAAAGTAGCATCTCTGTAGGGCCTGTGGAAAACACCCACAAAATGATTCCCCGAGGTGTTGGAAATTTCATTATTTTATGAATTTGTTTGGATCTTGGAAAATAGATTTGATTTTCTCATGAACTATTTATCAAAGATATCTAAAGTGGCATCTCTATGGGGACTGTGGGGAACACCCGCAAATGGAATCTCTGAGGTTTTAAGAAAAATCAAGGTTTATATTTGAAATGAATTTGGGTTTGGAATTTTTATGGATTTTGGTTTATTTTCAAAAAATCAAGGTTTAGGTTTGGACTTGGCCTAACATGAGTCCAAATGATATGGAAGTTTGAAGGAGAATGGCTTTTGTGGATTTTGGTCCAAAAAAAATTTTTCTTGAGATGACAATTTGGCTCAAAAATGGGTTTGACCCAAGAATGTTTTTGGAATTTGGGGTTTGACCAAAAATGACTTCAGACTTGGCTTAATGTTGCCTTTGAGAGTCCTCTTCTGTTAATGCAGTTAAAATTTTTATCCTCTTTGGCGATAATTCTTTAATTGTTGCTGTAAATATATCAACCTTGAATTTGATTAACTATGACGTACAGCGACGATTTACAAGATTCATCCCCAAAAAGTTATTTTAGGTGACAATATTGTGGATTGTGGCCAAAATTTCACCTTTTGACAACAATATGATCCATTTGTCGCAAAAAGGCGTCACCAAAATTGTTTTTCCTTGTAGTGTTCTTTTTCTTTAAGTATGGCCTTTGTGTTGGGAAAAGCAGCACAAAGGAAGTTACCCACGATCAATGGATCAACCATGATGAATACAAGCAATCGCACAAAAAAACACAGCAATTTTATGTGGTTCAACAACCTTACTTATGTCCACGGAGGAAAGAATTCATCTTTCATTATTTCATCTTAATCCCCTCTGAATCAAGGGTTACAGTACATCAATACATATAGTTCCCGCTTTCTTGGCCAACAAGAAAACACATACATAATGACTAAAATACCCCAACCCTGAACTAAGGTTTTGGCTAAAGCAGATGACCTATCCGGCTAAATTAGAATACAAGACAAAACCCAACAATCTCCACCTTGGCTTGGATTTAACAAATCGTCAAAGCCACCTTGATATACTTGGTAATGTTTTCACACACCTTGCTGAATGGTACGTCACTACACCGATGGCACAGTCTTCTCTCTTCAAAACTCTAACATGTTGAACCAGCACTTTACGAACCTTGTTGAAAGGTACGCTTCCACATATGCTACGACTTAGTGCAGCTCTTGCATCCCCTAGCTCTAATGCACATATAATCTCATCATTTTCTGATGTCAATCAAGTCCAAACCGACTTAAGACTTCCCACAGTTGCCTCCTTTGACCTCAACACCCTCATCTTGAACTTCTGAAGTGCTCTCCATTTGTTGCCACATGCGCGCATCTTTGCAACACAATGAACCTAACTTCCATCTGTTAAGACAAAACTGAAGACCTTCTCGAATCTGGATCTCAGTGGTACCTTGTAAATCCTTCCTTTTATCTTTATTCTGGTGTTCCTCCCATCAAACCTGCAATTGTCATGTTTTATCATGTTCTAGTGGGTTGGGCACAATACACATGGGTCAGGTGTGACCCGATGCTAAACTGGCTTACTTTAACCTAAACAAGATTACATTTTTTGAAAAAATCATCTTCGTTCAGATCTTCCTGAATTTATACTAGATGATATCATCGAAGACCCATTAATTCATCTTCTGATAATCCTTCACATCCAACTCCAACGGAACCACATATTTCGTCCCCTATTATTTGATGTCCCCTTCACTACTCCACTAGAAAAATCATTTCCTATCAATCTGTGGAGATTTTTTACCATCTCACCCTCCATGATGATCAATGTTCCCTTTTACACCTTTGTAACTCCACCCACTATAGTGCACTTGCAGCATTTGAAATCTAAAGCACCCAAAGAAATCCAATTTCTTCATATACCTGGAACATATATCATATCCGTTAAGGTTTGAATAACGTCATCATACACCTATAGTGTCCGAAAGTAATTCCCTATCAACCAAATCTGAGCTTTCTTGCACACTACCTCCTTTCGTTTTTTATTCTTTTGATTTTTCTTCTACTTTGGCATATAGCTCCTTTCCGATCCCTTCAACAAGAATCTAATCTTTCCATCAAAGTACTCGACGCAATCTCCTATTCATGACATCAAGTAACACTTTTAATCATTGCTGTGTCATAAAGTCTAACAGTATTTCCTACCAATCCTTGAAGTCGTTTATCTATCAAACACTTTAATCCGGCCTGTGATGCTTGAATACATAACTATCATCGTGAATCTATCAGTTTCTTCAATCCTCCAACTTTCTACCCATCAAACTGCCAATGTCTTCTATTTGTTTCGTAGATCTCATCACAGCAAGTACGCTGGAAGAAACGGATCTAAACTTCGGTTCCGGATGGCTCCGATATCGTAAAAATAGTTTTCTACACTCTAATTGGTCAAATTGTCTTTTTGACCGTTGAGCTGCCTATCTTCTTCCACATACGCGTAGATCTCCTTACAACGAGTGCGTAAGCATAAACGGATCTCCAATTAGTCATTGAACAATCAAGATATCGCAGAAAAAATTTTAGCCACAAATCTGATCAAACTGCCTTTGACCATTTTACCTTCTGACGTGTGCTGGCGTCAGCACTACTGCTTGCAAGCTGGGCTTTGTATCACGGATCAAGTTTGACCAAACTCAAACCAACTTGGACTGAACTGCTGTTGGGCTGGGCTTCTCTGTGTAATGGGTCAGGTCCTACCTGACCTAGACCCGACCTGCAACAAACCTAACCTGGCCTGACAACCAGGACCAGCCAACTACATTCTCCTTCCTTGATCAATTTGGGTTCTGAAACAGAACCCAGTAACCCCTTCCCCCTTTTTTTTCCTCTGATCTGGCAAAAGAAGCAGCGGCGGCCGGCAATAGGTGGTTGTTAAATCTACCATGTGGACGGTGCAGATTCCGACAACTGCTAAGTTCTTCTCTGAGCGCAACGAAACCCACGCTATCGCAAAGGATGCCCCTCTTCTCCGAGCACGACAGTGGCTGTTATGGTCGTCTTCTCTGGTTCCAACAATGACAAAAAAGGGCGTGGGTAAGGCTTATTTCTCCGGCTAAGGTTGATTGCAACAGAGCCCTACTTTGTCTTCTATTCCGGTGACTGCAACGATGAGATCAAAATCTGGCAACTTTTCGGAATCTAATCAACTAGCCAATGCAAGACCAGATCCTCTTGATCCCAGTTTATTTCCCTAACAATGACCAACAAAGAAATCAGATCAACTGATCTCCTTCTCCAGTTTTTTACTACGATCCCGGCCAGAAAATTGCAAGAATCATAGAACCCTGAGCCCTTCCTCCTCTGCAAACTGCAAAACTCCGGACGAGATCTTCTCCTTTAGGTAAGGCAACATCGACTGCTGCTTCTTTTCTCTGGTAAGCTGACAGCAGCGGCATTTTGGTTCCACAATAGAATCCTGCAATTTAGAGTCTTGTTCAAAATCTCAATGCCAGATCTCTTCTATAGATTGTCCACACATGAACCAACCATCACTCTGATCTGTTCCGATTGTCAATCACAAAACTCAACCGTTCTCCACCTCACTGTGATACCATTTGTTAGGTAAAGCGGCACAACGAAAACTACCTGTAATCGACGGATCAACCACAATGAACGTAAGCAATTACACTATTAAGCAATCACACACGTAAATACAACAATTTTATATGGTTCGGTAACATTCCCTACGTCCACAGAGGATATAACTCATCAATTATGATCCCATCTCAATCCCCTCTAGATATAGGGTTACAATACATCAATATATATAGTTTTTTTTTTTTTTTTTTTTTTTGCCAACAAGAAAACCCATACACAATGACTAAAATACCCTAACCCCAGCTTCTCTGGCTAAACCAGACGACCAATCCAACTAAACTGAAATACAAGACAAAACCCAACACTTTGAAAATATATATATAATCAAGTAAAATCCTTTTTAAAAAATTTAAATTAACAATACTTTTATAGGTTTCTTCTTTATCATATGTTATTTTATTCATAATTACTCTCCAACTTTCTCAATTCAAATAATAGACACACACCTCCAAATTCAATGATCCAAATTATTTGGATTTTAGTTTGGATGGGTGTCACATTGGGTTTTGCGCCAATTCAATGGGGTAAAGGGTTAGTAAGCGTGAAGCGATGGGACCAACATGGTGCCCTTAAGTGGGCCCTACCGGTTGTCGCCGACGGCGGTATGTGGGCTTTATTAGAAGGGGTCAATCTGAGAGAACCATTCTGGTGACATTTATTAGTTGGGGATCATGTACACTTGGATTCATCATGCATCTTGTCCAGTGAGTTCAGATAAGAGGGGCTGCCTTAATGACGGCAATGAAGGAAGAGAGGAAATGCATAGAATCGGCGTTAGGGTGAATGCAATTTGAGTCTTATCAATCATCTCAGCTTCGCCTTTTCGACTAAGGCGCGTTGGCTTCGTCCTCGTTTTAAGGTGCGACTTCGATCCTTAGATTTTCGAGAATTCATATTTGTTGGATACTAAAAAGTAGTGGTTGCTATAGAGTTTTTGATTAGTTAACTGACCCTATTATGTTGGGCATTAAAGTTGCAGCTTCTTTATTTTGTTGTGTAGATTTTGATTTCATTCCTAAAACCTTAAATGGTGAATTACATTAGCGCGACATAAAATGGGAGTGAGATTCTTATATCATTTTTCCTATAGGACTAAGTTGTTGGGTATTTATTTTTGTCCACTTTGTTTTTTTTTTTCTCATTTCTTTTTAATGAAATTCCCTTTTTTAAACAATCGTCTCTACACCTAATTAAACAATGCTTTCTGGAGTTTAATGTCCATGTCACTGTCAAATTAGGACCAGCAGCAATGACATGTTGAACGTAGTGCGTTCATCATTGGGAGCCCCACCTAGAGATACGCCACCAAAAGGGTCTTAGGCAGAGACTTTTTCAAGTTTACTATTCCTTTTTAGGTCATCATCCTCTTCCAGGCACACATAATACAGCTTGTAGCCTCTGGTGCAGACTTCCAAGGAACAAAACAACCCCATGTGAAATAAAATAAACCCACGTGTGATATTTTATTGTTTATGATCCAGTATGCAATGGGTGGCTTTCTGAGAATGAATGATGACAAATAACAAACCCTGATAGGTGGATGCCATGCAATTTTTAGTTCTTTTGAATGAAAGCCTACAAAGTTCAAGAGCATATCCTACCTCTTTAATATCGTTAGAAAAGTTCTATATCAACAAACGGACGAACCTAACATTGTTACATTGTTACATTCTATGGAATTATAAAAATGACGGACCTGGATTTTCGTTCAAGGGGTAGGCCGAAATATATAGTTGGGTTTTGGAGGGAATCCCATAAATTTTTTTGTCATTTTTAGGGGCAGACTAAGAAGTTTGTTTGGATTTTAAAATTACACCGAGAACTTACAATTGGATTTTGGAAGCAGGGCCTTAGACCAACATTGGCGACTGCCCCCAAAACCATGTATTTTCACGCGCCCCTACTACAAAAAAGGAATCATTTTTCTATAAATTCTTATTTTTCAACATTTTGATGCAAAAGGAGAAAAAATTGATGGTATTTTTCTTTTGACTCTATTGAAAAGATTAAAAGTGTAGAAACAAAATCCAGCAAAGAGCAAATTTCTAGCCTTGCACAAATGTATCCTAAGGACCCATTTGTTTGAGTGTGCTAATTGAGTTCATAGGAATTCATGGCAACATGGGCTTTTAGAAATGGTGGAAGGTGAAGGATATAAGGTACATATGTAAATGAGACATTGGCTTTTGGTTCAGAGAATATATGTTTTAGAATTCCAAGAAATCAATTTTATGTAACCAATCAATTACATCTAAAGGAGTTAAACAAGAACACAATTTAGGCCCAAGAAACAACAGTTCAAAACTGTTTATATTTCATGTCTCCCAATAGATGCTCGTTTAAGTTGCTATAAAGAATGGTTTTCTTGTTTGAATTGACCTTATTTGATAAACAAAATAAAAAAAAAAGAACTAAAAAATCCTCTAATTTTGCGGCTCACACCCTTTCAACACTGATTATGTCTCTCTTCTACCTCCCACCCTTGCAACACATGTCATGCCTCCGCTAATGAGCACAAGGATTATGCAAGAGATTAAGGGCCAATTTAAAATTTTCTTAATAAACCACATTATGTGCCCCCCGAATCGAGGTCCATAGGATCAAAGTCTGCCATGACTCATGAGGTATAAATATTTACTCGATTAATCATAAAGCATAGAAGAAGCTTCATTATAAACAGATGGTATAATTACAAACAATTTTAGAGTAAGCAGCTCATAAGATTAGTAACGTTAAAGACTAAGAAAGACAAGTAAATTAAATACATGGACACCCCAAAACCTAGGCCCACAAAAGAAATGCAAAGTATTATCCAAGTTGTGAAGGCACTCGTGTGCTAATCACAATGACTCATTAAATGTCATTGGCACACTACTCATGATTGTCATCAGGCTGATTCGCATGAAACGATGCCTCCTCTTCCTTAATAAGGGTAGGCTCAGTACTTATGCACTAAGCAAAGACAATGTGGTCATGTGAAGTACAATAATAGGAGTTTAAGCACAAAGCTTAAATATCAATAAAAGTGAACCATAGAAGACAAATCTTATCACAATACTCTAACAAATACACAGTCCACATTAATTAAATCACCATGCAATATTATGCCATTGCTCTCCTGTCTCTTACTAAGGTGTGGTGGATTGTTTTGCAATGGGAGAATAGCCCAGAATAATATACCGAATGATTAGTCCACAAAAATCAATGGGGCAACATTCGAGGTGACAAACATCAAAACCTTCTGCTTTTGCAAGTACCTAACAATGTACATCTATCCAATATCGATCTACAGTTACAATCAATCAATTTATCAATAGTCCTCTCACAGAGGTGCTCCTTTGTGTTTGACGTTTCCAACTCAGTAGTACCTGACTCAAGAATCCTAAGACACTTAGTAAGGTCTGAGCTTATCCAGTATAAACAAGTTCATCAAATGATAAAAGAACTACTTCTCAATCAATCCATCAATTCCACAACCACTTCGACACAATTCCAATCTAATACAACAGTCATCCCAAAGCACTTACAATCAAGCAGCCTTGCCTCAACATGTTGATAAATACTAATCAAAAAGGATCCTAAGTCAATCAATTTAGGTCCTTAATGTGATCCTATCAATACCAAGCAATAATAAACTATGCAACATGCCTAAGGCATGTAGACATCAATATCAATGAGAAACAAATCAATTATGATTGATAAATAGTCAAGGAAGTGTTACAATCCAATCCTAGGTCAATGATTGCATTATTTGTACAAGACATCACTATCCGGTCCACAAAGGAGGTGAGGCCATCATATCCCATCGATTTTCTTTAGTGCACATTCTATTACTAGATATCTTTTTGCCTCACATCATCTCCATCTGAAGTAGGTTGCACACCGTATAGTTTCCAAACAATCCATAATGGATGTTAGGTCACAATATTCCTTACTCGTAGTCCATCAATTAGTCCTCAAGGTAAGGTGCCAAGGGTCCCAAAACTATGGCCAAAAGACCAAAGGGAATAGGTCTCTCCAAAAGTGACTCAATATCCACAGTCGACCATGAGACCTCTCACGGTCAATCGTGAGCTCTTCTATGGCTAGCCCATGTCTCGCCATGAGCTAATTGTAGGCTAATAGTAGAACTTATTCCAAGAAAATCTCAGTCACTTCCCCCTGGCAGAACCAAGCCCCTCTTTTCGTGGTTAGCCATGAGCTCACATGAAATAAGAGCCAGCTGTGAAAAATGGGGCTCAATCAATCTAAATTTTACAAAAGCTAAGGGGGTCTTTGCGGCTTGCCTACGACTGGCTGTAAACTTGCCATTGAGAAAAATTTTTGAAACTACAATTGATCATAAAACCTTTCACAACCAACCATGAGGCTTTAGATTCCAGAATTCTAAGCCTATTTCACTTCGAAAATAAGGGGAATGTTTTCCTTTCTTCAAGTGGCTAATAAAATGTCAAATAAGACCTAGCCCACTCTAATTCAACCATAGACTACCTCTAGTTCACCAATTTCTATTCCATTGAAAATAAAGCCCTAATCTAGCATAATTTTCAAATTTTACATCAGTTGAGCTCAAAGGTAACTAGAAATGGAATCCATGCTATAATCAACAAGAAGACATGCATATCATTCTTTCAATCATATTTATCATTCACTTGCCTCGGTTGTAAGACACAAAAGAGGAATAAAACCTTCCTTCAAGTCATGGTTGACAACTCAACTCGTGGAAAACCCAAATGAACCCAAATCAACCTACATCAATCAAATGGAAATCACCACTAAGTTAATTGTTCATGGACCTAACCATGGGCACTGTAGGTTCAACAAATAATGTGGAAAATCTGTTTTCATGGTGAACAATGTGAAATGCAAATGGATTGAGATTGGATCGATGAAAAATAACATGTTAGATGGAATTTCACGAACCCTAACCAATGTGATGCACGTTTCGGATTTATGAAGAAATTTCATTTTATTGGGGCCTTAACTGTAAGGGTTGCAAGTGCATTGTAACAGATAGAGTGATGAAGGTGATTAGGGGAACAATAATTGTCATGAAGGGTGAGTTAGTCAAAAGTCTCTACAAGTTGACAAATTGTACAGTTACAGGTGGAGTGGAGCAACTCCAATGAAGAAGGAAAAGTCAATTGAGGTGGAGTTAGATGGTGTAATAGATATTAAACTACAACAATTTACATTTTTAGCTACGAAATTTTTATCACCAAAGGAGATATACACTTTGACAAATACAATTACTGACGAAAAACATTGTATTGGCCAATCATCGGTAAAAACTCATGGGGAAAAGATATTGCCAACGGAATCAAATTCTGTCAACCCAAATTATATTCTCACCGAGGCTAATTTACAATTTAGTAATATTTATAAACGTCAGTAAAATCATTTCATTTTTATTTTAAATTTTCAATTTATTTTTACCGACGTTTTCTAACATCGGTAAAACCATTTCACACTTTTTTTAAAATTTTCAATTTTTTCTACCAACATTTTCTAACGTCGGTAAACGACGTTTTTTAACATCAATAAAATCCTTTCATTTTTTTTAAATTTTCAATTTACTTTTACCGACATTTTTTAACGTCGGTAAAATCATTTCACCCCTTTTTAAATATTTCAATTTTTTTTACTGATGTTTTCTAACATCAGTAAAATCATTTCATATTTTTCAAATATTTAGTTTACTTTTACCGACGTTTTCTTCACATCGGTAAAATCATTTCCCCCTTTTTTAAAATTTTCAATTTAATTTCACCTACATTAAAAAAACATCGGTACATTTATTTCATTTTTTTGAAATTTTCATTTTACTTTTACCAATATCAGAAAACATCAATAACAGCACTTTCCTTTTTTAAAAATTTTCAATTAACTTTTCCCAATGTTAGAAAACATCTATAAAAATATTTATAATTTTAAATATATATTTATAAGTTAAAAATATTAGTAAATTTGTACTAACATTGTATTACGTTAGTAAAAATCATTATATTTTAAAAAAGATTTTAATAAATCTTTAACAACATTTTCTTATGTTGGTAAAATATTTTAATTTAAAAAAATGTAATAAATATTTTTCGACGTTTTAAAACATCGATAAAGCCCACTTTCGTAGGCAAAACTCTTTTCTTAAAAAAATGTACTATTTATTTTTTTAATATAGTTTTCCTGTAAACTTGTTTATACACCTGTATCAAACATACACTTGTTCATCTACCTGTATCCAACATAGCAAATGCATATATACAAGAGTTGCTAAACAAACAAACAACCATTGTTATTTTTCATCAAATCATTCATCTCATATAACAAATATTACAATCAATGATACAACCCCATATAAATGTTCGATATACAAATACAAATAAACTAAAAAGAAAACAAAACACTGTTACAAGTCAGCGACCGACTCTAAAGCATCCATCAATTTGCAATAACAAGAACAACATTAAAATATTTTCAATGAATTAAATTACAAATATATATATAATCTTTTCGTAGGTTTTTTCGGCGGCCTGTGTTGAGAATCCTAGATTTTTGCGTCTAATTCGTTAACTAGGAGTCCAATTCGAACTGTCAGTTTCCATAAGTTACTTTGGCCTCGAGCAAGGCATTCATGCCGGTTTTCAAGCAGTTCAATGGTTGTTTCCTATTATGGACCTCCAGCAGTCCATTTTTGAGCTTAATTGTTGAAAATCTTAGGCTTTTATGTCTAATTCTCTAACCGGGAGTTTGATTGGTGAACCGTTAATTCCTACAAGTAACTGTGGCCTCAAACGAAGTGGTCATCCAGATTTTTGATTTTCTTGGGGCCGTTTCCCATTTTGGACCACCGGCGGCCGGTTTTCAAGACTAAGTTTTGAAAATCCTAAATTTTTGCATCTAATTCTCTAACCACGAGTCCAATTCATGAGCTGTTAGTTCCTACAAGTTACTTTCGCCTCAAATAAGGTGCATGTACTGGTTTCCAGTCTGTCTAATGGCCATTTCCTGTTTTTGACCTCCAGTGGCCTGTTTTCGAGACTGAATGTTGAAAGAACTATGTTTTCAGGTCTAATTTGTTAGCCGGGAGTCCAATTCAT
This sequence comes from Sextonia rubra, assembly GCA_037013555.1. Classification (NCBI taxonomy): domain Eukaryota; kingdom Viridiplantae; phylum Streptophyta; class Magnoliopsida; order Laurales; family Lauraceae; genus Sextonia; species Sextonia rubra. The sequence continues at coordinate 19,042,593 of JASUAD010000011.1, forward strand.
GAGCTGTGAGTTCCTACAAGTTACTTTGGCCTCGAGCAAGGTGGTCATGCCGATTTCTAATTTTTTGGGGGTCGTTTCTCATTTTCGACCTCCGGTTGCCCGTTTTTAAACCTAAGTGTTGAAAAACCTTGATTTTTACATTTAATTCTCTGATCGGGAGTGCGATTCACTAGCCATCAGTTGCTATAAGTTAATTTGGCCTTAAGCAAGGTGCTCATGCTGGATTTCAAATTTTTTGAGTGCCATTTCCCATTTTCGACCTTTGGTGGACAGTTTTCGAGCATAAGTGTTAAAAAACCTAAGTTTTTGCATCTACTTCTCTAACCGGCAGTTTGATTCAAGAGCAGTCAGTTCCTTTAAGTTACTTTGGCCTCGAGCGTGTTTCCCGTTCCAGTTTTCAATTTTTTTTGGGGGCCATTTTCCATTTTCGACCTCTGGTGGCCCATTTTCAAGCACAAGTGTTGAAAATCCTTGGTTTTTGCGTCTAATTTTGTAATTGTGAGTTTAATTTGCGAGCCATCTATTTTTACAAGTTAGTTTGGCCTCAAACAAGTTGTTCATGCTAGTTTCTAATTTTTTCGGGGGCTATTTCCCATTTTGGACCTCTGGCAGCCTGTTTTCGAGCCTAAGTGTTGAAAATCTTTAGTTTTTGCATCAACTCTCTAACCCGGAGTCTGATTTCTGAATGGTCAATTCCTACAAGTTATTTTGGCCTCAAGCAAAGTGGTTTTGCTAGTTTTCAATTTTTTGGGGGGCCGTTTCCCATTTTGGATCTCCAACGGCCTATTTTCGAGCTAAGTGTCGAAAATCCTAGGTTTTTACATCTAATTCTCTAATTGGGAGTCCGATTGGTGAACCGTAAATTTTTACTAGTTACTTTGGCTCAAGTGAAGTGCTTATGCCAGTTTTCAATTTTTTTAGGGCCGCTTCCCTTTTTAGACTTCCGACGACTGGTTTTCGAGCCTAAGTGTTGAAAATCCTAAATTCTTTATTCTCGAGCCATCGGTTTCTACAAGTTGCTTTGGTCTTGATCGAAGTGCTTATGAAGGTTTTCAATTGTTTCAGGGGCCGTTTCTCGTTTTAGATCTCTAATGGCGTATTTTCGAGCCTAAGTGATGAAAATCCTAGGTTTTTAAGTCAACTTCTTTAATCGGGAGTCCGATTAGAGAACCATTAGTTCCTATATGTAACTTTGGCCTTGAGTGAAGTGGTCGTGCAAGTTTTCAACATTTTCCGGGGCCGTTTCCCATTTTGGACCTCTAGCAGCCGATTTTCGAGCCTAAGTTTAAGAAAACCTAGTTTTTTTTATCTAATTCTCTGACCGGGAGTTTGATTCATAAGTCATTTGTTCCTATAAGTTATTTGGCCTTGATGAGGTACTCGTGCTGGTTTTTGCACCAACCAATGGTCGTTTTCTGTTTTCAACCTCTGGTGGCCTATTTTCAAGTTTGAGTGTTGAGAAAACTATGTTCTCCAGTGTAATTTTTAACCACGAGTCTAATTCATGATCTATCAGTTCCTACAAGTTACTTTGGCCTCGAGCAAAGTGCTCATGCAAGTTTCTAATTTTTTCAGGGGCCATTTCCCATTCTCGACCTCTGGTTTCCATTTCTAACCATAGTACATTCTATGGCTTAGCTGTAGCCTGTCCATAGAGTAAAATCAGGTTTTACAGCTTTCTAGAAACTGAGCCATGAAACTTTACGGCTTAGCCATAATTTTAGGTGTTCAAGTTCTATACCTATTACAGACGAAATAGAATTTCGACAGAATGACAACAGAGCTAACAAATGAGATAATAAGAATAAAAAATCTGAGATAAAGGGGCTGTAAAACACCAAAACACATGAAAGATTAAAAGAGTAATAGCAGTCATCGTGTACCAACATGTGTTCATCCATAATGTACTTGTCTCAAATGAGCTGTGTCACGCGAATAGTTGTCCTTTGGCTCAAATCACACGTTAAAATGCAACTCTAATAGTCATGCATGCAAGAAGAGAGAGAAACGTTGAGTGCAAAAGATAGATGAGAAAAGCAAAGACTTAGAAGAATGAGTAAGAACCCAACTCTTACCTTAGCCCACTTAAGAGATGAATTTGGAAACTAAGTGCACAAAGATCCTTTAGCTTGGAAGCCGATGAAGAGGATGGAAGAAAGAAAAGAAGCAACGACTGGTTAAGAGAGCAAATGAAAAATGGAAAGGTCGGTGCATGCATCTGAGTTTTATAAGATAAGGCTAAATGGAAATTATAAGAAAGTCCCCAAAGGTTAAGTTAATTATAGTTCAAGTCAAATAACCATCTAACGGGAGCAAACGAAGTCGTTTGCATGCAAGTCAGTTACGGAAATTGACGAGCTTGACAAGATACACGTGTTGACACCAAGATGATGCATGAAAGATGAAATCACATAAAATCTAAAATTACAAAAAAGGGCACATGTCTACCTCAGCCATGTTAAACTCAATTCAACTATTTATCCATGACCCGAAATGAAACTCAAAAGGACAAAACAACAAACATAAAACTAAGTCATTAGAGAATTACCCGAAAACACATTAATTATATGCTAAACTAGATTAAGCTGGCCAGAGTGTTACAGCTTTTCCTAGCAAGTGGTATCAAAACGAGGTGATGATCGCACGAGTTCTGCGATTAATGGATAAAGTCTGGGAGTACGAGGTTTAATGCACAGTGGGAAGGCAACCGTTGTCTTAGGTTGCAAGTGATTGTCGAATAAAAAGATAGGATCAAAATCATTTTCCAAGAAAAGGACCAATTCAATTTCTTAAAAACAAAAGGGAGAAAGATTCTAATGGGTCACAATTCTATGAAGCTGAACAACGGGGCGTACACTACTATGTTTTAGGAAACTAAAAATGAGGAAGGAAATTGAGGGTCCGTTTCGTCAAGTTTGAGCAAAGGATGTGGTCTAATTTCAAAAGGTCTAGTTTCAAGTTCTAACGGATCCACCAACGTCGAAAAGGAAAGCTCAGGGTTGCCACTGCTGAAGTCGTCATTGCTGCCAGTGCACATTGCTATTACCGTAAGCCTGATTGGCTAATGGCGAAGAAAATCATAGTGTTCTATTTGAAGAATAGAGCATTCTGATTAAAAGGAAGATAAAAGAGGTCCCTCATTCCTCCTCTCTTAAAGAGGGAAACCCGTTGTTATCGTCGTTGCACGTCGGAGAAGAAAGAAAAGCACTACCGTTACCGCTCACCATCTATAGAGAAAGGAGCCCACTGTTATGTGCTGCCACCTCACCTCATCGATCAAAAGTCATTACTTGCTTCATCGTTGGTCTAAGGGTAGTTGACGTTAACTAGTTCCTTGTTGGCTGCTAACAAGAAAAATATAGGCTGGTGACAAAATAGTGGCCAGCTACCTTCTGGGATAGTGTAGATACACTATAGAATATTGCTCACACTAGAAGCAAAATGAATGGGAGAGAGAATTAAGCATAAATTGTACAAAAAATTTTTTATTCATTGGACACTACACCTTCAAAGATACATGATACTTAAATACACATAGGTGACTTAACAACAAAAAGACATGTGTCCCATGACCACCTAAACTCTAGAACTAACAAGGACGCATTCACATTCAGTTTGTAGACTTCTTCAACAACAATGACTTATTCAAAGTACAACTATAGCATGGTATTTGAATTAGTCTAATATTTTAGCACTCTCCCTTAATTCAAGTGCCTTCAACACTAAGCATTCTTTGTAATTTGAAAAATCTTTCTCTGGAAAGAGCCTGTGTGAAAATATCAGCAACTTGCTCCTCCGTGCTACAGTATTCCAGCTCACGAATAAAATGATGTCAAACTTCTATGTGCTTTATTGTTCCATGGAAAACTAGATTCTTTGTTAGTTCAATTGTCGACTTGTTGTCATAAAATAAAATTGTTACTTCCGCTTGCTTTTCATTCAGGTCGGATAGAATCCTCCTAACCCACATAGTTTGACAAGCTGCACTTGTAACCACCATATATTCTGCCTTGGTTGTAGACAATGCTGTTATTTGCTACTTTTTTTAGGCCCATGATATCAGTGCAGACCCAAGATAAAGCCCATAGCCTGTATTACTTTTCCTATCATCTACACAACTGGCCCAATCACTATTAGTATAAGAGATAAGTTTACAAGCATTTGATTTTTTATACCTAAGTCTGAGATCCAATGTTCCATGAATATATTGTAGTATTCTCTTAGTTGCACCCATGTGAGCTTTACTTGGACTGTTCATATACCGTGAAATCAAACTTACTGAAAACATTATATCTGGCCTTGTATGTATGAGAAAAATCAAGCCTCCAACCATACTTCAAAATTCTTTTACATCTGCCTTTTCAATTCCATCATCTAGAATAAGCTTCTTATCTATATTCATGGGTGTTTTAGTGGGATTGCAATTTGACATATGAAATTTTTTCAGTAGATCTTTTGCTTATTTTCCTTGGTGGAGAAAAATATCTTTTGAGTCTTGAACAACTTCCGTCCCCAAAAAATAATGTAATAGACCTAGATCTGTCATTTCAAATTGGGACATCATATTTTTCTTGAATTCTTCAATCAGTTTTAGAGAATTACCAGTAAATATCATATCATCAACATATAAACACACCATGAGAATTTCATCCTCACCTCCCACCTTCACATAAAGGGTTGGTTCACTTTCACTTTTTTGAAAATTATGATCTAAAAAATATTTGTCAATCTTGCTATACTAAGCTCGTGGAGCTTGTTTGCGCCCATATAGTGCCTTTGTTAGCTTATAAACTTTATTTTCAGACCCTTTAATCTCAAATCTAGGAAGCTGTTCAACATACACTTCCTCCTACAACTCTCCATTTAAAAAAGCTGATTTTATGTCAAATTGAAAAATTTTCCATCTTTTTTGGGCAGCCACGGCTAGAATAGTCCTTATAGTATGAATTCTAGCAGCAAGAGAAAAAGTTTCAAAGAAATCAACACCTGAAACTTGTGCATACCTTTTTGCTACCAAACGGCCTTGTATTTTTGCAAAGAACCATCTGCATTAAACTTGAATTTGTAAATCCATTTGAGCCCAATAGCCTCTTTACCTGGTGGTAAATCTACCAATTTCCATGTTTTGTTTTTTTCAATGGCATTCATTTCAATTTTCATTGCATCATGCCAATTTTTCTCCCTTACTGCATCTTCAAAACAAGTGGGTTCAATGGCAAGGCATATAAAATCACATGACTGATAAATGTCAACAAGACTTTTGACCTTTCTAGGAGGTGATGTGGATCCGGTCAGACTAGAGTATCAAGTGATGGATTAAAAGATGTTGTCTCTTCTTCTTCAACAATTAGAGGGTAGTGATCAACCGCACTATCCCATCTCCATCCATCATTCTCATTAAAAATTACATCCCGACTAACGAACAAAGTTTCATTTTCAGGATCATAAAGTCTATATCCTTTTGTTGCTTCACTATCTCCGATAAAAATGCACTTAAGACTCTTATCATCTAACTTGTGCCTTTTTTCATTGGGGATATGTGCATAAGCTATAGAACCAAAAATCTTTAAGTGACTTGCATTTGGCTTTCTCCCATACCATGCTTCATATGGTGTTTTTTCATTGACTGCTTTTGTAGGAGAGCGATTAAGCAAATAAACCACTGTAGATACTACTTCAGCCCAGAAGCTTTCTGGAAGTCCTTTTTCTTTCAACATGCATCTTGCTGTTTCAAGAATGCTACGATTTTTTGGCTCCGCGACTCTATTTTGCTGTGGAGTGAAACTTGCAGTAAGTTCTCTTTATATTCCTGCATCTTTACAGATCATAAGGAAATCCTTGGATGTAAATTCACCTCCTCGGTCAGTTTTGACTGTCTTAAGTAAAAATCCACTTTGTTTTCCAACATAAGCTCGAAATTGTAGAAAGCATGAAAGAGCTTCAGATTTTTTGTTAAGAAAATACACCCAAATCATCCTTGTGCGGATCAACAAATATTAAAAAATACTTGCTATAACCAAGTGAATTTGTGCGCATAGGGCCACAAATATCAACATGTATCAACATTAAAGGTTGATTAGCCCTCCAAGATTTACCGGTTAGAAAAGGGGTTCGGTGATGTTTTCAAAAAATGCAAGCTTCACATATTTTGTTACCATGATACACAATAGGTAAGCCAACAACCATGTTTTTTTTATATAGTGAATCCAAACCATGAAAATTTAGATGCCCATATCGCTTATGCCAAAGCTATGAATTATCATACTCCACAGACTTAAACGCATTAAGGGTAAGATCGAAAATTTTGAGAGAAAACATTTTGTTTTGAGTCATTTTCACCGTCATGACCAATTCCATATTCTTTTTTTAAAATAACATCCATTTATCCTCATCAAAAGTCACATAATACCGTTTTTTTCATTAACTGTCCTAAGCTAATTACGTTTTAAGCTAAACCTGGTACAAACATAACATCGTTTATGAGCTTTGTACCTGACTTGGTGTTCACAGAGACAATTCCTTTGCCTTGCACCAAGACTTTACTATCATTTCCCATTAGGACATGTGATCTTACTGACTCATCCATCTCAACAAACAATGTTTTATCACCTGTCATATGGTTACTGCACCCACTATCCAAAAACCAAATATCTCCAACAATTTTAGCATTTGCAGATAAACATGAGAGAAATAAGTTTTCCTAAACTTCATCATTTGTCTTTTCTTCATGAAAATTTGCTTGATTTTTGTTTGTATGCCAACAATCCTTTTCTTCATGTCCAAATTTGTTACAAATTGAACATTGGGGCACAATTGAGGACTTGTTTGTATACCCACAATCTTTTTTCAATATGACCTCTTTTCTTGTGATTATGGCATTGAGGAGGTTCGATTTGCCTTTTTTGTAGTTTCTCTCATGTTCATTATACATGGTTCTTCCTCGGCCTCTTCCATGAAAATTTTGCCTCCCTTGACCATGACCATGACTGTAACCATGACCTTGGCTATTTTGCCTTTGGTTGGAGGTAACCCCTGCATTACTACTTGATCCCTTCTTTAAATCAAGTGTTGTTTGGAAAACCTGCTTAACTAGCTTATCTGCATTTCTGTTTAATCTTTCTTCATGTGTTTGCAAAGAACCTATTAGTTGATTCAAAGTTAATTTAGTTAAACCCTTGGATTCTTCAATGGTAGCAACAACATGATCAAATTTGAGAGGGAGACTTCTTAACACTTTTTCAACAATTTTTTTATCAATTAGGACCTCACCAAGAGACATAATTTGGTTCACAATAGTTGTAACTCTTGTGAAGAAATCCTGAATGGATTCGATATTTTTCATCAATAAATATTCAAACTCACAGGAAGAGTTTGTAATTTCAAGGTAACAACTTAATTGGATCCTTTATATTCATCTTGAAGCAATTCCCATGCTTCATTTGATGTGGTGGCTCCTATTATCCTAGGAAAGATAGCCTCATCTAAAGCTTGTTGGATGTTAAATAAGGCCTTTGTGTAACACTCCGACCCAGCTTGACCTCGTTTAGTGGCTAATTAATCTTGTTTTCGTTGCTAATCGCGTTTTGTTTATGTTTTGATTTTCGTTGCGGGTCATGGATAGGTAGTTGGGTTGAGTTTGACCTGGATTAAGTAGACCAAGCCCTTTTTCGTAATTTTAGCTTTTCTAAGACATGGTCATTTTTGCATCATCTTGATGTCAACACGTGTCTTTCGTTGAGCTCGTTAACTTTCGTAACTACGTCGTTTGCAACCGATGTCGTGTAATTCCATTGGACCCAGACTTGACTCAAACTGAAAATAGCATTCTAACTTGACCTTCCTTGTAAATTGGACTTCACCATTACCTTATATAACTCATCCATCGACCAAAAACGCACGTTCTCTCTCATTTTCAGTTTCCTCACTGTGCACGTGGAGTTTCTCTCTTCTCTTGAATTCTCTCCTCCGAATTTCTCTCCTCCATCGATCAAGAGGAAGTTGGGTTCTTTGCATGTGAGGTGAGTTGGGAATCCTTCCATCTCTCTCATCTCCTTTCTTTATTTTTTCTCCTTCTTGTTTCCATATTGCATGGTGTGTCTGTGTTTTGAATTTCTTTCCAATTCTCATGCATGCATGTTGTTTGATTGGTGTTAGGTTGTGTTTGGGCCTAAGGACAACAAGTTGGGTAATTGAATTCAATTGAGGCAAGTATAACCATAACTTGTGAGAACCCATGTTGGTATGCATTTGATTTGGTTAGTTTACATGAATTGATATGGAAACATGTGTGTCCAACCCATTTGGTTAGTATTCTATCTCTTTCCATTGGAAAATTGCAATTCTGATGAGTTCCCAGACTTTCTGTATGTGCTTCAGCAGTTTGACCTCGTGCACGTATGGCTAAGCCGTATGTTACTTACGGCTCAAAGTCCAGAGAGGATAAAATCCAGTTTTCCTCTACGGCTAGGGCACGGCTAAGCCGTGTATTGCACTACGGCTAAGCCGAAGCTCAGCCGTGGCCCAGCCGTAGATCAATACAGGGTGCATTTTCTGGATTTAACTGAGAGCACGCAAATTGCTAGACCTTCTACGGCCCAGCCATGGCTAAGCCGTAGAACACCCACGGCTAAGCCGTACACTCAACTACGGCTAAGCCGTATTCACATCTGAATAATAAAGGACAAGGATAGGTGTAAGGGAAAGACCGATAGGGCCTTCATAATAGAATGTAGAGCACCTAGACCTGCCCAACGGAATGTGATACAACGCGTGAATGATCTCGGGGGCTGCGAATCATTCATATTCATTATCTGGATGTTGAGCACCTCCCCATGGGTGTTGGTTTAAGGGACTTCGTGCACCGCCCGATTCAATGCAACACTAGACAACGGTGCATCGAATAACTTAAAACTACATCATCATGCACGGTTAGAAACACCGGATAATTAGATTAGAATTGGGTTGTAAATAAAGATGATCCGCTTTTGCATGATTTGTTGCATAACATATTGCATTCGATCATTGATCTCAACTCTCTGATATGTTTACTTGTGTTCAGTTACATTCACATTGTGGTTCTTTACCTTGAGTATGCATGTATAGTATGTTCACAGATATGCACGTATGATATGTTGTCACGATCTACTCAGGGTTTTCATGATTGACTCTGTATGGTCAGACACTACTTAGCCTCAGCCTTAGGATCCCGACGGGGTGAATTTGGTATAGTTATATGGCCTTGCTGCAGTAAGGATACGTCTTGGGGAACCGGACCCCAGGAAACCGAGACCCATTGTACCCTGGCCCGGAGAATGGTGTTTTTTGCATGTTATAAGATCCCTCTTTTCGGAGCATATGGTAATGTAGTAGCCACTAGTTATGTACACCACATGTATCCATTGATTCGCATAGCATATTTATTTCTTGCACGACAGCCTAGAATACGAAAATGCCTTACTTAAATTACATGATGTTCTTTATTCTATTAGACACAACGTGTGTTAACTTGCTATGGGTTATACTTTGCTGAATCGTTGTATTCACAGTTGTTTTTGGTGTTGCAGGTCCAGATCCCCCTGCCGAACCCTCGCCGGTCGGCCAGACTCCAGACGAGGCCCCCGAGGCCCCATCAGGCCTAAAGGAGTGGATGTGATCACTCCACGGGAGAGCGTTCTTGGCATGCATAGCATTGGAGTCTTGTTTTGAGGATTTTCATACTTGTATCTGGCACGATATGTCTTGATTGTATATATTCTTTTGTTCATTTTGTAAGACCTGCGTATGTAATTATGTCAGTTCTTTCTTCGTATTCTCTTTTGCACTGTTAGTTTGATGTTTCTGATATTTACAGCTTCCGCGTACATGTTTGGCACGTGTGAATGTTCCCTTGTGCGTGTGCATTTAGACTCGGTCTACGTGTACAGGCACAGGAGTACGTGTGTCATTAGGTTTGGCTTTTGCTAACCCCCGAACCTTGGGCTCGGGTTGTGACACTTTGCATCCTTTTTCCTATTTTCTTTCATCTCATTTTTTTGGGCTGTAGTAAGTCTACCCTCTTGTGAGTCATATTCAGGTAAGCCATTCTCAACTAAATCTCATAAATCATATGAAATAAACAAGGTTTTCATTTTGATACTCCAAAATTGATAATTATTACCTTTAAAAATAAGAACCACTGGTTGAGAAACACTTACAGCACTGTTGTTAGCCATTCCTTCCCCTTTTTTTTTCTTTTTCTTCCTTCACTTACAGCACACCCAGAATAATTGTTTAGGCAAGTTTGCAGCTGAAGCAATGCAGTTGAAAGAGTAGGTGTACCAGCTTTTTTTAGGCTTTCTCAAGCTATAATACTATATAATGTTAGCTGCTAGTAAGACAAATGTAGGCTGGTGACAAAACAGTGGCCAGCTACCTTCATAGGATAGTGTAGATACACTGCAGAAAATTGCTCACACTAGAAGCAAACTGAATGGGAGAGAGAATTAAGCATAGATTGTACCAAAATTTTTTTATTCATTAGACACTACAACTTCACAGATACATGACACTTAAATACACATATGTTAACTTAACAACAAAAGGACATGTGTTCCATGACCACCTAAACTCTAGAACTAACAAGGATACGTGCAGATTCAATTTGTAGACTTCTTCAACAACAATGACTTATTCAAAGTACAACTACAGCATGGTATTTGAATTAGTCTAATATTTTAACATTCCCCACCTCCCATCAACCGACCACCTCTTGCCATTGACAAGGAAAAACAAAAAGGGGGGCTTCTAGTTTTACAACCAACAAAGGAGGATGGAGGAAAGTCTAGGCCGGGGTTTCGCCAGGCTAGGTCGGACTTTGGGTTAGATCAGCCTCACCCATAGCAAGAACCCAAACCATTACAAGAGGGTGCAAGTCGGTTCCAGGTCTCAGTTAAGGTTGGATAGGACCTGTTTATGAAGGCCCATTCTAGATCAACAGGTGCAGTGTGATGTCAACATGATGTCATTTACTAACGCCAGTGCCACACCATCACCATATAGTCAAAGGAGATTTGACCGGATAGAGTGATCAATTTGTTTCTACGATATCTTAATCATCCAATGTCCGATTGGAAATCTATTTATCCTTATGAACTTGTTGAGAGCAGATCTACGTATATGTGGAAAAAGATTGGCATTTTTATGGTCAATAAGTAGGTTTGACAATAAGAGCACCAAAGAATTTTTCTACAATATCGAAGCCATCTAGAGTCAAATTTCATATCCGTTTCTTCCAGCGTGGCTATGGTGACCAGATCTACAAGATTAGTGGATGAGATTGGCAGTTTGATGGGCAAGAATTGGCTGATCAGAAAGAAACCAAGTGATCCACGATGATAGCAATGGATTCAAATATCATGGGCCAGATTCGAATGTTGCACAAAGAAACAACTTCTGGGAATGGCAAGGAAGAATCATAGATTCCTTGACATATTAAGGAAGAAATACATGGTTCAAGTGGAGTTTGATGAGACAAATTATCAAAAGATAGATTGATGGGGTCTTCGATGATGTCATCTAGCTATAATCTAGGTAGACTTGAACAGAGACGATTTTGCTCAGAAAAGGCAGTGTAGTTAGGTCGGACTAAGCCTATTAAGCATCAGGTCATACATAACTTGCATGTGCGGAGCCCAACCTACTAAAATAGGATAGTTGCAGGTTTGACAGGAAAAATACTAGGATGGAGACAAGGAGGAATGATTCACAAGGCACCAGTGAGATCCGGATTCGAGAATGTCTCTTTTGTCTTGATGGATCGAAGTTAGGTTTATTACGTTGCAAGGATGCATACAAAGATGGCAACAAATGGAGGGCACTTCGGAGGTTCAAGATAGGGGTGTTAAGGTCAAAAAAGGCAACTGTGGGAAATCTCAAGTCGATTTGGACTTTATTAACATTGGACAATGCTAAAAATGTTGGTGCACCTAGGCTACAGGGTGCAGGTGTCGCACTTGGTCATAGCATATGTAGAGGCATACCTTCAGAGCGGTACGAGAAGTGTTGGTTCAACATGTTAGAGTGTTAAAGAAATAAAACTGCGTTATCGGTGTAGTGATGTACTATTCTACAAGGTACTTCAAGACATGGCCAGTTTTATCTCAAGGTAGCTCCGAGAATTTACCGAATTTAAGCCAATGTGGAGATTATTGAGTTATTATCTTATATTTCAGTTTAGCTGGGTCGATTCTCTTGGTTAACCAAAACCAAGGTTTAGGGTTATGGGTGTATTAGTCATTATGTAAGGTTTTTCTTGCTCGCCAAGAAACTAGAAACTATATATATTTATATATTGTAACCCTAACTCCCAGGGGATTGAGAAGGGAGAATAATAGATGAGTTTCTCTCTTCTGTAAAACATAGGCAAGGTTGTTGAACCACATAAATTTGTTGTATTCATGTGTATAATTACTTAATGGTGTGATTGTGGTTGTTCATTATGGTTGCTCCATTGATCATTGGTAGTTTCCACTATGCCACTTTTTCCGACAAGTAGAACATTCAACCTCATTTATTTAAAAAATTTTCAAAAAGTTGTGTATATCTTTTGTTTATGTTTTTCTATATGAACCGTAACAGTAAATTAGATTAATGATTTAAAAATGCAACATATAGAGAACGAAAGGAGAAGCAAATAGAAGGTATAAGAGTTAAATACCAGCCATAAAAGAAAAACAAAAAAAAAAACTTATAAAGCAGTAAGAAAAAGAACACCTCCATCTACTACCAACTTCCACCAAAGTATCTACCATGCCATTTACTTAACGATATGTATGACGAAAGCCAACATTCATATATACATATACAAAGACTTGATTTTTTATTTATTTTTCTAAGATTTAACCTAAAAAAATCATGTAAGGGGACCGAAAAATCCTATATCTTAGTTAAGATGTAGCTGCACTGGAGTGGTCACCAGGTGGTATTTTTTTAACATCTAAGAAGAAGCGGCGAACTCAATGCTTATATAATATGAGAGAATCAAATTTCTCTTCTTCTGAGTTCGTTCTTCTTCCCGATTCCTTTAGTAGATTCCCATGAGGTCTATTTCTCCTTCTACTTTGACAAGAACAAGTCCATAGACCATATATAAGGTTTCTCTTTCATTCTTGTTTTCATTCGTTCCTTTGTAGATCTCGGATTGTTCTCTAAACCCTAGAATCTTGGTCTTGATTTGAAAGATTGAAAGAAAGATCTAAGAGGGCACATCACACGGCCAATCAAGGTTTGGAATACAATCAACCAATATGGATCTTTAAAAGCATCCGGCTAGCATTGTTCCCACTATTCATTAACTTTACTTCTTCTTCGATTCATTCTCCTCTCATGAGGTGAAGAATCGGTTGAGTTGTTGAAACTTGAGATGCTATATTTTTTTTAATGTCAAAAGATTAGAATTGAAAAACCATTGTTGGTTGATGAGGAGGGGGGCTCTGGGAGCATGGTGGTGATAAGCTTGGAGCTAGCAATGGGCCTGCACGTGGTAGCAACAATCTACTGCAACTTGGCGAGGTTCACTGTCACGCCCCAATCTCTCAAATTAGGGATTAGAATGGGCCTCACAGGGTTTACATACGTAATTCTATAGCAATCTGTGCATATGAAGACATGCATAAATCACTACAAGGGAGATTCCATATGAAGACATGCATAAATCACTACAAGGGAGATTCCATAGGAACATATAAAGAAGTTTCTCCAGCACGTAATTTAAGTTCAACAATAAGTGGAAGCCTGCGTAATGCACTTGTAATGTTGAAAAGCAATAATAAAGAAGAATCATCCATAACATAAATAAGTCTGAAGTTTGTACTTAACCATCCACATCGTATAATAACAATTACTTAAACATATATAAAATTCAAAATTATATACATGTCTATCAAATTGATACGTGCAAGAACAACCATAGTCCGAACATGTCTAAGCTGAACAATCCAACAAAGAACCCATTGTTGCTCTTCGTAGGGTGACTAGTAAAAGGCGTCATCTTTATTTCACTCATCTACTCCCCGAGGTTCCGTTGAGGTTCCTACGGGAGGCACGTCGTTCGTCGTACTGGAATTAGGTTCGGTACTTGGAACACCAAGGGTAGCACTATTAACATGACAGTTAAGCAAGTATAAAGATATATAAGACCATCATGATATATCAAATGAATGAAAGTATATATTGATTAAAAGAAAGCAATAGTTGAAAAATAGGCAGATTGTGTATGAATTAAGCATGAGTAATGACTCATAAACAGTATATCAAAATATACTAGTTGACATCCCCGCGGCTATATTCTCCCTGAAGAAAGCATATCATCTAAAGAGAGCGTATAACATACATATGGAAATTACGCTAGGGGATCAATTGTAGTGATCGTCTCATATTCATACATATTCATTCATACTTATCATATCATACATGCGATAGTTTCGGTCTTAAAATCATATTCAATCATAGAAATAGGAATTAACAAGTATCTGATAATCAATTAATGCATACTTAATTGAGCTAATAAAGCTTGAACCCTCTCAACCTTAGCTACATGCATTTTGACTCATGGGCACACACTCAGTAGAAGCTCTAGACCGATTGCCTCAAGGTTCGCCAAAAAAAAAAGGTACATAACTACATCATGTTGAGGGCAAGGTTTCTTAACAATATGAATGCATTTAAATTGAGAAGGTATTAAGGAAATTTACTAGCTAACCTTATATTAGATAATGCGTGATCCCGAGGGTCTTCAACGTCACAACCCGAGCCCAAAAAATTAGGGTTTAAGTTTAAACCTAATTAGTGACACACGTATTCCCGTGCATACACACCTAGACCCAATCCAAGTGCATACACACAAGGAAAAATCACACGTGCAATATACAGTTGTATGCAAAAACTGCAAGTATCCTTGTATTAAAAGAGGTCACACCAAAATAAAAGAAAACATGATTTACATGGTATAACCAAAGGAGAACAGAAGGACTACTATTTATAAGAGAGAAAGGGGGTTTCTTTAAAAAAAAATACAAGGAGGTATACTCCAAGACATCACAACATGCATCCCACAATCAAAGGAGACCCATCTCAATGCTATGCCACTCTCCGGGTGGATGGATCAGATCCACTCATCTAGCCCTGAGGGGGCCTCTGTAACCTCCTCTGTAATCTTGCAGACTGGTGATGGGCCGACAAAGGAATCTGAGCCTGCAACACCAAAGACAACCGGTGAATACGACGATCCAGCAAAGCATAAACAACAATAAGGTAACACACGTTGTGTCTACAAGAATAATTACAAGTGATAATGCATAGAGTTTTAATTTAGTATACTAGGCAAATGTGTATTTAAGTAAAGCATACTATTAGTATCAATGCCTAGATGTACTGTACTAGGTGGCTACTACATTTACCATATCCTCCCTCTAGGGATCTATGTGTGGAGAGCACCATCAACCGAGCCAGGGTACGAATGGGTCTCAAGTTTCTTGGGGTACGGAAGCCCCAAGACATGAACACACTGTAGTGGGAACATACATGCTACGCCCAAGTCAACCCCACTCGGTATCCTAAGGCTGAGGTTGAGTAGTGCCGAACTATTTCGATTCAATCATATACTTGGACTTGAGTATAACATGCCTTTCTAGATCGAATACATTCAATTTAGTCATACTAGAGGTTCATGCGTAAGAGTGGAGGACAATAACTGTCGTTCAATATGCCATGTAATTAAGTTAATAGAATCAAGACAATTTACTAACCAACCTTAATCTAGTCATCCAGTATTTCTAACCATGCATCATAATGCAGTTTTAAGTTATCCAATACACAGTTGTCTTTCTTTTAGTATTGCCTTGCATCAGAAAGGTATATCGGAGTCCCTTAAACCAACACTCATGGGGAGGTGCTTAACAACTGGACAACACACATGAATGACTCACAACCCTCAAGACCATTCACGCTATTCATGTATTTCATTGGACAAGTTAAGGGGTACCTGAATTCCAAAACGGAGGCCCTATAAGGTCTCTGTTTCCTTAAGTTTCAGTGACCTTATAGCTTAGCTGTGGGTGACCTATAGCTTAGCCATAAGCATCTTACGGCTTAGCCGTATTATGCACACGGCTTAACCGTGTTCCCTAGAGTTTCTTCTGCATTTACGGCGAGCCACAATTGAACCGTGCATTCTCTTACGGCGGGACTGTGATTGTTCTACGGTTTAGCCATAGTTGGATACGGCTTAACTGTAGCACACCACACGACTTAGCCGTGGCTGGACTGTAGAAGGTTTTCTCCAAATTCCTATTCTTGGGACATCAAGCCATAACTTGTCCTACGGTTGGTCACGACTAACCTACGACTCAGCCGTAGTACATTCTACGACTTAGCCGTAGTTGGACCGTAGTGTAAAGTTGAATTAGATTGCTCTGTGGAGATTGAGCCGTGGAGCTTTACGGCTTAGCCGTAGGCTTTAGGAGCTCTAAGAGTCGAGTAGTTCAAATATAATTTAGAACTTGAAGGAATTCAATACAGATGAAAACAATGAGAGCTAAGCTTATATAGAATGGTTGTAAAACACGAAACACTTAAAAGATTAAGAAGAATAATAGCAATCATAGTGTACCATCGTGTGTTCATCCATATTGTGATTATACTTGCCTTAATTGAGCTTTTTCAGGTGAATCAACGTCCTTTGGCTCAGATTGAATGAATCTATACAACCCTAGTAACCATGCATGCAAAGAAGAAGAGAAGATGAGTGCATGAAGAGAACTCTAGACTCATAGATGTTGTTGTGAACCAATTCTTACCTTAGAACACATAAAAGATGGATCGATAAAATGAGTGCAAAAGGATTCTCCCCTTTTCTTTGTTGATTGCAGAAGAAGAAAGGAAAAGAAGAAAGGAGGAAGAATTGACGTTGAGAGATAGTGGAAAAGAAGATGAGTCAGTGCATGCATCGTCTCTTATAAGTTTGAATTATAAGATAAGAATGAAATGGATTATAAGAAAGTCCAAAGATTTAAGATAATTACAGTTTGAGTCGAATAGCCATCCAACGGAGATAAATGAAATCGTTTGCATGCGAGTCAATTATGGAAATCAACAAGCTTGACGAGATACACATGATGACACCAAGATGATGCATAAATGACAAAATTGTACAAACTCTAAAATTACGAAAAAGGGCTTGTGTTTGCCTAATCCAGGTTAAACTTAACCCAACTACCTATCCATGACCCGAAACGTAACTCAAAACGACAAGACGACATGCACTAAACTAATTCATTGGTAAAAGACTAAAAAGAACATTAATTAGTCGTTAAACTGGATTAAGTTGGGTCAAAGTGTTATATTCAACACGATGTATTCATAAAACATCCAGTGTCATTATATTACCAAATCTTGGTATTACATTGTGTATGCAAGGACACCTCTTCTTATGCTAACACCCATGATGTGACATCGGGAATTCGTCCGGAAAATCGAAGGGGATGAGTGACAGCTCTACACTCGTCCTCCTTATCAATTGATCACCATCGGGCTAATTTAATTGGAGAAAAGTGCCATGTCGACAGCTTTATAAAGTCATTTGAAATCCCTAATATCCTAAGTTTACAGTGTTCTTACGCCTTAGCCATATACATGTTACGACTTAGCGTGTATACGGCTTAATTGAATGGATCAGATTTACTTCTTAATTCCATGCGCATTTACCGCTTAGCCGTATATTGGCCCACGGCTTAACCATATAAAGCCTATAGCTAGGCTAGGGCTGGGCTACGGCTTAGCTATGGGTGAACCGTAAAGTAATTTTTTATTTTGAGGCTCTCTAAAAAGTTCATTATAAAATAGCTTACGACTTGATCACGGAAAGGTTATGGCTTAGCCGTAGTTGATTCTATGGCTTAGCCGAGGGTTAGTCGTAGTTCAAATATAGGTCTTTGAGCTCTCTGGATTCTAAGCCGTAGATACTTACGACTTCGCCGTGGGCTTCACTGTAAGCTTCACAATTCGTAAAAATAGGTTCTGAAGTATGATTTCACGTGTAGAACTCTACAATTAGGTTCCAATGAGGCTTCTTTTACCCTAAATTATCATCTTAGATCTTACATACCCATATATCATTAATATTACATGGTTACACTCATTATCACCTAATCCAACATATATGCGTACTTAATCAAGGGTAAATGAGCTGTAAACATGCATTTAGAGTATTCACATCAAGAATCAACAAGGTTAGACATGCATGTAGTAATATATACTCTTATACTTGTCTCAAATCAATGTTTTACCCAAAACTAGCCTCTCCTTTGGTTTGATAGTGGAGAAAGCCTCAATGTAACAAATCCTATTACATGCAAAGACATGTAAGTGGTAAATCAAGTGTAAGATGCATACATATCACTCATTTAACTCTTCTTGACTCTTTTAAACTCAAGGAAATGAAGGAATGATGAAGTTCTTACCTGAGGAAGCTATAGAGAAAAAGAAAAGATGGAATGGAGAGATTTCAATGGGAAAGACAAACAAGAAGATGATGAGGAAGATAATAAGAGCCTTGGCTCTAATATGCAACAGCTCTAAACTTAGATTTCCACCTGGCATGGAGGAGAAAAGAGAAGAAGAAGAAGTTCTAGTAATGAGAGTAGAGGAAAATGAAAGGGAATGGTGGTTGCTCCCTTTTTAACTCAATTTTTTTGAACTTTTGAATGCAAGTCCAATTGTTTTGGAAAATTATAGTTTAAGGCAATTAGGCTTTCAGTGGGTTAAGATGGTTATGAATTGAGCCAAGCCAAACATGGAAGTTGACCCACAAGATGAAATGCTCATGATGCAATTAATATGATGCCAAAATGATGCAAATCATGAAACTCTAATTTACAAAAAAGTCCTCAGCTACCTAAGTAAAGTTCATACTCAACTACCTATCCAACTAAGACCCAAGAAAGATTAAGAACAAGATAAATTAACACTAAAATACAAATATTAATAGAAAATCAAGTTTAATTAATATAAATTATAATTAAGTCGGGTCGAGACCTTACATTCACGAAGGTGGTACCAATGCTATTGCTTGTGACACCCTGTCACGATTTCATCTTGATTATTAGTAATTAATTTTACATTATGTTAAATAATCTTTTTTAAGGTGAAATTATACCAATTAATTGCAACTTGTCTTTTTATGCTTATTTGGGTCAAGTTCAGGTCATGAAGGGTAATCTCAGGCCAGTTTGACCTTGTTTAAGTAAAGAAAAGCCATTTTTCATAATTCCTGATTTTTATGATTTTACATCTTATGCACACCATTTTGTACTATCTTGTTGAGTATAATAACTCCCATATAGGATATCGTCATCGTTGGATCTCATTTGACTCAAATGGACCTTTAAATGAACTAAACTATAATTGACCCGAAGAAGCTGGACTTTCTTGTAAATTTATAAAACTACTTGTATAAGAACAATTCCAATCTTCCCCAAAACGACATTCTTATTTTTTGTTCATCCTGCAGCTAGACTTTCTTTCATTTTCTTTCCTCTCTACCTCTCATCTTCTTCCCCTCCTTACAATGAACCCACACCGTTGGAGCTTGCATGTGTGAGAATGGAGCCCTTCACCTTTCTTCCCAACGTCATCTGTCTCTTCCTTGGGCTTTAAGTTGCTGGAATCCATTGTTCTCCATCCATAATTTTTTCCTTACTTGCTAGACTTCAAGGACTGGTGGAGCATGCATGTGCAGTTAAGAGGAAGACACGCCATCATCATCTTCTTCACTTTTAATTAGCCATGAAAGAGTGGAAACCCAAAATACCTTCTTTCCATTAGTTGATGAGGTTAGAAGCTCTTCTTGACTTAGATTTGCTAGCAAATAAATGAATCAAGAAAACTCCATTATCAGTTGCATGCATCAATTCTCATGCCAATCCATGCATGTATTCATGTAGGGTTTTAATTGTGAATCAAATTGGGGATTCCTATAACAAATGAGCCAAAAAGAGAGCAATTGAGACTAAAGCAATTAATCAAGGCAAGTATAAGCACAGTTTGTTCAATGCATGTTGTATGATGTAATCTCATAGATTGGATTTTTGTCTTTTGATTGATTCCTCAATCTCTTGATGTTTTAAATGGCTTCTTGGTGAGGGAATGATAACATTGGTAATGGATATCATTAACTAGTGTGGATTGGTGGAAAAATTATACAAATATAAAGTCCCCTACATGTATAATGTGAAAGAAACTGCAAGAAACAAATATGACTCCAAAAAACCTGAAGCCATTTCGTGACTTGGCCAACTAATTGGACCTGTAGTCCGATCGATTGAACCACCATTTTGGAACAAATCTGACCAATCAGGCCTATAGTCCAACCAATCGACTGGTCCTTTGAACTGGCCTATGGCTTGGGGTCTTGAATTAGGTCTAACCCGCCTTCCCTGCCAAAGACCTCCTATGATTAACTTAGAAGTTAATTATAATGTAACTTTTAACCTAGTAGGATCAATAGGTGTGCAAAACCTTAGAGGGCTCTAGTAATGGAACCATAACCTCATCATAGACTAAATAAAATTATATAACATGAGCAATCTCAGAAATGTGAGATACCTCATGAGCGTCACCTAATCAATCTAGCACCTAACCATTGATGTGAGTTTAGAGAATATTAATGTACTCTCCAGATACACAAAGTAACATCAATAATAACCATACATTGGGTGTCTTAAACCATTTTTAAATGGACGGTTAGAGATGATAGGTGAAAAAACTAGAATTGGTTGGTAAACCTCCTTGAGGATCTGACCATGGTGTAGAACTATCTTCCTTTTTAATTTTAATATGGTGAAAATATTGATACTTCTTGCTTGTTATGATGAATTGAGATGAATGTGAACACAAAGTTCCATGAATTGGAAACTACAATGGTTTGAAATAGAACTGAATTAAGTAAGAAATAAGAATTAAAGATTAAATTTGGCCACTACAATGGATAATAGGAATATCCGGAACTCCAAACAGGAAACCAGTTGTACCTAGGCCTGGGACACGGAGGATATCCCACATGATTTGTTTAAGCGCTCGTGGAAGAGCACCATTAAGCCATATAATGAGTAAATCTCACATGATTTGTTTAAGCTCTCATAGAAGAGCACAAATAAGCCACCTAATGAGTTTCTAACAATAATCATCACCTCATATATGATTTAAATTATGGTAGAATGTATTTCGTTGTTTAAATAGTTCTCTTAATAGTATGTTCTTAAATGTTCATAATGCAATGTGCATTACTATACTTTTGCTTTTACTTAGCTAAATCATCATATCCACAGCTATTCAATTGATGTTATAGACTCAACTGTCAATCCTGGTCCAGCCAAGGCCGAGGAGACTCCAAAGGAGACCCCAGATACACCTGCAGGATTAGAAGAGTGGACTGTCAAGGATATCCTCTAACCAGTCACATGGAGCGCATAATCATGATTCTTATTTTGCAATTTATTTTGAATAATGTTGTACCATGCCATTTTATCCTTCATTGTTGGTCATACATTGGGATGGTATTGGTTTTTCTTTTGTAATCCGAACTTGTGGATGATGTACATAATTTTTGTAGCCAAGTGGTTCAAGTTCTTCTTTATGTGTATAAAGCTTATATTAGTGTTTAAAGGTTAAAATTCTATAGCTTGTTAAACTATGATACCTCGTGATTTAATGAATTATACAGGTGATAACTACGAACTTCTGCTAGAGACACTTATTGACAAGTGTCAATTGAGGAGTCCTCCACCGCATAAAGATTGTAAGTATCCCTTGTAGATTCTATCCTAACACGGAGTTGGGTTGATTTTCACGGGAGTATAAGTATTACACCTTGCAAATTACCCTAATTAAGGGAAGCCCAGGCTTAGGTTGTGACAGTGCTCCTTCGCAATGCCTAGAGAAGACGGCGGCTGGAATTGCAGGTTTTTTGTTGCAGAGGAATGAAGAGTTCCTCAAAGGAGGCCCAGGCAATGACAAATTTATCCTAACATAGCTGAAAACCATGCCATTGGTTCTGCCATTCTTCTTCAATCTAAGGCAGAGCTTGATCTTCTGCATACAACCAGACGACCCAGATAAAATCTACCCAGTTGCAAAGCAAATCTTCATAACCACTCATTACTCTTCAAAACCTACAGCAATTTCGCTAATGGTACTGTGTTTCCAGCAGCAAATTGCTACAAGTGTGGTATTTGAGCCAAAGAAAGAAGGACCCGTTAGAAGGGAAAAAGTAACCGGTGTGACCACTCCGGCGCAGCCACTCTTAAAATAATATTAATTGTTTCGTGTGCGTCCTAAGTGATTTATTTCCTAAAATCATCTTTTTTTTAATAAACATCTAGAAGATGATGTTCAAAGACTTCATTTTATTGAAAATGAATTGTGATATCTATTGGGATAAGGTCAGCTCCAAGTAGCATCAACTCAGTTTCACATAATTTACATGGTCCACCTCATGTAGCACTCCATACGTATTAAATAAAATGTTGTCTTTCTTTCTTTTTTTTTGAACAATACTCAATGCAAACCATATTTCTTTTTGGCCAACAAATATCTGACATTTTATTTTTTAATTAAAATAAAATTATCAAGCATACAACCATCCTCATAATCAAACCGCCAATACTTATTTTTCCCACGGATGAGGGTGTCCACCCTCTTCGAAAATGACTTACTGGCCTTTAACCTTATTAATGGGTTACCAGCCCATATATGAACCTCTGAAGGGCCGAGACGAAAAAATTAGAAGCATCACATTACTCCAATTCTTAACACTTGACTGTTAAGGATGTGCTTCAATTGATTTGAGACATGAATTTTTTATTTGAGGTCTGAAGTTAGAATTCCACCATTTTCATATTTTAATGTTAAACAATCAAACGGATAATCAATCAAAATTATGAAAAGTGTCAACCGGGTCACTTTGATATTGATATACTGTTAGTCAATGTGAAGTGGTTGCTTAGATCACTATGTGGGTGGTCCCCACTCAATCAACAAAATCAACGACCACGAAAACCTATATCAACGCCGGGGTTGATGGGTTTTCTAGGTAGGCCCCACTGCAAACGCGGGGGTTGATAGAGTTGATCTTCTTAGTTTCAGACTTTCCATATTCTATTCCACCTTATTAAAGAAAACCCTAGTGACTATGCGGGGTCCACTTCCCACAAGCTGTTTACTTTCCTTTTCCTGGGCACTCAGATGGACAGCGACCCGCACGTGGTCCCGAACCAATAGCATTCTGTGACTCTGCAACCGCTACATTTCATGATATTGAGATTTGAGAGGGAGAGGATCTTTATCTCTGTGACCTGACTTTTGTTTCTATTTTAGGGCCACTCTACGGGGATGGGTCCCAATCTAAACAGAATGGGCCGAGCCAATTTTAGAATGCATTTGGATCTACCAAGATATCATCATAACTTAGTTGGCCGGGAACATTGTCACATGGGGATGGCTTGGATAAGTTATTAGGCACCCCATTTTAGGACAGAGAGAGAGAGAGAGAGAGAGAGAGAGAGAGAGGTAAGGGATTATTCACGGCCCAAGTTGGGGCTGTTGAGGTTTGTCCACGCCTAGGTCATATAGTTATGGGACCTAAAAACACTGCCGGTTTCAGTCCAGGGCCTTGAACATGAGCCTTGCGCGGGTCCCCTCTTGCTGATAAATAGTGATGATGAGTAAAGCTCAGGCTTGCCCATGCAGACTTCAGTGGAAATTTCTTCTTATGGATTAGGTTGTGCAAAAAAGTACAGCACCATTAAATGACTCTAACCCTTGAGTTAAGAGTTAGAAAATTTACAAGAATTTTCTCAATTTTACATTTTAGTTAAGTTTTACGGGCAAATGTTCTTCACACCTTGCCAAACATTAATCCTCAAGGCATGGCAGATAAAAGCTTGGTGACTTTTTGTTTCTGCGCATATGTTTGGCACGTTAGATGGGAAAAAGATTGGAGAAAATCTCATCCTAGGACAATGATTGTTAACTCTTTTATTGTTTAGAATTGAGGCTTATCTGCTCTACCCGTGATGCATTTTCCTACGTGCTGTACCTTTTCTCTCTTTTCTATTTTTTATTTTCCACAAAAACAATGATCCATCACTTACTGGGTGCTTGATCTCCAGTGATGTCAGCTAGTTTATCAAGATTTCTACTCCTCCAAATGCACATCAACAAAATCATCATCGCTTTTTTTTTTTTTTTGAAGCTTTCTCATTGTCATTTAATCTCACTGATTGCTCCTCTATTAAAAGGTAATCAAATGAGCCATTAGTGTAAGCAGCGAAAATCCCTCTTAATACTTTCCCTTGACGATGTGCTCCTTTCTAGAAGCAAACATGTGACATATTGGTTCTGATAAAATATGAAATTTTTTTAGCTAATCAATCCTACCATAATCTCGAGGCGTTTGTAAAAGCAAAGGAATTACTTTTCAACACTCCTCCTTGGGTGAAATCCAATTGGCACACATTTTGCAACTTGCTCATTTCAATGTCGAGTCATTCTTTTTAGGATTCGAACTTGCGACTAATTGACTTTGATACCATATTAAATTTTCTCTAAATATATCTTGTGATATGCACATTTCAATGCCGAGTCATTACTTCTAAGACTCAATCTGCTAACCTATTGACTGTGATACCATATTAAACATTCTCTACTTAACAATCCTGTTGATATGCAAAAAATTCATAAAATACAAGCACAGTAAGAGACAGTCAGTTAGTCATGATCCAAAAAGCGGGAAGACAATCAACTAGTCAAGATTGGTCAAGCCCTTGATCAAAGCATCGATTAAGTTCAAAGAAAGCTTAGGAAGTCATTAAGAGAGTTCCCCTAAGTTTTCAAAAAAAAAAAAAAATGAGGTGCAAAATATCAAGAAAAACCAGAACAGAAGCATGTATCAGCAACTGCCAGCACACCAAGATTGAGCAACCACCAATGACTACCACGTGCATTTGCCGAGGGCTGACACATGCAATTGTCGGTGCCCAGTTCAAAGGCAATGTTTGCCACATTGAGACGGTTTCACTCACTACAGGGCATGCTGACTAATTCAACTGCCGACTATCCACCTATGCAACTACCGGAGGTCCAATAAAAAAAGCAATTGGCGGCTATTTTCTCTACCTTCTGTGCTACTCTCAACTTCCTTCTTCAAAGGCTATAAATAGGAGCCTTGGGACAGCATTGGTAACAAGAAGAAGATGCCCTTTGGAGACATTTTTTCAAGAATCCATCACTCTCCGAAGCTTTGCAGAAACTCTATCAAAAAGAAGACTCTCTTAGAATTCCTTTATCACCCTACCCAAGGTACTAAACCTCTTAAATGCACTCAGAGAGTGAAAACCAAGTATCTAAGCCATGAAAAAGTCATCTCAAAACCTCCAAGCATTTGTCTTCTGAGACTTTATTTGATTTCTTCACTAAAAGCATCTGTGGAGTTCCTTGACTTCATTGTATTCATCATTCCGACTTACAATATAATGGCCCCGAATGGCACAACTTAGGACACTCCTCTAGTACACAAAAATTAGTAACTCCCTCCAAATTCGCCCTTGGCATGTATAAGAAAAATGGGTAATAGATTATAATGATTGCTTAATTGACAATCCAAATTCAAACCCATCACACTCCATCTGATTTGGCAGATTATGGGGAATCAAGCTGTCATTTTCTTCAGCAAAAAATGGAGGAAACACGAATGCTGAGTCACTACAAGCAATCGCTGGCCAACCAATATAGCTGCCAGTGACCCCATAAAGTCCCCTTTTTTTTTGTCATTGTTCGAATTCTTCTTGTTTTGAGCATCTGAGACCGAATAAGAGAGTTGTAAAAAATGTATATATAATGTAAACAACTTGCATCAACAAGGTTAAAGACCTAAACCCACATAAAATTAAACTCAGGAAAATAAGGAAATCGCAATTCCTTTTTTGTGTGTGCGTGTGTGTATGTATTTGTGTTTATTATTCCTTTCTCGTGTCTTCTTGATTGTTCATTTAATTGTGAGTCTTCCACTTTCACAATTTATTTTATGCAACAATTCCTATCAAAAACCTTTGGCCTTAGTAGAGGCACTGAAAATACTTAAGATGGAATCTAGTTAGTGCACATCTTGCAACACACATTTTAAGGCCGAGTCATTTATCTACAAATTTAAACTCACAACCGATTGACTCGAATGCCATACTAAATTTCCTCCACTAAAGGTATTAGCAAGATTGATTAGCGAAGGACATTTAACTTGGTAATAGAGCCAACGGTCATATGTTTGAATCCCATTAGGTACAACTCAACACTGGGTTCTACTCTAGAAAGGAGTGTTGAAAAGCATTTTCGTTGCCTATACTAACTCCTCTAGGTTTTTGTGAGATCTGTTACCGATGGAAATATAATATGATATCAAAGCCAACCCATCACAAGTTCAAATACCAAGACAAGCAACTCGATGTTGAAATGTGCATGTCGCATAATATTCGCCAACTGGATTCCACCTAAAAGAGAGTGTTGAAAAATATTTCTGCTGCCTGATCTAATGCCTTAAGGTTTTGGTAAGATTAATTAGATGAGAGAATTTAATAAGGCAAACCTAAGTTTGGTTTCATCAGACCTTAAGGTTTATTTTTGCTTCATTTACGATTTCTTGTTGGATATCAGTTAGCTCATGTTGGGTTTCTTTCATTTTGTAGGGTGGATTTTTTTCCATGCTATTTTGCCTCTAAGCTAATCTAGTTGAGCTTCTATTAAACTACTCATTGTATCTTCCACTTAAGCTCTTCCTTACTACTTTTCTTGATAAAAGATTGTGTTGGATCATATGGGTGTCGAAACCAAACTCGCCAAGAACCTTTGTGCATTCTGATATGAAATAGATCCTACAAACTTGCTTCGAATCCTCTCAAATCTACTAGATTATAAACCAAGGGTTCTGATCTCCCTTATATAGTGCAATCCCTAGAAGCCACGACTACTGTGGACTCCACCCCTCTTGGAATCCCACATCTCCTTAATAGCGTAGGAATTTTACCAAACCGGGGTGTCCAATCTTGATCCAAATTCTACAACAAGAGTTTGATCCATTTTTTTGTCTACTAGATCAAGACTTATGAGAGTTCATTCACGGCACACCATTTTGCTTGATCTAGCATTAGCTCTATGGTAGTCAGGCCACATAATTTTTCAAACACTCGATGCATATAGCTATATCCTTAGTAAAGTTAATCGCCTCATTAGATATTTGAAGACATCAAGCTATTATTTAATTGAATAATGGAATTTTTCTTGTTGATTAATTAATAAGTTTTTTACTTTCAAAAGAAAAAAGGGAAAAAGCTCAACAATCAACCAAATAGCCTAATAAATTTCAAATGAGTGTCAAAGGGCAAGTATGCATCAGGGAGCTCCTCGAGAGGTGGACAGCTTATGACATTAAATAAGAAGTGTGATGGGTGATTACACAAAAGGTTGATCAATTGACCAAAGTCATCTCAATTGACAAAAGGGTGTTCCAATCGAGCTTGAGCCGAACTATCTTTGTCTCCTCAAAGAACTTTGATATCCTTTACTTCTTAATTTGATGCCATTGCTCCCTCTTTTTAGAGAAAAATAAAAACAAAACATTCACTAAAAGAAAACAAAGAAACACACACTACTAACACAAGACCACAACAATTGTCATGACCCGAGCCTGAGTATCCTCAGGTTAGGGTAATTTCCGAGATGTGACATATATACTCCCATGAAATTTACACCCAAACCAAGGTTAAAGAAGAATTCTGCAAGACCGATGTAGGGATTTGAACCTGTAACACCAATAAAATAACTGTGAAAATGACTATTCAGCAAAACATAAGCATAATTAACATAATACAAACTGTGTCAAATAGAATTAATTAACAGTTGATTAAAAAAGGTCAATGAAATACTCTAAGCAATTAAAGCATTGAATAAAACATGCTATATGAATCAATTAAAAGAAATACGCAATCAAGTGGTAACTACATTTGTTAAATCCTCCTGGCAGGGCTCTTGTCATTGGGTACACCAATGCCCACTGGTTACATTTGAGTCCCTAGTTTCTAGAGTCTAAAGTTTCAGATACCAACTACAGTGGCAATGGTCAATCTAACCAAATTTGACTCCATCGTGTCTTATAAGGTTAAAGCTAAGTAGTGCCTGACTAATTTGAGTCTAGTAATAACATTGAATTAGAGTTCAGTCTATATCCGTCATTATCAATTTCCATCTTGTTCAATCACTCTTACTCAATTGAATTTAGATTTTAATAAAAAAAAAAGACCAGTATGGAATATTCAATCAAATACGACATCATTTATAAACAATGGTTTAGTTACAATAAAGGAGGGCAATTAATAGCTTATCAATATGCAATGCAATTCAATTAAAGGAATCAAGGTGTTTTACTAGCCAATTCAAAACTAATAATCTGTAGTTACTAACAGTCCATTTCGATGTGGATTTTGGTTATCTTATACACTGCTATATTTGTTTAGTGTTACATTGTATGTAGTGTGTCTCAAAGTCCCCTAAACCAACACCCATTGTTAAGTACTTTACATATGATTGACATCACATAAATGAATGCCAGCCTAAGATTCTTCATGTGTATTTAATTACCTTTCGACCAATTATCAGGCTATAGGTTCCAAACTAAGGCCCCATGAGGTCTTTCAATGTCCTAAAGTCCTATAGTTCGATTTTTATATCACAATTAACTTTAACCTTAGGGTTAATTAAGAAGTGTTAGGGATCAATTTGGGTGGGTATGCAAGCCCCATGATGGATTAGATATGGTCTAAAATTGCCCCTTCAAGATTGTCAAGGCCCGCTTGAGTATTGCACAAGATGCGTGCAAGATGCTTCTTGGTTGACAAGTTTCTACTGACAAATTTTCATCAACTATTCTATATGCACACTTTCATGCACTCGAGTGCATGCTCCAGAATTCCAATTCAAAATTTCTGTAGCACACTTTCCTTTCACTTCAACACTTACACATGGAACCACTAGTTTCCCCCATTTAATCTTAATCATAATCAACATTCAACTCTTCCTTAATCACACCATTTCAACCTCCATTCCACTCATTTCTCACGTAATAATTAAATTACAATTGAGACAAGTAAAAAGGCTGTAAGGTTCCGAATCCCGCTAATCCTAATTTACGTTAATTAATCTTGTTTTACATTAAGTAAACCTTACTAAGGCTAATTTAATTCAAAAACTATTGGGTTTGGGTCTTGGACAGGGAATTGAGCGGCGTTTGAACTTTACCTCAGTAGTTGAGGACCATTTTGTAAATTGATCTTGCATCTTATGGACACCTCGTCAATCACTTCTCGTGTAATTTTCCGTGTGGATTATCTTTCGTGTTGGGCCCAACTTGGTTTGGATCCATCTTGGGCTGACTAAGGCTACGTGACTTAAATTGTAAATATTCTTAAGAAAAGGGACTTGCATGCAAGGGTAGGAAAGTGATTGTTTAAAAGAAAGAAACTCACATTCCTCTCTCCTTTCTCTTCATTTCTTCCCACGTTGATTTGCTGGAGTGATCCTCTTTCCCTCTCTTCACCCCTCCTCACCTCATGAATAAAACTGGAAACGGGGATCCAAAGCTTGCATGCAAGCGTGACAGCCTCCATTCCTCTTCTTCTTCTTCCTTTGGGCATCCCTCTCTTAGCACCCTAAGAGAACCCACTTTCCTTTGGAAGTTTTTCCTTAAGCAAAAACAAGAAAGAGTTAGAGAGGGCTAACGCTGGTTTAAGGCAAGTATTTGAGCCATATGGATTGCATGCATGATTAAGTTATTGTCTATTGAGCTAGCTCCTTACATTTCCAATTTCAGCCATTTCCCTTCATTGTTTTAATTGATACAAATGTGGTGTGAATTGAGTTAGAATGACAAGAAGGGAATATAAGGGTGCGTGAGTATGGGACACTCTCAAGGACACTCTAATTGAGCTTCAAAATTGTCTCACAAGTCAGTTCTGTATTGATCCCGTATAGAAATTGAGCTACAAAACTGATCCAGATTTCTGAAGCTTACTGCGAAGCTATGGCTAAGCCGTGAGCATTTACGGCTCGAAGTCCAGAGAGCAGTAAAACTTGGTTTTGTACTACAGCTTACCCACGGCTGCACCGTGAAATGCACTACGGCTAAGCCGTGGCCAGCCCGTACCCAAGCCGTAGGTCTTCCTACGGCGAGCTTTCCAGAGAGCTCCAGAAATCTATCTTCTTCTACGGCTTTCACATGGCTACACCGTGAAATGCCTTATGGCTACGCCATAACCCGACTGTAACCCAGTCGTAGGCTTAGCACGGCTAATCCGTAGGCTAATATACGGCTAAGCCATGAATGCGTATATACTGTTGGAGGAAATCTGAATTACTCGGCTAAGCCGCAGCGTTGTATATGGCTAAGCCATATGAACACAGTGAATTAGGATGTTAGGAATTCTTCATTGATCTTATAAGGCCTTAGTATTGGCACCTTCTTACCCTTACAAGGGCCCAACTGTAAGGATACATTAAGAGGATAAACGAAGTCCGGATGATTCCCCAATGTCAAGTCATAGGTGTTGGCATAAGAAGGGGTGTCCTCCACACATACAGGGTAATACCAAGACGCGGTAACACCACGACACCGGACGTCTTATGAGTATATCGTGTTGAATGTCCTTGGGGATCATGAGATACTTTCTCCATCTGAATGCATTCATATTGTTATGATATATTACCTTCGACATGATTTGTTATTAGACTCACTTTCTCTAGCAAACCCTGAGGCAATTCAGACCTGAGCTTCTAATGAGTGCGTGTTTGACAAGCCAAAGCTTCTACTAAGTGTGTGCTTGCTCACCAAGGGTATAGCCGAGGTTCGGGCCTTTGTAGCCCATATGCATGTGTTTCGTTTGATTATTTGTTGCTTCCATGATTGACTATTCCTTATGTATGTTATAACTAGTATGATTGATTCCGAGTCGGCACCACTTAGCTTGTGCCCTTTAGGTATTTGTATGTCACTACTGCAGTAGTTTATGGTAG
Organism: Sextonia rubra; assembly: GCA_037013555.1. NCBI lineage: Eukaryota > Viridiplantae > Streptophyta > Magnoliopsida > Laurales > Lauraceae > Sextonia > Sextonia rubra. The sequence continues at coordinate 19,073,736 of JASUAD010000011.1, forward strand.
AGTTGTCGACGCTTCTTGGGAAGCTAGCTTGATCCCCTAGCGACCTATATGTATACTCCCTTTTGGGAGAATAGAGCATCGTGGTTGCCATTCAGTATGATGTTTAATTGTAATTCCTCATCCATTGTCATTCATGCACCATATGTCTAATAAACTATTATTGCTCCCTATAATTAGTGTATACTGTTAGGTTCATTTGATATAATATGTTATACTTGTTTCATATGTCTAAGTACTTGATTAACCGTCATGTTAAAAGTGTTACCCTTAGTATTGCAAGTACAGAACCCGATCCCAACTCGGGTGTTGACGCGCCCCCGGAGAGTGCCCCAACGGTACCTCGGGGTATAGATGAATGAAAGGATAACAATGTCTTCTATTAGTCATCTACGGAGTGCGTCAATTCTAGATATATTATGGTCACTTTTTGGTCTGTTCTTAAGAGAAAAGCAAATTGGTCTTTATGTACGTAACCCCTTTAAGTAGATGTTGAATTAAAAGAAGTGTAATTGGAACTTAAGTACCGCTATATACATATACCTATATGTTTATCTATGAATGACAACGGATATGCTCTTTAGCTTGCTCTTGATTATTATTGAGTATTTCGCAGGAATTCGCTTATGATGAGTTATATCCCTACGTGTGTTGGCCTACCTCACACGTTCCTGTGGAATCTCCCTTGTAGGAATCGTACATAATCCTTCAAGGCACGGATTTCTACGGGATCACATATATACACCCTAGGGGCCCACTCAAATCCCCAAATTCCCAGGATCGGGGTGTGACAAAAGCTGAAATGCATTTCAATTGAATCAAATCAAGAATCAATTAAATACCAACATGCATTAAGCTAAAACCTACTAATACTTGCCTTGCTTTGAGGTGCTACAGTCCAACCACTATCCTTTATACTCAAATACAGTATGTACTCTTAATCATAGAAATGACAAGATAGGGGTGAGGTTGATAGCATGATTCTAACTTAGATACTACAGCCCATCTAATAATAGAATATGAAAAATAAGAGCCAAACTCTTACCTACTAGGGGCTGTACTAAGAAGAATAAGTAAGCTTCCTTTCAAATCAAGGAAATTCCCCAATTCTCTACCCTACATATGCAAAAAACCAAAAATAGAGTTGATTTGATATGTATATAAGATAAATAAGTCTTCTTGACTCTATTAAGATCAAATTTCTATCAGTAGGTAAGAATTACTACCTTAGAAACTGATTTAGAGGAAAAGATGCTTAAATTCATACACCTCACAGTTGTGGAGAGAAGTAGTAGATGCTAAGGTTGAAGATCATCATCATCATCATCATCATCAAAGCCTTATCCCAACCATGTTGGGGTCGGCTACATGAATTCTATTTCTCCATTCCGTTCTATTTTGAACTAAATCTTTCGATAAGTGAAACTTCTTCAAATCAAAATTAATAACTTCCATTCATGTTTTCTTCGGCCTACCCCTACCTCTTGACCCACCCTCCACCTGTATATCCAAACTTTTTCTCACCGGTGCCATTACTAGCCTATGCTCAACATGCCCAAACCATCTTAAACGAGTTTCTCTAATCTTATCCCCTATTGATGCTACCCCTAAATGTTCTCGAAAGCACTCATTTCTAATTTTATCTTTCCTAGTTTTACCACACATCCACCTAAGCATTCTCATTTCCGCTATGATAAGGTTGAAGATGAAGTCCTTAAATTATACATGCAAGCTCTCTTTAGACCTCACTTGTAGTAATTCAAAAACGAAGAAGAAGAAGGTAAGGAAACTTCAGAATTTTCAACAACAGAAATGGGTGAATGCAATGGTTGCGTTCTTTTATATTACATTCTTTTGGTTTCTTCTTTCATTTTTTCTCTCTTTCTCGATCAAGCCAAGTAAGAGAGATTTGTGCACTCAGTTATAACTCCATTTTGCGTGTGGGTTAAAGTAAGTCTCGGGTTCTTGATGCTCTTCTTCTTCTCCTTCTTCTTCATGTCAACTACTGCTACATGCACTCACATTCCTCTCTCCTTCTTCCTCCTTTTGCATGCATGGGTTTAGAGCAGTGTGTAGTTGGCCAATTTGAGCCCAAGGACAACCATTCACGTGTTAGAATCCATTTGAGGCAAATATAAGCATGATTTGGATGAACCATGTTGGTATATGTTTGATTATGAATAATGGTCTTACTCTTGCATGGGGAATGTCGTTTACAACTCAATTGTGTTGAATTTTATCCTTTCGATGTTGTTGTTTCAATTATATACACCTACAATTGATTCTGTAACAGGTTTAGGAAATTGACCCTGTGCAATGTACTGCTAAGCTGTAACTGCCTACGGCTTAAAGTCCAGAGAGCTGTAAAACCCAAGTTTCTTCTATGGTAAGGCTACGACTAAGCCGTAGAATGTGCTACGGCTAAGACGTAGGCTAGCCGTAACCCGACCATAGGTCAAGCTACGGCTTGATTTCTAGAAAGCTGAAATTTGAGGGAACCTTCTACGGTTCAACTACGGCTAAGCCATGAAATGTGTTACAGCTAAGTCATGTCCCAAGCAAGGCTAAACCGTAGAACAAAACAAGGCTGAGCCGTAGAACAAAACAGAGCTAAGCCGAGAATGCAGATGAATAGTAAAGAGAACCACGATTGAGCCGCAATACATGTTACGGCTAAGTTGTAAGATGTCTATGGCTACGGCTAAGCCGTAAGACCTTTGAAACTTAAGAAAGTTAGGAATTAAAAAGACCTTATAAGGCCTTTGAATTAGAATGTAAGTAACTTTGACTTGCCCAATGGAATGTGACAAAAGTTGCATAACTGATATCGAGGGCTGTGACTCATTCATGTACATTATCCAGTTGTTAAGCACCTCCCCATGGGTGTTGGTTTAAGGGACTTCGATACACTCTCCTGAGACAATGCAACACTAAACAACTGTGTATCGAATAACTTAAAACTAAATTATTATGCATGGTTAGAAACACTGGATAACTAGATTAGGGTTGGCTAGAAATGATCTTGATTCGAGCACATTGAGTTGCATGGCATTTTGTATAACAATCCTCGACCTCCACTCTTTTGTATGTTTTGTTCATATTGTCTGTGATATGCCCTTTTGATATAAGTTCGATTCATTTGATTTGTGCGATGTGTTTCCCTTCACTTGAGTGTGGAATGTATGAACTGAACGTATGATTGACACGTATGATATATGCTCATGACAATACTCATTATTGATTTAAGCTCTAGTATATGATTGATTCCATAAGGTCAGGCACTACTCAGCCTCAGCCTTAGGATACCCAACGAAGTTGAATTTGGCGAAGTATGTATAGCACCGCTGCAGTGAGTTTATGTCTTAGGGCTTCCGGACCCCAAAAACCCAAGACCCATTCGTACCCTGGCTCGGTCGATGGTGTTCTCAGTATGTGTGTCCCCAAAAAGGGAGTATAAGGCAAATGTAGTAGCCACCTAGTTGTATATGTATCATGTAAGCATTGATTCTGATAGCATACTTTATTTAAATGCACAACTGCCCAATATACGGGAATTGAAACTTTATGATTTATCAGCCGTTCTTTATTCTGTTAGATACAGTATGTGTTAACTTATTGTTGCTTATACTTTGTTGAATCGTTGTATTCATGAGTTGTCCTTAGTGTTGCAGGCTCAGATCCCTTTACCGACCCCTTGTCAGTTGATCAGACTCCAAGGGAGACCCCCAATGCCCTATCAAGGATAGAGGAGTGGATGTGATCACTCCAACGAAGCACGACAGTCATAAATGCATATGGGTCTTCCTCATTTTGGGATCTCAGTGGTTTTTGGGTTTATTCATGATTCATATACTTTGTATTTTGGCTCATTTGGTATAACTCTGAACGTTTTGTAATCTTTTGTATATATATATTGTTTTGGTATGTCTTCTTTATTATAGTTTAATACCTACAGCTTCCGCGTACATGTATTTTCACGTGTGAATTCCCTTATGTGTGTGCATTTAGACGGGGTCTAAGTATATATGCACTGGAGTACGTGTGTCATTGGTTAAGTTTGATCTTAACCCTCGATCTCCTGGGCTCGGGTTGTGACAGTAAGTGTTACATATTCAAAGATAGGGAACATATTAGTAAATTTGACTCCCGAAGTGATGAGGATGTGTTTCTTGGCTATTCCTTGGATAGCAAAGCATACTGCGTATTTAACTTGCGCAATTCTACTATTATGGAATCATTCAATGTGGTTATAGATGTTGCCGAGTCACATTTCAATTTTGATGATGATGAAGTAATGTTTACTCCTCCTTCTTTGCAGGAAGATAATTCGGATGCAAAACATGATGATCCTCCAACAACAAAAGATTCTCCTGAGAAGCCATCTAGCATAGATTTGGGTGACTCCTCTAAAGAACAACAAGAACCAAAGACACCCATTGTCACTCAAAGCCCCACCTCAGACTTGTTGTTCTTCGTCAAGATACATCATCTCTTATAAATCCAAAAGCTAGAGCTTGGAAACATCATTCATTATCAGATATAATCGTTGATGTAAATGATCCAAGACACACACATCAACAGGTAAGTGATGAGGTAAGTTACTTCTGTTATATTTTTACTGTTGAACCTCACAATGTTTCTGAAGCACTTAAAGATGACCCATGGATAAATGTTATGCCTGAAGAAATGGAATAATTTGAAAGAAATGATGTATGGCAACTTGTTCCCCGACCAACTCACACTAATGTCATTGGTACAAAATGGATTTTCAAAAATAAAACCAATGAGTTGGGTCAAGTTGTTAGGAACAAAGCTAGGCTTGTAGCACAAGGTTAAACTCAAGTTGAAGGTATTGATTTTGATGAAACCTTTGCTCCAGTATCCAAACTTGAGTCAATTCGCATCTTACTAGCCCTTTCTTGTGCACTAAACTTTAAACTTTATCAAATGGATGTCAAAAGTGTATTTTTGAATGGTTTCTTGAATGAAGAAGTTTATGTTGAGCAACCTAAAAGATTTCAGGATCAGCAGTTTCCTGGTCATGTATATGAACTAAACAAGACATTGTATGGTTTGAAACAAGCCCTTCGCGCATGGTATAAACGGTTAACCACCTTCTTGCTTGAAAATGGTTTTCAACGAGAAGGAGCTGATAAACTCCTATTTATCAAGAATGAGGACAAGGACTTACTAATTGCTCAAGTGTATGTAGATGATATTGTGTTCGGGTCAACCTCACAGTATTTGGCAAATGTGTTCTCTGAAATCATGGTAAGTGAATTTGAGATGAGTATGGTTGGTGAATTAACTTTCTTCTTGGGCTTACAAATAAAACAAAGTGTGGATGGTATACTCATTTCTCAATCTAAATATGCCACTAATCTACTCAAGAAGTTTAGAATGCTCTCTTCAAAACAGGAACGGGTTCCAATGAGCACTTTAGTCAAACTCAGTTTAGATACAGAAGGTACAGATGTGAATGATACATTGTATCGTAGCATGATTGGGAATCTACTATATCTTATTGCTAATAGACCTAATATAGCATATAGTGTAGGTATCTGTACCCGATATCAGACAAATCCAAAGGAATCTCACATTAAAGCTGTCAAGCGTATTAAGAAGTATGTGTGAGGGACACTAAACTATGGTATTTGGCTAACAAGGAACACCAACACAACGGTTGTTGGATACTGTGATACTAATTAGGTTGGCTGTGTTGATGATGGGAAGAGCACCTCTGGCGGATGTTTCTTTATTGGCAACAATCTTATTGCATGGCATAGTAAAAAGCAGACATCAACCTCCATTTCTACTGCTGAGGTGGAATATATTGCAGCTAGAAGTTGTTTTACCCAACTTTTATGGATGAAGCAAATGTTGTCGAATTATGAAATTCAGCAAGATCTTGTGACAATCTACTATGGCAATAGGAGTGCTATCGACATTTCTAAGAATCCTGTTCAGCATTCATGAACAAAACACATTGATATCAGGCATCATTTCATTCATGAATTAGTTAAAGCTAAAATTCTTATCTTGGAGCAAATTCCAACCGAAAATCAACTAGCTAATTTGTTCACTAAACCTCTTGAGCCTCTTAGGTTTGAATCCCTTCGTAAATCCCTTGGAGTTGGACTCCATCCTTAACATGTCTTCTACATAGCTTGCTATTTGCACATGCCTGTTATTATTGCTAATTTCATGATTATTTGATATGTGATTTACCTTGTTTAACTTAGGTTATTAGGCTGATTTTCGTCGATGGTACATGGAATTTAAAGAGACTTCTCATTGTCACACTTTCCTATCATCTTCAATCACTACAATTGATACAATCTGCGAATATGTTGTTCGAGCTTCTTTCGAAGATTCTCACTACATTAGAAAATCAACTTTGGATTCTTCATCTCCCTTCCTTCTGGTAAAAAAAAAAGGGTGTGTGTGGGGGGGGGGGGGGGGGGGAGGGAATACTTATTCAGGGGGAGTTTTGCACTCATCATAGAAAAATCGCACAACGATGTTTGATATGGATTTCTGGTGCTTCACACATACATTGATTTTGCTTGAGTATTGACTTCCCAGTCTACATGTTTTTCCCTCACAATCTTCATGTTGCTGGGCATATCTTTCCTTCTCTGTGTTAGCTCAACATCGTTGGCTTCTTAACTGTTGTAAAACATCGTATTTGAGCATTGACAATTTTCATGTGATTAGTCTGTTTCTAGTATGTTGCTTTTTCATCTTGGCTCTCATGTTTATCTCGAGCTTTCATATACTACACTCTGTGAGTTTTGCTTGCAAAAAAAAAAAAAAAAAAGACTCACAACTATGTATACTGACTGGATGAGCTACACATCAGACCGGTCGGACAAGTCTATGCTCTTTCACAGAATTGAAATCCAATTGGTCGGCCTCCTTCTTCAACCGGTCAGGTTATTCAGATAAAATTTCACAGAACTGTAATCCGACCGATCGGGCTATTCATCTGATCGGTCGGGCACTTCTGAATTCTTAAAAACCCATCGTGCGTCTGTTCGTTTCATTTCACTATCTACTCTTATTTTTTTTATCTCTATCTTCTCATCTGCTACTTTTCTTACATAACCCTATCTTTGTGATGCGATTCCTTTGATTGGGTTCTTCCTCCAAGGTAACTTTCTTTACTTGTTTTGTTTTTCATTACAACCATATGCGTTCCATCTTCCTCTTCCTTTTTGATTTCTCCTTTTCATTGGTTGTAGCTTGACATTGGATTCCTTTTGGATTGTGTGCCTTCTTTCCATCTCTTTTAGCAAAACTATTCACTATGATTTATGTCTTGATACTTGTGATTGTTCTTGTATGCTGATTAGGATCTCATTCTAGCGAGCTTGTGATTATTTCAAGTTTCATTCTTAATGTGCACGCCAACTATTTGATGAAATTTTCCAATGAGTTTAATCATGTATCTTTTTCATTTTGCTTACATTGGATTGTGCGTTGATGATTTCTTCTTCAAGATACATCCATCATTCATAGATATGGCTCCAAACAAGATTGTTTCTAAGCGAAAACATGTGGCTAGTACCTCATCTTCTCCCATTTTTAACATAGAAAGGTTTCTTTCCGAAGAGTGGGCAACACAATATGATAAGATATTCCGCAAAAGGACTGTACTCTTTGAACGTCCAATCAATCCATTGGAATTTCGAACGTTACCCTTTGGTGCTTGGCTTGATAGACGACGATGGACCTCGCTTTACAAGTTTGATACAAAGGTCTTTCCTGATTTGGTTCATGAATTCTACAATAATATGTCTGATATGTCTATTGAGCTCATCAAGTCGTATGTTAGAGGCCAGCACTTGTTCATCACTTCCTCTTCACTTGGCAGGTTCTTAAGTATTAATCGGACTTCGGATGCAAAATATCCAATGCCTGACCCATCGGATATGGATGAAGGTACTCCGGCTATTGATTTTAACAAGGTTGGCTCGGTGCTCTACAGAAGTCCTCGTGATTAGCTTTTCGGTCATTTTTTTTTGGGTTGATTTGGGTAAATTGTTCAGTTTAGGAAGTTTTGTCCATGAATTGCCAAAGGGGGAGATTGTAAGGCATATAATATTGGCAAATTCATGGGATGGACAAAACCTGGGCTTTAAGTGTTGTAATTTTATTTTCTAAATGGACTGAAGCCTTTACAAAAGTTATAGATGAACCGGTCGGATTACATGGCAGATCGGTCGAATTACATGCATATAGAAACCTACAAACAGAATTAAAGACCGACCGGTCGGCTGAAGTGCTCGATTAGTTGGACCCCATGCCCGACCAGTTGGATAAGGTATCCGATCAGTTAGCTAGGTCGGCTATCGCGAATCAAAAAACTCTGATTTTTCAAATCTACTTCTTGTGCGATCAAGTCCTTCCTTATCTTCTCCGAATCCAGACCAAAAATGCCTCTAAGGTTACTGTGTATATAAAGATCAACTCTTCCTTGAAGGAATGACCTCTCTCTAGTTCAAAACCCTAGTAATCCTATTGAGAGACATCATCTTCCCAAAAGCTTCTCTGTTCTACATGTGCTATGAAGTGTGCTTCTGAGTCTCAAGTTCATTCTCTATCTTGGTCATTCATTTTGAGAGGCATCAAGGCGTGAATATCAAGCCTGAAGAAGGTGAACGGCATGTGCATCGACAAGAAGGAGTGCTTCTAGTCCCTTAGTTTGTGTTGAACTGGGAAAAGGGTAGTAAGTAGTTCTTGTAACCTATCTTGCATAGTGTTTGATCTTGGTGGACCGGTGGTTGGTCCCGTGGTTTTTCCCGTTTGGGTTTTCCATGTAAAAAATCTTGTGTCCATCTTCTTTGTGGTGATTGTTTTGTTGTTAGATTCACTGCTTTTGGGTATCTTCATACTTAGATCTGACTGGGACCTAAACCTATGTTAAGGTTTAAAGTCTTTTAGAGATTGCTTGGTGTAGATCGCGCAGCATCCATGATCATTGTTTCATAGCCTTGGTTTTTGGGCTTGTTTGTGCATTGAAGAGTACAGTTCAGACAATTCCTGTTGTTTGAAACAAAGAAGGGATCGAAATTGGTTTCCATCGTGGGCCACACTGATCGGAAGAAGGAAAAGGTTTGGAGTTCCCTGATTTGTAGAGTAGATTAGAGAGATCTCAAGTCCGGTCAGTTTCTATTGTATAAATTGGAAAGAATACACAGACAATCTGGACAGTGGACTGGACGTCTCCACTGGAATCGTCCTCTCCAGAGAAGTGGATAGCCACTGTTTTTCGTCGTTGCCTAAGAAGACGAAGAGGGTTCTATTTGGGTTTCTCGAAAAAGAAAGGCTTGCCAGAGCCCCACAGCTATGATCTCCGCATGCAGGAATCGTTGCCTATAGCTTGCACTACCAATCTTCATCATCGCTGCCTCGCCGGATCGAAGGAAGAAGAACAGGGGGCACTGGTCTACTACCTCATCTCTGTTTTTTCTTCGGATTGTAGACTCTCGCAGTCACCAGAGTGCATGCCGCCTCTACCACCTTCCTCCAGCTAGAACCGTCACCCACCATCACCAGGGAGGACTGCTGGTCCCCGCCAGCCAAGAAGAAGAAGGTTAGGTGGGATCCGGTTCGTGCTTGCTGGAAATAGGGACGAAGAAGAACAAACCAGGTTTCTAGGGCCAGGTCTGGGTCGGGTCAAGTCAGGCCTGACCTGCTGTAGTACAAGACCATCACAGCAAGCCCAACCTTCAGCTGCATCAGCAGGTCATACGGTTAAAGCCAATTTGACCAAGTGCGATGGTAGAAATTTTTTTGTTCGATATCTTGATTATTCAACATCCAATCGGAGATCCGTTTGTACCTACAAACTCGTTTCTAACAAAGTTACACGTCAATGGAAGAAGATTGGCAATTTGATGGTTAATGGGAGAGTTTGACCAAATTGAAATGTAGAAAACTATTTATGCAATATCGAAGCCATCCAAAGTCGGATTTCAAATCTGTTTCTTTTAGCGTGCACATGATGATGAGATCTACAGCTCGGTGCAGAAATCATGAAAGGAGAAGATTGTTGCTCCTTACTTGCCTAAATCAAAGAAATCTAGACCTGCATACTTTGCCCAAGAGACGTCTTATTTTGATTACAGTACGAAGAAGGAGTTCAAAGAGCACCAACTTCTATGGTGGAGAAGATCTGAACATATGTGGGTTTAGTTCATAATCTGGTCGACTGAACCTGATTGTAAAAGCAAGCCCAGTAATAAGAGCCGCTTGCCTAATTGCAAAGGGTTCGCAAATTCAAACCAAGGAGTTTGTTTGGGATTCACATGTTTCCGGATCACATGTGTTACCGTTTATCTTGCCAAAGCCAAGCCGGCGAAGAAACAGCAAGGAGGAGTTGATACATGCCCACATCAGCAAGTGTCAAACATGTGTTTAATTAATCAGAAGCCAAATCAAATAGAGGTTTTGACCATTCGAAGGCAGAGATTGTTTTGTAATTGTGGAATCATCTGAACTCGTATTCCCGAACTGTTTTGCTTGCATGCTTATGGTGATTAGATCTTCATAGTAATGTAGAATATGGGATAGTTTAACAGTCAAATAGTGACTAATTCATAGATCGATATCACTCGGACTCATCAATGAAGTTGAGCTTCAAGTTTGAGGTGGAGTTTGATGAAATGATAAACTTTGCATAAAGTTCATGTGCTGGTTCAACATGTCAGAGTGTTGAAGAGAAAAAACTGCGCTATTGGTATAGTGACGTACCATTCAACAAGGTACATAAAGACATTGCCAGTTTCATCTCCTGGTAGCTTAAGCTATGTGAAATTCAAGCCAAAGTGAAGATTGTTGGGTTTGCATCTTGTATTCCGATTTAACCAAATTGGCTCATTAGGTTAGCTAAGGACTAGTTTAAGATCAGGAGAATTTTGGTAATTATACAAAGGCTTTCTTTGTGGCCAAGAAAGCAAAAATTGTATATTGATATAGTCTGTAACTTTGGATCTTGCATCAAAGAGAGGTGAGAGCTCTCTTGCCTATAGTGTAAAAACACAACATAGGAAAGATGATGAGAGAGAGTCGCTTTACTTGTTATAGTGAAGATAAGTCTCTATGCCCGTGGATGTAACCCTGTTTGGGTGAACTATGTAAATATCTTGTATTTCCCTGTGCGGTTGCTTGTTTGTTGATCTTGTAATTTGCATATGTGCATAATATGTGATGTCAAAATCACTCCAATGGCTTCCCAAAACCATTATTCTTTCTTGTAAGTTGTAATGCACCAAAGTAGCTAGTATGTTCCACATTTAATCTTCAATGATCTTGGTGATTACTGATCCTAATCTCTAGTGAAATTTCGTCTCAATTATTGTAATTATTTTATTCTTGAGCTTTTTGTAAATTCACCCCCTAAGGTTTATAGGAGTTATAAATAGGCCCCTGTGGTTTTATTTTTCGTTAGTAGACTCCTACATTTCCATTTTAATACCTTACGTGTCCCCAAAATCAATAGACTTCCAGGCACCATAAGTTTTTAGAGTGAAATGACACTTTTGCCTATCTATTTTATCCTTATATGTATAATTTTAAGAGCTTAGTCTTATTTTCCTTTCTCTTGTAACATTAAGAGTTACATTTAGTGGGATAGTATACCAAGCATAAATCTAGTTTTTTCAATCCAAGGCCCACTTCATTAGGTCTAAATCTATCATAATGACAATCAATACATCTACTCAATAATTAATCCTATTATACATAGCCCACCATTTGATTGATGAAAGTTCCAAAATAATGATTATGCTTAATGAGCATAAAAAAGGTATTGAGAGCAATGCCATTGGAAGTTGAATAAATTAATAATATTTTTTAAATAATAATATACTTATTTTTTGTTTAATGGGTGTAACAGTAAAGTTGGCATTTAAAAAATATTCAACATAAACCTCAAGATGGTTGCCCATTTTTGTTAGGAATATTTATTTTTAAGGACCTGGCAAGTAATTAAATGAAAAATATGGGGCCTCTTTACAAGTATTAAAACCACAGGAATCTATTTACAAATCTTTAAAACCTTAGTATTCACAAAAAAGAGAAAAACTCTTTTTTCCTATGTAACTAACTATAAGATGGGAAAAACACCCATCTTATCTTATCGTAAGTTAAAAGGAAGATGATGACTTTATAACTCTATGGAGGGTTTGCTATCAAGGATAGATGAGGAGGATCTTGAACTAGTAGCATCTCATTATAAGAGCAGAAATAAGTTTGTTTTTAGTGGGGAATTCATCAATCTCAACGAGCTCAAATCCATTGAAGAGCTTTAGGATGCAACGAAGGAAGGAAGCATCCAACCAAGAGCCGTTTAATGTCATATTGCCACAGGTTGGAAATTACCTCCAATGGGAGTTGTGAAGATCAATTGGGTTACTGCTATGGACAATTCAAAAAGTATGACTGGTGTGAGGCTTGTTACTCGAAATTACATGGGTGAGGTGATGGGTTGTAAGTGCTCTTTTAAGCCGTATATAATTGACCCGACAATGGCAAAAGCTGTGGTTGAAAATGCTTTGAAGAGTGAAGATGAAAATCATAGTCGGAATGGGCAAATGGTTAAAGATGCGAAAATGATTTTGAAAAGTATGCAATCATTGAAGGTTAGATATATTAAGAGGGACAACAACAAAATCATGCATAGACAAGCAAAGGAGGTTGTGTTACATCCCTTAGAGGAAACATAGACAAATTATTATCCTCTTTTCATTCGTAATTTGTATTTTCTGAAGTCGTTATTCATTATTTAATGAAGAAAAAAATTAAAAGATCGGGAAACTAAACACTTTTGGGATTCAAGTTTATTAAAGTTCTATTCAAATTTATGAAAGTTCCCTCACTCAAAAGGTGAATGAGAAACTAACCAGCGTGCATTATTTAGAGTTTTTTGCATATACCCCATAAGGTTATTAATATTTGTCAATAGGTCACTTTGGTTTGAGCATTTGTTAATAAGCCCCTGCCTTGGCATTTTAATACCTCTAATATCCCAAAATATGTGGATTGGATGGTAATGAGCAACCATCATGAGGATTTTGCTCAATTTTTTTGAAAATGGCACTTTTTCCCTTACAACCATTTTTGTATTTACCCCTTCTAAGTTTTCTAATATTTATTAATAGGCCCACAATGTGGGTTAAATAATGGATCCATTACATTGCCTTAATCCTATAAACGGGTCATCTGTTTCTCACTTGTTTTTGCAAGTTTGATTGATTTCTTTAAGCTATTCCCTATCATCACCACAAGTGCAAATCATGTTTTAAATTTTTTGTATTTAGTACCATTTTAGTAGAGCAAATGAATGAGTGAGGCTTCTTTTTTTCTTTTCTTTTTTGATTAAAGATTGAGTGGGGTTTCATTTAATCGAATATGTCTACTAAAAATTATATATTTATCTAATTGGGTGGCTCAAGAGTAGCCTTTAAAACTATTTTTTTCATATCATTGTCTCCCCTATTAATACAACTTTTTTCCTTTTAGAAAAAAAAAGGCTCTTTAAAAATCCTTCTCAAATGTTGGAAATTAGAGATAACCAATACAAGAATAGACGGAAAAGACATAAATTTACTAGAACCATTATAAAGAGATAGCCAACATAAATTTCTAAAACCCATCAGGTTCACCTTCCCAGCCTTTTGAAACATTATGCAAAGAGAGACCGTGAGAGTAACATCTAAATCTATTTTTAGCCTCCCTTCTCACAATAACTGTTCCAAAAAGATTAAAAAAATAATAAGAAGAACTAGTGCCAAAGAGGCCCTAAGATTCTAGAAAAACTAACAATGTGAGGAATGAAAAAAAAAAAACTAAAATTTTTTTATCTTAATGTTTAAAGAGAGGATATTGCCGGCCCCTTCTCGTGAAGACTTTCATGAACTTAGTCGAAAAAAAAAGTTAAAAGTAAAAAAGGTAAAAAACAAAATAAAAATCTTATTTTCTTAGTGATAAATAAAGATATGGGTAAAATTGTTAAAATCAGCAAAAACCTAATGACCTCTTTTCTTTATTATCAAATCCACTTAATTAAGGATATGAAAGGTATGAAAATGGAAAAGCATGTACTTATTTACAAATTCTAAAACCACAAGGACTATTTACAAATATTAGAAACTTGGAGGTATATATAAAAATCCTATTATTTCTTGGTGAGAATACAATCAATTAAAGATTACAATAATATCAATCAATCCATGATTTTAGTCAATTAATAAAGAAGGAAAGAGAATAATTAAGATATTTTAGGCTAAATGGTTGAACTTCTAGACGATCCTAGCTGTCACATTTGATCCACACAGTTGGGGCTTGGTCAAACCGTTATTATCCATATCATTAACCTTATTAGAGTTTAGAAACTCCTTTCTTTCTAAAACAATTGAGACATCGAATTCATTTGGCATTATTGTTATGAGATGCATTATCATAGGTGGATGCCCACATTGGGGCCCACATTGGATAAGGAAAGCACTTAGGGTTAGAGTCTTTCCACATTAAGTTACTTGGGAAGAAAGCAATGTTTCTATAAATAAGATCCTCCTCTCTCCTTAGTATGTATACACATCTCTCAACAAGAAAATCTCTTTCTTCCTCTTTACTCTTCTCTATTCTTGTGTTTAATATTTCACAATACATTATCAATACGAGTCTAGCTGATCTGAGCATCGTTCCTAATTGGGGATGGAAAAAGTAATACTCTTCTTGTTCACAACCAGTTCTAATATTTTGCTTCTCACAATATGTGAAAGGAAGATGAAGTCACTGTGCACGGAGATAAAGAAGAGATGCCACATGGTTATGTTACTCTTTCCTTCGTACATGGGTTTTTGGACTTTTTCCATGTGCCTTTGTGCATGTAACTTTTGACCTTACTATTGATAAAAAAAAGAGTAATTGGGTGGCTGAATAAGCAAGTAAAACTATGCTATTTCAATTCCTGTTAAAGAGAACAGATAGCCGTCATCACTGCCGTTCGGTTTAGTCACCAGATTCTTTGCGGTTGTCGGAGAAGCGTGCCATTCTTGCTGTGAAGGAGGATCGGTTCCTAGTTGCAGCACCTGCAATGGAGAGGCTCTACTCTGTTTGGAAGAGAAACAAGCAGAGCCTATTTCAGTTAAGGCCGCCGGTCGTCGCCATCGAGGGTCCTCTATCGCTGCGATCGCCAGAGTGCACGCAGCCATCCGCTTGCCGGTATTCGTCGCCGAAGAAAAGAGCCGAGGAATTTCAAAGGATCAAGTCCTTCAATTCCTACTGGTTGTAATCCCTGTTGCAGGAAATAGAGCGACGAAGAAGAAAGGAGAGACCTGGGTTTTCCAAGTTGGGTCAGTTCGGGTTGGGTTAGACCTAACCCATGAGGCTCAATCCAGTCTAGAAGACAAAACGTGCAGGTTTTGGGATTGGGTCAGGTCGACCTGAACTCATCTACAGTAGTCCAGCTAAAGAGCAGCACAGTGCTAACATTAGCATACATCAAGGAGTTGTATGGTCAAAAGCAGATTTGATCGGATCGATAGCAGAAACTTGTTTCTGTGACATCTTGATCATCCGACGTCCAATTGGAGATTCATTTGCGCCTGCAGAAAACTCGCAAGCAGATCTACACATTGGCACCAAAAGGAGGACGATTCAATAGTTAAATAATTTTCTCCTTATTTATAATATTTTATTAATTTGATAGTTATATACATGTATTTATTTTTATTCTTTTGAAATCCGCAAGTATTTATAATTTTAATTCGAGTAATGAATGATTCATTATCTTTTATTAAAGAGAGATCATGATAGAATTACAACTTACGGATCATAAACAAAAACAGAAATTCTGATTCATGCTTGAAGCATTAAAAGTTCTGATCTATGCCTAAAGCATTAGAAGTTTTGATTCATGCCTGAAGCATTTACAGAACCAAAAGTTCTAACTCTTAAGTTGAGAACCTAACGTTCTAACTTCAATTGGTCAATTCTTTATCACATCTATTCTCGATTATCTTCAATTATTCTCGATTATCTTCAATTAGATATTAAGAAATTGAAGTTCTAACTTTTATTTCTATTTCTCTATACACTTTTAATTTTATATATATTTTTTACATTGCACTGTATGCTTGACATAATTACTTCAGTATAGTTATGACTATATGATTATATGAAACTTTAGTTTTGATTAATTTATTGCCAGAAGCAATAGTTACATATAATTAAACTAGAAGTTCTATATCGAATCTATAATCTGGACTCGAAGTTCTCTCAATTATGGACCGGCAGTCCTAAGTTTTTTTTTAATGTTTATATAAACTTGTAGATTCATATTCATGATTCAAACCTGAAGCTTTGAATTTTTTTTAAAGATCCAAAGTAAGATAGATCGATAAGAAGGCTATGAAATCAAACCTGAAGTTTTTAACAAAACCAGAAGTTCTGATTTAAACGTGAAGTTTTGATAGAACTAGCAGCTCTAAAAACCTGAAGTTTTATCTCAAGCCTGAAATCTTGACACAACTAAAAGTTCTGATTCTTCGGTTAAGAACTCGAAGTTCTAACTTTTTAATTGGTCGATTCTTCATTATATTTTGTCATTAGATATTGAAAATCCAAAGTTTTATTTTATGATTGTTATAGTTAAATTGATCTCTACATACTCGAAAAGGCTTGGTGATGCCATCAAAGAGGGAAATAAGATGTCCCCGAAGGATATGACATAAACCCTTATTTTCTACGCTATTATCTCCTTGTTGGATAGGTGTGATCACCAGCAGATGGTCATACCACCCAATACTTAAAATAAATGCCAAATTAGTCAAACAGAATGTCTCCAGAAGAGGTAGCTATAGTAGGTCATCCAGTAGAGATAAAAATAACCACCCCAAGAGAGGTGATTAAGAAGGCATTTTGTTTGCAAATTAGGCGGACCATCAAGTATGGTCTAGAAGACCTACAACTACTTTTATGAATTTGAATATTGAGTTCAATTTTTAGAAATTTTGTTGAATGTTGGACTTATTCTTTTATCCCCTGTATCTTGTATTTACATGTTATATTTACTTTGAATGGTGAATTGTTTAGCCGTCCTCAAGTTTTATTTTTATAATGCGACTAAATAGTTATGTTAGTTTATTATTTCTCATGGTATGGATTACAGAGTGCATGAAACTGAGGATAATATCTGTCCAATAGACAGTGCAACAAAACACACTATATTGAAAAACCAGAAGTTTTTCTCAACGTTAGTGTTTAATTTGCACAAGTTATCAATCATAATTGGATCTGTACAAATATCTGAATGCTCCAGAAGAGTTTACATAATGTTACCTAATGGTACCCACACACGTATTAAGTATACATCATTTTTTTTAGCGGTTCCCAAAGAAACTTGCTTAGATTCAAATACATCAGGATGACTGGGTACCACATATAGACACTATAAGTGAAGGTAACATAAAATATTTGTACATCATTACTAGTATTAACAGCAAGAACTGATACTAGAAAAGCTAAGTGCATTTTCATCAGACATCAAGGCTATATTACAAGACAATCTCCAAAGATCGAATCACATTTGATTATAAGCAAAATGACAAAGTCAAGCCAGAAGCTTAAACTAAGCCATAGACTTAGTAACCCTAAGACTTTAATGCTTTGGCATGATAGGTTAGGTCACCCTAAGGGTACTATGCTAAGGCAAATTACTAATAATTCTTTTTGGACTATCTTTAAAGTACCATCAATTAATCATCATTTCTGAAAAGGATACAAGGTGACATTTGTTGACCCATAAAATCATCCTAGTAGACCTTTTTAGGTATTTTTATGATTTTGATTAATGGCTATACTAGTTGATTAGTTATTTGCCTTTTTTTTTAGCCTTTGCCAGCTTATTCGCACAAATTATTAAACTTAGGGTACACTTCCTTGAGCATCCTATTAAGTCTATAAGGCTAGATATCACAGATTCGTAACCTGCAACGTAGATTGGGAATCTATATTGGTTATAATTCACCCCCAATTATTAGATATATGGAACTAATGATAGGAGATATATTACTTATTCGTTTTGTTGATTATTATCATCATGAAATAGTCTTCCCATCGTTAGGGGGAGATACGAGAGCTACTAAAGAGCACGTTGTTCCTATAAAACAACCTACTCTTGAAGAATGGCGAGAATTAATGTGGAATACTTCCACTCAGTCTCATCTAGATCTATGTACTTCATAGTGTGAGAATGAAGTACAGAGAATTATGCACTTAATTACAAATGAATCCCTTGATGCTCTTAATGATGTAGCAAAAGTGACTAAGTCACATGTACCAGCTATGAACACACTAACACGAATTAATGTTCCTATAGGACAAGCATGAATTAGTGTCCCTGTAGAATAAAAATCCAAATATGGTAGCAAATGAATCTATTACACACCAGAGGCATGGCAGACCTATAGGTTCCAAGGACTCAGCTCTCTGGAAAAGGAGAAATGAGCAATCAGATCCCAATTATACTCTCGAAAAGGTTATGACAAATCGTATACTCCTAAAGAGGTACATCATTTCACTTAATAAGAAGTAATGGAAAAATCCACTCTTTCTAAAATTCTTGAAGAAGTTAATGTCTCAGAAGAGACACGAGTCCCAGAAGAAACTCTAGAAGCCCCTGAAAAGGCAAGGGTACCCAATAATAAAGAGATCTCTACACTTTAAAATTATTTAAGAGAAAGAGGGAATAGAAAGGAAATTATCATCGATGACGCATTTGCATATGCGGTAGCTACACAAATATCAAGGGAAAATGAGGATGCTGATTGGGACACAGAACCACGTACTATGAAGGAATGTCCACAAAGAAAATATTGGCCAAAATGAAAAAGTTCCATCAGAGAAGAGTTAAAGCCTCTCAATAAACGTGGTGTATCTGGACCTATAGCACAAACTCCAAAACTTGTTAACCCTATAGGTTACAAATTGGTGTTTGTAAAGACAATGGATGAAATTACTAGATATAAGGCAAGACTTGTGATACAAGGTTTTCTGCAAAAACCTGAGATTGAAAGCATACACAGACATACATATGAAAATCCCAGAAGGGTTTAATTTGCCTAAAGCAAAGTCAGAGAGTACGTACTCCATACAAGTAAGACGTTCATTGTACGGCCAGAAGTATTGCAAAAAAAAATATAGTACAATCGTCTTAATGAATGTTTATCTAAGGAAGGGGATGAAAACAATCCCATTTGCCCATATATTTTTATAAAATCTTTAGAAGGATTTACCATAGTAGAAATGTATGTAGATGACATAAATCTTATTGGAACTCTAGAAGAGCTCGAGAAAAACTATTGATTATTTATAGAAGAATTTTGTCTTGACCCACAGATCGAGTGAAGTTCTAATGAGATTTTTTATTTTTTATAAATATGCTTGTCATATATAGTTTTGCACTAAGGCTTTGGATTGGTATCAAACAAATCTTATAATATTTTTGTCTATTTTGTTCTTATGGTTGTAAAGATTATAACTTTGTAGGATATGCAGTTTCAAGATATCTCTCTAATCCTCATAAAGGTTAATTACAAACAGGTTATGTGTTTCTTAATGATAAATGCTACCATTTCTTGGTATTCTACAAACTTTGTTCTTATCAATTACCTATTAGTGTAGGTATCCTGAGCATTATCTGCAAAGATAATGAGGCATGTATTCAATAGATTAAAGAATGATACATTAAAGGTGACGAAGCACATTATACCAAAGTTCTTATTCACACATAAGGTTCAAAAGAACAACAATATTGCAGTTAAGCAAGTTCGTTCAAGTAACAACTTGGCTGATCAGTTTACCAAGTTTTTGCCAAAATCAGTATTCTAGAAACTTGTATACGAGATTGACATGCCTAACTATATAAAATGTTGTTATAATCAAGGGAAGTAGTCAATCAGGGGAAGGTATCTTGAAGTATGCTACCCAGGACATCTATGCGCTGTACTCTTTTTCCTTTTT
Source organism: Sextonia rubra (assembly GCA_037013555.1). Classification (NCBI taxonomy): domain Eukaryota; kingdom Viridiplantae; phylum Streptophyta; class Magnoliopsida; order Laurales; family Lauraceae; genus Sextonia; species Sextonia rubra. The sequence goes on from JASUAD010000011.1 coordinate 19,093,764, forward strand.
GTGGTTTTATCCCACTGGGTTTTTTTAATTAAGGTTTTAACGAGGTAGCATTATGCACGTCCAACTTCAAGTCCATGATCCTATAGAACATTGTATTTTTTTTCCTTTACTTTGGTTTTTATCCCACTAGGTTTTTCCTTTGCAAGGTTTTAATGAGGCAACTGTCATTGAATAGTGGTCATCTAAGGAGGAGTGTTATGAGATGCATTAGCATAGGTGGATGCCCACATCGGGGGCCACATTGGATAAGGAAAGCACTTAAGGTTAGAGTCTTTCATATTAGGTTGCTTGGGGAGGAAGTAATCTTATTCTATAAATAAGATCCTCCTCCCTCCTTATTATATACACACATCTCTCAGTAATAAGATCTCTCTGTTCCTCTCTACTCCTCTCTGTTCTTGTGTTTAATATTTCACAATAATTATCTCTTTCTAAAACAATTATTTCTTTTTAGCTCTCTTTCTATTGCTTCTCTACATCAAGTTTCCATATGCCTAGCATGAATGGGCACTTTACTGGGTGTCATAATAGGGATGGGATGATATTCCTTGTACCCTTAGGACTTTCCCCTTCGATCCTAATACATGCTTATCTTTTCAAAAAATTATCCCTCCAAAGAACTTTTGATGGAATACTCTTTTTTATTGGGGCTTATCATTTCAATGGAAGAAAGACGGTACTACACTCAACTCTACAGGCTCATTTGCATAGCTCAGGGCACTTTATAGAATTCTCTAGGAAATGAGCTTCTATCAACAAAGGCTGAAAGAGAAGGGTCAAGAATGGAGATCTAAAATACCATCAGAACATACCCACCTTAATAAAAATGATTGCTCACTCTTCATTCCAATAAATTAAATCCTAAGCATTTATAAAAAAAATAGTTTGGCTTTGTTGGTTGTGTTAGGTTTTGGCGCCTTGAATAGCATGATTAATGAACCAGAAACCTAAATTCAACCCATTTATTAATCATAGTGATGAAAATGGGCTAGTTTTGGTAGGGATAGCCTAAATTCAAACCAAACACATACAACTGACACATGCCTTGCTCAATATTTGACTAAGCTAATGATGAGTTTATGGTTTGTGGTACAAAACCCACCCCTTATAGGGTATTGGGGTCAAGTTTGATGAAGGTTATTTTAATTTTTATTTTAAAATATTAGAAATTTATAAATATTTCTTCTATAAAATAGGAAAAAAACCTGCGAAGTGGCACTTTTATATAACCATTTGCGGTATAAAGATTTTGTTTATAAAATCTTATAAAGTAATATGTAAATCAGCCACAAAAGGAGTGTTGCAAATCCGGAGCAAAAAGAATACTAATTTTGCTTAGGTCAAAGACTAATAACTCATACATGCTCCAGAATCTACAATCTCACTGCCAAATCACCCATTTTACCCAACTCACGTCGTCCCTTAATAACAAGGTTTGGAATGTCAACCACAGTCCACCCAAAAATAAAAGAAGGTAAACCAAAATACTGGGTCTATACTGGGCTGGTCGATACTGAAAGGTTTACCTAATATTTTTTACATGATTGTTGATTATTCCAATGCTTATTTACAAATAGAAGAAATCAAGGGGCAAGAGAGGAGAGGGCACATAAGAAAGAAGGAAAAATAACTTACAACTTTATTTGGTCGTGTTTTGTGAACTAGGATTATTCCACCAATGGAATGGATGGTTAAGATTGAAGGAGCAAAATGCAGTATAGCTTTTCATGTGGAATTTCAATAATGAAAACTTTTCAATAAATTCATCGTGACATACATGAGAGCAAATCCTCTCAATTTATACACACTACTAATAGTAATTTTCAAATTCAAACTAATAAACCTTATATATATATATGGATGTGTTTGAAAGCGGGATAAATTTTTGGACCATCCTCTCAATTTACACACACTACTAAGAGTAATTTTCAAATTCAAACTAATAAACCTTTTATAGATATATATATATAGGAATGTGTTTGAAAGCAGAATAAATTTTTGGTAGAATTTGATAGCTAATACCATCCAAGTCCATCCAATGATATTAGTGCATAGGATGGGATTTTATTTATCCCAGAGATAAATCCAATTCGATGTTTGGTTGCATCCCAATAAATTGGAGACAAGGGACAAAAAGACCTAAATAATATAATTCCCCCCCGCTCCCTCTCAAAGGCGATCCAAGTTATCCCACCATATCCACGTGAGATTATCTAAGCTAGAATACTATGTATTAATTCACAGTAGCATCGAGACTAAGATAGTATAATTTCAGGCACTAAAAATGCAAATAAATAAGAAATAAGTGGGACATGATGCAAAAAGTGTTAGATTTGTTAGATCTGAATCTTGCCAAGCACACACCACAGCGAGGAAAAACAACAAGCAATCACACACAAAGAAGACATGAGGATTTACGTGGTTTGGTAAGATTGCCTACATCCACGGGTACAAAGATTTCACTACTTAGAAATCTCCCTCTCACCCCCTTACAATGCTCTCAGTGTTCCCTTTTCCTTGGAGTTGCCCCTTAGCTCTCCCTCTGATTGCATTAGAACAAGAAACACAATGAGAATATATATATAGTACTAACCCTAGTCAACTGGGCCCTCCACTCAGGCCCAATAAGGACCTTTTGAGCCAAACCCAACAATCTCCACCTTAGCGAAAAATGTCCGACCCTTTGAAGAATTGTTTAAGTATTTGGAACACACACCTTGTGGGAACGTAATCCCACCATGACTGCACCCCAAGGGAGATGAGGTGCACCTTCACTCTTTAACAAGAGGAAAGATTGAGCAAGTCCAAGCAATGCTTAAACTTCTCTATAGTCACTGGCTTGGTAAGCATGTCAGCTAGATTATCATCTGTGTGAATCTTCTGAATAGAGATCTCACATGTACCAATCCAATCTCGAATTCTATAATAGATAACTGTCATGCCCCGATCCCGGGAATTTGGGGATTTGAGTGGGCCCCCAAGGCGTGGATACGTAATCCCGTAGAAACCTGTGCCCTGAATAATTATGCACGAATTCCTACAAGGGAGATTCCACAGGAACGTGTGAGGTAAGTTGACACATGTATATACATAACTTATCATAAGCCACATCCTGCGAAATACTCAGTAATTATCAAGAGCACATGCTTTCATAAGCAAACATATAAACATACAGTAGAGTTAAAGTCTTTGAAAGTCTTTAAGTACATTCCCAAAAGGTTCTTAAAGATGTGATACAAAAGTCCCTGCATAATATCTCTAGAATAGACACTCTCCGTAGGATGGCTAGTAGTATACGTCGCCCTCCATCCATTCGCCTACACCCCGAGGTACCGTTGGGGTACCCTCCAGGGCTGCGTCAGTGTCCGCAGTGGGACTGGGTGCTGGATCTGCAATACCAAGGGTAACACTGTTAACACGACGGTTAAGCAAGTACTAAGGCAAAAGAACCAATGCAACATAATATAGTAACAAGAACAATCACTACACATGATGCATGAGTGAGGAATTATAATTGAAACATCATACATATTGATTGGCAACCACGATGCTCTATTCTCCCAATGCGGAGCATACATATCGTATGGGTCGCTAGGGGATCAGGCTAGCTTCCCGAGGAGCGTCGACAACCCCTCCATAAACCTACTGCAGTAGTGATATACATATACCCAAAAGGGCAAAAGCTAAGTGGTGCCGACTCGGAATCAATCATACTAGTCATATCGTGTGTAAGGAAATGAAGCATATACATAATGAAACGAAGCATATACAATTGAGCCGCAAGGCTCGAACCTCGGCTATACCCTGGCTAGCAAGCACACACTCAATAGAAGCTCTGGCTTGTCAGACACTCACTCATTAGAAGCTCAGGTCTGAATTGCCGCGGGGTTTACTAGAGGAAGTGAACTCGATAACAATTCATGTCAAGGGCATTATGGCGTAACAATATGAATGTATTCCAATGAAGTAGTACTTTCCAATCCCTAAGGACATTCAACACGATGTATTCATAAGACGTCCGGTGTCAATGTGTTGCCATTTCTTGGTATTACCTTGTGTACATAAAGAACACCCCTTCTTATGCCAACATCCATGACTTGTCTTTGGGGAATCATCCGGAATTCATTTATCCTCTTATTGTGTCCTTACCGTCAGGCCCATGTAAAGGTAAGAGGGTGTCAATACAAGGTCCTACAAATCAGAGGTTCCTAATATCCTACATCCATTGGGTTCTTACGGCTTAACTGTATACAAGGCTACGGCTTAGCCGAGGGGGGGTCACTGTTCACCCCAGATTTTCGGCGCATTTACGGTTCAACTGTATATTGGCCTACGGCTTAGCTGAGCTAAGCCTGCGGCTAGGGTACAGGGAAGTCACAGTTTAGCCGTATCGTGTTCCATGGTGCAGCCGTCTGCAAGCCGTAGAAGAAACTGGGTTTTATGAGATCTCTGGAAAGCTCGCCGTAGGAAGGCCTACAGCTTATCTACGGGTTGGATACGGCTTAGCCGTAGGGAAATTCACGGCGTAGCCGTAAGTGAGCCGTAGTGTAAAATCCCGTTTTACTGCTCTCTGGACTTTGAGCCGTAAGTGCTCACGGCTTAGCCGTAGCTTCGCCGTAAGCTTCAGAAAATCTGAACACAGTTCTGTAGCTCAATCTTCTGTACGAGATCACTACAGAACTAACTTGTAAGGGAATTCTGAAGCTCAATTGAAGTGTCCTTGAGAGTATCCCATTCTTATCATTCTATCTCGATTCACACCACATTTGCATCAATGAAAACAATGACAGAGAAATGGCTGGAATTAGGAAATGCAATAACTAGCTTAAATTATCCACACTCAACCATGCATGCAATACATATAACTTAATACTTGCCTTTTTCTAGCAATGTTAACCCTTCAACCCCCTTATCTTGCTGTGTGTTCAGGGAAAGTCTCTGTAATGAAATGGGTCCTCTACAAGCCTCTACAAGTAAACATAAAATGTAGAGGGATTCACATGCATGTCAATGATGGAGTCTTTAAGACCCTAATAAACCCAAAAAGGATGAAATAGGAGCCCATTCCTCACCTTATCTGCTGTAGCTTGAAGGAAGCTCACTCTGTATAAGGAAAAGGAGATCAAGGGAGAAGAAGATTGGGGGGTGGGGGGGGGGGGGGGGGGGGGGGGGGGATGCTACTTTCTGTGCATGCACACTCCCAACACTCCCAAATCCTACCATACTTGATTACAAGGAGAGTTGGAGAAAAACCCAGGAAAAAAGAGCTCCAGCCAATTGAACGAGAAAAGAAGGAGAGACTACGTTGATTCTCTCTTTTAAACATAACTTCTCCTGAAATTGCATGCAAGCCCACTTATTTCTAGAATTTTCGGTTTAGACCGAAAGGATTTCAATTGGCCCAGGACAAGTCCAGATTAACTTGGGCCCAACACAAAAGACGGTCTATGCAAAAAATGACACGAAAGAAAATGAACGAGGTGTCCAAGAGGTGCAAGGACAAATTACGAAAAGGCCCTTAACTACTAAAGTGGGGCCAAACTCCGCCCAACCCATTACTTTTGGATTAAATTAGCCTTAATCAAGTTTAATTAGTATAGAACGAGCTTAATTAACGTAAATCAAGATTAGCGAGGTTTGGGTCGTTACAATAACAGCTATGTGTTTTGTCCTTGCATGATATACCTGATTCTTTTATAGGCATATTACACTCTGACTATCACAGTGTAGCAAGATTGATTTCTGTTTAATGCCCATGTCATTTACTAAACCTCTCATCCATATTACTTTCTTAGAAGCTGCTGAAGCTACCATATATTCTGCCTCTATGGTGGATAATGCAGTTGTAGACTGAAGCACCGATCTCCAACTTATCGGTCCACTAGCAAGTGTGTAGACGTATCTGGTAGTGGATCTTCTTTTGTCTGGGTCTCTTGCAAAATCAGAATCTACATATCCAACTACAACCTCTGACCCCTGTTTTCTTTCAAACAAAATTCACAAGTCTTTGGTGCCCTTCAAGTACCTCAGAATCCACTTTACGGCATTCCAATGCTTTTTTCCTGGATTCGTCATGTACTTACTCACTACACCCACTGCTTGAGCTATATCTGGTCTTGTGCAAACCATGGCATACATTAAACATCCTACCGCATTTGCATAAGGTATCCTGGACATTTCTTCAATTTCTTCATCATCACTTGGACATTGTTTGGCACTTAAACTAAAGTGACTTGCAAGTGGAGTAGACACAGGCTTAGCATTTAGCATGTTGAATTTTTCAAGTACTTTTGAGATGTACTTTTTTTGTGATAACCACAGCTTTCCAGCCTTCTTGTCTCTCCTAATTTCCATGCCCAACATTTTTGTGGATGCCCCAAGGTCCTTCATGTCAAATTATTTTCTCAAATGAGATTTGAGTTCATCAACTTTTGACATGTCGTTACATGCAATGAGCATATCATCCACATAAAGTAGCAAAATAATAACAGAATTATCATCTAAAATTCTGTAATAAACACAACAATCATACTCACATCGATGGTAGCCAATCTGCAACATGTAGGAGTCAAAACGCTTGTACCATTGTCTTGGAGATTGTTTCAGCCCGTACAATGATCTCTTCAACCTACACACATGGTGTTCTTTTCCGACTTCCTCGAATCCTTCAGGTTGCTCCATGTAAATTGTTTCCTCCAAGTCACCATGAAGGAATGCTGTCTTTACATCTAATTGTTCGAGCTCCATGTCGAACTGTGCTACCAACGCCAACAACACCCTGATAGAAGTGTGTTTCACAATTGGGGAAAAGATCTCATCATAATCAACCCCTTCCTTTTGTGAGTAACCCTTTGCTACTAAACGTGCCTTGAACCTTGGTTCTGCATTTTCTTGCGAAGCTTCTTTTCTCCTAAACACCCATTTGCAGCCAATTGTTGTTCTGTCTTTGGGTTTAGGAACTAACTCCCAAACTGAGTTCTTCTAGAGAGATTCCATCTCATCCATCATAGCACCCATCCAACCTTGTCTTTCACTGCTTTCCATAGCTTCTTGAAATGAGGTCGGATCACCACTGCTAGTAATAAGAGCAAAGTGTACTTCATCCTCATCCTATCCATACCGTTGAGGTGGCTTGATGGTTCTCTTTGCCCTTTTTTGTGCTAGACTTGAGGGTTCTCCCTGAACCTCACGTTGTTCCTGACCTCTAGATGTACCAACCTCTGATGAACTTTGACCTTGTTCCTTGGTTATGTTATCTGCAAGAGGAATTACTTCGGTGACCACTTTTTCAGCACTGTGCCCTTTGACTTCACTGTTATAATCTCCATTCAACATAGGAGCTTCATCAAACACAACATCTCTACTGCAGATCTTTTTCTTATTTTCTGAATCCCATAGTTTATACCCTTTTACACCTTTCTCAAAGTCGAGGAACATGCATTTAAGTGACTTGGAGTCTAGCTTGGATCTCTCATCACTAGGAATGTGTACATAAGCTGGACAACCGAATACCTTCAATGAAGAATAGTCCACCTCTTTACCTGTCCACACTTCTTCTGCAACTTTACAATCAAGGGGTTTTGATGGTGACCGATTAACCATATAACATGCGTGGTTAACTGCTTCTGCCCAAAAACTTTCAGGCAACCCTGTATGAAGTCTCATACTACGTGCTCTTTCTAAAAGTGTTCTGTTTATCCTTTCTGCAACTCCGTTTTGCTAAGGATTCTTTGGAACAGTGAAGTGCCTTATGATGCCTTCATCCTTGCAAAACTGTAGAAACCTGTCATTTCTGTATTCACCCCCATTATCTGATCTCAAGTATTTGATTTTTCTACCTTTTTGATTTTCTACTTTTGCTTTCCACTCTTTGAACTTGGTGAAGACTTCAGATTTTTCTTTCATAAAGTAGACCCAAACCTTTCTTGAAAAATCATCAATAAATGTCACAAAGTAGTATGCTCCACCTTTTGACATAACCGGGGCTAGTCCCCACACATCGGAGTGAATATAATCCAGAATACCACTGCTTTTACAATTGTTGCCTGCAGTTTTGAATGACACCATTTTCTGCTTACCAAAAACACAGTATTTACAAAAGTCCAGCTTGCATGTTTTCACACCTTTCAACAACTGTCTTTTGTGTAGTTCTAACATGCCTGTCTCACTCATATGCCCTAGACGCATATGCCATAGCTGAGACTCATCATCACTGGTTTTATCATCTCTGGAGGCTACCACTCCACCTACAACTGTGTTTCCCATAAGCTTATACAGATTGTTTCCAACTCTGGTACCTTTCATTAATACCAGAACACCTTTTGTAACTTTTAACAAACCATCTTTTACCATAAATGTGCACCCTTTTGAATCAAGCAAGCCTAAAGAGATTAGGTTTTTCTTGAGTGCTGGCACATGTCTAACATCACCCAGGGTTCTCACAACTCCATCTGCCATTTTAATGTTAATGGTGCCAATTCCAATGGTCTTACAAGATACATCATTGCCCATAAGAACACTACCACCATTACACTCCTCATAGGTCTCAAACCAATCACGATTATGGCACATGTGATAAGAACAATCGGAATCTAAAATCCAAGCCTCAGATAAATGGTTACCTTGTGAGACCGATAGAAGTTCCACTTCAGTTTTTGAAGCAACGCTGGCGAAGTCACTGTTTGCAGCTTTATTTCCAGCTTTGTTCTTCCCATCTTTAGACGCCTTGTATTCCCTGCAATCTTTCTTCCAGTGTCCTTTCTTTTTACAAAAGAAGCATTCTAAATTTCTCTTGCTTCGTGATTTTGATTTGGAGTTATTCATCTTTGATTTGCCCCTATTGCTGGATCTGCGGCATTCACGAAAACTTCCTTTTACTAGAAGTCCCTCTGCACATGAACTAATTTTTGTAGCCTTTTTCCTTGCATCATTGGAGATGATGTCTTGCCTAACATCCTCGAATTTGAGTGTATCCTTTTCATACAGCAAGGTAGTCACAAAATGATCATATGAGTCAGGAAGAGAATTCAACAGCAGTAAGGACTTGTCTTCATCATCGAATTTCACATCGAGCCTCAACAAGTCATTAATCATTCTGTTGAAAATATTCATGTGCTCCTGCACATCACAACCTTCTTCCATTTTCAACCCATACAACTGTTTCTTGAGATGCAGCTTGTTCGTGAGATTCTTACCCATGTAAAGACTCTCCAACGTCTCCCGTAGACCCTTTGCAGTCTCCTCTTCCATGACATTATGCATGACTTCGTCAGAGAGGTAGAATTGAATAAAGCTGACTGCCTTTTCATCTATGTCTGCCCAATCTTCATCTTTTATCTTTTCAGGCTTCTTTTCTTTGCCTAACAATGCCACCTTAATACCTTGTTGAATCAAGATATTTTTCATCTTTCGCTGCCATAAACCAAAGTTTATTCTTCCATCAAATTTTTCAATTTCAAATTTGATGCCTTCTGCAGTAGAAGTCCCCATTGTGGCCATGATAAATTTGAAGATAATTCAAAAAACAACTCACCCAAATATGTGCTTGTCAAACTGTCAATCTACTCCGTTCACGTCATAGATCTCGTCGCCAGGAGTCCACTAGAAAAAACGAAGCTCAATTCCGAGTCGGGATGGCTCCGAAAATTGACTTTGAATTTTGACCGTTGAATCTGGTCAAACTAGTCAACTACTGATGTAGGATGACATCAGGGCTACTGACGGGCCAGGCTTCTGCAGACGGGTTTGGGTCAGACTGACCCGAACTGAAACTGTTTGTGTTAGCGGACTAGGCTACCGAACCGGGTCAGGTTCACCTAACCCGAGCCTAACCTGGACCTGCGGTGACTGGGCTGGGCTCTGCTGTGGGTCAGGTCCGCCTGACCTGACCTGTGACCTGCTGCGCTGGACTAGGCTTCTGAAACTGGGTCGGTTCGACCTGACCTAGACCCTGGACCGACCCGAACCCGACTCGTGCTGCTGGACTTTTCCTCCACGGGTCAGGTCAAACTGACCCAACCCGAAACCTTAAGCAGACCTGAAACTGACCTGGTTTCGGTTGTCTTCCTCATGCAGTCTCTGTTCTGCAACAGAGAAAGCAGATTCGACCTCGGCAACGACAGAGGGTTTAGAGACCGGAGGCAGCGGTGGCTGGCGGTGACGACATCCAGCGGCCGGCTTGCGGGGAACGGCGAGGACGATGACAGCGACGACTGTGGTGCTCAGGCGACGGCTGTGCACGGGAGCCGGTTCTTGTTCGCGACGGTTCTAACTGGAGATATACTCAGCGGCGAACGTCGTCCTCGGGAGACGGGTACGGCCGACTGGCAGCGGACACGGGGGCTGCAGCAGTTCTTCTCCGGCGATGGCACCTTGCACGTGGTCGGCGATCGTGCAAAACCGACGACTGGGGAAGGAACCCCGGCTGGCGACTGCACACGGCAAAAACAACCTAGATCTAGAGTGCCCTCTTCCAATTTCTACAGATCTAGCTCTAATACCACTAGTTAGATTTGTTAGATCTGAATCTTGCCAAGCACACACCACAGCGAGGAAAAACAACAAGCAATCACACACAAAGAAGACACGAGGATTTACGTGGTTCAACAAGATTGCCTACATCCACGGGCACAAAGATTTCACTACTTAGAAATCTCTCTCTCACCCCCTTACAATGCTCTCAGTGTTCCCTTTTCCCTGGAGTTGCCCCTTAGCTCTCCCTCTGATTGCACTAGAATAAGAAACACAATGAGAATATATATATAGTGCTAATCTTAGTCAACTGAGCCCTCCACTCAGGCCCAATAAGGACCTTTTGAGCCAAATCCAACAAAAAGTTACTTATGTCCTCCTTATCCGGTTCCAAACAAATCCTATGTATAAAGGTAAGGAATCCTACTCTAACCCGATCTCTAACATACAGAATAGATGAGAGAGAAGAAGTTTGATTTTGTTGAAGTAGGAAAAAGTGAGGATGTTATTGCGTGGACTGCTGCTCTCATACCATATGGAATTTTGTTAGTTATAATATTTCAGTAAATTCAACGTAACTTGTATACACTAATGACAGTAATTTTCAAATTCAAACTAAACCTTATGGGGGCGTTTGGATGCAGGATAAGGGGAAGATAAATGGGGGGATAAGTTACTTTTTGTATCATGTTCCACTTATCCCTTGTTTGTTTGAACTTTTAGTGTATAGGATAATGTTATCCTAGTCCCGATGTAATAGTAGATTAATATATAGTATAAGGGCATAAGTTATCCCACTTCCCGGGTGGGATAACTTAAGCCCGCGTACTAGGTATTATTGGATGACCTAGCCCCTTGATTTTTGTCCCTATTCCACCTTAATTGACTTTGAGTGAGGAGTGGGATTATATTTTTTTGATATTTTTGTCCCTTGTTCCCCATTTATATAGACGCAACAAAACAGAGGATTGGATTCACCTTTGGCATAAATGGAATCCCATCCCATGCAATAATACTATTGAATGGGCTTGGATGGTATTAGTTATCCAACCCCACTAAAAATTTATTCCGCTTCCAAACACACCCTATATGTAAGGATAAGGAATCCTTCTCTAACCGACCTCTAACATAATTAATCTTTAACATATCGTACATGCAATAAGTTTATTAACAGAAAAAAAATGATTATAGGAAGAAAGTAGAAAAATGTATTTTACTTTCTTTTCAACTAGCAGTGCTTGAAGTCTCAAACCCACTGGACAAAAGAAAGTAAAATACATTCTTCCAATCCACTGAGAAGATATCTCTATTTTGGAAATCTATTTCCAGCTTTTCATACAGACGAAAGGAGATACGTTTTCCTCACGGTGCAGTATTCAGCAGTCACTCCCATTGGGAAGGAAGACACTGTTTGGACCATAACCCTCTCAAGTCTCAAATAAAGGAATAGAAAGTCATCAGAGGGTAGCAGCTCTTTGTTTGGACTTTTACTTGTTTGAGGAATACCCCTTTACAAAGGTTCTGCACCCACCAAGCAGTCATGCTGCTTTAAGTAATGGAAGTCGGAAGGAGAGAACAGGACCACGTGGGGTCTTCTTAAGTTTTTTGTACTTAGTGGTGAAAGTCAAATTTAAATGAAAAAAATAGAAAAGAGGAGACAGTGAGAATACCTGGAGACAGTGAGAATACCTATCTTTGGAAAGAGGCAAATTCTGGGTAACGCCCCTGTTTTCATTTAGTTAACCTTGCCATGGTCAATCCACTATTTTCTACACACATTATCCAGGATCAGGAAATCCCTAGTTCTAGGCCGACACTGATCACGGACTTATTTACCATTAAATTTTACTACAATGAATTTATGGATGCATACCCATATAGCTATTAAAGTTAGACGATCCAAAAATAAGAACTAGAATCATTTGATTGTATTGATATTGGCAAACCTATAATCTTCAACCTCTCTAGTCTCATGCATCCAGGTTTACCAATAGACATTTGCCGCTGAAAAGAGTCTTGACACATTGTTGTATTATTCGGAATTGAGATTATATGAGTAATTGTCCAAAGGTGACACTCACGGTATGCCACATCACCATCAGCAATCTTGGCCTGCAATGACAAGTGCATGACAGGCCACCCAACGGTGATGTAGCGGACCATGAGTGGTCCACCACAATCACCACCAGAAAAATCGTCAGAGAATCCAGACTGGTATTATTTCCATCTCTTCATAGCTTTTCCTCTGTTGCATGCAAGTGCATTGAAATGGAGTTTTTTTTTTAATTTTTGGGAAATTGTACAAAAATTATTCAATACTTTTTAACTTGAAAAAAACCGTTTTGCCTTGAAAACTGCCTTTATTAAGTTGCCATTCTTAATCAACGACTTTGGCAATCAATGGCAGATTTTTTTTATCACTTTATATAATCAAATTAAATTCAAAGTGTTAACATGAAAAGAACATTAAATCTGCTAATTTAATCAAGTTTTACACTTTAAGCGCAGTTCAAACTGACACACGGATAGAGATTTTTGTGTGTCCGGTGATTGGGAAGCTTCACAAATCTCTTCAACTCTTCCTAGGCTTCGCGAATCTCTTATATAGCCTCTGCCTTTACCTACGGGATGGAATCAATATCAACTCTAGGGCTCTCATATCACTTATATAGGCTAATCCCAAAGAGTCATGCTTCCTGAAGATTTCTTCGCTAGAAACTCACATTCTACTAATAGAGTTGAGAGTCTTATTTGTGGGTCCAAATCAAGTCTTTGGCTTATAATGGGATACTAATTTCTCTATTGGCTACTGCCATGCTTGATCTGACTTGTGACCCATGGCATCGAGCCACGCGATTTCCAGCACAAACTGACATAGATATAAAGACATTCCATAAAAGGGGGGAAAGGGGAGGGGGGGTGGTGGTGAGGAAATAAAACATCAAATTTCATTATTGGCTCAATAGATATTGCGCGCCCACAAAGCTGTCATTGGATATGATATTCACTCTTTAACAATCAAAGCTCAAATATTTCCCATAGAGGTATTCGAGTTAAATCCAAGGATCATGTAATATTGTACATGTGATACCATAAGGCCATGCGATATCGCACATATCACCTTGTGCAATATCTTAGGGCCGTATGATATCCTACTACAACTATATGAACGGCTTTGCAAAAAATATTAAAACTTCGACTGTTTTGGGGCAAATGTTAAGTTTAAGGACAATGTATGATCAATATCCCTTTGCTCAAAAATGGCTGTTCCACAATCATGTAGAAAAGGCTTTGATTTCTATGCTTCCCGCTTTGACAATGATCTAATGTTGTTATAATATAAATATCATAGGGTGGATGCCTACATTGAAACCCACATGAGAAAGGTTGCATCTGGTAAGAGTCCTACCCTATCATGTTACTTGGAGGGGAAGTCTTATCTTCGATAAATAAGACTCTCCTCCTCCTATTATGTGCACACACATCTCTCACTAATAAAATCTCTCTCTTTCTCCATCAACTCCTCTCTCGTCTTGTTTAATAATGTAACACGTTATCAGCACGAAAAGGCTATTTTCTTCTTCTTCTTCTTCTTCTTCTTCTTCTTCTTCTTCTTTAGTTCTAGTTAAAAAAAAAAAAAAAACCACTAGCGCATGCCAGCCGCTCCTCCAGCCAAGCGTTGATATCAACAATGATGCAGGCAAAAGTACAGATCACCGTCAAAACTTCAAATAATTATATCTTAGCCGTTTGAAGTTTGATTGGTGATCTGTTTGAGCCTACAGAAGACTACGAGCAAATCTACACATTGGAAGGAAAAGGTGGAGGATTGAATGGTTTGGTATATTTTTCTTATTTTATAATCTTTTATTAGTTTGATAATTATATAATGCATTTATCTTTATTATTTTGTGATCTACTAGTATTTGTAATTTTAATTCGAGTGATAACCGATTCATTCTCTCTTATTGAAGGGAGATCATGATAGAATTGCAAATCATGAATTATAGATAGAACCACAAGTTCTATATAAGTAATCGAAATCCAAAGTTCCATACAATATTTAGAACCAGAAGTTCTATATCGAATAACTAACTCAGATCTGAAGTTTCGTACAATATTTTAATCTAGAACCAAACGTTCTAAGTTGGACACAAAGATTCGTGAGTTATTCAAATCTAAAACCAAAAGTTCTAAAAATTAGGAATATGAACCCAGAGATTCATATTCATAATCAAACCTAAAGCTTTGATTTTTAAAAGATCTAAAGTCATATCAATCAATACAAGGCCATAAAACTAAGCATGAAGTCTTGACAGAATCAGAAGTTCTAATCCAAACCTGCAGCTTTGACAGAGCCAGAAGTTCTAATCCAAGCTTAAATTCTTGACAGAACCAGAAGTTCTGATTCAAACCTAAAGCTTTGATAAAACCAAAAGTTCTTATCCAAACCTGAAGCCTTGACAAAAACCCGAAGTTTTAATTCATGCCTAAAGCATTGACAGAAATAGAAGTTATAATTCATAAGTTAAAAACCTAAAGTTCTAACTCATCCCTGAAGTCTTGATAGAATCAGAAGTTCTAATTCTTAAGTTGAGAACCTAACATTCTAACTTCAATTGGTCAATTCTTCATCACATTTATTTTCAATTATCTTCAATTGGATTTTAAGAACCTAAAGCTCTACCTTTTATTTATATTTCTCTACACACTTTTTAATATATTCTATTACATTGCACGCATGCGTGACATAATTACTTCAGCAAAGTTATAACTATATGGTTATATGAAACTTCCACTTTGATGAATTTATTACCAGAAACAATAGTTGCATATAGTAAGTTCTATATCAAATATATAATTTGGATTCGAAGTTCCCTCAATTATGGACCGGTAGTCCTAAAGGTTTTTAAACTTTTATATAAACCTGTAGATTCATATTCATGATCAAACCTAAGGTTTTGATATTAAGATTCAAAGTCAAATTGAAAAAGCTTTGTGGGGCTATCAAAGAAGAAAATAAGATGTCTTCGGAGAACACCGCATAAGCGCTCCATTTTCTACATCATTATATCCCTGAAAGATAGGCTTGATCACCAGAAGATGGTCATATCACCCAATGCTTAAAATAAATGCCAAACTAATCAAATAGAACAGAGGCATAAAATGCAAGAAACACAATCCCTCCAGAAGATGTGGAAATAATAATTCCTCTAAAAAAGGTAGATATAATAATTCCTTCAGAAGAGGTGGACATAATAATTTCTCTAGCTAAGATGAAAATAACAATCCCGAGAGAGGCGATTAATGAGGCATTTGATTCTAAATTGGGAACACCCCCTAACATGATCTACAAGACTAATAATTCTTTGAACTTCTCAAATTTATTTTTGACTTACTTTTAGATAGATGTTTTCTTTTAGACTTGTGGTTTTTGTTTGGATCTTTATTTTATGGATATTATATTTATGGTGAATGGTTTGATTATTTTAGTTTAATTTTTATCATGTGACAGTTTAGTTATATTAGTTTGTTATTTTATTTAAGGTATGGATCATAAAACTGAGGACATTCTTTATTTGATAAACAATGCCACAACACATACCATTATAAAAAAAACCGGAAGTTTTCTTATTCTTATTTAATTCATGAAAGGTATCCACCAGAGCTAGACCTATGCAAATAATCAAAGGTTTCAGAAAAGCCCACATAATGTTACCTAATGGTATCAACCTATTCATTAAAGATGCATTGTGCTCGAGCAGTTTTTGAAGAAACTCGATTAGTTTCAAGGACATCAGAATGAATGGTTACCATATTGAGACTATAGGTAAAGGTAAGAAGGAATACTTATGCATTGTTACTAGTATTGGAAGTCAAAAGCAAATACAACTAAGTGAACTCTCCTCAAGGTTATATTACACAACAATCTCCAATGTCGAATCACATTCGATTATGAGCAAAATAACAAAGTCAAGCCCAAAGCTTAGTAATCATAACACATTAATACTTAGGCATGATAGGTTAGGTTACCTTGGGATTGTAATGTTAAGGAAAATTGTTGTTAAGTCTTGTGGACACTCCTTAGAAAACCATCAATTAACCATACCTAATGGGTACTTATATACCGAATTCATAAGGAAAGTTAAATCATCTGACCTTCTTTCGCTAAGATTGCATCTGAATCATTATCCTTTCTGCAAATGATACAAAGTGACATTTGTGGACCCATAAGGCCCCTTAGTAGACCTTTTAAATATTTTATAGTTTTGTTTGATGCATCCACCTATTACTCAGATGTTTGCCTACGTTCAACTAGGAACATAGCTTTTTTGTGCCTAGGAACATAGGTATTTCATGGTTTTGATTGATAATCAGGGCTCATCCTATTAACCTATAAGACTTGATGATGTAGATGAATTTATATCACAGGTTATTGATGACTATTGCTCATCTCTAGGAATTGTAGTAGAACATCCTATCCCCCATGTCTACACCCAAAATGGCTTAGCTGAATCCATGATTAAGCACATTCAACTCATTTTTAGGACTATACTAATGCAATCCAAATTACCAATTAGTGCTTGGGGACATGTTGTGTGTAACCCTCCGACCCAGCTTAATCTGGATTAACAATTAATTAATGAAGTTTCAATACTAATTAGAGCAAAATTATGTTAAGCTCATGGTTTTAGTCTCTTGAGACATGTCTCGGTTCATAGACAGGGAATTGAGTTGAGTTAAACTTGGTTTAAGCAATATCGAGCCCTTTTTCGTAATTTCTGATTTTGTACAAGTTTGTCATTCATGCGTCATCTTGGCATCAACACGTGTATTTTGTTGAGCTCATCAACTTCCCTAACTGGCTCGAAGGCTAATGAGGTCGTTTGTTTCCGTGAGACCGTTGTTTGACTTGAATTGTAATTCATTTGAATTGTTGGACTTTGACGCAAATTTGTCAATCCTTATCTTATATATAAAGACAGCCACTGCCTCTCTCTCTCTCTCTCTCTCTCTCTCTCCATTCCATTTCCCTTGCACCCCAGCTCCCTCTCTCTTTTTCTTCTCTTCTTCTTCCTGTTTTCTCCTTCTCTTTTCTCATCATCTTCTTCTTCTTCCTTGCAATCAACTTAGAGCAAGGGGAGAAAGTCTTGTGCACCAGTTGTTCGTCTTCTCTGGTATCTTCTCCACCCGACGTCTCTCTCTCGTCTTCGCTTTCTTCTTCCTTGTCTTTTCGTTGTAGACAAAAATCTTGCACTGTTTTCTCAGTCATTTACGGTAAGAAGTTGAGTCACAGTCTCATTTTGTGTTTAAGCTGTGATTGCACTGCATGCACCCTTTTCTCTTGCTTACTCTTGCCATGCATAATGTTAGGAATTGCTTCTCCGGGATCGTTGCTCCTAAGAACAGCCAAATTAAGGAAAAGAGCGTGTTTAAGGCAAGTATAAGTACAGTATGGATGAACACATGTTGATACACATTAATGGTTGTGTTTCTTTTACTCCTTCTCTTGAGTATGTGGTGTTTGGACAACCCTTGTATCTTGTATAAATGTGATAGACATTGTTTTCATGAAAGAAAAGCATGTAATACAGTTCTTCTGTTCTGTACAGAACCCAGTTGTCCGACCGATCGGGACTGGGGTCCGATTGATCGAACACTCCCATAACCAAAATTCGACCGATCGGGCTTCAAAGCCGACCGGTCGGCCCAGATGCATTCCTGCCCCAAGAGAAGTAGGGTTCAACTGAATCCTATGCTTGCCCATTTTCCTTCCCTTGTTCTTGTAATATCATAGGACCTTTTATGCTACCCTCTAGGTTCATGACGAGACTTAATAGGGCCTTCCCCATGGACTGCTCAACCATATACCTTGCCCAACGGATTACCTTGAATGCATAAATGGTCTTGCGGGCTATGACTCATTCATGTGAGTTGTCCGATTGTTACGTACCTCCCCGTGAGTGTTGATTTAAGGGACTTCGATACACGTATAATGTTACAGTGCAACACTCCCAAAATGAACAACTGTGTATCGAATAACTTAAAACTACATTATCATGCACGGTTAGCGACAATGGGCAACTAGGATAGAGTTGGCTAGTAACAGATCGTGATTCTTGCAATAATCTGATTTGCATGGCATATTGAGTTCGGTTTAGCCCTCTTAGTCGCAGGGTATGCATTCTGCACTGGGAAAACGATTGGTTAATCCCTGAGGGCTCTGTCCATGGTACATCCTAGGCAGAAATAGTTGCTCTTCATGTTCTTTGTATTGTTCCTTGCTCAACTTGTTTAATTGCCACAGGATTGACCCAACATGATGCACATACTGTATTGTTTGACTGTAACACCTTTAATGTACTGTATTGCACTGCCTGACTGACTGATGGACTTTGATCGACGTGCATCATATGGTATGATTGATCTTGTTGTCTGGCTCTACTTAGCCTCAGCCTCAGTATACCTGACGGGATTGACATTGGCGTAAATTGTTATTGCCTCTGCAGAGTGCTACTGTTCTGGGATTCCGGACCTTCGGAACTAGAGACCCATTCGTATCCTGGCCCGGTCGATAGTGTTCTCATACTGATTGCTTTCGATTGGGAGAATATGGTAAATTTAGTAGCCACCTAGCAAGTTTATCTGTTTCATAATTCTTCTTATAGCTTGTTTATTGATGCGCACGATCTGCCTAGTACACAAACATGATCTCTATGCATTTGTTAATTGTTAATTGTTACTTATTTTGCTAGAAACAACACGCGTTAATGTATTGATGTTTATACCTTGTTGAGTCGTCATACTCATTGGTTGTTCTTAATGTTGTAGGCCCAGATTCCTCTACCGACCCCTCGTCGGTCGGCTAGACTTCGAGAGAGATCCGAGAGACCCAGTCAGGGCTAGAGGAGTGGTCCTGATCACTCCCACAGAGAGCGGCGTGGCATTGCATCCATTCATGGTCTTTCCTTCTGTTTTGTTTATTTGTTTATTTTGTTCTTGTATTGGTCTTTAAGCAACTATCTCCTTATTTTGTATTGAACATTTATAATTAATGTTATTTTGTTGACTCCGTACGGTTATGTAGTTGTTCTTTTCCTTACTTGCTATGACACGTACAGCTTCCATGTACACTTGGTTTGAACGTGTGAACATTGCTTGTTTGCGTGTACTTAGACCAAGTCGAGGTATACGTGCACGGGAGTACGTGTGTCACAAGTTAGGTTTTACTAACCCCTGATTTCTGGGCTTGGGTTGTGACATTGTGTTGCATGCATCAATGCTAATTAGACTTCAACCCATAACCTATCATCAATATTCTCCTGTATAACTTATATCAAGATATCAACAAAATATTTCTTACTTGCGTAAGTTTGGTTATGCACTTCAAGTCCCAATACCACCCCCTCAACATACTAAGATAGGACCATAACATAGATTAAGAGTCTATGTTGGTTATGACTCTCCATCAATTATTCGATATCTAGAACCAATGACAAGAGTACTACTTATTTTGCCAGTTGTAAATTCGATGAGACAATATTCCCCTAATTAGGGGAGATAAGATAGTTCCTTAAGAACGTATTGTTCGTGTAAAATGACCCGTTTTTTAAGAATAGCATGAATTGACATGGAATACTTCTACTTTGTCTCATCTAAATACATCTACTCTATATTGTCAAAATGAAATATAAAGAATTGTGAACTTACAAGAAATTACAAACAGATTATTGATTCATTAAACAATGCAGCAAAGATAACTAAGTCACACGTGCCGACTATAAATGCACCAACAAGGATTAATGCCCCTTTAGAACAAAGTTAAAATATGATAGCAAAAGAATTTGTAATACGCTAAAAGTGGGGCAAACCTATGGGTTCAAAGGACTCTACTCCCTGGAAAGAGAAAAATGAGCAATCATATCCCAATCATACTCCTAAAGAATTCCCAATCATACTCCTAAAGAATTACACTCCCGAAGAAGTTATAGAAAATCATATACTCTTGAAAATGTATGTCATTTCATTCAAAAAGTGGTTATAGAAAAATCCACTCTCTTTAAATTTTCAGAAGAAATTAATGTCCCAGAAGAGACTCCAAAAACCCCTAAAGAGTCAAGGGTACCCAATAATGAAGAGATCTCTATAGTTTACACTAATTCAAGACAGATATGGAATAGAAAAGAAAACTATTGTCGTTGAGGCATTTGCATGTGCGATAGGTATACAAATATCAAAGGAAAATGATGATGATGATTGGAACACAAAAATACATATTATAAATGAATGTTGACAAAGAAAAGATTGGCCAAGATGGAAAAGTGTCATCAAAGTAGAGTTAGGTCTCTCAATAAAAGTGGTGTGTTCGGACGTATAGTACAAACCCCACAACGTATTAACCTTGTAGTTTACAAATGAGTGGTTGTAAAAAAAAAAAACTAAATGAATGAAATTACCAAATATAAAGCATGACTAATGGTATAAGATTTCCTGCAAAAACCTAGGATTGATTATGAGGAAACATACTCCCCTATTATGGATACAACAACATTCAGATATTTGATAAGTATAACAGTTTCTCAAGATCTAGACATGAAACTCATAGATGCTAAAACTGGTTATTTGTATGGGGACTTAGACACAGAAATTTACATGAAAATCTTGAAAGGATTTACTTTACCTGAAGCAGAGTGAAGGAATACATACTCAATCCAATTAAAACGATCGTTGTATGGTCTGAAGCAATCTGGAAGAATGTGGTACAATCGTCTTAGTGAATACTTGTCTAAAAACAATCACATTTACCCGTGTCTATTTATAAAGAAATTCTTAAAGAAATTTAAAATAGTAGCAGGTTATATAGATGACATAAATTTAGTTCGGACTCCAGAAGAACTCGAGAAAACTGCTAAGTATTTGAAAAGAGAATTTAAAATGAAAGACCTTAGAAAAATAAGATTTTGTCTCAACCTACAGATCGAAAAAAATTCTAGTGGAATATTAGTCTATCAGTCTAATTATATCGAGAAAGTTTTAAAATGTTTTGGTATAGACAAGGCACATCCACTAAGTACCCACATGGTTGTTTGGTCGATAAATATAAAGAATAATTCATATCGTCCTAAAGAGGAAAATGAAGAAGTATTGGGTCTTGAGGCACCATACTTAAGTTCTATTGGTGCCCTACTGTATTTGGCATAATGCACTAGACCAGATATTTTATTTTCAATGAATCTACTTGGCAAATATAGCTCTGCACCAACTCAAAGAAACCAAACTAGTATCAAACATATCCTATAATATTTACGTGGAACAACTGATTTAGGTTTGTTTTATTTTAAAGATTCCAAGTTCATAAGTTATGCAAATTCTGAATACCTCTCTGATCCTCATAAGGGTTGATCTTAGACAGATTATGTATTTCTTAGTAGTAATGCTGCAATTTCTTGACGTTCTACTAAACAAACTTTGGTAGTTACTTTTTTTAACCATGCTAAAATTTTTGCTCTTTATGAAACTAGTCATGAATGTATATAGCTGAAATTTTTAATTTAGTATACTTGTAGTTCTTGTCAATTATCTTTACATGTAGATATCCCAAGCATTATCTATAATGACAATGATGCATGTATAACACAAATCCAAGAAGGTTACATCAAGGAAACAAAACGAAGCACATTGCACCAAAATTCTTTTTTATGCATGAGCTTCAGAATAACAAAGAAATAAAAGTCCCAAAAGTTCATTCTAGTAACAACCTAGCTGATCTTTTAATCAAGTCATTGTCAAAATCAATATTCTAGAAGCTTGTATATGGGATTAGCATAATAGAGTTTATCATCAAACAATGAAAAGGTTGTTGTTATCAAGGGGAGGCATTCAAAAGCATGCTATCGAGGACAAATGTGCGCTATACTCTTTTTCATTTTCTAGATTTTATCTCACTGGGCTTTACTAATAAAGGTTTTAACAAGGCCATTATATACATCAAACACCTAATTCAATGATCTTCAAGAATGTTGTACTCTTTTTCTTTCGCTTTGATTTTTCATATTGGGTTTTCTTTTACAAGGTTTTAATAAGACAACCGTCATTGAATTGTGGTCATCTAAGGTGAGTGTTATAACATAAATATTATAGGGCAGATGCCCACGTTGAGACCCACATGAGATGAAGAGCTTGCATAGGATAATAGTCATATCCTAACATGTTACTTAGAGAAGAAGTCATCTTATTCTATAAATAAGACTCTCCTCTCATATTATGTACACACACATCTCTCACTAATAAAATCTCTCTCTTTCTCCCTCTATTCCTCTCTCTTCTTGTTTAATATTGTAACAAATGTGACATTTTCCTTTGTAGATAAAAATCTTAAATTAGTTTTCTTCAAATTTATGAAAAGGGACCATTATGAGAAAATTCCTCAAATATCCTGAAATCTCAACTTTTATCGTAAAATACATGTGATATCTGAAGAAAGCCCCATACAAATTTTTTTTTTCTAAACCTAACCACCCTCGACAAATGTATGCACAAGTCACTATGGTGATTCAACTAAAATAAAAAGCTACAAGAAATCTCCAATAAGGATTGAGATTTTCCACAATAATTCCACTAAAAGTTGTCTCTCTTCATTAATTCCATGGGCATTTATAAGAACACATAACAAATTAATGTCATCACTATAATATGTCTTAATCCAAGCCATCCAAAATTGATAAAGTCTTCCAACTAACTAACTATGGGAAAGAGAACTTAGAAAGAAAACTAAATGGAAAGATCAAAAGTATAAAAGCAATAAAGAAAAAGATCTTATTAGAAAGTAGGAAAGAGATAAATAGAGGTCTTTAGGGTACATTTGTACCACAAGAGGACTCTGACAAAGAGAAAATATTTCTTTCATGTACGTTGTTATTTTGTTGTTAAACGTGATACACTTTTCCCACAAAAAAAAAGGAAAAAAATGACCTAGTTTTATTAAGATAAAGAGGTTTTTTTATTTCTTCTTGAGGGTAAGATTCCAAAATTCCTCTTTGCTATGAAAATAAAATTCACAAATTACGGAATCCTCTCATTGTACAAAAAGTCCTTAAATTAAAAACGATAAAGAGAAAATCATTTTAAAGAAGAAAACTAAATAAAAAGAGAAAGTAAAATAAAATAAAGAGGAAATTGTGAGAAAAACTACCTTAGATGTCTGGTGCACCAAGAAGGCTCCCATGGTTCTTATATAATAGTAAAGTACATCCCACCAATATTTACTTTTATTTGAGTGATAATATCATCACTCATTTTAGTGGAGCGACAATATTGCTGCTCGTATTGTCTTCATCTTCTTCTTCTTCTTCTTCTTCCACTTATACCTCCTCTCTTTTCATCTCCTTACTTCATCTCTCGCCCAGCCACTTCTTGCTTGGTCATAGAATCCATTTCTCACTTGGACATATAATCCAAATACATTAATCATTACATGTGAATAGAATATGTTAAAGCTTCAAGTCTTAGGAAAAAAACCATGTTGACACCAAAATTCACTTTTGTCCTTGGACAAATTTTGACATCAAGAAAGTCATATGAATCTACATCAATCCATTCAAATGTGATTTTTTAACATCAACAAGGTCCATCACTTTTGAGAAGTTTTGACATAATTTTATGGTCATTGATTCTTCTTGCGACAAAATGGGCAATAGCTACTTCAAGCACCAACTCTTCTTATAATCACTTGGACAGCTCAAGATCTTCTATTACAGCATTGAAGAGTGTCCATGTCAAGTTTTGGGCCATTCTAACATTGTTTGGCACAACTTCATTTTTCTTTTGGCAAAATAGATCCTTCTAATGACAATAGTGTTAGAGACCTATTTTCCTAAGCTAAGCACATGGTGTATCTCAAAATATCAATGAGAGCCTTCATTTCAAATTTTGGGTCATTCCAATTGCATTTGATCCTAAAGACTAAAAATACATTCTTCTTGCAAGAATATATGTCATTATTATGATAGCAACCTTGAAGACCTTGTTTCTACATTCAAAATTCATAGATCACCTTAACATGCTACAAAGAGAATCCATGTCAGATTTCGGGTCATCCTGACATCATTTGACTCAACTTCTTTATTATAATCGTGGGGTGCATACTGCTTGCGACAAGATCCTTCAGAGCTATGATTCTCAAATTTGAGCCTGTGGGTCATCTTATTTTGCCTCCAGAAAGTTTCACGTCAAACTTCATGTCATTCTGACTTCATTTGACTGAATTTGACATTTTAGCATCCTTATTTCGACAAAACGAACTCTTCTTGAAATAGGACCCCTAGAGAACATGATTCTCATGTCATAACCATGGATGGTCTTATTTTATGCTTGAGAAGGATTATCTCAAGTTTTAGGTTATTTCAAAATTGTTTAACCTAAATTCAGCTTCTTGCAACAAAACAACATCTTCTTGTGAAAAGATCTTCATCTCTCCCGCAAACTCAAAAAATTTACTCCTTTTAACATCATTTCATTAGCTTTGCTTTAGGGAAAAGATGCCATTAAATCTCCAAAGATGTCAAGGAAAATACGCAAAGAAGAAATATTGGAAAAAGTCAGAAAAAGCTGCCAAACCAAGTGATCAGGACCTATGGTAGTGAGCAACCATGGAAATTCAAGCCAGCCTAATTTCCAAAAAAACTATATTTTTAAGAAATTTTACCATTTTTAACCCTTTTGCCTCTCAAACTTTCTGAAAATTCATTTTTTAGCCTTGATAGTCATTGATCTTCGTCAACATCTTGAATCTACATTTCAATCAACTGTAGAGGCCCATACTTCATCCAATTGATCAAGAAACCAACAAACAAATGATCTTCGTCCATCAGTGACAATCAACCTCTAAAATTTCAAGTTGATCCTACAGTAATTGATTTATCTTCTCACGACAAAAGTCACCCTAAGTCGCAAAAGCTTTTTGAAACAAAATTCCATGAGTTGTAAATGTCCATCACTCTTTATTTTCCAACACATGTCTAGCGTCTATTAAATTCACTAATGCCCATTATCATCCAACTACCCATCAGAATTCAATTAAAAGGAGTTACAAATGAACACATTAAAAGCAAAACTCCTCTCATGAGGGAAATTGAATGCATTCAATGCATTCACATGTGAATGATTATCATTAGTGGTGACTCTTAGCATTTTGCCTTCTCTCATGACCTTTCATGTACCCTCTAATAGCCTATACAAGGTCTTTGGGTCCATTTCAAGGGTCATGTATATAAACACGCATACCACCACCTTCCTCTATTTTCCATGGTTTAGATGATTAGCCCATCTACTTGAATTTTTATTGGATATAGGATCTCCTTGTTGTGATGATCCTTATTCTCTAAAAATCTAAGGTTTGAAACCTTACCATAGAATTTAAGCCTAGTAATGTCGAAAGAGCCAATATACATGACTTGCATTTGTCAATCCAAACGTGTCCACATTGATGTCTAATAGTTTGGTGTCCTTTCATGTTTTTCTTTTCTATTTGTGTTGAAAAGAGGCAAGAGTCACAAATCACGTCTTTTTCGATAGGAGACGTAATTTGGTTTTCATATCACCTCAATTTCACCTTTCACAGCAACCAAAAATCACCTTTCACACCACCCAAATTCACATTTTACAGCACCAAAACTCAAATCGCCTCCTCTTCTCACCATATATTCAAAGAAATATGAAAGTTATTTTATTTTCTTTTCTACATTAAAGAGTAGATTTTTACATTATTCTTTTCTTTTTCAAGTAGAATAAAAAATTAGCATACCCATAAAAATAAAAATGAAAAAACCCGATTATTCATTCTGCCCTACCATGGGGGAGTCAGCCCGTGGGTCACCCCATACATCAAACCGAGAACATTCCAATATCCCACAAGGTTGAACAAACCACTTCTTCTAGCTTAGTTGAAGAAGAAACCAATGATAACAACAAGAATGCATAGTTGATCTTTATGATAGAGCCATTGGGTTTTGCTTCTTTAGTCTTAAGTTTTTGCATGTTGCTCATCAAGTTTTAAGCATTAAGACTACCATCACCAAATAGATAATCTTCGACTACTAAAACTGGTGATGTGTTGTCGATTGGTTGCATATCTGGGCCATTAGCATAATACATTGGGCCATTACCAATCAAGATTTGGAATGGGATGAATGTATCAAGCATGCCCAAAATTGCCTCCTAACTTTTTTTCTCCTCCGATGATAAGGTCAAGCAAGCCCTCAATCCCAGGTGGTAGAAGCATGTAATCGTCATTCGTGAACTTTTTTTTCTCCTTCGATAACAAGGTCATCTCTTCCACCAGAGAGGGGTGGGTGAAATATTTTAATCCATGTCTTCAATCAGAGACAGAGTGGGGAGACGGAGAAAGAAGAGGGGGCGAGGAAAAAAATTGAAGAAGAAGACATGAGGGATTGAAGGTTTGAATACCAATGAGTTGATACCAATTGAGGATTTAGAACCCCACGATGATAAGGTTCAAGGGCCCAACTCAGATTTTTAGATTGCAATTCAATTAACCATGGCGAAAAATAAAAGAATAAGCAAATCAATCAACCACACAAACAAGACGAGGCACATGATTTTTTACATGGAAACCCTCCTCTAGAAAAACCACAAGTCCGCCTTGGACCAACAGAAACCAAGAACTAATAATAAGCAATTACAAGTAGTGCTCACAATCCTTCCCTAGTCTCCTCAACCTAAAGACTGTAGCTTCTTGCGAACTCCTCATTGTTCACAACTTGCCACGCTTGATCCGACCACCTTAAAACCAGAAGATGAATGTGTCTTCCATGGATGTAGAAGCAATATCCTCTAGAAAATTAGAGCTTCAACACAATCTTTCTAATGAATAGTCTAGAGAAGAAGTGGTCTTTCAATTAAGTGTTCTATGCTTAAAACAATGAGAGAGGTACTTGGGTTGAGAGAGAAACACTTTTTATAAGCCCCAATTCATACCTTAAGGTTATACTCCATGTAGAATAGCAAACAAGCAGTTTTGGCACAAAAAGGAGACAAACTTGCGCAAATCCATATCAAGAAATACCTCCTCTCAATCGAACGAGCTCACCTCCGTTCGAATGAACAAAGTCTTTAGCACATCTCATTCTAACGGGCACACATTTGCTCGAATGAACGTTGGTTCTATCCCGACTTGATTTTCTTCCAAAGTTCTGCACTTTTCAGTACTTTCTTAACTTTAGCTCTTCTGGCAATATGCAATATAGTCCATTCTAAAATAAATTGAAAATTATAACTCAATGGACCCAAAGTTTTGTCCAACCTATGAATTAACTAATTACAAAATAATACTATCTTCCCATTTGGTAATTCAAGGACAAAACTCCTTAGACAAATAAATATTCTACCAAGAAAATAATCCTTAGATTGCATTGGATATTTGAAAAAAAAATTATGCCTTCAGCCTTCAATCCTTCATACTCGCCCTTTTTGTCCCTAATTGAGAAAAACAATAGTCATCAAGCAGCATATCTGTCAATCATTATCTAGCAGATTATCACTCCCCCTTAACGTCTTCTTTGCATCAGCTAGGGTCAAGGCATGATCTTCTTAATCAGGGGATTTTGGATTTTAGTAGCCACACTTGCGATTTTGGAGCTTTTAGTGCAGTGTATACTATATCATTATGCAAGTCAAAATTCCTAACCTTGATGGATCTAGTCTTAATCTTAAGCAGAGACATCTGTTTCTTCTATTACTTTTTTTTTTTTTTTTTGTAAACTTCTTAGCTCATTACAATGGGTCGAATGTCTCCTACAATTCTACAATGGTGACATGTGAGTGTGAATGGAGGACGTGACACATTCTTCTTCTTTGAAGTACTTGCAGCATGCTTATCACAAATAGGTTTTAAAATAGTAGAGCTTTTAACAAATACTATTTTACCTTTTAGCCTTTAAGGTAGATGCACCATTGACATATCCCAGGCCTTGTTTGTCAGAAGACACTTTCTGATTGCACAAGATGTTATCGAGTTTCTTCAAGCTAGTATTCATCTTATTCAACGAAACTTTTGTAACTATAAGCTCTAACATAACCATCTTAAACTTTTCATTTAAATCATAATTCTCCTTTTTTTCAATTATTCAACTCTTTTTTCAAGGATTCAATCTCTTGATCAAATTTATAAAAATCATCACTCAACAAATCATACTTTTGACATTCAAATTTATCAAAATCATCAGTCACCTTGTCAGCCATAGAATTTTTCAGATTTTCCAAAAGAGTTACCTTTGAAAAAGCTTTTTCCAATTCATCTCTAAAATAGATAATTTGATCTTCAACAGCTACCATTTGATTGTGATCTTCTTATTAAACTTGATCAGCTTCATACAATCATTGAACACAGAGTGGATGCTTTTTTTTTTTCCAATCCTATTCTGAATTTGACACATTATCATCATCATTATCAAAACCACTATCAAACAAACCCTATGAAGATTTAATCATAAAAGCTACAAACTTGGAACTAGCAGTGTCAAGGACACCATTTTCAACTTCATTTTCAGAATCATCCTACGTTGCATTCTAAACTTTACCGTATCCCTTAAACTTTCTATTTGCACATTGAGATGCTCTATGGACAAACCATTTACATTCAAAGCATTAAAAAGATCTGGAGTTTTACTTTTGAAACTCATGTTTGAACATTTTTAAGCCAGATTTCTTATTTTTCATCATTGATGGCTTGGTAGTCGATTTAGCTATTGAATTCCATTTTGAAAA
The DNA here is from genome assembly GCA_037013555.1 of Sextonia rubra. Classification (NCBI taxonomy): domain Eukaryota; kingdom Viridiplantae; phylum Streptophyta; class Magnoliopsida; order Laurales; family Lauraceae; genus Sextonia; species Sextonia rubra. Next base: position 19,123,017 of record JASUAD010000011.1, read on the forward strand.
TCTTAATAGATCAACGCACGGCAAATTAGTGTAACCCTCTTCAATACCAATTGAAGGTTTGAATACTAATGAATTCATACCAATTGAGGATTTAGAACAACCAAAGTGATGAGGTTCAAGGTTTAAACTCAGAGTTCTAGATTGCATCTCAATTAACAATGGCAAATGAAAGAACAAGGAAATCAATCAATAACACAAAGAAGACAAGGCACATTATTTTTTAAGTGGAAACACTCATCGAGAAAAACCACGAGTTCTTCTCGGATCAACAGAAACCAAACAATAATAATGATCAATTACAAGCAATACTCACAAATCCTTCCTTAATCTCCTCAACCTAAAAACTATAGTTTCTTGCCGACTCTTCTTCATCCACGGTTCACCGCGCTTGATTGGACCACTTGAAACCACAAGGTGAACATGTCTTCCACAGATGTAGAACCAATATCCTCTAAAACCTTAGAGCTTCAACACAATCTCTCCAATAGATACTCTAGAGAAAAATCGGTCTCTCAATTAAGTGTTCTCTGCTTAGAAAAATTAGAAAGGTACTTAGGGTTGAAAGGGAAGCCCTTTTTAGAAGCCTCAATTCATATCTTAAGGTTACACTCCATATAGAATAGAAGCAGGCAATTTTGGAATAGAAAGGAAATAAATTCATACAAGTCCGCATTGGGAAACACCTCCTCTCGTTCAAACGAGCTCACCTCCATTCAAACGAACAGAGTCTCTAGCACCTCTCATTCGAACAAGCACATGTTCATCTAAATTTCTGTACTTTTCAGCAATTTCTTCACTTCAGTTCTTCTAGCAACACTCACTACAGTCCATTCTAAAATAAGTTGAAAATTACAACTCAATGGCCTCATAGTTTTATCCAACTCATGAATTGGTTCATTACAAAATAATTCTAATAGGGACAATATTGTTGCTCAACTGAAACAAGCAACGATGATATGGTCACTCAAACAAAAGTGAAAATTGGTGAGCCTTTACTTTTAGAGAGGAACTATGAGAGCCTTTTTTATGCACCGGACATTTAAGTTAATTTTTTCAATAATTTCCTCAAGAATAAAAGAGGGATATTTGAAAAAATGTACACCAAAAAAGAAAGAGAGTATGAAAGATCAAAATAGAAAGATCTTTTGAGGAGAAAACCAATAAGGTAAAAATTAAGCAGAATTAAAGAGAAAGATATTTTAAAGATAACATATGTTTTAAAAGGAAAACTAGAATGTACTAAATTCATCACTAACCTACATCTTACCATAAAATGAGCCAAACAAATCCAATATTGCACAAACTTGAGCTCGCCAGGAAGATATAATAATTCATTTCAATGGATCTAATTTTATCCCATTTGAACACTGTAACACGAAAACAAAGGCTGGATAGATTCTGACATGGGCCTCATAGATTAAATCCAGTGTTTAAGCTTGGGCATTTATCGTGGCTTCCTCTTTGGGAGGGTTGAGTCCATTGAAGAATAGTTTTAGTGACAACATTTTTATAACAAATATGCTAATCCAAATGACTACAATTAGTAGATAAAAGGTAGGAACCACTTGATATTTCACAGCAACTCGTTTACCTTAGCACATATTTGTTAAATGCTGAAAGTACCACAGATTCCTTTTTCATGGGCATAAGCAGGAGCAGAGAATCAGAACATTGGGGAAAATCCCAGTCCATTCCAGGGTCTGATACAATGCAACTGGAATGGCAACATGTCGGGTTGGGTTCAGGCCCAGCTAACCACTTATAGGTAGCTCAACCCAAACCAACCTGCTTATTCGAGTTATAAACTTTAATCTGAACCCAACCCTAAACTTAAAATGGTCAGCCCAAACACTAACTTTCTGAATCAGGTTGATAGGATGGTCCTAGAAGTCAGGGTGGATCAGCAATTGCCACAACTGGTTGGCACATAATAAAATTATTATATTGGAGCATTGCAGTAGCAGGAGCAATAGGAAGTTGACCTTGCTCAATTAGTCAAATGAAGCATATCAAAACGAAATATTCATTCATGGATTTTGTAATAGTTGGCCTCTGCATTTTTTAGCAGGGAAGGCAACCCTCTTGGATGAGGATAAACAGTTGGATCAGTTGCGGGCGTAGGGTTTGGTTCCATTTGTTGCGGCTCGATGTGTCGGTTAGACTACCAGATATGCATCCAATCCGTGAAATTTACAGGTTAGATGGAGGTCAGGTTCGAGGGACAGTTCAAGTTTCGCCATCCCCATTGATAAATGGGTCAATTTGGGTATATACTGATCTGGTTGGAGGGGTAGGCTAAGCCCATACCCAACCTCTTTTATTAGACGGGTCAAATTGACCCAAATCATTGTGTGTGCCAGAATTTCCCGAGCCCTTATCTGACCCAAAGCTGAAGGTCAGATTAGTAGGTCATGTTAAGTGATGTGGTAACCTGAAGCATGTTTCTGGGCTCAATCTCATGTTTCCATGGGCCGTGGTCTAAGCTTTACCACCATGTTAGAGGACTTTGGTCCATATTCTGGCATCCAGGGTGGTCATCTCTATCACTTTCATATGGCCCTTAGAAAAATTGGAGCTCTCACAACTCCCTACCTTTACATACTTCCTCACCAAAGTTGCATATGTGTGGGCCTAGTAACTGAAGATAAAATAACGCCAACCATACACGAGTCAGGATGCCAGGCTCACCATAGAGGTCAGGGTTCCAAAATGTATTCAAGCTTTCTAAAACTTGACGGTAAAAAAAAAGGAAGGAATGAAAAAGAAAAGGATAGGAAACAGTGAAACACACATACAGAGGGACGCAGGGTATGGATGATGTTGGCCATCCTAATTTGAAGCCCACCTATGTCATGAGTCATTTTCCAAATTCAAAGTCAGGAAGTAAAATAATTTTACATGATAATTAGAAGGGCTTGGTTGGGTGAGAACCCACACAAAAAGCTCTCGGAGTGACTGAATTTAACCCAACTAATGACAGTTAAAATAATCCAACCCATGCCTAACTTGTACTAATACAGAAACAAACCTGTCAAAATTTTCTTCTGCACATGTTCACAGACATCCTGTGCTGCACGGGCCGTGCAGACATCTGAAGGAGAAAACGTCCCAAACAAACCCAACCATTACATGCATAGACCTATTTTGCTGTTTGTTTGTTGAAGTCTTAAATGGTAACAGGCCAGGCCTAAAGGCCCACAGTTCTAGCATCAATACTAAATAGCACAACTGCGAAGGCCCACGAACTATAATGGAAAAGTCCGAGAGGGCCCAATCATGGCAAAAAGAATCAACACACGCCAACAAAGGCTTTTGCAATCTGCTCCAGTTCAATATCCTATCACGGCGATCTTGAATCCGACACTAAAGACATCATGAAACATTTTGTTCTTGTAGTCAGAAAATGTGGGTCCATTGAGGTTCACCACTTTGAAGATCATTTGATAAAAGATCATTCGTGCAGAATCCACCACGCATGATTTAGTCATACAATAATGAATTAATAAAAATTTGGTATCTTGGATGAACATGCCACGTGAATTATGCGAGTAATTGCCCAGACAACAATTTCAAAAAAATAAATAAATAAATTTTAACGGAATCGGTAAATTAGATTAGAGATTTAAATGAGTATAAATTAAGGATTAAAAAATTTAAAAAAAAACAACATACAAAAGTATAAAAGCTAAATACCAACATATATAAAATAAGTTACATAGAGGCGAACAAAGGAACATCTTTATCGACCCCTAACTTTGCCAAAGCATCTATCATCTTATTTGATGATTGAAGCATATTATGAAACCCAACATTCATAGATGAAGAGAAAGTTTTGATTTCATTAAAAAGAAATTGAGATTTCCAATGACCCTTATGCGAAGAAGACATCCAAGATATTGCTCTAGAAGAATCGCTTTCCACAAATATATTTTGATAATGGTGAGGTGAACAAATTCATAAAGCTTCCAAAATAACTAACACTTCCGCCTCATTGGAATCTTTAATGCTTACATGTTTTAAGAATATAAACGACTCCTCTCTCTTATAGTTCGTTAGAACACCACTAACACCTGCCAAACCTCGCTTTCCTCGTGCAACAATTTCAAAAGTAGAGACATTCAACGAGAGGAGTAAAAATAATGCCATTGATTCTCCTCTACACTCAAAAGTGGAGTCCGGATTTGAGGAACGTCTTTTCTTTCTTTTTTTTTTTTTTCCCCCACAGGAGGGAGAGATTGAGATAGAGAAAGCCACCATTGGGGCCCAGGCCCATGCACAAGCCTTTGTCCACCAATCTCACACAGACACCCATCTAGGCTTTATGTTTTTGTTTATATTAAAAGGCCCGATTCAATGCACCAAACATGCTTAAATAATATACAATTAGATGCATTGGATAAGATATCAAGTTAACTTCCCAGTGATTCCGAGTTTTTGTGATCTCTACTTCATTTGAGGAAATTATGGCCCATGTTTTAATAAGATGTAGGCAAGTGACAAGTTCAAGGAATTTTAGTCCTTTTTTATTATATTTAAAAGTTCCCAGTTTCCACATGAAAATTTTATATGTTATACGAATGCATGGAAAGATTTTTTTTTTTTTTAATTGAAAACTGATTGAAATATAGGTAGAGTGGATCTGTATCCCTTGGGCATGTGAAATCCCTTGAATGGTTGATTCTAAATGCGCTTTAAGTTGGTGGAAATTAGATGACCTCTTATTGTTCAATTGATTTTGACTCTTTTGATTTTTTAACCCCTCCTATCCCCCCTCTCCCATGTCCTTTCCTCTTTCTATATTCAACTTGATTTTGATATGTCTATAATCCAATCCTATTTTTCCTTCCTTTAAATTCTCTTTCTTTATCTTTTATTTTCTCTTTCTCTTTTTCTTCTTCTTGAATTCCCCTCCTCACCCTAGATGGAACACAAATGGAATCCTCCACCAAACCAGAAAGAAGATGACTAAAAGAAAAAGCAATGGGGAAAGAGTTTTGTGTATACTACGCTTAAGCATAGATATCTATGTTCAAGTGTAATATACCAAAAGCAGAACTTAAGTTTTTTGTTTAAGACATTGTTGATGAGCAACGATATCTATGCTCATCAACAATGTCTAAAAAAAATCAAGATTCTGCTTTAGGTGTATTACCCTTGAGCGTAATATTTCTTCTTCTCCCTTTTTTTTCTTGTTTTAATTCCTTCTTCTGATTATCTTCCTCATCTCTTCTGCTTATTTCTTTTCTTGATTTTCTCTTCTTATTTCACCTTTCATTTCACATTTTCATTCTCTTTCTCCGCCCAATATTTCTTCTTTTTTTTTGTTCTTCTTCTTCTCTTTTTTTCTTCCTTCATCCTCTTCCTCATCTTCTCTTTCTCTTTTGTTTCTATTTCTTTCTCTTTTTACTTCTTCTTGATTTTCCCCTCTTTGCCTCAGATGAAACCTAAATAAAACCCTCGACCAAACTAAGAAAAAGAGATGATGAAGAGGAAGAAGGAACATAGAGAGAGTTTGATGTATGTTATGCTTAACATAAATATCTATGCTCATGAATAATATTGAAAAAAAAAACCAAAAAGGGCTCAAGGGACTACTCCGGGCCATAAAAATTTTGGGTTCCTTTTTGTTCTATAAAATCTCTAAGGGGATTTTTTCGAGAAAAACTCCTATTTTGTTTTATTTTATACATAATTTATCAGTGGGCCGGACTAAGCCCCAACCTTTGTTGCTAGTCTACATTATACTAGAACTGAGTCTGCAAATGCATATTAGCCAATAAATTTGGATCCAACTCTGGAACCATGCATATATGGCATTTTGTTTAGAGCATTTCTAACAAGAATTCCTCTTATTAGGAATTTTTAACAAAAATCAAGAAGTTCCCTTGGAAATCACAATTTCATGTTTGATTGGGTTTAGGTGGTTAGAAATTGTTGAACTGACCATGCAAAAAGTCACTTTGAAGAACTGAGTTCTCTGAATTTTGAAATTAACAATGCTCCACTAGCACTTTGAAATTCTATTTCCTGGAGACGGCATTTTGATTTTCCACATAGCATATCCCCAAATGCTTCCAACTAAATCAGCCTATAGGATCTATTAAGATCTCATTATGTTTCATCCCAATGACCTATCTAGGATGATTTCATTCATATTAGATAAGAAAGGCCTATATAGCTTTAATTATATTCATTTTTGATGGCCTACTAGCTTTAAACATACCATTTAATAACCCCACTTATATATGAAAATTTTGTTTGGGAACTCTTTTATCTAATTATACCAATATACTCATCTTCGGATCCCTTTCTTTCTATGTTGGCGCTAGATCCAGATAAAACATTGGTTTTCATTGTATCTTGATCCAGATAAAGATGGATTCAGGTCCGGATCCACCATAGTTCAGCATGGATCTGACCTGTTTGCATCCTAGGTGGAACCCATTTACAGTTGTTAACCACAGTGGAAGTTATCAATATTAGAAATGGTAATGGGACCCTATGATACATGATTTCCCATGAACTCGTATATGGAGATACTATGCTGAAAAAAAAAAGGCAGCCTTGTTTTGTTATAGATTTTTTAAGATCATTTTTTATTCCATGTCATTTAGAAGTTCCCCCAACCCCAAGCATAGCTGGGTTCGGTTTGTATGACAGAAAATATTGACAGACTCTCACCTATAACAAGCTTAGATGACTGAAATGTCGCCTCAGTCAAACACAAAAATAAAAAGAGTCAAACCAAATTCTGAATCACCAAGTCAAGTTCGGATCGCGTTGCTGGTCAAGCCCGGATTTGCTTCCCATAATCGCAGTGACTCACCTGTTTCAGTGAATGCGGATTAAGCGGGATATGAGCGAGCTGCATTTAAACAAGGAAATGGTTCTGCTACTAAAATGGTTTTGTTTCAAGCCAAATGCAATACCACATGGCTGATGATTTGAGTGATTTCACTAAGATGTCTTTGTAACAAGGTAGAAGGATGAGATTAACAATTTTGTTGCATAAAAAGAACGACGAGATTCCAACGTAAAAAATATCCCCCTCTCACATATATAAATTAAAATGCAATCACCCACCCAAGTGTTGGTGGATTGGCATAAGGTGTGGGGGTTTCTCCCCATGTCTTGTGCTCAAAACTAGCCAAATTAGCCTAACGTGAGTTTATGCGGGTTTAACAGGCACAACCTAGGAGAACAGTTTGGTTGGGTCAAACACCTCAAGAATACCCACGTCATATAAAAAAAATAATTGAAGTTCAATCCTAGAAATTTTAGAGCATATTTGTTTGCATAGAATGCATAGGAATTTTCATATTCAAATTAACTCCACCAAAGGATCCAAGATAACAATTTAAATGGGATCTTAACTTCCTTAGGATTTGAATTATGAGAGTGATGGATGAATGGCTACTCATTTTCCAAGGTTGCAAACGAGTGCCCAATTCTCCAATTATTTGAAGGTTCCGACCCGTGAAAAACCGGACTTGGAACCTATTTTAGGTTCTGATTTATAAACGGTTCCGGGTCTAAAACCCAATTTATGTTTCGATTAGTAAAAGGGTCTGATTTTGGGTCCTTATGGATTTCAATCCATGGACCCAAGACCTGGCACAAAAGCTTTTAACATTGCAAATTGTAGCTCAAAATTAACTTTAGTTTTAATCTTAAAAATGGTAGACTTGATGCATTGTTCTAAGTTGAATAATATCCTTAATTTAAAGAAAAAATAAAAAATTAATAAAGATAAAAGAAGAAAAACTAATTGTGGAACTAGGTCCCAATTCTCTAGTCAAATCTTTGAATTTGGTCGACTTATCTAAACCGAGTCTAGAACCAACAAACCAGGTTCTAAGCCAAAATTGGTTCCGAAACCGGAGATGCCATTTAGAAATGGGCCCAATGCCAACTCCAATATAGACCCATTTCGAAACCGACCCAGTTGCAACCCTATTTCCCATGTTCCCTTGATTCAATTTCCATTAAAGGAGAGGTTTTCTGTGACTATTTTTGGATATTCACCTTTTATTCTTCATTTTTAGTGACTTAAAGAAATACAAAAATATTAGAATTATTGGAGACTCAATTACATGAAACAAAGATGCCCCTATTGATTTTGATTATTGTGATCAAATATAACCCTTCCCATGCATAGGTGTAGCTATTGTGAAGAATAACTACTAATTATAATAAACCTTTAGTAGAGTAGCATAAGGCATGGGTGTGCTCCTCATATCTTATGTTAGAAACCTGCCCCAGATTTACCCCATGTAGGTTTGAGTGCGTTTAGCAGGTGCCACTGAGAGAATTAGTCATGTTGGGTCAAAGACCTTGGGAATACCCGCATCATTAAAAATAATAATAATATATGGATAAATAATAACATTAAAAAACTAATAGTTACTAACTTTACAGATTCAAACATAAGCTTACTTAAATTCAAGCATACAGCTAACTTCTGCATATATTCCAACAGATTTTCTTTGCACAACATGCCATTTGCACAACCACCATAACATCTAACTTGACCACCCATACCTACTATTGCAACAATCTAAATAAAATTCATTTCATTTCAGCATAAAATGGCATGTCCACTCCGGTGTCTTTTCTTGTCCAATTATCTAGATTTTGTGCTGAATGGATTGTTTCCTTAGCAAAGGGCTTAACGGCCAAGTTTTCTTTTAAGGTAAGAATTCTAATGCAATACTCACTACTATATGACATCTGCATGCACCAACCAGGCTTATAACAGTGCACTTGGTGTACAAACATACCAGCATGGTTAAGATTTTACAGTCGGCTTTCACTGGGACTACTGACCCAAATAAAAGGGGGAAGGTTGGTGTGCTTGTATGCCATGCCAACTGTTTGAAACGTAAAGTAGGCTAAAAGCTATGATGCCCAGGTAGGACAAGAACACGCATTGAATGCAGCAAGGACATGGAATTTACATACAAAAAGAAAAGTATTTGATACGATACGATATGATATAATACATATTAATTTTTTTTAAGTATCCATACATCATAAGCTAAAAGCATGTTTTCTCATATACTATTGAATGAATGGGAGGTGCAATACCCTCTCATTCTCTGATTTGATCCCCATGGGCATGATATTTCAAGAAATTATGCAAATAGTCAATGAAAAACAACTTAAATACGTCAATTAACTGTCACATTCAAAAACCTTGATAAAAACTTTGGGAAGACTATTTTGTGCATTATACCTATACAATCGGCATGCACTAATGCACCCTACTATTTGGTAATGTAAACGGGTGAACACCCAGAAAGAGATGAGTCAAAATGCCTTTATTTCTATTGCGAGAAAGCAAATTTTATGAAAAAGTGAGGAGAGACGTAAAGTGGAGACAATACAATCTAAGAATACGAAGCCAATGTTCACCAAAATTCTTACAATAAAAAGAGAGTTTGCTTGGAGACATGAAAAACAAGCATCTGCCAACGATGACAATATCTCCAGCTCTTCCAACCTCCATTCTACAACCTGGACAACATGAAATAAGAATGAAGGAGGGAATTAAAAGGAGTTCATGTGACAATGCCTATCTATCCTAGAATGCATGACTGCAACAAGCCAACAACTAACCTGAACAGAGAGGAAGTTTTAAAACTTGGAAGAACAGTGATACGGTAAAGAATTACCTGAAAATGTTAGCGTGGCTACCGGAAAGCTGAGGTCGCTTCATTGGTGATATCATGAGATTTTGTAGAGTCGTGGTGGGGTTGCTTGGACCGGTTCCGAACAGAGGATGAGTAGCTCCTTGGTTGCCAGCACCCTATAAACTTTGGTTTGTATTGCAGGTGAGCCACCAGAGACATCAAAAGGGGCAGAGTTCGAGCCCTTCTGTCTGGCTGAATTAAGGCCATATTTCTTCCCTTACCCTTGGAGTTTTGGGAGAGAGAACCAACCGGCGAAAAATAAATCAACTGGTATTTTTTTGGAAGAGCTTTGTGAACTGGGGTTAATCAGCTCAGCCCAGTATCAAAACAAATGGAGTAGAAGATAAATTAAAAATTGAGAGAGAGAGAGAGAGAGGAAGAAGAAGAAGAAGAAAAAGACGACAAACATTAAAAAGATGAAGATGATGATGAATATCAATACGTAGAAGTTCAGCTTGCAACACTTTGAATGCAAAGAGAAAGGAAAAGGATTTAATAATTTTTCTGTGAAAATGTGTACTTTGGTTTTTGGGATGCAGTGGTGCAGTAAATCTATTCAAAAGTTCATGTTGGCTCACGTCCATTGGTTTCCCCTCACACCTGGAAAAGGTAATATGGCAGCTGTAGCTAGGGTTAGTGCAAGGTGGGCAAAGTTGAGACAAGAAAGTATAGTATCATCTAATAGCCGAATGCCACTTCTTTCAATGGGATACATTGTAATGCAACAGTTAGACCAACATTATATGGAGCTAAATGTTGGGAAAGAAGAAATGACAAAAAGACAAAGTAAATGTGGTCACTGTTTATTGTTCAATATGCAGATGCGAAGATAAATATGTAGACTGTATAGTAACAAAGAAGATAGAATAGGAATGAGTATATCATAATAAATCCATGGGAGGCTCAAATGTTGGGCATATGTGGTCCTCATGACCACATCTCTCAAACTCAGAGAGCATACTATGAAAAATGGACCAAAGCCAATCGATTGAGTCTTATAATGATTAAAAGGTCCATTGCAAAAAATATTCATGGATCAATTCCTGATAATGAAAATGCTAAAGCCTATCTAGAATCAGTGGAGCAACAATTTCAAGCATCAGATAAGACTTTGGCAACTACTTTGATTGCCAAATTATCTTCTATGAAATATAATATGTTCCCTGATCCCGCTAAATCCATCATATTTCATAGAAGATAATTTGGCAATCAAAGTAGCTGCCAAAGCCAGAACATGGTGGAAGAAGAGAACTGACAAGAATGTATCCAGATAGATGGGATAAGGCTTCAATGATGATAATAGCCATTCCTAAACTTGCCAATTTTGTGAGACCAAGTCAGCATTTACAAAATCCACAATAATGGCATTAACTTTTCTGATGGTATCTCCTGTTATCCATCCTATTAGCAAGACTTGAGAACAGGTCAGCCTCAGCTCTGGGAAAGAAGCTGCTTGCTGGTTGGATGGCTGATCGTTTCATTGACTCGTTCTCACTCCTCAATTGGTCATACACCTCATCCAGTTTTCTCGTCTGCCTGGTCTTAGCGAACAATTTATTGATTTGTTAGAATCGAAACTCTTACCACCTTGCCATGAATTCAGCAAAGAAAAGGAATATTCTTCAGGTATGTTTATTTATTCCTCAACTTTGAAATTAAGCAACTAAACATCCATTGAAGGACTGACCTGGATTTCTCAAGAGAACTTTTCTTGGAGTTCTTGCTTATCCTTGGTCAAGTTTTCAATTTCTTGCTCCAACATCTTGCATCTTTTGTCCATTTTTTGATATGCTGTATGCACCTGCTCAAGCTTTTCTATGAATTTTTCTTGCATGGCCTCACATTTCTGCCAACATTGTCCAATGATTTTGTTCAATTTGAATTGCATCTCCAGTTCTTTTTGCCCAATAAAGAACATTACACTTCGATATGCACTCTTCATCACTTTTTTTGTTCAAGGAAAACATTAAGGCTAACAGAAATAATTTAGCCATCACTGACTCTTTTTTTTTTCTCTCTCACTTGATTACTTCACTCACTATTCATCCCATAATACTTTCTGGTGAGTGACGTCGAAGCATGTCTCAGCATTCACTTTTTTTTTATAGCAAGTCTCAGCATCCACTTTTTTTTTATAACAAGTCTCAGCATCTACTCTGGGAATAATTAAGTCCTGGTTAGCAACATCGGCTGCTGAAGCATGCGGTTTTGGTCATTTTCCAAGGGAGAACAGGGCATTTTAGCCAATAAAAAGTATACTTTTGTCTCCCTCTAACAATCCCCCTCAAAGAACTGAATAGTTTCCATGAATAAAAAGTAATGGATACAAGTAGATGGCCCATCAAGAGTTAGGGGTAGGTCGAAGAAAACATTAATAAAAGTCATTGAATCCGATTTGAAGAAGTTTAACTTATCTAAAGATTTAGCTCAAAATAGGACAGAATGGAGAAACAGAATTCATATAGCCATCCTTAACATGATTAGGATAAGGCTTTGATGATGATGAATTTCAACCATGCAGGAGCAATTCATTTTCATTCACTTTTAGATGCTGCCAGTTAAAAGTTATAACCCAAAGGACCAGAACTATAAAACCTTTGAGATTAAAAGCTAGGTAACTTCTGGAGGGGACTTGGTCACAGATAGGACATGCAGCATCACTGCTAAGGATCTTTCTGGCATCTTCTGTACCTATTTTCTACTGTTACAGGAAACTTTACAGGTTTGAATTTCATCAATTCTTATGCCGAATAATATACTGTTTACATGCAGAATGATGCTAAATCTCAGTAAATGGATGGATACACAAGAGATGGCCAACAGATAGTGGAAATGGCGTGCCCTTCCAATTCACGCCAGCAGGCATTGCTCCTCATTTCAGCGTCCCGGCCCAATCTTTACTTCCCATGGAAATTTGAAGGTTAAAGAGACCTGTAAACAGAACAAACCAAGAAAAAAATAACATTTTATATTTTAGAAGAACAAAAAAAGTATTTAAAACATGTTCTGGAAACTCAGTCAAGATGGAAGTTTCTTTGATGAGAGTGTGTCCTGTCCTTCACTTGATAGATTCTGAGCCTGGGTTCTCATGAAAACATGAATAGTGAGACGAAAGCACTGGAAGATTTTCATACAACATTCAAAATGCTTAAAAAGTAGGGTCATACTCTCAAATTTCCCAGCATATGATGGAATAGACATGCAATGTCTATTCTATTCAAGACCAAAGTTCTTGTATAGATAGTGATTTGTGACTGATTTTATTAAAACAAAATTTTTTAAAAAATTATATGATATTGTATATTACATTACGATAGAATCTATCTTCCTAAAAATTAGGTGTTTGGTTAACTTAAAATATGTTATTAACTTTCTACTAAAAATTATAAAATTTCTTTCTTCTTCATATCCTTGTAAGATGATATATTTAGAAAATGAATTTTTTAAGATACTATCAAACATCATCATTTGTAATATAATACTATTTTGTTCTGCAATAATGAAATTTTACAATATCCAATTTTATTAATATTATATGTTGTGTTTATCCAAACACCCCCTAATTTATTATATGATAAAATAGTATAACATACAAATATAAAATTTAAGCACATTCTTTATCACAATAAAATTTAAAAATAAATTTTATTACAACAACAGCTAACAACTTTCAATACTGAAGTTCGAACACATTGCCCATAACATTTCGCCCATTTCACTAGACTTCAGCGGAAACACATGGATTTTGGTTGAAATTGAATGAAAGTGAAATAAAAAAGTTCTAATATATATTTCGTATCAGCTTCATAGCCCAAACAAAATTTTTTAACCATTTCGATCAAAATAAAATGATTTTGATAATTATGGTCCAAAGGAGCCACTTAGTAGCCAAATACCCTGAGGATGAAAATTGGGTTAAAAATCAAGTATAGGCCTTAGAATGAGTTCCACATCTAGCCTTGTTAACAAAATTTTAAAATGAACTTAAATCGCCAAGAAATTACTAAATGTCAACATTTTTCATTAAACACTTGTATACGAGGTCCTAGGTCCAAGAGTTTAGGCCTGCCCATTTATGAATCAAAACCCAAAAACAAGTTTAAAACTGAGTTGTTTTTTTTTTCTTTTTCTTTTAAGTTTAGAACATTTATATAATTTAAGAATTGAATACCCATTTACAACCTTTCATCATGCTTGGTGACATTCAATCTTTTAGCACAATCCAAATCTGATCGTTTGCAATCCATCCAACTAATCTAACAACCACTATATACACATCCTTAAAACCTTCAAATTTAGTTTCCTTTCATTCTAGCATCCAAGACAACAAAGGATCTAATCATGGGCAGATCTAGGTGCCCATGTGATTTGAAAAATTCTTTAAATTAAATAAACCTAAAAAAATTGATCTTAGTATTTCACTTCTGCACTTACAATTCCACACCACCAAAACGAAAATTCTGGGTCCACCGTCACATTTAATGACCACAATCCTGGGTCTGCCATCGAATCTAATGACCACAATTTGATATTGTAAAAACTACTATTGTGTAGGAGTGTACACAATTTTGATTGGATTTGATTAAGCTTAATTCGTTACCAATCCATTATTTATGATTTTATAATTTTGTAATTAGTAACCAATTTATTACCCATTAAAAACAAAGTCAAAATAAATTATAAATCAACGATTTGGTTTGGTTAAAACCATTCAATCTATTAATAGTAGTAAAAACTTTTTTTTATTATTTTATATAGTGAGTGAATGATGAGATTGAAAATTGGATGATGGAATACTAAAATGTTGCATTTTAATATTTTTTATATAAAAATAAATAAGTATATAAATTTTATTTCGATGGTTTGAATCGGTTTAAATTCACACATTAAGGTTAAAATTCTACCAAACTATTACTAATGGATTATGATCTTTTCAATCCACTGCCAAACTGATAGCCATCAGATCAATTAAAAAATGGTGGACATGAGCGGATCAATTTTAAGGATCGACCATTTTTTTTTTAAACCTCCCGTTCATTGCATTGCATGCGTTTGGCCATCTACGGCCCACTTAAATCAGCTGAAATTACAAAACGACCCTTCCTTTAAAACCCCAATCAAAATTGGAATCTCACTCGCTTCCTCAGTCCCTCTATTGTACCCTTCCTAAAACCCTAGAAGCACGGAGCAATTGGAGATTAGGGTTATAGCAGAGGAGAAACTAGGGTTTTAGATTTAGAACCAGAGAGAGAGAGAGAGAGAGATGAAGATCCAGTGCAATGCTTGCGAGATGGCGGAGGCCAGCGTCATGTGCTGCGCGGACGATGCAGCCCTGTGTGGGCCGTGCGACGAGAAGATCCATGCAGCCAACAAGCTAGCGAGCAAGCATCTGAGGGTCCCGCTCTCGAATCCCCCATCACAGATGCCCAACTGCGACATCTGCCAAGTAAGTCTGTTTTGGAAATTTGGTTTGCATCTTTTTCTTTCATTTTGTATTGTTCTGGATTCTTGAGAACCTTGAAGGTGGGTTTGATTTGTTGGGTTTGTGGAGTGGAATTGTGTTTTTCTGTGCTTGGGGTTTAATCCAATGGGTTTTTGTTTTTATATTCTTCACGTAATGATTTTTCCCGCTGCTGCTGTCGTTTTCGTTGTTATTGGATTTGGATATGGGCATGTCACAAAAAAATTCTTTTTAGATTTTGCGTGAGGTGCATGATTTGGGTTCATTTACTGAGGACCGTTTGTTTTCTTGGTATTGGATACATAGGAATTCATGGTGAATTGGGTTCCAACTGAGGATTATCAAAGAGATAGAGGCGTGAAGGATAAAAGGTGGATGGGTTGATAGGACCTTGATTTCCTAGGATTTGAATTGCAGGGTGGTGGTTGGGTATTAATTTACCATCTCCCCTTAATTTATTATTCATTAATGGGGCGATTATTTCGGAGCCAATTATGGATCTTCACCTTTGTTCCTCCATTTTTTTATCACTTTGAGGAACACATTTCTTAGAATTTGTAGGAGTTCAATTCCATGCAAACAAATGTGCACTAATATATATATATAGGGGACAAGATTGTTCTTTTTCATAATACTATAAATGACTTTTCCTCTTTTGTGCATGAATCTTTCAAAATATGCATTTGTCCCTCATCATATAGTGAGAGAAGGATGCATAGTAGTATTCCCCTTTATATATATATATAGAGAGAGAGAGAGAGATTACTATTGCATCCATCCCTCACCATATGGTGAGGGACACTTCTTTTTAATATTTTCCATATATATAGGGGAATGCTAGTATGCATCCTTTTCTCACCATAGAGTGAGGGATGCTTACTTGGCTTTCCTTATTTGTACATAAGCATTCCTCTTTTTCATATATCTTTTTGTCTCTTTTGCACATGAATATTTTCAGTTGTACAAATGTCCCTTACTATAGGGTGAGGGAAGGATGCATACTAGCATGTCCTTTATATATATTATGGGGCCCCTTCCTATAAATATGTAGGGGCCTCTTCCTGTGCATCCATCCCTCATGAACTTTTCGTGCATAGTCCTCCATGGGACCCACTGTAGACCTCACCGAGGGATAAGACCCGAGGGGATGGAAAGATCTATGCGAGA
This sequence comes from Sextonia rubra, assembly GCA_037013555.1. Classification (NCBI taxonomy): domain Eukaryota; kingdom Viridiplantae; phylum Streptophyta; class Magnoliopsida; order Laurales; family Lauraceae; genus Sextonia; species Sextonia rubra. Next base: position 19,139,337 of record JASUAD010000011.1, read on the forward strand.
ACACCTCACCTGTCAAGTGTGGCAACAATCACATGTCCCTAATCCTTTTATCCATGGCCCACATATCCATTCTATTCGGATCAGTATACGTCGATCCAACTGTCTAGTAAATTTGGATCTGACTGAAACTTGGGGCGTGTGCCTATCGCGGGGGGAGGGGGGGTGGTCCCCTGTGTGTTATAAGGTTTGGATTTGGTGATAGATGGGCCCCACCTTGAGTTCTCACAAAAAAATGGTGAGGAACGGATGTATATGGAGATTCTTCATATATATATATATATATATCTATCTATTACATTTTAGGTTAATTCCGATACAACTAATGTTTATTTCTATATTGATTTAGGAATGTAATGTTATTGTTGTGTAACCAGTAAACTAGGAGATATTGGGTGATTGGCAGTTTGTTTTCATTAATGACTAAGATATTATGTTATAGGACATTAGGACTTTCTTTTTTCTTAAGCTATTAGTGCCCTAGCCATTGCTGGAAAGTTTTTCTTTTTCTAGTCCAAGGAACCAGGGTATGATTGCCCTGGTCTCCTTTCCCATAGAAAGGACATGCCTTACCGGTTACCACTGAACTGAACAATGGGTTGGTTGGACTTTTTCTTTTAATTGTTGTATTTGAGAGTGATATCTGGACTGAAATGGTATGCATCATATGTCAGTTGTGGATTGGTGGTGTTGTCCAGGGGTCAGTTGCAATGGAAGAAACAGTTCTGAATAATTTCTTCTCTCCTTTAGGCAGAGTGATGGTGGTGACCTTTTTTTTTTGGCTTTTGGGGATGGTACTGTTGTATGTGGATCCCACATGCATTAGCTGTCCCCTAATGTCAATGCCTAAATCATCACTATTGATGTGTTGTCAGCTGTGATGATAATGTTTTAGGTGGGACCACTTATATCACCACTTGATTTTGGCTGGAGTAATTATAATTTCATGAAAGTCGCATCACTATTTATGTGGGACAAGATCCAATGGTGGAGCAATTTGTTGTCATTATTTGTATTGAGTATCCCCGATCATTTCCAAATAGAAGGGTTGAAAAACCTATTTAAAGAAGCAGTAGTTGATGTGTTTGTACCAGTTGGACGTGTCTCAATAGCACCGATTGGACTTTTGTTTATATTTTTCAAAATGAAGAGCGAAGCAAAAAGATTGTTGGGAAGCCAACCTACTATTGGTGTTGTAGCAAGGCATCCCCTTGTCATGAGGAAGTTAAAGGCTTACCAATTGGACTTGCTTTGAAATGTGAAAAGGCTTGCCAATGATGCAAGAGGCACTCCTAGGCCCTAGCAGAAAAAATGGGGTTGTTGAGATGCTTCACGGGAGATTGTTTAAGGGGTTAGTTCTTTGAGTTCAAAGATGGAAGTATGGCCATGATTCTAGATTTAAGGAGAAACGTGTACTTTGTGATCAATTAGAGGGTAACCACTCTAATGCCTCTCTTGGTGTAGATCCAACAAAACAAACAATATTTGGTCAACAATGATGGGGATATTAGGGTGGTGAACATATCAGATTCTATTTCTGACCCCTTTGAAGGCTTTCCTGGTGGGATCTTTTGAGAATTTAATATCTAATACTGATGTTGTTTTACATGGTATTCAGAATTGGGTGATTGCATGATTGGGTCTTTGATTTGATTTTCTGTGAAAAGGGTTTAACATGATCCAATGGTGGATCAAGCCAAGTTCAAAGAGTAGGATCTCAATGGATATTGCAGCTAGGGGCTCTACCTTTGCAAAGGGCACAATCCACTATGTTGATGGAATATGGATGGACAAAAAGTTCTAGGGTCTATCTCCAACTGCTTTGGATTCAGTTAGTGGGGGTGGGGGTGGGGGTGGTGGATTTTTCTTAGATATTGATTAAGAATCAAAGCTAGAAATAAGTCGTGGAATATGCTCAGATATGCATACTATGCCCCAATCCAAACAAATTGCAGAGCTGCTTTAGGAGGTCAGTGCAATTTTTTTAATTATTATAAGAAGATTCTTTTCTTTTTCAACCATGAATCATTCATTTCATTTTGCTGAAGAGAGGAAGAATTTTCGGCAAGGATTATAGGACAGAGATAGGGAAGAAGCAACTAATTAGATTAAGATCCAAAAAGTGAAGGGATATGAATATTGAAAATAAATAATACTTTACCATTTTTCCTCATTGTTAAAGCATTTACGGGATGGGTTATGTTTTAAGTGTAATCTTCTGGCTGAGAAAGGAGGTTTTCATTGCAGCTTGTTGGAAGCAGAAAACTATGGGAGGGAAGAGTATGGAAAGTCTTTTCAAAGCTGCCTAGTGTTTGTTTTTTTGGAGACTTTCCAAGCTGCCTAGTGTTTGTTTTTTTGGATAAGCGTGCCACTTGCCTCACTGGCAAGCATTTCCTTCCTTTCAACAAAAGCATTGGGGTTCAAACCGTAGTCTTCCCCATGATAGGGGTGTTGCCTTACCACTGTTCCAAAAGTGCGTTGGTGGAGCTGCTTTAGTTTTGCATGTGACCTCTAGTGTGGAAATATTTGTTATGCCCTTGGGTATAAAGTTCTTCCACTTTTGAACACAGGTGCGGCATGAACTGTCTCATGGGACCTATTTTATCCTACAAAGCTTCAAGTAAGTAAATCATAGAAATGAATGCGGGTTAAATGCTTGGCCGATTGAGGATTCACACATGACATGTGAACCATCACAGGAATCCTTTTCTTGTCTGTTTGGGTCGGAATTGTTCTCAAGAGGCCTGAATAACGCCAAACACTCTGATGGGCCTCCTAAGGTTACTGAACGGATTAAATTGGGCATCCAATCAACCCAGTTCAAGTTTCTGTGCAGCTTGGTTGTACAGTGCAGTGAACAAGCTTAAGTTCTGGGCCAGATGTTGCTCAAATTCGAGATGATGAATTAAAATCAAATATGTCAAACATCAGGGATTCAAAGCAATTTACTGTGTTACATCAATTTGAAGATTCTGAGGGAGGAAAGTAGATAATGTTGATAAGAGATCAGATCATTTAATGGATAAAGAGGCCTTCAGAAGTGGCTCTTCAGGAAAAGGCTTTGGTCCATTAAAAATCAGTTGTGGAGAAAGACGAATAAGAAATTTCTGGAGTTGCTGATATTTTGAGGGTATCTTTTGTTCTTCATTAATAAAGAGCAAGTGAAATGTAGGTTGGTTGGGCTGCAGCATTTTGATGTGGCAAGCGAAGACTGGTTTTTTCCTCGAGCTTCAAAGGGAGAGTGTGCTGTTCTTCATTAATAAAGAGCAAGTGAAATGTAGGTTGGTTGGGCTGTAGCATTTTGTTGTGGGAAGTGAAGAATCAAACAAGGGCAAGAATGGTTTTTTTCTCTAGCTTCGAAGGGAGTGTGTGTGTGTGTGCCACCATGACTGATGTTTCACCTTAATTGATAATGGGTTAGGCTGACCATGACTGATGTTTTAACTTAATTGATAATTGTATTTATGATGAAAGGATGGAAGATCGGATGTTTGAGGTTGGTGATGATACAGGATTTTCATTTGGTCAACATGATGATGATATGTGGTTCTTTGTTAAATGGGGCTTCGGGTAAGGCTTTAGAGAGGGAACATTCAGTGGAAAACTAAAGGCAATGTGAAGCTTCGGTTACAAATCCTCTGTAGTTCAATTAATTATATTTGATAGAGGTTAAGGAAAGGGAGCTTTAGTAGTTTTTTAAAGTGACATTTTACATCTGTTTCTATGGCTGTGAATTAGTGTTTGGCCTTTGGTTAAGGTTTGTGTTACTGTCATGGTAGTTTAACATCTTTCTGCAGTCATGGGTGTTTCTTTGGTGAAATAAGAAGTTTTCTACATTTCAAAAATATACAACAAAAACAAAAGTACCATGGATTCGGTTCCCATTGACACCGTGATGATTAATTTTCTGTGATAAAAGAATGTTGGATTTTTGAAGTGACTACCCAATGTGAACATAAGTGGTTATATTATTTATTGTTTTTTTGGACACCAAATAGGAGGCCGTTTGAATAATTCACAGAATGAATAAGTGCCCATTGACTTTGGGTTTGGAGTGGCATGGAAATTGGATAAGTGGGTCATACAACATTTCAGTCTAATGCTTATTTTGGTTGCAGAAGTAATATGAGAGAGAGACCCTTGTAATTTTTAATATGATCCTTTTTTTTCACAAACACATAGGAAGTCATGGTCAAATGAGCTCTACAAAAGGATTATTGAAGAGGTGAGGGGGGTGAAGGATAGGAGGTGACAAGTGAAGGCGGAGAGCTGGATGGGATTTTGACTTTCCTAGGATTCAAATTTCTAGGGTAATGTCTGGGATTTTTATTTCCCTTCTTCCCTTGATTCAATTTCCATTAAAGGAGAGGTTGTTCATTTTTTGGATATTCACCTCGGATTCTTCAGTTTTAACCATTTATTAAAATGGAAAGTCTTAGAATTCCTAGAAATTCAATTACATGAAACAAACGGGCCCTACATATCTATATATCTATGTCAAAATAGCTAGTTGAATGGATAATTGTTTGACCAGCAATTTTGGGCTGTCTCTGTGTGTACATTGTTAAGAATGGAATTTCTTGTGTTTATCAGGTACATATGTGGGGCATTTTCTGCAGAAAATAAAAATGGTTGTCGCGGGAGAATGATTTACCAGCGTTCCTTGTTAACATTTTCCTCAGTTTTCTTTTCTGAAGTGAAATCTTTTTCCACAATTTTTGTGGAAAGAAGATTCAAATCCAAGATGTAGAACATCATTTTTTACAAGTATTAGACATGACTGTAGAGAATGTTTTGCCACACCATAAATAAAAACTGATTACTCTAGAAAATGAAATCATTGTGGAAACAAAATGCTGTAAAAGCTGTTGTGTACAAACATGCCCTTAGTATTTCTGCTTAAATTGATTTTGGATCTTTGGAAGATCACCATACCAATTATGATAAATCTCATTGTTTTATTTCATTTTGCCTCCATTGTATGAGTTACGGAAAATGCTGGTTGGGGTTGGAGTGTGGGAGAATTTTCAAACAAAGTTCTGTGCTCGAATGACCTCCATCTTGCTCTATTTGGGTTGGTGCCTTTTTGGGGATTTAGCTGTCTTTTTTTTTTGGTTTCTCTCTCTCTCTCTCTCTCTCTCTCTCTCTCTCTCTCTCTCTCTCTCTATTTTGGTTTCTCCTCCCCTTTTTTTGTTGGTTTTTTTTTTAAGTTGAGTATAGTTCTCTTGGTGAAAGGCAGCTTGGCCCAATGGTAAAGGCTTACCGGTAGCGTCCTGGAGGACGCGAGTTCAAGTCACGGAAACAGCCTCTTCAAAATGAAGGTAAGGCTGCATACATCTTGCCCTCCCCAAACCCAGCTATGCAGGAGCCTCGTGCACTGGGCCGCCCTTTTTTTTTATAGTTCTCTTAGTCTTATATTGTATAGTTCTTTGGGCAAAGAATGTAGTCACTATTTTCATAAAAAAGGGGCAAAATGTTTGGTTATATATTATTTACAACTTTTCTCTACTAAAAGGTGTGGTATAGGAAGTTTTACAAGTAAACTCTCTTGGGAGCTCACACATCTCTCCTTGCTTGTGCACTATATTTGTGTGCATATTCATTCTTGGCTTTTCCCTACTAAATGTTGTGGTAGAGAAAGTTCTACAAGGTAATTCTCTTTGGAGCTCACACATCCCTCCTTGTGTAAGTCGTCGTGATATATTTGCATATTCCATTCTTGGAATGCATTACATTATGCAGTTTCTCCATCTCATTGAACTAAGATGACTTGACTTTGGTTTTCTAGTCATTCTCTCTCTCTCTCTCTCTCTCTCTCTCGTAAAAGATGAGTGAGGGATGCTGACTCATTTAGTTTGTGTTTAACTTCTTATTTTCATAGTAAAGGTTCACAATGTATTTTGCCTAATTTCTTCTTCCTTGTAGGAGACAACTGGCTATTTCTTTTGCTTAGAAGATCGAGCTTTGCTTTGTAGGAAGTGTGACTTTTCCATTCACACGGCAAATGCTTATGTCTCAGTGCATCAGAGGTTTCTGCTTACTGGGGTGAAAGTGGGGCTTGAACCCAAAGAATCAGTTGTTGTGCCTTCTGTTGAGGAGAAGCTGAACTCCACAAAAAATGTTAGCGAAATTGCATCCAAATCATTGTCCAAAAGGGTTAACTCGATGTCATTGCCTTATGACATCAAAGATGAAATACCTGCCCAAGCTGTCGGGGATGGAGGTCTACCAGTGGTCAAGGCATCATTTTCTGGTGGCTCAACACCTGACATTATTCCAGATTGGCCTCTAGATGATTTTCTTGGACTAACTGATTTCAATCAAAATTATGTTTTCATGGAGCAGGGATCTTCGAAGGTATGATATATTTTATTGCTGCATTCTCATTTTTCTATTAGGTGGACCCAAGGCGAAATGAATTTCACATACGTACATATAAATGATGGAGAACTGCAAACCTTGTTGCATTGGCGGTTATCCTGGGCATGCCATAAATCATGTTACAGTTTACAATATGTTGTAATGATTGTATTATGAATAAAAGATGATGGAAATAGTGGTGGCAAACGGGTCGGTTGGGGTTGATGGGGTGGTCTACATGTTGAAGCCCAACTCATATCTGACTCACTTCTGGAATAGGTCAAGTAACCCTAACCTGCACCTGCAAGGGGTCAACTCAACCTAACTTGCAAAACCCTCATCCGACGTGGGTCAACCCATTTAACTTGACCTAACCCAACCCGGCTAGAAGAAGTTTGGCCCATGCCCAATCCATTTCAAGTAGTTAGGTTATTTTCTAGTTTGATATGGGCGGGTGGGTGGAAGAAAAAAAACACCAAACCGCTTAAATGAGTTTAGATATTCAAGTAGACCCATTTTCCCTATCTTGACCCATTTTAATGTGCTGTTGAGGTATGTAGGTCAATCCTAACCATCGTCCTTCACCTGTCTCCACAAACTCTATCCTGAACCCATAAACCCCCAAATCCCTTCTCGACATCCCATCCTTCTTCACAGATCATTGTTACCCAAACCCAAAACCATCCCAGACCCAGACCCCATCAAAGCCCTTTCTTGACCCATTCCTTATTCCTACCTAGGCCAAAACTCCAAACCCAAAAACCAAATCCCTTTTCACACATTACCCTACGCCAACATCATCTCTAGCGAGCAAAGCCCCACAATCCCGATTCAAACAACCTAGCCAATTTCCATCTCGAAAACTCCTTCGTTCGTCAATCTCAAAACCCAAAAAAAAAAAAAAAAAAAAAAAAAAACCCTCAATCCCTGACAAACTAACACCTCAACCGCTCAAATCTGACACCCCAACCAGTCCGACACCACCCCCGCTATCCCATCCTCATCTCCAACCGTCTCCCGAAGCCTCCAACCTTAAATTCACTTCCAATCCATCCCAGCAGCCAATTGCACATCCTGCAGCCCAATCAACATCCCAGAGTTTGGAGACCCACCTCTAACCCCTCTCCACCGTCGACCCATCCCACACCCATTCAGCCGTTGAAACCATTCCTGTCAAAACCCTAGTCACCATCAATCTTCTCACCCCAAATTTGTTTACCAAACTGAGACCCTCATCATTTCAAATCCAAATCCCATTATCTCCAACCACCACCGAGCCCAATTTCCCTCTGTGCCTCTCGGCCATTGTCGCAAAGCCCCAAACTAGAGAAAAAAAATAGAGAAGAAGAAGAAGAAGGCAAGAAGCAGAAAGAAAGAGAGAGAGAGAGAGAGAGAGGACGTGATACCGTGGACCAATGTTGCGACCAGGCCACCTGTTCTGGTCAGCTACTACACCAACAGCTCCACCGATCGTCGTCGCAGCCATCCTCGACATCATCCAGCTCCACCAATCACTAATCGCCAACGTTTTGCAGGAGAGTTTTGTCAAGACCTTCTCTTTCTATTACTTCTTTTTGCCACAAAACCCAAGATGATCCCAGGTGTGAAAAGCCTCTCTTCACACGTGACCTAAGGCATTTTTTAGTGGGTTTGAGTTAGGTCTGACCTGACCCAATTCAGAGTGCCTACTATTTGGGCCTATAGTTTAGGTCCAACCTGACCCAAATCCATAAGCAAAGAATAAAAATAAAAAATGGTCCAAAGCCCATTGACCAAGATTAGAAGGTTCAGATCCACGATCCTTCAGTACCAATATATGACAATCATGAAATCTACAAATCTGGTTCGTTTATCAAGCAGGTGAATTTTGAATTTGAGTCATCATGAGAATTGTTGGACACTCAATTGAAATTCAAAGATTTATGCATAAATACAAATATGGAGATTGATATTTTGACCATGAACTCTACTTTGAACAATTTCTGAATTTGAAGCAAGAAGAATTATTGATTGATGAATATACCCATCAATTTCGAGAGTTACAAGATATTTGTGAACTAGAGGAGGCTAAGAGACGTGATTTGGTTCATTATATGAGAGGCTTGAGACCTGACATCTTAGAGAATATGAATTATTGCAAAACCAGTTAAGAGGCATACTTAGAAGCCTTTCACGTTGAACATATCCTTAGACAATTATGCATGCGACAATGTGCATCTCAACAAAGACCAAGATTATATGTTGTGGAAAGACTTTTTACCAGAGAAGATAGTTCCACGATTTTCATTCGCCGCCTCCTTAACACAAAGGAGAAGGAAGAAGAAAAATGGAGGCAAACCAAGAAATTCCACATGTAGGTGAGAGTCAAAGATAGAGCTATCAATTTGATAGTTGACAGTGGTAGGAAATTATTGATAAGCTTCATTTACCAATTAGGAAACTTCCGAAGCCTTACCAAGTTATATGGTCTATTGGTTATATCATTCCTGTAACTACAGATGCTTGGTATCATACAAAGGTGGCAATTATAAAGACAAAATTTGGTGTGATGTGATCTATATAAATATTGCTCATATTATTTTGGATGACCATGGCTTTTTTACTATAAAGCGCATCATGATAAAAGAGATGAACACATACTTTTCAGTGGGATAGAAAATGGCTTAGTCTCTGTCCATTGCCATTAGTAGCCCAGTCTTCATCTGCATTGTCACCTACAACTGAAGAACCAAAGCAAGAGTAGAAAGAAGAAATTGACCTCATGATTGCACCAAAAGAGATGCCAACTATGACAATTGACATTAAGGATGCAACAACTGAGCAAAGGCAAGGCAAAGCTAATCTCATGAAAATTTTAGAACAAGTAGAATATATTGAAGATAGTGTGAGTCAAGAGAGACAAACGGCTGAGGAAGAACAAACACAAGAAGAAATTGAAGACTTTGAGCAAGGTACCAAGGACATTGAACATCCAATGGATCTACTACTTCCAGAAACTTATATTGGGTCCTTGGAAATCAACTTTGTTGATTCAGTGGTTTCGTAAGCAGATCAAATTGTTGAAGTTCCCCACATTGACTTCATCTTTGAGGATCACAAACGGATATCTGAGGATTATGACCTGTTTACATGGCTATACTCAAAGCATCTAATGGTGAGATTATTCATCTAAGTTAAATGTAGACATCAGAAGATGCTACACCTCCAGTCTACTTCTACATAGAGGAGATGGACGCATCAAGCTTTTACAGCATGTACAAATGATAAAGATCGAAAGATACATTAGGAGTTTGTGCGATTGATTTTCTACCCAAGAGGATCTTTACCCCAACTTGTGGTTGAATTCTTTTTAGCATTTCTTAAGTTGGCAAATTAGTCAGAGTCAAGTTTTTCCAAGCTGAGGAGAGCTGATGCAGGCTAAACCATAGGTCAGCCCACCCATTAGGCTCCATCCATACGCCCAACATGATTATCTTCTCAATTAAGAGTTTAGGCTATTTGTGAGTCTTATTTAAGTATTTTATTTATTTAGAAGTATTTAAATTAGTAGTTTATTTGATTAGAGATTTAGTTTCCTCGTTTAATTAGGTTGTTTTAATTATTACGAAAGTCTTAAGACTCTTAAGAAAGATGTTAATCCTTTATATATAGAGGACATGCTTCAATTGTAAGACAATGCTTAATTTCAATCAATTAAAGTTCTCTTTTGAGATTTATCCTTGTTATGGTGTTTTTCCTTCTGTGAGGGTGCCCTAGGGGTTGGAATCAATATCTGGGTTTGATCAATCATTTAGGAGATTGATCTACACTTGATCGGAGATCCAAAGTTGCGCTAGCTTGGATCCGAGGCTGCACTAGGCCACAACAAGCATGTAGCAGCCGATATAGGCTAATATATGTATGTAACTGCCACTTAAAAAAAAACCACTTCGTTCAATTGGTGGAATAAAAAAAAAGGAATTAAGGAAAGAAAAACGAGAGAGAGAGAGAGAGAGAGAGAGAGAGAGGCACCATCCATCAGCAACATCACCAGTACCGGCACCACCACCGGCCATTGCCGTCTGCTTTTTTCCTTGTTTCTTTTCTTCTTTTTCCTCTCTTTCCCTCTCTCTACATTTCTCAACCCTTTAGAGAAAGCAAAGAAGGGTTTCAAATCCCCTTTTGACTTTCTCGATCCTTCCTTTGGTTATAAAAAGGGGCAAATGCCCTTTTAGTCGCCCAAATCCCCATTGGTCTATTAGACACTTCATGGGTGGAATTTGTGCGTGTGACCTACCTACTGATGATCCCAAGTCCCAACAAACCTATACATTATTACCAATAACATGGTTAACACAGTATTATGCTTTACTAATCCTATGGATTAATCACTTCAATATAAATGGGCCTTAACTAAATTTCACTCTAATTGAAAGCAGGCCTACACAAATTTGAGTCTTAATTGAAATTAAGGCCCTGCTAAATTTGACTGTAATAGGTATGGGCCCTAACCAAATCTCCCTCTGATAGAAAAATATAGGAAATTAGCCCTAGCCAAATTTCATCTAATAGGAAACAAGCCCTTGCCAATTTTCACTCGTGAAAGAGCCCCCTAACGAAATATGTTATGTGCAATTGTGCTAAATTGCTTATTCTTCATAATAATGATGAAACTTTGATGACGCTGTTTGATCGTAATCATTTTATTAAGTTTTAATTTAGTATGATATAACTATCAAAATGAATATATATATATATATGGACAGACAGATCAACATCATCAGCGATACGTAACCCCTATGCAATTAGGGGACTGCTATGCCCCTTTATCGTAGTTACTATTAATAAATAATAAATAAAAGCTTTATATTCTAACGTTTCCCAATATTCTGGATTCTTTTGGATACTTTTCAACTTTTTTGACAACTTTTTCAAATTACACCACTATGGCGCTATGTAGCTGCCGGCCACTACACCCATTGCAACTGCTATTTTGATCCTTCTTGCAATTGTCAAGGCCTAGTGCAAGGACCATTCTTTCTTTTGGTTTTAAGAGGCTGGATTATATTTCTAACCCATCTTAGAAATTGGTAGACCCACCAGGTTACTCATGCGCTTGTAACTTACAGTACTTATAGATGGGTTTTTATACTCAATAATGTTTGGGTTTGACTCATCACTGTTTTTGAGTCATTCATTTGTCAGAAATGTTCCCTTTCTGAATTAATGGAGTGAAAAGTTCTGATTCTGAAGGAGTTCATATCTGGTTGGCTATAAGCAGTATTAAGGCCTCAATAACTGATGTATGCATGATAAACTGTCCGTAATCTACTCTTTACTTATTTGGAAACATGACAGATTATTTTCTCATTTCAATATTTTCCTTTTCCATGCATATTTTTTTCAGGCTGACAGTGTCAAGTTTGGAGATTCAGAATGGTCGCCAATCTACCAAGCGGCAATTGGAGATGGGGAATTTGATGAATACTTGGGTCAAGTCCCGGAGGTCCCATGGACTGTGCCAAAGATCCCTTCGCCACCAACAGCCTCTGGACTCTACTGGCCTAAAAAAATCCAGAACAACTTATCAGCTGATGATTCAGTATCGGTGCCTGACGTTTGTTGTTTGCAAAGTGACCATCAGTGTCATTTACATACAGGAAACCCCAAACGCCAAAGGAATTCTTAATATGTTGGGTATGTAATCCTTCTCACTGCAGAATTCCTGTCTGGAGTGTTGTACAAATTGTGTAGCTCTTGTTTCCTGCGTGTTCCGGGGCTTGTATGATTTCTTTTGTTGCTGGTATGGTTTGTTTTGCCTAAAAAAAGTTCTGCTTCCTCTTGTTACTTGGTCTAGTACTAGCAGGAAATTTTCTTAGATGTTGGCCTTTCCTGTCTGTTTTAATTCTGGCAGAACTAGTTGTTAGTCCTGAGGTGAATGAAAGTGGAGGTGGATGAGGGGCTTTAACGCTTTTTATTTATTATTTTTTATGAGGTGGATGAGTTTTTCTTAGAAACACTCCTATTCACCAACTAGAATTTTGCAGTCCCAAAAAGGGCCCGCCCATAGCGTAGAAGATCAAAGTGCCTCTTCAAGCCTAAAACCTGTTCCTACTCCAAGTAACTCTCCAAATTACATCTGCCGCATGGTGCTTACCTAAAGGCATGGATTTAATTGTCTTTTTTTTTAAGATGGACCGTTATAATTGCTAGTAGCGGAAGAATTTGGGTAATCTTAAGCTTTCTAAGTCAGGGGAGGAGTTTTGGGTTTGAACTAATGGATATTTTGTCTTTAACCCCTGAAAAGAGGAGAAAATGAAGTTTCATTAAAAATAAATATAAAGGAAGAAGAGCTGAATCAGAAGGTATTTTCAGAGAACAGTTTCAAATTCAGGTGGGTGGCATTTAGAATATTTTACTGCCCGGCGTGTTATCTTGAAGCAAGGAGAGCCTCAGGTTGGGCTTTGAGAATGATCAACAATTTATTATAAACCCCAATTTGGTCTGAGAGAACTGTGAAAACCGTGATGCAGGGAAGATGAAATGTTCAGTCATATTTAGGACAGAGCAACCGTAGAAATCCATCACAATGAGGCTTTTGAATGAAACCATAATACTGTTTATGAGCTTTCCCTCCTCAGAATCTCATAAGATGGTCTTGCAAGGGAACATCTTTCGTTTTTAACATACCCACGTGTGAATTACCAGAATTTTCAAGGTTGTAGGTGTTCTTTGCTTGACAAAATCATGGACGGAGGACGGAGTGTTATGAATGTGTCTTTAGAACAGATGGATTCATGGCTCCATCTGATGTAATTATCATTTTTCTAAGCAATAAGATACAAGATGTTTGTTATTGTTTTCAAGTGTAAGAGAGTTGTTCATTTTGTTGAATGTGGTGATGATCTTAAGAGTTGCTATACATCATCGGGCTGGGGCATTCAGCCTATTTTATGTTTGGGCCTGATCTTTAAGGCACTGAAGCTCATGCAGCCTCTGACTTAAAACCTTTATCTCAGTCTGAGTTGTTTAAGCATGTTTCTTAAACTGCCAACTTGAATAAATGCAACGGTGCTGGGTGTGATTTTAAACTGCAGTTTGCAGGTAAGCATCACTCTTATTAGATCGAACCATTTGGTGGACCTTTTGGATAGGAGGGTCTGCTGTTAGCCAAGGACTCTGCACCTGAGGAAGTCGAGAGGTCTCGTGTTCGACATGCATCCCCATCGGCCACCTTCATAGTTTTGTCCAGTGCGTGTGGATAGGAGGGTTTGCATGTGCCCTTGGTGATTAGTTCTCAGCCGTTTAGAATCAAGTGTCCTTTGGGCTCAGGACCAACGGATCCTGGGCTGGTTCCACGGGAGATAACCCTGGGTTACAAAAAGTTAAAAAGGGGGCAGACCTTGTCAACTATGTAAAATGATGTTTTCGAATGTCTGACATAGGGCCGTGCTTAAAAACGCCATGAAGCTGTAGGGAATGGGAAGTTTAAAACCCTCTTATTTAACTTCTAAACTGAGAAGGGCTTCTTTTATTGGCCCCCAGTAGTGTGCAATTAACTCACTACATATCACTGACATTGATGACATGGATCATTAATTAGTCTAATTTTGTTTAACCATGAAAGATAGAAGGAAATTGTCAGTGGCATGGCAATACAGGTGTGAATCACAATAAAACCCACGTAACCTTTTTAATGGGTTGGATTAGGATCGACCTGCATATGTAAACCCATTTAAACCTAAACGTGGTTTAATATTTTTGTACTTTGGAATATATGAAATGAGCCTAATGTGGAGCTCTTTTTGGCCTGCAACTTAAATGTAGCCTTGATATTTTGAAATGGATTTGATTTGAAGCAAGATTGTACAAGTTAGGTCGTGTGCTAAAATGGGCTGGACTGCATTTAATGCGGCTTATGCTGGTCAGGTGGATTGTGTTACTTGACCTGTTATAGAAAACAGGTCGGATATGAACTGGATTTCAACTTGAAGTTACCTTTTGTCAAACCAATCTGTTTTGACCCAACCCTACCCTTCATCCCTCACCTCTTCAATAATATTCTTATAATCCATTTTAATATGAATTCCCAGGAATTCCCGGTGCCATATGACAAGTCCAAAATAGGATCCATTTGAGATAACTGATCCAAAACAGATGTTTGGCTGTCTAATTGTTTGGAAATGCCTATTTCCCTCTTTAATTGATTAGCATTTTGACAGTATTAAAAGAAAAGAGAATCTAATTAAACATGTTTAAATCAATGCGACAGTTTTAGGGTTTTTTTTTCCTTTTTTTTTTTTTTTTTTTTTTGCTTTAGCAACTTTACAATCCAATAAGTGAAAAATAATTTTATGTGCAAGTAATATAACATATGCATCCATGTATTGGAGGTACGAATCAGGTATAATTCTAACAGTCTATATTGCTTTCATGCAAAATTAATTAGCATTATCACACTTGACATCTAAAACCATGCTACCAAAGCCAAAATATATGACTGGTATTTGTGTGAAACGGTGTAGATGCATGCTATCCGTACAGGCCCACAAAATTGTCACTGAGACTGGAGGACAGAAGTTAAGCTTGAGATGCTTGATTTCTCTAGGAATTTACCCTGTTGTCCAAATGTTACTTTGTCTTGCATTTGAGCATCTTCTCAAGTTGATCATTCTTTGCTTCCAGATGCCTGTGAAACCTTTCCAATATACAGATTCTAGATTGTGAGGACCTACATGCATTTGACTACTAAAAAGGACTTGAGCGGATCAGTTTATCCAACTGCAAGGGAATATAAGTAACAGGTGCAGGAACTGAACAAGCAGAGAGAGTTGTGTCCAGAATAACAATATAGATCAATGCCAAGCACCTAGAAAAATCCTCTGCTGAGGGAGAAGACAGCTTGCTAAGAGAATTGTAAAATTGATTACTAACCCAATACTACACAATTTGATCTCAGGGACCATTTGCCTCAACCAAAACCTTGATGATCACATCATAAATCTCATGGAAATGTGAATTGTAGGGAACAAAAACAAGCTCTCACAACTAAAGTTTCTTAAAATCAGCATTACAGGAACACACCATGACTAGAATCTTTTGATAGTTATCTGGCTACCTAATACCAAGTCCTGGTTTGTCTTTTTATGTTCATATGCAGAGCACAAGTCTGGAGACCATTGATATTTACTTGGCCAATACAAACCATTGACACATCTATGTTTCAAGTACATGACCAGAGGAGAAATTCCATCGGAAAATCAGTTGGAAGCAAGTTAGTTACCACCTAGGAGATTCCACTCTGCCACCTTCTCCCATGATTTCAGGGTCTTGTCTTCCGTGTCCGTTTTGTACAAGGCAAGACGAGAAACTTCGAAGCTCAGATTGCAAATGTCTTGATCATGGAATTTGACTCTTTCTACAGCTCTATCCTTCTCTTCTTCTGTCAAATCTCCATAAAGCAAGCTCAAATGTGGCATATATGCTGCAAGGAAATGCAAATATTAAAAAGGAAAAAGATAATGGATGTGTCTTTGATTAAAGCTGGATCAGAAGATTTTGATTGCCATTTCATCCATATTTGTTCACAGTTCTGGAAGCATGGTGTTACAGTCAAGAATTTTTGTATTGGGATGCAGCTTCATATGAATTGTCTCTGGTCGATGTGGAAATCCTGGAACTTCTCTCCTGCTTATCTTTCAGTTATCAGTTGAAAGAAAGTGAAACTTCATATAAGATACGCCAGGTAATAGAGAATATCGTAGAGAAGGTTAGTCAACATATCCAACCTTCTGACTTCTGTACACTATTCTCTAAGGAACTCATCCCTGACATCACATAACATATCCAACCTTCTCTTAAATATTCTCTTTTACTGGTCACCATCCTATTTCTCAAATTACCACCTCTTCACAGAAATGATGCATTCAGTACTGTTTGGAAAATATTTAAGATATGGTGTTTCCTAGTTGGTGAGGAAATGAATGTCAACAAAGAAGAAAATAATAGATGAGAGACAGAGTCTGGATTGTTAAGAGAGTGCACAAAGTCCGGACTGTTAAGACAGTCCATTCCTTCACAATTGTCGAATATGCCTGCACCAGGTTGCCAGCCAGTCTGCCTTCAGGGTGAAACAAACCAAGTTGATACTTTTGCTGGTCAGCAATTTGCAGTATCAAAACTGCCCAGAACACTTGGGTTTTAACTACCCAAAATTCAGAAGTCTACTGTTTCTGATTAATAAAGTTAGTGTTTATGAATGAAAAAGGAAGAAACACCAAAGGGCAGGCAATAAACAATGAGAGAAGTGAAAGCCGTAACCAAAACTTCAATCTACAAATAATGGTTTGGCCCTAGGTACTATACCTGAACGGGTTATACAAAAATGGATTGTTGAATTAATGAAAAAAAAGGCCTGACAAATCCGCAATGAAATAGGAATAGTTTGGTCATATTAATATACAATAGGATACAGTAACTGAGAAAGACCTCATTGTTATTGCCAAATAGACCTGTGCAAGGTCCCTGTGCATGTAAAGCACCACTATGATGGCAGCTTATCTCCGAAACCCTCAGCAACATGAAGTGGTGCAAAAGACAAAGAAAGGGTCTTCTTTTATTAACTTTCTAAGCAAGAAAACAACAAGAGAAACCCTTCACTAGGTCCCATGTTTCACTCCATCTTTCTAGGCGGACTACAGTTATTTAGAGAAACCCAAACTTACACAAATTTGACAAAGAAGCAACTATATGTACTTAGCTTTAAGACTATGAAAAAGATAATCCCAGCAGTGCACTTCCACCAACAGAACATAGAAAACATAGTTCAAAAACCCTAGCAATCAGATTCAACTTGTTGTCCAGGTAGATAAAATCACCTCAGGGCCTGGTAGGCTGATTTTAGGACTCAACTATCTATTTAGAAATACTTGTGTGTGCTTGTACCAATTTATCTTTTCAATTTAGTAAACCTAAATGAAACAATTTTGGATAGTGAAAGAATGCACGGCAAACCTAAATATTCTCAAAACTGCAACTATTAACAACTGAAAAAAGTTTCAGAAAACCTGTCCCATTTAAGATGGTCAAATTTAATAGTCTGGAAGTGACTTTGTGTGTGTGCGCACGCGCGCGCGCGAGAGAGAGAGTATATCACAATGGTTTCTGAAATAGTTTCTGAACTCTGTTTTAGAAAATGAATCCGTGATAGGAAACGTTAAAAGAAGAAGAAGAAATGTAACAGAGGTTACTAGAAATTGAAGTACAAACATCACAAATAGTCATACTTACAACAAGATAAAAACTTGGAGATTTGACATATTAATCGCTCTTAAACCTTGTTTACCCAATTTAATTACTAAAATTCTAATAATCCAGAGTCGAGTCAAATTTTTTTTCTTACGTTTTTTGCCAAGGATCCAAGTGTAGAAAGTTGAAAAAAAAAATCTAGACATTGTTTCCTTCCCCTTGCCCTTTTTCTTGCTTTCCCTTTTCAAGTCTCCTCTTCGTTTTACAACACACTGCATGAATAATGAGACATGACATCATGGGACGTACCAATGTTCCCATGATCGGTTGATATTTTCATTGTTTCTGTAACAGAATTTGTGTAACTAGTAAGCAACAACATTTTTTTATAGGACGCAAAAAAATTGACTTGTGAAAAGTGTATATACTTGACCATCATTTCCTCTGGGTTCTATTGTTGGAGGGATTGTTTCCTCAAATATACTGTAGAAAAGCCATAAAATCATGGGCTAGTCCCATGATATCATGCGATATCTAGTTCTATACAACAACAGTTTTCATGATAATTGGGATTTTCCAGTCTCCAATCTACAACCAACAATCAAATTCAATCTTTTACAAAATGGAAAATAGCATTTTATGGAAAGTGCATTTTGTTGGAGGGAGTTTTCCCAAATATAGTGTAGAAAAACCATGATATCCCATGATAGTCCCATGGTATCATGGGATTCTATTTCCTCTTCCTTTTCTGGCTGTATCCTGTTGTGATTTTTGACATCACCCGTTGTGCACATACATCAATCACAAGATCAACAATCAACCAACCACACACAAGAAGAGACACGAGATTTACATGGTTCACCCAAACAGGGCTACGTCCACGGGCACAAAGACGAGCATCTTCACTATGACAAGTAAAGTACAGAGACTCTCACTCTCTCACATCGTCTCACCTACGTGGTGTGGAAATACCACGGGCAAGAGAGCTCTCACCTCTCTTCAGCGCAAGATCTAGAATTACAGACTAAACACATATATAGTCTCTACTTTCTTGGCCACCAAGAAAGCCCGGTACAATTACCAAAATACCCTTGACCTTAAACCAGTCCCTCACTAACCCAGTGGACTCATCCGGCTAAACCGGAATACAAGACATTAACCCAACAATCTCCACCTTAGCTTGAATTCCGCACAACTCGAGCTACTAGGAGATAAAACCAGCAATGTCTTCACGTACGTTGCTGAATGGTACGTCACTGCACAACGATATAGACTCATTTCTTCAACACTTCACATGTTGAACCAGCACATGAACTTTGAGCAAAGTTCATCTTCTCGTCAAACTCCACCTCGAACTTAAAGCTCGAAACCATTGACGAATCTAAGTGATATCAATATCTGAATCACTCACCATCCTGCCCCATCTTCAACATTACTTTGAAAATCTAATCACCACAAGCATGCAAGCAAAACAGATCGGGAATATAAGTCCAGATGACTTCACTGTCGCGAAACCTCTGCCTCCGAGCAGTCAAAAAACTCCATTTGACCGGGCCTCCGATCAATCAAACACATGTTTGACAACTGCTGATGCATCAACTCCTCCTTGCTGCTTTTCCGGCTTTGGCAAGATGAACAACATCACATGCGGTCCAGAAAGCATGTGAACCCCAAACGAACAACTTCGTTTGAATCAGCAAACCCTTTGCAACTAGGCCGGTGACTCCTACTATTAGGTTTGCAATAACAACCAGGTCAAGTAGACCCGATTTTGACTTGAATCCACATTTGTTTAGATCTCCTCTAGATTTCTACATCAAGTTGTAGATCTCGTCAACACGAGCACGTTGGAAGAAACGGATCTGAAATCCGAGTCCGGATGGCTCAGATATTGCAGAAATAAGTTTCTACGCTCCGATCGGTCAAACCTCCTTGTTGACCATCAAACAGCCAATCAACCTCTTCCACTGTGTAGATCTGCTCGAAACGAGTCCGTAGGCGCAAACGGATCTCTGATCGGATGTCAGACAATCAAGATATCGCAGAAACAATTTCAGCCACAAATTTGGTCAAACCTGCCTGTTGACTGACGCTGACATCACTGCTGACGTCACAGCTTGCTTTCTGCCGGGCTTCTACAACGAATCCGGGTCAGGTTCACCTGACCCGAAACTGAACTGAAACCTGCTTCACTGCTCTGGGCTGGACTCTCCGAACACGGGTCAGAACCGACCCAACCCGAACTGGCCCGGCACTGCTGCTACTGGGCTTGCACCACGGGTTGGGTCTGACCCAACCCGTAACCCAGAACCCGAATCGTAACCTGTTCTTATGGGCTTATATCCACCACGAGTCAGGTCGAACTAACCCAACCCGAGACCCAACTGACCCGGAACGTGGGTCGTCTGCAACCTCAGCGCTGCGCCTCTGCCTGCAACCGATTACAGTCCCCAGTCTCCTTCGACTCCGGCGTACTAGTCCAGCGACCAGCCGTAGCGCGCGGCGACGACGTCGGAGACTATGCAGCGGCGACAACCGATTGCGACGAGCGGGAGGCGATCACAGCGGCAGCGTCTGCTTGGA
Source organism: Sextonia rubra (assembly GCA_037013555.1). Lineage (NCBI taxonomy): Eukaryota > Viridiplantae > Streptophyta > Magnoliopsida > Laurales > Lauraceae > Sextonia > Sextonia rubra. The sequence goes on from JASUAD010000011.1 coordinate 19,159,503, forward strand.
GAGAACGGCGGCGAGGTGATCGCAGCAACAGCAGCTGCTTGGCGAGAAGGCGAGAATCCCGGCGATGAGTCCGGACAAAACAGAAATCTCAAACCAACTCTGTTTCGAATATGCAGAAACCCGGATCCTCTCTGTTTCGTCTTATTCCAGTGGCACAATCAGAAATCCGTTCTTCTCCTATTCGATCTGTGATCAGACAACAACCGCAGCAATTTGACTTCGAGATCTGAACAACCTGTGAATCCTTTGTCATCCAATCCTAGCCAAACCGGAGAACCCAATCTCGTCTTCTTCTTCTCAAATTGAAAACTTCAATCCGTGGCCCAACCAGAGATCACCCGTGATCTCTGATTTTTCTACAACAAGAATTGCAGAAATCCGGATCCGCCGAGAAGATCCGATCCGTTGATCTTTCATGCATACAACCTCCAAGCCACTGAGCGATCTCCACCTCGCTCAGAAACCCGAGGAACACCTCCTCAGCTTTGATGCCACTTGTTGTGATTTTTGACATCACCCGTTGTGCACATACATCAATCACAAGATCAACAATCAACCAACTACACACAAGAAGAGACACGAGATTTACGTGGTTCACCCAAACAGGGCTACGCCCACTGGCACAGAGACGAACATCTTCACTATGACAAGTAAAGTACAGAGACTCTCACTCTCTCACATCGTCTCACCTACGTGGTGTGGAAATATGATGCAGTCTAGGGCCCAGCCACCTCTCAGCCCCTCTTCAAATTAGATTAGGATTATTATTATTATTATTAGGAAAGTTTCTATTTTTAGCCTAGGGTTTTCTTGCTTATTAAGATTGTTTTACTATATATATGACTTTGTAGAGAAGAACTTCTCAGATTTGGTTGATTAATAGATTTGGGTTTTTTCCCGGAGGTGTTTCCTCGTGTGGTTTGAAGTCATATTGACGGTTCGAAGTGTCTTGGACACGTGCTTAGGCACCTCCACGCAGCCTTAGCCCTTGGGCTGCATCAAAATACCACGGGCAAGAGAGCTCTCACCTCTCTTCAGTGCAAGATCTAGAGTTACAGACTAAACACATATATAGTCTCTACTTTCTTGGCCACCAAGAAAGCCCGATACAATTACCAAAATACCCTTGACCTTAAACCAGTCCCTGGCTAACCCAGTGGACTCATCCGACTAAACCGGAATACAAGACATTAATCCAACAAATCCTTCTCAGCTGTTATAGCTGGAGCTATTTTAGTTGGTAATATCGATTTCGGAGATGGTGTTCAAAGCATAGGTTTTTCGAGGGTCTGTGAAGCTGGGAGAGGGTGGTGATCTTTTTAAAAGCTCTCAGGGCTAGAATGAAATTGCTTTTTGCGTTTTAAGTATGAGTGGGATTTGGATGAGATGATTTCTGTTTTCAGGGGAGAATTCATTTGGTGGGGAATGTGGCAAGAGGGGTCTTTTCTACAACCTGAGAAAATGAAGAATTTTGAGAAATCTCTGACATGTACTTGGCTTATGATGGATGAGGGCTCTCAGTTTTGCCTTGGTGCTTGCAGAAGACTCGTACAGGGAAAGTAAGAAAAAAATGCATAGGGAAAGGAAATGGCGTGTAGGTCTCTTTTTTTTTTTTTTTTTTTACATTTGGATCCCATGATATCATGGGATCTTTGGCAAAAACGTAGAAAGAAAATTTTGACGATAGGCAAACTACTCTGGTGATATGATTAGAATTTCCGTCATTAAATTAGATAAACAGGTTTCAAGAGGAATTAATACGTCAAATTTCCTACAATAATAGTAGCCATACTTTCCATCTCAGAACTCATCTCTAAATTGTCCTATGTAGCAGGCCTAATTAATTTATTTTGTTTTGTAGAGATGAGGGAAAGAAAAACTGCCACATAATGAGATGAGTTGTAAGATGGGAAGTGTAGCTAGCATTATTGAATCTCCTAAAAACCTTTTTCTACTCATGCCCAAAATATAGCACATTCTTTAGCCAGTTTAGCAACTACCATTAAATTAGAGTGTCCTAGATAGGAAGAAAAAAAACGAAGAGACTCAAAAGGAGGGTGTTTAGGACTCACGAGTTGAGCGCTTGTATCCAAAATGGCTGCTGCAATGGGCACTTGGTTCCACCACCTGCACAAAGAAAGATGAGATTTCAAGTTCTGATAAAAGAAACACATGGATCGCTGGTGAAACAACAGTTCCGTTTCTATAATTCAAGCTTTCCAGATTTTAACCCAAAGAGCTCAATCTGTATTTGGAGGTTGGGGGCTCAAGCTGTACTACCACACTAGGGTCATACGGAATTTATGCGACTCTCCTTGCACCCACAAACTTGACCCCCGATACGTAGAAAAGCTTTTAGCGCCATGCACTCCACTCTTCAGCAGACGTAGAAATAAAGATCTTTTTCTGCAAAGCATCTTTTCTTATCAAACTTCCACCACCACTTAGCCAACAATGCCTAATTTTTAAAACTCCAAAATCCCAAGGATTACTTATTACTTAACAACCCCATATATGCCCATGTTTGCATGGGCATTGAATACAAGGGAATTCACATGATAATGAAAATGGGATTATTTATTGTAATCTTTTGATGTGGTCCAGCGAAGAAACCTTTTCCGTTCCCCCGTTGGTCAGTATTTATTTCCTCTTGCAAATCTTTCTCTTCTCCTAAAATCACTTGTTGGACACAAGTATTGGAATCCAATCCAATCAACCATTCAAAGTGTTTTAAAATGTCCTCAAAAGATGATGATAAGAATAAAAGACATGAAACGAGTATTATTTTATGAATTGGAAGCCCATACACCAAGCCTCGTAGTATTCAAACCGTATATGGACTATGGATAAATTATAATTATATACATACCTCAGGCGTAGGGTCAAGGAGTAGATATATGCATTGGTAGAAGAAAGTCCCTTTCGACACGGTATTTATACGGGCCGCATACGGCTTGAGACCGCTGCAGGAGGATTGAAGCTTGTGTAGCGCGCCTTTCTTGGTGAGGCGGATGGCTCCGACTACCGTGACGTGGGGTTCGAACTCGGGTCCGCCGAATTCGGATCTGAGATGACCCATCAGCTTCACCAGCCTCTCCCTCAGGTGATCTGGTGGCATGGCCCATACCGAATAGACGGCTGTATCCTCATCTGATGATGATGATGATGATGATGATGATGGGGCCTTCTCTCCTTCTTCCATGGATGGATGTTGTTTTGTTGATGACAGCTTTGCGGGTCTGGGAATAGACAGACGGGTAGAAGAGGATTCAGTAATTGGAGTTTGCAGAGGGAGAGATATATTGTAGCTTAAGAACAAGGGAGAGGGAATATGCCGATATGCCGAAAATGCCAGATGGCCCATGATATGTTTTTTTTTTTTTTTTTTGGTTCTCTACTGTATCTGTCCTGGAAGCTGAACCCGGTATGGATGTTATCGCTGGACCCGGTGGTTACTGCCACTGGGTCTGGGTCCAGTGAGGACTGCACCTAAATGATCGATTACCATAGCATAAAAATAAGATGTTGCAGCAGCAGTAGTCAGTGGTAATCATTAGGGATGCAAAAAATCTGTCGATGCATTAAACCGATCCGATCGGATCCGATCCGCGGTTTTTTAATGATAGTTAATAGATTGGTGATGGATTGAAAAAATCCTAATATGTTAGTAACGGATTGGTGACGAATTTTACCCTTAATCCGTGAATTTAAACAGATCCAATCCGTTGAAATAAAAACAATTTTTATTTACAAAATATTAAAAGTCAATAATTTCTTTCAAAAGGTTTAGGTGTTTTGTGTGGTCCCCATTGTAAAATATCTTCTAGAAGGTTTAAGTGTTTTGTGTATTTTATTTCATCCTTTTGTTAAAATTTTCCTGGTGAGTTTATATTTGAATCCTTTAAAGACCTTATGAAATTGGTAATACAATTCTCTTTATATTAGAAAAGTAAGACTCAGTTAAAAAACTGATTTGATATATACTAGCTAGTTGTTTATGCTTTTGAATTACTCAAAATTTAGGATTTTTGCTTAAAGATTTTATTTGGGATATTTACTTGTATATCTTTGTATTATTACTTGTATTCTGCATCATATATCTGGTGATGTGGCATTTATCTTACACTATAATTACCTTGTTTATCATATACTATAATCATCTTGTGGGAACCCATAGGATGGTTGAATGTATCCTTTTTGAACATCTTCAAAATCTGGTCTCTTCAATATATTTTATAAAATGAACATGTCCAATGTATTGATCTTAACAATAACTTCATCTAATAATTTGGGAATGATCACGTAGGAAGAATAGAGAGGGGCTACCTATGATCAAGTTTTACCAATAGGCCACCTACAACTTTTACTTCTATTTTTATTTTATTTTATTGTAAAAAAATTTTTATTATAAGCTTTACCGACGGATTGAGCGGTTTTAACAGATCTGAACCGTTAATCCACGGTTCAGTTCAGATCAGTTTTAAAGGACAACGGATCGGTGACGGATTACAAAACCGTTAATCCGTAGGTAACGGTTTGGTGACGAATTTGGCTCAATCCGATTCAATGCTAACCATGTACACCTCTAGTAGTCGTTGTCGTTGTTGTCATTATCATCAAAGCATTCCTCCTAAATATGTTATATAAATTCTATTTTTCCATTTAAAACTATGATGATCCATTTTCTCAGAAATATTTTAATTTTTGAAATTTATTTTTATTATTTTCTAAGTCCTCTTTGACCTACCATTTTCACATAATGGGTCACCAACTTTTATAGTGAAAATTTCCTTACCTTTACTATTTCTAACATGTTTTTGGCATATTCAAAGCATTGCAATTGAATTTCTTTTCGTTTTTTTAATCTATTGATGCTATCTTTAAATGCTCATGAATAAAAAAGATCTGTTATAATTCTGTCATTTTAGTTTTACCATATATTTGCTCGATAAAATTTGTTAATATTATTTTAGGATTTTATATATAAACTGATAAAAAATTGCATAAACAAAGGTGATGAGTTCAGTGTTTCGTAGGCCAAGGATTTTATCTATAGACTGTACGTCCTGGAGCTTTGAGTGGGTCTCAGCAATGTGTGCATGTCGTTGAAGCCAGGTCTAGGTCCGCAATAGAGGAGAGAGCGTGAAGCGTGTCCATTTTTTTAGCAAGTCACTTGATATATCGAGAAAATTAAAGAGTCAGATAAGAGTGAGATCAAGTGAACATTGCAGAATCCAGAATGAGATCACGTGCCCTTGGCAGAGAAAGGCTTTGAAAAAGGAAAGCATCAACCATTTCAAAAAGTTGCCCATTCCTTGGACATTGAATATAGGCACTGTTTGCTTGCCTAAAATACATAATAATTGAATATACATGAATTCATGAAATGAGTTTTGTCAAAAAAACTATTTAAGACGAGAAGGATGAAGGATATAAACTAAAGATGTTGATATATTTTTTTTAATTTTTTTAAGCATTAAATTACTAGAGTGATGACTAGATAATCATTTTCTACTAGTATTAAATCCCGTAAGATGCACTGGCTAACTTTCATGTGAATCAAATAATAAAATAATATTAATTCTCAGAGTACATATTAATAGTAAACAAATAAAATTTCACATATGATTGAACTAAAATTGATACCGTTAAAAGAAAAATAAATAATTATCTAATTATGTCATTTAAGAATCAATCAAAAATGATACCACTACAAATAGTGGAACAAATTCTTATGTTTTAAATCTGCATTCTAAACTGCTATTTATAATCGATATTGTAGATTATTCTTTAATTGAAAATGAAATCACTATGTAGATTAATAATAAAAAATAATGCTTAACAGACTACTTGTGGACAACTTAAGGGACCCATCATAGACGCAAATGGAAATAGATGGCAGATATTCCATGCCTTCTTTTAAGATCTCTGTTTTTCCAGTAAATAAATCAACTATTCAAATGCAAAAGAACAATGCGAAAAGCATCCGAATCATATTGTTCATATTTCGTGAGAAGGCCCAAAAACCAATGGCAAATTTCTTTTGAGAAAAAAAGTTGAGTCAGTGGTTGGATGATCGATCAGGAAGTCATTTCCCTAGTGCAACTATTAACCTTAAATGGATTGGAAAGAGTAGAGACATGAGGTAAAATTTATGAAAATTACTAATTGCGGAAATGGCTCAAGGAGAACGCAGAATGAGAGGATATGATAGATACTAGATGAAGGGAAGAGCTGGATCAAACTCCAAAACCGCGAGCAGCAGAAACTCCAATTCGTGATATGCACACACACCCCAAAGCAACTTTTGGGATTTTTTGAGAAGTGTTTCTGAGAGCCTGATTTGATCTTAAAGAAAAAGATGAGGGGCAGCTACATTACGGCTCCATTTGGTTACCGGATTTTCAGCAAAAAACCCTCCCCACTCTATGGCGAAAGGGAGGAACACTGTTTGGGTGCAGTCATCTCCCCGGATCTCCATCTCGATTTGCGGAGATTTTTTCCGACTTAGAGGGGATCTTCGCTTCCTACCACTCTCGATCAAAAAGTGCTTTCCTCTTTTGATTAGGGGCTTCTATAAAAGCATGAGATTCTGTGAAAGGAAAACCAGCTCTTCCCCCTGTTGCAAGAGTCATCGAGGTTGCAAGGAAGCCATCATCGATCTGGTATGCCTTTCCCTCCCTTGTATACATGCTGCTCATATTCTTCATCTCTCTCTCCTGCACTCCCACAAAGCCCTGGATGCTCTGTTTTCCCCAAATACATTTTTTCCTTTTTGCTACAGCCATGGATGCTCCATTTTTCCCAAATACAAAGAGGCATCTTTCTCCTTCTCCGTGTCTCTGCTACTGCCATGGACGGACCAAAAGTAAATAAAATACCAATGAATAAGGTATCCGGTCTCCTAAAGCTCCTCAGACCTTTCAAGGTCGAAAGACGACATGAGCCTTCCAAACACATGAGGAGAGGGCTTATTTACAACCGAATGGATGTTCCGATTGAAGCTATGCTTCCAACTGGATCCGACTCATGTATCGGTGAAGGTTAGTTCCACGATCAGTTAGAAGTGATCGCTCGTTGTGTTCTTGGATGGAGTCGTTCTGGTCTCGGTTCAGGGACCCTAAATACCCAAAGCTCTCTCTCTCTCTCTCTCTCTCTCTCTCTCTCTCTCTCTCTCTTTCCCCATTTCTCTGCTACTGACATGGATGCTTCTGTCTCTTTTCCTCCATTTCTATGCTACTGACATGGATCCTCCTCTCTCTTTCTTTCCATTTCTCTGCTACTGACATGGTTGCTCCTCTCTCTCCCTCCATTTCTCTGCTACTAACATGGACAATCCTCTCTCTCTGTCTCTCCATTCCTCTCCTACCGATGTGGATGCTCCTCCCTGCCCCCCCCCCCCCCCCCACCCCAACCCATTTCGCTGTTACTGACATGGGTTCTCAATCTTCCCCAAAACCCAAAGGCCCTCTATTTTTATTTATTTTAAATTTTTTTTTTTTTTTTTGCTTTCATGGATCTCTGATTTTTATTTTCCTCCATTACTTAGTTGAAAATGCATAAAATAGATTTGAGGAAAAGGTTGTTGGAGATAGATCGTCAAAATACAAGCATTTGGAGTTACACATAGGGAACTAATATGGAAAGGAAATGAAGAGATAGTGTTTGGGAAAGGAGGTAGTGCATGATTGTGTATGTTGTGAATTATGAAGGGTTAATAGGATGTTCAAGATCAATAATATAGGCTGGGAATCAATTGGAGAGTCAAAACATTTGTGTCACTTCTGTGAAATTGATGATGGCTGCTCCAAATGTACATGTGTGCATTCTTTGTATTTTTTTTTTCTTTTTTGTTGCTCTTTTACTGCAAAACATAATAGAGATGTTGGGCTGATTGCATAGATTTTCTGTTAGGAAATATTATTCACATAGAATTACTCAGACTCATACTTTTATGATGCTGATGGTGATATTGTTTTTGTTGTTCTTTATTATAGTCACCAAGCCAACTTAGTAATAATAATAATAATAGACCACACTATATAACCACACCAAGGCCCTGTATTGTTTTCTTGCTTAAAAGCAAAGACTTGAGTTTTTTTTCACAGAAACTCGTGTGCATACGGCTCTTCTTTATTTAAAAGTATTTCATCTAATTCCTTGTTATACTAATATTTATGTGTTATTTATTTGAATTCAAGCGTTTTATTTCTTTTCTTCTTCTTTTATCACTGATATCACTTACTTTGATTTTTTTTTCCTTTATATTGAGATTACATTGATAGCCCTTGCTAGGAAGAAATTAGGCTACTCAGTGAAGTAAAATAAACATCACATATCTGAATGGTTTGTGTAGGAATGGACCACCAAAAAGAAAATGAGCAACATATATAGGTTGGACATGGTAGGGAAAAGGATAAACGTAAAATGAAGTGGAGTTATGCTCAGGATGAAATGCTCATCCAACTGATGGTAGAACAACCTAGAGTAGGACGATCGATAAAAGGTGGCTATACTACAGAAGGGTGGAATGAGCTCACAAAAGAGATGACAAAAATCTTTGGCCTAGATTTTACCATAGACAAATTAAAAAATCGTTTCAAAATATTGAAAAAGACATATGGGATAATGAAAAGTTTGTTAAATTTAAGTGGGTTTGGATGATGTGAGGCTCGTAAAATGGTGACAGCAGAAGGTCCAATTTGGGATGAGTATATAGCAGTGAGTATAAAAAGTTTTTGTTATAACTATTATATTAAATGATAAAAATTTATATTTAAATCTCAAAATCAAACCATTGCAGGCATATCCAGATGTTGTATCTTATAGGACTAAGATGTGTCCAGATTATTGCATGTTGGCTGAAATTTTTAGTGATACTATTACTGATGGAAGGGAAAGTTTTGTAGCTAATGACCCTGATTCTGATGAGACAAGGGATCATGAGGACTTTGTAGCTGAAGGAAACACAGAGCTTCTTGATGAGGATGGAGCAACAAGAAACAAACGAACCCGAACTAGCACTGACACACGATCAACCTCCCATCATTTGGCAAGAAATCATTCAAATATAGGACTAGCTTTGGTGGGTGCTATAGAAACCATTGCTACTGCAATTACTGACTATGCCAACAAACGTGTAGTTGGCCATCAACCTATGTTGAAGTGTGTTGATGCATTGGGTGAGCTTGACTTAGATGGTTCTATGTATTATAAGGCATTGCGAATCCTAGAAAATGGAAATAAGCGGGAGACGTTCATGGCATTGGATCCCTTGTCTCGCAAGGCATGGTTGATGTGGACAAGAGTGATATGCATCAAATTGCTTTTGACTAATATTTTGTTAAAAATATGACTACAAGTCAGGACTGTTATATTTTGAACTAAACTTGGGTTGTACTTAAAGACTCTTATGTTTTGAACTCAGCCTAAGTTGTAACTATTTAGACTCTTATGACTATTGTACTCACTACCTATATGTTGCTTAGGATAATACTAATTATGCATCATGCTCTCTCTTATATTTTTCATGATGATAATGCTTTTTGTTTTTAAAGTTTTTTCATTTGCAATGGCTAATGCCATTACTGATGATGATGATATGGAATTTTTCATCTTTTTTGCACAAGCAGTGACCTTAATATGTGTGCTCGGTTACTACTGTTCTTATGGCATTAGGAATAGGGTCCACCAATCATTATTATCAGGAACTGGTTTTGCGCATGAAATTTGTATTGGGCATGATCGAGTATGTTTTGATCTTTTTAGAATGGATACTGGTTGTTATCTACAACTTTGTGAAGAGATGAGAGGCCGAGCTTTATTACGTGATTCACGAAATATAACTGTTGAAGAGCAAGTGGCAATTTTTCTATATACTGTTGGACACAATGAGCGTAACTGTGTCATGCAAAACCGTTTCCAACACTCTGGAGAGACAATAAGTAGATACTTCAATAAGGTTCCCAATGCTGTCATCGCACTTAGCAAACATTATATAACTCCACCAACACAGGATACTCCAGTTGAAATCAGAACAAATTCTAGTTACCATCCTTACTTCAAGGTACAATGTTGATATTCAATCTTCTTGTTGATTATATGGCTTTTGTTTACAATTAACATTTATTTTGAATTTTAACATTTTGGTCGAACTTATTCATACTAGGATTGTGTTGGAGCAATATATGGGACACATGTTCCTGCTTGTGTACGCACTGACGATCATGGTCGGTATCGCAACAGAAAGGGATGATTATATGGCTTTTGTTTACAATTAACATTTATTTTGAATTTTAACATTTTGGTCGAACTTATTCATACTAGGATTGTGTTGGAGCAATATATGGGACACATGTTCCTGCTTGTGTACGCACTGACGATCATGGTCGGTATCGCAACAGAAAAGGATGATTTCACAAAATGCGATGTGCGCTGTAACTTTTGACATGCAATTCAGTTACGTACTTGCTGGTTGGGAAGGTTTTGCTTCAGATTCTAAGGTGCTACAAGATACAGTTTACAAAAGATCATATAATAGGATGAAAGTTCCAGCTGGTAATACATATTTCAGCTATTATCTTTGTATATATTTGTTTATATATAAAATACTGCCTAATATGACAGTATATATAATACAGTCTAATATGATATATATATATAATATAGCCTAATATGAACTTTATTGTCTGTAAATTCGTTTTATAGGGAAATACTTCCTTGTTGATGCTGGATATGCAAATGCTCGTGGCTTTCTTGCACCATATCGTGGTGTACGATATCATCTTAAGAATTACTTCACAAATGCACCAAGAACATCACAAGAACTTTATAACTTGTGGCATTCAAAATTAAGGAATGTCGTAGAGCGAACCTTCGCGGTTTTGAAAAAAAGATTTTCCATCCTTCAAATTGGTACACATTATCCATTTAAGACACAAGTTAAGATAGTGGTTGCAACATGTGTCCTTCACAATTTCATTCATAAATGGAATGCAGGTGATGAGTTGTTTCGAAGTAATAGAAATGAGAATTTAAACTATGAGGATGGAGAAGAGCATGATATTGAGGAGGAAATACATGCTACACCCTATGCAAGTAATTTAGATAAGGAGTTTGCTGTTGTCTTGCGAGATAATATTGCACAACAAATGTGGGATGAAAGATAATGGCTGGGTACTCTCATTTTATGTGATTTTTTGAACTCTATATTTTGTGGTTTTAAAGGTTATTATGTTAAGAAATAAAGAATTTTGCAGTTAGATTGGCTAAAGTGGTATTGCCCCTATCTTTATTGCCTCTTTCATTTTATTTATTTACTTATTGATGTAACCCCTTATTTTAATTTTGTTGATAGATATTCTTTTAAATTTAAGTGTTTGCAGTTCCTCATTATATTTTGCTTCTAGTGGATGTACTAGACTAGATATGGTGAGTAAAGGGTAATGCTTTTGCTTGATTCTTCTTCTTCTATTATAAACTATTATGAGCATTTTGAGCAATATTTTTTTGTGTGGTCTTTATTTTTCAAGTGTGGTTGGAGATAGGTTCAAGATGAGTTGGATTCTATAATCTTGAGCAATATGATTTTAACAATGTGGTTATGACAAGACCTTGTGTTTCCCTTATCAGTTGGTAATTTTGGATTGGAAGGAGAGGCTGCAGTGACGTTACCTATGTTCAATTCAAAAAGATGGTAAATCCCTCATGGACTTTCACATAATTTTTAATTTTTTTGTGTTGTGTTATGTTAATCTTCTGCTGGGGTGAATAGAAATATTTGGCAAAGGCCTTATAAGTATCTCTTTATGATTAGACCAATGTGCATCTCTATCACTATGTTGGATTTATTAGAAAAGCTCTTTTTATCATCTTGTATGATGGATAAAAGATGTATTCTAGTGTTGTTTAATCTACCTCAACTTTCAAGTGATCATGGGTTGTGAAAGACTGAAAGATGTATTGTAGTGTTGTTTGGTCAAATAACCTTCATGTGATCATGGGTTGCAAAAGATGAATTGTAGTATTGTTTGGTCTATTTCAATTTTCAAGTGATGTGACACAGTTATTTTAAAAGTTTTGAAAGTCATATACTTCTTGAAAGTTGTCATTTCCTCATTTCAGGATATTTTTTGTTGTTCATTCCTCCTGATTTTCTCAGAATTTGAATTTGTTCCTCTTTTTTTCATTGTTAATGGGTGACTATTCAGTTCTATTTTTTATTTTTTGCTTTTTTCTTTTTTTTTTTTTTTTTGGTAGGAGTTTGCTCAGTTGTTTTGAGTTGGAAGATGGTGGAAATCAATTGGTTAACTTTTTGTCAGCACGCCCAACTAGACGTACTACTCAAATTGTTCATGGTCATGCGAACAAATGGTTAAAATTTGTTTGGTTCCTTGATTGCAACGTAAATGGGGTTTCTATTAGAGGCATTGATGTTATTCTCTTTTTTATAGTTCATTTGAAAATAGATGGTGGTGCTTAATTAACTGTAATGGTGGTGGTGGTGGATGAACTGTAAAGGGTTGATTTACATCTATGGGATTATATGTGGTGGTGGTTGATGAATTGCATTTGGTTCATTTATTTGGATATTCATGGTTCATTTATTTGTCATAGCCGTTACCTTGTTGAAATTAGAGTTGTGAAAGTATGAACTTACTTGACAGCAGTTTAGTACGTTTTGGGTGCATTTTCAAATTGGATTTGAATACAAGTATTGGTTGAGCATTTAAGCACTTCTGTAGTAAAAAAGGCAACTGGTTTAAACTTGGGACGCTCAGGTTCTTATGCGCATATTGAAGCTATATATCATATTGTACTTGTGTTACATGGGTTGAAGCTATATTACCAAACATTAGATGGAAGCTATATTACCAAACGTTAGATGGAAGCTATATTACCTAACGTTAGATGGGATCCATCAAATTGAAGCTATATATGAAACTCTTTCTACTGCAGGTGTGCATTTGAATTTCTAAACTGTGACACTGGCTTGGGCAAGTAATAGGATGGGACAAGCTACAGGATTTTTGAATCTATAGGTGCATTGCTAATGTGGCATTGGTTACTCGTTTTTCATTTGTACTCGTTTTGTATAGGCTACATCTCTTGACGTTGAATCATTGGGCCCAGCTTCTTATCTTGAATGGGTTCACTGATAGTCTCTGCCTGCAGGTTGTTAACATCTTGCCACTTGGAGATGGCTCCCTTCCTAAGTTTTCTCAAAGAACACAGTTGATCACAGAAAACTACCAAGTTGTTTGACTTCCAGATAAGAGGCATGACTGTACATGGATAGAATATGTAGGCTGGCATTTCATTTCTCTGCAGTAATGTTTTTCATTTATGTGGCAACTTCCATCATATTGTGGAGAAAATTTTTTTTGTTTCAGTTGCTAAATGTATTCCATGGTGTCTTGAATGTTAATTAAAGTCAGCAATAGAAGCAGAAGAAAGAGAAGGGTTTGTCAGAATTGAGCATTAGCCATGAAAATTATCAAACCTTGAAAATTTTGTGGAATTAGCCTTCCTGCATTTGTACATAATTGAAAACTTGAGAATGTTTTTCAAATAGGATAAATCTCCTAATGGCCAACTTCCATGACCTTTAAACAAGATTTTAACTTAACAAACTAAAGTAAACATTATCTTATTTTGGAATGAGACATGATTTTCCCAAATTCAAGTCTAAAGCCAAAAAGTCCTGGGCGTTGGCATTATGTTTATATGGAATTCTATTAAAAAAAACCTATATTTTATATGGCCTTCACATCCATTTTTAGTTCATGACAAATCGAAAAGATCTAACACTTAAAATTCAAATAAATAAGATAATAACTCAAATACCCCAAGTACATTGGTACTCAATATCCTGCCATAAGCATAAAATGGGTTCTAATTTTCTTGAACAAAGGGCAAATAATACAAACTTGAGTTCATTTGAAAGCTACCTCAATAACCCACCCAACAAATGAATCCAATTTCATCCTGTTCAGACATAGTTTGGTGCATTGAATCTTGCCAATTAAAACAATAAAAAAAAAATAAGTTGTGGTTGGCTCCTAGCATGACTGGCTGAATGGGCCCAAAGTTTGGATTTGAGCCCCAAAGTCAGGACCATTCCTTAAAATCTGTACCAACATTTATTTGATTGGTTCTTGAATTTTGCCTCCACGCTTCGAGATGGTAATGGTGAACGACTTATATAAAAAAACTTTAAATTAGCTAGAAAAGACGATTATCAATTTCTTGAACCAAATTCTGGATTAGCCAAGCTAAAGAAAATTCTGGTATTCTATATATTCTATGCCAATTTGATAACAGGCCTCAAATAATCTGCTGTTGTACTATTAAGCGAGGTAGCTCATGCTGAACATTGAGGATTGAACTTTAAAATTTGAAATCAACTGTATCTTGATTGCAAGGTTTTTAATGATTCCATTTAAGAAAACCCATAAGTAAGAAGACAATAAAGATGCCATGAAAGAGTTCTTACACTTCCTAACTTTTTTTTTTCTATCATAAAGCTCTGATGCGATGTTGATCTATGTTGTCTCCAATTTCCAGTAAAATGTTCAATCCACAGTTTTCTTGATCTCCAACCAACTTATGTACAGGAGTAGTCCAAATGATAACAATGCAGTTGCACATGCAAAATGTGATGAGCTAAACTGATTTGGACCCAAGTAGTGAATCTATGTGAGATGGTTGTGCTCACCTTCATACATGACAGTGAGCATTTGAGGATCTTGCTAGCACCTCTCCACATGCTAGAATGTCAACACCTTTTCTTTTTTTTTTTTTTTTTTTTTTGCAATGGTTTAAATACAGATATTCCCTGTGGCATATGTCATATTTTAAGGTTAGATCTACGTCTATATAAAAAGCACTATAGAAATTAAAAAGAAGGACCATTTTATTTTTTTTCATATTTATGATAGCATAATAGAAGGGTCTTAGATCAAATGTGTACAGGACATCTATATAAGACACGAATTTCTCCTAATGTTTTAAATTATTATTTGATGGGGGCCAAATAATTTTATGAATGTAGTTTAGTTTGTCATGTATTGTAGGTAATAAATCTTTCATGTACCTTTTTAAATTACTTTTGTAAGCATGAGATTATTTTCCAACCCAGCAATATGTTGCACCAAACATCAATACATAGGAATCAACAAGGAATTTATTGTTGCACCAAACAATACCCTAAGGAATCCGGGCGTGTTTTCTTTCTTGCACCAAACGCTTAAAAAATAACACCATGGATTACTAATGCCATAGTTTTCTAGCACCAAGGAAAATGGCTTCAAAGGATTCCACTTAGGTGGGATTCCTTTCTGCGCACAAACGCACCCTACATGTCCAAATCAGAACAAGGGTTGTAAACCCCAACCCCAAATTCATCAGATAAAATAAGATCAAATTTAGGATCCTAAGCCCTGGTCTCAACTTGTCTGGAACAAACAAAGGTAGCAAAAATGGTTCTAGCCCTAGTTTCAAGCAAAACCACCAAAGTCGAGAGGAACCCTCATTATCTTGGATAGATCTTGGCACTATTCAATAAAAAAAATGAATTACAATCTATGAGAGATATTCTTGCATTGATCAAACAAAGGCCATGAACAAAGCATGAAGAAAACGAAGTTCAAAACCTATACTAGGTATAGATGAAGCTTGAAAAAGGGAAAGAAGATTGATATTTGCTTGAAAGATTGAAAAGAAAAATTGCCCAAAGGTTCCCTAGCTCATGGTTTTCCCCCAAATACTTGAAGATGAAAGTAAGGAGCAATCCAAGTGAGACAATGAATTTTTATCATAGATGGAAGGTTTTGATGGATCCGAATGAGGAGACTCCTTCATGTGGCCGGAGATCTATATGTGTTCCAGTGATGGGAAGCTCCGTAGAACTCTTCGCCTCTTATCTTTCCTACGGGAATGGAGAGAATAATAATAATGATCCAAACCCTAAGGCTCCCTTATCCTTATATAGACAAATCCCAAATAGTCACACTTACTAAAGACATCTTCCACCAGAAGCTCACATCCACTGATTCTATTAGGAGTCATATTATGGGGCCCAGATCAAGTCTTACACTAAAGTGGGATTGCAATCTCTGTAGGCATCTGCCCTGCTTGATCTGATGTAGGACCCGTGGCATGCGGGCCACACGATTTCCTACAATCTCCCACTTGGCACGAATGCCTTGTACATCAAACATTTCTCAGTCCCATACACGTTACATGCCTTGCAGAAACCTCTGCAAGCAAAGCATTGGTGAGAGCATCGGCCATCAATTCTTCTGAAGGCACATAGAAAATTTCTATATCATTCTTTTCAGCCTTCTTTCTAAGAAAGTAATATTTTATTTCAACATATTTTGACCGGCTATTAATCTTTTGCTCATTCACCATAGAAATGGCCGACGTACTGTCATGCACATTGGGACAGGCTCCTTCTCATTTATTACCTCCAAATCACACAAGAAGTATTTTAACCAAAGAACCTCCTGGACTGTTGTACTGCAAGCTATATGCTCTGCTTCGGCTGTTGATATAGCCGTGGAGGTTTGTTTCTTGCTACCCTAAGAAATTGCACCTCCTCCGAAGGTAAACATATAGCCGGTTGTTGATTTTCTCTGGTCTAAATTACCAGCCTAATCTGCATCTAAGTAGTCGTGCAATTCCAGGACTTCACCTTAATAACATAGGCGAAGATTTATTGTTCCTTTGATGTATCGCAGAATCCTCTTGATTGCATAATAATGCTGTAATCTTGGGTTACTTAGGAATCTGCTTACAAGACCCACGGCGAATGCAAGATCCGGTCTCATACACAGCATTGCATACATGATGCTGCCCACAATTTGAGCATAAGGTTTTAATCTCATCATTTCCCTATCTTGCTCATTTGTGGGTCCTTGATCGCTTGACAATTTTGTGCTCCTGCAGATGGGAGTATCAATTGGATTACATTTAGCCATATCAAACCTTTTCAACACAGTTTCCAAATAGGATCTCTGTGATAAAGTCAATAGCCTATTCGGACGATCACGAGTTATTTCAATGCCAATGACATACTCTGCTTCACCCATATCTTTCATCTCAAATCTTGACTTTAACCATTATTTGATTTCATTTATGGTTTCCAATTTATTACTAGCGATCAAAATGTCATCCACATATAATGACAACTATAAATAACTACTCTCACTGCGTTTAATATAGAAACATGTGTCTGCACTATTGGGGACAAATCCTATTTCACATATGGCCTGATGGACTTTTCTATACCATTGTCTTGAGGCCTGTTTTAATCCATATAATGTTTTATTAAATTTGTATGCTTTGTCCTCATGACCTTGCACCACAAAACCCTCGGGTTGTTTCATATAAATTTCTTACCCTCGGGTTGTTTCATATAAATTTCTTCTTCTAATTCGCCGTTCAAGAATATTGTTTTCACATCCATCTGGTTCAATTCAAGGTCATGACATGCTACCAATACTACTAAGGTTCGTATGGATTGAAATTTTACAACCGGAGAAAATGTCTCCTCGTAATCTATTCCTTCCACTTGTGTGAATCCCTTAGCTACTAACTGCGCTTTATATTTATCCAAGGATCCATTCTTTTTAAATTTCTTTCTAAGAACCCATTTACATCCAATGGCTTTCCGATCTTTAGGTAGATCTACCAATTGCCATACTTGGTTCTTTTCAATTGATTCCATCTCCTTTCTCATAGCCTCTAGCAACACTGTGCATCATGTGCTTTGACCGCTTGAGAGTAGGAGGTTGGATCCAAATCTTGCACGGTTTCCAATAAACTGCAATAATCATCTAGATATGCCGGTTGTTTCCTCGCCCGAATCGGCCTGCCAACTGGCTTATCGGGTTATTCAATCACCTCAAGTGAGCCCTGGCAAAGAATTCTATGTCCAACGTCCTCTTCATCGAAACCCCCACTTGCTTGAACCCCATTGCCCATAGAGATTTCATACAATTCCACACTCTGTGGTCTTACTCTAGGACTGACCGTCGGATCCTCAAGGAAAAACACATCTCGGCATTTCATGATTATCCTATTATCGTTATCACACACACGATATCCTTTAGAATGTGATGGGTAGCCAACGAAAGAACAATTTTTCTTCGTTTTTGCTTGCAGTTTATGCCTTTCTTGTGGTGGTAGCAGAACGTGTACAGGGCAACCCCAAACTCTCACATATTCCAATTTTGGTTTAGCATCAGTCCATAACTCATACGGGGTCTTAGGCACACTCTTAAAGGGTTCTCTGTTTAAAATATATTATGCAGTGTTTAATGCTTCTCCCCACAAATACAGCAGAAGACTCGCATGGCTGATCATTGCCCTTACCATATCCATTAAGGTCCTATTCCTCCTCTCAGCCATGCCATTTTATTGTGGGGTATATGAAATTGAATATTCATGAATTATTCCCTCACGTGCACAATATTCTTTAAATAATTCGGAAGTGTATTCACCTCCTCTATCAGATATAATCCTCTTTATTTTCTTGCCTTTTTTATTTTGGACTTCAGCAGCATATATTTGAAAATTTTTAAGGTCTCATGTTTATATTTAATTAGGTACACATACCCATATCTGCTGTAATCATCAATGAATGTAATAAAATAGTCATCTCCGGTTCTATTGTGTACATTCAATGGTTCACATATGTCTAAATGAATTATGCTCAATATTTAAGAACTTCTAGTTTCCTTTGAAAATGCTTTATTGACCATCTTTCCACTTATACATGGTTCACATATAGGGTACTCAATTTTACTTAAGTCTGGTAAAAGTCCATCTTTAACCATTCCATTGATTCTGTTTTTATTAATGTGGCCTAATCTCAAATGCCATAACATTGCCAAACCATTTGTGCATACATTCACACACACAGAATAATTAGAAGTGGACTTTATTTCATTATGAAGAATATCCAGCAAATACAATTTTTCAGAAAGAAAACTATGAACTAAAAATTTACCTCGCATTCCAATAGTAACCCCATTGTCTTTGAATTTAATTTCGAATCCATTCATTGCCAACTGGCTCATAAAGATGATGCTCCTCCTCGTCGCAGGAGTAAAGAAGACATCGGAGAGATAAAGGGATTTGCCGATTGGTAAGGGAATTTTTGACTTTTCCTATCCCCTACACATCACAGAATGTTTCATTCCCCATGTATATACTTTGTTCTCTGGGTTTCATCTCTTTGAATTCGATAAATCCAACCTTGGTCCTTGATATGTGCCGTGGCTTCAGGATCAATCCACCAATTTTTGTCATTGGTGTCCACCATCATAGACTCAGTGACCATCGCAACATAATCTCCGTGTTCTTTGATCACTTTACCTTGCTGGTTATTCTCACCCTTTTTCTTTTTGCATTGAGAACTAAAATATTCAGGCTTCCCACAATTAAAGCAAACACCATTTTTAGGCCCTTTCCGTTTTGGATTGCCTTTAAAGTTTTTTTTATTTTTCACATTGGCGGTTAACGCACCGCTATAACTCTTAGTTTTAACAATCATAACAGAATTTGTAGGTGTTATACCACGGGCAGCCTACCTTTGTCCTTCAGTAAGTAATTTTACTTCAACCTCACTAAGGGTAACTCCCTTTTGAAGGCTAAAGGTTTGAGACACATTCTCCCACGAAGGTGGAAGACTCATCAGCAAGTACACGATCTGAAAATCTTTGTCCATTTCGTTTCCCAAGGATGCAAGATTACTATGTCGGACCGACATTTTGTCAATGTGATCCCTTATAGATGACGCCTCTGGTATCTTATAATTGACATATGCGCTAAATGCCTCCATCAAATAAGATTTGGAGGTTTCATTATACTTGTCCATAGCATAGTCCCAGATTTATTTTGCTGTGGTACAGTGCTCAAACTGTTTCACAACTCACTGGATATGAATCCGATCAATAGATGCCTCATTGATTTGTTAGCAAAGACCAATTGCTCATATAATTCATGGTCCTCCTTAGGGGCATCATCAACGCGCTTAAGAGCCGGATCAGATTCAATCACATAAGTTAATCTGTCAAAATGCAGCAACGCGTCCATCTGACACTTCCACACGGCTAAGTTCTTGCCGTTAAAAATATCAGCCTTTGCAATATCATGCAAAGCTGATTTGGAAGACGTGATTTTTATTTATAATTAAAAGATGATTTAGATACCACTGACCGTATGAGCGGAAAATACCACTCTTTTTTTTTTTTGAGTCACTAGATCGTCCTCCTTTGTTGCCAATACGTAGATCTGCTCGTAAGAATTCCGTAGGCGCAAACGAATCGTCAATCGGACTCCGGATGGCCAAGATATTGCGGTTGAAAGATTTGACGTTGATCTGCACCCTTATCTGCGTCATCTCTGTGTCAGTGTCACCTTCGTCACGCGGCACCAGTGTGTCTGCATCAGCACTTAAATTGGCTGGATTTGATTTGGGTCGGGTTGGGTCCACCTGACCCAACCTGCAATGTGCAAAGGAGAAAAAGAACCGGGTAGATAGATTTTCACATTGACCGAGGTAGGGACATCAATCACGCTGTCCCGGCGCATGAGTAGCGTGCGCTGGAGGAAAGAACAGGAGTTGCTGTTGCAGTGGCCTATGAATTTTTTGCTTCACTCGGCTCTAAGCAAATCTCAAGCCAATACAAAAAAAAAAAACATTACACGCTACACACGTTATTGTCTTGTCTTTTGTCCAGAAAAGACAATATGAGAGGGAGAGTGACGACATAGCCCCTTTAAAAAAATACAACGTCTTATGTGTTTATAGAAAACGACAGAGGAGAAAAACTCTTTCCTTTGCCTATTATATCTTTGGCGTCTCGATTCACACGCGCAACTTAAAAGAAGATAGGAAGTAGTCTTCTTTTCCCTCTTCTTACACCTTGCAGAAACGAGAAGGGGATATGAGACTTACGAATTTGAAAAAAAATTCAGATCTACTTTAATCCATGGTGCATCTGCAAAATCTGAACCAGTAGAATGCATTGCGCCAGGCTCTAGTACTAACTGATGGATCTAGATGAGGAGACTCCGTCACGGGTCAAAGATCTATGTATGTTCCGGTGATGAAAAACTCATAGAATTGTTCGCCTCTTGTATTTTCTACAGGAATGGAAAGAATAATAATAATAATAATAATCCAAACCCATGGCTCCCTTATTCTTATATAAACAAGTCCCAAAGAGTTATACTTACTAGAGACATTTTCCACCAGAAGCCCATATCTACAGATTCTATTGAGAGTCTTATTATGTGATCCAGATCAAGTCTTATACTAAAGTGAAATTACAGTATCTATATACGTCTACCCTACTTGATCTAACAAGTGACCGTGGTATACCGTGACACACGGGCCACATAATTTCCTACAGGTTTTGGCGCCCAAATGAAAACCTCCTTTACGTACTCAATTGTTTTGTGGAGTGGACTTTCCTTATTTATGAAAAAACCCTTCCTACCATTAATTTATTCTTTTCAGATCCATTTGTGAAAGGAAATGGGTGAGCCGATTGAGCCGATAATGCGTCCCAACGTACCAATGTGTCGTCATTTCACTCGTCCACTAACGCTAAAAGTTATAACAATAGCGAAAGAGGATTTGGACTCAATATATAATTGTACCCACTGTCAGGCGCCAGTTGCGAGATCTTTACAAATCAACGAGCGCCATTTATAAAATGCAAATTTAATTAAAGTCTTCATCAACTTAAGATAAAATAATTACATGAATACAAGAAAAATAAAAATCAATCTTTTGAAAGCCTGAGAGAAGAAAATGAACTTTCCTGAGAGAAGAAAATAAACTTTCTTAACAAGTAGTCAAATACACTTATGGATGAAGGAAGAACTCAAATATTTTTTTTCATTTTTCAGTCATAAATTTTGTGTATAGTAATCTTGATAGTTGTACATGCATATGTATCAATGTAAGATTGCACCAACTAAACAAAACCATGGTTCCTTTATAGTTTTGAAGCATTACAATTTTTATACTCATATTAGTTATATATGGACATTTCCCCTATATATCACATAAAAATAAAAATCTTTACAACTTAAAATCGAATGAACCAGAGAGTTCAACCTCTAAGTATCTGTTTGGCAAGTCTATTATAAGCCTTTTATTCACTTAAAATGGTTTCGAACCTTAAGTAGTGTGTTTGGTGACAAAATGAGACCATCCGTTTGGAAACTACAAATGAGACATTTGTGTTGGAAAGGGTCCAATACACTGAATAATCGAAATAGACTTTAATGTCTAGAGCGCGCAGACGTCTACGCTGTAGTGCAACGGGCGACTTTTTCATTATCACCGTTTTTTCTTTTTTTTTTTTAATATTCTAGAATCCTACATAAAAATCTAAACCGTTGGAAGTATTACTAAGATATATAAAAAAAAAACGGCCAGTTGCCCAAATTTAAGCTATTGATCTTTCTTGAATCTTGAGATATTTGCCAAAAATAGGAAAACAAGGAAGTAAAAAGTAGAACCATAGATCCACGTTTTTAGACTTTTGTGGGCCCCAAACTCATGATCAAAATCATTGATCCTCTTTGGAATAGTTAAAATTACCATGACTTCAAATTTTAACTCTTGATTCATTGTATATATTGAGAAAATTGTGAAAAACTAAGAGTCGTTCGATATGCTTAGGTAAAGAAATTGCATTATAGGTGCCTTTTCACCAGTTCATTTTTTTCCCCTTTTCTTCAAAATTGTGGGCCATAAAACTATGATCTAACCCGTTAGAAATGTTTTTAAAATTGAACATGCCTACTTATTAAATTTTCAGCCGTTGATCCTTTTGGAATCTCAAGATATTCTCAAAAAAAGAAAACCCATAGATCTAAATTTTCAAACTTCTGTGGGCCCACAATCATGATTTGAACCGTTGATTATCTTCAAAACTCTCAAAAGGACTATGAAAAAAAGGTTTTAGCCCATGATTTATTGTCCCTTGATTCATTGTAGATCTTGAGAAATTGGTGAGAAATAGTGAACCATGGATTTTTAAAGCATCTATTTTAACCACTTTTGAGTCTTACTAAACTGTCTAGTTCTTAAGCATTCATTTCAAACCGTTCCATTTGAAATAAATCTATATCACACAGATTTGTGTCATATAGATAAGATTTGCCAAAAACATATATATATATATATATAGGGAAATAACTTCTGAGAGCTAATTCTCACAATTTTGTTGTGAGAACTCTATGTGTGGCCCATCTATCACCCAATCCAAACATTGCAATACATAGGAACTCCCTTGATAGTCACACACTCCAAGTTTTGGTTAAATCCGAATTTACTAGACCATTAGATCAACTGTGCACCAATCTGAATGAACTGGATTTGTAGGTCACGGATGAAGGGTTTAGGGACGTGTGATTGGGGCTAAACATGATATTTGGTGTGGTCTAACATAGATCTTTTCATCCTTCCCCAAATGGAATCCCACAAGTGGGCCCCATAAAAGTTCTCATGATAGGTGCGTAAGAACAGTTCTCAAAGGATCAAAGCCCATATATATAGGAAATAATCCTATAAGAACTAGTTCCACCACTGTTTTGTAAGAAGTCTAGCTAGGGCCCATCTATTGCTCAATCCAAATCTTGTAATACACATGGACTCTCTAATAGTCAAACGCCCTGAGTTTCGGTCAAATTCGAATTTAGTGGACCATTGGATTGACTGTGCACCAGTCCAAATGAATTGAATTTGTTGGTCATTGATGAAATGGTTAGGGACATGTAATTAAGGCCAAACTTAATGTTTAGGGTAGTCCCACATAGATCTTTCCATCCCCCGTCTCATCACCAAATAGGACCCATAAGTGGGCCCTATAAAAAGTTCTTATAATAGGTGTGTGTGAACACTTCTTATATGATTAAAGCCCTATATATATGAAAATAATCTTATGAGAACTAGTTCTCACAATTTTTTTATGAGAACTCTAAGTAAGATCCATCTATCACCCAATCAAATCTTGCAATACACAGGGACCTCCTAATAGTCACACTCCCCAAGTTTCGGTTAAATTCGAATTTACTGGCCCGTTGGATTAACTGTGTGCAAATCCAAATTGATTGAACTTATGGGCCACGGTTGAATGGGTAAGGGACATTTGATTAGGGCCAAACTTAGTATTTGGAGTGGTCTCACATAGATCTTTCCATCCCCCTTGGTCCCTTCCCCAAATGGGACCTATAAGTAGGTCTTATAAAAAGTTCTCATGATAGGTGTGTAAGAATAGTTCTCACAAAATCAAAGCTTACATATATATATATGAGAAATGGTCTTGTAAGAACAGTCCTTACGGACCATTTCTCATTGTTTTGGATAGTGCGGCCTACGTTGTAAGCCATGTAAATGGATCACGCACATTACCCCCGTGGATTACACACATCTACTAATTTTGAGTCCTATTTGAATAGATTGAACCGTTGGACGTGTGCAATTCACAAGGGTAATGTGTGTGATCCATTTAGATGGCTTGCAATATGGGCCGAACTACCCAACACAACAAGAAATGGTCTGTAAGGACCGTCCTTACGGGACCATTTGCATCTATATATATATGAAGTCTCTCTTCTAAGCTTAAGCTTAGGATAAAGTAAGCTCAAGTATGTGGTTCACGCCTGTAGGGCTCACTTGGGGACTCACATGTAGATGTGGATTGGGGGGATTTGAAGGACTATCTAAGACCCTCCTCTCTGCAAAAAAATCAACTTCAACAGTGATTTTTATCATCTCCATTTGAGCCAAAAAAAATTTAATGGTCAACAGTATATTCAAATCAGTGTATAAGCCTTAAGGGCTCAGGCTTACGGAATTTCTTATATAAGTTTGAACTTAAGAGCAGTTTGCCCATATATATATAGGGAAATAATCTTATAAAAACTAGTTCTCACCATTTTTTTTTTGTGAGAACTTTAGGTGGGGTCCATTTATCACTCAATCCAAACCATACAATAAATAGGGACCCCCTGATAATCATACGCCTTAAGTTTTGGTCAAATTCGAATTTACTAGACCATTAGATTGACTGTGTACAAATCTGGATGAACTGGATTTGTGAACTACGAATGAAAGGATTAAGGATATGTGATTGGAGCCAAACTTGATATTTGAGATGGTCCTATATAAATCTTTTCATCCCCACGGTCTCATTCCCAAATGAAACCCATAAGTAGGTCTCATAAAAAGTTCTCACGGTTGGTGCGTGAGAACAGTTTTCACAGAAACAAAGCCCATATATATTTATATATATAAGGAAACAATCTAGTGAGAAATAGTTCTCAACATTTTTTTGTAAGAACTCTGGATGGGGCTTATCTGTCATCCAATCCAAATATTGTAATACAAAAGGACCCCCCTGATAGTCACTCGTCCCAAGTTTTATTCAGATCCAAATTTATTGGACCGTTTGATCGACTGTGTAGCAATCCGAATGGACTGGATTTATGGGCCACAAATGAAGGGGTTAGGGACATGTAATTGGGGCCAAACTTGATATGTAGGTTGGTCTCACATAGATCTTTCATCCCCTGTCACAACCCGAGCCCAGGGACCGGGGGGGGTCAGAGGAAGTCTAACCAAAGACACACGTACTCCCGTGCATGCACACCTAGACCCCGTCCAAGCATACACACACAAGGGATCAATCACACGTGCAAAAGACTGAACGCGGAAGCTGTACGTATCAAGGCATACCACAAATATACCAAAAGACATAGGAGAATACAAAACAATATACACTGATGATAAGAGCAAATACATGAACGTATGACAATAGAGCGGGCTTACACAATCCAAAAACCAAAATACAGGTATCACTTAAGGCCCACTTCACAAGTACAGAAAATCCCCTCAATAGACGCCAACACAAAGAATGGGGAGAACCAAAATAATGCAAATGCAAACCGTACTCTGGAGGATGGATCAAGTCCACTCCTCTAGGCCGGAGGGGGCCTCGCGAGCCTCTCCTGCAGTCGGGTCGACCGACGCAGGATCGGAAGAGGGATCTGAGCCTGCAACACACTAGACAAACACATAAGTACAACGACTTAGCAAAGTATAAGCCAACAAGAAGATAACACGAATTGTGTCTAATGCTGAATAATACTGAACAATAATCATAATGCAATAGCTATAGAAAGCATGTTCGTATACTAAACAATTTATGCAATGAATAAGCATGCTATCGGAATCACAAACAGATAACGGTCAAAGTGGCAACTACATTGGCCATTTTCTCCCTTACGAGAGCGGACGGAATGAGAACACCAGCGACCGGGCCAGGGCACGCATGGGTCTCTAGTTCCCGGGGTCCGGAGTCCCAGGACGGAAACACTCTGCAGAGGCAAACACATAAACTATACCAAAGTCAACCCCGTCGGGTATCCTAAGGCTGAGGCTCAGTAGTGCCAATACCAATCACAATCAAGCGGATGATGCACCTCGATCACTGATCACTTATCACTTATCACTTATTACTTATCACTTATCACTTATCATACTGAACGAACAATAGGAAGTGCATCACATAAACTGATACTGAATACAAATCATACGGATAACTGATACTGAATGCCAATACTGAATGCATAATACGGATACTGATACTGATACGAAATGCAATACAGAGACTGAAAGCAATCATACGGATAACTGATACTGAATGTACATAAACTGATGCTGATACTTAAACTGATGTAAGTACTCCAGTGGAGCAACGGTAAACATAATACACAAATAGAATGGTTCCGCCCGGGCTTCGCTCTGGGGTTGCTGCATTTCCCACAGAATCGAGAGGTCCAGCGCAGAACACATAAGAGGGCATAACCGAAATCAATATGCTGTACAAATCAGGATGCTTATACGAATCAAGGTCAATTACAAGCCAATCCTACACTAATTATCCAGTGCTTCTAACCGTGCATGTTGATGTAGTTTTAAGTTGTTCGATGCACCATTGTCTAGTGTTGCAGTGTCTGGAGTGTGCACCGAAGTCCCTTAAACCAACACCCATGGGGAGGTGCTAAACAACTGGATAACAAGCATGAATGATTCACAGCCCTTGAGATCATTCATGTCATGTACACATTCCATTAGGCATGTCCAGGTTAGCTACATTCTAACATGAAAGTCCTACACGGTCTTTTACTTAAATCTAGTCCCTTTTCATTCAATTCTCAAGTCTCACGGTGTAGCCGTAGGTAACCTTACGGCTTAGCCGTGGCATCTTACGGCTTAGCCGTACTATGCACTGCGGCTGAGCTGAGGTTCCCCAGATATCCCTTTGGATTTACGGCTTAACCGCATTTTGCTCTACGGCTCAGCCGTATCCTGGTCCACGGCTTAGCCGTAAGCCAATGTACGGCGTAGATCAGGCTGGGCCGTAGAAGAATGGCAAATTGCCAACATCCAGTTATTTTCAGATAACAGACTGTATTGTTCTACGGTTCAGGTTACGGTTTGGTCTCGGCTTAGCCGTAAGCCATTTTACGGCTTAGCCGTAGCACATTTCACGGCTTAGCCGTGAGTGCACGGACTCATTTTCCTGAAATCATTACAGTCATTCAGAAACGGCACAAAACCACCGAAAACAGCAAAATACAGCAGAACTGACTGAAAGGGGCTGTTTAACACTGAGATACACACTGAAGAATCAAAACACAACAATCAAATCCATATCAATTGGTGTTTATACAACTTGAGCTTATACTTGCCTCACGGACAGACGAACTCCACACGTAGATTGGCTCAGTCCACCGGGATCACACACGCACAAACGGGCTCCTCTTCCTCCCACAAGCAGAGAAACAGTGAAGGAGAGAGAGAGAAGAGAGCTGTCGAGAGAGAGAGACGAAACTGAGAGCTGAGAGCTGAGAGAGAAAACGATCGAGAGAGAAGTGAGGGTGGTTGGGATATTTAAAGTCAAATGAGGCCCAAATTTGCGAATAAGTCCAAGTAGCTTATACAAATAACAGTTTGAGTCAAATGACGGTCCAACGAGAACAAACGAACTCATTCGGATCCAAGACAGTTACGACAATTGACAAGCTCAACGAAATACACGCGCTGACGTCAAAATGACGCAAAACTGACAAGGTCAATCAAAAGTCAAAATTACGAAAAAGGGCTCGATCTACTTAGACCAAGTCAAACTCAACCCAAACGATCGCTCTACAACTCAAAGCCAAAAACAAACAAAATCAAAACACACTTAGCGATAAAAACACACAAATTACCCACTAATCCGGGTCAACTCGGGTCGGAGTGTTACATCCTCCCCCACTTGGACATCATTCCGTCCTCGGAATGAAAGCGTACCTGAGCAAACAGATAAGGATACTGACGCGCCATCTGATCTTCCAATTCCCACGTGGCTTCATCAGGTCCATGATGTTCCCAAAGTACCTTGACCCATCGAATAGTCCTCGTACGCAAGAGCTGTTCTCTGGTCCCAACAATACGGAGCGGACGCTCAACGTATGACGCATTAGGTTGCATCTGAATGTCATCGTATCGGATCACGTGCGTCGGGTCTCGAACATACTTGCGAAGCATAGACACATGAAAAACGTCATGTACTCCAGAAAACTCCACGGGTAGAATCAGTCTGTACGCTAGATCACCAATCCGGCTCTTGATCTCAAATGGACCCACATACCTTGGCGCTAACTTACCCTTCTGACCGAATCGTACTGTACCTTTCATCGGTGAGACCTTCAAGAATACCCAATCACCAACTTGAAATGTCAAGGTTCTTCTCCTCGTATCTGCATAACTCTTCTGTCTCGATCGGGCAATCTTCAAATTGTCAATGACCTTCTGAACTTTCTCTGTAGTCTCAGCAATGATCGTCGGTCCGTGGAAACTCCTTGTTCCAACTTCTTCCCAGCAAACAGGGCTTCTACATTTCCGTCCATACAAAGCTTCATAGGGTGCCATTCCAATACTCTCGTGGAAGCTATTATTATACGCGAACTCGCACAACGAGAGATGTAAATCCCATTCTTTCTCGAAATTCAGCACACTGGCTCGTAACATGTCCTCGAGCGTCTGAATAGTTCGTTCCGACTGTCCATCAGTCTGCGGGTGATACGCCGTACTGAAGCTCAACTTCGTTCCCATGGCTTCCTGAAATGCTCTCCAAAACGAAGAAACAAAGCGGCTATCTCGATCTGACACAATCGATACAGGCGTACCATGTAGTCTAACGATCTCGTCAACGAACTTCTTCGCCATCTCGGAAAATGTCATGCCTTTCTTGAATGGAAGAAAATGGGCTGTCTTCGTCAATCTGTCCACGATCACCCAAATGGCACTGTTCTTCTTGCTCGTCAGAGGTAGTCCTGAAACAAAGTCCATCGAAATGTGCTCCCATTTCCACTGGGGAATGTGCAATGGATGTAAGGAACCTGGAGGTCTCTGATGGTCAGCTTTCACCTTTTGGCAAGTCAAACATCTGGCAACAAACCCAGCAATTTCTCTCTTCATGTTGTTCCACCAGAATCTGTCCTTGAGAGCTCGGTACATCTTCGTACTTCCAGGATGCATAGAATAACGTGCATGGTGTGCTTCTGTCATCAAACTCTCCTTTAAAGCATCTACTGCTGGCACACATAGCCTGTTCCTGAAATACAAAACATCACTCTCCAATCGGAAGTCTGGTCGATCTGCAATGCTATCCCGAATTCGCTTCAACATCGCATCTTCAAACTGCTGGTCCTTAATCCGCTGAATGATGTCGGGCTGAAAGCTCACTGTACTGGCAAGTGTCAAACAATTCTCCACCAATTGTAGTTCCACTGGCTGTGCATGCCTCACAAAATAAAGGCTGTCCAAAGCCTGAAGAATCTCCGATTTCCTACTCAAGGCATCTGCAACAACATTGCCTTTCCCTGGATGGTACTTGATGGGGAAATCAAAATCCTTGATCAACTCAAGCCACCTTCGCTGTCTCATATTCAACTCGGACTGCGTGAAGAGGTACTGTAGACTATGATGATCTGAATGCACTTCAAATGTCACGCCATACAAATAGTGTCTCCACATCTTCAACGCAAAAACGATGGCTGCCAACTCTAAATCGTGCGTAGCATAGTTCTTCTCGTGCTCCCGAAGTTGTCTCGAGCCATAGGCAATCACTTTGCCATGTTGCATCAAAACACATCCCAAACCGACTCGAGAAGCATCCGAGTAGATCATGAATCCCTCATGCCCATCTGGTAACGTCAAGACTGGAGCCGAAGTAAGCTTCTCCTTCAACATCCGGAAATGGTGCTCACACTCCTCCGTCCAAAGAAAAGGAACATTCTTCCTGGTCAATCGAGTCAATGGGGCTGAAATCTTGGCAAAATCTTGAATAAAGCGACGATAATATCCAGCTAATCCCAGAAAACTCCGTATCTCCGTCACAGTCTTTGGGCTGGGCCAATTCATTACTGCTTCAACTTTCATCTGATCCACTGCCAACCCATCTCGTGAAATGGTATGACCAAGAAAAGCTACCTGCTCGAGCCAAAAATCACACTTCGACAACTTGGCATATAACCGATGCTCTTTCAACAACTGCAAGGCTCGACGTAGATGTTCCTCATGCTCCTCTGGGGTCTTCGAATACACCAAAATATCATCAATAAAGACCACCACAAATCGATCCAGAAAAGGAGCGAAAATCCTGTTCATCAAAGCCATAAAGGCAGCAGGTGCATTGGTTAATCCAAATGGCATCACGAGGAACTCAAAATGTCCATACCGTGTCCTGAAAGCAGTCTTCGAAATATCTTCTTCCTTCACCCGAAGTTGATGATACCCCGATCTTAGATCAATCTTGGAAAAGTAGGCAGCACCTTGGAGTTGGTCAAACAACTCATCAACACGCGGCAAAGGGTATTTGTTCTTGATCGTGACGTTGTTCAACCGCCGGTAATCGATGCACATCCGTAAGGTACCGTCCTTCTTCTTCACAAACAGCACTGGAGCTCCCCACGGCGACACACTCGGCCGTACGAATCCTTTCTCCAGCAAATCTTGCAACTGCGCCTTCAATTCGAGCAACTCGGCAGGGGCCATACGGTAAGGAGCTAAACTAATGGGTGCTGTACCGGGCACTAGATCGATCGCGAACTCTACATCTCGGACAGGGGGTAACTCGGGTACTTCCTCCGGAAATACATCCGGGAACTCACGTACTACCGAAATATCGCTCAACTGTTTCACCTCCTTCTTCTCCGAGACAAACGCAAGAAATCCTGCACAACCTCTGCGTATCAAACGATCCGCCTTGCATGCGGAGATGACACGCCTCGAGCATCTCTCCTGATTGCCCTCGAAACGAAACCCCTTCGCAAAATCGAAGTAAATCGTCCTGTTGTAACAGTTAACACAGGCACGATACCGCGCTAGCCAGTTCATTCCAAGGATCACATCAAAATCCAACATGGACAACAAAATCAAATCAACTGGCAGCTGGCGACCTTCAATCACCACGGCGCACTGAGGGTAGTATACACTACACTCCACTCGCTTGCCCACAGGAGTGGACACTACTAACACATAGGGTAGCGGCTGAGGGGGTTGCGGTAACTGTTCCGCAAAACGAGGGGCAACATACGAACGCGTAGATCCCGAATCAAATAGGGTATGTGCTTCAACTCGGGCAATGAGAACTTTACCTTCCACCACTTTTGCATCTTCTGCATGATCATGAGAGGCTGCATATACACGAGCAGTCTGGCGCTGGGGCTTCTGGCTTTGGCGAGACGGATGGGGGCTATTCGAAGCTGCTGAACTGAGGGACTTGGATGACCCCATAGATCTAGATGACTGAAGAGGCCTAGCTGTCGGGCACTGAGCTATCTTATGCTCCCTCGATCCACAACTTAAACAAGCTCCAGACTTCTTCCAACATTTCTCCGTCGGATGTCCCAATCCACAAAACTCGCATCTGCTCCCAGAGAAACTCGAAGTGCCTTGCTTCCCTTTCCATTTCTTCTGACTCTGACTCTGTCCTCTGGAACTCACAGGTGCACTCCTCTTAAAATCCATAGCTCTCTCTGCGAAGTGGTTGGCTTCCGCAGCGTGTGCTCTGTCGACCGCATCATCGAAAGTAGCTGGTCTCTGAAAGGCAGTCACAAAATTCGCATAGCGAGGATGCAGACCAGAAATAAAACGATTCACCTTCTTCTCCTCGGTATTGATCATGTCCTCAGCAAAATGGGACAACTGGGTAAAGCGGTGAATATACTCCGAGACGGTCAGTTGCTGCTGCTGTAAGGCCAGAAACTCAACCTCCTTCACTCGTCGAACATGGGCAGGAATGAACTTCCTTCTGAACTGCTTCTGGAACGTCTCCCACACTGTTTCACTCGGCATGGTCAGATAGGCTGCACTAACACTCTTCCACCAGGTCTTTGCTACCTCTCGAAACATCGAGGCCGTAAGCAGAACCTTCTGCCGGTCATCACAAACAATGGTCGAGAAGAGATCTCCGGTATGCTCGAGCCACTGATCAGCCTTCAATGCATCTTCGTTGCCGTAGAATTCTGTGGCTCCACGCTTTCTGAATTTGTCATACAGCGCATTTGGATCGCTCTCTCTAGGCGGAAAGACCACTTGCTGCTCTGCAGGTCGAACTGGCGTTTGACTCTGTCGGTCCACTAACGAAACAACCTGTGTCTGCAAGGAATGGATTGCCTGCAGCATAGTCAAGAAGCGCTCATCGAAATTCACTAGTGGCTGTGGAGCGGCTGACCCACTCTCGTTATCTCCCTGATCATTGTTGTTGTGTCCGGATCCCGATGCCATAGCCTGCAAAACACAAAAGTCAATCTGCTATCACACTCGGTACCTCACACAGACTCACAAGACAAGGAGACCACACACAACAGTCCAAAACTGGACTACGAAATCTCACCACGTCCTATATGCCTATATGCTGACAAACGAAGATAGAGACAATGCCCCGAGAGACAAAGCTCTGAGAGACAATGCTCTGATACCATACAATACGTATGTCACAACCCGAGCCCAGGGACCGGGGGGGGTCAGAGGAAGTCTAACCAAAGACACACGTACTCCCGTGCATGCACACCTAGACCCCGTCCAAGCATACACACACAAGGGATCAATCACACGTGCAAAAGACTGAACGCGGAAGCTGTACGTATCAAGGCATACCACAAATATACCAAAAGACATAGGAGAATACAAAACAATATACACTGATGATAAGAGCAAATACATGAACGTATGACAATAGAGCGGGCTTACACAATCCAAAAACCAAAATACAGGTATCACTTAAGGCCCACTTCACAAGTACAGAAAATCCCCTCAATAGACGCCAACACAAAGAATGGGGAGAACCAAAATAATGCAAATGCAAACCGTACTCTGGAGGATGGATCAAGTCCACTCCTCTAGGCCGGAGGGGGCCTCGCGAGCCTCTCCTGCAGTCGGGTCGACCGACGCAGGATCGGAAGAGGGATCTGAGCCTGCAACACACTAGACAAACACATAAGTACAACGACTTAGCAAAGTATAAGCCAACAAGAAGATAACACGAATTGTGTCTAATGCTGAATAATACTGAACAATAATCATAATGCAATAGCTATAGAAAGCATGTTCGTATACTAAACAATTTATGCAATGAATAAGCATGCTATCGGAATCACAAACAGATAACGGTCAAAGTGGCAACTACATTGGCCATTTTCTCCCTTACGAGAGCGGACGGAATGAGAACACCAGCGACCGGGCCAGGGCACGCATGGGTCTCTAGTTCCCGGGGTCCGGAGTCCCAGGACGGAAACACTCTGCAGAGGCAAACACATAAACTATACCAAAGTCAACCCCGTCGGGTATCCTAAGGCTGAGGCTCAGTAGTGCCAATACCAATCACAATCAAGCGGATGATGCACCTCGATCACTGATCACTTATCACTTATCACTTATTACTTATCACTTATCACTTATCATACTGAACGAACAATAGGAAGTGCATCACATAAACTGATACTGAATACAAATCATACGGATAACTGATACTGAATGCCAATACTGAATGCATAATACGGATACTGATACTGATACGAAATGCAATACAGAGACTGAAAGCAATCATACGGATAACTGATACTGAATGTACATAAACTGATGCTGATACTTAAACTGATGTAAGTACTCCAGTGGAGCAACGGTAAACATAATACACAAATAGAATGGTTCCGCCCGGGCTTCGCTCTGGGGTTGCTGCATTTCCCACAGAATCGAGAGGTCCAGCGCAGAACACATAAGAGGGCATAACCGAAATCAATATGCTGTACAAATCAGGATGCTTATACGAATCAAGGTCAATTACAAGCCAATCCTACACTAATTATCCAGTGCTTCTAACCGTGCATGTTGATGTAGTTTTAAGTTGTTCGATGCACCATTGTCTAGTGTTGCAGTGTCTGGAGTGTGCACCGAAGTCCCTTAAACCAACACCCATGGGGAGGTGCTAAACAACTGGATAACAAGCATGAATGATTCACAGCCCTTGAGATCATTCATGTCATGTACACATTCCATTAGGCATGTCCAGGTTAGCTACATTCTAACATGAAAGTCCTACACGGTCTTTTACTTAAATCTAGTCCCTTTTCATTCAATTCTCAAGTCTCACGGTGTAGCCGTAGGTAACCTTACGGCTTAGCCGTGGCATCTTACGGCTTAGCCGTACTATGCACTGCGGCTGAGCTGAGGTTCCCCAGATATCCCTTTGGATTTACGGCTTAACCGCATTTTGCTCTACGGCTCAGCCGTATCCTGGTCCACGGCTTAGCCGTAAGCCAATGTACGGCGTAGATCAGGCTGGGCCGTAGAAGAATGGCAAATTGCCAACATCCAGTTATTTTCAGATAACAGACTGTATTGTTCTACGGTTCAGGTTACGGTTTGGTCTCGGCTTAGCCGTAAGCCATTTTACGGCTTAGCCGTAGCACATTTCACGGCTTAGCCGTGAGTGCACGGACTCATTTTCCTGAAATCATTACAGTCATTCAGAAACGGCACAAAACCACCGAAAACAGCAAAATACAGCAGAACTGACTGAAAGGGGCTGTTTAACACTGAGATACACACTGAAGAATCAAAACACAACAATCAAATCCATATCAATTGGTGTTTATACAACTTGAGCTTATACTTGCCTCACGGACAGACGAACTCCACACGTAGATTGGCTCAGTCCACCGGGATCACACACGCACAAACGGGCTCCTCTTCCTCCCACAAGCAGAGAAACAGTGAAGGAGAGAGAGAGAAGAGAGCTGTCGAGAGAGAGAGACGAAACTGAGAGCTGAGAGCTGAGAGAGAAAACGATCGAGAGAGAAGTGAGGGTGGTTGGGATATTTAAAGTCAAATGAGGCCCAAATTTGCGAATAAGTCCAAGTAGCTTATACAAATAACAGTTTGAGTCAAATGACGGTCCAACGAGAACAAACGAACTCATTCGGATCCAAGACAGTTACGACAATTGACAAGCTCAACGAAATACACGCGCTGACGTCAAAATGACGCAAAACTGACAAGGTCAATCAAAAGTCAAAATTACGAAAAAGGGCTCGATCTACTTAGACCAAGTCAAACTCAACCCAAACGATCGCTCTACAACTCAAAGCCAAAAACAAACAAAATCAAAACACACTTAGCGATAAAAACACACAAATTACCCACTAATCCGGGTCAACTCGGGTCGGAGTGTTACATCCCCCTAGTCCCATTTCCAAATGGGACCACAAGTAGGCCCCATAAAAAGTTCTCATGGCAGTTGTATGAGAACAGTTCTCATAGGTTCAAAGCCATATATATATGTGTGTGTGTAAAGGACATATGCATAATAGTTTTGTCTACATACACGCATACACACATATATACACTCAATGTCCAAGGATTTTATTCAAATCAAAGGATTGTTCACGCTAATCTCCTCACTGGAATAGCTTATTGACTATTCGAGAACCCTAGAGAACTTGAACAAAATTAGATTGGGGTGGAGGTGTGAAAATTTTCACATGAGAATGAATTCATTTGCACACTGAATGTTTTTATATAAAAAGCGATAAATTTACACATAAACTTCGGGTTAGAAACATTCACTTGTAATTTTATTGCTCAGAGTTTACCTAATTATCGAAGAGATATTGCCACTAATTATGTTATTCGAGGGTTTCAACCTTAGAATTATATCCATAACCACGAATTATAGAAATTGCAGAGGTTAAATCAAGAGGACACATGAAACTCCGTCTGATTCGAGACAAACACGTCTAGGACATTTTCTTTAAACAAAGATTAGTATCCCACAAAGAGGGAAATGTATGGAATGCCTTGCCTCACGTTATGAAGGCTCCCTCTCATGCTGCTTTACTTAATTGTTGGAGCTTCTTGAACCAATAACCCTTTCAAAGATGCAATTTAAAGCCTCTTGAAAACCAAAATAAAAATAAGAATCTCAGGTTTCTTCACTATGGTGCTCTTAATGGGTGGAGCTTCTTGAACTGACAATCCTTTCAAAGATGCAATTTGTAGCCTCTTATTTGGTTGTGTAGAATTCAAATATGGGCAGTCACATTCCTTCATTCAAAGGTTGTTCTACCTCATTCAAGGCCTATTTCTTTCACCAAATGGTTTCCTTACCTCACCTGAGGTCTACTTCCCTCATGAGAGGGCTAGGGTCAACCCCTTAAGTGGATACCCAAAAAAAAAAAAAAAAAAAAAACTACAAGCCCCTCAAGTTGTGCACATTTGCATAATGGCCGATTGTTATGGGACGTGTTCAAGTGGGCTCCTAAATGGATTTTGTATGTTTAAATCTCATATAAAACCAGCACATTGAACCAATTTGAAAACAACATTTCTATCCAATGCTCAAAATTAGTTAAACAAACTACTGAATAAATAAATAATGTTAGGAGATGAGCGTCCATTTTTTTTTTCTTTTTTCTTTTTTTATCTCGTCACTTGCCTTGCGAACAAGATTTTTCTTATTTTATGATAAATACCAACACATTCTTTCCATGAGGGGAGTGATGGCCTACCAACTACTCCAGAAATGGTTTGGTGTATCTGATTTGTTCATTGGGTGAATTACAACTGTTGCTATTTCATGTTCACTTGTCGTGTATTATGTAGAGAGTCTATTTACAGGAAACTACGACTGCATATTAAATACTTCGAAGTCTGAGAGAGAGGACTGAGGCTCATGAGTCATGACTTAACCAGAAATTGTGAGCTCCCTTCTTCTTTTCTCCATTACTAAAATTGAAAATTCCACATCTTTTCACTTTTATAGGTGCTCAATGTGAACTGTTGAATTTTCTCATGTTAACAATAAGCATCAAGATAAAAATTAAAAAAAAAGCCGCTTAATGTTTAGATAAATAAGGAGTTCAGTAAAATGAAGTAGATATCACATAAAGAGTGAAGTTGAAGAAAAGTGGGTGGAAGTTAAAGTAGACTACTTCACTTCACTTTATTTAAATGCTTGGTGTAAACTAAAATTTAAAATATTTTAATGTAAAATAAACTTTTATTGAAGGAAATTAAAGTAGTTAGGGTTGAAATCAAATATAAATATATATCGGACAAACAATAATACTTCATCTATTAGGGCAAACTCATCCAAACAGAACATGGTAGAAAATTTAAAATGTTAAAAACCATTTAACTTCACTTTACTCTATTTATTTTTTACCACCGTTTCTACTAATTTTAAAGAGTTCTTTCAAACTTAGGCGTTTTTCTGGGTGTGGCTTGTTTGTACTTTGCACATGTATTAGGTAAACGAAATTTGATGGGCAAAAAAACAGGGGATACACCCTACCATCATAAAGTACCGCATAGATTTCCGAACATGAGAAAGCCAGTGAAGTGAACCAAGAATGACATGGTCCTGCCCTTAAATTCTACAGAGAAATGAGTCACCCAACAGACTA
Source organism: Sextonia rubra (assembly GCA_037013555.1). Taxonomy (NCBI): domain Eukaryota; kingdom Viridiplantae; phylum Streptophyta; class Magnoliopsida; order Laurales; family Lauraceae; genus Sextonia; species Sextonia rubra. Next base: position 19,197,552 of record JASUAD010000011.1, read on the forward strand.
AAACAGAAGCCTTCCCTCACACTCCAAGCAGCTTCAAATGGCCCTTTCAGGTCTCTCTCTTCCAACTTTTCTATATCCTTGTCAACAATCTCTATTCCCTCTTCCCATCAATGTTCCTGCAGTTCCCTTTAAAGCCCCATCTCTGCTAAAACCCCTCCACCCCAGATCAAGACCCTCTAAGATGCTTCCTTCCAAGGCCCTTCCTGGCTCTGAATCAGCCCTCCAATCATACATTTCAGGAGCCCTTGAAATCATCCAAGCATCACCACCCACATGGAAATCCTCAATTCTCAACAATGTTCTCATCTTTCTTGTGGGTTCTCCAATCCTTGTTTCAGGGCTCTCGATTTCTGGGATTGCAGCAGCGTTCTTGCTGGGGACATTGACTTGGAGAGCTTTTGGGGCACCCGGTTTCTTGCTCGTTGCGGCGTATTTTGTTATTGTAGGTGAAATCCTCCTCTGGGTTTTCTAAATTTCTCTTGTTTTGGCCCCATTTGGATGTTTTTCTGCAATTGATTTATTAGAGACTCTAGTTACTTGTGATTGTGATTACCTGTAACTGAATTACATGTATGTGAACCAAGTGCCATCACTATTTAGGTTTGATTCCTACAAGGAAGAAACAAGATTTTGGTTAACATGGTTTTAGCAATTAACATACAGGGTACAGCTGTGACAAAGTTAAAGATGGCACAAAAGGAAGCTCTGGGAGTTGCTGAGAAAAGGAAAGGAAGAAGAGGCCCTAGTAGTGTTATTGGTTCTAGTGCAGCGGGGTGTGTTTGTGCCTTTTTATCAATATATGGGATAGGGGGAGGAAAATATTCGGCTCTTTGGAAACTTGGATTTGTTGCAAGCTTCTGTACGAAGCTGAGCGATACGGTTTCCAGCGAGATAGGGAAGGCGTATGGGAAGACAACGTAAGTCTTCTAATTTTGGTACTAAATTTCACATGCCAATTTTTTAGACAATTGATTTTTTCCCCCTTGATTAGTCAAATTGGAGGGTTGCATTTTCCAAGACAAATTAGTCACTGTATTCATCACATTTTATGTTTGGAAACACTGATCAAATGAATATGCAAGCCCTAATTGTTTTAGACTCAATAACAGGTATCTGGTTACAACATTTAAGATAGTTCCAAGAGGAACTGAAGGGGCTGTCAGTGTTGAGGGAACTGTTGCTGGATTTTTAGCTTCAGTACTTCTTGCCAGTGTTGCTTGTTTCTTGGGTGAGGTAAATTTGGTAGATCCTTTCCCATTCTCTACAATGATCTATTTTCGTCTTATCTGGATATAGGTACCTTTCTTCCAAACATTACTTAGAATGTGAATGGCAGAGATCAAGGGGTGAACGATAGACATGAAGATGTCTCATCTCTAGGAAAAACAAAAAAATGTGTCCCTGAGATTACAGAATCCACAAATTACTTCGATTGTCAGATGTAGCAAGCGGGATATGTACTAGCTAAGCAGTGGCAGAGCAAGAGGGGAAAGAAATTTCTCTTAGGGAGGAATTTGAGAAATAAAAATAATATATATATTTTTTGCAGACAACAAAATGATATAAAATTTTTGATAAAAATGAATTAGTTAACATAATATTAGAAACTGAAAAGCCGCATTGTGGGTTCCTCTCCAATGCACCATACACCCACATGAAGCATGTGGGAGATCAATTATTGAATTTGGGCTCTTATGAGAAGTCAATTGGTGGAGAAAGAAGAGAAAAAATTGAAACAATATAATTCAAATGGAAATGATAATTGGATAACTTTGATGAGTTATCTTTTGGATAAAACTAAATGACGCAATTATCCTTACGGATTTTGAGGTTCTATTGTTCACAAAGAGGGGAAAAATTGCTGAGGAGCAAACAAGAAGAAATAACAAAGTTGAGGAGGGGCAAAGAGAATAAGATAAAAAAGACATGGAAACTTTCAGAATCTTTTTCTCCTATACTAAAGGAAACCGAAAATTTGAGGACCCTATGGGGCTTTGCCACCATAGCCAAGGTTGGGTGACCTGTCACTAGGCCACTCAACCCGATCAGCATCAAAAGCTTTTGTAATGTTATCAAGGATTACAACTTGACCAAATCCAAGTTGAGTCTGGCTACGTCTTGACCAAGTCGGGTCCCACTTGGACCTGATTACATGAATTGATCCGTATTAGCATTTACATTTGCGAGTGGTTCTCATCTTTTTCTCGAAGAATCTCAATTTGGGTTCCTATCCAGAAATAACAACAATTCTCACGTGCATCAGACACTGCATGTTGTTCATTTCATGTTTTACTTTTATGAACGCGATATGGGGTTATTTATGAAAAGATTAATTGATGGTTTTGCAGTGGCTAAAAGTTATTGGCTAAAGTTGTCGTCGATGTCACCATATGCAGGTTGGTTGATTCAGAGAAATTCAATTCATTTTAAAGCCACAAGTATTGACTTGGATTTGTAGATGTTTGTCACGATCCAAATTTCGGGGCCCTGTCGGAATCGGAGTAATAACACATTGGCATACAATTTATACACATAAATCAAATGAACACATAAGGCATAAGCATCATTTATTAAAAATGCCTTTCATATAAGTCAACCATTTAAATAACCAACTAACAGAGTTTCCAGTGTTTTAAAAATTTCCAAAATAAAATCCATCAAATAATAATAAAATGTCCAATACTAAAGATCCCTCTAAACTACTAAATATGGATGTAACGCTCTCCTCAGCCACGCATGCCAAACACTACGGGTTGATCTTCGTCATTCTCCGGTCCAACCGCAACTCTGTTACCTGAAGGGGGTAACCCAGCATCAATGTAAATTGGTGAATGAATTCCCACTCTAACACACATCCACAGTTAATATAATAACATCATTAGAACAATTAAATAATAAACAAAATAATTTAATCAATGAATAAAAATTCATGCCATGACACTTCTCTGAACTACATCCTCACACCAAGCCCACATCATTGTGCCATATTAATATATCACAGCTATCGAGATGCCACACTGCATCACCTCATCCAGTGTCCCATAGGACCCACTGCTTTAGGACCTCAGTGTCCTATCATTCATATTCATGGACAGCATACACAAATCTCAAGTCGAACCCAATGGTCCAAAATCTCACAACCATAACAGATTATACCATGCTTGTAGTTCAGATCATATTTCTATTCCAAATCAGATCATACACAACAGAAACTTATAAAAGAAGAATATTTTCTTATTTATTATTTAATACATGCCCGACCCCGTAGACTAGTATCATTGAATTGTTACCCTCCACTTACCAATAAAAAGTGTCTATGTATGACTGGCCCTCCCCTTTTATCACATTCCACATATTTCCGGAATTCTATAACACAAGCTTAATCAAAGTAACATTTGTTTATCATTAGACATCTTTAATAGAAGGCCTTTTCCCAAAGTTAAATTAAATAAAAATAGGGAAGGACTCCTATGTAATTAGGTTAACAGCAGGGTGTTTTTTTTATAAACTTCCAATAGGAAATCCACACAATAGATATATATTAAGAGCAGTGGTTCTCATCAGAACCAGTGTTGGTGAAATCCTCCTCACGCCATGTCTTATTTAGATCATCAAATGTTGGGACCCAATGGTCCAAACCAATTGAGACCACCATTCCCATGTTCGCCCAAGGGTCCACTACCAGATCTATGGATCAGATCTGGCATCAGGTGGGTCATGTGGGCCCATAACTTATGTCGATAGAGAGAGGTTTTTTACGAACAAAAATTTGAGAATCCCTTTTCTGTCTTGAATCTCATCAATACCATCCCTCTTTGTTGCTTAAATCATTATTCAAGAGTATACAATCCCAAGGAAATCATTATCTTCTTGTTTCAGATCAATTTATTATGTCTTCACTCACCATCTTGCCTAAACAGAGGTCGTCTGATGCTATTCTACCGTGTCAGGCTCCCTGAAACCCCAATCTTGCAAACTCAACTGAGTTGCTTCCCCACTGGACATGGCTACTGAAGTCGACCCAAGGTGCTCTTTCAGATCATCGGATCTAATTGACTACCATGCGATCCTTGTGGGGCCCACAGTCCAAATATAAACAACTCACAGGAAGACTTGGTTCCTGGCTCATTCTTGGCATCGGGCTTGCTAGTTCATGTACAAATCACATCCAATCTTAAGGGATAGATATAGGAAAATCACTCACCTCTTGTAAACTTTTGTGATGTTGGCTATCTGAGGTCGAGAGCAAGACATCCACCGTTGCCTGATTGCTTGTCTCCTTCTTCTTATTAGTTTCTTTCCTTCTTTCTACTCTGAGTGCTCTTCTTAGGGTTCCCTCTCTCTCAGATTTCCCCTAAGATTTTAGAAAAAGTAAGGTGAGATGAATAAGAGACTCTCCATATATATATATGTAGCCCATCCCCCTCCTTTCCTAGTGGAGGTCACGTACAAGACTCCTTTCCTTCATGAGTCCTATACAACCAGATTTCCTTTCCTTTCAAAGTCCCTTTTCTTTTGGAAAGGAAGTGTCGAACAATGCTGGAATCCTTTCTATCTCTAGACTATCATATTTTACTAGGATATTTCCTCAAGAGATCTTAGTCTAATTAAACATATGACCCACCAATCTCAATCATCTAAATTAGGACTCAAAGATAGGTCTTTATATGTTGCATGGCTTTTATGGTAGGGTATGATGAACAATGTGTTTTTCTAGTTAAACTAATTGTTTCCATGCAATTGCAAGACCAACTTTTTAATGTCACAAAACATTCACATGGGGTCTCATGTTGGAGGTGCCACAAAAATGTCATTCTGTTTAGTTCATAATAGTTGTTTGAGTGATCCTCATTAAGTGTGGAGCATTGGTTGTGTCTTATCCATCTTGAGAAATTTTATTTGTTGGCAGGACAAATATTAGGGGTATAGTATGAATATATTAATTTAGAGAAAGATGGCTGGAACTATTATATAATTTCTTTGAACAAAAGAAATGTTTTGCCCGAAGCTCATTGATAAATCTTTGTCTACCCTGTAATGACAAGACTAGGGCTTTTATTCAGACTTGGGGTGGCAAAATTTGACTTGACCCGCAAAAAATCAATCGAGTTTGACTGGCCCACTTAACTTGTCTAAGCTGCATACCTAGAAAGGCCATGAATCGATCGGTTTTAGTGTTTATGTTAAATCAAAGTTGAGTCTGACTCGGCCTTGACCAAGTCGGGTCCCACTTGGACTTGATTACCTGAGACTTGAAATGAGACTTGGGTGATTCATGCCCTTTCTAAGTACGTAAGTTACAAAGGTCAAGTGGGCAAACCATAATTAGACTGATTTTATTGTGGGTCTGGTCGCATTTTGTCACCCCTAGCCAAAAAATTATCAATGAGCTTTTGTAGAACATTTCCTTTGTTCAAACAACTTTTATAGTAGATCCTATCATCTTTCCCTAAATGAAGATATTCATATAGTGTTCATATACCCCTAATATGTGTCTTGCCCAATAATAAAAATCCTCAAGATGGATAAGATGACCAATGCTCCACACTTAACGAAGATCAAGGATCAAAATAACGGTTGCGGCGGGTGTAGTGGCTAGTGGCCAAAACGCTACGTAGCTAATGGTACGTAGTGGCATAGTGAATTTTTGAAGTGGTCAATAGAATTCAAATATTGTACAACAGCCAGTCTTGTGTTCTTTTAGTGATTTGGAGCTATATAAGGGTACATGCAACTTTAGGAAAGATTACTGGGGAGACGAAATGAGAAAAAATAATGTTTTTTATTAAAACTAATTGGCCCTACTAAGTTCTATCCGTAGCGTAGCTATTTTCAAAATAGTGTAGCAGCCACTATTTTGAACCTCAACGAAGATCACTCAAACAGCTATTATGAACTAAACAGAATGACATTTTAGTGGCACCTCCAACATGAGACCCCATGTGAATGTTTTGTGACATTAAAAGTTGCCCTTGCATGCATTGAAACAATTAGTTTAACTAGAAAAAACACATTGTTCATCATACCCTACTATAAAAGCCATGCATCATCTACAAAGCCAAGTCAATACTTTTAACTATAAAATGAATTCTATTTCTATGAATAAACCAACCTGCATATGGTGACGTCGATGGGTGTTTTAACCAATAACCTTGAACCACTGCAAAACCATCAATTAATCTTTTCATAAAGAATCCCACATGGTGTTCGTAAAAGTAAAACAGGAAATGAACAACATACAATGTATGAGGCTAGTTAGAGGTGTTGGTATTTCTAGACGGAAATCCAAATTGAGATTCTTCTAATCTATTTTTCCGACCTCAATTGATGTCCTCTTCAGCCCACCCCTTCCCCTTAGTTGGCCGTCAACTTGCATAACCAAATTTTTTCTTGCTGGCAGTTACTTGCCTGTGTTAGACATGCCCAAATCATCTCAAAAGATTTCTCTAATTTTATCTCTATATTGATGCTACCCTTAAATATTCTCAAAATCACTCATTCTAATTTTATCCTTCCTTGTTTTACCACACATCAACATTCTCATCTTTGTTATCTCCTTTCTGTGCATATGTTGCTTTTTTGTTGGCCCACAATTTGCTCCATAGGTCAAAGCCGGTCTAATCACTGTCTTGTAAAATTTTCCCTTTAATCTTGTTGGCATTCGTCGGTCACAAAGAACTTCAAAAGCAAATCTCTACTTCAACCATCCTGCTTTTATCCTATGTTCGACATCTTCATCCTATTGATTCCTGATAAGTGATAGCACCTAAATAAATAAATAAATAACCTCAAAGATTGATTGAGTCTCAAAATACAGTCAAATCATGAAACTTGTATTCAAATCAAAAGATTCCGCAACACTCATAGAAGTGGAGCATTTGTATAGTTTTTCATTATTTTTTGGATTGTTTTAGGACTCATGAAGAAACCAGGTGCAACACGGCCAAGTCGGACTCACTCAACCCAATTCGAAGGGGACTAAGTCGGGTCTCAAGGCTAGGTTTTAATCCTTTTATGTTATAGTTGTAGGAATCACAGAAGGGAATAAAAGCGGCATGAACATGATACTACATTCTACTATCAAAGACAAATGCCTTTGCTGTCTTTATTCCACAATGCTATCTTTTTTGACATTCTGCTTCACATTTCTATGGAATAATATATATATATATATATGTGGAAAGTCCTCTCCGACACACTTTCTTGTGAGAGGCAATAGTGCAAACCCCCTTGTTTCTAGCATGTGGGACCTTTTATCAATTATTATCAATCCTACCATCCAATGGTAAAGTGGCACAAGCTCAAATTTAACGCTCATCCAATTGTTACTCACTGTTGGATTGAAATCCTTATAAAAAATGTGTTAGGATGATCTAATGGACTTGAAATTTTGGTCACATGCAAGTCACACTACGATCTTTTGAACCACACCCCCCCCACCCCCCCCCCCCCCCCCAGCCGCCCGGCTCTTTCCCTGTCCTATGAAATTATGTCTCCAGGTAGGCCTGATGTAGTACAGACCAGGCCCTCAACTAGGCCACACATTGACACAAAGGTCAACCTAGCCCATTGGGTTCAATCGATAGGCCCAATTAACTGAGAGCTTTTCTGACAACTTCTTTTTTTGTCCTATTTCTTTTTTAGTTAGGATTAGATAAATTTCTATTTTATTGAGAAAGTCTTAGTTGCTAAGAAACAAGTCTAATACTGCTCTGTATATCGTTGAGTCCCTATTGTAGTTGCTTATGCTTATTCCAATTAATGAAAATGATTCTGTGTTTTCTTCAATTATGCTGTGTTTTCTAATTTTTATTGTGCCTTAGGGCTGAAATCCATCTTTGGATTCGATCAATCTCTCAGGAGATTGGTCTATTCTACCGATCAAGGATACGGGGCTATGCCAGGGCCCCACAAAGGAATGCACCAATTCATGGGGAAGGTGGGGATCAAAAGATTTCTATGAGATGTGTGTGAAAATTTCAAGCTCAATCATCCTGACCCCTTGATCTAGAAAGCAACATTTTTTTTAAGATTTTAATCCAACAGTAAGTAACCTTTGAATGACTGTCAAACTTGGCTTTCTATTGAGAATCCATGTACACCAATGGATGAGTGTCAAAGTTGGCCTTCTGTCGAGAATCCATGTGCACTAATATGGATCTGATCTCCTCTTCTTTTCCTTGTCAGTTCTGAAAATCCTAGCGAAGGCATTTGATCCTTTATGTTCAGTATGCATATCAACCTGTATCTGAGTCATAGATAGGTGGCTTGCAGTTTGTCTAATTCATATTCAAATCAAGTTCACAGTTCACAATTCAGTATGTTATAGTATGCTAATTTGTTGGGGTTGGGCTCATTTAGCTCATGTTCCAAATTATATCCATCTTTGGTCCAATTCAGCTAATTTATAGTTATGTATAGTAAATGCTACATGTCCTTGTTAAAGCCTATACGTTTTTTTTAGTCAGTAACAATAACTTCCATTAAAAATAGAAGAAATACAAAGAACCCAGACCACAGAGCGGGCCTAAAGGCATAAAAGCATTATACCTACACCAAGAAAACAAAGTGAGCCACAGCAAGACAACAACACAACAGAACAACTAGGAAAAAGTAACAAAACCTCCGCTCAAATCGTTGAAACCATTAGCTGACCTCCCCACATGACGGAATTCCACAAAGACTGATGAAGACAGCTCCTTAATCTCATTAAAATAAACTGCAACTGGGAGGGTGGCAACGCAGGGGAGCACACCCAAGAAATGGCATTTAAAGAGCCACTCTCCACTACAAGATTGTTAGGAAAGTGGTGAACAAAAAGCTGGAGAGCTTCGAAGATAGCCCAAACTTCCACTTTCTTAGAATCCATTCACCCTACAGACTTAAAAGAAGAGGGCTAACACAGTCCCTTCATTATTACGAAGCACCCCACAAATCCCCACAGGCCTGGCTTGCCTTTTGCCGCACCATCAACTTTAAACTTCAACATACGTGGACTAGTAGCCCTAGAAAGCTTTTCTCACTTTAGAAATCCCACCTAAAGTTGAGGCCTCCCAATTGAATCAGGCCCCATCCACCATCACATTGTCAAATTCCATCCAACAAGAAACTCACTTGGCTATACGCAAATGCACCAAGTGAGTAATGTCATCCGGCGCCATGGGAACTCCCCTATACAACCTTTCATTTCCTTCCTTCCAATCTGACCAAAGAATAGAAAATGGTATGAGTCTCTACAAGATTGCCCCACAACCAATAAGAGGACAGAACCTCCTAACCTCAAATGAACCCGCAAATGACCTAGGGAACACCAAAAGGCGCCACTCTTAATGAGAAAATGGCTCCACACCCGATAAGAGAAGCTGCAATGGAGTAAATGACACACTGATTCCCTACGCTCTCCAAAAAGAGGATAAAATCTGAGATGTTATCTGACAAAATGCCTCACCTCGCGGAAGCCACCGTAGTCACCTTCCCAAAAGCTGCGAGCCAACAGAAGGCCTCCACCCTAGGAGGAGCCAAACCTTGCCATTCAACGGAACTGGAAGGTCTAACACCGAACTCCACTCCCAAGCATCCAGCAAAGGACTTAGAAGAGAAAACTCCTGAAGGACATGGCTTCCATATTTGCTGATCTTGGTCTGCTTTAATATATTGACATTAGAAAGGAGATCAACAAAGACTGATAATCTGTCTCCACGCAAACCTCTTCTAAAGGGCACCACCCAAGGCACAAAAACTCCTCACCTGTGTAACTATCATGGACCAAAACCTCCTTGTTGATACCACCCTAAACAACCTAAGAAATAGCAAGTACAACTGTCCCCTCTCATAAAATTACTCATGAACTCTTTTGATAAGTTCTCTTGAAACTAAATCTATATTCCAGATGGCATTTTAGATATTCATTCAACTTGAAGAAAAATACAGCTATGAGAAGTCCCAAACCAAATAAAATAGTTCAACCTGATTTGTTAGCTGGACCTAGTTGACATCAAACTGTTGAGTGAATTGAACTTTGAATTATTCGAACTAACTAGTTCATACTACGAACTCATTTACTATCCTCAGATTTACCATAGTGATCAATTGATTTGGTTATTAATAATAAAGATTTGAGATAATGTAAGCCAAAGACATTTTCTTGCAGTGTTCTTTAGACATTGCCACAATACTGATCCATTTGCTGCCATGACTTCTGTAGGTTGTTGTACCAGAAGCTATTGTCTGTGTCATAGCGTCTCAGATTGCAAACATTGGCGAGAGCATAATTGGTGCTGCACTTCAAGATAAGGAAGGCTTTCGATGGGTAGGCAAACCATACCAAGAACTAAATACTTTAAACAGTAGGGATCCTTCTATCTGAATGCCTGCAGACATTACAGTGGGCAATCCATTAGGATACTGGAAACAGCCAAGTGTGCCTGGCTCACAAGGTCCACTCACTTGGTTGGAGGCACACATATACTGAATGTGGATTTTTTCCTTAAGTTCTTTTAGCCATCTGTTAATGACCTTTACCCACAGAATGTTTGGGATGAAATCACTACTAGATTTGGATGTGGATCTCCTCTGCGCTCTTAAGCTAACAAAAGCATGCTGAACGGCCCCAATTATGACGTTGTAGTGTAGCTTTAGATCTTATTTCCTCTTTGTAAGTTCGTCACTTTCCCCATTCTAGTTAGTGTTGTAAATTAACTTGTAAAGGAACCACGAGCGCACGCACACACACACAGGTTCATTGAGTTAAGCTGATTTGAAAAAAGCAACTTGGTCCTGATGAAGTTGTGTAAATATCAATGTTTTAAATCATCATTATCGTTGTTGTTGTTGTTTTCTTGAGGTTTTGGAACATATTACATAATGGTGCCACTTTTTTTATCATAGTGGGCCATTGGGGCCACTTGATGAATGTTGTGTTTGCCATTTCTGTGTATCAGAGATTGCCATGAGTGTATATGAATATTCTGGAGGTTTTATTATCTATCCATGCTCATGGTGAGCCTTGTACAAAAACAGAGAATCAACTGCATCAGCATTTCATGGATCAATTGGAGTTGGAGACAACCAAAACTAGAGAGAGAGAGAGAGAGAGAGAGAGAAGTTGAATCGCTAATTCATTATTTTCACATAAATGGTTGATTCTTTTTGTCTTTTAACAGAGCCTATGATGGACACCCTGACTATATTTCTCCTGTTTCGCAGCTCAACAATGATGCAGTTAACGTAATCAACATTTCCATTGGCACCATTTTGGCTGTTTTGATGCAACAAATAATGCTGCTAAGATGGCTTTCCTAAAACCTTTTCATCCATTATTGTCGCCGTTTTCGTCTTTCACGAAGCTTATTTTCTTGGAAATTCTCGCTGGCCTTGTACATCATCGTTTATGGACGCTAACTAAAATTTCTTATGGTTGATAAAGAAACTCATTGGCATCCAATCAATATGATGAGTTCAGGTATTTGTAAATGTTGTCATCAGGAGCGAGCACTGAAGCTGTGGTACCAGTCAAGTTCTTACTCTGATTTCCTTGCCAAAATCTTCATTTACTCTGCTGGAGATGGGAAGCAAATTCAAGGGATAACTGCATTTTCTTATCCTTTTTATTACTTAAGCAATGGCTGCATAAATTTTTCCATGCAAGTGAATTTATATTTATAATTTTTAGTTCTGTTAATATCTGCAAAACTGTGGTGTAATCTGGTTTAATACGACTATCTTTGGAATTTTCAGTACATGGGCCCTGAATTATTACTGTGGAACCAGTTTGTATCCCCAACTATATTAAGTGCTTTAGTTGATGTCAACAAAGTTGTCCAAGTTGTGGGTCTTTATCATCATACGCTGTTGTCATCTATCCATCAAGGCTGGCTTAAAGGACATATATAATGTGTTTTTGATGTGTAAGAACTTAAGATCCATGTTAGTATTAATGAAGCATAGTTTTTTTTTTTAAACGTTATAATTGCTGAATCCCAGTTTCATTTGCACGAATGTCGGCTCCTGTTTGGTCGATAGACGTCTAAACAATCAAATGGGAAAGAGAATAGGGACCTGTGCTGATAATGATCCGTCAACCAAGTGATCATTAGAAACTGATCCAACTGTTATTTGCAGATGGGTTGAATCTTGAGAAACTGTTTTAACATGTTTAATGATCGGAAATTTGGGATTATTAAAGACCATCTTTAGTCCAGTAATTCATATGATTCTCTTTCTTTCGCTCTCCCGTTGTTGGCAAATGGACCACACAACCCACACCCTAGAAAATGGCTCTCTAAATCATTGACATGTATGGTCCTTGTGTGCAGACATGTTCTCAAAACAGGATAGTAATTTAGTTGTGATGGATAAGAGAGGATTGTGATATAAACTACAAAACATGATCGCGTTTGGTATTAGACTTAGCAATGATTGAATGGCTCAGATCTTGCAATCCAAATACTTTCTATAATCAACAGTTTGAAAAGTGACCTAGGGTATCCATCGCTAGGTAACCTTTGGACCTTTGGCCTCCGGCCAGGGGTTTATCCAACGAGCAACGACAATTCCCTATGGGTTACACATGGGGCTGCACACATAGAAACGATGGATGTATCTATAGAAATTAGAAAACTACAAGTTCTCTGGTTTTAGCTGAGCATGCTGACTGTTTGCCTGCGCAGTTGAGTCTATTGCTTGTCTTAAAGCTCTGAGCTGTTGTGCGTGTAATTGGAGGGGTTTTATCGTTCAAAAGAAAATCATGGAGGGGTTTCTTTAAACACCAAAAAATACTTGGAAGACAGGAGTTTTCTCCATTTTGGGACACATTTTTTGTTGGTAAAAAATTATTTTTCCCACTTTATGTAGGATTTCCCTGTAGTTAATAGTGATCTTTAATCATAAAATACCAAATCAATGAATTACTCACGTGCACAGGCTTTGATCAGAGGTCAGAAATGTTCATGGAACTTCTGTTCATATTGCAGGGCTACTGAGCAAAACACGCAACATTTTCCAATATAAAATGACCTCTAGCTGACATGAGCATGGCCATTCCCCATTCAAACTTGTGAAGATCGCACCAACCAAGTTCAACACACGTTTTAGGACACCCTTCTAACTCGGAATTATTTTGACCTTCGCTGATGGCCTAAATTTCAGTTTGATTTGTTGACTGCAACCATTGAGAGCAAGGAAAATATTACTGCCATCTATTTTGGATAACTTCAATGAGACAGCTATGATCATTAAATTGTGAGCCACGTGCAATATTATGCGCAAAGGCTTTCGTTAATAGTGGAAATTAGTACTCAGGAAGCGGATCCCGAATATATGCAACAAGGCTTCTATAATTTATGAAATGTTATAAGATGTATTATCATATGTGGATGCCCACGTTGAGACCCACATCAAATAAAGGGATTACTAAGGGTTAGGGTTTTTTCCTATTAGGTTGCTTGAGGAGGAAGCAATCTTATTCTATAAATAAGATCCTCCTCCCCCCATTATATACACACACAGATATCATTAATAATAACCTCTCTCCCTCCTCTCTATTATTCTTTGATCTCTGGTTCTCCTTTAGATTTGTAACATGAAAGTCTTTCTTAACATAAGATCTACATGCATAGACAATGGCCTCACAACTTGGCTTGGGAGTGACTTGGGAACAATGCAAAACACAATTGCTGCTCCAGTGAGATTGTTATGCTACACCTATATAGGAAATTAACTTGTGATCCCAGAATTGTGGCATTATCAATTATAAAGTCTAAATCTAGTAGTGAGGAAAGATATCATAAGCTGTGTAATACACTAATATTACAAGAGCATGGCATCAAATACGGTCGAGGCTACAGTGAGCCTGAGCTGATGGGATATACATGCTTATAGCTTGTTCATCTTTGGGCAGAAAGCATTTAGCTGACCCAAATAGGCAAAGAAGAAGATGATGGCAATGATAATGATTGGTGGTTGGCCACAAAGGCTGATTATGCTTGAAGGCAAGACAATGGCATGATACTGCCTAATTGAAATAGAAGAAGAGGGGAAGACGGATGTGTAGATGCATTACATCAGTTTAATCATGGTATGCTTAACCATATAGCACTAAACCATTGGCATCTCATCATAACAATGGAGGTGAAGTTCTCCAAAAGGAACAGTAGTTGTACTTAATAAAGCAAAGTATACATTAAAGCCTTGACATCAAAGAACAGGAATGAATGACAGAATTATGAATAAAAAAACCCACAACACATGTATTGGGACTGGGAGGACCCAAAACTCACAGATTCAATCACATGTGCCTATGTCCCTAACCATCAGAGCTGCAGCTAGGGACAAAACCCTCAAATAATTAACAATCAGATAATAAGAGAAGAATTTACAGAAGAAAAAAAGAAAAACATACCATAGAAAAGAATGATCAGCAATCCTGTTTAGAGGAAGCAAAATTCAAAACAAAACCTGGATCTAGTAGTTCAACAGGGAGTACTTCACACGAAGAACAATCTTCCCCTTCTCAACCCCAAGCTTTGCCCCTGTGACCAACCAGTGGCCAGGCATATCTTGTGGCCCTCTTGACATCTCCGTCAAGTCAACAATTTTGGCCAGTTTGTTATCAGCTTTTTTATCATCTGAACTTGTCATTTCACCTGTAGAGGATGAAGATGGACTATTGGGTCTTTGTATATGGGGAATGTTAGAAGGGCTGTGATCCCATACCGATCTCCTCATGCTACATCCTGGCACCCTTGAAAAGAGAAGTTTGAGGTGTAGAACACTTTTTGAACCAAAATCCCAAACACCCAACTGAGCTCCTGTCACAATATGGACACCAGATAGGTCTCCAATGAATGTATCAGTGTTCTCTATGGGTGCTGTGCTAACATGAGAGAAGTTCTTCCACTTTATAGGTTCGAACCACCGGCTGTCTTGTTCCTCTGTACCTTGCCATTTGGGGGCCCCAATTGCTACGTGCAGGTCCCAATGGGGTTGAAGGATCTTAGGCAGACAAGCAAGGTGTTGCAAGTGGATTGCAAGTCGGTTCTGCTTGCTTCCGTCTAGGCAGAGCCTTAGCCCAGTGACAGGTTTACGACTGATCGATATCTGCAATGAAATAACAGAGATCATTAAGAGAGATTACATATCTAGCAGAACTGTGGATGTCCTGCTGAAGATATATTCCACTTCTACAACATGGAGGTTGAAACTTTTTACATGGATGGGGACTGGGCTTAGCTAGGATTTTTTTTGTTTTCTTTTTTGAGATAAAAATTAGATAAAAAATAAAAGAACGAACACTATTAACTAGCTGCCAAAGAATCTCTCACAAAGTTATGTTTCACCAAGTTAATGCCAGTACTGCTGAATTCAGATCATCGCCTTTACATAAAAAATGAACAGTGACAGGTTTTGGACATGCTTGTTTGTTGTTGCAATGGAAAATTATATGTGCTCCATAGTGGAACCAAATAGAAAAATGAAAGCATATCTTTATAGCCGATATAGTCTTAAGTTATAGGCATCCAGCCCAAGCAGAGATGAAGGCCATCTTAGTTGATGGTGCCAGACCTAACTCTGAGCTATGTTATTGGTTCTTGAAAACTCTCAATCATGTCCCTCCAAACTTGTGCTTTGTGAAGAAACTCAAAAGAGAACACCACAGGCCTCCTGGGAAATGATGATGATAATACTCATTTCAAAAAAAAGATATGACAAACAGGCCTAAATGTCTTAGAGACAGTTTAAAACTCATTTAGTCAACTAGGAAAATCCCTTCTTGTGTCTTTTAGAAATCATTTTTGACTTCTGGTCAACTCCTTGAGTAGTAAACTCAAAATAGCGGCCATACAATAGCGGCAAGGGCCGCTACGCTATTTGAGTATTAGCACCACTACCTAGCAGCTGGGTTATAAACCCCAGCCGATAACTTCAAAGGTCCCCTTTCTCTCTTTTTACTAATCTTCTTTCATTTTTACCGTAGTTCTTCTCCCAATTGGGTTTCTAACATCACTTTCTTCCAATTTAAAGCTAGAAGACACAAAAAAATAATAATAAGGGGACCACTACATCCGCTTATCTTAGTCACTTAAAAATAAAAAAAATAAAATAAAAACATATATTCTAAATTTTTACAATATTCTGAATTTTCTAAATATTTTTTTAGATTTTTTGACAATTTCTTTTGAATTGCACTGCTCCCTACTATGAAGCACCTGCTACGTACTTTGCCAACCATTGCTGCTATTTCGATCCTTGGTTATATCATTGATACAATGAACACCACAGCAGTGGGCACATTCAAATAATATACATGAGAGAGAGAGAGAGAGAGAGAGAGAGAGAGAGAGCAGTAA
The DNA here is from genome assembly GCA_037013555.1 of Sextonia rubra. Taxonomy (NCBI): domain Eukaryota; kingdom Viridiplantae; phylum Streptophyta; class Magnoliopsida; order Laurales; family Lauraceae; genus Sextonia; species Sextonia rubra. Next base: position 19,213,898 of record JASUAD010000011.1, read on the forward strand.
AAGTTACATTTAGAAAAGAGAAGGCCAAAAACATGGTATGAGGATTTTCCCTCAGATATTGATTCTTTTTGTCCTCTCTATTTTTAGTATTTTCTACATAATCACGACCAAGTCTTGTCTAGTGATCAAGACCACGTCAAGTCTTCAAGAGTCTCAACCCAGTGGACTTCTGAGTTGAGATTTCAGGCTTTTGAACCCAGCTTTCAAATAGAAAGATGTAGGTGCCAAATGACTCTAGAAAGATGCAGGTGCCAAATGACTCAGTGAATGCATAAATAATATTTAAGTGACTTTCTAGTCAATTTTTTAAGAGATCTATAGTTAACTTGACACACTGACACATTTATGTCGAGGATGTTTCCTGCTGTAAAAATGGATGCAAGGAATCCAAGATCAGCACACTTCAAATGCTGCAGAAAATCAAATGCCATGTTAAGTGTACGTTCAGTGCAGCACAGAATAGGAAAAAGCTTTCTGAATTTTTGGTGCAAGGAAAGCAGCTCCAGCCTACAGCCCTTATAAACTCCAGATGCACGAAATTACTTCAGACCATAGTCATTATTAAGAAACCATGTCTGCAAAGTATAGCGCTTTTTTTTCTTTTTGAATGGACACAAACAATAGCTCCAAAACAGGATGGCAAGGGATATATGATGGGGGCAACAGAGAAGAAGAGAGGAAAGAGGAGTACAGGGGAGAGGTGATGACAGAGGAGTGGAGAGAGAGAGCAGAGAAAAGGAGAGAACAGGAGAGAAGGCAAAAAGATAGAATGCAAGATCCTATTTAATTCCAAAACCCCACCACATGCACCAATGGAGGCGCAAAAAAAAAAAAAAAAAAAGAAGGAACAGAGAGGAAAAAACCACACACCATCTGAAATGCGTTCACTCTTTATTGAGAAAAGCAGGACAAACTTCCATAGCATTTCCTAGAAAAGTGTAAACAAAATGCATTCTTTTTACATTTCCCAAGGAAAAAAGTGTCACACAAACATGTCAGACTGTTTATAGCCAATATTAGAAGATCAGCATCATTTTACAAAGTTTGATGCATCTTCTGCGACTTCTTTGCATAAAAGAGTTTTATGTAGGCTTTCAGAAATTCATTTGACGGAAAAGTTCTTCAATGATGGAAATACCTGCTCTGAGCTGATAAAGAGCTTTGGACCCATCAAGCTATATTGGAGGAACTGGCAAACAGGCTCCTTTCTCTGATGCCCTGGAAGATTGGTCTGTACTGGTGCCCAAACTCTGGGTATTTGAAATTCCAAGAAATACTGTAGCTCCTCTATTGGTGGCTTGTCTGAAAAAAAAAAAAAGTATGAAGATAAAACTAAAAGCATCATGTCTTCAACAGGATAAAACTAAAAGCATCAAGTCTTTAACAGTAGAAGTAATTGTAAAACTCAACCATGTGATCAAAGCACAATTAATACTGAGATCGAAGATACAATGATCAAGTAAGTTTTGAGAGGGCCCCATTCAAGCTTCATTAGAAACCCCATGCTACAAAACTCCCAGCAACTGTAGGAGTAGATGGTCAAGATCCCAACTTAGTGACCCAGATAGATTGCCCAATCAGGTTCAGTTTCTTAGACTACAGCTTTCTTCACAATGGTGCACAATTATCAAAGCCTTGACACAACTATGTTGGGGTCAGCTACATGAATTCCAAAGACAAATCCTTGGATAGCTTGCACTTCTTCATACCTATCCCTATGACTTCCATCCATGTGCTCTTCAGGCTAGCCCTATTCCTTGAGGGGTCATTAACTTGGATAGGAAAATTTTTCCTCATCGATGCTGTTGTTGGCTTGGTGCAACAAGTCCAAACCATCTCAAATGAATCTCTCTTATCACCAATCGATGTTACCACACAAAAATCACATCTGAATGCATATCATCACATAATATTAGATGTTTGGTCTAGTCTAAGTGTCTAACAACTTTATCATCCCTCAAACACCTCCCATATGAATGGCCATTGTTCCCATTAGAGTGCCATCAACAAGTTGAGCCTCCAAGGCCAGGGAGGAAAGCACTAGAAAGCTACTGCTTCCTATCTCCACTTGCTGATTCCATTGAAGCCCCCAGAACCCATGGTTCAAAATATTGGCCATTACAATATCAGTTTTGTCTAGACTGAACGAATATTTGTAATTTAGTAACTGTATCCAACATTCATAGTGTACAGTACGTTGATAATATCAGCCTGCATGACCCACAGGGGTTCAATACCTAACAAAGTTTGCATGCTAATGCAGTTTAACACTTCACAGTATTCTGGACTTTCGGATAGTTCTTGCAAATTGTTTCAGTTAAGAAAAAATAACAACAATATGTTTGCTAATATCTGATAACAGATACATCCCATCTTGATAGCATCATGGAGATTTGGTTACTCTGTTCTATAAGTTACCATAGTCGAGAGGAGTTTACATGAACAAATGTGAATATACAATCCAACATAGAAAGCAACACTAACTTGATATAACCAGTTACCCAAGTCACCATCATCTCTTAGCCTTATTGAATCGATCTAGGGCTAGCTAGATATGGCAAAATGGTGCAACTAGAAATTTTGCATTCCAGAAAGTGTAGCATTAGGATGATACTGTCAAGCTAAATACCAAATTTACATATTTAACTACTATAAACATTTGGAAAGGACTTTAGGGGTTATCAGAATAGGATGTCAACCAAGGGAAACCATCTTTGTTCAAAAAATAAGTGCATATTTTATCCCTATGATATACAGGAATTTCCATGTATCAGTTAGTGTTCACATTCAGTAGCAGGTACCAGAATGAACCCTTAAATGCTTGACAAGGATGGAATGTCACGTAAATTGCAGTATCATTGTTATACATTGCATTACCTTGTAAAGGAAAATCACTTTGAAACTTGAGCCAATTTCATCAAGAATACTAAAACATTAAATGAGATCTTACACTTTAAATATAGATCAATTGCACGAGCTAGATGTTTAATTCCAGGCAATCCATCAAGAAGAGAGACAATAGGAAGAAAGGTCATGTTAATGACATCTGGTGATGACTGCACAGTGCTTAACCATGAGGCATGGCTCTGAACAAGGTCATTACCTCCCCTCCTCCTAAAAATAACAGTAACATCCTGCAGAAAAATAAGGAAATTCCAGAGAATGAAATGGCTTATACTATAGGATGATCAAAGAAGTCAATAAAAAATAGAAAGCTGCACTGGTTTTTCTTTCTAACACGTTCTGGAAGTCATCAATTATATTACACAATAGACTAATTTTATATGAACCATTGGTTGAATTTAAAAGGATGGCTGAGCAGACTGTGACCAATTAATATTTCAAGAACAAATATGAAGATTGTAAAAGATAATTTCATTTACCCTTTCCATATCAAGCTCATATGAAGAACAATCACTCAAATGTGAAAGAAACCACAAACAATTACCTCTTTACTGGATAGATAAGGAACTCCAGAAGATTGAGGGTGTATTTCTTGATTTTTAAAAGGAGAGAAATCGGCAACCTGTATGTTGAAGATATCAAGAAGCAAAGTAAGCAAATTTTCACGCAAACCGTAACATATGGAGTTCTTGAAAGCACTTAATCAGAATGGAAGTTATGAAATATAAATATAGAGAAGTGAACAGCAGACTTAACCCTTTCATTGTATCTGATGGGACAAGCCCAAGGCTGGTTTTCCATGTTTAAAAACCTTCTTTCTGCAATTTCTTCCACATAGGTCTTCATGTCTGATGCAGACAAAGGAGATGACTGGTGCTGCTTGATAAAAACTACGTCTTGACCACCGATTTCTGTAGATGTAATGATATGGGTACCAAATTTTTCAATAAAGCTGTGATGAGAAGGCACAGGGAAAATGCACGTTAGAAGTTTCAAACTGTCATAGAACCTTTCCTATTGTGCAAGTTACCTTTTAAGGGTTAAAGGTTAACTAGGGGTTGGGGTGGGGGTGGGGGTGGTGGGGGCGCGCGGTGGGGTGGGGTGTGGGGGGTAGCCATAGACAATATTATCCCCACTATCATATCAAAACCAAGGGAATAAGCATGCATGCACAAAATTGCCACACCTACATGTGCATGTGTTGAGTGTGGTGTGTGTGTGTGGGTGTGAGAGAGAGAGAGAGAGAAGATACTGCACAGTATTATCAAAATGCTAACCTTGCCAAAGATGATGGTTCCCAAGTTCTTGGAACAGCACGCTTGACGTATTCATGCAAATCCAAAGGAAATTTTGCAAGTTGAACCTTAAAAAGAGAGATGTAGCATCCATCTATGGCAAGAGATTTTGTAGCCGCCTCATCTACTTGCCAAGAACCAGTAAAGTTGAACATGGAGTTAAAGCTTCCAAGAGGAATACTTCCTGATATGCCTGATGTCTCATTGAAATACTCAGCCATCTGGAATCATACACCAAAGAAAATACAAGTACATGAAAATTTATCACCAAGAAGTTGCATCCATCGGACCATCACTTAAACAGTAAGAATTCTAAACATACTTTAACCTTAACTTCAAAAAGAATTTTTGTTAGTAAAATCGCAGAATAATCATAAAATATTATACAGATGGACATCTGATCCAATAACACACGTAGTATGTATTACAGTAGAGAAACTTCTATACAAAGCTCTCGTATTAATGTGAAGATGGCATGCCATGATGTCATGTTCATACAATTGCAAACATTTTAGTAAGGTCAACATTGGTAAGAAAAGATTAACTGAAATAACTGAGTACCTTCTGAATAAAGTTTCTTTCGAATAATATTTTCAGATGTGTTTCTTTTCATCTGTAAATGAGCAAAAAGGCACAAACACAAGAACAAGGTAGAACAACTAGAAGAAAATACTACAAGAGATATATCTCTCCAGTCTCCACCCCTTCTCTGTAGAGACATCAACTCACTATCACCTTCTTGAACACAATGAGAACGTACAGATAGCCCTTCCGTCAGTGAAGCTAACTCTTTAGTATCGTAGTCCCAACGGAGAATCATGTATGGAGGGAAGCCGAATGAGAGGAAGATAAATGGAATTCTCATGATCTCATCCTTCAATTGATCTGAAATTTAAATTTGACAGGAATGCTAGGGGAAACAGGCATAGTAGGTATCAGAGGCGCCTTGTTTGATGAGAATGACGCTGCTTTAGTAGTGTTCTTAGGCGCTGGGCGAGAGGTTCCACTGAAACAGAAAATTGGGAATTCAGAGAGGCTTTAATGATTTTTAAGGGTTCTTGTTCAGGTTAGTTGGGAGTGGAAAGTGACTCTTCAATCACAAGAAGTCGGATTTCTAATTGCCAGCACAGTAATAGACAACCTGAACCAGAGCATGAGATCATCAAGGCCCACACATGAACTCTGCCCACAGGTAAGTTCACAGCAATTATTCCAACTGCTAATCTGTAATAGTTTAATGGTTTCTGTCTATAAACTAACCTGTAACTGTTTGGGAGTTTATGCTGGCATGTAACAGTGTAATAGTTTGTGCAGACAGTTATAACTGTTCCTTGTACTAATGATTATAAATTGATCACTCATGTCTTCTCAGAGATTGAGAGAGAGAGCTTTCTCAAAATATATTTCCTTCATAAATTTCTTAGACAGCCCATGGAAGTCAACTTCATCTCAAACGAGATTTAAGAATTATGAAAATCTGTCAAGATAAAGTTCAATCACACCTTGAGAAGAACTTAGTGAGCGGCGATTAGCTTGCAAAAGGAGCAGATAGGGACCACATGTATTGAGATCCTTGGTTGCAGCAGCTTGTGGTATATTTTCCTTTATCAATTCCTTCATGCCTTTCTCCTTTTAATGAAATTATACTGTTATTACTTTAAAAGTAAGAAGAATTTGAAGAAGAAGAAACTGCAAACATTCTCGATCTTTCCCAATTGGTCAGATTCCTTAACTCCACGCACCCAAATACCCATACAGCTCTCGTCAGAAGCAACAACTTTATAGTATCTCTAATTTCAATAGTTACCATTTAAAAAGTCTTTAGCTCATCTTAGATTGGCAACATGACTCGAAGCCGCAATCTCATGGTTGCAACATTGAATACTTTGACTGTAAACTTTCAAAACTCACAACATTCTTATAAATTCACTGTTGCATTTTATTGAAAAAAAAATCTAAATTCATAGAGGCAATTAACAGCCCTAATATCATGTAAATTTTCAAAAATCACAACATTCCTATAAATTTACCATAGCATTTCATTAAAGAAAACCTCTAAATATATAGAGGCTAATAACAACCCTACACGTGTTTATGTTTGGGTTGTGAGAAAGTTTTACGTTGACTGTCAACCTCCTAACACAACCCTTCACCTTTACTCGGGCTTGGGACCGGCAGTAAAATTAGTAGAGCTGTTTGAGATGGTTTATGCATGTTGAATACAAGCTGGCAACGGCACCAATAAGAAGAGGTTTGGCTATACAGCTTGATGGTCTACCAAAGGGAAGGGGTAGGCCAAAGAAGAGATGGATGAAGGTAGTAAAATCGGATCTGAAGAAGTTTAACTTACTATTGTTTATCGTATACTAATTATTGCGCTCCTTATTGTAGGAGGAATAATATGAGTTTTTAGGAGGATGTTAATCAAAATAATGAGAATAGAAACCAAAATAATGAAGAGAACATCAACCAGAATGGAAACAAAAGTGGCATCAATCAGAATGGCCACACTAGTGGGACTTCCAATTTGAATGGAGGATCGACAGAGGGCCTTGATTATGTGAAAGTTATGTTTTAAAGCTCTATGAAGGCCTGCAACCAGGTGCAGGAGCAGAAAAAAACTCTTTCACAATGTCAAAATGGGTATGGTGAGGGGCAAGGTGGAGAAGATGCTAGCGGAAGCAGAGACAGAGAAACGGATTCACTTTAAAAAAGATTCAATGAGTTCCATCCCAGCTACTTTGATGAGACTCCAAACCAGTGGGACACTACCAAGTGGGTGGAAAACATGGAGGGGATCTTTGAAATTATGGGCTACTCCGACCGTCAAAAAGCCTTATTGGGCGGCCTTTAAAATAGAGGGAGACACAAAGGTATGGTGGAAGTCCGCAAAGATGCCAAAGAAGACCTATGAAGGCACCAAAAACAAGATTACATTGTCATTTTTCAAAGGGGAATTCATCATGAAATTTATACCAGAACACATCAGAGAAAGGAAAAGGAGGGAATTACAGAATCTGGTACAAGGAGAGATGATGGTGATGAAATACAAGAATATATTTACAGGGTTGTCCCACTCTGTAGAATCTTTGATAGCGACCGAAGAGATAAAGCGCAACAAGTTCATTGAAGAACTATACCCTTATATTAAGAAGAATATAAGGCTAGGACAGCTAGCTACTTATGCAGATGCATTGAAATGGGCTTTTGTGTCGAAAGAAGCGACTGATGAGATTAATGGTGTGACTCCACCCAAACTGACAGGAAACCAAAAGGAAAATTAAGGAAGTCACCCTCCCTAGAAAAAACAAAAGGTGAACTCTCAGACCAAATGCAGTCATTGCAGAAAAAACTATGACAACAATGCCCATGGCAATGCGGCACATGTTAACGCAAGCATATTAGTGTCAACTTAATGATATGTGTCATTTAATCTAAGGGTCCAAATGTCTAAGTACTGTCAATAGTTTTGGTCAATGTTATTTATGACGGGTTGTTGGTAGTTGTGCTTGACTATCTAGTAATTTGTATTGTGTTGGTCGTTGCGTTTGACTATCTAGTAAGTTTATTGTGTTGGAAGTTGTCTACCATTTATAGTTAGTTTGAATGATTATGTTTTTGTAATTGCCTATAAATATCAATGAGAAATGAATAGAATGGGACATTCAGATTCAGAAAATTATTTGCACGTTTGTCCTGCTTTGGAGTTGAGTGATTCCTCTTATCAATCAAGTGTGTGGCTTCATCATGTTGAGTGGCATCTGCAATTAGTAGCGTTAAGTAGCATCCTCTACCCCTGGTCGAGTGGCATCCCAGGACTATCCCCTTCCTTCTGATTTAAATCCTTTGGATTTAACCATCCCTTGCAGGTCTGGCCTGCATTAAATTGGTATCAGAGAAGGTTTTCCTGCTGTGGTGTCCAGAAATCTACTCATCTTCAAGTTCCAGAAATCTGTTCATCTTCCTTGTTTGATTTTTTATTGGTTCGTGGGTTTCCTTGGGCAGTTGAGGATGGCTCCACAGCGTCAAAGGAATATAGACAAATATTAATGTGCAAGCAGAACTTGCCGAACTAAGGCAATCCAATCAGGGGCTATGACAATCCAATCTAGCTCTTCATCAAATGATGAATGAACTCCTCCAACAATTTCCAGCATCTTCAACTCCAAGTCAAGGGAATGCACGTCCGATTTTTCATGAAGAAGATTTTGCAATTGATGACCGTTCAACTTCTTCTAGTGCTGCTTCTGATCAATGGTCTATTGATCATTTGGTTTGGGCATTAGAAGGTCTCAGATCAAATTATTCAAGTTTATGTTTCAGACTTTGAAGGTAAGCTTAATGCAGATGTGTTTTGTGATTGGCTAGCATCCTTAGAAGCTTCCTTTGAATAGAAAGATCTCTCTGAGGGAAGAAAAGTGCAGTTTCTGGCCACAAAGTTAAGATGTCATGCTTTGATTTGGTGGCAACAATATCAGTGAAACAGAGATAGAAGGGGAATTCTAAGTGTCAACATGTGGGCTGAAGTGAAGTTGAAGTTGGATGAGAAGTTTCTGCCCTTGGATTACTCTCAAACACTCTATCAGAGGTTCCATCAATTGCACCAACATAATGATCAATCCGTGACAAATTATACAGAGCAATTTTACAAGATTAAAAGCCGTCTCAATTTGCATGAATCTGATGATGATCAGCTTATCGCGAGGTATGTGACTGGACATATAATCAGGAGGACTTATGATGCATTTTTTTCATTCTCTTTAAGAAGTGTATCAAATGGCACTGAAGGCCGTCTCAATTTGCATGAATCTGATGATGATCAGCTTATCGCGAGGTATGTGACTGGACATATAATCAGGAGGACTTATGATGCATTTTTTTCATTCTCTTTAAGAAGTGTATCAAATGGCACTGAAGGCAGAAGAAAAGTTTAAATGGAATTCATACCGAAAGGCAGAAAGTTCAAAAGGAGCAAAAGAAGAGCTTAAGATGGGCATTGCGTCTACCTCTGAACAACTAAATCTGCAAAATGGGGGAGGAAGTAAGGCGCATGGAAAGGCTATTTCATCCTCTAGCAAATGTTTTGTGTCTCGTGAAATAGGGCATAGGTCTTATGAATGTCCTAAAAAGAAGGTTGAACTGCATCTAGTAGAAAGCAAGCAGAAGAAGAAAAAGAGCCGGTTTATGATGAAGAACCAGAAGAAGACTAGAAGGAGAACATTGTGATCTGAATTATGACACCGAAAGTCTTGTAATCCAGCATGTCATGACAATTCAAGAAGATGATGAGTGGCTGAAGCACAATATTTTCAGAACCTACTGCGTTTCTCATGGAAAAGAAGTGTATTTTGATGATTGATTCTAGAAGTTGTGAAAACATTGCGTCGAAGATTATGGTTGAAAAACTGAAGCTGTCTTGTGAATGTCATCCGCAGCCCTACAAGGTGTCTTGGTTTAAGAAAGAAGATGAGATAAGGGTGACACATAGATGTCAAGTGAAATTCTCCACTGGCAAGTATGAAGATAAGGTCTACTTTGATGTACTTCTTATGGATGCTTGTCATTTACTTTTTTGCAGGCCTTGGCAATTCGATAGGCACATTCAGCATAATGGAAGGAAGAATACTTACATTCTTATCATAAATGGAGTGAAGTACGTGTTGAACCCATTGAAAGATGTAACAACTAATGTGCATTCTAGTGACCAAATCAGCTTGTTGCCTTGTAAGGAGTTCAAACAATCTTATAAAGAAGATGGGATCGTGTATGCTTTGGTTGCTATGGGAAAGAGTAAAGAAGCTAGTAAGGAGATTCTAGAAGAAGTTTCAAGCTTGCAGAAAAAATTTAAAGGCTTAGCTCCGGAAGAACTTCCAGGCAGTTTACCTCCACTTTGTGATCTCCAGCACCAAATTGACTTCTTTCCAGTTGCTACCCTTCCTAACTTGCCTCATTATAGAATGCCTCCTAACGAACATCCTGAATTGAAAATACAATTTGAGGATTTAGTGAAAAAAAGGACTGATTAGGGAGTCTCTTAGTCCGTGCATTGTTCCTGGCTTCTTGCCCTTTTAACTCCTAAAAAGGATGGGACTTGGAGGATGTGTATTGATAGTGGAGCTACAAACAAGATCACTGTGATGTATAGGCCACCTTGATGATCTGCTTGATGAATTGGCAGGTGCTAAGGTCTTCTTTAAAATTGACCTAGGCAATGGCTATCACCAGATTCAGATTAGAGAAGGCGATGAATGGAAGACAGCCTTTAAAAGAAAAGATGGCCTCTATGAGTGGCTTGTTGTGCCATTTGAGCTGTCCAATGCCCCAAGTACTTTCATGGAACCATGAGGGCTTATGACTCAAGTCCTGCAGTAGTTTGTGGGGAAGTATGTCGTGGTATACTTTGATGACATCTTAATTTACAGCAAAGATAAAATTCAGCACCCAGAACATTTAGCTAATGTGTTCAAAGTGCTCCATGACAATCAGCTGTATGTCAACCTTAAAAAGTGTTCTTTCATGAGTCATGACTGACTGAATTGCATTTTTAGGATATGTTGTGAGTGCAGTTGGCATGCAAATGGATGCCGAGAAGGTGCAGGCTTTTCTTGATTGGCCTACTCCAAAAAGCATGACAGACGTGAGAAGTTTTCATGGTCTAGCTTCCTACTATCATCGGTTCATCAAAAGTTTTAGAACCATTGTTGCTCCAATGCTGAATGTTCTGAAGGAGAAAGAGTTTCATTGGACCAATGAAATACAAAATTGCTGAAGCTTCGATGCTAGCATTACCAGATTTTTCTAAGCTATTTCAAGTGGAGTGTAATGCATCTAATGTGAGCATAGGTTCTGTCCTTTTGCAAGAAAGAAAACCAGTTCCTTATTTCAGTGAGAAGCTTAATGATGCAAAGATGAAGTACTCAGTTTATGACAAGGAGTTTTATGCTATTGTTCAAGCTTTGCGACATTTGGAGCATTATCTAATTGGTGTGGAGTTCATTCTATATTATGACCATGAAGCCTTGCAATTTCTCAAAGCACAAAGGAAGCTGAATTCAAGGCATGCGGGCTGGGTATCCTGTCTGGAGAAGTTTTCTTTTGTTCTACAAGAAGAGGCTGGTTCATCGAATAAAGTAGCTGACGCATTGAGCTGAAGATACAGCTTCTTGACACTTGACTACTCTTTCTTGTGAATCACTGGCATTGGTGTTTTACCAGAATATTATGCAGCAGATCCTTTCTTTTCTAAGGTGTTGCAGGATTTAAATGATGGAAAGAGTAAGGATTATTTGCTGATCAATGGCTACCTCTTTAAGGGAAATCAACTCTGCCTACCCGAGGGCTCACTTAGATTGTTTGTCATTGAAGAAATTGCAACTTTTTCCAATACACTTGTACAAGTGCTGAATACAACTATGTGGCCAATTAAGTAGTGAGTGTACCTAGAGTCACTAATCCAATCATTATCAATGTCAAACCCCATCATATGAGAAGGTATGTATAACAAGCATAATCAAAATCAGTGAAAGTAAATGAGAGTCCAACTCTCTCACACTTCTTTCCCCCTTCCTGAGAGCTAGACACAATACCAGATTGCTTAAGCTTCACTTGACAATCCTGCTTCATCTGACCATGCTTTTCATATTTGCTATAATTTTCCATAGATTTATGATGTTAGTTTAAATTAGATGGTCTTTTTCTATAAACTTTTTTCAACTTTCCCATTTTCTGAGTTCCTATAGGCTGTTTTTCTTCTTAATTTCAGAAAATATGGATCCTCCTTAGTATTAGAAATTTCATGATATAACTGTAAATTTAGTGCTTCTTGATGAAGTAGTAATTTCTACTCTATTGTGTTGGTGGTATGGCTCAACTAATAATTGCATTCATGAAAGCACTATATCTACTGTTCAATTCACATGCAAGCAATTGACTCCTCTTTGGATAATCATAATTGGAAAAAGTATCTACATACCCCAAGCTCATCATACAATATTTTTGTCCTTCTAAATTGTTGAGATATTTTGAAATACCTTATTTGAGAGACCAACCTCATCCTCCAATGGTTGAAGTTACGCTTTGTTGGACCCTAAATGAACTTTTACTAGAATGTCTCAAACTTGTTTTGGTTCTTCAATATAAAGATGATTCTCCTAATTCACCATGGACTTAAGAACATACATTCCTTTGCTCGACTTGATCTTCTGCTTATTCTTTGCATCATCTCCCTCAAACACCAGTGGTGTCAAATCCATACAGAATCAATCTCTCAAAAATCTTGTCCAATCAAGTAAGACTTGATTCAACAATTCCTTCAACTTCTCAAAACCAACAAGGCATTAACCAAAGCATCTACCTTTCGAAGATCCACGAAACAAATTTTACAAGAAAAGATTGAGAATTTTCTACCAATCCGACAAAGAAAATTTGCATAAAACAGTCAAAAAATCGCTTGCACCCACTAAATTGAGAAATCCACAGTCCCAAAATCCTTATGTAAGAAGATAAAGGAGAAGCAAATGTAGGAAATCTTGTGGCATGCATTCCATGGGTCCCACTATAAATTTCAACTTGATCTGTTGCCACAAATAAGACTCCCAATAAGCTTAGATGGATGTTGGTTTTCTTGGCAAAAAAGTCTTCAATAAGCGTGACTCGTTGTAACTTGTCCATGTAAGAGATAAGGGAGCCCAATGGTTGGAATCAAGGATATCTACAAAGCTTCCCACCGCCGAGACGCACATATATCTCTAGCGTGTCAGAGTCTCCACATCAATTTCACTTCACTTAAACTACCCGTATCAGTTGTCAAAAAAGTTTCCAAATTTTATTAAAGCACAAAATACCCATTAACTTACACAAATAAAATTAAAAATAAAGAGTCTTAATCTAGTAATGATTTCAATAAATCTAACCTACAACAGATACCTAATTCACACTCAAACCACAAGAAGTGAAGAACACCCCCATAGCAGCAAACAACAAAAACAAAAAGAATGAAAGTAAGAACGAAACCTCTCATACTCCATTTATTTCAATCATCAATATATCCTCAACAATAACAAGAAAAAAAATTCCCATCAAGAAAAAGCAAACAAAAACTACAAGAGAATTCAATCCAAAACAACCCAGAATCAACGAGGAAGAGATGCTCACTTTGCAATCAATCAATCCAAACAAACCCATACCAACAAACAACTAAAAGCAGAAACTTAAAAAAACGAAGAACAAATCCTCTCCTACTCTATGTAAAACAATACTCAATAAGAACTATCAGAGAAATAACCCCACCAAGAGAAAAAAAAACACACACACACACACAACAATTCAATCCGAACGATCAAGAATCCAATAAGCAAGAGATACCCACTTCACAATTGCTGCGCACAAACACACCCATATCAACAAACAATCAAAAACCCAACAAACCAACATCGAAATAGATCACCACCCACCTCATGGAAACTGCAAACAGGGGTGGTCTCTCTTTCCACCTTCCCACGACAGACTTCCACATCGGCGGACACACTGGGCACTACAAGGCCATTCGAGAATGCAATATCTCTGGTATTACTTTCATCGACGTGAACAAGGCGAGACCCAGAGACCCCCTTGCAGTAGAGGAGCCTGGTGTCGCTGGTGACGTCGAACCCTCTGCCCAGAGCCTGAATTGAGCTGGAGAGGGCTGCGAGAGCAGCATCCGGAGCCGTTGACGGGGATGTTGAAGATGGGATTTCCATGTGAAAATGAAGAAGAACGCGAGTGTGTGGAGAGAAGAAGATGGGGTTGATTTCAACTCTCAACAGGGTCCAGGAAGCTCATTTGATTTGAAATTTGAGAAAGAGTGACGGGAAGTTGCTGTGTTGCTGTTGGAAGGAGAGCTGTTGACCGGAAGAACAACGAATAGTAGTAGTAGAAAGTTTGATTTTTGGGGTTGACCGGTTTGTACTATTTTGATTTTGATTTTTTTTTTTTTGTATATTTATAGAAGACTCCATGAGATTAATAATTGTAATAATATCTTAATATCTTCTTGCATTTCGTTGAAAGTTTAAATAAGCTCTCATCATGTTGTGAGATCCAAGGGTCACCGTGATCTTGGATTTTGGAACATGATAGATTGGTATAAGAGCCACTTTTATAGATATAGAACTTGATCAGGAATTGTTAGGCTTGGACTCCCTTGCAGAAGTGCATTTGAGTTTGGCGAGAATCCGTTAAGAGAAAGATGGCAAGAGACTCTTAAGGATAGGGGACACAGTTATGCATACATCTCACATCACAAGCATATATATGACTTGATCTTAACTGCATATGAGATCTTTTAAAACCGTGTTGAATGCTCACATGATATTATCCATGTAGATGTAGCTATTGGGCCCTATAATTGAAATGATCATGTCATTATCCTTCATATCTTTGGTTTAGAAGACTGGTGGACAAGAAAGAGACTGGTAAAAATATATATAAGGTAAATGACCAATTCCACTATGTATGCATCAGATTTAATTGGTGTACATCTAGTGGGCCATATGATGGAATAGATCATGCCATCTATCCATCAAATCTCTTACTAAAAGATCAGCCGATAGGCCAAAGAACTTTGTCTATGTAAACATAGATCAATCAGAGGGCATATACATTTTCATTAGTTTTAATTTTGTAGGTGGCCAACTGCATGGTGGAAGTGATAGAAAAGAATCTTTTTTCGGCCACTTTGGCAATTTTTTTATAAAATAAATTCAAAGTGAAGACTCAAATTAAGAGACAATAAAATATGGAAGGATCTAATTATAATACTACGATGGTAGCTAGATAATAAAACTTTTTTAACCTTTTTTTTTTGTAAAAAGTAAATGCCTTCCTTATCATTTAATATTTAAAATTTTTTATTTTTTACTTTTTTTAAAGAATGGGTAAATTTTAAATTTTTATACTTTTAATATGACCTTTCATATTTTTCACGTCTTTTAAACAAAGACTTGTCATTTTACAAGTGAGCTATCCAAACATAACGTACCCTATGAAAAATAACAATTAAGAGGATAAAAAGCAATTTAAATATTTTTAAATAAGAGTCAAGAGGGTAAAAAGGAAATTTAATTGGAAACCTTAGAGATTTCTAAGGTGCCACTCCCATATCACCCACATGAATGTATCTCTGGTGGGTGCCTTTACATTTCCCCATTGCTTTACGTTTCTCCGTCTTGGCCATTGCCAAGTCGGCCAAAAACATAGGAATTTAGGTATTTTTACCTATGGCATCTCTTTTCCTCGCATGAGAACTCATCCGCAGCTCGGCGCAAGCAAAGAACATTGATTGGTCCATCCTTTCGCTTTTACGTTTTCAAATTTGACCTACAAGAGAACAAAAGAATTTATACGAGTCAAAAGATCTGGAAGAAGATTGCCAGAGTCTATATCAATTGTCAAGGCCTTACCAAACTTTCGAAGATTTTGGAAATGGGAACATCTGGCATATGGAATCAGACATGTGAAATGCTGGCTTTGAAAAGATCAGTCAGAACTAGTCGAGCAAAGACAATAACATGAGAATATTGGCACTGTGGAAGTGGATCCTATGGGTGACCTGAGCAAGGGCCAACATTGGAATGGATTTGAGCTCTATTCCCAGACTCAAGGGCTGTATCTGGGCCTAATTTTCTGTCCGGACTATTCAATGAGTCTATTTTCAAAATGGGCTGAGTTAGCCCGAGTTTAGCCCATGGGCAGCTGTATCTGAATCTAATTATTTGGCTTCGTATTTATATGGGTTGAGCATTGACAAGTTCCATACTGTCCTGCACCAACCCATGGAGACCGACTAGCAGGGGCGGAACCAAAAATTTGCCCGGGCGAGGACTACTGTAGAAGGAAATTTTTTGAGGGTCTAACATTAAAAAAATAATTTTTTTGTTATATTTGAATCATTTTGGGGTGGCAATTTAAAAAAATAAAATAAAATTTTCATTAAGAATGGGCTTTTCCAAATTTTTAGAGGGGACATGGCAACCACGAGCTGCTCCCTAGTTCTGCCCCTGCCTTCTAGTCCCAGGACCTCCATTAAATGGACAGCAAAGGCCAAAGATACGTGTTGGACTAGGGCTTTCATTGGGTAATTGGTTTCACCAGTATAGGTGAGTAATTGGGTTGAATATTTCACTCGATCATTAACGTGAAAGTTAAAATGGTAACCCAAGGACTACGAAGTTGGGCCCGAGTCGGGTTGTTGGACAAGACAAGAGAGTTCAACGACTTCTACCAGTTTAGCTTGGTCGGTGGAATAGAAAGAATGAGCACAAGCGAACCCAAATCATTTATGGGCGCTTCGGCCAAAGGTCTAGGTTCAGTGAAATAATCACTACTATGTTAGGTCCCTAAGGTAAAAAAGCAAGAGTAATTTTATAAAAATGACCTTCATTGCTTATTAAGTCCATCGCTTGATATTTTTTCATTTAAAAAACATGCTATTCCTCTCTCTACAACGATTCATTTCCAGATGAAAATTTTCTCCTCGTGTCAAGCAGATTCATTATAAAATCAAACAATGAAATCTCAGAAACTTACGGTGCCAGTCCAAGCATCTTCTCCATCGTCCCCTTCTAAAAATTCATCACAATGTCGAGTACGTAAATGATTTGATAAAAATGAAAATTTTCAATTCTAGGGTTTGCATCTATTTGAAATTAAATGATTTGATGCAAATGAAAATTTTCAAAGGATTTGATAAATGCAATTGAATGTATATGTTCCTTTCAACTAATTTTCAATTTTATCTAGATCGAAATTTGTTATTTGTTCATCTTCTTCCAATATTATCTCTCATCTTTGAAATTCTTATATTTTGATATCAATTTTATCTGTTTTTTTTATTTATTGTTAAAATGAAGCGTGATTTTATCTCTTTTCATTTTTGTCTGTTTAATCTCTTGAAAATATATGTTTCTTTCTATTGTTTTCTCAATTTTATTTGTTTGAAAACTGTTCTTTGTTCATCAATCTTTCAACTTTAACACTTGTATAAGGATTTTAAATATCACGTTATCAATTTTATTTGTTTTTTATTATCTGTTGTCAAAAGGAAGTAACACTGCTCTATTTTAATTGAATCCATTTAAAGTTTTG
This sequence comes from Sextonia rubra, assembly GCA_037013555.1. NCBI lineage: Eukaryota > Viridiplantae > Streptophyta > Magnoliopsida > Laurales > Lauraceae > Sextonia > Sextonia rubra. The sequence goes on from JASUAD010000011.1 coordinate 19,231,219, forward strand.
AAAATATCTGTTTCTTTCTAATGATTTCTCAATTATATCTGTTTCAAAACTGTTACTTGTTCATCTTTATTCTATATGAATTTCATATATTTTGTTTTCAGTATCATCTGTTGTAGTTTATCTGTTTGCAAAACAAAGCATAATCCTATCCGTTTCATTTTAATCTATTAAATCATTTGCGAAAATCTGTTTATTTCTTCTGTTTTCCAATTTTGTCTATTTGATATTGGTTCTTTGATCCTCTTTCATTCAACTTTATCTATTAACTATAGATTTCATATGTTTCGCTATCAATTTCATCTGTTGAGATTTATCTGTTATCAAAATGAAGCTTAATCTAATTTGTTTTCATATAATTTTATCTGTTTCATAACAAAACTAAAGGGATGAATAAGAATAGTGATAAAGGAAAATTAGAGGGATACAAATTGAGAGATGGAAATAATAAATAATTAGATGTTGTCACAGTACAAAGTCCAACAATGGCAAGGAGGGGAAAGAATTACAAACCGCAATAATTTAGATCAAATATGTGTTGACCCATAAAAAGTCACAAATGCTTTAGTAAAGACATTACAAGCAAACTTAAAACCAATGGTGCATAAACCTTAGGATTGTGAAATGCCAGGTCAAGTACTTCATTTAGATATTCAGAACTGATACAACTCATTCAGAAGACTTTAGATGAGCTTAAGGTATAACAATTCAAAATTTAGAATTAGTGGACTTCATTCAGCCACTCAACTCACCAAACACCAAATTTAAGGTTTAGTGGCTCAAAGCGTAGGGGTCATTGAATGCACTCAATATTCTAGGTTAAGTGAAAAGATTGAATGGGAAAAGGGAAGATTTGGAAGGACAATAAAAGGGCAAATGACACTTATTTAGTCTATAAAAAAAGATCCTTAACTAGCAATAGTCCATTAAAAATTATATATCTTTTATATGTACATGACCAATCCTATTCAAGCTCATAAAAAATCTCAAGAAAAGGAATTTTATTGTTGTCCATTCTTGTATTTAATGAGGAAAATTCTCAAAATAGTAAAAAAAACTATTAGCTCATTTTAAAAAAAGTATATGAAAATTTCAAATTTTAAAAAGAAAATGAAAGTTTTATATGTTTCTTTCGATTACATCTTCATCATAATTTTTTTGAGAAATAAAAAATACCCTTATGTCATTTTTTAAAATTCCTTTGTAATGAATCATTTAAGAGAAGTGATCAAGTGCAACCCAAATGACCTCATGAGGCTCACTTCAACTCTCTCTATGTTTAGATGGTTAAAAAATATTGGTTTATTTGGATTCTAAATTGATTGAAAAATTATATTTATTAAATGGTTATAATTATCAAAATCAATGTAGAACCGAATGGAGAAACAGAATTTATGTAGCCGACCCCAACATGGTTGGGATAAGGCTTTGATGATGATGATGAATTATCAAAACCAAGTTAAAACTTGGGCCATATAAGAATTAAGAGAACAGAACCCTACCACATATATTGGCATTCTCTCATATGATTGAACCATCAAAAGAAAGTACCCCATAATCAACATTTGATTAATAAGGCTACTAAATCTACTTTTAAATCGGTCTTGGGGATGAAAGAAGCAACAAAAAGAACTTCTTGCAAGAGTATTTTTGTTATTTCTCAAATTCTTTTTATGGAGAGAGCTTGATTGAAAGAAATATTGAAAACATTTTATCTTGTTATGAAATACATTAAAATCTTCATGTAATTTTTAAAAGAGAGGTTTTACTGGAAAAATCATAATAGGTGACTCCTAAACAAAAATAATAATGGTGCATTATTATTTCTGTTTAGGGGTCACTTATCATGATTTCTCCGATAAAATCCTCTTTTCAAAAAGTGAGACAAAAGTTATATATATATATATGTAAAGAGAGAGAGAGAGAGGGGGAGAGGATTTTACTAAAAAAATCCCCTTACATAGGTCATAGAGGAAAAAAAAAAAAAAAGGCCCAAAATGACCTAATAGACCTCAGTGGAACCAGAGGGTTGATGTGGTATTGTTTTATCCCACATTCCCTTAGGCAGGGATATAGTTGCCCGCTCAAAAAGGCTGGAGAATCAACAAAACCCATTTTTCCTCATTTCACCATCTTTGTCTCTTCATCTCCTCCATCCATCGCAGGTGGCTGGTCCCAGTGCTCCTCCATCTCTTCCTCTTTCTCCTGTGTTGACCTTGCAACAGCGATGTGCATAACTCTTGAGTTGTCTTCTTCTTCGTGGGCCACACAACAAGATCTACGTCGGTTTGTGCACAACTCATATCCTCATTCTACTATTGCGGTTCCACATCATGGTGAATATTGTGCATATCTTGCATGTATTTCTATTTTTACTTTGTTTTCTGCTTTTTATTCTGTATGGGTTCTTCCTCTTCCTCGTGTTTTGGATTCTATCTATTGAATTCATTTTGTGTAATGTGTTTGATGGTTTTTTAATCATATTTTGTATGGGTTCTTCCCCCTCCTTGTGAAATAGATTTTTTTGTAGTTAAGGGATTTGATTTTATGTTTTCATTTGTGTAATAGGTTTGATTTAAGTTGCAGTAAAAACAAGAGGAAGGAACAAAGACTACCCTAAGAAATCAATTTAAGTTATTTGCATGTCCAAAAAATATGATTTATTCCTGCTTTTGTAACTTATTATAGTTGTCATGTTCTGTTCTATATCAATGATGAGTTGTGATTGAGATGATGAGATATGATAATTAACATGAACTTCTACATATTAGTAAAAACACACCTCTCTTATGCAAAGAAAACTCATAATTTATATAAACTAGTTTACTGATAGCACCTAATGTCAGTTGGAGTTTACTTTTAAAGATTGACATCATGTATATATCATTTAGCAATATGCCTTGTTAAACCTCATACTCAACAGTGTTATTTTTTCTTCAGCTCACCATGATTTCTCTATTGGCATCCTTAGAAAATAAGGTGAAGACAGTCAGCTCTGACAATTGTATCCATGCAAGTTATGTCATAATCGATGAAGCTAATTCCGTTTTGAGCCCACTGATTATCATTATAGATAATAAAAAGCCTTTTGAACTTCACTTTAACTAATCCAAGTGAAAGTCTTTTGCGATGGAGAATAAGATTTTGTAATAGGGATCTCTATCGCCTGGTGGTTCAATTACATTTTGTTGTTTGTCAATTTTCTACTCCAAGATCTTAGTTCAAAGAGGCATCTAAGTTGAAGAATGTCTTTCATACTGTTGTCATTTAGAATGCTTTGAGTTGATTGCTTTTGTTTTTGTTTCTAGCCCACCTGTTCTCTTCTAAGGTTATGTGGCTGTTTTTCCTTTTGTTTAGCCTAACCCAGGTTCTTGGTATTTTTCATCTGTAGAGCTTTTTGAAATATATAACACTCTTACATTATGTTTCCTCTTCAATCTTCTAAGTATAAATACTTGTTATGCATGTTAAAATCAGGGCAGACTTAGTTCAAGTTGAACCTTGCTTGACTTCTTTAGATTGTTTGGTCCAATATAATGATTGAAAAACACATAATTGCTCAAAGCCATCCTTAGCTCCCCTTGTATGAACTCTCACAAGTTGTTGCATTCCTTTGGACTGAATAAGGAACTGCATGGAAGTAGTAGAATTTCTAGTTTCATTTTTTGCAAACAAAAGGCTGGCTTTGCTCCTCACTGACACCATGAAGTGTCATATCCACACATTCATCATCTTGAAAGCCAACTCCATTCAACTCAAGCACAGAGATAGCAGAGACTCAGAGAGTAGGTGTGGCTTATTCTCCAACCTCTTCAAGAATTCAAAATATGCAACATTGTGGTAGAGAAAGTAGTGTTCTGCAGCCATTCAAGGAATTCTACTAGTACAAAAACCTCAAGAGACACATTTGATACCTTCCAAACCTTATACCATAATGTTAAGATGTCATCAACAATTAAATCACCTCCTTTCAAAATACATTGAGGGTTTTTAGATGTATTCAAAATGTCATTGTTTGCAATTTTAATCACTTCTTTTCAAGATATGTTGAGGGGCTTTAGATGAATTCAAGTTTTTATTGTTTGGAATTTAACTTTTTTAGAAGTTATTTTTGTAAAGGCTGTTGAATCTAAGTGGTTTTGAGTTGCCGACCACATAAAATAGCACATCTTTGATTTTATATTAGGCCATTTTATTTAACTATAATGCTTCTAATATGGTGTAATTTTTTTTATAAAAATCTATATAAATCATTTGGCTTATATGCTAGAAGCTGCTTTCTTGATGTTTAACCAAACAACATTTGATACTTTTGTTGTTAAAAAGTTAGTGTAAAAATTGAGTTAACCAAATAACATTTTATTTTAAAAAGTTGCTTTGGAGAAGTAACCTTTTTTAAGATACTTTCACAAAAGCACTGCCAACTTTTAATAAGTAAAACCAAACACACCCCAAGTCATATTTTATCCTTGAGTAAAGTTCATAATCTTTATTTGTAGCTCTTAACTTGATATTCTTTAGCATGGCAAAGGACAATCCCACTAATCCTAGGCTAGCTCTCTATCACAAGATTCTTGTGTCACTAATAGTGTTCTTTGTGAGATCTAATTTTCTACATTTTATTTATTGCATTGTTTTAAAGAACCCCACAATTCATCATTTTCCATTTCCCTTCTAGGCGTCAGTTTTTTGCATGGAGTAACATTATTACCCAAATCACCACCTTTATTGGCTTTCAGTATTCACAGCAAGAACTACTAATTCATCATTGACTTGGAATCCTAATTAGGCAGAGGAAGATGGTACCTTGACCCATCAACCCCCATTAGGAAAATCAATCCACTGTCAAAATGAATTGATGATCACTTGCAAGATGGTGGATTGATTTTCCTAACTATGTCCATTCCCCAAGACTCGAATGGACAAGAGGTGGATGTATGATGTAGATATTCAGGTGGTTGATAAATATAATCATAGTAAATTTGGCATTCATTACATCTTTTGGCAAAATTGATGGCATCAGATACCATGGTAGGCCAATAGTAGCCTAACCTTCGAATCTGATAGTGAAGCTTTAGTCTAGCCTAGTGAGCACCACAAAGGCCAAAATGAACTTTTTAAGTACTTGGTCTGCTTCTTTTGGTGACAAACAACAGAGAAGAATTCCATCATATGATTTGCGATAAAGAGTTTTCAAAGGAAAATCGAAGTGAAACTTTAGAGTTCGTCTTTGAATGCTAGTTCTGTCTTTAGTATTCTCTGGAAACACTCCATGAAGAATGTAATTGTCACGCCCCAATCTCGGAAATTGGGGTTAGGATGGCCCCACGGGGTGTACATACGTAATCCCGTAGTAATCTGTGCATGTAAACATACACACACAAATCACTATAAGGGAGATTGCACAGGATTGTGTAGAGAAGTTTCTCTAACACGTAAATTACTTTCAATAGTAAGCGGAAGCCTGTGTAATACATCTGTAATGATCATAAGCAATAACAACCGATTTATCATAAAATTCATAAATAAGTCTGTACTTAACCATTCTCATTTACATGATAACAATTATTTAAGCATAAACAAAATCCTAAAGTGTAAACAGGCCTATTCAGTCTCAAAAACTCAACAAGTATCCCGTTGTTGCTTTTCGTACGACGACTAACAGAAGGCGTCATCTGCATTACACTCATCTAGTCCCCGAGGTTTAGTACCTGTAACACCAAGGGTAGCACTGTTAACACGACGGTTAAACAAGCATATGGAGATGCATAAGATCATCATGCCGTATCAAATGAATTAAAAATATGTATATATTGATTAAAAGAAGGCAAAAATCTTACACTAGGCGTGTTGTGCATGAGTAAGCATGTATAACGAATCATAAACAGAATATCACCCAAACTAATTGGCAACCACGTGGCCATATTTTCCCAAGAGAGAGCATATCATCTAGAGGGAGTGTACATATGTTAGGGGATCAGACTAGCTTATTGAGGAGTGCCGACAACTCCTCCAAGGACTACTGCAGCAGCGACATATCATACCCAAACTGGTCCTGTTGAATCTAATAAGGGCTTAAGCTAAGTGGTGCCGACTTAACGTATCAAGACCGGCTCAAATTCATATCTTTTATACATCTCGGTTATACTTGTCATATCATATATACTAGGAGTTCGGTCTTGAGATTACATTCATTCATTCATTCATATCTGATAATCAATTCATGAATACTTAATTGAGTTACATTATGTTGAGGGCATGGTTTCTTAACAATATGGATGCATTTAGATTGAGTGAGCATTGAAGATAATTACTAGCCAACCCTATGCTAGATAATCCATGATCCCGAGGGCATTCAACACGATGTATTCATAAAATATCCGGTGTTATTGTTTTACCAATCTTGGTGTTACATTGTGTATGCAAAGGACACCTCTTCTTATGCCAACACCCATGACGTGACATCGGGATTTCATCCGGAAAATTGAAGGGGATGAGTGACAACTCTACACTTGTCCACCTTTCATTTAGTCACCATTGGGCTAATTTGGTTAGGAAATAGGTGCCATATCTAGAGCCCTACAAGGTCGTTAGAAACTCTATATCCTAGGTTTACAGTGCTTTTACGGCTTACCCGTATTCATATTACGGCTAGGGTTACGGCTTGGGTACGGCATGGCCGTAGCAGAGTTCACGGCGTAGCCGTAGATAAATTCTGGGTTTGGGACTCTCTAGAAGGTTCACCGTAGAATAGCCTACGGCTTGGTCACGGGGTGGTTACGGCTTAGGCGTAGTTCATTCCACGGTTTAGCCGAGTGGTAACCGTAGTGCAATTTGGCTCTCTGGATTCTGAGCCGTACAGACTTACGGCTTAGCCGTGGGCTTCACTGTAAGCTTCAAAATTTCTGAAATTGATTCTGCAACTCGAGTTCAAGTGCAGAACTCTATCATTTGGGTTCCAATGAGGGTTCCTTATGCTTCTAAACTCTATAACAGGTCTTAGATTGTTCAACATCATTAATATTGCCTAATTATACTCATTATCACCTAATTCAACATCTATTCAAAGGGGAAATGAGCTGTAAGTTTGAGCTTTGAATGATCAATACAAGAATCAATCAATTTAAACATACATGCAGTACCATATATACTCCAATACTTGCCTTAACACAGTGCTTGGCTCTACTCAACTCCTTCTTGGTGTGTAATTAGGGAAAATCCTCAATGGAAGGTGGGTTCTCTTAGAGACTGTAGCTTGGAGAAGATTGTGATTTCTAAGAAGGAGATGCCCAAAGGGAGAAGAAGAGGTTAGATGGATGCTATTGCCATTGCATGCAAGCTCCAATCCTTGTTTCCAGCTCTAACGTGAAGTGGAGATGGAGAAAGGTGAAGAGAGGGGATTGGCTCCAACGAACAAAGTGAGAAGAAGAAGGAGACGTTGGTTTCTCCTTATAAACTAAATTTCCTACAGTTTTTGCATGCAAGTCCACATTCTGTGGGAAATTACAATCTAGGTCAAATGGACCTCATTTGGGCCAAGATGGATCTGAATCAAGTTGAGCCCAACATGAAAGTTGACCCACAAGATGAAATGCACATGATGCAACTGATGAGATGTCCATATGATGCAAGAACAATTACAAAAAGGTCCTTGACTACCTAAGTAAAGTTCAAACCCCCAACTACTTATCCAACTGTGACCCACTAAAAGTTAAAAGCAAGACAAATTAAGGCCAAAATATATTAATTAATAAGAAATCGAGCTTGCTCAATTTAAATTACAATTAAGTCGGGTCGGGACCTTACAGTAATCAATAAAAGCATCTCTCCAATCTCTAAATGAATTTTGGAAAGATGAAATCTGATTCTTGATTACATCGAAGCAATCTGCTACTGCTTTATGGGTATTGAGTTGAGGTAGAAGTTTTCTTTCAACTTCTTCCAGCACCATTTTATCATTTTCAAGGACAGACAATGAGGCTACCAAACCTGCCAGTGCATCTGCTTTGACATTTTGATGTTTTAGAATGTGGTGAAACTTAATTAGCATAAACTTTTTCTTGATTTCACAAGCTTTGTTGAAGAAGGGAATCAAGTCTGGTTCCTTCACTTCATACTCAAGATTCATTTGTTTGATCACAAGTTGCGAATCTTGATAGACTCCAAGCATATTGATGCCTGATTCCAAGGCTACTTCGAGACCCATAATCAATGCCGTGTATTCTGCCCCATTGTTTGAGCATGGCTTGATTAGTAAGAAAGAGTGAGGAACATAGAATCTTTCTGGGCTATAGAAAATGATTTCAACTTTTAAAACTGGATCTCCTAGCTCATTAGTTCTGGAAGCTCCATCAAAATGCATGATCCAATATAAGTCTGGATCAATGGTGGGTTTCCATAGTTGTTCAATAAAAAAGACTGGCCCGTCGGGGAGACTGGCTATGAATTTAGAATATTCCGAGAGTGGATGTTTTGCTAGAAAATCAATAAGAGCCTGTCCTTTTGCTACCTTTGCGGGGGTCTCTCTGAATTCATACTAAGAAAGAAGAATAGACCATTTGGCTAGACAATCGTTCAGTGCTCCGACTTTTGTGACAAGTGCCTTCAATGGGTTGATGTTGGAAACCAAGTACGCTACATTGGAGAGGATGTAGTGACGTTACGAACATCAGCACAAGACATTCTTTTTCCACTAGATGATAATTGTGCTCAACACCAACAAACATCCTTGACAAATAATAAGAGCCACCCCCTTACCTTTATCATTCTTTTAGGCTAAAGAGAGTGATCAAGAGCGTGAATATAGATGATGAAAGGTTTGTCTGAAATTGGAGCTGAAAGGACCGTTGGGTTTGTGAGATACTGCTTGATATCTTGAAAGGCATTTTCATAAGTTTTATCCCACACAAAGTCTACTCTTTTCTTTATCAGTCGAGAGAACGCTCTGCACTTTCCTGACAAGTTTGAGATGAATCGGCGAATGTAGGCAAGTGTGCCCTATAATCCCTTAAGTTCTTTGAGAGTTCTTGGAGAAGGCATCTCCAATATAGCTTTGACTTTGACTGGATCTGGTTTGATGCCCCTTTTTCAAACTACAAATCTAGAAATTTCCTAGAAGAGACTCCAAAGAAATACTTCAAAGGATTCATTCGAAGGTTGAATTTTCGCAACCTCTTAAAAACAATGAGAAGATCATCTAGATGGTTTGATTTTTGTTTGCTCTTGACTGCCAAGTCATCAACATAGCATTCAATAGACTTATGTTGCATGTCTTTGAAAATTTTCATCATCTCCCTTTGGTATGTAGCTTTAGCATTCTTGAGATTAAAAGGCATGACGGTGTACCAGTACACACCAAAGGAGGTTTTGAAGGATGTGTGCTTTTTATCCTCCTTGTAAATCTTGATTTGATTGTATTCCGAAAACCCATCCATGAACGACATCCTTTCAAATCCGAAAGTATTGTCGATCATGATTTCTAGTATGGGTAATGGGAAATCATCTTTAGGACAGGCTTTTTCCAGATCTCTGAAGTCGATGCATGCTCTGATTTGTCCATTCTTTTTTTTGACCAACACTATGTTTGCCAACCAATCAGGGTGTTGTTCTTCACGGATGAAGCAAACATCTTTGAGTTTTTGGACTTCTTTTTTTATTTTATCCATGATTTCTGGTTTGTCCTTCTTTGATCTTGTTTTAAAGGTTTAGCATCATCTGCTATGTTCAATTTGTATACGGACACTTTTGATCTAGCCCCGGCATTTCTGTATAGGTCCATGCAAAGTAATTCATGAACTTTTGCATGAAACGCGCATACACATTAAGTTATTTTCCTTTGATTTGAGAACTTACAAAGGTTGGACAAGGAATTTCTGCGGTTTCCAAGTTTATTTCTTGTACTTGGTCCTTAGTTGAAGGCTCCGGAGGAGGTCCTTCCATTGCATTTTTTCGAAGTTTCCAGCTCCGCAAAACATTCTAGTGTTTCATTTGTGGGTTTAAGCCAAGGCCTGATCCCTTTCCATGGATTTAGTTTTTTAGGCTCTTTAGCTCTTACATCAAAGGTAGACATTCCCAACGAGTGTGTTGAGGTGGATCTATTTCTTCATTGAGTTCAGATGGCCAATATTCGATGATTTGTAACATGGTGTCATCGTCATCACTTGCCCCCTCACGATACTGAAAAACATCCCAATTAGCAGGATCTTGGAAGATAACAGTTTTGTGAGAGTCATCCAAGTCATACAGTTTCGTGAGAGTCATTCGAATCATACCCTTCGGTTAGAATTACGAATCTTGCTTTGAAATTTTGATTTAACTTAGGAACATCACTATAAGGAACGTACCCTATGCAATGCCATAACTGTTCAATTCTACATCCCTTTTTTAGATTTTCTTTCATTTCTGCAGTGAAGACATCAAAAGGAATCTTAACCCCATTCGCACTCAACCCGAGGCCTGTGGGCTACTAGAGATTGTACCCCATGTTCTTCATTGCATCAAGATACTAGTAAACTAATATAGTTGTAATCTATTTATTTGCACTTGATAATTTTTATTGTTAAGGAATTATAAAGGCTCTCTTGGAAGTTTTGGAGCTGAGCTCTGTATAATGTCTCGTAAAAGAATGAATCCAGGTATGTTATATTCGGGTTTTATATTATTATTTTTAATAATCTTTAGTGGATTAAGAATTAGTTATAGTATTCTCAAGGGGAATGGCTTAATTTAAATTTTAATTACAGCTGAATGGTGGAACAATTTTGGTGATGATGCTCCTGCCTTAGAGATCTTGCAAGAAGAATTCTGAGCCAAATAGCATCATCATTTGGCTGTGAATGCAATTGGAGTACATTTAGCTTGATCCACACGAAAACCAGGAATCACCTCAATATGGAGAAATTAGATAAGTTGGTTTTTGTCCATTATAATATGAAGTTGAGCACAAGAAATCTTCAAAGAAGGGAAAGCAGAGACTATAATCCAATTAATTTAGATTATATATTCGAAGAAGATGACCCATTAAAGGACTAGTTGGCTAAAAGAGAGGTTACAATTTTACCAAATACATATTTCCTAGATGAATGCATTTATGAACCTGATGAAATCGAGCACCTAGAACAGAAATCGAAAACCCCACCCCCACTTCCCGTTCGCAGATCTGCTACCACATGGGAAAAGGCAAGAATATGGCAGAGGGGCCATCACAAGGCTCACAACGTGAGTTAGAGTTGACATGTTCTACTTTAGAACGTGTTAAAGGGGCTAAGAATAAGTCAGTTTTGTGTGGTAGTTCAACCCTTTCCAAAGCCAAATAATTTCTTAAAGATCCAGTTGTCCAATACAAGACGAAAACGAAAGGTAAGGGTTAGGCAAGCAAGTATTTAGCCACTCATGAGGAAGTAGAAGAAAAAGAAGAAAAGAAGAAAAAGTAGAATGTAGTACATCATCTTCAAGCAAAAGTGGCTCATCATAAGGGGATCAAGGTTGTTATGCACAATAACCAGATGGTGGTGGTGATCATGAAGAATTTCATGATAATATTACTATTCATGACATGGGTGGTGAACCTTAACCTGCTAGTGGACAAAGAATATACCAATCAAAAGAGTTTCATGAAGAACCACATCAATTAGCATCAAGTCTATATGGAGGATAGCGATATGGTGACTATGAGCAGTCACAATTTTGATCCCTCAATTGTGCGTACGGTGGTATTTTACATGGGTATGGTGGGCAAGAGCAATATGGAGTAATTATGATATCTATGAATCAAGTACCACCACCAACTCACTATCCTTATGGTCATGAACAACGCGATTGAGGACAAGTAGGACAAATTTTGATATTGCTCAATACTATCATCAACAACAATAGGACGATGATGATGGCAACAACATCCAACCAGTAAGGCATTCAACATAGTATTAAATTCTATGAAGAATGTGTTAAGGACTAAGGTATGACCATATGTTTACCATTTGACATTTGTTTTTTCATACTTCATAGTTGATAATTGATACTTCAATTGTTAGTTGATACTTGATACTCCATGCTTGAGAGTTCAGTTTGATTTTAATTGATTTTCATTTAATAGTTCATGGTTCATAGTTTATAGTTCATAATTCACATTATACTTCAATTTTCACAAATCATAATCTATTGTTCGTCGTTGCATAAATAGTTGAGGAATTATAAAGGCGTGCTTTGAAGTTTTGGAGGGGGCCCTAAGGTTTTTTTTTAATTTTTAAGAATTTTTACTCAATTTTATACAATTTTAAACTAAAAATAGAAAAAAAAGGAAAAAAAGGGACTCAGCTAAGTCCCAGCTCACTCGGCCGAGTTGACTCTAACTCGGCCAGGTCCAAGTCAAGCCTCAAGTCTGGGTTCTCGATCCTTAGTTCATTTTGACGGGAACTTGGATGGTATAAAGTACGACTTGTTACACAAGGATACAAACAAGAGTATATGATTGACTATGAAAAAACCTTTGCACCGGTTGCAAAAATGATAGCTGTACATTGTTTGCTGAGTATTACTGCTGTCCGAAATTGGCCACTATGGCAAATGGACCTAAAGCATGCCTTATTATATGGGGACCTTCAAGAAACAGTATTTATGAGACCACCACGAGGATATTCCTGTCCTTTGAAAAATTTCTACAAATTGAAGAAATCACTATATGGTCTCAACTAGGCCTCTCGTGCTTGGTTCGAGAAATTCCATTAAACTATTCTTTAAGCAATTCTACTAAAGTCCAAATGATAGGTCTTTATTCTTCAAATGTATCTCTTGTGGCTGTACTATTCTGCTGATATATGTAGATGACATAATTATAAGTGGAAATGTTGTGATTGGAATATTTGAACTTTGGACTTCTCTTATGCAATCCTTCAAAATGAAAGATCTTAGGTACTTAACTTACTTCCTTGGCTTGAAAATCTCTTAAACGAAGGACGGCATTCATGTGAGTCAATCAAAATATGCTGCGGATTTAGTTAAATCCACATGCCTTGAAAATGCAAAGCCATTTGACACAGCCCTCGAACTCAATGTCAAAATTGGGAAGGATGATGGAAATCCCCTGGAGGATCTAAGGCTTTTTCATCATCTAGTAGGCAGTCTGCTTTACTTTAAAATGACTCGGCCGGATATATCTCACACTATACACACAGTCAGTCGGTTCAACAGTAATCCTCATGAGCCACATCTACATGCAGTATATTGCATCCTAAGGTATATAAAAGGCACTCTCAATCATGGTCTATTCTAGTCTGCCACCAATTCCTTGCAATTACAAGCCTATGTTGATGCTAATTGGGCTGGTTGTCCAGATATTCACTGTTCCACTATAGAGTGGTGCATGTTTCTAGGAAATTCTCTCATATCATGACAATGCAAGAAAAAACTTACTCCTGCCAAATCATCTGCCGAGGCTGAGTATCGATCTATATCTTTAGCAAGCAGTGAAATTGCATGGCTTCGTCGATTACTTCAGGAATTTGGTGCATTTTCTTTTTAATCCAACTCCACTCTATGCGGACAATACTAGTGCCATTCACTTTGCCAAGAATACCGTCTTTCATGAGAGGACTAAGTATATTGAACTCAACTATCACTTCATTCAACAATAAGATGTCACGATATCATCCATTTGCCTTATGTCTCCTCTCATTATCAATTGGTTGATGGCTTCCCCAAAGCACTCCCTCGTAATCATCACAACTACTACCTTTGTTCTAAATTGATGCTCTGCTTTGACCCGCACTAATTTGAGGGGGAGTGTAGAGATAAGGCCTTTCAAGAGAAGGCCCAAATCAGTTAATCCCAACAAGAGAAGCCCCAGACATGATAACACTCACATGAGATCTTCTCAAGATAACAGTCAAACATCTTATATCTAGACTGTCTGTGTACATACCTGTATATTCCAATTTTGTACGTCTTAGATATTTTTTATATTTATTCTTAGGATGGAATTAGGCTGTAATAGATTGTGTTTGATTGTAATCAGCCCCAGATTGGGCCATTTAATTCCTATAAAGAGAGGGTCGATCCCCATATTGCATATAATCAATATCCTACAAGTCGTCTTCTTCTTGTTTCATGTATCAAAGCTTATTTGATATAAGCTCACTTCTATCCATCCCTGAAACTGGAATATGCACTGCTTCCAGCCCAGCGAGCAAGTATAGCAACTGCAATTCCTCTTCTTTTGATAGATTCTCTTGAGTATTGGGGTCCAAAAAATGGAGCTGCCAACTCTAAAAGAATAACTTCTCACGTTTGCATTTTTGTCTACAGTGTAAGAGAAGAGCCTGGGGGTACTTGAGCCCTAGGGAGGAGTTTCCAACCCATAGATCAGTCTAGAACCAAATCTTTTGCCCACAAGCTACTGGAGATCTGATATTCGAAAGAAAATCACTTTTAGTTGATAAAATTCCTCTCCATAAGCTGGAACATGTCTGACTGGTGTCTGATAACATCTCACCCGTCTCTCCCAACACCCTATTTGGCTGAGACTACCCTTTTCCATAAGTCCTCATCATTACTTCCTAGCCTTCAGTGCCACTTACCTAGGAGGGCCAGGTTCATCTCTTTTATGGGTCTGATTCCCAATCCACCCTCCTTTTTGGAGTTACAGTCAAGCTTCCATGCCGCTTTTACTCAAACAGGTGTTTCGGATTGTCCGTCTGTTTGACTTTATTCTATAGTTGGTGTTCTTCTGCCCTTTCCTTTTGTACCCAAGGTGACCTCTACAACCAGATCATGATGACTAAACCGCGACTTGATTTATTTTATTTTTGTTTTTTAAATGGTAACTTGTATTAAAAAAGCTTAACAGGTACAAGTTACAACCGGATACTGCTATTGGAAATTTCTCTGGATGCTTTAGAGAGTAGGACTGTAATAACCTAACCTTTTGTGAAGCCTGACAGGGAGTCCTAATTTGATCAGAATGCTTTTAAGACTTTTAGTAAGTCCATAGTGGGTTAAAAGAGGATTATTAGGAGAATAAGGAGTCCCAACAGACTTTCCACTCTCAGAATAAGTTTCCAATAAGAAATTAAGAATACCCTGTAGTTTCCAAACAGGACTCCCCTCCAAACACAGTATATATATATGTACAGTCCCTTATCTTAGAGATCAACGAAAATAAAATTTATGTGAGAGAGAGAGAGAGAGAGAGAGAGAGAGAGAGAGAGACTAACTTCGCTGTGGAATTGCTAGAAGCAGAGGAAGATCACAACAGGACAGTGGTGGATGTCTGACGCAAAGCCGATCACCGCCGGAGCAATACACTACTACACCAGGTGAGTAGAATCTAAGTTGGTTGTTGATGTAGCTGAATTTAGTAGAAAACTAGAACTATCTGATTCCCCGATGAATTGTTGCTATTATATACTTGCGCTACAGTGATCGCTGGCATATCGTATCCGCCAGATTTGATTTTTTTAACCTAGACGACCCATCCAATGATGAATCAGATCTGATAATCTGATGCAGAATTAGTGTTCGACCCAATACAAGTTTGAAAACTATCTCAATTACACCATCGATCGTGAAGTAAAAGATATCTCCCGACTGTGATGACATTACAAGAGAGCAAAAAGTCATTGAAACAGTTGCCTTGGTCTTGCTTTAATCTTCAATTAAGGCCTCCTTTCCATAGAAACCAGATTTGAATGAAACTCATGCTTGGATCTAAGATGGTCACAGTCGGCACTCGTCAAAACATCCTGTACGTGATTGAGTTAGGAATCTTCGTGGAGCACCTGATCAAGGAGCAGGTGCACACGTCTTGGAGTGGACCCTTGGGCGACCACTATGGTGTAGGTCCCATTTGCATCAGACCGTTGGGCCCCACCCTGCAACTGCCGCAGGTCGAGCTTGGCGAGGCTCTTCTCTGACGAACGAAACAACTGAACAAATACACAGGCGTGTATTTGTGCAGTCGACGATTTAGAGAGATATTTTATAGACTTTTGGAATTTACGAATTTGCCCTCTGCTATTTTCATTATATCCCAAAAACCCTGCTAAGGCTTATGATAAATTTATGCATGATAAGTTACAAATCCAATAATGTGTACTACCTAAACTAGCATGTGTTCAATTATTTGAATGATGTGGGCCCTTTCATCACAATTAACTATTCTTTATGACTTGATTTTTCCATAGTAAGTTTTATAATAACTAGTTCCTTCAGTGTGATAGTTTTACTTAGATTTATTAATTGTATCTTGATTCCTGTGAATAACTGTATAATTGATTACTTCAACGAGATATGGGTAATGCCACAGCTTGGTACCAACTCCGACTCGGAGTGGGGCGAGGATTAACCAGTGTTATGTGGTGTTGGCCAAAGAAAGGAATAAGATGATGCAATCAATTAGAGTGGAGATGGGTCTATAATAAATTTATTGATTGAACTTTTCATTCATGTTTGAAATAAGAGTAATTTCAACTGCCAGCACTGGGTATAAAACTCCTCTTGTGGATGTTGGTCGAGAGAAGTAGGTTCAACAATCATGGTAGTAAGACAGGCTATGTTGTTGATAGAAATGTAGATACTCCGGTGTGGGAGTATTGGAACAGGCTCAACATTCATGGTGAATGACAAGCCATGTTGTTAACAGAAATGTGGATACACCCGTATGGGGTATCGGAACCATTTGATGCCGCAGTGGAAAATTACCCAAGAAAGAAATTGATTAAGATATTATTGCAATACTATCATTGAATATATATAAATATTCTTTGAATGATTGAAAATGTGTCATACCTTAATGTTTTCTTATTCTACTCACCAGTGTTACTGACCTATGAAGCACGGACATTCCAAGATAACCCCCGTGTCCGTGTCGGACACGTGTCGGACACGGACACGGCTCGGACACGCCGGGACACGTGTCCGACACGCCGAAAACGTGTCCTGGAATTTTTTTTTATTTTTTAAATTTCGGACACGGCTCGGACACGGGGTGGACACGGCAGGGACACGGCAGGACACGGGTGTAAATGTAATAGAATAAGAAAAACAGAAGGGTGTAAATGTAAAATTTGTAAACTTTAGAGGCAGCGATGCCCTAATCCTCATTTGTTGCAACGAAAAAAAGGGGGAGCGAGCGGGGGAAAAGGGGAAAACAGAAGAGAAGAAAGAAGAAGCAGCAGCAGTAGCTCCCGTCCGGTGAAGGATCTCGTCCGGCAGTCCACGTCCAAGTTGCTTCCCACATCCGGCGAGGTATGTCTTGTTTTTTTTTTTCTGCAACCGTCCGGCGAGACTGTTTTCTTCTTTTTCTTTTTTGTGTTTTCTTTTTTTCTTTCTGTTTTGTTGCTGCTCTTTGTTTTGTTTTCTGTAGTTTCTTTGTCGCTGCTGCTGCTTTTTTCTATTTGCTTTTCTGTTTTTTTTTTCCCATGCCTGTTTGCTGCTGCCTTTTCTTTTGCTTCTTTTTGTTTCTGCTGTGTTTTTTTGTCCATGCCTTTTTGCTGCTGCTATCTGCTGCTGTGTTTTTATTTTTCCTGCTGCTATCTGCTGTTGCAGCTTTTTTTTTGTTTCTACCCCTTTTTTTTTGCTGTCTGCTATCTGCTACTGCTGCCATCTTTTGTTGTCTGCTATCCAGCAGCTGCTGCTTTTCTGTTTCTTTTTTTTTTTGTTTTTGCCCCTTGTTTTCTGCTGCGTTATTTTTTTTCATGTTTTTTTCTGCTGCTGCTATCTGCATTTTTCTTCCTGTTTTGCATGCTTTTTGCTGCTGTTTTTTTTTTTTTACTGCTGCTGCTGTTTGTTTTTTTGCTGCTGCTGCTGTTTGTTTTCTCATCTCTGGATATTCATTTGGTGTTGATAATGCAGTTGTCTGTGCATACTGACTGCCATGTTGATTATTGCCTTTTTGGTATCAAAATATGTTTGATGGGCTGGATTTTACTTTGCCAATGTTAATTTTAAATTATTTATCTATGACAAAATATCTATTTTCTTATCTATAATGTGCGCCTCGCTTCAATGAAGCCCGTGCCTCGCCTTGCGCCTTACGCTTAAGCCCCAGGATACCTTTGGCGCCTCGATGCGCCTTGCGCCTTCAATGTGATAGGAAATTGATTCGATTATGATGTAATTGTGACATGTAATGTTGATGATGATTGATGTACTATGGGCTTATGGCCTACTATTACATTACATTATGCATTATAGATTTTATTTTTTATTTTTCCAGTATTAGTTATGTTTTTTTCTTTATTAATCGTGACATTATACTTTTTAATTTGGCTAAAAATATAACTATTCTTTAACTTTATGATTATATATAAAAATATATATATTTATTATTTGCCGTGTCCTAGCCGTGTCCGTGTCCTACTTTTTTAGGATTTGCCGTATCGCCGTATCCGTGTCGTATCGTATCCGTGTCCCGTGCCCGTATCCGTGCTTCATAGTTACTGACCAGTGGTTCGCCCCACTTCAGGTAATGCAGTCGTCGAGGTTGCGGGGAGTGATGGGGATCAGCCGGTGGATTTTGGCATGCGTGGCTGATCCAGAGCGCGAAAAGCAAAGAATAGATTTGTAGTTGGGATTAGCCCAAAACTTAGATATTTTTCTTCTACAATAGAGATCGTCTTATTCAGTAGTGTTATCAAGACTCCTAATATTTACATAATAATTGAAATACAATGAAATTTGATTGTTTATGACTTTGATGCTCGTGAAAATTTGATTTATGTGGTGTTGTTATAAAAAAAATTTGAGTACGGCTTAAGAATCTGAAGAGCTCCAGATTCTTGAGTCGTTACAAGGATTTTCTACCAAGTCTATAGTGTTGCAATTTTTATCCTATGCTTTGTGTTAAAGCAATGGAACTTTGGTTGCAGACAAACCTCAATGGATCATCTTCAAATCTTCCATACTCAACTGGCAGGTCATTCCCAACATCATTTTCTGCTCAGTCTGCAACATCTTCTGTTTTTCATCACTCAGGTAATAGAAGCTTTTCCTGAAGTATTCCACTTCATATTTTTTCATTAGTGCGTTGAATTATAATGATAAAAGTTCTTGTTTGTAGGTAGTATACAAGGGCTTCACAATTTTCATGGAAGCTTGAACCTCTCAAACATGCCAGGCTTGCTTACTGGAAGCCTATATACTGGCCGGTTTGCGTCAAATAATCTACCAGTTCCTCTTTCTCAGGTATTCATTTATTTCGCTTGCCATATTTACTCGGTATATTTTTAATCTATGGTGCCAATCCATTTTTCTAGAAAGTTTTTGCAGTCATGAATTCTGTGTGTGTGTGTGTGTGTGTGTGTGAATCCACAACGTCTTCATTGCAACTGTACATGATTTCCTTTTGATATGCAGATTTCTCATGGTAGTTCACATGGACATTCTGCGGTTACAAACAGAGGAGGTGTAAGTGTTGTTGGAAGCCCTGCTTATAGTAGCAGCATGAATGGAGTTAGGGGTTCCATTCCTGGGATGCCTCCAACCTCTGCAACTGTCGTTAACTGGAGTGTCCCTGGGTTGGGAGTGTCTCCAATTTTGGGAAATGCAGGACCTAGAATTACTGGTTCAATGGGAAATATTGTTGGAGGCAACATCGAGCGGAGTATAAGCTCTGAGGGAGGATTAGGTGTTCCTGGTCTTGCTTCACGTGTAAATTTGGCTGCTAGTGGTGGATCAGGGACTCTTAAGTGTACAAGGTCCCAGCAGACTTATGAGTGGTGTGCTTCAGCAAGGTAATGGCTTTAGTTTATCGTTGTTTCAGTATTTATTCTTTTTTCCTTGGTTTTTCCCCTCCTTTTGGTTTCGTTTGTGTTAGCTGTCAACAGTACGAAGTCAATTCGTGTTTATTAATCAATCATCAAGTAGCAATCATCTATTGTCGAAGGCATGGATACTTTCATTTACAGATGCCCCCATGCTCAAGTTCATTTAGAAAGGTATGTGGAAATATTATTAAGAACTATATGAAATAAGCTCAATGCCTTACTGTCTAAAGCCATTGGACATTTGTGAAAACTGTCCTGGCCTTAATAACAGCTAAAAGACTCCAATTTTAGCATGGTAACAGCATTTCCTTTAGTTAGGATGATTACTTGTTGTCATCGTTGTTGTTGTCATTAAAGCCTTACCTCGTTAAAGGCTTAATATGTGCATGTACCCTGATCACATGTTTGTATTTCTAAATAACCATCCAAGATTGTCAGAAGCAAGCATTTTCCTAGTTTGCTCAGGTAATTGAAACTTGAAAGAATGGGATCTTTGCTTCAGAGAATCTCTATGGACCAATAAGAAGTGTGGTTCTATTGAATGGTATAAATGTAAAGAACAGCTGTCCCTTGATGGGGGTCTTATTCTTGTTTAGAGCACTGTTGTTTCTCTTTGTTTTGTTTAGCTTTTTGTGGTTTCTTTTGGGTGGTGACTGTCTTTTAGAGGGGTTTTCCCGCAGCTGATTCTCCGTATAAATCTTTTATACCGTAAAGCCTTTTCTTTTAACTACTAGTCATTGTTAAAAAAAAAAACCAAAAAAAAAAGGAAAAAATGAAAAAGAGAAAAGAGAAAAGAGAAAAGAACAGGTGAACAGCATAAGTATATAATGTATGGAAAAGCATCAAATGGCTGGATATGATCTAGCACAAATTGCAGGTCTTGCCACTCATTCTTGACTCTGAATGAACAAAATGAGCAAATTAGGCAAGGACAGAGAACAGACAAAATAAGATATCCTCCCCACCCTAGGAAAAACCGATAGAGTGGAACCTCAAAGAGTTGAAGGCATTGAATTTTCATTCGTGATTAACTGATGTTCGACTCCTTACTTTGCTAAAGTGAACCCTTCCTCACTGGGGCATCTAAGGACGTGGCTGAATGTCAAATTGTAAATTGGATTTTACTGACAGAATCAATAATTCCTGCAATTCCTGTAAGTCATTAGAGCAACAATCCTCCCCAATTCCAAACTAATGAATGCACTTGGAAAAAACCATCTGTTATGAGTCTCAAAATCCACAAGGGGATCGCTTCATGAAGTCTCGCTCTGTAGTGCCAGCAGGACCCAAGAAACTCTGGATTGTGCACATCACTGTGTCTGATCTTTCTACACCTTAGTACTGGGGCCTAATTTATACACACACTACGATTGAAGTTGATCTTGAAAATGCTGCCAGTGAAAAGGGGCTTCATGAGGCACAAACATTCTGAACTAACTACTTTACTCCGTGACCTTATGCCAGCTGTTTGCAATGAACACATCCAAGCACTTTCATTGTGACTGCTGACAAAGGCACATGCAATCTTGAAAATGCTGCCAGTGAAAAAGGGCTTCATGAGGCCAAACATTCTGAACCAACTACTTTACTCTGTGACCTTATACCAGCAGTTTGCAATGAACACGTCCAAGCACTTTCATTGTGACTGCTGATGAAGGCACATGCGATGATGTCCAAGTATGGACATGGGTGATGATGTCCAAGTATGGACGTGGGTACAGGCATGGATATGAGAAATATGAATTCAACACGCTCGCTTCAGAAATTTAAGACACATACGTGTACATCACTTAAGACACATTTTCAAATTTTTTTTATTGAAGTTAAATTTAGCTAGGACCCATTAATCAGTTGGACATTTATTTTATACAGGTTAAGATCTTAATAGGTTGGCTTGTTATGGATCCACAAATCTCAGGTTAGGTGAGCCCATTTATAAGTCATAAGGTGGGCTTAAGGTCTTAAAACAAAAGAACCAAACAAAGGGGCTGACTTTAAAAAATGGAAATACTCTTTTCCCCTCAACACTGAATGTATAGTGGGTTTTGACTTCTTCATTCTAAAAATAAATCAAAAGGAGGCTGAATGTAACATGGAAAATACTCTTTTAAATGTTTCAAATGTCAAGAGTAAAGTGGAGTGGGTTTTGAGTTACGTGGTCTTTGTGCTCAATGTAATAGGTGAAATGCCCTCTAAAAGGGACATTTGGCCGTTTCATTGTCGACACCCAAAACTCAAGAAACAAGGGCAATGGAGAGAAGAAAAAAAAGGGGGAAACAACAACAGAGAAGAAGAAGCTGAGGAAGGAATACCTGGCAGTAACAGCAGTTAGAGTGCATCTAGCAGCAGCAGCAATCAAGCACCTGTCAGCCTCTTCCTCCTCCTCGTTGTCCTCCTTTTCTTTCTCTTGGTTGAATTAAAGGGAACAAAGGGTTATGTTTTTTTCCCCCCTTTTAAGTTAAAACAAAATCACATGAATCAATTAGAAGATTTTGATTGAAAATCACTGTTTTGCTCATGGGGATAGCTTTAATTACTATTCTTTTAGTAGTTTGGCATTCCATTTTGTAGTTCCTAGTATCTATTTGATACATATAATGAAATTTTTACTGGTTTTGCAGCACCCCAAGTGATCTCTATGCTAGGAAATTCTTATTCTGCTTCTGGAGGCCCGTTATCTCAAAGCCAAGTTCAAGCAGGGAATAATCAATTAAGCTCCATGGGAATGTTAAATGATGTTAACTCTAATGATAATTCTCCTTTTGACATGAATGATTTCCCACAGTTGACTGGGCGCCCAAGTTCTGCTGGAGGACCTCAAGGGCAATTGGGTAGTTGATTAACCTTTTGCATCATCCATGTTTTCCCTTAAAAATGGTTCTCTAGCAGCTGATTCATTAATTTGCAGGTTCACTGCGGAAGTAAGGTGGTGTTGGTGTTAGTTCTATTGCTCAACAGAACCAAGAATTCAGCATCCAGAATGAAGATTTTCCAGCTTTACCTGGATTTAAAGGTGCTTATGTTACTATTAACTTTTAATCTTTGCTATCATCTGCTGCAGTTTTTTTTTTCTTTGGGTTTTTGTATGAGTTTAACTCTGCCAATTTTTGCTGCCGGTCCCAAGCCCGGGTAAAGGAGGAGGGTTGCATTAGGTAGGTGACAGCTAGCGTAAAATTTTATCACAGTCCAAACATGAATTCTGAGAAAATAGAACAGAATAGAGAAATAGAATTCATGTAGCCGACCCCAACATGGTTGGGATAAGGCTTTAATGATGATGATGGTGGTTGTTGTATGAGTTTGAGTTTCAGGAGACTCTTCAATTCATGGCCTCTCATTGCATGCATGCATACACATTCTC
Organism: Sextonia rubra; assembly: GCA_037013555.1. NCBI lineage: Eukaryota > Viridiplantae > Streptophyta > Magnoliopsida > Laurales > Lauraceae > Sextonia > Sextonia rubra. The sequence goes on from JASUAD010000011.1 coordinate 19,254,337, forward strand.
ATTTATTGTCAATTCATATCCTGTAAAAAGATTGCTTGTCCACACCAGTCAATGTGACATGCCAAATTCTGATGGAGATTTGTTAAGGGACTGGTGATTTGTTAAGGGACTATTTAGTACAGATTTAGCATCACTGTTGAAAGCCTTTCCATGAGATTGGATCTTATTACGGGCATGTGCATTTGTGAATTGTGATGCAGTCTGATCCACAGTACGGTGTAGATCATCTTGCTACAAACAATCACCACTAAAAGATTTGGGAAGCCATAATGTCAAGCCAGTAAAGGTACACATACGGCTTCCAAATGGCTGGATTTGGGTTAGGCGCACATGGACATGCATTTGGGTCTGCTAAGGATAGTAAGGCCTGGAACTGAGTTTGAGTTTGACTCTGACTGATTTGTGCTCAAGCCCACCCATATGGGGGATATGTGATTTGTTTACCTTAAGCCTCCAATCCAGGAAGTTTGTACTTAATAGCTTGATGGGCATGGAGCCTAAGTCCCCCAGTCCAGTTCAAATTTCAAAAGCATTTTGAAAACTACGCGAGGACCAAAGGACAGTTTGTTGGCCCCATTTGGTAGTCCAAAACTAGTGTTTTCAGATCCCAAGTTGAGCAGAGCTCAGGTCAAGCATGGACAGTCCTAGATGCACTCACATGCAGATGCCATGCTTTATGTTGACTTCCCTTGACAGGGATATGCCGTAACTGGCATTGATTTTCAAATACAGTGTAGAGTGGAAGACCTCCACTAGCCCTTTTCACTCTATCTGTTTGACAAAGAGAATAACCAAAGATAAATGCAATAACACAAGCCTATCCAATCCCTGGAAGTCCCCTCTTATTGGGTGTATAGGTGAATGTGAGGGGGGTAGATTGATCATAGGTTGGGCCAGTGTCCCACAGGCCATTGCTCATGATTTTATTAAATTACTAGTGTACTGCATAGTTGCCAATGCCATTTGCATGACACATACTGACCTCTTAGACTTGGTAATATTCACTACGCAGGCTAGGGCTTTTAATAGAAGGAAGCTTTCTTTAGTTGGGGTATAGACAGTATCTTAACAATAAATTGAATCCAGTTTGGAATTGAAGTTGCTAATGTCAATACCCTTCGAAAGTAGAAAGATCATTGGTCGTGGACCAGGTTCCCACAGGCCAGAGCTCATGGCTTTATTAAATTTCGAGTGTTTTGCATAGTTGCCAATGCCATTCACATGACGCATACTGACCTCCTAGACTTGGTAATATTCACTATGCAGGCTAAGGCTTTTAATAGAAGGAGGCTTTCTTTAGTCTGGGTATGGACAGTATCTGGTCCCTGACGGTAAATTGAATCCAGTTTAGAATAGAATTTGCTAATGTCAATACCCTTCAAAAGTAGAAAGATCATTGGCTGTTGGTTGTAAGCCTGTAACCATGTCCCAATGAGGCCATCTTCATCAACTCCCAAAAATGCAGCCTTGTATGATAAACTCTTCCACTATTTCCTCTTGAAAAAGATATGGGCCTGCTTGATTTTGTCCTCTTTGACCTTTTCTTATTGCTCCATCAATAAGGCTTAACAAAGCAAGGCTGGTGATTGGAGTTGGACTTGATGCGTGTATTGTCTCTGCAGTTAATTTGTGTGCACACGTTCAAAACAAAGGTCTCTCTTTGTTAAACTCCTTGTATATGGTAATGGTGATTGTGTTTTTGCACATCCACATTGGTTAAGTGGTTATTTTTGTTTTACTGTTCGTAGTTTGTTAGGGGAGTTACATAGGGAGTTTTTCGTCATCTTTTTAAGTGAAAGTTAATTAACCAAGTTTCATCCCTTCTTGAATTATTTAAGCCGATGTTCTCTTAAAACAAGAATAGAAACATAGCTGCCCCTTTGTCTGCCAAACCTTAAATTTTTGTTAGTGGTCATTTACTTTTTAATCTTTTTTAATGTTTAGCTTTTAAGGAACTCTTGGATGCATTATATGTTGCAAATATTTTTAGGAACTGTTGGCCATTCCTAAGCATGCAATGACCAATGGGCCGCCCCAAAGTTAATTTCCCCTAGCCTCACACTGGTAGATTAGCACTCAGCCAAACTTAACACTGATCTAAGTTTTCTGGACCCTTGGATTGATTTTGTGCATTTGTTGCTCATCCAACTTTATCTAAAGGGCTCTGACTTTGACAACTTTGAGTCGAGGCCCTTGAAATATTACCTCCAATGATTCCACCAATCAAAAAGAAAAAACGAGTGGACAATTCTGAAAATTTTCATGCATGTAGGTCATAGGAATACCTTTCAAATAATGCTTTAATGAATGTCAAGTTCCCAGTCAAACACCCAATGCACTAATAATTGTCAAGCTCCCAATTAGCCCCACAGGCCAGGACATTTTCATGCACATATATTCGTGCAGCACAACAGTCAGGCATTTTCCCCCAAGAAAAAACGTCCACCGAGTGGTTCACCTTGATGTGTGAAAATTGAGGCTTGGGGGGGTGGATATGTTTGGTCATGAAGTAGTGGTGGCACAACATCAGTTTGATCAAATGATTCATTCACATAGTTTTAGGTCCTCGGAAGTCTGATGGCTGTATATTGTGCAAAGTTATTGTAACAATATCTGTCAATGACTAATGTCTAGGTCATTATCAAATTATGTTCAGTGCTAATTCAAGGGGGTTAGCTATGCATGAAAGGATTAGATTGACATAGGTGGGCCTGCTATATGAAAACAAAAGGAGAACTAATAAATAGGAGAGTTATGGAAAATTTGTCATATATGTACAGGTATCACTAGTGATCTCCTTGCTAATGCTGCATTTGGACTGACACCCTTGTGGGACTTACTTCTAGGCTGCATTGTGATACATCCAAAACCCTAGATGAAAGATCTCACTTGTATTTCTTGGGGACTTATTTTGAGCTTTGTGCTGTGTAATATACCAGACGCTGATATAGGGGCTAGAATAAAAATAAAGGGCGGCCCAGTGGACAAGGCTCCCACATAGCGAGGTCTGGGGAGGGCAAGATGTACGCAGCCTTACCTTCATTTTGAAGAGGCTACTTACGTAACTTGAACTTGTGTTCTCTAGGATGCTAATGGTAAGCCTTTACCGTTAGGCCAAGCCGCCCCATTGATATAGGGGTTAGAATATCTAGACATATTTATTCCATGTTTTTCTTGAATTTTAATTTGAAATATTAAAATTTTCTTGAATATTTATATATATATTATGGCTATATATAAAATTATTAATTTGGGAGAATATTATAAATATGTCCTTGGATTAAATTTAAGTAAATATTCCTTTGACCACAGTTGGGTTGCACAAATAATGAAAGTAAGATTTTCCAGTAGGTACCACCCCGGGATGGCCCAGGGGGTCTGACCCATGTTTTGGATAGGAACTTTGTGGGACCCCTTTTTAAATTATAACTTGGACTTTCCTTTTTCCAATAGGACTTCAATGTAGAGTTTGAATAGGAAAGTGGAGCATCGATCCCAAGTTTTAAATACAGGTTGCCACTTCAAGAACCCTTCACTCGATCCTTTCTCTACTTCCCTCTTGCATACTCTAGACATATCTAACCTAGGAATCCTAAAGCTAAGTCTAACCTAGGAATCCTAAAGCCAAGGAGAACTTGTAGGAGAAGAAGTGAATCAGGAACTAGAGCCTTGACTGATGTCCTTTAATCCTCCCCATATTACTAAAGCTATTGTCTTCCACTCAAAGTGGCTAGAAATTCTCAATCTACTTGTGTATGCTTTCCAGATTAAGAATCTTGACTTTAAATTCTTTGTTTCATGATGAGATTTAATGTATGAACTTGCTCAGATTGATATTGTTGTTTGATCTTTTAATATTAAAAGAGTTCTTATGAATTAGGTAAATGTTTGGAATTTTTATGCCAATGGATTTGACACATGTGCAATGGGATAATTTTATGAGTCACGACATGGAATTCGAAAGGCCCCGGATTCTGGGTCGTGACATACTGATTGGTTCCCAACCCTGGATTTGAGATCAAGGGGTTTCTGACTTTTGATTTTGCATGTCCTATTTCTCAATCATGATAAATCCATTGTATCTGAAACTGAGCTTGCATTTTAACCAGCACCGATCTTGAAACTAGTCTGGCCCCAAAGGTGGGCCCCACAGGGCTAGATCATTGCCGATGCATCCTGGGTTCTTCTTGCTGGTTATTATTTTTGCTGCTTCAGTGGTGATCCTGATACACTTGTTGAGCAGGTGGTAATGCTGATTTTACAATGGATATGCATCAGAAAGAACAACTTCACGACAATCCCATGATGATGCAATCCCAGCACTCTCCTGTGAGTCATGGCTTTTGTGTAGAACATGCTGATGCAGTTGCCTTTAAAAAAAAAAAAAAATCTATTACACCATCTAATATCCTTGTTTTCATTTTGGCCGGTGTCTTAACTTTTAAGTTTAATTTACACACTTAAAAATACAGATGGGAAGATCTGCTGGATTTAGTGTAGGAGTAACCCCTGCATCTCACTGCCAGCAACAACAGCAACACGCCCCTTCAGTCAGCAATGCCACTGGTTCCTTTGCACCTGCGAACAGCCAAGTTCCTCTTCATTTACATGGGTCTGATCTTTGTCCATCTTCACATGGAACATATCACTCACAGTCACAGGTACTGTTATGGTCATTCTTTGGAGGAAGTATGCCACATTTTCAGGTCAGATTAACAGCCTTTGTTAATTTTAGAATTTTTCTCAGATTTCGTCCAATGGATTGCCTAGTATTGGATTGAGGCCTTTGAATTCTCCAAATTCAGTTTCTGGAATTGGATCATATGACCGGCTCATTCAGCAGTATCAGCACCAACAAAATCAGTCCTGATTTCAGTTGCAACAGATGTCAGCAGCTTCTCAATCGTATAGAGATCAGAGTTTGAAATCCAAGCAGGGGACCTTACCTTCTGCGGACAAATTCAGCTTGCTGGGTTTATTAAGTGTTATTAGAAATCATGATCCTGATTTGGGCTCACTTTCATTGGGAATTGATCTGACAACATTGGGATTAAATCTAAACTCTCCTGATAACCTTCACAAGACTTTTGGGTCTCCATGGTTTGACGAACCTGCGAAAGGAGATCGTGAGTATGTAGGACCTGATTGTTATTACACTAAACCACCACCAACTCAGTTGCATGTATGTCGTCACGACTGAGTGGAACCCTTTGCTTTTGAGTTTTGCCATCTTTTGAGTCCTAATGCTGCTGTTGTGGCTGTAGCAAGGGTATTTTGCGAAGTTTCCACCTTCAACACTGTTTTATATCTTTTACAGGTAGAGTTCATTGTTTGTTATGTTAACTTTGCTGCACTTGCCATTCCCATGAATTAATATTACTTCCTCTAATCTTCTTTTTCTTCTTCCCAGCATGCCAAAAGATGAAGCTCAACTCTACGCCACTAATGAACTGTATGTGTTCTTTCCCTCTCTCATATCCCTAAGTCTGTTGACCATGAACTTTGTTTAGAAGTCTCTCAGAAATAGTGAAAAATGCTAAGCTGGTTTCTAAATACCTGTTAGCTCATTCCTATTTTTGTTTTGTAACTATGTTAAATACGAAGTTGTGGTTATATCATATCATGAGGCATCTAGTTTGTTTCAAGTATTGAAATTTTCATAATTGGAGGCTGAATCAGTTGCAAAAATTAAGGGATGAAATCAGTGATACATCAGTTATTGATTGTATCGGCATTATTTTAGACTAAATAGTATGGAAAATAAAATCTGTAAACTATTGAAATATTGTATTTCTCACTTATTATTTATTAATTTGCACTACTAGGTATTAGGTAATGTATAGGTGTGTATCATACTTGTATATGTCATTGGGTCCTGTATTCCTGTTTGGCCTTAGACTGTTGAATTTGTTGAGGTTTATTCGTTCTATTTATTTTGTTTGCTTAAAGTCACACATGTAGACTTTAGTCGAAAAAATAAAAAGAAAAAGAAAAAAAAAAGAAAAAGAAATAGAAAGAATGACAAAAAGTCACACATGTAGAAATTCGTTCATATGTAAGTAATTTGTCTTTTTATTCATGATTTACTGAATAACAATTTGAAGACTGAAGTATTGGATTATGCAAAAAATAAAAACAATATCATAGACCAGTGCTTTAGAATTCAATTTGTCATTGATCTAACAGTATAGGTTGTGGCATCCATTTCAAAATCACCAATAAATTTAAAAAGAGCTGGAAATCTGAGAATAAAAAGAAATGCTACAAGTACATATATCTATCTATACATTAGAGTAAGAAAATATAGGTCTTGAATTTCTTTTAACAAGTATTCCCTTCTTATCAAGAATATTGCTGGCCTCCAAATCAGCCCATTGGGCCCAACTGTCAATGCAATTAAGGAGTGACAAATTATAATATATTAAAGCCAAGGGTTTTGCCTTTAATTTTCACTGTGTCCATTTGGCCCAACTGTCATGCACTTAAGGAGTGGAAAATTTTAATATATTAAAGCCAAAGATTTTGGCTTTAATTTTGACTGTCGGTTATGATTTTGACAGTAAGTTATTCTTCTCTTCTTTCCTTTCTATACTCTCATAATAATAATTATTATTTTTGTTTTTCCTTCTTTCTAAAATTTATGGATATGTTTTTAATACATGAATATTTAGGTTGCAATGATGGCCATACCTTTGCTAATCACGAGATATTATGATAGTATCTGCCATTAAGCATATATGATCCTACGGTTGAGCAGTGATTCACATAACTAATTTTCATGTCAGCAGATTGGCCCAGTGGCCAGGAGTTGGAAAGGAGAGGGTGCTAACTAGGGCGCGCCAACAGGGATCGATCCCTAGTTGGCGGTATGGGAGCAGGTGCCTCATCCTACATTCCTAGTGTTTTTTAGAGTTTGGTCTAGGATTTTGCTTAGGGGAATGAAGATTTTGAAAGCAGTGGAAAAGTGGTCTGCGGCCAATTTTCAGAGAGTAAATGGATGTATTATTAAAGATGATGAGGTTAATTGTCACCATGGATTAAAAAATCAGCTGAGTTTGAGTTGACTCGAACTCAATCATTATTGAGTTAGGACTCGACTCGCACTTACATGCAACATAAATGTGGGGGGTTTTTTTTTTTTTTTTGTTTTGGTGGGGGGCGGGGGGATGTAGCTACTCTTCTCCTCTCTTCCTTTTTATCCCCATCTCTTCCTCAATTCTCTTCTCCTTTCTTCTTTACTTTTGTTTTCCTTCTTTTTCTTTTCCTCTGTTTTTCCTCCTCACCTGCTCGGCTGGATTTTTTTCCCTACTTCACAAGTTAGTTGGGGCCAGGAAGTGACGGCTAGGGGTAGGACTAGGACTAGGAGTCCTTTCTTTTAAAATTTTCCTTATTTTTTTCTAAATTTTCTGGGCAGTGACACGACTCGGCCGAGTCAGGCAAAAGGTCTGATTTTAAAACCTTAATTGTCATGATCAGGGCCCTTAGAATTCCGCTTTGTAACTTATAAAAGTATCTTATCATATTCATCATCATCATCATCAAAGCCTTATCCCAATCATGTTGGGGTCGGCTACATAAATCCTATTTCTCCATTCCGTTCTATTTTGGGCCAAATCCAAAATACTCTAATACAAATCCAGAGCAATCCTATTAATGAAATTTAATTATCAATTAAAGTCAGAATTCAAAATAATCAAATAAACAAATCAGTTCTTCTTGAGTAAAATAGAACAACTACCAATCGTAAAATGTCCCATTACAATAATTGAATAAAATGAACTAAGACTAGTTCTCTCTATCTTCTAGGTGACTCTGTCGCTCAAGTACTCATGCCGAAGCCTATCTCTTGGTCACCCCAGTATTACTTAGACTTTAAAGCTTACCTGGAATGAGGTAATGTAGGAGTCATTGGAAATTGAGAAATATGCATTTAAGTCCAATTGCATGGGTAAACATCACGTTAACATTTTAACACAAGATAACTTTAACAAATTATGCAAGGCAATCAATATAGCATTCAACAATATCTAGACAATAACATGGACCACTGGTCATTATCACATCCACTGGCAACCTCCTAACCACCTGATAGCACCTATCAACACGGGATCAAGTACCCCATGTACAAGACCACACATGGGTACCTCAAGATTCATATGTTAACATATTATGGTGACCTACTGGTCAACAAGATCACTGTGGTACCAGAGGATCAAGTGCTCCCACGGCTGACCCATAGTCAGACAACCCCTTAAGATGGCTGGCATAAAGCCGGACAATGAACCGCAGCTAACAAGGAGCCGAACAGTTAAACATGGCTAACACAAAGTCAGATAACACATAAATACAAGGGCCATTGTACGAAGGATGTCACTCCGTGCAGTGCCAGTGGTCTTGGGGTGTTCACGTGTAATTCCAGACTAGTCTATGCCCTTAAATATACTCCATGGTTCATGTCCTTCTAATCGAACTCTGGATTCAACATTGTTCCTTATTCGGTTCCGATATCTATAATCGGACTACTTTAAACAATCTGCCCCAGGGACAATTGTTGTATTTTATATGTCGCTATCCTCTCTGGTCTTTTATCCAATGTGCGTGGTGGTAATTTTATGACCATCCTTTTATAGGTGTAAGAACCACACTCATTAACATGCATAACATAGAAATCATATATTCTGTGACAATTGGAATATATGATTGCATCACAGCATTTAAACACACAAGGGAATGCACAATCAAGTACAAGAATCTCATGATTTTATCATAGTCAACATGTCATTTGAAAGTCATTAAATATCACTAATCACAAAGGAAGCCATTCATCAATCATTTGCTGTCATGTAGACATCATCATCATTATCATAGCCTTGTTCCAACTATGTTGGGGTCAGCTGTCATGTAGACAGACACCAACATTAATTCAGTAATGTGCATCCAGTCACAAGATTGACAATTCATGTTGACTCTAAGTCAAAACCATACGCTAGGGCTTGGTTACCAAGCTACGCTATCACTAAATTCTTTAGTATGACATCATAATGTCAACATGTGTAAACCAATCATTATTAGTGCCTTCAGATTTTAATTCTATCTTGTGTCTAATGGAATGAAATTGTGTGCATAGCTTACCAATCGAACCATTAAGGATAGGACCTAATGCATTCAGCCAAGGCTCATCCCTGCAAAAAGAGTTCACCCATTTCCACAAAATCCAACTCCTAGGTTTGACAGATCCCAAGATCATGGGACAAGGTTTGGCTGGCCCCCAAACCCTATATTTGGGGTTTGGCGGGCGCACACACATATTCAGGAAACTACACCACTAGTGCTCATTCACAGCGTATTAAGCAAAATTCATGAGATGATTGTGTCTAAAATACAGACCTTTGGCTCCTATCAACAGTAGCATGAGAAAAAAATGATTAGGATCTATGAAAAAACCCTACTGTGTACCATAAAAGAATTAAGGATCACCAAATTAGCACTACCATATAACCCCATCTACATCCAACCACATCAGAAGAATGATTTCAGGGGGTTTACATCGAATTCTCCCCCATGACCAGCCCCTTTATAGGGTTTGGCCATGTATAAACTCCATGGGTGGAGCTCGGTTAAGTGGTTTCATATGATCTTACCGCGTTATCTATCATTTATTGATGAGAAAATCCCCAAAACTGTATAAAACAACTACCAAACCAATATCTACGCAATTATAAATGAAAAAGTCCATGGGTGGAGCTCGGTTAGGTGGTTTCATACAATTTTACGCTGTTATCTATCATCCACTGATAAGAAAATCCCCAAAACTTAAGAAAACAACAACTAGAACAATATCTATGCAATTATAAATGAATGACTACTCACCTTGTATATGCAATGGAGGCTCAATTTATTTTTGGGAAGAGTGTATGTCATCCAAATAACCACACTACTACTGGTTCTCTTCTTCTCTAGTTCTCTCTTTTGGTAAGGTAGGGTTTGGGTTTGGAGTTGGCAAAAAAGGAATAAGTAAGAGAGACTTAGTGTTAGGGGCTGCCGATTGTAAAATAACCCAAAGAGGGTATGTGCTCTAGGGCCCTATCTTAAAAGGGCTACTAGAAATAACTTAATGCTTATAGGTCCTGCTAGCTTCTCCTAAGACCATATTTTTAAAGGCCCACAATTGGAAGACAATTATCATCAAACTTGCAAAGGGTCCTTATCTCCCTATCCCATTACAAATAGTCCTACTGGTTCTCTACTCTGGGTCTGACCAACCATTTTCCCTTTATTGAGATAGGACCCACATCAAGTATCACCAATAATTAGAAATTATTCCTATTAATTGTAGAGAATGAAATTTCAGACTAGTGATTAGTTGAATTTGGTTATTCCTTTTGAGGCGCATCCTCGTTGTCCTCGTTTATGTTCTTGAAACACAATGAGTAGAAAAACCATAACCGGGAGAGTTGAGCCCAGTCCATATGCCCAATAGGACATCTAATTATTTAGGAATAATATTAAGTAGTTTAATTTTATTATGATTAATATTAGTGAGTTTCCTTTTATGTTTAAGCTTATTCCAATATTAGGAAGTCTTATTTTTTAGGGTTCAAGCCAACTCTTCTATATAAGGATGATTAAGCTTCATTGTAAAGACAGATTGCTTATTATCAATAGAATTTTGAGTTGTGAGAGTTTTCTCCTTGGTTATGGTTTTTCTACTCATTGTGAGTGTGCCTTAGTGGCTGAATCCTTCTTTGGATTCGATCAATTGTTCAGGAGATTTGTCTATTTTTCTATTGTGAATACGAGGCTACATTAGGACCATGGGCAGAACTAAGTATTGGCATCCCCCCCCCCCCCTCTTGAAATTATAAATTATAAATAGCCCCTTTAAATTTGTGTAAAATCCAATATCTAATAGGAGTTTTGTAAGTTTTTTCACATATGTCCCCGCTTCGAAAATTTTCTTGGTTCCACCCTTGATTATGACCCAGGCCACCTATCTTAGTTTGTTTAGGACTTTTATTATGTTTTTTAGTTTTTTAGTTGGTTTTTTTAATCCTGGCCATTAGTGTGTTTGAATGGTCTAGATTAGTTTTGGATTTTATTATTTTCCTATATAAGTGATGTAAAGCCTCTTTGGCTATTCAAGTTATTGATGAATTAAAAAAAAAAAACTATCACCAGGCAATGGTTGTCTAACCATAGAGAAGCCTATGCATGAATCTTCTTTTTCGTCCTCTGGTGGACTTTTAAGGGATGAGCTCTTATGTCCTCATCATGTGGGGGTGTGTGAAATCTCGTCTCCCTTTAATTACCAAAAGAATAATAATAACAATAGAGGATTTAACGGAAAAAAACCTCTTGGCTGACCACAACTTTTTTTTTTTTAGAAGGTGGGAACTCCTTCCCACCTTTCCAATCCACAAAACCTTTTTTTTTTTTTTTTCTAAACTTCAAGCTTGCAAAAGATCTGATTTTTTCCCCTTTTTCTGAGTTTATGAACTAGTGAATTTAGTTTTGGAGGTTTCCTTTTTGAGTTTTTCTGGATTTTTTTGTTTGATGTGATTTTAGTTGATTTTGAGAATTGCATGCTTCTTTTTGGTTTCCTGTTTGTATTTACTCGGCCTCCCTTTCTTCTTCTCCGACGCCAACGCAACGCCAAGCAAACCCCGCTGGAGTCGTTTCCGCCATCGATGAACCTCGCTGTTGCCGTTGCCACCCGCCTTGCCACCGCCGGTCATCGGACACCTTGCTTCCGCCTTGTGTCAATGCGAAGAAGGCAAGGGGTACAGGTTTTCTGGTTACAGAAAACAAAAACCGAGCGGGAAGAGAAAGGAAAATCTAGCCTGGATTCTTTATGCGTTGGCAGAGTCTGGTGGGCGTGGTGTTAGTAGTCAGTACTTGGTGTAGGGGGTAGGGAGGGCTTGAATTGAATCGTCGGGATGGAAGGCCTTAGAAGAAAGAATCCAGCCAGCAGCACTACAGCAGGAGGTGGTAGTAACCTTCCCAGTTCCTACCCTTCCTCCATAACCCATTAAATGAACCATTCATTCCTTTCTTTCATTCTGTTCATCCATCAAAGTTTAATTTTTTCAGCTGTCTTAATCTATGGCATGTCTTCATTTTGTTGTATCTGAGATTAGGTGGGTGGGGGACGAAGCCCAAAGCCCAGAGAGAGATAGATAAAAAGAGATAGACGCTGGAGTGGCCTTGTGTGATAATAATGCTATGCAAGATCAAGATCTCATGGACTAGTCTCCTTCCCAGTTGCTTGAGGCTATCATCATCATCTTGTCAAAAGAAGTGGGTGCAGGTTATAAAGGCGGGAAGAAGTGATGCTAGGGTTGCTTCTTACCACTTTACCATGAAAAAAAAAAAAGGCACGAAATCAGGCTGGGGGACCCAATCTGTCTACTAACTTAATCTGGGATTAATTTCGTTTAGTGGTCAACTAAGGGGTTTTTTTCCATTAAAATCCTCATAATAATAATACAAAAATAGAAATAAAAGAATTTTTAAAAATTAAATTTGGAAGAAATATGTTCTTTTGTTATTTTATTTATGAATTGAAACTATGGGTTGTGAAAATACAAATGAGAGAATAAAAACTGGAAACATTACCAAATTATGTAAAATTGATCAAATCATGCTTAAATCTTGTGTTATAAGTGATTTTTGGTTTCATTTTAGTCTAAAACAAGCTAAACTCTTCTTATTTTTAATGCCATGAAGGTTCATGAATTTGTTTGTGCCTATTGCCTTCAATCCATCTATTGTAGCTTGACTTTATTTTTTCGGTGCTCAAATGCTGACCCAATAGTTGGTGGGAGGGACCATTGAATTGTTTGTAAAATATTGGGTTATAGTCATACATCATAGATTCAAAATTCTTTAATTTTTTTATTTGAACATTGTTGGAAAACAATTCAACATTCCCTTAGTCTTAACACTCATTGGCAATCTAAGAAGCACGGACATGGGACACGGATATGACACAGTATTTAGCCGGTGATGCGACAAATCCTAAAAAAGTAGAATACGGACATAGGTAGAACGAGGTAAATAATATATATATATATATATTTATATATAACCATAAAATTAAAGAATAATTAAATCAGGGGACAGCACAGACAATTCAAATCAGATGGGAAAAAAAAATGCAGTAAGGAAAAAAACATTGGAAAATAAACTATGAACATGTAACAATTCAAATAAGGAGACAATAGCAGTTATGAAGAAAAAAATGCAACAGGAGCATGGAAGTACAGTAGCAATGAAGGGGAAAAAGGAAGTAGTAGCAGTTATGAAAAAAAAAAAAACATAGCAGCAACATGGAATAACAGTTTTGAAAAAGAAAAAGGAAAAAAACAAACAAAAGAACAGAAGCAACTAAGGAAGAAAAATAGCAGCAAGGAAAAAAGAAAAACAAACAGCAGTGGCAAGTACCTCTTTTTCTTGCAGCAAATGAGCAGACACACGTCTTCCTTTTCTTCTTCCAGACGTAGACCCACTTTTTTTTTTTTTTGTAGACAATGGAAAGTGAAAGGGTTAGGACACCATTTTGTTTTGAGATTTAAGTAAAAAGAATTTACTTTTAGCCCTTTGTGTCTTTTTTTTTTCTAATTTTAACCAAAGGACATTAGTTGACCCCATTACCCCATTTTTATTATACTTTTAGCTTGCCATGTCCTCGATGTGCACCCGAAATGTCTACCCTATGTTCAAGTCGTGTTCGTAATTTATTAAAAAGAAAGAAAGAAAGAAAGAAAGAAAGAAAAATAGGACACGTTTTTGGCGTGTCAGACACTTGTCCAGCCGTGTCTGACACCGACACAGGGATCCTATACAAGTGTTCGTGCTTCGTAGGACAATATACCCTTTCTAACATGAAACCATATCACAAACAACCATGTACAATCTTGTTTTTTTATTATTATTAGAAACACTGAGAAGAAGTGGTTGCTCAGTTGGTCAGCAGCCCCACAGCCCAGGGATTGACTGATGGGTATGCAACTCTTCCCATATGTGTGGGCTTCCTTTTTCTACTTGTGTGAGTACTCTTATCTGGGCTAGGTCTCGAAAATGGTGCACATTATTTCTTGTACTGCGATTTTTGATGCTTATAAAGTGGTTAAGTTATTTTTCAGAAAGGTTGTTTGTCTACATGGCCTTCCAAAGACTATTGTTTATAATCAAGATACAAAATTCATGAGTTAGTTTTCAAAGACTATGGATTGTGTCGAATACTAAGCTTAGCTTCTCCACAACTTACCACCCACAAATTGACGGCCAAACAGAATTGATAAACAAAAGTATTGGATAATTGTTACGATGCCTTGTTTGTGGTCACATCACAACTTGGGATCAAGTGCTACCCAGGGCTGAATTTGCATATAATAATTTGGTCAACCAATCAACCGACACGTCACCATTTGAAGCTGTGATAGGAGTTCGCTCGCGACTACTTGTTGATGTCTTACCTTTGCTGATAGATGCAAGATTAAGTGTAGATGTTGAAAGCTTCTTTCAATACATGCAACAAGTGCACGATGAGTACGTCGACATATATCTGCCAGCAATGATGTATATAAGAAGCTAGCTAACAAGCATTGCCGATTTGTTGAATATGTTGAAGGAGACATGGTCATGATCTATATCCCTCTAGGAGCTGACTAAAAGTTGCATCCTCACAATACAAGTCCATACAAAATTCTGGAGAAGATAAGCTTCAACGTCTATATTTACGATATACCCTCCAACTCAGGCATCGGTTCTACTTTCCATATAGAGGATCTTACACTCTGTCGTGGTCATGACAAAGATGGAGATATTGAAGAGTAGACTATTGCCCTACCTGCCAATCTACCACATGCTGATGAGATTGTTGATGTGCTTAATGACCAAATTGTTTCCACTCGTCAATGAGGTTATTAGAAGTTTGATGTTGGTGGAATCGTCCTTGCTCCGATGCTACATGGATCACTGATGCAGACTTCCAGCTCCTAAATACAGATCTTTCTGAGCACTATCAAGCACTTAACTCATCGGAGTCAGGTTTTTTCCAAGCGAGGGAGAGTGGATGTAGTCCAATCCAAGATCCGGCCTAGATCACAGGCCTGCAGACCTCGATAGGCCCCACTTGATCCATGATCTACCCACGATTAGTGATCTCTATCCCCTTTGTTAGATAATTTCTAAATTAGTAGATTTTTTTTCCTAATTGCTATTTCATGTTTGATTAGGATTAGATAGCTTCCTATTTTATTTTTAGCATGTTTTGATTGTTAAGAAACAGTCCACCCTATAAATGGTTGCGTCCCCGTTGTAGTTGTACATGCTTATTTAATTAATAAACAATTTTGCCTGAGTTTTCTTTCAATATGGTGTGTGCTGTGAGTTTTACTTGCCCCTAGGGCTGGAATCTATCTCCGAATTCGGCAATCCCTTGGTAGATTGCCCTACACCTTTGATTCAAGATCCAAGGCTGCGCCACTCTCTTGGATCCCAACCCCATTAGCTGGAGTACCCATAAATATATATATATATATATATATAAAAGAAAGAGTTAGAAACATTGTTGGAAAACAGTTCTGCATTCTCTTTCACCACTTATTGACGATGCCACTTTTTTGGCAAACAACCAACATGTCTTTTTCCAAAAAGACAAAAAATTCTATAGCACAAAATTCATGATTGTAATGGTTATATGGTGTAACAACCCAAGATTCTGGAGCTCTTCAGATTCTTAAGTCGTTAACTTGATCATATTACAAATTCATAAAATAAATTCAAGAGCAAGTCCAAGGAAAATGAAGGTAAATTCATAGCATCAATATCTTAACAAAGGCTTTACAATTATAGCTAAGAAATGATAATAGATCTAAAATATTCCAAAATGGGGCTAACTCCATCTAATGGTCTAGGTGGTTTTCGAACTCTCTATCAGCGTTGCATGCCAAAATCTATATGCTTATCTCCGCCGCTTCCAGATCCCGCTACAAAAACGTTACCTGTAGTGGGGCGAACCACTAGTCAATAACACTGGTGAGTAGAATTTCTAAAATCAAGAGAGCAATAGTAATTATCATGATATCAATAGAAGTTCATAGGTTGATTGACCAAACTACCACCATACTTGTTTATATTAGCAGCATGAACAAGGGATTCATATTCGTGTCGTGATAAGATTGTCACCATTCTTAGTTGTAAAGGGATTTATATTCATGTCGTGACATAACCGTCACCATTCTTAATTGTAAAGGGGATTCATATTCATGTCGTGACAAGATTGTCACCATTCTTAATTGTGAGGGGATTCATATTCATGTCGTGACAAGACTGTCACCATTCTTAGTTGTAAAGGGATTCATGTCGTGACATGACCGTCACCATTCATTGTAAGGGGATTCATATTCACGTCGTGACAAGATTGTCACCATTCTTAATTGTGAGGGGATTCATATTCATGTCGTGACAAGATTGTTACTATTCTTAATTCATAGGTCGAATCCAATACCAATGGAAACAGACACTTCTAAACAATTCTAAAAAAAATATCTCTGCTTACTGATTTCATAATAAGTATCATTATATCTTCTATTGGCCAGTCCCACATACTTGAGTCAAAATCTCACCCCACTCTGATTCATAACTGGTGCTCCAAATATGTGGCATTGGCCCTATTTTTTTGTTTAGTCATAGGTTAAACACTTTACTCATAATTTATTAGTCATATAATTATCCTTTTGCTCATAATTCATTGATCATAGAATTGATCCTTTACTCATGGCTCAACAGCCATGTAAGTATCATTTTAATCTTAATTTATCAGCCTTACACATGATTCATTAGTCATATAATTATCACTTATATCATTAAGATGAAGTGTTCTAAAAGTACAGTATCTCTAACACATGTTCTAATGATGGTATCCATCCCATCCGGGACTGTTTAGTAATGAAACAGATGACGTCAGTTAATGACTGGGTCTAAAAATACAGCATTATCTTTATCTTGTGCTCAAGTTCTTTGTACTTTTGCAAATAACAGAACTTTCATAAGTAAAAGATATATGGTTTAAGAACTTAAAGGCTTTAATAAAGGTACTTAGTATTAATGTTGTCACAGACAGCAACTGAGAAATTTCTAAACAGAACCAATAGTAAAAATAGTCTCATGACTGGCACTGTTAAAATCCCTCGGATGAAGAGTACCAACAGTCCAATCCCAGTGGGTCCACTACCATAGTGATCGTCCATTTATTCAGTACCAAATGTAGGGATCTTATCTTAAATCAGATGGGTCACATGAGCCCACAGTCCTCAATCAATCAAATTACATTATGACGTCCTGAACTAATATTCATTTCAGTTCTGAATTAATGTACATATTAGACCAGCAAACTGTATGATGAAAACAGTCCTTAATAATCACATTTATCATAAGATTCAGATTTACTAGTCATTATACAAAGAGGATAAATTTTAAATCTGTATTTTCCTTCACAATCCTGTCGTTAGTCTAGCATTTTCATCAATTCAGATCTGGATTTTTAATATAATGAACCCTTATTAAGCCAAATCAAAGAAATGATAATCCTATGTCAAACAGAATTTATATCCTGTTGCAAGGATATCAACAGAAACTGACTGATATATGTAAATAGAAACCAAACAGCAGAATATAAGGAACACCATATTCACATGAGTATAAGAGAAGTCCTACTCACCTGGTATAAGTAATAAGTGACCTCAAATCAGACATCCACTATGTTAGGTGTTCCTTGGAATCTCCTTGCTTCTATTTTCAAATGTCACTATATTGGACTCCTACTCTTCTTCCATGAGAACCATGAGAAAGTGACCAAAGATGAGAGGAGATCTCTTCTTATATAGAGCTGGAATCCTAAAAGATTTTCCTTGAAAGGTCACCTAAGAAGACTAAAAGTCACAATTTAAGGTCATTATTTTAGGAGTTACACAGTTATAATTTTGGGAAATTTAAGTTTAGGGAATTTAAGTGTGGGAGTTACACAGTCATAATTTTGGGAAGCTATAGAGTCACAATTAAGTGAGTTTGGATCATTCATGGACCTAAAAAATTGACCCAATAGCCCAATCCAGTCATGAATTGGACTGATCGAAACTGGGCCTCTCTAAGCCTATTTAGCCCATTTAATAATTCAGGGTTGGCCCATTTAATTCAAGGTTGGCCCATTAATAATTCAGGGTTCTTACATATGGTTTTACAGTTTTGTTATGAAGAACATGGTAGATTAAGCTATCAAGCTGTCCATAATACTTTTTCTGAAAAAGTTCAAGCAGTTCATTCTTTAGCTCTGTTGCTAGTTAGCATCATCTTTTTCTTGGATTGGTAAACCACATTGCATGTACTAGTTTGTGAAAATGATCTATCCCAGTTCCAATCCTTGCTTGAGGCATTCCCCATGTCTTTCTAGGTACAATCAAGGGTGAGGTTACCACAAGGAGCATGAACTGTGGTACATCAGAGTCGCTAACATGGAGCTTCTTGTCAAAACAAATGCATATGAGAGGGGATCTTACCTCTGTTTTGATCCCAACACATGGGAAACCATTCGCAAGGTTTGCATGAACTGTCATTTTGCATGAACTGTCATTCTTTCTAAGTTCTTGTAGAGGTTTCTCAGACTGATGATTGCCATCTCCTACATTCTTCTGAATTTTTTTGAATGCTCAAAAGGTTAGAAACTGTTGGTTGCAGGATAATTTCATTCTCTATTATGAAATGTTGGAGGAGCAACCAACACTCCCTCAACATTAGCGGTGTTTGCCGAGAGTCAGCCACTAATCTTGTTAAAAGTGGGTTTTAGCTTTAATTCTCAATCTTATTTAGTCATTGTTTTTTGCAATCTGGAGGCTTTTATTTGTGTTATTTATGCTATTGGCGAATTTTTTCCCCACCAGTTGAGTAGCAGTGTCTCCGGTAGTTGTGTTGTAAATACCCCATTTTTAGTTTTTCACTTCATGTAATGAAAATCTCATTGCTTTCCACATGTTCCTGATATCTTCAAAGATTCTTTACATGTTACCAATGAATGAGCAAAGAAAGCAAATTGCTTTCCCCAATTGAAGTAATTGTTCTGGGAGAACATCAATAAGAAGTTGAATAGTTCTTTAAAAAAATGGAAAAAAATTGGAGAGAAATGGAATGAGGACTTCAGAGGCATGTTCCCTCTTTTGGATGCCAATTTCCCCCTTAAAATATGATTAATGCTTTGAATACTAAATGAGATAGTTTAAGCAGATGCCTCAATCAATACATAAAGCAGCATATACCTTCTGCAGGGCTTCTGGAAGTGGTCAATCTTGCTAGTTTACACAGGCATACTCGTTAATCTTGAAGCGGTAAGGTTACATGGAATGGACTGGCCTCCTATCAGACAGAAGAAAAGCTACGATTAGATTTGTTGTTTTTCTTTCACTCTCATCCTAGGGATTATTCAATGAATACTGTATTAGCCATGTTTTTGTCTAATTGTTGTGAATATTATGTTGCTATCATTTCCTTGTATTGCTGCGTTAATCCTTTCCTATTCGTTTAATGAAAAGTCTATTTTTTTTAAAAGTAGCAGCCATTATTATTAATGGTGGAGCCTCAGATAGGATTGATGCAACCTATCCAAGCATTTGGCTTAGGATAGATCGGAATGGAGAAACATAATTTACGTACCCAGCCCTAGTATTGTGAGTGAGTGAGTGAGTGAGTGAGTGTGAGTGTGAGTGTGTGTGTGTGTGTGTGTGTGTGTGTGTGTGTGTGTGTGTGAGAATTTGTTCAGATGTGAGAATATATGGGTGTGTGTTGTGTTTGTTGAAAGACTTCAAGACCAAAAAATGGGCATATAAAGTGCAGGCTTGAGTCCTAATTTCTGTTCAAATTAAGCGGATGGGTGGTCTGCCTTTTATCCACGTGATAGGAAAATGAGATTTTCATATGTAAATGCAATATACTTTTGTTGGCCCCCATTTCATGATGTGATAGAGCCATTCATATTCTATTATTGATACAATAAGCTCGAAGACTCTTAAAATCTATGAAAAGCCCAAAAGATCCCAACCAATAGACCTAGTTGTTTGCACTTTTGTGGGCACCCAATTCATGATCTAAGCTGTTCAATGTTCTCATATTAATTACGAGCATCAAGAAATTTTGCTTCATATATCTTACATTGTCATGGGTTTAGAGAAATTTTGAAACATGTCTAAAGAATCTAAAGCCGTTGGATGTATTCATTTACTCATGTGAGAATGGTGGTTTTGACAATTGTTGCGATTTTTTTCTTTGAATTTGCTGTCATTCTCTCGTCTGGATGATGAAGTAATATATTTTGATATTTGTTAAATTTTTGTTTGGAGAAATTCTAAACTTTTATATCTTAAGGCACTCTTTTCCGCTTTTTTAATTTTTTCTCTTTGGCTATGTTAGATTACTCTTAACGAGTAATACCTTTAACTTGAAGACCCAAAAATGGATGACTAGGCATGCATGTGAAACTAAATAGGTGTCAAGACCACTCAACCATGAGTGTGTTGGATGTTGGATTATTAGTAAGGAGTGATACATTTAACTTGAGGACCCAATAATGGTTGATTGGGCATACATGTGAAACTAATTAAGTGTCAAAACCCCTCAACCATAAGTGTGTGGGACTTGGACCTCAGTAAATTTTTTTTTTAATAATCATTTGGGCAGTCTACGTACCTCACCACTGATGTACTAGTGGACTGGCATCTAGTACTGTCACACTTGTACCTAAATTAGGTCTTTTGGACCAGGGTAACATGTATCCAGTTCTTCTTTAAATCTATTATTCCTACCTTACCTAGACTGAGACCTATAGTTGAATGTAAAAAGTGGAACTAACAAATTTTTTTCAGGGGGCCACTTTGCAAAAAATTGTTTTTAGGGTCCAGGTGCAAATATTCTACTGATATTCAAAAATATTTGGGAAAGGCACCCAAGTGTGAATTTATAGAAATACATGCTAATATATATGCTCATTAATTACCATAATAGTAAAATAAAAAAATTGAGTTTGGATCTGAGTACATCATGGAGCCAAGTTTGGACCACTCCCATTTAAGGATTCAACCCGGAGAGGGCATAAGCTAACTCTAACCCGTCTGAATCATATTGAAAACCTAAACACAATTTGACACTCATCTGACCAATTCTTGCAATAATAATTGAGGGAAAAACAATTTTATCAATAAATTTGGGTTCAATTAGAAGAGAGAGAGAGCTAGGTACAAAAGATGTAATTGAATGCTAATCATTAAAGATACTATATTGACATAAACTCCGTGGAACTGAAAAGATTTATATGATTTACAATAGCTTTACATGGGTCAAGAAAAAAAACTGCGAAAAGAGGTGTGTATTCTAAGCATAAGCGGATTCTTCAATCTTCAAAAATTGTTCACCCTTTCACATTCATCGAGCCATTCGCTGTACACATCTATTGGTTCTGATAGACCTGCAGTGCAAAGAATTGAAAAAGAAACTATTAAACATGATTGATGTTTTGAGAAATTCAGAGAAACTTTGGGATTGATCTCCAAACTTACCATGGATAGTGGTGCTGTAACCCTCTTTGCAAGTGTAGCACAAAGCTTCTCCAATCATAAGTTTCCTATCCCTGAACGAACAACAGATCCACAATCACATTCAGTTCCTTAAGATTGACATTACATCCGTAAAAATATATATAAAACATTAATGAATCAAGGGTTACTTACATGTTGCAGTCAACAGTGCCCGCATGGTTGCAGAAGGGGCAGGTAAAGCATATATCAAGCTTAATTTTCTTCTTTGGAGGTGGTTTTGTCCTTGACTTCCTCTTCCCCATGGAGCTCTAGATCAAACTCTATTTTCTGCTTCTGAAGATCAACAATACAAGAAACATTAAACAAATTTCAGTTTCATGCAATCAAACACATTTGAATTTCTAAACTTAAAAACAAACCCAAATGAAAAAAAGGAACTAAAGTTGAGCAATCCAATGTAGATAAAAGAAGTAAGTAAATATTGGATTAAACCATGTATCAGGCTTTTAAAGCACCTTCTGGATGTGAAGATCAATGGTTAAATAACAAACGATCTTGGTCTGCTTAGGTCAAGATCTCTCAGGGTTTCTAAATTTAAAAAATCCCAAAAGAACAAAAAATGAATTAAGATTGATTGAATCCTATATATGTATGAGGTAAGGAGAACAAATTGATAAATAAGGGATTAAGCCATGTATCATTAAAAAAAAAATCTGATGGATGTGGAGATCAAAGATTATAATAGGATTCAACTTAGTCTCCACAGCTCAACATCTCACAAGGCTTCTAAATTTAAAAAATTCCAGAAGAAAAGAAATTAAGTTTGAACAATCGAGTGTGTAAGGTGAGAAGGTGAAAGGAATTAATTAATAAAGGGATTAAGCCGTAAGTTAGATCAAGCACCTGATGGACGTAGGGTTCAAATTAAGATTAATAACGAACTTGACTTGGTCTTCTTATGTTTTGTGTTATGTGTTTTTGGATATTCAAAGGGATATGTCGGTCTTCCGCTTCATAGGGAATCATCTCATCTTATATTACTGTTAGAAGATTTAAGAAACTTTCAATTTTCTAAAGTCTGCTTAAACAAAGAGATAAGGTAACTCTATCTATTTTCTAAAGGTCTGGCCCACAAGAAATCGGACAGTGGGTGCCCACAATTATTCATTTCTATTTTTAATTTTTTATGCTCACCTGATTTGAAGATATAGCTGTAAATAAAAGAGTGAAAAGCAAAGAATGTGAATTCTGATCTCTTATATTCAATTCAATTCAATTGTATTGCCCAAAATTTTTTGATAGGAACGCTTTTGAGGTTGCTGGAAAAAGACCCCATTACAAGAAACATAAAACAAATGTAAATAAATAGAAGAAAAAACCCTGATTCTCTCTATGGAATCAGCTCAGCTATCTTGATTGGCCTTAAATCCTAATCTCTAAAAAACCTAGTCATACAATCCAACCATCAAAAACCCATGCTTATACCCATTTTCTTTAGAGAAGGAAGCAAGATTTCTACTTTAGCAGATCAATTTTTAAGATCTCTCAAGCACCTGATGGATGTGAAGATCAAGATCTCTCGAGCTTTCTGAATGTAAAAAATTGATCCAAATGAAAAGAAAAGAAATCAAGATTGAACAATCTGATGTATGGGGTGAGAAGATCAAAGAAACTAATAAATGTGGGATTAAGCCATGTATCATTACGATCAAGCACCTGAGTAGACCAAGAATTCCTCAAAACTCTCCCATTTTCTCCGCCAACTCATGTTTAACAGAAGCTTTGTAAAACACCCAGCGAAGGAAACAAAACAGAAAGAGAGACAGAGAGAAATTCCTTGTTTCTTCGTCTAAGTACCACAGGAATTCATAAGACATTCTTGAAATTGAACATGACTCTTCAAATTGTAAGGACCGTGAAGGGAGAGAGAGAGAGAGAGAGAGAGAGAGAGAGAGAGAGAGTACCAGAGCAAAGTGGAAGTGAGCGAGTGAGATGACGGAAGTAGTATGGCTTGGCGATGAAAGATGAACAACGAACTGGTCTTGGTCTTCTTAATTCTGTCAATATCTTTCGAGGTTTCCTAAAGACGGGAGCAAGTGGACGTTTTGTGTATGTTGGGGCATTCACAGAGGTAGCTTCCTCTTTTATATAGGAAATCATATCATCTTTTCTAACCGTTAGAATATCGAACGAACTTTCTATTTTCTTGAAGTTTGTGTAGATGAAGAGTTTTAAGACATCTAATCTAATATGAATATAGGATTAGGAAACTTTCTATTTTAGAAAGTCCTGGCCCACAAGCCCACAACTCATTCATAAATGCCACCGTAGAAATGGAGTCATCAGCAATAAATTGATGTATGCTTTAGTTTGAAAATGGCTTTAGCTGAAGCACAGTGCTCACATTTGCAGATACCATATTCTTTTGGACACCGGGTATCGGTGCACAACTGCACCTCCTAGTTGGGCCCGCCCAATAGTTTTTTTGAATGGACCACAAAATGGAAACAAAAACACTCCCAATCAATAGTTATTGGGTTTGTATTGAACTACTGAATCAATTGTGCACCCATTTTTAATAGTGCAAATTTATTGGCCTTTGACCCAAGAGTTAAAAGTTAGGATGAACATTTTAGCATCAGTCACCGTGCACTAAGTAGGACCCACTAAGTTTGATTCCCCAATCCCATCGTAGGTGGGGGCACCATAATGAGGTGATCGGGGATGGTCATTTGGATTGACACTTGGCATATTTGATTAAATGAGTTAAGAATAAAAGAGAGATGAATGTCAAATCATGGAAATACTAAAAGGAGGATATAATCGAGTAAAAAGTATAGATGTGGTAAAGTCCTTATTTGAATAATTTATTTATATATATTTTTTGGTAGAAGGATACTATGAGTTTTTTAATTTATTTATATTTTACCATGAGTTAAGTTTAGGTGAGAGGGAGCGTAGGAAAGAGCACTTTTTGTTGTAACGGTTTACTACACTACAATTTATCATACTTTTCTATAATAAATAAAAACAGGGGTATGTAGAGGCCTAAAAGTGACGTGGTCTCTCTCTCTCTCTCCCTCTCTTCAATTTTCTTGGCTACAGAGGCTGGCTACATAGGCACATGTGGTGGCCCAAGGGTGATGACTTGTGGCATGGTGCAAGCCACCACGATAAAAAATGCCATGTTTAAAACTTGAATAAGAAAAAGAATAGAAAGAAGCAACCATTCTATCATGTGGAAAATATTAACAAAATAAAAAAAACCAAAGAAAAGGGAGGAAAAAAATTACCTAGAATGGAGAAATCCTTTGCAGAAGAGAGAGAATTGGCATGAGGTAAAATGTATCGGAGAATGGGCTTTGGCAAGGGTGATCCTTTTTATAAAAAAAAAGGAGGGAGAGTCGGGAAAGAATAAGAAATCTACACAAGAAATACAACTGGATTCGACTTCCAAGGTAGAATTGTAAAAGGAAGTTTACTCTCCAACTTAAACACAAATTTCAACTATTTCTTCCAAATATAAAATTTTGATATTTTCTAATCCCAGGATGGGTCCCAATGGTTTGTGTTTGGTGATAGCCGTGAGATGAATGGGTTCTATAATGTTCCGTATTCTAATATAGGGCATTAACTTTATTAAATTGTATTTCAGTTAATAAATCTCCGTTAGAGTTCAAACAAGTCTGAATTAGTGTTAGGATCATGTGTGCGAAGTTTTGTCGGGGTTCGAGTTTATTTGACAATATTAGGGGGTAGTTTGCAAATTTTGGAAGTTTAGAAGCCCTCATTTTTAGTTTTTCTTTTTGTGAGGATTTGGTCTGATTAGGTAGCTCTCCTAATTTTAAGACTTCTATCCTTCTACGCTGACCTGATTTGGACCCATCGTGATTGTTAGATGTGGACCCAACCAAACCTAAACTTCTTTTTGTAAATACCCAAAACCATTCCCAAATAAAAGCCAATGACCCCAGCACGTTTCCTTTATTTCTCTCTTCTCATTTTCTCTCTCCTTTCTCTCTTTTTCTCTTCCTCCCTCACTCACCTCACCTCGCTGTCGCTGGAAATCAGCCAACGCCATCTTCTTCTCCAAGCTCCTCCCTTTCCTAAGACCTTTCTTACAATCCATCTCCTTCTTTGAGCAACCCTAGGCAAGGTGTTTTCTTCCCCAAAGCTACAACTTTGTGATTTTCGAGCTTAGGTGGTATCTAGGGTGTTCATTAGACTCTTCTCCTAGCTTTTGTAAGGTTGTTTTGCTTTGGCTTTGGTTTTGTGAAAGAATGAGGCTTCAGTGGGTCTTTGTGATGCTAGGGCATCCCTTTTTCATTTCTTTTCATCTAAGGCAAGTGGATTACCCTGGTTCATTAATGATGCGCTTGCCTTCTTATTGATACCAGCATGTTTGGTTTACATTAATGTGGTTGTGCCTGTTATTAATGAAAATGGATTAAATGCTAGATATTAGGTTTGATTTGAATGAATGTTGAATGGAGTGGATTTGCGGTGGTTTTATATGATGAATGGAGAGGGCCTAGCCTTATTTTAATGCAAGTGAAAAGGGTTTGGATATAAGGGAATGGATTCCCAAAAATAAGTAGCAACAGGGGCTCCTCATTTTGCTAAACGTAGGCCCAATCGATCGGAACTGTGTTCTGTCTGGGCAGGAATGGGACTTGACCGATTGATCGGGTTTGAGTTTTGCCTAGGGGTGATTTTAGGCCCATGGGCCCATGGTGGGGGATGTTTTGGGTTCTATGCAACCCATAATTTCTTCATATGTGTATTTTAACCCTGTTTCAATTGTGGGACTCCACTTGACTCGCTTCCTGATAAACCCACCTTTAACTACTATGTAAGGGATTTTTTTGGCAAACGTACTCTTACGATGTGTACGGTGTACAATATACCTAGCACTCGGTTGATGTGGGGCTTAGGTCTATGCATCATGGTTAATTATACTGAATATCCTAGCCTTAACTCACCCGCGTTCGAGTAAAGATGTAGGATGTGTGAATTGCCTTTGGAAAGTGAGAGTTAGTTTGTAAATACTCCTTGGCCTTCAAGTGGATTTTTGGAAGATGTAGTTACAATTTTTCTATGTTGAGAGAGAGAGGGAGAGTGTACGCGTGTGTGTGCGCTTGGGAATTTGAT
This sequence comes from Sextonia rubra, assembly GCA_037013555.1. NCBI lineage: Eukaryota > Viridiplantae > Streptophyta > Magnoliopsida > Laurales > Lauraceae > Sextonia > Sextonia rubra. The sequence continues at coordinate 19,281,069 of JASUAD010000011.1, forward strand.
CGGATGTGTGTGTATATGGGTGTGTGTTGTTGTAACACTCCGATCCCCTTGAGCCGGATTAGTGGCTCATTAGTGTGTGTTTCTGTTGTTTTATTCTTTCGGATTTGGTTTTGGGTCTTGGATAGGTAGTTGAGTGACCTTTGACCTGAGATAGGTAGTTCTAAGCCCTTGTTCGTAATTTTGCTTTTGCTTTCCTTGCATCATCTTTGCATCATCTTGGTGTCAGCACGTGTATTTTGTTGAGCTCGTTATATTTCATAACTGTGTCAGACCCATTTGGAGTCAATTGGAGAAGTTGGACCTTCGTGTGACTTGAACTGTAAATAGTTTAAATTCTTCGGACTTTGACTTAAACTTCCAAAAACCTATATATATGAGTCAGCTCCCAGGTGTCTCTCTCCCTGCTCATTTGGCTTCAACGTGCATGCAAGGAGAGCTCCACGTTTTCTCTTCCACTCCTTCTCTCCTCTTCATTCTCTTCTTCGGTCTTGGTTGGTGTTGGGAGCTTGCACCCATCTTGATTTGGGTTTCCTCTTCTCTCTCATCTCTGTCTTTGCTTCGGGTAAGTGGGTTCTCTCCAAATCTCTTTCTTCTTCATCTCCAATTGCACCTCTCTTCCTCTGTTGCTGTGTCTTCATCTCATGCATGGTTTATTTCTTTGATTTGTTTTGATTTTAGTTGATTTGGAGCTTGATTCATTGGATTGGCAGAGTTTGAGGCAAGTATAAGTACAGGCTTTGATAACACATATGGGTGTTTTGTTTGATTGCTTTGATTCTCTCTTATTCTTTGTATAGAATGTTTTACAGCCAATTTTTGTGAATTTGGAACCTCTGTAACTTGTTTTGAGACGTTTCTGTACCAAATTTCAGTTTCTGTACTCAGCCCGAATTCGTGTTCTGTATTGTACGGCTAAGCCGTAAGTTTCTACGGCTCACAATCCAGAGACTTGAAATTTCACTTTTGTTCTACGGCTAGGCTACGGCTGAGCCGTAACTTGTCCTACGGCTGAGCCGTAAGCTAGCCGTGACCCAACCGTGACTAAGTCGTGAATTAAATCTCTGATCAGTCGAAACTTTCCCGATACAGCACTCCTACGGTGTGGCTACGGCTAAGCCGTGGAATGCTACGGCTAAGCCGTGGATTGGTCTACGGCTAAGCCGTATACTGACTGTAGCTCAGCCGAAAAAGGTATCAGATCAGAGGTGGATGATGACCAGTTTAGCTGTGTTTTGAATGGAACCAAGGTGAAGCCGTAGTGCATATTACGACGAGCGCGTAAGATGTCTTCGGCTCAACCATAGGTCCCCCATGGCTAAACCGTAAGACTTGTAAAATATGAATTAAAACTTAGGATAATGGTGAGACTTGTAGGGCTCAATACAGGTTAACCACCCACGTAAACCGACCCAATGGATTCTTTGCATCGCATGAATAGTCTGTTAGGCTGTGACTTATTCATGTGAGCGTTGATCACTGTTAAGCACCTCCCCATGGGTGTTGGTTTAAGAGACTTCGGTGCACGTGAAGATCACATTGCAACACTAGGATGGCAACGGTGCATCGAATAACTTAAAACTACATCAACATGCACGGTTAGTGACAGTAAACAACTAGATTAGGGCTGGCTTGTAATGAACCTTGACTCCGTATTAATCTGAGATGCATTGCATATTGGTTATAGTTTTGCCCTCCGTTCTGCCAATCTATGTCTATGCATTCCGCAGTCATTTTGCTTTCGTTCTGTATCTCTGTTTTATTCTTCGATCTGCACTATGCTTTGATCTATGCTGTGCTTTGACTTACTCTTGGCTATGCTTTGTATATTTCTGGCTTTGTATATTTTGGGTATTCCTTGGTGGCTCTGCCCAGAGATTAACACGTGAGGATAAGATCCGGTCTTTGTCATCGGTGAGTCCAACGCGAAAAATCTCCCTTCCTTTGGATTTGATTTGATTAGTATTAGTCTGGCTCTACTCAGCCTCAGCCCTAGGATACCCGACGGGGTTACCTCTGGCTTAGATCTCTGTATTTCTGTATCACTGCAGTGTCGCTTTGTCTTGGGACCCCGGAACCCAGGAAACTGAGACCCACTTGTACCCTGGCCCGGTCAGTGGTGTTCTCCTCTGCTCTGCTTTGCTCTGCTCTCTATTGGAGAGAATATGGTTAACGTAGTAGCCACTTAGTTCAGTATTTCTATACTTTGATTCCCTTATCATGCTTTAATTCTATGCACGATTTGCTTAGCATACTAAGATGAAACTCTGTATTTAATCTTCTGTCATTATTTTATTCACTTTGATACTATGAGTGTTTCATTCTTGTTACTTGTATTTGCTGGATCGTTGTATTCATTCGTGTTGTCTGTGGTGTTACAGGCACAGATCCCTTGCCCGACTCCCCGGCGGTCGAGGAGGCTGCAGGGCCGAGTGTAGAGGCACCCTCCGGTTTGGCAGAGTGGGCCTGATCATCTCTGCCGAGTGCGCACATGCATATATTCCATTGGCCTTCTGTTTTGAGTTTTGGTTTTTTGAGCTTTTGTAATTGGGCATTTTGGACTTTGGACTTCGTACTCTGTATATTTGTATATCATGATTTTGGGTGTGTATTCGGATTTTATATCAGTGTATTTATCGTTGTCGTTTCCGTTCCGCATTTGTTTTTGGCTTCCGCTATTTTCCTTTGTTGCTTGCTATGATATGTACAGCTTCCGCGTACGCTTAGTTCGCACGTGTTAGATCCCTTGTGTGCGTGCATCTGGACTGGGTTTGGATGTACGTGCACGGGAGTACGTGTGTCACAGGTTTAGCTTTTCGCTAACCCCCGATTTCTGGGCTCGGGTCGTGACAGTTGTGTTTTTTGAAAGACATCGAGACCAAAAAATTGGCATATAAAGCACATGCTTGAGTCTTAATTTCTATTCAAATGAAGCTTATGGGTGGTTTGCCTTTTTATACAAGTGATACAAAATGGGACTTATTAAGTACGTATGTAAATGCTACATACTTTTGTTGCCCCCCAATTCATGATGTGATTATCCATTCATCTTCTATTATTGATCCAATAAGCTCTAAGACTATCAAAATCTATTGAGAGCCCAAAAGATTCCAACTAATAGATCTAATTGTTTGCACTTTTGTGGACACCCAATTCATGATTTGAGGTGTTCAATGTTCTCGTATTAATGACGGCCATTAAGACAATTTGCTTCATATATCTTACATTTTCATGGGTTTGGAGAAATTGTTTAAAAAATATCTAAAAATTCTAAAACTGTTGAATGTACTCGTTTACTCATGTGAGAATGGTGGATTTGACAATCATTGTGGTTTTTCATATTAATTTATTATTATTTTTTTGTATTCGGAATTCAGATTCACCTGTCATTTTCTTACATCTAGCAGATGAAGGAAAATATTTTGATATTTGTTGAATTTTGTTTGGAGAAATTTTGAACTTTTATATCCTAAGTCATTTCCTCCTCTTTTTTTTTTTTTTCTTTGGCTATGTTAGACTACTAGTCAGAAGTGATATCTTTAACTTGATGACCCAATAACGGATGATTGGGCATGCATGTGAAACTAATTAGGTGTCAAAACCACTCAACCATGAGTGTATTGAACTTGGACCTAAGTGCATCTCCAAAAGTCATACCAAATATGATCTGGCATCTCCACTTAAGCAAAAAAAGACATGAACCTCTCCAAGAGAAATGTCAAATGTGACATGGCATTTGGCATTTAGGTTTAGGACGTCAAATTTGGTATACAATAAAGTCACATGTCAATTTTAATTTTGAGTTATTTATTATATGACCCCACATGAATGCAAAGATTTTGTCAAATTTCTTTTGATTTGGGTCTTGCTCGAGAATATAAATTTATGATAAAGTAAGAATTTGACATATTTGTAGGAGTTCCCAGTTTTCAAGCATGCTAAATCCCAAACCATCATATTGCCACATAAAAATGTCAAATGAAATTTGGCATTTCAAAAATGACATCTATGCTCTAAGGCAATTCTTTTTTTTTTTTTTTTTTTTTGGTTTTTTCATTTGGGCATTCTAGGTGTCTCACTACTGATTATTGGACTGGCATTCAATACAATCACATTTGTTACTTAAAATAGGTCTTTTGGGCCCTGGCAACATGCATCTAGTTCAGATTTAAATGTAATATTACTACATTACCTAGACTGAGACGTACAGTCAAGTGTACAAGGTGGAACCATGAATTTTTTCATGGGGCCACTCTGCAAAAAATAGTTTAAGGGTCCATATGCAAATATTCTACCAATCTTCCAAAACATGTGGGGAAGCCACCTAAGTGTGAATTTACACAAATATATAATAATATATGTGCTCGTTAAATACCATAATAGTAAAATAAACAGGTTGAGTTTGGATCTGAGTCCATGGTGGAGCCAGATTTAGACCCGTCCCATTTAAGGCAGAGAAGAATTAAGCCAACTCTAACTCCTCTGAATCATATAAAAACCCAAACACAATTTGACACGTATTTGACCATAACATGCAATAATTGGGGGAAAAAAAGCCATTTATCAATAAAGTTGGGTTGAATTAATTAGAAGAGAGAGAGAGAGAGAGAGAGAGCTAGCTACAAAAGATGCAATTCAATGGTAATTGTTAAAGACGCTACATTTACATAAAGTCGGTGGAACTAGAAAGATTTGTTTGATTTACAATATCTTTACATGGGTCAACAAAAAAGTTGCAAAAAGAGGTTTATTCTAATCATAAGCGGAATCTTCAATCTTCAAAATTGTTCACCCTTTCACATTCATCTAACCATCCGCTGTACAAATCTATTGGTTCTAATAGACCTGCGGTGCAAAGAAATGAAAAGGAAATCAGATAACATGATTCCAAGCTAAAGAAAACATGTTATTAGTGAATCTGATGACATGATTAACATTATGATACAAGGCCCCCCAAATTAAAGCTGTAAAGGGGTTGGGTCTGGGGGGGCGCTACAAAATCCAGACAAAAGATCTATACTTGGAACCACCCGCATGAATTTTGGGGCCTAGTTATGTCCATGACACATATGACATTGATGCAGAGAGAAATTTAAAGAAACTTTGGGTTTCATCTCCATACTTACCGTGGATAGTGGTGCTGTAACCCTCTTTGCAAATATAGCAAAAAGCTTCTCCAATCATTAGTTTTCTATCCCTGAATGGAGAACAAATCTACAATCACATTCAGTTCCTTAACATGAGTTAAGTTTAGGTGAGAGGGAGCGTAGGAAAGAGCACTTTTTGTTGTAACGGTTTACTATACTACAATTTATCATACTTTTCTATAATAAATAAAAACAGGGGTATGTAGAGGCCTAAAAGTGACGTGGTCTCTCTCTCTCTCTCTCCCTCTCTTCAATTTTCTTGGCTACAGAGGCTGGCTACAGAGGCCCATGTGGTGGCCCAAGGGTGATGACTTGTGGCATGGTGCAAGCCACCACGATAAAAAATGCCATGTTTAAAACTTGAATAAGAAAAAGAATAGAAAGAAGCAACCATTCTATCATGTGGAAAATATTAACAAAATAAAAAAAACCAGAGAAAAGGGAGGAAAAAAATTACCTAGAATGGAGAAATCCTTTGCAGAAGAGAGAGAATTGGCATGAGGTAAAATGTATCGGAGAATGGGCTTTGGCAAGGGTGATCCTTTTTATAAAAAAAAAGGAGGGAGAGTCGGGAAAGAATAAGAAATCTACACAAGAAATACAACTGGATTCGACTTCCAAGGTAGAATTGTAAAAGGAAGTTTACTCTCCAACTTAAACACAAATTTCAACTATTTCTTCCAAATATAAAATTTTGATATTTTCTAATCCCAGGATGGGTCCCAATGGTTTGTGTTTGGTGATAGCCGTGAGATGAATGGGTTCTATAATGTTCCGTATTCTAATATAGGGCATTAACTTTATTAAATTGTATTTCAGTTAATAAATCTCCGTTAGAGTTCAAACAAGTCTGAATTAGTGTTAGGATCATGTGTGCGAAGTTTTGTCGGGGTTCGAGTTTATTTGACAATATTAGGGGGTAGTTTGCAAATTTTGGAAGTTTAGAAGCCCTCATTTTTAGTTTTTCTTTTTGTGAGGATTTGGTCTGATTAGGTAGCTCTCCTAATTTTTAGACTTTTATCCTTCTACCCTGACCTGATTTGGATCCATCGTGATTATTAGATGTGGACCCAACCAAACCTAAACTTCTTTTTGTAAATGTAGGAAATCATGTGGCCCGCATGCCACGGGTCCCTCGTCAGATCAAGCAGGGCAGATGCCAACAGAGATGCAATCCCACTTTAGTGTAAGACTTGATCTGGGCCCCATAATAAGACTCCCAATAGGATCAGTGGATGTGGGCTTCTGGTGGAAGATGTCTCTAGTAAGTGTGACTCTTCGAAACTTGTCTGTATAAGGATATGGGAGCCCTAGGGTTTGGTATGAACACTATTATTCTCTCTATTCCCGTAGGAAAGACAAGAGGCGAAGAGATGCACGGAGCTTCCTATCACCATAACGCACATAGATCTCCGGCCGCGTGATGGAGTCTCCTTGTCCGGATCCATCAATTGGTATCAGAGACTGGCGCAATGCATTTTACCGGTTCAGATTTTGCAGAAGCACCGTAGATTTAAGTAGATCTGGATTTTTTTCAGATCTGTGAGTCTCCGTCGTTTTGTTTCTGCAACTTGAAGCAGGAAAAAGACGCCATTGGGAGTCTTACATTACAAGTGCAAAACCCAAGACAAGATAAGTGAGAAATTTTTTTTGACTTGTCTTGAAGTACAAGGCACTGGAAAGAGTACGTTGGCTTTTGTCCTTTTTTTGTCATCTTCTGGAGAAAAAAGTTTTGTTCTTTCATCTTGTCTTTGGTTGACAATATAGTGGGCGGCGTGCAAACCAAGGTGGAAAACCGCAGTGTTTTCCTTGCGTTCTTTTTCTGCAACAGGTGGAAACATAACGACAGCGTGATGACCACGGCAAGTGCAAAATCAAGCCGTCGCTGTCTTTGCCTTGGGAAGCGTGACATAGAGATCGTTACCTTACGCAAACAAGGGTGTGGATCCATCGTGTGGATCACCGTCAAATTTCAAACTGTGATATTTTGGCCATCCGGCGTTAGATCGACGATCCGTCTGCTTCTATGGAATCCTTGCGAGCAGATCTACGCATTGGCAACAAAAGGAAGACGATCCAGTGATTCAAATAAAAGGGTTGTATTTTCTCCTCATACGGTCAGTAGTATCTAACCCATCCTTTAATTAAAAATAAATAGAAATCATGTCTTCCAAATTAGCCCTGCATGATCTTGCAAAGGCTGATATTTTTAACGGCAAGAACTTAGCTGTGTGGAAGCGTCGGATGGAAGCGTTGCTGCATTTTGACGGATTAACTTATGTGATTGAATCCGATCCGGTCCCTAAGCCCACTGATGATGCCCCTAAGGAGGACCATGAATTATATGAGCAATGGGTCTTTGATAACAAATCAGCAAGGCATTTATTGATTGGATTCATATCCAGTGAGTTGGTGAAACAGTTTAAGCACTTCACCACAGCAAAAGAAATCTGGGACTATGCTATGGACAAGTATGATGAAACCTCCAAATCTCATCTCATGGAGGCATTTAGCGCATATGTCAGTTATAAGATGCCAGAGGCCATCTATAAGGGATCACATTGACAAAATGTCAGTCCGACATAGTAACCTTGCAGCCTTGGGAAAAGAAATGGACGAAGATTTTCAGATCATGTACTTGCTGATGAGTCTTCCACCTTCGTGGGAGAATGTGTCTCAAACCCTTAGCCTTAGCCTTTAAAAGGGTGTAACCCTTAGTGAGGTTGAAGCAAAATTACTTGCTGAAGGACAAAGGCAGGCTGCCCGTGGTATAACACCTACAAATTCTGCAATGGTTGCCAAAACTAAAAGTTATAGCAGTGCATTAACCGCCAATGTGAAAAATAAAAAGAAATTTAAAGGCAATCCAAAGCGAAAAGGGCCTAAAAATGGTGTTTGCTTCAATTGTGGGAAGCCTGGACACTTTAGTTCTCAATGTAGAAAGAAAAAGGGTGAGAATAGCCAGCAAGGTAAAGTGACCAAAGAACACGGAGATTATGTTGAGATGGTCACTGAGTCCATGATGGTGGACACCAATGATAAGAATTGGTGGATTGATTCTGGAGCCACCAGACATATATCCAGGACCAAGGCTGGATTTATCGAATTCAAAGAGATGAAACCCGGAGAACAAAGTATATACATGGGGAATGAAACATTCTGTGATGTGTTGGGGATAGGGAAAGTCAAAATTCCCTTACCAACTGGCAAATCCCTTTATCTCTCCGATGTCTTCTTTGCTCCCGCAATGAGGAGGAGCATCATCTCTGCGAGCCAGTTGGCAATGAATGGATTCGAAATTAGATTCAAAGATAATGGGGTTACTATTGGAATGCGCGGTAAAGTTTTAGTCCATGGTTTTCTTTTGTATTTGCTGGATATTTTTCATAATGAAATAAAGTCCACTTCTGATTATTCTATTTGTGTGAATGTATGCATGAATGGTTTGGCAATGTTATGGCATTGAGATTGGGCCACATTAATAAAAACAGAATCAGTAGAATGGTTAAAGACGGACTTTTACCAGACCTAGGTAAAATTGAGTACCCTATATGTGAACCATGTATAAGTGGGAAGATAGTCAAGAAACCATTTCCAAAAGGAACTCGAAGTTTTGAAATATTGACCATAATTCATTCAGATATATGTGGACCATTGAATGTACACAATAGAACCGGAGAGGACTATTTCATTACATTCATTGATGATTACAGCAGATATAGGTATGTGTATCTCATTAAACATAAACATGAGGCATTAAAAATGTTCCAAACATATGCTGCTGAGGTCCAAAATCAAAAGGGCAAGAAAATAAAGAGGATTAGGTCTGATAGAGTGGGTGAATACACTTCCGAATTGTTTAAAGAATATTGTGTATGTGAGGGGATCATTCATGAATATTCAATTCCATATACCCCACAGCAAAATGGTATGGCCAAGAGGAGGAATAGGACCTTAATGGATATGGTAAGGTCAATGATTAGCCATGCGAGTCTTCCGCTGTACTTGTGGGGCGAAGCATTAAACACTGCATAATATATTTTAAACAAAGTACCTTCTAAGAGTGTGCCCAAGACCCCATATGAGTTATAGACTGGTACCAAACCAAAATTAGAACATGTGAGAGTTTGGGGCTGCCCTGTACACGTCCTGTTACCACCATAGGAAAGGCATAAACTGTAAATAAAAATGAAGAAAAATTGTTCTTTCGTTGGCTACCCATTACATTCTAAAGGATATCGTGTGTATGATCACGATAATAGGATAATCATGGAATGCCGAGATGTATTTTTCCTTGAGGATCCGACGGTCAGTCCTAGAGTAAGACCACAGAGCGTGGAATTATATGAAATCTCTATGGGCAAGGGGGTTCAAGCAAGTGGGGGTTCCGACGAAGAGGACGTTGGATCTAGAATTCCTGGCCAGGGCCCACTTGAGGTGATTGAACAACCCATGAGCCAGTTGGTAGGCCGATTTGGGCGAGGAAACAACCGGCATATCTAGATGATTATTGCAGTTTATTGGAAACCATGCAAGATTTGGATCCAACCTCCTACTCTCAAGCGGTCAAAGCGCATGATGCGCAGTGTTGGCTAGCGGCTATGAGAGAGGAGATGGAATCAATTGAAAATAACCAAGTATGGCAATTGGTAGATCTACCTAAAGATCGAAAAGCCATTGGATGTAAATGGGTTCTTAGAAAGAAATTTAAAAAGGATGGATCTTTGGATAAATATAAAGCACGGTTAGTTGCTAAGGGATTCACACAAGTGGAAGGAATAGATTACGAGGAGACATTTTCTCCGGTTATAAAATTCCAATCCATACGAACCTTAGTAGCATTGAAAGCATGTCGTGACCTTGAATTGCACCAGATGGATGTAAAAACAGCATTCTTGAACGGTGAATTAGAAGAAGAAATTTATATGAAACAACCCGAGGGTTTTGTGGTGTAAGGTCATGAGGACAAAGTGTACAAACTTAATAGGGCATTATATGGATTAAAACATGCCTCAAGACAATGGTATAGAAAATTTCATCAGGCCATATGTGAAATAGGATTTGTCCCCAATAGTGCAAACACATGTTTCTATATTAAACGCAGTGGGAGTAGTTATTTATATTTGTCATTATATGTGGATGACATTTTGATCCCCAGTAATAAATTGGAAGCCATAAATGAAATCAAACAATGGTTAAAGTCAAGATTCGAGATGAAAGACATGGGTGAGGCAGAGTATGTCCCTGGCATTGAAATAACCTGTGATCGTTTGAATAGAATATTGACTTTATCACAGAGATCCTATTTGGAAGCTGTGTTGAAAAGGTTTGATATGGCTAACTGTAAACCAATTGATTCTCCCATCTGCAGGAGCACAAAATTGTCAATCGATCAAGGACCCACAAATGAGCAGGATAGGGAAATGATGAGATCAAAACCTTATGCTCAAATTGTGGGCAGCATCATGTATGCGATGCTGTGTACGAGACCAGATCTTGCATTTGCCGTGGGTCTCGTAAGCAGATTCCTAAGTAACCCAGGATTACCGCATTGGTATGCAGTTAAGAGGATTCTGCGGTACATCAAAGGAACAGTGAATCTTTGCCTATGTTATCAAGGTGAAGTCCTGGAACTGTGCGGCTACTCAGATGCTGATTGGGCCGATGATTTAGACCAGAGAAAATAAAAAACCGGCTATGTGTTTACCCTCGGAGGAGGTGTAATTTCTTGCGGTAGCAAGAAACAGACCTCCACGGCTATGTCAACAGCCGAAGCAGAGTATATAGCTTGCAGTACAGCAGTCCAGGAGGCTCTTTGGTTAAAATACTTCCTGTGTGATTTGGAGGTAATAAATGAGAAGGAGCCTGTCCCAATGAGCATAGACAGTACGTCGGCCATTTCTATGGTGAATGAGCAAAGGATTAACAGCCGATCAAAACATGTTGAAATAAAATATCACTTTGTTAGAGAGAAGGCTGAAAAGAATGATATAGAAATTTTCTATGTACATTCAGAAAAATTGATGGCTGATGCTCTCACCAAGGCTTTGCCTGCAGAGGTTTTTGCAAGGCATGTGACGCGTATGGGACTAAGAAATATTTGATGTACATGGCATTCGTGCCAAGTGGGAGATTGTAGGAAATCGTGTAGCCCGCATGCCACGGGTCCCACGTCAGATCAAGCAGGGCAGATGCCAACAGAGATGCAATCCCACTTTAGTGTAAGACTTGATCTGGGCCCCATAATAAGACTCCCAATAGGATCAGTGGATGTGGGCTTCTGGTGGAAGATGTCTCTAGTAAGTGTGACTCTTTGGGACTTGTCTATATAAGGATAAGGGAGCCCTAGGGTTTGGTATGAACACTATTATTCTCTCTATTTCCGTAGGAAAGACAAGAGCCGAAGAGATCCATAGAGCTTCCTATCACCGGAACGCACATAGATCTCTGGCCGCGTGATGGAGTCTCCTCATCCGGATCCATCAGTAAATACCCAAAACCATTCCCAAATAAAAGCCAATGACCCTAGCCCATTTCCTTTATTTCTCTCTTCTCATTTTCTCTCTCCTTTCTCTCTTTTTCTCTTCCTCCCTCACTCACCTCACCTCGCTGTCGCCGAAAATCAACCAACGCCATCTTCTTCTCCAAGCTCCTCCCTTTCCTAAGACCTTTCTTACAATCCATCTCCTTCTCCGAGCAACCCTAGGCAAGGTGTTTTCTTCCCCAAAGCTACGACTTTGTGATTTTCGAGCTTAGGTGGTATCTAGGGTGTTCATTAGACTCTTCTCCTAGCTTTTGTAAGGTTGTTTGGCTTTGGCTTTGGTTTTGTGAAAGAATGAGGCTTCAGTGGGTCTTTGTGATGCTAGGGCATCCCTCTTTCATCTCTTTTCATCTAAGGCAACTGGATTACCATGGTTCATTAATGATGTGCTTTCTTTCTTATTGATACTAGCATGTTTGGTTTACATTAATGTGGTCGTGCCTGTTATGAATGAAAATGGATTAAATGCTAGATATTAGGTTTGATTTGAATGAATGTTGAATGGAGTGGATTTGAAGTGGTTTTATATGATGAATGGAGAGGGGCTGGCCTTTTTTTAATGCAAGTGAAAGGGGTTTGGATAGAAGGGAATGGATTCCCAAAAATGAGCAGAAACAGGGGCTCCGCATTTTGCTAAACATAGGCCCAATTGATTGGAACTGTTTTTTGTCTAGGTAGGAATGGGACCTGACCAATCGATTGGATTTGAGTTTTGCCTAGGGGTGATTTTAGGCCCGTGGGCCCATGGTGGGAGATGTTTTGGGTTCTATGCAACCCATAATTTCTTCATATGTGTATTTTAACCCTGTTTCAATTATGGGACTCCATGTGACTTGCTTCTTGATAAACCCACTTTAAACTACTATTTAAGGGATGTTTCTGGCCAACGTACTCTTGTGGAGTGTACGGTGTACAATCTACCAGGAACTCGATTGATGTGGAGCTTAGGTCTATGCATCATGGTTAGTCGTACTGAATATCCCAACCTTAACTCACCCGCATTCAAGAAAAGATGTCGGGTACGTGAATTGTATTTGGAAAGTGAGAGTTAGTTTGTAAATACTCCTTGGCCTTCAAGTGGATTTTTGGAAAATATAGTTAAAATTTTTTCATGTTGAGAGAGAGAGAGAGAGAGAGAGAGAGAGTGTGTGTGCGTGTGCGCGCGCGCGCGCGTGCTTGTGAATTTGATCGGCCGTGTGTGTATATGGATGTGTGTTGTGTTTGTTGAAAGACTTTGAGACCAAAAAATCGGCATATAATGTACAAGCTCAAGTCTTAATTTCTATTCAAATGAAGCTGATGGCTGGTTTGCTTTTTTTTACATGTGATAGGAAAATGAGATTGAAGTACGTATATAAATGCTACATACTTTTGTTGGCCCCCAATTCATGATGTGATTAGCAATTCATCTTCTATTATTGATCCAATAAGCTCTAAGACTATCAAAATCTATTGAAATCCCAAAAGACTCCAACTAATAGATCTAATTGTTTGCACTTTTGTAGACACCCAATTCATGATTTGAGTTGTTCAATGTTCTCGCATTAATGACGAACATCAAGACAATTCGCTTCTTATATCTTACATTTTCATGGGTTTGGAGAAATTTTTTAAAAAATATCCAAAAAATCTAAAACTATTGGATATACTCATTTACTCATGTGAGAATGGTGGTTTTGACAATCATTGTGGTTTTTTTTATTAGTTTCATTTTTTTTTTGTATTTGGAATTCAAATTCACCTGTTCATTTTCTTTCGTCCGGAAGATGAAGGAATATATTTTGATATTTGTTGAATTTTGTTTGGAGAAATTCTGAACTTTTATATCCTAAGTCATTTTTTTTTTGGCTATGTTAAGCTACTAGTCAGGAGTGATACCTTTAACTTGATGACCCAATAATGGATGACTGGGCATGCATGTGAAACTAATTAGGTGTTAAAACCACTCAACCATGAGTGTATTGGACTTGGACCTAAGCGCATCTCCAAAAGTCATACCAAAAATGATGTGGCATCTCCACCTAAGCAAAGTAGACATGAATCTCTTCAAGAGAAATGTCAAATGTGACATGGCATTTGGCATATGGGTTTAGGATGTCAAATTTGAAATATAATAAAGTCACATGCCAATTTTACTTTTGAGTTGTTTATTACATGACCCCACAAGGATGCAAAGATTTTGTAAAATTTCTTTTGATTTGGGTCCCTGCACAAGAATATAAATTTATGATAAAGTAAGAATTTGTCATATTTGTAGGAGTTCCCAGTTTCCAAGCATGTCAAATCCCAAACCTTCAAATTGTCACATAAGCTATCAAATGAAATTTGGCATTTCAAAAATGACTTCTATGGTCTAAGGAAAATTTTTTTTTTTTTTTTTGGGTTTTTCATTTGGGCATTCTAGGTGCCTCACCACTAATGTACTATCGGACTGGCATCCAATACTATCACATTTGTACCTAAAATAGGTCTTTTGGGCCGGGGCAACATGCATCTAGTTCAGATTTAAATCTAATATTACGTACTATCTTACCTAGGCTGAGACGTATAGTCCAATGTACAAGGTGGAACCACGAATTTTTTCACGGGGCCGCTCTGCAAAAAATGGTTTAAGGGTCCATATGCAAATATTCTACCAATCTTCCAAAACATTTGGGGAAGCCACCTAAGTGTTAATTTACGCAAATATATAATAATATATGTGCTCGTTAAATATCATAATAGTAAAATAAACAAGTTGAGTTTGAATCTAAGTCCATGGTGGAGCCAGATTTAGACTGGTGCCATTTATGGCGGAGAAGAATTAAGGCAACTCTAACCCCTCTGAATCATATTAAAAACCCAAACACAATTTGACACGAATTTGACCATAACTTGCAATAATTGGGGGAAAAAAACCATTTATCAATAAATTTGGGTTGAATTAATTAGAAGAGAGAGAGAGAGAGCTAGCTACAAAAGATGCAATTCAATGTTAATCGTTAAAGATGCTACATTTACATAAAGTCGGTGGAACTGGAAAGGTTTGTTTGATTTACAATATCTTTACATGGGTCAACAAAAAAGTTGCAAAAAGAGGTGTATTCTAATCATAAGCGGAATCTTCAATCTTCAAAATTGTTCACCCTTTCACATTCATCTAACCATTCGCTGTACACATCTATTGGTTCTGATAAACCTGCAGTGCAAAGAAATGAAAAGGAAATCAGATAACATGATTCCAAGCTAAAGAAAACCTGTTATTAGTGAATCTGATGACATGATTAACATTTTGATACAAGGCCCCATAAATTAAAGCTGTAAAGGGGTTGGGTCTGGGGGGCGCAGCAAAATCCAGACAGAAGATCTATACTTGGAACCACCCGCATTAATTTTGAGGCCTGGTTATGTCCATGACACATATGACATTGATGCAGAGATAAATTCAAAGAAACTTTGGGGTTCATCTCCATACTTACCGTGGATAGTGGTGCTGTAACTCTCTTTACAAATATAGCAGAAAGTTTCTCCAATCATTAGTTTTCTATCCCTGAATGGAGAACAAATCTACAATCACATTCAGTTCCTTAACATTGACATTACAATAGATAACAATAACGAATCGAGAAGGGTTACTTACATGTTGCATTCAATAGTGCCTGCATGGTTGCAGAAAGGGCAGGTAAAGCATAAATCAAGCTGAATTTTCTTCTTCGGAGGTGGTTTTGTCCTCGACTTTCTCTTCGCTGTTGAGTTCTATATGAAACTCTATTTGCTGCTTTTGAGATCAACAATACATAATGAAACACCGAACAAATTTTAGTTTCTTGCACGCAAAGGATGCAATCACTGTGAAAAATGTGGGGACATATATAGTAGAAAAGACAATCAATCACGAATCACGGACTGTACTAAAATGGTATGCAGCACTTACATATTAAAAGCAGAAATATGCAGAAATTCTTAAGACATTCTTGTTTAACAGAAGCTTTGTAAAACCCAGAACAAAGGAAAAAAAACAAAACAGAGAGAGAGAAGAAAGAGAGAGAGATTCCTTGTTGCTTTGTCTAAACCACAGAAACAAAGAGGAATTCGTAAGACATTCTTCAAATTGAACATGTTTCTTGAAATTGGAAGCATGAGAAGATAGAGAAAAAAGAAAAAGAAAAAACCCTAGAAACAGAATTGTATGAAACGTGAAGAAAAAGAGAGAGAGAGAGAGAAAGTACCGGAGCAAAGTGGAAGTGAGCGAGCTGAGATGACGGAAGTAGAATGGCTTGGAGGTGAAAGATGAACAACAAACTAGTCTTGGTCTTCTTAATTATGTCAATATCTTCCAAGGTTTTTGATAGATGGGAGCAACTGGCCGTTTTGTGGATATTGGGGCATTCGGAGAGGTAGCTTCCGCTTTTATAGGAAATCAAATCATCTTTTTTTTTACCGTTAGAATATCTAACGAACTTTCTATTTTCTTAGAGTTTGTGTAGATGAAGAGATTTAAGACATCTAATCTAATAAAAATATATGATTAGGAATCATTGTAGGTATACTTGGATTTATTTTTTAAAATCTAAAGCAGACGTGTTTTCCACGTTTACAAAGTTTTATCATATGGTAGACACCCAATTTCAAACTCAAAGCAAAGTGATTCGCTCTGACTTTGGTGGTGAATACACATCTTGGGCATTCTCATTAGTTTTATTTGAAAAAGGCATATTCATAAAAATATCTTATGCCCACACACTACAGCAGAATGGCATTATTGAAAGGAAAAATAGGCACATTCTAGAGATTGTTCGTACCTTACTTGTAGAAGTACTAGTGCATCCATAGTTTTGGTGTGGAGTGGCCCACACGGCGGTACACATCATCAACCACTTACCATCCTCTGTCCAGCATAAAACTTCTCCATATGAGTCTCTTTGGTAAACTTCCATCCTATGATCACCTAAGGACTTTTGGTTGCCTTTGCTTTGTTCATTTTCCTTCCATCGAAAGAAACAAACTCTCTCCATAGGCTGCCAAATGTAGGTTCTTGGGATATAGTGATGAGATTAAGGGATTTAGATGCTATGACCTTAAAGAAAAGAGACTTTGCATATTACGTAATGTTGTATTCTGAGGACACATACCCTTCTATTCCCTTGTGCTGAAAAACATCCAGTGTAGGTCTCCTGCCTTCCAAAATTTCAGGAGCATTACCACTTCACACACCTATTATACAAGTCTATGCATGGCGATCAAAACTTACACCGCCAGCTGTTCCTGCACCTGATCCACCCATATTGCCAGCACCTGCATCCTCAGGTATTACTTTTTCCTCTACTCTGCAATTACGATGCTCTAGTCTTCTATCTATGCCACCTGACAAATATGGTTTTCTTGCTCTTCTCACCTCATTAGACCCTATTCTACTTCCCACTTCCTATTCACAAGCCTCAAAAATACCCTGCTGGTGTGATGCAATGAATGAAGAATTATTAGCTTTGAATCTAATTCTACGTGGGATCTTGTTCCCACTCCTCCAAATACTTCCATTATCAATAGTAAATGGGTCTATTCTCTTAAGGTTCATTCCATGGTTTAAAAACTCGGCCAAGCCTGAGTCGGGTCAGATCAACTCGGGATCGGTTCGGAGCGACTCGCCCGAGTCAGTTGAGTCTGCACAGTAACAAACTTAGCCGACATATATAAGGGGGGAGGGAGCCCTAAAATCGCATTTTTCTTGTTCTAAAAGAGAGGAGAGGCTGGGGGAGGCTGAGAGAAGACTCTTTGTGAAAAGATCATGACTCAAATTTGTATTTTTTAAGAGATTTTTGCTTCCAAAAATTAAGACTACTATTCATTCAAAAGAGGGGTTTTGAAATTTTGGTTTTTGAGGTATGTATTTTTGGTTTTTTTTCTTACATGGGTGAGAGAAGATCATACTATGTTGGATGTGGTTGAGGTTGAAATTTTTACTTATGATTGCCATGGAAAATACAATTATTTGTATTTTTAGCTTGGATTTATTTTAAAAGATAGGAAAAATTAATTTTTTTATGATTTACTTTTTTTTTTAGATTCTCTCTCGTTTGTTTATGTACTACATTGATCTATGGTTTCTTTTCAAAGATCTATGCATGTATGGTCTAAAGTTTTAATTTTTATACTATTTTGCATAAAATAAATGAAAAATTATATTTATTGATTTGTACATGCTTATATATTTTGGAAAAGATGATAAGGTGTGCATATAGGTTTGTAGGTGGATTTTCCACTCAAAACTTTTTGGAAATATGTAATTTTTTAATTTTTGCCTCAAATTTTAAAAGTAATTATATAAAAAATATTTTTTTAATATGTTATCTTATTTTTATGAACTTAATGGATGTATTGTCTAGTATATAGATCTATGCATGTATGATCTTATTAGTTCAACTAACTTAGTTGTAACTTTCTAACAAGTTTTCTAGAGTTAGATTACATGGTTGAAAAAAAGATTATGGGGTATTAATATATTTTTTTAAATTGACAAATTCTGCAGATTACTAGTTAATTTAGTCACAAATAGACTGGTACCACAGAAGAAAGAGAGGGAAGTTGATCCTGGATGGGCTTATGGAGAGATGGTTGGTGGAAACTATCATAAGGTGAAATGTAAATGGTGTGGAAAAACCATGCATGGTGGAATCCACATATTTAAATAGCATCTTGCATATATTTCAAGAGATACAAAAGGTTGTCCAAATGTCCCTACTGAAGTCAGAAAAGAAATGAGGGACATTTTATCTGTAAAGAAGACAGAAAAAGTAGAGAGGGAAAAATTTCATGAGAGGGTTGCTCAAATGGAGAGGATTGATGATTCTTTTGAGGATGAGGAGGCTAGTGATATAAGGAGGGCAATGAAGGAGAGCCGTCAAACTTATGAAACTGAGCTTGCTCGTTTCGAAAAACGACGAGGTGGGGCCGGACCTTTAGGAGTACCTCCAAACCTTTCTGAGGATACAGCAAGGAAAATTACCTTGGATCCATTTTTACATAGAACCCAAAGCATGAAGCAACCCAAGATTTCTAGTTCTATGATGGGTGATATGAAAACCAAAGCATTGAAGATAGGTAGAGCAATTTCAAAGTTCTTCCATTATAATCGGATTCCTATAAATGTGGTTACCTCACCATTATATTGGGCAATGGTGGATACCATTGTTGAGGCAGGTCCCAGAGTTAAATTACCTACCGCTTATGAGAGTAGCGGTAACTATCTTGATATGGAGCATTGAGATTATACAAAGTACGTGTATGACCATATTAAGGCTTGGAAAGAATATAGGTGCACATTTATGTGTGATGGATTGACAATCAACAATAAGCAACACATAATTAATTTTATGGGTTATTGTGTAACGAAAACATGTTTTATTCATTGAGTAGATACAAAATGACATCAATTGGATGCCTAATATTTGTTTAGTTTAATGGAAGCAACAGTAGAAGTGATTGATGGATTCAGTGAGCATGTTGTCCAAGTTGTAACGGACAATACAACTAATTTTAAGGCGGTGGGGAAAATATTATATGACGAGTATCCGCATATTATTTGGGTGCTATGTGCAGCATATTGTATTGATCTTATGTTGGAGGACATTGGAAAGTTGGAAGATGTCCATGACACTATTAAAGATGGAAAGAGTATTAAAGTTCGATATACAATCATCAGTGGTTGACCGATATAATGAGAGAATTCAATAATGGTCGAAAGATTTTGAGGCCAGGAATTACAAGATTTATACCAATTTTCTGGCTTTGGAGAGTCTTTGTTGTCATGAGGCAAACATAATGTAAATATGGACGAGTGAAGCATATATAAACTCTATGTTTTCAAGACAGAGATTGCCACAACTTGTAGAAAGAATTGTATTGGGTACAAATTTTAGGCATAAGGCTGAGAGAATTACATACTTACGCTAGCCGCTTGTGAAAGTGTTGAAAATGGTGGATGGTGATATGAAGCCTACAATGGGCTATATCTATAATGTGATGGATTTTACAAAGATTGCTATTGAAGTAAGATCTAGAGAAAAGTATGGGCTTATTATAAGATGCTATGGAAAATTATTGACCAAAGATGGAACAACCAATTACATCAAGATATACACACCGCAGGTAAATTAAGATATACACAGTTGCTAAATTTTATGTTTGAAGTTTCAAACATTGATTTATTTATTAGAATTTAATCAATATAATACTTTATGACATAATGCAGCATACTTCTTGAACCCATCATACTTCTATAGCAAGGGATTCTCTAAGCACGAAGAAGTTTTTTAAGGCTTTAAAAATATATTATAGACAATGATTAGTGACAAGATGAAGAAAATTGCCATTCTTAACTAAGTAAGTTTTTATAATATCATATTTTGTTTGCATCAAGATACTAGTAAATTAATAAAGCTGTAATTTATTTATTTGCACTTGATAATTTTTATTGTTGAGGAATTACAAAGGCCTTCTTGGAAGTTTTGGAGTTGAGCTCTGTATAATGTCTAGTAAAATGATGGATCCAGGTATGTTATATTCAGGTTTTATATTATTATTTGTAATAATCTTTAGTGGATTAATAATTAGTTATAGTATTCTCAAGGGGAATGGCTTAATTTAAATTTTAATTATAGCTGAATGGTGGAACAATTTTGGTGATGATGCTTCTGACCTTAGAGATCTTGCAAGAAGAATTCTGAGCCAAACAGTATCATCATCTGGCTGTGAACGAAATTGGAGTACATTTAGCTTGATCCACACGAAAACCAGGAATCGCCTCTGTTGACCCATAAAATTTTGCAAACAATGCAGCTAAGGCATTACAAGTTTTGGATTATAAATTTCCAGAATTGTCAAAACACTTGAGCCTCATCTTAGCTCAAATCAGTTTCGGAGACTCTTTGCCGGCTCTTTGGGAACCACTGCGGGACTTGACACTTCCACATGTTGCTGCGAGCTCCTATTCAATGAAATGCTTTCAAGTATATCTAAAGACTATTTCTTAAAGATTCAGAGCATTTGGACGTCATTTGGATCCAAACTTGGTTCAGATGATCGTATACTATGCTCTGTGGATCCCTGTGCAGAGTGATATCCCATGAAGATCAAGGTAGCTAGAACTCTCAGAGGAAGTTCAAATTTCGGGTTAAACAGACATCATCAAACTCAAAAGCCACAAGCATGTCAGCCTGAAGTCAGTTCCACCCCAAGCCAAGGGGTCACTGACCAAAGTCTTGCTTCCCGATGTCCAAAATTGATGAAATTTGGGTACGAAGCTTCAGTCATGCTCAGAAGATACTTTGCAAATTTTCAAGACGAAAAGACTCTGTTTGGCCTAAATTTCATTACATGTCAGCTTAGAGGACAGTAATCCCGAATTTGGGGGTCATCGGCTAAGATCTTACTTCCAGAAGGCCAAAGCAGATAAAATTTGGAACAAATGCTCAAAGAATGCCCCAAGTTATTCTCCCAAAGTTTCAAATCAAGGGGAGGCTGTTCGGATAGAAAACAGGCTAACTATCTCAATGTGGAGTAAATAGTGACCTAACGCATGTAATGAATAGGTTACTGTTTAAAATCCTACTTCCTCAAATCTAAACTGTATGAAATTTGGAAGAATACTCCAAGATGTTCTTGACGTCAGTCCCTCCAAGTTTTAAATCAAACTGAGGTCATTTGGGCTTCAAACAGCTGAAACAATGACCCACTTTCATGAAAAGTTAATTGGAGAGTTGACCAGCTTCAGATGGTCAAACAGAGCTGAAAATTTTGTAACACACTCAAAATAGTGTCAAGAAGTATTCCTCCAAGTTTTGTGGCGATTGGACACCGTTTGGACCCCGAACAGGCGGAAACAAGCCACATATGCAAAAATCCAAGAATGGGCCTTGGGAGTGACCGGGGCCCACAAACAAAAAGAGTTGACCAAGTTCAGGTGGTCAAACAGAGCTGAAACTTTTGTAACACACTCAAAATAGTGTCAAGAAGCATTCCTCCAAGTTTCGTGGCAATTAGACACCGTTTGGACCCCGAACAGGCAGAAACAAGCCACATATGCAAAAATCCAAGAATGGGCCTTGGGAGTGACCGGGGCCCACAAACAAAAGGAGTTGACCATGTTCAGGTGGTCAAACAGAGCTGAAACTTTTGTGACACACTCAGAATAGTGTCAAGAAGCATCCCTCCAAGTTTCGTGGTGATTGGACACCGTTTCGGCCCCGAACAGGCGGAAACAAGCCACATATGCAAAAATCCAAGAATGGGCCTTGGGAGTGACCGGGCCCAATAAACAAAAGGAGTTGACCAAGTTCAGGTGGTCAAACAGAGCTGAAACTTCTATGACACACTCAAAATAGTGTCAAGAAGTATTCCTCCAAGTTTCATGGCGATTGGACACCGTTTGGGCCTGGAACAGGCGGAAACAAGCCACATATGCAAAAATCCAAGAATGGGCCTTGGGAGTAACCAGGGCCCACAAACAAAATGGGTTGACCAAGTTCAGGTGGTCAAACAGAGCTGAAACTTCTGTGACACACTCAAAATAGTGTCAAGAAGCATTTCTCTCCAAGTTTCATGGCGATTGGACACCGTTTGGGCCCGGAACAGGCGGAAACAAGCCACATATGCAAAAATCCAAGAATGGGCCTTGGGAGTGACCGGGGCCCACAAACAAAAGGAGTTGACCATGTTCAGGTGGTTAAACAGAGCTGAGACTTCCATGAAGCACTTAAAATAGTGTCAAGCAGCATCTCTCCAAGTTTCGTGATGATTGGACATCATTCGGGCCTCAAACAGTTGAAAATACATCGCATATGCAATGTTCCAAAAGTGGGCCTTGTCCATGACCAGGGCCCAATTAATGAA
Organism: Sextonia rubra; assembly: GCA_037013555.1. Taxonomy (NCBI): domain Eukaryota; kingdom Viridiplantae; phylum Streptophyta; class Magnoliopsida; order Laurales; family Lauraceae; genus Sextonia; species Sextonia rubra. The sequence goes on from JASUAD010000011.1 coordinate 19,303,620, forward strand.
AAACGGGCTGAAATTTTTATGACATGTAGAAAATAATGTCAAGAAACATCCCTCCAAGTTTCGTGGCAATCAGACTTCGTTTGAGCTCAAAACAGATGAAAATGGGCCACATACGCGAAAACCCAAAATTGGGCCTCGTCTGTGACCCAGCCTGCGGTCACGGACCTTCAAAAGATGTTTCCCACGATTTTGGCTGGTTTCCCTCCACTTCTCTTCGAAATCCAACTCCCCACAACTGCTATTAACTCCCCAAAACTGCACAAAACTGATTGGGAGTCTATAAAAAGAGCAAATCTTGAAGGAACAAAGGGAGGAACACATACACAAAGAAGAAAAGAGAAGAAATCAAAGAAAGAAGCACTTAAAGCAACAAAGAAGCAAACTCTAGTAGCACTTTCATGACCATTTCCACCTTCTTTTCTTAGTTTTGAAGGTGAGCAAGAAAATTCAGAAGGAGAGAAGGAAGTGGAATGGCCAAAGTCCATACTATGTTCGTACGACGCCAATTTTTGAGAGGATGACATTGTCACCTCTGTTTCTCTTATTCGTAGGGCTTCTTAGCCATTGCAAGAGTTGTGAAAGAAGTCTCTCTAGGCCTCATTTTGTTCCTTGAAAATGATAGGTTCAAAATGACAACTCCGGCTTCAAATTTGCCCATTTCGAACTTGAAACAAAAATGCAGTCCGTAAGCACGAATGATGAGTTACAGCAGTTTCAAGTGATTCCATGGTTAAATGTGATCTTCTTGATGGTTGTCCACCGCTCCAAAGTCATGAAAATGGGGTTCCAACACTTGAAAGAAGTTCCAAGAAAGAACCAGCGCGAACAACACAAAAAATGGAGGCAAACAGTGGCTTCACGGCCATTGTCTGTCAGTGATCGTGACCCACAGTCACTGGCAGGCCCCAGTGACCGTGGGTGAGTCACGGTCACTGGAAGGCCCCAGTGACCGTGGGTGAGTCACGGTCACTGGAATGGGGTAGTGACCGCAGGTCACGGTCACCCCACATTTTTCCCCTTTTTCACATTTTCTTCCACCTTATGTATATTTTCTTGTATTTTCCAAATTGAGATCACATCTAAGACTTGAGGGAGGGGTTGTAAACTTTCAAAATGTATGTAAACAACCTACATCCCCGCTGTCAGGGCACTTGAACCCATGTAAACAAAAGGGAAATTAATGATGAACTGTAATTATTTCCCATTCTTCTTAACGCTTAAAGTGCGTAAATGTCAGACCTTGATTCCGTAATTCATTTCCACGCCTACATTTTTAAGCGCGATCAGAAGATTGAGAGACTGGGAGAGAGAGAGAAAGAGAAATTGAGAGAGAGGGAAAACTGAGAAAGAGGGAGAGAGACCGGGAGAGGAAAAAAGAAAGAAATCGAGAGAGACAGAGAGAAACCGATAAAGAGAGAGAAAGAGAGAGAGATCAAGTGAGACAGAGAGACCGAGAGAGAGAGAGAGACCGGGAAAGAGAGAAAAAAAAACTCTCGGTCTCCCTTTCTCTTTGTTGGTTTGAGCAAAAAAAAAAAATAATTTTTTCCTGTTTGGCTTCCTTACCCACGGTCACTGCTATTCCTAAGTGGAGCCCGCTATTTGATGCCAATACATAGAGTAGGGAGGTCCAAAATCACTTAATGGTCCAAACTTGGGAATTCCCCCTCAATTACTGTTGGTCATTCCTCCCACGATTACTGTTAATCACTTTTCATTTCCCACAATCATTGCGAACTTGAATTAGCGAACTTGAATTAGGGGAGCCCACTACCTAATCCCTTCAAGATCAAGTCATTGACGTGTCACCCTTCTTCCCACAAATACAATTTGGTAAAAATCAGTGGAGTCTAAAACCTTGATCAAGTCTCAATGGATTCATCCTTCTTCATCTATGGTTGCTGTGATTTTTTAAGCAATGGAATCCATAACATGATGACCCATCCTTTCATCTTCAATTATTTGAAATTCCTATGATGGGTCTACTTGGGGTAATTTACAAAAGAAATAATCCTATTTTTAGGGTATTTTGAGGGAAATTATACAAAAAGAAAAGATGCGGAGTCTCTTTCCAAATCAACTTTGGGTCAAAACTTGATTTCAAACCAATGTCCCAAATTGTTTTTTCATCAAAACTCATAAAAGCCAATCTTTTTCAAAACTACATCTCATCATGTCAAGCCAAGTCGAAACCCAAACTTTGATTTTTGAAAATGAACCAAAAATCCATGAAGACCCAAATCCAAATCCATTTTTACTAAAAATTTTGATTTTCTTAAAACCTCAGGGATTCTTTTTGTGGGTGTTCCCCACATCCCCACAGAGACGCCACTCTGGATATCTGTGAAAAATAGGTCAAAAGAAAATCAAATTCATTTCCAAAATCCAAACAAAATTCATAAACTTTTGAATTTTCTAAATACCTCAGGGATTCCTTTATGGGTGTTCCCCACAGTCCCCACGGAGATGCTACTTTTGATATCCTTGAAAATAGGGCAAAGAAATTCAGATTTCTTATGTCTTTTCAAAACTCTGTAGTCAAACCCTTCATGTTTTTTACCAAAATTTTCAAATCCCAAGTTTAGGCCTACAACCTACCTTGACAAATTGTCTTTTCATCAAGCCATCCATCATTCCCACAGACGGCGCCAATCTTCTGGTCGCGCTTAAAAATGTAGGCGTGGAAATGAATTACGGAATCAAGGTCCGACATTCACGCACTTTAAGCGTTAAGAAGAATGGGAAATAATTACCGTTCATCATTAATTTCCCTTTTGTTTACATGGGTTCAAGTGCCCTGACCACGGGGATGCAGGTTGTTTACATACATTTTGAAAGTTTACAACCCCTCCCTCAAGTCTTAGATGTGATCTCAATTTAGAAAATACAAGAAAATATACATAAGGTGGAAGAAAATGTGAAAAAGAGGAAAAAATGGGGAGTGACCGTGACCCGCGGTCACTGCCCCATTCCAGTGACCGTGACTCACCCACGGTCACTGGAATGGGGCAGTGACCGCCGGTCACGGTCACTCCCCATTTTTTCCTCTTTTTCACATTTTCTTCCACCTTATGTATATTTTCTTGTATTTTCCAAATTGAGATCACATCTAAGACTTAAGGGAGGGGTTGTAAACTTTCAAAATATATGTAAACAACTTGCATCCCTGCGGTCAGGGCACTTGAACTCATGTAAACAAAAGGGAAATTAATGATGAACTATAATTATTTCCCATTCTTCTTAACGCTTAAAGTGCGTGAATGTCGGACTTTGATTCCGTAATTCATTTCCACGCCTACATTTTTAAGCGCGATCAGAAGAGCCTCAATATGGAGAAATTAGATAAGTTGGTTTTTGTCCATTATAATATAAAGTTGAGCGCAAGAAATCTTCAAAGAATGGAAAACAGAGACTATAATCCAATTAATTTGGATTATTTATTTGAAGAAGATGACCCATTTAAGGACTACTTGGTTGAAAGAGAGGTTGCAATTTTACCAAATACATATTTCCTAGATGAATGCATGTATGATCCTGATGAAACCGAGCCCCTAGAACATAAATCAGAAACCCCACCCCCACCTCCCATTCGCAGATCTGCTACCGCACGGGAAAGGGCAAGAGTGTGGCAGAAGGGCCATCACAAGGCTCACAATGTGAGTTAGAGTTGACACGTTCTACTTTAGAACGTGTTAAAGGGGCTAAGAATAAGTCAGTTTTGTGTGGTAGTTCAACCCTCTCCAAAGCCAAATAATTTCTTAAAGATCTAGTTATCAAATACAAGAGGAAAACGAAAGGTAAGGGTTAGGCAAGCAAGTATTTAGCCACTCATGAAGAAGTAGAAGAAGAAGAAGAAGAAGAAGAAAAAAAGTAAAACGTAGTACATCATCTTCAAGCAAAAGTGGCTCACCATAAGTGGATCAAGGTTGTTATGCACAATAACCAAATGGTGGTGGTGATCATGAAGAATTTCATGATAATATTACTATCTATGACAGGGGTGGTGAACCTTAGACTGCTAGTGGACAAAGAATAGACCAATCAGAACAGTTTCATGAAGAACCACATCAACTAGCATCAAGTCTATATGGAGGATAGGGATATGGTGACTATGAGCAATCACAATTTGATCCCTCAATTGGGCAATATGGTGCGTACGGTGGTATTTTACATGGGTATGGCCGGTAAGAGTAATATGGAGTAATTATAGTACCTATGCATCAAGTACCACCACCAACTCACTATCCTTATGGTCATGAACAACGCGATCGAGGACAAGGAGGACAAGGGTTCTTTAATTTTGATATTGCTCAATACTATTGTCAACAACAATAGGACGATGATGATGACAACAACATCCAGCCAGTAAGGCATTCAACATGGTATTAAATTCTATGAAGAATGTGTTAAGGACTAAGGTATGACCATATATTTACCATTTGACATTTGTTTTTTCATACTTCATCATTGATAATTGATACTTCAATTGTTAGTTGATAGTTGATACTCCATGCTTGAGAGTTCAGTTTGATTTTAATTGATTTTCATTTAATAGTTCATGGTTCATAGTTCATAGTTCATAATTCACATTATACTTCAATTTTCACAAATCACAATCTATTGTTCGTTGTTGCATAAATAGTTAAGGAATTATAAAGGCGTGCTTTGAAGTTTTGGAGTGGCCCGTAAGGTTATTTTTTAATTTTTTACAATTTTTGAGAATTTTTACTCAATTTTATACATTTTTAAACTAAAAATAGAAAAAAAAAGGAGAAAAAAGGTACTCAGCCGAGTCCCAGGTCACTTGGCCGAGTTGACTCTAACTCGGCCAGGCTCGAGTCAGGCCTCGAGTTTGGGTTCTCGATCCTTAGTTCGTTTTGACGGGAACTTGGATTGTATAAAGTATGACTTGCTACACAAGAATACAAACAAAAGTATGTGATTGACTATGAAAAAACCTTTGCACCGTTTGTAAAAATGACAACTGTATGTTGTTTGCTGAGTATTACTGTTGTTCGAAGTTGGCCACTATGGCAAATGGACGTAAAGCATGCCTTATTACATGGGGACCTTCAAGAAACAGTATTTATGAGACCACCATGAGGATATTCTTGTCCTCTGAAAAATGTCTACAAATTGAAGAAATCACTATATGGTCTCACCTAGGCCTCTCGTGCTTGGTTCAAGAAATTCCATTAAACTATTCTTCAAGCAATTCTACTAAAGTCCGAATGATAGGTCCTTATTTATCATATGTACCTCTTGTGGCTGCATTATTCTGCTGATCTATGTAGATGACATGATTATTAGTGGAAATGATGTGATTGGAATATTTGAACCCCAGACTTCTCTTATGCAATCCTTCAAATGAAAGATCTTAGATACTTAACCTACTTCCTTGGCTTGGAAATCTCTTAAATGAAGGACGGCATTGATGTGAGTCAATCAAAATATGCTGCGGATTTAGTTAAATCCAAATGCCTTAAAAATGTAAAGCCATTTGACACACCCCTCGAAGTCAATGTCAAAATTGGGAAGGATGATGGAAATCCCTTGGAGGATCTAAGGCTTTTTCTTCATCTAGTAGGCAGTCTGCTTTACCTTAAAATGACTCGGCCGGATATATCTCACGGTATACACACAGTCAGTCGATTCAGCAGTAATCCTTATTAGCCACATCTACATGCAGTATATTGCATCCTAAGGTATATAAAAGGCACTCTCAATCGTGGTCTATTCTGGTCTTCCCCCAATCCTTACAATTAGAAGCCAATGTTGATGCTGATTGGGATGGCTGTCCAGATATTCACTGTTCCACTACAGAGTGGTGCATGTTTTTAGGAAACTCTCTCATATCATGGAAACGCCAAAAACAACTTACTCCTTCCAAATCATTTGCCGAGGCTGAGTATTAATCTGTATCTTTAGCAAGCAGTGAAATTGTATGGCTTCGTCGATTACTTCAGGAATTTGGTGCATTTTCTTTTTAATCCAACTCCACTCTATGCGGACAATACTAGTGCCATTCACTTTGCCAAGAATACCGTCTTTCATGAGAGGACTAAGTATATTGAACTCGACTATCACTTCATTCGGCAATAAGCTGTCACGATATCATCCATTTGCCTAATGTCTCCTCTCATTATCAATTGGTAGATGGCTTCACCAAAGCACTCCCTCGTAATCATCACAACTACCTCTGTTCTAAATTGATGCTCTATTCTAACCCGCACCAACTTGAGGGGGAGTGTAGAGATAAGGCCTCTCAAGAGAAGGCCCAAATCAGTCAATTCCAACAAAAGAAGTCCCAAACATGATAACACTCACTTGAGATCTTCTCAAGATAACAGTCAAACATCTTATATTTGGACTGTCTGTGTACATACCAATATATTCCAATTTTGTACATCTTAGATATTTTTTATATTTATTCTTAGGATGTAATTAGGCTGTAATAGATTCTGATTGATTGTAATCAGCCCCAAATTGGGCCATTTAATTCCTATAAAGAGAGGGTCGATCCCCATATTGCATATGACCAATATCGTACAAGTCGTCTTCTTCTTGTTTCATGTATCAAAGCTTATTTGATATAAGCTTACACTTCTATCCATCCCTGAAACTGGAATATGCACTGCTTCCAGCCCAGCGAGCAAGTATAGCAACTGCAATTCCTCTTCTTCCGATAGATTCTCTTGAGTATTGGGGTCCAAACAATGGAGCTGCCAACTCTAGAAAAATAACTTCTCACGTTTGCATTTTTGTCTACAGTGTAAAGAGAAGAGCCTGGGGTACTCGAGCGCAAGGGAGGAGTTTCCAACCCATAGATCAGTCCAGAACCAAATCTTTTGCCCACAAGCTACCGGCGATCTGATATTCGAAAGAAAATCACTTTTAGTTGATAAAATTCCTCTCCATAAGCTGGAACATGTCTGACTGGTGTCTGATAACATCTCACCCGTCTCTCCCAACACCCAATTTGGCTGAGACTACCCTTTTCCATAAATCCTCATCATTACTTCCTAGGCTTCAGTGCCACTTACCTAGGAGGGCCAGGTTCATCTCTTTTATGCGTCTGATTCCCAATCCACCTCCTTTTTGGAGTTACAGTCAAGCTTCCATGCCACTTTTACTCAAACAGGTGTTTCAGATTGTTCTTCTGTTGACTTTATTCTATAGTAGGTGTTCTTCTGCCCTTTCCTTTTGTACCCAAGGTGACCTCTACGACTAGATCATGATGACTAAACCACGACTTGATTTATTTTATTTTTGTTTTTTAAATGGTAACTTGTATTAAAAAAGCTTAACAGGTACAAGTTACAACCGGATACGGCTATTGGAAATTTCTCTGGATGCTTTAGAGAGTAGGACTTTCTACCAAGTTTATAGTGTTGCAATTTTTATCCTATGCTTTGTGTTAAAGCAATGGAACTTTGGTTGCAGACAAAACTCAGTGGATCATCTTCAAATCTTCCATACTCAACTGGCAGGTCATTTCCAACATCATTTTCTGCTCAGTCTGCAACATCTTCTGTTTTCATCACTCAGGTAATAGAAGCTTTTCCTGAAGTATTCCAATTCATATTTTTTCATTAGTACGTTGAATTACAATGATAAAAGTTCTTGTTTGTAGGTAGTATACAAGGGCTTCACAATTTTCATGGAAGCTTGAACCTCTCAAACATGCCAGGCTTGCTTACTGGAAGGCTATCTACTGGCCGGTTTGCGTCAAATAATCTACCAGTTCCTCTTTCTCAGGTATTCATTTATTTCGCCTGCCATATTTACTCGGTATATTTTTAATCTATGGTGCCAATCCATTTTTCTAGAAAGTTTTTGCAGTCATGAATTCTGTGTGTGTGTGTGTGTGTGTAAATCCACAACGTCTTCATTGCAACTGTACATGATTTCCTTTTGATATGCAGATTTCTCATGGTAGTTCACATGGACATTCTGCGGTTACAAACAGAGGAGGTTTAAGTGTTGTTGGAAGCCCTGCTTATAGTAGCAGCATGAATGGAGTTAGGGGTTCCATTCCTGGGATGCCTCCAACCTCTGCAACTGTCGTTAACTGGAGTGTCCCTGGGTTGGGAGTGTCTCCAATTTTGGGAAATGCAGGACCTAGAATTACTGGTTCAATGGGAAATATTGTTGGAGGCAACATCGGGCGGAGTATAAGCTCTGGGGGAGGATTAGGTGTTCCTGGTCTTGCTTCACGTGTAAATTTGGCTGCTAGTGGTGGATCAGGGACTCTTTAAGTGTACAAGGTCCCAGCAGACTTATGAATGGTGTGCTTCAGCAAGGTAATGGCTTTAGTTTATCGTTGTTTCAGTATTTATTCTTTTTTCCTTGGTTTTTCCCCTCCTTTTGGTTTCGTTTGTGTTAGCTGTCAACAGTACGAAGTCAATTCGTGTTTATTAATCAATCATCAAGTAGCAATCATCTACTGTCGAAGGCATGGATACTTTCATTTACAGATGCCCCCATGCGCAAGTTCATTTAGAAAGGTATATGGAAATACTATTAAGAACTATATGAAATAAGCTCGATGCCTTACTGTCTAAAGCCATTGGACATTTGTGAGAACTGTCCAGGCCTTAATAACGGCTAAAATACTCCAAATTTAGCATGGTATTGTTGTGATTTTCTGACAATCACCCGTTGTGTGTATCCATGAATCACAAGATCAACAATCAACCAATCACAAGAAGAGACATGAGATTTACGTGGTTCACCCAAATAGGGCTACATCCATGGGCACAGGAGGACGAACATCTTCACTATGGCAAGTAAAGCATACAAGAGATTTCCACACTCTCACATCATCTCTCCTACGTGGTGTGGGAACACCACGGGCAACTGCCGCCGCAAGGTCTAGGGTTACAGACTATACATATATATAATCTCCGCTTTCTTGGCCACCAAGAAAGCCCCGGTACAATTACCAAAATACCCTTGACCTTAAACCAGTCCCTGGCTAACCCAGTGGACTCATCCGGCTAAACCGGATTACAAGACATAAACCCAACAATCTCCACCTTGGCTTGAATTCCGTACAACTCCATACAACTCGAGCTACTAGGAGATAAAACCGGCAATGTCCTCACGTACCTTGCTGAATGGTACGTCACTGCACCAACGATACAGTCTTCTTCAACACTTTGACATGTTGAACCAGCACATGAACTTTGAACAAAGTTCATCTCGTCAAACTCCACCTTGAACTAAAAGCTCGAAACCATTGACGAATCTGAGTGATATCTGAATCACTCACCATCTTGCCCCATCTTCAACATCACCATGAAGATCCAATCACCACAAGCATGCAAGCAAAACTGATCGGGAATACAAGTCCAGATGACTTCACAATTGCAGAAACCTCTGCCTCCGAGCGGTCAAATACTCCATTTGACCGGGCCTCCAATCAATCAAACAAATGTTTGACAACTGCTGATGCATCAGCTCCTCCTTGCTGCTTTTCCGGCTTTGCTCTGGCAAGATGAATAACATCACATGCGATCATGTGAACCCCAAACGAACAACTTCGTTTGAATCAGCAAACCCTTTGCAATTAGGCCGGTGACTCCTACTATTTGGTTTGCAACAACAACCAGGTTGAGTAGACCCGATTCAAGCCTCAATCCATATCCGTTTAAATCTCTTCCAGATTTCTACATCAAGTTGTCGATCTCGTTAACACGAGCACGCTGGAAGAAACGGATCTGAAATCCGACTCAGGATGGCTCCGATATCGCAGAAACAAGTTTCTACGCTCCAATCTGTTAAACCTCCTCCTTGACTATCAAATAGCCAATCAACCTCTTCCACTGCGTAAATCTGCTCGAAATGAGTCCGTAGGCGCAAACGGATCTCCGATCGGACATCGGACGATCAAGATATCGCAGAAACAATTTCAGCCGTCAATTTGGTCAAATCTGCCTGTTGACCATTACTGACGTCACTACTGACGTCCCTGCGCAGTCTGCTGGGCTTCTGGAGCGGACCCGGGTCGGGTTCACCTGACCCGGAACTGAACTGCAATATGCGCTGGGCTGGACCGTCTGCTAACAGGTCGGGTCGAACCTGACCTGACCTAAACTGAACCCGCTGTTGCTCTCTGGGCTGTGATGCACTCGGGTCGGGTCACACCTGACCTGACCCGGCCCGGAACCTGCTGTGCTCGCTGGGTTGCGCTGCAATCGGTTTGCGGGTCGAACATGACTTAACTCGGCCCGGAATCCCCTTCTTCTTCTTCTTCCACGCCTGCTTTGGTTCTGCAACAAGGGACTGACCGGACTCTTTCTCCACGGCTACGGCAGTGGTGATGGCAGCGGTGGACTGTGCACTCTCTCCGGCGATCCTGCACGGTGGATTTCTTCTGATCTGTGCGGCCCACCGAAAATCAAATTCCTTTGTTCTGTGTAGCTCTGCAACGCGGTTGCAGACAGCGGCGACGGCGGAATGGTCTGGCTCCAGTGGAATGGTCCGGTGACAGAGACGGCGACGGCGACGGCTGGAAGGACGGCGAAGGCGACGGAGACGGCGAGAACCCCGACGGAAAAATAGGTGGCGACTGCAACGATGGAAGCGCGCAGATCTGGCAGTGGCCCCTCTTCGCCCTTTTCTTCGTCTGATCCGGCGATGGCATGGCGGCGACGATGGCACACGAATGGGGACGGCGCAGCAGCGGCAGCGAAGTGCAGCACGGCTGGCGGTTCCTTTTTTTTTTTTCTTTCTTCACAGACGCTTTTCTTCTCCGGTCATCTTCTTTACAGAAATTCCAGCAGCCCTATTTTATTCTCCGACGACAATCGGTAGCCAAAACCCAACCAAAGAGAGAACCCTCTTCTCTGTCTTCTCTGTCTCGTCGTCCCCAGTTCTCTTCTTCTTGGATCCATGGCCCACCGAAATCAGAGACGATCTCTTATCTCTTTTTCTCCGCAGTAATTGACTCCAAAAGATCTACAAAACATGTGAATCCTTTGTCCTCCGATCCAGCGAAACCGGAGAACCCAATCTCGTCTTCTTCTTCTCCGATAGGGGCCCAACCAGAAATCTTCCTCTGTTACAAAAACAGAGATCCGAATCCTTCGACAAGGATTCAATCAGTTGATCTTCAAGCGCACAACCTCCAAACCACCGAGCGATCTCCACCTCGCTCAGAAATCCAAGGAATACCAACCTCATCTCTGATACCAATTGTTGTGATTTTCTGACAATCACCCGTTGTGCGCATCCATGAATCACAAGATCAACAATCAACCAACCACAAGAAGAGACATGAGATTTACGTGGTTCACCCAAATAGAACTACATCCACGGGCACAGGAGGACGAACATCTTCATTATGGCAAGTAAAGCATACAAGAGATTCCCACACACTCACATCATCTCTCCTACGTGGTGTGGGAACACCACGGGCAACTGCCGCCGCAAGGTCTAGGGTTACAGACTATACATATATATAATCTCCGCTTTCTTGGCCACCAAGAAAGCCCCGGTACAATTACCAAAATACCCTTGACCTTAAACCAGTCCCTGGCTAACCCAGTGGACTCATCCGGCTAAACCGGAATACAAGATATGAACCCAACAGGTATCAGCATGTCCTTTAGTTAGGATCTACGAAGCACGGGTACTTTCAAAATGTACACGTATCCGTACCATGTACTTACCTATACACATACCAGGTATAGGTACGACAAAAAATATATTGGGTATGGTCATATATACTTTTATAAGATGCTTTTTTTTTTTTTTGTAAAAACGTTTGTAAGAATTTGAAAAAGCTAAAAGTATAATTTTTAACTTTAACCTTAACTCTTCTCGACGAACTTAAAAGGAAAAAGGCTTTAACCTTAACTCATCTCCAATCCCTTCATTTCCAATAAAAAGAAAAGAAAATGGAAAAGTGGAAGAAGAAGAAGAAGGAAGGAATGTTAGATTATGAAATATAAAAAATATTATTGTTGTTGCTCTTTTTTTTTATTAGGTTGAATTTGTAATGGTATTAAGTAATTGTTGGTTTGTTGCATCTAAGAATCCTAACAACATTTAATTATTAGAATATTGTATTATTAAAATTTTAAAAACTATAATTCTTTAATGAATGTACCCCAACCGTACCCATATCTTGTTTTTTAGGATTTTGCCATATCGGCGTATCCATACTGTACCCGTGTTAGTACCATATCGGTACTCGTGCTTCATTGGTTAGGATGATTACTCGCTATCATCGTCGTTGTTCTCATTAAAGCCTTACCTCGTTAAAGGCTTAATATATGCATGTACCCAGATCAAATGTTTGTATTTCTAAATAACCATCCAAGATTGTCAGAAGCAAGCATTTTCTTAGTTTGCTCAGGTAATTGAAACTCGAAAGAATGGGATCTTTGCTTCAGAGATTCTCTATGGACCAATAAGAAGTGTGGTTCTATTGAATGGTTTAAATATAAAGAACAGCTGTCCCTTGATTAGGTTTTATTCTTGTTTAGAGCTCTGTTGTTTCTCTTTGTTTTGTTTAGCTTTTTGTGGTTTCTTTTGGGTGGTGGCTGTCTTTTTGAGGGGTTTTCCCGCAGCCGATTCTTAGTATAAATCTTTTATACTATAAAGCCTTTTCTTTTAACTACTAGTCATTGTTAAAAAAAAACCGAAAAAAAAGAAAAAATGAAAAAGAGAAACGAGAAAAGAACAGGTGAACAGCATAAGTATATAATGTATGGAAAAGCATCAAATGGCTGGATATGATCTAGCACAAACTGCAGGTCTTGCCACTCATTCTTGACTCTGAATGAACAAAATGAGCAAATTAGGCGAGGACTGAGAACAGACAAAATAATATATCCTCCCCACCCTAGGAAAAACCGATAGAGTGGAACCTCAAAGAGTTGAAGGCATTGAATTTTCATTCGTGATTAAGTGATGTTCGACTCCTTAACTTTGCCAAAATGAACCCTTCCTCATTGGGGCATCTAAGGATGTGGCTGAATGTCAAATTGTAAATTGGATTTTACTGACAGAATCAATAATTCCCGCAATTCCTGTAAGTCATTAGAGCAACAATCCTCCCCAATTCCAAACTAATGAATGCAATTGGAAAAAACCATCTGTTATGAGTCTCAAAATCCACAAGGTGATCGGTTCCTGAAGTCTCGCTCTGTAGTGCCAGCAGGACCCAAGAAACCCTGGATTGTCCACATCACTGTGTCTGATCTTTCTACACCTTAGTACTGGGGCCTAATTTATAAACACACTACGATTGAAGTTGATCTTGAAAATGCTGCCAGTGAAAAGGGGCTTCATGAGGCACAAACATTCTGAACTAACTACTCTACTCCGTGACCTTATACCAGCAGTTTGCAATGAACACGTCCAAGCACTTTCATTGTGACTGCCGATGAAGGCACATGCGATCATGTCTGGACGTGGGTACAGGCATGTATATGAGAAATATGAATTCAACAGGCTCGCTTCAGAAATTTAAGACACATACGTGTACATCACTTAAGACACATTTTCAAAATTTTTTTATTGAAGTTAAATTTAGCTAGGACCCATTAATCAGTTGGACATTTATTTTATACAGGTTAAGATCTTAATAGGTTGGCTTGTTGTGGATCCACAAATCTCAGGTTAGGTGAGCCCATTTATAAGTCATAAGGTGGGCTTAAGGTCTTAAAACAAAAGAACCGAACAAAGGGGCTGACTTTAAAAAATGGAAATACTCTTTTCCCCTCAACACTGAATGTATAGTGGGTTTTGACTTCTTCATTCTAAAAATAAATCAAAAGGAGGCAGAATGTAACATGGACAATACTCTTTTAAATGTTTCAAATGTCAAGAATAAAGTGGAGTGGGTTTTGAGTTAGGTGGTCTTTGTGCTCAATGTAATAGGTGAACTGCCCTCTAAAAGGGACATTTGGCCGTTTCATTGTCGACACCCAAAACTCAAGAAACAAGGGCAATGGAGAGAAGAACAGAAAAGAAGAAAAAAAAGTGGGAAACAACAACAGAGAAGAAGAAGCTGAGGAAGGAATACCTGGCAGTAACAGCAGTTAGAGTGCATCTAGCAGCAGCAGCAATCAAGCACCTGTCAGCCTCTTCCTCCTCCTCGTTGTCCTCCTTTTCTTTCTCTTGGTTGAATTAAAGGGAACAAAGGGTTATGTTTTTTTCCCCCCTTTTAAGTTAAAACAAAATCACATGAATCAATTAGAAGATTTTGATTGAAAATCACTGTTTTGCTCATGGGGATAGCTTTAATTACTATTCTTTTAGTAGTTTGGCATTCCATTTTGTAGTTCCTAGTATCTATTTGATACATATAATGAAATTTTTATTGGTTTTGCAGCACCCCAAGTGATCTCTATGCTAGGAAATTCTTATTCTGCTTCTGGAGGCCCGTTATCTCAAAGCCAAGTTCAAGCAGGGAATAATCAATTAAGCTCCATGGGAATGTTAAATGATGTTAACTCTAATGATAATTCTCCTTTTGACATGAATGATTTCCCACAGTTGACTGGGCGCCCAAGTTCTGCTGGAGGACCTCAAGGGCAATTGGGTAGTTGATTAACCTTTTGCATCATCCATGCTTTCCCTTAAAAATGGTTCTCTAGCAGCTGATTCATTAATTTGCAGGTTCACTGCGGAAGTAAGGTGGTGTTGGTGTTAGTTCTATTGCTCAACAGGACCAAGAATTCAGCATCCAGAATGAAGATTTTCCAGCTTTACCTGGATTTAAAGGTGCTTAAGTTACTATTAACTTTTAATCTTTGCTATCATCCGCTGCAGTTTTTTTTTTCTTTGGGTTTTTGTATGAGTTTAACTCCGCCAATTTTTGCTGCCGGTCCCAAGCCCGGGTAAAGGAGGAGGGTTGCATTAGGTAGGTGACAGCTAGCGTAAAATTTTATCACAGACCAAACATGAATTCTGAGAAAATAGAACAGAATAGAGAAATAGAATTCATGTAGCCGACCCCAACATGGTTGGGATAAGGCTTTAATGATGATGATGGTGGTTGTTGTATGAGTTTGAGTTTCAGGAGACTCTTCAATTCATGGCCTCTCATTGCGTGCATGCATACACATTCTCATTTATTGTCAATTCATATCCTGTAAAAAGATTGCTTGTCCACACCAGTCAATATGGCATGCCAAATTCTGATGGAGATTTGTTAAGGGACTGGTGATTTGTTAAGGGACTATTTAGTACAGATTTAGCATCACTGTTGAAAGCCTTTCCATGAGATTGGATCTTATTACGGGCATGTGCATTTGTGAATTGTGATGCAGTCTGATCCACAGTACGGTGTAGATCAACTTGCTACAAACAATCACCACTAAAAGATTTGGAAAGCCATAATGTCAAGCCAGTAAAGGTACACATACGGCTTCCAAATGGCTGGATTTGGGTTAGGCGCACATGGACATGCATTTGGGTCTGCTAAGGATAGTAAGGCCTGGAACTGAGTTTGAGTTTGACTCTGACTGAACTTGTGCTCAAGCCCACCCATATGGGGGATATGTGATTTGTTTACCCTAAGCCTCCAATCCAGGAAGTTTGTACTTAATAGCTTGATGGGCATGGAGCCTAAGTCCCCCAGTCCAGTTCAAATTTCAAAAGCATTTTGAAAACTACGTGAGGACCAAAGGACAGTTTGTTGGCCCCATTTGGTAGTCCAAAACTAGTGTTTTCAGATCCCAAGTTGAGCAGAGGTCAGGTCAAGCATGGACAGTCCTAGATGCACTCACATGCAGATGCCATGCTTTATGTTGACTTCCCTTGACAGGGATATGCCGTAACTGGCATTGATTTTCAAATACAGCATAGAGTGGAAGACCTCCACTAGCCCTTTTCACTCTATCTGTTTGACAAAGAGAATAACCAAAGATAAATGCAATAACACAAGCCTATCCAATCCCTGGAAGTCCCCTCTTATTGGGTGTATAGGTGAATGTGAGGGTGGTAGATTGATCATAGGTTGGGCCAGTGTCCCACAGGCCATTGCTCATGGTTTTATTAAATTACTAGTGTACTGCATAGTTGCCAATGCCATTTGCATGACACATACTGACCTCTTAGACTTGGTAATATTCACTACGCAGGCTAAGGCTTTTAATAGAAGGAAGCTTTCTTTAGTTGGGGTATAGACAGTATCTTAACAATAAATTGAATCCAGTTTGGAATTGAAGTTGCTAATGTCAATACCCTTCGAAAGTAGAAAGATCATTGGTCGTGGATCAGGTTCCCACAGGCCAGAGCTCATGGCTTTATTAAATTTCGAGTGTTTTGCATAGTTGCCAATGCCATTCACATGACGCATACTGACCTCCTAGACTTGGTAATATTCACTATGCAGGCTAAGGCTTTTAATAGAAGGAGGCTTTCTTTTGTCTGGGTATGGACAGTATCTGGTCCCTGACGGTAAATTGAATCCAGTTTAGAATAGAATTTGCTATTGTCAATACCCTTCAAAAGTAGAAAGATCATTGGCTGTTGGTTGTAAGCCTGTAACCATGTCCCAATGAGGCCATCTTCATCAACTCCCAAAAATGCAGCCTTGTATGATAAACTCTTCCACTATTTCCTCTTGAAAAAGATATGGGCCTGCTTGATTTTGTCCTCTTTGACCTTTTCTTATTGCTCCATCAATAAGGCTTAACAAAGCAAGGCTGGTGATTGGAGTTGGACTTGATGCATGTATTGTCTCTGCAGTTAATTTGTGTGCACACGTTCAAAACAAAGGTCTCTCTTTGTTAAACTCCTTGTATATGGTAATGGTGATTGTGTTTTTGCACATCCACATTGGTTAAGTGGTTATTTTTGTTTTACTGTTCGTAGTTTGTTAGGGGAGTTACATAGGGAGTTTTTCGTCATCTTTTTAAGTGAAAGTTAATTAACCAAGTTTCATCCCTTCTTGAATTATTTAAGCCGATGTTCTCTTAAAACAAGAATAGAAACATAGCTGCCCTTTTGTCTGCCAAACCTTAAATTTTTGTTAGTGGTCATTTACTTTTTAATCTTTTTTAATGTTTAGCTTTTAAGGAACTCTTGGATGCATTATATTTTGCAAATATTTTTAGGAACTGTTGGCCATTCCTAAGCATGCAATGACCAATGGGTCGCCCCATAGTTAATTTCCCCTAGCCTCACACTGGTAGATTAGCACTCAGCCAAACTTAACACTGATCTAAGTTTTCTGGACCCTTGGATTGATTTTGTGCATTTGTTGCTCATCCAACTTTATCTAAAGGGCTCTGACTTTGACAACTTTGAGTCGAGGCCCTTGAAATATTACCTCCAATGATTCCACCAATCAAAAAGAAAAAATGAGTGGACAATTCTGAAAATTTTCATGCATGTAGGTCATAGGAATACCTTTAAAATAATGCTTTAATGAATGTCAAGTTCCCAGCCAAACACCCAATGCACTAATAATTGTCAAGCTCCCAATTAGCCCCACAGGCCAGGACATTTTCATGCACATATATTCATGCAGCACAACAGTCAGGCATTTTCCCCCAAGAAAAAACGTCCACCGAGTGGTTCACCTTGATGTGTGAAAATTGAGGCTTGGGGGATGGATATGTTTGGTCATGAAGTAGTGGTGGCACAACATCAGTTTGATCAAATGATTCATTCACATAGTTTTAGGTCCTCGGAAGTCTGATGGCTGTATATTGTGCAAAGTTATTGTAACAATATCTGTCAATGACTAATGTCTAGGTCATTATCAAATTATGTTCAATGCTAATTCAAGGGGGTTAGCTATGCATGAAAGGATTAGATTGACATAGGTGGGCCTGCTATATGAAAACAAAAGGAGAACTAATAAATAGGAGAGTTATGGAAAATTTGTCATATATGTACAGGTATCACTAGTGATCTCCTTGCTAATGCTGCATTTGGACTGACACCCTTCTGGGACTTACTTCTAGGCTGCATTGTGATACATCCAAAACCCTAGATGAAAGATCTCACTTGTATTTCTTGGGGACTTATTTTGAGCTTTGTGCTGTGTAATATCCCAGACGCTGATATAGGGGCTAGAATAAAAATAAAGGGCGGCCCAGTGGACAAGGCTCCCACAGAGCGAGGTCTGGGGAGGGCAAGATGTACGCAGCCTTACCTTCATTTTGAAGAGGCTGCTTACGTAACTTGAACTTGCGTTCTCTAGGATGCTAATGGTAAGCCTTTACCGTTGGGCCAAGCCGCCCCTTTGATATAGGGGTTAGAATATCTAGACATATTTATTCCATGTTTTTCTTGAATTTTAATTTGAAATATTAAAATTTTCTTGAATATTTATATATATATATATTATGGCTATATATAAAATTATTAATTTGGGAGAATATTATAAATATGTCCTTGGATTAAATTTAAGTAAATATTCCTTTGACCACAGTTGGGTTGCACAAATAATGAAAGTAAGATTTTCCAGTAGGTACCACCCCGGGATGGCCCAGGGGGTCTGACCCATGTTTTGGATAGGAACTTTGTGGGACCCCTTTTTAAATTATAACTTGGACTTTCCTTTTTCCAATAGGACTTCAATGTAGAGTTTGAATAGGAAAGTGGAGCATCGATCCCAAGTTTTAAATACAGGTTGCCACTTCAAGAACCCTTCACTCGATCCTTTCTCTACTTCCCTCTTGCATACTCTAGACATATCTAACCTAGGAATCCTAAAGCTAAGTCTAACCTAGGATTCCTAAAGCTAAGGAGAACTTGTAGGAGAAGAAGTGAATCAGGAACTAGAGCCTTGACTGATGTCCTTTAATCCTCCCCATATTACTAAAGCTATTGTCTTCCATTCAAAGTGGCTAGAAATTCTCAATCTACTTGTGTATGCTTTCCAGATTTAGAATCTTGACTTTAAATTCTTTGTTTCATGATGAGATTTAATGTATGAACTTGCTCAGATTGATATTGTTGTTTGATCTTTTAATATTAAAAGAGTTCTTATGAATTAGGTAAATGTTTGGAATTTTTATGCCAATGGATTTGACACATGTGCAATGGGATAATTTTATGAGTCACGACATGGAATTCGAAAGGCCCCGGATTCTGGGTCGTGACATACTGATTGGTTCCCAACCCTGGATTTGAGATTGAGGGGTTTCTGACTTTTGATTTTGCATGTCCTATTTCTCAATCATGATAAATCCTTTGTATCTGAAACTGAGCTTGCATTTTAACCAGCACCGATCGTGAAACTAGTCTGGCCCCCCAGGTGGGCCCCACAGGGCTAGATCATTGCCGATGCATCCTGGGTTCTTCTTGCTGGTTATTATTTTTGCTGCTTCAGTGGTGATCCTGATACACTTGTTGAGCAGGTGGTAATGCTGATTTTACAATGGATATGCATCAGAAAGAACAACTTCACGACAATCCCGTGATGATGCAATCCCAGCACTCTCCTGTGAGTCATGGCTTTTGTGTAGAACATGCTGATGCAGTTGCCTTCTTTGAAAAAAAAAAAAAATCTATTACACCATCTAATATCCTTGTTTTCATTTTGGCCGGTGTCTTAACTTTTAAGTTTAATTTACAAACTTAAAAATACAGATGGGAAGATCTGCTGGATTTAGTGCAGGAGTAACCTCTGCATCTCACTGCCAGCAACAACAGCAACACGCCCCTTCAGTCAGCAATGCCACTGGTTCCTTTGCACCTGCGAACAGCCAAGTTCCTCTTCATTTACATGGGTCTGATCTTTGTCCATCTTCACATGGAACATATCACTCACAGTCACAGGTACTGTTATGGTCATTTTTTGGAGGAAGTATGTCACATTTTCAGGTCAGATTAACAGCCTTTGTTAATTTTAGAATTTTTCTCCGATTTCGTCCAATGGTTTGCCTAGTATTGGATTGAGGCCTTTGAATTCTCCAAATTCAGTTTCTGGAATTGGATCATATGACCAGCTCATTCAGCAGTATCAGCACCAACAAAATCAGTCCTGATTTCAGTTGCAACAGATGTCAGCAGCTTCTCAATCGTATAGAGATCAGAGTTTGAAATCCAAGCAGGGGACCTTACCTTCTGCGGACAAATTCAGCTTGCTGGGTTTATTAAGTGTTATTAGAAATCATGATCCTGATTTGGGCTCACTTTCATTGGGAATTGATCTGACAACATTGGGATTAAATCTAAACTCTCCTGATAACCTTCACAAGACTTTTGGGTCTCCATGGTTTGACGAACCTGCGAAAGGAGATCGTGAGTATGTAGGACCTGATTGTTATTACACTAAACCACCACCAACTCAGTTGCATGTATGTCGTCACGACTGAGTGGAACCCTTTGCTTTTGAGTTTTGCCATCTTTTGAGTCCTAATGCTGCTGTTGTGGCTGTAGCAAGGGTATTTTGCGAAGTTTCCACCTTCAACACTGTTTTATATCTTTTACAGGTAGAGTTCATTGTTTGTTATGTTAACTTTGCTGCACTTGCCATTCCCATGAATTAATATTACTTCCTCTAATCTTCTTTTTCTTCTTCCCAGCATGCCAAAAGATGAAGCTCAACTCTACGCCACTAATGAACTGTATGTGTTCTTTCCCTCTCTCATATCCCTAAGTCTGTTGACCATGAACTTTGTTTAGAAGTCTCTCAGAAATAGTGAAAAATGCTAAGCTGGTTTCTAAATACCTGTTAGCTCATTCCTATTTTTGTTTTGTAACTATGTTAAATATGAAGTTGTGGTTATATCATATCATGAGGCATCTAGTTTGTTTCAAGTATTGAAATTTTCATAATTGGAGGCTGAATCAGTTGCAAAAATTAAGGGATGAAATCAGTGATTCATCAGTTATTGATTGTATCGGCATTATTTTAGACTAAATAGTATGGAAAATAAAATCTGTAAACTATTGAAATATTGTATTTCTCACTTATTATTTATTAATTTGCACTACTAGGTATTAGGTAATGTATAGGTGTGTATCATACTTGTATATGTCATTGGGTCCTGTATTCCTGTTTGGCCTTAGACTGTTGAATTTGTTGAGGTTTATTCGTTCTCTTTATTTTGTTTGCTTAAAGTCACACGCGTAGACTTTAGTCGAAAAAATAAAAAGAAAAAGAAAAAAAAAAGAAAAAGAAATAGAAAGAATGACAAAAAGTCACACATGTAGAAATTCATTCATTTGTAAGTAATTTGTCTTTTTATTCATGTTTTACTGAATAACAATTTGAAGACTGAAGTATTGGATTATGCAAAAAATAAAAACAATATCATAGACCAGTGCTTTAGAATTCAATTTGTCATTGATCTAACAGTATAGGTTGTGGCATCCATTTCAAAATCACCAATAAATTTAAAAAGAGCTGGAAATCTGAGAATAAAAAGAAATGCTACAAGTACATATATCTATCTATACATTAGAGTAAGAAAATATAGGTCTTGAATTTCTTTTAACAAGTATTCCCTTCTTATCAAGAATATTGCTGGCCTCCAAATCAGCCCATTGGGCCCAACTGTCAATGCAATTAAGGAGTGACAAATTATAATTTATTAAAGCCAAGGGTTTTGCCTTTAATTTTCACTGTGTCCATTTGGCCCAACTGTCATGCACTTAAGGAGTGGAAAATTTTAATATATTAAAGCCAAAGGTTTTGGCTTTAATTTTGACTGTCGGTTATGATTTTGACAGTAAGTTATTCTTCTCTTCTTTCCTTTCTATACTCTCATAATAATTATTATTATTTTTGTTTTTCCTTCTTTCTAAAATTTATGGATATGTTTTTAATACATGAATATTTAGGTTGCAATGATGGCCATACCTTTGCTAATCACGAGATATTATGATAGTATCTGCCATTAAGCATATATGATCCTACGGTTGAGCAGTGATTCAAATAACTAATTTTCATGTCAGCAGATTGGCCCAGTGGCCAGGAGTTGGAAAGGAGAGGGTGCTAACCAGGGAGCGCCAACAGGGATCGATCCCTAGTTGGCGGTATGGGAGCAGGTGCCTCATCCTACATTCCCAGTGTTTTTTAGAGTTTGGTCTAGGATTTTGCTTAGGGGAATGAAGATTTTGAAAGCAGTGGAAAAGTGGTCCGCGGCCGATTTTCAGAGAGTAAATGGATGTATTATTAAAGATGATGAGGTTAATTGTCACCATGGATTAAAAAATCAGCTGAGTTTGAGTTGACTTGAACTCAATCATTATTGAGTTAGGACTCGACTCGCACTTACATGCAACATAAATGTGGGGGGTTTTTTTTTTTTTTGGTTTTCGTTGGGGGCGGGGCGATGTAGCTACTCTTCTCCTCTCTTCTTTTTTTTCCCCATCTCTTCCTCGATTCTCTTCTCCTTTCTTCTTTACTTTTGTTTTCCTTCTTTTTCTTTTCCTCTGTTTTTCCTCCTCACCTGCTCGGCTGGATTTTTTTCCCTACTTCACAAGTCGGTTGGGGCCAGGAAGTGATGGCTAGGGGTAGGACTAGGACTAGGAGTCCTTTCTTTTAAAATTTTCCTTATTTTTTTCTAAATTTTCCGGGCAGTGACACGACTCGGCCGAGTCAGGCAAAAGGTCTGATTTTAAAACCTTGATTGTCATGATCAGGGCCCTTAGAATTCCGCTTTGCAACTTATAAAAGTATCTTATCATATTCATCATCATCATCATCAAAGCCTTATCCCAATCATGTTGGGGTCGGCTACATAAATCCTATTTCTCCATTCCGTTCTATTTTGGGCCAAATCCAAAATACTCTAATACAAATCCAGAGCAATCCTATTAATGAAATTTAATTATCAATTAAAGTCAGAATTCAAAATAATCAAATAAACAAATCAGTTCTTCTTGAGTAAAATAGAACAACTACCAATCGTAAAATGTCCCATTACAATAATTGAATAAAATGAACTAAGACTAGTTCTCTCTATCTTCTAGGTGACTTTGTCGCTCAAGTACTCATGCCGAAGCCTATCTCTTGGTCACCCCAGTATTACTTAGACTTTAAAGCTTACCTGGAATGAGGTAATGTAGGAGTCATTGGAAACTGAGAAATATGCATTTAAGTCCAATTGCATGGGTAAACATCACGTTAACATTTTAACACAAGGTAACTTTAGCAAATTATGCAAGGCAATCAATATAGCATTCAACAATATCTAGACAATAACATGGACCACTGGTCATTATCACATCCACTGGCAACCTCCTAACCACCTGATAGCACCTATCAACACGGGATCAAGTACCCCATGTACAAGACCACACATGGGTACCTCAAGATTCATATGTTAACATATTATGGTGACCTACTGGTCAACAAGATCACTGCGGTACCAGAGGATCAAGTGCTCCCATGGCTGACCCATAGTCAGACAACCCCTTAAGATGGCTGGCATAAAGCCGGACAATGAACCGCAGCTAACAAGGAGCCGAACAATTAAACATGGCTAACACAAAGTCAGATAACACATAAATACATGGGCCATTGTACGAAGGATGTCATTCCGTGCAGTGCCAGTGGTCTTGGGGTGTTCACGTGTAATTCCAGACTAGTCTATGCACTTAAATATACTCCATGGTTCATGTCCTTCTAATCGAACTCTGGATTCAACATTGTTCCTTATTCGGTTCCGATATCTATAATCGGACTACTTTAAACAATCTGCCCCAGGGACAATTGTTGTATTTTATATGTCGCTATCCTCTCTGGTCTTTTATCCAATGTGCGTGGTGGTAATTTTATAACCATCCTTTTATAGGTGTAAGAACCACACTCATTAACATGCATAACGTAGAAATCATATATTCTGTGACAATTGGAATATATGATTGCATCACAGCATTTAAACACACAAGGGAATGCACAATCAAGTACAAGAATCTCATGATTTTATCATAGTCAACATGTCATTTGAAAGTCATTAAATATCACTAATCACAAAGGAAGCCATTCATCAATCATTTGCTGTCATGTAGACATCATCATTATTATCATAGCCTTGTCCCAACTATGTTGGGGTCAGCTGTCATGTAGACAGACACCAACATTAATTCAGTAATGTGCATCCAGTCACAAGATTGACAATTCATGTTGACTCTAAGTCCAAACCATACGCTAGGGCTTGGTTACCAAGCTACGCTATCACTAAATTCTTTAGTATGACATCATAATGTCAACATGTGTAAACCAATCATTATTAGTGCCTTCAGATTTTAATTCTATCTTGTGTCTAATGGAATGAAATTGTGTGCATAGCTTACCAATCGAACCATCAAGGATAGGACCTAATGCATTCAGCCAAGGCTCATCCCTGCAAAAAGAGTTCACCCATTTCCACAAAATCCAACTCCTAGGTTTGACAGATCCCAAGATCATGGGACAAGGTTTGGCTGGCCCCCAAACCCTATATTTGGGGTTTGGCGGGCGCACACACATATTCAGGAAACTACACCACTAGTGTTCATTCACAGCGTATTAAGCAAAATTCATGAGATGTGATGCAGGACGATGCAAACTTAATCTATTGCAATGTAGTAAAAGTGCTGAAATCAGAAAGGGCAGAAAATTCAGATCTGGATCTGAAACTTGTCTAAGATTCAGATCTGGATCAGTACAAATTCCAAGGGTGGGTCAACATTAGATCTAGACCCTTATCACAGATCCCGCAGTAATAGTTCCCAGATTTAATAGCGGATCTTAATGGAAGGCAGAACTTCCAACACTTAGGGCTTGTTGGTTCAGTTGTTCAAGATCAGATCTGGGCTCTTGTGGTGGCTAGTAGATACTCAAGAAGAGAAGAGTAGAAGAGATAGAGAATACCTTTGTTGGGCTCTCACCAAACTCCAATCACAGGAGGCGTTAGAAGTGGTTGGCAAGAAGGTGGCTTGCAACCAAGTGGAGAAGAAGAAGAAGAAGTAGCTCTTTTCTTATTCCAGAATTTTTTCTTACATGCATCATAATGGTGGAGAAGACCTAGCCCTAGATTTAAAGAATTTCTCCAACCAAAAAAGGAAAAAGGAAAAGAAGAAAGAGGAAGACATGAAAGGAAATAAAGAGGAGAAAAAGGAGGGAGGGGATCTTGCGCAAGATAGACTTGTGCATATTGGGATTCGTGCGCAAGTCTATCTTGCGCAAGAATCTTTTGTTTCCTTTTTTTTTTTTTCACTTAAATGGTGGTCCCCCCTTTTCTCTCTTATTTATTACATCGATAAGACAAAACGGGTCCCTCTACTCTAATAAAAACTTAATATGGGACCAAACTAATTAATCAATTAAACTATGGGACCAAACACATAACTAAAGGAAAGAAATAAATTAAACATGGGACCCAATACATTAACACATCAAACCATGGGCCCTCAAAACAAAATTAAATCCAAGGACCCCTTCACTTCTCCAATCCATGTGCCACTTCCCTATGTGGGGCCTTCACTGTAATTGGACACATGGGCCGTCGATGCTCCGCCATCGTGATCAAACGAAATCCAACCGTCGGATCTCCTCTGAAAGATAATCCAACGGTGGATTTGTATTGTCTTCGCGTTCAATGCCATAGTACTGATCATCCAACCAAATTAGAGCTTGATCGGCTGCCCTGCGCTTTCTTCTTTGATAAACTTTGTATGGTTTTGGGGAATTTGGAAAGATGTCCCCATCATTTACTGATCATCCAACCAAATTAGAGCTTGATCGGCTGCCCTGCGCTTTCTTCTCTGATAAACTTTGTATGGTTTTGGGGAATTTGGAAAGATGTCCCCATCAAGATGCTTGTGTCTAAAATACAAACCTTTGGCTCCTAGCAACAGTAGCATGAGAAAAAAATGATTAGGATCTATGAAAAAACCCTACTGTGTACCATAAAAGAATTAAGGATCACCAAATTAGCACTACCATATAACCCCATCTACATCCAACCACATCAGAAGAATGATTTCAGGGGGTTTACATCGAATTCTCCCCCATGACCAGCCCCTTTATAGGGTTTGGCCATGTATAAACTCCATGGGTGGAGCTCGGTTAAGTGGTTTCATATGATCTTACCGCGTTATCTATCATTTATTGATGAGAAAATCCCCAAAACTGTATAAAACAACTACCAAACCAATATCTACGCAATTATAAATGAAAAAGTCCATGGGTGGAGCTCGGTTAGGTGGTTTCATACAATTTTACGCTGTTATCTATCATCCACTGATAAGAAAATCCCCAAAACTTAAGAAAACAACAACTAGAACAATATCTATGCAATTATAAATGAATGACTACTCACCTTGTATATGCAATGGAGGCTCAATTTATTTTGGGGAAGAGTGTATGTCATCCAAATAACCACACTACTACTGGTTCTCTTCTTCTCTAGTTCTCTCTCTTGGTAAGGTAGGGTTTGGGTTTGGAGTTGGCAAAAAAGGAATAAGTAAGAGAGACTTAGTGTTAGGGGCTGCCGATTGTAAAATAACCCAAAGAGGGTATGTGCTCTAGGGCCCTATCTTAAAAGGGCTACTAGAAAGAACTTAATGCTTATAGGTCCTGCTAGCTTCTCCTAAAACCATATTTTTAAAGGCCCACAATTGGAAGACAATTATCATCAAACTTGCAAAGGGTCCTTATCTCCCTATCCCATTACAAATAGTCCTACTGGTTCTCTACTCTGGGTCTGACCAAACCATTTTCCCTTTATTGAGATAGGACCCACATCAACTATCACCAATAATTAGAAATTATTCCAATTAATTGTAGAGAATGGAATTTCAGACTAGTGATTAGTTGAATTTGGTTATTCCTTTTGAGGCGCATCCTCGTTGTCCTCGTTTATGTTCTTGAAACACAATGAGTAGAAAAACCATAACCGGGGAGAGTTGAGCCCAGTCCATATGCCCAATAGGACATCTAATTATTTAGGAATAATATTAAGTAGTTTAATTTTATTATGATTAATATTAGTGAGTTTCCTTTTATGTTTAAGCTTATTCCAATATTAGGAAGTCTTATTTTTTAGGGTTCAAGCCAACTCTTCTATATAAGGATGCTTCAGCTTCATTGTAAAGACAGATTGCTTATTATCAGTAGAATTTTGAGTTGTGAGAGTTTTCTCCTTGGTTATGGTTTTTCTACTCATTGTGAGTGTGCCTTAGTGGCTGAATCCTTCTTTGGATTCGATCAATCGTTCAGGAGATTTGTCTATTTTTCAATTGTGAATATGAGGCTACATTAAGACTATGGGCAAAACTAAGTATTGGACACCCCCCCCCCCCCCCCCCCCCTCCCTTTTGAAATTGTAAATAGCCCCTTTAAATTTGTGTAAAATCCAATATCTAATAGGAGTTTTGTAAGTTTTTTCATATATGTCCCCGCTTCGAAAATTTTCCTGGTTCCACCCTTGATTATGACCCAGGCCACCTATCTTAGTTTGTTTAGGACTTTTATTATGTTTTTCAGTTTTTTAGTTGGTTTTTTTAATCTTGGCCATTAGTGTGTTTGAATGGTCTAGATTAATTTTGGATTTTATTATTTTCCTATATAAGTGATGTAAAGCCTCTTTGGCTATTCAAGTTATTGATGAATTAAGAAAAAAAAAACTATCACCAGGCAATGGTTGTCGAACCATAGAGAAGCCTATGCACGAATCTTCTTTTTCGTCCTCTGGTGGACTTTTAAGGGATGAGCGCTTATGTCCTCATCATGTGGGGGTGTGTGAAATCTCGTCTCCCTTTAATTACCAAAAGAATAATAATAACAATAGAGGATTTAACGGAAAAAAACCTCTTGGCTGACCACAACTTTTTTTTTTTTTTTTGAAGGTGGGAACTCCTTCCCACCTTTCCAATCCACAAAACCTTTTTTTTTTTTTTTTTTTTTCTAAACTTCAAGCTTGCAAAAGATCTGATTTTTTCCCCTTTTTCTGAGTTTATGAACTAGTGAATTTAGTTTTGGAGGTTTCCTTTTTGAGTTTTTCTGGATTTTTTTGTTTGATGTGATTTTAGTTGATTTTGAGAATTGCATACTTCTTTTTGGTTTCCAGTCTGTATTTACTTGGCCTCCCTTTCTTCTTCTCCGACGCCAACGCAACGCCAAGCAAACCCCGCTGGAGTTGTTTCTGCCATCGATGAACCTCGCTGTTGCCGTTGCCACCCGCCTTGCCACCGCCGGTCATCGGACACCTTGCTTCCGCCTTGTGTCAATGCGAAGAAGGCAAGGGGTACAGGTTTTCTGGTTACAGAAAACAAAAACCGAGCGGGAAGAGAAAGGAAAATCTAGCCTGGATTCTTTATGCGTTGGCAGAGTCTGGTGGGCGTGGTGTTAGTAGTCAGTACTTGGTGTAGGGGTTAGGGAGGGCTTGAATTGAATCGTCGGGATGGAAGGCCTTAGAAGAAAGAATCCAGCCAGCAGCACTACAGCAGGAGGTGGTAGTAACCTTCCCAGTTCCTACCCTTCCTCCATAACCCATTAAATGAACCATTCATTCCTTTCTTTCATTCTGTTCATCCATCAAAGTTTAATTTTTTCAGCTGTCTTAATCTATGGCATGTCTTCATTTTGTTGTATCTGAGATTAGGTGGGTGGGGGACGAAGCCCAAAGCCCAGAGAGAGATAGATAAAAAGAGATAGACGCTGGAGTGGCCTTGTGTGATAATAATGCTCTGCAAGATCAAGATCTCATGGACTAGTCTCCTTCCCAGTTGCTTGAGGCTATCATCATCATCTTGTCAAAAGAAGCAGGTGCACGTTATAAAGGCGGGAAGAAGTGATGCTAGGGTTGCTTCTTACCACTTTACCATGAAAAAAAAGAAAAAGGCACGAAATCAGGCTGGGGGACCCAATCTGTCTACTAACTTAATCTGGGATTAATTTCGTTTAGTGGTCAACTAAGGGGTTTTTTTCCATTAAAATCCTCATAATAATAATACAAAAATAGAAATAAAAGAATTTTTATAAATTAAATTTGGAAGAAATATGTTCTTTTGTTATTTTATTTATGAATTGAAACTATGGGTTGTGAAAATACAAATGAGAGAATAAAAACTGGAAACATTACCAAATTATGTAAAATTGATCAAATCATGCTTAAATCTTGTGTTATAAGTGATTTTTGGTTTCATTTTAGTCTAAAACAAGCTAAACTCTTCTTATTTTTAATGCCATGAAGATTCATGAATTTGTTTGTGCCTATTGCCTTCAATCCATCTATTGTAGCTTGACTTTATTTTTTCGGTGCTCAAATGCTGACCCAATAGTTGGTGGGAGGGACCATTGAATTGTTTGTAAAATATTGGGTTATAGTCATACATCATATATTCAAAATTCTTTAATTTCTTTATTTGAACATTGTTGGAAAACAATTCTACATTCCCTTAGTCTTAACACTCATTGGCAATCTAAGAAGCACGGACATGGGACACGGATATGACACAGTATTTAGCCGGTGATGCGACAAATCCTAAAAAAGTAGGATACGGACATAGGTAGAACCAGATAAATAATATATATATATATTTATATATAACCATAAAATTAAAGAATAATTAAATGAGGGGACAGCACAGACAATTCAAATCAGATGGGAAAAAAAATGCAGTAAGGAAAAAAACATTGGAAAATAAACTATGAACATGTAACAATTCAAATAAGGAGACAATAGCAGTTATGAAGAAAAAAATGCAACAGGAGCATGGAAGTACAGTAGCAATGAAGGGGAAAAAGGAAGTAGTAGCAGTTATGAAAAAAAAAAAAAAACATAGCAGCAACATGGAATAACAGTTTTGAAAAAGAAAAAGGAAAAAAACAAACAAAAGAACAGAAGCAACTAAGGAAAAAAAATAGCAGCAAGGAAAAATGAAAAACAAACAGCAGTGGCAAGTACCTCTTTTTCTTGCAGCAAATGAGCAGACACACGTCTTCCTTTTCTTCTTCTTCCAGACGTAGACCCACTTTTTTTTTTTTTGTAGACAATGGAAAGTGAAAGGGTTAGGACACCATTTCGTTTTGAGATTTAAGTAAAAAGAATTTACTTTTAGCCCTTTGTGTCTTTTTTTTTTCTAATTTTAACCAAAGGACATTAGTTGACCCCATTACCCCATTTTTATTATACTTTTAGCCTGCCGTGTCCTCGATGTGCACCCGAAATGTCTACCCTGTGTTCAAGTCGTTTTCGTAATTTATTAAAAAAAAAGAAAGAAAGAAAGAAAGAAAGAAAAATAGGACACGTTTTTGGCGTGTCAGACACTTGTCCAGCCGTGTCTGACACCGACACAGGGATCCTATACAAGTGTCCGTGCTTCGTAGGACAATATACCCTTTCTAACGGCAAACCATATCACAAACAACCATGTACAATCTTGTTTTATTATTATTATTAGAAACACTGAGAAGAAGTGGTTGCTCAGTTGGTCAGCAACCCCACAGCCCAGGGATTGACTGATGGGTATGCAACTCTTCCCATATGTGTGGGCTTCCTTTTTCTACTTGTGTGAGTACTCTTATCTGGACTAGGTCTCGAAAATGGTGCACATTATTTCTTGTACTGCGATTTTTGTTGCTTATAAAGTGGTTAAGTTATTTTTCAGAAAGGTTGTTTGACTACATGGCCTTCCAAAGACTATTGTTTATAATCAAGATACAAAATTCATGAGTTAGTTTTCAAAGACTATGGATTGTGTCGAATACTAAGCTTAGCTTCTCCACAACTTACCACCCACAAATTGACGGCCAAACAGAATTGATAAACAAAAGTATTGGATAATTGTTACGATGCCTTGTTTGTGGTCACATCACAACTTGGGATCAAGTGCTACCCAGGGCTGAATTTGCTTATAATAATTCGGTCAACCAATCAACCGACACGTCACCATTTGAAGCTGTGATAGGAGTTCGCTCGCGACTACTTGTTGATGTCTTACCTTTGATGATAGATGCAAGATTAAGTGTAGACGTTGAAAGCTTCTTTCAATACATGCAACAAGTGCACGATGAGTACGTCGACATATATCTGCCAGCAATGATGTATATAAGAAGCTGGCTAACAAGCATTGCCGATTTGTTGAATATGTTGAAGGAGACATGGTCATGATCTATATCCCTCTAGGAGCTAACTAAAAGTTGCATCCTCACAATACAAGTCCATACAAAATTCTGGAGAAGATAAGCTTCAACGTCTATGTTTACGATATACCCTCCGACTCAGGCATCAGTTCTATTTTCCATATAGAGGATCTTACACTTTGTCGTGGTCATGACAAAGATGGAGATATTGAAGAGTAGACTATTGCCCTACCTGCCAATCTACCACATGCTGATGAGATTGTTGATGTGCTTAATGACCAAATTGTTTCCACTCGTCAATGAGGTTCTTAGAAGTTTGATGTTGGTGGAATTGTCCTTGCTC
This sequence comes from Sextonia rubra, assembly GCA_037013555.1. Taxonomy (NCBI): domain Eukaryota; kingdom Viridiplantae; phylum Streptophyta; class Magnoliopsida; order Laurales; family Lauraceae; genus Sextonia; species Sextonia rubra. Next base: position 19,334,960 of record JASUAD010000011.1, read on the forward strand.
CGATGCTACATGGATCACTGATGCAGACTTCCAGCTCCTAAATACAGATCTTTCTGAGCACTCTCAAGCACTTAACTCATCGGAGTCAGGTTTTTTCCAAGCGAGGGAGAGTGGATGTAGTCCAATCCAAGATCCGGCCTAGATCACAGGCCTGCAGACCTCGATAGGCCCCACCTGATCCATGATCTACCCACGATTAGTGATCTCTATCCCCTTTGTTAGATAATTTCTAAATTAGTAGATTTTTTTTCCTAATTGCTATTTCATGTTTGAGTAGGATTAGATAGCTTCCTATTTTATTTTTAGCATGTTTTGATTGTTAAGAAACAGTCCACCCTATAAATGGTTGAGTCCCTGTTGTAGTTGTACATGCTTATTTAATTAATAAACAATTTTGCCTGAGTTTTCTTTCAATATGGTGTGTGCCGTGAGTTTTACTTGCCCTAGGGCTGGAATCGATCTCCGAATTCGGCAATCCCTTGGTAGATTGCCCTACACCTTTGATTCAAGATCCAAGGCTGCGCCACTCTCTTGGATCCCAACCCCATTAGCTGGAGTACCCATATATATATATATATATATATATATAAAAGAAAGAGTTAGAAACACTGTTGGAAAACAGTTCTGCATTCTCTTTCGCCACTTATTGATGATGCCACTTTTTTGGCAAACAACCAACATTTCTTTTTCCAAAAAGACAAAAAATTCTATAGCACAAAATTCATGATTGTAATGGTTATATGGTGTAACAACCCAAGATTCTGGAGCTCTTCAGATTCTTAAGTCGTTAACTTGATCATATTACAAATTCATAAAATAAATTCAAGAGCAAGTCCAAGGAAAATGAAGGTAAATTCATAACATTAATATCTTAACAAAGTCTTTACAATTATAGCTAAGAAATGACAATAGATCTAAAATATTCCAAAATGGGGCTAACTCCATCTAATGGTCTAGGTGGTTTTCGAACTCTCTATCAGCGTTGCATGTCAAAATCTATATGCTTATCTCCGCCGCTCCCAGATCCCGCTACAAAAACGTTACCTGTAGTGGGGCGAACCACTAGCCAGTAACACTGGTGAGTAGAATTTCTAAAATCAAGAGAGCAATAGTAATTATCATGATATCAATAGAAGTTCATAGGTTGATTGACCAAACTACCACCATACTTGTTTATATTAGCAGCATGAACAAGGGATTTATATTCGTGTCGTGATAAGATTGTCACCATTCTTAGTTGTAAAGGGATTTATATTTATGTCGTGACATAACCGTCACCATTCTTAATTATAAAGGGGATTCATATTCATGTCGTAACAAAATTGTCACCATTCTTAATTGTGAGGGGATTCATATTCATGTCGTGACAAGACTGTCACCATTCTTAGTTGTAAAGGGATTCATGTCGTGACATGACCGTCACCATTCATTGTAAGGAGATTCATATTCACGTCGTGACAAGATTGTCACCATTCTTAATTGTGAGGGTATTCATATTCATGTCGTGACAAGATTGTCACCATTCTTAATTCATAGGTCGAATCCAATACCAATGGAAACAGACACTTCTAAACAATTCTAAAAAAAATATCTCTGCTCACTGATTTCATAATAAGTATCATTATATCTTCCATTGGCCAGTCCCACATACTTGAATCAAAATCTCACCCCACTCTGATTCATAACTGGTGCTCCAAATATGTGGCATTAGCCCTATTTTTTTGTTTAGTCATAGGTTAAACACTTTACTCATAATTTATTAGTCATATAATTATCCTTTTGCTCATAATTCATCGATCATAGAATTGATCCTTTACTCATAGCTCAATAGCCATGTAAGTATCATTTTAATCTTAATTTATCAGTCTTACACATGATTCATCAGTCATATAATTATCACTTATATCATTAAGATCAAGTGTTCTAAAAGTACAGTATCTCTAACACATGTTCTAATGATGGTATCCATCCCATCCGGGACTGTTTAGTAATGAAACAGATGATGTCAGTTAATGACTAGGTCTAAAAATATAGCATTATCTTTATCTTGTGCTCAAGTTCTTTGTACCTTTGCAAATAACAGAACTTTCATAAGTAAAAGATATATGGTTTAAGAACTTAAAGGCTTTAATAAAGGTACTTAGTATTAATGTTGTCACAGACAGCAACTGAGAAATTTCTAAACAGAACCAATAGTAAAAATAGTCTCATGACTGGCACTGTTAAAATCCCTCGGATGAAGAGTACCAACAGTCCAATCCCAGTGGGTCCACTACCATAGTGATCGTCCATTTATTCAGTACCAGATGTAGGGATCTTATCTTAAATCAGATGGGTCACATGAGCCCACAGTCCTCAATCAATCAAATTACATTATGACGTCTTGAACTAATATTCATTTCAGTTCTGAATTAATGTACATATTAGACCAGCAAACTGTATGATGAAAACAGTCCTTAATAATCACATTTATCATAAGATTCAGATTTACCAGTCATTATACAAAGAGGATAAATTTTAAATCTGTATTTTCCTTCACAATCCTGTCGTTAGTCTAGCATTTTCATCAATTCAGATATGGATTTTTAATATAATGAACCCTTATTAAGCCAAATCAAAGAAATGATAATCTTATGTCAAACAGAATTTATATCCTGTTGCAAGGATATCAACAGAAATTGACTGATATATGTAAATAGAAACCAAACAGCAGAATATAAGGAACACCATATTCACATGAGTATAAGAGAAGTCCTACTCACCTGGTATAAGTAATAAGTGACCTCAAATCAGACATCCACTATGCTAGGTGTTCCTTGGAATCTCTTTGCTTCTATTTTCAAATGTCACTATATTGGACTCCTACTCTTCTTCCATGAGAACCATGAGAAAGTGACCAAAGATGAGAGGAGATCTCTTCTTATATAGAGCTGGAATTCTAAAGGATTTCCCTTGAAAGGTCACCTAAGAAGACTAAAAGTCACAATTTAAGGTCATTATTTTGGGAGTTACACAGTTATAATTTTGGGAAATTTAAGTTTAGGGAATTTAAGTGTGGGAGTTACACAGTCATAATTTTGGGAAGCTATAGAGTCACAATTAAGTGAGTTTGGATCATTCATGGACCTGAAAAATTTGACCCAATAGCCCAATCCAGTCATGAATTGGACTGATCGAAACTGGGCCTCTCTAAGCCCATTTAGCCCATTTAATAATTCAGGGTTGGCCCATTTAATTCAAGGTTGGCCCATTAATAATTCAGGGTTCTTACATATGGTTTTACAGTTTTGTTATGAAGAACATGGTAGATTAAGCTATCAAGCTGTCCATAATACTTTTTCTGAAAAAGTTCAAGCAGTTCATTCTTTAGCTCTGTTGCTAGTTAGCTTCATCTTTTTCTTGGATTGGTAAACCACATTGCATGTACTAGTTTGTGAAAATGATCTATCCCAGTTCCAATCCTTGCTTGAGGCATTCCCCATGTCTTTCTAGGTACAATCAAGGGTGGGGTTACCACAAGGAGCATGAACTGTGGTACATCAGAGTCGCTAACATGGAGCTTCTTGTCAAAACAAATGCATATGAGAGGGGATCTTACCTCTGTTTTGATCCCAACACATGGGAAACCATTCGCAAGGTTTGCATTAACTGTCATTCTTTCTAAGTTCTTGTAGAGGTTTCTCAGACTGATGATTGCCATCTCCTACATTCTTCTGAATTTTTTTGAATGCTCAAAAGGTTAGAAACTGTTGGTTGCAGGATAATTTCATTCTCTATTATGAAATGTTGGAGGAGCAACCAACACTCCCTCAACATTAGCGGTGTTTGCTGAGAGTCAGACACTAATCTTGTTAAAAGTGGGTTTTAGCTTTAATTCTCAATCTTATTTAGTCATTGTTTTTTGCAATCTGGAGGCTTCTATTTGTGTTATTTATGCTATTGGCGAATTTTTTCCCCACCAGTTGAGTAGCAGTGTCTCCGGTAGTTGTGTTGTAAATACCCCATTTTTAGTTTTTCACTTCATGTAATGAAAATCTCATTGCTTTCCACATGTTCCTGATATCTTCAAAGATTCTTTACATGTTACAATGAATGAGCAAAGAAAGCAAATTGCTTTCCCCAATTGAAGTAATTGTTCTGGGAGAACATCAATAAGAAGTTGAATAGTTCTTTAAAAAAATGGAAAAAAAATGGAGAGAAATGGAATGAGGACTTCAGAGGCATGTTCCCTCTTTTGGATGCCAATTTCCCCCTTAAAATATGATTAATGCTTTGAATACTAAATGAGATAGTTTAAGCAGATGCCTCAATCAATACATAACGCAGCATATACCTTCTGCAGGGCTTCTGGAAGTGGTCAATCTTGCAAGTTTACACAGGCATACTCGTTAATCTTGAAGCGGTAAGGTTACATGGAATGGACTGGCCTCCTATCAGACAGAAGAAAAGCTACGATTAGATTTGTTGTTTTTCTTTCACTTTCATCCTAGGGATTATTCAATGAATACTGTATTAGCCATGTTTTTGTCTAATTGTTGTGAATATTATGTTGCTATCATTTCCTTGTATTGCTGCGTTAATCCTTTCCTATTCGTTTAATGAAAAGTCAATTTTTTTTAAAAGTAGCAGCCATTATTATTAATGGTGGAGCTTCAGATAGGATTGATGCAACCTATCCAAGCATTTGGCTTAGGATAGATCGGAATGGAGAAACATAATTTATGTACCCAGCCCTAGTATTGTGAGTGAGTGTGTGTGTGTGTGTGTGTGTGTGTGTGTGTGTGAATTTGTTCAGATGTGAGAATATATGGGTTTGTGTTGTGTTTGTTGAAAGACTTCAAGACCAAAAAATGGGCATATAAAGTGCAGGCTTGAGTCCTAATTTCTGTTCAAATTAAGCGGATGGGTGGTCTGCCTTTTATCCACGTGATAGGACAATGAGATTTGCATATGTAAATGCAATATACTTTTGTTGGCCCCCATTTCATGATGTGATAGAGCCATTCATATTCTATTATTGATACAATAAGCTCGAAGACTCTTAAAATCTATGAAAAGCCCAAAAGATCCCAACCAATAGACCTAGTTGTTTGCACTTTTGTGGGCACCCAATTCATGATCTGAGCTGTTCAATGTTCTCATATTAATTACGAGCATCAAGAAATTTTGCTTCATATATCTTACATTGTCATGGGTTTAGAGAAATTTTGGAACATGTCTAAAGAATCTAAAGCCGTTGGATATATTCATTTACTCATGTGAGAATGGTGGTTTTGACAATTGTTGCGATTTTTTTCTTTGAATTTGCTGTCATTCTCTCGTCCGGATGATGAAGTAATATATTTTGATATTTGTTAAATTTTTGTTTGGAGAAATTCTAAACTTTTATATCTTAAGGCACTCTTTTCCGCTTTTTTAATTTTTTCTCTTTGGCTATATTAGATTACTCTTAAGGAGTAATACCTTTAACTTGAAGACCCAAAAATGGATGACTAGGCATGCATGTGAAACTAAATAGGTGTCAAGACCACTCAACCATGAGTGTGTTGGATGTTGGATTACTAGTAAGGAGTGATACATTTAACTTGAGGACCCAATAATGGTTGATTGGGCATATTTGTGAAACTAATTAAGTGTCAAAACCCCTCAACCATAAGTGTGTGGGACTTGGACCTCAGTAATTTTTTTTTTAATAATCATTTGGGCAGTCTATGTACCTCACCACTGATGTACTAGTGGACTGGCATTTAGTACTGTCACACTTGTACCTAAAGTAGGTCTTTTGGACTAGGGTAACATGTATCCAGTTCTTCTTTAAATCTATTATTCCTACCTTACCTAGACTGAGACCTATAGTCGAATGTAAAAAGTGGAACTAACAAATTTTTTTCAGGGGGCCACTTTGCAAAAAATTGTTTTTAGGGTCCAGGTGAAAATATTCTACTGATATTCAAAAACATTTGGGAAAGGCACCCAAGTGTGAATTTATAGAAATACATGCTAATACATATGCTCATTAATTATCATAATAGTAAAATAAAAAAATTGAGTTTGGATCTGAGTCCATCATGGAGCCAGGTTTGGACCACTCCCATTTAAGGATTCAACCCGGAGAGGGCATAAGCCAACTCTAACCCGTCTGAATCATATTGAAAACCTAAACACAATTTGACACTCATCTGACCAATTCTTGCAATAATAATTGAGGGAAAAAACAATTTTATCAATAATTTTGGGTTCAATTAGAAGAGAGAGAGAGCTAGGTACAAAAGATGCAATTCAATGCTAATCATTAAAGATACTATATTGACATAAACTCTGTGGAACTGGAAAGATTTATATGATTTACAATAGCTTTACATGGGTCAAGAAAAAAAAACTGCGAAAAGAGGTGTGTATTCTAAGCATAAGCAGATTCTTCAATCTTCAAAAATTGTTTACCCTTTCACATTCATCGAGCCATTCGCTGTATACATCTATTGGTTCTGATAGACCTGCAGTGCAAAGAATTGAAAAAGAAACTATTAAACATGATTGATGTTTTGAGAAATTCAGAGAAACTTTGGGATTGATCTCCAAACTTACCATGGATAGTGGTGCTGTAACCCTCTTTGCAAGTGTAGCACAAAGCTTCTCCAATCATAAGTTTCCTATCCCTGAATGAACAACAGATCCACAATCACATTCAGTTCCTTAAGATTGACATTACATCCGTAAAAATATATATAAAACATTAATGAATCAAGGGTTACTTACATGTTGCATTCAACAGTGCCCGCATGGTTGCAGAAGGGGCAGGTAAAGCATATATCAAGCTTAATTTTCTTCTTTGGAGGTGGTTTTGTCCTTGACTTCCTCTTCCCCATGGAGCTCTAGATCAAACTCTATATTCTGCTTCTGAAGATCAACAATACAAGAAACATTAAAAAAATTTCAGTTTCATGCAATCAAACACATTTGAATTTCTAAACTTAAAAACAAACCCAAATGAAAAAAAGGAACTAAAGTTGAGCAATCCAATGTAGATAAAAGAAGTAAATAAATATTGGATTAAACCGTATATCAGGCTTTTAAAGCACCTTCTGGATGTGAAGATCAATGGTTAAATAACAAACGATCTTGGTCTGCTTAGGTCAAGATCTCTCAGGGTTTCTAAATTTAAAAAATCCCAAAAGAACAAAAAATGAATTAAGATTGATTCAATCCTATATATGTATGAGGTAAGGAGAACAAATTGATAAATAAGGGATTAAGCCATGTATCATTATATAAAAAAAAATCTGATGGATGTGGAGATCAAAGATTATAATAGCATTCAACTTAGTCTCCACAGCTCAACATCTCACAAGGCTTCTAAATTTAAAAAATTCCAGAAGAAAAGAAATTAAGTTTGAACAATCCAGTGTGTAAGGTGAGAAGGTGAAAGGAATTAATTAATAAAGGGATTAAGCCGTAAGTCAGATCAAGCACCTGATGGATGTAGAGTTCAAATTAAGATTAATAACGAACTTGACTTGGTCTTCTTATGTTTTGTGTATGTGTTTTTGGATATTCAAAGGGATATGTCGGTCTTCCGCTTTATAGGGAATCATCTCATCTTATATTACTGTTAGAAGATTTAAGAAACTTTCAATTTTCTAAAGTCTGCTTAAACAAAGAGATAAGGTAACTCTATCTATTTTCTAAAGGTCTGGCCCACAAGAAATCGGACAGTGGGTGCCCACAATTATTCATTTCTATTTTTAATTTTTTATGCTCACCTGATTTGAAGATATAGCTGTAAATAAAAGAGTGAAAAACAAAGAATGTGAATTCTGATCTCTTATATTCAATTCAATTCAATTGAATTACCCATAATTTTTTGATAGGAACCCTTTTGAGGTTGCTGGAAAAAGACCCCATTACAAGAAACATAAAACAAATGTAAATAAATAGAAGAAAAAACCCTGATTCTCTCTATGGAATCAGCTCAGCTATCTTGATTGGCCTTAAATCCTAATCTCTAAAAAACCTAGTCATACAATCCAACCATCAAAAACCCATGCCTATACCCATTTTCTTTAGAGAAGGAAGCAAGATTTCTCCTGTAGCAGATCAATTTTTAAGATCTCTCAAGCACCTGATGGATGTGAAGATCAAGATCTCTCGAGCTTTCTGAATGTAAAAAATTGATCCAAATGAAAAGAAAAGAAATCAAGATTGAACAATCTGATGTATGGGGTGAGAAGATCAAAGAAACTAATAAATGAGGGATTAAGCCATGTATCATTACGATCAAGCACCTGAGTAGACCAAGAATTCCTCAAAACTCTCCAATTTCCTCCGCCAACTCATGTTTAACAGAAGCTTTGTAAAACACCCAGCGAAGGAAACAAAACAGAAAGAGAGACAGAGAGAAATTCCTTGTTTCTTCGTCAAAGTACCACAGGAATTCATAAGACATTCTTGAAATTGAACATGTCTCTTCAAATTGTAAGGACCGTGAAGAGAGAGAGAGAGAGAGAGAGAGAGAGAGAGAGAGAGAGAGAGAGAGAGAGAGAGAGAGAGAGAGAGTACCAGAGCAAAGTGGAAGTGAGCGAGTGAGATGATGGAAGTAGTATGGCTTGGCGATGAAAGATGAACAACGAACTGGTCTTGGTCTTCTTAATTCTGTCAATATCTTTCAAGGTTTCCTAAAGACGGGAGCAAGTGGACGTTTTGTGTATGTTGGGGCATTCACAGAGGTAGCTTCCTCTTTTATATAGGAAATCATATCATCTTTTCTAACCGTTAGAATATCGAACGAACTTTCTATTTTCTTGAAGTTTGTGTAGATGAAGAGTTTTAAGACATCTAATCTAATATGAATATAGGATTAGGAAACTTTCTATTTTAGAAAGTCCTGGCCCACAAGCCCACAACTCATTCATTAATGCCACCGTAGAGTTGGAGTCATCAGCAATAAATTGATGTATGCTTTAGTTTGAAAATGGCTTTAGCAGAAGCACAGTGCTCACATTTGCAGATACCATATTCTTTTGGACACCGGCTATCGGTGCACAACTGCACCTCCTAGTTGGGCCCGCCCAATAGTTTATTTGAATGGACCACAAAATGGAAACAAAAACACCCCCAATCAATAGTTATTGGGTTTGTATTGAACTACTGAATCAATTGTGCACCCATTTTTAATAGTGCAAATTTATTGGCCTTTGACCCAAGAGTTAAAAGTTAGGATGAACATTTTAGCATCGGTCACCGTGCACTAAGTAGGACCCACTAAGTTTGATTCCCCAATCCCATCCTAGGTGGGGGCACCATAATGAGGTGATCGGGGATGGTCATTTGGATTGACACTGGGCCTATTTGATTAAATGAGTTAAGAATAAAGGAGAGATGAATGTCAAATCATGGAAATACTAAAAGGATTATATAATCGAGTAAAAAGTATAGATGTGGTAAAGTCCTTATTTGAATAATTTATTTATATATATTTTTTGGTAGAAGGATACTATGAGTTTTTTAATTTATTTATATTTTACCATGAGTTAAGTTTAGGTGAGAGGGAGCGTAGGAAAGAGCACTTTTTGTTGTAACGGTTTACTATACTACAATTTATCATACTTTTCTATAATAAATAAAAATAGGGGTATGTAGAGGCCTAAAAGTGACGTGGTCTCTCTCTCTCTCTCTCTCTCCCTCTCTTCAATTTTCTTGGCTACAGAGGCTGGCTACAAAGGCACATGTGGTGGCCCAAGGGTGATGACTTGTGGCATGGTGCAAGCCACTACGATAAAAAATGCCATGTTTAAAACTTGAATAAGAAAAAGAATAGAAAAAAGCAACCATTCTATCATGTGGAAAATATTAACAAAATAATAACAAAAAAAAAACCAAAGAAAAGGGAGGAAAAGAATTACCTAGAATGGAGAAATCCTTTGCAGAAGAGAGAGAATTGGCATGAGGTAAAATGTATGGGAGAATGGGCTTTGGTGAGGGTGATCCTTTTTATAAAAAAAAGGAGGGAGAGTCGGGAAAGAATAAGAAATCTAAACAAGAAATACAATTGGATTCGACTTCCAAGGTAGAATTGTAAAAGGAAGTTTACTCTCCAACTTAAACACAAATTTCAACTATTTCTTCCAAATATAAAATTTTAATATTTTCTGATCCCAAGATGGGTCCCAATGGTTTGTGTTTGGTGATGGCCGTGAGATGAATGGGTTCTATAATGTTCCGTATTCTAATATAGGGCATTAACTTTATTAAACTGTACTTCAGCTAATTAATCTCCATTAGAGTTCAAACAAGTCTGAATTAATGTTAGGACCATGTGTGCGAAGTTTTGTCGGGGTTCGAGTTTATTTGAGCATATTAGGGGGTAGTTTGAAAATTTTGGAAGTTTAGAAGCCCTCATTTTTAGTTTTTCTTTTTGTGAGGATTTGGGCTAATTAGGTAGCTCTCCTAATTTTAAGACTTCTATCCTTCTACCCTGACCTGATTTGGACCCATCGTGATTGTTAGATGTGGACCCAACCAAACCTAAACTTCTTTTTGTAAATACCCAAAACCATTCCCAAATAAAAGCCAATGACCCCAGCACGTTTCCTTTATTTCTCTCTTCTCATTTTCTCTCTCCTTTCTCTCCTTTTCTCTTCCTCCCTCACTCACCTCACCTCGCTGTCGCCAGAAATCAGCCAACGCCATCTTCTTCTCCAAGCTCCTCCCTTTCCTAAGACCTTTCTTACAATCCATCTCCTTCTCCGAGCAACCCTAGGCAAGGTGTTTTCTTCCCCAAAGCTACGACTTTGTGATTTTCGAGCTTAGGTGGTATCTAGGGTGTTCATTAGACTCTTCTCCTAGCTTTTGTAAGGTTGTTTTGCTTTGGCTTTGGTTTTGTGAAAGAATGAGGCTTCAGTGGGTCTTTGTGATGCTAGGGCATCCCTTATTCATCTCTTTTCATCTAAGGCAACTGGATTACGCTGGTTCATTAATGATGTGCTTTCCTTCTTATTGATACCAGCATGTTTGGTTTACATTAATGTGGTTGTGCCTGTTATTAATGAATGTGGATTAAATGCTAGATATTAGGTTTGATTTGAATGAATGTTGAATGGAGTGGATTTACGGTGGTTTTATATGATGAATGGAGAGGGCCTAGCCTTATTTTAATGCAAGTGAAAAGGGTTTGGATATAAGGGAATGGATTCCCAAAAATAAGTAGCAACATGGGCTCCTCATTTTGCTAAACATAGGCCCAATCGATCGGAACTGTGTTCTGTTTGGGCAGGAATGGGACTTGACCGATTGATCGGGTTTGAGTTTTGCCTAGGGGTGATTTTAGGCCCATGGGCCCATGGTGGGGGATGTTTTGGGTTCTATGCAACCCATAATTTCTTCATATGTGTATTTTAACCCTGTTTCAATTGTGGGACTCCACTTGACTCGCTTCCCGATAAACCCACCTTTAACTACTATGTAAGGGATGTTTTTTGGCAAATGTACTCTTACGAAGTGTACGGTGTACAATCTACCTTGCACTCGGTTGATGTGGGGCTTAGGTCTATGCATCATGGTTAATTATACTGAATATCCTAGCCTTAACTCGCCCGCGTTCGAGTAAAGATGTCGGGTGTGTGAATTGCCTTTGGAAAGTGAGAGTTAGTTTGTAAATACTCCTTGGCCTTCAAGTGGATTTTTGGAAGATGTAGTTACAATTTTTCTATGTTGAGAGAGAGAGAGGGAGAGTGTACGCATGTGTGTGCACTTGGGAATTTGATCGGATGTGTGTGTATATGGGTGTGTGTTGTGTTTTTTGAAAGACATCGAGACCAAAAAATTGGCATATAAAGCACATGCTTGAGTCTTAATTTCTATCCAAATGAAGCTTATGGGTGGTTTGCCTTTTTATACATGTGATACAAAATGAGATTTATTAAGTACGTATGTAAATGCTACATACTTTTGTTGCCCCCCAATTCATGATGTGATTAGCCATTCATCTTCTATTATTGATCCAATAAGCTCTAAGACTATCAAAATCTATTGAGAGCCCAAAGGATTCCAACTAATAGATCTAATTGTTTGCACTTTTGTGGACACCCAATTCATGATTTGAGGTGTTCAGTGTTCTCGTATTAATGACGACCATTAAGACAATTTGCTTCATATATCTTACATTTTCATGGGTTTGGAGAAATTGTTTAAAAAATATCTAAAAATTCTAAAACTGTTGAATGTACTCGTTTACTCATGTGAGAATGGTGGATTTGACAATCATTGTGGTTTTTTATATTAATTTATCATTTTTTTTTGTATTCGGAATTCAAATTCACCTGTCATTTTCTTACATCTAGCAGATGAAAGAAAATATTTTGATATTTGTTGAATTTTGTTTGGAGAAATTCTAAACTTTTATATCCTAAGTCATTTCCTCCTCTTTTTTTTTCTTTGGCTATGTTGGACTACTAGTCAGAAGTGATACCTTTAACTTGATGACCCAATAACGGATGATTGGGCATGCATGTGAAACTAATTAGGTGTCAAAACCACTCAACCACGAGTGTATTGAACTTGGACCTAAGTGCATCTCCAAAAGTCATACCAAATATGATGTGGCATCTCCACTTAAGCAAAGAAGACATGAACCTCTCCAAGAGAAATGTCAAATGTGACATGGCATTTGGCATTTAGGTTTAGGATGTCAAATTTTATATATAATAAGTCACATGTCATTTTAATTTTGAGTTATTTATTATATGACCCCACATGAATGCAAAGATTTTGTAAAATTTCTTTTGATTTGGGTCCTTGCTTGAGAATATAAATTTATGATAAAGTAAGAATTTGACATATTTGTAGGAGTTCCTAGTTTTCAAGCATGCTAAATCGCAAACCTTCAAATTGCCACATAAAAATGTCAAATGAAATTTGGCATTTCAAAAATGACATCTATGCTCTAAGGCACACTACAAGAAAAATGACAGTTAGCGACACTTTTATAGCGGCTTTTTTCAGATTCCGCCACTAAATGTCTTCATCAACAGCACACACTGCTATTTGCCGCTGCAAGTTAAAAATTTCCATCCTTACAGCAGCATAAAAAAATGTTTGCCGCTAAAGTTTCATTTTACTACCATGGCTCAGTGAGAGGGCCAAATGTTAGTGCATATAGTAGCAAACAATATTGTATGCCGCTATAGTAGTGGAAAATTAACACATATGACAACAGACAATATTGTTTGCCGCTATAAACGCATGTAATATGTAAGTAGGCGTATATAATAGGTAAGTAGGTGTTGTAGAAATAATTAAAAAAGCTTATATATAATAGCATAATATATTATATGTTGCTCAAGAGAGATTAGAGAATTATATATAGATGCAAAAATTATATGATTAGAATTTTAACTAGTGGATGCTTATTGAATAGTGCAGTGTTGAATTATTTTTTCTGTACTAGAAGGTATTTGAAATTTGTATCATTTCATTTAAAAAAACAAAAAAGGCAAGGCTCGTGTACAAGATTTTTCGATAGGGCCTAGATTGGTTTTGGATCTCATGTTTTGGCTTGGATCGTTGGTCAGGTTGCTTGCACAAATGTCCATCATCAGATTAACGGCTCCAATGTCTTTAAACCATTAAACAATCGCCCCGCATTAACAAAACTCTTGCTTTCTCTCGTGTATTAAGTTCCTCTTGCTTCCTCTCGGCTCCAATTCAGTATTGACCTCATAGTGGGGCCCACCTGAGGGTCTCCACATGTAGGCATCCATTTGTTAGTGACCACATACCTTCATTTGTACCCATCCAAATCTTTCCATACCAATTTTTATTTTAATCGCGGGTGAACCCCACATGGAGGTGTGGTGCGGTGCGGTGTGGGGTGAGACTGCCTGGTTTTATGGGTGCATGGTGCACCCACTCAGGTCTTGGGACTCAGTCAGGACTTGGGACCTAGTTAACTGGGTTTCAGGATACTTGGTTGCGGTAAGAGCTTTGGACCAAAGAAGAGAAGAGAAGAGAAGATAAGAGAGGATGATTCGGTCGGTGATGGTGATCAACCCCCAGGGCAAGCCTCAACTCGCCAAATTCTACGATTTCCTCTTCATCTTCTTCTGAATATTGCTTCCTGAAACCCTACCCGCATTAATGAAACCCTACCCGCATTAACGAAACTCTCACTTCATGAATCTCTCCCTAAAACCCTAGCCCTCTCTGCAATCGGGCATGAGATGAGCTGTTTCAGATCGGTGGTGGAGAGAGAGAGATCCAATTTCACCAATTCCTTTCAGAAATCTGCAAAAAGGTACTCCTTTTCTCTCATTTGTGTTTCGTCTTCGTCATCGTCATCATTGTTGTGGATTTGGATTTGGGCTTTGTTGTAGTGATGAATTAGTGTTTGAATTGTCGCTGAAGGAATTGGAGTTGAAATCCTTCAGATCGCTATGTTCTGCTCTGCTCAATCCATTCGTTCTGTTTTCCTTGATGAATTTTGGTGATCTTCCTCGGATTCTTCGTGGACCCTTTTCCTCTCGGGGGGTTTGCAGATGAATGAACAGATTCTTTGATTTGAGAGCAGATGATGCATCCGAAAGGCTATTTTGCTTTGGAGGAGTCATCTCTTGATGTTGAGAGCATAGAAGATGGCAGCAGATCTCATCAGGCCTGGCCCTGTTGAAAGGGACATTGAGCAGGTAATGGGTCTCTGCTAATCAGGAGATTGCATTGGAATTTTTTTTCCTTGTTTTTGTTTAGTGTAAGGAGGTTTGGAAATGGGTGCACCGTAGATTTGAATTTGATAAATCCAAATGCATATTTCCAATATCACAGGAATCATAACAATTCTTCCTTCACGAACATTTTGCATTGTATGTCATCCAAACCATCTCTCTCTCTCTCTCTCTCTCAGCTGTAGGATTTGTGGATTTAGCAAACAACTACCTTTTCATTTGGTTTTACCTAGCTTGGTCGTTTAAGATGACTATACCATTCCTTTTAGTACAAGCAGTCAGTAGGCTCTCTCAAGATAAGAAGCCATATATATTTAGAGGACGCTTCCTCTTGCAGGTTCTAGGGGCAGAGCAAAATAGAAGAAAACTATGTAGTATTGATTCTGTAGCATCAGAGTTCAAGTTGTAACTAATTCATGGGCATGACAGTTAAAAGAGTAATATGTTATTTCATATGAAGAGAACTTGGCCAGTGGTTATTAAGAAGTTTATGGATTACTGGAAGGAGCTTATTTTGATGTCCAAAGCTGGGAGTCTAATCCTTAATTCCCATCTTGATGCTCCACGTCTATCTTTGGCCTTGAAGCAAGAGATTATAATTGGGTAGAAATCAAGAGATTATATATTTGTCCGATTATAATCTAATCAATGGAACATTTGGTCAATTAAAAATTCTTTTTTGAGAAGGGCACTTAAGGAATATCATGAGTCACTCCATTCTTTGGACAGGATGGAAAGAAAATATTTGTGGTTCCCATGTGAAACTTTCTATTTGTTTGGTAAAATAGACATCTCCTTTTAGCACCTGAGAGGGAGGGAGGGAGTGAGGGAGCACCATATGCTTGGAAGCCAAAATAGTACTAGACAAAATTTGCGAGTTGATAGCATAACCAATTAATGCTTGTCCCCACAGAAGAAGAAATCAAACGAACAATCATATGAACCAATTAACTATTTTGTAATTGGATTATACATTTCAAAATAGTAGCTGCGGCAGTAGTACTACTACTAGTAGTGAGTAGTGGCATAAAACAGTTTAGGAAATTTTTGTTGAACCAAGTTATATCTCACTCATGCTATTCAGCTTGCGCATGACTTTCCTTTTGAACTCTGATTCCTCCCTAATAATAGTATATAGAATTGGATTGTATGTTTCAAGGTGAAATCATGTCTTGTAAGTTTTAAGTTGTAACCACTTCATTTTGTGGAGCTTATCTAGAACTGTTTGGTGCCACAAGGTAATTTTATTGAATTGGTGCTTTACCTTGATTAATGAAATGACTCCATGGTTTTGGTTAATCCCAGGATAACCGATTCAGGCTTTATGAGTAAAAGAAAATTGGGTGCCTCCTGCTTACAATTTGAAAAACTTGCATTTGATAATTGCTGTTGATGCATGCATGTTGGTTAATTACCATGGTCATTTTTTCGAATTAGCTGATTCATTTTTTTCCTTTGACAAAAAGTGAAGAACTGGGAATGGCTAATATCCTTCTTGAACAAACAAAAGTAAAAGAAGTATGAACCATGAATTGTGGATCAATTAAATAAAAAATGAGAAAGAGGAATTTCATGTTATATCACAAGTGCTATATCATTGAAGTCTGTTTAAATATGACGCAAATGATGTGAAGAGTGGGATCTCCAAATTAGGAAAAAAAAGAGCTCTGTTTTTTTGTTACTAATGAGAAATTATGTAGCTTATGGTGATTAATTTGTAATTTTCCATGGCAGTTGAGCTGGAGAAGCAGAGCTATTGTGATATATTGAATTGACATATGGAGAAAACAAATGGAGATAAATATCCATAGAATTTTCTCCTCATGCAAACAGACACATAATATTATAACACCCAACTCAGTACAGCCAAATTGGATTTGGTGAGAACAGTAGACTCTGGCTTTGATTCTTTGATTTGGTTCAATAGGCAATTTTGTATCTCAAGGAACAACATAGGAGTTCCTAAAATAGCATGTCCACCTTTTCCAAGCTTGGATTGGGGGTTTAAATAATATGAGTCACCAAGTTGTACTGCACAACTTGCTCGACATGGAATTGGACTGAATCGAGTTTGAACGGCTCCCAATTGACATGACTGGGTTCAAATGAATCCCGCTGTGTTTTTTGCATTGGATGTGAGTATCAACTTGGTAGACACTGAAATTGACCAATTCTCAAATGAATCTCGCTCCTGTTATCAGCTATTGCAACTTTGGTGCTATCAAGAAATTATGAAGTCTTTTATTAGCTATTGCAACTTTGGCTCTATACAAGTTACCATTTCAAAAAAAAAAAAAAAAAAAAACCCTTTGGCTCTATCAAGAAATTATGAAGTCCTAGCATTCTTTCAGTACACATTATCATTCTGTGTAAGAAATAAGCATTCTTTCTAAACAAGTTTAGAAATGAGAGTATAGAGAACCTTTAATGACAAAAACATTTAAAAAATTACAGAATAGATGATTGAAGTCACCTTTCCATCCATTGTCGATATAGCAGCCACTGCTTCCTCCTTTGTGGAGAAGGAAACGAATCCATACCCAGCAGATCTTCCTGATGGACCGTCAAAAACCACCCTGGTTGACACTGGGTTATAGTTGGCAGAAAAAAAATCTCTGAGATGGCTAGATCTCACTTTCCATGCAAGGTTTGAAACATAAATCTTATTCTGTGTTTCTCCAAGTGCTGCACTCTTTGGAGGAGGAGGAGGAGGAGGAGGAGGAGGAGGAGGTTTCTTCATGTTCTTTGCAAGTTCCACCCTAATAGTCCTACCCTGCAATTCTTGCAGTTATCCATATCCAAAGTCAACCAAAACCTACTTGCAATAGAAGCAGCACAAGCAAAGACAATGAGAAGGAATATAAGTCAAGTCTCATGATCTTTTCTGTTGAACTACAGGAACAATCAAACACAAAGGGATGAGAACACCTCCGTCTCTCTCTCTCTCTCATAGCCCTATTGAATCTTCCTTGATCAGGGTCAGGGTCTTAAACCAAACCACAGATTGACTAGGCAGTCCTATCCAACAAACTTGCCAATTAAAATGTCAAAAGTTAACTAGTTTTGTAATAAGGCCTAAACCCTATTACAGTCCCAGGTCCCCGAATTGGTATCAGAGCGTGTCAAGACAAAATCTTTTACATCCCTGTGGAACTCTGTAAGGCAGAACGTCATAAGCCTAGTCTCCACCCAGGGTTAATGGACTGTAATAGGTACACTATAAGGAGATAAAATGGCTTTTCCTGTGCGAGGTGCAGGACTTACCCAGGAAAGAAATCCTGTTGGTAAAGGGTGTGTAACTCCTTGATGGAAAGGACCCCTTAATGCTAAGCTGTAAGCTGTGTTCCTTATATGGTATCAGAGGACACCTTACCCTGTGGCTTTCTCTTGGATGATACAGCCCATACACAATGTGTAAGCATTTCTTGATCTCTTTCGCAGGCCTTCAAGCGCAAGAAACTCAGTTAGTTCACCTATCATTGGCCAGAATTCCTCATATGGTCGATCACCGTACTCTCGCTGGCTCTCTGACTTCTCCACCTCTAATTTTAGGCTCTCACTTGATGGCACACACCCCAATTACTGGCTTGAGAAGCTTGCACTCAAAGACCAGGCCAGCTACTTCTGGCGTCTTGCCAAGATGAACTCCCCTGAGTGGGTATATGCCCTTGTTGGCTCTGAAGGCTCTGTTGTGTGTGGCTCCATAAGTGCTCTTTTCGCATATGTTCTAAGTGCTGTCCTCAGCATCTACTACAACCAAGACCATGCCTACATGCGAAGGGAGATAGGCAAGTACTGTTATCTGTTGACCGGTGTATCATCTGCAGCGCTTTTGTTCAACACTCTCTAGCATTTCTTCTGGGATGTTGTGGGGGAGAACCTGACCAAGAGAGTGAGAGAGAAGATCCTGGCTGCCGTGCTGAAGAACGAGGTAGCATGGTTTGATCAAGAGGAGAATGAGAGTGCAAGGATTGCTGCTCGCCTAGCGCTCGATGCCAACAATGTCCGTTCGGCAATTGGGGACCGGATATCAGTGATCATGCAGAACTCAGCACTGATGCTTGTAGCCTGCACTGCTAGGTTTGTTTTGCAGTGGCACCTTGCCCTTGTCCTCGTTGCAGTTTTCCCCATTGTTGTTGCTGCAACTATGTTACAGGTTTGTAAATGTGGTCACGGTTTACATTGAGCATCCATTTTACATGTTTAGATCTTTGATTTTCTTCTGTGCTGGAGAATTCTGGGACCTTATTGCCAAATTCAGATCTATATTCTAAGAGACCCACAAAATGAGGAACCTTTTATCAATCAAAGGAGTGAAGGGCCGAAGGTTAAGACCAACAAGCAGAGGGAAGGTCACATTATATTTCAGATATCAGTTACTCCTCTTGTTGCTCTTTTGAATGCTGAGACAGACGTGCGCAACTACTACAAAGAATGGATGCTGCGCGTGGTGCCTTCTGCCTCATAAAAAAAGTGAGCCACATTTTCGAATCAAAGATTCATTTTATTTCTGTTCATGGGGTCTGTGAACTCCATTCCAAGGCAACCAAGGTTCTTCTGGCTGGTGGCCTTAGCCCATGACTGAGGCAAACTAGCTAGAAAGAAGTATATGCTCTGGCACACTTAGCATGTGCTCTGGCATTCCTGATTGTATAAGGGGTTAAAGAGGCTACTTTAAGGGGCTTTTCTGTGTGCACACGGCACACACCCTTGAATGTTCGTACATGCGACCGCATGTGCGTGCCCACTCCAGCACACTGCACACTTTGTTCCAGCTGAGTTGTCTCTGTGGGTACATGTGTGCAGATTTTTATTTTTTCATTAAAGTTTTTTCTAACTCTAAAATGTAAGATACACAGGCACATGTACATATACATATATTTAATCTTTCACTCTATAAGATACAAATGCCTTAAGACATCCAAAGTTCTGAACCACCTCACCCAAACCAGAACAATTCTAGTTGAGTTGTGACCGAGTTTCAATCGGAACTCATACAAATTGGTTTCAGCCTGATCGAGTCACCCAGGCTAGGTTAGGTAGACTTGGCTGGCTTAAGTCTTTAGGCAACCCATTGAGTTGGAAGACTATAATATATCACAGAAATGTTTATTTCCTTTTTTTAAATGTTTTATTTTCAAGGTGCCCAAGCACACATATTTTCTACACAAGCGGTAAATAAGGCATCTGGTGGGTCAATGGTCACATTTGAATCGACCTTACTGGTATTTGGCTAGATCCCTTATATGGTGGGTGACCTGCTGCAACCGGCTTGATTTGGCATATTCATGCATGGTGGTGTATGAGATGCCTCAGCTGGGCTTGTGAAGAGACTCAGAAGTCCATATGGTTTTTGTATCTTAGCTACCTTTTTAGATTGGGTGTAGCAGAATACTGCCATTTACTTTTAAAGTAGTCTCTATTTTATTGTTAGCCTGAACAAGATGGTTATTGTATCTCTGTAAAAGCAGTATTTTAACTTCGCCTTCTTCTTGCAATGTGAATCGATGCAAGCGCATTTTAGCGGAAATTGCTGTTAAAGTAGTTCTGGCTGTTGCGGATTTAGAGAGGAAGGATGTTAATTTCGATTTGATTAAAGTTGAAGGAAAGGTAGGGGGGAAGTTAGAAGATACTGAGCTCATTTATGGTACTGTTGTTGACAAGGATATGAGCCATCCACAGATGCCAAAACGAATTGAAAATGCGAAAATTGTTATTCTAACTTGTCCATTTGAGCCACCTAAACCAAAGACAAAGCATAAGGCTGACATTGACACAGTGGAAAAGTTCCAGACTCTGCACCAGCAAGAGCAGAAATATTTTGATGATATGGTTTAGAAATGCAAGGCAAGTGGATTTAATCTTCTGTGAACCATTTTGGAGTTGCAGTTCTATTTGTAATGTGAACTTCATTTTTGGTGATGGCCATGTTTTTGGCTTATCAATTTAAATGTTTAATTTCCTTTTGAACTTTTTTTTGGGAAGAAAATCATATTGATTTATTTTTTCTGCTATCTTCATTGGTTCATGAACTTATTTTTATCTGATTTGTACTTTTTTTTTCTTCTTCTTTTTTTGTTGCAGGATGTTGGTGCAACCCTAGTTATTTGTCAATGGGTATTTGATGATGACGCAAATCACCTGTTAATGCAGCAAAACCTACCTGCTATTCGATGGGTTGGTGGTGTAGAGTTGGAACTCATTGCAATAGCTACAGGTTTGCTTTTGTTTGTTCTGTAACTAAAGCTAGAACATTACATCATGTGTTGATCTTTTAGAGCTAACTACTAAGTAGTTTTTCTGTCTCTGTAGGTGGAAGGATTGTGCCCCGGTTCCAAGAGTTGACACCAGAAAAGCTTGGGAAGGTATACTTTAAACATGACATGTTTACTTCTCTCTTATTTTATTGAAAATGTATTTTTGTTGCTTGGTGCCTACTTCTAGCTGGTTACTGTCTGAATGATACATCAGGTCTATTGTTGGGACTTGGGAGGCACAAATGGAGCTATGCACTTTGAACCCTACTGAAATAATATAAAGTTTTGTTGCTACATAGAGAGTATCAACACCACTGATGACCTTACACTTTTTTTTTTAATGTAGAGAGGAAAGCTATTGTTGGTGTGCCTAGGATTTGATAATTGGATTAGTACCATAATTAGTGAGAATGGGCGGGTCACTATTTCCTAATTAATGTATGGACTCCGGGCCTCACTTATAAATGACTTGCCTCCTTCATGGACATGACACAACCTATATTTTAGAAAACGAAGAGGAAGAAAGTGTAAAGAGAAGTGAAAATTGATCATCAAAAGAACTATGATTGTAAGTTTCTCATGGGCATCCCAATTTCCAAAACATGTATGGTTGTAGTGTGTGTCACGAATCACAGAAGCTATAATTGAATAGGTTTTAAATATATTATACAATTTCCTCCTTTAACTCACTTGATAATATGATTTGTTCTCTGGAAACACAGACAATGGAGAAGTTTACACTTGGGGTTGAAAAGAGTGTGTTCCCTCAGGGAAGATCATTGGAGATGAGCCTATAGGGGGAGGCCTTGAAAGAGAAATACTTGAGAGGCAAAGTGGGACAATGAGTGAAGGTAATTTTAGATAATGCCTGCTTGTCAATGACACATATGCAACTACTTTTTTGTTTTCAGACAAGTTATAGAGGAGGTAAATCTATTACAGTAAGTCCCAGCTCTCAACTTTCACGATCAAGTGGGATGGCTTCTGGTCATGAAATTAGAGGTGGTGAGGAAAGCACAAAGCGCAGAAGACTATCATCAACTAAGCAGGCTCCTGAAAGCTCAACATCTGGTGATGAAACTCTTTCAAGACTGCCATATCTGGTGTCATTGAGTCCTGGAGTAAGGATAGTCATGGTTGCTGCAGGTGGACGTCACACATTAGCATTGTCAGTAAATTCACTTGTTTACTGTGTTGCTAGTAAACATCAAATTTATAGAGATGCTCCCACTAAGGTCTGTTGCTGTGTTCCTTAATGGCCTACAGATTTGTTCTGTACAAATTTTTTGCTTTATCCACTTTATGAAATTAGAAAGAAACTGATGCATTCTGTTCTTCCAAAGTTTCAGATGTGGGTCAGGTGTGGGGTTGGGGCTATGGAGGGGAAGGGCAACTTGGTTTGGGTTCTCGAATTCGTACGATGTACTCTCCTCATCCTGTACCATTCATTGAGATGCCAAGTTTTGGTAAAGATACATCTTTAGCTGTTCCTAGAGGAAGTATGAGCTCAGAGGGTCCAGCATATAAAGTGCTTGGAAATTATGTGAAGGCCATTGCATGTGGAGGTCGCCACAGTGCAGCAATCACAGGTTATATGCCTGTGCTTACTTTTGGTTGGGGGCTCTATGGACAGGTATATTATAAAATCTTCCTATGGATTTGCACCATCTTTTATGTGGAGATTCAAGCATTTGATTCTATGCTTTCTCTTGGTTTGGAAAGGTTAGTTATCTTTGCTAATTTTTAACATACAGATAAACATGAAAGGACTTGATGGAATCCAAAGGCCCATTTATGTTGGAACTGGCTGTGTCTTCAGAAGGCAAGCACTTTATGGCTAGGATGCTCCTGTCAAGAAGAAGTCCCCAAGGAAGACATGCAACTGTTGGCCAAAGTGGTGCTGCTTGTGTTGTGGGTCTAGAAAAACGAACGGGAAGGGTGAGACGAGGCAACATGAGAGGAGGAAGAAGAAACAAAGGGAGGCATCAATGCAGATCCATGCTTTTGAAAACATTGAAGTAATAGGAGGTGAGTTGTATCCATCCTTCTAACGTGTCTCGAAGGAATTGGATTATGTTTATAGCTTCATTATATCCTTTGTCACTCTACCATAATGCAAAATTATTAAATAGTCATACTCATAGATGGTGTTTGTTTGTTGGATCATATATTTATTCCCTTCTCAATAAGGGATTCTGACTCTTTTGTATGTCTGTAATAAACGAAGGCTCTATATTGTGTGTATGTGTGTGGCAATGGCTCAAATGATGATAAAGAGGGTCCTTCATTTTAAACTCTCAGTCAAAAAATTCAAAACCCTTTTTACCATTTATAGGGATTATTTTTTTTTATAAAAACCATTTTAGCAGCAGAAAAAAAAATGCTGCTAAAACTGCTTAAAAAAGCACTATCCAATAAAAAAAACAAAACTCTTTAGTGGCACATTTTTATATTATTAGAGGCGGTTGCCTAACTGTCGCTATTTCCTTATTTTTAGCAGCAGACACTTGTCTACTGCAAAAAGTGGTGAGAAATAGCGACAGAGGGTATTAGTGACAAAAATAGTGGCAAACAAATGTCGGCCACAATAAAGTTTTAGTGGCAGATTTTATCTTTTAGCGGCAGAAAAAAACTATCGCTATATATGTCTTTTTTTGTAGTGGCAATTCTTTTTTTTTTTTTTTTTGGTTTTTTCATTTGGGCATTCTAGGTGTCTCACTACTGATTATTGGACTGGCATCCAATACAATCACATTTGTTGCCTAAAATAGGTCTTTTGGGCCCGGGCAACATGCATTAGTTCAGATTTAAATGTAATATTACTACATTACCTAGACTGAGACGTACAGTCAAATGTACAAGGTGGAACCATGAATTTTTTCACGGGGCCACTCTGCAAAAAATAGTTTAAGGGTCCATATGCAAATATTCTACCAATCTTCCAAAACATGTGGGGAAGCCACCTAAGTGTGAATTTACACAAATATATAATAATATATGTGCTCGCTAAATACCATAATAGTAAAATAAACAGGTTGAGTTTGGATCTGAGTCCATGGTGGAGCCAGATTTAGGCCCGTCCCATTTAAGGCAGAGAAGAATTAAGCCAACTCTAACTCCTCTGAATGATATAAAAACCCAAACACAATTTGACAAGTATTTGACCATAACTTGCAATAATTGGGGGAAAAAAAACCATTTATCAATAAAGTTGGGTTGAATTAATTAGAAGAGAGAGAGAGAGAGCTAGCTACAAAAGATGCAATTCAATGGTAGTTGTTAAAGATGCTACATTTACATAAAGTTGGTGGAACTGGAAAGATTTGTTTGATTTAAAATAGCTTTACATGGGTCAACAAAAAAGTTGCAAAAAGAGGTTTATTCTAATCATAAGCAGAATCTTCAAACTTCAAAATTGTTCGCCCTTTCACATTCATCTAACCATCCGCTGTACACATCTATTGGTTTTGATAGACCTGCAGTGCAAAGAAATGAAAAGGAAATCAGATAACATGATTCCAAGCTAAAGAGAACCTGTTATTAGTGAATCTGATGACATGATTAACATTATGATACAAGGCCCCACAAATTAAAGCTGTAAAGGGGTTGGGTCTGGGGGGCGCTACAAAATCTACACAAAAGATCTATACTTGGAACCACCCGCATGAATTTTGGGGCCTGGTTATGTCCATGACAATATGACATTGATGCAGAGAGAAATTCAAAGAAACTTTGGGGTTCATCTCCATACTTATCGTGGATAGTGGTGCTGTAACTCTCTTTGCAAATATAGCAAAAAACTTCTCCAATCATTAGATTTTTATCCTTGAACAGAGAACAAATCTACAATCACACTCAATTCCTTAACATTGACATTACAATAGATAACATTAACAAATCGAGAAGGGTTACCAACATGTCGCATTCAACAGTGTCTGCATGGTTGCAGAAGGGGCAGGTAAAGCATATATCAAGCTTAATTTTCTTCTTCGGAGGTGGTTTTGTCCTCAACTTTCTCTTCGCCATTGAGCTCTATATGAAACTCTATTTGCTACTTTTGAGATCAACAATACATAATGAAACACCGAACAAATTTCAGTTTCTTGCATGCAAAGGATGCAATCACTGTGAAAAATGTGGGGACATATATAGCAGAAAAGACAATCAATCACGAATCATGAATCATGGACTGTACTAAAATGGTATGCAGCACTTACATATTAAAAGCAGAAGTATGCAGAAATTCTTAAGACATTCTTGTTTAACAGAAGCTTTGTAAAACCCAGAACAAAGCAAACAAAACAAAACGGAGAGTGAGAAGAGAGAGAGAGAGAGAGATTCCTTGTTGCTTTGTGTAAACCATGGAAACAAAGAGGAATTCGTAAGACATTCTTCAAATTGAACATGTTTCTTGAAATTGGAAGCATGAGAAGATAGTGGAAAAAGAAGAAGAAAAAACCCTAGAAACAGAATTGTACGAAACATGAAGAAAGAGAGAGAGAGAGAAAGTACCGGAGCAAAGTGGAAGAGAGCGAGCTCAGATGACGGAAGTAAAATGGCTTGGAGATGAAAGATGAACAACGAACTAGTCTTGGCCTTCTTAATTATGTCAATATCTTTCAAGGTTTCCGATAGATGGGAGCAACTGGCCGTTTTGTGGATGTTGGTGCATTCAAAGAGGTAGCTTCCGTTTTTATAGGAAATCAAATCATCTTTTTTTTACCGTTAGAATATCTGACGAAATTTCTATTTTCTTAGAGTTTGTGTAGATGAAGAGATTTAAGACATCTAATCTAATAAGAATATATGATTACGAAACTTTCTATTTTAGAAAGTCTTGGCCCACAAGCCCACATCTCATCTATAAATGTCACCGTAGAAATGGAGTCATTAGCAATTAATTCGTGCATGCTGTAGTTCCCCCCAACCCAACCGACAGCTACTGGTTTCTTTCCATCCAAATGGACTGACCCATTGGATCAACTGTGTGAAAATTTGTGGGCCTTTGATCTAAGAGTTAGAAGTTGGGACGATCGTTTCAGCATCTTCACCATGCACTAGTAGGATGCACAGAGATTCTTTGATCCCCCTATTCCATCTTATGTGGGGCCCGATAATGAGGTGATAGGGTATGGTCACTTGGATCGACACCTAGCTTGTTTGTTTAAATGGGTGGAGAGTAAAGGAAAGATGAATGTCAAATCATGGAAATATTTAAGTAGGCAGGTAAAGTAACAGTATAGATGTGGTAAAATCTTCATTTGAATAATATGATTATTTTTTGGGATTTTTATGAATAAGTTCATCCTAAATATGGATTATACAATTTGATTATGAAAAACAAAGATATAATGAATTAGGGTATGGTATATATATATTTTTGGACAAATCTACGCTTAAAAAGAATGATAATGATATTGTTATCCGAAAATTATATAATTGCAGGAAAAAAATATAGCTGAGTCAAATTCTAATATCCTTTCCCGTGTTTATTTATCTCAATATAAAGATATTATCAATAAGATGTTGGAAATCAAAATAACCAAAATTTGGCGAGAATCTTTAAAGAATGGTAACTAAATTGTTGCTATTCTTTATGAGGGCAAATTTGTAAAAAAAAATGTACCACACCCTAATTCGTTATATATGTGTTTTTCATAATCCAATCATCCAATTCATATCTAGAATGAATTTACTCCTAAAATTCCCTTATTTTTTTTGGTAGAAGGATATTATGAGTTCTTTTATTTCTTTCTTTCCTTTTTTCTTTTTTTTAACCATGAGTTAAGTTTAGGTGAGAGGTGATCGCGCTTAAAATAGCGTGGAAATGTGTAATGGATTCAATGTTTAACATTCACGCACTTTAAGCGTTAAGAAGAATGAGAATTAATTACAGTTCATTATTAATTTTCCTTTGTTCACATGGGTTCTAATGCCCTAACCGCGGGGATGCAGGTTGTTTACATGAGTTTGCAAAGTTTACAACCCCCTCCCTCAAGTCTTAGATGTGATCTCAATTTGGAAAATGCAAGAAAATATATGCAAAGTGGGGAAAAATGCAAAAAAAAAAAAAGAAAGAAAAATGGGGGCGACTGTGACCCACGGTCACTCCCACAGGCCAGTGACCGTGAGTCATGGTCACTGGCAGAAAGTGACTTTACAGTCACTGTTTTACCTCTGTTTTCGTGCTGTTCGTGTTGGTCTTTCTTTCCAACTCTTTTCAAGTGCTGGGACTCCTCTTTATAACTCTTGGGGTGTTGAACAACCATCGAGAAGATCAAATTCAACCATGGAATCGATTAAAAACTTTGTAATTCATCATTCATGTTTACGAACTGTCTTTTGTTCAAGTCCGAAGAGGATATTATATGAAGCCGAAGTTGTGTCATTTTGAACCTATAGCTTTCAAGGAATAGAATGAGGCCCAAAGAGGCTTGTTCACAACCTTTGTAATGGCCAAGAAACCCTCCGAATGAGAAAAACAAAGGTGACATTGTCATCCTTCGAATAGTCATCAATGTATGAACATGGTTTATTATTTAGCTATCCCCATCTTGTTCTCCTTTTTTGAACCTTCCTGCCCACCTTGGTAACTGAGAAAAGAAGAGGAAAAGGTTGTGGAATGCTACTGTGTGCCTTGCTTTAATGCCTTTGGATGCCTTTTGTTCTTGAAATTCTTTCTGTTCTCTTCTCTCTTTTTCAAACATTATCCCTTTTATAGAGCACCCTAGGTGTGTTTTGACAGCTCCAGGGAGTTAAGGGGAGTTGTGGGAAGTTACACTTCGAAGAGTAGTAGAGAAGAACCATCCAAAATCGTAGGAAGTGTCCTTTGGAGGTCCGTGACCGCAGCCGCGGTCACGGATAAGGTCCAATTTCAGGCTTTTGCATTTGTGACTCGTTTTGGCCTGTTTGGAGTCCGAACGACTTCCAATCACCACGAAACTTGGAGGGATGCCTCTTGACACTATTTTGAGTGTTCCATACAAGTTTTAACCTGTTTTGACCTTTTGAAATCAGTCAACTCTCTAGTTGACTTTTCTAGTAAGTGGGCCCTTGTTTCAATTGTTTGAGGCCCAAATGACCTCGGTTTGGTTTGAAACTTGGAGGGACTGATGTCAGGAACATCTTGGAGCATTCCTCCAAATTTCATCAGCTTTGGATTTGAGGAAGTAGGATTTCAAACAGCGACCCATTTATTGCATGTGTTAAGTCACTATTTACGCCATACCGTAGCTAGTCAGCTTGTTTTTCTACACGAACAATGTCCAGTTGACTTGAAACTTTGGGAAAAAAACTTTGAACATATTCTAAGTATTTATTCTAAGTTTTGTCAGCTCTAACCCCTTGGAAGTAAGATTTTGGCTAGTGACCTCCATGGCACGGGGGTCACTGTCCTCTAAGCTGACATAAAATGAAAGTCAGACCAAACAGAGTCTTTTTAACTTTAAAATTTGCAAATTATCTTCTGAGCATAACTGAAGCTTCGCTTCCAAATCTCATCAATTTTAGACGCCAGGAAGCAGGAATTTGGTCAATGATCCCATGGCTTAGGAGGGACTGACCCCAAGTTGACATGCTTATAGCTTTTAGGTCAAATGATGTCTGTTTATCTTGAAATTTTGTAGGGCCTCTCTGGGCATAATTTGATCTTCCTTGGAGAGTTTTAGCTGGTTTGATCTTCGCGAGGTGTCGCTTTGTATTGAGACCCACAGAGCACAGTATATAACCATCTAGACCAAGTTTGGATCCGAATGATGTCCAAATGCTCTGAATCCTTGAAGGATAGTCTTCAAATGTACTTGAAAGGGTTTTGTTGAATAAGAGATTGCTTCGACATGTGGAAGTGCCAGGTCCCACAGTGATTCCCAAGAAGTTAGCAAACAGCCTCCGAAGCCTAACTTGAACTGAGATGAGGTCCAAATGCTTTGAAAATTTTGGAATTTTATAATCCAAAGCTTGTAGTGTCTTCGCTGCATTATTTGAAATTTTTATGGGTCAACAAGAGGGAGCATAGGAAAGTGCACTTTTTGTTGTAAAGGTTTACTACACCACAATTTATCATACCTTTCTATAATATATAAAAAGGGGGCATGTGGAGGCCTAAGAGTGACGTGCTCTCTCTCTCTCTCTCTCTCTCTCTTCAATTTTCTAAAATGAAAAAAGAGTCATGTGGAGGCCTAAAAGGTAAGTAGTGCCACATCATAGTTTTACCCTTCCACGTCACTTTTTTTTTTGGTGCAAACAAAAATTGATCTTTATCACTAATATGTAGGTTTCCACAAATAATATTTTTTATACTACTTATTTGAACAACTAAAGGCCTTTTTAACTTATTTCCAGAACTACTATAAGACTCTATTGGCAATAGAGTCTTCATTGAAGACACCATTGTGAACGGAGTCTTCATCGAAGACTCCATTGCCAACGGAGTCTTCACGCCTGAATTTTGTAAAAAAAATAAATAAATAAAATTAAAGAGGAGCATTTAAATAAGAACATGAAAACATGATTCTGTGTTAATATGAAATAGGAATATGTTCCATGTGTTAGTGTAACTTAGGAACATGCATGAATACAAGAGCTTGTATTAGTGTGAAACAGGAATATGAAAATATGACCATGTGTTAGTGTGAAATAAGACAACAAAAATATGAACAAGTGTTCGTGTGAAATAGGAATATGTGATATATAAACAGGAACATGTTTCATGTATTTTTGTGAAACATGAACGTCAATTTGATGTGGCACAGAACATGAACATGTTTGAAAATGATGAAACAAATTACAAGATTGAAAAAAGAAAGATGCAGTTGTGGCGTGTAAAAAAAAAGGTTGCCTGCAAGAAAAGTTGCTGGTCATCGGAAGTCTGCTAGAAAAGTTGCTGAAAGTCATTCAGAAAAGTCGCCAGTCGCTGGTGGTTGCCAACTGGCCGCCAGCAGTTGTTGACAGCTGGTCGTTGCCATGCTAGCTGGACACAATTGTGGTTTTTTAGTGTTTTAGCGGCAAAAATGTCTTGATGCACTTAAAGCTCTAACTTCTTTTGAGCCGGACTTAAGGCTAAGTGACTTTTAAAATATGAACTTGGGGCTAAAAGCTCCTTATTTTAACTCTTAAAAAATAGACTTATAAGGTCTCAGCCCTATTCTATGGATATCTTGCCCTTTGGCTTTCATCCTTCCCCCTTTCTAATAAGAGAAAGCGTTCACCCTCCTCTTTCTAGCCTGATTCAATAAAAGTTTTCAACTATTTTGAAAAATCTGACCAATTGTCTTTAGTATTTTGTTTGTAATTTAAACCCTGATAATGTGATATAAAACACTTGCCAATGAATATCCTAAGACCTTTAGAACTTCATTGGTAGGTAAAAATAAAGGTGGAAGGGGATCCAATTAACTTATCCAAGTGTTCTACACCAATTCATGCATGTTATTTACGGAAGTCCTTCAAGGGAAGAAGTGCTTAACCAAAGATGTATCAGCTGATCATGTACGCTGATGAAAAATGATCACACCAACAGGTACCAAACGCACTCGGGTCGACCTATTTCTGTAATAAAAGAAGAGTAGTACTTGACCAAAACATAAGAACCTCATATAGAGTCCTAGAAATGTGAAAAAAACTCAACTGAAGAAAATGAACAACTCAAGATGATGTCCAAAATGATAGGGTTGATGGCCCAACCAACTTTCCCTCTTATGCATTGATTAACTTCTTTACCGTCTAGAAAAATATCTAGATCTCAGAAAAGTTCGTTCTTCTTGTTTCTTTTAACACAAGTAAAATAGCTCGCGTCTCTGATAGTAGAATTTGTATGCAAGTATTGGTAATCTGTATTAAATTTTCTGAGCTAACTATAGTTTGTAAAACCTCGAGGTGTTAGTAGAGGCAGTATAATTACTTTTCAATACTTCCTTTCTGGTGGAGTTCACTCCTCAATATTCCCCTCATGTGGAACCAGTTCAGCGCACTTTTAGCAACACGCATTTTTTTTAGCACCAAGTCGTCTCCTGGGATTCAAACTCACGACCGGTTGGCTTTCATACCATACTAAGTTTCTTTAGTTAGCCATTCATACCAAAACTTAACTGGTAAAATTGAATATGGTATCAGCAACAACCGGTCGTGAGGTCAAATCCCAAAAGGAACGACTTGGCAATAAAAAAAATTGAGTGTTGCCAAAAATGCGTCGATCGGGTTCGCAGTGGAGAATATTGAAAAGTATTTCTACTTCCTTTACTAACAGCTTGAGGTTTTATTATAAATGATTAGCAAAAAAAAATTAATAATCTTTAATACTCTTGTAGTTTTTGGGGCTCCACCAACATATCCAGTGAAGAAAAGTAAGGATGAAGGAAACGAAAATGAACAACTCACGACTGATGTACTAGAGGAGTTTCATATGCTTTTGCCATACTTGTAGAGAGGATCCAGAGTTCCACGAGAGGCTCCACGGTCATCTGCTGTTAGGGTTGTCAGCCAGACCCTCCATGATGTCACTCATCTTGGCCCTGCTCTCAAAAAGCCTATAAAGTAACGGCTTTTGTTTTTCTTAGAAGGCATAGAGGTTGGGCTTGGACAACATTTTTAAGGTTTGCCAATTCCAGGGCCAGACTTAGACGATACATGGCACAGTCCTCTTATCTTCTGTTTATTTTTCAATTATAAAATGTTAATACAATGTTTATTCTATGTTCAAAATAATCAGAGCTTTTTGTATATAGCCCTTAAGGTTTAGATAACTTGTAAAAATGCCCCATGGTTTCAAATTTATAAATAGGTCCCTGTATTTTCATTTTAATACCTTGCATGTCACCTAGATTAGTAACCTTCAAACGACCATAAACTTTTAGAGTGAAATGCCACTTTTGCCCATCCTTTCATCCCTATATGCATAATCTCAAAAGCTTAAACTTATTTTTCACTCAAGCTTAACATAAACAACTACATGAATTATTGGTAACAAATAACTTTACACAAATCTATTTTTCTCAATGTAAGGCCCATTTCATGATTAAATCCAAATTGACCATAATGACAATCAACACATATACTTATAATAGGTATAATTGATCCAATCCATGCACGACCAACCATTGGATTAATGAAAATTTCAAAATACATGATTAGACTTCATATTCATGAAAGCATTGTTGAGAGAGAGGCCGTTGGGACTTGAGATTAAATAATTTTATTTTCGTAACTAATAACGTACTCATTTTTGTTTAATGGATATAAGAGTGAAGTTGTCATTTTTATAAAAATCCAAAACATACTAACCCGTTCTCCTTAGGTAGACTAATTTTAGGGACATGGCAGGTAGGGGCCTATTTAAATATAATGAAACCACATGGGCCCACTTACAAAATTTTAAAATTCTAGGGGGTATATACAAAAAACTCAAATAATTATAAGGTATAGAATATCTTATAAATTTTTAATATATATATTCATATAATATACCCATTCATATAATATACCCATTAAATGGGTATTATTGTATTAGTCTTAGATGCAGGTTCCATAAGTAATTGGGCCCATAAAAAAGCTCATGGTTAGACTTTTTCAGTCCAGGCCTTGAGTAAGCATGCATTCATGGCTCATTTGCATCTTTCGTTGAAAGATACGATTGGGTAATTTTGGTAGATGCAGTTAAAATTTGTCCACAGTTAGTGTGTGTGTGTGTGTGAATTTGTTCAGATGTGAGAATATATGGGTGTGTGTTTTGTTTGTTGAAAGACTTCGAGACCAAACAATGGGCATATAAAGTGCAGGCTTGAGTCCTAATTTCTATTCAAATTAAGCGGATGGGTGGTTTGCCTTTTATCCATGTGATAGGAAAATGAGATTTGCGTATGTAAATGCAACATACTTTTGTTGGGCCCCATTTCATGATGTGATAGAGCCATTCATAATCTATTATGGATACAATGAGCTCGAAGACTCTTAAAATCTATGAAAAGCCCAAAAGATCCCAACCAATAGACCTAGTTGTTTGTACTTTTGTGGGCACCCAATTCATGATCTGAGCTGTTCAATGTTCTCATATTAATTACGAGCATCAAGATATGTTGCTTCATATATCTTACATTGTCATGGGTTTAGAGAAATTTTGAAACATGTCTAAAGAATCTAAAGCCGTTGGATGTATTCATTTACTCATGTGAGAATGGTGGTTTTGACAATTGTTGCGATTTTTTTCTTTGAATTTGCTGTCATTCTCTTACGTCTGGATGATGAAGTAATATCTTTGATATTTGTTAAATTTTTGTTTGGAGAAATTCTAAACTTTTATATCTTAAGGCACTCTTTTCCGCTTTTTTAATTTTTTCTCTTTGGCTATGTTAGATTACTCTTAAGGAGTAATACCTTTAACTTGGAGACCCAAAAATGGATGACTAGGCATGCATGTGAAACTAAATAGGTGTCAAGACCACTCAACCATGAGTGTGTTGGATGTTGGATTACTAGTAAGGAGTGATACATTTAACTTGAGGACCCCAATAATGGTTGATTGGGCATACATGTGAAACTAATTAAGTGTCAAAACCCCTCAACCATAAGTGTGTGGGACTTGGACCTCAGTAATTTTTTTTTTAATAATCATTTGGGCATTCTACGTACCTCACCACTGATGTACTAGTGAACTGGCATCTAGTACTATCACACTTGTACCTAAAGTAGGTCTTTTGGACCAGCGTAACATATATCCAGTTCTTCTTTAAATCTATTATTCCTACCTTACCTAGACTGAGACCTATAGTCGAATGTAAAAAGTGGAACTAACAAATTTTTTTCAGGGGGCCACTTTGCAAAAAATTGTTTTTAGGGTCCAGATGCAAATATTCTACTGATATTCAAAAACATTTGGGGAAGGCACCCAAGTGTGAATTTACAGAAATACATGCTAATATATATGCTCATTAATTATCATAATAGTAAAATAAAAAAATTGAGTTTGGATCTGAGTCCATCATGGAGCCAGGTTTGGACCACTCCCATTTAAGGATTCAACCCGGAGAGGGCATAAGCCAACTCTAACCTCTCTGAATCATATTGAAAACCTAAACACAATTTGACACTCATCTGACCAATTCTTGCATTAATAATTGAGGGAAAAAACAATTTTATCAATAAATTTGGGTTCAATTAGAAGAGAGAAAGAGCTAGGTACAAAAGATCCAATTCAATGCTAATCATTAAAGATACTATATTGACATAAACATTGTGGAATTGGAAAGAATTATATGATTTACAATAGCTTTAAATGGGTCAAGAAAAAAAAAACTGCAAAACAGAGGTGTGTATTCTAAGCATAAGCTGATTCTTCGATCTTCAAAAATTGTTCACCCTTTCACATTCATCGAGCCATTCGCTGTACACATCTATTGGTTCTGATAGACCTGCAGTGCAAAGAATTGAAAAAAAAACTATTAAACATGATTGATGTATTGAGAAATTCAGAGAAACTTTGGGACTGATCTCCAAACTTACCATGGATAGTGGTGCTGTAACCTTCTTTGCAAGTGTAGCACAAAGCTTCTCCAATCATAAGTTTCCTATCCCTGAACGAACAACAAATCCACAATCACATTCAGTTCCTTAAGATTGACATTACATCCGTAAAAATATATATAAAACATTAATGAATCAGGGGTTACTTACATGTTGCATTCAACAGTGCCCACATGGTTGCAAAAGGGGCAGGTAAAGCATATATCAAGCTTAATTTTCTTCTTTGGAGGTGGTTTTGTCCTTGACTTCCTCTTCCCCATGGAGCTCTAGATCAAACTCTATTTTCTGCCTCTGAAGATCAACAATACACGAAACATTAAACAAATTTCAGTTTCATGCAAACGAACACATTTGAATTTTTAGACTTAAAAACAAACCCAAATGAAAAAAGGAACTAAAGTTGAGCAATCCAATGTCGATAAATGAAGTAAATAAATATTGGATTAAACCGTGTATCAGGCTTTTAAAGCACCTTTTGGATGTGAAGATCAATGGTTAAATAACAAACGATCTTGGTCTGCTTAGGTCAAGATCTCTCAGGGTTTCTAAATTTAAAAAATCCCAAAAGAACAAAAAATGAATTAAGATTGATTCAATCCTATATATGTATGAGGTAAGGAGAACAAATTGATAAATAAGGGATTAAGCCATGTATCATTATATAAAAAAAAATCTGATGGATGTGGAGATCAAAGATTATAATAGGATTCAACTTAGTCTCCACAGCTCAACATCTCACAAGGCTTCTAAATTTAAAAAATTCCAGAAGAAAAGAAATTAAGTTTGAACAATCCAGTGTGTAAGGTGAGAAGGTGAAAGGAATTAATTAATAAAGGGATTAAGCCGTAAGTCAGATCAAGCACCTGATGGATGTAGAGTTCAAATTAAGATTAATAACGAACTTGACTTGGTCTTCTTATGTTTTGTGTATGTGTTTTTGGATATTCAAAGGGATATGTCGGTCTTCCGCTTTATAGGGAATCATCTCATCTTATATTACTGTTAGAAGATTTAAGAAACTTTCAATTTTCTAAAGTCTGCTTAAACAAAGAGATAAGGTAACTCTATCTATTTTCTAAAGGTCTGGCCCACAAGAAATCGGACAGTGGGTGCCCACAATTATTCATTTCTATTTTTAATTTTTTATGCTCACCTGATTTGAAGATATAGCTGTAAATAAAAGAGTGAAAAACAAAGAATGTGAATTCTGATCTCTTATATTCAATTCAATTCAATTGAATTACCCATAATTTTTTGATAGGAACCCTTTTGAGGTTGCTGGAAAAAGACCCCATTACAAGAAACATAAAACAAATGTAAATAAATAGAAGAAAAACCCTGATTCTCTCTATGGAATCAGCTCAGCTATCTTGATTGGCCTTAAATCCTAATCTCTAAAAAACCTAGTCATACAATCCAACCATCAAAAACCCATGCCTATACCCATTTTCTTTAGAGAAGGAAGCAAGATTTCTCCTGTAGCAGATCAATTTTTAAGATCTCTCAAGCACCTGATGGATGTGAAGATCAAGATCTCTCGAGCTTTCTGAATGTAAAAAATTGATCCAAATGAAAAGAAAAGAAATCAAGATTGAACAATCTGATGTATGGGGTGAGAAGATCAAAGAAACTAATAAATGAGGGAGTAAGCCATGTATCATTACGATCAAGCACCTGAGTAGACCAAGAATTCCTCAAAACTCTCCCATTTCCTCCGCCAACTCATGTTTAACAGAAGCTTTGTAAAACACCCAGCGAAGGAAACAAAACAGAAAGAGAGACAGAGAGAAATTCCTTGTTTCTTCGTCTAAGTACCACAGGAATTCATAAGACATTCTTGAAATTGAACATGTCTCTTCAAATTGTAAGGACCGTGAAGAGAGAGAGAGAGAGAGAGAGAGAGAGAGAGAGAGAGAGAGAGAGAGAGAGAGAGAGAGAGAGAGAAAGTACCAGAGCAAAGTAGAAGTGAGCGAGTGAGATGATGGAAGTAGTATGGCTTGGCGATGAAAGATGAACAACGAACTGGTCTTGGTCTTCTTAATTCTGTCAGTATCTTTCAAGGTTTCCTAAAGACGGGAGCAAGTGGACGTTTTGTGTATGTTGGGGCATTCACAGAGGTAGCTTCCTCTTTTATATAGGAAATCATATCATCTTTTCTAACCGTTAGAATATCGAACGAACTTTCTATTTTCTTAAAGTTTGTGTAGATGAACAGTTTTAAGACATCTAATCTAATATGAATATAGGATTAGGAAACTTTCTATTTTAGAAAGTCCTGGCCCACAAGCCCACAACTCATTCACAAATGCCACCGTAGAGATGAAGTCATCAGCAATAAATTGATGTATGCTTTAGTTTGAAAATGGCTTTAGCAGAAGCACAGTGCTCACGTTTGCAGATACCATATTCTTTTGGACACCGGGTATCGGTGCACCACTGCACCTCCTAGTTGGGCCCGCCCAATAGTTTATTTGAATGGACGACAAAATGGAAACAAAAACACCCCCAATCAATAGTTATTGGGTTTGTATTGAACTACTGAATCAATTGTGCACCCATTTTTAATAGTGCAAATTTATTGGCCTTTGACCCAAGAGTTAAAAGTTAGGATGAACATTTTAGCATCGGTCACCGTGCACTAAGTAGGACCCACTAAGTTTGATTCCCCAATCCCATCCTAGGTGGGGGCACCATAATGAGGTGATCGGGGATGGTCATTTGGATTGACACCTGGCCTATTTGATTAAATGAGTTAAGAATAAAGGAGAGATGAATGTCAAATCATGGAAATACTAAAAGGAGGGTATAATCGAGTAAAAAGTATGGATGTGGTAAAGTCCTTATTTGAATAATTTAATTATATATATATTTTGGTAGAAGGATACTATGAGTTTTTTTATTTATTTATATTTTACCATGAGTTAAGTTTAGGTGAGAGGGAGCGTAGGAAAGAGCACTTTTTGTTGTAACGGTTTACTACACTACAAGTTATCATACTTTTCTATAATAAATAAAAACAGGGGTATGTAGAGGCCTAAAAGTGACGTAGTCTCTCTCTCTCTCTCTCTCTCTCTCTCTCTCTCTCTCTCCCTCTCTTCAATTTTCTTGGCTACAGAGGCTGGCTACAGAGGCACATGTGGTGGCCCAAGGGTGATGATGTGTGGCATGGTGCAAGCCACCACGATAAAAAATGCCATGTTTAAAACTTGAATAAGAAAAAGAATAGAAAAAGCAACCATTCCATCATGTGGAAAATATTAACAAAATAAAAAACCAGAGAAAAGGGAGGAAAAGAATTACCTAGAATGGAGAAATCCTTCGCAGAAGAGAGAATTGGCATGAGGAAAAATGCATGGGAGAATGGGCTTTGGCGAGGGTGATCCTTTTTATAAAAAAAAGGAGGGAGAGTCGGGAAAGAATAAGAAATCTAAACAAGAAATACAATTGGATTCGACTTCCAAGGTAGAATTGTAAAAGGAAGTTTACTCTCCAACTTAAACACAAATTTCAACTATTTCTTCCAAATATAAAATTTTAATATTTTCTGATCCCAAGATGGGTCCCAATGGTTTGTGTTTGGTGATGGCCGTGAGATGAATGGGTTCTATTATGTCCCTATTCTAATATAGGGCATTAACTTTACTAAACTGTACTTCAGCTAATTAATCTCCGTTAGAGTTCAAACAAGTCCGAATTAGTGTTAGGATTATGTGTGCGAAGTTTTGTCGGGGTTCGAGTTTATTTGAGCATATTAGGGGGTAGTTTGCAAATTTTGGAAGTTTAGAAGCCCTCATTTTTAGTTTTTCTTTTTGTGAGGATTTGGGCTGATTAGGTAGCTCTCCTAATTTTAAGACTTCTATCCTTCTACCCTGACCTGATTTGGACCCATCGTGATTGTTAGATGTGGACCCAACCAAACCTAAACTTCTTTTTGTAAATACCCAAAACCATTCCCAAATAAAAGCCAATGACCCCAGCCAGTTTCCTTTATTTCTCTCTACTCATTTTCTCTCTCCTTTCTCTCTTTTTCTCTTCCTCCCTTACTCAACTCAACTTGTTGTCGTCGGAAATCAACCAACGCCATCTTCTTCTCCAAGCTCCTCCCTTTCCGAAGACCTTTCTTACAATCCATCTTCTCCGAGCAACCCTAGGCAAGGTGTTTTCTTCCCCAAAGCTACGACTTTGTGATTTTCAAGCTTAGGTGGTATCTAGGGTGTTCATTAGACTCTTCTCCTAGCTTTTGTAAGGTTGTTTTGCTTTGGCTTTGGTTTTGTGAATGAATGAGGCTTCAGTGGGTCTTTGTGATGCTAGGGCATCCCTTATTCATCTCTTTTCTTCTAAGGCAAGTGGATTACCCTCGTTCATTAATGATGCGCTTTCCTTCTTATTGATACCAGCATGTTTGGTTTACATTAATGTGGTTGTGCCTGTTATTAATGAAAATGGATTAAATGCTAGATATTAGGTTTGATTTGAATGAATGTTGAATGGAGTGGATTTACGGTGGTTTTATATGATGAATGGAGAGGGCCTAGCCTTATTTTAATGCAAGTGAAAAGGGTTTGGATATAAGGGAATGGATTCCCAAAAATAAGTAGCAACAGGGGCTCCTCATTTTGCTAAACATAGGCCCAATCAATTGGAACTGTGTTCTGTTTGGGCAGGAATGGGACTTGACCGATTGATCGGGTTTGAGTTTTGCCTAGGGGTGATTTTAGGCCCATGGACCCATGGTGGGGGATGTTTTGGGTTCTATGCAACCCATAATTTCTTCATATGTGTATTTTAACCCTGTTTCAATTGTGGGACTCCACTTGACTCGCTTCCCGATAAACCCACCTTTAACTACTATGTAAGGGATGTTTTTTGGCAAATGTACTCTTACGAAGTGTACGGTGTATAATCTACCTTGCACTCGGTTGATGTGGGGCTTAGGTCTATGCATCATGGTTAATTATACTGAATATCCTAGCCTTAACTCGCCCACGTTCGAGTAAAGATGTCGGGTGTGTGAATTGCCTTTGGAAAGTGAGAGTTAGTTTGTAAATACTCCTTGGCCTTCAAGTGGATTTTTGGAAGATGTAGTTACAGTTTTTCTATGTTGAGAGAGAGAGAGAGGGAGAGTGTACGTGTGTGTGTGTGCTTGGGAATTTGATCGGATGTGTGTGTATATGGGTGTGTGTTGTGTTTTTTGAAAGACATCGAGACCAAAAAATTGGCATATAAAGCACATGCTTGAGTCTTAATTTCTATCCAAATGAAGCTTATGGGTGGTTTGCCTTTTTATACATGTGATACAAAATGAGATTTATTAAGTACGTATGTAAATGCTGCATACTTTTGTTGCCCCCCAATTCATGATGTGATTAGCCATTCATCTTCTATTATTGATCCAATAAGTTCTAAGACTATCAAAATCTATTGAGAGCCCAAAAGATTCCAAGTAATAGATCTAATTGTTTGCACTTTTGTGGACACCCAATTCATGATTTGAGGTGTTCAGTGTTCTCGTATTAATGACGACCATTAAGACAATTTGCTTCATATATCTTACATTTTCATGGGTTTGGAGAAATTGTTTAAAAAATATCTAAAAATTCTAAAACTGTTGAATGTACTCGTTTACTCATGTGAGAATGGTGGATTTGACAATCATTGTAGTTTTTTATATTAATTTATTATTATTATTTTGTAATCGGAATTCAAATTCACCTGTCATTTTCTTACATCTAGCAGATGGAGGAAAATATTTCGATATTTTTTGAATTTTGTTTGGAGAAATTCTGAACTTTTATATCCTAAGTCATTTCCTCCTCTTTTTTTTTTCTTTGGCTATGTTGGACTACTAGTCATAAGTGATACCTTTAACTTGATGAACCAATAACGGATGATTGGGCATGCATGTGAAACTAATTAGGTGTCAAAACCACTCAACCACGAGTGTATTGAACTTGGACCTAAGTGCATCTCCAAAAGTCATACCAAATATGATGTGGCATCTCCACCTAAGCAAAGAAGACATGAACCTCTCCAAGAGAAATGTCAAATGTGACATGGCATTTGGCATTTAGGTTTAGGACGTCAAATTTGGTATACAATAAAGTCACATGTCAATTTTAATTTTGAGTAATTTATTATATGACCCCACTTGAATGCAAAGATTTTGTAAAATTTCTTTTGGTTTGGGTCCTTGCTCGAGAATATAAATTTATGATAAAGTAAGAATTTGACATTTTTGTAGGAGTTCCCAGTTTTCAAGCATGCTAAATCCCAAACCTTCAAATTGCCGCATAAAAATGTCAAACGAAATTTGGCATTTCAAAAATGACATCTATGCTCTAAGGGAATTCTTTTTTTTTTTTTTTTTGGTTTTTTCATTTGGGCATTCTAGGTGTCTCACGACTGATTATTGGACTGGCATTCAATACAATCACATTTGTTACCTAAAATAGGTCTTTTGGGCCCTGGCAACATGCATCTAGTTCAGATTTAAATGTAATATTACTACATTACCTAGACTGAGACGTACTGTCAAATGTACAAGGTGGAACCATGAATTTTTTCGTGGGGCCACTCCGCAAAAAATAGTTTAAGGGTCCATATGCAAATATTCTACCAATCTTCCAAAACATGTGGGGAAGCCACCTAAGTGTGAATTTACACAAATATATAATAATATATGTGCTCGTTAAATACCATAATAGTAAAATAAACAGGTTG
This sequence comes from Sextonia rubra, assembly GCA_037013555.1. Classification (NCBI taxonomy): domain Eukaryota; kingdom Viridiplantae; phylum Streptophyta; class Magnoliopsida; order Laurales; family Lauraceae; genus Sextonia; species Sextonia rubra. The sequence continues at coordinate 19,376,160 of JASUAD010000011.1, forward strand.
AGTTTGGATCTGAGTCCATGGTGGAGCCAGATTTAGACCCGTCCCAATTAAGGCAGAGAAGAATTAAGCCAACTCTAACTCCACGGAATGATATAAAAACCCAAATACAATTTGACACGTATTTGACCATAACTTGCAATAATTGGGGGAAAAAAACCATTTATCAATAAAGTTGGGTTGAATTAATTAAAAGAGAGAGAGAGAGAGAGAGCTAGCTACAAAAGATGCAATTCAATGGTAATTGTTAAAGACGCTACATTTACATAAAGTTGGTGGAACTGGGAAGATTTGTTTGATTTACAATAGCTTTACATGGGTCAACAAAAAAGTTGCAAAAAGAGGTTTAATCTAATCATAAGCGGAATCTTCAATCTTCAAAATTGTTCGCCCTTTCACATTCATCTAACCATCCGCTGTACACATCTATTGGTTCTGATAGACCTGCAGTGCAAAGAAATGAAAAGGAAATCAGATAACATGATTCCAAGCTAAAGAGAACCTGTTATTAGTGAATCTGATGACATTATTAACATTATGATACAAGGCCCCATAAATTGAAGCTGTAAAGGGGTTAGGTATCGGGGGCGCTACAAAATCCAAACAAAAGATCTATACTTGGAACCACCCGCATGAATTTTGGGGCCTGGTTATGTCCATGACACATATGACATTGATGCAGAGAGAAATTCAAAGAAACTTTGGGGTTCATCTCCGTACTTACCGTGGATAGTGGTGCTGTAACCCTCTTTGCAAATATAGCAAAAAGCTTCTCAATCATTAGTTTTCTATCCTTGAACGGAGAACAAATTGACATTACAATAGATAACATTAACAAATCGAGAAGGATTACTTACATGTCGCATTCAACAGTGCCTGTATGGCTGCAGAAAGGGGCAGGTAAAGCATATATCAAGCTTAATTTTCTTCTTCAGGGTGGTTTTGTCCTCGACTTTCTCTTCGCCATTGAGCTCTATATGAAACTCTATTTGCTACTTTTGAGATCAACAATACATAATGAAAGACCGAACAGATTTTAGTTTCTTGCATGCAAAGGATGCAATCACTGTGAAAAATGTGGGGACATATATAGCAGAAAAGACAATCAATCACGAATCACAAATCACGGACTGTACTAAAATGGTATGCGGCACTTACATATTAAAAACAGAAGTATGCAGAAATTCTTAAGACATTCTTCTTTAACAGAGGCTTTGTAAAGCCCAGAACAAAGGAAACAAAACAAAACGGAGAGTGAGAAGAGAGAGAGAGAGAGAGATTCCTTGTTGCTTTGTGTAAACCACGGAAACAAAGAGGAATTCGTAAGACATTCTTCAAATTGAACATGTTTCTTGAAATTGGAAGCATGAGAAGATAGTGGAAAAAGAAGAAGAAAAAACCCTAGAAACAGAATTGTACGAAACATGAAGAAAGAGAGAGAGAGAGAAAGTACCGGAGCAAAGTGGAAGAGAGCGAGCTCAGATGACGGAAGTAAAATGGCTTGGAGATGAAAGATGAACAACGAACTAGTCTTGGCCTTCTTAATTATGTCAATATCTTTCAAGGTTTCCGATAGATGGGAGCAACTGGCCGTTTTGTGGATGTTGGTGCATTCAAAGAGGTAGCTTCCGTTTTTATAGGAAATCAAATCATCTTTTTTTTACCTTTAGAATATCTGACGAAATTTCTATTTTCTTAGAGTTTGTGTAGATGAAGAGATTTAAGACATCTAATCTAATAAGAATATATGATTAGGAAACTTTCTATTTTAGAAAGTCCGGGCCCACAAGCCCACATCTCATCTATAAATGTCACCGTAGAAATGGAGTCATTAGCAATTAATCCGTGCATGCTGTAGTTCCCCCCAACCCAACCGATAGCTACTGGTTTCTTTCCATCCAAATGGACTGACCCATTGGGTCAACTGTGTGAAAATTTGTGGGCCTTTGATCTAAGAGTTAGAAGTTGGGACGATCGTTTCAGCATCTTCACCATGCACTAGTAGGATGCACAGAGATTCTTTGATCCCCCTATTCCATCTTATGTGGGGCCCGATAATGAGGTGATAGGGTATGGTCACTTGGATCGACACCTAGCCTGTTTGTTTAAATGGGTGGAGAGTAAAGGAAAGATGAATGTCAAATCATGGAAATATTTAAGTGGGCAGGTAAAGTAACAGTGTAGATGTGGTAAAATCTTCATTTGAATAATATGATTATTTTTTGGGATTTTTATGAATAAGTTTATCCTAAATATGGATTATACGATTTGATTATGAAAAACAAAGATATAATGAATTAGGGTCCAGTATATATATTTTTTTGGACAAATCTACCCTTAAAAAGAATGATAATGATATTGTTAACCGAAAATTATATAATTGCAGGAAAAAAATATAGCTGAGTCAAATTCTAATATCCTTTCCTGTGTTTATTTATCTCAATATAAAGATATTATCAATAAGATGTTGGAAATCAAAATAACCAAAATTTGGCGAGAATCTTTAAAGAATGGTAACGAAATTGTTGCTATTCTTTATGAGGGCAAATTTGTAAAAAAAATGTACCACACCCTAATTCGTTATATATGTGTTTTTCATAATCCAATCATCCAATTCATATCTAGAATGAATTTACTCCTAAAATTCCCTTATTTTTTTTGGTAGAAGGATATTATGAGTTCTTTTATTTCTTTCCTTCCTTTTTTTCTTTTTTTTTTACCATGAGTTAAGTTTAGGTGAGAGGTGATCGCGCTTAAAATAGCGTGGAAATGTGTAATGGATTCAATGTCCAACATTCACGCACTTTAAGCGTTAAGAAGAATGAGAATTAACTACAGTTCATTATTAATTTTCCTTTGTTCACATGGGTTCTAATGCCCTGACCGCGCGGATGCAGGTTGTTTACATTAGTTTGCAAAGTTTACAACCCCCTCCCTCAAGTCTTAGATGTGATCTCAATTTTGAAACTACAAGAAAATATACACAAAGTGGGAAAAAATGCAAAAAAAAGAAAGAAAAATGGGGGCGACTGTGACCCACGGTCACTCCCACAGGCCAGTGACCGTGACCCTTGCCAGTGACCGTGAGTCACGGTCACTGGCAGAAAGTGACTTTACAGTCACCGTTTTGCCTCCGTTTGCGTGTTGTTCGTGTTGGTCCTTCTTTCCAACTCTTTTCAAGTGTTGGGACTCCACTTTATAACTCTTGGGGTGTTGAACAACCATCGAGAAGATCAAATTCAACCATGGAATCGATTAAAAACTTTGTAATTCATCATTCATGTTTACGGACTGTCTTTTGTTCAAGTCCGAAGAGGATATCATATGAAGCCAAAGTTGTATTATTCTGAACCTATAGCTTTCAAGGAACCAAATGAGGCCCAAAGAGGCTTGTTCACAACCTTTGTAATGGCCAAGAAACCCTCCGAATGAGAAAAACAAAGGTGACATTGTCATCCTTCAAATAGTCATCAATGTATGAACATGGTTTGTTATTTAGCCATCCCCATCTTCTTCTCCTCTTCTGAACCTTCCTGCCCACCTTGGTAACTGAGAAAAGAAGAGGAAAAGGTCGTGGAATGCTGCTGTGTGCCTTGCTTCAATGCCTTTGGATGCTTTTTGTTCTTGAAATTCTTTCTGTTCTCCTATCTCTTTTTCAAACATTATCTCTTTTGTAGAGCACCCCAGGTGTGTTTTGACATTCCAGGGAGTTTAGGGGAGTTGTGGGCAGTTACACTTCAGAGAGGAGTAGAGAAGAACCATCCAAAACCGTAGGAAGTGTCCTTTGGAGGTCCGTGACCGCAGCCACGGTCACGGATAAGGTCCAATTTCAGGCTTTTGCATTTGTGACTCGTTTTGGCCTGTTTGGAGTCCGAACGACGTCCAATCGCTACGAAACTTGGAGGGATGCCTCTTGACACTATTTTGAGAGTGCCATACAAGTTTTAACCTGTTTTGACCTTTTAAAATTGGTCAACTCTCTAGTTGACTTTTCAAGAAAGTGGGCCCTTGTTTCAATTGTTTGAGGTCCAAATGACCTCGGTTTGGTTTGAAACTTGGAGGGACTGATGTTAGGAACATCTTAGAGCATTCCCCAAAATTTCATCAGCTTTGGATTTGGGGAAGTAGGATTTCAAACAACGACCCATTTATTGCCTGTGTTAAGTCACTATTTACCCCATACTGTAGCTAGTCGGCGTGTTTTTCTACACGAACAATGTCCAGTTGACCTGAAACTTTGGGAAAGCAACTTTGAACATATTCTAAGTATTTATTCTAAATTTTTTCAGCTCTAACCCCTTGGAAGTAGGATTTTGGCTAGTGACCTCCATGGCACGGGGGTCACTGTCCTCTACGCTGACATAAAATGAAAGTCAGACCAAACAGAGTCTTTTTAAAATTAGAATTTGTAAATTATCTTCTGAGCATAATTGAAGCTTCGCGCTCAAATTTCATCAATTTTGGACGTCGGGAAGCAGGACTTTGGTCAGTGATCCCATGGCTTGGGGGGTACTGACCCCAAGTTGACATGCTTATAGCTTTTAGGTCAAATGATGTCTGTTTATCTTGAAATTTTGTAGGGCCTCTCTTGGGCATAATTTGATCTTCCTTGGAGAGTTTCAACTGGTTTGATCTTCGTGAGGTGTCACTTTGTATTGAGACCCACAGAGCACAGTATATAACCATCTAGACCGAGTTTAGATCCGACTGATGTTCAAATGCTCTGAATCCTTGAAGGATAGTCTTCAAATGTACTTGAAAGGGTTTTGTTGAATAAGAGATTGCTTCGACATGTGGAAGCGCCAAGTCCCACAATGATTCCCAAGAAGCTAGCAAACAGCCTCCGAAGCCTGACTTGAACTGAGATGAGGTCCCATTGCTTTGAAAACTTTGGAATTTTATAATCCAAAGCTTGTAGTGTCTTCGCTGCATTATTTGAAATTTTTTATGGGTCAACAAGAGGGAGCATAGGAAAGTGCACTTTTTGTTGTAAAGGTTTACTACACCACAATTTATCATACTTTTCTATAATATATAAAAAGGGGGCATGTGGAGGCCTAAGAGCGACGTGCTCTCTCTCTCTGTCTCTCTCTCTCTCTCTCTTCAATTTTCTAAAATGAAAAAAGAGTCATGTGGAGGCCTAAAAGGTAAGTAGTGTCACATCATAGTTTTACCCTTTCACGTCACTTTTTTTTTTGGTCCAAACAAAAATTGATCTTTATCACAAATATGTAGGTTTCCACAAATAATATTTTTTATACTACTTATTTAAACAACTAAAGGCCTTTTTATCTTATTTCCAAAACTACTATAAGACTCTATTGGCAATAGAGTCTTCATTGAAGACACCATTGGGAACGGAGTCTTCATCGAAGACTCCATTGCCAAGGGAGTCTTCATGCCTGAATTTTGTAAAATAAATAAATAAACAAAATTAAAGAGCAGCATTTAAATAAAAAAATGAAAACTTGATTATGTGTTAATATGAAACAGGAATATGTTCCATGTGTTAGTGTAAATTAGGAACATGCATGAATACAAGAGCTTGTATTAGTGTGAAACAGGAATATGAAAATATGACCATGTGTTAGTGTGAAATAAGACAATAAAAATATGAACAAGTGTTCGTGTGAAACAGGAATATGTGATATATAAACAGGAACATGTTTCATGTATTTTTGTGAAACTTGAACGTCAATTTGATGTGGCACAGAACATGAACATGTTTGAAAATGATGAAACAAATTACAAGATTAAAAAAAGAAAGATGCAGTTGTGGGGTGTAAAAAAAAAGGTTGCCTGCAAGAAAAGTTGTCGGAAAAGTTGCTGGTCATCGGAAGTCTGCTAGAAAAGTTGCCGAAAATCATTCAGAAAAGTCGCCAGTCGCTAGTGGTTGCCAACTGGCCGCCAGCAATTGTTGACAGCTGGTCGTTGCCATGCTAGCTGGACACAATTGTGGTTTTTTAGTGTTTTAGTGGCAAAAATGTCTTGTTAAAGCTCTAACTTCTTTTGAGCCGGACTTAAAGCTAAGTGACTTTTAAAATATGAACTTGGGGCTAAAAGTTCCTTATTTTAACTCTTAAAAAATAGACCTATAAGGTCTCAGCCCTATTCTATGGATATCTTAACCTTTGGAATTCATCCTTCCTCCTTTCTAATAAGAGAAAGCGTTCACCCTCCTCTTTCTAGCTTGATTCGATAAAAGTTTTCAACTATTTTGAAAAATCTAACCAATTATCTTTAGTATTTTGTTTGTAATTTTAACCCTGATAATGTGATATAAAACACTTGCCAATGCATATCCTAAGACCTTTAGAATTTCATTGGTAGGTAAATAAAGATGGAAGGGGATCCAATTAACTTATCCAAGTGTTCTACACCAATTCATGCATGTTATTTACGGAAGTCCTTCAAGGGAAGAAGTGCCTAACTAAAGATGTATCAACTGATCATGTACGCTGATGAAAAATGACCACACCAACAGGTACCAAACGCACTCGGGTCGACCTATTTCTGTAATAAAAGAAGAGTAGTACTTGACCAAAACATAAGAACCTCATAAAGAGTCCTAGAAATATGAAAAAGACTCAACTGAAGAAAATGAACAACTCAATATGATGTCCAAAATGATAGGGTTGATGGCCCAACCAACTTTCCCTCTTATGCATTGATTAACTTCTTTAGCGTCTAGAAAAATATCTAGATCTCAGAAAAGTCTGTTCTTCTTGTTTCTTTTAACATAAGTAAAATAGCTCGCATCTCTGATTGTAGAATTTGTATGCAAGTATTGGTAATCTGTATTAAATTTTCTGAGCTAACTATAGTTAGTAAAACCTCAAGGTGTTAGTAGAGGCAGTATAATTACTTTTCAATACTTCCTTTCTGGTGGAGTTCACTCCTCAATACTTCCCCCCATGTGGAACCAGTTCAGCGCACTTTTAGCAACACGCATTTTTTTTAGCACCAAGTCGTCTCCTGGGATTCAAACTCACGACCGGTTGGCTTTAATACCATATTAAGTTTTTTTAGTTAAACATTCATACCAAAACTTAACTGGTAAAATTTAATATGGTATCAGCAACAACCGGTCGTGAGGTCAAATCCCAAAAGGAACGACTTGGCAATAAAAAAAATTGAGTGTTGCCAAAAATGCGTCGATCGGGTTTGCGGTGGAGAATATTGAAAAGTATTTCTACTTCCTTTACTAACAGGTTGAGGTTTTGTTATAAATGATTAGCAAAAAAATTAATAATCTTTAATACTCTGGTAGCTTTTGGGGCTCCACCATCATATCCAGTGAAGAAAAGTAAGGATGAAGAAAACGAAAATGAACAACTCACGACTAATGTACTAGAGGAGTTTCATATGCTTCTGCCATACTTGTAGAGAGGATCCAGAGCTCCACGAGAGGCTCCATGGTCATCTGCAGTTAGGGTTGTCAACCATACCCTCCAGGATGTCATTCATCCTGGCCCTGCTCTCAAAAAGCCTATAAAGTAAGGGCTTTTGTTTTTCTTAGAAGGCACAGAGGTTGGGCTTGGACAACATTTTTAAAGGTTTGCCAATTCCAGGGCCAGACTTAGACGATACATGGCACAGTCCTCTTATCTCCTGTTTATTTTTCAAATATAAAATGTTAATACAATGTCTATTCTATGTTCAAAATAATCAGAGCTTTTTGTATATAGCCCTTAAGGTTTATATAATTTGTAAAAATGCCCCATGGTTTCAAATTTATAAATAGGTCCCGGTATTTTCATTTTAATACCTTGCATGTCAACTAAATTAGTAACCTTCAAACGACCATAAACTTTTAGAGTGAAATGACACTTTTGCCCATCCTTTCATCCCTATATGCATAATTTCAAATGCTTAAACTTATTTTTCGTTAAAGTTTAACAAAAACAACTACATGAATTATTGGCAACAAATAACTTTACACAAATCTATTTTCCTCAATGTAAGGCCCATTGCATCATTAGATCCAAATTGACCATAATGACAATCAACACATATACTTATAATAGGTATAATTGATCCAATCCATGCACAACCAACCACTGGATTAATGAAAATTTCAAAATACATGATTAGATTTCATATTCATGAATGCATTATTGAGAGAGAGGCCGTTGGGACTTGCGATTAAATAATTTTATTTTCGTAACTAATAACGTACTCATTTTTGTTTAATGGATATAAGGGTGAAGTTGTCATTTTTATAAAAATCCAAAACATACTAACCCGTTCTCCTTAGATAGACTAATTTAGGGACATGGCAGGTAGGGTCCTATTTAAATATAATGAAACCACATGGGCCCACTTACAAAATTTTAAAATTCTAGGGGGTATATAAAAAAAACTCAAATAATTATAAGGTAGAATATCTTATAATTTTTAATATATATTCATGTAATATACCCATTAAATGGGTATTATTGTATTAGTCTTAGATGCAGGTTCCATAAGTAATTGGGCCCATAAAAAAGCTCATGGTTAGACTTTTTCAGCCCAGGCCTTGAGTAAGCATGCGTTCATGGCTCATTTGCATCTTTCATTGAAAGATATGATTGGGTAATTTTGGTAGATGCAGTTAAAATTTGTCCACAGTGAATGTGTGTGTGTGTGTTTGTGTGTGAATTTGTTCAGATGTGAGAATATGTGGGTGTGTGTTTTGTTTGTTGAAAGACTTTGAGACCAAACAATGGGCATATAAGTGCAGGCTTGAGTCCTAATTTCTATTCAAATTAAGCAGGTGGGTGGTTTGCCTTTTATCCATGTGATAGGAAAATGAGATTTGCGTATGTAAATGCAACATACTTTTGTTGGGCCCCATTTCATGATGTGATAGAGCCATTCATATTCTATTATGGATACAATAAGCTCGATGACTCTTAAAATCTATGAAAAGCCCAAAAGATCCCAACCAATAGACCTAGTTGTTTGTACTTTTGTGGGCACCCAATTCATGATCTGAGTTGTTCAATGTTCTCATATTAATTACGAGCATCAAGAAATTTTGCTTCATATATCTTACATTGTCATGGGTTTAGAGAAATTTTGAAACATGTCTAAAGAATCTAAAGCCGTTGGATGTATTCATTTACTCATGTGAGAATGGTGGTTTTGACAATTGTTGCGATTTTTTTCTTTGAATTTGCTGTCATTCTGTTACGTCTGGATGATGAAGTAATATATTTTGATATTTGTTAAATTTTTGTTTGGAGAAATTCTAAACTTTTATATCTTAAGGCACTCTTTTCCGCTTTTTTAATTTTTTTCTCTTTGGCTATGTTAGATTACTCTTAAGGAGCAATACCTTTAACTTGAAAACCCAAAAATGGATGACTGGGCATGCATGTGAAACTAAATAGGTGTCAAGATCACTCAACCATGAGTGTGTTGGATGTTGGATTACTAGTAAGGAGTGATACATTTAACTTGAGGACCTAATAATGGTTGATTGGGCATACATGTGAAACTAATTAAGTGTCAAAACCCTCAACCATAAGTGTGTGGGACTTGGACCTCAGTACTTTTTTTTTTAATAATCATTTGGGCATTCTACGTACCTCATCACTGATGTACTAGTGGACTGGCATCTAGTACTATCACACTTGTACCTAAAGTAGGTCTTTTGGACCAGGGTAACATGTATCCAGTTCTTCTTTAAATCATTATTCCTGCCTTACCTAGACTCAGCCCTATAGTCGAATGTAAAAAGTGGAACTAACAAATTTTTTTCAGAGGGCCACTTTGCAAAAAATTGTTTTTAGGGTCCAGATGCAAATATTCTACTGATATTCAAAAACATTTGGGGAAGGCACCCAAGTGTGAATTTACAGAAATGCATGCTAATATATATGCTCATTAATTATCATAAGAGTAAAATAAAAAAATTGAGTTTGGATCTGAGTCCATAGTGGAGCCAGGTTTGGACCACTCCAATTTAAGGATTCAACCCGGAGAGGGCACAAGCCAACTCTAACCCGTCTGAATCATGTTGAAAACCTAAACACTATTTGACACTCATCTGACCAATTCTTGCAATAATAATTGAGGGAAAAAACAATTTTATCAATAAATTTGGGTTAAATTAGAAGAGAGAGAGAGCTAGGTACAAAAGATGCAATTCAATGCTAATCATTAAAGATACTTTATTGACATAAACTCTGTGGAACTGGAAAGATTTATATGATTTACAATAGCTTTACATGGGTCAAGAAAAAAAACTGCGAAAAGAGGTGTGTATTCTAAGCATAAGCGGATTCTTCAATCTTCAAAAGTTGTTCACCCTTTCACATTCATCGAGCCATTCGCTCTACACATCTATTGGTTCTGATAGACCTGTAGTGCAAAGAATTGAAAAAGAAACTATTAAACATGATTGATGTTTTGAGAAATTCAGAGAAACTTTGGGATTGATCTCCAAACTTACCATGGATAGTGGTGCTGTAACCCTCTTTGCAAGTGTAGCACAAAGCTTCTCCAATCATAAGTTTCCTATCCCTGAACGAACAACAGATCCACAATCACATTCAGTTCCTTAAGATTGACATTACATCCATAAAAATATATATGAAACATTAATGAATCAAGGGTTACTTACATGTTGCATTCAACAGTGCCCGCATGGTGGCAGAAGGGGCAGGTAAAGCATATATCAAGCTTAATTTTCTTCTTTGGAGGTGGTTTTGTCCTTGACTTCCTCTTCCCCATGGAGCTCCAGATCAAACTCTATTTTCTACCTCTGAAGATCAACAATACACGAAAAATTAAACAAATTCCAGTTTCATGCAAACGAACACATTTGAATTTCTAGACTTAAAAACAAACCCAAATGAAAAAAGGAACTAAAGTTGAGCAATCCAATGTAGATAAATGGTTTACTACACTACAATTTATCATACTTTTCTATAAAAAATAAAAACAGCGGTATGTAGAGGCCTAAAAGTGACGTGGTCTCTCTCTCTCTCTCTCTCCCTCTCTTCAATTTTCTTGGCTACAGAGGCTGGCTATAGAGGCACATGTGGTGGCCCAAGGGTGATGACATGTGGCATGGTGCAAGCCACTACGATAAAAAATGCCATGTTTAAAACTTGAATAAGAAAAAGAATAGAAAAAGCAACCATTCCATCATGTGGAAAATATTAACAAAATAAAAAACCAGAGAAAAGGGAGGAAAAGAATTACCTAGAATGGAGAAATCCTTCGCAGAAGAGAGAATTGGCATGAGGAAAAATGCATGGGAGAATGGGCTTTGGCGAGGGTGATCCTTTTTATAAAAAAAAGGAGGGAGAGTCGGGAAAGAATAAGAAATCTAAACAAGAAATACAATTGGATTCGACTTCCAAGGTAGAATTGTAAAAGGAAGTTTACTCTCCAACTTAAACACAAATTTCAACTATTTCTTCCAAATATAAAATTTTAATATTTTCTGATCCCAAGATGGGTCCCAATGGTTTGTGTTTGGTGATGGCCGTGAGATGAATGGGTTCTATTATGTCCCGTATTCTAATATAGGGCATTAACTTTATTAAACTGTACTTCAGCTAATTAATCTCCGTTAGAGTTCAAACAAGTCCGAATTAGTGTTAAGATCATGTGTGTGAAGTTTTGTCGGGGTTCGAGTTTATTTGAGCATATTAGGGGGTAGTTTGCAAATTTTGGAAGTTTAGAAGCCCTCAGTTTTAGTTTTTCTTTTTGTGAGGATTTAGGCTGATTAGGTAGCTTTCCTAATTTTAAGACTTCTATCCTTCTACCCTGACCTGATTTGGACCCATCGTGATTGTTAGATGTGGACCCAACCAAACCTAAACTTCTTTTTGTAAATACCCAAAACCATTCCCAAATAAAAGCCAATGACCCCAGCACATTTCCTTTATTTCTCTCTTCTCATTTTCTCTCTCCTTTCTCTCATTTTCTCTTCCTCCCTCACTCACCTCACCTCGCTGTCACCAGAAATCAGCCAACGCCATCTTCTTCGCCAAGCTCCTCCCTTTCCTAAGACCTTTCTTACAATCCATCTCCTTCTCCGAGCAACCCTAGGCAAGGTGTTTTCTTCCCCAAAGCTACGACTTTGTGATTTTTGAGCTTAGGTGGTATCTAGGGTGTCCATTAGACTCTTCTTCTAGCTTTTGTAAGGTTGTTTTGCTTTGGCTTTGGTTTTGTGAAAGAATGAGGCTTCAGTGGGTCCTTGTGATTCTAGGGCATCCCTTATTCATCTCTTTTCATCTAAGGCAAGTGGATTACCCTAGTTCATTAATGATGCGCTTTCCTTCTTATTGATACCAGCGTGTTTGGTTTACATTAATGTGGTTGTGCCCGTTATTAATGAAAATGGATTAAATGCTAGATATTAGGTTTGATTTGAATGAATGTTGAATGGAGTGGATTTATGGTGGTTTTATATGATGAATGGAGAGGGCCTAGCCTTATTTTAATGCAAGTGAAAAGGGTTTGGATATAAGGGAATGGATTCCCAAAAATAAGTAGCAACTGGGGCTCCTCATTTTGCTAAACATAGGCCCAATCGATCGGAACTGTGTTCTATTTGGGCAGGAATGGGACTTGACCGATTGATCGGGTTTGAGTTTTGCCTAGGGGTGATTTTAGGCCCATGGGCCCATGGTGGGGGATGTTTTGGGTTCTATGCAAGCCATAATTTCTTCATATGTGTATTTTAACCCTGTTTCAATTGTGGGACTCCACTTGACTCGCTTCCCGATAAACCCACCTTTAACTACTATGTAAGGGATGTTTTTTGGCAAACGTACTCTTACGAAGTGTTCGGTGTACAATCTATCTAGCACTCGGTTGATGTGGGGCTTAGGTCTATGCATCATGGTTAATTATACTGAATATCCTAGCCTTAACTCGCCAGCGTTCGAGTAAAGATGTCGGGTGTGTGAATTGCCTTTGGAAAGTGAGAGTTAGTTTGTGAATACTCCTTGGCCTTCAAGTGGATTTTTGGAAGATGTAGTTACAATTTTTCTATGTTGAGAGAGAGAGAGGGAGAGTGTACGCGTGTGTGTGCGCTTGGGAATTTGATCGGATGTGTGTGTATATGGGTGTGTGTTGTATTTTTTGAAAGACATCGAGACCAAAAAATTGGCATATAAAGCACATGCTTGAGTCTTAATTTCTATCCAAATGAAGCTTATGGGTGGTTTGCCTTTTTATACATGTGATACAAAATGAGATTTATTAAGTACGTATGTAAATGCTACATACTTTTGTTGCCCCCCAATTCATGATGTGATTAGCCATTCATTTTCTATTATTGATCCAATAAGCTCTAAGACTATCAAAATCTATTGAGAGCCCAAAAGATTCCAACTAATAGATCTAATTGTTTGCACTTTTGTGGACACGTAATTCATGATTTGAGGTGTACAGTGTTCTCGTATTAATGACAACCATTAAGACAATTTGCTTCATATATCTTACATTTTCATGGGTTTGGAGAAATTGTTTAAAAAATATCTAAAAATTCTAAAACTATTGAATGTACTCGTTTACTCATGTGAGAATGGTGGATTTGACAATCATTGTGGTTTTTTATATTAATTTATTATTATTTTTTTGTATTCGGAATTCAAATTCACCTGTCATTTTCTTACATCTAGCAGATGAAGGAAAATATTTCGATATTTGTTGAATTTTGTTAGGAGAAATTCTGAACTTTTATATCCTAAGTCATTTCCTCCTCTTTTTTTTTTTTTCTTCGGCTATGTTGGACTACTAGTCAGAAGTGATACCTTTAACTTGATGACCCAATAACGGATGATTGGGCATGCATGTGAAACTAATTAGGTGTCAAAACCACTCAACCACGAGTGTATTGAACTTGGACCTAAGTGCATCTCCAAAAGTCATACCAAATATGATGTGGCATCTCCACTTAAGCAAAGAAGACATGAACCTCTCCAAGAGAAATGTCAAATGTGACATGGCATTTGGCAATTAGGTTTAGGACGTCAAATTTGGTATACAATAAAGTCACATGTCAATTTCAATTTTGAGTTATTTATTATATGACCCCACATGAATGCAAAGATTTTGTAAAATTTCTTTTGATTTGGGTCCTTACTCGAGAATATAAATTTATGATAAAGTAAGAATTTGACATATTTGTAGGAGTTCCCAGTTTTCAAGCATGCTAAATCCCAAACCTTCAAATTGCTGCATAAAAATGTCAAATGAAATTTGGCATTTCAAAAATGACATCTATGCTCTAAGGCAATTCTTTTTTTTTTTTTTTTTGGCTTTTTCATTTGGGCATTCTCGGTGTCTCACTACTGATTATTGGACTGGCATTCAATACAATCACATTTGTTACCTAAAATTGGTCTTTTGGGCCCTGGCAACATGCATCTAGTTCAGATTTAAATGTAATATTACTACATTACCTAGACTGAGACGTACAGTCAAATGTACAAGGTGGAACCATGAATTTTCTCACGGGGCCACTCTGCAAAAAATAGTTTAAGGGTCCATATGCAAATATTCTACCAATCTTCCAAAACATGTGGGGAAGCCACCTAAGTGTGAATTTACACAAATATATAATAATATATGTGCTCGTTAAATACCATAATAGTAAAATAAACAGGTTGAGTTTGGATTTGAGTCCATGGTGGAGCCAGATTTAGACCCGTCCCATTTAAGGCAGAGAAGAATTAAGCCAACTCTAACTCCTCGGAATGATATAAAAACCCAAACACAATTTGACACGTATTTGACCATAACTTGCAATAATTGGGGGAAAAAAACCATTTATCAATAAAGTTGGGTTGAATTAATTAGAAGAGAGAGAGAGAGAGCTAGCTACAAAAGATGCAATTCAATGGTAATTGTTAAAGACGCTACATTTACATAAAGTTGGTGGAACTGGAAAGATTTGTTTGATTTACAATAGCTTTACATGGGTCAACAAAAAAGTTGCAAAAAGAGGTTTATTCTAATCATAAGTGGAATCTTCAATCTTCCAAATTGTTCGCCCTTCACATTCATCTAACCATCCGCTGTACACATCTATTGGTTCTGATAGACCTGCAGTGCAAAGAAATGAAAAGGAAATCAGATAACATGATTCCAAGCTAAAGAGAACATGTTATTAGTGAATCTGATGACATGATTAACATTATGATACAAGGCCCCATAAATTAAAGCTGTAAAGGGGTTAGGTCTGCGGGGCGCTACAAAATCCAGACAAAAGATCTATACTTGAAACCACCCGCATGAATTCTGGGGCCTGGTTATGTCCATGACACATATGACATTGATGCAGAGAGAAATTCAAAGAAACTTTGGGGTTCATCTCCGTACTTACCGTGGGTAGTGGTACTGTAACCCTCTTTGCAAATATAGCAAAAAGCTTCTCCAATCATTAGTTTTCTATCCTTGAACAGAGAACAAATCTACAATCACACTCAGTTCCTTAACATTGACATTACAATAGATAACATTAACAAATCGAGAAGGGTTACTTACATGCCGCATTCTACAGTGCCTGCATGGCTGCAGAAGGGGCAGGTAAAGCATATATCAAGCTTAATTTTCTTCTTCGGAGGTGGTTTTGGCCTCGACTTTCTCTTCGCCATTGATTTCTATATGAAACTCTATTTGCTACTTTTGAGATCAACAATACATAATGAAAGACCGAACAGATTTCAGTTTCTTGCATGCAAAGGATGCAATCACTGTGAAAAATGTGGGGATATATATAGCAGAAAAGACAATCAAACACGAATCACAAATCACGGACTGTACTAAAATGGTATGCAGCACTTACATATTAAAAGCAGAAGTATGCAGAAATTCTTAGGACATTCTTGTTTAACAGAGGCTTTGTAAAACCCAGAACAAAGGAAACAAAACAAAATGGAGAGTGAGAAGAGAAAGAGAGAGAGAGATTCCTTGTTGCTTTGTGTAAACCACGGAAACAAAGAGGAATTCGTAAGACATTCTTCAAATTGAACATGTTTCTTGAAATTGGAAGCAGGAGAAGATAGTGGAAAAAGAAGAAGAAAAAACCCTAGAAACAGAATTGTACGAAACGTGAAGAAAGAGAGAGAGAAAAAGTACCAGAGCAAAGTGGAAGAGAGCGAGCTCAGATGACGGAAGTAAAATGGCTTGGAGATGAAAGATGAACAACGAACTAGTCTTGGCCTTCTTAATTATGTCAATATCTTTCAAGGTTTCTGATAGATGGGAGCAACTGGCCGTTTTGTGGATGTTGGGGCATTCAGAGAGGTAGCATCCGCTTTTGTAGGAAATCAAATCATCTTTTTTTACCGTTAGAATATTTGATGAAATTTCTATTTTCTTAGAGTTTGTGTAGATGAAGAGATTTAAGACATCTAATCTAATAAGAATATATGATTAGGAAACTTTCTATTTTAGAAAGTCCTGGCCCACAAGCCCACATCTCATCTATAAATGTCACCGTAGAAATGGAGTCATTAGCAGTTAATTCGTGCATGCTGTAGTTCCCCCCAACCCAACCGATAGCTACTAGTTTCTTTCCATCCAAATGGACTGACCCATTGGATCAACTGTGTGAAAATTTGTGGGCCTTTGATCTAAGAGTTAGAAGTTGGGATGATCGTTTCAGCATCTTCACCATGCACTAGTAGGATGCACAGAGATTCTTTGATCCCCCTATTCCATCTTATGTGGGGCCCGATAATGAGGTGATAGGGTATGGTCACTTGGATCGACACCTAGCCTGTTTGTTTAAATGGGTGGAGAGTAAAGGAAAGATGAATGTCAAATCATGGAAATATTTAAGTGGGCAGGTAAAGTAGCAGTATAGATGTGGTAAAATCTTCATTTGAATAATACGATTATTTTTTGGGATTTTTATGAATAAGTTTATCCTAAATATGGATTATACGATTTGATTATGAAAAACGAAGATATAATGAATTAGGGTGTGGTATATATATTTTTTTGGACAAATCTACCCTAAAAAAGAATGATAATGATATTGTTATCCGAAAATTTTATAATTGCAGGAAAAAGATATAGCTGAGTCAAATTCTAATATCCTTTCTTGTGTTTATTTATCTCAATATAAAGATATTATTAATAAGATGTTGGAAATCAAAATAACCAAAATTTGGCGAGAATCTTTAAAGAATGGTAACGAAATTGTTGTTATTCTCTATGAGGGCAAATTTGTAAAAAAAATGTACCATACCCTAATTCGTTATATATGTGTTTTCCATAATCCAATCATCCAATTCATATCTAGAATGAATTTACCCCTAAAATTCCCTTATTTTTTTGGTAGAAGGATATTATGAGTTCTTTTATTTATTTCTTTCCTTTATTTCTTTTTTTTACCAAGAGTTAAGTTTAGGCGAGAGGTGATCGCGCTTGAAATAGCGTGGAAATGTGTAATGGATTCAATGTCCAACATTCACGCACTTTACGCGTTAAAAAGAATGAGAATTAACTACAGTTCATTATTAATTTTCCTTTGTTCACATGGGTTCTAATGCCCTGACCGCGGGGATGCAGGTTGTTTACATGAGTTTGCAAAGTTTACAACCCCCTCCCTCAAGTCTTAGATGTGATCTCAATTTTGAAAATACAAGAAAATATACACAAAGTGGGAAAAAATGCAAAAAAAAGAAAGAAAAATGGGGGCGACTGTGACCCACGGTCACTCCCACAGGCCAGTGACCGTGACCCTTTCCAGTGACCGTGAGTCACGGTCATTGGCAGAAGTGACTTTACAGTCACTGTTTTACCTCTATTTTCATGCTGTTCGTGTTGGTCCTTCTTTCCAACTCTTTTCAAGTGTTGGGACTCCACTTTATAACTCTTGGGGTGTTGAACAACCATCGAGAAGATCAAATTCAACCATGGAATTGATTAAAAACTTTATAATTCATCATTAATGTTTACGGACTGTCTTTTGTTCAAGTCCGAAGAGGATATCATATGAAGCCGAAGTTGTATCATTCTGAACCTATAGCTTTCAAGGAACAGTATGAGGCCCAAAGAGGCTTGTTCACAACCTTTGTAATGGCCAAGAAACCCTCCGAATGAGAAAAACAAAGGTGACATTGTCATCCTTCGAATAGTCATCAATGTATGAACATGGTTTGTTATTTAGCCATCCCCATCTTCTTCTCCTCTTCTGAACCTTCTTGCCCACCTTGGTAACTGAGAAAAGAAGAGGAAAAGGTTGTGGAATGCTGCTGTGTGCCTTGCTTCAATGCCTTCGGATGCTTTTTGTTCTTGAAATTCTTTCTGTTCTCTTCTCTCTTTTTCAAACATTATCCTTTTTATAGAGCACCCCAGGTGTGTTTTGACAGTTCCAGGGAATTAAGGGGAGTTGTGGGAAGTTACACTTCGAAGAGGAGTAGAGAAGAACCATCCAAAATCGTAGGAAGTGTCCTTTGGAGGTCCGTGACAGCAGTCGCGGTCACGGATAAGGTCCAATTTCAGGCTTTTGCATTTGTGACTCGTTTTGGCCTGCTTGGAGTCCGAACGACGTCCAATCGCCACGAAACTTGGAGGGATGCCTCTTGACACAATTTTAAGTGTGCCATTCAAGCTTTAACCTGTTTTGTCCTTTTGAAATCGGTCAACTCTCTAGTTGACTTTTCAAGAAAGTGGGCCCTTGTTTCAACTGTTTGAGGCCCAAATGACCTCGGTTTGGTTTGAAACTTGGAGGGACTAATGTCAGGAGCATCTTGGAGCATTCCTCTAAATCTCATCAACTTTGGATTTGAGGAAGTAGGATTTCAAACAGCAACCCATTTATTACATGTGTTAAGTCACTATTTACCCCATACTGTAACTAGTCAGCTTGTTTTTCTACACGAACAATGTCCAGTTGACTTGAAACTTTGGGAAAGCAACTTTGAACATATTCTAAGTATTTATTCTAAATTTTGTCAGCTCTAACCCCTTGGAAGTAGGATTTTGGCTAGTGACCTTCATGGCACGGGGGTCATTGTCCTCTAAGCTGACATAAAATGAAAGTCAGACCAAACAGAGTCTTTTTAAGTTTAAAATTTGCAAATTATCTTTTGAGCATAACTAAAGCTTCATGCCCAAATTTCATTAATTTTGGTCGTCGGGAAGCAAGACTTTGGTCAGTGATCCCATGGCTTGGGGGGTATTGACCCAAAGTTGACATGCTTATAGTTTTTAGGTCAAATGATGTCTGTTTATCTTGAAATTTTGTAGGGCCTCTCTTGGGCATAATTTGATCTTCCTTGGAGAGGTTCAGCTGGTTTGATCTTCGCGAGGTGTCGCTTTGTATTGAGACTCACAGAGCAAAGTATATAACCATCTATACCGAGTTTGGATCCGAATGATGTCCAAATGCTCTGAATCCTTAAAGGATAGTCTTCAAATGTACTTGAAAGGGTTTTTTTGAATAAGAGATTGCTTCGACATGTGGAAGTGCCAAGTCCCACAGTGATTCCCTAGAAGCTAGCAAACAGCCTCCGAAGCCTGACTTGAACTGAGATGAGGTCCCAATGCTTTGAAAACTTTGTAATTTTATAATCCAAAGCTGGTAGTGTCTTCGCTGCATTATTTGAAATTTTTTATGGGTCAACCAGAGGGAGCATAGGAAAGTGCACTTTTTGTTGTAAAGGTTTACTACACCACAATTTATCATACTTTTCTATAATATATAAAAAGGGGGCATGTGGAGGCCTAAGAGTGACGTGCTCTCTCTCTCTCTCTCTCTCTCTCTCTTCAATTTTCTAAAATGAAAAAAGAGTCATGTGGAGGCCTAAAAGGTAAGTAGTGTCACATCATAGTTTTACCCTTTCACGTCACTTTTTTTTTTGGTCCAAACAAAAATTGATCTTTATCACAAATATGTAGGTTTCCACAAATAATACTTTTTATACTACTTATTTAAACAACTAAAGGCCTTTTTAACTTATTTCCAGAACTACTATAAGACTCTATTGGCAATAGAGTCTTCATTGAAGACACCATTGGGAACGGAGTCTTCATAGAAGACTCCATTGCCAACGGAGTCTTCTTGCCTGAATTTTGTAAAATAAATAAATAAATGAAATTAAAGAGGAGCATTTAAATAAGAACATGAAAACATGATTATGTGTTAATATGAAACAGGAATATGTTCCATGTGTTAGTGTAAATTAGGAACATGCATGAATACAAGAGCTTGTATTAGTGTGAAACAGGAATATGAAAATATTACCATGTTTTAGTGTGAAATAAGACAATAAAAATATGAACAAGTGTTCGTGTGAAATAGGAATATGTGATATATAAACAGGAACATGTTTCATGTATTTTTGTGAAACATGAACGTCAATTTGATGTGGCACAGAACATGAACATGTTTGAAAATGATGAAACAAATTACAAGATTAAAAAAAGAAAGATGCAGTTGTGGTGTGTAAAAAAAAAGGATGCCTGCAAGAAAAGTTGCCGGAAAAGTTGCTGGTCATCGGAAGTCTGCTAGAAAAGTTGCCGAAAGTCAATCAGAAAAGTCGCCAGTCGCTGGTGGTTGCCAACTGGTCGCCAGCAGTTGTTGACAGTTGGTCGTTGCCATGCTAGCTGGACACAATTATGGTTTTTTAGTGTTTTAGGGGCAAAAATGTCTTGATGCACTTAAAGCTCTAACTTCTTTTGAGCCTGACTTAAAGCTAAGTGAGTTTTAAAAATATGAACTTGGGGCTAAAATCGCCTTATTTTAACTCTTAAAAAATAGACCTATAAGGTCTCAGCCCTATTCTATGGATATCTTGCCCTTTGGCTTTCATCCTTCCCCCTTTCTAATAAGAGAAAGCATTCACCCTCCTCTTTCTAGCTTGATTCGATAAAAGTTTTCAACTATTTTGAAAAATCTGACCAATTATCTTTAGTATTTTGTTTGTAATTTAAACCATGATAATGTGATATAAAACACTTGCCAATGCATATCCTAAGACCTGAGAACTTCATTGGTAGGTAAATAAAGATGGAAGGGGATCCAATTAACTTATCCAAGTGTTCTACACCAATTCATGCATGTTATTTATGGAAGTCCTTCAAGGGAGGAAGTGCCTAACTAAAGATGTATCAGCTGATCATGTACGCTGATGAAAAATGATCACACCAACAGGTACCAAACGCACTCGGGTCGACCTATTTCTGTAATAAAAGAAGAGTAGTACTTGACCAAAACATAAGAACCTCATAAAGAGTCCTAGAAATATGAAAAAGACTCAACTGAAGAAAATGAACAACTCAAGATGATGTCCAAAATGATAGGGTTGATGGCCCAACCAACTTTCCCTCTTACGCATTGATTAACTTCTTTAGCGTCTAGAAAAATATCTAGATCTCAGAAAAGTTCGTTCTTCTTGTTTCTTTTAACACAAGTAAAATAGCTCACGTCTCTGATTGTAGAATTTGTATGCAAGTATTGGTAATCTGTATTAAATTTGCTGAGCTAACTATAGTTAGTAAAACCTCGAGGTGTTAGTAGAGGCAATATAATTACTTTTCAATACTTCCTTTCTGGTGGAGTTCACTCCTCAATACTTCCCCCCATGTGGAACCAGTTCAGCGCACTTTTAGCAAAACGCATTTGTTTTAGCACCAAGTCGTCTCCTGGGATTCAAACTCACGATCGGTTGACTTTAATACCATGTTAAGTTTCTTTAGTTAGCCATTCATACCAAAACTTAACTAGTAAAATTTAATATGGCATCAGCAACAACCGGTCGTGAGGTCAAATCCCAAAAGGAACGACTTGGCAATAAAAAAATTTGAGTGTTGCCAAAAATACGTCGATCGGGTTTGCAGTGGAGAATATTGAAAAGTATTTCTACTTCCTTTACTAACAGCTTGAGGTTTTGTAATAAATGATTAGCAAAAAAAATTAATAATCTTTAATACTCTGGTAGTTTTTGGGGCTCCACCATCATATCCAGTGAAGAAAAGTAAGGATGAAGGAAACGAAAATGAACAACTCACGACTGATGTACTAGAGGAGTTTCATATGCTTCTGCCATACTTGTAGAGAGGATCCAGAGTTCCACGAGAGGCTCCATGGTCATTTGCAGTTAGGGTTGTCAACCATACCCTCCACGATGTCACTCATCCTGGCCCAGCTCTCAAAAAGCCTATAAAGTAAGGGCTTTTGTTTTTCTGAGAAGGCACAGAGGTTGGGCTTGGACAACATTTTTAAAGGTTTGCCAATTCCAAGGCCAAACTTAGACGATACATGGCACAGTCCTCTTATCTTCTATTTATTTTTCAATTATAAAATGTTAATACAATGTCTATTCTATGTTCAAAATAATCAGAGCTTTTTGTATATAGCCCTTAAGGTTTATATAATTTGTAAAAATGCCCCATGGTTTCAAATTTTTAAATAGGTTCCTGTATTTTCATTTTAATACCTTGCATGTCACCTAAATTAGTAACCTTCAAACAACCATAAACTTTTAGAGCGAAATGCCACTTTTGCCCATCCTTTCATCCCTATATGCATAATTTCAAAAGCTTAAACTTATTTTTCACTAAAGTTTAACATAAACAACTACATGAATTATTGGCAACAATTAACTTTACGTAAATCTATTTTTCTCAATGTAAGTCCCATTTCATGATTAAATCCAAATTGACCATAATGACAATCAACACATATACTTATAATAGGTATAATTGATCCAATCCATGCACGACCAACCATTGGATTAATGAAAATTTCAAAATACATGATTAGACTTCATATTCATGAAAGCATTATTGAGAGAGAGGCCGTTGGGACTTGAGATTAAATAATTTTATTTTCGTGACTAATAATGTACTCATTTTTGTTTAATGGATATAAGGGTGAAGTTGTCATTTTTATAAAAATCCAAAACATACGAACCCATTCTCCTTAGGTAGACTAATTTAGGGACATGGCAGGTAGGGGCCTATTTAAATATAATGAAAACACATGGGCCCACTTACAAAATTTTAAAATTCTAGGGGGTATATACAGAAAACTCAAATAATTATAAGGTATAGAATATCTTATAATTTTTAATATATATATTCATATAATATACCCATTCATATAATATACCCATTAAATGGGTATTATTGTATTAGTCTTAGATGCAGGTTCCATAAGTAATTGGGCCCATAAAAAAGCTCATGGTTAGACTTTTTCAGCCAAGGCCTTGAGTAAGCATGCGTTCAAAGCTCATTTGCATCTTTCGTTGAAAGATACGATTTTGTAATTTTGGTAGATGCAGTTAAAATTTGTCCAGAGTGTGTGTGTGTGTGTGTGTGTGTGTGAATTTGTTCAGATGTGAGAATATATGGGTGTGTGTTTTGTTTGTTGAAAGACTTCGAGACCAAACAATGGGCATATAAAGTGCAGGCTTGAGTCCTAATTTCTATTCAAATTAAGCGGATGGGTGGTTTGCCTTTTATCCATGTGATAGGAAAATGAGATTTGCGTATGTAAATGCAACATACTTTTGTTGGGCCCCATTTCATGATGTGATAGAGCCATTCATATTCTATTATGGATACAATAAGCTCGATGACTCTTAAAATCTATGAAAAGCCCAATAGATCCCAACCAATAGACCTAGTTGTTTGTACTTTTGTGGGCACCCAATTCATGATCTGAGCTGTTCAATGTTCTCATATTAATTACGAGCATCAAGAAATTTTGCTTCATATATCTTACATTGTCATGGGTTTAGAGAAATTTTGAAACAAGTCTAAAGGATCTAAAGCCGTTGGATATATTCATTTACTCATGTGAGAATGGTGGTTTTGACAATTGTTGCGATTTTTTTCTTTGAATTTGCTGTCATTCTGTTACGTCTGGATGATGAAGTAATATATTTTGATATTTGTTAAATTTTTGTTTGGAGAAATTCTAAACTTTTATATCTTAAGGCACTCTTTTCCGCTTTTTTAATTTTTTCTCTTTGGCTATGTTAGATTACTCTTAAGGAGTAATACCTTTAACTTAGAAGACCCAAAAATGGATGACTAGGCATGCATGTGAAACTAAATAGGTGTCAAGACCACTCAACCGTGAGTGTGTTGGATGTTGGATTACTAGTAAGGAGTGATACATTTAACTTGAGGACCCAATAATGGTTGATTGGGCATACATGTGAAACTAATTAAGTGTCAAAACCCTCAACCATAAGTGTGTGGGACTTGGACCTCAGTATGTAATTTTTTTTTTTAATAATCATTTGGGCATTCTACGTACCTCACCACTGATGTACTAGTGGACTAACATCTAGTACTATCACACTTGTACCTAAAGTAGGTCTTTCGGACCAGGGTAACATGTATCCGGTTCTTCTTTAAATCTATTATTCCTACCTTACCTAGACTGAGACCTATAGTCGAATGTAAAAAGTGGAACTAACAAATTTTTTTCAGAGGGCCACTTTGCAAAAAATTGTTTTTAGGGTCCAGAGCAAATATTCTACTGATATTCAAAAAGATTTGGGGAAGGCACACAAGTTTGAATTTACAGCAAGACATGCTAATATATATGCTCATTAATTATCACAATAGTAAAATAAAAAAATTGAGTTTGGATCTGAGTCCATAGTGGAGCCAGGTTTGGACCACTCCAATTTAAGGATTCAACCCGGAGAGGGCACAAGCCAACTCTAACCCGTCTGAATCATGTTGAAAACCTAAACACTATTTGACACTCATCTGACCAATTCTTGCAATAATAATTGAGGGAAAAAACAATTTTATCAATAAATTTGGGTTAAATTAGAAGAGAGAGAGAGCTAGGTACAAAAGATGCAATTCAATGCTAATCATTAAAGATACTTTATTGACATAAACTCTGTGGAACTGGAAAGATTTATATGATTTACAATAGCTTTACATGGGTCAAGAAAAAAAACTGCGAAAAGAGGTGTGTATTCTAAGCATAAGCGGATTCTTCAATCTTCAAAAGTTGTTCACCCTTTCACATTCATCGAGCCATTCGCTCTACACATCTATTGGTTCTGATAGACCTGTAGTGCAAAGAATTGAAAAAGAAACTATTAAACATGATTGATGTTTTGAGAAATTCAGAGAAACTTTGGGATTGATCTCCAAACTTACCATGGATAGTGGTGCTGTAACCCTCTTTGCAAGTGTAGCACAAAGCTTCTCCAATCATAAGTTTCCTATCCCTGAACGAACAACAGATCCACAATCACATTCAGTTCCTTAAGATTGACATTACATCCGTAAAAATATATATGAAACATTAATGAATCAAGGGTTACTTACATGTTGCATTCAACAGTGCCCGCATGGTTGCAGAAGGGGCAGGTAAAGCATATATCAAGCTTAATTTTCTTCTTTGGAGGTGGTTTTGTCCTTTACTTCCTCTTCCCCATGGAGCTCCAGATCAAACTCTATTTTCTACCTCTGAAGATCAACAATACACGAAACATTAAACAAATTCCAGTTTCATGCAAACGAACACATTTGAATTTCTAGACTTAAAAACAAACCCAAATGAAAAAAGGAACTAAAGTTGAGCAATCCAATGTAGATAAATGAAGTAAATAAATATTGGATTAAACCGTGTATTAGGCTTTTAAAGCACCTTTTGGATGTGAAGATCAATGGTTAAATAACAAACGATCTTGGTCTGCTTAGGTCAAGATCTCTCAGGGTTTCTAAATTCAAAAAATCCCAAAAGAACAAAAAATGAATTAAGATTGATTCAATCCTATATATGTATGAGGTAAGAAGAACAAATTGATAAATAAGGGATTGAGCCATGTATCATTATAAAAAAAAAAAAAAGAAATCTGATGGATGTGGAGATCAAAGATTATAATAGGATTCAACTTAGTCTCCACGCTCAACATCTCACAAGGCTTCTAAATTTAAAAAATTCCAAAAGAAAAGAAATTAAGTTTGAACAATCCAGTGTGTAAGGTGAGAAGGTGAAGGGATTTAATTTATAAAGGGATTAAGCCGTAAGTTAGATCAAGCACCTGATGGATGTAGAGTTCAAATTAAGATTAACAACGAACTTGACTTGGTCTTCTTATGTTTTGTGTATGTGTTTTTGGATATTCAAAGGGATATGTCGATCCCGCTTCATAGGGAGTCATCTCATCTTATATTACTGTTAGAACATTTAAGAAACTTTCAATTTTGTAAAGTCTGCTTAAACAGAGAGATAAGGTAACTCTATCTATTTTCTAAAGGTTTGGCCCACAAGAAATCGGACAGTGGGTGCCCACAATTATTCATTTCTATTTTTAATTTTTTATGCTCACCTGATTTGAAGATATAGCTGTAAATAAAAGAGTGAAAAGCAAAGAATGTGAATTCTGATCTCTTATATTCAATTCAATTCAATTGTATTGCCCATAATTTTTTGATAGGAACCCTTTTGAGGTTGCTGGAAAAAGACCCCACTACAAGAAACATAAAACAAATGTAAATAAATCGAAGAAAAAACCCTGATTCTCTCTATGGAATCAGCTCAGCTATCTTGATTGGCCTTAAATCCTAATCTCTAAAAAACGTAGTCATACAATCCAACCATCAAAAACCCATGCTTATACCCATTTTCTTTAGAGAAGGAAACAAGATTTCTCCTGTAGCAGATCAATTTTTAAGATCTCTCAAGCACCTGATGGATGTGAAGATCAAGATCTCTCGAGCTTTCTGAATGTAAAAAATTGATCCAAATGAAAAGAAAAGAAATCAAGATTGAACAATCTGATGTATGGGGTGAGAAGATCAAAGAAACTAATAAATGTGGGATTAAGCCATGTATCATTGCGATCAAGCACCTGAGTAGACCAAGAATTCCTCAAAACTCTCCCATTTCCTCCGCCAACTCATGTTTAACAGAAGCTTTGTAAAACACCCAGCGAAGGAAACAAAACAGAAAGAGAGACAGAGAGAAATTCCTTGTTTCTTCGTCTAAGTACCACAGGAATTCATAAGACATTCTTGAAATTGAACATGTCTCTTCAAATTGTAAGGACCGTGGAGAGAGAGAGAGAGAGAGAGAGAGAGAGAGAGAGAGAGAGAGAAAGTACCAGAGCAAAGTGGAAGTGAGCGAGTGAGATGATGGAAGTAGTATGGCTTGGCGATGAAAGATGAACAACGAACTGGTCTTGGTCTTCTTAATTCTGTCAATATCTTTCAAGGTTTCCTAAAGACGGGAGCAAGTGGACGTTTTGTGTATGTTGGGGCATTCACAGAGGTAGCTTCCTCTTTTATATAGGAAATCATATCATCTTTTCTAACCGTTAGAATATCGAACTAACTTTCTATTTTCTTGAAGTTTGTGTAGATGAAGAGTTTTAAGACATCTAATCTAATATGAATATAGGATTAGGAAACTTTCTATTTTAGAAAGTCCTGGCCCACAAGCCCACAACTCATTCACAATGCCACCGTAGAGATGGAGTCATCAGCAATAAATTGATGTATGCTTTAGTTTGAAAATGGCTTTAGCAGAAGCACAGTGCTCACATTTGCAGATACCATATTCTTTTGGACACCTGGTATCGGTGCACAACTGCACCTCCTAGTTGGGCCCGCCCAATAGTTTATTTGAATGGACCACAAAATGAAAACAAAAACACCCCCAATCAATAGTTATTGGGTTTGTATTGAACTACTGAATCAATTGTGCACCCATTTTTAATAGTGCAAATTTATTGGCCTTTGACCCAAGAGTTAAAAGTTAGGATGAACATTTTAGCATCGGTCACCGTGCACTAAGTAGGACCCACTAAGTTTGATTCCCCAATCCCATCGTAGGTGGGGGCACCATAGTGAGGTGATCGGGGATGGTCATTTGGATTGACACCTGGCCTATTTGATTAAATGAGTTAAGAATAAAGGAGAGATGAATGTCAAATCATGGAAATACTAAAAGGAGGGTATAATCGAGTAAGAAGTATAGATGAGGTAAAGTCCTTATTTGAATAATTTATTTATATATATATTTTGGTAGAAGGATACTATGAGTTTTTTTATTTATTTATATTTTACCATGAGTTAAGTTTAGGTGAGAGGGAGCGTAGAAAAGAGCACTTTTTGTTGTAACGGTTTACTACACTACAATTTATCATACTTTCTATAATAAATAAAAACAGGGGTACGTAGAGGCCTAAAAGTGACATGCTCTCTCTCTCTCTCTCTCTCTCTCTGTCTCCCTCTCTTCAATTTTCTTGGCTACAGAGGCCGGCTACAGAGGCACATGTGGTGGCCCAAGGGTGATGACTTGTGGCATGGTGCAAGCCACCACGATAAAAAATGCTATGTTTAAAACTTGAATAAGAAAAAGAATATAAAAAAGCAACCATTCTATCATGTGGAAAATATTAACAAAATAAAAAAACCAAAGAAAAGGGAGGAAAAGAATTACCTAGAATGGAGAAATCCTTTGCAGAAGAGATAATTGGCATGAGGTAAAATGTATGGGAGAATGGGCTTTGGCGAGGGTGATCCTTTTTATAAAAAAAAAGGAGGGAGAGTCGGGAAAGAATAAGAAATATAAACAAGATATACAACTGGATTTGACTTCCAAGGTAGAATTGTAAAAGGAAGTTTACTCTCCAACTTAAACACAAATTTCAACTATTTCTTCCAAATATAAAATTTTAATATTTTCTAATCCCAAGATGGGTCCCAAT
Organism: Sextonia rubra; assembly: GCA_037013555.1. NCBI lineage: Eukaryota > Viridiplantae > Streptophyta > Magnoliopsida > Laurales > Lauraceae > Sextonia > Sextonia rubra. Next base: position 19,404,815 of record JASUAD010000011.1, read on the forward strand.
GGTTTGTGTTTGGTGATAGCCGTGAGATGAATGGGTTCTATAATGTTCCGTATTCTAATATAGGGCATTAACTTTATTAAACTGTACTTCAGCTAATTAATCTCCGTTAGAGTTCAAACAAGTCCGAATTAGTGTTAGGATCATGTGTGCGAAGTTTTGTCGGGGTTCGAGTTTATTTGAGCATATTAGGGGGTAGTTTGCAAATTTTGGAAGTTTAGAAGCCCTCATTTTTAGTTTTTCTTTTTGTGAGGATTTGGGCTGGTTAGGTAGCTCTCCTAATTTTAAGACTTCTATCCTTCTACCCTGACCTGATTTGGACCCATCGTGATTGTTAGATGTGGACCCAACCAAACCTAAACTTCTTTTTGTAAATACCCAAAACCATTCCCAAATAAAAGCCAATGACCCCAGCACGTTTCCTTTATTTCTCTCTTCTCATTTTCTCTCTCCTTTCTCTCTTTTTCTTTTCCTCCCTCATTCAACTCAACTCGCTATCGCCGAAAATCAGCCGACGCCATCTTCTTCTCCAAGCTCCTCCCTTTCCTAAGACCTTTCTTACAATCCATCTCCTTCTCCGAGCAACCCTAGGCAAGGTGTTTTCTTCCCCAAAGCTACGACTTTGTGATTTTCGAGCTTAGGTGGTATCTAGGGTGTTCATTAGACTCTTCTCCTAGCTTTTGTAAGGTTGTTTTGCTTTGGCTTTGGTTTTGTGAAAGAATGGGGCTTCAGTGGGTCTTTGTGATGCTAGGGCATCCCTCTTTCATCTCTTTCCATCTAAGGCAACTGGATTACCATGGTTCATTAATGATGTGCTTTCCTTCCTATTGATACTAGCATGTTTGGTTTACATTAATGTGGTCGTGCCTATTATGAATGAAAATGGATTAAATGCTAGATATTAGGTTTGATTTGAATGAATGTTGAATGGAGTGGATTTGCAGTGGTTTTATATGATGAATGGAGAGGGCCTAGCCTTAGTTTAATGCAAGCGAAAGGGGTTTGGATATAAGGGAATGGATTCCCAAAAATAAGTAGCAACAGGGGCTCCCCATTTTGCTAAACATAGGCCCAATCGATCGGAACTGTGTTCTATTTGGGCAGGAATGGGACTTGACCGATTGATCGGGTTTGAGTTTTGCCTAGGGGTGATTTTAGGCCCATGGTCGGGGACGTGTTGGGTTCTATGCAACCCATAATTTCTTTATATGTGTATTTTAACCCTGTTTCAATTGTGGGACTCCACTTGACTCACTTCCTGATAAACCCACGTTTAACTACTATGTAAGGGATGTTTTTTGGCAAACGTACTCTTACGAAGTGTACGGTGTACAATCTACCTAGCACTCGGTTGATGTGGGGCTTAGGTATATGTATCATGGTTAATTATACTGAATATCCTTGCCTTAACTCACCCGCGTTCGAGTAAAGATGTCGGGTGTGTGAATTGCCTTTGGAAAGTGAGAGTTAGTTTGTAAATACTCCTTGGCCTTCAAGTGGATTTTTGGAAGACGTAGTTACAATTTTTCTATGTTGAGAGAGAGAGGGAGAGTGTATGCGTGTGTGTGCGCTTGGGAATTTGATCGGATGTGTGTGTATATGGGTGTGTGTTGTGTTTTTTGAAAGACATCGAGACCAAAAAATTGGCATATAAAGCACATGCTTGAGTCTTAATTTCTATCCAAATGAAGCTTAAGGGTGGTTTGCCTTTTTATACATGTGATACAAAATGAGATTTATTAAGTACGTATGTAAATGCTACATACTTTTGTTGCCCCCCAATTCATGATGTGATTAGCCATTCATCTTCTATTATTGATCCAATAAGCTCTAAGACTATCAAAACCTATTGAGAGCCCAAAAGATTCCAACTAATAGATCTAATTGTTTGCACTTTTGTGGACACCCAATTCATGATTTGAGATGTTCAATGTTCTCGTATTAATGACGACCATTAAGACAATTTGCTTCATATATCTTACATTTTCATGGGTTTGGAGAAATTGTTTAAAAAATATCTAAAAATTCTAAAACTGTTGAATGTACTCGTTTACTCATGTGAGAATGGTGGATTTGACAATCATTGTGGTTTTTTATATTAATTTATTATTATTATTTTTGTATTCGGAATTCAAATTCACCTGTCATATTCTTACATCTAGCAAATGAAGGAAAATATTTCGATATTTGTTGAATTTTGTTTGGAGAAATTCTAAACTTTTATATCCTAAGTCGTTTCCTCCTCTTTTTTTTTTCTTTGGCTATGGTAGACTACTCGTCAAAAGTGATACCTTTAACTTGATGACCCAATAACGGATGATTGGGCATGCATAAGAAACTAATTAGGTGTCAAAGCCACTCAACCACGAGTGTATTGAACTTGGACCTAAGTGCATCTCCAAAAGTCATACCAAATATGATGTGGCATCTCCACTTAAGCAAAGAAGACATGAACCTCTCCAAGAGAAATGTCAAATGTGACATGGCATTTGGCATTTAGGTTTAGGACGTCAAATTTGATATACAATAAAGTCACATGTCAATTTTAATTTTGAGTTATTTATTATATGACCCCACATGAATGCAAAGATTTTGTAAAATTTCTTTTGATTTGGGTCCTTGCTCGAGAATATAAATTTATGATAAAGTAAAATTTTGACATGTTTGTAGGAGTTCCCAGTTTTCAAGCATGCTGAATCCCAAACCTTCAAATTGCCACATAAAAATGTCAAATGAAATTTGGCATTTCAAAAATGACATCTATGCTCTAAGGCAATTCTTTTTTTTTTTTTTTTTTTGGTTTTTTCATTTGGGCATTCTAGGTGTCTCACTACTGATTATTGGACTGGCATCCAATACAATCACATTTGTTACCTAAAATAGGTCTTTTGGGCCCGGGCAACATGCATTAGTTCAGATTTAAATGTAATACTACTACATTACCTAGACTGAGACGTACAGTCAAATGTACAAGGTGGAACCATGAATTTTTTCACGGGGCCACTCTGCAAAAAATAGTTTAAGGGTCCATATGCAAATATTCTACCAATCTTCCATAACATGTGGGGAAGCCACCTAAGTGTGAATTTACACAAATATATAATAATATATCTGCTCGTTAAATACCGTAATAGTAAAATAAACAGGTTGAGTTTGGATCTGAGTCCATGGTGGAGCCAAATTTAGACCCGTCCCATTTAAGGCAGAGAAGAATTAAGCCAACTCTAACTCCTCTGAATGATATAAAAAGCTAAACAAAATTTGACACGTATTTGACCATAACTTGCAATAATTGGGGGAAAAAAAACCATTTATCAATAAAGTTGGGTTGAATTAATTAGAAGAGAGAGAGAGAGCTAGCTACAAAAGCTGCAATTCAATGGTAATTGTTAAAGACGCTACATTTACATAAAGTTGGTGGAACTGGAAAGATTTGTTTGATTTACAATAGCTTTACATGGGTCAACAAAAAAGTTGCAAAACGAGGTTTATTCTAATCATAAGCGGAATCTTCAATCTTCAAAATTGTTCGCCCTTTCACATTCATCTAACCATCCGCTGTACACATCTATTGGTTCTGATAGACCTGCAGTGCAAAGAAATGAAAAGGAAATCAGATAACATGATTCCAAGCTAAAGAGAACCTGTTATTAGTGAATCTGATGACATGATTAACATTATGATTCAAGGCCCCATAAATTAAAGCTGTAAAGGGGTTAGGTCTTGGGGGGGGGGGAGGGGGGGGGGGGGGCGCTACAAAATCCAGACAAAAGATCTATACTTGGAACCACCCACATGAATTTTGGGGCCTAGTTATGTCCATGACATAATGACATTGATGCAGAGAGAAATTCAAAGAAACTTTGGGGTTCATCTCCATACTTACCGTGGATAGTGGTACTGTTACCCTCTTTGCAAATATAGCAACAAGCTTCTCCAATCATTAGTTTTCTATCCTTGAACAGAGAACAAATCTACAATCACACTCAGTTCCTTAACATTGACATTACAATAGATAACATTAACAAATCGAGAAGGGTTACTTACATGCCGCATTCAACAGTGCCTGCATGGCTGCAGAAGGGGCAGGTAAAGCATATATCAAGCTTAATTTTCTTCTTCGGAGGTGGTTTTGTCCTCGACTTTCTCTTCGCCATTGACCTCTATATGAAACTCTATTTGCTAATTTTGAGATCAACAATACATAATGAAAGACCGAACAGATTTCAATTTCTTGCATGCAAAGGATGCAATCACTGTGAAAAATGTGGGGATATATATAGCAGAAAAGACAATCAATCACGAATCACAAATCACGGACTGTACTAAAATGGTATGCAGCACTTACATATTAAAAGCAGAAGTATGCAAAAATTCTTAAGACATTCTTGTTTAACAGAGGCTTTGTAAAACCCAGAACAGAGGAAACAAAACAAAACGGAGAGTGAGAAGAGAAAGAGAGAAAGAGATTCCTTGTTGCTTTGTGTAAACCACGGAAACAAAGAGGAATTCGTAAGACATTCTTCAAATTGAACATGTTTCTTGAAATTGGAAGCATGAGAAGATAGTGGAAAAAGAAGAAGAAAAAACCCTAGAAACAGAATTGTACGAAACGTGAAGAAAGAGAGAGAGAAAAAGTACCGGAGCAAAGTGGAAGAGAGCGAGCTCAGATGACGGAAGTAAAATGGCTTGGAGATGAAAGATGAACAACGAACTAGTCTTGGCCTTCTTAATTATGTCAATATCTTTCAAGGTTTCTGATAGATGGGAGCAACTGGCCGTTTTGTGGATGTTGGGGCATTCAGAGAGGTAGCATCCGCTTTTGTAGGAAATCAAATCATCTTTTTTTACCGTTAGAATATTTGATGAAATTTCTATTTTCTTAGAGTTTGTGTAGATGAAGAGATTTAAGACATCTAATCTAATAAGAATATATGATTAGGAAACTTTCTGTTTTAGAAAGTCCTGGCCCACAAGCCCACATCTCATCTATAAATGTCACCGTAGAAATGGAGTCATTAGCAGTTAATTCGTGCATGCTGTAGTTCCCCCCAACCCAACCGATAGCTACTAGTTTCTTTCCATCCAAATGGACTGACCCATTGGATCAACTGTGTGAAAATTTGTGGGCCTTTGATCTAAGAGTTAGAAGTTGGGATGATCGTTTCAGCATCTTCACCATGCACTAGTAGGATGCACAGAGATTCTTTGATCCCCCTATTCCATCTTATGTGGGGCCCGATAATGAGGTGATAGGGTATGGTCACTTGGATCGACACCTAGCCTGTTTGTTTAAATGGGTGGAGAGTAAAGGAAAGATGAATGTCAAATCATGGAAATATTTAAGTGGGCAGGTAAAGTAGCAGTATAGATGTGGTAAAATCTTCATTTGAATAATACGATTATTTTTTGGGATTTTTATGAATAAGTTTATCCTAAATATGGATTATACGATTTGATTATGAAAAACGAAGATATAATGAATTAGGGTGTGGTATATATATTTTTTTGGACAAATCTACCCTAAAAAAGAATGATAATGATATTGTTATCCGAAAATTATATAATTGCAGAAAAAAATATAGCTGAGTCAAATTCTAATATCCTTTCCTGTGTTTATTTATCTCAATATAAAGATATTATTAATAAGATGTTGGAAATCAAAATAACCAAAATGTGGCGAGAATCTTTAAAGAATGGTAATGAAATTGTTGCTATTCTCTATGAGGGCAAATTTGTTAAAAAAAATGTACCACACCCTAATTCGCTATATATGTGTTTTTCATAATCCAATCATCCAATTCATATCTAGAATGAATTTACTCCTAAAATTCCCTTATTTTTTTGGTAGAAGGATATTATGAGTTCTTTTATTTCTTTCTTTCCTTTTTTTCTTTTTTTTACCATGAGTTAAGTTTAGGTGAGAGGTGATCGCGCTTAAAATAGCGTGGAAATATGTAATGGATTCAATGTCCAACATTCATGCACTTTAAGCGTTAAGAAGAATGAGAATTAACTACAGTTCATTATTAATTTTCCTTTGTTTACATGGGTTCTAATGCCCTGACTGCTGGGATGCAGGTTGTTTACATGAGTTTGCAAAGTTTACAACCCCCTCCCTCAAGTCTTAGATGTGATCTCAATTTTGAAAATACAAGAAAATATACACAAAGTGGGAAAAAATGCAAAAAAAAGAAAGAAAAATGGGGGCGACTGTGACCCACGGTCACTCCCACAGGCCAGTGACCGTGACCCCTACCAGTGACCGTGAGTCACGGTCACTGGCAGAAAGTGACTTTACAGTCACTGTTTTGCCTCTGTTTTCGTGCTGTTCGTGTTAGTCCTTCTTTCCAACTCTTTTCAAGTGCTGGGACTCCTCTTTATAACTCTTGGGGTGTTGAACAACCATTGAGAAGATCAAATTCAACCATGGAATCGATTAAAAACTTTGTAGTTCATCATTTATGCTTACGGACTGTCTTTTGTTCAAGTCCAAAGAGGATATCATATGAAGCCGAAGTTGTGTCATTCTGAACCTATAACTTTCAAGGAACAGAATGAGGCCTAAAGAGGATTGTTCACAACCTTTGTAATGGCCAAGAAACCCTCCGAATGAGAAAAACAAAGGTGACATTGTCATCCTTCGAATAGTCATCAATGTATGAACATGGTTTGTACTTTAGCCATCCCCATCTTCTTCTCCTCTTTTGAACCTTCCTGCCCACCTTGGTAACTGAGAAAAGAAGAGGAAAAGGTCGTGGAATGCTGCTGTGGGCCTTGCTTCAATGCCTTTGGATGCTTTTTGTTCTTGAAATTCTTTCTGTTCTCTTCTCTCTTTTTCAAACATTATCCCTTTTATAGAGCACCCCAAGTGTGTTTTGATAGCTCCAGGGAGTTAAGGGGAGTTGTGGGAAGTTACACTTCGAAGAGGAGTAGAGAAGAACCATCCAAAATCGTAGGAAGTGTCCTTTGGAGGTCCGTGACCGCAACCGCGGTCACGAATAAGGTCCATTTTCAGGTTTTTGCATTTGTGACTCGTTTTGGCCTGTTTGGAGTCCAAACGACGTCCAATTGCCACGAAACTTGGAGGGATGCCTCTAGACACTATTTTGAGTGTGCCAGATAAGTTTTAACCTGTTTTAAACTTTTGAAATTGGTCAACTCTCTAGTTGACTTTTCAAGAAAGTGGGCCCTTGTTTCAACTGTTTGAGGCCCAAATGACCTCGGTTTGGTTTGAAACTTGGAGGGACTGATGTCAGGAACATCTTGGAGCATTCCTCCAAATTTCATCAGCTTTGTATTTGGGGAAGTAGGATTTCAAACAGCAACCCATTTATTGCATGTGTTAAGTTACTATTTACCCCATACTGTAGCTAGTCAGCTTGTTTTTCGACACGAACAATGTCCAGTTGACTTGAAACTTTGGGAAAGCAACTTTGAACATATTCTAAGTATTTATTCTAAATTTTGTCAGCTCTAACCCCTTGGAAGTAGGATTTTGGCTAGTGACCTCCATGGCACGGGGGTCACTATCCTCTAAGCTGACATAAAATTAAAGTCAGACCAAGCAGAGTCTTTTTAAGTTTAAAATTTGCAAATTATCTTCTGAGCATAATTGAAGCTTCGAGCCTAAATTTCATCAATTTTGGACGTCGGGAAGCAGGACTTTGGTCAGTGATCCCATGGCTTAGGGGGTACTGACCCCAAGTTGACATGCTTATAGCTTTTAGGTCAAATGATGTCTGTTTATCTTGAAATTTTGTAGGGCCTCTCTTGGGCATAATTTGTTCTTCCTTGGAGAGTTTCAGCTGGTTTGATCTTCACGAGGTGTCGCTTTGTACTGAGACCCACAGAGCACAGTATATAACCATCTAGACCGAGTTTGGATCTGAATGATGTCCAAATGCTCTAAATCCTTGAAGGATAGTCTTCAAATGTACTTGAAAGAATTTTGTTGAATAAGAGATTGCTTCCACATGTGGAAGTGCCAGGTCCCACAGTGATTCCCAAAAAGCTAGCAAACAGCCTCCGAAGCCTGACTTGAACTGAGATGAGGTCCAAATGCTTTGAAAACTTTGGAATTTTATAATCCAAAGCTTGTAGTGTCTTCGCTGCATTATTTTCAATCTTTTATGAGTCAACAAGAGGGAGCATAGGAAAGTACACTTTTTGTTGTAAAGGTTTACTACACTACAATTTATCATACTTTTCTATAATATATAAAAAGGAGGCATGTGGAGGCCTAAGAGTGACGTGCTCTCTCTCTCTCTCTCTCTCTCTCTTCAATTTTCTAAAATGAAAAAAGAGTCATGTGGAGGCCTAAAAGGTAAGTAGTGTCACATCATGGATTTACCCCTCCACGTCACTTTTTTTTTTGTCCAAACAAAAATTGATCTTTTTCACTAATATGTAGGTTTTCACAAATAATATTTTTATACTACTTATTTAAATAACTAAAGGCCTTTTTAACTTATTTCCAGAACTACTATAAGACTCTATTGGCAATAGAGTCTTCATTGAAGACACCATTGTGAACGGAGTCTTCATCGAAGACTCCATTGCCAACGGAGTCTTTATGCCTGAATTTTGTAAAAAAAATAAATAAATAAAATTAAAGAGGAGCATTTAAATAAGAACATGAAAACATGATTATGTGTTAATATGAAACAGGAATATGTTCCATGTGTTAGTGTAAATTAGGAACATGCATGAATACAAGAGCTTGTATTAGTGTGAAATGGGAATATGAAAATATGACCATGTGTTAGTGTGAAATAAGACAATAAAAATATGAACAAGTGTTCGTGTGAAATAGGAATATGTGATATATAAACAGGAACATGTTTCATGTATTTTTGTGAAACATGAACGTCAATTTGATGTCACACAGAACATGAACATATTTGAAAATGATGAAACAAATTACAAGATTAAAAAATGAAAGATGCAGTTGTGGTGTGTAAAAAAAAAAGGTTGCCTGCAAGAAAAGTTGCCGGAAAAGTTGCTGGTCATCGGAAGTCTGCTAGAAAAGTTGCCGAAAGTCATTTAGAAAAGTCACCAGTCGTTGGTGGTTGCCAACTGGCCGCCAGCAGTTGTTGACAACTGGTCGTTGCCATGCTAGCTGGACACAATTGTGGGTTTTTAGTGTTTTAGGGGCAAAAATGTCTTGATGCACTTACAGCTCTAACTTCTTTTGAGCCGGACTTAAAGCTAAGTGACTTTTAAAATATGAACTTGGGGCTAAAAGCGCCTTATTTTAACTCTTAAAAAATAGACCTATAAGGTCTCAGCCCTATTCTATGGATATCTTGCCTTTTGGCTTTCATCCTTCCCCCTTTCTAATAAGAGAAAGTGTTCACCCTCCTCTTTCTAGCCTGATTCGATAAAGGTTTTCAACTATTTTGAAAAATCTGACCAATTATCTTTAGTATTTTGTTTGTAATTTAAACCATGATAATGTGATATAAAACACTTGCCAATGAATATCCTAAGACCTTTAGAACTTCATTGGTAGGTAAATAAAGATGGAAGGGGATCCAATTAACTTATCCAAGTGTTCTACACCAATTCATGCATGTTATTTATGGAAGTCCTTCAAGGGAAGAAGTGCCTAACTAAAGATGTATCAGCTGATCATGTATGCGGTTGAAAAATGATCACACCAACAGGTACCAAACGCACTCAGGTCAACCTATTTCTGTAATAAAAGAAGAGTAGTACTTGACCAAAACATAAGAACCTCATAAAGAGTCCTAGAAATATAAAAAAAAACTCAACTGAAGAAAATGAACAACTCAAGATGATGTCCAAAATGATAGGGTTGATGGCCCAACCAACTTTCCCTCTTATGCATTGATTAACTTCTTTAGCGTCTAGAAAAATATCTAGATCTCAGAAAAGTCCGTTCTTCTTGTTTCTTTTAACACAAGTAAAATAGCTCGCGTCTCTGATAGTAGAATTTGTATGCAAGTATTGGTAATCTGTATTAAATTTTCTGAGCTAACTATAGTTAGTAAAACCTCGAGGTGTTAGCAGAGCCAATATAATTACTTTTCAATACTTCCTTTCTGGTGGAGTTCACTCCTCAATACTTCCCCCCATGTGGAACCAGTTCAGCGCACTTTTAGCAACACACATTTTTTTTAGCACCAAGTCATCTCCTAGGATTCAAATTCACGACCGGTTGGCTTTAATACCATATTAAGTTTTTTTAGTTATCCATTCATACCAAAACTTAACTGGTAAAATGTAATATGGTATCAGCAACAACCGGTCTTGAGGTCAAATCCCAAAAGGAACGACTTGGCAACAAAAGAAATTGAATGTTGCCAAAAATGCGTCGATCGGGTTCGCAGTGGAGAATATTGAAAAGTATTTCTACTTCCTTTACTAACAGCTTAAGGTTTTGTTATAAATGATTAGCAAAAAAAAATTAATAATCTTTAATACTCTGGTAGTTTTTGGGGCTCCACCATCATATCCAGTGAAGAAAAGTAAGGATGAAGGAAACGAAAATGAACAACTCACGACTGATGTACTAGAGGAGTTTCATATGCTTCTGCCATACTTGTAGAGAGGATCCAGAGTTCCACGAGAGGCTCCATGGTCATTTGCAGTTAGGGTTGTCAACCATACCCTCCACGATGTCACTCATCCTGGCCCAGCTCTCAAAAAGCCTATAAAGTAAGGGCTTTTGTTTTTCTGAGAAGGCACAGAGGTTGGGCTTGGACAACATTTTTAAAGGTTTGCCAATTCCAAGGCCAGACTTAGACGACACATGGCACAGTCCTCTTATCTTCTGTTTATTTTTCAATTATAAAATGTTAATACAATGTCTATTCTATGTTCAAAATAATCAGAGCTTTTTGTATATAGCCCTTAAGGTTTATATAATTTGTAAAAATACCCCATGGTTTCAAATTTATAAATAGGTCCCTGTATTTTCATTTTAATACCTTGCATGTCACCTAAATTAGTAACCTTCAAACAACCATAAGCTTTTAGAGTGAAATGCCACTTTTGCCCATCCTTTCATCCCTATATGCATAATTTCAAAAGATTAAACTTATTTTTCACTCAAGCTTAACATAAACAACTACATGAATTATTGGTAACCAATAACTTTACACAAATCTATTTTTCTCAATGTAAGGCCCATTTCACGATTAAATCCAAATTGACCATAATGACAATCAACACATATACTTATAATAGGTATAATTGATCCAATCCATGCATGACCAACCATTGGATTAATGAAAATTTCAAAATACATGATTAGACTTCATATTCATGAAAGCATTATTGAGAGAGAGGCCATTGGGACTTGAGACTAAATAATTTTATTTTCATAATTAATAACGTACTCATTTTTGTTTAATGGATATAAGGGTGAAGTTGTCATTTTTATAAAAACCCAAAACATACTAACCCGTTCTCCTTAGGTAGACTAATTTAGGGACATGGTAGGTAGGGGCCTATTTAAATATAATGAAACCACATGGGCCCACTTACAAAATTTTAAAATTCTAGGGTGTATATACAAGAAACTCAAATAATTATAAGGTATAGAATATCTTATATTTTTTTAGTATATATATTCATATAATATACCCATTCATATAATATACCCATTAAATGGGTATTATTGTATTAGTCTTAGATGTAGGTTCCATAAGTAATTGGGCCCATAAAAAAGCTCATGGTTAGACTTTTTCAGCCCAGGCCTTGAGTAAGCATGCGTTCATGGCTCATTTGCATCTTTCGTTGAAAGATACGATTGGGTAATTTTGGTAGATGCAGTTAAAATTTGTCCACAGTGAGTGTGTGTGTGTGTGTGTGTGTGTGAATTTGTTCAGATGTGAGAATATATAGGTGTGTGTTTTGTTTGTTGAAATACTTCGAGACCAAACAATGGGCATATAAAGTGCAGGCTTGAGTCCTAATTTCTATTCAAATTAAGCGGATGGGTGGTTTGCCTTTTATCCAAGTGATAGGAAAATGAGATTTGCGTATGTAAATGCAACATACTTTTGTTGGGCTCCATTTCATGATGTGATAGAGCCATTCATATTCTATTATGGATACAATAAGCTCGATGACTCTTAAAATCTATGAAAAGCCCAAAAGATCCCAACCAATAGACCTAGTTGTTTGTACTTTTGTGGGCACCCAATTCATGATCTGAGCTGTTCAATGTTCTCATATTAATTACGAGCATCAAGAAATTTTGCTTCATATATCTTACATTGTCATGGGTTTAGAGAAATTTTGAAACATGTCTAAAGAATCTAAAGCCGTTGGATGTATTCATTTACTCATGTGAGAATGGTGGTTTTGACAATTGTTGTGATTTTTTTCTTTGAATTTGCTGTCATTCTCTTACTTTTGGATGATGAAGTAATATATTTTGATATTTGTTTAATTTTTGTTTGGAGAAATTCTAAACTTTTATATCTTAAGGCACTCTTTTCCGCTTTTTTAATCTTTTCTCTTTGGCTATGTTAGATTACTCTTAAGGAGTAATACTTTTAACTTGAAGACACAAAAATGGATGACTAGGCATGCATGTGAAACTAAATAGGTGTCAAGACCACTCAACCATGAGTGTGTTGGATGTTGGATTACTAGTAAGGAGTGGTACATTTAACTTGAGGACCCAATAATGGTTGATTGGGCATACATGTGAAACTAATTAAGTGTCAAAACCCCTCAACCATAAGTGTGTGGGACTTGGACCTCAGTAATTTTTTTTTTAATAATCATTTGGGCATTCTACGTACCTCACCACTGATGTACTAGTGGACTGGCATCCAGTACTATCACACTTGTACCTAAAGTATCTTTTGGACCAGGGAACATGTATCCAGTTCTTCTTTAAATCTATTATTCCTACCTTACCTAGACTGAGACCTATAGTCAAATGTACAAGGTGGAATTAGCAAATTTTTTTCAGGGGGCCACTTTGCAAAAATTTGTTTTTAGGGTCCAGATGCAAATATTCTACTGATATTCAAAAACATTTGGGAAAGGCACCCAAGTGTGAATTTATAGAAATACATGCTAATATATATGCTCATTAATTATCATAATAGTAAAATAAACCAGTTGAGTTTGGATCTGAGTCCATCGTGGAGCCAGATTTAGATGACTCCCATTTAAGGGTTCAACCCGGAGAAGACATAAGCCAACTCTAACCCATTTGAATCATATTGAAAACCCAAACACAATTTGACACTCATCTGACCAATACTTGCAATAATAATTCAGGGAAAAAACAATTTTATCAATAAATTTGGGTTGAATTAGAAGAGAGAGAGCTATGTAGAAAAGATGCAATTCAATGCTAATAATTAAACATACCATATTGACATAAACACTGTGGAACTGGAAAGAATTATATGATTTACAATAGCTCTACATGGGTCAAGAAAAAAAAACTGCAAAAAAGAGGTGTGTATTCTAAGCATAAGCTGATTCTTCAATCTTCAAAAATTGTTCACCCTTTCACATTCATCGAGCCATTCGCTATACACATCTATTGGTTCTGATAGACCTGCAGTGCAAAGAATTGAAAAAGAAACTATTAAACATGATTGATGTATTGAGAAATTCAGAGAAACTTTGGGATTGATCTCCAAACTTACCATGGATAGTGGTGCTATAACCCTCTTTGCAAGTGTAGCACAAAGCTTCTCCAATCATAAGTTTCCTATCCCTGAACGAACAACAGATCCACAATCACATTCAGTTCCATATGATTGACATTACATCCGTAAAAATATATATAAAACATTAATGAATCAAGGGTTACTTACATGTTGCATTCAACAGTGCCCACATGGTTGCAGAAGGGGCAGGTAAAGCATATATCAAGCTTAATTTTCTTCTTTGGAGGTGGTTTTGTCCTTGACTTTCTCTTCCCCATGGACCTCTAGATCAAACTCTATTTTCTGCCTTTGAAGATCAACAGTACACGAAACATTAAACAAATTTCAGTTTCATGCAAACGAACACATTTGAATTTCTAGACTTAAAAACAAACCCAAATGAAAAAAGGAACTAAAGTTGAGCAATCCAGTGTAGATAAATGAAGTAAATAAATATTGGATTAAACCGTGTATCAGGCTTTTAAAGCACCTTTTGGATGTGAAGATCAATGGTTAAATAACAAACGATCTTGGTATGCTTAGGTCAAGATCTCTCAGGGTTTCTAAATTTAAAAAATCCCAAAAGAACAAAAAATGAATTAAGATTGAGTCAACCCTATATATGTATGAGGTAAGAAGAACAAATTGATAAATAAGGGATTAAGCCATGTATCATTATAAAAAAAAATCTGATGGATGTGGAGATCAAATATTATAATAGGATTCAACTTAGTCTCCACAGCTCAACATCTCACAAGGCTTCTAAATTTAAAAAATTCCAAAAGAAAAGAAATTAAGTTTGAACAATCCAATGTGTAAGGTTAGAAGGTGAAAGGAATTAATTAATAAAGGGATTAAGCCGTAAGTTAGATCAAGCACCTGATGGATGTAGAGTTCAAATTAAGATTAATAACGAACTTGACTTGGTCTTCTTATGTTTTGTGTATGTGTTTTTGGATAATCAAAGGGATATGTCGATCTTCCACTTCATAGGGAATCATTTGATCTTATATTACCGTTAGAAGATTTAAGAAACTTTCAATTTTCTAAAGTCTGCTTAAACAAAGAGATAAGGTAACTTTATCTATTTTCTAAAGGTCTGGCCCACAAGAAATCGGACAGTGGGTGCCCACAATTATTCATTTCTATTTTTAATTTTTCTATGCTCACCTGATTTGAAGATATAGCTGTAAATAAAAGAGTGAAAAACAAAGAATGTGAATTCTGATCTCTCATATTCAATTCAATTCAATTGAATTACCCATAATTTTTTGATAGGAACCCTTTTGAGGTCGCTGGAAAAAGACCCCATTGCAAGAAACATAAAACAAATGTAAATAAATAAAAGAGAAAACCCTGATTCTCTCTATGGAATCATGAGCTCAACTCTCTTGATTGGCCTTAAATTCTAATCTCTAAAAAACCTAGTCATACAATCCAACCATCAAAAACCCATGCTTATACTCATTTTCTTTAGAGAAGGAAGCAAGATTTCTCCTATAGCGGATCAATTTTTAAGATCTCTCAAGCACCTGATGGATGTGAAGATCAAGATCTCTCGAGCTTTCTGAATGTAAGAAATTTATCCAAATGAAAAGAAAAGAAATCAAGATTGAACAATCTGATGTATGGGGTGAGAAGATCAAAGAAACTATTAAATGTGGGATTAAGCCATGTATCATTGCGATCAAGCACCTGAGTAGACCAAGAATTCCTCAAAACTCTGCCATTTTCTCCGCCAACTCATGTTTAACAGAAGCTTTGTAAAACACCCAGCGAAGGAAACAAAACAGAAAGAGAGACAGAGAGAAATTCCTTGTTTCTTCGTCTAAGTACCACAGGAACTCATAAGACATTCTTGAAATTGAACATGTCTCTTCAAATTGTAAGGACCGTGAAGAGAGAGAGAGAGAGAGAGAGAGAGAGAGAGAGAGAGAGAGAGAGAGAGTACCAGAGCAAAGTGGAAGTGAGCGAGTGAGATGACGGAAGTAGTATGGCTTGGCGATGAAAGATGAACAACGTACTGGTCTTGGTCTTCTTAATTCTGTCAATATCTTTCAAGGTTTCCTAAAGACGGGAGCAAGTGGACGTTTTGTGTATGTTGGGGCATTCACAGAGGTAGCTTCCTCTTTTATATAGGAAATCATATCATCTTTTCTAACCGTTAGAATATCGAACGAACTTTCTATTTTCTTGAAGTTTGTGTAGATGAAGAGTTTTAAGACATCTAATCTAATATGAATATAGGATTAGGAAACTTTCTATTTTAGAAAGTCCTGGCCCACAAGCCCACAACTCATTCATTAATGCCACCGTAGAGTTGGAGTCATCAGCAATAAATTGATGTATGCTTTAGTTTGAAAATGGCTTTAGCAGAAGCACAGTGCTCACATTTGCAGATACCATATTCTTTTGGACACCGGGTATCGGTGCACAACTGCACCTCCTAGTTGGGCCCGCCCAATAGTTTATTTGAATGGACCACAAAATGAAAACAAAAACACCCCCAATCAATAGTTATTGGGTTTGTATTGAACTACTGAATCAATTGTGCACCCATTTTTAATAGTGCAAATTTATTGGCCTTTGACCCAAGAGTTAAAAGTTAGGATGAACATTTTAGCATCGGTCACCGTGCACTAAGTAGGACCCACTAAGTTTGATTCCCCAATCCCATCGTAGGTGGGGGCACCATAATAAGGTGATCGGGGATGGTCATTTGGATTGACACCTGGCCTATTTGATTAAATGAGTTAAGAATAATGGAGAGATGAATGTCAAATCATGGAAATACTAAAATGAGGGTATAATCGAGTAAAAAGTATAGATGTGGTAAAGTCCTTATTTGAATAATTTATTTATATATATATTTTGGTAGAAGGATACTATGAGTTTTTTTATTTATTTATATTTTACCATGAGTTAAGTTTAGGTGAGAGGGAGTAGAGAAGAACCATCCAAAATCGTAGGAAGTGTCCTTTGGAGGTCCGTGACCGCAGCCGTGGTCACGGACAAGGTCCAATTTCAGGCTTTTGCATTTGTGACTCGTTTTGGCCTGTTTGGAGTCTGAACGACGTCCAATCGCCACAAAACTTGGAGGGATGCCTCTTGACACTATTTTGAGTGTGTCAGACAAGTTTTAACCTATTTTGACCTTTTGAAATCGGTCAACTCTCTAGTTGACATTTTTCATGAAAGTGGGCCCTTGTTTCAACTGTTTGAGGCCCAAATGACCTCGGTTTGGTCTGAAACTTGGAGGGACTGATGTCAGGAACATCCTGGAGCATTCCTCCAAATTTCATCAGCTTTGGATTTGGGGAAGTAGGATTTCAAACAGCAACCCATTTATTGCATGTGTTAAGTCACTATTTACCCTATACTGTAGCTAGTCAGCTTGTTTTTCTACACGAACAATGTCCAGTTGACTTGAAACTTTGGGAAAGCAACTTTGAACATATTCTAAGTATTTATTCTAAATTTTGTCAGCTCTAACCCCTTGGAAGTAGGATTTTGGCTAGTGACCTCCATGGCACGGGGGTCACTGTCCTCTAAGCTGACATACAATGAAAGTCAGACCAAACAGAGTCTTTTTAACTTTAAAATTTGCAAATTATCTTCTGAGCATAACTGTAAGGTCCTGAATCCCACTAATCTTGATTTATGTTAATTAAGCTTGTTCCATATTAATTGAACTCGGTTAAGGCTAATTTAATCAAAAAAAATTATCGGGTTTGGGTCTTGGATAGGTAGTTGGCGGAGTTTGAACCTCCTTTTCTTGATTAAGGACCTTTTTGTAAATTGTTCTTATCTCTTTTGGACACCTCATCCTTTGCCCTCCGTGTAATTTTCTGCATTGACCATCTTTTGTATTGGGCTCAATTTAATCCGAACTCGTCCTAGGCCGATTGAGGTCCATTTGGCTTAAATTGTAATTTTATAGAAAGCTCGGGCATGCATGCCAACTACAAGAAATTTTTGTTTAAAAGAGGCTCAACGTCTCTTCCTTTGTTCCCTTCCTGGTTACTAGAGCTGTTTTCCTCTTCTGAGCTTCTCCATCTTCCCTCAACATTGGAGAGCACCTAGGCTTGGGAAGGTCGTGCATCTAAGGGTGGGAATTCTTCTTCTCTTTCTCCTTCATTCTCTTCCCTTCTCCCTGTGCATTTCTCTCTGAGAGTAACTCATCTTCTAGGCTACAGCTGTATAAGGTGAAGAATGGTTTCCTATTTCATTCTCTTGTGTTTATTAAGGTCACAAAGACTCCATTACTTGACATGCATGTGAATCTAAATCTCC
This sequence comes from Sextonia rubra, assembly GCA_037013555.1. NCBI lineage: Eukaryota > Viridiplantae > Streptophyta > Magnoliopsida > Laurales > Lauraceae > Sextonia > Sextonia rubra. The sequence continues at coordinate 19,422,754 of JASUAD010000011.1, forward strand.
ATATTCCACCATTTCATGTTTACTTGTAGAGAACCCATTTCATTCCAAAGACTTTCCCTGAGCACACAGCAAGATAAGGGGTTTGAGAGGGTTAGTACTGTTGGAAAAGGCAACTATTGAGTTATATGTGCTGCATGCATGATTAAATATGGATATTTGAGCTAGTTACTTGCATTTCCCAATTTCAGCCATTTCCTTTCATTGTTTTAATTGATATGAATATGTAGGGTGTGTTGAGTTAGAATGGTAAAGATGGGAATAGAGGGTGTGGGAGTACAGAATACCTTAATTGGATACTACTAGTAAGTCATAGAACCCCCCCCCCCCCCCCCCCCAATATGGGTTCTGTACTGACTAAAATCGGAATTGAGCTACAGAATTGTATTCAGATTTCTGAAGCTTACGGTGAAGCTACGGCTAAGCCGTAACATCTACGGCTCAAAGTCCAGATAGCAACAAAACTCGATTTTGTACTACGGCTCACCTACGGCTACGCCGTGGATTTCACTACGGCTAAGCCGTATCCAGCCCATAACCTAACCGTAGGTCTTCCTACGGCAAGCTTTCCAGAGAGCTCATGGAACCCAGTTTCTTCAACGGTTTGCAGACGGCTGCACCGTGGAATACTCTACGGCTACACCGTAACCTCCCCGTACCCTAGCCGTAGGCTTAGCTCGGCTAAGCCGTAGGCCAACATACGGTTGGGCCGTAAATGCACCTGAAAATCCGGACGGATTCTGACCCACTCGGCTAAGCCGTAGCCTTGTACACGGCTAAGCTGTAAAGACCCAGTAAACATAGGGGTTAAGGGTATTCAATGCTTTTGTAGGGCCTTAGTATTGGCACCTCTACACCACTACACTGGCCCAATGGTAAGCTCAGTAAATAAGGAAATGAATGATACCCAAATGGTCTCCCAATAGCAAGTCATGGATGTTGGCATAAGAAGGTGTCCCGTATGCCTATAAGGCAATACCAAGACACGGAAACACAACGACATCAGATTTCTTATGAGTACGTCGTGTTGAATGTTCTTGGGGATCATGGGCCAATTAATATAGGATGAGTAGTAATATCACAATCCGAATGCATGCATCTTGCTACAACACCCCACCTTCAACATGAACTACTTTCTTTAGCACAACCCTGAGGCAATTCAGACCTGAGCTTCTAATGAATGCATGTCTGACAAGTCAGAGCTTCTAATGAGTGCAAGCTTGTTAGCCAAGGGTATGATATGATTGATACGATTGGATATGAGTCGGCACCACTCAGCTTACGCCCTTTTGGGTATATATTATGTATGTCACCACTGCAGTAGGTTTACGAAGGAGTAGTCGGCGCTCCTCGGGAAACTAGCTTGATCCCCTAGCAACCCATATGATGTGTATGCTCTATTTTGGGAGAATAGAGCATCGTGGTTGCCAATCAGTATGTATGACATTTAAGTTATAATTTCTCACTCCTGCATTATGTTCAGTGCTTATTCTTATTGATATATTATGTTATACTTGTTTCATATACCCCAGTATTTGCTTAACCGTCGTGTTAACAGTGTTACCCTTGGTATTGTAGGTCCAGCACCCAGTCCCAACGCAGACACTGACACGCCCCCGGAGGGTACCCCAACGGTACCTCGGGGTGTAGACGAGTGGAAAGATGGAGACATCTTTTACTAGCCATCCTACGGAGCGCGTGTATTCCTGGGAGATATCATTGTTATGCTTGGGACCCTTTGTATCACACTCCTAAACAGTATTTTGGAATGTAATTAAAGACTTTAACACTATTGTATGTATATATGTTTACTTTTGAAAGTTAACAGACTATGATCTTTATGTGCTCTTGATAATTACTGAGTATTTCGCAGGATTTCATTTATGATCAGTTACGTTTATACGTGTGTCAGCATACCTCACACGTTCCTATGGAATCTCCCTTGTAGGAATTCGTGCATAATTCTTCAGGGCACGGATTTCTACGGGATTACGTATCCATGCCCTGGGGGCCCACGCAAATCCCTAAATTCCCGAGATCGAGGCATGACAATAACTGAAGCTTCGAGCCTAAATTTCATCAATTTTGGACGTCGGGAAGCAGGACTTTGGTCAGTGATCCCATGGCTTAGGGGGTACTGACCCCAAGTTGACATGCTTATAGCTTTTAGGTCAAATGATGTCTGTTTATCTTGAAATTTTGTAGGGCCTCTCTTGGGCATAATTTGTTCTTCCTTGGAGAGTTTCAGCTGGTTTGATCTTCACGAGGTGTCGCTTTGTACTGAGACCCACGGAGCACAGTATATAACCATCTAGACCGAGTTTGAATCTGAATGATGTTCAAATGCTCTAAATCCTTGAAGGATAGTCTTCAAATGTACTTGAAAGAATTTTGTTGAATAAGAGATTGCTTCCACATGTGGAAGTGCCAGGTCCCACAGTGATTCCCAAAAAGCTAGCAAACAGCCTCCGAAGCCTAACTTGAACTGAGATGAGGTCCAAATGCTTTGAAAACTTTGGAATTTTATAATCCAAAGCTTGTAGTGTCTTCGCTGCATTATTTTCAATCTTTTATGAGTCAACAAGAGGGAGCATAGGAAAGTACACTTTTTGTTGTAAAGGTTTACTACACTACAATTTATCATACTTTTCTATAATATATAAAAAGGAGGCATGTGGAGGCCTAAGAGTGACGTGCTCTCTCTCTCTCTCTCTCTCTCTCTCTTCAATTTTCTAAAATGAAAAAAGAGTCATGTGGAGGCCTAAAAGGTAAGTAGTGTCACATCATGGATTTACCCCTCCACGTCACTTTTTTTTTTGTCCAAACAAAAATTGATCTTTTTCACTAATATGTAGGTTTTCACAAATAATATTTTTATACTACTTATTTAAATAACTAAAGGCCTTTTTAACTTATTTCCAGAACTACTATAAGACTCTATTGGCAATAGAGTCTTCATTGAAGACACCATTGTGAACGGAGTCTTCATCGAAGACTCCATTGCCAACGGAGTCTTCATCGAAGACTCCATTGCCAACGGAGTCTTCATCGAAGACTCCATTGCCAACGGAGTCTTCATGCCTGAATTTTGTAAAAAATAAATAAATAAATAAAATTAAAGAGGAGCATTTAAATAAGAACATGAAAACATGATTATGTGTTAATATGAAATAGGAATATGTTCCATGTGTTAGTGTAAATTAGGAACATGCATGAATACAAGAGCTTGTATTAGTGTGAAACAGGAATATGAAAATATGACTATGTGTTAGTGTGAAATAAGACAATAAAAATATGAACAAGTGTTCGTGTGAAATAGGAATATGTGATATATAAACAGGAACATGTTTCATGTATTTTTGTGAAACATGAACGTCAATTTGATGTGGCATAGAACATGAACATGTTTGAAAATGATGAAACAAATTACAAGATTAAAAAAAGAAAGATGCAGTTGTGGTGTGTAAAAAAAAAAGGTTGCCTGCAAGAAAAGTTGCCGGAAAAGTTGCTGGTCATCGGAAGTCTGCTAGAAAAGTTGCCGAAAGTCATTCAGAAAAGTCGCCAGTCGCTGGTGGTTGCCAACTGGCCGCCAGCAGTTGTTGACAGCTGGTCGCTGCCATGCTAGCTGGACACAGTTGTGGTTTTTTAGTATTTTAAGGGCAAAAATGTCTTGATGGACTTAAAGCTCTAACTTCTTTTGAGCCGGACTTAAAGCTAAGTGACTTTTAAAATATGAACTTGGGGCTAAAAGCGCCTTATTTTAACTCTTAAAAAATAGACCTATAAGGTCTCAGCCCTATTCTATGGATATCTTGCCCTTTGGCTTTCATCCTTCCCCCTTTCTAATAAGAGAAAGCGTTCACCCTCCTCTTTCTAGCCTGATTCGATAAAAGTTTTCAACTATTTTGAAAAATCTGACCAATTATCTTTAGCATTTTGTTTGTAATTTAAACCCTTATAATGTGATATAAAACACTTTCCAATGAATATCCTAAGACCTTTAGAACTTCATTGGTAGGTAAATAAAGATGGAAGGGGATCCAATTAACTTATCCAAGTGTTCTACACCAATTCATGCATGTTATTTATGGAAGTCCTTCAAGGGAAGAAGTGCCTAACTAAAGATGTATCAGCTGATCATGTACGCGGTTGAAAAATGATCACACCAACAGGTACCAAACGCACTCAGGTCGACCTATTTCTGTAATAAAAGAAGAGTAGTACTTGACCAAAACATAAGAACCTCATAAAGAGTCCTAGAAATATAAAAAAAAACTCAACTGAAGAAAATGAACAACTCAAGATGATGTCCAAAATGATAGGGTTGATGGCCCAACCAACTTTCCCTCTTATGCATTGATTAACTTCTTTAGCGTCTAGAAAAATATCTAGATCTAAGAAAAGTCCGTTCTTCTTGTTTCTTTTAACACAAGTAAAATAGCTCGCGTCCCTGGTAGTAGAATTTGTATGCAAGTATTGGTAATCTGTATTAAATTTTCTGAGCTAACTATAGTTAGTAAAACCTCGAGGTGTTAGTAGAGGCAGTATAATTACTTTTCAATACTTCCTTTCTGGTGGAGTTCACTCCTCAATACTTCCCCCCATGTGGAACTAGTTCAGCGCACTTTTAGCAACACGCATTTTTTTTAGCACCAAGTCATCTCCTAGGATTCAAACTCACGACCGGTTGGCTTTAATACCATGTTAAGTTTCTTTAGTTAGCCATTCATACCAAAACTTAACTGGAAAAATTTAATATGGTATCAGCAACAACCGGTCGTGAGGTCAGATCCCAAAAGGAGCGACTTGGCAATAAAAGAAATTGAGTGTTGCCAAAAATGCGTCGATCGGGTTTGCAGTGGAGAATATTGAAAAGTATTTCTACTTCCTTTACTAACAGCTTCAGGTTTTGTTATAAATGATTAGCAAAAAAAATTAATAATCTTTAGTACTCTGGTAGTTTTTGGGGATCCACCATCATATCCAGTGAAGAAAAGTAAGGATGAAGGAAACGAAAATGAACAACTCACGACCAATGTACTAGAGGAGTTTCATATGCTTCTGCCATACTTGTGGAGAGGATCCAGAGTTCCACGAGTGGCTCCATGGTCATTTGCAGTTAGGGTTGTCAACCATACCCTCCATGATCTCACTCATCCTGGCCCAGCTCTCAAAAAGCCTATAAAGTAAAGGCTTTTGTTTTTCTGAGAAGGCACAGAGGTTGGGCTTGGACAACATTTTTAAAGGTTTGCCAATTCCAGGGCCAGACTTAGACGATACATGGCACAGTCCTCTTATCTTCTGTTTATTTTTCAATTATAAAATGTTAATACAATGTCTATTCTATGTTCAAAATAATCAGAGCTTTTTGTATATGGCCCTTAAGGTTTATATAATTTGTAAAAATGCCCCATGGTTTCAAATTTATAAATAGGTTCCTGTATTTTCATTTTAATACCTTGCATGTCACCTAAATTCGTAACCTTCAAACGACCATAAACTTTTAAAGTGAAATGCCACTTTTGCCCATCCTTTCATCCCTATATGCATAATTTCAAAAGCTTAAACTTATTTTTCACTAAAGTTTAACATAAACAACTACATGAATTATTGGCAACATATAACTTCACACAAATCTATTTTTCTCAATGTAAGTCCCATTTCATGATTAAATCCAAATTGACCATAATGACAATCAACACATATACTTATAATAGGTATAATTGATCCAATCCATGCACGACCAACCATTGGATTAATGAAAATTTCAAAATACATGATTAGACTTCATATTCATGAAAGCATTAATGAGAGAGAGGCCGTTGGGACTTGAGATTAAATAATTTTATTTTCGTAACTAATAACGTACTTATTTTTGTTTAATGGATATAAGGGTGAAGTTGTCATTTTTATAAAAATCAAAAACATACTAACCCGTTCTCCTTAGGTAGACTAATTTTAGGGACATGGCAGGTAGGGGCCTATTTAAATATAATGAAACCACATGGGCCCACTTACAAAATTTTAAAATTCTAGGGTGTGTATACAAGAAACTCAAATAATTATAAGGTATAGAATATCTTATAATTTTTTAATATATATTCATATAATATACCCATTCATATAATATACCCATTAAATGGGTATTATTGTATTAGTCTTAGATGCAGGTTCCATAAGTAATTGGGCCCATAAAAAAGCTCATGGTTAGACTTTTTCAGCCCAGGCCTTGAGTAAGCATGCATTCATGGCTCATTTGCATCTTTTGTTGAAAGATACGATTAGGTAATTTTGGTAGATGCAGTTAAAATTTGTCCACAATGTGTGTGTGTGTGTGTGCGTGTGTGTGTCTGTGTGTGAATTTGTTCAGATGTGAGAATATATGGGTGTGTGTTTTGTTTGTTGAAAGACTTCGAGACCAGACAATGGGCATATAAAGTGCAGGCTTGAGTCCTAATTTCTATTCAAATTAGGCGGATGGGTGGTTTGCCTTTTATCCATGTGATAGGAAAATGAGATTTGCATATGTAAATGCAACATACTTTTGTTGGGCCCCATTTCATGATGTGATAGAGCCATTCATATTCTATTATGGATACAATAAGCTCGAAGACTCTTAAAATCTATGAAAAGTCCAAAAGATCCCAACCAATAGACCTAGTTGTTTGTACTTTTGTGGGCTCCCAATTCATGATCTGAGCTGTTCAATGTTCTCATATTAATTACGAGCATCAAGAAATTTTGCTTCATATATCTTACATTGTCATGGGTTTAGAGAAATTTTGAACATGTCTAAAGAATCTAAAACCGTTGGATATATTCATTTACTCATGTGAGAATGGTGGTTTTGACAATTGTTGCGATTTTTTTCTTTGAATTTGCTATCATTCTCTTATGTCTGGATGATGAAGTAATATATTTTGATATTTGTTAAATTTTTGTTTGGAGAAATTCTAAACTTTTATATCTTAAGGCACTCTTTTCCGCTTTTTTAATTTTTTCTCTTTGGCTATGTTAGCTTACTCTTAAGGAGTAATACCTTTAACTTGAAGACACAAAAATGGATGACTAGGCATGCATGTGAAACTAAATAGGTGTCAAGACCACTCAACCATGAGTGTGTTGGATGTTGGATTACTAGTAAGGAGTGATACATTTAACTTGAGGACCCAATAATGGTTGATTGGGCATACATGTGAAACTAATTAAGTGTCAAAAAACCCTCAACCATAAGTGTGCGGGACTTGGACCTCAGTAATTTTTTTTTTAATAATCATTTGGGCATTCTACGTACCTCACCACTGATGTACTAGTGGACTGGCATCTAGTACTATCACACTTGTACCTAAAGTAGGTCTTTTGGACCAGGGTAACATGTATCCAATTCTTCTTTAAATCTATTATTCCTACCTTACCTAGACTGAGACCTATAGTCGAATGTAAAAAGTGGAACTAACAAATTTTTTTCAAGGGGCCACTTTGCAAAAAATTGTTTTTAGGGTCCAGATGCAAATATTCTATTGATATTCAAAAACATTTGGGGAAGGCACCCAAGTGTGAATTTACAGAAATACATGCTAATATATATGCTCATTAATTATCATAATAGTAAAATAAAAAAATTGAGTTTGGATCTGAGTCCATCGTGGAGCCAGGTTTGGACCACTCCCATTTAAGGATTCAACCCGGAGAGGGCATAAGCCAACTCTAACCCGTCTGAATCATATTAAAAACCTAAACACAATTTGACACTCATCTGCCCAATTCTTGCAATAATAATTGAGGGAAAAAACAATTTTATCAATAAATTTGGGTTCAATTAGAAGAGAGAGAGAGCTAGGTACAAAAGATGCAATTCAATGCTAATCATTAAAGATACTATATTGACATAAACTCTGTGGAACTGGAAAGATTTATATGATTTACACTAGCTTTACATGGGTCGAGAAAAAAAACTGCGAAAAGAGGTGTGTATTCTAAGCATAAGCGGATTCTTCAATCTTCAAAAATTATTCACCCTTTCACATTCATCGAGCCATTCGCTATACACATCTATTGGTTCTGATAGACCTGTAGTGCAAAGAATTGAAAAAGAAACTATTTAACATGATTGATGTTTTGAGAAATTCAGAGAAACTTTAGGATTGATCTCCAAACTTACCATGGATAGTGGTGCTGTAACCCTCTTTGCAAGTGTAGCACAAAGCTTCTCCAATCATAAGTTTCCTATCCCTGAATGAACAACAGATCCACAATCACATTCAGTTCCTTAAGATTGACATTACATCCGTAAAAATATATATAAAACATTAATGAATCAAGGGTTACTTACATGTTGCATTCAACAGTGCCCGCATGGTTGCAAAAGGGGCAGGTAAAGCATATATCAAGCTTAATTTTCTTCTTTGGAGGTGGTTTTGTCCTTGACTTTCTCTTCCCCATGGAGCTCTAGATCAAACTCTATTTTCTGCCTTTGAAGATCAACAGTACACGAAACATTAAACAAATTTCAGTTTCATGCAAACGAACACATTTGAATTTCTAGACTTAAAAACAAACCCAAATGAAAAAAGGAACTAAAGTTGAGCAATCCAGTGTAGATAAATGAAGTAAATAAATATTGGATTAAACCGTGTATCAGGCTTTTAAAGCACCTTTTGGATGTGAAGATCAATGGTTAAATAACAAACGATCTTGGTATGCTTAGGTCAAGATCTCTCAGGGTTTCTAAATTTAAAAAATCCCAAAAGAACAAAAAATGAATTAAGATTGAGTCAACCCTATATATGTATGAGGTAAGAAGAACAAATTGATAAATAAGGGATTAAGCCATGTATCATTATAAAAAAAAATCTGATGGATGTGGAGATCAAATATTATAATAGGATTCAACTTAGTCTCCACAGCTCAACAACTCACAAGGCTTCTAAATTTAAAAAATTCCAAAAGAAAAGAAATTAAGCTTGAACAATCCAGTGTGTAAGGTGAGAAGGTGAAAGGAATTAATTAATAAAGGGATTAAGCTGTAAGTTAGATCAAGCACCTGATGGATGTAAAGTTCAAAGTAAGATTAATAACGAACTTGACTTGATCTTCTTATGTTTTGTGTATGTGTTTTTGGATATTCAAAGGGATATGTCGATCTTCCGCTTCATAGGGAATCATCTGATCTTATATTACCGTTAGATGATTTAAGGAACTTTCGATTTTCTAAAGTCTGCTTAAACAAAGAGATAAGGTAACTTTATCTATTTTCTAAAGGTCTGGCCCACAAGTAATCGGACAGTGGGTGCCCACAATTATTCATTTCTATTTTTAATTTTTCTATGCTCACCTGATTTGAGGATATAGCTGTAAATAAAAGAGTGAAAAACAAAGAATGTGAATTCTGATCTCTTATATTCAATTCAATTCAATTGAATTACCCATAATTTTTTGATAGGAACCCTTTTGAGGTTGCTGGAAAAAGACCCCATTGCAAGAAACATAAAACAAATGTAAATAAATAAAAGAAAAAACCCTGATTCTCTCTATGGAATCATGAGCTCAACTCTCTTGATTGGCCTTAAATCCTAATCTCTAAAAAACCTAGTCATACAATCCAACCATCAAAAACCCATGCTTATACCCGTTTTCTTTAGAGAAGGAAGCAAGATTTCTCCTATAGCAGATCAATTTTTAAGATCTCTCAAGCACCTGATGGATGTGAAGATCAAGATCTCTCGAGCTTTCTGAATGTAAGAAATTGATCCAAATGAAAAGAAAAGAAATCAAGATTGAACAATCTGATGTATGGGGTGAGAAGATCAAAGAAACTAATAAATGTGGGATTAAGCCATGTATCATTGCGATCAAGCACCTGAGTAGACCAAGAATTCCTCAAAACTCTGCCATTTTCTCCGCCAACTCATGTTTAACAGAAGCTTTGTAAAACACCCAGCGAAGGAAACAAAACAGAAAGAGAGACAGAGAGAAATTCCTTGTTTCTTCGTCTAAGTACCACAGGAACTCATAAGACATTCTTGAAATTGAACATGTCTCTTCAAATTGTAAGGACCGTGAAGAGAGAGAGAGAGAGAGAGAGAGAGAGAGAGAGAGAGAGAGAGAGAGAGAGAGAGAGAGAGAGAGAGAGAGAGTACCAGAGCAAAGTGGAAGTGAGCGAGTGAGATGACGGAAGTAGTATGGCTTGGCGATGAAAGATGAACAACGTACTGGTCTTGGTCTTCTTAATTCTGTCAATATCTTTCAAGGTTTCCTAAAGACGGGAGCAAGTGGACGTTTTGTGTATGTTGGGGCATTCACAGAGGTAGCTTCCTCTTTTATATAGGAAATCATATCATCTTTTCTAACCGTTAGAATATCGAACGAACTTTCTATTTTCTTGAAGTTTGTGTAGATGAAGAGTTTTAAGACATCTAATCTAATATGAATATAGGATTAGGAAACTTTCTATTTTAGAAAGTCCTGGCCCACAAGCCCACAACTCATTCATTAATGCCACCGTAGAGTTGGAGTCATCAGCAATAAATTGATGTATGCTTTAGTTTGAAAATGGCTTTAGCAGAAGCACAGTGCTCACATTTGCAGATACCATATTCTTTTGGACACCGGGTATCGGTGCACAACTGCACCTCCTAGTTGGGCCCGCCCAATAGTTTATTTGAATGGACCACAAAATGGAAACAAAAACACCCCCAATCAATAGTTATTGGGTTTGTATTGAACTACTGAATCAATTGTGCACCCATTTTTAATAGTGCAAATTTATTGGCCTTTGACCCAAGAGTTAAAAGTTAGGATGAACATTTTAGCATCGGTCACCGTGCACTAAGTAGGACCCACTAAGTTTGATTCCCCAATCCCATCGTAGGTGGGGGCACCATAATAAGGTGATCGGGGATGGTCATTTGGATTGACACCTGGCCTATTTGATTAAATGAGTTAAGAATAATGGAGAGATGAATGTCAAATCATGGAAATACTAAAATGAGGATATAATCGTGTAAAAAGTATAGATGTGGTAAAGTCCTTATTTGAATAATTTATTTATATATATTTTTGGTAGAAGGATACTATGAGTTTTTTTATTTATTTATTTTTTACCATGAGTTAAGTTTAGGTGAGAGGGAGCGTAGGAAAGAGCACTTTTTGTTGTAACGGTTTACTACACTACAATTTATCATACTTTTCTATAATAAATAAAAACAGGGGTATGTAAAGGCCTAAAAGTGACGTGGTCTCTCTCTCTGTCTCCCTCTCTTCAATTTTCTTGGCTACAGAGGCTGGCTACAGAGGCACATGTGGTGGCCCAAGGGTGATGACTTGTGGCATGGTGCAAGCCACCACGATAAAAAATGCCATGTTTAAAACTTGAATAAGAAAAAGAATAGAAAGAAGCAACCATTCTATCATGTGGAAAATATTAACAAAATAAAAAAACCAAAGAAAAGGGAGGAAAAAAATTACCTAGAATGGAGAAATCCTTTGCAGAAGAGAGAGAATTGGCATGAGGTAAAATGTATGGGAGAATGGGCTTTGGCGAGGGTGATCCTTTTTATCAAAAAAAAAAGTAGGGAGAGTCGGGAAAGAATAAGAAATCTACACAAGAAATACAACTGGATTCGACTTCCAAGGTAGAATTGTAAAAGGAAGTTTACTCTCCAACTTAAACACAAAGTTCAACTATTTCTTCCAAATATAAAATTTTAATATTTTCTAATCCCAAGATGGGTCCCAATGGTTTGTGTTTGGTGATAGCCGTGAGATGAATGGGTTCTATAATGTTCCGTATTCTAATATAGGGCATTAACTTTATTAAAATGTATTTCAGCTAATTAATCTTCGTTAGAGTTCAAACAAGTCCGAATTAGTGTTAGGATCATGTGTGCGAAGTTTTGTCGGGGTTCGAGTTTATTTGAGCATATTAGGGGGTAGTTTGCAAATTTTGGAAGTTTAGAAGCCCTCATTTTTAGTTTTTCTTTTTGTGAGGATTTGGGCTGATTAGGTAGCTCTCCTAATTTTAAGACTTCTATCCTTCTACCCTGACTTGATTTGGACCCATCATGATTGTTAGATGTGGACCCAACCAAACCTAAACTTCTTTTTGTAAATACCCAAAACCATTCCCAAATAAAAGCCAATGACCCCAGCCCGTTTCCTTTATTTCTCTCTTCTCATTTTCTCTCTCCTTTTTCTCTTTTTCTCTTCCTCCCTCACTCACCTCACCTCGCTGTCGCCAAAAATCAGCCAACGCCATCTTCTTCTCCAAGCTCCTCCCTTTCCTAAGACCTTTCTTACAATCCATCTCCATCTCCGAGCAACCCTAGGCAAGGTGTTTTCTTCCCCAAAGCTACGACTTTGTGATTTTCGAGCTTAGGTGGTATCTAGGGTGTTCATTAGACTCTTCTCCTAGCTTTTGTAAGGTTGTTTTGCTTTGGCTTTGGTTTTGTGAAAGAATGAGGCTTCAGTGGGTCATTGTGATGCTAGGGCATCCCTTTTTCATCTCTTTTCATCTAAGGCAAGTGGATTACCATGGTTCATTAATGATGCGCTTTCCTTCTTATTGATACTAGCATGTTTGGTTTACATTAATGTGGTTGTGCCTGTTATTAATGAAAATGGATTAAATGCTAGATATTAGGTTGATTTGAATGAATGTTGAATGGAGCGGATTTGCAGTGGTTTTATATGATGAATGGAGAGGGCCTAGCCTTATTTTAATGCAAGTGAAAAGGGTTTCGATATAAGGGAATGGATTCCCAAAAATGAGTAGCAACAAGGGCTCCTCATTTTGCTAAACATAGGTCGAATCGATTGGAACTGTGTTTTGTCTAGGCAGGAATGGGACTTGACCGATTGATCGGGTTTGAGTTTTGCCTAGGGGTGATTTTAGGCCCATGGGCCCCTGGTGGGGGATGTTTTGGGTTCAATGCAACCCATAATTTCCTCATATGTGTATTTTAACCTTGTTTCAATTATGGAACTCTATTTGACTCGCTTCTCGATAAACCAACCTTAAACTACTATGTAAGGGATGTTTTTTTGGCAAACGTACTCTTACAAAGTGTATGGTGTACAATCTACCCAGCACTCGGTTGATGTGGGGCTTAGGTCTATGCATCATGGTTAATTTTACTGAATATCCCAGCCTTAACTCACCCGCATTCGAGTAAAGATGTCGGGTATGTGAATTGCCTTTGGAAAGTGAGAGTTGGTTTGTAAATACTCCTTGGCCTTCAAGTGGATTTTTGGAAGATGCAGTTACAATTTTTCTATGTTGAGAGAGAGAGGGAGAGTGCATGCGTGTGTGCGCACTTGGGAATTTGATCGGATGTGTGTGTATATGGGTGTGTGTTGTGTTTGTTGAAAGACTTCGAGACCAAAAAATCGGCATATAAAGTACATGCTTGAGTCTTAATTTCTATCCAAATGAAGCTTATGGGTGGTTTACCTTTTTATACATGTGATAGAAAAATGAGATTTATTAAGTACGTATGTAAATGCTACATACTTTTGTTGGCCCCCAATTCATGATGTGATTAGCCATTCATCTTCTATTATTGATCCAATAAGCTCTAAGACTATCAAAATCTATTGAGAGCCCAAAAGATTCCAACTAATAGACCTAATTGTTTGCACTTTTGTGGACACCCAATTCATGATTTGAGGTGTTCAATGTTCTCGTATTAATGACGAGCATTAAAACAATTTGCTTCATATATCTTACATTTTCATGGGTTTGGAGAAATTGTTTAAAAAATATCTAAAAAATCTAAAACTGTTGAATGTACTCATTTACTCATGTGAGAATGGTGGTTTTGACAATCATCGTGGTTTTCTTTTTATTAATTTCTTTTTTTTTTTTTGTATTCGGAATTCAAATTCACCTGTCATTTTCTTACATCAAGCAGATGAATGAATATATTTCAATATTTATTGAATTTTGTTTGGAGAAATTCTGAACTTCTATATCCTAATTAGTCATTTCCTCCTTTTTTTTTTTTCTTTGGCTACATTAGACTATTAGTCAGAAGTGATACCTTTAACATGATGACCCAATAATGGATGATTGGGCATGCATGTGAAACTAATTAGGTGTCAAAATCACTCAACCATGAGTGTATTGAACTTGGACCTTAGTGGATCTCCAAAAGTCATACCAAATATGATGTGGCATCTCCACCTAAGCAAAGAAGACATGAACCTCTCCAAGAGAAATGTCAAATGTGACTTGGCATTTGGCATATAAGTTTAGGATGTCAAATTTGATAAATAATAAAGTCACATGTCAATTTTAATTTTGAGTTATTTATTATATGACCCCACATGAATGCAAAGATTTTGTAAAATCTCTTTTGATTTGGGTCCTTGCTCGAGAATATAAATTTATGATAAAGTAAGAATTTGACATATTTGTAGGAGTTCCCAGTTTTCAAGCATGTTAAATCCGAAACCTTCAAATTGCCACATAAACTATCAAATGAAATTTGGCATTTCAAAAATGACATCTATGCTCTAAGGCATTTTTTTTTTTTTGGTTTTTTCATTTGGGCATTCTAGGTGCCTCACTACTGATTATTGGACTGGCATTCAATACTATCACATTTGTACCTAAAATAGGTCTTTTGGGCCCAGGCAACATGCATCTAGTTCAGATTTAAATGTAATATTACTACATTACCTATACTGAGATGTACGGTCAAATGTACAAGTTGGAACCACGAATTTTTTCACGGGGCCACTTTGCAAGAAATAGTTTAAGGGTCCACATGCAAATATTCTACCAATCTTCCAAAACATTTGGGAAAGCCACCTAAGTGATAATTTACACAAACATACAATAATATATGTGCTCGTTAAATATCATAATAGTAAAATAAACAAGTTGAGTTTGGATTTGAGTCTATGGTGGAGCCAGATTTAGACCGGTCCCATTTAAGGCGAAGAAGAATTAAGCCAACTCTAACCCGTCTGAATCATATTAAAAACCCAAACACAATTTGACACGCATTAGACCATTACTTGCAATAATTGAGGGAAAAACCATTTATCAATAAATTTGGGTTGAACTAATTACAAGAGAGCGAGAGAGCGAACTACAAAAGATGCAATTCAATGGTAATCATTAAAGATTCTATATTTACATAAAGTTGATGGAGCTGGTAAGATTTGTTTGATTTACAGTAGCTTCACATGGATCGCGAAAAAAGTTGCAAAAAGAGGTGTATTCTAATTATAAACGGAATCTTCAATGTTCAACATTGTTCACCCTTTCACATTCATCTATCCATTCGCTGTACACATCTATTGGTTCTAATAGACATGCAGTGCAAAGAAATGAAAAAGAAATCAGATAACATAATTCCAAGCTAATTAAAGAAAACTTATTATTAGTGAATCTGATGATATCATTAACATTCTGATACAAAGACCCCATAAATTAAAGATGAAAACGGGTTGGGTCTTGGGGGGTGCAGCAAAATCCAGAAAACAGATCCATACTCGGAACCGCCCGAATGGATTTTGGGGCCTGGTTATGTCCATGACACGTATGACATTGATGTATAGAGAAATTCAAAGAAACTTTGGGATTGATCTCCAAACTTACCGTGGATAGTGGTGCTGTAACCCTCTTTGCAAATATAGCAGAAAGCTTCTCCGATCATAAGTTTTCTATCCCTGAGCGGACAACAAATCCGCAATCACATTTAGTTCCTTAACATTGACATTACAATAGATAACATTAACGAATCGAGAAGGGTTACTTACATGTCGCAATCAACAGTGCCTGCATGGTTGTAGAAGGGGCAGGTAAAGCATATATCAAGCTTAGTTTTCTTCTTTGGAGGTGGTTTTGTCCTCGACTTTCTCTTCGCCATTGAGCTCTATATCAAACTCTATTTGCTGCTTTTGAGGATCAACAATACATAATTAAACACCGAACAGATTTCAATTTCTTGCATGCAAAGGATGCAATCACTGTGAAAAATGTGGGACATATATAGTAGAAAAGACAATCAATCACGAATCACAAACTGTACTAAAATGGTATGCAGCACTTACATATTAAAAGCAGAAATATGCAAAAATTCTTAAGACATTCTTGTTTAATAGCAGCTTTGTAAAACCCAAAACAAAGGAAACAAAACAAAACAAAGAGAGAGAAGAAAGAGAGAGAGATTCCTTGTTGCTTTGTCTAAACCACAGAAACAAAGAGGAATTCGTAAGACATTCTTCAAATTGAACATGTTTCTTGAAATTGGAAGCATGAGAAGATAGAGAAAAAAGAAGAAGAAAAAACCCTAGAAACAGAGTTGTACGAAACGTGAAGAAAAAGAGAGAGAGAAAGTACCGAGGCAAAGTGGAAGTGAGCGAGATAACAGAAGTATAATGGCTTGGAGATGAAAGATAAACAACGAACTAGTCTTGGTCTTCTTAATTATGTCAATATCTTTCAAGGTTTCCGATAGATGGGAGCCACTGGCCGTTTTGTGGATGTTGGGGGCATTTAGAGAGGTAGCTTCCTCTTTTATAGGAAATCAAACCATCTTTTTTTACCGTTAGAATATCTAACGAACTTTCTATTTTCTTAGAGTTTGTGTAGATGAAGAGATTTAAGACATCTATTCTAATAAGAATATATGATTAGGAAACTTTCTAGTTTAGAAAGTCCTGGCCCACAAGCCCACATCTCATTTATAAATGTCACTGTAGAAATGGAGTCATCAGCAATTAATTGGTGCATGCTGTAGTTTTCCCCAACCCAACCAATAGCTACTAGTTTCTTTCCATCCAAATGGACTGACCCATTGGATCAACTGTGTGAAAATTTGTGGGCCTTTGATCTAAGAGTTAGAAGTTAGGACAATCATTTCATCATCTTCACCATGCACCGATAGGATGCACATAGATTCATTGATCCCCCTATTCCATCCTATGTGGGGCCTAATAATGAGGTGATAGGGTATGGTCACTTCGATCGACACCTAGCCTGTTTGTTTAAATGGGTGGAGAGTAAAGGAAAGATGAATGTCAAATCACGGAAATATTGAAATGGGCAGGTAAAGTTACAGGAAAGATGTGGTAAAATCCTTATTTGAATAATATGATTATTTTTTGGGATTTTTATGAATAAGTTTATCCTAAATATGGATTATAAGATTTGATTATGAAAAACACAGATATAATAAATTAGGGTGTGATATTTATATTTCTTTGGACAAATCTACCCTCATAAAGAATGATAACGATATTGTTATCTGAAAATTATATAATTGCAGAAAAAAATATATCTGAGTCAATTTCTAATATCCTTTCCTGTATTTATTTATCTCAATATAAAGATATTATTAATAAGATGTTGGAAATCAAAATAATCAAAATTTGGCGAGAATCTTTAAGGGGTCGTTTGTTAATTTCACATGTGATGTGAAAATGCTTTACATATGTAAATGACTCACAGTGAATCATTTACATATGCAAATGATTTACATGTGAAATATATTTTTTGTTTGTTATTTTCGCACCCATTCAAGTGTGAATCTAGTTCCACTTAATGGTTGATATGTATTTTTGATATATCTTAAGATCCATGTTGAATCAACTCCTCAAATTTGACCTCCTAGTTGAAAATGACTTTTTGAACAAGATTAATGGTTCGGATCATGAAAATGGGGCCATAAAATCCCAGAAATTAAGATCAATGGCATGAATTGTTTCATAAATATCTTACAACGTAAGATGATCCAACGGTTGAAATTTTGTATCATGGCCGTTTTCATCATTTCAAATATGTTGGACGGTTCAGATCATCCATTTGGATCATACAAGATGCAGAAATTTAAAAAAAGCGGACTAGGTATGCATCTAGTAGTTGAAATGTTCTTTTTAAGATATCTCAAGATCTATAACGAATAAACATCTAAATTTTGATATTTTAACTAAAAATGGCATTTTGAATGAGATGAACGGTTCGGATTGTCATAACAGGACCCACAAAATCCTAGAAATGAAGATCAACGGTCGGATTTGTGTCATCATTATCTCACAATGTAAGATGATCCAACGGCTGATTTTTTGCACCATAGCCGTTTTTGGCATTCCAAATATAATGGACGGTTCTGATCATGATTGGGAGGCTCAAAAAGTTTAAAAATAAAAATAAAAAATGTGTTGGGCGTGATGCACTATTCGCATGTGTGTTGGCGCCATTTGTGATGGTGGCTGTGAAACCTTTTCACACCTGTTGAGGTGTGAAAAGTTCCAGCCCCTTTTGCATGTTATTTACACACTAAAACACAGCCAATTTACTCACCACATGTGTAAAGTGTAAAAGCAAACATGAATGTGTAAAACTATTTCACATGTGTAATGTTTACCTATGTAAATGGCAAAAAACAAACGACCCCTAAAGAATGGTAACGAAATTATTGCTATTCTTTATGAGGGCAAATTTGTAAAAAAAAATGTACCACACCCTAATTTGTTATATATGTGTTTTTCATAATCCAATCATCCAATTCATATTTAGAATGAATTTACTCCTAAAATTCCCTTATTTTTTTGGTAGAAGGATATTATGAGTTCTTTTATTTCTTTCTTCTTTTTTTTTTTTACCATGAGTTAAGTTTAGGTGAGAGGGAGCATAGGAAAGTGCACTTTTTGTTGTAAAGGTTTACTATGCCACAATTTATCATACTTTTCTATAATATATAAAAAGGGGGCATGTGGAGGCCTAAAAGTGACGTGCTCTCTCTCTCTCTCTCTCTCTCTCTCTCTCTCTCTCTTCAATTTTCCAAAATGAAAAAAGAGTCATGTGGAGGCCTAAAAGGTAACTGGTGTCACATCATAGATTTACCCTTCCATGCCACTTTTTTTTTTGGTCCAAACAAAAATTGATCTTCATCACTAATATGTTGGTTTTCACAAATAATGTTTTTTTACTATTTATTTAAACAACTAAGGGCCTTTTTAACTTATTTCCAGAACTACTATAAGACTCCATTGGCAATAGAGTCTTCATTGAAGACACCATTGTGAACGGGGTCTTCATCGAAGACTCCATTGCCAATGGAGTCTTCATGCTTGAATTTTGTTAAAAAAAATTAAATAAATAAAATAAAGGGTAGAACATGCATTTCATTGAAGACTTCATTACCCATGTAGTCTTCATGCTAAGCCTACAGCTAGGCTACGACTGGGATACGGCTCAGCTGTAGTACAATCTACGGCTTAGCCGTAGTACAAAAATAGGATTTGGTACTCTCGGGACTTTAAACCGTACCCACTTACGGCTTAGCCATAAGTTTCAGAAATTCTAAAAGTGATTTTGTAGCTTGAATTCAATACAGAATATTGAGTGAAAGGGGTTACAAGGAGCTTCTTATGGCTTCAAAATATCCCTAAGAGTTATTCAATACTCACACAACACTTCCATTTCATATTCACACTCTAATTCATTCAATTCAACATATATACATATATATTTAAATTAAGAGAAAGGAGCTGTAACTTGAAACTTAAAGTAATCATCCAAGAATCAAGATTGTAACCACACATGCAGCATCATATGTACTCTTAATACTTGCCTTTTTCACAATGCTTGACCTTACTAACTCTTCCCTGGTATGTGGTTAGGGAAGGCTTCAACAAAAGAATGGGTTCTCTACATGAAAGACATGCAAATAGTGAATCTAATGTGGAATGCATGTATGTTGCATGATTGAGTTTCCTTGACTCTATAAAACCCAAAGAATTGAAATAGAGGTTGAGTTTTCACCTTAGGGAGTTATAACTTAAAGAAAAAGGTGCCACCAAGGAGAAAGATGCATAAGGGAAAAAGAAGATGAAGAATAGAGGCTCTTACTAATGCATGCAAGGGTTCAAATCCTTGTTTGTAGCTTTCAAGTTGAGATGAAGGTGAAGAAGAGTGGAGATGAGCAATGGTTCCAATGAAAACACAGAGGAAGAATGAGGAGAGACGTTGAGTTCCTCCTTTTAATCAATTTTGCTATAGTTTTACATGCAAGCCTAGCATTTCTGGGAAATTTTAGTTTAGGTCATTTGGACCTCAATTGGGCCAGGATGGGTCTGAATCAAGTTGAGTTCAACATGAAAGATGGTCTACACGAAGAATTACACAAAATGTAACTAATGAGGTGTTAATATGATGCAAGAATAAATTATAAAAGAGTCATTAACTACCTAGATAAGGTTCGAACCTAACCCAACGACCTATCCATGGCCCAAGCCCCAAAGGGTTTGAGTTAAATTAGCCAAAACACATTTTAATTAGTGTAAAACAAGAGTAATTAATACAAATCAAAGTTAGTTGGGATCAGGACCTTACATCCTCCCTCTCTTAAGATCATTCGGTCCTCCGAATGCAATGTATCTCAGATAAGAGCTTTGGATATTTTTCCCGAATTTGATCTTTAATCTTCCAAGTAGCTTCTTCTTGCCCATGATGCTTCCATAGAACCTTAACCCATTTAATTGTCCGAGTATGCAGTACTTGATCTTTAGTGTCAATGATACAAAGTGGTCTTTCTTCATAGTTCACGTTCGGCTTCACTTGAATGTCCTCTAAAAATATGTGAAGGATCCATAAGGCACTTTTAAGCATCGATACATTGAATACTTATGAACTCCCATGAGTTGAGGTGGTAACTCCAACCCATAGGCCAAATCTCCAACTCTGTTATGTATCTTAAAAGGTCTTATAAATCGCAGACCTAACTTGCCCATCTGCCGAAACCTGATAGTACCTTTTATTGGAGAAACCTTTAAGAAGACTTTGTCTCCCACTTGGAATTCAAGGGGTCTACGGCGGTTGTCTGCATAACTCTTTTGGTGAGATTATGCAACCTTCAATCTGTTTTGCACCTTTTGCATCTTTTCCGCCGTATCTGCAACTAGAGAAGGTCCATGAAAACTTCTTACTCCTACTTCTTCCCAACAGACCGGTGTACGGCACTTATCACCATACAGAGCTTCGAATGGAGCCATTCCGATGCTCGCATGATAACTATTATTATATGCAAATTCACATAAGGAAAGGTGTTCATCCCACTCTCTTCCAAAGTTTATCACGCTAGCTCTAAGCATGTCTTCAAGAATTTGTATTGTCCGCTCTGATTGCACGTTAGTCTAAGGATGGTAAGCCATTCTAAAATTGAGTTCGATACTCATGGATTTCTGGAAAGATTGCCAAAAGGAGGATACAAACCTACTGTCTTGGTCAGATACAATAGAGACTGGAGTACCGTGCAATTGCATAACCTCATCTATGAAGATCTTACCCATCTCCTGAAATTTCATCCCCTTCCGAATACGAATAAAGTGAGTTGACTTCATTAATAGATCGATGATCAGCCAAATGACATCATGACGTCTACTCGTCTGAAGCAACCCTAAAACGAAATCCATAGAAAGATTCTCCCATTTCCACTTCAGAATATATAAAGGATGCAGCAGACCAGGAGGCTTTTCGTGTTCAACCTTTACACGTTGACAAGTAAGACGTCTCACTACAAAGCCTGCAATGTCCCTCTTCATGTTATTCCACCAGAACCTGCTATGTAAATTTCAGTGCATTTTGATACTCCCGGTGTGCATGGAATATCTAGCGTCATGTCTTCAATCATGATTGCCTTTTTTAGATTTTGATTTTGAACCACTGGAAAGCATAGTCAGTCTCTAAAGTACAGCACCCCATCAACTATACTGAAACCTGGTCTCGCAGATATGTGGTCATGAATCTTAACAAATTCTGAATCCTCAAACTGTCTCTTTTTAATTTGCTGTATTAAGGTGGGTTCAAAGACCGACATAGCCACCAACATAACCTTATCATCCACGAATTTCACTTCCACGTCCAGATCTCGAAATTCTTCTACTAGAGACCGTTCCCCACACATAGCTGCATTTCAATGGTTGATTTCCTGCTTAGAGCATCGGCCACAATATTTAATTTTTTCGAAAAATACTTGATTGGAAAATCACAGTCCTTTATGAATTCTAGCCATCTACGCTATCTCATGTTAAGATCATACTGAGAGAATAAATACTAGAGACTGCGATGATCACCATGGACTTCAAATCTCTCTCCATATAAGTAGTGTTTGTAGACACCTCATTTGGCACATTATGTAGACCCAAAATACTTATCATGTATAATGATGCCCCCACTTCACCCCAAATTAAGTGCTTTTAGCATAATTCAAATTAATTTTTTGAGAAAAAAACACAAAAAAGAAAAAAAAGAAAGAAACAAAACAAACAAAAAATGTTAATCATTGAAAATCTAAAGAGAGTTTTATAAGCCATGCATTGCATATCATCATTTAGATTTGTTTCCATCCTACATTAAAAGACACATTCCGTTAAGGTAAAAACTAAAAATAAAAGAAAAATGGCAAGAAAACTTAGAAAATATAAAAAAAAAAATGAATATCATCATCAATATAAATGTCCAATGTGCATAAAAATGGCCCAAGTCCATTGCCCATGGCTAGAGTGCCCGAATCATTAATAAAATAGTAATAATAAATTAATAGGGATAAAAAAGATTTTAAGGTCAGAAATGCTCACCCAAATTTTCATCATTCCTTTCCATTCTCCTGACCACATAGATATGTGACTCACTTTGATCAACTCGTCGAGAGCTTTCCAACGATACATAATACCCTGACGAACGGGTCAAAAATTACGAGGCCTGGGGCTCATTACACTTGGCCCAGGCTCTGTGTGGCCCATTTATGAAAAATGATTTTTCTTATCTAGTTTTCTTCCAAAATGCCAAAACTAAGCTCTCTAATCCTAGATTAGTTATGAAGGGCCCTACTGTCTACTACTGCACATCACGTGTTCCATGTTTTTCTGGCATGAAGATAACTTACTATATTAACTCAGGATCTAGCGCAGATGCAATGGACCCCGCTGTGACGACCAAACACCTAGGATCCTTCCATTCTATCATCATCATAATTATTTATCTTAGCTAGGTTCATTGCATGTGGATCCGCCGTTCATCAACAGAATGAACTGAGTGGCCAACCCACTCTTAATCAATCTCCACTTGACCCATCAGTCCAAGTCAGGACCAAACCTTGTCTTTGACCCATCAACCCAGCTCTAGTCATTGACCCAACTCCAACCCATCCCGCCAATTGGCCCATCAATCCACCCAACCATTCAAACTTTCAAATCACAAATTGGTTGTATCTCATCCCTCACGGTTAGCACCGTGTAACCTCTCCAAATCCTTCCTCCTCATCACCTTATCCCTCTCCTTATCACCTCCTCATCATCATCTAATCCTGGCAGTCATCATCATTTAATCCTGGCAGTCCATTCCTTCCCAGCCAACTTACTGTCTCTAATCCCCACCGATTAGCCTTCTAAAATTTCAAAACTCTCTCCATCCCGGATTTTAAACTAAAAAAAAGATAGGATAAGAAAAGGAGAAAAACCGTAGGGGGAGCCAAGAGAAAACCCAGAAAGGCAAGGAAGAGAAACCCAGAAAGGCAAGGAAGAGAAACCCAGAAAAGCAAGGAAGAGAAACACAGAAAAGCAAGGAAGAAGAAGGAAAGGAAGGAAGAAGATAGAACGGAGAAGAAGAGTCAGAAACTGGGGATCATCTCCCTCCTTTCTAGGATCATCAGCAGACCCAGTAACCAGGTTCTCTTCCTCTCCCTGCTATCCTGATTTTTCCATTTATTTTCTTGCTGTTCCTTTCCTTCTCTTACCTTTCTTTCTCTTTCCCTCACTTTCCATCGTATCCACCTTCACCACGTAGAGACCACCTCCACTGACTGAACCCACACCCTTCATATTTACCATCACTTCACCACATCACTAGCATCATCATGCGGTAACAGCACCTTCACCACTTACCTCCACACCCTTCATATCGTCACCATCAACAATCATAAACAACCACAACCCCATATCCTAATCAACTGCACAAACTCATCACCAACTCTACTCATCACTACCTCCATCCATTTCATCTTCTCCACTTCACTGCTAGGCAACCAAACTCCAATAGTAGCCCACTTATCCATCTCCACTTCACAACGCCCCTCATTGTCTCCATACACGGCCTGCACCCATTTCATCTTCCTCGCCAAACACTCCATTACACGGCCTGCACCCACTCCATCTCCCTCGCCAAACACTCCGTTACACGGCCTGCACCCATCTTCATCTTCCTCACCAAACAGCATACACAGCCACTACCCACGTCGTCTTCACCATTGCAGAGTCACTGCACTTTACACACAGCAGCACTCGCTTCATCTTCCTCAACCAAACACCACTACACTACAGATAGACAAAAAAAAAAAAAAAAGAAGAGAAAGAAGTGAAGCAGTCTGCTGGGAAGGAGAAGGAGAGAAAAAGGAGAGAAAGAAGAAAAGAAGAAAAGAAAAACAGAGAAGAAAAGAGCAGGGAAGCAGTCGGCTGGGAAGGGGAGAGAGAAGAAAAGAAGAAAGAAAACAAAGAAAGAGAAGGGAAGTAGTCGGCTGAGAAGGAGGAGGAGCAAGGGAACAAAAGAAAAGAAAAAAAAAGGGAGAAGAGACGAGAGGAAGCGGCCAGCAGAAAAAAGGAAGGAGAAGAAGAAGCAAAAAAAACAAACAAAAAAAAAACAAAAAAAGAAAAGGAGAAAAGAAGAGTAGAATACAGTCGTCCCGGCACCTTCGCAACCCACACTTCACAGTCCACCTTCACCAATACTACACCCGTCTCCACCAACACCATCACACTTAGGGCTGTCAATCCGGCCCTTTAGAGAGGGGGCCCAGCCTAGCTCGGCCCGCAACAGCCCTCAAAACGAGGGCTTATTTTTTTTCATTTAAAGCCCACGTGTATGGTAAAGCTCTGTTTTTAAAAGCCCGCATCTGGAGGGCTGAACTTAGGCTTGACTAATCAAGCCCGAGGGGGCCCGGCCCGGCCTGTTGTTTATTAAATTTTAATATAAAATATATAATATACACAATGAATTTGAAGATGATTTGGTATATGATGCACCTACCAAAACATTGTCAAATTTGGATAAAGTTAATTTGGTAAAGAAATCTAATGAGTTTGAAGATGATTTTTTAGCTTTTAAGAAACAAATAACTCATACAATTGTAGAGGAAAAATCGGAATTAGATTGTTATTTGGAGGAGCCAAGGGATAAATTTGAAATTTTCAATATATTGGATTGGTGAAAAGTTAATTCAATAAAATATCCAGTTATCTCCAGAATGGCTTGTGATATTTTAACAATTCTCGTTTCTACAGTTGCTTCCGAATCAATATTTAGTAAGGAAGGAAGAGTACTTGATCAATATAGGAGTTGTTTAAAATATGAAACTGTAGAAGTCTTAATTTGCACACAAGATATTACACAACAACACAATGATAGTAATACATTCGATGATCTTTTAGATATTCTAAAAGTAGATTAAATAATTAAATAAAGAATTATTGTTATTTGTTATATATTTATTATCATTTATAGAATTATTATTATTCACCTTATGTTTTATATTGTAAAAATGATTTTATCCCACCAACAATGCTTTAAAAAAAAGTTTTTAACTCCGCCATACTACCTTTTGCATTGCATTGCCGATCCCCAGCCCAGGCAAAGGAAGAGAGTTTGTATAAGGTTGGTTGGTGGTGGTGGCATAGGCTGTTGCATATAAAAGATTTATTTCTTTTAAAGAAAAAATATTTCCCTTTCTTTTAGCCCCGGCTCGGCCCTAGCCCTTGAGGGTTAGGTAAGGGCCTAAAAATTATAGGCCCACCGTAAAAGTCGAGAGCCTTTGCTAGATTAGGCCCAGCCCGCACATATGAGGGTAGGATAAGGGCTTATCTAAGCCCGGCCCGGGCCCAGCCCTTTGATAGCCCTAATCACACCACACTCAGCATGCAACCCATCATCATTATATCAGGCCAAACACAAACCGTCCCACCAGGGCCACACCATCTTCCTGTACTTCAGTTTCACACCTATAACACAACCTCTACTCTCTTTTCACCATCTTCTCTGGCACACCACATAACTACCCTAACACCGACTCCCTAGTCTCCACTCATCACCATACCCCGACATCCATCTCCATTGCCTTCACCAATACCAGCCCACTCATCCGTCTCCAACACCATTACCCTACATCATCCCCATCTCGCCAACACCACCTTGGCAAACCCGCTTTTACGAAGGCGACCCTCATCCCCACCGAACACGCACACGGCCTATAACAGCCACGCCAACCTTCACAGAACCAACCACCACCTTCACCCACAACACCATCCTTTTATCTTCCCTACACAGTCCTGCCACTGCCTTTATCATCCACTGCACTACCCGCGATTGAAAACTCCACCGAACCAGCCTCTAAGCACCTTCTCCATCACTGATACGTGCCATCACTGCCCACCTTCTCTCCGTATCCAAGCCAAAGAAAAAATGAGCAAACTTTTCCTTATTATTTTTCACCGGCCCACGGTTGATATGGGTTTAGACTGGTTGAACATGCTCCTCTGTGCTTAGAACCCTATATGCTCACGCATTCTCGATTCACTGTTCTTGTTTCATTTGTTTTATTAATATATAATATGCCCATGGGTTTCTTTTATCGCATTCATCTCCTCACCATTTTATTCATTCCATCCATCCTTTCACACACCACCATATCATCCTTAGAAATTAAAAATTGCATGACACAAAGATCAAGACAAAAAAGACATAAAAAAACAAAAATCATTTTTTTTTCTTGTTTTCTCCCATTCTACCCAGAAAAAATAGATAAATATAAAAGACCAAAAACAAAGTAAAAGATATTTTAAAAAAAATCTTCAAAAAGAATAATAATTGGAAAACTTGGATTAATTAGATCAAACCCTTAAGTGAGACTTAAATTCAAAATCAATTTAAAAATCATAAATCCAATTAGCCTAAGTAGATCCTAAATTTAGAATAGTAGGTTAGGCCCCATTACCTCTCCTGTGCTCCTTTAGGGGACTAGAAAAGTGAATGTGGGCGGTTTAGAATCTTAGGATAGGGTAGAAATCCAATGATTGATAAATTATAATTTAATTGGATCAAATTCAAGTAGAAATCCCCTAATAATGCCCTTCTAGCCCCAATTATCAAAAATACAAAAAACTATAAAACAAACAAAGATCACCCCAAAAGTATTTTCTTCTCTTTCCTTCCACCTCCGGTGCTGAATATTTTAATGTGCTAAAATGATAAAAAGGAAATAAAGGCTGATTCAAAAATTAATTTAATGATAATGATAAGACGAATGTGTGATCTTAATCCCCCTTTTCAGTTAATCAAGCAATTGACCCGAATGAGGTAGCCCCTCAATTGACCCAAATGCGGTTACTTTCAATCCAATTGGCCCATTGGCCACAATTCCCTTTTTTTTAAAATTGAAATCACACATGACACCTTGTTTGCGTCGTTACTTTTATTTTAAAATTAGCCTTTATGTCTTTTTTTACCAAAGGATTTAAAAGGGGTACCTAGGAACGGAACCGATCATCTTCTAAAATATTTGGCACCTCTCCCCTTTTTATTTTATTTTCACTAATTTTATTTTGCTTGGATTTGATTTAAATTGATCGTATATTCTGAACACGGATTATCTCTCTATATGGGCTCATAATTCGACCCATATTGTGATTCATACTTTGACAAGACCCAAATTAAGTGAAAGGACAACCGTCGTGTGTTGCCGGTAGCACATTAGACGAGGGGGAACCCACCTTATTTTCTCCCATTGTTTATTTGACTTTAGTTGAAGAACAGAGTCATGAACGTTACCATGACTGGCGATCATGATCTGTCAATTTTGAGGGTAGTCGGAATCCTCAATTTCAATGTATAAATATTAAATATCATATATAGATGAATGGCAACACCCCCCCCCCCCCCCCCCCCCCCCCGGGGGATCAAAATTCACATCCGAGAGTTGCATTCATCCCTTACATACACCACCATCATCCCTAGAAACTAAAAATTGCATGACAAAAATATCAAAAATTGTGCAATATCCTGTTAATGTATGATATCGCATTGTTCGATATCCTACATCACCTTGTGATATCAAATCTCTAGAATGCAAGGTTTAAGGATAAAATCATCATTTGCATGATCTACTTTTCTGGACTAATGCATATTATCTTTGAGTGCTACTGTTTAAACACCAGTTTTTTCTCTTTTGAGACAGTTTTTTAATGAAATTTTAATCCTAGAATTACCCATTTATAAAATGACAAAAATACCCTTTTTCCTCTAAAATGCAAACCACTCTTCCTCTTCACTCACAACTCATCTTCCTCCCTTTTTCACTCATCTCTTCTTCTTCCATCACTTACTTAGCTCTTCTTCTTCCATCACTCACTATCTCTTGTTCCTCCATTTAATCACTCATCTCTTTTTACTTTCTAAAGGCCGTCAATAATGAAAGGGTGCAACAAAAAAAGAAATGAGCAAGAAATTGATGGTGTTCACTCCAAATATGAGTGACAAGGTTAGTGAACTAAGACTTTTGTTAGATTTTGCCCTTTTGTTAAAGTTTCGTAATGAGTTAAAGAAGATGAGTCCACCTCCTATACGAACTCGCAGAGCCAAAATTTGAAATTATGTTTAGCCATACATGGCCAAACAGTTGGATTATGTTAGGCCATATGTGGCCGAACAACTATTTCAATTTTTTTTAATTGAGAATCATTTGTTTTGATGTTGCGCAAGCTTCTACCCAAGAAAGCGAAGTATGTTTAGAATGTGTTAAGGATTATACCAACAATTTTACTACTGAAGAGGTATGGTAGATTCATCATAGTTTTTATCAAAATTTTTTGTAAACATTGTTTTAAAGGTAATTTTAGTAAACTTTCTTGTATTTTTAGATGTTCCATAGTCATGAGGCATTAA
The DNA here is from genome assembly GCA_037013555.1 of Sextonia rubra. NCBI lineage: Eukaryota > Viridiplantae > Streptophyta > Magnoliopsida > Laurales > Lauraceae > Sextonia > Sextonia rubra. Next base: position 19,451,690 of record JASUAD010000011.1, read on the forward strand.
TTGACAAACTGATGAAAGGAGAAATGGCTTCGTCATCATTATTAAAGCTTCTAATGCGCCTTGGGTTAGAGTCAAAGCCAGAGTATTACTTGCATGCGAAAGAAACTTATATTTTAATACAAAGATGAACACTGATGAGGAACTTGCTAAGCAAGAGATTAAGCAAACAGGTACAAATATGTGGATGCATTTACATTGAAGGGTAAAAAATTGAAAACAAATGATGATTGGGTGTTAGAGGTTCTTTGTAGTGTGCATAACCATTATGCTACGAAATATTTAGAGGGCCGTTTATAAGTGTAACACTCCGATCCCCTTTGAGCCGGATTAGTGGCTCATTAGTGTGTGTTTCTGTTGTTTTATTCTGTCGGACTTGGTTTTGGGTCTTGGATAGGTAGTTGAGTAACCTTTGACCTGGAATAGGTAGTTCTAAGCCCTTTTTCGTAATTTTGCTTTTGCTTTGCTTGCATCATCTTTGCATCATCTTGGTGTCAGCACGTGCATTTTATTGAGCTCGTCAATTGCTGTAACTGTCTCAGAACCATTCGGAGTCAATTGGAGAAGTTGGACCCCCGTGTGACTTGATTTGTAAATAACCCAAACTCCTTTGACTTTGTTTTAAATATCCAAAGACTATATATATGAGTCAGGACCCAGGTGTCCTCATTTCCTGTGATTTGGCTTCAACGTGCATGCAAGAGAATTCCTGGAGAGCCACGTTCTTCTTCCCTTCTCTTCATTCTCTTCTTCGGTCTAGCAGTGTTGAGCTTGCATCTTGGCATTTGGATTCTTTTCTTCCTCTTTCTCTCTTATCTCTGTCTTTGTTTTGGGTAAGTGGGTTTTGATTTCATTTCTCCAATTGGATTCCTTCTCCAAGCTCTGTGTGTTTTCCTACATCTCATGCATGAGTTATTGCTTTGATTTGCTTTGATTTTAGTGGATTTGGAGCTTGAGTCAGTGGATTGTTAGAGCTTTGAGGCAAGTATAAGTACAAGCTTTGATAACACATATGGGTGTTTTGTTTGACTTCTTTGATTCATTCTTATTCTTTGTATAGAATGTTTTACAGCCAATTTTTGTGAATTTGGAACCTCTGTAGCTTGTTTTGTTAAGTTTCTATGCCAAATTTCAGTTTCTGTAACTATCCCGAATTCGTGTTCTGTATTGTACGGCTAAGCCGTAAATTTCTACGGCTCACATTCCAGAGACTTAAATTTTGAGTTTTGTTCTACGGCTAGGATACGGCTAAGCCGTAACTTGTTCTACGGCTGAGCCGTAAGCTAGCCGTGACCCAACCGTAACCCAGCCGTAAATTAAATCTCTGATCAGTCGAAACTTTCCCAATACAGTACTCCTACGGTGTGGCTACGGCTAAGCCGTGGAATGCTACGGCCAAGCCGTGGGTTGGTCTACGGCTAAGCCGTATACTGACTGTAGCTCAGCCGAAAAAGGTATCAGATCAGAGGTGGATGAAGACCAGTTTAGCTGTGTTTTTAATGGAACCAAGGTGGAGCCGTAGTGCATATTACGACGAGCACGTAAGATGTCTTCGGCTCAACCATAGGTCCCTCATGGCTAAACCGTTAGGCATGGCAAATCTGAAATATAACTTAGGATAATGGTGAGACTTGTAGGGCTCAAATACAGGTTAACCACCCATGTAAATCGGCCCAATGGATTCTTTGGATCGCATGAAAAGTCTGTTCGGCTGTGACTTATTCATATGAGCGTTGATAACTGTTAAGCACCTCCCCATGGGTGTTGGTTTAAGGGACGTCGGTGCACACAAAGATTACATTGCAACACTTTGATGGCAACGGTGCATCGAATAACTTAAAACTACATCAACATGCACGGTTAGTGACAGTGAAGAACCATATTAGGGTTGGCTTGTAATGAACCTTGACTCCGTATTAATCTGAGATGCATTGCATATTGTATATGGTTTTGCCCTCTCTTCTGTTAATCTATGTTTACGCATTCCGCAGTCATTTTGCTTTCGTCCCGTATATCTGTTTTATTCTTCGTTCTGCACTAAGCTTTGATCTATGCTGTGCTTTGACGTAATATTCATGCTTTGTTGGCTTTGTCTGTCTCTGATTTTGGGTATTCCCTAGTGGCTCTGCCCAGAGGTTAATACGTGAGGATAAGATCCGGTCTTTGCCATCGGTGAGTCCAAAGCGGATAATCTCCCTTTCTATGGATTTGATTTGATTGGTATTAGTCTGGCTCTACTCAGCCTCAGCCCTAGGATGCCCGACGGGGTTACCTCTGGCTTAGATCTCTGTATCGCTGTATCACTGCAGTGTCGCTTTGTCTTGGGACCCCGGAACCCAGGAACCTGAGACCCACTTGTACCCTGGCCCGGTCAGTGGTGTTCTCCTCTGCTCTGCTTTGCTCTGCTCTCTACTGGAGAGAATATGGTTAACGTAGTAGCCACTTAGTTCAGTATTTCTATACCTTGATTCCCTTATCATGCTTTAATCCTATGCACGATTTGCTTAGCATACTAAGATGAAACTCTGTATTTAATCTTCTGTCATTATTTTATTCCCTTTGATACTATGAGTGTTTCATCCCTGTTACTTGTATTTGCTGGATCGTTGTATTCGTTTGTGTTGTCTGTGGTGTTGCAGGCACAGATACCTTGCCCAGCTCCCCGGCGGTCGAGGAGGCTGCAGGGACGAATGTAGAGGCACCTTCCGGTTTGGCAGAGTGGGCCTGATCACCTCTGCCGAGTGCGTGCATGCATGCTAGTGGCCTTTTGTTTTGAGTTTTGGTTTTTGAGACCTTGTATTTTGGCACTTTGGCACTTTGGATCGTGTACTCTGTATATTTGTACATCTTTATTTTGTCGTGTACTCCGACTTGTATTTGGTTTCCAGTATCGTATTTATCCTTGTCGTTTCCGTTCCGCATTTGTTTTGGCTTCCGCTATTTTCCTTTGTTGCTTGCTATGATATGTACAGCTTTCGCGTACGCTTTGTTCGCACGTGTTAGATCCCTTGTGCGTGTGCATCTGGACCGGGTTTGGATGTACGTGCACGGGAGTACGTGTGTCATTGGTTTAGCTTTTCGCTAACCCCCGATATCTGGGCTCGGGTCGTGACATACGTATTGTATGGTATCAGAGCATGCTAGTTATAAGCATGTAGGCATCTAAGATCGTGGTGAGATAACGCTATCAACTATTTGACTCGTAGTCTCATATGTTGAAGTGGGATTTGACTATCTCAGGGCATTTTATATTTGTGTACTGTGTTTCTCTTCCAGTTGCAGGATGGCATCAGGATCAGGATCTCGGGATGAGAATCAACAGGGCCATAACGGTGATAGTGGATCGGTACCCCCACATATCAGTAGTGAGGAGCGCATGATGATGATGATGCAGTCTATGCAGTCATTACAGGCTCAGATGGCTTCCATGGTAGATAGGCAGAGTCAGGCTGCCGCAGCGGCATCACCTCGTATAGATCAGCAAGTGATTTTCCAGTCCAAGGAACCAGATCCAAATGCTCTTTTTGACAAGTTCCGTAAGCGAGGGGCGACTGAGTTTCATGGGATAGAGGATGCATTGCAGGCCGAGCAATGGCTGGAACAGACAGAAGAGCTTTTTGATACGATTGTGTGCAGTAACAAACAGAAAGTGGTTCTCACAGCTTCTATGCTTCGGAGTGTAGCCAAGACATGGTGGAGGAGTGTCAAGAGCTCATTCCAGACTATGCCCAGTGCCACAGTTTGGGAGACTTTCAAGCAGCAATTCCGTCGGAAGTTCATGCCTCTTCATATCCAACGAGCCAAGGAAGTGGAATTCTTCAACCTTCAGCAGAGACAGCTGTCAGTCGCAGATTATGTACACAAGTTTACAGAGCTGTCCCACTTTGCAGAGGACATGGTAAACACTGAGCAGAAGAAGGTAACTCGCTTCGTCAACGGCCTGAACCCGAGGCATAAACGCCACGTAGTTGCATGTATGTGGCCGGCTACATTGGATGACGCTATTGACAGGGCCTATGATGCAGAGGCCATATTTGAGGAGGAGCGAACAGAGGCTAAGAGGGCAGCAGGTTCTAGTGGCAGAAGTCAGTTCCAGAAGAAGTTCAAGGGTAAACAGGGTAGTTCGAGTAGTACTCAGGTGATTTGTGGTCACTGTGGGAAGGATCACCCAACAGACAGATGTTGGAGGAAGAGTGGAGCCTGTTTCGGGTGTGGCTCTACGGATCACAAGCGGGCCCAATGCCCAAAGTTTCAGTCCTCTCCACAGACGAGATCGGCAGGACCTACAGCGCAGGGCAGATCTCAGCCAACTCGCCCAGCCCAGAAGCAGAACCGCCAGACAGCACGAGCCTATGCTGCTACGCATGAGGGCGCGGAGGAAGCTACTGTCGTGGAAGGTAAAATTTTAATTTCTGATGCTGAAGCTTTAGCCTTATTTGACTCCCGGTCTACGCGTTCGTACGTAGCACCCCATTTTGCTGTGCAGCTTCGACAGCGACCCACACCACTTCCATACTTGTTACTAGTATCCACTCCGGTTGGTAAACGGGTGGAGTGCAGTGTTTTCTACCCTCAGTGTGATGTGCGGATAGCTGGTCATCAGCTCCCGGTAGACCTCGTGTTGCTCACGACACTGGATTTTGATGTGATTCTTGGTATGGACTGGCTTACGAGATATCATGCGTGTATCAATTGCTACAGCAAGGCTATCTACTTTGATTTGGGCAGCGGATTCCGATTTGAGGGCAGCCAGATGAAGTGCCCAAGACGTGTGATCTCTGCTTGTAAAGCAGACAGGATGCTTCGTAGGGGATGTGAGGGATTTCTTGCATTCATTTCAGAGAAGAAAGATCAGCGACAGCTCAGTGAGATCCCAGTAGTCAGCGAGTTTCCGGATGTCTTTCCGAAGGATGTGCCAGAGTTGCCACCAGTTCGGGAGGTAGAATTTGCTATTGACTTGATGCCAGGTACAGCACCCATCAGTAGAGCTCCATATCGTATGGCACCTGCAGAATTGTTGGAATTGAAGAAACAGTTGCAGGATTTGTTGGATAAAGGGTTCATACGCCCAAGTGTTTCACCTTGGGGAGCTCCTGTATTGTTTGTTAAGAAGAAGGATGGCAGTTTCCGGATGTGCATTGACTACAGGCAGTTGAACAAAGTGACAATCAAGAACAAATATCCATTGCCTAGGATCGATGAGTTGTTCGATCAGCTTCAGGGTGCAGCTTACTTCTCGAAGATTGACTTGAGGTCAGGGTATCACCAGCTTCGGGTGAAGGATGAGGATGTTCCTAAGACAGCTTTCAGGACTCGGTATAGACACTACGAGTTCCTTGTCATGCCATTTGGTTTGACGAACGCACCCGCAGCTTTTATGGCATTGATGAATAGGGTGTTTACTTCCTTCTTGGACCAGTTCGTTGTGGTTTTCATAGATGACATATTGGTCTATTCGAAGACTGCTGAAGAACATACAGATCATCTGCGGAAAGCATTGCAGCTGCTTAAGGATCACAAGTTGTATGCAAAGTTGTCCAAGTGTGAGTTTTGGCTCGAGCAAGTTACATTTCTGGGTCATAAGATTTCTAGAGATGGATTGATGGTGGATCCGGCTAAGATTGAGGCAGTAGTCCATTGGCCCCGTCCTAGATCAGTGACAGAGATTCGGAGTTTTCTGGGTTTGGCGGGATATTACCGCAGGTTCGTGCAGGACTTCTCGAAGATCTCCGCCCCGCTGACTCGTTGACTCGGAAGAAGGTTCCATATGAGTGGACGGAGAAGTGTGAGCGTAGTTTCCAAATGTTGAAAGAAAAGCTCACTACGGCGCCAGTGTTGACTCTCCCTGATGGTAGTGAGGGATTCGTGATTTATTCCGATGCTTCTCGAGTTGGACTAGGCTGTGTACTGATGCAGAATCAGAAAGTGATTGCCTATGGATCCAGACAGCTGAAAGAGCATGAGAAGAACTATGCCACACATGACTTGGAGCTAGCAGCCATTGTATTTGCACTGAAGTTGTGGCGACACTACTTGTACGGTGTAAAGTTCGAGGTCCATTCCGATCATCACAGTCTCCAGTATTTGTTCGATCAGCATGACTTGAATATGAGGCAGCGAAGGTGGTTGGAGTTCATCAAGGACTATGACTTTCCGATCAAGTACCACCAAGGCAAAGGGAATGTAGTTGCGGATGCACTCAGCAGGAGGACAGACAGTCTTCAGGTGTTGGCAGGATTCTATATGTTTGTGCATGATCAGCCTGTTGAGGTTCGGAGGGTAGGTGAGTTGGTGACCTTAGCTACTACCGTCATGTTTCAGCCTGAGGTGATTCAGCAGATCAAGGATCGCCAGTTTGAGGACCCCCTTCTGGCGAAGTTCAGAGACCGGATGGCAGATCGACCGGATTTCAGCTTGGTAGATGGAGTTTTGTACTTCAGGAATAGATTGTGTGTTCCCGCTGTGGATGAGCTGAAAGATAAGTTGATGACAGATGCGCACGATGCCCGATATGTGATGCACCCAGGGAATACGAAGATGTACCGGAACTTGAAAGATAAATTTTGGTGGAACAATATGAAGCGGGAGATCGCAAGGTTCGTAGCTCGATGTTTGACCTGTCAGAGGGTAAAAGCCGATCATCAGCGACCTCCAGGATCATTGCATCCATTGCACACTCCACAGTGGAAGTGGGAGCACATTACCATGGATTTTGTCTCCGGTTTTCCGCCGACCAGTAGAAAGAACAATGCTATCTGGGTAATAGTGGACAGATTGACCAAGTCAGCGCATTTCCTTCCGTTTAGGAAAGGGATTACGTTCACAGAGATGGCCAGGAAGTTTGTTGACGAGATAGTCAGATTGCATGGCACCCCAGTATCGATTGTGTCGGATCGTGATAGTCGTTTTGTGTCTTCATTCTGGAGAGCATTTCAGGAAGCTATGGGCACGAAGCTGAGTTTTAGTACGGCATACCACCCCCAGACTGATGGACAGTCGGAGCGTACCATTCAGACGTTGGAGGATATGCTCAGAGCTAGTGTGCTGAACTTTTAGAAGGAATGGGATACGCATCTGGCATTGTGTGAGTTTGCCTACAACAACAGCTTCCACGAGAGCATTGGTATGGCACCATATGAAGCTCTATACGGACGCAAGTGCAGAACTCCAGTGTGCTGGGAGGAAGTTGGAACAAGAAGTTTCCATGGTCCGACAATCATTGCTGAGACGACAGAGAAAGTGCAGAAGGTGATAGAGAATCTGAAGATTGCTCGATCCAGACAGAAGAGCTATGCGGATACTCGAAGGAGACCCTTGGCATTCCAAGTCGGAGATTGGGTGTTCCTTAAAGTTTCTCCGATGAAAGGCACGGTGCGGTTTGGTCAGAAGGGCAAGTTAGCTCCGAGATATGTAGGACCGTTTGAAGTCAAGAGCCGAGTTGGAGATTTAACCTATCGGTTTACGCTTCCAGTTGAGTTCTCCGGTGTTCACGATGTGTTCCATGTGTCGATGCTCCGTAAGTATGTGCCAGATCCGAGCCATGTGATTCGCTACGATGATATTCAGATTCAGCCTAATGCTACTTACGTTGAGCGTCCACTTCGCTTCGTTGGCACACGAGAGCAGATTCTCCGTACCAGGACCATCAGATGGGTTAAAGTGTTGTGGGAACATCATGGTCCAGATGAGGCTACATGGGAACTAGAGGAGCAGCTAGCGCGCCAGTACCCACAGCTCTTTGCGCAGGTAGGTAGTCATTCCGAGGACGGAATGATTCCTAGTGGGGGAGGATGTAACACTCCGATCCCCTTTGAGCCGGATTAGTGGCTCATTAGTGTGTGTTTCTGTTGTTTTATTCTGTCGGACTTGGTTTTGGGTCTTGGATAGGTAGTTGAGTAACCTTTGACCTGGAATAGGTAGTTCTAAGCCCTTTTTCGTAATTTTGCTTTTGCTTTGTTTGCATCATCTTTGCATTATCTTGGTGTCAGCACGTGCATTTTATTGAGCTCGTCAATTGTTGTAACTGTCTCAGAACCATTCGGAGTCAATTGGAGAAGTTGGACCCCCGTGTGACTTGATTTGTAAATAACCCAAACTCCTTTGACTTTGTTTTAAATATCCAAAGACTATATATATGAGTCAGGACCCAGGTGTCCTCATTTCCTGTGATTTGGCTTCAACGTGCATGCAAGAGAATTCCTGGAGAGCCACGTTCTTCTTCCCTTCTCTTCATTCTCTTCTTCGGTCTAGCAGTGTTGAGCTTGCATCTTGGCATTTGGATTCTTTTCTTCCTCTTTCTCTCTTATCTCTGTCTTTGTTTTGGGTAAGTGGGTTTTGATTTCATTTCTCCAATTGGATTCCTTCTCCAAGCTCTGTGTGTTTTCCTACATCTCATGCATGAGTTATTGCTTTGATTTGCTTTGATTTTAGTGGATTTGGAGCTTGAGTCAGTGGATTGTTAGAGCTTTGAGGCAAGTATAAGTACAAGCTTTGATAACACATATGGGTGTTTTGTTTGACTTCTTTGATTCATTCTTATTCTTTGTATAGAATGTTTTACAGCCAATTTTTGTGAATTTGGAACCTCTGTAGCTTGTTTTGTTAAGTTTCTGTGCCAAATTTCAGTTTCTGTAACTATCCCGAATTCGTGTTCTGTATTGTACGGCTAAGCCGTAAATTTCTACGGCTCACATTCCAGAGACTTAAATTTTGAGTTTTGTTCTACGGCTAGGATACGGCTAAGCCGTAACTTGTTCTACGGCTGAGCCGTAAGCTAGCCGTGACCCAACCGTAACCCAGCCGTAAATTAAATCTCTGATCAGTCGAAACTTTCCCAATACAGTACTCCTACGGTGTGGCTACGGCTAAGCCGTGGAATGCTACGGCCAAGCCGTGGGTTGGTCTACGGCTAAGCCGTATACTGACTGTAGCTCAGCCGAAAAAGGTATCAGATCAGAGGTGGATGAAGACCAGTTTAGCTGTGTTTTTAATGGAACCAAGGTGGAGCCGTAGTGCATATTACGACGAGCACGTAAGATGTCTTCGGCTCAACCATAGGTCCCTCATGGCTAAACCGTTAGGCATGGCAAATCTGAAATATAACTTAGGATAATGGTGAGACTTGTAGGGCTCAAATACAGGTTAACCACCCATGTAAATCGGCCCAATGGATTCTTTGGATCGCATGAAAAGTCTGTTCGGCTGTGACTTATTCATATGAGCGTTGATAACTGTTAAGCACCTCCCCATGGGTGTTGGTTTAAGGGACGTCGGTGCACACAAAGATTACATTGCAACACTTTGATGGCAACGGTGCATCGAATAACTTAAAACTACATCAACATGCACGGTTAGTGACAGTGAAGAACCATATTAGGGTTGGCTTGTAATGAACCTTGACTCCGTATTAATCTGAGATGCATTGCATATTGTATATGGTTTTGCCCTCTGTTCTGTTAATCTATGTTTACGCATTCCGCAGTCATTTTGCTTTCGTCCCGTATATCTGTTTTATTCTTCGTTCTGCACTAAGCTTTGATCTATGCTGTGCTTTGACGTAATATTCATGCTTTGTTGGCTTTGTCTGTCTCTGATTTTGGGTATTCCCTAGTGGCTCTGCCCAGAGGTTAATACGTGAGGATAAGATCCGGTCTTTGCCATCGGTGAGTCCAAAGCGGATAATCTCCCTTTCTATGGATTTGATTTGATTGGTATTAGTCTGGCTCTACTCAGCCTCAGCCCTAGGATGCCCGACGGGGTTACCTCTGGCTTAGATCTCTGTATCGCTGTATCACTGCAGTGTCGCTTTGTCTTGGGACCCCGGAACCCAGGAACCTGAGACCCACTTGTACCCTGGCCCGGTCAGTGGTGTTCTCCTCTGCTCTGCTTTGCTCTGCTCTCTACTGGAGAGAATATGGTTAACGTAGTAGCCACTTAGTTCAGTATTTCTATACCTTGATTCCCTTATCATGCTTTAATCCTATGCACGATTTGCTTAGCATACTAAGATGAAACTCTGTATTTAATCTTCTGTCATTATTTTATTCCCTTTGATACTATGAGTGTTTCATCCCTGTTACTTGTATTTGCTGGATCGTTGTATTCGTTTGTGTTGTCTGTGGTGTTGCAGGCACAGATACCTTGCCCAGCTCCCCGGCGGTCGAGGAGGCTGCAGGGACGAATGTAGAGGCACCTTCCGGTTTGGCAGAGTGGGCCTGATCACCTCTGCCGAGTGCGTGCATGCATGCTAGTGGCCTTTTGTTTTGAGTTTTGGTTTTTGAGACCTTGTATTTTGGCACTTTGGCACTTTGGATCGTGTACTCTGTATATTTGTACATCTTTATTTTGTCGTGTACTCCGACTTGTATTTGGTTTCCAGTATCGTATTTATCCTTGTCGTTTCCGTTCCGCATTTGTTTTGGCTTCCGCTATTTTCCTTTGTTGCTTGCTATGATATGTACAGCTTTCGCGTACGCTTTGTTCGCACGTGTTAGATCCCTTGTGCGTGTGCATCTGGACCGGGTTTGGATGTACGTGCACGGGAGTACGTGTGTCATTGGTTTAGCTTTTTGCTAACCCCCGATATCTGGGCTCGGGTCGTGACAATAAGTAAGGAGATTATCAGAAGAGGAAACAAAGTTGATGGTTGATATGTCTAAGAGCATGGTAAAACGAAAAAAAAAATTTTTTTGTTTAGTTTGAAATCAATAAGTGAACTTAATGTTACAATAATGAAGGCTATATACAATGCAAGATATGGGCATAAAGTCATTGAGTGAGGTGGGAGAAGTCAAATACAGATTTTTTTAGGAAGTTGGCAGAGCATTAATACATTAAATGGCATAAAAATTACGATAATGGTGACATTGTTAAGGAAATTTTATGGACGCATCCAACCAATATAGAATTGTTACATGCATTTCTATACGTATTGATAATGGATTATACTTACAAAACCAATTGATATTACATGCCCTTGTTGGAGGTTGTTGGAGTAACTTTTATAGAGATAATGTTCTCTATATGTTTTACATATACAGAAGCTGAACGTAAAAATAACTATACATGGATATTAGGTGTATTGAGTTCCATCATTAATAATGGTGCTCTTCGTGATGTTATTATCACAGATAGAGAATTGTCATGATGAATGCCATTAATAAAATATTTACAACTGCCACACATTTATTATGCGAATGACACATCAATAGAAATATGTTGGCATAATGTAAAAAGTTGTTTAAGACAAAACAACATTGGGACAAATTCATTACACACCGAAATATGTTGTCGAATTCATCGATGGGATTAAAATACATTGAACAACTAAGAAAGCTAAATGAACATTTTAATACATATCCACAGGCACTTCAGTATGTCAAATCAAGCTAGTTAGATCTATATAAGGAAAGATTTCTTTCTGCATTGACGGATAACTGTATGCATTTCCAGAATATTATAACAAATAGGTATGGTTTTGAAACTTAATTTTAATTTTTCAAAACTATGCAGTATTACTAACTAAATTATATCATCATCACCATTATCATCATCATCAAAGCCTTATCACAACCATGTTAGGGTTGGCTTTTACTAAATTACTAACTAGATTATAAAACATTAATATTTTTTTTCTTCTTTACAAGGCAGAGATATAGCAATCGTAGTTGGAAAGGTACCTTCAATCGAGTCAAGAAAATTTAGAAACGTTTTGGACAAAGATTCACAGTTTGCCTCAATTGCAGCACTCAAGTATTTAAATATCATTTGAAAAGAGCAAGATAGTTGTCCAACACAACTTCAAGCCATCTGAATTCAAGGAGCTTCTTGGGAACATCTCTAAAAATTCATTGGAAAAAATATTAACAGAAACAAAAAGAACTAATGTCGTTGGAATTGACCGAAATGGATGTCGGTGTATTATGAGGCATATACATGGTTTATCTTGTGCTCATAAAATTGCGGAGCATATGGCTGAAGGATAGCTGATTCCTTTTACAATCATACATATTTATTGGGCTAAGCTTGATATGTTGTCTACTCGTATATCGAAGGACTTGTCTATGGACATAGAGTGTATGGCGGAGTTATCTTATATTCAATCAATATGTCTTCAATACCGTGAATGTTCGGCCGCCCATGGTTGAACATCCATACGTGTTCGGTCACCCATGGCAGAACATCCATGTTATGTTGGCCTCGGGCAGCCGAACATGACTGAAGGGCTGATCAAAAGACTGAAACTAAAAACAAAAGTGGATTTCATGCCCTAGATCTTCAACAATACACAATATATGCTTTAAAACCATCTAAGATGATGTTTGATAGTAAAATAAAATAATTTCATGCCTAATTGATGCATCAAACCAAACATAGATTTCAAACCACAATGAAATAATGGTAGACATTGAAGAAGAAAATATTACCTTGAAATGGATAAGGGTTTAAACTTTGGAATGGAGAAGATAAAACAAAGTAAAGTAAAGAGAGATGAGTGTAGTTGAAGAGTAAACGGAATAAGATGGAATGAGAAGGGAGAAACAATGCTTTTAGTGTCGCTACGAAGAGAGAGATGAGTAAATAGAAAAAGAAGGAGGGAATGAGTGTTTTAGGATGTGGGATGTACTACGAAAGAGAAAAGAAGAATTTTTTAATTTAGACTTGTATATAGAGAGAAATTGTCTGAAAAAAAACACACAAACAAACAAACCGGTGTTTAAAGAGCCGCACTCATTATCTTTTTTTGATGATTTTGGGGGTACTTGTGAAGGGCTGCCCTAATGTCATCATCCTTGGAAAAAAAAAAAAGCAAAAATTATCTTGCAATGCACTTTGTTTTCTAGTGACCACCTCTCGTTGTACTGCAACCAGTTGCCTTATCCAAATACCTCCGTCACTCAGCAGTGGAGAAAAAGCAAAGAAATCTATCTGAACCAGAACCAGTGAAAGAAGGAGAAAAAGACGAAGAAGAAGAAAGGGGAAAAGACTGAGAAGGAGAAAAGTGGGGAATGGCGATTCCGTACGCTTCTTCATCGGCTTTATTAATCTCTCCAAAACCCTTACCTTCTCCTTCTGCCTCCTTCAAAACCCCTTTTCTCGGATTCCCCAAATCCACTCTCGTAGCTGCAACGAAGCCCTCTTTTCCACCTCCTCTAGCGAAGAAGAAGTTTCAGATTCGTTGCCAAGATCTCCTCTCTGTTATCCCCCAAGGCCAGGAATGGATGTTCGATGAATCCGACATCACTGGACCTGTAATCTCCTCTCTCTCTCTCTCTCTCTCTCTCTCTCTCTCTCTCTCTCTCTCTCTCTCTCTCTCTCTCTCTCTCTCCATTGCATGTCATATTCGCTTTATTCACATTTGGATGTCATTTGAAATGGCTGGGAATCTAGTTTAGTGATGGGCATGATTGGATTAGGATGGATTTTTAGCTTTCAGGGCTAAAAAAGAGGATTTGTGTCTGAAGGGTCTGTAAGTTATCAGGGCTTAGTTTTGAGTCTAGATATGAGTTTGGAAGTAGTATTCATGCAGAATATGTTTGTCTAAGTGTCTAGTGTGAAAGTTATGCTTTTGAAGCTATTGCAGTGCTTTGGTTTAATGAACTAGTATGAAGGATATTGTGATATTCACCTCCCACCTACCCACACGCCCATGACCGAACTGAACACACACACACGTTTGTGGCTTTTATATTGATAACTAGGAAAATGAGCTATTGCTTGCTATGAATTTTGCGCATTTCTCTACATATTGCCTGCTAAGTGTGATACCTTCTCAATTAGACACGACAAGATCGATAGAGATACTGCAGAATTCTTTCGACGATTTGATTCCCATTAGCTAACTGAAGCACCACAGTATTAGAGACAGCCAAACTTACTTCCTTATCTATGAACTCTCTCTCTCTCTCTCTCTCTCTCTCTCTCTCTCTCTCTCTCTCTCTCACACGCACACACACACAAAAAGACCCCATAGGATCATCAAGAAAGGAAGTCTCCACACAATTCAACCACAACCCGAAAAGGACCTCCTATGAAGCCTTGACTGTTCTTTTGAGAGAAATTGAAGAACACCATATATACATTGTTGTATTGTAAGCATGACTTGAATCAACTGAAGAATCCCAACTAGAGCAATGAAGGATCAGACCTGCTCTGTGAATCACAATGTAGAAATAAGCGATTGATGTTTTTCTTTCTTCTATTTGCAAAGTGAGCGAAATTCTGAGTGTTGTCTGAAGAGATGACTTGCCTTTGCTAATTGTTCGCTCCAGAGACTTTCCATACAACTGCTAGCCAGCAGAAGCCTCAACCCTTGGAGGGTCCTTGAAACATGAGAACATAATGGGCGCTCAATGCAGACCTGAGAAAACTGGCCCCACAGAAAGACTTTCAGTAAATCTTTCCAGAAGGACAATGTTTCTAAAGCCTGGCTTTTTAAAATCTATGCATTAACAACTTCCTTTTTTCAGATTCATACAAATTTCTGTCCTTACTAATGAAATCATCACTGACAAAAAAAAAAAAAAACCAATGCACACACACGACAAAAGGTAAGAAAAAGAACACAAAAACTTTACCATTTGAAAGGTGCTGCTGCCGTATGCACCCATGCCTAAATGCCATTACTAGCCCTCAAATTCTTAATATTCTACGTCTATTCACTCTTTCCTTTTCCATACTAGAAATTTCATCCATAACCTTACATTCTTCACCAAACCTTCGTTACAATTTACCATAGATCCATATGCAAGGACCATTGTTTCACCATAGATCCTATTTCAATGCCTCCATTTTCAGACTTCACAACATCATTCTATTAAAGCCGGTGCAGCTCATCAACTTTTCCCCTACAGAAAATTTCTTTGAACCAACTCCATCTTCTCTGCCACTGGCACTTCGATCTTAAAGAGAGTGATGATAAATTGTGGGGTTTTCCACACACTTAAAGCAATTGTCTTGGCAAAATCTGTAAACACATGCTTTTTCCATATAAAATGAAGCATATTCTTTGTTGATTGCAGGACCTGACCAGGAGAACATCATCATTTCCATTGACTTGATGTCTGTTCAATGAATATTTAGGTGCATTGTGACAAGTTTACCCATTTGTGTCTTTTGGATTTAAAACTATTTCAGATAGATGCTACAATTTTTTTAGATGTCTGATTCAATTATCTTTAAGACATTTTGCCTCTTTTTCAAGAAGTAACCAAAAGTAACTTTTTCATATACACATGAATGTCTAAATCAATCAGACATTCTTTTCCTTTTGTTTTTTACTAGATAGGTTTGCTTATATAACTTTTATAATATCATAAGCTTGCCTATACTATTACTTCATGACAAATTTGCTTGTACTACTTTTACTAATGGACAAGTTTACCCATTTAACTTCTACAGCATGACAAGTTTGTCTTTTGTAATTGACTCAAGCATATCAAACAATCTATTTGTAAAATGGTCTAATTGAAATAGCTCTATTTCAGATCTCTTTGAACCATCTCTATTTCAAAAAATAAGACTTTTCAAACAAGCCCTTAGTCTCTCTATCCACTTTATGTGGTAGCCATTTATGTATTTCTTTTCTTTTAAAATAATTCTTCGGTTGATTCTTGAGAAAAATAGATTCATTAATTGTATGAATATGTGGGTAGGTATGTCAAGACAAAAGTCGAGCCCTACCTGCTGGGTTAGGTCAACACAATGGGTCAAGCCTAGCACAAGAAGATTCATTGTAGATTTATTGTAATCTTGTGTATATCTCCTACTGAGTGAATGCTTTGTGTACATTACATTCATAAACTTTAGGATTAGATATCATATCTTGTAAATAATAATATAGATCAAATGCCATAGAAGATAGTATTATTCATCACAAATCTATTGGTTTTTCTTTGAAACTTACAAGTAAGTGATACATTGTTCCCATTGTCTAATGACATATTTTTTGTTAAATTTTGGGGTTTTCAGATCATGAGTGCTCTTTTCTTTTGAAATTTTAATCTTTTATATTATTATTTCCATTTTCTCCTTTCTTTTTTTTTTCTCCTTCTTTTAAACAAGGGTACTGCACTTTTAGGAAAGCGAGAAGTTCAAGTCTTAGTCCGGCCCATTTAGTGGGGCCCACTTTAGCCGCCAGTACGCAATGTTGGATAGTTGGATATGAAGGACTTTACATAGATGGACTATGGCTAAAAAAATTATATTCATTTGGTCATAACCATCTCATGAGGGGGCCTTCAAAATTAGCAACCAAAACACTTTCATACACTATTGAAATCGAAATTCAGGCAACATGTAATCAACATTAATCTTTCTTATCTAACCATATACCATGTGTACAGGTACTGAAGTAGGCCCTACATGGTGGGTTAAATTGCTATTTTTGTCCATCCTGTTGAACTTTGTCATTCTCTTCTTAAAAATGTGTTTCTATTGCATTTCTAGATTTGATCAAGACATTTTGCAAGTTGTGTCACACCCCAATTTTAGGTCCCCGAAAAGTACAGAAATCCGAATTTAGTGATGTGAATATCTAGGATCTTAGTCCGCAGTGACGTCCAATTTAAAACTTTTTCAAACAATCAATTAAGAACATTTAAGTGAAAGCATAACAAAACTAAGCGGAAGCATAAGAACATAAATCCATGATGGTATCAACTACATTGGTCAAATGAAATCAATATGTCTAACTACAAGTTCCAGTACAAAGGGTTTTATTAAAGCTCAAACTCTGACCAAAATTCCATATTGACTCAACTCCATAATATGTTGCCCTCAAACCGCTGCGTGATCGGCTAAAACACCGGCTTCAACTCCCCAATAGAAGTCCTCTGCAGTCAGCGTCTCATAGAATGCCTTACCCTTTTGGGCAATGGGATCGGTCACTACCTACAACACTAAGGTTACACAAAAGATTAGATCCAAAGGACCTAACAATACGGTATATAAAGCATATTATGAATGCATCAAATGGAAAAAGGACAATGAATATGATCAATAGAGTAACAATGAAAAGGAAACTAGGCAAATCATGCGATGATATAAAGTCCATCATGAATTAATATAAAAGAGATACCCTACAGTCCATCCATCCATCAATTGAAGTGGCACATCCACACGGCCAATACCGTGAGAAATTATGACACTGCCCGCCTGTACTACATATGAGTTGCTGTGGGAAATGCGTGGGGTCAAAGCCCAACCAAAACAAAGTTGTAGGAGTCTGCCATCCAAAGTCTTGTGTTGTGCAAAGTGAGCATGTCAAAGTGTGCTACCTAGTGGCGTACGCTCACCTCAAAGAATCCCATCTAGATGGCAAAGAGAGATTAACTCCTATCAAGGTTGACCAGCCTATGGCCAAGCTCTTCAACCGAGTGGATGTAAGTGCTTGACTCAAGGGAACCATACAAAAGGTCCGTGTCTGGCTATGCTTCCCTTGGATGAGTAAAGATCACAATCTGTACAAAGGTCCATTTGCAATATCCAATCCATCCCATCAAACCATCAAAGCAAGGCATCCATCCATCAAAGCCACGAAGTCCAAATCCATCCAAAGGAATTCCAAACCTTACAAACCATCCACGATATCCTAATTCCTAATCCATCCAAACAAAGCCATCTACTCAAGGTTCAAAGGTATCCCAACTCCCAATCACAAGGCCATCGAATAGCCCGCCTAGCCTCAAACATGGGTAAACCATTCTCCATCATCAAACTCTTGGTCATGTCTAGGTAAATCCTAGGTCAAGGTTACTCATCATCATCATTATTCATTCGCAATTAACGTTCCATACATAACCATGAAATAAGAGACCAACAAATATGGAAACAGTAGATAAAGATCATCTTATATATAACAATTAATGAACGATCATATAAGTAGCCAACCCTACGTTAATGGTTTCTCATTTGAATGTGATCTCTAGGCCATTCCACATGATGGATAATTGAGGGTCAGGAAGCATTACAATTAAGTTTTTGTGCTTTGACGGTCAAGGCATCCATGAATTCCACAACCTCCATCCTCAAGACATGGCTTAGATCCTCATACCGGGCTTTGGACAACATCATAGGTAAAGGCTAAACTCAACCCTTTGCTCATGCTTAGTCCATCAATTAAGGCCTATTGGAGAGGTTTAGTGGTCCCAAACTAGGTCAAAGGGCCAAATCATATAAATTCAATATATGCAAAATGGGGGGTCCACGGTCGACTGTGAGTATCTCACGACAAGTTCCCACCAGCAACCGTTGGTTGCTTTACGGCTAGCCGTGAGTTTGCCGTTGAACAAAACACCAAATCTCGTCCCTCTAGAAAAGCTCAGTGTAGCACACTCACAATGAGCTACCTGGGAGTCTACGATTGGCCATGGAAGAGCTAGGGCTCACTGTAGATTCCTAGATCTCACCATATTTGATCTGATTCAATGTGAAACCCCCCCAAAACTCCTCCAAATCCATCCAAACAAAGCACAAAAATCAAGAACCACATGATAACTCATTTTACACGATCGAATCATGTAAATCAATGCCCAATCACACTATTAGAATTACGAAACACATGATAACCATCTACCATTCCAATGGAGTTTAGAAAAGGGGAAAACTACTCCAATTATCAAATCAAATACGATCAAAAGCAAGAATCAAAGATGAAATCATTGACAACCCCTTTCTCTAAAAGCTTAAGCTGATAGAGAATTGTGTAACAATGCACATCAAGGTTACAACAGAAATCCTATGTGTAAGAACCCTGAATTATTAATGGGCCAACCCTGAATTAAATGGGCCAAGCCTAAATTATTAAATGGGCTAAATGGGCTTAGAGACTCCCAGTTTCGATCAGTCCAATTCATGATTGGATTGGGCTATTGGGTCAAATTTTTCAGGTCCATAAATGATCCAAACTCACTTAATTGTGACTCTATAGCTTCCCAAAATTATGACTGTGTAACTCCCACACTTAAATTCCCCAAACTTAAATTTTCCAAAATTATAATTGTGTAACTCCCAAAATAATGACCTTAAATTGTGATTTTTAGTCTTCTTAGGTGTCCTTTCAAGAGAAATCCTTTAGGATTCCAGCTTTATATAAGAAGAGATCTCCTCTCATCTTTGGTCACTTTCTCATGGTTCTCATGGAAGAAGAGTAGGAGTCCAATATAGTGATATTTGAAAATAGAAGCAAGGAGATTCCAAGGAACACCTAACATAGTGGATGTCTGATTTGAGGTCACTTATTACTTATACCAGGTGAGTAGGACTTCTCTTATACTCATGTGAATATGGTGTCCCTTATATTCCGCTGTTTGGTTTCTATTTACATATATCAGTCAGTTTCTGTTGATATCCTTGCAACAGGATATAAATTCTGTTTGACATAAGATTATCATTTCTTTGATTTGGCTTAATAAGGGTTCATTATATTAAAAATCCAGATCTGAATTGATGAAAATGCTAGACTGACGACAGGATTGTGAAGGAAAATACAGATTTAAAATTTATCCTCTTTGTATAATGACTGGTAAATCTGAATCTTATTATAAATGTGATTATTAAGGACTGTTTTCATCATACAGTCTGCTGGTCTAATATGTACATTAATTCAGAACTGAAATGAATATTAGTTCAGGACGTCATAATGTAATTTGATTGATTGAGGACTGTGGGCCCATGTGACCCATCTGATTTAAGATAAGATCCATACATCTGGTACTGAATAAATGGACGATCACTATGGTAGTGGACCCACTGGGATTGGACTGTTGGTACTCTTCATCTGAGGGATTTTAACAGTGCCAGTCATGAGACTATTTTTACTATTGGTTCTGTTTAGAAATTTCT
Source organism: Sextonia rubra (assembly GCA_037013555.1). Taxonomy (NCBI): domain Eukaryota; kingdom Viridiplantae; phylum Streptophyta; class Magnoliopsida; order Laurales; family Lauraceae; genus Sextonia; species Sextonia rubra. Next base: position 19,471,529 of record JASUAD010000011.1, read on the forward strand.
CAGTTGCCGACTGTGACAACATTAATACTAAGTACCTTTATTAAAGCCTTTAAGTTCTTAAGCCATATATCTTTTACTTATGAAAGTTCTGTTATTTGCAAAAGTACAAAGAACTTGAGCACAAGATAAAGATAGTGCTGTATTTTTAGACCCAATCATTAACTGACATCATATATTTCATTACTAAACAGTCTCGGATGGGATGGATACCATCATTAGAACATGTGTTAGAGATACTGTACTTTTAGAACACTTGATCTTAATGATATAAGTGATAATTATATGACTGATGAATCATGTGTAAGGCTGATAAATTAAGAGTAAAATGATACTTACATGGCTCTTGAGTCATGAGTAAAGTATCAATTCTTTGATCGATGAATTATGAGCAAAAGGATAATTATATGACTAATAAATTATGAGTAAAGTATTTAACCTATGACTAAACAAAAAAATAGGGCCAATGCCACATATTTGGAGCACCAGTTATGAATCAGAGTGGGGCGAGATTTTGACTCAAGTATGTGGGACTGGCCAATGGAAGATATAATGGTACTTATTATGAAATCAGTGAGCGGAGATATTTTTTTTAGAATTGTTTAGAAGTGTCTGTTTCCATTGGTATTGATTCGACCTATGAATTAAGAATGGTAACAATCTTGTCAAGACATGAATATGAATCCCCTTACAATTAAGAATGATGACAATCTTGTCACGACATGAATATGAATCCCCTTACAATGAATGGTGACGGTCATGTCATGACATGAATCCCTTTACAACTAAGAATGGTGATAGTCTTGTCACGACATGAATATGAATCCCCTCACAATTAAGAATGGTGACAATCTTGTCATGATATGAATATGAATCCCCTTTACAATTAAGAATGGTGACGGTTATGTCACGACATGAATATAAATCCCTTTACAACTAAGAATGGTGACAATCTTGTCACGACACGAATATGAATCCCTTGTTCATGCTGCTAATATAAACAAGTATGATGGTAGTTTGGTCAATCAACCAATGAACTTCTATTGATATCATGATAATTACTATTGCTCTCTTGATTTTAGAAATTCTACTCACCAGTGTTACTGACTAGTGGTTCGCCCCACTACAGGTAACGTTTTTGTAGCGGGATCTGGGAGCGGCGGAGATCAGCATATAGGTTTTGGCATGCAACGCTGATAGAGAGTTCGAAAACCACCTAGACCATTAGATGGAGTTAGCCCCATTTTGGAATATTTTAGATCTATTGTCATTTCTTAGCTATAATTGTAAAGACTTTGTTAAGATATTAATGTTATGAATTTACCTTCATTTTCCTTGGACTTGCTCTTGAATTTATTTTATGAATTTGTAATATGATCAAGTTAACAACTTAAGAATCTGAAGAGCTCCAGAATCTTGGGTCACTATGCATGCTATGTTAAATGTATATTGCACTTGCGTTGGCCTCCGATCTAGGGTAATCACTCCAAAAGCTCAAGCTCCAAGCCCTATAAGCCACAAAACCCCAAGAACTTGTCAAAAACCCCTAAGACCACCAAATCAGCACCTCATACAGCCCAATCCAAGGGAGAATCACGAATTAGGGTTGGAATTTACAAGGAGAAACCCTAGGAAGCTACAATCATGGAATTAGGGCTTGAAACTCACCTTGATAGGAAGCGGAGAGGGAGATCTATCCAAGAGATGATGAATTCAAGATGGAGATAGCTGGAACCCTTAAGATTTCTCCTTCTTTGATGAAGGAGAAATAAAACGTGCACACTCTAAAATGCATACAAAATACACATAAGCTTATGTGGCACCACACAATAGCATCTATGCCCCGCTTTTTATTCCTCTCTTTCACACACACCAACACCAATGCATGGGATTAATACATTTGTACTCAATAATAAGTGGGCCCAATGCATGGATTAGGTTACTCCATTTGATGGGGCCTCCCTTGCATTGCATGTGCCCTCTCACAAGTGGTCACAAAGTAACGGTACTGATGGTGGGGCCCACTTATTATTCGATACAAATGTATTTATCTCATGCATTGGTGTTAGTGACTGTGAAAGAGAGGAATTAAAAGTGGGACATAGATGCTATTTTGTGGTGCCACATAAACTCATGTGCATTTTAGTGTGTGTATGTATCATGTCTCTTGATGAAGGTCTTGAATTGCAAGAAGAAACCCTAGCTTGTGGATGAAGAGAGAGAGAGAGATGTTGTTGGGGATTGGGGGGGGGGGAGTTTTTTTTTTTTATAGTTTTTGGTGAGGGGTGAAAAGACTAAAATGCCTTTACTAATAAGAGTTGAGTAAAGAAGAGGTTCAAGGGTATTTTGGGAAAAACACAAAGATTGCATAATTCTCCTATGGACCGTACAGTAAAACCAAATTACATCTATGGGCCTCTCTACTACTATTTCTAAAATTACAAACAACCCCCTAGACTCTAAATTACAATTAAACCCAAATCTTCACTCATCATCATCATCAAAGCCTTATCCTAACCATGTTGGGGTCGGCTACATGAATTCTATTTCTCCATTCCGTTCTATTTTGAGCTAAATCTTTCGATAAGTGTAACTTCTTCAAATCTGAATTAATGACTTCCATCAATGTTTTCTTCGGCCTACCCATACCTCTTGATGGACCCTCCACCTGTATATCCAAACTTTTTCTCACCGGTGCCATTACTGGCCTACACTCAACATGCCCAAACCATCTTAAACGAGTTTCTCTAATCTTATCTCCTATTGGTGCTACCCTAAATGTTCTCGAAAGCACTCATTTCTAATTTTATCTTTCCTATTTTTACCACACATCCACCTAAGCATTATCATTTCCGCTACATCCATCTTATGAATATGTGTCTTCTTAATTGGCCAACATTCTGCTCCATATGTCATAGCTGGTCTAACCACTGTCCTTTAAAATTTTTCCTTCAATTTTGTTGGCATTTGTCTATCACAAAGTACTCCCAAAGCTAGTCTCCACTTCAGCCATCCAGCTCTTATCCTATGCTCCACATCTTCGTCAATCTCCCCATCCTTACTAATCATCGAGCCTAGGTACCGAAAAGAATCTTTACGTGGTATCTCATGGGTTTCAATTTTGACAGTGGTTTCAACACTTTGTATATGTCCACTGAAATTGCAATCCATATATTCTGTCTTTGTACAACTTATTTTAAAGCCTCTAGATTCTAATGCCCTCCGTCATCTCTCAAGCTTTGCATTTACACCCTCTCTTGATTCATCCACCAATACTATATCATCTGCGAACAACATACACTCCCAAATCTTCACTATTAACCTAAAATTACTCTTCTACTCCCACTTCGCCCCTAGAAAATAGCATAAACAAGCACAATTAGTAAAATTAAAGGGGACAAGGGTTGGGACCTTACAACTAGCATATTGGAACTATCATGGATTCTCAACTTAAATTCTTACACTGAAGAAGTTTGTTAATTTTGAGCTTTTGATCTTTTGAAATATTTCTTGCTGCTGTTTTTCATGTTCAGTTGTGGTTGTGGGGATCCTTTTAACTGATCTTTTATTTACTTTCAGGATATTTGGAACAAAACATGGTATCCGAAAGCTGCAGATCATGTCACCACAGAGAAAACATGGTATGTAGTTGATGCAACTGATAAAATATTGGGGAGGCTTGCTTCAACCATCGCAATACATATTCGTGGAAAGAACTTGGCAACTTACACTCCTAGTGTGGACATGGGAGCATTTGTCATTGTGGTATGTAGCATGATCCTAAGTTCCCCTCACTTGTGATCTATTTTCCACCTGATAGGCTCAGTGCCAGAGTGCCTTCTACAAATATATTTAATTGTATCTAAAAGGTTTACATGTACATTATGGAATTACCATCTGAATGCATGTCTATGCTATCATTTGTTCAAAAAGCAAAATCACTGTCTCAACATGCTGTGATATGCGATTCTCTCTCTCTCTCTCTCTCTCTCTCTCTCTCTCTCTCCCATGGTAGCTTTTTATCAGAAGAAAACTTGAAAATGCGAGAGATATATGCTGACAAGCTCACCACCAAAAGAAAGAAAACAGCCTACAAGAAAACATCAAGACAAACTATCATGCGAAATAAATAAACTCTGACAAGATATGCCCTCTTTTGCTAAGCCATCAGCCACCTTATTTGCTGAATAATTACAGGAGGAAATGCATGTTAAATTTGGTACTGATATAAAAAAAAAATGATCATAACTATATTGCATCCTTTTTCCAGGCTTGTGCCAGATGCACTGCTTCTATATTATTTTTATTGTTGTTTCTTTCCTTTTGTAATAGTTAACTTTAACATCTATGGTTGCCATTCTTGAACACAGGTAAATGCTGAAAAAGTTGCTGTTAACATTTATGGGTGCCATTCTTGAACACAGGTCAATGCTGAAAAAGTTGCTGTTTCTGGCAAGAAGAGGACACAAAAACTCTACCGGAGGCATTCAGGGAGACCAGGAGGTATGAAGGTAGAGACATTTGATCAACTTCAGAAGCGAATTCCAGAGCGAATAATCGAACACGCAGTTCGGGGCATGCTTCCTAAAGGGAGGGTAAGGCATTAAGTTTTATTGTTCATTATTATTTGTTTCTGTTATTTACTTGTGAAAGAAACTAGGAAAGCCATTTCAAGAGAAAAGGAAAATAAAGGTATGTGGAGACTACAGTGCAGCTGTGACGATGAAGCTAAGTAATGCTTTCAACGGTAGAAGATTGGATTACATAAATTTAATGTGATTCATATATGAGAAATACTTAGGGATAAAATTTTATTTGGTAATCATGCTCCTGAATCAACACTTACATCCTCAAGCTCAACACAGTGAAATTAAAAGGCTGCCTGCCATAATGCTTCGTTTCAAAGCACCTCCTTTTACAAAATAAATGAATTTTTTTTGTATAAATTACCTTTTTCCAAAGTAGACCTTGAAAATGTGTATGAAATCACCACTTTCTCCAGGAGTTACTTTTTCAAAATCACAATGATATGCGTTTGTTTTGTGATAGCAGGCGCTGAGCATTTAGATGTACATGCTCAGTCTGTGCATGCACGAAACTATTATATAGGACCACCTGCATGAAAACCTCCAACTATGATGTGATATAAAAATTATGATACTTGCCTTTTGTGAATCCAGTCCCATATACCCACCCACACACATGGGGTTTTCCATGTTCACGTCTTTATTCAACCATTGCGGTGCCTGCCTTTTCAGATCATCCCATTCATATCACGTACACCTACTCGGATCCAGCCCGTTCATATCTCACACGCGCACATACACCTACCACCATGTGTGAGTCAACTGAGGTCATGAGGTTAGAAACTCATGCAATTGAAAGCACAGATTTGTTTCTCATAGATAATTTATTTTGTATTGAGAGGCAAAGAGATGCACATGCTTTCCTAAATAATTTTGCATTTGCATTACAGCTGGGTCGGAGACTTTTCACGCACCTTAAGGTGTATGCTGGGCCAGACCACCCACATGAAGCACAAAAGCCAATTGACCTGCCGATAAGGGATAAGAGAATACAGGTAGAGAGGTAGAGGAGTTCTCTCTAATTAACCAGTGGATCCTTCATGATGTTTCTAAATCTTGGCCATACAGATTTTGAGGATTTTTGTTAAATTCTGATGTATGAGCCATTCGTTGGCATGTTTCCATGTTTCCTTTTGATGCAGTACTACATTATTTTTCATTGCACAGTTTTGTGCTGGGCATGTGGATTGCAAATGTGGAATCTCTTTGTAAAATGAAAATGAACTCCTTTCGGTTATTATTATTTTTTATTATCAGTAACTTCTTATATGCCTTTTGACATTGTTTTTGTACTTTTGTTTTGAATAATCTTCTCAAAAAAAGTCTATATCGGAATTGGATGCATGCTGCTAATCGAATGAAATTTTTTGAATTCATTGGTGGGACATTCACTTGAGTCATTTTTTGAGAATTAGCAGTGAGATTAAATTAGAAAGGGTGGACTGTGCTAGGGAAAATTATATTTGAAACGCCGTCAAGGCAGTGGCTCAGTTAGTTTGAGCCTTGGGTTTGTTCTCCTTGATCTCAAGTTCGACTCCTATCCGTTCCATTATTTGGGTACTATGGCCATATATGTATCTTCTAAGGAATAGTTTTTGTCAGAATTGTATAACTCTCGAGCAGGAAGCTATAGGTCCGAAAGCTAGGCTGGCGAGGGATATGCTATGTCATCAAAAAAAAAAAAAAAAAAAAAAGGTCTTTGAAATGAATAGACAATCATAATGAAATTAAACAAAACTACGAAGGCACAAAACCTGATAATTTTATTAAGCTAGGGTTCTGAAATTGCCATTTTGCCAATAGTGTCATCTGCCTTAGTTGACCCTCTTCAGATGTGTGAATTCAACACATTGAGGAGCTTGACCTCCTATTCTTCTTAACGATTAGTTCCAACCTAATTGCTAGACATCCCCACCTTGTACCTATCTCACTGTAGTCTAAGAATCAATTTCCATTAGAAGGGAACAAAGATGTCATCTTTGAATGGTTTTGTATTTTTCTTTGATTGCAATAATTTCAGTTTTCAGAAACCTGTTATGACGCATGCGCGCGTGCACACAGAGCTTTTCTAGTTCTGGTACCTGACTGTTATTAGATTCTAGGGGTTTTTACGGGAAAAACCTTAAATATCGGAGCCCCTCTTGATCTCTTTATTTATCCAAACTGTACAATCACAAGTTTTGGTGTAATACCCCAAACAAGATGGGTTTTCATCTTCTTCTTCCCTTTTCTGTCTTGACTTCTTAAAATTAGGTTTTCTTTACCTCTTAGGTTAGGAATCTGACCACAAGTCTCTCGTACATACACGAGCTTATAAATGGATTTCATCATCATCATTTTCTTTCCTTTTATTTGTATTTTTTGAAAGGGGTTTTTTTAATCTTTTGAAATGGAAATTGGTTGTCTTTGCCGTCGAGGCGTGGCTTAGTTGGTTTGAACTTTGGGTTTGCTCTCCAAGGTCTAAGTTCAACCTCCGCTCATAGTGATTAATTTCGTGCTGTTTCAGTCAAAATTCCTAAAATATTGAAATGCCACTTAAAACTTTTCGTTTTGACTTTTGGTCATGATCGGCCATTTGGGTCTATTTTGGATGAAATTTTGGATTTCGGCCATAATTATTTTACATATATTTTTTTAATTTTTTACATGTATATAATTTTTATATCTTATATTTTCTCAAAATGTAATTATAATTTTTTTATTAGAATGGGTTAAATGTACAATTATTATTTATTTTTCTATATATATACATTATTTTTTATTTTCTTCGAAATGTAATTCCGAAAGAGACAAGCAATTTGAACTCAAAATTAGACTCAATACGCTCAACTGCTTTTTTTTATAAATTAAAATCACTCAAATGCCCCTCTTTCTCTCCCACTCACCTTCGTCTCCTCTCTCTCGGTGGAGGTGGGGAAGGAAAGGACTAAGAGCGGAGGGGAAGCTGAGTGAGGAGAGAAATAGGGGGCATTTGGGTAATTTTACTTTGTTTAGAGAAAGAGGTTGAGTGTATTGAGTCTAATTCTGAATACAAATAGCTTGTCTCTTTCGAAAAGTTTCGTTGAAATTTTGAATTGGCCAAAAAATTTTCATTTTGGAGGCTAGACTGAAAGGGGGTCTAAAATGATATTAACCCGCCCTTTGTGTTATCCGGGTACTCTATATGTGGCTATATATGTGCCTATTAGATAATAGTCCTTACTCGCTATAATCCGATAACCCCCGGGCTAGAGGCAAAAAGTCTCAAGTGGGAAACATTAGATCATGAAAAAAATGGTCATCTATTATTTATTTATTTATTTATTTTCATCTCATGATAAATGAGTTGAGAGGAATAAATGTCGAAATGCTGCAAGAAATAGAATAAATAATGAAAAGATGAAATGAGTGGGTTTAGGGTTCATAAATGATGAAATGAGTTGAGTGACAAACAATGAAATCGATGAAGAAGATGATAAAATGGGAAAGAAGAAGAAAAAAAGATGATGAAAACTCGTCTCAGAATAAGAAACAAAAAAATAAAAAATTAAGACATGAAGGAAATCAGCAAGAGATCTCTTCATGTATCAGTATATCACTAAAGAAACATTAGAGATTCGTGCTTTGGTTGCAAGAGTTTGGTGGAGGAGTCTCATGAGTCTGTAAAAGTTACAGATTCATGAAAACCTCCTACAGACTTGCGAGCTCACGAGTACAGGCTCTCGAACGCACGAGGGATCTCTCAAGCTCGTGATTGCTCTCTCCCTGGCCAATTTTTTTTTGGTTGACAGTGATGTAGTTGCCTACTATCCTTAAGTATGCACTAAATTCTCCAGCCAACATAATTATCCAGCATCTACTTTTCCACCATCACTGTAAGTGGAAAATATATATATATATATATATTTCAGGTTTAACTGAGTTTCTTTTTTTTTTACCAAGTTTGCAAACACTGACTCGAATTCAGGAGGTGCCTCTAGAGCTCATCAGTGCTTTTTATCCTGTCCAGTTGTTCTGTAAAATGTAGTGATAAAATTGGTTACTATCTGTGAATTTGAACTAAATTATATAGTCAAGTGCATACACAAATATCCACTTTTCCACCATCACTATAAGTGGGAAAGAATTAGTTTCCAAATTTAATTGCAACTTGTTCAGTTTTGCCAACGCTTTCTCTTGAATTCTTGACAAACCTGTGCATCATTCGAGAGAAATTTGTTGATGAAGATGTTTTTCATGCTGCAAAGTGCCAGTGTAATCATCAATGAAGCTCACAAGTCATCTGGCATGCTGACTTTGGGCTGTAGCTATGGACTGTAGGCTTCCAAGTGATACTTTGAAAGATGCTAGCACTTCAACTTGGAGGCAGGGGCTTTTATCCTATCTAGTTTCCAATTTGAATGTTTCTATTTCCAGCAGCTCCATCGAAGTACACTTTTACTGTTACGGTTAAAGCTAAATTGATGAAATCCTTTTTCTCTTTTCCCTCGCTTCTTCCTCCAGTTGGGCTTAGTAGCAGGGAAAAAGATGTTGGTTTTTTTGTAGGGTTTCCCGGCCCTGCATTTGGGATCTATTAATACATACTAATCTTCTGGGTAAAAAGTAAAAATGTCTTGGAAAGTAGTGTAGCATATAATAAGGTCATGTTAGTATAACACTGCCTGAGAAGAAAAGTTATAGGAAAGGAATTGCTCTTTTGGGCTAATTCCAGTATCTGTAGGAAGTGTTGAAAGAGACTAATTTATCAGTCCTTCAATCCTCTATAATGCACCATCAAGCTGGATGATCTCCATCAATGATGTTTTTGTTCTGCTGAGAGAACTCTTTCAACGGAACAGTTAAAATATATTGATAACAGACCCTAAGATGCACCTTCCAATGTCTGTTTGGAATATAGCCTAACTAATTCATTTGGCTACTTCATGGGAGATCACTTTTTTTAATGATCTCATACCAATGGTTTATTTTTCAAGATGAATTGCAACACTTTTTGATAACCCATTTCGTTTTCCTTCTCCAAGTGCTGATTCCATGGGAGAACTGCACGAGAAATGCAATCGGCTATTGAAAAGAGAAAACTTGTCAAATCACATTTTGAGATCTATTTCAAGAAAATAGCACTCACCCAAGTTCATTTGAAAGGAACAGGCACTAACAATACATAAATGACTAGATATTGGAATTGGCCTAGGCCTGTACATAATCCCAACCATTGGAGCCATGCCACATCAACTATGCTTGTGGCAACTTGAATGATTCAGATTGATATACATTAACGCATCTATAGTGCTCATGTCCCTTCATGAGATAATCATCAAATAGAAAGAAATATTTCCTTTAACCCAATTTCTATCCAATTCATACAAAATTTTCAATTGTAGCGACGATTTCCAAGCTCTTTCTAGGTAATAATTGTTTGGAAGTTAGAAGTCACATATTAAAGACCAAAAAGCGGAAATCCCAAAAAAAAAAAAAAAAAAAAAAAAAGAAAAAAAGGAAGAAGAAGAAGAAGAAAACTTCAAGAATATTAATTTAAGAAGAAGAATAAACTTCAAGAATAAACTAAGTAAGAAGACCAGCAGCTCAACGTAGTGTACACATTCCACACGGGCTACGCGTCAAAACAAGAAAGAGAGTCCCACCAGGTAGAAGGCCCTTAATAGCCCATAAATGGCTAAGATGTCCACCAGAGTGTAAATGTTGTGGTTATTGTGATTAAGTTAGTATACCTTTGCCTGTGCAATTGCATTCCAAGTCTCAAATTACTAGAGAAAAGCTTATCATTTAAATAATTCATGTCCAAGATACATGAATACCTTCTACAATGTACACTTGACACAGTATCCTGGACCTGGTATCCTTCCATCTTTTTAATCATATTTACTGAATAGAAATGGCAGAATTGTTCATTAAAAGATTGTGACTCTCTTCTTTATCTTGGATTGATTCTAAGGAATCAGACAACACCCCATTCATTGAGACTTGACTAGGGCAATGCCAGAAATTACTTCTTGTGGATTTATACCTCGAACTGGCACTCGACAACCCAGGACCTGAAATCAGGGGCTGAATGGCAGTATGGCCTTCAAGCATGCTCACCACTGAGGACATCGTCGGTCTAAGAGTAGGAGACGCATTAGTGCACAAAAGCGCCACATTCAGCATCAATGTTGCCTCTTCTGCGGGGAACTCTGGTCCCAAGTTCGGATCGACCAACTCCAACAGATTCCCTCTCTCTTGAAGAACATAAGCCTTAAAAACCCATAGACAAGAAAGTCGTCAAAACTCTGCAGTTCTGGGTGGAATTATGCATACCCTGATGTTAGCAATAAATTAGTGGCTTACAAATGAGCAAGCACAGATTGGATTAGGGAGTTTTTTTTAGGTATCTTGCATATATGAGGCTCATTATATAAGCAGTTTGGATACCCAATTGGTGCATCTCACATGCATCATTTGCATCATTTGAAAGGCGAAACAAGTAATGAAATAAAACTTGTATATTTGCTCCTAAATTTTAGAAACTTGAGGAGATCTAACTTACCCAGTCAAGAAGATAAACAAAATCCTCTTTTGGCCTATAACTTGTGTTGCTCTTTCCACTGACAGTTTCCAAAGCAACAACTCCAAAGCTGTAAACATCTGCTTTGTAAGTCAAGTAGCCCCGCATTGCATATTCAGGAGCCATGTAACCTCTGCATATCCAGCCATTAAATAAAATTCCAACGGTAAGTTGTCCAGGATAATGGTAACATCAAATACACTATCAGACACTTTAAAGGGATCCAATTGTTTGCACATCTAGGGTGTTCATTTATCAGAGTTTGTTGATCATTTTTTGGGTTAAACATAAACAACATTCTTAGAAAAAGTTCTTTGCCCCATCTTTAGCAGATATGGCAATGAATAATGTCAAATGTTCCAAAGAACAAAATATACATGGTTGATGGCCTGATAGGTTAAATATACACCCCAACGCCCATGCACACATGGGGGGATTTAACGTCAAGTTCTTAAAAGTGCACTCCAATTTGTAGGGACCCCCTGGATGCTGATGGGAAGGTTATGGTGTAAATTAAAGGTCCATCAAATACCAGTCCAGTCAGATGATCTTAACCCATGATTCCAAGTTTTTTCTTTTGTTTCTCAGTTTTTGTTTCGTTTCGAATTTGGAAGTTCAATCCAGAATGAATTGCTCTTACATTTATGTTCGAAGCATTCCAACCACCGAAATTTCCAAATTCTCACCTTTAAATAATGCATCACACCTTTTTTTTCCCCTTCTGTTGATTTCATATATAAATACTATAATTTTTAGGGCGTGTTTGTCCAGCAAAAGGATTCCATGCTCCATGGATTTCTATTAGTAGAGACAGGGATGACAAACAGGAGGAAGTGGGCTGTGGGCCCAACAAGGTGGCCTAACAAGGTTAGTAGACTTGGATCAAGAGATGGGACCATGGGACAACCCAACCCAGAAAGCTGTTGTATATTGTATAATATCTAAGAATAAGTCTGACTGTGTAATCCTGAGTAATCCCATTAACCTGTGTAAGCCTGAGTAATCCCATTAACTATCTCCAATTATAAATAGAAATTGTGTGATACCTACGGGGTCACCGAACAATTTCGCATACTTCCCTCTTATCATACTATTTCTGCCGGAAAGAGAAATCCTGTATTACTACCCCAGCCATCGGAAATCCAAAACTCTTTATTAAGGAATTTCAATTCATTTTTTCCTTCCCCACATGGGAGAAGGGTCGCAGCAAATGATGGAAGAATGGATTGCATAGAAAATTAGAATAAGTTTCATCCGTTGTGAAATCCTCTTGTAGCAAAAACAAACCTTGGGATGTTGACAGATGGAAAGAATAAATATGACTCACATAGTTCCAGCTACTCGAGTGCTGATGTGGGTTTTATCTTCTTCGTCAAGCTTAGCCAAACCAAAATCTGATATCTTGGCGTTGAGATCCTTATCAAGCAACACATTGCTTGCCTTGATGTCTCTATGGACAATCTTCAGTCTTGACTCCTCATGGAGATAAGCGAGGGCCCTAGCAATGCCAAGGCAAATCTTACGCCTGGTTGGCCAGTCCAATTTCAACCGACTTTGCACATCTCTACCTATTGACATAAAGCTGGTCAAATTTTCTTCCTTGACCAATAAATATGCACAAAGCTATGGGCAAACACACGGTGCATCAAAGACAATTCCAGGTAGTTACCAAAAAGAGCTTTAGCAAGGCAATTGTTTTCCATATACTCGTAAACTAGCATCAATTGGTGACCTTCAATACAACATCCATAAAGCTTCACAAGATTCGGATGTTGCAGTGCAGAAATCATGCCTATCTCATTCACAAATTCTCGGTTTCCTTGCTTAGACTTTGATGAAAGCTGCTTGACCGCAATTACAGTTCCATCTGATAATAGTCCCTATATGTGATTGAAGAAAAGATTCAAATTTTCGTATTCAATTCATATAGTAAAATCCAGGAAGGGTACTTACAAAAAGTTGAACTGGTTACATGCTTCAGTGGCATAGTAACAGTACCTTTTTGCACAATATGTTGTGTAGACTAGGGAATAGTACTTCTTTTTTTAGTTATCTACACATTGATTCTCAAATCCCACCCATTGTGATAAGTGACATGTTGCCTTTGGATGGTGGTCCCAAAAGGAATATCTAGATCACTGGGCTTTCTCGCCAGTAAGTCATAAACACTATGTAATGTGTGGCACTATGGCATGCCAACATTGGCCACACAGAATAATCATACCTTGTAAACTGAACCAAAACCACCTTCTCCAACTTTGTTTGCTGCATCAAAGTTATTGGTTGCAGCTTTTATCTGTTTCAATGTGAAGTATCCCATTTGTAAATCTAGGCCTCGAAGATCTACAGAATAACCAAAATTTAAAAGTAAGTTAGGCACACAAAAGAAGATCAACTGTATTTATTTCTAGCTTTACTAATAACCTGTAGTGCAAATGCAAGACAGAAAAGGGTAGCAAAAAAGAATGACAAGAGGAAATGAAGGTCCAATTCAAGAGGCAACAAACTATGACAGAACCAAGTCATCTACTGAAGGAGTTCAAGGCTGCAACAGAGTAACACACTCAGGTCGCTGACTTTCAGAGCCAATCATAGAACCCTTTAATTTTCAGGGGAAAGAAGGAAAAAATAAGAAGACTTTATTATTATTATTATTATTTTCATACCTTAGATATTTGGGTACAGCAAACTAACAACCAAAGGTGTAAATACAAAGAACTATGAAAGTGATAGAACGTGACAGCAATGCCAAACTTTGTACTGGATCAAAATAGGATTCTTTTTTGGAATGCTTGCAGTTAATTCAACATAACAATGCATTGACAAGATCAGCCACTTCGCATTTTCTGGGAATGTTTTATTTTGAGAAGAAACTAAGAAAAACTTGTTTGGCAGGCATTTTCTACCCCTATTTGTACATCTACAAAATCCTCCCTCTCTATCTCTCTAGATTTTTTCTCTCACAAAATGCCTCCCAAACAAGTTTTTCTTCATTCATTCTTAGAATGAAATATTCCTAGAATGATGCCAAACAGGCCCTTAGTTACTTGATGGGAATCTCACAGCTGAAACAACCAAAGTTGGATATGCATGGGACATCCAGAGGAAACTTCCTGTTTTCCTTCTATGCATTTGGAGCAGATGTCCAAACTGAAAATATTGACAGGATTCAGCTGCTCCTTGTGGGTTTATATCTAGTTTTCTGCCTAAATTTGCAATGGAAATAAGAATGAAAATAATTTATTTTTTTCTCACCTGCAATTTGGGCAGAAATGAAATGCCCTCAATGCATATAATGACATTCAGATATGTCCAAAAATTATTTCTGATTTCAAATATATATATATATTTGTGATTTCAAAATATGAACAAAATAATTTTCCATAACAATGCCATAGATTTATAAGGAATCTCAAATTCTATATCTATTGATGCAAATTGAAGCATTTGTTATGCTCCAATTGACACGAAAGGATCAAATATCAGGGGTCTTTTGGTGGTGCTCCTCATGGCTGCTTCACTTTTGTGTGTTGCAGCTGGGCTAGAGCACTCCAACCATTCTTTTTTATCTATTACCGTTTGGAATATACTTTCCATTTCCCCAAACCCACACACACACATACAGACAAAAAGTATTGGATATCAGTTGAGGTAGAGGAGAAAAAATTACAGCAAGCAGGACTCGAGCCTTGGGTCTCTACTCTATGTAGGAAAATGCCTTACCGACACTGTAGTTGTGTGCATGTGTCATAAATTAATGTACATACTGTATTATTAAGGGAAACAAAAAATTGTTTTTGTCAAGAGTTGCTAGCCATTGCAACCAAAATGCCTAGGCGTTAAAGTTGCGGCAAACAATATACTTAACACCCCCCCTCGGGCGGGATACCGCCCGGACTCGAAGTACACGACCGTCATAAAGCTGCATGGGGTCTTCTGCCCTGTGCATTTACTCTCGCAACATAATACCGAGGATGCAGCAGGATAAATTTGAACTCGGGACCTGTGATGGCTCTGATACCATATCAAGAGTTGCTAACCATTGCAACCAAAATGCCTAGGCGTTAGAGTTGCCACAAACTACTTAATAGTTCAATATTTTTTAATTCAGTAATAGTAACTTCCATTGAAAGAAGAGGAATACAATAAAAAAAACATCTAACCACCAACGAATAGGGAGAGAGAAGGTATAAGGGTACCAAGAGGAAAACTATATCAACAGAAGAAACAAAATGCTATAAGGGAATGGCGACAAAAGTCGTTCAATATTGGGAATGGCAACAAATGATTCTTTCCCGAGACCATCTTTCTCTGAACATAGAGAAGGGGCATCTGAATTTTTGTAAACCAAACAACACAACATTATTTAAGACCAAGAATCACAGCTAATTTTTCTCAGCTTCATCTCTTGATAGTTGAAGCCCTGGTTGAATGGTTGCCTTAACCACTGACCATAGTTCAGTTCTGTTCAGAAATTTCAACTTTGTTAGATATCTTACTTGACCAATGAAGTAAAAAAAGGATCCAGAATCACACTGGAGTCAAATTTAGGTACTATACAATTTTCACATTAAAATGAATCAGGTTCTACTATCCAATGGAGTATGTTCTCCACTGTGTGTGCATCCACATCCATAACCATGCCAATATATAATGGTAAGAAATGCCCAACAATTTGAAGAAAAGTGAGGGATGCAATGGAGACAACAAAATTATTTGTGAGGAAAATGTGTGGTTTCCCAAAAGCCATCATGCAGAAATTAAAACACATAACTATTACATCGAAAGAATGATAGTCGAGAAGAACATTAACTTTAAAGACTTTATGTGATTGAATTATTCCTTACCGTCATACATGGAGGCTTTGCCTCCCAGCCAGCCTTTCCTCCAAAGGATACCCAGAATCAAGACGATCATGAAGGATGCTGCTAACACCCCAGCAATAATTTTGACATGTGCCTTCTTGTCACCAAATGAAGGAGGCTTAAAATCTGTCAAAGAAAAGTTTTGGAGAATAATGGTAATTAGCCAATAATTTAAACATAACTCAATGGCATTAATATAAAACAGTGATTATGATTATGATGTTTTTATCTGATATGTTCTAATCGGAAGTTGGAGTACATTCAGTAAGAAGATCTCTAAATCGCCTCTCAACAGCTATCTCCATGGCTTGACATGTCCCAACTAGACAATTTTTTCCTACCACTTTGGCTCTAATATTCCCTAAGGACTTGTTTAATAATAAGAATATCTTTATAACCTGATATTTTCTCCCAGGAACATCATTTTCGTTATAGCAGCTTTATATTTGTTTATTCCACTCTAGGAGCTGCAATGCTTACTGGTTCAGATGACAAAAAGATTTCTAGTGGTACTAATTTGGTGGCAGTACATAAGGAATTTAGCAAGTACAGTCAGACCTCTAAAGCAAACCTACACCGTGGGAACACTTGTATGAGAAACCCTATAACCATTTTAAATGTGGGCTGTTGGCCTCTTTGACTGTCCATTGTTTCTGTGCACACATGATCCAACTGAAGAGTAAAACGGTATGACGGGACAGCAAATCCACAGAGTGGAGCTCAGCGATGTGACTCTGTGAGTCTTGGATATTGAACATGTTAGCATGTTCTCCCTGCTTGTAGGTGTGAATAGGTTCAGAGAATATGAGAACTAGTAATCTAGTCCAAAACACCAGCTGTGTTCATCAATTTATTTAATAAAAAAAAAAAAAAAAGAGGAGTCCATGCACTCTATAGCCCTGTTCTTTAACAATGTGCAGGAAGAAACAAAAAGGATCTGAAATGTGGTGAGAGAAACATACTAGGATCCACTGAAATAGCTGATATCAGTGGTCCATAAACTCCTCTACTTGGAATGCTTGTAGTTCCTTTTCCAGCCCAATATAGATGAATCTCCAAAGTGTGATTGGTTACAGTTGTTACAAAGGTCTTTATAATTGGCTTCCCTGGCCCACCAGCAGCATCTTCAATATTAAAATCCTTCAATACCAGTTTTCCCTACATTGAATAAGTTCATTATGGGTTCCACATTGCAAAAGAATATATACCAATGAAATATATATTTTAAATAGGTTAATTACCTGAATGAAAACATCAAATATACGCTTCCCAAGGCTGGTAAATGTACTGTCATTAGTGAAAATGATTTCTGCAAAGTGGAGTTTCACAGTGTAATTCCCAGTTAAGAGACAAAGTCCATAATAAGTGAGAGAGAGAGCAGAAATGCGTGCTCTAGTGTACAGTTCCGAGTCAGGCATAGAAATCTTGGAGGTGTTGGTTGCAATATAGTTGTCCGCATCAACATCATTGTCCATGAAGTTTCCAGTGCTGCTAAATGCCCAGTTTTGTTGTGAATACAACATTGAAGCACCTCTTGGCTCCACATCTGCTTCGTACTTGGTGCCATTGACTATTGCTTCTTTCCCTCCACAATTGATATACAAGGAATAATGACCTGAGGATGCATTTCAGGAATCATTGTAAAATGGGAATGGAAAACATGACGAGGAAAACATTTCAGAAGAAGGAACAATTTTTCAAAATTATACTAACCACATGTACATAATAAAATTGGACCTGTTTAATTTCGTTTGCTGGATAGTTTATCTCCACAAGGTTTACTATTTCATAATCTATCTAATATATACTAGTCCGGTGCCATTTTGTAAAAAAGTACTGCTTTTATAACATTAGAGTACAGGTCTATGACTTACACTTAGTGATATGTCACCTGAAGTACATGATAATGGTAACCATATAACCATTGATTTTTAGCATACAATCCATGAGTTCAAAAAAAAGATACTAGACTATTTTTACCTTCCAAAGAATAAGAAATAGACTTGTTTGATGGACTTGGCTCTAAATTTCTCTTCATGATCAAATGAGAGTGATAGATCAGATGTAAAGTTTTGCAACTATGGCTCATAGAAGAGATTCAATTTCATTAAATGGTCCAGATTCATCATCAAATCAATCAATCGAGGATTTAAAAGGTCGATGAATGATACATGATGAACACAAGCTTAAGTTAGAAGAGAAACAATTTGTATAGCCTTGTAAATTATTATTTGTATATATTCTTTTAATTTTAAGATAACAATGATGATTTCTTGCCATCTGGATTAGCTTCTTTTTTTTTTCCTTCCTTTTTTTATTTGTTATATAAACAAAGATTATTATATATCATGGTTGAAGGCCTCCAAAGGCAATGCATCTTTTCTCTCCTGATGAGTTCCACTATTTTAGTTTCCCAATGTTTTAGATCTTAAACCTGAAAGGGAAAGGCCCTTTGAGATGGCACGTAAAATATGATGCAGCACTGTTTTCTGGTTCCAATGATTTTCTTCATTTAGCCATTTAAGATGGAAAGCTGGTCAATAGCCTAAGTAACCGGCATTTATTATAATTGTATAGAATGTGTGTATTTTCAGTTTCAGCCAATGGGTAATTTTGTGTACTCACCAAGTCATCATCCAGGTTCTCATGACCAACTTAATGACAATTAAAATTCATTAAGAAAGGTTGCTTAGCTATAGGTGTTACTACTTCAATTACTGGCCATTTTAAACAATAACGGCAGCAGCAGCATCAAGAACCTCAACAAAACCAAATTCCA
Source organism: Sextonia rubra (assembly GCA_037013555.1). Classification (NCBI taxonomy): domain Eukaryota; kingdom Viridiplantae; phylum Streptophyta; class Magnoliopsida; order Laurales; family Lauraceae; genus Sextonia; species Sextonia rubra. The sequence goes on from JASUAD010000011.1 coordinate 19,490,297, forward strand.
AAACTTGATAAGAAAAATTTTAACCATAAACATAGTTGAATTCAGATTTCAATTTCAATATGAAACTCTTCTGAGTTGACTTACGTTGTTTACTTGGATCTGCACAGGGGAAGTTCTTCTTGAGGCATGAATGGACTCTAATTCTACATTGTAATAGGCAAGTAGAAAGCAGGTAAGCAATAGAAGTCACTTCCAATCAATGACTGTTAACTGCTGATGTATGGAGAACAGAATCTTACAATTTGTCTGCTTCAGAAGAGAGGCTCCCCACAACATTACTGGAGAAATTTTAAGGGAAAAGTTATAGTCAAATTCTGGAAAAAAGCATGAATCTGCCCAAAGCCATTGGTGCAAAAACAAAAGGTAGATGTATTCTTACATGCTCCCTTGAGTACATGTAGATGGAACTGAGCTTTCCCATGTGAAATTGTTGTATGAAATATCTCTGCATGTATAATTAGCTTTAAAAGGCATTACGAAGCAATGAAATAGAACATACAAAATTATGGGCTTCTGGGGAGAACTTCAATAACAATATAAGAAAATCACACATTTTCTGTGAATGCCAAAGTTAACTACTAGCAGATTAGGTAGTAAACATGTTTCTGTAACCTTCTTATTCTCAGTTTTCATCTTACTTAACTAGAACTGCCTTATCAGAATTCTAATCCACATTAGTGAACAAACCTGGTTGACAAAAATGGCATCTTTTGATTCTCTAGTTGTAACGCCCCACCCTTCACGCATGGATGATATTGTCCGCTTTGGCCCATGGGCCAAAGCGGACAATATCATGCATGCATATAAGGTGGGGCGTTACAAATGGTATCAGAGCCGACTCTCGATTAGATAGAGTGTGGGTCCCTGCCGTAGCCTGGTGCAAGTGGGCGGGTTCATATGTGGGCGGGCCAAGAGGGCTGGTAGGCTACAGGAACTAGCAAGCTACTGCACAGGGATGTGCAGCCCTAAGGGAGGTGGATTGTGACATCCTGGAGTGCCACATCGCCTATAGAGAGGAAAAGTGAATGAGTTTATATATAGAGCTTGCACCCTTACCTTGCGTGAGGCCTTTTGATAGGTTGAGGCCCACCAGAAACAAAACCGTGAGGCCCATGGGCCAAAGCGGACAATATCATGCATGCGTATAGGGTGGGGCGATGTGATATTCTGGAGTCCCACATCGACTATAGAGAGAAAAGTGAATGGGTTTATATATAGAGCTTACACCCTTACCTTGCATGAGGCCTTTTGGTGGGTTGAAGCCCACCAGAAACAAAACCGTGAGGCCCATGGGCCAAAGCGGACAATATCATGCATGCGTGTAGGGTGGGGCGTTACAAATGGTATCAGAGCCGACTCTCGATTAGATCGAGTGTGGGTCCCTGCCGTGGCCTGGTGCACGTGGGCGGGTTCATATGTGGGCGGGCCAATAGGGCTTGTGGGCTACAGGAACTGGCAGGCTACTGTACAGGGACGTGCAGCCCTAAAGGAGGTGGATTGTGACATCCTAGAGTTCCACATCGACTATAGAGAGGAAAAGTGAATGAGTTTATATATAGAGCTTGCACCCTTACCTTGCGTGAGGCCTTTTGGTGGGTTGAGGCCCACTAGAAACAAAACCGTGAGGCCCATGGGCCAAAGCAGACAATATCATGCATGCGTATAGAGTGGGGCGTGACACTAGTCATTTTAAATGAAAAGAGGCACAACTTGTGGAGTTTCACAGCCCTTTGATTTTATTAAAAAGTAATAAATAGCAGTAGCCATGACAAGAAAAATCGAGGGAATCATTCACTTTTTATGGTTGACCTCCAAAAATCGAGGGAATCATTCACTTTTTATGGTTGACCTCCAAAAAACTTTTATACAATGTCTTCATTGCAAACAACATTTGACAAGAGAAACCAACAATGATACAAATCAAAATAAACCGTTAAATCCATCCATGCATTGGATGCATGTTGAACCAATACTAGCAATAAAAGGCATTCCTTCACTTCACTTGGCTCCCACATTAGGACTAGTGGGCATTTACATCTAGACAAAAGTGTATTCTTCTCCCTATAAAATTAGGCTCTCTAACATATCAACAGAGGCTGTATAGCGTTGAGCTGCTAACAGCTGTGTTAGAAACAAGGTTCAAAGTGGCACCCCCTACATAGTGGGTCAGCCGCATTGTCAACTGTAAAAGTGGCATTAGCCGAATTGTCGACTGTATCAGTGGCAGATACACTATTTATAAAATAGTGGTGCTGACAAGTGTTACAGACTGTAGAGGCCATGATTTCAATGTATCGGCCAAGACATCAAAGCTGACTAACAAACAGTACAACCTGTCTTTAAAAGCCATTTTCAGGTCATTTTCATCCCTTCTCCACCCATTTCAAGTATCCTCCACTCCTCCTTCACCTTTCTAACCTTAGAAATCTAATAAAAAACACATGAAATCACCAGATTGAAGCTGACAAGTAATGTTCTTCTGAAGGGAGGATCTTTACGTAGGATTTTTTTTTTTAATCTTTGTTTCTTCATCTTGCTCATAAATCATCTTGAAATCATTGTTATGTGTCACATGACTAAAGATTTTCAACTCTTATGAATTATTTGAGCTATTTTAAGTTTTTTTTTTTGTCTATTTTCAGATTTTTAGGGTCTTACAAAAAAAGAAAATAAAAAGAATTTTCTTTTAGTATAGACCAACCAAATAACTTGAAAATGTCTTCCAGCTACAGATCAATGTTTCCCATAAAGCAATACCAAATGATTTGAGTTTTTTTAATTTATATTTATTTTTTAATTTTTAATTATTTAACAAAATTATTTATTTTCAAATTTTTGGAGATTAAAAAAACTATTTTTTCTCAAAGTAGGACAACCAAATCACATCCAAAGCCTTCTAACTTTACATCTATATTTCACATAGATCAGTTCCAAATGTTTTGAAGTTTTTTAATTTTTAATTTTTTTTGGATTTTTTGTATTTTAAAAACATAACATTTGTGGACAAATAAATCAATACTGTTATTTTGCAATATCATAGAAACATCTATCAATGAAGGGTTATCTATGCCCCACTATCTTAGTTACTAATAAAAAAATATTATAATTCAAATATTTTTCAAGATTCTGGTTTTTTATTTTTTTTTTTTCAGTTTTTTTACCCATTTTTTTCGTAACGCTATGTGATATATATTGCCTGCTACTTATCATTTTGGCTGCTGGCTGAGATGCCCTCCACAATTTCTATTTTGATCCTTGGTTAGACAAATATCAAGATAGCATCATTGAGAAAAATCAAACTACAGCATCATTGAGAAAAATCAAACTAAGACATTAGGGACAGTTCTCATAGCTAATGTTGAAATAAAATGTGAGAATATTCACTATCATAGAAATATACGTACATGTTCTTGTTTGTTTGCAAAATCCAAGTGGGTATGGTTCCATTGAGCATGTTCCCTGTTAAATACCTAACATAACCCACCACTTCATGGTTACTGGGGAAGGTAGTGGCTACAATAGCATATTTTCTTTCAATAGTTATTGACTTACATGAAATCTATTCTTTCTAGGTGGATAAAGGAGCTAGGGATTTTGCCAGTCAAGCTGTTAAAACTGAGATCTCTGCAAAGAGAGCACAATGGATGATAAAAACATAAGATTTATTCACATAAGAATGCCAACAATAATCATATGGATATTATACAATGACCATAACTTTGAGACATATTTCAACAAGCAAGCATATATATTAATTCTCTTTCTTTGGGAGGGTAAAACATAAAAGAATCATTGAGGAGAGAACATGACAGTGTTTCATTGATGTAAAGTGTACATTTGATTTCATATTCCAATAATTAGAATTCAGTAATAATGAAAATAAAAAAATTATAATCTGTACAAGACAGCATATCCAAGGTGTTCAGCCAGAAAAACTATACAATGTTGTATTCTATATCAGATAAGATGTCCAAGACATCATTAGGACTACTCTAGTTTACTTTTTGTTTATTTGATTTTCTTACAGTCACCAGTTTAAAATTATTTTCATTATGTTTGTTCTGCAGCAGCTATAATTTTCTTAAGCATCAGAAATACAATTCCCTTTTTTTATTGCAGTAGCTATAATTTTCTTGAGCATTGGAATTACAATTCTCATTTTATGTCCCTTAATTGAAGGTCTCTTTTCGAGAAAAAACTATGAGCAACTGTCTGAGCATTCTATAGTGCCTTGTTCCCTTGTTATGTTGGTCGATTTACTCGTCCTACAATGTGATTCCCTTCACCCATTACAGTAGGTCGGTTGGCATCAAGCGAGCAGCCAACCATAAAACTCTTTGAACCAAATTTGGGCTACTTCTATCCAGAGGCAGTGTGGTAGTACTCTACCTACCCCAGCATTGCCAGGAATTGGTAATCAGAAACGATAAATTAGGATTCCAATGTTAAAGGGGGAAAAAGCACAAAAACACTGAGCTCGCACATGGCTACAATTAAGGTTCATGAACCTGTACTAAAAAGTACTATTGTTCCTACTGATGCTAATAACATTCTCTCTTCACAATATTTTACTACAATCAAATCCAAAGAACTTAACAAATTCCACCAAAGAATCATGAATTTAGATAATTGCCCTTGACATTATTTGGATGAAAAGTGCACATCCTAGAGTTTAAGGGTTTTGTCAGAGAGATTCTTCCAACAAAAGTTCCTACTCCAAAACAACATTAAGCAATATCGATTCTCAAGCAGTTATTTTGTGTGTTGGAACAAGGAAAATCCATGATATGTCAATGTCTTTATTTCCAATATTCTTTGGTTTGGAATTATTTTTCAATGTACTTGGAGCTGCATAGGCCCCAGATAGGTCCACTGCAGATCTCTTTAGAGGACGAGAGGATGAACAGCTATGCCATTTCAAAGACGAAGACAAAATCTTGTTGGCATTGTTCTCATTTGTTATCTTTAGAGGAATTCATAAAGAGGAATAGGTGAAGCAAAATCAAATTGGTCAAGGAACTAACTGAAATGATCATGCATAGATTCTCTAATTTTCACTACCGATAAAGGAATTTCTTCAGTATGAAAACAGGCAACATAATAACTAGATACAAACACACATACAAAGTCACAAATCCATGTGGTTTGGAACAGATTAGAGAATTTGCAACCTCTAGAGCAATTTTCTTTCACCATGTTCTGCATTTGGCAAATGCTGTGTGTGAAGGTGTTGATTGCTCTAGTTTGATAGATGATGAGTCCCTTAGGGTAAAAAAAAACCCATGATCACCATCTCTCGTGTGAAATGCCAAAGGAACAGTCTTATGTTTATATTTCTAGAGAAAAAGGGTGGAATCCATATTCAAGAAGTTCCATTCACATTTGAAAAGATTATATGACATTTATAGGCTAGTGAAATGCTTACAGCACGTTCTTCAATTTCTTCATGTCCCCAATATATCCTGGAATATTTCCATAAAGAGAACAGTTCCTCAATATCCTGCACCATAAAATCAGAGTCAAAATTTCTAGCAAATTGAACCAGACAATGGAATCGGTTGATATTATCATATAGCAGAAAACATAACCAAAATAACTCACAATGTTCTCATGGATTTCATCTCACTCAATGGTGGAAATTTTGCTCTTCCATTTATGTCACTAATCCTCCTAAAAAACAACATATTATACAAAAGAATCATCATATATTCATACCATCATCACCACGAAAGGAAAATTATTTGCCAAGTAAAACTGTAAAGAACAGCCAATAAGAAAATTGTTAAGAAATGCTTACAGATCAGATAAACTCGTCAAAGCAGAGATGCCAGAAGGAATTGGCCCTTCAAAAGAACAACCTTGTATATGTCTGTAATGAATTTTAGGGAGAAAATTTCAAGAACAAGAAGAACCAATATTACGTAGCATCTCCATTGAAATTTCAAAGAGAAAATACTTACAGTTTTTCAACTTGCGTCCATTTCCATATAAAGTTTGGTATCTTGCCAGTGAAATTATTACTGCTTATTCTCCTATACCACATTCAAGACCAAAATGAGTTTGTGTGTAAATATTCAAATGATCTGTGAATTTAACAAGGTGACAAAAAGTTAGACTTACACATCAGTGAGTTTTTTCAGCTTGGCAAGAGTCTCAGGTAGCTCTCCTGACAGCTCATTCGCAGATATAACACTACAAGGCAAAACAAAAACTGAAAAATAAATAATAATAAAAGTTCAACTAGTGGCCACAAGATGGACAACCCATGAGGCCATGACAGCAAATCCCACGGCTTGGATGATCCAGTGGGGCATACATGGCCTATAAACAGTGCATCCAAAATGAAAGCAATGCAAATGGGTGGGTTTTCATGATCATCCTATCTGAATAATTTTTTAATCGAAAGCCATCCAGAGGCCATAATAAGAATATCAAATGGAAGACCCTGTCCATTGAGCCTCATACAATGCTAAGCCTAGACTATGAAGATTATAACAGACTTAATTCAGTTGCATTGTATACCTGGACCTGGAACCAGACTTCATTGGACCTGGAGCTGAATCTTTTTACCCCAAACACATTATATTTGCACATATATAAATGTATATAAAGCACTCAGTAAACAGTATTTGGTTATGGATGTGATGGACAAGGGCCCAGGCAGACTCACTACCAATCACGCCCAAAAGGGATATCAAAAACTTTTGGGTCAGGTCCTGTAACGCCCCACCCTTACTATGCATGAGGCCTTTTGGTGGGTTGAGGCCCACCAAAAACAAAACCGTGAGGCCCATGGGCCAAAGCGGACAATATCATGCATGTGTTTGTCACGCCCCATCCTTCACACATGCATGATATTGTCCGCTTTGGCCCATGGGCCTCACGGTTTTGCTTCGGTGGGCCTCAACCCACCAAAAGGCCCCATGCATAGTAAGGGTGCAAGCGTTATATATAAACCCATTCATTTCCTCTCTATAGTCGATGTGGGACTCCAGGATGTCACAATCCACTCCACTTAGGGCTGCACGTCCCTGTGCAGTAGCCTGCCAGTTCCTGTAGCCTGCCAGCCCTCTTGGCCCGCCCACATATGAACCCGCCCACTTACACCAAACCACGGCAGGGACCCACACTCGATCTAATCGAGAGTCGGCTCTGATACCATTTGTCACGCCCCACCCTTCACACATGCATGATATTATCCGCTTTGGCCCATGGGCCTCACGGTTTTGCTTATGGTGGGCCTCAATCCACCAAAAGGCCTCATGCATAGTAAGGGTACAAGTGTTATATATAATCCCATTCACTTTCCTCTCTATAGTCGATGTGGGACTCCAGGATGTCACAGGTCCTTTGGGTGACCTGGTAATCATAGTCCATTTACAGCATCTATGATATCAGGTGTGCATAAGGCTGTAACAGTTGGGTCCATGGTGTACTCAGACTTGGATAATTTACGCCGAGGTCGCAATGGAGCAACCTGAGGGCCTACCCTTATATAACACATGTTGGGTATTTGGGTATATACTATTCCATCTTCATAGAACTATATAAAATGTGTACTTGGTTATGATCCATACTAGAGCTGGACCCAGACCCAAAAATTAATTGGGACCATAAAATGGTCCATATAGTAAGGTCAAGTTGTTGGGACCCATCAAATAACTAGGTCCCAGTTATAGCTTTTTTTTAATGGCAACTGAATTTTATGCCACTTATAGCTGTAGGTGCCTGCAGAATATTATACTATTTTTTCCATAGAAGGAAAATGAGAGATTACAGTTTCTGTAGGTTGATCAGGTTCCCAAGCTCAGGAGGAACTGTTCCCGTAAAGCGGTTCCCTTCTATGCTCCTGCAGTGCACAACCCTTTACATCCACACCAAGAAAACCCAAGAAAAACACACACAACACACACAGAGAGTAAATTTTGAAATATTAGTAGGAAAGTGAGGGAGATTCAACTTACAGATTCGTGAGAGTGTTGATTTTTGTGAGGACTTTTGGAAAAGGCCCAGAAAGACGGTTTCCCATGAGGGAGCTGCAACCATTAATTAATCATATGTGTTTCTTTCCAAGATGAACAAGATAAAAGTAGCAAGCAGGTGAGTGATTGAAATGGGGTGGAGAGGATGACGCTTACAGGCCCACCAGGCGCATGTTAGCCCATTCGGAAGGCACTATTCCACTGAGGAAGTTGCGGCTCAGATCTCTGAAGAGAATGAAAGTGAAAATGCATTAGACTGGTGGTGGTGGTGGTGGTGGTGGTGTGTGTGTGTGTGTGTGTGTGTGAGAGAGAGAGAGAGAAGGAAAGTAGTTAGTTACAGTTGTTGGAGAAACTGGAGCCTGTGAAGTTCTGGCGGGAGGACTCCTGAAAGGTTTTGGGATTTCAACACTCTGCAGTGCACAAACAGTTTATTTTATAAGTCTGTGATTGAGGCTGAAAGTGAAATAAGGGCCGGGTCAGCTCAGAGGCCATTTGAAAACGAAAATCAGTGTGGGTTGGTTTGGGCTCGGGCCTGAGTTTTACACCCTAAGTACAAAATTGAGGCCCACCTTCTTTGATTTAAAAAAAAATCTCAAATTTTTTATTTCTCCCCTTGTATTGACAGTGATCCAAATTTACTTGAACCAAAGTCAGGTCAACATGGGCCCAACTACAAAATTGAACTGAAATTTAACCAGAAGTGCCCACATGTAATTGGTCCATTCAGTGGGACCAGCCACTTGCAAAACCCTGGAAAATGGTATCTCAAACGTGGGGTCTCTCTCTTTCAAAATCTAACGTGAAAGAAGGATGAGAATCAAAGAAAGCAAGATAAACAAAATACATACATGCTAATGACACGGCAAGTAGTGTTGTTGTGGAAGGAGCAATTGCATTCGACATAGCTTTGAAATCCCTTGTCTGTACTGGGCGTGGCCCAGTTACCTTCCCCACTGCAAGGATCAACGTTGAAATTCCAATTCGTTTTGCCTAACTGTTTAGAAATATGTCTCAGGACATTCACTGGCAAACAAAGATTAACCACAAGTGTTAAAATCGCCACTTAAAACTAATAACTTGTAAAAAGAGCTCAGTCCTTCTGGATAAGGCATCTGCTCACAATGCGAGCCCTTTACTTCCTATATTCTGGCCACCATGCCAACCAAGCAGTAAAAAACCATAAAACACTAGAAACTTACTATGGGGGGTCCCAAATGCAAGGGCATGAACTGAAAAAAAAATGCACATGGATCTGATTGTTGGGCCTCAAGGCCTCCAACATGGGTCTCAGCAAAATCTAGGCCAGGGTTTATTCAATAGGTTCACATACTGATTAGACTTTTAAAATTAGAGACTCCTCCTCAATTTTTGACGCCCACAAGCACATGCATGAGAAAAAATATTTCCAGTTGAACAAGATTTCTTTATATATTTATATAAATACGATATATGCAGTGTACGGAAATTGACTTTTACAGTGAGCTCCAAGGCTCAGACGTTTCTCACTCAATTATTGGATGATATCATAACCAACTACCAAGGCGGCTAGCCAGCTACCAAACAGTGCTGCACTGTACAATTGCTTTATAGAAAAGAAAAATAAAAATAGGGCTAAAGTTTTGCCCAAATTTTAAATTAGGACAATTAAAACTTACATTTTTAAAACAGATCTCCTGGCAAGAAAGAAGTTTTTAATTTAAATGAGGACGAGTCCACTAAGCAGGACCCAAACATCCTAATGCATTTTACATAAGGAAAAAAATACAAGAACACCATTAAATTAAAAAAAAAACCCAATGAACATTAGACCAGAAACTGTCATTTTCTGGCATATGTTTGGGCCATTACATAACTGAAGATAAAATTTACTGGGGGCACTGGTCATTTAGACAAAATCAATGACATGGTCTCCATTTGATTTCCTTAGAACAAACCTCCAGGAAAGCCATTGAAAATAGTCTTTAGCAAATAGTGAATCAACAAATACCTCAATTATTCCTCATATCTTGTGTTTGAAACTGACTGGGGGTTTAGCAGGCACCACCCTCATTTAAAAAATCATACACCACTTCACAGTTTACAGTCATTGAGATCATCCTGATGCTGACAACACTCCACACTACAGACAGAGAGCTAAAAACCTTACCTTCTTCAGTGACGAGCTTCTTCTTCGGCTGGGATCCAGACGCAGTGAAGCAATGGAAAGCAAGAAAACAAAGGAAAAGGCCATAAAGGAGCTTCTGAGTCCCCATTTCCTGCTTCAGAGTGATGAGATGAGAGAGCCTTTCAGATCCAAAGGTGCTTCAGCTGGGGAGGGCTGTTTGGGCTAAATGCGTATTGATGGACTGGTTTTTATTTTGGGGGACGATTCAATTGTGGAATGTGGATGTGATGTGTTGTTATGTCATGTTACGTTAATAGAAGGGGATTCGAGAGGTGTGGAAAAGATGAGGAGGGACCGTGGGAATTGGCATGGGACGGGAGAATGAGGACAGAAATAGATAAGTTCTCGAATGATGGTGTTAAAGATAAGGACATCAGTACGCGGAGAGACTACTTTTGGTGGCCTGTGCTTTCATAAATATGGAAAGATTGCTTTGTTCAACTAATTGGGCACTGTATGAGGACTGTGACTTGGGTTGGCAAACTCCCAATACCCAGCTTGATTGAACCAAAAGTGATAATCAGGGTCAAGGGGTATTTATTTTTTACGTTTTTTTATTGCGGTGCCCCATCCAATTGGGTTGTGTACAGCCCGCACAAGTGGAAGTGGAAAAGAATGCCTCACATGCAGTCACACAAGTTCACAACAAACGTGAAGAGGAGCATATACATGTAAAGAGGTGACATATTTCAAAATAGTATAAATTTATTACCTCTCGAGATAATGAAACCCATATGAACCTCAAGTTGGGCTAAGATCATTCTTAAGGCATCTCCCTTTTGTAGGTGCAAGATATGAGAAATTATCAAAGTGATCAAATAAGTAAATAAACGAAGTCCCCCACACCACAGTGATTGCATGAAGTTGTTGTTGTTGTTTCTTTTTTTTTTTTTTTTTTGTTCTTACAAAGACTTAAGCCTCAATTAAGATCTTCCAATTCTTCTTAACTTCATGGTTGGTAGTTTGCACTCATCTAGGTGAGCCTCATAAATTCATTTTACCCATTTCATTATCTCGCTATAGCATTTTCACATTGTATATATAGGGAGAGTTTTATTTTGGTGAGAAACATCTACACTCTATATGCTGTGAACTCCCTGCCAAGGCCCACTTGGGCCCATTCCAATCATATTGGAGATTAAGGATGGAAATAAACTATGAGACCTAGGGATGTGTAAAAAATCAACTCAATCAGATTGTCCTAACTAATAAAAGATTTTAGAAGGCATCATCTCTTGATTTTTAATACAAAATTGATGAATGAGTGTTAAATTTAGACTTGCAATTACTTTGTTTTCAATGTGGGGTAACTTGATCATAGGAGGATCAAGTGACTCAAAAACTAGGACGGACATAAAAATCATTGCAATAGCTCTCGTTTGAATACTTCAATATGTGTATGTGCACGCATGACTAACATTCTTATGAGATGCAAGTGTTAAGGTCCACCTGGATGGTTGGAATCAGAAGGGGAGCCTATGGATGGGGGATGTGTAAATTTTCGTCCAATGGTTGTAATCCAACTTAAAAAAACACTTCGTGCCTACATCATATAAGATATGCCTAGACGGCATGTAATTGGATGATACTTAGATTAACCACCTAATTAATCAGCAAAGTGGAATTGAGACCAGTATCTCACAAGAGGTTGCCTCTTCCTAGAAAGGTTTCCATATATACACTGCATATGTACCTATGTGCTAACACAGGGGCCCACCAATGACCAAGCAAATGGCCTTACTTAGAGGTGTTCTTGAGTTGGATCAGGCCACATATTAACTTGTCCAAGCCCGGCCAGTTATAGTTGTTAATTTGGCATGATATTAGGATCCATGCTAGCTAGGAAGGAATACTTTCTGAGTTGACTCTCGACTCTCTTGATTTTTTTTTTTTTTATGAAGCACCAAGTCAAATATCTAGGACTTGCCTGGTCACCTCACTTGGGAAGTTGTTTTTATTTTGAACTATTTGATAGGTATATCTCATTATAAACAATTAATGTTTATTTTTAAGTACTTATGCATGAGGTTTGGAGTTAGCAATTTACATATATGATGATCGAAATGTAATTTTAAACTTGTTTTGATCTTTTACATTTAATATTAGGAATGACAAATTGTGTAATATACAATATACAATATATTTTTATTTTATTTTTCTTGCACATATAAATTTATCAATTTAACTCCACTAGTTTTTCTTGCTGGTCCCAAGCTTGCGTAAAGGAAGAGGATTGCATTAGATAGGTTGATAGCCAACGTAAAATTTTATCACAACTCAAACATAAATTGTGAGATAAGAACAATTCAATATCATGCTAGGGTGTTTCTCGCTTTAAGCGACGTACCACACTGCCAGATTGCAATAAAAAGTAAGTAAGCGATATTGTACCTTTCCAGAAGACTACGGTTAAAGAAGTTTGTCTAGAAGAAAAGGAAGATACGACTTACTATTTGGAACATAGAAGTTATGACAGGTAATAGCATAGAGTTGATCGAGGTAATAAAAAGTAGAAGAGTTAGTGTATCTTATCTATCGGAAATAAAGCAGAAATGGGATAAAACTATGGAGCTCATTGATGGTTATAAACGTTTTTATATCAAAAAAAGATAGTACAAGAAATGGAGTTGTCACACTCCGATCTCGGGAATTAAGGATTAGAATAGGCCCCCCCAGGGTATGGATACGTAATCCTATAATAATCCGTGCCATGAGAAGACACACACGAATCACTATAAGGGAGATTTCATAGAACAGGAACGTGTGAGGTAGATCCACCAACATATAGATTTAGTTTCAACCATAAGCGGAAACTTATGAAATACACCTATAATGATCATAAGCTATCATTGGAGGAACATTATACAATCATAAAATAAAGTTAAAGCCTTTTACTTATCCCTTCCCAACACACATAACTATAATTCACTTAAACAAGTCAATCATATAATCTCGAACACATATCCATCTATCCAAAATCCCAACAAAATAGAGAGGCATGTTAAACACTAGTCCCAACATCACTAAACTTATCAATCCGATCAAACCGCTTTTTATTGCTCTTCGTAAGACGACTAATAGTACACATCACCTTCATTCCACTCTTCTATACCCTTAGATACCATTGAGGTACCCTCCGGGGACACGTTGACAGTTGTACTAGAATTGGGCTCAGTACCTGTAACACAAAGAGTAACACTGTTAACACAACGATTAAGCAAATATAGAGATATATAAGACCATCATGATACATCAAATGAATTGAGGAATATATTGATTAAAAAAGGCAAAACCATAAACCAAAAATGTTGTGCATGAGTAAACATGTATAACGAATCATTGATAAAGTATCATAACGTACTAGTTGGTATCTACAAGGCTATATTCTCCCAAAAGGGAGTGTATCATCTATAGAAAGTGTATAACATATATATGAAAATTATGTTAAAGGATCAGGATAGCTTCTCGAGGAGTGTCGACAACTCCTTCATAAACTACTGTAGTAGGAGCATAATGAATATTCGAATTGGTCCCAACAAACCTAATAAGGGTATAAGCTAAGTAGTGTTGACTCAACATATCAAGACCGACTTGAGTTCATATCCTTCGTACTTGTGATCAACCTTAGTAATCATCTCATGTTCATACATATCAATCATACTTATCATGTCATACATAAGGGAGTATCAGTCTTAAGATCATAATCAATCAGATAAATCGGCATAGCAAGGTAACTGATAATTAGAGACAATGCATACTTAAATGAGCAAATAGGTTCAAACCCTTTCAACCTTAGCTACACCCATTTCGGCGCACAAACACACACTCCGTAAAAGCACCAGTCCGATTGCCTCAAAGTTCACCAAAAAAAATGGGTACATGACTAGATCATATTGAGAGCAAGATTTCTTATCAATATGAATGCATTTAAATTGAGAAAGTATCAAAGAGATTTACTAGCCATCCCTATGCTAGATATTCCGTGATCTCGGGGCATTCAACACGATGCATTCATAAAAAGTCTGGTGTCATTGTGTTACCAAATCTTGGCGTATATTGTGTATGCAAAAGACACCTCTTCTTATGCCAACACCCATGACGTGACATCGGGAATTCATCTAAAAAATCGAAGGGGATAAGTGACGGCTCCACACTCATCGTCATTATCATTTGATCGCCATTGGGCTAATTTAATTAGGGAAAAGGTGTCATATCTAAAGCCCTACTAGATCATTTGAAATCCCTAATATCCTAAGCTCACAGTGTTCTTACGGCTTAGTAGTATACATGTTACAACTTAGCGGAGTGACTTAGTTTTTTCCTAAATTTCATACGCACATATGGCCTAACCATATTTTGGCCTGCGACCTAGCCATACTAAGGCTACGGCTTAGCTATAGCACAATCCATGACTTAGCCGAGAGTCAACTGTAAAAGAAAGATGGAACTTTGGGCTCTCGGAAAAGCTCGCCATAAAATGATTTACAGCTTGGTCACGGGATGTTACGGCTTAGTCGTAGTTCAATCTACAGCTTAGCCAAGGGTTAGCCGTAATTCAAACGTGGGTTTTTGTGCTATCTAGATTCTGAGCTGTAAATACTTATGGCTTAGGCATAGTTTCGTCGTAAGTTTTAGAACTTCTAAAAATGATTCCTAAAGCTTGAGTTCAGTACAGAACTCTTAAATTATTGGTTCTAATAAGCTTCCTTTTGCCTCAATTATAACTATGGGTTTTACAATGTTCACATGTTGCCTATATCACATAGTCATACTCAAATTCACTTAATCCAACACATGTATACTTAACCAAAGGTGAATGAGCTGTAACTTAAAATTAGAGTGATTAGTTCATGAATCAACAAATATAGACATACATGTAGTAAAATATATACTCTAACACTTACCTTGAATACACTGGTTGACCCTATTAACTTCTCCTTGGTGTGTTGTTAGAGGAAGCCTCAATAGAATATAGGTTCTCTACATGAAAGACATACAATGAGTAAATCTATTATAGGATGCATGCATGTTGTTCTTTTGAATCTCCTTGACTCTATTAAACTCAAAGGATTGAAATGAAGGTAGAGATTTTACCTTAGGAAGCTGTAGCTTGAAGAAGATGGTGACTATGATGGCCCCAATAAAAGAGATGCACAAAAGCTTGAAAAAGGAGGTGAATGAAGGCCATTCATATTGCATGCAAGGCTTCTAACTTGGTTGGTGAAGAAGATGCTAAAGAAAAGAAGGAGAATTACAGCTTGAGTAGAGGATGGAGAGAAGAGAGAAAGGGAGGGTCGATGGTTATCCCCTTTTTACATCAAAATTTCCTAAACTTTGAATGCAAGTCCAATGCCTTAGAAAAATTACAGTTTAAGTCAAATGAACCTCAATTGGGCCAAGATGGATCCAAATTAAGTTGGACCCAACATGAAAGATAGTCTACATGATGAATTACACAAGATACAACTAGTGAGGTGTCAACATGATGCAAAGACTCAAAATTACAAGGGGGCCCTTAACTACATAAGTAAAGTTCAAATTTGACCAAACTACCCGTCCATGACCCAAGCCCAAAGGGTTTGAGTTAAATTAACCTAAATAAATTTTAATTAGTATAAACAAGATTAATAATCATAAATCAAGGTTAGTTGTGATTAAGATCTTACAGGAGTGAGTATAGTGTTGATAATGTTTTGAAAGAAAAAACTATTCGGATAAAAATACTGGGTGAAAAAATTATATCAATTAAATAAGTATTGCAAGAAGACATAATTTATATCATTAGTACATATGCTCCCCAAGAAGGATTTGATAAAAGTATCAAGAGACAATTTTAAAAGAAGATGAATGGTTCACTACAAGAAATTCTAACTAGTGAAAAGATTTTCCTATGAGA
Organism: Sextonia rubra; assembly: GCA_037013555.1. Lineage (NCBI taxonomy): Eukaryota > Viridiplantae > Streptophyta > Magnoliopsida > Laurales > Lauraceae > Sextonia > Sextonia rubra. Next base: position 19,506,339 of record JASUAD010000011.1, read on the forward strand.
AGACTTAAAAGGGCATCTAAGAAAGGATGATGGAGCATATCAGTGAGTACGTGGATGATAAGGATCTATTAAAAAGAATGAGTTAGGAGATACTATTTTGGATTTTGCATTAGCATTTGACCTAGTAATAGCAATGACTTGCTTTAAAATAAGGGAAGAGCATTTAATTTCTTATACCAGTGGAATGAGTAAGAGCTAGATAGACTTTTTTCTATTTAAAAAATATAACCAATTGGCTTATAACATCTGGAAGATTTTTCTAGGAGAGAATTTGACCATAGAACATAGGCTAGTAATTTTAAAATTTTGTATTGAATGTAAAAAGAGAACGTTAGTGAATAAAATGTACTATAAAGGAAGGTAACGGAATTTAAAAGGAGAACGTGCAATAATATATAATGACAAAGTTATGAAAAAGGAGAGTTGGATTTTGAGAAAGAAACATAGAGATGTGGAATCAAATGACTAATTGTAGTAGAATGATTGCTAAAGAGATGCTTAAAGAGTCGAAAGGAAAAGACACTACAATAAGGAAACCTTGTGGTAGAGTATAGAGGTTCAAGAAGTTGTTTGAGAGAAAAACATCGTTACTAAGTTTGGCAAGAAACTAAAAATATGAAAAACTATGACATAAGACAAAGAAAGAAACTAAGTAATTTATAAGCATTGTATAGTTCAAACCATATAATAACATAGGTAATAGGTTGGGAATGATAGAATGAGAGAATGATATTTTTTAAGTTTACAAAAATAAGAAAAGGAAAAGTAAAGATTTAGACTATGTTGAACGTATTGAAAGAAATGACCAAAAGGTTCTAATTAAAGACAACAAATCAAAGAAAAGTGAAGGGAATATTTTATTAAATATTTGAATGAAGACTATCATGTAGGAGACATGAGAGCAACTGAGAAAACTTTATTAGCAAAACATACTTTTTTCTGCAAAATTAGTGTGGTGACGTGAGGAAAGCGTTTAAACAGATGAAGACAGGAAATGCTACAAATCCAAATGAATTTTCAATAGAGGCTTGAAAATACTTAGGAGAAGTTGAGAGGTTTTGGTTAAGTAAGTTCTTCAATTAGATATTAATGAAAAAAAAACTTGTCAAATGAATGGAGAAGAAGTATTTTAGTACCTATATATATACGGACAAGGGAGATATATAAAATTTTACCAACCACCATGAGATTAAACTTATGAGTTATACTATGAAGTTATGGAAGAAAGTAAAGGAGACAAGACTTAGATAGAAGACCAAGATATTTGAAAATCAATTTGGCTTTATGCCAAAGAGGTCAACTATATAAGTTATCTTCTCACTTAGGTGGTTAATGGAAAAACATTGAATAAGAAGAAAAATATGCATATGATCTTCATTGATTTGGAAGAAACTTTGACAGGGTAAATAGAGAATTAATTTGGTGGTGTCAAATGAAAGGAATGTTTCAAGATGTTATATTGAAATTATTAAAAACATGTATGAAGAATTAGTATGACTATGAGAACATTAAAATTATTAAAAATATGTATGAAGAATCAGTATGAGTATGAGAACTATCTGTGCAGAAACATGTGGATTACCAATGATCATAGCATTGCATCATTGGTTAGCTCTAAGCCCTTGTCGCCTCTTCACATTGAATACGAATGAGTTAACTACTCATATTCAAGAGGAGGTATGATGGTGTATGCTGGTTGTAAATGATATAATATTGGTGGATGAAAAATAAAATTGTACAAATGATAAACTTGAGAGATAGTGGGACGCCTTAGAATTCAAAGGCTTTAAAATAAGTCATATGAAGACAGAATGTATGGATTGCAACTTTAGTGGGTATTCACAAAAACTATTGTGAAAATTAAAGCCTAGAAGATGCCACAAAGAAATTCATTATGTTACCTTTGTTTGATTATTAGCAAGGATGAGAGATTGATAAAGATGATGAACATAGGATCAAATTAGGATGGTTGAAGTGGAGACTTGCTTCTATATTACTTTGTGACCAATGAATTACAACAAGAATGAAGGAAGATTTTTTATATGATAGTGATTAGACAAGCAATTACATATGGAGCACTATGTTGGCCTATCAAGAAATAACATGTGCACAAAATAGAGGTAGCAGAGATGAAAATATTAAGGTGAACATGTGATAAAATTAGGAAGTATAAAATTAGAAATGAACCTTTTTAAGAACATCTAGGGATAACATCAATAGGGGATAAAATTAGAAAAGCTCTTCTAAGATAGTTTAAGCATGTTTAACATAGGCTGACAACGGTCTCGGTAAAAAGAAGTTTAACTATGCGTATTGATGGTACACTAAGGGGAAAAGGTAGGCCAAAGAGGACGTGAATAGGTAGTAAAAATGGAGAAGTACAACTTATATAAGGATTCAGCTCATGATGCATCAGAATGGAAAAACAGAATTCATATAGGTGACCCCTAACATTGTTGGGACAAAGCGTCGATGTTGGGGATGACAAATTTATCAAATTTGACTTGATTATCATGAGGTGTGTGTAAATGAATATTTTTATTTTTATAAGTATTAAGTATTTTAAAAAGAAAGCATGATTCTCTCAAATCACTATGTTGACTTTATACTTTTTGTAATGGACATACTAGTCGAGTCTGAGCCACGAGTTTTCCAACCTTGCATTTTAGCCAATGGTAAAGAACACACTTAAGCACAACACATTTACAAATGTTAAGTTGGGATAGGCATTTATTAATCGGCCTAGGCCCATTTTTAGACTAGAAAACCAAAACCAAGTCCATTTCATAGGCACACAAACTAAATCCAATTAACTGCAAGTCAATCTTAGGTTCAACTTGGGTTGATCTAGCCCATGAACAAACAGGCTTCACATTTGAGATCCACACTGCTTGAGATTACTATGTTCATATTTGGTAATGGAATTCTTTGGAATTCTTCTTTATTTTTTTCTCAAGGATTTGGAAAATCTACATTTGACAATTGTAAATCATTAAAGATTCCTTTATGTGTGCTTTGATGTTCTTTAGAGGAAGGCTAAAAACAAAGGACTTTCTTATTCAGAGGAATGTCTATTGTGACTCTTGTTGTATCTTTGGTCACTGTATTTGGGAGACGACTACACATTTAATGCTTCAATGTGCATATGCTCAAGAGATATGGATTCAGCTATTGACAAAGCTTGATTTGACTCACATGGCTTGTGACTTCCCCCAAGCTATGGTGGAATCAATTACTCTTAGAATTGACTAGCATCATAAAGGAGCTCAAACTTTGTGAAAACTACTATTCTTAGCTTTTATATGGTATATATGGTAGGAGTGAAATAAAATAAGTTTTAGAAATTAGCAAAAGCCAGTTCCAATTATAGCCAAAGAAATCTTAAAGTCAACTTTGTAAGGTGGCAACCGGATCTTTATCCTTGGATCATGTCAATTAACTTGAAATCAGCTCAGAAGGATTTGGCCAGATCTTGATTAGCTAGTCAATGAGTTGTCAAGATTTATAACTATCGGCCAGTCACTTTTCTCTGTCAGCTAGTGTGGCATCGGCCACTGATTTGTTCAGTCAACTAGTATGCATTCGCCCACTGTTTTGTTTAGTCAGCTAATATGCATTTGGCCACTGTTTTGTTCACTCGGCTAGTATATACTTTTTTCACTTTTTGAAGTATTTTGGCTTGTTTTCTTTTTCAGACTTCAAGGTGTCTTTTTAGGCATTGTTCTCTAAGCTATTTGCGCTTTGTTTTGCTTAACTTGAGTCATGTTTGTGTCTTGACTTGACTCTTGATTTGTTGAGCTGCCTATGGTTTTTTTCTGAACTATTTTGTATGTCAAAACATCAGTACCACCACTATTTTAAATAGTTTTCTTGGCCAGTTTAGTGGGCTCTATCAAAATGAGTTGTTAGTGGCTCCACTACGAAGTTGATGTTGGTTACTTCTTTGGACAAGGATCCTCTCCTGTAGTTAAGTTGTAAAATACACTTCTAGGATTTTAAAACATAAAAGAGCTTGTAGCATCTATTAAACTTACTTTGAGCAAGCGAGCTCTGCGATCTACCTACATGGGGAAAAAACCCAGAAATATGCATATCTCCACTGGCTCATCTAAAATTATGAAATGAACTTGCATCAAATCCAAATAGGACAGTTTTCATGACTTGTCTTGTGAATCTGATTTCACTTTGCGGCATGTCTTATTTTCAAAAGTTGTATTTTATGGTTTAAAAATAGTAGATGGCTTGGATTATCAAAGAGAAAAAGAAAAAATTAAAAAACAAGAAAAAAGAGGTAGATGTCTTCAACACCGTGTCTGCGCCCATCATTCCTTATTTTGTTTTTAAAGAACATCCTTATTTTGTTGGAATATCTTTTTTTGTCGTTCAAATGAAACTTCCAACGGCTGTGATACTTAGAACCCACAAAACTTAGGTAATCACCTAAATGGATCCTGATCACGCACGATAGTGTCATTAGTGTGAGTCTTCCGCTTTCTAGAAGGGAATGAAATTGAGTACCACATCTTACCCGGGTAAGACGCTGCAGTTTTCATTGGAGTGCCAAGTTTAGAGCCTGGCCACTCTCCCTCCCCTTAAATTTATGAGTTTCTATTATCTAGCATGTATAAATTTATTTTCCTCCTAATATGTGTTAGTTCCTATTACCTCATTTATACAAGTCTCTGAAGGACCAGCTCTTTAACTGAACTAAGAATTAAAGAAAAAAATGGAATGAAATCCTATGATGGCTTTGATTAACTCGAATTTATTAGATTTTACACTGTGTTTTATTGTGTGTTAGAACTTAACTTTATGGGCCCTCTTTAACGGAAATTGAATTTTTTTTTAATTTTTAAACAGTGGTAACGTGAAGATTTACAAAGTACTGTCAAATAATCTCACCATATAAGGTTACCTACTCATCATAATAAATTAAATTCTAAGATGGTGATGGTCTATTCGTGTTTTACCTTAGGCACTTCTTATCTTTGGTACCAGTTTGATTCAGCCTTTTAAATTATAAAATCATGGAAACTAAAAGCAAGGCCCTTAATGAAGTCTTAAACAAGGTTGGAACATGACTCGGACTCTACTTGCCCAATGCTAAAAAATTGACTTGGATAGAGTCAGTGCGGACCCTAAAACTGAATCAATTACTTAAAAAATATAAATAAACATTTATTTACATACATTCATGAAAATAAATTCAAATTGACACATTTGCATATGCAAGAAAAGTATTGCAAGAAGGAAAACAAAAAAAAATATTGTAAATTAAATAATTTGCTAGTCCAAATATTGAATGTAAAATATCAAAAATAAGATTCAAATTACATTTTAGTTATCATTTTTAAATTGCTAACTCCAAACATCATGTATAATTACGTATAAATAAATTTTAATTATTTAAAATTTAATCACCTAGCTCTTGCAAGTGCAATCCAACGTTGTGGAGCCTACTTGGTCCCACATTTCATCATTGCAACCCCTTTCATAGTTGTTTTTATCTATGATCTAGCACTCTGCCTAACTTTAGGCTCAATAAACTTTTACTCACCATTAGATTGAGTTTAAAGAAAATATATGGTTAAGATGCCATTAGACCAGGTTGTTAAATCAAAGACTAAAATAATCTAGTGGGTTGATCTTTGGATTCCTCTTGACCATCAAGTAGCCACATTAAAGTGGGCACCACGAGCTGGATTGCATGTAAACTAGATGCAGTCTACTCATAGGTGAACATGTCCCATGTGGTGTGTGTGTGTGTGTGTGTGTGTGTGTGTGTGTGTGTGTGTGTAAGGGTAATGTGAGAGGTAAAGATTTAGGCCCATCAATTAGGGGAGGGTAGGTATAGTGTAACTAGTTGAGAATCAATGCAATCGGATCATCACAATGATTGATTTAATGGATCTGATTTTAATATTCCTTAAGTCATAATTTTTTAAGAAATTTAATCCAACAATGAGTATAATTTAGATTAGTGTCAAACGAGGCTGAGTTCCAATTTTTAGGGGTTAGTGATTATCTTAGTTGACAGTTCATCTCACCTATACTCACCCTTGGTTGAACATATTTTGAAAAAGTAAAATTTTTTTTAAGGAATCATGAAACTTTAAGGGCGCCCTTAATTTAATGGTTGTGACTATTCCAATTTTTTTTCCTCAAAATCAAATTCATAATGAGTCATTTCCATTATCTTCCCTGCTTGTGATTGATATGCATTCAGGTGGGTCCAATAAAATTGAATTTTTTTCTTTTTGTGGAAACTATTAAAGTGTGGTTGAAAATAGATATTTGAAGAAGTATTCGAATGAAAGCTATCTACATTGCTCTTATATGCCATCTGGCCACCTACGATCAAGTTACTCAAATAAAACCTCCATATTCCTCATATTTGTTTAAGCCCAATGTTACATTCCATCATGAAGTTAGATCTCCCAACTCTATGGCGGATGTGTTAGCAAAGCAAGGAATTAAGAAGGTTGGTTCCTTAGATGGGTGTAATTTTGTAATTGAATTGGAAATTGTGCAGCTCTCTTACACCTTCTTCATTCCTTCTCTTTTGTGATCGTGTGCTCTATATTTCTTCTACCTTTTTAATGAAATCTATTGTTGCTGTTAAAAAAATTGTTTAAGGCCAATTTGACACTCATCCAATCATTACTTGCCTTGAATTGAAATCTAAAATAATGGTGCACTTTAAAATCATTGAACTTAGGCTGTTTCAAGGGAGAGGATAAAATTGATATTTTCTGTACTAAATCTTTAGATCTTAGATGCTCCAGCCCCTCTGATTGGCTCACCTTAAGTGGACTACAAAGATACATGAGAATGATCCCAGTCGAAATAATTACACACACACACACATGTACGTATATACAAAGAATGTTCTCCTACGAGCTATATGCAGTCCTCTCGCTCATGGCGCCCACTTAGGTACAAATTCTTCAATGAGAGTAGGGCAATGAAAAAGTTTCTTCCTAGATTCAAAAAATCAACCCTACCAAATTGTTTGAGCCCTCGTTTAATAGTCTTTAAACTTAATGACATCTTAACCCTTGAATAAACAGTAAATAAAGGTTCAACAAGTGTAAAATTGGGCTTATTATTAGACCCAGCGGTGAAAAGAGTATCACAGGTGCTACACTAATAAAAGGTACGCCCAAGTAGCCCCCAAAGTGCTAATTTCACTTGTACCCTCCTAGCATAACATTTCCCTGTATATGCAAGGGCATACATGGAGCAGCTGTCAGCACTATATCCATTTTCAAATCACCCGTGATCCTCTTATTCACTGAGGATTGAAGGATGGTGCTAAACCTGATTTGCTTACGTTCCTATCTACTTTTAGAAAAATTATTTCTCACATAGCCATCTTTTATCATTGGGTGAGAAATATGAGACACCCAATTGACCAGGCTGTTACATCTCACACAATCCGTGGCCTGGTAGGTTGTATCAAAGGTGAGAAATGCCAGACACCTCAATGGCAGGGTGTTGCATCTTACACAACTGTTACATCTCACACAACTGGCCAGGATAAATCCACGGCAGATAGGTTGTCTCAAAGATTGTGTTTCACTCATATCAAAGATTAGTGGGCTTGCCTAAGTTCCCTCAGTACCATTGCTATTAGATGGAAGGGTTTCAATTTCGCTTCGATTTCCAAAGTCGAACATGGTATCTGAAAATGCATTGATGAATGAAGTGGAGAGAAGCTCACTGTCCTGCCAACTTCAATCAAGAGGCCAAAGAAAAGGCAAGTGAGACAAAAACATCCACCTTGGACTGTCCACCTCCTTCTTAAATTATTTTTGCCTCCGCCTTTAGAAGATGAGAATTTTGACTCGTACAGGTAGACGTCAAATTGTGGAAACGCGTTTGAGCAGTGTCCACACTTCACATCACAGCTGAATACTGCCAGACTGCCAGCTGGGGGAGTGGAGACTGCGGGTGAAGTTACGTCAAGTCAACTTTGGACATTGTTGACTTGAGACGTGTTCTCTGTCATCCCATTGGTTACAAGAAAGTCTAGTTTATAACTTTAAATGGACCTACCCTCATGCGCATGCAGGGTGGTGAGTTTTTGGTATTCTACCTTTCTTCAATTATGCCTATGATTTCCCCTCTTTCGTGTCCATGTTTTAATTTTTAGCGTCTCCTTCTTGTTCCAATGATTTCATCTTTCTTACCATGAAACATGAAAGCCCCATGACTTCCTCTTCTTTCTTTGTTTCTTTCTTTCGGAGCTTGTTTGTTCGCATATAAATGCGTGAGAATTAAATACTCAAGATTTATATATGTCATTAACTCGTTAAAAATGAATTCCAAAGGTTAGTCTTAATAAAATGAACTTTAAATAACATTTACTTCCTGAGGAAAGCATCTAAAAAAGATGGAAAATAAAAATGAATAGTCAGATTTATTCATTTTCCATCTTTCCTTAGTCTTATTTCCATTAAAATGAAAGTTTCTTTGATGCTCGTTTTTAGAAATTGACCTGTGTTCATTTTTAACTACTTATTCATAAATTTTAAATATTTTATTGTAAATAAACATGCCCTTCATTAAAATATATCTTTTAAATTTAAACCTTAATAACATAAACCCTTATCTTCTCTCTCTTCCTCCTTAAATTTTCCTTTTACTCCCTCTTTCAACCTTTTTCTTCATCACTTTCTAAAAAAATGAAAAAAAAAAGGAAGCTCAACTTGACTCGACCAATCCATTCAATGGTGGAGTCAACATTTTCTTATTTTCTTTCTTTTATTGGGGGAGGGGAGCGACAAATGCCCAATAATAATTCATATTTATTAATTAATTAACAATGATTTAAAAATAAACTTATTCTTTTATAAATTTAAACAGTATATAAAGAAAAATTCTAAACCAACATCTAACAAAATTATTCCTTGAAGCTTTCTGACCGTAGTTAAAATATGAAAATAGTCGGCTCACTATAATAAATCCCTACCACTTAGAAAAGGTGTTTTCTCCTTGTTTAAGTGCAATTAGAGTTGTGTCTTGCTATAATCAAGATAAGACCCTTGCCAACATGATCACATGTTAACCAATCCATCAAAGATTAGTTAATGAAAACCTCTTAATTGGTTATTTGTGACGGTTTGATGCACGGCGATTCTATGATACACACATATGATTGAGGGGGCAGCATTTAATCTATTGACGAAGTCATGAAAAGATGAAATGCGAAGATATAAATCATACGGTAATGCAAAGTTAAGGGTCTAGAATGTAGGTCCTTTGAGTGCCTCACTTACACTGTGAGAGGTGTGAAACTCTAGAGTGGACCCCTTTTATTAAATATCTAAGTCTCTTAAAATAAACTCCCTTTCTTTAGCGTGCTTTCCCTAAATTTTATTTTGAATACAAGTTAGACCTACCAATAAGATTATGATTATCATGCCATTTGCTTAATATAATGGTGGGACCAACGTATCCATATATAGAATTTGGGTAAACCTAGTAATGGCAAGGGCCTTCATATTGACAGTTTGAATTTTCAAAAGGTAGTGCCCATCATCAAGTTCCATTCATCACATGTAAGCATCAGAAAAACTCAAAAGTTCAGTTGGGTAGGCCACTGGATCCATGATGGGTTATAGATAACTTTAGTAAAACTATACATATAAAGCTTTTGTTGGATAAGCAGTAGTGGACCCATCATTTTCATTGAAGTGGGGCAGATGATGGTCAGTAAGAAAAGTCTTTTATTATTATTATTATTATTATTATTATTATTAATTTATAAGATTAGTATAAAGTACTCAAGCCCTGGCCTATTTTATAAAGGAGTAGTTATTGCAAGACTCTATGATATTGTACAAACAACTCTATGGGAATTTGTTAAATTCAACCTTTGATGAATAAATGTCAAGTCTTAAGGCAATTATATGGGCCAAAAAAAAAATAAAAATCCTTTCCTCAACCGGTGAAACCAAGTACCAATTGTTTATACTCAAAATATTGCTAGCAACCTATAAACCATAATCAATTATGGAAGCTCAACATTAATCAAATCATCAATATTTCAAAGTTCACATATAATTAATTGAAAGTTTTCTTCTCAAAATAAAACAGAAGAAACTATAAAACTTTTCCGTATATAACTCTAAAATCAACTTTTATAATTAGATGAAATGAATTGTTGAAAGAAGAAAATTAACCAATCTTGTCAACAATAGAGAGAAAGAGACCGAGAGAGATAGAGATACTTGCATGCCTTGCCATAGATATGTCGGAGTCACAATAACAAAAGAAATGGGAGAAGAATGGGGGTTTTGGGGTTTTCTAATGTGGGGCAATCGATTTTGAGTACAAGGAGTGGATGGGGCCCTCAGCCATAGCCCTTATGGGCTTTTCCAAGTCCACTTGGGGCAGATGCCCCTAGGCCCTAGTCATTATGGGCCTTCCCAAATCCACCTAGGGCAAATGCCCCACGCGCCTAACACATGGGTCCGTTCTCGAGGATAAGTGACAATAGAAAAATCTTATGCTTACGAGTGCTGTTCACCTCTTTTCAGTTTTATCTTTTGATTTATTTATACTTAAAAATGAAAAGAAAAACAACTAGTTAAATTTGACGCGCCTTGCATTCATGATAGAGCTGGTTTCGTATTACAAATTATAAAATTTATCTAAAAAACAATTTGATGCAAGTGACTCCTGTTTCTCAGGAGCTCTTGTAAATGAACCATCTAAGGATAATTGGATGTTTCCATACGAGTGCATAAAAGGAATATATATATATATATGAACAATATTCATGTACATATGTCCTTCACTATTTTGGTGAGGGACACTATTTTTTTAGAAAATATTAATATGCAAAAGGATAAACTTCATATCTCATCACTCCTTTTTTTACCTTAGTAGGTCCAAAAAAAAAGAAGTGCCCCTCACAAAAATGGTGAGGGACATATGCACATGAAGACTCTTATATATATGTGGGACCACCCCACATATCAAGTTTGGCCCCAATCATATGTCTCTAATCTATTTATCTGTGGCTATAAATTCAGTCCATTTGAATTGGTGCACAATTGATCCAGCGGTCCAGTAAATTTGAATTTGACCGAAACTTAGGGCGAGTAACTAGCGGGAGATCCCTATGTATTACAAGGTTTGAATTGGATGGTAGATGGACTCCACCTAGAGTTCTCACAAAAAAAAAATGAAGAGAACTAGTTCTTATAAAATTATTTTCCATATATATATATATATTTGTTTTAGATCTCTATTTGAGATTTTGGATAAATTCACCAATAGGTCCTCTTCTAAAATCTAAGCCACTTGAGAGTATGAAAATAGGTTCCACAATATCCGAATTCTCGAAGGAAGTAGAATTCAAAATCAAGGTATGGATCCAACATCCGGTAAGTTTTGATATTCTACATGATCTAAATTTCTGACCCAGATCTTGGTAAATGGATTTCATATTTATGAGTCGGGTGAGGCCAGTTCAAAGCTTGTACGAGCCCACCCATTTAGTAACAGTGCTTCATATTTAGGCCGAGTCCAGCGGAAGGGTTTCAAATCAGTCCCTGGATTGGATACAGAACAGATATGGCCAAATTGTGTCTGTTAATTCTGACAAAAATGTAAACCGTAGAGAAAATTCATTTAAATGCAAATGTCCATAGTCTGGATTGCCAAAATCCAGGCCCCACATTTCACAGAAGATAATCTTATTATTATTGAGTCTTTATTGATTTAATGCTTTAATCATGTCTTGTTTAATCTAATACTCTAAAAGGCTCGCTTCTTGGAGAAGGCCTTGAGCCCAATATAGGTGAGAGGGTTGGGCAACAACTTCAATTTAAAATGTGAATCCCACATTTATATATATTTGATTTGACCTTGCCCATACCATGTGATCAATCTTACATAGTTCCTCCCCAAGTATAAATATTAGCATGGAAGGATTTTTATTTAGGTATGGGGTGTTTATTGTGGTCCAGTCTGGATTTAGGCCTGCAGTTTAACTTTGGACATGGAATGGGTCCCTCTTTTGTCTCCTGGTACTGCATCAGGTAGTCTTGGTCCTTACTCGTAACGTGGGTGTTGGGTCCATGTAAAAGTACTTTATGGACTAGTCGAATCAGACCCATTTCATTCCTAAAAGGATAAAAATCAGAGCTCGTTTTGTACTGTCTTCGGCCTTAAATTCACTCCGACTAATGTTCAGCCCACTTTTAGGGTACGTTTGGCAACATGGGGATAAGGAAATTTTTTAGTTTCAAAAAATCCTTCCTAAAGCTTGGAATTAGCACATTCTCCCTAAAAAAAAAATCAAGTTTTAGAAAAAGAGAGGATTTCTAGGAAAAAAACCTTAAAGAAATCAACAGCTTCGAACATTTTGGCTAATATTTCATGATTCACAAGGCTCCACATTATAAAATTTCGTCCCATAGCCATTTTTGGCCCTTAAATTGGATCTTAACGATCTGGATTTTTCAAAAGGGGTCCACAGATGTCCAAATCTATGCATAGAACGTTGATCACCTTTTTAAAAATATCATCACATCTAAGAAGAATCAATGGCTGAAACCTAGTCCCATAGCCGTTTTGGAGGTCATCCTCACATTTAATGGTCTAGACCATCAATCCCAGGCCCATTCATTGATTTGATGAAGAAAAGGCGAGTTGGCCAAAATCACGCATGTGAATCATGAGGATTGTTGATTTCTGCCTTTCTGCGCGGGATCCGATTTTTTGGTGGTTGGGGGGGGGGGGGGGGGTGGCTTTCCACGAAAAGGCAGAAAGCAGAAGGCTGATTTTCCCATTCCATGCATAGCCAAACATGAGTTTTCCACAACCCCATAGATTTCTAGTTGAAAATCCGCGGCGAGGACGGTTGCCAAATGTACCCTTAATTAACCACATGTAACACATGGGACTTCACTCTTTCAAATTTTATTTTATTTACATGCTTTACACTTGATCTAACTGAGAGTACTGAACCCAACTCTAATTGGAGTAAAATTTTTCCCACCCCAGTGTGCAAAGAAGATTGATTTATGGTTTATATTTTGGAAGTAGGCCGCTGGTAGGTTTATAGAGCCGGGAAAGAGGATTTGGACACTCATGGCCCGCAGTGTCCATCTTAACCACAAGACGTCTATGGTATTGTTCTCTATAAGAGGTTCTCTCCAACATCTACGAATGGAAGCTTTTTGTCACACGTGTTGAGCACCCAATGGCTTTCATGAGGATTGTTGATTAGCCATTTACTAAAACTAAGATCTATTGACATGGTAATACATTTGCGCAAGATGATTAATTGTAACATTCTAAAAGAAAGGCGCACACACACACCTACACTGGACCAAAAGCTTTGAAGGGTCCAGAGTGTGCATGCTTTAGAGGATGAAGGGCTGTCAACAGGCTGATATTAGGCGTAGATCAACTCATTGGGCCAAAGTCCGTTTACACTCACCTCTGACTCAACAGGATCTTAGATCCAAGTCTGACAGTTTAAAAAATGGGCAGGCCTGAGTCTATATCTTCAACGCCCGTTATTCTATTTGGACCTGGATTAGGGCTATACGGTGGACCCAAATTCTTTAAAAAACTTACAAAACCATAAAAATCCTTTTTATTTGGAAACAGGAATAAAAACAGTCGGCGAGCTGGAGTCCCTAGGCCCATATTCAGCCCAGTTCCACTCCCCTGGACCTTTACCATCAACACAAAGATTATCAATTTCATCACAAACATTCAACTTCCGACACTTCTGTGTGGATGTCTGAATCCTAACCATTTATTCAAATGAAATTGAGTATGATGACAGATGGACGGTCATTGGACATCGAGAGAGAGAGAGAGAGATGCAAATTTATTTCCTCATGTTGGTGAGTGAGAAAACCCATGTCACTCAGAATTTTAACCATAAATATAGATAAGTAGCACTTGGTCAAATCAAAACAGATGTAACTTGATTTACGGAAATGATGGATGATTGAAGTACATATGTCAGGCATACACCAAGTTGTTATTCGACACTCTGCATGTGCTGGAATTATTTTATATATTTCACAATTGATGATGATATATTATAATGCTTTCAACAAAAGGATCAAATTGGTGGTGGTAGTCACCAGTGTGATCGACTTTGAAACACAAAATGAAGGGGTGTTACATTCTCTTAACAAAAAAAAAAATCATTATATAGATAATTCCTGGAAAGTAATATTGATTTTAATCTTTGATTATTGAACGTATAAAGTTTTGGTGAAAAATGTTTGACCGCAGCTTATATTTTTCATTTGAAACGATATTGGCCTTTATATTTGGTTCGTGGAAATTTTCACTTAAATTAAAGTTTCACCCATAGTCAAATTACCATGCCACATTATTAGAATCATTTGCACGTATAGATAGATAGATATCTTTTACTTGCTATTCAATTTATTTACTTTAGATAAATAATTGGCAAGACCCAATTTTAAGTCTATTGTTAGATTGACCATTATAAGCTACTTGAATCTTTCTGATATTTCAGCTATTAATCTGAGAGTGGGCTCCTATCCTATTTGATTAAAACGTTTGAATGCTCAATAAGAGGGATCAGTTATAACAAGTGGTCTAATTTTTCATAAGTGGCCTCTATTAGAATTTAGAAGGGTGGAATTGTAAAAAAAAAAAAAAAGACTGAAAGTTTTGTGGGCTCCACAATGGGGCTCACATGTTAACAAACTAAGCATCTCAGGATAGATGGCTCCCAATTTTATGGGATTCGACCAAATCTCATTCTACTAATTAAGAGATGTCTTGATCAATCTGGTTCTGGGTCCATGTCATATTCAAGTAAAATCTAGCTGATCCCATAAAATAGAGGAGCCTTGACCGGCTTAGATCTTTAACTTTGTGGTCCCCATTGTAGGGTATATGAATTTGTAGTAGTCTGCATTTCATATTGTTTAGACTTTTATGAAAGAGAATCTTCAAAGGGCATTTTCCCATCCAATTTTATCAGAAGTTAGAAGTCGAGAAGAAATCGGAAAGAGTAAAAGAAGAAGAGAGAAAAGCAAAAGAGGAAGAGTGGCTGGCAGGAAGATAGAGCCTAGGTGCCTCCATCCCTTTCCTCATTCTCCTCTTCTACTGCACCTGCTCCTTTTCCTTTCACTTTCCTTCTATCATTTCCTATCACTATAGAGTCTTTCTTTTTCATTTTTTTAAAGTTGTCAGCCATTTGGGAAAGTAAGGACGGGGAATGAAGAGCAAAAGAGGTATCTTTATGGTTTGGATCAATATTTCAAAATATCTAGATCTATTCAACGGATATTTTGAGAAGAACATGGATGGAAGTAGGAAAGTATAACCTATTTGATTATTTAGCTTATAATAAATTGATATATTAGAATTGTAAGATGAGATACATGTCATTGAACCCAACATAGTTTAAATAAAGCTTTATGGTACGATAATTGCTTGGGACAAGCACTTTGGCAAATATTTTTAAAAATATAGCATGAGATATATCTGTTGGGGGCATGGTGATAACCTGCAATCGACACACAATCGCACTGCACACACAGGGGTGGCTCGACCATTGGGCAAAAAAAGCCTTTGCTTTAGGCCCCCTAAAAAATAAGGCCCACCCAAAAGTAAATCTTATCTTTTTTTTTTCAATCCAAAAAAATAAGGTCTCAAAAAAAAATTAATTGTAGCAATTTTAATCTTTTCAAATTCCAAAAAAAGCAATTGTCATCGTTTGTTTCTTCTAAAGAATAAGGCCTCATAAAAGTAATTATAGCAACTACCATCTTTTTACATTCCAGAAAAAACCAAGTATTATCTTTTTATATTTCGAAAAAAGAATTAAAGACCACCTTCACCATTAAGAAAATATTGCCATTAGAAGAAAAAAAAAAAACCCTAAAATCATAACAAGTAAGAAATCATTTTTGGTTATGAAAATCCTCCAGTTTGCACAATTTTCCTTCTGTATTTATATTGTTTGAAATCCTTAGAAAACAACTTCAAATATAATATTTTTTTCATATTGAAGAAGCTGCGTTAAATTCAAAAGTAATCCACCGTTATAATCTTTGTGGCCAATGATAAATCACTAAATTAGCTTTTGTGGTTCTATGATTTAAAAAAAATATTTAATTACAAACTCATATTATATATTTATTATAGTTAGTGTTCGTTTTATTTGTAAATATTATTAGTTATAATTTATAAATATTAAATATATCTACTAAAAAATATTGACAATACCTGTAATTGTTACTTTTATAGAAAGAAATTTTTCAAAATTAAAATTGATAAAACCCTAATTTAGATAAACAATGTTACAAAAAAGATTCTGTAGATTAGCAGATTAGCCATACTATCAATTGAAAAAAAATATGTTAGCAAAATTTGAATATAAGAACTTAAATAGTAATATTGCATTACAAAAAAAAATGAAAAAAAAATAAATTTAAATAATATATTATAATAATATTAAATATAAAAAAATGCCTCATTTAGAATTGTCGCTTTAGGCCTCAAATTTTTTTAAGCCGGCTCTGTGCACACACAAACCGAATGAACCAATTAATCATACGGGGAACTTAGCAAGATTTATGTAATTCAAGTGTACTTCGGTCCATAGGAAAACAACCCACATAAAAATGGTACTGTACTTGGGTGAGTTTGGATTGTAAGATAGCCAATATCCAAGCCCACTAAAACCGGACTTGGGTTGGAGTTTTAAAAAATCTCGCTGGAGGTTTGAAACCCAATTGCCGAACTAGCAAACCCACTCCAAATTGAAGCGGGTCTGCATGGGTCCCCGGCTGAAGACGAGACATTGCTTTGCCGTCCCTAATGCGGCAGGAGCATATTTGTTAGTACATGAATGTCTACATTGCACCCTTTTTTGTTTGACCGTAGCCAAGGGGCTGGGGATAAAAACAGGGGGTGTATGTTAGTACCCAAGATTCGGAAGTAAGGACTAAATGACAAAAGTAAAGTAAAGTGGTTTTATTTACAAGTAAAGTAAAGTAAAGTGATTTTCTTTTATCTGAGTCATATCAAAAGTATAAAAATTCAAAATTTTCTCATTTTTATTTTCTTTAAAAGCAACAATTGAATAAAAAAATCATCTGCTTCTTACACAAAAAAGTTAAAAGATTCTTATGAAGATGCTAAAAATAAAAGTCATCATAACACTATCATATTTTTATTTTCTAGTGATTTAAAGCTTTACCTTACTATAGTTTACTTCACCACCAAATAAATAAGAGCTTTTTACGTTACTCCCTATTTGACATGTAAGTTTCTCAAAAAAAGAAAAGAAGGGAGAGAAAATAGTAACAACTAATGGAATGCAGTTTTAAAAAGCTAACAAAAAATATATTTTCAGCTTGCTGAAAGATTGTGAGTTTAAACTGCACTACAATTTTTAAGGAGAGGGCCATGGCCCAAAGGGATTAGTCCCGCAGCGGAAATTTCTAAGTCAAAACAAGGCCCACCGACATTCACAAAACAAGGCAGGTTAGATTCATTGGATTTGTGGAGCCTTTCTGAATCCTGCAGGTTGATTGCGTGATTAAAGCCAACCCCTTCTAACTCCACAGAAACAAAGATCACTGCATTGATGTCTCTTTTCTTATCCACATCCATCTCCTGTTATTTTCCACTCACCGTAGGTCCCACATTTTAATAGAGAATAACACGTATGTCGTCGCATGCCATGTTAATATTATAGGGATTGCTGTCCATCTCAAGCGAAAAGCAACTCATGCTAAAACACTTCACCTTTACCAGGAAAAAAGAGTGAAACAGAGAGGAAGAGGAAGAGGAATGAAAGGGCTGCGTGGATTTCAGAGGTTTCTTCTTCTCCTCTTCTTGGTATTGAATTTGAACAGCTTTCAAGAGCGCAGATCTGAAGCCCAAAGCCTGGATCCTGGTGAAGGTAAGTCATCTCACTTCATTCATAATATATTCATGAAAACTCCTCTACTTTCTTTGCCATCTTTACAAGATATAGTCCAAGAATACCACGGATTGTTTCAATGTCTTGATCGGATAACTTTCCAGTTCGATTGAAAAAAATTGCAATCCAACTAGTGTGAGATTGTATTTATTCTTTTTCCTTCTTTTTTTTCGTGAAATGCTTCTGCTGTTGAGAGGAGATTTTCAAATCAGAGAAGCAGACATGTTTTGAAAACAAAGCAGTAGAATCTTCTGGTCTGGTTTTTGTGGGAGAAAACGTTCTTAAACCGGTGGGTGCCTTGGCCCTTGAACGGTTCGGTCCATCCAGAACCCTTCAAATTTTAATGTTTGAAAAATGTCAAAACTGGTTAAGTGATACCGGTTGAGCCGGTGGCTTTTTACTATAGAGACAGCTGGGGTCCACTTTTAGAAAAATCCAAACAGCTAATATAATCTATTATTATTTTTATAAGATGGGAAGAGTGAAGAAAGCTGATCACGAGACGTTCAAATATATTCAATCCAATGGTTGTGATCTGTTTGATTCAAGCAATATTTTACATGTTGCTCCCCGCAATGGATGTCTGGGATGGGTGCTCATGAGTGATTCAAATTTCCGAAAGGGCGCTGCACTGAAAGTTTACAGTGGTTTGTTGATGTTAAATAAGTTTTCCTAGAAGGCACATTTGTGTGGCCATCTTTGGGCTGAGAAAAAAAATCATCTAAAAGTGTTTTTCTATGGTAAAAAATTTATGTTTGGTCACTTTGGTGGGGCTAATTTTTTTTTTTTTTTTTTTTCATTAGAAAGTGTAAAAATGTGTCAAATTTTTTGTGATTTCTTAAAAAATAAATTCCTATCTATAGAAATGGGTGGGTGTTCGGAAAATCTTTTCACCACGAAAAAAAAAAATTACACAAAATTAAGTTTTCATGATAAGTACACAAACGTGACGTAAGTTTTCCACTGTTGTTTGAAAAAAGCATTTTGGATAGGACAGCGATGGGCATGGACGGAAAGACAAGTAAATTAACAGGGTACTTATTTTTTGTCTGTGCCAAAACAAACGTGTCCTAGGCCTAATCGTCAGCACATGGTCGTGTGTGTAGTGTGTAACTTGCAAGGGCATTCTCTTTTCAATCTCGTCCTGTCACGGTAACCGTGGCCGGACCAGGCTGGGCTTTGTAATCAGAGGATCCGGACTCCCGCGACAATCTGTTGGCCACCGTACTTTTCGTGTATATTGTTGTTGTCTCACTAATGATATTGCTGGAGACAGTCGTTATGTCGGCCAACAATTTTTCTTTCTCTCTATCTTTGTATCTTTGTACTTTTATCTTTATCTTACTTGGATATCGGTGTATGTGGATTACTAAATTTCACTGAAAAAATAAATAATTGAGAGAAATATTAGAAATTATTAAAATAATTGATAGTCGAATTACGTCTTTGGAGATGCTTTTATTAGATGGATTTCACCCTCACATAGATGTAGAGTAACTCATGGACTTAGCTTTCTTAATTGGAATCTCCAGCAATCGTGCACTCGATTAACTGGAGAGAACTTGAATCCTTTAGGGATCACTTTTACAGTCTCAAAGCAATAGCAAACCAAAAGAATAAGTAGAAAAAGAATTTAGAGAAGAAGCAATAGATTTGCAGACTGAATAACAAGACTTCCTTAGCGTAAAATGTAGGAAGATGCTTAACAAATCTGACAAACTTTTTTCAGAAGACAGAATAGAATATTCTCCCAAAAGTTGTAGACAAATCTCTTGCAGATGTATTCTCAGATGTGCTAACAAGGTCACCCTAGAACCCTTTATATAGATTTTTATGGGTAAACAACTGAGAGGGAGTTACACAAATGCAATAAATGTGTAGAATAGCTCCATGCACAACAGTCAAAGTAACGTTAATGCATATTAATCCAGAAACATTATGTTAACGGCTATGCGCAACGACTAGGAGAAAGTGGACTGCTAATAAGTGGATCTGGATCTGGATCCACCCCATCATTATCATCATCATCATCAAAGCCTTATTCCAACCATGTTGAGGTCGGCTACATGAATTCTGTTTCTCCATTCCGTTCTATTTTGAGCCAAATCCTTTGATCAGTTAAACTTCTTCAAATATGAATCAATGACTTTTATCAATGTTTTCTTCAGCCTATCCCTATCTCTTGATGGGCCATCCACCTGTATAGCCAAACTTTTTATCACTGGTGCCATTACCGGCCTACGCTCAACATGCCCAAACCATCTTAAACGGGTTTCTCTAATCTTATCCCCTATTGGTGCTATCCTTAAATATTCTTGAAATTGCTCATTTCTAATTTTATCTTTCCTAATTTTACCACACATCCACCTAAGCATTTTCATTTTCGCTACATCCATCTTATGAATATGCGTCTTCTTAATTGGCCAACATTCTGCTCTATATGTCATAGCTGGTCTAACCACTGTCCTGTAAAATTTGCCGTTCAATTTCATTGGCATTCGTTTGTCACAAAGCACTTCAGAAGTTAGTCTCCACTTTAGCCATCCAGCTTTTATCGTATGCTCCACATCTTCGCCAATCTCCCCATCCTTACTAATTATAGAGCATAGGTACTGAAAAGAATCTCTACGTGGTATCTCATGGGTTTCAATTTTGACAGTAGTTTCAACACTTTGTATATATCCATTGAAGTTGCAATCCATATATTCTGTCTTTGTACGACTTATTTTAAAGCCTTTAGATTCTAATGCTCTTCGACATCTCTCAAGTTTTGCATTTACACCATCTCTTGATTTATCCACCAATACTACATCATCTGCAAATAACATACACCATGGTACTTTTTCTTGAATATACACAGTTAACTCATCAATAATTAATGCAAAGAGATAAAGGCTTAAGGTTGATCCCTGATGTAAAACTATAGTTACGGGAAATCCACCTGTTTCTCCACATGTAGTTTTCACATTTGTTACTATTCCTTCATATATATCCGTAAAAATTTCAATATAACCTCTGGGGACATTCTTTTTTTTTAAAACTCACCAAATTAAATTCTTCGGTACCCTATTATATGCTTTTTCCAAATTGATAAAGACCATGTGTAGATTTTTCCTCTTTACTCGATATTTTTCCATTAATTGCCTAAGTGAAAAGATAGCTTCCATAGTTGATCTCCCTGGCATAAAACCATGGTCTTTATCGATTAATTGCCTAAGTGAAAAGATAGCTTCCATAGTTGATCTCCCTGGCATAAAACCAAATTGATTTTCAGAGTTCTTGGTCTTCTGTCTCAGTCTTTGCTCCATTATTTTCTCCTATAACTTCATAATATGACTCATAAGTTTAATCCTTCGATAGTTGGTACAATTTTGTATATCTCTCTTATTCTTATATATAAGTACTACAATGCTTCTTCTTCATTCATTCGGCATTTTCTTTGTTGCAAGTATCTTATTGAATAATCTACATAACCAACTCACCCCAGCCTCTACTAAGCATTTCCATACCTCTATCGGAATACCATCTGGGCCTGTTGCCTTTTCTATCTTTATTTGCTTCAATGCTTCCCTCACTTCCACCTCTCTAATTTTACAGAAAAAAGTATGCTCTAGTGATGAAATATTCTCCTTAACTCTTGTATCGCTCAGATGTTCTTCATTTAGAAGTTTATTAAAATATTTTTTCCATTTTTCTTTAATATCGTTGTCCTTCACCAGAATATTTTTCTTATTTTCTTGATACATTTAACATAATCTAAGTCCCTACTTTTCTTTTCTCTTATTTTTGCGAGCTTGAAAGTATCATTTTCTCCTTTTTTTGTTCCCAACCTGTTATAGAGGTCATCGTGTGCTTTGAACTTTGCACTATTTACTACTTTCTTACCTTTTTTCTTTGCCTTCTTATACAGTTCAAAAATTTTCATACTCTTTGTCTTCTGCCAAACTTTATAGCAATGTCTTTTCTGTCAAATAACTTTCTGAACCTCCACACTCCACCACTATGTTTTTCTATTAATATGTCTCTTTCCTCTTGATTCTCCAAGTACCTCTTTTCCAACATTCTTAATGCAATTAGCCATTTGATTCCACATTATTGTAGTTTTTCTTTCAATATTCCATTCTCTTTTCTCAATCATTTTGTCCTTAAATTTATTTGCTCTTTCCCCCTTCAAATCTCTCCACCTTGTTTTAGGGTCTATTTTGTATACTACCGTTCTCTTTCTATTTCTAATGCATATATCTAAGACTCCGAGCCTATGTTACGTAGTCAAACTCTCTCATGGGATAATCTTACAATCTTTACAAGCCAGTTGGTCCTGTTTTCTAACTAAAAAAAAGTCTATCTGACTCCTATTACTCCCACTTTTATAGGTAATTAAATGCTTTTATCTCTTTTTAAAGTAATTATTTGCTACTACAAGATCAAATGCCACTGCAATGTCCAATATAGTGTTTCTGAATTT
This sequence comes from Sextonia rubra, assembly GCA_037013555.1. Taxonomy (NCBI): domain Eukaryota; kingdom Viridiplantae; phylum Streptophyta; class Magnoliopsida; order Laurales; family Lauraceae; genus Sextonia; species Sextonia rubra. The sequence continues at coordinate 19,528,757 of JASUAD010000011.1, forward strand.
ATTCTTTTCTCCAAATCGTTGCCCCCCATGTACTCTCTCATATCCTCTATTATCTCTTTCTATATGCCCTTTTAAATCCCCTTCAAGGAAAATCTTATCACTATTTAGGATTTCTTGCATTAAATCATCTATCTCCTCCCAAAATTGTCTTTTTACACTTTCCTTGAGTCCTACTTGGGGAGTATATGCACTGATGATATAAATTATGGCTTCCTCTAGCACTAGTTTAATTGATGTAATTCTATCACCAAATCTCTTTACCCCCACAATTTTCTCTTTCAAATCTTTATCTATAATTATACCTACTCCATTTCTTGTATTACTTTTTCCTGCAGAGAAAAGCTTATACCCATCTATAAGCTCCTTAGCTTTATTCCCTTTTCACCTTGTCTCCTGTATACAAGCCACACTAATTCTTCTTTTTTCATTACCTCAACCAACTCCATGCTTTTGCTTGTTAAGGTTCCTATATTCTAAGTAGTAAGTCTAATTTTCCTATTTTTCCTCTTCTTCTTATGGACTAACTTCTTTAACCATACAAGCCCAGAGTCATGCGGCAGCCCTTGTACACTTTTCACTGCAGCTGGACGACATTGCAATTCGTCGCTTAAAGCGGGGAACGCCCTAGCCTTATCGCGAAATATCATTATCTTAGAATTCATGTTTGGGTTGTGATAAAGTTTTACGTTGGCTGTCAACCTACCTAACGTAACCCTCCTCCTTTATCTGAGCTTGGGACCGGCAGTAAAAATTGGCGGAGTTTTCTGGATCCACCTCCAATCCAAAAATATGTGTGAGATCAAGGCTCAACCCGCAAGGAGGACTAAGTCCAATCCACCCCCACGGGTGAGCCTGCCACAAGGCACGACCCAACAAGGATGGCCTGGCCCGATCCAACCCGCATCGCACTCATGGCCCTGCCTTGCCTGCCGGCTTGCCTTGCCTCCCCATGCTCGCTTGCATGCATGCACGGCACGGCCGGACGGCGCTCGCGTGCATGTGGAGTTCCTACAACAATACCCATTTGAAAGACAAACAATGAAGTCAAATGAGGAATCATTAATAAGCACTTCATAAAGTTTTCCACATAATTGATGTGGGACTCTAAGAAATAAAAAGGACTAAAGGAGAAGAAAACCAAGTGCATTTAAAGTGGGGAAACTTGTGCTTTAAAGCACAATAAATCCAATAATCCCCCACATATTAAAGCACAAGAAAAAAGAATGAAACAAAAGAAGAAAAAGATGCTTTTGTAAGTCATGCTTATGAGACCACGCATAAATGATGGTGAACGAGTCTTGAACCACTACTTAGTGTAGTTATGTTTGAAATACTAAATCTTTATGCTAAACTAAGATCTTCAACCAAGAGTTTATATGGTAAATCGTACACAGTACACACATGGCCTTAGGGTTTTAGGGATTCCTAGCTGACCCGTGCACATTAATGGCCTTGTGCTATTCCAGTATTCATAATGGCTCTAGAGAGCAGCCTATACTCTCATAGGAAGCAGCTGACTTCCACACTCATAAAGGTATACTCTATCAAGAATGTTCTTGTACAACAACTAGCTTATAAAAGACAAAGTTTTTACCAACTGGTTATACATGATATGAACGCTTTATATCATAGGAATGGGTTTGTACACATGTGAGGATTTTGAAGTGTTCCTCCAGTGCCACCCCATGACGACTTCATTTTTCCCATTAAACTCATCCCATGGGATCTCCAATCAAACGGGTTAGGTATCTATTATTGGTGACTTGTCCTTAATAGGCTTAAGTCTTATTTCCTTCGATGAAGAAAGTACTTGATCTCTAGTGATCACCGTGGATCCCAAGTGTAAGGTCTCAATGTAGTTTTACCCAATGAGTCCGGGATCGTATCTACAGGCAGTTAATATTCGTAGAAAACCTTTCCTAATTGAAAAACTAAAGCTACCCTAATAAAATTTATAAAAATACACTCTACTACTTCTGAAAATTAAATTTAAATTACAATTCTAAATCTGAAAATAAATTCACAAATTAAATCTAACCTAAAAATCCTAAATTAAAACAATCTTATAACTAAAAACTGCATGATTGCTTCTTTGATTTCCAAGAGATGGCTGCATAACCGAGGGTAAATACATAGCTGCTAGTGGACTTGGATTCTTCTAAATCCGATATTTAGTTAGCATCACTATACTTTTCAAGTACTACAGAATATTTTTCATAATGCAAACCATAATCGATGGTTCTCATCAGCTATTTGAATATTCGGATCACAGCCATCCATCACTGGGATTACTTGTGTACCTGCTTGACTTGTTTACTGCATATGCAATGTCAGCTTTGGTACAATGCATGATATACATAGACATCCAATTGCCCTTGAATAATCTAATTGGAATTAACTTTTTCCTTTATCCTTGGTAAGTTTGACACCATGGTTATAAGAAGTGGAAAAACCATTTTCTCCATACATAATAAACCTCTGAAGCACTTTTTTAACATAGTGAGACTGAGACAATACAATGCCCTTAGTGTTTATTTATTTTGATACCTAATATCACATCAGCCTCACCCATGTATTTCATGTCAAACGTAGAACAAAAAAACCGCTTAGTGTTGTCTACTGAAGCAGTGCCAGTCCCAAATATAAGAATATTATAATGCATGGAATATCCCTACTAAGACTCTAATTAGAATTATAATTTAAAATAGAAGAAGATCATTAGAAGATTAAAGATTTCAACAGGACTCTCTCACATAAATACTCTCTTAGTAGGATTCCTTTATAGTCTACAACAGGACTCCTTGTGTAAGTCTTAACACTTACATATATATATATATACACACATCCACGACAGAGAGAGAGGAAGAGAGAGAGACTGATATCAATTTTAAAATCTGTAGAAGAAAAGGAAGATCACGAAGAAGATGAGGAAGATTGACGGTGGGATGCGTAACGAATGACTGGTGCGAGACCAATCACTGCGCAATCAATCTACGTCTATTCCAGGTGAGTAGAATTTCTGAATTGAATGATTTAAGGCTTGATTTGATGAGACTTTGTGATATTTGATCCATCGATGAACTGTGTTCTGCCTGAAGATTTGGTAACTATGCTGTCGGCATTGTCAGGATAGACGATAACTTGCTAAAACTCATTAATTCTAAGTAGAATTTGTTGGATTGAGTGCTTATGATTAGCAGGTTGGGTGAATATGTGAATTGATACTAGGGACCAAGTAATTCTATGGTGATCAGAAATAGAATCTGTGAAACGTTGAGTCCATGTCATCAGAACCCAATTTTGTTGACTTGAGCTGTGGGTCCTCATGGCCCACCTGATGAGAGGTCAGGAACCCACATCTGGTGGGGGACTGTTGGGTGACCATAGTTGCAGTGGCCCATGTGGATTGGGCCACTGAGGGTCTACCATCCAAGCACCGTTAACAGCCTTGACGAAAAGAGATTCTTGATGGAAGTAGCTTCTGCGATTTTGGGTTTCTAATGATATCAACATCGTTGGAAACTTGATGAATTTCTCTCTAGGATTGATGTACCCCTGAACTCTGGATTAGGAAGGAAGAATGCTAGATTTACAGAGAAATCCAAACCTTCTTTGAATCTTTGTGAAATCAGGTCGTCAAACATCTTTGGGTTGACAGTGGTTGTGTAACCACATGGGACACCTGATCACAGATCAGGTCCACACATCTGTCAGTGGACCCCTAGGCGACCACCTCAGTGTAGGTCCCATGAGGATTGGACCATTGGGCCCCACCATGTAAAGACTCCAAAGTCGCCAGGCGGGAGTACCTATTAACGAGAACTGAGACCCTGATATAACATGAAGATAAGGTTGTCGAGTGGCATAAATCGTAAATTAATTTTCTAAAATTACAGTATAGTCCTTGATATATAAAGTTTTACTAATTACCCTCTCTTGCTTTCAAAAATTTTTCTAAGGACATGGTATGCCTAACATGTACAGGATTCCATCTAGTGATTATGATTTTGACTTAATTTATGTGGTTAATTACATGATGGATAAATAATTTCGTGGAGATAAATATCTGACAAGGTGTTTTGAATATGAATTTGAAATTGATATTTAAAATAGAGTAACACCAACCGCTAGCACTAAGCATAGAAAGTTCCCTCATGGATATTGGTCGAGGGAAGAAGGTTCAACAATCATGGTGGCAAGACAGGCCATGTTTTTTTATAGAAATGTAGATACTCCAGTAAGGGAGTATTGGAACAGGCTCAATAATCATGGTGGATGATAAGCCGTGTTATTGACAGAAATATAAATACACCCGTATGGTCTAGCGGAACTATTGATGCTTGCGGTGGGAAATTACTTAAGAACGAAATTGATTAGGATGTTATTTTAACACCGTTATTGAATATGTAAATATTCATTGAATGATTGAAAATGTGCTATACCTTAATGTTTTCTTATTCTACTCACCAGTGTTAATGATCAGTGGTTCGCCCCACTCCAGGTAATGCATTTGTAGAGGTTGCGGGGAGTGACGGAGATCAGCCGGTGGACTTTGACATGCATGGTTGATCCAGAGTGCGAAAAGCAAAAGATTAGATTTGTAAATGGGATTAGCCCAACACTTAGTTGACTACTCTATTGCAAATAGAGATTTGTTTTTTTTATTCAGTAGTCTCAATCATGAATTTTGATGTACTTTATGATTTAAATACATTTTAATTTGAGTGTTTTAGTCCTTGATGCTCATGGAATTTGATTTATGTGGTGTAGTTATAAAAATTTGGGAGCGTCTTAAGAATCTGAAGAGCTCCAGATTCTTGGGTCATTATAAAGTGCTATCAGAGCAAAGGTCTTGGAGACAGTCACACTCTAAAAGACTTAGAAAACACTAGGCAACGTGGTGAGGTCGTGGATTGAGTATTTTGATATGGTAATTATTTACTGTGTACTAACTACTGTACTCACATTGTAGGAGAAAGAACATGACTCCCCAAGGAAACCCCATCCCTAATGCCAACCAGAATGGAACTGAAAGTGGGACATCGAATTTGAATGAGCGACAGACCTAGGTGCCCGAATATGTGAAGACTATGTTTGATACTTTCATGAAAGCATATAACCAGGTGCAAGAACAGATACAGACTCTGGCACAATGTCCAAATGAAAATGATCGACCACAAGGCGGGGTTAATGCGGGTGGAGGCAGAGACACAGAGCGAGACTCTTTGTATAAGAGATTCAAATGAGTTTCGTCCCCGATACTTTGACGAAACTATAAACCCATGGGAGGTGAACAAATGGATAAAAAACATGAAAGCAATCTTTGAAGTAATGGGCTACACAGATCATTAGAAAGCTCTTTTGGTAGCATTTAAACTAGAGGGAGATGCGAAAGAATGGTAGAAATCTGCAAAGAAAACCTATCTAGGTCCGAAGGGCGAGATTAACTGAGCCTTCTTTAAAAAGGGATTCATCATGAAGTTTATACCGGATCACATTAAGGAAAGGAAGAAAAGAGAATTCCAGTATTTAGTGTAAGGAAACATGACAGTGACGAAATATAATAATAAATTTACAGAACTGTCTCATTTTGTGGAGTGTTTAATAGCAACAGAAGAGATGAAACGCAATAAGTTCATTGAAGGATTGCATTCGGACATTAAAAAGGATGTATGGCTGGGACAGCTAGCAACCTATGTGGATGCATTAAAAGGGGCCTATGTATCAGAAGAAGCTACCGATGAAATCAATGGGGTGACTCCACCAACAATGATAGGAAATGGAAAGAGAAAACAAGAAAACCATCCACCCCAAAAGAAGCAAAAGGTGGATTCTCAAGTTGAATGCAATCACTGCGGGAAGAACCATGAATTGGAGCAATGCCCATGGCAGTGCGATGCGTGCTTTATATGTGGCTAGGTAGGTCATAGGCATAGGTGTTAAACAGGCTCAAGGCCCAAAGCCATTAGTGGTCAATGCTAGGCCCAAGGCCTAAAGCCCATCAGTGGTTAATGCTATTGATTGGAATTGATTTGGGACAATATTGAGACAGTTGTACCATCAGTGGTCAATGCTATTGATTGGAATTGATTTGGGACAATATTGAGACAGCTGTAGTTTTCTTTACTTAGAATAACAATTGTTGTAATTAGTTGTTTTCTTAACTTAGATTAGTGATTGATATAATTAGATTGTTTTTCCTTTCTTAGAGCCTTGAAGGCATGTAAATACCTATATATTGATGGATGATCTCCATAGTAAGACACACAAAAATTATTGCATTTTCAAGAGTATATTCAAACTCTTTTTGTGATCGTGAATTTGTCAATAGGGACTGTCCGAAATGGCAAAAGAAGAATCAGACGTAACAACAAGGACAACAATTGCATCGGAATAAACCAAATGTTCAACAGCCACGCCAGAAGCACCAGAACTACCCTCCTCGGAATCAAGGGAATCCACAGCAGATCAATCAACGGAATCAGCTGCCGGAGAACCAACAGAACGGTCAGAACCAACAGAAGGGATATTCACAGAATCCACCACAGGGGCAAAATTATAATCAAGGACGGAACAGTCAAGGCGGGAATTAGCAGAGACAACAACCTAATGCTAGGGCCTATGGAATCACAGATCAGGAAGCAGACATGGCAAACAATGTAGTTGAGGGTACGCTCTTTATCTTTGGTACTAAAGCCATTACACTATTTGATTCTGGTTTTACACAGCTTTGTTTTACATGTGTTTGCCCTGAAACTAAACATGCAACCCTCTAAACTTTCCCAAGCTTTAATTGTATCAACCCCCACTGGAAGACAAGTGAACACTCGAACCATATTGTATGATTGCCCCTTGAATCATGATAAAGTCACTATGCCTGCAAATCCCATATTATTACCAATGCATGACTTCGACATTATTTTGGGAATGGATTGGCTAGCTAAGTATATAGCTGTGTTAGATTGTTTCAATAAGATAGTTCGCTTCAAATTAGAAGGATATAAGGATGTGCAGATAGTGGGAACCAGAAGACCCATGGAGTCTAGGGTAATTTCGGCAATCAAAGCTAGTCAATTACTAAGAAATGGGTGCAAGGGATACCTCGCATTTGTTACTGAGGAGAAACAAAAGCCTAAGTTGGAGGATATTCCGGTAGTGAGAGAATTTCCTGATGTATTTCAAGACGACTTACCTGGTTTACTGCCGGTGCGGGAGGTCGATTTCACTATTAAATTGACCCCAGGAACAACCTTAATCTCCAAGGCACCCTATTGTATGGCACCTACTGAACTCAGAGAACTGAAAGAACAGTTGCAAGAATTGATGGATAAGGGATTCATTAGACCTAGTGTCTCACCTGGGGAGCACCTGTACTGTTTGTTAAGAAGAAAGATGGAACCTTGCGCACGTGCATCGATTACCGATAATTAAATCAGGTCACTATTAAGAATAAGTATCCACTGCCGCGAATAGATGAATTATTTAACCAACTTCAAGGTGCAAGATACTTCTTTAAGATTGATTTATGGTCTGGATATCATCAGCTAAGGGTAAGGAATGAAGATATACTGAAGATAGCTTTTCGGACACGGTACAGGCATTACGAGTTCCTAGTAATGCTGTTTGGGTAAAAAACACACCAGTAGTGTTCATGGCACTCATGAATCAAATCTTCAAGCAGTATTTGGATCAGTTTGTAGTGGTATTCATTGATGACATTCTAATTTATTCAAAGACGGAGACGGAACATGGGAATCACTTGTGCACTGCACTACAATTGCTAAGAGATAATCAGTTGTATGCAAAGTTGAGTAAGTGCGACTTCTGGTTAGCGCAAGTAAACTTCTTAGGCTACATCATTTCATGAGAATGCTTGTCAGTAGATCCTGCAAAGATTGAAGCTATTATTAATTGGAAACGACCAACCTTAGTGGCAGAAATTCGAAGTTTCTTAGGACTTGCAGGATATTATAGACGATTTGTATAAGGATTTTCTTCTCTTACGGGACCTTTGACCCGGCTCACTAAGAAGGATGTCCAGTTCAACTGGGATGACGAATGTGAATCTAGTTTTCAGATATTGAAGGAAAAACTAACTTCGGCACTGATCCTGGCTCTACCATCTGGCAATGGTGGTTTTGTGATATTTTGCGATGCGTCACTTCACGGATTGGGATGTGTACTCATGCAACATGGCAGAGTGATTGCTTATGCGTCCAGACAATTGAAGACTTATGAACAAAATTATGCGACACATGATTTAGAATTGGCCGCAGTCGTTTTTACTATCAAGATTTGGAGACACTATCTTTATGGAGAAGAATTCCAGGTATATACAGATTATAAGAGCCTGAAATATGTTTTCTCTTAGAAGGACTTGAAGTTGAGACAGAGATGATGGTTGGAATTTCTAAAAGATTATGATTTCTCCATTTCTTACCACCCTGATAAGGCAAATGTAATAGCCGATGCTTTGAGTCGGAAATCAATTCAGCTAGCCTGTTTGACAGCGGAGTGGAAATTATTAGAAGAGATCAGAGATCTAGAAGCAAATCTTTGGCCCATAAGTGACAAGATCTTACTGGGTAATTTTAAGGTTTAGCCAGAACTCATACAGCAAATCAAGGATCACTAAAGGGATGATTCAGCACTTTTGGAAATTTTTAACAAGATGGATAACAAGCCTAAATTTTCACTCGCCAATGGTACTTTGTACTTCCGAGATCAGCTGTGTCCCTAATGCTCAAGAGATCAAGGACGAGATATTACGGGAAACACACCATACTCGGTACACCATACACCCAAGAAATACCAAGATGTATCAAAACCTCAGAAAACGATTTTGGTGGATTGGTATGAAAAATGACATTTCAGAATTTGCAGGAAGGTGTCTAACATGTCAACAAAATTAAGGTAGATCATCAGAAGCCGGGAGGATTGTTGCAACCACTTTCCATTCCTGAATGGAAATGGGAATATATATTACACTATGGATTTTGTGTCGGGATTTCCACAAACTTTTCGAAACAACGAAGTAATTTGGGTTATTGTGGATCGTTTGACTAAATCTGCACATTTTATTCCCTTTAAGAATAAGACTTCGATGAAGGAATTGGCCTAAAAATATGTCAAGGAAATTGTTCGGTTACATGATATTCCAGTTTTCATTGTTTTGGATAAAGATTCCAGGTTTGTGTCTAACTTTTGGAGGAAACTACAGATGGCTATGGGAACACAATTGCGTTTTAATATGGCATATCATCCCCAAACTGACGGCCATACTGAAAGGTCTAACCAAACTTTTAAAGATATGTTGTGAGCATGTGCCTTAGATTTCAAAGACAGTTGGGATGAGCAATTACCACTTGTGGAGTTTGCTTATAATAATAGTTATCATTCCAGCATTTGGATGGCACCTTTTGAGGCGTTGTATGGACGTAATTGTCAAACTCCTATTCGTTGGGAAGAAGTTGGTGACCGAAGAATCCTTGGGCCAGATTGGGTGCAGACTTCGACGGACAATATCAAGAAAATTAGGGATAGGCTAAAGACTGCGCAAAGCAAGCACAAAAGTTACGCTGATCACCGCATTGTAACATCGTTGAGTCCCACATCGACTGTAGAGAGGAAAGTAAATGGGTATATAGAGCTCGCACCCTTATCTTGCATGATGCCTTTTGGTGGGTTGAGGCCAACAAGAAGCAAAACCGTGATGCCCATAGGCCAAAGTGGACAATATCATGCATGCGTGTGGGGGTGGGGCGTGACAAATGGTATCAAAGACGACTTTCGATTAGTTCGAGTGTGGGTCCTTGCCGTGGCCTGGTGCAAATAGGCGAGTTCTTACGTGGGCGGGCCAAGAGGGTTGGCAAGCTACATGGACTGACAGGCTACTGCACAGGGATGTGCAGCCCTAAGGGGGGTGGATTGTAACATCCTTGAGTCCCACATCGATTATAGAAGAAAGTAAATAGGTTTATATAGAGTTTGCACCCTTATCTTGCATGAGGCCTTTTGGTGGGCTGAGGCCAACTAGAAGAAAAACCGTGAGGCCCATGGGCCAAAGCGGACAATATCATGCATGCATGTGGGGGTGGGGCATGATAATGCAAGAACTACCGACATCTTAAAAGGAAACACATTTGTTTGATTCATTGATTTTGAAACCTTAAACAATCATTACTTGGTTAAACTTTTCATGCCACTGCTTAGGAGCTTGCTTTAGGTTATAAAAGAGATTTAATTAGTTTGCAAACTTTCTTTTCTTTTCATGGGACTGCAAAAGCTTCATGTTGCTTCATATATATTTCTTCTTCCAAATCACCATTTAGAAATGCAATTTTCACATTCATTTGATGGATGATCATGTTGTGAATGGAAGCTATAGCAATTAAGATTCTGATGGTAGTAACCCTTGTTACAAGAGCATTAAGTGTCAAAGAAGTCTACCCCTTCTTTTTGTTTAAATCCTTTTGCAACTAGTCTAGCTTTAAAATTTTCATCGAACCATTAGTTCTTAATTTCCTTTTGAATATGGTGGGAGATGAACCAATTCTCATGTATGTTTGGCTAGTATAGACTCTATTTCACTGTTAAGAGCCTCTTTCCAAAAAAAAAAAAAGGGCGTCGGGAGATAGCATGGCCTCCTGATAAGTTGTAGGGTTATTTTTCAGAATGTAAGTGATGAAATTAGGGCCAAATGTAGAATCCTTTTTAGGTCTTTTACTGCTATGAGGTTCTAGATCTTCAGGTTCAAAATTGAGAGTTGGTAGAACAACATTATTGTTGCTTCTAGAATTTGAAAATTCAATTTTAAAAAGAAAATCATTTTTAAAGAAAACGACATCTCTAGATTCAATGATTGTATCTTTTTTTGAACTTGAGATTACAAGGAATCTATATGCCTTGCTATACAAGGCATATCTTAAAAACACACTCTCATGTGTTTTAAGACCAAGTTTAGTTCTCTTATGACGTGGAACTGCAACATGGGCTAAGCACCCTCACACTTTGAGGTATTCCAAGTAGGGGTCCTACCTTTCCATAACTCATATGGAGTTTTATTTGTCTTATGAAGGAAATTTGATTCCGAATGTGGTAGGCTGATAGAAGAGCCTCCGCACACAAGTTCTTGGGTAGTCCAGAACTGTTTAACATTGAATTTACCATTTCAACTAATGTTCTATTTTTCCTTTAATCTAAACTATTTTGTTGTGGGGAGTATGGTGCCGTCACTTCATGAATTATCCCTAAGGTGTTACGAGTGTCAATGAATTCATTGGACAAGTATTCAACTCTTCGATCAGACCTCAAAGTATTAATCTTTTTGCACAGTTGATTTTTAACTTCAAGTCTAAACAGGTTAAACTTCTCAAGCGCTTCAAATTTACATTTAAGTAAACATACATAAAATTTGGAGAAATAATCTATGAAAGTAATAAAATACTTTTTACTACCTCTAGTGATAATACCATTTAATTCACAAATGTCACTTTAAATCAAGCCTAATAATTTAGAACATATTTTAACACTTTTGAAAGGTTTTTTAGAATAACTTGACTCAACACAAATCTCACAAGATTTTTGTTGAAAATTAATTTTAGAAATCAATCCTAACTTCTTCATTTTTTTCACAAAAGAATAGTTCACATGAACTAATCTAGCATGTCATAGATTAGAAGATTCAATAATATAAATAAAAGTAGAAGCATTCTTTTTATTGATGGAATTTACATTCAGTTTGAAATGGCCTTCATCAGCATAGGCGTTTCCTACAAAAACTCCATTTTTGTGAATCATGAGTTTATTTGCTTCAAATACCATCTTGAAGCCATTTTCGCATGACACGGAACCAGACACCAAGTTCTTTCGCACATCAGGCACGTGAAACACTTAGCTAGATGAGAGGTGTAAAACCACTTTCCCTTGATCAATTACCTTGGCCATAGGGAGTTTTTCATGTAGAGTTTTTGTCCATCTCTAACCTGCTTGTAGGAGACGAATGCACTTCTGTCACTATAGATGTGCCAGGTTGCACCAGTGTCAACCCACCAATCTCTACAATTGCTCACAAGTTTCACCTTTTTCATTACTGGCACAAAGTTCTCCATGTGATTGGCTTCATACTTTCCTTTAGTTCCCTTTCGTTGGCAGTAATCCTTTCCATAATGGGCCTTTTTCCCACATTTAAAGCATTTAATATCTTTTTTCCTTGTTTATATTCTTGTGGAGCTTAAGAGCTTGGTTTTGGTTTTTCTTTTGACCTTTTTTGGCTTTGGTTATGTTGGGTTTGGGCATTTTCTATTTAGTTTTAGTTTGAGTAAGATTGGTTTTACCCACATGTTTAGAATGCTTACTCTTGGTATCATGCTCTTGATGATGTTCTTGGATTGTGAGTCGGGTGATGAGATCTTCTAACTTCATTTCTTTCCTCTTGTGTTCTAGGGTGATCCCAAAGTCTTTCAATGATGGTGGGAGTTTGTGGATAGTACTGCTTATTACAAATTGTTTTGATAGCTCCATTTCTTCAGTTTGGACTTTATGGATTATTTTTTAAAAATCTCTCATTTTTGCAATCATAGATTTTCTTTCTTCTATTTGGAAATCTAGAAACTATTCTATAGCATATTTCTTGGTACCTGCATCATCAGTGGCATACTCTTTGATTAGTGCTTACCAAGGAATAAAATAGTGGCCGCTACAAAGCGTAGCAGCCGTTATATCGGCCATAGCGGTGCCGGCTGCTATGATATATGGTGCTAACACCCATAGCGGCCACTATAGTTTGGGCTATTTAAAAGCCCAGACGACCCTCCTTCTTCCCACTGTTACTTGTTTCACTGCTGTCTCCATCTCTCCTTTTCCTTTTCCACTGTGTTTTGGTCCTACCTCCCTTTTCCTTCAAATTAAAAGCAACAAGGGTCCAAAAACACATCAAGATCTACAAATCTAGAGCATTCATCTTCTTTGGAGTAAAAAAGCATTTTTCAAAAGGTATTTTCCATGTGATTTTTTTAGATCTATGGCTTTATTCCTCTTTTCTCCTTCATTAATCTCTTGGAAATGGCTTGTAAGTGATAGATCTATGTTTCCCATAGATCAAACCCCCCATTTTCTATAGTTTATTTATTTATTATTTATTTTTTATTCTCGAATTTTTTTATTTTTTGAAGAAAAAAATTTTTCTTGAAGAAACACAAACAAAATCACTTGAAAATTATTCCCAAGTGTTGAATCTATGAATCCCATGAATAAATCACACTTTTTTTCTTGTTTATTTGAATTTATTTAATTTTTTATGTTCATTTTAATAGGACTTTTTGAAAAAAATAAATTTTATTTCAATTTGGCCTACTAAATCACTTAAAATCACTCCCAAGTAGCCTAGATTTATCTTTCTCATAGATCAAACCCCCATTTTTTGGAGTTTTATAATTTATTTTTTATTTATTATTCTTGGATTTTATTTATTTATTTATTTTTAAAAAAATTTCTTTAAGAAACACTGACAAAATTGCTTGAAAATCACTCTCAAGTGTTAAATCTATGAATCTGATGAATGAATCACACTTTCTTTCTTGTTTTTTTAATTTATTTAATTTTTTATGATCATATTAACAGGATTTTTTGAAAAAAAATAATTTTTATTTAAATGTGGTCAATGAAATCACTTAAAATCACTCCCAAGTAGCTAGATCTATAATTCTCATAGATCAAGCCCCCATTTTTATGTGTTATTTATTCTTTTTTTATTTTTTATTCTTGTATTTTTTAATTTTTTCAAAAAATTTTTTTTGTTTGAAGAAACACTAATCAAATTGCTTGAAAATCACTTCCAAGTGTTAGATCTATGAATCCCATGGATGAATCACACATTCACACATTCTTTCTTTTTTTTTTTTTTTTGAATTTATTTAATTTTTCATGTTCATAGTTCATAGTTCATACGCCATATTAATAGGATTTTTTGAAAAGAAAAATATTTAAATGTGGTCAACTAAGTCATATATGCATTATGCAGGTATTTATTGGGTGCGTCAAAGTTCAACTTCTCTCATCATTTTTATTTGTGATTTGCTAAGAATTAAGATTGCGCGCGATATAGATCTTGCATGGGCACACGGTGTAGTAGTTGATGGAAATAGGTCAAAAAAAAAATGTAATTTATGGTAAAATCACTAATGGGGGTATTCAAGATTCAAGTAGCACTTGGCTCATGTTTCAGGCAATGTGGCGGGATGTACAGTTGCACCAAAAGAGCTTAGAGAAGAGATGGAAAGGATTCTAAATAAAGGAAAAGAAAGAAAAATAGAGTTCAAAGAAAAAAGAAGTCAAGAAGTTGATGATGCCCGCTATGAGGTGTTTGGGGAGCAAATTCCTTCTGATTTTGATGATGAAGGTGATGACCCAGAAATGGAAGCTGCCAGAAAAGAGTCACTTATGACGGCACAAATGGATGAAATGCGAAAAAGTACTGGTAGACAGTTTGAATCTGGGGGCTCATCTAGGGGCAAAGGTATAGCTGGAACAATGCGTCGAGCATTCAGCACTCGACAACAGGAGGATGATTTCGTAAAGCATTACGGACTCCTAGGAGTGCCATACCCAGTCCAATTGATCCTCTAGCACATAGAAATGAGTCGGCTAAACAGCCTAAAATCTCAAAGTTGTTTAAGGGGGCCTTGAAAAGTGCAAGAGACAGATTAGCGTCAGTTACAGCAAAGTGGCTAATTCATAAGAACATACTCCCTCAAGCTGTGGATTCTCCTTACTTCCAAACTATACTAGATGTTGCAGCTACCGCTGGTCCTGGTATAACAGCGCCTTCTGTCTATAATGTGGGGATCAAGTATTTAGAAATTGAGTATGAAGATATAAAGAGTTGGGTAGCTACTTTTAAAGGTATATGGGAGGAAAGGGGAGTCACAATTATGTGTGACGGATGGACAAGCAGCACACAAACACAATTAATAAATTTTTTAGTGTACTCTGCTGTTGGGACCATCTTTGTTAAGTCCGTTGATGCATCTGAACATATACGGACTGTGAAATATATTTTCTGCCTTATGGATAAAGTTGTTGAAAGTGTTGGTGAGGAAAATATTGTGCAAATTGTTATAGATAATGGTGCCAATTTCAAGAAAGCCGGGCAGTTGTTAATGGAAAAGAGAAATAACTTTGTTTTGGACCCCATGTGCGGCGCATTGTATAGATTTAATGTTGGAGGACATTGGAAAAGGGAAAAATGTGAAAACTATCATCATGTCTTGTAGAAGCATCACGAGATTTATCTATGATCACTTGTGGTTGTTGGCATTAATGAAGACATTCACAAATGGAAGAGCCTTGGTGCGCCCAGTTGCAACAAAGTTTTGCCACCCACTTCATTGCCATCGATAGCCTTGTGCAACATAGAAATGAGCTGATTCAGATGTTTGCATCAGAACAATGGCTTAATTCAAAATGGCGAACAGCAATGAGCGGTCCTGGCTTTGATGCCCCCAATCTTGTTAGAGATAATAAATTTTGGTCCAAAGCTAGAAATATTTTTAAGGTCTTTGAGCCCTTAGTGAAAGTGTTGCGGCTTGTAGATAATGATGATAAGCCGACAATGGGCTATATTTATGAGGCAATGGATCGAGCAAAACTAGCAGTACAAGAAAATTGTAGGTATTATCAAGAATTCTTGCAAATAATTGATGCTCGATGGAATGATCAACTGCACCATCTATTGCATGCTGTAGGTGAAATAAACTTTTACACTATTGGCCTATGATTTTACAAGAGTTTCACTTTTATTTTGTATTGTATAGAGATGTACTCATGCAAATTTGATATTTGAATTGTAAGATATTTTTTAAACCCTCAATTCTACTATACGAACGAGAAACAACATACAAAAGTAATTGATACTGAGTTGCGAATAGGATTGAAGGAGGTGTTGAAGAAAGTAATTCCTAATCACAATGACCAGGTTTTAGCCTTAAAAAAAGCAAGTGACATTTCATATATGATAGAACGTTTATTATATTTTAATTGTATTGTGATTTTTACCTCAGTTGTGAGCTGTGACAAATTTAAAATGATTTGTACTTTGCATATAGTAGATTTCTATATACACAATGAGACAAGGGAGTTTTGCAGACCCGTTGGCAATTAGATCAATAACCAGCTTATATCCTGGTACAAATAGTTTTAACCTAGTCACGTACTAGTTTTAAGTTTATCTATATTATCTGCCGTGGAATGGGGATTGTGGATGACTAATTTTTTATGTTCATTTTTTTTTTCCAATTTCAGCCGAGTGGTGGATCAATTTTGGAGAAAGTGCTCCACACTTGAGAATTGCTGCCATTCGGGTCCTTAGCCAAACAATGTCTTCATTGAATTGTGAAAGAAACTAGAGTACTTTCTCATTAATTCACACAAAATTGAGAAATCAGATGGCAATGCAGAAGCTGAACAAGCTAGTGTATTGTCACTACAATTTGAAGTTGAGAGTCAAAAATAGACAAAGGAAGCAAAGGGATGATCCGAATTATTGCCCTATAAATTTGGATAATATCTTTCAGGAAGATGATCCCTTACTTCCATGGTTAGCTGAAATAGAAGATTCATTGTTAGATGGAAATGAGAATTTACACCAGGATATACGAGGAATAATGGACGAAGACGAAAGTGAAGGGGAAAGTAAGCCTTAGCCACCTACAGAAACTAGAACATCAAGGGGCATTGAACTTGAGCCCTCTCATGTAGTATCTACAGTAAGCTCTGATAGTTCGAGTTCAAGCATTGCTCCAAGTAGTGACTCTTCATCTGGAGGAGGTAACGGGGCTGAGCCAAGTGGTTCTTACCATGAAGACGAATTAAATTCTCCTGTTTAGACTGTGGATGAATTTTCAGATCCATCTCGTATGAGGTCAGGTCATGTTTATGTACACCAAAGACCCTGTGATGGACAAGGAAATGATAGTAGGAGTGCGAATGTTGGAGGGCAACAAACAGCAAACTAGTACCCTATTTTCCATGACCCATATTATGGGTACCAATCGTATGTCCCACCGGACTACGCACATGGTCAAGCGGAATCGCCCTCACAACAATATTCAAAATTAGGGTCGTTTGATCAATATCCTCATCCAAATCCAAGTCTATCCCATTTCTTTGTGTTTGAGGATCCCAATGCCTACCAATATGGAGGGGAGTTGCAGTATGTTGGTACTAGTGGAGTGGTGCCAATGATAACAACCATGGGGATGGAGACATCAATGCCAGTGTCATATATCCTGCTAGACATTCATTTTAGTGGTAGAGGTATTCCTTTAATCATTTCTTAAATCTCAACTTTATATTAACTCTCATGTCTCAACTCTTTAAGTACAATGTTATTTATGAAGTTATTATTTCTTATGTCATTTATTGTATTGAATGTTGATTGTTGAGTCACTAACTCTAGTGACTAATCTTTTTAAGTCTTAAATTTTTAACTCTTGAGTCTTGACTTTCAGTGTTGAATATTGATTCTTGATACCATGTAAAAGATAGGATTGATACTATTATTTTTTAATTATACAGCGATACAGGACGTCATGCATTTAGGGGACCGCTACAACCCCTTATTTTATGCTTTTTTGCAAAACAAACACACATTCTAGTTATTTACAATTTTCTGGATTTTCTGAAATTTTTTCAAAGTTTTTTGATAATTTTTTTGAATCACACCGCAACGCCGCTACGTAGCCTTGCTATTGCTACGTAGCGCCCACTACGTAGTGTTTTGGCAACTGGCCGCGACGCTATCCGCTACTGCTATTTTAATCCCTGGTACTTACCATAATTCCCTGTCAGTTTTATACTTTGAGAACACACCATATAAAGAATTATTTAAGTGATTGAGAATTTCATCTCTAATCTGTTGGATTCTGGTGTATGCGGGTTATTGAAAATAGCTGAAAAAACAAATAACTAAGGAACATCCTAGAAATCACCAAAACAATTAGTAGTTGAATCACTTCTTTGGAGGCGCTTTTTTTAAACAGATTTCACCCCCCACATAGATATAGATGAACTCACGGATGCCTGCCCTAGGATAAGACGACTTCTCTGATTGGAATCTCCAGAAATTGTGCACTCGATTGATTGGAGAGAACTCGAATCCCTTAGGGACAATTTTCACAGACTAATAGTAGTAGCAAACCAAAAAAAGAAGTAGAGAAAGAAATTAGAGAAGAGGCAATAGATCTGCAAATTGAATAATTGGGCTTTCTGAGCTTAAAACGCAAAAAGATGCTTCATAGATCTTCAGCACACCCCGAAACCATTTATATAGAGTTTCCAGGGTAAGTAGCCGAGAGGGAGTTACGCAAATGCAATGAATGCACAGAATAAATCCCTACCCGATGGTCAACGTAACATTAACGCATATTAATGTGGAAATGTTATGTTAATGGCTACGCGCAATGATTGGGTGGAAGGGGTTTGCCGATAAGTGGATCTAGATTTGGATTCACTTCCAGTCCAAAATTACACGTGAGGTCAAGTCCCAACCCACAAGGGGGACCAAGCCCAATCCATCCTTGCAGATGAGCCAGCCTGCAAGGCATGACCCAACAAGGACGGCCTAATTCGCATTGTTCATATGGCACAACTCGGCTTGCGCGTGCGCGTGGTGTCACCACCACAGTACTCTCTTGGTAGACAAACAATGAAGTGATATGAGGAATCATTAATAAACACTTCATAAAGAGTTCAACATAACTGATATAGGACTCTAAGAAATAAAGAGGAGTAAAAAAGGAGAAAACTAAGTGCATTTAAAGGGGAAAACTTATGTTTTAAAACACACCAAATCCAACCTTTGCCACAATATTCATTCACCATTAAAAGGAGCCGGTTGAGAAAAAAGAAGAAATTTCTTCCTTTCTTTTTATTTTTTATTTTTATACAATCACCACTGTTCTTTAAATAGTGATTTTCATCATCTTTGATATTATAAGAGGGGATTTATTCAGGAGAGTACTTTCTCTATGAACTTTTGGTGAGAATTTTTTGTTATGCCCACCTAGGAATGAGATGGGAGATGAAAAGATCTATATAGGACCACGTCAAGTATTAAGTTTGACCCTAATTGCATGCCTTAACCCTCATTCATGGCCCACAAGTATAACAGCTTCATATTAAAAAAGTTCAATCCTCTATCCAACCATCATATCTATTCAAATGGGTGTCAAATCTTGGAGGATCAGTGACTATGCGCGTGTTCTTGAATGTATTAATAGGTGGGCCCCACTAATAGTTCTCATGGAATACAGTGAGAAATAGTTCTCACTAAAATATTTTATGATGAAGGAATTTATTCCAATGAGAACTTTTTGTGGAGCTAAATCGGAGAGGATTGGTTCTTGATAACAAAAAAGAGTGTTTTATAAATAACTATGCTTTTGAATATTTAAATGTTGATTTTTGTTAATGAAGATTTATTTTCAAAATGAGTTTTTCATTATCCATGAGAAGAAAAATGTTAAAACTATTTGAGTAGGGCTTGCTTTATCATCTTACTGCTTAAAGTACTTTTTTTACCACATGTGTTCTCCCTAGCATGGATATAAATATCGGCCGCTACGCTGATAAATATGGTGTAGCGCCTATGAGCGCTATGCTATTTTAGAAAAATCGCCGTTCACAACTGTAGCGGCCCGTAGCATGCGTAGCGGCCGCTACGGGGCGCTATAGTTTGTAGCGGCCGATACATTTTTCTTACTTTTCCCTTTTAACTTTTATCTTCTCCCCCTTTCACTGCTCCAAGCCCCTTTCCTTGCCTCCATTTTTCAAATCCTCTAAAAAAAAACAGTAAAATCATCAACAAAAACATCAAAACATCAAAAGATTAAGGTGGCATTCAAGATTCAAGCAGATTAGTGTATTGTTTTTCTATAAAGTTTAAACATAGTTTATCTTTCATACTTGAATGAATCTTGATGAAATTTGTTTATAACATTTTTTTATAAGCCTTGAGTTAGTATTTAAGTTGACATAATTAAACAACATGAATCCATATGAAAAACATTGATTATTCATATTCTTTTCTATTGATATAGCGATACAAGACCTCATGCAATGAGGGGACCGCTACATACTCATATACTAGTTACTTTTGCAAAGCAAACACATATTCCATCATTTTCCAATATTTTGGATTTTCTGGAATTTTTTCGGATTTTTTTGAAAACTTTTTTAAATCACACCGCCACGTCGCTACGTATCGTCGCTACCGCTACTTATCGCCCGCTACATATCGTTTTGGCGACGGGCCGCTACGCCCGCCGTAACTGCTATTTTCATCCTTGCTCCCTAGGGGTGTTCATAGCCCAAGTTGGGTTGGGCTAAGCCATATGGAGACTAGGAACCCATCTAGGCTACATGGGGACTGGGCCTGACTTTAGAAACACAGGATAGAATGTATATAGCCTAAGCTAGAGATGGCGTGCATGTGCATGAACCAAGCTCAACCTGCCTCAAACATGTCAGGCAATAAGCCCACCCATTTAGTCAATTAGCCTGGACTTTCTATTGCTACACAACAAGTAGGATTGTAAATGGGTTGGTTTCGGACCAGGTTCATAGTGGACCCAAATTTGGACCCATTTCTATAGAGAATTAGGATTTAGTTCCAAAATTGAGTCCAACTTCTTTTAACTTTCTTATTTTTTCTTTAAATTAATGATATTGTTCAACTTAAAACATTGCATCAAGTCTACTATCTTTAAGATTAAATATAAAAGTGTCAAATTAAAGTTGATTTGGAGCTACAATTTGCAATATTAAAGGCTCTTGTGTTGGGTCTTGGGTTCACGGGTTGGAACCTATTTGGATCTAGATTCGAACCTGTTTATTAATCGGAACCTAAATTGGGTTCTGGACTTGGACCCATTGATGAATCAGAACATAAAATAGGTTTCAAACTTGATTATTCACAGGTCAAAATCTTTGGATAATCGGGTACCTGTTTGCAACCATAACTACAAGCATTACTTATTTGGTCTATTTTAGATCATGGGGCTTTTTGTCAATTCATCAAAGCCCAACCCAAATTTAAATGGGCTTACATTTTAAAATCAAGTCTAGCTCGAGCACTATAACTAAAGGTCTTAACCCATTCCAAAGGAGGCTGGGCCTAGTTCTTACCTTGCTTGGCCCATGAGCACCCCTCATTCTTAGTTAAACATCCTCTCAATTAGATCTAAGAACTCTGGTTTAATTGATTTGCATTTCCATCATCATTTTTCAAGCCAACTGTCTTATACAAGTTGCTAGGGATCCATCCTTGCTCGGCATGAGTTACTCTGCTAAAATAATAGCTAATATGACTTACATTGCCAATGTTAATTGATTCCACTTGACTTGATGTTGCCAATGTTAATCAAATCCCGAGGGGTAACTCAGTTGGCCTGGGACCACAGTTTGCTACTAAAGGTTGTGAGTTCGAACTACACTACTACATTGGGGCCACAAGGGATTTACCTGGTGCCCTTGGGCCCAAAGGGCGGGAACACCCTCCATCAGCCAAAACAAAATAATAATAATAAAAAATAAAATAAAATAACTCCCACTGGGCGCACTGTGTATTGTCCCAGCTCGAAAATAAGAAAGGTCTGTTTTTACCCACATAGAATGTGGGGAGCAAACGCACATCTTATGCCAGTCAACAAGCTCCTGCATGGGTGCCATTCATATAAACATGTAGGCCCTTTATTGATGGAAGTGCTTCTTTTCCCTCTGATTTTTGGGCCTACATTGATTTATTGAAAGGATTTTTGTATGTTGGCTCATTCATATGTTGGACAAAACTCTGGGTCCATTAAGTTGTATTTTACATTTCTTTTAGTATGAACTTTGGTATGAGTCGCCGGATGCACTGAAGTGAAGAAATCAAAGAGAATGCGACAAATTAAACTATTTTGATGTGTTTTTCTAATGATAACATGGATTAAAAAGGTCATATTTCACAAACCGAGCATTGGATTTGGACAAGCTATTATTGTTGGAAAGCTCGTTTCGAGTAGATATCCGCAGAGTTTAAGATTGCATCAATTGAAGCTAAAGCAACAAAGTTATAGCCTCAGAAATTTTGCAGAAATTTTTGCTAAAATTTGACAAAAATACTAAGACTGAACAGGTACCCGATTGATCGAATTGGTTGTCGATCGATCTGATTAGGTACCCTATAAATCAAACGACAAAAATTTCACCATCGACTTTGCTGGATTTTGTTTCCTTTTTGAAGTGGGAGTTTCCTGTTTGAGCCAATTAATGTTTTTAGAAGGAATGCTATTATGAGGCACGAAATTGGGCTTCTTTAAAGGGGTTTTCTCTCAACCCTAAGCAATCAAAATCTCTTTGTGGAAGATCATTTGAGGAGTCAAGCATAATAACTAAAAGACATCTAGTTGATTTGGATTTGTTGTAATAAGCGGCAAGTGGCTGTGATAGTGCGTATTTGTGCAAGAAGAATCACAGTCTCTAGGTTGCGCAAGAATCGGATAAAGTTGTGACTATATGTTTTTGTACTGTGAGATTCATAGTGCTTAATAATTGGTTCAATCTGGATTCGTGGTTTTATACCCACGTTAGGTTTCCACATAAAATTTGTCTTTTCTTATGGTGGTTGCTTATTTGCTTTATTTTATTTCTGCTGCATATTGTGTGTTTGTTTGGCAATCTAGAAAATCAAATACTTGTTAGCACCCCCAAATCTTTCAATGTTTAGAGGATAGTGGGTACCTTACCTATGCTTCTCCCCATTGTATCAAAGTATCACTGAAAATTAATTAATTGTAGGCCTACAATTTCTGCTCCAAATTTTAATGGTCAATATGTTTTATAGATTTTTTCACATTTAAGTCTTAACTTTAAAGCAGCGGTTATCACCATTGGTGTCTTTAATTTTTGGGGTTTCTGAAGAGGGACCTTTATTTGGTTTTTAAGAAAAAGAGTAGAGATACTAAATAAACTCTAGAGACCATTGTCAAATGTCAATATGAGAGGGACCTTTGGTTTTTGGCTTGGTGTAGTGGTATGTGGGACCTTTATTTGGGCACATAGGGCTGTGTTTGGTCATAAATCTACATTTAAATGCGGGTATGAGTAGGGTCGAAGAAGCTAGACCCAAACTAGGTCCAAGGAGACGTTGAAACACAAACTAAGCCATGATCTTGCAATTGCATGGACGTTAGGGTTCTTTTTGTTTATTTGGAAAAGAAAGGTTTACTCCCTTCCAAATGGTGTGCTTTGGAACGGACATTGTTGTAAATGTAAGCTATCTCATCAAACCATGTAAATGTTTTGTAGCATCTTATTTTTATGGTTTTAATTTAGCTTTTATTTTGTGGGTTTTTCCTTTGATCTATTTATCATCTTCTACTACCATATGAGTAATCTTGTTAGATGATTACTCCAGGCCATGCAATGTATTCATGAGTTGCAATTGCTTGACTACTGTTTTTTGTCATGATGACATGAGGCATGATGGTGGCCTCCAAACACATGAATTCAACATAGGACTGGTTGAGCCATTCAAGCTAACACAACATCATTGGATATTCTTAGCCAACTAAGGTTTCCCTATATACTGTGAGATAAAAAACCATTGGATGGTTCTCCATCATTGCCTTTGATGATCAGTTGGCTTATTGTATCCCTTCTAAAAGTTGAGTTTTAATAGAAGCCAAACACAACTCTTCTTCATAGATGTGTGCGAGGGTGTGGAATGGATGATGGTTTAAAATAACAAACCTGAGCTAATGTACCAGTTTCAGTGGTCTCATTTACGATTGTCATGCAAATATAAAGGTCCTAAACATAAAATATATGCATAAAAAGGTAAGTATGACTAGTCCATGGTTTAAAATTTCATGTTTCATAGCTGTAGATGTCAGGCCAAAACTATTTCATGATAGACAGATAAATGGACAAGCAATTTTATTAATTTTTAAAAAATTTTTTAATTACTTTGAAAAATATTATTTCTTTTTAAATCCAAGAAAGTGAGAGTTTTGGTGGTGGTAATCTCCAGTGTTCAAGGCCCATTTCTTTGCATGGAATAGAAGTCTTGAGAATTCTAGTTTCATTGTAGGAAGAATTAAGGGCTAAAGATATGAGGTGGATCTTTAATAGATACCCTACTCTCCTAGATTTGATTTACTATGCTGGTGGGTGATTAATTATTTTTCACTAAGAAGCTTATTATTTGATGCCTGCTGTGGAACTTAACTTTTTTTTCTTCAGTTTATCCACTTTGAAGGAATATACTTCTTAAAATTCCCTGGAATTCAATTGATTGCAAACAAATGGTTCCTGTGAGATTGATAATAATTTCCACTGATAAAGATAATCAACTGATACAGCTTGTTTCTTACCTGTTTGGAACAGTTAATACGCTTAAAGTTATAGCTCAAAGATTAAACATTAAGGACTGGGATACCAATGAAAATCCCTGCAGTGGTGGATGGAATAATATTGGCCCCCAGTATATCAGAAGATTCTTCGTGTGCAACTGTTCTGCTGCCTGTCATATTACAACCATGTGAACTTCTTACTCTCTTTTCTTTCTTCTTTGTTTTTCTTCTTGCAATTCTTCTGTCATTGACTATTTCATGTGTCTGGATTTTCTTGAAATTTAGTGAGCTCAAAGGTCAGAACCTAACTGCAGAACTACCTGAAGAGTTTGCTGATCTTACCTTCCTGCAAGAACTGTAAGTGACATGTACCTGTGGGGAGCCCTCGTGCATTTCTATCCAACCCCTATATCATAAGAGCATTATTGTAATACAGTAACTGGATACCTGATTACCAGATGGTCCTAATCCTACTTCAGGTATGATCCCTTTCCTGGGCCTGGCTGATAATCGGGTGCAGGTCTAGATCCAGTCATGTCCATACGAAAACCTTCCATTTGATGTTGCGTTTGTTTATAATATGGGAATTTTGAGAATGGCCAATATATTCTAGAGCAGAACTATTGTGTCTAGTTGGGTCAATGGCCATATGTCCTATTAAAAAAAAAAGCATCAGAGAGCTTCCCATGCAGAAGCTGTAGAAGATCTTGATTCATATAATACATTTGGGTCAACAATCCGTGTCCAGGCCCAGCACCTAGGGACCGAACTTTATGCTGCCCATTTTACAGGATTAATTATATGTCACAGTAGCTGTGTCTAATGCTGGGTAATTTCTCCTTTATGAGAACAGAGATCTCACTCTCAACAACCTAAATGGAACCATCCCACCAAGATGGGCCACCCTTCCTCTTGTTCACCTGTAAGCATTTTTCCTGAATTATTGCAACATCATCATCTATTTATTTTCGAACCGCTCATGTGGGATTACTAAAACCTATCTGCATATGTCAGGTCCATTTTGGGAAATCGAGTTACTGGAATGATTCCGAAGGAATTTGGGAATATCAGCACGCTCAAATCTCTGTAATTGTGATTCTTTGATTCATTAGTTTAAGCTTGTAATAATGTTTTGTTAATGAAGATTGTAATTAGTTAATGCCAAAGAAAAATAAGAAGAAATTGATGATGGATTTTTGAAGGGTTCTGGAAGACAACCAACTAGGTGGACCTTTTCCTCCAGAGCTTGGTAACTTAAGCAGATTAGAGAGATTGTAAGTCCACTTTTGTTTTGTTTTGGCACTGCCCTCTTCCTGATTTGGTTTTTTACCTGTTCACCATGCATGATTCTCTTGGGATGGCATCATTGATTTTAGTGCAGCCTCTAATATACTCAAGGCTGGTTTGCTTGATACTATTGGATCACTATGATTTTTTAGGTAATGAAATCTCTTCTTTGATATCCAAGAGACCATCAAGATATACCTTTTTGATATACAAGAGGTACTTATGAACATCAATATGTACATCTTTAGGTATATAAAATAGCCGTCAATACACCTCTTGTATGTCCAGGAGGGGGGCTAGGAGTGCAAAGATTACAGGTAGAGTGATATACAAGAAACCTTCAATATGTATGGCTTTAATGGAAAACAATTTACCCTTTATCTAGTACATTAAAAAATGCATCAGTTGATGAACATATTGAATTTTTTTTTCTTTTTTCTTATCAACAATGGTAGTATTATATTGAAAATCAATGTTCGAACAAACATACCAAACCATAAGAGGGAAAAAATGTCGGATTTTGGTATATGCGGATAACTGATAATAGCTGCCAAAAAAAAAAAAAAAAGACTGAGGAAAAGATTAGAATCACCAAAACAATTAGTAGCCGAATCACGTCCCAAAGATGCTTTCTTTAGGCATATTTTGCGCGCCCCCCCCCCCCCCCCCCCCCCCCCCCCAAACACAAAATGTATAGACTAACGGACGTCTGTTCTAGAATAAGACGGCTTCCTTGATAAGAATCTCTAGCAATTGTGTACTCGATTGGCTGAAGAGAACTCGAATCCAAGGGACCACTTTTGCTGACTCACAACAATAGCAAACCAAAAGAAGTAGGGAAAGAAATCACTAAAGAAGAAGTAAATCTACAGACTGACAGAACTTGGTGTAAACACAAGAGCATGCTTGACAAACAACAAATCTCATGTTGCTGTCTCGCAGACAACAAATCTCAAGTTGCTATCTCGCAGACAACAAATTTTAAGTGCGCCAGATATTGATCCACGTGTGCACAGATGGATGGCGCGTGTGTGCACATATGGTTACCACCACAATACCCATTTGGAAGAACAATACCACTTGGAAGACAAATGATCTAAGCAAGAGAGAAAGCACTAATAAATTACTCATAAAGAGTTGAAATTAATTAATGTGGGACAAAGAGATATAAAGAGAAGTAAATGAGGAGGAAACTCATGCATTTAAAGTGGCGATTTTGTGCTTTAATAGACACCCATATCCGACGATCCCCCAGACATTAAACCATAATAGAAAGAATAAAATAAAGGAATAAGAAGATGCTGCTATAAGTGATACTTGTGAGACCACGCATAAATGAAGGTAAACAACTCTTGAACCTCCACTTAGTATAGTTATGTTTGAAGTATCAAAACTCTATGGTGAACTAGGATCTTGAACTAAGAGTTTATCTTGTAAAATGTATATAGTACACACATGGCCTGAGCCATGCACATCAATGGCCTTATGCTATCCCAGTATTCATAAGCGCTCTAGAGAGTAGCCTATCTCTCATAGGAAGCAGCCTGAGTTCCACATTCATAGAGGTATATACTATCAAAGGATGTTCCTATTCTTACTTATAAAAGGCAGAGTTTTACCAATTGTTTATATAGGTTATGTACACTTCACATCATAGGAATGAGTACGTACACATTTGAGGGTTTTGAAGTGTTTCTCCAGTACCACCTAATGATAACTTCGTTTTTCCCATTAAACGCGTCCCATGGGATCTTCAATCAAATGGGTTGGGTATCCATTATTGGTGATTTATCCTTAATAGGCTTAAGTCTCATTCCTTTCAATGTAGAAAGTAGTCGATCTTTAGCGAGTCCTTTCATCATTGGATCGGCTAAATTTTCAATCGATCTCACAAAATGCGAAGCAATTTCTCCTTGCTTGAGTAATTGCCTTAGCAAATTATGTCTCAGATGCCTTTTCAATTGTTGATTTGGAGTCTCCATGCAAAAGTTATGGCTGGAACCAATTTATTTTATAAAAAGAATGTTTGTTAATAGGTTCTTCAGCTATTTAGATTCTTCACCAGCCAATGCCATTCCAATCATCTTTGCATCCATTGTGGATTGAGCAGTACACGATTGTTTGTTAGATTTCCAAGAGACGGCTGCATTACCTGGGGTAAATACATAGCTGCTCATGTACTTGATTTTTTTCGAATTCGATATCCAATTAGCATCACTATACCCTTTAAGTACAGCGGAATATTTCTCATAGTGCAAATCATAGTCAATGGTTTTCATAAGTTATTTGAATATGTAACGACTCAAGAATCTTAAGCTCTTCATATTGTTAAGACGTACTCAAATTTATAACAACACATCATAAATCAAATTTCAATGAGCATATAGGTCCAACGACATTCATATTCAATTATAATTAAATCGTTAAATGTATTAAGAGTCCTAATAAAAGCTATTGAGTAAAAGACAAGTCTTTAAAACAAGTAGAGAAATTATCTAAATGCTGGGCTAATCCCATTTACAAATCTAATCATTGTTCCTTGCGCTCTGGATCAGCCACGCATGCCAAAATCCACCGGCTGATCTACATCATTTCCTACAACCTCTTAAGAATGCATTACTTGAAGTGGGGCGAACTACTGGTCAGTAACACTGGTGGGTAGAATAGGTACACATTAAGGCATAAAATATTTTCATTCATTCATATGAACGTTTATATATATTTAATAATGGTGTTAAAACAATATATTAATCAATTCTTTCCTGAGTATTTTTCTACCGCAAGTATCAAATGGTTCCAAAACTCTCTACGTGTGTATCTGCATTTCTGTCAACAACATGGCTTATCATCCATCATGATTACTGAGCCTGTTTCGATACTCCAACACTGGAGCATCTACATTTTTGTCAACAACATGGCCTGTTTTACCACCATGATTGTTGAACCTACTTCCCTCGACTAACATCCACGGGAGAAGTTCTATACTCAATGCTAGCAGTTTGTGTTACTTTATCTCAAACATAAATTTCAAATTCAATTTTAATCAACTTATTAGAATTTCATCTTCATCAATAATAGGTATCATTAGCTTGCTTTCTTCTTTGGCCATTACCATATAACATTGAGTTAGTTCTCGCCCCACTCCGAATTGGAATTGGTACCCAAGGTTGTGGCATTGTCCGTGTTCACAAAAATCATGTCATCAAGATCATAATCAATAATTCAAATTTATCCTAATTTAGATATGATAAATTTGTCGTCACATACTTTATTATTCATTATAACCCAAAAGATAAATCATGTATAATCAATGGAGAAAAGCAGATCTAAAATCAAACTAGAATTATTAAGTCAGGTAAAGTGATTTATGTTAGAAAAGGTTTGATCCATTATGGTGATCATTCTGTGTATATTTATAGATATAAGGCCTTAACAAGGGTTTATTCCAAATTAGTCCAAC
Source organism: Sextonia rubra (assembly GCA_037013555.1). Lineage (NCBI taxonomy): Eukaryota > Viridiplantae > Streptophyta > Magnoliopsida > Laurales > Lauraceae > Sextonia > Sextonia rubra. The sequence continues at coordinate 19,557,896 of JASUAD010000011.1, forward strand.
ACTTAAGGAATGTTTTATAAATTTAGAGAACACTTTTAAGCAAGGGGATATGACTAGTGGGTATTCGTCATTCCCAGGTATGGTCTCATGCGTCATGTTTTTAAAACAGTTTGATGGTGGGTTTCAGTGGTCCATCTCACGAAGGGTCCCACTTATAGTGTCGTACATGGACCCTCTACAAGATGTGTGGAGTGGATCTTTCATCCAATTGTCCTTGTGGGTCCACTACACATGTCGTCCAAGATATTTTTTTATTGACATGAGATTAAGAAAAATTCAAACACAATTTGAATCTCTTGAAAATCAATTGTTCTTGCTTTCCGATTCAAAGTCCAAAAGTGTACTCATCATAGGAAATCAATTCCATCCAGTTTCTAAGAGTATTGATTAAACAAGAGCCCAAAATCCCTAGACTTCATTCTTGTAAGGAGTACTACTCGTCAGACCTATCAAATAGTGTTTGGATGGTGGACCCCCAATGGTCCAATCCACACGGGACCACCACACCTGTGGTCGCCCAACAGTCCCCCACCAGATGTGGGGTCTTGATCTCTCATTAGGTGGGACATGGGTTACTTCAAATTCCTCCCCATAGAGGTAGTGTCGCCAAATTTTAAGTGCAAAGACTACTGCAGCTAATTTTAAATCATGGGTTACATAATTTTGTTCATGCGTCTTTAATTGCCTGGATGCATAGGCAATTACTTTACCATGCTGCATGAGTACACACCCCAATCCTTGGAGTGACGCATCACAGAATATAACAAAGCCACCACTTCCTGAGGGTAAGGCTAATATTGGTGCGGAAGTCAACTTGTCCTTTAGCATTTGAAAACTAGCCTCACACTTGTCATTCCAAATGAACTGCAGATCTTTCCTAGTGAGCCGAGTCAATGATCCTATGAAAGAAGAAAACCCTTGCAAAAATCGCCTATAATATCCTATAAGTCCCAAGAAACTTCGGACTTCCGATACTGTTGTAGGCCGCTTCCAGTTAGTGATAGCTTCCACCTTGGCAGGATCCACTGGGAGTCCTTCACCTGAGATGATAAGACCTAAGAAATTTACTTGTGCCAACCAGAGGTCACATTTACTCAGCTTGGCGTACAATTGATTGTCCCTTAACAATTGTAATGAGGTGCGCAAATGATTTCCATGCTCCGAATCAGTTTTAGAATAAATCAAGATGTCATCAATGAACACAACAACAAACTGGTCCATGTATGGTTTGAAGATTTGATTCATGAGTGCCATGAACACCGCTGGAGCATTAGTTAGACCAAACGGTATTACTAGAAACTCATAGTGCCCATACCGAGTCTGGAAAGTTGTCTTAGGTATGTCCTTCTCCCTTACCTTTACTTGATGATATCTAGTTCGCATATCAATTTTTGAGAAACACCTTGCGCCTTGAAGTTGATCAAACAACTCATCTATTCGAGGAAGCCGGTATTTATTTTTTATTGTGACCTAGTTTAGCTGCCAATAATCAATGCACATACACAGGGTTCCATCCTTTTTCTTAACAAATAGAACAAGAGCTCCCTATGGTGATACGCTAGGTCTAATGAATCCTTTATCCATTAGCTCCTGCAATTGCTCCTTGAGTTCTCTCAATTCAATAGGTGCCATACAATAGGGGGCTTTAGAGATTGGAGCCATTCCTGGTACCAATTCAATGGTAAAGTCCACTTCCTGCACAGGTGGCAGACTAGGTAAATCATCCTGAAAAACATCAGGAAAGTCCCTCACTATTGGGATATCCTCCAATCGAAGTTTTTGTTTTTCCTCGGTAATAAATGCTAGTATCCCATGCACCCGCTTCTCAATAACTGGCTAGCTTTGATTGCCGAAATCACCTTTGTTTCCATTGGTCTCCTTGTTCCCATTATACACACATCTCTATATCCTTCTAGATTGAAACGGACTACTTTATAAAAACAGTCCAACACAACCTTATATTTGGCTAACCAATCCATTCCCAATATAATGTCGAAGTCGTTCATGGACAACAAGATTAAATTTGCAAGCATCATAACATTTCCAATGTTCAAAGGACAATCATAGAATATAGTGCAAGTATTAAATTGTCCTCCAGTGGGGGTTGAAATTGCCAATGCTTGAGTGAGTTTAAAAGGAGGCATGTTTAATTTTGGAGCAACATGTGTGAAACAAAACAGTGTGTAGAACCAGAATCAAATAATGTGTGAGCTTTAATGCCAGAGATTAAAAGCACACCCTCAACCAAATTGTTTGTTGCATACTTGCATCCACTTCGTGCTTGGTGGTAGCATGTAATAACCCAACCTGTCTTGGTGGGCCAGCACCCGCCTTTCTCTAGGAACTCTACTACCTAAAGACTTCCTTGTAAGTTTTAAACAGGACTCTCTCTTAAGAAGGAAAGTCTCTCTTAAGAAGGAAAGTAGACCTTTAGAAGGACTCCCCTCCCTATACTAATATAAATATAGATAAGAGGCAAGTTGTGGCCTACTTACACACCAACGAGAGAGAGAGAAAGAGAGAGAGAGAGAGAGAGAAGAGAGACTGAACCTGATTTCAGATCTGCAGGAGAAGAGGAAGATCGACAGCGAGACGACAACGGATGCCTGACGAAAGACCGACTACTGCCCGATCAACGTACGTCTATACCAGGTGAGTAGAATTTCTGAACTTGTTATTGAAGAGTACAGATTTGAGAAGTGTAGAGATATGATCAATCGAAGGACTATTTCCGAATGTATATTAATACTATGATTACTGTCGACATAGCAAAATAGTAGAGATCCTACAGAAAATCCATAAATTATGAATAAACTTGTCTGATTGAGTTTCCAAGATTTGTAGGGATGATAATCAAGGAAACAGAAAGCAGAGATCAATGGTTATTGATGATCGAAATCAAAATTTTTGGAAATTTCTACCTATCGGTCTTCAGAAACCAATTTTGTCGAATTGGGTTGTGGGTCCCCATGGCCCACCAGATGGGAGATCAAGACCCCACATCTGAAGGAGGACTGTCGGGCGACCACAGGTGTGGTGGTCCCGTGGGATGGGACCATTGGAGGGTCCACCATCCAATTTGTGTTTGAGAGCCCTGATGAATATGGTTCTGACGAAGAGAAATCTCTGCAATTTGGGCCCTGTTACGATCAGCATCTTCAGAAACTTGATGGAGTTGATTCTTTATGATTAATAAACTTCTGAACTATGGATTAGGAAGGAAGAGTGTTAGAATTGCAAAGAGATTCGAATGTTATTGAAGTTTTTGTGAAACTGGATCGTCAAAACAGGGTGTGGTCGACAGTGATAGTGGGACCATGTGGGCCACCTGATCAGGAATCAGGTCCCCACATCTACTAGTGGACCCTAGGGCGACCCCACTGGTGGTGGTCCCATGTGATTTGGACCGTTGGGCCCCACCATTTGATGTGTCAAAAAGAGTCAGGCGAGAACACCCTGTAATGTTGTCTGGGTTCTGATATTATGTGGGTGATGTTGTCGAGTGGCGCAACTTGTAAATTTAGATTCATATAATTACAGTATAGTCCCCAATGTACATAATTTTATTAATAGCCCCTTTTACTAAAATTCTGTTGAGAACACATAAACAACAGTAATTTCTGACTGTTGCTAAATCCAACTAGCATGATATTTATGATATTAAATGGTGAAATTTGGTCATCACATATTAATTTGGGTTGAAATAGATTGTAAATTAATATGGGATATTTACTGAACACTCAAATCTACTAGGAGATAAATTAATCTGAGTTTAATAATTATGCCTTGCTTCGTGTAATAAATTTTATGAAGAACAAGTAATTTCTTCGTAAAACATGGGCTATGCCACAGCTTGGTACCAACTCCGACTCGGAGTGGGGCGAGAATTAAACCAGTGGTGTGTGGTACTGGCCAAAGAAAAGAATAAGATGATTTAGTCAATTATGGTGGAGATGAATCTATACTAAAATTATTGAAATGAATTTACCATTGATGATTGAAATAAGCGTGATACCAACTGCTGGCACTGAGTATAGAACTTTCCTCGTGGATGTTGGTCGAGGGGAAGAGGTTCAGCAATCATGGTGGCATGATAAGCCATGTTGTTGATAGAAATGTAGATACTCCAGTTGGGAGTATCGGAACAGGCTCAACCAAGGATCAAAATAGCGGTAGCGGATAGCGTCGCCGCCGGTTGCCAAAACGCTACGTAGCGGGCGCTACGTAGCGGTAGCGGGGCTACGTAGCGGTTCGCGGTGTGATTCAAAAAAATTATCAAAAAATTTTGAAAAAATTCTAGAAAATCCAGAAAATTGTAAATAACCAGAATATGTGTTTGTTTTGCAAAAAAGCCTAAAATAAGGGGGTGTAGCGGTCCCCTAAATGCATAATGTCCTGTATCGCTGTATAATTAAAAAATAATAGTATCAATCCGATTTTTCACATGGTATCAAGAATCAATATTCAACACTGAAAGTCAAGACTCAAGAGTCAAGAATTTAAGACTTAGAGAGATTAGTCACTAGAGTCAGTGACTTAACAATCAACATTCAACACAATAAATGACATAATAAATAATAACTTCATAAATAACATTGTATTTAAGGAGTTGAGACATTAGACTCTGAGAGTAAATATAAAGTTGAGATTTAAGAAATGATTAGAGGAATACCTCTACCACCAAAATGAATGTCTAGCAGGATATATGACACTGGCATCACTGTCTTCATCCCCATAGTTGTTATCATTGGCACCACTCCCACTTGTACCAACATAGTGCAACTCCCCTCCATATTGGTAGGCATTAGGATCCTCAAACATAAAGAAATGGGATGGACTTGGATTTGGATGAGGATAGTGATCAAATGACCCTGATTCTGAATATTGTTGTGAGGATGATTCCGCTTGACCATGTGCGTAGTCTGGTGGGACATACGGTTGGTACCCAGAATATGGGTCATGGAAAATAGGGTACCACTTTGCTGTTTGTTGCCTTCCAACATTTGCACTCGTACCATCATTTCCTTGTCCATCACGGGGTCTTTGGCGTACATAAACATGACCTGACCTCATACAAGATGGATTTGGAAATTCATCCACAGTCTTAGCAGGAGCATTTAATTCGTCTTCATGGTAAGAATCACTTGGCTCGGCCCCGTTACCTCCTCCAGACGGAGAGTCACTACTTGGAGCAATGCTTGAACTCGAACTATCAGAGCTCACTGTAGATACTACATGAGAGGGCTCAGGTTCAATGCCCCTTGATGTTCTAGTTTCTGTAGGTGGCTGAGGCTCACTTTCCCCTTCTCTTTCGTCTTCGTCCATTATTCCTCGTATATCCTGGTGTAAATTCTCATCTCCATCTAACAATGGATCTTCTACATCAACTAACCATGGAAGTAAGGGATCATCTTCCTGAAAGATATTATCCAAATTTATAGGGCAATAATTCGGATCATCCCTTTGCTTCCTTTGTCTATTTCTGACTCTCAGCTTCAAATTGTAGTGACAATATACTAGTTTGTTCAGCTTCTGCATTGCTATCCGATTTCTCAATTTTGTGTGAATTAATGAGAAAGTACTCCAGTTTCTTTCACAATTCGATGAAGACGTTGTTTGGCTAAGGACCCGAATGGCAGCAATTCTCAAGTGTGGAGCACTTTCTCCAAAATTGATCCACCACTCGGCTGAAATTGGGAAAAAAAATGAACATAAAAAATTAGTCAACCACAATCCCCATTCCATGGCAAATAATATATATAAACTTAAAACTAGTACGTGACTAGGTTAAAACTATTTGTACCAGGATATAAGCTGGTTATTGATCTAATTGCCAACGGGTCTGCAAAACTCCCTTGTCTCATTGTGTATATAGAAATCTACCATATACAAAGTACAAATCATTTTAAATTTGTCACAACTCAAAACTTAGGTAAAAATCACAATACATTTAAACTATAATAAACGTTATATCATATATGACATGTCACTTACTTCTTTTAAGGCTAAAACCTGGTCATTGTGATTAAGAATTACTTTCTTCAACACCTCCTTCAATCCTATTCGCAACTCGGTAACAATTGTTTTTGTATGTTGTTTCTTGTTCGAATAGTAGAATTGAGGGTTTAAAAAATATTCTACAATTCAAATGTCAAATTTGCATAAGTACATCTCTATACAATACAAAATAAAAGTAAAACTCTTGTAAAATCATAGGCCAATAGTGTAAAAGTTTATTTCACCTGCAGCATGCAATGGATGGTGCAATTGATCATTCCATCGAGCATCAATTATTTGCAAGAATTCTTGATAATACCTGCAATTTTCTTGTATTGCTAGTTTTGCTCGATCCATTGCCTCATAAATATAGCCCATTGTCGGCTTATCATCATTATCTACAAGCCGCAACACTTTCACTAAAGGTTCAAAGACCTTCAAAATATTTCTAACTTTAGACCAAAATTTATTATCTCTAACAAGATTGGGGACATCAAAGCCAGGACCACTCGTTGCTGCTCCCCATTTTGAATTAAGCCATTGTTCTGATGCAAACATCTGAATCAACTCATTTCTATGTTGCACAAGGCTATCCATGGCAATGAAGTGGGTGGCAAACCTTATTGCAGCTGGACGCACCAAGGCTCTTCTATTTGTGAATGTCTTCATTAATGCCAACAACCACGAGTGATCATAGATAAATCTTGTGATGCTTCTACAAGACATGATAACAGTTTTCACATTTTTCCTCTTTCCAATGTCCTCCAACATTAAATCTATACAATGTGCCGCACATGGGGTCCAAAACAAGTTATTTCTCTTTTCCATTAACAACTGCCCGGCTTTCTTGAAATTGGCACCTTTATCTGTAACAATTTGCACAACATTTTCCTCACCAACACTTTCAACAACTTTATCCATAAGGCGGAAAATATATTTTGCAGTCCGTATATGTTCAGATGCATCAACGGACTTAACAAAGACGGTCCCAGCAGCAGAGTACACTAAAAAATTTATTAACTGTGTTTGTGTGCTGCTCGTCCATCCGTCACACATAATTGTGACTCCCCTTTCCTCCCATATATCTTTAAAAGTAGCTACCCAACTCTTTATATCTTCATACTCAATTTCTAAATACTTGGTCCCCACATCATAGACAGAAGGTGCTGTTATACCAGGACCAGCGGTAGCTGCAACATCTAGTATAGTTTGGAAGTAAGGAGAATCCACAGCTTGAGGGGGTACGTTCTTGTGAATTAACCACTTTGCTGTAGCTGACGCTAATCTGTCTCTTGCACTTTTCAAGGCCCCCTTAAACAACTTTGAGATTTTAGGCTGTTTAGCTGACTCATTTCTATGTGCTAGAGGATCAATTGGACCGGGTATAGCACTACTAGGAGTCCGTAATGCTTTACGAGAAGAAATAATCTCAATATCATCCTCCTGTTGTCGAGTGTTGAATGCTCGACGCATTGTTCTAGCTATACCTTTGCCCCTGGATGAGTCCCCTGGGCCCCCTCCCCTAGATGAGCCCCCAAATTCAAACTGTCTACCAGTACTTCTTCGCATTTCATCTATTTGTGCCGTCATAAGTGACTCTCTTCTTGCAGCTTCCATTTCTGGGTCATCACCTTCATCCTCAAAATCAGAAGGAATTTGCTCTCCAAACACCTCATAGCGGGCATCATCAACTTCTTGGCTTCTTTTTTCTTTGATCTCTACTTTTCTTTCTTTTCCTTTATTTAGAAGCTTTTTCATCTCTTCTCTAAGCTCTTTTGGTGCAACTGTACATCCCGCCACATTGCCTGAAACATGAGCCAAGTGCTGCTTGAATCTTGTAATACCCCCATTAGTGATTTTACCACACAAATTACATTTTATTTTTGACCTATTTCCATCAACTGATACACCGTGTGCCCATGCAGGATCTACATCGCGCACCATCTTAATTCTTACTTCTTAGCAAATCACAAATGAAAATGATGAGAGAAGTTGAACTTTGAGGCACACAATAAATACCTGCATAATGCATATATGACTTAGTTGACCACATTTAAATATTTTTTTTTTCAAAAAATCCCATTAATATGGCGTATGAAGTATGAACTATGAACATGAAAAATTAAATAAATTCAAAAAAGAAAAAAAAAGAATGTGTGAATGTGTGATTCATCCATGGGATTCATTGATCTAACACTTGGGAGTGATTTTCAAGCAATTTAATTAGTGTTTCTTCAAGAAAAAATTTTTTTTTTAAAAAATTAAAAAATCCGAAAATAAAAAATAAAAAAAGAATAAATAACACATAAAAATGGGGGTTTGATCTATGAGAATTATAGATCTAGCTACTTGGGAGTGATTTTAAGTGATTTCATTGACCACATTTAAATAAAAATTATCTTTTTTCAAAAAATCCTATTAATATGATCATAAAAAATTAAATAAATTAAAATAACAAGAAAGAAAGTGTGATTCAATCTTGGGATTCATAGATTTAACACTTGGGAGTGATTTTCAAGCAATTTTGTTGGTGTTTCTTAAAGAAATTTTTTTTAAAATAAATAAATAAATAAAATCCGAGAATAATAAATAAAAAATAAATTATAAAACCTAAAAAAATGGGGGTTTGATCTATGAGAATGATAGATCTAGGCTACTTGGGAGTGATTTTAAGCAATTTAGTTGGCCAAATTTAAATAAAATTTATTTTTTTCAAAAAGTCCTATTAAAATGAACATAAAAAATTAAATAAATTCAAATAAACAAGAAAAAAGTGTGATTCATTCATGGGATTCATAGATCTAACACTTGAGAATAATTTTCAAGTGATTTGGTTGGTGTTTCTTCAAGAAAAAAATTTTTTTTTTCAAAAAATAAAAAAATTCCGAGAATAAAAAATAAATAATAAATAAATAAACTATAGAAAATGGGGATTTGATCTATGGGAAACATAGATCTATCACTTACAAGCCATTCCCAAGAGATTTATGAAGGAGAAAAGAAGAATAGAGCCATAGATCTAAAAAAATCACATAGAAAATACCTTTTGAAAAAAGCTTTTTGGCTCCAAAGAAGATGAATGCTCTAGATTTGTAGATCTTGATGTGTTTTTGGACTCTTGTTGCTTTTGATTTGAAGAAAGAGGGTGGTAGGACCAAAATACAGTGGAAAAGGAAAATGAGAGATGGAGACAGCAGTGCAACAGGTGAGAAAATGGGAAAAGAAGTTCGTCTGGGCTTTAAATAGCCCAGACATGCTGCGGCCGCTACGTAGCGGCCGCTACGGGCCGCTACGGGTGTTAGCGCCGCTAACACCCAAATAGCGTAGCGGGTAGGGCCGCTACGGCCGATATAGCGGCCGCTACGCTTCGTAGCGGCCGCTATTTTGTTCCTTGGGCTCAACATTCATGGTGGATGACAAACCATGTTGTTGACAGAAATGTAGATACCGTATGGGGTATCGGAACTATTTGATGCCACAGTGGGAAATCACTCAAGAAAGAAATTGAATAGAATGTGACTGAAATCTTATCATTGAATATATATATATGTTCCCCGAATGATTAAAATATGCTTTTATCTTAATGTTCTTATTCTACTCACCAGTTTTACTGATTAGTGGTTCGCCCCACTTCAGGTAATGCAGTTGTGGAGGTTGCGGGGAGTGACGGGGATCAGCCGGTGGACTTTGGCATGCGTGGTTGATCCAGAGCGCGGAAAAGCAAAAGAGTAGATTTATAGTCGGGAGTAGCCCAAGATTTAGACATTATTATTATTTTTCCTTTTCTCAAATAGAAATTGTCTTATTCAGTAGTGTTATCAAGACTTATAATATTTACATAATAGTTGAAATACAATGAAGTTTGATTGTTTATGACCTTGATGCTCAGGAAAATTTGATTTATGTGGTATTGTTATTACAATTTGAGTGCGACTTAAGAATCTGAATAGCTCCAGATTCTTGAGTCGTTACATAGCATAAACCTTAGCATTCGGTGGTTGTCTCCTTTGAATCCTGCCCTGGTTATTCCTGTCTTGGATGTAATTCTGCACTTGCGGCAGATTTTGCTGATGTCCCCTTTGCTAATTCTGGTGCACTTGCTGATTTCCTTGGGATTGGTTCTGTTGATTGGCCTGATAATAGTTCCTTTAATTCCAAGGGGTGTAATTATGATTATTCTGACATGGCTGCTGGTAATTTTGTTGGTTTTGCTGAGGCTGTTGTCCTTGTCGTTGCGATTGATCTTTCTCTTACCTCTTTGGGCAATCCTTGCTTTTATGGCCCACCTGGCCACATGAAAAGCATGCACCGCGATGCCACGGACATTGCTCTATATCATGGTTTTTCCTGCAATGTCTGCATTTTACTTGAGGATCCCACCCTTTGCTTCTTTTAGGGTGGGCGGTGTCCTTGACTTCTCTTCTCATTTCCTATCGGAATCAGTGGAGTCACTCCATTAATCTCAAAGGTAGCTTCTTCCGACACGTAGGCTCTTTTCAAAGCATCCGCATAAGAAGTTGGCTACCTCAACCAAACATCCTTCTTGATATCAGGACGCAATCCTTCAATGAATTTGCTACATTTCAATTCTTCTGTTTCTTTCAAGGTTTCAGCAAAATGGGACAACTCTATAAACCTATTGTTGTATTTAGTCACAGTCATACCTCCTTGCATCAAATTCTGGAATTCCCTCCTCTTCCTTTCTTTGATATGTTCCGGTATGAATTTTGCGATGAATTCCTTTTTAAAGAAAGCCCAGGTGATCTCATTCTCATGGCCTGAATAGGTCTTTTTTGCAGACTTCCACCACTCTTTCGCATCTTCTTCTTGTTTGAAGGTTGTTAGTAGAGCTTTCTGCTGATCGGAACAACCCATAACTTCAAAAACTGCTTCCATATTTTCTATCCTCTTATTCGCGTCCGGATTTGTAGTCTCCTCAAAATATTTGGGACGGAATTCATTAAATCTTTTATATAGTGAGTCTTGCTCCTTGTCTCTGCTCCCACCAGTACCAGTCCCTCCTTGGCCATGATCATTTGGCCGTTGTGCCAAAGTCTTTATCTGCTCTTGCACCTAATTGTATGCCTTCATAAAGCTATCAAACATTGTTTTCACATAATCAGGTACCAGAGTCAATCTCCCATTTAGATTTGATATCTCGCTTTCAGTTCTATTCTGGGGGTCGTTAGGATTAGGATTCTGCTGAGAACTCATGTTCTTTCTCCTACAATAGAGTGTACAATAATTAGCACGAAGAAGTAGCTATGATACAGTCACGCCCCAAATCCACGACCTCACTACGGATCCTAGTGGCTTCTAAGTTTTATTTGTTTTAAAGGTTGCCCAAGACTTTTGCTTTGATACCACTTTGTAACGGCCCAAAAATCTGGAGCTTTTCAGATTCGTAGGATGTTTCCAATTTAAAATTCAATATCCATCATAAGTAAAATTTCAACAGCATAAAGTCCAAAGCATACATTACATTCCACATATTAATGTCTGAAAGTCAGCAAACGTACTACTGAAAGAGACAAGATTTATTTAATTCTAATAGATCGGTTCTAATATGGGTTGGCCCATCTAAGTAAAAGTTATTCTCTGGCCGCTTAATCAGCCACGCATGCTAAACTCTATCGGCTGATCTCCGTCATCCCCTAAGCCTGCTATGGATGCGTTACCTGAAGTGGGGCAAACTACTAGTCAGTAATACTGGTGAGCAGAATTTTTAACATAATCAACTAATATAAAATAATAATCAACTAATAAATCAACAAAATTCACTTTATCCCAATCAGATGAACAATATATTTCAATGAATAATAATTTATCAATCCAATACCCCCCACCGGAGATCTACCTTTCCGTCAATTGCATGGCTTATCGTCCACCAGGATAGTTGACTGTATTTCCCTCGACCAATCATCCACGAGGAAGTTCCTTATTCAACCTCAACATCATGGCTTACAGCTTACCATCCGCCTTGATCCTCTTTCTCTCAATCAATGTCCACAAGAGAAGTTCTCCTTATCCTCATCATCAACTCATACTGTCAATGGTCAATCCCACATACTTAAGGTTAAGTCCTCGCCCCACTCCGAATCGGAGTTGGTATCCGGTATGTGGCATTGCCCAAATCTCTTGAAAGGTAATTTATTTGTCATATGATTACCATAGAGATTTTATCACAAACAATAATTATTATTTTACATCATACACAAATATTCCTACATCATGCACAACAAGCATAAACAATGAACATCATCATCATCATCATCAAAGCCTTATTCCAACCATATTGGGGTTGACTACATGAATTTTATTTCTCCATTCCGTTCTATTTTGAGCTAAATCTTTCGATAAGTGAAATTTCTTCAAATCTGAATTAATGACTTTCATTCATGTTTTCTTCGGCCTGCCCCTACCTCTTGATGGGCCCTCCACCGTATATCCAAGTTTTTCCTCACCGGTGCCATTGCTGGCCTACGCTCAACATGTCCAAACCATCTTAAACGGGTTTCTCTAATCTTATCCATTATTGATGCTACTACAAAATGTTTTTGATAGCGCTCATTTCTAATTTTATCTTTTCTAGTTTTACCACACATCCACCTAAGCATTCTCATTTCCATTACATACATCTTGTGAATATGTGTCTTTTTAATTGGCCAACATTCTGCTCCATATGTTATAATTGGTCTAACCACTGTCCTGTAAAATTTGCCTTTCAATTTCGTTGGCATTTGTCTGTCACAAAGCACTCTCGAAGCTAGTCTCCACTTCAGCCATTTAGCTTTTATTTTATGCTCTACATCTTCGTCAATCTCCCCATCCTTACTAATCATGGAGCCCAGGTACAAAAAAGAATCTCTACGTGGTATCTCATGGGTTTCAATTTTGACAGTGGTTTTAACACTTTGTATATATCCACTGAAGTTGCAATCGATATATTCTGTCTTTGTATGACTTATTTTAAAGCCTCTAGATTCTAATACCCCCCGCCATCTCTCAAGTTTTGCATTTACACCATTTTTTTATTCATCCACCAATACTATATCATCTGCAAACAACATACACAATGGTACTTCTTCTTGGATATGCATAGTTAACTCATCCATAATTAATGCAAAGAGATAAGGGCTTAAGGTTGATCCCTAATGTAAATCTATAGTCACAGGGAATCAACCTGTTTCTCTACATGTGGTTCTCACATTTGTTATTGCTCCTTCGTACATATCCTTAAAAATTTCAATGTAACCTCTGAGGACATTCTTTTTCTTTAAGACGCACCAAATTAAATTTCTCGGTACCCTATTATAGGCTTTTTCCAAATCGATAAAGACCATATGTAGGTTTTTCCTCTTTGCTCAGTATTTTTCCATTAATTGCCTAAGTAAAAAGATAGCTTCCATAGTTGATCTCCTTGGCATAAAACCAAATTGATTTTCAGAAATCTTGGTTTTTTCTCTCAGTCTTTGCTCCATTATTCTCTCCCATAACTTCATAGTATGACTCATAAATTTAATCCCTCGATAGTTGCTATAATTTTATATATCTCATTTATTCTTATATATAGGTACTACAATGCTTTTTCTCCATTTATCCGGCATTTTCTTTGTTACAAGTATCTTATTGAATAGTCTACATAACCAATTTAACCCAACCTCTCTTAAGCATTTTCATACCTCTATTGGAATACCATCTGGGCCTGTTGCCTTTCCTATCTTCATTCGTTTCAATGCTTTCTTCACTTCCACCCCTCTAATTCTACAGAGAAAAGTATGCTCTTGTGATGAAGTATCCTCCTTAACTCTTGTATCGCTCAAATATTCTTCATTTAGAAGTTTGTTAAAATATTCCTTCCACCTTTCTTTAATATCGTTGTCCTTCACCAAAATATTTTCCTCATTGTCCTTGATACATTAGACATGATCTAAGCCCCTACTTTTCTTTTCTCTTATTTTTGCAAGCTTAAAAATATCCTTTTCTCCTTCTCTTGTTCCCAACCTATTATAAAGGTCATCGTATGCTTTGAACTTTGCACTATTTATTCCTTTCTTAGCTTCTTTTTTTGCCTTCTTATACAGCTTAAAAATTTTCATACTCTTAGTCTCCTGCCAAACTTTGTAACAATATTTTTTCTATCGAATAACTTTCTAAACCTCTATACTCCACCACGTTTCTTTATTAATATGTCTCTTCCCTTTTAATTCTTCAAGTACCTCCTTTACAACATTCCTAATGCAATTAGCCATTTGATTCCATATTATTGTAGTTTTTCCTTCAATATTCCATTTTCCCTTCTTAATCATTTTGTCCTTAAATATAGTTGCTCTTTCCCCCTTTAAATCTCTCCACCTTGTTTTAGGGTCCATTTTGTTTACTACCGCTCTTTTTCTACTTCTAATGCAAATATCTAAAACTCCAAGCCTATGTTGCGTAGTCAAACTCTCTCCTGGGATAACCTTACAATCTTTACAAGCCAATCGGTCCTGTTTTTTAACTAGAAAAAAGTCTATCTGACTCCTATTACTCCAACTTTTATATATAATTAAATGCTCATCTCTCTTTTTAAAGTAAGTATTTGCTATTACAAGATCAAATGCCACTGCAAAGTCCAATATAGTGTTTCCGAATTCATTCTTTTTTCCAAATCCATGCCCTCGATGCACTCTGTTATATCCTCTATTATCTCTTCTTATATGCCCGTTTAAATCCCCTCCAAGGAAAATCTTATCACTATTTGGGATTTTTTGCATTAAATCATCCATTTCCTCCTAAAATTGTCTTTTCACACTTTCCTCTAGTCCTACTTGGGGAGCATGTGTACTGATGATATAAATTATACCTTCCTCTAGTACTAGTTTAATTGTTATAATTCTATTATCAAACCTCTTTACCCCCATAGTTTTCTTTTTCAAATTCTTATCTACAACTATACCCACTCCATTTCTTGTATTACTCTTTTCTGCATAGAAAAGCTTATACTCATCTGTAAGCTCCTTAGCTTTATTTCCTTTCTACCTTGTCTCCTGTATACAAGCTACACTAATTCTTCTTCTTTTCATTACCTCAACCAACTCCATGCTCTTGCCTGTCAAGGTTCCTATATTCCAAGTAGCAAGTCTAATTTTTCTATTCCTCTTCTTCTTCTCATGGACTAACTTCTTTAACCGCACTAGTCCAAAGTCATGCGGTAGCCCTTGCACACTTTTCACTGCAGCCGGGCGACGCTGCAATGCGTCGCTTAAAGCGGGGAACGCCCTAGCCTTATTGTGAAATATCATTTTCTCAGAATTCATGTTTAGGTTGTAACAAAGTTTTACGATGGCTGTCACCTACCTAACACAATCCTCCTCGTTTACCCGGGCTTGAGTCCGGTAGCAAAAACTGGCAGAGTTCATAAGCAATGAACATCATTAAAAAAAAAATCAGTGGTTATTAATTAATGGTGCCAACATTTATACTTCTAAGTCTAAGTCTAAGTCAATTCCAAATTTCTCTCCTTACAAATTATCAAGTAGCAGTAGAAAGGGGTTTTTTAAATATAAATATTGACAACAGGGGCCAATTTGTAAATCACATAAACTAAGTTTCATTAAACCAAGTTGACAGAGCTCAAAAAGGCCTTCCCAGGACATGACTCACGCCCCGGCCTTTTGAGGAAATCAAATAGTGGGACCCAATGGTTTAAATCACATGGGTCCACCACCCGAGTGGTCGTCCATTAGTCCTCCACTAGATGTGGGGGCCTGATCACAAATCAGGTGGCCCACCTGGTTCGCATAGCCTGGATGATCAAAATGATTTTTTTATCAATCTCCATAGGAGAAACCCACTTTCTATTTCATCTTCCTTGCCAAAATTCCAATCCTCAATATAGAAACAAGCCTTAAGTGATGTAGTAATCAAAGAGAATCCATTTGATTAGATTCCAAGTTAACAGTTAGATTTTTCTACCATTTCATGTTTACTGAGTAGTCGACAGAATGCACAATAAATCAGGTGTGCTTCTTATATTAGGATGTAGGTCCCTGTTGATCCAAATTACAAAGGGATTCCACCATTAGGGTTGCCCAACATTGACCCTTTAGAACTTTGGCCCTGATTCCTGATCGGATTGCCCACTGGGACCCACAATTGTTGGGTGTTGTTCTGAAGAAGGAACCTCTCATTCCAACTGAGAATTCCAATTGAATTCTCTGTTATCCTTTGATCAGTTTGGTAATCAAACAATCCCCAATGATGAAGATTACTAAGAGGAAGAATCAAATTATCAAAAAATCAAGGGACAGAATTTAAATTTGTGTCTTTGTCTCCACAACAAACATGTCGACAGTATCTTCTGGTACTGTAGCATGCCTTCGTGTAAAATAATTCTCAACTGAACAAACAGTCATTCATCATCACACCACAGTAAGTCGATGAGAAGTTCCACTCACCTAGAATTGACAATCGGTGCCCGTGCTGTGAGAGGTCGTGAACTGAACATCCACTTCTTCTTAGTGAGTCTCTATTCCACAATGAAAAGTACAGCCTTTGTTAGATCTTCCCCCACCCCCCCGCCCCGTTCCTCTTTTTTTTAATTTGGAGAAGGTGAGCAATACAAGAGAGAGACCTCTCTTTTATAATAGATGTAGACTCCATATGAGGAGTCACATGGAAGTCCTTTGAAATTCCCCTCATGAATAATTACTCTTGGGTACTCCAAGAGTCTTGCCTATTGGTATTCAGAGTTACTCTTGGGTACTCCAAGAGTCTCACCTATTAATATTTAGAGTTACTTTTGGGTATTGGGCCCTAAGTAACACTTAGTTGAACCCGATAAAACTTGGCCCATCGTCCTAATCCAACCTCAAACTGGGCTGGCCAAAAGTAGCCCCATCTAAGATATGTTGGCCTGCAAGGCTAAGTGAGGGTTGTTACAACCATCCATTTTGTTCTATAACTAAACCTAGATTTTGAATGTTATCACAGTAGTGTGCTGGTTATATTTAATTTTGACTGATTGTCTCTACACACTTCATATATTCTGCCTTTGATTGTCAATTCTCAACCCATTTGACTTTAAACTTTTGTTCAAAGTTCTAGCTTATCATCTACTTGCTCTATTGTCTGTTATTAATGAGGGATGTGTTATCTATGATCAAAATGAGCCACAAAACTTCATCTTGTCAGCCATTATGTTGTTCATGATTGACATGTACAAATATGGGCTCAACATGGACCTTTGTTGTATTCTCACTTAAATTGGGTGCTCAAACATCAACCTGCACACAGTTCTCACACTTGTAACCACCCCATTATACATGTCTCATGTAAATCATTTGTTTTGGAATCATATCTTATGTAATTTAAATATATCTATTTCGCATGTCATTTATTCTTGTTTTTCTTTTTATTTTTTGATGTATGCCCAGTTAATTAGTTTGAAACATAGTTGCGTAATTTGCAATTTGATCGATTTTCAGTTGAGTTCACTTTATGCCAACACTTACTGTGATTTGAAAATTCGATGGGAGTAGTTCACTTAATTCGCTTAATTCAAAGTTTGAGCTTGACGAATTTGATGTACAAACACTAGAAAAAATTGGGTGAATTTATGTATTTAACATTAATCAATCTGATAAAGCTCAGGTCTGTGTAAAATTTGGCCCACCATCAAGTCACTCGGGAACACTATTTTTTAATGGTTTGGATTTTATAGGCGGGACCCAATTATGGATGAATAGAGATGACATCTACTCTATAATGTAATGAAGTGGAAGATAAGATATTTGGCTCGCAGGAGACTTTAAGGGTTCACACAGTTGTACCAGGAGTAGGGAGGAAAGGAGATTGGAAAATGAAAGATTGGAGGAAGGAACATTGAGAGATAAGTCTCAATCAAAATTCATGAGGCTCTAAACTAGGGCCTGTCTATTAAAATGTAAATGGGTCAAAATATAAATACTTACTCATATTTTGCTTGAAAGTTGTCACTTTGACAAGAGATGGTTTCATTAGTAGATTGACAGGTACACAGAAAGTGCCATGTTTTATTATATTCACATGTTTATTAGCGATTAATCTTATAATGGTCTCAACTCTTTTTAAAATGAAATTTAGCTAAATCCTATAGGAAAGGAAGACACTCGTATTTGTTGGTTTATTTCTAATAAGTGGCACACACTAACACGCACCGTGAGTCTCACGAATTTTAGTGAATCTGATTGAGACAAGATGGACTTCACTTCTATAAAAGGGTGAGATGGAGGGGAAGATGTACTGTTGCACTAAAATTCTGATGGAAAGAGACTTGATAGGCATGCTTTCCGATTTCCAGGCAGATCACTTTCCAACTTCCTCTTTTCTTCTTTTCGACAGTCTTCTCTACTGCTACATGTTCCTTCTACTACTGTCTTTTTTCATCATGAACAAACTTTTCCATACTACAGCCTCTTGAAAACTAGGAACCTGCCAGACTGAATCTTAAATTGTTCAATTCGAAAATAGGACAAGGTTTGATAGTATATAGAGAAAATTAGATAACAATGTTTAGAACTCTATTGTATGTGTTTTCCAAATTAACATAGCATATGTAAAATTTTCATGTTTGCTCTAAACATTTCCTTGAGTTGTCTCAATAGGAAAATAACTTACATAGCAGACCTGCATAAATCTAAACCCTCTCTTGAAACATCTGGTCATTTCTTACACATTTCTCAATTACTCTCTCAGGGTCTCATCGAATGGCTCATATGTTTGATAGCCTTGTAGTATACAGTGGTTCTTAATATCTTATTTCTTCTTATTGAAAGGGACTGCAATACTTTTTCTCCATTTATGAAGTATCCTTTCTGTGATAAAGATTAGTTGAACAATTTGGTTAACCAATCAATACCAAATTTTCCCATTTCCTGATGAGTTTTACACATTCATGGGGATACCATTTTGCACTATAGTGCGATTTTTCATCCTAGCTAGTGCAGTCTTTACTACCATTCTATGTACTTCATTGATCACGCCTTGAGTAGGCTCTAGTTCATAATTACTTCACTTTCATTTTTTGTATATAATGGGTAATTTAAATAGGTTACCCATCTATTTATAACTTCTGTTTTGCCAAAGCTGACTTACGTGATCATTTTAAGATTTTTATAGTTTTCTGCTCTCTTATCTTGACAAGCTTATATTCCCCCTTTTCTTTCATTTCCTTGGTTCCTGGATGCACATACAAGCTGTCATGGGCATTATACTTTGCTATAATTACCGAACTTTGATGTGTCTCCTTTGTTTTCCAGCATTAGATGAGTCGCACCGTGGATTCCAACATTAGAAAGGATCCACTGTTGGTCTGTTACCTCTCTCTCTCTCTCTCGTCACAAAAGCCAGATGAATTTCTATGATGAGTTCCTGCTTTTTCTTTGAGAGATTCTTCCAGAAATGTTTCTCAGTTTTGATGTGGGATTTAGGTTTTGGTGATATTTTCCCAATGAAGTTCAACACTTTTTATCTTCTTTTGGACGTAAGTATTTGTGGTAGTTATATTAATGGCGGTCTAATATGACATGATAAAATCAAAGCTCCATAGATTCTGATGTTGATTGGACCTGTAGATCCAAATTAGATATTGAATTCACATCCATTTGGATCTTAAATGGATTGAGATGTGGGTCACCATAGATCTGTTCTGAGTGTCTCCCTATGCACAATGTATGATTATAGGGTACATGCTGCAAACTGGGAGTTACATCTAGCAAATGTTGGATCCCACCGATTGTGGACATATAATCATGAGCAAGTATTTGAGATTATCATACTTCTGATGGTTGTTCTATATAGTACAGTAAATCAATGATACATGGGATAATGGCTCCCAAGCATGATGCAATTACAATTCTATCTTGAAATCTGATACAGATGTGTGTTATTTGAGCAGCCTTGCTTCTTCCAATTACTTTAGTGGACCATTGCCTTGGACTTTTGGCAAACTGACAAGCTTGCAGATGTTGTACGTAAATTCTCTTATTGCAATTTTCTTTCAATTTAGAAATTGTTTTTGGGCCTCCCACTTCCAACCCTACTCAATAGATTTTATCGATTAATGCTTTTCAATCTTTGAGTTCTTGTTTGTGGGTTGGATCTTTAAGGACATTTGCTCTTAGAATGGTTGCATAGCTGGGAACCATTTGTAGACAGTCTTACCCTTTACTGCTTGAGACATGCAAATCTTTACCAATGCTTTGGAGGTCTAACAGTTGCTATCTTTTGTAGTTTGATTGATGCTAACCCAATCTCTGGGAAGATTCCTGATTTCATTGGGAACTGGACACAAATTACAAGATTGTAAGAACTGCTACATTTGCATTGCATGCAATGGGAGTATGGCTACTATATGAAAACATTGATATGACTGCAAATTCTTGTGCAGAGATATGCAAGGAACGTCTATGGAGGGACCAATAACTTCTACCATCTCTAGCTTGAAAAATTTAACTCAACTGTGAGAGCACCTTCCATTTTCTTCTCAATTTGTTTAAATCAATTTAATTTCACATCCTAAAGTTTCTAACTGTAATAGCAGAATTACAGGAACTAAATTCATTTGTAATTTTAATTTCAGGAGGATATCTGACTTAACTGTACCTAGTGTTGGCTTTCCTCCATTGGCCACTATGAAAGACATGCAAAGATTGTGAGTTGAATGGATATACAGTTGCACAAGGTTTTGGTAAATGCCATTATGCAAATCAATCTCTCTCTTTTTTGGTTTGCTTATCAAAACGTGGTTTGGTCCTATCTTGCAGAGTACTTAGGAATTGCTTGATATCTGCAGAAATCCCAGAATTTATTGGGAACAACATGAAGAATCTAATGTCCTTGTAAGTTACTTTGGACAGATCTTTACAAGGATACAATTCGTAATTATCTTTTCATCAAATGCTGACTATATCTATTGCTAGCAAACAGTTTCATTTGCTTGAGATCATCATTTCTCATGGTTCTTGCCTTGCCTCCCACAAAAATTAGTTTTGTTTCATATTCTATTAGTCTTTGATAGTAAGCCCAGGGATTGGTCTGTAATTTTCATAAGGATTCTTTGTATGAAATAACATTAACAAAGAACTCTTCATAATTTTGAAATAATTTAGAATTTCAGGGATCTTTCTGAAATTTTCAGAAAGTATTATCTGGTTCAAACAGAACCTCAGTTAAAGAAGCTTGGACTGTTTTGGGACACTTGGATGTGGAAGCCAATGGTCCAATCCTCCCAAGTCCACCACCCTAGTGGTCACCCACTAGTCTCCTACCAGATGTGGGGGACTGATCATAGATCAGGTGGACCACTTGAGCCCACAACTCATAGACATCCAAGGATATTTTTGATGACACAACTGGAAATTTCTAAGTTCTGATTCTTCCTTTATGCTATTCCACCTTTCTTTATATTGGAAAACAATCTTTAAGAAGCATATTAATCATGGTATCCATTTAACCAATTACTTACATAGAAGATTTGGGTTTTCATCATCAAATACCCATATCAAAAGGTTCGATAGTTCAGTATTTACAACAGATCAGATCTGATGTTGAATAGTGGACCCCAATTGTCCAAATCAAAGAGAGACTTCATCTTTGGGGTCACCTTCTGTAATAACCGAACCTACTTTTGTAGGCCAACCCTTTTCCAGGTGGGCCATGATAGTCCAAACTATGTTTGGAGCCTAACAAGGAGTCTCCTAATTTGATCGGAATGTTTTAAGACTTTTGGCAAGTCCATTGTAGGAGTCCCAATAGAATTCCTCTCTCAGAATAGTAGTTTCCAAACTGGACTTCCCTTCAAACACAGTATATATATAGATGTAAAGTCCCTAATCCAGAGATCAACGAAAATAAAATTTCTGAGAGAGAAGAAAACTGACTTGGCTGTGAAATCGTTAGGAGGAGAAGAAGATCAATAGAGGAAGATCGCCATCGGATGCCTGACGAGAGACTGATCACTGCCCGATCAACACGCGTCTACACCAGGTGAGTAGAATCTAACTTGATTATCTAAATAAGAGTAGGAGATTAGATCTATTTGATTCTCCGATTAAACAGTAGCGACTATGTATTGTACTGCTACAGCGATTATCGGCCAGATTTGATTTAGAGCCCACATCGATCATCCAAAATAATAATCAAACCGCTGATATGCATGATGACGCCTAATCGACATCCTTTAATCTTATATGGGTTAGAAATCAACTTACCTGGAACCTTGATGACAAGATGAAGCCTTTCGGTAGTTGTCGACTTGGCACAAATCGGAACACAGTGTTGAAAAAGCCCATTCTGTAGATGGAAACTTGCTGTGATAATATCTTCTGATTAGCACACCCCTGAGCTTTCGATTTAGGGTGGGAAGAGGGCTGGTTACTCTGGAATATCAGATCTGAACTGAGAGTTGGGATTTCAGACTATCGGAGATGGGTTTGGGTCGTCTGTGGTAGTGGGTCCACTGGGGTTCCCCGATCAAGGATCAGGTCCATACATCTTGGAGTGTACCCTTGGGCGACCATTATGGTGAAGGTTCCATGTGCATCGGACCGTTGGGCCCCACTCTGCGATTTCCTCCAGCTGAGCTTAGCGATGTCTCTTACTGACGAACGAAACATGCAACAGAGAGAAACAGATGGGGTGGGTGACGACTTGGGGGAGATATTTATAAACCTTTTTGCAATTATGACTTAGCCCCTGCTATTTGAATTTATATCCTAAGAACCCTACTAAGGTTTTATGATAAAAATTACAGCATGATAATTAGGAATCCAACGTTATCTAACTACTGAACTAGTAAGGGATTAATTATCTGAACGTTATATGGGCTTTCCGTATCAATTAATTATTTCTTACGCCTTGATAAAATTATAATGAATAATTAGCCCATTCCAATAAGATATTTCCAATTGAAATTATTATTTATATTTGAATTAGTTGTGGAAAATTTTATGATGAACACTTATTTCCGTAGTAAGACATGGGCAATGCCACAGCCTGGTACCAACTTCGACTCGGAGTGGGGCGAGGATTAACCAGTGTTATGTGGTACTGGCCAAAGAAAAGAATAAAACAATGAAGCCAATTATGGTGGAGATGAATCTATACTAAAATTATTGGAATGAATTTATCATTGATGATTGAAATAAGCGTGATACCATCTGCTGGCACTGAGTATAGAACTTCCCTCGTGGATGTTGGTCGAGGGGAAAAGGTTCAGCAATCATGGTGGCATGATAAGCCATGTTGTTGACAGAAATGTAGATACTCCAGTTGGGAGTATTGGAACAGGTTCAACATTCATGGTGGATGACAAACCATGTTGTTGACAGAAATGTAGATACACCGTATGGGGTATCGGAACTATTTGATGCCACGGTGGGAAATCACTCAAGAAAGAAATTGATTAGAATGTTACTGAAATCATATCATTGAATATATATATATGTTCCCCGAATGATTGAAATATGCTTTATCTTATTGTTCTTATTCTACTCACCAGTTTTACTGATTAGTGGTTCGCCCCACTTCAGGTAATGCAGTTGTGGAGGTTACGGGAAGTGACGGGGATCAGCCGATGGATTTTGGCATGCGTAGCTGATCCAGAGCGCGGAGAAAACAAAAGAATAGATTTATAGCTGGGATTAGCCCAAGACTTAGACATTATTATTATCTTTCTTTTTCTTAATTAGAAATTGTCTTATTTAGTAGTGTTATCAAGACATATAATATTTACATATTAATTGCAATATAAGGAAATTGATTGTTTATGTCCTTGATGCTCATGAGAATTTGATTTATGTGGTGTTATTATTAAAATTTGAGTGCGGCTTAAGAATCTGAAGAGCTCCAGATTCTTGGGTCGTTACAAAGTGGTATCAGAGCAAGGTCTTGGGCAAACTCTAAAAATACTTAGAAACCATTAGGCAACGCGGTGAGGTCGTGGATTAGGTGTAGAGGTAAGACATTCATTTACTATGTACTGACTGCTGTACTCCTATTGCAGGAGAAAGAACATGACTTCCCAAGGGAACCCCATCCGTAATTCCAATGGAACTGAAAGTGGTACCTCGAATTTGAATGAGGGACAGACTCAAGTGCCCGAATATGTGAAAACCATGTTTGATACTTTCATGAGAGCATATAATCAGGTGCAAGAACAGATACAGACTTTGACACAGCGACCAAATGACAATGATCGACCACAAGGCGGGGTCAATGCTGGGGGAGGCAGAGACAGAGAGCGAGACTCGTTATACAAAAGGTTCAATGAGTTTCGTCCTCGATACTTTGATGACACCATAAATCCATGGGAGGCGAACAAATGGATAGAAAACATGGAGGCAATCTTTGAAGTGATGGGCTGCACGGATCACCAGAAAGCCCTGCTGGCAGCATTTAAACTGGAATGAGGTGCAAAAGAGTGGTGGAAATCTGCAAAGAAAACCTATCCAGGTCCGGAGGGCGAGATTACTTGGGCTTTCTTTAAAAAGGAATTCATTATGAAGTTTATACCGGAGCATATTAAGGAAAGGAAGAGAAGAGAATTCTAGAATCTAGTGCAAGGAGACATGTCGGTGACAAAGTATAATAATAAATTTACTGAGCTGTCTCATTTTGCAGAGTGCTTGATAGCAACAGAGGAGATGAAACGTAATAAGTTCATAGAAGGGTTGCGTCCGGATATTAAAAAGGATGTACGGCTAGGACAGCCAGTAACTTATGCGGATGCTTTAAAAAGGGCATATTTATCAGAAGAAGCTACTGAGGAAATCAATGGGGTGACTCCACAAACAACGACAGAAAATGGAAAGAGAAAACGAGAAAACCATCCATCCCGGAAGAAGCAAAAGGTGGATTCTCAGGTTGAATGCAGTCG
Source organism: Sextonia rubra (assembly GCA_037013555.1). NCBI lineage: Eukaryota > Viridiplantae > Streptophyta > Magnoliopsida > Laurales > Lauraceae > Sextonia > Sextonia rubra. The sequence continues at coordinate 19,582,791 of JASUAD010000011.1, forward strand.
CTGCGGCAAGAACCATGAACTGGCGCAGTGCCCATGGCAGCGTGGTGCGTGTTTTACATGTGGCCAGGTGGGCTATAGGCGTAAGGACTGTCCAAAATGGCAAAAGAAAAATCAGACACAGCGACAGGGACAGCAATCGCAGCAGGACTAACAGAATCTCTCACAGTCACGCCAAAACCACCAAAATTACCCTCCTCGGAATCAAGAAAACCCACAGCAGAGTAATCAACAGAATCAGCCACCACAGAGAAACCAACAGAACGGTCAGTACCAGCAGAGGGGATATCCACAGAATCCGCCACAGGGGCAGAATTATAACCAGGGAAGGAACAATCAAGGCGGAAATCAGCAGAGACAGCAACCCAATGCTAGGGCTTATGCAATCACACAGAGGAGGCAGACATGGCAAACAATGTAGTTGAGGGTACGCTTTTTATCTTTAGCACTAAAGCCATTACACTATTTGATTCTGGTTCCACGCATAGCTTTATTTCACATGCGTTTGCCCCGAAACTAAACATGCAACCCTCTAAACTTTCCCAAGCTTTAATTGTATCAACCCCCACTGGAGGACAAGTGAACACTAGAACAATATTCTATGATTGCCCCCTGAATCATGATAAAGTTGTCATGCCCGCAAATCTAATTGTATTACTAATGCATGATTTTGACATTATTTTGGGAATGGACTGGTTAGCAAAGTATATGGCTGTGTTAGATTGTTTCAATAAGATAGTTCGCTTCAAATCAAAAGGATATAAGGAAGTACAGATAGTGGGAACCAGGAGACCCATGGAGTCTAGGGTAATATCGGCAATTAAAGCCAGCCAATTACTGAGAAATGGGTGTAGGGGATACCTTGCATTCGTCACTGAGGAGAAATGAAAGCCTGAGTTGGAGGATATACCGGTAGTGAGAGAATTTCCCGATGTCTTCCAAGATGACTTACCCGGTTTACCGCCGGTACGGGAGATCGATTTCACTATTGAATTGATGCCAGGAACAGCTCCAATCTCTAAGGCACCCTACCACATGGCGCCTGCTTAACTAAGAGAACTGAAAGAACAGCTGCAGGAATTGATGGAAAAAGGATTCATTAGACCTAGCGTCTCACTGTGGGGAGCATCTGTATTATTCGTTAAAAAGAAAGATGGAACCTTGCGCATGTGCATTGATTACCGGCAATTAAACCAGGTCACTATTAAGAATAAGTATCCTCTGCTACGGATAGATGAATTATTTGACCAACTCCAAGGTGCAAGATGCTTCTCAAAGATTGATTTACGGTCTGGATACCATCAGCTAAGGGTGAGAAATGAAGATATTCCAAATACAGCTTTTCGGACACAGTACGGACATTACGAGTTCCTAGTAATGCCGTTCGGGCTAACTAATGCACCAGCGGTGTTCATGGCACTCATGAATCAAATTTTCAAGCCATATTTGGATCAGTTCGTAGTGGTATTCATTGATGACATCCTAATTTATTCAAAAACAGAAGCGGAACATGGGAATCACTTGCGCACTACACTACAATTGCTAAGAGATAATCAGTTGTATGCAAAGTTGAGTAATAATCAGTTGTATGCAAAGTTGAGTAAATGCGACTTTTGGTTAGCATAGGTGAATTTCTTAGGCCACATCATTTCAGGCGAAGGCTTGTCGGTGGATCCTGCAAAAATCGAAGCTATCACTAATTGGAAACGACCAACCACGGTGGCAGAAATCCGAAGTTTCTTAGGACTCGCAGGATATTACAGACGGTTTGTGAAAGGTTTTTCTTCTCTTGCGGGACCTTTGACTCGGCTCACTAGGAAGAATGTCTAGTACAACTGGGATGATAAATGTGAGTCTAGTTTTCAGACATTAAAGGACAAGCTAACCTCAGCACCAATCCTAGCCCTACCATCTGGCAGTGGTGGTTTTGTGATATTTTGCGATGCGTCTCTTCATGGACTGGGATTTGTACTCATGCAGAATGGTAAAGTGATTGCTTATGCTTCTAGACAACTGAAGGCTCATGAACAAAATTATGCGACACATGATTTAGAATTAGCTGTAGTTGTCTTTGCTCTCAAGATTTGGCGACACTATCTTTATGGAGAAGAATTCCAAGTATATACAGGTCATAAGAGTCTGAAATATGTTTTCTCTCAGAAAGACTTGAACTTGAGACAGAGGCGATGGTTGGAGTTTCTAAAAGATTATGATTTCTCTATTTCCTACCACCCTGGTAAAGCAAACGTAGTAGCCGATGCTTTGAGTTGGAAATCAATTCAATTAGCCTGTTTGACAGCAGAATGGAGATTATTAGAAGAGATCAAGGATCTAGAAGTAACTCTTTGGCCCATAAGTGATAAGATTCTATTGGGAAATTTCAAGGTTCAGCCAGAACTTATACAGCGAATCAAGGATCACCAGAGGGATGATGCGGCACTTTTGGAAATTTTCAACAAGATGGATAACAAGCCAGGATTTTCACTCGCCAATGGTACCTTATATTTCCGAGATCGGCTATGTGTTCCTAATATTCGAGAGATCAAGGATGAGATATTACGAGAAGCACACCATACTCGATATACCATTCACCCGGGGAATACCAAGATGTACCAAAACCTCAGGAAACGATTTTGGTGGATTGGGATGAAAAATGACATTTCTGAATTTGTAGGAAGGTGTCTCACATGTCAACAAATAAAGGCAGATCATCAGAAGCTAGGAGGATTGCTACAACCACTTCCTATTCCCGAATGGAAATGGGAACATATCACTATGGATTTTGTGTCGGGATTTCAACGAACCTTTCGGAACAACGAAGTTATTTGGGTTATTGTGGATCGTTTGACTAAATCTGCACATTTTATTCCTCTCAAGAATAAGACTTCGATGAAGGAATTAGCTCAAAAATATGTCAAGGAAATTGTTCGGTTACATGGCATTCCGGTTTCCATTGTTTCGGACAGGGATTCCAGGTTTGTGTCTAATTTTTGGAGGAAACTACAGATGGCGATGGGAACACAATTGCGCTTTAGTACGGCATACCATCCCCAAACTGACCGCCAGACTGAGAGGACTAACCAAACTCTTGAAGATATGTTGCGAGCATGTGCCTTGGACTTCAAAGACAGTTGGGATGAGCAATTACCACTTGTGGAGTTTGCCTATAATAATAGTTGTCATTCAAGCATTCAAATGGCACCTTTTGAGGCGTTGTATGGACGAAATTGTCGAACTCCTATTTGCTAGGAGGAGGTTGGTGACCGAAGAATACTTGGACCAGATTGGGTACAGACTTCGACGGACAATATTAAGAAAATCCGTGATAGGCTAAAGACTGCTCAAAGTAGACAGAAAAGTTATGCTGACCATCGCAGGAGAGAATTGGAATTTGCCGTAGGAGACCATGTTTTTCTCAAAGTATCCCCGACCATGGGAGTAATGTCATTTGGGAAAAAGGGTAAGTTAAGTCCGCGTTATATTAGACCTTTCGAAGTAAGGGGACGAGTCAGTGATGGGAATGCTTATGAGCTCGCACTATCACCTCAATTGTCAGGTGTCCACAATGTCTTTCATGTGTCTATGCTAAAGAAATACAACTCAGATCCCTCGCATGTTATTGACTTCGAGCCTCTCCAGTTGCAACAAGATTTGTCCTATGAAGAGAAGCCGGTGGCTATTCTAGAGACAAAGGAAAGAGCCCTGCGGAACAAGACTATTCGATTAGTTAAGATCCTATGGCAACATCATAATCAACTTGAAGCCACCTGGGAGTCAGAGGAGGAAGTTCGTGACAAATATCCGCAACTTTTTCCATCAGGTATGATTTAAATTTGGAGGACCAAATTTCCTAAAGGAGGGGAGTATGTAATAACCGAACCTACTTTTGTAGGCCAACCCTTTTCCAGGTGGGCCATGATAGTCCAAACTATGTTTGGAGCCTGACAAGGAGTCTCCTAATTTGATCGGAATGTTTTAAGACTTTTGGCAAGTCCATTGTAGGAGTCCCAATAGAATTCCTCTCTCAGAATAGTAGTTTCCAAACTGGACTTCCCTTCAAACACAGTATATATATAGATGTAAAGTCCCTAATCCAGAGATCAACGAAAATAAAATTTCTGAGAGAGAAGAAAACTGACTTGGCTGTGAAATCGTTAGGAGGAGAAGAAGATCAATAGAGGAAGATCGCCATCGGATGCCTGACGAGAGACTGATCACTGCCCGATCAATACGCGTCTACACCAGGTGAGTAGAATCTAACTTGATTATCTAAATAAGAGTAGGAGATTAGACCTATTTGATTCTCCAATTAAACAGTAGCGACTATGTATTGCACTGCTACAGCGATTATCGGCCAGATTTGATTTAGAGCCCACATCGATCATCCAAAATAATAATCAAACCGCTGATATGCATGATGACGCCTAATCGACATCCTTTAATCTTATATGGGTTAGAAATCAACTTACCTGGAACCTTGATGACAAGATGAAGCCTTTCGGTAGTTGTCGACTTGGCACAAATCGGAACACAGTGTCGAAAAAGCCCATTCTGTAGATGGAAACTTGCTGTGATAATATCTTCTGATTAGCACACCCCTGAGCTTTCGATTTAGGGTGGGAAGAGGGCTGGTTACTCTGGAATATCAGATCTGAACTGAGAGTTGGGATTTCAGACTATCGGAGATGGGTTTGGGTCGTCTGTGGTAGTGGGTCCACCGGGGTTCCCCGATCAAGGATCAGGTCCATACATCTTGGAGTGGACCCTTGGGCGACCATTATGGTGAAGGTTCCATGTGCATCGGACCGTTGGGCCCCACTCTGCGATTTCCTCCAGCTGAGCTTAGCGATGTCTCTTACTGACGAACGAAACATGCAACAGAGAGAAACAGATGGGGTGGGTGACGACTTGGGGGAGATATTTATAAACCTTTTTGCAATTATGACTTAGCCCCTGCTATTTGAATTTATATCCTAAGAACCCTACTAAGGTTTTATGATAAAAATTACAGCATGATAATTAGGAATCCAACATTATCTAACTACTGAACTAGTAAGGGATTAATTATCTGAACGTTATATGGGCTTTCCGTATCAATTAATTATTTCTTACGCCTTGATAAAATTATAATGAATAATTAGCCCATTCCAATAAGATATTTCCAATTGAAATTATTATTTATATTTGAATTAGTTGTGGAAAATTTTATGATGAACACTTATTTCCGTAGTAAGACATGGGCAATGCCACAGCCTGGTACCAACTCCGACTCGGAGTGGGGCGAGGATTAACCAGTGTTATGTGGTACTGGCCAAAGAAAAGAATAAAACAATGAAGCCAATTATGGTGGAGATGAATCTATACTAAAATTATTGGAATGAATTTATCATTGATGATTGAAATAAGCGTGATACCATCTGCTGGCACTGAGTATAGAACTTCCCTCGTGGATGTTGGTCGAGGGGAAAAGGTTCAGCAATCATGGTGGCATGATAAGCCATGTTGTTGACAGAAATGTAGATACTCCAGTTGGGAGTATTGGAACAGGTTCAACATTCATGGTGGATGACAAACCATGTTGTTGACAGAAATGTAGATACACCGTATGGGGTATCGGAACTATTTGATGCCACGGTGGGAAATCACTCAAGAAAGAAATTGATTAGAATGTTACTGAAATCATATCATTGAATATATATATATGTTCCCCGAATGATTGAAATATGCTTTATCTTATTGTTCTTATTCTACTCACCAGTTTTACTGATTAGTGGTTCGCCCCACTTTAGGTAATGCAGTTGTGGAGGTTACGGGAAGTGACGGGGATCAGCCGATGGATTTTGGCATGCGTAGCTGATCCAGAGCGCGGAGAAAACAAAAGAATAGATTTATAGCTGGGATTAGCCCAAGACTTAGACATTATTATTATCTTTCTTTTTCTTAATTAGAAATTGTCTTATTTAGTAGTGTTATCAAGACATATAATATTTACATATTAATTGCAATACAAGGAAATTGATTGTTTATGTCCTTGATGCTCATGAGAATTTGATTTATGTGGTGTTATTATTAAAATTTGAGTGCGGCTTAAGAATCTGAAGAGCTCCAGATTCTTGGGCCGTTACACCTTCTAGTCCCAAAGATGGATTTGCATCTTGTTCCCAAGAATAAAAATGTCAACAGGAATATATACTTATATATATTGGCTCAAACGCATATTTTTCCAATAGAGTAGTTCTTGAAAGACCAATTCTTGGATCAGCACTATATTTCATTGAGTATGTGGGAAGTTCTTCTCACCTTGAATATGTAATCATTGCTTGTGCTGTGAGAGATCTCAAGCCAAATATCCACTTAGCAAACTACCCTTTGTTGCGATTCTCTGCTTCTATTATCAAATGGCACAAATCATCATTAGAACGCTCTATCTCTACCTCTCTTAATCTATGGGAAAGTGTCCAAAGAAGAGAGGTGTCCTCTTTATATAGTAAGCTTGGATGTCCAGTGGAGGAGTTTCATTTGAATCTCTTCTTTGAAGAGTCACACGGGGAAGCTAGAAGGTCACACTTGTTGGTGTGCAACGAGGAGTCTTCTTAGGAAACTACACAGTCGCTACAAATGGGTCCGGGTCAAAGTTCTACCACCAAGAGACCTACTAAGACTTGGCCCAGCTGCCCAATCCAATCTTGAACTGGGCTGGCCGGATGTGGGTCCATCTATGCCAGGTTGGCCCAACAGGTCAGTTCAGGGTTATTACAAATTTGGTGGTACCCCATGCAATTGAATGGAATTTATTTTGAGTGGATTGGATTTTCATCAAGTGTGCCTTCCTTGGGAGTTTCACTCCTTTGACTGAGGATTTCTCTAAGTCAAAGCGTTGAAGAATTTGGAATCCAACAAGGGATAGTCCCCATCAGTTCTCTGCTGTGAACAGTTCAAATCTCTAGCTCATCTCATTGAGTATAGTCTTCCATGAATGCACTTGTGAAAAGAAACTTCATTGCATCATGAGATGGTGGACACATGGCACTTAGGAGTGGCCCAGCGGTCTCCCCATATTGAAGAGAGACTGATGGATCAGCCATATTAGAAAATTACACCTCATCAAATATAGTTGTCATAGTCATAGGAATGATTTTTAACCATTCATTGTGTCCATATTTACCATCCATATTTGTTTTCTTTGATTGGATGATTAATTATATGTGGTGAGACTGAATTTTCACTGAAAGCTAATCTAACATTCCCTGGTTTTTGTGATGGGGCCAATGGGCCACCCTCAAGTCTATATCACTATTGTTTCACTGTTGCACAGTGGTAGTCATTATACTCTTTTCATGCTAATCTTATTCAAAAAGTAAACAATGTTGTCTTCTTCCTCATCGAACTTTCACCGAATGACGTCTTCAAATACCGCAATTCAACAAATTGAATCACAAATTGTTTGGATCAAACTATTTGTGATTCGAAAGCCAAGTTGATGAATCAGCTAACTATGGGTACCATTCATGCATTTATCTTTTCTAGAAGGTTATCTTTTCTTGTCAATAACCAATCAAGAGATCACAGAAATTTCCCTGATTGAGTTATCTATAGCAGTTGCTTTTATTTTAGGTTGCATGATAGTCGATCAAGATTTCTTGATTGGGCAGTCATTGAGAGTGGCCAAAAAAGCTACTTACAGTAGCCTTCTCTATAAGAAGTGGGTATGTATGTTGGCAATATATCCAACTTTCTTTCCTAAGTGACAACTAAGATAATTCTCCACCTGGAGAGTGTTTGTGTGAAAGGGTGTAACAGCAACAGTGTTTGTTTTTTCTGGAGCCATTTGTGTTTAGTCTTCAGTATCTTCGCTACATTGTTATCACTGCATTGTTATTTTTATCTTTCTAAACCAAGAAAATTTATATCTCCAGTGTAAATACACTTTTCTTCAGAATCTCAACTCCTACCATCGCATCAAGAGCTGTTTTGCCACTCCAGCAGTATTTCTTCAAAAAAAATTTTTTCTGTTTTGAAACTGTTCCTTTCTAATGTAGCCATTTATGTTATTATCACTATATTATTATTCCATGACACTATGTAAAGAAATTATCTAATGCCTTGTTTGAATTCACTTTCTTGCAAATTCTGACCCTGTACAGAGACCTGAGCTTTAACAACTTGACAGGCAAAATCCCAGAGAACTTTGAGGCACTGAGTTCAATAACTTATATGTGAGTAAACTACTTATTTGGATCTCTTTCATTTGCATAGAAATTTATGATCTTAACAATGATGCTTTGAGTGGTTTTCCAATTATGAAATAGTTGATATTGGTTTCCGATGTAGGTATCTTACTAACAATATGCTAACTGGAAACATTCCTCAGTGGATCTTGAGCAGCTCAGGACGCTTGTATGTATTGCTTACTAAAAGCTTTGAGCTGTATATTTTCATTTTTTTTCTTGATCTCATTACCCACATATAAACGAATTTCTGATTGAACGTTGTTCTGTTGGATGCTTTCTAGAACTGCTTTTGTGGTTATTATTATAATGTTGACAAATGAATCATCGGAGTTTACACTCAATATTGCAGGGATATATCTAATAATAATTTTACAGGTCCCAGTCCACCCACCTATTGCCAGGAAGGGAATGTGTAAGAATACTTATTTGTAATTTGCTTTCTTATAGGTTGTCATTCTTCCCAAGTTATGAACTTCCATCTATTAATTACTTTCAGGAATATGGTTGCCAGTTATTCATCTACTTATGCTGAAATAAGCTCGTAAGATCCTGAAAACCTTCTATCGTGCTCGCACGCTCGTGCGCGCGCGCACACACACACACATAGAGAGAGAGAGAGAGAGAGAGAGAGAGAGGTGTTGCCAATTATTTATGCTTACTGAGTGAAACCAAATAATAATGCATTCTGCTTTCTTTTTGTAGAATTAATTCATGCTTCAGGAGGAATCTCCCCTGTTCCAAAAAACCGCAATGTAAGAAATTTATGGTTCTTCATATCTAAATTAGGGTGATTGCAAGGAAAGTATGATGCTCTGCCAGAGAATTCCCTCAAAATTTCTGTTTGTTCAAGCATGCCCAACAGTTCAGTTATATCCAAACCATTTAAGGATAGGAACTCCAACAGATTTTCCATGAGAAAAGAAATAAATATAGAAGAATCCCAACTGGTCAACAAATTGATGCTCTGGAGTAAAATACGACTTTGGATTCAACAGAAGGTCAAGCATTGGCTTGTTAGGATCTTCCAGTCTAGGAGACACCCTATACACTGGTTATTGCTGCGGGTCATTAATATCAGCAAGTTAAAACATTGAATTGCATCCCCCACCTGTGCAAAACTGAAAACTTGAGCAGATTTTTTGTATTCTTTGGCCAAGCCTCATGTTATTAATCTATAGTTCATTGTCCTTATGATCTCGATCACTGACTGAGTTCCATATATGTGCAGACTACTCCTTGTTCATAAATTGTGGTGGGCAGGAGGTTACTGTGGGCAACCAAGAATATGAAGAGGACTTATCAGAGCATGGACCGTCAACCTACTTCTTTACCGATAGATGGGCTTATAGTAGTACAGGGGACTACATGGACAGCCAACAGGCACATTACAGATTAACAAATGCATCTGTGCTGAAGATTGCAAATCCAGACTTGTACATGACAGCTCGAGTGGCCCCTGTGTCCCTCAAATACTATGGGTTCTGTTTACAGAATGGTAATTATACAGTGCAACTCCACTTTTCTGAAATAGTGTTCACAGATGACCAAACTTACAGCAGCAATGGGAGGCGCCTATTTGATGTATCAATCCAGGTAATTTGTTAATTTCACATCTTGATCATTCGTATCCATCTATTAGCTCCTTTAGCTACAAGATTCACCGTTCATTTGTTTCTCGAAAGTAGCTCTTGCTAATTTAGAGAGAAATTTCTGTTGGTTTATTTGTAATAAAAACCAATTAAAAAGAGGAGAAATACTGTAGGTAGACAATCAAATAGACCCTTATTTCCTAACCTATATTCTAGTGATTGTTCAGGTTTTATCATTCCACATTTCCTAGTCTTGTATTGGGGCAGAAAATGGAAATTACAGAGACCTCAATTTGGAAAATGGAAAACTACAATTCTGTGCAAATCCTTTTTATTTAGAGGTCGTTTGTTTGCAGTCATTTACATATGAAATGATTCGTAGGCAAAAGGGTTATGCATCATTATGAACACTCATGCATCAATATGTGGTGTGAATGTTGTGTGAAAATGGAGTGTAAATAAAGCCTTTTACACATGATAATAGGTGCGAGAGTGATTCACACCCCTCTTGCAAAAAAGGTGCCACTACACTTCTTACATGATAGAATTCTTGTGGGGCTATTCTACATAATTTTATTTTTCTCATTCTTCTAGGACCCATAATTGTAATCTGAACCGTTCAATTTGTTTATAAAACTAATAAGCACAAGAGATCGAAGCTGATTTTCTTAAATCTTCATTGATTTTGAGTAATTTGTGAAAATGTCCCAACCTATAGATCTAGTTTTCAGCACTTCTATGGGCTTCCAATTCATGATGAGAACCATTCATTATCACTTTTATTTTTTCTGAAATTTGTGAAAGTTTCAAATAAATCTAAAATGATTGGATGCACTCATTTATCATGTGAAAATGATGAATTTGAATAACATGGTAATGTGTTTCACGTGTGTAACATTTCCACATGTAGCATTTACATATGGTAATTGTTCAAAGGTGAAGAGATTGTGCATGGAGTGTGGCCCTATAAAGGTGAGGAGATCCCTTTTTTTTTTTTTTTTTTGTCTCCCCCACCTATTGGAGTATTGAAGTTCAATGTGGACGGGGCTGCAAAAGGTAAGCTAGGGCTTGCGGGAATTGGAGGGTGCTTCATGACAATGGGGGAGAGGTTATATTTATGTTCTCGAAGTATGTGTGTGTCTGTGATTCATTGTTGCCCAGCCAGTGAATCACAGACAAGATTCAAGTTGTAGAGAAGAGGAAGGAGAGGAGGAGGAAGTTACTGTGCACCACTGTCGCCCAGCCACTAGATTTGAGTCGCTAGAGCCTCACCCAAAAAGCACCACCCATCTCCATCGTCTGCCTCACCAAGTGTCGGTGCCCATCTTTGTTGCCTTCTTCATTGTAGGCAAAGAGAGGAGTTTCTCCATTTCTTCTGTAGCGTTGAAGGATCCTCCATGATTGGTCTCTGAGCTGATGATATTTGCACAGTGCCAATTCTCCAGTTCTCCATTTCTTCTTATCAATCGAAGAAGAGAGCCTTTTCAGTCTTTTCCATCTCTTTTGGGCACAAAAATTGAGACATAGGTTATAACGGTAGGGTGGATGATCAGGTCAACGCGACCCAATTCTCTGAACCATTTATTGCCTGGTCAAAACAGTAGTTTGGTCAATCCAATTCAGCATAACCCAAATGTACTGGACTTACAATTTGGTCACATCAATAGGGTCAAGTGTCTTCAACCCAGCCCATCTTTTGGAATTGCAACAATGTAACCAAAACAAAAAAAAAAAAAGAAAAGAAAAGAAAAAGTGCCAAGCGTCAAGGTCTAGGCCAGGTCAAGTACAGGTTTGGGTTGAGCTTTGTGTCAGGTGGACTTGACCCGTGTTGTAGAAATAACTATTGAGCCAGATTCCATCCAATTTCAGTTGTCCATCTTTAAATAGACAGATCTTCTCCCTCCAAAATCCGATTGATGATCCACCTTCTCCTACACACTTTTGGAAATTAAATCCCCAAATCAAGTCAAGTTTATTTAATTATGAGAAGCATTAAGTTTTTCAACCCTTTCTCATCTAAGTCAACATGAAATTCGAAATCAGTAACCTCAATGATCAACTAAAAAGGCTTAAGTATGCCATTAAATATGAAACGCGGTTTGATAAGAATAACGTTTATCTGACTAGTTCCTTAATTTTAGGCAAGAAAATTTAACTATGGATGAATATATTGAAGAATTCTCACGGCTGTAATGTGTTTTTAAATTGAAGAGTGAGAACTATGACTTCGATTGCTTCCTCAAAGGTTTTTGCCCAGCCAGTTTGGAAAATATGAGAGATTGCAGAGACATTTTTGAAGGATATCAGGAGGCAATCTATGTTGACTACAGAATTAGATGATCTCAATTGCGAAAGTCTAAGTCTCATAAGGAACAGTCTCTGCAAGTCATAGAAGCCAATATTGTGAAGCCCACACTTGAGAATATCAAGCCGGATAGTGATGAGTCAAAATAAGACAGAGAGAGTCTATGGCATTATTGGGTGAAGTAGTGTGCACAACTTTAGAAGGCGGTCATACATTGGCAGAATCTGAAGACAAGGAACCCAAGTTTCCTTCCTCATACAGTGTTGGCCAACAAATGCATGCAATAGAAGATCAAGTCATGTTGATTCCAAATATTGATTTCATCTTCGGGGATAGGCTACTGAAATTAGAAGATTGTGATCCACTTAACACCTGATGAATCTGATGGTCAACTGATTGTCAGATCACAAGGCATTAATGGATTCAGAAATCATAAGAAGTCACACCTCCGTTTACTTTTTACAGGGATGAAGAGATCGATTCCAGCCACTATGCCATGCCAAGAGGATGAAGACCAAGAGGCACATTGGGAAGCTGTACATTTGATTTTCGATCTTGGAGGACATCCACATAACTCGAGGTTGAGTTCTCTCTAAGAAGGGGAGAGTTGCGGTAGGACAGATCCATGGTCCCCATGGGTCAACTTGCCAATGGGCTTAGCTCATCCATCTTGACCAACTCTTTTGAAACCATCCCACATATAAGTTATATTTTCTATTTTATTTAGGCCTTTATTATGTTCTTGGTTATTTTAGTCGGGTTTAATCCTGGCCATTTGTGTATTTTGATGGTCTATATTAGTTTTAGATTTTATTATTTTCTATATAAGTGATGTAAAGCCTTTTGGCTCCTCTGTCATTGATTACTGAAATTTTATGAAGTGATTTTGGATTTCCAAAAGTCTTCTTTCTCTCGCCCGTGATGGGGAGTTGGCGTGAAGCCAAATTTTCAGGCGGAAGCCCAACCTATCCCTTCCACCCTGCATTTTTACCCGCACCACGCCTGGTACCCTGCTCCACATCAGTGAAGGTATTTGTGACAGGCCCATAGCCAATGAACAGATAAAAATCCAGAAAGAAGAACCACGGTAGAATGGTATTTTTGGGAATATTGTCGTTTCCCTATATGGGGGTCAACCAACTTTATTTATAGTCAGCATTTCCTAATCAAAGGCTCTAATTACAATCAGTTTTACATCTCATCATAAGCTAATATGGGAGGTCTACACATGATTTGAGTAATTACAATCCTATGATTATGTACAGGATTTGACTTAATCCTTAAAGATTCACAAGTGAGATATGTTGCTTTATATGGACTAGGTTTATTGTGATGGGCTTTTGGTTAGGGGTCTATCATGATAGACTTGTGGACCTTTTGAATCTTCACAATTCCTAGCTAGTTATTTATCAGTTCCTACTAATAATACTCATTAGATATAATCTAGAGGTGCAAATGTTTTGCAAATATTTTCATTAAAATGGTTCATTATACTAATGAGTTGTAAAAAATTGTAGTTGCACCCATATCTTTAGAATTGTAGGCTATGATGCCTGAATATAGATACAACTATCTTAGTTTTTTCTTTAGGATATTTCTATATTAATGAAAATATAATTCTTTGCATTCCTCTGTAACATTTTCTTGTGTTGACAAGTAAGAAAACGAAAGGAACTATATGAAATAATGGACTTGGGTAGTAGAATATGCTAAACTTGTATCTAGAGGCATAAATCTAAAAATCAGAATCATATTATAAATCGTTTATAGCAATGAACTAAATTGAATCGTGAATCGTATTGTTAATCATATTATTTTTAATTTTTCTAATAAAATATAAATTAATTAAAAAAGAGAAAAAAAAGAAAAAAGTAATTAATTCATCCATTTGCCCATTTATAGCAATATAGATACAATGACAAATAAGTCAGTCATATAATCATGTCAAGAACATCATGACATATATTAATATATAATAAATGATAGTTTAATGTATCAAAATATATATGTTTTTTGTTATTTTTAAATCAAAATATAAAAGCAAAAATAAAATCCAAACCATCAATCTTACTAATATGATATCTTTGGAAGTTAAGAAAGTGTTCATAAATGAAAAGAAAAGAAGGCCAAAAAAGATTTAAAAAAGAAAAGAAAGTTATAGACAAGCCCTATATGTTTGGTCCAATGCTTTAATCAAATACATGTTCTTTATTTATTTATGAAACCTCCCTAAAGCTGCAAAAATTCTTAATGGGTTTCATTAACTACTAAGTAACCTTTTAAAAGTAAAAACATAAAAGAAAGAAAGAATAAATAAAGAAAAAAAAGAGAGATTATTAATATCAACTTTTTGTTTGTAGCCATTTTCGTTCGATCAAAGCGTGTGAATCATCAAATTTGATGGAATGTGTATCGAATCGTAAAACACACACCAAAATCGTTAGATTCATTTGTAAATGGGATTCATTGCATAGATACGAATCGCTTCCTTAGGATGCAGATATGAGTCATAAGATTTTGGTAATAGTATGCATAAGTATTGGTTCAAGGATCTATTGACCATGTAAAAATATTCAAGTATCATAGATTGTAGGATTTAATGGAGCTGCCGTATCCAATAGTTCCATACTCAATACATGAACCCATACATGAGCAATATAGATTTTGTTATGTATTCTATTTTTTCTTGTATTAGATTATTAGTTCTAATTTATATGAACCTAAACCTTTAGTATCATTAAATGCTTGTATGGTTGTTCTTTGTTGTATTTCCTATGGTTCCGTGTCTGTCTTATGATATCCATGTTCAAGGCTTCCACCCTTTGAAATAACAAAGGCTTCAGTTAAACATCAATAATACTTCTTCAATGACACTCACATTATTACTTGGTGGATGGGTGGCTAGAGAGGTCTTGATGTTGGCAAAAGTTGATCTTGGAAAAAGTTGGGAACATGAACTGTATCATTTCATTCACATTTGAATGTCCTCCAAAAGGTCTTCTGATTTTTTTATCAGTAATTGAAATTTTATTAGAGAACCTGAAGTCCATTGTTTGATAACAAAAGTGTGTGCCTTTTGAGTTTGTGTGTGTATTGTGTGTCTGTTTTTTTTCCTTACATAAATTCTTATATAAATTTGTATCATGCATGATACACTGTTCTTTTATCAAAATTCTTATATTTACTTTCGTTTCTTTGCACTTTGACTTACTGAAGGGTCAAAGAGTTCATAAGGATTTCAACATCGAAGGTGAAGCCGGTGGAGCTGGTCAGGAAGTCATTATGAAATTTACTACAAATGTGACCGATAACACTTTGGAGATCCACTTATACTGGGCGGGAAAGGGGACTACAGCAGTTCCAGATCGGGGGTTTTACGGGCCTCTTATATCAGCTATTACCGTGACACCAAGTTAGATATTCTCTATGGTGTCACTTTCATCTACTAGTTCTTTTACTGTCTTATTCAGCTTGTACATCTTATATTTTCCTTTGCGTAGATTTCAAGCCTGATATGGGTGACAGTGGGCTATCTGTTGGTGCTATTGTTGGCATCACAACTGCTTCCTGTTTAATCATCTCCTTGATTTTGGCATGTCTATATTGGAAAGGTTGCTTGGGAGGCAAAGAGATTGTAGATAAAGGTGGGGTGTCATTTATGTTTACTGTCTTAAACATTTGTGCTGTAGAATTCTCTTCTAAGATTCCAAAAAACCAAATAATTGCAGCAAAATTATTCAATCCCATAATTATACCCTATAGATCTCAATGATCAAGAATCAAAAAAATTGAAGGAATTAAATTTTAGGGAAAGCAAGGACCTGAATCTAAGCTGAGTCTGTAGCACGTCTAGGACGCTTTCATAGGCAAAAGACTTGTCCCCAAAAAGGTGCAATAGTTGGTGGAAGCCTTGCCCCAGGATAGGGTTACTTCATTGATTGTGTCCTCAATGGGTGGTTCTTTTGGAACCGACAGCTCTTTGACAAATACAATTCATCATACTTTTTATTTTTCACACATAAGAAAAACAAAAGCACCATCTGCTCACCCCCTTAGGTTATGCACGTCCGTGTATTGTGTGGCGCTAAAATGGAAAAGGGAAACATGAAGTAAAATGGGTCATGTGAAGTGGGCCAGACCAACCCACAAGACAAGTGCTGCATGGATTTTGCATGTTTAAATCTCTTATAAAGCCCACAGTTACCCCTTGCCAACTACACTGTTGAGCTTTTTGTACATTCAAGATTATACAATTTTCAGTGTGCACAGAAAGTTTTAAAGCCGATGTTCCATTTTTCTTTTCTTTTTAAAGAAACTTGTCCCTTTACTAGTTGGCAATAAGAGGACCTACTGTACTATATTATATGGGTAGGGGATCCTTTTATGGATTATGTGTCAGACTTGTTTAAGCTCAGTCTCACTGTGGTCACATGTTATGTTAAGATTAGGTTTTTCATTTTTTTTTTAAGACTGAAATATGTACAATACATGCAACTAGGATATAGCTGATGCAGATGCCATATCCGTAACAACATGTTGTATCAATTTTAGGTGCCCCACTAGCTCTGAAAGACCTTTGTATCATAAAAAATAATATTTTCCTTCAAATCGTTGAGGAAATTAAAAGAAAATGCTTAAACATGATTTTAGTCTTGATAAATATGTAAGGACCCAAAATTTTTTAACTGCAAAAACTATT
Source organism: Sextonia rubra (assembly GCA_037013555.1). Lineage (NCBI taxonomy): Eukaryota > Viridiplantae > Streptophyta > Magnoliopsida > Laurales > Lauraceae > Sextonia > Sextonia rubra. The sequence goes on from JASUAD010000011.1 coordinate 19,599,612, forward strand.
TGGTTTATCATTATTGCTTTCTGATGAAGACGAACCTTTAGCATGGGTGGTAGCTGTCACAATCTTCATGTTATCGTCATGTTACCTATAAAAGGAGATCATTGCTTTCTGCTGGTGTGTCATCAAATTTTTTTTGGAAAGATGATGTATATTTTTTTATAGATCAAAATTTGATCTTCAAATTTCTCATCGCTTTTCTTTGAGCAGAACTCAGAGGACTGGAGTTACAGACAGGTTACTTTAGCTTACGGCAGATAAAAGTTGCTACTAACAACTTCGATCCTGCAAATAAAATAGGAGAAGGTGGCTTTGGGCCTGTTTACAAGGTAAAGATGTAGATTTTGGATTACATTTTTCTTCTTTGTTTTTTTTTTCTTTATGTTATTATAACCTTGTTGCGCCAAATTCACCATTATTGAACATAGGGTACACTATTAGATGGCACGGTGGTTGCTGTCAAGCAGCTCTCTTCTAAATCAAAGCAAGGAAACCGTGAATTCATAAATGAGATAGGCATGATATCTGCATTGCAACACCCAAATCTAGTGAAGCTTTTTGGATGTTGTGTGGAAGGAAGCCAGTTGTTGGTTGTATACGAATACATGGAAAATAATAGTGTTGCCCGTGTGTTGTTTGGTGAGTCTGTTTAATATTTCTTCACTTTTTGAATGCGAACAATGCAATTGTGTTATTGTGATTCACATTTGTCTCTTTTGATGGTTTTCCAGTCAGCTATGATTATATAATAATGAGATAAGAACTAACATGTTTAGGTTGACCAGCCGTGGTCCATTACCACTCTCCTTTTGGTCTTTTAAGCTTTTCATTTGATGGGCCCATATGGGAGGACGTGCGCTGATATTGCCCTCATGGGATGAGTCCTGATCCTCTTAAGTGTTTGCCCCACGGTGATTGTAAGTGGTCCACCGCGTCACCAAGGGGCAGCCTGCCATGCACACGGGTTGCCTGCCCCAATGCATGGCAGGTTACCCCACGGTGACATGGTGGACCATGGCATGGTCCACCGCAGTCATCATGGAGGCAAACACTCATAATCTCATTTCTCATGGGATTGTCAGAGCAATCCATATGATGGCTTCCAAATGGACAATTTACAGCCAACAATCCACAATTAACTACTGCAAATTGAGACAAAATAAATGGCAAATTTCTTGGGTTATCTCCCATACATAACAGCACCTTGTTTGTATCAGTTGCGGGTGCTCTGTAAATGTACAGTTTGTCAGGACAAAAGAGTTGATAACAAATATAACATTTTTTCATAGGCAGATAGTGATATAAATTTAGTCATTTCTAGGTCGTGAGGAACACCGTTTGAATCTAGACTGGCCTACTAGGCGCAAGATTTGCCTGGGAATAGCTAGGGCTCTGGCTTTTCTCCACGAAGAGTCTGCAATCAAGATTGTTCATAGAGATATCAAGACAACCAATGTTTTGCTTGATAAGGATCTTAATGCGAAGGTGTCCGACTTTGGTTTGGCAAGACTTGATGAAGAGGAGAATACCCACATAAGCACTCGAATAGCAGGCACTATGTGAGTCATTTCACTTTTTTTCCCACTACTGTCATTTTTTTCCTAGATATTGACAATGATTCACACATATGTATATAAAACGAAAACCATTTTATTTATTTGATCTCATGGATGATAAATGATTATTCAGAGGATATATGGCTCCTGAGTATGCGATGAGGGGTTACTTGACTGATAAAGCAGATGTTTACAGTTTTGGAGTAGTCGTTTTGGAGATTGTAAGTGGAAAGAGCAACACAAATTATAGGCCCAAAGAGGATTTCGTATATCTTCTTGATGAGGTAAATAAGAATTCTATTGTCTCAATACTATGAAGCAATCATCATGATCATCATCATTGTAAGAGCATACGCATAATTTCAAGCATCTAACAGGAAGGACATCTGCATATTTTAAAGTGTCCACCTAAACTTTTGCGTGGGCAATTTTGAAAAATTGAATTCAAGAATAAAATTAAAGAAAATTAGGAAAAGACACCTGTACAATGCTTTTCCGGCTTTGATCCTACACTTTTGCAAGACTTCTATTAAGGTGATGACAGTGCCATTAACAGTTCCCAATTAGTCTTGGTCTTACTAGTATCACTCCATTTAAGATTTTTAATGCCCATAATATTTATTGTTTAACCTTTCAATTTCAGCCAATAACCCAATGTCCTTTATTTTCTTGTCGGTAAATGTTCTCTCTTTTTATTACTATGTTCTTCTGATGAGTGTTCTAGTAATTAAAAGGGAACTCGAGGTTTGGTCCAGCCCAACTGCTTGATACCACTTGATAACTTCTATAGCAGAAGAAAGTAAAAAGAAAATAAAGTTGAACAGAGAAATTTTGGAGAGAATATGTACTTGAGAGCTATTAATAGTCTGTAAATTTCATAAGAAACGCTCATAGGAGAAAAATCCAAATAGTTGTTTAATATTAAAATAAACTGTACATTTCTACTAAATCTGATCAACCATCTAAAACTGATCACTAGTCAAGTAATAAAACTTGATGATTTTACCCGAAAAATTACCTTAGGTGGGCACTAAACCAAAAAAGCCCCCTTACTTTTATAGGCACTGAAGTGGTCACCTGGGACTACTTTCTTTTTATTTTTTTAACGTAATGGGACTGAGCATTGAATTCGACGCAGATGTTTATACGTGAGCGTCGAATTCGATGCTGCCATATTCCCTTATAATCAACGCAACCCTTTCTTCTCTCCTTTAAGCATGATTTTGATGAAACGCTCTTCCCTACCCCTCCGAGCATCCTACACGGTGGTCCCAAGTTCTTCTCCTTGACTTTGTTTGGCCCCCTACAAACTTCCCCTTTCCCACTATTGAAGCATTGGTGAAGGTAAAACCTCCTTCCCTTTTCATCTCCTTGTTTATGCAGCCCTTAGTACCTTTTGTTTGGTTGTCTTCTATCTATGTTGTCAACTTTATTTCGATATCACATTGTGTGCCATTTTCGAAGCTTAATAATCATCTAGTGATGTGAAATGGAGAATATGAGAATGTCAGTGGGTTTTTTCCCCTTTCTATACATTGAATGTGTACAACATCTAGCTTAGTGACCTCTCCTATAAATGTCTTTAATTTGTTAAGAAGTTGATTGGGTTGCTCATCTTGAAAATGATTGTTCCATGGATGGATGCAAACAATGTGAAGGTCATGCAATGCATTATACTTAATATTGTATATTTTATTAATTGTAATAGTAGTAGATGATTCCATGAATTTCATTTGAAGCTTATTCACACTAGGTTCCAAAAAAAAAAAAAAGTTGTCTCAGGGGACCTTTTTGGTTTATTGCTCACCAAAAGTGATTTTTTGTGTAAAATCCTCAAACTTTTCGAGAGATCCTATCCATATATCTATAGTTAAATAAAGAAGCAAACCAAAACTACCTCCATCTGATTTTATCAAATGGAAACCACACCATCGTAATTTTTTTAGATTCGAAATTTTAAATCTCAACTTTCCATCTTTTAAGTATTGATTCTGAACAAGTTTGAATTAAACATTTATTGCTATGCTGAGTTTAGAAATAATTAGTGCATCTGTCCTTTTACCTTAAGAAAAACCCAAGAGCATTCTTGGTTAAGAATATCACTTTAAGTTGCAATGTTTCCTAATACTCTGATACCATTATTTATGAACACCATTATTGAAGATAATGACTAAGGGATGGAAGGACGGATACGACATGAGGCTTGAGTGATGCAGTGTGTTGAAGGGAGAATGGCTAATGGAGTAATCTCCAAGCCAAAGCCTTAGGGATAGGGATCCATGAGGATCAAAGTTGTCTAGGGCTCATGCCTTAGACAAAATCAAGATAAATTTTTAACAATAAATTTTTATTAATCAATGCATAACTGAATAAAAAGATACATCTCTTTATAAAGACTCTAACTCTAATTTATTCTGGGAAAATATTGTAATTAAAATAAACTCTAAATCAAATAAGATAAAACTTTTGAATTATTCTCAAACTTATCCCTAAAATTCAACTACTATTAAAATAAAGACTATTGTCTGATTTGAAGATCTTCTCTTTATGGGCTTGAGCTGAATGAGCTGGCCAATTTTGGACCTGGCCTGCATCAATTCCACCCCTCTAGGAGGGAACTTGTCCTCAAGTTCGGTAAATGTCCTTCTGGGTTAAAAACCAAGCGTATAACTTTCTGATGATCTTGATCTTCTTGCTTATGACATAGCTTGGAAATATGATTCAATCTTTTCCTCCACTTAAAAGAAGTTTGGAGGCGTCGCTTCTGCTAATGTTTGCATTTATCTTAGATGTATGAGTTGATTATTAGTTGCTTCAAGTCATGAATGTGTACCAACAGATTACAACTTTCGAATTTCAATGGTGGATTCTTGAAGATGAAGCCAATGTGGGTAATTTCAACAATTTGATTTTTTCTCAAAACCAGTTGAATAATGTGATTGTCTTCAGACAATTTGCAAGGTGCTTTTGGAATAATTATTAGATCTAATGGATGATTTGGTTTGTTTTTCTTTAGATCCATATCTTCAACCTTTGCTAATCCTTTGTCTTCCTTTGCATCTTTCTTCTTTATATTAGCATTGTCCATAGAATGAGATCCAATTTTTTCCTTTTGAAGTTTAGCTTAAGCATGAGCCATTTTTGAAGTTCTAGAACTTAGTTTATTTGAATTTGTCATGAGATCATTCTTTCTTAACGTGCTTCTCAAAATCACCTTTGGATTTTGTTTTTTCTTGTTGTTCACTCATTGGTTCTTTAATTGAAGGTGATGGTGTAGACGAGGATGTTGCTAGTTGCAATGGAATGTGGGAAACACGCCGTCTTCTCCATGAGTAGGAATATATGTTTTTCTCTGTCATATTGCACTTTCTGATCAAGCCATTGTTGTCCCAAAGAATGAGTTATAATCATAGGGATTACATCACACCAAATTTTAACTTCATATCCACCAATCTTAAAAGATGCCAAACATATGTGAGTCACATGAATGATAGAACCATTCGACCATGTGACTTTGTCAATCTTCTTTAGCTTCTTTGTAGGCCAAGTAAGCTTGTCAATTAACCTCTTGTGCCACGAAATTTGTTGCACTCCCACGATCAATAACCAGCGTGACTAACCTCTCTTCACGCTTTACTCGTGTTTGGAATTTCTCATCATGTTTCCATCTTTCTTCTTCCATTTTAGTGATAGTGGGAAATCGACAAGTGACTAGTGTGGGATTATCTTCTCCTGTAAAATGTGTTTCCACTACATTTGCTCTCATTTTTTGCTGAAAATTTTCCTCCTGTGGCTTAAATCGAATGCTGGATTGTCGAAGCATATGCTCAACACGAATAGCTTCGTGAATGGTGTTACAGTGATTCATCTTCTCTAAAATGTTTGGTTTCAAACCTCTGATGTAACAAATTAAATCATGTAACTCATTCTCATTAAGTGTAAGAGAATATTGCAATTTTTGAAATTGGTGGGTACATACATCAACTGTCAATTCATTTTGCTTCAAATCAAGAAATTGTTTGAAGATGAACTCATTCTTAAAATACCAATTGCCATATTTATGCTCATATTGCATTCTTTGAACTTCATTGCAATACCCAATGATTTGGATGACTTTAATGAAAGAAAACAAAATCCTCTAAATTCTCAAAATGGACTAGCCTGTTTTGTAGATATTGTTAACAACAACTTGAACATGAAGACGGATCATTGATCGGTTGTTAGATGACTAAGATCTCACTGTTTCATAGGCCCAAAGCCCATCTGAAAAGAGCCCATCTGAAAGCCCATCTGCAAAGAGCCCATCTGAAAAGAGGAGCCTTCTTTACTTGGAATACTATTGCTGTAATTAGCTGTAATTGTAAGAACCCTGAATTATAAATGGGCCAAGCCTGAATTATTAAATGGGCTAAATGGGCTTAGAGAGGCCCAGTTTCGATCAGTCCAATTCATAACTAGATTGGGCTATTGGGTCAAATTTTTCAGGTCCATAAATGATCCAAACTCACTTAATTGTGACTCTATAGCTTTCCAAAATTATGACTGTGAAACTCCCACACTTAAATTCCCCAAACTTAAATTTTCCAAAAATTATAACTGTGTAACTCCCAAAATAATGACCTTAAATTGTGACTTTCAGTCTTCTTAGGTGACCTTTCAAGGGAAATCCTTTAGGATTCCAGCTCTATATAAGAAGAGATCTCCTCTCATCTTTGGTCACTTTCTCATGGTTCTCATGGAAGAAGAGTAGGATTCCAATATAGTGATATTTGAATATAGAAGCAAGGAGATTCCAAGGAACATTTAGCCTAGTGAATGTCCAATTTGAGGTCCTTCGTTACATATACCAGGTGAGTAGATTTTTCCCTTGACTTGTATGAATTGGGAATCTCTTTGAATATAATTGACCGACAGTCACTAAAGCTCTACATACATAGTATAAAATCTGTATTCTTTTATTTCAGTAGTTATATATATAAGACAAGCATGCACTGTCAACATGATAAATCTGCATTCTTTTGTAATATTTCAGTAGTTATATATATGAGACAAGTATGCACTGTCAACATGATAATATGTGTTCTTTATATTGCTGTTTACATACTGCCAATGGGATAAATCTGTATTCTTTTGTAATATTTCAGTAGTAATAAATATAAGATAAGTATGCACTGTCAACATGATAAATCTGTTTTCTTTATATTGCTGTTTACATAAGACAGCAACTGAACAAAATTGCTGTCAACATGATAAGCCAAGAATTTTTACTGAATTTGGACTAATGTTAGTCAATCGTCCAATAATGGAACTGAATAGTCACCATATTAGAATTGTCCACATTTCCTGTATGAATATTTAGTGATTAATTCCAGTTTCAGCTACAAGAAAATTGGGGAATTGAATATTCTGTTTGTTATTGGTTCTGTAAAATGTTTTTGTTGTTATTCACACACCACAAATACCAGAGATTTATGAAGAAGCCTCTGAGTTCTAAAACCCATATGCCTTTCACTTGAGAAAGATCTTTTATTTTGCAAAAACTACCAAGAACCTGAGTACAATATGGGAACAATGCTGTTGTTAGTTTCAGACCTAATCATCATGGACTATCATTATCTGTTTTTGTTGTGTAATATTCTCTACTATTTCTAAACTTTCTAAATGGATATCATCCTTTGAACATGAGTATAGAATGAACAGTTAATAAAGTACTTTTGGGATGCCTACTCATAATATCTGATTTAAGATTAATGACAAATTATGATTAGAATGTTAATACTATGGCTGATGAAATGTGAGTAAAATGTTGATTCTATGACTAATGAATCACGAATAAAATATTTATTCGACTGAATAAAAGATACAATCAATGCCACATACTTGTGACCAATAATGATTCCGAGTGGGGCGAAACTTCAATATGAAGTATGTGGGATTGGTTAATGGTGATGGTATTATTATATAACCTAAAATTGGAAATCAGAATTTGAGTATTTGATTTTATGCTGGTATTGGATTAAATCTCCAAACAATCAAATGGGTGACAGCCTTGTCACGACATGAATAAGAATCCCTTTTAGGAATCAAATGGGTGACAATCTTGTCACGACATGAATCCCTTTTAAGAATCAAATGGGTGACATTCTTGTCACGACATGAATATGAATCCCTTTAAGAATCAAATGGGTGACAGCCTTGTCACGACATGAATATGAATCCCTTTAAGAATCAAATGGGTGACAGCCTTGTCATGATATGAATATGAATCCCTTTAAGAATCAAATGGGTGACAACTTTGTCACAACATGAATACGAATTCCTTTTAAGAATCAAATGGGTGACAGTCTTGTCACGATATGAATCCATATGATTGTGTAAACCAGTAAATATGGTGATTCATTACTTTATGTTATTAAATATGATTGTGAATTTTTCTTCCAAAGAAGCTTATGAACTTTCTTAAGAGAGTCTATGAATACTTGAATTATGGGATGATGTAGTTTATTTTGAATATGAAATATGAAATTTCTACTCACCAGTGTTACTGACTAGTGATTCGCCCCACTACAGGTAATGTATTTGTAGCGGGATTTGAGAGCGGCGGAAATCAGCATATAGATTTTGGCATGCAACGCTGATAGAGAGTTTAAAAACTACCTAGACCATTAGATGGAGTCAACCCTATTTTGGAATATTTTAAATTTATTGTCTGTTCCTAGCAATAATTGTAAAGACTTTGTTAAGATATTAATGTTATGATTTTGCCTACATCTTCGCTTGGACTCGCTCTTGAATTTACTTTATGAATGTTGAATACGTTAACGACTTAAGAATCTGAAGAGCTCCAGAGTCTTGGGTCGTTACAAAGTGGTATCAGAGCAAAGTCTTGGGCAATCCTTAAAACACTTAGAAACCAGTAGCATACGTGGTGAGGTCGTGGTTTGGGGGCATTAGATTGAGATATACATTTCCTTGTGTTAATTATGGTGTATCTTATTATAGGAGGAAGAACATGAGTTCCCATCAAAATCCTAACAGCAATGGCACTGAAAGTCGAACATCAAACCCAGATGGGGGATCGTCCTCGATGCCTGAATATGTGAAGATGATGTTCGATACCTTTATGAAAGCTTACGATCAGGTGCAAGAGCAGATAAAGACTTTGGCTCATCGTCAGGATGATGGTGGCCAAAGTGGGATCGCTATTGGTGGGAGCAGGGACAGGGAACGAGATTCCCTATATAAGAGATTTAACGAATTCCGTCCTAGGTACTTTGATGAAACTGCAGATCCTTGGGATGCAAATAAGTGGATAGAAAATGTCGAAGCAATTTTTGAAGTTATGGGCTGTTCTGATCAGCAGAAAGCTCTATTGGCAGCTTTCAAACTTGAAGGAAATGCAAAGGAGTGGTGGAAGTCCGCCAGAAGGACCTATCCAGGTCCTGAAAATGAAATTCCTTGGAGCTTCTTCAAAAAGGAGTTTATTGCAAAATTCATACCGGAGCATATAAAAGAAAGGAAGAAGAGGGAATTTCAAAATTTGGTTCAAGGAGACATGTCAGTGACCAAATACAATAATAAGTTCATAGAATTGTCTCACTTTGCTGAACCCTTGGTAGCTACAGAAGAACTGAAATGCAACAAGTTTATTGAGGGATTACGCCCTGATATTAAGAAGGATGTACGATTGGGACAGCCAGTCACATACGCAGACGCCTTAAGAAGAGCCTATGTGTCTGAAGAAGCCACTGATGAGATCAATGGAGTACTTCCATCTAATCCAACTGGGGATGGAAAAAGAAATCAAGAAAGCCGTCCTCAAAAGAAACAGAAAATGGAATCTCATGTTAAATGCAGTCGCTGTGGGAAGAACCACGCCTTAGAACAATGTCGATGGCAGCGTGGTGCTTGCTTTTCATGTGGCCAGGTGGGCCATAAGGCTAACGATTGTCCCAAGAAGCAGGAGAAAGATCGATCACAACGGCATGGCCACAAGTCACGACAACATCAAGGCTATCAGCAATCACGGAAGAATTCGCAAAGCTACCCTCCTCGGGATCAAGGGAACTCTCATCAGAATTACTACCAGAACCAGCAATTGGGCCAGAATCAGCGAAGTGGATATCAGCGGAATCCGCCACAGGGACAAAATTTCAACCAAGAGAGAGGCAATCAAGGTGGACATCAAAAGAGTCACCCACCAAATGCGAAGGTTTATGCTATTACCCAACGGGAGGCAGAAGTAGCAAGCAATGTGGTTGAGGGTACACTCCTAATCTCTGGCAACAAGGCTATTACATTATTTGATTCCGGCTCTACACACTGCTTTGTTTCACATAATTTTGCTCCAAAATTGCACATACCCCCTTCTAAACTTTCCCTAGCTATGGTAGTTTCCACCCCTACTGGAGGACAATTGAATACTCACACCATATTCTATGAATGTCCTTTAAGCATTGGGGAAGTTGTGATGCCTGCAGATTTAATTTTGCTACCAATGAATGATTTTGACATTATTTTGGGAATGGATTGGTTAGCAAAACACAGGGCTGTGCTAGACTGTTTTAATAAAATAGTCCGCTTTAAACTAGAAGGGTTCAAAAATGTGCGTGTAATGGGGATAAGGAAAGCTGTAGAGACACGTGTGATTTCGGCAATTAAAGCCAGCCAATTATTAAGAACTGGGTGTACGGGGTATTTAGCATTCGTTACCGGGGAAAAACAAGAACCAAAACTAGAAGAAATCCCGGTAGCAAGAGAATTTCCTGATGTTTTCCAAGATGAATTACCCGGTTTACCATCGTTACGGGAGGTAGATTTTACTATTGAAGTGATACCGGGAACAGCTCCAATCTCTAGGTCTCCTTATCGAATGGCACCCACAGAACTACGGGAACTTAAGGAGCAACTACAGGACTTACTAGACAAAGGATTCATTAGGCCCAGTGTTTCACCATGGGGAGCTCCTGTTCTTTTTGTTAAAAAGAAGGATGGAACCTTGCGTATGTGCATAGATTATCGACAGCTCAACCAAGTCACTATTAAGAATAAGTATCCGCTGCCACGGATCGATGAGCTATTTGACCAACTCCAAGGAGCAAGGTACTTTTCAAAAATTGATCTACGGACTGGATACCATCAGTTGAGGGTGAGGGAGGAGGATGTACCTAAGACGGCTTTCCGGACTCGATATGGACATTATGAGTTTCTGGTAATGCCATTTGGGCTAACCAATGCACCAGCTGTATTCATGGCACTCATGAATCAAATCTTCAAGCCCTATTTGGACCAGTTTGTTGTTGTATTCATCGATGATATACTAATTTACTCTAAGACAGAATTGGAGCATGGAGATCATCTGCGCACTGCATTGAAGTTGTTAGAAGACAATCAGCTATATGCTAAGTTGAGCAAATGTGACTTTTGGCTAACTCAAGTGAATTTCCTAGGTCACATCATTTCAGGTGAAGGATTGTCTGTGGACCCTGCCAAAGTGGAAGCTATCACTAGTTGGAAACGGCCAACAACAGTGTCAAAGGTCCGGAGTTTCTTAGGACTCGCAGGGTATTATAGGAGATTTGTGCAAAGGTTTTCTTCCCTTGCAGGACCTCTAACTCGTCTCACTAGGAAAGATGTGCAATTTAATTGGGACGACAAATGTGAGACCAGTTTCCAGACACTGAAGGATAAGTTGATTTCGGCACCGGTTTTGGCCTTACCTTCAGGCAGTGGTGGTTTTGTCATATTTTGTGATGCGTCATTCAAAGGACTGGGGTGCGTACTTATGCAGCACGGAAAAGTAATTGCTTACGCATCTAGACAATTGAAGACACATGAGCAAAATTATGCCACTCATGATTTAGAATTGGCTGATGTAGTTTTCGCTCTTAAAATTTGGCGACATTATCTCTATGGAGAAGAATTCAAGGTGTACACGGACCATAAAAGCCTAAAATATATCTTTTCCCAGCAGGAGTTAAATTTGAGGCAGCGGAGATGGTTAGAATTTTTGAAAGACTATGACTTCACTATAAATTACCATCCCGGAAAGGCAAATGTTGTGGCCGATGCATTAAGCAGAAAGTCAGTCCAATTGGCTCACTTGACAGCGGAATGGAATTTACTAGCAGAAATCAGAGACTTGGATGTGAATTTTCGGATCATTGGTGACAATATATTATTGGGGAGTTTCAAAGTTCAACCAGAAATCATCCAGCAAATTAAGGACCGCCAAAAGAATGATGGGACACTAGTTCAAATCTTCAACAAATTGGGAGATAAGCCAGATTTTTCACTTACTAATGGTACCTTGTATCACAAGAATAGGTTGTGTGTTCCAAATGATCGGGAAATTAAGGATGAGATACTGCATGAGGCACATCATACCCGATATACCATTCATCCAGGAAGTACTAAGATGTACCAGAATCTCAAGAAGCAATTCTGGTGGAATGGTATGAAAAAGGACATTGCAGAATTTGTGGCAAAATGCTTAACATGCCAGCAAGTTAAGGCAGATCATCGGAAACCTGGCGGGTTGTTGCAGCCATTGCCTGTACCAGAGTGGAAATGGGAGCACATCACTATGGACTTCATTTCTGGCTTTCCAAAGACTTTCAGGGGCAATGAAGTAATTTGGGTAATTGTGGACCGCTTGACCAAGTCTGCCCACTTCATCCCTCTGAAAGGAAGAACATCGATGGAAGAATTGGCACAAAGATATGTTAAGGAGATTGTTCGACCGCATGGAATTCCGGTGTCTATTGTCTCGGATAAGGACTCCAGGTTTGTATCCAACTTTTGAAGAAAATTACAGACGGCCATAGGAACACAATTGCGGTTCAGCACCGCATATCATCCTCAGACTGATGGCTAGACTGAAAGAACTAATCAGACTCTTGAAGATATGTTGCGAGCCTGTGCCCTAGATTTCAAAGACAGCTGGGATGAGCAGTTACCCTTGGTAGAATTTGCCTATAATAACAGTTATCATTCCAGTATTCAAATGGCACCTTTCGAAGCATTGTATGGACGGAATTGCCGATCTCCCATCTGTTGGGAGGAAGTTGGCGATCGAAGAATCCTTGGGCCAGAATGGGTTCAATCCTCAACGGACACCATCAAGAAAATCCGAGACAGACTCAAAACTGCCCAAAGTAGACAGAAAAGTTATGCGGATAATCGCAGGAGGGAGCTGGAGTTCACAATAGGAGATCATGTCTTTCTCAAAGTTTCTCCAACCAAGGGTGTCATGCGGTTTGGGAAAAAAGGCAAGTTGAGTCCGCGTTACATCGGACCTTTTGAGATAATTGGTCGTGTTAGTAATGGGAATGCTTATGAACTAGCATTACCCCCACAACTGGCTGGTGTACACAATGTGTTTCATGTATCCATGCTAAAGAAATATGAACCAGACTCGTCTCATGTGATAGACTTCGGACCACTTCGGATACAAGAAGATTTGTCTTATGAAGAGAAGCCAATAGTCATTTTAGAAACACGAGAAAGAGCCCTGCGGAATAAAACTATCCGCCTGGTTAAAATTTTGTGGGAGCATCATAATCAACAGGAGGCCACTTGGGAGACAGAAAAAGATGTCCGAGAAAAGTATCCACATCTCTTTCTCTAAGGTATGATTTAAATTTGGAGGACCAAATTTCACAAGGGGGGGATTATGTAAGAACCCTGAATTATAAATGGGCCAAGCCTGAATTATTAAATGGGCTAAATGGGCTTAGAGAGGCCCAGTTTCGATCAGTCCAATTCATGACTAGATTGGGCTATTGGGTCAAATTTTTCAGGTCCATAAATGATTCAAACTCACTTAATTGTGACTCTATAGCTTCCCAAAATTATGACTGTGAAACTCCCACACTTAAATTCCCCAAACTTAAATTTTCCAAAAATTATAACTGTGTAACTCCCAAAATAATGACCTTAAATTGTGACTTTCAGTCTTCTTAGGTGACCTTTCAAGGGAAATCCTTTAGGATTCCAGCTCTATATAAGAAGAGATCTCCTCTCATCTTTGGTCACTTTCTCATGGTTCTCATGGAAGAAGAGTAGGATTCCAATATAGTGATATTTGAATATAGAAGCAAGGAGATTCCAAGGAACATTTAGCCTAGTGAATGTCCAATTTGAGGTCCTTCGTTACATATACCAGGTGAGTAGATTTTTCCCTTGACTTGTATGAATTGGGAATCTCTTTGAATATAATTGACCGACAGTCACTAAAGCTCTACATACATAGTATAAAATCTGTATTCTTTTATTTCAGTAGTTATATATATAAGACAAGCATGCACTGTCAACATGATAAATCTGCATTCTTTTGTAATATTTCAGTAGTTATATATATGAGACAAGTATGCACTGTCAACATGATAATATGTGTTCTTTATATTGCTGTTTACATACTGCCAATGGGATAAATCTGTATTCTTTTGTAATATTTCAGTAGTAATAAATATAAGATAAGTATGCACTGTCAACATGATAAATCTGTTTTCTTTATATTGCTGTTTACATAAGACAGCAACTGAACAAAATTGCTGTCAACATGATAAGCCAAGAATTTTTACTGAATTTGGACTAATGTTAGTCAATCGTCCAATAATGGAACTGAATAGTCACCATATTAGAATTGTCCACATTTCCTGTATGAATATTTAGTGATTAATTCCAGTTTCAGCTACAAGAAAATTGGGGAATTGAATATTCTGTTTGTTATTGGTTCTGTAAAATGTTTTTGTTGTTATTCACACACCACAAATACCAGAGATTTATGAAGAAGCCTCTGAGTTCTAAAACCCATATGCCTTTCACTTGAGAAAGATCTTTTATTTTGCAAAAACTACCAAGAACCTGAGTACAATATGGGAACAATGCTGTTGTTAGTTTCAGACCTAATCATCATGGACTATCATTATCTGTTTTTGTTGTGTAATATTCTCTACTATTTCTAAACTTTCTAAATGGATATCATCCTTTGAACATGAGTATAGAATGAACAGTTAATAAAGTACTTTTGGGATGCCTACTCATAATATCTGATTTAAGATTAATGACAAATTATGATTAGAATGTTAATACTATGGCTGATGAAATGTGAGTAAAATGTTGATTCTATGACTAATGAATCACGAATAAAATATTTATTCGACTGAATAAAAGATACAATCAATGCCACATACTTGTGACCAATAATGATTCCGAGTGGGGCGAAACTTCAATATGAAGTATGTGGGATTGGTTAATGGTGATGGTATTATTATATAACCTAAAATTGGAAATCAGAATTTGAGTATTTGATTTTATGCTGGTATTGGATTAAATCTCCAAACAATCAAATGGGTGACAGCCTTGTCACGACATGAATAAGAATCCCTTTTAGGAATCAAATGGGTGACAATCTTGTCACGACATGAATCCCTTTTAAGAATCAAATGGGTGACATTCTTGTCACGACATGAATATAAATCCCTTTAAGAATCAAATGGGTGACAGCCTTGTCACGACATGAATATGAATCCCTTTAAGAATCAAATGGGTGACAGCCTTGTCATGATATGAATATGAATCCCTTTAAGAATCAAATGGGTAACAACCTTGTCACGACATGAATACGAATTCCTTTTAAGAATCAAATGGGTGACAGTCTTGTCACGACATGAATCCATATGATTGTGTAAACCAGTAAATATGGTGATTCATTACTTTATGCTATTAAATATGATTGTGAATTTTTCTTCCAAAGAAGCTTATGAACTTTCTTAAGAGAGTCTATGAATACTTGAATTATGGGATGATGTAGTTTATTTTGAATATGAAATATGAAATTTCTACTCACCAGTGTTACTGACTAGTGATTCGCCCCACTACAGGTAATGTATTTGTAGCGGGATCTGAGAGCGGCGGAAATCAGCATATAGATTTTGGCATGCAACGCTGATAGAGAGTTCAAAAACTACCTAGACCATTAGATGGAGTCAACCCTATTTTGGAATATTTTAAATTTATTGTCTGTTCCTAGCAATAATTGTAAAGACTTTGTTAAGATATTAATGTTATGATTTTGCCTACATCTTCGCTTGGACTCGCTCTTGAATTTACTTTATGAATGTTGAATACGTTAACGACTTAAGAATCTGAAGAGCTCCAGAGTCTTGGGTCGTTACAGTAATTAGTCTTCCTTCTTAACTTAGAATCCTAATTGATATAAATTAGTGAGTTTTCCTTTCTTAGAGCCTAGATTAAAGGTAATTAGCTGTAATTAGTCTTCCTTCTTAACTTAGACTCCTAATTGATGTAAATTAGTGAGTTTTCCTTTCTTAGAGCCTAGATTAAAGGCATGTAAAGATATATATATATATTGATGTATAATCTCAATAGAAGGACACACAAATTAATACATTCTCAAGAGAATTCAAAATCTCTTCTCTATGATCGTGAGTTTGTCATGGTATCAGAGCCCTGATCTACAGTCCTCTTCTCTTCTAATCTTTTTCTTCAACTGGTTTGTAGAAGCTTGGTGATAACAGTCATTGGCATCCTGTCGTTAATTGTTCGTGCATGTTACATCAGCAGACCCTCCCATCCTGGTCGACCACTCATCCTGGAATTCTTGGACATTTTTTTGGATTTTTTCGATCATCAGAGGTAGGCCATCTCATCTCTTTTAGTATTTCAGTTTTGTCCAACAGATTTCATCTTAGCCGTTCAAAATTGTGGATTTTGATCCGTTTTAAGTGAGATCTCTTCCAGCAGTAGCGAAATTTGACTACCCTTCCATCCCGTCTTTGATCTGTCTTGAGATCACTTGGTTGGGTCCACGTGCTACCTTTTCCCCCTGAAATCAAGGACGTACTACTTTCCTGTTGTTCTCTTTTGGCCAAAATCAATTTTAATCTAACATTGAGATGGACAAATTTGAGGTTACTTTGATCAAATTCATTGGACAAAATTACCATGCATGGTCTTTTCAATTCCAAACCTACCTCAAAGCTAAGGAATTGTGGGGTTTTGTTTCTGGTGCTGACAATAAACCCACTGAGGATGAAAAAAGATCTCCTCTTGGCAGACAAAAGATGCCAAAATCAAATCCTGGTTTCTGGGATCGGTTGAGCCTCATCTGATAATGAATCTCAAGCCTTACCCCACTTCTAAAGCCATGTGGGGGTATCTGAAGAAAGTATACCATCAAGATAACTCTGCGCAACAGTTCCATCTTGAATGTGCTATTGCTGAATATACCCAAGGGACTTTGTCAGTACAAGATTGCTATTCAGGTTTCCGTACACTGTGGTCGGACTACGACAGTATTAAATGTACGGATGTGGTTGACAATGTGTTGGCGGTAATTCAAGACCTTTAGGCATCTAGTCAGCGAGATCAATTTTTGATGAAACTGCGGCATGAATTTGAAAATGTCCGATCTGCTCTGATGATTCGGTCGCCCCTACCTTCCTTGGATGTATGCTTGAATGAGCTCTTACGCGAAGAACATCGCCTTACGACCTCGGCTCATATTGCTCAACAAAAGACTAAAACCTATTCAGTCGCGTTTTCGGCACATAAAACTTCTCAGCCTCGAGACTTGAGCAAAACCCAATGCTACAGTTGTCAGAAATTTGGGCACGTTGCCTCTCAATGCAAACAAAAAGTCTGCAGTTACTGTAAAAAGTCGGGACATATCATCTCTGAATGTCGTCACCGTCCTCCACGTCAGTCGACACAATATCAAACTCCACAGTCTCTAGCATCGCAGTATCCTACTCCACCGTCTCAGACTCCGCATGCTTATGTGGCTTCTTCGGTTATGCCTGTTCCTACATTTGAAACCCCATAGCCTGGGTCCTCCTCATCTCTTACTCCTGAATTGGTTCAACAAATGATTATCAATGCCCTCTCTGCTTTTGGTCTATCAGGTAAGTCTTCTTCATCTTCCACTTAGTTTCTTGATTCCGGGGCGTTTAATCATATGACGTATTCCCACACTCCTCTCTCCAATATGACAAGTTACACTGGCCCTCTTCAAATACAAACTGCTGATGGAGGACATGTTCCTATTACTGCCATTGGCGATATCCCTGGTTCCATCCCATTGAGAAATGTTTTTCTTTGTCCTAATTTAACTTCCAACCTATTGTCAGTCGGACAACTTGTTGAAAATAATTGTAACATCTCTTTTTCTTCTTCTGGTTGTGTTGTGCAGGACCAGATGTCTGGGAAGGAGATCGCGAGGGGGCCTAAGTGTGGACGCTTGTTTCCGCTGGATCTTTCTCAAATTTCTAGGAATCAATTTGCCAATAATGTGTTTTGTTTTTCTCTTAGAGATAATTGCTGGTTGTGGCATAATAGACTTGGACATCCTAATTCCAAGGCTTTGTCCCTTATGTTCAATTCTTGTTTATTAAATAAATCTCTTCGTTTATCTTCTTGTGTGCCTTTTGATTGTGCTACTTGTAAAATGGGAAAGAGCAAAACACTTCCGTTTCCTCAATCCACTTCTCACACTTCTCAGTGTTTTGATTTAGTTCATAGTGATGTATGGGGAATTGCTCCCGCTCTTTCCTATGCTCACTATAAATATTTTGTGACCTTTATTGATGATTTCAGTTGGTTCACATGGGTCTACTTTCTGCATTCCAAATTTGATGTTTTTCATGTTTTTCAAATTTTTTTGGCATATGTTGAAAATCAATTTTTCACCTGCATTAAAATCTTGCGAACTGATTCTGGCGGGGAATATATGTCCTCTGATTTTCAACAGTTTTTGCAAACCAAAGGCATTATTTCTCAAAGATCTTATTCTTATACTCCCCAGCAGAATGGAGTCGCTGAACGAAAAATAGACATCTTCTTGATGTCACTCGTTCCCTTCTTTTGGAATCCTCGGTTCTTACTCGTTTTTAGGTTGAGGCACTGGCTACAGCAACTCATCTTATCAATCGTATGCCATCAACCTCCATTGAGAATCAAAGCCCATATTACCGTTTGTACAAGACTGCTCCATCCTATGATGAACTTCATGTTTTTGGCTCCATTTGTTTTGTGCACTTGCCTCCTTCTGAAAGGACAAAACTCACGGCACAATCAGCTCAGTGTGTGTTTTTAGGTTATGCACCCTTCCAAACAGGGTTCCTTTGCTATGATCGTCACATTCGTCGGTTCCGTATCTCTAGGAATGTCGTCTTCTTTGAACATCAGTATTTTTTTCAAAAACACATTGATCCTCCTGACTCCTCTTTTGTGTCATTACCTGGTTTTTCTGAAGACTCGTCAGTTATTCGTTTTAATCCTAATTTTGTGTATCACAGACGGAACAGCACAGCGCATACTAGTGATCCCCCTCCTGATCTTCCTCCGGCATCCAGTTCCGGCCATACTTCACTGCGTCGCTCCACTCGGATTTCGGTCCCGCCAAACCGTTATGGCTTCTCCTATACTTCCTAAATGGCCACTTTGTCTTTTTCTTCCATTCCACAATCATATTCTCAGGCTGTGCAGGTTCCGTGTTGGAAAAAGGCTATGCAAGATGAATTGAATGCGTTAGCACAAAATCATACGTGGGATATTGTACCATCTCCTGTGGGTGTCAAACCTATTGGCTGTAAGTGGGTTTTTTCTCTCAAATTAAAATCTGATGGATCTTTAGATCGCTACAAGGCGCGTCTTGTTGCTCTTGGCAATCGGCAGGAATATGGCATTGATTATGATGAGACCTTTGCTCCGGTTGCCAAGATGACCACCGTCCGCACTATTCTTGCTGTTGCTGCATCTCAATCTTGGCCTCTCTATCAAATGGATGTCAAAAATGCGTTTCTCCATGGTGATCTCAAAGAAGATGTTTATATGCGATTGCCTCAGGGATGCTCCTCCGGCCTCGGTATGGTTGCTAAACTTCGTCGCTCCCTCTATGGTCTGAAACAAGCTCTTCGCGCATGGTTTGAGAAATTTCAAGCTGTTCTTCTCCGCTTGGATTTTCATCCAAGCCCGTATGATCCTTCTATGTTTTTACATCATGCTCCATCCGGGATCACAATACTCCTTGTCTATGTTGATGACATCGTCATTACCGGTCCTAATGCCGGAATGATTCAGAAGCTCCAAGCGTCTCTTCGTGAGTCATTTAAAATGAAGGATCTTGGCCCTCTCCACTATTTCCTCGGTCTTGAAGTTCATCAATCGCCTAAAGGTATCGTTCTCCATCAGCACAAATACACTATTGATCCCATCGCCTTGGCTGGTCTTACTACTTCTGCTGCTGTTGATACGCCAGTAGAACTGAATGTCAAACTCAGTCGCGACGAAGGTGATCTTATTTCCGATCCTACTGCCTATCGCCAGTTGGTTGGGA
Source organism: Sextonia rubra (assembly GCA_037013555.1). Taxonomy (NCBI): domain Eukaryota; kingdom Viridiplantae; phylum Streptophyta; class Magnoliopsida; order Laurales; family Lauraceae; genus Sextonia; species Sextonia rubra. Next base: position 19,619,526 of record JASUAD010000011.1, read on the forward strand.
GCTTGATCTACCTCACGATCACTCGACCCGATATCTCTTATGCGGTCAACCTGATGAGTCAGTTTATGACTGCTCCTCGTCACCTTCATCTGGCTGTTGTTCGCCACATCATTCGGTACCTTATTCGCACACCGACTCATGGGTTGTTTTTTCCATCCAACAATCCTTTGACTCTCCAAGCTTATTCAGATGCTGATTGGGCTGGTTGTCCGGATACTCGCAGATCGACAACTGGATGGTGCATTTTTTTAGGTGATAGTCTCATTTCTTGGAAATGCAAGAAACATGACGAAGTTTCCAAATCCTCTACTAAGGCAGAGTACTGCGCCATGTCTGCTACATGCTCCGAAATTCTTTGGCTCCGTGGTTTGCTTTCTGACATTGGTTTTCCAGCAGCAGGAGCTACCCCCTTTATACGGATAATACCAGTGCTATTCGGATTACTGAAAATCCGGTTTTTCATGAACATAGTAAACACATCGAGGTTGATTGTCACTTCATCCGTGATGAGCTTAAACATGATGTCATCAGCCTGCCACATGTCTCCACTAAACTTCAACTTGTTGATATTCTCACCAAAGGCCTTCCACGACCGCGCCATCAGTTCTTGGTTTCCAAATTGATGCTTGTCGATTCTCCCACATCAATTTAAGGGGGGGTGTTACATAGGCCCAAAGCCCATCTGAAAAGAGCCCATTTGAAAGCCCATCTGCAAAGAGCCCATCTGAAAAGAGGAGCCTTCTTTACTTGGAATACTATTGCTGTAATTAGCTGTAATTAGTCTTCCTTCTTAACTTAGAATCCTAATTGATGTAAATTAATGAGTTTTCCTTTCTTAGAGCCTAGATTAAAGGTAATTAGCTGTAATTAGTCTTCCTTCTTAACTTAAAATCCTAATTGATGTAAATTAGTGAGTTTTCCTTTCTTAAAGCCTAGATTAAAGGTAATTAGCTGTAATTAGTCTTCCTTCTTAACTTAGACTCCTAATTGATGTAAATTAGTGAGTTTTCCTTTCTTAGAGCCTAGATTAAAGGCATGTAAAGATATATATATATATTGATGTATAATCTCAATAGAAGGACACACAAATTAATACATTCTCAAGAGAATTCAAAATCTCTTCTCTATGATCGTGAGTTTGTCACTCATCCTTTTAGGAATGAAGGGCTGAGATTGTTCAGTAAAAAAATTTGTGCTTTAGTTGGGCTTGGGTTTCTATTGACTGGGCTCACTTGTGTTTTTTTTTTAAATCACTTTGGTTATTTTAGGCCTAAACAAAATGCCCAAGTGTTGGGCTCGCCTTTTGTCACAAACAAGTAGGGAAAGGGCTTGTCTTCGTGCTTCATGCAGCAAAGGAAGAAAATGTGGGGACTCGGCTTCCTGCTTGTAGTTGAAGACGAGAGAGAGAGAGAGAGAGAGAGAGAGAGATAAGTAGAGATGGTTGCAACGACAAAGAAAGGGCGAGTACACACTACAAGAAGGGTCAATGATTATGCAGCGTCTTTAGGGATAACGGTCTAGATGAAAGTCTAACGAACTTAAATGATGACAATGATGGAGCTTGTTAAACAGGCTCAAGGCCCAAAGCCCATCAGTGGTCAATGCTAGGCCCAAGGCCCAACGCCCATCAGTGGTCAATGCTATTGATTGGAATTGATTTGGGACAATATTGAGACAGCTGTACCATCAGTGGTCAATGCTATTGATTGGAATTGATTTGGGACAATATTGAGACAGCTGTACCATCAGTGGTCAATGCTATTGATTGGAATTGATTTGGGACAATATTGAGACAGCTGTAGTTTTCCTTACTTAGAATAACAATTGTTGTAATTAGTTGTTTTCTTAACTTAGATTAGTGATTGATATAATTAGATTGTTTTTCCTTTCTTAGAGCCTTGATTAAAGGCATGTAAATACCTATATATTGATGGATGATCTCCATAGTAAGACACACACAAATTATTGCATTCTCAAGAGTATATTCAGACTCTTTTTGTGATCGTGAATTTGTCATGGTATCAAAGCAAGGATCAAGGCAGTCTTGATCTTAGACATCTTCTAAAGCCTTGAGGGAATAGGGATAGCGAGAATAAGTCTTTCTCGTGCAACAAATAGATTCAGGATCTATTTTCAAGAAGTTTCCAGCAATACAGTGCCAGCGATACCTTCTTCCTGCGTCAAAGATATTCTGTTAGTGGCCCACTGTTGATCGATCAGATCAATTTTAGAAATCACCCACTCATGGTCGCCTCATATTTGTAAGGATATTAGTGATTTTTCAAGCATTTTTCAGAGACTCAAGGTTGGTATTTTACTCATTCTTAAGATTTACCAGAAATTTATATTGTTTTCATCAGGACCGTCCAGAATATTGGATACTTAGTAGAATCAGCTGAAACTTGGTTCAGTAGAAGCCAGAATAGAGGGATATCATAGATCTGTTGTCTGATCTGGGGCCAGATCCTGAAGTGGGGCCCACGTAGTGGAACAACAGCCACTGTCCAGTTCGTCTGGACTGTTTTTTAACAGTTTTTTTTTTTTTTTTGCTGTTTTGTGTTTTCTCTCTCTCTGCTTGGTTGGATTCTGGTTCCTTCACACAGCGAAGACATCCTACATAGTTTCTTTTGTTTGTGGCTCGTTCTTTTTCTCTTCAGAATGATTTGATTCCAATTTCGGTGGCGATGGAAAAATCTGAGGTCACGTTGATTAAATTTACAGGAAAGAATTACCCTACCTGGTCTTTCCAATTTCAAACATACCTCGAAGCCAAGGAATTGTGGGGATTTGTTTCTGGCACGGAACCTAAACCCACTGAGGATGAGAAAAAGATCTCTTCTTGGCATACTAAAGATGCCAAAATCAAATCCTGGATTCTGGGATCCGTTGAGCCCCATCTGATAATGAATCTCAAGCCTTACTCTACTTCTAACGCCATGTGGGGCTATTTGAAGAAAGTATATCATCAAGATAACTCTGCACGTCTATTCCATCTTGAATGTGCAATTGCTGAATATACACAAGGGACTTTGTCAGTACAAGATTATTATTCTGGATTCCGTACACTGTGGTCGGAATACGATAGTATTTAGTATGCGGATGTAGCTGACAATGTGTTGACAGTAATCCAAGACCTTCAGGCTTCTAGTCAGTGAGATTAATTTTTTATGAAACTGCTTAATAAATATGACAGTGTCCGCTCTGCCCTAATAAATCAGACGCCCTTACCTTCATTGGATGTCTGCTTAAATGAACTCTTACGAGAGGAACAACGCTTTATGACCTCGGCTCATATTGCTCAACAAAAGACTGCAACCTATTCAGTCGCGTTCTCGGCCAATAAAACTTCTTAGCTGCCGCCTCGAGACTTGAGCACAACCCAATGCTACAGTTGTCAGAAATTTGGGCATCTTGCATTTCAATGCAAACAAAAAGTCTGTAGTTACTGTAAAAAGTCAGGCCATATCATCTATGAATGTCGCCGCTGTCCACCACGTCCGTCAACACAGTATCAGGCTCCACAATATCCGGCTCCGCAGTATCAGAATTCATAGTCTCAGACTCCACACGCATATGTGGCTTCCTCGATTATGCTTGTTCCTACATCTGCACCCCCATAGCCTGGGCCTTGCTTATCTCTCACTCCTGAATTGGTTCAACAAATGATTACCAATTCCCTCTCTGCCCTTAGTCTCTCCGGTAAGTCACCTTCATCTTCTACTTGGTTCATTGATTCCGGGGCATCTAATCATATGACGTATTCCCACACCCCTTTCTCCAATATGATAAGTTACAATGGCCATCTTCAAATATAAACTGCTGACGGCGGTCATGTTCCCATTACTGCTATCGGAGATATACCTGGTTCCATCCCATTGAGAAATATTTACCTCTGTCCTAATTTAACTTCCAATCTATTGTCAGTTGGACAACTTGTTGAAAATAATTGTAACGCTTCTTTTTCTTCTGGGTGTGTTGTGCAGGACCAGATGTCCGGGAAGGAGATCGCGAGGGGGCTTAAGTGTGGACGCTTTTTTCCGCTGGATCTTTCTCAAATTTCTAGGAATCAATTTGCCAATAATGTGTTTTTTTTCTCTTAAAGATAATTGCCAGTTGTGGCATAATAGACTCGGACATCCTAATTCCAAGGTCTTGTCCCTTATGTTAAATTCTGGTTTATTAAATAAATCACTTGGTTTATCTTTTTGTGTGCCTTTTGATTGTGCTACTTGTAAAATGGGAAAGAACAAAACTCTTCCGTTTCCTCATTCCACTTCACACACTTCTCAGTGTTTTGAGTTAGTTCATAGTGATGTCTGGGGAATTGCCCCAGCTCTTTCCCACGCTCACTATAAATATTTTGTGACCTTTATTGATGATTTCAGTCGGTTCACATGGGTCTATTTTCTGCATTCAAAATCTGATGTTTTTAATGTTTTTAAAATATTTCTGGCTTATGTTGAAAATCAATTTTCCACCTGCATTAAAATCTTGCGATTTGATTCAGGCGGGGAATATATGTCCTCTGAGTTTCAGCAGTTTTTGCAAAACAAAGGCATTATTTCTCAAAGATCTTGTCCTTATACTCCCCAATAGAATGGAATCGCTGAAAGAAAAAATAGACATCTCCTTGATGTCATTCGTTCCCTTCTTTTGGAATCATCGGTTCCTACTTGTTTTTGGGTTGAGGCACTGGCTACAGCAGCTTATCTAATCAATCGTATGCCATCCACCTCCATTGAGAATCAAAGCCCATATTACCGTTTGTACAAAACCGCTCCATCTTATGATGATCTTCATATTTTTGGTTCCATTTGTTTTGTGCACCTGTCTCCTTCTGAGAGGACAAAACTCACGGCACAATTAGCTCAGTGTGTATTTTTAGGTTATGCACCCTTTCAGAAAGGGTTCCTTTGCTATGATCCTCACATTCGTCGTCTCCATACCTCTAGGAATGTCGTTTTCTTCAAAAACACATTGATCCTTCTGACTCCTCTTTTGTGTCATTACCTGGTTTTTCTGACGACCTGTCAGTTGTTCGTTTTAATCCTAACTTTGTGTCTCACCGACGGAACAACACTGCGCCTTCCAGGGATCCCCCTTCTGCTCTTCCTCCGGCATCCGGTCCAACACCGGTGGTTGATCCATCCTGACTTCCTTCACTACGTCGCTCCACTTGGATTTCGATACCGCCAGCCCGTTATGGGTTCTCACATACTTCCTTAATGGCCACTTTGTCTTCTTCTTCCATTCCACAATCCTATTCTCAGGTTGTGTAGGACCCCGCGTTGGAATAAGGCTATGCAAGATAAATTGGATGCGTTGGCATGAAATCATACGTGGGATATTGTACGATCTCCTATGGGTGTCAAACCTATTGGCTGTAAGTGGGTTTTTTCTCTCAAGTTAAAGTTTGATGGCTCTTTAGATCGATATAAGGCGCGTCTCATCGCTCTTGGAAATCAGCAAGAATATGGCATTGATTATGATGAGACCTTTGCTCCGGTTGCCAAAATGACCACCATCCGCATTATTCTTGCTGTTGCTGCATCTCAATCTTGGCCTCTCTATTAGATGGATGTCACAAATGCGTTTCTCCATGGTAATCTCAAAGAAGATGTTTATATGCGATTGCCTCAGGGATGCTCATCGGGGACCGGTATGGTTGCCAAACTTCGACGCTCCCTCTATGGTCTGAAACAAGCTCCTCGCGCATGGTTTGAGAAATTTCAAGCTGCTCTTCTACGCTTGGATTTTCATCCAAGCCCATATGATCCTTCTATGTTTTTACATCATGCTCCATCAGGGATCACTATACTTCTTGTCTATGTTGATGACATCGTCATTACCGGTCCTACTATCAAAATGATTCAGAAGCTCCAAGCGTCTCTTCGTGAGACATTTCAAATGAAGGATCTCGGCCCTTTCTACTATTTCCTCGGTCTTGAAGTTCATCAATCGACTAAAGGCATCGTTCTCAATCAGCACAAATACGCTGTTGGTCTCATTGCCTTGGCTGGTCTTACTGCTTCTGCTCCTGTAGATACGCCAGTCGAATTGAATGTCAAACTTAGTCGCAAGGGAGGTGATCTTCTTTCCGATCATACTGCTTATCGCCAGTTGGTTGGCAGCTTGATTTACCTCACGATCACTCGACCTGATATCTTTTATGCGGTCAACCTGACGAGTCAATTCATGACTGCTCCTCGTCATCTTCATCTGGCTGCTGTTCGCCGCATCATTCGGTACCTTATTCGCACACCGACTCGTGGGTTATTTTTTCCATCTAACAATCCTCTATCTCTCACAGCTTATTCAGATGTTGATTGGGCTGGCTGTCCGAATACTCGCCGATCAACGACAGGATGGTGCATGTTTTTGGGCGACAGTCTCATTTTTTGGAAATGCAGGAAACATGAAAAAGTTTCCAAATCATCTACCGAGGCCGAGTACCGATCCATGTCTGCTGCATGCTCCGAAATTCTTTGGCTCCGTGGTTTGCTCTTTGACATTGGTTTTCCAACAGACGGAGCTACCCCCCTCTATGCAGATAATACAAGTGCGATTCGGATTACTGAAAATCCGATTTTTCATGAACGCACTAAACACATCGAGGTTGATTGTCACTTCATACGTGATGAGCTTAAACGTGCTGTCCTCAGCCATCCACATGTCTCCACTAAACTTCAACTTGCTGATATTTTCATCAAAGGTCTTCCACGGCCCCGCCATCAGTTCTTGGTTAACAAATTGATGCTTGTTGATTCTCCCGCATCAATTTGCGGGGGGCGGGGGGGGGGGGGGGGGGTGTTAAACAGGCTCAAGGCCCAAAGCCCATCAGTGGTCAATGCTATTGATTGGAATTGATTTGGGACAATATTGAGACAGCTGTACCATCAGTGGTCATGCTATTGATTGGAATTGCTTTGGGACAATATTGAGACAGCTGTAGTTTTCCTTACTTAGAATAACAATTGTTGTAATTAGTTGTTTTCTTAACTTAGATTAGTGATTGATATAATTAGATTGTTTTTCCTTTCTTAGAGCCTTGATTAAAGGCATGTAAATACTTATATATTGATGGATGATCTCCATAGTAAGACACACAAAAATTATTGCATTCTCAAGAATATATTCAAACTCTTTTTGTGATCGTGAATTTGTCAGAGCTCGTGGTAAACGGTATGCTTTCACACCTCTTTTCTCCTTCTCTCGCAATCTTTTTTTTTTTTTTTCACTCAATTGAGAATGATGAGATAAAAAGGTACTTGGAGAGTTAAAAGGGAAAAGATACTATAATAAAGAAACATGGTGGTGGAGTGTAGAGGTTCAGAAAGCTGTTTGAGAGAAAAGGCATTGCTACAAAGTTTGGCAAAGGGCTAAGAACATGGAAAGCTATCAAACTATGAGACATATAAGAAGGCAAAGAAAGTAGTAGGTGGTGCAAAGTTCAAAGTATATGATAACCTCTATAATAGGTTGGGAACAAAAGAATAAGAGATAGATATTTTTAAGCTTGCAAAAATAAGGGCAAGAAACTAGTGACTTAGATCATGTCAAATGTATTAAGGACAATGATCAAAAGGTTCTAGTGAAGGATAACGATATGAAAGAAATGTAAAGTAATATTTTAGCAAGCTTTTTAAATGAAGAAAATATGAGAAATTCAACTACAAGAGAGGATACTTTGTTAGTAGAACATACTTTTTCCTGCAAAATTATAGTGGTAGAAGTGAAGGAAGCATTGAAGCGAATAAAGATAGGAAATGCTAGGGTCTAGATGATATTTTGAATTTCCGATAGAGGTTTGGAAATGCTCAGGAGAGGTTAAGGTGATTTGGTTCACTAGTCTCTTCAATAAGATATTAATGAGAAAGAAAATGCCAAATGAATGTAGAAGAAGCTTTGTAGTAGCTATATATAAGAATAAGTGAGATATATAAAATCGTACCAACTATTGGGTGATTAAACTTGTCAGTCATACTATTAAAGCTATGGGAGAGAGTAATTGAGCAAACACTTAGACAAAAGTCCAAGATTTCTGAAAATCAATTTGTATTATACCAAGGAGGTCAACTATAGAAGCTATCTTCTCATTCAAGCAATTAATGGAAAAATATGAAGCGAAGAGACAAAAAAAATATGATAAGATGTTCATTGATCTAGAGAAAGCTTATGACATAATTTAGTTGGTGTTGAAGAAAATTGTAGCGACCCAAAAATCTAGAGCTTTTCAGATTCTTAAGACGTTCTCAAATTCATAACAACACAACATAAATCAAATTTTCATGAGCATAAAGGCCTAAAAACATTCAAATTCCATTGCATTTAAATCATTAAGTATATTAGAAGTCATGATAAAATTATTAAATAAAAGACAAGTCTCTAATAGCATTAGAGGAAATATCTAAATGTTGGGCTAATCCCATCTATGAATCTAATCATTATTCCTCACGCTCTGGATCAGCCTTGCATGCTAAAATCCACCGACCGATCTTTGTCATTCCTTGCAATATCTACAAATGCATTACATGAAGTGAGGCGAACCACTGGTCAGTAACACTGGTGAGTAGAATAATTAAGCATTAAGGTATAACACATCTTCAATCATTCATGTGAATATTTATAAATTCAATAATGGTGTTAAACAAAATATCTTAATCAATTCTTTCTTGAGTATTTTTCCACCGCAAGCATCAAAAGCTTCCGATTCCCCACACAGGTGTATCTACATTTCTGTCAACGACATGACTTATCATCCACCATGATTGTTGAGCCAGTTTCAATACTTTCACACCGGAGTATCTACATTTCTGTCAATAACATGACCTGTGTTACCACCATGATTGTTAAACGTATTTCCCTCGACCAACATCCACAAGAGAAGTTCTATACTTAGTGCTAGCGGTTGTGTTACTCTATTTCAAACATCATGTTCAAATTCAATAAGTTTATTAGAGTTTCATCTTCATCATGAATGGCGACATCATCTTATTCTTTTCCTTGGCCAATACTATATAACACTGGTTACTTCTCGCCACACTCCGAGTCGGAGTTGGTATCAGGCTGTAGCATTGCCCATATCTTATTAAGGAAGCTAATTAGTCCTCGTAAAATCAACCACAGAAATCAAGACATAATTTATAAATTCATATGGAATCATGATCCATCATATTTGAATATCCAATAAAAATACCATATTAATTTACACCATATTCAAGGTTACACCATGGATGTGGTTTTTCCAATTGAAAAGAGTTAGAACTAATGATGGTGAGGAATGGCTCACTTCTGTCCCATAGGATCATCTGGATATTGGTTCCACTAGTTCTGTATTTAGGTAATGTTGGGTTCATAAAATACTATGTTGTATATACATCATAAGATCTTAGTGGGGTTCTTAAAAATATAACTAGAACATCAGGGGCCACTTTGTAATTTTTATAATTTTATAACTTATAAGCAAGTCAACAGAAACCCATATGCTTCTTCCGTCAGGGATGGTTCACGCTATGCCTATCCTGGAGTAATCACATGATGGGTCCTAACGGTCCAAATCACATGGGACCATCACCCGTGGGATCACCCTAGGGTCCACTAGCAGATGTGGGGATGCGATCTTTGATAAGGCCCATGTGTGCCCACAACCATTGACAACCGAAACCCTTTTTTACGGTCCGGAAACTAAAAATCTCAGTTTAGATCTAAGACTTCAAGTTAATCAATCATCTTGTCAGCCTAAATCAAAGTTCCAAAGGTGTGTTAATTATAGGATTTTAATTCGCCGAGTTCCCATCTAAGAACTAGGATTTTTTTTTAATGATATTTTCCATTGTTACAAGGTCGACAATTCTAGAATGGGACTGCGACCTTTATTCAGAGGTTCAAATGAGTTGATTTCCAACCCAAACAAGGCTAAAGGGTGTCGACTAGGAGTCTTACTGTATATCATCAGGTCTGGTTGCTGCTTTGATGATTCTCCTGAGCACATAAATCAATTTCAGCCTATACATATTGCCAACTGATACTATAGCACGTGTATATAATAACAGCAGTTCTTTGAATGATTTGGTACCTCTAATTCTCTATTCATATCAAATAATCCAACATTAATTTTGGGAGTTCTACTCACCTGGTATAGAAATTCGTTGCTCGAGCAGTGAGTGGTCTTGAGCTAGACATCCATTACGTGTCCCGCCATCGATCTTCCTCATCCTCGTCGCGATCTTCGTCTTCTTCTACAAATTCTAAAATTGAGATCAGTCTCTCTTTCTCTCTCTCTCTCTCGTTGATGGGTAGAACAAAAATAGGCTTTCATATACATATATATACTAGTGTTTTAAACAATTTTGCTCTAGGAGTCTTGTTTGGGGTTACAAGGGAGTCCTTCTAAGAGTATTTTTTAGAGAGAGTCCTGTGAAAGTTCTTAGTCTTCTAATGACCTTAATTTAGTCTAATTCTATCAAGAGTCTTAGTAGGGATATTTCAAAAATGAGTGTTTCAAGAGGTTATATTGAAAATTTTAAGAACATGTATGAATGAGCGGTCACGAGTGTGAGAAATATCTGTGGAGATACAGGTGCATTCCCAGTGACTATATGCTTAAAGCCCTTATTTTTTTACATTGATTATAAATGAGTTAGCTGCTCATATTTAAAAGGAGGTACATTGATATATGTTATTCACAAATAAAATAATGTTGGTGGATGAATCAAGAGATGATGTAAATACAAAACTCGAGAGATAGTAGGAGACTTTAGAATTCAAAAGCTTCAAAATAAGTTGTACAAAAACAGAATATACGGATTGCAACTTCAATGAGCATATACAAAAAGCCAAATTGCTATAAAAATTAAAGCCGATAAGATACCGCATAAGATTCCTTTCTGTATCTTAGCTCGATAATAAATGAGGATGGGGAGATTGATGAAGATATTGAACATAGGATAAAAGCGGGATGGTTGAAATGGAGACTGGCCTCTGGAGTACTTTGTGACAGACGAATGCTAACAAAATTGAAGAAATAATTTTATAGGACAATGATTAGACCAGCTGTGACCTATGGGGAAGAATGTTGGCCAATCAAGAAGCAGCATATTCATAAAATGGATGTGGCAGAGGTGAGAATGTTAAGGTTAATGTATGGTAAAACTAGGAAATTAGTGTTTTTGAGAGCATTTAGGGATACCATTAATAAGGGATAAGATTAGACAATCCCGTTTGAGATGGTTTAGACATGTTGAACATAGGCTAGTAATTGCACCAGTGAAAAAAAGTTTGGCTCTATAGGTTGATTGTCCACCAAGGGGAAGGGGTAGGCCGAAGAAGATGTGGATGGAGGTAATAAAATCAGATCTAAAGAAGTTTCTCAGGATTCTGCTCAGAGTAGGTCGGATTGGAGAAACAAAATTCATGTAGCGGACCCCAACATAGTTGGGACAAGGATTTAATGACGATGAAAAGGATGAGATGGTCTGAGGATGGTGCATATGATAGAGTCAATGGAGAAGGGGTTTGTTAGGTTGTTTTAGGAAGGTCAATAGTGGGCTTTTGGTTAAATTAAATGGTTGCATTGGCTTGTGTAGAAGGGGTTTGTGAGATGGTTTGGGTTTGATGGAGGCAAAGGTGATAGATTTTGGAAAAATAGGGTTTAGTAACTTCAGTTTGGGTTGATATAGGCTTTGAGAGGGGAATTGGATTTGTGATCGGTGAGGGATTGTTCGGTTTGTTGGAGATGGTAGGGATTGGGACGGCGATGAGGGTTTGGCTGGGGTAAGGGGATCTACGGCTGTATTGGGGTGTTTTCGAGAGTTGGGTTCAGGTTAGGGACTGAGGGATGAATTGTTTGGGTTTGAGCAATAAATTGGTTTGGCTTGTGATTAGCACTGGGTTTGAGGTTTGATGTTGGGTTTCATTTGGATTGGATGAGGATGATGATGAGTGATAATGATTGTGGATGATGATGAATGATGGACGACCGAGACATAAAGAAAGAGATAGGGTGCTTGGGTTATCTCGAATCAGCAATCAAAATGGTGATTGGAAATTGGATATCTGCTCTGGTACCAATTGACATGTCGTGGGGAAGTGAGAATGGCCAATGTGCTAATCTCCAAGCTAAAGGCTTAGGGATAGGGATCCACGAGGATCAAAGTTGTCTTGGTCTCACACCACAAACACAAAATCAAGAGAAGTTCTTAAGAATAAATTTTTATTAATCAATGCATAACTAAATAAGAGGAATTACATCTCTTTATAAATACTCTTAACTCTAATCTATTTCTTGGAACAATCCTAATTAAAATCAACTCCAAATCAAATAACATAAAACTTTTGAATTATTCTCAAACTTTTCCCTAAAATTCAGCTACCATTAAAATAGAAACTCTCTCTGATTTGAGGATCTTCTCTTTATGGGCTTGAGCTGAGTGAATTGGCCAATCATGGATTTAGCCTGCATCATTGAGCTATAGGGATTCTTGCACGTTTCGTTTCTCATTAGTTGGAGGAAAATAACTTTTTGATTTTGAGAGTGTTAAATTGATATCTTCTAAATCAAACTCATACTCAAGGCAATAGTAAATTGAAACATGCTTCCTTGTAGAAGTAACTACCAATCAAACTAGGCCACATGGCAGAGTTTGTGGGTCCACTACCATACCAAAAACATGAGGATTAGGATCTAGCAATCTCCAAAAAATAAGAATTGAACCTTTGCTTGCCATACATTCCATGGCTTTAGAAGTGACACCTGACAACATCCTAAGGACCATCATTTTTTGTTTTTAAAGATGGCTAGATCCTAAAGTCCTCTTGTAGGCTTGTGATCCTACAAATTTTTTCATGTGGCTTTTTTAAATTGGTAAATTGGTTTTAGCTTCTGAAGTGTGACAACGATGGTAGAAGGTACTACTTGTTTTGAACTACACCTACCATATTTTTCCCCGAATGGTTTGAACTACACCTTCATTTGTGCTCTCTATATCAACAGCTTTCTTCTGTTCATTTTACCATCATGATTGAATTGCAGGCTTATGTCCTACAAGAGGAGGGTAGCCTCCTTGAACTTGTTGACCCATCTCTTGGATCGGAATACTGCAAGGAAGAGGCATCAAGAATGCTGAATTTAGCTGTCTTATGCACCAATCCGTCTCCTACTCTCAGACCCGCAATGTCTGTTGCAATTAGCATGCTTGAAGGTAAAATAGAAGTACGAGCACCGCCTGTAAAGCGCACTTCAGATACCGAGGATCATAGGTTCAAGGTCTTTGGGAACTACCCTCAGGACAGCCAAACACATAGCATGTCATCTGACTGGCTGCCGACCTTTCCTTCTGTTTCTCTTCATAGTGGAGAGGATAAAAATGGTAGCCATCCCTCAACTAGCCGGTCTCTCATCCCTGCTCCTTTGAAACCTCATCTAAGAAGATCAGTTTCACTTGTATAAGCATATTTATTTTTACATTTTAGTTCAGTTTCTTTGGGTGGAAAGCTAATATACTCACACCGCAGATTGAGTCTGATCTATGCACCCATGATTTCATGGTACTGGCCCATGTACAATGGAGAGACTGTTTCATGTACTATTTTGATGATACGTTCCTAGTTAATTTTTTCTACCTTCGTAAATATTTTCCTAATCTGATTCTCTGGTTCCCCTTTTTGTTTCCATTCGCATGAATGTATGGAAGCATTGTCAATGCCAAGACAGTGGCCAGACAGCATTTTCCTTCATGATGACAGCATTTTTCACAAACTAAATTTTGGAAAACTTGTACACATTGAGAATTAGAGCATTATCACCGCATTTTGATGTGAAAAATGCTCTAGTTTTCAATGTGTGCAAGTTTTTCATAATTTGGTGCAGCACTTACTCGCATGAAAAAATGAAAATTTTTTACTAATTTTTCTTGATTTCACAAAACCCTTTTCCTTAGGGTGTTGCAACCGCTCTTCTAGACCCATGTAAAAAGAGTCAGAATCACAACATCATACAAACAAGCCCTTATTATTGTCCTCGTTTAAATGAGAATTTTATAGGAACTTGTTTTGTGGAGGTATAAAGCAGGTGCAGTACAGCTCTCAAGTAGGTGAATTATTTTGTCAAAGGTGCATCAACCCAGACGAATTTGCCTGAGTTTTGGCATTCAGTCAGACTCACTAGTTGTGATTTCTAAACGAATTTGACTAGCCAAATCCTAACTGACGCTGGTTTAGGTCTACTTGACATTGAGATTGATTAACAAATGGGTTGTGCTTTTGTTGAGAATTGACCTGCCTATTCAACTTGAACTGGCCTGTTATCTAGGGAATCGGTTAAGAGTTCAGGTTGACCATTTTACTTAATGGCTTATGGCAGGTTGACCTTTTCAACCCAGTTAATAAATGCGCTGCGTGGGGGATTGAACCTCTTGGGGCTAATGAGGGCTAAATCCATGATTGGCCAGCCCATTGAGCTCAAATCCAAAGCCTAGTGGTGAAGAATAATTTATTATTAATAGTTGTTTTCTTAAGTTTCTTAAAAATTGATTTTATATTTGAGTTAGGACTCCTTATTTGTTTGAACTAGATTGTCCTTATTTAGAGAATAATTTAGTTACAAATATAAATATAATCCATTCTCATGGGATAGACTACAATATAAAACAAGATTTTTAGTTTTCTTCTCCAGAGTGAGTTGTTTGTCTTTAGTATGATATTTTGACAATTTATCCTTAAGTCTTTTGGCTTTGAGCCGTGCTGTGTCAGGGTGGGGTTGGGGTTCGAATCATGAATAAAGCAAAACTAAAGACCCACGAACTTTGTGTTTAGGAAGAATTCATACATTTAACATCCAACCATATATACCTGCCAAGTTTTGCAAGCAATTTAACTTCCATCAAGCCATTGTAGGGGCACTTGGCCGTATCTAAGGCACACTTGGCTCTTGCAAGATGCTAGAAACACTTGGGAATTCTATCAAGCACTTGGAATTGGAACCTATCTTGGCTATCCTTATTTTCCACAAGCAGGATACACAAGTCGCTTTACACAATGGTATGCAAAAAGCACCACTACTATTGTAGAGATGTATGCAAGCAACCCTCACCTCAAATGTCTTGCTTCATCGTTCCCAAGAAAGGAAAGAAAGTGGAGAAGGATCACTTCATCCAAGCCAACTTTGAAAATTGGTTATATGATGGAAGTGAATGGCGAATTGGCTTAGTGGCCGGGTCTGGCATCTACAAAGCTCACACTTTAAAAGGTGAAGAAGACAAGGAATATTTGCCTCCTCTGAATGTGACCACAACAAGAATGCAACAAGTTGTAAATAAGAACCTCCAAGAGTGGGAGAGTTTTACTGAGGCTAGACGAGTTAGTAAAGCTATACTGGACTTCGGTTTTGCTTCTCACTTCATTAGAACCAAGGTTTTAGTCAATGAGCATACAAGGAGATTTGAAGAGGAGCAAGCCATCATGCATTCAGCTGCTGCAGAGGTAGGCTTCACTCACCACAATTTGCCTAAAACCACTATTGTCAGTTCATTGCCAATGGAGACACATATAATTCCAAGTCTAGCAAAGGTAGTACAGTTGACAGAGGTAACTACTGGGTCAGGGCCATCAATTATATTGTCGAAAAAACTTTCAACGGGCCCGATTCTTCATAGGAAACTTCGGGCGATATGTTCAAAAAGTGTAAATAGAACTCTTAGTGACAAAAGAACTTCTTCAAATAAGAGAAAAGCTGAAAGCCTTGGAACTAGTCATTACCAGAGGCTAAAAGCTGGTAAATGCCTCTTTGTTTCTCTCTGACATTATCACTTGCTATTTTTCTTCTTTGTTTTAATGGCTACACTTTGTCTTCCTACCTCAGCTCAAACTTCGGTTATTGGAGGAGTCTCGTAAAAGGTGGCTATAATTATAGAAGAATATGCCTCCAATGATGCAGATGAGAGAGGAAGGGCTTACCCCACTACTGAAGAACGAATTGATAGCGATATCAATATTGAGTTTGATTTGAGAAAGACATGTTTGACTAGACAATGTTGCCTGAGTCGAGGAGAAAATTTGCAATGGATATGCTAGCAGAGTCCATTGCTGTGAAAAAATCTAGCGATGATGTGGGTGCTACTACTACCTTTAATAAAATAGCTAGCAGCGATGTTCACATGGAGTTAATTTTGGAGCAAGTTATTAGAAACAAAGTGCAGATTAGTGCTGCTGCTACTTATAAAAGAGATGCTATCCCTCAGATTGAACAATAAGAGATTTCACCAAAAGTCTCTAAGGGACTAATTTTCGATGTCTCAATGGAAAAAGGAGAAATTCCCAGTATTGCTGAGGGAATTATTGCAGATCCAACTCCTGAGGATAAGTCTTGACTTGAATATTTTGAAGTTGAAAATTTTACTCCAACATTGTAATTTGATCTCCTCTCTCTCTCTCTCTCTCTTTCTCTCTCTTTCATTTCTTTTTTTTTTTTTCGTTCCTCCTTAGGTACCTGTTAACCTATAAAAAATTACAAATGTTGTAGCGAAGGCATTACAAGCAAATTTCAAACCAATGATACATAAAACTTAGGATTGTGGAATGCCAAGTCAAGTACTGCATCTAGATGTTTAGAGCTAGTACAATCCACTTAGAAGACTTCAAATGAGCTCAGAATGCAGCATTTCAAACTTTAAAGTTACTAGACTTTATTTCGTCACTCAACTCACCAAATACTAAATCCAGGGTTCATTGGCTTAAAAACTTGGGGTCACTGAACACATTTCAGGTTCTGGATTACAAAAGTGGATGAAAATCACATGGCAACACCAAAGCATGCTTGGGAATGATGTTTCAAAGTTTCAAAGCATTTGGACTTTATCTCAACTCAAACCAAGCTTCAGTGACTGTTTACCAGCTCCTAAGAGTTCTGTAGAAATTGACACTTATACATGTCAAAGCAAGCTCGAACTTAGGGGAATGCCTTCAAGTAAATTCAAAGACTATTCTTGAAAGTTTCAGAGCATTTGGACATCATTTGGACTCAAACTCAGTTCTGATGGTCATCTACTAAGCTCTGTAGGGTCACTGTGCAAAGTGGCACCTCATGAAGATCAAATTAGCTGAAACTCCTAGAGGAAACTCAAATTATGCTCAAGGAAGGCTCTGCAAAATTTCAGGTCAAACCGACATCATTTGACCCAAGGTCTACAAATATGTCAACTTTGGATTAGTAACCTCCAAGTCATAAGGTCACTGACCAAATTCCTACTTCTCGACGTCCAAAATTGATAAAATTTGGGAATAAATCTTCATTCATGCTCAAGGGAGATTCTACAAATTTTCAAGTCAAGAATATTTCATTTGGTCCTACTTCCACTGCATGTCAGCTTAAAAGTCAGTGACCCCCAAGCCATGGAAGTCACTAGCCAAAATCCTACTTTCAGGGAGCCAAAGCTGATGAAATTCAGAAAAGAGATTCAAAATATCTTCAAAATGAGTTTCTCAATGTTTCAAGACAATTGAATGTCGTTCAGGTAGAAAACAAGCTAACTACCAACAGTATGAGGTGAATAGTGATTTAGAACATACATCAAATAGGTCACTGTTCGAAATCCTACTTCCACGTATCTAAATTGTATGAAATCTAGATTGACAGTCCAAGATATCCTTGACATCAATCTCTCCAAGTTTCAGACCAAACCGAGGTCATTTGGGCTTCAAATAGCTTAAATAAGGGCTCATTTTCATGAAAAGTCAACGGGGAAGTTGACCAACTTCAGAAGGTCAAATTGAGCTGAAATTTTTATGACACACTCAAAATAGTTTCAAAAAGCATCCTTGTAAGTGTTGTAAAGATTGGACCTCGTTTGGGCCCTAAACATGTAAAAACGGGCATATATGCAAAAAGTCAAAATTGGGACCTGGGAGTGACCGCAATTACAGTCACTTACACCCGTGGAGCAGTTCTTGCGGTTTTTGGTGGTTCCCTCCACTTCATTTTGAACTTAACTCCCCATAACTCCCTAAAATACTATTGAAGTCTATAACAACGGAGGTTTAATACACAGAGAGAGACAGAAACATACCGAAGAGACAAATAGTAATTGCAAGTGCAAATTCCTACTAAATCTCAAACAAGTCACAAGGCATTCTCCAGCACTCTCCAACCCACTTCTTCTTCTTCCCATTCCCTCAAGGTGAGAGATGGTTCAGAGAAGAAAGGGGGGTAAAGGTATCGTTTAAAAGAAGATTATGTTCAAGCACTGGCGAGCCTTTAAAGGATGAAATCAATTCCTTTGTTTTTTCACTTCGGGGTTTTTCTAGCCATCATGGAAGTTATGATCAAGCCTCTTTATGCTTCATTCTAATCTCTGAAAATCATAGGGTTAGAATGACACAACTTTGGCTTCATACAGTACCCTTTTCGAATTTGTACAAAAAAACAATCTGTAGCCAAAAGTGAAAGCATCAAAGGTTTTGGTTGATTCCCTAATCAAAACAAGCCTTCTCAACGGTCACTTAACACTCTAAAGATCATAAAAGCGAGTTTCAGCACTTAGAAGAAATCACAGAGGCGAAACAGTACAATACATAGAGCAAAACAGTGGCATTTTGGCCACTATCTGTCAGTGACCGTGGGCCACGATCACAGGCATAAATTCAGTGACCATGACCCACGGTCACTCCCCTTATTTCCTTCTTTCTTGCATCTTTTTTCCACTTTTTATGTATTTTCTAAATCTGAATCACATCTGAGACTTGAGGGAGGGGTTGTAAACTTTTCAAAAAAACATATAAACAACCTATATGCCCTTGATCAGAGCATTTGAACCCATGTAAACAAAAGTGAAATTAATGATGAACTGTAGTTATTTCCCATTCTTCTTAATGCTTGAAGTGTGTGAATGTCGGACTCGAATTCGTTACACATTCGTCATTTTCAAGCGCAACTAGAAGATTGGCGCTGTTTGTGGGAAAAATTTTGCCCTCATTTATGATCAAATTTGGCCCAAAGACATGAAAAATTGGCTAAAAATGCATAAAAGTGCTAAAAAGTGTTGCTGAGAGTCAATGGCCGTGGGAGACTATGTAAAAAAGCCTATGACCATGGGATCTGTCTGTGGCCACGAGAGACTCTGTAAAGAGTACTGCGACCGCAGGAGCTGGTGGAAAATGACAGTGACCGTGGGCCTGCGGTCACTGACTTGTTTTGTTTCCAAAATGACTTGTTTGACTTCTGAAGACACCCATGCAAGACCTTGATACTTCCAAAATGACTTGTTTAACTTCCGAAGACACCCATGCAAGATCTTGATGTCTATGATGGGTTTGGGATCTGAAATGATAGAACTTTGCACCTCGAACTGCATCCTTTCTCATTCAAATGAAGGCATTAAGCACCTCGAAGTGCAGATTTTTGCTATTTAATTGAAGGGACTTTGTACCTTGATATGCACAGACCAAATCACACCCTTTCATACTTTAGAAGAGTGGTGATTTAGTCCAAAGGGTTTCGACCCAAATAAATGTTTTATTAAATCAGTGATTAAACCAATGATATTGCAATCATGCATTATCCGGCGTCATGCACTGATGGATCTTGTATGATCATTGTGGTAGTGGTGCAGGCTCGATCCTGTAAGCCCTATCCCTTTGATTAAATCCAATCCTCTCTTGCTTATAAGTCTGACATAGGTAGTCCTAAAATGCTGCCAAAATTTTGGTAGCCAGGTCTTGTCAGCTTAGCATGCTTTTAAGCCTGACTTTATAGGCCCGAAATGCTACAAAATTTTTGACAGCTAGGACAGTTCGCATAGCACAATGAGATGGGGTTTATGCCTATGTCTAACCATTCCGATTCAAAACCATATTAGTTCAGAGGGTATTTATAAACCATTCCGGCTATCCCAAGAAGCAGCCATGTTGGTTGTAACACTAATATCATGGGTTCCCTAATCATTACCTTTGACAAAGCCAAGGAGAGGCTCTTCAAGATCTCCGTGACCTAGAACAAATCATTTGCAAGAGCACAAAAAAAGGCTTGAACTGACACAGTTGTGACTACATTAAGAATCTCCATCTTTCAAAGGCTTTCTACTCCCATGAGTTCCATGGCTTCCACCAATCCTTTTGGGTCATCAGTGAACTCAAAACTCATCAAGAAAGCTGAGACCCCTAAACCTTGGGTCTCCAAATATGCTCAGAATCCATTTAGAGTCTTCCACAAGGTTCAGGAGGAACTAAAATATAAACCAAAGTCAGGAAGCAGTACCCTTCATATCATTAAGCCCCAACTGAGAGCAAGATAGATCCAGTTCACGAATCACAAATCAATGGCACTTGGAAAGCCGTATTAAGTGGTTCCTCAAAGTTCAAAACCATCATCTACTCGGCCCAAACAATGGGCTATTACCAAGCAAGCAACAGGGGACCTTTGATAGTTCATAATCCGCAGGAGAGCCCAGAGACATGCCTCCATCCCAGGCTGCAACACGTGGTCACCACAGCCACGTACTCTAAAATCCAAAAAGGCTGAGAACAAACCCCTGGCCTTACTCAAGGAGAACACCTTCTACCCTCTAACTCAAAAAAAGGGACGGAGGTTCAGCAGGAAGCATTTGCCTTCCATCATTATGGCACCATTCATATCAACTTTAACCCATCACTCATGATACAACACTAAAAGCAAAAAGCAAGCTGAACGATTGGTCATTAATAACTCTACCAATCTTGCTCGTTTTAAGGGCATGGTCCAGTAAAAGGAGCAAAAGAAGAACCATAAAAGAAGTGCTGTTGACGTTCTTTCATTTCCCACTTCTGACCCTATGAATTGGGAATAAGTCGCTAGTACTTCCAGGCCATTGATTGCCAAGTTCAAAGATCAAACCTTGGCGGCCAGACTGGCTAGTCAAATAAAGAAAAGGCTTTGGCTGGCTATAAGGATCAAACCCGGAAGTAGTCACGGTGCACAATCACTCAAAAATGGATGATTAAAGAAGATGGGCCGAACCTGACCTCATCATGCATGGTTAGATTAGGCTCAACCTGAAGAGCCACTCGGAGTATGGCTCAGACTCAATCACAGGAGTTTGACTCTAACTCCGATGAGGATTCTATCACTATCTTGGATGCAGAAGATAGTAAGTCCACACTTCCTACATTAACATCCTCTTACCCCCATCAGTATCCTATATTTATGGCTGAAGGGAGTGGAACTAGTAAAGATGAAAATGATGATGCCAGTAGAAGTAAAGACGCTGGTGAAGAAGATGCTAGCAAAAATCAAGAAGACGACGTTAGTGATGTCGTTAAACAGTAAGGAGTTAAAATTGATCACTTGACTACCCAATTGAAAATTGGCAAATAAATTAGGTGGTTTGACTGAAACTCCAGTCAATCCCCTGTTTGCTGACAGGAGGGAGCAGGCAATGATTCGGAGGAATGCCACCAAAAATTGACCTACTCGCGGCTTAAATCAAATCTCTAACGGACAAGGTGATAGCTGCAGGTTCTGCCGGTGGCGATCACTCGTTAATCCTTGGTCTTCATTCAAATCCTGAAAAGCATATAACCTTTAAAAAAGTTGAAGAAATATTAACAAAATAAAAAATGGAGACCAGGATGAAGAATAAAGGTATTACACCCAAGTATCCTCCGAAATTCAATCTGGTTTCATTTCCTCCAGATTATAAACTTCCGACTTTCCAGCCTTACTTGGAAAAGGAGTCAGCTTATCAACATATAGTTCATTTCAAATCACTCCTTGGAAGCCTGCCAGAGTTGGATGCACTAAAAATAAGGTTGTTCATTGGCACATTGAAATGAGTTGCCTTCGATTAGTATAAGCAATTACCAGAACTTTCCTTCACAACATTGCCAATCATAGAAGAGAAGTTCTTACTTTATTTCCAGGAGGAAGATCTGTCACGCCCCAATCCCAGGAATTTGGGGATTTGAGTGGGCCCCCAGGGCGTGCATACGTAATCCCGTAGAAATCCGTGCCCTGAAGAATTTTGCACGCATTCCTACAAGGGAGATTCCACAGGAACGTGTGAGGTATGCTGACACACGTACAAACATAAATTATCATAATCGAAAACCTGTGAAATACTCAATAATCATCAAGAGCACATAAAGTTCATAGTCTATTAAAACATATTTTCATACAATAGTGTTATAGTCCTTTAAATACATTCCCAAAATCAGTCCTTAAGGGTGATACAAAAGTCTTCAACATAATACTCCCAGAAGTAACGCTCTCTGTAGGATGGCTAGTAGTAAACGTCGCCATCCATCCATTCACCTACACCCCGAGGTACCGTTGGGGTATCTTCCGGGGCCGCGTCAGTATTCGTGTCGGGAGCGGGTGCTGTATCTGCAATACCGAGGGTAACACTGTTAACACGACGGTTAAGCAAGTACTAAGCATAGGAATTAATATAACATAATACATTAGCAAGAACAATCACTAAACATGATGCATGAGTGAAACTTAATGTTATACATACTGATTGGCAACCACGATGCTCTATTCTCCCAAAGGGAGCATACATAACGTATGGGTCGCTAGGGGATCAAGCTAGCTTCCCTAGGAGCGTCGACAACCCCTCCGTAAACCTACTGCAGTGGTGACATATAATACCCAAAGGGCAGAAGCCAAGTGGTGCCGACTCGGAGTCAATCATACAAATCATAACATATATAAGGAATAGATAACCATGAAACAACAAATACTTAAACAAACACATGCAGGTAGGCTACAAGGCCCGAGCCTCAGCTACACCCTTGGCTAGCAAGCGCACACTCGATAGAAGCTCTGGCTTGTTAGACACGCACTCATTAGAAGCTCAGGTCTGAATTGCCTCGGGGTTTGCTGGAGGATGTACATTCGATAACAGTCATGTCGAAGGTGGTGTAATGTATCAATATGAATGCAATTCGATAAAGCAGTCTCCTGATTCCCCAGGGACATTCAGCACGAGGTACACATGAGATGTTCGGTGTCGTTGTGTTACCGCGTCTGGGTATTACATTGTGTATACGGAACACCCTTCTCATGCCAACATCCATGACTTGCCATTGGGGAATCCTTCATTCATTCCAACGTATAATTACCAATGGCCAAGTGAAGGTATAGAGGGTACCATGACTAAAGCCCTACCAAATCATTGAGATTCCTAACATCTTAGGTTCACTGGGTTCTTACGGCTTAGCCGTATACAGGGTTACGGCTTAGCCGAGAGGGGGTCACAGTTCATCCGGACTTTCAGTGTGGTTACGGTTCAACCGTATATTGTCCTTCGGCTTAGCCGAGCTAAGCCTGCGGCTTGGTCACGGGGAGGTCACGGCGTAGCCGTAGGGTATTTCACGGTGCAGCCGTATGCAAGCCGTAGAAGGAACTGGGTCCTGTGAGCTCTCTGGAAAGTTCGCCGTAGAAAGGTCTACGGCTAGGCTACGGGCTGGTTATGGCTCAGCCGTAGTGGATTCCACGGCGTAGCCGTAAATGAGCCGTAGTACAAAAGCTCATTTTCTGCTCTCTGGACGTTGAGCCGTAAGAGCTCACGGCTTAGCCGTAGCTTCGCCGTAAGCTTCAGAAAATCAACATACAGTTCCGTAGCTAAATTTTCTGTGCGGGATCACTACAGAACTGACTTATAAGGGGGTTCTGTAGCTCAATTGAAGTGTCTTGAGAGTATCCCATACTCACACACCTCCTATTCCCATCTCCATCATTCTTACTTGAATCATTCATACATATAAAGAAGGAAGAATCACAATGAGCACAACTAGCTTAACATGCAGTGACAATCCCACATGCAACGAATATAAGCTTAAGTACTTGCCTTGTTACCGTGTTTAGCCCTTCCTAGATCCTTCTTGCTGTATGCTCAGAGGCAACTCCCTGTACTGTAATGGGTTCTCTAATGGGTTCTCTACACATAAGCCCCAAAATGTGGAAGAATTCACATGCATGTCAATAACGAAGTCCCTATGATCCTAACAAACCCAAGAAGACGAAATGGAACCTATTCCTTACCTTGTATTGCTGTAACTTGGAGGAGAGGTCACTCCACACCAGAATACAATGGAAAAAGGGGTCAAGGAAGAAGAAGAATGTGGGTGCATGCCATCCCTTGTGCATGCACACTCCCAAACGCCCACAAGGCTTCGATTGAAATCAAAGAGAGGAGAAGAAACCCAGAAACTAGAACTCCAGCCAAGAGAACGTGAGGAAGAAGGGGAGTATACGTTGAGTCTCTCCCTTTTAAACATATTTTTCCTGAAATTGCACATCAGCCCACTGGTTTCTAGGAATTTCAGTTTAGTCCGGGAGGGCTCCAATTGGCTTAAGATGAGTCCGGATCAACTCGGCTCAACACAAAAGATGATCTACGCGATGAATCACACGTAAGGAGATGGACGGGGTAACCTAGAGGCATAAGGAAAATTTACTAAAAAGCCCTTAGCTATTTAAGCGGGGTCCAAACCCAATAATTCACACTAAATTGGCCTCAACCAGTCTTAATCAATAGGAAACAGGATTAATTAACGTAATTAGGATTAGTGAGGGTTCGGGTCCTTACATCCTCCCCCACTTAAGATCATTCGGTCCTCCGAATGCACGTACCTTAGGTAGTAGCTCTGGATATTTCGCCCGGATTTGATCTTCAAGTTCCCAAGTGGCCTCTTCCTGTCCATGGTGATTCCATAACACCTTGACCCATTTGATCGTTCGTGTACGCAGCACCTATTCCTTAGTGTCAACGATACGAAGGGGTCTCTCTTCGTAGCTCACATTAGGCCGTACCTGTACATCATCCAACTCAAGAACATGTGACGGATGTGGGAGGTATTTCCGGAGCATTGATACATGGAACACATTATGAACTCCTGCAAGCGAGGGTGGCAACTCCAACCGATAAGCTAAGTCTCCCACTCTACTCTGTATCTCAAAAGGCCCGACGAACCGAGGAGCAAGCTTACCCTTCTGGCCAAACCTGATAGTACCCTTCATTGGGGAAACTTTTAGGAAAACTCTGTCCCCCACTTGGAACTCGAGGGGCCGGCGGCGGTTATCTGCATAACTTTTCTGGCGCGATCGTGCAGTTCTCAGTCTATCTTGCACTTTTTGTACTTTCTCCGCTGTATCCGCTACCAGAGTGGGTCCATGGAAACTCCTAACCCCAACTTCTTCCCAACAGACTGGCGTACGGCACTTTCATCCATACAAGGCTTCAAATGGGGCCATACCGATGCTCGCGTGAAAGCTGTTATTATATGCAAACTCGCACAAGGAGAGGTGCTCATCCCACTCCTTTCCGAAATCCATTACGCTAGCTCGTAGCATATCTTCCAGGGTCTGTATCGTTCGTTCCGATTGCCCATCTGTTTGAGGATGGTAAGCCGTGCTAAAACTGAGTTTGGTGCCTAAAGATGTCTGGAAAGACTGCCAAAAGGAGGACACGAACCTACTATCTCGGTCGGACACAATTGAGACCGGGGTACCATGTAGCCGTACAATCTCATCAATGAAGATCTTGGCCATTTCCTGAAATTTCATCCCTTTCTTGATGGGAATAAAGTGGGCTGATTTTGTTAGTCGGTCGACAATCACCCACACTACATCGTGGTGTCTACTTGTTCGAGGTAGTCCGGAAACGAAATCCATCGTCAGATTCTCCCATTTCCATTTAGGAATCGATAAAGGGTGTAACAAACCGGGAGGCTTCCTGTGCTCAGCCTTTACTCGTTGGCAGGTAAGGCATTTGGCCACAAAGCCCGCTATGTCCCTCTTTATGTTATTCCACCAAAACCTGCCATGTAGATTCCGATACATTTTTGTACTCCCTGGGTGCATGGAATACCGAGCATGGTGTGCTTCAGTCATAATTGCCCTCTTTAGGTTATGATTTTGAACTCCTGGAACACAAAGCCGATCTCGGAAGTACAACACACCGTCTACAATCCTAAAGTCCGGTTTCTCAGAAATATGGTCACGAATCTTGACAAACTCCGGGTCTTCAAACTGTCTCTCCTTGATCTGCTGAATCAGGGTGGGTTCGAAGACTGACATAGCCACTAACATGACCTTATCGTCTACGAATTCGACTTCCGCGTCCAGATCTCGGAATTCCTCCACTAGGGACCATTCACCACATAAGGCTGCCAACTCGGTGGTGGATTTCCTGCTTAAAGCATCAGCTACTACATTCCCCTTTCCAGGGAAGTATCTAATTGGAAAGTCATAATCCTTTATGAATTCCAACCACCTGCGCTGTCTCATGTTAAGATCATGCTGCGAAAATAGATACTGGAGACTGCGATGATCACTATGGACTTCAAATTTCTCTCCATATAAATAATGTCTCCACATCTTCAGCGCGAAAATTACTGCAGCCAATTCCAAGTCATGTACGGCATAGTTTTTCTCATGTTCCTTTAATTGGCGAGATCCGTATGCTATTACCTTTCCATTCTGCATGAGTACACACCCTAGCCCAATCCCTGAAGCATCTGTATAGATAACAAATCCGCCACTCCCTTCTGGCAGGGATAAGATCGGGGCTGAGGTTAACTTCTCCTTAAGCAGTTGGAAACTCGATTCACACTCTGCGGACCACACAAATGGTTCGTTCTTTCGTGTCAACTTAGTCAAAGGGGCGACTATTTTGGAAAAGTCCTTCACGAACCTTCTATAATAACCGGCCAAGCCAACAAAACTTCTAATTTCTGCCACGGTTTTGGGACTCTGCCAAGTAGTTATAGCCTCAATCTTAGCTGGATCTACTGCAAGCCCATCCTTAGAAATTATATGCCCTAAAAAGGCAACTTGTTCCAGCCAAAATTCACATTTGTCCAGTTTGGCATACAATCGGTGGTCCTTTAGCAATTGTAGAGAGGTCCTCAGATGCTCCACATGCTCGTCTTTGGTCTTGGAATACACTAGAACATCATCAATGAAAATTACCACGAACTGATCAAGATATGATGAGAAGATCTTGTTCATTAAGGCCATAAACACTGCGGGGGCATTTGTCAATCCAAAAGGCATAACCAAGAATTCGTAATGCCCATATCTTGTCCTGAAAGCTGTCTTCGATGCATCTTGGTCCCTAACTCGCAGTTGATGATATCCAGACCTAAGATCGATCTTCGAAAAATGTGTTGCACCCTGTAGCTGATCAAACAATTCATCAATTCTAGGCAGTGGATATTTGTTCTTAATTGTCACCTGATTCAACTGCCGGTAATCAATACACATTCTAAGGGTGCCATCCTTCTTCTTCACAAATAAAACCGGGGCTCCCCATGGAGATGTGCTAGGGCGAATGAATCCTTTATCCAATAATTCTTGTAACTGTAGTTTCAATTCACGTAGCTCTGCTGGGGCCATTCTATATGGAGCCTTAGAGATGGGAGCGGTACCGGGTACTAGCTCTATAGTAAAATCCACCTCCCCGATTGGTGGAAGGCCGGGTACTTCATCCGGGAATACATCCGGAAATTCGCAAACCACAGGTATTTCTTCTAACTTCTTAGGTGATTTCTTTTCTACGATGAAGGCAATATAGCCCTCACCACCACTATGTATTAATCGTTCCGCTCGAAGTGCTGAAATCAATCTGGTGTTCGAACTCTTCTTGTCACCTTGGAACACCGCACTTGGACCATCTTCACTCACCCTTACGGTGACGGTCTTACGGAAGCAATCCAAACAGGCCATATATTTGGTCAGCCAGTCCATGCCTAGGATTACATCGAAATCGTGCATGGGCAGCACAATAAGTTCCGCTGGGAGAAGGACTTCTCCGATGAGAACTCGACAACCAGGGTAATAGTCATCACAGGTTACCCGTTTACCAACCGGAGTGATAACACTCAACACATATGGCAATTGTGCAGGCGATTCCCGTATCCTACTAGAGAACTGAGGTGAGATGAAGGAGTGTGAAGATCCCGAATCAAACAACACTTTAGCTTCAATACCGCAAACAGAAACCTTACCTACAACCGCATGTTCTGCCGCCTCTGCCTCTTCTTGTGTCAATGCATAAGCGCGGCCTTGCCTTTGGGGTCGGTGTTGCTGTCCTTGTCTCTGTTGTCCCTGGCCTTGTCGTGTCTGTCCTTGGCCTTGTCTCACTTGCTGTTGCTGTCGGTTAGGCGCAGGAGGGGGCTGCTGATACTGCTGCTGTTGATAGCCTTGGCTAAATTCCTTCCTTCTCGGGCACTCGGACAAGCGATGGTCCATGGAGCCACAGCCGAAACAGGCTCCCATAGCCCTCCAACATTTACTAGTCTCGTGACCCTTTCCACATGCACCGCAAACTGGTCGGGACGTGCTGCTAGCAACTCCCTTCTGTTTCTTAGAGTACTGCTGACCTTTCCCAGAAGGTGGAGCACTCTTCTTAGACTCCCCCAAGAATAGGCTCTTCTCAATTTCTTCCGCTGCATAAGCCCTGGCCACTGCATCGTCATATTGAACGGGACGCTGAAAGGCAGTGGCATGTCCCTTGATAGCAGGCCTTAACCCTTCTAGAAATCTTTCCACCCTCTTTTCCTCAGTATCAATCAAGTCTAGAGCAAACCGGGAAAGCTGACTGAATACATGCACATATTCTGCAACGGTCATGAGGTTCTGCTGCAGGGCAAGAAACTCTGCCTTCTTTCTGCGAGTAACGTGGTCGGGGATGAACTTCTTCCGGAACTGCCTCTTAAAGGCTTCCCAAACAGTGGCGTCCGGCATAGTCCTCATGTGGTCCCGGATACTCTTCCACCATGTATCCGCGACGTCTCTAAACATGGATGCTGCGAGGACCACTTGCTGCCTGGGTGTGCAAGTCAAGGTATCGAAAACATTTTCCGTGTGGACAAACCATTCATCTGCTTGTAACGGATCCTCATGTCCAGTAAACTCTGTTGCTCCCCTTTTTCGAAACTTCTCATACAAGGAGTTAGGATCTCCTGGCTGATCCTGTCGGTTTAACATGGCGGCCATCTGCAACTGCATGGCGGCCTGATTGGCGTTACTAGCTGCCAATTGATGCATTAACATCATAAACCGTTCCTCTGTATTGTAGGTGGGTTGAGGAGGAGGTTGTGGTGGAGGATCTGCGCCGTCCAACTCAATATTATTACGGTTATTATCACCGGAACTGTTGTTCGTACCGGATCCAGACGCCATGGTTCTGCAGTCACAATGGTCATTAATCATATATGTTTAAATAGATGCACATACATACATACATACTACAGTCATACCATAGTTATCATTATAATAGAAACCCACTTAAACGGATCTATCGGAACCTCACCACGCTTCCTAATGTTGCTAAGTCTTTTAAGTGACTTCTTGGAATGGCTCTGATACCATTACTTACGTATGTCACGCCCCAATCCCGGGAATTTGGGGATTTGAGTGGGCCCCCAGGGCGTGCATACGTAATCCCGTAGAAATCCGTGCCCTGAAGAATTTTGCACGCATTCCTACAAGGGAGATTCCACAGGAACGTGTGAGGTATGCTGACACACGTACAAACATAAATTATCATAATCGAAAACCTGTGAAATACTCAATAATCATCAAGAGCACATAAAGTTCATAGTCTATTAAAACATATTTTCATACAATAGTGTTATAGTCCTTTAAATACATTCCCAAAATCAGTCCTTAAGGGTGATACAAAAGTCTTCAACATAATACTCCCAGAAGTAACGCTCTCTGTAGGATGGCTAGTAGTAAACGTCGCCATCCATCCATTCACCTACACCCCGAGGTACCGTTGGGGTATCTTCCGGGGCCGCGTCAGTATTCGTGTCGGGAGCGGGTGCTGTATCTGCAATACCGAGGGTAACACTGTTAACACGACGGTTAAGCAAGTACTAAGCATAGGAATTAATATAACATAATACATTAGCAAGAACAATCACTAAACATGATGCATGAGTGAAACTTAATGTTATACATACTGATTGGCAACCACGATGCTCTATTCTCCCAAAGGGAGCATACATAACGTATGGGTCGCTAGGGGATCAAGCTAGCTTCCCTAGGAGCGTCGACAACCCCTCCGTAAACCTACTGCAGTGGTGACATATAATACCCAAAGGGCAGAAGCCAAGTGGTGCCGACTCGGAGTCAATCATACAAATCATAACATATATAAGGAATAGATAACCATGAAACAACGAATACTTAAACAAACACATGCAGGTAGGCTACAAGGCCCGAGCCTCAGCTACACCCTTGGCTAGCAAGCGCACACTCGATAGAAGCTCTGGCTTGTCAGACACGCACTCATTAGAAGCTCAGGTCTGAATTGCCTCGGGGTTTGCTGGAGGATGTACATTCGATAACAGTCATGTCGAAGGTGGTGTAATGTATCAATATGAATGCAATTCGATAAAGCAGTCTCCTGATTCCCCAGGGACATTCAGCACGAGGTACACATGAGATGTTCGGTGTCGTTGTGTTACCGCGTCTGGGTATTACATTGTGTATACGGAACACCCTTCTCATGCCAACATCCATGACTTGCCATTGGGGAATCCTTCATTCATTCCAACGTATAATTACCAATGGCCAAGTGAAGGTATAGAGGGTACCATGACTAAAGCCCTACCAAATCATTGAGATTCCTAACATCTTAGGTTCACTGGGTTCTTACGGCTTAGCCGTATACAGGGTTACGGCTTAGTCGAGAGGGGGTCACAGTTCATCCGGACTTTCGGTGTGGTTACGGTTCAACCGTATATTGTCCTTCGGCTTAGCCGAGCTAAGCCTGCGGCTTGGTCACGGGGAGGTCACGGCGTAGCCGTAGGGTATTTCACGGTGCAGCCGTATGCAAGCCGTAGAAGGAACTGGGTCCTGTGAGCTCTCTGGAAAGTTCGCCGTAGAAAGGTCTACGGCTAGGCTACGGGCTGGTTACGGCTCAGCCGTAGTGGATTCCACGGCGTAGCCGTAAATGAGCCGTAGTACAAAAGCTCATTTTCTGCTCTCTGGACGTTGAGCCGTAAGAGCTCACGGCTTAGCCGTAGCTTCGCCGTAAGCTTCAGAAAATCAACATACAGTTCCGTAGCTAAATTTTCTGTGCGGGATCACTACAGAACTGACTTATAAGGGGGTTCTGTAGCTCAATTGAAGTGTCTTGAGAGTATCCCATACTCACACACCTCCTATTCCCATCTCCATCATTCTTACTTGAATCATTCATACATATAAAGAAGGAAGAATCACAATGAGCACAACTAGCTTAACATGCAGTGACAATCCCACATGCAACGAATATAAGCTTAAGTACTTGCCTTGTTACCTTGTTTAGCCCTTCCTAGATCCTTCTTGCTGTATGCTCAGAGGCAACTCCCTGTACTGTAATGGGTTCTCTAATGGGTTCTCTACACATAAGCCCCAAAATGTGGAAGAATTCACATGCATGTCAATAACGAAGTCCCTATGATCCTAACAAACCCAAGAAGATGAAATGGAACCTATTCCTTACCTTGTATTGCTGTAACTTGGAGGAGAGGTCACTCCACACCAGAATACAATGGAAAAAGGGGTCAAGGAAGAAGAAGAATGTGGGTGCATGCCATCCCTTGTGCATGCACACTCCCAAACGCCCACAAGGCTTCGATTGAAATCAAAGAGAGGAGAAGAAACCCAGAAACTAGAACTCCAGCCAAGAGAACGTGAGGAAGAAGGGGAGTATACGTTGAGTCTCTCCCTTTTAAACATATTTTTCCTGAAATTGCACATCAGCCCACTAGTTTCTAGGAATTTCAGTTTAGTCCGGGAGGGCTCCAATTGGCTTAAGATGAGTCCGGATCAACTCGGCTCAACACAAAAGATGATCTACGCGATGAATCACACGTAAGGAGATGGACGGGGTAACCTAGAGGCATAAGGAAAATTTACTAAAAAGCCCTTAGCTATTTAAGCGGGGTCCAAACCCAATAATTCACACTAAATTGGCCTCAACCAGTCTTAATCAATAGGAAACAGGATTAATTAACGTAATTAGGATTAGTGAGGGTTCGGGTCCTTACAAGATCAGACAACTACCTTTGCCATGCTTAGCAGCACGAAGCAAGGAGATAATGAAACTGCACAAGCCTTTATCAATAGATGGAGAGCATTATCTTACAGATGCTTGGAACAACCACCTCAAAGGGCTACCATTGAAATGTACAAAACCAACTTGTGACCGGAGATTAAAGCTATCATACTTAGTTATAAAACTAAATCCTTGGCTTGATTGGTTGAAGTAGCTACTAATGCAGAGCTAACTCTTAAAGAAATCAGTCAGAAGAAGGCAAATTCCCGAAAAGCGGAATTGTCTTCATCTTCTGCTCCAAAATTGACTCCTCCAAAATTGAAAAAGAAACAGGAGGTATTTAATATGCAAACCTCCAAACCGCCTTTTCAAAAGCCTCAAAATGTCAAAACTGATCAAACTAAGAAGGAGGAATATGAAGAGAGAAAGAAAACTAATATCCTTTTGATGGGGATATTGAAATAATCTTTCAATCATTGATGGAAAATAATAAACTTGAGCTTCCACCAATGAAGAAACCGGAGCAAGCGGGTCACATCAATGACCCATATTATTGTGCATATCATTGGATGGTATCTCATCCTCTCAAAAATTGCTTCAGTTTGTAGGAGAAAGTCAATGAGATGTGGAAAAATGGAGTGATAACATTCGATCGGAAATATGATGCTGCTCGAGTCAATATGATTTCTTTTGGACAGTTTGCACCTGTAGCAGTATCTGCTCCACCAAAACCATTGACCGTTGAATTTCGAGTCATCAATGTGATACATGATAAATAGGGATTGATACCGGTCAAAACCTCTTCAAGGGAGGAAATGTGAGTTTACCCAGACCTAGTAAATGATAAAAGTTGGGAGAAGGTAAAAACCAAATCCACACCTGTAGAATGAAGGAAAGTTAAAAGACAACTCAAAAACATTTAGAAAGCTAACCAGAATCGCTTGGCTAAACAAGACAAACAAGAGAAACAAGCAAGCAGAGGAAGAAAAAGGTGGTTGAATCTTCGATTTCAAAGAAGCCTCCCAAACCGACCAAAGGTCAATTTACTTTG
The DNA here is from genome assembly GCA_037013555.1 of Sextonia rubra. Classification (NCBI taxonomy): domain Eukaryota; kingdom Viridiplantae; phylum Streptophyta; class Magnoliopsida; order Laurales; family Lauraceae; genus Sextonia; species Sextonia rubra. The sequence continues at coordinate 19,652,601 of JASUAD010000011.1, forward strand.
GCTGATTTCATCATCCTAATTCCGAAGGATGAGGAAGAGCCATCGATATCCAGTTGTAATCGACTATCAGGGGATGGCACGCCTCCTAACATGGATGATGAGGAAGATTGGTCAGACTATTTCGATCTCAAAAATGATCAGTAGATTGATGACTACTTTGCTGATGAATACCCTTTCTACGAAGATGAAAGTTTTTAATAAACTTTTGATCTTGAGATGGGTACACTTAATATCAAGCATGGTCTCAATACGCTATTGGTGGTCCTTAATGACATACATAGACTGAGTACAAGTAGCTGGCCGAATGACCCTCCTCCTTTTCCAAGTACAGGTAGCTAGTCGAATGACCCTCCTCCTTTTCCACTACCTCCAGAAATTCATCCAGACCCCTTGCCACGGGTTGAACGTGATGAAGCACAGCAACAACAAGCGTCGTCTTCTTGTCCGCACGCAATAATCCCTGTGCCGGATGTTCCTCCTGGACCAACCTTAGAGTCAACCCTTCTTAATGTAAATTCTGAACCAAGCACTCAGTTGGTTGTGCCTGATCCAATTAATGAGCTTGAGTTGCCAAAGGAACACAATAACCTCAGCATTGGCAATTCTGCCACACCTCAGGAAGTCATCAAGTTCAGGATCAACATAATATCTTTGACTCCGAATAAGAGATACCATTGGCTCCTGCACTGGTGATTCTAAGCACTACTACTAATGAACCCCAAGCATCTCAGGCCATTCTTGATAATACAAGTCAAGAAACAGGCTTGGAAGAAGTTAATCAACTTTTTGTTGAACCCGAAGAAATTAATGCAATAAGAAGAGATACTCGTCCAGAAATCGACTGAAGCAATATGGTTAATGACGGCACTCGTTTTGGTCACAACTATAGGGTCAATTATAATAAACCCTCTTCTTTTTCTTACGTAAACCCTTCAGGGGATAACATCAATGTAAATATAACTTCTTCAAACGCAAATACTAATGCAAGGCCACCAGAGCCATTTATGTATGATGTTGTTGAACACCTCAAACATATACCTGCACGACTTCATATTTTTTATCTTTTGCAGATGTCTGAGGAGACTCGTAATAACTTCATACGAGCTTTACATGCTTTGAACACAAACAACCAAGCTTATGTAGCACAAGTTCATTAGATAGAAAAGAACTCTCTTAAGGCAAAATCCAAAAAAGCCTAAAAAATAATGCATGGAATGTCTTTCAATTCATAATGCTTCTAAAGCCACTATTTCTTTTACTAAAGATGATCTTTTCTTAGGTGATATGAAACACACAAGGTCACTTTATTTCATAACTTACATCAAAGACATACCTATTCCAAGAGTTCAAGTTGACCCAGGATCAGCTCTGAACCTCATCACAATTATAGCTCTTCAGGAACTTAGTATCCCAGTAAGCAAGTTATTTGCTACAAAGACATCTATTTAAGGCTATGATGGGAAAGTCCATGATCCAATTGGTAAGATTTGGATTCGATTTCAGCTGGGAGATTTAACCTTAGAAGCCACTCTGCACGTGGTTATGACTCATTTTTGTTATAATATCGTCTTGGGAAGGCGATGGCTTCATGATAACGCCATAGTACCTTCTACTCTCCATTAATGTCTCAAATATATTGATGATGAGGGTAAAGTACATCAAGTCTTTGCAAATGAAAAGCCATTCGAAGGGAATGAGGTCTACTTCACTAATGCAGCCATGTATCAGGAAAGGCCTATAAAGTCAAAGCCAGATACAAAAAACTCTCCCGTGTATGATAATCCCGCAAAACCTTTCACTATTTCAGTAGAAAAGAAAACTTATCCAGGATTTGGCAAAAAAATCTAATCTTGTTAAAAAGTTGCATTCCACGAAAAAGTCTGCAGTCAAGTTTGTGGATACCAAAGCTCTTTTGGTAATCAAGGTAAAATCTGAAATTAAACAATCAGATCAACCTCTAGTCACATCCATGAAGCCATCAAGGACAAAGCAAGCAGGTATTGTCATCCACACAAGCAAGGCACGTAGCCCAGCTATGTATGTAGCACCGTTCAAAATGGCGAACCACCTGCTCCAGGACATCAAAAGCTCTTATATTTGACAAATGTAGTTTCCTTGGTCGACAACTCAAATTCTGATCAAGAAAGCAATGATGTACCTCCTCCTACTAGGAAAAATGTCACCTATAAGGCCTAGTTCTCCTATCACTTTCAGTCAGCTTGTGCTAACATCACAACAAAGAGGAGAACTATCCTACAGATATATTGATAAATGGCTCCACTTGGCTGAAAGATGTAAGCATCCCTCACACTACTCCACATGGATTCATCTATGCTGGGTAGGTTTCCGGCTAGCCCTCCGCAGCTTGACTATGGCAATGGAGTTTCAAACCTTTAATGAGATGTCTCGAATTGTTTCATCTCTCGAAGTGGCACTTTATTGTCTGCGTGGGAGGTCTAGACAAACGCGCCTAGTGCATGTCATTTCAATAGTCAGAGATTCAAATTATGAGTTGGATTCTGAGGACACTGAAAAGAGGGATACTTCTGTGCACTCTATAGCAAACTGGAATCCTCTGCTTTTGCCATGGCCCACTCAATCTCCAATTTATGATTTTGGAGGTATTTGCTTCTTGGTGCCTCCATCCAAGCAATACAATCATCCAATCATTTTTCATCGAGTTGAAGATGCTCCTACTTCAGATCTTATCGATAAGATCACTAACGATGGGAAAATAGGGCTTAACATCTATAATCCCTTAGTCTGCAATATGATGAAGAACATGGGGTATAATCTCAAGAAGCCCACAAGCCTTGGACTGAGTATAAATGGGGTTCAGATTCCTTTGGACGTCTTCATTCCAGAAATGAAGGAAGATCTCCAAAGAGGATGTAGAATTGAATAGCAACAGCATTGCATAGGATACATTCCTTACAGCAATGTTCCTAAGTTAAACCAAAATTTTAGAGCAAGATCTGTAGTTCTCACCGAAGGGTATGACTTGGATGACTCTTACGAAACTGTTGTCTTTCAAGATCCTGTTGATTGGGCCTTTCAGCATCTTGAGGGGGCAAGTGATGACGATAACACTATGTTACAAATCATTAAATATTGGCCTCCTAAACTCAATGAAGAAATACATCCACCTCAACACATTTGTTGGGAGTGTTTGGCCCTTGATGTAAAAGCTAAAGAGCTTAAAAACCCGAATCCATGGAACAAGATCAGGCTTTGGCTTAAACCCCCAAATGAAACTCTAGAGGGTTTCGCAGAATTGGATACTTTTGAAAATAATGTGAAAGCGCCTCCTCCCGAGCCTCCAACTAGGACCAAGTATAAGAAATAAACTTGGGAACCCCAGAAAATCCCCAAGCTACCTTTGTAAGTTCTCAAATCAAAGGAAAAGAACTTGATGTGTATGTGAGTTTCTTGCGAGAGTTCATGGATTGCTTTGCATGAACCTACGCATAAATGCCGGGTCTAGATCCAAAGATTTCTATGCACGAATTAAACATAACAGATGATGTTAAACTTGTAAAGTGAGACCAAAGGATGACAAAACCTGAAATCATGGATTAAAAAGAAAAACAAGTTCAGAAACTCAGAGATGTTCACTTCATTTGCGAAGAACAACACCCTGATTGGTTGGCCATTATAGTGCTAGTTACTAAAAAGAATAGGCAAATCAGAGTATGCATCAATTTTGGAGATCTAAACAAAGCTTGTCCTAAGGACGACTTCCCACTGCCTATACTAGAAATCATAATTGACAATACTTTCGGGTATGAAAGATGTCATTTATGGATGGGTTTTCAAGATACAATCAAATCAAAATGTTCAAAGAGGACGAGAAGCACACCTCCTTCAAAACTCCCTTTGGTATATATTGCTACAGCATCATGCATTTCAGCCTCAAGAATGCTGGAGCCACATACCAAAGGGCAATGATGAAAATTTTCAAGGACATGTAAGATAAGTCTGTAGAATGCTACGTTGATGACTTGGTAGTCAAGAGCAAGCAGAAATCAAATCACCTAGCTAATCTTCGCACATTTTTCAAAAAGTTGCTAAAATTCAACCTTTGAATGAATCCTTTGAAGTGTTTCATTGGAGTCTCTTCTGGAAAGTTTTTAGGATTTGTGGTTCGAAAAAATGGCATCGAACTAGATCTAGTTGAAGTCAAAGCCAAACTGGAGATACCTTCTCCAAAAACTCTAAAAGAACTGAATGGATTACAAGGTAGACTTGCCTATATCCACCGGTTCATTTCAAACTTATCTGGAAAATGCAGGCCGCTCTCCAGATTGATGAAGAAAGGAGTAGACTTTGTATGGGAAAAAATTTGTGAAGATGCTTTTCAAGATATCAAACGGTATCTCACAAATCCACCAGTTCTTTCAACTCCAATTCCAGCAAACATTTCATTCTCTATACTTGAGCTCTTGATCACTCTCTGGGGGCATTATTAGCTCAAAAGAATAATGAAGGTAAAGAGGTGGCTCTTTATTATTTGTTAAGGATGTTAGTTGCTGCTGAACACAATTATCATCCAGTAGAAAAAGAATGTCTTGCATTGATGTTCACAATACAAAAACTACTTCACAACATTCTCTCCAATGTGGTGTAATTAGTTTCTAATATCAATCCATTGAAGACACTGGTAACAAAAGCCGAAGCACTGAGTGATCGTTTGGTTAAATGTTCCATTCTTCTCTCTCAATATGATATTAGGTATACCCCTGCAAAGGCTGTAAAAAGGACAGGCTCTCGTTGATTTTCTAGCAGAATATCCGCTTTTGGAAAATTATGAATTCATAGACAATCTCCCTAACTAGCCAGTGTTCTTCGTTGAACAATTATAGAAACTCACCATTGATCCAGACTTACATTGGACATGCATTTTGATGGAGCTTCTCGAACTATTGAGCTAGGAGTGCCAGTTTCAGCAGTTGGAATTATCTTTGTAGTCTAGAAAGATTCTATGTTCCTCACTCTTTCTCATTAATCAAACCATGTTCATACAATATAGCAAAATACACCGCATTGATTATGGGTCTTGAGTTAATCTTAGAATCAGGCATTAATATGCTTGGAGTCTACAGAGATTCACAACTTATAATCAAAAAAATGAATCTCGAGTATGAAGTGAGGAAACTTGGCTTGATTCCCTTCTTCAACAAAAGCTTGCGAACTCAGAGAGAGATTTAGTCTAATTAAGTTTTACCATGTTCTGAGACATCAGAATGTCAAAGCAGATGCATTAGCAAGTTTGACAGCCTCAATGTCAATCCCTGAAAATGAAAAAATTGTGTTGGAAGTAGTCGAAAGAAGACTTTTACCTCCACTCAACACCTATAAAGCAGTTGCAAATTGCTTTGACGTGATAAAAAATCGGATTTCATCTTTCTAAAACTCATTCAGAGAATGGAGAGATCCTTTAATTGATTACATTCTTCATGGGGTCTTACCAGAAAATGCTAAAGATAGAACTACTATTCAAAGGCAAATTCTCAAATTTCACTCTGATTTGCCTTCAAAAATTCTTTACTGCAAGTCATATGATGGGGTTCTTCTCCATTTCTTGTCGACAAAAGAAAAAAAAACAAATCAAGCACTTAAAGAAGTTCATTTTGGCCTATATGGTGCTCACCAAATCGGACCAAAGCTTCATGATCAGATTCGAAGGTTAGGTTATTACTAGCTTACCATGGTGTCTGATGCCATCAACTTTGCCAAAGATGCGATAAATGCCAAATCCATGGCAATTACATTCATCAACAGTCTGAATATGTACATCCCACATCCACCTCTTGGCCTTTTGAGTTTTAGGGAATGGACATAGTCGGGAAAATCAGCCCACCATCAGAACGGGGTCATCAATTCATTTTGGCCGCGACTGATTACTTCTTTAAATGGGCAGAAGTAGTGCCTCTTGTAGAAGCCAAAACAGATATAGCCCTCAGTTTCTTGAAGACTCATATCATCTATCGTTTTGGGGTGCCTAAACGTCTGCATCATGACAATGGTCCTTAGTTCAATAACGACAAATTTTACAGATTCTGTGACAAGTACAGGATCCAATGCTGTCCCTCCACGGCATATAACCCTATAGCTAATGGACTTGTTGAAGCTTTCACCAAGACTATTTGCAAAATTCTGAAGACAATGGTCTCAAACAATAAGAGAAGTTAGAGTACCAAACTTCTTGAAGATAGAGCTTACAAGAAAGGAGACTTAGTCCTTGCAATCAAATGGCCAATGTTCTCCACATACATGTCAGAAGGCAAATTTGAATTCAAATGGGAAGAATCTTTTGTTGTCGACCAAGTCTACTCCAATGGTGCCTACGCACTCCTCACACTCGAAGGAGACAGATGCATGATGCCTATCAATGGAAAACTTCTCAAGGAATACTATACATGAATGTATTGGTATACCCAAACCATGTATAGTATATATTCTCACTCCTAAAATCCTCTGGTTTTGAGCCTCACACCCTATGACTCCTAACCAAAATCAAAATCCTTTAGTTTCAAGCCTCATAACCTATGACTCCTCACCAAAACCCCTTAGAATTGTATGAAATTACTGCGAGGATCAAGTCCTTTGACCCATTTAGTCAAACTGTTGTTACTTGGATAATGTCCCTACAAGACCCCTTGTAACATCCTGCTATATAGATTAAGTTTTTTTTATAGACCCTCTATAGCAAAACTCAATGGTGTTGAATAAGTCTTTTTGCAGACCCCATATAGCTAATCCTTAGTTGTATGGAACAAGTCTTTTTGTAAACTGTCATGCCCCGAACCCAAGAATTGGAGTTTAGTTATGCTTCCGAGGAATGACACACGTACCTGTGACAATTCGTGCCATGACCAGATACATACGAACTGTCACAAGTGTGATCCCACAGGTATGTGTGAGGGAAATCCACAAACACGTATTATCAACATAAATCATTTAAGCGGAAACCTGGAGATTTCACCTACATATGTATCATAAGCATCCATAAAACATTCATTTCAATTCATTAAATAGACAAGTCCATTAATTAACCCAACTGCAGGCAAAGATAGAAGTCCAAGATAAAATACAAATATATCCAATGCAAAAATGACCCTAAGTCCAATCTCAAAATGATCCCTGTTGCGCTCTATTGAGGAGAATCACGAAAAGATGTCTTCCTCATTCCACTCATTTACATCCCAAGGTAACACTCCGGTTCCCTCCGGGATCGCACTGAATGCCGGATTGGCCTCGGATTCTGCACATGTAACACCATGGTAATTCTAGTTAACACGACGGTTAAGCAAAGATAAGGATACATGAGCTTAATATGATAGATCAATGGAATTAAAATGACATACTGATTAAAAAAGATCAATATCGAAATCTAGGCACTGATACATATGAGTTAGCATGAACATGGAATCATGAATAAAGAATATATCATACCAACATGCAAACCACATCCGCTATCTCCTCTCTAAAAAAGAGTAAACTGATCCTTGGGAAACTACTAGCAGCCAGGCCATGACCGACTAGCTGCCCACGAGAGCGACAACTCACTCTTCTGATACTACTGCAGTAGGCAACTGATAAAATACTCCCATGGGGTCCCGTCGAACCTCCTATGGGGTATAAGCCAAGTGGCGCCGACTCTAAACATGTCAAAAATAATCTGATGTCCTTACTTACTATATACTGATCTATTTATACTGATACGAGAAGGTAACTCAACCTGGTTGAAGATATCAAACATAGGTTCACAACTAAGCAACTGATCATCATTAATGCAACTGATATAAATCCTTATGTGGAAGTCAAGGTTATTATCAATATGAATGCAATTAGATTGTAGGGTTATTAAGGACAAATTACTAGCCAATTCTATACTAGATAATCCTTGTTTCCAAGGTCATTCAATACGGTGTATTCATAAGACATTCGGTGTCCCAGTATTACCATTCTTGGTGTTACCTCATGTATATAAAGGACACTCTATCTTATGCCAAAACGGATGACGTAACATTGAAAACTAACCAAAGAATCCAGAAGAAAGAGCAACAGCTCAACACTCCTTCTCCTCCAAGTTTATTCACCGTTGGGCTAGTTGAGGTAACAAGGGATCCAATTCTAAGGTCCTATATGGTCTTAGGTTGAACCTACAGCCTATAGTAAGTGTGGGTGGATACCTCGGTCTATTGCTAAGGTTTAAGGGAGTGACCCACTATTAGGCTGTCCCATAGACTATAGAAAGTCCATAGTCAAGCATAGAATTCATTTTGGAACACTTCTCTAAAAGTTACAGGTCAAGCTTACTTGACCGGTCGGATATGGGTTCGACCGATCGATCGCTCCCATAAGGGAAATTCGACTGGTTGGGCTGGATGACCAACCGGTCGGACTACCCGGGAGGCAATTTGACCGATCAAGCTTCAGGACCGACTGATCGGCCCTGAAGCACTCCGTTACGGGAGGGTTTCTATTCCACTGATTCCTCCCTTCCAATACACCATTCTACCTGCAATAAAATCCACCTACAAGCTTCCATTCCACACTCTTGGGTTCCCTAAAGGACCATTATCCATTTATTCATCCAAAAATCACCACAAAAACACAAATCAATCAATGTATTTTTCATTGAGCTGTAAAGAGGGTAAATTCACAAAGTCCATCGAGAATCAAAGAATAAAGCCATGCATGTAAAGAAAATGTATCCTTATACTTGCCTTAAGCTTGGTGCTTCACTGAAATAGATTTGCCCCTTGATTAGAGGTACAAAAGCTCTCCTAAGAAGAAGATCTAGGTGATGCACGGAAATACAAAAGCATGAGATGCATGCACGCCAAATCCTTGGGTTTTCTTACCCCTAATGAGCCTAATAACACAAATGAAGATGGGGTTTTCTTACCTTAAGTCTATGTAAGCTATTTGTGAAGAAGATGGGGCCACAAATCTGAAATGAGAACAAAGAGGAGAAAGAGCTTGAAGAAGACAAAGGAGGAAGAAAAGGTTGAAGAAGATGATAGGCCCTCTTGCATGCAACTTCTAGACTTCAAATCCCAGCAAAATGAAGGGGGGAGAGAGAGTACGGAAGAGGAGAAGAAGTGGGCGTCTGCTACAACTAAGGGCAAGGAGAGAAAATGAGAGAGAGACGAACGATAGATGGTGAGTTTTAAATGAGTGGGATTTCTGGAAATTACAACTAAGCCCTGGTTGTTTCTTGGACTTCCAAATCGAGTCAGTTGGACTTAGTTGGGCTGGAATGAGTCCAAATGGAATTGGGCCAAACATAAAAGACGTTCCACAAGATGAAACTCACCCAATGCAACTAATGTGATGCATTAATGATGCCAACTCATGAAAATACTAAATACAAAAGAACTTAGACTACCTAATAAGGTTTGAACCCGACCTAACTACCTATCCATGATCCAAACCTCGTGAGATTTAGGCTCAATTAGCTTAATTACATATTAATTAGAGTAAAACCAACTTAATTACTATTAATCATAATTATCTAAGGTTAGGACCTTACATAAACCCTATATAACTACCTTTGGTTATATAGAACAAATCTTTATTGTAGACCCTATATAACCAAAATCTAAACAAAAATCAAAACCAAATCTTTGTCTTAAGGAATAAGTCAAGGATCTAGGGGAAAGTCTCACACATAGGCACCAGATAACATCCTCTTTGTTTGACCACATTCGACACCAAAAGGATCAAGCCATAGATCCTGGAGAAAGCCTCACACATGGGCACCGAATAACGTCCACCTATATGACTCCTTTATTTTCGATTTGTGGATCCAAAAGATTGCAAATTACACCCTCAAACAGGTCTAAGAAAACCAAACCAAACAAAACATCCACACAAACCACATCAAACATCCACAAAAAATCAAACCAAACACCCATACCAATGACAAAATGGATGAAAAGAAAAGTTTTTTCATTAATATTCATTTGAACTTTAAGTACAAAAAATGAAGTCAATGTATACATGGCCACCCAAGCTAATCAAAATAAAAGAGTCAAACATAAAGCAACGGCAATGAAACCTAGTCTAAGAACTTCTCAAGTCATCTCCTTACGTTTGGAATTTCTTCCCTTAGGACGCGCCCTTTATAGCTTAGATAAGCTAGGACAAAAGCATCAATGTCAATTTCATCCAGTTTGACACTCATTTCACTTTCAAGGGATTGAACAAAGTCATTCAAGGTTATCTGCTTTGCCTTTACTTTGGCGAGAATGCACTCTTCGCGGGCCTGGTTCTTTGAACTAGACTTCTCTAAGCGACCTATGGTGCCTCGAAGCTTCAGAGCATCATCTTTCAAGGATGAAAGCTGTTGTTACAATGTGATGATCTATGGTTGCAATATTCCTCACAGCCAAAGTTCTGGTTCTATCTCAAGATACGACATGGTGAACCCACTTTGGGCATTTTTGCTCCAAACAAAAATGTGTGTTTTCTTGAAAGCCAACCTAATACAAATTTTAAGTTCATCTTGGGACAAACCCAATTTTGAGCCAAATGTGTCATCTCAATTTACTTTGGATAAAAAATCCACAAAAGCCAATCTCCTTCAAAATTGCATCTCATTTTGACTCATGTCAACCCAAGTCAGAACCTAAACATTGATTTTTGAAAATAAACAAAAAATCCATGAAAATCCAAACTCAAATCCATTTTAAACCAAACCTTTAATTGTCTTAAAACCTTAGGGATTCTTTTTTGTGGTTGTTCCCCACATCCCCACAAAGATGCTACTCTGGATATCTATGACAAATAGGTCAAAAGAAAATCAAATATATCTCCAAAATTCAAAATCCAAAACCAAATTCATAAATTTTTTATTTCTCTTAAAACCTTAAGGATTTCTTTTGTGGGTGTTCCCCACAGTCCCCACAGAGATGCCACTTTGGATATCTGTGATAAATAGGTCACGAGAAAATCAAATTCATTTCCAAAATCCAAACAAAAATTCATAAACTTCTAAATTTTCTAAATACCTACGGGATTCTTTTATGGGTGATTTCCATAGTCCCCACAGAAATGCTACTTTTGATATCAGTGAAAATAGGGTAAAGAAATTCGGAATTCTTATGTTTTTACCAAATTCCATCATCAAACCCTTTATGGTTTTTATCAAAATTCTCATAACCCCAAGTTTAGGCCTACAACCATCTAAACAAATTGTATTTTCATCAAGCCATTCATCATTCCCACAGATTGGCTATTTTGAGGCACAGTGATTATTACACTATAGTCATTGTACCTCGAAGGGGCACTTATTAACTCATAAAAAATTACAAATGTTACAGCGAAAAACATTACAAGCAAATTCCACACTAAGGATACATAAACCTTGGGATTGTGGAATGCTAAGTCAAGTACCACATCCAAATGTTCAGAGCTGGTGCAATCCACTCAGAAGACTTTAGATGAGCTCAGAATACAGCATTTCAAACTTCAGAATTACTGGACTTCATTTCGTCACTCAACTCACAAAATACCAAATTCAAGGTTCATTGGCTCAAAAACTAGGGGTTATTGAACACACTCAAGGTTCTGGACTACCAAAGTAGATGAAAATCACATGGCAACTCCAAAGCATTCTTGGGAATGATGTTTCAAAGTTTCAAAGCATTTGGACTTCATCTCAGCTCAAACCAAGCTTCAGTGACTATTTGCGAACTCCTTGGGGGTCGCTATATAAATTGACACTTATACATGTCAAAGCAAGCTCAAACTCAAGGGAATGCCTTCAAGTACATTCAAAGACTATCCTTCAAAGTCTCAGAGCATTTGGACATCATTTGGACCCAAACTCAGTTCAGATGGTCATCTACTAAGCTCTGTGAGGTCACTGTGCAAAATGACACCTCATGAAGATCAAATTAGCTGAAACTCCTGGAGGAAACTCAAATTATACTCAAGGAAGGCTCTGTAAAATTTCAAGTCAAACCGACTTCATTTGCCCCAAGGTCTACAAACATGTTAACTTTGGGTCAATGACCCCTAAGTCATGGGGTCACTGACCAAAGTCCTACTTCTTGATATCTAAAATTGATGAAATTTGGGAACAAAGTTTTAGTCATGCTCAAGGTAGATTCTACAAATTTTCAAGTCAAAAGAACTTCGTTTGGTCCTACTTCCACTGCATGTTAGCTTAGAAGTCAGTGGCCCCCAAGGCATGGAGGGCACTAGCCAAAATCCTACTTACAGGGAGCCAAAGCTAATGAAGTTTGGAACAAAGATTCAAAATTTCTTCAAAATGAATTTTCCAAAGTCTCAAGATAATTGAATGTCAGTTTGGGTAAAAAACAAACTAACTACTTACAGTGTGAGGTTAATAGTAACTTAGAACATACAACAAATAGGTAACTGGTCGAAATCCTACTTCCACACATCCAAACTGCATGAAATCTGGATTGAGACTCCATGATACCCCTAACACCGAGGTCATTTGGGCCTCAAATAGTTGAAACAGGGCCCATTTTCATGAAAAGTCAACAGGGGAGTTGACCAACTTCTGTCACACCCCGAACCCTAGAATTGGGGATTTGTTGTGGGTTCGGAGGAATGACACACGTACTTGTGACAATTCGTGCCATGATAAGACATGTACGAATTGTCATAAAGGTGATCCCACAGGTACGTATAAGGAAGATCCATAAACACATATTATCAACATAAGGCATTTAAGCGGAAACCTAGAGATTTCACCTATATATATATATATCATAAGCATCTATAAAACATTCATTTCAATTCATTAAATAACAAGTCTGTTAATTATCCCAGCTACACGTATATATGTGGAAATAAACCCATAATAATAATACAAAATACTAAGATGAACCCTAAGCCAACCCATGGCTAAGCTAAGTCAACCCAATTAACCTTGTTTCGTGCTATAAAGGAGGATCACGAAAATACATCTTCTTCATTCCACTCATTCACATACCGAGGTAATGTTGGGGTTCCCTCCGAGAGCACGCTGAGTGCCAGACTGGCAACGAGTTCCATACTTGTAATACCATGGTAACTTTGTTACCACGACGGTTAAGCAAAGATAAGGATACATGAGCTTAACATGATGTAACAATTGAATTAAATAACGTAATAATTAAAAGAGATCAATATTGAAATCTAGGCACTTATGCATATAAGTGAACATGAACAGGAAATCATGAATAAGATAACATCATACCAAATGGCAACCACAGTGCTATCTCCTTTCTAATAAGAGAGTAATTGATCCGTGGGAAATCACTAGCGATCGGGCCAGGACCAACTAGCTACCCTAAGAGCGTTGACTCACTCTTCTAATAACACTGCAGTAGACAACTGATAAAATACTCCAATTCGGTCCCGTCGAACTTCCTATGGGGTATAAGCTAAGTGTTGCCGACTCCAAGTATATCGAAATCAAATCTAAAACTCATACTCATCGTATACTAATCTGTTTATACTCAAACGGAAATGTATTTCAGTCTCAATAGAAATATCAATCATAGAACCACAACTAAGTAGAGTATTGATCATCAATACTGATATAAGCTATCATGTTGAGGTCAAGGTTACTATCAATATGAATGCAATTAGATTGTGAGGTTATCAAGAATGGTTACTTGCCAACCCTATATTAGATAATCCGGGTTTCCAAAGTCATTCAATCATGGATGAAAATCGCGGTATCGGTCATGGTATCGGTCGGTCCAAAAAACCGATACAGTACCGGTATTGGTCGCGGTTCGCAATCCGTTGCGGTCGTCGCAGTGTGAATTTCTTTTTTCAATCCAAAAAAATTTGAAAGAATATCCAAAAAATCCAAAATATTAGAAATGCTGGAAAACAATTTTTTTTTCATTAATAATATATATATTAAAATATCGATCCCCCTAAGTTATGATATTCTATATCGCTGTCTTATCTGAAAATGTGATTTTTTTTATAAGAACCATAATTATGACTTATGAAATATGAACTATCAATTAGTGTGAAACTTTAGAGAATACAACTTATTTATAATTTGTATATAGTGGTTGTACGCTTGTACTTGTATCTTGTATAATATATAACTATACCTCTATCATTATTTATCAGTCATCATTCATTATTCATCAATCATCAATTCATCACTAAATTATCAAGCAAGTCGTAAAATTCAAGAACATGAACATTAACATAACATATGACATATTGACAGTAAAATAAATCATAAATCAAATTATTGGACCCCTTAAAGTTATGTTCATGTATTACTATTTAATCTAAAGCTATATAAGTTTTATTTATAATTAAATTAATTTAGATACATATACTAAACAAGTTAAAATATTATAAATTTTATAAAATGCAACGTAATTATGACTTATGAGCTATCTATTAGTATGAAATTTAAGAAAATAAAACTTATACTCATCACTCAATCATTAAGTAAGTTATGCCTTTCACTTTTAAGATAACATGTTTTATTATGATAGTATGGTAAAACATAAAGCAACTAGATATTTATGATTTACTTAAAATAATGATAAATTTGAGTACTTATTTTACAAAGATCAACAAGATTTTAATAAAAATTCTGATTTTTAAAACCTCAAATAGTTGATCTAACCCCAATATGTGTTGATTTAAAATAATAAAAGGCACTCACAATAAAAAAAAGCATAAAATCATCATTTCTAAGCTATATTTAAATAATTTTAAAAAAAATACAAAATGCTCGCCTCAGTAGAGTTGTATATGATTTTCAAGACCATATTGATAAAAAAAATAAAATATTTTTGATACCTTGCAAGTGAAATAGGTGTTGAGAAAGAAAAAAGGTGGCATATGATATATTTGAAAGGAAGAAGAAAGAAGGAAAATAGGACAAAAGAAAAAAAATTTAAATATAGTGGGCCGATATTTTGACCGATATCGACCGATATTTATAAAATATCAGCCGATATATTGATTATGACTAATAATTTGAAATATCGGCTGATATTATTCGCTATTTTGGGGATATTTTGACAGGACGATACAAAAAATAGATAACTTCAAATTATCGTACCGGTATGGACCGATACCAGTTTGTATCTACCGATACGAACCGGTATCGGCCGAGAATTTAAACCATGCATTCAATACGGTGTATTCATAAGACATTTGGTGTCATTGTATTACCATTCTCGGTGTTACCTCATGTATATGAAGGACACTTCATCTTATGCCAACACCCATGACGTGACATTGAAAACTAACCGGAGAATCAACAGGGGAGGAGTGACAGCTCAACACTCTTCCTTCTCCACGTTCGGTTACCGTTAGGCTAGTTGTATAACAAAGGATCCAATTCTATAGTCATAAATGGTCTTGGAATAAACCTACAACCTTTAATAAGGGTGGGTGAATACCTTGGTCTCTTTCTAGGGTAAAAGGGTGTAACCTATCATTAGGCTACTCGATAGACTATAGAAAGTCCATAATCAAGCATGAAATCTAATTTTGGAACACATTTCTATAAACTACAGGTTAAGCTTACCCAACTGATTGAATACTAGTCCAACCAATCGGATCGTATCCAGAAACAGAATTCGACTGGTCGGGTAGAGTGGTCGACCAGTCGGACTACCCGCGAGGCAATTCGACCGACCTGTCTCCAAGAGGCATATTGACCAACCGGTCGGACTACCTAGGGAGGCAATTTGACTGATCGGGTTTCAGGACCGATCGGTTGGCCCTGAAGCACTCTGTTACGGGAGTATTTCTTTCCAACTGATTTTCTCTTCCATTTCACTATTCCAACTTGCAATCAAACTAACATAAAACTTCCCATTCCACACTCTTGGGTTCCCTAAAGGACCACTATCATTTTATTCATTTCAAAATCATTAAAATCAAGAATCAATTCCATACATTATCAATGGAGTTGTAAAAGGGGTAATTCACAAGAATCCATCAAGAATCAAAGAATAAAGCCATGCATGTGAAGAAAATGTATCCTTATACTTGCCTTAGACTTGGTTCTTCACTCAAATCGATTTTCCCCTTGGTTAAATGGTGGAGAAGGCTCCTCTAATGAAGAATCTAACACATGCATGAAGGAGAATGAGAATGAGATGCATGCATGTTAATAGATTGGGTCTCTTGACCCCATGAATCTCAAGAAATGCAATGATGATGGGGTTACCTTACCTCGAGTTTCCTACAAGCAAGAGGAAGGAAAATAGTGCTGTGATTTCAAGAAGGAGAGCAAGAAGAGTGAAGAGGAAGAAGAAAGAACCCAAACTTCTTGCATGCAAGTCTTCAATCACCAAGGAATTGAGGCAAAATGAGGAAGAGAGTGGTGGAGGAAGAGAGGAACTGACGCTGCAACGAGATGAAGTAAGGAGAGAAAGAGAGGGTCGTTGGTGGGTTGGGGTTTTTTAAATGAGTGAAGTTTCTGGAATTACAAATAAGCCCTGTTGTTATGAATATATTCCAGTTTAAGTCAATTGAGCTTAAATGGGCTAGAATGAATTCAAATAAAGTTGGGCCAAACATAAAAGATGTCCCACAAGACAAAACTCACCCAATGCCACCAATATGATGCATTGATGATACAAAACCATGAAAATGCTAACATACAAAAGGTCTTGGACTACCTAATAAGGTTCAAACCCAACCCAACTACCTATCCATGACCCAAACCTCTGGAGACTTGGGCTCAATTAGCCTAATAACATATTAATTAAAGTAAAACCAACTTAATTACTATAAATCATAATTATCTAGGGTTGGGACCTTACAACTTCAGAAGGTCAAATCGAGCTGAAATTTTTATAATACACTCAAAATAGTGTCAAATAGCATCCCTCCAAGTTTTGTGAAAATCAGACATTGTTTGGGCCCCAAACATGTGAAATGAGTCACATATGCAAAAAGTAAAAATTGGGACCTGGGAGTGACCACGGCTGCTGTCATTGACACCCGTGGCGCAATTCCTGCAATTTTCGATAGTTCCCTCCACTTTATTTTGAACCTTAATTCCTCATAACTCCCTAAACTACTACTGAAGTCTATAAAAAGGGAGGTTTAATACACAGAGAGAGACAGAAACATACAGAAGAGACAGACAATAATTGCAAGTGCAAGTTCCTACTAAATTTCAAACAAGTCACAAGGCATTCTCCAGCACTCTCTAGCCCACTTCTTCTTCTTCTCATTCACTCAAGGGGTGAGAGATGGTTCAAAGAAGGAAAAAGGGGGGGGGGGGGGGGGGGGTAAGGGTATCGTTTAAAAGAAGATTATGTTTAAGCACTGGCGAGCCTTTAAAGGATGAAACCAGTTCCTTTGTTTTTTTTTCACTTTGGGGGTTTTTCTAGCCATCATGGAAGTTGTGAACAAGCCTCTTTAGGCTTCATTCTTATCTTTGAAAATGATAGGATCAGAATGACACAACTTTGGCTTCATATAGTACCCTTTTCAGATTTATACAAAAAAACAATCCGTAGTCAAAAGTGAAAATCATCAAAGGTTTTGGTTGGTTCCCCGGTCAAAACAAGCTTTCTCAATGGTCACTCAACAGCCAAAAGATCATAAAAGCAATTTTCAGCACTTTGAAGAAGTCACAGAGGCAAAACAGTACAATACAGAGAGCAAAACAGTAGCCTTTCAGCCATTGTCTACCAGTGACCCACGGTCACTCCCCCTATTTCCTTCTTTCCTGCATCTTTTTCCAATTTTTATGTATTTTCTTGTATTTTCTGAATTTGAATCACATCTGAGACTTAAGGGAGGGCTTGTAAACTTTTCAAAAATATGTAAACTACCTACATCCCCGTGGTCAGAGCATTTGAACCCATGTAAACAAAAGGAAAATTAATGATGAGCTTTAGTTATTTTCCTTTCTTCTTAATGCTTAAAGTGTGTGAATGTTGGACTCGAATCCGTTACACATTCACCATTTTTTAGTGCGATCAGTACCCAAGTGAACAAGAGTGCTCCTGTTGTGCCTCCAACGTTAGTGAAAAAGCCTTTTGGGTCACCAATTGAAGAGCCGACAAGGAAAGAGAATCTTGAGCTCCAATCAATTTGGACAACATTTCCATCCATAGTGGATATTTTTGAGGCATCTATGACTAGTGCCCTGAAGAGCGACTTGTGAAAGATTATGCAAGATCTCTCCTTTGTTGATTCACTAACCAAGAGCATCAATAACAATCCAAAGTTATCATCGGCAATCATTTTACTTACCACCTGCACTAAGCCCGCGGTAGTGCTAGGTGTGATTCCATTGGTGACTTTTGATTCGGAGTCAGGATCACATGCAAGTAGGTCTCCTATAGCTGATGCACCAAGGAGTGATGTGACTTTGGATGTTCTAATAGAGCCAAACGTAGAACCTGTTGTCATGGTGGAAGAGGAAGTTGATACTGAAATGGTCCCAACTAAGGAGGTTGTTGTGGTAGGGTTGATCATAGCGAAGACTAGCCCTCTTGCTTAGAGGAAGTTGATTCTTAAAGATGAAGTTACAAATCTTATGAAAGATGATGTTCCTGTTACACTGTCACCCACAACTTCACGCCACCCAGAGCTATGACGCCTTCAAGAGTACATTTTAAGGCCGAGCAACTGACTCCTACGAAAATGTCAAAAGGTCCAGCTGCGCCAAAGATATCAAATGAAGCTTCAGCTGTTGAGGGTGGAGGCTCCCAAAAAGTATTATTGAATGTTACAATAACACCACATGCAACTTAGGATCCTTCTACTAGTTTGTCTTCACAAGGCTCACATGAATCACCCTCTGTCGCTGAAGAAGGATTAACTGTCCATGATGGTCAAGGTATGAATGCCGAAAAGGGAGAGGATGACCGTTCATGCTCCCAGACTTAATCAAATTCACAAGAGCGTGAATCGGGCCCCTCTACACATCAAGAGTTAAATTTATTTGGTGATGCCCCCACACCCAATTTTGCTATCAAGGGAGCCATGAGGATGATTCTTTGCAGTATTTTAGATATAGTCTCACAAAAGGATCTTATAACTAAGAAGTTATTAGCTTGTGAGGCTTTGGCTAAGATATTGGTACACTCTGCTCCTAAGGCTGATTTATGCAGTCTCCAAGATGCTTTCGTGGTCTTGTTTAGTAAACTTAAAGAAAAAGTCACCTAGGACAATAATGTGGACCATGCCAGTGGTTTCCAAGATGAGGTTTTGATGGAAAAAGTTCAATTGGTGACAAAAATTGAAAGCACTGTAGAAAAAGCTAAGGTAGTGGATGCAACAAATTTCCAACTAGCATAGTCTAGTTTGGAGAATCAAGCCCACAAAAATAGCCTTCTCACTAAAATGAAGACAAAGTAGACAACCTTGAATGATTTTGTGCAATCCATGGAGAGTGAGATGAACATCAAGCTAGACGAGATTGACATAGCTTATGTAAGCTACAAAGGGCGCGTCCTCAAAGAAGAAATCCTCAATGCGAGGAGACAATTTGAGAAGTTCTTGGGCTAAATCTCTTTGCTGTAACTCTCGCTTAGCCCTTTTTATTCTGATTAGCCTTGGTAGCCATGTATTTTTTATTTCATTCTTTGTATTAAACTCCAAATGAATATCAATGAAAAAACTTTTCTTTTCCTCAAATTTTGTCATTGGTATAGAATGTATGGTTTGATTTTGCATGGATGTTTGATGTGGTTTATATGGAGGGTTTGATTGGTATGGTTTGTATGGTTTGTTTTGTTTGGTATGGTTTTCTCATACTTGTGTGGGGGTGTGACTTGCGATCTTTTAGATCTACAAATCAAAAGCAAAGGAGTCATATAGGTGGACAAAATCTGATGCCCATGTGTGAGACTTTCGTCAGGGTCCATGACTTGATCTTTTTGGAAAGAAATTCATTTTTGGGTTTTGTTTGGATTTTGGATATGTGGGGTCTGCAAAAAGACTTATTCCATATAACCTATGGTGGCCATATATGGTTTACAAAAAGACTTGTTTTATACATTTGAGTTTTACTATACAAGGTCCGTAAATAGAACTTGAACGATATAGCAGGATGTTGCAGAGACGTTATCTAATTAAAAAAAGTTGACTAGAGGGGTCGAAGGAATTATCCTCGTAGTCATTTTGTACGTGTCTGAAGGATTTTGGTTAAGAGTCATAAGTTGTGAGCCTCCAAACCAAGGATTTTAGGAGTGAAAATTTACACTGTACATGGTTTGGGTATACCAATGACATTTAAGTATAGTACTTCTTTAGGAGTTTTCCATTAATAAACATCATGCATCTGTCCCCTTCAAGTGCGAGGAGTACGTAGGCACCATTATAGTAGACATTGTCGACAACGAAAGGTCCTTCCCATTTGGAATTAAATTTACCTTTTGGCGTATGTGGAGAATATGGGCCTCTTGACTGCAATGACTCTCCTTTCTTGTAAACTCTATATCTAACTTTTTTATCAAAAGACCTAGCTATACGAGCTTGATATAACTCGATGCTCTGTCGAGCAGCAAACCTTTTTTCATCAAGGCTTTCTAACTCTTAAAGTTTGAGTTTGGCATTCTTTTCTTCAGTGTATTTGTTTATCATGGCTACACGAAGAAAAGGAATTTGAATTTCCAAAGGTATCATAGCTTCACAATCGTAAACTAAAGAATATGGTGTTGATTTTGTTAGACGTCGAACTGTAGTTTTGTAACCCCACAAAAATTCAGGAAGTTTGGTACTCCAGCTCTTTTTGTTGTCAAAGATCATTTTCTTCAAGATTTTACAAACGATCCTGTTGAAGTCTTCAGTACGTCCATTAGCTGCAAGGTTATATGCCGTAAAAGGACAGCATTGACTTCCGTACTTGTCACAGAATCTGTAGAATTTATCATTGTTAAATTGAGGACCATTGTCATGATGTGACTATAGGTTTTCCAAAATGACAAATGATATGAAACTTTAAGAAGCTAAAGACCATATCTATTTTGACTTCTGCAAGAGGCACCGCTTCCGCTTGCGGCCAAAATGAATTAATGATCACGTTCCGATGGCAGATTGATTTTTCCAAGTATGTCCATTCCCCAAGACTCAAATGGCCAAGTGGTCGATGTACGATATAGATATTCAGGTGGCTAATGGATGTAATCGCCATGAATTTGGCATTCATTACATCTTTTTGTAAAACTGATGGCATCAGACACCATGGTAGGCCAATAGTAGCCTAACCTTCGAATCTGATCATGAAGCTTTGGTCCAGCCTCGTAAGCACCGCCTAGGCCATAATGAACTTTTTTGAGTACTTGATTTGCTTCTTTTGGTGACAAGCAATGGAGAAGAACTCCATCATATGACTTACAATGAAGTGTCTTCGAAGGTAAATCAAAGTGAAATTTTAGAGCTTGCCTTTGAGTACTAGTTATGTCCTTAGCATTCTCTAACAAACTCCATGGAGAAAATAATCAATGAAAAGGTCTCTCTAATCTTTGAATAAGTTTTGGAAAGATGAAATCCGATTTTTGATCACGTCAAAGCAATCTATTATTGCTTTATTGGTGTCAAGTGGAGGTAGAAGTCTTCTTTTTACTACGTTTAACGTCATTTTGTCATTTTTAGGAATCAACATTAATGCCGTTAATCCTGCGAGCACATTTGCCTTAACATTTGATATCTTGGGATATGGTGAAATTCAATCAACACGAATCTCTTTTTGAGTTCACAAGCTTTATTAAAGAAGGGATGCAAATCTGGTTTTTTCACTTTGTATTCAAAATTCATTTGGTTGATTACGAGTTGTGAATCTCTATAGACTCCAAGCATATTGATGCTTAACTCAACGACTAACTCGAGACCCATAATCAATGCAGTGTATTCCACCACAATGTTTGAATATGGCTTGATCAATGAGAAGGAGTGAGGGAGATAGAATCTTTCTGGGCTATAAAAAATGATTCCAACCCCAGAAACTGAATCTCCTAGCTCATCTGTTTTAGAAGCTCCATCAAAATGCATGATCCAATGTAAGTCTGGATCAATGGTGGATTTCCATATTTGTTCAACAAAGAAGACAGGATTATTAGGGAGATTGCCCTTGAATTTAGTATCTTTCGAAATTGAATGTTTTGCTAGCAAATTAGCAAGAACTTGTCCTTTTATGGCCTATGTAGGAGTACATCTGATGTCATATTAAGAGAGAAAAATAGACCATTTGGCTAGTCGATCACTCAATGCACCAACATTTGTTACAAGCATCTTCAATAGGTTGATGTTAGAAACTAAGTAGACCACATTGGAGAGGATGTAGTAACATAGTTTTTGTACAGCAAACATCAATGCAAGACACTCTTTCTCTATTAAATGGAAGTAATGTTTAGCATCAACTAGCATCCATGACAAATAGTAAAGAGCCACTTCCTTGCCCTTATCATTCGTTTGAGCTAATAACGCCCCTAAGGAGTAATCAAGAGCTTGAGTACAGCGGATGAAAGGTTTGCTTGGAATCGGAGCTGAAAGAACTGGTGGATTTGTGAAACACCATTTGATATCTTGAAAGGCATCTTCACAAGCTTTATCCCACATAAATTCAACTCCTTTCTTCATGGGTCTGGAGAATGCTCTGCATTTCCTTGATAAGTTTGAGATGAACGAACAGATGTAAGCAAGTCTACTTGCAATCCTTTTAGTTCTTTAAGAGTTCTTAAAGAAAACATCTCCAATATGGCATTAACATTGACTGGATCTAGTTCAATACCACCTTTTCGAACCACGAATCCTAAAAATTTTCCAAAGGAGACTCCAAAGAATCCTTTCGAAAAATGAATCTTCGTAACCTTTCAAAGACTGTGCAAAGATCAGCTAGATGGTTTGACTTCTTTTTGCTTTTGACTACCAAGTCATCGACATAACATTCGATGGACTTATGCTGCATATCTTGAAGATTTTCATCATCCTTTGATATGTGGCTTCAGCATTATTGAGACCAAAGAGCATGACAATGTAATAGTATACACCAAAGGGGGTTCGGAAGGATGTGTGCTTCTTGTCCTCATTGTGCATCTTGATTTGATTTTATCCCGAAAGCCCATCTATGAATGACATTCTTTCAAATCCAAAAGTATTGTCAATAATGATTTATGGTATGGGTAATGGAAAATCATCCTTGGGACAGGCTTTGTTCAGATCTTTGAAATTAATGCAAACTCTGATTTGGTCGTCCTTCTTGGTGATTAGCACTATGTTAGCAAACTAGTTAGGATGCTGCTCTTCACGAATGAAGTGAACATCCCTTTGGACCTCTTTTTTCTATCTTGTCAATGATTCCTGGCTTTGTCCTTCTTTGTTCCTGCTTCAAAGGTTTAACATCGTTTACTATGTTCAATTTGTGCACAGAAACTTCTAGATCTAGTCCTAACATTTCTGAGCAGGTCCATGCAAATCAATCTATAAATTCTTGTAAGAATCTCACATACATATCAAATTCTTCTCCTTTGATTTGAGAACTTACAAAAGTAGGACGAGGATTTTCTATGGTACATAAGTTTATTTGTTAAACTGGGTCCTCAGTTGAAGGATCAGTAGGATGTTCTTCCACAGTATCTTCGAAAGCATCTAACTCCACGAAACCTTCTGGGGTTTCATTTGGGGGTTTAAGCCAAGGCCTCATCCCTTTCTATGGATTCGGTTTTATAGGCTCTTTAGCTTTTACATTAAGGACTAGATATTCCCAATGGGTATGCAGAGATGGATCTATTTCTTCATTTAGTTTAGGCGGCCAATATTCAATGATTTATAACATTGTGTCATTATCATCACTTGCCCCCTCAGGATGCTAAAAAGTAGCCCAGTCAGCAGGATCTTAGAAGATAGTAGTCTCTTGAAAGTCATCATAGTCATACTCTTCTGTGAATACCATAGATCTTGTTCTAAAATCTTAATTTAGTTTAAGAACGTTGTAGTAAGGAATGCATCATATGTAATGTCTCGGCTATTTAATTCTGGGCCCTTTTTGAAAATCTTCTTTCATTTCTAGAGTGAAGACATCGAAAGGGATCTGAACCCCATTTGCACTCATTCCAAGGCCTATGGGCTTCTTAAGATTATACCCCAGGCTCTTCATCATGTTGTAGACTATAAGGTTTAAATGTCAAGCCTTATTATGCCATCATTGGTGATTTTGTTGGTAGGATATGAAGCAGAAGCATCTTTAGCTTGATGAAAGACTATTAATTGATTATATTATTTGGATGTAGGTACGAAGAAGCAAGAACCTCCAAAATCATAAATTTAGGATGGAATAGGCCACGGTGAGAGTGGAGGATCCCAATCCGCAATAGAGCATATGGAGGTGTCTATCTTTTCAACCTCTTTAGAGTCTGATTCAAAATCTAAATCTCTGACCATTAAAATAACATGCACTAGGTGCGTATGTCTTGACCTCCCGTGTATACGATAGACTGCCACTTCAATGGATGAAATAATTCGAGACATCTTATCAAAGGTTTGAAATTTCATTGTCACTTTCAAGCTACGAAGGGCTAATCGTAAGCCTATCCAGCACAGATGGATCTATCCTAAGTAGTATTTAGGATTTTCACATCTTTCAGCAGAATGAACCCATTTACTAATATATCTATGAGATGACTCACCCCTACGTTGTGATGTCAGAACGAGTAAATTGAAAGTGACGGGAGAATCAAGCCTCATTGGTGATATTCCCCTAATTGGGGGAGGTACATCATTACTTTCTTGGTCAGAATCTAAGTTACTAACCAAAGAAATCACATTTGTTGAATATAAGAGCTTTTATTGCCTATTAATAGGGGGTTCACCATTCCTCATTATCACTAAAGAGTACTCAATTGATGGCATTGCAATGTTTCGAACGAATGTTGTATACATAGCTGGACTACATGTCTTGTTTATATAAATAACTATGTCTGTTTACTTTATTCCAGATGGCTTTGTGGATATGACTAAGAGTTGATTTGACAGTTTGATTTCATATTTGACCTTGATCACTAAAGGAGCTTTGGTATCCACAAATTTGACCGCGGGCTTCTTTGTAGACTCCAACTTCTTGGCAAGCTCAGATCTTTTATCAAACCCTGGATAGGTTTTCTTTTCTATTGAGATGGTGAAGGGTTTTGTAGGATCATCATCCACAGGAGAATTGATTGTATCTGGCTTAGACTTTGCAGGTCTTTCCTAATACATAGCTGCATCTGTGAAATAAACCTCATTGCCTTTGAATGGCTTTTCATCTGCAAAGACTTAATACACCTTACCCTCATCATGAATGTATTTGAGGCATTGATGGAGAGTAGAAGGTACTATGGAATAATTATAAAGCCCTCGCCTCCCCAAGAAAATGTTGTAGCAAGCACGTGTCTTTACCACATGCAAAATGGCTTCTAAAGTTAGGTCACCCAGTAGGAATTGAATCCGAATTTTGCTAATTAGATCCTGGACTTCTCCATCATAGCCTTGAATTGAAGTTTTGGTAGCAGATAACTTGCTCACCGAGATATTGAGTTCCTAAAGAACTGTAATAATGATGAGGTTCAGAGCTGATCCTAGGTCAACTTAAACTCTTTGAAAAGGTATGTCTTTGATGTATGCCGTGAAGTAAAGCGGCCTTCTATGCACTTCATGTCACCTAAAAGGAGATCATCTTTGGCGAAGGAAATGATGGCCATGGAAGCATTGTGAATGGAAAGACATTCCATACATTGCTTCTGAGGCCTTTTGGACTTTGCTTTAAGATAGTTCTTCTTTATCTGATGGGCTTGCTCTACATGCATTTGATTACTGACTTTAAAGTCTGTGGAGCTCATATAAAGTTGCTACAAGTCTCTTTAGACATCTACAAGAGATAAAAAATATGAAACCGTGCAGGTATGTGCTTAAAGTGTTTAATAACATTATAAGTGAATGGCTTTGATGGCCTTTCATTAGCATTTGCTTCCAAAAAAGTTACATTTACATTTGGATTATTCCCTAAAGGGTTTACATAAGAAGAAGAAGAAATTCTATCATAGTTGACTCTATAATTGCGATCGGAATAAGTGCTGTATTTGACTATGTTGTTTTAGTCAACCTCTGGACGAATATCTCTTCTTATGGCATTGACTTCTTCAGGTTCAGCAAATAACTGGCTAACTTCTTCCAAGCATACCTCTTGATTTACATTGCTAAAAGCGGCTTGAGGTGTTAGAACTTCATAAGCAGAAACGCTAATGACTACCAAAGCAGGTGCCAATGGCATCTCTTTTTCTGAATCAAAGAGGTTATTCTAAACTTGGAAGACTTCCTGAGGTACAACAGGACTACCAATGCTGAGTTCATTGTGCTCTTCTTGTGATTCAAGCTCACTATTTGCTTCGGGAACAATGAGTTGAGTGCTTAGTTCAGAGTTTGGCTTCAAAGAAGTTGGCTCAACACTTTGTTCAGGAGAAATATTTGGTATAGAGGTTATTGCCTGTGAACCAGAAGACAATGCTCGTTGTTGTTATGTCCCATTGGATTCAACTAATGACAAAGGATCCGAATGAACTTCTGGAGGTAGTGGAAAAGAAGAGGGATCACTCAACCAACCACCTGCACTCTTTCTATGTAGATCGTAAAGAGCCATTGATAATGTGTTGAGACCATGTTTAATGATGAGGGTACCCATTTTAGGATCGAAAGTTTGTTCAAAATTCTCATCCTCGTCAAATGGACATTCGTCAATGAAATAATCATCAATCCATTGATCATCTTCGGAGTCAGAGTAGTCTAACCAATCTTCCTCATCATCTGAGTTAGGAGGTGTACCATCCCATGATATCCTGTTGTAACTGGATATCGATGGTTCTCCCTCAACCTTTAGAAATGGAATGATAAAGTCAGCCAACGTAAAATGAGCTCTGGCTGGCTTAGGGGGTTCTTCTAAAACAAAAGCTTTTGTTGCTTTTTCCATTTTCTTTTTAGCTTGTTTTTCTTGCTTAACCAAGCAATTTTGGGCAGCTCTTTGCAAGTTCTTGAGTTGCCTTTTAATTTTCTTTCTTGCTACAAATGTGTGTTTGGTTTTAACCTTCTTTCAGCCTTCATCATTCACTAAATCTAAATGGACCCACATTTCTTCCCCTAAAGAGGTCTTAACTAGTATCAAACGTTGTTCATAATGTATTACATTGACAACACAAAAGTCAACCATCATTGGTTTTAGTGGAGAAGATACAGCCACAGGTGCAAATTGTCCAAAGGAGATCATGTTGACCAGAGTAGGATCATACTTTCGATCAAAGGCTATTACTCCATTTTCCACATCTCATTTAACTTTTTTTTTTAGAATGAAGTAGTATTTGAGAGGATGTGACGACATCCGGTGTTATGCACAGTAATTTAGATCATTGACGCGACCTACTTGTTTAAGTTTTTTCATTGGTGAAAGTTCAATCTTGTTATTATCCATCAATGAACGGAATATTACTTCAATATCTCTATCAAAGGAATACTTAGTTTTCTTCCTTTTCTCATATTCCTCTTCCTTAGTTTGATCAGTCTTTGCATTTCAAGGCTTCTAATGAGGTTTGCACATTGAAAACGTCCTATTTCTTCTTTAGTTTTAAAGCAGAAGATGAAGACGGCTCTATTTTTCGAGAACTTGACTTCTTTTGACTGTTCTCTTTCAAGGTCAATTCTGCATCAGTGGCAACCTCAACCAATCAAGCCATAGACATAGTTTTGTGACTAAATATGAAAGCTTTGATCTCTGGTCGTAAATTGGTTTTGCACATTTCAATGGATGCCCTTAGAAATGGTTGTTCTAAGCATCTATAGATAATGCTCTCCATATGTTAATAAAGGACTGCACAGTTTCATTGTCTCCCTATCTTGTAGTACTAAGCATGGAAAGGTGATTATTTGGTTCTCCTCCTGGAAGCAGAGCAAAAACTTCTCTTCCGTGATGGTCCACGTCATGAAAGTGAGTCTTAGGAACTACTTGTACCAATCAAAGGAAGCTTCTTTCAATGTACCAAACAAACAACCTTATCTTTAACGCATCTAATTCCGACAAACTTCTAAGAAGTGATTTGAAATGCACAATATGTTGATAAGTCATCCCCTTTCTAAGGTATGGCTAGAAAATTGGAAGCCCCTTGATCATCGCTTGTTCTCTTCTGTCTGCAAACAGAGGATTTACTTGAGCCTCAGCCGGACCACTTAGCTTGTAACACTCCTACCCTAATTAATCCTGTTTAGCGACTACTCGGCAAACTACACAAGACAGAGCTATGTTGGAGAAAAACAGAAGCCTGTTTAGGTTATGGTTCCATGGATCATATGGTGGCTCAATGTCCGAAGTACAAGTCTTCCCAACAATCCAAACCTACTGCTTCTATAGCTTAAGGCAAGCCACAGCACCCTTGTCAAAGCCAAAAGCCGAATCGCTAGACTGCATGTGCTTACGCCGCTACTCATCAAAGCGCGGAGGATGTGAATGTAGTGGAAGGTATTATTTCGATTGCTCAGGCAAAAGCTATAACATTGTTTGATTCGGGGTCTACACATTCGTACGTAACACCTCATTTTGCTGAAAAACTAGGGCAGCAGCGTAAGCCGCTACCGTATATGTTGGTGGTGTCCACTCCTGTTGGTAAGAAAGTGAAGTGTAGTGTTTACTACCCCCAATGCGATGTGCGGATAGAAGGTCGTCAACTCCCAGTTGACTTAATTTTGCTGTCGATGTTGGACTTCGACGTAATCCTTAGAATGGATTGGCTAGCGAGGTATCGTGCCTGTGTGAATTGTTATAATAGGACGATCTACTTTGATCTAGGGAATGGGTTTTGCTTTAAGGGTAGTAAGAAGAAATGCCCTAAGTGTGTTATCTCTATATTCAAAGCGAATCGAATGATACGCAAAGGGTGTGAAGGCTTTATTGCCTTTGTCTAAAAAAAAAAGGAACTCAAACAACTTAGAGAGATTCCAGTGGTGCATGACTTTCCGGATATATTCCCCGACGAAGTTCCAGAGTTACCCCCTATTCAAGAAGTGGAATTCTCTATTGACCTTATGCCAAGTATAGCACCGATTAGTAAAGCTCCATATCGTATGGCCCTAGTAGAGTTATTGGAGTTGAAGAAACAATTACAAGATTTATTGGATAAGGGTTTCATACGTCCTAGCGTGTCACCCTAGGGAGCTCCGGTGTTATTTGTTAAGAAGAAAAATGGCACCTTTCGGATGTGTATTGACTACCGACAGCTGAATAAAGTAACAATAAAGAATAAGTATCCCCTGACGCGTATTAATGAATTGTTTGATCAACTTTAAGGTGCATCGTATTTTTCCAAAATTGATTTGAGATCTGGTTATCACTAATTAAGGGTGAAGGAATATGACATTCCTAAAATTGCCTTCAGAATAAGGTATGGTCATTATGAATTCCTCGTGATGCCTTTTGGATTAACTAATGCACCTGCTGCTTTTATGGCTTTGACAAATCAGATCTTCACTCCTTTCTGAGATCATTTCGTTGTTGTTTTCATTGATGACATTTTGATGTACTCTAAGACTGTAGAGGAGCATACGGATCATTTGAGAAAAGCCTTACAATTGTTGAAAGAACATCGATTATATGCCAAGTTGGCAAAATGTGACTTTTGGCTTAAGCAGGTAGCATTTCTCGGTCATATCATTTCACGAGAAGGATTGGCAGTTGATCCAGCAAAAGTTGAGGCAGTTGTCAATTGGCCTAGTCCAAAGTCTGTGGCAGAGATTAGGAGTTTTCTTGGACTTGCAGGGTATTACCGAAGATTTGTTCAAGACCTTAAAAAGATATCTGCTTTTTTAACCAAGCTAACTCGAAAGAATGTTCCATTTACTTGGATTGATGAGTGTGAAACTAGTTTTCAAACCTTGAAGGAAAAGCTAACTGCCGCTCCAGTATTGACTTTACCTGATGGAGGTGAAGGGTTTGTGATATATTCTGATGCTTATAGAGTCGGTTTAGCATGTGTGTTGATGCAGCATGGTAAGATAATTGCATATGGATCTAGACAACTCAAGGAGCATGAAAGGAACTATGCCACACATGACTTGGAACTGGCAGCTATTGTATTCGCTTTGAAGCTTTGGCGACATTATCTGGATGGCATAAAATTTGAGGTACACTTAAATCACCACAGTTTATAATATTTATTCACACAGCATGATTTAAGTGTGAGACAACGTAGATGGCTTGAATTTATTAAATATTATGATTTCCCTATCAAGTATCATCCAAGGAAAGGAAATGTAGTAGCAGATGCTCTTAGTAGAAAGTCAGAGACTCTCAATGCTTTAGTAAGCTCCCATTTGTTTATACAAGATGAATTCAAAGATAAGCATGTGGAAGTGAAATCGGCGGATAACCTTGTCGTGTTTGCAAGTACCCTTGTTTTCCAGCCTGAGGTGATTCAACAAATTAAGGATCGACAGTGTGAAGATCAGAAATTGGTGAGAATCAAAGATCATATAGGAGATCGACCTGATTTCCGACTAGAAGATGGAGTGCTTTACTTTTGAAATAGGTTGTGCGTACCAACAGTTGATGGCTTGAAACAAAACCTAATGACTGATGCACATTATGTACGATATGCGATGCACCCTGGGAGTACAAAGATGTACAAAGCTTAAGGACCGGTTTTGATGGAATAATATGAAAAGAGAGATCGCCGGGTTTGTCACTACGTGCCTGACATGTCAAAAAGTGAAAGCAGATCATCAAAGGCCTCCTGGTTCTTTACACCCATTACATATCCCTCAGTGGAAATGAGAATACATTACAATAGACTTTGTTTCTCGATTACCCCCACCCAGTAAAAAGAATAATGCTATTTGGGTGATCGTGGACAAATTGACGAAATCAACCCATTTTATTCCTTTCAGGAAGGGCATGACATTTCCGGAGATGGCTAAGAAGTTTATGGATGAGATTGTCAGATTACATGGTACGCCAATGTCTATCATTTATGATCGTGATAGTCGCTTTGTATCATCATTTTGGAAGGCTTTCCAAGAAGCTATATGTACAAAACTAAGTTTCAGTATTGCATATCACCCGCAGATGGATGGGCAATCTGAACGTACAATTCAAACATTGGAAGACATGCTATGAGCCAGTGTTTTAAATTTTGAGCAAGAATGGGATCTACATCTCTTGTTGTGTGAATTTGCCTATAATAACAGCTTCCATGAGAGTATTGATATGGCTCCATATGAAGCCTTGTATGGACGCAAATGTCAGAGTCTGGTGTCCTGGGAAAAAGTGGAAATGAGAAGTTTTCACAGACCGACCATTATTGTTAAAACTATTGAGAAGGTGCAGAAAGCAATTGAGAATTTGAAGGTTGTTCAGTCGAGACAGAAGATGTCAAGACCCAAGTCCAAGAAATCGGGGATTAAGGTTAAACCTAATCAGTGACACACGTACTCCCATGCATCACACTTAGACCCCATTTAAATGCACACGCACAAGGGAGTTTCACACGTGCAAACACAGTGTACACGGAAGCTATAAGTATCATTGCATTAAAAGTGGATACCCTAATCTACAAAAGATAACACTAATTACACAATAAATTGATAAAAGAAACCCTATCTATACAAGAGTGATAAGACAGTTTTCCAAGAGACAAGACAAAAATGTAAACGTTAAACAAATTCCAAGTCACTGAACCAAATACATCCCACACATCAAAAGGAGACCTATACTAATGCTATGTCGCTCTCCGGTGGAGTGATCACATCCACTCCTTTAGCCCCGATGGGGCTTTTACGGTTTCCTCTGGAGCCTTGCCGACCGACAAGGGCTTGGCAGCGGGATCTGAGCCTGCAATACCAAGGACAAT
The DNA here is from genome assembly GCA_037013555.1 of Sextonia rubra. Lineage (NCBI taxonomy): Eukaryota > Viridiplantae > Streptophyta > Magnoliopsida > Laurales > Lauraceae > Sextonia > Sextonia rubra. The sequence goes on from JASUAD010000011.1 coordinate 19,684,448, forward strand.
TAGTAAATACAACGATTCAGTAAAGCATAAGCAACAATAAGATAACACACGTTGTATCTACAAGAATAATGAACAAGTGATATTACATAGAGTTTCAACTTAGTATTACTAGGCAAATTGTGCATTTGAATAAAGCATGTTATAAGAATCAATGAATATATGTACTGTATTATGTGGCTACTACATTTGTCATATCCTCCCTCCAGGGATCTATACGTGAAGAACACAATCGACCGGCCCAAGGTACGACTGGGTCTCAAGTTTCCTGGGGTCCAAAAGCCCCAAGACATGAACACACTACAGCGGCAACATACATACTATGCCAAAATCAACCCCGCCAGGTATCATAAGGCTAAGGTTAAGTAGTGCATGACTATTTCGACTCAATCATATACTTAGACTTGAGTAAAACATGCAAGTCATTAAGGAAATAAGAACAATACTGAATTACGTTCATACTCAAGTCAATATCAATATCAATAACATATGTACATGGAATAGCAATTATCAAGGACATATCAAGCAGATCTAATTCATATAATATCGAAAAGACATATAATAAACATTCAATCCATACATAAGAGTGGAGGACAATAACCGTTGTCCAATATGCCATGCAATCCAAATTGATAAAATCAAAACAGTTTATTAGCCAACCCTAATTTAGTCGTCCAGTGTTTCTAACCGTGCATGATGATGTAGTTTTAAATTATCCGATACACAGTTATCTTTCTTTTAGTGGTGCATTGTATCGGAAAGGTGTAGCGGAGTCCCGTAAACCAACACCCATGGGGAGGTGCTTAACAACTGGACAACACACATGAATGAGTCACAGCCCTCAAGACCATTCACGATATCTCGGAAGTCCATTGGGCAAGTTAAGAGTTAGCGGAAATCCACTTGAAAGCCCTAAGGTCTTAAAATTAAACATACTTTCTTCCTTCATTTTCAATGGTCTCACGGCTTAACTGTGAGTGACCTACGACTTAGCCAATAGCATCTTACGGCTTAGCCGTATTAGACACTACGGCTCAACCGTAGTTTCCCAGAATTTTTCCACATTTACGGCGAGCCACGGCTAGATCGTGCTTCCTCTTACGACTGGGCCGTGTTTGTTCTACGGCTGAGCTACGGTTGAGTACAACTTAGCCACAGTACACCATACGACTTAACCATAGCTGGACCATAGAAGGTTTTTCCAAATCTCTACTCTCTGGACATCAAGCCATAGTTTGACCTACGGTTGGGTCACGGCTAGCCTACGGCTTAGCCGTAGCCTAACCGTAGTGAAAAATTAAAATTGGCAACTCTTTGGAATGTGAGCCATGAGCTCTACGGCGTAGCCGTAGGCTTTAGAAGTTCACGTTATGAACCTTTCGTGTGTTTTTAATACTGTAATTCACAAAACACTTGCAAGATTAAGACGAATAATAGAAAACATGGTGTACCAACGTGTGTTCATCCATAGCGTGCTTATACTTGCCTCAATTAAGCTTTTTGTCAAGTTAATCGCTATCCTTTGGCTCAAGTTGGACGTCTATAAGGGACCTTTGTAATCAAGCTTGTGAAGAGGAAAAAACAATGAGTGCATGCAATGCATGGAAAGAACTCTAGACTACAAGATGTGAGAAGTAAATAATTCTTACCTCAAACCACACAAAGAGGTGACGTATAAAATGGGTGCACAAGAATTCTCCCATTTTCTTTGCTTAAAAGCCGAAGAAGAGAATTGAGAGGAAGAGAAGAAGAGATGTTAAGTTGAGAGAAAAGAGAGAGAGTCAGTGCATGCATCTTCTTTTTTTAAGATAAGTATGAAATGCATTTATAAAAAAGTCCAAAGGTTTACGATAATTACAGATTAAGTCAATTAACCATCTAACAGAAACAAACAAAGTCGTTTGCATGCGAGTCAGTTACGGAAATCAACAAGCTTGATGAGATACATGTAATGACACCAAGATGATGCATGAATGACGAAATCTTACAAAATCTAAAATTATGAAAAATGGCTCATGTCTACCTAATCCATGTTAAACTCAACCCAACTACCTATCCATGACTCAAAACAAAACTCGAAAAGACAATACAACATTAAGTAGTTGCTAAACCAGATTAAGTTGGGTCGGAGTGTTACATCCTCCCCCGCTTAAGAGTCATTCCGTCCTCAGAATCATCACATACCTGCGTGTAGAGGTTGGGATATTACCGAGCCTTTTGTTCCTCTAGTTCCCTGGTGGCTTTGTCATGACCATGATGTTCCCAAAGCACTTTGACCCATCGTATGGTTCCAGTATGGATATTTGCTCTCTTATCCCAATAATACAGAGCGGACGCTCGACGTATGATGCATTCGTCTAAATTTGCACATCATCATACCGAATGACATAGGTAAGGTCTCTCACATACTTATGGAGCATCGACACATGAAATACATCATGTACTCCAGAGAACTCAACTGGAAGAGCCAACCTGTACGCTAAATCACCGATTCTACTCTTAATTTTGAACGGGTCAACGTACCCCAGAGCCAATTTGCCTTTTCTGGCCGAAACGTATGGTACCTTGCATCAGCGAGACCTTAAAAAATACCCAATCACCAATCTAAAACTCTAAAGCTCTTCTACGTGTATCTGCATAACTCTTCTATCTCGACCAAGCAACATTCAAATTCTCGATTGCTTTCTGTACCTTCTCAGTAGTCTTAGCGATAATGGTCGATCCGTGAAAACTTCTTGTTCCAACTTCTTCCCAGCACACTGGACTCTGACATTTGCGTCCATACAAGGCTTCATGCAGAGCCATACCAATACTCTCATGGAACTTGTTATTATAGGCAAATTCACACAACGAGAGATGTAGATCCCAGTCATTCTCAAAATTTAAAACACTGGCCCGTAGTATGTCTTCCAGCGTTTGAATCGTACGTTCAGATTGCCCATCCGTCTGTGGGTGATATGCTGTAATGAAACTCAATTTGGTGCCCATAGCATCTTGGAAAGCCTTCCAAAAAGACAAAACAAAACGGCAATCACGATCGGAAATGATGGACACAAAGGTACCATGTAACCTGACAATCTCATCTACAAACTTCTTAGCCATCTTAAAAAATGTCATGCCCTTCCTGAAATGAAGAAAGTGGGCTGGCTTCATCAATTTGTCTACAATCACCCAGATGGCATTATTCTTCTTACTTGTCAGGGGTAAGCTAGAAACAAAATCCATTGTAATATGTTCCTATTTCCACTAAGGGATATGTTGCAAGTAGGTGGGTCTCGTGGATAGATTTCAAAAACTTTTGACCCACTTGACATAGGGATCAACAATCCATAAGACCAAAAACCCAATCTAGGATACATTACCCTCAGTCTCGTAACCATGTACAGTAAATATTCTATCTTATAGATAGAATTAAATAGCACTAAATATCCACAATAATCTACGACATGAAAGAAGTAGATCATACCTTTGGAAATCCGTAGTGCTCTAATGGAGAAGTTGCAACTCTACTTGATGATGAGAATCTTCAACACCTCTTAGCCTTCCACGCTATGACCCGAATTGGATTTCTTTTCTCAAGAAGAGTGGTGGAATCTTCAGGAGAAATTCCAACTCGAAACTCCAAGGAACTAGAAGAGAGAAGGAGAGAGAAACTCGTGCAACTCTTGCACGAATAGGGTTTTAGGCGTGAGAGAGACTCTTATTGGACTTCCAAGAGATTTTATAGACTTTCAAATCTCTCCCTTGTCTAATTGAAATAGAAGTCTTACTTCCAAAGCAATTAGCAGCTTTCTCCTTTTCAAACTCTTCTTTCTAGAGTTCAAGTTGGATTAGTATTTTCCAATATCTTGGGCTAGCGTGGAGACCACTAGGGATTCCTTAGAAAGCTGGCTCCAACTGGAACACCGCGACCCCACATCTCATGTGCAATCCGGGCCCACAGTTAATTGCAAATATCACCACTATATAAATGCAATTGCACTCCAGTCTTAGGAATAAATTATAATGAAGACCCTAAACTTTCCAATTACCACAAGTAGGCCCTTCTATCAATATCCGGGGATCAATTGGAATAAATCTGTCTCTTCCAATCTAAGTTCCACATCTTATTATCCTTGAGCCCCAATTAATCACAGTAATCATCAGTACCATCTAATTGACTCTTAATTGAGATGGGTGGGCACTTACTAATGACAAATCCATTAATTGGCATAAGGAGATAATAGAGATAGATTCCATCTTGATCATTCAACGTTCCCACAGTTCTACTACCACATACCCAAGACACCGAGGTGTTAACCTACAGTCGGCCTCACTCATTGGTGACTCAAAGCAAATGAATAGATAGAAACTTGAGTTCATCAATATCTCAGGATTGAGAGCCTATTGCTAGGGAATTATGAGAGCATACCTTATTATTCAGACAGAATTCCATAAGGTGCATCTCATGGTCCTTCAATACATCCAATGTACCAGCACCGTGATCCAGAATCTTACATTCTGATGAACGAGACAAATCACACTATCTCATGGTGATCAAAGAGCTGCAACCTTATCAAATGAGATGTCCAATTTCATTACTGGTTGTGAAGCTATTTAAGTATAAGATTTGTGACATATATCTCCCGCGTGTGGATCTCATCCATGCACATATATAAAATCTAATATACTAATGAGATCCGGTTCAACTCATGAACCATTATGTCATATGTATTGGTCATGTGCATGAACTAGTAAAATAACATTCATCTCATGAAAGTAAAGCATGATTTTATTGATAAATAAAGAAATTAATCAATTTATTACATCAACTGATAGATTGAGTCCACAAAATCTAACAGGATATGTAATGGGTGCAAGGAACCCGAAGGCCTCTGATGATCAACTTTCATTTTCTGACAAGTTAGACATCTAGCGATGAACCCTGTAATTTCCCTTCTCATTTTGTTCCACCAAAACCAATCATTTAAGTTTCAGTACATCTTCATACTCCCTGGGTGCATCGCATATCGAGCGTAATGTGCATCCGTCATCAGGTTCTTTTTCAAGCCATTAATTGGTGGTACGCACAACCTGTTCTGAAAATACAGCACTCCATCCTCCAGATAAAAATCTGGTCAATCTGGTATATGACCTCTGATTCGCACCAAATTCAGATCTTCAAATTGTTTATCTTTAATTTGTTGAATTACCTCAGGCTGAAAAATGAAGGTACTTGCAAACAGCACAAGGTTATCCACTAATTTCACTTCTACAGGTTTATCTTTGAATTCATCTTCTATAAACAAATGGGAGCTTACTAAAGTACTAAGAGTCTCTGACTTTCTACTAAGAGCATCTACCACCACATTCCCTTTTCCTGGATGATACTTGATAAGAAATTCATAATCCTTAATAAATTCAAGCCATCTGCGTTGCCTCATATTTAAATCATGCTGCATGAATAAATATTGTAAACTGTGGTGATCTGAGTGTACCTCAAATTTCACGCCATACAAATAATGTCACCAAAGTTTCAAAGCAAACACGATTGCTACTAGTTCCAAGTCATGTGTGGCGTAATTCCTCTCATGCTCTTTGAGTTATCTCGATCCATAGGCAATATTTAGGAAGAAAGAGCTACAGACCCTAAGAGAAATGCATCTTTTGGTGCAAAAGGGCAAGTGCAAAAGAAGATGAAAGGCAGGGAAGGTACTCCCAGTTAAGTTGGTATAGTGTGTAGCCACTATGGCAAACCACAAAAGACAAAGCTATACTATAGAAAAACAGGAGCTTGTTTAGGCTGTGGTTCCATGGATCATAGGATAGCTCAATGTCCGAAGTACACATCTCCCCAACAATCCAAACCCAAAGCTTCTACAGTTCAAGTCAAGTCACACCGTCAAGGCCAGAAGTCGAACCGCCAGACCGCTCATGCTTATGCCCCCACTCATGAGAGCGCGGAGGATGCGAATGTGGTGAAAGATACTTTTCTGATTACTCAGGCAGAAGCTCTAGCATTGTTTGATTCGAGTTCTACGCGTTCGTACGTAGCACTTCATTTTGCTGAACAGCTACGGCAACCGCCTAAGCCGCTACCGTTTGTGTTGGTGGTGTCCACTCCTATTGGAAAGAGAGTGGAGTGTAGTGTATACTACCCCCAATGCGATGTGCGGATCGAAGGTCGTCAACACTCCCAGTTGACTTAATCTTATTATCGATGTTGGACTTCGACGTGATCCTTGGAATGGATTAGCTAGTGAGGTATCGTGCCTATGTGAATTATTACAATAGAACGATTTACTTTGATTTAGGGAATGGGTTTCATTTTGAGGGCAGTCAAAAGAAATGCCCTAGGCGTGTTATCTCCATATGCAAGGCGAATCGAATGATACGCAAGAGGTGTGAAGGCTTATTGCCTTTATCTCAGAGAAGAAGGATCTGAAGCAACTTGGAGAGATTCCGGTAGTGTGCGACTTTCTGGATGTATTCCCCGATGAAGTGCCAGAGTTACCCCTTATTCGAGAAGTAGAATTCTTTATTGACTTTGTGCTGGGTACAACACCTATCAATAAAGCTCCATATCGAATGGCCCCTACAGAGTTATTAGAGTTGAAGAAACAATTACAAAATCTCTTGGATAAAGGTTTTATACGGCCAAGTGTGTCACCTTGGAGAGCTCAGTGTTGTTTGTCAAGAAGAATGATGGCACCTTTCGGATGTGTATTGATTATCGGCAGTTGAATAATATGACAATAAAGAATAAGTTTCCCCTGCCACGTATTGATGAATTGTTTGATCAACTTCAAGGTGCAGTGTATTTTTCCAAGATTGATTTGAGGTCTGGGTATCACCAATTAAACGTGAAGGAAGATGACATTCCCAAAACTGTTCAGAACGAGGTATGGTCATTATAAATTTCTCGTGATATCTTTTGGATTAACTAATACACCTGCTACTTTTATGGCCTTAATGAATCAAACCTTTAATCCTTTCTTGGATCAATTCATTGTTGTTTTTATTAATGATATATTGGTGTACTCTAAGATTGCAGAGGAGCATATAGACCATTTGAGAAAAGCCTTACAATTGTTAAGGGAATATCGATTATATGCCAAGTTGGCAAAATGTGACTTTTGACTTGAGCAGGTTGCGTTTATCGGACATATCATTTCACGAGAAGGATTAGCAGTTGATCCAGCAAAAGTTGAGGCAGTTGTCAATTGGCCCAATCCAAAATCGGTAACAGAGATTAGAAGTTTTCTTGGACTCGCGGGATATTACTGGAGATTTGTTCAAGATTTTGCAAAGATATCTGCTCCTTTGACTAAGTTAATTCGGAAGAATGCGCCTTTTAATCGGACTAATGATTGTGAAACTAGTTTTCAAACGTTGAAGGAAAAGTTAACTAACTCTTCGGTACTGACTCTACCTGATGGAAGTGAAGGATTCGTGATTTATTTTGATGCTTCCAGAGTCGGTTTAGGATGTGTGTTAATCCAACATGGTAAGATAATTGCCTATTGATCAAGACAACTTAGGGAGCATGAAAAGAATTATGCCACACATGACTTGGAACTAGCAGTTATCGTGGTTACTTTGAAGCTTTGGCGACATTATTTATATGGCGTGAAGTTTGAGGTACACTCAGATACCATAGTTTACAATATTTGTTCACACAGCATGAGTTGAACATGAGACAACGCAGATGACTTGAATTTATTAAGGTTATGATTTCTCTATTAAATACCATCCAAGGAAAGGAAATATAGGGGCAGATGCTCTCAGTAGAAAGTTAGAGACTCTTAATGCTTTAAAAAGTTTCCATTTATTTATGCACGATAAGCTTGTCGAAGTGAGATTGGTGGATAACTATGTGATACGGGCAAGTACTCTTGTTTTCCAGCCTGAAGTGATTCAGCATATTAAGGATCGGCAGTTTGAAGATTTGACTTTGAAGCGAGTCCGAGACCATATCGAAGAGCGACCAGACTTTCGACTGGAAAATGGAGTATTGTATTCTCGGAACAAATTGTGTATCCCAGCAAGTGATGGCTTGAAGGAGAACCTCATGACAGAAGCACACTATGCTCAATATACGATGCACCCAGGGAATACTAAGATGTACCGAAACTTAAAGGACCGGTTTTGGTGGAATAATATGAAAAGAGAAATCGCAGGGTTCATCACTAGATGTTTAACTTGTCAGAAAGTGAAAGCAGATTATCAGAGGCCTTCAAGTTCCTTACACCCATTGTAGATACCTCAGTGGAAGTGGGAACATATTACCATAGATTTTGGTTCAGGACTACCTCTGACGAGTAAGAAGAATAACGCCATTTGGGTGATAATGGATAGATTGATGAAATCAGCCCACTTTATTCCATTCAAAAAGGGTATGACCTTTTCAGAGATGGCTAAAAAGTTGGTCGATGAGATTATAAGACTACATGTTATGCCCATGTTGATTGTATCTGATCGTGATAGTCACTTTGTATCGTCATTTTAGAAGGCTTTCCAAAACGCTATAGGTACCAAGCTGAGTTTCAGCATAGCATATCACCCGCAGACAGATGGGCAATCTGAACGAACGATTCAGACCTTGGAAGACATGCTACGGGCCAGTGTTTTAAGTTTTGAGAAGGAATGGGATGCACATCTCTCATTATGCGAATTTGCCTATAATAACAGCTTCCATGAGAGTATTGGCATGGCTCCATATGAAGCTTTGTATGAACGTAAATGTCAGAGTCCGATATGCTGGGAAGAAGTAGGGACAAGAAGTTTTCACAGACTAATCATTATCGCCGAAACTACTGAGAAGGTACAGAAGGCAATAGAGAATTTGAAGGTTGCTCGGTCAATACAGAAAAGTTATGTAGACATTCGCAGAAGAGCCTTAGAGTTTCAGGTTGGAGATTGGGTTTTCCTAAAGGTCTCGCCAATGAAGGGTACAATATGTTTCGGCCAGAAAGGCAAGTTAGCTCCAAGATACGTTGTCCCATTCAAGATCAAGAGCAGAATTGATGATTTAGCATACAGGTTGCCCTTTCCAATTGAGTTCTCCAGAATACATAATGCATTCCATGTGTCGATGCTTCGCAAGTATGTTTGAGGCCCTACCCATATCATCCGGTACGATGATGTGCAAATTCAGCCGAATGCATCCTATGTTAAGTGACTGCTCCGATCGTTGGGATAAGAGAGCAACTATTGCATACGAGAACCATACGATGGGTCAAAGCGCTTTGGGAACATCATGGTCTTGATGAAACCACCTGGGAATTGGAAGAACAGATGGCACGACAGTATCCCAACCTCTTCACACAGGTATGTGCTCATTCTGAGGACGAAATGATTCTTAAGTGGGTGAAGATGTAACACTCCGACCCAACTTAATCCGATTTAGTTCTTTTCCAGCGAATTAATTGATGTATGTTGCTTTGGTTTTATTTGCGTTTCGTTTTGGGTCATGGATAGGTAGTTAGATTGAGTTTAACCTAGATTAGGTAGACACGAGCCCTTTTTTATAATTTTAGATTTTGTAAGAGTTAGTTTTTCAGGCATCATCTTGGTGTTATCACGTGTATTTCGTCAAACCTGTTGATTTTAGTAACTGACTCGCTTGCAAACGACGTGGTTTGTTTCCGTTGGACGATTAAATGACTCAAACTATAATTATCATTAACCTTTGGACTTTATATAAATTTTTCAGTACTTATCTTATATAATAGATGCATGCACCGAATCTTGCTATTTTCCTCACCTCAATGTTGGTTTTTTCTTCTTTCCTTCATTTTTTCATTCTGTTTCTCCTGCTTCTTCACGATTAAAGCCAAGAAAAAGGGGACTTCTTGTGCACCCAGTTTACACGTCATCTCCTTGTATATTCTACGGTAAGAGTTGGGTTCTTGATCATCTCTACGAGTTTTGAATTCGTCTCATCCTCTACTGCATGCACTCAACTCTTCTTTCTTCTTACATGCATGGTGGTTAGAACTAGTGTAGACGTCCAATTTGAGCCAAAAGACAGCAATTAACTTGTAAAAGCTCATTTGAGGCAAGTATAAGCACTTTATGGATGAACACATGTTGGTACATGATGATTGCTATTATTTTTCTTAATCTTTTATATGTTGTGTGTTTGACAACTTTTTTGTGTCCGATTTTATAGTTATGGTTTCTCTATTTGCAAATTTTTTCAAATTCAATCAGTCTGTAATAGATTCAGAACGTGAACTTCTGAAGCTTATGGCTAAGCCGAAGAGCTCCACGGCTCACTTTCCAGAAAACTAAAAATTTCGACTGTACACTATGGTCAGGCTACAGCTAAGCCGTAGAATGCACTACGGCTAAACCATAGGCTAGCCGTAACCCGACCGTAGGTCAAGCTACAGTTTGATGTCCAGAGAGCTGAAAGTTAGAGAATTCTTCTACGGTCCAGCCACGGTTCAGCCGTGTAGTATGCTACGGCTAAGCCGCACCCAGCCGTAGCTGAGTTGTAAAACAAATACGGTCAAGCCGTAGGAGCATGCACGGTCCAACCGTGGCTAACTGCAAATGCGGAATAGATTATGGGGAACAACGGCTCAGCCGTAATACATAATACAGCGAAGCCGTAAGATGTCTTCGGCTAAGCCGTAGGTCATCCACGGCTAAGCCCTGAGACCTTTGAAACTAAAGAAAAGGTAGGTATTAAAAAGACCTTATAGGGCCATTGTGTTGGAATATCGGTAACCCTTCACTTGTCTAATGGAAATAATGGGAATAATATGAATGATCTTGAGGGCTGTGACTCATTTATGTGTGTTATCCAGTTGTTAAGCACCTCTTCATGAGTGTTGGTTTAAGGGACTCCGATACATCTTTACGATATAATGCAACACAAAAAAAAGACAACTGTGTATTAGATAACTTAAAATTATACCATCATGCATGGTTAGAAACACTGGATAACTAGTTTAAGGTTGGCTAGTAAACTATCATGATTCCATGAAATGACTTGACCTGCATAGCATGTTGGCTTCAGTTCTTACCTTCCATTCTTTTACTATTGTTTACCTTGTAATTTAGTTGAATTGACTGATAATTGGAACAATCCTATCCTATAATTTGTTTGATACATGTATTACTTGAACTTGAATTGACCTAACTTGCATGGACTTGCATGATATGACATGATTGATACGGTCTGGCTCTACTTAACCTCAGCCTCACGATACCCGATGGGGTTGATTTTGGTTTAGCTCGCTTGTGCTGCTGTAGTGAGCTCTTGTCTTGGGGCTTCCAGACCCCAAGAACTAGAGACCTATTTGCACCATGGCCCAGTCGATGGTGTTCTCAATGCGTGCTCCCAGAAGGGAGAATATGGCCGATGTAGTAGCCACCTAGTAAAGTATTTCTGTTTACTGATTCTGAGAGCATGCTTTATTCTAATGCATAATTTGCCTAGTAGACTAAATTGAAACTCCACACATGATCACTTGTTACTTTATTCTTGTAGATATAACGTATGTTAACTTATTGTTGCTTATGCTTTGCTGAATCATTGTATTCACCAGTTGTCCTTGGTGTTGCAGGCTCAGATTCCAGTGCCGACCCCTCGTCGGTCGGCAAAACTCTAGAATAGACCATAGAAGCCCCGTCAGGGCTAGAGGAGTGGATGTGATTACTCCACCGGAAAGTGTCATGGCATGATAGGCTTCTTCTGGAATTTTGTGGGATTCACCATGTATTTGTCCTAGAGTTGTTCAACTCCTTGCATTTTGGTGTCTTGGCTTATTTGAAACAATTCCTCACTCTTGCAACGACAGGGTTTCCTTTGTTGTATCTTGTGTAATTATTATAATCTTTTATTAATCTTGTTTATGTCAGCATTTTCTTTTATCCTCTTTTTATGCAATGATACTTACAGCTTCCGCGTACATGGTATTAGCATGTGTGAAATTCCCTTGTGTGTATGCATTTCGATGGGGTCTAAGTGTATATGCACGGGAGTACGTGTATCACTGTTTATGTTTAAACTTAATCCCCAATCTCTTGAGCTTGGGTTGTGACACCTCCATTAGGTAGAGTCAATACGGGAGGGTCATTAACTTTTCCTTCAAGGTTTGAAAACTAGTTTCACACTCATTGGTCCAAGTAAAAGGCACATTCTTCCGAGTTAGCTTGGTCAAGGGAGCAGATATTTTTGCAAAGTCTTGAACAAATCTCCGGTAATACCCTGCAAGTCCAAGAAAACTTCTAATCTCTATTATAGACTTCGGACTGGGCCACTTGACAACTGCCTCAACTTTTGCTGGATCAACTGCCAATCCTTCTAGTGAAATGATATGACCGAGAAACGCGACATACTCAAGCCAAAAGTCACATTTTGCCAACTTGGCATATAACCGATATTCTCTTCACAATTGTAAGGCTTTTCTCAAATGATCTGTATGCTTCTCTGCAGTCTTAGAATACACCAAAATGTCATCAATGAAAATAACAACGAAATGATCCAAGAAAGAAGCGAAGATCCGATTCATCAAAGCCATAAAAACAGCAGGTGCATTAGTTAATCCAAAAGGCATCACGAGAAATTCATAATGACCATACCTTGTTTTAAAGGCAGTTTTAGGGATGTCATCTTCCTTCACCTTTAATTGGTGATACCTAGATCTCAAAACAATTTTGGAAAAATATGCTGCACCCTGAAGTTGATCAAATAATTCATCAATACGCGGCAGGGGATATTTATTCTTTATTGTTACCTTATTCAACTGCTGGTAGTTGATACACATCCGAAAAGTGCTATCTTTCTTCTTTACAAATAACATCAAAACTCCCCAGGGTGACACGTTCGGGCGTATAAAACCCTTATCCAAGAGATCCTGCAATTGCTTCTTCAACTCCAATAACTCCGCTGGGGCTATACGATATGGAGCTTTACTGATTGGTGTTATACCTGGCACAAGGTTAATAGAGAATTCGATGGCCCGAATAGGAGGTAACTCTGGAACTTCATTGGGGAATATATTCGAAAAGTCACGCACCACCGGAATCTCTCCAAGTTGCTTTAGTTCCTTCTTCTCTGAGACAAAGGCAATGAAGCCTTTACACCCATTAAGTATCATTTGATCCACCTTGAATGCGAAGATAACGCGCCTAAGGCATTTCTTCTGACTGCCCTCAAAATGGAACCCATTCCCTAAATCGAAGTGAATTGTCCTGCTATAACAATTCACACAAGCACGATATCTCGCTAGCCAATCCATTCCAAGGATCATATAGAAGTCCAACATCGACAGCAAGATTAAGTCAATTAGGAGTTGATGACCTTCAATCCGCATATCACCTTGGGGGTAGTATACATTACATTCCACTCTCTTGCCAACAGGAGTGGACACCACCAACACTACGGTAACGGCTTAGGCAGCTGCCGTAGCTGAACAGCAAAATGAGGTGTACGGATGAACGCGTAGACCCCGAATCAAACAAGGCTAAAGCTTCTGCCTGAGCAATCAAAATAGTACCTTCCACCACATTCGCATCCTCCACTCTTATGAGTAGCGGCATAAGCACGTGCAGTCTGACGGTTTGGCTTCTAGCCTTGACGGGATTGCTGTGACTTGCCTTGAGCTGTGGAAGCAGTAGACCTAGATTGTTGGGGTTGGAAACACTTACACTTTGGACATTGGGCCATCAAATGGTCCATGGAACCACAAATCAAATAGGCCCCTGTCTTTCTCCAGCATTGCTCTGTTTTGTGTGCTCTGCCACAGTGCCTACATGACACATTAGCTAAACTTGAAGTAACTTGTCTGCCTTTCATCTTCTTTTGTGCTTGCCCCCTTGCATCAAAGGGTGCATTCCTCTTAGAGTCAACAGCTCTCTTTTCTTGACTATTGGCTTCTACAGCATAGGCTTTGTCCACAGCATCATCAAATGTAGCTGGCCGTTGAAAAGCTGTAACATGGTTCTTATATATGGGATTTAGGTCATTTATAAATCTGTTGACCTTCTTTTCTTCAGTGTTGACCATGTCCTCCGTAAAATGAGATAACTGTATGAACTTATGCACATATTTTGCCACTAACATCTGCTGCTGCTGCAAGGCTAGGAACACCACATCCTTTGCTCTTTGTACATGAGCTAGAATAAACTTCCTTCAAAACTATTTCTTAAATGTCTCCCAAACTGTCACACCCGGCATGTCCTTATAGGAATCTTTCACACTCTTCCACCATGTCTTCGCCACATCGCGAAACATCGAGGCTGTGAGTAAGACCTTCTGTTTGTTGGTGCACATAACTGTATCAAATAGATCCTCTATATGCTCCAACCACTGATCTGCTTTCAAAGCATCTTCATTCCCATAGAATTCAGTAGCACCGCTTTTTCAAAAATTTTCATATAAGGCATTGGGATTGCTTTCCTCATGTTAAAAAACTACTTGTTGCTCCACGTGGGGAGGGACTGATACTTGGCTTTGCCTGTCCACAATGGATGCTACTTGTGCTTGCAAAGAATGCACTGCTTGTGACTGTGCCTAAATGGCTTGCAGTATTAAGAGGAAACGATCGTCCGTGTTGAGTGGCGGTTGTGGAGGTGTTGATCCACTCTCATTATCTCCATGATTGTTATTAGTACTGGATCCGAAGGCCATATCCTGCAAAAGTAAAGGGTTAATACTTAGACACAAGGCGTACCCAACTACATGTCCTCCAAACAAAACAAAATATTAGACTATAAAGTCAAATATTTGAAATCGTATCCTCACCACGTTTCTATATGTCTACATGCTTATCAACTATAACAAACATACTCTAATACCAAATGTAACGTCCTGGTCCCACATCTAATATTGTCCGCTTTTGGTCAAGGGACCTGTACGGCTTTACTTCTGCCACCCCTACGTGGGATGCACAAATGCATTATATGTAGCACAAGGGCACATCCTTATATGGCCCAAGTATAGACAGCCTCATAAGTAATGTAGGACTTTGTTCCCGCCCCAACATGGGATGCAGACTTAAGAGGTCCCTCCCACCCTCAGAGAAGAGCCGTCCGCAGCTCTGATACTATACAATATGTATGTCACGACCCGAGCCCAAGAAATCGGGGATTAAATTTAAACCTAATCAGTGACACACGTACTCCCGTACATAGACACTTAAACCCCGTCTAAATGCACACGCACAAGGGAATTTCACAAGTGCAAACACAAAGTATGAGGAAGCTGTAAGTATAATTGCATTAATAGGGGATACAATAATCTACAAAAGATAACACTAATTACAAGATAAACAAATAAAAGAAACCCTGTTTATTCAAGAGTAATAAGGCAATTTTCCAAGAGACAAGATAAAAATGTAAATGTTAAACCAATTCCAAGTCACAGAACCAAATACATCCCACACATCAAAAGGAGACCTATGCTAATGCCATGCCGCTCTCCGGTGGAGTGATCACATCCACTCCTCTAGCCCCGACGGGGCTTCTATGGTCTCCTCTGGAGCTTTGCCGACCGACGAGGGCTCGACAGCAGGATTTGAGCCGCAACACTAAGGACAACTAGTAAATACAATGATTCAGCAAAGCATAAGCAACAATAAGATAACACGCGTTATATCTACAAGAATAATGAACAAGTGATATTATATAGAGTTTCAACTTAGTATACTAGGCAAATTGTGCATTTGAATAAAGCATGCTATAAAGAATCAATGAATATATGTACTGTACTATGTGGCCACTACATTTTTCATATCCTCCCTCTAGGGATCTATACGTGGAGAACACCATTGACCGGGCCAGGGTACGACTGGGTCTCAAGTTTCCTAGAGTCCGAAAGCCCCAAGACATGAACACACTACAGTGGCAACATACATACTATGCCAAAGTCAACCCCGCTGGGTATCATAAGGCTGAGGCTGAGTAGTGCCTGACCATTTCGATTTAATCATATACTTGGACTTCAGTAAAACATGCAAGTCATTAAAGGAATAAGAACAATACTAAATTACGTTCATACTCAAGTCAATATCAATATCAATAACCAATATGTACATGGAATAGCAATTGTCAAGGACATATTGAGCAGATCTAATTCATACAATATCAAAAAGGCATATAATGAACATTCAATCCATACATAAGAGTGGAGGACAATAACCGTCGTCCAATATGCCATGCAATCCAAATTAATAGAATCAAGACAGTTTACTAACCAACCTAATTTAGTCATCCACTATTTTTAACCGTGTATGATGATGTAGTTTTAAGCTATTCCACACACAGTTATCTTTCTCTTGGTGGTGCATTGTATCGAAAAAGTGTATCGGAGTCCTTTAAACCAACACCCATGGGGGGTGCTTAACAACTGGACAACACACATGAATGAGTCACAGCCCTCAAGACCATTCATGCTAACCCGAAAGTCAATTGGGCAAGTTAAGAGATAGCGAAAATCCATGTGAATGCCCTAAGGTCTTAAAATCAAACCTACTTTCTTCCTTCATTTTCAGTGGTCTCACGGCTTAGCCGTAAGTGACCTATGGCTAAGATATAGGCATTTTACGGTTTAGCCATATTATGCACTACTGCTCAGCCGTGGTCCCCCAGAATTTCTTCCTCATTTAAAGTGAGCCACGGTTGAACCGTGCATTCTCTTACTGTTGGACTGTGATTGTTCTATAGTTCAGCCACGGTTGGGTACGGTTTAGTCGTAGCATCCCACACGGCTTAGCCGTGGCTTGACCGTAGAAGGTTCCCTCCAATTTCTACTCTTAGGACATCAAGCCGTAGCTTGACCTACGGTTCGGTCACGGCTAGCTACAAGTTAGCCATAGTACATACTACGGCTAAGCCGTAGCCTGACCATAATGAAAAATCAAAATTGGCATCTCTCTAGAATGTGAGCCGTGGAGCTTTACGGCTTAGCTGTAGGCTTTAGAAGTTCACGTTCTAAACCTATTGTAGACAGAACTGAATTTGAACAAATTGAGAAACAGAGAGAACAAGCATATAAAATCTGATCCAAAAGGGCTATAATTCACAAAACACTTACAAATTAAGACGAATAATAGAAAACATGGTGTACCAACGTGTGTTCATCCATAACGTGCTTATACTTGCCTCAATTAAGCTTTTTGTCAAGTTAATCGCTATCCTTTGGCTCAAGTTGGATGTCTATAAAGGACCTTTGTAATCAAGCTTGTGAAGAAGAAGAAACAATAAGTGCATGCAATGCATGGAAAGAACTCTAGACTACAAGATGTGAGAAGTAAATAATTTTTACCTTAAACCACACAAAGAGGTGACATATAAAATGGGTGCACAAGAATTCTCCCTTTTCTTTGCTTAAGAGCCGAAGGAAAGAATTGAGAGGAAGAGCAGAAGAGACGTTGAGTTGAGAGAAGAGGGAGAGAGTCGGTGCATGCATCTTCTTTTTATAAGATAAGTATGAAATGCATTTATAAAAAAGTCCAAAGGTTTACAATAATTACAGATTGAGTCAATTAACCATCCAACGGAAACAAACAAAGTCGTTTGCATGCGAGTCAGTTACGGAAATCAACATGCTTAACGAGATACACGTGACAACACTAAGATGATGCATGAATGACGAAATCTTACAAAATCTAAAATTACGAAGAAGGGCTCATGTCTACCTAATCCAAGTTAAACTCAATCCAACTACCTATCCATGACTCGAAACAAAACTCAAAAAGACAAAACGACATTAATTAGTCATTAAACTAGATTAAGTTAGGTCGGAGTGCTATAGAAGAGTTATGCAGATACACATAGAAGAGCCTTAGAGTTTCAGATTGATGATTGGGTTTTTCTGAAGGTCTCACCAATGAAGGGTAGTACAATACGTTTCGGCCAGAAAGACAAATTGGCTCTGAGGTACATGAACCTGTTTAAAATCAAGAGTACAATCGATGATTTAGCTTATAGGTTAGCTCTTCCAGTTAAGTTCTCCAAAGTACATGATGTATTCCATGTGTCGATGCTCTGCAAGTACGTTAAAGACCCTACCCATGTCATTCGATATGATGATGTGTACATTCAACCAAATGCGTCATACGTCGAGCGTCCGCTCCATATCGTTGGGATAAGAAAGCAAATATTGAATACCAGAACCAACGATGGGTTAATGTGCTTTGGGAAGATCATGGTCCTGATGAAGCCACTTGGGAATTGGAAAAACAAATGGCACGACAATATCCCAACCTCTTCACACAGGTACGTGATCATTCCAAGGATGGCAAGATTCTAAGCGGGGGAGGATGTAATACTCTGACCCTAATTAATTATGTTTAGCGACTAATTAATGTTCTTTTTGGTTATTTTCTAACGAATTAGTTTAATGCATGTCGTTTTGTCTTTATGAATTTCATTTCGGGTCATGAATAGGAAGTTGGGTTGAGTTTAAACTGGCCTAGGTAGATACAAGCCCTTTTTCATAATTTTAGATTTTGTAAGATTTCATCATTTATGCATCATCTTGGTGTCATCATGTGCATCTTGTTAAACTTGTTGTTTTCCAAAACTGTCTCAACTACATTTGAAACTGTTTACAGTCGTTGGTCATCAATCTGACTTAAATTGTAATTGACCTAAATAAGGTGGACTTTCTTTTAAACATATCTATATATATACAGCCACCTACCCCCATTTGATCCTTATCTCCTGTATCAACTACATACAAGCTCTTTCAAGTCGTCGTCAGCGTCTTCTTCTTTCTTCTTTTCTTTTCTTCGCTGATTTTCTTCTTCACTTCGTTGACACGATCCTTGCACCAACTTCACGGTTCATCTAAGGTCAGAATTGGAGTCATGATACCATCTATGAGTCTAGAGTTCTTCTCATTCACTGCATGCACTCATTGTGTCTTCCTCTTTACATACATGGCTGCTAGGGTTCCATATAGACATCTAAATTAAGCCAAAGGACAGAATTGAACTTGAACAAGCTTACTTGAGGCAAGTGTAAGCACACAATGGATGAACACATGTTGGTACACTACGATTTCTATTATTCTTTTTAGTCTTGTAAGTGTTTTGTATTTTATAGCCCTTCTGTGTTTGCTTAAGTCTCCTTGTTTACATTTGTATTAAGTTCATTTAATTTCTAACTTGTCTCTGAATTACTCAAATCTCAGAGCTTCTAAAGCCTATGGCTAAGCCGTAGAGCTCCACGGCTCACACTCCAGAGAGCAGCCAATTTTGATTTTACACTACGGTCAGGATATGGCTAAGCTGTAGGCTAATCATGACCCAACCGTAGGTCAAGCTACGGCTTGATGTCCCGAGAGTAGAAATTGGAGGGAACCTTCTATGGTCCAACCACAGCTAAACCGTTTGGGATCCTACGACTAAGCCGTTCCCAACCATGGCTGAACCGTAGAACAATACAGTCCAACCGTAAGAGAATGCACGGTTCAACCGTGGCTCGCCGTCAATGCGGAAGAAATTCTGGGGGTCCATAGCTGAGCCGTAAGATGCCTATGACTAAGCCTTAGGTTACCCATGGCTAAGGCGTGAGACCACTGAAAATGAAGGAAAAAGATAGGTTTAATTATGAGACCTTATAGGGCCTTCATGTGGGTTTCCGATACCTCTTAACTTGCCTAATGGACTACCTGAATAGCATGAATAATCTTGAAGGCTGTGACTCATTCATGTATGTTGTCTAATTGTTAAGCACCTCCCCATGGGTATTGGTTTAAGGGACTTCGATCTACGCTTCTCGATACATTGTAACACCCAAAAGATGGGCAACTGTGTATTGAACAACTTAAAACTACATCATCATACACAGTTAGAAACAATGGACAATTAGCTTAGGGTTGGCTAATATCTATCGTGATCTCATGAAAAGGACTTGAATTGCATTGCATAACATGTTGACTCCGGTTATTGCCTTTCATTCTTTTACTACTACTTTGACTTGTAATTCAATTGACTTGAACGATAATCTGAACGATCATATTTTTTATGCCTACGCTTATTGTGATATGTTATGAATGACTTGGACTTGAATTGACTTGACTTACATTATATGATATGATTGACACGGTCTAGTTCTACTTAGCCTCAGCCTCATGATTCCCTATGGGGTTGACTTTGGTGTAGCTTGCTTGTGCCACTGCAGTGTGCTCTTGTCTTAGGGTTTCCGAACCCTAGGGACTAGAGACCCATTCGTACCCTAGCCTAGTCGATGGTGTTTTCAACGCGTGCTCCCTAGAGGCAAAATATGGTAAATGTAGAAGCCACCTAGTAAAGTATATCTGTTCAATGATTCTTATAACATGTTTTATTCAAATGAACAATTTGCTTAGTATACTAAATTAAAACTCTATGTAAATCTCCTGTTAATAAATCTTGTAGATACAATGTGTGTTACCTTAACGTTGCTCATGCTTTGCCAAGTCGTTGTATTCACTGGTTGTCCTTAGTGTTGCAGGCTCAGATTCCCTTGCTAATCCCTCATCGGTTAGCAAGACTTCAGAGGAGGTCGCAAAGGCCCACTCAGGGCTAGACAAGTGGATGTGATCCATTCCCCGGAGAGTGTCATGGCATGAGGATAGACTTCTTTTTGGGAACTGTGTGGGATGCATGTGATTATGTATTGGAGTTTAGTTTAACTCCCTGCATTTTGTGTCTTGTCTTATAGAAACTGTTTTCTCACTCTTGTATAGATAGGGTTTCTTTCTATTTGTATATTTGTAGATATTGTTTTATATTAGTGTATCCTCTTTTTAATACATTGATACTTACAGCTTTCACGTACCTTGTATTTTGCACGTGTAATTTCACTTATGCGGTGCATTTAGGCAGGGTCTAAATGTGTATGCACGGGAGTATGTGTGTCACTAATTAGGTTTAAACTTAATCCCCAATTTCTTGGGCTCAGGTCGTGACATAGCTTATCTAATGTTATTGTTTGACAACATCACTGACATCATCATCTTGATTTTCACTAGCTTCTTCTTCACTGGTATATTTGGTTCCAGTAGCGTCATCAGTTCCATCTTTGCTAGTTCCACTCCCCTCAACCATGAACACGATGTACTAACGAGGGTAGGATGATGTCAATGCCTAAGGAGTGGACTGACTATCTTCTATATCTAAGATAGTAATAGGATCATCATCAGAATCAATTTCGACATAACCTTCAAAAGTCCTGCTTGAATAAGAGTTTGAATCAGGCCCTTATGATTGAGTCCAAGCCATACTCCAAGTAACTCTCCGAGCTTAACATGGCCGACGATATAAGATGAGGTCTAGTCAGGATCGTTTTCTTTGATCACCCATTTCTGAGTGATCTTACACTGTGAAAGTTTCCAAGTTCTTTCCTTGTAGCGAGCTAAGGCTTTCCGCTTTATTTGATCAGCCAGCCTAACTTCAAGGGTTTGATCTTTGGACCTGGCCACTAATGGCCTTGAAGTACTAGTAACATGCTCCCAATCCATTGGATCGAAAGTAGGGAAGAAAGGATGTCAACAACACCTATTTTATTATATTTCTTTTGATCCTTCTTTTGTTGGAGCGAGTCTTTGAAATAAGTGAGATTGGTTGCATTGTTAATGGCCAATTGCTCAGTCTTATTTTGGTGTTCAGTGGCATATGACAAACGATGAGGGAAAGATGGTGAGGTCAGTGCTACGATGATAGAAGGTAGATGTCATTTGCCAAACTTATGTCCTTCCTTCTAAGTTAGAGGGTAGAAAGTATTTTCTTCAAGTGAGGTTAAGGTTTTGTTCTCACCCATGTTGGGTTTTGAGGTACATGGTTAAAGTAACCATGAGCTGCATTCTCGAATGGATGTATCCTTCTGAGCCTTCTTGCGAGTTAGAAACTGTCGAAGGTCCTCTTGTGCTTTATGCATTTGATTTTTGACGACTGATGAGTCCTTAAAACTTCATTTTTTTCATATATAATTTCAATTATTTTAAGGACTTAATCATTCTAAACTGCATCAATTAGGGTAAAATCATGGTTAGTGCACTTGAAATCCATTTATTATGTTTTAATGCATAATTCTCTAAAAAATCATCATTTTAGTACAAAATTATGAAAACTACTTTTTCTAAAACTCTAATTTCTCCAAATATTTGTCAAATCTTGATTTTTCATGAAATTATTTAAAACTCCTTCATCATTAGTTTATTTAAGTAAAAACATTTGCAATGATGCATCTTATGCTATCATTTCATGTGAAACGAGTTCGCATTCATGCATTTGTGTCTTCAGGGTTAAAACTATCATTCATGTAAAATGTCACAGTTTCATGCATAAAATCACTGGAACCATCATTCATTACATTATTTCTCATGTTTCATATCATTTCTCAAAACTTTGGAGGAATTCTAGTTAAATCAAGACTATTTGCGAAGAGTCTTAAGTGGATTAGAACTTTACTAATTCTTATCATTTAAACCCTTTTTATAGGTATTGTGAAAACTGAGACCCACTGGATGTCAATTGAAAAAGATACCCTTTCTGGATGAAGAATCCTATTGACATCATGATTCTTGCCCAGGACCCACAAGGAGCTCAGAAAATCATATTGGGTCATGCAGTGAAGATTGGAGCTGAAAATGTACTGATCTAAAAAAGAACATAGAAGAATTAATGTTAGTAGACACCATAAACATTCACACATGTAGAGAGATCACACAGGTGCCACAGGTAAAAAGGGGGTCCACTCATTTCACTTGAACTGCCCCTACAACCGTTTTTGGAAAAGTTTTAAAAAATTCCATGATGATATAGTAATTGAAGAAATAGTACAAAAAGGAGTTTGCAAAGCCACAATGGGACACACACATAAGCATGCACGTCCAAGCCTCCTCTATTGTCATGTTTGGATCACACTTAAACTCTCTTACATTATCTCCCCACTATTTATGCAAAACTTGAGAAAGAAAGGAGATAATTCATAAGAGAAAAAAAGAGTTTTAGTGGAAAAAGGATAAGCCACCAAAGGAGATAGACCCCTATCCTTTCAAGGAGTGTTTTGCACATCCGAAAGAGGCTCTCCCTCAGCCTTGGAAGTCTAGCCAATGAGGTGGACCCTACTCCACTTGAAATTGAAGAAAAACCGAGGAAAACTGGGCCCTTCTATGTATTTCTGCATTTTACTTTAAGTTGGCCCTACTGTCATTGCTTTTGCCTCAAATTCAAGGATTTTTTTTAGCAACAAAACTCTTCCTTATCTTATCCTTATCAAGCTTGGAGATTAAGGAGCAAAGAGAATGTGATAATTGAAAAAAAGAAGAGCCATATCAAAAGAAGGAAAGTCATCTCTTTTTTTTTTTTTTTTTTGGATAGTTTAGATTAAAATGATCATATCTCTGAAACCCTAGATTGGATTGGGCCAATTTTGGTACCATTGGAAAGCTCTTTTAGAGTAGATATCCATGGAGCCCAAGATTGAACAATTTGGAGCTAAAATGAGAAAATTTTGACGCCAAGAGATGGCTATAATTTTTCCACTCAGAATTAAGAGTGTCTCATCAAATGTGAGACATATCCTTTGACAAGTTTTAGCTAACATACAGATGGTGGGTGCACTTAAAATAAGGCATCTTATCTCATCTCAAACTTGGAGGATAAGCAACAAATTTCTCAAAATTTAAATAAGATTCTATCTACACAAAGGAGTCTAGATTCAATGCATCAAGGGAGGCGCAAAACCATAAATAAGACCCCCTTGCACGTCCCAAAGCATAAAGAAACTCCCTCGTAGACACTAAACACTCCCCTCTCTCCCTCTTTCTTCCTCCATTGAAGTCTTCTCCTACCCATTCAACTAGAACTCCATACTAGTGTAAGTGATCTTGTATTTTAATCTTTTTTATCTTCTGTAAAACAATACTTTACTAGTAAAAACATGTTCCTTTAGATCTTTCTTTTACAATGATTCGTCTTTTTATTTCTTTGCTTTGAATGTGCTTGGATTGATAACACAAGTTTATGATGTTGTAGATGAATCTTGTGAATGAATGAATCTTAAGAAACAAATTTACTACTTAACTACATAAGCCACTTGAACCGTTTTTACTACATTTAAATCCAAGTCTTCTACTTTTCAATTTCAGTTCTACTACTATAATTTTTTCTATAACACTACTTTTAAATTCCTCGCACAAACTACTTTTTTTTTATAATTTTTAAATTTTATTTTCTGCATTATTTATTTCAATTTTTGCTTAGCTTTATTTAGTTTTGTTTACTGCTGAAAGTGCTTTAGGTTTCATGCATATTTTCATTCTTAGTAACAGGTTTAGGGGGGTCATTAATGGCAAACTCAGAAATTAGATTTGAAGTATGATGTGTTAAGTGTTTTCATGGTAAAAACAGTTCATAATTAGGCTTAAATCTGAAATTGTTTTTATCCAAGATATACTATCGAATGGTGAATGTTTTTAATTGTAGTGTGCTGAAAGTCCGAACTACATTAAGAACTTGAAATTCAGATTTAAACATTAAGTGAATATGTCCAGAATTTGTGCAGGAATTTTCTTTGAAACAGGTTCATGTTGGCCAAGTCCAATATACAAATTTGTGTATGTTAAATGTTGAATGTTTGAAACGGTTTTTAACTTTGAAACCAGATTTGAATATCATACATTATCAATTCAGATTTGGTGTTTTAACAGTCGTGAAATCAGATTTGAGATCACAATAGCACTGGCCAAAATGTGCAAGGAATGGTCTGATGAACTTGAAGACTGTTTAAACTAATTTCAGATTTGATTTCCGGCACATAAAATTAATGAATTTCAGTTCAAAACTTGATCTACTTCAGCCCCTAAAAACCTAATTTCTGATTGGTTTTTAGGACATGCATACATTGTTTAATACAATTAGTATCATGTTAGGATTTAGGCTTAGGTTTCATATTAGAATTAGAATTCTAATTTTTTTAATTGCATTTTATATTGGATATTTTAATTTGATTAAAAGTATAGTTTTCATACATGGTTTAAATAATTTGGATAATTTGTATGTAGGATAGTTTGGAATTGTATTTTTACTAATTTTTAGGATTTTCCGGACTTTGAACTCTTTCGGAATGAATGTTAAGATAGGATTTTAGTTTTAAAGAGTTTTCAAAAACTTGGAAAATATGAGGATTAGATAAGATAGAGCCTTCGTTGCAAACTTTTAAAAAAATCTAGATTTTTTTTCAATTTGAACTTATTTGAATATCTTAGGATAATTGAGAAGCTTAAAGTCTTAGGTTGATCTGAACACCTAAATTAGGTTAGGATTCTAAATCTTATTGGTGACTTAGCTTTCTTAATTTTTCAAATATGTAATATTTATTTTGACTTAGGTGATATTCCAGTTGGAAAGTAATCTTAATTTAATTTGCTCCATGTGGATTCGACCCCGTACTTACCGGGATATTGCTACATCGAATAACTCTGCACTTAGAGTTTTGCAATCAACAACCTGTTGCTTGGGCTGAGTGGATAATGACTTTGGGCCCTAGGCATCCATGAGAAGTGGCTTGCTAAGTGCCATTGGTTTACGATCGATGAATCGAACCTAGCCCTCAAACGAGGCTTGATGATATGAAGGCTACTACCTTCTAACTTCATCTTGAGTTTAGGCCTCTCCTAAACCTTGGTAGAAATCCCAAACGGGTTCTGAGCATATTTGGAAATCCAGGGTTTGAGAATTTCAGTCTTCTTAGTAGACTTTGGGGTCACTGATGACCCATTCCGATTAATGGAAGTAGCTGAGCTTATAGGAGAAGAGAGCCTCTGAAAGAGTGAGACTCTTGATGCTGGAGTAGCAAGGTCGGTCAGGGCTCGCTTTGGTGTTCTTGCAAATGGGTCATTTTGGGTCATGGAGACTGTAAATGCCTCTCCTTGGCTTCATCAATGGTATTGATTAAGGAACTCATAATTTTTCTACAAAACAGTAAGCCTAAAGGATTATATTAGTTTCATAAATAGCATGGCTGCCTCTTAGGCTAGCCAAAATGGTTTATGAATGCTTTCTGAACTGACATGGTTTCCTTATTGGATGAACTAGAATGGTCAGAAATAGGCATAAACCCAATCTCATTAGATGCTATACTGACCAGTCCTAACTATTAGAATTTCTACAGCATTTTGGGACTATATAGTCAGACTTAGAAGCATACTATGCTGATTAGACCTGGCTACCAGAATTTTGGCAGTATTTCAAGGCTATCTTGGTTAGACTTTTAAGCAAAAGAAGGTTGGATCCAATTAAAGGGATAAGGCCCATTGAATCAAGCTTGCACCATTACCACAATGATCACACTGGATCCATCAATGCAAGACTCCAGACAATATATAACTGCAAATGTCATTGTTCTTATGACTGATTTGATATAACATTTATTTAGGTCTTATAAACAAAATGGTGATCCTACAACCAATAACGTAAAACCTTTTGAACAGAATCAACACTCTTTCATTTCATACAAGGGTGTTGATTTGGTCCGTGCACTTTAAGGTGCAAGATTCCTCTAATTAAATGACAAGTTAATGCACTCAATGTGCAAAATTCTTCCATAAATGCTCCCAAACCCACCATAAACATCAAGGGTTTTGAATGGTGTCTTCCAAGTCAAACAGGTCAAACTGAGGCCAAAATAGGTCAGTGACCATGGACCCACGGTCACTGCCCATTTTACATAGTCTTCTACGGTTACAGCACTTTTTACACAGCCCTCTATGATCACATGCCATTTTGTACAGCATCCAGTGGTCACAGCCCATTTTACATAGCATCCTGTGGTCACTGGCTTACAGCAGCACTTTTCATGTATCTTGGCACTTTTCATATCTTTTGACTAAGTTTTATCACAAATTAAAGCAAGAATGTTCCCACAAACGGAGCCAATCTTTTGATCGTGCTCGAAAATGATGTGAAATGCAGTGGAATCAAGTCCAACACTCACACATTTAAGCATAAAGAAAAATGAGAAAATAATTACTGTTTATCATTAATTTCCCTTTGATTTACATAGGTTTAATGCTCTGACCTTGGAGATGCAGGTTGTTTACAAGTTTTGAAAAATTAGAATCCCTCCCTCCGGTCTTAGATGTAATCTCAACAAGAAAAACCAAAGAAATTACGTAAAAAAATGAAAAAATACCAGAAAAATGAAGACATGTGGTTAGTGACCGTGGCCCATGGCCACTAACAAACAGTGGTCATTTTGGCCATTGTTTATCCCTGTTTCATTCTGACTTGCTTCTGTACTGCCTTCAAAGTATTGGAATTCATATTTTCTGACTTTAGGAATGTTGAATGATCTCCAAGAGCACTTAATTCGATCGTAGAATTGCCCACAACCTTTGGTAATTATCATTTTTTTGTTACAAATTATTTTTGTGCAAATCCGAAAAAGGTGCTTTTGTACAAGTAAACTGAAGCCAAAGTTATGTCATTCTGATCCTATACTTTTCAAGGAACAGAATAAAGCCTACAGAGGCTTGTTCACAACATTAAAAATAGCCTAGAGCCCCCTCAAGTGAAAGAACTAAAGGAACGTAGTTTCATCCATTGGTATGCTGGATGGCCTCGGCATTCATTTTCTCTTAGTGATTAGGCATGTATGTTCTCCTCCTCTGAACCATTTCTTGCCTTTAAGTTAGTGAGAAAGAGAAGAAGAGTGGACTTGTATGCTTGTGGTGCCTTGGGAACTTGAAGATCTTTTCTTGGAACTTAGTTAGGACCTTTTAAATCTTCCAAATCTTGTTTGAAGTCTTGGTTAAAACTCTTCGAACCCCTTTTCCCAAGTGCTAAAACTTTCCTTTTATAGACTAAAGAGGCAGTTGAGGGAGTTATGGGAAGTTATAGTTTGAAATAAAGTAGAGAAAACCACTGAAAACAGTCAGGAACCACTTCACAGGTGTCGTGACTGTGGCCGCAGTCACGAAAAGGGCTAATTTCAGATTTTTTACATATGTGGCCCATTTTTATTAGTTTGGGGCCTGAATGATATCTAATCTTCACGAAACTTAGAATGATGATTTCTAACAACATTTTGAGTGTGTCACAAAATTTTCAGCCTGTTTTCACATTTTGAAATTGGTCAGAGCTCCCTTTGACTTTTCATGAAAATAGGCTCTTGTACCAGCCGTTTGAGGCCCAAATGGCCTCGAATTGACTTAAAACTTGGAAGGATTGATGTCAGGAGTACCTTGAAGTGTCCATCCGAATTTCATGTGGTTTCAATTTGTGGGAGTAGAATTCCGACCAGTGACCCATTTGTTGCATGTTCTAAGTCAATGTCCTCTTGTATTGTAGGCAATCAGCTTATTTTCTACCCAAATAATATTCAATTGATTTAAAACTTTGAAGAGTTAACTTTGAGTACACTTTGACTCTTCAATCAAAATTTCATTAGCATTGGCCTCCCAGAAGTAGGATTTTGGTTTGTGACCCTAAGGTTGGTGGGGGATTAATGACTCCTAAGCTGACATGTAGCTGAAATAGGGTTGGATGAAGTCCCCTTGGCTTGCAAATTTATAGAATCATTTCTGAACTTGACTTGAGCTTCATATCCAAATTCCATCAACTTTGGTTACCTAGAAAAGTGACCCCGTGGCTTGGGGTTCACTGCCTAAAGTTGACATGGTTGTTGGACTTTGGGTCAAATGATACCCATTTGACTTGAAATTTTGTAAAAGTATTTTTAAATATAATTTGAGCTTTCTCTAGGAGTTTCAACTGATTTTGATATGTAGAAGTATCTGCTGTCATAATGGCCCCAAGGAGTTGGCAGACAGTTACTTAAGCTTGAGTTTGAGCTGAAATGAAGTCCAAATGCTTTGAAATTTTGAAGCATCATTCCTAAGTATGTTTTAAAGTTTTCATGTGATTTTCAGCCACTTTAGTAAGCTAGAAACTTGGATATGTTCAATGACCCCTAGGCTTTGAGCCAGTAAACCTTGAATTTGATATTTGGTGAGTTGCGTGACCAAATGAAGTCCATCACCTCTAAAATTTGAATTGCTACACTCTGAGCTCATCTGAAGTCTTTTGAATAAGTTACATCAGTTCTAAACATCTAGATGCAATACTTGACTTCACATTCCACAATCTTAGGGTTTTTATGTCCTTGGCTTGGAATTTGTTTGTAATGTCTTCACTACAATACTTGTAATGTTTGTGATTTTTTTATCGGTCAACAGGCATGTCGATGGATACAGGATCAACCCAATTTCACGATTTATGGAATGGCTAGGGCTTCTGGTCTCGATGGTTTTAGAGGCAAAGAGGGTGGGTATTGTTGGAACCCAAGCCCTTATTAATCACTCAAAGGCATCAACTAGGGCTTTTCCCCTATCATTGATAAAGAAAGAATGGTTGGTCTCCACTGAAAGGCAATGTTGTTGAGATCAAGCTTTACGTGCCCTCTAAATTTGTGCTACAATTTGGTTTTTCTCAAGGCATTGTAGGAGGCCCATGCAGTCTAAAAGGTGGTTATGACACTACGCTAGATGCCAGAAATGCCTGTAAATTCTGACTCCTCTGAGACCAATGCATTTATCCTCATGAGGTAGATGCTATGGTGACTTTTGGCTTTGCTCAGTGGTATGTAAAGCGTTTTTCAACTCTTTGTTGATGAAGGTGAAGGCTAACCACAATAAGGTTGAGAAGGGAAGTTTCGAGCTTTTTGTTGATGGTCGATCTAAGTGGTTGATCGCTTATCGAGGTGACGAACATACCTATACTGCTTTTGATGACTTAACAATGGAGTGTCCTTGTGTTCCCTCTGTACCGGCTCAGGATGTTCAGGGTTCCTCTTCCAAGCATGCCCCCAGTCGTTTTTCTGTCCCCAAATTAATAGTAAACAACCACAAATGAATGACACACAATTTTTACATGGAAAATCCAACCTAGAAAAAAAAAAGCACAGGACCTAGCCACCAGTCCAACAGAAATCAAGCACTATGAAATCAAAAGTTACACAATTACTTACTACCCTTATCCATTTGCACACAACCTAAAGGACTGCAGTTCTTCTTATTGACGCACTTGCTGTTCACCTTTTTCATGCTTGATTCAATACGCCTTAAAGCCATTCAAAACGAACAACGAGAACTTAAAGATACTCAAGATGGATCTACTAAATAGTAGAAGAAAGATCTTAGAAACACAAAGCTTCACCACATTCAGAGATGAAATTGCCGCAGAGAAGGAAAATAATCTCTCAAAAGGAATTCTAGGGTTTAGAATGTGAGAGATGTAATTAGGGATGAGTCAAGGAGTAAATTTATAGCCCAAGGTTCAAGAGATGCATGTAGGGTTTCAATCCTTGTGAAATTAGGAAATTTAATTCAAAGATAAATGGATTTCCAAATATATTGGGCATCTGCGTCCCCAGCTGCTCAAGCAAATAAGTTGTGTGCTTAAGAGGGCAACATTTCTGTGACAGAGAAGCCATAAGCCCAAGTCAGGTCTGCTTGAGCTTTAAAAATAATCGTCTCCTTTTGGACATTCATTTGAGTCTCAACTTCTTAACCTTGCTAATATTAAGAGAGGACTTTTGAATGAATCTCAATTTTGTGGCATAACAAATTACGACACATTTCGAAGGAGAGCTAAAAAAGATTAGTAAATGGTTATAAAGGGACACATGTATAAATGAGAATGATTCCAGTCGAATTAAAATTACACACGCACGTATGTATCTGCAGAAAATATTCTCTGACAAGCTATAGTCCTCTAACTCGTGGTTCCCACTTAAGTACAAATTTTCATTGGGGAGAGGGCAATGGTAAAGTTTCCTATAGATTCATAAAATCAGCTTACCAGATTATTCGAGTCTTTGATTTAATAGCCTTAGAATTTGATGACATCTTAACCATAGACTTTCTTAAAATTCAATCTAACAGTAAATAAAGGTTAAATGGGTGTAAATTTGCGCGTGATCCAGATCCTCGGGTGAAAAGGTGTTGCACTTATAAAAGGTAGGCCCAAGTGAGCCCCGTAAAGCTAATTTCACTTGTAGTTCCTCCTAGGCTCCTAGAATAACAATTCCCTGTTTATGCATGGGCATACATGGAGCAGGGTGAGGAAAGTTGGTACTAAAGCCGGTTTGTTTAAATTCCTACATAGACCTAGAAAAAATTATTTCTCACATAGCCATCTTTTGTTATTGGCTGAGGAATGTGGGACACTCAAGTGACTAGGGTGTTACATCTCACACAATCCATGGCTAGGTAGGTCGTATCAAAGGTGAGAGATGTCAGACACCTCAATGGAAAGGGTGGCCATATACAACAAAAAAAAGTTTTAGCGGGATAATTTTTGCTGCAATTTGTAAGCATTGTCGGATTAAGTGACTGAAAGGGCAGGTCTAGGCAGGTGCTGGGATAACCCACTCTTGTGCGGCGGGCAAATCGTGGGCCATTAATTTTGGAGGGAGTATTGACATCGTTTGATTTCGTGCCAAATTTTTAAACACGTTTGGCACGTTTTTAGACTCCAAAGTTAATCACATTAACTCTGTTTCTCTCTATTGCAAGAAGCAAACGATTGAAGCCCCATCGACTCTGGAGTTTCAAGGCATCCAAAGTTTGAACGGCAGCGTGGATTTCCGGCAAGGCAGTGAATTGGGGAGGTCATTCTTGCGCGATCTGATCCGAACGATGAGTTCCAGGTGTGGATTTCAATCTTTTTCCATCTGGGATTTCAAAAGATTTGGTGTTTGTATGTGGGGTTTTCCATTTCCCCCTTCCAAGACTTGGATTTCAGTCATTTTCTATTTGGGGTTTTCAAAAGGATTTGATTTTTACAGATGGGTTGTTGTTCTTCTTTTTTTTTTTTGTATGAGTCCCTATGAAATAATCTCTCTCTCTCTATATATATATTGTTGTGATTGAGCATGGATTTGAACACACAGAAGAGAGAAAAATCACACACACAGATGATGCATACAGGGGATTTACGTGGTTCAGCTTGAGCCTACATCCACGGTAGAAGACGGGAAAATATCACTATGAGGAATAGATCACAAGAAGGAGATTACTCTCACTCTCAACCTCAAACCCAGTTACACCCAAAGCCTTTCAAATCTGCTCGTCTCTCTCAGCATCTGCTGGAGCAACAGAGCTCTCTATTTATAGACTCCATTAGCTGATGGGTGTCTGTAGCTTTCGTTGCTCAAGGAGTCTTGCAGGGTGGCTACAGTGTAGCTATAACTAGGGCGGCTTGGGAGGGTGGCTACAGGGTGGCGTTGTGGACCTGCAATTATGGCTGCAGTTCTGCCATGGCTCCATTGAGCCACACAACTGACATATATATTTGCTGTCCTTTACACAAAGATTTCATTCAGCAAGGCATCCATGAATCAAACAGCACCTTGACCCCTTCCTGCCACCGAGAAGTAGATATGACAATAACAAGATGGCCAACCTCTTCATGCAAGAAGCGTTAATAGAGCTTTATATCTTTAAATTTTGAAACAGCTTCATTGTAGAGATCTTGCAGCTTCATTGTACATATGGGTTGCTGTTCTTCTTCTTCTTGCTTTTTTTAACCTGGGCTTCTATATTCATTTTGGGTGTTCTGTTTTTTCGTTTTTTGTTTTGTTTTTTAGTGTTTCTTGTGTGGGTTTTGCTTTTGACTTTCTACATCTTTTGGTTCTCATCTGAGATCTCTGTAGTTCTACTATATCCATTTTCCTTTTGATTCTGCTTTCTTTTTTTTTATATATATGGGTTTGTTGTTTGGGCAACATTGGGTCATAGGTAAGAAGTACAGTACTAGGGTGAAGCACGAAGAGTGGTTTCCTAGCTGTGCTCTAGTTAACATAGCCACTAGTCAGGCCATCAAGCACTCCACACCAGCCACCCATCCAGTAAGTTCGTTTGAAACGAGTTGCAATTTCATACATAAAGATCTCTCTCTCCCTTTTTTTTTTAAAACGTTGGAGAAGTTCAGTAGAAAATTGTTTAGTCTCTTGTTTACATTTTTTTTTTTTTTGGTTCTCCAAACTTGCTCTTGGGGTTGATTTGTTGATTTAGAGTGAGATGAAGATGTGTTTGTGTTTGTTCTGTACCTTAAAAAAAAGTGTTCTATGATGATGAAATCTGATAATATTTACATCTGTTGGATATTATGTTCTACATGTATCCAAAGGCCCCTTTAGTCTCTGTAAAAATATTCCAGATTGCAATCATCAAACAGGTCCACTTTTTTGGATACTGGTTTAACTGGTGGAAATCACGAGGATTGAGTCATTCGCCAAAAAATTCTCTTTCATCTAAAATCTTATTCATGTGATCAATGTTCACAATTTTTTTACTTTATATTATTATATCATCAACTTGATTGTTTATGAACATTTATCAGGGCTACTCTATTTCAGAATTCTGTATTGTGGGGATGACTGAAGATGTGCAGCCTTAAATAGATAACTGAAAGACGTCTTTTTTTTAGTGGATCTGGTTGAAACAAAGACATGAACATAATTGATTTCCGACTGATATATGTTCCACCCACATTATAAGAGTGCATCATTATTAATAGTTTTTCCTTCTTTTGCTTTTCTTTGGATACTAGTAATGACTTTGGAATTTTCTTTGGATACTAGTATTGTTTTTCTTGTCTTGTCAATGTATCAGTGCTCTTCTCATTTTGTTCTTTTTTTCTTTTTGATATTGGATCTTATGGTGTTTGTGACTTCGGTTCTTGGGGATCAGGCTAGATATGTTTTTCATGTCTAGTAAAAGAAAAACAATTTTGTAAAAATGAAAGGCCCTTGGGTTCAGAAATTTGGGGTGCAAATTTGGGTGTAAATCCTCATTTTAGTTTGTCTTGTTACTTTTGTTGTATGTATCTTCTTTTAGGCTTTGATCTCCTACATCAAATATTGTCTGATATTACCTCCTGATGATCATTTAAATCTCTGATGAATTTTTTCTGGTTGTTTTGTGTAGCAAAAATCATATTTATAACTCCTTATACGAATCCATTCAATGTCTCTTCTTTAGTTCTTGCTTAAAAAAAAGATTTGGCTAACCTATTCTTATTATATAGGTATCAGCATCAACATGCTGAAAATTCAAAAAATGTTCCTGTATGCCCATCTAGTTTGGTGTAAATTGGGTTTCATGTTAGTATGTATTGGAAAAAAATTATAGATGGCAAGGTTATTGCTTTTTTAGAAGTGATATTGTAAGTTACTTGTAACACGCCACCCTTCACACATGCATGATATTGTCCGCTTTGGCCCATGGGCCTCACGGTTTTGTTTCTGGTGGGCCTCAACCCACCAAAAAGCCTCATGCAAGGTAAGGGTGCAAGCTCTATATATAAACCCATTCACTTTCCTCTCTATAGTCGATGTGGGACTCCAGGATGTCACAATCCACCCCCCTTAGGGTTGTACGTCCCTATGCAATAGCCTGCCAGTTCCTGTAGCCTGTCAACCCTCTTGGCCCGCCCACATATGAACCCGCCCACTTGCACTAGGGTACGGTAGGGAACCACACTCGATCTAATCGAGAGTCGGCTCTGATACCATTTATAACGACCCAAGAATCTGGAGCTCTTCAGATTCTTAAACCGTACTCAAATTTTTTTATAACAACACCACATAAATCAAATCTTCACGAGCATCAAGGTCATAAACAATCAAATTTCAATGTATTTCAATTATTATGTAAATATTAGGAGTCTTGATAACACTACAGAATGAGACAATCTCTATTGTAGAAGAAACATATCTAAGTCTTGGGCTAATAGCAACTACAAATCTATTCTTTGCTTTTCGCGCTCTGGATCAGCCACGCATGCCAAAATCCACAGGCTGATCCTCGTCACTCCCCGCAACCTCAATGACTGCATTACCTGAAGTAGGGCGAACCACTTGTTAGTAACACTGGTGATTAGAATAAGAAACATTAAGATAAAGCATATTTCAATCATTTAGAGAACATATATATTCAATGATATAATTACAATAACATTCTAATCAATTTCTTACTTGAGTAATTTCCTACTATGGCATCAAATAGTTTCGATACCCCATACGGTGTATCTACATTTCTGTCAACAACATGGCTTGTTATCCACTATGAATGTTGAGCCTGTTTGATGCAACCCTAGGGTTAGAGCTTGTGTGGAGTGCCTAAGCATGTGTCCAAGGACACTTCAAACCATCAAGATGACTTCAAACACACACGGGGACGCACCTCTCTGGAAAAACTGAATTCTATTAATCAACCAAATTTGAGAATTTCTTCTCTACAATGCCATATATATAGTAAAAGCAAACTTAGTGTGTAAGAAAACCCTAGGCTAAAAATGGAAACTTTTCTAATAACAATAATAATCCTAATCTAATTTGAAGAGGGGCTGCTGGGGCCTAGACTGCATCATCCTCCCCGGGTTAAAAGAAGAGTTCGTCCTCGAACTCGATTCTGCTTCGGATTGCCAGTGTAAATGTGTTGAACATGAAGGACTTCTTTTGTGGCAGCTTTCCAGGAATTCTTCTTGGGCGGTTGTGGTTTTTCAGGATGAAGAGTAACTTGTTGTCCGTCATGCATAAATGTATGTGTTGTCGCGCATACCATGAGTTCCATTTTTATCATACATCCAAGGACGGCCCAATAAGATATCACCACTATCCATAGGTAGCACATCACACCACATTGTATCATTGTAAGTCTCACCAATAGCAAAAGTAACTTTGCAAGTATGTCGAACATGCGCTTGATCACCATTCATTAGCCACTTGACAAAATAAGGACGGTTATGCTTATAAACTTTCAATTAAAGGCGATCAAGATGAAATTTTCACAACTTCCGCTGTCAATAACAACTGTGCAATTTTGTCCCTGAATCATTCCTGCAGAACGGAAAATATTTTTTCGCAACCACTTATGCTCAACAGTTGGTGAAGCGTCCTTGAGGACAATAAGAGCATCATCTGGGGGCTCTGCATCGGTGAATTCAATTTCCCCAGTGTCAATATCCCTGGGATTGTCAATATCCTTAGGATCAGTGTCAGTACCCTTAGTATCATCTTGGATATTGTTATCAGCACCTTCAATCTCAATCAAATGTATTCACTTTGGACATTCTGCTGCTCGATGTCCATGCTGATGACAATGAAAACAAACCATCTTATTTTGACCTTCAGTTCTAGCAAAAATTTGTCCAGTGGATTTAGCTTCTTGTAGAGGTGAATTCTTTGGTTGAACCCATTTGGATTTTTGTACTTGATGATTTGCAATTCCTTCAGCCTTGATAGCATGTTGGATGAGTTCATCGACATTATTAAAATGTTGGAAGGCAAAGATATGCTGAATGTCTAGTTTCAATCCATTGAAAAATCTATCAACTATCAATCATCCTCTTCATTCAAACCACAACGAGTTTGCAGAGTCAAAAATTTCTCAGAATATTCAACAATTGTCTTGGACCGTTGTTTCAAGTTTTGAAAACTGGAACGGATATCTTTTGCATAGTTGACAGGGAGGAATTTTTGCTTTAAAATATTTTTCATCTCAATCCATGTATCAACTGGGTCCATGTTTTGATTCCTCTGTTTTCTTTACAATTCAGCCCACCAAGTTGCAGCATAATTACGAAATCTAGTGGTAATTAGTATGACTTTATAGTGCTCAGTCATTGGCTTATGTGCAAAAATATTCTCCACGCACACTAACCAATCCATAAATTCCGCAAGCTGCAATTTTCCATCATATTCAGGAATCACAATTTTAATCCCTAAGTCTCGATCAAGATTATTGATTGGTGGATCCCGTGGATTCCGAATATGTGCACCATCTTCACGGTGGTGATGCACACGTTGATGATTTTCCAAATTTGTCACTCGAATGTCCAAGTGGTGCAGGGTGGTGTGCATGCCATCAACTTTTGCAGATAATACTCTAATGGCAGTAACCAAATCTTCAAGTGAAGAAGATGAAGATTCAGCATCCACTTGCTTCTTTAGAGGCATTTTTTTTTAATGCAAAATTGAAATTTGACTGACCTGATGTGTAGATCTGCTTTCCACTAGGACACAGGCGTAGATAGATCTGAAAGTAAGCTTTGGTTGGAAATTGCAAAATTAATTGCTTCTGTAAGTGGATCGAAATTGAATTGTCTTGACTCAGGAATGACCGGAATTGAATTCAAGCCCTTGTCACGCACGTGTTAAAGGTCACGTGTGACGTTTTCCTTTAAACCCCAGATGAAACGATGAAAAGAGTGAAAAGCCCTCTGTTGCCTGTGGACGAGAAGAGGGGCTGGCGGGCAAGACGGTGATGATCAACGACGAAAGTGCATCGCGTGGCTGATGGCGTTAGCAGCGATGTACGGCTCCAGTGAGGTGTATGTAGCAGCGGTGAGGTAAGCCCTGCGGCAGCGGCTAGAGGCAAAAACGTCTGTGCTAGACGACTGCGATGGTGCTGCGATGGTGGCGATCGTCGAGCAATACCTGCGGGCGGCAGAGAGGGCGGCGATGGCTACAGTTGCACAGCAAGAGCCAGGTACACTGCGCTCTCTCTGTCTTTTTATGGGTGAGGATTGAGGTGGAAAAGAGTAAGGGTTTTGTGGCTTTGGGTCCTGGGAATGTCGATATGGTTCAGCCGACGATTATGGGTAGGGTTTGGAAGACTAAGAAGGAGGGACAACTTGCGAGGCGTGTAAAACTGGGGTTGTGTGTCGGGACTAGTTGGGGTAGGCTAGGACGATGGGATCTAGGTTTTCAGAAGTGGATCTATGTTGGTGCAGGAGGAGGGTTAACGGATGGGGGGTAGTGAATGGGGTTCCGGGGAATGGGTTGTAACAGAGGCGTGGGTTGTTTGGGTATCGGGACTGTAGATTCGGCAGAGGATGGGGTTGGGATTCGGGTCGTCTGCGATAGCAGCGGAGAGAATGGGATGAACAGTGGATGGAAAGACAAAATCTAGTAACGATAGATGGCGCCCGGTGACTGGATCTGGGCTCTGATACCAATCTGATGCAACCGTAGGGTTAGGGCTTGCGTGGAGTGCCTAAGCACGTGTCCAAGGACACTTCAAACCGTCAAGATGGCTTCAAACACACACGAGGACGCACCTCTCTGGGAAAACCCAATTCTATTAATCAACCAAATCTGAGAATTTCTTCTCTACAATGCCATATATATAGTAAAAATAAACTTAGTGTGTAAGAAAACCCTCGGCTAAAAATGGAAACTTTCCTAATAACAATAATAATCCTAATCTAATTTGAAGAAGGGCTGTTGGGGCCTAGATTGCATCACTGTTCCGATACTCCCAACTGGAGTATCTACATTTCTATCAACAACATGGCCTATCATGCCACCATGATTGCTGAACCTCTTCCCCTCGACCAACATCCACGAGGGAAGTTCTATACTCAGTGCCAGCAGTTGGTATTACGCTTATTTCGATCATCAATGGTAAATTCATTTCAATAACTTTAATATAGATTCATCTCCACCATAATTGGTTACATCATCTTACTCTTTTCTTTGGCCAATACCACACAACACTAGTTAATCCTCGCCCCACTCCGAATTGGAGTTAGTACCAGGCGGTGGTATTACCCATGTCTTATTGAGGTAATCAATTATTTATCATACAGTTATCCATAGGAATCAAAACACAATTAATAAATCCAAGTGAAAATATCACATTGAAGGAACTAGTTATTATAAAATTTACTATGGAAAATTTACATTACTCGTGATAGAAATCAATGCAGTGGTATTCTTGTTTTTTTTTCCATACCACACTACAATTTTAAAATTTGGGTTGCAAATCAAACACTAGAAGGGAAAAATGAAAAAAAAAAGATTCCACATTGGATTTGTCTAACTATATGTTCCTCTTTTTTGTGTTTAACGGGAATTTAAAATATAATGCATTGAAATAGTAAAATTCACTTTAGAGGTGAATTAAGAGAAACTATAAAATGGGTGTAGACCGAATTGGGTATGTTTGCAGGGAAACAATAGTTGGATAAAGTTAAGCATGCATTCTGATTTTTGTATAAACATAGTAGTTAGATATATATGTGTGTTGTGAATGTTTGCATTTTTATATTGACATTGTAGTTAGATATATATTTGCTCCTCAAGAATCATTATGGGTAGGTGTTGGATGTATCAATCTCGAGCAACGTCAGCATATATAAATGGAGTGAACGAGTTCCTTAATTTTGCTTTTGCCAATGCAAGTAACTGTGGAAAGATTACATGTCCATGTGGGAAGTGTGGGAATGGTAGGTGGATGACACAAGAGGAGGCAAAAGACCATCTATATTGGGAGGGATTTATTCCAGAATACACAAAGTGGATACATCATGGGGAAGCTTCATCATCTACACCAACTATTGCAACTGCTACAACTGACATTCGTGTAGACAATGACTTACATATGCGTGATGACATGCAAGAATTATTACATAATAGATGTTGATGTTGGTGATGTATCAGATGATGTAAGGGGACCCAATGAAAATGCTGAAACTTTTTATAAGTTGTTGAAGGATGCTGAACAGGAGTTATATCCGGGGTGTAAAAAATTTTCAAAACTTTCATTCCTTTTTCAGCTATTTCATATTAAGTGCTTGGGTAAAATGACTAATACCATGAATTCAGGCCAGATGTGCTGCCTATTCACACTTGTGCATACTTACCAATCTTGGACAAAGGTTAATGCCCTATTTTGATAGTTTAAAGCTTCAATTCATTTGATAAATCACTTAAGTTTTCTCAACATGTATACTCACTTTAGATGTACTTTCCTAATTCTAGGTGGCAGCTTGCGTTTCTTTTAAAGTATAACTGATCCAACACAAGTCGTAGGAAAAGTGAGGGTCATCAATATCGATCCATCTGCGCAAATAGGTGGGGAAAAATTAAGACTTAATTGGTGTGAGAGACAAGTTCAAGTTGCATTAAACTAGGATGAACATTTGATAAGGCCATATGGACTTTTTGAAACTGTTGGAGATGTCATTGGAGCACCCATAGCCTGGCCTATGTCTCTGGTATGTTGACTTGTTGATATTATATTAATTTTTTTCCTTGTTAATGATAGTAGAATTTTTAATATTGCATTTCCATGTATTGTCGTGATGTACGTAGTCGAGGAGGCATTTGATGGTTGAGCATCTGATTATTGCTATCTATGAAGCACAAGTACTTTCAAAATGTACACGTATTTGTACCAGGTACTTATCCATACACATACCGGGTATGGGTACGGCAAAAAATGTATTGGGTATAGTCAAATGTACCCAATATGTGTTGACTTTGTGGGTATGGGATGAGTGTATTTGTGGGTACGGGATGGGTACGTT
The DNA here is from genome assembly GCA_037013555.1 of Sextonia rubra. NCBI lineage: Eukaryota > Viridiplantae > Streptophyta > Magnoliopsida > Laurales > Lauraceae > Sextonia > Sextonia rubra. The sequence goes on from JASUAD010000011.1 coordinate 19,724,752, forward strand.
CTTGGTACTTTTGTAAGAGTTTTTTTTTATATATAAAAACTTTTATAAGAGTTTGAAAATGCTAAAAATATAATTTTTAACTTTAGTCCTAACCTTTCTCGACAAACTTAAACGGAAAAAGGCTTTACCCTAATCTATCTCCAATCCCCTCATTTCCAACGGAAAAAAAGGAATATGGAAAGGAGGAAGAAGAAAAAAAAGGAAGGAATGCTGGATTATGAAATATAAAAATTAATATTGTTGTTGCTCTTTTTTTTCATTAGGTTGAATTTATAATGGTATTAAGTATTTGTTGGCTTGTTGCATCTAAAAATTCTAATCTATTTTAATTATTAGCATATTGTATTATTAAAATTTTAAAAAATATAATTATTTAATGGACGTACCCCAGCCGTATCCGTATTTTATTTTTTTAGGATTTTGCATATCGGCATATTCGTACCATATCCGTATCAGTACTCATATCGGTACCCGTGCTTCATAGATTGCTATTGTGGAGTGATAGTTGCTTTTGAATAGATGATTGAGATAGGTTGGTTAATGATTTGAGTGTAGATATATATTTGTACGTCAACGGCTAATATTTTGGATTTGATCTTTGTGGTGGTTACTAGTGACATGATACTTTCATGGTTTTTGGTTCACATCTCTGTGAGCATTTATCGGTAGAACTTGTAAACAATAGACACTGGCTAACATATCTTTTATGGAAATTGTCATCTTGTTTTTGTTTGTGTTTGTATTTTTTAACTTTATATACTGTGGAGTTGTGGATAAATTTTCATATACTTAATACAGGTATATAGCGTTATATGATGTGGTTTGCAGAGGGGCTGTGGAATTGTGTGTCATGTTTTTTAGTAAAGAAAAAGAATCCAATGTGCTAGTGTAATTTGCCAGGAATGAATTTAATAAGAATAATTATTTAAGAAAAAAAAAAACAGCTTTGATGGCAGCCAAAAAAGCTGTCTTATATAGGCATTTGCAGCTTATTGCAGCATAACTAATGGTTGCATAATTAATAATCTTGGAGCAGTTTATGATGCCCCCTTAAGCAACTCATTCGGCAATTCTATATGCCTTATGAAGTTAATATCATGGCAATATAAAGTTCCTTATTAAAAATCCAATTGCGGCAATTTAGAATGCCTTACTAAATATCCATATGGCACTTCATATTGCCTTCAAAAAGACATTTTATGTAAGACATTTTTTGTGGCACTTTGTAGTGCCTTCAAAAAGTCATGTTCAGGCTGTTATGCCCGCCCTTTTAGTATTGAGAAATGCTCTTTAAAATGCGATGTCAAGTTGTTATCTGTGCAGCCTCAACTGTTGCAATAGAAGTGCCGCAATAACCTGTTGCGGCCAGGTTTGATACATCATTTTAATGGTTCTGCCCCAATAGCTAAAACGCCTCAATAGGTAGTCTGTTGCGGCACTTTACACCGCCCCAAAAGACTTTTTATGTTGCAGTGACTCACACCATCTAGACAAAATGGAAAATGTAAAAATCCTTTGTTAGTGGGTTTCCCTAAACTCCCCAAATCCTAGTGCCATAAGATGGAAGAACTTGGAATTTCACTCGGATTTCCGATGTCGAAAATGGTATCTGAAAATGCATGGATTAATGAAGTAGACAAGCGCACTGTCCTGCCAACTTCAATCTAGAGGTCCAAGAAAAGCCAAGTGAGACAAAAGCATCCACCTTGGATTGTCCATCTCGTTCTTAAAATTATTTATGCTTTTGCTTTCGGAAGATGAAAATTCTGACTCGCACACGTAAACTACAAGTTGCAAAGAGGCATTTGAGGATTGTTCATCCGTCATAACCACAGCTGAATGATGCCTGACTGCCAGCTGGAGACTGCTGTGAAGATACTTCCCGAGTGAACGTTCAAAAGGTTCTGTCATCCCATTGGTTCTAAAGCAACGGTTACGTGTAAACTTTAAATGGACCGACCCTCTTTAAATCCCTTACATGAATTCATCCCGCGAGGGGATGTAAGTTAGCCGGTTCTTGGTCCAGGTTCATGGTGGGCCAAAACCCAAAAACCATTAATGCAAATATAAATTGGTCTCTAATTAGTTTCATGGTTTGGGAATTCAAATAATCAATGAGAAGATAGAACTAGAACTGAACGAGTTCTGTATGTGGGTGGAATCCGATTCCGGGTTTGCATAAGGAGAAAACTAGCTTTTAGAAAAAATTCTTGAAAATTGAAGTAATCGGTCTCGAATCCACAGGATAAAACCAAGGTGGAATTAGACCCGTTCAGGTCACGGGTTTAAAAAAAAGGACTCAGATGCAAACCTGTTACTTATCGATACCTAAAGAAATATTTAATTCCAATTATTAATTAGTTGGGACCTCCGAGTAATAAAAAATTGGGGACCCATTTACATCGCTATCATATTTAATTCCAATTATTAATTAGTTGGAAACTCCGAGTAATCAAAAACTAGTGACCCATTTACATCGCTACTCTCATGGCTTTCTTCTTCTATCATTTCAGCCTTCCCATCATGGAAGCCAAACCTAATAAGTTGAGACCAGACATTTGTAGGCTTTGGGATTCCAAAGTTGATCCACCATTGCCATCCTTTTTTTTTTTTTTTTTTTTTTTTGTGATGACCTATAACTTAAGATATCCCTCGCCAGCTCAGCGTTCTGACCATTAGCCTCCAGCACAGGGATTACCTAATTCTAATGAGTAAAGATTATTTCTTAGGGGATATATACATGATTGCACACATAGTACTCAGATAATACAGGAGATGGGAGTTAAATTTGAGACATTGGGAAGTAAACCCAAGCTTAAACCAACTGAATCACCACCTTGCCAACACCTAGCCATTCCCTTTTGCTTGTGAGACTTGCACTGTTGAAGAAAATAAACGAGGAGCACTAGTAGATTATTACTAGTTTTCTCTTTTTGCCACATGGGTTAGTGGTATAAACCGCTTAGGCAACTGTGTGAGATGAGACACCTCTAAATTTTAAACCGCTTCAAAGGATGGAACTGTGCAAGTCTCTGAGGGACTTGGCCCCATAACTGAACTACCCAAAAAAAAAGAAAAGAAAAGAAAAGAAAAAATTCAAATTCTCAAAGGAACTAAAATTCAAAAAACAAGGCATGGATCCAATCCGTAAAATAAAAAAAATGAAAAAAAGGTATGGATCCAACATTTGCCAAGTTTTGATGTTCTAAATGATCAAAGTTTCTGACTCAGATTTTGGTGCCCGGATTTCATATTTATGAGTTGGGACGGGCCAGTTCAAAGCTTGTACAAGCCTGCCTGCAGTGCTTGCTCTAATGCTCTTTGAGCCGAGTCCAGCCGAAGAGCCTCAAATCAAGCCCCGGATTGGTTACAGCACAAATATGGTCAAATTGTGTTTGCTAATTTCGACCGTGAATGTAAACCGTACAGAAAATTCATTTAAAAAGGAAATGTCCATACTCTGGATTGCCAAAATGGAGGCCCCATATTGCACAATAAGAATCTGATTATTATTGAGTATCTATTGATTTAATGCTTTAATCATGTTTTGTTTAATATTATTCTCTAAGGGGCTCGCTTCTTGGAGAAGGGCTTGAGCCCAGTATAGGTAAGAGGGTGGGGCAACAAATTCAATTTAAAATGTGAACCCCACATTTAAATATTTGATTTGACCTTGCCCACACCATGCGATCAATCGGACAAAATTCCTCCCCAAGTATAAATATTAGCATGGAAGGATTTTTACTTAGGTATAGGGTCCTTATTGTGGTCCAGTGTGGATTCAGGCCTTCAATTTAAATTTGAACATGGCATGGGTCTCTCTTTTGTCACCTGTGCTGAATCAGATAATATGGGTTTGGGTCTTGGTTCTTATTGGTAGCTTGAGTGTTGGGTCCATGTAGAACAGTAGAAGTACATTATGGACTAATCGAATATGACCCATTTCATTCCTCAAAAGGTGAAAAATCACAGCTGACTGAGGTTCAGCCCACTCTTAAGTTAATCACATGTTATATATGCGACATCACTCTATCAAATTTTATTTTATTTATATGATTTACACAAGATCTAGCAGATAGTGAGTGCAACTCTAATTGGAGTAAAACTTTTCCCAGCGCCAGTGTACAATAGAAATGATTTGTGGTTCAGATTTTAGAAGTGGGCCACTTGTTTGTTTTATAGATCTGGGCGAAGAGGATCTGGATTCCCATGGCCCCCAATATTGTCCATATTTTCCAATGGACCTCTATGACATTTCCTGTAAGAGGTTCTCTTGAACTTCTACGCTTGAGGATTTTTGTCACGCATGTCAAGGGCCAAGTGACCATTGGGAAGATTATGGACTAGCCTTCTACCAAAAATAAGATCTATTAACATTGTTACACATTTGTGCAAGACGATTAATTATATCATTGTAAAAAAAAAAAAATACACACGCACGCTTACACTCCGAAACAAAAGTTTTTATAACAGGCTCGTGTTTGCTTTGGTGAATATTATGACTAGATGAACTCATTCGGCCCAAGTCCTTTTACAGTCGCGTCTGAGTCCACAGGGCTGACATGAAACCCCAGAGCTCAGATCAAAGTATGACAGTTTGAGAAATGGGCAGGGTTGAGCCTATCTCTTTAAATCTCGTTATTCTATTTGGACCTGGATTAGGGCTTTACAATGACCCAAATTCTAAAAAAAAAAAAAACCTTTTGGAAACCATAAAAATCCTCTGTAAATGTTAGGTGTATGTTATATACAATTATATCTAGACCTATACATTTTAAATGGAAACAGGAATAAAAACAGTCTGCGGGCTTGAGTCCCTCAGCCAGAATCGAGACGCGTGTGCATCTGGGTCTGATCTGAGGCCCATATAAATGGATCCATCTCCATGACAGATCAGCCCATGGATACCTTCACAGCATGTGACGCAGCAGACCTTATGACGAAGGCGTAGGTAAGAACTGGTGATCCAGACCGTTCATTTATAGATCCACTGTCGATCGCACTCCACAGGTACTTCACCATCAATACATAGATGATTTTTTTTTTTTTTGTTTTGTTTTGTTGGGTAGCCCAGCTGAGGGGCTGAAAGTATATAGACACCAAAAAGACACCAACTCACAAAACGCAGTAATGATACAACCTAAATTAAGCAAATGGTGCTAAATGATTGAAGTCCCTACGTGTGACATGGATTACATTGGTGCTCATAGTCACCATTATGAATTCGTGGTCCAGTTTGAAAAGCGAAATGATGTGGTGTTGCGTCATGGTTCGTAGCCATCATGATCTATTGTGCCAAAAAAAAATGGAAAATATTGAAAACATTCATCATATTGATAATTACAGGAGAATAATAATTTTTTATTAATACATTTTATAAATCAAGATTTTGGTTCCCCTAAGTCATAACATTATATATTGTTTTTTTAATCTTTATTTATTAAGTGTATTTAGTTATGGTGTTTAATATTTAGCCCCATTTTATATTTTCCATATCAAAAATTCAAACTACTCAAAATATATCACCCTTTATATTTGTTGCATGGAAATTTTCACTTAAATTACAGTTGGACCCATCGTCAATTGGACCATGTGACATGGTTAGAACCATTGGCCTATTAGATAGATAGATACACTTGACTTACTATTCAGTAAATGACTTTAGAAAAATAATTGACATGACTCAAGTTTTGGCCCATTTTTAGATTGACTACTATAAGCCACTTGATTTTTTTTATGATATTTTAGTTATTAATTTGAGAGTGGCCCAAGTCCTTTTTGATTAAAACTTGTTTAAGGCTCAATAAGAGGGGGCATTTATTTCTAGTGGTGAAAGCAGGCTATATTAAAAGGGTGCGATAAAAAAAAAAACTGAGATGTTAAAAATCTAAGCATCCCAGTATGAGTGGCACCCAATTTTATGGGCTTTGACTAAATCTCACTCTAATATAGGATGTGATTTGATCAATCTGAACGCTGGTATATGTAATATTCGAGCGAAATATGGTTGAGTCCATAAAGGATAGGTTTTATTTTGAGCGGCTTAAATCTTTAACATATATCCCCATAGTGGAGTCGAAGAATTTGCAGCTAGTTCACATTTCATATGGCATAGACTTTAAAGAAAAAGAAATCTTGAAAGATCTTTTTTCCAATCCAGTTTGACCAAAAGATGGAAGTTCAAAAGAAATCAAACGTGAAGAATAAAGGATAGGGAAGCACAAGAGAAGTGGCTACTAGTTGGGAAGACAAAGAGCCCAGGCACATCAATTGGATGAGGAATGAAACTGGGCGGCCAAGCTCATCCAAACCTGGCCTTGAAACCAAACGTTTGCACCATACTTTTTTAACAGGACAAATTTGATCAACAAAATTCAAACCCACTCTATTTTAATAAAGCCACTATCAAATCCACCCCTAATAATAGTAGGTTGAGGCTAGTCCTGTTTAAACCAACCCATTTTATCATCCTTAAACTGAGGTTTGTTTTTTTTTTTTCTTTTTTTTTTCCAATTTTCAACCATTTGGAAAAGTGAGCAGGCGGAATAAAAAAGAAGAGGGAATTTTTATATTTTGGGCCGATATTTTTAAAATAAGTAATAAGTCCTATTCAACTATTAAGGGATGTTCTAAGATAAATATAAAGAAGTGCAATCCATTTAACTCATTTATGAATGAAATCTAAAATAGGTTTGGAATCCGATTATTTACAAATCTGAACTTCCAGAAAACGATAGAATCAGATATCCATTTAATTACATCCCTATTCCTGCAAAAACTGCCCCTTCAAGGTACAATTTTCCCACAGTAGTTATAAAGATCAGCAGACACATTGATGGAAAACAGTTAAAAGATACAACAGGAAAGGCGTTTAAATATTGTCAAAGTCAAAACAAAACAACGCACTTTCCCAACACGTCATACGGTGACAAAACAAAGAAGGTTTAGGGTGTATTTGGATATACCGTCCAGTAATATAAATTAAAGTAAATTCAAATAATGTATGATGGGATTATGTTGGTTTTTTACTTTTAGTGTTTGATATGGATTTTTTTTTACTTTTTGTATAAAAGTAGAGGGTTTTTTTTTTGTAATTTAGTGATTATTTTTTAATTTTTCTGAAAAAAAAGAAAATTTTAAATTTTTAAAAAAAAACTTTAAATTTCAAAAATTTTATTTTACTGTCCTATCTCACATTCAAACATACCTTATATCCAAACACACCTTAGACTAACCGGGTTGGACAAACCTTTCTGAAGCCTGGTCAATTGCATGATTATTGCCAACCGTCTTTTTTTTATCTTCGAAAAGGAACGAATATCTTTATATAGGAGAATATTCATGTGCATACGTTCCTCACCATTTTGGTAAGGGATGCTTCTTTTTTGAAAAGCATTAATATGCAAGAGGATAAAACTTTACGCCTTTTTAAGCTTGAATTTTGGTGAGGGTCATGTGCACATGAGACCCCTCCTTTTTATATATATGCCCTCACCTCACATGCCACATCAACATGCGTTTCCTTCACCTTCGCATCATCCAAAAGAACATCACACTAAAAACACTTCTCCGTTACCAGGAGAGAGAGAGAGAGAGAGAGAGGAATGAAAGGGCTGCGTGGATTTCATAGGATTCTTCTTCTCTTCTTCTTGGTATTGAATTTGAACAGCTTTCAAGAGCTCAGAGCTGAAGCCCAAAGCCTGGATCCTGATGAAGGTAAGTCATCTTAATTCATACATAATAAATTGATGAGAATTCTTCCACTTTCTTTGCTATCTCTACATCATATAGTTCAACAATACTGCGTATGTCGTTTTCCAAATTTCTTGATCTGGTAACTTTCGATTTCGATTGGTAAAAATCGCAATCCAACTAGTGCGAGGATATTTTGAAATCCGAGAAGCAGCAGAGATGTTGGATCCTTAGCTTTAGCTGTTAAGACTTGGCAAAATCAGTAGAATCTTCTGGTCTGGTTCTTCCTCGTACGAATTATATTCGTGCTCAGAATCTCAGTTTTTTTCAAGGAAATGTTGTTAATTAAACGAACGCGTTCGAACCGGCGCGCGCCTTGACAAATTTCAATGTGTGAAACCGGTTGAACCGGCGGCTTTTATTCCAATTGCAAGCGATTTTACTATAATTTTATATATGAGATGATAGGTTAAGTTCATTGGACCACACCCCGCTATTAATGGGTTCGGTTCAGGTTTTTTAAACGTTGACTCTTGACCTATTGACGCCAGATGGGCAGAGCTATATAATGCAGCATCGTTGCATTAAAATGTGATTTTTTTGGGGGGTGAGAAATTTAAAATGTGGTTTGGCACGCACAGCTGTATACTCCTTGTTCAAAAATTCCTAACAGCTAATGTGCGAATTGGGATTTAGTAAGGAAATCCCTTACGTTGACGAAGGCCGAATGGTGATGATTGGTATTCCATGGTCACGACGAAATCCTCATAGGATCCCGACTATACTCCTTACACTTATCAAATTAACAGTGTCTAACCATTTAAAGTCACTATGGGTGGATCAATCATTAAATTGGTTATTGGATTTTACACATCATATACTCTGTTATTCCTTTTCGTTTTTTTTTTAAGATGAGCAAAGTGAAAAAACCGATCATGTGACCGTTCAAATATACTCAATCCAAAGGTGGTGATCTCATTGATTGAAGCAATATTTTATATGTCGTCTTAGTGCAATGGACATTTAGGTTTCATGAGCGATTTGAGCCGTGCTAATCACACTTTTCATCTCACAACCCAGCTCACAATCTTCATCTCTCTAATATTAAAAACAAGTGGAGCTCAAAATAAACCAAAATAAAGCAAAATAAGTGAGGATTGTGAATTAGATTGTAAGATGGAGAGTATAGTTAATATTATTCTTTGAATTTTTCAAAGGGTGTGCTATACTAAAAATTACTTTTCGGTAAAACAAAAAATGCATGAAGAGTCAAAAAGACTTCTATGCGGCATTTAACATCTCATGGATATTCCACGTGGAGGGATGGGCATGGCTTTTTCTTCAAAAATACGAACAACACACAACTTATTTTCTGCAGTGCCAAATAAATGTGCTATCTACCGTAGTGGTAAGAGATGCTTGATTTTATTTACTAATCGGAGTTTAAACTTTAACAGACACTTTTTTCTCACCTCAAAATGTGCTACCTCGCCACTCTCATTAGTAACCTTACCTGAGATGTCTCCCCTCTTCGAAAGGCTAACTAGGTCCCCGCCGCAGTTAAAAAAAAAGAAACTAAAGCCTAGTCGCCACGCATGTAGCGTGGGGTGGGCAAGTCAATTGCAGGGGCGTAAGCTTTTCAATTTCGTCCACGACTTCGCCTCGCTAATTGGTCGGCACTATATGTATATGTTTCTTGTTTTTATTTGTCATTGTCTTGGGAGTGTATATTTGATGGAGACGGATCTTATACCAGTCCATAATTTATGATCCACCATGTACGTATTTATCATTTTATTTTTATTTTATTTTATGTGGCAAAAGACTTATTGACCACTAAATGAAGTGCCTCTTTGGTTGGGAGAGGGTGACAAGCGGCAAGCGCACATGTTAAAAAAAACAATAAAAACAAAGTGAAGAAATTTTTTTCACAACCACGGTTCTTCTTTAGCCACCCTTAATTCTCACTAGATAAACTTTATCCCAATCAGAGCAAAGTCCTCTGCTTTAATTGATTATGTTTCTGTTGGTGGGTAGAAATTGCTTTAATGGAGGAAGTAGGACTCTTCTTTAACTTCTTTGACCATGGTGCCATTTTCAAGCTAATGCCGTTGAGTGGTTGGTATCCTACGGCTTTTTTTTTTTTTTTTGTTATGATTAGCCATTTTTTAAATATTTTTGAATATTTAAATATAAAGAAGCATCTTAGAATTTCACTATAACTGAAAATTCAAAAAATTTTCAGACAAAATATTTTGAGCTCCTGTAAAAAAAATAGGACTTTAGCCTCACACACTTGCCAACATCCATCATTGGGTCTTAAAGCTAAAGTATCACATCTGAATCAACCAATCAATGTCCCTGAACATCGCAAAAAATCAAAAAGAGACCAAAGAAAAAAAAATGAAAAAAAAAAAAAAGCTATTGAGATGGCTCGCTCGTTCAATGATTCAATCATTTATGGGTGTGGTTGGCATGGTTTCTCTAGCTAAAAAATTGGTTAAGCTGACGTACATGGCACATGCTTAATCGATTTCACTAGACCGAGACATGCGTGGTCCCAACTCTAAAAAAAGAAGGAAAATCTATTTCTAGCCAGTACTACATGTTACGATTACAAGAAAGACGTCGAAAAAAATTTTACATACATTTCACAGGATCTCTTCGTGGTCCAACTCCAAAAAAGAAAAGTCTAGTCTTACCCAGTACTATATGACACAGTTGCACAGCTTCCCTGCACGTGGACTGGAGTCTGAAGTGGAGCAGACGTTTGGCCAAAACCATGTGCGGGATGGGTTGGAAGCTGCATTGACCCTGACCGTCTCTCTCAGTAGTCACCATGCACGTCGCTTTATTGATGTAGATGTAGATAAGGTGTTTTCATAAAGTAAAATAAAAAAGATACTTTGATGAATGTTAGATGACATGGTGTACCTGGTCTCCCATTGCATGGAGGGCGATAAAAATGTCACTAAAAATTAATTAACGGCAGCCCTACAATTTTAGCTCCAAATTTTAGTGGTTAATATAGTTTACAGATTTCTCCTGACTTAAGTCTAACATAAAAAAAATAAAGCCTCCTTACCCTAGTGGTAAGGAATGGTACTTGTTAATGAGATCCAAAGTTCTAATATTGTGCACGCTTTTCTTTCTACATATGCAGGCTTTTAGCGCCCTTGCTCAGGTTGCCAACATAAAAAAAAAAAGGAAAAAAGGTCAACATTAAAGGGACGGCCATCTTGGTGGGTGTCTTTAAGTAATAAGGGTCTCTAGGTAGGGATGGCAATAGGGTGGGTTTGGTATGGGCTGGGATAAACCGAAATCCGTTCGTCTCAAATTTATCTCATTCAAATCCATCCCACCCCGTGATGGGTCACTAATTGTAATGCCAAACCTGCCTCGTTTTAGTGGGTCAAGTCAAATTTAAAGCTTAAAAATTTTAAAATATGTAAAAAATAGATGAGAATATATGTACTAGAGTTTGAACATGCTACTTTCACTTTCCATATGCCTCATTTTAAGGCCCAAAATTGCATACATCACATGAGTTTTTTCTATTACTTTAGTAAAGAAGTATATAAACATGGAAAACAGTCCTGTAAGGACGATCCTTACGGACTATTTTTTACCATTTTGGACAGTTCAGCCCCTCGTCGCAAGCTATCCAAATGGATCACATACATGAACCTCTTAAATTGTACACATCCACAAATTTTAGTTTCCATCCGAATAGATTGGACCGTTGGATCTGGATAGACTTTTTATATATTTACCTATATATACATGAGTGTGCAGTCAATCGAACAGTCTAATCTATTCAGATGAGACTCAAAATTGGTGGACGTATGCAATTCACGGCAGTAATGTGTGTGATCCATTTGGATGACTTGTAATGTGGACTGCACTGTCTAAGATGGTTAAAAATAGTCCTTAAAGACAGTAAGGACAGTCCTTACGAGACCGTTTCTCTATAAATATTATATATTTGGGCGGTTCACGGCAGTAATATTAAATATAGACTCAAATCGGGTCCAAGTAGATGTTCGAATACAAATGCGGCCATGATCTTGCACTTGCACGGATGTGAAGCAGGGTTCTTTTTGTTTATTTGATTTTTTTTACTCCCTTTTAAATTTAAATAGGTGTGCTTTGTAATGGACTTCATACGTGCAGATGTCAGGCCAAAAGTGTTGCATGACGAGGAATAAATGGCCAAAGCCATTACATTCATTTTTTGTTTCACTTTTTATTATTTTGAAAATATTATTTCTTTAGAAATCCTAGAAAGTCAGTGTTTTGATAATCTCCAATGTTAAGGCCTGTTTCTCTCCATGGAGCAGAATTCTTCAGAATTTTAGTTAAAATGGGTTCATTGAATGAATATTTAAGGGGTAAAGATATGAGGTGGATCTGTAAATGGAATCCTGCTTTCCTAGGATTCCATGATGGTGAGTAATTATTTTGCGCTATGCTGATGGGCCTCTTGGTCGAACTTAATCTTTATTTTTTCAATTTAAGCAATATGAAGGAATCTATTTCTTAGAATTCCCATGAATTACATTCCATGAAACAAACGGGCCCTGTGAGATTGATATTACTTTTCACTGATGAAGATAATCAACTGATGCAGCCTTAACCTACTTCTTTGGAACAGTTAAGACGCTTAAAGTTATAGCTCAAAGATTAAACATTGAGGACTGGGATTTCAATGAAAATCCCTGCAATGGAGGATGGAACAATTTTGGGTGGCAATATATCAGAAGATACTTTGTATGCAACTGTTCTACTGTCTGTCACATTACAACCATGTAGGCTTCTTACTCTCCTTTTCTCTCTTCTTTGTTTTCTTCTTGCAATTCTAGAGGCATTTGACTATTTTTTTGTGCTTGGGTTGTTTGGAAATTTAGTGAGCTCAAAGGTCAGAACCTAACTGCTGAACTACCCGAAGAATTCGCTGATCTTACCTTCCTGCAAGACCTGTAAGTGGCATGTACCTGTGGGAAGCCCTCCTTGTGCATTTCTATCCGCGCTGGTATTAGAAGAGCAGTAGTAATACAGTTACTGGATATCTAATTACCCTATTACCAGATGGACCCAATCCGAGTTTAGGTATGAATCCTTTCCTGGGCCAACTGATAATGGGGTGCAGGTCTAGATCCAGTAGTGTGTCCAGAATAAAACTGTCCTTTTAGCAGTGTGTGGTTGTATATAATACGTGAAGTTTTGAGGACGGCCGGGCCGCTGTAGAGCAGAACTATTGTGTCTAGTTGGGCCAATGGCCATATGTCTTGTTTAAAAATAAAAATAACGAAGCATCAGAGAGCTTCCTTCTGCAGAAGCTATAGAAGATATTGATCCATATACTACATTTGAGTAAACAGTTTAACTCCAGGCCCAGCACCTGGGGACCAAAACTTTATGCTACCCGTTTTACAGGATTAATCAATTGTAACAGTAGCTGTACCTAATGCTGGGTAATTTCTTGTTTATGAGAACAGAGATCTCACTCTCAACAACTTAAATGGATCCATCCCATCAAGATGGGCCACCCTTCCACTTGTTCACCTGTAAGCATTTTCCCTTAATTATCATACCATCGTCATCTGTTTATTTTAAAACTTCTTAAGTGGGATTACTGAAACTCATCTGCATTTCAGGTCCATTTTGGGAAATCGCGTTACTGGAATGATTCCTAAGGAATTTGGCAATATCAGCACTCTCACATCTCTGTAATTGCAACTCTCACGTCTCTGTAATTGTCATTCTTTTATTTCATTAGATTAAGCTTGTAAGAAAGCTTATTTGATGAAGATTATAATTAGTTAATGCCAATGAAAATAAGAAGAAATTGATGATGGGTTTTGGCAGGGTTCTGGAAGACAACCGTCTAGGTGGACCTTTTCCTCCGGAACTTGGTAACTTGAGCAGATTAGAGAAATTGTAAGTGACCTCTAGTTTGTTTTGGCACTGCCCTCTTCATCATTTGGATTTTTACCTGATCACCTTGCATGATTCTATTGGGAGGGGGTCATGCATTTTCATGCAGTCTCTATTCTGGTGAAGGCTGGTTTGCCTCATTCTATTGGATCACTAGGATTTTCTAGGTAATGAGATTTCTTCTTTGATATTCAAGAGACCATCAATATATACCTCTTTGATATAAAGAGGTATGTACTAGAACATCAATATATAATTCTTTAATATACAACAGGTATATAAAGAGCCATCAATGTACCTCTTGTATATTCAGGTAGGGGGTTAGGAGTGCAAAGATTACAGGTAGAGTGATATAAAAGGGACCATCAATATGTACCTCTTTGATTGGAAATGATTTACCCCTTATCATACTACATTAAAATATGCATTGGCTGATGATCATGACGACAATTTTTTCCCTTTTTTCCTTTTATCAGTAACTGTTGTATTATATTGAAAAATCAATTTTCAAATGAACAAACTAACCAAAAAAGGAAGAAAAACATGGAGCATAGGTGTAAGAGCTTTGTTCCCAAAAGTAAATAACAACTACAAAAGAAAAGTCTCGATCCTGTCACCCCTTGATATGGCTAAAACATCCGTCATGCCATTGGTTGATCGCTGACATGACAAAACACCATCCAAATAGAAGAAGGTAAAGATTTTATCTCATTAAAATAGAACTGAAATTTTGATCGGCTTGCTTTCATTGAATTAACCCACAAAATGATGTTTTCCAAAGCTAGCTTCTTTAGGAATATACCCAAGTACACATGAAGAGCTTCTAGATTGGCTAAGACATATGCTTCATTAGAGCCCACCTAAACCAATTGTAACGACCCAAGAATCTGGAGCTCTTCAGATTCTTAAGCCGCACTCAAATTTTAATAACAATACCACATAAATCAAATTTTCATGAGCATCAAGGTCATAAACAATCAAATTTCCTTGTATTTCAACTATTATGTAAATCTTATAAGTCTTGCTAACACTACTGAATAAGACAATTTCTACTTAAGAAAAGAAAGATAATAATAATGTCTAAGTCTTGGGTTACTCCCAACTATAAATCTATTCTTTTGCTTTTCCGCGCTCTGGATCAGCCACGCATGCCAAAATCCACCGGCTGATCCCCGTCACTTCCCGTAACTTCCACAACTGCATTACCTGAAGTGGAGGCGAACCACTAATCAGTAAAACTGGTGAGTAGAATAAGAACATTAAGACAAAGCATATTTCAAGCATTAAGAGAACATATATATTCAATGATATAATTACAATAACATTCTAATCAATTTCTTTCTTGAGTGATTTCCCACTGTGGTATCAAATAGTTCCGATACCCCATACGGTGTATCTACATTTCTGTCAACAATATGGTTTGTCATTCACCATGAATGTTGAGCCTGTTCCGATACTCCCAACTGGAGTATCTACATTTCTATCAACAACATGGCTTATCATCCCACCATGATTGCTGAACCTCTTCCCCTCGACCAACATCCACGAGGGAAGTTCTATACTCAGTGCCAGCAGTTGGTATCACACTTATTTCAATCAAGATACAATTAATAAATCCAAGTAAAAATATCACATTGAAGGGCTGGTTATAAAATTTATCATAGAAATCAAGTCACAGGGAATAATTAGTGGTTATAAAAGGCCCACATACATGCAAATAATTAATCCCCCTACAAGTTTAGGTAATTAAACAACATTAGATCATAATATAT
The DNA here is from genome assembly GCA_037013555.1 of Sextonia rubra. NCBI lineage: Eukaryota > Viridiplantae > Streptophyta > Magnoliopsida > Laurales > Lauraceae > Sextonia > Sextonia rubra. Next base: position 19,740,153 of record JASUAD010000011.1, read on the forward strand.
CATGCTATAAGTTAATCACAGCTTTAACGGGGTTCTTTGGATATAACTAGGACATCAAGGGCCAATTTGTAAAATTTTTAATAAGTTATAATGTCTGCTCGTCAGTTGCCCACGTATTCCTCTCACTTTCCTCTCACTTTCTCTTGTTCTGCTCGTTTCGTCCGCCAGAGAGTGGCACCGCCAAGCTCATCTGGAGGAGATTGCAAGGTGGGGCTCAACGGTTCGATGCGCTTGGAATCTTCACCACAGTGGTCGCCCAGGAGTCTACCCATGTGATCTATGATCAGGGAATCCAGGTGGAGTCACAACCTCCGACGACCAAGACCATCTCCGACGGTCTGAGAATTTCAAATCTCAGTTCCGATCTGAGATTCCAATGTATTCAGTCCTCTTTCCACCCTAAATCGAAGTCCTAGAGGTGTGCTAGTCAGAGGATATGGTTACAGCAATGTTTCATCTGAAGAAGGGGATTTTTTCAAAAATATTTCAATCTGTGTTGGGTCGACCACCACTGAAAGGACTTCATCGTGTAATCAAAGTTCCAGTGAGTTGATTTCCATCCCAAACAAGGCCAAGGGGTGTCGATTGGGATTCATACAGCATGTCAGCAGGTATAATTACTGCTTTTGATGATCGAATTGGGCTCAACACCAAATCTGGCCGACGTTATGTATTAACGATCATTGTGGTACTAGTATATAGTAGCCACGGTTCATCAGATGATCAAATAGGTCTAATCTTCTACTCTATTCAGATAATCAAGTTAGATTCTACTCACCTGGTATAGCAGCGTATTGCTCCGGCAGTGATTGACCTCTCGTCAGACATCCACCGTTGTCCCACTGGGATCTTCTTCTCCTCCTAACAATTTCACAGCCAAGTCAGTCTTCTTCTCTCTCTTTCTCTCTCTTGTAGTTTCTATTGTTGCTGTACCTACGATAGGTTCTGCCTGCTGTCTAATCTATATATATATTTAGTGTTTGGTGGGGAGTCCTATTTGGAAACTACTATTCTGAGAGAGGAAGTTTATTGGGACTCCTACAATGGACTTGCCAAAAGTCTTAAAACATTCCGATCAAATTAGGAGACTCCCTGTCAGGCTCCAAACATAGTTTGGGACTATCATGGCCCACCTGGAAAAGGATTGGCCTACAAAAGTAGGTTCGGTTATTACACCAATGCATGGAGAACATGAATATGACCTATCCAATGCACTTATGAACTCCTATCCCTGCTGGACTTGGTTTACCTCTTAGTACAAAATCTGCATGAATTTGAAGGATCCAAAAGGAGGAGGCCACCAAGACACATTCTTCTGCTTGGAAGGACGACATACCATGCAAATCAAGCATTACAGCTTTGAATTCGTTCTTATCGAATAGCCACTTTGCCAACCAAGAAACCACTAGGGAAGGGAAAACATCAACTAAAGATGGAGTTCCCTTAAAAACTTTGTCATTTCATTCTTTCCAGATAGACAAAAGAATCCCAAAAGGAATGCATGTCTACATCATCACCACAATGATAAAATGGGCACAACCATACCTCAACCAAATTAATGAGAAAATTAGGAATACACCATGAAATCCGACATGTTGAAGAAATAATTCCATAGATTTCCCGCAAAATCACAATGAAGAAATAAATGGTTGATCGGCTCCCCCACTCCCCTCTCTCCCACATTGCAAACACGCACAAATGATATTTGGTTGCAGTTATAATTTAGGGATTCACACAATTGTACCAAGTGGAGGGAGGGAAGGAAATTAGAAAGGAATAGGAGGAAGGAACATTGGGAGACAAGTCTCCATCAAAATTCACGAGGCTCTAAATTGGGGCCTAAATATCAAAATATAAATGGGTCAAAATATATATACTTACCCATAGGTTTCTTGAAGATTTTCACGTCTATAAGAGATGTTCATATTATTAGATTGACAAACACACAAAAATTTTTATGTTTCGTCAGTTTTATGTTTTATTATATTTGCTTATTTATTAGCAACTAATCCTACAATGGTCTCAACTATTTTTTAAATGAAATCGTAAGGTCCCAAATCTTAGTATTGTAATTAGCTCTAATTAATTGTATGTTAGTCAGTTAAGCCTAATTAGATGCTAAGCAAGTCCGGCTTACTATTAGGATCGTGTGTGTGAAGTTTCGATGAGATCTGAGTTTGTTAAGGTCCAATAACGGATAGTTTTTAATTTTAGGAAAGTATGGAGGGCTTTTACGTAATTTTCAATTTGTGAGATTTTGCGTTCATCGGGTAACTAACCTAAATTTCCAAACTTCATCCTTCTGCCTCGCCTCAACCGGAGCCCTTGAAGACCCTCCAAAACCCAACCATTATCTTATCGACTATTTTTGTAATTTCACAGAACCTCATCTCTCCTTCTAATCAATGAAATGACTTTTCAATTCACTTCACTTTGCTCATCTTTTTCCCTCTTTCTCTTTTCACTCTCCTTGCCCAACTGTGATGGGGGGGCGGGGCGGGGGGGCGTGTTGCAGACATGGAGAGGCTAAACATAAAAGGTGGGGGGTGGTTAGGCTATGAGAAAATTAGCCTTACGCAAAACTCCCCATGATAGGCGAGGAAAAAGAGAGAACTTAGGAAAACCCAAAACACTCAAGAAAAGTCTTTTCATTCAATTATTTACTAACTACTTAGCCAAGGAGGTACTACATCATTATACAGGAAAATAATAAAACCTAAAACTAATATGGACCATCCAAACACATTGATGGTCAAGATTAAAACATCCAACATAAATGATAAAATAGAATAAAATTAAACTCTAATGAGCTAAAACATAAAAGTAGATGGGCTGGGCCTAAAGAACTTGGTCGAGGTAGATGGGATAGGCCCATTGGTGGGTCGACCCATGGGGACCACGGTTTTGTCTTGCATCAAACTGAAGGATCCAAGCTTCCCCACCACGATTGTCCACCCATGGGCCCCACGAGTTCTCCCATACCAATTTCAAGGCTTCCCTCCATCTCTCACTACCCTAGGTAAGTGGTTGTCATTGTAGAAATTAGGGTTTGTGGAATTTGAGCTTAGAAATGTGACTTTGGTAGCTTATTAGTGTTTTTGTTTTGATTTGTGTAGATTGAGTTGGACTGGTTGGGCTATCTCGAGTCTGACCTCTGACTGTAACCATAAGCTAGGGTTCTTTTGTGTTTTTATATCCAAGGCAAGTGGATAAACATGATTTATTGAATGATATGCATCTGTTATTGTTGATTCAAACATGGATTTTATTTCTAGTTACGTTTGAGCTCAATTGATGTAAAACTTGGAAATTATGCTAGATTAGGGTTTTATTTGAATGGAATGGAAATTGATGAATTGGAGGCTGTCTAGGGCTGAAATGGAGAGGGCTAGGACCTAGTTGATGCTTATATCAAGTACTTAAATAAAAGGAAACATTTCCACGTGTATCTGAACTAAACCAGGTTTAGCAATTCGGAATTGAAGCCTCACGGTTGATCGTGGTTTTGGTATTTTGGTCTATGGTGAGCTCATGATTAGCTGGATCGGTTTTGGTATTTTGCTCTATGGTGAGCTCACGATTAGCTGGATCTAGCCCTGAAACCTCACTTCATTTCTGGAAAATTGAAGTGACTCAGCGATGGATTTTTATGGTTCTACTCTTAGCCATCAATGACCTCGTGGCTAGTCGTGAAATCTGGGGTTCATCTCTGGACAAATGAGATCGACTAAGCATTGGAATTAAAGTTCTACTTTTGGCTTATGGTGACTTGGTGAGCTCATAGCTAACCATAGAAGAGCCACGTCAACGGTGGATGTCCCGTGCTCAACCATAGATATTAGGTTTCTTTTAGAGAGGCCTTTTTCTTTGGGTCTTTTGGGCATAGTTTTGGGACCCTTGGAACACCGCTTTGAGGACTAATTGAAGGATGGTGAGGGATGTTGTGAGCTAACATATCCTTACGGATTGTCCAAATTCCATATGTTGTATAATCTATTTGGACCTAGACAAGTTGAGGCAAGACGATATCCAATAATTGACCATGCACCAATGATTGTTGGTAGGATATCTTGGGCTCATCTCCTCCATAAACCGAGTAGTGATGTCAGGTACAAAGAAGGCAATCATTGACCTAGGATTGGATTATAACCTCTCCTTGACTATTGATCAATTGGAATTGAATTGTTTCTCATTGATATTGACGTCCGCATGCTTGTTCATGTTCTATAGATTGGCTATTGTTTTATATTGTTGGGATCACATTGAGAATCTAAATTGATTGACTTAGGATCCCCCATTGATTGGTTTTGATCAATGTGTTATGGCTAGGCAACTTGATTGTAAGAGCTTTAAGAGGACTACTTGTAATCAATCAATTCCGTTAATTGAATCCTTCAATACCAATACAAGTATTGAATTAATGGAATTGATTGATTGATTGAACTATTGATTAAAAAGTAGTTCCTCTATCATTGGACAAACCTGTTCACATAGGACAAGCGGAGCCCTCATTGATTGTTTTAGGATTCTTGAGTAAAGCACCACTAAAATGTTAACGTCCAACACAAAGGGACACCTCTGTGGGAGGACCATTGATTGATAAATAGATTGATTGTAGCTGTAGATCAATATTGGATGGATGTACGCCGTTGGACATTCACAAAAGCAAAGGTTTTGATGCTTGCTGCTTCGGGTGTCACCCCATTGATTGTTTCGGGCTAATCATCCGATGTATTGTTCCGGGCCAACCCCGAATGTATTGATTGACCTGGCCATTCTCCTATTGCAAACTCTCTAACACACTTGGTATGAGACGGGGGTCAGCGGCCTTTTTTTTATGCCGTGATTTAGCCAATGTGGATCACCGATATTGTTAGAGTATTATGATAGGACTTGTCTATTATTGTTCATTATTATTGTTAGTTAAGCTTTATACTTAGGCTCCTATCATTGTACTTCACATGATCACATTGTCTTTATATATTTTTCAATTGTATATATGTTATTGTTTATGTCTATCTACCTACCGACTACTTGTAGTCTAGTGAGTAGTGATAGTATGCTTAGTGCATAAGTACTGAACCTGCCCTTATGAGGAGAAATATGAGGCATTGTTTCAGTCTGATCAACCTGATGATGAGCACAAGTAGTGTGCCGATGACATCTATTGAGTCATTGTGGCTAGCACACAAGTGCCTTCATATTTTGGGATATATCTTTTGTATTTCTTTTGTTGACCATGTTTTTTGTAGTGCCCTTGTAATTAAAATAATTTCTTTATCTTTTGTAAGTCTTAACATTAGTAATCTCATGATATGCTTAGTCTAATGTTGTTTATTATGTCATCTATTCATAATGAAGCTTCCGCTATGTTTTTCGGTTAAATAAGGAAATATTTATACCTCACCAAGGACTTTGATCCTATGGGAACCTCGATTGGGGGCCACGTCACGTGGTTTGTTAAGAAAAATTTAATTGGCCCCTAATCTCACACATAATCCCTGTGCTCATCAGCAGGGACGTGATAGAAATATAGCTAAATCCTATTTACAAGAAGGACACTCATCTTTGTTGGTGTTGTTTCTAATAGATGGCACACACTGACACACACCATGAGCCTCACGAATTCCTAGTGAATCTGATGGAGACAAGATGGACTTTACTTGTATAAAAGGGAGAGATAGAGGGAAGAGGAGATGTAGTATTGCATTAAAATTCTAGTGGAAAGAGACTCAATAGGCTTGCTTTCAGATTTCCATGCACACCACTTTCCAACTTCTTCTTTCCTTCTTTTCCATGGTCTTCTGTACCATTACATATTCCTTTTGCTACTTTCTTTTTTCAGACATGTACAAAATTTTCCATACTATAGCCTCTTGAAAAATACAAATCTACTAGACTGAATCTTGAATTCTTCAATTCGAATAGTGCAAATTTCAATGGTATATGGAGCGAATCAGATCACTATGGTTCAAACTCTATTGTATTATTTTCCGAATTAATAAAGTGTATGCAAATTTTTCATGTTTGCTCTAAACATTTCCATGAGTCGTCTCAATAGGAAAATAACTTATATTGAAGACCTACATAAATATAAACTCTCTCTTTGAAACATTTGATCATGTCTTATAGACATTGCTTAATTACTTAGGGTCTCATTAAAGGCTCATATGTAATAACCGAGCCTACTTTTGTAGGCCAGCCCTTTTCCAGGTGGGCCATGGTAGTCCCAAACTATGTTTGGAGCCTGACTGGGAGTCTCCTAATTGATCGGAATGTTTTAGGACTTTTGGCAAGTCCATTGTAGGAGTCCCGGTAGAATTTCTCTCTCAGATTTTGTTTCCCAATAGACTTCCCCTCTCAGAATAGCAGTTTCCAAACAGGACTCCCCACCAAACAATATATATACACAGATTAGAACCCATCGTAGGTACAGCAACAATAGAAACTGTGAGAGAGAGAGAGAGAGAGAGAGAGAGAGAGGACTGACTCGGCTGTAAATCTGTTAGGAGAAGAAGAAGATCAATAGCGGGACGCGCGGCGGATGACTGACAAACAACCGACCACTGCCCGATCAACACGTGTCTACACCAGGTGAGTGGAATCTAAACTGAATATTGATGCCCTAAATTTAGTGTGAAATTTAATCTATGTGATCCATCGATGAACTGTTGTTTCGTGCACTCGCGCTACAGTAATCACTGGCAAACGTATCAGCCAGATTTGGTTTTTAACCCAGACGACCCATCCAGTCCTAAATCAGATCTCATAATCTGATGCAGAATTAGTATTCGACCCTAATGACCCTATACAGGTTGAGAAGCATCTCAATCACACCATCGATTGTGGAGAAAAGGATTTCTCCCGACTGTGACGACATTATAAGAAGGCAAAAGGTCATCGATACTTACCTTCCAGATGGAGAAATTGGAGAAATTAGTTGCTTCGGTCCTGCTTTAGTCTTCAACTTAGGCCTCCTTCCCACAGAAACCAAATTCGAACGAAACTCAGGCTTGGATCTGAGATCGCCACAGTCGGCACTCGTCAAAACCTTCTTCACGTGATTGAGTTAGGAATCTTCGTGGAGCACCTGATGATTGATCAGGTCCCTACATCTGGTAATGGACCCCTGGGCGACCACCTTGGCGCAGGTCCCATGTGCATCCGACCGATGGACCCCACCCTGCAATCGTTTCCAATCAAGCCTGGCGGTGCCCTCTTCTGACGAGCGAAGCAGCGAAGAAGGCGCTGTTCTGTATATGAAATCGACGACTGCAGGAGATATTATATAAAGTTCTGGAAATTACGAAATTGCCCTTCTATTTCTTTAAATTCCTTTTTAAGGCTTAGGATAAACTTATGGCATGACAAATTATAAGTCCCATGTTTTCTATTACTTAAATTATATGCGGGCCATTTTGTCCGGTTAATCGAATGTTATGCAGACCCTTTATCATAAACAACTATTCTTTATGACTAAATTTTTCCATGATATATTCTAGAATAACTAGTTACTTCAATGTGATATTTTCTTTGGATTTATTAATTGTGTCTTGATGGATAACTTTATGATAAATAATTGAGTACCCCAATAAAACATGGGCAATGCCACCGCCTGGTACCAACTCCGATTCGGAGTGGGGCGAGGATTAACCAGTGTTGTGTGGTACTGGCCAAATAAAAGAGTAAGATGATGTAGCCAATTACGGTGGAGATGACTCTATACTAAAATTATTAAAATGAATTTACCATTGGTGATTGAAATAAGTGTGATATCAACTGCTGGCACTCAGTATAGAATTTCCCTCATGGATGTTGGTCGAGGGGAAAAGGTTCAGCAATCATGGTGGCATGATAAGCCGTGTTGTTGACAGAAATGTAGATACACTATATGGGGTATCGGAATTGTTTGATGCCACAGTGGGAAATCACTCAAGAAAGAAATTGATTAGAATGTGACTGAAATCATATCATTGAATATATATGTTTTCCGAATGATCGAAATATGCTTTACCTTAATGATTTCCTATTCTACTCACCAGTTTTACTGATTAGTGGTTCGCCCCACTTCAGGTAATGCAGTCGTGGAGGTGGCGGGAAGTGACGGGGATCAGCCGGTGGATTTTGGCATGCGTAGCTGATTCAGAGTGCGGAGAAAACAAAAGAATAGATTTATAGCTGGGATCAGCCCAAGACTTAAATGATTATTATTATCTTTCTTTTTCAATTAGGAATGGTCTTGTTCAGTAGTGTTGTCAAGACATATAATATTTACATACTGGTTGAAATAAAGTAAAATTTGATTGTTTATGACCTTGATGCTCATGAGAATTTGATTTATGTGATGTTGTTATAATAATCTGAGTACGGCTTAAGAATCTGAAGAGCTCCAGATTCTTGGGTCGTTACAAAGTGGTATCAGAGCAAGGTCTTGGGCAAACTTTAAAATACTTAGAAACCACTAGGCAACGTGGTGAGGACGTGGATTGGGTATTTAGATAAGGAATTTATTTACTACATACTAACAACTGTACTTCCATTGTAGGAGAAAGAACATGACTTCCCAAGGAAACCCCATCCGTAATTCCAATGGAACTGAAAGTGGTACCTCGAATTTGAATGAGGGACAAACTCAGGTGCCTGAATATGTGAAAACTATGTTTGATACTTTCATGAGAGCATATAATCAGGTGCAAGAGCAGATACAGACCTTGGCGCAGCGACCAAATGATAATGATCGACTACGAGGCGAGGTCCATGTTGGGGGAGGCAGAGACAGAGAGCGAGACTCGTTATACAAGAGGTTCAATGAGTTTCGTCCTCAATATTTTGATGACACCATAAATCCATGGGAGGCGAACAAATGGATAGAAAACATGGAGGCAATCTTTGAAGTGATGGGCTGCACGGATCACCAGAAAGCCCTGTTGGCAGCATTTAAACTGAAAGGAGATGCAAAAGAGTGGTGGAAATCTGCAAAGAAAACCTATCCAGGTCCAGAGGGCGAGATTACTTGGGCTTTCTTTAAAAAGGAATTCATTATGAAGTTTATACCGGAGCATATTAAGGAAAGGAAGAGAAGAGAATTCCAGAATCTAGTGCAAGGAGACATGTCAGTGACAAAGTATAATAATAAATTTACTGAGCTGTCTCATTTTGCGGAGGGCTTGATAGCAACAGAGGAGATGAAACGTAATAAGTTCATTGAAGGGTTGCGTCCGGATATTAAGAAGGATATACGGCTGGGACAGCCAGTAACTTATGCGGATGCTTTAAAAAGGGCATATGTCTCAGAAGAAGCTACTGATGAGATCAATGGGGTGACTCCACCGACAACGACAGAAAATGGAAAGAGAAAACGAGAAAACCATCCATCCCGGAAAAAACAAAAGGTGGATTCTCAGGTTGAATGCAGTCGCTGTGGCAAGAACCATGAACTGGCGCAGTGCCCATGGCAGCGCGGTGCATGCTTTACATGTGGCCAGGTGGGTCATAGGCGTAAGGACTGTCCAAAATGGCAAAAGAAAAATCAGACACAGCGACAGGGACAGCAGTCGCAGCAGGACCAACAAAATTTCTCACAGTCACGCCAAAACCACCAAAATTACCCTCCTCGGAATCAAGGAAATCCACAGCAGAGTAATCAACCAAATCAGCCACCACAGAGGAACCAACAGAACGGTCAGTACCAGCAGAGGGGATATCCACAGAATCCGCCACAGGGGCAGAATTATAACCAGGGAAGAAACAATCAAGGCGGAAATCAGCAGAAACAGCAACCTAATGCTAGGGCTTATGCAATCACACAGCAGGAGGCAGACATGGCAAACAATGTAGTTAAGGGTACGCTTTTTATCTTTAGCACTAAAGCCATTACACTATTTGATTCTGGTTCCACGCATAGCTTTGTTTCACATGTGTTTGCCCCGAAACTAAACATGCAACCCTCTAAACTTTCCCAAGCTTTAATTGTATCAACCCCCACCGGAGGACAAGTGAACACTAGAACAATATTCTATGATTGCCCCCTGAATCATGATAAAGTCGTCATGCCCGCAAATCTAATAGTATTACCAATGCATGATTTTGACATTATTTTGGGAATGGACTGGTTAGCAAAGTATAGGGCTGTGTTAGACTGTTTCAATAAGATAGTTCGCTTCAAATCAAAAGGATATAAGGAGGTACAGATAGTGGGGACCAGGAGACCCCTAGAGTCTAGAGTGATCTCGGCAATTAAAGCCAGCCAATTACTGAGAAATGGGTGCAGGGGATACCTTGCATTCGTCACTGAGGAGAAACAAAAGCCTGAGTTGGAGGATATACCGGTAGTGAGAGAGTTTCCCAATGTATTCCAAGATGACTTACCCGGTTTACCGCCGGTACGGGAGATCGATTTCACTATTGAATTGATGCCAGGAACAGCCCCAATCTCTAAGGCACCCTACCGCATGGCGCCTGCTGAACTAAGAGAACTGAAAGAACAGTTGCAGGAATTGATGGATAAAGGATTCATTAGACCTAGCGTCTCACCGTGGGGAGCACCTGTATTATTTGTTAAAAAGAAAGATGGAACCTTGCGTATGTGCATTGATTATCGGCAATTAAACCAGGTCACCATTAAGAATAAGTATCCTCTGCCGCGGATAGATGAATTATTTGATCAGCTCCAAGGTGCAAGATGCTTCTCAAAGATTGATTTACGGTCTGGATACCATCAGCTAAGGGTGAGGAATGAAGATATACCAAAGACAGCTTTCCGAACACGGTATGGACATTACGAGTTCCTAGTAATGCCGTTCGGGCTAACAAATGCACCAGCGGTGTTCATGGCACTCATGAATCAAATTTTCAAGCCATACTTGGATCAGTTCGTAGTGGTATTCATTGATGACATCCTAATTTACTCAAAGACGGAAGCGGAACATGGGAATCACTTGCGCACTGCACTGCAATTGTTAAGAGATAATCAGTTGTATGCAAAGTTGAGTAAATGCGACTTTTGGCTAGCGCAGGTAAATTTCTTAGGTCACATCATTTCAGGCGAAGGCTTGTTAGTAGATCCCGCAAAGATCGAAGCTATCACTAATTGGAAACGACCAACCACAGTGGCAGAAATCCGAAGTTTCCTAGGACTCGCAGGATATTACAGGCGGTTTGTGAAAGGTTTTTCTTCTCTTGCGGGACCTTTGACTCGGCTCACGAGGAAGAACGTTCAGTTCAACTGGGATGATAAATGTGAGTCTAGTTTTCAGACATTAAAGGACAAGCTAACCTCAGCACCAATCCTAGCCCTACCATCGGGCAGTGGTGGTTTTGTGATATTTTGCGATGCGTCTCTTCATGGACTGGGATGTGTACTCATGCAAAATGGTAAAGTGATTGCTTATGCTTCCAGACAACTAAAGACTCATGAACAGAATTATGCGACACACGATTTAGAATTGGCTGCAGTCGTCTTTGCCCTCAAGATTTGGCGACACTATCTTTATGGGGAAGAATTCCAAGTATATACAGATCATAAGAGCCTAAAATATGTCTTCTCTCAAAAAGACTTGAACTTGAGACAGAGGCGATGGTTGGAATTTCTAAAAGATTATGATTTCTCTATTTCCTACCACCCAGGTAAAGCAAACGTAGTGGCCGATGCTTTGAGTCGGAAATCAATTCAATTAGCTTGTTTGACAGCAGAATGGAGATTATTAGAAGAGATCAAGGATCTAGAAGTAACTCTTTGGCCCATAAGTGATAAGATTTTATTGGGTAATTTTAAGGTGCAGCCAGAACTCATACAGCGAATCAAGGATCACCAAAGGGATGATGCGGCACTTTTGGAAATTTTCAACAAAATGGATAACCAGCCAGAATTTTCACTCGCCAATGGTACCTTATATTTCCGAGATCGGCTATGTGTTCCTAATATCCGAGAGATCAAGGATGAGATATTACGGGAAGCACACCATACTCGGTACACCATACACCCAGGGAATACCAAGATGTACCAAAACCTCAGAAAACGATTTTGGTGGATTGGGATGAAAAATGACATTTCTGAATTCGTAGGGAGGTGTCTTACATGTCAACAAGTAAAGGCAGATCACCAGAAGCCAGGAGGATTACTACAACCACTTCCTATTCTTGAATGGAAATGGGAACATATCACTATGGATTTTGTGTCGGGATTTCCACGAACCTTCCGGAACAATGAAGTTATTTGGGTTATTGTGGATCGTTTGACTAAATCCGCACATTTTATTCCTCTCAAGAATAAGACTTCGATGAAGGAATTAGCGCAAAAATATGTCAAGGAAATTGTCCGGTTACATGGCATTCCGGTTTCCATTGTTTCGGACAGGGACTCCAGGTTTGTGTCTAACTTTTGGAGAAAACTACAGATGGCTATGGGAACACAATTGCGTTTTAGTACGGCATACCATCCCCAAACTGACGGCCAGACTGAAAGGACTAACCAAACTCTTGAAGATATGTTGCGAGCATGTGCCTTAGATTTCAAAGACAGTTGGGATGAGCAATTACCACTCGTGGAGTTTGCTTATAATAATAGTTACCATTCAAGCATTCAAATGGCACCTTTTGAGGCATTGTATGGACGAAATTGCCGAACTCCTATTTGCTGGGAGGAGGTAGGTGACCGAAGAATACTTGGACCAGACTGGGTGCAAACTTCGACGGATAATATCAAGAAAATCCGAGATAGGCTAAAGACTGCTCAAAGTAGACAGAAAAGTTATGCTGACCACCGCAGGAGAGAATTGGAATTCGCTGTAGGAGACCATGTTTTTCTCAAAGTATCTCCAACTAAGGGAGTTATGCGATTTGGGAAAAAGGGTAAGTTGAGTCCGCGTTATATTGGACCATTCGAAGTGACAGGACGAGTGAGTGATGGGAATGCTTATGAGCTCGCACTACCACCTCAATTGTCAGGCGTCCACAATGTCTTTCATGTGTCTATGCTAAGGAAATATAACTCAGATCCCTCGCATGTTATTGACTTCGAGCCTCTCCAGTTACAACAAGATTTATCCTATGAAGAGAAGCCGGTGGATATTCTAGAGACAAAGGAAAGAGCCCTGCGGAACAAGACTATTCGATTAGTTAAGGTCCTATGGCAGCATCATAATCAACTCGAAGCCACCTGGGAGTCAGAGGAGGAGGTCCGTGACAAATATCCACAACTTTTCCCATCAAGTATGATTTAAATTTGGAGGACCAAATTTCCTAAAGGAGGGGAGTATGTAATAACCGAGCCTACTTTTGTAGGCCAGCCCTTTTCCAGGTGGGCCATGGTAGTCCCAAACTATGTTTGGAGCCTGACTGGGAGTCTCCTAATTGATCGGAATGTTTTAGGACTTTTGGCAAGTCCATTGTAGGAGTCCCGGTAGAATTTCTCTCTCAGATTTTGTTTCCCAATAGACTTCCCCTCTCAGAATAGCAGTTTCCAAACAGGACTCCCCACCAAACAATATATATACACAGATTAGAACCCATCGTAGGTACAGCAACAATAGAAACTGTGAGAGAGAGAGAGAGAGAGAGAGAGAGAGAGAGGACTGACTCGGCTGTAAATCTGTTAGGAGAAGAAGAAGATCAATAGCGGGACGCGCGGCGGATGACTGACAAACAACCGACCACTGCCCGATCAACACGTGTCTACACCAGGTGAGTGGAATCTAAACTGAATATTGATGCCCTAAATTTAGTGTGAAATTTAATCTATGTGATCCATCGATGAACTGTTGTTTCGTGCACTCGCGCTACAGTAATCACTGGCAAACGTATCAGCCAGATTTGGTTTTTAACCCAGACGACCCATCCAGTCCTAAATCAGATCTCATAATCTGATGCAGAATTAGTATTCGACCCTAATGACCCTATACAGGTTGAGAAGCATCTCAATCACACCATCGATTGTGGAGAAAAGGATTTCTCCCGACTGTGACGACATTATAAGAAGGCAAAAGGTCATCGATACTTACCTTCCAGATGGAGAAATTGGAGAAATTAGTTGCTTCGGTCCTGCTTTAGTCTTCAACTTAGGCCTCCTTCCCACAGAAACCAAATTCGAACGAAACTCAGGCTTGGATCTGAGATCGCCACAGTCGGCACTCGTCAAAACCTTCTTCACGTGATTGAGTTAGGAATCTTCGTGGAGCACCTGATGATTAATCAGGTCCCTACATCTGGTAATGGACCCCTGGGCGACCACCTTGGCGCAGGTCCCATGTGCATCCGACCGATGGACCCCACCCTGCAATCGTTTCCAATCAAGCCTGGCGGTGCCCTCTTCTGACGAGCGAAGCAGCGAAGAAGGCGCTGTTCTGTATATGAAATCGACGACTGCAGGAGATATTATATAAAGTTCTGGAAATTACGAAATTGCCCTTCTATTTCTTTAAATTCCTTTTTAAGGCTTAGGATAAACTTATGGCATGACAAATTATAAGTCCCATGTTTTCTATTACTTAAATTATATGCGGGCCCTTTTGTCCGGTTAATCGAATGTTATGCAGACCCTTTATCATAAACAACTATTCTTTATGACTAAATTTTTCCATGATATATTCTAGAATAACTAGTTACTTCAATGTGATATTTTCTTTGGATTTATTAATTGTGTCTTGATGGATAACTTTATGATAAATAATTGAGTACCCCAATAAAACATGGGCAATGCCACCGCCTGGTACCAACTCCGATTCGGAGTGGGGCGAGGATTAACCAGTGTTGTGTGGTACTGGCCAAATAAAAGAGTAAGATGATGTAGCCAATTACGGTGGAGATGACTCTATACTAAAATTATTAAAATGAATTTACCATTGGTGATTGAAATAAGTGTGATATCAACTGCTGGCACTCAGTATAGAATTTCCCTCGTGGATGTTGGTCGAGGGGAAAAGGTTCAGCAATCATGATGGCATGATAAGCCATGTTGTTGATAGAAATGTAGATACTCTGGTTGAGGGTATCGGAACAGGCTCAACATTCATGGTAATTGACAAGCCGTGTTGTTGACAGAAATGTAGATACACCGTATGGGGTATCGGAATTGTTTGATGCCACAGTGGGAAATCACTCAAGAAAGAAATTGATTAGAATGTGACTGAAATCATATCATTGAATATATATGTTTTCCGAATGATCGAAATATGCTTTACCTTAATGATTTCCTATTCTACTCACCAGTTTTACTGATTAGTGGTTCGCCCCACTTCAGGTAATGCAGTCGTGGAGGTGGCGGGAAGTGACGGGGATCAGCTGGTGGATTTTGGCATGCGTAGCTGATCCAGAGTGCGGAGAAAACAAAAGAATAGATCTATAGCTGGGATTAGCCCAAGACTTAAATGATTATTATTATCTTTCTTTTTCAATTAGGAATGG
Organism: Sextonia rubra; assembly: GCA_037013555.1. Classification (NCBI taxonomy): domain Eukaryota; kingdom Viridiplantae; phylum Streptophyta; class Magnoliopsida; order Laurales; family Lauraceae; genus Sextonia; species Sextonia rubra. Next base: position 19,755,552 of record JASUAD010000011.1, read on the forward strand.
TCTTGTTCAGTAGTGTTGTCAAGACATATAATATTTACATACTGGTTGAAATAAAGTAAAATTTGATTGTTTATGACCTTGATGCTCATGAGAATTTGATTTATGTGATGTTGTTATAATAATCTGAGTACGGCTTAAGAATCTGAAGAGCTCCAGATTCTTGGGTCGTTACATCATATGTTTGATAGCCTCATAATATACATAGTTCTTAATATCTTCTTCTTATGGAAAGGGACGACAGCACTCTTTCTCCATTTGTTATCCTTTCTGTGGTAAAGATACTTGAACATTTGGTTAACCAATCAATCCTAACTTTTCCCAATGAGTTTCACGCATTCATGGGATACCATTTGATGCTATAGTGCTATTTTCCATAATATCTAATGCATTCCTTACGTCCACTCTATGTACTTCATTGACCACTCTTTGACTTGGATCTAGGTCAGAATTACTTCACTTTCATATTTTGTCTATAATAGGTCTTTATAATATGTTCCCCATTTCTTTATAACTTCCTTCTGTTTTACCAAACTTATTTTTGTGACCATTATATGATGTTGATAGTTTTCCCTTTTCCGCTCCCTTATGTTGGCAAACTCATTGTCCCTTTTTTCCACTTATTAGTTCTTGGATGCACTTACAAGTTATCAAATGCTTCATGCTTGGCTATAATTACCAAACTTTGATGGGTTCCTCATTGATTTCTAACATTAGACGAGTCCCACCATGGATTCCAGCATTAGAAAGGATCCACCATTGGTCCATTCTCTCTCTCTCTCTCTCTCTCTCTCTCTCTCTCTCTCTCTCTACTACAGCCATATGATTTTCTATGTTGAGTTCATCCTTTTTCTAGAGATTCTTCCAGAAATGTTTCTCAGTTTTGATGTGGAATTTCAGTCTTCATTTGAAATGTACTATCTTTGGTCAAAGAAGTTCAATCCTTTCTATCTTCTTTTGGACATTTTTTTTTTTTGTGGTAGTTATATATAACAGTCTATGGAGAAACATAATTCATGTAACCGACCCCAATATGGTTGGAATAAGGCTTTGATGATGATGATGATGAGTTATATATAACAGTCTAGTATGACATGACAAAATCTAAGCTCCATAGATTCTAATGTTGATTGGACCTGTAGATCCAAATTAGATTTTGAATTCAAATCCATTTGATCTAAAATGGATTGGGATTTGGGTCATCATAGTCCTATGCACATCATAGGATTATAGGGTACACGCTGAAAACTAGGACTTAAATCTGCAAATGTTGGATCCCACCAACTGTAGCCACATAATCATTGCAAGTGATGGGGATCATATTTCTAATGTTCATTCTATGTACAACAGTAAATCAATAATACATAGGATAGTAGCTCCAAAACATGAACCAGTTACTATTCTATCATGGAATCTGATACATTTGTGTGTTATTTGAGCAGCACTGCTTCTTCCAATAACTTTAGTGGACCATTGCCTGGGACGTTTGGCAAACTGACAAGCTTGCAGATGTTGTACGTAAATTCTTTTATTGATATTTTCTCAGTTTAGAAATTGTTTATGGCCCACTCCCAACCCTGTGTTTCAGTCGGTACTTAGTAGATGTACTTCATTAATGGTTTTCAATTATCATTTCTTGTTTGTTGGTAGGATCTCTAAGGATGTTTGCACTTAGAATGGTTTCTGGGATCTTTCTACCTGGATAGCTGGGAGCCATTTGTAAACAGTCTACTCTTTACCGCTTGAAACATAGAAAATCTTTTGCACTGATTTTCTGGTCTGACAGTTGCTATTTTTTGTAGTTTGATTGATGGGAACCCAATCTCTGGGAAGATTCCTGATTTCATCGGGAACTGGACACAAATCACAAGATTGTAAGAACTGCTACATTTACATTGCATGTAACAGGAGTGTGGCTTCTATATGAAAACATTGATATGGCTGCAAATTCTGTTGCAGAGATATGCAAGGAACCTCTATGGAGGGACCAATTCCTTCTACTATCTCTAGCTTGAAAAACTTAACTCAACTGTGAGAGAACCTTCTATTTTCTTCTCAATCTGTTTAAATCAATCTAATGTCACTTCCTAATATTTCAAACTGTAATGGCAGAATGGCAGGAACTAAAATTCATTTTTAATTTTAATTTCAGGAGGATATCTGACTTAACCGTACCTAGTGTGGGCTTTCCTCCGTTGGCCACCATGAAAGACATGCAAAAATTGTGAGTTGAATGGATATACAGTTGCACAAGTTTTTGGTAAATGTCATATGCATATCAATCTCTGTTTTTTCGTTGGCTTATGAATTACGTGGTTTGGTCGTATCTTGCAGAGTTCTTAGGAATTGCTTGATTTCTGCAGAAATCCCAGAATTTATTGGGAGCAACATGATGAATCTAAAATCCTTGTAAGTTACTTTGGATGGATCTTTACAAGAATACAATTCATAAATATCTTGTCATCAAAAGCTGACTATATCTATTGCTAAATGTGAACAGTTTCATTTGCTTGAGATCTTCATTTCCCATGGTTCTTCCCCCACACAAAAATTAGTTGTGTTTCATATTCCATGTGAACTATAAATATCAGAATTCCAAAAACCCTTGAAAAAAGAAGTTCCCTTTCCGAGATGGCAATGATCTTTCGATCTGTTTCTACTTTTGCTCTTTGATAAGTCTGTTTTTAGTCCTTTCAAAGAAAAAATACAGTAGTTTGAATCTTTTAGTTTCAAGTGACTTGAATCCATGCTGACTTTCAGTTGCATTTGTTGTTTCAAACCCTTGATCTTATTCCCTGTTATTTGTTTCTAAGCCTAGAACATATTTCTAAGCCTAGAACCTAGTTTGTCATCTTTTAATCGAGCTACTTTTGTGTCATTAAGTTTTCAAAAGATGGTGTTACTAGAGCATGGTTTTACACAAAGACCCCACACTGGACCCCATAGGTGTGGCATTAGACAGTTCCGTTAAGAGTGACAACCTGTGGAAGAGGTGGTTATTGTGATATTAATTTAACTTCAAGAAGCAGTTGTCTGACTATTGTTGTGAAAATTATATTTTTGTTCAATCTCTCTCTCTCTCTCTCTCTCTCTCTCTCTCTCTCTCTCTCTCTCTCTCTCTCAAATATGGTTACATATTGTGCTGAATATTGGAACTTAATTCAATGATTTTGTGGATCTGTTGAGCTGGGGTTGGAGGCAGTTTGAAAGATACTTGTGATTTTAACTAAAAAGAAGCCATGAAAATCCCCATTTTTAATTAGTAAACAGTATTGATATATCCAATAATGAAAAGGTTCAAATGTCTTTCAAAATCACTTGAGCAAAGCCTCCATCCACCATGCCAAATCTTATCAACCACCTTTGGCTAAAGCATCTACCATGCAATTAGCAGATTGACTAACATGAAAACCACACCCCACGCTCGCACGAGTAAAAGATGTTTAGGAACTTGATCTCATTGAATTAGAACTGAAATCTCTAAGGCTTCAACCTGGTTGAATTTGTTGGGTTTTGTCCTGTGTCTGGTTTAGCCCGGTCAATTTGTCTAGGTTAGCCAAGATAGAGGTTCAGGGTAAGGGGTATTTTACTCATTATGTATGGCTTTTCTTGAAGGACAAGAAAATGGAAACTATATATAATGATGTATTGCAACCCTAACTTCGGGGAATTGAGAGGGGAGAACATAGATGATATTTCTCTTTCCTGTGAACGTAGGCAATCTTGGCGAACCACATAAAATTGTTGTGTTTATGTGTGTGATTGCTTGATGATGTGATTGTATCTATTCACCGTGGTTGATCTGTCAATCTCAAGTATTTTTCACTGCGCTGCTTTTCCCAACAAAACTCACCCCAGTGATGGCATTGAGTGATTTGCTGTTGACAATCAACTACTGAAGGAAGGCATGAGAATAAATATGAAGGGCTTCTAAAAGGCTAGGACCTTCGTTGCATTGGAGTCCCTTACTCCAAATATTTGGAAGACATGAATAAAACATTTGCCTTGAAAATTTGAAGAATTCCTCTAATACCTGCTGAACTTGGCTTACCGTTGCCACCCATTCAACATTGAATTTCTATACACTATACACCACAAAGGGGAGGGTACTGAGAAAATATCTTTCTAACATTATGCAAATCGCATAACATAAACAGCACTCTAATTCTGAATGGTGTCATCATGAGACACATCAACAAGTTTCTTCTTAAAAAGGAGCAATTTAGCCATTCTCACCATCTCCAACTGAATTAAAGCATCAACTGAAGAAGAACCCCTTAAATATTTTTTCATTTCTTTCTTTCCATCTAGAATAAAGAATCGCAGCAAAAGGGATACAGCCATGGAAAAGCCTTGTCCTTCAAGCATCTACCAAATTCACAAGCAATTTGGTAAGACACCAAGTGAGCCCACATATCTTAAAGAAGTGATTCCGAAGGTGCACCTGTGAAATCACAATGAAGGAAAAGGTGGTTTATCATCTCCCTTCCCTCCCACACTCACAACACATGTCATCAATATTTTTCGAAGTTACCCCTTTCGGAGATTTTTTAACTGCTGAAACCTTGCCCTCCACTGCCAACAGAACACCTCCATTTGCGAATGAGGCAAACCACACCACATATGAGCCCCCTAGGAGCCTGAGAAAGGGAAGTGCTATATTAGGTTGGCTATATTAAGAAAGGGAAGAGTTCACCTTAGATTATGTTTATGCTACATTAGGCTAGTGTCATATTATGACTATGATTCCTATTATTTTGTGATTAGGTTTCCTATTAGGGATGTGACGAGGTTAATTAGATTACGTTTCTTATTTTGAGTGATTGTATCTATGATACCCGAATACTTCAAAGTGGGCAATATCTCATGTCATATCGTATCCAATACTTCACTTCAAAAAAAAAATTTTTTTATCTTACAACACTCTTTTGCTCTTTTTAGACTCATCCCGTCTTCCATTGTCAATCTTTTTTCTCTAATGCATTCACGAAGACAAGACTTAAATATTGGAAGGACAGCCATGACAATCCACAAGTTTGAAAAAGGTTCTCAGTGTAATTTTCCACATATTCATCAGCCTCTCAATGTTTTCTTGCCTCAATTTGTCTTTTTGTCAAGCCTCATGATCCATAGGCTTATTAAAAAATCATGACCAAGTGGGCCACCAGCTCCAACAAACTCAAAAAGAGTGGGATGCAAAAGTGATGGACTATAGTAGACAAGAATCACTATCCTTTCTTGAAAGGACCATGTAATGGTGGGGGACAAATAGAGTATAAATAATATTGGATATGTTAAGAGAAGGATGAGTTCACCTTAGATTAGTATTAGATTAGGTTTATGTTATTTTAAGTCAGTGTCATATTATGATTAGGTTTCCTATTATTGTTGATGTTATTTCTTATGTGAGAGTTTTCTTAGTTTGAGTCAGATTGCGTTTCTTATTTTGAGTCACTTGTATTTAGGGATGCAATAGGGTTGGATCCAAGGCTGAACCATACAGGATCCGGACCCAAATTTGTCTTTATAGACACAGTTCCAGATTTGACACTAAACCTATGCATTGTATGCTGATCCAGAATCAATTTAAAAAAAATGGATCCAATTCTAGATCCCGATCCAAAATAAAACGTGGAACGCATTAGTATAATTCATTAAAAGAATTCAAAATAAAATTTTTAAATATACAAGTGGGTCTATTAAATCATATATGACTAAACTTAAGTAGACTCTCAAATATGAATATAATTGAACCTATAAAGGTTATTAAAACCTATATGTAATTTACATATGTGAATGTAATCATCTTAGATCTATATCCTTGAGTCTAAACATAGTGTTCTGGTTTTGAATCTGATGTTCTGGAACCTACATCTAGGGATCCAAATCTGGATCCGAATTTCTCTGGGTTCCATAAATAGGTTTCATGTCTACTTCATTCAAAGCCGGAGACTCCGGATAACTAGATGCCCTTTGCAACCCTAATTGTATTCTTATAAATAGCCATCGACTATTCTAAATAAATCATCAGAGCAAATTTGGTAATATGTAGTCTCTAATTTTCTAAAGGTGAGATGCCAAGATGTGAAGTCAATCTAACTTCTACTATTTCACCAAGAGAGTTACTTTGCATTCCGAGCAGTATCTCCATTGAGTTTCGGTCCAACAATATGGTTTGCAACAGTGTTTGTTTTTTGTGTAGCCATTTTAAATAAATCATCAGAGAGAGTTTGACAAGGTGCAGTCTCTTTTTTTTTTTTTTTTTTTTTTGGAGGTTATGCCAAGATGTGAAGTCAATCTAACTTCTATTCCTTTAAGAGAGTTGTTTTGCATTCCCACTAGCATCTTCATTGAATTTTGGTTCAACAATATGGTTTTTAACAGTGTTCATTTTTTCAGTAGTCATTTTTTTTAGATTTCAGAATTTTCACTACGTTGTTTTTTGTTTATCTTTCTAAACGAAGAGATAATTACATCTCCAGTGTAAATAAACTTTTCATTTTCAGAATCTTAATTCCTATTGTTGCATCAAGAGTTGTTTTGTATCTCTAATCTCTAATTTTTCTTTCCACAATATGGTGCTCTATAAGTTATTTTCTTTTTGAAATAGTTTCTTTCCAATATAGTCATTTATGTTCAGTGTTGTCACTATGTTGTTACCTTGACACTAAGTAAAGATTATTTTCACTTTGCAATCGTTTCTTTCTAGTGTAGCCATTTATGTTCAGTGTTGTTACCTTGACACTAAATAAAGAAATTATCTAATGCTGAGCCTATGCAGAGACCTGAGCTTTAACAACTTGACAGGCAAAATTCCAGACAACTTTGATGCACTGTTTTTAATAAGTTATATGTGAGCAAACCTATCATTGGATCTCCAGCCTTTTGTGTAGAAATTCATGATTTCAACAAAGATGCTTTCAGTGGTTTTCAAATTACGAAATAGGTGATATTGTTTGCGATGTAGGTATCTCACTAACAATATGCTAACTGGAAACATACCTCAGTGGATCTTAAGCAGCCAGGGACACTTGTATGTATTGCTTACTAAAAGCTTTGAGCTGTTTATTTTCAATTTTTTCTTGCTCTCATTACCCACTTATAAATGAATATCTGATTCAACTCTTTGTAAATCTATTGGATGCTTTCTAGAGCTCCCTCTTTCGTGTTTTTTTTTCTCTCTAATATTGAGAAATGTATAATCAGAGTTTACATTCAATGTTGCAGGGATATATCTAATAATAATTTTACAGGCCCCAGTCCACCAACCTATTGCCAGGAAGGGAATGTGTAAGAATACTAATATGTAAATTTCTGTCTAATAGATTGTCATTTTTATCAAGTTATTGTTTATTTTTATTTCCTTCCATGAACTTCCATCTATTAATTACTTTCAGGCAATTGGTTGCCAGCTATTCATCTACTTATACTGAAATAAACTCGTAAGATCCTCAAATCCTTCTATATATGCGCTTGCGAGCGCACACGGAGAGAGCTTTCCTGTCCTACTCTGCATTCCAATTCGATGTGTGTTGCCAATTATGTATGCTTACTCTGAGTGCAGCCATGTAATAATGCATTCGACTTTGTTTTTGTAGAATTAATTCATGCTTCAGGAAGAACCTCCCTTGTTCTAGAAAAGCACCGTGTAAGAAATTTACAATGGTTTTGTCATATCTAAAGTAGGATGATTTCATGGAAAGCACGATGTTCTGTAAGAGAATTCCCTCAAAATTTCTATTTGTTCAAGCATGGGTAACAGTTCAGTTATATCCAAACCATTTAGAGGATAGGAACTCCAACAGATTTTCCATGAAAAAAAAAAAAGAATCCGATATAGAAGAACCCCAACCCTTTCATTAGTGACCAACAAATTGATGGTCTGGAATGAATATGCCACTTTAGATTCAACAGAAAAAAGGTCAAGCACTGGGTTGTTTGGATCTTCGAGTCTGGGAAATATCCTACACACGGTCATTGCTGTAGGATCTTCATATCAGCAGTTTGAAACAATGAATTACGAACCCTGCTTGTGCAAAACTGGAAACTTGAGCAGATTTTATGCAATTGTATGCCAAGCCTCATGCTATTCTATAGTTTAGAGATATTTTGATCTGTCACTGACTATAAGTTCCATATGTATACAGATTATTCCTTGTTCATAAATTGTGGTGGCAAGGAGGTTACTGTTGGGAACCAAGAATATGAAGAGGACTCATCTGAGTTTGGACCCTCAACTTTCTTCACTACTGAGAGATGGGCTTATAGCAGTACAGGGGACTACTTGAACAATGAAAAAGCACACTACAGATTAACAAACACGTCTGTGTTAAAGATTGCTAATCCAGACTTGTTCATGACAGCTCGTGCAGCCCCTCTTTCCCTCAAATACTATGGGCTCTGTTTACAGAATGGCAATTATACAGTGCAACTCCACTTTGCTGAAATAGTGTTCACAGAAGACCAAACTTACAGCAGCAATGGCAGGCGCCTCTTTGATGTATCAATCCAGGTAGTTTATTAAGTTTACATCATGATGATTGATATCCATCTATTGGCTCCTTTAGTTATTGTTAGAAATCAACCATATGATCGATCATTTGTTGGTTCTTCCAAAGCAGTTCTTGACAATTTAGAAAGAAACCTCTGTTGGTTTACTTGTAATAAAACACCAATTAGAAAGAAAAATAAAGAAGAGAAAAATTGTAGGTAAACAATCAAATAGACACCTATTTCCTAACCTCTCTTATGGTTACTGGTTGGATTTTATCACACCACACTTTCTACTGTTTTATTGGGGCAAAAATTGGAAATATGAGAGAACTTTATATGAGTTTTGAAAATGGAAAACTGTAATGTTGTGCAAATCCCCTTTTCTGAAATAGTGGCTCCTTTAGTTCTTGGTAGAGAAAAATAATAGGATAGACTAGTCATTGATTCTTTGAAAATAGGTTCTTGCTTCTTTTGGAGGGAAATTTCTGTTGTTTTCTTTGTGGTAAAACCATCAAATAGACCCCTATTTCTTAGCCCTTCTTTTGGCAATTTTTGGGTTTTGTCAAACCACACTTTCTATCCTTAATAAACCTCCTTCATAGGAGTTTTGAATATGAGGAACTATAGGCCTTACCAATACAATGATTTTAAATAGTTCTGTTATAAAAATTATAGTTAAATTTTTGGTACACTGAGCTCAAAATTTAGCTTCATTATTTGTAGAGAGGACACCTGTTACATAAAGAATAAAAAAATAAAAATGGAATTCTTGTCTAACAAGTAATGATTGGTATAACATCCATTAAAAAATTGTATTGCAGATTAAAAACATAACATATAACAGGAAGAAACCATAATTTTATCATTTAATTTTGTGCATAAGCACCATCTGCATATTATTTAAGGGTCATTAGTTTGCAATCATATATATATGTGAATGATTCACACGTGGAAGGATTACACATCGTCACATTTGTTTGTGTTGACAACCAGTTACTCTAAAAGCTTAAGCTAATAGAGAATAGTGTAACAATGTATATCAATGCTACAATAGCCCCCGCACATCAAGCTCCTTCCTGGGAATTACATCATCCATAAGAGAATACAGGGGCTCCGCACAGGTATCACACCCTCCATTGAAGAATATAAGGCACAACAGCCCCATGATTCGAGCACTTGACCTCTCACTCTAATACCATGTTAACAACCACTTACTCTAAAAGATTAAGCTAATAGAGAACAGTGCAACAATGTGTATCAACATTACAATGGTTTGCACTAAGTACTCATTTGATGTGTGAATGAGGTGTGTAGATGGAGTGTAAATAAAGCCTTTTACACAACTTAACAGGTGCTAGCATAGAAGGCAACAATACACTTCTTACACGGTGATAGAATTCTTGTGGGCCCCATCAGCCTCCTTTATTTTTTTTCATTCCCATGGGACCCACATTTGTAATCCAAACCATTCACTTTGTTTATTGAACTAAACAACATTGATATTGAAGCTGATTATTATAAATCTTCATAGATTTTGAGTAATTGGTGAAAAATTTCCAACCTATAGATCTAATTTTCTGCACTTCTATGCATACTTAAATCCAACTCATGATCAAACCGTCAATATTCTTGTAGTAATGGTAAATATTACATTGTTTAGTTTCATATTGTAATCGTTCATGGATTTTGAGAAGTTTTTGGAAAACTTCCAAAAATAAATAAATAAATCTAAAACTGTTTTATGTACTCATTTACTAATGTGAATTTGTTGACTTTGACAAACATGGTAATGTGTTTCGCATGTGTAACAGTTTCATATGTAAATTTTATTTTCTTATCAAATGTGTATAAGGCAAATGACCCCTGATATCAATAATACGTGGATCCTTCACGAGAGCTAGAGTGGTTAAATTAGTTATTAGATACTCGGCAGCTAAGTGTGATGGTATGGGATCCTTCTTCAGAATTTCTATAGATTTGCCTAGGTTTTTAATTCTATTTTCAGCTTGTTATTTAAGGTTTCCTGTTAATAATAGTTATTGGATATAATCTAGAGCTGCAAATATTTTTTTATTAAGATACTCCGTTATACTAATGAGTTTTAAAAAATTGCATTTGCATCTCTATATTTAAAATTGCAGGCTATGATAGCCAAATACAGATGCAACTGTCAGTCTATCCTAGTTTTTTCATTAGAATATTTCCAAATTAATGAAAACACACTATTTGCATTCCTCTCTAACATTTTCATGTGTTGAAAAGTAAGAAAACTAAAAGAACTATATGAAATAATGAATTTGGAAAGTAGGATATGCTATACTTGTATCCCAGAAGTATATATGCAGGGATGTGCTGGGCATGTACAAGTATCATAGATTGCAGGACTTAATGGACCTGCCATATCCAACAGTTCCATACTCAATACATGTATCTGAGTGCACAATATAGATTTTGTTTTGTATTCTATTTTTTCTTGTATTAGATTATTAGTTTAAATTTATATAAGAATAAACCTTTTAGTGTCATTAAATGCTTGTATGGATGTTCTAGTTAGTTGTGTTTCCCATGGCTCTGTGTCTATCTTTGATGTCCATTTTCAAGACTTGTAAGCTTTCAAGTAACAGAGGCTAAAGTTGAACATCAATAATACTTCTACATTGCCACACACAATGTTACTTGGTGGGTGGGTGGGTGGAAGAGGTTTGGATGTGGGCAAAAGCGGGGGACACGAATTGTATGATCATCTCCTTCACATGGGCGGGTGTGCATGCCTGTCTGTGCTTTTTTGTTATTTTTCCTTACATAAATTCTTCTGTAAATTTCTATCATCTATTACACTTCTGCGTTTTTTTTACCGTCATCATCAAAGCCTTATCCCAACTATGTTGAGCTGAGTCATATAAATTTCATTATCTCAAAGTTCATGTTTGGGTTGTGACAAAATTTTATGATGTCTGTAAACCTACCTAATGCAACCCTTCTTTTTCCAGGTTTCAGATTGGCAGTAAAAACTGGTCAAGTTTCCTTTGTTCTTTTACCAAAATACTAATATTTAGATTCATTTCGTTGGTCTTTGACTGAAGGGTAAAAGAGTTCTTAAGGATTTCAACATCGTAGATGAAGCTGGTGGACCTGGTCAGGAAGTCATAATGAAATTTACTACAAATGTGACTGATAACACTTTGGAGATCCACTTATACTGGGCTGGAAAAGGCACTACATATGTTCCAGATCGGGGTTTTTATGGACCTCTTATATCAGCTATTACAGTGACACCAAGTAAGACATTTTCAATGGCTTAGATTTCTTCTATCAGTTCTTTTATTATCTAATTCATCTCATGTCTTCTTATATTTTCATTTGCATAGATTTCAAGCCTGATACGGGTGATAGTGGACTATCTGTTGGCGCTATTGTTGGCATTGCAATCACTTCCTGTTTGATCATCATCTTGATTTTGCTATTTCTTTATTTGAAAGGTTGCTTGGGAGGAAAAGAGATTGTGGATAAAGGTGAGCTAACATTCATGTTTATAGTCTTAAACGTTTGTGCTGGTTTTATTGTTGTTCTTGTCATGAGTCAGGAACCAACCTAAAAGCTCGAACTGATGGGGGGAAGGCCCAAACATGCATAGTAAGCTATGTCAGAACTCATTTCTGTGCAATGTGGGATGTGGTTTTCCTAACACTTTCCCTCACGTGTAGGCTCAACAGATTTCGTGAACGGGCCTGCTACGTGGGCTACACAAGAAACTAGCTCTAATACCCTGTCATGAGTCACGAACCAACCCAAAAGCTAGAACTAATGGGTGGAAGGCCCAAACATGTTTATTAAGCCATGTTAGAACCCATTTCTGGGTGATGTGGGTTGTGGGTTTCCTAACAGTTCTAGGGTTCCAATTTCCGAAGGATCAAATAATTGCAGCAAGATTATTTAATAATGTAAATTACATATAAGCCTCAATGATCAAGAATCACAAAATTTGAAGGAATTTAATTATCAGGAAAGAGAGAACTTGAATCTGATTAGAGGCCGAAGCACATCTAGATGCCCCACAAGGTGCAATGGTTGTGGAAGACTTGCCCCAGAATGATGGCTCCCTCTCAGGTTTCTTCACTGATTGTGCACTGAATGGTGGGTCTGTAAAAACCAACATCTCTTCTTCAAATGCAATTCATAGCGTCTCAAAAATCACATAAAAAATAACGGGAACAATAGTAGGAGAAGAAAGGTGCAAAGAAGGACGGATTCTAATTATTTTCATCGTTCTTGCTCTTTTTTTTTTCTGAATAAGAAAAACAAAAGCACCATCTGCTCACCCCTCAGGTTATGCACATCGGTGCAAGGCGTGGCACTAAAATGGAAAAGTCAAAGATAACGTAAAATGGGTAATGTGCAAGTGGGTTGGGCCAACCCACAATACAAGTGCTACATGGATTTTGTATGTTTTAAATCTCATAGAAAACAACCATTTACTCTTTGCCAGCTAGTTGTTGGGCTTTTTGTACATTCAAGATTGTAAAATTTTGCAGTGTTCACAGAAAATATTAAAGTCATGATGTGTTTTTCTTTTCTTTTTAAAGATACTTGTCCCTTTACCTCTTGGAGAATGAGAGGAGTCCTATATTATATGGGTACAGGAACCTTTTACGGATTACGCACCAGACTTGTTTGAGCCCAATCTATGACTGCAGATACATTGTGTTTAGATTTTTTTTTCGTTAAAACACTTTTATTAACTCTTAAATATGATCTTTCTGTAATCATTAATTTGTAGTATGAAGTATATACATGCAACTAGTTATAGCTGACACAGATGCCAAAACCATAGCAACATCACGTTGTTTACATGCAACTAAGTTATTGCTTATGCAGATGCCAAAACCATAGCAACATCATGTTGTATCAAGCATAGGTGCCCTCCAGGGTTGGAAAGATCTATGCCATAAACTTGCATATTTTCCTGTTCGTTCAAATCATGGAGAAGATCAAAAGAAAATGCATAAAACAATATTTTAGTCTTGATAAATATGCAAGGACCCAAAAATATATAACTGCAGAAACTATTTGATTTATCATGATTGCTTTTTGATGAGGATGAACCTCTAGCATGGTTGTAAGCCGCTCATAGTCGCAATGTTATAGGTTCTAGTCTCATCACCAATAAAAGGTCATTACTTTCTGCTGGTCTAGCATGAAAATTTTGTTATAAAATGATGTATATTCATGTTATAGATCAACATTTGATCTTGAAATTTCTCATCACTTTTGTCTCTGAGCAGAACTCAGCAGAGTAGAGCTACAGACAGGTTGCTTCAGCTTAAGGCAGATTAAAGTTGCTACTAACAACTTCGATCCTGCAAATAAAATAGGAGAAGGTGGGTTTGGGCCTGTTTACAAGGTAAATATGTAGATTTTGGATTATGATTTACACTTTTCATTTTTTTTATTTTTTCCTGATCTCATTTGGTTTTTCCGTGGCTTTCTCTGTTTGTGTTATTATAACCTTTCTGATGCCAAATTCACCATTGTTGAACATAGGGTACACTGTCTGATGGCACAGAAATTGCTGTCAAGAAGCTCTCTTCTAAATCAAAGCAAGGAAACCGTGAGTTCATAAATGAGATAGGCATGATATCTGCATTGCATCACCAAAATCTAGTGAAGCTTTTTGGATGCTGTGTGGAAGGAAACCAGTTGTTGGTTGTATATGAATACATGGAAAATAATAGCGTTGCCCGTGCATTGTTTGGTGAGCCTATTCATATGTCTTCTTTTCGTGATTGATGACAATGCAATTGTGTCACTGTGATACCCATTTGTCTCTATTTATGGTTTTCTGGTCAGCCATTATGATACAATAATGATAAGAATTAACATTTTCAGTTTGACCAGGAATGGTCCCTTTGTACTCTCCTTTTGATCATCTAAGCTGTTCATTTGATGGGCCCATATGGGATAACATGCCTCATATTTCCCTCACTGAATTACCACAGCTATCCATATGGTATCTTACAAATGGACAAATTACGGCTGACACTCCACGATAAATTACTGCAAACTCAGACAGGAAATATATGGAAAAATTTCTTGGGGTACCTCCGATAGGCAATAGTGCCCATCACATGCATTGTTTGTATCACCTAAAGGTGCCCCAAATATGTACAGTTTGTCAGGACAAGAGTTATAAGAAATCTATTATATATTTTTTTCATAGGCAGTTGGTGATATAAATTTAGTCATTTCTAGGTCGTGAGGAACACCGTTTGAATCTGGACTGGCCTACTAGGCGCAAGATTTGCCTGGGAATAGCTAGGGCTCTGGCTTTTCTCCACGAAGAGTCTAGAATCAAGATTGTTCACAGAGATATCAAGGCAACCAATGTTCTGCTTGATAAGGATCTTAATGCGAAGGTATCCGACTTTGGTTTGGCGAGGCTTGATGAAGAGGAGAAAACCCACATAAGCACTCGAATAGCAGGCACTATGTGAGTCATTTCACTCTTTTTTTTTTTGCCACTATTATCATCTTTCCCTAGAAATTAACAATGATTCCAGTAGGATATATAAATATATAATTAAAACCATTTTATTGATTTGATCTCTTGGATGTTAAATGATTATTTAGAGGATATATGGCTCCTGAATATGCGATGAGGGGTTACTTGACCGATAAAGCAGATGTTTACAGTTTTGGTGTGGTCGTGTTGGAGGTTGTAAGTGGAAAGAGCAACACAAATTATAGACCAGAAAAGGATTTTGTTTTATCTTCTTGATGAGGTAAAATAACCATTCTTATATCTCATACTAGGAAGCAATCATCGTCATCATCATTGTAAGAGCATTGCATAATTTCAAGCACCCAACTAAGAGTAAGAGCATGTGCATATTTCAAGTGTCCACCCAATAATAAAATAAAAAGGAAATTAGGAAAAAGACACCTACACAATGCTTTTCTAGCTTTGTTCTTAACACTTCGGCAAGACTTCTGGGTAAGGCAATGACATTGCCATTAACAATTCCTCATTAGTCTTGAACTTGTACTTAATAGTTTTTTTTTATAGATTATAATATCAACTTCACAAGATATGCTCTAAAATTCAAATAATTATTTATTAAAACAATTCATATCCACTAAATCTTATCAACCATCTAAAATTGATAGCCATTTAAGTGATCAATTTAAATTTCAACCTTCCCTCTTAAATTTCAAATACATACTACCCCATCTTAATTATTTTAGATCTGAAAAATTAATTTTCAATCTTCCCTCTTTGAAAAACTGAATTCTCAAAGAATTTAAATTAAACATATGTTATTATGTTAAGTTCAGAAATAACAAAAGCATCCTTCCTTCTCCCAAATAAACAAATAAATAACCAAGGGCATCCTTGGTTAAGCATATCACATTAAGTTGCGAGTATCATTATTTGTGAATTTCATTATTGATATTTAACACTAGTTACTAATGGATAAAATGACAGATCCTTCATTAGAATTGTACTTTATGGATTGTTGCAATTTTGGTTTCTCATTAGATTTTTTTTTTTTTTTGGTTTCTCATTAAATGAGTGCAAAATAATAATAATAACTATTATTATTAAATTATAACAATAAATAAATGAAAACAGAGTGTCAAATTGATATCTTCTAAACTAAACTCATACTCGAAACATAAGTAAATCAAAACACGCTTCCTTGTAGTAGTACTTACCAATCTTGGCCACATAGAAGAGTTTGTGGGCCCTGGCCCACTACTTTAAATACCTGAAACCTGAATTCCCAAAGAAGTCTGTCTTTTGGGCTGTGAACGTGATCAATAAAATAATGGAATCTGCAACATGATATTAATGTACCTCATAAACATTTACAGTGGAAAAATAATAACATCATATCATGTAACGATCCAAAAATCTGGAGCTCTTCAGATTCTTAGGACGTTTCCAATTTAGAATTTAATATCCATCATAAGTAAAATTTCATGAGCATAAAGTCCAAAACATACATTATATTCCATATATTGATTTCTGAAAGTCAACAAATGCACTACTGAGAGACACAAGATTTATTTAATTCTAATAGACTAGTTCTAGTATGGGTTGGCCCATCTAAGTAAAAGTTATTCTTCGTCCACTCAATCAGCCACGTATATTGAACTCTATCGGTTGATCTCTATCATCCCCTAAGCCCGCTATGGATGCGTTACCTGAAGTGGGGAGAACCACTTGTCAATAATACTGGTGAGTAGAATTTCTAACATAATCAACTAATATAAAATAATAAATAAAAATAAATAAATCAGCATAAATTCACTCCATCCCAATCAAATGAATAATCAATATTTCAAGGAATACTAATATATCAATATAAATACCCACTCGATTTATGCTCAAATATCTTTTAATATCAATGCATTGGCAATTTCCAATACTCCACACTGGAGTATTTACCTTTCCGTCAACTACATGGCTTATCGTCCACCAGAATAGTTGATTGTATTTCCCTCGACCAATCATCCACGAGGGATTTTCCTTATTCATCCTCAACATCATGGCCTACCATCCGCCATGATTGTTGATCTTCCTTCTCTCGATCAATGTCCACAAGAGAAGTTCTCCTTATCCTCATCATCAACTCATTCTGTCAATGGTCAATCCCACATACTTAAGGTTAAGTCCCCGCCCCACTCCGAATCAGAGTTGGTATCTGATATGTGGCATTGCCCGAATCTCTTGAAAGGTCATTTATTTATTATATGATTACCATAGAGATTATATCACAACAATAATTATTATATTGGATTATACACAAATATTCTTAAATTCATTAAAAGCATATATCATACTCAACAGGTGTATGAAACAAAAGTAATCATCATCATTAAAGAGAAGGATTAGTGGTTATTATTTATTAATCAATGGTGCCAACACTTACTTGTCCTTCCAAGTCTAAGACAATTCCAAATTTCTCTCCTTCCAAACAAGTAGTAGTAAAAAGAGGTTCTTAAATATAAATATAGACTACAAGGACCAACTTGAAAATTACATAAACTATACAAGTCAACAGAACCTAAAAATCTCCTCCCAGAACTTGTCTCACGCCCCTGCCTCTTAAGGAAATTAAATGATGGGACCCAATTGTTCAAACAACATGGGTCCATCACCTTAGTGGTCGCCCACCAGTCCTCCACTAGGTGTGGGGACCTAATCATAGATCAGGTGGACCATGTGAGTCTACAACCCCCATCGGCCAAAGGTGGTTTTGACGACCAAGGATTAGAAAATTCCCATCTCTGGTCTAAATCTCTTTGAAAATCTTTTATTTTACTATCTAGTTCAATGTCTATGAAGCATATAAATCTTAGAAAAATCAAACTGGCCAACTTTCTACAACTGAAAGTGGGTTTTGATAAAAAGAACACAACCAATAGCTGTCGATAGTGTTGTCCATCATGAGGATGGATGATCAGGGCTGGATCTGTGGTCCAACAGGGTTTGGTTCTAGGACATGTTAGACTTATTAGGATCGCCCACAAGTCCCCTTCTAAGTGATTAGTTTTGATCACGCATCAAGTGGGACAAGTGTGGCCCACAATCCAAACCAGAAAGCTCCCTTTTAACGGCATGTTTTTGCAATTGTTCATACCTGATTGATTTTGTTACCAATATCTAAGAGAATTGAACAGATAAGAGTATTAGATGATCCCATAAACAATACCATATGCCCCTCCATGTTTTTTACCTATAAAAACGAGATTTTAACTCTGGTTAAAGACTATCATGGTAGACAACATTGTAACAGAATACGAAAACAGTCCACCAAACAACCAGTTATTTCTTAATCTCATCCTAAATAGAAAACTCAGAATTTGGAGCAATATCACAAGATGTCAAGACCTTATTTTATTACGTTGAGAATTTCTACTCACCTAAAATAGACAATCGGAGCCCGTGATGTAAGCGGTCTTGAGCCAGACATCCACTAGGCGTCCCACTTTTCTTCGAATCTCTACTCTTACCACCAACAAAAACATAGCCCTAGTTAGATTTCTCTCTATCTCCTGTTTCTAATCTTTGGAGAAGGTGAGGAAACAAGAGAGAGACCTCTCTTTTATAATAGATACAGGCTCCATATGAGGAGTCACATGGATGTCCTTTGAAATTCCTCACATGAATAATTACTCTTGGGTACTCCAAGAGTCTTGCCTATTGCTATTCAGAGTTACTCTTAGGTACTCCAAGAGTCTCACCTATTAATATTCAGAGTTACTCTTGGGTATTGGGCCCTAAGTAATACTTAGCTGAACCCGATAAAACTTGACCCATCATCCTAATCCAACCTCAAACTGGGCTGGCCAAAAGTAGCGCCATCTAAGATAGATTGGCTTGCAAGGCTAAGTCAGGATTGTTACATGTCATCATAGGTATCATCATAAGACAGTGTATAAAATCCTAATTTAATTTAAATCCAACAATATCAACTTACCAATTAAAATGTCAAGCATAAGAAATAAATCAAATTCATCAAATTCCTAACAAAACTGGCTGAACCAAAGGCCTTAAAGAACAATCTTAAAACAATGTCATAATAAAAAAAAACTAAGCAGCTATGTTTGTTGACTTTTTGACGCAAGCACAATATCTTTAAGATATATTGTCTGTGCTCCACGCGTATTACCTTGAAGTTCCTCTTTGACCGTTGTTCCCTCCGGTGCATCAAAAGCAGTGTCATAACCTTTAAGCACCAATTATAGAGGATCAAGTTACTAATAACCTCAACACGTATGCATAAAAAAAATACAACATTTCGATAGAACAATGAACATGTAAGATTACAGAATTTTCATAAATATGTTAACTAGGCAAAATCATGTAGGATATAGGTACATAAGGAGAAATCATTTAAATGTAAATCTAACTAGTAAACAAAAACTTAATTTTTAAAGCGCCCCGCCACCCCCCCCCCCCCCACACCACACAACCAAAACCCAAACATGGGAAACAAAGTTTTGCCACGGTATTATAGTGGCCCCAATTTAATCATGGTGGGAACAAAGTTTAATACCCAGATACAAGAGTTATGGCCATCAAATCAAATACAAAATTTTTTTACAGAAGCGACTATTGGTCACTTCCAGAGTAATTTACTAATCAGCAGATAGTTAAAAAATTATGACCCTTTCATAATAGCATACTAATATGCTTGGTTTAACAACCTAGTGGTGTCACCTCAAATTTCAACAAAAGTACATATGCATGTCAATTCCTCCAAAGTTATAAGATTCTAAGTTCAATGTGTCATATATTTGAACTACACAATTTGCGTTACATAAAGGAAATATGCTATCATAACAAGATGCATGCAACTGATGTAAGGAGTACATTGACATGAGATCAGTTAAATAAACTATTATAAGCATTAACATCTATTTGCAGATCTTGCCAAGCCTAGGTCTTGGATCCCCTTCCACATGCAAGTTCTATGCTAGCACAACCCTATGATATCATGGAACCCCAAACATTGTATCCTTGCCTTGCCCTAAACCCAATTTGAATGATCATAAGGACCCTTAATTAGGCTTAGGCAAATTACAAATAGGAGCTTTTAAAAGTAGTTGATGTTTAGAGAGTCCATGATGTCGTACTCTTAGATTACCATATTCCTACACATGCTTCATGGCCGTAGGTGGATGTCAAGCCATATGAACACCACCTACTACCGGTCCATATTTATTACTCAATTGGTTTGTATCTAAAACATAATTCAATGTCAAAGTCTCCAAATTAACGTAACCCAAATTGTGCTACATGTCAAGGAATTAGGATTCCAACTTGTCATGATACCCTTGGGTCAAAGGTGAGAGGACCTTAGGAATTCATCCAACTGGGATCGGCCAGCAAGGTGGGTCCCAATGGGGTCCACGGCCAAGGCTCCAAAGCCCTTCCATGCTTAAACCTTGTATCTATGGTTTCTTTATCATGAGCAATTGGATTCCCTCCTCCTTCACACATTAGCACATTCAACATATAGAAATTCCAATTCCTAATAACTCTTATTAGAATCACATAAATCTAAAACCTTGGTTGTAGGCAAAGGAACACATGAAACCCAGATCCAATATTGAAAGCTAGCAATCCTAGGCATTACAATAGGCTTGAAGATCATAATCCCTAAAACTTCATAAAAACTCATTTCCTATGAAGAAACCATGGTTGAACCTTGTTCAACAAAGGCCAAATATGATTCAACAAACCCTAATTTTTGGACATCTAAAATATTCAATGTAATGAAAATCATCAGGGAATACTAAATCCTAATTTTTATAGGGAGGAATTACCTTAAATTCACAAATCCCTAAGCGATATGGATTAATTGGCCCCAAATTCCATCCAAATCAGATTTGGACAATGTGGTTTGACCCATTAAGGCTTGCGGCCATAGTGGAAAAACAGTAAAGCTCATTTACTTCACCATATAGATTTCATAAAGTTGAACACCTTGATCTTCCTAGATCTAGGGTTTTACACCAAGATGTAAAGAGCTGGAAAATAAAGGAAAAATTAGAACACAATTAGAAAGAGAAGGGATATGAGGGAGTAACAGAAGAGTCGATTAACCTGGGTGTTAGTTAACACTTGTTATACGATTATTATGATTATTTTATTATTTTTGGTAATTACAAAAAAGTCCCCCTAATTTTGGGTATTTACACAAAGGCCCCTAGTTCACTACTTATTACAAATAAGTCCCGCTCCTTGACTTGCAACACCCCCCCCCCCCGCCCCCCCCCAAAACAACTAATTGCTGCATAGATATTTACTATGCCCAACTTGGATAGAACAAAATATAGGCTTTATTAATTGCTTTAGTAAGAAAATCTGCTAACTAGCCTTTGGTAGAAACTTGCACGAGTAACACATCCTCCTCAAAATTTTCCCTAAGAAAATGACAATCTACTTCTACATGCTCTGTCTTGTCATGAATAACAGTATTGTTAGCCAGTTTAATTGCAGATGCGATATCAGAATAAATATGCATTAGACCCTATTGCTTGAATCCTAACGCCCCGAGCAAGATTCTTAACCATAGTGGTTTACAGCACTCATGAGTTACAACCTTGTATTCAGATTTTGCACTGGACTTAGCAGTCACAAATTGTTTCTTTCTTTTCCACGAAACTAGATTCCACCAACCAACATACAATAATGAATAATCTATAGTAGATTTCCAATCGGTTAGAGATCCATCCCAATTAGCATCTGTTAAGGCAATTGCATTTGCATGTCCATAAGATTTGTATAGAAGCACTTGGTCTAGAGATTCTTTTAAATACCACAGGATCCTATGCACAGTTGTAAGATGATTAGTTCTAGGGGCATGCAAATGATTAGTTCTAGGGGCATGCAAAAATTGACTTACAAGACTAATAGCATAAGAAATGTCTGGTCTTGTAATGGTGAGATAAATCAACTTTCCCACCAACCTTTGGTACAATCTTTTATCTTCAAATATTTCTCCTCTTTCTATGTGCAACCCATGGTACTGTTCAATTGGGATGTCCACCAGTTTTGCACCTAACTTTACAATTTCTTTAAGAAGGTCAAGGACATATTTTCTTTGTGATATGACAATTCCCCTTCTTGATCTTGCTACTTCAATTCCTAGGAAATACTTAAGTAGTCCCAGATCCTTTATCTCAAACTCTGTTCGAAGAAAAAATTTTTAATTTGGAGATTTCACTTTTATCATCTCCTATGACAACAACATCATCAACATATACCACAAGTATAACTACCTTATTTACTCATCTTTTCACAAACACGGTATGATCTCATGGCACCTTGTAAACCCATATTTAATTACAACTCTACTAAATCTATCAAACCAGGCTCAGGGAGACTATTTTTGTCCATATAATAACTTCTTAAGATGGCACACAAAATTATCCTATCCTTTTGCAACAAATCCTAGTGGAGGATCCATATAAATTTCTTCCTTCAAGTCTCCATGGAGGAAAGCATTTTTTACAACCAATTTATACATAGGCTAATTGAAGTTTGCTGCTAAGGATAACAGCACCTGAATAGAATTTAGCTTTGTCACTGGAGAAAAGGTTTCAAAATAGTCAACCCCATATGACTGAGTAAATCCCTTAGCCACAAGCCTCGCCTTATATTTATTAATTGTGCGACCTGGGTTATACTTAATAGTATACACTATACACCCATTTACACCCAACTATTGTTTTTCCCTCAGGAAGAGAAGAAAGATCCCATGTATGATTCTTCTCTAGAGCATTCATTTCCTCTACCATAGCTTCTCTCCACTTAGGATGTAGGAGGGCTTCAGACACATGTTTAGGAACACATTCACTAACAGCATTAGAGACAAATGCACGAATGACAGGACAATCCATGAGATGAGACAAAATTTTGTATGGGATGTTGAATAACACAAGATCTTGCACCTTTCCTCAAAACAATGGGAAGGTCCAAATCAGAAGCCAAGGTACTTGGATGAGTAACCTCTAATTGAGATGGAGAAGGCGAAGTGCCTGGATGAGTAACCTCTAACTGAGATGGAGAAGGCGAAGTGCCTGGATGAGGAACCTCTAACTGAGATGGAGGTGGAGGATTAAAGGAGGATGGAGGATATAGATCAGGAACATCAGATGATGATGATGGTATGGATGAGACCATTGTTCTGTATCTTGCCTTCTTCCTGGAGTATACTTGCAATGGCTCCTTAAACCTGCCTATTTTCTCCTTTAATTCAATATGTTGCAACTTTCGACCTGCCTCTGTTGTTGGTTCTAGATTTACTGGAGTGGGAACTAAATTAAAAAGAGGTAGATAAATCCTCTTCACATTTCTCTTCCCTTTTCTTATGTATCAACTCCTCACTTGTAGACAAGTAGAACATAATCTCTTCATGATAGTTTACAATTATTGTAACAAACAATCGACCCTTTTTTCCTGGAGCATAGCACTTGTAGCCCATTTGGTTGCTAGAATACCCCACAAAGATGCACCTAACTGCTTTTAGATCTAATTTATCCCGCTAGTGTTTAGGAATATGTACAATACATGTACACTCGAACACTTCGGGTGGAATTTGAGATAGTGTCATAATAGGACATAACCTGTTTATTGGATTGTTTCCTCCCAAGATTCGTGAAGACATCCAGTTTATCAGATATGCCACAGTTAAGACACCATCTGACCATAAACATTTTGGATCATTCATTTCAAACAAAAGTGCACGTGTAACTTCCAGAAGGTGCTTGTTTTTACGCTCAACTACCCCATTCTGCTCGAGAGTATATGCGCATTACGTTTGCAACTCAATTCCATTTTCAATCAAGTAAGTCAAATTCCACTTTTGGTGGAATTTGAATTAGTGTCATACCAGGACATAAGTTCTTTATTGGATTGTTTCCTCCTAAGATTCGTGAAGACATCCAGTTTATCAGACACACCACAGTTAAGACACCATCTGACCATAAACATTTTGGAACATTCATTTCAAACAAGAGTGCACGTGTAACTTCCAGAAGGTGCCTGTTTTTACGCTCAGCTATCCCATTCTGCTCGGGAGTATATGCACACGACGTTTGCAACTCAATTCCATTTTTAGTCACGTATGTCTAAAAATCTTGTGAGGCATATTCTCCACCATTATCAGATTTTAGGCTTTGATTTTTTTATCAAATTGAACTTCCACCATTTTATGATAGCATTTGAAAATATTGAAAACCTCATTTTTGGATTTCATTAAATGCACATATGTAACCCGAGTTGCTTCATTAATGAATGTAACAAAGTAACGATGACTGTAAGTAGAAACCACAGGAGCATACCACACATCAGAATGAACTACATCAAATGGACTAGTACTTCTTTTAGTAATGTTCTCAGGGTACATAGCTTCCCTAGTCTTAGCAAACTAACATGCATCATCTGAAAACACTATTATTGTTACTATGAATATTTGTAACGACCTAAGAATCTGGAGCTCTTCAGATTCTTAAGTTGTTAACATGATTATAATACAATAACATTCATAAAGTAAATTCCAAGACTAAGTCCAAGCGAAGATGAAGATTTAAAATCTCAATATTAATATCTTAACAAGTCTTTACAGGTTCAGCTAGAAAAGATAATAAATCTAAGAAAGTATGCCAAAATAGGGCTGGCCCATCAATAATCTAGGAAGTGCTTCGATCTCTCAATCAACGATACATGCCAAAATTTATAGGCTGATCTCCGTCATTCCTAGATCCTGCTACGAATGCGTTACCTATAGTGGAGCAAACCACTAGTTAGTGACACTAGTGAGTAGAATTTATAAATTAAAAGAACAATAGAAATTAGCACAATAACAAAGATAAAACATTACAATTGTTCTATTACCTCATTCCTAGTTATGCACCCTCATTAATGTATTATTAGAATCAGATACATCACAAAAAGCCTCGAGATTCATATGTTTCTTTGAAAAGAAAAATTCATAGATTTACCCCGATAAGTAAGTTCATAATCTTGTTCAACAACATGGCTTAATGTACACCATATTATTATTTGTACTTCTATAAAGGATTTATGTTCTTGTCATGACAATATTGCCACCATTCTTAATTCGTATTCGTGTCGTGACAAGACTGTCACCCATCTTAATTCATAGAAGTTATCATGTTCCCACAAGGAGGATTCATATTCTTGTCGTGACAAAACTATCACCCATCTTAATTCATAGTTATTTGCATAAAGAAATTCATATTCTTGGCGTGATCAGACTGTCACCCATCTTAATTCATAGTAGGTGTTTGAACAAAGGAATTCATATTCATGTCATGATCAGACTGTCACCCATCTTAATTCATAGAAGTTCTTATGTTCCCACAAGGGGGATTCATATTCTTCTTATGACAAAATTGTCACCTTTCATCTTTCAAAGATCGATCCAATCCCAGCATAAAAACAAATACTCTATAACATTCATAATTCTGATTTCAATTTTAGTTCATACGTTCTATGGTAAGTACCATCACTTTTTCTATTAACCAATCCCACATACGTCATATTGAAATCTTGCCCCACTCTGAATCATTATTGTTAATTGCATATGTGGCATTGTCCATATGCCCTTTGAGGTCCAAGATACTCATAGATAAGACACATCGTTCAACTTATAACCTGTAATATTTAACTTAGATCATACTCAAATGTTCTGTGCAAGTCTTCATTTTCAGTCCTAATTCTAATTCTAATTCATATATGACATCAAAAATCTAAGTTACAGAATGCATAATAACTGTTATTTCAACAGTTGCCCATTTATTAAGTTACTCATGGATAAAACACAATGATCAACTTATAATCTGTAATTTTTAACTTAGTCTATACTCAAATGTTCTGTACAAGTCTTCATTTTCAGTCATAATTCTAATTCATATATGGCATCAAAATTCTAAGTTACAGAATTCAGAATTAATACATTATCATAAGATGAACGGTAAAAGAATGCTTGATCAGCAGCAGTTATTTCAACAGTTGCTTATTTAGTTTTATGAACCTTAGGAAATAATAAATAGAAAGGAGTCTTCTTAACCATAATAATAATGTTAGGGACTGTTTTATAATATACAGAAGGATTCTAATAATATGATAAGGACATATTCATCATGAAAAGATGTTTTAGAATCCCAGAAAACTATTGAAAACTTCATCCAATATTATATCTAGCAAAACAGGGTTCAAATAGAACTCTAGTCAGAAAGAAAAGCCACATGACTGGGCTGTATTTGGAACACTTGGATGAGGGACCTATTGGTTCAATCCTCATGGGACCACCACCAAAGTGGTCGCCCATCAGTCCCATCCAGATGTGGGGGACTGATCTTAGATCAAGTGGGCCACATGGGCCTACAATTCACAATCAGTCAAGCTACATTTTGTCGACCTGAACTGATATATATTTCAGTTCTGAATTAATGTACACATTACTCCATCATATTGCATGATGAAAACAGTCCTTAAGAAGCACATTCATCATAGGATTCGATTAACCAATCGTTTATACAAAAGAGGATAAGTTTTAAGTCTTTATTTCCCTTCACAGACATGTCTATAGTCTTGTATTTTCCATCAATACAGATCTTGATGTTAATATAATGAACCCCTATTGGTCCAATTCAAAGAAATGATATCCCTGATGTCAAGCTGGACTTGTATCTTGTTGCAAGGATATCAACAAAAACTGATATATATATATATATATTTAAATTGATACCAACAGTAGAATATAAAGAACAAAATATTCTAATGAGCATAAGAGAAGTCCTACTCACGTTGTGTAAGTAATGAGTGACCTCAATTCAGTCATCCACTAGGCCAAGGCTCCTTGTAGAAATTCTTTGCTTCAATTTTCAAATATCAAAATATTAGACTACTATTCCTCTTCCATGAAAAGTGACCAAAGAATAGAAGAAGTCTCTATTTATAGAGCATTGGACGTCCATTGGAGGAGTCCTAATTGGACTTTTCTACTTTGAAGAGTCTCCTAGAAAATCTAAAGTTACATGGGAAGTCACAAGGTTGCCTGGGAAACCACAAAGTCACACTACTAGTGTGCAATGAAGAGCCATTTTGGAAAACTGAACAGTCACTAAAAAAAATGGGTCTTGGGTCTAGTTTTCAACCACCTAAAGAGGTCTGAAAGTCTTGGCCCAACAGCCCAATCTATTCATAAATTGGGCTGGCTGGATGTGGGCCTTTCTAAGCCCAGTTTGCCCACTAAAATTCAGGGTTATTACAATATTCATAAAAGATGAACTTCTAAGGCATTGTAAGGGTGCATGGCCAAGGCGACCGTGCCACAGTACTTTATTCTCATCAACTATTTCTATCTGTAGCACTTTAGGCTTTGTGACCAGAGGCAGACCCAGGAATTCTTTCTTAGTGGGGCCATTATCTGGAAAAAGAAATTTGGGAGGGTCACATCTACAAAATTTGGTGGGGCCATATGTTAAAAATTATTAAAAAAATTAAAATTTTAAAAGGGTTTTTTGAAATTTTGGGGTGGCCATGGCCCTTGCTAGCCCTCCTCTAGTTACACCTAGGGCTCTGTCTTCTTCAGATCTAGAATACATAGACCATTGCACTCATTACCATCACCAATCCTCTGTCCCATTCTCTAATCCTGAAAAATACAATAAGATGGATAGAAAGTGACACAACAATTGGGAGTTTTAGTTAGAGCACTGACAGACATAAGATTAAATGAGAAACGAGGAATATGAAAAATAGATGATAAAGAGAGGTCAGGTGATAGTTTGATCATTCCTTTTCCAGCTACAGGGGCATATGAACCGTAAGCAATTCTCACCCTCTCTTGAGTATTAGCATTGTACGATACAAACTCTAAACATCTACCTATTAGATGATCTACAGCCCTCGAATCAATGACCCATGAGGATGAAGAGGTAGAAAAAGCATATGCTGTAGGATTATTTGAAGAATTCATACCAACAGAGGAATCTTGAGTAACACCTTTGAATGCATCTAATCTCTGTCGAAGAACTAAAAGTTCATCCTTCCAATGTCGGTTGTATATTTCTTGCTCTTTATTATCATTGGAATGCTCCACTTCAACTGGTGCAGCAGGCACATTGCAAGGCATACCATTCAAATCCCAACAAGCCTCTTGAGTGTGCTGATATCTCCCACAATGAGTGCAATAAAGTTTGTCACAATAAATACCATGACCACAATGGTAGGATTCCAGTTATCACTTTTGGATTCCATCACAATTGAATTTAGAAAAAAAAATTGAATTTAACAAACAAAATTATCACCTAGTGATCACACATAAAAAGAAACTACTGAGGACCACAAACTTCCATGAACAAAGCACACCCGAACATTAGTGGCGCACATACTGGCATCGAGGCATAGTTAATCACCAAAACACTTCAGTAACTGCACCATAAATTACTACAAACACACCACAGATCACTAAATATGCCCCAGACCATCACAAATCATCCCACTGATTACCACAAATACGCCAGAGATCACCAAATATTCCTCTAGTCATCACAAGCTAATCACAGAGGACTGTCGAGCATGTTACTCCACTGTCGACCCACAAGAGCTCACATGATACACCTCACAGGTAATGTCAACTCACCACAGAAACTTCATACAAGTCACAAGGATCATTAACAGACCATACCAGTTGTACTACGGACAAAAAAAACACGCCTCATACAAAAAAGCCCCCAGCCGAACCTACACAGTGGGTCGGCTAGGGCTTGGCTCCTCCAATCTCGTTTCCTCTTCTAGATTTGGTCCCTTGGAGCCCTGTATACACGAGTCTTCAATTGCCCAGTAGGCTCTGATACTAAGTTGGACACCTTGATCTTCCTAGATGAGATATGAGGGAGTAATGACAGCAGAGTCGATTAACCTGGATGGTTAGTCGACTCTTGCCATATTTCATTATTTCTGGTAATTACAAAAAGTCCCCCAAGTTTCTAGTATTTACACAAAGGCACTTAGTTTGCTACTTATTACAAATAAGTCCTACTCCTTGACTTGCAAAACATACCACTTGAATTTTAGGTTTTTATGACCAATTTTACATACAATTTAGGGAAATTACATACATGGCTTAATTCAGGGTTTCTAATAATTGGATAATCTGAGTTAAACAATATCATGTAACAAATAGAAATATTAGTTACTTACCTTCTAGTTGAAATCGATGAGGATCAATGCATTAGATCGAAGCCCTACGTTAATATCCCCTTCCTCTTGTGTATTCTCCACGCTTTAGGAGATTTAGGGCTTCTAATTGTGAAACCCTAATCCTAGTTGAGCATAAGATCATGCCTTGAAGAAGATATCACTTGGAGAAATAAACCCCAGAAAGATAGTTTAGAAAGAGAATGAGGGGCCATGAGAGGAGAGAGAAAGGAGTGGAGAGAGGGAGTGTTTTGCACACTATGAAAAGCATAAAGGGTCGTAGGACCCTTTTTTATCACCTTCAGTGTGGGTACCCTCCATTTGAGTTGTTTCCTACTAGTCGGTTTCAATTCCCATATGCTTGTTTGGTAACTTCACTCGTAAAATAAAGTAAGGTGAAAGATCAAATTAAGAGATAAGAAAAAAATATAGGGGTCAAATAAAAAAATGATGGCTTTTCATCATTTAGTGAAATGAGAATGTTGTTCTTTTTTTACTTTTTTTAAAAAAAAGATGCCTTTTGTGATTTAGTGGCATAGGAGAGCCCTTTTTTATTCTTTTGTTAAAAAGTAGCAGTGTTTTTTGAAATATGGTACCTTTTTATTTGACTCTTTTTCTTTTCTTTTTTTTTTTATCTCTTGAAATGAGTATTCACCCCACTTCACTATTCATCTTACTCATAGTCTTAATTGTACATGTTTCTCAAGGGAACAAGTCACATAGTTTGTTGTTGTTATTTACAAAATTGTCTAATGTATTTCTTCCTTGAATTTGAAGTTATTCTTTAACTAAGGTTTATTGGCTAACCAAATGGTCCCACATGCTTTATTAAAGTTTGGTAATTAATTATTTCCTATCAAATGAGCCCCATATTGACATATTTTCAAAATTACGATGAATCCCTTGTTGTTTCAAAATTACAAATAAATACCTATAATTCCTAAATCTTGTCCTAATCAATTTTATACCCTAATGCTGCCCTAATTGTTCGATGTGGGTCGATTTCCCCCCGATTTGACTTCATTATTTAATTCACAAACTAACTTTGTAAGAATTAAATGTTATTAAATTGGGTTGGAATCTTACAACTACCTTATCAAATACAGGAGGATTTAGGATCCAGCTATCTTTTTGAAAAAATAAAAGAAAAATCCATTGGATATTCTTAGATGTAGTAAATAATAACATTATGGTCAAATTGAAACTTTGTTTACCATCTATTTCATGGCTTTAAATGAAGAAAGGTGACGACATCCTATGGACCATCATTTTTCTTTTATAGATTGCTAGATCCTAAAGCCCTCTTATCGGCTATTGTGTCTGTAAACTTTCATTCAATTGGTAATTGCTTTTAGTTTCCTATGTGTGACAATGATGGTTGAAGTATTGTATTATTTAAACTACAACTTTTTTTCTGAATGGTATAAACTACACCTGTATTTGTGCTCTCCGTTATTAGCAAAACTCTTATTTTCCTTTTACCACCATGATTGAATTGCAGGCATATGTCCTACAAAAGGAGGGTAGCCTCCTCGAACTTGTTGACCCCGCTCTTGGAATAGACTACTGTGAGGAAGAGGCATTAAGAATGCTGAACTTAGCTCTTCTATGCACCAATCCCTCTCCTGCTCTCAGACCTGCAATGTCTGCTGCAATTAGCATGCTCGAAGGGAAAATCGAAGTAAGAGTGCCGCTTGTAAAGCGCGCTTCAGTTAGGGACAATCGCAGGTTCAAAGCCTTCGGGAACTACTCTCAGGAGAGCCAAACACACAGCGTGTCATCTGACAGGCCACCAACTTTCTCTTCTGTTTCTCTTCAGAGTGGAGAGGAAGAAAATGGCAGCCATCCCTCAACTAGCCAGCCCCTCGTTCCTGCTCCATTGAAACATCATGTAAGAAGATCAGTTTCACTTTCATAAACATATTCTTTTTAAGTTCAGTTTAGTTTCTCTGTGTGGAAAGCTAATGTGCTCACACCACAGATTTAAGTCTGATCCATGCACCATGACTTCATGGTTCTGGCCCACGTATGATGGAGACTGTTTCATGTACTATTTTGATGATACTTCCTCATTAATTTTTTATATGCCTATGTAAATATTTGTTAATCTGATTCTCCAGTTTTACTTTTTTTTTTTTTCCATTCACACAAATGTATAGAAGCATTAGCCATTATGAATGCTAAGACAGTGGCCAAACAGCATTTTCCTGCGTGATGATTGTCCATTGCCAATTTTCTGTGAAAAGGTTTGTTACGTTTATCTTCTTTTAGTTTCTGTTAGGCAACGTTTGTGTATTGCCTAGGATAGGTGCTGCAAAAAATGCTCTAATTCTCAATGCGTGTAAATTTTCTACAGTTTGGTGCAATGTTTTTTCACATGACATGAAAAAATGAAAATTTTAACTAATTTTTCTTAATCTCACAAAACCCTTTTCCAGAGGGTGTCGCAACTGCTCTTCCAGACCTATGCAAAAAGAGTCAAGATCACAGGATCATATTAACAAGCCATTATTTTTTCGCCTTTGATTAAATGAGAATTTTATAGGAACTTGTTCTGTGGCGGGTATGAAGCAGGTGCACTATGTCTCTCAAGTGGGTAAATTTCTCATTAAGACGTGCATCAAGACAAGGAACTTGGACGAGTTTGCCTGAGTCTGTCATTCAGTCAGACTCACTAGTTGTGATTTCTAATCCAGTTCACTATCCGAATCCTAACCCATACTGGTTTAGGTCTGGTTGACATTGATGATTGATTAATAAATGGGTTGTGCTTGTGTTAAGAATTGACCAGCCTGCTCAACCTGAACAGGCCTGTTAATTAAAGAATCGGTTAACTAAGATTTAAGGTTGACCATTTTACTACTGAGTTTATCGCAGGTTGACATTTTCAGCCCAGTTAATAAATGAGCTGTGTGGGGATTGAACCTCTTGTATGCTCACCTCCTGTACTCAACCTGAAGTGACCCGACTACTTAGGCCAGCCTAATTACTTAGGCTTGATACCGTGAGTAGAATCAACTTGATCAATCGGATCAAGTTCAGTTCTTAAACTAACCAATAAACAGTGAGCTTGGCTTAGTTGTTTATTTGTGTGGAGTAAAAAAAAAGAACGGGTCAAATCATAAATAAAGAAAACCAAGAAGCATGGTTTTTCACAACCTTACCACATTTGATTGTAATAAAAGAAAAAAAGGGAAAAAGAAGAAGAAGAAGAAGAAAAAGAAGAAGAAGAAAAAAGGAGTAAAGGGGCTAGTACTATCACACCTGAATTTTACCAACTCTTCCACTATTTTTATTTAATTAGAAATGAAATAAAAATTGTCACATCACTAAAAAAGTTACATCATAGTCTATATTTATTCCTCCCATAGTACTTCCCTAAATAAACAGTCGGGGATGGGAAGGGGAGGGGGAGGGGGAGGGGGAGGGGTTTTGCACCTGTTTGCTTAGGGCATCCATGGATGAAGCTGGCCTTTCCTTTTCAAAATAAACTCTAGGACACAATGTGGATGGTCGATACTATTCTTGGGTGGATGGTGCATCTTAAACATTTCCATGCAAATGACTGAATTCGACTCTTGGGCTCATTTAGATTTTCTTTAATAGGTTGAGAGGGGCATCTTACATCTAAATTGGTCAAAATAAATCTCCATTTAAAAATATGTCTCACCATCAGTTTAATAACCACCTAGGAAACTTGAACCGCCAATCGAATGCCCTCCACTTCAGTGGGCTGTCCCTAGTTGATAACAACACAAGAATGAGCATATAATAATTTGACTAATTCAAAATTTGCCTACGTATTGATTACCCGAAACAATCAAAATGAAAGCCCTTTCCTTCGCTAGCTATTATCAAATTTTACTCCAATAGTAATTGTTCTCACCATAAAGTCGAGCATACATTACTAATGATACGCTTAATCTTATGGTAGATATTTAGGAAAAGTTCATTGAAGGGGAGGACATCTGTTTCAATAATGCTAGCCACACTCCTCGTGTCACAACCTAACTCACAGCCCTCATTTGTATTGTTTTGGGCCCCACTCATTTTTAACATTGTAGAGATAAGGGTTGTGACTTGGGCTGTAAGATGGAAAGTGTGGCTAGTACGATTTCATTTGTTTTGAGTGGCTCGTCCCCCTCCCTATACATTGCCTATTTGTTAGAGGATTGAGGATATGATCTTTATGGGATATAATCTATATAGAGGGTTCATGTTGTTTTGGGGTTGGTTGGGGGGGGGGGGCGGCGGCGCCAACATGAGCCAATCCAAGCCCAGCTTACTTTGGGTTGGGCTTGGATATATAGTTAGGGCCCATTTAATAATTGGGTCAAACTTGAATTAAGCGATAGAAAGCCCCAAGCTAGGTCCATGGTAAGGAATGCATATAATTTAATTCAATTAGTCTGAACAATTGCTTGAATGCCCACAAAATTGATAATAAGCCCAAGTTGGCCCAACCCGATTGATTAAATGGATAGGCTTGGGTCCTCGGGTCCATTCTTTATGGCTTGTGTCGCGCTTGGGTCAAGCCAGGGCCAATATTTCTAAAGTTAAGCTAGACCTCTTGGATCTGCCTTAGCTTGGTCCGACCCCGGCTCTAGCCCATGAACAACCCCTAAGCCCATTTATATATATTTATTTATATAATATATAGGGAAATAATTCTATGAGAACTAGTTCTCACCATTATTTTGTGAGAACTTTAGGTGGAGCTCATCAATCATCCAATCCAAACCTTGCAATACACAAGGATCCCCTGATAGTCCCTCGCCCCAAGTTTCGATTAGATTCAAATTTATTGAACCATTAGATTGACTGTGCATCTATCCAAATGGACTGAATTTGTTAGCCACGGGTCAAGGGTTAGGGACATATGATTGGGGCCAAACTTGATATGTGGGGTGGTTTCACATAGATCTTTCCATCCCTTAGTTCTATCTCCAAATGGGACCAACAAGTAGGCCCCATAAAAAGTTATCATGGTAGGTGCGTGAGAATAGTTCTTACATTATCAAAGCTCTTATATATATTTAATATAAGGAAAGACTAGTATGCATACATCCCTCACTTTGTGATGAGGGACAATTCCTTTTTTAGACCTAATAAGGTCAAACAGGTGTCATGATATGTGATGGTTTTTTCTTTTTGCACATCAATAAAAGCCAATTAACTTGATATACATGTGTATAATGTCTAAGGAACCATATGTGATAGACAAGAGCCATCTCCTGCGAGAACATCTGTTTTTTTTTTTCCCCCTCACATTATGAGCTATTTATGTAAGAAATCGTATGGCCCGAATGCCACGGGTCCCACACCAGATCAAGTAGGGAAGATGCAAATAGAGATTACAATCCCACTTTAATGTAAGACTTGATTTGGGCCTCACAATAAAACTCCCAATAGGATCAGTGGATGTGGGCTTTTAGTGAAAGATGTCTCTAGTAAGTATGACTCTTTGGGACTTGCCTATATAAGGATAAGGGAGCCCTAGGGTTAGTGATATTCTCCATTCCCGTAGGAAAAATAAGAGGCGAAGAGATCCACGGAGCTTCCCATCATCGGAACACACATAGATCTCTGGCCAAGTGACGGATTCTCCTCATTCGGATCCATCAATTTACAGTATTAAGATGTTTAGTAAGATACTATGATCCATGGTGACGTGATGCGGACAAGAATTCAAGGGCCTTGGCAACTTCTGTCGTAAGATGTTGGTTTTTGAACGAATGACTCACACTAAAAAGGGATTAGAAAATGACTCATAAAAATAGCATTTTTAATTATTTAGAACCAAAGCCCTTCTTGTGTTTAGAACCCCTAATATAGAGTTAAATCAATTCGGATATTAACACATCTAGATGTCTGATCTAAACAAATGAAAAACTCCAGTGTGATCTAATATAATAGATTAGATTTCTAATCCAATCCCTTAATTTTTTACGTGTCTTATTAGAACTTATTAATAACTATTAAAGATTCCTAAGAGAGAAAATCTCTCAATCTACACTAATTGATTGATGATTTGGAGCACCACACCTGACATTCATGTAAATGGCTACATCATGATTTTATTTTAGTTTTTGCTTAATTACCAATATAATATTTCACTTTTCTATTAAGATATGAATATTGATTCAGGACAATATTCTTGTGCGTAATTTGGAGTGATTAGAAACCTCACTAGTATTAAAATTATGTAAACTGATCTAACGTGATGTTTTAAATAAAACTGAACGCTAGTCTACTTGAGAATGAGGGGATTAGGGGGTTGCTTTTTGTCTCATTAATTTTTTAGTATTTGTGGACTGGGAATTCTCCAAAACGCCTCCACTTAAAAATGTCCCCTTTTTTCATCGATTTCTCTTTTTTTTTTTAAGAATTTTATCTGAAAAATCTTCTTATATTCACAATAAACCAAAAATGACCTAAAAGATATATATCAAGTAGTCTCAAGGGCCCCTTTTTGTTCAACTTCTTTTTTTTTTGTCCAGCAACGATATTTCCGCTCACCTATATACATGAGCGGGGATATTCTTGCCTATTTTTTTGTTCTTCTTCACGGTTAAGAGAGGATATTGCCACCTAGGTTAGATTCAGGAGAAATAATAATCAACATTGTTTTTGGATGGTGACCATGATAGAGGTTGGATGGTGATAATGGGTGAATTTGAAGATGATGGCAAAAGAAAAATGTTAGAGATTCTTCATCACAGGGATGTTGGTTTAAATGTTGTGAACTAAATTGGTAGGAAAAGGTGATATAGAGGGAATGAGATGAGATATGATGGGGTAGAACCATGAATGAAAATTGCGATATCGGTGGCAGTATTGGTCGGTCCCAAAACTCGATACGGTATCGATATCGGTTGCGGTTCGTAGTCCGTCAATGTTATCTCAGTGTAAACTTTTTTTTGCTCCAAAAAAATTTGAAAAAATATCCAAGAAATTGAGAATATTAGAAAAGGCTAGAAAACATTGTTTTTTTTTTCATTAGTAATAAGTATAAATCAAATTATCGGTCCCATACGTCATGACATCCTGAATTGCTGTCTTATCTGAAATTGTAATTTTTGTTTGTAAAAATTATAATTACGACTTTTAAACTATCTATTAATATGAAATTTTAGAAAATACAATTTATTTGTAATTTGTATATAGTGCTGGTAATTGGTATCTTGTATAGTATATACCAAGATCCTTCACATCTTGAAGATCTATGTATTCTACTACTAGATCAATTAACTTTGATTCATTAAATCATGTGTTTTTATACTAATAAAATAAAAATAACAATTATTACTCTTAAAATTAAAAAAATATAAATCTCAACAAAAGTGAAAATTAGTCAAAACTTAAAAGTTAAAAGCCTCTATTTTTAAAATACCAAATAATAGATCCATACGAGAAAAAGAGTGGGATGGAATTATCATATTCGTGGCTCTTTTTTAGCTTTTACCAAACAAATATTCACAAAAAAATATATATGCAAGAAGTAGAATACACCTACCTTTGTAGAGTTATTTTGGTGATTTCTTAGACCAAATTCACCAAAATAAAGATTTTTTAATTTATTTGCAAGTAAAAGGAAGAGTTACTGCAATTGAAGCGTTTTTGGAAAGTAAAAGATAAGTGAAAAGATGAGAAAAAGGGAAAAAAATTAGGATTACACGTTTTTTATTTTATTTTATTTATACTATTGATGTTTTAAAAATATCGGCTAATATATCATTTCAATTTATATTTTGAAATGTTGGCCGATATATCGTGATATTTTGACTGTGTGATACCGACACCAATTCTTTGGGATTTATCGGTATGGCACTATACATATCAGCCGATACGTACCGGTATCGGCCAATATTTTGATTTATGGGTAAAACACTGGAGCGATGCCCTCAGGTCGTTTGATGAAATGACTGAGAGGAATGTTTGTTTGTAGAACACTTGGGTGACACGTATGAAAATGTGACAGCTTGGGCAATGCCCATAGGGTGCTTGATGAAATGACTGAAAGGGACACCTATTTGTAAAACATTTGGGTGATATGTTTGGAAAATGTGACAACTTGGCTGATGGCCACAGGGCATTTGATGAAATGACTGATAGAGACACCTGTTTGTGGAATACTTTGATTGCTGGCTATATAAAGAAACATGACCTTGAGGTGGGTTGCAAAGAGTAAGAATGAGAAGAGAAAAAATGAAAATGAAAGAAAAAGGGGTTAAAAGTTGGGTTCAAGAAATAAATAAAGAGAATGCGAGTTCAATGAGATGGGAGTAAAGTTTCATTCATTTGGCTCAAAGAAGATGAATATGTTCATATGGGTTTGTTTAGGTTGTGGAAGAAAAAGGGATGTGGGAGATTATAGACTTAAATGGGTATATGTGATATTAGGGTGTTTTGTTAATAGGCTCCCACTTGCACCCAATTCCAAGACCATGAGGTCACTATATCATAAATGAGAATGTTGTGTAGGTAGGAGGTTGGTTGGTAGAGATGGAAGAAGTTGGAGGAAGAAAAGGATGAGGAGAAAGGAGAATGAGGTAGAAGAAGGAAAAACGAGTGTGGATATCCCTGCTTATATATGCTAGCGAGCGGGGATATCGCCGCTCCCAAAACAACAAAAAATAAATAAATAAACAAATAAACAAAACAGGGCCTTAGGGGACCATTGTGTTGGATATATATATTTTAGGTCCTTTTTTTGTTTACAAGTAATCTAAGGGAATTTTTTTGATAAAATTCTCTCTTTTTTTCTTTTCTTGTTGTGAGGCCCACATTGAGTCAATTTAGTATTTTCACATACACTACCCCCAAAATAAATAGTCAAAAGCCCAAATTGACACTCCCCCAACTTTTTCTTACCATTTGATTGAAATCATAATAAATGATGCCTTTAAACTATTAAATTTTAAAGTCATAGATAAAAATATTTGAATGATCTTATAGAGTCAAGATTTTGCATATGGAACAGTTTTCTTTTCATCCAATGGACTTTCATAATCATCATGTATCCAAGTGGGTCCAACTAAGAAAGGCATTGTCTACAAAATACCCAGGTAGTATCTAGCACTCCCCTTTCTCATAAATCTTCTTATACATTGCCCCAAAGCCCTTCATCCATGGCCAAGTTTAATGATTTCAGATTAAAGAAAACTTTTAACCCTTCATCCAATGGTCAATTTCATTATGATGAGTGCCAAACATTGGGATTAGTGATTAACAAGAGGGCCTCTATTTTTGCATGGTTTGGATGGATTGCTAGGTGGGCCCACCAATAATTCTCAATGAAGCATGATGAGAACTAATTTTCACTTGAATATATATATATATATATTCTTGTTTTAAAAAGCTATATTTATCAATCTGAGAGTTGCACCTAGAGAACAACTATCATGGGTATGATGCCCACTCATTTTTCTCCAGATCTTTTGGATTTATCCATGTCATTTTCTTGTTGGGGAAATTTTCAAATAAGGCCTTTAATTTTTTTTCTTATTTCTAAAAAAAGACATAAGTTTTAAAACTTTTCAAATCAGTTCCTAAATTTTACAAAAGAACTTCAATCAATTAAGGACATCCATCCATTTAAAGCTGTTTTTCTTAAAACTTATCTCTCAATTTATTTAAAATACTTAAATTACCCTTCATTGAATTAAAATTCTTATGTAATTCCTATGTTTCTTCATGGCATCATTATGATGATTAAGGACATTTAGCATCCCCACGGGGACTGGCTACATGTAGTGCTACTGAAAATATGTCATGGCTTTAAATGAAGAGTAATTTTGGTATTTTAATAAAATTGAAGGAAAAAGTCATTAGAAAGTACCTTTAAATTTAAGAATGTCCTTAATTAAAATTTTAATGAAATATTAAGAACTAATATGGAGCTATGATATAGAATCTTATCTATATAAATAGATCTGTATGATATAGATTTGTTTGAAATGGGGTTGTTTGAAATAGATGTTTTAAAATTAGACTGTTTGGTAAGACCAAAAACTGTCTGAAATGGATGTTTCAAAATTCAGTGGTTCAGAAAGGTCCACAGTGAATCAAAGCTTGACGGTCAGACCCATAGGTATTTTTAATATTCTAAAGAGGGTCAATAGTTTGGATCATGATTGGGGAACCTCATAATTTCAGAAATGCAAATCTACAGTGCTGCCTTTTTTTTTTAAATATCGAGATTCAAAAATGATCAATGGCTCAAATTTGAACATAGAGCCGTGTATGAGCCTGTGAAGAGTTTCAATGGTTGAGATGATCATTTAGGATTCCACAAGTTTAAAAACCTTGGAAAAGAGAACTAATGGAAAGTGTTGTGGAATTCATTTTTTTACTTAAGCATATCCAATTACTCTTAAGTTTTAAAAATTTTCTCGAAATTTACACCTAATCGCTAGCTGAATTTTGAACACATAGTCACTTTTCACTATTCCAAAGAAGAGTAGTGGTTTTGGATCATGATTATGGGGCACAAAATGGTCAAAAAATGTAGACATATGGGTCTGTGGTCTTTTGCATATGTATCTCAAGATGAAAGAAAGATCAATGGCCTAAATTTGGACATGTG
Source organism: Sextonia rubra (assembly GCA_037013555.1). NCBI lineage: Eukaryota > Viridiplantae > Streptophyta > Magnoliopsida > Laurales > Lauraceae > Sextonia > Sextonia rubra. Next base: position 19,795,376 of record JASUAD010000011.1, read on the forward strand.
GCCGTGTTTCATCCTCTTAAAATTTCTAACAGCTTGGATCATCTGTCGGTTCTCAAAATCTTAATAAAAAAGAAAGAAAAGCGCATGCCACAAAGTTACTGTCCTAACTCAAGCCTCTTGACAACTGCTATTTGAACACAGAAAATATCTCTCCTCACACATCATTTTATTATATTTTTTAATCTAATTTTGCCCTTGTATAAAATTACAAAATTACCCACTTCCCTCCAAAATGCAAAGAATTTATTCTCTTCACACACAATTTCTTCTCTTCACATTTAAAACCTCTCATCATCTATTTTTCCTCCATCTTCTTCCTACACATTCAAAGCCTCTCATCATCTTTTCTTTTTCCATTTTCTTCCTACACCTTTTCTCTCTATCTTCTTCTCCTACTGCTCACTTACAACTTATTATTCCTCCAACTTATTTGGGTAAGGATATTACTAATAAAAAGGTGCAATGGAGGAGAAAATGAATAAGGATTTGGTGGTTTACACTCCCCAGACGAATGGCAAGATTAGTGTACTATGATTTTGGTTAATTTTTACATTTTTTTAAAGTTTCGTATTAAGTGAAAATGTTTTCGTCCGCCTAATGTTCAGACTTCCAGGTCCGAATGTTAATAGATATGTTCGGCCATGAGTGGCCGAACATAGCCTATTTGTTTGGCCACTCATTGCAGCCGAACAGAATGTGAACTTTTTTTTTTTTTTTGTGAATCATTTGCTCCACAAGCTCTTACAGAAGAAAGCGATGTAGGTTCTAAAATGAATTAGAGATTATATGAATGAGTTTATTACTCATGAGATAAGGACAATTCATCATAGTTTTTACCAAAACACTTCGTACACATTATTTTAAAAGTTTATTTACTAAATTTTTTTATAAGTTTTGCATTTGTAGATCTTCCATAATTGTCAGGCAATGATCGATTGGGCTCATACTGTTGGAAGGAGAAATGACTTTGTCATTGTTATTAAAGTTTCTAATCTGGCTGAGGTTCGAGTAAAACCTAGAGTATTACTTGCATGTGAGAGAAGTGGACACTATACTGCAAAGAAGATCACAGATAATGAGCCATCTAAGAAGAAGATCAAGCAAACAGGCACAAAAAAATGTGGATGCCCATTTTCATTGAAGGGTAAAAAATTAGAAACAAATGATGATTAGATGTTAGAAGTGCTTTGTGGTGTGCACAACCATTCTGCGGCACAATATCTAGATGGTCATTCATATGCAGGTAGATTATCAGAAGAGGAAACGAAGTTATTCGTTGATATGTCTACGAGCATGGTCAAACCAAAAGAGATTCTGATTGCCTTAAAGCGAAGAAGTAAACTTAATGTAACAACAATGAAAGCGATTTACAATGCACGGTATAGGCATAAAGTCATTGAACGAGGCGGGAGAAGTCAAATACAGCTTTTGTTAGGAAAGTTGGCATAGCATAATTACATTGAATGACATAGAAATTGTGAGAATTCCGACATTGTGAAGGATCTTTTTTGGACGCACCCAACCAGTATTGACTTGTTGCATGCATTCCCATACATATTGATAATGGATTGCACTTATAAGACCAATCGGTATCGCTTGCCTCTATTCAAAGTTGTTGGTAAAATGTCTACAAACATGACGTTCTCTATATGTTTTGCATATATGGAAGCTGAATGTAAAGATAACTATATGTGAGTATTAAGTATCTTGCGCTCTGTAATTGGGGAAGGTATTCTTCTGAATATTATTGTAACAGACAGAGAATTGGCACTGATAAATGCGATTGAAAAAGTCTTTACAACTGCTACATATTTATTATGCAAATGGCACATCAATAAAAATGTGCTTGCTAAATGTAAGAAGTTGTTCGAAACAAAATAAAGTTAGGACAAATTCATTACACATTGGAATATGCTGACAAATTCATCAATGGAAAAAGAGTACATCAAACAGTTAACAAAGCTAAATGAAAACTTCAGTACATATCCAATGGCACTTAAATATGTTAAGGACAACTAGCTTGACCCATACAAAGAAAGATTTGTCTCAGCGTAGAGGGACAATTATATGCATTTTGGCAATACAACGTCGAACATGTATGGTTAATAAGTTTTCTAACATTTTGAATTATAAACGTTCTCTAAGATTCTATTCTTTACAGGGCAGAGAGTTCGCATGCGCAGTTGAAGAGGCACCTCTAATCTAGTCAAGGTAATTTTGAATTAAATTGGGCAAAGATCCATAGTTTGCTTGAATTGCAACACACGAGTATTAAAGCATCATTTGAAAAAAGTAAAACACTTGTCCAACACAACTTTAAGCCGAAAGAATTCAAAGAGCTACGTGGGAACATATCAAAGACTGCATTGGACAAAATATTAATGGAAAGTAAAAGAGAAAATATTGTTGGAATTGATAAAAAAGCCTGTCAGTACGTCATGAGACGTACACATGGGTTACCTTGTGCTCATGAGACTGCAGATTATATGATTGAAGGTCGGCCGATTCCTTTCCAATGCATACATAATGAGTATGTTCGGCCATAAGTGGCCGAACATACTTGCTTTGTTTGGCCACTCATGGCCGAACATTTCTTTCGAATTTGGACTTCCAGGTCTCCAGGTCCGAACATAATGGGGACGGAACTTTATACTAAATTTTAAAAACATATAAAAACTAACAAAAAAATCATAGTTTACTAACCTTGCCATTCGTCTGGGGAGTGTAAACCACCAAATCCTTATTTATTTCCTCCTCCATTGCACCTTTTGATTAGTAATATCCTTATCCAAGTAAGTTGGAAGAATAATAGTTGTCAGTGAGTAGTAGGGAAGAAGATAGAGGGGAAAAGGTATAGGAAGAAGAAGAGATGATGAGAGGCTTTGAATGTGTAGGAAGAAAATAGAGGAAAAAGATGGAGGAAGAAGAGATGATGATGGGGTTTAAATGTGAAGAGAAGAAATTGTATGTGAAGAGAAGAAATTTTCTGTATTTTGGAAGGAATTAGGTAATTTTATAATTTTATATAAAAGTAAAATTAAATTAAAAAATTATAATAAAATGATATATGATGAGAGATATTTTTTGCGTTCAAATAGCATGGCTCTTTAATTTTTCTCTTTTAAGTTAGGGAGCTTCTAAATATAAACAGTTTTTCTCTCTTCTTACACCAGAATTTTCTTTATTTTTTTTTACAGTTTTGCCCATGCATGAAAGGACTAAAATGCCCTTGTCTCTTCTAACATTAGCCCATTATTTCTTTTCATACACACTCTTCCATCATCTTCCCTTCCATCCTTCTTCCCTTTTTTCCTCCAAGAGCATCCTTCCTCTTCTTTCTTCCCTCTTCCCTCTTACCTCTTCCATGCAAGAGAGCATCCCTAAGACCCTCTCCTTCCCTCTTCCACCTTCCTTCAAATAGAGTACAAGTTGGCATTATCTTCCTTTCTCATTACTCTCTGTCATAGCAAACATCAATCAACACTTAAATAGTGTAATGGAGGAGGAGATTAACACTCAAACAGTTGTTTTCAATGAGAATGGCAGTGACAAGGTGAGTTTTTTTGAAATTTATACATTCCTTTTCTGTTTCTTTTTTTTAAATTCTCTGCATACTCGTGCTCTGTTCGGTCTCGGAAATCCGAACACTTTTGATATGTTCGGCCTGCAATGACCGAACATAATAGATATGTTCGGCCTGCAATGACCGAACATAATAGATATGTTCGGCCACAAATGGCCGAACATATTAGGTGTGTTCGGCCATTATTGGCCGAACACATCAAATGTGTTCGGCCATTAATAACCGAACATAATAGATATGTTCGGCAAAATATGGCCGAACAATACCTATTTGTTTGGCCATTCAGGGCTGAACATAGTATATGTGTTAACATTCCATTTTATTTTTATCTGTAGGATGGTCCGTCTACACAGTGCAGCCGAGTGACTGATGAATGTGTAATGGATTATACAAGTGAATTTACCACTCATGAGGTAAGGCGCATAGTTGAATAATTTTGTAATTTAATTGCATCCGTTAATATATAAGAGTAAATGTTTTTTTGTGTAGATATTCAAGAGCCGGGATGCTTTAACCAAGTGGGCTCGTGATGTTGGCAAGAGAAATGGTATTGTTGTTGTGATTAGGGCTTCAAATGCAGGTGGGGTTGGTGTAAAACCAAGAATTACCCTTGCATGTGAGAGATTTGGATATTATAATAATGCGTGCGAGTCCAATAACAAAGGGACTCCTAAAAAGAAGATCAAGCAAACAGGATCAAAGAAATATGGATGCCCGTTCACATTAAAGGGCAAGAAGTTGGCTACAGGTGATGATTGGATGTTGGAAGTTGTGTGTGGTGTTCATAATCACTCGGCTGCCCAGTACCTAGAAGGGCACTCATTTGCAGGGAGACTATCAAAGGAAGAGACGGAGTTGTTAATTGATCTATCAAAGAGTATGGTTAGGCCAAAAGATATTTTGGTTACATTAAAACAAAGAAGTGAACTAAATGTAACAACAATGAAGACTATCTACAATGCACGCTATAGGCAGAAAATCACTGAACATGGTGGGAGAAGTCAAATGCAACAACTCCTATGCAAATTGGCAGAGCATAAGTACATTGAATGGCATAGGAACTGTGATAATACTGACACCCTCAGGGACATTTGTTGGACACACCCAACCAGTTTAGAATTGTTGCGTGCATTTCCACATGTCTTGATAATGGATTGCACGTACAAGACGAACCGGTATCGGCTTCCTCTCTTGGAGATTGTTGGAGTTACGTCCACAGAAATGACATTTTCCGTATGCTTTGCTTATCTCCAAGCTGAATGTGAAGATAATTATGCATGGGTGTTGAGAGTCTTGCGTTCTATCATTGTTGACGCTAATTGTGTTCTTCCTGGAGTCATTGTCACCGACAGAGAGTTGGGACTCATGAAGGCCATCGACAGTGTATTTCCGGAGAGTACTCATTTATTATGTACTTGGCACATTAATAAGAATGTCTTAAGTAAATGTAAAAAGTTGTTTGAAACCAAGAAAATGTGGGACAAGTTTAATATAAGTTGGAATATGGTGATGTCTGTTTCCACAGAAGAAGAGTATAATGAACTTTTTGGTAGGCTACGTAAGGATTTTTGTACTTATCCCGAAGCACTGCAGTATGTGAAGAGCACATGGTTAGATCCATACAAGGAAAAATTTGTGTCTGCATGGGCAGATAATTGTTTACATTTGGGGAATACTACATCGAATAGGTAATGTGAATGTTTGTTATTGATTGAGTTACATTTATTATGTAATATATCCATATGAATTAATAACGTTTATTTTTCTTACAGGGCCGAGAGTTCACATGCACAATTAAAAAGACAACTTGGATCATGTCAAGGAGATCTTGAATCAAACTGGACAAAAATCCAGAATCTGCTCCAACTGCAACATACTAGTATAAAAGCATCATTTGAAAAAAGTAAAACAGTTGTGCAACACAATTTCAAGCCTTCTGATTTCAATGACCTTCGCGGCTACATCTCAAAAAATGCATTGGATAAAATTTTGTCAGAAAGAAAAAGAGCCGAACAAGTTGGAACTGATCCGGTCTCATGCATGTGCATCCTTCGTCGTACACATGGTTTACCTTGTGCCCATGAGATTGGAGAATATGTTTATCAACAACGCCCAATTCCTCTCAGTTGCGTACATCCTCATTGGTGTAAGCTTGATATGTTGCCTAACAGTGCACTGAAGAGGCCTACTTTGGATGTTAAAGCGGAGTTGGTGTTAGTTGAAAGGGCTTTTAATGAGGGTGATCATACAAGGCAATTGCAAATGTTAAGGAAGTTGAGAGAGTTATATGAACCGGATAGTTCTTTCTTAATAGAACCAGAAGTGAAATTAAAAGCTCGAGGTCGCCCATCTGTTAAGGCTAATACATCGACCCGGCGTGATCCAAGTGCCTTTGAGATAACGCAATCTGCACATGATAGTTACTCTCCTGTATTTAACGAAGCGAAGGCTGTTTACAGCAAGGCAACTGTACATGGTATAGTTAAAAAGAAAGGAAAGGCGAAGGTGCATCACACAAGATCACAGCCTACTATTTCTTACCGTGAGCAATTTCCAGATGGGATTCAAGACTACATACGCGTCATAAAAGACGTTGCAGCTGATGGCAACTGTGGCTTCAGAGCCATTGCAGGGCTACTTGGGCTAACCGAAGATGATTGGTCACGGGTTAGGAGAGATTTAGTAAATGAATTACTTGCCCATTCAAAAGAGTATCAACAACTTTATGGGATTGAAAACGGAGTTCAGGAATTGATTGAGGCATTGTCATATTATGATAATTATCCCAGTTATTCCCATTGGATGACTATGCCAGACATGGGGCATATTATCGCTTCTCATTATAATGTGGTATTATTCCACTTTAGCATGCAACAATGTCTTACCTTTCTGCCTCTTTGGTCTGTGCCACCGTCTAGAGTATCTCGTAAGGAGATAGCGATTGGTTTTGTAAACAACAATCACTTTGTTCAGGTTATTATTCCACAATCAATTTTTTTAAAAAAAACATTTTATTATTTCCATATGAATCTTCTAACTTCTGTTATGTTGCAGCTGTTCTTGGAACCAGGCCATCCAATTCCACCGATTGCGAACAAGTGGCGTGAATTTCATCTTCCATGTGCAAGTGAATGGGCAACTGCATACAATGGTCGCATTGAGCATTTCAAAGAGCTTGTCGGTTCAAATATAGCAGCAAGTGAAACGATAGAGATTGGGTGAACTTATTGTAGCACATAACACATTTGGGATGTAATCTATATTGAATGTAACTAAATGTACTCATTTAGAAGATAACATGCAACTTTGATTAGTAGCAGTACAGTTGTTAATTTCATACATGAAATTTGTGAACTGCTTACAGACTTACTTCCATGTACAAAAAATAAAGAACCCCATCTTAAACAAAAAACAACAGCATGGACACATCAACCTCTGTCACTCCTACTCCGGCGTGTGTAAGTACTGGAAGTCATATTGGGATCCCTCACAATTCGTTGCGCCTCTTGAAGTGAAAGTCCCCTTAAGACATGGCGCATGCGATCAACATTAGCATACATCCCCTGCGGGTCACGATAGAAGTCAGCTTCTGTCAGTGGCTCAGCGATACTTAGTGCTTCTTGACAACGTTGTTCGTAACTTGCAGACGTGCTCGCCCCACTTGCCTCATTTCTTTGCCCCCACCTGGATCGATACCTGGGTTTTGTACTGTCCTCCATGATATCTGTGTGTACCAGCTCATATAATCGGGAACACAATCAGATGGAAATCTGACAGGCCGACTCCGGTTTGCGGGTGACAATACATGGTTCTCCCATCTTTGCCATTGCTGATCAACCCATTGATGTGCAATTTGATATTGCTGAGCACTAAGACCTCGATGTGCCCGGTCTGAAGTCAATGGTGCTGGAGGAACCGATTGCAGTCTTCCAAATTGCCTCAACACTCTCTCTGGGTGGTACGGTTCCACAACCTCCAAACACCTAATACATCCAGAGTAGAATGCAAAATCATATAATGGATGTTGTTGCCTTGAATTACGATATGGATCCCAAGTAACCTGCGTCAATTTACATAGATCTTTAGTAGCACATAAATACAAGAATGCAGATTAATTTGAAATTACTACTAGTGAGAAACGCAATACCTTATCATTGCCCATTTCGTCAATAATTTCTCGTAATGACTGAAGGCGACCATCTTTATTTGACTCTCTGCTCGGTTGCCACAATAATGCTCTAGGGTCATGTTGAATGTACATGAGATTTAGGTTAGGAGCAAAACATGGAAAATGCTCATATATCCATGCTTCCAGGAGTGATAGATACCCGGCTATTTGTTTCACTTCATACCAAGTAGCTAACCCCAAATGCCGATAAAGATAGGCCAAAGTAGTAGCACCCCATGCATATGAAGCCACAGCATCAACATCCATGAGGAAGTGAAGATAAATGACCGAAACGCGTGTGCCACTTTTGTCACTAAACAGTGTACACCCAAATATATATAGCAAATAAGCTCTCACTGCCCGATCAATGGCTACTTCTCCATCAGAATCTGTCACTGCATCAAACTTATTCTTTAGCCACTCTAACCTTACTGAATGACCCCGCACCTGTGCAAGCTCATCATGAGCCTCCGAGCGTCGAACTCCTAATGCTCGGTGTAATAGCTCTTTAGCTTCAAAAAATCCAAAATCATCATTATACGAAACAGTTATTCCCGTCACTGGGATCCCAAGAATGGTGGCAACATCATCTAACGTGATGGTCATCTCTCCAAAAGGCATGTGGAACGTATTTGTCTCTGGATGCCACCTTTCTACAAACGCTGACACAAGGCTCTTATCAACAGATTTGTAAGAAGTCCTGATCAATGGTGCTAGACCAGATCTATCAATCTTCTGTCTAAATAAATCAGACTCGTTCAAATACCACATCCTTACTTTTTGCCCATGACTCAAACACTTGAGCGGAAGACGGACCTGAAAATATACATATACATTAAAGATGAAAGAAGAGATCACATTTATATTGAAAATATATAAAACATACCTCTCCATTCCAAATAAATTTTGCAACATGTGTTTGAAAACTCTTCAAGATCAAAGGGTCAGTCGGCCCAACCATTTCTTCTCCATTATCTTCTTCATCCTCTTCCACCTCCTCATCTTCATTCTCCGGGACTTCCGGTTGTTCTGGCTCTTCAATAATTGGCTCTTCAACGCGTTGACGACGCCTTCTTTCAGAAGCTGTTGGACGAGCTCTAGAACTACTAGCCATATCTGCAAGTAATTCAATCAGTTGTTAGTTGAGTGGGGGTATAGTGTCCTCATTGTGTTCGGCCCTGTATGAGCGAACACACTGAATGTGTTCGGCCATACAGGACCGAACCTTTTTAATGTGGTTCGGCCCTGAGTGGCCGAACAACCTAGACATGTTCGGCCAACCGGGGCCGAACATATGAAATATGTTCGGCCCTGTATGGCCGAACACTATGTTGTTGTTCGGCCATACCAGGCCGAACAATGTGCACTGTGTTCGGCCATGCAGGGCCGAACATGGCGACGGGATGCATGAGCACACAGCGGAATGGAGGGAAAAATGTATTCTACTATCACAATCTAAACATGTAAGAACCCATTGTAATGAATAATATGTAGAGAAGAGAAGAGAATACCTTAAAGAAGATAATTCCTTTGAGAATGGTGGAGAAGAGAATGTAGAACAATTGTGGCAATGGTAGAGAAGAGATGAAAGCTTACCTTCAAGATTGGAGAGGAACCCTTGGGGAAAAAAAGGGAATGGAGGAAGAATAGAGATCCCTTGGGGAAGAAAGGGAAATGGAAAGAGGGATTTTTGGTGTAGAGAAAGAGGAATTTAGTTGGGTGGGGGTATAATATGGAAATGTAGTGTGTATAAAGAGAGGAAAACTAAACCCCCTCACTTACTTCATTGTGTATAAAGAGAAGTGGTGTAAGAAGAGATAAATTCAGTGTATGTTTAGCAAATTCAGTGTATGTTTAGCAAGTCCCTTTTAAGTTATTATGTCTTGAAATGTAAGAGTCGTTTTAACTTTTGAGGCGGAATGACCAAAACCGCCCTAAAGCTTTTTGAAACCGTTTCAAGACAATAAAGACATTAGAATAAGACTTGCCAGCCGGGGTGAAAGCGATCTTTTTTTTTAGTTAAAATAAGGCAGCCCTTCTTGTTATAATTCCACTCAGTGTGGCTCCAATCTAGACGGAACGGTCACATGCCTGCAGTGTACATTTAGATTCGTGTTGTCACCTCCAACGAATAGACAGCACTGCACTTCCGGTTTACCAGCAGAGAGAGAGAGAGAGATGCATCGATTTCAGAGGATCCCATTTTGCTTTCTTCTTCTCCTCTTCTTGTTAATGAATTTGAGTAGCTTTCAAGAGCTCAGATCTGAAGCCCAAAGCCTGGATCCTGGTGAAGGTAAGCCATCTTACTTCATGCATTTTTCCAATATCTCGTCCGAATAACTTTCATGCGTGTGATTGCAATTTCTCTTTTCCTTGTTTTTCCACGAAATGCTGCTGTAATCGGGAGGAGATTCTGAAAACGGAGAAGCTAGCTGACAAGTTTTTAGCTGTTGTTCTTCTGGTCTGGTTTGTGGGAGAAATGTTCTTAAACCGGTCCGAACCGGTGCTTTGAACGGTTCGGCCCGCCTAACCAGAAAGAACCCTTCAATCTTTGAAAAAACACATGAAAACCTTCCAAGCCGGTTAAGTGAACCCGCTGAACTGGCGGCAGCTTTGATTGGACCACACCGTGCGGATAATGGGTTGCTTTTGGTTTGAGTCGTGGGGGGTGGGGTTTCTAAATGTTGACTTGACCGAGAAGACTCTCGGACGCGGACCCAATGTTGGCACATGTCGTATCTTAATTAAATGTGGCTTTCTTTTATAGGTTTAGAAATCTAAATGTGGCCAGGCTTAGACAGTCCGACGCAAGTGGGGCCCGCTTTTGAAACCATCAAAGCAGCTTTATGCCATATTATTGGTTGTATCTGCATACTGAATGCCCATTTTAATGGATCAACTGTACTAGTGTTTTTTTTTTTTTCTGATCAACTGTTAGATTGATTCTTGAATTTTACACAGCACGAACTTCTTTATATTTTTACGAGCACATTTGTGTGGCGCTGTGGAAAACGGTTTGTGCAGAAATGTTTTTTTTCTATTTTATGTGGAAAATGTTTTACCACTTCTCCACATCTGGAAATGGTTTTCCAGGGAATTGCATACAGCGTTAGGGCATGTTTGTGTACACAACATTTCTGCGGAAAGAGGAAATTGCCACGTGAGTGATTTCCATGGTAATTGAAAACCTCATAAGAGGAGTTTCGTAAAAATGGAAGTCCGATGCCCCCTGTGGGAATTTTATTTCCAATCTTCTTAAGGAAAAGTCTGATGTAGCAATGACGTAGTAGAAAAGTTGTTTCGAGGAATTTTGCTGCACCAAATACATTAAAAATGGGTTTCCCAAAGAAAACTATTTCCTTTTCCGCAGAAAATGGTTACACAAACATGCTCCTGATTTATTTTTTGAGAAAACCAACTACACTAAACGTGAAATTTAAATGCGGTTGTGTCATGCCCACCACAGCCCATGGCACGACTTACGGCATGTTGTACTAGCGCATGTCCTAGACGAGCTGGGCCGTGCTGCCCATGGGCGGGCCCACACCCCCTTATATTTTTTAAAAAAAATTAAAAAAAAACTTTTTTTATATAAATTGAAGGAGAGATTATGGGCTTTTAGAGCTTCCGACTTGAAAAAGTTCAAACTAGTAGAATAAATGCATAAACATAGACGCTAATTTACAAATGTAGAGAAAACCTTTAATTATTTTAAGATTTGTATTTGATTTATATAAAAAATATTTTTTAATACAGATGTCCTATTGGACCGTGTCCCGTGTTGTGCCACGGTCCAACTCCCCTGGCCCAGCAAAGCATGGCTAGGGCCCATGTTAGGACACAGCCCAGCCCCCTTGGCTAAGCACGGTCCAGCCTTGGGCCATGCCTTGTTGGGCCGGCACGTTGCCTGGCCCATAGCCTGTGCAGATTTGCAACCCTAAAGCGAGCTATGAAATTGTTTAAACCATTCTATTGCGAAATGGGTTGCCCGTGTACTGTGAAAAGCATAACTACATTTGCACACCTATACTAGAGGAAATATTGTTGTTAATGGAAATATATTTTCATTAAAAAGAAGCTTTTCTCTCTCTGTGAGAAGAAAAATGCTTTTTTTTTTATTTTTATAGTAGCCCTAGTGTGGTAGCATAACTTGAATCCGCATCCTCGGTGAGTTAACCATGGTCCTAGACCAGTTGAGTTACCCTTGGGCTTGAGAAGAAAATGTTAAACTACAGTGTTGTGCCTGCTTTTACCATCCAACTTCCCACAAAGCACTTTTTCATGTGAATTCTCTCCAGGTTTTCTCATGGCTTGAGTTCGGTTAGTTTTAGACATATCCCAACTAAGCATGACTTTAGAAATATGGACTCGTACTTGGCCTAAGCATGACTTTAGAAACATGGACTCATACTTGGCCTAAGTCCGAGATGGGCCACAAGTGCCTAAACCAAGCTCGACCTACCTAAAATATGTGGAGCCATAACACCCCCCCTGTCTTCCCTTTCGTCAATTTGGGGTAGGGTTTCTATCACTTGTTCAGGCTTTCTATCAACACACTACAGGCATTATTATCTGGGCTAGTACGGCCTCTAGGCTTTCTATTACTTTAACCAAACTTAACAAAAATATCAAATGAGACTATCCAAAGCTTAAGCCCATTCAAAGGAGGCTATGCGGACGAGCACCCTAATGCTCATTAGACAGAATCCCACCTAATCAGAGCTAAGTCCTTTAAATGTCATTTCCTCTTTTACACATAAATATTTCTAATTATGCAAGTGTCCCTCACCATAGAGGGAAAGATGCATACTAACATTCTTTCTACTTCTGAATTGTGGGAGCTTTTTCCGCCAAAGAACGAAAATGAATGGTCATCGGGGGATGCAAATCCTATTGGGGGGCCGCTGCCAAATAATGGAAAGGAATGTTGGTGGGGGTTGCAAATTATCTACTTTGACTTCTTTTGTTTTGCCTTTTTGAAGAAAACTTCTCTCTTTGACCAACCGGTGCTATTTTTGAAAACAAGACGATACGAGATGGTTCTGCTAGTTCAAAGTGCAGTAAAAAAGTCCCGATTCTTTGTTTAAAAACCCCACGGTGACCATGGCCCGTGTGCATGGCAGGTTGCCCCATGGTGACATAGGTCCCCCCCACTGTCACCGTGGGGTTTTTCCCCCCACTGTCACCGTGGGGTTTTTACTCATGTAATCTCAATTCAGTAAAAGAAATGCATGTACATTGCTGTACGGTTCATGCACAAACTCAGAAATAACAAAAGTCTATTTTTACCTGGTGCCTAGGCAGCTAAGCCCTGTTGGGCATCGGTCTTGTGGTGTTTTTGTTTATATTATTTTGAGGATTTTACTGGAAAAAACCCCTTAGATGTACATTAATCATGATCAATCCCAAATTTTTAAAGTGCACTCATCTATGATACCCGGATACTCCAAATGCCCTGTGGTATCGGTACCAATACGATACGATACGAATACGGGTATGGGATACGGCAAGATACGGCTTGGATACAGCCCCCAATTTTAGGATACGGCTGTACAATATTTTTTACCCAAAATTAAGACAGATTTTGTCCATTTTGACCAATTTACTCCTAAATTAGCCCTCTCTCAGTTTGATAAAAAAGAAAGCAAAAAAGAAGGAGAATAGGAGGAGGAGAAGGTAGCAGCGAGGATGAAGATAATTAAACTACCGAGGGCTATCATTTTCGTTTTGACGGGTTGCTTCTTCAATTAAGTGATAGGCCACAGTGTTGCTTTCTGCTACTGTTGCTGCTTCGAGCTTCTAGCTTCAGGTGCTATGTACTCCTCCTTTTCCTCTTATTCATTCTTCTTCTTCTTTTTTGGATAATGCCCCAGAGATGCAAAAGGGGCAAAAGAACCCGTCACATTTTATTAATGAGAACGGGCCCGTTGGGGTTTTTTTTTTGTTTATTTCATTCTATTTTAATGTTGAGCTATTGGGCCAACCAAGACACTTGCCCACTTTTTTTTTCTTTTATTTTCCTCTATGTTAAGATACTGTCAGGCTCACCTCATTAAAAATTTGATCCACACAGTGGGCCTCATAATATTTGAGCACTACAATAAGTATTTATATGTATATATTTTTTGAAATAAAGTACCCGTATCCGTATCCTAAAATTTTCAAATTGGTGCATCGAACCCTCGTTCCCCGTGTTCGTATCCGTATCCGTGTCCGTATCTGGGCATCATAGGCACTCATTGGGTCATGGGCCCAATCATGTGCAAAATTTTTTTTTTTTTATGCTAGCGTCACTCGGCCTGACATGTGAAAAAAAAACCCATAGAATAAAGGAAGAAGAGAGGAGAAAAAAAGGAAGGAATAAGAAGAGAGGAAGAAAGGAAGAAGAAGAGAGGAGAGGAAAAAAGAAAAAGAGAGAGAGGAAGAAATGAAGGAATAAAAAAGAAAAAGAGAGGAAAAAGGTAGGGATTAAGGCTTTTTTATTTTTTTTTCCTTTTTTTTCTTTTTTCTCCTCTCTTCTCCTCCCTTTTTCCTCTTTTCTTCTCGTCTTTCTCCTCTCTTCTTCTTCCTTTCTTCTTTCTCCTTTCTTCTTCCTTTACATACAAAAGAAAAAAAAAACCAAAATAAAATAAAATTGCAGAGAAGAAAGGAAGAAGAGAGGAGAAATAAGAGAAGGAAAAAAAAAAAACTTAATCCCTTCCTTTCTTCCTCTCTTCTTCTTCCTTCCTTCATCTCTTCTTCTTCTTTTATTTCTTCCTTTCTTCCTCTCTTTTTCTTCCTTACTTCCTCTCCTTCTTCCTTTATTTTTTCTCCTCTCTTCTTCCTTTCTTTTTTGCATATTTTTTTTTTTCGTATGCAGGGCTGAGTGATACTAACCTCACTTAGCCACACATACAAAATTTTTTTTTTTTTTGCACACGATCAGGCCCCATGGACCCGATCAGTGCACATTAAAAATTTGGGACTGATCGTGATTAGTGTACATCTAAGGAGTTTTTTCCTGTAAAATCCTCTTTACTTTTCTTAATATTAGATTGTGCCGAGATTGGACTGAATTGAGGGTGTGCGTGTAACATAAGGCTATCAAACGGCCAAGCATGGGCCAAGCTGGGGTGGGCCCTTACCTTACCCTCATATATGCAGGCTGGGCTTAAGTCGAGCCAAAGCCCTTGCGGTCCACGGCGGGCCTACAATATCAAAGCCCTTACCCTACCCTTAAGAGCCACTACGAACTAGGGTTGGGCGATTTTTTAAATGTTATTATTATTATATATAATAATTTTCCTATACCATGATGTTAACCCTCTTTTTTTCTAGGTGTAATGCAAAAGTCATTCTTTTTGTCACTTCCAAAAAATGCACAAAATAAGTTACTTTGTTCATTTCTAAAAATATTATTTTTGATTAAATGAAATAAGCTAATTTGTAGTATTGTGACATGAAACTAAGATGTGGAAAACACTATTAAATACATTAGCATACTAGCAGTGGTTACATAGTGCTAATTTTGTTTGTCGAGAGGCTATTAGTAAGATTGTTGTGGTTGAAGTTTTGCTAGTTATGGTCTTTTTTACTAGTTTATGTACTATAGTTTTTCTAAAGCAATAATATAAACCATCAGAACAGTTTAAAAAATCTAATATAATTTAATTAGATTTATTTCAAATAGGCATTAAAATAATTGATTTAACATGTGTGGTTCAAATAAACATTAGAACACTCTTGAATTAACATTAACCCTAACTTGTAACTCTTTGAAACATTCCCATTGGATTTTATAACAAAGTAATTAAACTTTAACAACTTAAGATGAATGACGAAGATGATTTTATGCAAGTGTCACATACTTCAACTCCAAATGTGGGGTCCACTTAAATGAAACATTAATAATTACGAAAGTAAGGAGATAAAAGGTAATTAGCATCAATCAATGGCTAGTGGCTGAAACTCAACTCCACTCAATGATGGCTATCCATCTAAACTCTTGAAATTCAATAGTCTATATTGTTGAAAATCAATTTGATGAATGGCAACTTGAATTCCCTTTTCCTTGAAGAATATGTTTATTTTGGGCAAACATAGAATCAAATATACCATTCAAAAGAAAACGTAGAACCAAACATAGGTGACAATAGTGTGATCAATCAGGATATCCATAATAAAAATTTCTAATATTTGGTTATTATTTTTTGTCAAAATATTAAGTCTCTAGCATGTGGATTGAAGGGTTTGCATGTGCCCCTAGGGATTAGTTCTTGGCTGTCCAGAATTGAATGTCCCTTGGGCTCAGGGCTAAATGCTCCTGGGCTGGGCGGGGTGGGAGATACACTGGGTTATCAAGAAAATATATATGTTAAGTCTTTATCATTAATTGCTAAATAGAGAAGTTCTTTATAATTTTTTTCATAAAAATTCCTATATTTATATGTATTATGCATATTATTTATTTTATATATTAATAGACTAAGGGCCGGGCTGGGGCTAAATCATGCCCTAGCTCGGCCTTTAAGATTGTCGGCTTTTCAAAATTGGCCCTGTAATATCCTGACTTAGACTTGAGGTGCCAACCTGTTCAAGGTGGGCCATACTTGTCTAACACAAGTTAGGAGTTAGACTAGGACTTTTGGTAAATTGTGATCCTTATTTAGTTAGAGACTTGATTAACATATAATTCCTTAAGACTCCTTAATTGTAATGTTACTGGGGCTAGTAATTGAGACTCAAAGGTTTATTAGGACTCTGGCCAGGCCATTAGGAGTATGAGAATCCCAAACAGGACTCTCTTAGTAATTACACTTCGAATGAGACTCCTTGTAGCTCCAAATAAGACTCTTAGTGTAGGATTGTCCAACCACAATATATATAGGGAGCTTGTTTTTCTTTTTCTTCACAAAATTTAGAGAAAGAGAAGGGGGGGAGAGAGAGAGCGAGAGAGAGAGTTCAACGTGCAGTTTTACAGTAGTAGAAGAAGATTGTGAAGAAGACTGGAAGGTCAACAGCGGAATGTGTAGCGGATGTCCGGTTCGAGACCACTCATTGCCCGAGGAACACACTTCTACACAAGGTAATGCCTTCGTAGAGACTGCGGGGAATGACGGAGATCAGCCGGTGGATTTTGGCATGCATTGCTAATTTAGAACGCGATGAACAATGATTAGATTTATAGATGGGATTAGCCCAACATTTATATATTTTCTCTACTGAATTTAATGACTTGTCTTTTACTCATAATTTTATTTGAACTTCTAATACATTTAATGATTTAAGTATAATTGAGTATGAATGTTGTTGGACCTCTATGCTCATTGAAATTTGATTTATATTGTGTTGTTATAAATTTGAATACGTTTTGAGAATTTAAAGAGCTCCAGGTTCTTGGGTTGTTACAAAGCGGTATCAAAGCGCAAGGTCTTGAGCAACCTTTAAAAGACTTAGAAAACATTAGGCACCGTGGTAAGGTTGTGGATTGGGTATTAAGATAAGGTATTTATTTACTATATATTAATTACTGTACTCCCATTGTATGAGAAAGAACATGACTTCCCAAAGAAACCTCATCCGTAATACCAACCAGAATGAAACTGAAAGTGAGACATCGAATTTGAATGAGAGACCGACTCAGGTGCCCGAATATGTGAAGACTATGTTTGATAGTTTCATGAAGGCATATAATCAAGTGCAAGAACAGATACAGACTCTGGCACAACGTCAAAATGACAATGAATGACCACAAAGCGGGATCAATGCTGGTGGAGGCAGAGACAGAGAGTGAGACTCTCTGGACAAGAGATTTAATGAGTTTCGTCCTCGATACTTTGACGAAGCTACAAACCCATGGGAGGCGTACAAATGGATAGAAAATGTGGAAGCAGTCTTTGTGGTAGTGGGCTGCTCGGATCACTAGAAAGCTCTATTGGCAGCATTTAAACTGGAGGGAGATGCGAAAGAATGGTGGAAATTTGCAAAGAAGACCTACCCAGGTCCGGAGGGAGAGATCACCTGGGCTTTCTTTAAAAAGGAATTCATCATAAAGTTTATACCTGACCACATCAAGGAAAGAAAGAAGAGAGAATTCCAGAATCTAGTGCAAGGAGACATGCCAGTGATGAAATATAACAATAAGTTTACAAAACTGTCTCATTTTGCAGAGTGCTTGATAGCGACAGAAGATATGAAACGTAACAAATTCATTGAAGGACTGCGTTCAGATATCAAAAAGGATGTACGGCTGGGGCGGCTAGCTAGCTATGCGGATGCTTTTAAAAGGGCCTATGTGTTGGAAGAAGCTATTGACGAAATCAATGGGGTAACTCCACCTAAAAGGACAGGAAATGGAAAGAGAAATCAGGAAAACCACCCACCTCGAAAGAAGCAGAAGGTGGATTCTCGAGTTGAATGCAGTCGCTGCGAGAAGAACAATGACTTGGAACAGTGTCCATGGTAGCGCGGTGCATGCTTTACATGTGGCCAGGTGGGGCATAGGTGTAAGGACTGTCCAAAGTGGCAAAAGAAGAATCAGATGCAGCGACAAGGGCAGCAATGACATCAAGACCAACAAAACTTCCAACAGCCATGCCAAACCTATTAGAACTAACCTCCCCGGAATCAAAAGAACCCACAGCAAACCAATCAACATAATCAGCCATAGAAAAACCAATAGAACGGCTAGAACCAACAGAGGGAATATCCACAGAATCTACCACATGGGTAGAATTATAACCAATGAAGAAACAATTAAGGTGGAAATTAGCAGAGACAATAACCTAATGCTAGTGCCTATGCAATCACACATCAGAAAGCAAACATGGCAAACAATGTAGTTGATGGTACGCTCTTCATTTTTGGTACTAAAGCCATTACACTATTTGATTCTGGTTCCACACATAGCTTTGTTTCACATATGTTTGCCTCGAAACTAAACATGTGACCCTCTAAACTTCCTCAAGCTTTAATTGTTTCAACCCTCACTAGAGGACAAGTTAATACTAGGACCATATTTTATGATTGCCCCCTGAATCATGATAAAGTTGATATTTAGAGAGAGATGAAATATAGAACATAAGAGAGATGAATGTCGTACCTCCTTTGAGGATCGACTGTTCTTATATAAGGGTTTAATTCCCTAATTACAATCAATTACAAATCTTAGATCCTAAACTAAAGCCACAAATTAAGTAACAACCTTTGACTAATTACAACGTAACAAAAAGGTACAATAAATGAGCCTAATGGACTTGGGCTTGCTTGACATGAAATGATGGACTTGGGCTTGCTTGACATGAAATGAGCCTAATGGACTTGGGCTTGCTTGACACCCCCCCTCAAATTGATGCTGGGGAGTCATAAAGCAGCAATTTGGAAACAAGAAATTGATGACGAGGACGAGGAAGTCCCTTTGTGAAGATATCGGCAAACTGAAATGCTGTAGGAACATGAGGAAGAGTAATGATACCACGCTTATATTCATCGCGAATAAAGTGGCAGTCAACTTCGATATGTTTGGTGCGTTCATGGAAGACAGGATTTTCAGTGATTCGGATAGCCCCAGTATTATCGGCATGCAATGGAGTAGGAGAGGTTTGAGAAAACCCGAGTTCCGAAAGAAGTCCCCGTAACCATAAGATCTCAGAACAAGCAGAAGACATAGCCCTATATTCAGCTTCCGTGGAAGAGCGGGACACCCGTTCTTGTTTCTTGCATTTCCAAGAAACGAGAGATGTTCCAAGGTACATGCACCAACCAGTAGTAGAACGGCGTGTGTCTTGACAGCCAGCCCAGTCAGCATCTGCATAAGCGGTCAGATGAAGAGGATTATCCTTTGGATAATATAAACCACGAGGGACAGTTTTGAGCAGATAACGGATAATGCGCTTCACAGCTGTCAAATGAAGGTGTCGAGGAGCTGTCATGAATTGGCTCACAAGATGAACAGCATATGAGATGTCAGGTCTAGTGATGGTGAGATAGACAAGACTTCCCACCAGACGCCGGTAGGTATGAGGATCAGGAAGAAGATCGCCATCATCTTTACTCAACTTGAGATTGACCTCTACAGGCGTATCAACAGGTGAAGAATCATTGAGGTCAGCCAACTCGATAAGATCTGATGTGTATTTGTGCTGATTAACAAATAAACCTTTTGGAGATTGATGCACCTCGAGGCCCAAGAAATAATGCAAAGGACCCAAATCCTTCATACGGAAGGAATCCCTGAGAGAAGCTTGGAGAGATTTGATCATACGATCATCCGTGCCAGTGATAATAATATCGTCAACATAGACGAGAAGCACAGTAACACCAGTAGATGTGTGGCATAAAAAGAGAGATGGATCAGAAGGACTCTGGGTAAAGCCACTCTCGCATAAGCGAGCCTTGAAGGTTTCAAACCAAGCGCGAGGAGCTTGCTTTAAACCATAAAGCGATTTGCGCAGGCGACAGACAGACCTCTTGAAGGGAGAGGAGACGCCTTGTGGTATCCGCATATAGACTTCTTCGTGCAGGTCCCCATGGAGAAATGCATTTTTGACATCCATTTGGTATAAAGGCCAGGATTTAGAGGCAGCAATGGCGAGAAGTAACCGAACAGATGTCATTTTTGCCACAGGTGCAAACGTTTCCTCATAGTCAATGCCATACTCTTGTCTGTTTCCGAGTGTTACAAGTCTAGCTTTGTATCTATCCAATGACCCATCAGATTTAAGCTTGATCGAGTAGATCCATTTGCAACCGATGGGTTTAACTCCGGAAGGACAATCCACAATATCCCAAGTGTGATTCTGATCCAATGCATCCAATTCCTCCTTCATAGCCTGGTTCCAGCAATCGTGTTGGACAGCCTGCAAATAAGAACTTGGGATAGAGATAGAAGAGAGAGTGGTCATCAAGGAAGTATGGGTAAATCCATACCTATCAGGCGGTCTAGAAGTTCTGGAGGAGCGACGTAAGGGAGGAGTAGGTGTGGAACCATGTGTCGGTGGAGGATCAGGGGGAGGACCATCCGCAGTGGGAGGTTTCTCCTGACGGTGGTATACAAAAGCAGGATTAAACCGAGTAACAGAGGTTTGATCCGAAAAACCTGGTAAGAGAGCTGGGGAAGAGGGATGAGGACTGTCCATGTGAGTGGGGAAGAAATATTGATTTTCAAAGAAAATAACATTCCGAGAAACCCTGATACGACGACCAATGGGATCATAACAAACAAAACCTTTTTGATTAGTGGCATAACCCAAAAAAGCACACCTGCGAGATTGTGCTGTTAGTTTCGTTCTTTCTGTGGGAGGTAAATGAACAAAGCAAACACAGCCAAAGGTATGTAAGTGATCAAACACAGGATGATGACCAAACAATTTAAAATGAGGCGTTAAATGAGCAATGGTATGTGATGGAAGGCGGTTTATGAGATAGACAGCTGTGGTGAGAGCTTCAGTCCAAAAACGAGGGGGAACGGATGCTTCAATCAGAAGAGTTCTAGTGACAGCAAGAAGATGTCTGTTTTTCCGTTCCGCGACTCCATTTTGTTGTGGAGTATATGGACAGGTACGTTGGGAAATGATTCCATTATTGTTTAAAAATGATTGAAAATCCTTGGAAACATACTCCCCCCCTGAGTCTGAGCGCAAAGTTTTAATGCATTTAGAGAATTGGTTTTTAACATATTGAACAAAAAATTTAAATGCATTAAGAACATCAGACTTTGAATGTAATAAATAAATCCAAGTAAATCTGCTGTAGTCATCAATGAATGTTACAAAGTACTTGAAATGACTATGTGAAATAGTCGGAGCAATGCCCCAAACATCACTGTGAATTAAGTCAAAACATGTAGTGCTCCGTGTGTTAGAAGTTGGAAAGGGTAAAGTTTGACTCTTCCCTAATTTACAAGCATCACAGTCAAAAGAAGCAGAATCAACAGGTTTATTTATTAATCCAGATTGAAATAAAGTAGGCATTGTAGAAGCAGTCGGATGACCTAGTCTATTATGCCACAACCGAGAATTATTCTTAATGAAAAAACAAAATAACTGATGTAAAGTTTTATCATGAATAAATGAAGACACTGGTAAGGAAAAAAGTCTTCCACGCTTAGGCCCCCTCGCGATCACTTCCCCCGACTCCCGGTCCTGCACAACACAACCAGAAGGAGAAAACAAAACATTGCAGTTATTTTCAACAAGTTGACCCACAGAAACCAAATTGGTAGCAAGATGAGGAGAAACTAAAACATTGGTTAATGGTAAGGGGCTAGGGATATCACCAACAGAGGTGATAGGAAGATGATCTCCATTGGCAGCTTGGACAGTAAGATGACCAGTGTAAGGAACAACATTGTGTAATTTTAGGGCTGAAGTGGTCATATGGTTACTTGCACCAGAATCTAAGTACCAGGTATTGGAAAGAGAGGAAGCAGTACCTGCGATGTGCATGGAAGCTAAGGCATTGATGATCATTTGGTTTACCATCTCAGGGGTGAGAGGAGTTGTTGACGTAGATTGGGAGGGACCAGGTTGGGATGAAGAATCAGACTGCAGAGAACCACTGAAGTCAGGTGAAGCATATGGTGGAGTAGTCACAGTGTAAGCACTAGGAGCTGACTGCACGCTGTAAGTACCAGGGGCTGGCTGCACATAGTTGCGGGAAAGAGAAGTGCGATTCTTCTTCCTGCACTCTTCAAGAACATGACCAGTGGCCTTACAATATCGGCAGATTTTTGCCTTACATTGATTTGCATAGTGACCATATTTCTTGCAGGTATGGCACTGAACTTTACTGATGTCCCTAGAAGGTGGTCTAGTTGTAGCAACATAGGCAAGGGGAGTCTCAACAGATCTCTGTTGTTCCAGTGTAGTTTGAGTGACCCAACGTTGTTCTTCCCGTAGAAGTTCCTGAAGACAATTATCCAATCTAGGAAGAGAAGCCCTGCTCATTAAGTTAGATCGAACTGTCTCAAACTCGAGACGAAGTTTCATAAGAAACTGATCCCGATGACTACATTGCTGTAATGGAAGTAATTCCTGGAGAAGAGCTGCAGATACCGAGGCAAACTTAATCGCATCATATTCGGACCACAGTCTGCGGAAGCCATTATAATACTCCTGAATAGACTGGGTGCCTTGAGTGAATTGCGAGATTTCAAGTTCTAATTGAAACTGGCGAGCAGCATTGCCCTGTTGGTAAATTTTCTGAAGATACTCCCACATTGCACGGGCAGTGTGGCAGGGTTTGAGGTTGAGAATAAAATGTGACTCAACAGAGCCCAGCAACCAGGTCTTGATTTTAGCATCCTTTGTTTTCCAAGCTAAAATTTTCTTATCATCTTCTGCAGGTTGAGGTTCAGATCCATCAATGTGTCCCCAGAGTTCTTTTCCTTCCAAATAAATTTGAAATTGGAAGGCCCAGGAGGTATAATTTGTACCATCAAAGCGAATCAGGGCAATCTCATGTTTGTCCATGACTAAAGAGAAGGAAGAAACCCGCACAAAGCAGTCCGGAAAGGATATTGGCAAAACAATATCTTTTGGATGGTCGAGATGAAAAGAAATGGACAAAACAGAATTTCTACAATAAAGGGTAGATGGCCTACCTCAGATGATCCATAAATGGTGAGAAAATCTTCAAAAAAAAAAATGTAGAAATCCAGACGACCAAGATGGGCTGGTCCAGCTGAATGGCGATGATGATCGCAGGTGGGCCACTTCAGATCTGAGATGAACAGGGATGATCAAGGCTTCCAGATCTTGGAAGATGACTCTGATGATTAATAAATCAGAAACAAATTCTTCATAAATCCTGGAAGCTTCAGGCGACCAAGATGGTAGGATTCCGCTAATGAGTTGGTGAGAATCACAGGTGGGCCACGTCGGATCTGAGATGATCAGGATGATCTGGCTGAAGAGAATGATCACAGATGATCATATACTGGCTTCCAATGTTTGGAAGATGATGTAGGAGAAGATCACAGATGATCGAGCTCTGATACCATGATATTTAGAGAGAGATGAAATACAGAACATAAGAGAGATGAATGTCGTACCTCCTTTGAGGATCGACTGTTCTTATATAAGGGTTTAATTCCCTAATTACAATCAATTACAAATCTTAGATCCTAAACTAAAGCCACAAATTAAGTAACAACCTTTGACTAATTACAACGTAACAAAAAGGTACAATAAATGAGCCTAATGGACTTGGGCTTGCTTGACATGAAATGAGCCTAATGGACTTGGGCTTGCTTGACAAAAGTCACTATGCCCGTAGACCTAATATTATTACCAATGCATGATTTTGACATTATTTTGGGAATGGATTGGCTACCTAAGTATATGGCTGTATTAGACTGTTTCAATAAGATAGTTCGCTTCAAATTAGAAGGATATAAGGATGTGCGTATAGTGGGAACCAGGAGACCAGCAGAGTCTAGGGTAATCTTGGCTATCAAGGCCAGTCAATTACTAAAAAATGGGTGCAGGGGATACCTCTCATTTGTCACTAAGGAGAAACAAAAACCTAAGTTGGAGGATATTCCTGTAGTGAGAGAATTTCCTGATGTCTTTCAAGATGACTTACCCGGTTTACCGCCGGTACGGGAGGTTGATTTCACTATTGAATTAGTACCAGGAACAGCCCTAGTCTCTAAGGCACCCTATCGCATGGCACCTGCTGAACTAAGAGAACTAAAACAGTAGTTACAGGAATTGATGGACAAGGGATTTATTAGGCCTAGTGTAACGACTAAAAAATCTGGAGCTCTTAAGATTCTTAAGTCGTTATCATGATAATAATAATAACTTTCATAAGGTAAATTCCAAGAGCATGTCCAAGCAAAGATGAAAATTTAAATTTTCAATACTAAAGTCTTAACAAGTTTTTACATGTTCAACTAGAAAAGACAATAAATCTAAGAAGGTATTCCAAAATAGGGCTAGCCACATCGAATAATCTAGGAAGTGCTTCGATCTCTCAATCAACGATGCATGCCAAATTCTATAGGCTGATCTCTATTGCTCCTAGATCCTCCTAGGAATGCGTCACCTATCGTGGGGCGAACCACTAGTCAGTAATACTGGTGAGTAGAATTTATAAATCAGCAAAAGAAACTGGCATGATAACAAAATATAGTTATCAAAATACATCACACAAATCTTCGAGATTCATATGTTACTTTGAAAAGAAATTTCATAGGTTCACCCCGAAGAGTAAGTTCATAATTCTATTCATCAACATTGTTTAATGTATACCAAGATTGTCATATTGTACTATCATATGGGATTCATATTCATGTCGTGACAATACTGCCACAATCCTCAATTCATAGACATTGTTTGAATGAGGGAGTTCATATTTATGTTATGACAGGACTGTCACCCATCTTAATTCATAAGAGTTCTGATGTTCCCACAAGAGGATTCATATTCTTGTTGTGACAAAACTGTCACCCACAAAGGAATTTCATATTCGTGTTGTGATCAGACTGACACCCATCTTAATTCATAGTAGATGTTTGAACAAAGGTATTCATATTTGTGTTGTAATCAGTTTGTCACCCATTTTAATTGATAAGGTTCTTATGTTCTCACAAGAGAATTCATATTCTTGTCGTGACAAAACTGTCATCCACAAAGGAATTTTATATTCGTGTCGTGATCAGACTGACGCCCATCTTAATTCATAGTAGATGTTTGAACAAAGGTATTCATATTCGTGTCGTGATCACTCTGTCACCCATTTTAATTCATAAAGTTCTTATGTTCTCACAAGAGGATTTATATTTTTGTCGTGACAAAACTGTCACCATTCATCGTTCGAAGATCAATCCAAAAACAGTTACTTTGTAACAATCAAATGCGGATTTCAGTTTTAGTACATAAGCTTTATATTAAGTACCATTAGCCAATCCAACATACTTTATATTGAAGTCTCGCCCCACGCTAAATCAGTATTGGTATCACAAGTATGTGGCATTGACCATATCTTTTGTTCAGTCATAGATTAAACACTTTACTCATAATTTCCACAGTCATAACTTTTACTTATAATTTAATGGTCATAGTATTAACACTTTACTCATAATTTATTAGTCATATAATTATCCTTTTACTCATAATTCATCAGTTATAGAATTGATACTTTACTCATGATTCATCGGCCATATAATTATCACTTTTCTCATAATCCATCTGTCACGACCCAAATTCCGAGGCCCTGTCGGAATTTGAGTCTTAACACATTGGCATACAATGCATACACATAAATCAAATAAACTCATAAGGCATAAGCATCATTTATTAAAAATGTCTTTCTTGTAAGTCAACCATTTAAATAACCAGCTAATACAGTTTCCAGTGTTTAAAAATTTTCAAAATAAAATCCATTAAATAATAATTAAATATCATTTACTAAAGATCTCCCTAAACTACTGATTATGGATGTAACGCTCTCCTCAGCCACGCATGCCAAACACTACGGGCTGCTCTTCACCATTCTCCGGTCTACCTGCAGCTCTGTTACCTGAACGGGTAACCTAACATCAATATAAACTGGTGAATGAATTCCTACTCTAACATATATCCACAATTAGTATACTAACATCATTAGAAACAATTAAATAACAAAGAATAAATAATTTAATCAATGAATAGAATTCATGCCAAGACACTTCTCTGAACTACATCCTCGCACCCAATCCACATCATTGTACCATTTAAATATATATCACAATTATCGAAATGCCACACATGCATCTCCTCGTCCGACGTCCCATAGGACCCACTATTTCAGGATCTCAGTGTCCTATCATCCACTTCTATAGACAGTAGAACCAATATCAAACCGAACCCAATGGTCCAGAATCTCACAACCGTATTAAGTCATGCCGTGCTAGTAGTTAAGAGCATGTTCGAACAATGTTATTAAAAATAAAAGAAAATAAAATCATGCACGCATCACACTAATTATAAAAATAGAAATAGTTAATTGGGATGGGCCCAGCCCCACCCACTAAGCTCGTTTGGTTGTTGCCCCGTTTCTCATCGTAATGATTATTGGTTGGTGTAGGAGTGGGCCACATCCCTTTTTCTTTTAACCCCATTCCTTTATGTAATAAGAACACCTTATGTAATACAATCTTATCATCAATTCCCCATATCCTACAAGTTCCTATTTAATTAATCATTGAAGGACTCTTTTGTAATTAATCCAACAAGATGTTCTCCATATAAACTTCTAACAAACCTCATACTCAACAGAACCCAGTTGCAGTATATATACATACTCTATGCCTCTTTATATTGAAGCCATCAGATGGTGCGCCATGCATGACCCAATCCACATAGAACCCACACAGCCTTGGTCGCCCAATTGTCCCCTACATGATGTGGGACTCAGATCTCCCATCCGATGGTCCACTTGGGCCCACAACCTCAGAATGCAAGAAATCCTGATTTCAACTCTGGTTTTGCTTCTTTTGCAGGAGATCCAAACTGGTTAGGCTCCAATATCCTCTCTCTATTGGTTATTATGCAAATCTCTAAAATCCCTGGCCACTAAACATGTGATTTACTCCATACAAATGGAATACAGGGTCGTCAGACCCTTTCGTCTTCAGTTTGAGTTCACGAAAAGAAAAAAGAAGAAAAGAAACAATATAACAACAGAAGTTCTAATTCTTACAGCAACATAGATTATTATTCCATGTATTCCACTCTCCTATCAATCCCTCAATGAAGATCTGTACAACCCTATCATTCACAGTACCAATAATAGAACTCCCAAATCCCAGATTTGTCAAACACATCAATATACCATTCAAATAGGAGATTCACTCACCTCTTATAGACGTGAACAATGTTTGGTTAAGAGGGCATCTATCAACGATCACTTTGCTGGTCGTCTTCTTCCCTCTCGCGGAAGACTAGATCTTCTCCTGGATTGTAGAAGACAAGTTGTTCCTTCTCAGATTTCTTTCTCTACTTTTCTCTCACCAAAGAATACAATAAAGTTTAACGAGTACTTTTAGACTTTATAAGGATGGTAGTCGAGCAATACTAGAGTCCTTCTATTTCTAGACTACAATATTGTATACTAAAATACTTTCCAATGTTTTTGGAAGTTCACACACAAGAGGAGTCCTCAAAAGATCTCAATCTAAATAAACATAGGACCCACTAATCAACTAAATTAAGCGTCAAAAATAGGTTTAGAGTTCTTTAATTATGAACAAAATTACTCCAAAGGGTCTGATAGGGCCTTGGTATTATACCATCAGTCATAGAATTAATACCTTACTCATGATTCATCAGTCATATAAGTATCATTTTACTCATAATCTATCAGTCATAGAATTATTACCTTACACATGATTCATTAGTCATATAATTATCACTTATATCATTAAGATCAAGTGTTCTAAAAGTACAGTATCTCTAATACATGTTCTAATGATAATATCCATCCTATCCAGAAATGCTCAGTAAAGAATATTACACAATAAAACAGATGATGTCAGTTAATGACTGGGTGTAAAACACAATGAATACAGCATTATCTTCATCTTGTGCTCAAGTTCTTTGTACGTTTGCAGATAACAGAACTTTTGTAAGTAAAAGATATATGGTGTTTAGAACTTAGAGGCTTTAATAAAGGTACCTAGTATTAATGTTGGGTAAATAAATCTCACAGACAGCAATTGAGAAATTTCTAAACAGAACCAGTAGTAAAAAAAATAGTCTTATGTCTGGCCCTGTTAAAATCCCTTGGATGAAGAGTACCAACAGTCCAATCCCGGTGGGTCCACTACCATAGTGATCAACCACTTGTCCAGTGCCAGATGTAGGGACCTGATCTTAGATCAGGTGGGCCACATGGGCCCACAGCCCTCAAACAATCAAGTTACATTATGATGGCCTGAACTGATATTCATTTCAGTTCTGAATTAATGTACTCATTAAACCAGCAGACTGTATGATGAAAATAGTCCTTAATAAGCAAATTTATCATAAGATTCAGATTTACCAATCATTTATACAAAAGAGGATAAGTTTTAAATCTTTATTTTCCTTCACAGTCCTGTCGTTAGTCTAGCATTTTCATCAATTCAGATTTGGATTTTTAATATAATGAACCCTTATTAAGCCAAATCAAAGAAATGATATCCTTATGTCAAACTGGATTTATAT
The DNA here is from genome assembly GCA_037013555.1 of Sextonia rubra. NCBI lineage: Eukaryota > Viridiplantae > Streptophyta > Magnoliopsida > Laurales > Lauraceae > Sextonia > Sextonia rubra. The sequence continues at coordinate 19,824,297 of JASUAD010000011.1, forward strand.
CTTGTTGCAAAGATATCAACAGAAACTGATATATATATATATTAAATTGATACCAACAATAGAATAGATTATGAAGAAAACAAAATATTCTAATGGATATAAGAGAAGTCCTACTCACCCTGTGTTAGTGATGAGTGATCTCAAATCAATCATCCAAAAGCTCCTTGCTGAAATTCTTTTGCTTCAGATTTCAAACTTCAAAACATTAGACTTCTTCTCCTCTTCCATGAGAAAATGACCAAAGAAGAGAAAGAGCCTTTATTTATAGAGTGTTGGACGCCGATTTGGAGGAGTCTCAATTGGATTTTTCTTCTATGAAAGGTCACATAAAGAAGTCCAATAGTCATGATTATTGGTGAAAAACAAGGAGTGTCTTTGGGGAGTTAAATAGTCACAACTGTTGGTGAATTTCTCTTCCTTGAAGAGTTACATGGGAAAGCTAAATGGTCACATCTATTGGTGGAAAATGAAGAGCTTCCATTGGGAAACTAAACAGTCACTACAAATGGATCTTGGGTCAAGTTAAAGAACTAAAAGTTTAGGCCCAACAGCTCAATTTAACCATGAATTGGGCTGGTCGAAACTGGGCTTTTTCTAAGCCCAGTTGGCCCACTCAAAAATTTAGGTCATTACACCTAGTGTCTCACTGTGGGGAGTGCCTGTACTGTTTGTCAAGAAAAAGGATGGAAACTTGCACATGTGCATCAATTACCGACAATTAAATCAGGTCACTATTAAGAATAAGTATCCACTTCCAAGGATATATGAATTATTTGACCAACTTCAAGGTGCAAGATACTTCTCTAGGATTGATCTGCGGTCTGGATAACATCAACTAAGGGTAAGAAATGTGGATATACCTAAGATAGCCTTTTGGACACGGTATGGATATTATGAGTTTCTAGTAATGCCGTTTGGGCTAACAAATGTACCAGCAGTGTTCATGGCACTCATGAATCAGATTTTCAAGCCGTACTTGGATCAGTTCGTAGTTGTATTCATTGATGACATTATAATTTATTCAGAGATGGAAGCGGAGCATGGAGATCACTTGCGCACTGCACTGCAATTGTTAAGAGATAATCAGTTATACGCAAAGTTGAGTAAATGTGACTTCTGGTTAGCGCAGGCAAATTTCTTAGGCTAAATCATTTTGGGAGAAGGATTGTCAGTGGATCCTGCAAAGATCGAAGCTATTACTAATTGGAAACAACCAACCACAGTGGCTGAAGTCCGAAGTTTCGTAGGACTCGTAGGATATTACAGACAATTTGTGAAGGGATTTTCTTCCCTCGCAGGACCTTTGACCCGGCTCATTAGGGGTCGTTTGTTAATTTCACCTCAAATTTGACCTCCTAGCTGAAAGTGATCTTTTAAACAAGATTAACAGTTCGGATCATGAAAATGGGGCCACAAAATCCCAGAAATTAAGATCAATGGCATGAATTTTTTCATAAATATCTAACAATGTAAGATGATCCAACGGTTGAAATTTTGTACCATGGCCGTTTTCATCATTTCAAATATTTTGGATGGTTCAAATCATGCATTTGGATCATACAAGTTGCAGAAATTTAAAAAAAGTGGACTGGGTATGCATCTAGTGGTTGAAATGTTCTTTTTAAGATATCTCAAAATCTATAATGAATAAACATCTAAATTTTGACATCTTAACTAAAAATGGCATTTTGAATGAGATGAACGGTTCGGATTGTCATAACAAGGCCCACAAAATCCCAGAAATGAAGATCAACGGTCGGATTTGTGTCATCAATATCTCACAATGTGAGATGATCCAACGGCTGATTTTTTGCACCATAGCCTTTTTTGGCATTCCAAATATAATGGATGGTTCTAATCATGATTGGGAGGCCCAAAAAGTTAAAAAATTAAAAATAAAAAATGTGTTTGGCGTGATGCACTGTTCACTGCTGTACTGGCGCCATTTGTGATAACAGTTGTGAAACAGTTTCACACCTGTTGATGTGTGAAAACTGGAAGCCCCTTTTGCATATTATTTACACACCAAAATCACAGCCAATTTACACACTACATGTGTAAATTGTAAAAACAAACATGAATGTGTGAAACCATTTCACATGTGTAATGTTTACCTTTGTCAATGGCAAAAAACAAACGACCCCTTAGGAAAGATGTCTAGTTTATTTGGGATGACAAATGTGACTCTAGTTTTTAGACATTGCAGGAAAAGCTAACTTCGGCACCAATCTTGGCCCTGCCATCTGGCAGTGGTAGTTTTATGATATTTTGCGATGCATCACTTTATGGATTGGGATGTGTACTCATGCAGCACGGCAGAGTGATTGCTTATGCATCTAGACAATTGAAGACTCATGAGCAAAATTATGCGACACATGATTTAGAATTGGCTACAGTTGCTTTTGCACTCAAAATTTGGAGATACTATCTTTATGGAGAAGAATTCCAGGTATATACAGATCATAAGAGCCTAAAATATGTTTTCTCTTAGAAAGACTTGAACTTGAGGCAGCGGTGGTGATTGAAATTTCTATAAGATTATGATTTCTCCATTTCCTACCACCCTAGTTAAGCAAATTTAGTAGCCGATGCTTTGAGTCGGAAATCAATTCAATTAGCCTGCTTAATAGCAGAGTGGAGAGTACTAGAGGAGATCAGAGATCTGGATTTGCATCTTTGGCCATAAGTGACAAGGTCTTAGTGGGTAATTCCAAAGTTCAACTAGAACTCATACAGCGAATCAAGGATCACCAGATGAATGATGAGGCACTATTGGAAATCTTTAACAAAATGGATAACGAGCCTGAATTTTCACTCGCCAATGATACTTTGTATTTCCGAGATAGGCTATGCGTTCCTTATGCTCGGGAGATCAAGGACCAGATATTATGAGAAGCCCACCATACTTAATATACCATTAACCCAGGGAATACCAAGATGTATCAAAACCTCAGAAAATGATTTTGGTGGATTGGTATGAAAAATGACATTTCCGAATTTGTAGGAAGGTGTTTAACATGTCAACAAATAAAAGTAGATCATCAGAAGCCGGGAGGATTGTTGCAACCATTTCCTATCCCCGAATGGAAATGGGAGCATATGACTATGGAATTTGTGTCAGGATTCCCACGAACCTTCCAGAACAAAGAAGTCATTTGGGTTATTGTGGATCGTTTGACTAGATCCGCACATTTTCTTCCTCTCAAGAGTAAAACTTTGATGAAGGAATTAGCATAAATATACGTCAAGGAAATTGTGCGGTTACATGGCATTCTAGTTTCCATTGTTTCGGATAAAGATTCTAGGTTTGTGTCTAACTTTTGGAGGAAACTACATATGGCTAAGGGAACTCAGTTGTGGTTCAGTACGGCATATCATCCCCAAACTGACGGGCAAACAGAAAGGACCAACCAAACTCTTGAAGATATGTTGCGAGCATGTGCTTTAGATCTCAAAGACAGTTGGGACGAACAGTTACCACTTGTGGAATTTGCTTATAATAATAGTTATCATTCAAGCATTCAGTTGGCACCTTTTGAAGCGTTTTATGGACGAAATTGTCGAACCCCTATTTGCTGGGAAGAGGTAGGTGATCGAAGAATACTTGGGCCAGATTGGGCGCAAACTTCGACGGAGAATATCAAGAAAATTCGGGATAGGCTTAAGACTGCTCAAAGCAGACATAAAAGTTATGCTGATGACCACAGGAGGGAATTGGAATTCGCCGTGGGAGACCATGTTTTTCTCAAAGTCTCCCCAACCATAGGAGTTATGAGATTCGGGAAAAAGGGGAAGTTGAGTCGAAGTTATATTAGGCCATTTGAAGTGACAGGATGAGTAAGTGATGGAAATGCTTATGAGCTAGCACTACCATCACAATTGTCAAGTGTACATAGGGCTGTCAATCTGGCTCTTTAAAGAGGGGGCCCGGCCCAGCCCGGCCGGCAAAAGCCCTCAAAATGAGGGCTTATTTTTTTCATTTAAAGCCCGAGGGTAGGGTAGGGCTTTATTTTTAAAAGCCCGCATCTAGAGGGTTGAGCTTAGGCTTGACTAATTAGGCCCGAGGGGGCCCGGCCCGGCCCGTTGTTTATTAAATTTTAATATAAAATATATAATATCCACAATGACTTTGAAGATGATTTGGTTTATGATGCACCTACCAAAACATTGTCAAATATGGATAAAGTTGATTTGGTAAAGAAATCTAATGAGTTTGAAGATGATTTTTTAGCTTTTGAGGAACAAATGACTCAGATAGTTATAGAGGAAAAATCGGAATTAGATTGTTATTTGGAGGAGCCAAGGGATAAAATTGAAAATTTCAATATATTGGATTGGTGGAAAGTTAATTCAACAAAATATCCAGTTATCTCTAGGATAGCTTGTGACATTTTAACAATTCCTATTTCTACAGTTGCTTCTGAATCAACATTTAGTACGGGAGGAAGAGTATTTGATCAATATAGGAGTTGTTTAAAATCTGACACTGTAAAAGTCTTAATTTGCACATAAGATTGGATACGTACGCAGCAACACAATGATGTAATAAATTCGATGGTCTTTTAAATATTCTAAAAGTAGATTAAATAATTAAATAAAGAATTATTGTTATTTGTTATATATTTATTATCATTTATAGAATTATTATTATCCACCTTATGTTTTATATTGTAAAAATGATTTTATCCCACCACCAATGCCTTAAAAAAAAGTTTTTAACTCCGCCATGCTGCCTTTTGCATTACATTCCCAATCCCTAGCTCGGGCAAAGGAGGAGGGTTTGTATAAAGTTGGTTAGTGATTGTGGCATAGGTTATTGCATATAAAAGATTTATTTCCATTAAAGAAAAAGAATTTCCCTTTCTTTTGGCCCTGGCTCGGCCCTGGCCCGGCCCTAGCCTTTGAGGGTTGGGTAAGGGCCTAAAAATTATAGGCCCGCCGTAAAAGTCGAGGGCTTTTGCTCAGTTAGGCCCGGCCCGCATATGTGAGGGTAGGATAAGGGCTTACCTAAGCCCGGCCCGGGCCCGGCCCTTTGACAGCCCTAAGTGTACATAATGTCTTTCATGTGTCTATGCTAAAGAAATATAAACCAGACCCATCACATTTTATAGACTTTGCGCCACTTTAACTACAACAAGATTTGTCATATGAAGAGAAACCGGTGGCTATTCTAGAGACGAAGGAAAGAGCCCTACGAAACAAAACTATTTGATTAGTTAAATACTATGGCAACATCATAACCGACTAGAAAGGCCACATGGGAGACAGAGGAGGAGGTCTGTGTGAAGTATCTGCACCCTTTTTCATCAGGTATGATTTAAATTTGGAGAATCAAATTTCCTAAGAAGGGGAGTATGTAATAACTTGACTTAGACTTGATGGGCCAACCTGTACAAGGTGGGCCATAGACTTGAGGGGTGAACCTATACAAGGTGGGCCATACTTGTCCCACCCAAGTTAGGAGTTACATTGGGACTTTTGGCAAATTATGATCCTTATTCAGTTAGAGACTTGATTAACATTTAATTCCTTGAGACTCCTTAATTGTAATGTTACTGGGACTAGTAATTGAGACTCAAAGGTTTGTTAGGACTCTGGCCAGGCCATTAGGAGTATGAGAATCCCAAACAGGACTCTCTTAGGAGTTAAACTTCGAATGGGACTCCTTGAAGCTCCAAATAGGACTCCTAGTGCAGGATTGTCCAACCACAATATATAGAGGGAGCTTTTTATATATATATATATATTCTTCACAAAATTTAGATAAAGAGAAGGGGAGAGAGAGAGAGACAGAGAGAGTTTAACGTGCAGTTTTACAGCAGCAGAAGAAGATTATGAGGAAGACGGGGAAGGTCAATAGTGGAACTTGTAGCGGATGTCTGGTTCAAGACCACTCATTGCCCTAGCAACACACTTCTACACAAGGTAATGCCTTCGTAGAGACTACGGGGAATGACGAAGATTAGCCGGTGGATTTTGGCATGCGTGGTTAATCTAGAACGCGATGAATAATGATTAGATTTAAAGATGGGATTAGCCCAACATTTAGATATTTTCTCTACTGAATTTAGTGACTTGTCTTTTACTCAATAGTTTTATTAGAACTTCGAATACATTTAATGATTTAAGTATAATTGAGTATGAATGTTGTTGGACCTCTATGCTCATTGAAATTTGATTTATGTTGTATTGTTATAAATTTGAATACGTTTTGAGAATCTGAAGAGTTCTAGGTTCTTGGGTCGTTACAAGCCCTTACCTTACCCTTGGGCTTTAGGATAAAAAAAAAGCTCATGCTTTCATTGCTAGCTTTTGCAGGTTGGGTTGTCTCATCAAAGGGTTGAATTGATGGCCCCAGTGTAACACTTTTTTGGGAACATTATGCCAGTATCGTTGACCAAGAATAAATAGGTTGTACAAAACTTGTTTGGTAATATCATGCTAGTGTCATTCTAAAGAAATAAAAAATTATCAAAAGACATTATAGCAATATTGTTGAATTCAAATATACTATGAATAACTCAACTTCCATCTTATATATTAAAAATATAAATTTATGATTAAGAATATCATTTGATTAGATCTCCAACAAAAAAATAAATAAATAAAAAAAAATATCGGCGCAAGCAAGCTGGGTGCAAATGTCCATCCAACCAAATAGATAAAAAAAATAATAATGAAATCAACATACTGAATACCCATGTTTCTATCAATATGCGTGATTTCATTCGAAGGAAAGAAAAATAAAAAAATTTTCTTTATAAAAATAAAAATTAATGCATCTAAAATATGATCCATTTTGTTTGTTTTGATATAAGAACTTAAAAAACTGAAAAAAAAGGGAACACCTAGCTGTATTGAAGAGAGAGAAACCCAGCCATCAACAAACTGAAAATAAGGTTATCACTAGAATTCTACAAACCCTTTGCATAACGAGTCCTGATCCTTTGATGTTTTCCCTCACTGCGACCGTGAGTGGACCAATTACGGTCCACCACGTCACCGATGAGAAGCTTGCCATCTACTTGGGGTTGCTGCCTCATCCAAGGCAACCTTTGACCACGGTGACATGGCCATTCGTGATTAGTCCACTCATGGTCACCTTGGATCAAGAAGCTCAAAGGATCCCAATTCTTATAGAGTCTAGATCCATTAATGCTTTTCCCTATTGTGATCGTGAGTAGATCAATCATTATCCACCACGTCATCGATGAGAAGCCTGCCATTTACTTGAGGTTGCTGCCTCATCTAAGGCAATTATAATGACGTGGCTGACTGTGATTGGTCCACTCACGGTCACAGTGGGTCAAAAAGCTCAAAGGATCCCAATTCTTGTAGAGTTTGGATCCTCTGATCTTTTTCCCCATTGTGATCACGACTAGACCAATCATGGTCCGTCACATTACCGATGAGAAGCGTGCCATTTATTAGGGTTGCTGTTGCCTCATCCAAGGTAACCTTTGACCACAGTGACATGGCAGACTGTGATTGCTCTACTCAGGGTCATCGTGGGTCATGAAGCTTTAGTTTCCCAATTTTTATAGGGTCATGGATCCTCTGATGTTTACCCCCACCGTGACCTTGGCAGACCTAAGCATGTAAATGCGCATGGCACAACCCCCATGTTCTCGGCCTAGCCGCACATGGGCTATGCTGTGCTAGCCCGTGTAACTTCATGGGTGGGCCTTGCCATGCCTAGGCCACACTGGGGTCAGCCCAACACAGTTCAAGGCACGGCTAGAATTGTGTCTGCTCCCCACTGGTTGGCCTTTTTTATTTTTTAAAATGTTTCTAGTTTTTAAGATTTTATCTTGAAATGAAATTAGAGCTACTAAAATAAATGGACAAACGTTGAAAAAAAACATGAATTAATTGTTGATTGTTATTTGCTTCAAATAACATAATTCATGTAGCTGACCCCAACATGGTTGGGATAAGGCTTCGATGATGATAATGATGATGATGATGATAATATTTGCTTCAAATAAGATTTGGGCATATATGATTGTAAGTGTCTATGAAGGTGGCCAGTGCCACTTGCTAAATGGAAATTGTAGAGTCCTTTACAAATTATGCATCATGCCTTCTCAATAGTTTTTTCAGTGTTATCAATAATTAAGCTATTTGAAAATATTTCAAAACTTTATGAATCATTCTTCTTCTTTTTTTTTTTTGGAGGAGGAGAACGTTTAGCTTGGGTTGCTTCGGTAACTAATGCATGAGTGCTTTCTACTGCCCTTTGATCTTGATCTAAAGCCAAATGTGCAACATCTGAATCATTTAGGTTTAGAGTAAAAGTTGAACGGCTGTGATGGTCTAGCCACGTTTGAGAGCTTGGAGAGAGTTCTTGGTGCCTTAGAGAAAACTTACAGAGCGAGAACTAAAAGAACTTAGAGAGATGAGAGCTTGAAGTGAGAGAAAAGGGGTTTAGAGAGCATAGTGTGTTGAGAAATGGGTGGGGGGGGGGGAAGGTATTTATAGATTTATACAAAAGGGTAAAATGACACAGAATACTCCTCATCCGATTGTTATTTGGCAGTTAGGGAGGGTAAAATTGGTAAAATGGATAAAGGGTGAAAAGGACACAAACGTCCCACCCAGTTCCCTCGCGGGCTATAGGCCGGGCTAGGCAGTGCTGCGCCTAGCACCCTTGGTCTAGCACGGCATGGCTGGTGATGGGCCTTGTAGTTCCAGGCCACGACCCGCAAAATTAAAGGCTGGGCCGTGCCGGCCTGGGTGGCCTGCCCATATTCACATGTGCAGACCACGTTACTAATGAGAACGGCTTGTTTATGTATACTTTAAAAGTAAAAAATAAAATAAAAAGAGAGACCCAAATCACAAAAGATCAAAGAATCGAAATCAAAAATAAGAAAAGCCCACATGTTCTTTCCATTGTGTATGTTTTTGTATGTGCGTGAGAGGGAGAAGGGGAAGCAAAGAGAGACGAGAGAAATGATGGAGCAATGATAGAAAAGAGAGGCAGTTGGGGAAAAAAGCCCAGCAATCCGTTTTAGATTTTCCTACGGATGAATTATTTCTAGTTTTCATTTAGAAGGTTTTGTTCGGAAAAATGTTTCCAGTAAACCTTCTTTTAGGAATATAAGAATGACCTCACCAAATAACGTCCAAACTTGTTCTACAGTTTTTTAACCTGTTAGAAGGCGAAATCATTGTAAAAACACGATGCCAAGCGGCCCCTTACATTGCACAACATATGTTCGAGTGAAAGAAGTGGAGTGGAAGTAGCGATCCAAAGTACAAATTGCTTATAGAATTTGCAATGACCATTTGGGAATTCCTTCAAATACTTACATCCCTTCAATGAGGTGCATAAGGTACCCCTTTTTTCTCCCCTCTTCTTGGGCCTACTTTGGTGGTAGAGGATTTAGTTCACGTTTGGCTGTTGCTGGTTCCTATGCATCAAGAGCAATATTGGTGTCACTCAAATCAATTGATTCTAGCCCTAAAAGTTTATCTCCAAAATTTATGGCCAAACTATTTTACAGATTTTTTTTCTGATTTAAGTCTAACATTGACGGCCCTCATCACCTGGAATGTCTTTAATTTATTAATTTTAGCCCTTAAATTTTAGCATCAAATTTTTACATTCAAAAGATTTTACTATTTTTTTTATGATTGAGTTGATTCCTTGGATACTATACGCCACCCATTATCGGGTCACCACCTACTAGTACTGTGCATCAGGTATGGCCTGTAACGGTTTGAAGACCTCCAGCTCATTACTGGACTTGCTCACCACTCAAAAAATAATTTAAGTAGGGATGGCAACGGGGCAGGTTTGGGCTGGGTTAGGGTTGAAAGCTTATTTGAATAAGCAAATGTGAGAGAGTGGGAAAATTGGTCATATCCCATGAGGGGGGATCGATTGTGTGTGTGTGTGTGTGTATATATATATTCACTGTTGTCTAATAATAGGCTATTTGATTGTGAATTAAATATAGAAGCTACAGATGTATGTACAATCATATAAATCAGGAATGTCTATCCGCAGAATTTTTGACCAAATCCCACACGTGGGATATTTATATATGGGCTATGGGCCTTGGTTGTCCTATCATGATGGGTCATTCTTAGTGGACCTGTTTTTATTTCTATAGTTCCCCTCAAATTGATGCGGGTAAGAGCAAAACATCGATTTGGAAAGAATATAGTCATGACGATCTCGAGGCAGTCCTTTGGTGAAAATATCAGCCAATGGATCATGTGCGGAGATATAGGGCAGATAGATGGTGTTTGAGATAGCGTGCTAGCAATTGAAGTGATAGTTGATCTCATGCTTAGTGTGCTCATGTTAGATGGTATTTTTTGCAGTTATAATGGCTCTGGTATTGTCTACATAAATAGGAGTAGGCTCTTGAAGGAAGACATCAAACACTTGAAGAAAACGACAAAGCCATGTAACTTTGCTACTTGCGGATGACATCAAACGATATTTGGCCTCGGCTGTTGATTTGGAAATAATGTTTTGTTTCTTGCTCTTCCATGAGATGAGTGAGGCTCCTAGAAACATGCTTCAGCCTGTTGTTAATTGATGAGTATCAGGGCAACTAACCCAGTTAGCATTAGCATATGCTTGCAATTGTAAGGAGGGTGATGAAGGGTAGAAAAGGCCACAATCATGAGTGCCCTTAATATACCGAAGGATGCGTTAAATAGCTAGAAGATGTGGTTTGTGAGGATTGCAAACAAACTGACTAACTGTATGGACAACATGAGAGATATCATGCCGTGTCATAGTCAAATAAAGAAGGGTGCCTACCAAGTGACGAAAGAGGGTGGGATCTTCAAAGTGGACAACCATCATCTTTATTGGTTTTAAATTTGAGCTCAATAGGGGTGGCAAATGTTTTGGCATCACTAAGTCGAGTAGATTCAATTAAATCATCACCATATTTAACTTGAGTAACTTAAATATCATCATTGTTCCTGGAAACTTTTAGTCCCAGAAATTAAGTTAAGGAGCAGAGTGTCACGACCCAAATTTCGGGGCCCTGTCGGAATCTGAGTTATAACACGTTGGCATACCATTCATACACATAAATCAAATAAACACATAAGGCATAAGCATCACTTATTAAGATAAATCCTTTCATATAAATCAACCAATGAAGTTTTTCAATGTCTAAAATTTCCAAAATAAAGTCAATCAAATAATAATTAAATGCTAAAATTTTCCCTAAACTATTGAATATGGAAACATCGCTCTCCTCAGCCATACATGCAAAATACTACGGGCTGATCTTCGCCATTCTCCGGTCCCACCGCAAATCTGTTACCTGAAGTGGTAAACAATATCAGTATAAACTGGTGAATGAATTCTTACTTTAACATATATACACAATTAACATAGTGACATCATCAGAACAATTAATTATAAACAATGATAATTAAATCAAATAATTAGATCAATGAATAGAACTCGTAGTACGGTACATTTCTGAACCACATCCTTGCACCTAGTCCACATCATTGGACAATTTAAGTATACCACAATTCTTCGAGATGCCACTCCTGCATCTCCTCAACCGGCGTCCTATAGGACCCTTCACATCAGGACCTCAATGTCCTAACCTCCACATCCACAGACAACACAATCAATCTACCAATCAAATCCAATAATTCGAAATCACACAATCACGATAAATACTTCCGTGCTAGTGGTTCAGATCACATCCCTTCTAATCAATTTATTTATGATAGAATTTATAATGTATAATATATTTTCACTGATTATACTAACTTTTGCCACAATTTCATTCTTAACTTTCAGAGCTCATATGATATGACCCTTTTCAAACACGGGCTGCATTTTATCAGTATCATCACAGCCCAAATCTCCCCTTTAATCAATAATTATTAAATATAAAAGAAAAGGGCCCTTGAGTAATTATGAATCAATAAAGGACCTTTTTACAATTGTTACGCATTATATATATCCACCCAGAGGGGTTTTCGCTACCCATCACAGAACCGACCCCTGCTCGACATCCCTCACACCATGCTCCATCCGGATCTTCAGATGGTGGGCCATCTGGGACTCCCTTCCCTCGGGTCCTTCATGGCTGGGGTCGACCATGGGTCTCCTCCACGATCTCTGGAGTTGATCTTCTATCGGATGATCCACCTGGGCTCACCATCCCGCTCGACAAAATCTCTCCTAGGCGGTCTGTGATGCGGAAAGTTTGAGTTCCGGCCTTGATCCTCTTCTCAAATCCAAAAAGATCAAGTCACCGAGATTGCTTACACAAACATCTGTTAGTGATTCCACGATTTAGTGTGCATCGGATCATGTTGTACAAGATTCACCCTAATCTGGCGTGGGTTTGATGTCGGCAGTACTATAGTACCCACCTCTTTTAAGCGAAATCCTCATCACTCAAGCTTGATCTTTGCAATAATAGCACAAAAATTCAACAGAACCATTTATCTATACCAGGTACACCCCTGACGTATTTAACTGATAATTTTTCCTTATCGATATTTAATCTTATAAGAAAATAACCATAAAGAATCCACTCACCTTGTGTAAACTCTTGTGATTTGTGGTCGAGAATGGGACATCAACTGCCTGGGTGCTTGCCTCCTTCTTCTTCCTCTTGGTATCTCTCTTCCCTTTAAGTCTCTCTCTCTTTCTCTGTTTCTATCGAACGAATAAATATGGAACTATTAACAACTCCATGCATATGTATATATATACATATCCAATCCTTGCTTCCTAATAAGGACTGTACATAGAATTCCTTATCCTATTCAAGTTTGTTTCCTTAAGGAATAAAAGTGATATATATCAAATCATTACTTTCCTAATGATGGTTGTGTATAGGATTCCTTATCCTATTCAAAGATTTGATCCCCATCAATGATTTGTTTCCTTAAGGGTGAAAGTGTCGTGCATAAGGGTCCTTCTCCCTCCCTTGGTTAGTATATTATAAGTGAAACATGGGTCCCATCACTTTTATATACAAAATTAAAATAATATAATTCATTAAATTTAAACCAAGCTTAGAACTTCCACCCTTGGGTATTACACAGAGATCCTTCATCTCGGCGGTATACGCATTAGATGATTTTTGAGTTCAGAGATGCCAATCGCATCATTACCACTGATTATCATATCATCAATGTAGATTAATAGAATGGTACATCCACGTGAGGTTTTTCAAATGAAGAGAGCGCTGTCATTTAGGTTTTGGGAAAACTAGCTTTTAGGATGGCAGAGTGAAATTTATCAAACTAGGCACGAGGAGCTTGTTTAAGGCCATATAATGACTTTTTTAACTTGCAAACATGCCTTGGAGGACATGCATATCCTGGAGGGGGTCGCATATACATAGTCTCTTGGAGTTCCCCACGTAAGAATGCATTCTTGACATCCATTTGCCAAAGGGGCCAGTTATGACCATGTATTCTTACAAGGGGGTTTTGAAGAGACTTTGCGGAAGCCATATCTATTTGGTGAAACTGAAATACGACTAGATCGTGGTAATAGAGATGTAATAGGTAATGCGGAATGGAGGGGATGATGCAAGGCAGGCAAGGTAGAAGATAGAGACAGAGTGAAAAATTGAGCTCTCACCTAACTCTGATCTGGAGGCATTAGAGATTGGGCTATCACCAAACTCCCCTCCCCTCCAGAGGCGTTAAAGATTTGGAGGAGAATTCCAGGAAGACTTGGGGAAGATCCCAAAACTTTCAATAATCATCAATAACTAACTATTAGATAAAGAGGCTTTACATCATTATATAGAGAAATAAATAACCCTAGGACTAATCTAGACCATTCAAACACATTGGTGGCCTAGATTAAAACATTCACTCAAACACAACTTAAAATATAAATAAGCAGATAAAATCCTAAGGCTAGATAGACTAATATAGGTGGGTTGGGCCCAAAGGCTGGTCGACCCATGAGGGATCATGGGTCTATCATGCACCAACTTTGATACCAAATAATGCGAAACTGAGGGGATGACGTGGAGCGGGTAAGGTAGAAGATGAAGATAGAGAAAAATTAGGCTCTCACCAAACTTCGATATGAAGGCCTTAGAGATTGGGCTCTCACCAAACTCCGATGCGGAGGCGTTAGAGATTTGGAGGAGAACTCCAAGAAGATTTGGGGAAGATCCCAAAACTTTTAATAATCATAGCCAAAGGGGCTTTACATTATTATATATAGAAAGAAATAACCCTCGGACTAATCTAGACCATCCAAACACATTGACGACTAAGATTAAAACATCCACTTAAACATAACTTAAAACATAAATAAGAAAATAAAATCCTAAATAGACTAAGATAAGTGGCTTGGGCCCAAAGGTGGGTCGACCCATGGGGGACCATGGGTCTGTGCTGCATTAGCAGGAGGATCATTACCTTTAGTGGAAGGTGCTGGCAAGGTTGGTTGGTTGGGAGCAGTAGCGGGAGGAACCATTTGTTTTGACGATGGATATGTACTTGTGTAATTGGTGGAGAGGAACTGTGCTATAAAATGAGGAAGATAAGAAACTTGAATATTATTATTATTAATAGGAGGAAGGAAATGAAATGGAATATGTTCCAAAAAGACAACATTCCGTGAAGTACGTATTCGTCAATCCTTGGGATAATTGCAAAGAAACTCTATATGTTCTTCATTGTATCCAATAAACATGCCGCGGGCCTCTTGAGGAGGCAACTTGTTAGGCCCAGAGCATGGGAGATCGACAAAGCATGGACACCTAAGTACGCTCAAATGTCAGTAGGAAGGTGGATGACTAAATAAATACTCATATGGGGAGACCTTATCTAACACAAAACTCCCCATCTAACACAAAACTATGTAACTTGTTAATGATATGGATGGCAGTATGAAGAACTAGAACTTAGGGGAGAACAATGGATTCAACAAGGAGATTTCTAACAGTTTCTAGAAAATGGTGATTGTTCCTTTCCACAATCTAATTTTGTTGTGGTGTGTGAGGGCAAGATTTTTGGCGTACGATCCCTTTATTAGCTACGAAGGAGGTGAATTCAGAAGATATGTATTTTCTCCCCCAGAGTCTGAACAAAAGATCTTGATGGATTTCTCAAATTGGTTATTCACCATATTATAAAATTTCTGAAACATGGAAAAAGCTTCAGATTTATATTTTAAGAAATATATCTGTGTAATGATAGTGATCATCTAGGAAAGTAACATAATACTTATATCTAAGTCTACTCAAGTGAGAAGCAATACCCTAAACATATGTGTGAATCATATCAAAAGGTGCAGTGGCATGTGAATAATGAACGGGAAAAGGCAATGCATGACTTTTACTCAAGTAACAAGATTCACATGTAGATTTTGGCAAATGTAGAAACCATAGCACTAGTTGGAGAGACATGAGCAAACAGGCCCATCATCCAGACATGGCCCAACCTACACCAAGCCCAAGCCCATCTACATAAATATCTCATATGCTAAATATGGATAGATATTATGTGGGATCTGGTCAACATCTGTACAATTCACTTTCCTTGTATATTAAGTTACATAGTTATGATTATTTCCTTTACTTGCTTTCATTTATTGTAATAGATTGTAATTAGGCCCCTAATTGGGGATTTACATATTATATAATGGAACAGTCGATCCTCCTATGGGAGACGACCAATTTTCCCAACTCTTCTAGCTTTGTCTTAAGGATCTTAGGATCTTCACATGGTATCAGAGCTATAGAACTCTTGTTTCTAGTCCTTCCAAGCATCTATTGCTTCTACAGCGAACAACGAGTGTTATTCATGTCATCGTCGTCCACTCCTCTACAAAAAGGCAGCCTGTTTGCTTCTTTTCATATTCAGATAGAACAGGAAAGAGGCTTTCTGGCAACCAGAGGATCCATTATAGCCATTCAGAATTCTATTTGGTGCAAGCACAACCTTCTGTTTGTCTCTCCTCACAGTCAACATCATACAAGCTAGATAACACAGTGTTCCCCACCTGCAGATTGCGGCTCCTTTAGAATCCAACTCCACTCTGGTCGACTATAATTCTTGGGAATATTCAACATTTTTCTGAGATTTTATCACTTCAATCAGGTCAGACTTTACCTACTTCTTTGGTTAGGCAGTTTTGAAGAACTGTTTTTGTTTTCCGGTCTGATCCAACCGTTTGAAATCAATCCTTCTTGGTTCAGAACTTACATAATTAGGAGAACAACATAACAAAACCTGGAACCCTGATCGGTGATACGATTTCATTTTAGCAAACAAAACCCCTTCCTGCTCCAAAAATTTTAGACGCCCAGAGGTGTTTTTTTTACAGCAGTTGGCACCATCACTACTGTTCACTTGTTTTGGAGTCATTAGTTCTATTCTCTTGTTCATACACACGAAAACAATCAATTTGATATATCATGGACAAGGGCGACATCATCTTATTAAGTTGAATGGTAAAAACTACATAAGTTGGTCCTTCCACCTCAAAAATTTTGTGCAAGGAAAAGGACTGATTGGATATTTAAATGGGACAATTCCCCAACTTGTAGTGTCCACAATTATAGAGGGGATTAGCAACACTGCCTCTAAAGCTGTTGATGAAAAGGCAATTGCCTCTTGGAACCAGAACAATGCCAAGGTGATTACTTGGATTCTACACTCCGTGGACCTGTCTATTTCCTTATCACTCCAGGCCTTTACAAAGGCCTCAGATATGTGGGATCACCTTAAGAAACTGTATCACTAGACTATTAAAGCTAGGAAATTCCATCTTGACACCGAACTAGCCAAGTATTGTCAAGGTGATAAATCAGTTCAGGAATACTACAGTGAATTTTTGGCCCTTTGGATAGAGAGGGACCAAATGCTCTTGCATTCTGTCTCTCTAGCATTTCTAACACAAGCTCTTAAGCTTAAAGAAGAATTGCATATCAGTCAGTTTCTTATGAATTTACGTCCTGAGTATGAACCAGTCAGTGCTGCACTTATGAATCTGGTGAACCCTCCTGACTTGGATATATGTGTTTGAGAGGTTCTTCGTGACGAGATCCAACTTGGGTCACAACAGTCTCTCTCTGAAGAATCTAAGGTGTTTCTTGCCACTCCTGCTCCATCAACTAATTCAATGGACGAAACAGCCCTTCTCACAACTCAGTCAACGAATCCACTATTTCGAATGTAAGAGCTATGGGCATGTAGCACACAACTGTCAGAAGAAATTATTTTGTAACTACTGCAGAAAGACTGGCCATGTCATTTTTGAATGTAGTATTCGTCCTGCCAAGAAAAACGACACTTCGCAAAAGCAAAGTCAGACTACATTTCAAGCTCAGGCGCTAGCAGCGGCCAATGACACTGTCTCCATGAGCTCAGCTTAGATTCGGGAAATGATTAATGCTTCTGTCACTTATGCATTTAGCTCCATGGGTATCAATGGTCTGTCTCTTTCCTCCAAATCATTTCCTGCTTTTGATTCCTCCACATCTCTATCCACATCTATTTCACTCTCTACATGGTTTTTAGACTCAGGAGCCTCCAATCATATGACTTCTGTTGCACAAAATCTAACTGACCATCACACTTATGTTGGACACGAAAAGATAACCACTGCAAATGGTCATCACTTTCCATTTCTGGAATCTGTTCCTTAGAGCTTCCTACACCCCAAAACCAATGCTTTCATCTGTCTAATATTTTTTTTTGTTCCATAATTATCTGCAAATCTGATTTCCGTGGGACAATTGGTTGATAATGGTTGCTCAGTTAAATTTTCTTCTTCTGGTTGTGTCATACAGGAATGGCAAACTGGAAAGGTGATCGGGATGAGGTGTAAGCATGGCAAGCTATTTTTTTTGGACATGGGCTCCAGATCTATCGACTTTAGTTCTTTCTTTATTTCTTCTTTGAGTGTTTGGAATACCATTTGGCATTGTCTCCTGGGTCATTTGAATAATTCCAATTTGTTGTTTTTATTTCCAAATGGTTGTTTAGCATCATCTTTCAATAATAAGAATCGTTCTGCTTTTGTTAAATCTAAATGTGAGACTTGTTGTTTAGGTAAAAGCATTGTGCTCCCTTTTCCAATTCATTATTCCCATGCAACAGCACCATTTGATATCATTCACATTGATGTTTGGGGGATTGCTCTACAACTTAGTAGACTGGGATATAAATACTCTGTTACATTTATTGATGATAATTGTCACTACACTTGGATATACTTCTTGGGAATCAAATCTGAAGTACTCTCCACCTTTCAAAAATTTTATAATATGGTTCACACTCAATTCCAAAAATCAATAAAAATTTTGCATTCCGATTCAGGGGGAAAGTACACATCATCTACCCTTTCTGCATTTTTTTTGACAAAGGAATCATACACAAAAATTTTGTCCTTACACACCACAACAAAATGGGGTTGTAGAAAGAAAGAATCGACATATCCTCGAGATAGTCTGAACCCTTCTTGAATCATTGGTGTCTCCTAAATTCTGGTGTGAAGCTGCACATTTTGCAATCCACATCATCACGGGCTTCTTAGCTCTGTTCTTAGGAAAGTCTCCCCATATGAATGTCTGTTTAGCCATCCGCCTACATACTTACATTTGCGAGCATTTGAATATTTATGTTTTGTTCATCTCCCATTACTGAAGCATAATAAGTTATCCCCTCAGGCTGCTCGTTGTATGTTTTTAGGATATAGTGATGACCACAAAGGATTTGTTTGTTATGATCTAAATGATAGGCGCCTCCGAATTTCACGAAATGTTGTCTTTTTAGAACATATTCCCTTCCATTCCCTACGTCCTAATCATCATGATATTCAAGTCTCTTATCTTCCTCACTTTGTAGAACAAGGCTCCTCTCCTTCGATAACACAGGTTTATGTTCGTTGTCCAAAGCCAACGCTTCCTGCTCCTCCTGCTTCCGATCAACCAACCTCGTTGGATCCTAGCATTGAAGGTAATGATCCACCTGACCCACCTCCCTTGCGACGATGTAATTGTCTTTCAGTACCGCCAGATAGATTTGGGTTCTTCGCCTTATTCTTTAGTTCAGATCCTATTTCTATTCCAACTTCTTATGCACAGGCTCCTAATATCCCTTGTCAGAAGAATTAGTCGCTCTTGAAGCAAATTAAATTTGGGATCTGGTGCCTCTTTCGCTGAATGTGTCTTTTATTGGGAGCAAATGGGTTTATTCCAACAAGTTTAGATCTGATGGCACTCTTGATCGCTATAAAGCTAGATTTGTTGCGCAAGGCTTCAAACAAGAATATGGCATTGACTACGAAGACACTTTTGCACCTGTCGCTAAAATGATTACTTTTTAGAGTCTCCTTAGTGTTGCAATTGTGCGACAATGGCTCCTTTGGTAACTGAATGTCAAGAATGCCTTTTTACATGGTCATTTCAACGAGACTGTCTACATGAGACCCTTGCCAAGCTATGCATGTCTCCCTAAACATGTTTGTAAGCTACAGAAGTCTTTATATGGCCTAAAGCAAGCTCCTGGTGCATGGCTTGAAAAATTTCGATCTGCCATCCTTTTAGTTGGTTTTTTGCAAAGTACCAATGATAGCTCTCTCTTTATTCGACGCACATCTCACGGTTGCACAATCTTGTTGATCTATGTTGATGATATGATCATTAGTGGCAATGACTCAACCGGCATCTCTAATCTCAAAACTCATCTGATGCGTACTTTTCAAATGAAGGATCTTGGCTCGCTCAAATACTTTCTTGGTCTCGAGGGTTCGAGAAACACTAAAGGCATATGCATTCATCAAACCAAATATGCTGCAGATTTACTTAAATCTGCCAGATTCAATGAGGCCAAATCATTTGACACTCCTCTCGAGCTCAATGTTAAACTTAGCAAAAATGATGGGTGTCCACTTGATGATCCTACTCTTTTCCAATACTTGGTGGGTAGCCTGCTTTATTTGATGGTGACTAAGCCTGACATCTCTTATGCGGTGTAACGACCCAAGATTCTGGAGCTCTTCAGATTCTTAAGTCGTTAACTTGATCGTATTACAAATTCATAAAGTAAATTCAAGAGCAAGTCTAAGGAAAATGAAGGTAAATTCATAATATTAATATCTTAACAAAGTCTTTACAATTATAGCTAAGAAATGACAATAGATCTAAAATATTCCAAAATGGGGCTAACTCCATCTAATGGTCTAGATGGTTTTCGAACTCTCTATCAGCGTTGCATGCCAAAATCTATATGCTGATCTCCGCCGCTCCCAGATCCCGCTACAAAAACATTACCTGTAGTGGGGCGAACCACTAGTCAGTAACACTGGTGAGTAGAATTTCTAAAATCAAGAGAGCAATGGTAATTATCATGATATCAATAGAAGTTCATAGGTTGATTGACTAAACTACCACCATACCTGTTTATATTAGCAGCATGAACAAGGGATTCATATTCGTGTCGTGACAAGATTGTCACCATTCTTAGTTGTAAAGGGATTTATATTCATGTCGTGACATAACCGTCACCATTCTTAATTGTGAAGGGGATTCATATTCATGTCGTGACAAGATTGTCACCATTCTTAATTGTAAGGGGATTCATATTCATGTCGTGACAAAACTGTCACCATTCTTAATTGTAAAGGGATTCATGTCGTGACATGACCGTCACCATTCATTGTAAGGGGATTCATTCATGTCGTGACAAGATTGTCACCATTCTTTAATTGTAAGGGGATTCATATTCATGTCGTGAGAAGATTGTCACCATTCTTAATTCATAAGTCAAATCCAATACCAATGGAAACATACACTTCCAAACAATTCTAAAAAAAATATCTCCGCTCACTGATTTCATAATAAGTATCATTATGTCTTCCATTGGCCAGTCCCACATACTTGAGTCAAAATCTCGCCCCACTCTAATTCATAACTGGTGCTCCAAATATGTGGCATTGGCTCTATTTTTTTGAAATTCTTTTTAGTCATAGAGAGAATACTATACTCATATAATTAGAATTAATCACTTTGAGCAAGTATCACAGAGTCTCCTATTAATTATTCATTCCATACATAGCTACTAAGGATAGTATTAAATCTAGATTGAGATTCAGAATTTACAAGTCATCATTTGTATAGTAAAATAAAAATGAGACCGTAGCGATGGAAGTACCCACTACTTAATTTGGAACTAGTTATATTATGGTAGCTCATCTTATTCATACGATCTTATTTAATAAAAGAGGGAACTTCTTAACAATCCCTTATAACAGTGCAATATTAACATAATGTTTCACAACTAAATATTCGTGAAATGGAAAGTAGTCACTACTGTACATGTAATACTATACAATAGTACTAGTATTCCCTTTTTCTCATAATATAGATCAACCCTAGGGATTCTTTGGAATCTAAAGTCCTTTATAAAAATTCCTAAGTTTCTTTGATATGAAATTGTATAACAGTAACATAGTTCAAAGGAGCACTTGTGACCGATTAGGAAAATAACAGTAGTTTAGTTGAAAGAGTACTTATAACTGATTAAGAAAATAACAGTAGTTTAGTTCAAAGACTACTTGTGACTGATTAAGAAAATGTATAACAGTAGCTTAGTTCAAAGAGTACTTGTGATTGGGTAAGAAAATGTATAACAGTAGCTTAGTTAAAAAAAGTACTTGTGATTGGGTAAGAAAACGTATAACAGTAACTTAGTTCAAAAGCACTTGTGACTGATATATATATAAATAGAAACAAAACAGCAGAATATAAGGGACACCATATTCACATGAGTATTAGAGAAGTCCTACTCACCTGGTATAAGTAATAAGTGACCTCAAATCAGACATCCACTATGTTAGGTGTTCCTTGGAATCTCCTTGCTTCTATTTTCAAATATCACTCTATTGGACTCCTACTCTTCTTCCATGAGAACCATGAGAAAGTGACCAAAGATGAGAGGAGATCTCTTCTTATATAGAGCTGGAATCCTAAAGGATTTCCCTTGAAAGGTCACCTAAGAAGACTAAAAGTCACAATTTAAGGTCATTATTTTGGGAGTTACACAGTTATAATTTTTGGAAAATTTAAGTTTGGGGAATTTAAGTGTGGGAGTTTCACAGTCATAATTTTGGGAAGCTATAGAGTCACAATTAAGTGAGTTTGGATCATTTATGGACCTGAAAAATTTGACCCAATAGCCTAATCCATTCATGAATTGGACTGATCGAAACTGGGC
Source organism: Sextonia rubra (assembly GCA_037013555.1). Lineage (NCBI taxonomy): Eukaryota > Viridiplantae > Streptophyta > Magnoliopsida > Laurales > Lauraceae > Sextonia > Sextonia rubra. Next base: position 19,846,500 of record JASUAD010000011.1, read on the forward strand.
CTCTCTAAGCCCATTTAGCCCATTAATAATTCAGGCTTGGCCCATTTATAATTCAGGGTTCTTACATACTCCCCCCCTTGTGAAATTTGGTCCTCCAAATTTAAATCATACCTTAGAGAAAGAGATGTGGATACTTTTCTCGGACATCTTTTTCTGTCTCCCAAGTGGCCTCCTGTTGATTATGATGCTCCCACAAAATTTTAACCAGGCGGATAGTTTTATTCCGAAGGCCTCTTTCTCGTGTTTCTAAAATGACTATTGGCTTCTCTTCATAAGACAAATCTTCTTGTATCTGAAGTGGTCCGAAGTCTATCACATGAGACGAGTCTGGTTCATATTTCTTTAGCATGGATACATGAAACACATTGTGTACACCAGCCAGTTGTGGGGGTAATGCTAGTTCATAAGCATTCCCATTACTAACACGACCAATTATCTCAAAAGGTCCGATGTAACGCGGACTCAACTTGCCTTTTTTCCCAAACCGCATGATACCCTTGGTTGGAGAAACTTTGAGAAAGACATGATCTCCTATTGTGAACTCTAGCTCCCTCCTGCGATTGTCCGCATAGCTTTTCTGTCTACTTTGGGCAGTTTTGAGTCTGTCTCGGATTTTCTTGATGGTGTCCGTTGAGGATTGAACCCATTCTGGCCCAAGGATTCTTCGATCGCCAACTTCCTCCCAACAGATGGGAGATCGGCAATTCCGTCCATACAATGCTTCGAAAGGTGCCATTTGAATACTGGAATGATAACTGTTATTATAGGCAAATTCTACCAAGGGTAACTGCTCATCCGAGCTGTCTTTGAAATCTAGGGCACAGGCTCGCAACATATCTTCAAGAGTTTGATTAGTTCTTTCAGTCTGGCCATCAGTCTGAGGATGATATGCGGTGCTGAACCACAATTGTGTTCCCATGGCCGTCTGTAATTTTCTCCAAAAGTTGGATACAAACCTGGAGTCCCTATCCGAGACAATAGACACCGGAATTCCATGCAGTCGAACAATCTCCTTAACATATCTTCGTGCCAATTCTTCCATCGATGTTCTTCCTTTCAGAGGGATGAAGTGGGCAGACTTGGTCAAGCGGTCCACAATTACCCAAATTACTTCATTGCCCCTGAAAGTCTTTGGAAAGCCAGAAATGAAGTCCAAAGTGATGTGCTCCCATTTCCACTCTGGTACAGGCAATGGCTGCAACAACCCTCCAGGTTTCCGATGATCTGCCTTAACTTGCTGGCATGTTAAGCATTTTGCCACAAATTCTGCAATGTCCTTTTTCATACCATTCCACCAGAATTGCTTCTTGAGATTCTGGTACATCTTAGTACTTCCTGGATGAATGGTATATCGGGTATGATGAGCCTCATGCAGTATCTCATCCTTAATTTCCCGATCATTTGGAACACACAACCTATTCTTGTAATACAAGGTACCATTAGTAAGTGAAAAATCCGGCTTATCTCCCAATTTGTTGAAGATTTGTACTAGTGTCCCATCATTCTTTTGGCGGTCCTTAATTTGCTGGATGATTTCTGGTTGAACTTTGAAACTCCCCAATAATATATTGTCACCAATGATCCGAAAATTCATATCCAAGTCTCTGATTTCTGCTAGTAAATTCCATTCCGCTGTCAAGTGAGCCAATTGGACTGACTTTCTGCTTAATGCATCGGCCACAACATTTGCCTTTCCGGGATGGTAATTTATAGTGAAGTCATAGTCTTTCAAAAATTCTAACCATCTCCGCTGCCTCAAATTTAACTCCTGCTGGGAAAAGATATATTTTAGGCTTTTATGGTCCGTGTACACCTTGAATTCTTCTCCATAGAGATAATGTCGCCAAATTTTAAGAGCGAAAACTACAGCAGCCAATTCTAAATCATGAGTGGCATAATTTTGCTCATGTGTCTTCAATTGTCTAGATGCGTAAGCAATTACTTTTCCGTGCTGCATAAGTACGCACCCCAATCCTTTGAATGACGCATCACAAAATATGACAAAACCACCACTGCCTGAAGGTAAGGCCAAAACCGGTGCCGAAATCAACTTATCCTTCAGTGTCTGGAAACTGGTCTCACATTTGTCGTCCCAATTAAATTGCACATCTTTCCTAGTGAGACGAGTTAGAGGTCCTGCAAGGGAAGAAAACCTTTGCACAAATCTCCTATAATACCCTGCGAGTCCTAAGAAACTCCGGACCTCTGACACTGTTGTTGGCCGTTTCCAACTGGTGATAGCTTCCACCTTGGCAGGGTCCACAGACAATCCTTCACCTGAAATGATGTGACCTAGGAAATTCACCTGAGTTAGCCAAAAGTCACATTTGCTCAACTTAGCATATAGCTGATTGTCTTCTAACAACTTCAATGCAGTGCGCAGATGATCTCCATGCTCCAATTCTGTCTTAGAGTAAATTAGTATATCATCGATGAATACAACAACAAACTGGTCCAAATAGGGCTTGAAGATTTGATTCATGAGTGCCATGAATACAGCTGGTGCATTGGTTAGCCCAAATGGCATTACCAGAAACTCATAATGTCCATATCGAGTCCGGAAAGCTGTCTTAGGTACATCCTCCTCCCTCACCCTCAACTGATGGTATCCAGTCCGTAGATCAATTTTTGAAAAGTACCTTGCTCCTTGGAGTTGGTCAAACAGCTCATCGATCCGTGGCAGCGGATACTTATTCTTAATAGTGACTTGGTTGAGCTGTCGATAATCTATGCACATACGCAAGGTTCCATCCTTCTTTTTAACAAAAAGAACAGGAGCTCCCCATGGTGAAACACTGGGCCTAATGAATCCTTTGTCTAGTAAGTCCTGTAGTTGCTCCTTAAGTTCCCGTAGTTCTGTGGGTGCCATTCGATAAGGAGACCTAGAGATTGGAGCTGTTCCCGGTATCACTTCAATAGTAAAATCTACCTCCCGCAACGGTGGTAAACCGGGTAATTCATCTTGGAAAACATCAGGAAATTCTCTTGCTACCGGGATTTCTTCTAGTTTTGGTTCTTGTTTTTCCCCGGTAATGAATGCTAAATACCCCGTACACCCAGTTCTTAATAATTGGCTGGCTTTAATTCCCGAAATCACACGTGTCTCTACTGCTTTCCTTATCCCCATTACACGCACATTTTTGAACCCTTCTAGTTTAAAGCGGACTATTTTATTAAAATAGTCTAGCACAGCCCTGTGTTTTGCTAACCAATCCATTCCCAAAATAATGTCAAAATCATTCATTGGTAGCAAAATTAAATCTGCAGGCATCACAACTTCCCCAATGCTTAAAGGACATTCATAGAATATGGTGTGAGTATTCAATTGTCCTCCAGTAGGGGTGGAAACTGCCATTGCTTGGGAAAGTTTAGAAGGGGTTATGTGTAATTTTGGAGCAAAATTATGTGAAACAAAGCAGTGTGTAGAGCCGGAATCAAATAATGCAATAGCCTTGTTGCCAGAGATTAGGAGCGTACCCTCAACCACATTGCTTGCTACTTCCGCCTCCCGTTGAGTAATAGCATAAACCCTCGCATTTGGTGGGTGACTCTTTTGATGTCCACCTTGATTGCCTCTCTCTTGGTTGAAATTCTGTCCCTGTGGCGGATTCCGCTGATATCCACTTTGCTGATTCTGGCCCAACTGCTGGTTCTGGTAGTAATTCTGATGAGAGTTCCCTTGATCCCGAGGAGGGTAGTTTTGCGAATTCTGTCGTGATTGCTGATAGCCTTGATGTTGTCGTGACTTGTGGCCATGCCGTTGTGATCGATCTTTCTCCTGCTTCTTAGGACAATCGTTAGCCTTATGGCCCACCTGGCCACATGAAAAGCAAGCACCACGCTGCCATCGACATTGTTCTAAGGCGTGGTTCTTCCCACAGCGACTGCATTTAACATGAGATTCCATTTTCTGTTTCTTTTGAGGAGGACGGCTTTCTTGATTTCTTTTTCCATCCCCAGTTGGATTAGATGGAAGTACTCCATTGATCTCATCAATGGCTTCTTCAGATACATAGGCTCTTCTTAAGGCGTCTGCGTATGTGACTGGCTGTCCCAATCGTACATCCTTCTTAATATCAGGGCGTAATCCCTCAATAAACTTGTTGCATTTCAGTTCTTCTGTAGCTACCAAGGGTTCAGCAAAGTGAGACAATTCTATGAACTTATTATTGTATTTGGTCACTGACATGTCTCCTTGAACCAAATTTTGAAATTCCCTCTTCTTCCTTTCTTTTATATGCTCCGGTATGAATTTTGCAATAAACTCCTTTTTGAAGAAACTCCAAGGAATTTCATTTTCAGGACCTGGATAGGTCCTTCTGGCGGACTTCCACCACTCCTTTGCATTTCCTTCAAGTTTGAAAGTTGCCAATAGAGCTTTCTGCTGATCAGAACAGCCCATAACTTCAAAAATTGCTTCGACATTTTCTATCCACTTATTTGCATCCCAAGGATCTGCAGTTTCATCAAAGTACCTAGGACGGAATTCGTTAAATCTTTTATATAGGGAATCTCGTTCCCTGTCCCTGCTCCCACCAATAGCGAGCCCACTTTGGCCACCATCATCCTGACGATGAGCCAAATTCTTTATCTGCTCTTGCACCTGATCGTAAACTTTCATAAAGGTATCGAACATCATCTTCACATATTCAGGCATCGAGGACGATCCCCCATCTGGGTTTGATGTTCGACTTTCAGTGCCATTGCCGTTAAGATTCTGTTGGGAACTCATGTTCTTTCTCCTATAATAAGATACACAATAATTAACACAAGGAAATGCATATCACAATCTAACGCCCCCAAACCACGACCTCACCACGTATGCTACTGGTTTCTAAGTGTTTTAAGGATTGCCCAAGACTTTTCTTTGATACCACTTTGTAACGACCCAAGATTCTGGAGCTCTTCAGATTCTTAAGTCGTTAACTTGATTGTATTACAAATTCATAAAGTAAATTCAAGAGCAAGTCTAAGGAAAATGAAGGTAAATTCATAATATTAATATCTTAACAAAGTCTTTACAATTATAGCTAAGAAATGACAATAGATCTAAAATATTCCAAAATGGGGCTAACTCCATCTAATGGTCTAGATGGTTTTCGAACTCTCTATCAGCGTTGCATGCCAAAATCTATATGCTGATCTCCGCCGCTCCCAGATCCCGCTACAAAAACATTACCTGTAGTGGGGCGAACCACTAGTCAGTAACACTGGTGAGTAGAATTTCTAAAATCAAGAGAGCAATGGTAATTATCATGATATCAATAGAAGTTCATAGGTTGATTGACTAAACTACCACCATACCTGTTTATATTAGCAGCATGAACAAGGGATTCATATTCGTGTCGTGACAAGATTGTCACCATTCTTAGTTGTAAAGGGATTTATATTCATGTCGTGACATAACCGTCACCATTCTTAATTGTGAAGGGGATTCATATTCATGTCGTGACAAGATTGTCACCATTCTTAATTGTAAGGGGATTCATATTCATGTCGTGACAAAACTGTCACCATTCTTAATTGTAAAGGGATTCATGTCGTGACATGACCGTCACCATTCATTGTAAGGGGATTCATTCATATCGTGACAAGATTGTCACCATTCTTTAATTGTAAGGGGATTCATATTCATGTCGTGAGAAGATTGTCACCATTCTTAATTCATAAGTCAAATCCAATACCAATGGAAACAGACACTTCCAAACAATTCTAAAAAAAATATCTCCGCTCACTGATTTCATAATAAGTATCATTATGTCTTCCATTGGCCAGTCCCACATACTTGAGTCAAAATCTCGCCCCACTCTAATTCATAACTGGTGCTCCAAATATGTGGCATTGGCTCTATTTTTTTGAAATTCTTTTTAGTCATAGAGAGAATACTATACTCATATAATTAGAATTAATCACTTTGAGCAAGTATCACAGAGTCTCCTATTAATTATTCATTCCATACATAGCTACTAAGGATAGTATTAAATCTAGATTGAGATTCAGAATTTACAAGTCATCATTTGTATAGTAAAATAAAAATGAGACCGTAGCGATGGAAGTACCCACTACTTAATTTGGAACTAGTTATATTATGGTAGCTCATCTTATTCATACGATCTTATTTAATAAAAGAGGGAACTTCTTAACAATCCCTTATAACAGTGCAATATTAACATAATGTTTCACAACTAAATATTCGTGAAATGGAAAGTAGTCACTACTGTACATGTAATACTATACAATAGTACTAGTATTCCCTTTTTCTCATAATATAGATCAACCCTAGGGATTCTTTGGAATCCAAAGTCCTTTATAAAAATTCCTAAGTTTCTTTGATATGAAATTGTATAACAGTAACATAGTTCAAAGGAGCACTTGTGACCGATTAGGAAAATAACAGTAGTTTAGTTGAAAGAGTACTTATAACTGATTAAGAAAATAACAGTAGTTTAGTTCAAAGACTACTTGTGACTGATTAAGAAAATGTATAACAGTAGCTTAGTTCAAAGAGTACTTGTGATTGGGTAAGAAAATGTATAACAGTAGCTTAGTTAAAAAAAGTACTTGTGATTGGGTAAGAAAACGTATAACAGTAACTTAGTTCAAAAGCACTTGTGACTGATATATATATAAATAGAAACAAAACAGCAGAATATAAGGGACACCATATTCACATGAGTATTAGAGAAGTCCTACTCACCTGGTATAAGTAATAAGTGACCTCAAATCAGACATCCACTATGTTAGGTGTTCCTTGGAATCTCCTTGCTTCTATTTTCAAATATCACTCTATTGGACTCCTACTCTTCTTCCATGAGAACCATGAGAAAGTGACCAAAGATGAGAGGAGATCTCTTCTTATATAGAGCTGGAATCCTAAAGGATTTCCCTTGAAAGGTCACCTAAGAAGACTAAAAGTCACAATTTAAGGTCATTATTTTGGGAGTTACACAGTTATAATTTTTGGAAAATTTAAGTTTGGGGAATTTAAGTGTGGGAGTTTCACAGTCATAATTTTGGGAAGCTATAGAGTCACAATTAAGTGAGTTTGGATCATTTATGGACCTGAAAAATTTGACCCAATAGCCCAATCCAGTCATGAATTGGACTGATCGAAACTGGGCCTCTCTAAGCCCATTTAGCCCATTAATAATTCAGGCTTGGCCCATTTATAATTCAGGGTTCTTACATGCGGTCCATACTGTGAGCCATTTTGTTAGTAATCGCACAAACCCCATCTTCATGCAGTCTATCGCATCCTCAGGTACATACAGGGCAGTAGAGATCGTGGTCTCTTCTATCCTTCCATGGCTTCCTTACAACTATAGGGCTATGTTGATGCTGATTGGGCAGGCTGCCTAGATACCCGTCGCTCCACTACGGGTTGGTGCATGTTTCTTGGCCTCTCACTCATCTCATGGAAATGTAAAAAACAGACCAAAGTGTCTAAATCCTCCGCTGAAGCAAAATATCGATCAATGTCCTTTGCCAGTGGTGAAATTGTTTGGCTTCGGTGACTATTGAGAGATTTCGGTGTTTTCCTCACTAGCCCAACTCCTCTTATGTTGACAACACAAGTGCCATTCAAATTGCAAAGAATATTGTCTGCCATGAGCATACTAAGCATATTGAGATCGATTGTCATTTTATTCGCCAACAAGTCGTCTCTGACATTCTCTTACTTCTTTATGTTTGTTCAAACAACCAGTTAGCGGACATTTTTACCAAAGCAATGACCAAGGACCGTCATGACTTTCTGCTTTCCAAATTGCTGTGTTATTTTTCCTGCATCAATTTGAGGGAGAGTGTAGAGACATGACCAAATAGGCCCATCATCCAGACATGGTCCAACCTACACGAAGCCCAAGCCCATCTACATAAATATCTCATATGCTAAATATGGATAGATATTGTGCGCGATCTGGTCAACAGCTGTACAATTTACTTTCCTTGTATAGTAGATTACACAGTTATGATATTTCCTGTACTTGCTTTCATTTAATGTAATAGATTGTAATTAGGCCCCTAACTGGGGATTTACATACTATATAATGGAACAGTGGATCCTTTTATGGGAGATGACCAATTTTCCCGACTCTTCCAGCTTTGTCTTAAGGATCTTAGGATCTTCACACTAGTAACAAATTTATCCAAACATCCAAGTTTAAATGGAGAAATTAAACTAGTATTATTGAAGTGAACAAGGCGTCTATGCCAAGTGGTCCATGTATTATTAAAAATGCCCATAGAAAAAGCAAAGAAGGAACCCTATGTCCAGGAGAAATAGTTTGTCATGCTTACTCCCCTTCCCTATCACCTTCCCAGTTTGCCATTCTTGTATGACATAACCAGGAGCGAAATTAACGAGATATTAACAATCAATAAGTTGGCTAATGGAAATCAGATTTGTAGATAAATTGGGAACAAAGTAAACATCATATAGGGTAACCATGGAAATAGATCTGATACCAGAGATGGCAATCGATGACCATCTGATATAGTGATGGTGGCGGCCAACATAAGGTTTAGGGCTGTGTAGATTTTGTTCTACAGATATTGTCACGACCCAAATTCTGGGGCCCTGTCGGAATCTGACTTATAACACATTGGCATACACTTCATAAGCTTAAATTAAATGAGCTCATAAGGCATAAACATCATCTAATAAAATTGTCTTTTCATATAATCTGATCGATTAAATAACCAACTAATAATGTCTCCTGGTCTAACAATTTCCATAATAAAATTCTTTAGCTAATGTAAAATATTCAATACTATATATTCCCTTAAACTACTAGATATTGATGTAACGCTCTCCTCAGCCACACATGCCAAACACTACGGGCTGATCTTCGCCATTCTCCGGTTCACCCGCAACTCTGTTACTTGAAGGGGTAACCTAACATCAGTATAACTGGTGAATGAATTTCCTACTCTAACATACATCTATGATTAATACAATGGCATCATTAGAAATAGATTAGAAATAACAATAAATAATTCAGTTAATGAATAAGACTCATTCCATGTCATATCTCTGAACTACATCCTTGCACCCAGTCTACATCATTGTGCCATCTTATCATATCACAATTATCGAGATGCCACTTATGTATTTCCTCACCCGGCGTCTCATAGGACCCATTGCTTCAAGACCTTAGTGTCCTATCATCCACGTTCATAGACAACATAAACAAACTTCCAACTGAACCTAGTGGTCTAGAATCACACAATCATACTAGGTCATACCGTGCCAGTAGTTTAGATCGTGTTCCATTCCAATCAAAAGATGCACAACAGAATTTATAAATCAAAATATTTTCTTGTTTATTAATTTGTACATGCCACAATTTCATTCTGAGATTTCAGATTTCTATATCATAACTTTTTCAATTCAGTCTATCTATTAGAGGAATCATCAATAGTACACCCTTTCCTTTAAACATTGATTATTTAGATGTGGAGGGACTTACGTAATTAGAGTAGTAGTAGGGGCCTTTTTATAAAATCCTCATGGAGTATGCACTTGACAAAAATTGAATTTGTATTCTACAGAACCCAATTCTGTTAAAAACCTTCCTCACGCCATGTCCTATCTAGGTTATCAGATGGTGGGCCATCTAGGGCCCCATCCTCTAGGGTCCATCGTGACGGGGGTCGCCCATGGGTTTTCTCTGAGATCTATGGTGTTGATCTCTCATCATGTGGCCTACCTAGGCCCATAACTCCACACCAAAAAATCTCTTCCAGACGACCTGATATGGAAGAATCTGAGTTCCAGCCTGGTTTTTTTTTCAAATCCAGAAAAGGTCAAGTTGCAGAGAACACTTGTATAGGTATCTATTAATTGTGCAATGATCTACTTGAAATCAAATCATAAAGAACGGGATTTAACCTAATCTGACATGGTTTTAGGGTTGGCAGTACTGTAGCACCCACCCTTTAAGGCAAAATCTACATCAATTAGGTTTTAATCTTTCCGACAGTATTGAAATAATCTACTAGTCTATTTATCTATACGAGATGCACCACATAGCACTTCTTTGGAACGTCATCCTTATTTATATTTGAGCACTTATCGGACAGGCATAGAAAATTCACTCACCTTTTGTAGAATCTTGTGATGTTTGCTATCTATGGTCGAGAGTAGGACATTAACTGCTGCCTAGTTGATTGCCTTCTTCCTCCTCTTAGTATCTCCCTTCACAACCTAGAAATCCACTAGATGATCTCTCTTTTTCTCTTAGGCTTCTCTCTCTATGCTTCTCTCCTAAAGTTTAGAAAGAAGTAATGTGAGGCAATTTAGAGACTCCATGAGTATATATATATCCGATCTCCACTTCCTGATAAGAGCCATGTACAAGACTCCTTATCCCATACAAAGTTTACTTCCTTTGGGATGAAAGTGTCGTGCACCAGAGTCCCCCCCTTTTTCTCCTTTTAGTAACTATACAGTAAGTAAGGCATGGGTCCCATCACTCTTATGTACAATGTTAAAATCATATAATTTTATCATATTTAAACCAGGCTTAGAATTTTCACCCTTGGGTATTACAGATGTCATATAGTTTGAGGCTCCAAGCTTCCAACTATTCCAGAAAACTGTCGAACCAGAAAGGCAATCAAAATACTGACCTTTTGAGTTGATAAAATGCAAGAAAAATGTGGATAAACCCAAGAAGAAATGGATGAACTAGATGGTATAGATCTTTGGAGATTCCACAATTAGGAGATGGGACCCACTACTCAGGTAGTCGCAAAATTGTTGATGGTCGCATAATGTCGTTCTTCTTGCACTAATGAAGAAATAGAATGATTGTAGGATTCAGAGATCCACTTGAATGCCAATGGTTGAAGTAGAACAATCTTTTCTTGAGGCTTCTTGATGAATAGAAATAAAGAATCAGATAGATCTCTTTAGAGAATTAGAAAACTTGGGAACCAAGCTATGAATTAGAAAACTTGGGAACCAAGCTATGTTATCGTGAGAACTTCTTTGAATAAGCAAATGTGAGAAAGTGGGAAAATTGGTTGTATCCCATGAAGGGTGATCGACTGTGTATATATATTCACTATTGCCTAATCATAGGCTATGATTACAATCTAATTACAATTGATTGAGAAACAATTATAGAAGATACTAATGTATGTACAATCACATAAATAAGGAATGTCTAATTGTCTATGCATAGAATTTTTGATCAGATTCCACACGTGGGATATTTCTATATGGGCTATGGGCGTTTGGTTATGAGCCTTTGGTGGTTCTACCATGATGGGTCCTTGGTGGACCTCTTTCATTTCTACAAGGGCAAACCTAAACCCGCCTTGTCTCAAGTTTGTCTCATCCAAACCCCACTTGCCCTGTGATGGGTCATTGGTATGTGATACCCTATGATGCCCAGATATAAACATGGGTACAAACACAGATACGGGATCAGGGATACGACTTTGTATTTTGAAAAATTTAGGACACGGATACGGAGACAGTGTGTCCTTAATTTTCCTTTAAATTACGATTTAATTAATAAAATTATCATTGTTTATGTTCAATTCTAACATTTTCTATGTTGAAAAGTAAGAAAACTTAAAGAAATAAATAAAATAATGGACTTGCTAAGTAGGATATGCTAAACTTATACCCCGAAAGTATCGGTGCAGTATTAGGTACCACTAAAAGCGTTGTATCGGTCCGATACGGATACATTGGGCTTGTCCAAGTATCCGGGTATCATAGGTGATACCAAACCCACCCTGTTTGGATAAGGTCAGGTCAAATTTAAAGCTTAAATTTTTTAAAAGAGACAATTGCATGGGAAAAGGTGCGATGGAGTTAACACACAATCTTATTGTCACACAGGCCTCAAGTTAATGGCCCAACACCACTTTAACCATATGAACTGTCATATTTTTAGTAATAAATAAATATATATCATATATATGGGGTGGGGCGGGTTAAATCAATAATGTCCAAATCTACCTCGTTCCAAGAAAACCACTACCAAACCTGCCCCTAATAGGAGCAAGTTGGGGCAAGTCCCCATTTAAACCCAACCCATTGCCATCCCTAAATTTAAGTGTGGGAACTGGATCTCTAGTCTAGTGTTTTGAAGGCACCTTGGCTTCTTTGATGATTTGATTGGGATGTCTGTATGCGGATGTTGCCTTTATAGCACCAATGCTATTGCTGTGGCCAACCCTCCCACGAAACATAATGCTAATATTAATAAAAGAAGACAATAATGAAGAAGGTTATGGGGCATATTTTTTATTTGAGATTTTATTTTGTGGGTTTTACTTTTGATATATAAATCAAGCTCTACTACCATATGAGTAATCTCATTAGATGATCATTCTAGACCATGCAATTTATTCATGAGCTTCAACTGCTTGACTACTGTTTGTTTTGTCATTATGACCTGGGGCATAATGATGGCCTAAATACATTAACTCAAAAGAGGGATGGTGAGCAATTCAACCTAATGCAACTTCATTGGATATTCTTAGCCAATTAAGACTTTCTCATATATTCGTCATCATTTTCTCAGAATTCATATTTGGATTGTGACAATTTTACGCTGGCTGTCACTTACCTAACGGAACCCCCCTCCTTTACCCGGGCTTGGGACCGGCAGCAAAAACTGGCGGAGTTAAGACTTTCTCATATACTATGAAATAAAAGTCAATGGATGGGTTGCCGCCAACTTCAACCTAACACAACTTCGTTAAAGTTGAGTTTTGATAGATGCCAAACATAATCCTTTCTTTTAAGTTCCTTTTACACAGTTGTAGAGCCATCAGCTCGTCCAATATTACTACACCACCACGGCTGGAATGTTAGTTCAAGCAATTCTATTGGATTTGTTATTTGATTTTTTTAGAAGATTGAAATATAGCTGTGTAATTCGATAGGACTGTTGAAAATTATTGGATTGTTGTCGAATTAAAGTGAATATCACTCAATCCATAGGGAGAAGATCATAGTTGTGTGTAAGGGGAGGATCGTGGTTTAAAATAATGTACCTGACCAATGTATCAGTTTCAGTAGTCACCATTACCATTATATGGATATAAAGGTCCTAAACATAAAATATATGGATAAAGAAGGTAAGCATGACTAATCCCATGGTTTAAAAACACTTTTTCAAATTCGTCGCTGTCAAGCCAAAACTGTTACATGATGACAGATAAATGGCCAAAACCATTTTATCAAATTTTATTTCAGTTTTTATTATTTTGAAAAATATTTTTTCTTTTTTATCTGTAAAAATATTATTTCTTTCTAGATCCTAGAAAGTGAGAGTTTTGATAATCTCTAATGTTAAGGGCCCATTTGTCTGCATTGAAAAGAATTCCTGATAATTCTAGGTAAAATGGGTCCATTTAAGGAATATTGATTAAGGCGTGAATGATATAAGGTGGATCTCTAAATGGAACACCATCCTAGGATTTGATTTACTAGGATGATGTCTGAGTAATTATTTTCCATTGAAGGGCTGATTATTTGATGGCCCTTTGTGGATCTTTGCCTTCATTTCTTCAATTTAGAGACTTTCAAGGAATAGATTCTTAGAATTCCCGGGAATCCATGCAAACAATTGGGCCAATGGGATTGATGTTAGTTTTCACTGATAAAGAAAATCGCTGATACAACCTGTCCTGTTACCTACCTTTTTGGAACAGTTAAGACACTCAAAGTTATAGCTCAAAGATTAAACATTGACTACTGGGATTTCAATGAAAATCCCTGTAATGGAGGATGGAATAATATTGTGAGGCAGTTCATCAGAAGATTCTTCGTGTGCAACTGTACTGCTGTCTGTCACATTACAACCATGTAAGCTTCTTACTGTTCTTCTTGTTCCTTTTCCTTTTTTGTTTCTTCTTACAATTCCACTGCTACTTACTATTTTTTGTGCTTGGGTTGTTTGAAAACTTAGTGAGCTCGAAGGTCAGAACCTAACTGCAGAACTACCCGAAGAATTTGCTGATCTTCCCTTCCTGCAAGTACTGTAAGTGTCCCTGTGGGGAGCCCCCTCACGTATTTCTATATAACTGCAGTTTTAGAAGATCATTATTAGTACAGTAACTGGATATCTGATTACTGGATTACCAAGTAAACCCAATATAACGAAGCACGGGTACCAGTACAGGTATGCCAGTACGGCAAAATCTTAAAAGAAAAAACAAGATACGGGTATGGCTGGGGTACGTCCATAAAAAAAATTATATTTTTTAAAATTTTAATAATGCAATATACTAATAATTAAAACAAATTAGAATCTTTAGATGCAACAAGCCAACAATTACTTAATATCATTACAAGTTTAACTTATAAACCATAATTTAATGTCAAAAGGCACATACAAGCCTAGAGTTTAATGTCATTACAACAAAAATTACAAGCCAAAGCACTAAAAATGAAGTAAACATCAAAGCAAGTCCTATCAAGCTAAGAATCTTTACGATTCACATCCAATCATCCATCAACTTCAACTTCATTGCCTTCATCAAATAATACAGCTTCCTAGTATATATTTATCAAGTGAAAGATCTGCAATTTCAAGTACCCATGTTGTACCCATGCCGTACCCAAAAAGTCAAACTCTTAAACAAAACGTATTGGGTACATTTGACCTACCCAGTATGTATTTAGCCATACCCATACCCATACGGATACGTGCACATTTTTGGAGTACCCGTGCTTCGTAGACCCAATCTTAGTTCAAGTGTAAACCCTTTCTTGGGCCTGACTGATATTGGGGGTCCGTACTAAAACTGTCCATTTGACAGTGTGTTTGTGTATAACATGTGAAATTTTAGAATGGACAGGCCACTCTATAGAAGAACTATTGTATCTAGTTGTGCCAATGGGCATATGCCTTATTTTGGAAAAAGCAGCAGAGAGCTTCCTTCTGCAGAAGCTGTAGATGATGCTGATCCATATAAAACTTTTGAGTTAACAATCCAAGTCCAGGTCCAGTAGCTAGGGTCTGAACTTCACCCGATCTGTTTTGCAGGCTTAATCAAATGCCAGAGTGGCTGTGTCTAATGCTGTGTAATTTCTTCTTTATGTGAACAGAGATCTCACTCACAACAACCTAAATGGATCTATCCCACCAAGATGGGCGGCCCTTCCTCTTGTTCACCTGTAAGCATTTTTCCTTAGTTATCATACCATTATCATGTATTCTTTTGTAGAACCACTTCACTGGGGTTACTGAAACTTTTCTGAATATGTCAGGTCCATTTTGGGAAATCGCGTTACTGGAATGATTCCAAAGGAATTTGGCAATATCAGCACACTTAAATCTCTGTAATTGTGATTCATTTATTTCATAAGATTAAGTTCTTAAAAGCTTCATTAGTGAAGATTATAATCAGTTAATGATCAAGAAAAATAAGAAGAAATTAATGATGGGTTTTTGCAGGTTCCTAGAAGCCAACCAGCTACATGGCCCTTTTCCTCCGGAGCTTGGTAACTTGAGCATATTAGAGAGATTGTAAGTCCCCCTGTTTTGTTTTGGCACTGCCTTCTTCGTCGTTTTGGGTTTTGACCTGACCACCATGCATGATTCTCTTCGGATGGCATCATTAATTTCATGCGGTCTCTAATCTATTCAACTCTAGTTTGCATGAGACTATTCGATCACTTGGATTTTCTAGTTAATAATGGTGTTAAAACAACATCTTAATCAATTCTTTCTTGAGTAATTTCCCACCGCAAGCAACAAATGGTTCCGATACCCCACACGGGTGTATCTACGTTTCTGTCAACAACATGGCTTGTTATCCACCATGATTGTTGAGCCTGTTCTGACACTCTCACACTGGAGTATCTGCATTTCTGTCAACAACACAGTTAATTTTTCCACCATGAGTGTTGAACCTACTTCCCTCGACTAACATCTACAAGAGAAGTTATATTTTCAGTGCCAGCGGTTTATGTTAACTCTCTTTCAAACATCAATTCAATAAAGCTTATTGGAGTTTCATCTTTATCATAATAGGTAACAGTATCTTATTATTTTCTTGGCTAGTACCACGTAACACTGGATTAGTTCTTGCCCCACTCTGAGTCGGAATTGGTATCCAGTTGTAGCATTGCCCATATATTATTGAGGAATTCAATTCATTATCATAGACTACATAAATCAATTCAAAGTCTTGGTTTTCATATCAATTACACAGCATGTTAGACAAGTGAATAGCATTTAATTGAGAATCATTCATCAAAGTAAATAATTCGCATATACTGAGATCAATCAAAGCCTTTGTGGGGCCTAGTCTAATGTTTGATTTTAATATTATCATTCTTCAGTGTATAGTCATGGACAAACCACCTATAAAAAAGAGTTTAGATTTGATTTCTTGTCACTACAGGGATTATTGTAAAATCATTGTAGACTATTCTATGTGAACCGAGATACAGGCCCTTTATCAGGGTTTTTTAATTATAAGAATAAAGGCCAGGGACCAATTTGTAAATTTACAAAACTTTTGTTTTAACAATACTTGTCGACATAACCCAAAATCTATGTTAGTCAGTGGGAGACTCACACCTACTTGGTTTGAAGTCTTTAGATGGTGGGATCCAGTGGACCAAACCTCATGGAACCTACACCCTAGTGATAGCCTAGGGGTCCACTTTAAGATGTGGAGACTTGATCATTCATCAGGTGGGCCATGGGGGTCCACAATCCATATCGACCAATACCCCTAAAACTCGTTAGGTTCAGCCCTTCTCTGTTATTCTGATGTGTACCTCAACAAACCTCATTCATCTTGGTGATCAAATCTAAGGTTGAGACGTATGCTAGCTACAGAAAATTGATTCACCAAGTTTCTATAAAAGAAATTGGGGTTTTTGATGATTGCTTCCAACAATATAGGTTTGGTAGGTTCATCAGAAGACTTCAATTTCATACATAGGTTTAGACTGTTTGATTTCCAACCTAAAACAAGGCCAAAGGGGATCTATAATGAGTCCCACTCCATATTATCAGATTGGATTAATGATTGATGATCCCTTGGGCTCCAAAATCAAATTCGGCTAATACAATATGCCAATGGTCACTGTAGCAGGAATATATGATGGCAATAGTTCATTGAATAATTAGGTGCTCCTAATTGTCCACCCAATTCAGATATTACAACATCGAGTTTAGAAGTTCTACTCGCTTGGTATAGAAATTTGTCGCTCGAGCAGTGAGTGGTCTTGAATCAGACATTCGTTACGCATCCTGCTATTGATCTTCCTCGCCCGTTTCGCGATCCTCTTCTTCTTTTGGTAATTCACAATTGGATCAGTTTCTTTCTCTTTCTCTCTCTCTCGTTGATGTGTAGGAAAAGGAGAGCTTGGTTCCTATTATTTATACTGGTGCTTGGACAGTTCATATACTAGGGGTCCTGTTTAGAAACTACAAGGGAAATCCTATTGGAAAAGCATTCTTGAGAGAGAGAAGTCTGTTTGGGAATCTCATTCTCCTAATAACCTTGTTCTAGCCTAACTATGGACTCACTAAGAGTCCTGATCCATGACTTGTAGATGTTCTGATCAAATTAAGAGTTCCACTAATTAAATTTCCAGCTGAACTAACGCAATAACATTGCCAAGACTCCCAATCTAACTCCAAACATGGTTTGGACTAGTATGGCCCACCTTGTAAAGGTTGGCCCACCGAAGGTAGGTTAGTTATTACAACATCCCAAAAGCTTACGCTGTTAGAAAGCGAAAGGTAGATGTACTTAACAAAAATATGCATCTGCCAATGATCTTAGCTTCTACTTTTTCTTTGTTTTAATTTCTTTTCTATTAGTAATGGTAGAATTATATTCAAAAGATCAATGTTCATACAAGCATACCCAACTAAAAAAGGAGGAAAAACATAAAGCATAGATATAAGTGCTTTCCCCAAGGCTCAAACATAACCAACTATAAAATAGAAGCCTAGATCCTATCAACCCTTTGGTTTGCTAATGCATCCGCTATACCATTGGTGGAACACTTGTGAAGATTTCAAGAGGTCCACAGGTTGATCTTGACAGGCTCAAAACCAAAAGCCCACCACAATAAACCCAGTCCATATAAAGCAACATATCTCACGTGTGGATCTTTGTGGATTTGGTCAAATCGTGTACATAATAATAGGATTGTAATTACTCAAATCATTTGTAGACTTTCCTTTTTAGCTTATGATAAGATATAAAATTGTTTGTAATTAGAGCCTTTGATTAGGCAATGCTCACTATAAATATAGTAGGTCGACCCTCATATTGGGTCATGACAATATTCCCGCAAAGAATATTCTATTGTGCTTCTTCTTTATTCTCAAAACAAGGATCTATAGATCCTAACATGGTATCAAAGACATACCAGGTTCTTTGCTCCTATCTCTTCTAAAGCTCCCATTGCTTTCTAAAAGAACATTCACTATTCTTCTCTAAATCACTGTCATCTAGCATTTTTCAAAAAGGCAGCCAGCCTATTCTCTCTCAATCTCTGATAGCACAAGCACGAAAGCAGACCTTAACAACATCTCTCAAGCAATTAGAGGACTCATCTCAGCCATTCAGAATCAAAATTTCTGCCGGAAATAGGCTTTGTCAATCTCCTTTCATACAACTGGCAGCCACATATCATTTGATTTAATAATGGGCCCCACCTTCAGATTGTATAACCCTCAAGGCAGTCCACCACCTTGGTCGGCTATTATTCAGAAGAATATTAAGCATTTTTTTCTTGATTTTTAGCATCTCAAAAGGTCAGTTCTTTCCTGATCTTTGGTTTGACAGTTTTCTGAATCTGTTTCAGTCTTGGGGCCTGATAGTCTGATCCAACCATTTGATTACAATCATTTTTGGTTAGGCCACCAATCTAATCTAGAAGGCTGATCGGAGAATTAAATTCATAACAGTAGCCAGATCCCCCTCCTGCAAATTTCTGACTATACGCTAGAAGAAGGTATAGATTACCTCCTTGAAATAGAATTGAAATTTTCATGGGCTCATCTTCATTCAATTAACCCACAAAACGATGTTTAGGGAATAATTTTCAAAATTAGCTCCTTTAGGAATATTTCTGAGTATACACGAAGAGCTTCTAGAATGGCTAAAACCTCTACTTCATTAGGATTGCTCACCCCCCACATGCTTGGATAACATGAAAAGGACCTCCTTCCAATGGCAGAACTGGGAGGACAGGGCTGGTAGGGCCATGGCCCCCACCCCGGCAGCCCCTGAAAAGAGAATTTTTTTCACAATGGTCCTCCTAATGCCTATATCCTGGTTCTGCCTCTGCCCCTTCTATTTATGAAGAACTGCATCCCACTTGGACTTAGTTTGCCTGTTATCACAACATCCACATGAATTTCAAGTCTCTCTACCTGACCGACCAAAGAACCTCAAAAGGAATGCATCTCCACATCATCAAACTACAACCATAAAATTGTTACAACTCAACCAAATCAATGAGCAAGTGAGGAGTACGCCATGAAATCCCACATCCCTTGAAGAAATAATTCCATTGATATGCTGCTGCAAAATCACAATGAAGAAATAAATGGTTGATCTTCTTCCCTCTCTCCCACATTGTGAACACTCGTCAACAATGTCTCCGAAGTTCAGCCTCTTCTTTGAAAATTATTTTTGTTGACACCTTGCTAGCTACCACTAACTAGTAAAAAACTTCTACTTGAGAAATGGCTAACCCATACCACATAGCTAGCCCGGGAGCCTTGTAAGAATTCTGAATTATTAAATGGGCCAAATGGGCTTAGAGAGGCCCAGTGTCGACCAGTCCAATTCATGACTGGATTGGGCTATTGGGTCAAATTTTTCAGGTCCATAAATGATCCACACTCAAATTGTGACTCTATAGCTCCCAAAATTATGACTATGTAACTCCTACACTTAAATTCTCCAAAATTATAACTGTGTAACTCCCAAAATAGTGACCTTAAATTGTGACTTTTAGTCTTCTTAGGTGACCTTTCAAGGTAAATCCTTTAGGATTCCAGCACTCTATAAGAAGAAATCTTCTCTCATCTTTGGTCACTTTCTCATGGTTCTCATGGAAGAAGAGTAGGAGTCCAATATAGTGATATTTGAAAATAGAAGCAAGGAGATTCCAAGGAACACCTAACATAGTGGATGTTTGATTTGAAGTCACTTATTACTTATACTAGGTGAGTAGATTTTCCCCTTGGCTGGTATGAATCTGGAATTTTTCTTTGATTATAATTGATCGACAATCATTGAGGCCTATATACATAGTATAAAATCTGTGTTCTTGATATTTTAGTTGTTGTTTACATAGGATAAGCATGTGATAGAAATTGAATATTAATGCCAACCTGATAAATCTGTATACTTTATGATAATTCAGTTGGTGTGTACATAAGATAAACATGTGACAGTTACTAAAAATTACTGTCAACATGATAAACCAAGAGGCTTCTATTGAATTTGGATTATTGATGGTCAACTGTCCAACATCAGAACTGATCAGTCACAATATTTGAATTGTTGACAGTCCTTGTGTGAATATTTACTGATCGAAACCCAATTTCAGGTAAAAGAAAATTGGTGAATTAATTTCTATGATTAGCATACCTCTAAATCAATATTTTAGACAACATACATTTTGGATTTCAGAAGTTTCAAAATAGATATGGAATTTTTTTAATTTCAGGCTGTTAAAAGCAACTGTGTCAGACTTGAACTGTGGACCCACATGGCCCACCTGATCTAGAATCAAGTCCCCACATCTGAAAGAGGACTGGTGGGCGACCCTGGGGATGGTGGACCCATAATGATTGGACCATTGGGCCCTTTTCATCCAAAGGATCCAGATGGACTGGGCATAAGACCCACTTCATTTGGCACAGGTTCTGTTGAACCATATTCTTCTGTACTGCTGTGAGGAACTAATTACAGTCACATGGCATAAGTTCTGGATACTTGTATAGAAGCCTTTGGATTCCAAAAATTATTAATCCCTCCTTAACAGGGTAGTCTTAACCTTTACATCCTTAAGAATTAACAGTGATTGCTACCTTCCCCAATGATGATGAACTGTTCTATTTTGTAACCTTATGAGTATTACAATATAATGTCTAAGAAGCTCTTTCATTCACTAGTGAATTAAGAACATGTAATATAGATGAAAGACTATACTGTAATAGGTGTGAGATTAAATTTTAACTGCCTTTATCTTACTGTTAGTTTGTTTTACTAGTCATTAGCAATACTCTAATTCTGTTTTTATTAATATGTTTGAGATCAAATTTTAACTGCCTTTATCTTACTGTTAGTCTGTTTTACTATTCATTACCAGTTTTCTAATTCTGTTTTTATTATTCTGTTTGAGATCAAATTTTTACTGCCTTTATCTTACTGTTAGTCTGTTTTACTATTCATTAGCAGTACTCTAATTCTGTTTTTATTAGATTCAAGTTTAATATTATCAATACGAATTATTGTTTTAAGCAAGTATTTAAAGTGGGACTTTTATCACCTGAACATAATGATTAGATCAAAGTTAAATGTAGATATTCAGTTCTGGTATACATTCTATGATTTAACAAAATATAAAAGTCATGGTCAATGCCACATAAATGCGATACCAATAATGATCCAGAGTGGGGCGAGATTCAATAGGAAGTATGTGGGATTGACCAATGGTAAATATGATGAGGATAACACCTATGAACTAAAATGAATCCAGAATTAGGATTATTATGGAGTAATTGTTGTTATGCTGGTATTGAGTTTAGTCTTTGAATGACGAACGGTGACAGTCTTGTCACGACAAGAATATGAATATCTCTGTGAGAGCATGGGAATTACTATGAATTAAGAATAGTGACAGACTTGTCACGACACGAATATGAATCCTCTTGTTCATACAATTACTATGAAATAAGAATGGTGACAGTCTTGTCACGACACGAATATGAATCCTCTTGTTCATACAATTACTATGAAATAAGAATGATGACAGTCTTGTCACGACACGAATATGAATCCTCTTATTCATACAATTACTATGAATTAAGAATGGTGATAGTCTTGTCACGACACGAATATGAATTCTCTTGTTCATACAATTACTATAAATAAGAATGGTGGCAATTTTTGTCACGACGAGAATATGAAACCCTTATGAAAGAACAATATGACAATCTTGGTATACATTAAACAATGTTGTTGAATAGGATTATGATATTACTCTTCGGGGTAAACCTATGAACTTCTATTGATATTATGTCAGTTACTATTGTTATCTTGATTTTAGAAATTCTACTCAATAGTGTTACTGACTAGTAGTTCGCCCCACTACAGGTAACGCATTTGTAGCGGGATCTGTGAACGACAGAGATCAGCCTATAGATTTCGGCATGCAACGCTGATTGAGAGTTCGAAAAACTACCTAGATCATTGGATGGGGCCAGCCCTATTTTGGAATATATATATATATATTTAGAATTATTGTCTTTCCTAGCTGAATCTGTAAAGACCTTGTTAAGATATTAATATTAAGATTTTTAAACCTTCATCTTCGCTTGGACTTGCTCTTGGAATTTACTTTATGAATGTTATTGTGTTATAATCATGATAACGACTTAAGAATCTAAAGAGCTCCAGAATCTTGGGTCGTTACAAGCCTAACAGAGAGAAGTTCTTGCCAAACCCAAATAGGACGTCTTTGTTAAGAACTTTCCTGAAAAGAGAGTTTCCAAGTAAGATGTCCTCCTTGTCTCTGCAAGTAAGTGTTGCAAAGAAGACCTAACATAGACTCATACTTGACCTTTTCATATGGTCACATACCTCTGCAAAATGACACTCTCCCACCATCGCAATATTTGTTAGACACCCCTAGACAATCTAGGAAAGTGACCACATGAGACCCCACCTCAACTAGTTATCACCCTGAAATTGGACATAACTCCCTTCCCCAACTTTTAACCTGCCTCCTTATTAAACACTTCTACTTTTTTACCCAAAAAAAAAAGAAAAAGAGAAAAAACTTCCCCACTTACATTGGACACATCTCCTACACTGGCAATAACTGTCCATACACCCCACACCCTATACTTAGTGACAACATTAGGAACCCATCCCTATCCTCATCATATTTAGAAACAACAACCCTTCTCCATTGAGCTTTTTTTTCTTCCACAAACCTACACTGCCACTTTCTAGCAATGCTTAATTTTTCTAACAAAAGCAACTAATCCCAAGCCACCATCAGATTTATGATTCACCTCTTTGCTCCACGTCAATGAATCCAACATCCTCCCATTGCTCCAGCCTTCCCAAAGAAAGTTTCTTTTGATGCAATCCAGCTTGTTGAACACACTTCTTGGCATCCTATAGAAAGACATGTAGTATTGAAAGATTAGATAAGGTTGCTTTTATTAGTGTAACTGTAATAACCCAACTAGGACTCTTGGTAAAATTGTAATTAGATTAACTTAAGGTTACCAGGAAACTAAGAATTTTGAGCAAAACTCTCTCTCAAGGTGAACGGGACTTTCTCTTAAAGAGGAAAGTAGACCCCTAGTAGGACTCCCCTCCCTGCACTAATATAAAAGATAGATAAGAGGCTAGTTTTGGCCTGAACACACCAACATCAGAGAGAGAGAGAGAGAGAGAGAGAAGACTGAAATTAATTTCAAAACTGCAGAAGAAGAGGAAGATCGCCATCGGATGCCTGACGAGAGACCAACCACTGCCCGATCAACACGCGTCTACACCAGGTGAGTAGAATCTAACTTGATTATCTGAATAAGAGTAGGAGATTAGACCTATTTGATTCCCCGTTAAACAGTAGCTATTATGTATTGTACTGCTACAGTGATTATCGGCCAGATTTGATTTAGAGCCCACATCGATCATCCAAAACAATAATCAGACCCGCTGATATGCATTATGACGCCTAATCGACACCCTTTAGTCTTGTATGGGTTAGAAATCAACTCATCTGGAACCTTGATGACAAGATGAAGCCCTTTCGGTAGTTGTCGACTTGGCACAAATCAGAAACATAGTCGAAAAAGCCCATTCTGTAGATGGAAACTCACTGTGACCACTTCTTCTGATTAGCACACCCCTGAGCCTTTGATTTAGGGTGGGAAGAGGGCTGTTTACTCTGGAATTTCAGATCTGAAGGGAGACTTGGAATTTCAGACCGTCGGAGATGGGTTTGGGTCGTCAGTGGTTGTGGGTCCACCTGGGTTCCCCGATCAAGGATCAGGTCCACACATCTTAGAGTGGACCCCTAGGCGACCACCATGGTGTAGGTCCCATGTGCATCCGGCCGATGGGCTCCACACTGCAATTGTCTCCAATCGAGCCTGGCGGTGCCCTTCTCTGACGAACGAAACATGAGAGGAGTTGAGGGTGAGTGACGACTTAAAGAAGATATTTATAAACCTTTTGAAATTTCGGATTAGCCCCTGCTATTTGAATCTATATCCTAAGAACCCTATTAAAGTTTTATGATAAAAATTACAGCATGATAATTAGGAATCCAAAGTTATCTAACTACTGAACTAGTAGGGAATTAATTATTTGAATGTTATGTGGGCTTTCCGTATCAATTAATTATTTCTTACGCCTTGATAAAATTATAATGAATAATTAGCCCATTCCAATAAGATATTTCCATTTGAATTTATTATTTATATTTTGAATTAGTTGTGGAAAATTTTATGATGAGCACTTATTTCCGTAATAAGACTTGGGCAATGCCACTGCCTGGTACCAACTCCGACTCGGAGTGGGGCGAGGATTAACCAGTGTTGTGTGGTATTGACCAAAGAAAGGAATAAGGTGATGTAGTCAATTATGGCGGAGATGAATCTATTCTAAATTTATTGTAATGAATTGACATTGATGATTTAAGTAAAGTAATACCAACTGCTGGCGCAGAGTAACAAACTTCTCTCATGGATGTTAGTTGAGAGAAGTAAGTTCAACACATGGTGGAAAGATTAATCATGTGGTTGATAGAAATGTAGATACTCCGGTGAAGGAGTGTCGGAACAGATTCAACAATCATGGTAGATGATAAGCCATATTGTTGATAGAAACGTAGATACACCGTACAGGGTATTGGAACTATTTGATGCCACAGTGGGAAATTACTCAAGAAAGAAATTGATTAGAATGTTACTGAAATTATATCATTGAATATATATATGTTCTCTGAATGATTGAAATATGCTTTATCTTAATGTCCTTATTTCTGCTCACCAGTGTTACTGATCAGTGGTTCACCTCACTTCAGGTAATGCAGTTGTGGAGGTTGCGGGGAGTGATGGGGATCAGCCGGTGGATTTTGGCATGCGTGGCTGATCCAGAGCGCGGAAAAGCAAAAGAATAGATTTATAGTGGGATTAGCCCAAGACCTAGACATTATTATTATCTTTTTTTTTTCTCAATTAGAAATTGTCTTATTCAGTAGTGTTATCAAGACATATAATATTTACATATTAGTTGCAATACAAGGAAATTGATTGTTTATGACCTTGATGCTCATGAGAATTTGATTTATGTGGTGTTATTATTAAAATTTGAGTGCGGCTTAAGAATCTGAAGAGCTCCAGATTCTTGGGTCATTACAATAACTTTTGCCTAAGGATAAGTACTGTCTTTAACACCATATCCCGAACAGCCTACCGATTGGCAACCCTAAGTACTGAATGGGGAACTTCACCACCTTACAACAAAAGCCACTAGCTAGAGACTTACCCAAGACGATGCTTTTTGAAGGGTTTACTCTTAAACTTGAAACCAACTTGAAACATCTCAAAAAAATTTTTTTTTTTTAGATTAGCTACCTCTTACCTCCCAGCTAAACTAAACAACGTGGTACCGTTCACAAGCTGTAAATGATAATTTTCACCCTATTGCAACCTGCTTCAAAGCCTTCAATCAGCCCAATATCCTTACCCTTCACAAACGTTGACTACTAAAAAGTTTTACCCACTATAGCGAATAAGAATGGAGAAAAGGGTTTGCCTTGCCTCAGTCCTTTGGAAGCTTTAGGAAGGATAGTTGGAGAACCATTTAAAATATGGAAAATGAAGTTAAAGAGATAAGACTGTCTGATCCACCCTCTCTATGTACTACCAAAGCCAAAACTTGCATAAAATCCACAAACTCACATTGTACATGATCATAGCCACTCTTCTCCAATGGATATCTTGCTTTTGATTTTAAATAGTTGGTGATCATTTTAGATTAGTTCATTGGACATTAGTGTAATTTTTACCTCATGGCTTGTAACGCCCTGAGCCCGAGAGTATTTGATTAGGGCAATCCCCGAGGCGTGACACATGTATCCCGTGAAAAGTTCGTGCCATGCGCATGGCACTTATGAATCACTACAAGGGAATTCCCACAGATTCCTATGTGAGGACTCTTACATTATCACACACGTGTTTGGAATAATTTGTGGAAGCTTGTGTAATTCACCTGTCTTATATTACAATTCATACTTAGCATTTATACCATTAGGGTTATGGCATGAGCATAATTAAATCCACATACATTTATGTTAAAGTGAAAAGCAAGAACATAAAGATTACAAGCATATTTTAGAGGACCATAAGCCCATGCATATATATATGTATTTCATGTCCCAAAATGAAAGTCTATATGAATATACTCCAAATACATGAGTACATGGCTTAACAGAATACATGTCCATCATAGACATAGGATGACATGATGCATGTGACAGCCAATCCAACGGCACGATCCCAAACATGACCCAAAACAATTAACATGTGATGCTTAATGCAGCAGTTAATTAGAAGATATCATCCGCAATCCACTCTAAACCTTAAGGAGTCTTTGGGATCTCCTCGGTGGTTGTGTCGGCGGTGGGTGCTGTCGTGCCCCCAAACTGGGGTGTTGAATTAAGATTTAAAATTGGTGGGGTGTTTACCCATTTGAATCCCTAGGATCGAATCTGTTGTGAGGATGAATCCCCATCACTAACAAACTAATTCGTGGAAGCTTACATGATATTGTGACTTGAAGTCCGTGGCCTTCGGATTCCATGTCGCAATCCAACGCATATTCCATATTTACAAAGATAAACATAAATGCTCAGACTGGTAATCATAAAATTCACAAGATAATAAGCTAGACAAGTAACCAGGGAGTTTCATTAATATCTTTCAATATTTAAAATTCCAAAGTACATTTATACATATATAAACATAAATGGTCGGTTAGACCGATCTAATCCAAAATAAACCTAAATCAATGCTAACCCTTGTCAAACTGTAATGTATCTCTGATACTGTAACGTCCCAAGAATCTGGAGCTCTTCAGATTCTTAAGTCGTTTTCATGATTACAATACCATAACATTCATTGGTAAAATTCAAGAGCAAGTCTAAGCAAAGATGAAGATTTAAATCTCAATATTGATGTCTTAACAAGTCTTTACAGGTTCAGCTAGAAAAGACAATAAATCAAAGAAAGTATTCCAAAATAGGGCTGGCCCCATCTATTAATATAAGATGCTCTTTGATCTCTCAATCAGCGGTACATGCCAAAATCTAAAGGTTGATCACCGTCGTTCCCCTGCCCCGCCACCAGTGCATTACCTGTAGTGGGGCGAACCACTGATCAGTAACACTGGTGAGTAGAATTTCTAGTTCAAGAAGATTATTATACATAAAAAAAAAATAAATTGCATCATCCTGTGATTCAAAGTATTCATAGGTTCTCTGTAAAAGAAAAGTTCATAGGCTTTCCTCGGAAGGAAAGTTCATAATTATATTTAACAACATAGTGCGATGACTCACCATGTTTATTGTTTTACACTATCATAAGGGAGTTCATATTCTTGTCGTGACAAAATTGTCACCATTCTTAATTCATAGTAATTGATTAAAAAAAGAGGATTCATATTCATGTCGTAACAAGACTGTCACCCATTTAATTCAGAGTAGTTGTTCAAACAAGGAGATTCATATTCATGTCGTGACAAGACTGTCACCCATTTGATTCATAATAGTTGTTTGAACAAAGGGATTCATATTCATGTCGTAACAAGTCTGTCACCCATTTAATTCATAGTAGTTGTTTGAACAAGGGGATTCATATTCATGTCATGACAAGACTGTCACCCATTATAGAAATTTTCATGTTTCCACAAGGGGAACTCATATTCTTGTCGTGACAAAAACCGTCACCTTTCATTGTTCGGAGATTGAGTCAATACCAGCATAGCAATACAAATTTCATTTTAGTTCAAGGTTTCATAATAAGGATCATCACATTGACCCTTGATCAATCCGACATACTTCGTATTGAATTCTCGCCCTACTACGAATCGTTATCGGTATAATGAATATGTGGCATTGAGCATATCTTTGATGTCCTAATTAGTTATAAAAAGAACATCATACTCATTATTTCATTTGTTAGACTTAAACCAATCATTCTATTCAAGTACCCCAGACTTCCTCATTAATTATTCACAACAACAATAATTTTGTTGATGATATCAATCATGGATTGTAAAATCAGAAATAGAATATTATAGTGAGTGGTAAAATATCAAACAGTATCATAATGGCAGATAATGCCAAGGATTGAAAACTAATCACAGAATTACTAACTATCTGATCATATATTCTTAGTACATTTATTAAGTAAAGGAGCTTTCCTGCAATAGTCTTAGTACTTCACATGACATTACGCAAACAGAATATCTCACAGATAATTATCAGCCAGGAAGCTAACAGCTCTAATTAATTCTTACAGTAGTGTGCATAGTTCCATTAACTCTTATAACTAAAGAGACCATTCTAGAGAAGAGATTTATAATTCTTCAGACTCAGAGGCTTTTATGATATTAATTAGAATATGTATATGTTTCAAACAATCAGCAAAATAAGGAAATATCTCAAACAGGACTACATTATGACAGCTGAATCTAAATAGTTTCACTCAATAGTATGGAGGAAATTTTAAGAGAAACATAGACTAAGAAGGGCCTCACGCCTAGCCCCTTTTAGATAGAAAGCCTCAGTGGTTCAATCCCAATAGATCCATCATCCTTATGGTCCCCCAACAGTCCTTTTTCAGATGTGAGGTCATGATCCAAGATTAGGTGGGCCACATGAGCCCACAATCCACAAACAGTCGAGCTTCCTTTCAAGAACCAAAGCTGGTATTGAACCCAGTTCAGAAATATTTTACTCATTCGATCATCACATTGTATGATAAAAACAGTCTTTAAGGGGTACACTAATCATAGGAATCAATTAACAATCATCTACACAAAATATAATAAGTTTAAAACTTTGTTTCTTTTTACAGACATGTGGATAGCCTTGTAATTCTCTTCATACATATCTGAATGTTAATATCAGGGACTCCTTTTGGTCCAATTCATAGTAAAATATATCTCAGGGGTCAAGATGGATTTATGTTTATTCTCAAGACAATGAACATATCAGTAGAACTTTTCTATGTTTAAACCAGTTTTCATTCAATACCATGATTTGTAAAAGATCATTTTCTTGATACCAAAATATTTGACTGAGTATATGGGAGATTCTACTCACCTGGTATATGTAATGAAGGACTTCAAATTAGACATTCACTAGGCTAATGCTCCTTACTGATATTCCCTGCTTCTATTTTTCCAAATAACACTATATTAGCCTTCTATTCTTCATGAAAAGTTACTAAAGAAGAGAGGTGAATCCTCTTTATATAGGGGATTGGACGTCCTTTTTGAAAAGTCATCTCGGGAAGACCAAAAGTCATGTCCATTGGTGAGGTTTTTGAAAAGTCATCTAAGGAAGACCAACAGTCATGTCTATTGGTGAAAACAAGAAGCCATCCTTGGGAAGCTGTAAAGTCACAATTAAGTGGGTTTGGATCACAAGTTTATACCTAATAAGGACCTAAAAGTTGTGGCCCAGCAGCCCAATCCAGTTATGTACTGGACTGGTCGAAACTGGGCTTTTCTAGGCCCAGTTAACCCACTCGAATAATTTAGGTTATTACAGATATCCAGCATGATGTCTAAGTGACAACAGTGGTACTAACATAATCGTAAGTGCCTGTGGCTCCATAGTCGCATCGCACTCTAGCTCAAGGGCAAGGGTGACCATGCCTGAACATCAAGGTGATCGGGTCGGGTCAAATATAACGATCTGGCAGGAGATTAACAACATTACACAACATATTTATAGCAATATTGAGTAATAAACATGTTAATAGATTATATAGAGGGCATGAATATAATAACTAGGTATGTTGTGTATAATAATAGAGCAATAACCATGTAAGGATCATGAATAAGAAGGAAATCATACTAGCATACTGTAACAAGCTAGTTTGGAATCCACGTGGCTAAATTCTCCATCACAGTTGCGCTGTGTGACTGTAACATAGCATGCATGAACGTGAAATTCACTCTGGGATGCGCTGCATGTCCCGAGTGATGGAAAATCCACTATTGGCTACAATGTGTGGCAAGAGAGTGAAAATGGATTCCTCGCAGCTAAAGCTGGAGCGTGAAAATCTCAACAATTAGAGCCCAAGGGAGACCCAAGAGAGAAACATGAGGTCATCTGCAGAGGTGTAAATGCAAGAATCTAAATCCAACTCTTGACTTGGCCTAACCAAGAGAGGATCGAACCTCAGTGGTGCCGACACGTGGAATCATGACAAATCAGGGTAACTGGCTGAACGTGACTAGAATCCCGAAATGAGGGGCTATTCTTGACTTGCATTTCATATTGTACTTTCATATCATATCAAGATTATGAACATACTTACGAATAGCCCTCCGGGGTCATAAGGGTAAAAACCATGTAAACTGGGACATAACAAGCGTTTCGAGCGATTTTCGGGAGAAAGAGAGTGAAAACAGTCCTTTTTTCGTTGAAAATGGGTCACTTACCAGATTTATGTTGAAAACAAAATCATGGACCCTAAGGTCTGAAAAATGGCGGACAGCGTCCCGACATGGAATTGCATGTCCCAAAATGGGTAAAAAGGTACGAGTTGAATCCGGTGTCCGAGGGTGGACGTGGTGCATCAAGGCAATCATTGCTAATCCTCAAAACACCCTAACCTAGGATCCAGTCGGTTAAGGGTCTCCCGTCACGACACAAGTGCCGGACGTCGTACCCTACGCGACTCCCAACCTAACCTTCCCGTCTAAGTCTAGTACGAAGAGGGTAAGTGGGTTTCTAACGTGAACGTGCGTGACATGAGTGTAGTTAAGAGGAAACGGATAATACAACTTATACGGAGCAAGGAATACCACCTATCATTTTATTAAGGTCCATGGGTTGTCTTTGTTGGGGTGGAGTGCTCAAGAAACGCTCTTACACTTATTTTAAGGTCCGAATGTCAGGATTTATATGACCTTGGTGCTCAATCATGTAAAGACATCCTTAATCCTTAAACGGTCTACATTCGGTTCATAAACAATACACCCACAGCACCGAACAAACCGTAAGGGTGTTATATGTTCCAAACTTATCATATTTGAAGTTCGGCTTTGAGGTCCAAGTGAGTTTGGGTGATGGTTCTAATACATGATCCTAAGTTAAGGAATTCTACTTGTTAATTGCATCCATTTTTAGATCTCCAATAGGTATATTAGAGGCGCATTTGAATGCCTAAATTTAATGATTTAGAACCCCTAAGGATTGCCTTAAAAGTTGGTGAGAGTCCGGATGAAAGTTGGGGTGGAAAGCCCCCACAACTAGCTCCCCAAAGGGGGAGCCTGCGGCCTATTTGGTCACTTTGGGAAGGCAATGACCAGCCCCCCCTTGGTGTCATGTGTTTCAGCCGGATTGTCCCTTGTTTTTGGGCATACTTGGATCCATATTTGGTCATTATTTGGAGCATCAAAATACTTAATTAAACACTCAATTGGGCTCCAATCTTACCTTAATTGACTGATCAAAATCAATTACAAAATGAGGGAAAAACTGAGATCATACATGACTAGTATAAGTGAATTATGAGAAAACTATGCAACACATCATGATAGTGAGATTAATCACTTGCCTCAAGCTTGAATGGTCCAAATCAAGTCTCTAAAACCTTCCAATCAGCTGAAACCCACTTAGACAAGAAATTCCCCCAAAACAGCCCTTAAATCAAGAGAAAATAGAAAAACTAGTGAAGACTTGGAACAAGGGCTTGCATGTCAGGATTATGGGTCCTCAAGGGCTGGTCTTCTATAAACTAAAGAAAGGATTGAGAAGCTTACCTCTACCATGGTTGAGGATGAAGATTTGGCTCACGGAAAGGGCTACCAATCATGGTTTTGCACGAAAATAGGGTCTATGGAGAGAGAAACCTGAAGAGAAGAGGTTGGTGGAGTCCAATCTTTGAGTGGCTTGCATATGGTTGAGATTGGAAGGGGAGAGAGGGAGAAAAAGAGGAGAAGAGGTGCTGCCATGGTGCTTGGGGCATGGCTGGGTCATTCTGGAATGAGAGGTAGGAAGAAATGCGGGAGAAAAAGGAGTGGGGCTTATATAAAAAATTGATGCGGGGCCCACAACTTAAGTTATATTGTTTGGGCTATAACTTAAGATCTGTTGATTGAATTGTGACCTTGTAAGAGACAGGTTCATAAAATTTAATGAGCTTTCCAATGAGCCCAATATTGACATGGTTTGGGAAAGTTGGAATTTTGACTTGATTTTGGGAATTTTGACCGATGTTGGCTTAGATGACCGAATTGACAAAAAGAAGGGTTTTATGACCCCTAATGGACTCGGACAAAACATGGAAGTTGAAGAGCAGGATTTCCTTTATCAAATGGAGTTGGAACTAGAAATTTTGGAAATTACATACACCCCAATAGAATTTCCCAAAATCACAATTTGGCCTCTATAGTCACTTGATTTGGCCAAAATGCACTCCAAACTTCCCAAAGCTATTGAAAACACATTCTAACCCCAAAATTAAGTTGGTCCACATATAAAACACCCATAAAAACTAATAATCGTAATTAATTACCCATAATTACCCTTAATTAGCCCTAAATGCATATAATTATGGGTCAGGTCTTTATAGGTGCGGTTTCCATACCTGTAACACCAAGAGTAGCAATATAGATATGACGATTTAGCAAGAATAAGTAGATATAAAAACATAGCATGTTGTATTAAACTGAATAAAGTAAACATGTTGATTACATGAGGTCAATAAGCGGAAGCTAAGCAATAAACATATATTGAATAAGCATGAGAAAAGGAATCATAAATGAACATGTACATATTATTCTAGTTGGCAGGCCATATGGGCTATTCTCCCGATCGTTGGTTGCAACGGCATGATCTATTGGAAGAGAGCGTTCGTATGTATGTTG
This sequence comes from Sextonia rubra, assembly GCA_037013555.1. Lineage (NCBI taxonomy): Eukaryota > Viridiplantae > Streptophyta > Magnoliopsida > Laurales > Lauraceae > Sextonia > Sextonia rubra. Next base: position 19,879,878 of record JASUAD010000011.1, read on the forward strand.
TACTATGAGGAGGCCCAGCCAAAGGCACACTAAGTAGCCCTATGAGTACCCGTCAACTTCGCCTTATGAAATCTAGGCCATCTGCTCATGTGTGACATGCACATTTCAACCTGTAGTTTCATCTCATTTTTCTGTTATCAACATTTAGCCTCATAAAATATTAAAGGTCTTATTGTCATTTTATAATTATGTTCTTCTAATTAAAATGGTGCTTGGCAATCACATAGCACTATGAGCTTGTCTCTACTTTGTTTGACCTTAGCTGATTCATTGTAATAACCCAAAAATCTGGAGCTCTTCAGATTCTCAAGACGTACTCAAATTTATAACAACACATCATAAATCAAATTTCAATGAGCATAAAGGTCCAACAAAAATCATTAAATGTATTAGAAGTCCTAACAAAAGCTATTGAGTAAAAGATAAGTCTCTAAAACAAGTAGAGAAAATATCTAAATGCTGGGCTAATCCCATCTACGAATCTAATAACTGTTCCTCACGCTCTGGATTAGCCACGCATGCCAAAATTTACTGGCTGATCTTCGTCATTCCTCGCAACCTCTACGTATGCATTACCTGAAGTGGGGCGAATCACTGGTCAGTAACACTGGTGAATAGAATAAGTAAACATTAGGTTATAATATATTTTCAATCATTCATATGAATATTTATATATTCAATAATGGTGTTAAAAATAATATCTTAATCAATTCATTCCTGAGTTTTTTTCCACTGCAAGCATCAAATGGTTCTAATGCCCCATACGGGTGTATTTACATTTCTATCAACAATATGGCTTGTCATCCACCATGATTGTTGAGCCTGTTCCGATACTCCAATACTGGAGTATCTACATTTCTATTAACAACATGGCCTGTCTTACCACCATGATTGTTGAATTTACTTCCCTTGACCGACATCCACGATAGAGGTTTTAGACTCAGTGCTAGCGGTTTATGTTACTCTATTGCGAACATCAATTTTAAGTTCAAATTCAATCAGCTTTATTAGATATTCATCTCTATCATAATTGGTAACATCATTTTACTCTTTTCCTTGGCCAGTACCACATAACACTGGTTAGTCCTCGCCTCATTCCGAGTCGGAGTTGGTACCAGGCTGTGGCATTGCCCATATCTTATTGAGGAATTCAATTAATTATCATAGACCACATTAATCAATTCAAAGTCTTGGTTTCATATCAATTACACAGCATATTAGACAAGTAAATAGCATTTAATTGAGAATCATTCGTCAAAGTAAACAGTTAGCATATATTGAGATCAATCAAAGCCTTTGTGGGGCCTAGTCTAGTTTGATTTTAATATCATCATTCTTCGGTGTGTAGTCCTGGACAAACCAGCTATAAAAAGAATTTAGACTTGATTTCCTATCACGACAGGGACTATTCTAAAATCACTATAGACTATTTTATGTGAACCAAGATACAGGCCCTTTATCAGGGCTTTTTAATTATAAGAATAAAGGTAGGGACCAATCTGTAAATTTACGAAACTTTTTTTTTAACATTACTTGTCGACAGAACCCAACTCCATGTTCATTAGCGGGAGACTCACACCTTTTGGTTTGAAGTCTTTAGAAGGTGTAATCCAATGGACCAAACTTCATGGGACCTACACCCTAGTGGTCACCTGTCACGGCCCAAATTCCGGGGCCCTGACGGAATCTGAGTTATGACCCGATGGCATACCATTCATACATATAAATCAAATAATTACATAAGGTCAAAGCATCATTTATTAAAATAAATCCCTCCACATAAAATTTAACCAATAAGGTTTCCAATATCTAAGATTTCAAAGTAAATCAATCAAATACTAATTAAATGCCAAAACTAAAATTTCCTAAACTACTGAATATGAAGGTATCGCTCTCCTCAGCCACGCATGCCAAACACTACGGGCTGATCTTCACCATTCTCTGGTCCAACGGCAACCCGATTACCTGAAGGGGGTAAACAACATCAGTATAAACTGGTGAATGATTCTCCTACTCTAGCATACATTTGCAATTAACATAGTGACATCATCAGCACAAATAAATATAGGCAATGAATAATTTAAATCAATCAAATAATTCAAGAATAGTACACGTTTTACGATACATTTCTGAACCACATCCTTGGACCAAGTCCACATCCATATAACATTTTATTATACTAAAATTTTATTGAGATGCCACTCCTGCATCTCCACATCTAGCGGTCCCTAGGACCTTTCACTTCAGGACCTCATTGTCCTAATCTCCACATCCACAGACAACATAACAATCTATCAATCGAATCCACTGATTCCAAACCAGACAATCACAATAAACAATTTTGTGCTAGTGGTTCAGATCAAATCATACATAGCAGGACTTATGGATCAGAATACTATTTTATTTATTATTTAATACACACCCAGCCCCCTTATTACCATACATCATCAGTTTAATATCATTATAATAAGCTTTATTTTAATTTAACTGCTCAGATTGTAGCATATAGGAGGACTTCTATGAGATTTGTATTAACATTATGGTTAATTTTATACTTCCATTGAAATATCTTCAAGTGGATATAAAATCATATCAGTAGAAGCCACCACCACACTCGATTTCATCAGAAGGTTCAAGACCCACTTCGGTGAAGGTCTTCTTCTCGCCCTACCCTTTTCAGGTCATCAGATCTTGGAGTCCAACGGTTCAAATCCATGGAAATCGCAACTCCCAGGTTCGCCCAAGGGTCCCTTACCAGATCTATGGATCAGATCTAGCATCAGGTGGGTCATGTGGACCCACAACTTCACGCCAAAAATGTTCCCAGTCGGCATGCGGTTTCAGAAATTTGAAGGTAGTGAGTAAATTTCTGATCAGGATGAAGGAAATCTGGGTTAGAAAGCTTCTTCCTCATCTCATCAATGGTGCTCCGTTGTATTTCACAAGATTATGCCCCAAGAACATAGATTACTTCCCAGATTTTTCCTTTTTACCGGTCGTCAGACACTGTAGCAGTCACGTATGAAGGGGAAAACCAACGGCCAGAGATTTGAACATCCCACACAGAACTAGGTACGTATTTAAACAAATTTGTACTGCCTTTGGATCACCCTAGCAGATTGTCACGACATTATCTAACGAATCCATGTCCAAAAACTGAAATCAGAGCAATCGTTCCATACAGAACTCCTCCAATATTTATATGACTTTACTCACAGTAATCTAGAGAATGATTTCTTCTCTGTTACTAATCAAAACCAACTCAATTATCTTTACCGAAACAGAAACAAATATAGCAAATCACTCATCTTCTGTAAACTCTTGTGGTTTGTGGTCAGGAATGGGACATCAACCACGCCTTGGTTGATTACTTCCTTCTTCTTCTTGATGTCTCACCGAGTGCTCCTCCTCCTTCTCTTGGATCTCTCCCCTTCTCTGGCTCTTTAGCAGAAACGAAGGTGAGTAAACAAGCAACTCTCTCAGTATATATATATATACGTCTCAAATCCCTATCTTCTAATAACAGCTGTATATACAGATCCTTATCTCATTCAAGGATTTGTTTCCTCAAGGGTGAAGGTTTGTGATCCTCACTTTCTAATAAAGGCTGTGTACAGGGATCCTGATCCCATTCAAGGATTTACTTCCTGAAGAGTGGAAGTGTCGAGCACAGAATCCTCCTCCCCTTCCTTTGTTAGCATACTACAAGTAAAACATGGGTCCTAAATAAAACGTGGGTCCCATCACTTTTATATATAAAAAAGTAAAATTATATAATTCATTAATTTAAACCAAGCTCAAAACTTCCACCCTTGGGTATTACATCGCCTAGGGGTCCACTTTAAGATGTGGGGACTTGATCATTTATCAGGTGGCCGCATGTGGCCCACCACTCAATTCTACCCTAAATCGTTTTGGCGAACTGAATTTGGAAAAACTCCAAATCAGATTGAATCTTCAAGCTATTCAGACAGATTTTTTGCTGAAATCAAAGTTCCAAAGGCATGTTACTCATAACCTTCTGATTCACCAGGTTTCCATCCAATCAATTGGGTTTCGATGATCTCTTCACCCCACATATGGTCGTCAGGTACTAGGAAAGTTTAAAATTTACATCAATAGGTCTAGTTGGGTTGTTTCTCAACTTGAAACAGAGTCAAGGGGATCGACCAAGATCCTAACTCCAGATCATCAGGTCTGATTTGTCATTAGATGATCCATCTGGGCCTTACAATTCAATTCGTCTAGTAGATCATATGCCCAATCACTGTCGTAACTGTATTTGACAAGAACCATCACTTTGGATGATCAAATTCTTCTCGATTTCGTCCTATATCAGAATCTTTCGAACAAGGTTCTTTGAATTCAATTCACACCTAACAGTGGAGAAGTTCTACTTACCTAGTATAGAAATTTGTCGCTCGAGCAGTGAGTGGTCTTGACCGGACATCCACTGTGTCCGGCTGTCGATCTTCCTCGTCCCCTTTGTGATCCTCTTCTTCTTCTAACAATTTTGCAATTGAGATTTGTCTTTCTCTCTCTCTCTCTTTTCCTCTTTCTATCGGTGATGTGTAGAAGAAAATAAGCTTCCATATATATATACACAGTAGTGTTTAGACAGTCCTGCACTAGGAGTCCTACTTGGGATTGCAAGGGAGTCCTTCTATGAGTGTATTTTTGAGAGAGAGTCCTGTTTGAAATTCTTAGTCTTCCAATGACCTTAATTTTGTCTAATTATGATTCTACTAAGAGTCCTAGTAGGGATATTACATTTATCTGCCACATTCAACTTACTCCCTTTGTTTTTTCTTCAATATAATTGAATCTAGATATTGAATTTAATCACACAAGCTTGCTAATTATCTTTAATCTTGACCAATTGTGTGTGCATTCAGATCCACTAAACTTCCACTCTATATATTTTGTCTTTGACTGTTAAATTCTGGCTTTAACTCTTTTCTCCAAAATTCTAGCTTAACATTTACTTTCTTTATTGTTTATTATTAAGAAGGATTGTTTCATCTTTTGATAAACATCAACCAAAAACATCATCTTATCTGCCATTATGTTAATCATAATCAAAATGTACAGTTATGGGCTCAACATGTACCATTGTTGTAATCTCACTCCAATTGGGTGCTCAAATATCAATCCGCACACTGTTCTCACACTTCTAACTGCCCCATTATATGTCTGCTGTAAATTTTTTCAGTTGGAAGGTTGTCTTATGTAATTTGTACATATATCTATTCAACATATCTTTTTCTCCCTCCCAATGTCTCCCCAATTAATTTCTCTGTACCATAGTTGCACTTACTGCAATTCGAAAATTCGATGGCGGTTGTTCACTTAATTCTCTTTTTGCTCTAAGTTCAAGTTTGATGTTTTTGATATATTAATTTGAATTCACAATAATAAATGGGTGTTTGGATTTTATAGGTGGGACCCAATTATCTATGAATAGTGATAACCATATCTACTCTGTAATTTAATGAAGTTTAAGACATGATATCTGGATTGCAGGGGAATTTAGAGATTCACAGAGTCCTACCAAGAGGAGAGAGGGTAGGAAATTAAAAAAAGAAAGATAAGAGAGGAGGAAAATTGAGATATACGTTTCTATCGAAATTTATGAGGCTCTAATTGGGGCCTAGCAATTAAAATATAAATGGGTCAAAATATATGTGCTTATTCATAAGCTTTCTTGAAAATTTTCACTTTGATAAGAGATGATTCCATTATTAGATCGACAGGTGTAAAAGCCAAAAGTTGTGTAGTATTAGATTCACTGTTAATAAGCTATTAACCATACAGTGAACTCTTGTTAAATGAAGCCAGTTAAATTCTATAGCTAAGGAGGATGCTCGTCTTTTTTGGTTTAGTTTCTGATAGGTTGTGTACATTGACACACACCATGAGCCTCAGAAATTTCTAGTGAATCCGATTGGACAAGATGGGCTTTATTTTTATGAGAGAGAGAGAGAGAGAGAGAGAGAGAGAGAGAGAGAGAGAGAGAGAGAGAGACGTACTATTGCATCAACTTTCTAGTGGAAAGAGACTTGATAGGCATGCTTTCTGATTTCCATGCAGACCACCTTTTCAACTTCCACTTTCCTTCTTTCCATAATGCTCTCTACTGTTACATTTTCCTTCTAGTACAGTCGTTTTTCATACATGAACAAACTTTTCAGAACTATAGCCTCTTGAAAACTATGAATCTATGCAACTGAATCTTGAATTATTTGATTTGAGCAGTGTGAGACTTGACTGTATATAGAGAAAATCAGATAATTATGCTTTATTCTCTAATGAATGTATTTTCCAAATTGACAAAAGCATCTAAAAATTTTTCTTGCTTGCTCTAAACATTTCCTTGTGTTGTCTCAATAGGAAAATAACTTACTGGCTCTTTGAAACATTTGATCATTTTCTAAAGATATCTCAATTATTCACTCAGGGTCTCATTTATGGCTTATATCTTTGATGGCTGGTAATACATAGTTCTTAATACCTTATTTGTTTTGTTAGAAAGCGACTAAGGTACTCTTTCTCCTATCGAGTATCTTTGCTGTAATAAGATAGTTGAACAATTTTGTTAACCAATCAATCCTGTCACGCCCCACCTTACACGCATGCATGATATTGTCCGCTTTGGCCTATGGGTCTCACAGTTTTACTTCTGGTGGGCCTCAACCCACCAAAAGGCCTTATGCATAGTAAGGGTGTAAGCTCTATATATAAACCCATTCACTTTCCTCTTTATAGTCGATGTCACAATCCACCCCCCTTAGGGCTGCACGTCCCTGTGCAGTAGCCTGCCAGTCCATGTAGCCTGCCAGCCCTCTTGGCCCGCCCATATATGAACCCGCCCACTTGCACCAGGCCACGGCGGGGACCCACACTCGAACTAGTCGAGAGCCGGCTCTGATATCATTTGTCACGCCTCACCCTACACGCATGCATGATATTGTCCGCTTTGGCCTATGGGCCTCACGGTTTTGCTTCTGGTGGGCCTTTTGATGGGTTGAGAGGAAAGTGAATGGGTTTATATATAGAGCTTACACCCTTACTATGCATAAGGCCTTTTGGTGGGTTGAGGTCCACCAGAAGTAAAACCATGAGGCCCGTGGGCCAAAGCGGACAATATCATGCATGCGTGTAGGGGTGGGGCGTTACAAATCCCAACTTTTCCACCCCCTGATTTGGGTCTAGACCATACTGTACTTCTACACTTCCATATTTTCTATATAATAGGTCTTTTAAATACATACACTGTAATAACCTGACTTAGATTTGATGGACCAACCTGTACAAGGTGGGCTGTACTCGACCAACATGCTAAGAGTTAGACTAGGATTTTTGGTCAAATTGTTGTCCTAATTCAGTTAGAGATTTATTTATTGTATAATTCTTTGAGACTCATTAATTGTATTGTTACTTGGATTAGTATCTGAGGCTTAAAGACTTATTAGGATTCTGCCTAGGCCATTAAGTGTTTAATGAGTTCCAATCAGGACTCTCTCTAAGTGTTTAATTCAAGTAGAACAAGTCTACGTAGTATCCTATTAGAACTCCGAGAGCATGGAAGACCGAGCACAAGCATAAATAGAAGGTTGGTCTCTCCTTCCTTCTTCACCAATCATATGAACAAAGAGAGAGAGAGAGAGAGAGAGAGAGAGGTAGTCCAATCTGAGTTGTGAAATCTATAGAAGAAGAAGAGGATCGCGAAGAGAATAAGGAAGATCGACAGTGGGACGCAGCGAACTTCTATACAAGGTGAGTAGATTTTCTTCCTACAGTTATTGTATGATGAAAATTTATGATGAAAATTGAAGTATGAAATTGATCGGATTGATTTTTCTCTGTTCTGAGATATGCCAAGTGACTGTCAACTATGGGACTCTTAATTGGGAAAATCCTTTCTATAAAAATCTTGCAATGTCAAGTGGTGAGGTTTATAGGATGGCTAGGCAACCTATATTCAATTCAAATCCATCATATTCTACTGAAAACAAAATCAGAACGTGAGAACCTCAAAAAACAGGGCGTCCCAAATAGCTTTTCATGTTTTGGCTGTGGGCCCCACCTGACACACTTTATGAATGTCGAATGATCAGATTTGATGATCTGAAGTGGGACTCTTCGGAGACCCTACTGGACCCAATCCATTTTGGAACCAACTTATTTGTGCCCACAGATCCACATCTTGAATTCTGTCCACGCGAGGTGAAGTTAGAGACAACAGTCCTGTTTGCAAAATTGATGATAAAAAGCTACTTTTCTTTTGGTGAAAGTCTGGAAAAGTTTTATGTAGTAATGAAGGAACCTAACTATGAATTCATGATGGATTGGTTGAGGTTTGGTGTTGTAAATAACTAGAAATCTAGTTTTCGTTTAGATTGGGATTATGGTAGTCAATAAGTATCGTTAGTCCTTGTGGGACCCCATGGCCCACCCGATCAATGATCCACATTGACCATCATGTGGAGAGCTGATGGGTGACCCTAGGGGATAGGTTCCTTAGTGAGCCCTACTTGTGAGTGGCCACTATCTAGTTGACCAAAGAAGGCCAGGAGTGTAAAAAGACTGGGTCAACGGGTCGGCCCAATGGGCTAGCTCGTTTGGTGTGTCAATCACAGATTAAGACAATATCTTATGATTTGTACACTACTGTATATTACCTTGTATAGGGTGATTTTGTCTGCTGTAATTTCCATTTTTGGTTTTAGCACAGTTTTATAATTGTATAATCATAGAAATCACTGTGTATAAAAGGGCTTGCAAAGGGGATCTTCTTGGCAAGCAATTTTGTGTTTTTACAACTCTGTAGTTTTCTTGCCTTTTCTGTGTTTTCATGGTATCAGAGCCCCTGTTGTGAGAAACAGGGAAGATCGGGAAATTGGTCTGGACGCCTCCAGACATAGGCTGGATTATAGTGGTGGGGCCCACGCTTGATCAGAGAGGGAGAGCACCAACTCAAGGTAGTCAACCACTTGTTGGAGACTTTCTGTGATTTTTGCAGATTTTTTGGATTGCATTAAGGTACTATTTTGATGCCATTTTTGTTCTATTTTTTCTGTCGGACTGTTTTCATCAAAACCGTCCATTTTTGAAATCAGTTGTTGGATTAGACTTGGACAAGGCTTGTTGGGTGCGAAAATTGATTGGTCTTTGCTCTTTGAAATCTGATTTGTGAACTAATTGAACTTTGGTGGTCTAAAAGCCATTCTACACCCTGTCGACAGGGACGCCCAGACCCCATTTTTTCATCTATTTCTGTTTTCCTTGTTGCTTCACTTTCTGTTGTAGTCTATAATGGCTGAGAAGGTGACTGGGATTAGTGTTGTTCTTGATGGGACCAACTATGCTTACTGGTCCCATCTCATGATGAATTTTTTGAAGGGACAGAAAGTTTGGGAATTTGTGATAGAAAAGATGCCAGGACCTGACACCAAGGATCCTGCCTATGAGGATTGGGAAGCATCTGTGGGAAAAATTAACTCTTGGATTGCAAATTCAGTCACTCCTTCAATTGGTCATCAATTGTCTAAATTTTCTCATCCTAAAGATACCTGGGATTATTTGGCTCAGTTATATGTTCAAACCAATTCCGCTCGACGTTATCAACTAGAATGGGAAATAAAAAATGCTGAACAGGGATCTCAGTCTATTCATGAATTTTATGTCAAGATGATTGCATTATGGGATTAATTAGCTCTAATGGAACCACAGTTTACCTGCTCTGCAGACTCCACTACCTTTGACAAATATAGGCAGGAAACTCGGCTGGTTTAGTTCCTTATGGCCCTTCGCCCTAAATATGAACACATTATGGGTCTACTATTACATCGATCTCCATTACCATATGTGGATGTAGCTTTGTCTGAACTTCTAGCAGAGGAACAAACTCAACAGACCTTATCAAAGCGCAAAATCACTGAGTCAGATCAAGTCCTTGTTGCTGCTAAGTCATCACCTCTTGCTAAACCTGTGGGTTCTAACAACATATGTAATTATTGCAAAGAACCAGGACACTGGAAAAGAGATTGCCCTCAACTGAAAAAAAAGAATAATCAGAAAGAGCCAAATCGAAGTCTTGGTCACCGTCCCGGACACAATTAGACAGCGGCAGTGACTGCAGAAGCATCCCCTGATTTCTCTACTCAAATCCAAAATCTGATTGATGAACAACTGCAGCAGCTCCTCATAGCTTCCTTAAGTGGTCCCAGTACTACTTAGGCTGAACCGGTTAATTCTGCCATGGCCTCATTCTCTGGTAAATCTCCATCATGGATATTTGACTCAGGTGCCTCATCTCACATGGTTTCTGATTCATCATTGAGTTTCAGTCGCAAGCTCTCTACTATTCTAAATATACATACTGCTTGTGGCACCACTATGCCTGTTTCCACCATTGGTAGTATCACATCTCAGTCTTTATCTGGAATACTATCTTTATCAAATGTTCTGTGTGTTCCGGGAATTGCTATTAACCTAATTTCCGTCAGTCAACTTACTAATCTACGTTATCTTGTCTCATTTACCTCTACTGGTTGTGTTGTGCAGGATCCTCGCTCCGGGAAGCAGATTGGGACTGGCCATAAAGAAAGGAATTTGTATCACTTGACTTCTCTTCATGTTCCTTCCTCACCCATCCTAGCAGCATCTACATCTTCGGTTAGGTCATTTTTCCAAAGGAAAGTTAGATTTTTTAATTGCCAATAAATGTCTCGGAAAAGTCACTTTGTTTGAATCTACTAGTTGTATTGGATGTAAGTTGTCAAAGCAAACTATTTTACCTTTTAATAAAAGTACATCCGTTTCCACTGCACCTTTTGCACTTGTTCACTTTGATCTATGGGGCCCTGTTGTTCAACCCACCAAAGGTGGATCACGTTATTATGTTGTCTTTGTGGATGATTACACTAGATATACTTGGATATACTCGTTAAAACACAAATCAGATTTTCTTAGTACATACTTGCAATTCACCACCATGATAGCCACCTAATTTTCTGCTAAGATAAAAGTTTTTTGCTCCGATGCAGGGGGGAATATCGGTTACAAAAATTTCAAAACTTGCTTGCCAGTCATGGTACCATCGACCAACTCTCCTGCCCAGGTACTCCATAACAAAATGGGGTAGCCGAAAGAAAACATAGACATATCATTGAAACAGCTAGATCTATGCTACAATCCTCGTCCGTGCCCATTACATTCTGGGGAGAAGCTGTTCTCACTTCAATTTATCTCATCAACAGAATGCTATCTTCAGTTTTGTCTAGGGCCACCCTGTTTGAGAAACTTTATGGTACAAAACCCACTTACTCCCATCTAAGAGTTTTTTGATTTACTTGTTTTGTTTTGCTTCTCTCTAGTGAACGACACAAACTCTCCCCCAAGTCTGCTATTTGTGTTTTTCTTGGCTATGGTATAGAACAAAAAGGATATCGGTGTTATGATCCACAAATGAACAAGTTGCGCATTTCTTGTAATGTTACCTTCATGGAACATATACCTTATTACTCCTTGCCATCCTCACAGCCTGTCCCCTCTGTACACCCCCTTGATCCCTTTTCGGATTTGTTTCCTTTTGAGTCCAATCTTTTGACTACTTCAGAAGCTTCTGTTGATCCTCCGCCTCTTCTTGTCTATCAACGGAGGCCCAAACCAGACTCTATCCCTTCTGATGTGACTGAAGTCCCCACTATTCCTGAAGTACAGGATTCTGTCCCGTCACGGAGATATCCGCTCCGTACTCGCACACCTGTGTAACGTTATGGATTTGTTTCTATGGACTTGTTTTTCCCTCAGTATCGCAACTATCTTGCTACAGTTCATTCACATTTTGAACCTAGGTCTTATAACGAGGCTTCTCAGTGCCCTGAGTGGAGAAAAGCCATGGAAGAAGAATTAGCTGCACTTCAACAAAATCACACTTAGGAGCTTGTCTCTCTTCCTCCAGGAAAGAAAGCTATTGGTTGCAAATGGATCTTTAAGGTGAAGACCAATTCCGATGGCACCAATGAGCGGTATAAAGCTCGCCTTGTCGCAAAAGGCTACACTCAGTATTATGGAATTGATTTTGAGGAAACATTTGCACCTGTTGCCAAAATGACTACGGTACGAACATTGATCTCTATTGCTGCCGTTCGTCAATGGCCATTATATGAACTTGATGTAAAGAATGCCTTTCTCCATGGGCATCTCCGTGAAGAAATCTTTATGGTACCCCCTCATGGGGTTCCTCACTCCAATCAAGTGTGTCATCTGAAGAAAGCCCTGTATGGACTTAAACAAGGTCCTCGTGCCTGGTTTGAACGTTTTACTGAAACAGTTCTCTCAAGTGGCCTTCAGTAGAGTCAACATGATGTGCTCTATTCACTCGCACTTCACGCAGTGGTATGGTTATTCTACTCCTATATGTGGATGATATGATCATTACTGGAAGTGATCATTCAGGTATTTCTGAACTCAAGCTGTTCCTTCAAAACCAATTTGAGATGAAAGATCTAGGTCATCTTTGCTACTTTCTTGAACTTGAAGTAGGATATTCCAAACGGGGGTACATCCTCTCTCAAATGAAGTACTGCTCTGACATCATACAGTGTGCAGGCCTTACTGATCTAGCTTCAGTTTCTACTCCCTTGGAAATCAATGCACTGCTGCGCAAAACCGATGGTGTGCCTTTAGATCATCCTACTTGCTACCAAGAAGTTGTTGGGAGTCTTGTTTATCTGACTATTACTAGACCCTACATTGCTTATGCTGTCCACATTGTGAGCCAGTTTATAGCTTAGCCCACCTCGGTTCATTGGAGTGCTGTCTTGCGGATTCTTTGTTATCTACAGGGTACCCAAACCTATGCCTTGCTCCTATCTTCCGATAGTCCGCTTCATCTTCGAGCCTTTTCTGACTCTGATTGGGCAGGGGATGTGGATGATCGGCGTTCAACCACTGGTTTGCTTGTTCTTGGGTCAGTCCTTGGTCTCTTGGAGGAGCAAGAAGCAGACATCCGTATCCAAGTCGTCTGCTGAAGCTGAATATCATGCTCTTGCAGATACTAACTCTGAAATTGTCTGGCTTTGATGGTTACTGCATGACCTAGGTGTTCATCTTCATGCTCACATTCCATTATATTGTGACAATCAGAGTGCTGTCAGGATCACTCAAAATGAAGTTTTTCATGAACGAACTAAGCATATTGAAATTGATTGCCATCTTGTTCGCCAGCATTATAAATTGGGCACTCTTGTCACTCCACTCCATCAGCTCGGTCGACACTGCTGCTGATCTCTTCACCAAAGGTCAAACCTTCGCTCGTTTTTCGTCTTCCTTGTACAATCTCCTGCTGCTATCGCACCATGAGCTTGAGGAGGGGTGTTAAAAGACTGGGTCAATTGGATGACCCATTGGGCCGGCCCGTTTGGTGTGTTAATCACAGATTAAGACAATATCTTATGATTTGTACACTACTGTATATTACCTTGTATAGGGTGATTTTGTCTGCTGTAATTTCCATTTTCGGTTTTAGCATAGTTGTATAATTGTATAATCATAGAAATCATTGTGTATAAAAGGGCTTGCAAAGGGGATCTTCTCGGCAAGCAATTTTGTGTTTTCACAACTCTCTAGTTTTCTTGCCTTTTCTGTGTTTTCAAGGAGAGACCCCCTTCTGTGACGAATATGAAGCCTGGGTTTCTGTCAACTTCTACTTCATAGAATAGTTTGCCAAAATTGCATTTAGGTCCTTGAAGTTTATAATAATTTTCAAATGACTCTTTTCACTATTGTTCTTGTAACTTGTAAGAACATGTAAGGGACAGTAATGATAGACTGTTATAGGAAATCAATGGGCATGATATCTACTATAATAAATACTGAATTGTTTTTATTTGAAATCATTACAACTATATTTCGAACCCTTGAATTTTGTGCAAGTTAACATGGACCTTTACCATGTATTCAGGTATATTGGAATATGGCGAATTTGAATTGATGACTTGACTTTATGTTTATTTTATGCGAAATAATTAGATTCCACACTAAGATATGGGCAATGCCACAAACCTGGGTACCAATTCCGATTTGGAGTGAGGTAAAGTCTAACCAGTGTTATGTGGTATTGGCCAAGGAAAAGAGTAAAATGATGTTACCAATTATGATGGAGATGAATCCCTAATAAACTTATTGAATTTGAACTTGAAATTGATCTTGAAATAGAGCAACTTAAACCGCTAGCACTGAGTATAGAACTTTTCTTGTGGATGCTGGTTGAGGGAAGTAGGTTCAACAATCATGGTGGTAGGACTAATCATGTTTTTGACAGAAATGTAGATACTCCGGTGTGGGAGTGTTGGAATAGGCTCAACAATCATGGTGGATGACAAGCCATGTTGTTGACAGAAACGTAGATACACCTCGTATGGGGTATTGGAACCATTTGTTAGTTGTGGTGGAAAAATACTTAGGAAAGAATATATTAAGATATTGTTTTTAACACCATTATTTAATATATAAATATTCACATGAATGATTGGAAACATGTTATGCCTTAGTGTTTTCTTATTCTACTCACCGGTGTTATTGATCAGTGGCTCGCCTCACTTCAGGTAATGCATTAGTAGAAGTTGCAGGGAATAACGGGAATCAGTTGAGGAACTTTGGGATGCGTGACTGATCTTGAGAGTGAAGAACAATAAATAAATTACAGATGAGATTAGTCCAAACAATTGAATTTCTTCATTTTAACTTGTTATGACTTTTGATATATATCATGATTCAAATACAAATTAAATATGAATGCTTTTGGATCCTTATGCTCATTTGAATTTGATTTATGTTGTGTTGTTATAAATTTAAGTACGTCTTAAGAATCTAAAGTGCTCTAGATTTTTGGGTTGTTACATATACCATCTATTTATAACTTCCTTTTTTTAACGAAAACCCTGTACCTTTGACTTAATTGTGTTATGTTGGTAGTTTTCTGCTCTCTTATGTTGGCAAGCTTATAATGATCTTTTTCATCTCCTTAGACCCTGGGTGCAGTTACAATTTATCATAGGGTTTGTGCTTTGCTATAATTACCAAACTTTGGTGGGTACTGTAATGACCCTGACCTGACTCGATGGGCCTCTCTTGGCCAGCACAGTTTGAGGCTGGCTGGGGACGTTGGGCTAAGTTTTTTTGGGTTCAAATAAATGTTACTTAGGACCCAAACTCTTATTAGGAGCTTGATCCAGCCCATTTGTAAAACTCCTGAATCCCAACAGGTGAGACTCTTGGAGTACCCAAGAGCAATTGTCGTGAGGAATTTCTAAGGACCTCCCTTCTGGGGAAATTTCAGGCATCGTGACCTTTCCCCTGGACAACTACAACTTCTATAAATGAGAGATCACCTCTCCCTTGTTCTCTGAACATTTTCTTTTACAAGGATGAGAAGATAGAGAGATCTAATTTGAGAGTTGTGTTGTGGTGATAGAAGTAGAGATTCGTGGAGGAGATCACGACACATGGTGGATGTCCGGCTCGAGACCACTCACTGCACGGGCATCGATCGTCTATTCAAGGTGAGTAGAAATTTTTATTCCACTTATATATGCTCTTTGAATACCTTGATTGACGATGAGATTATGAATGAGTATGATGAATCAGATTAGTTTTTGAAAATTCCAGTAGTAGTTGATGACATTAGGATACAGTTTATAGACTAGGAACCCCAACCCACATCTTGTAGATCCTCAAATCTGTAGTAGTATGGGTGATGTGATTACTGGGTGTTACCACAAATTTGAATGGGTAAAGGATGGGGAAGAAACTGACTAGATTCCATACTTGATATCATTGAATAGTTTGTCGACATTGGTTATGGCACCATATGGCCCACGTGATGGATGATCTGATCCGATCATTTGATGGACCACGCATGGGGTACCATGCAGATAAAGGATTAATATGGTGTGGGTCCTAATACATTATCCATCCGACTGATCTAAACTCTACCCATGTAATGGAGATTTCTGTTGACCATGATACCTTACTGTTTGAGCTGTAAATCTTTTTCCAGCAGTTGGAATTTTGCAGAAAGGGTGTGATAATATGGGTAGGACCAGTGGAGAATAGAATTGATTCATTCCAACCAAAGATTGATCACAAATCCTAATCGGATTAGGATAGTTGCAGAATCAGACCATCATATAACGTTTTAGTCAACAGAATGATGGGACCTAGGTGGGCCACCTGATGAATAATCTGGTCCCCACATCTTGTTGTGGACCCAGGGGCAACCCTAAGGATGTGGTCCTTTGTGCATTGGACCATTAGGGCCCACTATCTCACTGTTTCAAAAATCCCAAGCGTGAGATGTCATGACCCAAATTCCGGGGCCCTGTCAGAATTTGAGTTATAATACACTAGCATACAATTTATACACATAAATCAAATAAGTACATAAGGCATAAGCATCATTTATTAAAATAAATCCTTTCATATAAATCAACCAATAGAGTTTTCAATGTCTAAAATTCCAAAATAAAATCCATCAAATAATAATTAAATGTCTAAAACTAAAATCTCCCTAAACTACTGAATATGGATATATCGCTCTCCTCAGCTGTAATAACCCAACCTGCCTCAGCGGGCCAGCCTTACAAGGTGGGCCATATTAGTTTACCACAGCTGGAAACGGAATAAGAGTCATGGATTAGGACACTTTGAAAATTCAAAATAGGTAAGAACAGGGAGTCCACCGATCTTTCTCTAAGAATTTTATTGCCAAAAGACTTCCTTGTAGTCTCTAAATTGGACTTTCCTCTAAACTGGACTTCCCTCTAAGTACTATATATGTACATGTTGAGAGTCCCTGTTGTTTCACACACATCAACGAGAGAAGAGAGAGGGAAACAGAGAAACAGAGAAACAGAGGGACTGACCTTAGTTGAAATCTGTAGAAGAAGAACTCGAAGAAGGCAAGGAAGATCACAGTGGGACAACGGTGGATGTCTGACGCGAGACCAATCACCGCCAGAGCAATACAATACTATACCAGGTGAGTAGAATCTGACTTGATTATTTGAATAGAGTAGGAGATTAAACCTATTTGATCCCCGTTAAACCGTGGCCAATATATATTGTACTGTTACAGTGATTATCGGCCAGATTTGATTTAGAGCCCAAACCGATCATCAAAACAATGATCAGACCCGCGGATATGCTGTATGATGCCTAATTGATACCCTTTAGCCTTGTTTGGGTTAGAAACCAACTCACCTGAAACTCTGATTAAAGGATGAAGTCCCCTGCTAAGATTGGCGACTCGGCATAGACGTGAAACATCATCAATAATCCCATTCCTCAGATGGAAACTCGCTGAGTTATCATTTTCTGATTAGCACGCCTCTGGGACTTTGATTTAGTACGAGAAGAGGGATGATTACTTGGGAATCTCAGATCTGAACTGAGATTTGAAAGTTCCAGACCGTCAGAAGCGGTTTTGGTCGCCAGTGGTTGTGAGCCCATCTAGGTTCCCTGATCGAAGATCAAACCCACATATCTGCTAGTGGACCCTAGGGCGACCTCGAGGGTGAAGGACCCGTGCGATTTGGACCATTGAACTCCACAGAAGAACTGCTCCAAGGCAAGCCAGGCAAGTTCTCCATCTTGACGAATATGAAGTCGGTGCTGTAAAGGATCGTCTGGGCTCTGTCGACATAACCCAATTAAAATAGACACACAGAATTACAAATAGGTCCCTGACGTTATATTTATTTGTCACATGATCCTTTTCCTTTTATGCTTATAAGGACATGCAGGGACAGTAAGCATGGGCTGTTATTAGAATCTAATGACCCTGGTATTTACTGTATAAGTGCTGAATTTTTTATCTAGTATTTGTAAATATAACTTGATGACCGTGGCTAATCTTCATAATAGATAAATAATTTTCCCTCAATAAGATACGGACAATGCCACACCCTGATACCAACTCCGATTCTAAGTGGGGCGAGGATTAATCAGTGTTGTGTGGTACTGGCCAAAGAAAAGAGTAAGATGACGTAGCCAATTATGATGGAGATGAATCTATACTAAAGTTATTAAAATGAAATTACCATTGATGATCGAAATAAGGGTAATACCAACTGCTGGCACTGAGTATAAAACTTCCTTCGTGGATGTTGGTCGAGGGGAAGAGGTTCAGCAATCATGGTGGCATGATAGGCCATGTTGTTGATAGAAATGTAGATACTCCAGTTGGGAGTATCGGAACAGCTCAACATTCATGGTGGATGACAAGCCATGTTGTTGACAGAAATGTGGATACACCGTATGGGGTATCGGAACTATTTGATGCCACAGTGGGAAATTACTCAAGAAAGAAATTGATTAGAATGTTACTGAAATTATATCATTGAATATATATGTTCTCTGAATGATTGAAATATGCTTTATCTTAATGTTCTTATTCTACTCACTAGTGTTACTGATCAGTGGTTCTCCCCACTTCAGGTAATGCAGTCGTGGAGGTTGCGGGGAGTGATGGGGATCAGCCGGTGGATTTTGGCATGCGTGGCTGATCTAGAGCGCGGAAAAGCAAAAAAATAGATTTATAGTTGGGATTAGCCCAAGACTTAGAAAATTTTATTTTCTTTCTTTTCTCAAATAGAAATTGTCTTCTTCAGTAGTGTTATCAAGACTTATAATATTTACATAATAGTTGAAATACGAGGAAATTTGATTGTTTATGACCTTGATGCTCATGAAAATTTGATTTATGTGGTATTGTTATTAAAATTTGAGTGCGGCTTAAGAATTTGAAGAGCTCCAGATTCTTGGGTCGTTACATCAGCCATGCATGCCAAACACTACGGGCTGATCTTTGCTATTCTCTAATCCAACCGCAACTCAACTACCTAAAAAGGGTAACCAACATCAGTAAAAACTGGTAAACAAAACATACATCCACAATCAATATAATAGCATTATTAAAAGCAATTAAATATTAAGCAATAAATTATTTAATCAATAAACAAAACTCTTGCCATAGCACTTCTCTGAACTACGTCATCGCACTCAATCTGCATCTTTATGCCATCTTAATATGTCACAATTATCGAGATGCCACATTGCATCTCCTCATTTGGTGTCCCATAGGACACACTACTTCCGAACCTCCATGTCCTATCATCCATATTCATGGGCAGCATACCCAATTTCAAGTCAAACCCAATGGTCCAAAAATCTCACAACCATAACAAATCATACCGTGCCTGTAGTTTAGATCATATTTCCATTCCAAATCAAGTCATACACAACAGGACTTATAGAAACAGAATACTTTCTTGTTTATTATTTAATATATGCCCTGCCCCTTTTTATCACATCACACACATATTTCAAGGATTCTATAATACAATCTTAATCAAACACCGTCGGTTTATCATTAGACATCTTTGATAATAGACTTTATCTCAATTAAAATTACTTAGAATATGGAAGGACTCCTATGTAATTATATTAACAATATGGCTGTTTTTATAACTTCCAATGAAAAATCTTTATAGCAGATATATACTAACAACATTGGTAGCCGTCAACAATAGACTTCATCAGAAGACTCAAGACCCAGTTTCGGTGAAGGCCTTCTTCACGCCAAGTCCTATTCAGATCATCAGATGTTGGAGCCCAATTGTTCAAACCGATTGAGATCACCACTCCCAGGTTCGCACAAGGGTCCACTACCAGATCTGTGGATCAGATCTAGCATTAGGTGGGTCATGTGGACCCACAACCCATGTCGACATTAGGCGTCTTTTAACGGGGAGAAATTTGAAAATCCTTTTTTTTTTTTTTGTTTTAAATCTCATCACTGTCATCCTTCTTTATTGCTTAAATCAACATTCAAGAGTATACAATCACAAGGAAATCACCATTTTCTTCTTTCAGATCAATTTATTATGTGTTTAGTCATCATCTTGCCTAAACAGGGGTCATCAGAGATTGTAGCATTCAAACGAGAAGGAAAAATCTAACGGCCCAAGGTTAGAAACATCCCAACAGAATTAAGTAACTTATTTAAACAATTATGTAAAGCCCTTTAATCACCCTTGCAATTTATCACGATGTTAACCAACAGATCCACGTTCAGAAACTGAATCCAGAGCAACACCCAATACATGATTCCTTCCATTATTATATGACCTTATTCATAGTAAATCCAAAAGATAATTTTTTTTCCTCTGTTACTAATCAAATCCAAACTATATTATCTCTACTAAAATTTTCAGTTCTCAGAATTTCATCGTCAAACCGAAACAGATGTAGGAAATCACTTAACTCTTGTAGATTCTTGTAGTATTTGGTCAAGAGTGGGACATCAACTTCTGCCTTGCTGCCTGGTTGCTTGCCTCCTTCTTCTTCCTCTTAAGTCTCTCTCTCTTTCTCTGATTCTTTTGAATGAATAAAACGTGAGACTATAGGCAACTCCATACATATATATATATATATTCAATCCCTACTTTCCTAATAAAGGCTGTGTATAGGATTCCTAATCTCTTTCAAAGTTTACTTCCTATTGGGGCTGAAGATGTCGTGAGGTTTCCTCCCTCTTATGTAGACTAATTCAAGTAGTAATGGAATGGGTCCCATCACTTAAATATTTAACCTATATCTTGCCCCACAATAACTAATTAGCAATAGGGCTCACCATAAAATCAACAATTAAGTATTTAAGAACACGACCAAAATCTCCACCCATGGGTATTACATGAGATCCCTCTTTTTGACAAAAAGAATGGGTTTGGGTTCTGTTGACTCATGATCATTCATTAGATTCTGTAAATTACATAACAGTCCCTGGTCTGTCTTTTATATTTAAGAAGCCCCTTTTATCCTTTGGGATCATGAAGAGAAGATAGGTAATTATTAATATAAACAATTCTAACCAATCATTCGTAATACTGACTGTATTATTAAAGGTGAATTTGTAACGACCCAAAAATCTGGCGCTCTTCAGATTCTTAAGTCGTTATCATGATTATAATACAATAACATTCATTAAGTAAATTCCAAGAGAAAGTCCAAGCAAAATAAAGATTTAAAATCTCAATATTAATGTCTTAATAAGTCTTTACAGATTCATGATATAGGCAAGGCAAGCGGAGCCTCAATAGCCCTTTGTTGTTCCATAGTAGATTTAGTGACGAGACGTTGTTCCTCCCGTAGAAGCTCCTGAAGACAGTCATCCAGGCTAGGAAGTGAAGCCCTGCTCATCAAGTTGGATCTAACTGGCTCAAACTCCAGACGAAGTTTCATAAGAAACTGATCTCGATGGCTACTTTGCTGTAAGCGAGATAGTTCAGGTAGAAGAGCTTCAGACACCGAGGCATACTTAATTTCATCGTATTCGGACCACAGTCTGCGAAAACCATTGTAATACTCCTGAACAGATTGTGTGCCTTGAGTATATTGAGAAATATCAAGTTCCAATTGAAATTGACGAGCAACAGTGCCTTGTTGATAGATCTTTTGAAGATAGTCCCACATTTCACGGGCAGTTTGGCAAGGTCTGAGGTTGAGGATAAACTGTGGGTCAACTGAACCTAGTAACCAGGTTTTTATTTTAGCATCCTTAGTTTTCCAAGCTAAAATCTTCTTTTCATCGGCCTCGGGTTTAGGGTCAGATTCGTCAATGTGTGCCCAAAGTTCCTTGCCTTCTAAGTAAATTTGAAATTGGAAGGCCCATGAGGTATAATTAGCGCCATCAAACTTAACCAGGGAGATGATGTCTGATTTGTCCATGATGACCTAGAACAAGCAAACACTCCAGGAAGCAGTAATATCAGAATCAGTCCACAATCAGTGGTTAGAGACACAATCAGATGGACCAGAGTGGTGATGTAAAACAGCAGATAGCAACTAGCAGAGAGATGCAGAGATCCACAGAATGATGAACAAGCAACAACAGAACAAATTGCAGGAACTTGCAACAGTAAGAAATCAGGAGAATGAACTAGCAGAATGATGAATCAATGCATGCACAAGCAGTAAGTAGCAGCAAACAACCAGAACAGGCAGTCAGTAAAAGTTTCCGGAAGGAAACACTGAGCAGCATCTAGACGGCCCTGTCGTCAGGGAGAGATACATGACCGGAGCCCCACCGGAGGATCTCTTGATAGATCAGAGAGTGGGGATGGTTGAGCAGGATAAGCACGCAACTAATGGAAGTGGTCTCAAACAAATCAAATCCAGAACCAGGATTTTGGACGGCCGAGATGAAAACAAGTAAAAAAATTGAATTTCCTCAAAAATAGGTAGAAGGCCTACCTCTGATAACCAATAAATGTTGGAAAAATCTTCATAAATAAGAGAATATTCAGACGACCAAGAGGGAGGAATCCGCTGAGATGGTGATGATGATGATCACAGGTGGGCCACGCCTGATCTGAGATGATCAGGGATGATCAGAGAAGATCCGACTGAAGAAGATGATCACATATTGGCTTCCAAGGCTTGGAAGATGACTGAGACAACCAAGATGATTGATTGACCTTGCTCTGATACCATAACATTTGCAAGAGAGTTTAGAATTCTATTAAAATGGTGAGAATGCAGTGCCCCTAAGAGACGACTGTAGTTTTACATATATAGGGGTTGATTTCCCTCATTACAATCCATAGATCCTATATTATAGCACAGATCCTAAATTATAGCATTATCCTTTGACTTATTCTAGATCCTATATTATAGCACAGATCCTAAATTATAGCTTATTCTACAGTACAACAGTGGACTGAAAACTGGACTGAGCCTAAATGGCCTGCTTGCCAAGATCGGGCCTGGACTGGGCCTAAATGGCCTGCTTCGATTGACAGTAACGACCCAAAAATCTGGAGCTCTTCAGATTCTTAAATCGTTATCATGATTATAATACAATAACATTCATTAAGTAAATTCCAAGAGAAAGTCCAAGCAAAATAAAGATTTAAAATCTCAATATTAATGTCTTAATAAGTCTTTACAGATTCAACTAGATAAGATAAGATTGTAAATCTAAGAAAACATTTCAAAATAGGGTTGGCCCCATCTATTAAACTAGCAAGTGCTTCGATCTCTCAATCAATGGTGCATGCTAAAGTCTATAGGCTGATTACCATCGTTCCCCTGCCTCGCCACGAACACATGACCTGTAGTGGGGCGAACCACTGGTCAGTAACATTAGTGAGTAGAATTTCTAAATCAACAAAAGAAACAAAGTATAGTACATCACACAAATCTTCAATTTTCGTATGTTTCTTTGTAATGACATTTCATAGATTTACCTTGAAGAGAAATTTCATAATCCTATTCAATAGCTTTGTTTAAAGTTGTCATATTGTATTTTCATAAGGGATTCATATTTTTGACGTGACAAAATTGCCACCATCCTCAATTGAGGGACTTCATATTCATGTCGTGATAGGATTGTCACCCATCTTAAATCATGGAAGTTCTTATGTTCCCATAAGGGGATTCATATTCATGTCATGACAAAGAGTCACCTACAAAGGAATTTCATATTCGTGTCGTGATCAGACTGACACCCATCTTAATTCTTTGTAGATGTTTTGTCAAAGGAGTTCGTATTCGTGTTGTGTTCAATCTGTCACCCATTTTAGTTCATAGAAGATCTTACAGTCCCACACAGGGTTCATATTCTTGTCGTGACAAGATTGTCACCATTCTTCGTTCGAAGATCAGTTTAAAAAATAGATACTTGTAACAATTCAAATGCTGACTTCAGTTTAGTATATAGGCTTTATAATAAATTCCATTAGCCAAGCTCACATACTTCATATTGAAGTTTCGCCCCACCCGAATTCGTTATTGGTATTGCAAGTATGTGGCATTAACCATGTCTTTCACTCAGTCATCTACTTCAACAGTCATAGCATTAAAACTTTACTTTAATCCAGCCATCATATAATTATCACTTTACTCGTAATTCATCAGTCATAGAATTGATACTTTATTCATGATTCATCTGTCATAAATTTATAATTTTACTCATAATTCATTAGTCATAGAATTGATACTTTATTCATGATTCTTCTGTCATAAATTTATAATTTTACTCAGAATTCATCAAACATAGCTGCTATACAGTTATCATTTATAAATTCATGAATCATAGAGTTGATTTTTATACCAGTACACTTAGATCAATATTATGATCAAGTATTCTAAAAGTACTAAATTTAATATTTCTTTCAAAACACATGTTCTAATGATGATATCCATCCATTCTAGAATTGTTCAGTAAAGAGTATTACACAAATAAACAACTGAAATCTGTTGATGACTGGATCTGAAACTAAAATAGCATAATTTTCATCTTGTGCTCATGTTTTATTGTAGTTTTGCAATTAAAAGATCTTTCTTAAATGAAAGATATATAGTCTTTAGAACTCAGAAGCTTCATTATAAATTTCTAGTATTAATGGTGGGTGAATGAAATCATACACAGCAACAAGAAAATTTTATACAAAACTAGACAGGGGTCTTATGTCTAATTCTATTTGAGTTCTTTGGATGAAGAATACCAACGGTCCTCTCCTAATGAATCCACATTCATAGTGGTCGACTACTTGTCCCATACTAGATGTAAGGACCTGATTTTGGATCAGGTGGATCACATGGGCCCGCAACCCACAAACAGTCCAGCTTCATTTTGACGACCTGAACTGGATTGTTTCCAGTTTCTGATTTCTTTTACACATAATTTCATCATAATTAGTGGTGAAATTAGTCATCAAGAAACTCCTCAAACATACCAATAAACTGAATTAACTTTTAAATAAAAAAGATGGATTTTTAGTACTCATTTCCTACAAATTGGGGTTCGTCACTTTTCAAATTTATTCCCATCAGGGATCTTAAATTAATAAGACCCTGCTGGTAAAAAAAAAACAGCAACAGAATACAATTCTTTGAGTCTTTAGACAGTTCAAAGATCGTTTCAAATTTAATACTAAGTCATATCTATATATATACATTGATATAGTATTTGCTCAATATGAAATTTCAGTAAGATAAATCTGTACAAAAAAAAAAGTTTGATCATTCAGTCATAAATCTGATAATTGTGAGGGAATTCTACTCACCTTGAGTAAGTAATGAGCGACCCTAGATCAGACATCCACTATGCAAAAGCTCTTGTAGAATTCCTTTGCTTCAGTTATCAAATATCAATGTGTTAGGCTGCTATCTTTCTACCATAGCAGAAATGACTATGGAAGTCCCTATTTATAGGGCCTTAGACGTCCAAAAGGGGGTGTTCCAAACAGTCACAACTGTTTCTAAGTATCTCTTCGTTGAAGAGTCACATGGAAAAACTGAATGGTCACATCTATTCGTGGGTACCGAAGAGTTTTCCTTGGAAACCAAACAGTCACTACAATTGGATCTTGGGTCAAATTCAAGAACTGAAAATTTTAGGTCCAACAACCCAATTTATCTATGAATTGGGCTGGCCGAATGGCCCATAATGTAGTGCCCAGTTGGCCCACTCAAAAATTTAGATTATTATAGTATTGACTCTGTATGTATAATTCAGATTTGACATCACCAATTAGATGTTGAAAAACGCTGGCCTAAGGGGAGGAATTACTATGGAACTCTTTTTGGCACTAGAATATATTAAAGTATGTTATAATTTTTTTTATTGCGGATTGTAATTTGATCAATGTGATGTTTCTATGAATAGTTAGAGCTCCTCTCGTGGATGATTGGTTGAGAGAAGGATGGTCAACAAATTTGGCAGATAATGGGCCATTGTGTTGAGAATGAATAAGAACTTCTCTTGTAGATGTTTGATCAAGGGAAAGATGTTCAATAGTCATGGTGGACTATAGGCCATGTTATTGAGGATGAACAAGAAGTTTCCTTGTGGATGTTGGTTAGGGGAATTATGGTCAATAATAATGGTGGATGATAGTCTATGTTGTTGAAAAAAAGTAGATACTACCGTATGTGGTATTGGAACTTACCAATACATTGATGCGGAGAGGTACTCAAGCCAGAATTGATTATGTACTCATGTCAAAAATAAATAAATAAATAAATAAATTACTGCCTCATCAATATTTCTTGATGTATTGCATACCTAAATGGATGATTTGAATTTATATTGTTCTTTTCTTTTTCTGATTAGAAATTCTACTCACCAGTGTTACTGACTAGTGGTTCGCCCTATTTTAGGTAATGCGTTTGTAGTGGGATTAGGGAATAACGAGGATCAGCAATAGAATTTAGCATGCATGGCTGATTGAGCGAACGATGAATAACTTATGTTTTAGTTGGGCTCAGCCCAACCTTTTGCTTTACTCTTTAGTTTAATTTAAAGACTTGAAACTGTGGATAACTTTTGAGACATTATTACTAGAACTTTAATTTTAACTTGATGCTTGTAGACCTTTATGCTCTTGAAATTTTATCTATGATTAGTGTGTGAAAGCGTCCTAAGAATCTGAAGAGCTCCAGATTTTTGGGTCGTTACAAGTACCTTCTTGATTTCCAACATTAGATGAGTCCCACCGTGGATTCCAACTTTAGAAAGGATTTATTGTTGACTCCTCTCTCTCTCTGTGTCTCTGCAATAGCAATATGATTTTCAATGATAGGTTCCTGCTTTTTCTTTAAGGGCATGTTTGGTAACAAGATCCTGAAGGAGAGGAAACATGATTTTCAGGGTATCTATCAGTATCCATGTTTGGTGCTGACAAATCTTCGATAATTTTGGCATAATCAAATTCCTACTTCTTGCGATTCCTAGATTCTACCTCCCTCTATCAGATTTTGAAATCAACTCATCCAAAAGAAAGGATTTAAGAGGCTAAATCCTCACCCAAAAGATAGGGGTGCTCATGAGCTAGGCTTGGATAGGTAATTAGGGTCCATTTTAATAATTGGGCTGGGCTTGGTGTTAAGTGATAGAAAGCCTAAAGCCCGGCTCAGGTCATGTAAGGAATGCATGTAATTGAATTTAATTAGTACAAAAAATTACTAAAATGGCCTCAACATTGATAGAAAGTCCAATTTGGCCCAACCTGATTAATTAAATTAGCAAGCTCGGGGCGTAACTTTTATGGCCTATGTCGGTCTTGGGTTAAGCCTACGCCAATGTTTTTAAAGTCGGGGCGGCCCTAAATATGCCTTAGCCTGGCCTGGCCCATAAACACCTCTACCAAAGATTATGTACGGCTTGTGAAAATCCTTAGTCATTTCATAGTTCTAACCAAACATAAGAAATAAGAAATCCTCGACTAAAAAATCCTTAGTGAGGGTTTTCATTTTCTAGGGGTAGTAAAGAATTCGTGAAACTATGAATTCCTCAGCTGTTACCAAACATGCCCTAAGAGATTCTTTTGGAAGTGTTTCTCAATCTTGATGTGGGATTTGAGTTTTTTGGAAAATATGCTTTCAATGCTTAAAGAAGTTCAATACTTCTATCTTCTTTTTGAGATATTTATTTATGTGGTAGTTATACAAGAGTCTAATTTGACATGTGACAAAATCAAAGCTCCATGGATTCTTAAGTTGATTGGACATGTAGATCCAAACTTGATTTTGAATTCAGATCCATTTGATCTTATATGGATTAGGATTTGCATTATCATAGATTTGTTGCAAGTGTGTACTCCTATTTAAATTCTTGTGCACTAAATAGAATTTCAAGAATCAATGCATTTCAATAAATTGACTGTGAGATTCATCTAAAGAATGATCTCCATTTGTACAACCTAATATCAAATCTATTCAATGGTTGTTTCATTGAAAGGATCTGTGATTGCTAAAAAAAAAAAAACACAATAAATCCTTAATCTAAATAAATGGTAGATATTTGGCCTAAAGCGATCATCATGGGCTTGCTCTTGATTATCATCTGTCAATAGATCCATCATTGTCACAACCCACTCTTTTTGAGTCCATCTATGTTAGTGGCCCACTAGATCAAGTTTGTCCTGATCTATTCTAGAAGCTTTCAATCATGGAATTTAATGAAGATGGAGAGATCGTAGGGCTTAGATAATTGGATGATAAGAGAGTAATTTATTAAAAGAGGGTTGAAAAGTCGCGATGAGATCAACATCGTGGTACCAAGACTATAGTTGGCTTGATCACAAGATCATAACTGGGCAACATCTCTGATGCCAAGTAATTTTTCTAGATCTTATACTACTTGATTATTGATTGGGAATATCTAGATGATTTAGCTCTAGTGAACTAAAAAAGAAGAGACAAGAAGAGAGAAGAAATAGATGGACGTGGAAGTGATAGTCATTCTAATATGGTTGGACAACTGTACACAACTTTATTTTATTAAGAACATTCTAAGTATTTACATATGAGACCCTTATTATTTATGAAATTACATTAAACCCTAAGAATGACAGAAAAAACCTCTTTGAAGCCTTATACTAACTGAAATAAATAAGAACTTGATGTTCTACAACATACTAGGATTATATGGTACACTCTGTAATTGGGACGTACATCTAGCAAATGTTGGATCCCACCAATTGTGGCCACCTAATCATGAGCATGTAATGGAGATTATAATGCTTCAGATGTATGTTCATACTACAATAAATCAATAATACATGGTATCATGGTTCCAGACATGTTGCAGTTGCTATTCATGTTGCAATTACTATTCTATCATGAAATCTAATACTGATGTGTGCTATTTGAGCAGCTATGCTTCTTCCAATAACTTTAGTGGACCATTGCCTGGGACTTTTGGCAAACTGACAAGCTTGAAGTCGTTGTACGTAAATTATCTAGTTGCAATTTTCTTTGAATGTAGAGATGTAGAGATTGTTTTGGGCCTCCCAAGTCCGAACTGCGTTGCAGTCAGTACTCAGTAGATGTACTCCATTTACTGGTTTTCAATCATCCACTCTTGTTCATAGATCGGATCTGTATGGATGTTTGCATTAAAAATGGTTTCTGTGATATTGCTACTTAGATAGCTAGGAGCCATGTTAAAACAATCTACTCTTTACTGCCTGACAAATATGAGCTTGAAAAGTATGAATCTTTCCCAAATCTTTCCAGGTTTAACAGTTGCTATTTTTTTGTAGTTTGATATTTGCGAACCCAATCTCTGGGAAGATTCCTGATTTCATCGGTAATTGGACACAAATCACAAGATTGTAAGAACTGCTACATTTACATTGCATGTAAAAGGAGTATGGCTTCTAAATGAAAACATTCATATGGCTTCAAATTATGTGGCAGAGATATGCAGGGAACATCTATGGAGGGACCAATTCCTTCTACCGTCTCTAACTTGAAAACTTTAACTGAACTGTGAGAACACCTTCCATTTTATTCTAAATCTGTTTAAATCAGTTTAATGTCACTTCCTAATATTTCTAATTTTAGTGGTAGAATAATAGGAATTAAAATTCTTTTTGAATTTTTATTTTAGGAGGATATCTGACTTAACTGTACCTAGTGTGGGCTTTCCTCCATTGGACATGGTGAAAGACATGCAAAGATTGTGAGTCAAATGGATACACTGTTGCACATCTTTTTGGTAAATGCCATTTTGCATTTCAATCTCTTTTTTTTTTGTTCACTTGTGAAATTCATGGTTTGGTTGTATCTTGCAGAGTACTTAGGAATTGCTTGATTTCTGCAGAAATCCCTGAATATATTGGGGACAACATGAAAAAGTTAATAGCCTTGTAAGTTACTTTGGATGAATCTTTACAAGGATACGATTCATACACATCTTGTCAGCAAATGATTACTATAACTATTTGCTAAATGTGAACAGTTCCATTTGCTTGAAATCATCATTTCTCATGGTTCTTGCCTTGCAAAAAAATTATTTTTGTTTCATATTCCATTTAGTAGCAAATTCTTACTTTAAAAAGAGAGATGAGCATTTAATTACTTATAAAAGTAGGAGTAATAGGAGTCAGATAGACTTTTTTCTAGTTAGAAAACATGACCAATTAGCTTGTAAAGATTGCAAGGTTATCTCAGGAGAGAGTTTGACCACGCAACATAGGCTCAGAGTTTTAGATATTTGCATTAGAAGTAGAAAGAGAGCGGTAGTAAACAAAATGGACTCTAAAACAAGGTGGAGAGATTTGAAGAGGGAAAGAGCAAATATATTTAAGGAAAAAATGATTGAGAAGGGAAAATGGAATCTTGAAGGAGAAACTACAGTAATGTGGAATCTAATGACTAATTGCATTAGGAAGGTTGCAAAGGAGGATCTTGGAGAATTAAAAGGAAAGAGACATAATAAAAAAACATAGCAGTGGAGTGTGGAGGTTCAAGAAGTTATTCGAGAGAAAAGACATTGCTACAAAATTTGGCAGGGGACTAAGAGTATGGAAATTTTGAGTTGTATAAGAAGGCAAAGAAAGAAGTTAAGAAAGTAGTAAATAGTGCAAAGTTCAAAGTATACGATGAACTTTATAATAGGTTGGGAACAAGAGAAAGAGAGAAGGATATTTTTAAGTTCGTAAAAATAAGAGAAAAGAAAAGTAGGGACTTAAATTATGTCAAATGTATCAAGGACAATGAGGAAAATATTCTGGTGAAGGACAATGGTATTAAAGAAAGGTGGAAGGAATATTTTAGAAAACTTTTAAATAAAGAACATACGGGGGATATAGGTGGAGTGTGGAGGTTCAAGAAGTTATCGAGAGAAAAGACATTACTATAAAATTTGGCAGGGGACTAAGAGTATGGAAAATTTTGAGTTGTATGAGAAGGCAAAGAAAAAAGTTAAGAAAGTAGTAAATAGTGCAAAGTTCAAAGTATACGATGACCTTTATAATATGTTGGGAACAAGAGAAAGAGAGAAGGATATTTTTAAGCTTGTAAAAATAAGAGAAAAGAAAAGTAGGGACTTAGATTAGTCAAATGTACTAAGGACAATGAGGAAAATGTTCTGGTGAAGGACAACGGTATTAAAGAAAGGTGGAAGGAATATTTTAGTAAACTTTTAAATGAAGAACATACAGGGAATATAAGAGTTAAGGGGGATACTTCATTAGCAGAGCATACTTTTCTCTGTAGAATTAGGGGAGTGGAAGTGAAGGAAGCATTGAAGCGAATGAAGATAGGAAAGGGTATAGTCCAGATGATATTCTGATAGAGGTATGAAAATGCTTAGGAGAGGTTGGAGTGAGTTGATTACGTGGACTATTCAATAAGATACTTGTGACAAAAAAAATGCCAGATGAATGGAGAAGAAACATTGTAGTATCTATATATACGAATAAGGGAGATATATAAAATTGTACCAACTATCGAGGAATTAAACTTATGAGTTATACTATGAAGTTATGGGAGAGAATAATAGAGCAATGACTGTGATGGAAGTCCAAGATCGCTGAAAATCAATTTGGTTTTATGCCAGGGAGGTCAACTATGGAAGCTATTTTTTACTTAGGCAATGAATAGAAAAATATCAAGCAAAGAGGAAAAATCTGCACATGGTTTTTATCGCCTTAGAAAAAGCCTATGATAGGATACCGAGGGATTTAATTTGATGGGTTTTGAAGAAAAAGAATATCCCCAGAGGTTATATTGAAAATTTTAAGGATATGTATGAAGGAGCAGTAACAAATGTGAGAACCACATATGGAGAAACAGGTGGATTCTCTGTGATTATAGGTTTGCATCGGGAATCAGCCTTAAAATCTTATTTTTTTGCATTAATTATAAATGAGTTAACTATGCATATTCAAGAAGAAGTACCATGGTGTATGTTTGCAGATGATATAGTATTGGTGGATAAATCAAGAAATAGTATAAATGCAAAACTCGAGAGATGGCGGAGGGCATTAGAATTTAGAGGTTTTAAAATAAGTCGTACAAAGACAGAATATATGGATTGCAACTTCAGTGGACATATTCAAAGTGTTGAAACCTCTTTTAAAATTGAAACCTATGAGATACTACGTAGAGATTCTTTTCGGTACCTAGGCTCGATGATTAGTCAGGATGGGGAGATTGACGAATATGTGGAGCATAGGATAAAAGCTAGATTGTTGAAGTGGAGAGTAGCTTTTGGAGTGCTTTGTGACAGACAAATGCCAATGAAATTAAAGTGCGAATTTTACATGACAGTGGTTAGACCAACTATGACATATGGAACAGAATGTTGGCCAATTAAGAAGACGCATATATATAAGATAGATGTAGCAGAAATGAGAATGCTAAGGTGGATGTGTGGTAAAACTAGGAAAAATAAAATTAGAAATGAGCACTTTCGAGAGTATTTAGGGGTAGTACCAATAGGGGATAAGATTAGGAAAACCCGTTTAAAACGGTTTGTGCATGTTGAGCGTATGCCGGTAATGGCACCGGTGAGAAAAAATTTGGCTATACAGGTGGATGGTACATCAAGAGGTAGGGGTAGCTTGAAGAAAACATTGATGGAGGTCATTAAATCAGATTTGAAAAAGTTTAACTTATCTAAGGATTTGGCTCAAAATGGAACGGAATGGAGAAATAGAATTCATATAGTCGACTCGAACATAATTGGGATAAGGCCTTGATGATGATGAAAGAGGAAAAGCCACCTGAGCGCCCCTCACCTATGGTGAGGAGTGAATGCACATAAACATTCACTTTGGTAATAAAGTGCTTCCTTTACTTCCACCCTTCTAATTCTATGGAGAAAAGTATGCTCTGGTAATAAAGTATCCGCTCTTGTTCTTGTATCCCTCATAGGTTCTTCGTTTAAAAGTTTGCTAAAATATTCCTTCCACCTTTCTTTAATATTGTTGTCCTTCACCAGAACATTTTTCTCATTGGGGCCTATAAATACAAATTAGAAGCCTTAGGAGGGGTGTATATGAAATGGTTGTAAGGGTAAAAGCACCATTTTGTTAAAAAAAAATTGAGCAAAATCCTCACGGTGGTTGCTCATTACCATCAAATCCACATGTTTTGGGATATTAGATGTATTAAAATACCAAAGCAGGGGCCTATTTATAAATACCGAAACCAAAGGAACCTATTTACAAATATTAGAAACCTTAGGAGGATATATGCAAAAAACTGAAAAAGTAATGATAAACTCCTAGGTAGTAGAATACCAATTTGTAAGTATTTTCTAACTTGTGTATCCAGATGATCCACACTTTCTTTTCAAAATTTCTGCTAGAAGATGATGAATGCCACCAAATTATCTTTGTGAAGGGAGAATAGCTGAAGAAGTTTGATCAAATCCAATTGTTATGATCGATCCCAGGTGTTCCCCACAAGAAATGCCCGAAGAAGGGAAGAGGAGATAAACACCAAAAACACTAAAAAATATTATTGCAGAACCTAAATCGATAGAGATTTCGTCAAAACACAAGTTGCAAGAACCCTTGTGACAGAGATAGTAGATGTTAGAGGTGTCATCTATGAATCTAGCTGAAACTTATATAAAATAATTAGAAGAAGTGGATTGTGGAAATTATTGGTCATCTCCAAAGCAGGATCAACCCTCCCTTATATAATAGATGATGGCCCAAAGCAGGGCTGTAATTACAATCTATCAAATCTAAAGAATGGCTGAGTATGAGGTGTACAGATTTAATGTCCTACAAAAATAGTATATACAATATACACAACTTTTACTAAATCTACACAGTTATTACAGATTTATTATCTATCTTGGGAAACAACTTGATGGGCTTGATTTCTACAGTCCCCTTCAAATTGGTGCAAGTTGGAGTAAAGTAGCAATTTGGAACATAGATAGACATGCCGATCGCTATGGAGTGCTTTCTTGAAGGCATTTGCCAACTGCTGATGAGAGGGAACATAAGGCAAAGAGATTACATCAGTGACAAATTGTTGTCGAATGAAGCGACAATCAATTTCAATGTGCTTAGTTCGCTCACAAAAAACTGTGTTCTTGGCAACGCCGATGGCAGTGGTGTTGTTCGCATAGAGTGGAGTTGGACTCAAGGGAAAAGCACCAAATTCCCCAAGTAATCAATGAAGCCACACAATTTCACTACTGGCAGAAGACATAGAATGAAATTCCGCTTCTGCCAATAATTTGGAAATTGTTGGTTGTTTCTTTCACTCCTATGAGATGAGAGAGTTGCTAAAAAACATGCACCAACCTGTCGTTTAGCGGTGGGTGTTCGAACAACCAGCCCAATCTACAGCATAGGCCTATAATGTTAATGAATTTCTTGGAGGATAGAACTTGAGGGTGCCTTTGATGTACCATAAGATGCGATGCACCACATATAGATGTGGCTTATGAGGGTTACTGATGAACTGACTGACTGGCTGTACTGTGTGGGAGATGTCCTGCCGAGTCATCGTTAGATAAAATAGGCTACCTATTAGACGACGACAGATCGTTGTATCTTCAAGAGGACTGCCATCATCTTTGATATTTTTGACATTGAGTTCAATAGGTGTGTCAAAAGACTTAGCATTTTCGAGATGGGCAGATTTAATTAAATTTGCAGTATATTTTCATTGACATGCAAGAATACACTCCTTTGATTTAGAAATTTCTAAGCCAAGAAAATAAGTTTAGGACCCAAGGTTCTTCATTTTAAAATCATAAGATAAGTCTTAAGCGTAGACCTTAGAGATTCCAGTCGCATCATTTCCACTTATAATCATGTCATTGACATATAGCAACAAAATAGTACACCCGCTAGAGGTCCATCTAAAGAATAAAGAGCTGTCATTCGAACTTTGGTAAAATTGGACATGAAGAACGGGGGACCGGACTTTTTCGAACCATGTATGGGGAGCCTATTTAAGACAACATAGAGATTTCTTCAGTTTACAGACATGTTTTAGAGGAGAGGCATAACTAGGTGGTGGTCTCATGTAGACTGTTTCATGAAGATCTCCATGTAAAAAGGCATTCTTCACATCCATCTGCCAGAGCGGCCACTTTCGGACAGAAGCAATACGCAACAAACGATGTACAATTGTCATTTTAGTCACCGGTATAAAAGTCTCCTCATAGTCGATGCATAAATCCTACTTGTATCTGTGACCCAAGAATTTGGGGCTCTTCAGATTCTTAAGACGTTCTTAAATTTTTATAGCAACACCACATAAATCAAATTCCTATGAGCATTAAGGTCTAAAACATTTAAATTCCATTGTATTTAAATCATTAAGTATACGAGGAGTCTTGATAAAACTACTAAGTGAAAGACAAATCTCTATTTGCAGAAAAGAAAATATCTAAGTATTGGGCTAATCCTATCTACGAATATATTCTTTGCTTTTCACGCTCTAGATCAACCACGCGTGCCAAAATCCACCGGCTGATCTTCGTCACTCCCCGCAACCTCCACGACTGCATTACTTAGAGTGGGGCGAACCATTGGTCAGTAACACTGGTGAGTAGAATAAGAAAACATTAAGGTATAGCATATTTTCAATCATTCAAATGAATATTCATATATTCAATACGGGTGTTAAATAGCATCTTAATCAATTTAGATAACATCTTAATCAATTTCTTTCTTGAGTAATTTCCCACTGCAGCATCAAATGGTTCCGATACCCCATACGGGTGTATCTACGTTTCTGTCAACAGCATAGCTTATCATCCACTATAATTGTTGAGTCTGTTCCGATACTCCTACACTGGAGTATCTATATTTTTGTCAATAATATGGCTAATCCTACCACCATGATTGTTGAACCTACTTTCCTCGACCAACATCCACGAGAAAAGTTCCATACTCAGTGCTAGCGGTTGGTGTTACTCTATTTCAATTATCAATGGCAAGTTCAATTTAATAAAATTTATTAGGGATTTATCTCCACCATAATTAATTACATCATTTTATTCTTTTCTTTGGCCAGTATCATATAACACTGGTTAGTCCTCGCCCCTCTCCGAGTCGGAGTTGATATCAGGCTGTGGCATTGTCCATATCTTATTAAGGAAACTAATTATTCAATGTAAAATCAACCACAGGAGTCAAGACATAATTAATAAATTCATATGGAAGCATAAACCATCATATTCGAATTCCCAACAAAATGTCATATTAATTTACACTATATTCAAGATTACATAATGTATGTGGTTACTTCAATTGAAAAGGATTGGAGCCAATAGTTGGTAAGAAAAGGCTCACTTCTGGCCCATGGGATCATCTGGATATTGGTTCTACTAGTTAGGTATTTAGATAATGCTGGATTTATAATATACCATGTTATATATATACATCATAAGGTCTTAGTGGTTCTTACAAATATAACAAAGACATTAGGGGCCATTTTGTAAATTTTATAAATTTATAAGCTTATATGCAGGTCGACAGAAACATACATGTTTCTTCTGTCAGGGGATCATTCATGGCATGCATGACTTGGTGAAATCACGAGGTGGGTCCCAATGGTTCAAATCACATGGGACCCTCACCCTTGGAGTCGCCCTAGGGTCCACTAGCAGATTTGGGACGTGATTGTTGATCGGGTGGTCCACAAGGATTTCTAGCTCAATTACGTCCAGGTTGTTTTGACGAGTGCTGACTACGACAATCTCAGATCCTGGCTTGAGTTTCATTAGAATCTGGTTTCTATGGAAAGGAGGCCTTAATTGGAGGTTAAAGTAAGACCAAGGCAGCCGTTTACACTAGTTTCTCCATCTGGAAGGTAAGTTTCAATGACTTTTTGCCCTCTTGTAATGTCGTCACAGTAAGGAGAAGTCTGTTTCTCCATAATCGATGGTGTATTTGAGATAGTTTCAAAGTTGTATAGGGTTATTAGGGTCGAACACTAATTTTGCTCTGGGTTATCAGATCTGATTTATCATTGGATGGATCGTCTGGGCTCAAAAATCAAATCTGGCTGATACAATATGCCAACGATCACTGTAGTGCGAATATATAATCACAATAGTTCATCGGAGTATCAAATAGTTCTAATTTTCTACTAAATTTAAATACATCAACATCCAACTTAGGTTCTACTCACCTGGTATAGAAGTGTGTTGCTCAAGCAGTGATCGGTCTCACATCAGATATCTGTTACGCGTCCCATTGTTGATCTTCCTCGTCCTTTTTGCGATCTTCTTCTACAGATTTTACAGGTGAGATTAGTCTCTCTCTCCCTCTCTCTATGTCTCTCTTTCTCTCTCTCCTTCTCTCTCTCTCCCTTTCTCTATCGTGGATGTGTCAAACAATTGGCTTCTATAAGTATAAATATATATATTAGTGTTTTCGCCAATCTTGCTCTAAGAGTACTATTTGGGACTACAAAGGAGTCCTTCTAAGAGAATATTTTTGTGTGAGAGTCCTGTTGAAATTCTTAGTCCTCTAATGACCTTAATTTAATTTTATTATAATTCTAAGAAGAGTCCTAATAGAGATATTACAATCTGTGTGCAACAATTCGAGCTTTGTACCTATCCAGACTCCCATCAGAATGAACTTTGATATAATAGACCCATTTATTGCTAATGATGGAACCATCTGGAGGAGTTGGAGCAAGATCCCATGTGGAACTAGATTCAAGAGTTAATAATTCTTCATTCATCGCATCACACAAGCAGGGTAATTTTGAAGCCTATGAATAAGAAGTGGGAACTGGAATAGGATCTAAAGCGGTGAGAAGACCAGAAAAACCATATCTATCAGGGGTCACAAATGAACGAATAGAGCGTTGTAATATTGGAGGGGAGATAGCATTTGTACTTGTGGATGTAGAGCCGACAATGTGGGTGGATCAGGTGCTGGAGCAGTTGGCTGTGTAATTTTTGGACGTTGTGAATATATCTGTGTGACGGGTGGATGAATAGGCGATGATTTTGGGAATTGTGGAAGGTATGAGACTTGCAATGGATGTTAGTCAAAGCGAAGTGAATAGAAGAGTATTTGTTCTAAGAACACAACAGCGCGAGATATGCAAAGTCGCTTTTCCTTTGGATCATATCACAGGAATCCTCTATGGTCATCACTATATCCCAAAATCATGTATTTTGCAGCTTGAGGAGAACGCTTGTTTCTTTCAATGGAGGGAAGATAGACGAAACAAAGGCAACAAACCATATCTATCAGGGGTCACAAATGAACGAATAGAGCGTCGTAATATTGGAGGAGAGATAGCATTTGTACTTGTGGATGTAGGAGCCAACAATGTGGTGGATCGGGTGCTGGAGCAATTGGCTGTGTAATTTTTGGACGTTGTGAATATATCTGTGTGATGGGTGGATGAATAGGCGATGATTTTGGGAATTATGGAAGGTATGAGACTTGTAATGGATGTTAGTCAAAGCAAAGTGAATAGAAGAGTATTTGTTCTAAGAACCAAAGATGAAAATAGCGGTTGCGGCGGGCGTAGCGGCCCGTCGCCAAAACGATACGTAGCGGGTGATATGTAGCGGTAGCGACGATACGTAGTGGCGTAGCGGTGTGATTTAAAAAAGTCTTCAAAAAAATCCGAAAAAATTCCAGAAAATCTAGAATATTGGAAAATGATGGAATATGTGTTTGTTTTGCAAAAGCAACTAGTATATGAGTATGTAGCGGTCCCCTCATTGCATGAGATCCTATATCGCTGTATTAATAGAAAAGAATATGAATAATCAATGTTTTTCATATGGATTCATGTTGTTTAGTTATGTCAACTTAAATAGTAACTTAAGGCTTATAAAAAAATGTTATAGACAAATTTCATCAAGATTCATTCAAGAATGAAAGATCAATTATGTTCAAACTTTATAGAAAAACAATATACTAATCTACTTAAAGAGCAAAGACTTTGTAATGGAGGAATACCTTGCTGATTAGCTCTAATCTAATACCAAAGGGAATGTCTTCCAGGAATCACATTGTTATCAGTGTCATCATCTTCATCATCATTTGTTGTGTTTGTGCCCCTATGATATTGCACATTCTCCCCAAATTGAATTTGATATTGGTGAGCATTGGGATCTTGGAATGCAAAGAAGAAATCAAAAGAACACAAAAATATGTGGGATTGATCTATGGGAAACATAGATCTAACATTTAGGGACCACTTTCAATCCATTTTATTGGTTTTCCATTAACAAAATAGATTTCTTTTTTCAATAATAAAATAATCCGAAAATAAAATTCAAAAAAAAAATTAAGAAAGTGATAAAAAAGAGGGGCTTGATCAAAGAGGAACATGGATCTAACAACAACAACTCATTTTCGAGTGATTCATAGAAGAAAAGAGAGAATTAAGCACAAAGTAGAAAAAAAAAGTTTCAAAACTCACCTTTTTTGAGCTTGATGCTTGAATCTTGAATGCCACCTTAATCTTTTGATGTTTTTGATGTTTTTGTTGATGATTTTACTGTTTTTTTGAGAGGATTTGAAAAATGGAGGCAAGAAAAGGGGCTTGGAGCAGTGAAGAGGGGAGAAGATAAAAGTTAAAAAGGAAAAAGTGAGTAAAAAAATCGGTTGGGGGGTTTTAACCCCCCCAGCCGATATGTATCGGCCGCTACAAACTGTATCGGCCCGTATCGGCCGATACGCATGCGTATTGGCCGATACGGGCCGATACATTTGTGAGCGGCGATTTTTTTTTAAAATGGGCGCTACGCCCGATTTATCAGCTGCTATGATGATATTTATATCCTTGCTAAGAACACAACATCGCAAGATAGGCAAAGTCGCTTTTCCTTTGGATCATATCACAGGAATCCTCTATGGTCATCACTATATCCCAAAATCATGCATTTTGCAGCTTGAGGAGAAAGCTTGTTTCTTTCAATGGAGGGAAGATGAACGAAACAAAGGCAACAAAAAACTCTTTAAGTGATCATTGGATGGTGGTTTACCAAAGAGACACTCATATGGGGACATCTTGTGTAGGATAGATGAAGGTAAGTGGTTTATGATATGTACCGCCGTGTGCTGCTTCACACCAATATTATGGAGGCACTAGTGCTTCTATAAGTAAAGTATGAACAGTCTCAAGGATATGCCTATTTTTTTGTTTAGCGATCTCATTTTGTTGTGTTGTGTGTGGGCAAGATTTTTGGTGAATGATGCCTTTTTTAAATTGAAATGATGAGAAAGCCGAAGAGGTGTATTCTCCACCAGAGTTAGAGTGAATTACTTTGGTCTGTGTTTGGAACTGGGTAGTTACCATATTATAAAATTTTATAAAGGTTGAACATACATTAGATTTAGATTTTAAAAAATAAATCCATGTATACCTGCAATGATCATCTATAAAACTGACATAACATTTGTACCCATTCCGACTCAAATTAGGAGCAATTCCCCAAACATTTGTATGAATCACATCAAATGGTTTAGTAGCACGAGAATAATGAACTGGAAAGGGCAACACATGACTTTTACTTAAGCAACATGATTCACATTTGAAATTTGAAAAACTAGAGATATGTTTATTATTAAAGGATTTGTCTGTACATCCGAGTTGAAACAAAGAAATCAACTGTATAAAATGTGAGAGCATTAGTATAATACAATAAAATAGTTCAAAATAAATATTTTAAATATACAAGTGAAGATATTAAATAGTGTATGATTGAAGCTAAGTGGACTTTCAAATATGTATATAATTGAAGTTATGAAGGCTCTTAAAACCTACAAATATTTTTCATATGTGAATGTATCTTGGTCCTTGAGTTATAGAACATATAGGGTTCCACTTTTGAATATGATGTTCTAGGACCTATATGCATCATAGTTGTCAATTCCGTTCCAATCGCCATTCCTGTTTGACCCTGTAGTGGAATGTTTTGGCATTCCGGTTAATTCTGGTATTTCGTCTATGAAAAGACGTGCTTGAAAAATGAAAAAATTATATATATATATAAAGAATACCTAAGTTTGAACAAATAGTTGAATGCTAAAATATTACTAAAAATGCTTACTTACATCACTTAAATTAAACTACACTCTACAATTGACCATTTTCTAGTTTTTACCACATAAATGGAAGTATAAAGCCTTAGCCGGAATGGGGCGGAAGTGGTTCGGAATTGAGACTGGAATGGACCGGAACGGACTGGAATTGGGACTGAAATCTTTTAGGTGGCATTTTGTTCCGCCCAAGGCCAATTCTGAAATGTTCCGGCCAATTCTGTCCGGAACGGAATGAAATTGACAACTATAATATGCATGGATCCTATCTAGGTCTTTGAGTCAAAACATAAAAGGTTCCAATTTTCTCTGGGTTTTAAAAATAGGTTCCATAGCTGCTTCATTCAGATCAGAGACCTAGGATAATCGGATGCCCATTTGCAACCTTAATTTTATTAATTGCAATTAGCTATTCTTAATAAATTATTAGAGAGAATTTGGAAAGATAATCATCATCATCATAGCCTTATCCCAACTATGTTGGGGCCGGCTATATGAATTTTGCTTCTTCATTTCGCAATCTATCTTGAGCCAAATCCTTAGGTAAGTTAAATTTTCTCAAATCTAACTTTACTACTTCCATCCACATCTTTTTTGGCCTATTCCTTCTTCTTAATGGGCCATCTACTTGCATAGCCAAAGTCTTTCTTATTGGCGCCATTACCAGCCTGCATTCAACATGTTCAAACTATCTTAAACAAGTTTCTCATATCTTTTCCCCTATTAGTACTATCCTAAAATGCTCTCGAAAGCACTCATTTCTAATTTTATCTTTTCTAATTTTATCCCATATCCAGTTTAACATTATCATCTCTGCTATATCTATTTTATGCATATGATACTTTTTGATTGGCCAACATATTGCCCAATAGGTCCACCTAGTCTAAACACTATCCTATAAAATCTTCCCTTCAATCTTGGTGGCATTCGACGGTCACAAAGCACTCTAGAAGCAAGTCTCCATTTCAACCATCCCATTTTTATCTTATGTTCAACATCTTCATCAGTCTCCCCATCCTTACTAATTATTGAGCTAAGGTAATGAAAAGAATGTCTTATTGGTATCTCTTGGGATTCGATTCTTATAGTAGTTTTAGAATTTGGCAAGATGTAGTCCCTAAATTTCTAAAGTTGCTACCAAGCTGTGAAGTCAATTTAACTTCTACTATTTTAGAGAGTTGTTTTGCATTCCTTGCAATAATTTTTATTGAATTTTGGTTTAACAATATGGTTTGCAATAGTGTTTGTTTTTTCTGTAGCCATTGTTGTAACGACTCAAGACTCTGGAGCTCTTCAAATTCTTAGGTCGTTATCATGATTATAATACAATAACATTTATTAAGTAAATTCCAAGAGCAAGTCTAAGCAATGATGAAGATTTAAAATCTCAATATTAATGTCTTAACAAGTCTTTACAGGTTCAGCTAGAAAAGACAACATATCTAAGAAAGTATTCCAAAATAAGGCTGGCACCATCTAATATTTTAGAATGTTCTTCGATCTCTCAATCAGCGATGCATGCCAAAATCTATAGGCTAATCTCCATCATTCCTAGATCCCGCTAGTAGGCGTTACCTGGAGTGGGGCAAACCACTAGTCAGTAACACTGGTGAGTAGAATTTCTAAATTAAGAGAACAAAATAAATGGATACAATAACAATACAATTGTTCTATAATTCCATTTTCGGTTATCCATCCTCATCAATGTATTGATAGAATCATAAACGTCACACAAAGCTTCGAGATTCATATGTTTTTAAACAAATAAATAAATAAATTCATAGTTTTACCCCAAAGAATAAGTTCTTAATCTTATTCAACATGGCTTAATGTACACCATGATTAGTAATTTGTACCCTCATAAGAAATTCATAATTCTTGTCGTGACAAGATTACCACCATGCTTAATTCATGTAGTTGTTTGAACAAGGGGATTTGTGTCGTAATAAGACTGCCACCATGTAATTTCTTATGTTCAAACAAGGGGCTTCGTATTCGTGTCGTGGCAAGACTGCCACCATGAAGCAGCGCAGGAGAAGAAGATTAGCCAATGGGCTAATGTCCAAGTCAAAAGGCTTAGGGATTGAAGCAGTGCAGGGGAAGAAGATTAGCCAATGGGCTAATCTCCAAGCCAAAAGGCTTAAGGATAGAATATCTAGGTGCCTCACCAAAGACAAACAAACTCTCTCAACTGGGAACTAACTCAAAATCTTTATTCAATATTAAAATCTATATCTCATGAAGAGATTACATCCTTATTTATAATTAAGATATCATCTAAGAAAGGAAACAACTAATTCTAAACAAATAAAAAGTCCTAAATCAAACATGACTGGACCTGCCAAATATTAATAAAGCAACTAAAAGAACTACTAATAATATAATCTACTCTAGTCTACTGGGCTGTTTTGATCTTGGGCCTACGGCTATAGACTTTCAGACGGGCCCCATTGACATGGCCTGCATCAGCTCTTTCCGGCTTGGAAAAACTCGACTCCGGCGAGTTGCTAGCTTGTTACTGCTCATATAAATCTGGATTGATTCGTTGAAAATCTGTGGCCGTAATCCAGGTAGCTTCAGAGAATGGTTTGCCTTTCCACTTGACAAGGAACTTGTGAAATCCTCCATTCTTGGTTGAAATGATCTGATCATAAAAAACATCTTCAATTTCGTCTAGAGGAAATTGATGGAGAGGGATGCGAAGAGCTTGTTCTTCAAAGGATTCATCATTGTGATGCCCGTGATAAAATGTCAAATCTTCAACATTAAAGGTGGAACCGACATTCATGTTTGAAGGAAGGTCGAGAACATATGCATTGGAATTGATTTTCTTCATAATCTTGAAAGGACTTGCACTTCGTGGATGTAATTTCTTGCATTTACCTGCAGGAACTTGTTCGGGCTTCAAATGAACCATTACCATATCACCTTCGGCAAACTCAACATGGCGTTTGTGAGAGTCCGCGTGCCTTTTATATGCTTCATTACTTATAGCGATTTGCCGGTGAACTTCATCATGAACATCCTTCATATGTTGTGCAAACTATTCAGCATCCGGACTTGATCTAGAGTCAACTGGTAACGGACTTAAATCAATAGGAAGACATGGCTTGACACCAGTGAAAACTTCAAATGGTGTTCTCCCTGTTGTTCTGTTGACAGAATTATTATAGGCAAACTCCGCCATGGGTAAAATAAGATCCCATGAAGCAACATGTTCTCCAATAAGGCATCAAAGAAGATTTCCCAAACTACGATTGACAACTTCTGTTTGGCCATCAGTTTGTGGATGATAGGCACCAAGGAATAAAATAGTGGCCGCTACGCTTAGCGGCTGCTATATCGGCCGTAGCGGCCCTACCCGCTACGATATTTGGGTGTTAGCGGCGTTAACACCCGTAGCGGCCCGTAGTGGCCGCTACGGCAAAATAGCGGCTGCTATTTTGCCGTAGTGGCCGCTACGTAGCGGCCGCATCAGTCTAGGCTATTTAAAGCCCAGACGAACTTCTTTCTTCATATTTTCACCTGTTGCACTGCTGTCTCCATCTCTCATTTTCCTTTTCCACTGTATTTTGGTCCTACCACCCTCTTTCTTCAAATCAAAAGAAACAAAGGTCCAAAAACACATCAAGATCTACAAATCTAGAGCATTCATCTTCTTTGGAGTCAAAAAGCTTTTTTTCAAAAGGTATTTTCTATGTGATTTTTTTAGATCTATGGCTCTATTCCTCTTTTCTCCTTCATGAATCTCTTGGGAATGGCTTGTAAGTGATAGATCTATGTTTTCCATAGATCAAACTCCCCATTTTCTATAGTTTATTTATTTATTATTTATTTTTTATTCTCCGATTTTTTTTATTTTTTGAAAAAAAAAAATTTTTTCTTGAAGAAACACCAACCAAATCACTTAAAAATTATTCTCAAGTGTTAGATCTATGAATCCCATGAATGAATCACACTTTTTTTCTTGTTTATTTGAATTTATTTAATTTTTTATGTTCATTTTAATAGGACTTTTTGAAAAAAATAAATTTT
Source organism: Sextonia rubra (assembly GCA_037013555.1). Classification (NCBI taxonomy): domain Eukaryota; kingdom Viridiplantae; phylum Streptophyta; class Magnoliopsida; order Laurales; family Lauraceae; genus Sextonia; species Sextonia rubra. The sequence continues at coordinate 19,924,778 of JASUAD010000011.1, forward strand.
ATTTAAATTTGGCCAACTAAATTGCTTAAAATCACTCCCAAGTAGCCTAGATCTATCATTCTCATAGATCAAACCCCCATTTTTTTGGGTTTTATAATTTATTTTTTATTTATTATTCTCGGATTTTATTTATTTATTTATTTTAAAAAAATTTTCTTTAAGAAACACCAACAAAATTGCTTGAAAATCACTCCCAAGTGTTAAATCTATGAATCCCAAGAATGAATCACACTTTCTTTCTTGTTATTTTAATTTATTTAATTTTTTATGATCATATTAATAGGATTTTTTGAAAAAAGATAATTTTTATTTAAACGTGGTCAATGAAATCACTTAAAATCACTCCCAAGTAGCTAGATCTATAATTCTCATAGATCAAACCCCCATTTTTATTTGTTATTTATTTTTTTTTATTTTTTATTTTCGGATTTTTTAATTTTTAAAAAAAAATTTTTTTTCTTGAAGAAACACTAACTAAATTGCTTGAAAATCACTCCCAAGTGTTAGATCAATGAATCCCATGGATGAATCACACATTCACACATTCTTTTTTTCTTTTTTTTGAATTTATTTAATTTTTCATGTTCATAGTTCATAGTTCATACGCCATATTAATGGGATTTTTTGAAAAAAAAAATATTTAAATGTGGTCAACTAAGTCATATATGCATTATGCAGGTATTTATTGTGTGCCTCAAAGTTCAACTTCTCTCATCATTTCCATTTGTGATTTGCTAAGAATTAAGATGGTGCGCGATGTAGATCTAGCATGGGCACACGGTGTAGCAGTTAATGGAAATAGGTCAAAAATCAAATGTAATTTGTGTGGTAAAATCACTAATGGGGTTATTATAAGATTCAAGCAGCACTTGGCTCATGTTTCAGGCAATGTGGCGGGATGTACAGTTGCACCAAAAGAGCTTAGAGAAGAGATGAAAAAGCTTCTAAATAAAGGAAAAGAAAGAAAAGTAGAGATCAAAGAAAAAAGAAGCCAAGAAGTTGATGATGCCCGCTATGAGGTGTTTGGAGAGCAAATTCCTTCTGATTTTGATGATGAAGGTGATGACCCAGAAATGGAAGCTGCAAGAAGAGAGTCACTTATGACGGCACAAATGGATGAAATGCGAAGAAGTAAGTACTGGTAGACAGTTTGAATCTGGGGGCTTATCTGGGCGAGGGGGCTCATCTGGGGGAGGGGGGCCAGGCGGCTCATCTAGGGGCAAAGGTATAGCTAGAACAATGCGTCGATCATTCAACACTCGACAACAGGAGGATGATATTGAGATTATTTCTTCTCATAAGCATTACGGACTCCTAGTAGTGCTATACCCGGTCCAATTGATCCTCTAGCACATAGAAATGAGTAAGCTAAACAGCCTAAAATCTCAAAGTTGTTTAAGGGGGCCTTGAAAAGTGCAAGAGACAGATTAGCGTCAGCTACAACAAAGTGGTTAATTCACAAGAACATACCCGCTCAAGCTGTGGATTCTCCTTACTTCCAAATTATACTAGATGTCGCAGCTACCGCTAGTCCCGGTATAACAGCACCTTCTGTCTATGATGTGGGGACCAAGTATTTAGAAATTGAGTATGAAGATATAAAGAGTTGGGTAGCTACTTTTAAAGGTATATGGGAGGAAAGGGGAGTCACAATTATGTGTGACAGATGGACGAGCAGCACGCAAACACAGTTAATAAATTTTTTAGTGTACTCTGTTGCTGGGACCGTCTTTGTTAAGTCCGTTGATGCATCTGAACATATACGGACTGCAAAATATATTTTCCACCTTATGGATAAAGTTGTTGAAAGTGTTGGTGAGGAAAATGTTGTGCAAATTGTTACAGATAATGGTGCCAATTTCAAGAAAGCCGGGCAGTTGTTAATGGAAAAGAGAAATAACTTATTTTGGACCCCATGTGCGGCACATTGTATAGATTTAATGTTGGAGGACATTGGAAAGAGGACAAATGTGAAAACTGTCATCATCTCTTGTAGAAGCATCACAAGATTTATCTATGATCACTCGTGGTTGTTGGCATTAATGAAGACATTCATAAATGGAAGAGCCTTGGTGCGTCCAGCTGCAACAAGGTTTGCCACCCACTTCATTGCCATGGATAGCCTTGTGCAACATAGAAATGAGTTGATTCAGATGTTTGCATCAGAATAATGGCTTAATTCAAAATGGGGAATAGCAACGAGTGGTCCTGGCTTTGATGTCCCCAATCTTGTTAGAGATAATAAATTTTGGTCCAAAGTTAGAAATATTTTGAAGGTCTTTGAACCCTTAGTGAAAGTGTTGCAGCTTGTAGATAATGATGATAAGCCAACAATGGGCTATATTTACGAGGCAATGGATCGAGCAAAACTAGCAATACAAGAAAATTACAGGTATTATCAAGAATTCTTGCAAATAATTGATGCTCGATGGAATGATCAATTGCACCATCCATTGCATGCTGCAGGTGAAATAAACTTTTACACTATTGGCCTATGATTTTACAAGAGTTTCACTTTTATTTTGTATTGTATAGAGATGTACTTATGCAAATTTGACATTTGAATTGTAGGATATTTTTTAAACCCTCAATTCTACTATACGAATGAGAAACAACATACAAAAGCAATTGATACCGAGTTGTGAATAGGATTGAAGGAAGTGTTGAAGAAAGTAATTCTTAATCACAATGACCAGGTTTTAGCCTTAAAAGAAGTAAGTGACATGTCATATATGATATAACGTTTATTATAGTTTAAATGTATTATGATTTTTACCTAAGTTGTGAGTTGTGACAAATTTAAAATGATTTGTACTTTGTATATGGTAGATTTCTATATACACAATGAGACAAAGGAGTTTTGCAGACCCGTTGGCAATTAGATCAATAACCAGCTTATATCCTGGTATAAATATTTTTAACCTAGTCACATACTAGTTTTAAGTTTATAGATATTATTTGCCGTGGAATGGGGATTGTGGATGACTAATTTTTTATATTCATTTTTTTTTTCCAATTTCAGCTGAGTGGTGGATCAATTTTGGAGAAAGTGCTCCACACTTGAGAATTGCTGCCATTTGGGTCCTTAGCCAAACAACGTCTTCATCGAATTGTGAAAAAAACTGGAGTACTTTCTCATTAATTCACACAAAATTAAGAAATCGGATAGCAATACAGAAGCTGAACAAGCTAGTGTATTGTCACTACAATTTGAAGCTGAGAGTCAGAAATAGACAAAGGAAGCAAAATGATGATCCGAATTATTGCCCTATAAATTTGGATAATATTTTTCAGGAAGATGATCCCTTACTTCCATGGTTAGTTGATGTAGAAGATCCATTGTTAGATGGAGATGAGAATTTACACCAGGATATACGAGGAATAATGGACGAAGATGAAAGAGAAGGGGAAAGTGAGCCTCAGCCACCTACAGAAACTAGAACATCAAGGGGCATTAAACCTGAGCCCTCTCATGTGGTATCTACAGTGAGCTCTGATAGTTCGAGTTCAAGCATTGCTCCAAGTAGTGACTCTCCGTCTGGAGGAGGTAATGGGGCCGAGCCAAGTGATTCTTACCATGAAGACGAATTAAATGCTCCTGCTCAGACTGTGGATGAATTTCCAGATCCATCTCGTATGAGGTTAGGTCATGTTTATGTACGTCAAGGACCCCGTGATGGACAAGGAAATGATGGTAGGAGTGCAAATGTTGGAAGGCAACAAACAACAAAGTGGTACCCTATTTTCCATGACCCATATTCTGGGTACCAACCGTATGTCCCACCGGACTACGCACATGGTCAAGCGGAATCATCGTCACAACAATATTCAGAATTAAGGTCATTTGATCAATATCCTCATCCAAATCCAAGTCCATCCCATTTCTTTATGTTTGAGGATCCTAATGCCTACCACTATGGAGGGGAGTTGCATTATGTTGGTACTAGTGGGAGTGGTGCTAATGATAACAACTATGGGGATGGAGACAGTGATGCCAGTGTCATATATCCTGCTAGACGTTCATTTTGGTGGTAGAGGTATTCCTCTAATCATTTCTTAAATCTCAACTTTATATTAACTCTCATAGTCTCATACTCTCATGTCTCAACTCTTTAAGTACAATGTTATTTATGAAGTTATTATTTATTATGTCATTTATTGTGTTGAATGTTGATTGTTAAGTCACTGACTCTAGTGACTAATCTCTCTAAGTCTTAAATTCTTGACTCTTGAGTCTTGACTTTCAGTGTTGAATATTGATTCTTGATACCATGTTAAAAATCGCATTAATACTATTATTTTTTAATTATACAGCGATACAGGACATCATGCATTTAGGGGACCGCTACACCCCCCTTATTTTAGGCTTTTTTGCAAGACAAACACATATTCTACTTATTTACAATTTTCTGGATTTTCTAGAATTTTTTCAAAATTTTTTGATAATTTTTTTGAATCACACCGCGACTGGCTACGTAGCCCCGCTACTGCTACGTAGCGCCCGTTGCGTAGCTTTTTGGCGACCGGCCGCGACGCTATCCGCTACCGCTATTTTGATCCTTCATAGGCACTTGAGCATTGGAGCTTAGTGCGCATCATGTGCCATAAAGTCTTCCAAAAAAAACTCATGAACTTTGTATCTCTGTTAGATACTATTGTCTTAGAAAGGCCATGCAGACGAACAACTTCTTTGAAGAAAAGAATTGCAATCTTTTTGGCATCTGCTGTGTGAGAACAAGGAATAAAATGTGCCATTTTTGAGAAACGATCCACAACAACAAATACAAAATTTACCTTTGTCGTTGTTTTTGGTAAGCCCAAGACAAAGTCAATGCTCAAATCTTGCCAAGGTGCATGTGGAATAGGAAGGGGCTGATACAAACTTGTCTTCTTCTTTTGACCTTTTGCAAGTTGGCATACTCTGCATAATTCACAAATTCGGGCAACATCTGTTTTTAAGGGTGGCAAAAAGAAACGATCTTCCACAATAGCCAATGTTTTATCACGCCCAAAATGTCCACTACATCCGCCACCATGTAACTCACGTATTATAAATTCACGGATAGATGTAGCAGACAGACATAACTGATTTCCACGAAAGAGATATCCATCATGAAGAGAAAATTTTGGATGTTCTGAAACTTCACCATTTAGAAGATCTGTATAAATGTAACCAAAGTCATGATCAGCTGCATATTCTCTGCGTATTTCTTCAAAGCCAGGAACATTGACGGAAATTGTCGTAAGAATGTGAGTTCGACGACTCAAAGCATCTGCGACTTTATTTTCCGTGCCAGATTTATGACGTAGAAAAAAAGTAAACTCCTGTAGGTATGCACTCCATTTGGCACGATTAGCGCTCATCTTCTGTTGAGAATTCAGGTGTTGCAAGGCTTCATGATCAGAGTATAAGACAAACTCTTTTCCAATGAGATAGTGACGCCAATAACGAAGTGCTTAAACCACTGCATGATATTCCAGATCATAAACAGTATACTTTTTACGGGAGTCATTTAATTTCTCACTGAAATAAGCAACTAGATGACTGTCTTGACTTAAGACTCCGCCAATACCGACATGGGAAGCATCACAACTAACTTCGAAGACTTTGTCATAGTCCGGAAGTTTTAGAACTGGTGCCTCAGTCATTTTTCTCTTAATTTGCTCAAATGCTCGAGAGGCAGCATTGGTCCAAGTGAACTCTCCTTTTTTCATGCAGTCAGTTATAAGGCCATGATTGTACTGAAATTACAAATGAACCTCTTATAAAATGTAGCCAAACCATGAAAGCTGCATACCTCATGTATAGAAGTGGGAATGGGCTAATCAAAGATTGCTTTAACTTTATCTGTATTAGGTTCAACTCCTTGGGCTGAGACAACAAAGCCCAAAAATACGACTTTGGAATTCAAAAATGTACACTTCTTCAAATTAATGTAAAACTTTTCTTTTCGAAGTGCACGCATGACATACCTCAGATGATCGAGATGAGCTTCTTTTGATTTGCTGAAAATCAAAATATCATCAAAATATACCACAACAAATTTACCAAGAAAAGGCCGTAGAAGCTGAGTCATCACTCTCATAAAGGTGCTGGGAGCATTCGTTAAACCGAACGGCATGACTAACCATTCGTATAGTCCATCTTTGGTTTTGAATGCTGTTTTCCATTCATCTCCGGGCTGAATACGGAGTTGGTGATATCCGCTCTTGATATCAATCTTGGAAAAGACAGAAGATCCAGACATCATATCAAGCATGTTGTCCACTTGGGGAATTGAAAACCGATATTTGATGGTAATTTTGTTAATTGCTCGGCTATCAACATACATTCGCCAAAAACTATCTTTCTTCGGTATTAAGAGGGCTGGAACTGCACAAGGACTCATGCTTTCTCGAATATAACTCTTCTTGAGTAAATCTTCAACCTGTCTTCGCAATTCGGCATGCTCAGCGGAGCTCATGCGATAAGCATGTAAATTAAGAAGGGTAGATCTAGGGACTAAATCAATTGCATGCTGTATGTCCTGTATAGGAGGTAGCTCATTAGGAAGCTCTGCAGGAATCAAATTTTGAAAATCATGGAGCAATGACTTGATTTCTGGTGGTGTAGAATGTGTAGAATCCTGTTGTTTATCATCTGCTTCTTGGGTTTCCTTAGGAACAAGAGCATAAACAACTCTTTGGTCTTTGCTTTCCATTTCAAATTTCCTCATAGAGAGAACATGAGGGTTTGATGCGGTGGTAGAAACAGTTGAAGAGGAGGTTAATGGAGGCAATGGAAGGAGATCCACCACTTGTCCCTTCCATTTAAAAGAATGAATGTGCCTTTTCTGATCAGTATGTACCTCTCAATCATATAACTAAGGTCGGCCAAGTAGAATGTGAGTAATATTCATGGGAATAATATCGCACCATATGTCATCTTCATATATGCTAATTTTAAAATGAATCAAGCAATGATGGGTCACAGGGATTGAATGATCATCTATCGACCTTTTAAGGCTTTGGGTGCTTTTCAATAGGCAAATTGAGCTTAATGATCACTTCCTGTGAAACAACATTCATAGTACTTCCTCCATCAACAATTAAATTGCGTAACTTACCTTTGCATCTCACGCGTTTCTTGAATATTGAAGTACGTCCCCAATCAGCTTCTTCTTGTTCATTGGTGAGGAGAAGTCGACGTATACCACCTTCTTCTGCACCGGTAGCGGTGTGAGGGGGAGGATCAGATTGATCCTCTTGCTGTGGATCCGGCTGAGCTTTTGATTGGACGTGGTCAGGAGGAGGCTCCATCTCAAAATGTTCATCATATTCTTCTGACAAATAAGGATCTTCATCACAATAATAAAGATTGCGAACCTGAGGGCATGCATTAGCAAAGTGTCCTGGTTGACCACATTGATAACAACCATCAGTTCGTCGATCCTGATGAGGAGGTCCACGATTCCGCTCTTGTGGCACTGTCCCCCTTTGATTTTGAGCAAAAGGACGCTGATTGGTGTGATTGTGCTGCTGTTTTGGAGGTGGGCGATAACCCGCTGGTGGAGCACAGTTAGATTGAGAATTATTGTGATTGGATGGATAACCCGCTGGTGGAACACAGTTATATTGAGAAGGACTCTGATTTGGTGGAACACGATTAGTATTCTGAAAGGCGGGTGCTCGACGAGTCGTTGACTCCTCTGCTTGAGAGCCAAATCGTCTCAAAGTGGATGACCGCAATTCTAGCTCAACCCGTTTTGCCTTGTTGTAAATATCATCAACAGTTTCAAAATCATGCATAAGGACTTCACGTCTTATTTTATCTCACAAACTAGTTCTGTACCGGCTGACTAGCGTGAAATCATCATCTTGAATTTTACCGAACAACATAATCATTGAATTTCTCTGTGTACTCATCCAGTGATAATGTGCCTTGTTTGAAAACAAAATATTCTTGCTGAAGGAGACTTAAATAATTTGAGGGCAAGTATTTACTTTCAAGCTTTTCACGCATATCATCCCACTTGGTAATAGCAGGGCGTCCCATGACAAGATTGTTGTCCTCAACGTTATGCCACCAAATACGTGCTAAACCTGTAACGACCCAGTCCCAAAGTACATCTGAATGAAAGAATATAAGTAATAATCCGTTCTAAACTATCGAGGCGCCTTGGTAGCTCGACTGGTCAAGATCGGGTCGTTGCCACCTGTGAGATCAGGGTTCGAGTCTATCCAAGGACAAAATCCCCGCTGCATACTCTGATGGCAAGCTCCCGGCTGTGCCTCGGATGAGTCAAATGGTCCAGTTAGGTGGAACAATACCTCACTTGGTGAGGCGCCTTTTGGGGATAAAACCCTGAGGACTTCCATAAAAACTGTAAAGTTAAGCGTGCTCGAGTCAGAGCAATTTCAGGATGGGTGACCTCCTGGGAAGTCCAAAGCGGACAATACCTCGATGGTGCGGAGCGGATTGTTACAAAACCTTTAAGTTTGACTTTGACAAAAGCAACACGCTGTGCATCATCCATATGATACCAAGAGAAATAATCTTCACGAGAATTAAGCCAGTCAATAAAAGCCTTTGGATTGAGATGACCAGAGAAATTAGAAATATCAATTTTGACTCGCTTTGTGATATCATCTATTTTTGGTGCAGCAGGTGCGTATGCAGGATTTTTTTCAGTAAAAAGACGCTGAATGAAATCATGAATAGATTCTTACGGACCTGTTTCTGCTTGTTGGCCGGAATTTTGTTGGTTTCCAGCGCTAGAGGATACTTCGGCAGTAGGAGGCCTCTGTGAACTGCGGGACAATTCTTCCAACGCATGTACTCTTTCAGATAGCTCCATTATCATGGCATCACGTTGGTGATCAGAAAATCTGCCCCGATATGATTGACCGCTTCGAGTTGACATTGCTTGTAGAAAGCAAAAGACTGCTGTTTTTTTTTTTTTTTTTTTTTTTTTTTTTTTGAATGCTGCTGTTTGGGCTGGGTCAGGTAAGACCCAGACTGAACCCAATAGTGATTTGGTCTCGGATGAGACTCGGGTCAACAGTTTTGGCCCAAATTGTTGCGGCCCAACTGCTGAAATTCTCCTCTCTTTGCTACAGTAATAAGATGAAAAAGAGAAAAGGAAAGTTCTCCTCTTCTACAACAAAAACGAAAGGAAAGAGAGGAAGGGGTGGACGATGCGTATCTGCAGGATGAGAGGGGTGAACTGGAGGCGCCCCTCAATGGCGATGCTGCAGGGAAAGCTGACGCTTCTGGTGGCTGCAACGACGACTGGATATGGTTCGGACGACTGTGGTTGACAATGAAGCGGCTAGCGACGGCGAAGGTGCTCGATGACCAGCCCAGGTATGTCGGTGATCTCTCTCCTCCTTTCTGTTTCTTCTCTCTCTTCTTCTGTTGCTTCTTACTTCTGTTTTTTTTTTTTTTTTTTCCTTCTCTGGGTTGGGGATGATTGACAGCAACCGAGGGGGTGGGTCTGATATGGGGTTTCCGGTGAAGAGATGGGTTGGTGTGGTGCGGGTTGCGTTGAGATAGGGGTGCGGGCGAAAGGGTTGAGGGTTGGTGGAAGAGTTTCGGTGGCTACGGGAATGGATTTGGGTGTCAGTGGAAGGGGGTGTCGTTAGGGTTGGGGGATTTGGGTTTTTGAATGGTGGATTAGGGTTGAGAAAAAAAAGGCCGGTTGATGTCAGTGATGGGTTCCGATGGGATTTTAGGAGATGCGAGCGGTTCGGGTTACCGGTGAGGGTATGTAATGGGTTCAGTGGTTCGAGGGTCTGTAATGGGTTGTGGATGGGGTCTGTGGAGGGTATGGAGATGGTATCGAGTGCGGCGGTGATGCGGGAGAGGACTAGGGTATCGGTATGGTTTGGGGTGGGGTTCTGCCATAAGAGATTTGATAAAGATGAAGATGACTGACGATGAGGGATAATGACTGGTAGAGAGCAGACGAGCAGTAGAGATATGTTACCTCAAATTGGCAATCAGACGGCAGTCTGAGATTGGATCTTCGTCTCTGATACCAATTGAAGCAGTGCGGGGGAAGAAGATTAGCCAACGGGCTAATCTCCAAGCCAAAAGGCTTAGGGATAGAATGTCTAGGTGCCTCACCAAAGACAAACAAACTCTCTCAACTAGGAACCAATTCAAAATCTTTATTCAATATTAAAATCTATATCTCATGAAGAGATTACATCCTTATTTATAACTAAGACATCATCTAAGAAAGGAAACAACTAATTTTAAACAAATATGAAGTCCTAAATCAAACATGATTGGACTTGCCAAATATTAATAAAGCAACTAAAACAACTACTAATAATATAATCTACTCTAATCTACTGGGCTATATTGATCTTGGGCTTGCGGCTATAGACTTTCAGACAGTGCCCATTGACATGGCCTGCATCACACCATTTTAATTCATAAGAGTTATTTGAACAAGAGGATCCATATTGTGACAAGACTGTCACCCACCTTATTTCATAAGGGTCCTTATGTTTCCACAAGGAATTTCATATACTTGTCATGACAAAATCATCACCAATTATATTTCCAAAAAATCAAAACCAACACCAAGATGAAATAGATATTTCCTTGTTATTCGTAATATTATTCCTTACAGACTTCATAGTAGAAATCATATTATTTTTATTGGTTAGTTCCACATACTTTGAGCTGGAATCTCGCCCCACTCATAATCAGAATTGGTGTCTATGTGGCATTGACCTTGTCTTTGAAATTCTTTTTAGCCATAGAGAAAATACTATACTCATATAATTAGAATTAATCACTTTGAGCAAGTGCCACAGAGTCTCGTATTAATTATTCATTCCATACATAGGCTACTAAGGATAGCATTAAATCTAGACTGAGATTTAGAATTTGAACATCATCATTTGTATAATAAGAAATGAGACTGTAGCGATGGGAGTACCCACTGTTTAATTTGGGACTAGTTATATTATGGTAACTCATCTTATTCACACGATCTTATTTAATAAAAGAGGGAACTTCTTAACAATTCCTTACAACAATGCAATATTAATAAAATATTTCCCAGCTAAATATCCTTAGAAAAGAAAAGCAGTCACTACTGTACATGTTACACTATACAGCAGTACTTGTATTCCCATTTTCTCATAATATAGATCAATCCTAGGGATTCTTTGTTTGGAACTAAAAGTCCTTTATAAAAAATTCCTGAGTTTCTTTGATATGAAAATGTATAATAGTAATATAGTTCAAAGGAGCACTTGTGACTGATTAAGAAAATAACAGTAGCTTAGTTCAAAGAGTACTTGTGACTGATTAAGAAAATGTATAATAGTAGCTTAGTTCAAAGAGTACTTGTGATTGGGTAAGAAAATGTATAAAAGTAGCTTAGTTCAAAAAGCACTTGTGACTGATTAAGAAAATAACAGTAGCTTAGTTCAAAGAGTACTTGTGACTGATTAAGAAAATGTAAAACAGTAGCTTAGTTCCAATAGTACTTGTGATTGGGTAAGAAAATGTGTGACAGTAACATGATTCAAAAGAATAACAGTGACTGGGAAAGGATCTCACACCTAATCCCTTTTGGATATTTAGGATGGAGGGGCTCAATGGTTCAATCATCTTGAATCCACCATCCACATGGTTGCCCACCAGTCCTCTTTCAGATGTGGGGACTTGATTCTAGATCAGGTGGGCCATGTGGGTCCACAGTTCAAGTCTGTCACAGTTGTTTTAACAGCCTGAAATTGAAAAAAATTCCATATCTATTTTGAAACTTCTGAAAATCCATCATATGTGTTGTCTAAAATATTGATTTAGAGGTATGATAATCACAGAAATTAATTCACCAATTTTCTTGTACCCGAAATTAGGTTTCGATCACTAAATATTCACACAAAGAATGTCGACGGTACAAGTATTGACTGATCAGTTCTGATATTGGACAGTTGACCATCAATAATCCAAATTCAATAGAAACCTCTTGGTTTATCATGTTGGCAGTAATTTTTAGTTACTGTCACATGTTTATCTTATGTACACACCCACTGAATTATCATAAAAGAACACAGATTTATCACGTTGGCAGTATTATCCAATTGCTGTCACATGCTTATCCTATATAAACACCAACTGAAATATCATAAAAGAACACAAATTTTATACTATATATATAGGCCTCAATGACAGTCGATCAATTATAATCAAAGAAAATTCCCGGTTCATACCAGCCAAGGGGAAAATCTACTCACCTGGTATAAGTAATAAGTGACTTCAAATTAGACATCCACTATGCTAGGTGTTCCTTGGAAACTCCTTGCTTCTATTTTCAAATATCACTATATTGGATTCCTACTCTTCTTCCATGAGAACCATAAAAAAGTGACCAAAGATGAGAGAAGATCTCTTCTTATAAAGGATTCCTCCATTTGAAAGGTCACCTGGAAAGACTAAACTGGTAGTGTAAATGAGGAGCCTACTTGGGGAGCTATACAGTCACTATTTTGGGAGTTACACAGTCACAATTTTGGGGAGTTATGGAGTCACAATTTAAGTGAGTTTGGATCATATATTTATACCTAATAAGGACCTGAAAAATTTGACCCAACAGCCCAATCCAGTCATGAATTGGACAGGTCGAAACTGCGCCTTTCTAAGCCCATTTGGCCCATTTAATAATTCAGGGTTATTACAATTTTGTTGGACTTCAGAATCTTCAGTACATTGATATTCTTTTTATCTTTCTAAACCAAGTGATATTTACATCTCCACTGTAAATACACTTTTCATTTTCAGAATATTAACTCCTACCATTGCATCAAGAGTTGTTTTGCGTCTCCAGAAGTCTTTCTTCAATTTTTGTATCACAATATGGTGTTCTCTAAGTTACTTCCTGTTTTGCAGCTGTTTCTTTCTAATGTAGCCACTTAGGTTCAGAGTTGTCACTATCCTGTTACTGTGACAATAAAGAAATTATCTAATGTGTAGTTTGAATTCACTTTCTTGCAAATGCTGAGCTTATGCAGAGATCTGAGCTTTAACAACTTGACGGGCAAAATTCCAGAGAACTTTGATGCACTTTCACTAAAGTTTATGTGAGTGAACCACTCATTGGATCTCTATCCTTTTACAGAAATTAATGATCTCATCAATGATGCTTTAAGTGGTTTTCAAATTATGAAATAGGTGATCTTGGTTTTCGTTGTAGGTATCTTAGTAACAATATGCTAACTGGAGACATACCTCAGTGGATCTTGAGTAGTCAGGGAAACTTGTATGTATTGCTTACTAAAAGCTTTAAGCTGTATTTTTTCAATTTTTTGTTTATGTCATTACCAGTGTATAAATGAATTTCTGAATGAACTCTTTGGAAGTTTATTGGATTCTTTTCTGGATCTCCAGCTTTCTTTGGTTATTTTTCTAATATTGAGAAATATATCATTAGAGTACATTCAATGTTGCAGGGATATATCTAATAATAATTTTACAGGCCCTAGTCCACCAACCGATTGCCAACAAGGGAATGTGTAAGAATACATATTTGTAATTTTCCTTCTTATAGATTTTCACTTTACCAAGTAATTGTTTATTTTTATTTCCTTCCATGAACTTTCATCCATTAATTACTTTCAGGAATTTGGTTGCCAGTTATTCATCTACTTATACTGAAAGAAGCTCGTAAGATACTCAAAACCTTCTAATATAGTGCACAGAGAGAGAGAGAGAGAGAGAGAGAGAGAGAGAGAGAGAGAGACCTGTCCTTTTCTGCGAATATTGAAGGAGTGCTAATTATGTATGGTTACTTTAAGTGCAGCCAAATAATAATGCATTTTACTTTCTTTTTGTAGAATTAATTCATGCTTCAGGAAGAACCTCCCCTGTTCTAAAAAAGCAGAGTGTAAGGAATTTACAATGATTTTTTTTCATATCTAAATTAGGGTGATTTCAGGTAAGGAACTATGCTGTGCGAGAGGATTCCCTCCAAATTTCTTTTTGTTCAAGCACGGCCAACAGTTCAGTTATTTCCAAACCACCAGATGGGGACTCCGGCATATTTTCCCTGAAAAGAAAAACTGATATAGAAGAAACCCAACCCTTTAATTAGTGGCCAACAAATCAATGGTCTGAAATGAAAATAGTACTTTGGATTTAACAGAAAAAAAGGTCAAGCATTGGATTGTTAGGATCTTCCAGTCCAGGAGATATCTGTTTCACTTTTCATTGCTGTCGATCCTTAATATCAGCAATTTAACATACTGAATGAATTGCAAGCCGCACTCATGTGCAACTTCAAACTTGAGCAGATTTTGTGTATTCTTAGGCCAAGCTTCTCGTTATTCATTTTTAGTTTATAGGTCTTTTGATCTTCATCAATGACTATAAGTTCCATAAATGTGCAGACTACTCCTTGTTCATAAATTGCGGCGGTGAGGAGGTTACTGTAGGCAACCAAGAATATGAAAAGGACTCATCAGAGCTTGGAGCCTCAACCTACTTCTCTACCGAGAGATGGGCTTTTAGCAGTACAGGGGATTACTTGTACACTGAAAAGGCACACTACAGATTAACAAACACATCTGTGCTGAAGATTGCTAATCCAGTCTTATACATGACAGCTCGTGCAGCCCCTCTCTCCCTCAAATACTACGGGTTCTGTTTACAGAATGGCAATTATACAGTGCAACTCCACTTTGCTGAAATAGTCTTCACAGATGACCAAACTTATAGCAGCAATGGGAGGCGCCTATTTGATTTGTCAATCCAGGTAGTTTGTTAATTTCACATCATGATCATTCATATCCATCTATTGGCTCCTTAGCTATTGTTAGAAATCAACCATTGGATCGATCATGCATTGGTTCTTCCAAAGCAGTTCTTGATACTTTAGAGAGAAATTTCTGTTGGTTTAATAAAACACCAATTAGAAAGAGGGAAGAGAGAGAGAGAGAGAGAGAGAGAGAGAGAGAGAGAGGCAGTTGCAGATATAAACCAGACCCGTAGACTATGTTCATGATGCCAAATACTATTGTTACAGCAGTATATGGTGACTGTTGCTAGGGTAAATGGTGCCGAACCACTCCGTCAACAGTGGATCTCAATGCCAAAACAAAGGAGGGTAGATGCAAAAGGAAGCCCACACAGAGTGTCAAAAGCAGCAAAATATGCTTATTGTTATTTCAAAATAATATTCAACCGTGTAATAATCACCCAGCCGACTGCTACATAGTATATAAACTACTAAATCCTTACCACAGCAATCCAATAACCAATACCACTGTACTTTCCTACTATAGCTAACAACACACCCATACTTGCTAAAACTAGACAAAAAGAAAAGGAAATGAAAGTGATTGCTTCTTGTTGACTGTGTCTTGGAAGGCACAGTAGACTGAAATCCCTACAAACAAGAAATCCAGTTGCTAGTTTCTGTCATTATCATGTTGTTACAACTCATAGCATCTTTAATTACAGGAAACTAAAAATAACTGGAAAGAAATCAACATATTTTAAGACACTTCCTAAATCATAGTTGTTCCAGACCACTTCTACGAAACTGATCAAGGGCCCCACATAAATCACTGAAATGGAAGGTGGTTCCTGCCCATGTGAACTACACCCATGGACAATGCGATAGGCGTTGAACCCATCTGAATTTGAGCCTGAATAGACCCCCTAATCAAAGGCCCATAAAAGCAGATTGCTCTGAATAGTTTTCTGGAAAACAAAAACTTACCCCCTGCTGTGTGCTGAAATATTAAAACAGCCCCTGCTTGACAAGTCCTTGGCCTGTTTGGGTTCGTTGTTCAAATCATCTGATCTCACATCAGTCTGGACCCCATGTGCTTGATCATATGCGTCCATGAACAAGGACTGCTTAAATCCCTAGGCCCTTTTTCTTAACCCCTATTTTGGTTACTGTTTGGGTGTTATCAAACCACACTCCCTAGTCGCATTGGGGCAAAAATGGACATAGCAAAGACCTTCATATGAGTTTTGAAAACGAAAAACTTTGATTCTGTGTGGTTCCTTTAGTTCTTGTTAGAGATAAATAACAGGATAGACTAGTCATTGATTCCTTGGAAAGGGACTTTTGTTTCTCTTGGAGGGAAATTTCTGTTGGTTTATTTTTTGTAAAACCATCAAATAGAGCCCTATTTCCTGTCCCTTGTTTTGTCTTTTGAGTTTTATTAAAACACACATTCTATACTCAATAGACCTCCTGTGTAAGAATTTTGAATTTGAAGAACCAGAAGCCTCACAATAAAATTATTTTAAATAGTTCTATTATAAAAATCCTAGTTAAGTGTTTGGTATACCAACATAGAATACATGGGTTCTGCAAATTTGACTTCATTTTTTATAGGAAGGACACCCCGTTACAAAATGAAAAGAAAGAGAAAAACAAACTCTTGTCTAAAAAGTAATAAGTATTATTGCATCCATTAAAAAAGAAAAAAATGGAAAAATGTATATCACAGGTTAGACACAGAAACGTGTAATAGGAGGAAAAAAGTACTTTTATCATTTATTTTTGTGCATTAGCAGTATCTGCGTCCTTTTTATATCAATAATACTTTGATCCTTCACAAGAGCTGGAGTGAATAAATTAGATACTAGATACTCAGAGCCTAAGTGTGATGTAAGGGATTCTCCTTCAAAGCTTTCGCTATAGATTTCCTTGTGTTTTTTAATTCTATTCCCAACTAGTTATTGGCATTCCCTGCTAATAATACTTATTGGATATAGTCCAGAGCTGCAAATATTTTTTTATTATAGTTCATTATATAATGAGTTGTAAAAAATTGTATTTTTATCCTCTCTCTTTAGAATTGCAGGCTATGATTGCCCATATACAGACACAGATACTCGCACGGATATAGGGATCCAGGATATGACTTTGCATTTTTTAAATTGTATGAAACAAGCAGATATGATTGTCCTGGTTCTCTTTAAAATATTTCTAAATTAATGAAAACATCATGTTTTTCATTTGTCTCTACCATTTTTATTTTATCTCGCTTCCTCTCAACATTTTTTTTTATCTTGTGTCCTCTCTAACATTTATTATTATTATTATTATTATTATTATTATTATTATTTATCTTGAAAAGTAAGAAAACTAAAGAACTATATGAAATATTGGACTTGGGAAATAGGATATGCTAAACTTGGATCCTAGGAGTATTGTTGCAAAGATATGCTGGGCATGAACAAGTATCTGGGTATCATAGATTGTATGATTTAATTTATCTGTAATATCCAACAGTACCATACTCAATGCATGTATGCACACATGAGCAATATGGATTTCATTAGGTATTCTATTTTTCCCTTTATTAGATTATGAACTCAAGTTTATATAAGCATAAATCTTTTAGTTCATTAAATGATTGTATGGATGTTCTAGTTTGTTGTATTTCCATGGTTCCATGTCTGCCTTGTGATGTCCATGTTCAAGGCCTCCACATGTTGAAGTAACAAAGGCTTCAGTAGAACAGCAATGATTCTTAGCACGCACTCACAGTTTTTCTTGGTGGGTGGGTGGATGGGAGAGGTCTGGAAGTGGCAAAAGTAGGGGACACAAACTGTATGATTGTTTCCTTCACATTTGAATGAACTCCGGAAGTCCTTTGATTGATAACAGAAGTGTGTGCCTCTTGAGTCTCTATGTGTATGTGTTTCAGCTCAAGTGTGTTTATGTCAAGAGTGGCTAACCATTGCAACCAAAATATCTAGGCATTAGAGTTGCAGCAAACAATATACTTAACACACTCCTCGGGCGGGACACTGCTCGAACTCGCAGCATGCATTCATCATAGAGTAGCATGGGCTCTTCTGCCCTGCACACCTATGCCCGCAATATAATACCAAGAACGCGGCAGCGTGGATTTGAACCCGGGACCTGTGGTATCTCTGATACCATGTCAAAAGTTGCTAGCCATTGCAATCAAAATGCCTAGGCATTAGAGCTGCAGCAAACAATAAACTTAATAGTTTATTGTATGCCTGTTTGTTATTTTTCATTACAAAAGTTATTATTTTTCATTACATAAGTTCTTATCATCTATTATACTCCGTTCTTTCACCAAAATACTACTATTTAGATGCATTTCTTTGCACTCTGTCTTATTGAAGGGACAAAGAGTTCTTAAGGATTTCAACATCGAAGATGAAGCAGGTGGACCTGGTCGGGAAGTCATCGTGAAGTTCACTACAAATGTGACCAATAACACTTTGGAGATCCACTTATACTGGGCTGGAAAAGGAACTACAGCAATTCCAGATCGGGGCTTTTATGGACCTCTTATTTCAGCTATTACAGTGACACCAAGTAAGATATGCTCAATGGTTCAGCTTTCTTCTATTAGTTCTTTTATTATCGTATTCATCTCATGTCATCTTATATTTTCCTTTGTGTAGATTTCAAGCCCCATAAAGGTGACATGGGCCTATCTATTGGCGTTATTGTTGGCATCGCAACCGCGTCATGTTTAATTATCATCTTGATTTTGGTATTACTTTATTTGAAAGGTTGCTTGGGAGGAAAAGAGATTGTGGATAAAGGTGAGGTGTCATTCATGTTTTCATAGTTGTCAAAAAAAAAAAAAAAAACATGTTTTCATAGTCTGAAACATTTGTGCTTTAGAATTCTGGTTTTTACTGTGAAAGGGTTCCAAAAAATCAAATAATTGCAGAAAAAATATGTCACCTCATAATTATATCCTATTGAGGCCGAAGAACAATCAAGAAGCACAAAAATTTAAGGAATTAAATTAAAAGGAAAGAAAGAAGCAAATCTGATATAGGCCGAAGAACATCTAGGATGCTTTCTTTAAGCAAAGATTTGTCCCCACTTGGTCCAATGGTTGTGAAGCTCCTTGTCCCAAGATACAATGCCTCCCTCTCGGGTTGCTTCACCAATTGTGCATTTTGGATGGATGGATCTACTTGACCCAACATCCCTTTCATTGTTGCAGTTCGCAGCCTCTTGAAAATCACATGGGAATACGAAGAGAGTTGTAGTGGAGGGAGGATTCTACTGTTTTCATCTTTTCTTCCTCTTTCTTTCCGAAGAAGAAAAACAAAGCACCATCCGCATGCCCCTGAGGTCACGCATGTCTACATACTGTGCCACTAAAACTAAAAAAGGAAAAGAACACGTAAAATGAGTGATGTGCAAGTGGATTTGGCCCAACCCACAAGGCAAGCCCTACATGGGTTTTGCATTTTAAGTCTCACATAAAACCAACAATACCTCACCATTTGAACATGGAAAATCAAAAGAAGATATAAGAGCGTCTGCATCTATATCTGCTAAGATCATGCCAAAATGAGGGTGAACTGGGTCTTGTACCTATGTTGCATAGGTACTTCAAAATGGACGACATATTGTGTCGTATCGTCTGCATATCCGATTCTTTACTTTTTATGTGTAGACAATGTGTCTCTGCCTTGTCCATGGCATGTCCTTGCCGCATTTGGGCATCATAGCTTGTACCTTCACCTAGTGTAATAGATTTGAAAATATTAAGGCTCCATGGTGAATTAAGTCATGAACTAAGCATTTAACAAGGTAAAATCCCATCTACTTAAGGTTCTTTGTGGTTCTTGAAAATATGTGCACATTAACAGCCTTGTACTATTTCAGCTTCATGAGTGTTCTAGAGGGTAGCCTTATCTTTCCTATAAAGCAGCCCAACTTCCACGCTCAGATAGATATTTTCTACCAAGGGTACTGTAGGAATAATTATTACTTCACATCATAGGAATGGGGTCTACAACTCTACATGCAAGTAAAACATAATTTACCCATGATAACTTTGTTTTTTTCCCATTGAACCGCTTCTTGGGTTCTCAATTTAGTCAGGTTGGGCATTCGTTATTGGGGACTTATTTTTCATAGCTAAAACTCCATTCCCCTCTGTAATGGATAATCACCTTCTAGTCCCTTAGTAAGTAAATAGGCTAAATTATCATTCAATCTCACATACCTATTGCAATTACTCCATCCCAGAGTATTTATCATAAACAATTATGCCTCGGACAAGTGTTTAAATTAACAATTTTATTTATTGTTATAGGGAAATGTTGTCCTATGAGCAATAACAATCCAGTCCAACTCCATTGGGCCCACATGGGCACACCTTTGATCAGTTTAAGCCCTTTCACACCCTCATTCCTCCTTGATTTGTCACCTTGCCCAATTTTACTCTCATCAAACCTGAATCCACCATTGGATTCAATCTCAAAGAAATCTGTGTCACATCCCAAATCCGGGGCCCATTCGGATTCTGGACATGACTACTAAGCATCATAAATCAACATAAATCAAATCCATTATATAAGAATCAATCTCAAAGAAATCCATTATATAAGACTTAACTGGTAACCATTACTAAAGCCCACAAATAAAAGGAAATCTAAGTAGACATCACTAAACGAAACCAATAAGTTCAACTAAAACAAAATATTATTCAATAAGTTAATATCTAGATCAACAAAGGAGGCTAGTCCTTGAAGTCACGAGCCGCCTCTCATCTACGAATGTCAAAATTGAATTCTTAATTGTCGCGGCTCACATAGTCTTCTAAATGTTGGCTACCTTGTAAGGGCAAATGTAATACCCAAGGCCCTATTGGACCCTTTGGTGTGCTTAGGTCCATAATTAGGGAATTTTGGTCCTGTTCTTAATTTTCAATTGATTTGATTAGTAGGGCCTATAACCATTTATTTGTTGCTGGGAAGTAAAAGTAGGGCCCATTGGTTTCAATAGATAAATTTGAGTCATGACTGAAAATGTGTACACAGAAAATGTTAAAGTTGTGTTTTTCTTTCTTTTTAAAGAAGCTTGCTCCTCCACTTGGTGGGGAATGAGAGAACCTACTGACAGAAGAACCCACACAGTGACTGGAATAATTTCTGATGATCTCAATGAGAGATTTCATCTTCTTATATAGAGTAGTCTATCTCTAAATACAGAAAGTTTGACAATTACAATCCCTTTGATAGGGTAATTACAATTAACGCAATCCCTTTGATAGGGTAATTACAATTAATGACTATATAATAAATCTTCTAATAAGGAATTTATACAACTGTACATGATTGCATGTTTGACCACATGTGATAATGAGAATTTAGCAAGTGGGTCTGGGCTTATGTGATTGGCCCATGTAGGTCCAAATGGATCTACGTTAACACCTATAGGCTGCAACCTTAGATTATATGGGTACTTTTCCAGATTAAGTGCCAGACTTGTTTGAGCCTAGTCTCAGAGTACAGAGACATGTATGTTTAGGATTTCTTTTTCTTTTTCTTGTTTTGTTAAAATATTTCTATTAACTTTTAGATATGATTTTTCTGTAATCATTAGCTTTTAGTCTGAAGTATTTACATACAACTATGTTGTAGACTTGTAACTGATGCAGATAACAAACCCATGACAAGATCACATTCTATTAAGCCACTCCTGGGTCTGAAAGGTCTTTGTATCATAAACAAGAATGTTTTCCTTTTCCTTCAAATCATAGAGGGCATCAAAAGAAGATGCATAAAACTTGATTGTAGTCTTGATAAATATTGAAGGACCCAAAGTCATATAGCCACAAAAACTGTTTTGTTTATCAAGCTTGCTTTGTGATGAAGACAAACCTGTAGCATGGTTGGAAGACGCTTATAGTAACAATGTTACAGCTTATAGTCAAGTCACCTCTAGAAAGAGATCATTACTTTCTCTGGTGTGGCATGAAAATTTTGTTAGCAAATGTTGTATATTCATTATATAGATCAACACTTGATCTTCAAATTTCTCTTCACTTCTGTCTCTGAGCAGAACTCAGAGATCTAGAGCTACAGACAGGTTACTTCAGCTTGAGGCAGATTAAAGTTGCTACCAACAACTTCGATCTGGCAAATAAAATAGGAGAAGGGGGTTTTGGGCCCGTTTACAAGGTAATACGTAGATTTTGTATTATGATTTGAAATTTTCATTTATTATCTTTTTCGTGGTTGTTTCCAGACTTCTTTCTTGTTTTTTTCCATGGATTTCTCTGTTTCTATGCAATTATAAATGTTCTGATGCCAAATTCACCATTATTGAACATAGGGTTCACTGTCAGATGGCACAATGGTTGCTGTCAAGCAGCTCTCTTCTAAGTCAAAGCAAGGAAACCGTGAGTTCATAAATGAGATAGGCATGATATCTGCATTGCAACACCCAAATCTAGTGAGGCTTTTTGGATGTTGTGTGGAAGGAAACCAGTTGTTGGTTGTATACGAATACATGGAAAATAATAGCCTTGCCCGTGCATTGTATGGTAAGCCTGTTAATATTCTTCACTTTGTGAATGGGAGAATGGGAAAAATGGAATTGTGTCATTGTGATCCCCATTCATCTCTTTTGATGGTTTTCCAATCAGTTATTATGATACAATAATGAGATAAGAATTAACATTTTCAGTTTGACCAGCAATGGTCCATTTGTTTTCTCCTTTTGTTCATTTGAGCTTTTCATCTGATGGGCCCATATGGAATAACATGCCTGATATTTCCCTCATTGGATCACCATAGCTATCCATATGGTGTCTTGCAAAATGCAAATGGACAGATTAGAGCTGACACTCCACAATTAACAACTGCAATTCAGATAGGAAATAAATGGAAAATTTCTTGGGGTACCTCCCATACAAAATTAACACCCATCACATGTATCGTTTGTATCCCCTAAAGATGCTCTGAGTATGTATAGTTTGTTAGGACAGAAACGTTGATAGGAAATATATATGTATATATATATATATATATTTCTTTTTCATAGGCAGTTGGTGATATAAATTTAGCCATTTTTAGGTCGTGAGGAACACCGTTTGAATCTGGACTGGCCAACTAGGCGCAAGATTTGCCTGGGAATAGCTAGGGCTCTGGCTTTTCTCCACGAAGAGTCTATAATCAAGATTGTTCACAGAGATATCAAGGCAACCAATGTTCTGCTTGATAAGGATCTTAATGCGAAGGTATCCGATTTTGGTTTGGCGAGACTTGATGAAGAGGAGAATACCCACATAAGCACTCGAATAGCAGGCACTATGTGAGTTATTTCGCTTTGTTTCCCACTCCTATCTTTTTTTCCTTAGAAATGAACAATGATTCCAGTAGCATCCATATATATGTAATTAAAACCATTTTATTTCCTTGATCTCTTGGATGATAAATGATTATTCAGAGGATATATGGCTCCTGAATATGCGATGAGGGGTTACTTGACCGATAAAGCGGATGTTTACAGTTTTGGTGTGGTCGTTTTGGAGGTTGTAAGTGGAAAGAGCAACACAAATTATAGACCCAAAGAGGATTTTGTTTATCTTCTTGACGAGGTAAAATAAGCATTCTTATGTCTCATACTATGAAGCAATCATATCATTTTAAGATCATATGCATAATTTCAAGTGTCCAACTAAGAGTAAGAACATGTGTATATCATAAATTGCCACCCAAACTTTTAGTTGGGAAATTTTAATGACTTGAATTCAAGAAGGAAAAAAAAAGCAGGAAAAATACACTATACAATGATTTTCTAGCTTTGTCTTACACTTCTGCAAGACTTCCAGGTAAGGTGATGACATTGCCATTACAGTTCCCTACAAGTTTTGGACTTGCAAGTATCAATCCATTTAAGATTTTAAATGCACATAATATGTAATTGTTTAACTTTTCAATTCCAGCCAATAATCCAATGTTCTTTGTTATTTTGCTGCAACATTAATCTTGTGTGTGTTGTAGTAATCAAAAGGGAACTCAAGATTTGGTCCTCCCCCGCTCTTTGATACCACTTGATAAGTCGTACGCCAGAAGAAAATAAAAAGGAAATAAAAAATGAAGAGAGATTCAGGAGAGAACTTGTACTTGAGAGCAATTTATAGATTATCTACTTCAAAAGATATGCACTAAGAAATTCAAATAATTATTTAATATTAAAAAAATCCATATCCACTAAATCTTATCAACCATCTAAAATTGATTACCATTTAAGTGATAACACTTATCAAGAGATATCTATCCATTTATTTATATTTAAATCAGAAAAGCAAACCAAAACTACCTTCACCTTCTCCTATCCAATACAAACCACCCCACCTTAATATTTTTGGATTTGGATTTTAAATTTCAACCTTCCCATTTTTAAAAATTGATTCTCAATAAATATGAATTAAACATATATTATTATGCTAAGCTTAGAGACAAAAAGAGCATCCTTCTTTTTACCAAAAAGATAAAAATAAAAAATAAAAAATAAAGTCAAGAGCATCCTTGGATAAGCATGTCACTTTAAGTTGCAATGCTTCCTAATACTCGATACCATTATTTGTGAACTTCATTATTAAAGTTAGTGACTAATGTATAAAATGACCAATCCAACGTGAGGCTTGTACCACATGGATTGTTGTGAGCTTGGTTTCAAATTAGATACGTGCAAAAAAATAATTAAATAAATTTTGACTTGCGGAGTGTCAAATTGATATCTTCTAAATTAAACTGATACTCATGGCAATACTAAATTGAAACAGGCTTCCTTTTAGAAGTAATTGTAACCCAAGAGAGATTCAATGAATTGCAATATCAATCGATAGAGCCCCTTTGGGGGATGAATACAATATATACATTTGAAAATAATGGGTCTTGAGAATCATGGACGTAAACTATGATCAGTGTTAGGTGGCTCATGTTTACAATAATCACCAATCTACGCCAAATGGCAAAGTTTGTTGGCCCACTACCCTACCAAACACAAGATAATTTAGGATCTAGCAATCTTAAAAGAAAAAAAAAACGTCCATTGGATATTTCTTACATCTAACCAAGGAAACATTATCATCAAATTGAAACTTGCTTACCATCCATTTCATGGCTTAGACGAGACAACTGACAACATCCTATCATCAATTTTCTTTTAAGATTGCTAGATCCTAAAGCCCTCTTGTAAACTTGTGTGCCCCACAATCTCAGTCATGTGTCTTATTTCCATTGGTAACTACTTTCCTTGTTCCCCTAAATCTAACGTTATTAGCACTATAAGGAAAAAAAAATGAAAGAAAGAGTGTGAAAGAAAAAGAAGACAAGAAGTGAAGTGAGAATATGGTATGGTCATATATTCTAGGGTATGACGACCATACCTCATCTTACTTTAACTTCTGTAGTTTCCTGTAATGGCCTAGAAGCCTTATGAGCCATTGAATCACATGTAACATCTACTAATAAGTAAACAACTGAAAAATAAACTAAACTGCTTTTTTTTTACAGCTTTTAGTTTCCTATGTGTGACAATGATTGTAGAAGGTATTATATGTTTTGAGCTACACCTACCAATTTTTTTTTTGTTAAACCTCCTGAATGGTACCAGCTCCACCTGCTTTTGTGCTCTCCATCTAAACAAAACTCTTCTGTTCATTATCTTGATTTAATTGCAGGCTTATGTCCTACAAGAGGAGGGTAGCCTACTTGAACTTGTTGACCCAGCTCTTGGATCGGACTACTGTGGGGAAGAGGCATTAAGAATGCTGCGTTTAGCTCTCCTATGCACCGATCCATCTCCTACTCTTAGACCCACAATGTCTGTTGCAATTAGCATGCTCGAAGGGGAAATAGAAGTACGAGCGCCACTTGTAAAGCACACTTCAGATACCAAGGATTGCAAGTTCAAGGCCTTCGGGAACTACCCTCAAGACAGCATAACACAAAGCATGGGATCTGACCGGCCACGAACTTTTTCTTCTGTTTCTCTTCAGAGTAGTGGAGAGTCAAAAAATGGTAGCCATCCCTCAACTAGCCGGCCCCTCATTCCTGCTTCTTTGAAACGTCATGTAAGATCAGTTTCATTTACATAAACGTATAGTTTCTTTGGGTAGAAAGCTAATGTACTCGCACCACAGATTGTGTCTGATCTATGTACCATGACTTCATGGTACTGGCCCACGTACAGTGAAGACTCATTAATTTTTTTTTTATCTTAAATAAGAGTAGCCCAGTGCACCCTTATCCCCACAAGTGGAGAGGCTATTTCTGCATTTCGAATGCATGACGCCCAGGCCGCAATGGAGCAACCTTACCATTTCCTCCTTACTGATTTTTTTCTTCTACCTATGTAAATATTTTTCTAATCTGATTCTCTGGTTTCACCTTTTTTTAATTCACATAAATGTATGGAAACATTATGAATGTCAAGGCAATGACTGAACAGCATTTTCCTTCATGATGATTGTCCATTGCCAATTTGCTCCAAAAAGGTTTGTTGCATTTCTCTTCTTTCTGTTTTTAGTTTCTTTAGGCAATGTTTGTGTAATGCTTAAGGATAGATGCTGCAAAAAATTCTCTAATTCTCAATGTGTACTAAATTTACATTGTTTGGTACAGTGTTTTTTTGCATGAAAAGGGAAATTTTTTTAACAAATTTCCCTTATCCTGCAAAACCTTTTCCTCAGGGCGCCCCAGCTGCTATTCAGGTCCTGTGCAGAGGATTCAGAATCACAGCATCATGCAAACAAGCCCTCATTATGTTGTCTTTGCTGAAAATTGAAAGGAGGATTTTATAGGGATTGGCTACTCTGTGGAGGGTATGAAGCCGGTGCACTATGGCTCTCAAGTGGCAGAGTTACTCAAATGGGCCTCAGGCCAAGGAACTTGGGCAAGTCTGGGGGAGTTTTGGCATTCAGTTAGACTCATTAGTGGGAGCGGTGATTTCTAACCCAATCCACCAGCCGAAACCTAACCCACACTGGTTGAGGTCGGTTGACATTGATGTCTGATTGTGTGCTGAGAACTGACCTGCCTACTCAACTTCAACAGACCTGTCAATTAATGAATGGTTGATTAAGGGTTTAGGTTGACCATTTTATTCAGGGTTTGTGGTTGGTTGACATTTTCAAGCCAGTTAACAAATGGACCACGAAAGGATTGAGCCTCTATGCACATCTGTAATGCTCAACTTGAACTGGGCCATCTCAACTTCTTAGGCCTGATAGTAAGAGTCAAATCAAGTTAATCAGTCGGTCCAAGTAGAGTTTTTTGACATTTGTTTACATGTGTGGAGGAGTAAAAATAAAGTGAAGTTCAAATCCTGAATAAAGTAAAAATAAAAGGGGGTTGAAATAAGCACTTTTTAAAAAAAGTTTACATCTCTCCAAGTTACAACACTCGGTTAGGACAGAAATGCCCATAAGATTATTCAAATTCTCTTCACTATTTTAAAAGAAGGGATTTGTTATTTGACCTCAAAAAAGGACTCTTCCCCACTCACCTCTCTACACCTCAAAGGAATTTAAAATTTTTCATTTTAACTCTCTATACTCACCCATTATACCTAACTTACCCTTTTTCCCTTTCTCTCTCCACTCATCTCCTTTTCCACTCCATTTTTCCATTTTCCTCATTTCTTTATCCATTCTAGCATCTAACTTCTCTCTTCTAGGGCTTATCTTTTATTCCATTATTATATTCTGGGGCTAATGGTGTGTTTACACATTTGAATCTATGTGTGTGTGAGGATCTGTGTGTGTGAGGATGAAGCCCCATTACTAACAAACTAATTAGCAGAAGCTTATGTGGTATTGCGACCTGAAGTCCATGGCCCTCGGATTTTGTGTCACAACCCAAAGCATATTCTATATTTACCAAGATAAACATAAATCTTAGATTGATAATTATAAAATTCACAAGACAATGAGCCAAACAAGTAATCAAAGAGTTTCATTAATATTTTTCAATATTTAAAATCCCAAGATACATTTATACATGAATAAAAATATAAACAGTCGGTTAGACCAATATAACCCAAAATAAACCCAAAACACAATCAATGATAACCCTCTTCAAAATATGACGTATCTCTAATACATAGCATGATGTCTAAGTGACATCAGTAGTACTAACTTATTAGTAAATACATGTGACTTCGTAGCCTCATCGCACTCCAGCTCAAGGGCAAAGATGAGCAAGCTTGAAAATCAAGGTGTGGGGTCAGATATGACGACTTGGTAGGAGATTAATAACACTACGCAACATACTTGCAACAATAGTAATGATAAACACGTTAATAGATTATATAGAGGGCATGAACATGATACTAAGCACGTTGTGCATAATAAAAAAATAATCAGCATGTAAGGATTATAAATAAGAGGGAAATCATGCAGGCATACTGTAATAAGCTAGTTGGCAATCCATGTGGCTAAATTCTCCATCATGGTTGCTCTGCATGACTGTGACACAACATGCATGAACATGAGATTCACTCCAAGACGCATTGCGCGTCCCAAGTGAAAGAAAATCCGCTCTTGGCTGCATTGCATGGCTAGAGAGGGAAAATGGATTCCTCACAGCTAAAGTCAGTGTGTGAAAATTGCCCCCAGCTAGAGCCCAAGGGAGATCCGCGAAAAACATAAAGTCATCTGCAGAGGCGTAAATACAAGAATCTAAATCCAACTCTCAACTTAGCCTAGCCATGATAGGATCGAAGCTCAATGGTGCCAACACGTGGAATCATGATAAATCAGGATAACTAGCTGAATGTGACTAAAATCCCAAAATGAGGAGCTATTCCTGACTTGCGTTTCATATCGTACTTTCATCTCATATCAAGCTTATGAACATACTTATGAATAGTCCTCGGGGGTCACAAGGGTGCAAAACCATATAAATTGGGACATAACAAGCGTTTCGAGCGATTTTCGAGAGAAAGCAGGTGAAAACAGTCATTTTTTGTTGAAAACGGGTTACTAGATTTACATTGAAAATAGAAGCGTAAAAACCCTAAGGTCTGAAAACCGTTAGATAGCATCCTGAAATGGAATTTCATGCCCCCGAAATGGGTAAAAAGATACGAGGTGTATCCGATGTCCAAGGTTGGGCGCAGTGCATCATCCAATGTCCAAGGTTGGGCGCAGTGCATCAAGGCAATCCCTGCCAATCCTCAAAACACCCTAACTTAGGATGCAATCAGTTAAGGGTCTCTGGTCACGACATAAGTGCTGAACTTCATACCCCACACGAGTCCCAAACTGACCGTCCCCATCTAAGTCTGGGTATGAAGATGGTAAGAGGGTAACTAGTGCGAACGCGCGTGACATGAGTGTAGTTATGATGAAACAAACAATATAACTTGAGACGAATAAGGAATACCACCTAACCTTTTATTAAGGTCTATGGGTTGTCTTCGACGGGGTGGAATCCTCACGAAACGCACTTGCACTCATTTTAAGGTCCGGATGTCGGAATTTTTATTACCTTGGTGCCCAATAATGTAAGGACATCTGTAATCCTTAAATGGTTTACATTCGGTTCATAAAATATCCATTGCGCCTCCAAGCAAACCTCAAGGGTATTATATGTTCCAAACTTCTTATACTTGAAGTTCGGGTTTGTAGTACAAGTGAGTCTGAGGGTTGGTCCTAATTTATGAGCCTAAGTAAAGCATTCACAACTTGAGAAATGCATACATTTTAATCCTATAATTGGTTTGCTAGTGGAGCAATTAAATGCCTTAATTAGTGCCTTCAAAAATCCTCAGTTAAGCCCTCAAAATTAGGAGAAAACGGACAAAAGGAAGGAGAGTCAAAAGCCCTCAAATGGGACCATTGGACACTAGCCCTGAGTGGCCATTCTAGTCACTTTAGAGTGCAGTAGCCAATCCACCTCTTTTTCAAATATTTGGTGCACTAATTCTCCAAAGTCTTTAGGCATTTTTTTGGGGGGCAACCTACAGCCATTCTCTTGAGCATTAAAGGATTGAATTTTAATACTAAATTAGTTTTCTAAATAATCTAAATAATTCACATAGTGAGGAAAATACTAAGAAAAACATTACTAGTATGTGGGAATCATGAAATAATAAAGCAACACATCATGATAGTGAGATTAATCACTTGCCTCAAGCTTCAACAGTCCAAATCGAGTTTCTAAAACCTTCTAATAAGTTGAAACCCACCTAGACAAGAAATTCCCCCAAAATAGCCCTTAAATCAAGAGAAAATAGAAAAACTAGTGAAGACTTGGAACAAGGGCTTACTTGTCAAGATTATGGGTCCTCAAGGGCTGCTCTTCTATAAACTAACAGAAAGAATGGAGAAGCTTCCCTCTACCATGGCAGATGATGAAGATTTGGCTTAAGGAAGGGGTTGCCAATCATGGTTTTGCACGAAAATAAGGTCTATGGAGAGAGAAATCCAAGGAGAAGAGGTTGGTGGAGTCCAATTTTCAAGTGGCTTGCATTTGGTGGAGATTGAAAGGAGAGAGAGGGAGAAAAAGAGGAGAAGAGGTGCTGCTATGGTGCTTGGGGCATGGCTGGAGCATTCCACAAAGAGAGGGAGGAAGAAATGAGGGAGAAAAAGGAGTGGGGCTTATATAAATAATTGATGTGGGGTCCACAACTTTAGTTATTATATTGTTTGGGCTATAACTTGAAATCTGTTGATCGAATTGCAACCCTGTCAGAAATAAATGTCCATAAAATTAAATGAGGTTTCCAATAAGTTCAATATTGACATGGTTTTGGGAAAGTTGGAATTTTGACCGATTTTGGCTTAAATGACCGAATTGACGAAAAGAAGGGTTTTATGACTCCGAATGGACTCGAACAAAAAATGAAATTTGAAAAGCATGATTTTATCCATCAAATGAAGCTAGAACAAGAAATTTTAGAATTTACAGTCACGCCTAACAATTTTTCAAAAATCACAATTTGGCACTTAAAGTCATTTGACTTGGCCCAAACGCACTCCAAACTTCCCAAAGCTATTGAAAACGCATTTTAACCCCGAAACTAAGTTGGTCCACATATAAAACACCCATAAAAATTGATAATTATAATTAATTACCCTTAATTAATCCTAATTATATGTAATTGTGGGTCGGGTCTTTATAATTACTCTCCATTGAAGCGCTTCTTTTCTCATCTCTTCCATTACTAAACGTAACATCTCTCTTCTCTTCTCCACCATTTTCATTTCTTCCATTGAAGGACTTGCATGAATGGGTTTGCATTGAAATAGGTCATTGCATGAATGGGCTTGCATCAAAGATTATATAAGAGGATACATATTCGTTCGTAGTGATAAAATAGTTGTAATCTATTGGTTTTTGTTGCCATTCCTGGTTTTCTTTTTTATTTTTTATTTTGGCAAACTTGTCGGTGTTTAGCCTCTTTACACTGAATAGTGTTCAATCTCACTGACCAAGCATATAATGTAATGTTCGACGCTGGGTGGCTGAATAGTTATGGTTTATTCAGCCAGTTAGGGCCAAATAATGCATAACTTTTTTAAATATATTTTTTTATAATTATCAACTTCTTTTTCTTATTTCAGATATGGATAGGGCAAGCACTTTTAGAGTTCGACTGATAGCTTCCAATTAGAGTTCAACCGATATCTTTCAATAGGAGGGATCATCAACGGAGAAGAAGTAGTTGTTGAAATACTAGAGGTCCTAACCTTCAAATTAGGAGAGGATAATCGATGAAAATGCTAATGGAGAAACAATTCTGGAGCATATAGCTGCATTTACTTGGCAAGGAGAAGTATGTCTTATTCGTTTTATTTAAAGATTATCTATGTGTTAGTTTCTTCATCAATGTATTAATTTTTGAATGTAGAATCGTGGACCGTTGAAGTACTTGAGTCATAGACAAAAGGCACCATTGTGGAGATTTAATAAATTAAATAGGTTTATAAAGAAGGTTTCTAGATCAAGTTTGGAGCCACTAATAAGGGCATCTTACCAAAGTGTAAATAATAGTCTTGTTTCTAGTTTTATAGAAAGGTGGTAACTCTCGACAAACACTTTCCACATGCCATTCGGTGAGATGACCATTACATTAGATGATGTTGCCTCTATTCTTAGGATCCTAGTGACAGGTTACGCTGTCTGTTTCTTCCTATTGGTGGAAGCATTTAGAGTTCAACCCCTGAAGGCACATAATAAGCTTTTATAGGTGCAGGTCCAATCTGTAAGGTTGGAGTGGCTAAGGGGAGCTTTCAAGAACTGATTGATGGCGATGGAGATGAAGCCATTGATTGTGTAGTGAGAGCGTACTTGCTATATCTATTAGGATGTGCATTGTTCATTGACAAGAGTAGCATACAAGTGCCAGTCATATATCTATGTTGTTGATGCATGTAGATCGTGTGAGTTCATATGCATGTGGTGTCACTGCTTTGGCATATCTGTATAGGCAGTTGGGATTAGCTACCCGGCATAAAGTCAAAGAATAGCTAAATATTTAACACTACTAGAAGCATGGATATATGAGCATTTCCAATATTTGGCTTTAACCCCCCCAACCTCTTATATGAACAGAACTAACCCTGACTGCATTGTTGGCATCCTCGTAAGGAGTCGAGTTCTGACGGGCTTCTACAGGCATTTCGAGAGACACATGACTACATGGGTACTGATAAGGTATTAATATATACAATTTATTGATTGTGAATTGAATTGCAAACTGCTCTTATAAATTAATATGCTATACTAGTTTTTATGTTTGTAGGTCACTTCGGAACCATATTCCGATTTTAGGCTCCCCCATCCATTTCACGAGGTCATTTCATCGGATGCATTAAGTGTATGGATATTGTGTTGGATTTGGTTTATGTAGATTACTAATAATAATTACAAAACAAATAATTGAGGAAAATGTTAGAAATTACCAAAATAATTGGTAGCTGAATCACATCTTTGAAGATGCTTTTTTTTGGCAGATTTCGATCCACATGGATGCAGATGGACTCGTAGACGTCTGCCCAAGGATAAGACGGTTTCCTTAATTAAAATCTCTAGCAATCATACACTCAATTAACAGGAGAGAACTTGAATCCCTTAGAGACCACTTTTGCAAACTCACAGCAGCAAACCCAAATGAAATTAAAGAAGTAGTTGATCTATTGCAGATCTTCCTTAGTGTAAATACATGAAGAAATCCGTCAAACAAAAAGCAGAGGAATGAAACACTTGACGTTATGGTTATGGTTGCGTGGAGAGATGTGGACTAGATAAATGTAAGTTGCCGACAAGTGGATCCTGACCTGGATCCACCTTTGATCCAAAAATAAATGTGCAGGGTAAGGCCCAACCCGAGCAACCCAACAAGTTAGTCCAGCTCAAATGAGCAAGCTAGACTCAACTTGACCCGCACCGCACGCATGCCACTCCAAGCCACAGCCAGCCAGCTGGTGCGGGTGTGTGTGGTAACCACCACGATACCCACTAGAAAGCTTATCGCTATAAGCTAAAGAGAAATCATTAATAAACCATATAAATGGAGTTGAAAATAACTGATGTGGAATAATGGTTATTAAAGATGAGTAAAGGAGGAGGGAACTTATGCATTTAAAGGTGGGGAAACTTGTTCTTAATATACACCTAAATCCAATATATTGTCGCGACATACCATCCGAATAGGGTTTTGAGGCAGTTTGGTAGAGTACAGTCTATTCCTTCCCCACCATTAGCTCATATTCATAATATGTGGGGTTCAACTACTCAATAGTATCATACCGGATATCAGTATATTAGTCAGGTTTGAGAGGGATTAAAGAATCATGTATTGTATGGGTCGAGCCGAGGTTAGCCAGTCAGGCGTCCATTTTGATTGTGCACCTGATTACATAGCCAGTTAGGCGTCTATTTGATTGTGTACCTGATTACATGAATTGGTAGACATGAGTTTCACAGTGGATGGTACAAAACTCAAACGCTCGATCCAATTATGGCCAATAGGGGATAAAATTAGAGAAACTCGTTTAAGATGGTTTGGGCATATTAAGCGTAGACCAGTAATGTCACCGGTGAGAAAAAGTTTGGATATACAGGTGGAGGGCCCATCAAGAGGTAGGGGTAGACCGAAGAAAATATAGATGGAAGTCATTAATTTAGATTTGAAGAAGTTTCACTTATCGAAAGATTTAGCTCCAAAATAGAATGGAATGGAGAAATAGAATTCATGTAGCCGACCCCAACATGGTTGGGATAAGGCTTTGATGATGATGATGATGATGATGACTAAGATTCGCAGTATAGCTCATCCATCGATTATGAGCAAGTACGGTTAATCATTCATCACATCACTTATGCATTTCTTATTTTATTGTTAATCTTCATTAATTTTACAATTATTTCATTCAAAATGTCTAAATGCAGTGTACTCTAAATGCACTCCAAACCGTTGACTTAGTCACTAAGGAAGAGTCCATTGAAGATTGCGACTTGTATACACTTCTTTTCAGAAAGTTGGCCAGTTGTTGCGGGGACCTTTGATAGATGAAGTCCAACGAACCGTTCAACACCCCTGTATGACAAATCGTAGTTACACATGCAGGCTTTGGAAGGATAAAAGTTGAGTTCTAATGCAAATGATGTATTTTGCATGATCAATATACTTTAATGGATTGTATGTGGTATGACCTTTAAAGATAAATGGTAATATAATTGATTTTTTTTAACTTCAATGGATTGTCCATCTGATTGAATGCTGTAATACAACATTTGGATACATCAATGTAATACAATAGAAGTCAAATGCCATAAATGTGGCTACAATAGATGTTTCACTGAAAATATGTTCGCCTCAGTGCAAGGATATCATCATATGTGGCTACATCCAGAGTGACGATCTTTTTGAAATGTATTATTTGCTTTTGGTATGCGGTTTCTCAACCTTTTGTACAAAAATGATGAAATTGTCACCACTTATTCAAAATAGGTGGAGTGTGATGACCTAGAACAAAAAAACCTAAAAAGTAACATTAGTTAGCAAATAATCTATTAAAAAAGCACAATATTTGTATAATCAGTTCCTTAACTCTATTCGCCACCCCCATTTAATTGACTGTAGTGCACTAGATGAGCAAGCAACTCCTATGTTAGTCCTCTCTTAACTTATGGCCATGCATCTTCAGTGGGCCCAAGAAAATCAGCAATTGCTCTGAAGCCACGATTACCATGAGCTTTGACATCATTGATATGGCATATGTAAGGCCTCACACCCTCAGAAAATGAATTATGTTAAGAAATAGGAGCTTTTGATCTTGTCTGAATCGCCTTCTCATAGATTTCATTTCCAAAGATGCCCTTTCTTTTTTCTTCGATTTCATTTCCACAGATGCCTTTGTATCAAGAACAGTAACTACAGGAGAGTGACTATCCTATCTAGATTGTAGGAACTCAAATGCACTTGGATCATGTTGACTAGCTATATCGACATTTAGAGGTGGGCATCCTTGGGTTCTTGACTTCACTTCTGGTTCCATTAAGAACATACTGTCTAGCTTGATAACTCACTTAACTTCTTTAAAAGCTACAATTTTCTTTCTAAATCATATTCATTCAACGGTTGTTCAAATAATATCATATTCATCTCATAATCCAACTCCATAGAAGAGCTCTTCAGTATAGAATTAGGCATCTTATCAAACTTACACGAATGTGGATGTATACATTTGAGAGGAATTGGCCGTCCTTCAGTAAGAAATTCTACAATTTCATGAGCACAAGGTAAACTGTGTGTGCATTGAATAACACACCCATATGCGCTTTGGTTAATTCCATCTAAATTGGTTCTCTTTGTTTCTTCTAAGATTTTAGTTAGTGCATTTTTAGAGATGTTGTTGCCTCAAAACTTTTTGAATTCAGAGGGTTGAAATTATGCTACACAACTTTCTTGCTTTTTTCAAGTGATGCTCTAATACTTGTATGCTGCAATTGAAGCAAATTATATATCTTTATCCAATTTGATTCTACATTTCCCTGACTTGATCCAAGTTGCCTCTTCAACTGTGCATGTGAACTCTCAACCTTGTATAAAAACATAAAGCACAAGAATTAGTGATTGATCAAGTATTAGTATTAATAAGAAAGTAGTAAGAATATAAGTATTCAAGCTACTTGTTCGTTGTAGTATTCCCGAAATGTATACAATTATCTATCCATACATATACAAAATTTTCCTTGTATGTATTTAACCAACTAGATTTCACGCACTAAATCGCTTTTCGATAAATATTAAACTATTTATTTAGTTTACAAAAATGTTCAGTGTACTTTTCTTCTGTGAAGGAAGACACCAACATATTTCATTAAGTAATGAACATGTCCCACTTTTCCTTCGTTTTAAACAACTTTTTACATCTTGCTAAAACGTGTTTATTAATGTACCACTTGCATAATAAATGTGTAGCACTAGAGAATACAGAATCAATGACTTTCATAAGTGCCAATTCTCTGTTTGTCATAATAACAAAAGAAAGAACACCTTTACCAATAATAAAATGTAGTACACCCAATGCCTATGCATAGTTATCTTTATGTTCAATTTGGAGGTACGCAAAGCATACAAAAAATATCATATCTGTTGATGTCACTCCAACAATCTCTAATAAGGGCATGCAATACAAATTGATCTTATAAGTGCAATCCATTATCAAGACATGTGGAAATGCACACAACAATTCTAAGCTGGTTAGATATGACCAACAAAAGTCAGTAATAATCTCATTATTGTCATATTTCCTATGCAGTTTAATGTACTTATGCTCCGCCAACTTCCCTAAGAGATGTTGCATATGACTTCTCCCACCCCGCTTGAACTCTTTGTGCATATAACATGCATTATAGTAAGTCTTCATCGTGGTCACATTTAACTACTTCTTTATTTCAATGTAACCAAAATCTTTTTTCGGTCGAACCATACTCTTAGACATATCAACCAATAACTTTATTTCCTCATTTGATAATCTCCTTCATATGAGTGCCCCTCTAGGTCCTCCACAACTGAGTTATTATACATACCACACACAACTTTCAACATCTAATCATCATCTGTATCCAACTTTTTTCCTTTTAATGTAAAAGCGCATCCACATTTCTTCGAAGCTAGTTGCTTGACCATCTTTTTAGGGGGTCCATCGTTTTTTGTCATAGATTGCTTATAATGTCCACTTCTCTAACATGCAAGAGTTATTTTATCTTTTAAACCAACCCAAGCAGCATTCAATACCTTAATGATAATGACGAAACCGTTTCTCCTTCCAACATCACGAGCCCAATTGATTCATGCATCGCGGCTTTTGAATATCTACATATATCACCATTAGAAAAGATTCTAGTAACTCACAATAGTAATTTAAGTAACAATTCAACTTTATGTCTTACCTCTTAAGTGGTAAATTCATTCGTATAGTCCATTACACATTTATAGCCAACTTGGCTGCATTGTGTAGACACACCATTCTACGTTAGGAAAATGATTGAGTGTAAGTGAAAGATTTATAAGATAATAATAATAATAATAATAATAATAATAATAATAATAATAAACACTTTAACTATTCAGCCTCCATAGTCGAACAGTTAATGTGTTGTTCGGTTGTGGAGGCCAAATAGTTCATTATTATTCAGTTTTGCAAGTTTGAACAAAACACGAGTTGAACCTCGAAAAAACACTACAAACTTAAACAAAAATGGCGAAAAAGAAGAAAATACACACTACTAACCTTCTCGCTGCTATAATGATTGAAAACTACTATTTTACTGTTAATCTCCTTCTTCATTGTACTGTTTAATTGGAGAGCACTGGAAAATAAGTTGTTTGAAAATGATAGGAGAAAGAGAAAGGAGAAGAGAAAAGATGAGCTGTACAATGCTAAGGAAGAAGAGAAGAAGATGAGATAATGCTTTGTAGAAGAAAAGATGAGATGATACCAAGGAAGAAGAGAAGAAGATGGCTACAACCGATTGGTTAGTGTGTGTAGAGAGAAAAGTAAATTTTGAGTTTTGGTATGAGAATGTGCTTTTTGGTCATTTCATATATGGGCAAAACTGTGATAAATTTTTTTTTTCAAAATAGTCCGAGTGGGAAGAGTCCTTTTTTGAGGTCAAATAGCAAGTCCCTAAAAGAAATACAATTGAGGAAGGGAAAATTTTCAAAACTCCAAAACACCCTTAACAAAACTCACCCATACATCCAAGGAAAAGCAAAAGCACCCCCTGCTCCCCCAACACCATTACTGTAGACAAGTGATTCAACTAATCGCACTCAGTTAGAGCTTTAATGCTCTTGAATATGCCTATGAAGGGCCTTAGTGTGAGTGGAATTGGAGTTTGATAGCTCTACAAGGTTGTTACTTAGTAGGCAATATGTTGAAAAGGAGTTCTCAAAATCTCCAAATATATGGCCTTTAGAATGAGCTCAAGTATTTATATAGGATCTCTTAATAGCTAGTTTACGATTAGCCTAGAGCTTTTTAGTGCTAGCCATGAAACCCCAATGGCTAGTTTGACTGACAGTTATAAGAAAACTACAACGGTTGGCCCATAGTCAGCCATGGCGAATATAGGGTTATCCATGAGCAAACCGTAGTTCAAATTTGCTGAAAATGCTCAATTCAAAAAAAGCAACTGTGAGTTAACTAAAGGTCTTCTATGGTTGACTTAAGATGATCGGTGATCTTACGATTAACTATTGGATTACGATAGTCATAAGGTGACTGTTGTTCAAAATACTGAATAATTACAATTCTACAAAATCAACCGTAGCAGGCCCTTGAAGACCTGACGGTTAGCCGTACCCTTATTACGGCTAGTCATGAAGCCTGAACAAGTTAGCTGTAAAATTTGGCCAATATAACCCTATTCATTTAACTATTCAGGTTGAGAGTTCTAAGGGCCTATTCTTGGTTTGTCTAGGGTCCTTTTACTTTAATAGGTTGCCACATTCAAAGATTATTCCTTCATGAAGCACAGGCTTTCTAAGATTTGATGTTCTGCCTTTGAAATTGATCTTCCTTGCAGTGAAATTGATCTTCCTTGTAGAGACTTACAAAGGCAAGGTCTTGGACTTGACACATAATTGACAACACTAGAATGGTGCATATATGACTGAAATTAACAGCCGTTGGTTAGCTGAAACTTCTGCTCAGCTACCCGAAATCAATACTTTGTGGTTAACTTTGTGGGCTATGAGATTGGAATCCAAAATACTCAATGATACTAAGGATCATTACAAAGAAAAACAAAACTTAAATATTGCAATCCTTAGCGATCAGCAACAACACTTAAATATTACAATCCTAAGTGATCTAAGAAGCTCCTTCACAGAGACGAACTTGAAAACTTAAAACAAACCTGCAGGAAAATTAAGCTGAAATACAATTAAAATACAACCAATCAATTTGCAACCCAAATAGACCTAACACATTGAGCCTCGTTCGCAAGGCCTCTCCAAAGTAGGGATGACATCAGGCCTGGTTTGGATTTAAGGCCAACTCAAATCTGACAATACATTGTGTACACCGCCCTTAACTTGGGGTGACTTTTTTTTCTTCTTTTTTTTTAACTATTACATGGGAGGAATTGTAAACTACCTTATTTCTAATCTATTCTATTCTAATCTATTCTAATCTATTAGCACAGGAGCCATCCCTGGGGGTGATCCATTCCTTCCTGGTGCTCTTCTCTGCTCCACCAAATTGTTTTGCTTGAGTGCACTGTGCTCCGTGCTTCTCCATTGGTGCCAGGGGTCGATCCCTAATTAAGGTGAGCTCTGATAAACTATAGCATTGGGCTATCCCACTGTTCTAACACGTGACCCAGCTTGTGGGGGTTATGGGTAAGACCAAATTCAACCCATGATAGGTTCTAGCCAGGGTCAGATTTGTTACCAGCAAACTTTAATTTAAAAAATATAATTTATTACCCTTTGTTATAATCTAAGCAAGATGCGACCTAATAGGGTTAAACAGTCCACACTATTAATTGTCGTAGAATATCATTGTATGAAAAGCTTATAAACAAGGGGTTTTGTGTAAAGTATTCGTTTGGTTTTTTATCATTTTGTTTTTATGGACTAAAATGCTCTTGACTCTGTAGTATCACATAAAATTATAAATTATGTGATATCGCATAGCTATATCCCTTTTTTTTTTAACAAGAAGGAAAATCTATTGCAATCTCGCATAAATTAAAAAATTCACAAAATCGCAAAAATAAGGATCTGATATTACATCTTCAAGGGCAGAAGCCCATGAAAACTGCTTAGCACATGTGGGAAAATATCTCAATTTTTGTCAAAAGGTGGAATTAACTGTGGCTAAAGATTACGGCATAGGCAAAACCCTGTAAACTAAATATATAGTTTTTATAACTCCCAAATTTGAATCTAACCTAAACTCGATAGATCACTATCAAACCTACCCCTTGATTAAGCCAACCTATGGTCGTCCCTGCTTAAGAGGGTGTTGGCCCTAACACACGAATTACTATTTGGAAAATATTTTAACTTTGACTACTCTGATATAAATGTTAAGTCTAAGGATAGTTGTATCGGCAATAACCAAAATGAAATTAAAAAAAGTAAAATGTTCAAAGTCGTAGCTCACTTTTATGTACGAGTTGCAAAATCTTACTTCAACATCAGATAGGTCCATGGTGAAATCGTTTGGTTTTTAACTAGTCCATTTCAGGGTTTAAAAAGAGCGAAGACCGTTTGTATGGGAAGTTCTTTAGAATTTCTAATTTCCTGCTGGCCACTGTTATTCATACATTGGTCACATTCGGTTAGGAGATTCATGGTGATAATCTGTTGGGGATGCATTTGGTCAATGTATGTTTGTTGTTTTTATATCAGCAGTTATCATGGGTTGGATTGCTATGAGGTGCTTTGTGGAGGAGCCGGTTCGGATGGAGGAGGTGTTGAATTTCGATTACACAAAGGTGAATCCGGTTGCTGTTGTGCCGATGATATCCTACGATGGGGTGAGTTGTGGTTTGGGGAGGTGTCACAGAGAAGGTTGAGATCAGAAAGCACGTATTCCTGCTAGTCACCAATTTCAGGCGACTGTCTCGCTGATCTTTGCCTGAGTCTGACCACAATAGGAAGATTGCGGTTTTTCAGGTATGTCATTTGTGCTATTCTTACGGTTTCTGTTTGGAGTTTTAACTATGTGTAAAGTGCATTGTGTTATAGTGAGTTTAAACTATCATTTACCTTTTTTTTCTGCTCTTTCATTGGTATTTTGATGCAGGACTTTGTTCAATTCTAATGTTAAACCATTTCATTTTAAAAAAGGGATGCTATGGAATATTAAAAAAATCCTTTGTACATTTCATTCATTTATAACTATAATTGAGTAATGTTTTATCGTCTTTCATGCTTTCAGATGAAGATGATGGTGATCAATGTATTCGTTGCATCAGTGACTGGGCCAAGTTTTTTTTGGGGGCCAGGGGATGGTTGAGTGAGATTTTTTTTATCTTTATTAATTTATTACTAATCATTTGAAAAATATTTTATTTTTGCAACTTTTTTCGATAATATCTGAAAGACACCCTAAATTTGAAATATCTCAACATTTTTTTGAGACATAATTTCCCATACCCTTGTGTTTGAAGGCAAGAAACAAAAATAATAGGCTCGCCATAATTAATCGAAAGTGCCCAAATCATCCTTTTGTCCTTGTTTTAGCACTGAGAATTTTATTTCCCTCCAATCAAATTAGGACATAATTAGATTGATCTCATATAAACCAACCCACTTACAATTAATTAGTAAGAATCCATTGGTAAGTTAGTTGTGTTCTTTTGATTGGCCACGAGGCATGCAATATAAGTGGATGGTTGAGATTAGGTGACATTGAAATGAGTCACCAAGTCATGAAAAGGAACTGTAAAGGTTAAAGTCATGAAAAGGAACTGTAAAGGTTAAGGAGGCCGGATCTTTTCTGTGTCTCACTCATGCTTCCCATTGGTGAGGGGAGTGGTGGACCACCATGGTGGAGCCCACCTAGGAAATCCGAACTACTCAAAATGAAGTTGACCCCTTCAGTGGGCTGTCCCAAAACATAACTCCAATAGGAGTTGATTACACCACAAGATTGACCATATGATTAATAATGTAATTAATGCAATATTTACTTATCTAATCAATATCTGAGATGCTCAAAATTAATGCTTTTCCTTTTAGTGGGTTGTTTTCAAATTTTACTCCAATGGGAGTAAAGTCCCACCATGCATTACCAGTCATATGCTTAAGCTTATGATAATTGGTGGGCATTTGGGGACAGCTCATTGAGGGAATGACATTTGTTTGAGTGGTATTCATTTTTTATAGAATATAGGTATGCTCCACTGTGGAGTTCCGCTCCCCCACTGATTGTGAGTAAGACACTCATTTAGACTCAAACCGCCCCCTATGTTGTCTGGTAGTCGGAGGCTAGGATCTTTATGGGATATGCTCCACAGACAATAAAAGCCAGTTAAATTGATATATATTTATAAAATGTGTAAGGATACATGTGTTTGTGTCTGTATGTGGATTCTATAATACAAAGAGAATGTAGAAACCTAAAATAGAATGAGAAAGGATATATAGTGGTTCGGCTTGTGTTGCCTACGCCCATTCTCAAATGCTTCCCACACTATCAACCACGGCCACGGGATAGCCTTTTTACTTATATTAATTACATTTATAGGAAATGAATCTCTAGGATTCTTTGTACAAGTTGTGAATAGAGAGAAAGTAGGATTTGCTTTGGTGTGATA
The DNA here is from genome assembly GCA_037013555.1 of Sextonia rubra. Taxonomy (NCBI): domain Eukaryota; kingdom Viridiplantae; phylum Streptophyta; class Magnoliopsida; order Laurales; family Lauraceae; genus Sextonia; species Sextonia rubra. The sequence continues at coordinate 19,967,346 of JASUAD010000011.1, forward strand.
AGAGATAATATAGGATCTCATATCTATTGACTGTTGATAGAGTGAATAGAGAGATTTGTGGAGTTGACCATACCATTAATGAGTTATGATAAATGATGAGGTGTGGCATATCCATGAGATGCAATCCTCTAATAGCCCCCGTCAAGATGATGGTCAGTGTAGAACCTTTAGCTTGGATGATAAATTAGAATACCTTTCAGTGATAGACCTTTAGTAAAGATATCAGCAATTTGATTTATAGTTGATAACTACTTTACTTGTAGTGACTTGAGAGCTATTTATTCATGGACGAAATGAAAATCAATTCCAACATGCTTTATAGGTGTATGGAAGACTGAATTTGCTGTGAGATATATGCCACTCAAATTATCACACCACAAGATTGGATCACTTATTAATTTGCAGTTGAGCTCATGAAGAAGGAGCAAATCCATAGGACTTCTGCAGTAGCATTAGCTAAGCCTTTATATTCAGCTTCAGTGCTGGATTGTATAATAGTAGATTGTTTCTTTGAAATCCACGAGTTGAGATTTGGACCAAGGTAAACTCCATATTCGGAAGTTGATTGACGGTCATCATTGCAACCTGCCCAATCTGCATCATTGAATGTGTGGATAGTTGCAATAGTGAAGGGTTGGATAAGGAGTCCATATTGTAGTGTATGCTTGAGACCTCTAAGGATTTGCTTCACTGCTATCGAATGAACGCTTTTTGGGGAGTGTATAAACTGACAAACTTTGTTGACGACAAAAGCAATGTCAGGCCTTGTCAATGACAAATATTGAAGGGCACCCACAATGCTTCTATATTGCATTCCATCAGGTAGTGGAGTGCCCAAATATTTTGAAAGAGTGTTTTTGCTTGCAATGGGTGGGCGACTGGGCTTAGAACCTTCCATTTTGAATTTAAGCAATAAATCTCGGATGTATTTTGATTGAGAAAGATGTAAGTTGGGTCCAATTTTTGTGACCTCTATTCCAAGAAAGTAATTTAGCATGCCAAGGTTTTTAATGGCAAAATCTTAATTGAAAGAGTACATTAGCAATCAATATCTTCCTCGTGGGAGCCAACTAGGATGATATCATCCACATAAATTAATATGAGAAGTGTATGGAGCCCATGATGCCAAAGAAACAATGAGGAGTCATTTTTGGATCCATTGAAGCCTAAATCTATGAGATGATTGCTTAGGTGAGTGAACCAAGCTCTTCGGGCTTGTTTTAACCCATATAAAGACTTATGTAGTTTGCAAACATGTGTTGGAACATTTTGATCTAAGAATTCAGGAGGTTAGGTCATGTAAACTTCCTCATTTAAAATTCCATGTAGAAAAGCATTCTAAACATCAAGTTGCTTGATAATCTAATTGTTCATAAGAGCAAAAGATAGAACAATTCTAATCGTGGTTGGTTTAACCACAGGGCTAAAAGTCTCATCATAGTCCAACCCGTCTTGTTAATGAAAACCTTTAGTAACCAGCCTTGCTTTAAATCAATCAATTGAACCATCTGCCCTTCTTTTGATGCAAAAACCCATTTGCATACTACAATATTTGCAAGGTCCAAACCCGAGTTAATCACAATTTATCCTAATTAATCTTATTTTGCTCCAATTAATCTTGTTTTGTCTTAATTAGGCTAATTGAGCTCAAATCTCAAGAGGTTTGGGTCATGGATAGGTAGTTGGGTCGGGTTCGAACCTTATTAGGTAGTCCAAGACCTTTTGTATTTTAGCATTTTCGTGGTTTTGTATCATTTATGCATCACATTAGTTGCATTGGGTGAGTTTCATCTTGTGGGACATCTTTTATGTTTGGCCCAATTTCATTTGGACTCATTTCGGCCCAGTGCAAGCCCATTTGATCTAATTTGAGAAATCAAAAAAACATTGGACCTACTTGTAATTTTAGGAAACTTACCCCTTTAAAAGAACCAACTGTCGTCCCTTCCCCTCCTTCTTTGAATGGGTTGATGTAGCCTCTCCTTCTTCCTTTATTTTGCTGTAACAACGGTCTCCTCCCTTCTCTTCATGCTCTTTTCTTCTTATTCTCTCTAAAAGAGGCGATTGGAGGCTTGCATGCAACAAGTTTGGGCTCTTTCTTTTTCTTTATCACTCTTTTTGCTCTCTTCTTTGGAAACTAAAGCCTCATCTTCCTCCTCTTGCTAGTCGAAGACTTGAGGTAAGGAAACCCCATCTTTATTTGAGTTATTGAGTTCAATAAGGGTCAAGAGATCCAATCTATTAGCATGCATACATCACATTCTCATTCTTCTCCATGCATGTGTTAGATTCTTCATTAGTGAAGCCTCCTCTATTATCTAACGAAGGGGCAAATTGATTTGAGTGAAGCACCACGCCTAGGTAAATATAAGGATACATTTTCTTTACATGCATGGCTTATTTCTTGATCCTTGATATATATTCTTGTGATTTACCCTTTTTACAGCTCCTCCAATCTTTAATGGATAATGCATGGAATTGATTCATGATTTTAATGATTTTAGAAGGAATAAAATGATAGTAGTCACTTAGGGAACCTAAGAATGTGGAATGGAAGTTTTATGTTGGTTTGATTGCAGGTGGAATAGTAGAATGGAAGAGAAAATCAGTTGGGAAACTGAACACACCGTAACAGAGTGTTCAGGGCTGACCGGTCGGTCCTGAAGCTTGATCGGTCGAATTGCCTCCCGGGGCAGTCCGACCGGTCGGCCAATCTACTTGACCGATCGAATTTCATTTCTGGTTACGGTTCGATCGGTCGGACCAATACCTAATCGGTCGGGTAAGCCTAACCTTTAGAGTATAGGAATGTGTTTCAAAAATGAATTTCATGCTTGACTATGGACTTTCTATAGTCTACGAAATAGCCTAATGATGGGTTACTCTTTTAAACCTTAGAAAGAGACCGAGGTATCTACTCGCCCTTACTATAGGTTGTAGGTTTAACCTAAGACCATTTATGACCATAGAAGTGGGATCCCTTGCAACACCAAACCAGCCCAACGGCAACTAAACATGGAGAAGGAAGAGTGTTGAGCTGTCACTCCTTCCCTCCTGAGTGTCTGATTAGTTTTCAATGTCACGTCATGGGTGTTGGTATAAGATGAAGTGTCCTTTACATATATAAGGTAACGCCGAGAATGGTAACACAATGACACCGAATGTCTTACGAATACATCGTATTGAATGACCTTGGAAACCCGGATTATCTAGCATAGGGTTGGCTAGTAACTATCCTTGATAACCTCTTAATCTAATTGCATTCATATTGATAAGCAACATTGACCTTAACATGATAGTTCATATCAGTATGCATTAATGATGATCAGTGTTCTACTTAGTTGTGATTGTATAATTGCGATTTTCATCAAGACTGAAATACATTACCGAATGAGTATAAATAGATCAGTAAATGATGAATATAAGATTCAGATTAGTTCCGACATACTTAGAGTCGGCGCCACTTAGCTTATACCCTATAAGAGGTTTGACGGGACCGAATGAGAGTATTTTATCAGTTATCTACTGCAGTAGTTATTAGAAGAGTGAGTCGACGCTCTTAGGGTAGCTAGTCGGTCCTGGCCCGATCACTAGTGATTTCTCACGGATTAGTATACTTTCTTATTAGAAAGGAGATAGCAATGTGGTTGCCATTTGGTATGATGTACTCATTATTCATGTTTCCTTATTCATGCTTACTCATATGCATAAGTGCCTAGATTTCGATATTGCTTTCTTTTAATCATTACGTCATTTTAATTCCATTGTTATATCATGTTAAGCTTGTGTATCCTTATCTTTGCTTAACCGTCGTGTTAACAAGGTTACCATGGTGTTACAGGTACAGAACCCGTTGCCAGTCCAGCACTCAGCACGCTCCTAGAGAGAACCCCAACGTTACCTCGGGATGTGAACGAGTGGAACAAGGAAGATGTCTTTTCTTGATCCTTCTCAACAACGCGAAACAGGGTTATTTTGGGTTGACTTAGCTTAGCCATGGATTGGCTTATGGTTCATTTTGACACTTGATATTTTGTATTATTTATGGATTTTTCATACCTTATACATATAGTAGGGATAATTAACAGACTTTGTTTTATTAATGAACTAAAGTGAATGTTTTATTGATGCCTATGATATGTATAGGTGAATTCTCTAGGTTTTCGTTAATTAAATTATACTTGTTAATACGTGTTTACGGATCTTCCTCACACGTACCTGTGGGATCACCCTTGTGACAGTTCGTACGTGTCTTGTTATGACACGAATTGTCACGGATACGTATGTTACGCCTCGGAATCCATAATAAATCCCCAACTCTCGGAGTTGGGCGTGACATACGTAAGTATGGTATCAGAGCATTGATAAATCAATTAAAAGACTTAGCAACCTTAGGAAACGTGGTAAGGATATGATAGAATTAGTTGGGGGAATAGATTTTTGCATAAGGATTTATAGTTTACCTTCTGTATTAGCATTGATTGAGACTAATTACTATTGTAGTTGCAGATAATGGCTTCTGGATCAGGAACGGGTAACAACATGGGGGATGATGAACGTGATAATGTAGAGATAGAGGGTGTTGATCCTCCACCGCCTCCACCTCCTCGTCCTACATATACAACCGAGGAACGCTTCATGATGATGATGCATCAGTTGGCGGTAAGCAATGCCAACCAAGCAGTGATGCAAATGCAGCTAGCAGCTTTGTTAGAAAGACAGAATCAAGCGGGAGACCCAAACTCCCTATATGAGAAGTTCAGAAAGAGAGGAGCCACTGAATTCACAAGAAGAGAAGACCCATTGCAAGTGAATGAATGGCTTGAGCACACAGAAAATGTTTTCGAATCATTTACTTGTACAAGAGCCCAGCAAGTAATATTGACAGCCTCTATGTTCAGGGATGTGGCGGATGTTTGGTGGAAGACTGTTCGTGATCACATCAAGGTTATGCCTGAAGCAACAATTTGGGACGCCTTCAAGAAGCAATTTAAGAAGAAGTTTATCCCTGAGCATGTCACCCGCAAGAAAAAGGCAGAATTCCTCTATTTATAGCAAGGTACCATGATCATAGCAGAGTATGTGCATACCTTTAGTAAGCTTTCGTGGTTCGCTATCGATTTGATTGATACCGAAGGGAAAAGAGTTGAAAGATTTCTCGAAGGTCTGAGGCCAGCTATTAGGGGACACGCTACGGCCTTCTAACGTTTGGTGGAGTATGATGACGCTGTAGAGAGGGCCTATGCAGCAGAAGAGATTAAAAGGAGCTTGTTCTTGACTGAACCAAGGAAGAGTGCCCCGTTTTTAGGAAAGAACTAGCAATACTCCAAGAAGCAAAAGGGAGCTGTCAGTGGTCCTTCAAGGCCAATTTGTAACGTGTGTGGGAAGAACCATGAAACCAACAAGTATTGGAAAGTGACAGGAGCATGCTTCATTTGTGGCTCTATGGATCATTAAAAATCCGAATGCCCAAAAAAGAGGAGTGCAGGACAAGCCTCACAACAGCAGCAGTCTTTGCAGTCTTCTAGGACCGCACCCCCTACTCCTTCATGCCCGCAAGCACCCGCAAAGTAGAGCCAAAGGCCATTACGATCAGGACAGAACCAGCCGAGACAAGGTCAATCAAAGCAAGGACAACCTAATCGACCTCAACGATAGGGCCGTGCATATGCAGTAACTTCAGAGGAAGCAAAAGCAGTAGATCACACAGTTGTAGGTAAGGTCTCTGTCTGTGGCTTATAAGCTAAGGTGCTGTTTGATTCAAGATCATTGCATTCATTTATTTCACCTCAGTTTTCTATTAGAATACGGGAATCACCAGCACAGCTACCATATGCGTTGCATGGTTTCACCCCGTAGACAAAAAGGTGATTTATGAGGTGTACTACCATAGTTGTAAGGTCTTGATTGGTGAGATGTCATTTTCAGCAGAACTCATAATGTTACCTATGCATGATTTCTATGTGATCTTAGGCATGGACTGGTTGAATAAGTATATGGTCTGTTTGGATTGTTTCCATAAGACCGTCACCATGAGGATTGATGAAGCCGGTCCAAGTGTTGTTTTTTAAGGTGAAAGGAAGAGTTCAAACACCAAGATAATTTCCTCACTTCGAGCAGAAAGGTTAATTTGGAATGGCTGTGAGGGATACATTGCTTTTATTATTGAGAAGAGGTCACCTAAGAAGTTCGAGGAGATTCCGGTAGTCTGTGAGTTTCCGGATGTGTTTTTAGACAAAGTTCCTGGTCTTCTTCCAGTTAGGGAAGTAGATTTCTCTATAGAGCTTGTGCCCGGTACAGCCCCGATTTCTAGAGCCCCGTATAGAATGGCGTTGCAGAACTACGTGAGCATAAGGTACAATTGTAAGATTTATTGGACAAGGGATTTATTCGTCCAAGTACATCGCCATGGGGAGCTCCAGTTCTATTTATAAAGAAGAAAGATGGCACCCTTAGGATGTGTAATGATTACAGGCAATTGAACCAGGTGACAATCAAGAACAAATATCCACTGCCTAGAATAGATGAGTTGTTTGATTAATTGCAAGGTGCAACATATTTCTCTAAGATTGACTTGAGATCTGGATATCACCAGCTGTGAGTTAGAGATCAAGATACACCTAAAACAGCTTTCAGAACTAGATATGGACATTATGAGTTCTTAGTTTTGCCATTTGGGTTAACCAATGCCCCTGTTGCATTCATGGCTTTGATGAACAGGATCTTTTCTTCTTATCTTGACTGATTTGTCGTGATTTTCATTGACTATGTATTAGTATATTCTAAGACCAGAGATGAGCATGCTGGGCATTTGAGGACTTCACTTCAGTTGTTGAGAGACCATCGATTGTATGCCAAACTGGACAAGTGTGATTTCTGGCTGAGACAAGTTGTTTTCTTAGGACATATTATTTCAAAGGATGGACTTGTAGTAAAGCCAGCCAAGATTGAGGGGATAACTAGTTGGCAAAGCCAAAAGACAGTTGCTGAAGTTAGAAGTTTTGTTGGTCTTGCAGGTTATTACCAGAGATTTGTTATGGACTTCTCCAAGATTGTAGCCCCATTGACTAAATTGACTCAGAAGAATGAACCATTTGTTTAGTGAGATGAATGCGAGTCGAGTTTCCGTTTACTTAAGGAGAAGTTGATCTCAGCCCCAATCTTGTCTTTACCAGAAGGTAGTGGTGGATTCGTTATATATACAGATACTTTTAGGATTGGATTGGGATGTGTGTTGATGCAGAATGGAAAGGTTATAGCATATGTATCTCGGCAACTAAGGGAGCATGAGAAAAACTATGCCACCCATGATTTGGAGTTAGTCGTTGTCGTCTTTACTTTGAAGTTATGGAGACATTACTTGTATGGAGAGAGATTTGAGGTTCATAGTGACCATCGCAGTCTTCGATACTTATTCTCTCAACATGATCTTAATATAAGACAACGTCGGTGGCTAGAGTTTATAAAAGACATGACTTTCCGATCAAGTACCTTCCGGGGAAGGGCAACGTGGTGGCTGACGCTCTGAGTAGGAAATCGATGGTTGAGATGGCAGCATTGTTTGGTGAGTGGTCTTTAGTAGAAGAATTTCGAGATTTGGATGCAGAAGTTGAATTTATGGGTGATAAGGTTATGCTAGTAGCCATGTCAGTCTTTGAACCAACCCTAATTCAACAGATTAAGGAGAGACAGTTTGAAGACCCAGAGTTTGTCAAGATCCAAGAACATAAAACTTTTAGGCTAGATTTCAGATTGGTTGAGGGTGTGCTATATTTCTGGGATAGATTATGTGTTCCAGCAGTTCCAAATCTAAAAAAAGCAATCATGGCTGAAGCACATCATTCTAGATATTCTATGCATCCCGGGAGTTTTAAGATGTATCGAAATTTGAATGGCAAGTTTTGGTGGAACAATATGAAGAGAGACATTTCAAGTTTTGTGGCTAGATGCCTTACCTGCCAGCGTGTGAAGGCTGAACATAAGAAGCCTCCCGGTTTGTTACATCCCCTACATATCTCTGAGTGGAAATGGGAGAACATTTCAATGGATTTTGTCTTAGGGCTACCTCGGACGAGTAGACGTCATGATGCTATTTGGGTGATTGTTGATTGATTGGCGAAATCAACCCATTTTATTCCTTTTAGAAAGGGGATGAAATTTCATGAGATGGCCAAGATATTCGTTGATGAGGTTACGCAATTGCATGGCACCCCCGTATCTATAGTTTCAGACTGAGATAATAGGTTTGTTTCCTCCTTTGGCAATCTTTTTAGGAATCCATGGGCACCCAGCTCAACTTCAGTACAGCGTACCATCCTCAGACCAATGGACAGTCGGAGCGTACGATACAGACTCTGGAGGATATGTTTCGAGCCAGCGTGCTAGACTTTGGAAAGGAATGGGACGAACACCTCTCTTTGTGCGAGTTTGCGTATAATAATAGCTATCACGCGAGCATTGGAATGGCTCCATTCGAAGCTTTGTATGGACGTAGGTGTCGTACACCCATATGTTGGGAAGAAGTTGGAGTAAGGAGTTTTCATGGACCTTCTATTATTGCAGAAATAGCGGAAAAGGTACAAAAGGTTCAAGACAGATTGAAGATCGCAAGGTCTCCTTAGAAGAGCTATGCAGACAACCGTCGGAGACCTTTTGAGTTCCAGGTGGGAGATAAGGTCTTCCTGAAAGTTTCTCCAATGAAAGGCACTATTAGGTTTGGTTAGAAAGCAAGTTTGCTCCACGATTTATCGGTCCATTCGAGATTTAGAATAGAGTTGTTTGATGATAAACTCTACGCATGCCAATCTCATGTACAAGCTTCTGGAATGTTGACTTTAGTAATAACTTGGTAAACAAATCAACCAAGTTGTTGATTGAACGAACATGCTTGACTTCGATTTCATTGTTCTTCTGAAGCTCATGTGTGAAGAAAAACTTTTGTGCAATGTACTTTGTCTTGTCACCTTTAATATATCATTCTTTAATCTATTGAATACATGCCTCATTATCTTCGTAGATAATGCTTGGGGTAACTGTACTGAGAGGCAATTGACAAGAATTACGAATATGCTAAATTAAAGATTTTAGCCACACACATTCCCTGTTGGTTTCATAGAGGGCTAAAATCTTAGCATGGTTAGAGAAGTAGTTACCAAAGTTTGTTTAGTAGAGTGCCAAGAAATGGCAACATTACCACTAAGAAATACATAACCTGTCTGTAATCAACCCTTATGAGGATCAGATAAATATCCTGAATATGCATATCCTACAAACTTGAAATCTTTATAATAAAAGAGTCATAAATCAATTGTACCACGTAAATAGTGTAAGACATGTTTGATACCAGTCCAATACCTTTGCGTTGGTGCAGAACTGTATCTAGCAAGTAGATTCACTAAGAAGGAAATGTTCGATCTAATGCATAGTGCCAAATACATTAAAACACCAATGGCACTCAGGTATGGTACTTCTAGATCTAATACTTTTTCATTTTCTTCAATTAGACAATATGGATCTTTGTTTATATTTAAAGACTGAACAGCCATGGGAGTACTTAGTGAATGTGCTTTATTCATACCAAAATGTTTCAGTACATTCTTGATATAATTAGATTGATCAACTAATATTCCACTAAAACTTCTCTCGATCTGCATGCCGAGATAAAATCTTGTTTTCCCAAGGTCTTTCATCTTAAGCTCTCTTTTCAAATAATCAGCAGCTATTTCGAGCTCTTCTGGAGTCCCGATCAAATTTATGTTATCGACATAAACTGCCACTATTACAAATCCTTTTAAGGATTTCTTTATGAAGATACATGGGCAAATGGGATTATTCTCATATCCTTCCTTAGATAAATATTTACTAAGACAATTGTACCACATTCTTCCATATTGCTTCAATCTATACAATGATCTTCTCAGTTGTATTGAGTACGTACTCTTGGGCTTTACAACAGGCAAAGTAAATCCTTCCGGGATTTTCATATGAATTTCTAAGTCTAGGTCCCCATATAGATAAGCAGTCACAACATCCATGAGTCTCATATCCAAATTATCAAAAACTACTAAACTTATCAGATATCTGAATGTCACTATATCCATAACAGGGGAGTATGTTTCCTCATAATCAATTCCAGGTTTCTGCAGGAAACCTTATGCCACAAATCTTGCTTTGTATCTAGTAATTTCCATTCATTTTCCTTACAAACACTCACATGTAACCTACAAGTTAACACCTTTTGGAGTTTGTACTATAGGTCCGAATACACAACGTCTATTGATGACTCTAACTCTGCTGTAATGGCAGTTTCCTATTTTGGCCAATCTTTCCTTTGTCAGCATTCATTTATAATACGCAGTTCTGTATCTCAATCATCATCCTCATATTCCCTTGATATTTGTGTAGCTACGGCATATGCAAATACGTCATCGATGACAATTTTTTTTATCCCATCTCTCTCTTGAATCATTATAATATAAAGATTTCTTCATTATCCAGTATTAGTGCCTCTTTCGGGGCTTTTATAGTCTTATCAAGGACTTTCATTACTCTAAAGAGTGGATTTTTTCATAACCTCTTTAGAAGCGTTATAAGCCTATTTAAGTGGAACCTCTTTAGGAGTGTTAAGAATATCTTTGGGAGGACAAGATGATAATTATATATTTCTCTTTTTCCGCGAAGCTATATTCTTTGAACCTATAGGTCTATCGCGCTTCTGGTGTATTACATACTCTTTTGTTACCACTTTTTGGCTTTCTCCTACAGGGACGTTAATTCTAGCAGGTGCATTTATAGCTGACACATGTGACTTGGTTATCTTTACTGCATCATTAAATGCATCAAGTAATTTATTTACAATTTCCTGTAAGTGTACAATTCTACGTACTTCATTTTCACATTGTGAAGTACGTGGGTCCAGATGTGACAAAGTGGAAGTATTCCACGTTAGTTCACACCGTTCTTCAGAAACGGGTTATTCTGCAGGAACAATACGTTATTTATCTCCCCCTAACGGCGGGAATTTTGTCTCATCGAATTGACAATTAGCAAAACGAGCAGTAAAAACATCACCTATCATTGGTTCTGAAAATCGAATAATCGAAAGAGAGTTATAGCTTATATAGATTCCCAACCTACACTGTGGTCTGATCTTAGTATGCTAAGGGGGTGGTATAGGGACTAGAACTGCACAACCAAACTTGTGCAAATGGGAGATATTAGGTTGATGTCTAGGAGACATTAGGTTGATGTCCTAATATAAACTATGTAGGAGAGTATTGATGGTAGGCTGTGGGTTGGAGTCTAATAAGCATTGATGCATATAACACAGCATGTCCCCAAACACTAACTAGTAATTTGGACTGTAGCAATAGAGTCCTAAAAATAAGTTGAATGCGCTTAATTAGGGATTCAGCTAAGCTATTATGGGTATGGACATGAGGGACAGGATGTTCGACAACAATGCCGAGAAATGAATAGAAGTCATCGAAGGCTTGTGATGTAAATTCGCCTGCATTATCAAGTCAATAGACTTAATAGGATTATCCGGGAAATGGGCCCTAAATTTAATGATTTGTGTCAATAGGCAGGGAAAGGCTATATTTCTAGTTGAAAGTAAGTAAACATTCGACCAACGAGTAGAAGCATCAATCAGAACCATGAAATCCCTAAAAGGTCTACTAGGTGGATTGATCGGTTTGCAGATGTTGCCTTGCATCCTTTGCAAAAAGGATGGAGATTCTAATGCAATCTTAACAAAGGAAGGTCGAGTGATTAGCTTTCCCTGTGAACATGGGATACATAGATACCCATTAGGTATGGTCAATCTATGATTTCCTAAAGAGTGCCCGACAAAGTTATCAATAATTTTCTTTAACATGGTAACTTTGGGGTGCCCTAACCAATCATGCCAAAGCAATAAAGTTTGAGGGTTGCTGAGTTTCAAGATTTGTTTAAGCTTCAGGTTTAATTGTATCGTCTTGCTCAAAATCGAATGTGATTCGACGATGGATATTGTCGTATAATATAACCCAAAAGAAAGTGCACTTAATGTTTCTAATATTTGCTTCTGGCCTCCAATACTAGTAACAAAAAGTAACATTTTCTTGTTACCTTGATTGGTAATCTTGTTATGGTATCCTTTTATTCTAATGTTTTTGAAACTGAGCAAGTTTCTTCGAGAACTGCTGGAGAATAATGCATCTTTAATGAATAAATGAGTACCATTAGGCAATGTTATGTGGGCTCTTCCAGAGCCTTCAATTATTTGCATAGGTCCAGCTATGGTGGATACCTTTCGGGGATTGAATACCAATTCTGAGAAAAACTTCTGGTTTTTCAGAATGGTATGTGTTGTAACACTATCTACAAGACAGTGAGTATATCCATTTTTGTGGTCCATACCTTTAAACAAAAAATAATAGTAAAAATTGTAACCAAGCAATCATATAATATAAATTAAAAAAAATTATAAAAATTTCATCACAAGTTATAAGTAGTCATCCATCACAAAAATATCAATAAAAATATCTATAAAAAGGTTTTTTTAATTAATAAATTAAAAATAATAAATCATCCAGCATAAAATATCCATGAAAAAGTAAGTATTTGAAAAAAAAACAGCATTCTAAATAAAGATTCTAAAAAGATTTATTTGGTCTTCTAAACCATTCCAAGAGGGGTTTCGATTTTAGCACTAAATGTTACATTGCTCAGAGTTGGCTATTTTCGTTTTCAAAAAAACCTCTAGTCTCCAAATTTGTAATATTCAACTAATAGTCATTATTTTGTAGGACTGTATCCCAATCCCAATCTTCTAGATCATTTAACTCTGCAGAATGAATGAGGCCTTGTATGCTTTATATCGTTCCACCACTTCTTTTGGTGCACAACAAATGCGTGACTAATGCCCATTCTGTCCACATCTGTAGCAAAGGTCATTGGAACGGTGGGTAAATTTATTTGGTGGATTCTAATATTGATCTTGATTTTGTTATATCTGAGGATTAGACCACTTCTGATGGTTTTTGAATTTTGGGGGAGGACCTCGAAATCCTCCTCGTTAGGAGGAGTTTCTTTTACCACCTCTTTTGGAGGGATTGTTTCTCCCACGCCCCCTTCTTCTGCCTCTGCTGGAATTAAAATTGGCATTTGCTTTAGGCATTGCCATGGATCAGTTAGTCTAAAGTTATGATTCTTTAGCAAGACTTTGCTATTCTGCTCAGCAACAAGGAGACAATAATTAGTTCTGAGTATTTAGAGAAATGTTGTTCACGGTAGTGCTGCTGCAGGATTATATTTGATGCATGAAAAGTGGACAGCGCTTTCTTTAACATCTATTCTTCTGTAATCTTTTCTCCACATAATCTTAATCTGGAAACAATGTTAAAAAAAGCAGAGTTGTACTCAGATATTGATTTGTAGTCCTGAAATCGAAGGTTTAACCATTCGTTCTGAGCTGCTGGTAATATGACTATCTTCTAGTGATCATATCGACCCTTCAGGGATCTCCAAAGACCTGCTAGGTCCTCCTCAATGGGGTATTCATTCTTGAGGTTATCATGTATATGATGACGTAAGAATATTGCCAATGCTCTATTTTCCAGGGACTCTTTATTACCCTCTTCTATCGTCTCTCCAAGTTTTTTGGATTGCAAGTGTAATTTTGCATCCAAGTACCAGGATAAGTAGTTGTCTCTTGTAATGTTAAGGGCTTTAAATTCAAGTTTCACTAAATTTGACATTATGCAAAAACTGGAAAAAAAAAAATATACATGATCATTGATATGCAAGGGAAGATAAAAGATAAAGAATAAAAATTTTAAAGTATTCAGAATAAATCAAAGGGTGAGTTATGTCAGATCAAGTTGGCCAATTTAAAATTAACAACATCAGGTTATCAACCTTAATAATCCAAAACAACAGGTTTTGGCAAGGCTTCTGGTTTAATTTGGAACTGCAGATTCATGAATTAGAACTTCAGGTTCTTTAATTTTTAAACTTCAAGTTCTATCAAGGCTTCAAGCTTGATATTATGGCTTATTAGTTTTATTTCTGGATCTAAATATCAAACTTCAGGTTTGATTAGGCATATGAATCTTCGAGTTTATATTGTGAATTTGAGAACTTTTGGTTTCATATTTGAATAATCCACGGATCTTCTGGTCTGGATTTAGAAGGAACTTTTGGTTCATAAGGAACTGCAGGTCTGTATTAATATAGAACTTCCGGTTCTTATTTATGATCCATTTTTGATCTCCCTGTGTTAAAATAAATAAATAAATATATATATAAATAATCATTCATCTCCAAATAAGAGTAATAAGAATAAGAGCATATGTGTATATAGTTATTAAACTAATAAAAAAATTACAAATAATGAAATTATTTTACCGTTAGATCTTCCTCCTTTCACTTTTAACATGTAGATTTGCTCCTACGCTTTCCGTAAGTTCAAACGGATCGGTGATCGGACTCTGGATGCGCAAGATGTCATATAAAAGAGATTTGTGCCTTTGATTTGGTCAAATAAACTTTGACAGAATGTACTGCTTTTGTCTCACGCAGGATGGGGCAAAAAGGTAAGTAGACAACAGTTACTATCTCTTCTCTTGTATGTGAAACAAAGAAAAGGAGTTTCTTATGAAAGTTTCTTTTTGCATGTAGATCAAGTAGGGAAAAATAAAAGAGAAGAAGGAATGGTGGGTGGCCTTATTGCACGTGAACCAAACAGAGAGGAGAGAAACAGTGGCCTAGGCGTGGAAAAAAAGAAAAGAGAGCATGGGGCTATCCTTTACCACACGAATATTGATGCAGCATGCTGATAACGTGTTTAAGGAGAAAAAAAGAAATAAGTAGAGGAAGAAAGAGAAAGATACTCTTATTGAATGAGAAAGGTGTGTTTTACAAAGGAGGAGGAAGATCTTATTTATAAAATAGGATTGCTTCCTCCCTAAGTAACTTAATAAGGAAGGACTCTAACACTAATTGCTTTCCATATCTAATGTAGGGCCCAAGGTGGGCATCTACTTATGATAATCTCTTATAATGGTCTATGCTTTCATAATAGATTTATTTGGCTATTGTAGCGTGGACAGAGGAGACTTTACTTTTCACTTAGCGCATTGTATTTTTAATATATTCCAAACTCATGCAAGAAAAATGGTGGATAGTTACATGAAGGTTCTTGTAAGGTATCATATACCAACTCAAAAGTTCAAATTGATCGGTGGAAGGTCCAAACAGATATATAAAGCCTTGTCAAACCCAATACTTAGGCAATGTGGGACATGAAACTTTTTCCTCCTATCTGAATCTATAGAAAATTTATAGAACTCTAAAATGAGGAACACTTCCATTCCATAGAACTCAAGGGCTTCTAGAATCTATTATGAGGATTTAGGTGTTTGGCTGACATTATAGTGTTCCTTGTAGCTCTTTTTATATCCTTGAAACTATCCAAATTCCTAGGAATGAGTTAATCCCACCTTTTTGTGAGATTGAGTAAATTCCCTGATTGAGGTTAAATTCCCTGATTGAGGTTATCACTTTGATTCTCGGATCTACAGTTTGGAGCCCCATCAGTTACAACACACAAAGCCTATTTTGGAAGTCTCTTCGGTTTCATGATAGCCTTGATTCTCCCTAAGCTTCATGGAGCTAAGCAGGTTCAAGAATCCAAACAGGATGCAAATGTTTACAAATGCTCCAATTTCTCAAGAACGATGGATATATATAGTTTTACTCTATTTTTCTTTTCTCCTTTTTTTTTTTTGTTTCTTTTGTGGACTTAAAGGAAGATGGCTTTGTTATTGCCCGACATATAGTGGAATCAGACATTTGCACAAGCCCTTTATATCACATTTACCTTTTTTTGGTAATCAAGTCTGTCCAATTATTGTTGTACCAACAGGTATGTCCGAAGTGTCTGCATTAGTGGTGAAAGAGAGGCGGCTGTTACAGCAATAGGACAGCAGCAAAATGGTAGTGAAGGTGAAAGGCTATGAAGTACGACTGATTGTCAAATGAGGTAGTAATTAGCCACTGCAGGGTTACCTTTAGCCTTCTACTGAAGTGTGGGAGGTTTGGACTTTGGAGGTATTTCTAATTGAATTTGTAACACTCCATTCCACTTCGTTTATAAATGAAATATGAGTTTGGTATATAATAAATCATGTAGATTATTACTAGTAACTCGGGCTTAAGCATTTTGTGCCACGTGATAGGCTCACCAAGTTACTAGGTTTAGTAGGCTATTTGGGTCGTGACAAATAGTATCAGAGACTACTACCAAGGGACACAGGTGCGGAATGCTTTGGTCCTACATCACTTGGTGAAGTTAGATGGATCCACACGGGGACGTTCCCACATTGCTTATAAATAAAATATAAGCCTGGTATATAATAAACTACGTAGATTATTACTAATAACTTGGGCTTAAGAATTTTGGACCATGTGACAAGTTCACCAAGTTACTGGGCCAGTGGGCTACTCACGTCGTGATAGTATATCGTGCCTTGTTAATGTGTTAGACCCCAATTTTTACTATTTATTTCAAATCTTTTGGGGCTCATTTATGTAGTGATCATCATGCACCACCCTAAAGTACCTTTAATCATGTAAGTGCAAACTGCAAAAGACTGACACTTTTTCGGATTTTGTGCTTTAATGTTGAACAACTTCTTGTTAGAGACTGAGAACTATCTATCCATGTAAGGTCCCGACCCGACTTAATTATAATTTATACTAATTAAGCTTTATTTTCCTATTAATATGTATATTTTAGTCTTAATTCACCTTGCTTTTAATTATTAGTGGGTCTCAGTTGGATAGGTAGTTGAGTTTGAACTTTACTTAGGTAGTCAAAGACCTTTTTGTAATTAATCTTGCACCATATGGACATCTCATCAGTTGCATCATGTGCATTTCATCTTGTGGGCCAACTTTCATGTTGGGCTCAATTGGATTCGGATTCATCGTGGCCCAATTGAGGCCATGTGACCTAAACCGTAAATCTTTCAAAAAAAACTAGGACTTGCATGCAAAAACCATAGGAAATTTAGTTATAAAGAGAACCCAACGTCTGTTCCTCTCTCTATTTTCTTCTGTGCTCATCGAAGCCACTTTTCTCTTCACTTCTCTTCATCTCCACTTCATGTTAGAACTAGAAACAAGGATTTGGAGCTTGCATACAATGGCAATAACATCCATCTAACCTCTTCTTCTCCCTTTGGGCATCCCTTTCTTAGAATCACAACCTTCTCCAATACTACAGCAGTATAAGGTGAGGGATTGCTTCCATTTCATTCATTTTGGGTGTATTAGGGGCATGAGGACTCCACTATGTGACATGCATGTGAATCTAAACGCCATCCTTATTTGCATGTTCTACTTGTAGAGAACCCATTCTCATTTTGGAGGTTTTCTTTAGCTACACAATAAGAAAGAGTTAGAGAAGGGTAACACTGTTAAGAGGTAAGTATTGGAGTATATATGGTACGGCATGTATGCTTAAATTGATTGATTCTTAGATTGATCATTCAAAGTTCAACTTACAGCTCATTTCCTCTTAAATAAGCACACATAGATATGGAATTAGGTGATAATGAGTATAACCGGGCAATAGTAATGATATTGAACAATTTAAGACCTATTATGGAGTTTGGAAGCATATAGAACCCTTTGGAACCCAAATGGTAGAGTTCTGCACTTGAACTCGAGCTGCAGAATTAGTTTCAGAAATTCTGAAGTTTACGGTGAAGCCCACGACTAAGCCATAAGTCTCTACGGCTCAGAATCCAGAAAGCCAAATTGAACTACGGTTAACACTCGGCTAAGCCGTGGAGTGAACTATGGCTAAGCCGTAACCACCTCGTGACTAAGCCATAGGCTATTCTACGGTGAACCTTCTAGAGAGCCCAAAACCCAGAATTTATCTACGGCTCATGCACGGCTACGCCGTGAAATCTGCTACGGCCACGCCGTACCCAAGCTGTAACCCTAGTCGTAGGCTTAGCATGGCTAAGCCGTAGGTCAATATACAGCCAAGCCGCAAATGCGCATCAAATTAAGAAGAAAAACTGAGCTACTCGGCTAAGCCGTAACATTTATACAGGTAAGCCGTAAAAGCACTGTGAACTTAGGATACTAGGGTTTTCCAATGACCTCGTAGGGCTCTAGATATGGCACCTATTTCCTAACCAAATTAGTCCAATGGTGATCAACTGAAAGGTGGATAAGTGCAGAGCTGTCACTCATCCCCTTCGATTTTCCGGATGAATTTCCGATGTCACGTCATGGGTGTTGGCATAAGAAGATGTGTCCTTTGCACACACAATGTAATGCCAAGATTGGTAACACAATGACACCGGATGTTTTATGAATACACCATGTTGAATGCCCTCGGGATCATGGATTATCTAGCATAGGGTTGGCTAGTAATTATCCTCGATGGCTACTCAATCTAAATGCATCCATATTCTTAAGAAACCATGCCCTCAACATATGTCACTCAATTAAGTATGCATGAATTGATTATCAGATATGAATGAATGAATGAATGTAATCTCAAGACCGAACTCCTAGTATGTATGATATAACAAGTATAACCAAGATGTATAAAAGATATGAATTTGAGTCGATCTTGATACGTTAAGTCGGCACCACTTAACTACGCCCTTATTAGGTTCGACGGGACCAGTTTGGGTACGATATGATATGTCGCTGCTGCAGTAGTCCTTGGAGGAGTTGTCGGCGCTTTGTAATAAGCTAGGCTGATTCCCTAGAATATGTACGCTCCCTCTAGATGATATGCTCTCTCTTGGGAGAATATGGCCACGTGGTTACCAATAAGTTTGTATGATAATCTGTTTATGATTCGTTACACATGTTTACTCATGCACGACATGCCTATTATACGATTTTTGCCTTCTTCTAATCAATATATATTCTTAATTTATTTGATACGGCATGATGGTTTTATGTACCTCTATATACTTGCTTAACCAACGTGTTAACGGTGCTATCCTTGGTGTTACAGGTACTAAACCTTGGGGACTAGATAAGGGTAATGCAGATGGCGTCTTCTGTTAATCATCATACGAAGGGCGACAACGGTTACTTGTTGAGTGTTCAAGACTGGATAGGCCTGTTTACACTTTAGGATTTTGTTTATGCTTAAATAATTGTTATCATGTAAATGAGAATGATTAAGTACAGACTTATTTATGAATTTTATGATAATTCATTTGTTATTGCTTATGATCATTACAGATGTATTACACAGGCTTCCGCTTACTATTAAATGTAATTTACGTGTTGGAGAAACTTCTCTACACATTCCTGTGCAATCTCCCTTGTAGTGATTTGTGTGTGTATGTTTACATCACAGATTACTACGGGATTAGGTATGTACACCCCGTGGGGCTATTCTAACCCCAATTCTCGGGATCGGGGCGTGACAATCCACATAGTCCACAAAGCTTCTAGAGTAAGAATACCATGTTGATTAATAGTGTATTGGAGTGCATAGGTACTGTGTCTCTTCAGATTAAGACGGAATTCAGTTGGAGATGTAAATGTAAATTCATGGCTCTGATCATATGCTTTGCAACATTCTCTTTCATTGGAGAAAGCTTCTCATTTTTCCTAAAAAATATATTCTCTTATCATCTTCTTCTTCTGCTGAATAGGTGAGGACCCATAAATCCAGTATCGAACATGTGTTCGGTTGGTTCATGGATTCAGGAGGCACTTCCTAGCTTGTTATCTTGGGTTAATTCTGTAGAATAAAATTTATGGGAGAAATGATTCTATGTAATATTCAATGTGGTACAGAGGCCTAACATTTGGTTTATCATGTGTGGGACTCAACTTTACAAAGAAATTTTCTCCCACAAGTATACCACAGTCTATAGGTGCAATTCAACTCTATGGGGCCCACTATGGCCCACCTTTGATAAGTGAACCCCTCTCAGAATTTCCCCGCAAAAGGACAAAAGATTAACATGACTTGCAATCATAATTGTCCACAACATACCACATGTAAATTATTGTATCTCTCAAATTGGGCCAGATCCAAGTACAAGTCCAAGGGTATGAGAATTGGGGCTAATTTAAAATTTCTCAACAATTATACATTAAGCTCCAACTCCAGGTAGATCGAAGTCCTACGTGTGGTTATGTATGATAATCAGTCACCATAAACACACGTGAATTCATCGAAACATTCGCTACACAGCTCGTACAATTAAAGTCATTATAAATACCAATATCAATAAAAGAAGAAATGGCCAAATCACCATAAGTTTCATAGTTAATATCTTAATGCAAAAGTCATAAGATTTAAATACATCAAATCTCTCAAGACCAGAGAACTACGGCCTCTCTTATTTAAAATTCTAAACGCTTAAGCCTACAAAATAGTTCATGATATCTTAGACTATGTCATCTGCACTCCACTTAACAGCTCCACCATTTAGGGTAATCTTTGGCATCTCCTAACCCTTCAATTGTGGCTTTAGAACCAAGACACCAAATGAAGTAAGGTCAGATTGATATAATCTAGCAAATAGACAGCTATAGGTGATGAAACATAAGTGTAATAATATATTGATCATGGTAATGATTATCAGTTGACAGAATATAATATTAAAGCATAAACATATATATAAATAATCTAAAACAGAATACACGGACGAACCCACTAAATAAATGCGTATGAGGGAATTCGCTTAGCATAGATGCATATTGCATCACACAATATATGCTGGCCCAATGGTGTACGTCCACCTCCAATTGCAATTAGTAACAAATGCGTGCCAAAGCCTATCCACAGGCAGACGTCTCAAACCATGGTAGGATAATAACAAATTAAATTACATTATTACAAAGATTGTTTTAATTAAAAGATATAATAACAGTCTGAAGATACATTATGCAATGTGTTTTGTGATAATAATTAAACCATCTTACCCTTAGTCCAATACTAAACTAATGATAGTTGATGTCATTAGGAATATGGGCTGGTTCTAACCATCCTATGGTCTAGGCTAACTAGTACACATACCCATTGAGCTATGCTATCTAACACAATGTCAATTTAGGTTCACGATGCAAAACTACGCTCATTTGGTGCCTTGCATGTGAAGCAACCCGGGCTTCGTATCACTATTCTGATTCAAAGTAAGTCTATGGTATGCATCTGATCAACTAGGGAAAACTAAGGTCACATACTCTTTTTACATCCATTCCCTTTTCCTAAATAGTTAATCATAATCCAAGGTTTGATCCTAAAGTTATGGGTTTCATACTCCAAAAGTCAAACTTCTGGAATGAAGACCACCATTAGCCCTATGTGGGTCATAGTCATCCATGGGGTTGAATCATATTAGTGTAAGTTATCCCTATAACTATATGCAATAGGGTTATCTGCTCGAGCGCAAAAGGTACCTGACTTGAGTGGGTTTGGCAGGAGATGAAGCTATATGTTTTATTCTACATTAAGTAGGGCCTCTACTGGAGTGCAAGGCAACCCTCGCTCGATTGGACATGACAGATGTACTATTTTTTATAGAAAAACTAAGACTCCTAGAGTCTCTGCTCGAGCGTTCTTGATAGAGTTCGATATTTTTATCATTTAACTGGATGTAGCAGAACAACTGCGTAAGCAAACGCCCCGCGCGGTTCAAGTGCGCTTGTTAGATTACAATTTTGTTTATGCCGGACGAGGGGTTGTTCTTCCCCAACTTTGACATGGTTTACAACTCTTACCTCAAGGCATATTCAGAAACCTATTCTAAGCATCCCTTTACCAATTAGGTACTTGAACCCCTAAAATCCCAAATTCCAACTAATAATCATTTACCTCATTATCAAAGAATTCAAATATTTAGAGATTCTTATATAATAGAGATTATTATGATCACAAATTCACACACAAATGTATCATCATTTAGATTTGTCTACTTGCCTTTAAAGCTTTCCAGCAATTAGCCTTATGTAGAGATCTAGGGCTTTCTCTCCCAAATCACAAATCCAAACCCTAGATGCCACCAACTGAGATCTCCTCCTACAATGAAAAGAATACAACCTCAATCTCTACATGAATGCATGATCTACAAAAAAACAGAGAAAATACATGTAACTCATGAAGGCAAAAGGGCTTACCCAAGATTGGAGAGAGAGAGATGGTGGGGATTTGAGGAAGATGATGGTGATGAAGCCTCTTGGACCTTGGGTGATCTAATCTCTCTTGGATCGGTGCTTGACATTGTGATGAAGAGAGAGAAGAACGAGAGAGGGAGGGTTTGTAGAGATGCGAAAGAGGAAAAGAGTGAAATGATTGAAATAGACACATGGGTTGAAGGGGTTATCGTTGGAGTCTACCATAAGTACAAAAAAAGGCTTTTTGCTAATTAAGTAAGATTTAGGTAATTTCAAGGAAAAGCTTGTGGCCCTAGACTTAATGGTTCAATGTGCTAAGGCCTAGGGTTCATGATGGGTTTGGGTCACCCATTACCAATGGGTCCCACAATGACATGTCATGCATGATAAGACCCTAATTCCTAAAATATTCTATTTTAAACACATCTAAACTAGACTAGCCCAACCGGACCTAATTAACCAACCCAATCCACGAAATTAGGGCCCGGGGCCTTACAATATCACATCATGGCATTGTATCGCATCATACCACTCGCAATCGTAAATTATTTTATCTTTTTATTGTTGCATCGCATATTCTCTCAAGAGGTATTTCCTCAAAGAATGAGGTGTGGTTCGATGTCTTCCAAGTTCCTTAGACGAGGTGGTTGAGGCATGGTGGGTACTACTTTGGTTGAGTGTGGGTTGGCTCTTTGGATGATCATTTCTTTATTTATTCGTTAGTCCATTTGGAAAGAGAGGAATGAAAGAAGTTTTAATTGAAAGGCATTGTCTTTGCTTGTTTCTACGGTCATTAAGGACTGCAAAATGGGTTATTGTTACAAAGGAGTTTACAAATCTTAAGATAGATGGTTAAGTGGGAAGATGTGGTCAAGCCTAAGTTCGCTTGGGGCTTAGGGTTGTGCAACTTGGAATTTAAAAATTGGCTTTTTTTGATTAAGTGGTTGCTACAACTCGAGCCCAGAAATCGGGAGTTAGTAAAAACCTAACTAGTGATACATGTACTCCGTGTACGTACACCTAGACCTTGTCCAAGTGTACGCACACAAGGGTTATTCATATGTGCAAATATGTTGTACACGGAAACAGTAGGCATCAATGCAAGAAAAGAGAATGTGCAACTAGATACAACCCATATCAAAAGTTACATTAATTGGCGAATGTACAAATCAAAATAAGGAACAATATATTCGAGACAAAATACAAGGTATACAAGAGAACCCAAATGCTAACTCAAGCCCCACACACACAAGACAATATCACTACTGCAATGCAAGGCCGCTCTCCACTGGAGGGATCACATCCACTCCTCTAGCCCTGACTGGGCCTCTCGCATCTCTCCTGGAGTCTGGCAGACCGATGAGAGGTCAGTAGAGGGATCTGGGCCTGCAACATCAAAAATAACTCATGAATACAACGATTCAGCAAAGCATAAAAATAATAAGTTAACACACGTTGTGTCTAGCAGAATAGTTAACAGATAAAAATGCATAAAGGTCATGTTCGCATACTAGGCAAGTCGTGCATATGAATAAGCATGCTATCATAATTATAAACAGATAAACTGGCTAGGTGGCTACTATATTTGTCATATTCTCCCTATCGAGAGCAAGCGGGACGAGAACACCATCGACCGAGCTCGGGCACGAATGGGTCTCTAGTTTCCGGGGTCCGGAATCCCATGACAAGAGCACACTGCAAAGGCAAGTTATGCCAAAGTTAACCCCGTCGAGTATCCTGAGGCTGAGGCGAGTAGAGCCAGACCAAATCAGTCATGTCAATGATGCACATCAATTCGATGTAATATTTAGGCAGTACAGTCCAGAGCATGTATCATGTCAAATCACAAGCAAGCAACACAGTGCTTGCATCATACGAGGATCCAATATCAAACTTAATTCTTGCAATGTATACAACAAACAATTACACGTTAAGCAGATAATTGCAAGTTGAAACAAGAATAAGAGCATGGAAAGCAATGATCGAAAGCAATATGAAAGCAAGGCAAGTTATTCCTGTCACTCACGATTGTTTACTAGCCAACCCTAAGCTAGTTGTCCGTGCATAATGATGTAATTTTAAGTTGTTCGATACACAGTTGCTCATTTCGTAGGTGTTGCACTATATCAATAAACGTATATCGAAATCCCTTAAACCAACACCCATGGGAAGGTACTTAACAATTAGACAACACACATGAATGTGTCACAGCCCTCAAGACCATTCATGCTTTTTAAGGTACTCCGTTAGGCAAGTTATGGGGTTGAGAAATCCATGTGAACGCCCTATAAGGTCACATCATTAACCCTATTATTTCTCCAATTCATTAAAGAGCAGAGAAACCAAAAGGTGGCATAAAAAGGTCCTTTGGGTATTAAGGAAGCAAGAAAAAAAGAATGAGCAAGAATAGGATTCAGTCAGAAACTGAATCTCCCGGAGCAAAAGTACTTCAGGGCCGACCGGTCGGCTCGATGCCCAATCGGTCGAATTTTGGTTCTAGGAGTGCCCGATCGGTCGGACTTTAAACCCGATCGGTTGGGTAATAAAACTCTATACATAACAAAACGACTAGACTGAAGTCTTTACACGCACGAAGACAACATGTAACAAGTTTATACAATTCAAAACGGGCTGTCCATAGTCACACTTGAGAGAAAGAGTAGAAGAAACAATCACAATCAACGTGTACCAACATGTGTTCATCCATACTGTGCTTATACTTACCTTAATGAAGCTTTTTCTTTAACTTAGTTGTTCTTTGGCCTAATCAATCTCGGATATGTAATCCTAACACCATGCATGCCAAGAGTAAGCAAAAGAAAAGGTGTGCATGCCGTGCAAAACACTCCAACTCCATAGAATAACATGACTTCAAAGCCTACCGTAGAACACTCATTAAGCGAAGAAGAAGAGAAGTAGAAGAAGAAACAAATGAGGAAACGTGAAAACACATCAAGATGAGCAAGAACCCTCTCTTACCTACGAGTGCTCCAAGAAGCAAGAAGAAGAAACGAATAAAGAAGAGAAGACGTATCAACTGCGTGCACAGACTTTTCCCCTTTTCTTTCCCTTCATCGCGAAGAAGAAAAAGGAAATGAAGAACAGATGAAGAGCAAGGAAAAGGGAGAGAAAATTGGCATTAGGAGGGAGAGAGAGAGAGAGAGATGACAGCCAGAGAGTGTCAGTGCCTGAACGTCCTTATATAAGATAAGGATTGCAAGATTTATATAAAAGTCCAATAGTTCAAGATAATTATAGTTTAAGTCAATTAACGTTCCAATAGAAACAAACGACGTCGTTTACACACGAGTCAATTACGGAAGTTGATGAGCTCAACGAAAGACACGTGTTGACACCAAGATGATGCATGAATGACGAAATCAACTCGTACAAAATCAAAAATTACAAAAAAGGGCTCATGTCTAGCTATTCCAGGTCAAACTCAACCCAACTACCTATCCATTGACCCAAAACGAATCTCAAAAGGACAAAACAGCAAGCATAAACCTAATTCACTATAATTGGACTCAAAACCACATTCATTAGGCGCTAAACCGGATTGGCTGGAGTGTTACAGTGGTATTGGAGATTTAGAGAATAAAGGGAGTTTTTATGGAGGAGACTTATTAGGGATAAATATGAAGGAAGTATTAGGGGGGAGTCTAATAAAGTTCCTAGACATTGCATGTCAGGTTTGTGGGTAATATTTATATATATAATATTAGGGGGTTGGGACCCTAATAGAGTTCCTAGACATTGTGTGTCAGCTTTGTGGGCAACATATATATATATATATATATTTGAAGAACGGAATAAAGAAACAGAATTCATATAGTTGACCCCAATATGATTGGGATAAAGCTTTGATGATGATGATGATGATGATATATATATATATATATGAAAGGTAAAATAGTCTTTATTAAAGAACACATAAAGTACGAAGGATGGGAATCATGCTTGAGGTTTGGAGAACCATCTTTTGTAGGGGTAAGTTGTTTAAGAGGGGAATTGGTTTCAAAGTGGGAGAGCAAAGTCATGTCCATTTTTGAGTTGATGACTGGTTGGGGTTGGGTCCATTGTCTTTGTCTTATACTAGATTGTTTAGACTAGTGGTCAACTAGTGGGCTTTGGTTAAAGACTGCTATGTGGGTGATGTATTGTTTAGGACGGCATTGCGTCAATCTGAAGAGTCTGAGTTTGGCTCTTTGAAGAGTATTCTTTCTAATGTTTTTTCTTGTAAGGATATAATAGATTCTCCCATTTGGAAGCTTTGCCCCTTTGGTGCTTTTTCATGTAAATCCTTGTACAAGGAATTCAAGGGTTTGCCAAGTATCAAAGCTTCAGCATCATTGACTTAGTCAGGCTTGGCTCCTCTCAGGGTGGAGGCTTTTGTGTGACTTGCTTTAGAAGGAAAAGTTTATATGGTTGACAACCTTAAAAGAAGAGGATTGACTTTAGTGGCTATTTTAGACATATGTGTGCTGTGCGGGAGAGACAATGAGACAGTAGACCATTTATTCGTACATTGCGAGTTTTCTTAATATTTATGATGTAGGCTTCTTATGTGATGTAGTATTCTTTAAAGCTTCCCAAGGCCATTGGTAGGAATTTTTTAAGCTTGGAGGTTTTCTTTTTTTTTTTTTTTTGGTAGCAAATTGATCCTATGGCGGCTTATTCCTTTTGCTGCTGTGTGGTTGGTGCAGAAAGAAAGGAACAATAGAGTTTTCAAGGGTCTTTGTTGTCCATGGAAGATTTGTCACAATTGGTGGTGGTTCGTATTACTAAATGGGCCCCCTTCAAGAAAGAATTTTACAAATTAAGAATAGATGGTGTCTTGCATAACTGGGAGGCTTATCTTATGGAATGAAGAGAGTGAAAAAGGTGCTGCAGTGGGTTCCTCCCACTGTAGGAGTGTCGAAATTCAATGTGGATAAGGCAGCTGAAGGAAAGCCCGCATCGATGGGTACTGGTGGGGTGCTTCGTGATAGTGGACGTTTTGTGCTGGCAATGTTTTTCAAGAATGTTGGGACTATGGTGGCTAATGAGGCTGAGGTGTAGACTATCCTAGACGCTGTTCGAATTTTTGCCTCTTTCTCCTTTCATTCAAGGTTAGAAGTGGAAAGTGATTCTCTCAATGCTAATTTGTGGGTGTCTTCTTTGGTTGTCATCCCTTGGAGATTTCAATTTTACTTTAATAAAATTAAAACTCTATTGTTTTTTATTCAAGTAAAATCTCAATTTGTTGGTAGGTTGGCAAATAGTTTTACAAATTTGTTAGCTAAGCTAGGGGTGAATCGGTCTTCTAATTTGATAGCTTTCACTATGTGACGTTCCTTTTTAGTGGTATAACTCTTGTATATCATTAAGCCCTTTTTGGTTTTTTGATGGGCTTTTTGTATTTGGCTTTCTTCTTTTAATATAATTTATTATTACTGCTAAAAACAAATCTTAATAAATAATATTTCGCATAACTTAACAGCCCATTTGATGTTAAGACCTTTAAAAAGAGAAGAAGAAAGTTACTTGACGGGATTTGAATTCTAATATTGATGAAGCAGGCTAGCAGCCTTAAAAATCATAAAGGTGCATTATATGTTTTCAAGACACTTGGCATTAAGGATTCTAATGATATAAAAGTTTTGGTCATCTTAGAAGCTTTGTCTTTCATTCTAACACAGCTTAATGGTGGAAAGTGACTCTCCCCATGTTATATCTTGATCGAAGTTAAATGTTAGAAGACGCAGTTTTACTTTACCTAGATCAAGCAGTTCAGCACAGTAAATTTTTTAGCAGCTTGCCACCAGGTTTCCCTTTTGTTTAAAATACACATACAACAACTGTACATAATAATTATAGGAGGCACAAATGGCAACACTAATATCTTCCTTTTTGTGTAAATAGGGGCAGACCCACATTGTAGCATGTGGATGCAGCCGCACCCGGTATATTTGGAAAACGTCCATAATGGGCTATTGAAAGTATGGCCTACACCCCACCTTTAAAATTGATCCCGCATCACTTTCAATACCAGAGACCCCTTCAACAACTAACGTTTGGGGAAGAAGTCATTACCAAAAAAACAAAAAAAACGTTTGGGGAAAAAGAAAGAGTACCTTTAAATCCTTTGGGTTCTTTTCTTTCTCTTGACCTTAGGTCAAAAGCTTTCCTCTTACCATAAGACAAATGAAAAGTCGAAAGTCAAAGCACATGAAAAGAAAAGCTATGTTAGATTTGTTCTCCTCTAGGATGAGGTGAATGAGAAAGAAAGAAATGACAGAATGAGCAAGAAGGGGTGTCTTTTTCTTTTCTTTTTTGTTTTTTTGTTTTTGTTGTTTTACCACTACACAATAGCACAGCTTGCAAGCCAAGTTGCCTTAGGCCTTCTCCGAAGGGGAAAGCACATCAGGCAGCAAAGGACATGTGATCACCCACGTAAGCAAAATGTGTCTCTAACTGAAGAAGTAAAGCCATGTAGCACAAACAGTCACAAACGGCCATTAAAATAATCTCATAAAAGAAATGATGGAAGGAAGAAATAATAAAATAATAAACTTTGCTACTTCTGTTGGAGTGCCGCATTTTAAAATTAGCAAAGTGAGATAGCAAATTTATATATGGGGTAGCCAAGTACAAATTTGCTTCCTCAAATTTAAAGGGTAGGTTGGAGATGGTATTATATGGAGAGTTAACACAAAGAATATAATAAAAGAATGCATAAAGTCCGCCCAACCCAAATATAAATCCTAGTTCCCCAATGTGTGTAGAAATCTCATGTGGCGGTACAATGATTAACAAAACCTATTCATGTAGTATAATAATTTCAACAGGAATCGTACTTCTATGGACAATTATAATTGTGAGTCTCGTGAACCTTTTTCCTTCTGAAGCAAAGTCTTGAGCGCGTGCATTACTATTGCAAGTCGTGTGCTCTTCTTTGTACTTCGATGGAGAATCTTTTAACATCACGAGCTATCTACCCATGTGTGTCGTCGGCAATATTTGTCAACGATTCATGTTAACTCTCCCATCTTCTTCCAAAAGAGCGGAGTATTTATTGTCGTTGTGATTGACAAAATCCTTTTGCTCATTTTTTACAATGACAACACTTTAATTTTTCCTAGGAGCTCCTTTAGAAATTTGTTGGTTGGGATGTTTTTCTCTAAGCTGTCTTTTTCAATCTCCACCATTCTTTCATATGATTTAAGTATATAATACCATACAAGGTTTACTAGCTAAATGATGGTGTTGGTTTGAGGAGAAAAGGGATGCTTTGAGGAGGAAAATCATTGCTTTAAAGTATGATGAGGATAGTATGGGTTCATTGCCAAAACCTAGGCCTAGGTACCATAGATCGGGTCATAGATTGGGTTTGTGGGGTGTAATTGTTTCAATAGAAGATGCTTCTAGTGAGAGTGCGAAAATTTTGTTCAATGAAGTTGGTTTTGTGGTGGGGGATGAAAGGGAAGTCAGTTTCTAGTTGGATGATCGGGTGAGAATGTGTTCTTTGGTTTTTAGAGTAGTATCCAATAAGGAGGTTTATGTTAGTAATGGTGTCAAGGAGGGCGAGGGCAATTTTGTGTGGACTATATCCTTTAGGAAAACTCTTCTCCCCTCTGAGGAGGTTATGTTTGGAAAGTTGCTTAAGACTCTTTCTAATGTTTTTTTATGCTGGAGCTCCAAAGATTGTCGGATTTGAAAGCCCTCCATTTTTAGGGAATTCTTGATGAAAGCTTTCTATTCAGTCCTAGAGGGGAACATGAAGCATAAGGCTTCTTCTTTTGCGGTTTGGATGGGGTTGGCAGCTCCTCAGGTAGAGGCTCTGTTGGCTAGCAGTTGCATCAAAGGTTTCCACAGCTAACAATCTTAGAGGAAGAGGTCTATATTTAACTAATATCTCAGACATTTATGTGATTTATCACAAGGAAGAGGAAACAATCAACTATCTATTCCTTTCCTGTGAGGTAGTGGCTACTACTTGGAGTCATTTCTATTACCAATTTTATTCTACTATAGGCCGGAGGGTTATAAAGTGGGCTTTGTTTAGGAAATAGTTCTCTAATTTCAATTTTAGTGATATCATTTTTAATTGGGAAGCTTGTATGAATTGTAGCCCTATTATAAGTTAAGGGGGTCCATTTTTTAGTCTCCTTCCCCCTTAATGTGCTTAAATTCAATGTTGATGTGCTACTAGAGGAAAATTGGGGCAAACAGGTACTGGTAAAGCGCTTCATAACTACAAAGGTGAGGTTTTTTTTCATGTTTTCAAAGTATATTAATGAGTGTGATGCTAATAAAGCTGAGGTTTTAGAAGCTCCTTGTTGTTTTTCAAGGAACTTATTGGTACTTTAATAGTGGAGAGTAACTCTTCAAATGCTATTATTGCATGAGTGACTAATAAAAAGGTATTTCCTTATTGTCAGGCCTCAAATTTTTATTTTTGGGTCGAGTCGGTTTGTCGGTTTTGAGTCAGGTTGAGAGGGGTTAGATAGACTAATTAAACACTCTTGGGCCTTGGGCCTAAGTTATTTGACCCTTTTAAGCCAAAAAGTCTTTTTTTTTTTTTTTGAAATTTTGTAAAACTCATTAAAAAGTAGGGAGCCCTTCTTTGTAATTAAAAAAACTTCACATAATATAAACCCTAAGGGTTTTCCCAATTCTCCCATCTTCTTCTTTTTTTCTACAACCAAGCCCTAGAAGCTCTCTGGGAGAAAGCAATGTTTGATCTTCATATCTAAAGTTGGCATCGAGATCCAGGCAAGTAGATAACTGTAAACATGCCAGGCGGCACGGCGGCCTGGGCCGGCTGTATTGGGCTGGGCTGGCTGCCCGGGCCGGCTGGGCAAGCAGGCCTTGGTGGCGGGTCTGGGCCGGGTTTGACGAGCTAGGTTCATTTTAGAAAAAAGAAATAAAATTAAGAATAATACATAAATAAGTAAGTAGGATTTAGGATACTATTTATAAATAATTTAGAATTTTAGGTTTTGATTAATAGTTTAGTCTCTCAATAGTGGTTTGATTTTATTAATTAATTCTTGATTAGGTGTTATTAGAAATTTAGTTAGAATTGTTTATAAATTTAAATGAGGTTTAATTATTTGTGATTAATAATGTATTTAGATTGATTAGAATTTAATTAAGATATAATTGGGAGTGATTAAGTCTTAATTTAAACGTATTTGAATTTTTAATTTAGATTTTAGATTGAGTTTAAATTTCGAATTTGAATTCAGTATTTAGATCATTTGTTTTATATAAGATGATAAAGTACTTTTATATACAACAAGGTTAATTAAGAACTTAATTATTCCCTTTTCCCCTTATTAATCATAATTTGATTTAAGTTTGGATTTAGAATTTGAACATCTTTTACCCAATTTATAAAATACGTTAACTATACATAATTGGATTAGATGGATTCCTTTCTTTTTAAGGGATGTAAGATTCGGTATGAACCACATCCAATTTTCATGAGAATATTCAAAATGAAAAGTATGTTTTAATTTAATTGATTAACATCACTGCTTGCAGTTTACTCTCTTGCCATATTACGTCAATTTAACCCACTGCTTTTGGTATCTAGGTTCCGTGACTGGTGCCGAACCGGAGGATCAAGCGACACAGGAGATTCCGCCAGATGGTGGACTTATTGAGTGGAGCACTGATGATATTGTCTGAGGTGTCCTAGTGTTGGTGCAGAAATCGGAAACTTTAGATTATGTAATAAGGCCATGTTTGAGGCCATTAGTTTATTTATTAAATTTATTTGTTCTGGAATTACAACTTTAATTACTATGCTTCGAAACACTTGACCTTGACTTTATTATTATTGAGATTTATTTTTTAGTTGATGTATGATATTCATATGTGATAATTATCGATTTCAGTTCTGCATGTGATTATGGTTGCTTGATCACCAAGCATAGCCTCATGAAGGACTTCGATCCACCTGGAATTGGGGCCATATTGTTTATGTCAGAAAATTTTTAAATTAGCCCTAATTCTCACACCCTTTGAACCGAGTTTGGATCCGACCCAGTTTTGGGACATGACACTTAGAGATTCCAATTTTACTTTAATGAAGTTCAAGTATTATCTTTTCTTTCAATGTTGCAGTTTAACATGTGTTCATGGCAGATGCATTAGCTAAACAAGGTGTTGAGAGAGTATTACCTTCGAAGGGTTTTTGTATGTAATTGTTTTGTTATTAGAGTACAATGCTCTTTTACTTTTTTTTTTTTCTTTCTTCTTGTTCTCTTACTCTTTGAATGAGTTTTTGTTACTAATAAAATATATATTTTTATAGTACCATACTCTATAACATTTTGTCTTTGTGATGTTTTACATAATCCAATGACATTCATTCAAAAAATGTCATTACATTGGAGCGCCATATAACCATGTTTGAAATAATAAGATGTAATTTAACAGTTATATAAGTGCGTACTTATGCCATTAAGCTTTAAAATGCGCCATCAAAGTTCAATGTGCGTGTTTCCAACCATACTCCACTTTGTAGCAAAATCATAAGAACAACTTCATCATTTGGCAAAATTTGAAGAAAATTTGAAGTTTGACAATGTAACTCGATGTCAAACGATTTCTTGAATGTCTAAATTATGCAGGAATCTCATTCCTTAGCTAACCCATAAAACCAAGGTGATCAAGAAGATAAAGAAGGTACAGTGAAGTTTCCTTAAGTCCTTCGAGTGTGCCTTACGAGGCTATGCAACAACTTAATCGTGTTGTAGAGGTTCGCAAAGACATTGATCTCATTTGTATTAGGCACGTTTTGATTTCATAAGGGGTGATTTAAAATTGGTTTATCATGCAAATTGATGCATGGGAATTATTAGATTCAGTGAAGGAGCAAGCTTTAAGAAACTACTTGGATAGCAATGGGTTTAAATGAAATATTATAGACGCTTAAACAAATTCAAGGAAGTTCTAGTAGTCTGCAAATTGAAGTAATACAACAAAATAAAATTTCAGGTAGTCATGCAAACACCATTCAAATGGTGAATCTTACAAATTTGAGGATCTAAGGGTTGGCAAATTATAAAAAGTAAATAAATAGAATATAATGGATGGCTCAAAAGGAGAAAATTTAAGATTTATACTCATAAAGGCCCAATAGAAAATTCTATAGAAGATCCTGATGGGAAATATACTCAAGATCTGCGACCAACTATGGCATGCACAAATCAACACAATCACAAGCAATCAAAAAAGCAACCACGAAGAAAATAACACACAAGAATTATGTAGTTCGGCTAAACTACATACGTCCACGGAGAAAGCTCACTCAATTCCTTTCTCTCTCTGTTGTGTTCAATGCAACTCCACAAGGTTTAGGGTTATACATCACATTAATATATAGATCTTATTTTATTGACTAACAAGAAAATCCATATATAATGACTAAACTACACCTAACCCTAAACCTCTATTCTAGCTAACCCAGACGACTGATCTGGATAAATCGTAATACAAGACAAAACCTAATTACAATCTCCACCTTGGCTTGGATTGCATAAATCCCCGAAGCTAAGTTGAGATATCCAGTTATGTCTTCCTCTTCCCATACGTCGCTAAAAGATACGCATCCGCATGCGCTACAACCAAGCACGACTACACTCCTTAGCCCAAATGCATCGACAATCTCAATAATGTCCAATATCAATCAAGTCCAAATAGACTTGAGATTTTCCATCCCTAGTTGAAAGGTATGCCTCATCATCCACTATGATCGAGCATGGCTCTTGCACCCCCTTAGCTCGAGCTGCACCTACATTCTTAACAAATGTGATGCGACGATCAAGTCCATGCGTGGCTTGAACTTTTCCTTCATCAACTTTTCTAACACCTTCATCTCATTCTTCGGAAGTGATCAAGTCCATCTATTGCCATCCTTGCTAGCATCCTTCATCTAGTAAAGCAAAAGTAATCTTCCTTTCAACTGCATGCTTCCTTAGGCTCACACCATTGAGGATCTTCCATACTATGCCTTTAACCTGGTGTTGTAAGGTCTAAACCCGAGCTAATCATGATTTACTATAATTAATCTTATTTTACTCTAATTAGTATTTATTTAGACTAATTCGACCTAAATCCCTTTTGTTTGGGTCATGGATAGGTAGTCGAGTCAATTTCGAAACTATTTAGATAGTAAAGGACTTTCTCATAATTAGAATTGCATGGTTTTGCATCATTTTAGCGTCATGTTGATTGCATTATATGGATTTAATCATATGGATCATCTTTCATGTTTGGCCCAACCCAATTTGAACTCACCTTGACCCAACTAAAGTCTACTTGACTCAAATTATAAATTCCATAAGCAAACTGGAATTGCTTCCAATTTCTAAGAGATTTTGATTTAAAACAGCTTAAACCACTCTTCCCTCTGTATTCTCTCTCAAACAACTGCTGGAGTAACTTCTTCTTCCTTCCCTCTCACTCTCTTCTCATCTCCTCTTCAGGCTAGAGCTAGAAACCAGAACCTAAGCCCTTGTATCCAAGAGCCAAAGCTTCATCTTCAACCTCATCACTCTCTTGTGTCTCTTTTCTTGGAATTCAAGATCTCATCTTCTTTTTGTTCCTTGTAGAACCTCTAAGGTAGAGACTCTAATACCATTTCAATTCTATAAGCATCAATAGAGTCAAGGAGACTCAATTATGTGACATGCATGCATCTTAAGTCTATTTCATCAATTACATGTCTTTGCTGTCTTAGGATTGGTTTTATTGAGGCTTTCTCCACCATTAAGCCAAAGAAAGTTTGATTTTGGGTAAAACACTGAGTCAGGGCAAGTATAAGTGTGTATAATTACTACATGTATGATTTATGATATTGATTCTTAATGAACTCTCAATGAATGTGTAAGGTCCTAACCCTATATAATTATTATTTAGTAATTAAGTTGGTTTTACTCTAATTAATATGTTATTAGGCTAATTGAGCTCAAATCCCATTGGGTTTGGGTCATGGATAAGTAGTTGGGTCAGGTTCGAACCTTATTAAGTAGTCCAGAACCTTTTGTATTTTAGAATTTTCATGGTTTTGCATCATTAACGCATCATATTAGTTGCATTGAGTGAGTTACATCTTGTGGGACATTTTTCATGTTTGGCCCAACTCCATTCGGACTCATCTCAGCCCATTTAAGCCCAAGTGACTCAGCCTGAAAATCCAGGAAACTATTAGGGCTTATTTGTAAATCCAGAAAACTCAACCCTTTTTTAAACACTCAACCCATCGTTCCTCTCTCATTTCTCTCCTTGTATCCGGTTGTAGCAGGAGCCCTCTTCTTCTCCTCTCTTCTTCCATCACTTTCTTCCTCATCTTGCCTACAATCTTGGGGCGATTGGAGTTGCGTGCATCAAGCTTGAGACACTATCTTCTTCCTCTTCACTCTTCTTGTTCTCATCACTCCTTTCACTTCCTTATTTGAAAGCTAAGCCTCATCTCCTTCCCCACTACTGTAAAAGACTTGAGGTGAGGAAAACCCCATCTCCATTTGAGTTATTGGATTCATTGGGGGCTACGAAACCCAAGGATTTGGCATGCATGCATCTCATGTTTTTGTATTTCTATGCATGATCTAGATCTTCTTCCTAGGAGAACTTTTGTACCTCTAACCAAGGGGCAAATTGATTTGAGTAAAGCACCAAGCCTAAGGCAAGTATAAGGATGCATTTTCTTTACATGCATGACTTTATTCTTTGATTCTTGATGGATTTTGTGATTTTACCCTTTTTATAGCTTAATGGAAAATACATGGATTTGATTTGTAATTTGTAATGATTTTGGTGAATAAATTAATAATGGTCCTTTAGGGAACCCAATAGTGTGGAATGGGAGTTTTATGTTGTTTTGATTATAGGTGGAATGGTGGGTTGGAAGAGAAAATCAGTTGGAAAAAGGAACCCTCCTATAATAAGGTGCTTTAGGGCCAACCAGACGGTCCTGAAGCTAGATCGGTCGCATTGCCTCTCCAGGTAGTCCGACCGGTCGAATTTCCCTTCTGGAAGCAGTCTAATCGGTTGGACCCATATCTGATTGGTCGGGTAAGCCTGACTTGCAACTTATACAAATGTGTTTCAAAATGAATTCTATGCTTGACTATGGACTTTTTATAGTCTATGGGATAGCCTAATGATAGGTTGCTTCTTTAAACATTAGAAAAAGACTGAGGTATTCACCCACACTTACTATACGCTGTAG
This sequence comes from Sextonia rubra, assembly GCA_037013555.1. Lineage (NCBI taxonomy): Eukaryota > Viridiplantae > Streptophyta > Magnoliopsida > Laurales > Lauraceae > Sextonia > Sextonia rubra. The sequence continues at coordinate 20,003,734 of JASUAD010000011.1, forward strand.
GTTCAACCCAAGACCATTATGACCATAGAATTGGATCCTTTGCTACCCCAAATTAGCCCAACAGTAACTAAACCTGGAGAAAGAAGAGTGTTGAGCTGTCACTCTTTTCTTCTTGATTCTCCGTTTAGTTTTCAATGTCACGTCATGGGTGTTGGTATAAGATGAAGTGTCTTTTATATACATGAGGTAACACTGAGAATGGTGATACCGGGACACCGAATGTCTTATGATTACACCGTATTGAATGACCTTGGAAACCTGAATTATCTAGTATATGATTGACTAATAATTATCCTTGATAACCTCAAAATCTAATTGCATTCATATTGATAATAACCTTGACCTCCACTGAGAGTTATATTAGTTTACATCAATGATGAATAATATTTTACTTAGTTGCAATTCTTCGACTAATATTCCTACAAGATTGAGTACCTTTCTGTATCAGTATGAACAGATCAGTATATAGTAAGTATGGACATCAGAATATTTCTGACATGCTTAAAGTCGGCACCACTTAGCTTATACCCCATAGGAGGTTCGACGGGACCCCATGGGAGTATTTTATCAATTGTCTACTGCAGTAGTTATCAGAAGAGTGAGTCGATGCTCTTAGGGTAGCTAGTCGGTCCTGGCCCGATCGCTAGTGATTTCTCACATATCAGTTTACTCTTTTATTAGAGAGGAAGTAGCAATGTGGTTGCCAGTTTGGTATGATGTACTCTTTATTCATGATTCCTTATTTATATTAACTTATATGCATAAATGCCTAGATTTCGACATTGATCTCTTTTAATTATTTCGTCATTTAATTCAATTGATCTGTCATGTTAAGCTCATGTATTCTTATCTTTACTTAACCGTCGTGTTAACCAGTTACTATGGTGTTACAAGTACGGAACCCAATGCCAGTCCGACAATCAACGCGCTCCTGGAGGGAACCTCAGCGTTATCTCGGGATGTGAATGAGTGGAATGAGGAAGACATCTTTTTTTTATCCTCCTCAATAATGTGCAACAGGGTTATTTTGAGATTGACTTAGGGTTCATCTTGGCATTTGACACGTTTTGTATTATTATGGGTTTATTTTCACATCTTTGCATGTAGCTGGATAATTAACAGACTTTGTTATTTAATGAACTGAAATGAATGTTTGGTTGATGCTTATGATATGTACAGTGAATTCTCTGGGTTTCCACTTAAATACCTTATGTTGATAATACGTGTTGCGGATCTTCCTCACACGTACCTGTGGGATCACCCTTGTGACAATTCGTACGTGTCTCGTCATGGCACGAATTGTCATGAGTACGTGTGTCATTTCTCTAAACCCACTACAAATCCCTAATTATCGGGTTCGGGACGTGACAGAATGTCAATTTATAGCTCTCTTACCCCTTTGATCTTAAGAATGTAAGATGGTTCAAGTATTAATGGTTAATGTGAATGTAATGAATGATGTTAAAGAAGTGTAGATTTAATTTCTAATGGATGGGGGAATAAAGGTTCTTTGTAGGTTCAAAAATGAAAAATAAGAGTGCATGCAACAAAATTCCAAAATGGAATTCTGGAGCACACTCACCTGATAAAAAATGCATAAGTAGTTCTGTCCAGAGACAAAGACGAACATGCTCGAGCGTGCTTGGGCTACACTTGAGTGCATCCACAATGCACTGATGAAAAATTTATCAATCAAAATTTAACTGAAACAAAGGCAAGGGCACTCAGTGCACCTAGGGCTGTCCTCAAACGGACCCCACGAACTTGAATAATTTTCTGGGGACTACTTCTAACCTTCTTTTAAAACCTTAGAGATATGTTTTAAGCCAATCTTACCCTGAGGACATTAAGTGCAATCAAAGACTATGTAGAGCCTTAGAATTAGTACTTTTACCTTAAACAAACTAACCCAATGGTAATTAAATACTAAGACGGAATAGTGTAGAGCTGTCACCCATTCCCTCTTGACTTTTCGATCATTTTCTGATATTACATTATAAGTGTCAGCATAAGAAGTGGTGTCCATTGCTTATACAATGTAACACTAAAATTATGGAAACACATTGACACTGGGCATTTTATGAATATACCATATTAAATGCAAAGGAAACACAGATTCTCTTAGCTAGGGTTGGCTAGTAAATATCCTTGTTAACTTTTCAATTCAAATGCATTCATATTGTTAAGGTGATCCTTGCTCTTAATATGATTGAATCTTGTACCCATTCCTCTCAGGAAAACCTTGAGGCAAAATCGGAGACAAAGCTTCTAGTGAGTGTGAGCCTGTGAGCAAAGATAGAAGTAACCGGGGTTGAGAGGGTTTGAGCATTATTAGCTCATTTACGTATGCATCGCTTGATTATTAATAACTTTGTCCAATTCTGATTTTATGACTATATACGACCCCAAGATGGATATATGCTTCTGTTTAAGTTTAAGATGATCGCAATGTATGTTAAGTATGAAAGTTATGAATTTTGATCAGTCTTGATGTATTGAGTCGGCACCACCTAGCTTATACCTATAGGAGGTTCAACAGGATCGAGTTAGGGTGTTCTATCTGTCACCTAGTACAGTAGGTATGTGAAAAGTTGGTCAATGCTCTTAGGGTAGTTGGATGGATCTTGGCACAACTGTTAGTGATTTTTCACAGTATGATCTATGCTCTCCGTAAAGAGAAGATAACCATGTAGATACCAACTAGTACGTTATTGTATCCATTTATGATTCTGTATTCATGCTTATTCACATGCACAACATGTCTAGCTTCCATTATTACTCTCTTTCAATTAATATATTTCTAAATCTAATTGATAGAGCATAATAGTCTTATATACTCTTATATTTGTTTGACCATCGTATTAACAGTACTACACTTAGTGTTACAGGTACGGAACCTAATGCTAACTTTGTAGTCGACACGACCTCGAAGGGAACCACAAAGGTACCTCACAGTGTAGACTAGTGGAATAAAGATGATGTCTTTTATTAGTCATCAGGCATAATGTGTCACAGGGTTATCTTTTGGGTTTACTTTGGTTATAGCCGTGGTTTGACTTGTGGATAGATTATGTCATCATCATCGTCATGCTATTCTCTCGTTTGACAGACATGTTAATTTGAATCATATATATGTTTATGTGTCTTGTATTTCATGTTCATGTAGATGGACTACTTAATAAACCTTAGTTATATGTTCATAAATGAATGCTTTATTAGTACCTATGATGATTACAGGTGTACTTCACAGGTTTTTGCTTTATTATTAAAATAACTATTACTCGTTTATGATCTTCCTCGCACGTACCTGTGGAATTACCCTTGTGGCAGATCATTCATGTCTTAACATGGCATGGATTGCCACGGGTTATGTGTGCCACCCCTCGAGATCCACCTTAATCCCCTATTTTCAGGTTCAGGGCATGCTAAGTGTTGTAAGTCCCAAACCCGTACTAATATCAATTTATAATAATTAATCTTGTTTTACCTTAATTAATGCTTATTTAGATTAATTCAACTCAAATCCCTTGGGGTTTGAGTCATAGATAGGTAGTTAGGTCGGATTCGAACTTTACTTAGGTAGTCAAAGTCTTTCTTGTAAACTAGAGTTATATGGTCATGCACCATCTTGGCACCATATTAGTTGCATCATGGGTGTTTCATCTTGTGGGTCATCTTTCATAATTAGCCCAAATTAATTCGAATCCATTTTGGCCCAATTGAAGTCCAATTGACTCTAACTGGAATTCTCTCAAAAATAGTGGACTTGTATGCAAAATTCCAAAAAATTTGACTTAAAGAAGGATAAACCAACATTCCCTTTTTATCTCCTCTTCAGACTTACTGGAGCAACTACCTCTCACTCTCCTCCCATTTCTTCTTCAAGCTTGGAGCTTGAAATTGATCTTGGAGGTGTTGCATGTGTATTAGTGCAATACCATCTTCATTCACCTCATCTTCTTTTTTGTCTTCTCCATTGGGATCTCTCAATTCCATCTCATCTTCTCCTCTACAACTCTCTAAGGTGAGGATCCCATCACCATTCTATTTCTTTAAGTTCAGATTAGTTAAAGAGACTCAAATTGGTGACATGCATGCATCTCATACCCATTTCACCAATTGCATGTCTTTGCATGTAGTAAGATCATCTTCTATTGAGGCTTTCTCAATCATCAAACCAAGGGAGGAGTTGATTTGAGTCAAGCACTAAATTAGCGGCAAGTATAAGAGTGTATATTGCTATATGCATGTCTGATTTATGTTGATTCTTAAAATACACTCCTTAAATGCCAATCTACAATTCTTTACCCTTCTTAATTAAGAATATATGATGGTTTGAATGATAATGAGTATGTTTATAAAATAGTAATGAAATGTGGGTTTTGAAAATGTATGATGATAGTGTTGAACAAAAAAAACTATAGTGGAATCAAATGGAAGAAGTTTTGTCTAAAACTTAACCATTGTACCAACACAGTTTCAGGATTTCTGAAGCTTATGATTAAGCTGTAAGTACACTACGGCTTGGAATCTAGAGAGCCACAACTTGACTTCCTTCTCTACCTAACCTCAGGGCTGAGCCATGGAATGTATTACGATTATGCCGTTACCAAGCCGTAGCCCAGCCATGGGCCAATATATGGCTGAGCCGTAACTGCGGGAGAATTTAGTGAAAAATCTTGTGCACACGGCTAAGTTGTGGCCCATTTACTGCTAAGCCGTAAGAACACAGTGAATTTAAGGAGAATTAGGGACTTCTAAAGACCATGTAAGGCCTTAGAATTAGTACCTTTCCCTTGATTAAATTAGTCCAACGGTAAACAAATGCTAAGGAAGAAGAGTGTAGAACTGTCACTTACTCTCTCTTGATTTTTCGGATGGTTTCCGATGTCACGTATGGGTATTCGTATGAGAAGTGGTATCTAATGCCATACACTATAACACCAAGGTTTTCGGTAACACAATGACACCGAACGTTTTATGAATACGCCGTATTAAATGACTACTAAAACACGAATCATCTTAGCATAGAGTTGGCTAGTAAATAACCTTGTAACCTCTCGATTCAAAGTGCATTCATACTAATTAAGTACACCTTGCTCTCAACATGATCTAATCATGTACCCATTCTTCCCGATGAACCTTGAGATAAGATCGGAGATAGAGCTTTTACTGAGCATGAGCCTATAAGTCAAGATAGAGGTAACTAGGGTTGAAAGGGTTCAAGCTTCAATAGCTTATTTAAGTATGCATTATCTGAATAACAGATTACTTTGTTTAATTCTAATTTTTATGATTGAATATGATCCCAAAACCAATATATGTTTCTATATAAGAATAAGTCAATCGCTACGTATGATAAGTAAGAAAGTATGAATTTTGATCGGTCTTGATACATTAAGTTGGCACCTCTTAACTTGTACCCATAAGAGGTTCTACGAGACTGAATGAGGGTATTTTATATGTTACTTATTGCAGTAGTTGTATAAAGAGTTGGTCGGCACTCTTAGGGTAGCTAGATGGTCTTGGCCCGACCGCTAGTAATTTCCCACAATATGATATGCTCTTTTTTAAAAAGAAGATAGCCATATAGATGCCAACTAATATGTTATTGTATTTTTATTGTTAATTCATTTCTCATGCTTATTCACATGCACTACGTGCTTAGTTTCCGATATTGCTCTCTTTTAATCAATATATTTCTAATTTAATTGATACATCATGATAGTTTTATGTATTCTATATTTGCTTAATCGTCATATTAATAATGCTACTCTTGGTGTTATAGACACAAAACCTAATGCTAGCATGGCAATCAACGCTGCCCCGAAGGGAACCTCAACGATATCTCAAGGTATAGATGAGTGGAATAAGGATGACGTCTTCTATCAGTCATCCCACATAGAGCGTTATGGGTTATGTTTGGAGTTATTTAGGACATAGCCATACTTTGGTTTGTGGTTAACTATGTTATTTTGAAATCCGAGATGAACAACATGACATTCATGATGATGAATATATTATGTATCTTAGTATTGTGTGCATGTGGACGATTAACTAGTGAACTATGATTTATGTTAATGAATGAATGAATGTAGTTTTATTAATACCTATAATGAATTATAGGTGAATTCTCCAAGTTTTCACTTAATTGTGCAAAATGATTGTTACGTGTATATAGATCTTCCTCACACGTACCTGTGGTTACTGGTGCCGTGCCTTGAGATCCACTCTAATCCCTAATTCCCAGATTCGGGGCGTGACAAGTGTTCCCATAGTTTTGGTCCTTTATTAATGGCTTTCTTAGAAATGTCTGCTGCACCATCTTCCAACTTTGCATCTAACTCCACCTTAACTGACTTTTCCTTTTGTTTTACCTACAGTTGTGGTCCCTTGTTTATGGCCTTCATGAAAATGTTTGTTATACTATCTCCCAACTTACTATCTAACTCCACCTCAACCGGCTTTTCTTTCTTTCTTGGAGCTGCTCCAACTCCACCTCCACCTGTAATTGTATTCCCTACCAACCTATAAAGACCTTTGACCAACTCACCCTTCATGACAACCATTGCTCTCTTAACCACCTTCATAACTCCATCTGTTACAGTACACTTGCAACCCTAAGAGTCTAAGGTCCCCAAAGAAATAAATTTTCTTTGTAAATCCAGAACATGCATCACATTTGTCAGAGTCCATACCATCTCATCAAACATCTTGACTTTCATTGTTCGAACAGCAATGCACTTAGATTCCACATTATTTGCCATGAAAACAAATTTTCCCTCGCAAGATGTATAGGAGTCAAACATGTCTCTACTATAGTATACATGACGGTCACAATTAGAATATAAAATCCAGGAACCTTCAGTGTGATCCGTACCTTTAATCATTGAAACAGATTTCATCAAACATGCCACCTCGCCATCCAAGCTTTCTGACATACTCGTACTATTTGAATTAGATTCTTCTTCCTTTTCTAAGTCCTTCTTCCACTTCGGACAATCCCTCTTGATATGGCCTTTTTCATTATAGTAATAATAAGTGAAGACCTTGCCTTTCACCTTCAACTTCAAGCAATTTTGATATTCTAATCCTCTATTGTTAGATCTAGATCTCCCCATTATCCGATTTGAACCTGATGCTACATTAATACTTTCTTCATAAATTTTTCACTGTCACTTTTCATGATATCAGTCAATAAAAGAGCTAAAGTAACATCATTTATGCTCAAAGTATCTTTTTTGTGCATCAGCATTGTCACTAAGTGCTTGTACAATGAGGGCAGTGAAGACAAAAACAGGTTTGCTTTGTCTTCTTCCTCGAACTTAACATAAATGCTCAATAGTTGTATGACGAGGTTATTAAACTCATTGAGATGCTTCGATAGCTATGATCCTTCTGCCATCTTCAAGAAATACAACTATTTCTTCAAAAACAACTTGTCTGTCAAGGACTTGTACATGTACAAGATCTCTAACTTAAGCCATAATTCTAGAGTAGTATTAATCTCCATAATGTTGTAGAGAACGACATCGTGGAGGGTAAGACGAATTGCACTAATAGCCCTTTCATCCAAATCCTCCCAATCATCATCGAACATCTTCGCTGGCTTCTTCGACTTACAATCTAAAGCCTGTTTCAGATATTTTTGAATTAAGACATCCTTTGTTCTTCGTTGCCAAAAACTGAAATTGTTCGTCCTAGTAAACATCTCAATTTTATATTCATTGCTTGACACCATTGTGTATCCCGATTTGTGCCTCTTGAATTACCAACCTTTTTTTTTTCTTTTTGTCTGTAAATGGTTAATCTCCTTTGTATATCCCATAGATTTAGTCACTGAAAGCATGTTAGAAGAAACAAATCTAAAATCTAACTTCGGATAACTTCGATATTGCATAAACAGTTGTATGCACTCTAATTGGTCAAAACACCCTGTTGACTGCTGAACTGCTAATCTTCTTCCACATATGTGTAGATCTACTTGCAACAAGTTTACACAAAAAAATAGGGTGCAAATATACTTCTGGATGGTCGCGAAATTCGCAAAACAATTCCAGCCATTGATCTATTCAAACCGGACTGCTTGACTTCCCTGCTGATGTCACACTGACGTCAGCAGTTCTTTGCTGGCATGGGCAGGGCTGCTCTGCAGTTGGTCGGGTCCACCTGACCCGAACTCAACCTAGCCTGTACACCAAACGAGGCTAGGTTTTGCTTCTTTAGGTCGGGTCCACCTGACCTGCAAACCCAGGCCCAACCGTAGCCTCCTCTCTCCCTGTTTCGACGATACCAGGAACCCCAAAAAACTGAGACCCTTCTCCTTCCTTTGTCCGGCGCCGTCTGGCGACGACGGTTTCAGGGCGCTAAAAGACACCCAGATCCTCTCTTCCCCGGCGACGGACGCAAGTCCAGCAACCTAACCTTCGTTCTCCGGCAACAGGAGTTGTTCGGCGATTGGTGAAGCAAACCACCGGCGGCGGGGGAAAGGACTGCGGTCCGGATCCTCTGATCTTCCCAAACCTCCCTTCCTTTTCTACTTCTGCGGTTCTGTCTGCACTGCTGCCTCTTCTTCTTTCCGATCGGGGCAGCATGGCAGCGCTCCCACAGCCCTTTGCAATCCTCTGCTGATCCGAGAGCCCTTGTCTTCTTCGTCTCTGATCAGTGTGGCCCTTCCCGAGATCAAGCCTTTCGTCTCTCTTTCCCAGATGGAACTCCGATCTCACAGCTTGAGCCCTCACAAGGATCCGATCGGTCGCGGCACAACAACAAAGCACGGCTCGCATAAATCAACGCAAACCCGAACAATCAAGCAACCAATCACTGTAAATATCACACACAATCAATTACATGATTTAACCAAATTAATTTAGTACACATCACAGTAATATATAAATAATATTTTTTTACCAATAAAAAAATCCATATATAATACTAAAATATTTCTAACCTTAAATCGCAGTCCTGGCTAACCCTATTGATCGATCAAATTAAACCGGAATACAATACAAGATCCAATAGATCAAGTAAATGGCGATCCATCCAAAGAAATTACAGCATTTCATTGTAATCAATCAAATCAGTTATCCGCAAGTCCATATGGCAAATTAGAGAGGTCAAAAGCAATATATATTAATGTTGGAGATTGGGAGCAACCCAATCTAGGAAGCATTATTCAACTACAAGATTGAAAGAAGTAAATTTAAAAACATGCATGTTGGTTAGATTTAAAAGCTCAACGAGTAATGCCAGTGTTTCTTTCATTTCATTAGATGATATAAATTTTTTTTATTATTATTTTTTAATGATAGAAGATATAAAAAGCTAGAAAACAGAAAATTACAAGTTGGTACAACTGGTCAGACGGATATTCTAGGACCTCCTCATTTCAAGAATCATCTGAATGCTGCATGTTTGATTCCACTTTCAGACATAAGACATCTTAATTCGGAACAAGCGTTACTTTGTCAATTATAAGGGAGTTAATTTGTCAATTATAAGGGAGTTTGGATAAAGATGGCTTAATTGGGAACAAGCATTAATTTGTCAATTATAAGGGCATTTGGATAAGGATGGATTGTGTTCAGTGTAGCCAAATTAGAAATGGTCCTCTATCATGCTTTTATTGTCCACTTTAGGGCTTGTTTGGCATCTTTAGTCTTATTATTATAGATCCATCCAAAATAATGGCATTACAAAAAGTGCCATAAAAAAGAAAGGCTAGAATCAAAATATGTATTTAGTAATATGAGGATCTCTTTTAAATAAACTTTTTTAAATAAATGATTGAACATTTTTCACAAATTTCTCAAGATCTACAAAGTATCAAGCTTTGTTTGGCATCTCTAGTCTTATTATTATAGATCATCCAAAATAAAGGCAGTACAAAAAGAGCCATAAAAAAAAGCAGTTAGAATCAAAATGTGTGTTTGGTAATATAAAGATCTATTTTAAATAGACTTTTTTAAATCAATGATTCAACCTTTTTCACAAATTTCTCAAGATCTACAAAATATCAAGCTTTGATATTTGACTCCATAGCCATATTCATCCATCCAATGAGATTAAACAGTTTAGATTTTGTATTTGAGGCCGACAAATTTTTTAAAAAATAGTAAATAATTTATGTTTTTTAGGAAATATCTTAATATTGACAATAATCCAACGGCTAAAATTTGGTATCGTAATGGTCACTAACCTTTTAAACATTTTTAACAGTTTAGATTATGATTTATAGTCGCATAAGTAATAATAATAATAATAATAATAATAAAGAAAAAGAGGGATTGCCTATGGAATAATAGGCATGTCACATCAATAATTGAAAGTTTTTCACAAATTTCTTGAGATCTATATGGAATCAATACTTTAAAATTGATCCCATAGCCATGTGAAGCCCTCCAAACATTATTAACGGTTTGGATCTTCTATTTGGGGCCTACAAAATTTAAAAAAAATTACCAATGGCTCATGCTTTTTTTACATATATCTCAAGATTGGTGATAATTCAATGGCTGGAATTTAGATGCATGTTTGTTTTTTTATCTTGTGTACATTTTCAACGGTTTAGATCTTCATTTACCATTTCAGATTTGAAGAAAATTTAGAAAAAGTATTGGGGCGTGATTACCATGTTTACTGTAGTCGCGTCTCTTATTTTTTCCTTCTTTTTTTGAGGAGGTGAGTTTTGGGACATGTGATTTTAAGAAGTTTTACCTTTACATATTCAAAAATAGTAGAGGTTAAAATCACATAACAAACGATCTTATTTTCCTAAATTCTAAATATTTTAGATACTTAGATAATAAGAGGCAAAAACTTGTGCGGCCAAACTTGGGAGCTTAGATCACACAAATTAAATGGTTTCTCATTTTAGACAATCATATGGAGCACATTTTCCCATATCAAACCACCAAAACTTTGATCTAGTAGTCAAGCTTTCCTACCAGGATATCCTACATTGAGGATTTTGTTCCAAAATCAAGAACAATTTCAAGAAAAAGTTGTAAAAAGAAAAAAAAATAATAAAGATATCATGAAGCTAATTCTCTTGCCATTCAGCTGTCATTGTAGTCTTCTTTCATCTTCTTCGTCGGTACCATTTGATTTACATATTGTCCAGAATCCTTTGCCCTCTCTGTTTAGGACATTTCCAAATCGAAATTAACTAGTATAAGGGTGATGCATTATTTGCAAGGATTTTCTAGAAGAATCAATTTCAGACGCTTGTGTTGTCTCCAAGGAATGTCCACAAAAATGGCCTACAAAACAACAATGCAGGAATCCTCAAAGAACATTGACTTCAACTAAAAGCTGGTCTCAGTTACCTGATGTTACATAATGCCAGCTCAGCACAAGGAAAAAAAAAGATAGTGGAAGTACGTACCTGGTCCATTTTACAGAAAAGCATATTAATCAAATTGAACACCAATTAAAACAGGTTCACATTACTCTTGACGACATCAAGACGGCAAGGAGAGAGATATCTAGAATGAAGAATGGTAGCATCAAAGGCATATGATGAAAGAAAACATGCAATTTCTTGAACAACAAGCCAAGGAATTAATTCAAAAGCGAAGGTTAGGGTCGGCTGCCCAATTTGTAATGCCAAAGTTTGGCTTGCTAACAGGCGAAGAGACCAAACAAAAAGAAAGTAGTTCTCTTATGTTCATGATGCAGACAGAGTCCCCTCATGACTACACTAAACTACACGAAAAATTTTGAGATACAAAGCCCCCTCATGCACCCCTCCCCCCAAAAACCCTATTTCATTTTCAAGACATGAGTTTTTCATATCATAGATCCTTAGAAATTTTGAGATATATGTGAAAAACCAGAAAACAATTTAATCTCACTTTTTTATTTTTGTGCACTCTTGAGAAGGGCTCTCATCTCACGGTCTGAATCATGCAACATTCTCATCAAAATGATAATCCCCAAAGTATAAATTTCATATCTTAGATCCATATAAATTGGGGGAAAAAAAACATAAATAGCCTATCTCACTTTCTCAATTTTGTAGTCTTGTGGGGTTTAGATTTAGAAAAGGCTGTAGAATGTGTATAATTTTAACATGAATCTTCTTAATTTTCTTTCGAATGTCTATGGTTCTATAGATTTTTTTTCTCCTTTTTCTAAATTGCACAAAAAACCAAAATACATGAACAGGTTTTAAAATTAGTTCTAATTTGTGATTGATGAAAGTTTGCATAGAAAATTTTAAGAATGATGAGCAATACATTTTAAACTCAAAATATCAACCTATTCATTTATCATCATTTTTTTCCCCTTTTTTCAGCTTCCTTTTTTTGACTTGAATTGATAAGGAAGATATTTTATCTGTCATTAATTTAGATTTATTTTCCCTTCTTCTAAATATGATAAATCTATCTTGTTTTAAAAATAACAAATTAACAATGACGGCTACGTATAAGTATTTTAAAGAATCTAAGGAATTATATATATTTGGAAATTGAAAATAATCAACTCCTTTTTTTTAATAATGTCTTCATTAAAAGATTTTTTTTTTTCTGAAGTGGTAACAAAGATTTCATGAAATAAGGAGACAAATGCAAAAAAGAAAAAGAAAATAAGGTACAAGAGAGGTGTACCATGCTCACACCATAATTACATAACAAACCCCTCTCATGGAGTAATCCTCTCAACCCTTATTTGGCAAGAGAATCTGCCATAAAGTTAGCTGCCCTATAGTCATGACAGAAGGTGACATAAATTGAAGAAGTTGGATTTTGAATTTCATTGAAGATGAATTAGAGTTTCCAAGGATATACCTTCTGATTAGACACCTCCGAAATCGCATTAGAATAGTCACTTTCTAGAATAAAGCTCCCATAAAAAGATCTTGAGAAAAATCGAATAGCTTTCAAAATAGCTAGTACCTTCACTTTATTAGAAACACAAACATCCACATGCTTAGACAACATGAACAAAACATTGCCCTTGTAATTGCGAAATACCCCTCCAATGCCAGCTGATCCTAGCTTGCCCTTTGCAACTCCATCAACATTGAATTTGAACACACCTAGAGGAAGAGGAGACCACAAAAAAGATCTCCTCACCTTGGATGGGCCACACATCATACATGCTTTCCAATTAATAAAAATATTATTAAGAGAGAAACTAGAAAACTCATTTATAATCGAGGCTCACTTAGTAACTTTTAGTGAGACACTATCAATTAGATCTGTTAGAGAAGAGGAAAGATCGCTAAAAATCCTATCATTCATTTCCTTTCAAATAGACCATAGTATGGCAAAGGGAATCATTCTCCACAGAGTATGACCACAACCCACAAACCAACCTCCTATCCAAGACTTGTTGCTTCCTCAGTTGATTTCGGGTAACACTAAGAAATAGCACACCTAGGAATAAAATGACTTCAAATGGTAGCCACGACCTCACAATGGAGAAATCGATGATTGATTGTCTCCTCCACCTTCCTACACAACACACATATATTAGAGATGTTTGCCATAGTCATACATTTTCTTCTTAAGTTATCATTTGTAGATATCTTCCCTACAATAGCCAACCAATATAACACCTCAACCCGTGGAGGAACGAGCCTTAGCCAAACTGAAGCAAAAAGGGCTTTAGAAGGTTAATTTTCTTCCAAGGAAGAGACAAAAGCTTTTGTTGAAAATTTTATGCATATGGACGGCTTCCAAATTCCAAAATCTTTAGAGTTCTTACACAAAACAACTTAAGAAAGAAAATTCAATAAATCCCCAAACTGGACCTCCTCTGAAGCGCGTAGCCTTCTCCTAAACAACATCTCTCACACAATACAACTATATCTCTCATGATAATTATCACAAACAGCTAATTCTTTATTAGACACCAGTCTAAAAATTTTGGAAAACAAACCACACAATGGACTCACCCCCACTCAATCATCCAACCAAAACCTCATGACCATGCTATCCTCCACCAAAAAACCCATCTCTTTGGACAGGACTTCCCCCATCATTGGTGACTCAACCCCAATTGAAACAATACCACCCCATAGACCCATGCCTCAGATCAAGAGTAGGTTAACACGCCCACTTGTCTTCATCCCCATACTTAGATACAATAGCCCTCTTCCAAAGAGCCCCCCTTTCCTTCCCAAACCTCCACCATCACTTAGCCAATTGAAAGTTTTAGAATACCTGGGATTTATTCTAGATTGTAGTTCGATTACTACTTCTATACTATGAAATGATAAAGCAATCAGTCATACAAAAAAGACCACACAATTTTAACGTGGAAACCCAAACAGGAAAAAACCACAAGTCCAAAGTGGGCAAAATCAATCACTAACTTTTGCGTTACAAAATATACTCACAACCTTACAGTTATACCCTCAACACAAGGCATTTAGCCATTCTTGATAAATCTCCACAGCACGTAATCCCTCGGTGCCCTGCTATTAGTACCTTGCTCTCCATAATGAATAAGTTTTTATGCTTAGAGAACAATCTTCTAAAAAGAATTAGAAGCCACAAATCTCCTACGAAAAAGTAGAAGCATCAACTCTACATTTGAAGCCTTCAGCCCAATCTCTCATGGAAGCTCTAGACAATCTCTCGAATGACAATTCCCAATTCAAAATGAGGAGAGTTCTACGTGTTGTGTTGTGTTGTGTTTAGAGTTGAGAGAAGCCCTCTTTTTATGACCCATAATTTGTGCCTTAGGTTTAGAAACTAAATTCAATTGAAACAGGCAATTTTGGTACAGATAGAAAAGGTTTTTATGCAAGTCGGTGGGCTTCTGTCGTCCGTGGGCTTGAACGTGGTCAAATGGGAGCTTGAGTGCACTCGCTACTACCTTCGATGCTTGAGCCTCGTCTCAGGTGCACTCGAGCATGCTTAAATTTTTTGTGCTCATCAGCAAAGTTTCAAAGGTTTTAACTTTATCATTTTGGCTCCGATTTATGCAAACTTCGACTCTATGGATATCCACTCGAAACAAGCTTTCCAATGGTAAGTAGATTGCCCATATCCGATGCTCAGTTTGTGAGATATGACCTTTTTTTATCCATGTTATCCCTAGAAAAATACTTCATTTTGTGTTATCTTTAATTTAGGTTATTCGGCGGCCAACCACAGTTCATTCTAAATATACAGAACAACTCAATGGACCTAAGTTTTGTCCAATACATAAATTTAGCCAATACAAATGTGCTAATAAGAATTTAGACAATGCAAATGTTCTAACACTAATAAAGCTCTATTTTTGTTTGCCAAATTACGAAGACCTAAGCCACCACTACATTTTAGTTTAATTACCTCACTCCACCTTAAGGAGTACAAGATAAAGACAGCAGTTAATTTAATGCATGTACTAACCTCATGAAGAGTAAGACAATGTACATGTAAGTAACCCATTGCCTACAACAGTTTCATGGTTTATCCCATCAACCCTTATTGCATTATAAAATTCGTTTGAATTCATTGAAATCTTTGGCAAAGATCGTAACAAAGTCAAGAACTTGTTACAGTGAGCACTACTTTTTACTGTAGTGAAAAGTACAAGAACTTCCTTTCATCTAATAATATGGGGGAGTACTACCGATACAGAGGACTATAAGCTGGCAACATCCTTGCCTAGCTCAAACAATAATACAATCAAAAGATGTCCTGCAGATGGCAGGTTAATGCCTTAATTCAAGCATATCTACAGAAGGTTATCCAGCCCATCATACAAACCAAAAGCTTATGTTAAGAATGAACCATCCTGACAAAAAAGAGTTGGAGACAATACAAAAGTGAGACTTTTGTAGATAATAAAATCTTCCTCAAGTAAATGCATGGTAGTTCACCTACAATTTTCTACCATTTATCTTTTCCTCTAATTAAACCTTTGGATTTTAACTTTGTACTTCTTGAATAATTTGCATTTCAGTTTATGTGTTGCATCTCAACATGCAGAACATAAAATGCAACGTCCACGGCGAATTATTGTCCAAACTGTACTCGCTGATTTACTGGAAACACATTTCCCTTTCGAAATCTTCATGTAGTAACTTCTTGTAATACATCTTTTCTTCTAACAGTTTCATTAATCTTACTTTTCTTTCCTTTTTTCTTCTCATTTCTAAGCCTTATTCATCAAAATAAAACATATCAGACTAGTCAGTTGCCTGTATTAGTGAGACATTAATAGAAAAACTGATACATAACACCTATTGTTAATCATCTGCTAATTGTAGGAAATATTTAAAGTAAATGGTCCACACAGCAAAGTAAAATATTAGAAGCCATAAATAACCATAAACCACATCTCCCACATCCTATGCACAGGCTTAAAAAATGAAATTGGGTTACATTTCTTAGTGCTCAGTGAAGTGCAAGTGCTGTTGTTTTACCCTACAGTTCATAGCAATTAGGCAATCTTTCTGTGCATACATCCCTCATAGAGGGACCGTGCATACTCCGCTGTAGGGCCCACTTTGGACCCCACCAAGGGATGAGATTGTGGGGGATGAAAAGATCCATACAGGACCACCCTAGATATCAAGTATGACCTCAACTACATTTTCCTAGCCCCTTCATCTGTGACCTACAAATCTATTTTATTTAGATTGATGCATAGTCGATCCAATAGTTCAATAAATTCGAACCTAACTGAAAATTGGTGGACATATCCAATTCAATGGGATCGTGTGTGTGGTCCATTTGGATGAACCATATAATGGGCTCCACCTAGTGTTCTCATGACAAAAACGGTAAGGAATATATGCACATGAATATTGTCCTATATATATTTAGATAAAACTACTATGAATCTGTCCCTCACACTATGGTGAGGAACACTTCCCCATTTAGAAAGTATCAATGTACATAGAGACAAAATCATCACCTTATCACACACACACATACACATACATATATATACGAAGAGAATTGTTGGATAATAGCAATTCCATCTCTTTACATACAAGAAAAAAATAAAAATAATAACTTTTCAAAAATACCCCCATCTCTCTCTCCCTCCCTCCCCTCTCCTGCCCTTTCCCTCCGGCCGCTGGCCAAGGGGCTCTCCTCTCCTCTCCTCTCCCTCCTCCTTCCTCTCCTCAGCTCCTCCTCCTTCTTCCTCTCCTCTCCTCTCTTCGCCTCCCTTTTCCTCTCCCCCTTCTTCCTTTCCTCTCCTCTCCTCCCTCTTCCTCCCTTTTCCTGTCTCATCTCCTCCTCACACTCCACGTTATCCTCGGGCTGGACCAGTAAGTGCCCGATGGAGTGATATCTCGGAATTGTGACGGCTGCTGTGACGATTTCGATCGGATCAGCCGGTTCAGGATCGGGAACTGCTTTCAAATCGGGTCAACCACCTTTGTTTGCAGCTGCGCCTGCTTCGGCGAATATTCCACCATGATCGCAACGTGATCGGACGACGTCTCCGCCTCTCCGGCCGAGTCCGCACTCTCTGCGCAGGGGGATCCCAGTCTCCTTGCGCAAAGGAGACTTTGCGGGGAACAAGACAAAGGGGGGAAGGGAGGAAAGAGGAAGGGAGAGGGAAAGAAAGAGAGAATAGAGGGAGGGAGAGGGAGAGGGAGAAGGAGGGGAGGGAGTGGAAGAGCCGGCTGGTAGAAGGGAAAGGGGAGGAGAGGAGAGAGGAGGGAAGGAGAGAGAAGTGTGAGGGGGAGATAACGGTATTTTGGGGATTTAAGATTTTTTTTTTCATGTGTGATGAGAGATAAAAATTATATTTAAATAGCAGCACTCATATAGGAAAGTTAGTATGCATCCTTTTATTAACATAGTGTGAGGAATGCTTACATGGCACTCTTTGTTTATACTCGAACATTTCCTTTTTCATATAATTTTTTGTGTTTTGCACATTAATATATCCAAATATGGAAGTGTCCCTCGTCCTATAGCAAGGAACGGATGTATACTAATATTCTCCACATATATCTATATATGTGTATATATATATATAGGTCCTCGTGGCACATCTATTCTTAGGCATCAATATTAGGCTTGGGCAGGCCCATTGGGCAAAGCCCAAGTCCAGACCCATCTTCTTGCATTGCCATCCATTTGGTCCCCTGCCAAGTGGCCCACGCAATGAAAGATTCGAATACACTCCCGCAGTCCCAGTCCACACAAGTGGGTCCAATCAGGTCATTGCGCCCCACCTGCGCTTTGCAACGGTCAGATCTCCCTTTTAATTTTAGTTCTGGGAAACACGAACCCACAACTGGCACACCCACAAATAGAAAAACGAAAAGAAAAACTGCTGGAGGCAGCTTCGGGTCCGAACCGCAACCCCTGACCGTTACACCGAACCAAAATTCAAACCCATAAAGCATCACAGCCGTCCACAAGCAATCACTAAAATCCATCTCCATCGTCCATTTCCTTCCTTGATACCCTCCTCTTCCAAGCCAAAACCCCCACAGTTTTCCTTCCCTTTCCTTTCCTTCATTCCTCCTCGCAATCTCTTCTTTCCTTCTCTGTCTGCAAAATCCCTGAAAGCATGGTTTCCAAGATCATCATCAAGAAGACACCCACCAAGCCCTCCCCTAAAGATCACCGAAGAAGAAAGACGCCATTGAAGAGCGTGGTGAAGGCCTCTTCAATCGTCATCTCCTCAATCAATGACTCCATTTGGACCTGCAAGCGTCGCCTTCTCAGAATCTTCTCCAAACTAACCAATCTCAACACCCCAATTCGCAGAAAACGAAATGGGTTCCGCCTCTTGAAGAAATCTGTGGAAGCCATAGATTTGAAGCCTGAATCTCCTACCACCCCACCAATGAAGAAGGCCCTCCCTCCTCCCCAATCCCCTCACAAAAAAACCATCTTTCTTGACCTGGATGAGACTCTAGTGCATTCTCAATGCGACCCACCTCCCCAAAGATTCGATTTCGTGGTTCGGCCGGTGATCGACGGAGAGAGGATGAATTTCTACGTGTTGAAGCGGCCTGGCGTGGATGAGATGCTTGAGGAGATTGCGAAGAGCTTTGAAATCGTCATCTTCACTGCTGGGTTGAAGGAATACGCGTCTCTTGTTCTCGACGAGTTGGATTCGAAAGGGCTGATTTCGCATCGCCTGTATCGAGATTCTTGCAGGGAGGTGGAAGGGAGATTCGTCAAGGATCTGGCGGAGATGGGGAGGGATTTGAAAAGGGTTTTGATTGTCGATGACAATCCGAACGCCTATGAGTTTCAGCCGGAGAATGCGGTTCCTGTGAGGCCTTTTTTCGATGATCTTGGGGACGGAGAGCTGTTTCGGGTGATGGGGTTTTTGCAGATTGCGGATTGTTTTGAGGATTTGAGGGAGGCGGTTGCTTACTATCTTCCGGAGGGGAATCAGATGTTGCCCAAGTTGCGATTGTTTTGAATGCCCATGTTTGATTCTGTTTCTGTTCTGTGCTGTTGAAGAACAGTGGTGGGGAGGAGATGGATAGACTGAGAGGAAGGTTTCTTCATGGGTCTGAGGATGCTGTTTCTTGTGGTCATCTTTGGAGGGGGAGACTGTGAAATTGATTACTGACACAAGTTGTGATTTTCTTGTATAATGTTGTAGAATAGGTTTCTAACGATCAATGAAACAATGGATCTCTCTCTCTCTCTCTCTCTCTCTCTCTCTCTCTCTCTCTCTCTCTCTCTCGTTTGAGATCTGGAAAATGAAGTGCATAGTACTGTATGTGTCTGTGGATGGGTACAGTTTCATACGAAAGGAATAGCATTTACCCACTTCAACTTTTTCGTAACTTTTTCACTAGAAAAAATGACCAAACGCAAGTTTTTTACCACGATGATGTGGAAAACCATTTCCTTACACTCCCATGGGGAAAGGATTAGCAGGTACTCTTGCCAATAGTTACAATTATGGTTCTTACTAGAGTATCATCTGAGGAAAATGTACACATCCACAGAAAAGCAGTTTAGTTTTTCATTTTATTGTCTGATTATGTACTGTTTCACCCGGGGTTTACCCATTAATTACTTCTCTCCAGTTGTTCTCGGCTATATGCATTGGTGTGCACGCCCATAGTGATGTGAAATCTTTAGTTGCACGAATCTCTTAGTAAGGAATCCTGTTCTAAGGGTAGTGGGAAATTCGCAAATATATAAATCCTTCATGGATTCCTCACTTATTACTAAATATGTCATAAATTTCAGGCCTTTTTTACTCTCCATAAGGTATTCCTCATACCTCTAATGCTTAATATGGTCATTGCGTCAAATTTGGTTCTACATTTTTTTTTCTATAAGTAGTATTCAACTTTGCCAGTTTTTGCTACCGGTCCCAAGTCAGAGTAAAGGAGAAGGATTGCGTTAAGTAGGTTGATAGCCAGCGAAAAACTTTGTCACAACCTAAACATGAATTTTGAGATAATAATATTTCGCAATAAAGTTAAGGCGTTCCCTGCTTTAAGCAACGCATTGCAGCGTTACCCGACTGTAGTGAAAAGTGTGTAAGGGCTACCGCATGACTCTGGGTTAGTGCGGTTAAAGATGTTAGTCCATGAGAAGAAAATGTGGAATAAAAAAATTAGACTTGCTACTTAAAATATAGAAACCTTGACAGGTAAGAGCATGGAGTTGGTTGAGGTAATGAAAAGAAGAAGAATTAGTATGGCTCGTATATAAGAAACAATGTGAAAAGGGAATAAAGCTAAGAAGCTCACGAATGAGTATAAGCTTTTCTATACAGGAAAGAGTAATACAAGAAATGAAGTGAGTATAGTTATAGAAAATGATTTGAAAGAGAAAATTGTGGGGTAAAGAGGTTTGGTGACAGAATTATAGCAATTAAACTAGTGTTAGAGGAAGATATAATTCATATCATCAGTGCATATACCCCTCAAGTAGGACCAGAGGAAAGTGTGAAAAGACAATTTTGGAAGGAGATAGATGATTTAATGCTAGAAATCCTAAATAGTGATAAGGTTTCCTTAGAGGAGATGTAAATGGACATATAGGAAGAGATAATAGAGGATACGAGAGAGTACATGAGAGGGCAAGGATTTAGAGAAAAAAATGAATTCGGAAACACTATATTGGACTTTGCAGTGACATTTGATCTTGTAATAGCAAATACTTATTTTAAAAAGAGAGATGAGCATTTAATTATCTATAAAAGTGGGAGTAAAAGGAGTGAGATAGACTTTTTTCTAGTTAGAAAACATGACCGATTGGCTTGTAAAGATTACAAAGTTATCCCAAAAAGAGTTTGACTACGCAACATAGGCTCGGAGTTTTAGATATTTGTATTAGAAGTAGAAAGAGAGCGGTAGTAAACAAAATGGACCCTAAAACAAGGTGAAGAGATTTGAAGGGGGAAAGAGCAAATATATTTAAGGACAAAAAAATTAAGAAAGGAAAATGGAATATTGAAGGAGAAACTATAGTAATGTAGAATCAAATGGCTAATTGCATTAAGAATGTTGTAAAGGAGGTACTTGGATAATCAAAAGGAAAGAGATATATCATAAAAAAACATGGTGGTGGAGTATGGAGGTTCAAGAAGTTATTCAACAGAAAAGACATTGCTACAAAGTTTGGCAAGAGACTAAAGTATGAAAAATTTTGAGTTATATAGGCAAAGAAAGAAGTTAGGAATGTAGTAAGTAGTGCAAAGTTCAAAGCATACGATGACCTCTATAATAGGTTGGGAACAAGAGAAAGAGAAAAGAATAGTTTTAAGCTAGCAAAAATAAGAAAAAAGAAAAGTAGGGACTTAGATCATGTCAAATGTATCCAGGACAATGAGGAAAATATTCTGGTGAAGGATAATGATGTTAAAGAAAGGTGAAAGGAATATTTTAACAAACTTCTAAATGAAGAACATTTGGGCGATACAATAGTTAAGGAGGATAATTCATCACTAGAGCATACTTTTCTCTGTAGAATTAGAAGGGTGGAAGTGAAGAAAGCAGTGAAGTGAATGAAGACATGAAAGGCAACAGGCACAGATGGTATTCCGATAGAGGTATGGAAATGTTTAGGAGAGGTTAGGGTGAGTTGGTTATGTAGACTATTCAATAAGATACTTGTGATAAAGAAAATGCCGGATAAATGAAGAAGAAGCATTGTAGTACCTATATATAAGAATAAGGGAGATATACAAAATTGTATCAACTATCGAGGGATTAAACTTATGAGTCATACTATGAAGTTATGGAAGATAATAATGGAACAAAGACTGAGGCAGAAGACTTAGATATCTAAAAATCAATTTGGTTTTATGCTAGGGAGATCAACCATGGAAGTTATCTTTTCACTTAGGCAATTAATGGAAAAATATCAAGCAAAAAGGAAAAATCTACACATGGTCTTTATTGATTTGGAAAAATCCTATGATAGGGTACCAAGGAATTTAATTTGATTAGTTTTAAAGAAAAGGAATGTCCCCAGAGGTTAAATTGAAAATTTTAAGGATATGTACAAAGGAGCAGTAACAAATGTGAGAACCACATGTGAAAAAACAGGTAAATTTCCCGTTACTATAGGTTTACATCAGGGATCAACCTTAAGCCATTATCTCTTTATATTAATTATGGATGTGTTAAGTGGGTATATTTAAGAAAAAGTACCATATTGTATGTTGTTTGCAGATGATATAGAATTGGTGGATGAATCAAGAGATGGTGTAAATACAAAACTTGAGAAATGGCAGAGGGCATTAGAATCTAGAGGCTTTAAAATAAGTCGTACAAAGACAAAATATGTGGATTGCAACTTCAGTGGACATATACAAAGTGTTAAACCACTGTCAAAATTGAAACTTATGAAATATCACGTAGAGATTCTTTTCGGTACCTAGGCTATATGATTAGTAAGGATGAGGAGATTGACAAAGATGTGGACCATAAGATAAAAATTAGATAGCTGAAGTAGAAACTAACTTCTAGAGTGCTTTGTGATCGACGAATACCAACGAAATCGAAGGGCAAATTTTATAGGATAGTGATTAGACTAGCTAGGACATATGGAGCAGAATGTTGGCCAATTAAGAAGACGCATATTCATAAGATGGATGTAGCAGAAATGAGAATGTTTAAGTGGATGTGTGGTAAAACTAGAAAAGATAAAATTAGAAATGAGCACTTTCAAGAGCATTTAGGGGTAGCACCAATAGAGGATAAGATTAGAGAAACCTATTTAAGATGGTTTGGGCATGTTGAGCATAGGTCGATAATGGCACCAGTGAGAAAAAGTTTTGCTATACAGGTGGATGGCCCATCAAAAAGTAGGGTAAGCCGATGAAAATATTGATGGAGGTCATTGATTCATATTTAAAGAAGTTTAACTTATCAAAGGATTTGACACAAAATAAAATAGAATAGAGAAACATGATTTATGTAGCCGACCCCAACATGGTTGGGATAAGGTTTTGATGATAATGATGATAATAATAATAATAGTATTGTTCAACATATTCCCTTTTTGTTTATGATAAAATCTCACTAACTTTTTCTTTTAAAGACGATGATGCCTAACTTACTCTTTAAAGACGATGATGATGATGTTCCTACCCTGCCATTTAATCAAGGCTTTGAAATGGACGGCTCAGACATATTCTCTCCTCCTATCCACCAAACCATTCTATCATTGTTTGTGTGAGAAATTATATCAATTTTCAATTGCTTTCCATTGGTAATTCATTCATATATTTTTGTACCCATTGTTCCAGAAAATTATTGGAGAGAAAAGAATGATAACATTCTTGCAAATCCAAGTCCCCCTTTTTCAAGCTCCTGTACTGTGGCCTTGAACATCTCCATCTGCACATTCCAAACAAGAAAGGCTATGCATCAACATGCTCTTTTCCATTGAATCTCTCATTTTTCAGGAGACAAAGGGAACTAGTAAATTACTTTGAGCGCATGATACACATCCTTCTTCCAATGCCTAGCTTTGTATTCCATAGCTTGATACGTCAAAGCAAACTAAGGTAAGAGGTTGTGTTAACATGATTTCTTATAGAAGAGTATAAGTTGGTGGAAAGATAATGAATGGATATATGAAACCTTCGTCTATTCCTCTAGCAGAAGTGTTCCACCAGTAGGACATGTAGTGTGAACAGTACCAGATGCTGCAGCACTTGAACCATCATCGTACCTTCTCCTGTAAAAAATGGTTAAGCAATCTACACAGCACAAAAGAGGGACACAAGCAAATCAATTGTTTAAAGTTCATACCCTGAGAGGATTGCTTTCTGATATGTACTTGTGGGTACCTTGAGGCGAAGAACAACCACATTACCGTGTGTTAATGACAGCCCCAAATCAACCTACAAGGGTGATTTTACTCAAATGTTGAAATTAGGAAATAAAAAATGTTGGGTGAATGATATATACATGTATGTTAGCCCTCTTTGTGTAAAATTTTGTCAGGTGACAGTCTCAACTTAGATAATAAATGAAGAAGATTATTGTTAGATGGGCAGTCGGCTATAAAAACACGGCCGATAGACGTATACAACTTACGAAGTGGATATACTTGTATTCATTGTTGAGAACTCATATACAACTTGACTCGCCTTAACTCTGAGTTAACTCAACTTGAAGGATGCCAATTCAAATAGGTCTGGATGGAGTCTTTTAAGACATCGAGTTAACCTTGCTTGAGTCATTGGCTCAACCCCCTTCCAAATCACTCTTAAAGGAATTGAGTTCTGTAACTATGATATGCATGCCTTTCATAAGGGTTAGAATAGTTGAGATAACACAAGAATTGTAAAATATGTTGAAATCATTGTTAGATTAGGATTCTTTATATTTTTCATTTGAGTGGTTTAATTGAGTGTTTTATGTTTTTTTTAGAAAAAAATGGAAAACCATCTATTACTAGATACAGTTATGTTAAGTCAAGTGAAATATATTTTATATATGCGGTTACTAATGTAGCACCTTCTCATGTGTGATATAGCAAGTAATAGTTATTTTTCCTCCCCTTTCCTCTTCTTTTAAGAAAAGGTTTGTGAATGTTTCATCATCAACTCAATAAATCATTTATTTATTTATTACTTTGTCTCTCCCCCTTTTTACTTGAGGTTCCTTTGTTAAGCCTTGTTACTTTTTTAAGCAATACAAATTTTTGGTGGTGTAAACATGCCATCATGGACATCTCACTAAACCGCTAACTAGAGGAAGTAGAGATTAACATTGGAGATAATTGTATTGTTCTACTAATTATACTGTGGATTGGAATCTTTCATACATGTAATTCATGTATTGCAGTTCAAAAACCCACTCTAGCTCGAGTTAAACAGGGTGTTTTTTGTAAAGTCCTGACCCAACTTAATTATAATTTATATTAATTAAACTTGATTTCTTATTCATATGTGTATTTTAGTTTTAATTCCTCTTGTTCTTGATTTTTAGTGGGTCTCAGTTGGGTAAGTAGTTGATTCGAACTTTACTTAGGTAGTTGAGGACTTTCATGTAATTTAGAGTCACATTGTTGCATTATTTTGGCACCACATTAATTGTATCATATACATTTCATCTTGTGGGTCAACTTTCATGTTTGGCCCAACTCAATTCAGATCAATCCTGGCCCAATTGAAGCCAATTGCCTGAAACTGTAATTTCCTAAAACAATTGGACTTGTATGTAAAAGTTTAGAAAAGTTGAGTTCAAAAGGGATGCAACCAACGATCCCCCTTCATTTATCTCTACTCTCATTGTTAGAACTTCTTCTTATTCTCTTTTTCCTCTCTATACCAACTGGAGATCCAAATTTAGGGCTGTTGCATGTTGAAGCCTAGGCTCATGTTGTTTTCCACATCATCTCCTTGCTTGTCTTCCCCATTGGAATCTCCCCATTCCAACTTTTTTTCTTCTCTCCAGTTTTCTCAAGTAAGAACTCCATCATCCCTCTATTTCTTTGAGTCCAAAAGAGTCAAAAAGACTCAAATGAGCAACATGTATGCATCTTACACTTAGTTCACGATTTCCATGTCTTTGCATGTAATAAGATTTACTTCTATTGAGGCTTTCTCCGCCATCAAATAAAATGAGAGGCTAATTTTGGGTAAAGCACTAATATAAGGCAAGTATAAGAGTATATATTACTATATGCATGCCAAACTTTATTTGTTCTTAATTTAATTACTCTAAATGCAAGTTCACAGCTTATCTACCATTGATTAAGTATACATATATGTTGGATTAGATGATAATGAGTATAACTATGCAATAGTAATGATATGTGGGCATGTAAGACCTAAGATTTTAATTTGGAGCAAAAGAAACATCATTAGAACCCAATTTGTAAAGTTATGTACTTGAACTTGCACTTTAGAACTTGTTTCTAGGAATTCTGAAGTTTATGATAAAGCCCACGGCTAAGCCGTAAGTATTTACGACTCAAAATCCAGAGAGCTCAAAGACCCACATTTGAACTACGGCTAACCCTCGGTTAAGCTATGGAATCAACTTTGGTTAAGTCGTAATCCTCCTGTGACCAAGCCATAAGCTATTTTATAGTGCACTTTTCCAAAAACCCCAAAATCAAGAATTACTCTATGGCTCACCCACGGATAAGCCGTGAATCGTGCTACGGCTAAGCCATATCCCAGCCGTAACTTAGCCGTAGGCTTAGCACGGCTCAGTCGCAGGCCAACATACGGCTACGCTGTAAATGCGTTTGAAATTGAGGGAAAGACTAAGTTACTCGGCTAAGCCGTAACATGTATACGGTTAAGCTGTAAGAACACTGTGAACTTAGGATATTAGAGATTTCAAATGACTTTATAGGGCTTTAGATATGGCACTTTTTCTCTAACTAAATTAGCCCGATGATGATCAAATAATAAAGATGACGAGTGTAGAGCTGTCACTTATCCCCTTTAATTTTCCAAATGAATTCCTGATGCCACGTCATGGGTGATGGCATAAGAAGACGTGTCCTTTGCATACACAATATAACGCCAAGATTTGGTAACACAATAACACCGGATGTTTATGAATATATCATGTTGAATGCCTTCAGGATTACGGATTATCTACCATAGGGTTGGCTAGTAAATCTTTTTGATACCTTCTCAATTTAAATGCATTCATATTGTTAAGAAACCTTGCCCTCAACATGATGTAGTCATGTTCTCATTCTCCTTGGTGAACCTTGAGGCAATTAGTCCAGAGCTTTTATTGAGTGTGTGTCCGTGAACTGAAATAGGTATAGTTAAGGTTGAAAGGGTTTGAACTCTATTAACTTAAATAAGGATGCATTAATTGATTATCAGATACTTGTAAATTCTGATTTCTATAATTTCTATGATTTTAAGACTGAAATTCCCTTATATATGATATGATAAGAATAACTGATACATATAAATATAAGACGATCACTACGATTGATAATAAGTATAAAGATATGAGTTGACACGGCCTTAATGCGTTGAGTAGGCACCACTTAGCTTGTACCCTTTTTAGGTTCGATAGGATCAATCCAAGTATCCCTTATGTCACGACTACAGTAATTTATGGAGGAGATATTAGCGCTCCTCGGGAAGTTAGCCTGATCCCCTAACGTAATTTACATATGTGTATTATACGCTTTCTCTAGATGATACACTCTCTTTTGGGAGAATATAGCCTCTTTAATGCCAACTAGCATGTTTTAATATCCTATTTATGATTCGTTACTCATACTTACTCATGCACAATATGCTTAGTTTATGGTTATTACTTTTTTTTCATCAATATGTATTCTAAATCATTCGATACATCATGATAGTCCTATATATCTTTATATTTGTTTAACCGTCGTGTTAACAGTGCTACCATTGGTGTTATAGGTACTGAACCCAACCCAGTACGGTGAACGATGCACCCCAGCAGGAAACTCAATGGAACGTCGTGGAGTAGATGAGTGCAATAAAGGCGACGTCTTCTATTAGTCGTCCTACGAAAAATGACAATGAGTTCTTTGTTGGATTGTTAGCTTAGACATGCTTGGATTGTGATTGTTCCTGCACTTAGCGATTTGATAGACACATATATAATTTTGAATTTTGTATTATATATGTTTAAGTAATTGTTACCATACAGATGTGAATGGTTAAGTATAAACTTCAAACTTATTTATGAAATAGAGGATGTTTCATTTATTATTGCTTATGATTAATACAGGTGTATTACACAGGCTTCCGCTTATTGTTAAATGTAATTTACATGTTGAAAAAATTTCTCTACACATTCCTGTAAAATCTCCCTTGTAGTGATTTGTGCATGTCTTCATATGCACAGATTGCTATGGGATTACATATGTACACCCCGTGGGGCCCATTCTAACCCCAATTTCTAGGATCGAGGTGTGACATTTTTTGGCCCGTTCTAACCCTAATTCTCGGGAATAGGCGTGACATTTTTCGTAAGTGAGTACATTGAATATTGGCAACAGAATCAAGTCTACTGGGACTAGCTGTGAATTGTCTTCTGTTACTGGTAATGTTATTAAAAAACAATTAAAAGAAATACCTGTAATGGAAGATCACACACGTACAGACCTCATTCTTGAAAATGTAGCCATGGTTGGAACTCATTTGTCTGTAATCCTGAGCCAATGCGAATACAAAAACAGCTCCAACAGCATGTCCCCTAATCACATATATGTGAACTATTTTATTTAAAAAAATCTAGAGGACAAATGGATTACTCAGTCAGAAAAGGCACGTGATCTTTTCAAACACTAAGGCCTTGTTTCTTTCCTAGAATTCCTGATAGGAATTCCAGTTTGTCTGGGAATTCCGGAATTGCTATCAGGAATTCATTGTTTCTTTATGAGAATTTTTGGAATTTTGGAATGCCAGCATTTCCAAATGCTAAAAAGGTAGAATTCCCAAATACCAACTCTCCTAAGAGGATTTTAGAATTTTAGAATTCAGGAAAGCTGTGCAGAAACTCCAGCTGCATCAACAAGTCCCTCAAGCTTGTTTTCCATCATATCTCCCTGCCACACGCTGTAGTTCCTTTCCTACTGTGGTTTTTTCAAACGTAACGAGTATTGCAGCCGCAGGTGTGGAAGAAAGGTAGGTAATTTGTTTATCCGAATTTGAGTTGGAAGAAGTGCTCAGTTGCCAAAATGCAATCATGGCTCTTCATTTTTTTTCTTTTTTGCAATTCCCCTTGCTATGTATTTCTCTGACGGTGAAACAAAAAGCCACCAATACCCTTAATCCCTTTATACCATCATACATACCCACTTTACAAATGGATGCCCCATGCATTCTTGGGCTCCGCAGAGGGGCTATGTGTAAAAATCTATATCGATCATTATTAATAAAGGTCAATAGTGGGCCTCAATTGTTGAAGCATGTGAGACTCTTCTTCCTGTTTTTGAATCAAATAGTGAAAGGTAACTGATTGAATTAAAATAAAACTCCCATCTAACTAGTATTTCGAAAAAGGCCAGGCCCAAATTCTAGTATCTGGATGGTTGTAATTTTTGTTTATTAGGTTTTCCTTTCTTATTTTCTTGAATTGTGAATGTGGGCCCCAAAATTGAATCACATTTTTTTTTATTAAGCGAGACACATACTAAGTTGTATACATATATTAGTGGGTGGTTTAAAATTAAATTGGCATATGAACAATGTGGACATGAGTTTAATTCTACCTAGAAATTCTTGTAGTTATAAAACGAGGAATTCATGAAATCCAGGAATTAAAGTAGGAATTCAGGAAAAAAAAACAGAGAATTCAGAAATTATAGAATTCAGTAGTATTAAAAATTCCAGCATTTGAAAATCCCAAACAACCACCAGACATGAATTCCAGAAATTCTAGTAAAGAAATGGGCTCTAAGCCTTATTGCTAATGAATGAATACTGATTAGTATCTTTTTCTTTTTGAGAGAGGGAGAGAAAGGTCACCTTATTACTGCTATCGTAGGAACACAGAAGGTTAATATCTTGCTTACTAGCCTTTGAAACATCAGCATGTACTCCTACACCACATATCATGACATAAAAATTAAAATAAAGTGAAAGGCAGGAGGCTGACTCGGTAGTGGTTGCACCATGGAATTAATTAGGTGCCAGATCACTGATGCAATTGGCATATTGGCAGATGGCCCACTTTGACTGAAAGGCCCATTTATATTTCATATACACAGCATAGTTCAAAATTCTTGCCCTGACGCAATCATGTCAACTCAGCTAAGTGAATCAAGTTGATCCAGTTCAAATGAGTCTGGCAGATTCTGATCAAGTGCTCAGCAAATCCACCCAAATTACTGGACTCAAATGCTCGATAGCTTTATGATCAGTCAAGTCTTCAACCAACTGTTCCATTTAGAACTTGGGATTCAGAGGAGTTGGATTCAGGCTCTAGTCCAGATCCATTATATATTCGACATTGGGGCTTAAATAGGCAGAGCTGATTTAGGATTATATTTTACTCATCGATGTCAAATCTAGGCTGTTAGATTCTAATTGGATGGGGATCACGTGTGGACCCTACGTAGAAACTGAAAAGACCAGTTTTTTTGGTACTCTGTCAGATTCAGTTAATTCTGAGTCCAATCAGTCATCAAGACAGGGTAAGTAGGGTCAAGTCACGATTATCCATACCTTGGCCTCCGCACTTCAATCCACTTTTTTTTTAATATTTCAGGTCCATCCCATTTGAGAAGAATTTGCCCTGATACAGACCAATAACCAATTCCTTCCAGTAAGTTTCATTTGTAAATAAGAGTAAAACAATGAACACATGAATAACTAAAAATTCTCAAATGTGCATCTTGGGTATATGGGTTGCAATTTCTGGCCCATACACACCAATCCAACCCTGCGCTAAGGTTTCAGTTTGATCCCTTTGGCTTCATGAATAAATAGGTTGAGATTTATGATGCGATGTATAGGATGGGAAGGTTTTGGGGATGACAAGGATTTGGCAAAAACATGTACTTTACACATATAATTCTCATATGGGAGGCAAGTCGATATGCTTACTATTTTGAAGTACATGGATATTGCGAATATGTGGTCGCTCAGTTGATTTGGGAACTTCATTTCTCAATTTACTGCCCCAAACTGGATCCCTAGGAGTCC
The DNA here is from genome assembly GCA_037013555.1 of Sextonia rubra. Taxonomy (NCBI): domain Eukaryota; kingdom Viridiplantae; phylum Streptophyta; class Magnoliopsida; order Laurales; family Lauraceae; genus Sextonia; species Sextonia rubra. The sequence continues at coordinate 20,034,754 of JASUAD010000011.1, forward strand.
AATGGGAGTGGGTGGTTCTCTAGGGATGGAGCTTCTCTTCCCGCACCAAATAGGAATGGGGCGGGGTGCAAGGTTGAGTACATGTTCATTGACCAAAACGGTAACCTGGGTTGAACTGCGTAAACCCATTCCCATCCCTAGTCTTGCGGCCTGTTCTTATCCATTTGACTTTATTTTTTTTTATTTAATTGCAACTTATATGTCTTAATTTTTTATTCAATTGCAACTAATATGATATGTGAGTGATATTTTAAACATGGGAAACTACTAAAGACCATGTGTACGCACGTCGTTGGTGGTAACCAAAGCACATGCTCCATCATCGTTTGCAACCTATTTCATGTGTATTTAGACTTTTAGAACAAATTATTAAATCGTCTACATTAATTAAAGATAAGCAAACATTTCACGATTTCTCCAAAGAAGTATGTCCATCTAATATGTGGCCGGAAACGTGGTAAAGGAAGCGGTATTAGTTTAACCATGGGAACAAATACCACATAATTTTCAAATTAAATGCACTAAGGACTGATTTTAACCATTGGATCGGACGCATGAATTATAAAAGCTCTGATTTTAACCGCCACTAGCTAATGACACAGCCAATCCGCATTTCTTGAGGGTGGGATCCAAAGAATCCCTGAGCCCATACTTGTAAATTTAACAATGAGACAAACTTTTGAAAATTAAACTGGTAGTAATTGTTACTTTGTATCATCACTAAGAAAATCTCACTTTGATTAGAGTTATGTCTACCATTAAATTGATTAGAAACATAAAATGCATAAGCATAATCCAAGTTTAATTTCATTTGTTCAAATGTGGATCAATCTAGTAGTGAGAAAGACTCTGGTTAGACTAAAAATTTTCTTATAAATAGAACTAGGCTATGATTTTGACAGGGTTGGATTAATGAGTAATTACAGGGACAAGCTTTTATAGAATCTTCGAATCCCATGCTTTGTGAACCTGATCTCCTGCTACACTAATGTATTCAATTTGTTATCACTACTGACTACATTGATGGAAATGGTGTACCTTATTGAGGCATTCGTTGATAGAACAAATTTAATTCAGAGTAAACCTAAGAACTGTCAGGAAAAAAAAACACACATTAAACACTAATGAAACTGTACATAAGAAAAAAAAATGTAATTCTTCACATTATTTTCTCATTTTCGATCACCATCTCTTGGATAGGTATAGTTACTACTCCATATGCATTATAAATGTTTATATTCTAAAAAGTGTTATTATTATGAAGAAACCAAGGGTTATGAAGTTTTTGACTTTGGAAATTTTGTAACACTTGAAAGATCATGGCAAACAAAGTCATTTTAAGTCACCGAAAGTCACACCAGCCCAGTGCCACTCGGTCAGAGTGTACTGCTTAAAACATGGTGATTGCGCTGTGTGTGTGTGTGTTCTCAGTAGGAAAAAAAATCCATACCTATGAATATTGATTCCTCTGAGATTTAATGCATATACAGCACCTTGAAGCCCCTTCAAATCACAGAATCCCAAGTTTTCGCTACATTTGCATATTGTTGAGTTGGGAATAGGGTCAGCCATCAACTCCACACCTTAAATTATAGGGAGTTTGTTTGCAGAACTTCTATATTTGAAGTTACCCCTTACACATCATTATTTATTTATATAGGCAACAAATATGATGAAGATGCCAAGAGGATGAAGCATCAGCTTTCCTTTGTCGGTAAGGAATACACCTTCAATAAAATAAAAAAAAAGTAAAACAAAAGTGAATTTAGAATGGATCTATCCAAAATTTGTCAACTTCTATAAATGGTTTTCACCAGTCACCACCTCCTCTTCATTTAATGAAATCTATGGTAAAATTATGTGAATGATTTTGAATTTTGAAATTCTTCATAGTATCAGAGATGGCTTGGTTCCAGTGATGATCATGCAATCAACCGGCCACGGTTCTTCATGCATCCTAATAATCACCGTCACTTTATTATTCAATAAAATCAATCCCCTCTCATCTATCCAATCATCCAAATTATATGATCTCTCCATCAACTTCATTAAATTGTACAATTAAAGCTTTGGGAAGAAATTGAGATAGATCTTATCCGATGAGCCACTGGCACCGATAAATTAAAAAAAGGGCGGATTGTGACAATAATAAATTCATTGACAAACGGCAGTCACCAAAAGATATGAGATCATTTCTAAAAAAATGTTATTTTATAGATTTTTTAGAAATCAAAACTTTTATTTTTCTTGTTCACAATCACAGATCTTATTCAAGACCATATGTTGAGGGAGGATGTTAGAGAATATCATCAGTCAGAAGATATGTTAGGTCTGAGTTAAGATTTTATCAGTTGTAAGTAATTTATCTCTATCCACTTGATAAGGTTAGTTTGACATTGCTTATAAATGTAACCATTTTCATTTAATGAAATCAACGATGAAATTATGTGCATGATTTTGAATCTTGAAATTCTTCAGTTATCACCACCTAAATACATCAAAGCTAAAATAAATTAGGATTCTTTGAAGGGAAAAATCCACGGTGATTATGGGTGGACTTATCAGGATCTGTCATGTTACCATAGAGAGCCCCTTGCCCTCAATGGGACAGCAACCCTGCATACATGGCAGGCTACTTGCGTTAACGTGGTAGACCTTAACAGGTCTACTTATGATCACAGTGGGGTGATCCCTCACAAAAATCCGAACTTAAGATGAACTATCCCTAGATATTTCTGGGACAGTCCTTGACTAGTATTTTCATTTTCCCACAAAAATTCTGCCCTTTTGACACAATTTATGATATGCATGTGTACCTTGTTATCTGTACCTCTGCCATCAAAATTAACCACATGAAGTACAGGAAAAATCTTTAGCTTAGAGGACGAGAAGGAATACGTTGCTAATGACCCTGTTAAACCCACATGAGGTCCACTTGTATTTGATCAAAACCGATACTCATGACACACATACCTCTCTTTTAGCAACAAATAAAAACATTAAAAAAATAAATAAAAGGTCAATATTACCACACAATAAAGCTGTCACTGTATTAAAAATTGCCGAGCCAGACTTTAATAATATTTTCCTTTTTTCACACACACACAAAAAAAAAAATTCCTTCCTTTGGACACAATGCCCATGCATATGCATGCGTATTTTTTTGTCTGCAACTCAGTAAGAAAATTAAAACTACGAGAAATATAGGAAAAGTCTATAGCTTAGGGGAATTGAAAAAATACTATGCTAGTGACCCCAATATTTACCCACAATTGGTCCACTTTTACATGATCGAATCAATCTAACTAAAATTTTTTTCACATAGTGGCTCCCCGAACCAAAATTTCCTGGTTCTGCTACTTGATAGTGGCCCAAATTTCAATGCAATCAATGTGAAATGCAATTTTCAATGGATTAGTGTGCAAAGTGATATTATCTATTGAGTTAAACTTGTTTGTCTCATTCGTTGATCAATCCAGACACTTCCCTCCTCTTTACATCTACTGGTGTTCATCTGAGTTATATGACACATATTCTGATAGATTCGGATGAGGAGACTCCGTCACGTGGCCGGAGATCTATGTGCGTTCCGGTGATGGGAAGCTCCGTGGATCTCTTCGCCTCTTATCTTTCCTGCGGGAATGGAGAGAATAATGATAATCCCAAGCCCTAGGGCTCCCTTATCCTTATATAGACAAGTCCCAAAGAGTCACACTTACTAGAGACATCTTCCACCAGAAGCCCACATCCACTGATCCTATTGGGAGTCTTATTATGGGGCCCAGATCAAGTCTTACACTAAAGTGGGATTGCATCTCTGTTGGCATCTGCCCTGCTTGAACTGACGTGGGACCCGTGGCATGCGGGCCACACGATTTCCTACAATCTCCCACTTGGCACGAATGCCATGTACATCAAATATTTCTTAGTCCCATGCGCATCACATGCCTTGCAAAAACCTCTGCAAGCAAAGCCTTGGTGAGAGCATCAGCCATCAATTCTTCTGAAGGCACATAGAAAATTTCTATATCATTCTTTTCAGCCTTCTCTCTAACAAAGTGATATTTAATTTCAACATGTTTTGATCGGCTGTTAATCTTTTGCTCATTCACCATAGAAATGGCCGACGTACTGTCTATGCTCATTGGGACAGGCTCCTTCTCATTTATTACCTCCAAATCACACAGGAAGTATTTTAACCAAAGAGCCTCCTGAACTGCTGTACTGCAAGCTATATGCTCTGCTTCGGCTGTTGACATAGCCGTGGAGGTCTGTTTCTTGCTACCCCAAGAAATTGCACCTCCTCCGAGGGTAAACACATAGCCGGTTGTTGACTTTCTCTGGTCTAAATCACCGGCCCAATCAACATTTGAGTAGCCGCGCAGTTCCAGGACTTCACCTTGATAACATAGGCGAAGATTCACTGTTCCTTTGATGTACCGCAGAATCCTCTTAACTGCATACCATTGTGGTAATCCTGGGTTACTTAGGAATCTGCTTACGAGACCCACGGCGAATGCAAGATCTGGTCTCGTACACAGCATCGCATACATGATGCTGCCCACAATTTGAGCATAAGGTTTTGATCTCATCATTTCCCTATCCTGCTCATTTGTGGGTCCTTGATCGCTTGACAATTTTGTGCTCCTGCAGATGGGAGTATCAATTGGTTTACAGTTAGCCATATCAAACCTTTTCAACACAGCTTCCAAATAGGATCTCTGTGATAAAGTCAATATCCTATTCGGATGATCACGGGTTATTTCAATGCCAAGGACATACTCTGCCTCACCCATGTCTTTCATCTCGAATCTTGACTTTAACCATTGTTTGATTTCATTTATGGCTTCCAATTTATTACTGGCGATCAAAATGTCATCCACATATAATGACAAATATAAATAACTACTCCCACTGCGTTTAATATAGAAACATGTGTCTGCACTATTAGGGACAAATCCTATTTCACATATGGCCTGATGAAATTTTCTATACCATTGTCTTGAGGCCTGTTTTAATCCATATAATGCCCTATTAAGTTTGTACACTTTGTCCTCATGACCTTGCACCACAAAACCCTCGGGTTGTTTCATATAAATTTCTTCTTCTAATTCGTCGTTCAAGAATGCTGTTTTTACATCCATTTGGTGCAATTCAAGGTCACAACATGCTACCAATGCTACTAAGGTTCGTATGGATTAGAATTTTACAACTGGAGAAAAAGTCTCCTCGTAATCTATTCCTTCCACTTGTGTGAATCCCTTAGCTACGAACCGTGCTTTATATTTATCCAAGGATCCATCCTTTTTAAATTTCTTTCGAAGAACCCATTTACATCCAATGGCTTTCCGATCTTTGGGTAGATCTACCAATTGCCATACTTGGTTCTTTTCAATTGATTCCATCTCCTCTCTCATAGCCTCTAGCCAACACTACGCATCTTGCGCTTTGACCGCTTGAGAGTAGGAGGTTGGATCCAAATCTTGCACGGTTTCTAATAAACTGCAATAATCATCCAGATATACCGGTTGTTTCCTCGCCCGAATCGGTCTGCCAACTGGCTCATCGGGTTGTTCAATCACCTCAAGTGGACCCTGGCCAGGAATTCTAGGTCCAACGTCCTCTTCGTCGGAACCCCCACTTGCTTGAACCCCCTTGCCCATAGAGATTTCATATAATTCCACACTCTGTGGTCTTACTCTAAGACTGACCATCGGATCCTCAAGGAAAAACACATCTCGGCATTCCATGATTATCCTATTATCGTGATCATATACACGATATCCTTTAGAATATAATGGGTAGCCAACGAAAGAACAATTTTTCTTCTTTTTTGCTTGCAGTTTATGCCTTTCCTGTGGTGGTAGCAGGACGTGTGCAGGGCAGCCCCAAACTCTCACATGTTCTAATTTTGGTTTGGTACCAGTCCATAACTCATATGGGGTCTTGGGCACACTCTTAAAGGTACTCTGTTTAAAATATATTGTGCAGTATTTAATGCTTCTCCCCACAAATACAGCGGAAGGCTCGCATGGCTGATCATTGACCTTACCATATCCATTAAGGTCCTATTCCTCCTCTCGGCCATGCCATTTTGCTGTGGGGTATATGGGATTGAATATTCATGGATGATTCCCTCACGTGCACAATATTCTTTAAACAGTTCGGAAGTATATTCACCCCCTCTATCAGACCTAATCCTCTTTATTTTCTTGCCCTTTTGATTTTGGACCTCAGCAGCATATGTTTGGAACATTTTTAATGCCTCATGTTTATATTTAATGAGATACACATAACCATATCTGCTGTAATCATCAATGAATGTAATGAAATAGTCCTCTCCGGTTCTATTGTGTACATTCAATGGTCCACATATGTCTGAATGAATTATGGTCAATATTTCAGAACTTCGAGTTCCTTTCGGAAATGTTTTCTTGACCATTTTTCCACTTATGCATGGTTCACATATAGGATACTCAATTTTACCTAGGTCTGGTAAAAGTGCATCTTTAACCATTCTACTGATTCTGTTTTTATTAATATGGCCCAATCTTAAATGCCATAACATTGCCAAACCATTCATGCATACATTCACACACACAGAATAATCAGAAGTAGACTTTATTTCATTATGAAGAATATCCAGCAAATACAAATTTTCAGAAAGAAAACCATGGACTAAAACTTTACCGCACATTCCAATAGTAACCCCATTATCTTTGAATCTAATTTCAAATCCATTCCTTGCCAACTGGCTCACAGAGATGATGCTCCTCCTCATTGCGGGAGCAAAGAAGACATCGGAGAGATAAAGGGATTTGCCGGTTGGTAAGGGAATTTTGACTTTCCCTATCCCCAACACATCACAGAATGTTTCATTCCCCATGTATATATTTTGTTCTCCGGGTTTCATCTCTTTGAATTCGATAAATACAGCCTTGGTCCTTGATATGTGTCTGGTGGCTCCAGAGTCAATCCACCAATTCTTGTCATTGGTGTCCACCATCATGGACTCAGTGACCATCTCAACATAATCTCTGTGTTCTTTGGTCACTTTACCTTGCTGGCTATTCTCAACCCTTTTTCTTTCTGCATTGAGAACTAAAGTGTCCAGGCTTCCCACAATTAAAGCAAACACCATTTTTAGGCCCTTTCCGTTTTGGATTGCCTTGAAATTTCTTTTTATTTTTCACATTGGCGGTTAACGCACCGCTATAACTCTTAGTTTTAGCAACCATAGCAGAATTTGTAGGTGTTATACCACGGGCAGCCTGCCTTTGTCCTTCAGCAAGTAATTTTGCTTCAACCTCACTAAGGGTTACACCCTTTTGAAGGCTAAGGGTTTGAGATACATTCTCCCACGAAGGTGGAAGACTCATCAGCAAGTACATGATCTGAAAATCTTCGTCCATTTCTTTTCCCAAGGCTGCAAGGTTACTATGTCGGACCAACATTTTATCAATGTGATCCCTTATAGATGACCCCTCTGGCATCTTATAATTGACATATGCGCTAAATGCCTCCATCAAATGTGATTTGGAGGTTTCATCATACTTGTCCATGGCATAGTCCCAGATTTCTTTTGCTGTGGTGAAGTGCTCAAACTGTTTCACCAACTCACTGGATATGAATCCGATCAATAAATGCCTTGCTGATTTGTTATCAAAGACCCATTGCTCATGTAATTCATGGTCCTCCTTAGAGGCATCATCAGCGGGCTTAGGGACCGGATCGGATTCAATCACATAAGTTAATCCGTCAAAATGCAGCAACGCTTCCATCCGACGCTTCCACACGGCTAAGTTTTTGCCGTTAAAAATATCAACCTTTGCAAGATCATGCAGGGCTGATTTGGAAGACATGATTTCTATTTATTTTTAATTAAAGGATGGGTTAGATACCACTGACCGTATGAGGAGAAAATACCACCCTTTTATTTGAATCACTGGATCGTCTTCCTTTTGATGCCAATGCGTAAATCTGCTCGCAAGGATTCCGTAGAAGCAAACGGATCGTCGATCTGACTCCGGACGATCAAGATATCACAATTGGAAGATTTGACGGTGATCCGCACCTCTGCCTGTGTCAGCTGTACGATCTCTGCGTTAGCGTCACAGATCTGCCTAATAGATAATTGATAAATCGGCTTGCACGCTCGCCGAAGCAAGATTAATGACGCTTGGCTTCAAAAAATTGATGCCGACGTCACCGATGCGTTCTCGCTTGGCTTGATCAGGAGTAATGAGATACTAGGCTTGCCTTTCTCCTTCTTTTGTCTTTATGTATTTTATATCACACAAGAGGACAAAAATAATAATGCTTGGCTTGAGATTTGTCTTCTCTGGAAACATCAATGGTAAAGTAGTAAAGCCAGAACGACCACGTGACCACAACGTTATCTCAAAGTTTTCCATGGACTCTGTGTGAGCACAGCACCTTTGCTTTAAAAAAAAATCCAACGTCAGTATCCAAAACGTCAACACAAGACCACCTCTTGTGATTTTTGATTTGCGTGTACAACTTAAAAAAGGGCGTTGGAAGTAGTCTGCTTCTTCCTCCTCCAGCACGTTGCAGAGACGAAAATAAAACGAAGACTCACAGATATGATGAAATCCAGATCTACTCTAATCCATGATGCTTTTGCAAAATCTGAACCGGTAGAATGCACTACGCCGGGCTCTGATACCAATTGATAGATCCGGATGAGGAGACTCCGTCACGTGGCCGGAGATCTATGTGCGTTCCGGTGATGGGAAGCTCCGTGGATCTCTTCGCCTCTTATCTTTCCTGCGGGAATGGAGAGAATAATGATAATCCCAAACCCTAGGGCTCCCTTATCCATATATAGACAAGTCCCGAAGAGTCACACTTACTAGAGACATCTTCCACCAGAAGCCCACATCCACTGATCCTATTGGGAGTCTTATTATGGGGCCCAGATCAAGTCTTACACTAAACAATAACAAAAATAATATTTTTCTTGTAATGTTGTTTCTTCCTAGATATTTACCTTTGTACTGATTGTTTTATAGGCTTGTCTGCAATACGCCTGACTCAGGGCTTGTTTGGCAATTCTTATTTGTTGAATCAGATTTATTTCAAATGGTTCTATTTGAAATATATATTTTAGAAATAATCTTGTTTGGGAACACATAAAATCTTATTGAAATAGCCATTTTTACATCAATAGTTGAAAGTTTTTCTCATATTTCTCAAGATCCACAATGAAAAAAGCTTTGACATTTCAACTCTTTGTCGTGTTTGACCTCCCAAAGAGATTTAACTGTTTGGATATTATTTTTGGGTCCCACAATGTCTAAAAAATAATATCCAATGGTTTGCATTCTTTTGCAATGATCTTAATACCAGTGATAATCTAACAGTTGAAATTTGAAACAATACTCATGTTTGACCTCGTGAGCATTTCCTACGGTTTGGATCATGACTTATTGTCCAATAAACTTGAAAAAAAAAATGAGCAAAATTAGACTACCAATGATCTAATCCAAAGCCCAATAGTTAAGTCTTGATACATGAATGGTTGAGATTTTTTGAAAATTTCTTGAGAAATATACCAGGAGTTATGCTTTTACATTTGGCCCCATAGCCATGTTTGACCTTCTAAAAAGTTCTAACAGTTTGGATATCTTTCTATTTGGGGCCCATAATTTAAAAAAAAAAGATGAGATCCAATTGCCAATTTGTTTTTGCAAATATCTTTAGATTGAAGATCATCCAACGGCTGAAATTTGTGATATCGCCGTTTTAGACCATTTGAATAGATCTGATGGTTTAGATCGTGATTTAGGAGCTTGAAATTAAAACATATATATAGAATTGAAGAAAACAAACTGCCCAATTAGACATCCATTTTACTGTAGTAGTGCATGTCTTAGTGCAATAGATGTTTATGTCTATTTCGATTGTGGCCCTTTTCCGGTTCTCTCAAATAGAGATAAAATGTCTAAAATGTCAATCGACGTAGACATTACAAAATGAATTACTAATCAATTTAAAATTTTTTTCAAATAGATTTGAGACACTAAGAGGCAAAAATAAGATATGCCAAACACCACCTCAGCCTATGAAAATAAGGAATTTGGTATCTGTGGTTGCTGCCTGCTACTGGCTGTTGTGCGCGTGTGTGCAAAAGCAACCAAGATCAACCAATCACCACACAAGAAGACAAGAAGATTTATGTGGTTCGGCAAAGATGCCTACGTCCACGGGAAACCAATTTCCACTGGATTCTCAGCCTTGGAATCTCAGCCACTCTGACTGTCTGTACTAGGGTTACAGATTACATCTCATATATATAACCAGTACATCCTTATCTCCCAAGAACTCTATCTCAAGAAAAAGGAAAGTCCTAACCCATTAGAAAACTACTATTTAGCAAAATAGAAAATTCCTAATACGTTAGGAAACCACTCCAGACATAGAACCCAAACATGGTCTGGACCCACATGGCCAACAATCTCCCCCTCCAGACCATGGGGAAGATGCCCAGAACCCCTTACTGGGAGTTCAGTCCGGCCAACTCTGAACACAGCTCCAGCTTTCCCTTAAACACAACCTTGATCATCATGTCCGAGGGATTCTTGTCCGAATGAATCTTTTTCAGCTTCATGAAGTTCTTCTCGATCACCTCACGAATCCAATGGTACTTGATATCAACGTGCTTCATGCGACCATGATATGTAGCATTCTCACTGAAATCCATAGCACTCTGACTATCACAGTAAACTACATATTCATCTTGCTTCAAACCGAGTTCTTGAAGGAATCTCTTCAACCAAAGCATCTCTCTCCCTGCTTCATTAGCAGCTATGTATTCTGTTTCAGTTGTAGACTGTGCTGTACACTTCTGTAACTTTGATTGCCAAGAAATAGCTCCCCCTACAAAAGTAAACAGATATCCAGAAGTCGACAACCGACGATCAAGATCGCCTGCAAAATCAGCATCAGTATAACCTTCCATGACTGGTTTTGAGCCTCCGAAACATAAGCACACCTTGGAAGTACCTCTCAAATACCTAAAGATCCACTTCACTGCTTCCCAATGCTCTTTTCTAGGGTTTGCGAGAAATCGACTCACTAAACTCACAGCATGAGCAATGTTTGGCCATGTACAAACCATGCATACATAAGACTCCCCACAGCAGAGGAGTAAGGAGCACATGCCATCCGTTCCTTTTCATCATCTGTAGAAGGACACAAGCGCTTGCTTAGTTTGAAGTGACTGGCTAGAGGTATGCTAACTGGCTTAGCATTCTTCATGTTGAACCGTTCGAGAACTCGTTCAACATATTTCTCCTGTGACAACCACAGCTGCTTGGAACTCCTATCACGACGTATTTGCATGCCCAATATCGTTCGTGCTGGACCCAAGTCTTTCATGTCAAACGACTTTGACATCTCCTCTTTTAACTTGCCAATCAACTTGCTATCCTGTCCAACTATCAGCATATCATCTACATATAAAAGAAGGATGATGAACCTGCCATCGATAAATCGACGAACATAGACACAATGATCTGCAGCTGTCCTCCGGTACCCATGACTCAACATGAATGAATCAAACTTCTTGTACCACTGTCTCGGTGCTTGCTTCAGCCCATAGAGACTCTTCTTCAACTTACAAACCATCTGTTCTTTTCCTTCTACCTCAAACCCCTCTGGCTGAGTCATGTAGATCTTTTCTTTCAAGTCACCGTGAAGAAACGCGGTCTTCACGTCCATCTGTTCAAGCTCAAGGTCCATGCTGGCGACTAAACCCAAAACGATTCTGATAGAAGTCATTTTCACAACAGGAGAGAAAACATCACTGAAGTCGATACCCTTCGTCTGTGCGAAGCCTTTTACCACTAGCCGTGCTTTGTGCTTCACCAGTTTCCCATTCTCATCCTTTTTCAGCTTGAACACCCATTTGTTTTTCAGAACATTCCTATCTTTAGGAAGTTGCACCAGCTCATAAGTCTTGTTCTTCTTCAAAGAACTCATCTCATCCTGCATAGCCTTCATCCACTCATCTTTATCAGCATGAGTCATTGCTTCTCGGAAGCTAGCTGGCTCTCCCTCATCAGTGAGCAACACATATTCGGATGCAGGATACCTAGTTGATGGTTGACGCTCTCGGGTAGACCTCCTAGCTGGAGGTTCCGTGGTTTCAATCCGAGGAGACTGCTGCTCCCCCTGCTCAACACCCTCATCATCTGGCAACCCCTGTGCCTCATCACGATCCGGATCGTTTTGTCCACCTTCTCCACCTGTAGTCTGCACCGGAGAAGGAGTCGGTGTGAGATCAACCACTCCATCAACTTTCTCAGAAGACTTATCAATCTTCTCAACATCTCCAAAGAACTGATCTTCATGGAAAACCACATCCCTACTTCTGATAAGTTTCCTCTTCTCTGGATCCCATAATCTGTAGCCAAACTCATCTCCACCATAACCAAGAAAGATGCAACTCACTGCCTTATCGTCCAACTTGGAATGCTGCTCCTTTGGTACATGTACAAACGCTTTACACCCAAACACCTTCAAATGTGAATAGGAAACATTTTTACCTGTCCATCTTCTCTCTGGAAGATCATAATTCAAAGGAACTGAGAAGGATCTGTTAATCAGATAAACGGCAGTTAGAACGGCTTCACCCCAGAATGACTTAGGCAACCGTGCTAATTTTATCATGCATCTCATCTTCTCAAGAATAGTGCGGTTCATTCTCTCTGCCACACAATTGTGCTGTGGAGTACCAGGAACTGTCTTTTCATGTCGAATGACATGCTTCAAGCAGTAGCTTTTGAACTGGTTGGATGTGTATTCACCCCCATTATCTGAACGGAGACACTTCAAGAGTTTACCTGTTTCTCTTTCAACCTGGACATGAAACTGTTGAAACATCTGGAATACTTGATTCTTTGATTTCAACGGATAAACCCATACTTTCCTGGATGCATCATCGATGAACGTGACAAAATACTTATTGCCACCCAATGATTCTACCTCTATGGGACCACAAACATCAGAATATACCAAATCCAACACATGTGATTTCAATTTTGATGTCGAAGAGAAAGCAACCCTATGTTGTTTACCATATAAACAATAATCACAAGGGTCAAGGGACATACCTTTGGAGCAAGGAATTAAATCCTTCTTTGCCAACATCTGCAAGCCTTTCTCACTCATATGACCAAGCCTTTTATGCCACAGATTTAGAGAGGAATTGTCTTGAACTGCATTCAACGCATCTTTGCACAGCTTGACTTGTGTTTTATAAAGAGTATTACCTGCTGTTCCTCTCTCAATAACAAGAGACCCTTTAGTGAGCTTCCATCTGCCATTTCCGAAGTAATTCTCATAACCAGCACGGTCCAATGCAGTCCCGGAAATCTGATTCAACCGCAGATCAGGAACATGTCGCACATCTTTCAGCGTCATTGTGCAACCAATATCGGTTTTAATGCAGACATCACCGATACCAACAATATCTGAATGACTCGTGTTGCCCATCTTCACAGTACCAAAGTCACCTGCTTTGTACGTCGTGAACATCTCCCTGTAGGGAGTAGCATGGTAGGATGCTACTGTGTCAACAACCCACTCAATCTGACCATCTGCAACACTCAAACACTTATCATCATCGCCGGCGAGCACCACTACTTCCTGTTCCAAAGTAGCTGTAGTGTTATCATTGTCATTCTTCTTCTCATTATTGGATCCTTTCTGTTCCTTCATGGCAAAACAATTTTTCCTGATGTGGCCCATCTTGCCACAGGAAAAGCACTTTACAGACTTTTTCTTGCTCTGTGATTCACTGCTAGACTTACACTGTGATTCACCTCTAGACTTGCCACGACCCCCCTTTGGTCCTCTACTCTTACTCCTCCCCCTGTTCTCAGTAACAAAGGCCTGTGCATTATCTGTCCCTGCAGATTTCCGTCTAGTTTTTTCATTCTGTAGACTACTGGTAACCTGACTCATAGATAACACACCATCTGGAGTAGAATTGCTCAAGGAAACAACCAATGTCTCCCATGAATCTGGTAAAGAACTCAGAAGCAATAAAACTTGCATCTCATCATCAAGGATCATCTTCATAGTGGCTAACTGATTTACCACACTTTGGAACTCATTGATGTGATCTTCGATCTGACCACCATCCTTGAATTTCATGTTCACAAGCTTTCTGATCAAGAAGGTTTTGTTCACCGAGGTCTTTTTATCATACATTGCTTCTAGCTTTTTCCAAAGGGTATTCGCATTGGTTTCATTAGACACGTGGTGAAATATACTGTTATCAACCCACTGTCTGATGTGACCAATCGCTTTTCTATGCAATTTGATCCAATCAGCATCTTGCATATCTTTCGGTCGGGCACTATCCCCCTCAACGGGATCATGGAGGTCTTTACAATAAAGAATATCCTCCATCTTCGGTTTCCAGATCAACCAATTGGAATGGTTGAGCTTAACCATGGTAGTGTTGATAGTATTGTTCTCCATCTTAATCAAATTAAGTAACAGGAAAAACAATTAATTAACACTGACCTCAACTCCTGCACCAAGCTATAGATCTCGTCAACACGAGCACGCTGGAAGAAACGGATCTGAAATCTGACCCCGGATGGCTCCGATATTGCAAAAACGGTTTTCTGCGCTCCCGATTTGGTCAAACTCCTTGTTGACCGTCAAACAGCCAATCTTCTTCCACTAACACGTAGATCTGCTCGAAACGAGTCTGTAGGCGCAAACGGATCTCCGATCGGACGTCGGATGATCAAGATATCGCAGAAACAAATTTCTGCCGTCAATCTGGTCAACTCTGGCCGTTGACTGTCTGTCCGATGACGTAAGCTGACGTCAGCCGGATGACGTCACGCTGCTGACGTCTGCGCGTGCTGACGGGCTGGACCGTCTGCTTACGGGTTCAGGTCGACCCGACCCGACCCGAACTGCACTACTGACTGAACTGGGCTTGAACTGCGGGTTGGTTCGGACCCAACCCGAAACTGAACCCAACCCGAGAAAGGGCGCTGGGCTTAGACGTTAACGCGGGTCAGTTGGAACTGACCTGACCCGACCCAACACCCGAGACCCAGACCCAGAATACTGGGTCGTCTTCAACAGCGGGCGCGTCTGCAACCCGGTGTCTGCAACCCGGTTTGCAGCGGCCGGTCGCGCTTCTTCTCCGGAGGCCTGGTCCGGCGACCAGCGGCGACGGAGGCGGCGACGACGGAGGCGGCGACGACGGAGGCGGCGACGACGGAGGCGGCGACGACGGAGGCGGCGACGACGGAGGCGGCGACGACGGAGGCGGCGACGACGGAGGCGGCGACGACGGAGGCGGCGACGACTGCGACGGCGACGGCTGCGGGTAACTGCGGCGATCGGGGCGGGCGGTGACCAGCGGCGACAGTGAGTTTTGCAGTTTCTTTTTTTTCTTTGCTCCGTAGCGACGATATTCTCCGGCCCTCTTCCTCAGAACCGGCTGCCCTTCTTCTCCGATGAAGATCTGGAGCAACCAAACCCCCCGACAACTGCGTCTCTGTTTCCGGGAAAAACAGAGCAACGAGAACCCAATCTTCTTCTTCCGCGATCATGTGTGGCCCAGTAGAGATCAACCTTGATCTCTGCTCTTCCCGTTGATCTTCCACGCACAATCAATTGCTCTGATACCACTTGTTGTGCGCGTGTGTGCAAAAGCAACCAAGATCAACCAATCACCACACAAGAAGACAAGAAGATTTACGTGGTTCGGCAAAGATGCCTACGTCCACGGGAAACCAATTTCCACTGGATTCTCAGCCTTGGAATCTCAGCCACTCTGACTGTTTGTACTAGGGTTACAGATTACATCTCATATATATAACCAGTACATCCTTATCCCCCAAGAACTCTATCTCAAGAAAAAGGAAAGTCCTAACCCATTAGAAAACTACTATTTAGCAAAATAGGAAATTCCTAATACGTTAGGAAACCACCCCAGACATAGAACCCAAACATGGTCTGGACCCACATAGCAACAAAGCTTTTAGCTATAGTGGACCTTGGGACAAGAAGATGATGCAGTGAAAGTGAATGCATGATTTAATTATGGTGGATGCAGAAGTATTGAGTAGGCAATGAGTTGCTAAGTGGTCGTTTAAGAGATAATCGAGACTAATACATAACATGGGGAGACTCCAACATGCAGCCAAGAGATCTATGTATGTTTCGGTGATGAGGAAGCTTCACAGATCTTTTTGCTTCTTGCCTTATTATAAAAATGGAGGATATCCAACCATAGGGCTCCCTTATCCTTATATAAATAAGTTCTAGAGAATCACTGAGATTTTTTCACCAAAAAACTCACATCCACTAATCTAATTGAGAGTTTTATTTGTGAGGGTATATGAAGTCTTGCACTAAGATGAATTGTATTGTCTGTTATCAACCCTGCTTGATTTGATGTGGGACCCATGATAAGTGGGCCACATGATTCTCTACAATCTCCCACTTGCTAGGAATGTTTGTACCTTAAAATATCTCATTCCTATGTGCAATATTAATGCTTTGCAAATACCTTTGCAAGTAGCGTCTTGGTAAGAGCATTAATTAGCCATCAATTCATCTAAAGGCATATAGAAAATTTTAAGGTTTTTTGTATGTTGGCTAATTTATGGGTTGGACTAGACTCTGGGTCCACTGAGTTGTATTTGATATTTCTTTTAGATGAACTGTGATTTGCATCACTATAAGAGCTAAAGTGAAGAAATCTAAATATAGAGCACATGCTCGAGAGGATATGCTCACGTGGTCAAGTGGGCCTAAACAAAAGCAAATGCACTTAAGCCTCACTGATGGATCATCAAATAATAGGATGCGCGAAGCACGTGCTAGAGTGCGATGATGGAAATAACCCACCGACTTGCATAGATTTCTTTCCTATTTATGCCAAGATTAATAAGTTGTGCTCGAAAATGAGTATCCTTATAAGGCACAAATTATAGGTTATAAAAATGGTTCCTTTCTCAACCTAAAGTACCTCTTTCATTATTCTGAGTCTAGAAAATCTTATTGAAAGACCATTTCTTCTCTTGAGTTTTTCATTGGCGAGTTTAGTGATAAAGTTTTGTGCTAGAGAATTGTTTCTTCTACATTTCTTGTAGACGATCATCTTCCTTCATAAAACATTGTGAGGATCAAACGCATCATCTAGCAGTTTCTAGGTGTTTCAATAAGTTACATATAATAGTGGGCAGCTCGAAGTTGTTGCAACACGGAGTTGTGTAAGAACTGGATAAGGGTTGTGAATATAACTTGTAACTGTTTAATTCATGGTGCTTGATATTAGTCCAGTCAGGACTCTTAGTTTTTTTTCAATTTAAGTTTTCACGTAAAAATCGTGTCTTCTTGTGATGGTTGCTTGTTTGCTTTACATTTATTTTTCGCTGCATATTGTGTGCTTGTTTGCGATCTAGAATATCACAAACTTGGGAGCACCTCCAAAACTCTCATACATATATATTTAGCATTCTCTTTGACAAAGTAATATTTTACCTCAATGTATTTTGATTGGCTGTTAAACTTTTTTTCATTTACCAAAGAGATGGCCGACATACTATCTTTCCACTCATTGGGACAAGCTCTTTCTCTATGATTACTTCCGAATCACATAAGAAATACTTCAACCAAAGAGTCTCCTAGATTGTTGTACTGTAAACTATATATTCTGCTTCGGCTGTTAACATAATGATAGAGGTATATTTCTTTCTATCCCAAAAAATTGCACCTCCTCATAGGATAAATGCATAATTGGTTGTTGACTTTCTCTTATTTAAATCACTAGCCTAAGCAGCATGAGTAACTATGCAATTCCAAGACTTAACCTCGACAACATAAGTGAATCTTTATAGTTCCTTTGATGTACCGCAGGAGAGGGCCCGTAAGGATAAAGGGTATTTCCAGTTTTTCCATTTAATGAGTAAAATTCCACCTATACTTTACATTTGGTTTTATTTTTAGAGATTTTTATCAAGGGCCTATTTGGGTATGTACTATCTCTTCTATAGAAAACCTTTCATGTTCCATGTCAAAAATGCCATTTGGGTGTAGTCATTTTCCGGTATCTCCATCTCGACTTGTGGCGATTTTTTCCATGGTTTGTAGTTCCACATGATGTTTTCTTCAGTTGATCGATTGTGATGGTCCAAACATTTCTCAAAAATAAAGTTTATAGAAAAACTAAAGAAATAATTATATATATTATTTTTTTATGACAATTCATCATATAAGAAAGGAGAGAAGGTGAGACTTATTTTATTTAACATTTAAATTAAAAAGACCTTAAAAAGAGAGAGGGCTATGAAGAAGTTTTTAGAGAGAGAGAGAGCTCCTTTAATAGTCTTTGTCACTCACAAACTTCTTAGCCATTGAAAGCTTTTGATGCCTTAGAAAACTAAGAGAGTGCTTAGAAAGAGCTTAGAGAGTACAACGCAAGAATATACTTTAGATCATATTATTATAACCCATACCAAAGAAATGATGATAATGATTAAGCTGTGTATTTAGTCTCTCCCCTCATTTCAGGTATATCTTAAATGTTCAATTGTTGTGATTTATCTTATTATCATACTGTAATATATTATCTTGACGCTCTTGAGTTTCACAACTTGATAATTGAGTGATGATTGATGGGTATATTGTATACACACAAGCTTTATTTTCCTAAATCTCACACTAGTAGACAGCTAATCAATCATAATTATGGCTGCATTTTTATAAAATTTATAATATTCTAACTTGTTTTGGTATATACATCTAAAACTATTTAATTGTAAATAAAACTTATATAATTTCAAATAAGACACCAATACAGGATGCCATGACTTAGAGAGACCAATATTTTAATTTATAGCCATTACTAATGGAAAGAATACATTTTTTCTGGCATTTAGTTTTTTAGCGGTTTTGACATATTTTCTCAAAATTTTTTGGACTAAAAAAATTCACGTCACGATGGTCCGCGAACCATGACTAGTACTTATACCATATCAATTATTGGGACTAGACATGTCTCGTATCACAAAAATTGCAATCGAAACTGCAATTTTAAATCATAATGGTAATAATTTGTAGCCCTCAACATGTGTTGTATCACAAATAGACTTTAAACTATTTTATTGTATGACCTCCCTTATACCCGACAATTGCCCCAACACAATCGAGAAAAAAATTAATTTCCACATAACTATTCATATAGAAAAGAACACCTTGTAATTGTAGGATATCAAATGGTGCGATATCCCCAATCTGTAGGATATCAAACAAAGTGATATCATAGATCAATAAGATATCACACAATATCTCTTTCAACCCACACCTAAAGCACATATTCACCATAAATTTAGAACTCTACTTTATCTTCATCCTTTCACCCAAGGTAATATTCATTATCTCACATAAACCCAAAATACCACCATAGAAAACAGGAGGAATGAAGATGATAACCTTACTGAAAGGTGTTTTACCACACAATTGTTTTTCTTTGTTTATCAAAAAGAAAAATGCGTAATTTTTCCTCTCTTTGGTAGAAAGGAAGAAGATAAAAAAATCTCTATTTAGTGTGATATCCTACAGCTCAAGGATATCATAAGTTTTAAAGGTAAAATCGTCACTTAGAAGGTGTCCTTTCCTGTACGAACAATTATTTGAGAATTATATTTTTCTTGACCATTTTGGGACGATTATTTGGCATAAGGGCATCCGTATGATCATTATCCTTTTTAAATATGGTTTTTGTAATGTAACGAGAAGGATCCAATATTGGAAGCATGTGTATCAAAATTTATATTTTTCTTGACCATTTTGGGATGATTATTTGGCATAAGGGCATCCGTACGATCATTATCCTTTTTAAATATGGTATTTGTAATGTAAAGAGAAGGATCCAATATTGGAATCGTGTGTATCAAAATAATTTTCATATAACCTACATCAAATTCTCTACACATACTTTGCATGACTTAATCTTTTAAACTAGAGGATTTTATCGAGAAATCACCTTATGTGACCCCAAAGCCAAAAAAGCCCCCAAAGCAATGGGCGCAACGGAGTGGTTCCAAGTGACCGCTTTGGCATTTTTTATGTAAGAGGGAAGCATCGAATCTGATGCATTTGTTTCACACCAACATCAAATTCGATGCTCTCCTATATCCTTCAAAACGCAAAGAAACCCTAGTTTTCTTCATTTTTTTTCTTCTTTTTCAAGCTCGAAATTGACCCCCAAGCTGTTGCTTGTCCTCAATGCCTTCCCTTTGCTTTTCATTGGTTCCCACAAGCTTTGTATTTTTGTTTATATAGTTCACTTGTGAAGGTAAATGCTTCTCCCTCTTTCTTCATCTTGTTTTATTCAATTTTTATACTATTTGTGGAGTTGTCTTCTTATTCATTGTTTTGTTGAATGTCCCCACATGTTTGTTTGTTAATCTTCTTCTGATATCTTTTTTTTTTGCCATTATTTAAGCTTATTAAACATTCTCTTCATGCGTGCCTACATATGGTCATTTTTTAGATGCATAACACATTCCTTGATTCATGTTTGTGCTTAAACAAGAAAAATATTGGCATCATGTATCATGCGTGTATTAAGCTCATTTTGCTTGTTAATGAGAAAAATATATATTAGTTTCCTTTTTAAAATAATGAGTGGGATGGAAATAATGTGCATCAAGTATGTTATGATAACAGCATACTATAGTTTTACAAATTTTATGAAAAGTTGTGTAGCCTTCATTGTTGTACCATTGAATTGTGAGTTGTGAAAATTCATATTTTTAGTATATAACAAATTGTGATGATACCATGTAAATGTTATTACATTGTACTAGCACTTAAGGGCCCGTGCCCAACGCGGTCCATAAAAAATATAATTACATTTTATTAAAAAATATTAATTTTTAATAAAATATAAATGAATATTATCATATAATTATATAAATCATAAAAAAGACAGTTAAAATATTGACTCTTTATTTTTTAAAAGGGAAACAAAAATAAAAAAACAATTTCTCTGAACCATAATGAGATGAGGAAAAAGCAAGATAATAATACATCCTAAGATTTTTAAATCTTCAAAAATGAAAAATAAAGTATAATCTAGAATTCAAATTATATGTGGCAGATATTGTTTTGGTTTTTATTTTATTTCTTTTTTTCTTCTTGATAGGCAAAGCATGTGGATGATTTAGATGGAACCTAACAGATCTAATAAGTTCGATTGGAACTCAAAAATAAAAAATAAAAAAAATGCACTATAACAGTTAATAATAAAAACAAATGGTGAATAATCTTGATTTGAAAATGAAGATTGAGAGAATCAATAGAATACTCTAACATAACTAAAATTAATTAAAAAGAAATAAGATAAAAATTTAGAAATGAATTAAGGAATTAACGTAGATATTAATAACACGTTACTATTGTTACTATGAGCACAAAGTACGCAATCACATGCATGTTTACAAATAATTGAGAAGTTTACACTTGTGCACCATCTTAGTTTTAAAAACTACAAATTACTACAATTATAAGAGGTGGTAATGAGCAAAATCAAAATGCACACACATGATTACACATCTTAATGATCGTGTACGCATGTACACTGAGGCCTAACTAATTTACAATATCTTGATGCCTGTGGTCCTATCCCTTGATCAATCAAGAAGTTTATCAAAGATGAAAAACTAATTTGGTAGGCATTTTATTTTTTGAAGGTGAGAGTGATGGATAGCAAGAAATAACCTAACCAATGAATCTCACTACTCATATTTATTGAAATTGAGCTCAAGAATTACCTCCAAACTATCCAATCATGCTAACATGTGCTTAAAGCAAGGCATCCATGAACTCCCTCATCCAAAAAATTGGGACTATAACAAATTCTTTTGACCAACAATCTACCTAAATACAAAAAATAGTAATAATAATATTATAAGTACGACGTACGTTTTTTCTTTCTTTTTTTTTTTTTTTTTGTGAGCCAAAATACTATACTCTCCTTCTTGGATATAGAACAATAAGATAAAGGTTGTAGATGATTAACCATATGTACATAGGAGAAAAACAAAAAAAAAAAATCAAAAGCAAGAGAAGAACAAAGATATACAAAACCAACTAAATTGATGAACTTGTTTAAGACCCTAGGGAGGATCTCTGACAGACTTGAAGAGCCCATGTCCTCTTTCTCTTCTTCTTTTTGCATCGCCATTCTCTCGGTAAGGCCTTCTCTCTCTCTCTCTCTCTCTCTCTCTCTCTTCTCAATTTGCATCCATGGAAAAGTAGAACAATCCTAGCGATTTTTAGAGAAAGTATAAAGAGATTTAAAGATGGGAGGGGACTCAAAAACTAAGTAGGAATGAACACTTAGTAGCTCACTGAAATGGGGCTAGATATAATACAAATACATCAATTTTCATAGATCTTGGAATGGGAAAAAAGGAAAAAATAAGGGAATGAAATAGGAGTGAATGAGTACTCACAGGATCTTGACACAAATTAGGAGCATTGTGCAAATGCCCTATAGACCGTTCCTTTTACTCACCTCCTCTGTCCTATATCACATGTATTATAGTAGAATTCGATGGGCATTAGATGTATTGCAGTAGAATTCGATGGGGTTGTAGGACCATACAACACTACTATATATAAAGAGAGGAATGCCAACTTTTATTAAGAGTTATATTTTGCTTATCCACCCCTATTTATAAGAGTTTCAAGAAGCTGAAGTAAAAAATAGATGTAAATATCAATAGAGGGTGGGCCACAATTAAAATGTTCTTTGGATGCTGGGCCATAATTAAAATATTCTCTGGATGCTTTTGATTATAACAATAAGTTGTAAAGAGATAAGAAATTTTAGGGAACTTAATCACTTTAGGTTTCTTCTTTTTGTTAACTAACACAATTGTAATACTCTAAATATAAAGTGGGAATTGGTTTAGTGTGGAAATTTTAAAGGTGGGTCTTCGTATGGCATGGAGTGCTAAAATGGAGATATATAGAAAGAATGAAGATTATTTGGACTCAAAATTGACAAAATAGAAAATATGTTTTGAAAGAAAGAACATTGTTTAGATGGGTTGTTATTTAGGAAGAAGATATGTTTAGGATTTTAATAGGAAGAAGATATATTTAGGAGTTTAATGACATTATGCCACGTGTCACTCTCTCACGAAAAGAATGTGCCATGGGCCACTTGATTATAGATTGACAGATTCTAACCCTTGGATTGGAGGCTCAAAACAATCAATGATAAGGAGTGTGGTTGTTAAAGAATTGGGTATGGGTACCCAATCTGGACTCATTTTAAGATTTGGGTCTAAATCTAGGTTTAATAACATGCTTTAAAAACAATACAAAATGCAAAAACTTCCTCCTAGAGTTAATTGATTCAACAATCAAATACGGGCCCACAATTAGAGTAGCTTCAGGAATATATCCGATTACACTGTGGACCCAACTCCAAACTAATTCTATTTTTATCTTTAGATGGGCCTAAACTATATTTAACTTTCCATATTTGCTAGGATTTTCTACAAGAGCGCAAAATCAAGTGTATTTGTGCTCAATGGAAAGAAAGGGGAAAAAAAGCTACTGTTTATTTTCCATGGAAACTCAATGAGGAGTTTAAAATAGTAACTTCTAATCATACAGAGAGTGATCAGCTTGGAAAACCTACTATTATATTAAATAAAGAGTCCTCCCACTATCTCTTAATGAGATACTTTCAAAAATAGGAACTCCTATGATCATATACATTATACATATACAGTTTTTTTAAAATCCGAAATTAAAGAGTTTGAGTGAGATGGAGAATATCATTCTTAATTTAAGATCCTTATTTATTATGATTAGATTGTATTCGTAGATTTCAAAGAGAAGAGAATCGTAGGACTTTATTAATAGTGCGCCATGTGTCGCTCTCCTGTAAAGAAGAATCGCCACGTGTCGCTCTCTTGCAAAAAGGGGTATTGTCATAATATATATAAAGTATATATTTTAGATGTTTTCACCCTCACACAAAGGCTCCAAACTTCCACTCTTGTTTGATAATAATCATCACATAGTTTTGACAATTGCACGAGGAGTGGTAGTTCCTTAACCACTTGTTGTTTTCTATATTTTTATGTTGTTCAATTTATGTTTATCTTAAATACATTCGTAATTGACAAGAACAACGTACATACAAACTTATCCCTATAAATCCACCAAAAGGAAAATGGAAATCAAATGATAAACAAGTGGAGTATGTAAGATAGATCGGTTTCTATCATATGGTAGAAATGGAGGAAATGATGAATTACTACGCATTAATAATAGGCTTGGTTGAAAGGTGCAGGCTAGAGACTAATACCTTTCATTTACCTCTTGGTGAGGTGACACTAATGTTGGAGGATGTAGTCTTCATATATGGGCTACCAATTGATGGTCCAGCAGTTTGGCGGAACTTGATCAAATATGTACAATAGTGTCTAACGAAACACTTTGGAATATACTTAATAAAGGCACATGGCTAGACATGAAAAAAATGAACTGTTGGTTTAACGTTCGGAGTTGTCCCGACGCATACTTGGGAGATCCCTCTATATGTGTAAGTCATTACTCAAAGTTCCATTATATAACTCTTACTTACCCCCAAATGGTTCATTATAACTAACATTCTCTCTCTCTCTCTCTCTCTCTCTCTCTTAATGAAATATAAAGCTGGTGGCAGGGTGGGCACAAGTTAGGTGAAGATGCTACATTTGGTTTTGTAGGAATGAGACTCTACGATGCTAAATTCTACTGACATTGGTGTATATATTGCATTATAGTCAACACTTCACATTATTAGTGGGCTATACTGATGAGAATAGGTAGGAGTTTTATAACAGTTTAAAAGGAGATCGGGATGGACTCGGGATTTGCAAAAAATTTGTAAGTAGTCTATAATTAAATGCATGTCTACTACAAATCTTACTGTTTACTTAACTGACAGCCTTTACTTTTAGTGCAATAAAATTGGTAAACAACAAATTTTAGTAAATTTGGTTGGAGCTATCCTTGGTTAAGGACAATTTACAAGATGGATATTCCATACCAAAAAACCAACAATGATTGTAAAATATTTGCATATGCCTTTGCCCATCACTGCATCTATTAACAACTGATTAAGTTTACTCAAGCGAACATCCCATATTATCGGCATTGAATTATGATTGATATATTTAAAAGGAGTTGAAAATTAAATGCACCTAAGCTAAATCTTCTACCATTGCCGGGAATGGAATATGTTTGCTTGTCAATCTCTAGGTACACTTGTAAATGTGAATTGTATAATGTTTGTATGTGAATTGTTGTTGTCTCCTTGAATGTTGTATTTGAAACAGAATGGAATGTTTTATTTTGAATATTATGGAATATTTATTTGGAATGTTTTATCTTGAATGAATGAAATGAAGTGAACGTGATTGGTTGGAATGAATGGAATTGGGATGGAATAGAATGAAGTGAATGAATGGAAGTGGAATGGATTAAATTAACGTAATGGAATGAAGTGTAATGGAAATGAATGTATGGAAGCAATGGCGGACCCATGATTTTCATTTAGGTGGAGTTAAATTTTACAAGAACTTAGAATTTGTTAGAGTTTTTTTGCATTAGAGAGAGCCAAAGAGAAAATATATTCCATTTAAAAAGAGACAAAATATTTACTTACATTCTTCTCATCAAATGTCATCTTAGTTCTAAAATGAAGTTTTAACAATTGCCCTTGACGATTTTTCATGCTTTGAAAGTGTTGCATGATTGTCTCATCATCAATGGTATCATATATGGCCTTCTTAATCTATACAAGCAAACAGTCATTCTTCTACTGATCTTCCATTTGATTGCGCAGTCGATTCTTCACGATTTTTATAGCAAAAAATACTCTCAACAGTCGCAGTGGAAGCTGGTAGGGTTAGCACTAATTTCAAATGTAGATAAATTAGAGGATATAGAACATTCTTTTTTATTTCCACCATCTTTTACGTAAGGCTTCTAATTCCTTTCATTTCTTTGGACTTATTATTATTGTGCATATCAACAATATAAGTTGTAAGCTGATTATCAAGTTTCACTTGATAGATGCCTTAAACATTTTCTAGATACAATTTAGAAAGGTGGATCAGTTTCTCCTTATTGAAAGTAAAAAATGAATTGTTGGGATCTAGGCATACCGTATAAAGAAGCAACTTGATATTGACCACGTTGAAGCGACTATTGAGCTCTTGAAATTGCACATTTATAACTGCATAAAATATATCAACTTGAAAAAAATGTAGGTTTGTCAATTTAGATTTACATTGTGATCGCTTTCATTCAACAATCATATCATCCAGATTGGGAATAAGGATTCATATGTATTACAAAATGAATGAAACTCCAAAAGAAGATAATCCCACCCATTGTCTTTCATCATTTATAGTCGTTGCTTTGATACTCTCACTAGTTCCATGGTATTGACAATATCTTGATCTTTTCGCTACAATGCCTTGAAAATTCATTCGCGATCCCCCAATATATCTCTCATTAAATGCATTTTAAATATAAAAGCAAATTCTTCCAATACATGCAATAAGTTAGTCACAGAACCCTTGTGTTGCTCATATATTATTACTTGAAATAATTTCAAGTACATCAATTTCAGAAGAGAATATGAAAATCAAGCTAACCAATGTATCAAGATGCAAGCTCCAATGTGTATTTCTTGGGCGTGGCTAGTCTCCCAATTCAAACCCTATCCACTTTCAAGTTCACCATCATCAAGGGCATCAATAACTTTAGTGGCTTGTAAATTTTAGAGCATGTCATGATGCTTTCAAGAGCCTCCAACAATGTTCAATAGAATAAAAACCGAGTCGAAGAAATCAACAATTGGTTTGTGACTTTTGGGCAACAACAAAAAGTGCCAACTGAAGCCAATTTGCCAAGCAAAGAACATGGTTAGCCGTAGAATTCTCACTTTGAATGAGCCTTTGGAGGCCACTGAGCTCACCCCTCATATTAATAGCCCCATTATAACCTTGCCTGTTCAAACTTGTTATGCTCAATCCATACCTAAAAAAAATCGCCTCATTGGCTGCCTTAAGTGATTGAGCTTTAGTGTCTGTGATGTGTTCTACAGCTAAAAAGAACTCAATTACAAGCCCCCACTTATCCACATAATGTATAACAATGGCCTTCTGCTTTTTTATAGAGATATTCAGAGATTCATCCACCATAAGTGCAAGTGGTACATCCCTAAGATCACAAATGATAACTTGAGTTGTTTCCATAGCAACCACTTTCACAATGTCTTTCTAAATCTTAGGTCATGTCAAGTTAGGCTTTCAAGAGCATTTTGCAATACGACCTTTTTAATAGCTTCATTTTGTTTAACAAGTACTTTCAAAAGCTCAATGAAGTTACCAATGTTCTTAAAATATTTAGATTCATCATGACCAAGAAAAGTCAACCTTTGGCGTAGAATAAAGCAAATAGAATTAAGTGTTAACTTCAAGTGGATTCAATACTTTGTTCAAACTTAATCCGATTTCTTAAGAATACTTGTCTTAATGCATTGCTTTCTTAATGTGTTGCTTTTTATTTAATGAATTTTGACACTTCTTATAGACTTGATTGTGAGCACTATTCGGGCCTTCAACATGATTTTCAATTCTTTCTTTTTTCTTCCAACTTTTAAACCCTTTAGTTATAAAGGCATTATAATGTGATTCCTTTCTAAAAAAATAACAAATAGGCAAAATCTAATATCTTTTTCTATGTTTTTACTCAAACCAACTACCATAATCTTTAAACTACACAAGATTTAAATTGTCTCTTATCTTGTCCATATTAGAGGCAGTTGCTAGGATCCCTAAATATTGCATACAGATTACTGCGGAAATAACTTTAGATGATAATGATTCTAGAACTATACTTGCGAGATCTCTCTGATTTAATCTCGGTCTTACAGCAACCCGAAAATCTTAAAACCTTTTACTGTATTCCTTTATGCTTGAACTCGCATTAGGGTGTGGACCTTTTATTCAAATTCCTTTGCTCTAAAAAAGGAGATTTATCTCGTTATGTTTCTTAGAGAGCAATAGCTCATATTTATAGGTTATAATAGGGACCTTAAAAAGGAAATAATTAATAGGCCTCTTATGGAAATATGAAACTCTAAATTGACCTAAATTAGAATCCTAGTTCTATAAATCACAATTCAGTCTACTAGAGAATTATATTTGCACTTTTGTCCTTATTCTCAAAATAATACTTCAAGCTTCTTGTTATTAAATATTTATTAATCTCTCCACATTAAGATTTCAGATATCTATCGATTAAATAATTATTAACATTTATATTTAATCGATATTTTTATAATTCCTTGAGACCTTACACTTAACTTATTTGATATGTCAGACACAAAGTCCACCGTAGGATTAGACATAATAAAAACTTATAAACTTCATCAAGGGGATATCATTAATCCCTAATATGGGCCGTGGATTCTATCAATAAACTAATATTTACTATACATGTAGTGTAGTCATCTAATTTATTGAGATTATTAGCCCATAAAAGGTCTCACTCCTTTGTAAATTAAAATGCCAAACACTAAATATATGTATCTATTATTTATATTTGGTTAAGAGTACAAGCACTCATAATAAGCATTTGGATGTTAATCGTTTTATAATCAATATAAAGACAATAAACTCAAAAGTGGTCATGTTCAATACACATAAAGCTTCTAACATAACGAGTCGAAACTATACCGTTTCCCATAGTCAAGACAAACCTGCAAAAACATCATGCTACAATCGTACTAATGGTGTGTCCAACTCCATTTAAATTGTGAACAACAATCATTTATATTCTATAAGAACCGACAAATAAGTCTTCTGTGTGTAAGTTGAACTTTACACACCAACTTATTTACTTTATAGAATAAAAGATACACGCATGCATAATAAATAACAATGAGACTATTTGCCCATACAAATTCTCATTAAATTGAACATACAAACTTTATTGATAAATAAATCAGTTAAAGATAAATACATAAAAGTTTGCTTTTAGTATAAATTTTCAGCAGTCCACACCCTATATAAGGAACCTTTTGTATATATGCTCTTTGAATTTTATCTTGATCCATAAAATGACAACTCAAGATTGACTTCCATAACCCAGGATCTGTGGAAAGATCTGCTAAGTTAATCTCGACATGACTTTTCTTCGAAGATGGTGACACTTGATCATTTTTATCATTCCCTAGAGTAGGAAATAGTAGATTGGTAGTTAATTTTTTTCTGTAATCTTTTTCCATATATGATTCAAAGATAAAGTCAACTACGTTAAAATCATTGCTAATTACCAACAATATCCATTTATAGCATAGGTTACTAACTTAATTTTCAAAAATTATTCTTTTTTTAAGGAATTATATTACTAACACCTAATTTGTGAATAAGCTTTTAAATTACAATGCCTAAATCACAATTTCTTAAGAAATTAATATATCAATTTCTACAAGAAATCTGAATTGCAATCTAACTCACTTGACACTCTTTATGCCAAAATGACTCAACTCAAACTCTCTCTCTCTCTCACACACACAAAAAGACACATTCATACAATTTTCAAACATGAAAATTCATATAATTCATAGAGTGATAGAGTCATAGAGATGTTATCCATCTATAATAAATTATGTAATGTAAGTGACAATAACCAATTAACCATTTCATACAATTCATGCTTTTCCTTACATTAGATTATTTCTAGAAGATATAATTTTCATGAATTTGTTTATAATTTGAAAAAATGTAAACTCAACTTGACTAAAAAACTTCACATGTTGAGTGCTTTGTCCAATCATGGAATGCTTAGAGTTCAAGAATATAAAAACACAATTTTACTTAGTAAGTAATGTGAAAGTGGAAAATTAATCATAGGAGAGCTAACAATGTTAATCAAATTTTGTTTTGTTTTAATCATAAGAGGCCTCTTTCTATCATCTTTTTCCTTTTGTTTATTGCGTAGAGATCAACCAGCAAAACCAAAAAGCTTATTTGACAGAAATCAACTAGCAGAAACAAAGTACAAAATATTGTCTAAAGACTGATGAAAGGCATGTAATATTGGCAAGTTCATGGGTTGGACAAAACTTGGGTTATTGAGTTGGAATTTTATATTTTTAGATGGACTGAAGTGACTATGGAAGGAACACGTGTTGGTCATCTGCGTAGAATGTGCAATGCAGGTGGTGTACTGACAGACAAGTCGAATAAGGGGTCGGATCGGTCGGATTATGCTTACACAAACGCTTGCAGACAGAACTGATTATCGACCGATCGGATGTGAACCCGACCGGTCGGACCCTCACTCGATAAGTTCCGCCGATCGATTGGTGGGGTCGGTAGACGCGAATAAAAAACTGCGAAAGCTTCGGAGTTGCTTGCTGTTCATTCTTATCCGGTGAGATTTCGAGGCGGTAAAGACTCTAGGGTTCTTTCCTATTTAAAGAACTTCTCTCCCACGAAGTAAATCATTTCTCTCCTGATAAAAACCCTAATATCCATTGAGAGATCCATCTTCTCAGAAGTTCTTCTGCTAGTTTATGCGCTGCAATTTCATCTTCTGAGTACCATACATCTTCTACTCCGTGCTGATTCGTCTTGAGTGGCTTCAAGGCGTGAAGAGCAATCCCGAAGAGAATGTACGATGTGTGTGTCGGCAAGAAGAGGCTTCAGTCCTTTAGATTGTGTCCAACTGGTGAAAAAGGATAGTAAGTAGTCTTGTAACTTCTCTTTCATAGTGATTGTTTTTGGTGGACCGGTATTAGGTCCCGTGGTTTTTTTCTCGTTTGGGTTTTCCACGTAAAAATCCTATGTTCATCTCTTATGTGAATGATTGGTGTGTTTTAAGTAGTTATCTTTTGAATCTATATAGCATAGTTTGTTGGGACCTTAACCTGTGTCAAGGTATAAAGTCTTTCAACTGATCAATCAATAGAAATAAGAAAAAAGAACATGCATAAAACAACCACAATTCCACAAATCAACAAAAATAAAGAAGGGGAAAAGAGGAGACAATCACACTTGTTTATTTTGTCTTTCCTTCGAAGATTGTCTGAATAACCACTTTTAAAATTCAAGATGACCTGTTGAGACAATTAATCCAAATTTGGAAAGAAGAACCCACTTCTCCTCTCTCGTTGCAATATATATCAAATTCTCTAAATCGACAAATTGAAAAGGAAACGGCAAAACCAATAAAAAATGATTGAAAAAACAAATAGCATTCATTTCCTATCCTCTTTCAGCGGTCAAGATCCAACTACCCCCAATCAACAATTAGATCACAAGTTGACATCGGTCATTCTGCTATCAGATTTTAGAACACTCTCACCATTGGCACTGAATCTCTCTCTCTCTTTCTCTCTCCACCTAACATAAAAACACACACCTAACATATGTTCATAGGGATGGAAGAAGAAATTAGGAAGCTATGCCTATTAAAATCTTCTTTCCAACAAAAAGTTGGAGAGATTTTTGTTACGAAAGGGAGGAAAGAGAGGGAGCGTCAAACAGAAAGGGGGTGAAACTCAAAGTCTTACCAGTTACTAGCATGCGGCATGTCTCAAGTAGAAGCATGAATAGGAAGAGTGAGCCATGGCTGGTTCGTTGATGTAATGATGGGGTTTTTTCTCGATTGTAGGGGCGCAAGCTGAGAAACACTATAGAGGGCTGATAGGGTTTTTGAAAAGATGACATGTATTTGGGACATGGGGCGATATTTTCAACTTATATGGGGCATGGGCCAGTGGGCCATAAGAAAGTGTGGTGGATTTTTTTAAGAGACCTAGGACGACCGCCCCACATCAGATTAATGTGGGTTCGCCCCTGTATGGAAAGGAATAGAACGTAATAGAAATAAATGACCGAAATGGAATGCAGTGTAATGGAAATGAAATGAATAGAATGGAATGGAAATGGAATAATGGAAATGAAATGAATAGAATGGAATGGAAATGGAACAAATGGATTGAATGAAAAATTTTGCTAGAGTTGTTCTAGAGGCTTCACAGTTCCGAAACTCACGACCTAATCACATTTCCTTTGATAAATCATTTCCAACCTTACTTATATATTCTGTGGGAACCATATCATCCATATACGAATATTCAGATTTAACATTTGAATTCACTAGCTCATTAACTGAGGCATTCGCACTAACCTTTGATATCTGAATAGGCACTGAATGTGCAACTAATTCACAACACGCTAATTGAAGTGGTTCAAATGCATCCATTGCATTATCAGTTGTAAAGTTTCACATCTCCCTTTCATCTTCACCCGTCACCTCATTCGTACTAATTGAAATGTGCATATCACTATCTTCATGTAGATCCATTATTGAAAAGTCTTTCAAATGAGATGTCTCTAACAACCCTTTCCCTTTCCAATCTCTTATTAAATTGCTCTTATTATCCAAAACACAATGAAGCATATGTCTCTTCTTAAGGCTACATTAACAGAAAATATAATACATATGAGGAAATCATATATTACATCAAAGTTACAACTAAATATTACAACTAAATAAATCATAGTAGTTACCTAATATGATGTTTATGATGTGTATGAACCTTATTCTCACTCCTTGTGAGAAGTAAAGAAATTGGAGGTTTATCATTTCCTTAAGCTTAGAACACTACCCATATGTCATTATCATCATCCATATTTATCAATGAAGCAAAATCCCGTTCAGGAATAACGTACTTTATACTCAGGTCTTCAACTCTTATGTCCCATTTTGATGTTTTAAGAATGTCATTTAATAGATTCCTTACCTTCTGTCTCCTTCCCTTATATTGATGGTACGTCTTACCAAATTCAATTTCATCATCACACTGGAAGACGGCTAATATCTCAATGCCCGACATACTTCTACAACATATACAACGACATAAATGTTGTATAAGCATATATATCACCAATCTAGAATAACAAGACAAATGGCAAAGAGTTTATGCAAATGCATTAGACCATTTTACAATAACCATACACATCACCGTTATATATATATATATATATATATTTATAAAACAAATGCCAAAATCACCATTCTATAATAAGCATACCCATCACCAATCTAGAAGAACCCATCTCAATAAAAGAGAAAGACCCAATTAGAAAACAATACAATAAAATCAAGACCAAGATATATGATTTACAGAAGAAATAACCAAAGAGTTTAAGCGATATCGGAAGAGAGATGATGAGAAGTAGATAAAGACAAAGAAACCCAAACATTGGAGTATCAAAAATGAAATGAATGGGGAGGAAAAGAAAATATCACCTTCAACAATCCTTCAAAAATGAGAGAGAAATGCTTCGAGGACCAAAGAAACCTACAAAGAAGGAGCAAAGATTCAAGAGGCTCAAAATTCTTTGTTCATGGGAGGATGAGAAAGACAAAACAAGGATTTTGTCGATTTATATTGTAAAGGATCAGTGTCGAATTCGACGTTGGTGTAAACACCAGCATTGAATTCAACACTCCCACTTTAGTGCACTTATTGCTTTGAAGGCCTTTTTGGTTTGGGGGTCATCTAAAGTGATTTTCCCATTAAAATCCTCTTTAAACTTGATCTTCCCATTAAAATCCCCTTTAAACTATATATGAGTGAAAACTTGTCATTTATATTTGTCACATAAAAAATCATCCCACCCCTTGAGGAATGACATATTGTTCTTATGCAAGGAAGTAAGAAACAGTCTAGTGTACGGGGTCACCTGAAAGGATAGGCATGAGTGGTCTTCTTGGTGGTTGCCCGGGCCGGACATGGGTTTGCTTCTAAAACTCAGATGAAAATTCTTGGTGTGCTTCCAAAATCCACATGAACGCCGTGGGTCCACTCCCAAAACTATGGGTGTTCATGGGTAGAGCCAGGTTGGGTTGTTTAGTATTCAGGGCTAGACTTTAATACAATAGGCCCTAGCACGGCCTGAGTTAGCCCAACTCGGTCAATAACTATGTGGCCCAAGATTGGCTCAACCCATTTAGTTAGTTAGACCTTATAATATATGGATCTTTTATAAACTTCTACCCATGCCTTAATCACACTTAGAATTTAATGTAATGATAAAAAAAGAAACGAGAGTATTTTGCCACATTGAGATTCAATTGAAATCATGGTAACAATTAATTTTGTCTTTGATTTTCACTATCACTTTTGACTTGTTGTTGGTCTTCTTCTTTCCTGTCTCCTAACCTTTTGGTCATGGAAGGCTAAAAAAGATTCCTCCTGCATTTTACCTTTGTGCCGAAAATGAGAACCATCCAATAAGGAGGTATTACTCTCTAAGCAGTAACGTTGTCCAAATTCTAATGATATAGATCAACGGTAGACTATGACCAAAATATGCGTGATCAAATTAGAGGTATTGACATAAGGACCCCACAAGTAGGGCCGGCAAAACATGTCATGCCCGATCAAACCGACTCTAACTTGACCTATGCATAACTCGTTTAACCCGACTCGTGTGATTGATGGGTTGGTCACGAGTCAAGTATTCCTGACCTATATTTAATCAGGTTGGGTTTGGGTTTAGGTTAAATTGCTCGACTCACATAACCTTCATTAATCTCTATCTTTATTAAAAACACTAACTTATTTAAAAACATGTGTAATGAGTTTAAGGTTCCTCACGGTAATCTCTACTTCCATTATGTCACATTCACTATTTTCTTCCCTACTCTCCACCTTTCAAGGATGAAGGCCTAAATAACGAGCCTTATTTCTTGAAATGAAGTTGACCTTCATTAACACATTCACAAAATGGCTAGAGTTTATAATAATTAGTTAAATAAATGAAAAATTAAAAAGGTTAATTGTTTATCAAAAGAAGAAAAGGGAATGTCCCTAAAATGATTGTTGAAATAAAATTAGACTCAAGTTGAGCTTACAAGTCAGTGATGGTTTAGTCAATCGATTCTATAGATAGATGTTGGTTACGTAGGGTTAATCCTACAGTATAACCTAAAATGGCTGTAAGGATTAATGGCTGTAAGGATTAATACGGGTTAAAACAGGTCGGGTCGGATTGTCCCCGTGTGGAAGTCGGTGAGGCATTTCGGCTTTTACGTAAGGTACCCGTTTCTTCTCTGGCAAAACAGCTCTAGGACTCTAATCCCTTTCAAAGCCTCCCCCATCTACCTCATCTTCTCGATCGAGCTTTTTTTCCCATTTCCTCGTCTTCTTCTTCTTCTTCTTCTTCTTCTGCTTTGCGATGGAGGGAAACAAGCTCTACCCTACCATCGAATTCGAATCCCACGAAGAAGCCAGCGTTTCTCAACGAACCCTCCGATCACATATCGATTCCGAAATCTCTGCTTCTGGACTGGTAATTCGTTGCACCCCCCACCCCCACTCATTCCTACCTACGTTTAGGGAATTTGATTATCTTTGCCTTTTCATCTGTTTGTTGTAGTGAATTCGATTTGTGTAATTTGGTGGATCGTGACGGGAATTGGGGATTTCCAATTTCTGTTTCCTTCTTATTTTGAAAAGGCAATCGGATTTTGAGTGGTTCTGTGATTACAATTTCTGGGGCTTTTGTTTTATGTTGCGAAAACATTTCCTACTTGAGGGGTAGGAATGCAGGATTTCTCTTTCTCTCGTGGAAATGGGAGCTGATTCCTTTTGTTTAGGGTATTCCCTTTTGTTTTCATAACTAGAGGAGTCCTCAATAAGTTATACTTCATTGCATTATTGGTTTTGTTGGCCACATCGTCTAGGTGCATTCGTTCTTAGGGCATCATGGTTTAAAAGAATGACTTTTACATTACGGTTCCGGCTTTTACATAATGGTTTTGTAGCCAGTTTTGGTCATTACTTGTGCTACCGAAAGACTATTAAAAAAACTGTCTTTAGACGGCTGGTTTCTGAGCTTCCATTTATGCTTACAACACCTGAGAACTCATTTTTATGGAGGGTTTAAATAAAAATGGAGCTGATAGTTTAAAAAAGTCGACCCTGACGACCAAACACTATGCGATGCATTATATCAGCCTTAATTGTAATGGTTGAAGCAGTGTTTTTTGAATTGTGTTGAGCATATCCTCCTCCTCCATGGTGGAGGAGATAAAAGTTTTGAGCTTTGGTTTGCTCATCTTACTATAAGACTGCCACACCAGCCAGTTTGGTGGCCATCTTGGAATATATATTGTCTTTGGAGCAGTTGATGTGTAATTTGGTGCTGAAATCTATTTCTCATTACTGCAATTAGGAGCCAGGCACTGAGGAGCAAGCTGAGAAGCCTCCTTCCATGATTTGTGACTTGGCACGTCAAGAGATGAAACTGACCCAAGAATGCACCAGCAGTATGTCTCTAGATGTGGGGGCGGATAACAGACAGAGGGATGTCCGTGATCAGAGACAGGGTAGATACTTTTGTTACGATGCGCCGCTGCATGAAGAAACTGGCATTTGGATTCCTGTTTCTGTTCCACCAATGTCAGAAAGCGAGCATGATGAATGGAGGCGTGGATTTGGGTCCAACGGTGGGTTCTTCCCTGAAGGGGATATGGTTTGGAATCAATTTGTAGGAGAAGAGAAGGAACTTACAATGTGGGATGTGGTGCTTGAGATGTTGCTTGCAGCCCAAGGGAAAGTGACAGCTCTTGCAACTGGTGAGCTCCAAAGGTGTAGGATGTCTTGGTTATCAACCCATCTCCTTGAACAAGCTTGGAAAGAGATGGCTCAGACTCTCACTGAAGCAAATTTTGGCAATATGAAGGAAATTCTTGAATCGGAGCCACCTAAATGGTTGCCTGATAGTGCTTCTTCTTCTTGCATGTTGTGCAGTGTTAGGTTTCATCCAATCATGTGTTCCAGGCATCACTGCCGGTTTTGTGGTGGGTTATTTTGTAGTGAGTGTTCTAAAGGGAGGAGCCTGTTGCCAGTAAACTTCCGAACAGGGGATCCTCAACGGGTCTGTGATGTTTGCTGTGTGAAGCTTGAGCCTGCTCAGAGATGCTTAATGGATCAAGTGAGTCGTGCTTCTCAGCTGCCAACCCATGATCTGACAGACCTCAGTACTTTGAGATCCTGGGTGAATTTTCCATGGGGGCAGTCATTGGAATATGAAATCTACAAGGCGACAAACACCATTAAGGGTTATAACAAGGTATGTCATTCCTATGCTTCAGTTATTTGTTTTCACCATGTTCTAATTCACTCTGTGCTTGCTTCTTCTCAATCCAATCATGTTCGGTCTTTATATTTTATTTTGATGGGAGACAAGTTTAGTCAGTAAGGCTCTGTTGCCATAACTATTAAAAAAAAGTGAGAAGGTTCTGTTATAAGACCCACGAAATTGATAATTTACCATGATTTAAGGTCCTTTTCAACTTGTACCTACCCTAAATAAGAATCTAAAACTAGTCTAAATTAAAAACTAACAAATACAACCATTCTACTTTTCAAAAATAAATTAATTACAAACCAACTAAAAGAACATAAACTTTCCTAAAACTAAAAAACTAAATCTAAAATACGAACTAAAAAAATAACTAAAGTTGCTGCAAGATAAAACACGAGTGAGAACTTCCAATGATATTAAAAAAAATGAGAACCTTACTAAAAATAAAACTAAACACAATTAGAAACTAAAAATGTAAAGTTGGAAACTTTCCAAAGTTAAAAGCTAAATTAGGTTAAGAATCTAAATGATGCACTTTCTAAAAACACAAGTTAAATCTGAAATCAGCCCTACCTAAAATGCATGACCTTTAATAAGAAAACAACGCAAAACAGTTAATGCAAATAAGAAATTTTATGATAAACTGTGGACCGTGCATGATTCTATGATGCATGAGCTATGTGAATGAACCAAGTTCAGAAATCAGTTTCCTACTGCTGAATTAGTTCAGTTTCAGAATTGAAAATTGTTCACTTTTGTGCAGAAAATCAGATTTGATCCTAGTTCCAATAATCCTCAGAACGGTCCTCATAAATATGATAAATTCATGTAAAACCTGTCCAAATTGAACTCAGTTCCAATCGGATTTCTTCAATGTTTAAGCATGCATTCTGTACCTTTTTCAATTCTGAATTCAGGTAAAAGAAACTTCGTCAGATACCTGACATTTTAACATGAATTCGTCTGGTTGTGCAGTTCGTCCACAACATGTCCATATTCAACCTGTTTAGTTATTTTATTTTATTTTATTTTATTTTTATCATGAACTTTTAACTGAATTAAAGAGATTTATCAATGAGGTTCCTATCTGATCTTCAGATTCCCAAATTAATTTAATCATCAAGCAAAAATGGAAAGACGTGCACTCATCTGTTTGCTCAATTCGCCCAAAACAGTTCCACCATTAGGCATGTTTGTGGACTGTTTTCAACACATTAACATATATCAAACCTAAAACCTGATTTCTAAACTTTACTTGAATGACACCACTACAGAAATTTAAAAGAAATATTCATGAATCTAATGCATCTTTCAGCGGTAAAACTGATCTAACAAAAACTCTATAAATTCATAATTTTAAAGAATGCAGAAATTACAGAAAAAAATGCGGGAAAATAAATGTAGTGAAACTGGAATTTAAATGTGGTAGTGCTAAAAATTAATAAATGTAGTGAATAGGATTTTAAATGTAGTAGTGCAAAGAAAAATAAATGTAGTTGTGCAGAATTTAAATGTGGTTCAAGTAGTTAAAGTAGTGATATTATCTTCTCAAAAATTCTTTCTTATCCCTGTTTGTATTCACTTCAAATATATTCTTATGAACTTGGGTCGTCAATCCGAGCACAGAGGCAAGAAACATAAATAAAGCATCAACAAACCACAAGAAGAAGAATAAAGAGAAAGATAATCTCTACTAACATGTAAAATCTTTCCAAAAGGTGAGAAATTCAAATCAAATAATACATGTTAGGATGGAAAAGAAAACCTCTTCTAGGTGAGAAGTCCCAAGGGTGTAGTGTGGCTTTAGCGCTAAGCCTCCTTGAGGAAATCTATGGAGAGAAAGAGATGGGGAGAATGATGGAATGAAGTAGTTATTCTAGAGGGGAGTTACTTCCATCTAGAAGTGGTCGTCCGACGGTCTCGATTTATAGGAATTGGAGCATGCTTGTTGCCTTCTTTGTTTCCTCTTTTGTTGCTTGCAAAGATTTTTATTTGGAAAGGTCTCTTGGCTTGGTCTCCAAGTTAGCAAAGATTTAGGGATTGTGTGAGAAATTGTTGGGTTGTTTCTTGAGAATCTCTCTTCACCTATGAATTTATTCCTTACTAAATCCTTTAGAGGGATTTTCCTTCACTTGAAATTCAATGGGACCCACTTGAAGTGAGTGTCGTGCAACCAGCAAGGGTGGCTGAGATTCACGCCTCTTGTGTTTGCTTATGTCATCCCAATTTGACTTCTTTCTTTGCATTGCTTCCATTTGGCACAAACCTTCTTTCTTGGAATATCTTTTAAGGATAATTTAGGGAGATAATTCCTCAAATTATTGTGGAAAAATTCTTAAGCAGATCCAAGGATATAGGGGACGACCAGCCACATGTAGTATCAACTTTCCATTCTTTGCACCTGCTATGAATCTTTCTTCTTTGACTTCCTTTCTAGCAAATTTCTTGGAGATTCTTTGGAACTTTTTTAAAATTCAAGATATAATTTGAGGTAATGTAAACAAGGGTGGTGGACCCCTCGTGGCTGTTCCACATGTGTAAAGTCACACATAAACATGTGTGTGGGACCCATGAAGCCAATTTTTGTAATTTTTTAAGAAATTCTTCCTTCTCTATTTTTCTTTCTTTCTTTTCTTCCAAAATATTTTCTTTGCATTATTCCTTGGTTGTGGGACCCATTTTTTTAGTTACCTGCAAGCAAAAAGTGAAATTTGTGTGAAAAGACAATTTTACCCCTAACTCACAAATGTATGACTGTGGGCCCATTTATCATGAAATGATAGCATATAATGACATCAGTGTGCATGATTTTAATTGAATAAATTAATGATGATGAAAAATTGATTTATTTCATGAGAATATAAATCTTCACAAAACTTTCCAAAAATAGAACTCTAAAAATAGCAGGTTTCATGAATTTATGTAAAATGTATGATTTTTGAGAAAAATAAACATGAAAACACTACAATGATGCCAAAATGCATAAAACCATAATTTCACACTAAAGGGGGCTCTTTTGAATGGTCTAGAAATACCTATGAAATTATGCATTTTAAGGACTCATCAATTATATTAGTCAATTCATCCAGCATTATCACCAATCACTCACTGCCTTAATCTAAGGCTTATTTGAGGCTGTTTTGGATCCAATTAGGTCAAACCTTCACGCATGGTTAGGATCCCATGGGCCCAGTCAAATGCTCTTATGTATTTTTCAGCCTGCAGTAAAAATGTGTCCATGCTTTGTATTCTTGATCACAAGCATCAAATAATTATTCGTCTTGATTTTCATCAATTCATGACAATTGATTTGCATCAATATAGGCAATTTTATTAAGTAAGTTTAAGAATCACGGGGGCAGTACAAGAGTTGTATGAGACTAAAAACTTGGATTTATTTAGATTAAAAAATTGGATTTTATTTATATATGTGTGATGACATTGCTAAGCATGATTCTGATGATGACGTTCCTTGGGAACAATTTTTACAGAGCATTACCAAACAAGTTTTTTAAAGTTCATTCTCAGAAGAGAAACTGTTTCAGCACAACCAGATTCTCAAAATAGAGACTTTATCAACACAGAAATGATGCCAAACGAGCACTTAGTTATGAATTCAATTCTGTGTAACAATGTAGAGCCTGGATTTCTTCGTAAGTTTATAGCATCAGTTGGTTTCAAAATGACCAAAGTTTACAAAAGCCTAAAGTCTTCCTGTCTTTTTCACAAATTTATGATGTTTGGTTGAAGCATTCTATTGTAATTTCGTATAAGTGCATTGGTTGCTCCCTAAGTCCATAGTGAGTTTACATGCTTGTTTAGTTCTGCTGGGATGTTTCTGAAGCTTTGGTTTCATCTTGGGATGTGATCGAATGGAAAATGTGCCTCTGTTTTGACTACTGGGATTAGAACAATGGTATTTAGTAGTTTTTTCAATTCTTCCTGTTGTCATGATCACTACTGAGAAATTGTTGTTCAGGTGGGTTCCATTCGACCGGAAAGGTCAATCCCGGATACAATTCTTAGACATGCAAAAGGTCTTGCAATACTTACAGTTGTGAAGGTTGGATTAATGGCTACTTATAATATTGGAACCGGGCTTGTTATATCTCGCAAAGAAGATGGGTCATGGTCTGCCCCATCTGCCATTTCTTCTTTTGGTGTTGGATGGGGAGCTCAGGTAATGCAATTTTCTTTTTCTTTTATCTTTTTAAATATTCTTTCATTTTATGTACATCCAATGGCAACTCCTCCAAGCAATAGGATTTGATTGTGTGGATTCTTGTTTGATTTTCTCCTGTGCATGAAACCTTAGATAATTGATGACGTCATTGTTAAGTAATCATTTAGGCAAATCTGAAATGGCTCATCATCTAACCAGTGACTGATGCAGCCCAAGGG
This sequence comes from Sextonia rubra, assembly GCA_037013555.1. NCBI lineage: Eukaryota > Viridiplantae > Streptophyta > Magnoliopsida > Laurales > Lauraceae > Sextonia > Sextonia rubra. Next base: position 20,076,420 of record JASUAD010000011.1, read on the forward strand.
TTAGGGCTACGTGGAGGTGCCTAAGCACGTGTCCAACGACACTTCGAACGGTCACAAAGACTTCAACACATACGAGGACGCACCTCTCTGGGAAAACCCAATTCTATTAATCAACCAAATCTGAGAATTTCTTCTCTACAATGCCATATATATAGTAAAAGCAAACTTAGTGTGTAAGAAAACCCTAGGCTAAAAATGGAAACTTTCCTAATAACAATAATAATTCTAATCTAATTTGAAGAGGGGCTGCTAGGGCCTAGACTGCATCATCCTCCCCGGGTTGAAAAAAGAGTTCGTCCTCGAACTCGATTGCCAGTGTAAATGTGTTGAACACGAAGGACTTCCTTTGTGGCAGCTTTCCAGGAATTCTTCTTTGACGGTTGTGGTTTCTCAGGATGAAGAGTAACTTGTTGTCCACCATGCCTGAATGTATAGGTGTTGTCGCGCATACCATGAGTTCCATTCTTGTCATACATCCACGGCCCAATGAGATATCACCACTAGCCATAGGTAGCACATCACACCAGGTTGTATCCTTGTAAGTCTCACCAATGGCAAAAGTAACTTTGCAAGTATGTCGAACATTCGCTTGATCACCATTCATTAGCCACTTGACAAAATAAGGACGGTTATGCTTATAAACTTTCAATTTGAGGCGATCAACAAGAGCTTGGGAGATGAGATTTTCACAACTTCCGCTGTCAATAATAACTGTACAGTTTCGTCCTTGAATCATTCCTGCGGAACAGAAAATATTTTTGCGCAACCACTTATGCTCAACAGTTGGTGAAGCGTCCTTGAGGACAATAAGAGCATCATCTGGGAGCTCTGCATCGGTGAATTCAATTTCCCCAGTGTCAATATCCTTGGGATTGTCAATATCCTTAGGATCAATGTCAGTACCCTTAGTATCATCTTGGATATTGTTATCAACACCTTCAATTTCAATTAAATGTATTCGCTTTGGACATTCTGCTGCTCGATGTCCGTGCTGATGACAATGAAAACAAATCATCTTATTTTGACCTTCAGTCCTAGCAAAAATCTGTCCATTGGATTTAGCTTCTTGTATAGATGAATTCTTCGGAGAAACCCATTTGGATTTTTCAACTTGATGATTGGCAATTCCCTTAGCCTTGATAGCATGTTGGATGAGTTCATCGACATTATCAAAATGTTGGAAGGCAATGATATACTGAATGTCTAGTCTCAACCCATTGAAAAATCTATCAACTACCACATCATCATCTTCATTCAAGCCACAATGAGCTTGCAGAGTTAAAAATTCCTTGGAATATTCAATTACTATTTTGGATCTTTGTTTCAAGTTTTGAAAACTGCACCGTAGATCTCTTGCATAGTTGACAGGAAGGAATTTTTGTTTCAAAATATTCTTCATCTCAATCCATGTATCAACTGGGTCCATGTTTTGATTCCTCCGTTTTCTTTGCAATTCAGCCCACCAAGTTGCAGCATAATTACGAAATCTAGTGGCAATTAGTGTGACTTTATGGTGCTCAGTCATTGGCTTATGTGCGAAAATATTCTCCACGCATACTAACCAATCCATAAATTCCGCTGGCTGCAATTTTCCATCATATTCAGGAATCACAATTTTAATCCCTAAGTCTCGATCAGGATTATGGACTGGTGGATCCCGTGGATTCCGAATATGGGCACCATCTTCACGGTGGTGATGTACACGGTGATTATTTTCCAAATGTGTCACTCTAATATCTAATTGTTGCAGTGTGGTGTGCATGCCATCAACTTTGGCAGATAATGATGTGATGATAGTGCCAACTGACTGGGCACTTGTGATCTTCACAACTTGAGCGTCAAATACAGTAACAGATGGTTGGATTGTATTTAACGTGGGCCTTGGGAATGAGTTAGACTGAACTGGACTTGACCCGACCCAAGCTCGAAATATGTGCCAGAGAAAGATCAAAAGGATACAGCCCGAGTCTTTCTGGTTCTCGGCTGCAAAGAGGTGGCGATGTCTGCAAGAGATGGCGATGTGGAAGAGCTGCGTCCCGGCTTGCGACGACTCCAACAGTAGCAGCGAGGGGGTGGAATCTCGGGGCAGGCGGCGGCGAGCTACGATTGGCGATAGCAGACAACAGCGATGGCAGCGTACGGCGGTGGCTACGATCGGCGGTAGCAGATAGCGGCGATGGCAGCGTACGGCCGTGGCTGGCGACAGCAGACCCCCGCGGTGACGACGGATGATGATGATGGTGGTGCTGCGAAGGCGGTGACGATGGTGTTGCGACGATGCAAGCTATGTTTCCTTCTCGCTCTCGACTGCGGATCCTCTCTCTGTTGCTTTTTCCCTTTTTTTTTTTTTCACTCCGGGGGGATTGAAGGTGTTTGCAGGGAAGGGATCGTGCAGGATGATGGGGTGAGGTGTAGATCTGTGGTGGGGACTGTGGTGGGATTTCAGTGTTATGAGTCACGGCAGGGATATTGGGTCGTCTGGGATAGCAGCGGAGAGGATGGGGCGAACAGTGGAAGGCAACAGCGACGAACAGAGAGATTAGGGTTAGGGTTTGTGGATTTGGGTGGTGCGATGCAGGTAGGGAAGGTTTCTAATAAGGGGCCGACTGTTATATATAGGAAAGGGTTTCGGGACAGGGTTTTGGGGACTCTGGATTGTGTGGGATCGGGGTATTCGGTGGTGGATCTGGGTAGACAGAGTCGTGGTTTTAGGGTTTGAAGAGGGCGGTAGTAGATTGGGTGTCATCTGGAATGGCAGCGGAGAGGATGGGTCGTCTGGGATAGCAGTGGAGAGGAGGAGATGAACAGTGGATGGGGTGACAAGGTCCGGGAACAACAGAGGGCTCCCGGTGATCAGATCTGGTCTTTGATACCAATCTGATGCAGCCCAAGGGTTAGGGCTGCACGGAGGTGCCTAAGCACGTGTCCAACGACGCTTCAAACGGTCACAAAGACTTCAGCACACATGAGGACGCACCTCTCTGGGAAAACCTAATTCTATTAATCAACCAAATCTGAGAATTTCTTCTCTACAATGCCATATATATAGTAAAAGCAAACTTAGTGTGTAAGAAAACCCTAGGCTAAAAATGGAAACTTTCCTAATAACAATAATAATCCTAATCTAATTTGAAGAGGGGCTGCTGGGTGTCACAACCCGAGCCCAGGGACCGGGGGGTCAGAGGAAGTCTAACCAAAGACACACGTACTCCCGTGCATGCACACCTAGACCCCGTCCAAGCATACACACACAAGGGATCAATCACACGTGCAAAAGACTGAACGCGGAAGCTGTACGTATCAAGGCATACCACAAATATACCAAAAGACATAGGAGAATACAAAACAATATACACTGATGATAAGAGCAAATACATGAACGTATGACAATAGAGCGGGCTTACACAATCCAAAAACCAAAATACAGGTATCACTTAAGGCCCACTTCACAAGTACAGAAAATCCCCTCAATAGACGCCAACACAAAGAATGGGGAGAACCAAAATAATGCAAATGCAAACCGTACTCTGGAGGATGGATCAAGTCCACTCCTCTAGGCCGGAGGGGGCCTCGCGAGCCTCTCCTGCAGTCGGGTCGACCGACGCAGGATCGGAAGAGGGATCTGAGCCTGCAACACACAAGACAAACACATAAGTACAACGACTTAGCAAAGTATAAGCCAACAAGAAGATAACACGAATTGTGTCTAATGCTGAATAATACTGAACAATAATCATAATGCAATAGCTATAGAAAGCATGTTCGTATACTAAACAATTTATGCAATGAATAAGCATGCTATCGGAATCACAAACAGATAACGGTCAAAGTGGCAACTACATTGGCCATTTTCTCCCTTACGAGAGCGGACGGAATGAGAACACCAGCGACCGGGCCAGGGCACGCATGGGTCTCTAGTTCCCGGGGTCCGGAGTCCCAGGACGGAAACACTCTGCAGAGGCAAACACATAAACTATACCAAAGTCAACCCCGTCGGGTATCCTAAGGCTGAGGCTCAGTAGTGCCAATACCAATCACAATCAAGCGGATGATGCACCTCGATCACTGATCACTTATCACTTATCACTTATTACTTATCACTTATCACTTATCATACTGAACGAACAATAGGAAGTGCATCACATAAACTGATACTGAATACAAATCATACGGATAACTGATACTGAATGCCAATACTGAATGCATAATACGGATACTGATACTGATACGAAATGCAATACAGAGACTGAAAGCAATCATACGGATAACTGATACTGAATGTACATAAACTGATGCTGATACTTAAACTGATGTAAGTACTCCAGTGGAGCAACGGTAAACATAATACACAAATAGAATGGTTCCGCCCGGGCTTCGCTCTGGGGTTGCTGCATTTCCCACAGAATCGAGAGGTCCAGCGCAGAACACATAAGAGGGCATAACCGAAATCAATATGCTGTACAAATCAGGATGCTTATACGAATCAAGGTCAATTACAAGCCAATCCTACACTAATTATCCAGTGCTTCTAACCGTGCATGTTGATGTAGTTTTAAGTTGTTCGATGCACCATTGTCTAGTGTTGCAGTGTCTGGAGTGTGCACCGAAGTCCCTTAAACCAACACCCATGGGGAGGTGCTAAACAACTGGATAACAAGCATGAATGATTCACAGCCCTTGAGATCATTCATGTCATGTACACATTCCATTAGGCATGTCCAGGTTAGCTACATTCTAACATGAAAGTCCTACACGGTCTTTTACTTAAATCTAGTCCCTTTTCATTCAATTCTCAAGTCTCACGGTGTAGCCGTAGGTAACCTTACGGCTTAGCCGTGGCATCTTACGGCTTAGCCGTACTATGCACTGCGGCTGAGCTGAGGTTCCCCAGATATCCCTTTGGATTTACGGCTTAACCGCATTTTGCTCTACGGCTCAGCCGTATCCTGGTCCACGGCTTAGCCGTAAGCCAATGTACGGCGTAGATCAGGCTGGGCCGTAGAAGAATGGCAAATTGCCAACATCCAGTTATTTTCAGATAACAGACTGTATTGTTCTACGGTTCAGGTTACGGTTTGGTCTCGGCTTAGCCGTAAGCCATTTTACGGCTTAGCCGTAGCACATTTCACGGCTTAGCCGTGAGTGCACGGACTCATTTTCCTGAAATCATTACAGTCATTCAGAAACGGCACAAAACCACCGAAAACAGCAAAATACAGCAGAACTGACTGAAAGGGGCTGTTTAACACTGAGATACACACTGAAGAATCAAAACACAACAATCAAATCCATATCAATTGGTGTTTATACAACTTGAGCTTATACTTGCCTCACGGACAGACGAACTCCACACGTAGATTGGCTCAGTCCACCGGGATCACACACGCACAAACGGGCTCCTCTTCCTCCCACAAGCAGAGAAACAGTGAAAGAGAGAGAGAGAAGAGAGCTGTCGAGAGAGAGAGACGAAACTGAGAGCTGAGAGCTGAGAGAGAAAACGATCGAGAGAGAAGTGAGGGTGGTTGGGATATTTAAAGTCAAATGAGGCCCAAATTTGCGAATAAGTCCAAGTAGCTTATACAAATAACAGTTTGAGTCAAATGACGGTCCAACGAGAACAAACGAACTCATTCGGATCCAAGACAGTTACGACAATTGACAAGCTCAACGAAATACACGCGCTGACGTCAAAATGACGCAAAACTGACAAGGTCAATCAAAAGTCAAAATTACGAAAAAGGGCTCGATCTACTTAGACCAAGTCAAACTCAACCCAAACGATCGCTCTACAACTCAAAGCCAAAAACAAACAAAATCAAAACACACTTAGCGATAAAAACACACAAATTACCCACTAATCCGGGTCAACTCGGGTCGGAGTGTTACATCCTCCCCCACTTGGACATCATTCCGTCCTCGGAATGAAAGCGTACCTGAGCAAACAGATAAGGATACTGACGCGCCATCTGATCTTCCAATTCCCACGTGGCTTCATCAGGTCCATGATGTTCCCAAAGTACCTTGACCCATCGAATAGTCCTCGTACGCAAGAGCTGTTCTCTGGTCCCAACAATACGGAGCGGACGCTCAACGTATGACGCATTAGGTTGCATCTGAATGTCATCGTATCGGATCACGTGCGTCGGGTCTCGAACATACTTGCGAAGCATAGACACATGAAAAACGTCATGTACTCCAGAAAACTCCACGGGTAGAATCAGTCTGTACGCTAGATCACCAATCCGGCTCTTGATCTCAAATGGACCCACATACCTTGGCGCTAACTTACCCTTCTGACCGAATCGTACTGTACCTTTCATCGGTGAGACCTTCAAGAATACCCAATCACCAACTTGAAATGTCAAGGTTCTTCTCCTCGTATCTGCATAACTCTTCTGTCTCGATCGGGCAATCTTCAAATTGTCAATGACCTTCTGAACTTTCTCTGTAGTCTCAGCAATGATCGTCGGTCCGTGGAAACTCCTTGTTCCAACTTCTTCCCAGCAAACAGGGCTTCTACATTTCCGTCCATACAAAGCTTCATAGGGTGCCATTCCAATACTCTCGTGGAAGCTATTATTATACGCGAACTCGCACAACGAGAGATGTAAATCCCATTCTTTCTCGAAATTCAGCACACTGGCTCGTAACATGTCCTCGAGCGTCTGAATAGTTCGTTCCGACTGTCCATCAGTCTGCGGGTGATACGCCGTACTGAAGCTCAACTTCGTTCCCATGGCTTCCTGAAATGCTCTCCAAAACGAAGAAACAAAGCGGCTATCTCGATCTGACACAATCGATACAGGCGTACCATGTAGTCTAACGATCTCGTCAACGAACTTCTTCGCCATCTCGGAAAATGTCATGCCTTTCTTGAATGGAAGAAAATGAGCTGTCTTCGTCAATCTGTCCACGATCACCCAAATGGCACTGTTCTTCTTGCTCGTCAGGGGTAAACCCGAAACAAAGTCCATCGAAATGTGCTCCCATTTCCACTGGGGAATGTGCAATGGATGTAAGGAACCTGGAGGTCTCTGATGGTCAGCTTTCACCTTTTGGCAAGTCAAACATCTGGCAACAAACCCAGCAATTTCTCTCTTCATGTTGTTCCACCAGAATCTGTCCTTGAGAGCTCGGTACATCTTCGTACTTCCAGGATGCATAGAATAACGTGCATGGTGTGCTTCTGTCATCAAACTCTCCTTTAAAGCATCTACTGCTGGCACACATAGCCTGTTCCTGAAATACAAAACATCACTCTCCAATCGGAAGTCTGGTCGATCTGCAATGCTATCCCGAATTCGCTTCAACATCGCATCTTCAAACTGCTGGTCCTTAATCCGCTGAATGATGTCGGGCTGAAAGCTCACTGTACTGGCAAGTGTCAAACAATTCTCCACCAATTGTAGTTCCACTGGCTGTGCATGCCTCACAAAATAAAGGCTGTCCAAAGCCTGAAGAATCTCCGATTTCCTACTCAAGGCATCTGCAACAACATTGCCTTTCCCTGGATGGTACTTGATGGGGAAATCAAAATCCTTGATCAACTCAAGCCACCTTCGCTGTCTCATATTCAACTCGGACTGCGTGAAGAGGTACTGTAGACTATGATGATCTGAATGCACTTCAAATGTCACGCCATACAAATAGTGTCTCCACATCTTCAACGCAAAAACGATGGCTGCCAACTCTAAATCGTGCGTAGCATAGTTCTTCTCGTGCTCCCGAAGTTGTCTCGAGCCATAGGCAATCACTTTGCCATGTTGCATCAAAACACATCCCAAACCGACTCGAGAAGCATCCGAGTAGATCATGAATCCCTCATGCCCATCTGGTAACGTCAAGACTGGAGCCGAAGTAAGCTTCTCCTTCAACATCCGGAAATGGTGCTCACACTCCTCCGTCCAAAGAAAAGGAACATTCTTCCTGGTCAATCGAGTCAATGGGGCTGAAATCTTGGCAAAATCTTGAATAAAGCGACGATAATATCCAGCTAATCCCAGAAAACTCCGTATCTCCGTCACAGTCTTTGGGCTGGGCCAATTCATTACTGCTTCAACTTTCATCTGATCCACTGCCAACCCATCTCGTGAAATGGTATGACCAAGAAAAGCTACCTGCTCGAGCCAAAAATCACACTTCGACAACTTGGCATATAACCGATGCTCTTTCAACAACTGCAAGGCTCGACGTAGATGTTCCTCATGCTCCTCTGGGGTCTTCGAATACACCAAAATATCATCAATAAAGACCACCACAAATCGATCCAGAAAAGGAGCGAAAATCCTGTTCATCAAAGCCATAAAGGCAGCAGGTGCATTGGTTAATCCAAATGGCATCACGAGGAACTCAAAATGTCCATACCGTGTCCTGAAAGCAGTCTTCGAAATATCTTCTTCCTTCACCCGGAGTTGATGATACCCCGATCTTAGATCAATCTTGGAAAAGTAGGCAGCACCTTGGAGTTGGTCAAACAACTCATCAATACGCGGCAAAGGGTATTTGTTCTTGATCGTGACTTTGTTCAACCGCCGGTAATCGATGCACATCCGTAAGGTACCGTCCTTCTTCTTCACAAACAGCACTGGAGCTCCCCACGGCGACACACTCGGCCGTACGAATCCTTTCTCCAGCAAATCTTGCAACTGCGCCTTCAATTCGAGCAACTCGGCAGGGGCCATACGGTAAGGAGCTAAACTAATGGGTGCTGTACCGGGCACTAGATCGATCGCGAACTCTACATCTCGGACAGGGGGTAACTCGGGTACTTCCTCCGGAAATACATCCGGGAACTCACGTACTACCGAAATATCGCTCAACTGTTTCACCTCCTTCTTCTCCGAGACAAACGCAAGAAATCCTGCACAACCTCTGCGTATCAAACGATCCGCCTTGCATGCGGAGATGACACGCCTCGGGCATCTCTCCTGATTGCCCTCGAAACTAAACCCCTTCGCAAAATCGAAGTAAATCGTCCTGTTGTAACAGTTAACACAGGCACGATACCGCGCTAGCCAGTTCATTCCAAGGATCACATCAAAATCCAACATGGACAACAAAATCAAATCAACTGGCAGCTGGCGACCTTCAATCACCACGGCGCACTGAGGGTAGTATACACTACACTCCACTCGCTTGCCCACAGGAGTGGACACTACTAACACATAGGGTAGCGGCTGAGGGGGTTGCGGTAACTGTTCCGCAAAACGAGGGGCAACATACGAACGCGTAGATCCCGAATCAAATAGGGTATGTGCTTCAACTCGGGCAATGAGAACTTTACCTTCCACCACTTTTGCATCTTCTGCATGATCATGAGAGGCTGCATATACACGAGCAGTCTGGCGCTGGGGCTTCTGGCTTTGGCGAGACGGATGGGGGCTATTCGAAGCTGCTGAACTGAGGGACTTGGATGACCCCATAGATCTAGATGACTGAAGAGGCCTAGCTGTCGGGCACTGAGCTATCTTATGCTCCCTCGATCCACAACTTAAACAAGCTCCAGACTTCTTCCAACATTTCTCCGTCGGATGTCCCAATCCACAAAACTCGCATCTGCTCCCAGAGAAACTCGAAGTGCCTTGCTTCCCTTTCCATTTCTTCTGACTCTGACTCTGTCCTCTGGAACTCACAGGTGCACTCCTCTTAAAATCCATAGCTCTCTCTGCGAAGTGGTTGGCTTCCGCAGCGTGTGCTCTGTCGACCGCATCATCGAAAGTAGCTGGTCTCTGAAAGGCAGTCACAAAATTCGCATAGCGAGGATGCAGACCAGAAATAAAACGATTCACCTTCTTCTCCTCGGTATTGATCATGTCCTCAGCAAAATGGGACAACTGGGTAAAGCGGTGAATATACTCCGAGACGGTCAGTTGCTGCTGCTGTAAGGCCAGAAACTCAACCTCCTTCACTCGTCGAACATGGGCAGGAATGAACTTCCTTCTGAACTGCTTCTGGAACGTCTCCCACACTGTTTCACTCGGCATGGTCAGATAGGCTGCACTAACACTCTTCCACCAGGTCTTTGCTACCTCTCGAAACATCGAGGCCGTAAGCAGAACCTTCTGCCGGTCATCACAAACAATGGTCGAGAAGAGATCTCCGGTATGCTCGAGCCACTGATCAGCCTTCAATGCATCTTCGTTGCCGTAGAATTCTGTGGCTCCACGCTTTCTGAATTTGTCATACAGCGCATTTGGATCGCTCTCTCTAGGCGGAAAGACCACTTGCTGCTCTGCAGGTCGAACTGGCGTTTGACTCTGTCGGTCCACTAACGAAACAACCTGTGTCTGCAAGGAATGGATTGCCTGCAGCATAGTCAAGAAGCGCTCATCGAAATTCACTAGTGGCTGTGGAGCGGCTGACCCACTCTCGTTATCTCCCTGATCATTGTTGTTGTGTCCGGATCCCGATGCCATAGCCTGCAAAACACAAAAGTCAATCTGCTATCACACTCGGTACCTCACACAGACTCACAAGACAAGGAGACCACACACAACAGTCCAAAACTGGACTACGAAATCTCACCACGTCCTATATGCCTATATGCTGACAAACGAAGATAGAGACAATGCCCCGAGAGACAAAGCTCTGAGAGACAATGCTCTGATACCATACAATACGTATGTCACAACCCGAGCCCAGGGACCGGGGGGTCAGAGGAAGTCTAACCAAAGACACACGTACTCCCGTGCATGCACACCTAGACCCCGTCCAAGCATACACACACAAGGGATCAATCACACGTGCAAAAGACTGAACGCGGAAGCTGTACGTATCAAGGCATACCACAAATATACCAAAAGACATAGGAGAATACAAAACAATATACACTGATGATAAGAGCAAATACATGAACGTATGACAATAGAGCGGGCTTACACAATCCAAAAACCAAAATACAGGTATCACTTAAGGCCCACTTCACAAGTACAGAAAATCCCCTCAATAGACGCCAACACAAAGAATGGGGAGAACCAAAATAATGCAAATGCAAACCGTACTCTGGAGGATGGATCAAGTCCACTCCTCTAGGCCGGAGGGGGCCTCGCGAGCCTCTCCTGCAGTCGGGTCGACCGACGCAGGATCGGAAGAGGGATCTGAGCCTGCAACACACAAGACAAACACATAAGTACAACGACTTAGCAAAGTATAAGCCAACAAGAAGATAACACGAATTGTGTCTAATGCTGAATAATACTGAACAATAATCATAATGCAATAGCTATAGAAAGCATGTTCGTATACTAAACAATTTATGCAATGAATAAGCATGCTATCGGAATCACAAACAGATAACGGTCAAAGTGGCAACTACATTGGCCATTTTCTCCCTTACGAGAGCGGACGGAATGAGAACACCAGCGACCGGGCCAGGGCACGCATGGGTCTCTAGTTCCCGGGGTCCGGAGTCCCAGGACGGAAACACTCTGCAGAGGCAAACACATAAACTATACCAAAGTCAACCCCGTCGGGTATCCTAAGGCTGAGGCTCAGTAGTGCCAATACCAATCACAATCAAGCGGATGATGCACCTCGATCACTGATCACTTATCACTTATCACTTATTACTTATCACTTATCACTTATCATACTGAACGAACAATAGGAAGTGCATCACATAAACTGATACTGAATACAAATCATACGGATAACTGATACTGAATGCCAATACTGAATGCATAATACGGATACTGATACTGATACGAAATGCAATACAGAGACTGAAAGCAATCATACGGATAACTGATACTGAATGTACATAAACTGATGCTGATACTTAAACTGATGTAAGTACTCCAGTGGAGCAACGGTAAACATAATACACAAATAGAATGGTTCCGCCCGGGCTTCGCTCTGGGGTTGCTGCATTTCCCACAGAATCGAGAGGTCCAGCGCAGAACACATAAGAGGGCATAACCGAAATCAATATGCTGTACAAATCAGGATGCTTATACGAATCAAGGTCAATTACAAGCCAATCCTACACTAATTATCCAGTGCTTCTAACCGTGCATGTTGATGTAGTTTTAAGTTGTTCGATGCACCATTGTCTAGTGTTGCAGTGTCTGGAGTGTGCACCGAAGTCCCTTAAACCAACACCCATGGGGAGGTGCTAAACAACTGGATAACAAGCATGAATGATTCACAGCCCTTGAGATCATTCATGTCATGTACACATTCCATTAGGCATGTCCAGGTTAGCTACATTCTAACATGAAAGTCCTACACGGTCTTTTACTTAAATCTAGTCCCTTTTCATTCAATTCTCAAGTCTCACGGTGTAGCCGTAGGTAACCTTACGGCTTAGCCGTGGCATCTTACGGCTTAGCCGTACTATGCACTGCGGCTGAGCTGAGGTTCCCCAGATATCCCTTTGGATTTACGGCTTAACCGCATTTTGCTCTACGGCTCAGCCGTATCCTGGTCCACGGCTTAGCCGTAAGCCAATGTACGGCGTAGATCAGGCTGGGCCGTAGAAGAATGGCAAATTGCCAACATCCAGTTATTTTCAGATAACAGACTGTATTGTTCTACGGTTCAGGTTACGGTTTGGTCTCGGCTTAGCCGTAAGCCATTTTACGGCTTAGCCGTAGCACATTTCACGGCTTAGCCGTGAGTGCACGGACTCATTTTCCTGAAATCATTACAGTCATTCAGAAACGGCACAAAACCACCGAAAACAGCAAAATACAGCAGAACTGACTGAAAGGGGCTGTTTAACACTGAGATACACACTGAAGAATCAAAACACAACAATCAAATCCATATCAATTGGTGTTTATACAACTTGAGCTTATACTTGCCTCACGGACAGACGAACTCCACACGTAGATTGGCTCAGTCCACCGGGATCACACACGCACAAACGGGCTCCTCTTCCTCCCACAAGCAGAGAAACAGTGAAAGAGAGAGAGAGAAGAGAGCTGTCGAGAGAGAGAGACGAAACTGAGAGCTGAGAGCTGAGAGAGAAAACGATCGAGAGAGAAGTGAGGGTGGTTGGGATATTTAAAGTCAAATGAGGCCCAAATTTGCGAATAAGTCCAAGTAGCTTATACAAATAACAGTTTGAGTCAAATGACGGTCCAACGAGAACAAACGAACTCATTCGGATCCAAGACAGTTACGACAATTGACAAGCTCAACGAAATACACGCGCTGACGTCAAAATGACGCAAAACTGACAAGGTCAATCAAAAGTCAAAATTACGAAAAAGGGCTCGATCTACTTAGACCAAGTCAAACTCAACCCAAACGATCGCTCTACAACTCAAAGCCAAAAACAAACAAAATCAAAACACACTTAGCGATAAAAACACACAAATTACCCACTAATCCGGGTCAACTCGGGTCGGAGTGTTACACTGGGGCCTAGACTGCATCAGTGACGTGCATGAATAGATTAACAACGCATCTATTCATGTTAAAAGATGGATAGTTGATGCAATCTGGGCCCCACAAGTGGTCTTTCTTCAAGTTAGGTTAGAATTATATTATCTTTATTAGGAGATTTCTAATTATATTGTTATTAGAGAAGTTTCTATTATTAGATTAGGTTTTCTTAGGCCTTGAGCTTGCTTTCTTATTTATATGGGCATTGTAATAGATTATATTCAGACTTGGATTGATTAATAGAATTGGGTTGTATCTTTGAGAGGTGCGTCCTCGTGTGTTGAAGTTTTTTGATGATTCGAAGTGTTTTTGGAAATGTGCTTCAGCACCCCTACGTAGTCCTAACCCTAGGGCTTGCATTAGTTTGGTATCAAAGCCGAACTCTATCTTCCATCTTTCTCCAAGTTTGTGTCCGTCACCATTGCCATCTCCTTGCCCCATCTCCACCATCGCAGCCCCCAAAGCCCACCAAACCCCGCTGCCAGAACCTTATCCAAAAAAAAAAAAAACCATCCATCATAGCTGTTCGAAAGCTAACTCAATCTCCATCACCGATACCCAGAGACCATCGTCCCAAAACCCTAGACCACATCCATGCCCATCGAAGCCTACCACCGATAACACAGTTGGTCAACCCTACCATCCTTACCCCTAATTGAAATCCCATCTCACCGTTGCCCAAAACCCAACCCTTGCACCCTGGCTCCCCACCACCTTTTTCTGTTTTGCGGAAACCCAACCACATCCCTCTGTTGAAAAATACCTTCTAACCCCCGCCACCGTCTACCCCTCTTGATGCCACCCGAGACCCTAACACCCCCTCCTCGACAAACCAAAAGCCCTAAACCTAGCCCTATCGAAAAAAAAAAAAAATGAAACAGAGAGAGAAACTGAGCAGAGAGAGCAAGGAGGCGAGAGCATACCTAGTCTCTGTCCACTTGCTGCATGCCAACTGCTACTCCCACCAACCATCACCGTCGAGCTCTAGCCCAGCCAATCCCACCAACGTAACTCCTCTCCTGATCCTTTGCCCTAGGGCATAGTAAAAAAAGAAGAAGAAGAAGAAAAAAAAAGGCTTGAAACCCTCTCCGTTCCTTTTTTTTTGTTTATGGCATTGGATTCAAAGTAGGTAGGAGGAGAGGTTCACATGTGCCAACATGTGTGTTGTCCGTTAACTACTAGGCCAAAGTAGTTCGGGTACGTTTGACGCACTTGCTTATGAAAGCCATCCAGTTTTATTGTTGACCTCATCTCTGCCACATCCAATAATAGTCAAATAGCAGATTTGACCAAATCAAGGGCCATAAATTGTTTTCGTGATTTCGCAAACATCTAAAGCCCGATTGCAAATCCATCTTCACCACCGTGTTTCTGGAGATTAGATCTACATACCAAATCAATTATATTTTAATTTTTCATTAAAAAAATGCCCCCTCCGAAGCAAGTTGAGGTGGAATTTTCATCTTTTTCAATTAAAGATTTGGTTGGTGCCATTAGAGATTTAACTGCCACAGTTAACAACATGCAAACCGCATTGCACTAACTGGACACTAGGGTGACCACTTTGGAAAATAATCATTGTGTGATCACAATTGTGCTGTTGGTGAAAATATTTATAATCAACGAGATCCAGCAGTTCATAATCCTGACCGAGATTTAAGAATTAAACTCGTAATTTTCGAATGCGATAGAAAATTGCAACCCGCTGAATTCATGGATTGGTTGGTGTGTGTAGAGAATATTTTTTCACATAAGCCAATGACGAAGGGCTATACAGTCACATTGATTGCCATTAGATTCCGTAATTATGCTGCAACATAGTGGGCTGCATTATAACGAAAAGGTGGAATCAGAACATGGACCACATTAAAACATGGAATGAGATGGAGAATACTTTAAAACAAAAATTCCCCCTGTTAACTATGCTAGAGACTTGTGTTCAAGCTTTCAAAACTTGAAACAACGTTCTAAGTCATTTGTTGAATATTCTAAAGAATTTCTGACTCTGCAAGCTTGTTGTGGATTGAATGAAGATAATGATATGGCTGTTGATAGATTTTTCAATGGATTTAGAATAGATATTCATCATATCCTTTCATTTCAAAAGTTTGATAATGTCTATAAACTAATCCAACATGTTGTCAAAGTTGAAGGAATTGCAAATCATCAAGCACAATAATCCAAATGGGTTATGCCAAGGAATTCATTTCTGCAAGATGTTAAACTCAATGGTTCTTCATGACAGATTTTTGCAAGGATTGAGGGTCAAAATAGGATGGTTTATTTTCATTGTCAACAGTCAGGGCATCGCGTTGCAGAATGTCCAAAGCACATACATTTGATTGAGATTAAACGTAATGTTAAAGATACCCTAGATGATTCTAAAAGTACTAAAATTGATCCCAAGGGTACTGAAATTGAGGAAATTGAGGAAACATACACAGATACCATAAGTGAAGCTTTCATCGTCATCAAAGAGGCTTCAACAACTGTTGAGAATAAATAGTTGAGAACATATATCTTCCGTTCCACGGGTATAGTTCATGGACAAAATTGCATAGTTGATATTGATAGTGGAAGTTGCAAAACTCTCATCTCTCAAGCTCTTGTTTATCACCTCAAGTTGAAAGTTTACAAGCACAACTGCCTTTATTTTGTCAAATGGCTGATGACAAGTGATCAAGCGCATATTCAACATACTTGCAAAGTTACTTTTGTCATTAGTGAGACTTACAAAGATACAATTTGGTGTGATGTGCTACCTATTGATAGTGGTGATATCTTATTAGGCCGTCCATGGATGTATGGCAAAAATGAAATTCATGGTATGCGCGACAACACATATACATTTATGCATGGTGGAAAGTAGGTTATTCTTCATCCCGAGAAATCAAAACCGCCGAAGAAGAATTCCTGGAAAGCTGCAACAAAGGAAGTCCTTCATGTTCACCACATTTACAAAGGCAATCCGAAGAAGGCTCGAGTTCGAGGACGAACTCTTCTTTCAACCTAGGGATGATTATGCAATCTGGGCTCCACAAGTGGTCCCTTTTTAAGTTAGGTTAGGGTTATATTATCTTTATTAGTAGATTTCTATTTATATTGTTATTAGGGAAGTTTTTATTATTAGATTAGGTTTTTTTATGCCTCAAGTTTGCTTTCTTATTTATATGGGCATCATAATAAATTATATTCTAACTTGGATTGAGCCCCAACCCTACCCTAAGCCCTCTTTTGAATGAGCAAAAAGGGTGGGGCTTTCACCTTTAACAACCAATACAACCCATCTTTTTTTTAATTTCTTTTTCTTTTTTTCTATTGCTGGGCTACTAGTCTAGTCGGTCCCCCCCTTTTCTTTTTCTATGCTAGGCTATTGGTTCAATGAGACCTACCGGCCATCTCATTGAAATTTGATTGAATTAGTGGGCATCACCATAGTTGAGCCCAAACGGAAATAAGAATTCCACTCAAAATAAATCCCCAATCAAATTTCTACATATATATTTAAATTTATTTTTTCCCAAAACATAAGTCTGAAAATTTTCACCTAAATTTCCGAAATTGGCTGAAAATTTTCATTGGAGACTAAATTGGAATGGCGTTTGAAACGAAATTCACAACTATGATTGCTGACCCCCTCAATATATTTGTTGACCCATTTCATTTTTTTTTCCCTTTGCCCATGTGCTGATCATCAGCGTGTGCTGGTTTGAAACCTGGGGAAAGGAGGATTGTGCAAGACTTGCAGTTGACTGTAAAAAAACTGCCAAAACTGAATATGGGTTCTACTTTGAGAAAAGAAACATTCAGAAAGTCAGCCCCTGTTAGTTGATGATGCAGTCCCAAATTGACGGACGCAATTGGATAGTGTAGGGCCCAAATAAATCATATCTAGAAATAAGCAGCAATGACTACCAATTGCAGTGAAATGACAGAAATTCTATTATTATCTATATGCAAGGAACAACTCATGAACAGGCCAAAGCTGAGCTGTGCTGCCTTCTCAATCACCATGCATCAACAGGACACAAGGGAGACGGTAGAAAACAAAACAAACTGCTGCTTGTATTGGTAAACATAAAATAATGAACATAGATCCCTTTGACATTCAACCCAAAAGCATATTTATTATGCCAAAGCTCCCACGAAACCCTAGTAAACTTGACCTAAATGATTCTATGCATAATTAGAAGTCCTAAATACACTTCCTAAGCTGAAGACATCTAGAAATTTCAAGGGAAATTGGAATATTTATCAGATTTCTAGAACCCTGGTTGTCTTGGACATCTTGTTGTAGATCTGACATGGGGCCCACATGGGCCATGCTTTAGAAGTCAGCACTCAACAATCCTAAAGAGCACTCATGGATGAACCTAACGATACTGGTCTCATGTGGATTGGGTCTAGTTTGACGCATCAAACTGTAGGCCCAAAAACAGTGATGTGAGACCCTTTCAACTGCTGGAAATTTCTGAAAACTGCAAACAGCACCCTTTTATTTACTTTAATAATACAACAGCCCATGTAAACTGGTTTTCTGGTTTCAGGACTTATGAAACTCTGAAAACAGAACAGTCCCTGTTTTCTGTATTATTCTCCAAACACCCCCTGAACTCATATTTAAGCATAAGACCTGTGGCTCTTTGGGCCCAAGTTTTGTCCCTGTTTTCTGTATTTTTCTCCAAACACCTCTGAACTCATATTTAAGCATAATACCTCTGGCTCTTTGGGCCCAAGCTTGCATTCAAAACTTGGCAGGACCCTGACTGGCCATATTGGGATGCTTGAATTGCTCCATGAAGAATTTGACCAATTCAAACTTATGATTAAAAAATCAACTCTGCATCAGATGATGATGAAAACAATGATGATGGTCCTGATTATATGGAATTTTGATGATCTCATTTAGAGGCTGAGACTCAGGATAATCCATAGGAGCTTTCAGACACGACCAGAACATCTTGTAAATGAAAAATTAAGTCCAGAGATATGAATTATCTTTGGCCAGAGTGGAGCTGTTCATCTTCCAATATGTTATTTGAGAACTAATGGTATGGTGTATATGATGGCTAAAGATGGAACTAAGCGTCCAAACATTGTATATGATGTGTGATCTTGTCTTTGTTTGCTTGTATTTCTTTGCTTTCACTTTGGCAATGAAATTTCAGTTACCATTTCAAAACAAAATTAATTTTAAATGAAGTTCCGAACTACTCATATCTTTTTATTATTATTACTATTATTTTTTGCTCTAGTAGGGACTTGAATTCATGCGCCCACGTAAACTACACATGCCTATAACCAGCTAAGTGACAGCCAAGGACCTTCTTTATTATTATTATTATTATTGTTAGCACCCCTCCTCTCTCCTCTCTTCTCCTTTATTCCCAATGAGAATTATCACCTTTTAATATATTCTCTTTCCAAGACCAACATATTTAATTTGCTTTCTGTGTTTTGGCTTCCAATCCACATGACAACATAAATGATGACAAAAAAATGGCGCCGAGTGTTTGCATTTACTGTGTTTCTTAGTATTGGTTCATTCATTTGCAGGTTGGAGGGGAGTTAACTGACTATATAATTGTTTTGAGAACAAAGGAAGCTGTCACAACATTTGGTGGCAATGTGCATTTCTCAATTGGAGCAGGTCTCAGTGCCGCGGTTGGCATTGTTGGACGGGCAGCTGCAGCTGATTTACGTGGAGGTGATGGTGGTTATGCAGCTTGTTACACATACAGCTGCTCTAAAGGTAGACTCTCTCAGCAATGCAATTTACCTGAAATTTTATTTGCTATGTTAAGAGTTTGCTGCTATATGAAGTTCAGGAAACTACATTGATCTCTGGGAATAAGATATTCTTCATATGCACTTTCGCTACAGCCTTTAGGCAGTACATTTTGATCTCAAATCTATTTATTCTATACATCCCTACTTTCTTCTCAATATCCTTTGTTGTTTGTGGCACACTTTTGTAATTTGACTAATGTATCCTATCATTAGTTAGCTCATGATTATGCATATAATTCTGCTATAAACCTCAAATGTGCATTAATGCATCATGATATGATAGTGTGCCAATGCATATGTTTCAAGACTTAATATTTTTGTCGAATTTATCCGTCTTTTCTTATAGGTAAGCTGATTCAAACCGCAACTTCATTGTTGCAACTTATGATAATGAGCACCATCCAAGTATGTAGCAGTCAACTACCCTTGAATGATGATGACGATGAAGTATCAACTAACTAAAAAGAGCGTACATAATGTATGTCTGGTTGCTGCAAATTTTAATGTAGGTTTGATTTATTACTGAACAAAATCTAATGGTTGTAAAGTATGGTATTTTATACAGTTTCTTGTTTGGTAAATTGTCCATTCATTGCCAGTTTCCACTTTTCTACCTTCTAGACATCAGATATTTGGGACTCCTGCATTATTTGTCCTTCAACACACTATGACTTACTAGTGTTGGCTGTTAGGGAAGGTCTCATTTTAGTGATTCCTACCTTTGCAATTAATCTGTTGGTTTGAGTTGCTTTGGAACCTAGAGATTGCCTTATGATCTTTTGAACTACCATTATCCATGGTCAATAAGGTGTTATCGAAGTGTGGATATTGGACTTCTAATGCTAATCAGCCCACATCTATTGATGAAGTCCATGGAGAATTATAAAATCACGTCATAGGTCCAACCATTGCCCTACATGGAGGAATTGGATCGAACATATGGGGGTTGTGTATTCATGTGTGCAGGCTCATGGAAGAGCCAGGACAGCCCCTTGAAAATAGTGTCTGAGGGCTGTTTGCATGAAACAGTCTTTACTTGTCATGTAGGATGGATCCAGCAGGCCGTGGATCCACAAAGTGGCCCTGAAGTAGGCTGAAACTGCTCCAACATATGTGCTAGGCCCTATGGTGATGTAGGCCAGATCCATGCCCAAACCTACTAAAATCCATGAAAGAAGATCTCCAGATCGTCCAAGGGTTTTCTATTTTAGTTGTCACTAAATTTTAGGGATAGCATGATAGTTATTATAAATTTTGATGTTAGGGAATCTTATTTTCTTTAGACTTTTATTTTAATTAGAATCATTTACAGGAATAGATTATGGTATGAGTCTATATAAAGGATTGTAATCCCTCTTTAGGGACAAGTTCTGTTGATTAATAAAATTTTTCCTTAAGAATTTCTCATGTTGTTTTGTCTTTGGTGTGAGAAAAAAACAACTTTGATCCACCTGATCCCTATCTCTAAGCCTTTGGCTTGGAGATTAGCCCATTGGCTATTTTTTCTTACCCACGATGCGTCAATTTGGTATCATAGCAAAGATCGGTCTCAGATCACTATTCCAATCACTAATCCGAGGGTAATATCTTGACCAACAAACCTCCAATCAACGATCCATTTTCGTTTCGTATTTCTTTTAACAAGATCAAGTCATTAGGTCAGTCCATTATTTGAGAATTTAGAGGATTTTGTGTTCTTACTTCAAATCCAATAAGCAAATCTTTGGATTCTTCAATGAAGTTCAAAGATTGCGGTACGAACATAAATATGGCAATTGGTATTTTGAGAATGAGTGATTCGAACAATTTCTCTGTTTGAATGAATTAGCAATTGATGCATGTACCCTCCAATTTCTAGAACTGCAATATTCTCTTGCACTTGATGATAATGAGTTACATGATTTAATTCGGTACATTAGAGGTTTCAAGCCGAACATTTTACTGAAGATGAATCACTGTCGAACATTTTAGAGAAGATGAATCACTACAACACCATTCATGAAGCATACACCAAAGCTATTCATGTTGAGCACATTCTTCGACGGTTCTACATGCGAAAAGTTGAGTCTTAGGAAGACGAGAGCTCATGTGGTGGGAACACATTTTGCATAAGAAGATAATCCTGCACATGTTGTACGTCAACTCGTCACCACCGCTACATCATTCCATTACATAATCACCTTCAATTGAAGGGCTAAGGGAAGAGCAATAAGAAGACACAGATCTCAAGGCTACATTGAAAAGCAGGATCAAAGAATGGAAAAACACCATTACAAAGTCAGATGAAACAATAGAATTGGAAGACAAGCAAGTTGAATTATTTGCAGGTAGTGGTGATAAAAAAGATGGCAAGCTACAAAAAAATTCCGAGGCAAACATTGAAGACTGGGATATGGTTAGTAAGGAAAATGAAAATCCAATTGATCTGATTGCAACACCAATTTTAGAAAGGCCGATTGAATCATCGGAAAATAAATCAGTTGTTCCAGTGGTTTCATAAGATCTATTTGTTGAAGTTTCCCACATTGATTTCATGTTTGGACCAATAAAATATTATGATCTACTAGTACCATGTCTACAATTGAAGCATCTAATGGTCATATTACACATTTAAGCTACATGCAGTCGTTAGAAGAAGCAACACCTCCAACCTACTTTGAAGTGGAAGAAAAGATCGAATCATGCTTTCAAGTCATATCTCGAAAGTGAACCTCAATTGGCAAACCGGAAGTTTGTTTGATTGATTTTCAACCCATGCGGACATTTATTGAACTCAAGGACGAGTTCCATCTAAGAGGAGAAGGGGTTGGGGGCGGATGGGACTGATGCAGGCCAAATTTATGATTGACCAACTACTAGGCCCAAGCCCATGAAAACCCATAAAAAGATCTCTAGATCATCCAAGGGTTTTTATATTTTATTAGTAGCTAAATTTTAGGGATAGCATGAGAATTATTAAGAAGTTCTATGTTAGGGAATCTTATTTGCTTTAGACTTTTATGTTAATTAGAATTATTTCTGAGAATAGATTAGGGTATGAGTCTATATTAAGGTTTGTAATACTTCTTTAGGGCAAAGGATGAAAATAGTGGTTGTGGCGGACGTAGCGGCTCGCTGCCGAAACGATACGTAGCGGGCGATACGTAGCGATAGCTGCGATACGTAGCGGCGTAGCGGTATGATTTGAAAAAGTCTTCAAAAATATTCAAAAAAATTTCAAAAAATCCAGAATATTGGAAAATGATGGAATATATGTTCGTTTTGCAAAAGTAACTAGTATATGGGTATGTAGCGGTTCTCTCATTGCATGAAGTCCTGTATCGCTGTATTAATATAAAAGAATAGGAATGATCATATAGATTCACATTGTTTAGTTATGTCAACTTAAATACTAACTTAAGGCTTATAAAAAAATGTTATAAAAAAATTTCATCAAGATTCATTCAAGAATAAAGGATAAACTATGTTCAAACTTCATAGAAAAACAATATACTAATCTACTTAAAGAGCAAAGATTTTGTAATGGAGGAATACCTTGCTGATTAGCTCTAATCTAATACCAAAGGGAATGTCTTCTAGGAATCACATTGCTGTCAGTGTCATCATCTCCATCATCATTTGTTGTGCCCCTATGATATTGCACATTCTCACCAAATTGAATTTGATATTGGGATCTTGGAATGCAAAGAAGAAATCAAAGGAGCTTGGATGACGTGGATATCTATATTGAGGTTGACTATCATGATAGTCACCATATGAGTAAGACCCTGAAGCCGAAGATTGTTCTTCTTCTTGTTGCACATGACCATACTGATAATATTGTGATGGTTCATGAGGATACGGCCTGTAGTCTGAATGTGGAAGTGGAACATTATAAATAGGGTTCCAAGATGCTGTTTGTTCCCCTTCTATATTTCCACTTCCACCCATATTCCCTTGCTCATCTATGTGTGCAGGTGATGACACTCTTCGTTGCCTTTGATAAGCACGTTGTGGATCCATTCTTGATTGTTCGAGAAACTCCTCTACGGTCTCAACAGGAACGGTATTTTCTTCTTCATCGTATTGATAAAACTCAGTAGTGCCACCTGTCCCGTTATCTTCATCTCCTCCAGGACCTCCACCATGGCTACTGGAAGAGGCAACAGTGGAACTACTATCTTTAGAAGATGACATAATATGAACTGGTTCCTTCCTTTTAGATGTTGTACTTGCACTTCCACTACTTCTTTCTCCCTGAGGTGGCTGTACCCTTGACATTTGTACATCTTCAGTAATTAAACGTTGTACTTCTTATTGAAAGCCTGGATCTGAATCTAGCAATGGATCTTCAGTCTTGGCTATCCATGGAAGTAAGGGATCATCGTCTCTGAATATGTAATCCAAATTAATTGGACAATAAGTAAGATCATCCCTTGCCTTTTTCTCTCTATTTCTGTTCCTCAACTTGAGATTGTAATGGCAGTATACCAATTTATTGAGTTTTCTCTTGGTTATCCGATTCTTGGGCTTCGTATGGATCATAGAGAAAGTGCTCCAATTCCTTTCACAATTTGATAATGTTGTTGTTTGACTAAGGATGTGAATGGCTACTTTCTTTAGATGTGGAGTACTCTCTCCAAAACTCTCCCACCACTCGGCTGAAGTCCAAAAAAAAAAAAACATCTTTAAATCGTAGAAAGTTCCTTTTCTATGTATTGTCAGTTGTGTATATGTGTAACTATCAGGTGAACATCTTCCAATCGCTCGCTGTACAAGAGGGTTAGCGAAAGTTCCTCTTTCATGTGTATAAGTAGAAATCTACAATGCAAAAATTAGAAATAAATAATTATACCGCATCAATACAATTATCTCAAATATATTTAAAAGATTAAACAAATTTCTTAACTAGCTCACCTCTTGTATAGCTTTGATATGATCATCTTCGCTCAAAATTCTTTTCAATACTGTCCTTAATCCTACTCGCAATTTTGTATCTATTGCTTCAGTGTGGTGTGGGCCATTGCGATAGTAGAATTCAGGATTTAAAAAATAACCTACAGCATGCAATGGATGGTGCAGCTGATCGTTCCACCGGGCATCAATAATTTTTATGTAATCATGATGATATTGGCAATTTTTTATAATAGCTTGCTTTGCCCGATCAATTGCTTCGTAAATGTACCCCATTGTTGGCTTTTCATCACCATCTACAAGCTGCAACACTTTCACTAAAGGTTCATATACCTTTAATATGTTCTCTACTTTGGCCCAAAATTTATTATCCCTCATTAGAATTGGGATGTCGAACTCCGGACCACTTGTTGCTTTGCCCCATTTTGAACGAAGTCATTTTTCTGATGAAAACATCTGAATTAGCTCCGTTCTCCAACGTACTAGGTTTTCCATAGCAATGAAATGGGTTGCAAATCTAGTGGATGCCGGACGCATTAAGGCATGATTGTTTGTGAATCTCTTCATCAAGCTTAAGAGCCATGAATGGTCATATATGAACCTTGTAATGCTTTTACATGCCTTGATTGCAGTGGCCACATTCTTCTTTTTTCCAATATCCTCCATTATAAGGTCAATGCAATGTGCTGCACACGGAGTCCAAAATAAACGTGTCCTTTTTTCCATTAAAAGTTGACCGGCCTTCTTAAAATTGGCTCCATTGTCTGTCATAATTTGGACAATGTTCTCCTCTCCAACACTTTCTACAACTTTATCCATAAGCCTATAAATATAATCTGCTGTCCGTTTCTCTTCAGATGCATCAACGGACTTCACAAAGACAGTCCTAGTGACAATATAGACCAAAAAGTTAATTAATTGTGTTTGGGTGCCGCTTGTCCACCCGTCACACATAATAGTGACCCCATTTTGCCTCCACATGGGCCTAAACGTCTCCACTCAAGCCTTTATTTCTTTATATTCTTCTTCAAGGTACTTGGTGCCTACATCATACACGGATGGTGACGTAATACCTTGCCCAGCTTGAGCCGCAACATCAAGAACTGTCTGAAAATAAGGAGAATTAATTGCGGTAGGGGGTATATTCTTATGAATTAGCCATTTTGCTGTAGCTTTGGCTACTTTATCTCTTATAGCCTTCATAATACTCTTGACAACATTAGAGATTTTTGGTTGCTTCGCTGCCTTTGATCTATGTGCAAAAGGATCAACAAAACTCACCCCTCTTCCAGTTTGTATAGGTGTTGCCATCCGAGTAGAAATAATCTCTATATCATCATCCTGTTGTCGGGTGCTAAATGCTCTATGCATTTTACCCGTAATGCCTTTGCCCTTGCTTGTTACACCAAATGAGCCACCTTCATCATAGTTTCTACACTAACTATATGCTCGACACTCTGTTTCTTCTTGGCACGACATAAGGGACTCTCGGCGTGCAACCACCATTTTTGGGTCATCAAACTCATCATCAGAAGCAGCATCAAGACCTTCATCCCCAAATACATCATGCCGTGCTATACCAACATCTTGCTGTTTCTTCTCTTTAATTTGTACTTTTCTCTATCTTGTTTGATTCAATACATTTTTTATTTGCTCCCTAACTTCTTTGGACACTTCAGGACACCCTGCAACATTGCCTTGCACATGGGCCAAATGTTGCTTAAATCTTGTAATGCCCCCATTGGTTACTTTGTGACAAAACTTGCACTTAATCTTCAACTGATTGTTTTCAATTGCCTCATTATAGCTCCATGCAGGATCTATCTCACATAGCATTTTTTCACGTCATAATACCTAAAAAAGATTTAAAAGTAATAGGTTAAATTTTAAATAAATTTTAAAAACATGAAAAAATTAGAAGAACACGCAACTACGTGGGTGGGATTGATCTATGGGAAACATAGATCTAACATTTAGGGACTATTTTCAACCCATTTGATTGAGTTTACTTTTATAAAAAAATATTTTTATTAAAAAATACAAAATTTTGAAAATAAAAAATATGAAAAAATTAAAAGAACACAAAAATGTATAGGATTGATCTATGGAAAATGTAGATCTAATATTTAGGGACCATTTTCAACCCATTTGATTGAGTTTTACTTTTATAAAAAAATATTTTAAAAAAAATATAAAAATCCAAAAATAAAAAATATGAAAAAAAATTAGAGGGACACAAAATTATATGGGATTTTGATCTATGGGAAACATAGATATAACATTTAGGGACCACTTTCAACCCATTTGATTGAGTTTGTTTTTATAAAAAAAATATTTTTTAAAAAAATACAAAAATCCAAAAATAAAAAATATGAAAAATTTAGAAGAACACAAAAATATGTGGGATTGATCTATGGAAAACATAGATCTAACATTTAGGGACCACTTTCAACCCATTTGATTGAGTTTGCTTCTATAAAAAAATATTTTTTAAAAAAAATACAAAAATCAGAAAATAAAAAATATGAAAAAAAATTAGAAGAACACAAAAATATGTGGGATTGATCTATGGGAAACATAGATCTAACATTTAGGGACTACTTTCAACCAATTTGATTGAGTTTACTTCTATAAAAAAAATATTTTTAAAAAAATACAAAAATTGGAAAATAAAAAATATGAAAAAATTAGAAGAACACAAAAATATGTGGGATTGATCTATGGGAAACATAGATCTAACATTTACGGACCACTTTCAACCCATTTTATTGGTTTTCCATTAATAAAATTGATTTCTTTTTTCAAATAATAAAATAATCCGAAAATAAAATTCAAAAGAAAAATTAAGAAAGTGATAAAAAGAGGGGCTTGATCAAAAGGGAACATGGATCTAACAACAACAACTCATTTTCAAGTGATTCATGGAAGAAAAGAGAGAAATAAGCACAAAGTAGAAAAAAATGAGCTCCAAAACTCACCTTTTTTTTAGTTTGATGCTTGAATATTGAATACCACCTTGATGTTTTGATGTTCTTGATGTTTTTTTTATAATTTTACTGGTTTTTTTGGGAGGATTTGAAAAATGGAGGCAAGGAAAGGTGTTTGAAGTAGTGAAAAGTGAAGAAGAGAAGAGTAAAGTGGGTGAAAAAATTGGCTGGGGGGTTTTTAACCCCCCAGCGATACGTAGTGGCCGCTACAAAACATAGCGGCCCGTAGCGTAGCAGCTGCTACAGGCTGCTATGTTTGTGAGCGGCGATTTTTATTAATTATCGTAGCACCTATAGGCGCTACGGCCGATATTTACATCCTTACCTTAGGGACAAGTTCTTTTGATCTAAGAAGCACGGACACGGACACGGGACACAGATACGACCCGATACGGAAACGCCGACATGGCATTTTTCAAAAAAGTAAGATACGGACACGTTGGGGGACACGTTAATAATATATATTAATTTATATATATATAATTATCTACTAAAAAAATAATATCATTTTAATTTTTTTAATCAATTTAGAAATCAAAAAATAAAAATTAAAGTACCAACTAACAAGGATATCAAATTATCAAATATCAATATAACACTAAAACATAATTCATAATCATTAAACATGAAATATTTATAGTTCCATAAAATCCATATAAAGAAAAGGGCGGATCATCTCTTTCTCCTCCCTAAAAAAAAAAAAAAACAAAAAGCAAAAAAGAAGCTAATCTTGAGGCCTATTCTTTAGTAAAATATTTATTTGTCTTTTAGTTGTAATATAATTAATATTTACAATCATATATTTTTCCATAGTACAAAATTGTCAAATATCAAGTTTACAAGTTTTAATAACCACATTTTAACAAAGTGTCTAAGAGATATCAGTCACATGTTTATGTTTTAGTCACAGACACGGGCTAAGAATTGTGTGACACGTTGCAAAAAGAGTGTCGAACAAGTGTCTGAAATTAAGATTTTTAGTTCTTAATTATGGACACGGCTAAATAGTATCGGACATGTGTCCGAGAGTGTCCGAAAAGTGTCGGTATCCAATACGGATACGTCACTTTCTTAAAAGTGTCCATGCTTTTTAGCTTTTGATTAATAAAATTTCTCCTCGAGAATTCTCTTGGTGTTTCATCTTTGGTGTGAGAAAATTGCAGCTTTGATCCACATGGATCCCTATCCCTAACACTTTGGCTATTCTTCCCTACCCATGCTGCATCATGTGGACCCCTATGATGCCCAGATACTGCATGGTTACGATATTGACACAGCATGGATATGGAAGGGACACGGATTTTACATAGAAAATGTGGAGTATCGACACAATACGTTGCCCAGTTTGAAGTATCTGGGCATCATAAGTGGACCCTTTCTGCAGGTCTAAAATGAGGTTCTGACCTGGCCCACAAGCCCATTAGGCCAAGCCACTGAGCTAAATGTGCTTATGGTTTTCACGTTGTGTGGATTTACAGAAGCGTTTATTTTTTGTCTTTTGTTTTCTTTAAGTTCCTTCTTTATTTTGCCTTATCCTGTTTGGACTCTTGTTTCAATTAGAATTGCTAATATTTTAGTTACCTAGTAAGATTGTATTAGGGGTTTTTTTTTTAATTCTTGAAAAACATTACATAAATAAAATGACAGGCAGTCAACCGAGATACCACTTGGACGACCTTTACAGTTTGCGAGGTGTTTTTTTTTTTTTTTGTTTTTTGGTGATATCTCAGAGAGGTAGAGCCTAAATTCCACCCCTAACCATATCAGTCTCCTTTGTGTGGAGTTGCAGCCCTTTCACGTGAATGGGACCTGCATTAACTTCACTTTTGGACTAAGCATCATCATTGCAAAGCCTCAAATTCATTGTAATAAAAAATGTTTATTTAGGAGTTTGTTTTAATGGGCCATGTAAGAAAAATGGGGTTGTCTTTCATGTGGATAATATGCCAGCTATTATACACTTGTTGTCTATGTGCTTAGAAGCAAGGCTTAGTTGGTCTTGGCCACCTGTTTGGTGTCAATCAACATGGTTTAAGCTGTCTCTAGGACAAGGGTAGCATCTGTGTTGAGGTGATGACACTAATTGGTTTTAGCTTACTGTGGCCCTACTGAATTAAGTTCATATAAATTTGTTCTGTACCAGACCATGTGTTAGTTAAATATTTAGTTCTTATTAGGATAAACTATTATATTGGAAGTTATATGTGGTCTGGAATTATAAATTAAAAAGTCCAGAACTCTTAGGATTTTTATACAATTCTGTATTTTCTTTAAAAAAATCTTAAGCTTATCATTTTTCTTATTTCTATCATATCATGCCATGATTTGTGTATAGTATCACAACATTGCGATATTATAAATTGTTTGTCACTCAATGTAGCTTCTTATTGCTGTTTTCTTGCTTCATATAAGTGGGAGAAGATGTTCTTGGGACTTAAAATGCTCCAAAGAAAATGAATAAACGAAAGCAATGGAAGAAAAAGGTCCCAGGCAATTTAGTGAATGTGGTTTATGCAACTAGGGAACCCTTGCATTTAAAGGAACTCACTATTCGGATTGAGTAAAATCATAATACTTAAATTAGAAATCGAAAATCATAGTACTCAAGTTGGAAATCACAAGTAATTGTGATTCTTGGGATAAAGTAAAAGGGTTTAACCATATGCTTTAAATAATTTTTAACAGGATTTTCTTTGAACTACAATTTAAAATATACCGTAATTTTATTAGAATTACAGTATGATTTAGTGTGCTAAGCCTGTTGATCTACATTAATCATATTTCTTTTTTACTTTTTTTAAAGTAAATCATAATATTCAAGTTGGAAATCATAAGTTATTGTGATTCTTGGGATAAATTGAAAAGTTTGTTTTAGTGTGCTAGCCTGTTGATCTATATCAAAACAAGAAAGAAGACAACACAGCCAAACAAAAACAAGGACTGCAAAAGTATAAAGTAATTATACAAAAGCAGCCGAAAAGGAAATACATTGAGTAGAAGGCAAATCAGTGGAGATCTATCAATTCCTAGTTTAGCCATAGGATCCACAAGAGCATATACCAACTGTCCCACGTCCTCGAGCTTGAATCCAAGAGGTCAAAGATTTGGTCTCTTTAAAATAAAAGTGAAATCTTCAAGAGAGGCCACAAAAGAAGACACCCAATCAACTGCATTCTTCAAGTTACTCTCCACAATAAGCTTGGAAAGAGGATGATCAGCAAAAGCACAGAAAACTTAAAGAAATACCTACACTTCTGAGACATTAGATTCCTTCATACCAACATGCTTAGAAAACATAACAAGAACAGCCCTGTTGCTATCACAAAGCACACCTCCGATACCTGCTGGGCCCTAATTTTCCCCTTGCTGCTTCATTAAAGTTGAGTTTTAACATACCATCCAGAAATTTTACCACACACAAAAAAAAAAAAAAAACCATCGAGATAAGGGGTAGGGCATGTTTTTAAACAGTGTGAAATCCTTTATCCAGAGGATTCGTTCATTCCCTTAGAATCATGTTATCTTCTCCGAAGATTTCTAAGGGAAAGAGTCATTGCATTCCAGTTTTGGGAAAGACCCAAGAAAAGTCACTCTTATAACTCGCTTCTTTGCCTCTATGGATTTGCAAGATCAGATGAGGGAAGGTCGAGACTGAGGAATTAGTGGAAGAGAAGATTTTTTATGGGTAACGAGGATTTCTTTCCACTCTTTGCCCAAACATGGGTTTTCCTTGGAAGGAAAACCAACGAGGATTTATCTCCCAAGACTTTACCCAAAATGCACTAGACTCTCCTTTCTCTAGAAAGACCACAAAGACACTTCCTGATTTTGCAATTTACCTTGACTTGTAGACAACCAAACCCTTTCATCAATGAAGCCCATATGGCTTATCCTTAAAAGCACCAAGTGAAGGTCATCCATCGGCAATGACATCCCTCTAAAAATCTTTCTTTTCAGAATGACCAAAGAATAGAAAAAGGCATGAGCTTCCAGTGAACTGCTCCAGGCCTCCAGCTAAGCCATTAAAGAAGTGGGAAAGCAACAAACCAAAGAATAGAAAAAGGCATGAGCTTCCAGTGAACTGCTCCAGTCCTCCAGCTAAGCCATTAAAGAAGTGGGAAAGCACCAAATATACCATCAAAATAGCATAAGCAAACTCAGTTTAAAATCCTACTCCTTTATATGATGCAGTAATGGCTAGTTGCTGGTCAGGGTGCTAGAAAGGCTCAATTTGCATCCATTCTGTATGTTGAAACATTTTTACACACTTATCATTAAGCATGTAGATAATGAGAGCAGATTGAATTATTCTTTTTCTCAAAATCTCATTGGATTGGTTTATTTTGCAGGTGCATTTGTTGGATGCTCACTTGAAGGAAGCATGGTTGCCACACGCACAGTAGAGAACTCCCGATTCTATGGTAGTTCATCTATCAATGCATCAGATATTCTGCTTGGTTCATTGCCCAGACCACCAGCTGCAGCCACTCTCTACCATGCTTTGTCAGAGTTATTCCAAAAGTTTGAAAAATGATCCATCAGGTACTAGATTCAAGTGTCTTTCTTACCCTTTGAGAAATGAAGGTAAAGGAACCTTGAAGCCTTTGGATTGCTTTTCTCTATTAGTTGATACATCACAGTCTGCACATTTGCAGACTCCATTCTTTCGTTCCCAGTAATGACATTTGTACATAGCTGGAAATTCCATGAAAGTTTATTTTATGTACATATATACTATATTTAGTAGTTATTTGGAAATTTATATGCGGTCAAATTGATCTGCCCATCTCATGTCTGTAAACAGACTCTGTATTGCTACAAAATGTAGTTAGTTGCTAAAACTGAAACGGTGTTGCTGCTATATTTGTGTTTCCTTTTTGGGTGGTGAGTTGTGTGTTAGCTTTTTAGATGAAATGGAAATACTTTAAAACAAAAGATTGTGAAGAAAATTTCTGCTAAGCTTGATTATTTTCGTAGGGGCAGGGAATTGCACGATTTGGTATCGAATTAGCTGCAATGAGGAGTTGGGGGTTAGAAGTAGATTTCAGAAAACCCGGCAATTAATGTTTGACCTCTCATGTATTTGTCTGATGTTTTTACGTTACTTTTCTGCATTCCTCCAAAGTTTGTCATTTAGTCTAGAAATTACATATGGGTAAAGCGTTGGCTAAGAATCTTGCACAGACTATTTATGCATTTGGGCCCTTCTGAATCCCAGGTCAATGTCTTAATAGAAAACTGTGGAAGCCTATGTCCAACATTGATCTCCTTCTCCTTGGCACTCAGCCATTTATTTAGGTCAAGAGCAATCCCATCGGGTCAGATGGGCAACCCAAATACCCAATTCCAATAACTTGGATTAAATTGGTACTTCACCGTAGCTGATTTTACCAGAAAAAGTTTTTGAAAACAATCACCGTGACCGGTAAGTGTGGTAGTGACTTACAGGAGGGTCAAAACTCAAAAAGCTGGTGCAGGTTTGTAGGGGCTGCACCGGTTTGGCTGCTCCACCGTTATTCAGTTTGCCTGTTTTATCATTGGATCATCAGCAGCGGTACCTTCATCATCACCAACACATTAGCTTTATTTTGATTTAAGGTTTGATTATTGGAGAACTTGTTTATAGTTGGGCCCAAATGGATCTGAAATAATCGATCCCCCACCTTCGTATTAACCCTACAAGATATGGAGCTCAACCTTTTACTGTTATAAAATTGAATAAATAGTGAGAGAGAGAGAGAGAGAGGAGCTCAACCAAATTTAGGGCTCACTCACCAAGTGCTCATCAGTGGATTAAGATACCCATTGTTTCATTTGTATCTACATATGCGTCCTGTGTGTGGCCCATTGTTTTGAAAATAGGCTCAGATCCGGGTCGAACTTATAAGAAATGAGCTTGAGAGAAAGGCACTTACGAGCGGGTCCGGCTCATACACAGCCCTGAAAATGTGCGCGCACGCATTAGAGAAAAAAAAAAAAAAACACAGAATCAGCATCTGCTCATCATCATCACAGTAATAATCCCACCGTTCCGGGTCTTAAGATGTTTAAATTTGTCCTTCACACTGAAAGGATAGCTGCGCAAATATGGCATTGAGTGATGACATTTACCAGCCCCAGGAGGAGTTTGGTATCACTGGTCCTAATGCTAGCACAATAAGGGTAAACCTATAGCTGCCAACTAGGGTTGCAAATGGGTTGGTTCGGATTGGGTCCAATTCCAAATGATGGTTTCGGTTTCGGATTTGGTTTTGACTTCGAACCTGTATTGTTGGCTCTAAACCTGGTTTCAATAAAAGGATTTGGATTCAATTTTAGAATCAATTCTGCTTAGGGAATTGAGATCTAGTTTCAAAATTAATTATGACTTCTTTTAACATTCTTATTATTATTTTTTATTTTTCTTTAAATTAAACATGTTTTTCAATATAAACCAATGCATCAAGTCTCCTATCTTTAACATTATGCATCAAGTCTACTATCTTTGCGATTAAATATAAACATGGCAAGCCAAAGTTGATTTTGGGTTACAATTTGTAATATTAAAGGCTCTTGTAATGGGTCTTGAGTCGAAACCTATATGTACCCGGAACCAGACCCGTTTAGTAATTGCAACCTAAATTCAGTTTCGGACCCAAACCTATTTATAAGTCGAAACCTAAAACATGTTCCAAACTTGATTTTTCATAGATCGAAACCTTTTGGATAATTAGAGAACGGGGTATCCATTTGCAACCCTACAACAAACTTTATATTAAGAAGTTCTAGCATGCCCATCTAGACTCTAGATGATTCATCTAGCAAGCTTTTCCTTTTTTCTTATCTAGCAAATCTTATTTGTATGAAACAAATCCGTATATTATAGATTTGTTTCAATTGGGGCAGTTTGAAATATATGTTTTAAGAATAGCCTCTTTGGCAAGATAAAAAACTGTTTGAAATAGATGTTTAAAAATCAAATGGTTCAGGAATTTTCATTAATTTCTCAAGATATACAATAAATCAAGATATGAAACATGGACCAAAAATGTTTTCAAGATTTCAAAGAAGATCAACGGTTTAGATTATGATTGTGAGACCCACATAATCTTTAACATTATGCATCAAGTCTACTATCTTTGATGTTAAATATCAAAATGGCAAGTCAAAGTTGATTTTGAGTTACAATTTGCAATATTAAAGGCTTTTTTAACGGGTTCTCGGTTGGAAACTATATGTACCCAGAACTAGACTCGTTTAGTAATTAGAACCTAAATTCGGTTTTGGACCCGAACCTGTTTATAAATCGGAACCTAAAACATGTTCCAAACCGGATTTTTCATAGGTCAAAACCTTTTGGATAATTGGAGAACTGGGTACTCATTTGCAACCTACAACAAGCATTATATTAAGAAGTTCTAGCATGCCCATTTGGACTCTAGATGATTCATCTGGCAAGCTTTTCCTTTTTTCTTATTTAGCAAATCTTATCTATATAAAACAGATATGTATAATATAGATTTGCTTCAATTGGGGCGGTTTGAAATACGCGTTCTAAGAAAAGCCTATTTGGTAGGATAAAAACTGTTTGAAATAGATGTTTAAAAATCGAAGGTTCAGCAATTTTCATTAATTTCTCAAGATATACGAAATTTGGACTCAAAGATGTTTTCAAGATTGCAAAGAAGATCAACGGTTTAGATCATGATTGTGAGACCCACATAATTTTAAAAATGTAAATTTATGGTGCTATTCGAGAATGATCAACGGGTCAAATTTGAATCCATAGCCATGTTTGAGCATGTGAAGAGTTTAAATGGTTCGGATCATCATTTAGGGTCCCATAGGTTTAAAAAGAAAATAAAAAATGGGATTGGTGAAAGACATGTGTACTACATTATTTTTCATATGAGCATATTCAACGACTCTCAGTTTTTCTCAATTTTCCCGAAATGTACACCTAATCATGCGTTGAAATTTGGACCCATAGCTGTTGTTACTATTCCAAAGAGGATTGATAGTTTAGATTATGACTATGGAGCCCACAAACATCTAGAAGTGTAAATTTATGGTTCCGTGATTTTTTGATAATATCTTGACATTGGAGAAAGATCAACGGTTCAAATTTGGATGTGTGGTCGTTATTGGCCTTCTCAATACTCTAATGGTTTGGATCATCTTGTAGGGTCCCAGATTTAAAAAAGGAAAAAGAAAAAATGGTGATGCAGAAATTATCGCTACATACACTGCATCAGCGCATGTCTTTGTACTCTAGAGTTTGAAGTCTGTTTTGAGTCTCACAAAATTTGGTCCTTTCCAAAATAGATATTTTTTGCCTGTATGAGTTTTCAAATGGAATCCGCTGTGCTAGTTACCAAACACGCTATTAACGTTTTGAAACCACTTTAAGACAATAAGAGGCCACAATGCCAAATCGGGGCCTAAAGACTTTTTAAGATGTGAATCATATTCACATCACAGACCACTGCTCTAACAGTGGGTTGCCTTCCCAAGAGGGGTTGATTTTGTAAATAAATAAATAAACTTTAAGGGATTTTTCTTTCTTTTTTGGTAGAAGAAAGGAATTCAATAGAGAAGAAAAAAACCAGAACAACTAGACACCCAATCACAAAAGAAATCAGCCCCCGTCCCCCCTTACCCACAAAATTGCCCACCCATTAGAATTATTGGCGAGTTCACTAATAAAACTACTCAAGAACCTAGGGATAAGGGAATATATAGTAAGAAAAAAGAACACAGATGAACTCTTCGATGTCTAGCAGAATGGGGAGAATAGACCAATCCTGCGATCCTTTCAATGTTCAAACCACCTCGAGGGCGCCAAACAAAGGTGAATTCTGCGGAAACCCAGTTGATCAGCTTCTTTCAGTGCTTGCTTCGGCTTCTTTGGAGAAAAGACCATTGGTCCATCGAGCAATCTACATGCACCCAAAACCACCAAACCAAATAACAAACCCAAAATATACTCCTCCATCCTCCTCTCTAAAAAATGCGTTTGAGAACACAAGAGTTGTGCCTAGAGAGATGCTCATACTAAAACTATTATAATCATGGTGAGGTTCTGACGATCCTTGGCAGACCTTTTCATGAAAATGTCAACCATACTTTAATTTAGCAATGTCAAACGTATGGAAGCGCTGGATTTTTGTGCCCCTAAAGAGTAAATCATTTCTTCTTTTCCATATGGCCCACCACAGAGCCAGGACCCAAGTTTTAGTTTGAGGAGGGATTAGTGGAACCGACGTGTCAGAGAAGTCTGTGATAGAAATCCACCAATCCTTGATCCTATGAAGAGCAATAAAATGAGATAGCATTCCTATGGTGGAACCAGACCAAGTAGCTCTCGCATGAACACATAGAAAGAGAGAACGCCCAATTGATTCTTCTCAGGTGCCACATACAAGGCAAGAGGCACTATCGGAAATAATTTTATTATAAAGCAATATATGTACTTGAATTGCACTATAAAGGCATTTCCAACCGAAGAAGAAGACTCTTTTGAGGAAGGGTGAGATGCCACAAAGCCTTCCAATTAATGGCGGAGGTGTGAATGTCCTACCCTCATCATGGATGATTTTGTAAGTAGATCTTCAGAACAATTCAACCCCTTTCGATGCGAGCCAAATTTTCTTGTCATCTCTAGTGATGGGAGGAGTATATATTTTCAGAATACCCTCTACATCATTAGGACCATCCAAATACTTCTAATTAGCTACATTATTATGCACGTGCGGAAGCGTGTAATCTATGATTGACAATCAAAGCCACATATAAAGAGAGACAAGTACACAAAAGCACATATAAGAGATTTACGTGGCTCGACGAGATGCCTACGTCCACGACTAAAAGAGAACTATACTCTTTTAATGCACTATTCTGTTTAGGTTTAAGTTACATGTTACATCATATATATAACTCTCTCTTTCTTAGCCCCTAAGAAAATCCGGTATAAAGACCAAAATAACCTTGACTCACAGCCCGGTTTAAGACTAAACTTATGGACTAATCCGGTGAACCCAGAATACAAGACATAAACCAAACAATTTCCACCTTGACTTAAATTCCATAGAACTCGAGCCACCAGAAGAATAACTGGCAATATCTTCAGCTTCACGTACCTCGTTGAAAGGTACGTCCCTATGCTCACTTTCACCGGCACGGTCTTCACTCTTCAATGATGAGTGACACAAACCAAGTTCAAGCAAGACTTGAACTTGTCCTTAACAGTGTCATCATGAATGCCCTAAATCGGTTATACTATTTTCCAGAAGCTTACTTCGACTCGTACAATGATTTCTCTAATTCAGGATTAGGAATCTGAAACTTTACTACACCTGCATGGGAAGTTCCTTCTTTATCCTTATAGACCCGCTTACATTAAATGGCCTGATTGCCATCATCAAGAGTTCCATCTTTTTATCTATGATTGTTGCCTGTTGACCACTTTTCTGTCCTTCCACTGACTCCGGACATGTGGATGGCTCAGCTATTAATACATATGCAATCACATCATATGTTACCAACATATCCTTGAAACCATATCTGACTGGTGGTTTACTCACTCTCAGTAGTTTACCTATGTGCTGCTCATTTTTACTATCCTCAGTATCCCAGAAGAAGTTGGATGCACTCTCCTTCTAAACTGAGATGTCTGACTGTACCTGAATGATGCCACTGCTATTACCTACTTATGTTTCCTCCACCCACTTTCTCGCATCGAGTAAAGCATCCTCATGAAATGTAATATTCTTGCTGATAAAAATTTTAGGTGAATCCCGATCGGTACACCACAACCCATATCCCTTCATCCCATAGTATATCCAACCAAGATGCACTTCATAACCCTTGGTTCTAACATATCCGTTTACACATGAGCATGTAGTGGACAACCGAAAACCCTCAAATTAGAATAATCAATTGGATTACATGACCACATTTCTTCTAATATTTTACAACAAATCCTTGAGTGTTAAGACCTATTAACCAAGTAGCCTGCAACATCTACTGCATCAACTCAAAAGTCTTTGGACAATCCTATAGTAAACAACATACAACAAACTCTTTCCAAGATCACTCTGTTCATCATCTCTGCAACTCCATTCTGTTGTGGAGTTCTTATGGTGGTATAATGCTGAACTATACCTCTATCCTTGCAAAAGTTTTCAGACTCATTGGATCTGTGCTCCTTGCCATGATCTATCCTCAACTTCCTCACTATCCTACCAGTTTATTTCATAACCATTGCCTTCCATTGCTTAAATGTTTCCAAGGTCTGATCCTTCGTTTTCAGTGTATAAACTGTCACGACCCGAGCCCAGAATTCGGGGGTTAACGAAAAGCTAAACCGGTGACACACGTACTCCCGTGCACGTGCACCCAAACCCAGTCCAGATGCACGCACACAAGGGATCTAACACGTGCGAACTAAGCGTACGCGGAAGCTGTACATATCATAGCAAGCAACAAAGGAAAATAAAATAGCGGAAGCCAAAGCAAATACGAAACGGAAAAGACAAAGACAAATACACTGAGATAAAACCGAATACACACCAAAATCAATATACACAAAATATACAGAATACAAGTCCAAAGTCCAAAGTCCAAATACAAGCTCTCAAAAACCAAAACGCAAAATAAAAGCCACTGGTATGCATGCACGCACTTGGCAGAAGTGATCAGGCCCACTCTGCCAGACCGGAGGGTGCCTCTACACTCGCCCCTGCAGCCTCCTCGACCGCCGGGGAGCTGGGCAAGGTATCTGTGCCTGCAACACCACAGACAACACAAATGAATACAACGATCCAGCAAATATAAGTAACAGAGATGAAACACTCATAGTATCAAAGCTGAATAAATGACAGAATAACGATTTCAGAATTTCATCTTAGTAAGCTAAGCAAATCGTGCATAGACGTAAAGCATGATATATGAATCAAACATAGAAATACTGACTAAGTGGCTACTACGTTAACCATGTTCTCTCCAATAGAGAGCAGAGCAGAGCAGAGCAGAGGAGAACACCGCTGTCCAGGCCAAAGGTACAACGGGTCTCGGTTCCTGGGTTCCGGGGTCCCAAGACAAAGCAACACTGCAGTTAAAACAGAGATACAGAGATCTACGCCAGAGGTAACCCCGTCGGGTATCCTAGGGCTGAGGCTGAGTAGAGCCAGACTAATACCAATCAAATCAAAGCTAAAGAAAGGAGATTATCCGCTTTGGACTCACCGATGACAAGGACCGGATCTTATCCTCACGTATTAACCTCTGGGCAGAGCCACCAGGGAATACCCAAAAATCAGAGATATACAAAGCCAGAGAATATACAAAGCATAGCATAGATCAAAACAGAGTACAGAGCGAAGAATAATACAGATATACAGAACGAAAGCAAAATGACTGAGGAATGCATAACATAGATTAACAGAACAGAGGGCAAAACCATAAACAATATGCAATGCATCTCAGATTAATACGGATTCAAGGTTCATTACAAGCCAAGTCTAATCTAGTTGCATCACTGTCACTAACCGTGCATGTTGATGTAGTTTTAAGTTATTCGATGCACCGTTGCCATCCTAGTGTTGCAATATAATCCTTATGTGCATCGAAGTCCCTTAAACCAACACCCATGGGGAGGTGCTTAACAGTGATCAACGCTCACATGAACAAGTCACAGCCTAACAGATTATTCATGCGATCCAAAGAGTCCATCGGGCCGGTGTACGGGTATGGTTAACCTGTATTTGAGCCCTACAAGGTCACACCATTAGCCTAAGTTTAACTGATATTTAACAGGTCTTACGGTTTAGCCATGGGTGACCTACGGCTTAGCCGTGGCATCCTACGGCGTAGCCGCAATATGCACTACGGCTTAGCCGTGGTTCCCTTCAGAACACGGCTAAACTGTCAGCTTTTCCACCTCTGATCTGATACATCTCACGGCTGAGCTACAGTCAGTATACGGCTTAGCCGTAGACCAATCCACGGCTTAGCCGTAGCCTCACCGTAGGAGTACTGATATCAGAAAAGTTTCGACTGATCAGAGAATTAATTCACGGCTGGGGTACGGTTGGGTCACGGCTAGCTTACGGCTCAGCCGTAGAACAAATTACGGCTTAGCCGTAGCCTAGCCGTAGAACAAATTCAGATTTTCGAGTCTCTGGAAAGCGAACCGTAGAAATTTACGGCTTAGCCGTACAATACAGAATACGAGTTCGGGAAGATTACAGAAACGAAATTTTTGTACAGAAACTGAATAAAACAAGCTCAACTGATTCTCATAGCTTA
The DNA here is from genome assembly GCA_037013555.1 of Sextonia rubra. Lineage (NCBI taxonomy): Eukaryota > Viridiplantae > Streptophyta > Magnoliopsida > Laurales > Lauraceae > Sextonia > Sextonia rubra. The sequence continues at coordinate 20,116,766 of JASUAD010000011.1, forward strand.
GAAAATGGCTGTAAAACATTATATACTCTAAAGAAGATGGAAATCAAAGCATTCAAATAGAGCACCCATGTGTGTTCTCAAAGTCTGTACTTATACTTGCCTCAAATCTGACAAATCTTCTGAAATCAAGCTCCAAATCCACTAAAATCAAGACAAATCAAAGCAAGAAACCATGCATGAGATGGAAACACAGAAATCAGAGAATGAGAGGTGCAATTGGGAGAAGAAACACAAAGGACCCACTTACCTCAAGCAATACACAAGGATGAGAGAATGGAGAAGAACCCAAATCAAACAAAGGACCCAATCCTCAAACGATCAAGAGAAGGAAAGAAGAGAGAGAGAGAGAACGTGGAGAGCTTCTCCTGGAGTTCCTCTTGCATGCACGATCAAGCAAATGAGCAGGGAGTTGGACATCTGGAACTAACTTATATTTATATATGTTTGGAAGTTAAGTCAAAGTCCGGAGAGTTAAGACTAATTACAGTTCAAGTCACACGAAGGTACATCTTCCCCAATTGACTCCAAACGGATCTGACACAGTTACGGAAATTGTCGAGCTCAACGAAATACATATGCTGACACCAAGATGATGCAAAGATGATATGAGCAAAGCAAAAGCAAAATTACGAAAAAGGGCTTAGAACTACCTATTCCAGGTCAAAGGTCACTCAACTACCTATCCATGACCCAAAACAAGTCCAAAAGAAATAAACAAAACAAAACACACACTAATGAGCCACTAATCCGGCTCAAAGGGGATCGGAGTGTTACATCCTCCCCCACTAGGAATCATTCCGTCCTCGGAATGACTACCTACCTGCGCAAAGAGCTGGGGGTACTGGCGCTAGCTGCTCCTCTAGCTCCCAAGTAGCCTCATCCGGACCGTGATGCTCCCACAACACTTTAACCCATCTGATAGTCCTGGTACGGAGAATCTGCTCTCGTGTCCCAACGATGCGAAGCGGACGCTCAACGTAAGTCGCATTAGGCTGAATCTGAATGTCATCGTAGCGAATCACATGGCTCGGATCTGGCACATACTTACGGAGCATCGACACATGGAACACATCGTGAACACCGGAGAACTCAACTGGAAGTGTCAACCGATAGGCTAAATCTCCAACTCGGCTCTTGACTTCGAACGGTCCTACATATCTCGGAGCTAACTTGCCCTTCTGACCAAATCGAACTGTGCCCTTCATCGGAGAAACTTTAAGGAACACCCAATCTCCGACTTGGAATGCCAAAGGTCTCCTCCGAGTATCCGCATAGCTCTTCTGCCTGGAGCGAGCAATCTTCAGATTCTCTATCACTTTCTGCACTTTCTCTGTCGTCTCAGCAATGATTGTCGGACCATGGAAACTTCTAGTTCCAACTTCCTCCCAGCACACTGGAGTCCTGCACTTACGTCCGTAAAGTGCCTCATATGGTGCCATACCAATGCTCTCATGGAAGCTGTTGTTGTAAGCAAACTCACACAATGCTAGATGCGTATCCCATTCCTTCTCAAAGTTCAGCACGCTAGCTCGGAGCATGTCCTCCAATGTCTGAATGGTACGCTCCGACTGTCCATCAGTCTGGGGGTGGTATGCCGTACTAAAACTCAACTTCGTGCCCATAGCTTCCTGAAATGCTCTCCAGAATGAAGATACAAAACGACTATCGCGATCTGACACAATCGATACTGGGGTACCATGCAATCTGACTATCTCGTCAACAAACTTCCTGGCCATCTCCGTGAATGTCATCCCTTTCTTGAACGGAAGGAAATGCGCTGACTTGGTCAATCTGTCCACTATGACCCAGATAGCATTATTCTTTCTACTGGTCGGCGGAAAACCGGAGACGAAATCCATCGTAATGTGCTCCCACTTCCACTGCGGGGTGTGCAATGGATGCAATGATCCTGGAGGTCGCTGATGATCAGCTTTTACCCTCTGACAGGTCAAACATCGAGCTACGAACCCTGCGATCTCCCGCTTCATATTGTTCCACCAAAATCTATCCTTCAAGTTCCGGTACATCTTCGTACTCCCGGGATGCATCGCATATCGGGCATCGTGCGCATCTGTCATCAATTTCTCTCTCAACTCATCCCCAGCGGGAACACACAATATGTTCCTGAAGTACAAAACTCCATCCACCAAGCTGAAATCCGGTCGATCTGCAATCCGATCTCTGAACTTCACCAGGAGGGGGTCCTCAAACTGGCGATCCTTGATCTGCTGAATCACCTCAGGCTGAAACACGACAGTAGTAGCTAATGTCACCGAGTCTCCTACCATCTGAACCTCTACAGGCTGATCATGCACAAGCATATAGAATCCTGCTAACACCTGAAGACTGTCTGTCCTCCTGCTGAGTGCATCTGCAACTACATTGCCCTTGCCTGGGTGGTACTTGATCGGAAAGTCGTAGTCTTTGATAAACTCCAACCATCTTCGCTGCCTCATATTCAAGTCATGCTGATCAAACAAGTACTGCAGACTGTGATGATCGGAATGGACCTCGAACTTTACACCGTACAAGTAATGCCGCCACAACTTCAATGCAAATACAATGGCTGCTAACTCCAAGTCATGTGTGGCATAGTTCTTCTCATGCTCCTTCAGCTGTCTGGATCCATAGGCAATCACCTTCTGATTCTGCATCAGTACACAGCCTAGTCCAACTCGAGAAGCATCGGAATAAATCACGAATCCCGCACTACCATCCGGGAGAGTCAACACTGGCGCCGTAGTGAGCTTTTCTTTCAACATCTGAAAACTACGCTCACACTTCTCTGTCCACTCATACGGGACCTTCTTCCGAGTCAACTGAGTCAGCGGGGCTGAGATCTTCGAGAAATCCTGCACAAACCTGCGGTAATATCCCGCCAAACCCAGAAAACTCCGAATCTCTGTCACTGATCTAGGACGGGGCCAATGGACTACTGCCTCAATCTTAGCTGGATCCACCATCAATCCATCTCTAGAAATCACATGTCCCAAAAATGCAACTTGCTCTAGCCAGAAATCACATTTAGCCAACTTTGCATACAACTTGTGATCTCGAAGCAGCTGCAATGCCTTCCTCAGATGGTCTGTATGTTCCTCAGCAGTCTTCGAATAGACCAATATGTCATCTATGAAGACCACAACAAACTGGTCCAAGAAGGAAGTAAACACCCTATTCATCAATGCCATGAAAGCTGCGGGTGCATTCGTCAAACCAAATGGCATGACAAGGAACTCGTAGTGTCCATACCGAGTCCTGAAAGCTGTCTTCGGAACATCCTCATCCTTCACCCTGAGCTGGTGATATCCTGACCTCAAGTCAATCTTAGAGAAGTAAGCTGCACCCTGAAGTTGATCGAACAACTCATCAATCCTAGGCAATGGATATTTGTTCTTGATGGTCACTTTGTTCAATTGCCTGTAGTCAATGCACATCCGGAAACTGCCATCCTTCTTCTTGAAGAACAAAACAGGTGCTCCCCAAGGTGAAACACTCGGGCGTATAAACCCTTTATCCAACAGATCCTGCAACTGTTTCTTCAATTCCAACAACTCTGCAGGTGCCATACGATATGGAGCTCTACTGATAGGTGCTGTACCTGGTACCACGTCAATAGCAAATTCTACCTCCCGAACTGGTGGCAACTCTGGCACATCTTCCGGAAAGACATCCGGAAACTCGCTGACTACCGGAATCTCACTGAGCTGTCGCTGATCTTTCTTCTCTGAAATGAATGCAAGAAATCCCTCACATCCCCTACGAAGCATCCTGTCTGCTTTACAAGCAGAGATCACACGTCTTGGGCACTTCATCTGGCTGCCCTCAAATCGGAATCCGCTGCCCAAATCGAAGTAGATAGCCTTACTGTAGCAATTGATACACGCATGATATCTCGCAAGCCAGTCCATACCAAGGATCACATCAAAATCCAGTGTCGTGAGCAACACGAGGTCTACTGGGAGCTGATGACCAGCTATCCGCACATCACACTGAGGGTAAAACACACTGCACTCCACCCGCTTACCAACCGGAGTGGATACTAACAACAAGTAGGGAAGTGGTGTAGGTCGCTGTCGAAGCTGCACAGCAAAATGGGGTGCTACGTACGAACGCGTAGACCCTGAGTCAAATAAAGCTAAAGCTTCTGCATCGGAAATTAAAATTTTACCTTCCACTACCGTGGCCTCCTCCGCGCCCTCATGCGTAGCAGCATAGGCTCGGGCTGTCTGGCGGTTCTGCTTCTGGCCTGGGCGAGCTGGCTGGGATCTGCCCTGTGAGGTAGGTCCTGTCTGTCTCGTCTGTGGAGAGGACTGAAACTTCGGGCATTGGGCCCGCCTGTGGTCCGTAGAGCCACACCCGAAACAAGCCCCACTCTTCCTCCAACATCTGTCTGTGGGGTGATCCTTCCCACAGTGACCGCAAACTATCTGAGAACTGCTCGAACTGCCCTGTTTACCCTTGAACTTCTTCTGGAACTGACTTCTGCCACTGAAACCTGCTGCCCTCTTAGCCTCTGTTCGCTCCTCCTCAAAGATGGCCTCTGCATCATAAGCCCTGTCAATAGCGTCATCCAAGGTAGCCGGCCACATACAAGCAACCACGTGGCGCTTATGTCTCGGATTCAGGCCGTTGACGAAGCGAGTCACTTTCTTATGCTCTGTGTTCACCATGTCCTCTGCGAAATGAGACAACTCTGTAAACCTGTGTACATAATCTGCAACTGACATCTGTCTCTGCTGAAGGTTGAAGAATTCCACTTCCTTGGCTCGCTGAATATGGAGAGGCATGAACTTACGACGGAATTGCTGCTTGAAGGTCTCCCAAACTGTGGCACTGGGCATAGTCTGAAATGAGGTCTTAACACTCCTCCACCATGTCTTGGCTACACTCCGAAGCATAGAGGCTGTGAGAACTACCTTCTGCTTGTTACTGCACACGATCGTATCAAAAAGCTCTTCAGTCTGCTCCAACCATTGCTCAGCCTGCAATGCATCTTCTATCCCATGAAACTCGGTCGCCCCTCGCTTACGGAACTTGTCGAAAAGAGCATTAGGATCTGATTCCTTAGGCTGGAAAATCACTTGCTGATCTATACGAGGTGATGCTACTGCGGCAGCCTGACTCTGTCTATCTACCATGGATGCCATCTGCGCCTGTAATGATTGCATAGACTGCATCATCATCATCATCCGCTCCTCACTACTGATGTGTGGGGGTACTGATCCACTATCACCGTTATGGCCCTGTTGATTCTCATCTCGAGATCCTGATCCTGATGCCATCCTGCAAAAAGGAAAAGAAACACAACACACAATATAAAAGGCCCTGAGTTAGTCAAACCCCAAATCAACATATGAGACCTCGAGTCAAATAGTTGATATCGTCATCTCACCACGATCTTAGATGCCTACATGCTTATAACTAGCATGCTCTGATACCATACAATACGTATGTCACGACCCGAGCCCAGAATTCGGGGGTTAGCGAAAAGCTAAACCGGTGACACACGTACTCCCGTGCACGTGCACCCAAACCCAGTCCAGATGCACGCACACAAGGGATCTAACACGTGCGAACTAAGCGTACGCGGAAGCTGTACATATCATAGCAAGCAACAAAGGAAAATAAAATAGCGGAAGCCAAAGCAAATACGAAACGGAAAAGACAAAGACAAATACACTGAGATAAAACCGAATACACACCAAAATCAATATACACAAAATATACAGAATACAAGTCCAAAGTCCAAAGTCCAAATACAAGCTCTCAAAAACCAAAACGCAAAATAAAAGCCACTGGTATGCATGCACGCACTTGGCAGAAGTGATCAGGCCCACTCTGCCAGACCGGAGGGTGCCTCTACACTCGCCCCTGCAGCCTCCTCGACCGCCGGGGAGCTGGGCAAGGTATCTGTGCCTGCAACACCACAGACAACACAAATGAATACAACGATCCAGCAAATATAAGTAACAGAGATGAAACACTCATAGTATCAAAGCTGAATAAATGACAGAATAATGATTTCAGAATTTCATCTTAGTAAGCTAAGCAAATCGTGCATAGACGTAAAGCATGATATATGAATCAAACATAGAAATACTGACTAAGTGGCTACTACGTTAACCATGTTCTCTCCAATAGAGAGCAGAGCAGAGCAGAGCAGAGGAGAACACCGCTGTCCAGGCCAAAGGTACAACGGGTCTCGGTTCCTGGGTTCCGGGGTCCCAAGACAAAGCAACACTGCAGTTAAAACAGAGATACAGAGATCTACGCCAGAGGTAACCCCGTCGGGTATCCTAGGGCTGAGGCTGAGTAGAGCCAGACTAATACCAATCAAATCAAAGCTAAAGAAAGGAGATTATCCGCTTTGGACTCACCGATGACAAGGACCGGATCTTATCCTCACGTATTAACCTCTGGGCAGAGCCACCAGGGAATACCCAAAAATCAGAGATATACAAAGCCAGAGAATATACAAAGCATAGCATAGATCAAAACAGAGTACAGAGCGAAGAATAATACAGATATACAGAACGAAAGCAAAATGACTGAGGAATGCATAACATAGATTAACAGAACAGAGGGCAAAACCATAAACAATATGCAATGCATCTCAGATTAATACGGATTCAAGGTTCATTACAAGCCAAGTCTAATCTAGTTGCATCACTGTCACTAACCGTGCATGTTGATGTAGTTTTAAGTTATTCGATGCACCGTTGCCATCCTAGTGTTGCAATATAATCCTTATGTGCATCGAAGTCCCTTAAACCAACACCCATGGGGAGGTGCTTAACAGTGATCAACGCTCACATGAACAAGTCACAGCCTAACAGATTATTCATGCGATCCAAAGAGTCCATCGGGCCGGTGTACGGGTATGGTTAACCTGTATTTGAGCCCTACAAGGTCACACCATTAGCCTAAGTTTAACTGATATTTAACAGGTCTTACGGTTTAGCCATGGGTGACCTACGGCTTAGCCGTGGCATCCTACGGCGTAGCCGCAATATGCACTACGGCTTAGCCGTGGTTCCCTTCAGAACACGGCTAAACTGTCAGCTTTTCCACCTCTGATCTGATACATCTCACGGCTGAGCTACAGTCAGTATACGGCTTAGCCGTAGACCAATCCACGGCTTAGCCGTAGCCTCACCGTAGGAGTACTGATATCAGAAAAGTTTCGACTGATCAGAGAATTAATTCACGGCTGGGGTACGGTTGGGTCACGGCTAGCTTACGGCTCAGCCGTAGAACAAATTACGGCTTAGCCGTAGCCTAGCCGTAGAACAAATTCAGATTTTCGAGTCTCTGGAAAGCGAACCGTAGAAATTTACGGCTTAGCCGTACAATACAGAATACGAGTTCGGGAAGATTACAGAAACGAAATTTTTGTACAGAAACTGAATAAAACAAGCTCAACTGATTCTCATAGCTTAGAAAATGGCTGTAAAACATTATATACTCTAAAGAAGATGGAAATCAAAGCATTCAAATAGAGCACCCATGTGTGTTCTCAAAGTCTGTACTTATACTTGCCTCAAATCTGACAAATCTTCTGAAATCAAGCTCCAAATCCACTAAAATCAAGACAAATCAAAGCAAGAAACCATGCATGAGATGGAAACACAGAAATCAGAGAATGAGAGGTGCAATTGGGAGAAGAAACACAAAGGACCCACTTACCTCAAGCAATACACAAGGATGAGAGAATGGAGAAGAACCCAAATCAAACAAAGGACCCAATCCTCAAACGATCAAGAGAAGGAAAGAAGAGAGAGAGAGAGAACGTGGAGAGCTTCTCCTGGAGTTCCTCTTGCATGCACGATCAAGCAAATGAGCAGGGAGTTGGACATCTGGAACTAACTTATATTTATATATGTTTGGAAGTTAAGTCAAAGTCCGGAGAGTTAAGACTAATTACAGTTCAAGTCACACGAAGGTACATCTTCCCCAATTGACTCCAAACGGATCTGACACAGTTACGGAAATTGTCGAGCTCAACGAAATACATATGCTGACACCAAGATGATGCAAAGATGATATGAGCAAAGCAAAAGCAAAATTACGAAAAAGGGCTTAGAACTACCTATTCCAGGTCAAAGGTCACTCAACTACCTATCCATGACCCAAAACAAGTCCAAAAGAAATAAACAAAACAAAACACACACTAATGAGCCACTAATCCGGCTCAAAGGGGATCGGAGTGTTACATAAACCCAGACTTTCCTTGAATAGTCATCAATAAAAGTCAACATAAATTGGGGTCCACCCTTGGAATAAACCTTAGAAGGACCCCACACATCTGAATGAATGTAATCAAGGATACCTTTCGTGCGATGAATACCTGTTTTGAAACTGACCCTACGGTGCTTTCAGAATATGCATTTCTCATAGAATCCAACTTGCTTGTCTTTGTGCCACATAGTAAATTCCGCTTGCTTAGCATTGTCAAGCACTTTTTCACTAATGTAATCCATACGCAAGTGCCATAGAGGCATTAAGATAGATTCATGGTTATCTAATGAAAACATTGTAGCTTCACCTGAAATCGTATTTCCGAATAAAGCATACAAGTTTCTGACTCTATTGCCTCTTATAAAAACCAGAACACCCTTCACAATCTTCATGACTCCACCTTCAGCTGAGCATTCACAACCATAGGAGTTTAAAGCACCTAAAGAAATAAGATTCTTTTTCTGTTCAGGGACATACCGAACCTCTGCCAATGTTTTGATGATTCCATCATACATCTTTATTCTAATTGTTCCAATCCCAACCGTCTTACATGCAACATCGTTGCCCATCAAGACACTACCATCTTTGATTTCAGGATAAGTGGTAAACCAGTCGCTATTGGGACACATATGGTAGGAACATCCAAAATGAAGAATCCATTCATCTTGACGATGAATACCCTTTGTAATTAGATAAAATGCAGTATCGACATCAAAACCTGATCTTCCTTCTGCAACACTGACTGAATCATCAGAGGACCAATCTTCAATTTCTTTCCCTTTCTTCTGCTTGTTAGGATAATTCTTTCAAATATGTCCTTTCCTATGGCAATAATAACATTCAATATTTTTCCTGTTGGATTTAGATTTGGATCTATGTTTGCCCCTGTTACTGGAGTCTTTTGTTCTTCCTCTTGCAACCAAATCCTCACTCGAGTTATCATTGTTTTCAGGCGCAACCTTTTTCTTCAACTCCTTAGAGCTCAAGGTTACCTCTACATCTTTTTTTGAAAGAGTATCTCTATTATACATCATGGTATCAATAAAATGCTTATATGAAGGTGGTAAGGAACATAACAGCATAATAGCTTGGTCTTTATCACCAATTGAAACATCAATATTTTCCATATCTATGATAGTTTTATCAAATGTATCAAGATGGGTATCAAGGGACATACCTTACTGTATTTAGAGAGTGAACAACTGTTTCTTCAGAAACAAACGGTTCATTAAAGACTTGGTCATATACAGATTCTCTAATTTCAGTCACAAACCAGCAGCGATTTTTTCTTAAGTAACCTTTTGCAAGACTCCATCGCTCAAAAATAATAAAATCGCTCCATATACCTTCTCTAGCATATCCTCCTTTTCGCCTTCTGACATCATCGTAGGAAGGGCATTTTTTCCCTTTAATGCTTTCTGCAGCCTCTTTTAAACTAACTTTATCTTCATGCGCCACAAGTTGAAATCATTCATTCTGTTGAGTTTTTCAACTCAAATTTTGCTTCCATTCTTGCAAAATTTCTAAACCATACTATAGATCTCGTCACCATGAGCATGTTAGGAAAAACGGATCTAAAATTTGAGTCTAGATGGCTCCGATATTACAGAAACAAGTTTCTATGCTCTAATCGGTCAAACCTCCTTGTTGACTGTCAAATAGTCAATCTCCCTCTTCCACTGCGTAAATTTGTTTAAAATGAGCCTGTAGGAACAAACAGATTTATGATCAGACATCGGATGATCAAGATATCGCAGAAAGAAGTTTTTGACGTTGATTCACGGTCAAAATACTTTGACCTACCTGCTGACTTCAGCCTTACACCTGCTGACGGGCTGGGCTCTACAAATGGATCAGGTGGACTTGACCTGACCCGACCTACAACCTGTGCTGCTTCTTGGGCTACGTTGCTAACAAGTCAGGTTGATTCAACTGGACCTCCATTTGGCCTGGGACATAACCCAGACCTAAACTGGCCCCAGCCTAGATGTTTCCCTTCCACTTCATGATCTAGTTCTGCAACCAGAATTGTAGACTGAGCTGCCCTGCCTTCTGCCTAGGCTGCAGCAATTGAAGACGGCGGCACCAGCAGTGGACAATGGTGAATGAAGATGGCTTCCTGGCAAAGACAACTACAGTAGCAGCGGCGATGTCCGGCGTGCAAATGCCGGTGAAGAAAGACGGGGACTCTTCTTCTTAAACATACACTCCTCTGCTTCTCTGCAACACCCTTTTTTCTTTTAAACAAATCTCTCTCCACTTGTCAACGAATGCAATATCTACTCTCTCAATTCTTTGTTTTTGTAAACAGAAAACAACCAAATCAATCATGGACATGTGACCGATGTGTGGCCAAAACAAATCCTCTTCACATCTTCTTCCCGGCGAGCAACTAGCGGCGAGTATGAAGAAAAACTACAAGAGGCCATCGATCACACCCAACACAATCAAGCTTTAATACCACTTGTTGTGCACATGCAGAAGCGCATAATTTATGATCGACAATCAAAGCCACACACAAGAAGAAATAAGCACACAAGAGCACAAACGAAAGATTTATGTAGTTCGGTGAGATGTCTACGTCCACGACCAACAGAGAACTCTACTCTTTTACTGCACTCTTCTGCTTAGGTCTAAGTTACAGGTTATATCATATATATAACTTTCTTTCTTAGCCCCTAAAAAAGCCCAATATAAAGACCAAAATACCCCTGATCCAAAGCCCAATCCAAGATTAACCCTATGAAGCATGGGTACTTCCAAAATGTATATATACCCATACCGGGTACTTACTTGTACACGTACTGGGTATGAGTACGGCAAAAAATGTATCAGGTATAGTCAAATGTACCCGGCATGTTTTGATTTTGTAGGTACATGATGGGTACGTTTGTGGATATGGGATGTGTACGTTTTTGATACTTTTATAAGAGTATTTTTTCTTTTTTTTGGTAAAAACTTTTGTAAGAGTTTGAAAAAGTTAAAAATACAGTTTTTAACTTTAGCCCTAACCCTTCTCAACGAACTTAAAAGGAAATAAGCTTTAGCCCTAACCTATTTCTAATCCCCTCGTTTCCAACGGAAAAAAAAAAAGAAAATGGAAAGGAGGAAAAAGAAGAAGAAGGAAGGAAGGAAGGCTGGATTATGAAATATAAAAAATAATATTGTTGTAGCTCTTTTTTTTTCCATTAGGCTAAATTTGTAATGGTATTAAGTAATTGTTGGCTTGTTGTATGTAAGGATTTTAACCTATTTTAATTATTAGCATATTGTATTATTACAATTTTAAAAAATATAATTCTTTAATGGACTTACTCCATCCGTACACGTATCCTATTTTTTAGGATTTTGCAGTATTGGCATACCCATATTGTACCCGTATCAGTACTCGTACAGTACTCATGCTTCATAGGATTAATCCTATGGACCATTCTGGTGAACCTTGAATACAAGATATAAACCCAGCATACACATTCCAGCATCTTTTTTTTTTCTTTTTTTTTGGAGTTCCATAAGTCTTAAATCGTAAGATTATGGTTAACCACAATAGGCGTGGGTTTTTTAAGGCCCCCATATGATGGAATCCAATTGTAAATTCACAACAAATTTGCTCCCCATTGCCAATAATCTATCCCACCCTATCATTGATAAAGTTGGCTGCTTCAACAAATCCTTTTCAAAACCAAGAGTGCCTTTTCTAAAATCCCATAATGGTTTATTTGGGCAATATTTTGCTTTTGCTTTAGAATCTTTGAACTAAGACGGGTCTCATGAGAAAGGCACCTCCAATGGGTTTTTGCCAAGAAAGCTAAATTGTTCTCTTTGGTACCTATCGTCCCAATCTTTCATCTTTGATGTGACTTGACATTTCTTTCCATTTTATTGTGTGGATATTCTTTTTCTTCGAGGAATCGCCCAAAAAGAAACTTTTGAGCATTTTATCCACTATGCTAGTAGTTTTGATTCTCCTCTTGATTTTTGCAATGAGTGATTGAAATCTAATATTTATATTTCTTTTATAATAAAGGGGTTTCCAAGACACCTTTTGTTGTCAGTCATGAGTCTAATGCCTAATATCTTAGCAAGTCCTCTCTTTCTAATACTGCGAGTTCCTTTCCTAAAGTAAGCAACAGATTGGGACTAGAGGATTGTCCTGGTAGATAGACAACCTATTCCCCTAGCACCCATGGGGATCGACCCTTGATGGGTGCCCTGTCTTTCTAACTCCTGGCCACTGAGCCAACTAAGAAAAAACAATAATAAGAATAATATGAAATAAAATAAATTAGTAAGCAACAGATTCATCAACATTAACAAGTTGTCCTGATAAGGGGCAATAATCATCAAGATCATCTTTTAAGACCCTTCCAAGTAAAATTCCATGACCCTTCAAGTAAAATCTTCTTATTAAGCTGATTTTCCTGTCTATTTCTCGCAGTAACAGAGACATTCACAGGGTAACTGAAAGCAAATTTACCCTAGTTTCGTTTGGATAAAAGAAAAAGCTAATCATCACCAAATGCACTAACTACAGAGCGCACAATTTCCATCAAGAAAAGATGTTTTATTTTACAAATGAACATTGTATGCGCAAAGAAATATTTAAAGCTTGCCAATAGCCCAAATTATGACAAAACTAAAACAAGTTTTTCTACTAATACAATCTTCCAAAAGCAGGCTACACTCTCTGGTTGAAGTATTGGTTTCTCATGAAACATCTGGTTGTTCATTAAAAATATTTTGGTAGACATCAGTTCCAAAAGTTAATTAGTCATAAGGGGAAACTTTGACACAAAAGCTGCTCGGAAACAGATTTTGAATAGAAAACTAATACCAGCGACTTTGTTTTGTGGAACGCATAATCTCCAGTTACTGACAAATCTCCCATATGAACGCAGCAGCCAGTAAAAAAGTTTCAGTTGTAAATGGTCTCGAAACAGAAATTGAAAAAAGAAAAACGTCTTGTAACATAAAAATAATGCAGACAATTTCAGTTCCATCAGCCCAGAAGCTGGCCTAAAAAAAACCTCACCCATCACATTTTCTTTAGATTTTGTCAACATGGAACTGAAGCTAATCTGAGACGGTGCACTAGCAATAAACACATGTGGATGACACATTACTTTGCCCATGCTTCTAATCATGATCAGTCCTTAATATACATATTTGCATCCCTTTTCATAACACCGTAGCATGAAATGCCCACATAATTTCACTTGATAATCAAATCCTGATTCTTTGATTAGTTAATTAATAAAATATCACGGGATTGTCCACATGAACTTCTTATGAAAACAAACACAGGTAAGAGTCTCAAACTAGGGATGGGCTGGCTGCCCAAAAGAAAAAAACTTTCGTAAAAAAAAACCCCTTCAAAAATACTATAGATGGGTTGAAATGGGCTTTCTCCATCAAAATATTTGAAAAGTGAAAAATGAAAGCAACCAAAGATGGCAGGATGGAAAAAGAGACGACTAATCTGGCCAAGACCTTTCTCTCATAGACTCTAAAGCATGAGAAATTAGCCGATCCAGGATTTCTTTTTCCTTTTTGTTATACGCCCTGAAGGGCAATTTGACCTAATGGTAAATGCTTTCTAGTAACGTCCTAGAGGATACGAGTTCAAGTCACAGAAATAGCCTATTTAAAATAAAGGTAAAGCTGTATACATCTTGCCCTCCCCAGACCCCACTATGCGAGAGTCTCATGCACTGGGCTATCCTTTTTTTTAAGCCCTATTTGTTTGCATTGAAATACGTATCAATTGAAAACATAAGGCCGTTAAAAATGAAGATAAGGTAAATTTTATAAATAAATAAATAGCATCCTTTTTATTCTGGATTCCTAGAAGAAAATTTATTTGATGTTCATTTCTGAAATATTCACCTTTAATTGTCATTTGTTAACCACCTTACGACCTATACACTCAACTCCTATGTATTCTAATGCAAGCAAACAAACTGGCCTTAATATTGTGCATTTTTCCTGATTGTGGCCTTTGGTTTTAGTAGACTACCACCTAAAATAATGTATTTGCAGGGTGTTTTTTAACCCCCTGTTCCAGCACTAATCACAATATGACCATGCCTTATTAGCCGGGAACGTTTACTAGAGAGCGCAAGAGAGTACATTTTAGGTCCCTCCCTCCGTCCCTCCCTCTCTGCCAACCAAGACTTGTACCTGTGCTCTACCCCATGGAGAGGATTTTGATGTCTCCAATCACCAGCACTAGGCAGGCAGGACATTTAGCAATCTTATCCGGTTTGTTTTTTCATTTTTTTTTTTTTTATAGTTTGGAGCAGGTTTTGCAACAGTGCATCATAATTTGTACCAATTCATTTATGCAAAAAAAGAAAAAGTACCAATTTAATTAAAATTGCAGATGGGATCTTGCTGGTTATATAAATGATGACTACCGTCGTCATGTGGTCCACCCTTGTAGAGGTTAGTAGAGAAGCAAGGAGAGGATTTACATGTCAATTTGAATTTAAACTAGTTTAGCAGAGTTTTAGTGAATCTTCTTGTTTAACTGTGCTCTATATATGAAACTAGGTGGTATAACTGTTGGACATATGTGGTCCTCATAACCACATGTCTAATATTTTGGGGCCCACAGCTTGAACCCACTAATTTAAGATGCCTTCTCCTTTTAGTTTTGGTTTTACTATATATAACTTGGATTCAATTTTAGTAAGCCCAATCAATTAAAATATCTTGGTTGTCTAATCTTTGAGGAAATTAAGGAAAGTTACCTTTAATGGATTTCTTTGATGGAAAGAAATCTCTCTAGGGTTTTTCTATAAAAGTGGTTTTCCGGTCCTCTCTCTTAACCCACGAGATCTGAAAAGTACCCATCAACTCTCACGCATCTTGGAGTGGGTGATAAGGGAGATAGGAGAAAATTCTATTTGAGAATTAAGATCTACTCATCATCAAGATCATGGCGCAAGATTTTGTGTTTCTTGAATCCATCTCATATGAATCAATGCCCTTTTTTCCTTGCCTTCCATTGCAAGGAATTAACAATGAGTTATATGGGACTCGTGATTTATGTTAGTATGCCTTACATGCACTCCATATGATGCGTCGTCACATGGCATGCCTTTTAACACCTCTTGTAACAAGTGGCTAGAGTGAAGTGTTGCGTTGCATATAGACTCTGGGCAGAACGTGACGAGCTGGATACAAACATCGACCTACTTTGGTTATTTATTTATTATTATTATTTTTTTAACTTCTGGCCAGATGTTTCCAGCCCATCTAGTATTGTGTCCAGATCATTTGATCACTTGCTTGTATTGACTTGATCTTACTGCATATAAATCTCTTTATTTTCATTAGACCGCATCCAACTAGATTTTGTATAAATCATGGGCTTTTGGCTAACTTTAGGCAAATTGAATTGTATAAGTTTATTTGATATAGTATTAGTTGTAGTATTATTAAAGGACAAAATATGGTGTTGACATGTTATAACATTCCATCCCTATCCAGGCTATCACTAACGTTTAAATTGGTTGGATTGGTTAGATCAAACCATTAAAATGATAATTTGACAATTTAGAAATATACATCCTATATCGAGATTTCAATTTGTCTTTTGGAAGTGAAATTTATATTAGATTACTGGTTTGGATCATCCATTCACTAATTCAAATTTTTTATGGCAAACGCTATGTATGGCGGAATGACCCTTTGTGCAATTATGTGCGCTTGTGCAAAATTGCACAGGTGGGTCTCCCACCTATATTAGCAGGCAATTGAGCCCCTGGCCCGACTGCCAAGTGGGGCCACCCTTTTGGTGGAACCCTGGGCAGTGGGTACAGGTGAGTCTGCCCCTTTTGTGGATTCCTAACATTATATATATAAGGATTGACAACTAATTGGATTGTTAGAAATATTGTACCGGTGGGCAATCACTTATGTGAGACCAAGCAAATGCATGCAGCCAAATTCTATAATTTTGGACTAGGCTCAGTTTTGTTAGTTTGGACTTAACTATTGACTGACAAGGCCCAGTTTAGATCATTCCCTAATTTAAGTGGGATTATTTTTAATACATTTTATTGATTATCATGTGATTATTAATAATTTTATCTTGACAAATACATATTGTGCTATTGGTATTGCTATTTTTTTTTATTATTGGGTTTTGATGATTTATTATCTAAATTGGTTGTATTATGTCACTTTAATTGGGTGTGCTTATTTTGGTCCATTTTATTTAAATACATGGTAAGTGTCCATGAATATTCGGGATCCATAATAACTAAATATTTCATAATTGTATATTTAATTCATGGACCTATTAAACTATCACAACATTTGATAATATGGATCAATTTTGGAGAAATCATGACCCAATATTTTAATATTCACCACTAGTGACATTATAACCAATCTAGATTAAACTCCTTCATGTCATTTATAAATGCTATTAAATTCAATTGATATGTATAGTTTTAAGTAGTGCGGTAGTCACCAAAGTGGCCTTATTATGAAAGACTTATAAGTATCACTTAAAAGTTTAAGACCCCTAACACTATTTATTGTGTAAGGATAATAGCATTAGACTTACGATCTTAAATTAAGAGAGTAAGAATTGGCCCAAAGATTTAATTGCCACTTAAATAATTGTAAGACGGAATAAGGTAATTTGATATATGTACCTAATTGGGAATGGTTCCTATACCCAAAGGTATAAAGCCTAGCGAATTATGTTCATATTATCACGTTAGCCTTATGGATGGATAGTTTTCATTCACGAGCGATTCTATTTACATGTTGTAGTCTCGACCCAAAGGAGGGACTGTGACGATGTACTGAATCACCACCAGATATGTTTCATTTATGTAAAGAATCATTCTGGATCTCTGTTTTAGTGTGAATTTTAGCGTGAACTCAAAGCATTTAAGTAAATTGAGCATTTTCTTTTTTTTTCCCTTTTATGTTTTCAGCATTAACCCCTGCTGCCTTGAATGGACATCTCTCGAGCATACCTATATTGAATGGATCAAATTTTACTGATTGGAAAGAAGAGCTTTTAATAACTTTGGGTTGCCTTAACTTGGACACTACATTATTGGAACCCAAGCCCGCTGATCTTATTGAAGATAGCTCTCAAACTCAGAGAGCATACTATGAAAAATGGACCAAGGCCAATCAATTGAGTCTTATGATGATTAAAAGTCCATTGCGAAAAATATTCGTGGGTCAATTCCTGATAATGAAAATGCTAAGGCCTATCTTGAATCAGTAGAGCAACAATTTCAAGCATCAGATAAGGCTTTGGCAGCTGCTTTGATTGCCAAATTATCTTCTATGAAATATAATGGATTTAGCGGGATCAAGGAACATATTATGCATATGAGGGATATAGCGGCCCAACTTAATTCTCTTGAAATGACCATTTCTAAGAATTATATAGTCCAATTTATTTTGAATTCTTTGCCCCCTTTATTTGGTCATTTCAAAATTTCATACAACACCCAAAAGGACAAATGGACTATGAATTAGTTGGTTTCTATGTATGTATAAGAAGAAGGTAGACTTAGACAGGAAGGGCAGCTATAGAAAGTAAATCTTGTCTCTTATAACCCTTCAAATAAGAAAAAGTTTTCCAAGAGTAAGAAACACTTGAAGAAAAAAGATAAGAAATCTGCTCCTAGTGACCAAATCGGGAAGAAAGGCAGTGAACCAAGGTGCTTCTTCTGCTGTAAAAAGGAACATCTTAAGAAAGACTGTTTGAAGAGACAAAAATGGTTTGAATCTAGAGGTATATATAAGTCCTTTGTTTGTTATGAAACAAATATTTTAGATGTTCCTTCAAATACTTGGTGGATTGATTCTGATGCCACTGTTCATGTGGCAAATTCTATGCAGGGCTTTCACTCAAGCCAGAGTCTAAGTAATGAACAAAGAAATATTTTTATGGGGAACCGGCTGGAAGTAGAAGTGAAAGTAGTGGGGATTTGCAGACTAATTCTTGATTTTGGATTCCAGTTGGACCTAAATACCACGTTTTATGTTCCTACAATAAGTAGAAATTTAATTTCTTTATCTATACTTGATTTAGAAGGTTATACCTTCTTTTTTGGACAAAGTACTCTGAGTATTTATAAAAATCAACTTTTAGTTGGAAATGGTATTTTATGTGATGGTCTATATAAGTTGAATCTGGATCCACATTTTGCTAGTTTTTTACTTACCATGCATGAGAATAATTTTATGAATGTTGGTGTTAAGAGAGGAATTTTTGCTGAAAACTCCTCGAGCTTGTAGCATAAAAGACTTATACACATCTCCCTTGAGAGATTAAAAAGATTAATAAATGACGAGGTATTAAGAGCTCTAGATTTTACTGACTTTGATATTTGTATAAACTACATTAAAGGCAAGCAGACAAACACTATCAATAAAAATAAAGCCACAAGACGTTTAGAGTCACTTGAATTAATCCATACAGATATTTGTGGTTACTTTCCCACACCATGTTGTAGTGGTCAAAAATACTTTATCACCTTTATTGATGATTTCACTAGATATGGTTATGTCTACCTGTTATATGAGAAATCTGAATCTCTAAAAGCTTTTGAAACTTATAAGGCTGAAGTGGAAAATCAATTAGACGGGAAAATAAAAGTTGTGAAATCTGATAGAGGTGGAGAGTATTATGGGAGGTATGATGAAATGGGTCAAAATCTTGACCCATTTGCTAAATTCCTGAAAAATCATGGTATTCGTGCTAAATATACCTTGCCTGGATCTCCGCATCAGAATGGTGTGGCTAAACGATGTAATAGAATGTTCATAAAAATGGTACGGAGTATGTTAAGTAATTCTACTTTGCCTGACTCTATGTGGGGAAAAGCCCTAAAGCCAAGTTTAGGACATTTGCGTGTTTGGGGTTGTCCGGCAGAAGCTAGAATTTATAACCCATAAGAGAAGAAATTGGACCTTAGGACTATCAGTGGGTATTTTATTAGATATCCAGAAAGGTCCAAAGGCTTTAGATTTTATTGCCCTACTCATACCACAAAAGTTGTTGAAACCGGAAATGCCAGATTCATAGAAAGTGATAACATTAGTGGGAGCAATGCACCACAAAACGTGGTAGTTGAAGAACATCGGATACCTGTACAAGCATCGATGGAAACAGTTAGAGTTGTTATTCCAAATGACTTCGTTCAGAACGATACAATGGAAATACAACCTACCATATCAGAAGCGCCGCTAGATGAGAATGTCATTCACAATGATGTAATTGAAGATATCAATCATCCGAACCAAGATTTGGCAGAGGCACAACCTTTAAGAAGATCTCAAAGATTTAAGAGGTCTGCTATATCGGATGATTATATTGTTTATCTTCAAGAATCTGATTTTGATATAGGTGTCCGAGAAGATCTGGTAACATATTCACAAGCCATTAAAAGTGATTATT
Organism: Sextonia rubra; assembly: GCA_037013555.1. NCBI lineage: Eukaryota > Viridiplantae > Streptophyta > Magnoliopsida > Laurales > Lauraceae > Sextonia > Sextonia rubra. Next base: position 20,136,447 of record JASUAD010000011.1, read on the forward strand.
CGAATAAATGGATCGATGCCATGCAAGAGGAGTTAAAATCCATGTCTGTAGATAAAGTCTGGGATCTCGTCGAATTGCCTTAGGGGTCTGTAGCAATAGGATGCAAATGGATCTTTAAGATCAAACGAGACCAAAAGGGCAAAATCGAACGATTTAAGGCCAGACTCGTAGCTAAGGGATTTACTCAAAGGGAAAATATTGATTATAAAGAAACCTTTTCACCAGTTTCTTCAAAGGACTCTTGTCGAATCATAATGGCATTTGTAGCTCATTTTAATTTAGAGTTACATCAAATGGATGTGAAAATAGCATTCTTAAATGGAAATTTAGCTGAAGAGGTATATATGAAACAACCAGAAGGATTTCAGGAAAAAGGCAAAGATAATCTAGTTTGTAGATTAAAGAAATCTATATATGAGCTTAAACAAGCTTGAAGGCAATGGTATATTAAGTTCAATGATACCATTACTTCCTTTGGGTTTAAGGAAAACATTGCTGATCAATGTATATACCTGAAGATTAGTGGAAGCAAGTTTATTATTTTAGTCCTGTATGTAGATGACATTCTACTTGCTAGTAATCATCTAGGCCTATTGTGTGCAACAAAGGAATACCGCACAAAGAATTTTGAAATGAAAGATATGGGCGAAGCCTCCTTTGTACTTGGAATCGAGATTTTCAAAGATAGGTCTCGAGGTGTACTAGGATTATCACAGAAAGCCTACATTCATAGAATTCTTGAAAGATTCAATATGCAGAATTGTTCTGGAGGAAAAGCACCTATATCAAAAGGTGATCAATTCTCCAAAGATCAATGTCCCAAAAATGACATCGAGAGAAATCAGATGCAGGACATCCCATTTGCCTCAATTGTAGGAAGTCTCCTGTATGATCAGACTTGTACACGTCCAAATATCAGTTTTGTAGTTAGCATGCTAGGTAAATATCAGTCTAACCCTGGCATGACTCATTGGAAGGCAGCAAAGAAAGTCATGCAATATTTACAAGGGACTAAAGAACATATGCTCACTTATAGCAAATCCGATCACTTGGAAGTGATTGGATATTCAGATTCTGATTTTGCTGGGTGCCTTGACACAAGGAGATCTACATCATGATACATTTTTCTCCTTGCTGGTGGGGCTGTTTCGTGGAAAAGCATTAAACAGACTACAACTGCTTCTTCTACATTTCAAGCTGAATTTGTGGCATACTTTGAGGCTACTAATCAAGCTGTATGGATACGGAATTTCATTTCCGGGCTTCAGATTATAGACTCCATTTCTAAGCCGCTGAAAATTTATTGTGATAACACATCAGTTGTTCGTTTCTCTAATAACGACAAGAGTTCAAGCGCTGCAAAGCACTTTCAGATAAAATATCTTACCGTTAAAGAGAAGGTTCGGGATAATCTTGTGTCTATAGAGCAAATAAGTACAAAGCTTATGATTCAGATCCTATGACTAAAGCATTACCGGCAGATGCCTATAATGATCATGTTAGATAAATGGGTCTCATTTGATATTTAGAGAGAGATGAAATACAGAACATAAGAGAGATGAATGTCGTGCCTCCTTTGAGGATCGACTGTTCTTATATAAGGGTTTAATTCCCTAATTACAATCAATTACAAATCTTAGATCCTAAACTGAAGCCACAAATTAAGTCCCTAATTACAATCAATTACAAATCTTAGATCCTAAACTGAAGCCACAAATTAAGTAACAACCTTTGACTAATTACAACGTAACAAAAAGGTACAATAAATGAGCCTAATGGACTTGGGCTTGCTTGACATGAAATGAGCCTAATGGACTTGGGCTTGCTTGACACCCCCCTCAAATTGATGCTGGGGAGTCATAAAGCAGCAATTTGGAAACAAGAAATTGATGACGAGGACGAGGAAGTCCCTTTGTGAAGATATCGGCAAACTGAAATGCTGTAGGAACATGAGGAAGAGTAATGACACCACGCTTATATTCATCGCGAATAAAGTGGCAGTCAACTTCGATATGTTTGGTGCGTTCATGGAAGACAGGATTTTCAGTGATTCGGATAGCCCCAGTATTATCGGCATGCAATGGAGTAGGAGAGGTTTGAGAAAACCCGAGTTCCGAAAGAAGTCCCCGTAACCATAAGATCTCAGAACAAGCAGAAGACATAGCCCTATATTCAGCTTCCGTGGAAGAGCGGGACACCCGTTCTTGTTTCTTGCATTTCCAAGAAACGAGAGATGTTCCAAGGTACATGCACCAACCAGTAGTAGAACGGCGTGTGTCTTGACAGCCAGCCCAGTCAGCATCTGCATAAGCGGTCAGATGAAGAGGATTATCCTTTGGATAATATAAACCACGAGGGACAGTTTTGAGCAGATAACGGATAATGCGCTTCACAGCTGTCAAATGAAGGTGTCGAGGAGCTGTCATGAATTGTCTCACAAGATGAACAGCATATGAGATGTCAGGTCTAGTGATGGTGAGATAGACAAGACTTCCCACCAGACGCCGGTAGGTATGAGGATCAGGAAGAAGATCGCCATCATCTTTACTCAACTTGAGATTGACCTCTACAGGCGTATCAACAGGTGAAGAATCATTGAGGTCAGCCAACTCGATAAGATCTGATGTGTATTTGTGCTGATTAACAAATAAACCTTTTGGAGATTGATGCACCTCGAGGCCCAAGAAATAATGCAAAGGACCCAAATCCTTCATACGGAAGGAATCCCTGAGAGAAACTTGGAGAGATTTGATCATACGATCATCCGTGCCAGTGATAATAATATCGTCAACATAGACGAGAAGCACAGTAACACCAGTAGATGTGTGGCATAAAAAGAGAGATGGATCAGAAGGACTCTGGGTAAAGCCACTCTCGCATAAGCGAGCCTTGAAGGTTTCAAACCAAGCGCGAGGAGCTTGCTTTAAACCATAAAGCGATTTGCGCAGGCGACAGACAGACCTCTTGAAGGGAGAGGAGACGCCTTGTGGTATCCGCATATAGACTTCTTCGTGCAGGTCCTCATGGAGAAATGCATTTTTGACATCCATTTGGTATAAAGGCCAGGATTTAGAGGCAGCAATGGCGAGAAGTAACCGAACAGATGTCATTTTTGCCACAGGTGCAAATGTTTCCTCATAGTCAATGCCATACTCTTGTCTGTTTCCGAGTGCTACAAGTCTAGCTTTGTGTCTATCCAATGACCCATCAGATTTAAGCTTGATCGAGTAGATCCATTTGCAACCGATGGGTTTAACTCCGGAAGGACAATCCACAATATCTCAAGTGTGATTCTGATCCAATGCATCCAATTCCTCCTTCATAGCCTGGTTCCAGCAATCGTGTTGGACAGCCTGCAAATAAGAACTTGGGATAGAGATAGAAGAGAGAGTGGTCATCAAGGAAGTATGGGTAAATCCATACCTATCAGGCGGTCTAGAAGTTCTGGAGGAGCGACGTAAGGGAGGAGTAGGTGTGGAACCATGTGTCGGTGGAGGATCAGGGGGAGGACCATCCGTAGTGGGAGGTTTCTCCTGACGGTGGTATACAAAAGCAGGATTAAACCGAGTAACAGAGGTTTGATCCGAAAAACCTGGTAAGAGAGCTGGGGAAGAGGGATGAGGACTGTCCATGTGAGTGGGGAAGAAATATTGATTTTCAAAGAAAATAACATTCCGAGAAACCCTGATACGACGACCAATGGGATCATAACAAACAAAACCTTTTTGATTAGTGGCATAACCCAAAAAAGCACACCTGCGAGATTGTGCTGTTAGTTTCGTTCTTTCTGTGGGAGGTAAATGAACAAAGCAAACACAGCCAAAGGTATGTAAGTGATCAAACACAGGATGATGACCAAACAATTTAAAATGAGGCGTTAAATGAGCAATGGTATGTGATGGAAGGCGGTTTATGAGATAGACAGCTGTGGTGAGAGCTTCAGTCCAAAAACGAGGGGGAACGGATGCTTCAATCAGAAGAGTTCTAGTGACAGGAAGAAGATGTCTGTTTTTCCGTTCCGCGACTCCATTTTGTTGTGGAGTATATGGACAGGTACGTTGGGAAATGATTCCATTATTGTTTAAAAATGATTGAAAATCCTTGGAAACATACTCCCCCCCTGAGTCTGAGCGCAAAGTTTTAATGCATTTAGAAAATTGGTTTTTAACATATTGAATAAAAAATTTAAATGCATTAAGAACATCAGACTTTGAATGTAATAAATAAATCCAAGTAAATTTGCTGTAGTCATCAATGAATGTTACAAAGTACTTGAAATGACTATGTGAAATGGTCGGAGCAATGCCCCAAACATCACTGTGAATTAAGTCAAAACATGTAGTGCTCCGTGTGTTAGAAGTTGGAAAGGGTAAAGTTTGACTCTTCCCTAATTTACAAGCATCACAGTCAAAAGAAGCAGAATCAACAGGTTTATTTATTAATCCAGATTGAAATAAAGTAGACATTGTAGAAGCAGTCGGATGACCTAGTCTATTATGCCACAACCGAGAATTATTCTTAATGAAAAAACAAAATAACTGATGTAAAGTTTTATCATGAATAAATGAAGACACTGGTAAGGAAAAAAGTCTTCCACGCTTAGGCCCCCTCGCGATCACTTCCCCCGACTCCCGGTCCTGCACAACACAACCAGAAGGAGAAAACAAAACATTGCAGTTATTTTCAACAAGTTGACCCACAGAAACCAAATTGGTAGCAAGATGAGGAGAAACTAAAACATTGGTTAATGGTAAGGGGCTAGGGATATCACCAACAGAGGTGATAGGAAGATGATCTCCATTGGCAGCTTGGACAGTAAGATAACCAGTGTAAGGAACAACATTGTGTAATTTTAGGGCTGAAGTGGTCATATGGTTACTTGCACCAGAATCTAAGTACCAGGTATTGGAAAGAGAGGAGGCAGTACCTGCGATGTGCATGGAAGCTAAGGCATTGATGATCATTTGGTTTACCATCTCAGGGGTGAGAGGAGTTGTTGACGTAGATTGGGAGGAACCAGGTTGGGATGAAGAATCAGACTGCAGAGAACCACTGAAGTCAAGTGAAGCATATGGTGGAGTAGTCACAGTGTAAGCACTAGGAGCTGACTGCACGCTGTAAGTACCAGGGGCTGGCTGCACATAGTTGCGGGAAAGAGAAGTGCGATTCTTCTTCCTGCACTCTTTAAGAACATGACCAGTGGCCTTACAATATCGGCAGATTTTTGCCTTACATTGATTTGCATAGTGACCATATTTCTTGCAGGTATGGCACTGAACTTTACTGGTGTCCCTAGAAGGTGGTCTAGTTGTAGCAACATAGGCAAGGGGAGTCTCAACAGATCTCTGTTGTTCCAGTGTAGTTTGAGTGACCCGACGTTGTTCTTCCCGTAGAAGTTCCTGAAGACAATCATCCAAGCTAGGAAGAGAAGCCCTGCTCATTAAGTTAGATCGAACTGTCTCAAACTCGAGACGAAGTTTCATAAGAAACTGATCCCGATGACTACATTGCTGTAATGGAAGTAATTCCTGGAGAAGAGCTGCAGATACCGAGGCAAACTTAATCGCATCATATTCGGACCACAGTCTGCGGAAGCCATTATAATACTCCTGAATAGACTGGGTGCCTTGAGTGAATTGCGAGATTTCAAGTTCTAATTGAAACTGGCGAGCAGCATTGCCCTGTTGGTAAATTTTCTGAAGATACTCCCACATTGCACGGGCAGTGTGGCAGGGTTTGAGGTTGAGAATAAAATGTGACTCAACAGAGCCCAGCAACCAGGTCTTGATTTTAGCATCCTTTGTTTTCCAAGCTAAAATTTTCTTATCATCTTCTGCAGGTTGAGGTTCAGATCCATCAATGTGTCCCCAGAGTTCTTTTCCTTCCAAATAAATTTGAAATTGGAAGGCCCAAGAAGTATAATTTGTACCATCAAAGGGAATCAGGGCAATCTCATGTTTGTCCATGACTAAAGAGAAGGAAGAAACCCGCACAAAGCAGTCCGGAAAGGATATTGGCAAAACAATATCTTTTGGATGGCCGAGATGAAAAGAAATGGACAAAACAGAATTTCTACAATAAAGGGTAGATGGCCTACCTCAGATGATCCATAAATGGTGAGAAAATCTTCAAAAAAAATGTAGAAATCCAGACGACCAAGATGGTAGGATTCCGCTAATGAGTTGGTGAGAATCACAGGTGGGCCACGTCGGATCTGAGATGATCAGGATGATCTGGCTGAAGAGAATGATCACAGATGATCATATACTGGCTTCCAATGTTTGGAAGATGATGTAGGAGAAGATCACAGATGATCGAGCTCTGATACCATGATATTTAGAGAGAGATGAAATACAGAACATAAGAGAGATGAATGTCGTGCCTCCTTTGAGGATCGACTGTTCTTATATAAGGGTTTAATTCCCTAATTACAATCAATTACAAATCTTAGATCCTAAACTGAAGCCACAAATTAAGTCCCTAATTACAATCAATTACAAATCTTAGATCCTAAACTGAAGCCACAAATTAAGTAACAACCTTTGACTAATTACAACGTAACAAAAAGGTACAATAAATGAGCCTAATGGACTTGGGCTTGCTTGACATGAAATGAGCCTAATGGACTTGGGCTTGCTTGACATCATTGAATTACCTTAATGTATGTGGTTGAAAGGATTTCTGCTTATTTATTTGACACTTTAGCTGATAAATTTTTATTAATGATAATTTTGTTCTCTTGCTTATTTTCTGTGCACAATTTATTAATTATTGAAGAGCAAGATAAATTTCATTTGGACCATTGAATAGAAATTTTCGTATATTCCTATTATTTTCCTCGATTTATGACTTAATTAAATGACATTACTAATGTTGTGGTACATGGAAGGAATTATGTCGTCTAATTGATGTTTGACCGTCATGATCCGCATTATTGATTTCATTTAATTACAGTATATTAGAATTAGCATAAACAAGATTGACTGGGCTAATTTTTCAAATGAGTGGCCACTCGCCGGGATTTTAAAATTTAGTCGAATCCAAGTTTAGTCATAAAAAATATATATATTTTTTCAAAATTTTTTTTCTTTTCAAAATTTATATATATTATAATAAAAGGTGGATTGTTTTTATATGATCGTCATGACCAAGCGGGAGATCACATATGTGTGGTCATTCGGACCAAGTAGGAGATTGTTGGATATATGTGGTCCTCATAACCACATGTCTAATATTTTGGGGCCCACAGCTTGAGCCCACTAATTTAAGATGCCTTCCCCTTTTAGTTTTGGTTTTACTATATATAACTTAGATTCAATTTTAGTAAGCCCAATCAATTAAGATATCTTGGTTGTCTAATCTTTGAGGAAATTAAGGAAACTTACCTTTAATGGATTTCTTTGATGAGAAGAAATTCATCTAGGGTTTATCTATAAAAGTGGTTTTCCGGTCCTCTCTCTTAACTCACGAGATCTAAAAAGTACCCATCAATTCTCACGCATCTTGGAGTGGGTGATAAGGGAGATAGGAGAAAACTCTATTTAAGAATCAAGATTTACTCATCATCAAGATCATGGCGCAAGGTATGCATTTACTTGATTGAGATCATATATTGTTTAATACCTAAATGTAGATCCTTATGTTTGATGTTTTATTGCAAACCCTATTAGATCCAACAATAACTGGAGAAAGAGAAATAGAGGGCTTCATTCATTATGTACTTTCTATGTTAAAATGATCCAAAAAGAGAAAGACATGCAATCAGGTCTGAATATAAAAACCAGGAACAGCAGTTCCATGCATGCCACGATAACTACGTATAATAAATCCTCTTCACATATGCTATTTAATCCCTACAGAGAAGACAGAAAGAAACACAGCGAATCAATCTTTACATGACCGGAGCACTATCTATACGGATCATTAATTAACAGCAACCAAAAGGCAATGAAGAATTCAATATTGAGACTAAAAATGGTCACTGGATTTAAAATAAGGCTGCCCTTTTTTCTTTTTCCTTTTTTGTGCTAGGAAAGATAAAGCTGGTCATTAATCACATAAAATACCAAGCACATAAAAGATGGGAAAACCCCACATCGTATTATATATAGTTTTAAGTTAACCAAGATGAAGAAAGTGGTACTTTTAAATCTTCATCGCCCCCGTTCCCTCACCACTTCAAATCCCAAAATCCCTTTTGGCTAAAATACCCTAATTCAACACCTTCAAATAATAACCTTTCGTGGTATTTTTCCCAAACAGTAAGATAAAACAGCAATCCAATTACTCTGTCTATGTGACACTGCAATTACTAAACAAAAACAAACAAGAAGAGGAAAACAGTTAATTGTCCGCACCGTTGCACCTAGTGTGGGTGCTCCCAAGAGTGAGCTCTAGTTCATCCGACCCACATTCCTCATGGATCCTCTCTCCCTCCCATGGTTTCACCAAACCAATTGTGTTGCTGCCAAATGCAAACTCATTCGAAGCCACATCAGACATGTGTACATCAGCAGGGATGGGTGCTCCTGTCACGGCCGGCGAGCATGTTCCACTTTGCCCCGGTGTCCACATGCGGGATCCACTGCTTGCCAATAGCTCTTCTTTGTATCCAAAGGGGTTGCTGGAGACAAGGCTAAATGTAGGAGATGATGGCCCACCGGTTGGGATTCGGATCCCAGCAAACCATCCAGAGTCTAGTAGGACCTGACGACCAGGGCTAGGAGGGGTGGAAGATGGCAGGAAGGAGTAGTGATTACCCCATGGGGAGGGTGCCGCAGAAGAGTCATCCCAATCAGTTTTAATTCGAGGGGTTCGAGCAGTAGGGGAGCTCAACGGAGGTGTAACGGGGGCACTAATAGAGCCCGCATGAATGTAGAGGTGGTTGGGGAGCTTAGAGGAGGATGCTGATGAGGATGATGATGACAGGTTCTTGAGCCATGGAATAAGGGAATTGGGATCGGCATTTGTGTTTCCATTGGCAGCATAAGATGAGGAAGCAGGGCTCGCGAACGAGGATGAGACTGGGCTTGGGTTATATGAGGCACAGGGGCTTGGGTGAAACGATGAGCAAGGGCTTGGAGATGCTGAGCCGCCCACAACATCCATGCGCTCCAATGGTTTGCATCCCTGTAAAGACACCAAAAAAACAAAAAAAAAATCAACAAACATCATCACTTTGTATGATTAGGGAAATGGAACTTCAGCTATTACAATTGCTTGTTCACAAGTACTAACCCAGTTACCACTGTATGTGTGGAAAAGATACGTATGAAGCTATAAGGTATGCTCAGATGAAATGAGTCTCAGAATACCTGAAACACCCAAAAGACTCAGCCAAATATAGGGGTAAGGGTCTAGGGTTGGACTCACTTAATTCAGGATCAAATCCAGGTCTATTGGGTACCAAATATTTATTGCAGTACTTTTTGGTACACAAGATCTTTAACACATTAAATGAATAATTTACATAAAAGGATACCTGCACCATGACTCCAGGTTTACATCTTAACTATACAAAATATTCAATGCAAGTTTAAAGGAAATCTAAATAATTTACATCATCGTCAAAGCCAAGCACATATTCTCATTAGCATCACAATCTATCATGTCTTTGTCTTTCTCACTATGTCAATTAAGGTCTTTAATGGTCTCCCTCTTTTCCCAGTTGCTTAAAATTATAGACCGTCAAAGCTTCTTAGGGGAGGTTGCTTCAAGACTTTCAAGAATGTTTGTCGTGTGTTATAATTTTGTCAAGTACACGTCCTAAAGCTCGGAAAGAGGAAGAGGGTTAGCATCAACTACACAATTGACTAAAAACAGTGCCCAGCTTGAATATAAAATGTACCACAATCTTATGTTGCAATCAAGTATAGGTACGGCTAAGGGTTTACAAGCTAGAATCTGAGTATGGATGCAACATTTACATATACCTATTCAGGACAGAGACATTATCCGAGTACACCATGAACCCAACCTGTTTTCATCACAAGGGCATGATGACCACAAACCATGATGAGTTACAGAAATGGGTCTACGAATAGTGGATATCCAAAGGACCCAACCCAATATGCATCCAGATTTGGGCTCATTTTCTTATTCGGATCAGGATCAAGGCCCAATGCACGAAACTGAATAAAATCAAGCTACGGTCATAGTATTTGGGTTCTGGTTCCTACGACAAATCCAACCCAAGCATAAATATTTAAATTCAATGCTAAAGCACAGGCTTTCATGCAACATATCATATGTCCAATGCCAAAATTAATAAAAACAAGCGTTCCGTACAATTTAAGGCACCTCCATGAAAATCAGAATTTGGGCTGTGACTCTGAAGACCTCCAAAAGTGCCACACAATTTCAACACTCACACAGGAATGGATTTGGGTCACAAATTATTTTAAACAAATGAATTTATAAACAAGTTTGCATTGGTACGCATAGTTCACTTGATTCTATGGGAGTCGGATCATCGGCCCATCCATAATGTGCAGCTTAGTGGGACTGACCGAACTCGTGGCCTCATGCAGCCGAGCCAATTCAGAGTTCGGCCAAGGCTGACTCAGTCCAGCCTCTTGTGGCAATGCACACATCACTGTCCAAAAACATATGGCCTAGGATTCCTCTCACTGGTCCACGGAAAAAGCAATCATGCGGTCCAGATCTTAACTTTTTTTTTTTTTATTAAAGGGAACAGCTTTCACTGCTTTTGAGCGAAAATTTCTCTTAGAATCAGAGTCCGAGAATCTCGCAAATCAATCATTTTATCGGTCATCTAAACCTCAGTGGCCCTCTAATAAAGTTGAAAAGTGATGAATGTCCCCGGCACAAGCCCAATACCGAAAACACCCTCACTCATGGAGTGTATTCCCAGGGGCATTTTCGCCAACTCACCGTGACAGCACTTGAAAAAACTGTGAAAGTTCATGGGAACAACGCACGCTACCAGGTGCAGCTACCATCTAGGATTTGGCATTTTTGCCCCTACGTAATGGACAAATTCCAGTTTCGGATAATGTTCAAAAAACGCCCATTTTCTTAACTAGGGGAAGGGTACTTTCGTCCATCTTGATTCGGCAAGTGGCCGAAACCCCTGCAGTCTTGTCTAAAAAAGCAGGGATAGATCTAAAGTGCGCCGATGAAGCACGCGCGACGCGGCTCAGCCCGGCGACTGGCGCCTCGGCTCGTTGGCGCCACTTCGGCCAATCCCGTGCACCGGCTCCAGCGCTCCGACCTCTCGATTTGGCGCGTCGCCCACGTCAGCACGCCGGTCGAAACCGATCCGACCCAATCAGCGCACGATACACCGTCCGATTCCCAGATCCCCGAGGCGAGATTCAATCCGGTATCCGCCTGACGCGCACGTTAGCAACGCCGCCGATCCAACGGCTGTTGCTAAAATGCGCAGGATCAGACCGGGCCCCAAACGTCTCATTGCCGCGGGTCCAGTCAACGGCCGGGCACGTTCAGCATCGCCGTCCGGTCCGAGGACGGCTGCTAAGATGCGCCTGGAGGCCCCCCTGGATCCGAATCCATCCCCGACCAGACGGATCAAACGGAATCAATATCGGATCCGCCATCCGTGGCGCACGGTAGCGCTGCTGGATGGAGAAGCTCTATCGTGCGCTCGATTAGAGCGAGAGAGTAGAAACGCAGAGACAAAGAAGGCAGTAAAAAAAAAAAAAAAAGCAAGCAGCTTTTGAGATGAGATGAGATGAGATTGGATTTTTTTTTACCTTTCTGTAAGTGGTTCCGTCTTCTTCGACGGTCCAGCCAGCCTCCTTGCAGAGCGCCTTGAGGACCTCGTTGTTGTCGCAATGCTTCGGCAGCTTGTAGTTTCCATACATCCTCAGCCCCGCGAATATCTTCGCGGCGATCGCTCGCCTCCTCCTCTCCCTTCTCTTGTTGTTCTCCCTCTCCTTCCATGTCGGAAGCCGAGTTCCCGACGTCATGCCTATTTAATTCTCTAATCAATCCTCCCAACCACAAAATTCAATCTAAATGTAAATCTCTCTTTCACTATCTCAAACCTCCATCTCCTCTTCTCAACTTTCTAAAAAAATCACCAGATAACACTCCGCAAATCCAAATTAACTCAGATCTGATACCGTTGGAATACGACTTGGGATCGGAAACCGCTTTGGATGACATTCAACCGCACGGAAAAACAGGAGAGTCGCCGGAAAATCAGGAGAATTGCACGGCGGAAATAGATTAGGGGTAAGAGAAGAGGAGAGTTAAGTAGTGGGTTGTGTCTTAAAATGGTCATCTTAGAGGCTAAATCTACAGGTTTGCCACTGACATTTCTCATGTAATCTCATCTTTGGGTGACACGGCGGACCAAATGCGAAAATTTTGATTTTTGATCCCACCTGTTCGGGTTTGGCCGTTTGGGTCTCGTAACTGAAACTTGGTCGGTCGGTCCAATACTTTTGGCAGCATTGTCTGTTGTAAGTGGAATTGTGGAAACTCAGCTCGCAAAAGTGCTATGGTTTACTTTTTAAAATCCTTTAAATTCTAGTTTTAAAAATAATTTATTGTACTTGAGCATTTAAAATCCCCAGTAAAAGATTTATTGTTTGTCTCTAATATGAATTTTAAGAATTCTTGCAAACAAAGAGACCAAGTTATTAGATAGAGTTTGGAATTATAAAACGGAGAAAATGAGTGTGGGGAGGTTTGCTTGATCAAAAGAGGGCGCCACTTTGATAGGAATAAACTTCTTAAAAAATTTAAAAATCTTTAGGCCTGTTACTTTATCAGAATTTTTTATGGAAATTTGGTATGTTGGGGGTTTTTTTAATAGTATATGACATCTTGTCTTCTTAGATTTAAAATATAGTATTTTTCTCATTAGAATTTCAAATTCCAATAATCTAAAAGGTCTCAAGTTATCTTTTGAAATTTCTAAAATTTTATTTTCCTTGCAATTTGATAAAATTTTAAATGCTACATTAAAAAGAAGGATTTAAAATTCCACCAAAGGGGACAACAATTAGATAATTTAAAATTCTTCCAAACATAAATTCTTGAAATTATATTAAAGAAATGAGCCCTAAAATCAATCAAGTGCCAATCCGTTGATAGCTTACCGGGAAGGCACTCTCCTCCATAAAAATAAATGGGATTGATATCTGGCTGTAGCAAAGACACACACACGAATCAAGTAGAGATTAAGGGCCTGCTTCTTTAGTAGAATTTAAAAAATAAATGTTTCTGAAATTTTCAAATTCCTAGACAATGTGGAATTCCTAGATGCTCCCTTATACTTGAATATCCAGAAATTCTTTCAAAAGCAAAAGGAGGTGGAATTCTGAAATTCCTAAGACCATTTAAATCCTTTTAAGTTGCTAAAATTTAAAAATTCTTACAAAAAAAAAAAACCATGGCATTTCAAAATATCAGCGGAGAACCTACCATATCATGTTTCAAAATCTCCAATAGTACAAATTCTTGTCATAAATTCCTCAAAAAAAAGGCCCTAATATCAATTATGGAAATGAGTAAATGGTTTGGTTGATCAACTAGAGGACCTCATAAACCAAACCCAAAAAGGCACTTATAATTTCTGCTTTTTAATTTTCTTTTGAAAATAACCCAAATCAAGATGCCCCACTTGACCCAAGTCAACCTGGACCAATCCCAGTTACAAACAAGGGTTGAATTCACATAATGAAACCCTTCCCAACCGAGCAATACGAAAAGAACCAAGGGCAAAAACAATGGATGGTCTCCACGAGACCATGCTATCATAAGTTAGCTTAAAAGCGGAAAAGCAAAAGCACTGCAGTGCTTTTGGACTTTACGACCGGAATTGCAAGAGACAGAGAGAGTCTGTAAGTAAAAACGAAAAGCCAAAAGAAAGGGTAACTGGTCTTTCCTGGCCAGACTACACCTCGCTCGCTGTCGCTGGAAAGCTTAAAATGACAAAAACACCCTTCATTGTTACACTCTTTCGTAGAAAGCATCCCAACATGTTCTCGGTCAGACATAGCGGCATGGGCTTTGGAATCGGTGAGGGCATTTTCGTCTTTCGAAGTGAAACGTGAAAAAAGTCATGGTTTGCTGCAACAGCTTGTCGCCACGTTGCACGCGTCCACAGAACCTGTCCAGCGAACGTGACAGTGCTGATCCTTCGCATGTGTCGCTATCTGCACACGTGTACGGATGGAGTGCGCTTGATCTTTGCTTGCTTGCTTGCTTGCTTGATTGAGCTAGAGCCTAGAGGTAGGGGTTTCGGCTCGCAACGACGTGGATGGATAGAGATGCTTCGACCGTGTGGGTCCCGTGTCAGTCCACACGTGCATTTACATAGACCAGTCAACATTAAACGCGTTTAGGTATTTAGGTGGCTAGCTTCGTTAAGTGGCCGCTTTCCCGCGTTGATTGAGTTCGGATCCTGTCTACTGTTTTTTCTAATGCGCTCTGTTGCTGATATTTTGAATTTGTCCTCGTAATATTGTAATATTGAGTTGAAAATATCTTCCTAGGATGTTACCATGGTAAATTCAATCTAATTCATTTATTTTATTATAATTTTATTACATATATATTCTGCTATATATATATTTTTTGGTAAAAAAAATTCATTCAAACAAAGCACAAAAAAAAAACAACAATTAGAAAGAGGGAACGGAGGCCTAACCCACTTAAAAACATCATCATCTATATTGAAATTCTTGCCAAATCTAGAGCAATGATTGGTCAAAATATGAGGGCCTTATTCAAAGATCTAGAAATGAAAAAGAAATTAACCGAAGAAAAACAACTATATTGACTTTTAATGTCCAAGATAATTGGGTTGATGACCCAATTCATTTGCCCATTCATGAAATTAATCACTTCTTTGGCATCTTAGAAAAGTGCAATCCTAAGGAAACCCCTGCATGAAACTTTCTTTAACGTGTAAAGAATGGCCCTTTCCTCTGCTGTTTTAGAGAAAATTATTTTTGGCCCATAGTGAGCGCTTGCACAAACAAATGCATTGTTTAACTTTATTAATATATGCTGTTAGGATATTTGTGTGTTAGTTAATTCATGGGTTGAACAAAACTCTACGTCTATTGAATTTTAATTTTTTATTTCTTTTAAAATGGATTGTGGTATAAGTCACCGGATGCACTAAAGTAAATAAATTGAATAAAGAATGCAAATTGGAGTATTTTAAAGTGATTTTCTAAGTTAGTATGGATTGAAAAAGTCATACCTTAAAAACCGAGCATTGGATTAGGATAAGCTACTTACCGTTGGAAAGTTCTTTTCGATTAAATATCCATATGTTCCAAGATTGTGTAAATCAAAGCTAAAAAAATAAAGTTATGACCTTGAAAAGTTTACTGATATATATAGAAAAATTAAGCACGTTCTAGCATCTGTTTGACCGGGCTTGAGAGCCCAAGACAGTGGCAAGCGTGCTTGAGTGCCCATTTGACCATGTTTGAGCATACAGATGGCAATCGCGTATCGAGTTACATAGATTTATTTCCTATTTATGCCAGAACTTCTTGTTTCACTTGGATTTGGTTTCCAACCTTAAGATACGAATTATAGGATTTAAGAAGGGTGTTTCTCCTAACCCTAAAACATTAATCTCTCTATTTTGAGTTAAGAATATGCTTTAGAGATACCATTCTTTTCTAGAACAGCCATTGGAGAGATTATGCTAAAACTTTAAGGTTTAGAGAATATTATTTCTATTTCTTTGTAGAAGGTTATCTTATTGAAGATTAGTTGTTTCAAGCACGGTAAGCGGTGAATGGCGAGTAGTCATGAAGAAGAATTGTAGTCCTTAAGTTGAGTTACAATCATGGATGAAATTGCGGTATTGGTTGGTCTCAAAAGCCAATATGGTATTGCTATTGTTGCGGCTCGTAGTCATCGCAGTGTGAATGTTTTTTTAATCAAAAAAGAATTGAAAAAATATCTAAAAAATCCAAAATATTAGAAAAGGTTAGAAAACAATATTTTCTTTTTCATCAGTAACAAATATAAATCAAATTATTAGTCCCCCTAAGTTATGATATATTGTATCGCTTTTTTGTCTGAAATTGTAATTTTTTAAAGAATTATAATTATAACCTATGAATTATCTATTAGTGTGAAATTTTAGAAAATACAGCTTATTTATAATTTATATATAATGTTGGTATCTTATATAGTATATACCCCTATCATGATTTATCAATCATCACTCATTAATCATCACTCAATTATTACGCAAGTCGTGAAATTCAAGAACATAAACATTAATATAGCATAATGCATAATGGCAGTAAAATAAATCATAAAGCAATTGAAGAAAATGCATGTACACTTTAGGACACTTTGCCACTTGGCCTTGCTAATGAGTCAAGTGTTGTTTCAATCTAGTTGTCTCTTCATTTATAACTTTTTAGCAATAATTACATTTAATCTTATGTTTACTTTCAGCTTTTTCACTATGGTTCCATGCTGGATCAATATCACACACTATTTTGATTTTGTTTCTTCAAAACAAAAAAACACATAGCACAATTTATAAAACATTTGAACTACGTGCCAAAATATAATAGAAACTAGGAAATACATTTATGTATAGCATTTGGAATCTCAAAAGAGCACATTTTACATGATACATTAATTATTTTATTTTCATAATACCATGTGTAACACCCCGATCCCCTTTGAGCCGGATTAGTGGCTCATTAGTGTGTTTTTCTGTTGTTTTATTCTTTTGGACTTGGTTTTGGGTCTCGGATAGGTAGTTGAGTAACCTTTGACCTGGAATAGGTAGTTCTAAGCCCTTTTTCGTAATTTTGCTTTTGCTTTGCTTGCATCATCTTTGCATCATCTTGGTGTCAGCACGTGTATTTTGTTAAGCTCGTTATATTCCATAACTGTGTCAGACCCATTTGGAGTCAATTGGAGATGTTGGACCTTCGTGTGACTTGAACTGTAAATAGTTGAAACTCTTCGGACTTTGACTTAAACTTCCAAAACTATATATATATATGAGTCAGCTCCAGATGTCTTTCCCCTGCCTACTTCGTTTGATACGTGCATGCTAGGAGAGCTCCACGTTGTTTCTCCTCTTTCTCTCCTCTTCTCGTTCTTGGTTGGTGTGGGGATCTTGCACTCATTTTTTATTGGGTTTTTTCCCTCCTCTCATCTCTGTCTTTGCTTTGGTAAGTGGGGTTTGAATTCCTTTCTCCAATTGGATTCCTTCTCCAAGCTCTGTGTGTTTTCCTACATCTCATGTATGGTTTATTTCTTTGATTTGCTTTGATTTTAGTTGATTTGGAGCTTGATTCAGTGGATTGACAGAGTCTTGAGGCAAGTATAAGTACAGGAATTGATAACACATATGGGTGTTTTGTTTGATTGCTTTGATTCATTCTTATTCTTTGTGTAGAGTGTTTTACAGCCAATTTCTAAGATGTAGAGAGTAATTGAGCTTGTTTTGGAACGTTTCTGTACCAATTTTCCAGCTTCTGTATTCAACCCGATTTTGTTTCTATATTGTACGGCTAAGCCGTAAACTTCTACGGTTTGATTTCCAGAGACTTGCAATTTCACTTTTGTTCTACGGTTAGGCTACGGCTAAGCCGTAGATGGTCCTACGGCTGAGCCGTAAGCTAGCCGTGACCCAACCGTAACCCAGCCGTGAATTAAATCTCTGATCAGTTGAAACTTTCCTGATACAGTACTCCTACGGTGTGGCTACGGCTAAGCCGTGGAATGCTACGGCTAGGTCATATACTGACCGTAGCTCAGCCGAAAAAGGTATCAGATTAGAGGTGGAAGATGACCAGTTTAGCTGTGTTTTAATGGAACCACGGTTAAGCCGTAGTGCATATTACGACGAGCGCATAAGATGTCTTCGGCTCAACCATAGGTCTCTCATGGCTAAACCGTTAGGCATGGCAAATCCGACATAAAACTTAGGATAATGGTGAGGCTTGTAGGGCTCAAATACAGGTTAACCACCCACGTAAACCGGCCCAATGGATTCTTTGGATCGCATGAAGAGTCTGTTAGGCTGTGACTCATTCATGTGAGCGTTGATTCACTGTTAAGCACCTCCCCATGGGTGTTGGTTTAAGGGACTTCGGTGCACATGAGGATTACATTGCAACACTAGGATGGCAACGGTGCATTGAATAACTTAAAACTACATCAACATGCACGGTTAGTGACAGTGAGCAACTAGATTAGTATTGGCTTGTAATGACCCTTGACTCCGTATTAATCTGAGATGCATTGCATATTGTTTACAGTTTTGCCCTCTGTTCTGCTAATCTATGTCTATGCATTCCGTAGTCATTTTGCTTTCGTCCGGTATCTTTGTTTTATTCTTCGATTTGCACTATGCTTTGATCTATGCTGTGCTTTGACTTAATCTATGTTCTGATCTGTCTTTTGGCTATGCTTTGTATATTTATGGCTTTGTATATGTTGCGTATTCCCTGGTGGCTCTGCCCAGAGATTAAAACGTGAGGATAAGATCCGGTCTTTGTCATCGGTGAGTCCAGAGCGGATAATCTCCCTTCTTTTGGATTTGATTTGATTAGTCTTAGTCTGGCTCTACTCAGCCTCAGCCCTAGGATGCCCGACGGGGTTACCTCTGGCTTAGATCTCTGTATCTCTGTATCACTGCAGTGTCGCTTTGTCTTGGGACCCCGGAACCCAGGAAACCGAGACCCACTTGTACCCTGGCTCGGTCAGTGGTGTTCTCCTCTGCTCTGCTCTGCTCTGCTCTCTACTAGAGCGAATATGGTTAACGTAGTAGCCACTTAGTTCAGTATTTCTATGTTTTGATTCACTTATCATGCTTTACTTCTATGCACGATTTGCTTAGCATACTAAGATAAAACTCTGTATTTAATCTTCTGTCATCATTCTATTTGATACTATGAGTGTTTCATCCCTGTTACTTGTATTTGCTGGATCGTTGTATTCATTTGTGTTGTCTGTGGTGTTGCAGGCACAGATCCCTTGCCCGACTCCCCGGCGGTCGAGGAGGCTGCAGGGCCGAGTGTAGAGGCACCCTCCGGTTTGGCAGAGTAGGCCTGATCATCTCTGCCGAGTGCGCACATGCATATATTCCATGGCCTTCTGTTTTGAGTTTTGGTTTTTGGAGCTTTTGTATTTGGGCATTTTGGACTTTGGACTTTGTACTCTGTATATTTGTACATCTTGATTTTGTCGTGTACTCAGACTTGTATTTGGTTTTCCAGTATTGTATTTATCCTTGTCTTTTTCGTTCCGCATTTGTTCTTGGCTTCCGCTATTTGTTTTGTTGCCTGCTATGATACTTACAGCTTTCGCGTACGCTTAGTTCGCACGTGTTAGATCCCTTGTGTGTGTGCATCTGGACTTGGTTTGGATGTACGTGCACGGGAGTACGTGTGTCACCGGTTTAGCTTTTTCGCTAACTCCCGATTTCTGGGCTCGGGTCGTGACACCATGTTTTAACAATCCAAAAATAAATTCAGAAATATAAAAAATATTGACATGCCACATAATCATATAAATGATAAAGAAGGAGAAAGAGGAGAAAAAACTAGGATTTTAGCACTTTTATGTAAACACGGCCAATATTTTGAAAATATCGGTTGATTTGCCAGTTTCGGTCGATATTTTGAAATATTAACCAATCTATATTTTGAAATATCAGCCAATATATCCCTATGAATTAGGGATATTTTGACAGGGTGTAGTCGATACCGTTCCACAGCTTTTTATCGGAATGGTATCCGCCGATACTATTACATATCAACCAATACTTACTGTATCGGCTATTTTTTTCATCCATGGTTGCAGTTATGAAAAGGGTTTGTAAGTTTATCTTGTAATTGCTTATTATTAGTGCTTAATTTTTGTTAGTCCAAGGAAAACTTATAGTTTTTTCTAAGTAGGATTTTCTACGTAAAAATCTATGTGTTCTCTTTTAGTGGTGTGTGGTTAATTTATTCGCTAATGTTTTTTTTATTTTTGCTTCATATATTCTGAACTACAATCTAGAAACCCGAAACTGGGACGATCTTTCATATTCTGCTATTAAAAATTTGGAAGACAGGTGGTGTTGTGAGTTTTGCATGGGATTGAATTCCTAAAATTCATAGTCGAATATATTCAAATAAAGGATTATTGAAGTGTATGTTTCTTTGCATATGCAAGTTTGTGTGTATGTCTCCTCATATGTCTGAATTTTCACCACCTTGTATGTGTAAATTGTGTTTCATTCTCCTCACATCTGCAAGTTTTCATTACTTGACATGTGGAAGTTGTATTTGTATTTCCTCACATGTGTGAGTTCTCATTATCTCATATGTATAAGTTATATTTGTATCTCCTCACAGGTGCGAGTTCTCATCATCACACATGTGAGTTGTGCATGTGTCTTCTCGCAAACATGATTTCCTATCACCTCACATGTGTAAATCTCAATGTTTAACCCCTTAGTTGGTTACCAAAAAACTAATAAAGGATTATTAAAGAGGTAAGTAAAGTTGTCAATGGATCAAGCCCACTGGGCATTATCCAAGCTCTACCCTTAACGAATACAGAAAGGGCTAAGGTGAGCCAAAGCCCTTAGACGGACTATACTAGCCCTTAGCCCTTGCGGGCTAAAGCAAGGGTCCCGAAGAAAAAAAGAAACAATAATTTTTAATGTTTCTACTCTGCCACTAGCCACTAAATACAAATTTGATATTATCCTTTATCCTTAAGCTTTGATTTCTATGGAATGAGCAACACAATGGGAGATTTAAATGTCACTTTACTACCATCTAATTTGGTAGGGTGATAGCTGCATAATCATTTAATATTTAAGAGAACCTATTTGATCATATTAGTGAATTTTATCATTTAACTCACCAATTTTAGAAACTCAATAGAATGTGTTGCATTAAATCCTCATTAATTAAACTAGTGCTCTAGGGCCTATGCTCAATGCTGGCCTTATTGAAAATATTATTATATTTATAAATATAAATATTTATAAATATTTAAAGGAATTGCAAATTAATATCAACATAAAATTCATTAAACAATTATAATTTAAACAGATGGGCAAAACACAAAAAAGAGCGTATAAAAAATAATATTATTTTTTGTTAAAAATGAGATAAAATTATCCATATCAATATCTATTAAAAAGGAAAAAAGAGTTGCAATGAATTTACAAAGTAGGCTTATTGAGTGTAAACCCCATATATCTTGATTCGGTCCATTGGAAACTCAGGTTTGGAGTAACCCATCAATAATGCTATTGAAGATGCATATTGATTGATTCAATAAAGTAAGTCTATTTAATTGCAAAAAAAAAAAAAAAACAAAAGAAAAAAAATACTTTCTTGGTTTTCTTAAAACCATCTACAAGCAAGTTAAATAAATTTTAGAAGTTACTCTTCTTTTAGAAGTTATGATTAAGTGGGCCATACACTAAAGCCTTTCCTTTTAAATGACATGAAGCTCTTGGGTTCTAGCCCCATTGCAAATTAGATGAGTCCAAAATATATAAATGTATTATTTAACCTTCTAAAATTATCCATATCAAGATCTATTAAACAAGAAAAAAATTTGCAATGAATTTACAACATAGGCTTATTGAGTGTAAACCCCATATATCTTGGTTGGATCCATCGAAAACTCGGGTTTTGAGTAACCCATTGACAACACTACTCAAGATGCATACTACTTTATCCAATCAATAAGTCTATTCAATTGTACCAAAAAAAACAAGAAGAAGAAGAAGAAGAAGAAGAAGAAGAAGAAGAAGAAGAAGAAGAAGAACTTTCAAGGTTTTCTTAAAACCATCTTTATGCAAGTAAAATAGATTTTAAAAGTGATGATTAAGTGGGCCGTACAGTAAAGGTCCCTCATTTTAGCCCTCCTTTAATGACCTGAAGCTCATTGGTTTTAGCCCCATTGCAACTTGGAATCTGAATTCATGTGGAGAAATCATTTACTCTATCAATTTGACAAAAAGTGTTGCGCATTGTTAAAAATATTTACCGTGGGTATTACCAGTGATTACAAACTGTATCTATAAATTTCTTTCATCAAGCTAATATCTACCTATTATTCTATGAAAAATGATTAATATTAATATGAATATACATTATATAGATTAAATAAATTGAAAAATGCATATCTATGAAATGACAATATTAATATGATATATTATTAGCTTAATCTAATATATTTATATTAATATTTTTATTTTAGTAATATTACATAAGTAGCTTAATATTTATAAATTGTGATCCAAATTGAAAAAAAAAATAAAGATCAAATTGCATGTATCCCAAACCTTGCACGACGACCTATGCCAAGTAGGAGTGCAAAAGCTCTCCCAGAAGGATGGAAATTATTTACCCCCAATCACATTTATCATTAGTCCTCTTGTCTAAAAATTCTACCCAGGTTCTATGGCTTGAATAGTCATTTTCCACTCCACTCTGACAATTAGAAAAGAAATTTCAGATTTATTTAGTTATTGGTTGATCTGGAATGATGAGATGTATCACAAAGTGATATTCACCGTGGCCCACTTTCCTATTCCCCTTAATATAATTGTACTTACTCACTAATGGATTGGTTTTGAATGTTTTGGGCCCACTATGTGGGGTCCACAAAAATTACTTGATGGCATGCAGGTAGGAAGATCAAATTTTAAAAAACCTTTAAAAAAGGAGATGACCTGCCACTCATTAAGGTGTCTTCAACTCATTCCAAAATAACAGAAATTTATTTTATTTTCTCTCCAAAAAATGTAAAATTAACATGCGTTTTTATATTCTCCAAAAAATCAAGAGCTTTCTTTTTTTCGGAGATTTTATTTCTTTTTCTTTCATAGCACAAAATAATAAAATTTTGATTATCTTGATTTATCTATAAATAAGAATATATATATTAAAATAGGAAGCTTAAATTCCTAAACCTATACAGTGAGGGCTTGAATGTTGGGTTTAGGCTAAGCTCCTGTTTGGCAGGTTTAAAATTAGTCTCGACTCCTCTATTTCTCTAAAATTGACAGATGTTGAAAAAAAATAGAGCGTTTGGTAGCTCTCTCTAGCCTCCGCATATTTTAGAGAAGTAGAGCCTTCTCCTCTTAAATCTACATCCCATTTTACAATGCCCTTGAAAATTAGAGGAAGAAAAAAAGAGATGCTACTACACTGTATTATGGAGATCACGCCTAATTCGGTTTTTTTAATTTTTCTTGAAATCTGATAGAATAAATTCAGATCCAAACCTTTGAAAATGTTTACATAATCAAACACGGCCAAGCATCCAAATCTTAGTTGTTGGATCATCATGAATCTCAAAGATAGGTGCAAGAAAACGTAACCCATCTGATATTACTTTTTGAATTCTGTGGAGCCCAAACACAAGATCCAAATCATTGGAAATGTTGGGAAGGCTAAAACCAAATATGGAGTCAATTTTCAAGGATTGATTCATGTGGATCTCGAGAAATTTGTAAAAACTTTCAACCATTGATGAAATATGCTCAATTTTAGACTAGTCCATAGGCAGTCCTTATTTTTATTTTTTTTTTAATATTTCTGAGATAATAAATCACAATCCAAACCATTGAAAATGTGTAAAAGGTCAATGACCATTATGAGACCAAATTTCAATTGTTGGATCATCACCAATCTTGAGATATTTTCTAAAAAATGTGAATTATTAAATATGTTTTAAAAAAATTGTGGGCCCCAAACACAAGATCCAAACCGTTAGATCTGTTTGGGATGTCGAATATAGTTATAAAATAAAATTTCGAGGCTTGATACCTATTAGATCTTAAGATGTTTATGAAAAACATTCAACCATTGATTAAAAATAGTCTATTTAAAATAGATGTTTCTATTACCAAACACATATTTTAATTTTAGCCTCTCTTTTTTATAGCTTTTTTTTAATGGCCCTATTTTGGATGGCCTATAAAAATAAGACTAGAGCTACCAAACAAGCCCTAAGCCCAGAGCTACCAAACAAGCCCTAAGCCCAGTTATATATGAGCATCCATAAAATACCAAATCAATCTTAAGGTTCAAGTTCTCAAAATGAAAAATCTTTCTCAAAATGAAAAATCTTATAAAATGTTTAACTTTGATTCTTAGTTACAAACTTTAAAACCAAATTACATATTATTCAAAAATTATTTCACTTTCAATAAAACTGTTTAGGAAAATGGGCATTTGTTTATGAGCTATGATGAGAATTAGGGAGTAAATTGGGTAGACCTTCTCCAAAATGGGAACTTTTAATTATCAATCATAATATTCATCAAACAACTCTTCATTATCATGTCATAATCATAACCATATAAAAACAACTAAATGCCCCATCATGGAATTTCAAATCATCAAATAAGGTGTATACAAGTAAGGCTAAGGTAAGAATTTTTATGAAAATAAAGGCTAAATCCCCAAATAAGAGGGTTGTGATTTGGTTTACCACAAAACTAACTACCAAATGAAATTTGCAATAAAGAAAAAAAAATACCCCATCATTATCATTTCATAACCATAAAGAAAAAAACAACTATATGCATCATCATAAAATTTCAAGTCATCAAATAAGGTGCATACACATAGGGGTTTATACAAATATAAGGTTAAGTTATTAGGACCCTTCTTAAGTTATGTTCGGCCCATTTGCTCTTAAAGAAAAGATGATGTGAGATTTCAGGGGAAAAGATTGTGGAGAGATTAGGAGATTGGTAATTGAAGATAAGTATCACAAGTTTTCTCTTTGATATTTGGAGAGTCTAATTATGTGTTATTCATCGGGAAACAGCACGTGTTGCTCTCTAGTGAAAAGACTACAACATGTGTCACTTTTCTACGAAAAGTTTATCCTTATTATATTTATATAATATTGGACCAATAAATGGATCCTAAGATGGAAAAATGAAAAAGTTTGCCATATAATTTCCTCTAGAACATTTTATTTGGATATTGTAGCCCTTTGTTTTTTCAAACAATGGTTCAAAGAGTTCGACAATTGGAGTTGAATATGAATATGATGCTAAACATTAAACCAATAATTAAAGAGAAGTGATCCCATGCTATTAACGGCCCAGATAAGAATCACATAAGAATCATGCTCAAGTGAGCCCATGTATGCTTAGCTAAGTCTGCATATATAATCGGTTGAAGGAAAAATTGGATAAGAGTCATGCATGGCTTATTTGCATAAAGATCACATAAGCATTACATGAGATCACAAAATAATTATATTAAAGGATCAATACAAGAATCATAGAAGAACCCACTTAAGAATCATGCTTAAATAACCCCACATGCGCGTGCATACACTTACACATATATAAGGAGCTCCTCCCACATGCTCACGTTTGGAATAAGGCCCATTAGCTCAAGCCTGTGGGCCGACTTGAGGACCCACATTGGGGGGGGGGGGCGTGGGGCGTTGGTTTGAAGGACTCCTAAGGGTCCCCTTCTCTAAAAGAAAATCAGCTCAATCCCTTATCTCTATCATCTCTATTTGGGCTCCAAAAGTTTAATCATCAACTGTCTATTCGAATGGTGTTAGTTGACTCAATAGTTAAATCACATCAGATGAGGCCCAAATTTAGTAGACATGTGCAATTTAGGGGGGCCCTTTGTGTGGTCCATCTCGATGGACCAATGGCGGGTGTCACACATGTGGGGGGGATGGAAAAACCTCTATCTGCTTGAGCTCGTGGGAGGAGCCTCCTCATATATATATATATATACATATATGGCTTAAAATTATATGAAAAGTGTTCTCATACACCCACCTAAGAACTTTTATGAGGCTCATTTGTGGGTCCCATTTGGGGATAAGAGCAAGGGGGATAGAAAGATTTATGTGAAACTACCCTAAATATCAAGTTTGGCCCGAATCACATACTTCTATTACCTCCATTCATAGCTTACAAATTCAGTTCATTCGAATTGGTACACAGTCGATTTAACGGTTCAGTAAAATTGGATTTGACCAAAACTTGAAGCTTAGGGGGTCTCTATATATTACAAGATTTGAATTGGGTGATAGACGAGCTCCACCTAGATTTCTCACAAAAAAGTGGCGAGAACTAGTTCTTATAGGATTTTTTTTCATATATATATATATATATAATATTACTATACATTTATGCCACACCATAGGGTGAGAGATACTTTCTTTTTTGAAAAGCGTGTGCATGCACGTGCACACACATATATATAAGAAAAGTAAAAAGGGTTGGGCTGAGTCAGGCCTAATGTTGTCCAACTGTGGCTCTCAAATTGGTGGGCCTACCAAATATTTTTCTAAGCCCGCCCCATCCTTTTTAAGAGAAAACAAAGACCCTCATTTTGCAGGCTTTTAAAGACCCGGGCCGTGCCCCACCCTCATAGAAGGGCCCAATTAACAGCACAAAAGGTAACGTTGAATAGCCAAAGATGGAGATGACAATAAATCTTGACTTTCCTAAATTTAATTTACTAAGTTGTTGCTTGGGTAATCATTTGTCATCTCTACTTTTTGTTTTGTTTTTTTTTTCTTTTTTCAATTTAGCCACTTTTATGAATGCATTTCTTAGACTTTGTAACAATTCAATTCCCCGAAACAGATGGACAATAAAATATTTCCGAGGAACAATTTTTTTTAACTTCTTAGAATAATTTTTTTTAACTTCTTTTCTCAAAGTCAGATTATTTTTATGGAATTTCTTATAGTTATATTTTTAATTTCAAATTTATTTTTTTATATTAACTTTAGTTTTCAATTGACATCTCAATTAACACAAATTTAAATTATCCCATTATTATCTTTGATTAATATTTTTCCAAAAAAAATATTTTGAAAATTTTCTTTTTTCTAATGAAGGGCACATGATTGAGAATTTTGTAGGAGTCCAAGTCATTTTCACAGATATTAGCAATATGTGGTTGAAGATATCGTGATATTTGTCTTAAATTATATTATTTATAACACTGTGAAAGTTTGAAAAAATAAAAAAACAAAAAAAATAAAAAAATAAAAATATTACTATTAAATCTCAATAATATCTGAATAAGAAACGAGAAGTTTGAGTTAACAAGAACGATTTTTGACAGGATTATATATATATTTATTATGTCAATACTTTTTTTTTTTTACCATTTCAAACTTATTGCATCATTTTTCAATGAAAATATCTCAAGAAAAAAACCTATGGTATCTCAATAATCTTTCAAGAGAAAAGTTTTCTTACAATGGCACCGAACACCGAAAAATCCCACCAATTTACCAAAGTTTAGCGTACATTTATGTCAATGGAAGACTCCATGATAGAGAGAAAAGTTATATTTTCAAAGCATAAATATATATACATTGAACTTGGGTCCGCCTCTAAAACTCGCATGAAAATATTTGGTTTGCTCCAAAGCCTACATGAAAATTCTGGGTTTAGACCCCAGAGCCCTCATGGAAATCCTATATTTGCCCACAAAATCCAATATGTTCATCTTATTTAAAACGAAAATCCTAGGTCTGCCCCTTTGATGTGATGGCTTTTAAATCTCCGTTGATCAATTTCCATTAAACAGGAGGTCATTTGATGGTCATGTTTAGATATTCATAGTGAAATTGGCTCCATCTAATGATTATTAAAAAAATGAGGGTTGAAGGATATGACGTGAGGAGCACAAGAAACAAGATAGTGATGTAGATATGCATTGACTTTTCTATTATTTAAATTACTAGGGTGATGAGTGTGTATTCATTTTTGGTATTTGCTTGATTCAACTTAAACTAAAGGAATAGTTATTTGCTGGTTATTTTTGGATATTCAACTGTTTCTTAATTTTTACCCACTTATATATAAAAATAAAATCCTTGGAATTCAATTACATAAAAAAAAAGAACGGAGGACATAAGGCTGTGGTAGTTTGGTTGCGCATATTTATATAAATAAATGATTCACATGTGTAATCATTATACATCATCATGTCTATTTTCCCTCGTATAATGCTGAGATTAGGTAAGAAAAAGGTGACTAAACATGACCATTTTCACACCATCATGTCTTTCACACTTGCAAAATGGTGCCCTATGGTAATTGCTTTTGATTGTTGGTCATGGAATCAAATCACATTTTTATGGGCCTCACATTTGTAATTCAAACCGTTCAATTTATTTATTGAACTAATAAATCATGAGCTTGTTAAGTGGGATTATCTTAAATTAACCACAAAAAGTGTAAGCTTCCCGTATTAAATCTTTGTAGATTTTGAACTTTTTATATGAATAGTAGAATATGAACTTTTTATATAGGTCGTTAAACAGGCTGTATTCTGAGGACTTCATTGATCAAAGAGTGGTAGGGCCCATGCCATCCCAAAAGCGTTGAAACTGAGTTTGTGGATGGGTCACATGAAACCCGATTTGCCTGCCACCCACGAGGCAGGATCACCGCAAATGTGCAGATACAAGGGTGAAAAGAAGGGAACAGAATTACGAGAATGCCCTTATCTTGCTCTGAAAGTTGAGACACAGATCCTGTGGGAATTGCTCTTTTACGAAATTAATGATCGTGCTTATTAAAGTGGAAGATCTTTTGATTATGGATATCTTGAGTTTGAACTTTGAATTCACAATCCTGTCCGTTAGATCGGTTGTCCATTTCATCGCAGAGCACCGATGCCAATAGATGGCTTGGATGAGTTAACCACAGAGACAGAAAGGAAAAGGAATGTAATCCAGACAGCATTGATAATGGAAATCTATCCAAACCATGCTTAATAATTAACATGGGCTTAGACCTCATTATTTAATTCAATCCCTCCAGTGTACTGTACAATTCCATTATGATTGTTTTTACCCAACTATAGGGGTTGGACCTGCCCTTGGGTAGGGGAAGTATACATTGGGTGAGAAAACGTGGCATGTTTAGAATTGAAAATGTGGGAACGGGGTCTATTACCTATGAGTTGTCATTTTAGAAATGTCAAATTTTATTTGATGGCTTATATGATGTTTTGAAGGTTTGAGATTTGGGATGTTTAGAAAGTGGAAACTCCAACCAATATTTTAAATTATTATTTTATTATAAATTTACATTCTTGCGGGATCCACATTATGAGAAATTTTACAAAACCTCTGCATTATTGTAGGACCCATATGATAAACATTTCAAAAGTAAAATTGGTATTTGACTTTATGGTATGTCAAATTTGACATTCCAAACTCATATGTCAAATGTCACATCACATTTGACGTTTTATTAGAGGCACTCACATGCCTTTTTTACTTAGGTGGAGATGCCACTTCACCTTTGACATATGGGTTGGAGATCCTCTACGAGGCCATTCTCCACATCTATTATGATTGAAATTGCCAAAATGCCACAAACACATGAGTTGGCTCTCATCCGAAATTCTGATGAGAACTTCAGTAGGCCTCATGTGGTGGATAAGAGACATGCCCAGCACCTACTTCAGAATGAGGCATTTGTTTCGCTCTTCCCTTTGATTATTGGCAATCATTCAGGAGACAAGGACCCCGCTAAAGAGAACACATGAAGTGTTGTAGTCGATCCTGAAAACAGATACCATTTGATCTTGAAATTGTCTTTTCTTTGTGTCGCTCTGTTATCCTGATTCAGCCTCAAACCAAATGGTGGATGATTAGGATCGCAAAGGGTAAAGACGTAGAGTTAAATGAGTTTCCCAACTCGACCTAACTACATTAGAGGCACGTTTAGGATGGGTTCAAATGTTGGAATATAAAAATAATATTTATCTTTTTAAGATCGAAGAAGAAGCATAGACGATTTTTTTTTAGTACCACAGCCAAGGGGACTGGGTCTTAAAAGAGCCCGAGCCTGCACATGCATGAAAGAAAGCCTCCACACACAAAGGAACAAAAGCCCACACATATGAACAAAGAAAGCTCACATATGTGAGAACAACATGTGAGAAAAAAAGTCCGCACATGCAGAAAATGTGGCATATTTAGGGTTCGAACTCTTAACAGCCCAGGTTCGAGCTCTTAACAGTGAGGTGAGAATTGCTGGTCTGTACCACTTTGGTAACGAGTGATTTTGAAGAAGTTAAAAAGGATTATTAAATGTCAAACACAACTTGATCTTTCACGTATGGGAAATTTTCAAATAAGGCAAGTTTTGCCTTATTTCAAAAAAGGACACAAGTTTCATAGCTTTTCAAATTAGTACATACGTTTTTAAAAAAATTTTCAATTAAGGACATCCATCCGTATAAAATTATTTTTTGGCAACTCTTTTCCTAAATTTGTTTCAAAATGCCCACATTATCCTTTATTAAAATAAAATTCTCATTTAATTCTTCTATATTATCCTTATTCCTTTTTCTAACATCCTTACGATAATTAATGACAAGTAGCACTTTTAAAGTGATCGGCTATATATTGTTGCTGTTGAAACCATGTTATGACTTTAAAAGATTAGTAATTTGATATTTTAAGAAAATTGAGAGAAAAAGTTGCTAGAAAGTACCTTTAAATGAATGAATGTCCTTAATTGAAAACTTTTTAAAAAGCTTAATGATTAATTTGAAAAGTTTTAAAACTTGTGTCCTGTTTTGAAATAATGAAAAACCTTAGGGCCTTATTTGAAATTTTCTCTTTATTATTGGCATTTGATGTTCTAAACCTGTCACGGGTAGGATTGAGTATGAGCTGGGCAGACGGAGTCTTATCGGTGGGATGGGCTTTTGGTTTTCTTATGAGTCCCGATAGGATTGTCAAACAGGTCATGCTGGTGTTTGACACGCAGCCCAGCAAGGCTCATAAACTTTCACAGGCCGGCCATAGTGGCCCACATGCCAAAAAAGTTTCAACCCGTTTCAACCCTTTTTTTTTCTTTTCATTTTTCCATTTAAGGGTTTTACTATTGGGGCCCACGTCTATGCATGCTGGTCATGAGATTCAAGTGAGATTGAAAGGGCTTAATTGGAGTAGCAGCTGATCTGATGATAACCCAAAGGCCACAAATTTTAAAGGTCTATTAGGTACTTTTGAAACCGTTAAACTGGGTTAGGCTTGGAATAATTTTGACCGAGCCAACTGATTGGCATTCATGCTTACTGGGCCATTGAGCCAGGCCATAAACGTGCCTATTAACAGCCTTGCGGCCTGATAAGCCATCTCCAGTATACTATTAATGCATAGATCTAGTGTCAGACTAGCCTGAACTTCCACTCCAAGTTCAGTCCAATAAAGATGTGGACCCTAAACATGGGTCACTCTTTTGCCTGTTGAGGCGTTGGATTGGCCAAATCTCTCGTTATTGGACTTATGCTCCAGTAGATCCACAACGACTTGATACCTCGAAAGCCAGAGAAAATAAAAGCCAGACAGATATCAGAGAATGGGCCTCGTTCCAGAAGGCTGGGCCGAGATCTCAAATTTTTGCCCTGTTTTTAATCCTTGGGTGACCTCACACATATTTCTCGTGAATGGAAGGAGTAGAGCTCATGGTGGGGTCCACATAATGAAAATTTGAGCAGCTCAAATGGACGCCCCCCTCTTCCTCTAATCCTTGATTATTACTGGAAAACGAGTTTGTCTCACCATACGATTAACTTATCACAAGCAATACATGCCTAGGCTTACTACGGGCAATGTATAATTTATGATATTAGAAATAATAAAATTTTTAAATAATATTTATTCTAAATTATATTAAGGTGGTAAAACTGCAATGAAAATTAAAAATTAAAATAATAACAAAAAATAGCTGGCAGATTCCAAAATGAGAACACTTTTATTTATTTGAAATGAATTAAGTATTTTACTTCAAACATTTTTTTGAAATCAAAAGAATAAATCCATAATTAAAGAAAATAAAATTTGATTAAAAGAACACAAAAATACAATATGAACATAAAAGCCCATAGACAATCTAATAATAAAAATAATTTAGAAGAAACAAATAAACCTATGAAAGCCCAATGACAAACAAAAAAATAGAAGCAAAAAATACAATTAAATTAAAAGAAGAATAGAAATCCATGAAAACCTATCATCACAATTATTTTTGTAATCGGGTTGGGCCTGACTTGGTCTCTACTATTCAATCCAAGCCCGGCCCATCTATTAAATGGGCCTAGCTAAATAATCTACTCAAATTTAAGGAAGCGTGGGCTAAAGTGAGTTGGGCTGGATATAGGTTTGCATTGAATTGATACATTAACAGCCTTATATATAAAAATGAATCTAAATATGGAATGATTGATTAAAGGCCGTAAGAGATTGGACTTTTAAAAAAGAACTCCTTTTAAATTAACCTCTTTATTTAGATGACTAAAATAAAAAATTTCTCTCAAATTCCTAAAATCTCTCCCTCAGGTTAAAAAAGATTCAAAATCAACATCGAAATGGAGCTCCAATTTTACAAAAAATTGCAAAATTAGAGCTCAATTACAAAATCAAATCCTATACCGTTCATATATGATAATTGATAACATGATTAATGAAAATAATTAATAATGCATAAGGTAATATTTATTATATTAGCAATGACATGCTCAATCATGATGAGACCAACTCGTTTCATAATAAAACTAGCGAAGAGTGCCCATGCCAATGTAATTGATAATATTAAATATTTATAAAAATGTTACAATTTTTTTAAGAAAAATCAAAATCTAGTAGGTACTTGTAATTTTGCTATAGGCTCCAAAGTAAGCATACATAATGGGATTGGAGCCCAAGAGAGGCCATAAGTGGGAAGAGGAAGCTTGAGGATGTAGGAAAAGTGGCGTACTTATAGGTAGCCAAGTGACATGTGGAGTTGCCAAGTAAGCAACCCCTTAAATGCTATTTGTTTCAATCAGGTTTTAGAATTATAGACCATGACTAAAAAGGTCCATTAGTACAATAATGATAGAAAAAAAGAGTGCATTTCGTCAGGCATCTCATGGTAGCAAGCACAGTGAGGGTTAGAACCTTCTTGTATGAAAAAACAAAAAATGTCGGACTCGCATAGGAAGGACAAAGTATAGTTGCTTGATTCGCAGTTCAACCAATTTGAATTCAAATTCATTGTTCACCATTCGACAGTTACTTCAATTTGAGAATTTGATGGGGTAGATTCAGTTAGTTCGGGTTTCAATTTCGCTTGAATTGCAGTTTGAATTCGAAGAATTCGTTAGACTAATTCGAATATATAATTTGATGTAGTTTGATATGATTCGTAAGTCCATTCATTATATAATAAAGATTTTACAAGAAATCAGATACTTTATAAATATATAAATAAAAACATTTCATAAAACTATGAGCAAATAAATGTTTAAGGACAATCTATAAAAAAAAAATTACTTTTATTATAAATTAAGAAACTTCAATTTAACTCATCATCATCATCACCACCACCACCACCATCATCATCAAAGCCTTATCCCAATCATGTTGTGGTCGGCTACATGAATTTTATTTTTCCACACCGTTATATTTTAAGCCAAATCCTTAGATAAGTTAAACTTTTTCAAATTTAATTTAATGACCATCAATGTTTTCTTAGGCCTATCCCTACCTCTTGATGGGTCATTTACTTGGATAGCCAAACGTTTTCTCACTAGTGCCATAACTGGCTTACGCTCAACATACTCAAGCCGTCTTAAACATGTTTATCTAATCTTATCCCCTATTGGTACTACCTTTAACTGCTTTCAAAAGCTCTCATTTCTAATTTTATCTTTCCAAGTTTTACTACACGTCCACCTAAGCATTCTCATCTCCGCTACATCCATCTTATGTATATGCTTCTTCTTAATTGGCCAACATTTTACTTTACATGTTGTAGTTGATCTAACTACTGTCTTATAAAATTTACACTTCAATTTTGTTGGCATTCATCTATCATAAGCACTCCAGAAGTTAGTCTTTACTTCAGTCATCCAGCTTTTATCCTATGCTCAACATTTTCGTCAATCTCCCTATCCTTACTAATTATCAAACCCAGATACTGAAAAGAATCTCTATGTGATATCTCATGGATTTTAATTTTGACAGTGGCTTCAGCACTTTGTCTATGTCCACTGAAGTTGCAATCCATATATTCTGTCATTGTATGACTTATTTTAAAGCCTTTAGATTCTAATGCCCCCTCCGTCTCTCGAGTTTTGTATTTACACTATCTCTTAATTCATTCACCAATACTATATCATCTGCAAACAACATACACCATGGTATCAGAGTAGTTAATTTATCAATAATCAATGCAAAGAGGTAAGGGCTTAAGGTTGATCTTTATGTAAACCTATAATCACGGGGAATCCACTTATTTCTCCAAGTGTGGTTTTTATATTTGTTACTGCTCCTTCAATTTAATTATTTGTATAAGTTAAATTAAATCTAGAACTTCAAGTATAAAAGATATAAAATATCAACAAAAAAAAAGAAACTGAGATAAGCTAAAAATCCACTAGTTTTAAAATAGATGTATGAAATAGAAGTCTTCAACTACAGTACCTTTTCTCTTTGTCATGAAAAGATGGCAAATTGTGTCAGTATGATGAAATCCTTGTTTGTCTAATTTGTTGACGTGATGGTAAAGATGACTAAGTGGTTGCAATCTTAGATGTGTGACTTAGCTGGGATTCCACTTTACTTTCATTACGATTTTGAAGTTGAGGCTCCTCCTCCTCATCTAATGATTTTCATTTTAGGTCTTATAAATATGCACTTGAATCATCAATAACATTTGGCTTTGTATCAATGCCCACTTTTTAAATGGCCCATCATTAAATCCATCATTCATGTATGATAAAAATCAAAGATTTGAAAAAATAAAGGCAAGTTTATCTGCATGTTTCAAGTTAAGCCTATTTCTTTTAACATTGTCGATAAATGAGTATGTACTCTGCCTCCTGTCTACAGAAGATGGGCTAACAAGTTGTACAAGAGCTTTTATAACTATCTTTGTTAGCTATGGCGTCTTACATCTATAAGTTGTCCACCATTTTATTGGTGATATAGTAACTACATCCACCTTTGCTGCAAGAAGTCTATAAACAACATCTTTAGAATAAAACATTGCATATTGAGCCCTTAATTTGGCCTCAGCTTCATTATCGTGTAAAAAAAATAAATTGTAAAACAATTTGTTGACACATTAAATACATATTAAAAATATAACAAATTAGATATTTGTGAAAATTTAGAGTGAACATGCTTACCTTATTTAGTGTTTGAAATGCATCCATCACTCCTTTTTGACCTTTTTATCTTGATTTGGGGGCTTTCTTTTCTCACCAACAGGTGCTAATTTAGCAAGACAGGACAAAAAAAAAAAAAAAATGAAGGTGTAAGCATAAATCCAAGAAAATGCACTAGGCTATGCATCATGCTTCACCTTTTGTTATAAACTTTTTTTTATAATTTCATAAATTTTCTTAGAGTCATCACAACCATTGAGACTATTTTTAATTTTTCCAAGCATGTTTTCCATTCCTTCGTAGACCTGACCCATCAATGCTCTATCTTGATTGAAAAATCAAATCATTAAAAAAATCGATTTGGTAATTTTACCATCAGCTTCACACTTGTCCAAAACATATCCATTAATAGCCAAGGTCATGGCCCACCCAAGAAAGACGTGTGAAAGATTCAACCTACCAAAGTTAGAATTCTGTAAAAATCCTAGCTGAGTTGTTGTCCTACAATTACTCTATCAAGTTGCCTGTCATAGATATTCAAACCATTTCAAAACGTGTATAAACCGTGTAGACCAGTTTTGTACATATCAACTTGATGTGTAATGCCTATAAAATATCATCATAAATATGAATGAAATCATGTACTCTCTCTAACGAAAGATAGAGAGAAATATTGTCTTCTCTCGAACTATTTTATGGTATCAAAGCCATTGACTTACATTTCGTGGATCCATGGCTGCCTCACCCTCCAACACATTTGTCCTTACTAATATCTCTCACTTGGTTCCAATAAAACTTGATCGAGGCAATTATCTCCTATGGAGATCTCCTTTTTTTTTTGCCCATCCTACGTGGACATAATCTCATGGCCTTCATTGATGGCTCCTCTGTTTGCCCTCCAAAATATGTGTGTAATGATAATGGCAAACTCTCCACTACCATTAATCCTCACTACACGGAGTGAACTATCAAATATCAGAATCTTCTGAGTTGGATAGATTTAAGATTGTCTAAAGCCATTCTTCTCTACGTTGTATGATTGAATACTTCAAAATATGTTTGGAACGCTCTTGAACAGAAGTATGCTTCTTTATCTTGTTCTCATATTATTCAACTCAAGAAACAAGTCCAACATCTAAGGAAAGGCCCACATTCTTGCAAGACTATCTCCAACAAATTACGCAATTGGCTGACGAACTCGTTGCATGTGTTGCCCCTATAAATGAAGATGAACTCACTCTTCACACCTTAGATGGACTTCCCATTGACTATTGTCCATTCCAAACCTTTATTTGGACCCACTCAAGGTCTGACCCATTCTTTCTTAAAGAACTACATGCACTCCTTATTTGTGAGGAGTTACGCATTGAAAAAACAAAGGTCCCTTCACCTGCAACTGAACCCATAACTGCATTTGTTGCTCTTGAGGCCGTGGTCATGGTGGTTCAGGTAGTGGTGGCTCCAATCATGGGAGCTTAGGTATTTCCAGTCGGGAGGCCAAGGCTATGAAGGTCAAGGTCATGGTGGACTTGGTCATGGAGGAGATAATTCTTTAAGCCAGTTTGGATCTTTCAATTGTCTCATGTTAGATTTACAATCGCATTAAGCACCAGACTATTGACTGCCATCACAAGATGGATTACACCTACCAAGGTCAAATCCCACCACACACACTTGCTGCCATGGTTGCAAGTCATTCTCCTACTGAAGATCAAACTTAGTACTCTAACACAGGCCCCACTCATCACATAACCTCTAATCATTCAAACCTATTAGTTCATACTTATCATTCAAACCTATCAGTTCATACTTACCAAGGAGGTGATAAAGTTTACATTGGCAATGGTCAAGGTTTGTCCATTACCCATACTTGTTCTTCAACTTTGCACATACCTAATTCTAGTTTTTACCTTAATAATAGCTTACATTGTCCCTATGCCGCAACTAATCTACTTTCTATTTAAAAACTTTCCAAGGATAATGATTGTTTCTTTTGTTTTGATGCTAATGGATTTATTGTGAAGGATAAAATATGGGGGAGGACTCTTTTCTGCGGACAAACTGAAAAAAGGTTGTATCCTTCCCACCTATCTAGAAACCATGTCAATAAATCCATACCAACTGATCTTTTTGAAGAGCGAGTGTCTTCTTCGACTTGGCATTCCAAACTTGGTCATCCTTCATCCACTATTTTATGCGATATTTTGTCTAGATTCAATTTATCGTACTCAGGGCTCTTTACTTCTTCTATTTGTTCCTCTTGTTAATTAGGGAAGAGTAAGAAACTCCTTTTTCTTCTTCTAGCTCTTTCTCCACTAAATTACCCTTAGAACTAATTCACTATGATGTATGGGGACCGGACCTAATTCCTTCAATAAGTGGTTTCAAATATTATATTGTGTTTGTAGATGATTATTCTTGCTACTGTTGGTTATTTCCATTGGTTTATCGATCTGATGTATATGAGGTGTTTGTCAACTTCAAATCGCTTGTTGAAAATCTTTTAGATCATAAAATTAAAATATTTCACTCAGATGAGGGTGGAGAATTTATGAGCTCTCAATTTCATAATTTTCTTTCAACCCATGGAAATTCACATCAACTTTCTTGCCCTCATACACTTGAACAAATTTGGATGGCTGAATGAAGCATCGTCACATAGTGGAAACTGGACTTACACTTCTATCCCATTCAAATATGCCCTCTAGCATATTGGCTTGAATTATTCAGTTCTTCCATTTTATTTCAATAAATCGGATGCCATCTAAAACACTTTTAAAGGTTTCTCCATGGGAGGCTTTCATTTGTAAGCCCCCCGGCTACTCATTTTTATGTGTCCTACTATTCCAACTGAGTTGTTATCCTACAATTACTTTATCTAGTTGCCTATTTAAACTATTCCAAAATGTGTACAAATCGTGTAGACAGATTGTGTACATATCAACTTTATGTGTAATGTTGTATAAAATATCATCATAAATATAAATAAAATCACATACTCTCTCTAACAAAAGATAAAGAGAAATATTGTCTTCTCTCAAACTATTTAATCCGTATTGTCATTCATCCATCGCCTAAAATTTTCTGTTGTTTCTCACATTTTTTCATCGCCATGTTTTGCCCATTCTTTCTGGTTGTCAAGAACAATGGTATATTTGAGAGCCTATCTCCCATCTAGATGTTGCTTCATCATAACATAATATAATACAAATTGAGTTTTTGCAACTTTTAGAAGTTCTAACTGAGAATGACTTCTAGATATTGCCAATGCATGCGTGTGGTTAAGAATGTATGTTACAATTATTTTGAACCTTTTGTAAATTTCTTCATACCATGACCAAGAGTTTGGCAAATCTTTAAAGACCAAATTAAGTATATTACAGGCATAAGGTGACCAGAATATATGATTGAAGAACTTTTCAACTTCCTTATTTGCAATTAGCTACATTGACTATGATTACTTGAACAATGCTAGATGGAACCACTTTCTTAATTGCCTCTATCAATAAGGATTTTATATAAGAACTGATTTTTTTCAACACCAGAGCACTCTATCACATATAAAAACATTGACCCATCCTTGTTTGTTGCAAATACATTTATCAATGGTTGATTTTTCTTTTTTTTTTTTGGCCATTTTCTCCAATAACAAACCATGGCTCTTGTTTAAGGACTCATTGGCTATCTTTAACGGATTAAAACTTAAACATATAAAAGTCATTTGACATGAGGAATACTTGAAGATCAGAGGTGTGACAGGAACGTTGAAGGGCATTCTAGACAATAACAACATTAGGGCTTTTTCCAATAAAATATCCAACCAAAGAGCTACCCTATATCGGCTTGGCTTCCATTGCATCTTCTCTGTCAAAAACAAAATGAACACTAGCTTCTCTTGATCCTATTTTCTCCTCCAAATCATGATCAGAAATTGGATTTGGATCAAATAGTTTAGTCCATCTAACAAGACCTCCATGTTGTTCACAATAGGTTTTCTTACTTGAAGAAGGGCTTGGATTGGTAGGACCATATTTAATAGACTTTGAATAGGAAGTTTTTGAATTTTTAGAGTTTACCAAAGCCACCTCCTGTACGGCCCCATGCCAATTTAATCATTTTTAACTCTACTTAATTACTCTTATTATTAGTTTTTTCTCTTAATTATATTGTTTTGGATCTATATTGCCTTATTTGAGTTAGATTTGTGTCATGAATAGGTAGTTAAGTCGGGTGACCAAGCCTAAGTAGATTCAAGAACATTTTTGTTATCTTAGATTTTATGGTTTGACATCATAATTGCACCATTTCATTTGCATCATGTTCATTTTATCATGTAGGTCATTTTCCATTTTTGGTTCAACTTGATATGGATCCAACTTGGCCCATTTAGGGTCCACATAACTCAAATCGTAAATGCATAAAACAAACTGGACTTACTTATAATTTCAAAAAAAATTCCATTTAAAATAACCAAGACCCTTCTCAATCGAGCGTTTCTTCCTTCATCTGCTGGAGTCTTCCTCACCACCTTCTCGTTCTCCATTTCTTCTTGAATGTAAGGGTAGGAGAGCTTGCATGTGCCATTAAAGGGCTCTACCTTCTTCCTCACTTTCTTTTCCGCCATCTATTAACATTGATGTGTCGTGAACCCTTCTCTTTTCTCCTCTAGAGCTCTTTAGGGTGAGAGCTCTTAATATTTTTAAATTTCTGGCTAGGTTTGGATGGACAGAAGTCCACTCCCTGTCAAGAATCATCTTCTTATCATTCCTTCCATATACCTTTCATGTTAGGGTTTTAATATTGGATTTTCTTTGCAACTGAACCAAGGGATTGGGCATTTCAACCAAGCACAAAGTAAAGGCAAGTTTAAGCAAACCTATACTTTGCATGCTTATTAATTCTTTGATCCTATAATAAATTCCATGAAATGTGTTCAATTATAGCTTTTTTATTTTTGGTTTTTTTTAATTATTGAATTGGTTTTTAGATTTTTGTTGGTATATGGATGAGGAATGTGAGAATGAAAGTGTTTTACTAATGGAAAATGATGATTATGGAGTGTAGAATGCAGGAACTCAATGAATTGAGCAATATAATAGGATAGTTTTGACTTTAGAACTTGTCCTAAGTCCGCTTGAGCGAGCTTGGGATTGCTGAAGTAGACAAAGGTTCTACAAGCACTTTTGTAAGGGTCCCTAGGTGAGCAGATGCTTCGCTTGAATGGATAACCCTTTCATCTAGGGTTTCATTAGATCTGCTTGAGTGGGCTTGGGCTCCACTTGAGCAGATAACCCTTCTGCCTGGGCAAATCTTGGTTCGCTTTAAAATCAACTTAGGTTGGTTTGGGTGGTCCAGGCCTACTCTTGGGCAACCATGGGGTTGACCATGGGTTGACTTGACACATAGAATGTTTGGTTGACTGTAAGACCACGTAGGGCTTTAGAATATGGAGTCTTTACCTTTTTCCCTGCCTAATCATAAACTAATTTATAAAAGGGAAAGCATTGAGTAGTCACTCATCCCTTAGTGATTTCAGGGTCTATCCTGATGCCATGTCAAGGGTGTTGGCATAAGGGAATCGGTGTCCTTGTTTACATAGCGTAATACTAAGAGCTTGGTAGCACATTGACATCAGATACCTTATGATTATCATTTATTGAATGGGTACGGATGATGGATTATCATAGTATAAATTTGGCTTGTTAAATATCCTTGATTCCTCAATAACTGATTTGTTTTCATGTTGTTTCAATTTATCCATGCCCTCCTTTATGCTTAAGCATATCCATTTAAGTTATACATTTAAATATATCTAATTTTCTGTGCAGCCAATCCATTGAATATCGGTAACTCCTAAGTTACTTAAGCAAATTTATACGAATACTCTAAATTCTGAATGATCCCTTGACACATAAAAATGAAAGATAAGAATTTGATTAACCTTTGACTCATCTGGGTCAATACTACTTAGCTTTTACCCTTAAGAGGCTTGACGGGGTTGAGTTAGGATTTAGCGTCTGTTCCCTGCTGTAGTAGGTTATATGAGGAGTTGGTCGGCACTCCCAGGGGAACCAAGTGTGTCTTTGGCCAGGTCTTTTGGTAATCTATTTGTTTATCTACTGTTTTTTTAATAAAAATAGCTACGTGGATGTCAACTAGCAAGTTAAGCCTTTATCATTCATGATTCTTTTAATAATACTCATTTTTGTACGTACAATTTCTTAGTATACTACTTTTGCCTTTTTTTTCTAAAATCTATATGTTAATTAATTCTATTTGATACAGCATGTTACAGTTATGTTTGTTTGTACTTGCTATTTCATTGCATTTACGTTAAGTACTGGCATCGACCTGTGTATCAAAGCACAACCGAAGGAAACCATACCAGTACTTTCTGGACTAGAAGAGTGGGCCGAGGATGATGTGTTTTATTAGTCATTCATATGGAGTGCGACATGGGTCATTTGGGCGTACACAATAGTCAGCCATTAGATGGTCTATGTTTTGCATCATGCCATCATTTGTATTAGGTTTTGATTTGCATACTAATGGACATGTTCTTTTGTATATTTTATCTTCTGGATTGTGTATGTCTATGTCCCTCTTTCGTATGGTTTTATATGTACATGTTCATATTTTGTAAAGCATGTTCATGCACTTTCTTATAAGTTTACACTTGTATATGCATATAGACGTGTACATTTTGGACATTATAGTATACGTTGGGTATATACATGAAAATCGATATTGTAATTTGTTGTCTTGTGCTTTTTATGTTGAAACTTAACAGGGGACTAATTTGTGTTTGTACCATATTCCAATCATGAGTACATAGGCTTCCGCATTTAATTTTGATGTATAGGTGTTATGAGATGAACCTTGCTTGTGAAACTTGTGGAATCTTTCCTTGTGGCAGCTCGTACATGCACAACATAGTACAATTACTACGGGATTACATGTGTCACGTCACAAGATTTATCTTAGTGGCAGGATCTCGGGCTTGAGCCATGCCATACGTAAGTAATGGTATCGAGACATTAATAAGTTTATTATAAATACTTAGGAACTCTAGGAAACGAGAAGAGGACACGATATGTACGATGGGATATGAGTTTATAGTTATGTCAGTCTGTTAGCGTCTTGTTATGCACTAACCAAAATGATTCTTTTGCAAGTAAATGGCTTTTTGCTCTGGAATGGGAAACAATATGGGAGTTGAAAATCTGAATGATGTGACCATAGAAGATTTGTGTGTTTAACCTCCCTCTCCTCTTCCTCCACCTCCAACTATGGATGAGAGCATTTTGAAATTGATGTAATATATGCAGACTCTACAAGCACAACTCGTGACATTAATAGAAAGGCAAAATCAAGCTCCGCCTCCGGTACCACCTCATGTAGATACCCAAGTGGTTATTCAGCCAAGAAAGCATGATCCAAATACCATGTATGAGAAGTTTTGTAAAAAAGGAGCCACTGAATTTAAAGGAAATGAAGACTCGCTGCAGGCAGAGGAATGGCTTAAGCACATTGAAATTGTCTTTGAATTGGTTATATGCACTAACAAGCAAAAAGAAGTGTTGACCGCCTTGATGTTTAGAGCTATAGCTAACACATGGAGGAAGAGTGCTAGACAAACCTACAAGACTATGCCAAAAGCAACCATTTAGGATATGTTTGTGAACCAGTTCAGAAAGAGTTTTATTCCAGAACTTGTCAATCGTAAAAATAAAAAAAAGCAGAATTCCTCATGTTGAAGCAAAATAACATGTATGTGAGAGATTAGATTCACACCTTAACTCATCTCTCACACTTCGCACTCCGATTTGATTAATACAAATGAGAAGAAAACAATGAGATTTCTAGCAGGATTAAGGCCGTCTCTTGTAGGCCATGTCATTGCATATCAGAGGTCAACTGTATATGATGATGTGGTAGAGAGATCTTATGCTATAAAAGAAAATTAGAAGAATATGGATGTAAATGAGCTGAAGAGAATGCACCATCTTTAGAAAAGGGTTAGTGCCAGCAATAAAAGAAGCAAAAAGGTCAAGCAAGTGGTTCAAACATACCGATATGTGGCATGTGCAAAAAAATTCATGAAACAAGCAAGTACTGGAGGGCCACTAGTGCATGTTTTGAATGTGGTACTTTAGACCACCGCTTGTTAGATTGCTCGAGGAAGAAAAAGGACAATAGAGCCCTTCAGTGTTGTTGACACATAAAAAATCTCATCAACACAAGGGTTTACAACTAAGAATGTACATGAAGAATTTAGCATTTCACTTAGCTCAAGTCATGCTCATAGAAGGATTCCAAGTCCGGTAACCTTAAAGCTTTGGGAACACAGAATGAAGTGATGCTATCACATGGTTAAAGTGGATAAAATTAATACGAAAGTTCATAAGTGTGATCAACATGCATTAGTCCAAATTTTAAGCCAATTGGACTCCATTTGGGCCCTATTGCAGGAGATACCAATGGTTCGTAACTTAAAACTATGGGGACACTGTGCAAAATGGTATCTCCAGGAGACCAAATCAGTTGAAATTTATATGCGCTGCTCAAAATATGCTTAAAAGTAACTCTTCAAAGTTTCAAGTGAATCGACTCCATTTGGGCTCAAACCCAAGATGGAACGCTTGCAATTCAAATTCATGAGGGCATTGAATAAAGTTTGATCTCCCAATAATAAAATTTCTTAAAACTCATCTAAAGATCTTAAAAGATGCTCAAGAATGATTCCTCCAAGTTTCAAGCTAATTGGACTTTGTGTGATGATAGAAGTCACAAGTTGCCAATAACCTTTATGATATTGAGTAAATTACATATGGCTATAGGGACATTGAGCAAAGTTGGACTTCCAAGGGTCAAAACATGATGGGACTCCTATAATGACCTCAAAACAATGTTATAAGGTTTCCCCTCAAATTTTCATGAAATTGGACATCATTTCGGCCTCAAAGCATCAGTGCCTGAATTTCCTGCTGCAACGGAATGCCTGTAGTGTTCGAATCCCCTACAGCAACTGAATGGTTATAGTGTTCGAATTCCCTGTAGCAACCAAATGCTTGTAGTGTCCAACTTCCTTGTAGTGACTAGATGCCTATAGTGTTTGAATTCCTTGCAACGACTGAATGCTTGCATTGTCCGAATTCCCTACAGCGACTAAATGCCTATAGTGTTGAATTCCCTTCA
The DNA here is from genome assembly GCA_037013555.1 of Sextonia rubra. NCBI lineage: Eukaryota > Viridiplantae > Streptophyta > Magnoliopsida > Laurales > Lauraceae > Sextonia > Sextonia rubra. The sequence continues at coordinate 20,180,789 of JASUAD010000011.1, forward strand.
GTAACTGAATACCTGAAGTGTCTGAATTCCCTGTAGCCACTGAATACCTATAGTGTCTGAAATCCTTATAGCAAGCGACCAAAGTTTTGCATTGTTTGAGTTCCTTGCATTGACTGAATACCTGCAGTGTCCAAATTCCTTAAAGCGACCACATGTTTGCAGTGTCCGAATTCGGTCCGAATACCCTGCAGTGGCTGAATACCTCAATGTATAAATTCCCTACAATGACTGAATACCTATAGCATTCGAATTCCCTTCAGCAACTGAATAGCTGTAGTATCCGAATTCTCTACAATGACCGAATGCCTGTAGTGTCCGAATTCCTTACAGTGACTGAATGCATGTAGTGTCCGAATACCCTCCAGCAACCGAATGCCCTGTAATGTTTGAATTCCATGCAAACACTACCATCTGCAAACACTACCAAATGCAACCTCTTGGAACCACTTTAAGCACTTCCAAGGGCTATAAAAAACACCCTCCACCCCTTTGGCAGGGCATCAATCGACTGGGATCAACCAACTAGCACTCACTCACACTTTGGCATTCAAGGACATTCCTTAGCATTTCCAAGCATCTAAGACTCTACAGAATTTTAAGATCTCTTCTTCTTTCTCCACCAATACAAGGTGAGAAATGGTTTGCGAGGAAGAGAGCCTTTCTATTACACTCTAGAAATTCATGATAATTTCACCGTTATGCCATAAAAAAAATTGGCATCTAAGGAGAATAATGGGGATGAATTTTATTTTCTTTGGTTCTCCTACCTAAGGATAAAAAGTCATTTCAAAGGTTGTGAAAAGACCTTTTTATGTTTTCATTCTAACTTTAAAAAATAGGGAGTTAGAACGACACAACTTGGCTATTTGTTGGAATAAAAACTTGCCCTCTTGGATTTTGCACAAAATGCGATCCATGACAAAAGGTAGTGATTATCAAAGATTAAAAGTAATTCTTAGTGTTCAAATCATGTTACAAAGTGACTAAACTTCAGAACCAGAAAATAAGGCAACTCTGGGAGTAACTCGAAGGAAAAAGACAAACTAATGTAAACAGTGAGATAGACTTGCAGTGTCTAAATGAAATTCTGACACTGGCCCATGCCACTCATTTTTCATGCACTTTTTGCAACTTTTGTACATATTTTTTTTTTTACATTTTCTCAATTTTCTAAGTTCCAAACCCAAACTAATCTTAATTTACAATAATTAATTTTTTTTACAATAATTAATATTTGTTTTGGCTAATTCAACTCAAATCCACTTGGGTTTGGGTTGTGGATAGGTAGTTGGATCGGGTTCGAATCTTACTTATGTAGTCAAGGGCCTTCATGGAATTTAGAGCTACATGGTTTGCATCATTTTGGCACCATATTAATTGCATCATGTGTATTTTGTCTTGTTGATCAACTTTCATATTTGGCCCAACTCGATTTGGATCCATCTTGGCCCAACTAAGGTCCCATTTGACTCAAATTATAATTTCCTCAAAAACAGTGGACTTGCTTGTAAATTTCAGAAAATCTAGATTTGAAAACTAGCTCAACAGCTTATTCTCTGCATCTCCTCTAAACTACTGCCGGACCTTTCTCTCCTTCTCTTCTTCTCCTTCTCTCCAGCTGGAAATTACAGTCTAGAGGCTGTGCATGCAAGAGCCAAGGCTCTCATCTTCTTCTCCTTATTTCCTTGTTCATCCTCTTTCTTTAAAACTCACAAGTTCATTTTTCTTTTGAAGATCTATAGTTCTCTAAGGTAAGAGCCCTATTACCATTTCAATAGTTTGAGTTCAAAAGAGTCAAGGAGACTTAAATAAGAAATATGCATGCATCTTACATTCAATTCACCCATTGCATATCCTTGCATGTAGAAGAATCACTTTCTATTGAGGCTTTCTCCATATCAAACTAAGGGAGAAGTTGATTTGGGTCAAACACTGTATTAGAGGCAAGTATAAGAGTGTATATTATTGCATGTATATTTTTCTATGTTTATTCTTGAAGAATTCCCCTTAAATGCTAAGTTATAGCTCTTTCATCCCCTTTAATTTAAGATCAGGTGATGGATTGAATGATATAGGATGCTAGTTTGGAGCAAAGAAAAGGACATTGAAATCACATAGGAACCTATTGAAAGAGTTCTATTTTGACTGAACTTTAAACTTTAGAACAGCTTTAGAAATTTGGCCATAAGTACACCATGGCTCAAAATCCAGAGAGCCAAAAACCTGATTTTGTTTTACGGCTAACCCACGACCAAGCCATGAGATGAACTATGGCTAAGCTATATCCAAGCCGTAGGCAATTTACGGCTAGGATTCCAGAGACCCAAAAACCTGACTTGTTCGACGGTTGACCCCATGGCTAAGCCATGGAATGCACTACAGCTAAGCTGTAGCCAAGCTGCCACCTAGTCGTAAGCTTTATATAGCTAAGCCATAAGACAATACACGGCTAAGCAATGGAGGAAATTAGTTAAAACCTTGTACACATGGCTAAGCCATAACCCATACATGGGTAAGCTATAAGAACACAGAGACTTAGGGAAATTAGGGACTCTCAAAGACTTGTAGGGCTTTAGATATGGCACCTTTATCTTAGTTAAAATAGTCCAATGGTAATCAAATAATAAGGAGTAAGAGTGTAGAGTTGTCACTCATCCCTTTTGATTTTCCGCATTGTTTCCCGACATCATGTCATGGGTGTTGGCACAAGAAGAGGTGTCTAATACCTACACAATGTAACATCGAGATTCTTGGTAACACCTAGACACCAGGCGTTTTATGAATAAACCATATTGAATGATCATGGAAACATGGATTATCTAGCATAGTGTTGGCTAGTAAATATCCTTAATAATCACTTAATCCAAATGCATTCATATTGCTTAGTAATCCTTGCCTTCAATATGATTTAATCATGTACCCATTTTTCCCGGTGAACCTTGAGGCGAGATCGAAGACAGAGCTTTTACTGAGTGTGAGCCTTCAGCCAAGATAGGGGCAATGAGGGTTGAGAGGGTTCGAGCCTTAATAGCTCATTTAAGTATGCATTGTTAAATAACAATTACTTTATTTAATTCTGATTTTTATGATTGAATACAATCTCAAAACTGGTATATGTTTCTATATAAGAAAGAGTAGATCGCTACATATGATAAATAAGAAAGTATGAATTCTGATCGGTCTTGATACCTTGAGTTGGCACCACTTAGCTTGTACTTATATGAGGTTTGAAGGGACCGATGCAGGTGTTATATATACTGTATGAAGAGTTGGTCAGTGCTCTTAGGTAACTAGATGGTCTGGGCTAGTGATTTCCCACAGTATGATATGTTTTTTATAGAGAGAAGATAACCATGTGGATGCCAACTAGTATGTTATGGTATTTCTATTTATAATTGGTTATTCATGCTAATTTCATACCCAACATGCCTAACTTACAATTATTGCTCTCTTTTAATCTATATGTTCTAACTTAATTAATACATAATGATAATCTTATGCACTCTATACTTGCGTAACTGTCATATTACCAATGTTACCCTTGGTGTTACAAGTACAGAACCCGATGCTAGTGCGGCAATCAACACAGCCCTGGAGGAAACCCCAACGGTACCTTAGAGTGTAGATGAGTGGAATGAGGATGGCATATTCTACTAGTTATCCATCGTAGTGCATTGTAGGGTTGTTTGGTTTCTTAGGCTTGGCCATAATTGGCCTATGGAGAAGTCATGCCATCTCCCTCATTGTTATTTTGGAGTCAGAGATTGATGGACATGTTATTTTGAATTATGTTTATGGTTAAGTATTTTGTTATCATGCGTATGTGGATGGTTAAAACAAACTCTAGGTATAATTATGAATGTTTGATGTTTTATTATTGCTTATGATAAATTACAGGTAAATTCTCTAGGTTTCTGCTTAATTGTGTAAAATGATTGATACGTGTATATGGATATTCCTCACATGTACCTGTGGAATCTCCCTTGTAGCAGTTCGTATGCGTCTTTATATGGCACGGATTGCTACGGGATTTCTTGTGTCATGCCTCGGGATCCACACTAATATCCAATTTTTGGGTTCAAGTTGTGACAACTTTTAACCATATCTTAGATCGGAGGAAGGGGTTATGATGTGTAAATTTTGTACATAGCTTGCATCCCTTTGGTAAGAGCCATGAACCCATGTAAAGAAAAAAGGGAATGAATGAATACAAAAATATTTTTCGAGTTTGTTCCCATTTTTCTGTTTATTGAAATTACAAGGTTGTAATCACCACCTTACAAGATGTTTCCTCAAACAAGTGTCAGCAGCAACAACAGTGTCAACCTTATTAATAGCCTGCCAAATTACCACTCTCTACTCCACTAGCACGTCCTACTTTACCAACGCCTCTTAGACAGTAGCGACAACCAACTAGGCAGGGTCAGGGATAGAGATAGGGCCAACAGAGGCCAAGATACTGATGACCCATTCAGCAATAGCATCCGCAGAAGCAGGCCGTGAGCACACAATGATAGATGTAGCGGCAGATGCAATTGGAAATGTTGTGAAAGGTAAAGTTCCTACTATGATGTAGAAGCTCGAGTGTTTTTTGATCTTGGATCAACATACTCTTATGTTGCTCCGCATTTTGCGTGCATTCTATGGGGGTCGCTAGTGCAGCTACTGTATGTCCTTACAATCATCACTCTGGTTGGCAAGAAGTAGTCAGCGAGGTATTCTATTGTAGCAATAGAGTCCAAGTGGGTGAGTTATGTATGCTGGCTGATTTAATTGTGCTGGGAATGCACAATTTTGATGTGATCTTAGGAATCGACTACTTGTCAAAATGCAGGGCCTGATGGACTACTTTCACAAGACTATCACCTTCAAGGTGGATGAAGCCAGTCCTAGCATTGTCCTTGTAGGAGTTAAGCATTTGGACACCTGGCTAGTCTCAGCACTTAAGGCAGAGCGGTTAATCTGTAGTGGCTACGAGGGTTAATAGCCTTTATCTCTAACAAGAAACAACCTAAAAAGCATGATGAGATTCATGTGGCTTGTGAGCTCCTGAAAGTATTTCCAAGGGAAGTCCTAGGGAACTGTGGTTAGAGAAGTAGATTTCACCACAGATTGTATTCCTAGTACCGCCCCTATTTTTGGAGCCCCGTATAAAACGACACTTGCAGAATTGGTAGAATTGAATATTCAATTGCAGGATCTTTTGGACAAAGGTTTTCTTCGGCCTAATATTTTTGCTTGGGGAGCTCCAGTTTTATTTCAAAAAAGGATGGAACCCTTTGAATGTGCATTGATTACAGGTAGCTAAACCAGGTGAAAATTAAAAACATTTATCTGCTGTCGCACATTGATGAACTATTTGATCAGTTGAAGGGTGCACATGAAAATTTTCTAAAATAGGTTTGAGGTCTTAATATCACTAGTTGAGGGTCAAACAGCAAGACATTTCAAAGATAGCTTTCAAGACCAGATATGGGCATTATGAGTTCTTCGTCATTCTTTTTGGATTGACAAATGCTCTAGTTGCATTCATGGCATTGATGAACTGGATTTTTGCACCATTCTTGGACTAGTTAATTGTGGTGTTGATAGATGCCGTATTGGAAAACAGTTGAAGAACATTTTGAGCATTTGAGGACTTCACTTTGGCTTTTAAGGGATCATAAGCTATATGCTAAATTGGAAAATTGCAATTTCTAGCTATATTTAGTAGCTTTCTTAGGTCACACCATCTTTAAAGAAGGACTCACAGTAGATCCAACTAGAATTGAGGCTATCATTTATTGGAAGAGTTCGAAAACAGTTGTAGAAGTACGAAACTTCCATGGTCTTGCAAGGTACTACCGTAGTTTTGTTAAGGACTTTTTAAAGATCTCCGTTCTATTGACAAAGCTAACTCGAAAGAATGTACCTTATGTTTGGATAGATAAGTGTGAGTCAAGCTTCCAATTGCTTAAAAAAAAATTGACCACAATCCCATTCTTATCTCTTCTAGAAGGTAGTGGTAAATTTGTTATATATTCGGATGCTTCTAAAGTTGGTGTGATAAATTTGTTATATATTCGGATGCTTCTAAAGTTAGTGTGAGTTGTGTTTTGATGCAAAATGGAAAAGTGATTTTTTATGCATTAAGATAATTGAAAGGACATGAGAAAAACTATGCCACTCATGATCTTGAATTGGCAATTGTTGCCTTTCCATTGAAGTTGTAGAGACATTATTTGTACGGAGAGAGATTTGACGTTCACAATGATCATCATAGTCTTCAATATCTTTTCTCTTAGCAGGATATCAATATGAGATAGTGCCATTTGTTGGAATTTATAAAAATTACGATTTTCCACATGAACATCTTCCAGGAAAAGGTAATGTGGTGGCAGATGCTTTTAGTAGATAATCTTCTAAATTAGCAATGCTGTGTGGTGATTGGTTTCTTATTGAGGAATTCAAGGATCTGGATGTAGGGGTCAAGTTAGTCAGTGATAAGGTCATGATCGCAACTATTTCAATCTTTAAGCCAGAGTTGATCCGTTGGATTAAAGAGAGACAATTTGAGGATCCAGAGCTGATTATAATTCAAGATCATATTTCTCAAAGGTCTGATTCTAGACTGGTAGATGATTGTATCTTGTATTTCAGAGATAGGCTTTGTGTGTTAGCTATAAATGGGTTAAAAGGAAGGATTATGACTGAAGCCCATCATTCAAGATATTCCATTCATCCGGAAGCACCAAAATGTATTGAAATTTCAAAGGTAGGCTTTGGTGGAATAACATGAAGAGAGAAATTATTGGTTTTGTATCCAGATACTATATTTTTCAGCATGTGAAGGTTGAACATAAAATGCCTCCTAGTTTGTTGAATCCATTGTTGATTCCAAAGTGGAAATGGGAACATATATCCATGGACTTCGTTTCAAGGCTGCCCTAGATGAGTAAGCATCATGATGCTTTTTCGGTATTCGTTGATCGATTGAAAAAGTCAGCCCATTTTATTCCCCTTTAGGAAAGCCATGAAGTTCTATGAGAAGGTCGAAATCTCATAAGAGAGGTTACTTGGTTGCATGGTACACTGACTTCTATAGTCTCTAATAGAGATAGTTGTTTCATCTCATCCTTTTGGAAATCTTTCGAGTAGCCCATGGGGACTAAGCTCGGTTTTAGCACCACGTATTATCCTCAAATGGATGGTCAATCAGAGCTCACTAATATAAACTCTCGAGAATATGCTTCATTTTAATATCTTGGACTTTGGGAAAGATTGAGACCAACATATTGCTTTGTGTGAATTTGCTTACAACGTGGGCATTGATATGTCCCTAATCAAACCCTTGTACGGCTACAAATGCCGAATTCCGGTGTGTTACGAAGAGGTCAGAGTTAGGAGCTTCCATGGGCCGACTATTATTGCAGATACAATAGAGCAAGTGTAGAAGGTCAAAGAGAAATTGAAAGTCGCTCAATCGAAATAGGAGAGCTATGCCGATAATTACTATTGAGACCTTGAACTTCAAGTTGGAGACATGGTATTCCTGAAGATCTCTCCGATGAAAAGCACTATAAGATTCCGGCAAAAAGGTAGCCCTTGCTCTGCATTATGTAGGCCCCTTTGAGATCAAGAGTAGAGTCGGTGATCTCGCATATTGGTTGATTTTCTTGCTACAGTTTGCTAGAGTTCATGACGTTTTCCATGTGTCCATGCTAAGGAAATACATTCCGAATTCTTCAAGCGTCTTTGAGTACGAAGACATCCAAGTGCAACTAGATGCAACCTTCGTGGAACGTCCCTTTCATGTTATTGACGTGAAAGAGCAAGTGTTGCAAACTCAAACCATACACTGGGTTAAGATCCTTTGGGAGCATCACGACCCTTAGGAAGCCACATGGGAGCTCGAGGAGAAAGTCCAGTAGAAATGCCCAAGACTAGTATCTCAAGTATAATGCATTTGGAGGATTGAATGGTCCTAAGCAGGGGGGAAATGTAAGGCTCCGCCCCAGTTTAATCATGTTTAATTCTAATTAATTACTCTCATTACTAGTTTATCTCATTTTTATGTTAATTATATTATCTATATTGCCTTATTTCAGTTGAATTTGGGTTACGGACAGGTAGTTAGGTCGGGTTGACCAAGCCTAAGTAGATTAAAGGACTTTTTTGTAATTTTAGATTTTATAGTTTTATATCATAATTGCACTGTTTCATTTGCATCGTGTTTATTTCATCATGTAGATGATTTTCCATTCTTGCTCCAACTTAGCCCATTTAGGGTCCACGTGACTCAAATTGTAAATGCATAAAACAAATTGGAATTACATGTAATTTTAGAAAAATTACATTTAAAACAACTAAGACCCATCTCAATCGATCTTTTCTTTCTTCATCTGCTGGAGTCTTTGCTCTCCTTCTCCTTCTCCATTTCTTCTTGCATGTATCATTGAAGGGCTCTATCTTTTTCCCCACCTTCTTCTCCACCATCTACTAGCATTGGTGTGTTGGAAACCCTTCTCTCTTCTCCTCTACCGCTCTTTAAGGTGAGAGCTCTCAATATTTTCAGATTTCTAGTTAGGTTTGGATGGAAAGAAGTCCACTCTGAGTCATGCATCATCTTCTCATCATTCCATCCACATACCTCTCATGTTAGGGTTTTATGCTTGGATTTTCTTTGCAATTGAGCCAAGGGATTGGGCATTTCATCTAAGCATAGTGTAAAGGCAAGTTTAAGTGAACAGATACTTTGCATGCAATAATGAATTCTTTGCAATAGTGTAATGGTTTGATCCAATAATGAATTCCATGAAATGTTCTTAATTACAGCTTGTTTATTTCTAGTTTCTTATAATTGAATGAGTTTTTTGGATTTATATTGGTATATGGATGAGGAATGTGAGAATGGGATTGTTTTAGTAATGGAGAATGATGATTTTGCAATGTAGAATGCAAGAACTCAAGGAACTGAGCATTAGAACTAGACAGTTTTGACTTTAGAACTTGTCCCAAGTCATCTTAAGCGAGCCTCGACTCCTCTAAAGTAGACAAAGGTTCTGCAAGCACCTTTGTAAGAGTTACCAAGTGAGCAGAAGCTTTGCTCGAGCAGACAACCCTTTTGTCTAGGGTTTCATTAAATCCACTCGAAGGGACTGGGCTTTGCTTGAGCGAATAACCTTTCTGCCTGACCAAATTTTGATTCACTTTAAAATCAACTTAGGTTGGATTAAGTGGTCTAGGCCTACTCTCGGGCGACCATGGGGTTGACCAGGGGTTGACTTGACACATTGGATGATAGGTTGACTGTAAGACCATATAGGGCCTTAGAATTGAGTCTTTACATTTTTTCCTGCCTAATGGTAAACTAATTTATAAAAGACAAAGTATTGAGCTGTCACTCATCCCTTAGTGATTTCCAGGTCTGTCTTGATGCCATGTCAAAGGTGTTGGCATGAGGGAATCGGTGTCCTTAGTTTAACGAAATATTAAGACCTTAGTAGCACACACTACAATAGGTATGGTTTTAGGCGACAAAATTTTTTGAAGCCTAAACTGCTGATTTCGTCGCTTATATTATAGGCGAAGAAAAGGTTTCATCACCAATATCCTCACCATAGCTCCGTCGACAATGCTATTTAGCAACGAAATTAAAATTTCATCTTCATATGGAGACAAAAATTTTCATTGCCAATCCATCACCCAAAACAAAGGTTTTCATCGCCAAATCTATTGTTCCAATGAAAATGAGATGTTTTGGAGAAGAAAACATTTCAATGGGCGATGAATTTTGGCAAGGAAACCATTTCGTCAGCTAAAGGGATACAGGAGGCGAAATGGTTTCCTCACCAATTTCGTCGCCAATGGCTCTTTAATGGAGCATAAGCTGGGAAAATTAAGTAGGAGTTTCGTCATCAATGTGGGCGAGGAAATTATTTTGTCACCTAAAGAACTATAGGTGACGAAAAAAGGCATTTTATTAATGCATGGGCAAGGAAAATTAAGCAACGGCGACGAATTAATTTCATCACCATAATTATTTCAGTTTTTTTTAAATTAAAAAAATGAAAATAATCAAAATTTCCATGTACATTTAATAAACCTGCAAATATAACAAATAGCTAAAAACCACCTTGCAATCTTTTCTAACATGTGAAGAAAGACTTCATATAACTCCTATAAAACTCCACATGATACATAAATATTCCTATACAAAAAACCCCTATATCATGTCTACAGCGTCATTTACAACACACAAAAAAAAAAAAAAAAAAACCCAAAAAAGCTGATACAACAGCACTGATATCATGTACCCCAAACCCAATGTGCACAAAACCATGCAACCAAAGCCAATCTACACCACATTAACAAAATTCGCCATCCATTTCTAAGGATGTCATTGATCTTTGCATTGATCTCTCTTTGGATCTTTCGTGGGCAGAGCTCTGCTGAATACCTATTTAATTCTGTAGCCAGGGTAAACCTTGTGAGATCCTCATCAGGCATGTTCCCAGTTGGCTGGAGGAGAAATGGATTTTGCTTGAGCTCAAACTTCTGTAACAGGCAGATGAAAGGAGATAGTTAAAGAGAGTTTTAAGAAGCTCACTAAAACAATGCCAGCAACTAGAGCACAAAATTTCAATTGCTGAATTAGATGGGTAATTGACTCTCAGTTGCACATAAAACTAAGATTTGTAATCTCATACATGCCATTATGTAGCTGATCAAGGGCAAGGATATTGTTGACCACTGTTATCCAATATGTTGGTAACGTTTGGCTAAATGCATGAGGAAAGACCTTGTTAGAGAACTATATTATTTATTTATGGCAGAGTGCTTCCTACTGCTACATGGCACTTAATTCTAAGTAAATGCCCCTCCGCCTGTACACTTCAATGTCTATGTTTTCACACAGTGTGTTTTCTTCATGAAGAAATTCCTGAAAACCCAGTTTCTCTTTTTCTTCCTCCTGCCTCTCAATTCCTCACCACCTTTCAATTTCATTGTTAGGTGATCTCATTTATTCTCTCGGATAAAGAAGCTGAGACAGTCATGATTATAAGTATATCAATATGTCAACTAGGTGCTTACTGCTCAGGCTTTTGAGCCAAATCAAAAGTTGCAAAATGGATGGTTGGACTCTGTAACATTCCATCAATGTCATAATACAATACGAGGGCCACAAATCGCCTGTAAGCCACGATCCTACGGGCATCCCTCTAACTAAACACACCAATATGGCAATGATACACACAAGAGGGAATGTTAAATGAGTCTTAAACGTACATACAAAAAAATGATAGAAGTAATCACAAGAATGAAGAATACAGTCACTTGTATAGGTAATAGATGTGATTGTAAGGACTGAAAATGAATACATGAAATCTCTACACTTTTTTTAACTTCTTCTTCTTTTATTTTTATTTTTATTTTTATCTTTCTTTTTTATGCCTGAAATTCAAATCCTAACCAACATTGCCAGGACCTCCTTCATGTCTCGGCGAGCCTGTGGTGTCTCTGTTGTGCACCGCAGCCCAATCTACAGCAACCCGCACATCTCCTTCAATCCCTCATCTATCTCTCCCCTTTTGCGCTACAACACTGCAACGACAATCCCCCTCAGCCCTTTACGCCCTCCGCCCACCCGTCTCACCCACTCCACTAAGCATTCCTCCTCCCTATCACCCCCATCCACTGCCTGCCTCCCTGTTGCAAGCTCCATCAACAACACTCCAAAGCTATAGACAAACCCCTTTGTTGTAGCATGCCTCGTGTGTCCATACTCCGATGCCACATACCCAACCGTCCTGGCCACCACAGTGTTAACATGCATATCACCCGGCCGGACCACCCTTGCAAGCCTGAAGTCGGTCACCCTCGGTCTCCCATCATTATCCCACAAAACATTGCTGGCCTTTACACCGCGATGCACCACATCAGGGAAGCAGTCATGGTGTAAGAAGGCCAGTGCCCAGGCAGCTCCCACAGCAAACCTCCACCCTTCTTGCCCACCCCAACATCTCCCAATCAGTTACCACCTCCTCCAAGCTTCCCCACTCCATGTATTCATACACCAACAGCTTGACCCATGGACCAGGTTTGTGCAATCCAAACAAGTTGGTCAATCCCAATCTTAACTTAAGGAGGTCCAACTAACTAATTATACATCTCCTAAATGGCCCTAGTTTGACACATGTAACCATATATGGGTGTGTAACCACCAATCAAATAGTTAGAATCTACTATCCTAAGAGAGTGGTGAGAAATATTAAATATATGGTAGGACTCGAGTATCAAAGATATGAATTACCAATAGGCATAGGCTTCATCAAAAATACAAAATGGGCATCAACACACAACATTTTTGGGCTCACCAAACATATCCTCTTTAATTTTCAATTAGATGAACAAGAATGAAAAGTCAGTGCAAGGGATCTAAATGCCAAGCATCAAGTCATCAACCATGACAAAACTTATTCAGTTCTAGTTTCACTCTAACCTTGAGTTCTAGAAGAATTATCTGAACTCAAAGATTATTAAAAAGTGCAAGGTGAAGGATATAACTTCTTAGGATTTGAATTATGGACATGGTAGATAGAGAAGAATGAAAATATGCGCCAGGCTGCAAGACTCCTCCCCACATCAGATTTTACAAAACGCATCTATTTCCATAGAACTCCAATTCCAACAACAACAACATCCAAGACAGGAGAGTTCAGTGATTAAAGGAAGCAAATTCAAGGGAAGAAACAGCGACAACAACATCAACAATGGCACCAATTTTGTGATTGGCATATTCCAAAGGGCTCTACAAAGGTGGGTTCACAAAATTTCTTTCAACTCAGCTTAACAGCTATCAGTTGGACCATGCTTTTCTCTGCACGGCAATAATCATTTCTAGATATTTTCTAAACCAGGACTAAAGCACACAGCTCCACCCACGGTTACTGTTTGTTTGTTCCATCATTATTCTTTTAAGCAACCTCCATTACAAGAAATATGATAATATGAACAGTATCAACATCTGAAAGGATTTCATTAATTAGTAGGTAAGCATTCTTCCCAGAGGCCTTTGAAAAGACGGCCTTAATTGGTTTTGCCCTTGACAACATCACAAATGCAGTGTATTTAATGCAAACTTTTGTAGAAAATATGTGGTCTGATACAAGGCACTAACTTTCCCTAGGATAGACCAGGTTTGGTAACAGTCAATCTCACCATGGAGGAATCAGTACAAACCACAAGCTTGAGGTATTTCCAATGCTAGATTGCAGCAATTGAAGGCAACCTTCCAACAACTCACCGAAAGCCTATGAATATATGAACTGCATGCAACACACAATACAAGCAACAGAGGACCCACTTATATTAGTGGATCTTGTCTTTTCCAACATACAATACAATACAACACTCGCTCAAATCTCATCACCATGTCTCCTCCAATTCACCTCTTGCCTGTTGCATTCACAATCGTCCCAGTCACAAATTTTATCTGGCACATACAGTTATTGGCAGTTCATTTCTTGATTGTCTCCCATCTAAAGAGGTGAGCCATTGGAGTTAAATCTGAATACGAGGTTAAACGCTTTGACTAATAGCTAATGAAAAGTGATCCCATGTCGTTAAGAGCCCCCTTAAGAATTACATAAGAATCATAATTAAATATACTTGTACACATGCACAAGCAAATCTCTATATATAACAACTACATAACTTATTTATAAGCACATACGCATCACATGAAAATCACGTAAGAATCATATATAAAAAATGAATGCAAGAATCACACAAGAACTTCAAATAATAATAAATCTACAAATATGTTAAAAGGCATATGTTCAAGTAATAATTGTTTCAAATACATAAGCTACACAAAAAACATCCAACACCAACACTAGTACTACTGAAACTAGCTTTCAAAATGAGACCATCCAAAATCATCAGATTTTCAACTTTGCTCACAGTAACCTCTCCATGTGGACCCGCTACCTATAAAGGCAGAGACCCACTGTATCCAAGCAATGTATTGACAAATCTAGATTTTTAGATTCATTCACCCAACAGATAGTGGACTGCAACTATTACCTTTTTCCTTCTCTTCATGTTTGCTATCCTTCTCTTCGACACTCCTCCCATCTCCCCAAATCAAAACAGAACTTCCAAAACTTCATCATATTCACTACTTCCTTCGTCGAAAACCAAAACCCAATGCAGTTTGCTTTTTTTACCCTCCTTTGTCCCTATCTGACAAAAAAAAAAAAAAAAACCCATTTCCTTTTGGTGTTTATCTAACCCAAAACCGGCCAACATATTCGATCACTGATTTTGCAACTCCAGATACATTAAAAAGGCGACGATAGATTGATATCATAGTTTTTGCTATTTCTCCACAATTGAGGCAAAACAGAAAAAAATTTAGGGCACGTTTGGATGGATAGGGGGATTCTATGATTGCAAAAATCTTTCCTTTAAAAACAGGTTTAGTAAAAGAGAAGATTTCTAGAGCAGAAATGTTTAAAGAATCAACGGCTTCAAACGTTTTGACTAATATATCAAGATTCACAGGCACCACGTTATGAAATTTAATATCATAACCATTCTTGGCCTTTAGATTGGATCTAACAGTTTGAATTTTTCAAAAAGAGCCCATAGAAACCCAAATTTGCATCTCAACAGTGCTGATCTACTAATTGGGACCTACAAATGCCTGATCGTGATGAAACCCGTTTCCCAAACGTGGGAAATCCACGTTTCCGCAGAAAATCGGCTGGTTTTCAGTGAAAAGCTTGGTTCCCAAACGTGCCCTTAGGTTCTCCCCCACTTCTTTTATGATCAAATAATTCTTTCAAGAGCATCCAATACAACTCATTAACCTTTTTTTTTTTTTATCTTCTCAGGTTTTGCTTGCAACAGAATACAATTCATCGCCTTCTTTTAAAAAAATCTATATGTCAATTAATTCTAGTTGAAACAACATGTTATAGCTATGTTTGCTTATACTTGCTATTTTATTGTATTTACGTTACGTGCTACCCTTGATATTACCAGTACAAGCATTGACCTGTATGTGGATGCACAATCGGAGAAAACCCAACTAATACCTTTTGAACTAAAAGGGTGAGCATAGGATGACATTTTTATTAGTCATCCATCCGGAGTGCAACATGGGTCTTTTGGGCATACACGATAGTGAACCATTGGATGGTTTATGTTTTGTATCATGCCATCATTTGCATTAGGTTTTGATTTGCATACTCATGGTTGTGGTCTTTTGTATATTTTATCTGTTTAATTGTATATGTCTATATCCCTCTTTTGTATGGTTTTATATATACATGTTCATATTTCATAAAAGCATGTATAGACACTTTCTTAGAAGTATACACTTGTATATGCATAAAGATATGTATATTTTGGACATTATAGTATACGTTAGGTATACACATGAAAATGAATATTGTAAGTCTGGTGATTTTTATGCTGAAACTTTGACTCATTTGTGTTTGTACCATATTCCAATCATGATTACACAAGCTTTCACATTTAATTTTATGTATTTGTGTTTTGAGATGCACCTCGCATATGAATCCTGTGGAATTTTTTCTTGTGGTAGTTCGTACATGCCCGGCACAGGGTGCCACGAAATTACTTGTGCCACTTCATGAGATTTATCATATTGGCAGGATCTTAGGCGTAGGATGTGATATCTCCACACGATCATCATCAAGCTTTGAAAGTTTTGAAACTTTGTTTGCATCAGGCCCTGAGTTTTCTAAATCCTGAGTTGCAGAATTCCCTCCTGAAGTTGAGTTTTTAAACGAGCACTCGGGTAATATTGGGACAGGATAGAGATAGTCCTTGATGGTTTAAAGTTCACTTCAGAACTCCTCCAAAGTGGAATCTCCTTGGAAAGATCTTCTGGTAGAGAGTATGTTTAATTCTTCTTGATTGCACACATGACGATAACCACCTTGGACACATGGTAAAACTCTGAGTTTCTCCTTCAATTGATCATCCTGTAATGGATTTCAGGGGGCATGGAGGAAGAGTCCCGGGCAGACCTAAATAGAACCGGCTGGGGACTGAAGCCTCCACCCAAAGTTGGAAAAGTCCTAAATGACCCCTTGTAAATTCTAAAAATTAATAACTTTTTTATATTTGCCCCCCTCTCATATATTTTTTTAACATTAAGCCCTCACAAGGAGAAATTTTTGAGTTTGCCTGTGCCATGCCATGGTTAATTATTTCTCGAAGAAGAAGATGTTTCTCTATTGCCAGAGTAAGAAACGGAGAAGAGAAAAATACAACCTTAGAGAAATAAAACCTTAGAAAAATAAAACCTTCAGAAGAATAAAACATGCCAAAAAATAAAACCTTAGAAACATTTGGAAAAATAAAACCTTAGAAAAATAAAACCTTCAGAAAAATATAACCTTACGTAAAATAAAAGCTTTAGAAAAATAAAACCTCAGAAAAATAAAACCTTTAGAAAGATAAAGCCTTAGAAAAATAAAATCTTAGATAAAAAAACACATTAAAAAAATAAAACCTTTATTTAAACCTTTAAGGAAAAAATAAAACCTTCATAAAAATAAAACCCTTGGAAAAATAAAACCTTAGGATTAGACTTACATACTCCGAGTGTGAGTTCTGGCTGCTCTGACCTGCCTCACGCACACTTCATAATGACCAGTTTGATATTTCTCAGTAGATTATGATATATAAAATGTGTATACTTTGGTTGAGTTGTTTTATGAATTCTAATTTGGAAATATAAGAATTTTGCTTCATATTTTAGTATCTTCAATATTTTTTACAGATAACATGAACCATATTTGACCTCTCTTGCAACTATAATGAGGTGGATTAGGTATTACAAACCATAAATTCATGGTCTGTTGAATCCGACTTGTGCTCATCTCTAGCCGAGATAGGATCCCAACCTGCAAACCAGTAGGCCAACGGTGGTGGAAGATAGAACAGCTGACACCCATTGATGAAGTAAATCTCACTTCACACCCATTGCAGACGTCAATCTCACTTCAGACGTAAAAACTCTTCATCCCTTTTAGTGTCTAAAGAAATTAACCAAGTTAAAAGATGATAAAATTGGACTTGACAAATAAAATAAACATATCCAAAAATCAACAAAAAGAGAAGGTGCGTGGGCATTGACAATCGTGAGATAGGCCTTGATTACGATCTTGTGGGGCCGATTGGGCATTAACTGTGGTTCATTTTATTATTTTAAAATATAAAAAATAAATAGATTTAAAAAAAAATCCCCTTAGAGTTTTTATAGAACAAAAAGGACTCTAGAGATTTTTATGGCCCAGAGTGGTCCCTGAGCCCTTTTTGGTTTTTTTTAAATATTATTCATAAGTATAAATATCTATGCTCAAGTGTAACTTACATAAAACTCTTTCCCTATTCCTTCTTCCTCTTCATCATCTCTTCTTCTTAGTTTGGTCAAGGGTTCTGTTTAGGTTCTGTCTGGGGCAAAGAGGGAAAAATCAAGAAGATTAAAAAACAGAAAGAAAATAAAAACAAAAGAAAAAGAAAAGAGAAGGAAGATGATGAAAGAAGAAGAACAAGGAAGAAGAAGAAATGATGGGAGCAGAAAGAGAATGAGAGTGTGTAATGAAAGATGAAATAAGAAGAGAAAATCAAGAGGAAAAATAAGCAAAAGAGATGAGGAAGAGAGTTAGAAGAAGGAACTAAAACAAGAAGAAAAAGGGAGAAGAAGAAATATTAAGGTTAAGTATAGAAATCTATACTCAAGCATAATATACCCAAAGTAGAATTATGATTTATTTTTTTAGACATTGTTGATAAGTATAGATATTGCTACTTGTCAACAATGTCTAAAAAAAAAATAAATCTTGATTTTGTTTTGGGTATATTACGCTTGAACATAGATATCTATGCTTTAGTGCAGTATACACAAAACCCTGTCCTCATTCCTTCTTCCTCTTCATCATATCTTTTTCCTGGTTTGGTGAAGGGTTCCATTTGTGTTCCGCCTGGGTTGAGGAGGGTGAAGGTTTTGGGAGAGATCCTCTAGAATGGATTATTACAATCAATCTCAATATTATGTGTGTAGACAATTATCTATGCAACGAAAATAAATCAAATAAAAGTAAACAGCAAAGAAGACACATTTTTTATGTGGAAACCCAACCCAGAAAAAAGCCATAGCCAAGAAGCAAACACTATAAATTATACTACAGTTACAAGAGAATACTCGCAACCCTTATCCAGTTATCGTACAACCTAAGGACTTTATGTTTCTCTTGCATAGTTGCCTGCTGTAACAACCCCATGTCATTCTTTGTTACATATTTAAGCACCTAGACGTCTTCTAGATGTAGCACTTGACTCCCCACAGTAATCTTCTACAATCAAAGAAGTAGAAGACAAGAATTTTTAGAGTAGAACTTCAGCCCTTTAACTCTAAAAAAAACTCTAGAGGAGATGATCCCCAAAATATATTTTCCACTCAAAACAATGAGATTTCTATCTTAGGGTTGAGAGATAACCCCTTTATATAGCCTCAATCTCGTCCTTCATAAGTATATTTTAATCAGAAAAGGAGTTGGCATAAAACAGGCAAGTTCCTCTTCAAATTGGACTAAAAAATCGCAAGATGGTGAACTTTCTGCACTTGTTCGATCGATCGGATTAAGGTTATGCCCGGGCGAAAATTCAGCACATTTTTTGCAAACTTCCAGAGGCCATAACTTTCTTGTTTTAGCTCCGATTGAAGCAATCTTGGGCTTTACTGAATTTACTTGAAACGAGCTTTCTAACGGTAGGTTGCATGCCTATATCTGATACTCTGTTTGTGAGATATGACCTTTTTAATCCATGCTGTCCATAGAAAATCACTTCAATTTGTCACTCTTTTTTTGATTTCTTCACTTTAGTACATCCAGTAACTTAAACTATTGTCCATGATCAAAGATATGTAAAATACAACACTAAAGTTTTGTCTAACCCATGAATTGCCAACACAAAAATCCTTACAGAGGGGAAAATCAAAAAGAATAAAAGCTGAAAGAGAAAATAAAAGAAAAAAAGTTGACAAGGAAGAGGAGGAAAGAAAAAGAAAAACGCAGAAGAAGAAGAAGAAATGTTAGGAGCAGAAACGTTTGGGATCTCATTTTCTTTTATTTTCTTTTTCTCTTTTATTTCTTCTTGAAGTCCCCCTCCTCACCCTAGCTATAACATAAACGGAACGCTCTACCAAACCAAGAAAAAGAGATGGCAAAGAGGAAGAAGGAATGTGGAAAGGGTTTTGTATATAACGCTTGAGCATAGATATCTATGCTCAAAGATAATATACTCAAGCACATACAATGTGTTTTTCTTATAGACATTGTAGATGAACAGTGATATCTATGCTCAAGCATAATATTTCTTCTTTTCCCTTTTTTTTCTTTTTTCAATTCCTTCTTTTGATTTTCTTCCTCATCTCTTTTGCTTATTTTTCTTCTTGATCTTCTTTTCTTATTTTACCTTTCATTACACACTCCCAACATTTCTTCTTCTTCCTTGTTCTTCTTCTTCTTTTTCTTTTTCCTTCATCCTCTTCCTTGCCGTCTCTTTTTTTTTTTTTGTTTCTATTTTCTTTCTCTTTGTTCTTCTTCTTGATTTTCCCCTATTTGCCCGAGGTAGAACATGAGCAAAACCAACAAGTAAATCAAGAAGAAAAGATAATGCAGAGGAAGAAGGAATAAGAAAAGGGTTTAATGTATGTTATACTTGAGCATTGATATCTATGCTCATGAATAATATTGGAAATGGCTCAGGGGACCACTTTGGGCCATAAAAGTCTTTGGGGTCGTTTTTATTCTCTAAAAATTCTAAGAGGATTTTTGTCACAACCCGAGCCCAGAAAATCGGGGGTTAGTAAAAATTTAACCATTGACACACGCACTCCTATGCGCACACACCTAGACCTAGTCCAAGTGTACACACGCATGGCATCTCCACACGTGCAAGCATGAAGTACGCGGAAGTTGTAAGTATCATTGCATACAAAGGATACACAAAATAAATATAACAACTGCAAAATATATCACGTATAGACAGAATGTACAACAAAATGGGGGAAACAGTCACGTAAAATCAAAATAGAAATAGGACCGAGAACCCTGAGTACAAAATCATGCAGACCCCATATATGCAAGCAAGTACTGATGTGATGCCAACTGCTCTCTAAGGAATGGATTAAATCCACTCCTCTAGCCTAGACTGGGCCTCGTGTGTCTCTCCTGCAGTTTGGCAGACCAACGAAGGGTCGGGAGAGGGATCTGAGCCTGCAACACCAAGAACAACTGATGAATACGACGACTCAGCAAAATATAAGCAACACTAAGTTAACACTTGTTGTATCTAGTAGAATAAAAAACAATTATCATTGCTTAGAGTTCATGAATTATATGCTAGGCAGTCGTGTATATGAATAAACATGCTATCAGAATCATGAAACAGATAAACTGGCTGGGTGGCTACTACATTTGCCATATTCTCCCTTTCGAGAGCAATCAATATGAGAACACAATCGACCAGGCTAGGGTACGCATGGGTCTCTGATTCCCAGGGTTCGGAATCCCAGGACAGTAGCACTCTACAAAGGCAACAAGTAGTCTACGCTAAAGTCAACCCCGTCGGGTATCCTAATTAAAGTTGAGGCGGAGTAAAGCTAGACTAATAAAATCGGTCATGTGGTATGATGCACATCAATCAATATTAGTCCATCGGTTAAGCAATGTCAATCAGTGCAGTTCAGTACAATATAAGTCATGTCACAGTTGGACAATATAATACGCACATTATGCTGGATCAATACTATGTAATTGCAATTAAACAATTACAAGTTAAACAATGAACAAGACAAAGAACATGAAAGGCAGCTGTGTCCACCCGGGATTTACCATGGACAGAGCCCTCAGGGATTATCCAATCGTTGCCCCAGTGTAGAACGCGTACCATGCGAATAGGAAGGCAAAACCGAAGTCAATATGCAATACAAATCGGATTATTGTATGAGAATCACGATCTTTTACTAGCTAACGCTATCTCTGTTATCTATTGTTCCTAACCGTGCATGATGATGTAGTTTTAAGTTATCCGATACACAATTGTTCGTATGAAGTGTGTTGCATTGTAACAAGGAACGTGTATCGAAGTCCCTTAAATCAACATCTATGGGGAGGTGCTTAACAATTGGACAACACACATGAATGAGTCACAGCCCTAAGGACCATTCATGTGATATTTACATTCCGTTGGGCAGTTTGGGTTACCTATATTCTAGAGCGAAGGCCCTATCAGGTCTTTTATCATGCATATCATTTTTAGTTCTATCTCACAGGGACTGTACGGCTTAGCGGTAGGTGAATGTACGGCTTAGCTGTAATATGCACTGCGGCTCAGCCGCGGTTTCCTTTATTGTTCATCCGCATTTACGGTCAACCGCATTTTGTTCTACGGCTCAACCCTGTTTGTTTTACGGCTAGGGTATAGCTTAGCCATCCCACATTTTATGGCTTGAGCAGAGCTAGATCGTAGAAGGCTTCAGGAAGTGTCAACTCTCAGTTAATCTCAGAAAATTCGACCCTGTATTGATCTACACAAGGTCACGACTGGGTCACGGCTTAGCTGTAGTATATTATACGGCTTAGCCATAGCCTGACCATCGAGCAATTACTTGGTTTTCAATTCTCTGGAGCGTGAGCCTTAAGCTTCTACGGCTTAGCCATAAGCTTTAGGTGTCCAGTTTCTAAACCTATTACAGAACAACTGGAAATGGCAAACTCTACACTCTAAAAGCACAACCACATCAAATATGATTCAAGAGGGCTGTACATCCATCAAGCATGCAAGAATAAGAAGATTAAACACTATCAAATCATTATCAACAAGTGTTCAATCAAAGTGTGCTTATACTTGCCTCAACTGAAATCTAACACACGAACAGTTGTTCTAAGACTCCAATCCACTATCAATATGCGAAACTACTCGTCATGCATGCAAAGAAACGAAAGCAAGAGGGATGATGAGTGCATGCCATGAAAGGGAAAGAACTGTCATGAAGATAGATGGGGAGAATCATGGTTTACCCTTACCTTCAACCTCCAAAGTGACAAAAGAAGACTTCCTTCTTACTTTGCTTGTTGAAGAACAAAGAAAGGAAAGAAGGAAGAAACGCTAAACAGAGAAGAAGAAGAGAAGAAGAGAACATTGAAGGAAATGAGGCGGTGCATGCATCTTATATAAGATAAGGATTAAGACAAATTACAAGAAAGTTCGATAGTTAACACTATATATAGTTCAAGTCAAATGAGAGTCCAACGGAATCAAACGAAGTCTTTTGCATGCGGGTCAATTGTGGAAGTTGACAAGCTCATCGAGATACACATGTTGACTCTAAAATGATGCATAACTGACAATGTTCGAAAAAATCAAAAATTACAAAAAAAGGCTCAAGTTTACTTAAACCTGGTCAAACTCAACCCAACTACTTGTCCATGACTCGAAACAAAACAAAAACAAAACCAAAACAGCATTGACAACTAATTCGTCATTACTTAAGTACTAATCTGAATTAAGTTGGGTCGGAATGTTACAATTTTTTCAAGAAAAACCCCTTGTTTCAATTATATAGCCCACATAATTATTATGTGGAAAAGGAAGGAGAAAGTGATAACTATGGGGCCAGGATTTGGATCAGTTGTGAAAATGCAAGATCAAAATCGTCTTTTCTCCAAGCAATCATAAAAAAAAAAACCAAGCATCTCCATTTGATCGGTAAAATCAGAAGGCTAGGATCAACCAATTTATTGGGATCTTTTGTTGTTAATTATGAAAGGTTGATGGAGAAGGAATAAAAAGGAAGTGAATATAAAGAAAATCCAAATGGAGAAATTCCATATGTATTTAAATTTGAAATTTGACAACTTTGATCAAATAATAAATTAAATGGAGAGTTGGAGAAAGAGAATCCACAATCCAGTACCGAAGATTAGGAGATTTAAATTTTTAGTAGACTCTAGCGCATCCCAACATTGCCAAGGCTATGTAAATAGAGCTATTAGTATAATACATTAACATAATTTGATCTTGCGAATTTCTCAATTAATTGAAGACTTGGAGCTCCATTTCGATGTTAACTTTAATTAGATTTTAACTTGAGGGAGAGATTTTAGGTAGTTAAGAGAAATCTCCGATTTTAGCCACTTAAATAAAGATGTCAATATAAAAGAGTTTCATTTTTCAAGTGTCCAATCTTTCATACTAATCAATCAATTCATATTTAGATTTTCTTATCAAATTGCGTTAATGAATCACGACCCAAACCAGTTGAAATAAGGGCAATTATATATATATATATATATAAAGTGACCTATTTTATACTGTTGACTTAGGCTCTGCTTAGGCTTAATATGCTTTAGGCGGTCAAACTCGGGCTAGCCAGATATAGTCCAATTGAAGCATGTAGCAGTCTTAGTCTATAAGCTCAGAAGTCGAGCTGGACATGGACATTCCTTAACCAACCCAGCCTGGCCCATGGACAATCCCTTTTATCTAATGTCATGAGTAAGCAAACTTATGTAATGTTATATTAAATACTCTATCATATGAATCTTTCATTCCTTATTTTGTACAATCCCGTCATGATGTTTTATTTTAGATGGGGTTTAATTGGATATGCACTCTTTAATATCCCTTCAATCATGTAATTCAAATTAATAAGAGTGAGTCGAACACAAGGATTCTTACAAATATATTTTTAATGATTTCTAATATATGATCATATCATATCTTTGTTCTTTCTTAATTTTTTTTCTTTTTATGTTATTTTTTATCTATTTTTATATTTTTTATTTTGATATATATTTTTTACTTTTTGTCGAGAGAGGTTTTCATGGATTTATGTTTTTTCTTTTCTTTTTTAGCTTCACTTTGTTATTTTTAGATATTGGGTTTTCATGGGTTTAGTTGTTTCTTCTAAATTATTTTTATTATTAGATTGTCTATGGACTTTTGTTTTGATGTTGTATTTTTGTGGTATTTTTATCAACTTGCATTTTTTATTATTCATTTATTCTTTTGATTCCAAAAAAAAATGTTTGAAGTAAAATACTCAACTTATTTCAAACAAATTAAAGTGGTTTCATTTTTTTAAATTTAATAATTATTTATTATTATTATTATTATTTTTATTATAAGTTTTAATTATGATTTCAATTTTTCCACTTAATATAATTTAGACGAAATATTATTTAGAGGATCTTATGGGAAAAAACCCTCTAGTTGGACACCACATGAAATTATCCCAAATAAATTTAGTGCACAAAATAGTTCCACTAGGGTTGATTTCGTATTGAAATTTTATTTGTTTTTAAGGTGCAGAGGAGTGACTGATAAGTCCTTAAAAATGCATCTTTTTATGTGTATTTTAGGGGATTTTAAGGATTTATTCATTAGAAATCTCTTTATTTAGTTGGGAATCAACTTTTATGATTTTAGAATTCATTTTAGTGTTTTTCTTTTGCAAAAATCATTGAAAATCATCAATTTTTCATAAAATCATAAAACTTTCCATTTTTGGATTCCATTTTTAGAAGGTTTTTCAAATCCAAATTTTCACATAAAAATGACAAATGTTTTTATCATCATTAGTTAAATAAAGACAAATCATGATTAATTATGTAAATTCATGGTGTCATTTTATGTGAATTAGGCTGCAATAGTGTTTGGTCAAAATCATTATTTTTAATAAAATGTCATTTTTCTTTGCAGAGAATTGAAGAAAGGGACCCACAATCAAGATTTGAAGCTAAGGAATTATCTGTGAAGAGATCCAATAAAAATGAAGAAAAAGAAAAGGAAATTGGAGAGGTGAGATCGACACTTCAAATGGGCCATCACATGTATGCCTCCCACACAACTTTGGCTTGCAAAAAATCAGTTGAAAAATTATCTTTTGCATATTTGAATTTCTAAATTAAAAAAAATACAAAGCAAGATTGGGATGCCAAATTGGAGAAATATATTTCAAAAGAGGAAAGAAGATAAGAAGTGGAGAAAAACAAGGGAGGAAAAGCATGTTTTTTGCTGGACATTTCCAACCCAGCTACCCACAGACGCTTCAAGCATCTCAAAGTTATGTGATTTTGACGGACCCACTTCACCTTATTGCAAACAATTGAAGGCCAAATCAAGAGCATACATCGAAGATCAAAAATACATCTCAAGTGGGGGCCAAGTCTATGAAGATTTGCGTGGGTGTAGAGAGAGAATTCTAAAATGGGTAAGGACTTATCATATTTCTTCCCAGAGATTCGACAACAAGATGATAAAGAGAGAAAGTTCTTATTAGATAAGAACTCTTATAAGATTATATAATGGGATCTCCACCCTCTTCGATGACCGAATCCAACCCACCAATACCATTCTCACGTCCCAGAACTCATCATTCCAACCTACTTTCTCTCCTCTTGGCCATATACACCATTCCACATCCCACATCACCTCTCAAAATCATTCACACCATTATCTTCCATCCATCCCAATTGTGATTTGGTCAAGTCAATTTGGGTCCATCCATTCCATCGCATCATCATCTCTTTCTCTCTCTTCATCTCTCCTCCATCCCATAAGGAGTTTGGCCAACCCCTTTGGATTCATCACCATCCATCTTCTTCCACCATCTTCTTTACCCTTGAAGCATGATTTGAAGAGCATATGAGTTGAAGAGCTAGACGAGCAATGATTCTTTCTTAAAATTTATGATCATTGGGTAGGTTTTGATATATTTCTTTTAATTCAATAAATCTGAATTCATTGCTTATTTAGATTGAGTTTTTCATTGATAAACAAAGTTAGTAATATCATAGTTTTCACCATAGAGTCAGCATCATATGTTTTTGCATAGTGATAGTGCGTGTTTGGTACAGTGGATCTAAGTTTACTTTGATTCTATCAAAAAAGGTTTTAAATTCAAATTTAAATAATTAAAATCCATCTTTTTCTCTTTTATGTTGTTGCATTGTATTCTAATTTTCAGATTTGTTTTATTTACTTTTAATATCATTCAATTGGTGGTTTGATGAATTTTATGGTTTTATAGTTTAGTAGTTTAGGCTACTTTTTAGTTTAGGAATTTTAGGTTAAGTTTTATTTCTAATTTGATAATTAATTTTCAAATTTAGTAGTTGTGTATTTTTATAAATTTTATTAGGTTAGCATTAGTTTTTCAATTATAACAGGTTTTGAGATACATATCTCCCTATAGATTCAATCTTGGACTCAGCAGATAAAACTATAATCGTCGACCTTGCACTTAGGGTCTACGTTGATCAACGACTCTATCGTCCCTTTGCCAATACAAGAAAATATACTTATAGTGGTCAACTTTTAGCAGGGCCGGTCCAAACGGTTGTTATAGGTCACTTTTAGTGGTTGCCAAACATGGCCTTGCTGTAAGTTATAATTTTTTTAATCTGTAGGGGGGCAAATGAAAATGGCTGCCAGTAAAAATCTTCCTCATGTGGCGCCAAACTTTTTCGAGCAAGTTTTATGGTTTTAGAGTCTAAATTTAGCGGCGGCCAGGAAGAGTGAGGCTAAAACTTGAATTCTAGCGGCTTCCACTAAGATGGCCATCGCTGAAACTTAATTTTAGTAGGGTCTAATAGTTATTTAAAAAAAAAAAAAAAAAAGGTACCCATTGCTTCAGAGACATTTGTTCCCCAAAACCCTTCTTCCCAAAGCAATCTTTCCTCTTCTATATCCAGCTGCAAAGTCAGGAAAACCCTCTGTCAACTGCACGATTCAAACAGTGGCTCATTCCAACTGCACGCACCATACCCTCATTGCTTCAGAGTAAGGATCCAAACCAAGAACACAAATCACTGAACAAGAAAACATGGTAAGCAAAAACAAAATCTCCTTCAAACCAAAGAAATCTGTCAAGTCCTGAATTTTTTATATTGGGCCACACCGTTTGTCGGGTTTGAGTTGGGTAAAGAGGATCAGATAAATTGATTTAACACAAGTCGGGCCTGAGTTAATGGACCCTTTTTGGGCCAGAGGACTCTTTTTGAAATTTCTTAAAACCCACTAGAAAGCAGGAGGCCCTTCTTTGTAATTTAGAAAAACCCCCTCTTTTATATAAACTCTACTCTTAGGGTTTTTCCCCATTCTTCCATCTTCTTCCTCTCTTATGCAACCAAGCTCTAAAAGTTCTCCAGGGGGAAACCAAGGTTGGATCTTCTACTCTTCAGATTTGCTTTTGGCTTCGAGATCCAGGCAAGTGGATAGTTGGAACAATGGTTTTTGGTGTTTGCAATATATTTTAGTTGCTTGTTGATTTACATACTTTGAGCATGATTTCTTCTTGTTGGTTTAATGGCTTTTAGAGGGTAATAGTGTGATTTGATTTTCTCAAAAAAATTATAAGGGTGATTTATGTGAGTTTTGTTTAAAATAAAAAAAAAAAAATTCTGAGCCGCCGCCCCCCAGGCGGCAGCGCTGCCCAGGCAGGCTGGGCCCGGCCTGGCTGGCTGGGCCCGGCGTGGCTGGCCTGGGCCCGGGTCGGGTCTGGGCCCGTCAGTCCATTCTTAAAAAAAATGTATATATATTATTAAATATATATATTTGTACATAATATTACTAAATAAATAATTAGGTTAGGATATTCTTATAAAGGATTAAAGGGTTAAGTTTTGATTTATGGTTTAGTGTTTTAATGGAGATTAGGTTTTATTAAATTAGTTTTAATTTGATGTTATTAGAAATGTATTTTTGGATTATTTATAAACTTAATTGAGAATTATGAAATTTTGATTAGTGTTCATTTAGGTTGATTGAAATAAAATAAAAATGTATTTAGTAGCGATTAAACCGTAAATAGAATGTATTTATAATTTTAAATTGGAATCTTAATTGAGTTAGATTTCAAATTGGGATCCGAAATTTGTACCTTCTGTTTTGCATAAAATGATAATGTGAATTTGTACACAACAATGATATTAAGGAATTAATTATTTTCTTTCCCCTTTTGAACGTAACTTGATTTAACTTTGGATTCAGAAATTGAACATCTTTTACTTAATTTGTAAAACTAATTATATATAATTGGATTAGATGAATTATGTCTTTTAGGTATGTTAGTTGAATGTTAACATGAGAATTAGACTAAATGCAGAATGGGAATGTGAGGTTCGGGATGCACCACATGATAGGCACCAAAAGTAGTATATCGGCATCGTGGACTCATATTTCCATTGTGATAGAGAGTTAGTTCTCATGTGCATATTTATCTAACTTGACCGTTGGTGGATTAGTGCTTACCCTCAATAATTTGAATTGACACACGTTCATAATACACTTTTAAATCTAAGTACTCAAAATGGTATTGGATTGAATGTTGGGATTGAGGGTTTCATATCATGATTCATTTTGCATCTGTATACGTATGTATTTGTAAGTATGTAAATTTGTATATATATCTGACCGATTGCAGTTCGGAGGTAGACGTACGCCATCGGGTCAGCGTGTACTGTGGATAATAGTATGCAGCTGTGCCTTCTGTTATTATTTACGGGATTACCCGTTTCTGTTATTATCTGCGGGATTGCCCGTTTCTGTTATTATCTGCGGAATTACCCGTTTTTGTTATTATTTGCGGGATTACCCGTTTCTGTTATTATCTGCGGGATTACCCGTTTCTGTTATCTGTATGCGGGATTTACCCGTTTCTGTATATTTATCTGCGGGAATACCCGTTTCTGTGCATTCATGCCATTGGGGTTTGCATCTGATTTATTTTGGTTCATAATGATTATATCATTTAATTCAGTTGATTAATCCATTGTTGCAGCTTACCTTCTTGCCAGATTATGTCAATCTGACCCACTACCTTTGGTGTCTAGGTTCCGTTACCGGTGCCGAACCGAAGGGTCAGGCTACGCAGGAAATTCCGCCGGATGGCGGAGTTATTGAGTGGAGCACCGATGACATCATCTGATGTGTCCTAGTGCGGTGTAGAGTTCGAAAAACTTTAGGTTATGTCATAAGGCTATTTTTGGGCCATTAGTTTATTTAATTAAAATTATTTGTTTTGAAATTACAACTTTAATTGTTATGCTTCGAAGCACTTGACCCTGATTTTATTATTAATGAGATTTGCTACATGGATGTTATGTGATATCCGTCTGCGATGAGTATGGATTTTAGTTCCGCGTGTGATTATGGTTGCTTGATCACCAAGCATAGCCTCACGAAGGACTTCGATCCACCCGGAATTGAGGCTCGTATTGTATATGTTAGAAAAATTTTAATTAGCCCCAATTCTCACACCCCTGGAACCGGGTTTGGATCCGGCCCAGTTTTCGGGGCGTGACAGATGGTATCAGAGCCGGTCAAGTTCTAGAAGTTCTAAAAGATGCTAGAACGTAGGTCCGAAGTGAGGATTAAAAACGTTAAGTGGGAACGTTGGTGGTTTTTAGCATTCATAATCGTATCCGTACTTTAGCAAATGTTTAGATGTTACAGGAGCCCGTTACTTTCGCATTTTTGGTCGTTTAGTCGCTAATATAGAGGGGATTACCAAAAAGGTGGCCTAGACTACTTTTCGTAATCTGTTTCCCAAGAAGTACGTACCGGAGCATGTTGGCATTTAGAAGCGAATAGAGTTTGATAGATTGAAGCAAGGGAATCCGTCTGTTCGGGAGTATGAGCTGCAGTTTATTCGTCTCACTCGTTTCGCACCAACCTTCATCAGTCTAGAAAGCAAGAGGATTCGACGATTTCTCGATGGCCTTCGACCAGATATACTGCTTCATACCAAGTCACAAGTTCTAAATACTTACCAGGCATTTTTCGGGTAAGGCATATTGGGCCAAGGAGGTGATTGGACGCATGACCCCTACAAGCCAAGTCAAGCAGAAAGTTACTCCGTCTTCGGTTTCACAGTGCCAATTTAATAAGCAAAAGAGGGAGTCCTGTGGTATTTGTAGCAATAATCACCCTACAACTAAGTGTTGGAGACAGAAGACAGTTAAGTTATAGTTGATGATGACACAAGGTGCAATTGTGAGATCAAAGAAGAAGGTTGTTATTTGTATGATTTCAATTATTAAGGCTATAAAGTTGTTGAGGAAAAGTTATGAGGGGTATATAGCGTTTATCACGGAGGATAAACGGACTAAAGTGGTGGAGGAGATACCAGTGGTATCTCGGTTTCTGGATGTTTTTCCCGATGATATTCCTGAATTACAACTGGTCCGTGAAATTGATTTTTCAATTGAGCTTGTTCCAGGCACAGCCCGGGTCTCAAAAGCCCCTTATAGAATGGCCCAAGTGGAGTTGAGAGAACTCAAAGAGGAATTGCAGGAGTTGTTAAACAAGGGTTTTATTAGACCGAGTTTCTCTCCTTGGGGAGCTCCAGTGTTATTTGTGAAGAAAAAGGATGGTTCTATGAGAATGTGCATTAATTATAGATAACTAAATCAAGTGACCATCAAGAATAAGTATCCTTTACCGCGAATCGATGAATTGTTTGATCAATTGCAAGGTGCTCAATATTTTTCTAAGATTGATCTGAGGTCAGGATATCATCAGTTGAGGGTACGAGATCAAGATATTCCAAAAACTGCATTCAGAACTAGATATGGTCACTACGAATTTTTGGTGATGTCGTTTGGGTTGACGAACGCTCCAGCAGCTTTTATGGCTATGATGAATAGGGTTTTTGCACAGTACTTGGATAAGTTTGTGGTGGTATTCATTGATGATGTACTTGTATATTCAAAGAGTCGGGAAGAGCATGCTTAACATCTTCGTACGTCATTACAATTATTGAGGGAACACCAATTGTATGCTAAGTCAAGTAAATGTGAATTTTAGTTGGAACAGGTAGGATTTCTTGGTCACATCATCTCTAAGGAAGGTTTAGCAGTGGACCCAGCGAAGATTGAAGCAGTTGTAAAGTGGGATAGACCAAAAACAGTGTCGGAGATCCGAAGTTTCCTAGGCCTCGCAGGTTATTATCGTAGATTCGTGGAAGGATTTTTCCTCAATAGCAGCCCCATTATCGAGATTGACTCGTAAGGGAGTTCTTTTTGTGTGGAATGAGGATTGTGAACAAAGTTTTCAGGAGTTGAAAAGAAGGTTGACCACAGCCCTTATTTTGACCTTACCTGCTGGTGATGATGGTTTTGTGATTTACACTGATGCATCTGGAGTTGGACTTGGTTGTGTTCTCATGCAACATTGGAAGGTAGCAGCGTATGGGTCTCGACAGTTGAAGGAACATAAACGAAAGTATGCAACTCATAACTTGGAGCTAGCAGCAATGGTCTTTGCTTTGAAGATATGGAGACATTATCCTTACGGAGCCACTTTTGAAGTGCATTCGGACCATAAAAGCCTCTAATATCTCTTCACACGGGGTGATTTGAATATGAGACAAAGGAGATGGATGGAGTATATTAGGAATTCCGATTTCGGGTTGAAGTACCATCCAGGTAAAGCTAATGTAGTGGCAGATGCTCTAAGTAGAAAAGCAGCGTTCACAGGAGGATTAATTGCAGAATGCTTCTGGATTCGATGATTAGAAGATATGGATGTGTATTTTCGACCTGTTAATGAACAGGCAGGGTTAGCTAGTATATTTCCGTGAGAAACCGAATTAATTCCAAGGATTAGAGAATACCAATTATTAGACCCCGAGATAACAAGAATTAAAGATCACACGGAGGAGAGGCCCAATTTTAAGTTGGAAGATAATATTATACATTATAAAGGCAGAATTTGTGTGCCCGATTTTCCAGAATTGAAGGATGAAATCATGGTCAAGGCACAATATACTCGGTATACTATTCATCCAGGCAGTACCAAGATGTATCACGATCTGAAGGATCACTATTGGTGGAAGAATATGAAAAAGGATATTGCAGAATTTGTTGGAAAATGTTTGGTCTGCCAGTAGATTAAAGCAAATTATAGGAGACCCCCGGGTCTTTTGCATCAGTTGGAGATTCCTCAGTGGAAGTGGGAGCACGTTACTATGGACTTCATGTCTGGATTGCCTCATACTAGAAAGGGATTTGATGCTATTTGGGTGATAGTGGACCGTTTGACTAAGTCAGCCCACTGTGTACCATTCAAGACTGGTCAAGAAATGGAGAAAATTACAGAGTTTTATATTAAGGAAGTGGTGAGATTGCATGGAGCACTAGTTTCTATTGTCTCTGACTAGGATAGTAAGTTCGTATCTAGGTTTTAGGTATCACTGCAGGAAGCCTTAGGAACCAAACTGAGTTTAAGTACAGCCTATCATCCCCAAACAGACGGACAAACATAGCAGACAAACCAAACACTGGAGGATATGCTAAGGGCATGTGTCTTGGATTTCAAGACTAGTTGGGATGAAAGTTTGGCTCTATGTGAATTCGCGTACAACAACAGTTACCACTCTAGCATTGGCATGGCGCCTTTTGAAGCTTTGTACGGAAGGAGATGTCGAACCCCTATATGTTGGTCGAATTTTGGAGCTCGCGGTTTTCATGGACCGTCTGTGGTTGGAAAGTCCAGTGACAAGATAAGACAAATTCAGGAAAAGTTTAAGGTTACCCGCAGTCCCCAAAAGAGTTATGCCGATAAAAGAGGGAGAGTTAAAGTTTGAGATTGGTGACCATGTATTTTTGAAGGTATTACCTACACGTGGTACTTTACGGTTTGGGCAAAAAGGAAAACTCTCCGGAAGATATGTGGGACCATTCTAGATTATCAGTAAGGTTAATGATGTGGCTTATCGGTTAGCATTGCCACCAGAGCTGTCGGGTGTTCATAACACCTTCCACGTTGTTATGTTGAGGAAGTATATAGCAGACCGTTCGCACGTGTTGCAATATGAGCCGTTGCAAGTGCAATGTCAGTATCCGCACCTTTTTCCTGAGGTATGTTAGTCATTTGGAGGACCAAATGTCCTTTAAGGGGGATGAGATGTCAAGTCCTGAATTTTTTATATTGGGCCACACCGTTTGTCGGGTTTGAGTTGGGTAAAGAGGATCAGATAAATTGATTTAACACAAGTGGGGCCTGAGTTAATGGACCCTTTTTGGGCCAGAGGACTCTTTTTGAAATTTCTTAAAACCCACTAGAAAGCAGGAGGCCCTTCTTTGTAATTTAGAAAAACCCCCTCTTTTATATAAACTTTACTCTTAGGGTTTTTCCCCATTCTTCCATCTTCTTCCTCTCTTATGCAACCAAGCCCTAAAAGTTCTCCAGGGGGAAACCAAGGTTGGATCTTCTACTCTTCAGATTTGCTTTTGGCTTCGAGATCCAGGCAAGTGGATAGTTGGAACAATGGTTTTTGGTGTTTGCAATATGTTTTAGTTGCTTGTTGATTTACATACTTTGAGCATGATTTCTTCTTGTTGGTTTAATGGCTTTTAGAGGGTAATAGTGTGATTTGATTTTCTCAAAAAAATTATAAGGGTGATTTATGTGAGTTTTGTTTAAAATAAAAAAAAAAATTTCTGAGCCGCCGCCCCCCAGGCGGCAGCGCTGCCCAGGCAGCAGTTGCCGCCCAGGCAGCAGCGCTGCCCAGGCAGGCTGGGCCCGGCCTGGCTGGCCTGGGCCCGGGTCGGGTCTGGGCCCGTCAGTCCATTCTTAAAAAAAAATGTATATATATTATTAAATATATATATTTGTACATAATATTACTAAATAAATAATTAGGTTAGGATATTCTTATAAAGGATTAAAGGGTTAAGTTTTGATTTATGGTTTAGTGTTTTAATGGAGTTAGGTTTTATTAAATTAATTTTAACTTGATGTTATTAGAAATGTATTTTTGGATTATTTATAAACTTAATTGAGAATTATGAAATTTTGATTAGTGTTCATTTAGGTTGATTGAAATAAAATAAAAATGTATTTAGTAGCGATTAAACCGTAAATAGAATGTATTTATAATTTTAAATTGGAATCTTAATTGAGTTAGATTTCAAATTGGGATCCGAAATTTGTACCTTCTGTTTTGCATAAAATGATAATGTGAATTTCTACACAATAATGATATTAAGGAATTAATTATTTTCTTTCCCCTTTTGAACGTAACTTGATTTAACTTTGGATTCAGAAATTGAACATCTTTTACCTAATTTGTAAAACACACTAATTATATATAATTGGATTAGATGAATTATGTCTTTTAGGTATGTTAGTTGAATGTTCACATGAGAATTAGACTAAATGCAGAATGGGAATGTGAGGTTCGGGATGCACCACATGATAGGCACCAAAAGTAGTATATCGGCATCGTGGACTCATATTTCCATTGTGATAGAGAGTTAGTTCTCATGTGCATATTTATCTAACTTGACCGTTGGTGGATTAGTGCTTACCCTCAATAATTTGAATTGACACACGTTCATAATACACTTTTAAATCTAAGTACTCAAAATGGTATTGGATTGAATGTTGGGATTGAGGGTTTCATATCATGATTCATTTTGCATCTGTATACGTATGTATTTGTAAGTATGTAAATTTGTATATATATATCTGACCGACTGTAGTTCGGAGGTGGACGTACGCCATCGGGTCAGCGTGTACTGTGGATAATAGTATGCAGCTGTGCCTTCTGTTATTATTTGCGAGATTACCCATTTCTGTTATTATCTGCGGGATTGCCCATTTCTGTTATTATCTGCGGGATTACCCGTTTCTGTTATTATTTGCGGGATTACCCGTTTCTGTTATTATCTGCGGGATTACCCGTTTCTGTTATTTGTATGCGGGATTTACCCGTTTCTGTATATTTATCTGCGGGAATACCCGTTTCTGTGCATTCATGCCATTGGGGTTTGCATATGATTTATTTTGGTTCATAATGATTATATCATTTAATTCAGTTGATTAATCCATTGTTGCAGCTTATCCTCTTGCCAGATTATGTCAATCTAACCCACTACCTTTGGTGTCTAGGTTCCGTTACCGGTGCCGAACCGAAGGGTCAGGCTACGCAGGAAATTCCGCCGGATGGCGGAGTTGTTGAGTGGAGCACCGATTACATCATCTGATGTGTCCTAGTGCGGTGCAGAGTTCGAAAAACTTTAGGTTATGTCATAAGGCTATTTTTGGGCCATTAGTTTATTTAATTAAAATTATTTGTTTTGAAATTACAACTTTAATTGTTATGCTTCGAAGCACTTGACCCTGATTTTATTATTAATGAGATTTGTTACATGGATGTTATGTGATATCCGTCTGCGATGAGTATGGATTTTAGTTCCGCGTGTGATTATGGTTGCTTGATCACCAAGCATAGCCTCACGAAGGACTTCGATCCACCCGAAATTGGGGCTCGTATTGTATATGTTAGAAAAATTTTAATTAGCCCCAATTCTCACACCCCTGGAACCGGGTTTGGATCCGGCCCAGTTTTCGGGGCGTGACAAAATCCTTAAAACTGCAATGGCGACTCCTATCTACCATTTTCTCCTGCTCCCACATCAGCAGGTATTTTCTTCTCTCCCTCTCGCGAAAGTTTCAAAGCTTTATCCTCTCCATCTCTCTCAAATCAGCTGAAACCCTAAACTCTAATTGCTAATGTCTCCAGCCCTCTCAACCGAAGTAACAATATGAAGCCTTACCAATCGTTGTTTCTCATTAGCAATAACTGACAAGAAAGAAGAAATGGGCCTTCGTAAAAATAAGGTGGGACAGCACATGTCGTAAACACCAAATGATCAAGTGGCTGCTGAATGACTGGATTAGGTGGGCCGTGTGCACCGTGTGCATTATCCCCGGTCTTTGGATTAAGAGGTGCATTGTGGCTGGATGATGTGAGTCCAGATGTTTAGATGTTTTGTTGCTCTCATGTTCTGCTGGAGAATTAGAAAAATTCTATGGGCATTTGGATGGCCCAAAACTTTCAACTGTCTTTGACATGTGCTGAATGTTTGAATCATGTTGCTTTCCAATAGAGTCCACCTGTAAAGAGACAATATCTGCATCTTGACCCCGATTATCCAACTCTTTTTCAATGATGGGGAGATTAATTGTAATGGATCTGGGTAACCCATCTAAATTCCAGATTCTAAAATTCTTTTTAGCCAACCCCATTTGTAGCTAATGTAGAAGCCATGTGCTGGTCCACATCGGCATTCACGGAGTTATTTCATGGGGGTTGTGGACGATCATGTGGCGGGAACAACGGACCCATAGAAACTAAAATGGGCGCTGATTCATTATCCAAAGTATGTTCTATCGTTTTATTCCAATGTTAGTCCAAAAATTCAGAGTATGTTGTAAGGGTGTTTTCCCCCTGTGGAGCAGCTGATCCTACGGAAACAGTATGAGGAGGAGCTTTTTCATCAAAAATGAAACAAGAAGATTTTCTGAGTGAGAGGGTGAAAACATCGAAATCCCTTGTGCTAACTACTGTATCCAACAAAAATACAAGGATAGGACTTGGGCTGAAACTTATTGGATGCTCTTTCACGAAGATATGGAAAGCATCGACAGCCAAACACTCAGTAATGAAGAATAATCAGGGTGTTTTTCATATAACTTGTGCAATGGTGTTTCCATTCCTAAGATTGAGGAAGGTAGGTGATTGATTAAATAAACTGCAGTAAGAAAAGATTCAACCCATAGAGTCTTTGGTAGATTAGCATGGGAGAATAAAGTAAGATCTATTTCAACGATATGATGATGTTTTCTCCCTGCAACCCCACTTTGTCGAGGGGTTCTAGGACAAGAGATATATCTTAAAATCCCACATTGGGATAAGTGTTCCACAAATAAATGAGACTGAAACTCCCCTCCACCATCACAATGAAAAACTTTTAACTTTGTTGAAGATTGTGTTTCAACCATCTTCGGAAACTTATTGAAGACAGAGAAGAATTCATATTTTTGTTTTATTGGGTTGATCCATGTATATCTTTGGCAGTCATCAACAAAAACAATATAACATCTCATATGTTGAAAAGAGACAACTGGGGCTGGTCCCCATAAATCACAATGAACTTTTTCGAATGGCTCAACTTCAATTTTATTTTTTAATTAAAAAGGGAGTCTGCAACTCTTTCCCATTTGACAACTGCTGCATATATGGAAGGTTTAGACCAAGAACTAAAATCAATACCATTATTTGAACTTAAAACTTTCAGAAGTTGAGAATGCCTGCAACCAAGCCTTTGGTGTCATATATCTTTTGGGGCTTTTCCTGATTTTATTACAACTAGAGCTGCAGCCATATTCCCATCTACTGCATAGATGTTCCATTTCCTACTCCCTGTTGCCAGTATTCTCCCCATCTGTCGATCATTAATCAAGAATCCATTGTGATCAGGAAATTCAAAAATGAGCTTGATCTTTTGTAAGTTGACTCACAGAAATAAGATTTTTGTGAATATTGGGAACAACTGATACATCTCGAAGGGGAGCAACACCATATGAGGATTTTAGAAAGGTGTCTCCAATATGAGAGATATCAAGTTTATTTCCATCACCAACCATAACTTTGTCAGAACCGTGATAAGGAACGAGATTGGAGACCATACCTGGGTTATTCAGAATATAAGCATTTGCACCTATATCTGCATAGATATTTGGATCAAGAGGATCCGTGCAATTATACAACAGTAAGAGCTTGAGGGAGGTCCTCATATGCTTAATTAGAGAAACCCCATCAATACTAGCACTGTATGACAGTGTGCCTAGTTTTTCCACATATATCACATTCTAGCCAATTTGGTTTAAAATTTTGATTTGGATTCTGATTTGGTCCAACTGGGCATATTTGAATATTTTGAACATTTGGGGCTACACCTTGATGAATCTACCCACCAAAACTTGGTGCTGCACTTTGATATATCTGTCCACCATTTAGTCCTTGACTAGGAAAATAAGTTGTGTTATTGTGAGGATGGGAATCGTAAATTGGTTGCCATGCAAGAATAAAGCCACACCCTTTTGAATTAAATTGGTTATTAAAACCATGTCCACCATGGGAGCTATTTTCCGAAATAATATTTTTTATTACTTATTTAAAAAACTAAGGCCGTTTTGAACTCAATTCCAAAACTACTATAAAATTCCGTTAGAAACAGAGTCTTCATAGAAAATGCTATTACAAAGAGTGTCTTTACTGAAAACGCCATCAGCAATAGCGTCTTTGTTATTTAATTTCCAAAAAAAATTAAAAATAAAATAGGAAATTTCGAAGACGAAGACTCTATTGCCAATGGAGTCTTCGTCTTTTATTTTCTAGAAATAAAATAGAAAAAGTATATTTTAAAAAAGCAATAAATATTGGAAAAAGTTAAAAAAAAGTAGAAGACGGATAGTTTTAAGTTGACGACTCCATTGCTAATGGAGTCTTCAACTTGAAGACTCCATCAGAAATCGAGTCTTTTATTGAATTTTAACTTAAAGCTCACGTGCTTGCGAGTAAGTTGAATAGTGGGTGGAGCGCCAATGAAGACTCCGTTGGAAATGGAGTCTTCGTAGGAACTGAGTCTCACTCACTTTTATTTCTTTATATATACAGTACTGATATAAAAAATACTAAAATTAAGGCAGGTATCAAAATATTGGACAACATAACAACAAAATGGGAAGTCAAATATGAAACTTTAACAAATCTTCATTAGATTTTCTACCACAAGTACGATTCTACCTAATCAATAGTTAAATCAATAAAATATACTGAACTATTTTAGTTGATCAGATTCCTTTAAAAGTCTATCCAAATCAAATCTACAGGGTGTTTGACTTATTAGATTTCATGGATCACAAAAATATGAATATTGCATGACCATAACATTAATGATCAAAGCTTAATTTCAATAAAGGACAACCAATCTATGTGACTGATCTAGTTAAACAAGTAACATTAAATATGAAAAAAAAGAAATATATATCACATATATTAATAGCATATTAGCTAATTAGCTGGAACATATTACAAATGGATTCCATAAATTCAATGAAACTTGTTTTCAAAAATGTATGTCACTGAGGCAAAAATTGGTTAGAAACTCCCACCTTCTTATAAACTAAAAATTAAGCTTTGAGACTTTATTTTGGTTTGAGGAAAATGTTCGTGGTAGTTATTGGTTTTTAATATTTTGCTTGATTGCCGATAAAAGACAAGAAACATTACTTAATAAGGAATTTGAATTGAAAAACAAAATCTATAAAGCAGAGGTTTTCCAGCCATCAAAACTCTTTTCAAATTTTCTAGAATTTTATTTTTTAAAACACAGTTGTTAAATTTTAAAACATAGAGCAAAAAACCACTGAAATAGGCCCCCATAAACCCTAATGTATAAAATTAGTAAAGTAGAGGTTGTCCTGCCTTGAGAACTCTTCTTGAAATTTATTGATTTGTTTAAAAAAGAAACACTGTTGATTAAATGAAGAACACCAAAAATAATAATAGTCATAACAAATAAACACCATTGAGACAGCCCCGTAAAAACCACAATTTATTAGTGTAATAGTTCACTAAGGTACTAAAACATTCAAATAACCTGACAAGTACATGATTTCCATGAAAAAACTAGATGATTTTCAAAATTTACTTCTTTCATCTCTCCTACAGTCTTACTCCCTTACTCTTTTACAGCCTTCTTTGTTTCCTTTTTGTTATTTTTTTAACTTTCTTAATTTATTTATTTCATCCCTCCTACTCCCTCACATTGTACAACGTTCTCCTTTTTTTTCTTTTTATTTTTTGCTTTGTTTCATTTATTTATTCCCTTTGTTCTGCAATGTTCCTTTTTTTTCTCTCTTTCTTTTGCTCCATATAAGAGATAATCCATAGTGTGACATGACATGATAAATAAAATGACAAATCTGATGAGTATACATCGGCAAGTAAATTAATGTAGTAATTAATGCATCAGATGATTGTGACAATTCATACATGAATAAAAAATTGTGTGACATCGTAAGCATATGGTCAATTGAGCTTGGTTATATATACCCACCCATATTCATAGAAAGTCTCATAGTTAAAACCAAATCACCCATATTTCAAAAACCAAATCCTTATCCTAATGGCAGGTGGAGTCCCAGGGAGTTCAACTAGTCGTGAGTGTGCTCGGGTGTGGTTACTACCACCTTTCCACGATGACTATTGACTGAAAAGCACTTAGATCCAAAAGAGTATTACATTGGTTTGAGACAAGAGTGGAAATTCAGGTTGGTCGAGCAAGAGGGATTGTTGATGGATCTCATAACCTTGGTGCACCAATCCCCCGACGCCTCTCACTGACTATGCCGAGAAAAGACAAGAACGATATATTGCACTTGAGCATAGATATTTTTGCTTAAGCGTAATATACCCAAAGTAAATTCAAGGGTTTGTTGTTTTCTTTTTTAGACATTGTTGACAAGCAATGGTATCTATGCTGATCAACAATGTCTAAAAAAAAAAATCAAGTTTCTATTGTCGGTATATTACGCTTGAGCAAAATATATATGCTCAAGCGTAATATTTCTTCTTCTCCCTTATTCTTCTTGTTTTAATTCCTTCTTTTGATGCTCAAGCGTAATATTTCTTCTACTCCCTTATTCTTCTTGTTTCAGCTCCTTCTTCTGATTCTTTTCCTTATCTCTTCTGCTTATTCGTTTTTTTATTTTCTCTTCTTATTTCACCTTTCATTACATACTCTCATT
Source organism: Sextonia rubra (assembly GCA_037013555.1). NCBI lineage: Eukaryota > Viridiplantae > Streptophyta > Magnoliopsida > Laurales > Lauraceae > Sextonia > Sextonia rubra. The sequence goes on from JASUAD010000011.1 coordinate 20,221,487, forward strand.
CTCTTTCTCCTCCCAACATTTCTTATTTTTTCTTGTTCTTCACCCCTTTTATTCTTTTTTCATCCTAGTCCTTGTCTTTTCTTTTTCTTTTGTTTCTATTTTGTTTCTCTTTTTTATTCTTCTTGATCTGCCCCTCTTTGCCCCAGACAGAATTTAAACAAAACCCTCGACCAAATCAAGAAGAAGAGATAATGAAGAGGAAGAAGGAATAGGGAAATGGTTTGATATATGTTACGCTTAAGCATACATATCTATAATTATGAATAATATTGAAAAAAAAACTGATAAGGGCTCTAAGACCACCCCAGGCCATAAAAATTTTTAGTCCTTTTTATTCTATAAAAGCTCTAAGTGGATTTTTCCAATAAAATCCCCTTGAAACAAAAAGTGTCGCCTACATTTATCAACCTCTCCTTCCTTTGTGTCGGGAAGTGACCCACCTCATGTTTTCATCCATCGCATTTTGAATTCTCAGTTGAACAATAAAGTAGGCGTAACGATTGAACCAAATTGTGGGCCTCACATTATCAGCCTCTCCTTCCCTATCTTGAAAAATGGGCCCACCCTGATCGTGCCCCTCCAATTCCAAATCTTGAGTGAATAGCATGATTGGCCCCACATACACAATAAGTAAAACTTCTCTGACCTCTAATCAACCAATGCAAGCAATTTACTAACGATCACTGAGCATATTTAACAAACGCTATTGAATTTGGTCCTTGCTGAAAATTTACTAGTCTGAATTTGAATTGTACGTTATGTAAGTGTACTTTTGTCTATTCTAATAGATTTTGATATATAAAATTTAAAGAATGAGAAATAATATATTTATCAAGCATTGATTTTATTTCCAATAATATTTCATAGAAACCACAAATTTAAATATACTTAAAAACATAGGAATGTGCTTTTCCTCTCGTTATAATAATATCTGCGAAAAGTGATATTTGCCATAGTTTTTAAATCACACAAATAGTGATATTAACTTTATAAAAAATTTTCATTGTTCTTCAAATGAGTAACAAGATAACTACAATATTTCCTAATTCATGAAAAAAAAATCTTTATATCAATTTCTTAGCCTTTTTAATATGCCCTACATTCTGTTGTCCTCACTTTTAAAAAACTTCTAGAGATAACTTCATGAGCATATGTCCCTTACCATTTTGGTGAGGGACATTTCCTTTCATAGACCTATCAAGGTTAAAATAGTGTATGAGGCGTGATGGTTTTATCCTTTTGCACATTAATACTTTTAAAAAAAGGAGTGTCCCTCGCCAAAATGGTGAAAGACATATGCACATGAATATTCTCCATATATATATGAGAATTGATCATGTGAGGATAGTCCTTATGGGCTTATCGTGTGGACCGGTCGAGTGGTGCTCACCCTGGGACACCACTGATCATGGGATGGAGGAGGATCAAAAGATCCAAATGGGGCCCATCTAAATATCAAATTTGAAGTCAATCTAAAACCTTTAACCCCTTCATCAAGTTTAACCACATTTTATGTATCTCATTTCAATTAATTATAATTAATTTGATTTCTTTGTTTTTGTGATTTTTGTGCCTAATTATAGGGATCCATGCTCTGAGTCTTGGGGTTAATACAATTAAAGTAGGGTTAGATACTTAGGTTAGAAAATCGAGATAATTGGACGTGAGGTCAATATCAAAGTAAGGCCAGGATTAGAAAATTGAGCCAATTGGGATGCAGTCATTATTAAAGTAGGGTCAGATTACAAACTTGATTTAATTGAGTGGGGTCAATATTAAAGTAGGGTCATGATTACAAAATTGAGTCAATTGGGAGGGGTCTATTTTAATAAAAGTAGGGTTAGGATCCCAAAATTGAGTCCACCAAGTAAGGTAAATAGTTTAAGTAGGATTGGTGTTAGAAAATCTGTAAAATGGTGTAATGAATACTAAATAAGATTACATTTTGAGAATTGAGTCGATTGGCGACAATGAGTTAGATTGAGGTTTGGAAGGGCCACGAGTTTTCTGACTGACAATTGAAACTCTATAATTAGGGTTGCAAACAAATACTTGGTTCTGCATTTATTTGAAGGTTTCGACCAATGCAAAATCAAGTTTGAAACTTATTTTAGGTTTCGATTCATAAACAGGTTTAGGTTTAAAATACAATTTAAATTTCAATTAGTAAATAGGTCCTGTTCTTGATCTATATAGGTTCCACCCATGCGTAGGAGCCTTTAATATTACATATTGTAGCTTAAAATCAACTCTGGTTTCACATTGTTATATTTAATCAAAACATAGTAGACTTGATGGAATGTTATAAGTTGAATGATATCCTTATTTTAAGGATAAAATAAAAAAAAATTAAGAAAGTTAAAAGAAGTTAGAACTGAATCTCAAACCTCTAGTCAAAGCCGATTCCGAAATCGAATTCTAGTCCTCTTAACGAAGTCGGCTCTGGAACCAATAAAACAAGGTCCACATCAGATCCGATTCCAGCTATTTAGGAATGGGTCCCACTCCGGATCCAACATGGATCTAGTTCGGAATCAACCAATTTGCAACCCTATCGATATTGGAGCTCACTTATAGATTGATAGAAATGCATGCCTTCTTCTTTTATATAATGTAGCAAAACCTTTACAATGATAAGAATAAATTTCGAGATAGGGTGTGCATATATAAGTCAAATGAAATATCAAAGCAGTGTTGCGTTTCACATATCATCAGTTAAACGTGTCTATTTATGGTGGATCAACTCTTATTAATGTAAACCGTAACAACATCCCATGTACACACAAATAGTCTTCTTGAATGATTTAAATCTTGAGTACATGGCCTTACGATGCGGACTTTTAAACCTTTTATCCCAAAGATACAGAAAGAAAACCTAATTATAATGGCCACATTGGTTCATGAATATAAAGCTAGCTAACAAATCTAAATAATATGGACCCTACAAGTGGTAATGTTAGGAGGCAACTTCGTGGATTCTAGGGCTTGCTCCATACAATTAAAGGCTTAAAGCGGCAATCCTAAATGAGGTATTTTTTTATTTTTTTAAATGTTATTATAATATTTTAATTAATTTTTTTAATTTTTTGTAATACAATATTACTAATTAAGTTTTTATATTCAAGTTTTGCCAACATATTTTTTTTTAATTGATAGTATGGCTAATCCACTTAATCTTTCTTGTAACATTGTTTAGGATTTTATTAGTTTTAATTTTGAAAAACTTCTTTTTACAAAAGCAACAATTACATGCATTGTCAATATTTTTTTAGTAGATATATTTAACATTTATAAACTATAAATAATAATATTTAGAAATAAAATAGACACTAATTATAATAAACATATAATATGAGCTTGGAATTAAAAAGAATTTAAAAGTATAGAACCATAGAATTGAATATAGTGATTTATCAGTGTTGGCCACAAAAATTATGATGTGGATTACTTTTAAATTTGATGCAGCTTTTTCAATATAAAACAAAAGATTATATTTGAAGTTGTCTTCTATTGATTTCAACCAATACAAATGTAGGGAAAAAAAATATGCAAACCGGAGGATTTTCATAACAGAAAAAGAGGTTTTCCTTCTTGTGGTTTTAAAGTTTTCCTTTTTCCTTTTAATGGTAACATTTTCTCAATGGTGAAAATGAACTTTAATTTCTTTTCTTGAAATATGAAAAGATAGCAGTTGCTTTTTTGGAATGTAAAAAATATGATGGTTGTTTTAATTACTTTTATTTTTTGGTAGAATCAAAATGATGACAATTTTTTTGAAATTTAAAAAGATTTAAATTGCTTCAATTACTTTTATGAGGCCTTATTTTTGGGATTGAAAAAAAGATGTGAATTGCTTTTTTGGGGGCCTTATTTTTTGGAGGGTCTAAAGCAAGGTCTTTTCTTGCCTAATGGTCGAACCACCCTCTTCCTCAACATATGGTTCTCTTCCGAGTTCAGAACCATTGATTTTGATTGGTTAAACTATTTGTTGCATGAAGTGGTCGATATTGTGAAGGTTTTGGTGGACAGTAAAACAGGGTATATTTCTTGCATGCTGCAGAGAGCCAAAAGTAAGCATAGTTATCGCAAGGCTTCCACTTTGGTTGAAACTACACAAGAGCTGCATCACCTCCCAAGTAAGGTTGTAAACTGGTCAACTCCTGTCCGGGTCCATGGTGGACCGGAATCAGAATCATTAGTGCGAGGAGGGACCTGGAACCAATTCGGAACTAGTTTTTTGATTCAGAACCAGAACTATTAAGAAGTTGATGGACTTAGAATTGGAACTAGAACTGTGTATAGGGTGGATCTGTATCTTATATATAAAGAATGCTTTAGAGAAAAGTTAACTTTTAGGAAAGATTTTCAAAAATTGTGGTAATATGTTGGGTCTCGGGTCTACAGGTCGGAACTAAGGTCGAACTAGACCCTTAACTGTTTAAGTTATGGGTCCAAAAATAGGATCTAAACCTGAATCCATTTATTTATAGGGACCTAAATAAGGACCCAGACCCGGTTATAATGGGTTCGAACCGTCGGTATTTGGAAAATAGAGGACACATTTACAACCCTACTCCCAAGGTGCCGAGTGCAGAGTACAGACCCCTAAAAAATCAATGACGTCACTATCATGATCTTAACCTAATGATGTGTTATTGTCAGACATGTCATGTGACATTCACCTGGATGTAAAATAAGCATTGGGGCTTACTTGGCATCTCTAGTCTTTTTATTATAAATCCATCCAAAATAGAGACATTAATAAAAGAGCCATAAGAAAAAAAAAAGGCTAGAATCAAAATTTGTGAGGATCTATTTGAAATAAACTTTTTTGAATCAATGGTTGAAAGATTTTCACAAATTTCTCAAGATCTACAAACTATCTAGCTTTGATATTCGAGTCATAGTCATGTCCATCCTTCCAATGGGTTCTAACTGTTTAGATTTTGTGTTTGAGGCCTACAAATTTTTTTTAAAAAATAGCAAATAATTCATAATTTTTAGCAAATATCTCAATATTGGCGATGATCTAACGGCTAAAATTTGGCCTCCTAATGATCATTGAGCTTATAAACATTTTTAACGGTTTGGATCATGATTTATTGTCTCAGAAATAATAAAAAAAAATAAAAAATGACTGCCTATAGAATAATTCAAAATTGGGCATGTTACATCAATAGTTGAAAGTTTTTCACAAATTTCTGGAGATCCACATGGAATCAAACTTGAAGATTGACCCCATATCCATGTTAAGCTTTCCAAACATTTCCAACAGTTTGGATCTTGAGTTTGGGACCCAAAGAATTTTTAAAAAAATCCAATGGCTCACTATTTTTGTACATATTTGGAGATTGGTGACCATTCAACGGCTGAAATTTGGATGTATGGCCATATTTGATATTATACACATTTTTAGCAGTTTGGATCTTCATTTATCATCTAAGATTTAAAGAAAAATAAAAAAGGTATTGGGCGTCATTAGCTTAAAATCACTGTGATAGCGCCTTTTATTTTGAGGAGCACGATTTTGGGACATTTGGTCTTAAGAGGTTTTGCTTGTATTTGTCTGAAGATAGTAGAGGATAAAATTACGTGCCAAATGCTCTTATTTTTTTAAACTCTAAATATTTTCGACATTTAGACAAATAGAGGCAAAAAATAATGCTGCGAAACATGGGCTTGATCTTGATAAAGATAAATTTAAGATGCATCATGATTGCATTATTCATTTTTATTTTGAATGCAATCCAAGGGGCTGCATACTAAAGGAACGTTGACACATGTGGAAATGGGAGCACAACCACTTGAAAAAGGAAGCTCATAGATATATAAAAAAAAATGTGCATACACTTGAAAAATGATGCTAGCACAAGTGTAAAAGATGGCATGTACCCCTCACAGGGAGGAAATAATTGCTGCTCCTTAATAGATCAATAGTAAGGGTGTATACAGTTCGAATTAGATCAGATTGAGCCTAAGCTATCAACAATCCATTACCTACAGATTGGTTGTTTTGTAATCCATAGACAATCCATTCTCAATTAAAAACCAAACAGAACTGAATCGTGGATCAGCTATTTGGTTCAATTAAAACCGCTCAATCCATTAACAATAGTGCTAACTATTTCCTCGTTATTTTATTTAAAGAGTGAATGGCTGAAATTGAAACTTGGATGATGAATGGCTAAAATGTTTCCATTTAATAATTTTTTATGTAAAAATAAATAAGTATATATATTTTATTTCAACAGTTCAGATTGGTTTAAATTTATTTATTAAGGGTAAAATCAGTTACTAAACCGTTACTAATGGATTAAGGTCTTTTTAATCTATCACCAAATCATTAACCATCCAATCAACTAAAAAACAACGGATCAAATTGGATCAGTTTTACGTATTGACGGATTTTTTGTATACCCCTAATCAATAGTCAACTCAAATGAGACACAATGTAAGCATTTCATGGCATACCATGCCCTTCCTCCTCTGTAGGTGCCTAGGTATGTATCCTCCCAGCCTTTCCTTGTTTGAACATTGCCCTTAATGTATTGGCTATGTCATCTTAAGGTGTTGCTAAATGGAAGAATCTTATCAACATCCATAAATGAAAAAACTGCTGCCTTCCTGACGTCCCCCCACCCCCACACACACTTGTCAAGGAAGAAATGATTTTTTATAAGCTAGAATAGGGACTTGAAGACTAGCAATCAAACACACTAATCGCAACATCCCAACCATCTGAGCTACAACTTCTGGTAATCTTTGATACCCCTTTTTTTAAGAAAAATATCATCCATTCAGGCTCAGATTTAACCTATTCTAGACATGTCAAGCTTAAAAGCTTTAGGTGTTGTGGAAGCATAGATTAGAATCTCAAGGCCACTACGAACTCGATGAGGATGGTGTCAGCTTGGATCAAGCAATGGACGTTAAGATCCTTGAATGTCTACTAGAGATTAACCACATAAGATTTACTCTTTATAATCTCAAGGCAAGGATGAATACCTTTATTGAGAAGACGGTGATGGATGACTTATCTTTAGACTTTGCTCATTGGTATTGAAATCCTCTACAATCACCCCATGATATGTATTTATAGCATCTTGCTCAGTAGATAATAAACTCCAATTCAAGTTAAAATAGGATAAGGAAGGAGAGTTGGATTAGACTCTCTCAATTAGAGTTTGAGTCTTAGAAGGATTAATACATCATCTCTTTATTCAAATAGACTCATTGTAAGGAAAGTCTTTATGTGCCGGGTTACTCATGAGTAGGCCCCATCACAGAAGCCAATAATCTCACTCTCACCGAATAAGATTAACCTCCTTAGATCTCAATCATCCATTATCAGATTCCATAAAAAAATAATAGCTATGAAGACTGAAACCTCCATGATGGCTATCCTTGGAGAGAATGAAAATTAAGTCACCATCTGACTAGAATACATCAACTCACCGACACACCAGTTTGCCCTAGATACTCGCATGACCACACCTGAACTCGTACCCTTGAGTTGTGTTCAGCCCACATATATGCTTATTCAACTTATCAAGAAAAATAATTTTGCAAACATTTTCTTAAAATAATATATTTATATATAGATAATTTTAACAATTGTTTGCAAAAAAATTTTTCAAATTATTTGTTATAGCCCAAGATATTAAGTGTCTTAAGCACATATAAACATGAGTGTGATATAAAGGGGTCTTCCCCTGGACTTATGACAATTGGAATTAACCAAGAAACTTTCTTAGTACGGCAACTCATAGGCTCTTATGTCGTCATGGCTCATTTGCAGCTAAAGTAGTATTATCTAAATCTAATCTCATCTTTCCAATGTAAAGGTTTGGAATAAGAGCACAAGAACCTCATGTATCACTTTATACAAAACCAACTCCAAGCTCAAGAGTCAACTACGAGACTAACGCATATCCAAAAATACACATCGTAATGTGAAATTGCGTTGGCTCAACAAATGAGCCCATGCATATATTTGCATGAATTCACTGCTGCGCAAGTAGATCATCATAAATCCAACCATGCTTGGTTTTAATATAAGATATCGAACTTAAAAGGGTACAATTTGTCCGACGATTAATGTTAAGTCTTATTCACTCATCCACATCAGCCCAATGCACATAAGACTGCATCGGCGTTCCATACATCTACATGCACCAATAAGATCCATATTGGCATAATTGGCATATCACATAAATGAATACATCTCATCCTATTAGTCACTAAGACACCAAGGACGGTCTTTATCCATGCGAGTGGATGACCAAGCCTATTTGGTGCCACACATGTATCTTGACACACACTATTCTGTGATCATTGCCAATATAACATGAATGACATGATATGCATGGAAAAAGGAAATGAATTGTACATATTATCCCCAAAATAATGAGAACTTGATTTATTAAAATAAGTCCAATACACTCCCATTGAAAAAAAAAAAAGAATTACATATAATGCATTCCCATATTCTATGAATCACGAATAACTCTCGCACTAAGGGTTTAATCATCAGATCAACAATCATTTCCATATACGGCACATGAGATATTGCTATCTCCTTTGCTTCTACCTTTTTATAGATGAAATGCCACTCTCTTTTGATGTATTTGCCCTCTGATAGAGCTAAGGGTCCTTTTTTAAGCATGTAGCAATTGTACTAATTTTCATTGGGTTAGGTGCAAGAGAAAATCATCTCATGTCTACAAATGCGATGCATGTGTAACACTTATGCTTGATCTTTTTTTTTTTAAATGAAGTGTGAACGTAATGTTTGTTTTTAGTGAAGTGGTAGTCAATGGTTACATATATAAATGAGAAAGAAAAACTTGAAAGCAAATACACTAAGGTATCTATCCAAAAAATATTTTGGATTGAAATCCCCTAAAACAACAGTCTTTCCACTGTGGGTGCCAAATTGGTAATCCAAGCTATTCATCTTCTTTATTGGACTAATAAATCCCAAGACACTTAGTTTCAAATCTTGAATCTTTATAAAATTTGAAAATCTTTTGCAAAGCTTTCAAAAAATGCCATCTTATAGATCCTTTTTTTTTTCCACATTTGTGGGCTCCTAGTTTATTATCCAAACTATTCAATGTTCTCATATTAATTGTAACACTCCGATCCCCTTTGAGCCGGATTAGTGGCTCATTAGTGTGTGTTTTGTTTTGTTTATTCTTTTGGACTTGGTTTTGGGCCTGGGATAGGTAGTTGAGTGACCTTTGACCTGAGATGGTTAGTTCTAAGCCCTTTTTCGTAATTTTGCTTTTGTTTGGCTCATATCATCTTTGCATCATCTTGGTGTCAGCACGCGTATTTCGTTGAGATCGACAATTTCCATAACTGTGTCAGATCCGTTTGGAGTCAATTGGAGAAGTTAGACCTTCGTGTGACTTGAACTGTAATTAGTCTAAACCCATTGGACCTTGTTTTAAACTTCCAAATCTATAAATATAAGTCAGCTTCCACATGTCTTACCCATTTCGTTGATCGACTGCATGCAACTCCAGGAGCTCCACGTTCGTTCTCTCTCTCTCTCTCTTCTTTCCTTCTCTTGATCGATTGAGGATTTGGATCCTCTGTTTGGTTTGGGTTCTTCTCCATTCTCTCATCTCTGTCCTTGCTTTAGGTAAGTGGGTTTTGCATTCTTCATCTTTGATTGGATTCCTTCTCCAAGCTATGTGTGTTTCCCTCATCTCATGCATGTATGATTGCTTTGATTTGTTTTGATTTTAGTTGCTTGGAGCTTGATTTCAGAAGATTTGTCAGATTTGAGGCAAGTATAAGTACAGACTTTGAGAACACACATGGGTGCTCTATTTGAATGCTTTGATTTCCATCTTCTTTAGTGTATATAATGTTTTACAGCCATTTTCTAAGCTATGAGAATCAGTTGAGCTTGTTTTATTCAGTTTCTGTACAAAAATTTCGTTTCTGTAATCTTCCCGAACTCGTATTCTGTATTGTACGGCTAAGCCGTAAATTTCTACGGCTCGCTTTCCAGAGACTCGAAAATCTGAATTTGTTCTACGGCTAGGCTACGGCTAAGCCGTAATTTGTCCTACGGCTGAGCCGTAAGCTAGCCGTGACCCAACCGTGACCCCAGCCGTGAATTTAATCTCTGATCAGTCGAAACTTTTCTGATATCAGTACTTCTACGGTGTGGATACGGCTAAGCCGTGGATTGGTCTACGGCTAAGCCGTATACTGACTGTAGCTCAGCCGTGAGATGTATCAGATCAGAGGTGGAAAAGCTGACAGTTTAGCCGTGTTCTGAAGGGAACCACGGCTAAGCCGTAGTGCATATTGCGGCTACGCCGTAGGATGCCACGGCTAAGCCGTAGGTCACCCATGGCTAAACCGTAAGACCTGTAAACTATCGGTTAAACTTAGGCTAATGGTGTGACCTTGTAGGGCTCAAATACAGGTTAACCATACCCGTAAACCGGCCCAAATGGATTCTTTGGAGCGCATGAATAGTCTGTTAGGCTGTGACTTATTCATGTGAGTGTTGCTCATTGTTAAGCACCTCCCCATGGGTGTTGGTTTAAGGGACTTCGGTGCACATGAGGATTATATTGCAACACTAGGATGGCAACGGTGCATCGAATAACTTAAAACTACATCAACATGCACGGTTAGTGACAGTGATGCAACTAGATTAGACTTGGCTTGTAATGAACCTTGATTCCGTATTAATCTGAGATGCATTGCATATTGTTTATGGTTTTGCCCTCTGTTCTGTTAATCTATGTTATGCATTCCTCAGTCATTTTGCTTTCGTTCTGTATATCTGTATTATTCTTCGCTCTGTACTATGTTTTGATCTATGCTATGCTTTGTATATTCTCTGGCTTTGTATATCTCTGATTTTTGGGTATTCCCTGGTGGCTCTGCCCAGAGGTTAATACGTGAGGATAAGATCCGGTCTTTGTCATCGGTGAGTCCAAAGCGGATAATCTCCCTTTCTATGGATTTGATTTGATTGGTATTGGTCTGGCTCTACTCAGCCTCAGCCCTAGGATGCCCGACGGGGTTACCTCCGGCTTAGATATCTGTATCTCTGTTTAACTGCAGTGTTGCTTTGTCTTGGGACCCCGGAACCCAGGAACCGAGACCCGTTGTACCTTTGGCCTGGACAGCGGTGTTCTCCTCTGCTCTGCTCTGCTCTCTTTTGGAGAGAACATGGTTAACGTAGTAGCCAACTAGTTCAGTATTCTATGTTTTGATTCCATTATCATGTTTTACTCCTATGCACGATTTGCTTAGCATACTAAGATGGACTCTGTATTTAATCTTCTGTCCCTATTTCATTCGCTTTGATACTATGCGTGTTTCTTTCCTGTTACTTATATTTGCTGGATCGTTGTATTCATTTGTGTGGTCTGTGGTGTTGCAGGCACAGATACCTTGCCCAGCTCCTCGGCGGTCGAGGAGGCTGCAGGGGCGAGTGTAGAGGCACCTTCAGGTTTGGCAGAGTGGGCCTGATCATCTCTGCCGAGTGCGTTCATGCATGCTTCCAGTGGCTTTTCTTTTTGGGATTTTGAGTTTTGGTTTCAGGGGATTTGTATTTGGACTTTGGACTTTGGACTTGTATTCTGTATATTTTGTGTATATGGTTTTGGTGTGTATTTGGTTTTATATCAGTGTATTGTCTTTGTCGCTTCCGTATTTGTTTCTGCTTTGGCTTCCGCTATTTTCTTTGTTGCTTGCTATGATATCTACAGCTTCCGCGTTCGTCTGTTTCGCACGTGTTAGATCCCTTGTGTGCGTGCATCTGGACTGGGTTTGGGTGCACGTGCACGGGAGTACGTGTGTCACCGGTTTAGCTTTTCGCTAACCCCCGAATTCTGGGCTCGGGTCGTGACATACGTATTGTATGGTATCAGAGCATGCTAGTATAAGCATGTAGGCATCTAAGATCGTGGTGAGACAACGCTATCAACTATTTGACTCGAAGTCTCATAGGTTGATTTGGGATCGGACTAACTCAGGGCATTTTATATTTGTGTGTGTTGTGTTTCTTTTCCTTTTGCAGGATGGCATCAGGATCCGGATCTAGGGATGAGAATCAACAGGGCCATAACGGTGATAGTGGATCGGTACCCCCACATATCAGCAGTGAGGAGCGCTTGATGATGATGATGCAGTCTATGCAATCATTACAGGCGCAGATGGCATCCATGGTAGATAGGCAGAGTCAGGCTGCTGCAGTAGCATCACCTCATGTAGATCAGCAGGTGATTTTCCAGCCTAAGGAATCAGACCCTAATGCTCTTTTCGACAAGTTCCGTAAGCGAGGGGCGACTGAGTTCCATGGGATAGAGGATGCATTGCAGGCTGAGCAATGGTTGGAGCAGACTGAAGAGCTATTTGATACGATTGTGTGCAGCAACAAGCAGAAGGTAGTTCTCACAGCCTCTATGCTTCGGAGTGTAGCTAAGACATGGTGGAGGAGTGTTAAGACCTCATTTCAGACTATGCCCAGTGCCACAGTTTGGGAGACCTTCAAGCAGCAATTCCGTCGTAAGTTCATGCCTCTCCATATTCAGCGAGCCAAGGAAGTGGAATTCTTCAACCTTCAGCAGAGACAGATGCCAGTTGCAGATTATGTACACAAGTTTACAGAGTTGTCCCACTTCGCAGAGGATATGGTGAACACGGAGCATAAGAAGGTGACTCGCTTCGTCAACGGCCTGAATCCGAGACACAAACGCCACGTGGTTGCTTGTATGTGGCCGGCTACATTGGATGACGCTATTGACAGGGCTTATGATGCAGAGGCCATCTTTGAGGAGGAGCGAACAGAGGCTAAGAGGGCAGCAGGTTTCAGTGGTAGAAGTCAGTTCCAGAAGAAGTTCAAGGGTAAGCAGGGCAGTTCGAGCAGTTCTCAGGTGGTTTGCAGTCACTGTGGGAAGGATCACCCCACCGATAGATGTTGGAGGAAGAGTGGGGCTTGTTTTGGGTGTGGCTCTACGGACCACAGGCGGGCCCAATGCCCGAAGTTTCAGTCCTCTCCACAGACGAGACAGACAGGACCTACAGCACAGGGCAGATCCCAACCAGCTCGCCCAGGCCAGACGTAGAACCGCCAGACAGCCCGAGCATATGCTGCTACGCATGAGGGCGCGGAGGAGGCCACGGTAGTGGAAGGTAAAATTTTAATTTCTGATGCAGAAGCTTTAGCTTTATTTGACTCAGGGTCTACGCGTTCGTACGTAGCACCCCATTTTGCTGTGCAGCTTCGACAGCGACCTACACCACTTCCCTACTTGTTGTTAGTATCCACTCCGGTTGGTAAACGGGTGGAGTGCAGTGTTTTCTACCCTCAGTGTGATGTGCGGATAGCTGGTCATCAGCTCCCAGTAGACCTCGTGTTGCTCACGACACTGGATTTTGATGTGATCCTTGGTATGGACTGGCTTGCGAGATATCATGCGTGTATCAATTGCTACAGCAAGGCTATTTATTTTGATTTGGGCAGCGGATTCCGATTTGAGGGCAGCCAGACGAAGTGCCCCAGGCGTGTGATATCTGCTTGTAAAGCAGACAGGATGCTTCGTAGGGGATGTGAAGGATTTCTTGCATTCATTTCAGAGAAAAAAGATCAGCGACAGCTCAGCGAGATTCCAGTAGTCAGCGAGTTCCCGGATGTCTTTCCGGAGGATGTGCCAGGGTTACCACCAGCTCGAGAGATAGAGTTTGCGATTAATTTGATGCCAGGTACAGCACCCATCAGTAGAGCTCCATATCGTATGGCACCTGCAGAGTTGTTGGAATTGAAGAAACAATTGCAGGATTTGTTGGATAAAGGGTTCATACGCCCAAGTGTTTCACCTTGGGGAGCTCCTGTATTGTTTGTCAAAAAGAAGGATGGCAGTTTCCGGATGTGCATTGACTACAGACAGTTGAACAAAGTGACTATCAAGAACAAATACCCATTGCCTAGGATTGATGAGTTGTTCGATCAACTTCAGGGTGCAGCTTACTTCTCTAAGATTGACTTGAGGTCAGGGTATCACCAGCTCAGGGTGAAGGATGAGGATGTTCCTAAGACAGCTTTCAGGACTCGGTATGGACACTACGAGTTTCTTGTCATGCCGTTTGGTTTGACGAACGCACCCACAGCTTTTATGGCGTTGATGAACAGGGTGTTTACTTCCTTCTTGGACCAGTTCGTTGTGGTTTTTATAGATGACATATTGGTCTATTCGAAGACTGCTGAGGAACATACAGACCATCTGAGGAAGGCATTGCAGCTGCTTCGAGATCACAAGTTGTATGCAAAGTTGGCTAAATGTGATTTCTGGCTAGAGCAAGTTGCATTTTTGGGACATGTGATTTCTAGAGATGGATTGATGGTGGATCCAGCTAAGATTGAGGCAGTAGTCCATTGGCCCCGTCCTAGATCAGTGACGGAGATTCGGAGTTTTCTGGGCTTGGCGGGATATTACCGCAGGTTTGTGCAGGATTTCTCGAAGATTTCAGCCCCGCTGACTCAGTTGACTCGGAAGAAGGTTCCGTATGAGTGGACAGAGAAGTGTGAGCGTAGTTTTCAGATGTTGAAAGAAAAGCTCACTACGGCGCCAGTGTTGACTCTCCCGGATGGTAGTGAGGGATTCATGATTTACTCAGATGCCTCTAGAGTTGGACTAGGCTGTGTACTGATGCAGAATCAGAAGGTGATTGCCTATGGATCCAGACAGTTGAAAGAACATGAGAAGAACTATGCCACACATGACTTGGAGTTAGCAGCCATTGTATTTGCACTGAAGTTGTGGCGACATTACCTGTACGGTGTGAAGTTTGAGGTCCATTCCGATCATCACAGTCTGCAGTACTTGTTTGATCAGCATGACTTGAATATGAGGCAGCGAAGATGGTTGGAGTTCATCAAAGATTACGACTTTCCGATCAAGTACCACCCAGGCAAGGGCAATGTAGTTACAGATGCACTCAGCAGGAGGACAGACAGTCTTCAGGTGTTGGCAGGATTTTATATGCTTGTGCATGATCAGCCTGTTGAGGTTCGGACGGTAGGTGGATTGGTGACATTAGCTACTACCGTCGTGTTTCAGCCTGAGGTGATTCAGCAGATCAAGGATCGCCAGTTTGAGGACCCCCTCCTGGTGAAGTTCAGAGATCGGATTGCAGATCGACCGGATTTCAGCTTGGTGGATGGAGTTTTGTACTTCAGGGACAGATTGTGTGTTCCCGCTGTGGATGAGTTGAAAGAGAAATTGATGACAGATGCGCACGATGCCCGATATGCGATGCACCCCGGGAGTACGAAGATGTACCGGAACTTGAAGGATAGATTTTGGTGGAACAATATGAAGCGGGAGATCGCAGGGTTCGTAGCTCGATGTTTGACCTGTCAGAGGGTAAAAGCTGATCATCAGCGACCTCCAGGATCATTGCATCCATTGCACACCCCGCAGTGGAAGTGGGAGCACATTACGATGGATTTCGTCTCCGGTTTTCCGCCGACCAGTAGAAAGAATAATGCGATCTGGGTAATAGTGGACAGATTGACCAAGTCAGCACATTTCCTTCCGTTCAAGAAAGGGATGACATTCACAGAGATGGCCAAGAAATTTGTTGACGAGATAGTCAGATTGCATGGCACCCCAGTATCGATTGTGTCGGATCGCGACAGTCGTTTTGTATCTTCATTCTGGAAAGCATTTCAGGAAGCTATGGGTACGACGCTGAGTTTTAGTACGGCATACCACCCCCAGACCGATGGACAGTCGGAGCGTACCATTCAGACGTTGGAGGATATGCTCAGAGCTAGTGTGCTGAACTTTGAGAAGGAATGGGATACACATCTGGCCTTGTGTGAGTTTGCTTACAACAACAGCTTCCATGAGAGTATTGGTATGGCACCTTATGAGGCTCTATACGGACGCAAGTGCAGGACCCCAGTGTGCTGGGAAGAAGTTGGAACTAGAAGTTTCCATGGTCCGACGATCATTGCTGAGACGACAGAGAAAGTGCAGAAAGTGATAGAGAATCTGAAGATTGCTCGGTCCAGGCAGAAGAGCTATGCGGATACTCGGAGGAGACCTTTGGCATTCCAAGTTGGAGATTGGGTGTTCCTTAAAGTTTCTCCGATGAAGGGCACAGTTCGATTTGGTCAGAAGGGCAAGTTAGCTCCGAGATATGTAGGACCGTTCGAAGTCAAGAGCCGAGTTGGAGATTTAGCTTATCGGTTGACGCTTCCAGTTGAGTTCTCCGGTGTGCACGATGTGTTCCATGTGTCGATGCTCCGTAAGTATGTGCCAGATCCGAGCCATGTGATTCGCTACGATGATATCCAGATTCAGCCTAATGCGACTTACGTTGAGCGTCCGCTTCGCATCGTTGGGACACGAGAGCAGATTCTTCGTACCAGGGCTATCAGATGGGTGAAAGTGTTGTGGGAGCATCATGGTCCAGATGAGGCTACTTGGGAGCTAGAGGAGCAGCTAGCGCGCCAGTACCCACATCTCTTTGCGCAGGTAGGTAGTCATTCCGAGGACGGAATGATTCCTAGTGGGGGAGGATGTAACACTCCGATCCCCTTTGAGCCGGATTAGTGGCTCATTAGTGTGTGTTTTGTTTTGTTTATTCTTTTGGACTTGGTTTTGGGCCTGGGATAGGTAGTTGAGTGACCTTTGACCTGAGATGGTTAGTTCTAAGCCCTTTTTCGTAATTTTGCTTTTGTTTGGCTCATATCATCTTTGCATCATCTTGGTGTCAGCACGCGTATTTCGTTGAGATCGACAATTTCCATAACTGTGTCAGATCCGTTTGGAGTCAATTGGAGAAGTTAGACCTTCGTGTGACTTGAACTGTAATTAGTCTAAACCCATTGGACCTTGTTTTAAACTTCCAAATCTATAAATATAAGTCAGCTTCCACATGTCTTACCCATTTCGTTGATCGACTGCATGCAACTCCAGGAGCTCCACGTTCGTTCTCTCTCTCTCTCTCTTCTTTCCTTCTCTTGATCGATTGAGGATTTGGATCCTCTGTTTGGTTTGGGTTCTTCTCCATTCTCTCATCTCTGTCCTTGCTTTAGGTAAGTGGGTTTTGCATTCTTCATCTTTGATTGGATTCCTTCTCCAAGCTATGTGTGTTTCCCTCATCTCATGCATGTATGATTGCTTTGATTTGTTTTGATTTTAGTTGCTTGGAGCTTGATTTCAGAAGATTTGTCAGATTTGAGGCAAGTATAAGTACAGACTTTGAGAACACACATGGGTGCTCTATTTGAATGCTTTGATTTCCATCTTCTTTAGTGTATATAATGTTTTACAGCCATTTTCTAAGCTATGAGAATCAGTTGAGCTTGTTTTATTCAGTTTCTGTACAAAAATTTCGTTTCTGTAATCTTCCCGAACTCGTATTCTGTATTGTACGGCTAAGCCGTAAATTTCTACGGCTCGCTTTCCAGAGACTCGAAAATCTGAATTTGTTCTACGGCTAGGCTACGGCTAAGCCGTAATTTGTCCTACGGCTGAGCCGTAAGCTAGCCGTGACCCAACCGTGACCCCAGCCGTGAATTTAATCTCTGATCAGTCGAAACTTTTCTGATATCAGTACTTCTACGGTGTGGATACGGCTAAGCCGTGGATTGGTCTACGGCTAAGCCGTATACTGACTGTAGCTCAGCCGTGAGATGTATCAGATCAGAGGTGGAAAAGCTGACAGTTTAGCCGTGTTCTGAAGGGAACCACGGCTAAGCCGTAGTGCATATTGCGGCTACGCCGTAGGATGCCACGGCTAAGCCGTAGGTCACCCATGGCTAAACCGTAAGACCTGTAAACTATCGGTTAAACTTAGGCTAATGGTGTGACCTTGTAGGGCTCAAATATAGGTTAACCATACCCGTAAACCGGCCCAAATGGATTCTTTGGAGCGCATGAATAGTCTGTTAGGCTGTGACTTATTCATGTGAGTGTTGCTCATTGTTAAGCACCTCCCCATGGGTGTTGGTTTAAGGGACTTCGGTGCACATGAGGATTATATTGCAACACTAGGATGGCAACGGTGCATCGAATAACTTAAAACTACATCAACATGCACGGTTAGTGACAGTGATGCAACTAGATTAGACTTGGCTTGTAATGAACCTTGATTCCGTATTAATCTGAGATGCATTGCATATTGTTTATGGTTTTGCCCTCTGTTCTGTTAATCTATGTTATGCATTCCTCAGTCATTTTGCTTTCGTTCTGTATATCTGTATTATTCTTCGCTCTGTACTATGTTTTGATCTATGCTATGCTTTGTATATTCTCTGGCTTTGTATATCTCTGATTTTTGGGTATTCCCTGGTGGCTCTGCCCAGAGGTTAATACGTGAGGATAAGATCCGGTCTTTGTCATCGGTGAGTCCAAAGCGGATAATCTCCCTTTCTATGGATTTGATTTGATTGGTATTGGTCTGGCTCTACTCAGCCTCAGCCCTAGGATGCCCGACGGGGTTACCTCCGGCTTAGATATCTGTATCTCTGTTTAACTGCAGTGTTGCTTTGTCTTGGGACCCCGGAACCCAGGAACCGAGACCCGTTGTACCTTTGGCCTGGACAGCGGTGTTCTCCTCTGCTCTGCTCTGCTCTCTTTTGGAGAGAACATGGTTAACGTAGTAGCCAACTAGTTCAGTATTCTATGTTTTGATTCCATTATCATGTTTTACTCCTATGCACGATTTGCTTAGCATACTAAGATGGACTCTGTATTTAATCTTCTGTCCCTATTTCATTCGCTTTGATACTATGCGTGTTTCTTTCCTGTTACTTATATTTGCTGGATCGTTGTATTCATTTGTGTGGTCTGTGGTGTTGCAGGCACAGATACCTTGCCCAGCTCCTCGGCGGTCGAGGAGGCTGCAGGGGCGAGTGTAGAGGCACCCTCAGGTTTGGCAGAGTGGGCCTGATCATCTCTGCCGAGTGCGTTCATGCATGCTTCCAGTGGCTTTTCTTTTTGGGATTTTGAGTTTTGGTTTCAGGGGATTTGTATTTGGACTTTGGACTTTGGACTTGTATTCTGTATATTTTGTGTATATGGTTTTGGTGTGTATTTGGTTTTATATCAGTGTATTGTCTTTGTCGCTTCCGTATTTGTTTCTGCTTTGGCTTCCGCTATTTTCTTTGTTGCTTGCTATGATATCTACAGCTTCCGCGTTCGTCTGTTTCGCACGTGTTAGATCCCTTGTGTGCGTGCATCTGGACTGGGTTTGGGTGCACGTGCACGGGAGTACGTGTGTCACCGGTTTAGCTTTTCGCTAACCCCCGAATTCTGGGCTCGGGTCGTGACATTAATGATAGGCATCAAGACAATTTCTTTTTCATATTTTAAATCTTCATTGGTTTTGCATAAAGTTGTGAAAAAGTTTTCATTGTGTTGGCTAAAACTCTCTAAATGACATGTTTTGTGTAGATTTTTTTAATGGAAATTGCTTTTAACAACATATTCTTGGATAGTCTTATATGGAGTTTTTTTTTCTGAAAATTGAGATATTATACGATACATTTTAAGCTATCCAAACACCTATTTTTTGTATGTAGATGATATTATAAACTAGTAGACAATGTAGTAAATCTATAAAAAATATATTGCTTCCAAACTCCCCATTAATTTCACATCTTAAATCTTCATTGATTACAGAAATTTTTGAAAAAGGCAAAAATCTAGACTCACTTACTCAAGTGGAAACAGTGTTTTCAAACAATCAGGGATATCTGTTTTCACATATGTAAAATCTGAATATGAAAAATTTACATATGAACCATTATATATATATATAACTAGCACTTCAAGGCCTGCACCCAACACGAGCCTTGTTTAATAATTATATTATTTGTAAATAAAAATATTTACAAATATTTAAATGATTTGTAAATTAATATTAACATAAAATTCATCACACAATCATAATTTTAAATATTTTAGTGCGCACTTAAAAAATTAAATATCATATTAGTAAAACTAAATAAAAAAGAAAAATAATGTATGTGTAGAGTTTTATTATAATTTTATTAATAAAAAGTTAGATCATTTTTCCTTAAATCTGTAAACTCAACTCAATAGAAAAAAATATTATATGGTGAAAAAAATTAGATGGAATAGTCCAATATACAAAGAATCATAAGGTCAATCAACCCTGTCATTTTGAAAAAATTGATTAGTTGGAATTGAGTAGAAAAGAAAATGACCCATACTAAACCCGGCCCATTTGAAAATATATATGTCATATAAGTAAAATAGAAACATTACCCAAACCACCACGGTGAAGGCTTCGATGCTGGGCTCATGTTAAGCTCAGATATGATCATGCAATGCCAATTGCTAGGCCATGTTGGGCCTTACCAAGATCAACAAAGTCTAGGTCAATACCTATTAAAAAGTAATTATATTTTAAAATAAAACCATTTAAATCAATTGTAAAAATATTATATGGTAAAAATATTATACCCATAAAGTCTCATTAGAATATTAATAAAAAAAAGTTAGATCATTTTTCCTTTAATCTAGAAGCTCAACTTAAGAGGAAAAGAAATATTATATGGTAAAGAAAATTAGATAAAATAGTCCAATGTACAAGAATCATTAGGTCAACCAACCCTCTCATTATGAAAAAAATTAATCGGTTGGAATTGAATTGAAAAGAAAAATAGACCAACGTCCAATGCTGTCCATTTGATAAATACATGTTGGTGGGCGCCTTGCCTCTCCACTCCTAGCCACTGGGCCAACTTAGGGGGAAAAAAAAAACCAAATCATAAAGAGTGTTAGGAAGTGTAGAGAATTTTTAGTAGGGGTTTGAATAGACCAGGTCAGGCTAAGGCATATTCAAGCTTGACCCAACTTTAGAAGTATTGGCCTAGGCCTGGTCGAAGCCTGACGTAACCTGTAAAATTTAGGCCTGAGCCCGTTATTTAATTAATCCTGCCCGGTCAAATCATTAAAAAAAATTAAAAAAATTTATACATGGAAATAGAATAAGTGTAGTCGGATGTCATCTATAGAGAAAAACAAAGTAGTTTGGATCAAGTGAATTTTATTAAGATTTTAGGCACAGAAAACCATATATTAGGAAAGATTTTAGGGAGAATTAAGAATCACGATTAGCAAGTAGTGCTTTAAGGAATAAGTGGTCTTAAATAAATTTAAATTTCAAATATATAAAGGTGATTACTCAAGGGAAAAAATAAAAAGAAAGATATAAAAAACTTGGAGATATGAATGAATAGAAGAAAAAACTTTAAAAAACTTGTGGCCCAATGGCAGATAAAATAGGCTAATGAAATATAAAAACATCTCAAGACCAACGCATGGACCCATGCATTAAGAAATTTAATGCATATGGGGCTCATATTTTATGAATTTCACCGACTTATATTACATTTTTTTAAAAATGAGTATGGGTCCATCCTGTCGGGCCCAACCAACTACAACTCAAATCCACTGATATTAGGTTAGAGATTTAGAGGATTTGACATGGGTTCTCTATGCATGGCTTTTTTTCTCCTTTATATTCATATTAGATTGGCAATCTACATCGACATTGATTATAAATGTATACAAAGATCTTGAAATAAAATATTATTTTTATTTTAAATCTATACCAAAGAATAAGCAAAGAATTAAAAATCTCAAATGACAATTAAAGATCACTTTAAACCTTGGAATAAGAGAAGCGAAGATATATAATGCATTTAGATATTACAAACGTGTATCCCCATATTGAAATTAAATTTTATGGGTTTGGATGTAGGTAAAGAAAGAAAAGAGTTTTATTTGGGTTTGCCTTATATTCTTTCAAATGTTGAGAGAAATTTTAGAAAAATTGAGAGATTTGAGAGAGGTGATATGGATAGATTCTAGCTAATATAGATAGAATCTTGAATATGGACTACTAATTGAATATCATGGTCTAATTTATGATTAAAAAGAAGTCCCCTTTAAATTATGAATTAATATTTTGGTCATCATAAGAAATGATTAGGCGTTATTATAATTTTGTTGTAGTAATTTACTTCAATATTATTTTTTATTAACCAAAAGCAATAAAAAAAACAACATAACAGTATAAGAATTGAGAAATAGATGCCCTTTTACCTGTTTGTTTGTTTTAAAAAACAGATTACGAATCAAATACATTGAGAGGAATAACATGGGATAATAACAGTTGAATTGAATGTGAAGGAGAAGTCATTTATTCTTACATTCCAAGCATCATTCTTCAATTTTAAATGAGAATCAGTAGCATAGGGAGGTCGCTGAACCAGGGTTTTTGAAGTGGAAAACTTGCAAGAGTATAATCATCATCACTGTCATAGTAACTTCCATGATGTGGCCTAAGACCCTGTAGAATCATGGCCAATAGGTTAGACAATGCCCACAAGCAAATAACTGGTCATATTAGGAAACTAGAATCACATATCCATTAAAAAGAATTCATGTGTGTGTGAGAGAGAAAAAGAGAGAGAAAATTTTAATTTTAAAGGTAGATCTGTATTGCTATCCCACAATGAGCGGCATTTCCATGTGTGGATAATTTTTTGAAATTTGAGAAGCACAATGATAAAGTAATTTTGTACGTGATAATTTGTAGCGACAATCTTGTGATGTAAGTATCACAATATCAAGTTGTAATACTGTAGAGATCCTAAAAATGTGATTAGATAAAATGTGTGGGTGATATTTAGATTTTGAATTAGTGCGTAGAAGGAGTGATTTTAGTGGGTGGAGGGAGAGATTTTAGTAAGACTAAATTGAATAGATGAAGGAGAGATTTTAGTGGGAGAGATTTTGAATTTTGATTTTAAAACAAGGATAGGGAGATTTTTTAGGGAGGAAATAAATTTAAAAAAACTTTTAAGTTTAGATTGCGCTACGTGTCACTCATGAAGATGATTGGGCCATGTGTCGCCCTCCCATGAAAAGGGGTATTATTATAATATATATAAAGCTTATAGAAATTAAAAACTCAAGTGATGCCCATAATTTCACTGTAAACATTGAATTGAGAAATGATCTCATTTTATACATTTAAAATCAAACCTACTCATCTAAATTCAAATTATTCAAAACCTCTAACAACCAAACTAATCTTTATCTAAATCTATTGCACTAATCTCCAATGCCCAATTTATTGTATGTGAAAAAGGATATTTTTCATTGAGATAGAAACTAGTTTCACAAAAGAAAGCGTTAATGAACAAATAGTAGAGTGAGAGGGAAGATTCTACTTCTTTAAATGCTCCCATAATTTGTTCTTGCATGGAACAATCAAAATCGTTGAATATAAGATGCAAAGCATGATCAATATTGAGAACTTCTTGCTATCTTTAGGTTAAGGATTTCGATTTGGACTTCAAAGATTCATTAAATGTTACTCTAAATTGTTGGAATCCTCTTTGGATGTGGCTCTCTTGGGACCTCTTGCACTTGAACCCATAGGGCTTTGTTTTAATTGGACTGGAACTTAAAGTTGTCCTGGTGGTATAGGAACTCACTCCCATAGCTCTCACCAGGTACTCCCACCGAGTATCCATACCTAGTGAGAGCTTTTCCTTCTTACTTTCTTGGCCAATGAAAAATTAAAAAAAGAAAAAAAGACATCCACACATGGTCTCACATGCATGAATAGTGCACTTTTGATCCAACCTACATTGTCCATCCTTACATATGGCCACTTAAAAAAAAAAAATGTAAGCAATGACTGTCACAAGTCATAAGGAGAATTTTCCGAGTCACTATTTCTGAAAAGTGGGCTCCACCCATAGAGAATGTTAAAAAGTATTTACATTACCTCTACCAACACCGTGAGATTTTGGTATGAATGATTAGTTCAAAACATTAAATGGTATCAGAGCCAATCAATCGCAAGTACAAATCTTAAGAAGAATGACTTGGCGCTAAAGAAATGGGTATTGCCAAAAAATGAGCTCACAAAATTCTGCCTCAGGGGGAGTATTTAGGAGTGGCCAGACTCCATTCGTGGTGAATATTAAAAAGCATTTTTGTAGCTTCTATTAATACCTCGAGGTTTTGATTTGAATGCTTAATTGAGGAACTTTAATAGCCACTATTTCCACAAGATCATTTAGAAAAAAAAGGAAAAAAATAACTAAGAGAAAAAAAATAAATTTTACATAAAATTAAATAAAAACTTACTTTTAAGCATTTTAAATGACCCATAGGCCATGTCAGGTTTAAAATCATAGGCAGACAAAATGATATAGATAATTTGTTCATGTCAAGTTTTTCGAGTAGTCGCTCTTTTTTTTTTTTTTTTTCTAAGTTTTCTACTTGACATACTTTATCAAGTTATTTTGCCCGTTGGTATTCTTCTTAAACTATGCTTGTAGCAACGCAGGAGCCCATGTGTACCCATGTGTACGCTGGATGGGCTCCTTCATCTTCTACCTTCAGTTAAAGGTAGATGCAGAAATTATTTTTATAAATGCGAAGAATATTACTATGTATCTATCCTTTATTTTATAGTGAGGAATACTCTCATATTTAAACATATTAATTTATAAAAGACCAAAAAAATATGCCAAAATATGAAAGCATCCTTGAATGCATACTAGCACTTTCTCATTAATACTCTTGGCTTCTTCTTTTCTACTTTTCTAATGTTTTGCCCCTGCGGTAAATGCGTTTCCTTGTCAGTGCTCAGTGCACAACCATGTGCGCCAGCTACGTGATTATAACTTCTTGACTTGACTTTGTTCACATACCTGTCTCTCGTGGAGAAGGAGAATCGTCTATAAATAGAGCTTTGTATCCATGCATTTCTCCACCAGAGTGCACAACACAAACCCACGTCTCTCTGTTGTTGAGTAGTGCAGTGAAATGGCAGTGATCACCATCATGAAGCCCCAATCGACCCCAGAAGACACAAAGGTGATAAATCAAATTACAGATGCCCACAAGCCAGATGTCAATACCCATGTGAAAGATGACCTTGTCGGCATGGCCAAGGACATCTTGGGAGAGGTAATTCCCAAACTGGCTTCTATTTTTATTTATTCTCTTTGCTCTTCGCTTTGCAAACACTGTTTATCGACTCCACAACGGTCTTTTGTGCATGAGTGGAAGGACGAAATCTTGCGATAGACAGTCAAACCACACACATTAAGCACACAAGAAAGATTTATGTGATTCACCCAAAACACGGATAAATTCATAGACAAAGACAACATTTTTACTATCACAAGTAAAGCATATAAAGGTTTTTATTACTTCTCACGTGGTGTGGGAACATTACTTGGCCAAAGAGCTCTCACTTCTCTTCCAACCAAGATTTAGGATTACAGATTATTTATATTTATAATCCATGCTTTTTTGATCTACAAGAGAGCCCTGTGCCATGATCAAAATGCCTTGACCTAAAGCTTGGTCCGTGGCTAATCACATGGACTCATGCAACCAACCGGAATACAAGAAATAAAACATGGTCATAGCTAAAGGGGGAACTATCTCTACTTTTCATTTACTTATGATTATATAGTAGTAAATTCCATGATGGTAAAATATTTAATTCAAAATATAGTATATGGACATTCTTTATCTTTTACTTATGACTGTTAATTTGATTTATAATGCCTATTATCACTTTGATTATGTAGTAGTACATATCGAATTTAATTGCTGAATTCAACTGAATCAATGTTCCATTGCAACCCTTGTGAGACCAAGCCAATGGAATAACATAAATTATTGTGGAGCTAATGCTCAAGGCACTTCACGTGGGCATTTGTGAATGTATTTTGATGCAGGCTCAGAAAAAAAATTCAGGAGTCCCAGAGGGCAATCCCCGGAAAGATATATCTAAAGGACTTGCATTCATCATCCATAAGATTGGATGCCAGGTAATTTCATATATATGCACCTGTTTCCATCTTTCTGATTACCATCTGAGCTACTTTGACTCCATCTGCATGTTTCCAGATATTATGCCATTGCTCTGGCTGGCAAGATATGAATTCCATAACACAGGGAGTGTTCAACGCACTGGTGAAATATTCATGGGAAGATAAGGTGGCCATAGCCCTCTCAGCTTTCTCTATAAACTACGGGGATTTCACCTTGTATGGCAGTTGCGTGCCAGCAATGGACTTGCCAATTACGTGTTTCATCTTAAACCATTGCCCGATATCTGCGAGCGTGATACTCTTATCCGCAGTCTCCTGGATCTGGTAATAAAGGTGATCAATACCATCATCGAGCTGAATGGTTTTAGCTGCCCGGGCATTTCGCGCGAACAACCTCCTCTCTCTGAGGCCAGAAATGAATTCCCAGCTGCTGCTTACTGGGCGGTTAAAGGCATTGTTGCTTGTTCCACCGAAAGCACTGGCCTATTGGATTTAGATCCTCAGTAAGTTCATGCCAGGCCAAGCTTGCCTTTTTCTATCATGGGTAAAAGTTAAGGATGCAGGATGCAAATAGTTTAGATTTGGGATGGGTCCAGGATGAAACTGGATTATGACCTGTTACATGATCGGTCATACGCCTCTGGACATAAAGCAAGATCCGGTGCATAATAAGACTGAAATTAAGGCCAATGGATGAAAGATATTTTAGATGGGTGGCTGCTCTTAGCATTCAGCAAATGAGCCCCACTGTTATATCTGGCTCATTATTTTGTTCTAACCAAAAAAAAAAAAAGGTTATAATTTTAGCAGTGTAAAAAATAGCTTTAGAAGCATTTTTTTTCCTCCTGCTAAAAAATTCTATATTTAGTGTTACACACTACCCTAAAGCCAAATTGAATACAAACCTTAGTTTAAACCCATTCAGGTATTTCCGTAAGAACTTGAATTAGATGAGCCTAATCCAAGAGCCTCAGGAATATGGGTCCAGTATTCTAGGTTCAGTTGTCAATTGGGGCCAAATTCAGGGCTTGCATGGTGTCCATTGGATAATTGATAAACAGGTAGTTTTTTTTTTTTTGGCAATCCATAAATAAGTAGCTTTTTACATAATAATAACCTTCGTGCGTGATAATGTTTTTGTGTTAATATGATGTGCTAGAGATATATATATATATATGGGAGAGCTACACTGCGCCGGTCCGTATTTTAGGAGAAAATGCCCCTCCTAGTTGGGTCCACTGGAATGCATGATGACTATAGAAGTTTATTGGATGGAAAGATCCATATGAGGTTTACCTATATGTAAAACTTTGAATCCATAAGATCATCTTAACTTTTGATCGATTGCTTTAAAGTTAAATAGTATATAGGTATCTTGTTTTTACCATTTCAATCTAATGATGAGGAAAAGTTGAACGGGTATTAAATTTGGATATGTGACCATACATAGGAGTAGTGTATATGAAAAGACTAAATTAACTCAATATGAACCCATGAGCAAAAAAAAAAAAAAAAAAAGGATGCAAAAATAAGCATTTCAATTTTAAAGCATGTAGTTTTTGAGAAATTTTTATGTATATATATATATATATAAATATTATTATACATTTATCCCTCAATATAAGGTGAGGGACACTTCTTTTTTTTTGGAAAGTATTAATGTACAAAAAGATAAAACTAACACACATCATCACTCCTTTTTAACCTTATTGGTAAAAAAAGGAAGTATTCCTCACCTTATGATAAGGAATAGATATATAGCAATCTTCCTCACATATATATCTATATATAGGGAAAGACTATTATGCATATGTCCTTCACACTATGGTGAAGGACAATTCTTTTTTTAGACCTAATAAGGTCAAAAAAGTGACATGAGGTCTGACGATTTTATTTTATTGCACATTAATATTTTTTTGAAAAAAAAAATGTCACTCTCACATAGTAGTCATATATATATATCACATCAACATTGTCGGCACTGTCACGATTCTGACCTGCATTAACTTCAGGTACATAAGCTCAATCGGCGAGGCACGGAAGAAACTGAAAGATGTAACTTAAAAACTAAATGAAATCCTTGAGTACCTCGAGAGCAAATTGAATCGATGTAAAGAAATAAAAGGTGAGTAACTGATCATTACACATGCCAAAACTTTCGACTAATTTGTCCAAAGATATCAATCAATCTAACAGTTACACTACAGTAATATTCTATTTTCTCACAATCTACCACGTTTAGATTATACATCCTGAGATTCCTCCCACAAAGGGGCATTCTAAGGGAAAAAGTTGAAATTAATCAATTACAATGCACAATAAGTTCGCATGATAGGCTGATGCTTTTTGACCTATTCGCGCAGGTGAATACGACACCAATAAGGAGTACCTTGACCTCAAAGAACTCATAGAAAAAGGCCACCTCGATAACATGAAGATTCTTATTGAGTTGATTTCCAAAGCGGATAATCCTCTCTTTAATTTTGCTGACGGGAAAGGGGAACGGGTATGCTTTTAACTTGTCACAAGATATTTTGATTTAATTTGACACGGAATCATGGATTAATACAAATATTTAGTTAAGATGCCTTGGTAAAGTACATCGAATCATATATGAATCAGTACTAGCATCAGGTCTCCATCTATTTAGGTACATCGGTAGCATGCATGTTAGCATGTTAAAAAATTAATTTCCTAACTATTTGTAAGAATTCATTAGTAAGAAGCCTCTCTCACGTGCGTGTTAGCAAATTATTTTTCACATACTAACGCTATTTTCAAATCTTTTGGCTTTAATTCACTAAGTAGCAAATCATTTTCTTTACTAAATGAGACAGGTGAGCTTGAATGTTCTGAAGAGCAAGAAAGTGATGCTTTTCATCTCGTACTGGGATATCTCGGATGAAGAGATCAAAGAAATTGAGAGAAAGATTGGAGAGTCAAAGGGGCAGTATGAAATAGTTTGGCTCCCGATTGAGGAAGAGTTAGTCAAATCGAACAAGACAAAGAAGGATACGGAGACAGACCGAAAGGCAAAAATGATGAAATGGTATTCACTGCATAGTACCTTAACACTCCAGTCTCATGTGATTAAATACATCAAAGATGATTGGCACTTTGAGGAGGAGCCGCTGTTGGTAGTGTTCAATGAGAAACGAAAGCTTATCAGGTCCGATGCATACCACATGGCCATCATATGGGGAAGTGAAGCCTACCCTTTCGATATTCAGCGTGAGAAAACTCTTTGGCAGGATTCAAAATGGAACCTCAAATTTCTGATTGAAGGAGTTGTTACTGATTGTGAGAAACCACAATTGGTAAGGCTTAATACTCTTTACATTAAATTTACAAAACCACATATTGCTTATCATGAAAGTCCAAGATTCTTGGCTTTTCCATGTGATGTTGAGGTGGAATTTTTATAATTAGCTTGTGCTAACACACTTCGTTTTGTAATTTGTAAACAGACTGAGGTAGGAAAATTAATTTGCCTCTATGGAGGAGATGACTTGGAATGGATAAAGGAATTCACATCTAAACAAAAAGAACTGGTAAAAGGGGATGGGATCAGCTTAGAGCTGATATATATTGGAAGCAAACACTCAGAGAAAATCAGCACGGATAAACTGAGCGAGTGTTGGAATGACAAGCAGAAGATATGGCGATTCCATGCCCGCTTGAAAAGCATAATGCACTCCATCATGAACCTCGATATAAGTACAACCATTACCGACAAGGAAAAGAAATTGAAACAGGTGATGATGTTAGTCGGCGCTCATGGCAGTGGTCAGGAATGGACAATTATGGGCAAATTTGAATCTGAAAATGTGAAGGTAGTGAATGGAAAGATAATGAAAGATTCTTTGGATCTTATCAAAATCAACCTGACAATTCAAAATTTCTTTCCCACACTGGATGGTGCCATCGAAAAAGCTGAGGCCGCCAGATCAGATGTTCCAGACAAGCACTGCAATCACATTATCATTGCCAGCAATAGTGGCATAAAACGGAAGCGTATGGTTTGTGTCTTTTGCAATGGCCGCTTGAAGAAGTACACCATGTACAAGTGCTGCCCCTCGAATGAGTGACATTTCTAGCCTGTCAGAATACGTCGCAGTTGAATTCTATCTTTTTTCTTATCCTCGCTCTATCTAGGTGTGTCGTCTGAGTTTTAAGCAAATAAGTACCTTTTGAGAACGTTTTCATGGTGTTGGTGTAGGAGCATGGTCGTTCCAGTGGTGTTGTTCCTTCTCTTTGTTTGCTATTGTAACGCGTGTCTGTTTGAATGCAGTTCCTTTCCGTTGTTAATTTGCTAGTGCAACGTGGATCCTTCCTTTTATTTCCTACTGTTTGCAATATGAATCTGTGGATGAAGCATTTGGGTGGGATGTCGTTGATTATGGTTGGGTTTTACACGGGTCTGGTTCAAGCTTGGGTTTTAAAATGATCAACATAAAGTTGGCTTCTGGTTCGAGCCGACAATCACTCAAACTGCCCGAGTAACATTTTGAAAGAATACCAGTTCAATGGGGGCATTCTCTCTAAATCCATCTCTATTATTTTGAAAAGTATTGGAATTCTAGAAAATGATTTACTAGGAATTATTATTGACAACCCACCCTTGATGGCATGGCTTCTGACAGCCCGGGCCAGCAAGACCCAAAGAATGGGCTGTGCTGGGCCATGGAATGGCACAGGATGTTGACCACCTTGACCGTATTGGCTTGGCTTGGCATGACTCAAAGGATGGGCCATTCTGAGCCAGGGGTCCCTAGTCCGTGGCAAGACATGACATATCCCGGCCTATTGGTTATGCCTTGTTGGGCCAGAGCGCATGGGCCACGGAATGAGGGATGGCACAACACGGCATTTCTATACAAATGGATGAATTTTTACTTAAATAGAATATAAAACTAAAAAAAATTAAGTTTTAATTTTCATTTATAAATGAGCATCAATGTTTGTGCATATATTTTAATAGTTTAAACTTCATTTCAAGTTGAGAAAAGTCCATAAAGTCTCTATTAATTTATATAAAAAAATTAAAATAAGTTAAAATAATTTAACATAATTACGGGGGGCATGTGGGCCAGGCCATCCTAACATGACCTAAGTCTTGCCCAGGGCTGACCGCAAGCTTAACTGAGCACGGCACAGCATAGCTCACTTTGCACCCCTAGGTGGTCCTAACAGGAGGACCACACTTTATAAATTTGATGTTTAGCTATATGAGACAAACAAGTGGGCCATTGTCACACCCCGGACCAGAGATTCGGTCAATACGGATAGGCCCGTGATGTGACATGTGTAATTCCGGAGTAATTCACGCCACATTAAAAGAAACAAGGACCACTACAAAGGAATTTTAATAATTCTCATATGTGCTGAAGATCCATAATACATGCACATTCAAATCTAACAATGGAATTTAGTGCTTAGTGCACCCGATCAAACACCTTATGATAGTTTAAGAGCCTAAACAAATACATGTTTAAATATTCCATAATTAAACTACTTAAAAAATTATCAAAGTGATCATAATCCCATGCATAAACTACATGATTGAGTGCATGTCAAGTGATAAAGTGCAAAAGGTGCATAATGGTCAAAGAGCAAAAGTATAATACATATCCTTTAAAAGAAATATATATAAACCAAGTCTAAAGTCATGATAATATGATAAGAAGAGCTATTGTAACTCATATCCTAGATGCCCAACAAAACTTTGTCGTTCTACGGATAAATGACTAGTAGAAGACATCATCCGGTCCCCACTCGTCTAATCCTAAAAGGTACATACTGTTGTAGCAACCCCCAATGGCACATTGATAATTGAGTTTGTATCGGGATCGGGTCATGCAATACCAAGGGTAGCACCTTGGGTACAACAACTCAATAAGAAATTGGCAAGTAATACACTAAACATGTTGTTTCAAATAGAATTAAGGATATACTAATTAAATAGGAAAAAGAAAAATCTAAGAATGTTAGCATATGGTAAAACATAAATGTGAGGAATCATGACGACAAATTATAACAACTACATTGCTAAAGTCCTCTTCGAAGAGAGACAGATATCAAAACACAATGGGAGATTAGGTAGCTAATCTGACCGCCCAAAAGAGCGTCGACTTATACAACAGAAAATCAACTGTAGTGGTGCACAGAATTTTAACTCATACTCAGCCCTGCCGGGCCTCATAGAGTTTAACTCAATGGTGCCAACTCCGTGAGTCAATATAGATAAAACAAATAGCATCATTGTGCTCTCATACTTACCTTCTTAACAGAGAAATATAACTAAACTGATAACATAAGTAAGTAAAGGATTTAGAAGTCATTGAAATATCCATAATTTCTAATTAATTAAGAAGCAAGGATAAATTACAAGACAAACTATAATTAAGATGGTCGTGTCCTTACTTTTCCACTTCAGCATGAATATAAGGATCCCAATGCCATGTGTTACTGAAATCTTGGCATTGTATTGTGTATGAATCTAGATACCGGCCTCCTTATACCCACACACGAAGGGCATAACATTAGAACGAATCAAATCATCTAACAAGGATAAATAACAGCTAACATTTTTCTTTTATATCCCATTTAATTTTATTGAACAAGTGTAAGGTATATAGGTTTCCAAATCAAGGTCTTACATAGTCATAAGATTCCCTTAGCATTCTAATGTGACACTTGATCTCATAATCAAGTTCAAGGTTCCCTACAGCATATTTGACTTAGTTGAGTCAAATAGAGTTGGATTATAAGGGCTCTACAATTAGAAAAATAATTGAAATAAATAAATAATTAAATGGGTCAGGCCTGATTGATCAGATTGATCCCAAAAGGGTAATTTGATTGATCGGATGTTACAAAATTTTGATGAAATTCCATAAACATCCCCTTCGATCGATTGGGCATGTGTCCATTCAATTGATTGGTTGGGTTTGGGACTGGATTTCAGATTTGACTCATTTCAAGTTCGAATTTCACAGCAATCAGTCCCATCCTTTCCCGTCACAAAACCCATCATTTTACACACCAAACCTAGCATATTGAAATCCATTTGCTTCCATTTTATTGTATTAAATCCAAACCTCATTAAAATCCATTTGCACCACTAAGACATCCTCATTTATGAAAACAAGAAGAGGAAGAGATGTACCAATGTGTTAAAGCATAGGAATCTCAAAGAATCAATCATTAATACATCCATGTATGTTACCACTTATATATATTTGTCTTAGGTGCTCCCAAAATCCAAATCAAAGCTTCTAGAGTGCAAACCCTCAAATCTCTACCTTATAAAAATTAAGTCCCTAATCATGAAAATAAGTTAAAAAAGAGATAAATGCCATGAAAAGATGATGTGCTGAGTAATAAGCTAGAAAAACAGTCTACATTAATCAAATGGGTATGAAAATACCAAGATGGATTGGGTTTCTTACCTTGAAAGTTGTGCAAAAAAGGTGAAGATGAGGTTTTCACTCCAAACAAACACTAAGTGGGTAAGAAGGAGTGTGGAGGAGAAAATGAAAACAATATCTAATGGTTAGAATCTCTGTCTCACACTCTAGAAGGAAGGAAGAAGGAGATGAAGGCTAGGGTTTTAGGTAAGGGGGTACAAGAGGCTATAACTTTGGGTAGTGTGTCTTATATAGAGTTAAGGTTTTCAGAACTTTAGGTAATTGCTACAATTCCATATGTTAAATTTATTTACAAAAGAGGTCATAAGGGGTCCTACATAGGTGACTTAGGTCTAGATGAAATGGGTCCACTAAGGTATTATGATAATCATGATAAATGAACATGATATGATTAATGAGATGATGAGATGATGCAAATTAGACTAGTTAAATTACATATTGGTCTTCAAAGCCACATGATTAAGAGTAGGGTCCCACCAATCTACCTATCCAAGGTCCAATTGGAAAAAAAACACCATTAATTAGCAATAAGCATAAAAGATTAGTAAATAAACCCTAGATTGGGGGCCGGTATCTTACACCCACCTTATAAGCAGTTACCATCAAAATCCTTATTAAGCTTATGGTATTCATTTAATTCTCATTTTTCTTTGATTGACCACTATTTCCTAATATTTTCTTGATCTTTGTTAGAGTTTGATGCTTCCCATTTTTATATTTATATGTATATTGTGAGGTCTTGTGACGATTGCGCATATAGATTAGAACAGTTGATTACTATTGTGACCGGATTGCTCGGCATCCAGTGATGTGATTGGGTCATTCCGATGTTGTGACCAGAATGCCCACTAATGTTATGACCGGGTTTTCTCGATGATCGATTGATTAACCACCCTATTTGGCAATGGGCTAATACTCGATGCTTGACTTATATGCATTGCTCATTTGTGTAGCGTTTAGATTATGATTTACTTTCTTTCTCCTTATTGTTTACTACTTTCCTTTCACATGATTACATCGTATTTACTCACTTTTGACATTATATATTTGATTTGGATTGTGTTTTTTATGAGCCAACTACAATTGTAGTCTGATGATGTTGTACTTGGTGTGTAGATACCGAGCCCGGCTATCTCGAGGCAGGGGAGGAGGAAGAAACGCTTCTAGTGTACGAGCCAACTGATGAGACCGAGTGGTATGCAGATGATGGCTTCGAGGCCAGTGATTCACCATTTAGGAATCTTGAAATAAATATGATTTTGTAGCTCAAACTTTTGTGGGCATTTTAAATAAGTTGTCATTACTTATTTTACTTTACAACTTAAACCATTAACATTATTGTCTTTAGTGTGCATATCTTATTGATTTATAA
This sequence comes from Sextonia rubra, assembly GCA_037013555.1. NCBI lineage: Eukaryota > Viridiplantae > Streptophyta > Magnoliopsida > Laurales > Lauraceae > Sextonia > Sextonia rubra. The sequence continues at coordinate 20,256,186 of JASUAD010000011.1, forward strand.
TAGTGCCAATTGCTAGATTATGTTTCCACAAATATTGTTAATTGTGTAGTGTATTAACTCACCATGGACTAAGATCATGTGTGGGACCTTAAGTAGGAGCCACGTATTGTATTAAACTTGGAAAAATTTTTAATCCTCCTAATTTTACGTTAACCCTAATCTTATTTTGGGACACGTCACACATCATATGGAGAAATGCAGGCTACCCTTTCGAATTCAAAGTGAGATAACTCTTTGATAGAAATCAAAATAGAACCTTGAAATTTTGATTGAAGGAGTTATTACTATTTGTGAGAAACCACAATTGGTAAGGCATAGTACTCTTTACATTAAATTTACAAAACCACATATTGTTTACTATGAAACTCCAAAATTCTTGGCTTTTCCATATGATGTTGAGGTGGAATTTTTATAATTCCCTTGTGCTAATACGCTTCGTTTTGTAATTTGTAAACAGAACAATGGAGGAAAATTAATTTGCCTCTTTGGAGGAGATAACTTGGACTAGATTAGGGAATTCACATTTAAACAAAAAAGGGTTGTCAAAGTGGATGGGATCATCTTAGAGTTGATATATATTGGAACAACACTCAATGACAACCATCAAGGAGAAACTGAGCAAGTGTTGGGATGACCGGCAGAAGATAAGGCCATTCCTTACCTGCTTGAAAAGCATAATGCACTCCATCATGAACCCTGATATAACCACTATCGAGAAACATAAAATATTGAAAGATGTGTTGACGTTGTCGGCGATCATGGCAGGTCAGGAATGGACAATTGTGGGCAAATTTGAATCAGAATATGTGAATGTTAGTAGACATCACTGTCTTCTTCATTGGCTTATTCATATGTTGACATCACCATTGTCCATAAGCCTCACAAAACCAACCAATCCCATTGACTCCCAAACTCTAGTAACTCCCTAACTCTAGTAATCTCTACGACACACAGTCTTCTCATGTCTCTACTCTCTCTAAATGGACCAGTGACAAAGAAGCTTTACTCAATCGCGTCACTCAAACTCCTCTCTTGTCTACATCTTCTAGATATCATTACCTAGCCAAACCGCCTTGATGAGTGGTTACTAGTGGGGCCACATTAATTATTTTCAGCCATATGCAATTCATCGACTTGGTTCCTAAGGCCTATAAATGCAAGTTGCCTTGGTGCCTTGAGATACATTGACAATGAAAGCAAGCAAGTAAGAAAGCAAGGAAGCAATGAGTTTATGAGCAAAAAGTGTGTGAGATGAGTACAGGTGATGAGTGCCTTAGTGTAGTGTCTAGTGATTGCTTAGTGTAGTGATTGCAACTGATGGTGTAGTGGTGGCTGAAGAAGTCCTAGAGTGACTTGGAGGTCGCTGGTTCGTGCTTTTATAAGGACTTACCCAATACACATGGCTTGTGGGTGGTTGTGTGCATCTTGGATTTTTCCAATGATCAATCATAAGAAGGTCGGTAGGTTCCCTCATTGCAAAAAAAAAAAAAAAAAAAAAGAAAAAAAGAAAAAAAAAGAAAAAAAAATGTGATGGTGTAGTGTGTGACATGAGCTTTCTCTTGTAGTGTGACTTACAATGTAACATGTGTGGCTTTGTATAATTTTCTCTTAAGTGAATTAAAGTTTCTAGATTGTATAAAGTGTAGTTGTAGGTTTTCTTGAGTGTGGGTCCACGCTTGGGTATGCTTTCCTACAAGTGGTATTAGAGCGAGGCCTGGTCAGACACTGTCTATCCATTGTGAGCAATGGCAAGAGACAATGTGACTCTGTGAAGAGGATCAATCCTGGGCTGAGCTTCTTGGTGGTAGAGATCGATGAGGACCCCACTAATCATGATGGCGGATCTTGAAATGCAACTAGAGGGATTGAGAAGTTGAACAACCTTTGATTATTATTGCATATGTGTAGAATCATATCTCTAAGGCCAAGACCTATGGGAGATTGTTCTTGACACTAACACTAAAACACCGGCAAATGATAATGGGAGGCATTGCAAAAATGGCGAATCAAAGATGGAAAGGTTATATTCGTCTTAAGGACAATAGTGCAAAAGGAGAGAATAGATGCTGACACTTTATGAAAGGCATGGAATGCACTGGCTACATTGTTCTCCAAGACAAATGATGTAAGGCTTCAACTTTTGGAGATTGAGCTTACATCTGTCACCCAATGTACGATGTTTATTAGTCAATATTTTATGAAAGTAAAGACACTTTGTCAAGAGATTTCTCAATTCGAACTAGATTCAAGGGTCAGAAAAGCTATAATGAAACAGATTATTACATGGGGATTGAAGTGCAAATATAACGGGTTCATATTGGCCTTTAGGGGTTGGCCAACCATACCATCTCTTGTAGAGTTAGAAAGTCTCTTAGCAAATTAGGAAGCTTTAGCCAAAACAATGGATGGAGTAACAGTTAAGGACGATGAGCACGCGCTCTTCACTTGGAAGAGCAACAACAATGTAGTTGAGAAGGAAGGAGACTGTTGAAACTAGTCAGTGGAAGGAGATTTTCTAAATAGGGGGAGCTCCTAAAGGCACCACCAATGATTTACGATACAGAAACTTTCATCGAAATGTTGAGGGCTATAATTGTGGCAAAAGGGGCCATTATGCTCGCGATTGTAGAGTACTAAAAAAAGAGACCAATGAACGGAATAAGGCGACTGTGACGAGTCATCAAAGCGAAAATGAAGAAGAATGGGATTGCCAAGCATCTATGAAAATCATTAACGATATTAGACTGACGAGTTTTGATATGGTGGGTAGCAGCACCCCAACAAGCTTTGATGAAGGTGCAAATGATGATGAAGAAATAGCACATGCTACAATATCCGACACTAAGTCATTAGTTACGATTTATGATTAGATCGTTGACTCGGGATGTTCAATCATATGATAGGAGACAAATCAAAGTTCTTGAACCTAGTTGAGTACAAATGCAGCAAAGTAGTAGTCATAGCCAACAATGGGTTGCTGCCAATTTTTCACATTGGAGAAGCTACTTGCATACCAAGATTTAGTGAGAAAGAAGCTCAACTACAACAAGCCTTTCATGTGCCAAGTATGAAAAGGAATCTCTTGTCTTTATCACCATTAACTTATACTGGTAATTTTGTTGTATTGATCCCAATGATGTGAAAGTCTATCGAAGTGTAAAGCCGTTTGATAAGCTAATCATGACATGATGAAAATTAGATTCTGTTTATGTCAGGTAAGTTGAATGAACTTACATAAAGAGCTCATCAGAGCGAGACAAGTGATCTATGGCACGCCCGACAAGGCATGTGGGATATAATAGGTTGTTAGTAATGATGTATAAGTCCATGGTAAAAGGACTTCCATAATTAGAAATCCAGAAAGACACAGTGTGTGAAGGTTGTCAATATGGAAAGCCCATAGACAATCATATACAGAAGCCAAGTACCAAGCAAAGAAACCATTGGGGATTATCCATTTAGATGTAGTTGGCCCAGTATAAGTATAATCCATTAGTGGCTTAAGATATGTAGTCACGTTCATTGATGATTAGTCTTGTTCATCCATTTAGTTGCCTGGATTTCGCTGCCAACATCAACTCTGAAGATCAAACCTTAGTTTCCCCTCAGAGAACTTCTAGGGCTTGGTTGCAGAGAAACGGAAGAAGATGAAAGAATGGGGAAGACCTTAGGGTTTACATTATGTAAAGGTTTTTTTAAATTATAAAGAAGGGCTCCTTGCTTTCTAGTGAGTTGTACAAAATTTTAGAAAAGGTCTTTTGGCTTCAAAGGGTCAAATAACTCAAGCCCAAGGCCTAAGAGTGTTTAATCAATCATCTAACTCCTTTCAACCCGACTCAAACCCTACAAACCGATTCAACCCAAAATTAAAAATTTGGGACCTGACAATACATTAAGGATGGAAGCAAACATGTAAGCAAGCAAGCAATGAATATGAGCGAAGAGTGTGTGAGAGGAGTACAGGTGATGAGTGCCTTCATGTAGTGTGTAGTGACTATAAGTGATGGTGAAGTGAGTGATGTGTTGTGTGTAACGTGAGCGTGTCTTATGGTGTCTTATGGAGTGACTTGGAGTGTAACATGTGTACCTTTGCATAATTTTTTTTAAGTGAATTAAAGATGCTAGATTGTGCAAAGTGTAGTAAGTTGTCTTGAGTGTGGGTCCACCTGTGTTATGCTTCCCTACAAATGCAGTGAATGGGAATATAATAATAGAGTCTTTGGTCATATCAAAATCAATCTAACAATTCAAAATCTCTTTCCCACACTGGATGGTGCTATCAAAGAAGTTGAAGCCATAGATGTTCCACGCAAGCACTGCAATCACATTATCATTTCCATCAACAATGGCATAAAATGGAAGAGTATGATTTGTGTCTGTTGAGATGGCCACTTGAAGAAGTACACCATATGTGCAAGTGTTGCCCAAATGAGCGACATTTTTAGCCTCTCAGAATACGTTGCAATTGAGTTCTATCTTTTTCTGATACTCGCTTTATCTAGGAGTGTGGTTTTGAGTTTTAAGCAAACAAGTACGTTTGAGCATCATGTCATGGTGTTGGTGTAGGAGCACGGCTATTCAAGTGTTGTTGTTCCTTTTTTTTGTATGCTATTGTATTGTGTATGTGTTTTTTGAATGCAGTTCCTTACCTTTGTTTGTTAGTGGAATGTGGATCCTTTCATTTATTTGCTTCTTTTTGCAATGTGAAAGAATGTCCTAGATTCGGATTTCTATATTGCAGTTCAAAATATATGTAGTGGAAGAATAAAAGAACTAGCAAATAGAACAATCACACACCATAAGAAGAAAACACACAGATTTTTACATGGAAAACCCTATTCGGGAAAAACCACGATTTCTTCTCAGACTAACAAAAAATAAGCACTAATAATGAGCAATTAAAAGATATACCTACAGTTTCCAGTTGCAACACAACCTAAGGACTACAGTTCTTCTTGCAAAATCCATATTGTCATGACTCCTTACCGTTCACTGCTCTCCATGCTTGATCTAACACGTCTTGAAGTCACTCAAGACGAACAAGTCTTTTACGAGAAAGAAGAGAATCTTCCACAAGAGATGTAGAAGCAATATTCCCTAACACAAAGCTTTAGCACAATCTCTCCAATGGAAGATCTAGAGAAGTAGGTTGATCTTTACTGTAAATTCTCAATTCAGACAATGAGATCCTTGTGTTATGGTTATGAGAAAACCCCTTTTATAACCCTCAATTTGTGCATCAGGGTTAGAGTCCTTATATAATAGAAACTGGTAGTTTTGGCATAAATAGGAAATAATTCTATACGGGAAAGTGGGTTTCTGCAATTTGGGGCTCGAGCCGCACTCCAGGTTTGCTTGAGCAGATGGCTTTTTAGTATAATTTCTGTAAACTGCCCAATGCCATAACTTTGTCTTTTTAGCTCCAAATGATGTAATCTTGGACCCAATGCCATAACTTTGTCTTTTTAGCTCCAAATGATGTAATCTTGGAAACTTATGGATATCTATTCGAAAAGAATTTTTCAATGGTAAGTAGGTTGTCTCGATCCAACACTTAGTTTGTAAGACGTGACCTTTTTAATCCATATTTTCCTTAGAAAATCACTTCAAAATACTTCAATTTGCCTTCTTTCTTCGATTTCTTTATTTTAGTACAGCTAATGACTCATACTATAGTCTATTTTAAAAGAAATAAAAAAATTACAAATCAATAGACTCAGGGTTTTGTCCAACCCATGAATTAGCCAACATACAAAAATCCTAACAATCTCCTCTTTTGGCAATTTATGGACAAAACTCCCTAAATTTTATAAATATTCTATCCAAAAATTAAAAAAAATACATTGAATACCTATGTCTCTATCTCCCCCTTTTTGTCCGTAATTAACAAAGAATGATTAAAATGTAGCAATTTGTCAATTAGGATCCAGCATATCCCCTTTAATTTTGACTTCTTTTCAGTATTGGGGGTGGGAGCTTAATCATCTTGATCATGGGCTTTTGGATTTTGGTACCCACAATTGCGAATTTGAAGCTTTCAATGCATTGTGTACCAAATCAATAGGTAAGCCATATTTCCTGACCCATATGACTCTAGTCTGGATCTTCAATAGAGACAATAGCTTCTTCCATTGCTTGTTTCTTGGGAGTTTTTTCAGCTTATTGCAATGGGGTCGAATGTGTCCTTTGATCCCACAATGATGACAAATAAATATAAACTTAGGATGCGACACATTCTTCCTGGATGTACTCCTAACATGATTTACTTGTGCAGCATGTGGAGTGGTAGATGTAATTGAGACCATAGTGATGCTTTTAATTAAAATAGATTTACCTTTGTTTTTGGACGTTGAAGCTCCACGTTCATAGCCAATGCGAACCTTTGAAGAATATTTCTTTTGACTACATAGAATTTCATTAAGCGTCATGGATCTAGTGTTCATGTGCTTTACTCCGTCTTTGGTAGATTCTAACTCCATGTAAACCATCTTCAATTTGCCATTTAAGTCATCCTTTTCAGTTTTGAGAAATGGTTCCTTCACTTTTGACCGTTTGCAATTCTTTTTTAGCTTTCTTAGTTTGCTTTGAAAGAAAATTCTTTTTGATATCTACACCAATTAATTTGTCAGATAAGGTAGCACACTGAATTTCTAATTGGTTTACCTTTGGTTGTGCATCTTCCAATTTAAATATTAGTGAAGAATTTCGTGATTCTGTGGCTTCAGCTTGAATGCCAACTTCTCATTAATGCTTGACATTCGCTTGCATTTCTTAAGTAATTGTTGTATTTTGCTTCCAAATTGAATTTATCATCTGACACTTCATCATCAAAAATATTATCAGATGTGCCATGTGAAGATCTCATCATAAACCAACAAACTTAGAACTAATGGTTTCAGGAAGTGGATTAATGATAAGTCCTTAAAAATGCACCTTTTTGTGTACTTTAGGGGATCTTAAGGACTTTTTATTAAAAATTTCTTCATTTAGGTGGAAAATATGTTTTTATTGTTTTAAGCATCATTATTGTGTTTTCCTACAAAATTCATTGAAAATCATTAATTTTTCATAAAACCATAAAACTTTCCATTTCTTAGTTTCTATTTTTAGAAGGTTTTTACATTCATGATTTTACATAAAAATGACAAACATTAATACCATCATTGGTTATTTGAGACAAATCATGTTCAATGATGAGAATTTATTATGTCATTTTATGTAAATTGGGTCTACTCTATTACATTTATGACTTTAGGTTAAAATTATTATTTCTAATGAAAAATCACTTTTGTGAGTAGGGAAAATTCAAGAAAAGGGACCCGCATCAAAGATTAGAAGCCAAAAACATATTTCGAAAGAAATCCCTGAAAGAGAAAAAGAAGAAAAGGAAAAATTGAAGAAACGAAGAAATTGAAGCATAAGAGGACCCCACACACATGCTTGGGCATTAAAAGGAGGATCCACACTCTCTTGATTCTTGCAAATTTAATTTAAGCCAATTTAGCCAAAGAAGATATCAAAAAAGTTTGTAACAAAAGACATGATACTTATATGTCAAGATGGAGGGCCAAGATTGAAATTTGAAAGAAAGGAATTAGAAAACAAGTTTCTAATTGTGCTCATACAGACCACCCAACTTGCGCACATGGGAAGCATACAAGGACGATTTTATTTCCTAATTCTATTGCTATTGGTCGGTCAAAAGAGAAAGTTTTCTATGAAAAGGCAACTCAAGTCATATAATGCTAAAAGGAGTCCACATTTAGTTATATATATTAATGAAGCCAACACATCCTAGCACCAATACAACTCTCTCCCTCACATCTCTCGTCCCACACCAACTTAAAATCACTCCATCTCTTTCCGTACTCCACACCACCATTCTCTCTCTCTCTCTCTCTCTCTCTCTCTTCCATTCCACATGCCCAATACAAAGTGGGTCTTGGCCAACTCCTTATGATTCATCACTATCCATCTTCTCCACCATCTTCCTTACCCTTGGAGCATGAATTGAAGAGAAGACTAGTTGAAGAGCTAGCGAGCAACGATTCTTTCTTGAAGTTTATGATCATTGGGTAGGTTTTGATGTATTTATTTTAGTTTAATAAAACTGAATTTACTACTTATTTAGATTGAGTTTTTCATTGTTAAACAAAGTTAGTGATGTCATGTTTTTTACCATATAATCAACATCACATGTTTATACGTAATGACAGTGTGTATTGGTATGGTGGATCTAAGTTTATTTTGATTCCATCAAATGAGGTTTTAAATTCAAATTTAAATAATTAAAATCCATCTTTTTTTCTTTTATTTTTACATTCAATTTTATTTTTTAGATTTATTTTATTCACTTTTAATATCATTCAATTGGTGGTTTGATGCCTCTATTTGTTTTGCAATAATTAGTTTAGGCTACCTTTTAGTTTAGGATTTTTAGATTAGATTTAATTCTAAATTTTTATTTAATTTTCAGAATTGGGATAGTAATTTAAATTTAATTTTTAGATTTGGTAGTATGTATTTTTATAGGTTTTCTTAGGCTAGCATTAGTTTTTCAATTAGGATAGGTTTTCTGCAAAAACTAGCTCCCTATGGATATCATCTCGGACTCACCGAATAAAATTACAATTGATACCATGCACTTGGGGTCTACGTTAATCAAGTTTTTGGTGCCGTTGCCTGGGAGCGTCATCGCAAAAGGCATGTCTCCATACCAACTTATTTATGAGAAAGCTTGCCACTTTTCAGTGGAATTGGAACACAAAGCATGTTGGGCAATAAAGCAATTGAGTTTTGACTTAGAATAGGCTGGGGAGAAAAGAAAATTGGATTTGAATGAACTGGAAGAGTTGAGAAATCAGGCCTATGTGAATTCTAAAATTTACAAGGAAAGGACCTAGGTTTTTCATGATAAGTAGATTTTGAGAAAATTTTTCACTCTTCTCAAAAGGTCCTCTTATATAATTCTAGACTTCATCTGTTCCCTGGAAAGTTAAGATCTTGTTAGACGAGGCCATATCTTGTCAAAGAAGTTTTCCACTATGGAGTAGTGACTCTTTTGGACCCAAAGAATGGTTCAACTTTCAAAGTTAATGGGCAACGCTTAAAAGCATTCTTGGAGACTATTCCTGGAGAGGATGATAAGCTTCCTTTGACTGATCCTGTATATCAGGATTGAAGGGCACTGAATCTGACAGTGACTTGTTTTTTTTGTACCATATGTATATTGTTGCTTTTTGTTTTTGTTTTATTTAATGATAGACAGGGCACTGAAAAGCTACACACAAGTGATTTTTTTTCCTTTTGTATCATCCTGTCATTTCCTTTCCTCATATTATCATTTTCATTTATATGCTGCATAACATCAATGATGTTCATCTTAGGTTAGGGGGTAGGAACAAGCATACTTGTCCACTTTTAGACAAAATTTTCACAATTTTTTTTGTATTATTTATAAGTTTTTAGGAAATTTTTGAATTTTTAGGATTTTTGCTCTGGTTTTAGGAATTCTTATGATCACATTTTCATTTTTTTTTCAATTTTAGAAAAGAAAGTTTTCGAAGGAATTGAGGCGATTTGAAGATATATAAGAATCTATAATTTTCAGAACTTTTAGAAGGAAGTAAAAAGAAAGTTTGTTGTTTCTAAAGGAGGAAACCCATCAGAGAATTACCAAAACTTGTTTTTCACATACACACACGTATATTTTTTTTTGACATTTTGGATGGGAAACTTTAACGCTGTTTTTGGAATTTTTCGAGAGAATACTATGAGAACTTGAGGTTTTGTTTGTAAAATATTTTTGTTTCCTAGTTCATTTTTGGTGAGTTATATATACTAGAACCAAAATGAATTAATTTGAGCGAACTGAGAAGGTCAACTAGTGTATTTTATCTAAAAAAAAGAAAAGAAAAAAATTAGTTTGTGAATAGTTTGGGTTTGTAGCCTTTTTAACTCAAGCTAGTAAATCCATAAGGGTGTTTTCATATCTAGTGCCTTAAAGCCATATGGTTTGGGAGTCATTGGCCTAACGCTCGTTACATGAGTAAATTAGAAAGATTAAGGGACCTAAACATTGCACAATCACACAATGATTTGTTAAAAAAAAAAGAATAATGGTAAATTTTGGCTCAACAAGTGTCCATAGAAACTTTCAAGGGATATGTGCAGAAATGCATAAGGACTATGTTTGCTCCCTATTTCCCAACTCTTCCTATATCATATGAACTTAAAAATTTCTACGTTGGAAAAAGTAAGTGAGTGAAGAGTGTCCGCAAGAGTTTGCGGGGAAATATGTACGAGAATGAACAAGGATCAGGTTTGCTCCCTGGATCATAACTTTCTTTATATCATATGAACTTGAGAACTCTTACGTTGGAAAAAGACAGTGAGAGAAAAGAGGCCCATCGAAGTAAACAGTAACGTGGCAGCTATCTTAGTAGCTTTGAGAGAAAATTTATTTTTTCTAAATTTCGGGGGATCGGACTATTTGAAGGAAAAATTCCTTTTTTTTTTTTGTGGCATTATCGTGGAATATTTGAAACAAGTTTTTGATGTATATATTTTTCACCATGCACACAAGTTTGGTTTGAATTTGAGAAAGTTTTCGAAAATAGAATTGTGAACCAAACTTTAAAAAGTCTAAAATTTTGATTATTCCAAATTTCAAAAATATCCGATATGAGTAGACTTTCTTTTGGAGAATTTCTTTTACCTTTGTTTTTAGTTTGTTTAAAAAAAAGACAAAAAGATAAAAAAAAAAGAATTTTATATGTATATTCACTACAAACCCTCACGAAGCACAACTCGTCCACTAGAGAAAATTTAGGGGTTTAAAGGCTTATTGCATGTGCTAAATGCAGTCAAGAGTGCTAGCGAAAGTGCCGTTTTTTCATTTTGTTTCTTCATTTTATTATCTAAGCTAGTTTAGTTTCATTTTCTACTCTAGATTGCATAATTTTCTCGGACTAGCATGTTTTTAAAAATGCTGGTTGGGGGGGGGGGGGGGGGGGGGGGGGTGTGACAACTCTTTAAAAATGCATCATTTTATGTGTACTTTAGGGGATTTTAAGGACTTACTTATTAAAAACGTCTTCATTTAGGTGAAAAGCATGTTTTTATTGTTTTAAGCGTCATTATTGTGTTTTCTTGCAAAAATCATTGAAAATCATTAATTTTTTACAAAATCATAGAACTTTCCAATTTTGGATTTCCATTTTTGGAAGGTTTTTTAAATTCATGATTTTACACAAAAATGACAAAGGTTAATACCATCATTAGTTATTTGAGACAAAACATGATTAATGATGAAAATTTATTGTATCATTTTATGTAAATTAGGTCCACACTAGTACCTTTGTGACTTTAGGTTAAAATTATTATTTTTAATGAAAAATCACTTTTGTGTATAGGGAAAATTCAAGAAAATAGACCCGCATCAAAGATTAGAACCCAAGAAATTATTTCGAAAGAAATTCATGAAAGAGAAAAAGAAGAATTGAACAAAAGAAGAAATTAAAGCGTAAGAGGACCCCACACACATGCTTGGGCATTAAAAGAGGAATCCACACTCTCTTGATTCTTGCAAATCTAATTCAAGCTAATTAAGCCTAAGAAGATCTCAAAGAAATTTGCAACAAAGACATGACGCTTACATGTCAAGATGGAGGGCCAAGATTGAAATTTGAAAGGAAGGAATTAGAAAACAAGTTTCTAATTGTGCTCATGCAGACCACCCAACTTGCGCACATTGGAAGCATACAAGGACGATTTTCTTTTCTAATTCTATTGCTATTGGTTGATCAAAACAGAAAGTTTTCAATGGAAAGGCAACTCAAGGCATATAATGCTAAAAGGAGTCCACTTTTAGTTTTATATATTAATGAAGCCAACACATCCTAGCACCAAAACAACTCTCTCCCTAACATCTCTTGTCCCATACCAACTCAGAATCACTCCATCTCTTTCCATACTCCACACCACCATTCTCTCCTCTCTCTCTCTCTCTCTCTCTCTTCCATTCCAGATGCCCAATACAAAGTGGGTCTTGGCCAACCCCTTTTGATTCATCACCATCTATCTTCTCCACCATCTTCCTTACCCTTGGAGCATGAATTGAAGAGAAGACTAGGTGAAGAGCCAACGAGCAACGATTCTTTATTGAAGTTTATGATTATTGGGTAGGTTTTAATGTATTTATTTTAATTTAATAAATTTAAATTTACTGCTTATTTAGATTAAGTTTTTCATTGTTAAACAAAGTTAGTGATGTCATTTTTTCACCATAAAATTAACATTGTATGTTTATGCGTAGTGACAGTGCGCGTTTGACATGGTGGATCTAAGTTTACTTTGATTCCATCAAATAAGGTTTTAAATTCATATTTAAATAATTAAAATCCATCTTTTTCTCTTTCATTTTGTTGCATTTTATTCTAATTTTTAGATTTTTTTATTCACTTTTAATATCATTCAATTGGTGGTTTGATGCATCTATTTGTTCTACAATAATGAGTTTAGGTTACGTTTTAGGTTAAGATTTTTAGATTAGGTTTAATTCTGAATTGTTATCTAATTTTCAGATTTGGGGTTGTGATTTAAATTAATTTTGAGATTTGGTAGTGTGTATTTTTATAGATTTTATTAGGCTAGTATTAGTTTTTCAATTAGGATAGGTTCTCTGCGAAAACTGGCTCCCTGTGGATACGATCCCGGACTCACCAGGTAAAACTACAATTTATACCTTGCACTTGGTCTCCATGTTGATCAATTAATAACGAGAAATTACAAGATACATTCATAAACCCTTTCCCAGTTGCAAGTTAACCTAAGGACTTTAGTTCTTCTTGCACAATCCCTCTTGTCACGACTCTTCACCATTCACTACTCTCCGTGCTTAATCCAACACACCTCAAAGCCACTCAAGATGAACAATCTTCTACGAGAGAGAGCACAATCTTTACAAGAGATATAGAAGCAATATTTAACAGCACGAAACTTCAGTACAATCTCTCCAATGAACGATCTAGAGAAGTAGTTTGTTCTCCAATGTGAATTCTCAATTCAAAATAATAAGATCCTTGCATTAGGGTTGAAAGAAAACCTCTTTTTATAACCCACAATTTATGCCTTACGGTTAGAGTTCTTGTATAACAAAAATTGATAGTTTTGGCACAAATAGGAAACAATTTCATATGGGAAAGTTGGATTCTACACATTGGGCACTCGAGAGTTGGTCTCCGGGTCTGTTCGAGTGGATGACTTTTCAGCACAATTTCTGCAAACTTCTAGAGGCTATAACTCTGTAGTTTTAGCTTCGATTAATGCAATCTTGAAACTTACGGATCTCTATTCGAAAAGAGTTTTCCAACAGTAGGTAGCTTGCCTAGGTTCGATGCTTGGTTAGTGAGACAAGACCTTTTTAATCTATATTATCCTTAGAAAATCACTTCAAAATACTTCAGTTTGCATTCTTTCTTCGATTTCTTCATTTTAGTGCTTCCGCTTACTCATACCATAATCTATTCTAAAAGAAACAAAAAATTACAACTTAACGGACCCAGAGTTTTTCCAACCCATGAATTAGTCAACATATAAAATCTTAAAGTAATGCTTCTTTTGAATATGTGGATGCAGCACTTGGGTGGGATGGTGTTGATTATGGTTGGGTTGTACATGGGTATGGTTCATCTTGGGTTTTCAATGATCAACATAAAGTTGGCGTGGTTCGAGTTGACAACCACTCTGACTGCCCGAGTTACATTCTGAAAGAATTCGAATTAGACGGGGCCATTCTCTCTAGAGCCATCTTTACTATTTTGAAAAGTACTTAAATTCTGGGAAACGGTTTTCGAGGAATTAATGTTTACAACCCACCCTTTTATCAAAATATATTCAATAGGGCGACGTGGATCCACGCATGTTTGTTAATCCCTTATTGGACGGGTCAATAGGGGCGCATTCACAAGTGTAGGGACCCTATTTGACACTTGTCAGTTGAGTTCAACCAAATCATCCGTAGCAAACTCGTAAAATGAATCAAAGCGAAAGGTCACTTTTAAGAGGCTAGAAAACAAAATGAGTCATTTCAAAAATTACAAAAAAATTTTTCATTTTGTAGCTTGTGAAGGGAATTTTTTGACTTTTTGAATTACTAGAAGAGGTCTCTCTGTCTTTTAGTGGAATGAAAGATTGTCTTTTTTACCTTTTTTTAATAGAAGAGGTGATTTTTTAAATTTGGTTGCTTCTAATAAGATTTATCTTCTTATCTCTTACAAGTGATCATTCACTTTGATTTTACTATATAAGTAAATTATCAAATAAGCCCATCAAACGAACTCCATTTGGAAAGAGACATAACCAAGAAACAACCCCAAGTCCAGTTCATCACTTGTCATATCCATCAGACAACATGAGAGATGGAAATCTTCTTTGCATGAGAAACAAAAATTCCCTAGAATTTGAAGGAAAGTCATTTCCAAGATTTGTTATGAAAGGCCACAAATTTTAATGGTCTGTTAGGTCCTTGATACAACCTTGGGGCACCCGTGTGGAGTGTTGTATAAATGCCTCCTAATACAACTAAGAAGACCATAAAACCATTGTTCTCCCATCACTAATTGATTTTGAGATAAGTGGTAGCTCAATAGAGTCTGAGATCCTGCAAGTGGTATCAGAGCTTGGTGAGATTGGGGGTAAGAATCTCCTCTCTCTCAAGTGGTACCAATGAGGAGGTACAACATTGGAGGTTCGAATCTCCTCTCTCTCAAGTGGTACCCTTGAGGAGGTACAACACTCAAGCACTCGTGTTGAGTGATACTCGAATGCCTCTTAACATAATCGAGGGGACCATAAAACCATTATTCTGCTATTTTCCATCATCAATTGATTTTGGGATTAATAGTCGCTCAATGGGGTCTGAGATCCTATATGGTCCCATAACAAAAAATATGCTTTTGATTCAATCAAATAGTGGCTATATCTTGCACAAGCTTCATGTTCTTATGGTTGTCAAATCTCGGGGAGACCATGAGCGTACAAGGTTTGGATTGGTCATTGTTGGGCCAGATCTAAACTGGTATAAAATAATTTATATCAACAAGGTTGGTCTTCTATTTTTTTTCTATCTATACATTTTCAAAGGATCGAGGGAAGTTCTAGCTAGCCCCATGACGTGTTCAATGTCCATCTTTCTAGACCCACAAACTACAGGTTTCTAAGGGTGTCAAATTAGCCTGGGCCACGCAGCCTAGCACAACCCACCATGGGAAAACTCGTGCCGTGGGCCGGCATGGCATGTTGACCACATGGACAATGCTAGTTCGTCCGGCAGAACACAAAGGATGGGCGGTGCTGGGTCAGGTTCCCTGGTCCATGGCACTTGAAAACATTGGAAATGTCAGCCAGGCCTGGCACGACCCATCTGGGCCATGGGTTCCTAAGTCGAGGCATAGCGCGACATAGCACGTGGACCATGTTAGCTTGGCCCGGCCAGGGGTCCTTGGTTTGTGGCACAACATGGCCCAGCATATTGGTGTACAGCCTTGTAATATCGCGTGGTGTGATATTGTGCAACCTTAGAATATGGCAACGTTTACGGGTAAAACTATCACTTTTAAAGAGTACTTTTATGTAAGCAAAGCTTTTAAAAAATTATAAAAATTCTTCCGAGCATCTGAGGTAGTTGTAAGGTTTGAAAACAGTCTTACCTTAAATAAAAAAAAAGGGATATTGCATGTAGAATGGTCCTTAGATCTGATATTAGCTCATGAACTATCGAAATTTATGTATTTCCCATAGATTTGTTTGTGTGATATCTTAAGGTCATGCGATAACTAACACATTAGAATGTGAGTTATCCTCAGCTTGTACCATATCACATACATCGCCTTGTGCAAGATCCTATGACCATGTGATATATATCACATTTTTATTCAATGAACAGTTATATAGAAAATATTTAAACTTATTTATTTTGAGTTGAATTTCAAATATAAGGGCAGTTTTATAGATAAGATCCTATATTTAAAAGAAGAGGCCCACTGTTGTTGCATTTTTTTTTTTTTTGGAATTAGGGATGTCTTGGCGGTTCAAGCTCCAATTCCAATATCACCCAGCAAGAATCAATCTCTAGTGGGTGCCTTTACCTTTTCCCTCTTAGCCACTAAGCTAAGTTAACAAAAGAAAGAAAAACAAAATACTGATGCCACCTGCAATAGGGAGCCGTAGGGTGCCTTAGGCCCGCAACAATGAATGACGTAATCCTCGTGATGTCATATGTTATCATTAGTACAAGCATTATGGTAAGATTTTACCAGATCTAGCTGAAAGCTCATCCCATAACTAGATTTCTAGATTGCAGTTCAAATTATATGAAGTGGATGAATAAAAAAATAGCAAAACAAATCAAGCAACCACATAAAAAGTATATATGTAGATTTTTATGTGGAAAACCCTACAAAGAAAAAAACCGCGTGTCTTACACGGACCTAAAACCAAGCACTATAAATCAGATAATTACAGGATATGCTCACAATCCTTTCCAAGTCTCTGTAACCTAAAGATTGTAGTTTTTCTTGCACTACTCTGCGTTGTAACTACTCCACACTATTCATCGCTTTATGCACATGATTCAATCACCTTAAAGCCACAAGGCTCTTTGTACTTGATCTAATCACCTTAAAACTGTAAGGCGTACAATCTTTTACAAGAGACGATGATCGTCTACAATGATGTAGAAACCACAAGCTCTAGAATACAAACTCAGCACTATCTCTCCAATGGATACTCTAGAGAAGAAAGTGATCTCTATTAGGTTTTCTGACTTCAAAATAATGAGAACTCTACCTTAGCTAGGGTTGAGAAAAACACCTTTTAAATAACCCATAGGAACACACAATAACAATCCTAGCCCAAATAAGAAATAATTCGGCATCAGAAATGTGGGTTTCTGTTGGTCATACGCTCGAGCTTGTGAATAAAACATCAAGTTATTTGTAATTCAATGCAATTTCCATCATGACCACTTGATCACTTAAAGCCCCAGCTTGAGCTTGTAAATCCATGCATATCACTCAAGCCCCTTCAAAGAACTTTTCTTCACTTTAGCTCTTCCGGCAACACAAACTACAGTCCATTATAAAAGAAATATAAAATTACAACTCAATGGACCTAAAGTTTTGTCCAACCTATAAATTAGCTAACACTCAGAGTCCTAACATTACCCATATCTATTCTTTTTCTTTTCAAATTTCTCCATTCATTCAAATCTACATGTGAGAAGGTACCGAAAATCTACATTTGGGAGGATTTTAGGACAAGAGAATTGAGTGCCTCAATGTTAAAGTAAGGTGGGGACTTTCTTTTCCTAAAATGGACAATCAAAATAAATGAAAGAACATTAAATGAACACTCCACATTATTTACTTGTAACTTTGATTTGATTTAAAATGCCTATTAGCACTTTGATTATATAGTGATATGTATTGGATTGTCTTGCTGATTTGAACTGAATCAATTTTCTATTGTAACCCTTGTGAGATCAAGCACATGAAATAACATCAACTATTGTGGAGATAATGCTCAAGATACTTCATGTGATGCATTTGGAAATGTATATTGATGCAGGATCCGAAAAGAGATTCAGAAGTCCTAGAGGATAAGCCCCATCAAGGAATATTGAAGAACTTGCATTCACCATCCATAGGATTGGGTGCGTGGTAATTTCGGATGAACTTGTTTACATTTTATTTAGCACTAAATTAATATCTGAGATACATTGACAACTTATGCATCTTTCCAGTTATCATGCACTTGCTATGGCTGGGGAGATATGAAGTCGATAACACAAGGAGTGTTCAACTCATTAGTAAAGTATTCTGGGAAAGATAGGGTGGTCATAGCCCTCTCGGCTTTCGCTGTGAACTACGGGGAGTTTTGCATTTTATGGTAGTTGCATGGCACCAATCGACTTGCCAAATATGTTGTTCATCTTAAACCACTGTCCACTATCAAAACTCCTATTAGCAATCTCCTGCAGGAGGTAATAAATGTGACCAAGACTATCATGGAGCTGAGTGGTCTTCTTTCTCGGAACATTTCACGCCAACAACCTCCTCTCTCTGAGGCCTTACATCAAATTCCAACAATAGTTTATTGGGCTATCAAAGGAATTGTTGCTTGTTTCTTCTAAGCATTGGCCTTCTGGATATGGATCCTCAGTACTAGTTAAGGTTGAAAATAGTTTGGGTTTGGGTTATGTTCAAGATGGAACTGAATTATGACCTGATACCTGATTGGTCATATGACTCTGGATGGACTGTGGACCTTAAGCATGATCAAACGGTTAATTAATAAGACCTAAAAAAGAGCCCATCTATGAAATATATTTTAGATGGTGGGTTCTCTTAGTAGGCAAACGTGCTCATTGTTATTTGTAGCTTTTCTTTTTCTTTTAAACTTACACTAGGCCAAAGACAAGTTGAATAGAAATCTTAATTTAACCCATTCAGGCATCTCGGTAAGAACTTGAATTTGGAGAGCCAATCCAAGGGCTTCATGAATATGGAAACTTGAATTTCCAGAGCCTGTCTGAGGGTTCCATGAATATGGGACCAATGCAACTTTCGGTTGTCTATTTGGCCGAAATTCAGGGCATATACCTAAAATTATCTCATGGTGCCCTTTGGATATAATCGATAAATACGTATTT
This sequence comes from Sextonia rubra, assembly GCA_037013555.1. Lineage (NCBI taxonomy): Eukaryota > Viridiplantae > Streptophyta > Magnoliopsida > Laurales > Lauraceae > Sextonia > Sextonia rubra. Next base: position 20,274,898 of record JASUAD010000011.1, read on the forward strand.
TTCCGATAATCAATAAATAGGTAGTTTTTGACATAAATAGTGACCCCTTTTCTGTGATTATATTTTTGTATGATTATCAATTATATTTTTTCTTCCTGTAACATTGTGATGTTTCTCAGCTGCATTGACGTCAGGTACATGGTCCCAATCACAGAGGCGCGGAAGAAACTGACTGCTCGAACTCACACACTTACAAAAGTTCATGTGCACCTTGGAGACATATTGGATCAATGCTATGAAATATTTCGTGAGTATAAAACATGATAAAATCTTAGGCTAATTTGTCCAAATGCCAATCAATCCAACGACCTAACAAATCAATCAACCACACAAAAACAAGATGCACACAATTTTTACATGGAAAACCCAAACCAGAAAAACCATAAATCCAACAAGGATCAATTATCAAGCACTAATCACAAACAGTCACTACAAGAAAGAAGGTTTTTAACGATAAACAAAATTCCTCTCCAAATTAGTAAAATTCATCGCCAAAACATTTTAGCGACGAACTATTTTTCATCCTCATGTTGTCATGAAAGCCTTATCTGGGAATATGTTCAGTGATGACCACAAGTTTGTCTCCAAGTGTCTAACCTTTACGCATGAATTTATTTGTCGCCCTATGTTGTTCGTTGCCAAATGCCCTATCTTTAGGTCCCAAACATCCAACCTTTAGATACGAATTTCTTTGTTGCCCTATGGTGTTTGTCACCAAACATTTAACCTTTAGGCATGAAATTTTTCATCACCCTATGGTGTTTGTCGCGCATTCGAAAAACGTGGTTGACCATTTGGCGATGATGGAATTTGTCGCTGGAAATAGATACTCAACAACAACACCTTGATTGTCCTTGAAAGATATCTTGGACCACAAGATATCCTATTTTTAGCAACAATCATTATGTCATCGCCAATAATCAAAGCCTTTTTTTTTTCTTTTTGCCATTCAACAACAAGAATCTTCAACTGAAAATCATCTCAAGAAAAGCTCTGGTGTGATTACAAAGATTACAAATGGATTTCATTTCATAAGTGGCTCTAAGTCATGTTCAGTGCTTGAATTTAAGCCATTTTGTTGTTGCTCCAATTCCATGGAAAATAGATTTTTCTTAACCTATAACACATAGTATCTATACATCTATTTTCACATTCCAATCAAACCCACAACCATTCACATTAACATAACAAAATAAAAAAAATACATTCATTCAAATATCCATCCAACTATGAAAAGTAATACATGACAAATGTTGAAATAGTAATCTGAATATCCATCTAAATACTAACAAAAAACACCCTCATCAAAAAGGAGACTATGCCCGCTCCATCATTAATCTGTGAACCCAAGTAAAAGCAAAAAAAAAAAAAAAAAGATCAAATATAACCTGCAAAAATAAAGGAAAAATCAAAAAATTCACAAAATGAACTGGGCCTACAAACAAAATCAAGTACCTTTCTCTCCCTCAGACTTTCTGAAAAGATCAAATAAAAATAGACCCAAGATACTGAATGGGCCTATTTCTTGAATGCAATTGAGGTTTTCCTCTTTTTAGCCATGTAAAGAAAGACAAGATGCATACTACCCAATAAAATAAAGTCAGAATCCATTACGGAGGAGAAAAAGGCTCATCACCACAAATGAGATTTATGAGTAAAATAGACTTGACAATAGAATCCATCAAGCAACACTAGAAATGCTTAAGCTAAAGCACAGTTGTGACAACAAAAACTATGTTGCTATCCCATTTATGAAGTGCCTACTGATGCACAATAATAAAAACAGACCATATCCACTTTTCACAAATATACCACTAAAACAAGGTAGGACTGGACGGCACTACTCTTTTAGAGTGACTAATAAATGTCATGTTTCACGGTGCATATTAGCACCGTCACACGAATGCGCATGCACGATAGTGATCCCATAAGAGATGTCGCTGATGTTGACCCACCTAAAGTCTCATTGCACCCCCAATACACATTTTCCACGGGTTTGGCAACAACTCCTACTAGTCAATGATACTCTTTTAGACTAAATCAATTGTTGGATTTCAAATTGAAAAAAATCTTTACAACTAGTTTTGGTTTCAAGTTCTCAATTAAGCTGCTTCACTCTACTCGTCATGCATCCATAAACCTTTTCATCACCTTGTCTTGCCTTTCAACAATCTCCCTAGTGTACCCCACACTTAGGAGATCATATACGATAGCCATCCACACATAGAGTAACATGACACAAACAACATGTATATTGACATGAACTTCCATAAGTAATCACAAACAACATGATACTAGCAAATAACTAAAAGAAAGAAGACCTGTACCTGCAACAGTAGCACTAGGAGTCCCATGTCAAAACCAATAATCCATTCACTGCAACAAAAGAATAATTGCAAATTGTGTTAAAAACATCCCACACCAAAACAGTAAGAAAAATAGAAAAAAGGAAAAAAAGGAAAAAAAGAATTCACAAGAGACAATTGAAGAAAACTGGCAAGCATGAACAACTAGCAACGAAAAAAATGAAACAAAAAAAAAAAACCATCATAACTTAAGTAATGCTTTTCTCAATTTAGTTGTGACTGTGGACTTAGTTTTAACTATGAATCTGATGGGAGTTGGTGGACCATAGGTGGGATACATAAATACAATTGAAGCTGTGAGAGTATCTAATATAAATGAGAACAATGGTGCGTACCAGAGACTTCGGCTTTTTTCTTTATGAGTGAATCAGAAGTCTTCTAATGGGCATGCTTTGGAATACAATTAGTTGAACACATTCTTACATGAGGCTTTTTTTTTTTTATAGGTAGGCACAAACCTTTGTAGGTGTCTCAGTTTACATGTGAAAACCATACCACAGACTCGGGTTTTTTTTATATGAGTAAAACAAAAGTCTTCTTATGGGCATACTTAGGAATACATTTGAGTTGAGCACATTATTACATGAGGTTTTTTTTTTTCTGGTTAAGCACCTTATTACATTAGTCTAGGTTTAGTTTTTCCCTCTATTATGATTTGAATCAATTGGCTGAAAAATTAGTGTTTCTTAATAGACTGAAAAAAAAAATAGGCCTACTTTTTTCTGATGTAGGTGATAATATGAAGAAAATGAGATATATGCTGTTTATATTGCTTGTTGATGATACACTTACAATCCCCTCTTGAAAAGGAACAATAAAAACAATGAGAAAAAAGATTACAAACAAAAACACTACTAGGAAATCTAATCATATCTTTAAAATATAAAATCCTATCGTCAAGATATGCAAGGGTCATAGTATATCGTGGGAATACGTAAGTTGTTGTCCTCTCTATGGGTTGGTTCTACGGAGTATTGGTCGGGCTGCATACTCTATTCTATGGACTACTGGATGCAAGGGTGTACAGCATTTTACCCATGCAGGATACAATACTTTTGCCATAACTCCAACTTAGAGGGAGACTTTAATTATGTTATCTCTTTTGGTAAAAAGGTATCAAAATGATTGCATTTGTAGGGAACTTTCGCAGTGTAGTTGTATATAGATGGGAAAAAATTAGTTACAGATGATCAACAGGATATATTAGAGTATAACAGTGGGCAATTGTTCTTCTTTCTCCTTCACTGTTACCACCATCATCTCCCTCTACTCCGAATAATTGAACATACTTTTCTTCGCCTTCCCATTCTCTTCCTCTTCCCTCACTGTCATCACATTCACCCCATCGAAGCACCCACCATTAGTTACAGATTTTTCTTCTTTGCATTTTCTTTTTGTTTTTTCTTCTTTGTGTTTTCCTTCTCTTTTTATTTCTTTTCCTTTCTTCTCTCTTTCAGTTTTTTCTTGTTGTTTTCTTCTTTATCTTTTTCTCTTTGTTTTCTTTATCTTACTATTTTCCTTCTTCCTCCACCATCGATCCAAGCCCTTATCTACTCAGACACCGTCTCTTTTCCCCTCAGTTTTCTCTCTTCCTTTTCCTTGTCCAACCAGAACCTGTTTATTCTGCTCATTCTAGTCAGTTTTCTCTCTTATGTTCAGTGATTTTAAATTCCACCATTCTACTTAGGCCCATATAACTGACAACCGATTTCAATACACAGCAACTCATCCATCTTGAGTCCAGCCACTCATCTCTTCTGCAGATCTTCTTCTATCATCACTGTTCCACATAGAGACTAACTCCAACCTGTTTAAACACCATATTTGAATGGATCCCACACATCATGTAATGAGGCCTTCCACTAGCATATGCTTGGAGACCAATACCACAATAGGAGTTGGCAGTGATAAGCGATATGTTTCGGCCCACACGTATTGTATCAACAATGGCTAAGACTCTTGTCCTTCAGTCCAAAATTTACAAAGCAGTATCATTAAAAAAAAAGAAAAAAAAAAAGAAAAAACTGAGATGGAGGAACAAAAAGAAAAATTAAATTCATCACCATAAACGAGAAAAAAATTTAAAGCTAAGCATTCTTAAAAGTGACACCCTCGTAGTTTAGATTTAACCAGCATTGTGCACTCTAACCAACTCTTATCATCAAGAGCAAGATAAACATATGCGAAACAAACTATAATACAGTAATAATTTAAACCTATCCAAAGTACACCCTTGCACTTTCAATTATAGACAAGATGTCAATATAATTAACCGACTCGTATATACAAACAAGTAAAATTCTCTACATTCCATTAGATCTAGAAATGACACAATTTGGTGATCCCTATATAATGAAAAGCAAAAAAATAAAGTTAAACCAAACTCACAATAGGAGTTACAAGAAGATATTCCACCATCCAAAAAAACATAGAAAAATCGTAATCATACTTCAAATTGCACAAAGAAATCACATCAGATTCAACATGTCAACAACAACTACAAAAAAAAGCATTAGTCGACAAATCAATGCCACTCATATATTTAGCACGACCACAAGGTCTTGGTCCTTCCCTTGGTTAAGAGCATTTACAAGCTAAGTTAACTTTTTCTTGACCAAACTAAGTGGCAAATGGAGATCCTTTCCTAATGCTACTAAATTATGCATCTATCCATTTTTAACAATTTTCCCTTTTTGTTCTTTAGATTGCGTCCAAAAATAAATCCAGCGCAAGCTTGCATTTTCCTGATAAAAAGAGAGAGGACCCTGCATATAAATTTTTACATGACCGCATAATATTCTTTCCATGAGAGCCTATATATTTCATACAACTTATTGTATGTTATAAAATATTGTTATTAGTGGATGCCCACCATGGGACCCACATTAGATATGGAAAGTTAGAGTCTTGCTATATTGGTTTGCTTGGGGAGGAAGCAATCTTCTTCTATAAATAAGATCCTCCTCCCCCTCCTTTATGTACACATCTCATTCAATAAGAAAAGCTCTCCTTTTCTCCCTCTACTCTCTTCCTCTCCCCTCTTCTTAATACGTTATCAGCACGAGCCACCCCTCCTCTTCTACTTTTTCTCTCAGTTCTCGTAAAAAAAAAAAAAAAAGAGAGACAAGAAGACCGAGGACGACACAATCGTCCTTTCATTCTCTCATTCTCTCTCTTCTTCGTTTTTTTATTTATTCTTCTTTGACGCAAGGTACTATTCTCTGTTTTGTTTCCATCAACAGAAGTTCTCTGTTTCGTTTCCATCAACAAAAGCGACGTTTCCTCCTTTTTCTTTTCCATCAAAAAGTGACGACAAGTTCACGTGTTGACATAAGCAAGAATATATTATTGTCAAAAATTTCAAAGTGTGATATCTTGAGCATAGGACGTCAGATCGCCGATCCGTTTGAACCTTCAGAAAGCTCAGGAGTAGATCTACACATTACAAGTGAAAGAAGGCAGATCTAACGGTAACATAATTTTCATTATTTATATTCCTTTATTTGTTTAATAAATTGTTTATGTTATGATTATTTATTTATTCATTATTATCATTATCTTTAATAAAGGGAGATCAAGAATAGTTCATAAATAAGAACCTGAAGCTCTATATTAGTACGGGCCTGCAGTTCCGTAAGAACCAGAAGTTCTTTTTCTAAATCCGGACCAGAAGTTCCATGGATTATTCAAATCTGAAACCAGAAGTTCTCAGATCCTGAAGTTCTATATTAATACGGGCCTGCAGTTCCGTAAGAACCAGAAGTTCTTTTTCTAAATCCGGACCAGAAGTTCCATGGATTATTCAAATCTGAAACCAGAAGTTCTCAGATCCTGAAGTTCTATATTAGTACGGGCCTGCAGTTCCGTAAGAACCAGAAGTTCTTTTTCTAAATCCGAACCAGAAGTTCCATGGATTATTCAAATCTGAAACCAGAAGTTCTCAGATCCTGAAGTTCTATATTAATACGGGCCTGCAATTCCGTAAGAACCAGAAGTTCTTTTCTAAATCCGGACCAGAAGTTCCGTGGATTATTCAAATCTAAAACCAGAAGTTCTCAGATCCACAATATGGACTTGCAGATTCATTCCTAATCAAACCTGAAGTTTGATATTTCGATCCAGAAATAAAAGTAATATGCCATAACATCAAGCCCGAAGCCTTGATAGAACCTGAAGTTCAACAAAAAAAAATTAAAGAACCTGAAGTTCTCATCAGGAACCTGCAGTTCCAAATCAAGCCAGAAACCTTGTTTAAACTGTTATTGAGTGGTGGTCATCCAAGGGGGAGTGTTATAAAATATTGTTATTAGTGGATGCCCACCATGGGACCCACATTAGATATGGAAAGTTAGAGTCTTGCTATATTGGTTTGCTTGGGGAGGAAGCAATCTTCTTCTATAAATAAGATCCTCCTCCCCCTCCTTTATGTACACATCTCATTCAATAAGAAAAGCTCTCCTTTTCTCCCTCTACTCTCTTCCTCTCCCCTCTTCTTAATATTGTATTCTTATCAAACCTGGATAGGCAATCCCAAGCATAGTAGGATATCAAATTATAAGTATTATGCAAAATTACTTAAAGTGGAGCATCTTGAATTCGGATATTATATCAGTATATTCAATCTATTCTTAGGTAAACGGTGTGCTATAAAGGAAATTATACAACTTTATACTATTAAAAGAAAATGAGATTGAGTTTGAGAGAGAGAGAAAGTACCTTGAAACCGAGGCGTTTGATGGAGTGTGAGTAGTTATCCCTTGCTTCACTACAAAGAAGAAAAGCAAAAAATGATCTTCATTTCAAAAACATGAGGCATAAATATTATTTGCCAAAGACTGAGGCAAAAAACTAAATAAGAAGAGTTGGAACATGAATGGAAACTAGAAATGAAAATACCTAAAAGCGATAATTGATGACAAAAGAAGGGAAGAGAGGTTTGGGTTTCATGGCTTTAGCCATTTACAAATTTGGGTTTAGATTTAGGAATTAGTAGGTTTAGTGTTAGGATTTAGGTTAGTGCAAAGAGCGAGAGAGAGAGAGAGAGAGAGAGAGAGAGAGAGAGTGTGTGAACCAAAGCAGAGGAAGACCACAACCAGTAAAAAATTGAAGGCCAAGGCCAAAGAGGGTTTTTGGTTTTTTTTTTCTTTTGTTTTTTTGTATAAGGCATTTCTAGAAATCTTACATGTATGAAAGCCATGAAGACAGACTTGAAACAAACATGCAACACCTTAAATGTTGAATAGGCAATAGCTATCATTGAAGTTAGTCTACAAGCCCAAAGCAGGTGGGTAGCAGCTAGATATTTACTTTAAGAAGGAGGGTGGTAAGACAAGCAGCTAAAACTATTGCTTTTATAATAGAGGGGCTAATGGAGGTATGTGCATTGCATGTAGTTGATAATGAGGCTCACTATTGTTGTGATAGATTTATTTTCATAAAAAGGTTAAACATACAGCTATTTAGCTCTAATTATGTATGAATTCATCAATGAATACATCAGAGCTTCGATCAATATAATAAAGTGTTTCAACGTCCCAGGAGCATATCTATTTAGGCCAAAGACCAATTAGTGAAATGGAATACACTAATCTCAAGATGATTGAATCGAGTGAGCAAAAGGGGAAAAAAATAAAAGAATCACTGCAAGAAAAAGAGATTTTGCCAATGCATCAATTGCGTTGGCCACTTAAACAACTGCGTTGGTAAACTCTTTTCCATGGACTACACTGCGTCGGCACCACGTCGGCTACCAAGTGCAGACAAATCAATTCCCAAAGCAATAACATTGAGCATTGGGAATAAGAAGCGCTGATGCCACAGCTCATTGCCAACGCAGTATAACTTTGAGAATACCTTTTCCAACGCAACCAGCAGCATCAGTAAACATTTTTTAAGACACACTTGCTTGATGGGATTTTAAAATAATTTTTTTTATAATCTATTAGCCTCCAATTCAGCGACACATAACGTGCATCGGTAATAAATATTCCAACATATATAAGAATGGGGGAATATCATTAACAATGCAAACCTAAATGTCAGCATTTATAAATTAAATTTTACCTTCTTTTTTGGTGATGCATATTGTCCGTCAGGAAATAGGTTTTCTTATTACTTAAATAAAATAATTGTAAAATCCAAAAAAAAATTCTTGTTCAGATCTAAATCTAACATTGCACAACCATAAACATTGATAAACCAAAAACTGCACATTCATTGGGCAACAATAAAACACAAGGAGTCATTAAACAATTAAAATCAACCATAAATAAATCCATACCATAGAAAATAATATCCTATATCAAAAGAAGTAATGTAAAATAAATCCTAAATAAAATCCTATCATCATCAAACATCTAAAATACACTAGGAAACATACTACTCAATAACAAAATGAATTGGTCAAAGGGAGGGCCCATGCCAACCACAAATCTCTTGTTTTTGGAGGAGCCCAAACAGTCCATACTGACCCGTGAAAAAAGCACCTTAATCTGACTCTACATCTGAACCTGTGTAGCTACTTGATCTTGCAATTGTTTCTGCGACTCTTCATACTGTCGTTGCAACTCTTATTGTGCTCTCAACGAATCAACTAGCTACTGTCATAGGCTAATCATTTCAGACCCATCGAAATATTGTAGGAAGATGATGATGGGTCCCTCGAGTAGTACCCTTGCCTCCTCACGACCTTCTTCCCTAGAAAATCCTTGGTCACCTATTGCTTAGCCACTGGAGATTAATTTCAAACTATGATAGTACCACTTTCTTTCTTCGCTACATTCTCAAAGCATTCATACATGTCATGTAATATATGTTAGGAAACTGAGATAAACAATAATAGACAATATCAAATATTCAACAATTCACATGTGTTTCCTTATCATGATTTGTGATCCATTGGTCTATCTTGGTGTCATAATGTCGATGCTAATATAAATCAGGTTTAGAAGAAGAAGCATGCTACTCATCTGCATGTATGAGAGAGAACTGGGTTGCAAATAATCGAGAGCCAAATGTATGAGTGGTATTCAATTTGCTCCAGCTTTTTGAATTCCTCTATGACTTATGTTGAAAATTACAAATAATAGACAATGTAGTTAGCTTATTAAAAATTACAAGTAATAGACAAAAGATTACAATTTAAAAGAAAGCAAACTAAAAAAAATGATTAAGTTTTACCTACATTTCAAATCAAGACAAAAAAAAAATTTTGAATTTGAAAACAAGATTAAGTTTTTCAAATTGGTAAAGTCTAAATGAATGATATCCCCATCTCATCGTTATCACATATTCTCATCTAACCTCCTTCCTCATCCTAACCTCACCATCAAGATGAAAATCCAAAAGTAGAAAGGTGGATCTTCACAAAGGAATCATTGAAACTAGTAATCGCATATATTATATTTGAATCAATCCTCAATTTAAAACTTTACCAAACTCTATCCACAATAGTTAATCATCCATTTGGTGGCAAGGGACAACAGTAATCTTCCCTCTATTTTCTAAGAGTGTAATGCCCAACCAACAACATTTTTGTTAACCCAAGTGCATTTTGCACCAGAATTGGCAGCAGGTCAAACCAAATGTCCTATCAAGTATCAATTGTCATCATCATCATCATCATTATCATCATCAAGCCTTATCCCAATCATGTTGGGGTCGTATACATGAGTTCTGTTTCTCCATTCCATTCTATTTTGGGCCAAATCCTTAGATAAGTTAAACATTTTCAAATTTGATTCGATAACCTTCATCAATGTTTTTTTCGGCCTACCCCTACCTCTTGTTGGGTCATCCACTTGTATAGTCAAACCTTTTCTCACCGGTGCCATTACCGGCCTACGTTCAACATGGCCAAATTATCTTAAACAAGTTTATCTAATCTTATCCCATATTGGTACTACACCTAAATGCTCTCAAAAGCGCTCATTTCTAATTTTATCTTTTTTAGTTTTACCACACATCTACCTAAGCATTCTCATCTCTATCATATCCATCTTATATACATGCGTCTTCTAAACTGGCCAACATTCTATTTTATATGTCATTGCTAATCTAACCAGTGTTTTGTAAAATCCGCCATTTAATTTCGTTGGCATTTGTCTTTAACAAAGCACTCCAGAAACTAGTCTCTACTTCAGTCATACAGCTTTTATCATATGCTCCACATCTTCATCAATCTCCCCATCCTTACTAATCATCAAGCCCATAAAAGAATCTCTACGTGGTATCTCATGAGTTTCAATTTTGATAGTTATTTCAACACTTTGTACATATCCATTGAAGTTGCAATCTATATATTCTATCTTTGTATGACTTATTTTAACGCCTCTAGATTCTAATGTCCCCCACCATCTCAAGTTTTGCATTTACACCATATCTTAATTCATCCACCAATACTATATCATCTATAAACAACAGACACCGTGGTACTTCTTCTTGAATATGCATAGTTAACTCATCTATAATTAATGCAAAAAGATAAGAGCCTAAGGCTGATCCCTGATGAAAACTTATAGTTACGGAGAATCTACTTATTTCTCTACATGTGGTTATTACATTGGTTACGGCTCCTTCATACATATCCTTAAAGTTTTCAATGTAACCTCTGGGGACATTCTTTTTCTTCAAAACCCACCAAATTAAATCTCTGTACCCTATTAGAGGCTTTTTCTAAATCTATAAAGACCATGTATAGATTTTTTTTTTCTTTTTGCTCGATATTTTTCCATTAATTGCCTAAGTGAAAAGATAGCTTCTATAGTTGACTTCTCTGGCATAAAACTATATTGATTTTCAGCGCTCGTGGTCTTCCGTCTAAGTCTTTGCTCCATTATTCTCTCACATAACTTCATAATATGACTCATAAGTTTAATCCTTTAATAGTTAATGCAATTTTGTATATCTCCCTTATTCTTATACATAGGTACTACAATGCTTCTTCTCCATTCATCTAGCATTTTCTTTGTCACAAGTATCTTATTCAATAGTCTACATAACCAACTCACCCCAACTTCCCCTAAGCATTTTCATACCTTTATCGGAACATCATCTGGGCCTGTAGCCTTTCCTATCTTGATTTGCTTCAATGCTTCCTTTACTTCCACCCCTCTAATTCTACGAAGAAAAGTATGCTTTGGTAATGAAGTATCCTATCTAGTTCTTGTATCCCCATATGTTCTTCATTTAAAAGTTTGCTAAAATATTCCTTTTACCTTTCTTTAATATCGTTGTCCTTCATCAGAACATTTTCCTTATTGCTTTTGATATATTTAACATGATCTAAGTCCCTATCTTTTCTCATATTTTTGTGAGCTTAAAAATATCCTTCTCTTATTCTTTTGTTTTTAACTTATTATAGAGGTCATCATATGCTTTGAACTTTGCACTACTTACTACTTTCTTAATTTCTTTCTTTGCTTTCTTATATTGCTCAAAATTTTCCATATTCTTAGTCCCCGACCAAACTTTATAGCAATGTTTTTTCTCTCGAATAACTTCTTGAGCCTCCACACTTCACCACCATGTTTCTTTATTAATATGTCTCTTTCTTTTTGATTCTCCAAGTATCTCCTTTGCAAGCTTCCTATTGATTCCACATTATTATAGTTTCTCTTTCAAGATTCCATTCCCTATTTTCAATTATTTTGTCCTTAAATATATTTGCTTTTTCCCTTTCAAATCTCAACGCCTTGTTTTAGGACATATTTTATTTACTACCACTCTCTTTCTACTTCTAATGCAAATATCTAAAACTTCAAACCTATGTTGCATGGTCAGACTCTCTCCTATAATAACCTTATAATTCTTACAAGCCAATCGGTGCTATTTTCTAACTAGAAAAAAGTTTATCTCAAAGCAAGGAACGCTCTAGCCTTATCGCAAAATATTGTTATCTCAAAATTCATGTTTATGTTATGACAAAGTTTTACGCTGGCTGTCAACCTACCTAAAGTAACCTGTTGGGTATATGTCTTGTATTCCGGTTTAGCCGGATGAGTCCACTGGGTTAGCCAGGGACTGGTTAAGGTCAAGGGTTTTTTGGTAATTGTACCGGGGCTTTCTTGGTGGCCAAGAAAGCGGAGACTATATATGTGTGTAGTCTGTAACCCTAGATCTTGCGCTGAAGAGAGGTGAGAGCTCTCTTGCCCGTGGTGTTTCCACACTACGTAGGTGAGACGATGTGAGAGAACGAGAGTCTCTGTGTATACTTTACTTGTGATAGTAAAGATGATCGTCTCTGTGCCCATGGATATAGCTCTGTTTGAGTAAACCACGTAAATCTCATATCTCATCTTCTGTGTGGTTGATTGATTGTTGATCTTGTGATTGATAGATGTGCACAAAACCCTCCTTATTTACCCAGGCTTGGGACCGGTAGTAAAAACTGGTGGAGTTTATCAAGTATCAACTTTGCTCATTCTTATTTCTCTTCTACTCATCACTTGTTCAGAATAGAATCAGATTTACAATAACAATCTCTCTCTCTCTCTCTCTCTCTCTCTCTCTCATTTTAGAATCTTAGTCAACACTAAAATAAGATTAGATAAAGATCTAAGACTTCAAAATGATTCTATAGGATCTTATAAGATTGCATATTTTATTATTCTCTCACATGTGCATTTGATTTGGCCAGTGCAGTTGATTGTTGTCTTCCACTTTCCTTGTGCCTACTGTGTTCTTAAGTCACTTCCTTCGCTCCACATCATTACTGGTTGTTGGAGAAATGGCAAGGAGTTCTTGTGTCTTCCCTTCTATCTGTTTTCTCTTCTTCCTCTTCTTCTGGATATTAAGGGTAGAGATGCATGACGTAGAACAAGGTGAAGAGGTTCATATGAGCTTCTTTTTCTCTAGTTTGTGACTTTGCATGTTTATTAACTAAAAACATCATGGTGGTTCAATTTATGTGATTTCATTTCTTGTGTTTGTGCTAAAAAAAAAAAAAAAACCAACTTGTGGTCGGTGAAGTGGGTTCTGCTGGTTCCCACGAAGAGGTGAGTGTTGGGGGTTGGTGGGGGTGTTTAATTTTAGTGGAATTTATTGAACTGTGATGCACCAAGAATAAATTCGATTGTCACAACATTGTTCTTCTGGCAATGGAAATAATCACAAATGCAATTAATCTCAAATGGTTCTTTTTTCTTCTATACATCCTACTGTTTCTCTCCTGCTATATCTATTTGCCTGTGAACAAATTAACAATCAAGTGGGACATTCAAGGACTATGTGCAGGTAAGTCAAAAAGGAGGAACCATAACCCTAAAGTTTCAAATCTGGTTTACATCGAGTAGCTAGGCTGACATTCAAGGGCTCATCCTTGGTCGAATCCAGTTAAGATTGGCTCTTCTAATAGCAAGTGTGGAGCAAACTCAATTCTGACCCATTTATTGATCGAGTTAGGACTATCAGCCCATTATTAACTAGGAAATAAACGGGAAAACCCAAACTTTGAACTATTGGGTCAGGCTAGGAAGTGTCACCCGTACAGCCATTTAAACCAGCAGTCAGAGCCCTCTTTTAAATCCAAACTGCTTATGGCAATCTCCCTTCCCTAGTGCAGAATGTGAAGCAAGGTGGTTGAACCATGAATATCCATTGATCAATCACAACTCATGGACGAATCTCGAGGATAAGAATCTTTTGTTTATTGTCCAGCAAAGAGGGATTTATAATTGGATTGAAATAGCTACTTCAATGGGGAAAAATATAACTCCTTTTCAGTGCTCGTCTCGTTATCAATGGAGTCTCAATGCCTATATTTTGAAGAGGGATTGGACAGTAGACAAAGATGCTCAACTTCGTGCAGTTCTGGAAACTTTGGGTGAGCATGACTGGCTGGGAGTAGCTACTACTCTTGGAAGCAGGACGACTCCACTGGGAGTAGCCAACTCCCTGTTCTTGTGATTTTGTGTTTGCATCATTAGATATAAATTCTCTTTCTGAGGATGGTAACAAGAACAGTAAAGCGAAGCAAAGGAAAGCTACAACACCTGTCATGGAGTCTTTAAGAGAAAAGGATGGTGCTGATGGTGTGACTTCTCTTGAGGATAGTAGTAATTTCATTCTGAAGAAGATAACCAAGAAAAAGTTGCCAAAGGCACAACCGAATGGGACTGTGTGTGATGATGCTTCCTTGGATTGGAATTCAAGCCACAATGATATTTCTGAAGTCCCTAAATTCAAAAAATCAAGGACAAAATGCAACGTGTCTACTCAGAAGAGGTTTCAGGATTAGAATGTAACTCCACTCTAAAGAAGAGAACAAAGAAAAAACCACCAACCGCACACGCAAATCAGATTCAATGTGTTGAATCAGCAGATGCCTATAGAGATCTGCGTCATCCACATAACGCCATTTTGGGCACAGTGGAGAATGATGCTTCTTTAGAGGGAAAGTCAATGCCCAAAAATATGACTCAAGAGTCTAAATTCAAAAAATCAATGATAAAATGCAAAAAGTGCCTCCAAGATGTTGCAAAAGTAGAGTACGATGATGACACAACACTTGCTTCTGTGTTCTGTGACATAGTGAAGATGAGGACACAACTGTTGCTTCTGTGTTCCATGACCAGTGTGCTACTGCTTTTCTTATAATTGTGGAAGTAAAAGCCCAAGCAGCAGAAGTCACATAAATTGGCATGGAGGGACAAACGTGTTCATCCCATTGAGGACTGTGAACCTCTGCCACATGCAGGCCAGCCAATTTTAGAAACTGTGGTTGCGAATACTGGTACCTTGGATGGAAGTGATGCTTCCTTATTGAAGAAGATGGTTTTATTTGGCGAACACAAGTTGGAAGCCAGAGATTGTGTCAGAATTTTGAGAAAGGTATTGCATTATTGGGGATGGAGAAGAGGTGCCACAAGCTGCTCAAGAAACAGCTGCTGTTCTGTGGGACAGTGTTGCCCTGTTTTCCTTGATGTGTTTCAGCCATTCCAGCTACACACTAGTTGGAAAATTTGTACACAATGGCTGTCGGTTTCAGACTAATGATCCTAGTTGTGCAGTTGTGAGTTGGTTTGGAAAATGGCCTTGTATCTCCATGTTTTTCTTCAAATTTGAACTCAGAAACTTTGCATTTTTCAAATCTTAACAGCAAGTTAAAGTAAGGAAATCTCTGCACTGTTTGTGGTGTTGCTTGTGCCAAGCTACTACACCATGTGAAACATAGTCACAACCAGGGGAAGAAAACAAGAAAAGGAAACATGGAGGAAAAATTAAAGGAAACTGTTACATGAAATAAAAGGAAACTCTTCTTTGTTCCATGAACTTGACTAAAGCTTTGTAATCTTCATCCTTTATTCTCACTATTATAAAGTTCAAAGCCACATAAATTGAAGAATAAACAATGACATAGAAATAATCAATGGATCCACTCTACAACAAGCATTTACACCATCAAGAAATCATCAATTGTAATATATGCAAACATGGGGTTGCACAAATAAAGGGACTAAAAACTTCTATTACATTCACAAACAAAACCCATCTTAAAATTCAACACAGAAATAATAAAACATCCAAATAAACAAGAAAAATCTACAAACGAGTATTTCAACTAAAAAATCAAATAGAAGCCACCAGAATAGAGACAAAAGATATAAAAAAACAAATGTAACAAGAATACCCACACTTTATATAATTTAGTTACGTTCCACTCAGGTGTCTCCCATTTGTTCTTTACCAGCCATATCCACTGGGCTACCTTTTGCATATCATAAGGGCATTGTTTTGGATCATGCCCCTTTCCAACAACTTCTTACATGCTTTGTGTAGCTCGACCCTTAACTCCCTATAAATATGCATCGCTAGTCTCCCGACATTAACTGCCACACGTGCATCGGTCTTCTAATTGCCGAAGTCATACTTTTGCTATCAAGTCGAACCCATAAGTGGGACAAGTAAATAATAAAGTCTATAAATATAGATTAGGAAGTACAACATTGTTTTATTACTACTGTTGCAGTTATTATTGCCTCCTTGCACCCATCATCAATAGTTCCTCATGTTTCTTTGTGCAAAGGTGAAAGCCTGAGAATATGACTCCCTAGTTCGACTGTAAATGTAGAGACATTTACATCCTCAAATGCCTCCGATAGTGTACCTAGTGGAACAGTCATCCTACTACCCAGAATCCACATCCTCCTCTTCGACTCATGGCCCACCACCCTACTCCACACATGTCGAGAGAATGATCCTACAACCACCACAGATAATATATGAGTTATTAAACATAAAAAAATGAAATATATGATAAGTTTGGAAAAAACTAATAGGGTCCAATATTTTTTACCAATGCTACTACTAGTAGTAGGCGAGTTTAACATAGTGGGCTAATTGCCACTAATCACAGGCTGATTGGCAACACCATCTGGGACCGTGGCCTAAGTGTCTGCACTGCATTGGCTGTAGTTCCCTAAGCCCATGTGCGTGACCTGAATAACACAATAAGTGAGTATAAAGTCAAGAAATATTATAAGTGTCTAACATTTAATGTTAGATATAATAACTTCATCTTCTAACTCTTCTTCATTTGAGGAACGAAACTCTAACTCACTCCTAGATGGTCTATACTCCATGTTGGCATCATCATCTTTGTCTCCAAGTGAGAGTTGATGCCAAGATGGAATGTGAAGTGCTCGTTCCAACTGCCGTACACCCAACTCACTCGTTCGGTTTATATTCCTTTCAATATTCTTATTTTTAGCTGACTCATAAGCATTCTTTTTCTAGATCAATGCTCCAGATTTGACATAAACTTTTCTTTTGTTTGGCATGTTTGGCCACTAGGATCAATAAATTGACATAAAATCACCATATATTAAAAAAACACATGCACACACATGATCGTTAGCCTATTGAAAGGTAAATTAATGATTGCATTACATTAAAATATTTGTCCATACACATAAAAAAGGTTTTCATGTCATAATTCCATATCAGAATCAATATCAAGGTCGAAGTGTTCAGTTTCCTCTTTATCAATGTACTCTGCCATTATTTCATCCTCATCATCACCATCGTCGGCAATTGGTTCATCACCATCGGCTGTTGGTTTATTATCCTCAGGGATTATCTCTTGTTCAACGTCATCCCTAGTGTAACAAAAGGAAAAATTCTCATTAATAGGGATTGAAAGAATTTCAGTGGCTTTTTCTTACTGATATGGGTCATTATCACATTTTGGCCTCTTTCTTCATCTTGCTCTTGCACATCCCAAACCCCCAAATGCTTGACCCATTCTGCAACTTTCTAATTTGAGCCTAATTTGGTATCATTGAAGTAGAGCACTTGATTTACCAGATTTGGCAAGATAAAGGGATCCTCCTCATGCGACCAATCCCTAACGTATATGCTTGTCACATGTGCATCAATATGTATTTTATATTGATGACCAGTATTATACCATTCACAGTTGGAAAAAACCACTTCAAAACCATTGATGTATGAAAATTCAAAAATATTGGTTAAGTAACCGAAAAAGTCGATTTTTACCTCATTGTGGTCCCTCTTGATGACCAACCCATTATTCTAACTCTTGTGATAGTTGTTGTAGTCTCTGGTGATGAACCGAATGCCATTAACCCTACATCCTGAAGATTGATTCACCAAACAATTAGGGCCATTTGCCATGATTCACCAAACAATTAGGACCATTTGCCAATGCCTATAGTTCATCTGTTTCTCTTGGAGACCCATGAGATCTTAGTTAATTTATCTGCATTAACATAAAAATTAGACACGTGAGTGCTTAATGTTTCAAGTTGATAACATATATTATGCATATATTTTACATATACGATATTTGAATCATCCGGAAAATTCTTCCCATTGTATATTAGTGATGTTGCGTCCCTCAAGCTCATTCATTTGCCTCTTGTGCTCCCTACTTAGGGGATTAGTGACACATATATTAGTGTGACACATAGGAAGATCAAAAAGTTTATACATAATGCATGCAATTAGTTAAACTGAACCACTTACTCTAAATAAAGTATGGCTGTTAACCCATAAAAAATCAGAGCTGATATAATCTACTCAGAAGATTTTAGACGAGGTCGGGATGCAACAATTCAAGTTTCAAAGTTGGTGCACTTCATTTGGTTACTCAACTCACCAAACACTAAGTTTGAGGTTCAATGACTCAAATCCAAGGATCGCGAAAACAAATTCAAACTTTTGGGTTATCAAAGTGGTTGAAACTCTTATGGCAACTTTAAAACATGCTTGAGAATGATATTTCAAAGTTTCAAAGCATTTGGACTTCATCTCAGCTCAAAACTAAGCTTCAGTGACTGTTTGCCAACTCCTTGGGGGTCATTGTGGAAATTGACACTTCTACATGTCGGTCACTATGCAAAGTGATACATTATGAAGATCAAATCGACTGAAACTCCTAGAGAGAGTTTGAATTATATTCAAGGGAAGCTCTGCAAAATTTTAGGTCAAACGGACATCATTTGACCTATAATCTCTTCAAACATGTCAACTTTGGGTCAATGACCCCCAAATGATGAGGTCACTGACCAAAGTCCTGCTTCTAAGTGACCCAAATCTATAAAATTTGGGCACAAAGCTTTAGTCATGTTCAAAATAGATTTCACAAATTTTAAGGTCAAATGGACTTCATTTGAGCCCACTTCAACTACATGTCAGCTAAAAGTCCATAACTTCCGAGTCATAGAGGTCACTAGCCAAAATCCTACTTCAAGGGAGCCAAAACTGATGAAATTCGAAACAAAGATTCAAAATGTGTTTACAATCAAGTTTCTTAAGTTTCAAGGCAATTGAACATCGTTCGGGTTAAAAACAAGCTAACCACCTACAGTGTGGGGTGAATAATGACTTAGAACATGCAACAAACGAGTCACTATTCAAAATCCTACTTCCACAAATCCAAACTTGATGAAATTTTGATGGACACTCCAAGATACTCCTGATATTAGTCCCTCTAAGTTTCAAATCAAATTGAGGTCAGTTGGGCCTCAAACAACCGAAACGCCCATTTTCATAAAAAGGTCAACGGGGGAGTTAACCAACTTTAGATGGTCAAAACAGGTTAAAATTTCTATGATACACTCAAAATAGTGTCAAGAATAATCCCCGAAAGTTTCTTGAAGATCCGAAATCATTTATACCCCAAACAAGTGAAAACGGGTCACATAAATAAAAGTCCAAAAAACGGGCTCTAGGATTGACCATGGCTACAGTCACTAACTTCCATGGAGCAGTTCCTACGGTTTTTGGCAGTTCTCCCCACTTCCTCCCCACTTCTTTTTGAAGTTCAACTTCTCATAACCTTCCTTTAACTTCATAGAACTCCCTAAAATCACTTCGGCAGTCTATAAAAAGGAAATTAACACTTGAGAAGAAAGGATATACAAAGCGAAGGCGGACAATTCCTACTAAAAACTCTAAGCAAGTCACAAGGCATTCTCCAACACTCCAGCCCACTTCTTCTTCTTCTTCTCATTCACTCAAGGTGAGAGATGGTTTATAGAAAGAAAAGGAGGTATGGGTATTGTTTAATAGAAGACTATGTTCAAGCACTAGCGAGCCTTTGAAGGATGAAAATCAGTTCATTTGTTTTTTCTCACTTAGGGTGTTTTCTAGCCATCATGGAAGTTGTGAACAAGCCTCTTTGGGCTTCGTTCTGATCTTTGAAAATCATAGGGTTAGAATGACATGACTTTGGCTTCATACAATGTCCTTTTTGGATTTGTACAAAAAACAGTCCATAGCCAAAAGTGAAAATCATCAAACGTTTTGGTTGATTCCCCGATCAAAACAAGCCTTTTCAATGGTCATTCAACACTCCAAAGATTGTAAAAGCAAGTTTCAGCATTTTGAAGAAATCACAGAGGTGAAACAGTACAATACAGAGAGCAAAATAATGGCCTTTTGGCCATTGTCTGCCAGTGACCATGGGCCACAACACTGGCAGAAAACCAGTGATCATGAGCCACGGTCACTGGTAGAGGTCAGTGACCGTGACCCATGGTCACTTCCCCTGTTTCCTTCTTTCTTGCATTTTTTTTTTCTAATTTTTATGTACTTTCTTATGTTTTCTGAATTTGAATCACATCTGAGACTTGAAAAAGGGGCTGTTAACTTTTTAAAAACATGAACACAACCTTCAACCCCGTAGTCAGAGCATTTGAACTCATGTAAACAAAAGTGAAATTAAAGATGGAATGTAGTTAATTCTCATTCTTCTTAAATGCTTGAAGTGCGTGAATGTTGGACTCGAATTCATTACACATTTCGCATTTTCGAGTGCGATCAATGACCATGGGAGTATTATACAACACAAACCAATGGGCCATGTGGCGTTCCCTATCGAACACATTGGGAGTCCTTGTGATAGGCACAAAGGGACAGACGCATTGCATGAAGACATCTAACTTGGACCTCACTTGCCCCCATCATCATTCTGTTCTTCAGGAACTTCTCCCTTTAGGTATACCTTGATAAAATTAATACTCTCTTTGGCAATGTATGCCTCTGCAATCAAACCTTCTGGCCGAGCTCAATTGGTGACGTAGCCCTTTAGGGTTCCTAGAAACCTTTGAACACACAAAACAACAAGATCAAAAAATAAAATGCAACACTAATCAATAGTATAAAGATGGTAAATGCAATCACCTCTCAATTGGATACATTCATCGATATTGTATAGATCCAGCAAGCATAGCGTCACATGGTAAATGAACTGCCAAATGGACCATCACATCAAAGAATGCTGGAGGAAAAATCCTTTCCAACTTACATAGTATGAGAACTATCTTTTTCTCCAATTCTTCTAAGTGGCTCAATTTCAATGTCTTCAAGCAAATGTCCTCGAAAAGCTACCCAGATCAAACAATGTTGTGCATATCTCTTTGTTCATGTACCCACGCATACCAATAAGAAGAAGATGCTGCAAAAGAGCATGGTAGTCAAGGCTTTTTAAGTTCGCTAATCTCCCATTCTTCGAGTCACACACCTCAAGAGGTTCGTGCATAACCATCTAAGTACTTGACCGATTTCATATATTGATAAAAACCATTTTTCTTCTTTCAGCCTAATGTGTAGGACACACCGGGCTTTTTAAGGGTTACATTGCTTCTCTTACATAGATACAATTCAGGTCTAATATTCATTGTTGACCCATAAAAATTAACTACAAATGTTGCAGTGAAAACATTACAAGCAAATTCCAAACCAAGGGTACATAAACCCTATGGTTGTGGAATGATAAGTCAAATACTGTATCCAAACATTCAAAGCTGATGCAATCCACTCAGAAGACTTTAGATGAGATCAAAGTGCAGCCATTCCAATTCCGGAGTTTGTGAATTTCATTTGGTCATTTGACTCACCAAACTTCAAATTTAAGGTTCATTAGCTTAGGGTCTAAAGGTCATTGAACACGCTCAAGTATTGGGGTTACCAAAGTGGCTACAACTCTCATGGTGACTCCAAAGCATGCTTAGGAATGATGTTTCAAAGTTTCAAAGCATTTGAACTTCATTTTGATTCAAACCAAGTTTCAGTGACTATCTCCTTGGGGGTCACTGTGGAAATTGATACTTCTACATGTTGAAATAAGCTGAAACTCATAGGAATGCCTTCAAATACATTCAAAGATATCCTTCAAAGTTTCGGAGCATTTAGACATCATTTGGACCCAAACTCAGTTCAAATGGTCATTTACTAAACTCTATGAAGTCACTGTGCAAAGTGACACCTCATGAAGATCAAATCAGTTAAAATTCTTAGAGGAAGCTCAAATTATGCTCAAGGGGGGCTCTACAAAGTTTCAGATCAAACAAACATCATTGGCCCCAAAGTCTACAAACATGTCTACTTTGGGTTAGTGACCCCCCAAGTCATGGGGGTCACTAACCAAAGTCTTACTTCCCGAAGCCCAAAATTGATAGAACTTGGGCAAAAAGCTTAATCATGCTCAAAAGATATTCTGCAAATTCTCAAGTCAAAAGGATGTCATTTGAGTCTACTTCAACGACATGTCAGCTAGGAGTCCGTGACTTTCAAGTTACAAGGGTCACTAACCAAAGTCTTACTTCTAAGAGGCCAAAGTTGATGAAGTTCAGAGCAGAGATTCAAAATATGTTCAAAGTGAATTCCCCAAAGTTTCAAGTCAATTGAACGTCATTTAGGTAGAAAACAAGCTAACTGCTTACAGTATAAGGTGAATAGTCACTTAGAACATGTAATAAGTGGGTCGCTATTCAAAATTCTACTTCCACAAATCCAAATTATATAAAATTTATATAGACACTATATGATACTCCTGACATTAGTCTTTTCAAGTTTCGAACCAAACCGAGGTCATTTGGGCCTCAAACAGCTAAAATAAAGGCCCATTTTTATGAAAAGTCAACGAGAAGTTGACCAGCTTCAGATCTTCAAAACGAGCTGAATTTTCTATGACACAATCAAAATGTTGTAAAAAAGCATCATTCCAAGTTAGTTCGGACAACGTTTTGGCCCCAAATAGGCAAAATGGGTCACATATGCAGAAGGTCCAAAATGGGACTTAGGAGTGACCGCGGCTGTAGTCACTGACACCTATGGAGCAGTTTTCTGTAGTTTTCAGCAGTTCCCTCCATTTCATTTCAAACTTTAACTCCCCATAACTCCTAAAACTACTTCTAAAATCTATAAAAGGAAGGTTTGACACAGGGAGACACACACAGAGATAGACAGTACGAAGAGACAAATTCAAGCAAGGTTAGAAGCAATTAAAGCAAGTTCAGGCTTAGTTCTAAGCATTTGGCAAGGATTTCAAGGTACTTGTGGCACTTTAAGCTTACTTTTTCTTCTCTTTCTCACTAATTTAAAGTGAGAATCAGTTTAGAGAAGAAAAGGAAGTATGCCTCTAACTTAAAGAATACAAAGGTAAGTGCCATTTGGATGAAGGCTTCTTCCTTTGATTTTCTCACTTGGGAAGGGTTTTGAGCCATTTCGGAAATTGTGAATAAGCCTCTTTAGGCCTCATTCTGTTCCTTAAAAATTATAGGTTCAGAATGACACAACTTTGGCTCCATTTTTATTTATTTAAGTACCCTTTTCGGATTTGTATAAAAATAGTCCATAACGAAAAGGTGATAATTATCATAGGTTTAAGTCGATTCCACAGCCAAATTCAGCCCTCTTAATGGTTATTCAACACTCCAAAAATTGAAAAAAAATAAATTCGAACACTCTAAAACCATCACAGAAACAAAACAGAGCAAAAAGGGGGCAAATAGTGGCCTTTTTTACCAGTGTCTGCTAATGATCGTGGCCCACGGTCACTCTCCTCTGTCTATTCTTTTTTTGTATTTTCTTTTGGTTTTCATGTATCTTTTTATAAATTCTAAATTTAGATCACATCAGAGACTAGAGGGAGGGGTTGTAATGTTTTAAAACTTGTAAACAACTTGCATCCCCGCAATTAAAGCATTTGAACTAATGTAAATAAAAGGGAAAATAATGATGAACTGTAGTTATTTCCCATTCTTCTTAACGCTTGAAGTGTGTAAAAGTTGGACTTAAACCCATTGCATTTCACATCATGTTTTGAGTGCGATCAGTAGATTAGCATCGTCTGTGAGAAAAGTTTTTGCTCTAATTTGTGATCAAATTTGGCTAAAAAAATGAAAATTGACCAAAATGCATGAAAAGTGCGGAAATGTGTTGCTTTTAGCCAGTGACCACTAGATGCTGTGTAAAATAGCCTGTGACAGTGGGAAGCTATACAAGAAATGCTGTGACCATGTGAGATAATGTAAAATGGGCAGTGACTATAGGCTTGTGGGCTTGCGGTCATTGACCTGTTTTATCTCCAAATTGACTTGTTTGACTTCTAAAAAGGCCCATGCAAGACCTTGATGTCACCTTGAAATGCATCCTCTAAGCATTCAAATGAAGGCATTAAGCACTTAAAAGTGCATAACTTTACTATTTAATTGAAGGGACTTTGCACCTTAATGTGCACAGACTAATTGCCATTTAGTTGAAAAAACTTTGCACGTCAATTTGCACGGACCAAATCAACACCCTTTTATGTAATAGAAAAGTACTGATTTAGTCCAAAAGACTTCGATCCAAATGAATTTGTCTCAAATCAATGATATGACCAATGACATTGCAGTCATGCACTGTCCGGCATCATGCACTAATGGATCTGGTATAATCATTGTAGTAGTAGTGCAGGCTCGATCCTATGGGCCCTATCCCTTGGATTAGATCTCATACTCTCTTGTTTATAAGTCTAACACAAATAGCCTTAAAATGCTGCCAAAATTTTAGTAGATGGTCTATCAGCTTAGCATACTTTTAAGCCTGATTATATAGTCCTGAAATGCTGCAGAAATTCTGATAGATAGGACAGTTAACATAGCACAATGAGATGGGGTTTATGCCTATGTCTGACCATTTCGGTTCAAAACCATATTGGTTTATATGGCATTCATAAACCATTCCGGCTAACCCAATAGGCAGCAATGTTGGTTATGACATTAATGTAGTCCATTAGGCTTACTTTTTTGCAGAGATAACATGGGTTCCTTAATTATCACTTTCGATGAGGCCAAAGATAGGCTATTTAAAATCTCCATGACTCAAAACAAACCACCTGCAAAAGCACTGAAGCGGCTCAAACTGACTTTGCTGCCCTATATAAAGAGTCTTAGTTTTCCAAAGACTCTCTACTCCCATGGGTTCCATGACTTCAATTGATCTGAATGGGTCATCAGTGACCCCAAAATCCATCAAGAGGATCAAGACTCCCAAACGTGGGTTTCCAAATATGCCCAGAATCCATTTGGAGTTTTCAACAAGGTTCAGGAGGAACCTAAACATAAACAGAAGTTAGGAGGCAGTAGCCTTTATATCATTAAGCCTTGTCTGAGGGCAAGGCAAGTCCGGTTTATGGATCACAAGTCAATGACACTTCGCACGTCACATTTAGTGGCTCCCCAAGGCTTAAGATCATCATCTACTTGGCCCAAACAACGGGCCATTAACAAGTAAGCACTAGAGGACCTTCGGCAACTTATAACTCGAAAGAAAGCTTAAAAACATGCATCCATTCCTAGTGCAACACGTGGTCACCGCAACCACACGTTTCAAAATCCAGCAAGGTTGAGAACAAGCTCTTGGCCCCACTTAAAGATAATACCTTCTTCCTTCTGACTAAAAAAGAGGGACGGAGGTTTGACAGGAGGTGTCTACCCTCTATCATCGTAGCACTAACCTCGCCATCTTCACCTTAGCGTCTATCATATGGCGCTAAAGATAAAATGAAAACTGAGTGATTGGTCATCAATAATTTCACCGATCTCGTTCGTTTCAAGGATTCACTCCAACAAAAGAAGGAGCATAAGAAAAAGAACAAGAAAGTGCTGTTGACATCTTTTCACTTCCCACTTTTGATTCCGTAGGTTGGGAACGAGCTGTCAATACTTCTAGGCCACTGGTCGCCAGGTTCAAAGATCAAACCTTATCAGCCAGACTGGCTAATCAAATAACAAAAAAGCTTTAACTCGCTTCAAAGATCAAACCCAAAAGCTATCACAGCGTACAATCACTCAAAAATGGGTGATCAAAGAAGATGATCCGGACCTGACCTCATTATGCATGGTTGGACCAAGCTCAACAAGGAGAGTTACCTAGAGTATGGCTCGGACTCAATCATAGGAGTTTGCCTCCAACTCCCATTTGAGTAGAACTTCTGAAGGGCATGTCGAAACAGACTCTGATGAGGATCCTATTACTATCTTAGATACAGAAGATAGTCAATCCACTCCTCTTACATTAACATCCTCCTACCCTTGTCAGTACGCTGTGTTCATGGCTGAAGGAAGCGGAACTAACAAGGATGGAAATGATGATGCAAATGGAAGTAAAGACGCCAATGAGGAAAATGCTATCGAAAATCAAGAAAACAACATCAATGATCTTGTCAAACAACAAGGAGGTAAAACTGATCACTTAACTGCCCAATTGAAAATCTTGGTAGATAAGATAG
Source organism: Sextonia rubra (assembly GCA_037013555.1). Lineage (NCBI taxonomy): Eukaryota > Viridiplantae > Streptophyta > Magnoliopsida > Laurales > Lauraceae > Sextonia > Sextonia rubra. The sequence goes on from JASUAD010000011.1 coordinate 20,301,283, forward strand.
GTGGTCCAGCTGAAGCTCCAATTAATCCTTTATTTGCTGATTGGAGAGAATAGGCATTGATCCGGAGAAATGCTACTAAAACTGACCTGCTTGAATCTCAAATCAAGTCCCTGACAAAGAAAGTGATAGATGCAGGTTCTACTGGTGGTTATCATTTGTCAATCCTTAGTCTTCATGCAGATCCTGAAAAACATGTAACCTTTAAATAAGTTAAAGAGATACTGATAAAATCAAAAGTAGAGACCAAGATGAAAAAGAAGGTTATTACATCTAAGTATCCTCCTCAATTTGATCTGGTTTCATTCCCACCAGATTATAAACACCTGACCTTCTAACCATACCTTGGAAAGGGGTCAACATATCAGCATATTGTACATTTTAAGTCATTCCTCAGGAACCTGCCATATTTAGATGCACTAAAAATAAGGCTGTTCGATAGCATATTGAAAGGAGTTTCCTTCGATTAGTATAAGCAGTTACCAGAACACACGTTCATGACATGGCTTATCACAGAAGAGAAGTTTTTACTTCACTTCCAAGAAGAGGATCAAACATTACCTTCGTCATGCTTAGCAATACAAAGCAAGGAGACAATGAAACTGCACAATCTTTTATTAATAGGTGGAGAGCATTGTCTTACAGATGCTTGGAGCAACTATCCCAAAGTGCAACTATTGAAATATGCAAAACCAATTTACGACCAAAAATCAAGGCTATCGTACTTAGTCATAAAACTAAGTTTCTGGCCCGATTGGTTGAAGTAGATATTGATGCAGAATTGACCCTTACGGAGATCAGTCAAAAGAAGGCAAGTTCAAAAAAATGGAGCCGTCTTCATCTTATGCTCATAAATTGAAGAAGAAACAGGAGGTCTTCAATGTATAAACCTCCAAACCTCCTCAAAAGTCTCAAAATGCCAAAATTGATCAAACCAAGAAGGAGGAGTATGAAAAGAAGAAGAAAACTAGATATCCTTTTGATGGGGATATTGAAGTGATTTTCCAGTCATTAATGGAAAACAATAAAATTGAACTTCTACCAATAAAGAAGCCTGAACAAGCGGGTCGTGCCAATGACCCAAATTATTGTGCATACTATCGGATGGTGTCTCATCCTCTTAAAGACTGCTTCATTTTGAAAGAAAAAGTCAATAAGATGTAGAAAAATGGTGTGATAACTTTCGATTAGAAATATGATGCGGCTCCAGTCAACATGATTTCCTTTCTACAGTTTGCACTTGTAACAATATCTACTCCACCAAAACCACTAACTGTTGAATTCCAAGTCGTCAATGCAATATATGACGAACATGGATTGATACCAGTCAAAACCACTTTAGGAGAAGAAATGTGGCTTTACCCGGATCTAGTAAATGATGAAGGTTGAAAGAAGGTTAAAACCAAACCCACACCTGTAAAAAGAAGGAAGGTTGAAAGGAAACTTAAAAACCTTCAGAAAACTGCCCAGAATCACTTGGCCAAACAAGAGAAACAACCTAAACAAAAGAAAGAAAGGTGGTCGAAGCTCGGATTTCAGAAGAACCTCCTAAACCGATTAAAGGTCACTTTGGCTGATTTCATCATTCCAATTCCAAAGGATAAGGAAGAGCCACCAATATCCAGCTACAATCGGATATCATGGTATGGCACACCTCCTAATTCAGATGATGAGGAAGATTGGTGAGATTATTCTTATTTCAAAGACAATCAATGAATTGACGACTACTTTGCTAATGAATGCCCTTCTAACGAGGATGAGAGTTTTGAATAAACTTTTGATCATGAGCCAAGTGCACTTAATATCAAGCATGATCTCAATACACTGTCGGTGGTCCTTTATGACATACACAGACCGAGTACAAGTGGCTGGTCAAATGATCCTCCTCCTTTTCTGCTACCTCTAGAAGTTCATCCGAACCCCTTGCCATTAGTTGAATCCAATAAAGCGTAGTAATAACAAGCATCGCCTTCTTATTCTCATGCAGTAATCTCTAAGCCAAATGTTTCTCCTGAATCAACTGTTGAGTCAAACATTTTGAATACAGATTCTGAACTAAGCAGTCAGCTTATTTTTCCTAACCCAATTAATGAGCTTGAGTTGCCAGAAGAACATAATGACCCCAGCATTGGCGGTCTTATTGCACCTCAGGAAATCTTTTAAGTTCAAGATAACCTCTCTAACTCCGAAGAAGAAATGCCACTGGCTCCTGCTCTAGTAATTCTTCGCACTACTGCTAATGAACCCTAAACATCTTAAGCTGCTCCTGATAAGGCAGATCAAGAAGCAGGCTTGGAAGAAGTCAATCAAATTTTTGCTGAACCTGAAAAAGTCAATGCTATAAGAAGAGATACTCATCCGGAAGTTGACCAAAACAACATAGTCAAAGACGGCACTCATTCCAGTCATAACTATAGAGTCAACTATGACAGACCTTCTTCTTCTTCTTTTTATGTAAACCCTTTAAAGAACAAAACAAATGTAATTATAACTTATTCAGATGTAAATGCTAATGCAAGGTCACCGAGCCATTCACGTATGATGTTGTTGAACACCTCAAGCACATATCTGCATGACTTCACATTTTTTATCTTTTGTAGATGTCTGAGGAGACTATAACAACTTCATACGAGCTTTACAAGCTTTGAATACAAATAATCAAACTCATGTAGCACAAATTCATCAGATAAAGAAGAACTATTTGAAAACAAAATCCAATAAACCTCAGAAGCAGAATATGGAATGTCTTTTTATTCACAACGCTTCGAAAGCCGTTATTTCTTTCGCCAAAGATGATCTCCTCTTAGGCGACATGAAGTACATAAGGCCGCTCTATTTTACGACCTACATCAAAGACATACCTGTTCTGAGAGTTCAGGTTGACCCTAGATTAGCTCTTCACCTCATCACAATTACAGCTCTTCAAGAACTTGGTATCCCGATGAGCAAGCTATCTGCTACAAAAACCTTGATTCAACGCTATGATAGGGAAGTCCAGGATCCGATTGGCAGGATTCAGATTCAATTTCAGTTGGGGGATCTAACCTTAAAAGCCATTTTAAACAACCTCAAAAGCCACTTTGCATGTGGTTAAGACACGTGCTTACTATAACATTCTCTTAGGAAAGTGATGGCTTCATGATTAGTCTATAGTACCTTCTACTCTTCATCAATGTCTCAAATATATTGATGACGAGGGTAAAATACATCGAGCCTTTGTAGATGAAAAGCCACTCAAAAGGAAGGAGGTTAACTTCACCAATGCAGCCATGTATCAAGAAAGGCCTGTAAAGTCTAAGCTAGATACAAATAGGTCTCTAGTGAATGATAATCCCATAGAACCTTTCACTATCTCAGTAGAAAGGAAAACTTATCCGGGGTTTGGCAAAAGAGCTGATCCCATCAGAAAGTTGTAGTCCACGAAAAAGTTAGCAGTCAAGTTTGTGGATACCAAAACTCCTCTGGTGATCAAGATTAAATTTGAGATCAAACAATCAAATCAACCTTTGGTCATATTCACGAAACCATCAAAGACAAAGCAAACAGGTATTGTTATCCACACAAGCAAGACGCATAACCCGGTTATGTGTATAACACCTGTTCAGAATGGTAAACCACCTGTTGTAAGACATCAACAGCTCTCATATTCAACAAATGCGATTTCCTTGGTCAGTAACTTGGATTGTGATCAAGAAAACAATGATGTCCCTCCTCCTACTAGGGGAATGTCCCCCCCATGAGGTGTGATTCTCCTATCATTTTCATTTAGCTCGTGGTAACATCACAACAAAGGGGTGAACTGTCTTACAAACACATCGATAGATGGCTTTACTTGGCTAAAAGATGTGAGAATCCCCCATACTACTCGACATGGATTCATTTGTGTTGGATAGGTTTCTGGCCAGCCTTCCACTGCCTAACCATGGCAATGGAGTTTCAAACCTTTGATGAGATGTCTTGAACTGTTTCATCTTTCGAAGTGGCACTCTATCGTCTACATAGGAGGTCTAGATGGATGCACCTAATGCATGTCATCTCAATGACCAGAGATTTAGATTCTTAGTCAGGTTCTGAGGATGCTAAAAAGATGAATACTTCTATGCACTCTATAGAAAATTGGAATCTTGCACTTTAGTCGTGGCTCACTCTATCCCAAATTTATGATTTTGGAGGTTCTTGCTTCTTAGTACCTCCATCCAAGCAATACAATCACCCAATAGTTTTCCATTGAACTGAAGATGCTTCTGCTTCATGTCTTATCGATAAGATCACCACCGATGGGAGAATAAGGCTTGACATCTATAATCCTGTGGGGTGCAACATGATGAAGAACATGGGATACAATCTCAAAAAGCCCACAGGCCTCTGATTGAGTGGGAATGGGTACAGATTCCTTTTGATGTCTTCACCCCAGAAATGAAAGAAGTTCTTAAAAAGGGATGCAAAATTAAATAGCTACGGCATTACATAGGATACGTTCCTTAGAGCAACGTTCCTAGGTTAAGTCATAATTTCAAAGCAAGATCTTTAGTTCTCATTGAAGGGTATGAATCGAATGACTCTCATGAAATTGTTGTCTTCCAAGGTGCTGCTGATTGGGCTACTTTTCAGTATCTTGAGGGGGCAAGTGATGACAATGAAACCATGTCACAAATCACTGAATATTAGCCATCTGAACTCAATGAAGAAAAAGATTCATCTCAACACACTCTCTGGGAATGTTTAGCCCTTGATGTAAAAGCCAAAGAGCCTAAAAAACCGAATCCATGGAAAGGGATCAGGCCTTGGCTTAAACCTCCAAATGAAACCCCAGAAGGTTTTGCGGAGTTGGAAACTTCTGAAAATGTTATGGAAGAACCACCTCCTGAACCACCAATTGATGACCAAGTACAAGAAATAAACTTGGAAACCCCAAAAAATCCTCGTCCTACCTTCGTAAGCTCTCAAATCAAAGGAAAAGAACTTGATGTATATGTGAGTTTCTTGCGAGAGTTTATGGATTGCTTTACATGGACCTATGTAGAAATGCCGGGTCTAGATTTAGAAGTTTCCGTGCATAAATTGAACATAGCAAATGATGCTAAACCTTAAAGCAAGATCAAAGAAGGACAAAACCAAAAATCATGGATCAAATAGAAAAAAAAATCCAGAAACTCAGAGATGTTCACTTCATCCGTGAAGAACAATAACCTAAATGGTTGGCTAACATAGTGGCAGTCACAAAAAAGAATCGACAAATCAGAGTCTGAATCGACTTCAAACATCTGAACAAAGCTTGTCCTAAAGATTAAAGATGACTTCCCATTACCCATACCAAAAATCAAGCTTGACAATACTTTTGGATTTGAAAGGATGTTGTTCATGGATAGATTTTCGGAATACAATCAAATCAAGATGTACAAGGAGGACCAAAAACACACATCCTTTAAAACCCCCTTTGGTGTGTACTGCTACACCATCATACCTTTTGATCTCAAGAATGCTGAAGCCACATACCAAAGGGCGATGATGAAAATTTTTAAAGACATGCAACATAAGTCTATCGGATGCTATGTCGATGACTTAGCGGTCAAGAGCAAACAAAAATCAGACCATCTAGCTGATCTTTGCACAGTTTTAAGAGGTTGCGAAAATTCAACCTTCAAATGAATCCTTTGAGGTGTTTCTTTGGAGTCTTTTTTGGGAAATTCTAGGATTTATGGTTTGGAAAGGTGGCATCGAACTAGATTTAGTCAAAGTCAAAGCTATATTGGAGATGCCTTTCCAGGAACTCTCAAAGAACTTAAAGGATTGGAGGGCAGACTTGCCTACATTCCCTGGTTCATCTCAAACTTGTTCAAAAAGTGTAGAGCATTCTTTAGACTGATGAAAAAAGGAGTAGACTTTGTGCAGGATAAAACTTGCAAGATACCTTTCAAGATATCAAGCAATATCTCACAAACCCACGGTTCTTTCAGCTCCAATTCCAAACAAACCTTTCATCCTCTATACTCAAGCTCTTCATCACTCTTTAGGCATTATTAGCTCAAAAGAATGACAAAGGTAAAGAGGTGGCTCTATATTATTTGTCAAGGATGGTGGTTGGTGCTGAACATTATTATCATCTAGTGGAAAAAGAATGCCTCGCATTTATATTCATAATACAAATGTGGTGTACTTAGTTTCTAACATGAGCCCATTGAAGATACCGGTGACAAAAGCTGAAGCACTGAGTGATTGTCTAGCCAAATGGTCTATTCTTCTTTCTGAGTACAAAATCAAATATACCCCTGCAAAGGCGATAAAAGGACAAGTTCTTGCTAATTTTCTAGAAGAACATCTACTCTCGAAAGATTCTGAATTCATAGACAATCTCCCTAACGAGCCAGTCTTCTTCATTAAACAACTATGGAAACCCACCATTAATCCAGACTTATATTGGATCATGCATTTTGATGGAACTTCTAGAACTAATAAGCTAGGAGATCCAGTTTGAGGAGTTGGAATCATTTGTTGTAATCCAGAAAGATTTTATATTCCTCACTCTTTCTCATTGATCAAGCAATGTTCAAACAATGTGGTAGAATATACAGCAATGATTATGGGTCTCGAACTAGCCATGGAATTAGTCATCAAATATGCTTAGGAGAGGTTTATGCTAATTGAGTTTCACCACATTTCAAGACACCAAAATGTCAAAGCAAATACACTGGTGGGTTTGGCAACCTCAATTTCTACTTCTGAAAATGACAAAATGGTGCTGAAAGTAGTCGAAAGAAGACTTCTACCTCCACTGGATATCCATAAAATGGTTGCAAATTGCTCTAATATGATCAAGAATCAGATTTCATCTTTCCAAAATTCATTCAGAGATTGGAAAGACCTTTTTATTGATTACATTCTTCATGGAATACTACCAAAGAATAGTAAGGACAAAACTAATATTCAAAGATGAGTTCTGAAATTTCACTTCGATTTGCCTTTGAAAACTCTTTTTTGCAAGTCATATGATGGAGTTCTTCTCCGTTGCTTATCACAAAAAAAAGTGGATCAAATACTCAAAGAAGTTCATTCTGGCCTATGTAGTGCTCACTAGGCTGGACCAAAGCTTCACGATCAAATTTGAAGGTTAGGCTACTATTGGCTTACCATGGTGTCTGATGCCATCAATTTTGCCAAAAGATGTAATGAATGCCAAATTCACTATGATTACATTCATCAACTATCTAAATATCTATATCCTACATCCACTTTTGGGCTATTTGAGTCTTAAGGAATGGACATAGTTGGAAAAATCAATCCACCATCAAAACGTGGTCATCAATTCAGTTTGGCCACGACGGATTACTTCTCCAAATAGGCAGAAGCAATGCCTTTTGCAGAAGTCAAAACAGATACAGTCCTTAGTTTCTTAAAGACTCATATCATCTGTCGTTTTGGGGTGCCTAAACGTCTACATCATGACAATAGTCCCAGTTCAACAATGACAAATTCTACAGATTCTATGATAAGTACGGAATCCAATGCTGTCCTTCCATGGCATATAACGTTGTAGCTAATGGACTTGCTAAAGCTTTCAACAAGATTATTTGCAAAATTCTGAAGAAAATGGTCTCTGACAAGAAAAAGAGTTAATGTACCAAATTTCCTAAAGTTTTATGGGCTTATAGAACAACAGCTCGAGGTCCGACCAAATCAACACCATATTCCTTGGTTTATGGCTGTGAAGCTATGATACCCTTGGAAATTCAACATCCTTTTCTTCGGGTAGTTGTAAGGTCCCAATCACAACTAACCTCGATTTATGTTAAATAATCTTGTTTTATACTAATTAAAATTTATTTAGGCTAATTTAACTTAAACCCTTTGGACTTGGGTCATAGATAGGTAGTTGGGTCGAGTTCGAACTTTACCTAGGTAGTAAGGGCCCTCTTGTAATTTAGAGTTCTTGCATCATATTGACACCTCATTAGTTGCATCTTGTATAATTCTTTGTGTAGGCCATCTTTCATGTTGCGCCCAACTTAATTCTGCCATCTCGGCCCAATTGAGGTCCATTTGATCTAAACTGTAATTTTCCAAAGAATGTGGACTTGCATATAAAACTTCATGAAATTTTAGTTAATAAAATTAACCCAACGTCCTTCTCCATCTATTCTTCTGACCTTACTGGAGCCACTCTTACTCTTCACTTTTCTTCATCTCCACTTTACCTTGGAGCTAGAAACAAGGTCTTGAAGCCTTGCATGCAAGAGGGATAGCCTCTATTACTCTTCTTCTTCTTCTTCTTTTAAACATCTTTCTCATTGGAATCACCATCTTCTTCAAGCTACAGCTCCCTAATGTGGAATCTCTACCTCTATTTCAATTCTTTGGGTTTAATAGAATCAAGGAGACTCAAAAGAATAACATGCATGCATCTTATACTAGATTTACATTGCTTGCTTTTGCATGTTATAGGGAACCCATCTTTTGAGGCTTTCTCTATACCACACACACCAAGGAGAAGTTAGTAGGGTCAAGCACTGTGTTAAAGGCAAGCAATAGAGTATATATTACCATGTATATGTCTAAATTTGTTGATTCTTGAAGTGATCACTCTAAATATAAGTTATAGCTCATTCACCATAGATTAGCACATATATATTGGATTAGATGAAAATGAGTATATATATGCAATATTAATAATATGTGGGCAATGTAATGCCTATTATGAAAATTTGGAAGCATAAGGAATCTCATTGGAACTAAGAATTAAGAGTTCAATGTTGAACTTGTGCTTCGGAACTGTTTTTAGACATTCTAAAGCTTACGGTGAAGCCCACGGCTAAGCAGTAAGTATGTACAACTCAGAATCCCTAGAACAAAAAACCCATTTTTGAATGACGGCTAACCCTAGGCTAAGCCGTAGAATGAATTACGGTTTAGCCGTAACCATCCCATGACCAAGTCGTAAGTCATTTTATGGCAAGTTTTCCCGATAACCCGAAATTCCATCTTTCTTCTATAGTTGACCCACGGCTAAGCCATGGATTGTGCTATGGCTAAGTCATATCCCAACCATAGCCTAACCGTAGGCTTAGCACGGCTAAGCGGCAGGCCAACATACAACTAAGCCGTAAATGCATATAAAATGGAGGGAAAGTTAAGCCACTAGGCTACCCAGTAATATGTATACGGTTAAGCCATAAGAACACTGTCAACTTAGGATAATAGGGATTTTAAATGACATTATAGGGCTTTAGATATGGCACCTTTTCCTTAATTAAATTAGCCCAATAGGATCAAATGATAAGGAGGACGAGTATAGAGCTGTCACTTATCCTCTTCGATTTTCCGGATGAATTCTTAATGTCACATCATGGTTGTTGGAATAAGAAAAGTTGTCCTTGTATACAGAATGTAATGCCAAGATTGGTAACATAATGACACCAGACGTTTTATGAATACATCGTGTTGAATGACTTCGAGATCACGAATTATCTAGTATAGGGTTGGCTAGTAAATTTCCTTAATACCTTCTTAATTAAAATGCATTCATATTATTAAGAAACCTTGCCCTCAACATGATGTAGTCATGTTCCCATTCTTCCTTGCGAACCTTGAGGCAATCGGTCTGGAGCTTCTACTGAGTGTGCGTCTATGCGCCGAAATTGGTGTAGTTAAAGTTGAGATGCCAAGTAAAACTAAACAGCTGCCATTACTTTGGTCCAATAAATAATAACAAAGACTTAGATAGAGAGCATACTGTTATTTACAGCTTAGTGTATGCCATCATTTAATTCAAGGTCCATTATTCTATATTCGGTCCCGTCAGATGGAAAAGTGACCTATACTAATAATCACCCTAAATCATCCATATAGGAGTTTGTACTGGAGATTCTCTATTTAACTCATCCGATGAGGAGGAAGACTCCAAGGTCAACACATAAATCAATTACATCCCCTACAAAATAATGATGGAGACCGTGGGAATTAAGAGGTTGCCTTTCCCACTTAGTTATTTAACAATGAGGGTTCTTGTATAACAGTTTAATAAGGGTAGTTTAGAATTTTAAAGTAATACGTTATCAAGATGTTTAGGTTACCCTATCTTTACACATCATAGCATTGCTGTGATTAATAAAAGATAAAGTTCAATTTCATTTGCAAATCACATGAATGCTTCCTATTTCTCCATTCTAAATATTATTAGAACAGATCTAATATCATATAAAACAGGTTATGATAATCATAAACATCCAAGCACAAAAGAAAAAAAAAATACAACCAACATAAGAGTCCTAGCTATCATGGTCAAGTAGGATCCTTTGTCTTCTTAATTGCCATTTCTTCAAAACATGAGCTTCGCAGAAGAGGCCTGGGGGTGTCCCCCAACAAGGATCGAGCTACCTGGTCAGCTCGCGGGGGCCAAATTCAGCCATCTTGATGTCATTCAACACTCTAAGAATCAAACAAAACAAATTCCAACACTTTGAAAGCATGATAAAAACAAAACAGAGCAAAAATGGGGCAAACAGTAGCCTTTTCAGCCATTTTCTGCTAGTGGCCGTGAGCCACGGTCATTGGCAGGGAACCAGTGACACGATCACTCCTCTCTCTCTTCTTTTTTCATATTTTCTTCTAGTTTTCATGTATTTTTTTTGTAAATTCCAAATTTAGACCACATTTGAGACTAGAATGAAGGGTTGTAATGTTTTAAAACTTGTAAACAACCTCCGTCCCCTCGGTCAAAACATTTGAACCCATGTAAATAAAAGAGAAAATAATGATGAATTATAGTTATTTCTCATTGTTATTTCTCATTCTTCTTGATGCTTGAAGTGTGTGAATGTTGAACTCGAATCTGTTGCATTTCACATCACGTTTCGAGCGTAATCATTCATATTTTCCAAATCCCGACAGGCATGCTCTGTGTCCTTGCTCCTCTTGTCTTTGCCCACCATTGTGCAGAGGTACTTTTCACATATATTCTTCTCCCTATGCATGACATCAATGTTGTGTCAGAGCTTTACTTTCTTAAAAATGGTAGCTCATAGAAAATGCTTTTCTTCGTCTAGCTCAAGTCTTCAGGGTCATAGGATCTTTTCTTGTTGCTAAAGTGCTTCCCAAACCTTGTATCTGGCAACTACTCCAATTGTACATACCTTTTCCATCGGCAGCAACTCTAATAATTTCACTCAATTGTCATATTTACCATTAAAGTCATCACTACATCACCAAGTGTGCTGCTTAGGTGAGTAAGCTCTGTGGCCCATGTAAGCAAGCTTCCTTATCAACCTGACTGTTAAGGAATCTTCATTACAAGTGGGACAAGCTTTATAGCCTTTGGTGTTTCACCCAAACAAGTTACCATATGCAAGGAAGTCATTTATAGTCCACAACATAGTTGCATGCATTTTGAAGCTCTACTTGCTGGAGGCATCATAAATTTCAACACCATTCTCCCACAACATAGTTGCATGCATTTTCCTCATGTCTAGGTTGAGGAAATACATTCTGGATTCTTCACATGTCATTAAGTACGAAGACATTTAGGTGAAGATAGATGCAACCTTCATGGAACGTCCTCTTCGTGTTATTGACACAAAAGAGCAAGTGTTGCAAACTCATACCATACACTGGGTTAAGATCCTTTGGGAGCACCACGACCCTTAAGAGGCCACATGGGAGCTCGAGTAGAAAGTTCAAGAGAAATATCGAGGATTATTACCTCAAGCATGATGCATTCAGAGGATTGAATGGTCCTAAGTAGGGGGGAAATGTATGGCTAAGCCCCAATTTAATCATGTTTAACTCTAATTAATTACTCTCATTACTAGTGTATCTTATTTTTTTGTTAATTATATTATTTTGGATCTATATTGCCTAATTTGAGTTGAATTTTGGTTATGGATAGACAGTTGGGTCGGGTTGATCAAGCCTAAGTAGATTAAAGGACTTTTTCATAATTTTAAATTTTATGGTTTTATATCATAATAACACCATTTCGTTTGCATCATGCTCATTTTATCATGTAGGTCATTTTCCATTCTTGGTCCAACCTAGCCCATTTAGGGTCCATGTGACTCAAATTGTAAATGCATAAAACAAACTGGACTTGCATGTAATTTAAAAAAAATACATTTAAAACAACTAAGAGCCATCTCAATCGACCTTTTCTTTCTTAATTTGTTGAAGTCTTCCTCACCTCCTTCTCCTTTTCCATTTCGTCTTGAATTGAATGGCGGGACAGCTTGCATGTACCATTAAAGGGCTATACCTTCTTCCCCACCTTCTTCTCCACCATCTACTAGCATTGGTGTGTTGGAAATCCTTCTCTCTTCTTTTTTACCACTCTTCAAGGTGAGAGCTCTCAATATTTTCAGATTTCTAGTTAGGTTTGGATGGCAAGAAGTCCACTCCGAGTCATGCATCATCTTCTCATCATTCCTTCCATATACCTTTCATGTTATGGTTTTACGCTTGGATTTTCTTTGCAATTGAGGTAAGGGATTGGGCATTTCAGCCAAGCACAGGGTAAAAGGTGAGTTTAAGTGAACATATACTTTGCGTGCTTGTTAATTCTTTGATCCAATAATGAATTCCATGAAATGTGCTAAATTATAGCTTGTTTGTTCTTAGTTTCTTCTAATTGAATGGGTTTTTGGATTTATATTGGTATATGGATGAGGAATGTGAGAATGGGAGTGTTTTAGTAATGGAGAATGATAATTATGGAGTGTAGAATGCAGGAACTCAAGGAATTGAGCATCAGAACTAGACAGTTCTGACTTCAAAACTTGTCCCAAGTCCGCTCAAGCGAGCTTGGGCTTCGCTAACGCCGACAAAGGTGCTGGGAGAATCTTCTTAAGGGTTCCTAAGCTATCAGAAGCTCCGCTCGAGTAGACAACCCTTCTGTCTAGGTTTTCATCAGGTCCACTTGAGCAGGACTAGGCTCTGCTCGAGCGAGCCTGGGCTTCACTCTAGTAGATAACCCTTCTACCTGACCAAATTTTGGTTAACTCTAAAATCAACTTAGGTTGGTTTGGGTAGTCCAGCCTACTCTCAAGTAACCATGGAGTTGGCTTGACACATAGGATGATAGGTTGACTGTAAGAACATATAGGGCCTTAGAATATGAAGTCTTTACCTTTTCCCTGCCTAATGGTAAATTAATTTATAAAAGGGAAAGTGTTGAGCTATCACTCATCCCTTAGTGATTTCAGAATCTGTCCTTATGCCATGTTACGGGCGTTAGCATAAGGTAATCAGTGGCCTTCGTTTATAGAGCGTAATACTAAGACCTTGGTAGCACATTGACATCGAATTCCTTATGATTACACCGTATTCAATTGGTAGAGACAACAGATTATTGTAGTAAAGGTTTGGCTTGTTAAATGTCCTTGATTCCTTAATAATTGATTTGTTTTCTTGTTTTTTCAATTTATCCATGCTCTCCTTTATGCTTAAGCATATCCATTTAAGTTATGCATTTAAATATGTCTAATTTTCTGTGTAGCCAATCCATTGAATACTAGTAACTCCTAAGTTACTTAAGCAAATTTATACAAATACTCTAAATTCTAAATGATCCCTTAACACATAAGATGAACTATATGAATCCGATTAACCTTTGACTCATCTGGGTTGGCACTACTCAGCTTTTACTCTTACGAGGCTCGACAAGGCTGAGTTAGGGTTTAGCATATGTTCGCTACTGTAGTAGGTTATCTAGGGAGTTGGTCAGCTATACCAGGGGAACCAAGCTTGTCTTTAGTTGGGCCTCTCGGTAACCCATCTATTTATCTACTCTCTTTTGAAAGAACTTAGCTATGTGGATGCCAACTAGCAAGGTAAGCCTTTATCATTAATGATTCTCTTAAGCATGCTCATTCTTTTACGTACAATTGCTTAATAAACCACTTTTGCCTTCTTTTAAAATCTATATGTCAATTAATTCTATTCATTACAACATGCTACAATTATGTTTGCATATACTTACTATTTCATTGTTTTTACATGCTACGCTGGTATTACAAGTACAAGCACCAACCCATGTGTCAAAGTGCAACTAGAGGAGACCACGCAAGTACTTTCTGGACTAGAAGAGTGGGCTACGAATGACGTGTTTTATTAGTCATCCATACAGAATACGACAAGGTTCTTTTGGGCATTCATGATAGTAGGCCATTGGATGGTCTATGTTTTTTATCATGCTATCATTCGTTGCATACTGTTGGAAGTGTTCTTTTGTATATTTTATCTTTTGGACTGTTTATGTCTATGTCCCTCTTTTGTATGGTTTTATTTATCGTAAAGCATGTACATGCACTTTCTTAGAAATATACACTTGTATATGCATATAGACATGTACATTTTGGACATTATAGCATACGTTGGGTAAATACATGAAAATGAATATTGTAATTTATTATCTTGTGATTTTTATGTTGAAAGTTTGACTCATTCATGTTTATACCATATTCCAATCATGACTACATAAGCTTCCACATTTAATTTTGATATATATATATATTGTAAGATCCGCATGACTCTAGGCTAGTACGGTTAAAAAAGTTAGTACATAAGAAGAAGAGGAATTGGAAAATTAGACTTGCTACTTGGAATATAGGAACTTTGATAGGCAAAAGCATGGAGTTGGTCGAGTTATTGAAAAGAAGAAGAATTAGTGTGGCTTGAATATAGAAGACAAGGTGGAAAGGGAATAAAGCTAAAGAGATCAGGGATAGGTAAAAGCTTTTCTATACAAGAAAAAGTAATATAAGAAATGGAGTGGGTATAGTTGTAGATAAGAATTTGAAAGAAAAAATTGTGGGGGTAAAATAGTTTGGTGATAGAATTATAGCAATTAAACTAGTGCTAGAGGAAGACATAATCCATATCATTAATGCATATGCTTCCTAAGTAAGACTAGAGGAAAGTGTGAAAAGACAATTTTGGGAAGAGATGAATGATTTAATGTGAGAAATCCCAAATAGTGATAAGATTTTCCTTTAAGGGGATTTAAACGGGCATAGAGAAAGAGATAATAAAGGATATAAGAGAGTGTATGGAGGGCAATGGTTTGGAGGAAAGAATGAATTTGGAAACATTATATTGGACTTTACAGTGGCATTTGATCTTGTAGTAGTAAATATTTATATTAAAAAGAGAGATGAGCATTTAATTACCTATAAAAGTGCGAGTAATAGGAGACAGATAGACTTTTTCTAATTAGAAAATAGAACCGATTGGCTTGTAAAGATTGTAAGGTTTTTCCAAGAGAGAGTTTGACCACACAACAGGGCTTAGAGTTTTAGATATTTGCATTAGCAATGGAAAGAGAGCAGTAGTAAACAAAATGGGTCCTAAAACAAGGTGGAGAGATTTGGAGGGGGAAAGAGCATGTATATTTAAAGACAAAATGATTGAGAAGTGAGAATGGAATCTTGAAAGAGAAACTACGGTAATATAGAATCAAATGGCTAATTGCATTAGGAAGGTTGCAAAGAAGGTACTTAGAGAATCTAAGGAACGGGACATGTTAATAAAGAAACATGGTAGTAGAGTGCGGAGATTCAGGAAGTTATTCGAGAGAAAAGACATTACTACAAATTTTGGTAGGGGACTACGAATATGGAAAATTTTGAGCTATATAAGAAGGCAAAGAAAAAAGCTAAGAAAGTAGTAAGTAGTGCAAAGTTCAAAGCATACGATGACCTCTATAATAAGTTGAGAATAAGAGAAAGAGAAAATGATATTTTTAAGCTTGCAAAAATAAGAGAAAAGAAAAGTATGGACTTAGATCATATCAAATGTATCAAGGACAATGAGGAAAATGTTCTAGTGAATGACAACGATATTAAAGAAAGGTGGAAGGAATATTTTAGTAAACTTTAAATGAAGAACATATGGAGGATATAAGAACTAGCGAAAATACTTAATTACCAAAGCATATTTTTTTCTGTAGAATTAAAAGGGTGAAAATGAAGGAAGCATTGAAGTGAATGAAGATAAGAAAGGTTACAGATCTAGATGATATTCTGATAGAAGTATGGAAATGCTTAGAAAAAGTTAGGGTGAGTTAGATATGTAGACTATTTAATAATATACTTGAGACAAAGAAAATGCCAGATGAATGGAAAAGAAGCATTATAGTACCTATATATAAGAATAAGGGAGATATACAAAATTATACTAACTACTGAGGGATAAAACTTATAAGTCATACTGTGAAGTTATGGGAGAGAATAATAGAGCAAAAACTTAGACGGAAGACCAAAATCACTAAAAATTAATATGATTTTATGCCAAGGTGGTCAACTATGGAAGCTATCTTTTCACTTAGGCAATTAATCAAAAAATATCGAGCAAAGAGGAAAAATCTACACATGGTCTTTATCGATTTAGAAAAAGCCTACAATAGGGTACCGAGGGATTTAATTTGGTGGGTTTTGAGGAAAAGAAATGTCTGCAGAAGTTACATTGAAATTTTCATGGATATGTTTGAAGGAGTAGTAACAAATGTGAGAATCACATGTGAGAACCAAGTGGATTCCCTGTGCCTATAGGTTTGCATCAGGGATCAGCCTTAAACCCTTATATCTTTGCATTAATTATGAATGACTTAACTGCTCATATTCAAGAAAAAATACAATGGTGTATGTTGTTTGCAAATGATATAGTATTGATAGATGATGGTGTAAACGCAAAATTCAAGAGATAGCGGGGGGCATTAGAATCTAGAGGCTTTAAAATAAGTCGTACAAAGACAGAATATATAGATTGCAACTTTAGTGGACATATACAAAATGTTAAAACCACTGTCAAAATTAAGGCCCATGAGATACCACATAGATATTCTTTTCGGTATCAGGGCTCAATGATTAATAACGATGGGGAAATTGACAACGATGTAGAGCATAGAATAAAAGTTGGATGGCTGAAGTGAAGACTAGCTTCTAGAGTGCTTTGTAACAGATGAATATTAACAAAATTGAAAGGCAAATTTTACAGGATAGCGGTTAGACCAACTATGATATATGGAGCAGAATGTTGGCCAATTAAGAAGACGCATATACATAAGATGGATATGTTGGAAATGAGAATGATTAGGCAGATGTGTGGTAAAACTAGAAAAGATAAAATTAAAAATGAGCACTTTCGAGAGCATTTAGAGGTAGCACTAATAGGAGATAAGATTAGAGAAACTTGTTTAAGAAGGTTTAGGCATATTGAGCGTAGACTGACACTGGCACCAGTGAAAAAATGTTTGGCTATACAGGTGGATGGCCCATTAAGAGGTAGGAGTAGGCAAAAAAAAAAAAAAAAAAAAACATTGATGGAAGTCATTAAATCAGATTTGAAGAAATTTAACTTATCTAAGGATTTGGCTCAAAATAGAACAAAATAGAGAAACATAATTCATATAGCTGACTTTAACATGGTTGGGATAAGGCTTTAATGATGATGATGATGATGATGATATGTTATGAGATGCACCTCCAATGTGAAACCTATGGAATCTTCCCTTGTGGTAGTTCGTACATGCCCAGCACGGCACGGATTGCCACGGGATTATGTGTGCTACTTCACGAGATTAATCTTAATGGCAGGATCTTGGGCTCAGGGCTTGACATCCCCCCTCGATCACCATCAAACTTTGAAAGTTTTGAAACTTTGGTTGCATTACGTGCTGAGTTTTCTAAATCCTGAGTTGCAGAATTCCCTCCTAAAGTTAAGGTCTCTTAAAGGAGCACTCGGGTAATATTAGGAAGGATAGAGATCACCTTTGATGATTTAAAGTTCACTTCAAAACTCCTCCCAAGTAGAATCTCCTTGGAAGTATTTTCTAGTAAAGGGTATGCTTAGTTCTTCCTGATTGCACACATGACAATAACCACCTTGGACACATGGTAAAGCTTTGAGTTTCTCCTTCAACTGATCATCCTATAATGGATGATTTGGTTCAAGCAGAATGGAGGAGGATTCCCAGGCAGACCCAAATAGAGCAGGGTAGGGGCTGAAGTTCCCACCCAAATTTGAAAAAGTCCTAAAAACCCCATGTAAATTCTAAAAATTAATAATTTTGCATTTTCCTCCCTTTCCAAATTTTTTTTACATTAATCCCCCACAAGGAGAATTTTTTGGGTTCACCTGTGCCACGCCATCGTTAATTATTGCTCAAAGAAAAAGATCTTTCTCTACTGCCAAAGTAAGAAATGGAGAAGAGAAAAATACAACCTTGGAGGAAGAAAACCTTTGAAAAGTAAAAACTTAGAAAAAAAAAACCTTCAGAAAAATAAAAGCTTCAAAAAAATAAAACCTTAGAAAAATTTAGAATAATAAAATCTTAGAAAAATACAAACTTAGAAAAATAAAAGCTTCAGAAAAATATAACCTCACGTAAAATAAAACCTTAAGAAAAATAAAACCTTAGAAAAATAAAACCTTCAGAAAGATAAAGCCTTAGAAAAATAAAGTATTAGATAAATAAAATCTTAAAAAAATAAAACCTTCATAAAAATTAAACCTCTAAGGAAGAAATAAAACCTTCAAAAAAATAAAACCCATAAAAAAAATAGAGGATTAGACTTACGTACTCCAAGTGTGAGTTTTAGATGCTCTGACCTGCCTTGTGCACACTTCATAATGACCAAATTGATATTTCTTAATAGATTATGATATGTAAAATGTGTATAGTTTGGTTGAGTTATACTATGCATTGTAATTTGAAAATATAAGAATTTTGCTTCATATTTTTGTATCTTCAATATTTTTTAAAGTTAACATCAACCATACTTGACCTCTTTTGCAAGTATAATGAGGTGGATTATGTATTACAAACCATAAATTCATGGTGTGTTGAATCCGACTAGTGCTCATCTCTAGCCAACGTAGGATCCTAATCTGCAAACCACTTAAGCCATGGGTGGTGCAAGATATAATGATTGATACCCATTATATATATTAAAGCTATAAGGAGGGAAGCCGGTGAAGTATGCTACATCAGCTTCTTTTATGTTTCTTTTTTTCTAGAGCGCCACATCAGCATTCCAATGGCATTATATATATTAAAGCAAACCTTCAAGAAAATATTTTAAAGAATCATACAGAGATTTGCCTTTTATGTGGGCCATAGATCCAATCGTCCTTTCAATAAAATCATTCATTCCTCCCTAAGATTCTCCCTTTATCCTTAATAATCTCATTCAAAATTTAAATTATCTCATTCAAAATTTGAAGATTCTTAATTTATGCTGATTGACATCAACACTTCGAATTTAAGGAATGTTATTTTGTTTTTGGTTTTTGTTAATGCTGATTGACATTGGCATTCAAATTTTAAAGATTTTCAATTTATACTTATTGACGTCAACACTTCTAATTTAAGGAATGTTGTTTTGTCATTGGTTTTTGTTAATGCTAATTGACGTTGGATTTTGTTATTGCTAAATGAAAGAAATGCCTTATTAGTTATTGCTGATTGACATCAACAAGGACTTTGGTCCCTACTTCCTTGTGATTGACTCAAAAATTCATTGCAGCAAATGTCGTTACTTTTCTAATTAAAAAAATCATAAAACAAAAAAACTTCTTTATTTGCCTATGGTTGATTGATGGTTATCCAATCCCATGATGTATACTATTTTTTTGACCAGATTGGGCTCATCTAATTTGTAGAAATTTGTTGCCTTTCTTTGGTAAGGTTTGATTGATGATTACCTAATCAAGTTTGTTTACTATTTTTGGACCTAATTGGGCTCATCTAATTTGCAATTATATCTTGTTGATTTATCCTTTTTTTTAAAAAAAATTGAATAGTCCCTCCTCTGTTCCTTATACTTGTCTCTTTTCATTCTCATGACTTCTGTTGATATACGCATAATACTTCACTTTGCCACTATGTCGATGATTCTCTCCTTGATGCTTGGTATTTCTAATGGTATGATTTGATTTTGATGCTTGGTATTTCTGATGGTATGATTTGATTTTTTTTCTTTCTTATTATTATTATTATTTTATTTGAATTGAAGTCCATGGTACTTAACTTGCCCAATAACCTCTTCTGTTGATATACGCATAATTTTTCACTCTGCCACTACCTCAGCGATTCTCTCCTCGATGCTTGATATTTCTAATGGTATGATTCTATTTTTTCTTTCTTATTATTATTATTATTATTATTATTATTATTTTATTTGAATTGAAATCTATGGTTTTTTTTAGATAATTTTTTTAAGATTTGGAATTCTTTTTTTCCACGTGCCGATCCACTTCCTAACTTGGTTTTTTTTTCTTCTTTTTATTTCCATATTTTTGTCCATTATTATAAACAAGTGAGCATGCATCCATTCACATTTATAATTTTTTAAAATGATTTTTGTTTCCTAATTTAAGATTAGGAAAAAGTTTATCCAAATTGACCTACCTCTTAGTCCACGTGTCGATCCACTTCCTAACTTAGTATTTTTCTTCTTTTTATTTCCATATTTTTTTCCTTTATAATAAACAAGTGATCATGCATGCATTCACACTCATAAGTTTTTAAAATGATTTTTTTTCTAATTTAAATATTTTTAAGTTATCAAAATATTTTAATAAGTTCTTAGAACTAAGAAAAAGCTTTTTCTCCATTGGAACCCTTTTTTTTACTAGCAATTGTAATATGGGCTCCTCTTATTACCATTATCCTTTAGAATCCCTCCCTCTACAAACAGTTCTTTTGTCAGTGCCTTGTAGTTATTCTTTTTTTTTTAAGACTTGGAATTATTTTTTTCCATGTCCCGATCCACTGCTTAACTTGGTTTTTTTTCTTCTTTTTATTTCCATATTTTTGTCCATTATAATAAACAAGTGATCATACATCCATTCACACTCATAATTTACTTTAAATGGTTTCTTTCCTAATTTAAAGATTTTTAAGTTATCAGAATATTTTAATGAATCTTGGAACTAACATTGTTTCTGACCAAAAAAGTTTTCTCCATGGAAACTCTTTTTCTACTAACACATGTAATATCCTCCTCATATTAATGCCTTGTAGTTATTCTTTTTTTTTAAAGGATTTGTAGTTATGCTTAGAATTATAGGAATTTAATATGGAGCTAACAAATGGGCTGTGAAAGTTTGTCTTATATTTGTGAAGCCGATATGTGTCTAAGTACAGACCTAGGCATTCACATGTGAGATCTGAGCCATGCATCAGGTATGCCTGGAATAAAACTAGAACAGCCCATTTATAAGGGGATCAACGTGTGAAAAGTGGACGGACTTCTAATGTACTACTAAAGCCCACCTAATAGTGGAATTGTACATGTGGGGTCCACCTATCTATTGGATTGGATATCTATACATGTTTTCATTCGTGGAGTCACATATTGGTTCAATGAGCCTTTTTTTTTCATCCATGTAGTTCTATGGTTTCCTTTTTATTCTTTTCAGTTGTTCCTATTAAATGCATTATAATAACTAAGTTCAAATTATATATCTCATTATTTCAGATAAATAGGTTTTAACATATTTTGCAAGATGATTGGTATGACCATTTTACACCTAAAATTGATAAAGCATTATGGTAAGAATATTTGTTTCATCTAAAGATAGGATCAAACATGAATAAATATACTTTGGAAAGTGGAGTTCCAATAACAAAAATTGAAAAAATAAACATCAATCATGAGGCGAATTCTTACTATCTCATATAGAACATTGTAAGTATTTTTATTTAATTCTTATCATATAAATGTTTAAAATTGATGTTTCAATTAACTAACTAATGCTATATTTTGTCCACAGGAAAAAGATAATAGTAACCCTCCAAACAAAGGAGAAAGTGCTGCAAAGACTCAAATGAAAAATAAGCACAAGGCTTCAGCGTCTAATGTTGGAAAACTAACTAAAAAGAATAATATTTGTTAAATTTACTTTTTATTCTCAACTTTGTGTATTTGATCTTCATTAAATGACTTTGAAGAATGATTACCAAATGACTTCATTTATTTATCTTTTGCATCGAGTAAATTAAATTAAAATATTCTTTTATAAAGTATCATTGTAGATTTTAAATTATGTGCAAATAAAGATCTACCCATTGATGCTATGAATATCATTGCTTATGTTGAACAATAATAAAACATTTGAGATATAGAGCTCCACGTCAGCATCTGAAAAAATGACACATGACACGCGATCCTAAAATCCCTCATTCATCTTGTCAGCCCTCTAAAATCTTTTCCCTATAAATTCAAACTTCAAATTAATTACATGGGTCATATATTGATCTTATCATAAAGGATTGTTATCGTGCAGTCTAAAATTGCTCTATCAATCACTTCCCTACAATCTCTCTTTCCCTAAAATCTGTCAACTATTCTTGTGCGATTCATTGAGTATCGATCAACTCAAGGCTTTCAATCACGCGCCTCAGTTGATTCCATATCAACACATGTTGTAGTGATGGACATTTAGATTATTATTACTTCAATAAGATCACCACACTTGATTGATTACGTCTTGAGCATGTGATCACTTTCTTTACTTTTTCATTATGCATTTATCCAAAAAAATAATGAATTAATGAGCCAAATTTAATAGAAGAAACCTGAGTCCACCTAACTAAGTTTTTAATGATGGGGTAACAATGGGCCCGCCCATCTCATGAGTTATCATCATAGCTATGTCATTGATTTCATTAAATCTATTAACTTTGCCAAGTCATAATCCTAAAACATTCAACCCCAAGCTATGTCATTTTTATACCAAGATTATTTTCATCTCACATGATATTTACACCAAATCAAAATCAAATAATTGATTTTCAAAGCCATCCCATGCGATATTCCCTCCTGAACATATCCAATGGGATTCACTTCTAAACCCTTAAAGTCTCTCCACAGCTAATTACAAGCAATTAATTCATGTTAGACTCCTTAATTTGATGATGATCTTTATTTTAATTCACAATTTCCTCTTAATCCCTTAATGCCTAAAAAGTCTCCTTAGTCTAAGAAATTATAAGAAATTTAAATTTAAATTTACCAAAAAGGAAACTCAAACATTCCTCTTAATATCAAGTGGCACATCAATTTTGTTATGAATATAACTAATTGACCAAAATTGAAGTAGAGGCACTAAAACAACAATTTCTCACACTGTTTTTTATCTTTAGGCAGTGAATCAGTAGGGGATTCTAAAAGAGGACGAGGTGACAAGAAGAACAAAAGAAAAAAAGGGAACCAGAGAGGGATTGTACATATTGATATGGAAATTGATATCATCTATCCTCTCTTCTTCTTCTTCCAATACTATCACTGTTTTTTATCTTTGGGCAATGAAACGGTAGGGGATTCTAAAAGAGGACGAGGTGACAAAGATAAACAAAAAAAAAAAAAAAAGGAACCAGAGAGGGATTGTATATATTGATATGGAAACTGTTATCATCTATCCACTTTTTTTCTTCTTCCAATACTATTGTTTTCACTTTCCACCATTTCTTTGTTTGGATGAATGATTCATTGTAGGGATAAATTCTTATTCTTTTTGTACGGGTGTGAGTGATAATGCATAAGCAGGTAAGAGAAAAGGAGTTATAGTATGCAACAATACGTTTAGTCTCACTATTCCTCAGTTCTTTTTCTTTTTATTGACGTTGTCCAATTCTTTAGTCTTTCCAAGATGATCCATACAACTTAGCTTTTAAATTTGTTTTGAAATATCATAACTAGTGGCTGTATTGAAAACATTCATAGAAGTTGGAACATTGTAGGAAAAACTATGCTACAAATTTTTACTAATGAAGAAGAATTGAAAGTGTCAAATGTTAATTGGGAGATAATCTTTTCTCTTTTTATTTTCTCTAAAAATTATATAAAAATTATAATACATGAAAATTTATAATTTAAAATTTAAATTGCACATTATGTAATTTAACTAAATATTTCACATTTGTACACTTTTTGGTTTGTTCTAGATTTCTTTTCTTTACATTTATATACCTAAATATAAATTATAAAGAAAATATTCATTTCTTGGCTCGGGCTTAGCATGGGCCTTTGTTACTAGTTTGCACATAAAAACCATTAATTTCTTTTAGTTTCTAAAGAAATTAAACCTAGTTAAAAGATGATCAAATTGGACTTGACAAACAAAATAAATAAATCCAGAAATCAACAAAAACAGAAGGCAGGTGGGCATTGACAATTGTAAGATAGGCCTTGATTCATGATCTTGCGGGGCGGATTGGGCATTAACCGTGGTTTATTTTATTATTTTAAATATAAAAAGTAAATATATAAGAAAGAAGATCTCAAACTTGCTAGTTTGGTCAACTACTATTATCCTATACAATAAGTTTCGCAAAGAATAACCATATACAATACGGGTTATGCTCTTTTAAGAGGATTTGTGTAAGAAAAGACTTTTTTTACCAGCATACTGAACCCCATGAAAAACTTAAAACCTTGTACTCTCCAATGAATTAACGGTCATCATAATTTAATACTAATTAACCTTAAGAGGTATCTTAACGATGGATTTTAACTGTACTACCACACTAGAGTCATAGGGGATTTATTTAGCTCTCCCTGAGCCTAAAGGGAATAGTTCAACCCAAAGGATTGGGACACCCTCCCTTATAGACAGAAACACTAATTTAAATAATAATTACTGTAATATTAAATTCTAAGAAATTCTTAAGTAATGTTTTGCATCAAAATTAATCCTACAATGACTATTATTTACTTTAATATTTAATTAAGGTAAGTGTTAATTCATTAGGGGCTATTTGTTAATTTACCTACGTGACTGAAATAAGGTGAATGGTCATTTCAAAGAATAAAAAAATGAGAGGGGTTAAATTAATCCAATGATGAGATTTATTTTTTAGTGAAGAGAGAATGTAACTTTTGACTTTTTACATTAAAAACAGATATCTTTTTATCAGTTAGTGGGATGAGAAAGTAGCTTTTTTACTTTTTAGTGAAAAAAGTAGAAGAATGTTTTTTAAATGTGATATTTTGATTTGATTCTTTTAGTCTGTTGTATTTTGAAATAAAAGATGATTTTAACTTAACTTTAAGGTATAATTATCAAAACATGCCCTTAAGGGCTTTTGAGTGGAAGAGGATTATATTTGCCATGGATTATCCCACACTTCCGTAAAAAAATATCTTTTACAAAAACTCCATTAGATATACCTCTTAGCAAAATATGCTAGGGTTCACACAAAATCTAAACCAAAGCCCGTCTCAAACGCCAAACTCGTGTTAAACTAACTTAGATCCTTACTCTTGTGGTAAAAACGGTAGTTTTTATCTGGCTATTTAGAATTTGTACCCTGTATACACCACCTTTCGCTTTCTATTGGTGGGTAACCCAAAAATGGGATAAAGATATAAATCTCATCGCCAGATTGAACCAAAAAATCCAAGACCTGACCCATTAGTCCATTACCATCCATAGCCAAAGGACCACCGTGTCGTTTGAAAGGCGTTTCTGAAGAAAAATGTTATTTTTGGGATTGGATTGTTTTTACGCGTTTTTAACTCACACGGTGGATGTGAGTACTTCGTCGTGAAACTCCGTGTAACAGTCAATTCTCAAAAGCAGAATCTAGAGTATGGCGTTTGGGAAAGATTTTGATGGAAGGAATTTGCAGTGAACTCCCAAACAGGACACCACCAATTTCTAGCCCATAGTCCCTGGTAAGAACTATGTATTCCTGCTGCATTTCCACAACAACAAACAATAGGCATGTTCTGTCATGGGTTTCAATGGTGAAGACCTTAAAAGTGGAGGAAGAGGAGAGGTTTTATGGAGCAGAGTAGAGCAAAAATTGTATGGGTAAGGAAGAGGAGGTGGAAGCAGAAGGTGGGGATTGGGGAGAGGATCTAGTTTTCTGATACCCCATGTCAAAACACCAGGCCCCATTTGGGTTCACTTGCCCTTTGGAAAAACATCAAGTTGGGGTGAGGGGAGAGGTTGGAGAAGAATCAGGCAGCCATGGGTTTTTTTTTTTTTTTTTTTCAGAGTTCTTGTCTGATGCTTTCTTGAATGAAAAGGCTTATTTCTACAAAACCCATGGTGGGGTTTCCTTGCATTTCTTGGTTTCTGGATTTGTTTTGGCTATTGAACTCTTTGAATGATTCATATATTTGGTTCTTCACAGCCATTTTTTTAAATGAATTAAGGGGCATGTTTCTGCAATATCAGCAATGGGATTTCTTGCACCTCTTGGTTTCTGGATTTGTTTTGGTAATTGAATTCTTTGAATGATTCATGTGGGGGGTTCTTCATGGCCATTGTTTTAAATGCATCTTTTTTTCCTTGTAATGTCGGTAATGTTATGTACATATATTTTTTTAATGAACCCCTAGCTGTATTGTTGAGGAAAAGTTAGAAAACAAAAGAAACTGCATATATATATATATATGAAATTCTGGTCTGTTCCTGTTGGTTTGATTCTTTTGTCTTCAGTCATTATCTTTCTGCTGCATTTGGTTTCTGATATTTTGTTAAACAATTCTCTGAATTCTTTTCCTGTCTCAGATTTTTCAAGAATTTCTTCTTGTTTTTCCTTTAAGTGGGTTGATGATATTTACATCAACTATGTTTGATGCATATACCCTTTTGATTTCTAAATTGTGGAAACAAATAAAAGGACCTGCATTAGAGAGTGGCAAGGAGTTGTAAATGTCAGCACCCTCTGAACTTGGGACTTATTTTTGGGCTTAGTAACTGGAATTTTCAAACAACAAGTTTGAAGCTTGAAAGTTTCTAATGAAAGAATTTTTTTTATCTGCTTTTTGAATTCTTGAATGACTCTTGGAATTTTCTGTTTTTCTGATTCATG
The DNA here is from genome assembly GCA_037013555.1 of Sextonia rubra. NCBI lineage: Eukaryota > Viridiplantae > Streptophyta > Magnoliopsida > Laurales > Lauraceae > Sextonia > Sextonia rubra. The sequence continues at coordinate 20,328,092 of JASUAD010000011.1, forward strand.
AATATTTGGGTGAATTTTGGAGTTATGAATTAGGTGTTAAAAATTGCAACTGAAGTAGGTTATTGATAAGCCAAATGGGAGTTGACATCAACATTATAGATTTGGTTGCTGGCATTCTTGGTGTGAGGTTTTGCTTAAATTTAGGTTCTGCTAGTCTTGACTGGGAGTATCTTGGTTTGATTTCCTTTTCATGTGTTTGTTGGTTTTGTTCATAAGACGCCATAGCAGTTTGCCCTTTATCAAAGTTGCATTGAGCACATTACCCACCACCCACCATGTGTATGTTGGAACTGTTGGTATGGTATTGGTAGGTCACCAAGCAAGATTTTCATTTTGAATCCTTTTCATGTATTTGAACTTTTGAATGATCTTTTCCGATTCTTTCCAATGCTTCTCATTCTTCTGTTTCAATTCTTGGTTTTTATCCTTGACACTTGATTCCTTTAAAAAAAAAGATGGCAAGAAAATCTATTTCAGAGCTCATGACAAACAAATGATGTCAACTGTATGGTAGCTTTAAAAAAAAATGTAGAATTGAAAAAAAAGGAGGTAAAAAAATAATTCATAAAAGCCTTTTCCCCCTTCTGTTAGTTTCTTGTGAGATTCAAAAGTTTGAAGAAGATATCAATTACATTTAGATTTGTATGAAGATTCTTCATTCTGCTTCTTCATAGCCGTGTGCTCATTTTATTTATTGCTTTTATGATTGCCTAAAGGCAATAGTTCTTGGGTCCTAATCATCTTCATAAAATTAGCTCGCATCATCTACTATCAACTAATTTTGCTCCATAGGGGGACAACAGATCCTCTCATTTCCAATCGATCTTATTGTGTTTGTTGATCAGAAAGGAAAAGATGCTAGTTCTGTATTTTTGTAGGTCTAAGAATTGACATTTATAGGCTAGTCCCTTCAAGGAGCAATGGAAGAACCCCCCTTAAGTCTCACTTTGGTTTTAACTTTTTTCCATGTGATATTTTATTAATCCTCCTCTTTTATCTTCAATATGGAATAACAGAATCTCGAGCATGCTGCTGAATTGAAGAATAGGATGCAAAGGGAGAGATTCAACTTTGAGATTAATGTTTTGAGGTTGATCTGGGTTCATTTGTTTCAGTCAAGACTTTCTGTACTGCTTTCTTATCTCTAGGGTGCCTGCTCCATGGCAGGTATTTTTCTTCACCACCTACCTCTACAACAAATTATGACATTATTTGAAACAATGGGGCTATTGCATTTTCTAATCAAACCATAAATTTCATTTCGAAGACTGTATTTCATTAAAACACAAATCATGGCTAATCTCTATATATCATTATGAAAATATTAAAATTATGCATAATTACAAAAGAGAGGTATTTTAATTACAATGGCCACAGCTGGGCCTACAAAAAACTTACAAAATGAAATAACAACAGACAGTGGAGGATCTCATGTGCATTCCCTATGATGTTCAAACTACGTCAGCTGCACTCCAGTCATGGTCTCTTGGATCGCCTCAACTTCCGACTCAAGGGAATCGAGTTCGTCACCTGTAACACAAAGTGTAGGTCATCTGGTTCGCGAAAACTAGCAAATAGACAAGTATATAAATCATGTGAAACGATGCATCAAAGTAGAATATATGACAGCTGATCATAAGGTGTCCATGGACAATGACAATTCAATATATATGCATGCTTAGACATGTTAGTAGGAATCATTAAATAAATGTAAATCTAGCATATGTACATCCTATCAAATAGACAAAACCTCATATGCTCTAATACCATGGGGTAGTATCAATGCCCTCCCATACTTCCTAGTTCGTAAAGTTGTAGTAGAGAAAAGTTGATTTGTGTGCCTAGGCCTCTGATGAGACCACAATAACCACCATACTGGAAAGGGAGGCACATATCCTGCACTTAGTGATCATTTGTACGCCTTGGTCTCTGATGAGGCCACGATAACTGCCCTAATAGAAAGGGAAGCCACAGGTCTCACACAATCATAATAAAACAGCAGCACACGTTCCACCTCAAGAAATACTTATCTTGGTACATATACATACCCATACTGCGGTTGGCCAGAATAATAATAGTCCTTTCCATGAAGGGATTATTAACTGTGGTAAGACTTAATACAGCTGAGTGCCTGACTTGGGATTTCATGAAAACAATGGTTTTGGCTATGCTTCTCCTTGCATGACCAGATCATTTAAGGACACTACTCCCGAGACAAGCAAGACTTATCACAATACATTCCTTTTGAGTAGTCTTCCTCCAAATACTTCCATTCATAACCATAGCTTTACTAAAGAACAATACTGACAGGAAAAGATACTACAAGACTGAGAAGAAAGCCTAAAGTTGTCCTAATAAGTCGAAACCTAGTTATGCCAAGTCTAATCCCAATTGGGCAGCATTTCGGCATGAAAGACTTGACCTGAATGGGTGAGAAGAGATAACTTGGATCTGATCAATCTGGGAGGTAGTGTTGTGCAATTGCGAGCTCGCCAACCAAATTGACCCTAAATCTGGATCCTGTTATGTCCAAAGTCGCAAAGCATTGCAATGAATGCAAGCTGAGCCCTAAATACTGATGCGGGTACATGACACATGGTCCAGTAATAGTTAAGTACACAATTAACAAGGACTGAACAAGAACATATACTTGTACGAATCATGTGAATACGAATACATAGAAAAGTACACTTCAATACTTGATTGGATTGCCATTCAATAAATGGATTACAAATACCGAACCGAAGTTACTGGTCGCCATTTGTATGAGAGATACAACATTTTTCAACTGTATGGTCTCATATTTTCTAGGATGCCCTATACTGTGTTCTTGGTGCTACTGAAGATCAATGGCACCCAAAACCATACTTAATCATCCCCTTGACTTAGTGTTATCTCAAACATGCATTTCCGGTCTTATGCACTTAAGTGTCATCTCAAACATGTATGTTAGCTCAAACGTCCCATGCATGGTCTCATACTCATACCATGTTTAACATAAGTTCACAGTCCTTACTGGTGATTCATAACAATGGCTCTACAAAATGCTAGGGGTGCAGGGGGCAGCATGCTCTTGTTGGGGGTTCGGGGGCAACTCCCTAGAAACTTAGACAGTTTTGGTGGTCCGTTGGTCCGCAACTCCTAAGGAAAATAGGTGAGAAACACACCCCCCAGATCCATCATCCGAATAAACTTTGGGGGGTCTCTCAGGTCAATGGCCGACTGGGTAAATGCCAAGAGTCGACTGTGCTGAAGCAAACTGCTGATCGAATATTTGAAGTAATGCGGAACGGGATGGAGATGCGAGGTGGGTAAGGTAGAAGATGGAGATCCAGGAAAATTGGGCTCTCACCAAACTCCAATCACAGGAGGCATTAGAAATTGGGCTCTCACCAAACTCCAATTGTGGGAGGCATTAAAATTTCGAGGAGAACTCGAAGAAACTTGGGGAAGCTCCCAAAACTTCTTTTCATTAATCCTCCATAACTAACGAGCCAAAAAGGCTTTACAGTGCTTAAATAGATAAAAGACTAACCCTAAGACTAATCTAGACCATCCAATTACATTGATGGCTGAGATTAAAACATCATTAAAACATCTTATTAAAACAACTTAAAGCAAACAAAACCCTAAATAAACTAGGATAGGTGGGCTAGGCCTAAAGACGAGTTGACCCACGGGGGACCATGGGTCTGTCCTGCGTCAATTCTCCTCTGCTTGGAGAAAACTCGACCTCGAGTTTTGGTAGAAGTCCTCCAGGGTCAAATATCAAGCGTACAAAGCTTCGATGTACTTCTTGATTTTTAGCCTCTTGGTATACTTTGGAAGCTGTAATCAATCTTGTCATCCAGATAGAATGGGACTGGAGGTATGGTATTTGCTGATGTTTGACTTCAACATTGATGTGTGATTTGACCGGTAGATGTAGCAATTGTTGGTGTTGGAGCAGTAGATCATAGGCTTCTATTGTCAATAGTCTATCCCCAAAAATGAAATCAATATGAGGGATATCAATGAGTTGCACAGCTTTTTCAACACTAGCATTTTCTTCGGCAGAGACAAGGCTTTCGGAATATGATTCTACAGTCATAGCCATTGGATCTTTAGGTTGATTGTAAACCATATTCAAGTGGTCAAATTTACTTATAGCTGGCATCTATTGATCATCATTTTCAACCTTCAAAACAACAACCTGTTCGACTGCTAATGTATTTTGCTCCTCAGGAAGTGGACTTATGATCAGATCCACGAGGTGATGAGACTCCTTGTGGTTTTCTTCACTGTATATTTCTTCTTGTTCCACCTGTACTGAATTGATGATGGAATCATTTGTTTCCTGCTTTTGTCCCTTTAGATCAACTTTGACAGCTTCCACAATGGGTTCAACAGCATGAACTTCGGTGGTTTGTGGAGATTTTTCTCTTTGCATTTTTGCTATTCGACGACGATAACAATTTAGCAAACGTTTGACATGGATCGCTTCCTAAAATGCTTCATATATGGTCATGCAAGCTCTCATATTTTGCCGAATGCTTGGTTTCAAACCTCCAACAAAGATTGTGCAATAATGTTCATCACTTTCATCTAGTCTACATAATATGCGTAGCCTTTCAAATTCAGCATCGTAATCAAGAACTGCTAGCTCGCCTTGTCTCAAATTCAGAAATTGATCAAAGTAGGCTTTATTATCAACATACCATTGTCCATACTTAAGTGAATATGTCACTCCCAGCACAGCACGATGCAATTGCAATGATAGCTCTTCCTCCGATACCATATGGAATACTTCTAAAATAATGCAATTTTCTTTTTTTTTTTTGAAAATAAATCAATCTAACCTGTTGTGTAGATCTCTTCAAAACAAGCGCACAGGATCAAACATATCTAAAATTGAAGTCCGGATGGGGGAGATCTTGTGATTTGAAGATGGATGGCTGAAATTGAAGTCACGGTGGGTCCTTGATTGATGAGATTTGCCTCAAGACCTACACCATGTTGTAGATCTTATCCCCATGAGTGTGCAGGATCAAACAGATCTGAAATCGGAGTCCAGATGGCCTTGATATTGCAAAAATTAAATTTTGCCATTGATTTTTTTTGTCAAATCTATTTGATTGAATTGCTGATGTCACACTGATGTCACTGCTGATGCTTCTGGGCTACTTTGCAGAACTGGTCAATTTGACCCGTGACCTGGCTTGAGTTGGACTGGTCACCAAACTAGGCTGGGCTTCTCCTGGATTGGGTCGAACCGACTTAATTGGAAAAGCAGGCCCACCTTTTTAATTCTCTCTCTCTCTCTCTCTCTCTCTCTCTCTCTCACTTAGCGCTTGAAAGAAAAGAAAAAGGGTGCAAACCCTTTTTTGCTACTTGTGGAGGTGACGATGAGGGCAAAGGGTTGGCATGTAAACCCGATGAGACTGGTGGTCGTCGTTGCTATTGCGGACATGTGAAGGCGATGTCGAACGGCGAAGGTAAGCGGGCGATGCGATGACGAAAGCAGTGGATGCTGGCAGTGGTGATGGCCGACGACAACACACAAGGGTCAGGGATGCTCCGAGATGGGCTTTTGGCAATTTGCAATGCACCAGGTACGTTTCTTCACTCTCGTCCTCTTGTCTTCCCCTACGTCTCCTTCTTCCTTTTTTTTCTCTCTGCACTCTTTCTATCTCTCTCTCTTTTTCTTTGGTCTAGCTGGGGTCGGGACTGACGACAAAATGGGGAGAGGGGAGGAAGGATGGGGTGGTAGTCTCAGAATGGTGGGGAGATCGCCGAAAGGGCTTGGCGTGCGTTCGAAAAGGGCTTGGGGGTTCGGCGATTTGGAAGAGTGGATGGGTTTATCAAAAGGGATTTGATATGAGGGCTTCAATCGGGAAAGGATGCAACGGGGTTTAGGGTGTCGGGATTAGGGTAAATGGGTTCTTGAGTTGTTTGTGGGTGATGTTGGCAAGAGTTGGGTTTGGCTGAATGGGTAAAGAAGGTGACTACGAGAGGGAGGGTTTGGGTGTCACAGTGGCTGGGTGGGTTGATGGCGATATCGGTGAAGGTGATGCGGTCCTAGGATTCACGATGGCGACTGGGTTTTTAGATCTTAGATTCGGGAAGAGCATAGAGTGGGCATTAGATCTGGAGATTTTGGGGTTGAGGAGATGCAGATCTGAGGCCTGTGGTGGAGAAAGGGATTTGGTTGGGGCACCAGATTTGGGTTGGGTTGTGTGGATCCGTGCAGCAAGAGGGTTTCATTGCCGTGGATGGATTTTAGGATTCGGCTGGGGATTACGATGGGCGGTAGAAGTGGTTTGTGGGAAGGATGCTGGATCTTGGATGGATGATCTGAGAGTCAATGATGACTGTGGAGAATCAAATCTGAAGTTGGATCGATCTTCGGCTTTGATACCAAATAATGCGGAACGGGATGGAGATGCGAGGTGGGTAAGGTAGAAGATGGAGATCCAGGAAAATTGGGCTCTCACCAAACTCCAATCACAGGAGGCATTAGAAATTGGGCTCTCACCAAACTCCAATTGCGGGAGGCGTTAAAATTTTGAGGAGAACTCGAAGAAACTTGGGGAAGCTCCCAAAACTTCTTTTCATTAATCCTTCATAACTACCGAGCCAAAAAGGCTTTACAATGCTTAAATAGATAAAAGACTAACTTTAAGACTAATCTAGACCATCCAATTACATTGATGGCTGAGATTAAAACATCATTAAAACATCTTATTAAAACAACTTAAAGCAAACAAAACCCTAAATAAACTAGGATAGGTGGGCTAGGCCTAAAGACGAGTTGACCCACGGGGGACCATGGGTCTGTCCTGCGTCATGAAGCCAACAGCTGATTGGCTTTCATGCTTAGGGTCATTAATCGATTGATTCTAAGGATGCTACTTCCGGCCGTCCTAAGTCCTCAAGTGTTCCAATTTTATGCACTATGGTCCATCATGTGAGAGTGGGGCTCCTATTGTCATTCCTTTGTCAAATGAAGTAAAAAAGGGTCAAAATCCTCTGAAAAACCCATAACATGGTCGGATTGCCGAATGCACTGGGCTAAATTGCCGAGTGTGCTGGGCATTGGCCAACCGCAAACTGCACTGGGGCCAATTGCCGACTGCTCAAAGCATTCGGTGGTTGCTCCCTGCAGTGTTCGGTGGTTGCGTGCTGAGACTTGGTTTGGTCCAATTTCTTCCGCTTTCAGGGAATCTTGGAGTGGTGGTGATGCTGGACTAACCCATGTTCCCCATGGGTTAACTTGCATGTGGGCCTAGTCCATTTAATTTGTGTTTATTTTATTTTATTTAGAGTTATTTAATATTTATGTCTCTTAATTTATTTTAGTGAAGTTGTTTTAATCTTGGCCGTAGGTTGTTTTAATGGTTGAGATTAGTTATAGGGTTTTTTTTTTAATTGTTTAAAGCATTGTAATGCTTTTTGGCAAAAGAGAGTTATTGAAGAATAAAATACTCTACGAGTGATTTTGGGGTTTTTTGGAGTTATCTTCTTCCTCGCCTGTGATGGGGAGTTCGGCATGAGGCCACCTATTCCCTCCACATCCACCTCTGATCCCTCCATTTCTGCCCACCTGCGTCTGGTACCAACTTTGCATCATTTGGTATCAGAGCCGAAGATTGGTCTAACCTTGGATTTGATTCTTGGCATTCACCCACCATCACCATCTATTGGATCAAAATCTAGCCCTAATTCTAGCCCCTTCTTAAATCCAATTGACTGAACATCTTTGACCCATCTAGATCTAACATAATCGACCTCCATCCAATCCTTAAACTAGAAACCTCGTTGACATTCTGATGCATGCCATATTAATGGGCTCCGTCTGAAAATCTATACCTGCAGGCCCAAGGCCCAGTAGAGCAGATAGATCATATTATTAGTGGTTGCTTTAGTTGCTTTATCAATATTTGGCAAATCCAGTCATGTTTAGTTTAAAACTTTTTATTTTATTGGAAGTAGTTGTTTCCTTTATTAGATAACATCTTAGTTATAAATAAAGATGTAATCTCTTTATGAGATGTAGACATTGATATTGAATAAGAATTTGAGTTTGGTTTTCAGTTGAGAAAGTTTTATTTGTCTTTGGTGAGGTGCCTAGACATCCTATCCTTAAGCCTTTTGGCTTGGAGATTAGCCCGTTGGCTATTCTTCTTCCTTGTGTTGTTTCAGTTGGTATCAGAGAGAAGATCCAATCTCGGATCGCCGTCCGTCTGATCGCCGATTCGAGGTAACAATATCCCTTTCCCGTTCATTTTGTCTCTGCCAATCCTCTTTCATCATCTCCCTTTCAACTTTTGTCGTCAATCCCCCGTCCCAACCTCTCCACCAAAACCCTCATGCCATCAGACAAATTGCACCCCCAATTCCTTTTTCGATACCCAACCTTTACCCTCGACAGGTCCTTGTAGACCTTCGCCTTCCCCTTCCCTTTGTCAGTCAGCCAGCCCGCTCACACCAACCCTTCGCATCTCCTAAAATCTCACAGGTTTGTATCAGCCCCTTCCTATTTCACATGCACCTTGGCAAGATTTGAGCATGGACTTTGTATTGGGCTTACCAAAAACAGCGAGGAAGTTAGATTCTGTATTTGTTGTTGTGGATCATTTCTAAAAAATGGCACATTTTATTCCTTGTTCTAACACAGCAGATGCCAAGAAGATTGCAATTCTTTTCTTTAAAGATGTTGTTCGTCTGCATGGCCTTCCCAAGACAATAGTATCTGATAGAGATACAAAGTTCATGAGTTTCTTTTGGAAGACTTTATGGCATATGATACGCACAAAGGTCCAATACTCAAGTGCCTATCATCCGCAAATTGATGGCCAAATAGAGGTTGTCAATCGCAGTTTGGGAAACCTTCTTTGATGTCTTATTGGAGAACATTTGCTTCATGGGATCTTCTTTTACCCATGGCGGAGTTCGCCTGTAATAATTCTGTCAACAGAACGACAGGGAGATCACCATTTGAAGTTGTCATTGGTGTCAAGCCATGCCTTCCTCTTGACTTAATTCCGTTACCAGTTGACTCTAGATCAAGTAAGGATGCTGAATAGTTTGCACAACATATGAAGAATGTTCATGATGAAGTTTGCGGGCAAATTGCTACAAGCAATGAAGCATATAAAAGGCATGCGGATTTTCGCAAACGCCATGTTGAGTTTGCCGCAAGCGATATGGTAATGGTTTGTTTGAAGCCCAAACGATTTCCTGCAGGTAAATACAAGAAATTACATCCACGAAGTGTGGGTCCTTTCAAGATTCTGAAGAAAATCAGTTCCAATGCATATGTTCTCGACCTTCCTTCAGATATGAATATCAGTTTCACCTTTAATGTTGAAGATTTGGCATTTTATCACGGACATCACGTTGATGAATCCTTTGAGGAACAAGCTCTTCGCCTCCCTCTCCATCAATTTCCTCCAAATGAAATTGAAGATGTTTTTGATGATCAGATCATTTCAACCAAGAATGGAGGATTTTACAAATTTCTTGTCAAGTGGAAAGGCAAACCATTCTCTGAAGCTACATGGATTACGGCTACAGTTTTTCAACGGATCAATCTAGATTTATATGAGCAGTGCCAAGTTAGCAACTCATTGTAGTCGAGTTTTTCTAAGCCGGGGAAAGCTGATGCAGGCCATACTAATGGGCCCTGTCTAAAAGTCTATACTGCAGGCCCAAGGCCCAGTAGAGTAGAGATCATATTATTAGTAGTTGCTTTATTAATATTTGGCAAGTCCAGTCATGTTTGGTTTATAACTTCTTATTTCATTAGAAATAATTGTTTCCTTTATTAGATAACATCTTAGTTATAAATGAAGATGTAATCTTTTTATGAAATATAGACATTGATATTGAATAAGAATTTGAGTTTGGTTCTCAGTTGAGAGAGTTTTGTTTATCTTTAGTGAGGCACCTAGACATCTTATCCGTTAAGCCTTTTGGCTTGGAGATTAGCCCGTTGGCTATTCTTTTTCCTTGTGATGCTTCACATTCCAGAGTAGCCGACCACCAACCCAGATCCAAACCAAGATTCCTAATCCCTAATCAAGAACAAAACCCACTTTGCAAAAACTCAATTGAACGCCTTTTAAGCCAAACAGATCCTCAAGTCCCAACCCTCATTCGAGCCCTCAGACCCTTCAAATCCCATTCTCAGGCCTTCATAAGGCATTGACACCCAACCCTTGCCAACATCATAGCTTAGAAGGAAAAAAAAAAATTCCCAAAACCCTTGCCTTTGTGGATCCCCACTATAGCAAAATCGCACCTCGACCCAACTCAGACTATCCCTAGCTGAGCCTCATCCCCAATCAGTCACCAAACCCTTTGGCCGACCAAGGAAAAAAAAATAGAGGAAGAAAGACAAGAAGACGAGAAGGCGAGCAGAAGAAAAAGAAAATATATAAATATAATAATATAAAAAAATAAAAAATAAAAAAAAGAAGAGAGAAAAAGGAGCATACTGTGCACTGTTGAAGCCAACGTCAGCACTGTTCAACTTTTTCATCAATGTGCAGTCGTCACCGTCCACCACCAGTCCCGTCGGACATATGCGCAGCCAGCATCCACACCGTCTCTCTTCACTGTCGCCGACACCACTGGAGCCATCTTATCCTCATTTTGATACAATAGTCACTGCGAGGAGGAGCAAGCCTCATCGTCTTTGGCGTTGAGCTGTCTCTACTCTCCATTCATTTTCGCCAAAGCAGTAAAAGGTTAGGCCTCATCCAACCCAACCCGACCTGTAAGGGAACCCTCAAAATTCCAACCGCATTGCCTTTGCCCTTAGGTCAAGTCCCACTTAGCCAGTGGACTCACGCCCAGGCCTGCTCAACCAAACCAACCTTTCGAAAATGGCAACAGTAAAAAAAAAAAAAAAAAGAGAAAAGTGATAGCAAGGTGCAGACGTTAGTGGGGGTCCAGATTCCATTGCAATTTCAGTCATCCATTTTCATATAGCAAGATCTTCTCCATCCGAACTCCAATCAAGAATCTGTCTTCACCTGCAAATTCTTGGACTCGAGATCTTTGCATCAGGTCAGATTGATTAAATTTTGAAGAGCATTAAATCTTTAGTCATTGCATGCAAGTCAACATGAAATTGAAACACATTGAAATTTTTAATAAATTTCAAAGTATTCTTTACAAACTTAATTATGGAGATTGGTATCTTCAAAATAAAGTCGATTTTCCACAATTTCATAATTTGAGACAAGGACGTTTGATAGTTGCCGAATATGAGTATGAATTTGCAAGGCTCCAATATTTATGCCAGCTAGTAGAGGATGAAAGACATGACTTAATAGTTTTTCTCCGAGGCTTGAGACCGGATATATTGGAGAGAGTGAGTGAATGCCAGACCATTGCAAAAGCAATTAGGGAAGCCATCTGTGTTGAACACAAGCTTCGACAGTCACACATGCAAAAATCTAAATTCACAGAGGAAAGACCTTGAAAAATAACAGAAGCGCGTGTTAAGCAATCTATGGAAGAAAACATGAACATTGGAAAATTGGAAATAGTTAGCAACCCATTTGAACATCCAATGGATTTGATCATCATACCACATTCAGAAAAGCCAATTAAATCGTCAGATGAAAAGTTCATTGATAATGAGATTGCCAAAGGTCATATCATCGAAGACCCTCATATTGACTATATCCTTGGAGATCGACCATTACTACTTGAAGTTTTGGAGCAGATCATACAAATCCAAATTTTGAATCATCTAGCGGTTAGGTCTCACACCAACTTAGATTTCAGATCTCAAAAGCAATGGTACCATTATTCTACTTCGAAGTAAAAGACCAGATTGAAGTTGCGAATATTGAATCAAGCTTTCAATCTATGTGAAGGAAACGTGGATCAAGTGTCGCATAAGAAGTTTGTGTGATTGATATCTGATCTTGGAGGAGATCAATAGAACTCGAGGTCGAGTTCTCTTCAACAAGGGCAAAGTTGATGCAGGATAGACCCATGGTCCCCGTGGGATAACTTGTAGATGGGCCCACCCCATTTAGTTTGTGTTTATTTTATTTCATTTAGAGTTATTTAATATTTTTGTCTCTTAATTTATTTTAGTTTAGTTGTTTTAATCTTGGCCCTTGGTTGTTTTAATGGCTGAGATTAGTTATAGGGGTTGTCTTTTATTATTTAAAGCATTATAATGCCTCTTGGCAAAAGAGAGTTATTAATGAATAAAATATTCTACGAGTGATTTTGGGGTTTCATGGAGTTATCTTGTTCCTCTCCTGCGATGAGGAGTTTGGTGTGAGGCCACCTATTCTCTCCACGTTCTATCTCTGCTTGGCTGCTTATGGTACCCACTCCGCATCAGGTGGGTTTTCTTAAACATGCTTACCATTCCATACTAAGACAATGAACTTAAACAGAGGTGCCTAAACATGATTAACATAAAGAATCAAATGACTAATCACACATTCTATACAATCACATATACTTGCCTTGGTTCCTAGTTACAATGACTCTCCAAACGCACTTCTAATGTACTGAAATTGCTTAAAAACCTCCAGCTAGCTACTGAACTACTCTTACAATGTTTTTTCCAAAAATTCAACCCAAAATCTCTATAAAATAAAAAACAAAAGAGGGGTTGGAATTCATCATCATCATCAAAGCCTTATCCCAACCATGTTGGGGTCGGCTACATGAATTCTATTTTTCGATTCCGTTCTATTTTGAGTTAAAGCGCTTGATAAGTGAAACTTCTTCAAATCTGAATTAATGACTTCCATCCATGTTTTCTTCGGCCTGCCCCTACCACTTGATGGGCCCTCCACCTGTATATCCAAACTTTTTCTCACTGGTGCCATTACTGGCCTATGCTCAATATGTCCAAACCATCTTAAACGGGTTTCTCTTATCCCCTATTGGTGCTACCCCTAAATGTTCTCAAAAGTGCACATTTCTAATTTTATCTTTCCTAGTTTTACCACACATCCACTTAAGCATTCTCCTTTCCGCTACATCCATCTTATGAATATGCGTCTTCTTAATTGGCTAACATTCTGCTCCATATGTCATAGCTGATCTAACCACTGTCCTGTAAAATTTGCCCTTCAATTTCATTGGCATTCGTCTGTTACAAAGCACTCCTGAAGCTAATCTCCACTTCAGCCATATATCTTTTATCCTATGCTCCACATCTTCGTTAATCTTCTCATCCTTACTAATATTGAACTTAGGTACCGAAAAGAATCTCTACGTGGTATTTTATGGTTTTCAATTTTGACAGTGGTTTCAACACTTTGTATATGTCTACTGAAGTTGCAATCTATATATTCTGTCTTTATACGACTTATTTTAAAGCCTATAGATTTTAATGCCCCCCCGTCATCTCTCAAGCTTTGCATTTACACCCTCTCTTGATTCATCCACTAATACTATATCATCTGCAAACAACGTACACCATGGTATTTCTTCTTGAATATGTATAGTTAATTCATCCATAATTAATGCAAAGAGATAAGGGCTTAAGGTTGATCTTTGATGTAAACCTATAGTCACGGGGAATCCACCTGTTTCTCAACATGTGATTTTCACATTGGCTATTGCTCCTTTGTACATATCTTTAAAAATTTCAATGTAACCTCTGGGGACATTCCTTTTCGTTACAACCCACCAAATTAAATTCCTCAGTACCCTATCATAGGCTTTTTCCAAATCGATAAAGACCATATGTAGATTTTTTCTCTTTGCTCGATATTTTTCCATTAATTGCCTAAGTGAAAAGATAGCTTCCATAGTTGATCTCCCTGGCATAAAACCAAATTGATTTTCAGAAATCTTGGTCTTCTTTTTCAGTCTTTGCTCCACTTTTCTCTCCCATAACTTCATAGTATGACTTATAAGTTTAATCCCTCGATAGTTGGTACAATTTAGTATATCTCATTTATTCTTATATATAGGTACTACAATGCTTCTTCTCAATTCATCCGGCATTTTTTTTGTCACAAGTATCTTATTGAATAGTCTATATAACCAACTTACCCTAACCAAAGAGGGGTTGGAATTAAACTATGAAATTCGGGATCCACGGTGGAAATAGACTTTAGAACTCGAATCTAGAGATGGGCATGATCTCTTACCTATAAATGGCCGAATGAGGTTGAAATCAAAGGAAGAGAGGGCTACCTTGCATGGTTTTGACGGAAAATGGGTTGAGGACCATGAGGAAGAACTTCCATGGATTGGAATCATGATTTGAAATTGAAGCAGCAGTCAAGAAGTAAGGACGAAGTAGCAGCATCCGCTGACTGGATCTCTCATTTCTGACTTGCAGGAAGAAAAAAAAGGAAAAAAAGATGAAGGAGAGGAAACATGTGGAAAGGATTTGGCTGCTTTTATAATGGTGGCTTGGGAAACTTACAAGTTTGCCATTAGTAACTTGAAAAGCAACTCAAGAAGGCCTCGAAATGGGGTGCTTCCTTCACGAAATAAAAACCTCTACCGAATGAACCAAAATCACACTATTATGATAATACCCAAAATACCTTGACAATGTCTGAAAGGACAAAACTACCCTTCTAAGCCTGGAACTTAGCCTAATCACGACCAAACTGACCAAGTTGCTATTCTAAAACATATAGTTGATTAATTAACATACAAACATAGTTAAATTACACAAATTAAGCTTAATTAGGGTTGGGGTCTAACAAACATGCTGGATCTAAAGTTCTAGAACAAATCTTCAAAGTTTTGAGCATTTTTTTTGTTTTTGAAGTTTTCATGAATTTTACCAGATTTATGAATTTTTACCATAAGAACAGTGAAATAAGTGCAATCAAGTCCTCACATTGATGTAGATTTGGTTGTAGGCTCTTAGTTTCTCAAGGATTAGTGATTATGAGCTTAGATCTAGAAATTTTGGTTTTGAAAATTTGTGGCTTTTTAGATCTCGTGAATTTGGACATAAATAATAGTTTTTAAGGTTTTATTTGTCTCATTGGTCCCGCTTTTAGTGTTATTGTTATTTAATTTTTTGTGAAGTTCATTATTTTAATTTACATGTTAATCATAACTGACCTGATACTTCAGCACTTATTACTTAAGTTTAATATTAATAATTTATGAAATTTCTAGTAATTTTAACACATATATAAGTCTATACTAAATTTGAACAAATGTTGAACAGTTATTGACAAGACAAAAATATAAGGGACCAATATTTTTGTTTATAATGTGTACTGATGAACATAAAAAAAAAAAAACATTGTTTTCGAGCATGTTTCAATATTTTGGATTTTTTGAATTTTTTCTTGTTTTTTCAGGTAATTTTTTTTGTGCCACAACAGAAGCAAACCACAATGATCCGTCACATCATATTGTTTTTCAAGTTATAATAATATCGTTTTTTCAAGTTATAATCATAATTGTGACTAACCATTGAACTTGAGGGCCATATATCAAGGAATTTTGCAAATATGTAGGTCCCATCTAGATCTTTTGATCCCCCACCTGCCCAAGGATTTGCATGGCTCCGATTTGTGCTCATTATGGAGTTTGCATGGGAGGTCCATAGGTTAGCACCAGTTATTTAAAAAAAGGAATAATCAGAATCAACCCCTAATTCCGCATTGGTTGAGTTGAGTTGAGTCAGGTCTGAGTCCCGTTTTTCTTATTTTTTCCCCTTTCCCTTTGATTCTCTATTGGGGAAATCTTGAGGATTTGCAATTGTTTGCAGTGAAAATTGTTAAAAATAGGGCTATTTCACTTGAGTTCTTCATAGGAGAAGATATGAGACGTCATTGGGGATTACTTTTGAGAGCTAGCGAAAATGAAAGATCAATTTTTTGTTTAGGTGGAAGATTTATATATTGGAAACATTCTAGAGACCTTAATTCTGTTTTTGAGGGAGGTGTTTCCGGTATATCTAGTATTTCTTTTTGGAATGTAACCTTTATATCTTTCTCTTGTATTTACATGTCCTCTTAGGGTTTATGGGTAACTCTTATTTATGTTTGTCGTCATCCTATGAGATTCTTTATTCCAAAACAGAAAGATTTTTATTGGAATGTGTTTGGTTGCATTTATTGGGTGTTCCCAAAAAAAATATCTAGTGGGAGCGTAATTTTGTTGGAATGGGAATGTTGTGAAATGATCAAAAATCATTCTCAGTTTAGAGTGACAACCGTTGTACCTGAAATTTGTCTCATGTTCGAATTGCCCCACACACCCCCCAACCCCCCGACCCCCCAACCCTGCCTCTGCATCTCCTCTCCTCCTCTCTTTGTGGATCAAATTGGCAAGCCCAACCATTATTATTAGAATCCCACAATTCGTATCCCGAATCTTGGTTTGTCTCTCTAATCTCGATTTGTCTCCTGAATAATAAGGAAAACAACTGTATCTATGCAACAAATCCCATTACAGATGAATCTTAGGATTCATGTGTGAATCTTATGATTTGATGCTCATTTCATTGAATTTTATGATTTAAGTGATTCTATTGATCGAGAATAGGTGTAACCAATAAATAATTTTAACATTGTTTAACCTTTTTCTTTCTTTTAGCATTTTTACTTTAAAATGTTCCTCTTAAGAATTTTTGCTACTTAGGGAGGTTTTAGAGATGAATAAAGAATATGCATTTGATTATAGTGTTCAATTGTTCGCATTAGGCTTGTCCATATCTCTTTTTTTAGTCTTTTTTTTTGTTTTTTCTTCATGAACTCTTTTTTAACTTAAAAGGATATCCTTCTGTGTAAGATTGATGGATTGGATTTTATTTTTTACTTTTTTATTTCGATTTAAAGATAACAAAAAAAAAAATTACATTCATACCTTAAACTTGTTTTACTATTTTGACATATCATTTATTATATATTAATATATGTCATAATGTGCTTGATATGATTATAAGTTAGACTTATTTTTCATTCTATTTAGGGAAATTATCAAAAAGGTTTAAAATTTTGGCTCATTTTCAAAAAAGTACATGAAGTTTTGAATATTTAAAAAAAGTATAAATGTTTTCCACAATTCTTTCGATTAAGTCCTCTCCATTAAAGCTTTTCAAGAAATGACAAGAGCACCCCTATGTCATCTTTCAAATTCTCCCTTCAATAAATCATTTTAGAAAAATGATCAGGTTCAACCGACACGATCTAGTGGTTCCCAAAATGGATGTTTAAAGAAATGGGATTCCAAAGTACTAAAAAGGGGTTATGATTGTCAAAATCAAAATGGCCCATTTCAAGGAGGAAAGAGGTTAAGAAAAGGAAAAAACCTGTAATAAGGGAAGGGTGTTTTTGTCATTTCTCAAAAAAATTATGAAGAGGACTTGATTGAAAGAATTGTGGAAAACTTTTATACTTTTTTGAAATATTCAAATGTTCATGTGCTTATTTGAAAATGAGCCAAAAGTTGAAAATTTCCCTTGCATTTATATTGCTATGAATGGGAAAATGGATGGATTATGACTAACTACTTTTTCTTTTTAATTTTTAATTTTTTTCATTTTTATTAGAAAAAAATTCCTGTAACTCATTGTTTTATTCAATTCATCGGTATGAATGATTTGCAATACAATTTTGATTTTCAAAAGAATGGGACCAAGACTCGTGGTTTAGGGCCTGGTCACTTAGCCTAAGCCCAAGCCCTTTGTTGGCTATCAGACTCTGCCAAGCTGTGTTCAACAGTCAATAGGATCCAATAACTCAATAAATCGTATGCCTCTTGATATCTTTGTTACAATAAATATCTCTAATGTATCTCCTATTAGTGTAGTTTTCCATTTTTATTAGGGTCTAGGACTCTAGATTCAATGGATGTATAATTGTTGGAAAGGGAATCTAGTGCAATCAGGAAATTACTTTCTTTGGATTCTCAAGAGGCCTATTTAAGGACCTCTTATGTGTTATGAAAAATCGCTGAAATAATATTCAACTCACTTCTATTTGGGTAGAACCCTAGAAGTAACTGTGTTGTTTGAAGGTGCTTATGATTGGGTGGATCCTTCAACAAACTAGCTACATCAGGTTGGAATCAAAGCAAAATCCTGGGGATCGTGCTCTTGATCAACAACCGGTAAGTTGATCTTTGTTATCCTAAATTCCATCACTCCTTGTTTCGTCTTTAGATTTCCATCTTTTATTATGTTTGATTCCTATGCAACCATCCATCTCTTTGATCTTTTCGTTCCATCTTACATATAGACTTTATTTCCTGCAACTTTTATTTAGTTTAAATTTCCTGCAATTTTTGTAATCCTATATAAACTCCTAATCATTCTGTTACTTATCACCCATAAAAAAAAAAAGACCCTCCCAATTTTGACTAACACTATCACATTAACCCCTACTTACCTAAAATAACCCTAACCCATAACCTTACAAAACCCTAATTTTGGCTCTAAACCGTTCATCCAAAAATCCCATTTTGCTTCCCTCCAATTCCTGAACCACAGTAGAATACTGCACTGTTTGGAACTCACCAAGTTAGCCCTTTTAGCTCCTCTTTGGCAAAAACCCATTTGAAGGCAATCCGCAGCCCCACCTTGCTCTATTGATGCAGAATGGACCCATGACCTCATGTGCAAGATAATATAGGATTTATTTTATTTCTCTAATTATTTTCCATTAGTTTCCAATTTTATTAATGATTGGAATTATGATTAGATTTCTTATTTCCTAAGTTTATTTTATGTACTTTCCTAGTTTGATTAGCCACCAAGTTTTCTCTTCTTATTTATATGCATTGTAAGAGATGGAATTCCCATACTTTGATAATTAATTGAATTGTGTTGATTTGTCCCTTGAGTGTGTCCTCATGTGAAGTCTTTGTAGAGTTGTGTTATAGTGTTCGCGGACATGTGCTTTAGCACTTCCACGCAAGCCCTAGCTCCAAGGCCTGCATCACTTGGTATCAAAGCCAAAGATCCACTGTTGGATCGCTTTTCAGATTCTACCCTATTACTATCCCCATTCCATCATCTTTTCCCCGTAGCCTCATCTCCACTCCGATCATAGAAAAACTTGGTGGCTAAGAAACATAATCAAACTATGAAAGTAAATAAAACCAACTTATGAAATATGGGGAGAGAAGGCTATTTTTAAGCTTGCAAAAATAAAGGAAAAGGAAGAGTAGAGACTTAGACCATGCCAAATGTATTAGAAGCAATGACCAAAAAGTTTCAATGAAGGACAATGCTATTAAAGAAAGGTGGATGGAATATTTTAGAAAGCTTTTAAATGAGAACTATGTAGAAGACATAAGAACAAAAGATGATACTTTGTTAGTAGAACATGCTTTTTCCATAGAATTTGGGTGGTGGCAGTGAGTAAAGCATTGAAACAATATAGATAGGAAAAGCTACAGGTCCATATGACATTCCGATAGAGGCTTGGAAATAATTAGGAGAAGATTTGGTTAACTAAGCTCTTTAATAAGATATTGATGACAAAGAAGATATCTGATGAATGAAGAAGTGTTGTAGAACCCATATTTTTGAACGAGGGAGATATACAAAATTGTATCGACTACTGTGAGATTAAACTTATGAGCAGGGAACAAAATAGCAGCCACTACAAAGTGTAGTGGCCGCTATATCAGCCGTAGTGGCTGGCACCGCTACGATACAGGCTGCTACGGCCGCCCCTTTTAAAAACCCTAGACGCCCATTCTTTCTTTCTTTTCACTTCTATCTCTATTATTCCCTTTCCCTTTCCCTTTCCATTGTTTTTTGGTCCTACCTCCCTCCTTCAAATCAAAGGCAAAAAGGTTCAAAAAACACATCAAGATCTACAAATCTAGTTCATTCATCTTATTTGGAGTGAAAAGGCTTATCTCAAAAGGTATTTTTTATGTGATTTATTTAGATTTATGGCTCTATTCCTCTAATCATATCTCAAATCTCAACTTTATATTAACTCTCATGTCTCAACTCTTTAAGTACAATGTTATTTATGAAGTTATTATTTATTATATCATTTATTGGGTTAAATGTTGATTGTTATGTCACTGACTCTAGTGACTAATCTCTCGAAGTCTTAAACTCTTGACTCTTGAGTTTTGACTGTGAGTCTTGCATTTTGATTCTTGATACCATGTGAAAAATAAGATTGATACTATTATTTTTTAATTATACAGTGATACAGGACATCATGCATTTAGGGGACCGTTACGCCCCCTTATTTTAGGCTTTTTTGCAAAACAAACACATATTCTAGCTCTTTATAATTTTCTGGATTTTCTGGAATTTTTTTAAATTTTTTTATATCACACCGCTACGCCGCTATGTAGCCCCGCTACATAGTGTTTTGGCGACCAGCCGCAACACTATCAACTACTGCTATTTTGATCCTTGCTTATGAGTTATGTTATGAAGCTACGTGAGATTAATGGAGCAAAGACTTAGACAGAAGAGCAAGATATTTGAAAATCAATTTGGTTTTATTCCAGGGAGGTCAATTATGGAGCTATCTTCTTACTTAGGCAATGATGGAAAAATATCGCGCTTAGAAGAAAAATCTATAGATGGTGGGTTTTAAATAAAGCTTATGACAGTGTACCTAGAGATTTAATTTGGTGAGTTTTAAATAAAAGGAACATTCCAATAGTTATATTGAAAATTTTAAAGACATGTATTAACGAGAGTGGTAACAAGTGTGAAAACTACCTGTGAAGAGATAGGTGAGTTCCCATTGACCATAGGTTTGCATTAGGGGTCAGCACTAAGCCCTTTTGTCTTTTTGCATTTATTATGGATGAGCTAACTACTCATATTTAAGAGGTATCTTTGTGTATGTTGTTTGCCGACGATATCGTGTTAGTAGATGAACCAAGAGATGGTGCGAATGCAAAACTCGATAGATGGCGGAACGCTTTATAATCCAAAGGTTTTAAAATCAGTTGTACAAAGATAGGATATATGGATTGCAACTTTAGTGGGCATTTATAAAGAGCTAAAACTACTGTAAGAATTAAAGCCCAAGAGATACCATAGAGAGATTTTTTTCATTATCTTTTCTCGATAATTAGTAAGGATGGGAAGGTTGATGACGATGTCGAATATAAGATAAAAGCAGGTTGGTTGAAGTAGAGACTTGCTTCAGGAGTGCTTTGTGACCGATGAATGCCAACAAAACTGAAGGAAAAAATTTATAGGATAATGATTAGACTGGTTATGACCTATGGAGTAGAATGTTTGCCAACCAAAAAGCAATGTATGCACAAAATGGAGGTATTAGAAATGAGAATGTTGAGGTGGATGAAAAATTAGAAATGAGTGATTTCGAGAGCATTTAGGGGTAGCATCAATAGGGGGATAAAATTAGAGAAACCTATTTGAGATAGTTTAGGCATGTCCAATGTAGGCTGAGAACGATATTGGAAAGAGAAGGTTTGGCTATGCAAGTTGATGGCCACCAAGAGGAAGGGTAGGCCGAAGAAGACGAGGATAAAGGTAGTAGAAATAGATTAGAAGAAAGTGAAACTTGTCTAAAGATTTGGCTTGAGATAGATCGAAATGGAGAAACATAATTCATGTAACTGATGCCAACATAGTTGGGATAAGTCTTTGATGATGATGATGATGATGAGGAAATTAGAAATATAATCCTAATTGCAACTCATTAATAAAATTAGATACCTAATGACAAATAAATAGGGAAACAAAATAATTCCCAAATTTTCTTGCATGTGAGGTCATGCTGTTAAAGAGTAAAGGAGAAGCTCGCCAGATCTGGTTGTAGGAGAGATTGGCTCTAGTGGGCCACTGCTTGATCGTTGCATATGGAGTGTGCAGAGATGGGTCACCATTCAGATCTGTTTCAAATGACAGATCTGCAAAGTTTTTCTGTTTTGGGCGTCTCACCGCCAGTAAAGAAGAAGAGGTGATTGCAAAGAGTCTCTCAGTTGTGAGAGAGAGAGAGAGAGAGAGGTTGGCTAGGATGAGATCTCGCCGTTGATTCAGCTCGTCACTGGAATTGCACCAGCTGCACACCATGGCCACGTGTGGAGCCTAACATTGCTATCACCATTGCGGAAAAAGGATAGAAAGGTTCTACTGTTGCTTAGAAACCTAATGACAAATAATTAGAGAAATGCAAAATATCCCAAATTATCTTGCACGTGAGGTTATCAGTCTATTCTGCATCATTCATGGTATCATTCATGATTATTGATTTTCATTGTGCTATAAACTTCATTGCTTAAAAGGTGATTGACAAATTCCATTAGGCAACTGAGATCTGAGACACTTCTGGAACCTACAAAGTCACATGGACTATTGAAATGACTATGGCTCTTTAATTGGGAAATGCACTATGACAAAAAGGAGAACACATAT
This sequence comes from Sextonia rubra, assembly GCA_037013555.1. Taxonomy (NCBI): domain Eukaryota; kingdom Viridiplantae; phylum Streptophyta; class Magnoliopsida; order Laurales; family Lauraceae; genus Sextonia; species Sextonia rubra. The sequence goes on from JASUAD010000011.1 coordinate 20,350,416, forward strand.
TCCTTTCTGTCTACATCTTCATCTACATCATCACCTTCAACTGAAAAACGGGAAGACCAAAAAGAAAATTAGAAGAAAAGGGACCTGAATTATTTGTATATAACTATGATCAAAAGATGCAAGCAGCAAGGAATTGAGAACAATATTCTAAATAATCCTTGTGGTACCACACATGGGCCCGGGCCTTCTTGCAATGATTTGTTGGTGTTGCTGCATTATCTTAGCAAAAGATGAGTGCTCACCATCAAGTTGGGTGCATATCTACGGAAGTTATTCTTTGTTATTCGACATAAGGCCAACAAAGACAATTAGGTTGCTCATGCTTTGATTCATTGTGCACACTTATTGTTAACCATGCCAATTAATATTCTAGGATTGGAAGAGATACGATCTGAATATTATCTTGACTCTACCCAAGTCATTATGATATTGTTTGCTTTGGCCTACGTGCATGTATGAGGACTTCCCCGGTGGTCACGCATCCCAGTACTGCTTTCGCCTGAACATGCTTAACTTTGGAGCTTTTGTAGGATCCGGGGCAGTAGAGTTTTAAAATGTATCATGTTGAGTTAACATGAGGTTTGACTTATAATCCTAGGGTCAAGACTAGGATATTTCTGATGTGGGACTTGGACAAAGCCTCACAGTGCTAACTCCACCTTTACCCCTTCGGATTTCCCTTTCTTGCCTCAAGGGATTACCCAGGCGGATTCTTGTCTCACACTCTCATACTGGAAATAGAGTTGTCCTCGATTCTAATACCAAATGTCACAACTTTGCGTAGCTCAGTGTAATATTGTTCATTTTGGCCCATGTGCATGTGCGAAGACTTTTCAGGTGGTCGCCCATTCCAATGCTACACCTGCCTGAGCACGCTTCTTTTGAATTCTAATGGGATCCAGAGCCGCGAGGCTTTAAAACGTGTCATGTTGAGTTAACACAGGATTTGACTTATAAGCACAAGGTCAGGATTTGGATATTTCTAATATGGGACTCGGACAAAGCCTCATGGTGCTAACCGATGTACTCCACCTTCAACCCTGCAAATTCCCCTTGCTTGGATCATAGGATCACTTTACCTGACCTTGCCTCAAGGGATTACTTAGGTGGATTGGGGTCTCACAAATATACCAAAGGCGAGAATTGTAAACATATTTATAAGGACGTTCTTAGTGTAGACCATGTGAGGCATCTACAATCCAATGTTCATGATGGGTATTTTTTCCAAGGGATGACATATTGTGACAGAATTTCTTGCTGGGGTATGTAGCGGTCACTTGGGTCATGATGAGACCCTAGCATGCATTGGAGATAGATGGTTTTTGGCCTTGTCTAAAATCAAATATTATAAAAATTTCGGAGTCATCTTGAGTTTGTCAACATGCCAAGGGTTAAAAGAAAAGCAATGGATTGTATCAGCCACTATCAATCTCGCATGCTTCAAGGGAAGATACTAGCTAAGATGCACAGATACGACAGGGATATGCCGTGGACATGACAGGGATAAGAATTTTACACATAAAAAGTGAAGTATTAAATACAATACAACACGAGACGTTCCTATTTTGAAGTAATCGTGCATCGTAATATCTCGGTATGGACCCATATGGGGTCTAGTGATGACTACTTGAAAATTTTTGTTAGTATTGGTGGCAATTGATTAGGGTGCATTTGGCATTCATCCCATTCGTATGATCCCACGGATAAGGTTGCAAAAAACATGTTTCGTACGTGCAAATCACGATTTTGAAATTTGATCTCATTGGAAGGAATGTCAAAATCTTAACCCATTACCATAAGAAATTCATAACTAAAAGACTTTTTTTTTTTTTTTTTTTGAAGAAACAATTTGCTGGCACAGTTGTTTCATATTTGTCTCTTACCTTATCTCAAAAGAAGTGACTCCACTATCTTATTCTTAAAGTGGGTCATGTGATAACAATCACAACAGGTGGGCCTATATTATAATTTCTAATTTCTTATAATAGTTGGACCACATTATAAATCCTTTGATGTAGTGCCACATTGTAATTTCTAAATGTGGGTTACATGGTCACAATCATAAAAGGTGGTGCCATATTATAATTCCTATGAGTGTAGGCCCACATTGTAAATCCTATAAATGTGGCTCTTGTTCTAATTTCTAAAGGTCGATACCATGAAATTTTTTAAGTGGATAATGTGTTCACAATCAACAAACAAGATGGCCTTACGTTATATTCTATTATAATTTCTAAAGGTGGGCACCACATTGTAATTTCTAAATGTGGTCCTATGTACAAAATCACAAAAATATCGTTCCAATTTGTAATTCCTAAATTTGGGTAACGTACTCACGATCACAAAAGGTGGGGCCACATTATAAATCCTATGAATGTGAGCCCATATTCTAATTTCTAAAAGTGAGTTCCATATCATGCTGTAATTTATAAAGATGGATTCCATATTTACATAAAAAAGGTAGGCCCACATTATAATTTCTATAAAAGTATGTGCACCTAATAAATACTATGAATATGGGCCCCATGTTCGAGTTTTTTAAGGTGGGTTCCACATTATAACTTTTACAGGTGGGTCCCATGTACAACAATAATAGAGTGTTGCAAACATTAAAATGTGTCCCACATTTTAGATCCTTTGATTTTCTTGCTTCTGTTCATTGGAGAAAACTTTTTATGCGGTTACCAAACAAGTTCCGTATGGCATGTTCTCAACAAAGTATTTTAATATAATATTACTAAACAAGTTCTATAGAGTCTAGTCTTTGTGCTATCTGATCTCTGTCCAACTTGATCTGAGCACAAAATTGGAAATAACACGAGAACAATGCCAAACAAGCTCTTAATTTTTAAAGATGGATCATTTTCATACCTTGTTCAACTACAACAATTGTGATGCAGATCAGAATCAGCCATCTGATTGCATGGGCCTAGGCCATTGTTGAGTCTTTATGTTCATCTTTATGGTTTATTTGTGGGGGGCATTTAAGACATTTCCTGTCTTTTGAGGGGTAGCGGTTTTTTTGGAACCTACATAATGAAGGAGAGGGGATAGAAGGGAGCGTTTGATTTTTGGAGGAGAAAATACACTCCATACCTTGAATTGGTTGGATTTTGTTGCCACAGATTGGCCTTTGGCAATCTGGAGTGCATCAAATTGCCTCCATGATTGTTCAATTATTTCATTAGAGGTTGCTTTCTTGGGTTGCAGAAGATGATTGTGTTAAACCATGATACTAATATTATGATCCATTTTTGGAAGACTCTATGGAAATTTTGACTAAGCTTTAGTTCTCTAGTGCCTACCACCCTTAGACCGATGGTTAGACGGAAGTGGCTGCAGCTTGGTGAGCTTTACGGTGCCTTGTTTGTGATCATATAACTACATGGGAACTCATGTTTCCCATTGCTGAGTTCGCTCATTATTACTTGGTCAACATGTCTAATTGGATGCCCCCTTTTGAAGTGGTGACTGGTATATGTTCATTCCTTCCCAATGGACTTGGTCCCTTCTACCCACAGAGTTAAGACCTAGTGCAAATGTTGATGATTTCATTTGCTTCATTTGCTATCTGCCAAAGGTACATGATAAAGTGCAACATAATATCCTTGCAAATAATGAGAGTTACAAGCAGTGTCTACGTGCGAGATACCGTTTTTTCAAATTTTCAGAAGGTGACATGGTTATGGTCTGAATTTTTCCTGAACAGCTACCCTTTGGATGCCTGAAGAATCTCCATTCATGTAGTATGAGTATTTTAAAATCATACAGAGGATCAGTGCTAATGCTTTTCCTTTAGATTTCCCACCAGATTTAACTCTCAATCCTACCTTTTTATATGTAAGATCTTACCATCAACTGCAAGCACCATACTGGTGATGGCAACTAGGAACAAGCTCACACTTGTGACCATTATGCCGGCTAGAGACATGATTGTTCTTGTCGACTACATCATCTCCACATGGAAAGTGCTTATTAGAAGTTTCACTTCGGTTGACAAGGACAACCTCTTTCTGATGCTATGTGGACTTGCAGCTACAGACTTCTAGCATCTAGATTTTGCCTTCTATGAGCAGTATCAGGCTTTAGCTCATTGGAGTCAAGTCCTTCTAAGTGCAAGAGAGATGATGGGGGCCGGACCTCATCAATCAGGCCCAAGACTCGTGGCTACCATAAATCCATTGGGCCTAAGCCCACACCTGGCCTCACAGACTCAGCCTATATGTGTGCAGCCGTCAACAGAACCCTATTAAGTAATAAATTATATATCCTTTTGTAGATCTATTAGGGATGCAGGCCTAAGGCTGCGTATGGGTATTGAAGCATGTGCCCTTTTCCTCGTATGTTTGCAGTCTTTTGACGATTCGAAGTGTTCTCAGACGCATGCTTTGACACCCCTACACAACCCTAACTCTAGGGCCTACATCAATTAGGATAACGATATACTTAAGTATCTCTCTTTAATTTAATTTTCCTTTCTTATTAGGGCCTGGAGTTAATGCATGTTTAAGAGTAAGGAAAGAAAATCCTACTGCAAGAAGGTAATTACTTTTTTTGGGTTCTCAAGAGGCCTATTTAAGGGCCTTTCATGTACAATAATCACCTTAATATTCAACTTCTCCTCTTTAGGTAGAAAACTAGGCGGATCCTTGATGCAGGACAGACCCATGGTCTCCCGTGGGTTGACCCGTCTTTGGGCCTAGCCCACCTATCCTAGTTTATTTAGGGTTTTATTTGCTTTAAGTTGTTTTAATAAGATGTTTTAATGACGTTTTAATCTCGGCCATCAATGTGATTGAATGGTCTAGATTAGTCTTAGGGTTAGGCTTTTATCTATTTAAGCATTGTAAAGTTTTTTGGCTTGGTAGTTATGAATGATTACTGAAAAAGTTTTGGGTTTCTTCGAGTTCTCGAAATCTCTAACGCCTCCTACAATTGGAGTTTGGTGAGAGCCCAATTTCTAACGCCTCCTGCGACTGGAGTTTGGTGAGAGCTCAATTTTTGCCTCTATTTCCATCTTCCACCTTACCCGCCCGGCGTCTCCATCCCGTTCCGCATTATTTGGTATCAGAGCCAAAGAGTGATCCATACTAGATTCCGTTCTCTGCATTTGATTATTGCTACAAAACCATCTTCTTCACCAATCTGCAATCCCCCTTCCCTCCGACACCCAGAGCAACAGAAACCCTTTCTGAAATTTTCCCTAGATCCAAACATTGGCGCCAAAACCCCTATCCCCACTGCCTCTTGAAAACCCCCATCCATGGAAAAACCCCATAACAGCCCCAATGCCTAGATCTGTCAGATCTAAAAAGCCCCAAAGACCCACCGATCGCCAAAACCCCACCACCTTTATCACAAAAAAAAAGAAAAAAAAAAAACCCAAATCTTACCAAATTGTTAGCCTCTCTAAACCCCAACCCCATCATCATGTTCCCCAAATCACCCAATCCTTAACAGTTGTGGCTGATCAGCACCAATATCCCCACCATTGTCAGCCGACATCATCCCCACAAATCCACTGACATCCAGCCCTCTTCGCCGCTTACCAACGCCACTACCGACAGCAACCTTCTGTACTTCTCCGTCGCCCCATTATCAAGTATTGTAGTCGCCTATGTGCTTGCCATCGCCGGAGGAAGAGGATTCCCTGCCGATCACAGTCGAAGGGAGCCCAGAAAATCCAAATTCTCAGATCTAAACCTCATTGCAGACGGTGTCTCTGCTTTTTGTTTTTCTCTTTTCAGTTTGCAGAACTAAAACGAAACATTAGAAAGAAAGTTCTGTGGAGTATATGGTGTTCTTAAGTACCACAGAAATTTGTGGTCCCTAGTCCACTTCAGGTAACATTCAGCAGTATACAATTTGGGTCTGGTGTAACCTGGCCTGGTTTGCAGGAAGCTCATTCCAGCAGCAACAAGTGGCGCAGGCGCTGATGTCAGCAGCAGTCAACAGAGAGGTTTGACTAAAATCAATGGTAGATCTTATTTTTACGATATCGAGACCATCCGGACACCGATTTCAAATCCGTTTGATCCTGTGTGATCGTGGTGACAAGATCTACATAGTAGTGAAGGTATTGCGGCAAATCTCATCGGTCAAGGGCCCGTCATAAATTCAATCTCAACCATCCATCTTCAAATCACAAGATCTCCTCCATTCGGACTCCGATTTCAGATTTGTTTGATCCCATGCGCTTGTTTTAAAGAGATCTACACAACAGGTGAGGTTGATTTATTTTTTAAAAGAAAAAATGTGCATTATTTTAGAAAGTCTTCCATATGGAATCAGAAGAAGAGCTAATGTTAATAATCTAAGAAGCACGGACACTTTTAAGAAAGTGACGTGTCTGTGTCGGACACGTGTCGGACACCGACACTCCTCGGACACTCTCGGACACGTGTCCGATACTATTTAGCCGTATCTATAATTAAGAACTAAAAATCTTAATTTCGGACACTTATTCGACACTCTTTTTGCAACGTATCCCACAATTCTTAGCCCGTGTCTATGACTAAAAAATAAACATGTGGCTGATATCTCTTGAACAATGGACACTTTGTTAACATGTGGTTATTAAAACTTGTAAACTTTATATATGACAATTTTTTATCATAGAAAAATGTATGATTGTAAGTATTAATCATATCACAAGCTAAAGACAAATAAATATTTCACTAAAGAATAGGCCTCAAGATAGGCTTCTTTTTGCTCTTTTTTTTTTTAGAGAGGGGAAAGAGCTAATCCGCCCTTTTCTTTATATGGATTTTATGGAACTGTGGATATTTCATGTTTAATGATTATGAATTATGTTTTAGTATTGTATTGATATTTAATTATTTGATATATTTGTTAGTTGGTACTTGAATTTTTATTTTTTAATTGCTAAATTGATCAAAAAAGTTAAAATGATATTTTTTTTAGCAGATGATTATATAAATTAATATATATTATTAACGTGTCCCCTGACGTGTTCGTGTCCTACTTTTTTGAGAAATGCCGTGTCGGCATATCCGTATCGTGTCATATCTGTGTCCCGTGTCCGTGTCCGTGCTTCTTAGTTAATAATTCACCGTGCTGTGTTTGGAGTGACATATTCACTTACGTATGGACAATGGTATGCTGATAATCAAGCCTACTTAGATCAATTTCTAAATTTGAGACAAGGTAAGAAGCTATCGGTTCTTGAATACGGTGATGAATTTTCAAGACTACAAGCATTATGTGGACTACATGAGAGTGATGAACATTATGTTACAATCTTTGTTGAAGGTTTGAGACCAAGCATATGGAAAAATATGCAAAAGGAGTGTAAAAATATGTATGAAGCATTTTGGGAAGCGATTTGTGTTGAACGTTTGATAAAACGCTATTGCCTCCGGAAAGTTAAGTTACAAGAGGAAAAATCCAATGTTGTGGAACCACCTGTGGAGAATATTCGGGCTGATATTGAGAAACAAAACCAGGAAAGAAATGCTTCCATGATCAATTCAGGCAGTGTTGATCAAGCAGTGCAGGAGGAACAAGAAGAAATGCACAGTGAAGAAATCTACAAGAAGTCTCCTCATCTCATGGATCTGATCATAAGTCCACTTCCTAAAGAGAAAAACGCATCATCACTCGAACAGGTTGTTGTTTTGAAGGTTGAAAATGATGATCAACAGATGCCAGCAATAAGTACATTTGAAGATTTGAATATGGTTAGCAATCAACTTGAAGATCCAATGGATATGAATGTAAAATCACATTTCAGAAAAGCATGTCTCCACCGAAGAGAAGGCCAGTGTTGAAAAAGTTGTGCAACTCATTGATAGCCCTCACATTGATTTTATTTTTGGGGATAAACTGTTGACAATAGAAGACTATGATCTACTGCTTCCATACCAACAATTGCTACATCTAATGGTCAAGTCACACATCAATGTTGAATTCAAACATCAGTAGAAACCATACCTCCAGTTCTTTTCTATCTGGATGAAAAGATTGATTACAGCTTCCAAAGCATGCCAAGAGGTTGAAGATCAAAAAGTACATCGAAGATTTGTACACTTGATATTTGACCCTGGAGGACTTCTACCAAAACTCGAGGTCGAGTTTTCTCCAAGCAGAGGAGAATTGATGCAGGACAAACCCATGGTCTCCCGTGGGTCGACCCGTCTTTGGGCCTAGCCCACCTATTCTAGTTTATTTAGGGTTTTTTTTGCTTTAAGTTGTTTTAATAAGATGTTTTAATGACGTTTTGATCTCAGCCATCAATGTGATTGGATGGTCTAGATTAGTCTTAGGGTTAATCTTTTATCTATTTAAGCATTGTAAAGTTTTTTGGCTTGGTAGTTATGAATGATTACTGAAAAAGTTTTGGGTTTCTTCGAGTTCTCCTCGAAATCTCTAACGCCTCCTGCAATTGGAGTTTGGTGAGAGCCCAATTTCTAACGCCTCCTGCGACTAGAGTTTGGTAAGAGTCCAATTTTCCCCTCTATTTCCATCTCCACCTTACCCGCCCGGCGTCTCCATCCCGTTCTGCATTAATCCTTCACCAAATCAGCTCTTTTGCTCGCTTGCTTGGATTTTGTGTATTGTGTCTCTCCATCTTTACACCCCTATGTGGTATTACAATTTTACCGAGACCCATTCTTAATCTCAATTTGGGTTTCTCATATCACTATTGGGTTTTGATTCTACTTTTGGGTATCTTCTTTCTTCTTCTCCTATTTCCTCTTTTTTTTTTTTTTTCCTTTTGGCTCGGGCTCTCTTGTATTTATTTATTTATTATAAAATCAGTAGTCATTGGAGTTTTGACCATCGTTGTCAAGTTCAGTTCACTTCGGATGAAATGTCCAATCTATCTCATTGCAAAGCAAAAACCAAACCGAACATTTCGCCTGAAGATGTTCGGTTTAGATTTTGTTTGATTTCACCTGAATTATAAGGTTTCAGTCCAAAACCCCTAATATTAGGTGAAAGTCTCCGAACTAACAGATTCGGATGAATCCAATAATCAATCTTGAGAAAAAGAAAAATCGAAGAAATGTATTTGGATTCTTATGAAACTGAAGAGAAATAAATGAAATTATTCTACATACCTTTCTCATCAAGGGGAGCCTTGACAGAGCCAACGCCTGCTTGGTTCATCTTCTTCTACAACATGCAGCCACCAAAGTTCCTATCCATCTTTAAAATGGGCTCCAAAATGCAAACATCAACCACAAGATCTTCTCTTGCACTTAACCCTTCCATTATTTTGCAATTGTTCCTCTGCTGAAAAGAAATGGGTGCATTTTCTCCCTTGCGGTGATTGTTGGGAGCATTTACTTCCTTGCCAAAATTCTAGCAGCTGCTGCCAACCTTGCAAAACTTCTCGCCAGAGCAGCAGATTTGCCTGATCCCTCCAGCCCCTTCCAATTCTTCTTCGTTTTGAGAAAAGGGTTTGAGGAAAGGGTGCTGGAAAGAGTCTTCTTCATTTTTTTATGACGATATGACGACGAGTCCTTTTTATAAAAGTTCTGGATAACTTTATAAAAGGGTCATGAATCGTGATAAGTAATTGACAGTGTGGGCCACCAATTTCTAATTGCTGAAGTTAATCGGCTGCTTAGTTGTAATCATTGTTGAAGGTGAATATTAAATTGAATGTTACACCGATACCCATCACGAGTTGCGTACATACAGTCGTACTGCATATAGTATTATTTGAACTTATTAAATATCTTATGAAACCATTTGAAAAAAATATATATAAACCTAAAGTGGGCCCTTAAATTTGAGTTGGGTAATAGTTTGATTGGTACAGTTTACCTAAAATTTAATGGTTTTATTTTTTTTTAAGTGCCCCATTGGAAAATTTGATTAGCAAATTGACCATTGCTAATTAAAAAGTAGCAATTAAACTTTTAGTGGCCCCCATAAACAGCGCTAAACAGTATTAATTAAACTTCCAATGGCTCCAGTGCGAATTGCATTTGTGATGCTTAGTAGAAAAATGAGCTTTTCTATATTTTTTAATACATATATATTTTATATATTTTCCCAAATGCATTTCCGAACTGAAAAGCCCGAAACAGCTGAGATGTTTCACTTTAGAGCCAAACTGAAATGGGGTCCGAAACGAATTTGTCGACTATGGTTTTGATGGGTTTTTTTTATTTTTTATTTTTAATTTTTCTGCTAACTTCGATTCTTGGAGCAAAGCGTGGAAGTTGACGAGAAGCTGATTATCATGCAAAAAGTGTTTGGTATCTTGTAAGATACTGATTCTTCTTCCTATTATTGTTCTTTTTTCTCTTTTTATTGGTAAGATGACTCAAATAATTGCAAAACAATGCCAAACAAGTTCAGCGCAGCCCAGTCTCTGAATAGAAACATTTTCAAAAATAGAAATATTCTTTACATAAGAAGGATACCGTTGAAATGGTTTATACCAGTTAGAACATTTAAAGTGGATTATATTTTGACTCTCTGCACATGAAGGATGCCCCTTGAAATGGTTTATACAGGATAGAACATTTTAACTGGATTATATTTTGACTTTAATGTGAACTTTGTCATTCACGATTATGGTAGTTTTACTAGGTCAGTGCACTTGCTTTGGAGGTTTTCACATTACCCATTTGATGTCAAAATCACATTTGTGGATGTTTTTCTACATAATTTGAGTGGATAGTGAAGTGTAATTCAACTACCGCTCTCTAATGCGCAAATGAATTTACAGCTGGGATATATATTTTCTTAGGATGTAATGGAACTTTTCATCAGTACATGGATATGAATGTTTGCATGATGGCTGAAAAGAAATTCAAGTTGTCATTTCATTCTGCTTTTATTGATTGTAGCAATTTAATTGGATTGTTGTTGTTGCTGTTTTGGTTTGTAACTGAAGTGTCTTGTTTTATATCAGGAATTTTTTCTGTGGCAAGTTGCCTCAGTGGTGTAGTATTGTCTAGAATTTCTTGATAATAGATCAGTGTGCGTGTACCACACTGATGCCAACACTTGTTCCGAGGGACTGATTTTTGTGAGTTCGAGATGCAGTTCATCTTGGGTTTCATAATTTGTTCTTAGTCTGCATTTCATCTCCCTATCTCGTTGCCTTAGTGGGTGCAACTGTACAGGCCAAGATGTCTAACATATTCCCTGCCTCCCAAGATCGTGGTAAGGCTGATTGGACACCATCACGGGATGCATTCTTGGTTGATCTGTTATTGGAACAGCAAAATATGGGCAAACAGTCTGAGACAGGATGGACAAAGGAGGCATGGAAGTTTGTGGTACATGCTTTCAATCTGAAATTTGACGTACAGTTTAACAAGCAACAATTAAAAAGTCGCCTTTTTCTCTTGAAAAAGCAATACCGTATCATGAAGGCACTTCGTGAACAGAATGGGTTTAGGTGGGATGACATTTTGCACACAGTAACTGCTGCAGACGATGTCTGGGATAGGTATCTGTTGGTAAGTTCACTTTTGCGAACTTATTTCTATTAGCATCATGAGAAGCTCACAATTGCTTGACACACAGACACACCCTGAAGCAAAGCCGTTTAGGCGGGTAGCCTTGCCGCTTTATGACAAGTTGGACATATTATTTGAACTTGACGGTACTTCTATTTATTTATTTGTTTTCTTCTTCCACTTTTCATATGCCAGTATGCCTTTATTTGTTATGGATGGAAAATCAGGCTTAATCTTTTGCAGGTAGCAATGGAAAAGGTAAAAGTAAATTTTCAATAGTTTTTCGAATGCCACGGGAAGGTGCCAACCCTGTGGAGACATTACGATCTCCTGCATTCTCAACCACAAATACTCCAACACTTGAAGAAGACGTAGAGGACTCTGAGTCGACCTCCACCGAAAAGGAGATTCAGGTAGAGGATTGCCGACGGAAAAGGCGTGGGGCTCCTAGTGCATCCACAACATCACGTCGTGAGAGGAGGATGCGGACAGGGGCAGGGTATAGAATTGCTGAGGCTTTGCAGAACCTGGTGTCTACCTCTGAGCTACTAGCCAAACCAATACAAGCATCAATTAGTGAGAAGTTTTCATATGAGACATGCCTTAGGGAACTGCAGGAGATTGAGGGGTTGGATGATTTTGAGTTTGTTAAAGCAGTGGAAATTCTTAAGGACGATAAGAATGCCATTGCCTTCATGTCACTTAAAGGACCCCGCCGTTTGATTTGGCTGAAATCTGTATGTAGAGCAGAATAGTTGCCAGGGGGTGTGGAGATAGCAGATGAGCTTGTTTTATGTCATTGGAATTCATATGAAAACCTTAATGGCTAATTTGTTTCTTTGTTTTATTAAGAGTTGGTTATGAAACCTGCAAAGTTTTGTGACTTCTTTTTTTGGAACTTCGAAGTAATTGTAGAACCTCCTAAAATAGAGGCTTTTTGTTGGTTTGGAACTATCAATTTTCTTTAGATCACCTAAAGAAAGGAAATTTTGCATTCCCTAATGTATTATTTTGTGTTAGTTGAAGCGGTAAGCAAATCACCTGTTTGTCATTCCTTTCCCCATGGAACAATTTGGTAGCTGTTTTGTTGCTCATTTCAATTGATGGTGAAATTGCTCTCTCCATGTTCTCTCCTTGTTGCAACTTATTTTATAGGTTTTTTTCCTCTCCGGAGTAAGGAGGGGAATTATGCAGTGGAAATACACTTATTCTCATGTACATTTTTGTATGAAAATGTACTTTATTTTCAGATAACAAAAATGTACAATTTGACGGAAATGCAAGCATCTAAATGGGTCTTTTTATGTTGCTCTCTCCCATTTTCCCTTGATAAAGTATGGGAATTTGGAAGGAGAGTAACTGGATGAACTTTTGAAGCCAAATGCAACCCTCTGGTTAGCCTAATGGGGGGAATAAAATCTTGCTTAATTTGTTGGGTGACCCAAAAGCAACTGAGAAATAAGGATGACAATGCAAGGTGGTGGTGCTGTGCTTACTCAAACCACGCAGAAATGGAGGTTAAAGTCACTGATGGGAGTTCTAGCAATCCGTGACATCTGGATTTGAGTGCTGCCATGAGGGGTGGCAAAATCTGGCCAAACCTACATAACCCAAACTGCAGTAATATGGGTCGGCCAGGGGTTGACAAAATTTGACCCATAGTTAAATTGGTTGGGTTAGGTTGGCTGCACCAACATTCCCTTTAAGCTACAAGGGTTTCAATGTGAGATATATTCTTTAAAACTTAGCCCTTGGGGATGTGATGTTCTTGAGATTGATAGTTGACTGTCCAAGATGAAGTATGAGTTGGAATTGGGCTTTAGTTAAATTGGTTGGGTTAGGTTGTCTGCACCAACAGTCCCTTTAAGCTACAAGGGTTTCAATGTGAATTATATTCTTTAAAACTTACCCCTTGGGGATGTGCTGTTCTTGAGATTGATAGTTGACTGTCTACGATGAAGTATGAGATAGAATTGGGCTTGTTCGCCTGTTGGAATTATAACAGAACTCATGCGAGGAGAATTACAAAATTTCCAAATGCACAAGCACGAGTACAACCCAACATTTAGGGCATGCTTGTGAACCACAAGTAAGAGAAGAATTTTAGGACAAGTTTGCTACGTTTCCATAGGGGAAGATTCTCACCTTTTTGCTAGGAAAGACAAAAGATGAGCTAAAATTTTCATGATTCCATGTAAAAGCAATTCCAACCTCTTTTTTGTTGGCTTTGTTGTGTTTGGGTGGGGGGTTGGGGTGTGGGCTACGGGGCACATGATCTAATGACACTTTGAAGTTTGAAGAACAACTCTAATACCGTTGGCATGATGTAATGACACTTTGGAGAAAAACTATAATACCATTTTGTAAAAGTGGGAGACATGATCTAATGACACTTTGAAGAAAAACTCTCATACCATTTTGTAGAACTATGAGGTGTGGAGTGTATGCTTGTGTATGGTGTAGGATTGTAGAGCCAAAGGGCCATGTAGAGCCCTACCCAAATCAAATAAGCAAAACACTTATATATATATATATATATATATTCAAACCTTAAGACAACAAGCCCTACTCAAATCAAATAAGCAAAACACGTATATGTATTCAAACCTTAAGACAACAAGAGATTTCTCCACACCAAACATTTGGTCTCTTTCTTCACACACTACAAAAACAACAATATACTGCAACCTCATATAGGTGCCAAAGGACATTCGCAAAAGATATGAGTTTACATATAGCAAGGCAACAAGAAAGTCCCATTATATTTAAGTTTTCTAGATGACCTTTAGACTTTCCAAAGTGATTTTTGAGATTTTCTTGATTTTCTTACCAGTATATTAAAAATAATGATTCCAACATTATTCCCCCTTACTTTTAATATTCAATTCAAATTGGAGATGATGATCCTTCTCCAGATTTAAATTCTTCAATGTTTTTATCACAACCCTTAATGCGAGCTTCATACAAATTCTTTATGGCTTGTGTTGAGGCTTTTAACTTCTTTATCTCTTCTTATAAAAACACTAAATGTTTTGTTTTTTCAAATTCTCTACTTGATCATGATCATCACACTTGTTAACATTAATCACTTTGATTAACCTGAATTTTGTAGAACTTTCAAAGTATGTGATGTTGTACTTTCTTTGGCCTTTTTTGATAATCCTTGACGCCCAATAATGGAGTAGGAATATTCATGGAGAATGAAATGAATTGTTGCAATAAACTGTGTGTTGGGCTTATGTCCAGAATTCCAATTTAGTAGAATTGATTCATTGCTCTAGCAAATAAACAGGTTTAGGGTCATGGGTATTTGGTCATTATACAGGGGCTTTTTTGGGGACCAAGAAAGCAGAGATTATATATATGTAATTTAGCCCTACACTCTGTGTAGGAGAGGTGAAAGTACTCTTTCCCATGGTGCCAATCACGAAAGGCCATGTAGGTGTGAGAGAGGTGACTCTTCCCCCGTGGTGTTTAAAGTAAATTGTTAGGTTTATGTGTTGTATTTGGGTTTAGCCAGATTGGTTCATTGGTTTAACCAATAAGTAGGTTTAGGGTCATGGGTAATTTGGTCATTGTACTAGGATTTTCTTAGGGGCCAAGAAAGCAGATATTATATATACATATAATCTTTGTGGTGCCTATTAAAATTGTAATAGGATTTTGAGTTGTTATGTCTTGTATTACAATTAAAAGTGTTGGCTAATTCATGGATTAGATAAAACTCTTGTTCTAGTCAAAGTTACATTCCTATTTATTTTAGATTAGGAGTTTTGAAGAGGTTAAAGAGTTCCAGAAGAGCCAAATTAAAGCATTTTTCTAAGGATAACATAGATTAGAAATATCATATTTCACAAATCGAGCATTGGATATGGCCAATCAACTTACCATTGGAAAGATTATTTCAAGTAGATTTTCGTACATTCTAAGATTGTGTTAGTCGGAGCCAAAATAATAAAGTTATAACCTCAGGAAGTTTCTAGAAGTTGTGCTGTCTGAAATTATGAAACTGTCATTGTGCAAATTTTTATTTCTATTTTAAGTGGCACTTTCCTATTTCGTGCTAATTCCAATTTTTGTTGAATTACTATTATGAGGTATGAAAGTAGGGCTATAAAAAGGGATTCTCTCTCTCTCTCAACCGTAAGATAGAGATCATAATGTTTTAAATGCAAAATATATTTTGAAGGGCATCTCCTCTAGAGCTTTCATTGGAGAGTGGAATGACTGAAGTTTTGCTTTAGAGATCTTTATCTTCTACATCTCTTTGTGAAAAATCATCTTCTAAGTCTTGAAGATCTAATGAATCAAGTTAACAACTAGCAGCCATCTAGTTGATTGGATTTATAGTAAGCAGCGACAGGTAGTTGTTATAAAGTGATTCTTTATAAAAGGTTGACGTTATAGAGTTATACAGATTTGTAAGTGGCTTGTAATCGCATAATAATTTATAGTGCTTGATTATTGGTCTAGTACAGACTCATGGTTTTTTCTTTGGTTGGGTTTACATGTAAAAAAATCATGTCTTCTTATGGTGTGTGCTTTTGTATTAATTTATTTATTTTATTCTGTTGTGTAGTTAGTTAATTGCACACATATTGTTGAGCTTGATTGTATTGATCCATTCTAGTGGCTCTCCCAAAACTTTCAGTGCCAACCAAGTATATAGGGCTGTCAATCCAGCCCTTTTGCAAGGGGGCCTGCCGGGCTGGGCCCGCAAGAGCCCTCAAAGCAAGGGCTTTTGTTTTTAAAGCCCGAGGGTAAGATAGAGCTCAATTTTTAAAAGCCCACAATCTTGAAGGCCAAGCTAAGACTTGACTTAGCTGGCTCGAAGGAGCCTGGCCCAGCCCTTTGTCTATTAATATGTAAAACAAATAATATGTATAATATATATAGAGAGTTTTACAAACAAGATTATAAAAAACTCTTCTAATTGACATTTAATAATAGAGACTTAATATTTTTTCAAACAATAATAACCAAATCTTAAGTGATTTTTTTACTAATATCCCCATAAATCACAATATTATACATATATTTAATTCTATGTTTTCTTTTGAATAGTACATGCTTGATTTTTTTATTGAAGTTTGATAGTTTAGATGAATAGCCATCAACATCATCATTGAATGAGTTGAATTTTATCTACTAGCCATTAATTGACAATAGTTTCTTTCTACCTCCTTACTTTCATGATTATTGTTTCATACAAATGGACCCCA
Source organism: Sextonia rubra (assembly GCA_037013555.1). Taxonomy (NCBI): domain Eukaryota; kingdom Viridiplantae; phylum Streptophyta; class Magnoliopsida; order Laurales; family Lauraceae; genus Sextonia; species Sextonia rubra. The sequence continues at coordinate 20,367,085 of JASUAD010000011.1, forward strand.
CATCTAGGCCCCACATTTGGAATTAAAATTTCTGACTCATGCATCAAATCATCTTAGTCATTCATTTTCAATAGTCTATGTTTAGTTCCTCTGTTTTAAAATCCAATGGTGATATTTTAAAGAATTACAAGTTAGGGTCAATGCTAATTCGAGAGTAGTCTAATATTTATTTGAACCATACATACTAAAGAATTTATTTGAACAAAGTTTAATGCCTATTTAAAATAAATCTAATTGACTCATATGAGTATTGTCAAATATGATGAAATGGTTTGTATTATTACTATATAAAAAAATGCAGTACATGAACTAGTAAAAAAGGGTACAACCAACAAAACTTTAATTGCAATAATCTTATTAATAGCCTAATGACAAATAAAACTAGATACATTACTTAGAGTATGTAACTATTGCTAGTGTGCTAAGGTATTTAACAATATCTTCAATGTCCCAATCTCATGTCACAATACTATCAAATTAGTTTATTTTATTTATCCTAAAGAATATTTTTTTATAGGAAATGCTAAATTATAATTTATATGATGACAACATAACTTATTTCATGTATTCTTTTGGAAGTTGCGAAAAAAATATTGACTTTTGCATTGCACGAGCCCATAACTCGAATAAAGGAGAGTCATCATGGTATAAAAAATTATTATTATATAATAATATTAAAAAAAATTATTTCATTCAACCATGGCCCTTGACGGTAGGGTAAGGGCTTTGGTATTGTAGGCCCACCAATGAATTCAAGGGCTTTGGCTTGACCAAAGCTCGGTCCACATATATGAGGGTAGGGTAAAGGCATACCCCGGCCCTTTGACAGCCCTACAAGTATGGCCATGTAGGTGTGAGAGATGTGAGAGCTCTGTTCGCCATGGTGATCAGCCACGTATGGCTATATAGGTGTGAGAAAGGTGAGAACTCTCTTCTCCATGGTGCTCAGAGTATGACCCACCATGTATGACAAGGTGCTATTAGAGCAAGATTAAAACCTATGAAGATCAAGTAGGCTAGGTATTAGAAGACTAGGAGTCCTTGTAACGAATTGCCTAGTTTCTTCATAGTAAAAATAAGCAGATGCTAATAGCTCGTGCATATAAGCAATCTTACCGAACCACATAAAAATCTGTGTCATGATTGCATGTTTATCTTCTTTCTCTATGTTAATGGTGGATCTTGATTACTTGCCCTAACCTAGTCTAACAGGTGGCATCAGATAACCACAACACTGTGGCTCATGGTCAGGTCCAATCTCAGAGAAACATACTTAGGAGGGACACATCCAAGCTTTGTTGTAGCTTCTTGTAATATGGTTTTGAAAGGAACTTCAACGATCACCATTCTCTAAAAATTTTTTTTAAACAAAGAAATTCAATTAAGAGAAGAAACTTATTCTTTTAATCATAAACGATGTTGGTGCCTATTTCAATCAAGAGAAAAACTTGTTCTCTTAAACAATCAAGAGAAGAGACCTAAAACAATCAAGAGAAGAAGATTGTTCTTTTGAAATATCTAAATCATTCAAAGAGAAGAAGCTTGTTTTCTCGATAACAAATTAAGATTTTTTCTACCTTCTTTCTCATCCCTTTTCTCATTTCCTTTGTTTTGTTAAAAAATAAACCATCTCACCTTCATGTTTTCAATTATTAGATTCTCTCTTTTCATTGAAACATAAAGCCAGAACTACTTAAAAGAACTTTTTAAAAAAATATATGCAGCTTTCAAAAAAATATTTTTCAACAACAAAAAAATAATGCAGGATCTATGCTGTTGAATTTGTCAACCTAACTCTGATATCGATTTGTAGAAAACATGATCTAATGACACTTTGAAGAAAAACTCTGATACCAAATTGTAGAAATATGATGTGTGTAGTATGCTTGTGTAGGATGTGGGGTTGTTCAACCAAAGGGTTGTGCTGAGCCCCCACTCAAAGCAATTGAGCAAAACATTTATATATATTCATTTAAATCTTAAGACAACAAGAGATTTCTCCACACCAAACACTTAGACTCTTTATTCACACACTTCACACACTACAAAAACAACTATACAACACAACCTTATATAGGCCTCCAAAGGACACTTCCAAAAGTCATGACTTTACATAAAACAAGACAACAACGAAGTCCCATAATGTTTAACTTTCCTAGATGATCTATTTGATTAGAGTAATTTTTTACAAGAATTGAGCTTGTTGGGAATTTGACATGCTTTTAGCTTTTGTCTTTTCAGCATGCCCTATTGGATACAAGAATTCAGAATTCTAGCTCACATGAAAAGCCATTTTTTTTTATGACCTAGGGCATCCCTCGCCAAGCTAACCTTCGGGCCTTTGGCCTCCAACCCGGGAGTTGTCTGATTCTAACGAGCAAAGACTATTTCTTATTATGTACATGCATGGCCATACACATAGTACCTGGATTATGCAAGGGGTGGGAGTTGAACTTAAAACCTTAGACGGCAAACCTAAGGCTTAAACCAACTGAGCTACTACCACTTTTAGCCTTATGAATATCCGAAATTCGAATGCTTGGAGTGTGGGGGGGGGGGGGGCATTTGGAAATTTTAGAATCTCCCAGACAAGAATTCCATAATTCTTGTAACCAAATATGTTTAAGACTTTTGAATTTCCTAGGAGATTTTTTTACGAGAAAATTAAAAGTAAAAGTTCTGGGAGTGGAAATGTGCCTTTAAGAGTAGGAATTTGGAGATTTCCAAATGGCCAAAGTACAATACTTCAAAAGCTGACTTTATTGAATTCCACCAACCAAACAGGGACTTTTAAATGGTCTATGGACGGCACCTGACACTATTTTCAAATATTTCCAACACATGAAATTCCGTTAAAAATCCCTCGAAACAAAGGTCTCCTAACTCTTAGAACATGCAGTTTTTTACAAGGGTGAGGGCTACATTGTACCTGGCGCAAATGGATCTATAGCACGACTAATATGCACAAAATTTTTTTTCAAAGAAAACATTATGCTACCCAAAGTCCCAAACATACATGCACTCTACTTTTTAATATTCTTTGCTTTTTCATGGCTGAAATTTTAATGAATCCTTAACAACTATAGTCAAATGTATCCTACGCCACATTTTTTCTATATACCTCATGATTAAAATATACTCATCACTTAAGTCTAGTAATGTATCATGTCATGTGGCCGGGCGCACCAACAACCTTGATTACAACTGTCCTACAATCTTTGTCAAATGCCAATACAACCTTGATTAGAGCTGTCTTATAATGTTTGTTAAATGTCAATACGACTTGGTGAGAGTTCAGAAAGATCTTTTTTTGTTATAGGTTTGTCAAATGTCAATACAAAAAACTTCTCTCTTCTCTTGCGAAGGAAGTACTAGCATGCATAAGTCAAAAACATCAGACAAAGACGTTGAGTACAAACTAGGGAAAATGGTCATGTACTCGAATGTAAGACTATCGTTATTGCAGATACCCAACAAGGGTTCTCTTTAACTTAACTGTCGTGGAAAGGATGTCAAAAGCTTTATTATTCAACAACACCCCAATCGTCTTTTATGAGCTCTTAGTTTGGTACGACTTCCATGGCTTTTTGTGCTTTGACTCTCTTGTAGCCCAGGTTCGGAGCGTAGCCATTTGGTATGTGGCTAAAAGACGGTAGGAATGATGAAATATGGTTGGCTATAAGTGGATTTGAGAATTTAAAAATATGAGAAAACTTACAGCCATTTAAAAAAAAAGGAAATCCCTAAATTTAACTTTTTTTTATTAATTCAAGGTTGGAAACTTCAGCGAGTTGATTCTTTGCTTTACCGAGTCACGACATTTTGATGAAAGACTGAGTAAAATATAGTGTGAACTTGGCCTAGTTAAATATAAGTAATTATTGATTAAAGTTTGAAGTTAGTATTTTAAAAATGATGATTGATTGAAATGTAATAAATTTATTAATTTGTTGATTGAAATAATAAATTTATTAATTTGAATTATTATTAATAACACATGTAAATCTAAGTTTTATAATTATTTATTCTATTTTTAAATATTATTATTAAACTATCTGTTGAAATATATGACTTCCGAGTCAATATTCTAGAGTTGGACGAGACGAGGCCAGCTCATGAGGATCTCCAGCTGAATTCCAATCCCATAATTTGAAGCTAGGAACACCTTTAATTATCATAGGCTCAACAATGAATGGCTTAGATCTCCTTAAGCACTCTCTTTCTTGGGCTTTTCTAGAATAACATGGATAAGTTTCTGTCTCCACTCTCACTTGGCGTGTGATGCAATGGGAGAGGGCTGAATGTGTGAAAAGCGGATAAACTTCATCCTTGCATTCTCTTTATCTATCTCTCTCTCTCTCTCTATATATATATATATATATGAGAAGCACTAGATAGCGCCCGAGCATTTTTAAAAGTGAAAACGCCCTTTTTTACAATAAAAAGAAGATTAGAAATGTGAAGAGGCAACTAATACTACTTTAAAAAAAAAAATCACTACATGACTTGTCCTTCATAGAATGACAGAAAGAGAGCAAAAACGCCTCCTTTTCAATAGGGCATCTCTGAGAATTTTTCTATTTAATATATATGAGAAATGGTCCTGTAAGGATGATCCTTATTGACCATTTCTCATCATTTTAGATAGTGTGGCCCACGTTGTGAGTCATTTACATGGATTACACACATTACCCCCGTGAATTGCACACATCCACTAATTTTGAGTCCCGTCCGAATAGATTGAATTGTTGGATTGATTGCACACTCATGTATATATAGATATATATATATAATGTCTATTCGGCTGGATGTGCAGTCGATCCAACGGTCTAATCTATTCGGATGGGACCCAAAATTGGTGGATGTGTGCAATTTAGGATGTTCATATATGTGATCCATTTGAATAGCTCACAATGTAGGCTAAACTATCTAAAACGGTGAGAAATAGTCTATAAGAATTGTCTTTACAGGACCGTTTCCCTATATATATATTTAAATTAAGTTAATTATCTCAAAGAGGGATAATTTCAATAGAATACTTGTTTTATATATAGTAAGAGAAATCAGGATATTTCCCTTTTGACAATGCTAGTACTAGTAAAGGGCTTCATCTTTTGAGGATGGAAATAAATTGAGGCCTACCCACATGATATGACATGTGATCCGCAATCTAGACCATAACCAGAGATTGGGTTGGTTATGAGGTGATTTATGAAATTGCTCTCCAATAAGTGGATAGCACGTGCAGTCGAGCTCTATGGGGCCGATGTAGGGTGCACCTTTGATTAGCACATAACCTTTGATAATCTTGTCACCCATTTGCCTAGCACCCGAACTAATGTTATAGTCATTGAATCTTCACCCACCACTAAATTGAATCTAAAACAACAAATGGTTAAGATGTCTCTAAACTTTAAAGCTAGTAATTAAATCAAGAGCTAGGACAATCTTATGAGGTTGATTTCATTATTATTAATATTATTTGGCTCTCCCTTGTCTTAAGGTTTTAAATTCTCCATGGCTTATTGTATGAACAATCTTCATTGTTTAGCTGTCTTCAAATCTTTCTTTTTTAAAGCCCTAGCTAAGGGGTGCTAGACCCCATTGAGCTCTCGGGTAAGGGAAGGAGACCGTATATAAGGTAAGGGAGCGCCTGGGTGAGAAAAGGTGGCTTATCGAGGATCATTACTTGGGAAGCCTAATTAAAACTACCGCTACTCACCACTAGTGTACGGAGCCATTTTTACCCTAGTATTCAAAACTCAACGTTATCTGATTTCCATTGGGATTAAATCCTAATCCATTTTTAGCCATTTTTAGATTGTGACCAAATTTCGTAATTTAATATATAAAGATTGCAAAATCCTTGCGATTAATTCCTAAGCATTTTATATCAGTAGCTAGAGATCTTACATTAAAACCTAGCCCCTCTATTAGATTTAAAAAGAAAACAAGAAAGAATTATTCAACCATCTTCTAGTCTAGTGACATGATCAACACCACCGACCACAAATTACAATCTAGTGATTGAAAAGAATTTTGTATGTTGGCTAATTCAGAGGATGGACAAAACTTTGGGTCCATTAAGTTGTACTTTATATTCTTTTAGATGGAATATGGTTCGAGTCACTAGAAGAGCTGAAGAGAATAAATCAGAAAAAAAAAAACTGGGTTGCCCAATCGATTTGACCCTTATTCAATTGATCAGATGGTGGAAAATTTTCCACCGACTTGTTGCGAAATTATTTCCTATTTGTGATAGGATTAGTAAGTTAAGTTCTATAAGGAATATCTTAATGGGGCATGAACTGTGGGCTATTTAAAGGTCAACCTAAAGTACATATCTCATTAACCTAAGTGGAGATTATATATTGGAAATCATCTTCTAAAGAGCTTTCATTTAGAGTTAAAATATTGAAGCTTTGTTCTAAAAGGCAATTGCTTCTACATTTTTTATAGAAGTGTTGATACCATCTTGCAAGTTGAAGGTGTGAGTTGATCGAATAGAGAGCAGTACATGGTATAGGAAAGTTGTGTGGCAAAAGGAATTATGTAAGAAGAACTCAGTCATTAGAGTGTGAAAAGAGTGTGAGTGTATTTTGTAATTGTTTATTATTGTTTACAGTTGATTCTTATTAGATTTATGGTTTTCTACGCTGTTGGGGTTTTCCACATTAAAAAACCACATCCTTTTTTGTGGTGTGTGCTTGTGATTAACTGATTTAATTTTTGATGTATATACATATTGTCTAATTGTTTGCATTCGAGAAATCCCCCTAAAACCCTTCAAGTGGTATCAGAGAAGGTTCATCCAAAATATTGTGTGTTTGATCCTTCATGATTTCTAGAATGATACTTAATTAAGAAGGCACATCAACTGTTACACCTCCCTTGCTTGATGGTACTAATTATGTTTATTGGAAACGATGGATGATTGGCTTTCTTAAGTCCATTGATGATAATATTTGGGATGTTGTTGATGAAGGTTATGCCAAACCCACGATTACGACTAATAAGAAAACCATTTCTAAACCAAAAGCTCAATGGACTAAAGATGAGAAGCATCTGTCTAATTGCAATAATAAGGCAATGAATGGTATCTATAATGGAGTGACTGCTGAAGAGTTTTGTAGAATTTCCACATGTAAGATTGTAAAAGAAGAATATGATGTCTTACAAATTGTGTATGAGCGTACAAATACTGTGAAGCAATCAAAATTGAAGAGATAAAATATATCTTTTGAAATTCTCGTGATGAAAGAGGATGAAACCTTTGATGAGTTTTATGCAAAGTTGAATGATGTTGTTAATTCAATTTTCAATTTGGGTGATCAAGAAGTCCCGGAAAATAAAATTGTCAAAAAGATTCTAAGGTCTTTACCCGCTAGTTTTGATTCAAAGGTTGATGGAATTAAAGAAAACATAAATCTTGACACCCTCAAGGTAAACCAACTAGTTGGAAATCTTCATATAAACAAAGTAAACCGTTTGGATAGGAAAAAATCTAAAGCAAAGGGTATTACTTTAAAGGCTTTCAAAGAATTGGCAAAGAAATATGAAAAGAAAATTGAGAGAAATTCTTATTCTAATTATGAGGAAATTGATCTCTAAGAGGCTGTTTTGTTATGAATAAATTCAAATGATTTGTGAAAGGGATTAAGTCTGATTGGAAGAATTCTAAATCTGAGAAGAAGTATTTAAAAGGAGTTAAATGCTTTAAGTGCCAAGACTATGGTCATCTTGCACGTGATTGTGGAAATATGAAAACAAAGTCAAAGAAAAAGGCTTTCAATTTGACCAAAGATGATGATTCTTCTGAAGAAGAGAAAAAAGAGGAAAAAGAGCCTAAGCCTGATCAGTCAAACATGGTTAATGGCAAGTATATGGCGTTCAGAGCTAGATCTTCATATAATTCTGATAGTGATAATGATGAGGCATCTGACCAAGAGGCAGATTGGGAAATGAAGTACAGCACCTTGTATGAAGAGTGTGTTACGCTAACCAAGTTTGGGAATGAGATTTCACACAAGTGGAAAGCTTTCGAAGATCAAATTGTATCTCTTAAGGCTAAATTAATAGATGTACATACAAATGTTAAACTCCTGAAAAAACAGAAAAGTTCAATGAATGAAAAATATGATTCATTGTATGATGACTTTAAGCTACATGGAGAAGTGTTGGAGTCTCTTAAGAAAGAGTTGAGTTCTTGTAAAGATACAAAAGATGATTTGAATGGAAAACTAAATATTGTGTTATCTGAGTTGGATTCTACAAAAGCATGTTTAAAAAAGGTGAACACTGGTTCAAAAATTCTTAAAGACATCTGGAGCATTCAAAGAAGGCCTAGTGACATGCACGATCTTGGTTATGAAGAAGGTTCATCTACTTTAAAGGCTAAGGGTAAATCTATTTATGCTTTAAGTAATGCATACTTTACTTCACATGTCGCATGCACAAATCATGTCGTGAGTTGTATAGAGAAGAGGAATGTGTCACGGTTTTCATGCACAACTACTTATCATTATTGTGGAATCAAAGGACACATTTGTCCCCATTACAATAAGCTGAGAGCTTTACCTAAAGACAAGCAATGATAGAAATAATTGTCTAAGCCAAAGGTCAAAATAAGAGCCATCTGGGTGAGGAAATCTAAATTGCCTACTATTTGGTACACACTATGTTGAAAGTTACTAATTTGCTAGTGTGAGAACCAAAGACTTCAAGCCCTTTATCAAGAAGATCAATCTCTCACCCCCAATGTTGCTATAAAGATAATATTAAGGGAGATTTGCATTCGAGAAGGAGCTACTGCTGAATCCTCATTGACAAATATGTTGCATGTTAACATCGTTCTATTTGTCAATTGTGGACATAAAAGGGGAGAAAGCTGAATTCAAAGGAGAGATATGAAGATTTCAAGATTTAGAGCTACTGAAGATACATGGTTTTTTTTTTAATTCAATGTACTTGATATAATTCTGGTTTTATTTTTTAGTAGATTGAATGTATAAAAAGTTGTGTCCATAAATTATGAAATGTGGAAATTGAAAAGATTTTTGTATATTGGCTACTTCATGGGTTGAACAAAACTCTATGTCCATGAAGTTGTACTTTATATTATTTTAGACAAACTATAGTTTGAGTTGCCAGAAGAGCTGAAGAGAAGAAGTCAGGAAAAACTAGGTAGCCTGATTGATCCATTTGGAGATAGAACAGATGCCTGATTGATCAGACCCTTACTCGATCAATTGGATGGCGGAAAAGTTCCCACCAACCTGTTGTGGAATTATTTCCTATTTGTGTCGGAATTAGTAAGTTAAGTTTTACAAGGGATATTTTAATGAGGCACAAATTATGGGCTATTTAAAGTGATTTTCTTTGAACCCTAAAGTACAAATCTCATTAACCTAAGTTAAGATTACACATTGGAGATTATATTCTCTAGAACTTTTATTGAGAGTTGAAGTGCTGAACTTTTGTTATAGAGAGAAGTTGCTTCTACATCTCTTATTGAAGTGTTGATATCATCTAATGTGTTCAATGTGTGAGTTGATTGAGTAGAGATCGAAGGAGAGTCGTTTGACAAAGAAAATTACGTAAGAAGAACTCAATCCTTAGGGTGCGAAAAGGGTATGAGTATATCTTGTAAGTATTCATTATTACTTGATAGTTGATCTGTAGTAGATCCGTGATGTTTTACCTGGTTGAGGTTTTTCACGTTAAAATACTATGTACCTTCTTATGGTATGTTCTTATGATTGATTGATTTAATTTCGACTATGTATATATATTATCTTATTGTTATTTGCATTCTAGAAATTCCCTTAAAACCTTAAGTGATCCAGGTAATCGTAGCTTAAACCATTACAACATTCAACCATTCAATTCCATTTTAGCCTTATCTTGAAAGTAAAGCTTTAAATAAACAATACACCATGGAAGACAGAGATGGTAGCACTAAGCATGACACACGTGTTACAGGTCCAAGCCAATCAAACATGGGACTTTCTCCCACTAAGATCTCAAGTTGTCCACCACTAAATATCAGCTGGCCTACATAGATAAAGCTTAGAAATTAAAAAAAGAAAAAGCCATGGTCCACCTACAAAGTACACAATGAGAACCGACCTAATAAGAGGAATTCGAGTTTTAGTGGGCTAGGTCAATGAAAATGCTCGAAGGCCTTCGATGTGATCCACGTTGCTTGGTGGGGCCGGGTCACTGACACTCGTAATTTTATGTGGAGGTTATTAGCCATGGCCAGGTCCAACGGAGAGACACCTGGTTTTTCTATTTCTTCTTTCTCTTACCATTATTATTATTATTATTATTATTATTATTATTATTATTATTATGTTTTTTTTTCTGATATCTCAGCCTTATGGGGCTAGGGCCCCTAATCCTCTGGTGAGAGAGCCCTCGGGTGAAGAAAGACACTTCAAGTGAGGAAAGAAGACATTAGATGAGGAAAGGTTCTTGGCAAGGTTTGAGAAGGTGGTTAAGTGTTACTGACTTATTTGGTGCATGTGTGTGTGAGTTTCATGCATTCGATGGGGAAAATAGTCATGTAGGGTTTTTGTTTTTTTTTTTTTGGGACCCAAATACAAATACTGGCAAACATTAACTCACACATGAAAGATAATAGAAACTCATATATGCGAGGACACGGACACTGACTCACACATGAGAGGTAATGAAAACTCGCACAAGTGAAGTCAAAGACACTAACTCACACTTGCGAGGTAATGGAGTCTCACACATCACGTATGGCTATCAAAGGGGCGGACCGGGCAAGGCCCATGGTTGTCCTAACCCTACCTTCAATATATGCAAGGCCGGGCCGGGCCAGGCCACTATTGTCTAAGCTCGGCCCTCAAAAAGCAGGGCCTACCCCCTTGTCTCAGGGTTAAATTAACAGGCCTAGGGGCTAAGTTTGAACCCCGAACGTCTAGTGAGAACAAATACTCCTTACCACTAAGGTAAGGAGTTGTTCTCTATCATGTGAGGTTATATATATATATATGCACGGGATAACCCACATTATTTAAAAAAAAAAAAAAAACTCTTGTGCGCACATCGATTAGGCCCGTGTGCGGGTGAGTCCGACCGAAATTCATCTGGGCAGGAATTCAGTGAACTGGATTTGAAGATCCCAAGAGGCAAAACAGGCCACGCCTGAATCCATGTCCAGATTTTGAAGCCTTTATTGGGACAGTTGGGCAGTTAGTACAGTGTATTAATAATAATTTTTTGGTAAATGTAAAAATAATAATAATTCTATATCATATGTATTTAATTCAACCTTTATCACATAAACAAACAAATTGGAATATGATTTACCAAAAATCATATGTATTTTCTGTTTGAATTTGGTAAAATCCTCAATCAAGACTCTTGGCAGCCCTATCTTGTATTGGGGCTTTTTTTTTTCCAAGGGCAGGGACCTTTGTAGATTACAGCTAGCATGCTACATGAAAGGAGGTTGCTCATCAGAAGAAAGAATTCAGGATTCGAGCCGGACAGTTGGATGAGAAAGAGAAAGGACGCCATCCAACAGCGGCAGAGCTACCCGTTGTTCTTCTCGGCAGCCCTATCTAGAAACATCTAAAGCAGTAAATGGTCGAGTCCATGCGTTCCCACTGGCCACCACCTATACTAGATTATCATTGTTTTACCCATTTCAGACCCCAACCTATGGGTTTTCATGTCCCTGGCCAGGTCAGGTTGGGCCGTGCCAAATCGGGTTTTTTTAATTGTTCAGGCTTTCTAGCAATTGTTGGGACAAATTAATTACTAAACCACAAGCACCCTTCCATGGCCAAGCTGGGCTTTGGGCTACCTATCACTTAATCTAAGTCCGGATCTTGTATCAAATGGGCCGCGATTAGATATCCAAGCCTGACCTCAGCCTAGGCACGAAATGGGTCTGGATGGCCCAGCCAATGAGTACCCTACCCTAACATCACGAGTTTAGGTTACATGATCAAAACCTGATTTTGATGGACCCTCCTTGGTCAATACCTGACTTTAGACCAACTTATATTAGTCTGTCATATAACACAAAATAATAATAATAATAATAAATAAAGATCTACATATTCTAACAAAAGGTACCTCTCATGGCTTGACGAAAGATATAATATTTTTACTACCACATGAGACACTCCATGATAAACCCAACCACCTCACACTCACTAACCATTCACGAATTAATACTCACCCTAATTTAACACTAATTGAAATTACAGTCACCATTAGATTAAATTTCATAAAAATATATACATAACTTAAGAAGCCATTAGATTTTAAGGTCTCTAATCCAACGATAAGTATAATTTGAATTAGTATCAAATGAGGGTGACTACTAACTCATTTGGAAGGGGCGCATAAGTGTCAATAGGGTTAAATTTACCACAGGGTGTCTCATGTGGTTGTAAAAGAGTTACATCTCATAAATCTGTAAGAAGGCACCCCTTAGTAGAATACTTGCTACCCTAAAAATAAAAACATTATAAAAAAGCAGTATTGAAATTAAAAAAAATTGTCAATGTACTAACAGCCCAATGGCAAGGCATGCCATTATGAAGTGTGACTTGTGTTTACCCAGATAAATTTTATAAAACTGTTCTATTTTGAATATTCAAGTATGGACCTTTCTAGAGCGGCTACTTACTCAAGTGGGAAGGAGCAGTTCTCACCCTATTGTTCAAGGTTCTAACTCAGCTTCTATTCCTAAGTGTGAGCGCTCTTAGTTGGGAATAAAGTAATAAAAAAAGGTATGTCCCCTGCTTAAATTAGACTCACATGAACCTGAATCAAAACAGAACTGTCAATTGGTCTGGAAAATGGATAGGAGAATTGTGTTGTCCGCTCCTTTTTCTTTTTGGTTTTTATTTTTTATTTTTTTTTTGCCTTTTTGATATATAATTAGGATAAGGCTTTGATGATGATGATATACTATGCTTGAGGTCTTCTCCAAAGAAAGTAATATAAACCACCATATAAGAAAGAGTGGCTCCTTACCCTAATTGTAATGAGTGATATTTTTTATTGGGTTATTTAGAGTTTGAACCTTAGATACACCCCTTTTTTTTTCGGGGTGTGCAGGTTGCCTTCTGGGGTGATTAATTATAATAATTCATTATTTTTTTTCCCATTTGCAATGAGGGTTACAATGTAGATTTTGCTTTTCAATATACCCTTGTCAAAATCGTATTTATGTGGGAGAGGAATGCTATATGAGAATTTGGAGAATTCTCAAAGATAATTTTTTTTCTATTTTTTTTAAGAGTTTTGCAAATAAAATAAAATGTTCCAATAGCTTGAGGGATAGCTGTTGATTTGTTAGCAAATTTCCAACACCATGTTCTTGCAAGTTAGCGTCTCTATGAACCATATCTATAATATACTATTTAAATGTGGTTTGCCTTTAATCAACCACAACCGTCCTTACCCCCATCCCTCTATCCTTATTCCTTGTTGTTTTTCCCTCTCCTAAGTGGCATCCTTACAATAAACAGGATCCATTCTGAATTCCTACTCCTTTAGTACTCTTAGAATCTCTCTCTCTCTCTCTCTCTCTCTAACAGTGCACTTTCCAACCACTAGAATCTCTTTTTTCTTTCCCACATCTACTCTTTCACAACCCACTCTCCCTCTTTCACCCTAATTGGTGTGGCAGTTATCAAAGGAGAAACTAAGAAAGTGAAATCCAAAGGAGGAGAGAGAGAAAGGAGGAGAAGTGCATTACCAAGGAGTTAGAAACAATTGGTCATTAAAAGTGAATATTTTACATTAGCAGTACCCTGTGAGATTTTTTTCGTATGATTCTTTTTAATACTAATCCCAAAATTTTTTGACTCTCTTATTCACACCTCTAATTCACTCTCTCCTTCAACCTCTCTTTCTTTTATAGCTCAAAACCCTGAATTTTCACTTTTCTCCATCCATCATCGCTCTTTTTTTGGAGGTAATGTGAGGGGCTATAGAAAGGCGAGGCCAAAAAGTAAAGGGATTTGTATATCCCGTGCAGAGCACAGAGCACATGAACCACTCCTTCAAAATGGGATTACACATGTACAATCCTTCGGTAGGACTTCGACATTCAAAATGGGATTACACATGTACAATTAAGCATCCTACGAGTCATGACCACGTCTTCAGTCACCGACTGGAGCCGGCTCGAGATCTAAATGGCTTATGGCTTGTGGCTTGTGGCTTGTGAGTTGTGCCTGTGGAAGCAGTTGGAAAAAGTAAACTGAAAAAATAGAAGCCTGGCCGGCTGCTTGGTCCTGATCGCCAGGTCAGCTACACGGGGCGACTTCTCAGTAAACCAAGTTCCCGAATTTTCTAAACTAGAAAACCGATGTATATCTCAGGAGCACATCTGCACATGAAATCATACATGCAACTCTGGATATTTTAACCTTATATGCTTGTACAACAATATAGGTTGGGAGTTGTTGTTGTTTTGTGGGGGGGGGGGGGGGGGGGGGGGGTGGTGTGTTGTTTGAAAACTCTAAAATTAAGATCTAATTTTATAATTGAGGGCTTCGTTAGGCCTCTGATTGTATTTTTAATTTTAAAAATTATTTTTTAATTAGAACTTTTACCTCTACTAGAAATAAGTGGATGGCAAGGGACTTGGAAAATAGGTGTGTGAGTATTTACCTTAAAAAAAGAATTACAAGTGTTTTGAGAAATATAACCAAAAGAAAATTACCAAAATTATAAATATTTTGGATAAAAATAACGGCATTGTAAATTTTAAAAGGTGAGCCCTAATTACCATAATTTCCAACGGTGCCTTAGCCATGGAATGTTAAGCTGCAAATGGTATGATCATAAACTAGTTTATTCCTGCGTTCTAATAGTTAGGATTGGGAAATTGTAGTGGGGTATGTGATTTAGATGTTCTGATCAACTTACATCAACAAAGTTAGTGGGTAATTTGATTATCTGAAGTTAATGGCCTATTAATTTGTATGAATGAAGTTCTTAAGAATTCTTTGAATGTATTTTAGAAAGTGCGTTAAATTGAAGAAACAAAGATGAAGACTATTAAAAACTATCAAATAATCTTCATTCAATTTAAGTAGAGATGGCAAATGAATAGCTAGTTATCACCTTAATAAATCAAATTCTACGAAAGTCAGATCCTATCTTTATTTACAGTATTTGGATTGAAATTTAAAAGTTCTACTTTTTAATTGATGATGGACATGAAGTGAGGTGTAAAGGACGTCAAGTGGAGATATAGATATGACCTTTTATTTTCCATATGTTGAATTACCAGTATTTTTTTATCGGTAACTAAAATGCATGAAATTAATGAGAAGATTAATTTGCATGAAATGAAGTTTTTAAAGAATTCTAAGAATGTATTTTAGAAAGTGCATGCGTTAAATTGGAGAAACAAAGATGAAGACTATAAATAACTATCAAATAATCTCTCATTCAATTTAAGTAGAGATGGTAAATGAATAGCTAGCTGTCACCTTAATAAATCAAATCCTACAAAAGTTAGATCCTATCTTTATTTACAGTATTTAGATTGAAATTTAAAACTTCTACTTTTTAATTGATGATGGACATGAAGTGAGGTGTGAAGGACATTAGGTGGAGATGTATATATGACCTTTTATTTTCCATATATTGAATTATTAGTATTTTTTTTATTGGTAACTACAATGCATGAAATTAACAAGAAGATACAAAAAATGCAGGGCAAATTACCTAGACAACCGCAAAGGTATAAAATAGCAATAATTACCACCCACAACAATTATAAATTCAAAACAGTAAAAGGAGAAAAATGATTCACCCCCGTTTAGCTAAAGCATTGGTCATAAAACTAATTGAGCACAAAGTGAGCACAAAGTATGAGATAACTCTGTACTTGAATCAAAGAATACAAAGTCTTGATCTCATTAAGAATAAATTAATACTTTTAAGGACTCCCATTAGTAGGAGAAACATATAAGATAGCGTTAAATGAATCACTCTCCACAATAAATTTTGAATGGTAAACATATTGAATTATTAGTGTGATAGTAAGTATTCATTTTTCATCTTCTTTTTATTTTATTTTTCATAAAATAAAAAGCTATTTAATATTAATTTTTAAAATTCAATTTTTATTTTTATTTTTAACCACTTAAAGTGTGAAATCCTATATATTAAATTCATATCAATGCAAACAAAGAGACCCGAAGGAATATCCAATATTCAAATCAGTGGCATAAAAAAAAAAAGCCTTCTCAGGACTCAGGAGTACAATTTCAGGTTCCTCCCGAGCCTACTTATAGTCATTTTTTACGAAATTCAACTGTCCTGCTTACGTACCGCGTGACCACGGCAACTACCTTGACTCCCACGCTTTCGCCTCTTTCTTCTCCTGTGCACGCGTTTGGAAATAGTCCACGCCCATGGCCTCCTGCATGTGTCTCCTCCAATAAAATCCCCACCAAACCTCTCCCTACTTCCACTCTTATCAATTCCATTCCTCCTCTCCAAAATCCACAACCCCATCGCTTCCTTTCTTATCTCCTCCAACAAAAAATAACAAGAACAGAGAGACCTCTCCTCAGAAAAACAACAAGACAGATATAGAAATCCATTACTCTCTTGGAATTCATATTCCAACATTTTTTTTCCATGGCCAAGTTACTTGTGTTCTTCCTCCTCTTCCTCTGCTTGTCTTCATCCATACATGCCAGGAAGCTTTTGGGTCAGAACAAGGACGTTCTTCCTTCTACAGTGGCTAGTTTGTTTCTAGTTTCTCTTCCCAAGGGCACAGTTCCATCATCTGCCCCTAGCAGGAAAAGTCATGAAATGACCGTGGAGCAAAGGCTCTTTGCTTCTCATGTCACCACCAGCACCAGGGATCGGATCCTGCAGTCAGTCCCAAGCCCAGGAGTCGGTCATTAGAGCCTCCATCTCCCCCTTCCTCTCTTTCTCAACATCCAAGATTCCCATAAGTCGGGATTTTTGTAGGGTCAATTTTACAAGTTCTGATTTTGTGTCTTTAATTTATATATGGTTTGTGGTTTGG
The DNA here is from genome assembly GCA_037013555.1 of Sextonia rubra. Classification (NCBI taxonomy): domain Eukaryota; kingdom Viridiplantae; phylum Streptophyta; class Magnoliopsida; order Laurales; family Lauraceae; genus Sextonia; species Sextonia rubra. Next base: position 20,384,138 of record JASUAD010000011.1, read on the forward strand.
TTTGATTCACCATACATGAGAACATGTACATACAGTACAGACATGAAATGGGTATTCATTAATTTTTATTTGTTTTGGGTCCTCTTAGGATTTAGGTGGAGAAGCGATTGATGATATATCATACAAGAGCTGTATTGAGAATGATGATATTGTATGATGTTTGCAAGTGTAATGTATTTTGATACAAGCTGTAAACCATTTTTTTTAAAGATGCAAGCTGAGGTAGAGGGGATTTCCAGGAGATCTCTGTAGTTATTTTTTGGGTTGGTGATGTCTTCCTTTTCCTTTTCCTTCTTCTTTTTGATTGAGGTGTGGAAATCAGATCCTTTGGCAGATGTAATCATGTGCACTGTTATCAAATTAATTCCTGCCTATGTTTTTTGGTCTACTGAAAATTGGAGTTCTGTTCCTGAGCTCGGAGAGCAGAAGACTAGAGGACAACGTTCATCAAGAGGAAGGTGTCCCACCAACTAGCAATGATTTGGAGTCATGGTCCAAAGGAGGAGGGCCAACAATCACTATTACGTAATAGTCCTACTGGAGAATATTATTCAGTAAATTTAGGTTCTTTTCTATCTCACTGACCGAAAGGCGATGAAAAGCACATAAAGGAAAAGAAACAATCTTTCACACTACCGTTTCAGGCATCCGATTATGAAGAAAGAATAAGGAATAACCTTTTACACATCATGAGTCTGAAAAAAAGTTGATAGTGTGGTAGTAAGAGGATTGAGAAACTAAACTTCAATTTCATTAAATGAAAAACAAGATTACTCAAAAAGCAACAGACGTTTCTTCAGCAATTTTTTTTCGTAATTTAGCTAGCTCTCTTAACATCAATCAAGAAAGGCAAAGCAGTGGAAAATTCTATACATGGATTAGGAATACTTAAAAAATATCAAATCAAATGACGAAAAATGTTTTCATCTATGTCAAACAGGATTAGCTCCAGCTGAAAGGGATGCTAATCTTAATTTGCATTTAACATAATTTGGCTCTTACATGAAATTATAGGGTCCATCTGTTTTGAGAAATTTCTAACTAGCTTGACTTAGAGGTCCGGAAATTCCAGATCTTCATTAGACTGTGTCTAAGATAAGTCTCCAAATTCTCTCTCTCTCTCTCTCTCTCTCTCTCTCTCTCTCTCTCTCTCTAAAAGCCAGCTCCAATACGAGAAATGTATGTTAGTTTGCTCAGATATTGAATTCATAGAAATTTTTAACAATGTCTAAGATAACATACATTTCAGGTAGTTTTTCTTTGATAGACAATGATTACATACATAATCATCACCCTTTAAAATCAAATCTCAATAAAGTGAAAGTTCATCTTCCTATCCACCTTTGTTTTAGCAAACCCCTGGGAATACAAAACAATCCTACAAACTCTATCTGAGATTCTTCAATTTTTAAAGTTTTAAATTTACTTATAGAAATTAACATTGAAAAATTTTCAAATAAAGTTTTAAGTTTTTGCCTAATTTCAAAAAAAAAAAAAAAAAAAGAAAGGATAAAAGTTCCAAAATTTTTCAAATTGACGTCTAACTTTTCCAATGAGTTTTAAATTAAGCACAACTAGCCATTTAAAGGCATTTTCCCATGAATTTTTTCCTCAATATTTTAAATACCTAAGTTATTATTGAAATAAATTTCTTCTTTACTTCCTTCAGCACAATGATTGACATCAAAGGGGATCCTGTGGCAGTCAACGTCTCATAGTGGTTGTTTAAAGCATGCTATGTGCTTAAATCAAAACTAATTTGGATATTTTAGAAAAAATAAGAAAAAATTTATTAAGAGAGACCTTTAAATAACCCGTGTCCTTAATTGAAAATTTACCAAAACAACTTAAACTCCGATTTCAAAAGTTTTGAAATTTAAATATATTTTTTAAGCAAGACAAAAATCTAAAGCATTATTTTTAAAATTCTCCTATTAACATTTCAAAATTATTCAGCGAACTATGTTTAATGAGAAATCAAAATCCTTTTAAAATTATTGAAATAGAGAGTCCTTCGAATCCAGCTATATATAAATCAGAGGCAGGGAAAAAGTCCCGATGTGATGGACGATTTGCATTGCGTGAAAAAGAAGCCTCGATTTTAGTTATTAGTACAAACTCAAAGCGAATGGAAGGGGACGCACTTTGGCCTTTCTCACCAACAGTGGGCACAAGAGAAAGTCGAAAAGCCTTCTGCTTTTTTCGGTGATGTCAATGTAATCATCACGTGGAGTTGTGGACCAACACAGCCTTCCCTCTGTAGAATGGTGTGGTTTGATGATTTAAACCGTTGATGTGATTGGGTCAGTTGCTGTCAAAGATCTCCAAATTACTTGATAATCTGGTAGCCATCCCATCTTTGGGCTAGCCTTTTTTAGATCACTTCAAGGTCGGTCTTACTCACTACCATATGAAGTAGCTGTCTTGATGGGTGACGCCTATCACGTGTTCGGAGAATGGACTAATTGCATTGCACAATCCCAATTATTTATATGGTTTTATCATTTTTTCTCAGGAAAACATGTGGTAGGGCCATTTTTGGATCCATCCAATTGGCCAATGATAAGGGGCGCCTAAAATAGTCACACATCCGGGGTTTGGCACCAGTTCCAATGACTTTGACCATTGATTCGAGTTTGGACTCATTTTAGACTATTAAAAATTATTGGTCATGGATCAAATAGATCCCATGATTATCTAAGCCTTCATCATCATCTGTCACAATATTGAAACTCAGCATACAGTGAAGAACTGGGATTATATGAGGATATCCCTCAAGGTGACCTTTGGAAGATCAATCAGGTCTCCCCGTATTACTATGGCAGCCCAGCCCCCTATCCGTGTCCATGCAGACAGAGTGAGACAGACAGAGTGATTGGTCTCCGCACAACCACTACGAGAGGTATCGTCAGAGGATCTGGAGCAGTTGAGACAGTACCATACCGGCACAATGCTGGAACTCGGCATTCTGTGAGCGCTTGTGATCAGCTGAGAGAGTACCACAGATGAAATATTGATTTTTTTATTTATTTCCGTGCAACATGAGTGAGTGGTAGACAACATCGGATACACCCTTGCCACTAGGGTATCTCACTTTTCTCAAATTTAGAGTTTTGAAACATTTGTTCTTACCGGCATTTTATGTGTATGATAGGTAAATAATATAAAAATATAATTTCATTATTATTTAAAAAATAAAGCCTCAATAGAATTCCATTTCCCTCTCAATTAGGTTTCCAAGAGTGATGCTTTTAACTTAAAGATCCACGAATCAAGACTTGGGCATTTGTATGAGACTGGTGCAGACACCACGTAACTATGAGCGCGATAGCCATTAGAGTTCCATTTCATTTTTAGGGCCCCAGACACCACTTAACTATGAGTGCATTGGCCGTTAGAATTCCATTTCATTGTTAGAGCCCCTATAGCTCTGACATTTTTGAGGTTCTAAATATGCCAATATCAATTTTATACATTTTGAAATGTACCTAAATTTTCCTATTTTTATAATATTTTCATTCTCGTAGACACCCAATTTGTGATCAAATCATTCAAGATTTTCTTAAAATTAATAAACCTAAAGGAGCGAAGTTTCATAACTTGCATTTTCATGGATTTTGAGAAATATCTGAAAAATTCAAAACAGCTAAACTTATTTTTTATGCACTCATGTAAGCCCCCAATTCATTACCCTAACCATTTAATATTAGTATAGAAATTATAAACCACAAAATGTGAAGGGTTTTAGATCCTTGTGGCTTTTCAGAAATATATGAAAACACAAAAGTAAGTTTTTTCATAACGAAGAACCCGCCGACCCTCTTTTGGTTAATTATTAATAAAATCCTGGATATGCAATACTACCCACTAACTCCCACTTTTTAATCTTTTACATTCATATGGGTCCAAGTTTATGATTAAATCCAATATTTTCATGAAATTGATAAACCCAAAGTTATGCATTTCATATCTTGAATTTAATGTTGCAACACAAAGAAATATGCCAACATACCTTAGAAGATGTTATCTTTAGAAAAACAAAGAAATAATCCTATTTCACTTAACCATACTTTTACTATATTAGTTTAGATTAAATAATAATATAATTGTCATTTACATGATTTGTACTTATACTATAATTGTTATAATTAGAGTTGTAAGCATCTTGTAGGTTTATTACGACAACCATCTCTCAACAACTTTCTCCAGCATTTCTCTTTTGTTCTCTAACGTAGAACTCGTTTAAAATTAGAGACATTATGGTCCAAACCTGAACTAATTATTATTTACTATAATTAATCTTTTTTTACCTTAATTGATACATAATTTGGCTAATTTAATCCAAATCTCTTTGATTTGGGTTATGGATAAGTAGTTGGGTTGGGTTCGACCCTTACTTAGGCAATCAAGGATCTTCTCATAATCTAGAGTTGCATAGTTTTGCATCATATTACTATCATATTAATTGCATCAAGTGAATTTCATCTTGTAGGTCATTTTTCATGATTAGCCCAGCTCAATTCAGATTCATCTTGGCCCAACTAAAGTCCACTTGACTCAAACTGTAAATCTTTTAAACCAAGTGACCTGCTCGTAATTTTTAGAAGAATTGATTTAAAAACAGCTTAAACCACTCTTCCCTCTTTATTCCCCTCAAATCTCCTACTAGAGCAACTTCTCCCTTCTTCTCACTCACTCACTCACTCACTCTCTCTTTCTCTCTCTGTCTCTCTCATCTCTTATTCAAGCTTGGTGTTGGAATCTAGATCTTAAGCTCTTGCATGTAAGAGCCAAGGCTCCCATCTTCTTCCTTATTACCTCCTTGCTCATCTTTTTCCCTTTGAACCTACAATTCCATCTCCTCTTCTTCTCTACATCTCTCTAAGGTAAGAACTTCATCACTATTTCAGTTATTTGAACTCTAATGAGTTTTGGAGACTCAAATCTATAGCATTCATGCATCTCATACCCATTTCATCTCTTGCATGTCTTAGAATTTGTTCTTATTAAAGCTTGCTCCACCATGGAGCCAAAAGAGAAGCTTAATTGGGCGAAACATTAAAACAAAAGGCAAGTATAAGTGTATATTTTGATGGATTTATGTTTAACTATGTTGATTCTTGATGAATTCCATCTCAATGTCAAGTTACAGCTCTTCTACTATTTAAATTCAAGAATGTAAGTTAGTTAAAATGTTAATATATATATAACTGTGAAATGAATGATGGTAATGGATGAAGGAGAAACCCAATTGTGGAGTAAATAGGCATTGAAGCGGTTCAGTTGATGAAATGGAGTGGAAAAAATTGGAGAAATGAAATCAGAACCAACTAGAAATTGATTACGCTTGGAACCTAAAAGCTCAAGGGCCGATTGATTAGACATTTGCCTGATCAATCAGGTACCCTTTTTCATTTAAAAAAAGCTTTGTCGGATTTGTTTTAAAATGGAGATCAATTGGGAGTTGTTCTTGTTGGGGGGCAGCCGCCAAGATCCCTAGATATTGTGCACAAATTACTGTGGAAATAACTTTAGATAATGAAGACTCAAGAACCATAGCTAGGAGTCTCTGATTTGATCTCGGTTTTACAACAACTCAAAAATCTCAAGACCTTCTACTGTATTCTTCTATGCTCGAACTTGCACTGGGGTGTGGGTCTTTTCTGCGAATTCTCTTTGCTCTAAAAAATGAGATTTCTCTTGTATGTTTTTCCTAGCAAGCAATAGCACATATTTATAGGTTACAATATGGATCTTAAAAAGCAAATAAGGAATAGACTTCTTATTGAAATAGGAAACTCAAATTCGACCTAAATTAAAATCCTAGTTCCATAAATTACAATTCAGTCCACTAGAGAATTAAAATTGCACTCATGTCCTTATTCTTAAAATTATATTTCGAACTTCTTGTTATTAAATCTTACTACTCTCCCCATGTTAAGATTTCTTATATCCATCGATTAAATAATTACTAACATCTATGTTTAATTGATGTCTTTATAACTCTTTAAGACCTTACATGTAACTTATTTAATATATTAGACACAAAGTCTACCTGCAGGGTTTGACATAATCAAAACTTATAAGTTTCATCAAAGGAATATCATCAATCTTTATTATGGGACATGGATTCCGTCAATAAATTAATATCCACCATACACATAGTATAGTCAACCAATTTATTGAGATTATTGACCCCATAAGATGTCTCACTCCTTTGTAAATAAAAATGTCAAACACTAAATGTATGTGTCTATTATTTATATCGGGATTAAGAGTACAAGCACTCATAATAAGCATTTTGATATTAATCATCTTATATAGTCAGTATAAAGACAATAAAAATCAAAAGCGTTCTTATTTAATACACAGAAAGCGTATTAGCATAATGAGTTGAAATTATACCATTTCCCACAGCCAAGACAAGTCTGCTGAAATATCATGCTACAATCGTACCGGTAGTGTGTCCAACTCCATCTAGATTGTGAACAACAATAATTTATATTCTAAAAGAACTGACAAACAAGTCTTCCGTGTGTAAGCTGAACTCTACACACTAACTTGTTTATTTTATAGAATAAAAGACATACTTATGTATAATAAATAACAATGCAACTATTTGCCCATACAAATTCTCATTAATATGAAAAGACAAACTTTACTAATAAATAAATCAGTCAAAGGCAAATATATAAAAGTATACTTTTAGTATAAATTTCCAACAGTTCTAGCCTTCTTTAAAGACCCTTTAGATATGTTTAAAGCCAATCTTACCTTTGGGACATTAAGTGCAAACGAAGATCATGTAAGGCCTTAGAATGGTATTTTCACCTCAAACAAATTGGCCTAATGGTATTGATTACTAAGAAAGAAGAGTGTAGAGCTGTCACTCATTCCCTCTTGATTTTCTGGTTGTTTTTCTAACGTCAAGTCATGGGTGTTGGCATAAAAAGTGGTGTTCATCACTTATTCAATGTAACACTAAGACTTTAGTAGCATAGTGACACTGAATGTTTTATGAATACATCGTATTGAATAACTAAGGAAACATGGATTATCTTAGCTAGGGGTGGCTGTTAAATATCCTTGTTAACATTTCAATTCAAATGCATTCATATTGTTAAAGCAATCCTTGCCCTCAACATGAGGTAAATCTTGTACCCATTCCTATTGGGTGAGCCTTGAGGCAAGACTTGGGCTAGAACTTCTTCTGAGTGCGAGCTCATGAGCCAATAGAGGGGTAACCAAGGTTAAAAGGGTTTGAGCACTATTAGCTCATCTAAGTATGCATCGTTCGATTATCAATAACTCTATTTAATCTTGATCCACTAACAAAGTGCACCATTACCAATGACTTTTCCCGACGCAACCCCACATGCGTCTGCAAAAACCCATTATCTCCTGACGCAAACTCACATGCGTCAGCAAAAGCCAGCTTATCTCGACACATGGTCACATCTATCAGAAAAAGCCTAGCTTATCCCGATCCAAACTCTGATGTGTCGATAAAAGCTCACTTTTGTGGACACATGTGAGTTAGCGTTGGCAAAAGCCCAGCTTACCCTGACGTAAGCTCACATGTGTCGGTAAATGCCTAGCTTTTCCCAATGCCAGTTTACATGCGTTGGGAAAAACGCTGCTTTTGCCGTCGCAACGCTTTTTACATTGGAAGAAGTTTTTTGATAAATTCCAAATAAAAACTGAATATTTATCAAAAATTATATTTGTAGATAAACCTAAAGAGACCAAAAGAAGAAGCGAAGACCACCTCTCCTCCCTCTAATCTTGTCATTAGCCCATTTGTGATAACCTGTACAATAGAAAACTTCTTCATCACTTGCTTCTCCGCCAGTCGCCGCAGCTTCTCCATGTCCTTCTCAACCTCAGCACTTTTTTATCTCAATTCCTCAACCCTAGCGCCCAAACTCGCTTCCTCCTCCCCATTTTTCTTTAAATCCCCAATCTTCAAGTTGATGCTCTCGATATAGCCGATGAGCTCGGCCTAGTAGGGGATAGTTTTTAGGGAGTTATGTTGATGAGGAAAAAAAAATGTTGTCACCAATTTCAAAAGAACACATTGATTTTAACGAGAAAAAAATTTTGTCGCCTAAAGTGTAAAATAGTCGCAAAAAAAAAAAATTTTTTTTTGTCACCTAATGTGTTTTATTGGCAATGAAAATTAGATTTGTTCACCAATTTCTTTAGAAAAAAGTTTTTGAATTTTGTAAAGGCCTACCCATGAACCATTTGGCCTGGCTTTGGTTAAAATTTCTATCTGGCGCCCATTTTTTGGCCCGTCCTATCCCTCATCTCTCTCGTTTACCGCTACCCTCCTTCATCTCTCTCACTCGCAGCTCTTGTGCTCTCCCCTGCGGGACCAGCATCCCCGTCTCTTCTCTCCTCTTGTCTCTCTCGCTTGGCTGCTGCTGTGCCCATCTCTTCTCCCCCCTCATCTCTCCTTGCTGTTGAAAAACCTTAATTAGGCAGCTTATTGGGTGGCTCTCTTAATTCCATTAACCTTGTTCTTTTAACCTGACCAACTTAGATCCATCTTGGCTACCAAATACCTTATTTTACAAAAATCAAGCCATTTTATGAAAAACTAACCCAAAACCCGGAAAAAAAATGTCAAAATTTCACTTACTCAAAACCATGCCAATAGTATACTCATTGGAAAGCTCGTTTGATTTTATGAATGGTGGCTCTTGTGATGATTCAATCTGACCTATGGTTTACAAGTTATGTCCAAAATACATTTTTGACAAGTTTTCATTTATGTGGGCCCCACCTTTATTTATTTAATTCCATTTACTCTATCTCCTCGCTCACTCACTCGGTCGGTTCTTATTCCAGCGATTCAACCCCATGTATGTTATTATATGTTCTTTCTTTTCTTTTGTTTCTTTTGTTTCTTTCCTCCTTCCCCCACATCCCATTCTCCTCTTGGGTTCTCCTTTCCCCTCACCTAACCAGTAATGCCGGAGAGGATCTGGACCCCCTAAACAGCTGCCGGCCATCACCTTCTCTAACAACGACCCATCTCCTCTTTCTTTTTTCTCTATTTTCTTCTCTCCTCTTCCCCATTTTCTCCTCTCTTATTCCCTTTTCTCACTTTCTCCTCTTTTTCCTCTCCGCTCACCTACTGTTGTTACTGGAAATCCCAACTGCCAGGTTGCTAGATGCTGTCGAATAACCACCACCCACCTTATTTTTTCTCATTTCATTCTCTCTTTCTCTTCCATTTTCCTTCTTTCTCTCTTCTTTCTTCTCCTTCCTCCTTTCACATTGCTACCACCTTTGTTGCCGTCAGAATCCAGCCATCTTCTCCGTCACTAGACTACCACCATCATCCTCTCCAAGCTTCCCTCTTCCCCTTGACCTCTCTTTCAAGTTTTCCCCCAAACCAAACAAGCCCTAGGTAAGGTTTTCCCCCCATCATAAACTAGATCATTTGGAGTTTTGATTTAAAATATATTTTGGCATCCTCATTAGCTTTTCTTATTTACATTTGTAGGTTTGATTTGAGTTGCATTTGGATTTGTACGGCTTGGAGCTCCGATTTGGATTTTTGGCAAGGTAGGGCATACCCATTTTTGATTTCTTCATCAAAGGCCAGTGTTTATATTTTCTATTGGTGATGTGCACTATTTGATGTTTGATTCTAACATTTTTATTTTCCATTTACATACCCTTTGCTCGTTTTGGTTTCTTTATGTTAAAAATGTTAGATTTATGATGCGTTGTGTGTGGAATGGATTGATGGATGTTTTGAGGTGGATGGAATGTGATAAATGGAGCGAAAAATACCCATCTTTTATACAGGAACGGATGAAGAAGAACATAGGATAAAACTGGGGCACTCCTACTTGCAATTTATTTATGTTATTGTAAATTATCAATATAACAACCAATCCTTGACCTTTATTTGTATATGTTTCCATGATACTGTGTTAGAGCTAGAGTTTCAAGGTGTTAAAAAGCAATTTACTATGGGTTAGGTTTATAATTGGATAATTGTGGTTGTTTCTAGGTTTGAGTTGCATTGAGTACTATCCTGACATAATGTGAATTTATTCACTATTAGTTTGTCCACTGCATGTTCACAGACGTGGCCTTTACGAACTCCAAGGCGTGTGGCGTCAAAGCTTGCTGCAAATATACCTCCTTTGATTGGACAGGTAAATGTTACTAAATAATATGTCTCATTCTGAGGAATCTTTGTCTGCCATTGGCTTGATGTCTTTGATAGTTTTATATTTATTCTAAATGAACTATTTTAATCCTCATGGTTTAGCCATCTATTATCCACAGCATTTTCTTAATGCACTTTTCCCAACAATACTTCGAGGAGCTTTTGTTATAACTGGAGCATTTGGTTGTGGAAAAACAATCATTAGCTAGGCTTTTTCGAATGTAGTTCATCTTTTATTCACTTGGACTTTATGTAAGAATAAAAATGTTGGTGGTGAGCACACCCATACTTTATATATATATATATTTGAGCCTCAATTCTTATTTTCTCTCTTTTGCTAATATTTTTTACCTACTCATAGAGAGGGATATCAATCATTATTATCTTGGTATTCAACATGGAGGTTTATTTTGTTTATTGGTTTGATTATGTTTCTTTTCATGCTGAACTTTCAGAAGAGATAGTTATGTAATTTTGCCCAATTAATTTTGCGGCAGGACATCAACTTGGCATTACTGAATTTCAATATTTTTATGAATGGATTAGGTGATGGGACAATATGGTTATAACATAAAACAGAAACTGATGATTGATATTATTTCGAATCCTTCTGTGTGTAGAGCAATGAATGAGATCAATTTAAGTGCATCCCTGTTCTGTGCCTTTTTGTTTTATTTGTTAGAAGCTTCCTAGTAGTTGTAGGATAGAATGTGGTTGTGCTTATATGTTTTAAATTCTCATATTTGAAGTAGGGCAATTTGCTTTACTTGTACAAGCTCTTGGCATGAAGTTTTATCACTGTTTGGGTGATAAAAATGAGGGGGAGACCCTAGGATTTGTTGTTAAGGTGTTGGAAAGAGACATGGTAAAGGGGGAATGTATTCTTTTCTTTTGCAGTAAATTGTTTAGATTTGTACCCATACCATATTTGTTTCATGTTCTTTTATTTTAGTAAAATTTGAATTATTTTACAATTCAAATTCATTTGTTGTCGGACACCTGATGGGAGGCTTTCCACAGTTACATTTATTTCATAATCTGTAATGTCATGTTCATTTGTGCTTATTTTGTAGAAATCGGTGCGTACTACTCCATCCATTGTATATCCACTGACTAATTCAAGTATGCTTATGATAATGTATAATGCTTCAATTCTCTTTTTCTTTTTTCTATTTTTTTTCTATACTTCAGAGCTAAAATGTGAAACCTACTAATCTACATCTCTTTATTTCCATTTTCTCTTTATCATTTTGATGTTGTCAATTCATTATATTTTTTTGTTCTCTACAACACTCAATTCATAGAAACCATGTTATACAAAGCTATGCCTATTTTTGTAAACTAATAATCTAATTATTTATATTTCTTTGTTTTGCAAGGTTGCAGAGAGCGAGATGGATGATCGAGCAAAAGACATTTTAATTTTAGAGTTGTTATTTAATGTTAAATGGTGTTGTATTGTAATATTGATTTATGACATGATTTTTATTATGTAATGAATAGAGTTTATAATTTAAATTGTTATTATTAGTAAGTTTGATGAATCTTAGTAGACTTTGCTTTCTTTGATTTAAGTAGGTTTATAGATAAGGAAATAAAATAAATAACAGAAAATGCAATTGAGTTTTTTTAAAAGATTTATGTTTTTTTTCTTCTAGTGAGACTTTTGCTGATGCAACTTAGCATTGGCGAAGGCTATATTTACTAACATTGCCGACGCAAAATTTTATCGACAATAACTATCCTGACGCCATCGTGTGTTGGAGAAAGCTTTTTTCATTATTTTAAAAGGTTTTTCCCAACACGATATGACATTGGGAAATATTTTCCCCAATGCCTTTGCACGTCGGAAAAAAGCCTATTATTGGTTTTTTAAGAAAGTCTTCCCTAAAACATTTGTGCGTTAGTAAAACTTTTGCTGATGCATATAGTTGTGTTGGGAAAAAATACTCCAAGCTTAGAATTGTTGACGCAATGTCTAGCATCGGCAAAAGTCTTTGCCGACGCATATGTGATTTTTCCCATCGCATTTTTGTGTCCGAAAAAATGAATTTTGTTGTAGTGATCTTATGACTAAATATAATCTCAAGACCGATATATGCTTCTATATAAGTATAAGATGCCTGCTACATATGATAAGTATAAAACATTGTGAATTTCGATTAGTCTCGATATATTGAGTCAGCACTAGTTAGCTTATACCCATAGGAGGTTCGATGGGATTAATTTCGGGTGTTCCATCCGTCATCTATTACAGTAGTTATGTGAAGAATTGGTCGGCGCTTTTCGAGTAGTTATGCGGATCTTGGCCCAACGCCTAGTAATTTCCCACTGTACGATATGTGCTCTTTCAAGAGAAAAGATAACCATGTGGATGCCAACTAGTACGTCCTCATATTCCATTTATGATTCCTTATTCATGCTTATTCATATGCACAATATGCCTAACTTCCGTAAATCCTCTCTTTCAATTAATATGTATTTAAATTCAATTGATATAGCATGATAGTTTTATGTAATCTTATATTTGCTCAATTGTCGTGTTAACAGTGCTACCCTTGGTGTTACAAGTACAGAATCTATTGCCGACATGGTAGTTGACGTTGCCCTGAAGGGAACCCCAATGGTACCTCAGAGTGTAGATGAGTGGAATAAGAATGACATTTACTACTAGTTGTCCTACGTAGTGCGTCACAAGGTTCATTTTAGGTTACTTAGGGAGCAGCGACGGTTTGGCTTGTGGATGGATCATCCCATTATTATCATGCTAGTTTGGGGGTCATCGATTGATGGACATATTATTTTGGGCTTTGTATATGTGTATGTATTTTTTGTGTATCATGTGTATATGGATGGGCTACTTTTTAAACTATGCTATATTAATAAATGAATGTTTTATTAGTGTTTATGATAATTATAGGTGTGCTTCACATGTTTCCGCTTTGTTGTTCAATTAATTATGTGTTTTATGGAACTTCTTTACGCATACCTGTGAAATCACCCTTTGTAACTGCTCGTGAGTTCTAAGTGTAGTTTCGCGATGTAGTAATAATACTGATGAGACCAGGTTCATCTACAGGGAGCAATGTATTTTAAGGTTCCTTTTTCAACTAGTACCTATCTTAAATAAAAAGCTAAAACTAGCCTAATTTAAAAACTAATAAATACAACCATTCCTACTTTACCAAGATTAAATTAATTACAACAAAATAAAATGAAACTTTTCTACGACTAAAACCTAAATCTAAAAATCCTAAATAAAACTAAAATTACTGCAAAACTAAAACACAAATTAGAACTTCTAAAACTAAAATTAGAAACTAACTAAACTAAACAATGTTAAAAACAAAATAAACAAAAGTTAAAAACTTTCCTAAGTTAGAATTTCCAAAACTATAAAACTTTCCAATTTAAAATATTCAATTAAAAAAGTTTAGCAAGATATTTTAATTCTAGAAATCAACTAAAACAACAAAAACATAAAACTAGAAACAAATTTAAAATTAGAAAGTTAATAAAGTTAGTAATGCAATGCATGCCATGAGATGCTGAAAAAATTCTAAGTCTGAGAAACTAGTATGCTGATGCAAATTTTATGCATGATTTGAACTATTCTAATGCATCATAAATCTAAGTTTCATGGCTGGAAATTATGCTCTACTGATGTAAGAAACTAACAAAAAAAAAAAAAAAAAAAAACAGAAGTTACGAACGATCTAAGACGAAAAAGTTATGAATGCATGAATATAACAACTTTGTAAAATCTTGTGTAGAAATTCTGATCTGAGTTTACTGATTGGCAAAGTTTAAGCCTCTAGTTCACAAACCTTTCCAAAGTAGTTTGATCTGAAATTCTGGAGAATGAAAGACCACATCTTAAACTTTAATTTTACCAAGTTTCAAAGAAAAATATTATAATTGGACTGGTCTACCCACTTTGAACTTTTTGTCAAAAATTGTTTCTGCAGTTTGCTGAAACTGTTTTAAGTTGTGCTATATGTGTATTGAGTCTGAATTTAATCATGAGATTTAGATCTGAAGGCTTAATTTTTAGTAACTTAAATATGCACAAAATCTTATTACATAAAAATACATGCAATGATTCCTAATCCAACCATCAAACTATGTAAAAACAAAACTTAAAATCAACATGAACATAACAAGAAAAATAACAAAAGTGCAAACAATAAATATTAAAGTGAAAGAAAATAAATAAAAATTGCAGGAAGTCAAAGACGGTAAGCAACTGAAATCAAAGGCGATAGTAACAGGAAGTCAAAGGTAGTAGATTGTTCCTTTCAATTTCTTACCTCAATTTGGGCTCAAAAAGATTAAAAGTGTTAACCTAAGGTCTTATTCTTCATCTTGGGTCGTCAATTCAAGTGAGAATAACAAATCTCCATTCAATGTAGAAATAAATTTCAAAATTGGCCTCTAATCATTTTTCACTCAAGTCTTTTTCACTCCATCTTGTATTGCCTCCAAACATACAATGTATCCAAAGAGACAAAGTATATTAAAAGGGTTACTAAGATGGGTTATTAGTTGTGATTCCAATTCTATCTCAATATTTAAACAAGAATGAAAATTATCCTAATCATAAACAAGACTAAAATTATGAACACCACAAAATCAAAGACAAGAACAATTGAAAAGAAACAAATTTTACTAGCATGAAATTGTTTTACAAAAGATTGGAAATAAAAATCAAACAATTACATACTAGGATGGATGAGAATTCCTCCTTTTAGTTGACACTTCAATGTTGGTGGTGTAGCTTTAGGGCTAAGCCTCCTTGATGACTTAAGATGGAGAGACAAGAGAGGGAGAGGTGGAGTGTAGAAATTCTAGAGGTGGGAGGTGGGCAATTCTTCCATGAAGAGTGTCACAACCTGAGCCCAGAAATCAGGGGTTAGAAAAATCCTAACCTGTGACACACGTACTCCCGTGCACCTATACCTCGACCTGGTCTAAGTACACGCACACAAGGGATATTCACAAGTGCAAAACAAGTGTACGCGGAAGCTGTATGTATCATAGCAAGCAAGGAAAATGAATAGAATACATAACATTATAGAGTCAACAAAATGACATTAATTACAAATGTACAATACAAAATGAAGAGATAACTCCTTAAAGACCAATACCAGAAAAGTACAGGAAACAAAACAAAACAAACAAAACAAAGGGAAAGGCCATGAATGGATGCAATGCCAAGCCGCTCTCCGTGAGAGTGATCAAGACCACGCCTCTAGCCCTGACTGGGTCTCCTGGATCTCTCCTGAAGTCTGGCCGACTGATGAGGGGCGATAGAGGAATCTGGGCCTGTAACACCAAGAACAACCAATGAGTACGACGACTTAGCAAATCATAAGCTCTAATAAGTTAACACGCGTTGTGTCTAGCAGAATACTAAACAGCTAACAATTAATAAATGCATAGAGATCACGTTTGTATACTAGGCAGATCGTGCATATCAATAAGCATGCTATACGAATAAAAAAATAGATAAACTGACTAGGTGGATACTAAATTTGTCATATTCTCCCAATCGAGAGCAATCAGTACGAGAATACCATTGACTGGGCCAAGGTACGAATGAGTTTCTGGTTCTCGGGGTCCGGAATCCCAAGACAATAGCACTCTGCAGAGGCAATAACAGTCTGCGCCAAGTCAACCCCGTCGGGTATCCTGAGGCTGAGGCTGAGTAGAGCCAGACTAATAAAATTAGTCATGGTATATGATGCACGTCAATCAATGTCAATCAGTAGGTCAATCAATGTCATTCAGTGCAGTACAGTACGTGCATCGTATGAGAACCAATCATTAAACACAAGTCTTATGATACCATTGTAGGCAAACAATCACAAGTCAGAACAAGAGTAAGAACATGGAAGTCAGCTGTTTCCGCCCGGGATGTACCATGGACAGAGCCTTTAGGGATTATCTAATCGTTGCCCCAGCGCAGAACGCGTTCCATATGAATGGTAGGGCAAAATCGAAGTCAATATGCAATGCAAATTAGATTATTTTGCAGGAATCATAGTCTTTTACTAGCCAACCCTATCTTAGTTATCCATTGTTACTAACCGTGCACGATGATGTAGTTTTAAGTTATTCAATACACAGTTGTTCCTTTTGGGGGTGTTACAATGTATCCATAAATGTGTATCGAAGTCCCTTAAACCAACACCCATGGGGAGGTGCTTGACAATTGGACAATGCGCATGAATGCACCACAGCCGACAAAACCATTCATGCGTTTAAGGTAATCCGTTGGACAAGGTATATGGTTGAGCAGTCCATGGGGAAGGCCCTATAAGGTCTCATCATGAACCTAGAAGGTAGTATAAAAGGTCCTATGGTGTCACATGAACAAGGGAAGGAAAATGAGTAAGCATAGGATTTAGTTGAACCCTAATTCTGTCAGAGCAGAAACGCATCAAAGTCGATTGATCAGCTCTGAAGCCTGATCAGTCAAATTTCGGTTCTGGGAGTGTCCGATCGGTCGGACCCCAGTTCCAATCGGTTGGACAACAGGGTTCTGTACAGAAACGGTCATTGTATTACACAATTTCCATTTACAAAAATGACGTGTAACAAGGTCATACAAGACTAAAGGGCTGTCAAACACCACACACTTACGAGAAAGAGTAGAAGAACATAACAATTATCGTGTATCAACATGTGTTCATCCATATTGTGACTATACTTGCCTTAAATGTGCTCTTTCCTTACTTTAGCTGTTTTTAGGTCCAAACGATCCCGGAGATGCAAAAAAATAAGCAGAAGAAAACCAGTGCATGTGGTGTAATCACAGTCTAAACTCATACGGAGACCGTGACGCAACTACTCACCTTAAACAAATCGGGAAGATGAGACGAAACTCTTGTCCACGATAAAGAGACGGGGAAGACGAGATTGAAGATGAGGGCAGTGAATGAGAGAGAGGTGTGGAGTCGAGAAGCTATTGGTGAACCCACAAAGAAGACGAGCAACCAGTACACGCTAATTTCCCCTTTTCTCTCCATTGATTGCAAGGAAGAGGAACAAGAAGAAAGATGGAGAACTGGGAGAGAAACAGAGAGAAAACGAAAGAGAGAGAGAGAGAACTGGCATGAGAGATGAAATTGAGAGAGAGAGAGAGTCGGTGGCTTGCTCTTATGTAAGATAGGGATTTGCAAATTTTATATCAAAGTCTAACAGTTCGGGCTAATTACAGTTTGAGTCAATTAATGGTCCAACGGAAACAAATGACCTCGTTTGCATACGAGCCAGTTACGAAAGTTAACGAGCTCAACGAAATGCACGTGTTGACACCAAGATGATGTATGAATGATGAACTCGTACCAAATCAAAAATTACGAAAAAGGGCTCAAGACTGCTTAAACTAAGTTTAACTCAACTCAACTCCCTATCCTTAACCCGAAACGAATCTCAAAAGAATAAAACCATAAGCTTAACTTAAAGTCGATATAAGTAGTACCGAAACCTCATAATTACCCATTAATTAATTGTTAAACTGGATTAAGCTGTGCTGGAGTGTTACATCCTCCCCCGCTTAGGAATCATTCCATCCTCAGAATGAACGCGTACTTGTGCGAAGAGATGGGGATGCTATCGTGCCATCTGCTCCTCCAACTCCCACGTGGCTTTATCCGGTCCATGATGTTCCCAAAGCACCTTGACCCATCGAATTGTTCTGGTGCGCAAGATCTGTTTTCTAGTTCCCACGATACGAAGTGGACGCTCGACGTATGTTGCATTTGGCTGGATCTGCACATCATCGTATCGAATGACATGAGTAGGGTCATGAACATATTTCCAAAGCATTGACACATGGAATACATCATGTACTCCGGAGAACTCTACTAGTAAGGCTAGTCAGTAAGCCAAATCACCAATTTTACTCTTGATCATGAATGGACCCTCATATCTTGGAGCTAACTTGCCTTTTTAGCCAAAACGTATGGTGCCTTTCATCGGCGAGACCTTCAGAAAATCCCAATCTCCAACTTGGAATTCGAGTGCTCTTCTATAAGTATCTGCATAAATTTTCTGTCTCGATCGAGCAACCTTCAAATTCTATTGCCTTTTGTACTTTCTCCATCGTTTCGCCAATGATCGTCAGTCCATGAAAACTTCTGGTTCCAACCTCTTCCCAACACCCAAGGCTTCTACATTTACACCCATACAACGCTTCACATGGCACCATTCCAATAATGTCATGGTAGCTATTATTGTAGGCGAATTCGTACAATGAGAGATGTAAGTCCCATTCCTTTTCGAAACTAAGAACACTGGCCCGTAACATATCTTCTAACGTCTGAATGGTCCATTCTGACTGCCCATCTGTCTGCGGGTGATATGCCGTACTGAAGCTCAACTTCATACCCATAGCTTCTTGAATGCTTTCCAGAATGAGGAAACAAAACGGTTATCATGGTCAGAAACGATAGACATGGGCGTACCATGTAACCTGACAATTTCATCTATGAACTTCTTGGCCATTTCTAAAAATGTCATGCCCTTCTAAAATGGAACAAAATGGGCTGATTTCATCAATCGATCCACGATCACCCAGATGGCATTATTCTTTTTACTCGTCGGAGGAAATCCTAAAATGAAATCTATCGTAATGTGCTCCCATTTCCATTGAGAACATGTAACGGATGCAACGAACCCGGAGGCTTCTGGTGGTCCGCTTTCACTTTCTGACAGGTCAGGCATCTGGCGATGAACCCTGCGATCTCTCTCTTCATGTTGTTTCACCAAAATCGATCTTTTAAAGCTCGGTACATTTTTGTACTCCCGGGGTGCATCGTATATCGTGCATAATGTGCTTTGGTCATCAACTTTTCCTTCAAATCCTCTACAGCTGGCACGCATAACCTGTTCCGAAAATACAGCACTTCGTCCTCTAATCTAAAATTTGGTCGGTCCTGTAAATGATCTTTGATTCGGACCAAATCCCGATCTCCGAACTGCCGATCCTTGATTTGTTGGATCACCTCAGGCTGAAAAACAAGAGTACTGGCCAACATCAAACAATCATCCGCGATACTTATTTCCACGGGCTGATGATGTACTAACACATAGAAGCTTTCTACCGTGTGGAGAGTCTCTGACTTTCTACTGAGAGCATCTACCACTACATTACCTTTACCCGGATGATACTTAATTAGGAAATCATAGTCCTTGATGAATTCTAGCCATCTACGTTGCCTCATATTCAACTCATGTTGTGTGAACAAATATTGCAAACTATGATGATCCGAGTGTATCTCAAATTTCACTCCATACAAATAATGTCTCCACAGTTTCAAAGCAAATACGATGGCTGCTAATTCCAAATCATGGGTGGCATAATTCTTCTCATGCTCCTTGAGTTGCCTCGAACCATAAGCAACACTTTCTCGTGCTGCATCAAGACACATCCCAAACCGACTCTGGAAGCATCAGAATAAATCACAAACCCTTCATTTCCATCAGGCAGAGTCAAAATCGGTGCGGTCGTGAGCTTTTCCTTCAGCGTTCTAAAACTCGTCTCACATTCAACAGTCCAATGGAAAGGTACATTCTTCCGAGTTAACTTAGTCAACGGAGCATATATCTTAGCAAAGTCTTGAACAAAGCGACGGTAATATCCGGCAAGTCCAAGAAAACTCTTGATCTCTATCATAGACTTCAGACTGGGCTAATTAACAACTGGCTCAACTTTCGCTAGGTCAACTGCCAATCCTTTTCGTGAAATGATATGTCTAAGAAATGCCACCTGCTCTAACCAAAAGTCACATTTAGACAATTTGGCGTATAGCCAATGGTCTCTCAATAATTGTAAGGTTTTTCTCAAATGTTTTGTATCCTCCTCTGCTGTCTTCGAGTACACCAGGATATCATCAATGAAAACGACAACCAATTGATCTAAGAATGGAGCAAAGATCCTATTCATCAATGCCATAAAAGCAGCAGGTGCATTGGTTAACCCAAAAGGCATCACGAGGAATTCATAATGTCCATACCTCATTCGGAAGGCAGTTTTGGGAATGTCATCTTCTTTTACCCTGAGCTGGTAATACCCAGATCTCAAATCAATCTTGGAGAAATATGCGGCACCTTAAGGTTGATTAAACAACTCATCAATACACGACAGGGGATACTTATTCTTTATGGTCACCTTATTTAACTGCCGGTAATCTATGCACATCCGAAAAGTGCCATCCTTCTTTTTGACAAACAAAACTGGAGCTTCCCACGGTGACACACTCGGGCGTATAAAGCCCTTATCCAAAAGCTCCTGCAATTGCTTCTTCAATTCCAACAACTCTGCTGGGGCCATACGATAGGGTGCTTTACTAATAGGTGCGGTACCGGGTACAAGATCAATCACAAATTCTACTTCCCGCGGAGGGGGTAACTCAGGCACATCATCTGGGAACACGTCCGGAAAATCATGCACCATCAGAACCTCTCCTAGTGGCTTCGAACTCTTCTGCTCTGAGATAAAGGCAATGAAGCCTTCACACCCCTTGCGTGTCAGTCGATCCGCCTTACATGTGGAGATAACACGTCTAGGGCACTTCTTCTGATTGCCCTCGAAACGAAATCCATTCCCGAGGTCAAAATAAATCGTCCTGTTGTAACAGTTCACACAGGCACGATATCTCGCCAGCAAATCCATTCCAAGGATTACGTTGAAGTCCAGCATCGACAACAAGATGAGGTCAACTGCTAGTTGATGCTCTTCGATCTGCACGTCACACTGGGGGTAGTAGACAGTACACTCCACTCTCTTGCTAACGGGAGTGGACACCACCAACGCATAAGGTAACGGTGTAGGTGGTTGCCGTAACTGTACAGCAAAATGAGGCACTACATATGAATGCATAGACCCTGAATGAAATAATGCGAGCGCTTCTGCTTGAGAGATCAGAATTGTACCTTCCACTACATTCACATCCTCCACACTTTCATGAGTGGCGGCATATGCACGTGCGGTCTGGCGCTGCGGCTTCAGACCCTGGCGAGGTTGCTGGGGTTTACTTGGGGTTGTGGAAACAGTTAGCCTGGGCTGCTAAGAGTACTTGGCCTTCGGGTATTGAGCCACTTTGTGCTCCATCGAACCACAGCCTGGATAGGCTCTGGTTTTCTTCCAGCATTCGTCTGTCGAGTGTCCTCGGCCACAATGGTCGTATCTGACTCCAGCTGAACTGGATGGTCCTTGTCTTCCTTTCAGTTTCTTCTGTACTTGCCCCTTGGTACGTTTCTCTTGAGGTCTGCAGCTTTTTTTGCCTGAAAATTAGCCTTAGCGGCATAAGCTCTGTCCACCGCATCATCAAAAGTAGCTGGTCTTTGGAAAGCTGTGACATGGTTTGTATATCTAGGGTTTAGGCCATTGATGAAACGGTTTACCTTCTTTTTTTCTGTGTTGATCATATCCTCTGCAAAGTGGGACAGTTGCGTGAACCAATGTACATACTCAGCTACCGTCATCTGTTGTACTGTAGGGACACGAACTCAACTTCCTTTGCTCGTCACACATGGGTTGGAATGAACTTCCTTCTAAACTGTTTCTTAAATGTCTCCCATACTGTTGCAATGGGCATGTCTTTATACGAATCGCTTACACTCATCCACCACGTCTTAGCAACATCCCGGAACATCGAAGCTGTAAGCATCACCTTCTATCGATTGGTGCAGACAACCGTGTCAAAAAGGTCCCCAGTATGCTCTAACCATTGCTCCGCTTTCAATGCATCTTCATTTCCATAAAATTTCGTGGCTCTGCATTTCTGGAATTTGTCGTATAATGCATTAGGGTCATTCTTTTTAGGTTGGAAGACCACTTATTGCTCTACATGCGGTTGAGCTGATGCTTGACTTTACCGGTCCACCAAGGAGACTACCCGTGCCTGCAGAGAGTGAATTGCCTGCAACATCACAAGGAAGTGATCTTCCTGATTTGAAGGTTGTTGTGGAACCGCTGACCCACTCTCATTATCGCTGTGGTTATTGGTATTAGTACTGGATCCGGATGCCATAGCCTGCAAAATGCAAGAGTCAATCTGCCACACAGTACATACCCTACTACAAAACCCAAACAAAGCAAATAGCAAACTAGGAGGTCATACAATTGAATGCGTAACCTCACCACGTTCCTAGATGCCTACATGCTTAGAAGCTAGGACAAGCAATGCTCTGATATCATATAATACATATGTCACAACCCAAGCCCAGAAATCGGGGGTTAGAAAAATCCTAACCTGTGACACACGTACTCCCGTGCACCTATACCTCGACCTGGTCTAAGTACACGCACACAAGGGATATTCACAAGTGCAAAACAAGTGTACGCGGAAGCTGTACGTATCATAGCAAGTAAGGAAAATGAATAGAATACATAACATTATAGAGTCAACAAAATGACATTAATTACAAATGTACAATACAAAATGAAGAGATAACTCCTTCAAGACCAATACCAGAAAAGTACAGGAAACAAAACAAAACAAACAAAACAAAAGGGAAGGCCATGAATGGATGCAATGCCAAGCCGCTTCGTGAGAGTGATCAAGACCACGCCTCTAGCCCTGACTGGGTCTCCTGGATCTCTCCCGAAGTCTGGCCGACTGATGAGGGGCGGTAGAGGAATTTGGGCCTACAACACCAAGAACAACCAATGAGTACGACGACTTAGCAAAGCATAAGCTCTAATAAGTTAACATGCGTTGTGTCTAGCAGAATACTGAACAGCTAACAATTAACAAATGCATAGAGATCACATTTGTATACTAGGCAGATCGTACATATCAATAAGCTTGCTGTAAGAATCATAAAATAGATAAACTGACTAGGTGGCTACTACATTTGCCATATTCTCCCAATCGAGAGCAATCAGTACGAGAATACCATTGACTGGGCCAAGGTACGAATGCTTCTCTGGTTCCAAGGGTCCGGAATCCCAAGACAGTAGCACTCTGCAGAGGCAATAATAGTCTATGCCCAAGTTAACCCCGTCAGGTATCCTGAGGTTGCGGTTGAGTAGAGCCAAACTAATAAAATCAGTTATGGTATATGACGCACATCAAAAAATGCCAATCAGTAGGTTCATCAATGTCAGTCAGTCCAGTACAGTACGTGCATCGTACGATAACCAATTATTAAACACAAGCCTTATGATACCATTGTAAGCGAACAATCACAAGTCAAAACAAGAGTAAGAACATGGAAGTTGGCTGTTTCTGCCCGGGATGTACCATGGACAGAGCCCTTAGGGATTATCCAATCGTTGCCCCAAAGTAGAACGCGTTCCATATGAATAGTAGGGCAAAATCGAAGTCAATATGCAATGCAAATCAAATTATTTTGCAGGAATCACAGTCTTTTACTAGCCAACCTCATCTTAGTTATCCATTGTTACTAACCGTGCATGATGATGTAGTTTTAAGTTATTCAATACACAGTTGTTCCTTTTGGGGGTGTTACACTGTATCCATAAACGTGTATCGAAGTCCCTTAAACCAACACCCATGGGGAGGTGCTTGACAATTGGACAATGCGCATGAATGAGCCACAGCCCACAAAACCATTCATGCGTTTAAGGTATTCCGTTGGACAAGGTATATGGTTGAGCAGTCCACAGGGAAGGCCCTATAAGGTCTCATTATGAACCTAGAAGGTAGTATAAAAGGTCCTATGGTGTCACATGAACAAGGGAAGGAAAATGAGTAAACATAGGATTTAGTTGAACCCTAATTCTCTCGGAGCAGAAATGCATCAGAGCTGACTGGTCGGCTCTGAAGCCCGATCGGTCGAATTTCGATTATGGGAGTGTCTGATCAGTCGGACCCCAGTCCCGATCGGTCGGAGAACAGGGTTCTGTACAGAACAGGGTCATTGTATTACATGATTTCTATTTACAAAAACGACGTGTAACAAGGTCATACAAGACTAAAAGGCTGTCAAACACCACACACTTACGAGGAAGAGTAGAAGAACATAACAATCATCGTGTATCAACATGTGTTCATCCATACTATGCTTATACTTGCTTTAAATGTGCTCTTTCCTTACTTTAGCTGTTTTTAGGCCTAACGATCCTGGAGATGTAATCCCAAAACCATGCATGTCAAGAATAAGCGAAAGAAAACCAGTGCATGCGGTGCAATCACAGTCTAAACTCATACGGAGACCGTGAAGCAACTACTCACCTTAAACAAATTGGGAATATGGGACGAAACTCTTGTCCATGATAAAGAGACAGGGAAGACGAGATTGAAGATGAGGGTAGTGAATGAGAGAGAGGCTTTGAGTCGAGAAGCTACCGACGAACCCACAAAGAAGATGAGCAACCGGTACACGCTAATTTCCCCCTTTCTCTCTGTTGATCGCAAAGAAAAGGAACAAGAAGAAAGATGGAGAACTGGGAGAGAAATAGAGAGAAAACGAGAGACAAAGAGACAGAGAGAAATGGCGTGAGATATGAAATTGAGAGAGAGAGAGAGAGAGAGTCGGTGGCTAGCTCTTATGTAAGACAGGGATTTGCAAATTTTATATCAAAGTCCAACAGTTCGGGCTAATTACAGTTTGAGTCAATTAATGGTCCAACAGAAACAAACGACCTCGTTTGCATACGAGCCAGTTATGGAAGTTAACGAGCTCAACGAAATGCACGTGTTGACACCAAGATGATGTATGAATGATGAACTCGTACCAAATCAAAAATTACGAAAAAGGGCTCAAGACTGCTTAAACTAAGTTTAACTCAACTCAACTCCCTATCCTTAACCCGAAACGAATCTCAAAAGAATAAAACCATAAGCTTAACTTAAAGTCACTATAAGTAGTACCGAAACCTCATTAATTACCCGTTAATTAATTTTTAAACCGGATTAAGTTGGGCTGGAGTGTTACAAAGAGTATGGAAGAGGGGTTCCCTATTTATATATTTTTCTTCTACTCCTTTTCAAAGAAGTTCTCATATGTGGCTTTCCTTTTTTAGGTAAGTCTTTTTCTTGGCTAACAAGTCTTCTAAGTTTGAGGTGAGATAATATTCCTTCTCTTGTTGGAATTTTAAGTGCATCCATCTTTCTTAGCTAACACTTGCCAAAGGATAGGGCCTACATTTGATGAGACAATCTTAATCCTGCCTAAAAATGTATAGTAAACTTCCCAAGGTTATATCTTTGTTATTTTAACTCCGATTGGTGAAATTTTGGATCCTACGGATATCTATTCGAAAAGAGCTTTTCCAACGGTAGGTAAATTGTCCAAATCTGATGCTCAGTTTGAGAGTTATGATCATTTTAATGTATGCTGTTCAAAGAAAAATGGGATTGACTTTTTATTTTTGAATTCTCCTTCTTTGACTTTTCTTTCCTTGAATTCTCTCCTCTTTGGCTTTCTTTTTTTACATTAATTTTGATTTCTTACATCAATTGAAGAGTGGGACCCCTTTTTTGAACATTCCATAAGTGTGTCCCCACACATGTGAATATGTGCGTGGGACCATGAAGCTAACTTTTGCATTTTTCCTCTTTCTTCTTTTCTCTCTTCAATTCTTCTCTCTTTTCTTTTGAAAATGATTTCTTTGCCTCAATTTTTTGCAAATGGGACCCATATCATCAATTTCCTATAAAACAAATGTGAATTCATGTAAAAATATAATTTTACCCCTAAGATCACAAATGCGTGAATGTGGGCCCATCTCTCATGAAATGACAATGAAAATGCACATCATTTTTCATGATTTTATATGAATGAACTAGTGATGATTAAAACTGAATTTAATTCATGAGAAAAATTATTTTCACAAAACTTTTCAAAAATAGACTTTTTAAAAATAGTAGGTTCATGAATTTATGCAAAAAGTGTGATTTTTAAGCAATTCATGTAGGAATGCACTATAATGAATTTAAAATGCTTGAAACCATGATATCACACTAAATGAGGCTCTTTCAAGTTAACAAGTCCTTAAAATGGGTCAAAATGTATATGAACATATACATTTTTAAAGACTCATCAGTGACGCTCTGACCCTAACCAAGAATGCTTAGCGTCTAATTAAGTAAGTTTTTCGCTAATTACCATCGAATTAGGTTGGATTTAACTTGTTTCATCTTTGTGGGTTATGTTTAGGTCATGAATAGGTAGTTGGGTTGAGTTTAACCTTAACCAGTAGTGAAAGTCTTTTTTCATAATTTTTGATTTCATGATATTTCGTCATTCATGCATCATATTGAGATTACCATATTCGTCTCGTCAAGTTCGTTAACTTCCGTACTTGACTTGAATACGGTTGAGTTTGTTTGTGTTAGTTGGACTTTCATTTGACTTAAACTGAAATTATTTCAAGAAATCGGGACTTTCTTATAAACTCAGAAAATATTTTGTATATATAAAGAACCGACTGTTCCTGATCGATAAGTTCATTCTCTATAATACTCCTTTTACCCTAATATACCTACATTTCTTTCCTTTATCACAATTTTTTCCTCAAAGCAAGAGAATTGATGTGCATGTATGTTTGAAGACTTCTATTAGCATCTCTAATATTCTCTACTCTATTAACAAGTCGGGAAGTGAAGAATTCAGCTTTGTTTTCTTTTAATTGATTTCTTGAGATAAGACCTTCTTTCTCTCCACAAGATTTTGATTTAAGTAGTGAAGAATACTTCTCCTGTATACTCATCTCTTTCTCATCCTTGCATGCATATCAGTTTAGGTTTGAGATTTGGGGTGTCATCTCAAGTTTAGCCAAGAGTAATAATAGTGGTTTGAATTCTCAATCAAGGCAAGTATAAGCAAATTTTAGTTTAATATATATTGTTATATTATGATTCTTGCAATTTCACTGAATGCATAGAATTCAGCCCTAATGTTCTTAGATGTTCTAAACTCTACAATATAATAAAGGTCAGTATTCTAATGAAGTATGAGTTAAAACAAAGAATGAATGAATGAAAAAGGTCGGGAATACCTTTCTCAACAGAAATTGGCTTCAGACGATTGAATTAGTATTGGAAACTGAAGCTTACGGCTAAGCCATAAGGTGTTATGACTCACAGTCTAGTGAGTTGAAATTTTGAATCTTGTTCTATGGCTAATCTAGGCCTGTACCGTAAAATATGCTACAGCTAAGCCGTGGCTCAGCCGTAAGACATATATGCCTAAACCAAAAAGGAAAATACGGTTAAATCATAAATGCGGAGGAAAATTGGGATACCTACGGCTAAGCCGTAGTGTGACTTACAGTTAAACCGTAAGATGCACGGCTAAGCCGTAGTGCAAGTTACGACTAAGCCATAAGATGCACACGGCTAAGTCGTAATTCACCACGGCTAAGCCATAAAACCATTGAAACTTAGGATTAAGTAGGTATTGTACGAGACCTTGTAGGACCCTAGTTACTATATCTTTTTCCCTATTAACCGGTCAAATGGAATATTGAAAAATCATGAAAAGTCTTGAGGACTGAGACTTATTCATGTGACGTTGTCTATTTGTTAAACACCTCCCCATGGGTATTGGTATAAGGAACTTAGATACACACATTCCCATCACAATGTAACACAAAAAGGAGACAATTATATACCAGATAACTTAAAACTACATCATCATACATGGTTAGAAATAATAGATGACTAGATTAAGGTTAGCTAGTAAACTACCTTGATCCTACTCAATTGAATTGCATGGCATATTGGATTAACAATATTGTCTTCTACTTCTCCAATAATGATTTGAATTGAAATGATCATTGTATATATTGAATCTATTTGAAATATTTCTTGATATTATCTTAACATTGACATGGAATTGAGTACGAAATCTTACACGAATGAATTGAATGTATTGTATGATTACTCAAGTTCAATGATATGACCGAATCACAATGTCTAGCTCTACTCAGCGTCAGCTTTATGATACCAGGCAGGGTTGACTTTGGTGTGGTATGAACAATGCCACTGCAATGTGCTATTTTGGAGCTTCCGGACTCTATGTACAAGAGATCCATTCGTACCTTGACCCTATTGATGGTGTTCTCAACGCATAGATCCCTAAAGGGAGGATATGATAAATGTAATAACAACTAGTAAAGTGTTTCGGTTATTTGACTCCTATAGCATGCTTATTCAACTACACAACATGCCTAGTATACTAAATTGACTTCTTTAATTATATGTTAATAATTCTTGTAGATACAATACGTAATTACATTTATTGTGCTTATACTTTGTTGAATTGTTTGATTCATTAGTTGTCTATGGTGTCACAGGCTCAGCGTTTGGTTCTGATCTTACGAAGATCGAGAAGACTCCAGAGGAGACTTTCGGATACCCCTCTAGCTTAAACAAGTGGACAGCAAATCATTTCTAATTGATTCTTCGTGGAGCGCGCAAGGAGCATACTAAATTTCATTTTGGGATGTAATTGTAATTAGGGTATCATGGTTTGCTCTTAGCTTTATTTTTTCATATAAAACTCATGATCCCTTGTGTGTTGGAAACTGTATCACCCTTGAATACTATTCAAGAACTTTCTTTCCTTTTATAAAATACATGTTCCATTTTAACTCATGGTCATAGCATATTTTATAGATTTGTGTTATTTTGGTTATAATTATCTTATTTCATGAATGATATTAATAGGCTTCCGTGAATGAATGCTTGTATAAATGTTCGATATAAGCATTTCACCCGTGTAAGTACTGTGACTCTCCCTTGTGTAATTCTGCTTAAACTCGAGTCTAGGTGTGTATTACATGGGAGTGAGGGTGTCACTATTTGGGGTAAATCCTTATACCAGAATTTCTTAGGCTCGGGTTGCGACATACCTAAGTATGGTATCAGAGCATTAAATAGTCAGTTAAAAGATGTGTAGGGACATGATGAGGATACGATAGAATTCCGCGTATATCAACTATTTGACTTTATAGTCTGAATATTTTGATAGATGGGTATTTCTAACTTGAGATGATTTTCTTTGTTGCAGGAAATGGCATCAAGATCGAGTAATAACAATCATAATGAAGTTAACATGAACCCAATCCCAGAGACTACCAGATCTAGTCCTCCACATCCACCTCCAAATACAAACGTCTATTTTATGATGATGATGTAAGCAATTCAGGCCTAGTCTCATGTAATGCAAGTACATATGCAAGCTATGCAATCTCTATAAGCACAGATGGCTTCTTTAGTGGAACGACAAAGTCAATTGTCAGTCCAACCACATGTAGAGAAACAAGTGGTATTTTAGCAGAAGGAAAATGATCCTAATGCTCTATACGAGAAGTTTAGGAAAAGAAGTGCAACAAAATTTCACGGCAAAGAAGATGCTCTACAAGTAGATGAGTGGTTAGAGCCTACTGATAACATGTTTGATATAGTTGTTTGTACTAACAGGCAGAAGGTTTTATTCATTGCCTCTATGTTTTGCTGTGTGGCTGAGACTTGGTGGAAAAGTGTGAAAGATTCATATAAAGATATGCCTGGTGCTACTGTGTGGGAGACTTTTAAGAAACAGTTTGGAAGGAAGTTTATCCCGGCTCATATTCAGAGGGAAAAGGAGGTAAAATTCTTGGCATTACAATAGAGACAAATGTCAGTGGCAGATTATATTCATACTTTCACTCAATTGTAATAATATGCAGAAGATATGATCAATACAGAGGAGTAAAAGGTCAATAGGTTTATCAATGGCCTAAATCCCATGTACAAAGATTATATTACAGCTTTCCAGAGGCCATCTACATTTGATGATGCCGTAGATAGAGCTTACTCCGAAGAGGCTAATACCCATGACAAACGAGCGATGGATCCCAAAAGGAACACATCCTTTGGTATTAATGGACAAGCATAGAAGAAGATGAAGGGTTGTTAGGATAGCCCTAGTAAAGCAGTGGTGAAGTGTGGTCATTGTGGGAAGTCTCATAAGACTGAGATATGCTAGAGAAGTACAGAAGCTTACTTGCTTTGTGGCTCAATGGAGCATTGGATGGCTCAATGTCCCAAGTATAAGCCCAACCATCAATCGCAACCTGCCACACCCACTTCTCAGAGCACACAGCAACAATCATGTTAAGGATAGAGATAGAACTACTAGAATGCTCATGCTTATGCTGTTACTCATAAGAGCACGGAAGATGATGCTGTGGTAGGAGGTATTGTTTCCATCGATAATGAAAAAGCACAAGCATTGTTTGATTTGGAGTTTACACATTCATACGTAGCACCTCATTTTGTTGTGAAACTACAGAAGCAACCTAAACCGTTACCATATGTGTTGGTAGTATCCACTCCTATAGGCAAAAGGGTGGAGTGTAGTTTATGCTATCCCCAATGCAATGTATAGATCAAGGGTTGTCAACTCCTTGTTGACTTGATTTTGCTTTTGATGTTATCCTTGGAATGGATTGGCTAGTAAGATACCATGCCTGTGTGAATTGTTATAATAAGATGATTCACTTTAATTTGGGTAATGGGTTTTGTTTCAAGGGAAGCAGGAAGAATTTGCCTAACCGAATCATCTCTGCATTCAAAGCGGATAGGATGATCCGTAAGGGGTATGAAAGCTTCATTGCCTTTATTTCTATGAAAAAGAAGCTCAAGAAACTCGACGAAATATCTGTTGATTGTGACTTTCCTGACATATTTCCTAATGAAGTTCCAGTGTTACCTCCTGACAGAAAAGTTGAGTTTTCCATTGAATTTGTTCCAGGTATAGCATTGATATGCAAAGCTCCGTATCACATGGCACCTGTAGAATTACAAGAATTGAAAAAGCAACTGCAGGATTTGCTTGATAAGGGTTCTATACGCCCAAGTATGTCACCATGGGAAGCCCCGGTGTTGTTTGTTAAGAAGAAGGACGGCATGCTTCAAATGTGTATTACGATGACATTGCTAAAACAACATTTTGAACAAGGTATAGCCATTATGAGTTTATCGTGATGCCATTTGGACTAACTAATACACCTGCTGTGTTTATGACTTTAATGAATAGGGTCTTTACTCTTTTCTTAGATCAATTCATTGTCGTCTTTATTAATGATATCTTAGTATATTCTAAGACAGTGAGGAGTAAGCTGACCATTTGAAGAGAGTATTACAACTGTTGAGGGAACATCGATTATATGCAAAGTTGGAGAAATGTGATTTCTGCTTTGAGCAGGTAGCTTTTCTAGGGCATATCATTTCACAAGATGGTTTGGCAGTTGATCCAACAAAAATTGATGTTGTCGTGAATTGGCCAAGACCAAAGAATGTGATAGAAATTAGTAGTTTTCTTGGACTTGTAGGTTCTTACCAATGATTTGTTCAAGATTTCTCTAAAATATCGGCTTCATTGACCAAACTGACTCGGAAGAATATGCCTTTTGACTGGAGTAATGAATGTGAGTCAAGTTTCATAATTCTAAAGGAAAAGTTAACAACCGCTATAGTATTAACACTATTTGATGGTAGTGAAGGATTTGTGATCTATTCTGATGCTTCTAAAGTTGGATTGGGGTGTGTTCTGATATAAAAGGGTAAGGTGATCGTGTATGGTTCTAGACAGTTGAAAGAACATGAAAAAAACTATGCCACACATTATCTGGAACTGGCAGCTATCGTGTTTGCTTTGAAACTTAGGCGACACTATCTCTATGGGGGAAAATTTGAACTTCACTCAGATCACCACAGTTTGCAGTATTTATTTGAGTAGTATGATTTAAATATGAGGCAACGTAGATGGCTTGAGTTTATAAAAGATTATGACTTTCCTATCAAGTAGCATCCAAGAAAAGAGAATATTATAGCAGATGTTTTTAGCAGGAAGACAATGAGTCTCAATGCCTTATTAAACTCATTGTTCATACAAGATAAATTCAAGGACATGCCTATAGAAGTAAAATTGGTAAATAATTAGGTAATATTTGCTAGTGCTATTGCCTTCTAGCTAAAGATAATTCAAGCAATCAAAGATAGACAGTTTGAAGATCCTAATATGGTGAAGATTAAAGATCACATAGGAGATAAACTAGATTTTTGTCTGAAAGATGATGTTTAGTATTTCAGAAACAGATTGTGTGTACCGGCTCACGATGGTATGAAAGAGAGCCTAATGACAGGTGCACACTACACTTGACATGCGATACATCCCGGTAGCATAAAAATGTATCGAGTGTTAAAGGATAGATTTTGGTGGAACAATATGAAAAGAGAAATAGCAGGCTTTGTGGCTAGATGCCTTACATGCTAGAAGGTGAAAGCTGATCATCAACAAACTCCTGATTCGTTACACTAATTACATATTCCTCAGCAGAAGTGGAAGCATATTCGATGGATTTTGTCTTCGGTTTGCCCCCAACAAGTAAAAAGAATAATGCCATTTGGGTGATTATTGACAAACTAACAAAGTTGGCTCATTTTATTCCATTTAATAAGGGTATGATATTTGCAGAGATGGCCAAGAAGTTTGAAGATGATATTGTGAGATTGCATGGTACGCCAGTATCAATAACTTCAAACCGTGATAATGGATTTCTATCGTCTTTTTGGAAAGCTTTTTGAGAAGCTATGGGAACCAAACTCAGTTTCAGTACGGCATACCATCCACAAATGAATGGATAATCCAAGAGCAGTAGTCAAACCTTGGAAGGCATGTTGCATGCTAGCTTTTTAAGCTTTGACACAGAATGGGATAAGCACCTGTCATTGTGTGAATTTACATATAACTATAGCTTCCATGAAAGCAATGGTATGGCTCTGTTTGATGTATTGTATGGATGTAAATGTTGGAGTCCAATTTGTTAGGAAGAAGTCAGAATCAGAAGTTTCCATGGACCAACTACCGTCGCTAAAACTACCGAAAAGGTATAAAAAGCGATTGAGAATTTGAAGGTTGCTTATTCGAGGTAGAAAAGCTATGTTGATATTCGGAGAAGAAACTTGGAGTTTCAGATTGGTGATTGGGTTTTTCTAAAGGTCTCTCTTATGAAGGGTATGATTCATTTTGGCCAGAAAGGCAAGTTGGCTTCGAGGTATGTAGGCCCATTTGAAATTTAGAGTAGAATTGGTGATTTAGTTTACCAATTGGCACTCCCAACTAAAGTCTCTGGAGTTCATGATGTGTTTCATATCTCCATGTTCTGTAAGTATGTTAGAGATCCTACCCATGTTATTCTATATGATGATGTTCAGATTCAATTAAATGCGTCATACGTCAAGCGCCTGCTTCGTATCGTAGGTACAAGGGAGCAAGTATTGCGTACGAAGACTACACGATGGATCAAAGTGCTTTGGGAACATCATGGTCCTGATGAAGCAACATGGGAACTGAAAGAACAAATGGCAAGACAATATCCCAACCTCTTTACGCAGGTATGTTTCATTTAGAGAACTATATGAGTCTTAAGCGGGGGAGTATATGACATTTTAACCCTAACCAAGCATGCTTAGCGACAAATTAAGTAAGTTTTTAGCTAATCACCATTGAATTAGGTTAGATTTAACTTGTTTCGTCATTGTGGGTTATGATTAGGTAATGGATAGATAGTTGGGTTGAGTTTAACCTTAACTAAGTAATGAAATCGCTTTTTTGTAATTTTCGTTTTCATGATATTTCGTTGTTCATGCATCATATTAGCATCATCATATTCGTCTCATCAAGCTCGTCAACTTTTGTACTTAACTCGAATACGGTTGAGTTTGTTTGTATTAGTTGGACCTTCATTTGACTCAAACTGAAATTATCCCAAGAAATTGGGAATTTTTTATAAACTCAGAAAATATTTTGTATATATAAAGAACCGACTGTTCCTGATCAATAAGTTCTTTCTCTATGATACTCCTTTTGCCCTAATACACCTATGTTTCTTTCCTCTATCACAATTTTCTCCTCAAAGCAAGAGAATTGATGTACATGTATGTTTGAAGACTTCTATTAGCATCTCTAATATTCTCTAATCTACCAACAAGTCGGGAAGTGAATTATTCAAGCTTTCTTTTCTTATAATTGATCTCTTGAGGTAAGACTTCTTCCTCTCCACAAGATTTTAGTTTAAGCAGTGAAGAACACTTCTCCTGTATACTCATCTCTTTCTCATCCCTGCATGCATACCAGTTTAGGTTTGAGATTTGGGGTGTCGTCTCAAGTTGAGCCAAGACTAAGAATAGTGGCTTGAATTATAAACCAAGGCAAGTATAAGCAAATTTTGGTTTAACACATGTTGGTATATTATGATTCTTGCAATTTCACAGAATACATAGAATTCAGCCCTAATGTTCTCAGCTATTCTAAACTCTAAAATATGATGATAAAGGTCAGTATTCTGATGAAGTATGAGCTAAAACAAAGAATGAATCAATGAAATAGGTAAGGAATACCTTTTTCAGCAGAAATTGGCTTCAAACGATTGAATGTGTTTTGGAAACTGAAGCTCATGTCTAAGCCATAAGGTGTTACAGCTCACAGTCCAGAGAACTAAAAATTTGAATCTTGTTCTATGGTTAAGCCAGACCTGTACTGTAAAATATGCTATGGCTAAGCTGTGGCTCAGTCGTAAGACATATATGCCTAAGCCAAAGAAGAGAATACGGTTAAACCGTAAATGCAGAGGAAAATTGGGATATCTACAGCTAAGCCGTAGTGCGACTTACTGTTAAGCCGTAAGATGCCATGGCTAAGCCGTAAGTTACCCACGGCTAAGCCATAGTGCAAGTTACGGCTGAGCTGTAAGATGCACATGGCTAAGCTGTAAGTTACCACGGCTAAGCCATAAAACCATTGAAACTTAAGATTAAGTAGGTATTGTACGAGACCTTGTAGGACCCTAGTTACTAGATCTTTTTCCCTATTAATCAATCCAATGGAAAAATGAAAAATCATGAAAAGTCTTGAGGACTGAGACTTATTCATGTGACATTGTCCATTTGTTAAGTACCTCCCCATAGGTGTTGGTTTAAGGAACTTCAATATACACATTTCCGACACAATGTAACACCAAAAGGAGGCAACTATGTATCGAATAACTTAAAACTACATCATAATGCATGGTTAGGAATAATAGATGACTAGATTAGGGTTGGCTAGTAAACTACCTTGATCCTACTCAATTGAATTGCATGGCATATTAGATTAACGATATTGTCTTCTACTTCTCCAATAATGATTTGAATTGAAATGATCATCGTATGTATTGAATCTATTTGAAATATTTCTTTATTATCTTGACATTGACATGGAATTGAGTACGAACGTCTTACATGAATGAATTGAATGTATTGCATGATTACTTAAGTTCAATAATATGACCGAATTGCAATATCTTGCTCTACTCATCCTTAGCGTTATGATACCCGGTGGGATTGACTTTGGTGTGACATGAACATTGCCATTGCAGAGTGCTATTTTGGAGTTTTTGGATTCGATATACGAGAGATCCATTCGCACCTTGGCCCAGTCGATGGTGTTCTCAGCGCATAGATCCTTAGAGGGAGGATATGGCAAATATAGTAGCCAACTAGTAAAGTATTTAGGTTATTTAAATCTTATAGTATGCTTATTTAATTGCACAACGTACTTAGTATATTGAATTGACCTCTTTAATCACATGTTAATAATTCTTGTAGATACAATGCGTAATTACCTTGATTGTACTTATACTTTGCTGAATAATCTTATTCATTAGTTGTCTATGGTGTTACAGGCTCAGCTCTAGGTTCTGATCTTACGAAGATCGAGAAGACTCCAAATGAGACTTTCAGAGACCCCTCCGGCTTAGACGAGTGGATAGCGGATCAACTCTAATTGATCCCTCACGGAGCGCACAAAGAGCATACAGGATTTCATTTTAGGATGTAATTGTAATTAGGGTATCATGGTCAGCACTTAGCTTTATTTTGTCATGTATGACTTATGATCCCTTGTGTGTTGGAAACTATATCACCCTCGAATACTATTCAAGAACTTTCTTTCTTTTTATAAAATACATGTTCCATTCCAACTCATGGTCATAGCATATCATATAGATGTGTGTTAGATTGGTTATAATTATATTGTTTCATGAATGATATTAATAGGCTTCCATAAATGAATGGTTGGACAGATGTCTGATATAAGCATCTCACCCGTGTAAGTATTGTGATTCTCCCTTGTGTACTTTTGCTTAAACTTGAGTCCAAGTGTATATTACACGAGAGTACGTGTATCACTATTTAGGGCAAATCCTCATACTCGAATTTTTTGGGCTCGACTTGTGACACCCTTATAGCAGTTCGTATGTGTCTTGACGTGACATGGATTGTCACGGGTCATAGGTGCTGCGCCTTGGGATCTATTGAACACATGGATTTGCACATTTTTAGGACTTAATTAGGTGAATGGCATCAAGTTTTTATTCATTTTCATCATTTTGTGCAATTTTACTTAGGGTTTGGATATTTTTTACATTTTTTGCATTTTTAGCATTTTATGGGCTTTTTCTCTAAAGAGTCCCATTAGAGTAGAATTGTGTCCGGACAGGCACCACTTTAAGTGGGCTCTTCAACATTTGATGGGTTGAATTAGAATGTGCAGGAAGATGTGGAACCCACTTCACTCCAAGGAATTCCAAAATTGTGAGACCTGTTGTGCTAAAAAATTAAAGATCATATCTTGGGATTTCTTTTTTTTTTTTATGCACACTCATGTGGGACTAAGTGACGTGATCAAACCAACTCAACTCATAGGTCAAGCCAAACCGAGCCTGAGCCCATGTAAGGAGGGTGTGCTAACTCCAAGAGGTGGATCCAATCAAATGTCCAATTTCAATTGGCACTAAAGAATCCATAAGCACTGGTGTTTGCCAAGGAATACATATGTTCACATAGTGGATATGCTGAAAAGATCACAAATAGTGTGGATTGGATGAGAAAGATCTCTATAATTTATTCTTTCCCTATCATGTGGAGTAATTTTGTTCCTTACCTGTCATGTATGCACAAATCACCCACATCAGTTGACATGGAAGGTGATCCTATTCCAACTCACAATGTCAAATCCAAGAGAGAATTTTCAGCTGGTCCCAACCTATGGTCAAAGATCCTCACAACCCATCACATGTGAAAATTGGAGCAATTTTAGAAGGGAATCCTCCATGCGGTACAAACATCCTTATATCCAACTCATCTTAGTGGGATATGATAACAAAGTTGGAATGATGATGAGAATATGATTGGGTTGGAAGTGATTGCACGATCATGAGGCCTATGCAAATCTTTGTATTCCATGGGTGCCTTGAGACAAGAGAAACATTAATATTATAAAAGGAATACCACCCACCAAAAAGGGACGTACACTCTATCTCTCTCTATCTCTCATGCCCCTCACTACCATCCGATTCCATAATCCCTATCTCCACTTCTCTCTCCTCTCTCCTTTCTCATCTTTTCTTTTTCTAGTAAAAAAAAGAATATTTGTGGGTACTCTGGAGCCTTGTTCCAGAACTAGGCTAGAAGAGTGTGAGAGAAAATTGTAATTGCCATGAAGTACTCGATGAAAATCATATAGTTTGCAATGGAGGAATAGATCTATAAATTAGAGTGTCTGATAAAGTTAAGTGTTTCTCATCATTATTCTATGTGATTTAATTCAATTATTTTTTTTTCTTGTGTGTTTATTATAAAAATAAATCTGCCTTTTGTCATTAACAAACTATGTTATTCAAATTTTTATATGAGCAATGCTTTAATCACGTATATTTTCTTAATAGATTATTCTTAGATTGAAATTCTTTGATAGTCTATTTTTTTATTAACATGTGATCTTTAGTTAAGTTCATAATTTCATTAGGTGAAGGAGATTTTTATCTTAAATAAATTGTGAAAAATTGTGCTCTTGATTGCCAAATTATCCAAATAAAAAACATTGATTTGTTTCTAATTTGAAGGATTTGGGGGACAAATTATTTTATCAATTGTACAGAATGATGGTGGGATTACTTAATGGATTCATGACATTCTGATCTACATTTTCTCATTTTCTTTTTCTTTCTTATGTGCTTTAGATCTAGAATTTTTCAGTCTTATTATTGCTTAATTTTTCTATCCCTCTTGTCATTATCATAAAAAAAATTAGATTTTAATAAAAAAAAGATTTCAATAGTGCTTCCTATGGGTTCAACCTGTACTTGCCATTGTCTCAAAAGGATAACTGTGTACTTGCAGTATTCAATGATTGAATTTAATTTTACATCAAGTTTTTGGCGCCATTGCCGGGGAGCCAAATCTAAAATTTATTTTTTTATTAAATCTATTTTTTTTAAAGGTACATACATATTCATCATTAAGTTGCATTCTTAGTTATTCAATCATTTAGTTTGTTTCCTTAACCTTGTTTGAAATTAGTGGTAGTTTGTTTTTTTTTTATTTATTTTTTCTGAAAAAACAAAAAAATTCAGAGTTTTCTGATTTTTTAGTATTTTATTGCATTTTCAAAAAAAAACTTGAAAAAAATTTTTTTTCCTCAGAATTTCAGAATTTAAAAGTCAATAAAAAAAAGTTTTTCCTTTTGAGTTTTTTAGAGTAGTTTTTATTTTCTTTTAGAATTCTTTTTGAAAAAAAAATTTTTGTTTTAAAGAATTTTTTTTCTAATTTCGAATTTCAAAAAAAAAAGAAAAGAAAACTAATTTTTAGGTTTCATTAATTCTTTTTTTAGTATTAGTTTGATTAGAATTAGGTTTATTTGATTTTTTTAATTTGAATAGTTTAGATAATTTTGCAATTTTATTTTTTTTGGTAACTTAGAGTTATTATTATTATTATTATTATTATTATTATTATTATTTTAATCTCTTTATTCTACATTAGGAAAAGATTTCAATTTTTTTATAGGAGTTTCTTTAAAATTAGGAATTACTAACACGGTTTTTTATTTTTGGTAGTCTGCATTGTGTGGAGAGTTTGGACAAAAACAGGAAACTACAAGGATTGCTATAAAAAATGAAAAAGTCCTATGACATTGAATTGCTTGCAAGAACTACTAAAAAGAAGATAAGCCTACATAAGATAAGATTTGGGTGGATCCACTGTAAGATCTTCTATCATTAACCTACGAATCTTTTTCTGTAAGTGGGCTTGGTTGATTTAAAATTTTGTAAACTGTGACTGCTTGCGTGGCACACAATTTAAATTGGACACACACACTTAGTCAAGGGCAACTCACCTCAAACAAAATAAGGACTAGATTTCATCACCAGATCCTTGCCCATTTAGGTTTGACCATTTCTCACATTAGGATCCTAACCTTAATTAAAATCAAGTAACAATGAGACCCTAGGATTTGAGCTTAGTGGGACGAAGACCACTGATGGTTGGACCAATTGCGCTCCTTGACTAAAGTTGATGCCCAAGAAAGCCTTTGCCCTTGAGGGTGCGACAGTTTGACTGTTCAGGGAACTGGCACTTAAGTGGGTTCATCCCCACCACTCCTTGGTGGCTGCCTGGTCAACTAAGGTTTCATAGGACCGAATTGGAGGCCCAAGTGTTCTCTTCACTAGTTAAAAGCTGTCTAATGTCTAGGTTAACCCTATGAAAGGACCTTTCTTGTGCTCAGTCTTTATGCGTGACTACCTAATTTCTGCATCATATTAGGATCATTAGGACTTTGCATATATATTAGGTTAACATTTTTTTTCTTTTTTATTTTAGGGTTGTACCCGGTGCATGCAATCTAAACCAGAGAGGAAGAAATTGTGGGAATGCAAAAACCATAGGTCGATCAGGATAGAGCCCAAGTTAGCCTTAACCATCATAGGTAGTTCATCAATTTTTGAAGAAAAGATGGCTAAAGGAGGGCAAGTGGACCCACCCATGACTTTGAGGGATTACACGTACCCCACTAGGACAACTCAACCATCCTGTATTAGGTTGCCTCAGACTAATGCTACCTTTGAGATTAAATCTGGAATGATCTAGATGCTCCCGATGTTCCGTGGGGTAGACCAAGAAAACCCATATCAACATGTTAGGGAATTTGAGGACATTTGTGGGACCATGAGAATAAATCAAATGACAAAAGATGCCCTCAAGCTTAGATTATTCCCTTTCTCCTTGAAAGAAAAGGCTAAAGCCTGGCTTTATGCCTTACAGGCTGGGTCCATCACTACATGGGCTAAGCTAGTTGAAGAATTTTATAAGAAATTCTACTCCAAATAGAAAACCGCTTTGATTAAGCAGTCCATCAATGGATTTTATTAGATGGATGGGGAGACACTCTTTAACTCTTTGGAACGGTTCAAGGACCTCTTAATCCAATGTCCCCACCATGGATTTGAAAATATCCGATTGGTCCAGATTGTGTGTGAGGGCATGGATTACCCAACTAAGCAATGGTAGAATCTTTCTATAGTGGGAATTTTATACAGAAAACAGCAGATGAAGCATGGACATTTTTTGAAGAAATTGCTGATAATACACTGCAGTGGGCCCCCGTCAAAAGGGAGCCCTCCAAACCCTCCATTCTTGAGAAAGGAGGGATGCTCAAGATAAAACCAAGATTAAAACAGAGTCCAAATTGGCCACACAGATGAGGAGGATAGAGACCTTAGAGATGAACCAAACGCCCACTCCAAACACTTTGGAGTCACTGAAGTATAATCAGGTCTTGAATGGTGAAATTGACCCAACAACTCTGGGTCAGGCCGAACCTGTTCAGGAGGTAAACGTACTTTATCAAAACGCTCGTTTTGATAATCGACAAAAGTATGACCCATACCCGACCACATACAATCTAGGTTGGAGGGACAATCCAAACCTTTCTTGGACCAAGGGTCTGACTCAGGGTGGCCCATCACAGGCCAATCAATTTCAGCCCATTCAATCTCAGGCCAATGCCCCACCTGGTTTCCAAAAGCCCAATTTCAACCCTAATCCACTGACCCAAAGGGTTGATTCCTTGGAAGAGGCCATGAAACTCATGTTTCAGAGTACTGCTTAATTCCAGCAAACTACTACTCAAATTTTAGATGGCCATACTCAGACCCTTACAAAATTGGAATATCAGATGAGCCAACTGGCCAATTCCATGAGCACCAGAGATAAGGGAACCTTCCCTAGTCAACTTGAGCCTAATCCTAAGGGCCAAGTTGTTCATGATAACAAAGGAAAAGGCCCAAAGCAGGTCAAATCAATAATCACTCTTAGGTCGGGTACACAAGTTGATAACAAGGTAGAACCACCGAAGGAACCTGAGGAAGAATCAAGTGAAGATGTGGAAACTGAGGAACTGAGTGTGAATGCTGAACCATCACCTATTGAACCCACTCCTAGGGCTTACATTCCTAAGGCACCGTACCCCCAGAGGCTAGGACCTAGAAAATCAACTGCCCAGTTGGATAAAATGTTAGAAGTATTTAAACAAGTGAGAATCAACATTCCACTACTTGATGCTATCCAACAAATTCCAGCCTAAGCCAAAGTTTTGAAGGACCTTTGCACCTTCAACAGAACTACCAATGTACCTAAAAAGGCTTTTCTAGCTCAACAAGCTAGCTCGATAATTTCCTATCCAACCCCGATAAAATACAGGGACCCAGGGTGTCCTACCATTTCTTGCCAAATCGGGGACCATCACATAGAGAAAGCTTTGCTAGACTTATGTGCGAGTGTGAACCTTCTTCCGTACTCTGTTTACGAAGAATTAGGTTTGGGAGAGTTGAAAAAGACCCATGTGACCTTGCAATTGGCTGATACATCGATTTGATACCCCAAAGGG
Organism: Sextonia rubra; assembly: GCA_037013555.1. Taxonomy (NCBI): domain Eukaryota; kingdom Viridiplantae; phylum Streptophyta; class Magnoliopsida; order Laurales; family Lauraceae; genus Sextonia; species Sextonia rubra. The sequence goes on from JASUAD010000011.1 coordinate 20,426,067, forward strand.
GTAGCCGAAGACGTTCTAATCAAAGTTGGAGACTTTGTGTTTCCTATTGATTTTGTTGTTTTGGATACAAAACACACATCTGAGGCTGAACCCAAAATACCAGTGATTTTAGGAAGACCATTCCTAGCCACCTCAAATGCCGTGATCAATTGTAGGAATGGAGTGATGCAAATTTCTTTTGAGACCATGACTGTTCAAGTGAACATTTTAAATGTTAGTAAGCAACCTCCTGATGAGAATGATGGGGTTTTTGAAGTCAGTTATATTCATGAATTAGTGGAAAATCACTCACCCCATTTTAATCTTGATGATCCACTAGAGGCTTGTCTGGTCCACTTTGAAAGTGATTTTAACATAGATGAACAAATTGAGGAAGTCAATGCTCTGTTAAACTCAACACCAGTCATGAACAATACCAGGTGGAAACCGAAGCATGAAATTTTTACTTCATCTGCTTCACCACCTGTCCCATCTGTTGTAGAGCCCCCTAAGTTAGAACTCAAGCAGCTGTCAGACATTTTGAAGTATGTGTTTTTAGGCCCCCTAAAAACCCTTCCAGTGATTATAGCTTCAGATTTGGACCCTGTCCAAGAGGAGAAACTTATAAACATTTTGGATGAACACAAGGAAGCTATAAGGTGGTCCATAGCAGACATCAAAGGAATAAGCCCATCTGTGGTCCAACATAGAATCCATTTAGAGGAAAATGCAAAACCCTCTCATGAACCACAGAGGAGACTAAACCCAACAATGAAGGAAGTGGTTAGGTTAGAGGTTTTGAAATTACTAGATGTAGGGGTGATCTACACCATCTCTGATAGTGCATGGGTGAGCCCAATACAAGTGGTACCAAAGAAATTAGGAATTACAGTGGCTCAAAATGAGGGTAATGAATTGGTACCCATTAGAATACAGACTGGATGGAGGATATGCATTGATTATAGGAAGTTGAATTCAGTGACTCAAAAAGATCATTTTCCCCTCCCATTCATGGATCAAATGCTTGAAAGGTTAGTTGGTCATGCTTGCTACTATTTTCTTGATGGTTATTCTGGCTATAATCAGATTCCAATTTCACCTGAGGATTAGGAAAAGACCAATGTTACCTGTCCTTTTGGCACATTTGCTTATAGAAGCATGCCATTTGGGCTATGTGTCACGCCCCGATCTCGGGAATTGGGGTTAGGATGGCCCCACGGGGTGTGCATACATAATGCCGTAGTAATCTGTGCTTGTAAACGTACACACACAAACCACTACAAGGGAAATTGCACAGGAACTTGTAGAAAAGTTCTCCAACACGTTAATTTACAATCAATAGTAAGCGGAAGCCTGTGTAATACATCTGTAATGATCATAAGCAATAACAAATGAATTATCATAACATCATAAATAAGTCTGTACTTAACCATTTCTCATTTACAAGATAACCGTTAATTAAGCATGAACAAAGTCTTAAAGTGCAAACAGGCCTATTTAAACTTAAACACTCAACAGTATCCCATTGTCGCTCTTCTTACGATGACTAACAGAAGGCGTCATCTGCATTATCCTCATCTAGTCCTCGAGGTTTAGTACCTGTAACACCAAGAGTAGCACTGTTAACACAACGGTTAAGCAAGTATATAGAGGTACATAAGACTATCATGCCGTATCAAATGAAATAAGAGTATATGTTGATTAAAAGAAAGCAAAAATCGTATATTAGGCATGTTGTGCATGAGTAAGCATAAGTAATGAATCATAAACAGATTATCTTACAAACTTATTGGCAACCACGTAAACAAAATTTCCCAAGAGAGAACATATCATCTAGAGGGAACATGGATACATATTCTAGGGGATCAGCCTAGCTTATTGAGAAGCGCCGACAACTCCTCCAAGGACTACTGCAGTAGCGACATATCGTATCATACCCAAATTGGTCCCGTCGAACCTAATAAGGGCGTAGTTAAATGGTGCCGACTTAACGTATCAAGACCGACTGAAATGCATATCTTATCTTTTATTCGTCTTAATTATACTTGTCATATCATACATACCAGGAGTTCGGTCTTGAGATTACATTCATGCATTCAGTCATATCTGATAATCAATTCATGCATATTTAATAGAGCTACATATGTTGAGGGCAGGGTTTCTTAACAATATGGATGCATTCAAATTGAGTAAGCATCAAGGATAATTACTAGCCAACCCTATGCTATATAATCCGTGATCCCCGAGGGCATTCAACACGGTGTATTCATAAAACGTCCAGTGTCATCGTGATACCAACTCTTGGCATTACATTGTGCATTCAAAGGACACCTCTTCTTATGCCAACACCCATGACGTGACATCGGGAATTCGTCCGGAAAATCAAAGGGGATGAGTGACAGCTCTGCACTTGTCCACCTTTTCGTTGATCACCATTGGGCTAATTTGGTTAAGGAGTAGGTGCCATATCTAGAGCCCTACAAAGTCTTTGAAGGTTCCTCACATCCTACATTCACTGGGTTCTTACGGCTTAGTCGTATACAAGGCTACGGCTTAGCCGAGTGGCTTAGGTTTCCTTCTTAATTCGATGCGCATTTACGGCTTAGCCGTATATTGACCTACGGCTTAGCCGTGCTAAGCCTACGGCTAGGGTTACGGCTTAGGTACGGCGTGGCTGTAGCAGAGTTCACGGCATAGCCATGTATGAGCCGTAGCTAAATCCTGGGTTTGGAGCTCTCTGGAAGGTTCACCGTAGAATAGCCTACGGCTTGGTCAGGGGGAGGTTACGGTTAGCCGTAGTTCATTCCACGGCTTAGCCGAGTGTTAGCCGTAGTGTAATTTGGCTCTCTGGATTCTGAGTCGTAGAGACTTACGGCTTAGCCGTGAGCTTCGCCGTAAGCTTCAGAAGTTCTGAAACTGATACTGCAGCTCGAGTTCACTTACAGAACTCTATCATTTGGGTTTCCAATGAGGGTTCTTATACTTCTAAACTCCATAATAGGTCTTACATATTCCATATCATCAATCTTGCCTAATTATACTCATTATCACCTAATTTCGTACCTATGTGTGCTTATTTAAGAGGAAATGAGCTGTAAGTTGAACATTGAATGAGCAATCCAAGAATCAATCAAATTAACATACATGCAGTACCATACATACTCTAATACTTGCCTTAACACAGTGCTTGACCTTACTCAACTCCTCCTTGGTGTGTGGGTAGGGGAAGGCTCCCAACTGAAATGGGTTCTCTTGAATCTATAGTTTAGGGAGGGAGAAGATGCCAAAAGGATGAAGAAGAGGCTAGATAGATGCTATGGCCATTGCATGCAAGCTCCCAATCTTGGTATCCAGCTCTAAGGTGAAGAAGCAGATGAAGAATGGCTGAAAAGAGGAGTGGCTTCGATGAGTACAGAAAGAAATAGAAAGAAGAAGAGACGTTGGTTCTCTTATAAACCAATTTTCTGTGGTTTTTGCATGCAAGTCCCAGTTTTTGGGATATTTACAATTTAGGTCACATGGCCTCAATTGGGCCAAGACGAGCCCGAATCAAATTAAGCCCAACATGAAAGTTGGCCCACAAGATGAAATGCATGTAGTTCAACTAATGAGATATCCATATAATGCAAGATAATTCACAAAAAGGTCCTTAACTACCTAAGTAGAGTTCGAACCCAACTACCTATCCAACTGAAACCCATTAATAATTTAAAAGCAAGGTGAATTAAAACTAATTATTCATATTAATAGGAAAATCAAACTTAATTAGTATAAATTATAATTAAGTCGGGTCGGGATCTTACACTATGCAATGCACCAGCCACCTTTCAAAGGTGCATGATGACCATATTTTCTAACATGGTGGAGAGATTCATTGAGGTGTTCATGGATGACTTTTCAGTTTTTGGCAATTCTTTTCAGGACTGCTTATACCATTTGTCCCTTGTGCTTGAAAGGTGTAAAGAGAAAAATCTAGTTTTAAATTGACTTGGGACACATTATTTCTAAGAAAGCAATTGAGGTGGACAAAGCAAAAATTGACTTAATCTCAAAATTACCACCACCAAGATTTGTAAAACAGATTCGATCATTCCTGGGCCATGCTAGTTTTTATCGTAGATTCATCAAGGACTTTAGTAAAATTGCTAAACCTTTATGCCAATTACTGACAAAAGAGGCCCCATTTGAATTTGATGAAAATTGTCTAAAGGCCTTTGAGAGACTGAAAAAGGAGCTAACCTCAGCTCCTATAATCCAGCTATCTGATTGGACCATTCCATTTGAACTTATGTGTGATCCATCCGATACTGCCATCGGGGCTATTTTAGGTCAACGATTTGGGAATTTACTTCATGTGATTTACTATGCTAGTAGGACCCTCAATGATGCATAGTTAAATTACACAACCACTGAAAAAAAAAAATTGCTTGCTGTGATTTTTGCCTTGGAGAAATTTTGGTCCTACTTGATGGGGTCCAAAGTCATCATCTATACAGACCATGCAGCCTTAAAGTATCTTCTTTCGAAAAAAGATGCAAAAGCTAGATTGATTCGGTGGATACTTCTGCTACAAGAATTTGATTTGGAAATAAGAGATAAGAAAGGATGTGAGAATGTTGTGGCTGATCGTCTTTCGAGGTTACCTTTAGAGCCATCCGATGAGGTCCCACTGAATGACAATTTTCTGGATGAACCATTGTTGAGTATTTCTCAAATCCCATAGTTTGCAGATATAATCAATTACCTTGTTACAGGGGAGATGCCTGGCCATTGACCAAAACAAGATCAATCAAAATTTCTATCTGAGGTTAAGTATGTTTTTTCGGATGACCCGTATCTTTTTAAGTACTGTACAGACCAGATCATCAGGAGATGCATCCCTGATCATGACCATTACTCAGTCATTTCATTCTGCCATGATCATGCATGTGGAGGCAATTTTAGTTCAAAAAAGACAACAGCAAAAATTTTGCAGTGTGGATTTTACTGGCCCACAATATTTAAAGATTGTTACACTTTTTGTCTGAGTTGTGAGAGGTGTCAAAAGCTCGGTAAGCTCAACCGAAGAAATATGATGCCCTTGAATCCCATACTCATTGTGGAAATTTTTGATGTGTGGGGGATTGACTTTATGGGGCCATTTCTAAATTCTTTTGGAAATCTTTACATTTTACTGGCAGTAGACTATGTTTCCAATTGGGTAGAAGCCATACCGACAAAGAGGAATGACCACCATGTGGTGATCAAGTTCGTGAGAGATTACATCTTTTCTCGGTTTGGTACCCGTAAGGCAATAATTAGTGACAGAGGCACCCATTTTTGCAACTGTCCCTTTGAGCATTTATTGAAAAAATATTTTGTCACCTATAAGGTTGCTACAGCTTATCACCCACAAACAAGTGGCCAAACGGAAGTTTCGAATAGGCAAATTAAACAAATTTTGGAAAAGATGGTCAATCCCACTCAGAAAGACTGGTCTTTGCGATTGATCGATGCATTATGGGCTTATCGAACAGCCTACAAAACACCTATTGGGATGTCCCCATATCGGTTGGTCTATGGGAAAGCTTGCCACTTGCCTGTTGAATTGGAACATAGAGCTTATTGGGTTATCAAAAAGTTCAATTTTGACTTACCCGCTGCGAGTAATCTGTGCAAATTGCAACTCAATGAGTTGGAAGAACTTAGGAATGATGCCTATGAGAATGCCAAGTTTTACAAGGAGAAGATGAAGCTGAACCATGATAGGTCCATTATGAGAAAATCATTTGAACCAGGTATGAAAGTCCTTTTGTATAATTCCCAGTTACATCTCTTTCCAGGGAAATTAAGAAGTCGGTGGACTGGTCCATTCATTGTCAAAACTGTTTACTTTCATAGTGCTATGGAAATTGAAAACCCTAAAATCAGAGATGTTTTCAAAGTCAATGGTCAATGGTTGAAACCGTTTCTTGAGCTGAAAGACAAACATACTGAGGAGATCCTTCTTCAGGATCCCAACTACTCAAAGTAAGTATCATCATCACTTTCCTCCATTGCATATATATATTCTCGTTTATCACATTGAGGACAATGTTTAGTCTAGGTTTGGGGGTGCGCGCAACTGAGTTACTTGTTTCTATTTTTCAAAAAAAAAAACATAATTTCTTATTTCAATTTTACTTTGTTTAATAAAAAAAATAGGAATCTTTGGTCTGGCTGAAGACGTTAAACTTAGCGCTTGTTGGGAGGCAACCCAATGGTTTCTAGTTACGTTTAGTACATTTGGTTCTTGTCAAAGCTTAATGTTCCTTCAGACATCAAGATCATCACTGTGATGAAAATAAGGGAGGCCTTCGAGCAGGAAATGAAAGCGAAACAATCGCTGCCATTTGATGGTAGGAGCCTCTATGCCATTAAACGTAGAGCTAAGAGAATTGGTTGTTGTTACCGTTATCTGAGATTTAATTGTGACTCAATTTTTAGAGAAAATGGAAAAAGATGTAATGGATTACTCTAGTCGTCATCAAGTAAAGAAAGAAGAAAACTACTGATTTGGGAACCGCTGAGTAAGACCAAAGAAATTTGGTCTAAGATGGGTTACATCGGTTGGGACCAAAAGGAATACTTGATGAGGCAAGATGAAACATAGCCACGGTAGTCAACTCATTTGGGAATCTGACGTTAAAAGACCCCTATGTCGGTATGGGATGGACCAGCTTAGGCTGCATTTAATTTTATGTCTTAGATTATTTTGGAAAAAAAAAAAAGAATATTTGTGGGTATTCTAGAGCCTTGTTCCAGAGCTAGGCTAGAAGAGTGTGAGAGAAAATTGTAATTGCCATGAAGTGCTCGATAAAAATCATATATTTTGCAATGGAGGAGTAGATCTATAGATTAGAGTGTCTGATAAAGTTAAGTGTTTTTCATCATTATTCTGTGCGATTTGATTCAATTATTTTTTTTCTTATGTGTTTATTATAAAAATAAATCTGCCTTTTGTCATTAACAAACTATGTTATTCAAATTTTTATATGAGCAATGCTTTAATCACATATATTTTCTTAATAGATTATTCTTAGATTGAAATTCTTTGATAGTCTATTTTTTATTAACATGTGATCTTTAGTTAAGTTCATAATTTCATTAGGTGAAGGAGATTTTTGTCTTAAATAAATTGTGAAAAATTGTGCTTTTGATTGCCTAATTATCCGAATCAGAAATATTGATTTGTTTCTAATTTGAAGGATTTGGGGACAAATTATTTTATCAATTGTACAGAATGATGGTGGGATTACTTAGTGGATTCATGACATTCTGATCCGCATTTTCTCATTTTCTTTTTCTTTCTTATGTGCTTTAGATCTAGAATTTTTCAGTCTTATTATTGCTTAATTTTTCTATCCCTCTTGTCATTATCATAAAAAAAATTAGATTTTAATTAAAAAAAGATTTCAATAGTGCTCCCTGTGGGTTTGACCTATACTTGCCATTGTTTCAAAAGGACAACTGTGCACTTGCAGTATTAAATGATTGAATTTAATTTTACATCAGGATCCACCCTAATCCCCAATTTGTGGGTTTGGGGCGTGACACATTAAAGGCCTTAGTTTGTGCATGCATAGAATTGGTTACATGGCAAGGAACTTAGATAAAAATAAATATGATGATTGTGAAGTACTATATGATCTTTATGATATATTAAAAGAAGAGTAAATTATTAAATTTCAAAGATATTATTAAATGTTGTGTCATTATATGTTATTTTTATATAATAAAAATTTTCTAATCTTCCATTGGCCAATCGAATAGTTTTTTTTAGCTCCACCATGTTTTTTATTGCAAGCATTGTCGGCTCCACGTCTAAATAGAGGAGGGTTAATATTCGGTTGACATATTGATACTCCATGGCAGTGTCGAAAAAGAAACAATTTTGTTGTGTTCAGAGTTTGGACTCTAACCAAGCCCTAAAGGCCAAGGTAAAGAAGGCTCTCCTATGCCTTAGGCTTGCAAGAACCTACATATACTAAAGGTTGGATAAGGACAACCGGTACGAACCCTTTCATAGGCCTAGCATCATCCAATCGACCAATGGACAAATTTGACCATTGATGCAGCTGATGCTGAACAATTAATAGATGATCTGAAACTAGTGCATTACATGAGCACACATTTAAAATGAAAGCATTTGTAAAAATAAAACCACTACTTTATGATGAGCCGAGTCTTGGGATGTTATGCACATGCGGAAGCATTATTACTGGTAGTTGCTGTTAGATTGGATCAAGGGCAATTACATGAACAACATCATCACATATATAGAGAAAAAGAAAAACATGCAATCATGACACACAAATTTTACATGGTTCACCATAAAAGCAACCTCCACTAGCTATGAGCATCTTGTTCGATTTCATTATGAAAGATATTGGACAATTTGTTACAAGGACTTCCACTCTTCTAACACTTAGCTCCTCAATCTTCACAGGTCTTAATCTTGCTTTCACAACATCCTGCCATACGTGATGTGTCAACACCATGGGGAAGAGAGCTCACACCTCTTTACACCCTACATGGCCCTACGTGGTTTACATCACGGGGAAGAGATCTGCCACATCTCCTACACAGAGTCTAGGGTCACATTACATGAATATATAATGTATAGTTTCTTAGCCACCAAGAAGCCCTGCTACAAAGACCAAATTACCCTTGACCCTAACGTAGTCATTGGCTAGACCGGACCAATGAACCAATTCAGCTAAATCGAAAAACAAGACATAATAAACCTAATAATCTCCACCTTGGCTTGATTCTGTAAATCTTTGAGCCACATTGAAAATACCTGTCTATGTCTTTCTGTACCTTGTTGAAGGTACATCCTACATTGATGATGTAGACTTCTTCTCGTCATACTCCTCCTCAAACGAAAGGTTCGAATCCATTAATGAGTTCATGTGATGTTGATATCTGAATCGCTTATAAATTACCCTAATTTCAGTACAACTATGAAGATCCAATCAACATGATCACTTTGAAAGAAACAGATCTAAAATCTGACTCCGATTCTCTGATATCGTAGAAACTATAAGGTCCCGACCCGACTTATAATTTATATTAATTAAGCTTGATTTCCTATTAATATTCCTCTTGTTCTTAATTTTTAGTAGGTCTCAGTTGGGTAGGTAGTTGGGTTCGAACTTTACTTAGGTAGTTGAGGACCTTCATGTAATTTAGAGTCACATTGTTGCATTATTTTGGCACCACATTAATTGTGTTATATGCATTTCATCTTGTGAGTTAACTTTCATGTTGGCCCAGCTCAATTTGGATCCATCTTGGCCCAATTGAAGCCCAATTGCCTTAAATTGTAATTTCCTAAAACAATTGCACTTGCATGCAAAAGTCTAGAAAAAATTTAGTTAAAAGGGGGTAACCATCGTTTCTTCACTGCATTTTCCTCTTCTTTTGCTAGAGCTCCATCTCTCTCATTTTTCTCTCATCTCCACTTCATTTTGGAGCTGGAAACAAGACCTTGGAGCCTTGCATGTGCTCCTCCTAGGTTCCATCCACCCCTTTCTTCATCCTTTTGTGCATCTCTTTTATTTAAGGCACTAAATTCATCTTTTGCTCACAGTTTACTGCTCTCTGAGGTAAGAGACAGCTTTCATTTCATTAATTGAGTCCATAAGAGTCAAGAAGACTCAAATGAGCAACATGCATGCATCATACACTTGATTCACCATTTGCATGTCCTTACATGTAATAGGATTGCTTCTATTGAGGCTTCCTCCACCATCAAATCACAGGAGAGGCTAGTTTTGGGTAAAGCACTGATACAAGGTAAGTATAAGAGTATATATTACTACATGTATGTCTAACTTTGTTGATTCTTGATGTGATTACTCTAAATGCAAGTTACAGCTCATCTACACTTGATTAAGTACACATATATATTGGATTAGGTGATAATGAGTATACCTATGTAATATTAATGATATATGAGCATGTAAGACCTAAGATGATAATTTAGAGTAAAAGAAACCTCATTGGAACCCAATTTGTAGAGTTTTGTACATGAACTCGTACTTTAGAAACTGTTTTTAAGAATTATGAAGCTTACGGTGAAGCCCACGGCTAAGCTGTAAGTGTTCTACGACTCATAATTAGAGAGCCAAACTGTTGTATTTGAACTACGGCTAACCCATGGCTAAGTTGCAAACTGAACTACGGCTAAGCCGTAACCCTCCCGTGACCAAGCTGTAAGCCATTCTACGGCTAGCTTTCCAGAGAGCCCCAAAACTCAGCTTTACTTTATGGATCACCCACAGCTAAGCCGTGGATTAACTATGGCTAAGCCGTAGCCCAGCCATAGGCTTAGCATGGCTAAGCTGTAGGCCAATATACGACTAAGTCGTAAATATGTATGAAATTGAGGAAATGACTAAGCCACTCGGGTAAGCCGTAACATGTATATGTCTAAGTAGTAAGAACACTGTGAACTTAGGATATTAGAGATTTCAAATGACCTTGTAGGGCTTTAGATATGGCATCTTTTTCCTAATTAAATTAGCTCAATGGTGATCAAATGATAAGGAGGACGAGTGTAGAGCTGTCACTTATCCCCTTCGATTTTCCGAATGAATTTCCAATGTCATGTTATGGGTGTTGGCATAAGAAGAGGTGTCTTTTGCATACACAATGTAACGCCAAGATTTGGTAATACAATGACACCAGACGTTTTATGAATTCATCGTGTTAAATGCCCTCGAGATCACGGATTATCTAGCATAGGGTTGGCTAGTAAATTCCCTTAATACCTTCTCGATTTAAATGCATTCATATTGTACGAAACCTTACCCTCAACATGATCTAGTCATGTACCCATTTTCCTGGCGAACATTGAGATGAATCGGGCCTGAGCTTCTACTGAGTGCCTGCCTATTAGCCAAAATGGGTGTAGCCAAGGTTGAGAGGGTTCAAGCTCTCTTAGCTCATTTAAGTATGCATTGTTTAATTATCAGTTACCTTGTTAATTCCAATTTTTATGATTGAATATGCTTTCAAGACCGAATCTCCCTTATGTATAATATGATAAGTATAATTGATATGTATGAATATGAGATGATCACTACAATTGATCATAAGTATGAAAGATATAAACTCGAGTCGGTCTTGATACATTGAGTCGGCATCACTTAGATTGTACAGATATGAACTCGAGTCGGTCTTGATATATTGAGTCGACACCACTTAATTTGTACCCTTATTAGGTTCGACGGGGCCAATTCGAGTATTTTTTATGTTCCTACTACAGTAGTTTATAGAGGAGTTGTCAACGTTCCTCGGGAAGCTAGCCTGATCCTCCAGCATAATTCCCATATATATGTCATACGCTCTCTCTAGATGATACGCTCTCTTTTGGGAGAATATAACCTCGTGAATGCTAACTAGTATGTTTTGATATCCTATTTATGATTCGTTACTAATGCTTACTCATGCACAATATGCCTAGCATATGGTTATTGCTTTCTTTTAATCAGTATGCTCTTTAATTCATTTGATACATCATGATGGTTTTATGTATCTCTATACTTGCTTAACCTTTGCGTTAACAGTGCTACCCTTGGTATTACAGGTACTGAACCCAATTCAGTATGGCGAATGAAGCACCCTGGCAGAAACCTCAATAGAACCCCGGGGAGTAGATGAGTGAAATGAAGATGACGTTTTTTATTAGTCGTCCTTCAAAGAGCAACAATGGGTTCTTTGTTAGGTTATTTAGCTTAGACTTACTTGGACTATGGTTGTTCTTGTACCTAGCAATTTAATAGACATATATAATTTTGGATTTTGTATATATTAAAGTAATTGTTACCATACATATGTGGATAGTTAAGTATAGACTTTAGACTTATTTATGATATGGATGATTCTTCTTTATTGTTGCTTTTGATCATTACAAGTGCATTACACAGGCTTCCACTTATTGTTGAAATTAAATTACGTGTTGGAGAAACTTCTCTACACGTTCTTGTGGAATCTCCCTTGTAGTGATTTGTGCATGTCTTCACATGCATAAATTGCTACGGGATTACGTATGCACACCCTGTGGGGCCCATTCTAAACCTAATTCCCGAGATCGGGACGTGATAGAAACAATTTTTTACTCTCCTATCGATCAAACCTCCTTATTGATCATCTAACAGCCAATCTCCCTCTTCTATTACTTAGATCTGCTCAAAATGAATCTATAGGCGCAAATGGATTTTCGATCGTACGTCGGATGATCAAGATATCGCAACAAAAATTTTTTGCTGTTAACCTCCAATCAAATAGCTTTGATTGGATCCGCTGACGTGGTGCTGATGTCAGCATTGCACCTCTGGTGGGCTGGGCTCTGTAGAACTGGTCAAGTCCACCTAACCTGGAACCGACCTGCACTTCAGGTGTTTGCTTCAAACCCGAAACTGGCTTGGCTCAAACTTGTGCCTGAACTAGGCTAGACTTCTACTGCTATAGGTCAAGTTAACTTGACCTGGTCTTGACTTGGCTTGGCCTAGAACTAGGCATCTTCCTTTTTCATGCTGCTATTCTGGTTCTCTACAACTAGAGAGAAAATGCCCAGGCCCCTCCCCTTCTTCCTTCGATCAGCGAACCACTGGCGACGATGGGTCGCAACCTCCTCTCTGGTAGCAACAGACAGGCAGGAACGAGTAGTGACAGTGGGCTCTCTTTCTAGTAATCACAGTGGCGGTAGTGCTAGCGATGGGCGGCAAGGTGGCAGGTGACAACGTGCAACAAACGGCGGTGCTTCTATTCTTCACGATCTAAATCTACAACCAAAGTTGTAGGTGGTGGTGGCGGCCACTTGGCCAGTCGTCTTCTCCTATTAAGGCAATTTCCGTCTTCTTCATAGTCATTACAGCAAAGACCGAATCCTCTACAATAGAGCTTCGTCTTCTCCGACGATGAGCATGACCCCCTCTTGATCTCCTCTTCTCTGTTTCGACTCTGCAATCCACAATAGAGAACCAAACCAATTTGCAACCGAGATCATCTCTACTATTACTTTAAATAGAAACCGAGCCCACCTTGTTATCCCCACTAGATCTTTTAACTTGGAAACAGTAACAAGCCTAAGATCAAGGCAACGGATTTATGCTTGATCTCTTTATGAGAACTTCGGATCACATTCATCTCGACACGAAAACTTTGGATCTAATTCATCTCAAGACTAGGACCGCGGTGGAGGTCGTCTGATGCGTTGCAACCCCTCTTTCTTCTCAGGTTGAAGTCATTGAAACCAACTGTCCTTCCCATAACCATGGCCCATTTTAAAATCACACAGTTGATCTCCTCTTCCAGTAGACTCTACTAAATCCCGTTCTTATAAGATCGGATAGATCTTGCTCGACACACATTGCAACTCCAAGCCCAAATGGGAATGATCTCCACCTTGCTCAAAACTTGTAGATCTTCAACTTTGCTTTGAATCTGATGCCCCAATAAGCTCTGATACCACTTGTTGTACACATATGGAAGCATTATTACTAGTAGTTGCTGTTAGATAGGATCAAGGGCAATTACATTAACATCATCACATCTTAAGAAGAAAAAAAACATGCAATCATGACATACAGATTTTGCATGGTTCACCATAAAGGCTACTTCCACGAGTTATGAGCATCTTGTTTGATTTCACCATGAATGATACTGGAAAATTCGTTACAAGGGCTTCTGCTCCTCTAATACATAACGCCTCAATCTTCACAGGTCTTAATTTTGCTCTTACAGCATCCTACCATATGTGGTTTGTCAACACCATGAGGAAGAGAGCTAACACTTCTCTACACCGTACATGGCCCTACGTGGTTTGCATCATGGGGAAGAGATTTGCCACATCGCCTACACAGAGTCTGGGGTCACATTATATGAATATATAATGTATGCTTTCTTAGCCACCAAGAAAGCCCGGTACAAAGACCAAATTACCCTTGATTCTAACCTAGTCATTGGCTATACCAATGAATCAATCCGACTAAACCGGAATACAAGACATAAACCTAACATGGGGGGCATTTGACTGGTGGAGATTTTTTAGTGAATTATGAATGAGACTTCATCTATAGGTCTCTATATATTTTCCCACGATATGATAGGATTAGGAATTAAATTTTTCTACATTAGGTCCCAGACTTAAAAAAATCACTACAAATTGACAAAAATAACCCTCCTTCCTTCCGATTTCAAGTGTGCACCTTCCTTCCAGTTCCACCATTTTATCCTAGGGTTTCTCAGTGTCCACTCTCCAAAGCTCACTACACTTTTGGATCTCTCTCTTGATCATGTAATACTTCTTCTCTCTGATCTCCACATGAACTTGTATCGTGCATCTAATGTCACTAATTCTTTTATTTATTTTTTCTTTTTTTTTTGGGGCTTGAAAAACAGTGTGATTCAGATTTCGATCTGGACTAACGCCTGGCTTATGAAGCGGGAGGGGTTCTGGATAATGGAGAAGTGGTTTAGCCATGTAGGCAATCCAGCTAACTGGACCCTACGATTTCTGTCACATGTGTTGCTTTCGCATGTAATGTAAGTAACAGTACCTTGACCTATCTCATTTTGCTTGGAATTCTCCTTTCCAATTTCTCTAGTAATCGGGGACCTGTGTCTTGATCTTTAATAAAAGTACAACACCACGCGCCCCACAACACGGTTAAAGTAAAGCCTTGAAAGTCTGCTCATGTAAATAATGCAGAGAGGAACACAAAAACACAATGGTGTCTGTTCACACGCCTGAATGCATGGTGTTCACAAGCAACAGATAAAATTGATTTATTTCAATGAGATTAAAATAGATAAAATTGATCTGCTCATAGTAACGAACAGATAAAATTGATGTGTTTAGAAGTAACAGATAAAATTGATTTATGTAGTTCATCACTCTGAATAGATAAATTAATCTGTTTAGTTCAATAGAAAAATATCAAACATATTTTATTTCTTGAATTTAAGAGATTGTGTTTGCCTTTTTTGTCTACAAAAGATTTTATCTGTTGAGTTTAACAGTTTTTTTTTTTTTTTTGGTATTTCATATTGGCTTTTCTTGTCAACAGAAGATTTTATTTGTTGAGCTTAACGGATTTTATTTGTTGCGTTCAATAGAAAAATACCAAATAGATAAAATTTCTTTTACAAAATTAGATATCAAATATGGATCTTATTTTGTAGATCTCGAAAAAACAAATCCAAATATATAAATTTTGTTGCAAATGGATAAGTGTAGTGGAAATTAAAGTATTTTAAGGTTTGTAAAAAAAAAAAAAAGGGAATGTTCAGTTTGTTAGTGTAAAAAATCAGAAATAACAAAAAAGAGTGTATTTTGAAAAAAAAAAGGTACTAAAAAATGGTTACAGCGACCTAAAGCTAAACAAAATATAAACAGCTGGACCTAATGAGTTAAGGAAAAAGTTCTTGGACCTAACCTTGGATGTAAATTATATCAAGGACTAGCCTCTAAATATCCCATTATTTTGAGTCCAGATCCTCGCTAAAAACCCCACTAGTGATGTGGGAGGACCAACGGTCACTGTGGGGTTTTTCCGCACGAAATCTCAATTCAATGAATTTTATGCATTGTGTATTTTTAGACACTATCAGTAAATTCTTTGATTAATTAGTGAAACTCTGCAAACCCTTCTTTTAAAAATGATACATTTGGCCTTTCAAATTCTCTAAATTCTAGGGGTACAATAATTGTATAGATAAATTCTATTGTGAATATGTAGGATGTGTATATTTGAATGCCTCTATTTTGATAGAACTGTACCCTTTTCAATACCTAAAAAATTAGGTACAATCCTATATAAAAATTATATGTGAAAATTAATTTTCTTCAGCTCATTTCAACTTGTTTAACTCTTTTTTATTAGAAAGACAAAAGCTATGGAATATGAAGCACAATGAGAGAAATCATGGTCTGTCACTCCACTAGGGATTGCCGGCCATTCATGATGGAGTCGTTAGCATCTGTTATAGAGTCTAGATCATCTGAGGCTTTTTCTTAGGGTGATCTTGAGTGAACCAATAATGGTTAGCGACACCATAAGAGATTGCTTGCCATTCATGTGAGCAATGGGTGTGCCATCCAAGACAACTCATCCCTCAGTAAAGTGGTGGACCGTAAGTGGTCCACTCCCAATCACTGTGTGTCAAAAGCCTTGGAGAATCCCGATTCTCTAGGAAAAGCATGTACTAACAAACGTGACAGGATCCGGATACCAGAATTTATTCCCAACGATCAATCTCCTCTTTTAGGGACAACAGCCAAAGATTTTTCGTTTGAATAGCTCAAATCTGGCACCTCTCTGGTGGAGGTAGGAACATCAAATTTATACAGGATATATGTTATTTAGGTTGAGCAGATTAATGTCCTATATGTAGGAAATTTCTCCACCTCTCTCTTCATATCTCAAGTCTGGAACCACCTGTGTCAATAGCTCAGAAAACCTTTGATTGATTTTCTCATTTGTTTATTTTCTAAATGTTCTTCTAAAGAATACAATCAAAGCGAAGGACAAAAATAAGCTCTCTCTTAGCTTTGGAATTTTTAACTTTTGCTTTGAGTATTGTACTAGCCCATCCCACTAAAAAGATTTTTTTTTTAATAATCTAATAAAATTGAAGGGTTAGTTGTTGCATTTAGTTCATATAATCATAGTTTTTTTAATTCAGAAACAAGTCCAAGGTCACTGAGCAGAGTAACTAGAGCTATTCTGGCTAAGGGATGCAACTCGGGCAGGTTGGGTACTCGGGTTGGATATTGGCTTAAAACCAACCAGAAATCTTTGTAAGTAAATCCAAACCTGATCCCAACCTGAATGAGACATGAACATACCCGACCCAACTACAATTCAGGATGAGTCGGGTTCATTTGGGTTAAGTCTAGTTCCCAAAATATTTGGGTTCGGACTGATTGACCAATAGGTGTAAGATTTAAATCAGTGTATATTCATCTTATGTAAAGAAAAGCTTTTTCCTCTGGAGTGCCCCATAGTGGGAGCTCCCTCTATGCACAAGTGCGGAGAGTTCGCCAAGTGAAAAAGAGCTGCATATGTATATCATGCATCTATATATACACAAATGCTTACACATGAGCAGCCAAATACAGGGGCAGAGCCAAGTGTCATTGCACCGGCAAGACTGAGAAATCCCCCTAAATAAGATCTTAGAAATTTTGATATTATTATTTAATTTCTTCTCTTGATCATTCATGCACCACCCAAATGAAAATTCTGACTCCGCCATTGGTCAAATATATATAGTTGTGGATATGGGATACCCATGCCTAAACACAAACCAGAACTGAACTTCATATGCATTCCAAAATTCCAGTCAAAGCCCAATCCAAACACTAGCAGCTCAAACAAAATCTCAGTACGTTCTGGGCCCACGTTTTTTACCCAACTCAAGGTGCACCTCTAGAATGGCAGTCAACTCAACTTGTCAAATCAAGGAAATTCAGATTATCCAAGTTTGAAATTCAGAATGCCAAGTCGACTCAACTTGGCATCCATCTTAATAATCTGAGTTAAAATTTTTCATTGAAGATTCATTTTTTTCTAGAACTTTTCATTAGAGAAATTGTGCTGAAGCTTTGAGTCCTAGAGTTAGTGCTTATACTTCCTCGTAAGAGATTAGTCATCTTGCACAATTAAGGTGATTGGACCAAGTGCGGAGAGAAGGGCACGGAAGGTCAAGTCGTGTCGTGGATTTTTACAAGAAGAACTACATCTTGGTCAAGGGACTAATTGAAAAATGGTTGTAAGTATATCTTGTAACTTTTTAAATTAGTGCTTGCTTTTGCTAGTCCGGAAAGGCTCGTGGTTTTTCCCGTTTGGGATTCCACATATAAATCTGCGTATCTTTTTCTTGTGTGGTTGATTGTTTTCTTAGGAGTTTATTTTATTTTATTCCGTTGCATATTGTTTATCTTGTAATCTAGAAATCTGGGGCCCCCCAAATTCTTTCAATTGGTATCAAAATGGGTTACACTAATTTATTGTGTTAGATCCTTTGAGATTTCTAGAATGAAATTCAAATGGAAAGGCACATTTACAACCAAGCCTTGTATTCTGAAAGATAGTAAATCTAGCTTAAAGAAGATGCTTAAATTTAAGTCTGAGAAGGAAAACCATAAATTTATTCGATGCTTCGAATGGAAAGTGTTTAATCATATAGCATCTGAATGTGCAAATATATATATATATATATAAAAGATGTAGTAAAGTTGATGATTTTAAAAATATAGAAAATCCACTTCCTGACATCGCCAATGCCAAGTATGTTCCTTTCATGCTCGATTTTCACGTGTTTTCTCTAAAGCTGGTTCTAATGATGATACTAGTATGTTAGAGAAAGAACTTGATTGGAAAGCAGAATATCATATTTTGTTCAACAAATCTGTAAAGATGACCAAGATGAATCAGAAGGTTGCAACCAGTTGCAAGCTGGAAAAGAACAGATTTCTTCACTAAAGGCTGAATTAGATGAAGCTAAGAATAAGGTAAAATTATTCGATAATCATAAAAATGATTTGGCCAACAAGTTGATTGTTCTACAAAATTCTACTCAAGAGATAAAAGAATTGAAGAAAATGCTATAAACTTCTCAAACTGATAATGTTGACTTGAATGGCAAATTGAAGATGGAAATGTCAGAGCTAAATGCTTCAAAGAAATTGCTTAATAAGATAAATGCTAGATCTGTAATGCTTAATGACATCTGCTGCAATTAAAAACAGCCTAATGACAAACATGGTCTCGGTTATGATCAAAGTGTATCCACTTCAAAGGCTAAAAGTTAAATTATTTCTGTTAAAAAATTTTCTTTAAATTCTTTGGCACCAACTGCTCCACATGATGCAAATACAAATCATATAAGGAGTAGTGCAAAGAAAAAAATTGTATCGAGTCCTAAAGTTATACCCACATGTTATCATTGTGAAATTAAATAACACATTTAACCCCATTGCAACATGCTAAGAACTTTACCAAAGAATAAGTAATGGAGGAAGCAAATGTCTTAGCCAATAGTCAAGACCAAAGTCATCTAGGTTAAGAAAGATGATTTGCCCAACGTAATGGTACACACTATGCTAAAACTTTTAAATTCGCAAGTGTGGATACCAAAATCCAAAAGCCCTTGATAAAAAAAATGATCATGCTCGCACCCCCAGCTGCCACGAGGATATCATTAAGGTAGAGTCATAATTGAGGGGGAGCTACTGCTGCATCCTAATTGACAGTTATGCTAAATTCTTAGATCATAAGTTTGTCAATTATAGAAAAAAAGGGAAAGGATGAGAAATTCAAAGGGAGTCATAACTAAAAAAGAGTCAAAGCTGATGATCAATGTGTTCAATTACCAATTGGTATAGAGGTGATGATATAGATTATTTTTTCAATTGGTAGAGCAATTGGTATAAAGTTGCTGGTATATATATATATATATATATATATATGGGAGCCCCTCTCCTATGCTCAAACTTAGGATAAGGTAAGCTCAAGTCTGTAGTTCACGCCTATGGGGCCCACCTAAGGACCCACATGACGATGAAGATGGGGGGATTTAAAAGACTCCCTAGGACCTTCATCTCTGCAAAAATTTAGCCATAACCGTGGTTTCTATCATCTCTATCTGGGCCCCAAAAATTTAATGGTCAACAGTCCATTCATATTGGTGCACAGTTGATCCAACGGTCTAGTAAATTTGGATTTGATAAAAAAATTGGTGCACATATGCAATTCAAGGTGGTCGTGTGTTTGATCCATTTGGATGGACAAAAGCTGGGCCCCAAGGGCCCGGGCTTACGGAATTTCTATATATAAATTTAAGCTTAGGAAAGGCTTTCCCTATATATATATATGGTGTCTATATATACTACAATTCAATGTACTCAATATAATTTTGATTTTATTTTTGGGTAGATTGAGTGTAAATGAAGTTTTGTCCATGAATTGCCAAAGGAGGAGATTATAAGGATTTTATATGCTGGTTAATTCATAGGTTGGGCAAAACTTTCCCATTTGGGGTTTGTGTCAGAACTAGTATTTTTTATTCTACAAGGAGTATTCTTTGCCAGAACTGAAGGTTCTTATTCCACAATGAGTATTCATCTAAGGCACATATTGTGGTTATAAAAAGAATTCCTCTCTCTCAACCCTAAGGCATCCATCTTAATAATCTGAGTTGAGATTTTTCATTGGAGATTCTTTTTTCTCTAGAGCTTCCATTGGAGAGATTGTGCTGAAGCTTTGAGTTCTAGAGTTTGGTGCTTCCACTTTCTTGTACGAGATTGCTCATCTTGTAGAATCAAGGTGATTGGATCAAGTGTGGAGAGCAAGGCACACAAGATCGAATTATGTCGTAGATTCTTACAAGAAGAACTACATCCTGGTCAAGGGACTGACTAGAAAAGGTTTGTGAGTATATCTTTCAACTGTTTGAAATTAATGCTTGGTTTTGCTAGTCTAAAACAGCTTATGGTTTTTCCCATATGGGATTTCATATAAAAATCTACGTGTCTTTTTCTTATGTGGTTGATTGTTTTCTTATAAGTTTGTTTTATTTTATTCTGCTGCATATTGTTTAGCTTGCAATCTAAGAATCCGGGGCCCCCAAAAATCTTTCACTCTCTCTCTTTCTGACAAAATTATCCACCTTTATGAAGAAAAGAAATGTAAAGTCCCGATCCCAAATTAGGATTTTAATGCTAATTAACCTTGTTTTATATTAATTAATATTGATTTAGTCTTAATTGAGTCTTGGATAAGTAGTTGGATTGGGTATTTATGTTAATTAGGTAGCTTAAGGACCAATTTGTGATTTTAGTGAGTGTTAACTTGCATCATTTAATTTATTTGCATTATGTGCATTCATTATAAACGTTTTTTTTTTTCATCAATAACTTGACTTAAGCCCATTTCTTATATCTAGAAACCCCATGTGACCCTAAATGTAATAAGCCTAAACTTGTGGACTCGCTTGCAATTGTCTAAAGAACTCTAACTATATAAAGGCTCTTATCCCAAAGCAACAACTATCTTTGCCTCTTGGATAGAAACCCTAGCCCCTAAGTTCCATCTCCACCTTCCACTCCCTTATAATCCAAAGAAAGTGTGAGGGAGAGACTCATTTGCACCATTAGAGAGCATCACCATCATCTTTTCCTCCTTTTTGATATAGTCAAGTTTTACCCGTTAGAAAGACCTTGTTTCCCCACTTTCACAACTCCTAAGGTAATAAACTCATTTAGTCTTGGATTTCGCATCATTTAAATAATGTAGAATAGTTTCATACCATAACATCTCATCACTTCATTACTTCATTTCGTTTCTTATGATTAGGGATTTAGCTACCTTGAGATTTGAGGATTTTCACCCTATTGATATTGGATTCGGATTTAAAGCACCAAGAAGGCAAGTATAAGCAAATAATAACATGCATGAGTGGTTCTTAAGTGGATTCCATTTTTAAATCTATATTCCATGCATTTATTACATCTCATCTTTCTTGTTTTCATTAATGGAGGATGTTTCTGGTGGTTGCTAGGGGTTTGAATAGGATTGATGAAATGATGCAGAGTGGAGATGGAATGGTGTTAAATGTGTTGGATTTGGAGTGGTATTTGTTCGTATAATGTAGGTGAGTGAAGGGCATGAATGTGTGGAAAGATTTAGACCCGAAATAGGTATGAAATTGGGTTTCGTGCAGGCACACTCAAGTAAATAGAGCAGAGTTATGAAATAACAATAAAAATTGTTGTCAGGCTTAAGCTACCTAGAGCACACGCTCAAGCATGCAAGCTTCTGTGAGCAACTGCTCGAGCGCATGCTCACCCGCACTTGAGTGGAGGACCTTGTTTTTCCCTTTCTTTTTATTTATTTGATTATCCTTGTTCCAATTTAAATCCAAATTGAAACGGATTAAGCCTAATCATCATGTAGGCAATCTTGGACTTGACAACGGGGTTAAGTGGTACCTTAGGATATTAAGTAAACCCATATGACTTTGTAGGGCCTTAATTCTTGGAATCCATTTGCTTTAACACTTGTCTAATGAAATCAAAGGAAGAACAAAGAAAATGTGAACTTTCATTCATCCTTATCAGATGTTCCGGATTATTCCTAGTCATGCCATTGTGTGTGGGTATAAGGAGCCCGATATCTAGTTCATATACAATGCAATGTCAAGATTTATGGTAATACATTGACATTGAGAACCTTATAATCATACCGATACGAACAACCTAGATTAGGTCAGCTAGCAACTTATCCTTGAAGTTTGCTAATTTAGAATTTCAAGCATATTGCCATGATTACCTTCATGCTCCTCACATGCTTTTATCATGTTAGTTTGAGTCATGTTACTTGCCAATTCCTTGCATTGTTATTTGTTACTATTATCTGTGAATTTATACTATTATACTTAAAGTTACTACAAAATGATACAAATGTAAGTCATGTCAAGTAAGTATAATATGCATGTATGCAAGGCATATTCTATATTTCATTAACTCATGGAGTCGGCACCATTGAGCTTGACTCTATGAAGCATGATAAGGCTAAGTATAAGTCTGAGATTTTATACACCCTCCTGCTGCAATAGTTTTATGATGGAGGATACTCCTTGGGTAATTAGATTAACTACCTAATTCCCACCACGTTCCATTGTGCACACTCTCTTCAAAGACAAAATAGCTATATGGTTTTGCCAACTAGTGAGTATAACTTATGTTACATTGATCCCTTATAATCATGTTCCTTTTCATATGCAAAACATGCTTAGCATACGACCAATGATGTCTTTTAATTATAATATCCCTAAATTCTATTTGATACAGCATGTTATGATCTACTACTTGCCTATTCTTGCTGAATTGTTGTATTCAAGGTGTTATCTTTGGTGTTGCAAAACCCGACCCCAGTTCCAATCCTATCATAGAGTCGCTCAAGGAGGATACCTCGCTAGTACCTTTAATTTTAGAGGAGTGGTCCCAGACGATGTATTCTACTAGTTGTCTTCTCGTAGAGCAACACAGGGATTTGGGCAACTTAGGATTTGAGCTTTGAATTAGCTCTTTTGCATCATGTCATTTTCATTTTGATATATTTATGTTTTATTTCAGCTGATGGACATGTATTTATGCTTTCGATATTTCTGACCATATATCACACTATGTATTTATGCTTATCCATGAGCATGCATGTGGACATGTAGGATTAGGCATGGGCTCATGTTTATTCAGTAAATCATTAAATAGGTTTATTATGAATTGTTTAAGCAGGTACTTCTTTATGTTCAATACCTTCGTAGGCTGTGAAATGTATACGATATGCACTAAGCTTCCGCAGATTGTTTTAAGATTATATGTATTTATGAATCTTCCTCACACGTGATCCCTATGGATTCCCTTGTGGTGCTTCATATGTGTCGGGCCTAGCCTAATTACCCTAATCTCAGGCCCGAGATGTGACATATGTAAGTATGGTATCAAAAAACGAATAAGTCATGGGATAAAAGATTTAGAAATCCTGAAGAACATGGTGAGGACATGATACATGTGTTGGATTATGGGTTTATATTGTGTCTAAGTATGATAATGCCTTGTCATGTGCTAACTAATCAATTTTCTTGCAGCTGAATGGCATGAGGAAGGAATACATGTCATGGTTCATCAAGCATCAATCAAGAGAATGAGATAGGGGATGTGTTTGTGGAGGAGTCGGACCATCCGCCTACACCAACTCCAACTACTGACAACAGATTCATAATGATGTTGTAAACTATGCAAACCCAATTGCTATAGTAATTGAGAGGCAAAGACAAACTCCTCCGCGGGCTCCAGTGAGAACTCAAGTGATACGACAGGCAAGAGAAAATGATCCCAATGCTTTGTACAAGAAGTTCCGCAAAAGGGGAGCAATGGAGTTCATTAGTCGAAATAACCCAATCTAAGTGTATGAGTGGATGGAACATATCGAAAATGTCTTTGATTCGGTGATCTGCACTAGCAAGCAACAAGTGGTACTCATGGCTTTGATGTTCCGAGGCATTACTGATATATGGTGGTAGAGTGTTTGTCTAGCCTACAGAACCATGCCACAGGCAACCATCTAGGAGGCTTTCAACTCTCAATTCCAAAAGAAGTTCATTCCAGAACACATTACCTACCAGAAGAAGGCTGAATTCCTTACCTTACAGCAGTAGTCCATGACCGTGGCAAATTTCATTCACACCTTCATCCAACTCTTCTGATTCACTACAGATCTAATCGATACCGATGAGAAGAAGACGAAGAGACTCATAGAAGGGTTGAGGACTTCCTTTGTTGGTTATGTCATTGCATTTCAGCAGCCAACAGTGTATCAGGATGCCGTTGAGAGAGCCTATGCAGCAGAGATGCTTAAGCAGAAAATGATAGTCAGTACACTTAAGAAGGATGTGCAGTCTTCCGAAAAGTACCATCAGCAACACAGAAAGCATAAGAGTAACGGTAGTGGTAGTGGAGTGAGCAAGCTAGTGTGTGGCCATTGTGGCAAGGGCCATGTGACACAAGCTTGTTTTGGTTGTGGATCCATGGACCACAAATTGTCTCAGTGCCCTAAGAAGAAGCTAGATTACAGAGCCCCTTAGCAGGAGCAGTACCAACTTTTCGTCGAAGTAGCTTTACCAGCCACTCCAGTGGACCAACTTTACTAGCCCCTTTGAGACAATAGCAGTAGCTAAGCAGATAGTGTCAGGGACAACCTAGGCAAGGCTAGCCAATGCCCTAACAGACAGGGAGTGCTTACATCATTACTCATGAGGAGGCAGATGCAGTGGGACATGTTGTGGAAGGTAAAAATTTTATTTGTGATGTTAAGGCTAGAGTTTTGTTTGACCTTGGATCAACTCACTCGTTTGTTGCTCCACATTTCGCGAGTGATCTTCGGGAGCCACCAGCGTAGCTACCCTATGATTTGACTATCACTGCCCCTGTTGGTAAGAGGATGGTTTACGAGGTTTTTTACCTTGGTTGTAGAGTTCAAGTAGGCAAGCTGTAGATGCCAATGGATATGATCGTATTGTTGATGAACGATTTTGACGTAATCCTAGGTATGGATTAGCAATCAAGGTACAAGGCCTGTATGGACTGTTTCCACAAGACTAGCACCTTCAAGGTGGATGAAGTCAGTCCTAGCTTAGTATTAGAGAGTGAGAACAAGCGTCTAGATACTAGGATAGTTTCAAGGCTCTGAGCTAAGCAGTTGATCTACAGTGATTGCGAGGGTTATATTGCCTTCATCTCCGATAAGAAGTAGCCCAATAAGCTTGAAGATATTCCAGTAGCTTGCGAGTTTCCAAATGTGTTTGCAAATGAGGTTCTAGGTCTTCCGCTAATTAGCGAAGTTGATTTCTCGATAGAGCTTGTGCCTTATTTCAAAGGCCCTTTATAGGATGGCGCCTACAGAGTTACTTGAGCTAAATATGTAATTGCAGGATTTATTGGATAAGGGTTTTATTTGCCCTAGTGTTTTGCCATGGGGAACTCCAATGTTGTTTGTCAAGAAGAAAGATGGCACCTTCCAAATGTGTATTGATTATAGGCTGTTGAATTATATGACTAGCAAGAATAAATATCCACAGCCTCGTATTGATGAATTACTCGATCAGCTTCAGGGTGAAGCATTCTTTTCCAAAATTGATTTTAGGTTTGGATATCATCAGCTAAGGATTAGAGAGCAAGATGTTTCTAAAACAACTTGTAGGACGAGATATGGGCATTATGAGTTTATGGTCATGCCTTTTGGATTAAAAAATGGCCTAGCCGTGTTTATAGCGTTGATGAATAGATTTTTTTCTCCTTTCCTTGATCAGTTCATGGTGGTCTTCATAGATGATATATTGGTGTATTCCAAGTCTATAAATGAGCATACCGAGCACTTGAGGACATCACTTCAGCTTTGCGAGATAATCAAATGTATGCCAAGCTAGAAAAGTATTGGGCCCGAAAAGTTGCATGTACAATCCTAGGCAGGATTGCAAACAAAATATGCACTATTGAAGTATAACTGCTACACATTTATCTGTAGACCCCATCTGAAGATCAAATAATAATTCCAAAAGTTTCCACCTCCTCTTCTCTCCAAAATCTCTCTCATCTTAGGAAATAAACCCAATTAACAAGTAGCATATCTTATTTCTAAATCAACTAAGAAAAGGTCCAGATTCAATGAACTTAGAAAGGCCAGAAATTATAAAAGAATGCCACAATGAGAGGCTCCCCCTCATTCTTATTTCAAAGGTGGGTCATCCCCACTTCTTTTTCACTCCCTCTCTTTTCCACTTCTATTCCCCCATTTGCTGTAATTTTCTATCTTTCTAGAAATATTTTGGAGCTTTGTTCCAAACACTTAAGCATAAAAGGGAGTGTTTCTGAGAGAATTCATTGTACAATAATGCTTTCAATGGAAATAATGTTCAAGCTCTTGACAATGACTAGCTGAGTTTCCATCAGAGAAAAAGATGAAGCTAAGTAAATTTTTTATTTAATTTATGGGATTATTTTGTTTCTTTTCTGTCTCTTTCAATGAATGCTTTATTAGAAAAATATACCTATCTTTATGCCTTAGGCAGCCTCTGTTTTGATTTCTAATGAATTGAATTTGATAACTTATCCTTATTTTGACAGATTATGCTTAGGGCTGAGATCTTTTGATAGTTTATACTTAATTTGATAAGTTATACTTATGATTTTTTTCATTCTTTTATGAGGTGAAGGAGATCTTGGGTGATGAATTACTTCCTTTTACTAAACATTGATTTTTACAATAGATAAATCATTCGGATTAGAAACATTGATTTGTTTCTGATTTGAGTTATCTTAAGACAAATGATAAAAAAATTACATGATTGGATTGATTATCTTACTTAGTGGATTTTGAATGTTTTGATTTATCTTTATCATTATTATTTTATGCACTTTTAAGTTTCTGATTTTCTTTTCCATTACAAATTCAATTTATCAATATCAACTATTTAGTTTAGAAAGTTTAGATTTTTAATCTTTAACTTAGAATGTTTCTATGTGTGATTGACCTGTATTTGCCACTGTTTTAAGCAAACAGTTGCGCACTTGCAGTTTTTATTGAATTGAATAAATAATCACATCATTCTCATATACTTCATTTAGATCTGTAGAAGGAAATCATGCCTTAGCCTTGCTATATATTTTGATAAATCTTGGATCGCAAGAGGGATCCAAGGTGTTCTCTTCAAAAGAAGCCAAGGCAATAGCAATCCTATTTGCAATAAGAGAAGCCGAAGGAGGGAATTTCATATGGTTAATCTTTTGACTAATGTAATAAAATAGTCAAAGAAATTAATGGGAGTCTAGACTGGTCCATCTATACTATTTTGTTAGGCATTAGGGAATTGGTTCCTCTCTTTTTATGATATCATCTTACCCATATCTCTAGGAGTCTTAATTAACGGCTTTGCTCGCAAAATTGACAAGATCTCTTACTAGATGGGCATTAGATTGATTTGTTTTTATCAGAAGGGTGTTGCTCTTCTTTTGTTTTGTTTTTTTTTTTTTTTGTTTCTTTTTTCTCTCCCCGTTTAATGAAATTCACTCTTTAACTAAAAAAAGAAAAAAAAAGGAGAATCATGATCCTCTATGGCCAGCCCTATAAACATCAGTGAGGCCAACCCTTGCAATACAAGCTACTGAAAACCACTGCCTCCAGTAGTAGTTGACCCACCCTCAGGTTGATAATGTATCTAAAACACTTGATTAAGTAGGGAAACTCTAAAATCACCTCCGTTACATCTCATCAACCTAGGAACTTATTAAAAAATGAAAACATCAAAAGCTTGAGCTATTAGTTAATGACATAGAAATTAATAACCCCCTTCCCTCTACGGGGAACAAAACTCAAGCTATCACTGAACAACATAACAATTTATATCTTCACATAACAATTTATATATTCGTGATAGAAGACACAAACAAACCAAATAGACAGATAAAGATAATATGCCTCTTAGAAGTTTCAAACTTATAACCTTTGATTCTGATACCATGTTAATACCGGAAAGACCAAAAGCTCAAGCTGATAGAATGAATGATGTAACAATTTATATCAACACAACCAAGTCCGATTGAAGTAAAATTCAGTAAGATGCAATGCACATTTAAGCCTGTTCTTTTACAAGAATTTCATGTGTTGGGGATTTTTGGACAAGATGTCCCCTTGCATTTCAAAATGCCATGTTTCTCCCAAGCATTTCAAAATTCCACCCACATAAAAGGTCTCTTTTAGCCTGCCAGAATTTAGAAATTCCAACCTCTTTGCCTTATATTGGAATTCTTGGATGCTTAAGTACAAAAGCGCATCTAAGAATTCCACTATGTCTGGAAATTTAGAAATTCCACAAACAGGAATTCTTTGAATTCCAACAAAGAAACACCCCATAAATGACCCCCTTAGATTTTTTTTGGAATTCCTAGATGCTCAAGTACAATAGAGAGTTTTGAAATTCCATCGTGCTAGAGCGGACATAAATTCCATCAAAGAAACTGGGCCAAGTTTCAAATGTGATATCACCACTAAGGATTAAAATTCTATCGGGCCACCTCTAGACAATTCTCACCTACTAAAAGATTATTGGGAACTGCAGTTTATAAAGAGTCCTGCTAAACAAACACCTCTTTTGACTCAGTATAGTAAGCCAAGAAAAATTTTTTCAAAAATTCCAAAAACACCCTTACCCCTTCTCTCCGCACACCCCTTTCCTCCCCCTCTCTCTCCTCTCCTTCCCCACCTTCCCCTCCAACCGACAACTAGCTCCGGCGTGGATGGGGCTCTTCCTGCTTCTTTTCCTCTCCCTCTTCCTCCCTCTATTCTCTCTCCCTCCCTCTCTCCTCCCTCCCCCTTTCTCCCCCTCCCTGCATCTCGCTGCGGCATGGAGATCGACAATCTCCCTGCAGTATCAAGATGCAAGGAGATCATTGATCTCCCCGCACGGAGATGCAGGGAAGGGGAGAAAGGGGGAGGCAGGAGAGAGGGAGGGAGAGGGGAAAAGAGAAAATAGAGGAAGGGGAAGGGGAAGAGGAAGAGGAAGAGTCCCCCTCCGCGCCGGAACTCATCGCGAGCCAGAGGGGAAGATGGGGAAGTGGAGGAGAGAAGGAGAGGAAAAGGGTGTGGGGAGAAAAGGGGCGCAGGTATTTTGAGAATTTGTTAATCTTTTAGTAAAAAGTGGTGTTTGCTTAGCAGGACTCCTTATAAAACATAATGCATAACTACTGCTCATTTTGCATTGAAATCAATGTACTTTCACCTCTTGTTACCAACCCCCCCCCCCCCCCCCCCCCCCCCCCCCCCCCAAGCTTCATGTATACTTGTATCTAAGATTTTTCATATTTTGTTAACTAAAGCTTGAAAATATTTTCACCATGACTCTCAACAATCTTAAATGGCACACATCGAATAGGCTTGAATTTCTTACATGTTTTTTTTTTTTTGAGGATTTATTAAAAACTATTAACAGTAATTTTTTTTTGAGGATTTATTAAAAACTAATAAAAGTCTTCCATGTAGAAACCAAAGCCAAGGGAAGCTGTACATAAAGGTTGATATTGGTCACAACATACTTTCAGAAAATGGTAGTGGCTTCTTAAATGTATTCAATGGTGTGTTTTTCCTTTTTTTTTTTAATTTTAGTCTCCTTCTTTTTGTTTTTGTTAAGATAATTGTGTGTTGGCTAATTTATGAGTTTAATAAAAATATGGGTCTATTAAGTTGTAATTTTTTATTTTTTTTAGAATGGATTATGGTATGAGTCGCCAGATACACTAAAGTAAAGAAATCAAAGAAAAAATGCAAATTGAAGTGATCTTCTAAAAATAATACGGATTAAAAAGATTATATCTCACAGACCGAACCTTGAATCAGAGCAAGCTACCTACCGTTGAAAAGCTCTTTTCGAGTAGATATTCGTAAGTTTCAAAATTACATTAATCGGAGCTTAAACGACAAAGTTATATCCTTAGGAAGTTTGCAGAAAAATGCAAAATTTACATGCACACTCGAGCGCCCATGCATATGAGCTCGAGCGCCCATGCACCCAAGCTCGAGCACACTGACGAAGAAAACTCACTTTCTTATACGGAATTGTTTTCTCTTTGTGCCAAAATTGCTAGTTCTTACTCTAAAAGGACTCTAATCCTTAGGCACAAATTGTGGGTTATTTAAATGGTATTTCTCTTAACCCTAAGACATTCATATCCCTATTCTAAGTTGAGAATACAGATTGGAACAACCCTTCTTTTCTAAAGCAGTCATTAGAGAGATTGTGCTAAAGCTTTGAGTTCTAGATATTTGTGCTTATACTTCCTTATAGAAAATTTGCTTCTCTTGTAGAAGGTTCGTTCACCTTACAGATTCAAGGTGGTTGTTTCAAATGCGGTGAGTAGTGAACGGCGAGAAGTCGACAAGAAGAACTGCAAGAGAAGGGTCTGTGAGTATATCTTGTAACCTTTGATTACATAGTACTTGGTTGTCTTTAGTCTAAATGATAAGACCCATGGTTTTTCCAAAGTATAGTTTTCCATGTAAAAAATCTGCGTACCTTCTTGTAGTGTGTGATTAATTTATTTGATAGTTCTTTTATTCTTCCGCCGCATATATTTTGAACTGCAATCCAAAATCAAGATCTAGGACGATCTTTCACTTTTCTTGTGTGTAAACTTACATGATGCTCAGCCCACATTCCTTGGAAATTAAACATCTGATGTTTATCATGAGCATCAACTGCCTAAGAGAGAAGGCCTTTAAAACAGAGAGCAAAAAGAACTTGATAATATGTGAGGAGAGCACAGTAGCTTTGTTTTAACTCTAGATAATCTTAGAGGACAGCACAATAGATTTTTTTTAAACTTTAGATTATCTTAGGTTATTAAAAACAAAATCATAGCAAAATTTATATATAGGAGATTTTCTTAGGGCTTAATTGTTTGCTTAGAACACATAGAAATTCATTGTGAAATTAGCTCTACTAAAGGATTACTAAAGAGGTAAGGGATGGAGGATGTAGGGTGAAGATGTTGATTGGACCTGAACTTTCCTCAATATTGAATAAAAGTGATGGCCGAGTATTTATTAACCATCTTCCCTTGGTTCTATTTTCATTAAAGATTATCTTATTTAATGGTCATTCTTGGATATTCACATTGGGATTTTCACTTTTAACCACTTGCAGAAATACAATCGTTGGTATTCAATTACAAGAAACAAGCAAACCAAGCAAAGACCTAATGCAAAAAGCCAAAGAAAAAAGGGAACTCTGATAATGAATATTTGGAAAGTAAATGCATCAAAATCAATTTATATCACAAAAGGTGAGCTATAAAAGGTGAGCTGCAAGAAGGATGTCAGGAAGGACCCATGTGAAAGTTTTTAAGTTTCCTCGACTTCGAAATCTGAACAGTGAATGGGACTGCATGCGTTGAAATTTTGGGGAAAAAAAATAAAAACAGACTTGAAATTAATTTAAAAAAAAAACCTTACAGCGATATCCCATGTTAATGTAAAACATCCTGATCTGGAATCATTTTATTGAAAAGTCAACCAGCATATTTCAATAAAAGCAGGAAATCTACACAAGAGTAAATTGCCAATTGGCCTTCAATCACATACAAACATACGAAGTCAAACCAGAGAAAAACCGACCCAATGCCTCCTGTCATCTGTGGGCTATTCATCAAATATTTACCTCCAATGTTCAACAATAATGCTTCTTCATACTTCTCCATAGTTATCCAACCAAGCATAACTGTCCATGTATCCCTCCAAATTGTGGCTTAGAGTTAAAACTAAATGCACCCCAAATATCCACAACTACATGGCCATTTGTCAAAGCAAAGTATCATGGACTGACCTTTATCATCTATCTTTTTTCTTGCTAAACCGGTAAAAAGACATGTCATTTATTGGTTATTGAAGAGGATCTACTTAGGTGACTATGGAAGCATAACTTGAAAAGTGAACGCCAATGAATGAAAAGAGAGTTAAGAGACCTCCAATTAATCAGTTTGTTTCTGGAGGTGCACAAACTGAATTTATCCAATCCCATATTGGGCATGATTTTGCAATGGAATCCCTTTTGAATTCCTCACAGCATTCCCAGTTTTTACTTCGGCTGTTAAAACAGCCAATCTGTAAATATATTCAAGCATCATCTACCAAATAACTGCTTGGTTTTATACAGAACTAGTTGACTACATGTAGGCAACAGTTTAAGGAAGAAGTTACCATGGCTATGTGAATATGGAAAACTTTTATCATGGCTACGTGAAGTAAGGAAAACTGAGTGTTGAAATAGTACTAGAGAAAATTAATATAGCCATCAGGAAGGTGTCTGACTTTGGTAAAAGTCATATTTCACCATCAAGAAATGAAAGTTTTCCTTGGATAATGGATGTAACCACAACATGGAACATATCAAACAACATTTGCCAATTTGAAGAAGGTGTTACAAGAACCCTGTTATCAACTATGAAAGCATCAACTAATCCACCCTTTCTTTGTAAACATCAGACGCTAGAGCGATCCTCCTAGGCACAAGAGGGAGCCAATCGCCAAGTCCAAATGCCAACCCAAATTGTGGTTCTCTGCTACAAAGCCCTCCTGACTCATCATGAAGGATAGTATAGTTCCTACTGCTCACATTCCTAAAATAACAACCTTCAGTGCTATCATATATGTACACTTGTTTTGTACTCCCTAAACCACTTCTTACTAAGTTACCCTTCACAAGCTTATAACCCTGAGCATCCTGTGAATTTTGGAGAGAGCTGAATGAGAAGCCAAACCACCCACCTGAAAATTTGTCTTCATTGAAACCTAATTTAAGATCTGCTAAGGAAGTGTAACCGTCTTCAACATTGTCCACAGTATCAGAATTCAAGTAAAGAAGAAATCTCTGAAAGACTTGTGTAGAGAACACATCAGAGGATGAGAGTATCACATAAATAGCGCGATTGGTGTTGATGGTCTGATTCACAACTTGCAGATCCCCATTCTTTGCAAATATCATATAGTTCGTGTAATCAAACCTTTGGATTGAGTGGGTGAAGACCTTCCCATGAGAGGACTTTACCCATCCAATTGATGATATCGACCTACTTGCTCGAGTGAGGAAAGAACCATCTAGCCCTTTGAATTTTGAGACCAAAGAACGCTTGCAAGGTGATGCATTGTATTCAATCAGTATCCCCTTTGTTTTAGTGCTCTCAAAGTCCAACCAAAGGTGCAAATTTGCATCTACAAACCACACATCCAAAGCATCTGTGACGCCAAATCCAAACCTATGATGTTTCCCATCCAAAATCTTCCCTAAAAACGGTGTAATTTCAATGTCATAAGATGGGAGATCAAATGACCCAATTCCTGTAATTGGTCTCCAAAGAAGGGGATTAACCCCTCCAGTGTAAATCACAGTAAATGGCCAAACAGCACCAACTACTTTCCCATCAAGACTAACAACCACCTCTCTAAATGCGCCATTTCCAGGCGTATCAGTCAGATTATTAGCAACCACATACTGATTAGGAGGATTAGTATACCAGAATTCATCATCAGAATGAAAAGAAACAAATACTTCCAAAACAGCCCTATATGTATTCCTAGGAACCTCGAATTCCTTCACCTCAATATCAGTCGAATTCTCTATTAAAAACCACAACCCATCATTCAGAGGAGGATTTCGCGAAATGGGTAGTATCAAATCAGCAGGTAAACCAAACCCAGAGCCCAAATTCGAGCTGGAAACATCATGGGATTCTTGGGCAGGATAGAAATGGAATGTCAGGTTAACATGGTAGATTCCAGTGTATGTTTTGTCGACGATATTGCCCAGATAAAGAATAACTGTTTGTGGGTGTTTGAGCAAAGAAGAATACCTAGTAATGTCCTTTTCCACAGTCCATACAATGCCAGAGGAGGTCGGTTCTGCAGTGCAGGAGCGAAGAATCTCTACCCCACCCAACCAAATGCCGAAAATGCGGTCGAATTGCCTTCCTTTGCAGGTTGCCTTCCATTCCAGGATGATTTTGGAGAAGTTGTGAGATGGGCAGTTGGAGGGAGGCTTGTAAGCAGCAGTTACAGGAGGTTTTTTGTATGTGCTGCTGAAATCGTGCCGTAGGACGAGAGAAGAGCAAGGTATTGTCTTGGGGTGTTTGATGGGTCTGGTTACTTCGAAGAAGGTGAGAGGGGTATCTGAAACTGGGTGTTGTTGGGAGAAGTTTTCTGATACTGTGAGGTGTGATTTGTGGGGATTTGCAGTGGATAAGAGAGGGTTTTGCAGGATGAGGAGAGAGAGGAAGAGGGAAAGAAGAAAGGCCCCCATGAGAGACTGGAGGCTACTCTGACAGG
This sequence comes from Sextonia rubra, assembly GCA_037013555.1. Lineage (NCBI taxonomy): Eukaryota > Viridiplantae > Streptophyta > Magnoliopsida > Laurales > Lauraceae > Sextonia > Sextonia rubra. The sequence continues at coordinate 20,460,506 of JASUAD010000011.1, forward strand.
ATCATCTATGTCGATGGAATCCAATGAAGTGGTGAGAAAGATCTTCCTAGTAACTAAGAGGGCACCACTGAGAAGTGCATGGACCACCTTGGAATTCAATTATCAGAGTTGTCAATCTTTCCCAACTTGAATTATTGTTGACTAATCGGAGCAAAAGGTGTCGCTCGGGATGCAAAATCTACACTGAGGGAGGAGCCAAGGTGGATCCAGACGCCTGTGGTCATATTGATTTGTCTCCAAATGTGGATTGAAATCTGACACTGAACTTGCATGTTATATCTAAGTCTGGCATTAATTTAAAGACACCTTCCTATTTGGATTCAAATCCAAAATAAGATAAAAAGATTCCATTAATACAATTGGATAAGAGTGCTTCAAATGTTTGAGAAAACAAAAATAGAACTACTAAAAAGCATGTCTGATCTATGTAATTGAATACATGCAGAATTGAAAGACTTCCATTTTTTTTAAATAGTTAAAATTGAAGAAATAAATATGAATTTTTAAAAAGACAATCAAATTATCCCCCCTCTAATGAAAATAAATCAAAGGAAAGTGGAAAATGAATACCAAACCACTCTCCAGGTAATTAAATTTAAAAAAAAAAGTGAGAGTTCTTGCCCCTCACCTCTTTAATAATCTTTCAATAAAGCATTTTAATCATAAATTCCTATTATATTAACAATAACCATCAAATATGAACATAATTTAAGTGATTTAGACCCTTATAACCTATATGGTTTTAATATTTGAATTAATTGTTCTTCATCCTCATTTTGGGTTCAAGACATGCAAGGATTCAATTTTAGATGCAAACTTCTCTAAAATCCAAAATTAGTTTCACACCCGCTTTACTCGTAATAGGTAGGGTTGGCAAACACCCATTTACAACCCTGACATGTGGTTTTGTTAAACAACCCCTAAAATGAAAGGTTCAAATGATGGTCATATGACAAGCGATTTTTCAAAACGGTGTCCCTCCTTTGCGGAAACCAAATTAAGCTTTTCTTCACTCTATATTCACTGAACCTATGGTTCTTTTTTCTTGTTTCTTTTTTTTTTTTGGTAACTGTGTGATGAGCTTGAGAGCTGGTCTAACTAACATTGGAAGGAAACCTACCTCGCCTCAGAGTCAGAGATTGATTTTTAAGCACATGCGAGGAGGAAATTTCATTGTTTCTACAATATAGTTGATGATCAGATGGACCGCAAGATAGGATTATTGGCCCTACAGAATGTCTCTTTTCTTGGTGGTTGGAAGTATGCCAATGATGCCAGCGTGTTGGTGAATCTACCAACCAGTCTTTATTGGTGCTACACAAGTGCAAGCGAAGGAATCCATTCAAAGGACCAGCAGCAGAGGGGCCACAGAGTCCAAGACATGCAATTACTGACAAACAGGATCATGGATTGGAGTTCACAAAAGGCTAGAGTTTTTTGTTTTTGTTTTTTTTTTCTATTTTTGGAATATAACAAGCTAGGATGAAAGAAAGAGTAACAGCATCCAACGAGAAAGATTGATTATTATAATTTACTAGGGCTAACAAGCTAGGATGAAAGAAAGAGTAACAGCATCCAACGAGAAAGATTGATTATTATAATTTATTAGGGCTGCTTGTTTTCTTCTTTTTTTTCCTTTTTTCTTTTTTTTTTTTTATAGGAAGACTCTCAGCTATTATTAATGAGCAATCAACATGGTACCAACAACTACAAATTATTTTATCACTTCTAATGAAAAATACTATCAAACCAACATCTCATCCACCAACTGGGCATGCCTAGTTAATAGATGAGCTATGACATTTCCACTTTTACCCACATGCTGAACTTCTTGACTATTAAAAGAAGACAACAAAGCTTTTATCTCTTCAATCAAATGACCATATCTAGATAGACCCAGAAAGGATTCATTCAGTGCATCTAGTACCGTAAGTGAAGAATCACTCTAACTTAAAATATCTCTTACTCCATTATAGCATATCATCTGAAGACCCTTTAAGCAGCTAGAGCTTCAATATCCTTAGCTCTCTCAACTCTATTTCCTATCTTATTCATAGGCATAACCGCCTCCCCCTCTCATCTATAAGCATAGCACCCACACCGGCCTTTTGGATCTTGTCAGACAATGCCTCAGTCATATTAAGTTTAAAGACTCCCGTTGGATGGGGATTCCACATTAACTTTGAAAGGGTAATGAAGCAATTTGATTTGATGCAAATGCTCCCAGTCTCTTTCCACACGCCATTCAATAGAGTTGATAAAGTGAAAAAATCTACCAATGACTATACAAAATACCAAGAAAATTTCATTGCAATTTGGAAAGGAAGAGAGAAGATGGTGTCAAAAGGAGAATCTGGTAATTACCTATTGTATGATGATAGTTATATGATTTGGTATCCTTTGGTGATGCAATTACAGATTGCTCCTCCCCAAAATGCAAAAGAAGGTGAATATGTGGATAAGATACTTCCCAAAGAGCCTGGGCCCACTTGTAAAAAGGATAATCAATTCATCCACAAAACGCAGGTTAGTCACGTTGCATTCAATTTCAATTTCTTTGGTTTTCCTTGTTATTATTAATTTATGACTCAACTTCAATTTCTTTGGTTTTCAATTTCTTTGGTTTCTTCTTGGATGATCTTTGGTCGATATTGGTTGGCAAAAAAAGACAATTAGATGAAATAACATAGGATGAACTACTACACATAGAGTGTAGAAAGGTGGAAAACCTTAAGGAGGCCTTTGAAAATGATTTTATAGAATTTGGGTATGGGAAAATCAGTCCTACAAAATCTACTAGGAAGAGTAAAATGAGTGAGAAAAAAAAGTTGGTGATGAAGAAGAAACTAGATATTTCATCTATTCACCTAATTCAAAGGAACATAGTATGCCTAAATATCCAAAAGAAATCGGCTCCACAAATCAACTACAATGGTGTTTCCCCGAAGGTCTCCTAGAGTGAAAAAATTTTCCTGTACAAATTGTGCTTAAGAGTCCTCCCCAAAAAAAAATTAAATAAATAAATAATCAAACAAGAAACCATAACAGTGGATTCTCCCAGTGACAAGGTGTCCTCCATGTATTTTCTGTAAAAAAATGTGATCGGGGTAAAGAAAATGCCCCTTAAATTTCATTGATTCAGTACCTCCCTTAATCGGCCAAAAAATTATGGGTACAAACTGATGGAGGAGGAGTCTAAATACCTTGATGAGTTCTAGGATGACTGCTACAAAAGGTATTCATTTTATTCTATTTAATACAATTTATGAAGAAATTCCTTTTGTAATATTGATATGATTTGTCCTTCAAGCTCAATTACCTTAGGAAGTGTTGCATAATTAGCCCTAATCCAGAGAAATTGAAAATACTCTTATTAAGGGATTGGTTAGACATAGGAATATTGCATAATTGGTTTGATATATATATATATATATTTGAGGCCCAAGGCGCCACATGCATATTTCATTAACACAAATGCTTCAGTAATATTTACATTATAGTACATGTTAATTGTATCTACACAATTATCGTTCATATGATTTTAAACACCAATTCTAACATTACTCCATTCCAAGATCTGTTAGTGATACATTGAGCAACCCAAAGTGGAAGGCCGTTATGCTTGAAGAAATGGCTACTCTAAATAAAAATGGCACATGGGAAATTGTTAGTCTCCCAGAAGGAAAACAAATAGTGGTTGCAAATGGGTTTATAAAATCAAATATAATTCAAATGGCACCATCCAAAGGTATAAGACATGACTGACTACTTTGAGAGTTTCTTTCATGTTGCTAAGATGAATTCATTGAGAGTTATCTTATGTATTGTCGCAAATTTTCAATGGCCACTATACCAATTAGATGTCAAGAATGCTTTTTTGCATGGCGGTCTTTAGGAAGAAGTTGGCATGAACTTTCTATCTGCTTTTATACCTAAAGGTCAATCACATAAAGTGTGTCGTCTAAAAAATGAACTTTATGACCTAAAATAGTCTCCAAGGCCTTGGTTTGATAGATTTAGTCAGCATATATTAAGATTTGTATACAAGAGGTGTCGAGCAGATCATAAACTATTTATTAGGAGTAGTGATGAAAATATTACTATTCTTATCATCTACGTTGATGATGCTGTGTTGACGGGTAACAATGACAAAGAAATACAAATCCTTAAACAATACTTGTGTACAAAGTTTGAAATTAAGGATCTTGGGGAGTTAAAATGTTTTCTTGGCATAGAAGTGGCGAGGTCCAAGAAAGGGATCATTATATGTCAAAGAAAATATGACCTGAGTCTTCTGGATAAAACTAAGATGATGAATACTAAGCCGGTGGAGACGCCTATGGAGCATTCACATGGGCTATGCTCTAATAGTGGAGAGCTCCTGGATGATTCAGGATGTATCAAAGACTAGTTGGAAGGTTGAAAGATCTAATGATTACATGATATGATATTGGATTCGCTGTTAATGTTGTGAGCCAATTTTATTCATGCACCTTGTACGGAGCACCAAAAGCCATCTATGGAATATTGAAGTACCTTAAGAAAGTTCTAGGCCAAGGAATAATGTATTCTAATCATGGAAATGTAGATATTGAGATTATTGAGGTTTTCACTAATGCAAATTGGGCCAGATCTTAGACAAATGGTGGTCAACAACTGAATATTGTGCTTTGGTTGGAGGATAATGGAAGAGCCAAAAACAATATTATGTTGCTCTATCAAGTTTTGGAGCCGAATATCGTGCAATGGCTTGTGGAACACGTAAACTGTTATGGCTTAAAACACTAATATAAGAATTAGGCTTCATGTGCAAGAAACCTATGCTTCTTCATTGTGACAATAATTATACACATCATCTTACCATAAATTTTGTCCATCATGAAAGGACGAAGCATATTGAAGTTGATGGCCATTTTATTTATGAAAAGGTAACAAGAAAAGAACTGATATTGAAGCCATCTCAGACTACAAATCAACTGGCCGATTTTCTCACAGAAGCAGTCACAAGGGTCAACTGTTGAAAGTTTTTTACAAGCTTGGGTTCGTAGATATCTACTCACTAGCTAAAAAAGGAGTGTAGAAAAATAATATGCTTAGTTATGAAGTGTACTATATGTAATTTCTTGAGTTCTTATGGTTGCTATATAATTTTAGAAGTTAGTAGGGCCCTTCATGTAATTTGTTAAAAGTTCTCTTAATAAAACAATTAAGTGTATGATCGCTCAGCCATAATTCTTAACTCTCATCTCATCCTCTTCTCTTATTCTTTTCTCATCTTCTTCATCAAGCTTAACACAAACTAAGATTTAGAAGAATTACTGCAACTTAGACTAAGTTACAATTCTCTAGTGCCTATCATCCAAAGACTAATGGCCAGACAAAAGTAGTAAACCTTAGTTTGGGAAAGTTGCTACAATGTATGATTTTAGATTATATTACCACTTTGGATTTGGTTTTACCAATGGCTAAATTTGGTTATGATAATTCACTCAACAGATCCATCAAGATTTTAAGCTGTGACTAGAGTATGGCCACGTCTACTTGCTGATCTGGTTCCATTACTAATAGAAACATGACTAAGCAGCGAAGCAGGAGAGTTTATCTAACATATGCAATGGGTACATGATGAGGTCAAATGAAAGATCGCAGGGGGTAATGTAAGTTACAAGCAGCATGTCGATGCTTGTCACCGATTCGTCGAGTTTCCAAAAGGCGGCATGGTATTGGTACAAATATGTCCCAAGCAACTCCATCCAAGAGCAAACAAGAAGTTGCATCCTTTCAGTCCTGGCCACTTTAAGATCTTAAAGAAGATAAGTGTTAATGCTTACGTTCTTGAACTAACTACAGAGCTAGGCATAAGCTCCACTTTTCCATTGAGGATTTGGCTTTTTACTGGGGACATCACACAAATGAAGGCCTTGAAAAACAAATCATATCTCTACCGCTTAATCCATCTCTAGTTGATCAATTTGTTGATGTGCTTGATAAGTAAATAGTATCTACATGTCACGGAGGATTTTAGAAATTTCTCATTCGATGGAAAGATCATACTATTTCTGATGCTTGATGGATTACTACTACTGATTTACAGCACATCAATGCAGACCCATATGAGCATTATCAAGCTATCAACTCGTCAGAGTCGAGTTTTCCCAAGGCGGGGAGCTAGTGCAAGGTGAGCCACTTCAAGTCCACTGGGCCAGACCGATGAGCTATTGGGTTTACTTGACCTAACCCATTGGATCAACCTACAAATCCTAATGGGATCAGCTGATTATTGTAGGAAGTTGATTTTGTTTAGGAGTCTAATTTCTTAATTGCTTTAGTATTTTGATTAGCAGATTTCCTTGGTGATTAGGAATAATATTAGTAGTAGATCTTTTAGCAAATACAGACTATTCCCTTTTTTTTTATATAAATTTGTAAATCTCCTTTTGGGATAGGCACCTTTTATTAATAAATTGAGAATTTCAATGGCTTTTGGATATTTGTTATTCCCTGTTGGTGCTTTTTAATTGCTTTGAATCCATTCAAATTTGGCCAAATCCCATGTGTGGGTTTCGTCTCTTTTGATTGTGATCTTAGGCAGTATCAACCTCTTTACTCTCCTTAGATCTCTCATGGTACAAGGAGGCCTCTCAATTATGCCAAATACCATCAACACTAAGATTTTCAAATACTCTCTGAGTAGAGGCCCATTTGGCTATCTGCACAAACACCAAGGGCACTACCACCTCCACGTACATTACAAATTGTCCCGCCCCCAAAACTAGGTTGGATCCAAACCCAATCCTAAGGGTGTGAAAATTGGGGCCAATTAAAATTTTCCTTATATAAACAATACGGGGCCCAATTCCAGGTGGATCGAAGTCCTTCGTGAGGCTATGTTTGGTGATTAAGCAATTATAATCACACGCGGAACTAAAATTCATAATCTATGTAGATGAGTATCATACACCAACCATAGAACAAGTCTCAATAATAATAAAGTCAAGGTCAAGTGCTTTGAAGCATCATAATTAAAGTTATAATTCCTAAAAAAATAAATTTAATGAATAACTAATGGCTTCAAACATGGCCTTATTACATAATCTAAAGTTTCGATCTCTACACCAACACTAAAACACCTCAGATGATGTCATCGGTACTCCACTCAATAACTCCGCCATCTGGCGGAATCTCCTGTCATATGACCATTCGGTTTGGCACTGGTAACGAAACCTAGACACCACAAATAGTGGGTCAGATTGACATAATTTGGCAAAAAGGTAAACTGAAAGCAATGGTGATAATCAATTAATTTAAAGCATATATTACAATCTGCCCCAAAACATACCGAATGTAAACTCAATGGCATGAATGCACAAAAAAGGGTATCCCTGCAGATACAATATACCAAAAACGGGTACTTTCGCATATATAATATACAAAAATGGGTATTCCTACCAAATATAATAAATGGCACAGCCGCTTACTATATTCCACAGTACACGTTGACACGATGGCATACGTCCACCTCTGAACTACAGTCGGTCAGATATATATATAAATATATATATATATACAAATACATACGTCTACTTATGCATAATGAACCATGCTATAAAACCCTTAATTCATAATATTTATCCCAATATCAATTTAAGTATTCAGATTACTTAATTTAAAAGTGTATTATGATTGTGTGTCTTTTCAAGTTTTTTGAAGGAAAGCATTAATCCACCTAACAGTCATAGTTATTTAAATATACACATGAGAACCAACCCCCTTTTACAATGGAAATGAGAGTCCACGACACCAATATCCTACTTTTAGTGTTTATCATGTGGTGTATCCCAAATCTCACATTTCCATTCTGAATTCAGTCTAATTCTTGTGTAGATATTCAACCAACTTTTCTAAAAGGAAAGAAATCCATCTAATCCAATTATGTATAGTTAATGTGTTTTACAAATTGGGTAAAAGATTTTCAAATTCCAAATCCAAACTTTAATCAAATTATGATCAAAACGGGGAAAGAACAATTAAGTTCTTAATTAACCTTGTTGTGTATAAACATACCTTATCATCTTATATAAAACAAAAGATTTAAATCCCGGATTCAAATTTGAAATTTAAACTCAATCAAAATCCAACTTAGAAATCCAAATACTTACTAATTAAAACTTAATCACTCCCAATTACATATTAATTAATTTCTAATCAATCTAAATAAATTATTAATCACAAATAATTAAACCTAAATTAAATTTATAAACAATTCTAATTAAATTTCTAATAACACCTAATTAAGAATCAAATAATATAATCAAATTACTATTAATATACTAAACCATTAATCAAAACACAACATTCTAAATCATTTATGAAGAATATCCTAAATCCTAATTACTTATTTATTTATTACAATTATTATTATTATTATTTTAAATGGGCCCAACCAATCGTACCAGGCCCAGCTGAGACCCGAGCCCGCCAGGCAGCAAGCCCAGCCTAGCCAGGCCAGACCCATTGCCCAACCAGCCCAGGCAGTAGGCCCGCTGCCTAGGCATGCTAGGTAGCCGTGCCGCCTAGCATGTGCAGGCAATGCCTGCACTGCTATCTGCTGATTTTTTTTTATATCTTTCTTTTATATATATATTCCATTGTTTAAATCAAAATCAACAATGTCAACTCTTCATCATTAAACCCTAATCGAGATATCAAAATCAATCATACAAATAATATCTTAAAGCATGTTAATTAACAAAATAAGCAAAACTACATTGTTTACAGTTATCCACTTGTCTGGATTTCAATGCCAACAACAGATCTGAAGATCACACCTTAGTTTCCCCCTAAAGAACTCCTAGGACTTAATTGTAGAGAAAAGGAAGAAGATGAAAGAGTGGGGAAGACCTTAGGGTATATATTACATAAAGGTTTTTCTAAATTACAAGGAAGGGCTCCATGCTTTCTAGTGGGTTTTACAAAATTCCAAAAAAATGTCTTTTAGCTTAAAAGGGTCAAATAACCCAAGCTCAAGGCCCAAGAGTGTTAAATCAGTCCATCTAACCCCTTACAATCTGACTTAAACGCGACAAACCGATTTGACCCAAAATAAAAATATGGGGCCTAACACAAATCCCCTGAAAACTCTATTATTCCTTTTTTTCCACACATACCATAATAACAAAACAAGCATTCAAAGAACCATACCACGCCCACAGAACGGAGATAACCTCCCAGCCTTAACCATACCCACCAATGATCTGGAAAGCACCAATGGCAATGAACACTACTCCACAAGAAACTGACACGACAAGCAATAGGAAAAGCTAAAGGTCAACCATCTCCTCTCCTTCCTGTAAAGCAAATGTAAATCTAAAATATCCTCTGAAAATATGCCTCTCTGAGGTTGTTAACTATATTCCTTCCCAAACAATGCAAGATAGGAAAAAAAACAAAACAAAAAAGAAGACTCTACCCTAAATGAACTTGTCAAAGCCAGGTAGGCTCATTTGAGTTAATTACAGTTGCAGTTTTCAACTTTATGATTTGGTTTCAGCGAATTATTCCCAAATAATGAAAAAGGATAAGGATTTCCTTACCCTTACATTGTAATTGGATTTCTTGGTTGATCATTTTAATCTGGACATAATTTTTTGGCTTGCCATAAACTTGTTAAGGCTACTAGAGAATTTCACTTTTTTTAATCGAAAGCCAAGGCTTGAACCTTAGCATTTGATGATTACAACTCATACCAACCTGCAACTATATAAGCACAACTCTGTATGTCTTACAGCCATTATTGGTGAACCCTAGATTTGGAATGAACCGTATTTCTGAATTTAATTTGATGCTTTGGTTAAAATATTGGAAAAAGTTATGGCCTTGCTTACATTGTAGGATCACACCTATAAAATCCAGCAAAATAGAGTTATTTTCTTTGGGATTTATTAAAAAAATGTTCAATATGCAAATGGCAAAGGTTTAGCCAGCTAACTATGAAGCAAGGTGTTCCAGACAAAATGTGCTAGAGGCTTTTAGGGGATGGGTGATAGGATATATGAAGAGTAATGGAAAGGGTTTGAAGAGAAAATGTTATTCTTTATTAAGGGATCAATTGAGTATTAATAATAGAAACTTGCCCACTTATTGGATGTAATTAAGGATTACAAAGAATAAAAAATTCCTCACATGGTATTTAGTCACTGTGAATTTAACTATGTATTATGTAATGATCACATGTTATAATGGCTTAATAGTCGTGATGGGCTTTGTGGGGTTTATCACTTTTACTATCACACCCCGAAATCTAAGATCCTTGGGATCCTCAAATCTCTAGGCACGAACGATGGGTCCACAATAACTAAAATAAAAGAAAATTTAATTAATAAATTTCATTGAACAATAATTATATGAACAAATAAACTCCTACACATGCTACTAATGTTTAATGTGAGATTCTCGCAACTCATTCCTCAATCTAAGTCCCGCATGCAAACTAGGTATCCTCTATATCCAGCTCAATTACGAAATCTAGGGAAAAACAAAGGGGATGAGTATAACTCTGCAAGTAGACCCACTATGAAACTGTAGCAAACGAGTAACAATCAAGATATCAAATTTAGAAGCCACAGTTTCGAACAAATCAACAAAGAGCAAAATATAGTAATCTCAAAGGTGATAGAGTCGAATAATAAGGTCAAATCAAATACAAATTGGCAAAATCAGATTTTAACAAAGCAAGTTTACATAGGACGGAGGAAAATGAGCAAGATAATCCAACAATTAATCATAATTATTACAAATTGGATCACAGAGTATGAATTTCAAACATTTCAAATGTAGTTTCACAATTGCATAAACCATGGTAACAAGAGAAATAGTTCAAATCAAAATATCAATAGTGAAAGTGGTATCAATGCGAATGTGAAACAAATCATGAGCCAAAGTCACTAATATAAGAGAGTCATATCTTTAGCATAAGTAAATACAAATTTAACAAGGATGAAAATGTACAATCTCTGTTTGCCATCATTTGCAACTATTACAGCAAATTGCAAAATCCCCAACGCTTTTTACCAACGTCATTTGAAAGGCGTTGCTAAATGTTACCTTTTGCTAACGTAAATAACAATGTGTTGGCAAAAGTCACAAAATTATATACTTTTGTCAATGCAAATGAGGTTGCATTGGCAAAAGGTGTGGAAATTATACAAAAAACCCCCCGTGGAGACCGTAACGATTTTGGCAACGAAATGTAGGCCTTTGGCGACGTAAACAATATGTTCGCAATGGTTTAACCTATTTGCAACGCACATAGGTGCGTTGGGAAAGGCACCTTGACATTACCAATCACTACAAAAAAAGACACATATAGTGGCAATTTTTTTCTGCCGCTAAAAGATAAAATCTGCCACTAAAACTTTATTGTCTGTCACTAATACCCTCTATCGCTATTTCTCACCACCTTTTTGCGGTGGACAAGTGTCTGCTGCTAAAAATAAGGAAATAGCAGCAGTTAAACAACTGCCCCTGTTAATATTAACATATGCCACTAAAAAGTTTTGTTTTTTTATTGGATAGTGTTTTTTTAAGCAGTTTTAGTGGCATTTTTTTTTGCCGCTAAAATGGTTTTTATAAAAAAAATAGATTTGGATGGGTACAAATGAAGGTACGTGATCACTAACAAATGGATCCCTATATATGGAGAGACCCTCATGTGGCCCCCACTAGGAGGTCGATACTGAATTGGAGCCAAGAGGAAGCGAGAGGAACCTGAATACATGAGAGAAAGCGAGAGTTTTGTTAATACGGGGCCATTATTTAATGGTTTAAAGAAATTAGAGCCGTTAATCTGATGATGGACATTTGTGCAAGCAATTTGACTAGCGATCCAAGCCAAAACATGAGATCCAAAACTAATTTGGACCTTATCAGAAAATCTTGTACACGAGCCTTGGCTTTTTTTGTTTTTTAAAATGAAATGATACAAATTTCAAATACCTCCTAGTGCAGAAAAAATAATTCAATACTATACTATTCAATAGGCAACCACTAGTTAAAATTCTAACCATATGCCTTTATAGCAGCAAACATTATTACCTGCTGCTATATATATTAATTTTTCACTACTATAGCAGCATACAATACTATCTGCTGCTATATACACTAAATATTAACACCAAGCAATGAGTAAAACGAAACTTTAGCGGCAAACATTTTTTTATGCTGCTGTAGAGATGTAAATCTTTAACTTGCAGTGGCAAATAGCAGAGTGTGCTGCTGATGAAGACATTTAGCGGCGGAATCTGAAAATTGCCGCTATAAAAGTGTCGCTAATTGTCATTTTTCTTGTAGTGAATGCACTACGTGCATTGGCGAAGACCAATCTTAATTGCCAATGCACTATGTGCGTTGGCAAAGACCCATCTTAATTGCCAACGCACTATGTGCGTTGGTGAAGACCCATCCTAATTATCTATAGTCATATTCTCATTTTATAATTTTTTGCTATTCAAATTATCATATAATTCAATGGCCTTAAATTTTAATGGTTCTTTTATAATATAACATTTTTTTTAGATTTAAATTAGCATATTGTAAGTAGTAAGTGATGGTTTGATGATTGTAAAATTAGGCCCCTTGCCCAATCTGAACTTTATCAAAGAGCCATCACCTTTTGATCTGATCTCCTCCCTTTTCTTTCTTGTCTTTTAATATGACTGTTCACCTTACTTTGAGATTAGTTACTACAGGGGCTAGGGACAAATTTCTAGGCTTAGGACTAATTTTCAAGATAGATGGTTGAACAGGGCAAGCCTAGGTTTAAAGGTTCATGCGCTGAATACAGACTTGGAAATAGGCGCTAATAACTAAACAAACTAGGGTTTGACAACTATTACAGACCCGTCCGAATATTTCAATTTTGTAGTGCTTGTTAGGTGGGAGTGAAAATTTGGAAAACTATATTTGATTAAAACTTGTTGTTTATTTTATTAAACTAGACTTTTCTATATATACAAGAAAAAAAAGAATAATTCAACCTAAAGATTTCAGAGTTTGGGTGCACTACTACCATACTAGTGCCATTAGGATTATTGCCCTATTTTTATTGGGCACGAGGAGATTAGTCCAACTCTAATAGTTGGACCATCCTCTTTTATAAAAAAAAAAAAAAAGAATGTAGGCCCACTTAGTTTTTCTATATTACGTATAATATTACTTAGAATCCAAGAACCTCTCCCTCTATTTTTAGCCTTAAAATCTAGCACCCTAAACCTAGCCAAGATTTTAAGACAAGAAGAAGATCAAGTTGATGCCAGAGAAGAGGAAGATCTAGTGGTTGCAACATTCTGGACCCTAGTACCTATTTTATTTAATTTAAATCTAATTTTATTTATTTGTTTGTATTTTAGTTAATTAAGGTCATTAGAATTATTTAAAATTCTTTTGTGGGCTAATCTTGGGTAGTGGTTTTAGGACTTCGAGTATTTACCGTTCGACTCGACCCAATTCGGACCCATTTAATTTGGACCCATTAAATCCAAGAACCCAAATCAAGCCCTTATATATTAATTAACTTAAACAATGGGGTTTTTTTTATAAAAACCAAAAAAATTCACCCAAACCCTATTCCCTTCTTGTATTCGACGATCACAACAGCCTTCCTTTCTTCCCCATTGCTACAGTGTTCTTATCCTTCCCCCTCATCTCTTGATCGGCCAAGCCCAAGCCAAGCCATAGCCGTCGGTTCTTCTTCTTCTGCCTCTTCTTCTTCATCTTCTTCATTGGGACTGTGGACGTGCACTAGAGAGAGAGAAATCTAGGATCATCCTTTTCATCAATCTTCATCAAAGGCACATGGATGCATCTATCTCTAATGATTTTCACTAGTTCCATTGATTTATCATTGTAGATGTTGTGTAATGCCCATTAATTTATAAATGATTATGATAGGAAGATGGATCTTAATTTTTTGGATGATTTATAGATGCTGTGATGGATTGTGTAGAAGGGAAAATCAGGCCACTGATAAAGGGATGAGATTAAAAAAAAAAAGAAAAGAACAGATCTATGCTATAGGCAGCACCACCTGATCATGTGCGCAAGTGGATTGCGTGCAACATCTGCATTACACTTCATCCCCTTCCTTCTCCCCAGAAGCCAAGTGACAACACACAAAGCAAAAGAAAAGATGCACACTGATTTAAACATGCGCACTCCGTTACACAGGTGGATTGAAATCGTCTTGTGTAATGGAAAAAAGATGCACACTGATGTTGCACATGCGCACTGCGTTACACAGGTGGATTGAAATCGTCTTGTGCAATGGATTGAAATCGTCTTGTGCAATGGATCAAAAAATCTCTTCACATCAATTAAAGCTGGAGCACAGATCTAGTTTCGCATGGAAGATTTGTATCCAGGAAAATAAAGATAGAATTTTTGGCCACCTACTGCACAGCGCAGGGGACTGCCCTGCGTGCATAGCCATGGCATCATCAGTGGGCCTTGTAGTGAGATGGGTCCACAGCCCCACTTGTGATATGCTACTTTGGTTCCAAAGAAAATATATATATTAAAAAAAAGAAGAAAAGATGGTGCGTGGGGACAAAAGCCCGTATTTGGGCTACAAGTAAATTGTCTCAAGTGTACACTTACCAATCCAGCTAAAAAAATGTTTCATTCTTTTAGATTTCTTACAAGGCACCAAGCAGCAAAGGCTAAAAATTAAGTAAAAAATAAATAAATATATGTTTTCCATTTTCATAACATGTATGAGTGAGCACCGAGGCACCTTTTTTTACATGGGACTATGACTTTTCTAAAATTTAAATTACTTGATGTTCATTTCTCATCTCCCCACTTATTCGTTTTTCATTAAATGAGAGAATATTTTATGGTTATTTTTAATATTATTTAAAAACTTTTATCTACTTACACTTTCCCACTCACTCACACTCCCCAAGCACGTCACATTGTCACTTGACACCCTATCTAATGGGACCATGGATCACTAGTCCAGCCCAACCAGCCCATGTTGTTAGCTTGAGTAATGTGAGTTTTCTTCCTTTCTTTTCTTCTTCTTCCTTTCTTTCTTTCCTTTTTTCTTTCTTTTTCTTCTTCTTTCTTTTCTCCTCTCTGTTAGCCGATTGTTATCTTCTCTTCTCTTTGTTCTTTCTCTTTTTTCTTTTATTCTTCCCTTCCTTTCTGTTTCTCTCTTGAGTCCACCCACCTTCTTCCTCTCTATTCCTCCCTTTTTTTTTTAGCCTTTTCCCCTCCTCTCTCTTCTCTTCATTTTTTATCTCTTCTTTCATTTGGAAAAAAAATGGGATGGATAGAGATGGAGAGCCTGGATTTCTCGAATCCTCTATGGTGATTGGTTAGCAGGTTTTAAAATTGAAATTTGTGGATTAGCTCGATTGGGATCGAACAGTTGAGATGGTGAGGATAAGATGGAATCAGAGAATTGGATTAGATGAGGTGGGGATAAGATTAGCTCACCCTTAATTAGTTTGAAATTTGAATAATTAGGTGAGCTAATGGGCCTATGGGTTGGTCATGGATCATGGGCCCAGATCTGGTTGGAGCTTGGGTTGAGAATCTGGGGCTGCGTTTTGGCATTTGGGAAGAACGTTAGACAGGAAAAACTATTTTTCACAAGTGGGCCATGCGGAGTCTTGGCTAAGTGTAATGAACCCCCGACCTAGTAACTTTTGATCTGTTCGTCAGATTTTGGAGTATTATATATCGTTGGAAAGCTCTTGACAAGTAGATCAAAGTGAGCTATATATCTAAATGGTCTGGAGAATATAAAAAGTTGATGAAATTTTGGATGAGTGTTTCTGACCTCAAAATCTTCTTTTTCCTTATTAATTTTTATTATTTTATTATTAATGATTTGGGCACTCCGGCCATAGGCAATGGACTTGGACCATTTTCATGTATATTTGGCATTCATATTGAAGATGATATTCATTTATTTTTATATTTTCCAAGTTCTCTTGCCATTTTTTTTAAATTTTTACCTTAATGGAATGCATCTTTTAATGCAGGATGAAGAAAATCTAAAACATTATATGTAATGCATGGCTTCTAAAACTCTCTTTAAATTTTCAATAATTAACATCTTTTTAAATTGATTTGAATCATACTAAAAGCACTTAATTTGAGGTAACATCGGGGCATCATTATCCATGATAAGTGGTTTAGGTCTGCATAGGGTGCCAAATGAGGTGTTTATACCATTGTTTAACACTTGTGCATGTAATCGATAAATTGCTTCATACATCAAGTTTTTTAAGGCCTTAAGATCCATATCGCTTTTTTCAAGTTTATTTCTTAATAGGTTGCTTATGAATGAAATCTTAGCCTTTGTTTCTTTTGGGGTTTTTCTCTTGCTTTGAAATGAGTCTATTGAAATCTTCTTGCTCTATTATTGCTTTGAAATGGGTCTAATGAAACCAATGATAAGTCATGTCTTCATGGCTCGACAATTGAATCCAAAATTTCTTGAAACATATTTAGGATTATGAAAACCTAAGGGTTATAAAAAAAATTCAAGAAAAAATAATTTTCAAACTCAAATCACAGTGATATGACATTTGACTTAAACCTGATCTTGCATGTAATCAGCTATGGACAAGAGTTGGATGACCTTAATTGGGTTTAGACAGAGATTAAGTGAGCAGTATCGTGAAGGGGTTGGGTTATTTGTTGATGAGTCTGCAATGGAGAATGTAGGTCAGGTTGGTAAGATTCAGTGCCCATGTAACAAGTGTTTGAATGTTGATTGGCATATCAATGAAGTTGTGAAAAATCATTTGACCCTTCATGGGATGATGCTATCTTACAAGCATTGAGTCTACCACGGTGAAACCATTCTTGATAATCATCCCTCTGTATCGGATGATGGCGGCGATGATGATAGTCATAATGAAATAGCAGATAATGAAGACGTTGTTAGGGATGAACTTCCTGAATTAATGGAAGACTATTACAGGGGGACTTACTTGGACCGTGATTGGGGAGAATCTGGATCTGCACAAGCTGCTGATACTGTCTAGAGGGAGGAGGTAAAAAATATTGAAAAACTGTTAAAGGCTGCCCAGCATGAGGTGTACCCAGGTTGCAAAAAGTATACTTTTTTGAAGTTCGTGATTACAATGCTTCATGTGAATGTTTTGAGCAAGTGGAGCAATAAGTCATTTGACATGTTGATGGGGGTATTGTTGGATCTTTTACCAGAAGGTAATTTAGTTCCGAGTTCAATCTATGAAGCTAAGAAGTTCTTACGTGAGTTAGGCATGGGATACAAGGTCATCCATGCTTTTCAGCATGATTGTGCACTATTTTGGAAAGAGAATGCAGATCTAGAAAAATGTCAGATATGTGGGGAGTCTAGATACAAAGTCAAATATCGCAATGTTAAGAAGATCCCTCATAAAGTCCCGCATTACTTCTAATTGACTCCGAGGTTGCAGAGATTGTACATGTCTAGAAAGACAGCTATAGATATGAGATGGCACAGTAATAAGCGCGTTTATGATGGGATATTGAGGCATCCAGCTGATTGTTATGAGTGGAAGGACTTTGACATAGAATATCTCGAGTTCACATCTGAGCCTGTAATGTAAGACTAGGGCTAGCCACTGATTGATTCAATCCTTTTGGAAACATGAGCAACTCCTATAGTATGTGGCCTATAATACTTATGCCTTACAACCTTCCATCCTGGAAGTGCATAAAGGAGTCATTTTTCATGTTGTCCTTACTTATTCCAGGACTGCAAGCACCTAGAAGAGAGATCGATGTTACATGTGACCACTAATTGATGAGTTGAATGAATTGTGGGAAAATGGTATACTGACTTATGAAGCCTTCAGCAACTAGATTTTTCGAATGCATGCAGCTATAATGTGGACTATAAATGACTTTCCTGCATATGTTAACTTGTCTGGTTAGAGTACAAAAGGTTATTTGGCCTGTCCAAATTGTAATGATAATCCATTGTCGCAAGGTTTGAGAAATAAGATTAGGTACACAGGCCATCGATGTTACTTGCCTGAAAACCACCCTTGGCAAAGGAGTAAGGCCTTTAATGGTAAGATTGAGCTCCAAACAAAATCCTTGGAGTTACCGGTGGAGAAGACATTATAGTAGATTGATCGTTTGCCAACTGTCAAGTTTGGAAAGTATAAAAGCAACAAGAAGAGACCCCGTAGCACTGAAGAACTAAATTGGACAAAGAAAAGCATCTTTTATGAGCTTCAGTATTGGAAGAAACTAAAACTTCGACACAACCTAGATGTCATGCGCATCGAGAAAAATATATGTGATGAGTTCCTTGGAACTTTATTGAGGATAGATAGGAAGAACAAGGACACAAAAAAAGCACATCGAGATTTGGAGGACATGGGCATTAGAAAAGAATTGCACATACAGAAGCATGCCGATGGTGAATCTATGATGGCCCCAGCCAGAAACACATTGACCCGCAGGAGAGAGAGGGTTTTTGTGAATTCTTGAAATCTATAAAGTTTCCAGATGGCTATGCAACAAACATATCAAGATGTGTGACCACAACAAATGGTAGATTATCGGGTTTGAAAAGCCATGATTGTCATGTCCTTCTACAACGACTTATGCCGATTGGGATGCATGGGTACCTCAACAAGGATATTTATACTACATTTTTCGAGTTGGGTAATTTTTTTGAGGAGTTGTGCTCCAAGACATTGAGGAAAAATTATTTGAAGAAATTAGAGGAACGCATAGTTCTCATAATCTGCAAGTTGGAAAAGATTTTTCCACCAGCATTCTTCGATGTGATGCTCCATTTAGCGGATCACTTGCCACATGAGGCCATGCCTGCAGGACTAGTGCAATATCGTTAGATGTACCCAATTGAAAGGTAATTGTTACCATTCTAGTGTGATTTTAAAGTAATATTTTAGTCTAATTATGTTGCTTTTATAACTTAATTCTAGCTGGTGTTTGTTTGAAGATTTCTAGGGACTGTGAAAGGGTACGTCGCCAATCGAGTTCGGCCTAAAAGTTCAATTGCCAAGGCTTATATTGTCAAAGAATGTCTAACTTTTTGCTCAATGTACCTTAATGAGGTCGAAATCGTATTTAAACGAGACGAACGGAATGCTGATGGTGGTTATCGTGGTCTGGGATTAACGGTCTTCACACAAAACGTTCGTCCTTTTGGACGATTTGCAAGGGCCCCTGAGGTGTCCGAGAAGGAACTTAATATGGCGCAGTGGTTTGTGTTGTATAATAGCATCGAAGTAGAGTAGTACCTAGAGTATGTCGTCGTCTACTCAAGTGTATGCATAACTTGTAAACTTTTTGAGTTGTCAAGATTTTTGCTTATGATTCAAATTTCTATAATTAGAGAACACAAGAATCTACTACAGAATCCAAGCGGACATGATATCACTCAGATACAACGACAAGATTTTCCGAATTGGTTTAAATTATGTGTAAGATATATAAGATATTTCCGATTATGCTTGACTTAATAGTAACTTAATACATCTACTATATGTTGTTGATGCAGATGAATCAAATGCGGTTGCAAGGGTCACCAAAAGCAACCGATGAGCTCTGGTCATTAGCAAATGGTCCTAATACAATAGTCAATCTTTATTCGGGTTGCATTTCTAATAGAATCGGATTCCATACTAAAGATCGAGACAACCGTCGTAAAACCCAAAATAGTGGGTTGGTTGTACAAGGTAACCATAAGGGGCAAACGATTGACTTTTATGGATACCTATGCAAAGTTTGGGAAATGAAATACCTGTATGAGCATAAAGTTATTTTGTTCCAATGTGAATGGTTCAAGACCGATAGTAGGAGAACAACACAAATAGACGCCCATTGCACAAGTATTGATGTCAGCAATCGGTGGTATCAAAGTGATCCCTTTATCTTGCCAAGTCAGGTGTAGCAAGTCTTCTACGTTAAAGATACAAATTAGGTACAAATTGGCAAGTAGTATAACAAGTCCGACATCGGGGATTACGGGATGTACCAGAGTTGGGTGTTGATGAACATAGCTTAGCAGAAGTATCCGAACCTAATTATGCGTACCAGCAAGAAGAAACAATCGGGCTGTCCAAATGGTCATTGAAGATACTAATATTCAATATCATAGGGATGATATTGATCACGAGATTATTCCAAGTGATAGAGTTTTGCATTCAAGTAGTCGAGTACATCTTGGTGATGCACAAATGATGGAGCATAGTGATGATAAGGATGAAACATTGACAGAGAATAGAGATGATGAAGAAAATGTCCAACAAAGGCATTCCGATTCGGATATAGATCCTGACATATAATGCGCTATGTAGTGTTTGTTTTCCTTTGCATATGGATAAATGTTCTTAATAAATTTATTGGTTTGCATATGGATAAATATTCTATTCAGCCTAACTTCTAGAAATTTGCTATTTACCTTTATTCAGTTTTTTGCTCTGTATTTATTACAAATATATTGATACCAATGTTTTCTCACTAGAAAGCTATGTAGATGGTTAAATATATGCCAACATTTATTCTTAATCAGATTTTGAAGTCAGTTAACTATTCATGCATGTTTTAATCATTTTTCAGTAACTAGAATTTGCTTAAATGCCCAAGAATGGAAAATTGTGGGTCAAACCCAGGTCTCTGAGGCAAAAAATGCCAGATATTGAGAAGGAAAGAATGGTTACTATTGTGGAAAACCAAGTGAGACTTAAAGCTTTGGGGTTGCACAAGGTAGCGAATTCTTGGGGGCCATCGGTTGAGAAGATCACCTATACAAATTTAGTTAAGAAGAGAAAGGGAAACATGGTTGAGGAAGATGATGAGGAGTATAGTCCGCCGGAGGGTGAGGAAGGACCGAGTTACTCCAGTGAGGATGATGAAGAGTATGCTAGTGATGGTGATGATGAGTGTTCTGGATCTTAAATTAAAAAGGTAATGTGTGTGAGTGTCATCTAAGACTGATTTTTCTTTACCAACGATTAACTAATCTGGTATACACTTCTTTGTATTATTGATAATTAGTGATGTTGTGCACATAATATGTTAATTATTGATAATTAATGATATATGTTCGCATAATCTGTTATTTTCTTGTCTTTCAGTTGCATCAATGACTGCCAAACGTCAATTAGCTCGTCATCTACTAGTTTCCATACCGACGCAGTCCCTAATCCTAGCGGCACAATCCCAACCTGCAGAGACCCTACATGCTCCTTTGCCATAGTCCCAACTTGCACAGACCCAACATGCACCATTAGTAAATGCACCGACCACCCAGGCCAGCAGTGTAGGTAAGAATCAATGCTCTTCGTTTATAATTTTTATCTTACTCTAATGTATTATGCAAGCAAGCTTAAACAACATTTTTTCCTTTCCAGCCTCAAGCTTGACTAAAAGGTCTGTACGAGCCTGACAAAAGGTAGGAGGACTGAGAGGCTTGTAGCATAATCTGGTAAAAAACTCCCAGTGGAGTTTTTAGATGACTACAATGTGCCAATGGGGCTTAATGCCCCTTCTTTTGCAATGGAGCTTGGCAAAGAGATTAGAGGGGTGGTGTCGCTACAGGGCATCAATACATGGACTGATATTGATAGTTAACTTAGAGTGGCCATCATACAATGAGCTTTGGTAATTGAAATTTATTAACTAATAAGGTTAATTTGTATTATTTAATAGATATCAATACACTAATATTAACTTTGTAGGAGAAGTTTGAGATTAAAGATTACACAACTGATCCCAAAGTATAGGTGGTAGTTGATAAAAAATGTCAGACATTATATAGGGGAGGAATTGCAACTTGCACCTTAAGTATAAGAATATGTTGGAAGAAGGTGTTGACCCCAAAACTCAGCTGCCTAATAAGGTTGAGCCAAAGCATTGGAACTACATGATCGACCATGTATGGACTTATGAGAAGTGGAAGGTAACATCTATGTATTATATATGTCACTAAGCTATTTGTTGTGAATCTCTATTGGTTCAGATTTAACATGATTGGGATTTACTAACTTTTTTTTGTTTCTTAATTTTGGTAGGCTAAGTCAGAGAAAGCCAAAGCATCCCGTGCACTACTGCCCTACAGTCATGCATGCGAGTCAAGGTCCTTTCCATCAACGATGTATATCATGATGATGTTAATTATTGATAATTTCAAAAAATAATGTTAATTATTTTCTAGTACTTCCCTATAACCTTACTCATAAAACTAATTAATGAAATCAAGCTGTAGAGAATGGCGGCCAAAAACCCCACTTTGTGGACTTTTATGAGGACTTCCACTAGAGTAAATCGAAGAACAATTGGGTGAATCCAAAATGCAAGGAAAATCATGTATGTATGTATATGTGTGTGTGTGTGTGTGTGTGTGTGTGTGTGTGTGTGTGTGTGTGTGTGTGTGTGTGCACATATATCACTAGAATCCTATGATACTAGTTGCAATACAGTAGATAGACTACTTTATTTATAGGTTGCTTATAGCATATTACATATGTAATAATGGTTATTACTTTTTTACTTTGGTTCTTAATCTATTTAGATGGTAGTAATATTATTTCTCAATATAATTAACTGTTAATTCCTTGTAAAAATGACAGGATGAATTAGTAAAGGAGTGAGATAGGTGTTCACAGCCCGATGTAGCCCCAATGAGTGAGGAGGAGATGTCAATTGAGGTGCTTGGCTCGAGACCGGGTTACTTGAAGGGATTCGGGGTTAGACCGAAACCCTCATCTTCTAGGAGTGTCATCAAGCTTGATCACTTGATCATGAGGTGTGGAGCCTCAAAGAACAAATTGAAGTCGTAAACAATAAAATTGAAGATTTCTCGGCTTTCCAGGCTATGGCAATGGAGGCCTTATAGCGAGCGGGATTCTTTTCGACATCATCACCTGGTGGGGCAAGAGTATTAAGAGCCGATAATGCCGAGATTTCTTGGTTAGTATATTCATCTTTATTGCATGAATCCCAATACATCAGTTTTAGAGTTTCTGTTTTAGTTTGGAATAAAACATGTATTTATATTTATTGAGCCACTTGATTAAAAACTCCACTGGCTTCTCTAATCTCAATCTAAATTTTTTGCACAAATATTATACTTGAAATGTGCTTGAAAACATGTTTGATGTATTTTTTTTTTCTTCTTTTTTCACAGATGGACTAGCGACATCATGGAATGCATGGCAACTTTGATGAAACAAAAGAGAGAGAAAGAGAGAAAATTTGCTTTAATTAAATACATTGTCTAAATATTTTTATATTGTCTTTTTTAATTTTGATATTCAGGATTGAGGTATGTTTTGGAATTGAATTGGATATAATTTTATTATAGATGCAAACGGTTTGAGATTTGAATGAATTTAATTGTGAATGCACATTGAGGTTGATTTTTTATTTTGATATTTGAGATTGAAAAATTATTTTCAATTGCAATGAGTTTATATGAATATAGGTTGTGTATAAAAAATTAAGGAATGTTAGGTGCAATGTTATACCTTTTCTAACGCTAATAGTGGCAATATTGGCAAAAGAAAATTTTGAACATGCCAACGTGATATTTAATACTTTTTGCCAACGCAATTATTTTTATTGGCGTAGCAAAAAAAATTATTTGCCAACGCAGATATTGTATTGCTGAAACTGGACTTTTAACAACACGCTAGATGCGTTGCAAAAAGTGGACTTTTGCCAACAAGTCACATGCATTACGGAAAGTGGAATTTTGCCAACGCGCCACGTGTGTTGCAGAAAGTGGACTTTTTTCAACACACTGCATGCGTTGCGGAAAGTGAACATTTGCCAACATGACACGTGCGTTGCAAAAAGTAGACTTTTGCCAACGAGCCATGTGCGTTGCGGAAAGTGGACCTTTACCAACATGTTATGTGCGTTAGCAAATCCTAATGCTTTTTGCCAACGCACCTATTGCGTTGACGTATGTCAACCAATTTCCCCAATAAACTATCTTTTGGTAATGTTTAAAATGATTCGACAACGTATTTTCGCAACAAATATTACGTTGCTAAAGAGTTAATTTTCCCCAACGCCCTCAACTTGTGTCGCGAAGTACTTTTATTAACATGCGGTGAACGGCGGCACTTCCATTCTTCACGATCTAGTTCTACAACCAGAATTGCAGGCCGTGGTGGCGCCCACTTGGCCAGTCGTCTTCTCCTATTAAGGCAATTTTTGTCTTCTTCACAATCACTACAGCAGAGATCGAATCCTCTACAACAGAGCTTCGTCTTCTCCAACGATGAGCATGACCCCCTCTTGATCTCTTTTTCTCTATTTTGACTTTGCAATCCACAACAGAGAACCAAACCAATTTACAACTGAGATCTTCTCTGCTCTTGCTGTAAATAGAAACCGAGCCCACCTTGTAATCCCCACTAGATCTCTTAACTTGGAAACAGTAACAAGCCTAAGATCAAGGCAAGAGATTTACTCCTGATCTCTTTACGAGAACTTCAGATCTCATTCATCTTAAGACAAAAACTTTGGACCTAATTCATCTCAAGACCAAGACCGCGGTGGAGGTGGTCGGATGCACTGCAACCCCTCTTTCTTCTCAAGTTAAAGTCATTGAAACCAACTGTCCTTCCCATAACGGTGGCCCATTTTAAAATCATACAACTGATCTCCTCTTCCAGGAAACTCTACTAAATCCTAATCTTGTAAGATTGGATAGATCTTGCTCAGCGCACGCAACAACTCCAAGCCCAAATGGGAATGATCTCCACCTCGCTCAAAACTTATAGATCATCAACTTTGCTTTGAATCTGATGCCCCAATGAGCTCTGATACCACTTGTTGTACACATGCGGAAGCATTATTACTAGTAGTTGCTGTTAGATCAGATCAACGGCAATTACATTAACATCATCACACATATTAAGAAGAAAAAAAACCAGCAATCATGACATACAGATTTTACATGGTTTACTATAAAGGCTACCTCCACGAGTTATGAGTATCTTGTTCGATTTCACTATGAAAGATATTAGGCAATTCGTTACAAGGGCTTTTGCTCCTCTAACACTTAACACCTTAATCTTCACAGGTCCTAATTTTGCTCTCATAGCATTCTACCATACGTGGTTTGTCAACACCACGGGAAAGAGAGATCACACTTCTCTACACCCTACATAGCCCTACGTGGTTTACACCATGGGAAAGAGATTTGCCACATCTCCTACACAGAGTCTAGGATCACATTACATGAATAAAAAATGTATACTTTCTTATCTATCAAGAAAGTCTCAGTACAAAGACCAAATTACCCTTAATCCTAACCTAGTCATTAGCTAGACCAATGAATCAATCCGATTAAACTGAAATTGAAGACATAAACCGAACGTAAGGGGCATTTGATTGGTGGAGATTTTTCAGTAAATTATGAATGAGACTTCATCTATAGGTCTCTATATATTTTCCCACGATATGATGGGATTAAGAATTAAATTTTTGCTACATTAGATCCCGGACTTTAAAAAATCATTGCAAATTGACAAAAATGACCCTCCTTCCTCCCGACTTCAAGTGTGCACCTTCCTTCCAATTCCACCATTCTATCCTAGGGTTTCTCAGTGTCCACTCTCCAAAGCTCACTCACTTTTGGCACTTTTGGATCTCTCTTTTGATCATTTAATACTTCTTCTCTCTCATCTCCACATGAACTTGTATCGTGCATCTAATGTCACTAATTCTTTTTTTTTCTTTTTTTTTTGGGGGCTTGAAAAACGGTGTGATTCAGATTTCAATCTGGACTAACGCCTGGCTTATGAAGCGGGAGGGGTTCTGGATGATGGAGAAGTGGTCTAGCTATGCAGGCAATCCAGCTAACTGGACCCTACGATTTCTCTCACATGTGTTGCTTTCACATGTAATGAAAGTAACAGTACCTTGACCTCTCTCGTTTTACTTGGAATTCTCCTTTCCAATTTCTCTTGGAACTGAACTCTGTCTTGATCTTTAATAAAAGTACAATACCACGCGCCCCACAGCACGGTTAGAGTAAGCCCTTGAAAGTCTGCTCGTGTAAATAATGCAGAGAGGAACACAAATACACAATGCTGTTTGTTCACATGCCTCAATGCAAGGTGTTCACAAGCAACAAATAAAATTGATCTATTTCAATGAGATTAAAATAGATAAAATTAATCTATTTATAGTAATGAACAGATAAAATTGGTGTGTTTAGAAGTAATAGATAAGATTGATTTATGTAGTTCATCACTATGAATATATAAATTAATCTGTTCAGTTTAATAGAAACATACCAAACATATTTTATTTTTTACATTTAAGAGATTTTGTTTGCCTTTCTTGTCCACAAAAGATTTTATCTGTTGAGTTTAATAAATTTTTTCTTTTTGGTATTTCATATTGGCCTTTCTTATCCACATAAGATTTTATTTGTTGAGCTTAATAAATTTTATCTGTTGAGCTTAACAAATTTTATCTGTTGCCTTCAATATAGAAATACAAAATAGATATTTTTTTTTTACAAAATTAAATATCAAATATGGATCTTATTTTGTAGATCTTGAAAAAACAAATCCAAATATATAAATTTTGTTGCAAATGGATAAGTGTAGTGGAAATTAAAGTATTTTAAGGTTTGTTAAAAAAAAAGGAATGATCAATTCGTTAGTGTAAAAAATCAGAAATAACAAAAAAGAGTGTATTTTGAAAATAAAAAGTACTAAAAAACAGTTATAGGACCTAAAGCTAAACAAAATATAAATAGCTAGACCTAATGAGTAAAGGAAAAAAGTTCTTGGACCTAGCCTTGGATGTAAATTATATCAAGGACTAGCCTCTAATATCCCATTATTTTGAGTCTAGATCCTCTCACTAAAAACCCTACTGGTGATGTGGCACTGTAGGGTTTTTCCTCACGAAATCTCAATTCAATGAATTTTATGCATTTGGTATTTTTAGACACTATCAGTGAATTCTTTGATTAATTAGTGAAATTCTACAAACTGTTTTTTTTAATGATACATTTGGCCTTTCAAATTCTCTAGATTCTAGGGGTACAATATTTGTGTAGATAAATTCTATTGTGAATATGTAGGATGTGTACATTTGAATGCCTCGGTTTTGATAGAACTGTACCCTTTTTAATACCTGGAAAATTAGGTATAATCCTATACAAAAATTTATATGTGAAAATTAATTTTCTTCAGCTCATTTCAACTTGTTTATCTCTTTTTTATTGGAAAGACAAAAGCTATGGAATATGAAGCACAATGAGAGAAATCATGGTCTGTCACACCATTGGGGATTGCCAGCCATTCATGATGGAGTTGTTAGCATCTGTTATAGAGTCTGGATCATCTGAGGCTTTTCCTTAGGGTGACCGTGAGTAAACCAATTATGATCAGCGACACCATCAGAGAGATTGCTTACCATTCATGTGAGCAATGGGTGTACCATCCAAGACAACTCATCCCTCAATAAAGTGGTGGACTATAATTGGTCTACTCACAATCACTGTGTGTCAAAAGCCTTGGAGAATCCCTATTCTCTAGGAAAAGCATGTACTAACAAACGTGACAGGATCCGGATACCAGAATTTATTCCCAACGATCAATCTCCTCTTTTAGGGACAACAGCTAAAGATTTTTCGTTTCAATAGCTCAAATCTGGCGGCACCTCTCTGGTGGAGGTAGGAACATCAAATTTATACAGGATATATGTTATTTAGGTTGAGCAGATTAATGTCCTATATGTAGGAAATTTCTCTACCTCTCTCTTCATATCTCAAGTCTGGAACCACCTGTGTCAATAGCTCAGAAAACCTTTGATTGATTTGCTCATTTGTTTATTTTCTAAATGTTCTTCGAAAGAATACAATCAAAGCGAAGGACAAAAATAAGCTCTCTCTTAGCTTTGGAATTTTTAACTTTTGCTTTGAGTATTGTACTAGCCCATCCCATTAAAAAGATTTTTTTTATAATAATCTAATAAAATTGAAGGGTTAGTTGTTGCATTTAGTTCATATAATCATAGTTTTTTTAATTCAGAAACAAGTCCAAGGTCACTGAGCAGAGTAACTAGAGCTATTCTGGCTAAGGGATGCAACTCGGGCAGGTTGGGTACTCGGGTTGGATTTTGGCTTAAAACCAACCAGAAATCTTTGTAAGTAAATCCAAACCTGATCCCAACCTGAATGAGACAAGAACATACCCGACCCAACTACAATTCAGGTTGAGTCGGGTTCATTTGGGTTAAGTCTAGTTCCCATAATATTTGGGTTCGGACTGATTGACCAATAGGTGTAAGATTTAAATCAGTGTATATTCATCTGATGTAAAGAAAAGCTTTTTCCTCTGGAGTGCCCCATAGTGGGAGCTCCCTCTATGCACAAGTGCGGAGAGTTCGCCAAGTGAAAAAGAGCTGCATATGTATATCATGCATCTATATATACACAAATGCTTACACATGAGCAGCCAAATACAGGGGCAGAGCCAAGTGTCATTGCACCAGCAAGATTTAAGAAATCCCCCTAAATAAGATCTTAGAAATTTTGATTTTATTATTTAATTTCTTCTCTTGATCATTCCTGCAGCACCCAAATAAAAATTCTGACTCCGCCATTGGCCAAATATATATAGTTGTGGATATGGGATACCCATGCCTAAACACAAACCAGAACTGAATTTCATATGCATTCCAAAATTCCAGTCAAAGCCCAATCCAAACACTAGCTGCCCAAACAAAATCTCAGTACGTTCTGGGCCCAGGATTTTGACCCAACTCAAGGTGCACCTCTAGAATGGCAGTCAACTCAACTTGTCAAATCAGGGAAATTCAGATTATCCAAGTTTGAACTATACAAAATGAAGAGAGGTCTTCAGTGGTTTCAGTTACAGTGCAGTGAGTTTAGGGAAGCGTTCCTGGGCCAGAATGAACGATGGAATGGCTACCTGCTAAGTAGGTCATTTTTTTTTTAAATATTGTTTGTGGTTGGTTTTGGTACTGTACGACATGATAAAATGTTCATACAGTAGTTTTATTTATTTATTTGGGTAGAAATAAAGTGCAGTATTTAGTATCGATTCTGCACGGTACAGTCAGTAGTGATAGTAGCATCTACCATCCAATCTACTTCTGGTAGGATTATCTAGTACAGTTGCTAGTGGTGGTCAACAATTAGGCCTTTGTAGTTCATAAATCTTCTTATGTACTCTGCAATATACTCTCTTTATGGATTTTGGATGTTGGCTAATTTATGAATTAGATTAAACTTTCTTGTTTTGTGTTTATTTCTTGTTTATGTTAGAATTAATAGTTCTTATTCTACAAAGACTATTTTTTGCCAAAATTAAAAGTTCTTATTCTACAAGGAGTATTCTTTTAGGAACAAATTATGAGTTATAAAAAGGGTTTCTCTCTCTCAACCCTAAGGCATCCATCTTAATAATCTGAGTTGAAATTTTTCACTGAAGATTCATTTTTTCCTAGAGCTTTCATTAGAAAGACTGTGCTGAAGCTTTGAATTCTAAAGTTTGGTGCTTATATTTCTTTATAGGAGATTAGTCATCTTGCACAATTAAGGTGATTGGACCAAGCGCGGAGAGCAAAGCACGCAAGGTTGAGTCATGTCGTGGATTTTTACAAAAAAGACTACATCATGATCAAGGGACTAACTAGAAAAGGGTTGTGAGTATATCTTATAACTGTTTGAAATTAGTGCTTGGTTTTGCTTATCCGGAAAGGCTCATGGTTTTTCTCATTTAGGATTCCACCTATAAATCTGCGTATCTTGTTTCTTGTGTTGTTGATTGTTTTCTTATAAGTTTATTTTATTTTATTCCGTTGCATATTGTTTATGTTGTGATCTAGAAATCCGGGGCCCCAAAATTCTTTCAATTGGTTTCAAAACGGGTTATACTAATTTATTGTGTTAGATCCTTTGAGATTTCTAGAATGAAATTCAACCGGAAAGGCACATCTACAACCAAGCTTGTATTCTGAAAAATAATAAATTTAGCTTAAAGAAGATGCTTAAATCTGAGTCTGAGAAGAAAAACCATAAATTTATTTGATGCTTTGAATGGAAAGTGTTTGATCATATAGCATTTGAATGTGCAAATATATATATATAAGATTTGGTAAAGTTGATGATTCTAAAAATGTAGAAAATCCACTTCCTGACACCGTCAATGCCAAGTACGTTGCTTTCATGGCTCAGTTTTCACGTGTTTCCTCTAAAGTTGGTTCTGATGATGATACTAGTGAGTTAGAGAAAGAACTTGATTGGAAAGCAGAATATCATATTTTGTTCGAAAAATCTATAAAGATGACTAAGATGAATCAGGAGGTTGCAACCAGTTGCAAGCTGGAAAAGAACAGATTTCTTCACTAAAGGTTAAATTAGATGAAGCGAAGAATAAGGTGAAATTATTTGATAATCATAAAAATGATTTAGCCAACAAGTTAACTGTTCTACAAAATTCTACTCAAGAGATCAAAGAATTGAAGAAAATGATGCAAACTTCTCAAACTAAAAATGTTGACTTGAATGGCAAGTTGAAGATGGCAGTGTCAGAGCCAAAGGCTTCAAAGAAATTGCTTAACAAGATAAATGTTGGATCTATAATGCTTAATGACATCTGGTGCAATTAAAAACAGCCTAATGACAAACGTGGTCTCGGTTATAATAAAGGTGTATCCTCTTCAAAGGTTAAAGGTAAAATTATTTCTGTTAAAAGATTTCTTTAAATTCTTTGGCATCAACTGCTCCACATGATGCAAGTACAAATCATATAAGGAGTAGTGCAAAGAAAAAAATGTGTCAAGTCCTAAAGTTATACCCACATGTTATCATTGTGAAATTAAATGACACATTCAACCCTATTGCAACATGCTGAAAACTTTATCAAAGAATAAGCAATAGAGGAAGCAAATGTCTAAGCCAATAATCAAGACCAAAGTCATATGGGTTAAGAAAGATGATTTGCCCAACGTACTGGTACACACTGTGCTAAAACTTTTAAATTCGCAAGTGTGGGTACCAAAATCCAAAAGTCTTTGATAAAAAAAAAGATCATGCTCTCACCCCACAACTGCTACAAGGATATCATTAAGAGAGAGTCACACTTGAGGGAGAGCTATTGCTGGATCCTAATTAATAGTTATGCTAAATGGTTAAATCATAAGTTTGTTAATTATGGACAAAAATGGAGAAGATGAGAAATTCAAAGGGAGTCATAACTGAAAAAGAGTCAAAACTGAAGATCAATGTGTTCAATTGCCAATTGGTACAGAGGTGGTGATACAGATCATTTTTTCAATTGGTAGAGTAATTGGTATAAAGCTGATGGTGTATACATACATATATATATATGGGAGCCCCTCTCCTATGCTCAAGGTTAGGATAAGGTAAGTTCAAGTGTGTAGTTTACGCCTGTGAGGCCCACCTAGGGACCCACATGAGGATGGGGATGGGGGCCTTTAAAGGACTCCCTAGGACCTCCCTCTCTACAAAAAGTTAGCCTCAACCCTGATATCTATCATATCTATCTGGGCCCCAAAATTTTAATGATCAACTGTCCATTTAGATCGGTGCACAGTCGATCCAATAGTTTAGTAAATTTGGATTTAATCAAAAATTAGTGGATATGTGTAATTCAGGGGGGGTCATGTGTTTGTTTCATTTGGATGGACAAAAGGTGGGCCCCAGGGGTCCAGGCTTACGGAATTTTGTTATATAAACTTGAGCTTAGGAGAGGCTTGTCCTATATATATAGATGGTGTATATATATATATATATATTGCAATTCAATATACTCAATGTACTTTTAATTTTATTTTTGGGTAAATTGAATGTATATGAAGTTTTGTCCATGAATTGCCAAAGAGAAAGATTATAAGGATTTTGTATGTTGGTTTATTCATAGGTTAGGCAAAACTCTCCTATTTTCAGTTTGTGTCAGAACTAGTAGTTCTCATTCTACAATGAGTATTCTTTGCTAGAACTAAAAATTCTTATTCTACAATGAGTATTCATCTAAGGCATAAATTCTGAGTTAGAAAAAGGGTTCCTTCTCTCAATCCTAAGGCATCTATTTTAACAATCTGAGTTGAGATTTTTCATTAGAGATTCTTTCTTCTCTAAAGCTTCCATTGGAGAGATTGTGCTGAAACTTTGAGTTCTAAAGTTTAATGCTTCCACTTTCTTGTATGAGATTGCTTATCATGTGGAATCAAGGTGATTAGATAAAGCGCAAAGAGCATGGCACACAAGGTCAAGTCATGTCATGGATTCTTACAAGAAAAACTAGATCTAAGTCAAGGAACTAACTAGAAAAGGGTTGTGAGTATATCTTACAATTGTTTGAAATCAGTGTTTAGTTTTGCTAGCCTGGAAAGGCTTGTGGTTTTTCCCATTTGGGATTCCACGTAAAAATTTACGTGTCTTTTTCTTATGTGGTTGATTGTTTTCTTATAAGTTTGTTTTATTTTATTCCACTGTATATTGTTTAACTTGCAATCTAAAAATCTGGGGCCCACAAAAATCTTTCACTTTCTCTCTTTCTCACAAAATTATCCACCTTTACGAAGAAAAGAAATGTAAAGTCCCAATCCCCAAATTAGGATTTTAATGCTAATTAACCTTGTTTTATATTAATTAATATTGATTTAGTCTTAATTGAGTCTTGGATATGTAGTTGGATTGGGTATTTATGTTAATCAGGTAGCTTAAGGACCAATTTGTAATTTTAGTGAGTGTTAACTTGCATCATTTAATTTATTTGCATTATGTGCATTCATTATAAACATCTCATTTCATCAATAACTTGACTTAAGCCTTAAGCCCATTTCTTATACCTAGAAACCCCATGTGACCCTAAATGTAATAAGCTTAAACTTGTGGATTTGCTTTCAATTGCCTAAAGAACCCTAACTATATAAAGGCTCTTATCCCAAAGCAACAACTCTCTTTGTCTTTTGGATAGAAACCTTAGCCCCCAAGTTCCATCTCCACCTTCCACTCCCTTACAATCCAAAGAAAGTGTGAGAGAGAGACTGATTTGCACCATTAGAGAGCATCACCATGGTCTTCTCCTCGTCTTTGATATAGTCAAGTTTTGCCCGTTGGGAAGACCTTGTTTCCCCACTTTCACAACTCCCAAGGTAATAAACTCATTTGGTTTTGGATTTCGCATCATTTAAATAATGTAGAATGACTTTCATACCATAACATCTCATCACTTCATTTTTTTTCATTTCATTTCTTATGATTAGGGATTTAGCTACCTTGAGATTTGAGGAATTTCACCCTATTGATATTGGATTCGGATTTAAAGCACAAAGAAGGCAAGTATAAGAAAGTAATAACATGCATGAGTGGTTCTTAAGTGGATTCCATTTTTAAATATATATTCCATGCATTTATTACATCTCATCTTTCTTGTTTTCATTAATGGAGGATGTCTTTGGTGGTTGCTATGGGTTTGAATAGGATTGATGAAATGATGCGGATTGGAGATGGAATGGTGTTAAATGTGGTGGATTTGGAGTGGTATTTGTTGGTATAATACAGGTGAATGAAAGGCGTGTGTGGAAAGATTTAGACCCGAAACAGGTATAAAATTGGGTTTTGCGCAGGCACACTCAAGCGGATAGAGTAGAGTTATGAAATAACAATAAAAATTGTTGTCAGGCTTAAGCCACCTACAGCACACGCTCAAGTGCGCAAGCTTTTGTGAGCAACCGCTCGAGCGCACACTTACCCACACTTGAGCGGAGGACCTTGTTTCTAACTTTTTCTTTATTTATTTGATTATCCTTATTCCAATTTAAATCCATATTGAAATGGATTAAGCCAAATCATCATTTAGGCAATCTTGGACTTGACAACGGGGCTAAATGGTACCTTAGGATATTAAGTAAACCCATATGACTTTGTAGGGCCTTAATTCTTGGAATCCCTTTGCTTTAACACTTGTCCAATGAAATCAAAGGAAGAACAAGGAAAATGTGAGCTTTCATTCATCCTTATCAGATGTTCCGGATTATTCCGAGTCATGCCATTGTGTGTAGGTATAAGGAGCCCGGTATCTAGTTCATATACAATGCAATGCCAAGATTTATGGTAAGACATTGACATTGGGAACCTTATGGTCATACCGAATCGGAAGACTTTGGATACGGGATAGCCTAGATTAGGTCGGCTAACAACATTGAAGTTTGCTAATTTAGAATTTCAAGCAAATTGCCATGATTACCTTCATGTTCCTCACATGCTTTATCCATGTTATTTTGAGTCATATTACTTGCCAATTCCTTGCATTGTTATTTTTTACTATTATATGTCAATTGATACTATTATACTTAAAGTTACTTGAAATTATAAAAATATAAGTCATGTCAAGTAAGTATGATATGCATGTATGCAAAGCATATTCTATATTTCATTGACTCATGGAGTCGGCACCACTAAGCTTGACTCTATGAGGCATGATAAGGATAAGTTTGAGATTATATACACCCTCCTGCTGCAGTAGTTTTATGATGGAGTAAGTCAATACTCCTTGGGTAATCAGATTAACTACCTAATTCTCACCACGTTCCATTGTACACACTCTCTTCAAAGACAATATAGCTATATGGTTTTGCCAACTAGTGGGTATGATTTATGTTACATTGATCCCTTCTAATCATATTCCTTTTCATATTCAAAATATGCTTAGTATATGACCAATGATCTATTTCAATTATAATATCCCTAAATTCTATTTGATACAACATGTTATGATCTACTACTTGTCTAGTGTTGTTGAATTGTTGTATTGAAGGTGTTATCCTTGGTGTTGCAAAACCCGACCCCAGTTCCGATCCGATCATCGAGTCGCTCATGGATGATACCTCGCTAGTACCTTCAAATTTAGAAGAGTAGTCCACAGACAATATATTCCACTAGTTGTTTTCTTGTAGAGCAACACAGGGATTTGGGCAACTTAAGATTTGAGCTTTGAATTAGCTCTTTTGTATCATGTCATCTTCATATTCATATATTTATGTTTTATTTTAGTTGATGGACATGTACTTATGCTTTTGATATTTCTGACCATATATCACGTTATGTATTTATGCTTATTCATGAGCATGCATGTGGACATGTAGGATTAGGCATGGGCTCATGTTTATTTAGTAACTCATTAAATAAGTTTTATTATGAATTGTTTAAGTAGGTACTTCTTTATGCTTAATACCATCACAGGCTGCGAAATGTATACACTATGCAAGGGGTCGTTTGTTAATTTCACATGTGATGTGAAAATGCTTTACATATGTAAATGACTTACATGTGAGTCATTTACATATGCAAATAACTCACATGTGAAAAATAATTCATTTTTTGTTATTTTCACACCTCTTCCAATGTGAATCTATTACACTAAAATGGTTTACATGTCTTTTATAGTTTTTTACAAATTTTGAAAAATCCATGGTGAATCAAGTAATGATATTTAATATAGTAAGCATTGTTGGCCTTTTGAAGAAGATCAATGGTTTGGATTAGAAAAAAGAGGTCCACAAAAATTAAAATTGAAGATCAAAAGGCCTATCATTTTTTCTAAATATCTCACAATATATGGAGGATCAACTGTTGAAATTTGATCCACTACTAGTGTTTGACCTTTTAAAGAGATTCAGCGATTCAAATCTTGAATTTGACTCTATGATGATTCAGAAATTTGAAAAAAGCAGACTGCCTGTTCAATAAATTAAATTCTGTGTAACAATAGTGTATGTATCCAATGGTTGATATGTTTTTTGAAGATATCTTAAGATCCATTTTGAATTAACTCCTGAAATTTGACCTCATAGGTGAAAATGGTCTTTTGAACTAGATGAACGGTTTGGATTGTGAAAATCGGGCCCAGAAAATCCCAGAATTGAAGATTAACGATCAGAATTTACTCATAAATATCTCAAAATTTAAGATGATCCAACGGCTGAAAATTTGTATCATAGCCTTTTTGGACGTTCTAAACACTCTGGACGGTTCAGATCTTCATTGTGACTACCAGAAAATAAAAAAAAATAAAAGGTGTCACGGGCAGATTGGTACTGTAGCAGCGCCTTTTTGAGGTGGGTGTGAAACAGTTGCCCACCTCAATAGGTGGGAAAGTGCGAGCCCCTTTTTCCATATCATTTACACATCAAAATCATACCCAATTTACACACTACATGTGTAAATGTTGCAAACAAACATAAAATGTATGAAATCATTACACATGTGATATGCTTACATATTTAAATGGGGTAAACCAAACGACCCTTAAGCTTCCCCAGATTGTTCTAAGATTATATGTATTTATAGATCTTCCTCACAAGTGATCCTTGTAGATTCCCTTGTGGTGGTTCATATGTGTCGGGCCTAGCCTAATTACCCTAATCTCGGGCTCAAGACGTGACATACGTAAGCGTGGTATCAAAAAATGAATAAGTCATGGGATAAAAGATTTAGAAATCCTAAAGAACATGGTGAGGACATGATAGATGTGTTGGTTTATGGGTTTATAGTGTGTCTAAGTATGATAATGCCTTGTTCTGTGCTAACTAAAGGATTTTCTTGCAGTTGAATGGCACGAGGAAGGAATACATGTCACGGTTCATCGAGCATCAATCAAGAGAATGAGATGGGGGATGTGTTGTCGAGGAGTCGGACCATCTGCCTACACCGGCTCCGACTATCGACGACAGATTCATGATGATGTTGCAAACTATGCAAACCCAATTGCTATAGTAATTAAGAGGCAAAGACAAACTCCTCCACAGGCTCCAATGGGAACTCAAGTGATACTATAGGTGAGAGAAAAAAATCCCAATGCTTTGTACAAGAAGTTCTGCATAAGGGGAGCAATGGAGTTCATTAGTTGAGAGGACTAGATCCAAGCGTATGAGTGGATAAAACATATCAAAAATGTCTTTGATTTGATGATTTGCACTAGTAAGCAACAAGTGGTACTCACGGCTTTGATGTTCCAAGGCATTGCTGATATATGGTGGAAGAGTGTCTGTCTAGCCTACAGAATCATGCCACAAGCAACCATCTAGGAGACTTTCAAGCCTCAATTCCAAAAGAAGTTCATTCCGGAACACGTACCAGAAGAAGGCTGAATTCCTTACCTTACAGCAGTAATCCATGACCGTGGCAAATTTCATTCACACCTTCATCCAGCTCTTCTGGTTCACTACAGATCTAATCAATACCGGTGAGAAGAAGATGAAGAGATTCATAGAAGGGTTGAGGCCTTCCCTTATTGGTCATGTGATTGCATTTCAGCGGCCGACGATGTATCAAGATACCATTGAGAGAGCCTATGCAGCAGAGGTGCTTGAGTAGAAAATGATAGTTAGTAAACCTAAGAAGAATGTGCAGTTTTCCAAAAGGTACCATCAGCAACATAAAAAGCATAAGAGTAGTGGCAGTGATAGTGGAGCGAGGAAGTTAGTGCGTGGCCATTGTGGCAAGGGCCATGTGACACAGACTAGTTGGAGATCGACTCAAGCTTGCTTTGGTTGTGGATCCATGGACCACAAATTGTCTCAGTGCCCCAAGAAGAAGCCAGATTACAGAGCCCCTTAACAGGAATAGTACCAGCAATCCGTCGAAGCAGCTTTATCAGCCACTCTAGTGGACCAACTTTACTAACCCCTCTGAGACAGTAGCAGCAGCTAGGCAGA
Source organism: Sextonia rubra (assembly GCA_037013555.1). Classification (NCBI taxonomy): domain Eukaryota; kingdom Viridiplantae; phylum Streptophyta; class Magnoliopsida; order Laurales; family Lauraceae; genus Sextonia; species Sextonia rubra. Next base: position 20,498,252 of record JASUAD010000011.1, read on the forward strand.
TAGTGTCAGGGACAGCCAAGGCAGGGCTAGCCAAAGCGCTAACAGATAGGGCGTGCTTACACCATTACTTATGAGGAGGCAAATGCAGTGGGACATGTTGTGGAAGGTAAAAATTTTATTTGTGATGTTAAGGCTAGAGTTTTGTTTGATCTTGGATCAACCCACTTGTTTGTTGCTCCACATTTTGCGGGTGATCTTCGTGAGCCACCAGCATAGCCACCCTATGATTTGACTTCACTGCCCTTGTTGGTAAGAGGGTGGTTTACGAGGCTTTCTACACTGGTTGTAGAGTTTCAGTAGGCAAGCTATGGATGCCAGGGATCTAATCGTATTGTCGATAAACGATTTTGACGTGATCCTAGGTATGGATTGGTAGTCAAGGTACAAGTCTTGTGTGGACTGTTTCCGCAAGACTAGCACCTTCAAGGTGGATGAAGCCAGTCCTAGCGTAGTGTTCCGGAGTGAGAATAAGCATCTGGATACTAGGATAGTTTCAAGGCTCTGAGCTGAGCAATTAGTCCGCAGTGATGACGAGGGTTATATTGCCTTTATCTTCGAGTAGAAGCAGCCCAATAAGCTTGAAGATATTCCAGTAGCTTGCGAGTTTCCAAATGTATTTGCAAACAAGGTTAGAGGTCTTCCACTAATTAGTGAAGTTGATTTCTTGATAAAGCTTATTCCTTATTTCAAAGGCCCTTTATAGGATGGCACTTACAGAGTTGCTTGAGCTAAATATATAATTGCAGGATTTATTGGATAAGGGCTTTATTCACCCTAGTGTTTTGCCATGGGAAACTCCAATGTTGTTTGTCAAGAAGAAAGATGGCATCCTCCAAATGTATATTGATTATAGGCTGTTAAATTAGATGACTAGCAGGAATAAATATCCATCACCTCGTATTGATGAATTATTTAATCAGCTTTCAAGGTGAAGCGTTCTTTTTCAAAATTGATTTTAGGTTTGGATATCATCAGCTAAGGATTAGAGAGCAGGATGTTTCTAAAACAACTTGTAGGACGAGATATGAGTATTATGAGTCTATGGCCATGCCTTTTGGATTAAAAAAATGCCCCAGCCGTGTTTATAGCATTGATGAATAGATTTTTTTCTCCTTTCCTTGATCAATTCATGGTGGTCTTCATAGATGATATTTTGGTGCATTCTAAGTCTATAAATGAGCATACTGAGCACTTGAGCACATCACTTCAGCATTGCGGGATAATCAAATGTATGCCAAGCTAGAAAAGTTAGGAGCCCAGAAAGTTGCATGTACAATTTTAGGCGGAATTGGAAACAAAATATGCATCATTGAAGTATAACTGCTGCACATCCATCTGTACACCTCATCTAAAGATCAAATAATAATTCCAAAAGTTTCCACCTCCTCTTATCTCCAAAATCTCTCATCTTTGGAGATAAACCCAATTAACAACTAGCATATCTTATTTCCAAATCCACCAAGAAAAGGTTCAAATTCAATGAACTTAGAAAGGCCAGAATTTATAACTTAGAAAGGCCAGAATTTATAAAAGGAGGTCACAATGAGAGGCTCCCCCTCATTCCTATTTCAAAGGTGGGACATTTCCACTTCTTTCTCTCTCCCTCTCTTCTCCACTTCCTTTCCCCCGTTTGCTGTAATTTTCTATCTTCTTAGAAATATTTTGGAGCTTGGTTCCAGACACTTAAGCATAGAAGCGAGTGTTTCTGAGAGAATTCATTGTACGAGAATGCTTTTAATGGAAATAATGTTCAAGCTCTTAACAATGACTGGCTGAGTTTCTATCGGAGAAAAAGATGAAACTAAGTAAAATTTTTATTTAATTTATGCAATTATTTTGTTTCTTTTCTGTCTCTTTTAATGAATGCTTTATTAGAAAAATAGATTTATCTTTATGCCTTAGGCAACCTCTGTTTTGATTTCTAATGAATTGAATTTGATAACTTATTCTTATTTTGACAGATTATGCTTAGGCTGAGATCTTTTGATAATTTATACTTAATTTGATAAGTTATGCTTATAATTTTTTCATTCTTTTATGAGGTGAAGGAGATCTTGGGTGATGAATTATTTCTTTTTACTATATATTGATTTTTACAATAGACAAATCATATGGATCAGAAACATCGATTTGTTTCTAATTTGAGTTATCTTAAGACAAATGAAAGAATAATTACATAATTGGATTGATTTTCTTATGTAGTAGATTCTAGATGTTTTGATCTATCTTTATCATTATTATTTTATGCACTTTTAAGTTTCTGATTTTCTTTTCCATTACAAATTCAATTCATCAATATCAACTATTCAGTTTAGATTTCTAATCTTTAACTTAGAATGTTTCTCTGTGCGATTGACTTGTATTTGACATTGTTTCAAACAGACAACTGTGTACTTGCAGTTTTTATTGAATTGAATAAAAAATCACATCATTCTCACATACTTCATTTAGATCTGTAAAAGGAAATCGTGCTTTAACCTTGCTATATATTTTGATAAATCTTGGATAGCAAGAGGGATCCAAGATGTTCTCTTCAAAAGAAGCCAAGCAATAGCAATCCTATTCGCAATAAGAGAAGCCCAAGGAGGGAATTTTCTATGGTTCATCTTTTGACTGATGTAATAGAAATAGTCAAAGAAATTAATGGGAGTCCACACAGGTCCATCCATACTATTTTGTTAGGCATTAAGGAATTGGTCGCTCTCTTTTTATGATATCATCTTACCCATATCTCTGGGAGTCATAATTAACGGCTTTGCTTGCGAAATTGCCAAGATCTCTTACCGGATGGGCATTAGGTTGATTTGTTTTTATCAGAATGGTGTTGCTCTTCTTTTGTGTTTGTTTCTTTTTTCTCTCCCCGTTTAATGAAATTAACTCTTTAACAAAAAAAAAAAGAAAAAAGAAAAAAAGGAGAATCATGATCCTCTGTGGCCAGCCCTATAATCATCAGTGAGGCGGACCCTTGCAATACAAACTATTGAAAACCACTGCCTCTAGTAGTAGTTGACCCACCCTCAGGTTGATAATATATCTAAAACACTTGATTAAGTAGGGAAAATCTAAAATCACCTCTGTTACATCTCATCAACCTAGGAACTTATTAAAAACTGAAAACACCAAAAGCTTGAGCGATTAGTTAATGACAGAGAAATTTACACCCCCCTTCTATGGGGAACAAAACTCAAGCTATCAGTCAGCAACGTAACAATTTATATATTTGTGATAGAAGAAACAAACAAATCAAATAGACAGATAAAGATAACATGCCTATTAGAAGTTTCAAACTTATAACCTTTGATTCTAATACCATGTTAATACTAGAAACACCAAAAGCTCAAGCTGATAGAGTGAATGACGTAACAATTTATATCAACACAACCAAGTCCGATTGAAGCAAAATTTAGTAAGATGCAATAAACATTTAGGCCTGTTCTTTTACAAAAATTTTAGGTGCTGGGGATTTCTAGACAAGATGTCCCCTTGCATTTCAAAATGCCATGTTTCTCTTAAGCATTTCAAAATTCTACCCACATAAAAGGTCTCTTTTACCCTGCTAGAATTTAGGGATTCCAACATCTTTGCCTTATGGTAGAATTCCTAGATGCTCGAGTACAAAAGTGCATTCAAGAATTCCACTATGTATGAAAATTTAGAAATTCCACAAACAGGAATTCTCTAAATTCCAACAAAGAAACATGCCGTAAATGACCTTTGGAATTCAAGAATTCAAACCCCTTAGGTTTTTTTTGGAATTCCTAGATGCTCATGTACAATAAAGAGTTTTGAAATTCCAATGTGCTAGAGCAGACATAAATTCCATGAATTCCAGCAAAGAAACTGGGCCAGGTTTCAAATGTGATATCACCACAAAGGATTAAAATTCTATCATAGAGGGCCACCTCTAGACAATTCTCACCTACTAAAAGATTATTGGGAACTGCAGTTTATAAAGAATCCTGTTAAACAAGCACCTCTTTTGACTTAGTATAGTCAGTCAAAAAAAATTTTCAAAAATTTCCAAAATACCCTTACCCCTTCTCTCTGCACTCCCTTTTCCTTTCCCTGCACTCCCTTTTCCTCTCCCTCTCTCTCCTCCCCTTCCCCACCTTCCTCTCTGACTGGCGACGAACTCCGGCGCAAAGGGGGCTCTTCCTGCTTCTCTTCCTCTCACTCTCCCTCTTCCTCCCTCTATTCTCACTCCCTCCCTCTCTCCTCCCTCCCCTTTTCTTCCCCTCCCTGCATCTCATTGTTGTAGGGAGATCGACAATCTCCCTGCAATAGCGAGATGCAAGGAGATCATCAATCTCCCTGCACTAGCCCCCTCCCTCTCTCCTCCTCTCCTACCTCCCCCTTGGGGGGCAGAGGGGGAGAGAGAGAATAGAAGGAGGAGAAGAAGAAGAGGAATAGTCCCCCTCTGCGCCAGAGCTCATCGCCGGCTGGAGGGGAAGATGGAGAAGGGGAGGAGAGAGGGAAAGGAAAAGGGTGTGGGAAGAGAAGGGGTGATGGTATTTTGAGAATTTTTTAATTTTTTAGTCAAAAGTGGTATTTGTTTTGCAGGATTGTTTATAAAACATAATGCATAACTACTGCTCATTTTGCATTGAAATCATTGTACTTTCACCTCTTTTCTCCCCCCTCAGCTTCACATATACTTTTATCTAGGATTTTTCATATTATGTTAACTAAAGCTTGAAAATATTTTCACCATGACTCTCAACAATCTTAAATGGCACATACTGAATAGGCTTGAACTTCTTACATGTTTTTTCTTTTTTTTTTCTTCTGAGGATTCATTAAAAACTATTAACAGTATATTTTTTTGATGAGGATTTATTAAAAACTATTAAAAGTCTTCCAAGTAAAAAACCAAAGCCAAGGGAAGCTGTACATAAAGGTTTATATTGGTAACACCACAGTTTTGGAAAATGGTAGTGACTTCTTACATGTATTTGATGGTGTGTTTTTCCTTTTTTTATTTTAATCTCCTTTTTCTTTTTGTTAGGATAATTGTGTGTTGGCTAATTTATGAGTTTAATAAAAATCTCGGTCCATTGAGTTGTAATTTTTTATTTTTTTTAAAACGGATTATGGTATAAGTCGCCAGATGCACTAAAGTGAAGAAATCGAAGAAAAAATGCAAATTAAAGTGATCTCCTGATAATAATATAGACTAAAAAGGTTATATCTCACAAACCGAGCCTCGAATTAGAGCAAGCTACTACCATTGGAAAGCTCTTTTCAAGTAGCTATTTGTAAGTTCTAAAATCATGTCAATCACAGCTTAAATGATAAAGTTATATTCTTAGGAAGTTTGCAGAAAAATACAAAATTTACAAGCACACTCAAGCGCCCATGCATCCGAGCTCGAGCGCCCATGCACCCAGGCTCGAGCGCACTAACGAAGAAAACTCACTTTCTTATACAAAATTGTTTTCTGTTTGTGCTAAAATTACTAGTTCTTATTCTACAAGGACTATAACCCTAAGGGACAAATTATGGGTTATTTAAATGGTATTTTTCTTAACCCTAAGACATTCATCTCCCTATTCCAAGTTGAGAATACATATTGGAAATACCCTTTTTCTCTAGAGCAGTCATTGGAGAGATTGTACTAAAGCTGTGAGTTCTACAAATTTGCGCTTCTACTTCCTTATAGAAAAATGGCTTCTCTTGTAGAAGGTTTGTTCACCTTACGGATTCAAGGAAGTTGTTTCAAATGCGGTGAGTAATAAATGGCGAGAAGTAGGAAAGAAAAACTGCAAGAGAAGGGCCTATGAGCATATCTTGTAACCTTCAATTATATAGTGCTTGGTTGTCTTTGGTCTAAATGATAAAACTCTTGGTTTTTCCATAGTAGAGTTTTCCATGTAAAAAATATGCGTGCCTTCTTGTGGTGTATGATTGATTTATTTAATAGTTCTTTTATTCTTCCGCCACATATATTTTGAACTGCAATCTGAAAATCAAGATCTAGGATGATCTTTTACTTTTCTTGTGTGCAAACTTGCATGATGCTCAGCCCACATTCCTTGGAAATTAAACATCTGATGTTTATCTTGAGCATTGACTACCTAAGAGAGAAGGCCTTTAAAACAAAGAGCTTGATAATATGTGAGGAGAGCGCAGTAGCTTTGTTTTAACTCTAGATAATCTTAGAGGACAGCACAGTAGATTTTTTTTAAAACTTTAGATAATCTTAGGTTATTAAAAACAAAATCATAGCAAAATTTATATATAGGAGATTTTCTTAGGGCTTAATTGTTTGCTTAGAACACATAGGAATTCATAGTGAAATTAGCTCTACTAAAGGATTACTAAAGAGGTAAGGGATGGAGGATGTAGGGTAAAGATGTTGATTGGACCTGAACTTTCCTTAATATTGAATAAAAGTGATGGCCGAGTATTTATTAACCATCTTCCCTTGGTTCTATTTCCATTAAAGATTATCTTATTTAATGGTCATTCTTGGATATTCATGTTGGGTTTTTCACTTTTAACCACTTGCAGAAATACAATCATTGGTATTCAATTACAAGAAACAAGCAAACCAAGCAAAGACCTAATGCAAAAGGCCAAAGAAAAAAGGGAACTCTGATAATGAATATTTGGAAAGTAAATGCATCAAAATCAATTTATATTACAAAAGTTGAGCTGCAAAAAGGATATCAGGAAGGACCCATGTGAAAGTTTTTAAGTTTCCTGGACTTCGAAATCTGAACAGTGAATGGGACTGCATGCCTTGAAATTTTGGGAAAAAAAATAAAAACAGTCTTGAAATTAATTTAAAAAAAAAAACCTTACAGCAAGATCCCATGTTAATTGTAAAACATCTTGATATGGAATCATTTTATCGAAAAAGTCAACCAGCATATTTCAATAAAAGCAGGAAATCTACACAAGAGTAAATTGCCAATTGGCCTTCAATCACATACAAACATACGAAGTCAAACCAGAGAAAAACCGACCCAATGCCTCCTGTCATCTGTGGGTTATACATCAAATATTTACCTCCAATGATCAACAATAATGCTTCTTCATACTTCTCCATAGTTATCCAACCAAGCATAACTGTCCATGCATCCCCCCAAATTGTGGCTTAGAGTTATTAAAACTAACTGCACCCCAAATATCCACAACTACATGGCCATTTGTCATAGCAAAGTATCATGGACTGACCTTTATCATCTATCTTCATTCTTGTTAAACCAGTTAAAAGACATGTCATTTATTGGTTATTGAAGAGGATTTACTTAAGTGACTATGGAAGCATAACTTGAAAAGTGAAAGCCAATGACTGAAAAGAGAGTAAGAGACCTCCAATTAATCAGTTTGTTTCTGAAGGTGCACAAACTGAATTTATCCAATCCCATATTGGGCATGATTTTGCAATGGAATCCCTTTTGAATTCCTCACAGCATTCCCAGTGTTTACTTCGGCTATTAAAACAGCCAATCTGTAAATATATTCAAGCATCATCTACCAAATAACTGCTTGGTTTTACACATAACTAGTTGACTACATGTAGGCAACAGTTTAAGGAAGAAGTTACCATGGCTATGTGAGTATGGAAAGCTTTTATCACCGCTACATGAAGTATGGAAAATTGAGTGTTGAAATAGTACTAGAGAAAATTAATATAGCCATCAGGAAGGTGTCTGACTTTGGTAAAAGTCATATTTCACCAAATTAATATAGCCATCAGGAAGGTGTCTGATTTTGGTAAAAGTCATATTTCACCATCAAGAAATGAAAGTTTTACTTGGATAATGGATGTAACCACAACATGGAACATATCAAACAACATTTGCCAATTTGAAGAAGGTGTTATAAGAACCCAGTTATCAACTATGAAAGCATCAACTAATCAAACCTTTCTTTGTAAACATCAGATGCGAAAGTGATCCTCCTAGGCACAAGAGGAAGCCTATCGCCAAGTCCAAATGCCAACCCAAATTGTGGTTCTCTGCTACAAAGCCCTCCCGACTCATCATGAAGGATAGTATAGTTCCTACTGCTCACATTCCTAAAATAACAACCTTCAGTGCTATCATATATGTACACTTGTTTTGTACTCCCTAAACCACTTTTTACTAAGTTACCCTTCACAAGCATATAACCCTGAGCATCCTGTGAATTTTGGAGAGAGCTGAATGAGAAGCCAAACCACCCACCTGAAAATTTGTCTTCATTGAAACCTAATTTGAGATTTGCTAAGGAAGTGTAACTGTCTTCAACTTTGTCCACGGTATCAGAATTCAAGTAAAGAAGAAATCTCTGAAAGACTTGTGTTGAGAACACATCAGAGGACGAGAGTATCACATAAATAGCGCGATTGGTGTTGATGGTCTGATTCACAACTTGCAGATCCCCGTTCCTCGCAAATATCATATAGTTCGCGTAATCAAACCTTTGGATTGAGCGGGTGAAGACCTTCCCATGAGAGGACTTTACCCATCCAATTGATGATATCAACCTACTTGCTCGAGTGAGGAAAGAACCATCTAGCCCTTTGAATTTTGAGACCAAAGAACGCTTGCAAGGTGATGCATTGTATTCAATCAGTTTCCCCTTTGTTTTAGTGCTCTTAAAGTCCAACCAAAGGTGCAAATTTGCATCTACAAACCACACATCCAAAGCATCCGTGACGCCAAATCCAAACCGATGATGCTTCCCATCCAAAATCTTCCCCAAAAATGGTGTAATTTCAATGTCATAAGATGGGAGATCAAATGACCCAATTCCTGTAATTGGTCTCCAAAGAAGGGGATTGACCCCTCCAGTGTAAATCACAGTAAATGGCCAAACAGCACCAACTACTTTCCCATCAAGACTAACAACCACCTCTCTAAATGCGCCATTTCCTGGCGTATCAGTCAGATTATTAGCAACCACATACTGATTAGGAGGATTAGTATACCAGAATTCATCATCAGAATGAAAAGAAACGAATACTTCCAAAACAGCCCTATATGTATTCCTAGGAACCTCGAATTCCTTCACCTCAATATCAGTCGAATTCTCTATTAAAAACCACAACCCATCATTCAGAGGGGGATTCCGCGAAATGGGTAGTATCAAATCAGCAGGTAAACCAAAGCCAGAGCCGAAATTCGAGCTGGAAACATCATGGGATTCTTGGGCAGGATAGAAATGGAATGTCAGGTTGACATGGTAGATTCCAGTGTATGTTTTGTCGACGATATTGCCCAGATAAACAATAACTGTTTGTGGGTGTTTGAGCAAAGAAGAATACCTAGTAATGTCCTTCTCCACAGTCCATACAATGCCAGAGGAGGTCGGTTCTGCAGTGCAGGAGCGAAGAATCTCTACCCCACCCAACCAAATGCCGAAAATGCGGTCGAATTGCCTTCCTTTGCAGGTTGCCTTCCATTCCAGGATGATTTTGGAGAAGTTGTGAGATGGGCAGTTGGAGGGAGGCTTGTAAGCAGCAGTTACAGGAGGTTTTTTGTATGTGCTGCTGAAATCGTGCCGTAGGACGAGAGTAGAGCAAGGTATTGTCTTGGGGTGTTTGATGGGTCTGGTTACTTCGAAGAAGGTGAGAGGGGGATCTGAAACTGGGTGTTGTTGGGAGAAGTTTTCTGATACTGTGAGGTGTGATTTGTGGAGATTTGCAGTGGATAAGAGAGGGTTTTGCAGGATGAGGAAAGAGAGGAAGAGGGAAAGAAGAAAGGCCGCCATGAGAGAATGGAGGCTACTCTGACAGGATCATCTATGTCGATGGAATCCAATGAAGTGGTAAAGATCTTCCTAGTAACTAAGAGGGCACCACTGAGAAGTGCATGGACCACCTTGGAATTCAATTATCAGAGTTGTCAATCTTTCCCAACTTGAATTATTGTTGATTAATCGGTGCCAAAGGTGTAGCTAGGGATGCAAAATCTACACTGAGGGAGGAGCCAAGGTGGATCCAGACGCCTGTGGTCATAGTGATTTGTTTCCAAATGTGGATTGAAATCTGACACTGAACTTGCATGTTATATCTGAGGCTGGCATCAATTTAAAGACACCTTCCTATTTGGATTCAAATCCAAAATAAGATAAAAAGATTCCATTAAAACAATTGGATAAGAGTGCTTCAAATGTTTGAGAAAACAAAAATAGAACTATTAAAAAGCATGTCTGATTTATGTAATTGAATACATGAAGAACTGAAAGACTTCCGTTTTTTAAAAATAGTTAAAATTGAAGAAATGAATATGAATTCTTAAAATGACCATCAAATTATCTCCTCTCTAATGAAAATAAATCAAAGGAAAGCAAAAAATGAATACCAAACCACTCTCCAGATAATTAAATTTTTCTTAAAAAAAAAGTGAGGATTCTTGCCACTCACCTCTTTAATAATATTTCAATAGAGCATTTTAATCATAAATTCCTATTATATTATCAATAACCATCAAATATGAACATAATTTAAGTGATTTAGACCCTTACAACCTATATGGTTTTAATATTTGAATTAATTGTTCTTCATCCTCATTTTGGGGTCAAGACATGCAAGGATTCAATTTTAGATGCAAACTTCTCTAAAATCCAAAATTAGTTTCATGCCTGCTTTACTCGTAATAGGTAGAGTTGGCAAACACCCACTTACAACCCTGACATGTGGTTTTGTTAAACAACCCCTAAAATGTCAGCGTCAAATGATGGTCATATGACAAGCGATTTGTCAAAACGGTGTCCCTCCTTTGCGGAAACCAAATTAAGCCTTTCTTCACTCTATATTCACTGAACCTACGTGGTTCTTTTTTCTTTTTTCATTTTTTTTTTTTTTTTTTGGTAACAGTGTGATGAGCTTGAGAGCTGGTCTAACTAACATTCGAAGGAAAACTACCTCGCCTCAAAGTCAGAGATTGATTTTTGAGCACATGCGAGTAGGAAATTTCATTGTTTCTACAGTGTAGTTGATGATCGGATGGACCGCAAGATAGGATTATTGGTCCTACAGAATGTCTCTTTTCTTGGTGGTTGGAAGTATGCCAATGATGCCAGCGTGTTGGTGAATCTACCAACCAGTCTTTATTGGTGCTACACAAGTGCAAGCGAAGGAATCCATTCAAAGGACCAGCAGCAGAGGGGCCACAGAGTCCAAGACATGCAATTACTAACAAACAGGATCATGGATTGGAGTTCGCAAAAGGCTAGAGTTTTATGTTTTTTGTTTTTTTTTTTCTATTTTTGGAATATAACAAGCTAGGAAGAAAGAAAGGGTAACAGCATCCAACGAGAAAGATTGATTATTATAATTTATTAGGGCTGCTTGTTTTCTTCTTTTTTTTCCTTTTTTCTTCTTTTTTTTTTATAGGGAGACTCTCAAATATTATTAATGAGCAATCAACATGGTAACAACAACTACAAATTATTTGATCACTTCTAATGAAAAATACCATCAGACCGACATCTCATCCACCAGTTGGGCATGCTTAGTTAATAGATGAGCTATGACATTTCCACCTCTACCCACATCTGAACTACTTGACTATTAAAAGAAGACAACAAAGCTTTTATCTCTTCAATCAAAGGACCATATCTAGATAGACCCAGAGAAGATTCATTCAGTGCTTCTAGGACCGTAAGTAAGGAATCACTCTAACGTATAATATCTCTTACTCCATTGTAGCATATCTTTTAAAGACCCTTTAAGCAACTAGAGCTTCAATATTCTTAGCTCTCTCAACTCTATTTCATATCTTACTCATAGCCATAACTGCCTCCCCCTCTCATCTCCAAGCATAGCACCCACACCGGCCTTTTGGATCTTGTCAAACAATGCCCCATTCATATTAAGTTTAAAGACCCCCGTTGGATGGGGATTCCACATTAACTTTGAAAGGGTAATGAAGCAATTTGATTTGATGCAAATGCTTCCAGTCCCTTTCCACATGCCATTCAATAAAGCTGATAAAGTGAAAAAAAATCTACCAATGACTGTACAAAATACCAAGAAAATTTCATTGCAATTTGGAAAGGAAGAGAGAAGATGGTGTTAAAAGGAGAATCTGGTAATTATCTAATGTATGATAATAGTTATATGATTTGGTATACTTTGGTGATGCAGTTACAAATTGCTCCTCCCCTTAATGCAAAAGAAGTTGAATATGTGGATAAGATACTTCCCAAAGACCTTGAGCCCACTTGTAAAAAGGATAATCAATTCATCCACAAAACGCAAGTTAGTCACATTGCATTCAATTTCAATTTCTTTGGTTTTCCTTGTTATTATTAATTTATGCCTCAACTTCAATTTCTTTGGTTTTCAATTTCTTTTGGTTTCTTCTTGGATGATCTTAGGTCGATATTGGTTGGCAAAAAAGGACAATTAGATGAAATAACATAGGATGAACTGCTACATATAGAGTGTAGAAAGGTGGAAAACCTTAAGGAAGCCTTTGAAAAAGATTTTATAAAATTTGGGTATGGGAAAGTTAGCCCAACAAAATCTACTAGGAATACTGAAATGAGTAAGAAAAAAAAGTTGGTGATGAAGAAGAAACTAGATATTTCATCTATTCACCTAATTCAAGAGAACATAGTACACCTAAAAATCCAAAAGAAATCCGCTCCACAAATCAACTATAATGGTGTTTCCCTGAAGGTCTCTTAGATTGAAAAAATTCTCTTGTACAAATTGTGCTTAAGAGCCTTCCCCAAGCACCTAAGAAAGAATAGAATAAATAAATAATAAAAAAAGAAACCATAATAGTGGATTCTCCCAATGACAAGGTGGCCTCCATGTATTTTCCGGTAAAATTTGTGATCGGGGTAAAGAAAATGCCCCTTAAATTTCATTGATTCAATGCCTTAATTGGCCAAGAAATTATAGGTACAAACTGATGGAGGAGGAGTCTAAATACCTTGATGAGTTCTAGGATGACTGCTACAAAAGAAATTCATTTTATTCTATTTAATACAATTTACGAAGAAATTCCTTTTGTAATATTGATATGATTTGTCCTTCAAGCTCGATTACCTTAGGAAGTGTTGCATTAGCCTTAATTTAGAGAAATTGAAAATACTCTTATTAAGGGATTGGTTAGACATAGGAATATTGCATAATTGGTTTGATATATGTATATATATTTGAGGCCCAAGGCGCCACATGCATATTTCATTGACACAAATGCTTCGGTAATATTTAGATTATAGTACATGTTAATTGCATCTACACAATTATTGTTCATATGATTTTAAACACTAGTTCTAACATTACTCCATTCCAAGATTTGTTAGTGATATACTGAGCAACCCAAAGTGGAAGGCTGCTATGGTTGAAGAAATGGCTACTCTAAATGAGAATGGCACATGGGAAATTGTTAATTTCCTAGAAGGAAAACAAATAGTGGCTGCAAATGGGTTTATAAAATCAAATATAATTCAAATGGCACCATCCAAATGTATAAGACATGACTGACTACTTTGAGAATTTCTTTCTTGTTGCTAAGATGAATTCATTGAGAGTTATCTTATGTATTGCTGCAAATTTTCAATGGCCACTATACCAATTAGATGTCAAGAATGCTTTTTTGAATGGTGGTCTTCAGGAAGAAGTTGACATGAACTTACTAACTGGTTTTGTACCTAAAGGTCAATCACATAAAGTGCGTCATCTCAAAAATGAACTTTATGATCTAAAATAGTCTCCAAGGGCTTGGTTTGATAGATTTAGTCAACCTATAATAAGATTTGTATACAAGAGGTGTCTAGCAGATCATAAACTGTTTATTAGGAGTAGTTGTGAAAATATTACTATTCTTATCATCTACATTGATGAGACTGTGTTGACGGGTAACAATGATGAAGAAATACAAATCCTTAAACAATACTTGTGTACAAAGTTTGAAATTAAGGATCTTGGGGAGTTAAAATATTTTCTTGGCATAGAAGTGGCGAGGTCCAAGAAAAGGTTCATTATATGTCAAAGAAAATATGACCTGGTCTTCTGGATAAAACTGAGATGATGAATACTAAGCTGGTGGAGACACCTATGGAGCAATCACATGGGCTATGCTTTAACAGTGGAGAGCTCTTGGATGATTCAGGATGTATCAAAGACTAGTTGGAAGGTTGAAATATCTAATGATTACATGACATGAAATTGGATTCGCTGTTAATGTTGTGAGCTAATTTTATGCATGCACCTTGCACGGAGCACCAAAAGCCGCTTATGGAATATTGAAGTACCTTATGAAAGCTCTAGGCCAAGAATAATGTATTCTAATCATGGAAATGTAGATATTGAGATTATTGAGGTATTCACTAATGCAAATTGGGCCTGATCTTAGACAAATCGGTGGTCAACAACTTAATATTGTGCTTTGGTTGGAGGATAATGGAAGAGCCAAAAACAATATTATGTTGCTCTATCAAGTTTTGGAGCCGAATATCGTGCAATGGCTTGTGGAACACGTAAACTGTTATGGCTTAAAACACTAATATAAGAATTAGGCTTCATGTGCAAGAAACCTATGCTTCTTCATTGTGACAATAATTATACACATCATCTTACCATAAATTTTGTCCATCATGAAAGGACGAAGCATATTGAAGTTGATGGCCATTTTATTTATGAAAAGGTAACAAGAAAAGAACTGATATTGAAGCCATCTCAGACTACAAATCAACTGGCCGATTTTCTCACAGAAGCAGTCACAAGGGTCAACTGTTGAAAGTTTTTTACAAGCTTGGGTTCGTAGATATCTACTCACTAGCTAAAAAAGGAGTGTAGAAAAATAATATGCTTAGTTATGAAGTGTACTATATGTAATTTCTTGAGTTCTTATGGTTGCTATATAATTTTAGAAGTTAGTAGGGCCCTTCATGTAATTTGTTAAAAGTTCTCTTAATAAAACAATTAAGTGTATGATCGCTCAGCCATAATTCTTAACTCTCATCTCATCCTCTTCTCTTATTCTTTTCTCATCTTCTTCATCAAGCTTAACACAAACTAAGATTTAGAAGAATTACTGCAACTTAGACGAAGTTACAATTCTCTAGTGCCTATCATCCAAAGACTAATGGCCAGACAAAAGTAGTAAACCTTAGTTTGGGAAAGTTGCTACAATGTATGATTTTAGATTATATTACCACTTTGGATTTGGTTTTACCAATGGCTAAATTTGGTTATGATAATTCACTCAACAGATCCATCAAGATTTTAAGCTGTGACTAGAGTATGGCCACGTCTACTTGCTGATCTGGTTCCATTACTAATAGAAACATGACTAAGCAGCGAAGCAGGAGAGTTTATCTAACATATGCAATGGGTACATGATGAGGTCAAATGAAAGATCGCAGGGGGTAATGTAAGTTACAAGCAGCATGTCGATGCTTGTCACCGATTCGTCGAGTTTCCAAAAGGCGGCATGGTATTGGTACAAATATGTCCCAAGCAACTCCATCCAAGAGCAAACAAGAAGTTGCATCCTTTCAGTGCTGGCCACTTTAAGATCTTAAAGAAGATAAGTGTTAATGCTTACGTTCTTGAACTAACTACAGAGCTAGGCATAAGCTCCACTTTTCCATTGAGGATTTGGCTTTTTACTGGGGACATCACACAAATGAAGGCCTTGAAAAACAAATCATATCTCTACCACTTAATCCATCTCTAGTTGATCAATTTGTTGATGTGCTTGATAAGTAAATAGTATCTACATGTCACGGAGGATTTTAGAAATTTCTCATTCGATGGAAAGATCATACTATTTCTGATGCTTCATGGATTACTACTATTGATTTACAACATATCAATGCAGACCCATATGAGCATTATCAAGCTATCAACTCGTCAGAGTCGAGTTTTCCCAAGGCAAGAAGCTAGTGTAAGGCGAGCCAGTTCAAGTCCACTGGACCGAACCCATGAGCTATTGGGTTTACTTGACCTAACCCATTGGATCAACCTACAAATCCTAATGGGATCAGCCGATTATTGTAAGAAGTTGATTTTTTTAGGAGTCTAATTTCTTAATTGCTTTAGTATTTTTATTAGCAGATTTCCTTGGTGATTAGGAATAATATTAGTAGTAGATCTCTTAGCAAGTAGTGACTATTCCCTCTTTTTTTATAAATTTGTATATCTTCTTTTGGGATAGGCACCTTTTATTAATAAATTGAGAATTTCAATGGCTTTTGGATATTTGTTATTGCCCGTTGGTGCTTTTTAATTGCTTTGAATCCATTCAAATTTGGCCAAATCCCATGTGTGGGTTTCGTCTCTTTTGATTGTGATATTGGGCAACATCAACCACTTTACTCTCCTTAGATCTCTCATGATACAAGGAGGCCTCTCAATTATGCCAAATACCATCAACACTAAGATTTTCAAATATCCTCTGAGTAGAGGCCCATTTGGCTATCTGCACAAACACCAAAGGCACTACCACCTCCACATACATCACAAATTGTCCTGCTCTCAAAACTGGGTTAGATCCAAACCCAATTGTAAGAGTGTGAGAATTGGGGCCAATTAAAATTTTCCTTATATAAATGATACGGGGCCCAATTCCAAGTGGATTAAAGTCCTTTGTAAGGTTATGCTTGGTGACCAAGCAACTATAATCACACGCAGAACTAAAATCCATAATCTACGCAGATAAGTATCATACACCAACCATAGAACAAGTCTCAATAATAATAAAGTCAAGGTCAAGTACTTTGAAGCATCATAATTAAAGTTATAATTCTAGAAAAAATAAATTTAATAAATAACTAATGGCCTCAAACATGGCTTTATTACATAATCTAAAGTTCCGATCTCTGCACTAACACTAGAACACCTCAAACGATGTCATCGGTGATCCACTCAATAACTCCTCCATCTGGCGGAATCTTCTACGTTACCTGACCCTCCAGTTCGGCACCGGTAATCAAACCTAGACACCACAAATAGTAGGTCAAATTGACGTAATCTGGCAAGAGGAAAAACTGCAAGCAATAGTGAAAATCAATTAATTTAAAGCATATATTACAATATCTCCAAAACATACCGAATGCAAATCCAATGGCATGAATGTACAAAAATGGGTATCCATGCAGATACAATATACTAAAAACAAATACTTTCGTATATATAATATACAAAAATGGGTATTTCCTCAGATATAATATAAAAAAATGGGTATTCTTCCAAACAGATATACAAAATCGGGTATTCCTGCCAAATATAACAAATAGCACAGTTGTGTATTATATTCCATAGTATACGCTGATCCGATGGCGTACGTCCACCTTTAAACTACAATCAGTCAGATATATATTCAAATACATATGTCTACTTATATATAATGAACCATGCTATAAAACCCTTAATTCATAATATTTATCTCAATATCAATTTAAGTATTTAGATTACTTAATTTAAAAGTGTATTATGATTGTGTGTCTTTTCAAGTTTTTTGAAAGAAAGTATTAATCCACCTAACGGTCATAGTTATTTAAATATACACATGTGAACCAACCCTCTTTCACAATGGAAATGGGAGTTCATGACGCCAATATCCTACTTTTAGTGTCTATCATGCGGTGCATCCTGAATCTCACATTTCCATTCTGAATTCAGTTTAATTCTCATGTGGATATTCAACCAACTTTTCTAAAAGGAAAGAAATCCATCTAATCCAATTATGTATAGTTAATGTGTTCCACAAATTAGGTAAAAGATGTTCAAATTCCAAATCCAAACTTAAATCAATTTATGATAAAAAGGGGAGAGAAAAATTAAGTTCTTAATTAACCTTGTTGTGTATAAAAACACCTTATCATCTTATATAAAACAAAAGATCTAAATCCCAGATTTAAAATCGAAATTTAAACTCAATCAAAATCCAAGTTAGAAATTCAAATACTTTCTAATTAAAACTTAATCACTTCCAATTACATCTTAATTAATTTCTAATCAATCTAAATAAATTATTAATCACAAGTAATTAAACCTAAATTAAATTTATAAACAATTCTAATTCAATTTCTAATAACACCTAATTAAGAATCAAATAATATAATCAAATCACTATTAATATACTAAACCATTAATCAAAACACAACATTCTAAATCATTTATAAAGAATATCCTAAATCCTAATTACTTATTTATTTATTACAATTATTATTTTTTTTAAATGGGCCCAGCCTGTCGTACCTGGCCCAACCGCGACCCGGGCCCGCCAGGCAGCCAGCCCAACCCAACCAGCCCAGGTAGCAGGCCCGCTGCCTGGCACGTGTAGGCAGCGCCTGCGCTGCTATCTGTTGATTTTTTTAATATATATTTCATTGTTTAAATCAAAATCAACAATATCAAATCTTCATCATTAAACCCTAATCAAGATATCAAAATCAATCAAACAAATAATATCTTAAAGCATGTTAATCGACAAAACAAGTAAAACCACATTGTTTACAGTTATCCACTTGCCTAGATTTTGATGTCAACAATAGATCTGAAGATCACACCTTAGTTTTCCCCTGGAGAACTTCTAGGACTTGATTGCAGAGAAAAGAAAGAAGATGAAAGAGTGGGGGAAGACCTTAGGGTTTATATTATGTAAAGGTTTTTCTAAATTACACGGAAGAGCTCTATGCTTTCTAGTGAGTTTTACAAAATTTCAGAAAATGTCTTTTGGCTTAAAAGAGTCAAATAACTCAAGTCTAAGGTCCAAGTGTGTTAAATCAGTCCATCTAACCCCTTACAACCTGACTCAAACCCGATAAACCGATTCGACCCAAAATAAAAATCTAGGACTTGACACAAATCCCTTGAAAACTCTATTATTCCTCTTTTTCCACACATACGATAATAACAAAACAAGCATTCAAAGAACCATACCACGCCCATAGAATGGACATAACCTCCCAGCCTTAACCATACCCACCAATGATCTGGAAAGCACCAATGGCAATGAACACTACTCCACAAGAAATTGACACGACAAGCAATACGAAAAGCTAAAGGTCAGCCATCTCCTTTCCTTCCTGTAAAGCAAATATAAATCTAAAATATCCTCTGAAAATATGCCTCTCTGAGGTTGTTAACTGCATTCCTTCCCAAACAGTGCAAGATAGGAAAAAAAACAAAACAAAAAAGAAGACTCTACTCTAAATGAACTTGTCAAAGCCAAGTAGGCTCATCTGAGTTAATTATAGTTGCAGTTTTCAACTTTTATGATTTGGTTTCAACTAACTATTCTCAAATAATGAAAAAGGATAGGGATTTGATGTCCATTAGGATTTCCTTACCCTTACATTGTAATTGGATTTCTTGGTTGATCGTTTTAATCCGGACGTAATTTTTTGGCTTGCCATAAACTTGTTAAGGCTACTAGAGAATTTCACTTTTTTTAATCAAAAGCCAAGGCTTGAACCTTAGCATTTGATGTTTACTACTCATACCAACCTGCAACTATATAAGCACAACTCTATATGTCTTACAGCCATTATTGGTGAACCCCATATTTGGAATGAATGGTACTTCTGAATTTAATTTGATGCTTTGGTTAAAATATTGGGAAAAATTATGGCATTGTTTACATTGTCGGATCACACCTATAAAATCCAGCAAAATCGAGTTCTTTTCTTTGGAATTTATTTTAAAAAAAATGTTCATTATGCAAATGGCAAAGGTTTAGCCAGCTAACTATGAAGCAAGGTGTTACAGACAAAATGTGATAGAGGCTTTTAGGGGATGGGTGATAGGACATATGAAGAGTAATGGTAGAGAGGATTTCAAGAGAAAATGTTATTCTTTATTGAGGGATCAATTGAGTATTAATAATAGAAACTTGCTTACTGGATGTAGTTAAGGATTACAAAGAATAAAAAATCTCCTCACATGGTATTTAGTCACTGTGAATTTAACTATATATTATGTAATGATCACATGTTACAAGGGCTTAATAGGCTTGATGGGCTTTATGGGGTTTATCACTTCTGCTATCACACCTCAAAATCTGAAATCCTTAGGACCCTCAAATTACAAGGCATGACAGGTCCACAATAACTAAAGTAAAAGAAAATTTAATTAATAAATCTTATTGAACAATAATTACATGAACAAATAAACTCCTACACATGTTACTGATGTTTAATGCGAGATTCTCGCAACTCATTCCTCAATTCCGGTCCCACATGCAAACTAGATATTCTCCATGTCCAGCTCAACTGCAAAATCTAAGGAAAAACACAATGGATGAGTACAACTCTGCAAGTAGACCTACTATAAAACTATAGCAAACAAGTAACAATTAAGGTATCAAATTTAGCAGTCACAGTTTCGAACAAATCAACAAAAAACGAAATATAACAATCTCAAAGGTGATAAAGTCAAATAATAAAGTCAAGTTAAATACAAATTGGCAAAATTGGATTTCAGCAGAATTTACACAGGACAGAGGAAAATAAGCAAGCTAATCCAACAATTAATCATAATTATTACAAATTGGATCACGAAGAATGAATTTCAAACATTTCAAATGTAGTTTCACAATTGCTTAAACCATGGTAATAAGAGAAATAGTTTAAATCAAAATATCAATAGTGAAAGTGGTAATCAATACGAATCATGAGCCAATGTCACTAATTTAGGAGAGTCATATCTTTAGTATAAGTAAATTTTAACAATGATGAAAATGTACAATTTCCGAAGCAACAAAAAGGGTTAATCAAGACATCACAATTTAGGAACAACATCCTAAAACCAATCTAAAGATAAGGCATCTCTACAGTAAACCAAAAAACAAAGTATGCTCACCAGAATTAAGCCTGCATCAAACATAAAGTACCCGTCAGGTACAAGCTACTTTTATATTCAAAGCTAGCACGAAGCCTGAGATACTGGTAATCTCCACAAAACAAAGTAGGTCTAACTGTAAACTAGAAATATCGTACAAAAGGGTCCCAATCCCAATGTCATACTCAAAAGGGCTAAAATCCACGTGTGAGTGTCACCACTGTGCGTTGCCCATACTTTAGAGAAAGCCTTGATGTTAATAGTGTATAATTAACAAAGTCCGAAAATTCTCAAATTTCAATTCACACATTGGTTTAGGGTTACAAACACAAGTCTATCACATGATATCGAATTTTCCACAATTAAACCCTTTAAATAAAATGATCAACAATCACTGACAATAATTCACTAAGAAATTTATTTAATAATAGAATAGTGTCCAAGGATCAATATCAAATCTAGCAATCAATATAAAAAAACAAATAAAAAAAACAAATCAAATAAAGTCAAAGAGAGCAAATCCTCAGAATTTCTATGATTATTTCAATAAGTTCACAAGTACGATTTAAATCATAATTGAGATAAGGAATACAAAGACTCAGGTACTAGAGTAGCATAGTAAGATACTCGCCTGGATCGACAGCGGATAATTGACTTGACCAACCCTAATCTAAATATCCGAGGGAATCATGCGGTTTCTATTAATAACAGTTTACAATTGGTTTAATAATAAGATCCAATCATTTAGGTTTATGTGTGGATTTGTAGATCAGGCTTAGGCATAGGTTAAATCTGATGGGTTAGCCACTATAAATTTGAGCCTGGATTGGGTAATACAGGTGGGCTTGAATAAATTGAGTCATGCTTGCATATAGACTAAGTGGGTAAGACTACGTGATTGCATAATTGGATAATGAATGGGCCTCGAACTTCAGGTTTAAGCCAAGTTACTAGGTAGTGGGGCACATATTTGAAGTGGATTGAATAAAACATTAAGTGGACAAGAAGTTTACCCACACATCATGTAGGCCAGAACTGTGGGTCATATGGTTAAATAATGGAGCTGGTCGTGGCATGGAGAGGAAGAAGTGTAGCAGATGACCAAAAACCAGGGAAAGGAAAATAGGAAGAAAAGAACAGAGAAGAAAAGAAGAAGGGATCGAGGCATTGTTAACAAGTGGAACTTTGAGTTGAAATGATGAAAAGAAGAAGATGATAAGCAGGGTGAAGGAAAAGAAAAGAGCAAAGGGAGGAAGAGCAGGGAAGAGAAAAGATGGGGAAGAGATCAGTAGAAGAGAGGAGATAGAGGAGAAAAGAACAAAGAAGAAGAAGAAAAGGAAGAAGAAACATCGGCAGAAGAAAAAATAGAAAACCAGAGGAAAAGAAACACAGAAGACAAACTGCACTGGGTTCAGTTTCAGAGAAAGAACAGAGGAAGAAAAAGGGACGGAAAAAAAAGAAAAAGAAAAACAAAGAGGAAGAAACAGGGAAGAAGAAGAATGCAGAGATGGGCATGTGGAAAAAGATGAAGCAGGGAGTGGGTCCTAAGGGTGATCGATCTGTCCTAACGCATGATGGAGAGGGCTTGGGTTCGGGAAAAACGCCCAGATGATGATGATGAAGCTGGCTCCTTGATGGGACCGGCCATGATCAAAGAAAAAGAAGAAGGAAACAAACACGAAGGAGAAGAAGAGAATAAAGCAGAGAAGAAGAAGGATGGAGACGAGATGGGTAGCAAAGTAACGACCTGATGAGTTTCCAGTTCGAGTCTAGTTTCCTTGCACGGCAATGATCTCAGGTGGGCCATTGATCTGGATGGAGATGGGTCCACTATTGCACACGGCCAGGATTGCTTAGGCTTAGGCTTCGCTGGAAGGGGTCAAATAGAGGGTGCCTTGGATTGTCTTAATTGGATGTTAATGGGCGAGAGGAGTATGATGATGATGAGAGTGGAGTTCTCAGATTTAATGCAGAGTGGCACGTTTATATGATGGTGTTGATTCAAGTGGGTATCATGAAGATGATGTGATGCTTGGTTTACAAATGAGGAAAGTGATGCAATAGAGAAGAGGAAGAAGATGAAAAAGATAGAAGGGGAGATTGAAACAGAGATTAGAAGAAAAATAAGGAAGGAAGAAAAATATGATGACATCGTGGGGCCTACAAGTGGATGGTGAGGATTTGGTCCAACGTCATAGGTGGCTTGGATCCATTATATTGCTGGTTTTGGATCGAGAAAGTTGGGCTCAGAAATTGGCATGGACGTGCCTAAGATGGTGATGCAGTGATGGGGACCATGTGTTCTACTTATAATAACAAGACTAACACATGGACAATGATGATGATTAGAGGATAAACTTAATATTAGAGAAAAAGGAGAGAAAAGGCTTACCAAAAATAAACCACTCTAAGAAGGAGAGAAGAGAGCATTCGAATGTGTCTAGAGAGGATGGATGGAACCCTTTTATATGAAAAGAAAAGAGAGTCTCCAAAAGAATAAGAGTCCTATACTAAGTTAGCCAAGGAGATTAACTTAGGTTGGATTCTAAAACACAAGTTAGAATTAAACACTAATTTCAAGGTGGTGTTGAGATAGGAAAATACAACAATAAGAAGCCTAATCAATTTGAATATCTTGGTTGAGCCAGACTCCCTAATAAGCCAAATTCTAACAAAACATGGTCTCACAAATAATTCCAACTTTTAAAATAGTATAACATAAATGCATGTGGGGTCCATCTTAGATCAAATTAAAGGTTGAGATTAATTCTAATTAAAAAATCAAAATTCGGGTCTTTACATCT
This sequence comes from Sextonia rubra, assembly GCA_037013555.1. Taxonomy (NCBI): domain Eukaryota; kingdom Viridiplantae; phylum Streptophyta; class Magnoliopsida; order Laurales; family Lauraceae; genus Sextonia; species Sextonia rubra. The sequence goes on from JASUAD010000011.1 coordinate 20,521,796, forward strand.
ACACTCCCTCTCAAATTGATGCAGAGATGGTTGAAGCATCAATTTGAAAGTCAGAAAATTGTGTCTTCTTTTGGCCATTGCTTTAGTAAATAGATCCACCAATTGGTCATGTGATGAAATGTGTAGCAGCTTAATTGCACCCGAAACGACATGTTGACGAATGAAGTAACAATCAACCTCTATGTCATTTGTTCGCTCATGGAAAACTGGATTTGTGGAAATTTTCATAGCACTGGTGTTGTTAGCAAAGAGAGGTGTAGGTCTTAATAGGATAACTCCAAGTTCATGAAGAAGAAGCCGTTGCACTACTAGCGGAAGACATTGAGCGAGACTCAGCTTCAGCAAAGGATTTAAAGTCAATGGGTTGCTTCTTGCATTTTCATGATATTAGAAAATCACCAAAAAGCGTTCACCACCCGGTGATTGGCAGCCTTACATTTGGACAACCGGCCCAATTGGCATTTGCATAAGCTATGAGTGTGAGAGGAGATAGTTTGTCCACAATCAAGAGTGTTACAAAAATATCTTAGTATTTGGTAGATTGCTGTTTGATGAGATGTGATGTGACAAATTGGCTGACAATTTAAATTGCATGAGAGATGTCTAGCCCTATGTAGTAAGATAGAGAATGCTTCCATCAAGATGACGATACATGGATGGATCAGACAATGGACTCCTTTCATCTTGATGAATTTTCACATTGAGTTCAAGAGGCATGTTTGCACGTTTAATCTGTCTGACGAGGGGAGGCCAGTAGATCTTCAGCATATTTTCTTTGATGCATGCGAACGCCTTCATTGGATTGTGAGATTTCAAGGCCAATAAAATATGTTAGTTGTCCAAGATCCTTCATTTCAAAGGGTTCCATAGGATGTCTTTTGAGATTTTTGACACCTTTAACATCATTTCCACCGATAATCATATCATCCACATAGAGAAGTAGGATGGTGCTCCCATGTGGAATTCGTCGAATGAAAAGCAAATTATCATTTGGACATTGATAAATATGAATGTGAATGATAGCTTTGCAAAATTTATCCAGCCATGTTCGTTTTGAGGCCATAAAGTGGTTTCTTTAGGCGACAGACATGATTCCGAGGATAAGTATATCCTAGAGGTTAGTGCATGTATACCCTTTCATGCAAATCATCATGAAGGAAGGCATTTTAACATCCATTTGCCAGAGTGTCTAGTTGCGGACAACTGTAACTCTAGCTAACGTAGATTTTTGCCTAAGTGGTGTGGCTCCTAATAGGTAGTTTGGATTTAGGGGAATATTGAGGATTTTCATATGGATTTTGAAGATGGACTATGACTTTTTTTGGATTTTTTAAAGTGGATTCAAGATTTTCATATAGATTTTGGAAGCTCATCATAGATTGATGGGTGTGACCGCACCCGCGTGGCTATACCTAGGTCCACCCACGGGCCAATTCCCAACAATATATGAATCGTAGTCATTTTTGCTGGAGGGGCAAATGTTTCTTCATAGTCAATGCCGTCATGAGTTAGGAACCAATCCAAAAGCTTGAACTTGAAGGTGGAAAGCCCAAACATGCATATTAAGCCAAGTCAGACCCCATTGCTAGCGATGTAGGATGTGAGTTTCCTCACACTCCCCTGCCCTTTCGTTAATAGGCTTGTCACATGGGCTACACAAGAAATTGGCTCTGAAACCATGACAAGACATACGAAGAGCAATGAAAGAGAGAGTTTGGAGAGAAAATGTTATTCTCTATTGAGGGATCAATTGAGTATTAGTAATACAAATTGCCTAATTTATGAATATAATCAAGGATTACAAAGAATAAAAAAATCTCCTAATATGGTATTTACGCACTATCAATTTGATATATTATTGTAATGATCACATGTTAGAATGGCTTGGCTTATTGGGCCTGATGGGCATTGTGGATTTTATCACTTCTACAATGGGAACCCTAGGTGGGTTATAAGGTATATTGAGTCAATATCCAACATCAATTATCCCTTGAGAGGTTGGAAAGATTGTAAGGCATATTGGGTCAATATCTAACATCAATTATCCCTTGAGAGAAACAAAAATAGTTTGCAATGTCTTTGATCTATTTCAGGGAAGATTCATGGTTAGAGGATCGTGTTATTGCTAGCCTCTTCCAAAGACTTTTAATCTAAAACTAACAAGATTGTTAACATGTGGGAGAAACTCTTCATTCTTTTTCTCGTCCAATTTTTTACAACTTGAGTGGAGTTAAACGCTTGGTCATCATGTGGCATTGTGATCTTTGCTATAGACTTCAAGGTAACTCTTATTCTAGAAAGGAATTGAAGGATTAGGATCTAGAAGACTTCGATACACCTCTGAAGGTCTCGTTCCTAATGGTGGGAAGTCTTCATGGATCTCTTGCATCTAGATTTCAGTGCAATGATGATAATGATGCATGACTCTAGGCTAACAACTCCCTTATGTAACTAATCCCGTGGAGTCATCTTCCTAGAGACTTCTCTGCCAAGAAATCTATGTCTCGAATCTCGATTGGAGTTTCCTTTATGAGATAAGATCCGATCCATTATTCTATCTGATTATTGCTGATCTTTATTTTATCGACAACACATCAAGTATTCTATTATAGTGGGACTCTTATTTTTTGCAAGCAACTGTTATCTGCTTAATTTGATGTAGGACATGTGGCATGTTGGCCTCTTGATTTCCTACAGAAATTTAAGCAATTCAATATCTTGGGTGAAGAATGCATCCTAAGCTTCATGGAAATTTTAGTTTGTCATAATGTGATCAAGGCTTTTATGTAAGTGGGTAGTAGTTTCTTTTTAGCATACATGAAAAGGGGAATGGTGTAGCGTGGTGCTCCTGTGAAGGATGAAATAGATATGGTCTCCATGTATAGGGACCATCAACTAAAGTTTTTTTTATTTACTCTCTCTCTCTCTCTCTCTCTCTCTCTCTCTCTCTCTCTCTTTCTCAATCATCTTTGCCCTGTTTTTAGCAATATTACCCTCTTATAATCCTTGAATAAATTTTCCATTACTTTTCAAAAGGAAAGAGGATTGAGGTGCAAAGTGCAATCATCATTCGATTCTATCCTTCTAAAAAGACCTATTAGATTGTGAAATGTCACTATTTGAGGAGTATTCTTCGAAACAACTAGTGGTGCTGTTATCATATTCTATTTTATAAATCAAAAAAGGAGTTGAATGGTACAGGCTACTGGTTTTGTGCAATCCATCTTTTCGTCCAAAGCTTCCATCTGTTGCATATCAATTCATCTTCCTATAAGGCTATTTTGGATGTCTAGTGCACCAAGTTTCAAGCCTTCTCTTCTCATGATATGCAAAAAACTCAACGTGGGAACACATGGAATGCTTTTGATTTACCTGTCAATCGTTTGTTTCCTATGTTAGCAGTAGATGAATCTAAAGATTTTTTTAGCTTTACTTGGTTTTGGCCAACTTGATTCCTCTAAAAAAGCACGATCCATGCCTCTATGGTTAGTTGTGTGAAGATTAAGAGACACCATCACCCCTATATATCACTAGGAGAATGTCAACTTAAAGTGGGGGGACACTCCAAACGGAGCACCTAGAGTTGTTTTCTTGTGAGGAGATTTACTCCCTTGTTGAAATAAACAACCCATGGGACACCTAAAGTTGTCATTTTGATAGAACTTAAAATCCTATCAATCCAACAAATAAGATGAAAACAGCTTTCTCTTGTTGTGATTTTCTGACATCACCCGTTGTGCTCATCCATGAATCACAAGATCAACACGAAGCAAGCCACACACAAGAAGAGACACGAGATTTATGTGGTTCACCCAAATAGGGCTACATCCACGGGCACAGGAGAACGAACATCTTCACTATAACAAGTAAAGCATACAAGAGATTCCCACTCTCTCACCTCATCTCTCCTACGTGGTGTGGGAACACCACGGGCAACTGCCGCCGCCGCCGCAAGGTCTAGGGTTACAGACTATACATATATATAATCTCCGCTTTCTTGGCCACCAAGAAAGCCCTGGTACAATTACCAAAATACCCTTGACCTTAAACCAGTCCCTGGCTAACCCAGTGACTCATCCGGCTAAACCGGAATACAAGACATAAACCTAACACCTCTACGTAAGAATAACTATAGTGACTGTTTATTCATCTTGAGAATATGCTTATAATTAGTAGCAATATCATCTCAAGCACTTATTATAATAGTAATCAAGGATGACAATCAATTTAAATTTAGGCAATGATAGTTGGGTTGATAGGGAAGCAATCTACTGGATGAGTTGACTGGATATGCATGAATGACTATTTTGGAGTGGTTGGTTGGTTAATTCTATTTTGCTTGATATATGGGGATGATAGGATTATGCATGACATGGATGTAACTATGTATGAACTTATGGGCTGGTCTATTGTGCACGGGCTAACTTATTGGCTGAACCCATCACATTCTTTAGCCTCTTGTGAGGAAAGTACATTCTTATATTTTTACAATTTTAACATCCAGTTCCCCCAATTAGGAGATTATTTTCTAATTTTCATAATTTATGCTAATTGATTGTGTTTAGTGTTAATTGAGTCTTTGGTAAGTAGAATTGGTGGGACCGTAACTTATATTAAGTAATTCATGGACCAATTTGTGATTTTAATTAAGTTAATCATGCAATATCATGCAACATTTCATAACACCATGTGCATTTTATCATGGGCATCACAAATCACAATGTGGACCCTACCCACCTAAGGCAACTCACCTATGTAGGAACCTTATAACCTTTCTTATAAATAACCCCAACTAGAGGACTTGCTAGCAAATACCCAAAATACTCAAGTAACCCTACCTTTATATAAAAACACACATTCCATAGCTATGACCTCTTGTGTCTCTTAGACAAAACCCTAGCCACCAAGCTCACCTTTACTCCATCACCTACACCTGTCAAGCCAATAATGAATGATTGAGAGACTCTAACCCCCATTTGAGAGTGCTTCCATCTTCTTCTCCACATCTCCATTACCCATTGAGTGTTTGGTTGGAAGAAAAAGCTCCATTTCACCATTAGCACATTCCCCAAGGTGAGCAACTCAATCTTCATGGAAGTTTGAGCAATTAAATAGTATAATATTGGATTTTTTTCAAGCTTAGCCTCATTTATTCATCGTTTCATGACATTCATCTCTTGTGCTTCTTAGACAAAACCCTAGCCACCAAGCTCATCTCTACTCCATCTCCTACACCTCCTAAGCAAATAATGAGTGATTGAGAGACTCTTAACCCCCATTTGAGAGTGTTTTCATCTTCTTCTCTACATCTCCATTACCCATTGAGTGTTTGGTTGGAAGAAAAAGCTCTATTTTACCATTGGCACATTCCCCAAGGTGAGCAACTCAATCTGTATTAAAATTTGAGCAATTAAATAGTATAGTAACGGATTTTTTGAAGCTTAGCCTCATTTATTCATCCTTTTATGACATTCATCTCATGTTTTCTTCTTATGTTCATAGCATTTCATTAATAATCTGTGGTTTGTGCTAAGAGATTTGAGATTTCTCCATTTTGCCTTTGGATTTGGATTTGGGAGCAACCTAAGGCAAGTTTAAGCAAGTAGATAATGGCATGATGGGCTATGTTATTAATTCCTTGGTTATTCTCTATTCTAATGCATATTACAGCTCAGCTTCTCTATATTTCTTTAATGGAAGATATCTTTTTGCTTAACAATGGTTATTTTTGTTTTACATGTGAGTTTGAATGAATGGGAAGGAATAGGAATGGAAATGACCCTAAATATGTTGGATTTGATGTAATATATGATGGGTTTCATGTAGGAAGAGTTTGGGAATGAATAGGGGAAAGTTCAGAGCCAAACCACCTGAAATGTAAATCTCACATCAGGTTCAAATGATCAGACAGGTGTTCGATCGATCCAATTAACTCTCTGCATGGGTCCAATTGATCGGTCCCATGCCTGATCGATTGGGCAGACCCTAGTTTTCAAGAAAATTAATTATTTAATTAATTATTTTATTCTACTTAAGTCCCTTCAATAAAGGTCTTTTCAAGACTAATATAAGTTGACTTGATGGAGTCAAGTATACCTTAGGGAACTTTGAGCTTAATCAAGGGGTTAATTATTATATTAGAATGCTGGGTAGACCTTATGAAACTTAACTTTTGGAATCCTTACACTTTACACATGACCAACAAAATCAAATGAAAAAAACAAGGACATACTAGCTGTCATGCATCTTTGTTAGATATTCCGTTGATTCTAATGTCATACCCTCAAGTATAAATATAACAGTCCAATATCTGTATTTATACATAGTGCGAAACCAAGAACTTCAATAACACTGACATTGGCAGCCACAGCAAAAGGGAAGGCTAATGACATGAGCATCTTATAATTGTTTGGCTCGTAAGCGCTTTGTTTCTTAATTAAATTGGAAACTTATGCATACTGTTATAACCTTTGTATACATTACCTTCTCTTATCTAAAATGTTCAATTATGATTAGTTATATTTAGTATGTCTTTCATTTTCATTATATTATTCTTGTTTACTGTTATCCATATTTGGTAACAGTATACTTCAATTACCTTCATATGATATGCAAGTAAGTTGCACACATATGATATGCACGATTGTACAGTTATTCCATCATACTATTGATTCATGGAATTGGCACCACTGAGCTTGACTCTATGAGGTCTGGCAGGATTGAGTATGAGTTTGATATTATAAACCACTACGGTTGGATCCTGATCTGAGTAAGTCAATGCTTCACTTAATAATTAGACTAGCTACTTGATTCTCGTCTCGTTTTACCACTCCCCATGCTGGGAGGATACCAATCACATGGTTGCCAATCTGTAAGTACATTTCCTATTATATATGATTCTTATACACATGCTTCATTATATGTTAACATGCCCAGATACACTATTGACCTCTTTAAATTATCATGTCCTAACTCTATTTAATACAACATGTGATATACTACTTAGTCCTTGTTGAGTTGTTGTGCTCAAGGTGCTACCCATGGTGTAGCAAATTCTATCCCAGACCTAATTATTATCACGCACCTAGAGGATCTCATGCAGGTTCCTCCTAGACTAGTTGAGTAGGGTTTTGAGGATGTCTTTTATTAGACATACACGATAGAGCGTTTCACAATTGCGGTATTAAGAAATTATGGAGATATGGATTAGTCCGTTTATCATACCATCATGTTTTATTTGCGAGACTTGTGCTTATTTTCATATTAGTGGATATGTATTATTATTGGTCTTTGACTATCCTACACTTATGCACTCCATCACTTATGCACTTAATTATTTATTTTTAGTATGCATATGGACATGTAAAATTTTATTAGGATTATGCTGAATCCAGTATCTCTCAATGCAATTTATCATAAAATGGTTTAAATAGGTATTCACTGTGCTTTATACTATCACATGTGTTTTATAGGTGTGCATAGCACCTAGGCTTTTTACAGATTCTCTTAAATATTCCGTGCTTATGGATCTTCCTCACACATCGAAATGTAAAAATTTCCTTGTAGAATTCATATTTGCCTTAGTGCAATATAGGTTACTATGGGATTATAGCGTGTCACGCCATAGGTCCAACTGGATTACCCCAATCTCAGGCCCGAGGCGTGACAACAACTTTACTAGACACCTAACTTTCATCAAAGTAAATCTCGTGATTTTTGTTTCTAAAGTATTTACATAGTCTAGGATTGTCTTTTGTTTCTGAACATGTCCTTGGTCATTTTTTCCTCTGGGCCTACTGCATGGCATTGGAACCAGCTTTATTTTGACTTTTAAAGGAGAACATGAGATAAGATTAGAGGGTAACTAAAACTTTTCCTCTTATTGCAACTCATTTGGTTCACATAAATATGGAGATGAAATGTTAACCGATACTGCTTTCCCCTTTTTGGAGAAAATGTTAAGAGAAATATGTTAAGCCAATAGTTCCTTTTTTTCATGTGTGTAAATGTTTCAATCATGTGAGTATGAATGAACCTATAAATAAACCTAATAGTTTCTCCATTGCATTATCATCCTTGGCCCTTGAGGGCCTCTTTTGGTGGATCCATGTAGAATTTCTCAAATCAATCATATTAGTTGAATTTCTTTTTAGTACAGAGGATTTTCTTATGTGGAATTACAACTCATATAGTGGGCCTTATGTCACCCATATTGTAGAATCTCACTGATTGCTTTTACTTTGCTCAACTAGATTCACTATCAGAGTTGAACATTTTTTAACTTCTAGTTAGGCCATATATTGGAAATGCAATGTTTCTCTAGTTTGGTTTTCTTGGGCGACCTATGGTAATGCCAGCCAAAGGAAGCATCTTTAGATTATCTATCATTGCATTTTTATTAGTAGCATTTATCATCATGAATATCAAATGTTATTCGATGAATATCCAATAATTATTCGATCTAGGTTGTGTTCCAATGTGAATTTCTCCTTTCTAAAGCCACTCTATAAATGCATACCCATCTAAACTCAAAAACCACTAACAAAACCACCTCCAACAGGAGCAAGTCACCCCTTTAACTGGGCACTTTTTAATCCCTAATTTCACATGTAAATCTGGTAGTGAGTACCACTCTAGCCTCTCGTGCATGTACCAAAACATATCAAGTGTAATATATGAGTAGGTTGTAGAAAAGAAAGGTGAGCCCTGTGGATCAATTCAAGTGACTACATAATACCAGCATCTTTAATGCATAAAAGATAATTCTTTTTCCTATGTAAGACAAAACTTTTAGCCACCAATCGAAATTGCAGAGCACTGGAGATTACGATTCCCTTGACCTACCATTTGGTGATACAAACCAATGAATAGAATCATACAGACTTTGCCATAAAAGGGAAAATATTTATGTACATATATTAATTTTAGAATAAGGGGCCAATAAATTTTTTTCTCCTTGATCATGTCCTCACTCAAACAAGATTTATACCAAAAAAGCTCTTAGACTCAATATGCAAACCAAAGTAGTGGGTGGTTGGTAAATCATTTATTTGTAGTGGCTGACCCAAGAGTTTTTGTTGGAGGGGCTTACAATAGTCACTTAAAAAGTCAATCTAATTTTTTTATTCTTTGTTAACATTAACTTTAGCAAAAGATGGACTATATCACATATAAAAAAACATCTAATTACATCAACTAACATATTTCATTTAAAGTCATATCTTAAGTCAAACAAAGTTTTTGCAATTGCTCTCGACGACTCTCCATGTTTTGAAACTGGTCCATGACTATTTCATCATCAATGCTATTAAATATTCCTTTTTTGATATATACAAGCAAATAATCATTCATCCACTCATCTTCCATTTGATTGCATAGCCCATTCCTCACAATTTTCATAGCAGAAAATGCCCTTTCAATAGAAGCAATAGCAATTGGTAGGGTCTGCCAATTTCAAAAGCAAATAAACCAAAGGACATACAATGTCCTTTTTTGTTGCAATCATCTTCTGAGTAAGGTTGCCCATTCTTTTGACTTCCGAGAACTTATTATCGGTGCATACATAAAAAATTTATCCAGTTGATTATCAAGTATCAACCAATTTGAATTTGAAAAATCATCTAGATAAAATTAAGAAAGGCGGATCAATTTTTCCTTGATGAAAGTAGAGAATGAATTACTTGGATCCAAGAATGCCATGCAAAGAAGCAACTCCGTATTCACCTCATTGAAGCGAGTGTTTAGCCCTTGAAGTTGCATGTCAATAGTAGTGTGGAATATGGAAATGATGAAGATTTGTCAATTCACCTTTGCGTCGTGATCTCTTTCTCTCAACAAACAAATAATCCATATTGAGAATATCAATTTCATGTTTATTGCAAAGTGAATGAACTGAGAGAGGAAAGAATCCCAACCATCATCTCTCATCATTTGCAGCATCTCCTTTGCGACTGTTACCAATTTCATCGCATTAGCAATATTTTGATCTTTTTGCTGTAATGCCTTTTATAATTCATTTGTAATCGCCAATACACCTTTCATCAAGTGCAATTTAAATACAAAATCACAAGATTTCAATTGAGGTAATAAGTTACCCGCAAGCCTCCTTTGTTCACTTATATTATCTTTTAAAATAATTTTAAGCACATCAACCACAGAGGAGAGGAGAACATGGGAATCAAGTTAGTCCATGAACCAAAATGCGAACCCCAACATGCATCTCTTGGTCATTTGAGGCTAGTCTCCTGATTCAAGACATGTCCATTTTCCAGTTTGCCAATATTGAGTGCATCAATGAATTTGGCAGCTTGTATATTTTGGAGCATGTCATGGCATTGGCAAGAGGATCCAACGGCATTCAACAGATTAGACACTGTTTTGAAGAATATGCAAATTTGTTCATGTCTCCTAGCAATAGCAACTAGTGTCAATTGAAGTTGATATATGAAGCAATGGATAGAGTATGCGCTGGGATTCTCATTTTGAATGAGTGTCCTGAGGCCATTAAGCTTACTCTATATATTACTAGCCCCATCATAACCTTGCCCTCGTAAGCTTATTGTGTTCAATCCATGCTTGGAAAATATTGCCTCAATAACCATTTTAAGTGATTGAGCAATAGTGTATGTGATATGTTTTATGGCTAAAAAATGCTCAATCACACATCCGCGCCTATCCACATAATGCAAAACAATGACCATTTGTTCTTTCATAGAAATATCACATGATTTATCAACCAAAAGTGCAATTCGTACATCTCCAAGCTGATGAATGATAGCCTGAGCAGTTTATGTGGCAACTGTATCCACAATGTCTTTTTGGATTTTAGGCGAGGTCAATTTTAAGTTTTAGGAGCATTTTCCAGTACAACTCCTTTAATGGTTTTATTATGATAAGTAAGTAATTTCAAACACTTAAGAAAATTACCCTTGTTATTTGAATCTTTAGATTCATCATGGCCACAAAAAAGCAACCCTTGGCGTAGAAAAAAGCAAATGGAACTAAGTGTTGCCTTCACGCTAATTCAATACTCTTTTCGAGTTTGATCCAATTGCTTCTCAATAGCCATCTCAATGTCTTTCTTCTAATTTAGTAAAATTTTACACTTCTCGTATGCTTGATTGTGAGCACTATTAGGGCTGTCTACATGATTTGTAGATCTATGATTTGTAGATTTTTCTTTTTTCTTCCAATTTTTGTATTTTCCTGTTATAAAATTATTGTTTTGCATTTCTCTCCAAAAAGGTAATAACATAGGCAAAATACAGCATCTTTTTCTATGCTATACTCCATCCAACTTCCATAATTTTTAAACCAAGAAGCATTGAACCTCCTCTTCTGTTGTCCAAACTGTGTATATGGGAATTTATGATCATGAGGTTGATAAGGGCCCTTTTGCAAATACATTCTTCTTATTTTATACCGGTCCATATGATGATAACTTAATATTAGACAATGTAACCCAGGGTTTGCAAGAAGATTTTCAAAGTTAACTACAATGCGACTTTTCTTTAATATCGACGATGCTTGATTATTTTCATCATTCCTTAGAGTTGGACGTGGTAGATCACCAACTAATTTTCGTTTGAAAACTTTTCTATATTTGGTCCAAATAAATGAAGAGCATAACCAATCAAGACCTTGGGTAAAGCAATATGCAAATAAGTTAATTATGTTCTATTTCTAAAGGATAAATTTTGTCAATTTCACCTAGTGGGCCCAAACAAACTAATTTATCTAACCTTTAAGAATTTCAATTCAATTGATTTTCAACCAAACCTAACTTTTTCATTGTTGTTTTAATCAAAGCTAACAAAGAAATTCACATATTTAATAAAGTAAACCAACTTAATATAGCAATTAGCACACACCTTCTTCCAAGCAATTAGCACACACCTTCTTCCAATCTAAACTAGATGGCATACAACTATAGAAATCTCAAAGGAATAAGATCATGCACTTCAGCTAGTTGAGAAATGAATGACTCTAAGATATTCTTGCCTATTGCCTATCCACCTAGAGAAGGTCAATGGCCCAACTTCGTACATCCTAAATAATCAAATAAATTCATTTCATGAAGATTTGGGATCAATATGATATAATTGAAGGAGTTTTGAATCAATGGTCACACAAATATGACATAATCTCACTTTAGAACCATGTTCTCACATATCATAAGCCAACTTATCTACTAAAAGTGTGATATCGTGAATCCTAATATTTCAAAAATACCAAGTCCATGAACAACAACAACATGTTTTTTAAATTGGGTCCTCTACTTTGAGTGGAGAAGGAACTCTTTCCTCAAATAGATAGAAATCCAAAACACTCTACAAAATAAGAAATTACTCACAAACTGCATCTCTGAGAATCAAAAGACCAAAAAGATTTTTAGATATTAGGCATATCATAAAGCATCTAAATAAAAGAAAATCAAAAGCCATTGTATACCTTTTGCATGGTCATTAGTCAATAACATATGATTACCATTCACAAAAGGAAAGCATAAAATGGAAAAGAAATTTTAAAAAAAAGACGATAAATCAAAAGTCTAGTTACCAATTACCATAACTTGAAATGTGTCAAACTGGATCATGAAAATCAATAACAAATGAAGATACCCACATGGTTTTGCTCCAAATATGAATAAACAATGAATGGAGTATGGAGATCAACGAAAACTACGATATTCTCATTTTTTTTTCCACCTTTCATTGGTTTCATGACCTAGTTTCCAATATTTCTATATTTAGGTGAGAGCTGTGTGAGAAAGCAAACAGAATATAGCATGTTGATGTAGGGTTTAAAAGGGAATGTGAATATCCCTAAACCAAAATCCCAAATAGATAGAAGAACAACCCATGGGATTTTTCTTTATTTGTATCACACACAATCATTAAAACAATTGCCCCTAAAACAATCCCATTGTTCCCATTTGAAATCTTAGTGAGAGATAAAAAAAAGATAGATTGAGGGGGAGATAGAGAAAAAGGAATAGAGAGAGACATGAGGCATGAGATGGCATTGCTACCTACTGGAGAAAAGGACACTGAGTTGCAGATGACGTTCCTAAGCTTCGATGACGATGCCGGTTGCTGACTTGTTGTTCTGTTGCCTTGAAAATTTTTTAGGGTGGGAGGGAGAGAGATACAGAAAAGAGATTTTTAAGGGAGGGAGGGAACGTTGAAAGAGTGATAGTAATGGGGGCTTGGGGTTTTATCTCAATGGGGTTGGCCCAAAAGGGCCTTAGGCCCATATAAGCTTTTTTCAGTTTGGGGTGTGGGTGTGGGTGGGGGTGGTTTACATAGGTCCGCCACTATTTATTCGTTACCCTTTCCTCCAATGACCATTATAGTTAAGTCCCTTACAAATTATGTGCTAGTGCATCATTCCTTGAAAATTAGTCACTAATCTCACAAGCAGCCATTGGCAACACAATAAAACTTATGGAGATTTTCAAATAAGGCCTTAAGTCTTGCCCAATCTTAAAAAAGGACAATTTTTAAAACTTTTCAAATTAGTCCCTAAGTTTTCCAAGAAGTTTTTAATTAAGGATATCTATCCATATAAAGCTATTTTTTTGCTACTTTTTTCCTCGATTTTTTTAAATACCCAGATTACCTTTTATTGAAATAAGTTCCCCCATTCAATTTTTCTATCTTCTCCTCATTTTCTTCTTCAGCATTCTCACAATGATTAAGGACAACTAGCATCCCCCTCCTAAGTGGTTACATGTAGTGGCTGTTGATACCATGTAATGACTATAAATGATTGGTGATTTTAAAATTTTAAGAAACTTGAAGGAAAAAGTCATTAGGAAGTACCTTTAAATGGACAAATGTCTTTAATTGAAAACTTCTTGAAAAACTTAGGGACAAATTGAAAGGATTTGAAAATTATAACCTTTTTTAAAATAAGTAAAAAACTTAAGGCCTTATTTGAAATTTTTACTAAAAGCTACTAAGCAAGCTCCCTCACTCATCCAAGGGCCCCCTTACCTCTTTGAGGTCTCCTTTTCTCACCTAAGGGCTGCTCCACTATTGTTTTAGGGATTTAAAAAAAAAAAACTGCTAAGTTGTGTCAAGGTCTTAAAGGTCCATATGCCAAATCCACGTGACCCACCTTGTACAATGTAGGTTTATTTGTTTTTCGTTTCTTTTTTTTTTTTTTTTTGGTGTGTGTTTGTGTTACCCCTAACTTAGGAAAGTTGGACCCCAACCCTCTAGTGAGGGAACCCTCAGGTAAAGAGAGTTAAACTCGGGTGCTCTAGGAAGTCCTTTGGTGAGGAAAGTAGACCTTAGGTGAGGTAGAACAGTGCTTGCGTGAGGTAAGGTGCCTACCCAAGTTTATAAGTCTTTGTAACATTCAATATAACACCATTTCAAAGATCTTGGTACATCCCCTCAAACCAACTACCCAAAAAGAACTCAAAATAACATTATGATTACTAAGGAAATGGTTCACCACATGGCCCAAGGGAGACAAAAGAGGAAGATGGGAATGGCTTAAATCCACAAAAAAAAAACTTTTTTTTTCTGATTGGTAACATCAAATTTCATTAATAACAAGAAGAAAGAACCCCAAACAACAATGAGTCAAAGAAGTACAAGAGTATTGTATCCCTAACAAAACTCAACCTACAAAATAACTCCCTCCAAAGGAGAATCCCTCCCAAAAAATAAGCTTACGATTAGGTGGCTTGGGATTTTCTAAGCAAATCTATCAATCAATGGGGTTGTAGTCAAGAAGTGATTAATCGAATAGGGTTAGCCTTCTCCAATACACAAATAACTTATCAGTGTTTTTCGAAACTAAAAGTCCAAATACTGCTAGTCTAAGCTCCTTGCTTGCCCAATTTGTAAAACAATCAGGCCTTTAGGGTAAAAAAGCCAATTCTAACCTTATGTTCACCTAGGCCCCCTCTGAAAGTGCAATAACTAGATCTCACCAAGTCTTAGAGGGGGGGTGAATAGGACTATTAAAAATTTCTTTTCAAGAATTGGGTTTATTAGTGTCCAATCTAAAAGATTACTTAAAATTGAGAGTCCCCAAGAAGATAAAGAAAGATATTCTGAGTTGTGAGTGTTTACAGTGTGTAGAATGCAATTTGATTAACAGAGATGTAGCTTAGAAATGATGATCAACTCAAGTATCAAAAATGCAAGGCAACATCCACACATAACAACAAGCAATAAACACAGTGATTTATAGTGGTTCGGTCCTAGACCTACATCCACTCTCAAGAGCAATTTCTCTTGGTTCCACTAAATAAGAGGTACTTACATAACATACACCTCTTGCAACAGTTTTTGATTCGGTGGTTTGTCTTCCACTAACTAGGGTTTTTGATCAGGTGGTTGATCCTTGATCTAGTCCACCAACTACAACAATTTTTGATGCGGTGGTTTGTCTTCCACCAAATACAGCAATGAGAATTGAAATATTAAAGAACACCTAAACAAGGAATTGTATACCTTGGTTTTGAGTGGTGCTCTTGATGCTTGAAAGACTACCTCCAAGCTTTGGCCTCTTGTTCTTGCTCCTTGGTGATGAAGATCTTCAGTTGAGTGCTCAGCCAAGGGAAGAGGTTTTAAGAGGGTTTGGCAGGCTAAGGTATTCTCTCAGATTTAATGGAGCCTTTCCTAACTCACCAACTACTCTACTTGTAACAATAATGGCACTCTTTGGTGTTGGAGAGTAGGTGGTTGAGGGAGCTTTGAAGATGATTTTAATGGAGGTACAAAGGCTCAGCTATACTAGTGATTTTCTCAGTAATAAATTTAGTAGTTGGAGCAAGGGAGAGGTCCTCTTTAAATACAGATAAGCTCCAACGGACAGATCTACGGCTAAGAACAGAATGGTCTACGGCTTAGCCGTAAGCTCTGACAACATCCAACGGCTAGTTTGACCAGATTCAACAAAAATTCCTTCTTACGGTTAGGCTTACGGCTTAGCCATAAATCCTTATACGGCTTAACCGTGAGCACCTTTCGACCTAGCCGTGGGTCAGCCGTAAGCTGAAATTTCCCAGAAACTGCTCTCTGGAGAGTGGCCCGTAATCTTTACGGCTTAGCCGTGAATCACCTTACGGCTTAGCCGTGAAGGCCTTTCGGCTTGGCCGCAAGTTCAACCGTAGGCATTTTATGGCAAAATGCACTCTCTGGATTGTGGCCCGTAGATTTTATGGCTTAGCCATGAAACATACTACGGCTTAGCCGTAACATTTTTCGGTGCAGCCGTAGGGTCAGCCGTAGAACAAAAAGCTTCAAAAAATACTCTCTGGAGAGTGAGCCGTAGGATCTACGGCTTAGCCGTGGTCCAATCCGTAGAACAAAACAGGGTGTTTGAAAAACCTAATTTCCTATTTTATTTCTATGGACACTTAGGGATCACAGTTACCTTATCCCTTGGCACTCACAGATGATCTTCTTTGAATGATCTTGAACTTCTTTGCTTAGTCTTCATTGATAGGCCTTTCTTGAATGGTCTTGAACTTGCTTGAACTTCTTTGAACTTGGCTTGATCTTCAATGAACTTCCGAGGTGAACTAGGTCATTCTAGAACCGAACTACACTTTGGTCACGTAATTGACAACACACTCTTACAATGACACTAACAATCTCCCCCTTTGTCAATTTCGTGACAAAATTACATAATGTGAAGAAGATACAACATTTAAGCTTAGCAATTGAGATACACCAAGTGTTACATTAGTGAATACTCCTTAAGCACCCACATCTACATACACAACACTTTGAAGCTCCCCCTTTGAAGATGCTTAACCTACAAAAGGTTGCAAACACAATCTACTAGAAAGGTGGGAGGTTAGAAAGCTCCCCCTAAAAGCATGCATACAATTCTCCCCCTTTTTGGCACAATATTGACAAAGAGATATAGCATAAATAAGAACAGAAGTGCACACAAAGATACGCAGGTGCAAAGTAATGGCTATATTAGATTAGAAAGTAGGAGCAGTACAACCAGATCAAAACAATACATCACCCATAAGAATAAAAGAGATAACAAACAAGACTAACAGGTGAAGTACAGCCACTGCCCAAAATACAAAAAGAAGACAATAACAGACATCAATCCGAAGGAAGAGAGGGGGAAGGAATCGCCACATCGTCCCGCCGGCAGCTCTTGGAGATCTTTGATAAGTATTGAAAGGATTTCTTCAAGAGCTTCTCCATCTTAGTTTGTCATTGTTCGAAGGCGGCCAACCGAGCTTCAAACGAGGAAGAGGAAGAAGCCGGGGGAGGAACCGGAGCCGGGGAAGTGGTAGAGGGTGCTGCAGGAGGAGGCGCAACCGGGGAATCATCTTCGTCTCCGGAGTCATGAAGCCGGGGACCAGCTGCCTGTTGTTTGGAGAAGCGCATGTTCTGAATATTAACGATGCCAAATGTGGGATGAGACTCAGGAGCTTCATCGGAAGGTAAAGCGACCCCACACTGAGAGGCGAGGCGAGTCATGAGATAGCCAAAGATACATGCATTGGTGCCTCTGCCCGGGCACTGCCAAAACCGGATAATGGTAGCACAAATGAGAGATGGAAGACACACTCTGACCCCCATGTGGACTGAGTAGAGGACATTCACCATGAACGGGGTGAGGTCAGAGAAATTCCCCCTCCGAGGATAGATGTTACAGGTGAAGATAGCATGGAGGATCCGGTAATGAGGAAGCAAGGAGGCTGCAGGAAGGAACCCCTTGTCCTTCCATGGGATGGAGGCTCCACAGAGGGCGAAAGTGGCAGTGTGTTTGTCCTCTTCGGATAGAGAATCCGAGATGACTGAAGTGGAATCGGAGAGAGGCACACACAACAGGGCTGAGATGATGGCAGGGGTGATGGTATTGGTGCCATCAGTGAACCCAAGGTCAAAGGACATGGTTTCTAACGAGGCGTGTGAGATAGATGCATACATGGTACGCACAATCGAGGGGAAGCCAGGACCACCCCATTTCAGAATATTTTCCCACCCAATGTGGGTGAGAAGTGTATGGACTCCATATGCCTCAACAGCGAGAATATTGACATCGCGTTCGACAGTAATGGGTCTGGAAAAGAAGGACCGATCACGAGTGGGTTCCCGTGGAACCAAAACTCGGGGAGAGGGTGGAGAGGGCTGACGAGGCCGGGAAGAGCTGCTGGAGGCACGAGGCCTCTTACCAGGAGGGTAAGCATTCTTGGTTCGTGGAGGCATAGTGAGACACAGAGGGAAAGCCACACACCGAAACCCAGGAGGAAAAAGCACACAGAGGAACGAGCGCAGGAAATCAAACGAAATAGTGATGAAAAGAAGAGAAAGAGAGAAGACACCGGAGGAGGAAGGCCAGAGGAGGAGGACGCCGGAGGAGGAGGGCCGGAGGAGGAGGAGGAGGGCCGGAGGAGGACCCCGAGAAAAGAAGAAAGAGCAGAGACGGAGAGCGTTCGTGCAGGGGGAAAAAAAGCGAAGAGTCGGGTTTAAGAAGACCTTGGCGCGCAGAACGAGGACAAAAAAGCACTTACGGCTTAGCCGTAGAGTGTTTTACGGCTGAGCCGTAAAACCGTACGGTTGAGCCGTAAAGTGAGGTACGGCTTAGCCGTAGACCCTGGGCAAAACACAAGTTAATCCAAACAACAAACACCAATTGATTTCCTCAAAATTTCAAATTTTAACACATCAAGAGGTTTAGTCAAGATGTCTGCAAGTTGTTTTTCAGTTTGAATATATTCGAGCTCAATGATTCCTTCTTCAACCAATTCTCTAATGAAATGATGTCGAATATCAATGTGTTTGGTGCGAGAGTGCTGGACCAGATTTTTTGAAATGTGTATGGCACTCGTGTTATCACAATACAAGCTCATTATTCCTTGTGTAATGCCATAGTCCATAAGCATCTGCTTCATCCACAAGAGTTGAGAACAGCAGCTTCCGGCAGCTATGTATTCAGCTTCGGCAGTGGAGAGAGATATCGAATTTTACTTTTTACTATGCCAAGCTACTAGACAATCTCCAACATAAAAACAGCCGCCACTTGTGGATTTTCTATCATCTAAGTTTCCTGCCCAATCAGCATCTGAGTATCCAGCAATGGAGGATGAGGAGTCATGAGGATACCACAGACCATATTCAGTTGTATCTGCAAGGTACTTAATGATTCTTTTTACAGCAGTTAGATGGGATTCTTTTGGATCCGCTTGATATCGAGCACATGCTCCCACGCTAAATGCTATGTCTGGCCTACTTGCAGTAAGGTATAACAGGCTACCGATCATACTTCTATATAGGCTAGAGTCAACCCCTTTACCGTTTGCATCTTTAGTAAGTTTGATGGTTGTACTCATGGGAGTTTTGACATGTTTCCCAGTTATTAGACCAAACCGTTTTACCAGTTCTTTAGCATACTTGGACTGGGAAATGAAGATACCATCACGTAATTGTTTGACTTGTAAACCTAAGAAGAAATTCAATTCGCCAACCATACTCATTTCGAATTCAGATTGCATTAGATTAGCGAACTGAGTAGTCAATTCATTAGATGTGGAGCCAAAGATGATATCATCTACATATATTTGCACTATTAAAACTGACTTTCTTGTCTTTTGGATAAAAAGAGTTTTATCAACACTACCTCTTTGAAAATTATTGTCTAACAAGAATTTTGTCAACCTTTCATACCAAGCACGTGGTGCTTGCTTAAGACCATACAGAGCTTTCTTCAGTCTAAACACATGGTCAGGGAATTTTGAGTTTATAAAACCTTTAGGTTGTTCAACATACACTTCCTCATTCAAAATTCCATTTAGAAAGGCACTCTTAACATCCATTTGAAACAATTTGAACTTTAAAAAACAAGCTATAGATAGTAAAATTCTTATTGATTCTAAACGAGCAACTAGAGCAAAGGTCTCATCGAAGTCAATACCTTCAATTTGAGAATATCCCTGCGCTACCAACCTAGCTTTGTTCCTAACAATAACTCCATTTTCATCAAGTTTATTTTTGAAGATCCATTTAGTGCCTATCACATTTTTATCCTTTGGTCTTGGAACTAGATACCAAACATCACTTCTAGTAAACTGATTCAATTCTTCTTGCATAGCTTTTATCCAATCATTGTCAGAAAAGGCTTCATTAACGCAGGTAGGTTCTAAAACGGAAGTAAAGCACAAGTGACTCATAATGTTCTCCAATTGTTTCCTAGTTTTTACACCTGTTAGGGGGTCACCAATAATCTGATCTATAGGATGATCTTTTACATTCACCAAATTTTCAGTAGAAATAGGTACATCAGTTTTTATTGTGGATCGTGTGGGTTCAATCATTGAGGGCACTTCCACCTCATCAACATTATCAAACATTGTGGATACATCATCTATAATGACATTTATTGATTCTTGAATGACTCCGGTTCTCATATTTAGAACACGATAGGCTCGACTCCGTGTTGAATAGCCTAGGAATATACCTTCATCACTTTTTGAATCAAATTTACTCAGTTGTTCTCTATCCTTCAAGATGTAGCATTTACTTCCAAAGACCTTAAAATATTTCACATTTGGTTTCTTCCCATGCCACAATTCATAAGCTGTCTGATTTGTACCAGTCCTAAGATAAACTCGGTTGATGATGTAGCAGCTGGTATTAACAACTTCGGCCCACAAGTCTCTAGGAAGATTCTTACTATGAAGCATGACTGTGGCCCTGTCTTGGAGAACTCTATTTTTCCTTTCAGCTACCCCATTTTGCTGTGGAGTTTTGGGTGCAGAGTATTTATGATGAATCCCATATTTCTCACAAAATTTATCAAAATGATCATTTTCAAATTCTCCACCATGATCACTTCTGATTCGGGTTACTGAAATACCTTTTTCAGTCTGAATTTGTTTTACAATCCTTTTGAATTCTCCAAAGGCTTCAGATTTTTCTCTCAAGAATGCAACCCAAGTGAATCTAGAGAAATCATCTACCATAACAAGAAAGTACCTTTTCTTACCTCGACTCTCTCTTTTAGTTGGTCCAACCAAGTCCATATGAATAAGTTCTAGAGGTCGAGTACTGTTCATAACATTCACCATTTTATGGGCACTTCTAATTTGTTTTCCTTGAAGGCACTCTCCACAAATCATCTTTTCTTGACTACTGATCTTGGGCAGTCCTTCAACATATTTGTTTAGATGGGATAAGTCCCTGTAGTTTACATGCCCAAGTCTTTGATGCCACAACTTAGCTTCATCAATACTAGTTAGTAGGCAAGAAGCTGTCACAACCCGAGCCCAGGGACCGGGGGTCAGAGAAAGTCTGGCCAATGACACACGTACTCCCGTGCACGTACACTTAGACCTCGTCCAAGCATACACACAAGGGATCATTCACACGTGCAAATAACTGTACGCGGAAGCTGTACGGGAGAGGGATCTGAGCCTGCAACACACAAGACAACTCATAAGTACAACGACTTAGCAAAATATAAGCCACAAGAAGATAACACAAACTGTGTCTAATAATGAGCAATAGTCACAATGCAAGATCCATAGAAATCATGTTCGTATACTAAGCAATTGTGCAATTGAATAAGCATGCTATCAGAATCATAAACAGATAACAGTCAAAGTGGCTACTACATTGGCCATTTTCTCCCATTTCGAGAGCAGTCGGAATGAGAATACCAGCGATCGGGCCAGGGTACGCATGGGTCTCTAGTTCCCGGGGTCCGGAGTCCCAGGACAGAACACTCTGCAGAAGCAAACACATAACTAAACCAAAGTCAACCCCGTCGGGCATCCTAAGGCTGAGGCTCAGTAGTGCCATATACCAATCACAATCAAATCGGACGATGCACCTCAATCAATCAATCATATCACATGCCACATACAGATCTCTCACATAGCACATTAAACGAACAATAAGAAGTGCATCACATGTACTGATACTGATACTGAATGCAAATAAGCAATACTGAATGCGGATAAGCAGTAAGAGAAGCACTGATAATAAGTACTGACTTATTACTCCAGTGGAGCAACGGTAACAACACAATAAGAGAATGGTCCCGCCCGAGCTTCGCTCTGGGGTTGCTGCATTTCCCACAGAATCGAGAGGTCCAGCGCAGAACACATAAGAGGGCATAACCGAAGTCAATATGCTGTATAAATCAGAAGACTTTTACGAATCAAGGTCAATTACAAGCCAATCTTAACCTAATTATCCAGTGTTTCTAACCGTGCATGTTGATGTAGTTTTAAGTTGTCCGATGCACCATTGTCTAGTGTTGCAGTGTCTGAAATGTGCACCGAAGTCCCTTAAACCAACACCCATGGGGAGGTGCTAAACAACTGGATAATGGGCATGAATGATTCACAGCCCTCGAGATCATTCATGTCATTCAAACATTCCATTGGGCATGTTCAGGTTAGCTACATTCTAACATAAAAGTCATATACGGTCTCAGGCATCTCACGGTGTAGCCGTAGGTGACCTGATGACTTAGCCGAGGCATCTTACGGCTTAGCCGTAATATGCACTGCGGCTGAGCCGAGGTTCCCCAAAATGTTCATCCGGATTTACGGCTTAACCGTATTTTACTCTACGGCGCAGCCATATCCTGGTCCACGGCTTAGCCGTAAGACAATATACGGCTTAGATCAGGCTGGGCCGTAGAAGAGTAGCATTTTGCCAACTCTCAGTTATTTTCAGATGTCAGTCTGTACTGTTCTACGGTTAGGGTTACGGCTGGGTCTCGGCTTAGCCGTAAGCCATTTCACGGCTTAGCCGTAGCACATTTCACAGGTTAGCCGTGAGTGCATGGAGTCATGTTTCCTGCAACAGTTACAGTCATACAGAAAGCGAACAAATCGACTGAAAAACAGAAAAATAACAGTGAAACAGACTCAATGGGGCTGTCTAACACTGATGCATACAATAAAGAGTAGAAACACAACCAATCAAAGCAATACCAATCGGTGTTCATACTACTTGTGCTTATACTTGCCTCACAGACGAGAATCACGCACACACGGTCGTTGCTTGGCTCAGTCCGCTGGAAAACACACATAACTTGGCTCCTCTCTCCCTCACGTGCAACAAACAGGAAGGAAAAGGAGTGAGAGAGAAGAGCTGAACAAGAGAGAGACGACTGAGGGAGACAGAGAACGATCGAGAGAGAAAGAAAGAGTAGGTAGGATATTTATAAGTTAAAATGAGTCCAAATTACAAATAAGTCCAAACAGCTTACACAATTGTCAGTTTGAGTCAACTGACGGTCCAACGAGAGCAAACGAAATCATTCGGATCTAAGACAGTTACGAAGATTGACAAGCTCAACGAAATACACACGATGACGTCAGAATGACGCAAAACTGACAAAGTCAATCAAAAGCCAAAATTACGAAAAAGAGCTCAAACTACCTAAACCAAGTCAACTCAACCCAAACGATCTCTCCAAGACTCAGACCAAAGAAAAGCAAAAATCAAAACACACTTAGCGATAAAATCGTACGCAATTACCCACTAATCCGGATCAACTCGGGTCAGAGTGTTACATCCTCCCCCACTTAGACATCATTCCGTCCTCGGAATGAACGCGTACCTGAGCGAAGAGGTAAGGATACTGACATGCCATCTGATCTTCTAATTCCCACGTGGCTTCATCAGGTCCATGATGTTCCCAGAGTACCTTGACCCATCGAATAGTCCTCGTACGCAAGAGTTGTTCTCTGGTCCCAACAATATGGAGCGGACGCTCAACGTATGACGCATTTGGTTGCATCTGAATATCATCGTAGCGAATCACGTGTGTCGGGTCTCGAACATACTTGCGAAGCATTGACACATGAAAGACGTCATGTACTCCAGAAAACTCCACAAAAAGAATCAATCTGTACGCCAAATCGCCAATCCGGCTCTTAATCTCAAATGGACCCACAAATCTTGGCGCTAACTTGCCTTTTTGACCGAACCGTATCGTACCTTTCATCAGTGAGACCTTCAAGAATACCCAATCACCAACCTGAAAGGCTAATGTTCTTCTTCGTGTATCTGCATAGCTCTTCTGTCTTGATCGGGCAATCTTCAAATTATTAATGACCTTCTGAACTTTCTCTGTAGTCTCAGCAATGATCGTCGGTCCGTGGAAACTCCTTGTTCCAACTTCTTCCCAGCAAACAAGGCTTCTACATTTCCGTCCATACAATGCTTCATATGGTGCCATACCAATACTCTCGTGGAAGCTATTATTAT
Source organism: Sextonia rubra (assembly GCA_037013555.1). NCBI lineage: Eukaryota > Viridiplantae > Streptophyta > Magnoliopsida > Laurales > Lauraceae > Sextonia > Sextonia rubra. Next base: position 20,546,017 of record JASUAD010000011.1, read on the forward strand.
ACGCAAACTCGCACAACGAGAGATGCAGATCCCATTCTTTCTCAAAATTCAGTACACTGGCCCGTAACATGTCTTCGAGCGTCTGAATAGTTTGTTCCGACTGTCCATCAGTCTGCGGGTGATACGCTGTACTGAAGTTCAACTTCGTTCCCATGGCTTCCTGAAATGCTCTCCAAAACGAAGAAACAAAGCGGCTATCTCGATCAGACACAATCGATACAGGCGTACCATGTAATCTAACGATCTCATCAACGAATTTCTTCGCCATCTCGGAAAATGTCATACCTTTCTTGAATGGAAGAAAATGGGCTGTCTTCGTCAATCTGTCCACGATCACCCAAATGGCACTATTCTTCTTGCTCGTCAGGGGTAGACCTGAAACAAAGTCCATCGTAATGTGCTCCCATTTCCACTGGGGAATATGCAATGGATGTAAGGAACCTGGAGGTCTCTGATGGTCAGCTTTCACCTTTTGGCAAGTCAAACACCTGGCAACAAACCCAGCAATTTCTCTTTTCATGTTATTCCACCAGAATCTGTCCTTGAGAGCTCGGTACATCTTCGTACTTCCAGGGTGCATAGAATAACGAGCATGGTGTGCTTCGGTCATCAAGCTCTCCTTCAAAGTGTCTATTGCTGGCACACATAACCTGCTCCTGAAATACAAGACATCACCCTCCAAGCGAAAGTCTGGTCGATCCGCAATGTTATCCCGAATTTGCTTCAACATCGCATCCTCAAACTGTTGGTCTTTAATGTGTTGAATGATGTCAGGCTGAAAACTCATTGTGCTGGCAAGTGTCAAACCATTCTCCACCCATCGCACTTCCACTGGCTGAGCATGCCTCACGAAATAAAGGCTATCCAAGGCCTGGAGAATCTCTGATTTCCTACTCAAGGCATCTGCAACAACGTTGCCTTTCCCTGGATGGTATTTGATGGGGAAGTCAAAATCCTTGATCAACTCAAGCCACCTTCGTTGCCTCATATTCAATTCAGACTGCGTGAAGAGATACTGTAGACTGTGATGATCTGAATGCACTTCAAATGTCACGCCGTACAAATAATGTCTCCACATCTTCAACGCAAAAACGATGGCTGCCAACTCTAAATCATGCGTGGCATAGTTCTTCTCATGCTCCCGGACTTGCCTCGAGCCATAGGCAATCACTTTGCCATGTTGCATCAAAACACATCCCAAACCGACTCGAGAAGCATCAGAGTAGATCATAAATCCTTCATACCCATCCGGTAACGTCAAGACTGGAGCCGAAGTAAGCTTCTCCTTCAACATACGGAAATGGTGCTCACATTCGTCCGTCCAAAGAAAAGGAACATTCTTCCTGGTCAATCGGGTCAACGGGGCAGAAATCTTGGCAAAATCTTGAATAAATCGACGATAATAGCCAGCCAATCCAAGAAAACTCCGTATCTCCGTCACAGTCTTCGGGCTGGGCCAATTCATCACTGCCTCAACTTTCATCTGGTCCACTGCCAACCCATCTCGTGAAATGGTATGACCAAGAAAAGCTACCTGCTCGAGCCAAAAATCACACTTCGACAATTTGGCATATAAGCGATGCTCTTTCAATAACTGCAAGGCTCGACGTAGATGTTCCTCATGCTCCTCTGGGGTCTTCGAATACACCAGAATGTCATCAATAAAAACCACCACGAATCGATCCAGGAAAGGAGCAAAGATCCTGTTCATCAAGGCCATAAAGGCAGCAGTTGCATTGGTTAATCCGAATGGCATCACGAGGAACTCAAAATGTCCATACCGTGTCCTGAAAGCAGTCTTCGCGATATCTTCTTCCTTCACCCGGAGTTGATGATACCCCGATCTTAGATCAATCTTGGAAAAGTAAGCGGCACCTTGAAGTTGGTCAAACAACTCGTCAATACGCGGCAATGGGTATTTATTCTTAATAGTGACTTTATTCAATCGCCGGTAATCTATGCACATCTGTAAGGTACCGTCCTTCTTCTTCACAAACAGCACTGAGGCTCCCCACGGTGACACACTCGGCCGTATGAAACCTTCTCCAAAAGATCTTGCAATTGCGTCTTCAATTCGAGTAGCTCAGCAAGGGCCATACGATAAGGAGCTAAACTAATGGGTGCTGTACCGGGCACTAGATCAATTGCGAATTCTACATCTCTGACAGGGGGTAACTCGGGTACTTCCTCCGGAAACACATTCGGGAACTCACGTACCACCGGAATCTCACCCAACTGCTTCACCTCCTTCTTCTCCAAGACGAAAGCAAGAAAACCTGCACAACCTCTGCGTATCAAACGATCCGCCTTGCATGCGGAGATGACACGCCTCGGGCATCTCTCCCGATTGCCCTCGAAACGAAACCCCTTCTCAAAATCGAAGTAAATCATCCTGTTGTAACAGTTAACACAGGCACGATACCGCGCTAGCCAGTCCATTCCAAGGATCACATCGAAATCCAACATGGACAACAACATCAAATCAACTGGCAGCTGGCGACCTTCAATCACCACGTCGCACTGAGGGTAGTATACACTACACTCTACTCTCTTGTCCACAGGAGTGGACACCACCAACAAATAGGGTAGCGGCTGAGGGGGTTGCGGTAACTGTTCCGCAAAACGAGGTGCAACATACGAACGCGTAGACCCCGAATCAAATAGTGCATGTGCTTTAGCTTGGGCAATGAGAACTTTACCTTCCACCACGTTCGCATCTTCTGCATGATCATGGGAGGCTGCATACATGCGAGTAGTCTGACGCTGCGGCTTCTGGTTCTGGCGAGACGGCTGGGGGTTATTCGAAGCTGTAGAACTCAGAGACTTGGATGACCCCATAGACCTAGAGGACTGGAAGGTCCTGGCTTTCGGGCACTGAGCTATCTTATGCTCCATGGATCCACAACTCAAACAAGCTCCGGACTTCTTCCAACACTTCTCCGTCGGATGTCCCAGTCCACAAAACTCGCATCTGCTCCCAGAGAAACTCGAAGTTCCTTGCTTCCCTTTCCATTTCTTCTGAATCTGTCCCCTGGACCCCACTGGTGCACTCCTCTTGAAGTCCATAGCTCTCTCTGCTAGGTGGTTGGCTTCCGCAGCATGTGCTCTGTCGACCGCATCATCAAAAGTAGCTGGTCTCTGGAAGGCAGTCACAAAATTCGCGTATCTAGGGTGCAGACCAGAAATGAAACGATTCACCTTTTTCTCCTCAGTATTGATCATGTCCTCAGCAAAATGGGACAACTGGATAAAGCGGTGAATATACTCTGAAACGGTCAGCTGCTGCTGCTGTAAAACCAGAAACTCAACCTCCTTCACACGCCGGACATGAGCAGGGATGAACTTCCTCCTGAACTGTTTCTGGAACGTCTCCCACACCGTTTCACTGGGCATGGTCAGATAGGCTGCACTGACACTCTTCCACCAAGTCTTCGCCACCTCTCGAAACATCGATGCCGTAAGCATAACCTTCTGCCGGTCATCACAGACAATGGTAGAAAAGAGATCCCCGGTATGCTCTAGCCACTGATCAGCCTTCAACGTATCTTCGTTGCCGTAGAATTCTGTGGCTCCACGTTTCCTGAATTTATCGTACAACGCATTTGGATCACTCTCCTTAGGCTGGAAAACCACTTGCTGCTGTACAGGCCGCTGAACTGGCGCTTGACTCTGTCGATCTACCAGAGAAATGACCTGTGCTTGCAAGGAATGGATCGCCTGCAGCATGGTCAAGAAACGCTCGTCAAAATTCACAAGTTGCTGTGGAGCGGCTGATCCACTCTCATTATCTCCCTGATTGTTGTTGTCGTGTGTTCCAGATCCCGATGCCATAGCCTGCAAAACACAAAAGTCAATCTGCTATCACACGAGACAGAGGCGCACAAGAAAGAGGACTAGACACAACAGTCCAAGACTGGACTACGGAATCTCACCACATCCTATATGCCTACATGCTTACAAACTAAGATAGAGACAATGCTCTGATACCATACAATACGTATGTCACAACCCGAGCCTAGGGACCGGGGGTCAAAGAAAGTCTGGCCAATGACACAAGTACTCCCGTGCACGTACACTTAGACCCCGTCCAAGCATACACACACAAGGGATCATTCACACGTGCAAATAACTGTACGCGGAAGCTGTACGTATCAAGGCATACCACAACATACCAAAATGACATAGGAGATTACAAAAACATTAACTGATGTCAAGAACAATTATAAGAACGTATGACTATAGAGCGGGCTTACAACCAATCAAAAATCAAAATACAGATATCACTCAAAGCCCACGGTACAATTACAGAAAAATCCCCTCAATAAACTCAAACTCCAATGAATGGGGAAGAACAAAATGATTCAAACCGTACTCTGGAGGATGGATCAAGTCCACTCCTCTAGGCCGGAGGGGGCCTCACAAGCCTCTCCCAGAGTCGGGTCGACCGACGCAGGATCGGGAGAGGGATCTGAGCCTGCAACACACAAGACAACTCATAAGTACAACGACTTAGCAAAATATAAGCCACAAGAAGATAACACAAACTGTGTCTAATAATGAGCAATAGTCACAATGCAAGATCCATAGAAATCATATTCGTATACTAAGCAATTGTGCAATTGAATAAGCATGCTATCAGAATCATAAACAGATAACAGTTAAAGTGGCTACTACATTGGCCATTTTCTCCCATTTCGAGAGCAGTCAGAATGAGAACACCAGCGACCGGGCCAGGGCACGCATGGGTCTCTAGTTCCCGGGGTCCAGAGTCCCAGGACAGAACACTCTGCAGAGGCAAATACATAACTAAACCAAAGTCAACCCCGTCGGGCATCCTAAGGCTGAGGCTCAGTAGTGCCATATACCAATCACAATCAAATCGGACGATGCACCTCAATCAATCAATCATATCACATACCACATATAGATCTCTCACATAGCACATTAAACGAACAATAAGAAGTGCATCACATGTACTGATACTGATACTGAATGCAAATAAGCAATACTGAATGCGGATAAGCAGTAAGAGAAGCAATGATAATAAGTACTGACTTATTACTCCAGTGGAGCAACGGTAACAACACAATAAGAGAATGGTCCCGCCCGGGCTTCGCTCTGGGGTTGCTGCATTTCCCACAGAATCGAGAGGTCCAGCGCAGAACACATAAGAGGGCATAACCGAAGTCAATATGCTGTATAAATCAGAAGACTTTTACGAATCAAGGTCAATTACAAGCCAATCTTAACCTAATTATCCAGTGTTTCTAACCGTGCATGTTGATGTAGTTTTAAGTTGTCCGATGCACCATTGTCTAGTGTTGCAGTGTCTGAAATGTGCACCGAAGTCCCTTAAACCAACACCCATGGGGAGGTGCTAAACAACTGGATAATGGGCATGAATGATTCACAGCCCTCGAGATCATTCATGTCATTCAAACATTCCATTGGGCATGTTCAGGTTAGCTACATTCTAACATGAAAGTCATATACGGTCTCAGGCATCTCACGGTGTAGCCGTAGGTGACCTGATGGCTTAGCCGAGGCATCTTACGGCTTAGCCGTAATATGCACTGCGGCTGAGCCGAGGTTCCCCAAAATGTTCATCCGGATTTACGGCTTAACCGTATTTTACTCTACGGCGCAGCCGTATCCTGGTCCACGGCTTAGCCGTAAGACAATATACGGCTTAGATCAGGCTGGGACGTAGAAGAGTAGCATTTTGCCAACTCTCAGTTATTTTCAGATGTCAGTCTGTATTGTTCTACGGTTAGGGTTACGGCTGGGTCTCGGCTTAGCCGTAAGCCATTTCACGGCTTAGCCGTAGCACATTTCACGGGTTAGTCGTGAGTGCATGGAGTCATGTTTCCTGCAACAGTTACAGTCATACAGAAAGCGAACAAATCGACTGAAAAACAGAAAAATAACAGTGAAACAGACTCAATGGGGCTGTCTAACACTGATGCATACAATAAAGAGTAGAAACACAACCAATCAAAGCAATACCAATCGGTGTTCATACTACTTGTGCTTATACTTGCCTCACAGACGAGAATCAAGCACACACGGTCGTTGCTTGGCTCAGTTCGCTGGAAAACACACACAACTTGGCTCCTCTCTCCCTCACGTGCAACAAACAGGAAGGAAAAGGAGTGAGAGAAAAGAGCTGAACGAGAGAGAGACGACTGAGGGAGACAGAGAACGATCGAGAGAGAAAGAGAGAGTAGGTAGGATATTTATAAGTTAAAATGAGTCCAAATTACAAATAAGTCCAAACAGCTTACACAATTGTCAGTTTGAGTCAACTGACGGTCCAACGAGAGCAAACGAAATCATTCGGATCCAAGACAGTTACGAAGATTGACAAGCTCAACGAAATACACACGATAACGTCAGAATGACGCAAAACTGACAAAGTCAATCAAAAGCCAAAATTACGAAAAAGGGCTCAAACTACCTAAACCAAGTCAACTCAACCCAAACGATCTCTCCAAGACTCAGACCAAAGAAAAGCAAAAATCAAAACACACTTAGCGATAAAATCGTATGCAATTACCCACTAATCCGGATCAACTCAGGTCGGAGTGTTACAGAAGCAGAGGATGAAGTATTTGTCTTTCCCACCACATAACAGTTATCGGTAGTTCTAAGACCTCTCAATATTATCTTTCCATTCCTTGAGATCTCACAACTATGACTACTAAAGTTTACGGCATAATCTTTATCACAAATTTGAGATATGCTAAGTAAATTATGTTTCAACCCATCAACGCACAAAACATTCTCAAAAGGTGGTAAGTTTGGAACATTTAAAGTTCCTTTCCCAATAATTTTCGCAGTACTGCCATCACCAAAAGTAACTGTGCCTCCATCGAATTCAATCATTTTAGATAAACAAGATTTATCACCAGTCATATGTTTTGAGCATCCACTATCCAGATACCATCTTGATTGTTCTGCAGCTTTAAAAGCTGTGTGGACTACTAGATTCTTGTTTTTAGTATCCATTTAAGTGTACTAGTAATGGGGATCACAGTTGATTTTTGGTGTTTCACTTGAAAGGATTTATGTTGGGGAATAGGAATGTTTGCTCAATTCTTTTTGTATATTTCAAATTGTTTTCTTAACTTTTGGACTTCTTTTAACAAATTATTCATCTTTTGGTTTAAGGGGAATGTGTTTATTTGAGACTTCTGTTTTTTGTTTTCAGGCTCCACTTTCTTATTGGTGTTTTTCTCAATTTTCTGACTGATGTTACAATGAATTTTTCTTAACTTGCACTTCATTTTGAAATGACCTCTTTTTCCACAATAATGACAGAAGACATTTGATGTAACAGTATGAGTACTAGTAGATGCCTTATCCACAGTGTTTTGAACACTAGTATCTTCGTTCTTTAAAGCACTTTTGACAAAAACAGTTCCGGAACTTGGAGGCTGATTAGCATTTTTGTCATATCCAAGACCGGTCATGTCTTTATAAGCTTTCCCAATTTTGAATAATCTAATGTATTTCTCATCATTTTGAGTAAATCTGTACTCATACTTTTCTTTATAACGTTTCAGAATAGTCACTTCATTGTGGAGAGCATTATTTTCATCTTTTATTTTTAAAAGGGATTTTTCATTTTCTCTTAATTTGAGTACATTTTCTCTTTCTGTTGATAATTGGATTTTTACACTTTCGAGTTCTTTGATCAATTCTTTCTTTTCAGCATTAATACTATCAACCTTTTCCTTTAAATTCTTAATTTTCTTTTGTTGATTGCTTACAGTTTCAACGAGCCTACAGGTTCCCTCATAGAGTAGTTCATAGGAATCCGTGGTGTTGTCATTATCCTCATCATCTGAATTTTCATACTCACTCTCTGACTCACTGCCTGAGATTTCTTCATTCGATATTTTAATCATTTCCTCAGAAAGATTGAAGGTGGCAGTGGTAGCCATCAGAACTGTATATTTGTCTGATTCATTTTAATGTGATTCATCTGAGTCAGAATCTGATTCAGATGAATCGTCCCAAGTGGCTACAAGATTCTTCTTTTTTAATTTTCCTTTTTGAGCACAATCGGTGGATATGTGTCCAATTTTCTTACATCTGTAACACATAGGTTCCTTATGTTTACTTCTAGAGAGGGACCTTGACCAACCTTTGTATTTATCATTTGTGGTTTCATTTTTATACTCTTTCACCCTTTTTTTCTTAAATTGTTTCAAAAATCTTTTAGCTAAAAGGGTCACATCTTCATCCTCGTCATTACTGGTTACTCCTAAGTCATCTTTAGAGGAAGATGTGTTATGAGAGGTGATAAGAGCGATTGATTTCTTTTTGTCATTGTTAAATTTGAGTTCAAAGGTCTGAAGGGATCCCACTAAATCTTCAATTTTCATTTGTTCCGAATCCTTGTGTTCTTCTATAGAGGTTACCTTAGGATGGAATCTTTCCAGAAGTGATCTCAAGATTTTACTACAAATTTTACCTTCCGGAAGAGTTTCCCCAAGAGCCCACATTTCATTTACAATTTTCATGAGCTTAGTATGGAAGTCAGTAAACATTTCATTTTCTTCCATGCGAATGTTTTCGAACTAACTCGTGAGCATCTGAAGTTTAGATCTTTTGACAACTGAGGTACCCTCATAAGTTACTTCAAGGATTCTCCATGCCTGTTTTGCATTAGTGGTTGTCATGATCTTTTTGAACTCTTCTTGATTCATGGCACACACTATAGCATTGTAAGCTCTAGCATTATTTTGTCTAAGATTTAGCTGAGCTTGAGACCATCTAGCTGGATCTAATGGTCTAGTGGTTGTGACACCATTTGTAGTCACATCTTCAGTGGGTTCCGTCCAGCCTTTCTCTATAGCCTCCCAAACAGCCCAGTCCATGGATTTTAAAAATGCTGTCATCCGGGCTTTCCAAAAGGCATAATTTGTTCCATCAAAGAAAGGTGGACGGGTGATAGAGCTTCCTTCAGGATTCATGGTGAATCTAGCAGAGGATGGATCTACTTCGGGTTATTACACCCTTAAGAAGTAACCCGCTCTGATACCAATTGAAAGTGCAATAACTAGATCTCACCAAGTCTTAGAGGGGGGGGGGGTGAATAGGACTATTAAAAATTTCTTTTCAAGAATTGGGTTTATTAGTGTCCAATCTAAAAGATTACTTAAAATTGAGAGTCCCCAAGAAGATAAAGAAAGATATTCTGAGTTGTGAGTGTTTACAGTGTGTAGTAATGCAATTTGATTAACAGAGATGTAGCTTAGAAATGATGATCAACTCAAGTGTCAAAAATGCAAGGCAACATCCACACACAACAACAAGCAATAAACACAGTGATTTATAGTGGTTCGGTCCTAGACCTACATCCACTCTCAAGAGCAATTTCTCTTGGTTCCACTAAATAAGAGGTACTTACATAACATACACCTCTTGCAACAGTTTTTGATTCGGTGGTTTGTCTTCCACCAACTAGGGTTTTTGATCAGGTGGTTGATCCTTGATCTAGTCCACCAACTACAACAATTTTTGATGCGGTGGTTTGTCTTCCACCAAATACAGCAATGAGAATTGAAATATTAAAGAACACCTAAACAAGGAATTGTATACATTGGTTTTGAGTGGTGCTCTTGATGCTTGAAAGACTACCTCCAAGCTTTGGCCTCTTGTTCTTGCTCCTTGGTGATGAAGATCTTCAGTTGAGTGCTCAGCCAAGGGAAGAGGTTTTAAGAGGGTTTGGAAGGCTAAGGTATTCTCTCAGATTTAATGGAGCCTTTCCTAACTCACCAACTACTTTACTTGTAACAATAATGGCACTCTTTGGTGTTGGAGAGTAGGTGGTTGAGGGAGCTTTGAAGATGATTTTAATGGAGGTGCAAAGGCTCAGCTATACTAGTGATTTTCTCAGTAATAAATTCAGTAGTTGGAGCAAGGGAGAGGTCCTCTTTAAATACAGATAAGCTCCAACGGACAGATCTACGGCTAAGAACAGAATGGTCTACGGCTTAGCCGTAAGCTCTGACAACATCCAACGGCTAGTTTGACCAGATTCAACAAAAACTCCTTCTTACGGTTAGGCTTACGGCTTAGCCGTAAATCCTTATATGGCTTAGCCGTGAGCACCTTTTGGCCTAGCCGTGGGTCAGCCGTAAGCTGAAATTTCCCAAAAACTGCTCTCTGGAGAGTGGCCCGTAATCTTTACGGCTTAACCGTGAATCACCGTACGGCTTAGCCGTGAAGGCCTTTCGGTTTGGCCGCAAGTTCAACCGTAGGCATTTTATGGCCAAATGCACTCTCTGGATTGTGGCCCGTAGATTTTACGGCTTAGCCGTGAAACATACTACGGCTTAGTCGTAACATTTTTCGGTGCAGCCGTAGGGTCAGCCGTAGAACAAAAAGCTTCAAAAAATACTCTCTGGAGAGTGAGCCGTAGGATCTACGACTTAGCCGTGGTCCAAGCCGTAGAACAAAACAGGGTGTTTGAAAAACCTAATTTCCTATTTTATTTCTATGGACACTTAGGGATCACAGTTACCTTATCCCTTGGCACTCACAGATGATCTTCTTTGAATGATCTTGAACTTCTTTGCTTAGTCTTCATTGATAGGCCTTTCTTGAATGGTCTTGAACTTGCTTGAACTTCTTTGAACTTGGCTTGATCTTCAATGAACTTCCGAGGTGAACTAGGTCATTCTAGAACCGAACTACACTTTGGTCACGTAATTGACAACACACTCTTACAATGACACTAACACCCTCATTAGGGATTTCAAGTGAAAATGGCCTCATCAAATATATTGGAGTCCAAATTAGCAAAACTAATCGAGAAGGGGCGGCAACTAGGGTCTATTTTCAAAGATTGTGGTCAAAATCTTTCACAAGTTGTAAAGAGAGTGTTAATTCGGTTGGTACCTTTCATGCCTAGAGATGTAAATGGGTTGGTTTTGGTCTGGATCCATGGTGGACTGAGAACAAAAACTATTAAAAAGAATATCAAAGCCGAGCCAATTCTAAACTAGTTTCTTGATTCTGGAATTGGAACCCTTAAAGAGAAGATTGAGTTGGAACCGTTTCATATATGGGACAGGTTAGGGTCCAGATAGACGATGATTTGAAAAAAAAAAAGTTTTAGGAAGAATTTTCAAATTTTGAGGTAATATGTCAAATTCCAGGTCCATGTGGCCAAAAACAGTGTCGATCCAGACTTGTTTACTTATCAGAACTTAAATAATGAACTTAAATCCAATTATTAATGGGTCAAAACCCACGAGCAAATAGAGAATCGAAGACCCATTTGCATTCCTAGCCATGCATACTAGATTAGAAGGTGGTTTGGTTCTTAAAGTCACTTGTAAAACAAAATCCAAACTCATTCTTTCTTTGGGAGGGATGCTAGGAGAATAGAGGTGGTGCAGCTTTGGCCTAGCAGAAAGTGATCAAACCAATTCATGAAGGGGGCCATGGTATTAGGGATATATTAGTTCAAAATACAGCTACCATAGGTCACCTTATTTGGTGATTCTTAACCCAAAAGTTTGTATGCTAGGTTAAGCTTACACAACCCTCAGTGTGCTAGGAACGGCAAAGGTAGGGCCAAAGTCATGAGGTAAATTAAGAAAAAGTAATTGTTTATGTCTTTCTATGTTATCAGTAAGCATCCAATGTCAACTGAACATTAGCCCTCTCCTTTTATTGAGCTTGACTATCAATGCTTGCAATAAGCAACACAGTGAACTTAATTATTTTTTATTCGATTGGCAAATGACGTAATAGAAAACATTTATCTTGTAGAAATAATAAACTTTCAAATGATATTACACTTAGTAATATTTTAAAATTGAATAATTTACACTTGTTTTTAATGTATCTAAAAGATCGACTACCGCTTCACTATCAATTTATTATTGTTAAGTGACTTTTAGAAGGGCATTTTAGTATAAATTTAAATATTTTAATACATATTATATAAAAGAAAAAAAATATGGGGGCTTAGAAGGGCATTTTAGTATAAACTTTAATATTTTAATACATATTATATAAAATAAAGATAATTAGAGGGTTGAGCCAAAGTTGGGCCTAGTAGGAGGCAAAGCTGGGCCTAGTATGGTCCAAGCTTAAGCCTCAATAAAATGTTTATCCAAGCCTAACCCAACTTTTGTTAAAAAAAAAAAAGCTCTCGCTTGGACTTTCAGGCCGGGCTGGGTCACCTTGTGTAAGTATTTTTTTTTTTTGTTGACAAATTTATGAGTTGGACAAAACTTAAATCCATTAATGATGATGTGTGGGATAGTATTGAGGAAGGTTATTCAAAACCCACTATTACTGCTAATGGGCAAACAGTTGCTAAACCTAAAGCCAAATGGACTACAGAAGAAAAGCATGCCTCCAATTGCAATAATAAGTCCATGAATGCTATTTATAATGGAGTGTCTGCTGATGAGTTTTGTCGTTTTTCCACTTGTAAAACTGCAAAAGAAGCATGGGATGATTTGTAAACTATTTCTAAGGGTACTGATATTGTCAAGCAAGCAAAGCTGCAAAGGTTAAATCAAGCCTTTGAAACCATTGTAATGGAAGAAGAAGTAACCTTCAATCAGTTTTATGCTAAGTTAAATGACATTGTCAATTCTATTTTCAATTTGGGTGAAGTAATCCTTAAAAGTAAAATTGTCAAGAAGATTCTAAGGTCTCTTACCCCAAAGTTTGATTCAAAGGTAGATGCTATTGAAAAGAATAAGAATTTAGATATCCTCACAGTGAATCAGTTGGTTGGAAATCTTCAGAGTTTCGAAGAAAACTGTTTAAATAAAGGAAATCAGTAATAATTTGGCTTTTAAAGCTTTCAAAGAGTCTGTGAAGAAATCTTCAAAGAAAATTGAAACTAATTCGGATTCTGATGATGATATCACTGAGTTAATGGTTCGGTTTCAAAAAATCATGAAGGCTCAGAAAGTTAAGTGGAAGGGATCGAAATATAAAAAGAAGACGCCATTAGCCAAGTTTAAGTGCTTTGATTGTCAAGGTCTTGGTCATTATGCCAGTGACTATCCTAACAAAAAAAAAAAAAAAGAATCCCAAGTACAAAGCTCTAAAAACTTGGGATGATGATTCTTCAAAAGAACAGTTTGACCCTGAACCTGATTCGAAGGATATTGTGAATGGCAAGTTTGTGGCTTTTATGACTAGATCCACTGTGTCTGATGACAATTCTGCTACAGAGACTGCTGATATTGCACTTTCAGATGAAGAAGATGATTGGGAAGCAGAATATGGGATTTTACTGGACAAGAGTATGCAAATGAGCAAGTTATTTGAAAAAGATGCTCTTAAGTGGAAAGCAGAGATTTGGTCTCTTAAGAAAGAGTTAGAGGATGCCAAATCACAGGTTTGTCTGTTAGAAGGACAAAAGAATTCTATGGCTGATAAGCTGACTACTGAGAGTCACAAGTATGGTTTATTGAAAGATGAGTTTAAAAAGGTTGAGCAAGAGTTTGAAACCTTGAAAACTGACTTAAAGACTATTAAAGCTGAAAAAGAAACCCTAGCTGGGAAACTGAAGATTGCATTGTCTGAGCTGGATTCTACAAAAGTGTCTCTAAATAAGATGAATATTGGTTCAAAGATATTTGATGACATCTTATGTATTCAGAAGCTTCCTAATGATAAGCGCAGTCTTGGTTTCAATGATGGTGCATCTACTTCAAAATCTAACAGTAACTCTGTTTTTGTTAGAAGTATTGCACACACAACTCCATATGTTGCACATGTTTATAATGTAATGAATAGTCTAAAAAGGAAGAATATTGTGTCACATCCTGCATGCACATCCACTTGTCATCATTGTGGAGTTAAAGGATATTCATCCCCATTGCAAGAAGCTACATGTTTTGCTAAAGTATAAGCAATGGTGGAAACAATTGTCTGAACTAAAGGTTAAGACAAGAGCTATTTGGGTTAGGAAATCTGATTTACCTACAGAAGTTGCTCATACTCTGCTAAAAAATCATACTACACAAGTGTGGGTAGTTACATGTAAAAAACCCTGATCAAGATGATCAAGCTCCCATCCCCAGTGCTATTATGATGATATAATTAAGGGGGAGCTTCTACTGGATCCAAGTTGACTACTTTGCTACATGATGATCATTTGCTTTGTCAATTATGGACAAAAATGGGAGATATTGCATTCAGGGGGAGAATAGATGAAGATAATTTCTTTTGTACCTGATGAAGAGCTAATGGTAAAATTTTCTTTGTTATTTCAATTTACTTAATGTTCAATGTATTTTTTGGTTTTATTTTGGATAGATTGATTGTATAAGAAGTTTTGTCCATGAATTGCCAAAGGGGGAGATTGTAAGTTTTTTTTTTGTTGGCAAATTCATGGGTTGGACAAAACTTGAGTCCATTAGCGTTGTAAGTATGGACAATGGTTTGAGTCGCTGGATGCACTGAAGTAAAGAAATAGAAGAAAAAGCAACAAATTGAAGTGGTTTCTATAGATAATATGGATTAAAAAGGCCATATCTCACAAACTGAGCATTAGATATGAGCATGCGATCTACTGTTGGAAAGCTCGTTTCGAGAGGATTTTGTAGAGCCTAAGATCGCCTCAATCGAAGCTGAAATGAGAAAGTTATGGCCTCCGGAAATTTGCAGGAAAATGCTGAAATTTTCACCCAGGCAGAACCTTAATCCGACTGATCGTGCTATTTATCGACCGATCAAGCAAGTGCAAAAAGTGTGCCGACTTACAATTTTTCAGTCCAAATTGAAGGGAAACTTGCCTGTTTGATGCCAACTTCTTTCCTAATCAAATTATACTTATGATGTACGTATTAGGGACTACAAAAGAGGGTTATCTCTCAACCCTAATGTGTGAAACACATATCTCATTGTTTTAAGAAGAGATTGCTTATTGGAGATCGCCTCCTCTAGAGTTTTTTCATTGGAGAGTTGAATGGGTGAAGTTCTGCTTTAGAGATCTTTGTCTTCTACTTCTCTAGTGTAAAAGATTGCTTTAGGGAGTCAAGTACAACATTTAAATGGCATATAGGTATTTTGGATCTATCACAGAGAATGGCATGAGATTGTTGCAGCAAGGAGCTGTACAAGGGAATCACAAGGTCTTTGGTTGAAGGGCAATTGAATAAGGGTTGTGAGTATTCTCTTGTAACTGTAGTATGATTTATAATGCTTGATTCTAAGCCGTGGTTTTTTCCCAGGTTGGGTTTCCACAGAAAATCTGTGTTTTTTTGTGGTATGTGCTTTTGTTTGATTTATTTCCGCTGCGTGGTTAATAATTTGCACACATAATATTGAGATTGATTGTATTAATCCATTCTAGAGGCTCTACCCCAAAAACCTTCACCTTGTGTAAGGGCCAATTGATAGGCTTAAGTGAGGCGTTAGGATGGTCCGAGCTCAAAAAAGAAAGTATTGGCATCATATGTGTATGATACTGTATCTGTTATAAGTGATCAATTTACAAAACACATACATCAACTATTAAATCCATGTAATCCAATTCTATTGGGGCAAATACCTTGAGGGTATTCACATCATAAAAAAATCCATATAACCCAAAATAAAAACCATGCAAGTTCGATACATACATTAGTATAAAGCCTAAACTAGTTAAACTTGATTGAATCTTCAAAATGATCCATGCTAGAAAATCGAATGTTCAAAATGCATCAATTCGGAAAACCAATTAAATAAATAAATAAAATTCCAAAGATCACCATGAAATGCAACATTCAATTCTAACAAATTAGACATCACTTTACCAAAAAAAGGGGATAATTACAATATAGATGCCCTTAAACCCAACAACTGCCTCCAAATTATCTATAAAAAAGATAATTCCAAATAGCTATTCATATAGGAACAATGCCTTGCAAATGATGATTTTACCCTTAAAACTTGTAAAATCTTACAGACGTAGGATATCAGACGACGTGATATCCTAGAGGTCTAGAATACAGTACGACATCTAGATTTTTTCACTCCCCTTACCCCATTTTCCACCGACAAGAGGTAAAATAAGGTTTTTTTATATATAAATAGAGAAGATAAATTGTGTAATAAAACCCCTTTACTGAGGTCTTTTTCTTTATTCCTCCCATTTTTTTTATTTTTTTATCTTACCATCTTCCTTCTAATATTACATGAAGATTCCCAATTCAAGAATCCGAAAAAATAAAAAATGATGAAGATACAATAGAGTTTGGTAGTGAATATGTGCTTTGGGTTTGGACTGGAAGAGGGATATTGTTTGATATCCTATATATATTTAATATCACATTTCTTGGATATCACATTGTTTGATATCCTACAAATGTAGGATATCACAAGTTTTAAGGATAAAATCATCATTTACAAGGCATACTTTCCTTTACAATAAGCTATTTTCGGAATTATGTTTTTGTAAACAGTGTGGGGAAATTATTAGGTATAAGGACATCTATATGATAATTGTATAAAAAAATTAGACATCAATATGACACATCAAAGTCACCATCAAATCTTGACACAGATATGAAGAAATTAGAGGTTAACAAACAAATATCGTCAAATTGGACCCACGTTGCAAAACAAGTGTTGTTTGGGCCTGTTTGTTTGTTGTGTAGAATAAAGTAAAGTGATATTTCTTAAAAGATGTGTGGGTTATATCAAAATAAAAAAAAATTCAAATTAACACCCTTCTTTTTCAAAGAAAGTCAAATTTCCCTAGTCTTTTTTTAAAAAAAGTCAAAAAGCAACTACTAAATTACAAAAAACAATATACTTTATATAAAAAAGAAGTAAAAAGAAATTCCTTAACAAACAACTAAAAATAAAAGGTCATATAACCCCATGTTATAAGAGATATTATCATAGGTGGATACCAACATTGGGGCCCACATTAAATAAGGAAAGCACTTAGGGTTAGAGTCTTGCTATATTAGGTTGCTTGGGGAGGAAGCAATATTATTCTATAAATAAGATCTCCTCCCCCACTTTATGATGTATACATTTCTCATTCAATAAGATCTCTCTCTTCTCTGTCTCCTTTAATACATTATCAGCATGAGCAAAGCCCTCCCCCCTTCTCCTCATCCTAGACGTGCATGCAAAAGTACCGCCATCCCTCCCCTTCTTTTCGCCTTAACCAACGTGCAATAGTATTGCCAATTTTTGCCTTGACCATCCTCTACCTTTTTGCTTTGAGTATTGTGCTAAAGTACAGCCAACTTTCTTTTGCTTTTGGCCCTCATGTAAAAAGATCTTTCTCTTTCACAAGGCTCAAAACAAAACAAAAAAAAAAAAAAGGAAACAAAGGGTCAACAGGCACTGTCTCCCCTCTCTGCCTCAGCGTGCGTGCCATTCAAAAGGGAGGACGATTATGTTATCTACATTCAAAAGGGAGGAAGAATACATTATTAGCAATAGTTTGAGACACCCAACCCGGACCTGATCGGACTAGCCAGGTCCAATAGCTGATACAACATTGACACAGGCGCCAACATCAGTAGTGATGTTGGTAGAAGGGTAGATCACCGTTAGAACTTTAAATCATGATATTTTGAACATCCAGAGTCAGATTGACGATTCGCTTGCACCTACAGAAAGCTCATGAGTAGATTTACTCCTTAAAACAAAAGGCAGAAGATTCAATGGTAAAAATAATTCTTGTTTTTTTATAATTTCCTCTTAGTTTAATAACTATATATACATATGCTCATATTATTATTTTTTTAAAAATTAGACTATTATTTGGAGATGAATGGGCTATTTTTTTTTAAGAAAAAGGGGAGATTAAGATAAATGGATAATAAATAGAACTAAAAGTTCTATATTAATTAGGACCTGAAGTTCTATACGAACCAGAAGTTCTTTTAATTCTGACCAAGTGTTATTCAAATCTAAAACCAGAAATTCTCTGATCAACAATATGAATTTAGAGATTCATATCTCTAATCAAACATGAAGTTTGATGTTTAGACAAAAAAAAAAAAAAAAGAAAGAAAAGAAAAACAATCAATATCACGCCATAAATTCAAGCCTGAAGTCTTGATAGAACTTGATGTTCTAATTGATAGAACCTGAAGTTTTAATTCAAGAACCTAAAGTTCTAAATCAAGCCAGAAGCCTTGCTAGAACCCACTGTTTTTTATTATTAAAGTCAATAACCTGATGTTTCAAATTTAAATTAGCCAACTTGATCTGACATGACTTACCCCTTATTTTATTGTGTATGTTTTAAAGTTTTATTATTTATCTTTTATAATCTTATACATATCAATGATTATATATGTTTTTACAGCTCTTGCATAATATTGAGTTTATCCAAACTTGAATTTAAAGCTCTTAACATTACCAGGGACAACTGCTTACCCTGGTATTTGGATGTAAAAATACACTTGCAATCCAAGAAACTTAGAGAAACAATAGTAGAAGGTAATAAGGTGTCCCTAGAAAACAAGGCATTGGCACTTTTCTTTTTGCGTCATCACATATATGATGACCTCAAGAACAAATACCTCACTCAGGAGTACCTAACAGGTCTTTGGAAATCTTTGAAGGATAGATATGATCACTAGAAGATGGTCATATTATCAGCTGCTCAAAAATAATGGTTGAACCTGAGATTTTAGGACTACAAATCAGTATCTGAGTACAACTCTGCTCTTTTCAACATTGTTTCTTAGTTAAGATTATGTAGAGAAAAGATTACGGAAGAGCAGATTTAGAGAAAACGCTACCTACTTTTCATACATCGAATGTAATCCTGCAGCAGCAGTATCATAAACAGCGTTTCTCTAAACACTTAGAACTAATTTTTTGTCTCCTAGTTGTTGAGCAAAATAAGAAAGTCTTGATAAAAAATCACAACTATAGACTAACTAAACATACGACAATGCCTAAAGCAAACACCAATTTCAATTCCAACAGAGGCAGAGGAAGGTGACGTGAGAGAAACAACTCCTCTAGAAGAGGTGGAAGATATAACTCCTCCAAACGAGGAGGACTTTAAGGTCCCCCATCCCTCCGAAAAATTTAAAAACCACCAGAAGTGGTCTAATCCTCAGAAAAAGAAAACTCAGGATCAAAATCAGAATCCATCAAATAAATTTACCCACCGTTCTGATAACCCTTTCTACAAATGTGGAAGGAATGTGTAATTGTCACGCAATTGTCATGCACCAAAAGAAGTGGTGAACAATATAAAGCATATAAAGCCTCTATTCATTCTACAGAACCAAATGATCTGGAAGATTGAGATTTAGATACAATCCGACAAAATAATGATTATTAGTTAGGTATCATAAACTTTGAGACTAAAGATTTTTTTTTAAAAACAAGAATAGCCAACCTCTGAGCAATGAGACATTTCATACTAAGATCGGGACCCCTCCTAGCATGGTCTAGAAGACCAAAAAAGTTTTTATTAGTTTTGTGGAATCTCTGTTTAAATTGAGATTTTCATATATTTATATTTTATGGATGTTTATGATGGATGATTTATTATTTTCAATTTACTAATTTGATGGAAATTTTATGGATGTTTTTTTTAAATTTTATATCATGTGATTGCTTAGTTGCATTATTCTATTACCTTTGTTTAAAGGTACGGATCATTGAATTGGGGACACTTGCTATCTTGTAGATAGTGCCGTAATACACACCATTTTAAAAAATCAGAAGTTTTTTTCAGAATTAGTATTCAATCCATAAAAGGTATCCATCATAGCTGGACCCGTACAAATAATTGAACGCTTTAGAAGAGCCTACATGGCATTACCTAATGGTACCTATCTATTCATTAAAGTTACATTATTCTCCAGCAGTTTCCAAAAAAACTTGCTCAGTTTCAAAGATATTAGAATAAATGGATACCATATTGAGACTGCTAATCAAGGTAATAAGGAAATGTTTATTTATCGTTACTAGTATTGGAAGCAAGAAGTAAATACTATAAACATTAAGTTGACTCTCTTCAAGGTTATATTATACGACAACATCTATCATCGAATCATATTCGATTTTGAGCAAAACAATACCATTAAGCCCAAAGATTAGTAACCCTCAAACTTTATTGCTTTGGTATGATAGGTTAGGATCCCTGGGGTTACCATGTTAAAGAAAGTCAATGATAACTCTATTGGGCACTCCTTAGAAAACCACAGATTGACCATACTTAATGGGTATCTATGTATCCTATGCTCATAGGGAAAATAATCACTCGACTTTCCTTTATTAAGATTGCATTAAAATCCCCATCCTTTTTGCAAAGGATACAAGGAGATATCTGTGAACCGATAAATCCATCTAGTGGATCTTTTAGGTATTTTATGGTTTTGATTGATGCTTTCATCTATCGGTCGGATGTTTGCCTACTTTCAACTATGAATATAGCATTTGCCCACCTGTTGACCCAAACCATTAAACTTAGGACTCACTTCTCTGATGATCTTATTAAGTCTATACGACTTGATAATGCAGGCGAATTTACATCAAAGGCCATCGATGACTATTGTTTATCTCTCGGCATTGTTGTTAAACATCATGTCCCTCATGTTCATACCTAGAATGGCTTAGCTTAATTTCTGATTAAGCACATTCAACTTATTTTTAGGACTATACTGATGCAGTCCAAATTAATAGTTAGTACTTAAGGACATGCTGTGTTACATTTATCAATGCTCATTAGACTCCGGTCCATAGCCTACCATCAATACTCCCCTGCACAACTTATATCGGAGCATCAACTTAATATCTCCCATTTGTGCAAGCTTGGTTGCACAATTTTAGTCCCTATAGCACCCCCTCAGCGTATTAAGATGAGACTACAATGTAGGCTGGGAATCTATGTAGGTTATGACTCTTTTTTTATTATTCGATTTTTAGAACCAGTGATAGGAGATGTTTTTACTACCTATTTTTGCTGAGTGTCAATTCAATGAGATAAAATTCCCACTGTTAGGGGAATATAAGATAGTTCATAAAGAATGTATTGTTCCTACAGAACAACCCGTTCTTAAAGAATAGCTGAACTAACATGGAATACTTCCATTTTATCTCATGTGGACCGATGCACTTCACAATATGAAAATGAAGTACATAGAATTGTGCACTTACAAGAAATTGCAAATAGATGACCTGATGCATTTAAAGATGCAGCAAAAGTAACCAAGTCACAAATACCAGCTATGAATGCACCTGCTAAAATCAAAATCAATATCTCTGTAGGACAAAGCCAGAAAGTGGAGACAAAAGAATCTGTAATACGCCTGAAGTGTGGTAGACCTATAAGTTCAAAGGATATAGCTCCGCAGAAAATGAGAAATATACAATCATCATCATCATGTCCTCCTAAATTAATATACACTTAACACTCATGAAAAGACTCCTCCCGAAGAGACACATAACACTCCCGAAGAGATAATGACAAAATCCTCTCTCTATAGAATAATGGAAGTCCCTGATAAGACTATAAAAGCTGTTGAAGAGGCACCAGTACCGGATATTGAAGAGATTTTTGTATTTTATAATTATTCAAGAGAACGATGGAATAGAAAGAAAATTGTTATTGATGACGCATTTGCGTATGTGGTAGCTATACAAATATCAAAGGAACATGAGGATGATGATTCGGATATAGAACGACGTACTATAAATGAATGTCAATAAATAAAAGATTGGCCAAAATGGAAAGTGCTATTACAGCAGAGTTAGAGTCTTCCAATAGACATGGTGTATTCAAACCTATAATATAAACCCCAAAAGGTGTAACCCTGTAGGTTAAAAGTAGGTGTTTATAAAGAAAATGAACGAAATGAATGAAATTACTATATACTAGGCAAGGCTTATGGCGCAATGTTTCCTACAGAAACTTGGGATTGATTATGAGGAAACATACTCCTTTGTTATGGATATAACAATATTTAGATATTTGATAAGTTTAGCTGTTTCTGAAAATTTAGATATAAACTCATGAATGTTGTAATCGCTTACTTGTATAGGGACTTAGACACAAAATTTCATATGAAAATCCCAAAATGATTTACTCTGCCTGATGCAAAGCTTAAGTGTAGGTATTCAATATAACTGAGATGATTATTATATGGCCTAAAGCAATTCGGAAGAATGTGGTACAATCATCTCAATAAATATTTGTCTAAGGAATGATATGAAAACAATTTCATTTGCCCATATATCTTCATAAAGAAATCTTTAAAAGAATTTGCAATAGTGGCAATTTATGTCGATGACATAAATTTGATTGGGGCTCCAAAAGAGCGCGAAACTAATGGCTTATTATTTAAAAAGAAAGTTTGAAATGAAATACCCTTGGAAAACAAAATTTTCTCTCTGCCTGCAAATCGAGAGAAGTTCTAGTGGAATATTAGTCCATCAGCTTAATCATACCAAGAATGTTTTGAAACACTTTGGAATGGACAAAGCACATCCGCTAAGCACTCCTAAGGTTGTTCAGTCTTTAGATATAAATAAAGATTCATATCATCAAATTGAGGAAAATAAAAAGGTATTGGGTTCTGAAGAACCATGCATGAGTGCTATTGGTGCTCTAATATATTTAGCACAATGTACTAAGCCTGACAATTCATTCTCAGTGAATCTACTTACCAGATATAGTTCTGTGCCAACGTAAAGGCATTGGACTGGTATCAAACATATCTTACGCTATTTACATGGTACAATTGATTTAGGACTGTTTTATTATAAAAACTCTAAGTTCTTAGGATATGTAGATTCAAGATATCTCTTTGATGGAGAATATTCATGTGCATATGTCCCTCACCATTTTGGTGAGGGACACTCCTTTTTTGAAAAGTATTAATAAGCAAGATGACAAAACTTCACGTCTTTTTAAGCTTGAAAAGTCCAAAAAAGGAAGTGTCCCTCACCAAAATGGTGAGGGACTTATGCACATGAAGACTCTTCCTCTTTGATCCTCGTAAGGGTCGATTATAGATAGGTTATATATTTTTTAGTGGTAATGTTGCTATTTTTTAGTGCTTTACTTAACAGACATTGGTAATTAATTCTTCTAACCATACTGAGATTTTAGCCCTCTATAAAGTTAGTAGGGAATGTGTGTGGCTAAAATCTTTAATTCAACATATTCGTAATTCTTGTCAATTACCTCTTCATACAGGTACTCCAAGCAATATCTACGAAGACAATGAGGCATGCATTTAACAAATCAAAGAAGGATACATTAAAAGTGACAAGGTGTACTAAAGTTCTTCTTCACACATAAGCTTCTGAAGAATAATGAGATTGAAGTCAAGTAAGTACGCTCAAATAACAAGTTGGCTGATTTGTTTACCAAGTCATTACCAATGTCAATATTTCAGAAACTTGTACATGAGATTGGCATGTGTATAGTCTATCATCTAACAATGTAAATGTTATTGTTATCATGGGGAGTAATTGATCGAAGTACACATCCTAAAATATGATATCTAGGACATATGTGCACTGTACTCTTTTTCCTTTTTTAGGATTTATCCCATTAGGTTTTCGTAGTTAAGGTTTTAACGAGGCAGCATTATGCACATTCAACATTAATTCAATGATTTTGTTCATTTTTGTCTCACTGGATTTTTCCTTTGTAAGGTTTTAATGAGGCAATCGTTATTGAATGGTGGTCATCTAAGGGGGAGTGTTATAAGAGATATTATAATAAGTGGATGCCCACATTAGATGAGGAAAGCACTTAGGGTTAGAGTACAACCATATTAGGTTGCTATGGAAGGAACCAATTTTTTTCTATAAATAAGACCCTTTCCCCTCCTTTATGATGTGCACATCTCTTATTCAATAAGATCTTTCTCTTCTGTCTCTCCTCTCTCTCCTTTAAAACCCCAACATATTTTATTCTTTTATGATTTAAGGTTTACTCTACTCTATTTTATTTTACCCCACAACCAAGAGGGCCAGGACCATGTCATAATCCATCATATTATCAATGATTCAGGTCTTGAAATCGGTGATTATTTACCCAAGTCAGAGGCGATAATAATTATCCAACACGTTTTGAGTTGCCCATTGCTTTCTACTTGTGGCCAATTTCTTCACATTATGTATTCAGTTGATTTCCGTGGTGGATTGGATCAAACGCATGCATTAGGAATCAAATCAAACTTGTACACTAATTAATTAACGACCACTAGATGAGTGGTCCAACCATGTAGTTTGATAGATCTAATTACAAGGGCGGCATAAGAGAATTGGGCTCATGAATGTGCCAGCCGCACAATACACCCCGGCCCCAGGCGCCTCCTATATAAAACCAGCGTTGCGAGGGAAACGGACCATCTCATTCCGTCTCGACCAAGAGAGAGAGAGAGAGAGAGAATCAGCATCCGCGTCAGCAGCAGCAGGAGACAAAAGGATAATCAAGGCAGCTCCATCGTTTCCCCAAAACCCGAACCCTAAACGTAACCGTAGCATTCAGTCGATCGGAAATGTCAGGAATCGGTCCCATCAGTCAGGATTGGGAACCCGTCGTCATCCGCAAGAAAGCCCCCACCTCCGCCGCCAAGAAGGACGAGAAGGCCGTCAACGCCGCCCGTCGCAGCGGCGCCGAGATCGAAACCGTTAAGAAATGTATGTGTCTCTTCTCTCCCAATCTCTCCCTCGTTCTGTTCCTTGTTTTCTGTTGAGTACTTATGGTGGCTTGTCTTTTGATCTGGACTAGTACATGGACTGGTAACTTAAAGAGGAGGAGTTATTCTTTCAGAAACAATCGATGATCATCGTTTTTGTTATCCCCTGTTAATGTGTCTTGCATGTTTTGTTGGCTGATTCACAATGGAAAGGTATATGATGATTCCAAGATTCATCAGCATCATCATCTTTTCTGCTCCCATCAATCTAGGGTTGGCTTAAATAGTAGGTATATGATGATTGTAAGATTCATCAGCATCATGAGAGGAGGAGGAGAAGAAGAAACTTCATAACATTGTCAGAGTTACTTTCAATATCCCACCTGACCACTTTCCAGCAAAAATCAATGCCACTCAATGATCTAGCCAAAAGAGGACTATCACCCATGTAGGCTTCGAATATGACATTCCTTGAGAAAGCATCCCTCACCTATTGGATACCCTTCTGCATACTTAAATGGCAAGGTGAAGCGTCCCGGGTTCGGCCAACTTTCCCTAGATATAGCATATTGGAAAAGGAGCGCAAGCCAACCAACTCATCCTGCAGGCTCCGCAACAATTTGCCAAGGCGGGCAAGATTCATTGCCTTTTGAGCTCTAATACCTAGTCCACATTCTTCGTTTGACTCGTACACTAGGGACCATTTTTTTTTAATCAAATGATATTTTGTTTTCCCCTCATTTCCTTGCCAATGGAATCTCGTTGCAATTTTTCGATACGCTTGATGAACTTCGCAGGATACTTAAAAGAGAGGAATGGGGTAGATCTAAAAGTTTGTTAGAGCTGGTCAATGCCTCTTTAATTGCTGTCAGATCTGCTTCATTTGAATCTGTGACATCTGCTGGGCCTTGAGAAGAGCCAATAATTTCAGTCGGTCCTCAATGCCCCCATCCATACCTGCCTCATATTAAACTTGAAAAACCCTTCCTGTGGTGGCGATTGTTTTAGCACTATCCAGCTCCACTATCTCTTTTTGTTGTGGTTATTTACTTTTAAAAGCCTTTATTTCTCTCTTTCGATGGTGACCATAATACTTCTAAAAGGGGCCATACTCAACGAGATATGAGAATTGATGAAGCGGCGAGCCATTCATCGAATTCCAAAAACTCAAGGATGCGGTACCATACGTATTTTCATAATTTGCGGTAAATGAATAAATGATTAATTGTGTTACAAAAATTACACATTGAGGACAAACTTTTTGAGCTATTGCTAATTTCCTCTTAAGGACATCCATTGTGATAAGTTTTCTTGGCAATGTTTACCAATGGAAAGCTTTCACTCCAGGAGTGATGCCTTCAAAACCAATGAGCAAAGGAAATTGCCCTCCATTTTTTATTAGGTGAGACCGTGAGAACTTCAAGAACCTAAATCTTGTATATCATTCTCCTATTGATTCCCATTTCCAAATTCTCATATTTGGAGTCCTGACTCTTGCGAACAAAAGAATTGTTGAGAAAAGACAGCATGGACTTGTGCTCAATTGATTGTAATTCAGACAATGACCCGAAGAATAAACACCATGATAGACACCATAATTGAATAACTCAGAGATAAAACTTTTTAATTAATGATAAAGCATGAAAATTCAATTGAGGCATATCCTCTATATATACGATCATTCTTCTCATGCTCAGCAACTAAAACTTTCCTAAAATTAAAGAAGCCTTAATAAAATAAAAACATATATAATAGCAATACTAATCAAATAGGGCTAGAAAATGGAAATAGGATAGAAAGAGGAATCCACAGTAGCTCTCGGTCAAATTGGGTTTGTGGGCTGAATCAAATGGACCATGTTGACTTTTGGTTGGTCCAGTCAACTTGGGCCTGGTCTGTATTGCATTAAATACCAACTGTGTGTGAGAAGACATGAGAGACCCACCAGTTCTTGCTAGACCGGTCTTTCCTCTTGCATAAATTATACATATGTTTTGATCTGCACTTCAAGACTCCAATAACATTTCTTTTACTCTCACTGTGGGCAGCATTTCCATCATCATTAAAACAAACCCATTTTGAAATTTGTTTTGGGAAGCAACCCTTGTTGGGAAGAAGTCCCACATACCACATCGCTCAAGTAATGAGTTTGACATGGATTCATATGCCTGTGTGGGCCTTCCACCTTAGCTTAAGCTTTTGGATTGGTACATGGTTTCTTACATAATATCAGAGCAGGTGTCATTCTTGTGTAGCCCACGTGGCAGGGTTGCCCATGGAATCTGTTGGGCCTGCACGTGAGGGGGAGTGTTGGGAAAAAGTCTCATGTCCCTTATTGCTCAATTAATGGGTTTGACATGGCTTCTTATACTTATTTGGGCCTTCCACCTAATAGCTTAAGCTTTTTTATTGGTACATGGTTACTTACATCCCTCACTGTCAGCATATTTATCTTCATTAAAACAGGCCCATTTTGACATTTATTCTTAGAAGCGACCTTTTTAGTGTCAGGCTCACCATCAGATAACCAGTTTCCACAGATCCTAGAGAACCAATTATTTTTTTTAATGATAGAAAAACCATCTTAATTATCCTAGGATTCAATCATAGACCCTACGGGCATTAGGTTGTATATAAAGTGATGCAGGCCAAATCCAAGATCTAAAACGGCATTGATGGGTCACATTGATGGGCCCCACTTGATTCAAGATCTGTCCAAGATCAGGGATCCCTATCCTTAATTAGATAGTTTCTAATTAATAGGCTTATTTCTTATTTAATGTTGGATTGATATTTAGTAATTGCTTAATAGGATTTAGTAGTTACTTAATTTGATTGAGTAAGTTTTGGCTTTTTACAAACAGTCACTCTTATATATATATGGAGGAGTCTTCCATTGTACTGCATGCTTATTTCAATTAATTAAAGTTTCTTTTGGGATTTATTTTTTTATGGTGTTTTTCCTCTTGTGAGGGTGCCCTAGAGGCTGAAATCCATCTCTGTTTTCGAGTAATTGTTTGGGAGATTGATCTACATTTGATCGGAGAATTGTGGTGGCGCCATAAAGGAGAAGAGAAATAAAGAAGACAAAAAGAAAGAGGGAAGAAGGAAAAAAGATAGTAAGAGAAATAGATGAAGGGAACAATGATGATTAACTTTTTTTCTTTTGAAGGTTTTTTTTTTTTCCTTCTGAATGAGATTAAAATACCTTGTTATGAAAAAGATATTAGAGGGTAAGGGAAAAGGGGAATTACTTAATCTCTATACTTCAATTAATTATGATCATCCCCTAAAGGTGGAGAATCATGCATAGTGTATTTATTTGGGGGTTTGGTAAGGGAACGGCTTTTGGCATTCTTGTTTTGTTATTTTGGCAGTTTGAGGGATTTATTGTTGGTGTTGATTACTATTATAAACATTGATTATTGAAATAAAAAAGGTTACCATTTAATGAAAAGGAAAGGGAGAAAGAAGAAGAGAAATATAGAAAAAGAAAGAGGAAGGTACACCTATACTCTTCAGTGGGAATTTTCCACTCAGCCAAATACGAAAGCTTGATCCCAAGGTAGGAATAATGAGGTAAGTTGGGAAGGGATTGTGAGAGTAATGAAACAAGGCTAGTTGCTTTGGTAGGGCAACTTGCCCTTCTGTTTGTTCTATTTATAAGGGGACAGCAGTACTCAAACTGAGGTCTTTGCATTGATGGAATGGGTCTTTGGCATATTTTTTTTTTGCAAATAACTAATATATAATTGACGATTTTAGTCTGAAAACTTAGATCTCCAAATATGGAACCTAGATGGAACAGACCTACACTTTCTTAGTTAGCGTCTGGTTAGCTTGAATGGGGGCTGGAATGGAATGACCATTCTGTCGGAATGCCCATTCTTGCATTTGGTTCGTCTAAAATGGATGAAATGCTTAGTCCAAAAGCAATCACCATTCCCCTAGGGGGAAGGGTTTTGTGGTGTTTTTGGGGTGGGGTGTTTAAGAAATGACCATTCTATTCTAGACTCGTTTTTTATTGAGACAAAAATGCTCCCCACCAAAACCATCGCTACAGCCACACAACACCCACCCACCACCACTACCCAACCACCACCACCATTACCACCCACCACCACCCACCATCACCACAAAAAAATGAAGAGGAAAATAGGGGTATTTTGGTAAAAATACTGAAAATTTTATTTTATTCATGCTTTAATTCATGTATAGCAGACATAAGGATAGGAATATGAATTCCATTCTGCCCACCATTTCAAAGATAAATCCAAACATTAGAATGGAATGACCATTCCAACTTCCATTCCATTTCAAACCGATTCCAACCTCTATTCCATTCGAGCTCAAAATCATTCGTGCGAACCAGACACTACCTTATAGTCATAGCTATATTAACATACAAATAAAAACTCCATCATAGCAATTGCTTTTGAGAGTTCTTATTCACCACAACTCTATACAAGATTGGGACCTTATCCTAGCACCTTATATCCTATATCATTCTTAATCCTTTCTACACTCATCTTTGAGACATCTCTCATGTTTGATGTCACACATTCCAATGTGCAACAAACTATCCCTTGATGCTCTTCTTGGTTCCCACTCCTCGTCCCCACCCATATCCTTGCCATTGTTAAATCTAAATACAAACATACATCATCACAAAGCCTTGTCCCAACTATGTTGGGGTCAGCTATATGAATTCTGTTTCTCCGTTCCAATATATTTAGAGCCAAGTCCTTAGGTTGTACTTTTTTAGATCTATTGTTATTGGTTCCACCCTCGTCCTCTTCTGCACCCCCTTGATGCACACACACTCTCTCTGACTCTACTCCATAGTGCTAATGCTTCATCTTCCCTTGAAGTCTTTACCATCTCTTACTGAGAGAGACCAATAAGTTCTAACTTGACAATTTTGACCCCATAGTTCCTTTTCAACACACATGCTTGTGCACTAGCTAGCTGGCTTGTCTTCATAACACTTCATTCTCCTCCCCAAATCTTTACCATCAGTTACTAGAAGACCAATTTGTGCCACCTGGCACCCACCATAATTCTTCATTCTGCTCTCTAAATCTTTACCATAAGTCACTGATAAGAGAAATTCACGTCCAACTTGCAAATCCCGGCCTCCTTTGACTGACTTAACGCACACATATATCATCATCATCAAAGCATTGCTTATTCTCCTTTGCTCCATCCTATAAGAAATTATGTTGAATCTTCTTTGTTCTTGCTACTGAAATTGGCATCTTGAACAACAGCTTACAGTTGATGAACAAGTTTATTGACCTTCCCTTTTGATAAGGATGATATGCTACTTAAAAGAAATATACTGCCTTTTCTAGTTTAAATAAGTAAACTCAATATTAAGGTGTAGTTTATAATTTTGTGGGATGTGTGGATTCCTACAGCTACCATGGCAACACCAGCATACGGATTGTGTCCTAGATATGTTCAATGAAGCATTTACTTCTTTATTATAGATAATTGGTATGATTTATTAGTCTGTTATATTGAAGGCTGTTGATGAACTTGTGGATGACATAAATAGAGGAGCATGTTCAAGAGAACACTTGAAATTGTTCTGTTCATTACCTTGATAGAAACAACTATTCATATTAAATTGAAACATTTTCTTGCTGTTTCCATGTTTTCTGATTACTGAAGAATTTATCTATTGGTTCTGTGATTATTAAACCCTATTTGACAAACAGAAATAGTTGTATTTTTCCTATTCTTTCATGATTACCCAGTATAGGTATGAACTCTACTAACACAACTATTTATATTTTTCAGCTAATGCTGGTACTAACAAAGCTGCCTCTAGTAGCACCACTTTAAACACGAGGAAGCTTGATGATGAAACCGAGAATCTTGCTCGTGAGTACTTTTTACTTGTTCACTTTTTTCATCTTCATTTTAGCCTCACCTTATCTATTTGAGCTGGCTTAGTGGGTTTTACCATATAGCTCAAATAAGCTTCGGTGTCATAGTACCTTTAATTCTAGCTTTGGAGCATGAAAGTGAGGTCCTTCTGCATGCATACATATCATGATTCATGAAACTATGGGTGTCAATTCTTCTTCTTAAGGAAACCTTGGTATCTCTGCTACATATGGAATCTATGTTTTCTACTATTTCGTTTATCGTTACTTAAATCCATTTACATCTGCTTCCTAAAGCTAGGATACCTAGATACTTGTACAAGCTCAACGTATCCATATCGGACTGATACGATATTTGTATTGGTACTTGATGCTATACCGATACTTCTACAGAACAAGTTTAGCTAACCTGCTTACCAAGTCCTTTATTTCATGTAGTTCTTTTAATTTTCTTATAACACACACCCCCCCCCCCCCCCCCCCCCCCCCCCCCCCACAAAAAAAAAAAAAAAAAAAAAACACATACACACACACACACAAAAAGCTCTAGAAAAGGATGAATGAAAGCAGTGATAATTTCATTAATTCAAAAGTGATGTAAAGAAAAAATTAGGACACCCGCATCCGCATCTATGTCCTAGAATTTCAAAAGTGAGGGCTAGCCTGCTTGACTGTGAGACCAACTGGTCTGACAAAGATGAAAGTCGATCATACTTAGTGATCGAGGAGTCTGATGCAGGCCAGATCCATGATTGGCTAGCCCATTGGACCTAAGACCAATAAGGCTCAGTAGAGTAGAGTAGATCCTATTATTAATAGTTGCTTTAGTTGTTTTCTTAATATTTGGAAAGTCCAGTCATGTTTTGTTTAGGACTTCTTATTTGATTTAAATTAGTTGTTTATAAATAAAGATGTTACCCCTCTTCATGGACACATAAACATTGATATTGAATAACAATTTGAGTTTGTTTCTCAGTTGAGAGAGTTTTATTTGTATTTGGTGAGGCACCAAGACAGTCTATCCTTAAGTTTTTTGCTTTCGAGATTAGCCCGATGACTATTTTTTTTCCTTGCGCTGCTTCAATTGGTATCAAAGCAAAGATCCAATCTCGGATCGCCGTTCGTTTGATCGCCAATTCGAGGTAACGTTTCCCTTCCCCGTTTGTTTGGTCTCTGCCTGTCCTCTTTTACCATCTTTCTCTCCTCTACCTCTGTTATTAGTTCCTAGCCAAACCTCTCCGACCCCACCGCTCCACCAAAACCCTCTCCCCCATCCCCCGACCCCTTTGCCAAACCCTAATCCTGACAGCTGAAACCTTCATCTATTCCTTCACCCAACCTTTAACCCTCGACAGATCCCCATAGACGATCGCCTCCCCTCCCCTTCGACTGAACTCATCTGACAAGAACCCTCCCTCTTTAGGACTCCCGACCCTCTTAAACCCTAATGCCATCCACCAGAGCCCCTCCACCGACCCTCAATCCTT
Organism: Sextonia rubra; assembly: GCA_037013555.1. Classification (NCBI taxonomy): domain Eukaryota; kingdom Viridiplantae; phylum Streptophyta; class Magnoliopsida; order Laurales; family Lauraceae; genus Sextonia; species Sextonia rubra. Next base: position 20,578,018 of record JASUAD010000011.1, read on the forward strand.
TCACCAGAGTCCTTGTCCCAATGAAACCCTTCCCGACCCCATTCTTGCCCACGGAAACCCTAAGTCTGCACTTTGCGGACCTAAATCCATCCAAATGCCATCCCCAACACTGCTGTAACCAACCCACCACCATCCCAGCCTCCGATCTAGCTCTAACCCTTTTTGCTCATCAATCCCCCATACCTAGAGAATAAAAGAAAAACGAAAAGAAGCATAAGAGAAATAAGAAACAGAAGGGAGGAGAGATCGAAGACGTACCTTTGCCGGTCACCGAGCGCCTTTGCCGTCGTCATCAGCTTCGTTGTTGAACACAGTCGTCGTCGTCGTTCACCCAGCAATGTAGCTCCTCGTCGCACACCAGCTGCCCGCGGCTCATGACCACCAGTAAGGCCCCTCCCTCCACTTCTACCACAACAGCAGCTGCAAGCTCACTTCACCCTTTTCGTCGAGCAGTTAAGCCCTAGTCCCTTCCTCCCTTTCTTTCGTTTGATTCCTGTAGCAATAGAGGAGGAATACCCTTGCATAACCTTTTATTTCAATAGTGCGCCTAAACTGTTGACCCCAGTGCGACTTGATTGGCCCTGACCAAACCCAGTCCAGTCCACCAGCAGTAAAAGAAAAAAAAAGTATATATATATATAGATCAAAGGCTGTTGTTAAATATCAAACGGTCCAAATCCTTCCAAACAATTTAATTTTGCAATCATTGCTTCCAAGTCAACATGAGACACATTGAAAGTTTTATGTATGAGTTTCGATATGGAAATCAGTATTTTGCAAAAAAATCCTACTTTAAGCAGCACATTAATTTTACGCAATCTTATTTGACTGTTGATGAATATACCCACCGATATCAAGAGTTGGAAAGTCTATGTGGCTTATGGGAGTGTGATAGGAATGATGGAGAATGTTATATCAGAGATCTAAGGCCAAATATACGAGCAAAGGTGAAGTTTTGTGACACCGTATATGAGGCCTACTCATAAGCTATTTATGTTGAGCATATGCTTAAACAATCTCACATGTGACAATGTACATCTCCTCAACGGCTACATGCTCATATTGTTGAAAGACTTTTTCCCGGAGACGATAATCACACAATTGTCATCCGTCGCCTCTTCAATACAAATGAGATTGAAGAAAAAAAATGGAGGCAGTCCAAAAAGTTTCATACGAGGGTACGAGTCCAAGACAGAGTTGCCAATCTCATTGTTGACAATTGCAGTGCATTCAATTGTGTCGCGCAAGAGATCATTGATAAGCTTCAATTGCCCATCGATCCCCTTTGCAAGCCCTACCAAGTTACATGGTCTAGTGGTTATGTCATTCAGTAACCTATAGATGCTTGGTATCATTCGAGATTGGCAATTACGAAGATAAAATTTAGTGTGATGTGATCCACATGAATATTGCTCATATTATTTTTGACAAGTCATGGCCTTTTTAATCGGAAAGTGCATAATGATAAAGAGATGAATAGCTATACTATTATGAGGGAAGGAAGACGGATTATGCTAGTTCCATTGTTATCAACTCCTTTGTCCTCTGCATCCTCACCTCCCACCAAAGAATCGAAGGAAGTGCCAAAAGAAGTAATTACCTTCATGATCACCAAAGGAGATGCCAACCATGACAAGTGATATTCACGATGCGACAACTGTACCTAATCAAGGCAATGCTTATCTCATGGAAAATTTAGCACACGTAGAATTTGATCCAGATAGTGATAATTAAGAGCCATAAGCAGTAGAGGAAGAACAAAAACAAGTGCACATTGGAGACTTTGATCACAAGGCTTCAAAAGAAGAATACAAAGAAGCAGATTTTAAAGACATTAATCGGTTTGGCATTACCATTGAACATCCAAGAGAATTGATTGTTCCGCCTTTTCCAGAAAATCCAATTAGGTCGTCAACAGTAAAATTCATTGTTCCAGTTATCTCACACGCAGTTCAAGTTGTTGAAGTTCCTCACCTTGACTTTATCTTTAGAGATCACATATGGATATCTGACAGTCAACACTTGAAGCATCTACTGGTCCGTTCACACATCCAAGCTCCATTCAAAGACCAACGGTTGAGAACATTCCGATCTCCTATTACATGAAGGAAGAGATTGCGACAAGCTTTCAAGCCATGTAATGACAATGTGGTTCTGAAGATAAGACAAAAGTTTGCTTGAATGATTTTTGACCCAGGTGGGCATTTACCGAACTCGAGGACGAGTTTTCTTACAAGATGGGGAGAATTGATGTAGGCCGGATCTATGATTGGCCAGCCCATTGGACCTAGGACCAATAAAGCCTAGTAGAGTAGAGTAGATCCTATTATTAGTAGTTGCTTTAGTTGTTTTCTTAATATTTGGAAAGTCCAATCATGTTTGGTTTAGGACTTTTTATTTGATTTGAATTAGTTGTTTCTTTAGTTAGAAAATATCTTAGCTATAAATAAAGATGTAATCCCTCTTCATGGACACACAGACATTGATATTGAATAACAATTTGAGTTTGGTTCTCAGTTGAGAGAGTTTGTTTGTATTTGGTGAGGCACTAAGATAGTCTATCCTTAAGCCTTTTGGCTCTGAGATTTAGCCCGTTAGCTATTCTTCTTCCCTGCGTTGCTTTAAAGTCTCATGTGGAGGGCCTTGGGCGAAAGCAGTCTGTTGTAATTGTTCTTTAGTGCGATTAGTTGTGAGCATTGGCTTTAAGGGTTGTTGAACCGATGCGGTAGTAGTGTATCCAGCAGAAGTTGTTGATTTTGTTAACCAAGATAGAGGCACCGCAGGAGTACGCCAAAAATCAGCAAGTGGTATGTAATTTTGGTAAATGGTTTTGGTTTGGCTTATCGAAAACCACTCTTTGGTCTTCAGCAATGTTGTCTAGTATAGTTCAAGTTTTACTATTGGGGCAAAAAGAAAGTTCACCTTATTCTTGGAAGGCTGCACGCACAGTACCTAATGTTTATCGGTCTGATATTAGTTGAGGCTACTTTCTGCCAAACAAAACCTCTCAATCTCAATCTAAAAAAAAAAAAATAATAAATAAATAAAGAAAAAGAAAGAAAGAAAATGAAAACCCATGCTAACTGATGTTTTGGGGCTCTTTCTTGTAAGTGGTACACGTACGCCCTGCCTGCATGCTAATATAGTGCATATACATTGTTCATAACTCTCTAGTCTTTGCCACTTTCTTTAATGTCTTTATTGGTCATCCCCTTATAATTTCTTTATCATGTAACCCTTTCGGATGTTGTGAAGTTTTTTCTTCTTATTGCTTTCCCCATAATTCAGGTCTACTGCATCGTTGATTTAACCAATGTTGTTAAAACCCTATGATTCGTATCCCGAATTCTATGATTCTTATTTAGGTCTAAGGAAAAATATTTGTTTCTCTCCAATTTATAGGTGAATTTTCGGATTTGTTTTGAATCTTACAATTCGCTACATTCTTTATCAAATCTTGCAATTCGTGCGATTTTTCTGGTTGTGAACAGCCATGACCAAACCGTTAATATTAATAATATATATATTTTTTAATGTTTATATTTTTTAGAGGTTACCTGGTGATTAAGAGGACCTCTTAAAATTTTGTGGGAATTTGTGGAGGTTTAGAGATAATATAAGGAATGGGCAAGTGTCTGAACCATTTGACTATTCATAAGGGCTTCATACTACATGTTCTTTTTTCAATATTTTTCTTCACAAACACTTGTGTAAAATGTTTTTCTTCATGGGTCACATCCTATTTATGTAAAATGTAACATTGATGTATAGTTGTCAAATTGTGAATCGCTCAAAGGAGTGAACCCAATTGAATCATGAATCGTAGGATATTTTCTATTTTTCTCAATATAGATGGAAAAATAGTAAAAAATATATATTAGAACAGAGAAAATTATAAATGTCCATAGTCTATCTATTTTTCATCCATGTCCGCATCAATATATGACAATTATTAGCATCTTGATATTCTACTAATATAACCGATGAGCATTATTAAGATATAAAAAAGTAACATTTCTATCATATCAAAACAAAAAATATACTTGTAGTCTATAGAATCAAAATGCTCTAGTGTTTAAAAGGAAAAAAAGTTATACTTGCATTAGAATTGTGCTGTTGGCCATTTGCATCCCCCCCCTCCTCCTCCTCTCTTTTTTCCTTTTTATGGTGCTATAACTCTAGAATAATTTTTTCCATTAATAGTCCATTGAAAAAAAAAGTGCAAATTCAAATATTCATTAGTTAATGAATCACAAAAGTATTAAAATTAAAGAATCGCCAATAGGTGGGCCTCATTAGTTGATGAAAAGGAAAATTTTGGATTCCATTACCATGCAGGGCCCGACAAGTTGATGGGGATAAAATGGAGATGCAAAAGGACATATTAGGGAAAAAAACTAGACATTGGCTCCCAAATAGTAAGATTGATTTAGGTCCATCAGTGGAGCTCAAACATCAATTACATTTCAAAAAAAAAAAAAAAAAGAAAAAAAATTACAGTAGAGTTGGCAAAAAAAAAAAAAAAAAGATTCAGATCTGCTTTGATGTGATTTAAATTTTGGTTGTTGAAACAGATGATAGATCTATTATCGGTTCCAATTGGAGAAGAAATAAAAAGGGAGAGAGACTCGAAAGGGAATGGGAAAAAAGTGAAAAAAATTCACAAGAATGCTAAAATAAGCTGTTGGAATTTTCAAATTCCCCCCTTTGTGAAACAATCGAATTGTGAATCGAAATCGGATGATATTCAATCCAATACAATTCCATGGTGTGATGCGAATTGTTTTTCCACCGATGTGATACGAATTGTATGATTTGAATCGCAAATCGTTCGATATTGACAACTATGCATTGATGATTTGGATTTTAGTTTAGTTTTTGATTTAAAGATAACAAAAAGGCATCTTATTTATTTTCCTAGTGAAGTTGATATTTAAACAACTTTAGTTATTTATATATATTTCAATATTTCATTTATAATATGTTAATATATGTCAATGATGTTCTTCATATGAGAATCATACTCTTCATATGCTTCATATAGGAATATAATATATATTTTTTAATTTTTATTTTTTTAGTGAGGAATATAAAATGTATGATTCATGATATGATTCATGATGTGATTTAATTCAACCCCTTGAATGGTTTGCGATATAGTTTCAGTTTTCAAAATAGTGGGTCTAAGCATGGTTCAAAAATAATGGCCGCTACATAGTGTAGTAGCCACATTATCAACTATAGTAGGTTTAGGCCGCTATGCTATTTTGAAAATGACAGCATACATATAGGGGAGAGAGAGAGAGAGAGAGAGAGGAATATTAGTATCCATCATTCCCTCACCCTTATATGCCTTTCCCTATTGTACTTGAGCATTTCTCTTTTTCGTATAGATTTTTCTCTTTTGTACATTAATATATCTAAGTATAGAAGTGGCTCTCACCTTGTCCCTATATTAAGGGATTGATGCATACTAATATTATATATATATATAGGGAGCCCCTCTCCTAAGGTCAAGCTTAGGATAAGGTAAGCACAAGTGTGTGGCTCACGCCTGTGGGCCCACCTGGGGACCCACATGGGTATGGGGATGGGGGGATTTGAAGGACTCCCTAGGATCCTCCTCTTTATAAAAAAAATTAGCTCAAACCGTGGTTTCTATCATCTCCATCTGGACCCAAAAAATTTGATGGTCAATAGTCCATTCGGATCAATGCACAGGCGATCCAACGGTCCGGTAAATTCAGATTTGACCAAAAATTGGTGGTGGACATGTGCAATTAGGGGAGTCATGTGTTTAGTCCATTTGGATGGACTAAAGGTGGGCCCCAAGGGCTCGAGCTTATGGAATTTCTTGTATAAGCTTGAGCTTAGGAGAGGCTTGCCATATATATATATGAGACCTCTTCCTGTGCATTCATCCCACATATCAAGTTTGGCTTCAATCACATGTCCGTAACTGCTTCATCCATGACCCACTTTTCCATTCGGATTGGTGTACAGTTGATTCAACGGTCCAGTAAATTTGGATTTGACTGAAACTTGGTGTGTGTCTATTCGGAGGTCCATTATGTGTTGCAAGGTTTGGATTGGGTGATAGATGAGCCCCACCTAGAGTTCTCATGAAAGAAATGGTGAGGGGCGGATGCATACCCCATATATATTTGGGCTTTAATCCTATGAGAGGTGTCCTAATACACTTACCATGAGAACTTTTTATGTGGGTCCCATTTGGGGATGAGACCAGGGGGGATAAAAAGATCTATGCGAGACTACCTTAAATATTAAGTTTGGCCCCAAGCAAATAGCCCTAACACCTTCATCCGTGGCCCATATATCCAGTCCATCTGAATTGGTGCACGGTTGATCCAATGGTCCGATAAATTTGGATTTGACCGAAACTTGGAGCGTGTGACTATCAGGGGTTCCTTTGTAATGCAAGATTTGGATTAGGTGATAGATGGGCCCCACCCAGACTTCTCACAAAATAGTGGTGAGAACTAGTTCTCTTAGGATTATTTCCTTATATATATCGGTGATATTCATATGATAACTGTTCTCACCTACCTACTGTGAGAACTTTTTGTGGGACCCACTTGTGGGTCTTATTTAGAGATGGAACCAAGGGGGATAGAAAGATCTATGTGGGACCACCTCAAATATCAAGTTTGGCCCCAATCATATATCCCTAATCCCATCATCCGTGGCCCACGAATCCAGTCCATTTGGATTGTTGTACAGTCGATCCAATAGTTCAATGAATTCGTATCTGATCGAAACTTGGCCGTGTGACTATCAGGGGGTCCCATGTGTATTACAAGGTTTGGATTGGGTGATAAATGAGCCCCACGTAGAGTTCTTATGAAAAAGAACAGTGAGAACAGTTCTCATTTGAATATTTCTGTGTATATATATGTATAGGTATATAGGGGAATACTAATATGCATCATTCCCTCACCATGCGGTGAGGGACAAATTCATATTTGGAAAGATTCATGCACGAAAGAGGAAAAATCATTTATGGTATCATGAAAAAGAAGAATCTTTACATGCAAAGAGGGAAAGCGACATCATTGTCCGTCACCACATGGTGAGGGAAGCATGCATAATAACATTCTCCATATATATGTGTGTGTTTGTATATACTTTTTTAGACCTAACAAAGTAAAAAAGGTGTCATGAGGTGTGATGGTTTTGTCCTTTGATAGCTTAATGCTTTCTAAAAAAGGAGTGTCCCTCATTAAAATGGTGAGGGATATATGCACATGAATATTGTCCATATATATATACACCCCTCCCCTAAGCTTGTAAGCTCACGTCCGTGGGGCCTACTTGGGGACTCACATGAGGATGGGGATAGGGGGATTTGAAGGACTCCTTGGGGCCCTCTTCTGCGCAAAAAATCAGCCCCAACCCTAATTTTTATCATCTCCATTTGGGCCCTAAAAGTTTAATGGTTAATAGTTCTTTTGAATGAGTGTCAATCGATCCAATGGTCTAGTAAATTCGGATTTAACCGAAAATTGGTGGATATGTGGAATTCAGGGGGTTGTGTGTTTGGTCCATTTGGATGGGCCAAGGGTAAGCCCCATAAGCGTGAGCTTACGAAATTTTACCCTAAGCTCAAGCTTAGGATATGCCTCCGCACATATATATATATATATATAGTATTTAGTTGAGAATTGGTCTCACCTACCTACCGTGAGAACTTTGGTCCCATTTGGGGATAGGACGGGGGATGGAAAGATCAATGTGGGACCCTCCAGAGATCAAGTTTGGTGCCAATTACATGTCCCTGATCCCTTCATATGTGGCCTACAAATTTTGTTCATTCGGATTAGTGTATAGTTGATCTAACGGTCTAGTAAATTCGGATCTGACCGAACTTTTGGGCGTGTGACTACCAGGGGGTCCCTTGTATATTGCAAGGTTTGGATTGAGGATGGATGGGCCCCACCTAGAGTTCTCAAGAAAAAAACGGTGAGAACAGTTCTCACCTGAATATTTCCATATATATATATGCTATTGATGAATGAGTGAGTGCTTAAGTTGGTGATGTGGAATGGTGATCAATTTGGTGTGGGTAGGAGAAGATGGAGCGATAAGGGCACAGTTGTCAAGTTCGTTTCGATTCGGATGAAAGGTCTGATTTCATTCATTTTGAAGCTCAATTCGAACTGAACATCTTGCCTAAAGATGTTCAGTCATTATTTCGTTTAATTCATCGAAATTATAGGGTTCCTTACAGAAAACCCTAAATTCGGACGAACATTATCCGAATCAACATATTTGGACAAATCCAGTAGACAACCATTAAATAAAAGAAAAAATTCAATGAATATAGCGAATCTGAAAAAAATGAATGAAATCTTTCAAAATGCCTGTTTTCATCGAGACAAGGATCACGAGATCTCCTATTTCCCTATTTCCCCTGCAAAATCTTGAGATTGCTCCTCCATTGAAGATTGGTTGGATTCTCTCCCTCTCCGGTGTTGCTGGGTGTTGTTCCTTCATCGCTGAGGGTTGTCGTTGCTGCCTTTACTTGATTTCTTTGCCAAAAATCTCATTGGAGCCAAATCTCCTGCGAGGTTCGCACCATCTCTCCGTCTCCTTCCTTTTATGCGTTTTCCACGTTTCCCATATTTGCAAAATGGTTTGGGGCTTGGGAGGGTTATAAGTTATAACATTATTTTTGTTTAATGAAAAGGTAAAGGGAGAAAGTGAGGCCCACGTTTATAAGCATTTCATACTGTTTGATTTCATGTGATGATCTGATCAGGCGCACTTATTTCATTAAGTTTGTATATCGGTCCCTACTTTATGGTTCAAATGTGGAATTTAACTAGCACTGGGTCTGATAAAAATTTTTAGTCTGGATATAGCTTGATCTGACCCACACTTGATCTATCTCCATTCCTACTGGCAACATGTTCAAATTGCACTTGAATTGGTCCACATTGTCCTAAAACCTGTATCTGAACCCACAATTGACTTGGGCTTGGATTAATAGATCATATCCTTACCTCAGTTTCAGTTGAAGACCCATAAAAGGGCTTCATCCAAAACTTAGAGAAGACCCAACTACTTGTTTAGTTGATATACTTTGAGCCATGCTGAAAAATGAACCTGCTGTTTGTGCTCAAAGAGCACCTGAGTGTTTTTTTTTTTTCAATGAAATATCGATGTTGCCATCACAAATTTTATAATGATTGATGAGTTACAGAAACTGATGGGTTTATGTATTCTGAAAAAAATCACGGAAGGTCCTCATGATTTCCAGAATGTGAGGCCCACTTATTTATAATTATTAAAATTTTGTAATTTGTTGATGCCTTTTATCAAAGGCCCACTTATTTGTAATTACTAATGAAATCTCAATTATACTACTGTTGTGTGAAATATGGTCATCCATCACGAGTTGTGTACAATAGTATTATTTTATGTTATTAAATATTCTATGAAACCATTTAAAAAATATATATCAATTTGAAGTGGCCCGTTTAATGTGAGTAGAGTACTACAGTTTAGTTAGCACTGTTCATGTAGAATTAAATTGGCTTTTTATAAGTGCCCCAGTAAAATATTTTATTAGCAAATTGAACATTGCAAATTAAACAGCGTTGATTAAACATTTAATGACATTAATGCTCACCACTCATTGAAAACTCTTGCCAAAACCCGCCCACCCTTTTTGCTTTATCTAGTGATGTTTGAGGGGAATGTATTTAAACCTTATCTTTTACAAATTATATTTGTGATGCTTTGGTAGAATGAAATTTTATAGATATATATTTTTAATATATATATATTTTTTATATTTTTCGAAATGAATTTCCGAATTGGGAAGTGAAATGTCCGAATTGCTTGAAATATTTCATTTTGGAACCAAAGCGAAACATCATCCAAAACAAACTTGACAACTATGGATAAGGGGCTTCATATCCGGAGCCTCGGGCTTTGTCCCATTCCTTTTGTAGGAGAGATTGCAGAAGAGCAAAAGCACTCAAGTTTGTTTTTCATTTATCAAAGTCTAAGGAGCCAAAGAGGCTTTGCATCATTATATTGGAAGAGAAAATAACCTTAAAACTAGTCTGGACCATCCAAACACATTGATGGTTAGGATTAAAACATCTACCGCTTAAAACATAAAATAAAATCAAAATAACTCTAAATGAAATAAAATAAAAAATGAACTAAATGGGCGGGTTTATGGGTCTGCCTGCCTTGCATCACTTGGGGCCTTAGGGATCGATCCCTGTGATGTGAGTGAGACTAGTTTGCCAACACCACTAAATCATGAGTGTGTTGGCGACAAAGATAGCTTTACTTTGGTTCTGAATGAAAGAAGTTTTACTGTATTATTAATTCAGCAATGTCAAGGCCTCAGAAGCATCTGTGTGAATGTTGCAATGACCATGGCTCAAGGGAAGCGGTACCAAGGTGAATGACTTATATTAAGATGCGCTTGGATAGCTTGTCCAGTTATGCAGATGAAGTTGGATGGTTGCCAAATTTGCATTATCAATCCAATGGCCTAGAGTAACTTGGATGAATGCAAAAATTTTGGTGAGTTGTAATTCACAGGCAGTAGCAAGTGAGAGGTTTAAATAGATCATAAGGTGGGTCAGGTGGAGTCATGCAATGCACATGCGTGGCCTGGCCGCCCTTGAAAATTCAATTCATTGCCTTTGACATAGATCTAGCTTCCATGTCTTCTTGGAAAGGGTTACCTTTTTTTTATTGATTTGCTCAGCCAAATGCATTTCATTTTAGTGTCCTTGTCTGTAAGGCAGTCACATAATGTTGCTTAAAATTTGACTGATTGGTGTTTATGACGAGATTGGATCATTGGCCTCTCCTGTGAGTACCTTATATCTTGTCTTATGCTTTTCCCTAGATGATCGGGTATCCACTGAACTGAGAAAGAACATACAGCAAGCTCGAATGGATAAGAAACTCACACAGGCTCAACTTGGACAGGTATGTTCTTTCATATGTAGACTCGTACAAGCTATATTTAGAATGTCATGCACTTGACTTTATTTCTTCCTTATGGTCATCATCAATGTCTTGCAGCTGATAAATGAGAAGCCACAAGTGATTCAAGAGTATGAGTCTGGGAAAGCTCTTCCAAATCAACAAATAATAACCAAACTGGAGAGGGTTCTTGGTGTGAAGCTTAGAGGTAAAAAGTAACAGGCAAATGGTGGGTTTGAGATACCAAAGAAGCTCTATTCTACATATATAGTGTAAAAGACTTTGGATTGTGTGCGTGAGAATGGCTGTCATCACAGTGCACTTGTGAAAAACTACAAGTTTGTGTTTTCTTTGGCCTATGGAACTTGTGAAATACATATAGGCCTGTCTTTCTTATTATGGGTGTTTGCCCCCTCTCTGATGTGATTGCAGTCTTTTTTGTTCAATGGTAGTGTGATTTCAAACCAACATTAAAATAAATTTGGACTAAACTAAGTGGTGGTGATCAAAATAAAGTAAGGATCACCAGGTTAATTAAAATGTTCTATTTATTTACTTATTATTGATTCCAAACACACACTCACCCAGATCCTTCCTCACCATATGTGAAAGGTAGTTGCCTCACCACTGAGCTGTCAGTGGATTGGCAAAATGCTCTCTTTCTATCTTAAAAGAAAAGATTTTGCTTTGACAGTATTTTCTTGAAAATAATATCTTCAATATAATGGCTCTATGCCTTTTTTTAACAAGCGATCATGGTACAAAAAAAAAAAAGGTTTATCTAATTGATTTTTGTTTCTAATTGTGAGTAATAGTTTGCCATGTCAATTAGGGTTTGATGCCTCCAGACCCCTCATCGGACCTATGTCTTGTTTTAGGTTTTTTCTTTCCCTGGCTTGTGTTTGGATTGGCAATAGCATACCTCATTGGATAAATTGATGGTTTAGGTTGAGTTATTCTTATACAGGCCTACTCGAATAGGTGTACCATATGACCTGCCAATCCTATTGTTAACTAGGGTTTTATGCTGATACTAATTAACTTATTAGGTTTCGTTGTTTTGTTGGAGCATATACATGTTGGGCCTGCTTGGTTTAAGAATAGCGAGTACACCACGCTTTACCCATTTATTGATTCGGTCAAAAATATCTACCCGGACATAAACCAAAAGTATAAGAAAGATCATTGCAGGTTTGTTTGTTGTGATTCAGAATCACCAGTTGCAATTATATATATATATATATATATAAAAGCAACAGCTCTATTTGTGAGGGAGGGACGAGGGGTGCTCTAATTTCAAGAATTCTTTTTCAGTCTCCTACACATCCTTTCTTAAGTTTAAATTTTCCTAAAATCTCTAAAAGGAATTTCCTTTTTGATCTGATCTTTATCCCTTATTTCTCTCTCATTACAATCCGTTTTAGTACTTATTTTCCAAGCCAGATTATGTTTAAACAAACTTATTTGCATGTGTTCTCCAACTCTGTTATGAGTTTTTCTTTTGAACTTTTTTCTTTTTATCAACTGTGGGCCCACTGGGCATTTGACTTTATAAAGCAAAAAATCAGCCAACATGAATCCATTTTTTATTATCCTCACTTGGGGTACTATGCGTTTGATGAGTTGGATGTGAGGCGGGCCTCGTTGATGGATCTCCTGTAAGGTTTTGTCATACTATTCTTTCTTTTTTCTACATCCAATTAATGTGGGCCATCATTGATTTTTATAATAGGTGGGCATTTATCAGACTCATGTCAGATCCAAAATGCAAAATTTAGGTCCCACTTACAGATGATATAACCAGCTTCATCTTTATTTTTTTTCATCAACCAGTGGAGCCCACTCTCAAAGCCAATTTTTTTTTTTCTTCTATTTTTCATTCCAAGTTCAAACAATTTGTAGGTCTTATTGTAAAAGTCAAAAATTTTTTTTCTTTCTAATCTCGCAATTTATGGGGTTCACTTATACAGCCCAATTGTATTTCACTACTTTTTCCTTATTAATCTCGCAATTTATGATCAATTTGTGGGGCCCATTGTGGAAGCCAATTGACTTCAAAACCCACATTTAAGTTTGGAATTGACACTCAATTTGTGCACAACCACAAATATAATCAAATCAAGGTCCTAAATATCTACTGTCTACTTGATATTCCCCTAAAATCGCTTAGCTCCCTAGAATTTCTCTCACTTGTTTCCATCTCCACCCATTCACTATCTTAATCACTACTCAAAATCTTGGATACCTTGAGTCAATGCATCTTATTACTCAAAAGTTTATTTAGGCCCTTTGAGTGGACCTAATAATTCACACTGCATACTAAATGAGGTAATTGAATGGTTAGTAAAGCTGACAATATTTATTTTATATAAAAATAGGCTTAACTATAAAGAGACTAAGATTTGAAAGCAGCATCTCAGTCCAGAAGATAAAAGAATTAAATTAAATTAAAGAGACAAAATTCTTGCTATAAAAAATAGAAAAATGTATATTTTATATAATATATTTATCACAATTGTTTTTTTATCATTTACAGTTACTATTTTAATTGGATATTGATTTTCTTAAAGTTTTTTTGAAAGGTTTTTTCTAAATTTTTTTGGAACATAATATTTAATGTCAAAGAAATAAAAAAAATGCGGCAAATCAAGATGTTAGACGGCGTAATTCTTATGCAAAATCAGTAACACACAGCATTGCAAAATCATCATCAACAAATGTATAAATTGATTGATGAAGTCTTTCATGCATGAACAATTTTTAAAGATTAATTTATTCTTCACGTGATGAAAAACCCAAATTAATCATTCTTTCATATGTTTTCTTCTTCATCATATGTTATATTATTCTTAATTACTCTTTAATTTTTAAAATTTTTGGCCCGCTATTTTTCATAATTGAGTTTCTTATAATACAACATACTAGATAAACTAATTTTATCATTTTACTTTTTTTTCTTAAGCCTTTGGTTTTTTAAAATCAATTTTAATTGTGTTTGTGTTATGAATTATATGATAATATTCATTTATAATTTATTTAAATATCTATAAATATTTCTATTTAAAAATCTAATCACTTTTTATCAATGCTGACCTATTGCGCTAGTTAATGTGGACGGAAAGATTCCTATCTTCAGTGGTGAAGGAGATTCTCTTAAAAGCTGTAATACAAGTTATTCCGACTTTTTACGAACAGTGTTTTTCAGCTACCAAAAACTTTATGTGGACAGATTAATTTTCTTATATCAAAATTTTGGTGGGCAAAACAAGGGAATGAAGCTACGGTACCATAGATGAGTTGACCAAAAATGGGGTATTCGAAAATAAGAGGGTCAGGATTCCATGATTTGGAGATTTTGAATATGACATTATTAGCAGAGCAAGGTTGGAGATTATTGCAAAAGCAAGACTCCTTGGTCGCTAGAATTTTCAAGGAGAAACATTACTTGAGGAGTGGAGTTTTGGAAGCAAAATTGGGATACAAACCCTCCTATGTATGGAGGAGTATCATGAGTGCTCAAAGTTTATTTAAAAGCCGGTTTGATTTGGCGGGTAGGGGATGGTTCCTCAAGAAGAATTTGGAAACACGAAAGGCTTCTATCTCTCACATCATATAAAGTTCAATTCCCAGTTCGAATACTAGATGCAAATGCAAAGGTTCAAACTTTAATTAACGTGTGTATGAAATGGTGGAATGCTAGTTAATTAGAGAAATTTTTAATGAAGATGAGGTTGTTAAGATATGCAGTTTAGCCATTAGCCCAAACCAACAAGAAGATAGAATGGTGTGGGTGGGTACTTTTTTTTTTCTTTTTATGATAGAATGGGTGGGTACTTCTAATAAGTAAATTACGATTAGGAGTGCGTACCACATGTAGAAGAGCGGCAATCACAATGCATGGGTGAATGTACTAAGGCAATAGCTCATCAGAGTCTTTGGTTAAGTCTTTGGAAGCTCAATGTACCGAGTGGAGTTAAAATGTTCCTATGGGGGCCTATAATAATCTACTACCTACCAAAGAAAACCTCTTCAAACTAAAGATTGTTCCAAGATGGATGTGTCTTATCTATGAGATAGAGGTTGAGTCAACTACTCACATTTTATGGAGATGCACTTCAGCTCATGATGTGTGGTCCAAATGTAGCAAAAGAATTCAAAAATACTTCAAGGAAGATGACGACTTTATGATTCTATTACAGGGGTTGGTGTCAAAGATAGATGATGAGGATCTTCAATTAGCAGAACTATTTTTAGGGTTATCTGGTTCCACATAAATAAGTTTGTTTTTAGTGGGGAATTCATCCATCCCATGGAGTTCATGAGAAATGCAGTCAAAGCCATTGAAGAGTTTCAAAATGCAACAGAGGAAAGAAGGATCCAATCGCGAGCTATTCAAACTCATATTGCCATGAGTTGGAAATTACCTCCAATGGAATTTGTGAGGATCAACTAGGATGTTACTATTGACAATTCAAAAGGCATGATGGGTGTGGGACTTGTTGCTTGAAATCACATGGGTGAGGTGCTCGCTTATAAATTCTCTTTTAAGCCATATATAATTGACCCAATAGTAACAGAAGCTGTGGCGGCATAGATGGCTATTGATCTTTACAAAGATATGGCCCTACAACATGTTAAAATTAAAGGTGATTCTTTGGAGGTTGTAAATGCTTTGAAGAGTGAAGACAGATATAGTAGTTGGTAAGGGCAAGTGGTTGAGAATGCAAAAATGATTCTGAAAAATATGTAGTCATGGAAGGATGGACATGTCAAGAGGGGCATTAATAAAATTGTGCACAGACTAGCAAAAGAGGCTATCTTACATCTCTTAGAGCAAACGTGGACAAATTATTACCTCATTTTCAATTGTGATTTTGTATTTTTTGAAGTTGTTGTTGATTCATGATTTAATGATAGTATTTCAAAAAAAAAAAAAAAAGCCTAATAAAACCATTAACTATTCAAATTGTTAAAATGAAGAAACTCTCTTTGAATGTAGGGCATTTTATGTCATTTGCTAAATAAATTGTGCTAAAAATAAGTCTTCCAATTGGGCCCTCTTATGAGGGTGCTCGGCTTGTTTTACACTTAAAAGCCTCCAAAGTGAAGTCTTTTGATATTCTTAGAAGGTCATGCTTGGGCAAAATTTTTGTAGGCTAGCTAATTTGAGAGCTATGCTTGGACATAAATGGGCTTGGTCGAGCCTCAATTAGACTGGCTCTATCATATAGGTATTATTCAATGTCTCACAAAAATTTCTTAGAAATTCATTAAAAATATGAAGAAATTTGTTAGGATTGTTTGATTGTTGGCTAACTCATGGGTTGGACAAAAGTCAGGGTCCATTGAGTTGTAATTTTATATTTCTTTTGGAATGGATTGTAACATATATCATTAGAAGAGTTGAAGTGAAGAATTGAAGAAAACAACAGAAACTTGTGAAGAAATAATCCATAATAGAAGCTTAGTTCGCTCGAGCAAACATAGAGCTCACTTGAGCGAACATGGAGCTCGCTCAAGCGGACCAAGGAATTTCATGCAAACAGAGGATATGCCCATTCGAGGGAATGAGTTGCCCGCTTGAATGGATGACCAAAAAAAAAAAAAACCCAAATCCCTGCACAGATCAATTTTCTTTTTGTGCAAGAACTACCTGTTTTAGTTCTACATGGACTCCTACCCTAGGGCACGAATATTGGGTTATTTAAAGGTTCCTCTCAACCCTAGGGCTCCAATCACCAATCTCCTTGTTTTGTGTTTAGAATATCTTTTGTAGATCCCTTTCTTCTTTAGAGCATCCATTGGAGAGTTTGCCAAAGTTTTAAACTTTTAGAGGTTGTTGCCTTTATGGGAGATTGTTTTACCTTGTGGATTCATGTGTTGGTTCAAGTACAAGGAATGGTAAACGGTGCGGTTGTTGGCAAATGAGAGTACTACAGTTCCTAGGTTATGGCTAACTGGAAAGGAATTGTGAGTATCTTTTAACTATTTAATTTGATAGTGCTTGGTTTTTTTTCGATGGGGTGATAGGTCCTATAGTTTTTCTTGTTTTTGAGTTTTCTACGTTAAAAAAATATGGTGTCTTCTTTGTGTGGTTGGTTAATTTATAGTTCTTTTATTATTTTTTTTTTTGTAATTGTTAATTGGACTATGCTCTAGAAATCAGATTGGGACCTTGAACCCTCTACACTCTAGAAATCAAATCGGGACCTTGAACCCTTTATCTTTGGAGATTCAAAAAAACCCTTAAGAGGTATCAGAGAGGGTCACACAAATGTGCTGTGTGTAGATCTATTGAGATTTCAGAATAGAATTCAACCACAAAGGCACATCGACCACCAAGCCACCTTTGTTGGATGAATCAACTTATGCCTACTGGAAAATTAGGATGATTGCCTTCCCTAGGTCCGTTGATGATGAGATCTAGGACTTTATTGAAATTGGCTATTCCATACCCCCGGTTGTGTCTGAAGGGAAAACTATTCCCAAACCTAAAGCACAATGGACTAACGAGGAATAGTTTGCTTCTAATTGTAACAATAAGGTCACTAATGCTATCTATAATGGAATTTCTCCCTTTGAGTTTGGAATGATCTCTGCTCGCACGTCTGCTAAGAAAGCATGAGATATTTTACAGACTGTTCATGAGGGAACCATCACTATTAAACAGTCAAAACTCCATATATTGACTACTTCCTTTGATACTAAGAATGGAAAATGATGAGATATTTGATGATTTTTAACCAAATTGATTGATATTGTCAATTTAGTTTTCAATTTAGGTGAGCCAATACTTGAAAATAAGATTGTCAAGAAAATTCTAAGATCTCCACCAAAAAGATTTTATGTAAAGGTAGTGGCAATTGAGAAAAATAGAGCTTTGGATATCCTTGAGGTGGATTAGTTAGTTGGTAATTAGATCTTTGAGGCAAGACATAGGGCTAGTGTAAAATCTAAGGAGATTGCCCTAAAAATTTCTAAGGAATTAGAAAAGGATATTGAAGAGAATTTAGATTATGATTATGAGGAAATTGATGTTAAAAATGCAATTTAGCTTGTGAAACAGTTTAAGAAATTGTACAAACGTAAGAATTTTGGCATTAAGATTTCAAAATTTGACAAGAAGGCTCCTCAATTTATTCAATGCTTTGAATGTTTGGTCATGTTGCAAATCAGTGTGTTAATAGAAAATTGAAGACCAAGTGTAAGATTTTAGTAGTGACATGGGATGATGATTTTGAATAGGAGAATACTGAAATTGAATCTATTGTTCTTGATACTGTCATTTCCAGGTTTATTGCTTTTACAGCTGGATCTAACTCTCTCTTCATAGGGTTCCTCCGACATTAGTTTGAATTCTAATAATGATATTGATGAAGTTTTAGATTATGAACAAGATTGGGAAGAGTTATACAAATTTCTATTGCAAGATTGCATCGAGAAGATAACCAACAAGTGGAATGCCGTAGAAGATGAGATTTCCTCCCTAAAGCAAGACTTGGAAGAAACACTTGCAAAGATACTTCTCTTGGAAAATTAGAAGAATACTATGACTGATAATCTAACCAATATAGATAAAAAATATGAATTGTTGTGTGATGATTTTGAGAAATTTGCATAAGAGATGGAAACTTTGAATAAAGAGTTGCAGACATGTCAGATAGAGAAAGCTAATTTGAATGACAAAATCAAAATGATGTGTGAAAAGTTGATAGCCACAAAAGCTTCGTTGAACAAGATGAGTATTGGATTGATGAAACTTGATGACATTTTATGAAGTCAAAAGTTGCCAAGTGACAAATATGGTCTTTGATATGACAATGGTGTGTCTATCTCGAAAAACAAAGGTAAAACTATTTTTGTCAAAAGTTCTTTGATTACTGAAGCACCCACTGCTCCACATTCTGCATGAGTAAAGCATATTGCATTTACTTTAAGGAAGAGCTAGCTCTTCAAGGCCCGCACGCAACGTGGGCCATGGAAAAAATAAATTTAATAAAAAAATTAAATTTTTGTAAAAAGTATTAATATTTTAATAAAATATAAATGAATATTATCATATAAATCATAATACAAACATAGTTAAAATTAAATTTAAAAAGTCAAAATTTTTAAGAAGAAAATTTATATGTTGGTTTTTGAACTTGTCTCAACTTCTATAGCATTGTTTCAACACCTATAGCACTTGTTTAATGTTGTGCACTTGTTTCATCTTTTGGTAAAAAAAAATGGTATATGTAATATTTAATTAAATCATTAAAAGCAAATGGTATATGTAAAAAAATGTGTTAATGATATTTTATTAAAGAGGACTTTATCAAAAAAATCATCATAGATCACCCCTTAATATAAAGAAAAAAATCATATCAACAGTGGGTGCACCGGAGTATTTTCCAAGAAATCGCAATCAACAAAATCCAATTCTAGAATTTTATTCCCTATTCTAAAAATAAAAATTATACTTTTTAATGTTTGTATTACAATCTTTAGAGATTTCATAAATATAAATAAAAAGTCAAAAAGTAACTTAGACTCCAAGAAAAAATCAGTTTGACCACTCGATTTTGTCATTAAAAAATCTACTTACCCTCCAATTAACACTCCCACCCATGAATTGGAAAAAACCTATTATTCATTCTTGTTGCCATTCCACCGCCTACCAGCATAGCTACTGAACCCAATCATCAATCACCAAGTGCCATCTTTGATCTTCCATCCTTTCCAAAATAAAATATGCATAGAATATTGAATATAATTTCCTTGTAGTGTTGAGGTTTACCAAAAAAATGTAAAAATACATTTCAATGAAAATTTTACTTTAATGTTTGGAGTGTCCCATTTAGAAAGTTTGCTTGGGGTCCTGAAAATATCAGTCGACCCTGCATTAACTAGACCTTTTATATCGTGAATAACCAAAGTGAAAAAAAAATCCAAGTTACATACACTTCATGCATTAATGTTTCCATACATACCTGTTGAATTGGAGTAAAGAATAAACATAAGTGCACAGATTCGGATAATAGAAACAACACAATAGCGTTTTCATCAACCTTTTGAGCAAGATCAGCATCAAGGTGACTTGTAGCAAAGTAGTCAAGGAAACACAATGGCTTTGCTTCCATAGTGACAATGTAATTGACACCCATTGCAACCTAAAAAGACAGCATCTTAATGTAGTCTCAATACCAAAAACACAATCAAAAGCAGCCCAAAAAAGAAAAAACTTCATTGAAAAGATGACTATCCATCCCAAACCCACTTTGGATTATATCAAATCAATACCAATAGTTTCACGAATTCCAGTTTCAAAAGCAAGCTTGAATTTAGTTCCTAAAGCAACTGTACCAGCAATAAAATAAAGTTTCCCTCTGTACATTATAAAATGAGAAATACAACATCAACAAACTATAACCGTAACTGATGAGCAATATTATTCTATAAAGATTCCATTTTTAGGAAATAAATGTTCAGCTAGCAGCCTCCTCAAATTGTTGATAAGTTGATATAGGAAGAAGAAACCCTTCTTTCAGGACAATAATCTGCCAATCCCATTAAGGTATTTATGGCCATATCAACTATCAAGTTGAAGCATGAATAGAAAATGGTGAACAAAAAAAATCTATTGACATAGAGAGAGAGAGAGAGAGAGAGCGAGAGAGACATATACCTAAATGTAAAAGCCCTCCAAAGCCAGCATCCTTGGGATCTTCAAGGCTATCTCAATTGAAGCACCATGTCCTCGTTGTTTTTCTGATCGATCTCGATCTATTTGTGCTTATTATATAGTATCCATCAATTTAAGATTCTAGGATCTAGGGATTCTCAAGTGAATTCTTTGATTTGGAGAGGAATAGATAGAAAGTCTCTCTAACTGATCTTATCCAATGCCATTGGGATGGTGACATGGCGCTCTAGAAAAAAAGAAAAATAAAGGGTGCTGATGTGGCACCATCTAAAAGCCTCCATTTTTGTAGCTTTAATATATATAACTAGCGAGAAATGCCCGTGCCAAGCATGGGTGAATAACCGACATTTGCAAATACAAAATTTGTGAACAAAGGATGCAAATTGCATACGGTGAAATGATTTATAAAGAAACAACAAATATGTCAATACATTGTCTTTTTTCTTTAAAATAAAGAATAGATATTTCATTACTTCCTATTATTTTCCTAACTATGTTCTCTCTTTCTTGTTACAAATATACGGACCATATTGTTTTTCAATGTATATCATAGAAGATATTGTCATACAAACAAAAATCGTGCCACAATTATATAGTTCACATCCGCATAAGCTTTAATTTATAATTTTTATTAGAGATATTCCAAAGGATCATTAAGGGGTACATTGGATCTTACAAGATTCTTTAGTTTATAACAAATTCACAATCATATGCTCACCATAAAATGATATGAGCAACTAAATCACAATGCATGTCTAATATCAACATCTTCAACAAAAAATTATAGATAATTTGTATAATTTTCTCAATGAACATTACACATTGGAGATGACCACAAATTTTTAATTTGGAATCCTTATTTATAGGGCAGTGAGTAATCCTCATGACTTCCTGACCTATTAGGAATTGTGCCCTAGGTATGTATTAAGGGTTAAATTTCCACTCAGCAACCTGCTTTCTAACCACTATGTTAGTGTAAGGGTTCGGCTTGAGCCCATGTCTGCATCAATTATGTTGGCCTAGCTAGCTTATATAAATGTATCGATCTTAGTTTCAACCAAACTCAAATTGCATGTCTTGAACAGATTAGATGGCCAATCAACTTTTGATTTTAATTTGAAATTTTAGGCTGGAATATTAAACATGCTATAATTTTGTTTGGATCCAAGATTTCTACAATTCCTTTCAACACAATCTTTTAAAGGAAAGAAACTGTTGAAATCTATTTTAATTTTTTTTATTTTTTTATTATGAGAAACCATAGGTAAGTGAAGAGATTTTTGGGGCTTATAAAGAAGGAATAGATAGAAGGTCTTTCAAATTGGATCTTATCCAATCCAATGATATCAATTGAAAAGATTTTATGAACCCAATGCCAATGGGATGCTGACGTTGTTCTTTAGAAAAAAAGAAAAAAAAATAGTGCTGATGTGGCACCCTTTAGAAGCCTCTATTCTTAGAGCTTTAATATATATAACTAGCAACTAAGGCCCGTGCTAAGCCCAGGCCAAAAAAAATAAATTATGGTAAAATCTGAAATTTACTAAAAAAAATATATTAAAAAACGTTTTAGAAATGCAAGTAACATTTCTGACCTATAGCCTATTTTAGTTTATTCTTAAATTTGAAAAATCGATTAAGAGTGTACCGAAATAGTTCTACATATAAAAGAATCGTGAAAATCACATCTAAAGCATTGGATAGTAATTCTTTAGAGAAAATATATTTATTGCAAAATAGAAAATTGATTATTATATCCATAGATTGATCATATCTCCTTCTTGAATACAGGTATGAACTTAATCAATAACTTTAAATGTTTACCTGAGGAGGGCCACCAATGCCCGTTCTGAGCCCGGGCAAAGAAAATAAAGTACATATCAAATGTTTTAATATTTTTCAGCATAAAAATGATATTTATAGCAACAATGGCATGTGTAATTTTTATATGCAAAAAATTATATACATAAAAATATAAAATTGTAAATCATACTTGATTTGAGAAACACTTGAATAGTAATAGTTGATTCCTTTTGTTTTAATTTAATAGTATCATGCAATAATCATTAATCCCTGATAATAATCAAATTAATTAATTAATTAACTTTCTAATCCAAATGGACTGACCACCAGCAACACATTAAAGCACTTAATAATAAACATTGAAATCTAATGTTTTTTTTTAAATTTATTTTTGAATAGTTTAAATTTAATGAGAATACAATGTACAGTGGTCCACTTTAATAATAAACAATTTATCAATAGAGCCGACATTGATAATAGTAGCTACATGAGAATCTTCCTGATTTTAAATTCTATCAATAGAAACATATTTTTGAAATGATGAATGGAATGATTAGATATTAAGAGGAAAAATCAAGTGGAAATTTTAAAGGATAACAAGAGAGATTTTAGGAGATCCAAGTTTAAAAAATATTAATTGCCTAAAAGATAAGAGGGAGGGAGAGAGATTATAGGAGGAGAGATTCTAACATTTTAGGATGCTGACGTGGCGCTTTAGAAAAAAAAATATAAATGCTGATGTGGCACCCTCCATAGGCCTCTATTCTTGTAGCTTTAATATATATAATGTGTCATGTCCTAGATGTACACCTACATGTCACCATTGTGGAATCAAAGGATACATTCGACCCCATTATAACAAGTTGAGAAATCTAGCAAGAAATATGCAATGGAAGAAGGCATTGTCATTGACAAAGGTTTTGTCATTGACAAAGGTTAAGGCTAAAGTTATCTGGGTGAAAGGTCTGACTTATATGATTCTATTGTACACATTGCACTGATTTCTCAAAATTTACAAATGTGGGTACCAAATTACACCCTTGATCAATAAGATCAAGCCCTCCTCCCGAAGTGAAAGGAATATGATGTTAAGGTGGAGTCGCAATTAGGGAGAGGGGGTGGGGCTAGGAGGTTGTAGATGATGATTGACAAGTATGTCGGATGATGATATTTTTTTTTGTCAATTACGGACAAAAGGGGGGGGGGGGGGGGGGGGGGGGGGGGGGGGAAGGGATAGAGTTGCAAGGCATGACAAGGTTCAAGTATTTTTTTTTGTTGAAAAATTTATTGTAATATTTGTTTTATTTTGGGTAGAATATTTGAATTGTTTAGAGAGTTTGTCCATGAATTGCTTAAGAGGGAGATTGTTAGGATAATGTAGGTGATGGCTAATTCACGGGTTGGACAAAACTCAGGGTCCATTAAGTTGTAATTTTATACTTCTTTTAGAATGGATTGTAGTTTATGTTGCCATAAGAGCTAAAGTGAAAATTTGAAAAAAAACAATAGAAATTCATGAAGAAATAAATACAGGCCAGAAGCTCAGTTTGCTCGAGTGAATGGAACTGGGAATTTTGCCTAGACAAAGGCTATGCCCGCTTAAGAGAATGACTTGCCTACTCGAGCATATAAACAGAAATCCAAATTCCTGTGTGGATCAATTTCCTTTTTGTGCTAGGATTGCTTGTTTTAGTTCTATATGGGCACAAATATTGGGTTATAAAGGGTCCTCTCTCAACCCTGGGGCACCAATCACCAATCTCCTTTTTCTGAGTTCATAAAACCTTTTGGAGATCCCGTTCTTCTTTACATCATTTATTGGAGAGTTTACTAAAGTTCTAAGCTTTTAGAGATTGTTGTTTTTACTTTCGTAAGAGATGCGTCACCTTGCTGATTCAAAGTGTGTTAGTTCAAGCACAAGGAACAGGGAACAGCGAGGTCGTAGGCAAATGAGAGTACTACAGTTCTTAGGTTGTGGCTAAATGGGAAGGGATTGTGAGTATCATGTAATTGTTCAATTTTATATTGCTTGGTTTTCGTTGGACGGGGTGATCAGTCCTGTGGTTTTCTTTGTGTTCAAGTTTTCCACGTTAAAAATTTGTGGTGTTTTCCTTGTGTGGTTGATTGATTTACAGTTTTTTTTGTTTTTCCACCATTGCTAATTGGACTACACTTTAGAAATCAGATTAGGAACTTCAACGGTTCATCTTTGGAGGTTTTAAAAAACCCTCAAAATCCAATAGAACATTTATTCCATTGTCACTGTTGGAGTCAAAATGAAACCTAAATAATTATTCAAATGTATAATCTCAGATGACAACAAGAAGAAGAGAGGATTAAAAAAAGAAATTCCACGCATGTTGAATCCAATATTCAACCAGCACATTAACATAGATCCCCTTCTTTAAAGTAAAAAGAGTGAATTCCGTGTAAATTGATCTGGGGATGGTAGTGAGGGAGAAGATGAGTGGTTGGAGGAATGGGAGAGGATTAGAAAAAGGAAAAGAGAGGGAGAGGGTCCATTGGGGGTAGCCTATTTCTTTAAAAATGGGCATTTTGAGAAAAGTGGTGGGGAGCAAATTGATTTAACTAGATGTCTTTTGATTGAATGAAAAATGGAAAACTTACGCTTTGAATTGATAATAAAAGTGTTTGCGTACTTTTGGAAAGCTGAGGAAAACTTAAGCCCCTTAGGCCTAAGGTGAGCACCCCCACCATCTATAGTGCAGGATACTCAAATCATTATCTTAACCATTTGATCAATGTTCATTGTTCCAATTGAGTGCAAACCGATCATAGGGTCTAATCCAAGGGGCGCCAAACTTGGGATCGATAACTATTATGGGGGGTTATTGTTTTTTGGTCCACTTGGATGTATCATAGGTTGAGCCTCACTAGGTCTTTTGACATGTGATGCTCACCTTATCATGAACACCAGTGCTCAATGGAGGAATTCTCTCTCTCTCTCTCTCTCTCTCTCTCTCTCTCTCTATATATATATATAATTGTCTGTTTTTTTTTTTTTGCTTAGTTTTTAGTGAGGATTTTAAGGGGAAAACCCATTAGGTGGCCACTAAATGCAATTTGGTGCACAAAATTAATGGCCCCGATCAGTGGCCCGATCCAAACCCAATGGACCTAATCAGTGCACAAATTACTGTGGGACTAATCACATTTAGTGGCCATTTAATGGGTTTTTTCCCATAAAATCCTCATTTTTAGTTTATGAATTTTTTGATACTGTGGTTTAGGTTCTGATTTGTTGTTTCATTTTTCTGCAGGTAAAATGCAGCAAAATGCTCTATTTTTAAGGGCATATCTGTGCTTGTGTGTGTTCATACCTGGAAGATATAAAGAAATAATTTTTTTTAGGGGAAAACAATTTTCTGGTCTTAAATGTTAATATTATGTGCGAGTTTTGTAAAAGGTAAATTGAACAAAAGAAATGAAAATACAATTTATAATGAGGAAAATGTTAAAAAGAATGTTTGGGCTCACCAAATAATTAAGACACCATCTGGATATAAGCGTCTAAAAATAATATTTTATCACTTCTAGTAAAAACATGTTGCAGATTCTTAGTGAAGATAGTTTACTTTGTTCAAAAGTTGTTAAAGCTAAATACTATTCAAATAAAGCTTCTATGAAATACAGATTTTAGTTTAAAAAAAAAAAGACTTCTACGCTTAACATTTGCCGATCAATAATTTGAATGGGTCACTAAACCCTATATTGAACAAATTCAATACGAAATCTTTGTTTGTTTTCATTGTGCTTCAAACCTAGGTTGAATTTAGGATAAAATCTTGTTGAGGATGGATTGAGCAACAGCAACTGAGGCCATGGCCTCCCAAATTTCCTTTTAAAACAACAAATTGGGATCCATCCTGACCATCCAATATAATTTTTGACCCCTTATGTTTAATCCTTCCCTGGCTTACACGAATTCTTGGCATCTTTTTTGATCAAGCTGATCAAGAAAATCAATAGCAAGATCGGCCATATATCCACATGGGTCATGATCATGAGCTTTTGCCACACAAATGAAATGAGATTCATCAACAGTCCAGAGAAATGAAAACAATCCAAATCCACACCGTCATCATCTTTACATTGAAATCCTATCATCGACCTCACCATCAATGACTTCTGATTTTGCTCTGACAACTCTTTGCAACACAACCCAAGCGTATGGGGCCCGCCTAGATGTATGTCTATTAATGGAATAAAGTAGATGGAAATGTCTCCTCATGGATAAGGGTCACGCAGAAAAATTGCCCCCATCACATTATCCTAGGCATTGATTTAACAACTTGATGGTGGCAAAACATGGGGAGAAATTCCCATGGGGCGTGTCACACCCCGATCCCGGGAATTTGGGGATTTGAGTGGGCCCCCAGGACGTGGATACGTAATCCCATAGAAATCCGTGCTCTGAAGAATTATGCACGAATTCCTACAAGGGAGATTCCACAGGAACGTGTGAGGTATGCTGACATACGTACAAACATAATTTATCATAAACGAAATCCTGCGAAATACTCAGTAATTATCAAGAGCACACGAATTCATAGTCAGTTATCTTTCAAAGGTAAACATATATACATATATATAACAGTGTTGAAGTCTTTAATACATAACAAAAAGACTACTTAAGTGTTTGATACAAAAGGGTCCCAAGAATAGTCGTGCTCCGTGGGATGGCTAGTAAAAGACCTCGCCATCTTTCCACTCATCTACATCCCGAGGTACCGTTGGGGTACCCTCCGGGTGCGCGTCAGTATCCGCGTTGGGACCGGTCGCTGGACCTGCAATACCAAGAGTAACACTATTAACACGACGGTTAAGCAAGTACTGAGACATATGGAACAAGTATAACATAATATATCAATAAGAATCATCACTGAACATGATGCATCAGTGATAAATTACAACTTAAATGTCATACCTACCGATTGGCAACCACGACGCTCTATTTTCCCAAAAGAGAGCATACACATATCGTATGGGTCGCTAGGGGATCAGGCTAGCTTCCCGAGGAGTGCCGACTACTCCTCCGTAAACCCACTGCAGTGGTGACATACATAACGTATACCCAAAAGGGCGTAAGCTGAGTGGTGCCGACTCAAATCCAATCGTATCAATCATATCATACCCTTGGCTAATAAGCTCGCACTCATTAGAAGCTCTGGCTTGTCAGACACTCACTCAATAGAAGCTCAGGTCTGAATTTGCCTCAGGGTTCGTTGTGTTACTGTGTCTTGGTATTGCCTTGTGCATATGGGACACCATTCTTATGCCAACATCCATGACTTGCCATTGGGAGACCCTCTAGGAATCATTCATTCTCCCTAACATGTACTTCCCATTGGGCCTCTGTAATGGTATAGAAGGTGCCAATACTAAGGTCCTACAAATCATTGAGAGTCTCTAACATCCTGTTTCACTGGGTTCTTACGGCTTAGCCGTATACAAGGCTACGGCTTAGCCGAGTGTATTAGATTCCTTCCGGATTTTTCATGCACAATTACGGCCCAACCGTATCTTGGCCTACGAATTAGCCGTGCTAAGCCTATGGCTAGGGTACAAGGAGGCTACGGCGTAACCGTAGTGTATTCCACGGTGCAGCCGTGTGCAAGCCGTAGAAAAACTGGGTTCCATGAACTCTTTGGAAAGCTCGCCATAGGAAGACCTTTGGTTTGGGTATGGGCTGGATACGGCTTAGCCGTAGTGAAATCCACGGCTCAGCCGTAGTCGAGCCGTAGTACAAAATCCCATTTTTCTGCTCTTTGGACTTTGAGCCGTAAATGCTCACGGCTTAGCTGTTGCTTCGCCGTAAGCTTCAGAAACCCGAATACAGTTCTGTAGCTCAATTCCGATTTCAGCCAATACAGAACCTATACTGGGAGGGGGTCATATGTTCTGTATTCTCACACCCTTTATTCCCATTTGCACCATTTTATCTCAATTCACACCACATTTATATCAATTAAGACAATGGAGAGAAAATGACTGAAAGTGGAAAAAATGCAAGTAGCTATCTCAAATGTCCATACTTAATCATGCATGCAGTATATATATATAGTTCATTACTTGCCTTTTCCAACAGTGCTAACCCTCTCAAACTCCCTCTCTTGCTGTGTAGCTAAGGGAAAACCTCCAAACAGAAGTGGGTTCTCTACAAGCAACATACAAATGGATAAATGGAATGTAGAGTTGGATACATGTCATGGATTGGAGTCTCCTTGACTCCCACAAACCTAAATACAAGGAAAGGAAGCAAAGCCCTCACCTTGGTGAGCTGTAGCCTGAGGAGAATGTGCTTCCCAAGGAAGTAGATGCTCCTATGAGGCAGAGGAGGGTGGGTGAAAGCTATTCCTAGCACATGCAAGTCTCCAATCCCAATAGCTCTTCGATTTGGAAGTGAAAGGGAGGAAATCCAGGAAGAAGGAGAGGGGCTTCAACAGCAGAGAACGAAGAAGAAGAGAAGGGAATGTTGTATCCACCTTTCAAGTTAAATTTCCTGCAATTTAACATGCAAGTCCAGCCTTTTCATGAAATTTCAGTTTAGGCCACATAGGCCTCAATTGGCCCAGGATGAGTCCGGATCAACTTGGGCCCAACACGAAAGAGGATCTACGCGAAAGAGTACACGAAAACAAATGGACGAAGTGTCCAATAGGTACAAGGACAAATTACGAAAAGGTTCTTAACTCCTAAAGTGGGGCCGAACTCCGCCAAACTCCCTATCTAAGGCCGAAACCCGATAAATTTTGGATTAAATTAGCCTTAATCGAGTTCAATTAATATAGAATGAGCTTAATTAACGTAAATCAATATTAATGGGACTCGGGACCTTACATCCTCCCCCACTTAAGATCATTCGGTCTTCCGAATGCAATGTAGCTGGGGTAGTAGCTCTGGATATTTCGCCCGAATTTGATCTTCGAGTTCCCAAGTGGCCTCTTCCTGTCCATGATGCTCCCATAGGACCTTAACCCATTTAATTGTTCGGGTACGCAGCACTTGTTCTTTAGTGTCAACAATGCGAAACGGCCTTTCTTCATAGCTTCCATTAGGCCTCACTTTTATGTCGTCCAACTCGAGGACATGTGAAGGGTCTGAGAGGTACTTCCTAAGCATCGACACGTGGAACACATTATGGACTCCCGTAAGTGGGGGTAGTAGCTCCAACCGATAAGCTAAGTCTCTCACTCTACTCTGTATCTCGAAAGGCCCTACAAAATGCCGAGCTAGCTTGCCCTTATGTCCAAACCTGATAGTACCTTTCATTAGGGAAACCTTCAAAAAGACCTTGTCTCCCACTTGGAACTCAAGGGGCCGACGACGATTATCTGTATAACTTTTCTGACGTGATTGTGCAGTTTTCAATCTATCTTGCACCTTTTTCACTTTTTCCGCCGTATCTGCCACCATGGTGGGTCCATGGAAACTCCTAACCCCAACTTCTTCCCAACAGACGGGCGTACGACACTTACGTCCATACAAGGCTTCAAATGGAGCCATTCTGATGCTCGCGTGAAAACTATTGTTGTATGTGAACTTGCATAAGGAGAGGTCTTCATCCCACTCCTTTCAAAAGTCCAATACGCTAGCTCGTAGCATATCTTCTAGGGTCTGTATCGTTCGCTCAGATTGCCCATCTGTCTGAGGATGGTGAGCCATGCTAAAATTGAGTTTAGTGCCCAAGGACTTCTGAAAAGATTGCCAAAAGGAAGACACGAACCTACTGTCTCGATCAGACACAATTGAGGCTGGAGTACTATGTTGCCGTACAATCTCATCAATGAAGATCTTGGCCATCTCCTGAAATTTCATCCCTTTCTTGGTTGGAATAAAGTGGGCTGATTTTGTTAGTCGGTCGACAATCACCCATATTACATCATGGTGCCTACTAGTTCGGGCAGCCCTGAAACGAAATCCATCGTGAGATTCTCCCATTTCCACTTAGGAATCTGCAGGGGATGTAACAAACCGGGAGGCTTCCTGTGTTCAGCTTTCACTCGTTGGCAGGTAAGGCATCTTGCTACAAAGCCCGTTATATCCCTCTTCATGTTATTCCGCCAAAACCTGCCATGTAAATTTCGGTACATTTTTGTACTCCCGGGATATATGGAATATCAAGCATGGAGTGCTTCAGTCATAACTGCCCTTTTCAAGTTATGATTTTGAACCGCTGGAACACAAAGCCGGTCTCTAAAGTACAATACACCGTTTACCATCCTGAAATCAGGTTTCTCAGATATGTGGTCACGAATCTTGACAAACTCCGGGTCTTCAAACTGCCTTTCCTTGATTTGTTGAATTAAGGTGGGTTCGAAGACTGACATAGCCATTAACATGACCTTTTCATCCACGAATTTAACCTCCACATCCAGATCTCGGAATTCCTCTACTAGAGACCATTCACCACATAAGGCTGCCAACTCGGTGGTAGATTTCCTACTTAAAGCATTGGCCACTACATTCCCTTTCCAAGGGAAGTATTTAATCGGGAAATCATAATCCTTTATAAATTCCAACCACCTACGTTCTCTCATGTTAAGATCATGCTTCGAAAACAGGTACTGGAGACTGCGATGGTCGCTATGAACTTCAAATTTCTCTCCATATAAGTAATGTCTCCATATCTTCAGTGTGAAGACTACTGCAGCCAATTCTAAATCATGTGTGGCATAGCTTTTCTCATGTTCCTTCAATTGTCGGGATCCATATGGTATTACCTTCCCATTCTGCATGAGTACACAACCTAGCCCAACCCCCGAAGCATCTGTATAGATAACAAATCCGCCACTCCCTTCTGGTAGGGATAAGATCTGGGCTAAGGTTAGTTTCTCCTTAAGGAGTTAGAAACTCGACTCACATTCCGTTGACCAAACGAATGGCTCGTTCTTTCAAGTCAATTTGGTCAAAGGTGCAACTATCTTGGAAAAGTCCTTCATAAACCTGTTATAGTAACCGGCCAGACCAACAAAACTTCTAATTTCCGTAACAGTCTTGGGACTCTGCCAAGTAGTTATAGCCTCATTCTTAGCGGGATCTATTGCAAGCCCATCGCTTGAGATAATATGCCCCAAAAAGGTAACTTGTTCTAGCTAGAATTCACACTTGTCTAATTTAGCATACAGTCGGTGGTCCTTTAGCAATTGCAAAGAAGTCCTCAAATGTTCCACATGCTCATCTTTGGTCTTGGAGTATACCAAGACATCATCCATGAAAATCACCACAAATCGATCAAGATATGATGAAAAGATTCTGTTCATCAAGGCCATAAATACTGCAGGCGCATTTGTCAATCCAAAAGGCATGACCAAGAATTCATAATGCCCATATCTTGTCCTGAAAGCTGTTTTTGATGTATCTTGGTCCCTCACTCGCAGCTGATGATATCCGGATATGAGATCAATCTTAGAGAAATGGGTCGCACCCTGTAATTGATCAAATAGTTCATCAATTCTAGGCAGTGGATATTTGTTTTTAACTATCACCTGGTTCAACTGCCGGTAATCAATACACATTCTAAGGGTGCCATCCTTCTTCTTCACAAATAAAACGGGGGCTCCCCATGGTGATGTGCTAGGACGAATGAACCCCTTATCCAATAAGTCCTGTAACTGCACTTTCAGTTCACATAACTCTGCCGGGGCCATTCTATATGGAGCTTTAGAGATGGGAGTAGTACCCGGTACTAGTTCTATAGTAAAATCCACTTCCCTAATTGGAGGAAGGCCGGGCACTTCATCCGGGAATACATCAGGGAATTCACAAACCACGGGTATTTCTTCTAATTTCTTAGGGGCTTTCTTTTCCACAATGAAAGCAATATACCCTTCGCAACCACTATGGATTAGTCTTTTCGCTCGAAGTGCTGAAATCAATCTAGTGTTCAAACTCTTCTTGTCACCTTGGAATACAGCAGTTGGGCCATCTTCACTCACCCTTACGGTAACAGTCTTACGGAAACAGTTGAGACAGGCCATATATTTGGTCAACCAGTCCATGCCTAGGATTACATCGAAATCGTCATAGGTAACACAATAAGTTCAGCCGGGAGAAGAACTTCTCCGATGAGAATTCGACAACCAGGGTAATAATCGTCACAAGCTACCCTCTTATCAATCGGAGTGATAACACTCAACACATATGGCAACTGTGCTGGCGATTCCTGTATCCTACTAGAGAATCAAGGTGAGATGAAGGAGTGTGAAGATCCTGAATCAAACAATACTTTAGCTTCAATGCCACAAACAGAAACCTTACCTACAACCACGTGCTCCGCCGCTTCTGCTTCTTCCTGTGTCAAAGCGTAAGCACAACCTTGCCTTTGCGGTCGACGTTCCTGTCCTTGTCTCTGCTGTCCCTGGCCTTGCCGTGCCTGCCCTTGGCCTTGTCTCACTGGCTGTTGCTGTCCGTTAGGCAGAGGAGGTGTCGCCTTAGAAGGCTGCTGATATTGCTGCTATGAGTCTCGACTAAATTCCTTCCTTCTCAAGTACTCGGACAAGTGATGGTCCATGGAGCCACAGCTAAAACAGGCTCCTATGGACCTCCAACATTTGTTAGTTTCGTGACCCTTCCCACATGTACCACAGACTGGTCGTGATGTGCCAATAGCAACTCCCTTTTGTTTCTTAGAATACTGCTGACCTTTCTTAGAAGGCGGAACACTTTTCTGGGACTCCCACAAGAATAGGCTTTTTTCAATTTCCTCCGCTGCATAAGCCCTGGCTACCGCATCATCATATTGAACAGGACGTTGAAAGGCAAAAGCATGTCCTTTGATAGCAGGCCTCAACCCTTCTAGAAATCTTTCCACTCTCTTCTCCTCAGTGTCAATCAAGTCTAGAGCAAATCGAGAGAGCTGGCTAATACATGCACGTATTCTGCAACGGTCATGAGGTTCTGCTGCAGGGTAAGGAACTCTGCCTTCTTCTTGCGAGTCACGTGGTCGGGAATGAACTTTTTCCTAAATTGCCTCTTAAAGGCTTCCCAAACCGTGGCATCAGGCATGGTCCTCATGTGGTCCCGGATACTCTTCCACCACGTATCTGCGATGTCCCTGAACATGGATGCCGTGAGGACCACTTGCTGTCTAGGTGTGCAAGTTAATGTATCGAAAACGTTCTCTGTGTGGACAAACCATTCATCTGCTTATAATGGATCCTTGTGTCCGGTAAATTCGGCTGCTCCCCTCTTACGAAATTTCTCATACAAAGAGTTGGGATCTCCTGGCTGATCTTGTCGGTTTAACAAAGCGGCCAATTGTAATTGCATCGTAGCCTGGTTAGCATTGCTAGCGGCTAACTGGTGCATCATCGTCATAAACCGCTCTTCAGTGTTGTATGTGGGACGCGAAGGAGGTGGCGGTGGAGGGTCCGCACCTTCCAACTCAATATTATTGCGATCATTGTCACCAGAGCTGTTGTTCGTGCCAGATCCAGATGCCATGGTTCTGCAATCACAATGGTGATTATTCAGATGTATATCATATATATATGTACATTCATACGTACCACAGTCGTACCATAAGTTATCATTATCATAGAAATCCTCCCAAACGGACCTATCGGAACCTCACCATGCTTCCTAATATTGCTAAGTCTTTTAAGTGACTTCTTGGTGCAGCTCTGATACCATTACTTACGTATGTCACGCCCTGATCCCGGGAATTTGTGGATTTGAGTGGGCCCCCAGGGCGTGGATATGTAATCCCATAAAAATCCTTGCCCTGAAGAATTATGCATGAATTCCTACAAGGGAGATTCCACAGGAACGTGTGAGGTATGCTGACACACGTACAAACATAATTTATCATAAACGAAATCCTGTGAAATACTCAGTAATTATCAAGAGCACACGAATTCATAGTCAGTTATCTTTCAAAGGTAAACATATATACATATATATAACAGTGTTGAAGTCTTTAATACATAACAAAAAGACTACTTAAGTGTTTGATACAAAAGGGTCCCAAGAATAGTCGCGCTCCGTGGGATGGCTAGTAAAAGACGTCGCCATCTTTCCACTCATCTACATCCCGAGGTACCGTTGGGGTACCCTCCGGGTGCGCGTCAGTATCCGCGTTGGGACCGGTTGCTGGACCTGCAATACCAAGAGTAACACTATTAACACGACGGTTAAGCAAGTACTGAGACATATGGAACAAGTATAACATAATATATCAATAAGAATCATCACTGAACATGATGCATGAGTGATAAATTACAACTTAAATGTCATACATACCGATTGGCAACCACGACGCTCTATTTTCCCAAAAGAGAGCATACACATATCGTATGGGTCGCTAGGGGATCAGGCTAGCTTCCCGAGGAGTGCCGACTACTCCTCCGTAAACCCACTGCAGTGGTGACATACATAACGTATACCCAAAAGGGCGTAAGCTGAGTGGTGCCGACTCAAATCCAATCGTATCAGTCATATCATACCCTTGGCTAACAAGCTCGCACTCATTAGAAGCTCTGGCTTGTCAGACACTCACTCAATAGAAGCTCAGGTTTGAATTTGCCTCAGGGTTTTACTAAAAGAAGTAATTCATGTTAAAGGCGACATATCATAACAATATGGATGCATTCAGCTTAAGTGAGTCCATGGAATTACTACCTTCACACCTATAGTCCCCAAGGGCATTTAACATGATGTACACATAAGACGTTCAGTGTCATTGTGTTATCGTGTCTTGGTATTGCCTTGTGCATACGGGACACCCTTCTTATGCCAACATCCATGACTTGCCATTGGGAGACCCTCCGGGAATCATTCATTCTCCCTAACATGTACTTACCATTGGGCCTCTGTAGTGGTATAGAAGGTGCCAATACTATGGTCTTACAAATCATTGAGACTCTCTAACATCCTGTTTCATTGGGTTCTTACGGCTTAGCCGTATACAAGGATACGGCTTAGCCGAGTGTATTAGATTCCTTCCGAATTTTTCATGCGCAATTATGGCCCAACCATATGTTGGCCTACGACTTAGCCATGCTAAGCCTATGGCTAGGGTACGGGGAGGCTACGGCGTAACCGGAGTGTATTCCACGGTGTAGCCGTGTGCAAGCCGTAGAAGAACTGGGTTCCATGAGCTCTCTGGAAAGCTCGCCATAGGAAGACCTTCGGTTTGGATACGGGCTGGATACGGCTTAGCTGTAGTGAAATCCACGGCTCAGCCGTAGTCGAACTGTAGTACAAAATCCCATTTTTCTGCTCTCTGGACTTTGAGCCGTAAATGCTCACGGCTTAGCCATAGCTTCGCCGTAAGCTTCAGAAACCCGAATGCAGTTTTGTTGCTCAATTCCGATTTCAACCAATACAGAACCTATATTGGGAGGGGGTCATATGTTCTGTACTCTCACACCCTCTATTCCCATTTGCACCATTCTATCTCAATTCACACCACATTTATGTCAATTAAGACAATGGAGAGAAAATGATTGAAAGTGGAAAAAATGCAAGTAGCTATCTCAAATGTCCATACTTAATCATGCATGCAGTATATATATATATATAGTTCATTACTTGCCTTTTCCAACAGTGCTAACCCTCTCAAACTCCCCCTCTTGCTGTGTAGCTAAGGGAAAACCTCCAAACAGAAGTGGGTTCTTTACAAGCAACATACAAATGGATAAATGGAATGTAGAGTTGGATGCATGTCATGGATTGGAGTCTCCTTGACTCCCACAAACTTGAATACAAGGAAAGGAAGCAAAGCCCTCACCTTGGTAAGCTGTAGCCTGAGGAGAATGTGCTTCCCAAGGAAGTAGATGCTCCTATGAGGAAGAGGAGGGTGGGTGAAAGCTATTCCTAGCACATGCAAGTTTCCAATCCCAATAGCTCTTCGATTTGGAAGTGAAAAGGAGGAAATTCAGGAAGAAGGAGAAGGGCTTCAACAATAGAGAATGAAAAAGAAGAGAAGGGAACGTTGTATCCACCTTTCAAGTTAAATTTCCTGCAATTTAACTTGCAAGTCCAGCCCTTTCATGAAATTTCAGTTTATGCCACATAGGCCTCAATTGGCCCAGGATGAGTCCGGATCAACTCGGGCCCAACACGAAAGAGGATCTATGCGAAAGAGTACACGAAAACAAATGGACGAAGTGTCCAAGAGGTACAAGGACAAATTACGAAAAGGCCCTTAACTCTTAAAGTGGGGCCGAACTCCGCCAAACTCCCTATCCAAGGCCGAAACCCCATAAATTTCGGATTAAATTAGCCTTAATAGAGTTCAATTAAATAAGAACGAGCTTAATTAACGTAAATCAATATTAATGGGACTCAGGACCTTATTGGGCCTGATTAGGTGTGTCGATACAAAAAGTTTAATGATTTTTAAACCATAATTTTTTATATTCAATTTAATAGTAAATGTTTGATGAGTGTAAAATTAGGCCTCTGTGCCACATCATGAAATATGAAGAAAGTGAAAGGAGCTAAGGGAGTATTTGAAACCAAAGATTACTCAGGATTTTAAGATATTTTTTGATATAATAGATAAAAACATTTAAGTTTTATTTTGCACTGTTTGAAAAGTATAGATTATAATTGACACTGTGAAGTTTTCTTATAAAATTGTGGATATTGCTTTCTTTAGAGGTGGGGTGAATATTATAGATTCTAACAGAATATAACATCTCAAAAGTTGCCAAACATTCGTTATTATAATATGTTATTATTATAATATATGAAAAAGGAGTCCATCAATATTTAAATCTACACATCAGTGTTTTTTTCTACTTGCACCCAAACACCTCCTAAACTATTCAAAGATGGGCCCAAGTAGGCCACATTGAACTGTCCATAGGACAAAACTTTAAATTCATTGAGTGCTAAATTAAATGGAGTACAAATGGTTTTGTTCTTGCATTCCTTTTAAAACGTTGCTTGTCCTAGGGTTGATTAATGGGCCTGATTTTGAAAAAGGCAGGCTCTACCATGCATTAAAGATGGGGCGTTGTACCATACTACAATGTGCTGCTGCATTGTAACCCTGCCCTCGTTTGAATCTTTCTCTTTACATTGACTCTAAAGAAGATTAGTAGTTTCCTAATTTATTTATGGGAAATAATCCTATGAGAATTTGTTTTCATCACGTTTTTGTGAGAAGTCTAGGTGGTGCCCATTTATTACCCAATCCAAATTTTGCAATATATAGGAACCCTTTTGATAGTTATACACTTCAAATTTCGGTCAAATCCGAATTTACTAGACCATTGGATCGACTATGCACTAATCTGAAAAGACCGGATATGTGGGTCACATATGAAGGGGTTAGGGACATGTGATTGGGGCCAAACTTAATGTTTAGAATGGTCACGGATAAAGCCCTTTAATTATATCTCTAAAAACAAGATGAGATGATTTCCAATAAAAAAGGAAGCTAGGCGCATCTTGGCCTAACCAGACCAAGATTATAGATTATTAATCTTTGATCTTCACACCCATCAGGTTCTTGATAGCCTGATACACGGCTTAATCACCTATTTACTAATTAATTATGCCTTCTTTCCTTATACATTTGATTGTTTAATTTTAATTCCTTCTTATTTTCTTTTTTGTTTTCTTTAATGTAGAAATTTAAATTCATTCATGTGAAAGAAATTCAAATTTATTCTACCTTTTATGTAGAGATCCTAGACCTGAACAAACTTGACCAATATATATCACTTTTATGAAATCAATATCGACAAAAAATTATTGACCCATTTGTTTCTCTCAGTTGTGACTTGAGAAATGCGATTGGAAAATGAATGCTGTAACTCCATAACTCCACATGGGATGTTCTTAAATTTTACTAGATAGGATTTTTGTGGAGTTTCCACTCAAGACAGCCCAGCAGTTTGGAAGAAATTAGGCCTAAGTCGCCTCCTCTTCAGTCTTCTCTTTGTTCAGCTAACATCCCTATCGGGTTTCTTGTAGACATTAACATTATTCTTGATATTAAGGCTTTATCTGTTTTTTTTTTAAGTTTTGAATACATTAGATATGCTCCAAGGGCTCTAAATGGCCAAGCTCATATACTTGCCAAGTTTTGTTTCTATGTTACGCAGGATTTAAATTGGGACTGGACGTCTTCTATTCTTTTAGTGGGGGATTAGGTTGTCTTTCCCTTTGTTTCTTCTTTGTTGTTTGACTATTTGTTTGTTTTAATGAATTTTCCTATCTACCAAAAAAAAAAAGAAAAAGAAAAGAAAAAAAAAACTCACATCCCTCTCAGGTATATTGTAGAAAAAAAAGAGAGAGGTTTCTCTTTCTTCTCAGTTAGTTTGTTTATAATTCTGTGATTAGAGAAAGCATGCTTCTTCACCAATGATTTTCATATGGGTATATTGGGTTTAATTGCATGATTTGATTGTTTTAGATGAGGGAATCTGGCTAATCAATAGACATGTTCTGCTCCCTCTCTCTCTCTCTCTCAAAAAAAAAAGTCTTGTTCTGATTTTTTTAAGGAAGAGAAACCAGGGTTTCTAATTCTAGATTTTAATGCTTCATGAAATGCCATCGATTTCTAGTGAATTCAAAGGTTCCCTTATCATTTTTTTAATGCAATTTGAATCAAATATAAAATATCAGAATTTATTTTCTTATTTTTCACTATTTAATTTGTTCTTTTTTCAAACCAACCGAGCATAAGAAAATTAAAAAACAAAACTGTCGACACCCACTGTGTGGGCCGGATGTTTCCTAATCCTATTAGATGTCTTAAATCTAGATCAATTAGTTAGATATCCTAACTGTAATAAACGATGAGATGATGTCCTATGAAAGAGGCGACTAGACATGCATACCTCTTTGAATGCCAATCGAACATGACACGAAACATTCACAAGTCCCTTCGCGAACGTTGATCGATCTTGACATCAGAAGTCTAGGACTAGTTCTAGCTCGTTGTTCATCTTTCATCTCCAAGCCATTCTACTTCCATCATCTCGCTTGCTTGTTCACTTCCACTTTGCTCTGGTACTTTCTCTCTCTATCTATCTCTCTCTCACTCCCCCCCCCCCCCCCCCAACACTCCCCAATTCGCTTTTTCTTTACGTTCCATACAAATCTGTTTTAGGGTTTGTTTTTTTCTTCTTTTTTCTCTATCTTCTCATACTTCCAATTTCAATAAACATGTTCAATTTGAAGAATGTCTTACGAATTCCACTTTGTTTCTGTGGTTTAGACAAAGCAACATGGAATCTCTCTCTCTCTCTCTCTCTCTCTCTCTCTCTCTGTGTTTTGTTTTGTTTCCTTTGTTTGGTGTTTTACAAAGCTTCTGTTAAACAAGAATGTCTTAGAATTTCTGCATACTTCTGCTTTTAATAGGTAAGTGTTGCATACCATTTTAGTACAGTCCGTGATTCTTGATTAATGGGCCTTTCTGCTATATATGTCCCCACATTTTTCACAGTGATTCCATCTTTGCATGCAAGAACCTAAAGAGAAAGTGGAGGACAAAACCACCATCTTATTAATAATATCTTTATACTGAGACAAATAAACAAAGGAAAGGATATTAGAATTTGACCCAAATATATTTTTTCTGCAATTATATAATTTTTAGATAATAATATCGTTATCATTCTTTATTATGGTAGATTTGTCCAAAAAAAATGTACCACACCCTAATTCATTATATATGTGCTTTTCCATAATCAAATTGTTTAATCTATATTTATGATAAATTTATTCGTAAAAATCTCATAAAATAATCATATTATTCAAATAAATATTTTACCACATCTGTACTGTTACTTTACTAGACCTCCCCCTTTTAGTATTTCCATGATTTGACTTCATCTTTCCTTTACTCTCCACCCATTTAAACACACAGGCTAGGTGTCGACCCAAGTGACCATACTCTATCACCCATTATTGGGCCCCACCTAGGATGGTATAGGAGGATCAAAGAATCTCTCTACATCCTAGTAGTGCTCGGTGAAGATGCTGAAATGATCATCCTAACTTCTAACTCTTGGATCAAAGGCCTACAAATTTTCACAACGTTGATCCAATGGGTCAGTCCATTTGGATGGAAAGAAACCCGGTAGCTTAGCTATTGGTTGGGTTGCGGGGAACTGCAGCATACACTATTTAATTGCTGCTGACTCCATTTCTACGGTGACATATATGAATGAGATGTGGGCTTGTGGGCTAGCACTTTCTAAAAGAGAGTTTCCTAATCATATATTCTTATTAGATTCGATGTTTTGAATCTCCTCTTCTACACAAACTCTAAGAAAATAGAAAGTGCGTTAGTTATTCTAACCGTAAAAAAAGATGATGTGATTCCTATAAAAGAGGAAGCTACCTCTCTGAATGCTCCAACATACACAAAACGTCCAGTTGCTCCCATCTATCGGAAACCTTGAAAGATATTTACAGAATTAAGAAGACAAAGACTAGTTCGTTGTTCATCTTTCATCTCCAAGCCATTCTACTTCCGTCATCTCAACTCGCTCATTTCCACTTTGCTCCGGTACATTCTCTCTCTCTCTCTTCTTCTTCATGTTTATACAATTCTGTTTCTAGGGTTTTTTCTTCTTCTTTTTTCTCTATCTTCTTATGCTTCCAATTTAAAGAAACATGTTCAATTTGAAGAATGTCTTACGAATTCCTCTTCGTTTCTGTGGTTTCAACAAAGCAACAAGGAATCTCTCTCTCTTCTCTCTCTGTTTTGTTTTGTTTCCTTTGTTCTGTGTTTTACGAAGCTTCTGTTAAACAAGAATGTCTTAAGAATTTTTGCATATTTCTGCTTTTAATATGTAAGTGCTGCATACCATTTTAGTACAGTCTGTGATTCATGATTGATTTGTCCTTTTTGCTATATCTGTCCCACATTTTTCACAGTGATTGCATCCTATGCATGCAAGAAACTGAAATCTGTTTAATGTATCATTGTGTATTGTTGATCCTCAAAAGCAGCAAATAGAGTTTGATATAGAGCTCAATGGCAAAGAGAAAGTCAAGGACAAAACCAACTCCAAAGAAGAAAATTAAGCTTGATATATGCTTTACCTGCCCCTTCTGCAACCATGTAGGCACTGTTGAATGCGACATGTAAGTAACCCTTCTTGATTCATTAATTTATATATTGTAATGTCAATCTTAAGGAACTAAATGTGATTGTGGATTTGTTGTCCGTTCAGGGATAGAAAACTTATGATCGGAGAAGCTTTTTGCTATATTTGCAAAGAGGGTTACAGCACCACTATCCACGGCAAGTTTGGAGATCAATCCCAGTTCTTTGAATTTCTCTATACATCAATGTCATACGTGTCATGGACATAACCAGGCACCAAAATCCATTTGGGCGGTTTTGAGTATGGATCTGTTTTCTGGATTTTGCTACAACCCCCCAGACCCAACCCCTTTCAGCTTTAATTTATGGGGCCTTTGTATCAGAATGTTAATGATGTCATTAGATTCACTAATAATACGTTTTCTTTAATTAGCTTGGAATCATGTAATTTGATTTCTTTTTCATTTCTTTGCACTGCAGGTCTCTCAAAACCAATAGATGTGTACAGCGAATGGATAGATGAATGTGAAAGGGTGAGCAATGTTGAAGATTGAAGTTTCTGCTTATGATTAGAATACACCTCTTTTTGCAACTTTTTTCTCGACCCATGTGAAGCTATTGTAAATCAAACAAATCTTACCAGTTCCACCGACTTTATGTAAATATAGCATCTTTAATTATTACCAATGAATTGTTTCTTTTGTAGCTAGCTCTCTCTCTTCTAATTAATTCAACCCAAATTTATCGATACATAGTTTTTTGCCTCAATTATTGCAAGTGATGGTCACATGCATGTCAAATTGTGTTCGGGTTTTTAATATGATTCACAGAAGCCTAGAGTAGGCTTTAGTCTTGTCCAGAAAGAATCCTTAAATGGGAGTGGTCTAATTCTTGCTCAACCATATGGGCCTCAGATCCAAAATCAGCTTGTTTATATTACTGTTATGATGGTTAATGATCATATATGTTATTATGTATTTGTGTAAATTTACACTTAGGTGGCTTCCCTATATGTTTTTGAATATCGGTAGAATATTTGCTTATGGACCCTAAAAATAAGATTTTGCAAAGTGGGCCCTTAAAAATATTTCCTGGTTCCACCTTGTACATTTGATTGTAGGTAAGGTAGTAATAATAGATTTAAATCCAAACCGGATGCATGTTGCCTTGGCCTAAAAGACCTTTTTTAGGTACAATGTGATAGTATTGGATGCCAATCCACCAGTACATTAGTGGTGAGTCACATAGAATGCCCAAAAATAAAAAAAAAAAGCTTGCCTAGGTCCAAGTCCAACACACTCATGGTTAAGCAGTGTTTACACCTACTTAATTTCACAAAGATATCTAGCGATCCATTATTGGGCCCACAAGTTAAAGGTATCACTCCAAACTAGTAGCCTAACATAGCGAAAGAAAAATAAGTTGTAGAAAAAGCCTTAGGATATAAAAGTTCAAATTTCTCCAAATATTCCTTCATCTTCAAGATGTAAGAAAATGACAGGTGAATTTGAATTCCAAATTCAAAGAAAAAAAACCACAATGATTGTCAAAACCGCCATTGTCATATGAGTAAACGAGTACATCCAACGGTTTTAGATTGTTTAAATAATTTTTAAAAGATTTCTCAAAACCATGAAAATGTAAGATATATGAAGCGAAATGTCTTGATGCTCGTCATGAATATAAGAACATTGAACAACTCAGATCGTGAATTGGGTGTCCACAAAAGTGCAAATAATTAGAACTATTGGTTGGGATCTTTTGGGCTTTCAATAGATTTTGAGAGTCTTAGAGCTTATTACATCAGTAATAGAAGATGAATGGCTAATCACATCATGAACTAGGGCCAACAAAAGTATGTAGCATTTACGTACATATGTAAATCTCATTTTACTATCACATGTATAAAAAGGAAAACCACCCATTAGCTTAATTTTAATGAAAATTAAGACTCAAGCATGCACTTTATATTTCAATTTTTGGTCTTGAAGTCTTTCAACAAACACAACACACATCCATATATACACAAATCCGATCAAATTCACATGCAAGCGTGCACGTGCACACACACACGCACTCTCTCTCTCTCTCTCTTAACAAGGACAAATTTTAACTGCATCTTTCAAAAATCTACTTGAAGGCCAAGGAGTATTTACAAACCAACTCCCATTTCCCAAAGACAATTCACGTACTCGACATCTTTACTCGAGCATAGGTGAGTTAAAGTTGGGATATTCAATGCAATTAACCATAGTGCATAGACCTAAGCCCCACTTCAACCGAGTTTTGGGTAGACTGTGCACCATAAACAAACCGTACAATCCGTAAATGACATTTTTCCATAAACGTCCCTTACATGGTAATTTAAGGTGGGTTTACGGAGAAGCGGCTCAAATAGGGTCCCACAATCAAAACAGAGTTAAAATACACAAATAGAGAAATTATGGGTTGCATAGAACCCAAAGCATCACCCCCACCATGGACCCACAGGCCTAAAACCACCCCCAGCTAGAACTTAGGTCTGCATGATCGATAGGGTCCAATTCTTGCCTAGATAGAACCCAGTTTCGATCCACTGGGCAAAGGTTCAATCGATCGAACTTGTGTTTAGCAAAATTAGGAGTCCCTGTTGTCACGCTCCCAAAAAAAAAATGAAAATAGGCTTATATGAAATTAGAAGCCAATTTAATTTTTTTTCCTGTAAATAAAACCATTGACTTCTAATTACTTTTCCCATCAGATCTTACGCCGTGGTGAGTTTAGGTCATTGACATTCATTCAAAACCGTGGAAGCATTTTCATTTAATAGGTACCAATGAAAAATTAGATCTACATATCTCCAAATAACAATAATAATAAAAATTC
This sequence comes from Sextonia rubra, assembly GCA_037013555.1. NCBI lineage: Eukaryota > Viridiplantae > Streptophyta > Magnoliopsida > Laurales > Lauraceae > Sextonia > Sextonia rubra. Next base: position 20,622,387 of record JASUAD010000011.1, read on the forward strand.
AAGTTGTAAATAAAATGCATAATAGTTTATTACAATGTTCAACTAAAGAATGGAGTCTCTAAAGAGTGATTTATTTAAAATAACTGAAAACTAGATGAGTCACTCATTGTAACACTCCAACCCAGCTTGACTCCGTTTAGCGACTGTTAATTGTGTTTTGCTTTGGTTTTGATTTCATTGCGGGTCATGGATAGGTAGTTGGGTTGAGTTTGACTTGGATTAAGTAGACCAAGCCCTTTTTCATAATTTTAGATTTTATAAGACGTTGTCTTTTGTGCATCATCTTGGTGTCAACATGTGTATTTCATTGAGCTCGTTAACTTCCGTAACTACGTCATTAGCAAAAGATGTCATATGATTCCGTTGGACTTGGATTTGACTCGAACTGTAAATTGCTGTATGCTTTGGCCTTTCTTGTAATTTTCCTTAATCTTATCCTAATATAAGAGTCTCCACCGACTCTTCTCTCTCACTCTCTTCTCTTCTCTCACCGTGGAGTCTCCATCCCTCTCCCTCTCGATTCTTTTCTTCTCAATCACAACCAAGAAGAAAATTTTGTGCTTTTTCATCCCTTGGTGTATGATTGAGGTGAGTTCTAGGTCCTTTCCATCTCCCTCATCTTCTTCCTCTTGTTTTCTATGACTGTACTCATGAATTCTCTTTCTATTTCTCATGCATGATAGCTGTGAGTTGTGTTTGGACGAGAATTGAGCCCCAAGGACAACAATTGGTGCATTAGAACTCAAGTGATGCAAGTATAAGTATAATTTGCATGAACCCATGTTGATATATACTTGATTTTCATTAATTCTCATGAGCTTGCATGTGAAACACGTCCACAGCCCAATTTGAGCTCATTCTCCCTTTCTTTACTGTGATTTTTGCTAGTTTCCTATCTTTGCAGCTTTTCTGTAAGTGATTCAGAAATCGATCCAGCGCATGCATGGCTAAGCCGTGAAATGTACTACGGCTGAGCCGTGTAACACACTACGGCTAAGCCGTAAGCCCCACCATGACCCAGCCATAGATCAATACAGGGTGACACTTGAAAATAACTGAGAGTACGCAAATCAGCAACTCTTCTACAGCCCAACTACGGCTAAGCCATGAAACCCTCTACGGCTAAGCTATAAGGTGCCTTCGGCTAAGCCGTAAGGTCGCCCATGGCTGAACTGACAGACTTGGACAAAGAAGAAAGATAGGAAAGGAAAAAGACTTGTAGGGCTTCTGAATTAGAAGGTAGAAAACCTCGACTTACCTAATGAGTTCTGACAAACATACGTGAATGATCTCGAGGGCCATGAATCATTTATGTTCGTTATCCAGTTGTTAAGCACCTCCCCATGGGTGTTGGTTTAAAGGACTTCGGTGCACCATATGATACAATGCAACACTAGACAATGGTGCAGCGGATAACTTAAAACTACATCATCATGCACGGTTAGAAACACTGGATAATTAGATTACAGTTGGCTCGTGAATGAACTTGATTCGATACGCTAAGATATCCGTGCATGACATGTTGTACGATGATCATTGATCTCCACTCTTTTAAATAATTGCTTGTTTTAGCTAATCTCGCATTGTTGACTATGCTACTATGTTTTCAGTACCTTGAGGATGCACGATTGCTTAAGCTTGCACGTATAAGATATGTCCTTGAATCTGTACGTATGATATGTTTGTCATGATATGCACGATCTACTCAAGGTTTAATAAATTGTTGACTCTGTATAGTCAAGCACTACTTAGCCTCAGCTTTAGGATCCCGATGGGGTGAATTTGGTGTAGTTTACATGGCCTTACTGCAGTAAGGATTTGTCTTGGGGAATCCGGACCCCAGGAACCCGAGACCCAATTGTACCCTGGCCCGGTCAATGGTGTTCTCAGCACGGATATAAGATTCCTATTTTGGGAGCATATGGCAATGTAGTAGCCAACTAGTTATGTACACAGCACGTATACTTTGATTCAAACTGCATGTTTTCATTTCTACACGATTGCTTAGTATACGCACTTGACCTGCTATGATTTACATCATGTTCTGTATTATATTAGAGACAACATGTGTTAACTTGTCATTGCTTATACTTTGCTGAATCGTTATATTCATGAGTTGTCTTTGGTGTTGTAAGCTCAGATACCCAGACCAACTCCTTGTCGGTCGACCAGACTCCTAGCGAGGCCCCCAAGGTCCCATCCGGACTAGAGGAGTGGATGTAGTCACTCCATCGGAGAGCGTCATAGACATAATTGCATATGAGTCTTCTTTATTTTGAGATTTGTCACGATTGAATCCAGTCATGAATTGTACATGTATCTTTTGCTTTATTTTGTAAAACCTTTCTCTATATATGTTATCTTTGATCTAGATGCTTGGTTTCTGTATTTCTTGTGTTGTGTATGATACCTACAGCTTCCGCGTACATGTTTGGCACGTATGAATTTTCCCTTGTGCGTGTGCATTTGGATCAGGTCTAAGTGTACAAGCACGGGAGTAAGTGTGTCATCGGTTAGGCTTTCACTAACCTCCGATCTCCTGGGCTCGGGTTGTGACACTCATATGCATGACTAAATGGCCCCGAAGCCATCATTTGTACTCCACTCGGGAATATCAGTTGGCTCAAGCATTTGAAACGCTTCAACCTCCGCCTCCTCCTCGGCATAGCCAGGCTCAATACGTATGCACCAATTTAGAAAAATAAGATCAACCACAAAAAAGGCGGCAGGTGGAATACACACATAACTCATAAAAAAATACACTATCAATGTGAAAATAAGATGATAAGATCATAATAATATATGCACAATATAGATAAAAGAATGCCATGCATAATAGAAGGAACGGGTTCTAAATCAAACTCTACATCAAATGAACAACATCACTTTCGTTGAGGATCTCAGAAGCTGATACCCTTACGGGATATACCGTCTTCGGATGCCCCTCATCCTATCCAAAATGGTGGATCAAATCCGTCTTTGGATGCTTAGCATCCTGTCCAAAAGATCATAGTGAAACCAACCGTGTAAGAGTAGTAAGCTTATCTTCGGCTCTAAGTCCGGTAAAATCATCACAGTGTACATCTATGTAACTACTGCAGCCGTCTAATGACCAGATTCTCATAATAATCTTACACAGCCTTGCCCCTTCTTGTGTTGAGACTCATACAATGGCTCAGTGATTATTTGACATACACTTCCTATGATAGTGCGAAGGGCTGGCCAGAATAGGTATCCAAGTACTGTCTAGTGAAAGGTTATTTTGATAAAATAATTTACAACACAACATGAATACCTCCCAAGTAAATAATGTATGGTCCAAGCCACAACACAGTCCAAATCATCATAAAATAATAGGTATAAACTCTAATATATATGCAATGAGGTAAAGAAACACAAGCTCATTGATCAAGAAATATCTTCACAAACATTCCTAACACTGTGACCACAATTTACACATGCGATAACTCCACACGAACTGAGATGATGTAAGGTTGGGAATTGTTTGAAAACCAGGGTGATGCATAGCGAAATTCTTACTTCATCTAAGTGCTGGTGGTTTGTGTCATCATGTGCAAACTATAAAGTCTGTAAGGGGAAATCTGCCCGCATAACTCCTTACTTAGATGATGCGCTGGACTAATTTATTAAATTAGATTCATTGAGTTCTAAGACCAACACAAGGGTCTTCCGGGTTACAAATCATTTAATGAATAATAATCAACCAATACTCCACCGGTCCCAACTCACAAGTTCCCCATAGATGATAACCCATTTGCATATTGCTACCTCGAAACCCACATCACTAGTCACATGGGTGTCAGGGTACACATGTAGACCGCGGACCCACTTGCATGCTGCTGGCCCCAACCATTCTGCTTAACAAGAGGGGTCCACCTTACTGGCCGGGGCCCACAGAGTGGAGCCATCTCGTTGCCAGGGCCCACTTAATATAAAACTCTAGTTCTATTTATGATTCGTGATTTGCAACTCTATCCTGATCTCTCTTCGATGGGAGAAATAAATGATTCATCGTGCAAAGTAAAATTCTAAATATTTGTAGATCTCAAAACGAGTAAAGATAAAGACATATATGTAATTATCAAATTAATAAAAGATCATAAAATAAGAAAAATTACTTAATTGTTAAATCTTCCTCCTTTTTCTTCCAATGTGTAAATCTGGTCACGAGCTTTCCAAAGGTGCAAACGGATTGTCGATTAGACTCCGGATGGCCAAGATATCACGATTTGAAGTTTTAATAGCGGTTTGTACTTCTACTTGTATCATTGCTGATGTTAGCACTTGGCTAATGGCGCGGCTAGCAAGCACTGGCAGCTTTTTTTTTTCTTTTCTTTTTTCAACTAGAACTAAAGAAGAAGAAGAAAAAGAAGAGCATCTTTGTACTGATAACATGTTGAAAACCCAGAAGAAGAGAATCAAACAAGAAGCGAAGGAGTAGGGGGAGAAAGAGAGAGATTTTATTTATAAGAGATTTGTATGTACATAATAGGAGGAGGAGAGTCTTATTTATAGAATAAGAAAACTTCCTCTCTAAGTAATATGTTTGGGTTATCCCATGTAAGCACTTTATCTCATACGGGTCTCAATGTGGGCATCCACTCTATGATATTTATATTATAACAAGTTTGACTCATTTTATTTTTCCTGTTTGATGTTCCATTAAAAATAAATGGTCATGTCTCATGTTTGGGGGTACTCCAATTGAATTCTTCACCCATATGAGCAAGGCCAGACCATGAAATTTTTTTAGGGGAAGTGGGGGAGGGCTCTGTGTAAAAAATTTGGGAGAGAGGGAATATGGAAGAAAAGATTTTTAGAGGCTCTATAGAATTTTGGACTTCTTTTCAAGGGTGGGTTGGGCCTTTAGCCCTCAAGAACTAATACTTAGGTCCGCCATTGCATCTGAGTAAGTTTGATCCAAGTCTCCGTTCGGGTTCAACATGGGTTCTACATCCCAAATTTCAACCCCCGTTGATAACAATTATTAAAGGCCCAAGCTTGCACTTATTAGAGAACTGAACCCAAATAAAGCTTCATTGCACACCATATATTCTTATGTTTTAATTGATTGATCTTTTTTTTTTAAATGTGTAATTTTTGATCATTTGGTTGCTTAATATTCATTGAAAACATGTAACATTTTTTTGGTGTTTAATCACATAATTATTCATTTAAAATGTGCATGATATTTTTTCTTATTTAATAGCTTAATTTTTTTTATAATTTATCATGGAGTTATAATTTTGAGCTTTTAAATCTTAACATGTGAGCCCCTTTTTAGCCTTTAAAAATTACATAAGATCTACCTTTAAAAATTAGAATATGCATGATGCCTACCTTTAGAAATTATCTCATATGTGAAGCTCATCTTTAAAAATTATAATGCAGCAAGCACCTTTACAGCTTACAATACAGGGGCCATGTTTACAAGAATTACAATGTGGGCTACTTTTTTATGAATATGAATATGCGCCCCTAAGAATTGAAACTTGGTCATTTGTTTGATACTAGGTGCCATCACACTCAACTGTGAATGTGTTGGCCCCACTATTAAGAATTATAATATTGATCCCACATTTAAAAACTAAATATAACGTGGCATCACCTTTTAGGAATTATAATACATGGGACCTAGTTGATAAATTCATCAAGGGTAGCATAGGAAAGGGTTTTTGTTAAGAATTTAACTAGGGCTGGTTTTTTTTTAATAGATTTGGTTAAAAGGCTTGTGCTTGAGATAGATGTGGAATAGGATCTAAGGTCATTTTGGGTAAGAGATTATTATGGATTTATTAAGGCTAGTTTGGGAAATAAATCGTAAAAGTTGTAATGAAAGTCTCTACTTATGGTGCCTTAAATGAGGAAGGAAATAGATTTATTAAGGATAAGTCTTCCTAAGTTTTGTTAAGAGATAATATAGGTGCTTCTTACCAATGCAGCAACCCTGCAAAGGAGCCCAGCCCAAAACTGCAATTGAGCTGATGGAATTCATCTTCAGCGGAGAAATTAAATTCAGTTGGTCTCAGTTGTTCATCTTCAGCGGAGAAATTATACTTAATTGGTCTCCACAACTGAGAGTATGGGATGTGCCATGCCGTATACGGCCTGTTCATAGCGAGACCAGGTATGAAAACTGCCCCTGTTCCCTGGAGGATGGCAATTGGCAAGCGGAACTTTTTAGGTTTTGAAAGTCTTGACTGGTAACCACTCTATTACTTATGTCTGTCCGTCAAGCCAACCATCTACGTTACCTTGTCAAACATGGAATTTGATAGATTTGGTACTTCGTCTGATGACCAACTTGTATGGTCCTGACATGCGAACAACATATCCACATAAACTTACGTGGATCCGAGACATTTGAAAACAAATGCGGAGCCATTTCTGGATCTGGAAGGGTCCACGTCCTACAATTACTGGTTTTTAATGTCATTTATTTCATATTGCTTGCTTGTCTCTTCAAGTGCGTGGGTCACACGCATATGAATTATGTTAGGAAATAAAACCAAGGGGAAGGAAAAATTTTTTTCCTCTAATTTAATTTATAATTTTTATAACATTTATTGATGAGCAAAGCAACATGCTCACCTTAAAGCTGCATCCTTTGGGCTCATCCCAAATACATGAAAATCAAAAAAATGTTATAAGATGTATTATTATAAGTGGATGCCCACATTGGGACCCACATGAGCTAAGGGGATTACTTAGGGTTTAAGTCTTTCCCTATTAGGTTGCTTGGAAAAGAAGCAATCTTATTCTAAAAATAAGATCTTCCTCTCTCTATTATGTACACACATATCGCATTAATAAGAGCTTTCTCTCTTCCTCCTTCTACTCTTCTGTCTTTGATTATAACACATTATCAGCACGCTCTATTTCCTTCTCTCTTCGTCATTGATGTGCGTGTAGAATGACAGCCGTCCCCCTCCTTTTTTTTTTTCCTGACCAAAAGCTTTGTATAACGTGCAACTATCCTCCACCTTTTTGTGTTGCAGTTGAAACAAGCACCATCACTACCCTTTCTTTTTCATATCTGGCTTGCTTGGGAAAGTGTACAAAGGCAAAAGGTCTCCCTCCCTTTAGTGCGCTTCGGTCAATGTGCAAGCACAATTTTTTTTCCTTCTTTTATATACTTTCAGAACGTTAGTCTTTGATAACGTTGGACGTGTTACGTTACACGACAAGAAGTTATCTGTAAGTGAGAATAGTATTCAAAAGCTATCCTCACCCTATCTCGATCTGCGTAAAAATATATATATATTTAGCAATTTCACTTCAAACCACGATATCTTGGCCGTTCGACATCTGATCAATGATCAGATAGAAGCTGCAGAAAGCTTAGATGCAGATCTATACTTTGAAAGAGAAAGGAAAAAGATCCAATGGTAAAATAATTTTTGTTATTTATAATCTTTTATTAGTTTAATAACTATATATGTACTCTTATTCTTATTACTCTTTTTTGGAAATGAATGATTTTTTTTCTTTTAACAAGGAAAGATCAAGAATGGATCATAAATAAGAACCTGAAGTTCTATATTAATACGAACCAGCAGTTCTGTAAGAACCAGAAGTTCTATATAATTAATTGGAACCCGAAGTTCCATATGATATTTAGAACTAAAAGTTCTATATAACCCGGACTCGAAGTTATGTAAATTATTTTAGACTATGAACTAGAAGTTCTTTTGAATTCGGACTAGAAGATCCGTTGGTTATTTTACTCTGAAATCAGAAGTTTTCAGATCCACAATATATACTTGAAGTTTCGTCTTATACTTAGAACTAGAAGTTCTATATCAAATAAATAACCCGAACCTGCAGTTCTATATATTATTTTAATTTAGAACTAGAAGTTCTAATCTGGACCTGAAGATCAATGAATTATTCTAATTTAGAACCAGAAGTTCTAATCCGAACCTAAAGATCCATGAATTATTCCAATCTAGAACCAAAAGTTTTAACCCGTACCGAAAGATCCATGAACTGTTCTAATTTAGAACCAGAAGTTTTGATTCTTAAGTTGAGAACCCGATGTTCTAAACTTCAATTTCTCAATTCTTCATTACATTTATTTATGTTTATTATTATCTTTGATTGGATGTTATGACCTTAAAGTTCTACCTTTTATTTCTGTTTCTCATACACATCTATTTTTATATATTCTATAACATTGTACTGCATGTTTGATATAATTACTTCGGTATAGTTATAACTATATGATTATATGAAACTTTAGTTTTGATGAATTTATTATTGCCAAAAGCAGTAGTTGTATATAATAAAACCTGAAGTTCTATATCCAATGAATAGCCTGGACCTGAAGATCCATACATTATCTGGAACTAGAAGTTCGAAGATTTGGAATATGAACCCGAAGATTCATATTCATAATCACACTTGGAGCTTTGATTTTTAAATAGTCAATGTAGTGTAAATCAATACGAAGGCCATGAAATCAAACCTGAAGTTTTGACAGAAGCAGAAGTTGTGATTCAAACCTGAAGCTTTGATAGAACCAGCAGTTCTAAGAACCTGAAGTTCTATCTCTAGCCTAAAGTCTTAATAGAACTAGAAGTTCGGATTTGTCATTTAAGAACCAGAAGTTCTAATTTTCTAATTGGCCAATTCTTTATTATACTTTGTCATCGGATATTGAGAACCTGACGTTCTATTTTTATTTGCTTATTGTTGGTAAATCGATCTTTACACACCCTAAAAGGCTCGGTGATGCTATCAAAGTCGGAAATAAGATATCCTTGGAGGATATGACATATGCTCTTATTTTCCGCGCCATTATATTCCTGTTAGATTGGGCTGATCACTAGCAGATGGTCATACACCCAATGTTTAAAATAAATGCCATATTAGTCAAATAGAATCCCTCCAGAAACAGTGGATATAGTAGGTCCTCTAGTAGATATGCAAATAACCACCCTAGGAAAGGTGATTGAGAAGGCATTTTGTTTGAAAATTGGGCGAACCACCAAGCATGGTTTAGAAAATCTACAACTACTTTTATAAATTTGAACATTGAGTTCAGTTCTTAGATATTTTGTTCAATATTAGGACTTATTCTTTTATCCCCCGTATATTATGTTTATATATTACATTTGTTTTGAATGCTAAATTGTTTAGCTATTCTCCAATTTTATTTTTGTGATGCGATTAACTAGTTTTGTAAGTTTATTATTACTTGCTATATGGATTATGGAATGTATGAAACTAAGGAGAATATCTGTCAGGTAGACAGTACAACAAAACATATTATATTGAAAAAACCAAAAGTCTTTTTCAAAGTTAGTGTTTAATTCGTGCACAGCATTGATCATAGCTGGATCTGTAAAAATACTTAAATGCTCCAGAAGAGTCCACATAATGTTACCAAATGGTACCCAAATACGCATTAAGGATGCATCATTATTATTATTATTATTTTTAGCAGCTCCTGATGAAACTTACTTAGATTTAAATACATTAGGATGACTGGGTACCACATGTAGACACTATAAGATAACACAAAATATTTTTACATTATTACTAATATTGACAGCTAGAAGCTGATACTAGAAAAACTAAGTGCATTCTCCTTAGATTTCAAGGCTATATTACAAGACAATCTCCAATATCGAATCACATTCGATTAATGTGGCATATGTTGATTGTTATCTGGATGAGACAGTCTTTTCGCTGTTAGGGGGAGATAAGAGAGTTCCTGAAGGACACCTTGTTCCTATAGAACAACCCATTCCTGAAGAACAGTGATAATTAACGTGGAATATTGCCACTCTGTCTCATTTAAATCTATGTACTTTACAATGTGAGAATGAAGTACGAAGAATTGTGCACTTCATTACAAACGAATTCCCTGATGCTTTTAATGATACAGCAAAAGTGACTAGGTCACAGGTTTCGACTATGAACATACAAGCACGAATTCATGTCTTTGTAGGACAAGCATGAATTAGTATCCCTATAGGATACAAAGTCCAAATATGGTAGCAAATGAATCTCTACACGCCAGAAGCGTGGTAGACTTATAGGTTTCAAGGACTCAGCTCCCCAGAAGAGGAGAAATGAGCAATCATATCCCAATCATACTCCAGAAGAGGTATACTTCGGAAGAGATTATGACAAAATTCACCCTCTCTAATATTCCTGAAGAAATTAATGTCCCAGAAGATACACGAGTCCCCGAAGAGACTCTGGGAGCCCCTAAAGAGGAAATGACTACCTAATAAATAAAAAAATCTTTATACTTTATAATTATTCAAGAGAAAGATAGGATAGAAATAAAATTATCATCGATGACGCATTTGCATATGCGGTAGCTACTCAAATATTATGGGAAAATAAGAATGATGATTGTGATACAAAACCACGTTCTATAAATGAATGTCGACAAATAACATATTGGCCAAAAGAGAGAGATGCTATTAAGGAATTACAATCTCTCAATAGACGTGGTATATCTGGACCTATAGTACAAACCCTAAAAGGTGTTAACCATGTATATTATAAATGGGTGTTTGAAAGGAAAATGAATGAAATTACTTCATAGAAGGCAAGACTTGTGATCCAAGGTTTCTTGCAGAAACTTGGGATTGAAAATATACACAAACATATATATGAAAATCCCAAAAGGATTTGCTTTACCTGAAGCAAAGTAAGAGAGTACGTACTCAATATAAGTAAGACGTTCACTGTACGGCCTAAAGCATTCCAGAAGAATATAGTATAATCGTCTTAATAAATATTTATCTCAGAAATGGTATGAAAACAATTCCATTTGCCCGAGTACCTTTATAAAATCCTTAAATGGATTTATAATAGTAGAAGTTTATAAATCTAATCGGGACTCTAAAAGAGCTCGAGAAAACTATTAACTATTTAGAGGAGAATTTTGTCTCAGCCTGTAGATTGAGCAATGTTCTAAAGGGATATTTCATTATTTGTAAATATGCTTGCTATATATAGTTTCACAACAACTTAAAAGTACTAGATTGGTATCAAATGAATTCTACTATATTTACTTCTATTTTATTCTTATGTTTGTAAAAATTCAAATTTTGTAGGATATGTAAATTCAGGATATATCCCTGATCCTCATAAGAGTCGATCAAAGACATGTTGTATGTTTCTTAATGGCAACATCATTATTTTTGGTATTTAACTAAATGGACTTTGGTAGTTACTTTTTCTAACTATATTGAGATTTTAACCCTCTATGAAGCTAGTAGGGAATGTGTGTGGCTAAAATCTTTAACTCAGCATATATGTAGTTATTGTCAATTGCCCCTTAGTACAGGTACCCCAAGCATTATTTGTGAAGACAATGGGGCATGCATTCAATAGATTAAAGAATGATACATTAAAGATGACAAGACGAAGTACATTACACTAAAGTTCTTCTTCACTCATGAGTTTAAGAAGAATAGCAAGATTGAAGTCAAGCAAGTTCATTCAAGCGACAACCTGGCTGATCAGTTTATTACGTCTTTGCCAAAGTCAGTATTCTAGAAACTTGTATTCAAGCTTGAAATACCTAACTATATGAAAGGTTGTTATCATCAGGGGGAGTAGTCAATCAGGGGGAGACATCTTGAAGTATGTTACCCAGACATTGGTGCGCTGTACTCTTTTTCCTTTTCTAGGTTTTATCCTACTGGGTTTTCCTAGTTAAGGTTTTAACGATGCAGCATTATGCACGTCCAACACCAAGTCAATGATCCTGTAGAACGTTATACTCTTTTTCCTTCACTTTGGTTTTTATCTCACTGCGTTTTTTCTTTACAAGGTTTTAATGAGGCAACTGCCATTGAATGGTGGTCATCCAAGGGAAAGTGTTATAAGATGTATTATCATAGGTGGATACCCACATTGAGACCCACATGAGCTAAGGGGATTACTTAGGGTTTAAGTCTTTCCCTATTAGGTTGCTTGGGGAGGAAGCAATCTTATTCTATAAATAAGATTCTCCTCCCCCCTATTATGTACACACATATCTCATTAATAAGAGCTCTCTCTCTTCCTCCTCTACTCTTCTGTCTTCTATTACAACAAAGAAGCCATAGATGGTTACTTTTTGAGGTGGATTCGAGTTTGGGACATATCAAGCCCATCAAATGAATTTCAAACCTTGTTTTTAGATCTTTGATTTGAATATTAATGATGTTTCATTCTGTGTACTTATTGTGATAAATTTTTTGAATGAATAATGTTCAAGTCAATGTGGGTGTTACGGTCTGATTAATTAACGAGAGAAAGGTGTTTGTAAAAGCTAAAATGATAAGGAAAAGACCACAAAATATATGGGCGTCCCATAGTCTGTACATTATGGATAAAAAAATCATTTCTACTCTAATACATTTATAGAAATATTAATATTTTTTACATCTAATTCCAATCTTTCTTCACGCTTAAAAAATCTCATAAAATACCCTAACACAATTGGTTTTTGTGGCTTCCCATTTTGCGAATTGTGTAAGTTACTCTAAAGTACATGAGTATGTCAACCTACCTCATGAGCCCGCATATATTTTTGGGCTGTTAATGCATAGGTAACTGTTGTTGCGTATGACTCTATCAAACTACATGTACCATATGAGCTGATAGCTATAAGATATTACTTCTGCCAATCTAATATTTTATAATATGTGAGCCATATTCAACATTCACAATGTCAACATAATTCACAGAACTTTTATACGCTGACCAAATTTATGCGATAAGACTTAATAACATTATGATTGAACATTAACAAAATAAAACAATGCTTTTGGTGAATCTACATGGAATTATTTTCTTGTACATACTCAATTGCATCAATGTAGTAAGATGTACAATTATAAAATCTAGGGGTTTTTTTTCGAAAAAGTCCCCTAAGAGTGTTTGTAGAACAAAACAGGTGCCGGAGATTTTTATGGACTGGAGTGGTCCCCTGGGCCCATTCCAGTTTTCTTTTCAATATTATCCATGAACAGTAATATCAATGCTCAAGCGAACCCTTTCCTCATTCCTTCTTTCTCTTCCTCTTCCTCATCTCTTCTTCTCCTTCCTCTTTTCCATGGTCCATTTGGGTTCTATCTGGGGCGAGGAGGGGTAAACCAAGAAGAAGAAAAATAGAAAGAGAAACAAAAACAAAAGAAAAATAGAAGACAATGAAGAGGAGGAAGGAAAAAGAAAAGAAAAGAAAAACAAGAAGAAGAACAAGTGGCGGGAGGAGAAAGAGAATGAGTGAGATTTAATGAAAGGAATAGAAGAAAAAGAGAAAATCAAGAAAATAAAGAAGCAAAATATTAGGAAACATAAAAAAAGGGAAATATAAGAAGAAATTAAAACAACAAGAAAATGGAGAAAAAGAACCTAACTTTGGATATATTATGCTTGAGCATAAATATCTATACTCAAGTGTAATATATCCAAAGCAGAATCATGGTGTTTTTTAGATATTGTTAATGAGCAGCGATATCTATGCTCATTGCTGACAAATATGAGTTTATTTTCTCCATTTTCTTCTTATTTCAGTTCCGTCTTTTCGTTTTCCTATATGTTTTATTTCTTTCTCTTCTTGATTTTCTCTTCTTTTAACATTTTATTAAACCACTTTGATTCTCTTTTTCCTCTTAGCATTTCTTTTTCTTCTTTGTTCTTCTTCTCTTTTCTTCTTCTTTCCCTCTCTTCCCTGTCCTCGCCTTTTCTCTTGTTTTAGTTTCCCTTTCTCTTCTCTTTTTCTTATTCTTGGTTTTCTCCTCTTTGCCCCAGACAGAACCCAAGCAAAATATGTTGGGGATAGGGAAAGTCAAAATTCCCTTACCAACCGGCAAATCCCTTTATCTCTCTGATGTCTTCTTTGCTCCCGCAATGAGGAGGAGCATCATCTCTATGAGCCAGTTGGCAATGAATGGATTTAAAATTAGATTAAAAAATAATGGGGTTACTATTGGAATGCGCGGTAAAGTTTTAGTCCATGGTTTTCTTTCTGAAAATTTGTATTTACTGGATATTCTTCATAATGAAATAAAGTCCACTTCTGATTATTCTGTGTGTGTGAATGTATGCATGAATGGTTTGGCAATTTAATGGCATTTGAGATTGGGCCACATTAATAAAAACAGAATCAGTAGAATGGTTAAAGATGGACTTTTACCAGACCTAGGTAAAATTGAGTATCCTATATGTGAACCATGCATAAGTGGGAAGATGGTCAAGAAACCATTTCCAAAAGGAACTCGAAGTTCTGAAATATTGACCATAATTCATTCAGACATATGTGGACCATTGAATGTACACAATAGAACTGGGGAGGATTATTTCATTACATTCATTGATGATTACAGCAGATATGGGTATGTGTATCTCATTAACTATAAACATGAGGCATTAAAAATGTTCCAAACATATGCTGCTGAGGTCCAAAATCAAAAGGGCAAGAAAATAAAGAGGATTAGGTCTGATAGAGGGGGTGAATACACTTCCGAACTGTTTAAAGAATATTGTGCACGTGAGGGAATCATTTATAAATATTCAATCCCATATACCCCACAGCAAAATGGCATGGCCGAGAGGAGGAATAGGACCTTAATGGATATGGTAAGGTCAATGATCAGCCATGCAAGCCTTCCGCTGTATTTGTGGGGAGAAGCATTAAATACTGCACAATATATTTTAAACAGAGTACCCTCTAAGAGTGTGCCCAAGACCCCATATGAGTTATGGACTGGTACCAAACCAAAATTAGAACATGTGAGATTTTGGGGCTGCCCTGTACACCTCCTGCTATCACCACAGGAAAGGCATAAACTGCAAGCAAAAACGAAGAAAAATTGTTCTTTCGTTGGCTACCCATTACATTCTAAAGGATATCGTGTATATGATCACGATAATAGGATAATCATGGAATGCCGAGATGTGTTTTTCCTTGAGGATCCGACGGTCAGTCCTAGAGTAAGACCACAGAGTGTGGAATTATATGAAATCTCTATGGGCAAGGGGGTTCAAGCAAGTGGGGGTTCCGACGAAGAGGACGTTGGACCTAGAATTCCTGGCCAGGGCCCACTTGAGGTGATTGAACAACCCGATGAGCCAGTTGGCAGACCGATTCGGGCGAGGAAACAACCGGTATATTTAGATGATTATTGCAGTTTATTAGAAACCGTGCAAGATTTGGATCCAACCTCTTACTCTCAAGCGGTCAAAGTGCAGGATGCGCAGTGTTGGCTAGAGGCTATGAGAGAGGAGATGGAATCAATTGAAAAGAACCAAGTATGGCAATTGGTTGATCTACCTAAAGATCGGAAAGCCATTGGATGTAAATGGGTTCTTCGAAAGAAATTTAAAAAGGATAGATCCTTGGATAAATATAAAGCACGGTTAGTAGCTAAGGGATTCACACAAGTGGAAGGAATAGATTACGAGGAGACATTTTCTCCAGTTGTAAAATTTCAATCCATACGAACCTTAGTAGCATTGGTAGCATGTCGTGACCTTGAATTGCACCAGATGGATGTAAAAACAGCATTCTTGAACGGCGAATTAGAAGAAGAAATTTATATGAAACAACCCGAGGGTTTTGTGGTGCAAGGTCATGAGGACAAAGTGTACAAACTTAATAGGGCATTATATGGATTAAAACAGGCCTCAAGACAATGGTATAGAAAATTTCATCAGGCCATATGTGAAATAGGATTTGTCCCCAATAGTGCAGACACATGTTTCTATATTAAACGCAGTGGGAGTAGTTATTTATATTTGTCATTATATGTGGATGACATTTTGATCGCCAGTAATAAATTGGAAGCCATAAATGAAATCAAACAATGGTTAAAGTCAAGATTCGAGATGAAAGACATGGGTGAGGCAGAGTATGTCCTTGGCATTGAAATAACCCGTGATCGTCCGAATAGGATATTGACTTTATTACAGAGATCCTATTTGGAAGCTGTGTTGAAAAGGTTTGATATGGCTAACTGTAAACCAATTGATACTCCCATCTGCAGGAGCACAAAATTGTCAAGCGATCAAGGACCCACAAATGAGCAGGATAGGGAAATGATGAGATCAAAACCTTATGCTCAAATTGTGGGCAGCATCATGTATGCGATGCTGTGTACGAGACCAGATCTTGCATTCGCCGTGGATCTCGTAAGCAGATTCCTAAGTAACCCAGGATTACCGCATTGGTATGCAGTTAAGAGGATTCTACGGTACATCAAAGGAACAGTGAATCTTCGCCTATGTTATCAAGGTGAAGTCCTGGAACTGCGCGGCTACTCAGATGCTGATTGGGCCGGTGATTTATACCAGAGAAAGTCAACAACTGGCTATGTGTTTACCCTCGGAGGCGGTGCAATTTCTTGGGGTAGCAAGAAACAGACCTCCACGGCTATGTCAACAGCCGAAGTAGAGTATATAGCTTACAGTACAGCAGTCCAGGAGGCTCTTTGGTTAAAATACTTCCTGTGTGATTTGGAGGTAATAAATGAGAAGGAGCCTGTCCCAATGAGCATAGACAGTACGTCGGCCATTTCTATGGTGAATGAGCAAAGGATTAACAGCCGATCAAAATATGTTGAAATAAAATATCACTTTGTTAGAGAGAAGGCTGAAAAGAATGATATAGAAATTTTTTATGTGCCTTTAGAAGAATTGATGGCTGATGCTCTCACCAAGGCTTTGCCTGCAGAGGTTTTTGCAAGGCATGTGATGCGTATGGGCCTAAGAAATATTTGATGTACATGGCATTCGTGCCAAGTGGGAGATTGTAGGAAATCGTGTGGCCGGCATGCCACGGGTCCCACGTCAGATCAAGCAGGGTAGATGTCAACAGAGATGCAATCCCACTTTAGTGTAAGACTTGATCTGGGCCCCATAATAAGACTCCCAATAGGATCAGTGGATGTGGGCTTCTGGTGGAAGATGTCTCTAGTAAGTGTGACTCTTCGGGACTTGTCTATATAAGGATAAGGGAGCCCTAGGGTTTGGCACGATCATTATTCTCTCCATTCCCGTAGGAAAGATAAGAGGCGAAGAGATCCACGGAGCTTCCCATCACCGGAACGCACATAGGGGAAAGAAGAGACGAGGAAGAGGAAGAATGAATGGGAAAAGGATTCGTTTAAGCATAAATATCGCTGCTCATGAATAATATTGAAAAAAAAAACCAAAAAAGGGCCTAGGGGACCGTTGCAGGCCATAAAAATATTCGGGGTCCTTTTTGTTGAACAATGACTCTAAGGAGATTTTTCCCAAAAAAACCTCTAAAATATAACATATACATTGTTTTGAAATCTCCTAAGGGCATTTTTATTTCACATAACTGTACACATCGAAATTCCAAGACATTGTGCTTCTACAACTAGTTTAGAATAAAGAATAGATGGTGGATTTTCCAAAAATTACAATAAAATAAAATTTCTTTTAATGTAATTGGAATTAAGGTAAGATGGAAAATAGATGCTCTGTCATTGCCTAATTAATTCGAAAGCGAAGGTCCAGATGGTGACCTTTAGTCCTTTACCACTCTTTTCATATTCTTCTTCACTTACCTTGATCAACATAGACCCTAAGTGCAAGGTTTCGATGTAGTTTTATCCGGTGAGTTGGGATCGTACCCACAGGGAGCAAATTTTCGGAGAAAACCTATCATAATTGAAAAACTACTGCTAGCCTAAAAAAAATCTTTGAAAATACACAACTAGTAAATTTGAGAATTTAATATAAATTACAATTCAAAATCTGAACGATCACAAACCAAACCTTAAAATCCTAAACTAAAACAATCCTAGAATTAGAAACTGTAAAACAATAAATTAGATCAAACTACAAATGTAGAAGAATAAATAACCATGCACTAAATTAAAAATCAGAAATAATTCATTCAGAGATAATGGGAAAAATAAAATAAAAAGAATTATAGTTTCTTTTATTATGGGAAATTAAAACATCGTATGGTAGAATTAATCAAAGTCTACAAAAAATACCGCACCAAGTGCATATTGTCATTACACACAAACATACAATGCTGATCCAAGGTGGAATACCTTGACCTCATTAATTGTGTCTTTTAAATTAAAACGTATCAATACAACCAATAATACCCAAAAATAATTAAAACTAAAAAAAAAACTATCATTACCCTAGATTATGACACCAAGAAAAAGATGAGACTTCGTGAGCAATCCATGCTCTAATCTTTAATCTTCACACCGAGGAAGAGTGGCGGACAAGAGAAGATGATGGATGGATCCAAAAGTGAGCTTAGGCAAACCCCACTTTAGCTGGAAAATTGATGGAGAGGAGAGAGATAAATGGAATGGGGTTGGAGATTGGTGTGGTATTGTGGAGTATGGAAAAGAGAGAGATGGAATCTTGTGTGAATGGGTGCTGGGCGTGAGATGATGTGAGGAAGAGAGTTTGATTGGTGGCTGTGTTGTGTAATTAGATAATGGGTTGACATATACATAGGAAGGAGAGAGAAAAATTGACATGAATTATGAGTGGAGAATAGAAAGCATATGATGGCTAGGATTGGATGGTGAGTGGATGAGACGTTTTAGGATGGAAAGTGGGCTGGTGGCTGGACCTCCTTTGTATAAGAGAAAGATCTTAATTGTGTGATGACTTAGAATACTATATATGATTACGAGAAAAATTCTGATGTGGTTGTATTAGTGGGATGGGAAGTTGGTTATGGAAGGAGTTGGAAATCTCATCATCTCGTCTTGTGAGAGTTCTTATCTGATAAATACTTTCTCTCTTTAGCATCCTGTTCTTAAATCTCTAGGAAGATATATGATAAGTTCTTGAATATTTTAAAATTCTCTCCCTATGCATGTCTTTATAGACTTGGCCCTACTTGAGATGTGATTTTTTTATCTTCAATGTACACTCTTGATTTGGCCTTCAATCGTTTGCACTATGGTGAAGTGGGTTCCTCAAATCACATGGCCATGAGGTTCATGTATGGCCTGGGTTGGAAGTTCCATGCTTTGCATGGATTTCTTTCCACTCTTTTCAATTCTTCTTTATAATGTTTGGCTGAAGATGAGGTGGATACCAAAAATATCTTCTTGCCATATTGGGTGAATGTGCACATTGGAGTGACCATGGCTAGAATGTCCATGTGACTTGTGCGTACTTTTCATTTTGTAAATTCTTGTTCCTTTCTTTCTCTTGCATGAGTCTTCCTCCATTGACTTTCCAAATAGATCGTTCTTCAAAGAATTGTAATCAATGAATCATATGGGACCCTTCCTTAGGCATGGCTTGTATGTGTGAGTGCACGTGATGTGTGGGCCCATTTTCTTCAATTTTCTTACAAAGAAGAATGACATTTTATTAAAAATGATAATTTTAACCGAAAGTCACAAATATACTAATGTAGGTCCAATTCATATAAAATGATCATAAATTTTCATCATTGATCATGATTTATCTTTATTTAACTAATGATGATAAAAAAAAACTTTTGTCATTTTAATGTAAAAATTTGGATTTGAGAAAACTTCTAAAAATGAAAATCCAAAAATGGAAAGTTCTACAATTTTATGGAAAATTAATGATTTTCAATGAATTTTGCAAGAAAACTCTAAAATAAACTCTAAAATCATAAAAGCTTAATTTCCAGCTAAATGAAGAGATTTTCAATGACTAAGTCCTTAAAATTTCCTAAACTGAACATGAATTGATGCAATTTTTTGGACTTATCACACCTCTTTAATAATTAACATGTTTTCCATGCAAACAAGCAGGCCTTAAATCAAGGGGAGAGCCAAAACCTCTTTCCCTGTGGAGCCACTATGTAAAAAAAAAAAAAAAATCTTGGAGGGTTTATATATACAAACTATATATAGTTTTTTAAAAGTATAAGGGCCTTTTTTTTTTGTTTAATTCTTAGGGGCCATGGCCATCCCTAGCCTCCCAGTTCTGTAAATGCATTAAATATTTGTTCAGGATTTTTGAATTAAAAAAAAACTCACACCTAAGCATATGAAACTATATATTTGATAAATATTGGCTAATAAGCAGCTTTACTGAATCCAGTCAATGTGTGAAACCAAACCAACTATTTGAACATTACCTTCGCACAATGAATGTCCAAATGCCACAATCATACATTTTATCTGCCATTCATTGGTTGGAATATATATTCCGTTGGGTTTTATGAGGTTTCAAAATTAATTTTCATACATGAGAGGTTTGTGGTTTTCAAAAGTCCCACATCGGAAAAGTACTAACTCTTTGAAGCACTATATATGCAGTCCTTCTCCTTTACACTTCAAGTTATTTTGGGCTCTTTTGCAACAAGCCCTATGCGTGCACGAGCCGGGCTTGGCCTGAGGATCTCGATCCGGAAATCGTTAGGGTGCAAATCCGGCCGGTCTTCCTCGGGGGACCCATATTGTGATATAGAAATTACATGCTTTTGCAAAAAATTATTTTAAAATATTTTTCATTATTCAAAATGCTTTATTAATGAGTTGATTAAAGCCCATTAAACGTAATGTTCAAATTTCAAAACGTTTTAATTAATTGAGACGTTACTTAATTAAAGAATTTTAATAGGACGTTTAATGTTCAAAATTTAAATTCTTCAATGTTTTTTTAATGGATTTTTATTATTGAAACATTTTTTATTGGGCTATTAATGGTATTTTTAAATACCCAACGTTCATTTTTACTATAAAAAGGGCATGTGGGTTCGAATGAACAGTACAATTTTTCTTTCTCCCTCTCTCGTTTCCACAATTTTATTTCCTTCATGCATTCTCTGCTGGAGTCCAGTTGGTCTCGACTTGGTGTGCGACCAGGGGAGATCGTAGAGTGGAGGCTGTTGTATCATGGGGATGATTCCTGCTGAGAACCTCATCGCACCTGGGTTTATCCCGAGGGGCGGAACTCGTCCTAAAGAAAGTGTCCGCTGACATTCCTCGGCCAACGACTGCTTCCGCAGATTTCATCCATCACAACAGCCCTCCACAGCACTGTAGATAATTCGGTACTATTGTTTCAGTTATTTGTAGTTTAACAGCATTTTGTAGCTTTCATTTCAACAACAATTTTAGGACTATTTCATGGCTACATCCGCTGTTAAGTTCATGCATCAAGATCTAGTCCGGTTAGATAGTTTTGATGGGTCTAACTTCCAACATTGGCAACAGAAAGTGTTATTTTCGTTGACAGCTTTGAAAGTAGCATATGTCTTAACCGCACCATGTCCTGATCGTGAAGAGCAACCCGGAGGCTCATATGCATGGAAAAAATGGAACGAAGATGATTATTTGTGCAAAGGCCATATCCTTAACTTGGTTGCGGATAACATCTACAACCTATATTCTGATGCCCGAACTGCAAGAGATCTCTGGAAAGCCCTTGATAAGAAATATAAGACAGAGGAGTCTGGGGCCAAAAAATATGTAGTTGGTCGTTATTTGAACTTTAAGATGGTAGATGACAAACCAGTTCTTCCTCAAATACATGATTTACAGATCATAGTGAATGAAATCATAAAAGAAGGAATCTGAGTTAATGAACAGCTTCAAGTAGTAACAATAATTGAGAAACTGCCACCAACTTGGAAGGATATTCAAACGACCCTTAGGCATAAACGAAGAGATTATTCACTGGAACGTCTTCAGCGATACTTACGAATTGAGGAGGAAGCCCGGATACGTGATCAAATTTCCCTACCTGAGAATAGTGGAAAAATAAATTTTATTGAACCTAAAGCAAGTGGTGACATTGAAAAGAAAGGCAAATTTGATCAACATCTTGGTAGAAACAAAAAGAGTAAAACTTCTTTCAAGAAGTAGAACCCAAATCAGAAAAAATGTCCAAATAAGAATTAGAATCAAGGGGCCAATAAACCAGCATCTAAGGGTGGCAGTTTTGTTTGTGGTAAACCGGGCCACTTTGCAAGAGAATGTCGCCACCGGAAGAAGTTTCCACAACAGTCCGAATCCAACAAACCTCAAGCAAACATCACTGAAGAGGATCATTTTGTGGCTGTTATCTCTGAAGTGAACATAGTCAGCACAGGAAAGAGCGAGGGGTGGTGGATCGACACGGGAGCCACTACTCATGTAACCTTTGATAGAGGTGCATTCAAGACTTATGAAGAGGTCAAAATATTGCAAACTTGCTTTGGGAACTACCGTTACTACACAAGTGATTGGTAAAGGGAAGCTAGAACTTCAGTTCACTTCCGGGAAGACTGTAACATTGATGAATGTGTTCCATGCTCTAGAGAAGAGAAAAAATTTAGTTTCTGGTTATCTTTTAAATAAGGCAGGGTTTAAGCAGGTGATCGAGTCTGATCAATTTACAATTACCAAAAAAGGTGCTTTGTTTGGTAAGGGTTATGCTTCTGATGGTATATTTAAGTTAAATGTTATCAATAATAATGCATCTTCTTCTGCTTATATGGTTGCTTCTGTTTACGACTGGCATGGTAGACTTGGTCATATAAACTTTCGAACTTTGAAAAATATAAGTAAAGATGGATTGATTGATAAATATAAAGATGAATATCAGAAATGTGAAATTTTCTCTCAATCCAAAATTACTCGTAAGCCCTTTCATATTGTACAAAGAGAATCTGAATTACTTTAGTTAGTACATTCTGATATATGTGATTTAAGTAATACTATGACTAGAGGTGGAAAATATTATTTTATTACTTTTATTGATGACTGTTCTAGATATATCTATGCATATTTACTTAGAACAAAAGATGAAGCTCTATCTAAATTTAAAATCTTTGTGTCTGAAGTTGAAAATAAATTAAATAAAAAGGTGATTAAATTTAGAATTGACAGAGGTGGTGAATACACTTTAACAGATTTTTTGGACTTCTGTGAAGCTAAGGGAATCAAAAGAACTAGTACCGCTCCCTATACACCTCAGCAAAATGGCATAGCAGAAAGAAAAAACAGAACATTGATTGAAATGGTTAATTGTATGCCGATTTCGGCTAGTAGTCCAAAAAATCTATGGGGTGAAGCTCTATTAACTGCATGTTATATATTAAATAGAACTTTACATTCTCAAACAAAATGCACACCCTTTGAGATTTGGGAGGGAAGGAAACCTAATCTTAGATATTTTAAAGTTTGGGGTTGTCTGGCCATGTTAGGATAGTGATCCAAAAAGGCCTAAGTTAGGACCCATTCATGGGAATGTGTATTCATAGGATATGGAAAAGATAGTGCCACTTATAGATTTCTTAGAATAACAGACCAAAGTCTAGTTGAGTTTAGAGAGGCAGACTTCTTCGAAGATGTATTCCCCTTTAAAACTAGGATTAAAACTGACCATATCTCATCTAAAAGAGTTGTACAAACTCTGGCGGAAGATGAACCCCAACTTAGGAGGAGTAAGCGAGTTAGGATATCTACTAGTTTTGGTCCTGACTTTGAAACTTATCTAATAGAAAAGGATCCATCAACGTTTAAAGAAGTTATGTTTGCCCATGATGCTGCCTTTTGGAAAGAAGCATTGGATGATGAAATGGAATCCATTCTAGCAAATAATACTTGGGAACTAGTTGACCTACCTTCGGGTACAAAACCTTTAGGATGCAAATGGGTTCTTAAAAAAAAACTTAGGCCTGATGGTTCAATAGAGAAATACAAAGCCAGGCTAGTAGCCAAAGGTTTTAGGCAACGAGAGGGGGTAGACTTTTTCGACACTTATTCACCTATATCTCGAATCAATTCTATTAGAACTTTGATTACATAGCCGCTGTGCATAATTTGTATATTCATCAAGTGGATGTTAAAACTGCTTTTCTAAATGGTGATTTAGAAGAGGAAATTTATATGGATCAACCTGAAGGTTATGTGATAGCAGGACAAGAACATAAAGTGTGTAAACTGATAAAATCGTTATATGGACTAAAACAAGTACCAAAACAGCGGCATATGAAGTTTGATGAAATTGTGCTTTCTAATGATTTCAAAATAAATGAAGCGGAAAATGTATTTATTATAAATCTCGTGGTAATTCAACTATAATTTTGTGCTTCTATGTTGATGATTTGTTGATTTTTGGAACAAACTTGGAGTGTGTCAAAGACACTAAAGCACTTCTCTTAAATAATTTTGATATGAAAGACTCGAGAGAAGCTAATGTAATATTGAGAATAAAAATTATTAGAGATGAATCTGGCATCAAACTATCCCAATCCCATTACATTGAAAAAGTATTAAAAAAGTTTAATCATTTTGATTGTAAACTAGTTGCTACTCCTGACCCAAGTGTTAAATTAGTCGAAAATCCTGATAATAGTGTAGCACAGCTTGATTATGCCAGTGTGATTGGTAGTTTAATGTATGCTATGAACTGTACTCGTCCTGATATAACTTATGCTGTAAGCAAATTAAGTAGATATACTAGTAATCTTGGTATTCAACATTGGGATGCTGTATCTAGAGTACTTAAATATTTAAAGCATAATATAAACTATGCATTATGTTATTCTAATTATCCAGCTGTAATAGAATGTCATAGCGATGCTGACTGGAACTCGAACTTGGATGATTCTAAGTCTACCGGTGGATATATTTTTACCTTAGGAGGTGCTGCGATGTCTTCAAAATCAAAGAAACAAAGTTCAATATCGCATTCCACTAAGGATTCAGAATTCCTAGCTCTGGGAGCTACAGCAATAGAAGCTGAATGGATTCGAAATTTATTATATGATATTCCTCCATGGACTAAACCAATTCCTCCTACTATTATTCATTGTGATAACACTGCAGCAATTATAAATGCACACAACGCTACATACAGTGGCAAGTCTAGACAAGTGCGACTGCAACATAGCTATGTAAGACAATTACTCGGTGAAGGAGTAATTGCAATTGATTTTGTGAAATCTAATGACAATTTAGCAGATCCTTCGACAAAAGGCCTTATAAGGGAAAAAATTAAAGAAACAACTAAGTGGATGGGTCTTAAGCCTATAAATCATCAATAGCGAAAATTCAACCTAATGACCAGAGATCCCGAGCATTAGGTTCAATGGGAAAAACAAGCTAACTCGATAATTGGAATACTGACATAATGAGAATATATGATTCTCAAAACAAAAAACTCATCCCTTTAATATTAAGTTATGCGAGATTAAATGTCAGTACAATACCTGTAGCGAGTGAGATTGGATTTAATCCTTAATGAGATCTATAGCTTATCCGATGGGGTGCACGGCTGCAGGAGTACCCTTGATAGACTCATCTATGTGAGTGTGAAAGTGGGGCCGCTTTCTATTAGAATTCGGGCAAATTCTCTAGAGCACTCATGAAATCTAAGATAGAAGCACATGGCCGTAAAGTGCTGCCTATGGACTCCAGCATATAAAACTTGATATTTTTTTAATTGAAATAAAGAGTTGACGTTCAAGACTCTGGTCACCTCAACTCCTACAGGTTTGAAAATTTTATCATGAAGGTGAGGTTCAAGCTTTGTCACCTTACGAGTATATTACTCTTTGGAAATTTTGAAACATGAGGAGATTGTTGGGTTTTATGAGGTTTCAAAATTAAGTTTTATACATGAGAGGTTTGTGGTTTTCGACAGTCCCACATTGGAAAAGTACTAAGTGGTTTTCAAAAGTCCCACATTGGAAAAGTACTAACTCTTTGAAGCACTATATATGCATTCATTCTCCTTTACACTTCAATTTATTTTGGGGATCTTTTACTACAAGCCCTATGCGCGTGCACGATTCGGGCTTGGCCCGAGGATCGCGATCCGGAAATCGTTTAACTAGGTGCACAGGGGGGGTGCAAATCCCGGCCGGTCTTCCTCGGGGGACCCATATTATGATATATAAATTGCATGCTTTTGCAAAAAATTATTTTAAAATATTTTTCATTATTCAAAATGCTTTATTAATGAGTTGATTAAAGTCCATTAAACATAACGTTCAAATTTCAAAACATTTTAATTAATTGAGATGTTACTTGATTAAAGAATTTTAATAGGATGTTTAATGTTCAAAATTTAAATTCTTCAACGTGTTTTTAATGGATTTTTATTATTGAAACGTTTTTTTAATTGGGCTATTAATGGTATTTTTAAATACCCAACGTTCATTTTTACTATAAAAAGGGCACGTGGGTTCGAATGGACAGTACAATTTTTCTTTCTCCCTCTCTCGTTTCCACAATTTTCTTTCCTTCATGCATTCTCCGCTGGAGTCCGGTTGGTCTCGACTTGGTGTGCGACCAAGGGAGTTCGTAGCGTCGAGGCCGTTGTATCCTAGGGGCGATTCCTGCTGAGAACCTTATCGCACTTGGGTTTATCCTGAGGTGCGGAACTCATCCTAAAGAAAGCGTCCGCTAACGTGCCTCGGCCAACGACTACTTCTGTAGATTTCGACAATCACGACAGCCCTCTACAGCACTGTAGATAATTCGGTACTATTGTTCAGTTATTTGTAGTTTAACAGCATTTTGTAGCTTTCATTTCAACAACATATTCTAGGAAGTCTAGGTGCATGGATATCATAGAGTTGTATAGATGTACTTGTAAGGATCTAAATGAATCAGCTCGGATCTGAGTGAAGGTCCCAAACATGGAAGAAAATCATCTACGTTTGCTCCCGTGGTTGGAAGTCTCCACTGAACTCCACCGTTTTCCAATCAATGGACTTACAAGTTACAACCAGGGCTCCTTTCTTCCTTAAATAGACAGTTATAAGGAGTCATGGTTGCTAGAAGCTTCTCTGCCGTAACATACTATAACCTTGTTAGAAGCTTATCTATGTGGAGATAAGATATCAATCTGCTTATAATGAAGTCCTATCTTATCTCAATAGATGAAGAGTTCTCTAAATGAGAATGCTACTCTCTCTTGGCTGCAATGTTTGATCTGAAGTGGGATATGTGGCATGCGCACCACATGATTTTTTACATTAAGTTCATTTAGCTTTTTTAAGGAATTTGATCATTCATTTGGTGTAGATCCAACGTGGCTTACTGTATAATGATCATACATGAACAATAAAGATCTAAACCCAAGGAAAGAACCAAATTCAACACCAAGAAAAAAAGAGATTTAATGGTTAAGTTCAAACTGTAATCCTAGATATAAAAATATTTGAACTATAGTTAGTCCTGGATGTAACTCTTATATAGGGTTAAATGTTTGGAATCCAACTCCTAAAGGCTCGTTTATTTCATGTGTTTTAATTCCTAGGATTTTTAAGATTTCTATTTTTAGAAGTTAAAAAGTTGATTCTCAAAAAATGACCATAAAAATATTTTTTTCATGAATGGAAAATGAGTGAGAAGACATGAAATGAATACACACGTCTGTGAACACATCTGTTCGGAAAGATAAAGTCCCATCTACTTCTCTAAATTACATCCTAATTCAACCCCATCACCTATTTAATAATCAAATATTGTAGCTCATTTGATGACGAATTCTTTTGTATTCAGATCCATGCAAAAATAATAATATTAATATTAAAAAAAAAAAACAACCAGACGAACAAAAAATTCTTAAATAAAATACTTAAAAAAACTGAACTCCTTAACCACTCATGTTTGCCATTTGATCCTCCAATGCCCAATTTATAAACCCAACACCAGAGCCAATTGCCCAATTTAAAGAATGTAAGCTACTTAGATTCAACATTCCTCATTATTTCCAATTAGAATTTGGGTCCAGCTTTAAATTGATCTCCATTCATGTATTTAAAATGTGATCAATCAGTTCTGCCAAAAAAGCATGTGATCAACCTGAGAGTCCCTCATCAATATCCACAATGATCATAAAATTACAGAAAATGCCCAAGTGCATATCCCAAAGTCTGAATTCAATTAATAATCTTGAATGTTTCCACACTTAAGATGTGATTGGGTCTAAACATTGTCAAATTTTTTCTTAAACGGAGAGCAAATTACATAAAAGAGAAAACAACAGCACAACGGAAACCTACAATGCAGCTAAAGAGAGCTAAGACATCCAACCAGCAGTTAACACCAAAAGAAATGCTCAAAAGCCAAAGGTTCCTATCCTAGCCCACATAATGCCTAAAACAGCATGTCCCCATTTAGCATGGCAGTGTATCCTTAAGTTGGAACATGTATGGACCCAATTCATGTTAAAAAAAGAACTCAACCAATGTTCCTTCAAAGCTCAAACCCTTCCATTTAAGCATGACACACACAATGGCAAAGATGCATGACTGACGTGCACGTGCCCAATTTTGAATTGGGACCGTTGGTTGCCCATCGCTGTCCACTTAAAAGTCCTCTCTCTGGTCTCCACCTCCCAGCCCCACCTAAAAGCTAGACCCAAACCAAATAGCCGTTACATTTGGGCAACTTGTCAAACAGCAACTGTTACTCCCCATATCCGTCATAACGCCTCAGCCTAACTCCTACTGCTCTCCCTCCATTTAAAATCCAAAAAATCTCTCTCTCTCTCTCTCTCTCTCTCTCTCTCTCTCTATAGATTCCAAACTCGTCCGCTCGAGCAGATGAAGACGCAGTTGCTCGGGCGGTACGAGACGGGCAAGCTCCTCGGATATGGCACCTTCGCCAAAGTCTACTACGCGCGTGACCTCAACACGAACGGGAACGGGAGCGTAGCCATAAAAGTCCTGGACAAGGCGATGATCGTTAAGACGGGCATGATGGCCCACATCAAGCGCGAAATCTCGATCCTCCATCGCATCCGTCACCCCAACATCGTACGGCTCTACGAAGTCATGGCCACAAAATCCAAAATCTACATCGTGATGGAGTACGTCAAAGGAGGCGAGCTGTTTAAAAAGGTCGCCGCCAGCGGACGGCTGAGAGAGGACCTGGCGAGGAAGTACTTCCAGCAGCTGATCTCAGCCGTCCGATTCTGCCACTCGCGGGGGGTCTTCCACCGCGACCTCAAGCCCGAGAACCTCCTCGTGGACCACAACGGCGATCTCAAAGTATCGGATTTCGGCCTCAGCGCCGTGTCGGATCAGATCCGACACGACGGGCTGTTCCACACCTTCTGCGGCACGCCGGCGTACGTCGCCCCGGAGGTTCTGGCGGGGAAGGGCTACGACGGCGCGACGGCCGACGTCTGGTCGTGCGGCGTCATCCTCTTCGTATTAACAGCCGGGTGCCTCCCGTTCAACGATCAGAACGTCATGGCCATGTATCGGAAGATCTGCAGGGGCGAGTTCCGGTGCCCGAAGTGGTTCTCCGCCGACCTCTCCCGGCTTCTCTCTCGCATCCTCGACGTTAATCCCCGCACCAGAATCACGATTCCAAATCTCATGGAGAACCGGTGGCTCAAGAAGGAGTTGAAGCGGGCCGGCCGTTACGAGAGCGTAACCGTGTCGGAAGAGGAATTGTTGGGGAGGGTGAGGAGGTTGAATGCGTTTGACATAATATCGTTTTCGAGGGGGTTTGATTTGTCGGGGCTGTTTGGGGAGGGAGGGGAGGAGAGGAGGTTGGTGTCGGGGGAGCCCGTTGCGAGAATTGTGGGGAAGCTGGAGGAGATAGGGAAGGTGGGGGGGAGGTTTAGGGTGTGGAAGAAGGAGTGGAGAGTGGGTTTGGAGGGGCAGAGAGAAGGGGAGAAGGGGCCGTTGAGGGTGGTGGCGGAGATATTTGAGCTGACGCCGGAGTTGGTGGTGGTGGAGGTGAAGAAGGAGGGAGGAGATGATGAAGAATATGAGGAGTTCTTTAATCAGAAGCTGAAGCCAGGGTTGGAGAATCTACTTTACAGTGGGTCTTGCACCACTTCTGCAAATCTCACTCCCTCTATTTGCATGGAATAATAGAAAATGGAGTATGTCAGTGAGTTTTTCTTCTTTTACTTTCTTTTATTTGGAGATGGGTGTCTCTAAAGCGAGAATTTACTTGGAGAAACACAATTCACCTCGCAAACCCAACTTACTTAATGATGATGGGCAGGTATCTTTTGGTTGTGGATCACATTAATCCTTCTTTTGTTCTCCACGTTGATTTGTGGATCCAGATCCTCTATGTGCTAGATTCTCTCTCTGGAAAATAAGTTAGGATCCTCTAATCCGCAACATTAAGTTTGAATTCACTTGACCATTTAGTAAAATCCGAGTAGTTTGAAATGAATGTCTCTTTTGTATGTGGCCTCTTGACTAAATTTCACTATAAGCTTGGACATATTGACCATCACGACTAAGGGTCCAACTTTTATTAGAGTGAAATTTGAAAAGATAAAATATAATATCATAAAGACGTTTATTTTGAGTTGAGAATATAATAAGAGTAACTATTGATGGACATCACAAAATTTATTGTGATTCCAAGTAATCATGGAGGTCTAAGCTCTTGAAAAGGATACTCGTAAGCGTTTTTTGGGCCCACTCTCCCTCTGTCTGCAAGAGGAGTCTGTGAATTTTATGAGAAATCTTGTTGATTGAATGTGAGTCAAAACGAAAGTATGGATGACCGTACATTTCGGGGCTTTTATTGACAGCTGAAAATGTTTGATGGGTGCAAATTATTGTACTTCCATTGTAAAATCTTTTGAGGGCTCCTGTATTTGGTACGATGGAGTGAGTCTTTTGTTTCCTTGTTCCTAGACGAGCGCAACGATGGATCCTTTTGAATTATTTTGTTGTGTGCATGGAGAAAATTATGTTTTTATAGCATGTAATTACATGCAACCCTATGTATGGAGTTGCTTTCTTCAATAATATATGTAAATTCAGACAATGCTAATCAAGCTGCAGATCGAGAGGGTATTTACCGATTATATTTTTCTGCTGACCTCCATTGCGAATGTAATATGTTTTTCTTTTTCTTTTCCTTTTGTTGGCCAAAGTTTGGTAAAATGTAATTGTATATAACACGCGTATTAAAAGTTGAAAAAATTATTTAATAAGCTATTAAACTTTGTCCAATGTTTCAGTTAAGCCATCCAATTATAAATTGTTGTAATTAGACTATTAAACTCTTTTAATGTTTCAATTACGCCATTCAACTTGGTCTTTTGATTCATTCAAACCCTATGGCCCATCTACTGTGACGGAAACATTAAATGCGCCCTTAGGATGAGAGGAGTGAGGTTATTTTTGCCCATCCAAAATGCCATATCAATGGCCCACTTT
Organism: Sextonia rubra; assembly: GCA_037013555.1. NCBI lineage: Eukaryota > Viridiplantae > Streptophyta > Magnoliopsida > Laurales > Lauraceae > Sextonia > Sextonia rubra. The sequence goes on from JASUAD010000011.1 coordinate 20,653,501, forward strand.
TTTTAGTATAAACTCCAAAACCCTCCTCTTGTTCCATGTCCCTTTATCTCTCCCCTTGCCCTTTTTAACTCCTCTCCAAAACACTCCATCGATTGCTTCTCCTTTAGAAACCTCCTCTCTCTCACTTCAACTTCGCCTGTGACAGCGGCATCTGCAGAATCGCCCTCGCCGTCGTCTCCATCCAAGCCAAGTTCAAGCCCTCGTCCTCTACCCCATTCAAAATCCGCCGCGCCCTTTCCTCATGCATCTCGGGTCGCCGCTCCCTCCTCAAATCCGACAACGACAGAGGAAAACTCAGGCAGCAAGTTTCTTCTTTTTTCAATTTTTCTTCTCCTCCTGAGTTCTTCAACATAGAATCTTCTCTATGCCCTTCATGCATACAGCACCCCATCATGAGCTATGAGTGTGACTATAGCTATATGCGTTGCTTTATGAGATAAATTTGAGGCATAAATCTCAAATGAAGTGCATTCGTTAGCCAAAATATATAGAAGATATGAGCCCGCCCCCACCCGCCCCATTTAGATTAATTAGTTCTAAAAAGGGATAACCATCACATTTGCTTTGATTATAATGGCTGAAGTGAAACTTTGTTTTCAATACCATGCCCAGGTAAGTTTTTTGTCCTTGACTAAAATGGACATATGCATTGACTATATGACTCCTGTTCCTTTCTTCGGTAAGTCATTTCACCACATTGTTAATTTGATTTAGGCCCATCAAAATTTCCAGAAGAGGAAGAAGAAGAAGAGAACATCTTAAATTCTTTATGGACCCTTGTCAAGAACTTTTTAATTTTGATGAACGTCCAATCCAACATGAAAAGTGTCAGTTGGAATAAGGCTTTGAACTGATGGATTCTAGTCGGGTCTAGGGCATATTCTCCAATTCTTGTAGACGTTAATTAACAGGGCTTACTTCCTGCAGTTGCCGAGATGCTTGGCAACTGTGAACATTGGTTTTGTGTCAAACACCATCACAGTAACTTCAGTAAATGGTATAAAGGAATGGAGTTGAAGGAATTGATGTGGAGATGTGCTAGGGCAACAATAGTAGAATATTTAAATAAGGCAATGGAACAGTTGAGAAAGTTTGATGAGGGTGCATACTACGCGTAGCCCAAGGGCTCAGCTAGGACAAGTAGAATATTTCAGTAAGGCAATGGAACAGTTGAGAAAGTTTGATGAGGGTGCACACTAGGCATAGTCCAAGGGCTCGGTTAGGATAAAATTTTGCAAGGCTAGGACAATACCTGTCCCGGCCCGGCTCCTATATTTTTTCTTCATTTTGAAAAATATATAATTATATATATGGTTTGAACTACCCCTTGTAATTATATATATATGGTCTAATTATTTTTAGTACATTATATACAAATGAATGTCTTAAACTTTTTTAGAAATATTTTTTATAAGTATTGTAGGAGATTAGGTAATAAATCTAATTCAGAGTATGAAGTTGAATCAAGTAATATGCCATCATATGATGATGGTGAAGATGAATACTTTTGGTATATGAAAGAAAAAGAATAACAAAAAGCAGCAATTAAGGAAAAACTGAATTAGATTATTAGTTGGAAGACCCTGTAGAACAATATACAATATTATATTAAATTATATGGAAAAGAAATTCAACGAAGTATTCAATTTTTATCAAATATAGCTCATAATAATTTAGTTATTCCTATTTCCATAGTTGCTCTAAGTTTGCATTTAGCATTTGAAGAAAGATACTTAGCTCACATAGGGCTTAAGTAAAATCAACGATGGTAGAGGCATTAGTTTGTGCATAGGATTGGTTATGTGCCAAAAAACATAGTAACAGTGAATATGATCATAGTGATACATTGGATCACTACAACAATTTATATTTTTAGCTATGAAAATTTTCGTTGCCAAAGGAGACCAAAACATTGGTAAATACATTTATTGATAAAAAAATTTGCATCGACCGATTGTCTTTAAAAGCACGTGGGGAAAAGATATTACCATTGAAACTAAATTCGGTCAGCCAAAATCATATGTTCACCAACGATAACTTATAGTTTACCAACGCTTTTTAACTTTGGTAAAATCATTTTTTTTATTTTTCAGTTTACTTTTACCTTTGTTTTTTAACATTAGCAAAATCATTTCACCTTTTCTTTAAATCTTTCAATTTGCTTCTACAGACATTTTACAATGTCAGTAAAATCATTTTTTTTAAAGAATTTTCAGTTTACTTTTACCGTTGCTTTTATCATGTCGGTAACATTTCACTTTTTAATTTTCCATTCATTTTTACCGATGTTAAAAAATGTCGGTAACATCATTTTCCCTTTTCGAAAATTTTCAATTCACTTTTCCCGATGTTTAAACACATCCGTAAAAATATTTATAATTTTAAAATAATTGATAAATCTTTACCTATGTTTTCTTGCATCGGTATAAATATTAAAAAAATATATTTAAAATTTAAAAAAAAATTGTAAATGTGTACCGATGTTTTATTAAATTAGTAAAAATCATTATATTTTTTAAAAAAAGTTTTATAAATCTTTACCGATGTTTTTTTCGTCGGTAAAATATTTATCAATTAAAAAAAGTAATAAATCTTTATCACCATTTTAAAAAGTCGATAACTCTCCATTTTCGGCAGCAAAACTCTTTTTTCATAAAAAATGTTGTAACAATCCGGCCCGGTTTAATCCGGTTTAATGACTAATTAATGTGGTTTTGGGTCATTTTCTAGTGCATTAGTTTTATGCTTGTTGTTGTGTTCTTTGAATTTCGTTTCGGGTTATAGATGGGTAGTTGAGTTGAGTTTAACCTGGAATAGGTAGACATAAGCCCTTTTCGTAATTTTAGATTTTGTGCGAGGTTATCATTCATGCATCATCTTGGTGTCAATGCGTGTATCTTGTTGAGCTTGTTAATTGCCATAATTAACTTGCATGCATACTGTGACATCCTTGAGTCCCATATTGACTATAGAGAGGAAAGTGAATGGGTTTATATATAGGGCTATCACCTTTACCTTGCATGAGGCCTTTTGATGGGTTGAGGCCTACCAGAAGCAAAACCGTGGGGTCCATAGGCAAAAGCGGATAATATTATACATGATTATAGGGTGTGGCGTTACAAATGATATCAAAGCCAACTCTTGACTAGTTTGAGTGTGGGTCCTTACCGTAGTCTGGTGTAAGCAGACGGGTTATTATGTGGGTGGGCCAAAAGGGCTGGTAGGCTAATGCACAAGGACGTGCAGCCCTAAGGGGGTGGATTGTTACATCCTCATGTCCACATCGACTTTAGAGAGGAAAGTAAATGGGTTTATATATAGAGCTAGCACCCTTACCTTGCGTGAGGCCTTTTGATGGGTTGAGGCCCACCAAAAGCAAAACCGTGAGGCCCATAGGCCAAAGCGGACAATATCATACATGCGTGTAGGGTGGGGCATGACACATACGATGTCGTTTGCTTCTGTTGGCCAGTTATTTGACTCAAACTGTAATTAACCTAAACTCTTAGACTGTTTTGCAATTTCTGTCATCCTTATCTTAATATAAGAAGTCATGCACCGACTTCTTCCTTATTCCATCCCCATTTTCACCGTCTTCTTGTCTCCTTCTTTTTTGCTCTTGGTTTGTTTCTTTCTTTTTCTTCTTCTTCTCACGATCAAAGAGGGGGAATTCTTGTGCACCAGTTGTTCTTCATCTGTTCGAAGGTAAGAGTCGAGTTCTTTTCTTTTCTACTCAAAGCCTCTTCAATCCATCACACTCTTTTTCTTTTCTTCATCGTGGATAAGAACCTCACACCACCTTCACAGTTTATTTAAGGTAAGCAGTTGCATCTTGGTCTCCGTTATGAGTCTAGACTGCGATTGTATTGCATGCAAACCTTTTCTTTTGCTCACTTTTGCATGCATGGTGTTAGGACTGCATCTCCAAGGTTAATTGGGCCAAAGAACAACTAATTTACTGAAAAAGCTCATTTAAGGCAAGTATGAGTACAGTATGGATGAACACATGTTGGTACACTGTGATTGTTGTTGTTTCTTTTCATATCTCTCTCTCAAGTGTGTTGTTATTGACAGCCCCTTTTGATTTGTATTAACTGGATACATGTTATATTCGTGAGTGCAAGTAATTCAGTTCAGTTGTTCAGTACAGAGTCTTTTTACTCGACCGATCAGGCTTGGGGTCCGACTAATCGGATACTTCCAGAACTGAAATCCAACCGATCAGGCTTTAGAGCAGACCAGTCGGCCCTGAAGCACTTTGTTTCCGAGAGATTTAGTGTTCGACTGAATCCTATTCTTGCTCACTCTTATTTCCCTACTTCTTTAACATTTAGAGGACCTTTTTGTGTTACTTTCTGGGTCTCTTTGTTCTTTAATGAATTGAAGAAAAGATAGGGTTAATGATGAGACCTTATGGGGCCTTTATATGTATTTCTCAACCACATAACTTGCCCAACAGATTACCTTAGGAGCATGAATGGTCTTAAGGGCTGTGACTCATTCATATGTGTTGTCCACTTGTTTAGCACCTCCCCTTAGGTATTGGTTTAAGCGATTTCGATACACGTTTATTGATACAGTGCAATACCTATGAAAGGAACAACTAGGTATCAAATAACTTAAAACTACATCTTCATGCACGGTTAAAAACGATGGACAACTAGATTAGGGGTGGCCAATAAACGATCATGATTCTATGGAATAACTTGACTTGCATTGCATGTTGATTTCGATTTTGGCCTTCCATTAATTATTCTTGTTTAGACTTATAATTGTATTGATCTGTGCACTTGTCTTGAAATACTGGCATTGATCGGAATGTGAGATAACATGATACATGTACTGTCCTACCCGCCTATACTGCCTGCCTGAATGTTACTTGAATTAACGTGTATTTTGTCTTATATGTATGATTGATTGATATGGTTTAGCACTACTGAGCCTTAGCCTCAGGAGACCCGATGGGGTTGACTTTGGTGCAGCCTGCTTGTTGCCTCTACAGTGTGCTCCTATCTTGGGATTCTGGACCCCGAGAACTAGTGACCCATTCGTACCCTAGCCTAGTCGATGGTGTTCTCGTCTTGCTTGCTTTTGATAAGGAGAATATGGCAAATGTAGTAGCCACCTAGCCAGTATATCTGTTTTATGATTTTGATAGCATGCTTATTGATATGCAGGACTTGCCTAGTATACGATCATGAACTCTATGCATTATTATCTGTTAATTACCCTGCTAGACACAACGCGTGTTACTTTATTGTTGCTTATGTTTTGCTGAATCGTTGTATTTATTAGTTATTCTTGGTGTTGTAGGCTCAGATCTTTCTATCGACCCCTCGTCAGTTAGCTAGACTCAAGGATAGATGCGAGAGGCCCAGTCAGGGCTAGACGGGTGGATATGATCTCTCTAGTGGGGAGCGGCCTTGCATTTGCATTAGTTACTTATCTTGTTGTGTGTGGGGCTTGCTTTGAGCTCTTGGGTTCTTTTGTACACTTGGTATTTTGTCTCGAAGAAACTGTCTCCCCATTTTGTTATGAACATTTTGTAAATTAATGTAATTTTTGGCACTTGTTGTATCTAGTTGTGTATTCTCTTTTCTTGCAATGATGCCTACTGCTTCCGCATACACCATGTTTGCACGTGTGAATATCCCTTGTGTGTGTACACTTAGACGAGATCTTGGTGTGCATACACGGGAGTACGTGTATCACTGGTTAGGTTTTACTAACCTCCGATTTCTGGGCTCGGGTTGTGACAAATGTACTATTTATTTTTTCAATATAATTTTCCTGAAAACCTATTCATACACATATATCAAACATAAACCTATTTATGTACTTGCATCTAACATAATAAATGCATATATACAAGAGTTGCTAAATAAACAAACAATCATTTCTGCTTTTCATAAAGTCATTTATTTCATATAACAAATATTATAATCAATGATATAGTCCCATACAAATGTCCAATATATAAATATAAATAAACTAAGAAAAAACAAAACACCCCTATAAATATGTAACTGGCCCTAAAGCGTCCATCAGTTTGTAACAACAAGAACAACAATAGAATCTTTTCAATGAATTAAATTACAAATATAAGATAAACATGTTTATATATATAACCTTTCTAGGTTTTCTTGCAAGCCTATTTTTTAGCTTAAGTGTTGAGAATCCTACAATTTTTCATCTAATTCGTTAACTGAGAGTCTAATTGCTGAGCCATCAGCTCCTACAAGTTACTTTGGCCACAAACGTGGTACTTGTACTAGTTTTTGGCTGTTTGGTGGCCGTTTTCAACCTCCCACGGCCTGTTTTTTACTGTAAGTGTTGAGAATCCTACGTTTTCAAGTCTACTTCATTAACAGGGAGTCTGATTCAAGAACCATTAGTTCCTATAGGTTACTTTGGCCTTGAGCAAGGTGCTTGTGCCGGTTTTTTTATTTTTTCACGAGCTGTTTCCCATTTTCAACCATCGGTGGCCTATTTTTGAGCCTAAGTGTTGAAAAACCATAGTTTATGCATCAAATTCTCTAACCGGGAGTCTGATTCACGAGACATCAGTTCCTACAAGTTACTTTGGCCTCAAGTAAGGTGCTCATGCTGGTTTTGAATTTTTTCAAGGTCTATTTCCCATTTTCAACATTCAATGGTTTGTTTTCGTGCTTAAGAGTTGAAAAACCTTGGTTTTTGCATCTAATTCTCAAACTGGGAGTCTGATTCATGAGCTGCCAATTCTTCTAAGTTACTTTGGCCTCGACTGAGGTGATCATATTGGTTTTCAATGTTTTGGGGGCTATTTCCCATTTTCGACATCCGGTGGCTTGTTTTTGAGCCTAAGTGCTGAAAAACCTAAGATTTTGCATCTAATTCTCTAATTGGGAGCCCGATTGATAAACCGTCAATTCTTACAAGTTACTTTGGTTATAAGTGAGGTGTTTGTACTAGTTTCTGGGCCATCCAGCAAACGTTCTCCATTTTTGACCTCCAGTGGCTTTTTTCGAGCCTAAGTGTTGAAAATCCTATGTTTTTAGGCTTAATTCATTAACCGAGAGTCCAATTTACAAGCTGTCCATTCTTACAAATTACTTTGGCCTCAATCAAGGTGCAGATGTCAGGTTTCGATTTTGTCAGGGGATGTTTCCTATTTTTGACCACCGGTAGCCTATTTTCAAGCTGAAGTGTTGGAAAACCTTGGTTTTTGCATCTAATTCTCTAACTGGGAGTCTAATTTGTGAGCCGTCAGTTTCTTTAAGTTACTTTGGCCTCGAAAGAGGTGCTCGTATTGGTTTTTTATTTTTTGGGGGCTGTTTCCCATTTTTGATTTCCAGCGGATGGTTTTCAAGCCTAAATGTTGAAAAACCTAAGTTTTTTGCATCTAATTCTCTAAATAGGAGTTCGATTCACTAGCCGTCAGCTCCTATAAGTTACTTTAGCCATGAATGAGGTGCTTTTGCCTGTTTTCAGTTCGTTTAGCAGACGTGACCCATTTTTAACCTCCGACGGTCTATTTTCGAGCCTAAGTGTTGAAAATCCTACGTTTTCATGTCTAATTTGTTAACCGGGAGTTTGATTCATGAACTGTTAGTTCTTACAAGTTACTTTAGCCTCGCTTGAGGTGCTCGTGCTAGTTTTTGACATTTTCGGGGGCTGTTTCCCATTTTCGACCTCTTATGGCCTGTTCTTGAGCTTAAGTATTGAAAAACCTTGGTTTTTACATCTAATTCTCTAACCAGGAATCTGATTCATGAGCCGTTAGTTCCAACAACTTACTTTGGCCTCAAACGAGGTGCTCATGCTAGTTTTCAACCTTTTTTGGGGCTGTTTTCCATTTTCGACCTTCGGTGTCCTGTTTTTTAGCCTAATTGCAGGAAAAACTAAGTTTTTGCTTCTAATTCTCTAACTGGGAATCCGATTCATGAGCCATCAGTTCTTACAAGTCATTTTGGCCTAGAAAAAGGTGCTCGTACTAGTTTTCGGCCATCCAGTGAACATGCCTCATTTTTGACCTCTAGTTGCCTGTTTTCGAGCTTAAGTGTTGAGAATCCTATGTTTTCAGATCTAATTCTTTAATCGGGAGTGTGATTCACAAATTATCAATTCTTACAAGTTACTTTGGCCTCAAACGAGGTACTCATGCTAGTTTTCAATTTTGTTGGGTGTCGTTTCTCATTTTCGACCTCTGATGGAATGTTTCGAGCCTAAGTGTTGAAAAACCTTGGTTTTTTCATCTAATTCTCTCACTGGGAGTCTAATTTGTGAACCATCAGTTCCTATAGGTTACTTTGGCCTTGAGGGATGAGCTTGTGCCAATTTCCAATTTTTTTGGGAGCCATCTCCCATGTTCGACCTTCGACGACTAGTTTTCGAGCCTAAATGTTGAAAAACCTAAGTTTTTGCATCTAATTCTCTAACCGGGAGTCCAATTTGCAAGCTTTCAATTCATAGAAGTTACTTTAGGCTCGAGTGAGGTGCTCATGCTAGTTTTGAAGCCATTCGGTGGACATTTTCCATTTTCGACCTCCAACAGCTTGTTTTGGAGCCTAAGTGTTGAGAATCCTACGTTTTCAGGTCTAATTTGTTAATCAAAAGTTCAATTCATGAACCGTCAATTGCTACAAGTTCCTTTGCCCTTGAGAGAGGTGCTTGTGCTAGTTTTCAAATTTTTTGGGGGCCGTTTCCCATCTTGGACCTCCAATGGCAAGTTTTTAAGCCTAAGTATTGAAAATCCTACATTTTCAATGTTCATAAATTTAGATGAGTTATTTTGTTAAAATTTTAAGAGAATAATATACTAACTAGGAAGTAGCGTCATGATCTTTAGTCATTGTGCCACCATCAGCAGAATTGGTCCCTCTAGAGATGCCCAAGTAGATCATGGGATCTATCCCTGCCGCATCTGCCAGCTGTTGAATGAGGGCCTCAATTGTAGCCTGTCTCTGGTCTTGCTCAACCTGCTTTTTAGCTTGTTCAGCTAGCTGCTTCCGTAGGGCAATCACTTCAGTATTAGGCGCCTAAGGCTGTGTGGAAGATTAAGAGTTCCTCATGTATTTTCCATACCCATTCAAATATCCCAACCTCTTCCCAAGCACATCAACAGCATTCTATTCCTCAGTCATCGAAGCTGTGATAGAGAGTTGTGATTGCTCCTTAGTTCGCTGCAGTAAGACCTCATGCCATTTAAATCAATAAGGGATTTAGAAAGCTTTTGTAGCATTATTTATCAAAATTGATTTATTAGCAAACGTACATGTCTTTGCTAAGCCACCTCATTTATCCACTCATTATTCTTCTACCTGTAGTGGCTACCATGGAAAAATTGAGCAATAGGCGGTGCTTGACTTGCATTTTGGGCTATCAATCATTTGAAATTATTTTGTATTAGATATGAACCTATATATTGATAAATTAATAAACTTAATCAAGTTTCTTCATATGAATATAATTAGTACCGTCATAGACATTCTCAATGCAAATGATCTGGTGCCACTAGTATAATTGTATGGCAGCTTCGCTTGACTCCCTTGAGCTTTCTTCGACTTTGCCTACGTAGAAAAACAAAAACACAATAATTTATCTTCAACAAATCATAACTAATAGAATTATATTGGAATATAATTAATTGATGTGGACAACATCTCGAAGTTACCTTCCACTATGGTGATTCCGAATACTACAAGACCATTAATTGCCAATCAGCTGGATCATAGCTCTTTGCCAGGTAGTGCTGGGGTCAGGGAACCCCCTACTCTAATAGTTTGAAATAGTGACTATGCAACTTGTATTTCCAACTCTTAAACAAAACCCCACATTGGTAGTCAATATCCCCCCTAATTTGCATATCACCCTCGTAGTCCCTAATATCAAATATTTGTTGCAATTAGGGGAGAGCCTTATAAAGATTAGTAATAACAAAATATAATTAGATATTGTAATGAGTAGCACAAATATGATCAGTTTGGTTGATATCTCTCATTTCAGTTTACCTGAATTGACCATTAACAACAAGCTTGATCCTGTTATTAAGCTTCTCCCAGCTATGGGTTCAGACTAGGTGACCACTCTAATGGCTATCCCAAGATGGTTCACCAGTGACGGGGCATATTCCTACCAACTGTTATGACCCAAGCCCAAGTAATTAGAATTGGGGATTGGGGTTAAACCCAATTAATGGCACATGTACTCCTGTGCAATTTTCACCTGGATCGAAGTCTGAATGGGATTACAGAAGGGATATTCACATGCTTACATATGTGAAGTGCGGAACGAAACATATGTCCAAGCATTCAATACGTGGAAGCCTATCAATGTCGCCTGTAATTTTTTTCTTCACTTTTCATTGAATAGTTCAACAATATTATCACAACCATGGAATAGTCCAAATCTTAAATATTTAAGAATATAAGATTAACATATTAATTCCACGTCACCTATACAACCCAACATGATATAAACATGTATGTAACTACACCAATGATACATTCTATGAAAAGAAGATAGAATAATGGAGTTCAAGAAGGCAAAGGCATGCGTAACAAGATCAGGTTATCAAGTTATACAAATATAGTTTACATGGATGCAATTATATGCCAATGTTAAAAGTCCCAAAATACCCAATTAACACACTCCTAAGATATTAGTGTTTCGCTCTTAGCATATGGATCAGGCAGGAAACTTTTGCTATCCATTCATTACAGCCTGAACAAATGACTGCGGTCTCCTTCTCTGATTCTTGGGTCTGTGCCAAGCCGGGTTCGGGATTTGGACTTGTAACACCATTGACGACTTATGAATAAGACTATTTAACAAAGTATAAGCATAATTAAGGTAATAGGTGTTATATCTAAAAAAAATTAATGACATGTAATTAATAGAGTTCAAGTTAGTATACTAGGCATATCTTGCATTTAAAATAAGCATGCTATAAGAATCAATACGTGAAATACATACTATTTGCCTATTATATTTGCTATATCCTCCATTTAGGGATTTATGCATTGAGAACACCATTGACCAAGCCAAGGTATGAATGGATCTTTAGTTCCTAGAGTCCGAAAGCCCTAAGTAAAGCACACTACAATGGCAACATATATGCTACACCAAAGTCAACCCCGCCGGGTATCATAAGGCTGAGGCTGTGTAGAGCTAGACCATATTGATTCAATCATATCATTGAGCTTGAACAATCATGTAATGCATTTCATTCATTCGTGCAAACGTTCGTACTCCATTCAATGTAATAGTTAATGTCAAATCGAATATCAAGAAATATATCAAGTAGATCCAATGCTTACAATATTGGAAGATTAGAAGTCAAGACATATGATAATGATTCAGTTTCATTCATAAGAGTAGAGGACAATAACCGTTGTCCAATATGCCATGCAATTCAATTTAATAGTATCAAGGTAGTGTTACTAGCCAATCTTAATCTAGTAATCCATAGTTTCTAACTATGCATGATGATGTAGTTTTATGTTATCCGATACACAATTGTCTTTCTTTTGGTGTTACATTGTATGAGGAAGGTGTATCAAAGTCCCTTAAATTAACACTCATGGGGAGGTGCTTAACGAATAGACGACACCACGTGAATGAGTCTCAACCCTTTAGACTCTTCATGATGTTCAATTATTCTTTTTGGGCCAGTTAATAGGGTATAGGGATCCAAAAACTAAGGTCCTACAAGGTCTCAAAATAGTACCTACTTAATCTTAACTTTTAGTGGCCTTACGGCTTAATCGTGGGTTACTTACGGTTTAGCCATAGGCATCTTATGACTTAACTGTAATATGTACTACGACTTAGCTGTAGTTATCCAGATTCTCTCGTATTCACAGTTGAACTGTGATTTGTCTTATGGCTTAGCCGTATTTGCTCTACGGTTGAGCCACGGTTTGGCTACAGCTAAGTTATAGCACATTGTGCGGCTTGGCCATGGCTTGCCATAGAAGGATTTCAATTTTTCATACTCTTGGGTTTTCAAGCCATAAAATTGCTTACGGTTAGACCACGGCTAGGTTGTGGCTTAGCCGTAGTACATCCTATAGCTTAGCTATAGTATAATTTTTAAATTTGTTTCTTTCTGGAATTTGAGCCGTAGAAGACTTATGGTGTAGCTGTAAGTTTCAAAAGAAACATAAGGTTGTTTCATACATTTTCAAAACAGTGGAGTGGGGGTACAATCGAGGGTTGCAAAAACATATTAAAATTAATAGATTTACAAGAATCTTAATATACCAACATGCATTAAACCAAAATTTATTTATACTTATCGTAGATTAAGCTTTCATTTAATTAATCCTTCATTTGGGTCAATTTGAGGAGAAGCAACAAATTCTTGAGCCCAAATGCCATGCATACAAGAAATGAGGCAAGGGATGAGTGCATGTGTTAGAATGAGAGTCTCCTTGACTCATTGAACCAAGAAGTATATAAATGGAGGAAGATCTTACCTGATACAGCAACTAGAGAGAAATTTGAGAAGGAAGAACCTATTGTCTTCAATTCCTAACAAGAAAAGAATGTAGAGGGGAGCTGGAATGATGGAGTTGGTGCTTAAAATCCCACATGTAAGACCTCCCTTGCTCTCTGGAGAAAAAGAAGAAAAAATGAAAAAGAGAAGAATAGAAGAAGAGCTCCACAGAACTAACGTCCAAAATGGGTATTGAAACCCATTTGACTATATATATAATGTGGGGTTTAAAAGAAAGTATTTCTAGTTTATTTTATTTTCAATATAAGTCAAATGAGGGTCTAACTGAGTCAAATGAAGTCTAATACGTTCAAGTCCAATACAAAAGTTGACGAGCTCAACAAGATAATCGTGATGGTGTCAATATGATGCATGTATGACATAAAATCATAAATTCTAAAATTACAAAAAAGGGCTTTCTTCTACTTAGGTAAGGTCAAACCCAACTCAATTACCTATTCATGACCTAAACTTGACTCGCTGGACTCCATAAGACTAAAATAGACTTATTTAATAGAAAATTACATTAATTAGCTCATAATTACAATTATTTACTAGCTAATCATGCTTAGCTTAGGTCGGAGTGTTACACAAACCATTTTCTTTCCCTTCTCATTTATCCCCTTAGCCGAACTAAAGATAGCACGAATGGTTGGTAGGAGCCCTAGAGATGTAAGTTTATCTATATTATACTTAATTGTGTTTTTTCTCTTTAATAAATAATTAGATACTAGCACTTCACGGGACAATTCTCCTGGTTTGACCTAGTTTTTTCCTCCATTTGGTATCTTTTACAACTATGATATATATAAATAAGCATAAAATGTGAAATATAGAAATGTTTTATCCATATATGAACAAATCATAGGAAAAAATAAAATTGAAGACAATGTCATGAATTTAAGGCAAGATCTTTATTAATTTACGTAATTGGTACATGTGCACAAACTGAAACAAACACTATTTTTCATATTCCACGTCAGAGTCAAACTGACTATGTACATCATTGTCTTCTTCATTTTCTTACTTTGCTAGTGTTTCATCCTCGTCTTAGCCAGTCTTGTCTACTAACTCATCACTGAGAACGATCTCTATATCTGTATCATCCCTAGAGTATTGGACACTAGTACCATCGACAAGGATGGGAACAACAAACATCGTTTCGCGTACTAAAATGCATCATTAGGCACATCATTATTATTATCCTGCTTAGTTGGTACATCCCATACTCCTACAGGATTGACCCATTCTATGACTCTCCAATTTTTTCCTCTACTGGTGTCATTGACGTAGAAGACTTGTATCACCTGACTTAGTAGGACAAATGGATCATTTTTACACCAACAACTTGTGATATCAATACTTGTAATATATTCTTCGATATTTATCTTGTGCTTGGTACTAGTGTTGTACCATACACATGCAAATAGAACCACTTTACCCCCATGTTGATAGGATAATTCCTCGACTTTCTAGATAGATCCATAGTAATCATGTTTCTTCCCTTTGTATTCCCTTTTCACAACCAAGCCGCTATTCTGGTTCTTATGGCATTTCTCACGGTCTATAGTTTGGCATTGGACATAATTGTAATCACACCCTTGATAAAGATTCAATAGGGATCTAGGTCCATTCATCTCATTAGTAGCTTCTGGTGACACTTGAGTTCGTAATTGATTCATCTACATAAACGGATTAAAACAGATGTATTACGTTAATGTCATTTGAAGTGTAATCCAATAATGTCTAGTAATTAAAATGATAATGTTTTATATGTCTTACACGTTGTTTGAATCATTTTGCAAATTCTTTTCATTGTATCTACCTGATTTCTCGATCTCTTTGATTTTGTACTCAAGTCTTATGTTCCATACTCAAGGCAGCTTTTAATGAATTAGTAAAAGTAGAGAATGAATCAAGGAGTTAACAAGCAATGCATAAATATGGTTAGATTGAAGTACATACTGTAGATATGGCTCCACCTCAAGGCTATTATTTAGCACAAACCAAAGAGCTATGTCACGTTCTCTCTGAGAAGGATCATATGCCCTTACCATCAATCCGATGGGACGGATAGTTTGTGTGAAGATCGACATCCTTGAGCCATGTTCACCACCATTATCATAGCACTCTACTCGATCAGTCTACTTTAGATACATTGAACAAAAAAGATGACATTCTTTGACAATGTAAACTTTTGCGATCGAACCATCTAGTTGAGCTCTGTTGGCAACGTACCTTTTTAGGGTCTTTAGAAACCTTTAAACAACCAATGATAATAATTACGATTATCAATGCAAGGCAATTGCACTAATACACAAATAATTAATAAATGGTCATTAACTATTACCTTTCTATTGGGTACATCCACCAATATTGCATCGGCCCACCAAACATGGCCTCATGCAGCAAGTGAACCGATAGATGAACCATCACATCAAAGAAAGTAGGAGGAAAATTCCTCTTTAACTTGCATAATATTAAAACTATCTACTCCTCCAATTTTTTTTCAAATCATTGTGTCTCTGTGTTTTCGAGCAAAGGTATTGGAAAAAGCTACCTAACTCAAACAATGTTGTACAAATATCCTTATTCAGCAAGCCACACATGGAAGGATGCATTGGATAAAGAAGTGGCAATTATGGCTCTTTAGACCATATAATTTACCATTTTTCGAGGTTACACATCTTGAGAGGTTCGCTGCATAACCAGCTAGATATTTGATCGACTTCAAGAATTCATAAAATTTATCTTTATATTTCGGTTCCAATGTGTAGGAGGCATGGAGCTTTAAGCTGGATCCATCACTCCTCTCCACTAGATGCAACTCTGGCCTAATGCCTATATTTTTCAAATCCTCATGCGCTTTCTAGGTGTCCTGGTTTTTGCCTTTTATGCTCAAAATTGTTCCAACCAAAGATATATAGATATTCTTCTCGATGTGCATAGGATCAAGGTTGTGTTAGAGTTTTTTGCCCTTCTAGTCGGGCTATTCAAATAGGATGTTTTTCTTTGTCCAATTCAGTTCTCCAAACTCACTCTTTCTTTTCTTATTCTTATCAAACTTGACTGGCTTTAGTTCTTCTAGTTGGTCTATTACCTTTTGCACTGATAAATCCAAAGAATTTTTTCACGCTTAGCTGACCGTTAAAGGCTTTGTTTCTATGCCATTGGTAGTTCTCTTCCAAATTTTTTTAATGGCCAATGTAGCCAATCTTATCTTTCAACTTTACCCTTAATGAGATGTCGTTACATGAAAGGCAGGCATTATAACCTTTTGTACTCCACCTAGACAAGTTGCCATATGCAGGAAAGTCATTTATGGTCCACATTACAACTACATACATCTAAAAGGTCTATTTAGTGGAGGCATCATGAGTCGATACACCATCATCCCACAACTCCTTTAACTCATCAACCAAAGGCTTTAGATATATATTATCTCATTTCACGGTGAGTTTGATCCTAGAATAAGTAATGACATTATAAAAAAATGGCTCCTTTATGCACATCCATGGAGGCAAATTGTAAGGCATAAGTATGAAAGGCCACATGCTATAGGAGGTGCTCATGTTACTGAAAGGGTTGAATCCATCGGTGGCTAACCCCAGCCTTATATTACGTGTCTCTTGGGCAAACTCTGAATATTTCTCATCAGATTCTTTCCATTCCACAGAGTCAGCCAGATGCCTTACAATCCCATCATCAACGCGCTTATCACTGTGCCATCTCATCTTTGTGGCTGTCTTCCTTGACATATACAATATGCACAGCCTCGGTGTCATTGGCAAGTGACGGAGCACCTTCTGAAGGATCTTCTTTCACTTGCCATCATTGACCTTGTACTTAGGCTCTTCACAGTTTAGACATTTAGCAATTGAGCATTCTCCTTTCAAAACAACACACAATCGTGTTTGCAAGCATATATGCTCTTGTATCCCATGCCTAAGTCACGTAATAATTTCTTCGCCTCATAAACTAAGGCCAGCACCACATGACCTTCAGGTAAGAAGTCCTTAAAAATCCATAAAACCTTGTCGAACAACTTATTGCTACACCCACTTTCTACCTTTACATGCAATATCTTGATGACAAACACTAATAGAGTATCTGAGCTTTTGCAACCTGAGTACAAGCCACATTGGAAAACCTTCAACAAATTCTCAAAATCCTGTACATCATCCCTTTCTTGAGTATCTTTCTCTATGTAAGTTCCCCTACGATGGTCCTCTATCAACTCAATATATTCGTCCTGATTATCTTCTGATTCTTCCCCACTCTCATCTAAATCATTAGGTTAAACTATAGGTTCCTTGTGATGTATCCACTGTTGGTATGAAACCATCTTTTCTTCAATGTGCAGATGATTTCTAACGGTTTCATAGTCATGCTTCAGACAGTTACAACAATCATTACACGGGCACTTAATCACCATTGCCACACCGGAATTTGCCTTTGTAAAATCAATAAATGAGTTCACTCCAGCTGTGTACTCCGCACTGAATCGGTTCTGATAATGTAATATCCGACTCTTGTCTATATCTGACCTAATCACAAGCAATTAGAAATTAGAAATTGTTCCATGTGTGATATCTTTGATAGGGGTTTCATTTAATGATGGAAGATCTAATCTCTGACCTGATGACACAATGCTTATCTTGATAGTGGGATGAATAATAAATTAATAAGGCAGTCAAAAGACAAACTAAAGAAAGGTGGCACATAAAATAGACATAAAAGAAAAGAAAAGTAAAACAAACCATATAGGACAAAGGAATAAAGGAAAGAAAAGGAAGCAACAGTTTAACAGATTTGGCTTTCTACAATAATAAAAAAAAAAAGATTTGGCTGATTCTTTCAATTTTAGTATAATCTCTTCAATGCCATGTTTTGTTTTTTCAACAACTTTGTTATTTGCTTATTCTTTAAGAAATCAATTTGTTGAGAAGAATTAATCTTTAATTAAAATTTGGTCTATGAGATACCATCATAGGAAATAATTAATAATTGGTTTGAAGATTACATCACCTCAATATTGTGGGGTTGGTTATGGGCTGGAGTGGTCCATATTGCAATCAATTTGTGCCATATTTTTTAGGTTGGTGGGATAGCACATAGGGTGACCATGGGTTGGACTGGCCAGGCCTCGAGGGCCATGAGATGTATCAATTTCTCCATACTGCCATCAATTGGTGCTATGTTTATTCTAAACACCACCTCCACTCCACTATGTCTCTAATTTGTCTTCCTTTGGGTGAAGCGATGAAAACGCAGATCATTTTTGTGACGACCAATTGGAATTTGAAACTGGATTGCAAAATGTCATTGTAGTGGACAATCTGCCTGTTGTTCCCCCAGAGAAGTTTGAGAAGCTTGAGGGAGTGATCAAAAAGAGTTACAACCACATGGGGTTTATTAGGAAGATGGACTTTGGATGCCAGTGAACCCAGACACACAGAAGACTCTAGGGTACTCCTTTATTGAATACACTATTCGGCAGGTACTTCCTATTAAGTTTATCATCAGCTTTGCTCTAACGTGGAAAAGAATCAAGTGTTATTGCTTAAAAGAACTAATTTTACAATCTGAAGAATCCCAAGTAATTTAATGAGCCATTAGCACTAAGCTTAAGATCCTCAAAACAGTAGGAAGTCAGATAACATAAAGGTGGTGATGAGTTATTGTACAGGAAACTCTCCTTCACCTCATATGATAAAAAGAAACTGGAGTACTAATGAACTTCTTGGTGACCATAGAACAATATTTATCATTTTTCTTTGCACTTGGAAAAACTTTAATTCGCATTATGGACAATAGTTTTCTCGTTTTGGATGGTTGTGCATTGTGTTATGGCACTTTCGGTGGTTAGCAATCTTTTTGTATTTTAATACTTTTGGTGATATAAAATTATGTTAACATTTCAAAAAAAGGGTTAGGGCCTCATACAACAATTCTCTAATATTGATATCCTTAGTCATCAATTCGGTCTAAAGAGATAGGACCAAGCTTAATTTCATAAAAAATGTTATATCTCGATTTTTTTTATCGATCTTTTTGTGAAAGGAAAAAACACAAACAAAAAAAAGATGTGGATGCTAGAGACCCAATTCAAGAATGCAAACAAAAAACAACCTTAAATTAATGAAAATGGTAAGAGAAAGAGAGAGAGAGATTCCTATCATTGCAACAAAATCAAATCAGAGCATCATGAAATGGATTAAAACCTAACATTCTTGAAGAATAGAAAACCTAGTTGGAACAAGATCTTCGCAACAATGAAAAGCACTAGAGAAGCATATCCATAGATCTGCAAAGATTAAAATAGAAATGCAACGAAAATGCAACAGAACTCTATTAGATGAAAAAGAACCCTAATTTGTAAAAAAGAACACACACACAAGCACACAAATGATTACTGGAGAAAGCATTTGCTTTCCAATGTTGGATGATCCTAGGCTTGCTTTCCAGGGACTCACGATCGATTTGTTGGGTCGTTTTGGTCCATTTAATGAGATAAAATCCAAGTACAAAGTTCCCTAACTATCGTTGTTTACATATAATATAACAATCCAGCAAATTTTAAAACATATGAGATTAGCTCAGAAGTATTCAAAAGAGCATTTTGTTAAAGCTTAGAACATAACAAAAGTGATTAGGGGTGAAATTTGATGATGGAGCCCAAAGGATTTTGGCAGAGTTTCAAATTGTTTGGATCAAAGGGAGACATCAAATCCTAAAGTCATCCTTAGATAGTCGAAAATTGTTACCTATAAACGGTTAAGAACTCTCAGAACTCTACAACCCAAATCAAAGCCTAGAGAATTGGAAGTTCCAAGTCTTTCAAGTGAGAATAGAGGGGGTGGGATGGGGGAAGCAAGGCCCACCCTTGTTTCTTGGCTTCACCCCTGCCCATTAACCCTAGAAACTTCACCAACTCATGCCAACCACATACACACCCCAAATTTGTAACTTCCCTTGTCTGAGCAACAATTAAATAAACAAATTGCTCTTCAAATTTCTGTTACTTATGTGAACTTGTGCAAGCACTAAGCAAAACCCAAACTTGTGCACTTGCGCAAGCACTAACCTCTCACTAGGTAAGGCCAGTTCAATTTCATCTAGCCATTTCAATTAAGAAAACTTACCAAAATCAACATACCCTCAAGCCACAACATAAAAAATTCATTCATATGCCAAAATAAAAGCTATCAAAATTTAAATTCTACTTCAAGGAACAGATGTTGATCTGATGTGGGGACTCAAAACCCTAACCTTAGTGGTGGATTTGAACTTGCAGAGGCAGCAACAACAGAAAGAGGAGAGGGGGAGAGCGGTGCGCAAAGAGGGGTTCCACTCACAAAGACAAATAATGGAGCAAAGAAAAGTGAGGAGGGGAGTAGAGAGGGGATGTTGGTGTTGGGATCGGGGCCCAATTTTTGCTATTCCTTTCTCTTTTTTCCTTCCTCTCCTTGGTCAGAAAAGGTAGAGGCAGTGGCGAGGTAGATGTAGCGGATTGCGGTTTCCAAAATTTCACTGATCATAGAGTGAGAGAGAGATGAGTAGAGCCAAGAGTAGGAGAGAGATGAGTGAGGCTTGGAGAGAGATAAGGAGAGCAAGAGAAGAAGAATGAGGATCGGATAGAGTGAGAGACAAAGTGAAAGAGAGGGAGAGAGCAGAGAGAGCAAGAGAAACATGGTATTTAGAAATTGGGGGGCGAGGGAGTGAAATAGGGTATTCTCTCTGGCGCCAATATTTAGAAGACCTTCACCGACGACCTAATTTCGTAATAAAAAGTAAAAAATTCATTGGTACAAATTTTTTTTTATTTCAACTATCTTAAAATAATTTAAAAAGTATGAACCTTTACCAACGCATTCTCCTTTTACATTGGCATAAATCTAACATTTACTGATGCTTAAAGAAAAACATGAGCAATAATTTTTACCAATGACCAATTTTGTCTCTAAAAGTAAATAATTTGTCGGTAATCATTTGTTTTATTTTAAATTTTTCTAAAAAATTAGTTATAAAGTACTAACATTTACTGACATTTAAAGAAAAACTTCGGGAATAATTTTTACCAACAACAAATTTCATGGCTGAAAGTAAACAACTCTTTGGCAATAATTTGTTTTATTTTAATTTTTTCTAAAAAAATTAGTTATAAAGTACTAACCTTTACCGATGCTTTATTTATTTACCTCAGTAAAAATAAAACTTTAAGATTATATTTACTGAAGATTTGTTGTAAATGTTGGTAAATTAATTTACCAATGAAATGTTTCATCGCTAAAAGTTAAATATTCATTAGAAATAATTTACTTTATTTTAATTTTTTCAAAAAAATAATTTATAATGTCCTAACATTTGCCGACAATTTTTATTTCTTACATCTGTAAAAACCTGTGTTTCACCGATGTTTTATGAAAAATGTAGGTAATGACCTTAGTTTATTGACATTTTATAATAAACGTTGGTAAAAAGTTACCTGTATTAAATGTTAGTAAAAAGTTAGCTTTAATATTTATGGCCGACGTTGTATTTATTATGTCGGTAAAATGTTACTATTTCTGATGAAATTTTGAACCCGTCGCTAGAAAACGTTGCCAAAAATGCTTCTTCTTGTAATGGATTATTTATCAGATAGCTTGAAAGAGAACTAAAGTATTAAATTTTGAAGATATTATTAAGTATTACTCTTTAAATTAGTTTTACATATACAATACCTTTTGCATAGAACAATACCTTTTACATATAAAATAAGTATCACTACAAGTATTATTAAGTATCATCATAAGCTTTTTTTTATATTATTTAATGTCATTAGAAACATTATTAAGTATCATTTGATGTGTTATTTTATATCATTAGAAATAATGTTAAGTATCATTAGAAAATATTATTATATAAACTAGCTTTTGATTTGCCATCAGTCAATCAAAAAACAAATTTAACTTGCCGTGCTTTCTCTATTGCAACCATTGTCGATCCCAAGCGTCAATAAAGGAGGGTGAATGTTTGATTGACACTCAATGCTAAAATAATTTAAAAATGCAATTCTTAATTTCAAGCCCTAGACCTGACCCTGGCCCGACCTTGGTCTTTGAGCGTAGGGTAACAGCCTAAGTAGAGTAGGCCCTTCAAGGGCTCTGGCCAACCTTGGCCTAGCCCTACATGGATTGACAGCTAGGACTACCACAAGCCTTGCCTGGCCCGGCCCTTTAATAGGCCTAGTGCATACAACTGGTTAGATGGAGGTATGTTCCCAACACATTGGTCTAGGGCTTTCTTTTCTCCTAAACCGTGTGATGTGCTATTGAACAATCATTCTAAGAGTTTTAATTGCTCCATATTTGAAGCCATAGACAACCCCACATTACCCTACTAGATAGAATCAGGATACTGGTAATGAGAGAATCGGGCAATATAGGGATCGATGCAATGGCAAGGAAACCCTGGACCATTTTGCCCTAGGATAATAAGCAGGATTCAGAAAAATGTTACACAATCAATGGATTATATAGTTGAGTGGGCTTGGGGCTCAAACTATGAATGCAAAGGTCCATGGAATCATCAGTTTGCTGCCAATATTATAAGAGTTGGGACTCAAATGGTATAGCATGCCCACATGGTATGGCTGCAATACTGCATAGGAGGCTTAAATCAGAGGACTTTGTACATTCATGTTACAACAAGGAAGTGTTTATGAAAACTTATGAGAACTAATTTCCATCAATGGAGAAGATACGTGGCCTAAAAGTGGAAAGCTACCACTTGAGCCTCCATTTTATGGCAAGTTACCAGCTAGCCCTAAAACACATAGAAGGGAGCCATTTGAGAAAGATGCGAGATTGACAAAGTATGGAGTTGAAATGAACTGCTCTAAATGAAGAGGGACTGGCCACAAGAAAACGACCTACGGAAACAATTAGTCCAACGTGGAAGTAGATCTCAGGCTCTTGGAAGTCAAGAAGGGGAAGCACCTTCATCTCATCATTGTTCTCAAAAAAGAAAGAGGAAGGGGAAACAACAAGGCAATTGTTCTGAAACATAAGATGTTGAAGTAGATGGCTCTCAGATAGATGGTTCTCAGACACAGCCCACAAGTTTTGACTCCTATCAAAGGAAGAAATTGCCAGTATTTCATTGTCATTGTGAATTTTTTATTCTTTTGGTTATGAGATGTATGCCTTCATCTTATCTATCTATTGACAATAATGACTTTGATTATGACAGGTGACAAAGGAAGTAGTCCAAGTTCGCAATTTCATATCCATACACAGCACTCAACTCCAATGAATGACTGCGGCTGCAATATTGCAGATACAAGTTGTGTTTTAAAAGATGCAATTTAGTGTGGAGAGAGAGAGAGAGAGAGAGAGAGAGAGAGAGAGAGAGAGAGAGAGAGAGAGAGAGAGAGAGAGAGAGAGAGAGAGAGAGAGAGAGAGAGTTTTGTGTTTATCGAATTTTAATGACTGTATAATGGGATGAATGTGTGAGGTATAGTGACTGGTAGCAGCCCATTTGTGGAATGCATCTTAACAGTGATATGGACAAATTTTCTTGGCAACCATTGGGATGAATGTGTAAGGTATAATGACTGGTAGCAGCCTATTTGTGGAATGCATCTTAACAGTGATATGGACAAATTTTCTTGGCAACCATTAAGTTAAATGTCTTTGTTGTGAATTGTTGTTTAGCATATATGAGCAATAATGGCTTTAGTGAAACGTTTAAAGAGTTTAATGGTGTGATTGCAATAATCTATAGTTGGATGGCTTAAATGCAACATTTGACAAAGTTTAATGGTTTATTAGATAATTTTTCATTTTTCCCTCCAACTCTTCTTAAGTGTATGGACATTATTACCCTTACTCATATCACTTTTGTCAATCTCTTGGATGGAAAATGAGCAACAATGGCTTAATTGAAACATTTAAAGAGTTTAATGGTCTGATTGCAACAATCTATGGTTGGATGGCTTAAATACAACATTAGACAAAGTTTAATGGTTTATTAGATAATTTTCCCATAAAAATTAGGTTTGGTACTCACGGAATGGTGGGTCGAGTGGAGACTCTGTGTACAGGATCTTCAAGCAAGCTTGTTGGTGGTATGGCCATAGAAGAGTCCATCATCTATCTTCTTCTGCATGCATGTCGGATGGTTCTTGGTGAGAAAGAGGTGTGGTAGAATTGGTTGGTTCTGGGTTTTTTTTCTTCAAATAAGAGATAGATGGAAAATCGAAGGTAGCATAGGTATGGTGTTTGAAGAAAGGCAGGACAACAATAAAATTTAAAGCATGAGTCCTTCTAACTCTTGAGAATTTGTGAGATAAAGGACCTATGGAATCCAAAGTTGCAACCCACCTATTGAAAATTGAGCTGCTCTAAATAAATACTAGCTCTAACCACATGTGGATGTTCTTAGATTTTACCAATAAAAAATTGCTTCAAGATTTTATTTTAATCAGAGTTGGCTTTATTGTCAGATTAAGCTTACGATGAATATCATGATTAGATTGACTAAACGATGAATATCATGATTAAATTAGATTATTAGGGGCAGAGAATTCTCTAAGAGACTCAAAGGATCCAAACTCTGCATATTAGACATCTATATGGATCCACCCGACTCACAACTCACTCCACTATTATTATATATTAAAGACATTAGATTTAATTTTGACTAGATTCCTTTCAATTTGGACTTTTTTATTGAGCATTTGCAAAATGCTAAAAGTATGAAGATGACGAGTTTGAACTAATGACCTCTTTACACTTAACTTCTTAAAGAAGTAACCTATCCACTACAATACTCATTATTTATTGAATTTATTTATCAAAATATGTCAAAACTAATTAGATGGACATGGGCCCTAGCTACATAGGTCATGCCCATGCTTAGAATGGATTATGTGCTAGTAATATATTAAATCCAAAGGATTTTTCTTTAATTTCGACCTTCACTTTTAATTTTGACCATTAAAATGTTCCATATCCTCCGCTCACTACCATGACTACCTACTAATATCTTTATCTAATCAAACTACTCACTTCCGCTCTCTACTTTTTAGAGTTTTCTCTCTTTCATTTATGTAAAAACTTTCATTCCACCCCATCTCTTTTTACTGCTTTTGCTGTTATTTTTCTATTTTGATTTTACATAACTTGCTCTTAGGAAAGAGGTACTCTTACAACCTTTTTAATATTTGAAGATTTAACTTATAACGCATGAATACACCGTGCCGAGCATGGGATATTGTGCTAGTTAAACTTTAGGGTCATTAAATAAAAGACTAGGATGACCTAGTGGGCTAATTTTTGCCTCCCCTTTTCCATCATGAGACCTTTTCATTTGCCCTCATCCTATCAGGGCCTGTTTGGTTATAAGAATTTGGAGAATTTATGTCTTACTAGAATTTTTAGAATTGTTGCTAAATTCTTCCTAAATTTTAATTCTCTATTTGATTCATCCTGAAATTTTAAGTCTGAGACTTTAGTCCACCTGAATTCGAAGTTATTCTCTATTTTATTACTTACTCGAATTCTCATTAGATTTTCATATAACAAATTATTAAAAAATACAAAATCAATTTTATTACTTACTCGAATTCTCATAGATTTTCATATAACAAATTATTAAAAAATACAAAATCAACTTAAGCAATAAATTAGAGAATAGTAAATCAAAATTCTAATTACTCATAAGATCGATAGAGATTAACAGTTTAAGGAACAAAATTCAATGGATAAATAAGAGTCTAAGCTTTGATCAAAAGCACCAAAAAATAAGCAGACAGTATTGCCACACCACCAAAATAAATGTCCAAAGATTTTGAATACTAACAAACAGAGACATGCTCAGTGGCCCTCTCCTTTTTACCAACTACTCCATCCTCCTTAAATATCCATCCATCACGTTGAATCAATTTGCTTCTTGTTGATCATGGCGAAAAGGCTAGTGGGACAGCGACAAACTCGATACATTTGGCAACAATATCAAGATGAAGCCCATTGATCCAACTATAAAAGGAGAGGTTCATAGATTACTCATTTGTAAAGATATAAACAAGAAAAACAACGCATAAATTAAAATAATGCTTGCCATTAAATCAAAGAGCTTTCTTTTTTTTTACTCATTCTATCCCACAAGTCTTATAGTGTTCCCAACGTAACATCATCATCTCTCATTCCCCACACTTAACCTCTTGCAACACTCTCCAAAGCACCCATTTCACAAATATACTCCAAATTCCATCTTGCCTATCCCCAAGCCAAGCAACTCCAGAACACAACTTGAGACCAACCCATGTATACACCACTCCACTGTCTCCACCTCACAATTCCATATCTTAAGGCCTAACAAAACACGACCTACCTCTTCGCCCTCATATCTTTCAATCTCTGTGCCACTCACTTCCTCACCATTTTCCATGTTCTTGCTCATCTTTATCTGATCTATACAATCCACCTTCCCATATCTCGTCACCATCTCTCATAGCCATTTCTCTGTTGGCTACTAGCAAGACAAATGTAGGCAGGTGACAAAACAGTGACCAGCTACCTTTATAGGATGGTGTAAACACATTGCAGAAAATTACTCTCACTAGAAGCAAACTGAATGGGAGAGAGAGTTCGGCAGAGATTGTACCAAAAATTTTTTATTTGTTGGACACAAACTTCACTGATACATAATACTTAAATATACATAGGTGACTTAACAACAAAAGGACAAGTGTCCCATGACCACCTAAACTCTAGAACTAACAAGTACATGTTCACATGCACATTCGTGGACTTCTTCAACAACAATGACTTATTCAAAGTACAACACACAGCATGGTATTTGAATTAGTCTAATATTTTAACACTCTCCCTTAATTCAAATGACTTCAATACCAAGCATTCTTCGTAATTTGAAAAATCGTTCTCTAGAAACAGCCTTTGTGAAAATATCAGCAACTTGTTCCTCCGTGCTATAGTACTCCAGTTTGATCTCTTTCTTTCCCACAAGCTTGCGAATAAAATGGTGCTGAACTTCTATGTGCTTTACTGTTCCATGGAAAACTGGATTCTTTGTTAGTTCAATTGTTGACTTGTTGTCACAAAATAAAATTGTTGCTTCCACTTGCTTTTCCTTCGGTCGGATAGACTCCTCCTAACCCACACAGTTTGACAAGCCATACTTGTAGCCGCCATATATTCTGCTTCGGTTGTAGACAATGCTGTCGTTTGCTGCTTTTTTGAGGCCCATGATATCAATATAGACCCAAGACTAAGCCCATAGCCTAAAGTACTTTTCCTGTCATCTACACAACCAACCTAATCTCTGTCAGTATAAGAGACAAGTTTACAAGTATTTGATTTTCTATACCTGAGTCCGAGATCCAATGCTCCACGAATATATCGTAGTATTCCCTTAGTTGCAACCATGTGAGCTTTACTTGGACTATTCATAAACTGTGAAATCAAACTTACTGAAAACATTATATCTGGCCTTGTATGTGTGAGATAAATCAAGCCTCCAACTTACTTCGAAATTCTTTTGCATCTACCTTTGCATTTCCATCCTTTAGAGTAAGCTTTTCATCCGTATTCATGGGTGTTTTAGTGGGATTGCAATTTGACATATGAAATTTTTTTAGCAGATCCCTTGCATATTTTTCTTGGTGGAGAAAAATACCATTTGAGTATTGAACAACTTACATCCCCAAAAAATAATGTAACAAACCTAGATTTGTCATTTCAAATTGGGACATCATATTTTTCTTGAATTCTTCAATCAATTTTGGAGAGTTACCAGTAAATATCATATCATCAACATATAAACACACTATAAAAATTTCATCCTCACCTCCCACCTTCACATAAAGGGTCGGTTCACTTTTACTTTTTCGAAAATTATGGTCCAAAAGATATTTTTCAATCTTGCTATACCAACCTGGTGGAACTTGTTTGAGTCCATATAGTGCCTTTGTTATCTTGTAAACTTTATTTTTGGACCCTTTAATTGCAAATCCAAGAGGCTGTTGAACATACACTTCCTCCTGCAACTCTCCATTTAAAAACGCAGATTTTACATCAAATTGAAAGAGTTTCCATCCTTTTTAGGCAGCCACAACTAGAATAGTCCTTATAGTGTCGATTCTAACAATAGGAGAAAAGGTTTCAAAGAAATCAATACCTGGAACTTGTGCATACCCTTTGGCCACCAAACGGGCCTTGTATTTTTGCAAAGAACCATCTGCATTAAATTTGGATTTGTAAATCCATTTGAGCCCAATAGCCTCTTTACCTGGTGGTAAATCTACCTACTACCATGTTTTATTTTTTTCAATGGCATTCATTTCAATTTTCATTGCATCATGCCAATTTTTCCCCCTTCTTGCATCTTCAAAACAAGTGGGTTCAGTGGCAAAGCATATAAAATCACATGACTGATAAATATCAATAAGACTTTTGACTTTTCTAGGAGGTGATGTGGATCTTGTTGGACTAGATGGAGTATCGGGTGATGGATCAAAAGATGTTGTCTCTTCTTCTTCAACAATTAGATGGTAGTGATCAACCTCAACCTCACTATCCCACCTCCATCCATCATTCTCATTAAAAATTACATCCCAACTAACTTATAAAGTTTCATTTTTAGGATTATAAATTCTATATCCTTTTGTTTCACTCTATCCAACAAAAATGCACCTAAGAATTTTATCATCTAACTTGTGCCCGTTTTCACAGGGGATGTGTGCGCAAGCTATAGAACCAAAGATCTTTAAGTGACTTACATTTGGCTTTCTCCCATACCATGCTCCATATGGTATTTTTTCATTGACTGCTTTTGTAGGAGAGCGATTAAGCAAATAAACTGTTGTAGATACTGCTTTAGCCCAAAAGCTTTTTGGAAGCCCTTTTTCTTTCAACATACATCTTGCGGTTTCAACAATGCTACGATTTTTTTGCTCCGCGACTCTATTTTGCTGTGGAGTGAAACTTGCAATAAGTTCTCTTCCTATTCCTACATCTTTACAGATCATAAGGCAATCTTTGGATGTAAATTCACCCCCTTGGTCAGCTCTTACTGTCTTAAGCAAAAATCCACTTTGTTTTTCAAGATAAGCTCAAAATTGTAGAAAGCATGAAAGAGCTTCTGATTTTTTCTTAAGAAAATACACCCAAATCATCCTTGTGCAGTCATCAACAAATATTATAAAATACTTGCTATCACCAAGTGAATTTGTGTGCATAGGGCTACAGATATTAGCATGTACCAACATTAATGGTTGATTAGCCCTCTAAGATTTACCCACTGGAAAAGGGGTTCGGTGATGTTTTCCAAAAATGCAAGCTTCATATATTGTGTTAACATGATGCACAATAGGTAAGCCAACAACCATGTTTTTTTATACAATGAATCCAAACCATGAAAATTTAGATGCCCATATTGCTTATGCCACAGCCATGAATTATCATACTCCATAGCCTTGAATGCATTGAGGGTAAGATCAGAAATTTTGAGAGGAAACATTTTGTTTTGAGTCATTTTCAATGTTGTGACCAATTCTATATTCCTCTTTTTAAATAACATATATTTATCCTCATCAAAAATTGCATAATACCCTTTTTTCATTAACTGTCCCAAGCTAATTAGGTTTTGAGCCAAACCTGGTACAAACGTAACATTGTATGTAAGCTTTGTACCTGACTTGGTGTTCATAGAGACAATTCCTTTGCCTTGCACTTGGACTTGGCTATCATTTTCCATTAGGACTTGTGATCTTACTGACTCATCCATCTTAACAAACAATGTTTTATCACCTGTCATATGGTTACTACACCTACTTTCCAAAAACCAAATATCTTCAATAAATTCAACATTTACAGATAAACATGAGAGAAATAAATTTGCCTCAACTTCATCATTTGTCTTTTCTTCATGGAAATTTGCTTGATTTTTGTTTTTATGCCAACAATCCTTTTCTTCATGTCCAAATTTGTTGCAAATGGAACATTAAGGTACAGTTGAGGACTTGTGTTTGTACTAACAATCTTTTTCAATATGACCTCTTTTCTTGCAATTATAGCATTGAGGAGGTTCGAGATTACCTTTGTTGTGGTTTCTCTCGTTTCCATTATACATGGCTCTTCCTTGGCCTCTTCCACAAAAATTTTGCCTCCCGCAACCACGACCGCGACCACGACCTTGGCTATTTTGCCTTTGGTTGGAGGTAGCCCTGCATTATTACTTGATCCCTTCTTTAAATCAAGTGTTGTTTGGAAAACCTGCTCAACTGGCTTATCTGCAGATCTGTTTAATCTTTCTGTGTTTGCAAAGAACCCATTAGTTGAGTCAAAGATAATTTAGTTAAATCCTTGGATTCTTCAATGGCAGCAACAATATGGTCAAATTTGGGAGTGAGACTTCTTAACACTTTTTCAATAATTTTTTGATCAGTTAGGTCCTCACCAAGAGACCTGATTTGATTCACATTAGTTGTAACTCTTGTGAAGAATCCTTGAATGGACTGATAATTTTTCATCAATAAATCTTCAAACTCATTGCGAAGAGTTTGTAATAGCAAGGTAACGACTTGATTGGATCCTTTATATTCATCTTGAAGCAATTCCCATGCTTCATTTGATGTGGTGGCTCCCATTATCCTAGGAAAGATGGTCTCATCCAAAGTTTGTTGGATGTAAAATAAGGCCTTTGCATCCTTTTTCCTATTTTCTTTCATCTCATTTTTTTGGACTGTAGTAAGTCTACCCTCTTGTGAATCATATTCAAGTAACCTATTCTTAACTAAATCCCATAAATCATATGAAATAAACAAGGTTTTCATTTTGATACTCCAAAACTGATAATTATCACCTTTAAAAATAGGAACCAATGGTTGAGAAACACTTACAGTACTGTTGTTAGCCATTCCTTCCTTTTTCTTATTTATTTATTTATTTATTTATTGTTTCTTCCTTCACTTGTAGCACACCCAAAATAGTTGATAGAGGCGTACCGGCTTCTTTTGGCCTTACTCAAGCTCTGATACCAAAAAATGCTGGCTGCTAGCAAGACAAATGTAGGCTGGTGACAAAACAGTGACCAGCTACCTTCATAGGATAGTGTAGACACATTGCAGAAAATTACTCTCACTAGAAGCAAACTGAATGGGAGAGAGAGTTAGCAAAGATTGTACCAAAATTTTTTTATTCGTTGGACACAAACTTCACTAATACACAATACTTAAATACACATAAGTGACTTAACAACAAAAAGACAAGTGTCCCATGACCACCTAAACTCCAGAACTAACAAGTACATGTTCACATGCACGTTTGTGGACTTCTTCAACAACAATGACTTATTCAAAGTACAACACGTAGCATGGTATTAGAATTAGTCTAATATTTTAACATTCTCATCTTTTTATTAACCAACTCCCTCTTCATCACAACCCTAGGCATCCACACCCACAGCCTGCAACATCCTTATAAGAATTACTTCCAAATCCCATCACAGCTCACCATCTCATATCGCTCTTCCTCTTCACCTACCGTTCATTATCTCTTTATTCTTGAATCCACTTAACCAAACGGTCAACACACAGAGAAAATCTCCTCCAAAAATGCTGCAAAAAGCAAGGAAAAGAGGTTGGAGGAAAGATTCAAATGCTCACGAAAGTTAAAAAGGGGTATGTATTAAATGACTGTTGGAGTTTCACACCTCGCCAGAAAGCATTCGAAATCACTTGCACATCGAAAATCCCCAAATGCTAGGACCCCTCAATCATTACAAATCCAACCCTTTTGCACCTTCTAGAAATCGAGGTAATTCGTTTATCCAACCTACCCTCCTCTCAAACGAAACATTCGTGACAGGAATTCCATGAATTCCCATAATTGGAACTTGATAAAGTTGGATCTAAGTGCTCCTTATGAGCTGGCTTACATATTAGAAATATGTTGTCCACTCATAGGAAAGCATTGTTAGTATGGGAGACCTTGAAAAGAGGAGAGGTATCCCTTCAATTGTACAAATTCAGCCTTTGGTTTTTAAACTTCTAAATTCAAAGGTTTTTAAGTGTAGTATTAATTTTTTTTTTCTTTAATCGAGTCCAACACTTTTTTATGATTGGGTTAGTATCAAAATGAATAGAGCAGGTCATTTATCCTATTACAGGTAGAATTCTTTAGCACTTAAGCCAATGTTTTTCATTTACTTGTTAATAAGAGTTGATGGTCCTCTCCGTCTAAACAATTTGGTATCCCTTTGAATCATAGGCCACTAAAGGATTCTTTGGAGGAGAACATGGCACAAACGCATCCAAAACCAACAGGAAGATTCAAGAATTCTACCAAGGGGACATCTTTTGGTGCTGGTTTGGATGGCATCCTCAATAAAGTAAAATGTCCCAATTTTTGCTCTTCTTGGGAAAACTCACATTTGGTAAACCATGGGAGTGAGAAAAGAGGGGGAAAAAATCATGAAATAGGTGATTTTGGATGCCCAAGCCTAGATTTGTGTTGCTACGATACTCAACACATTTATTTTTTTTTTCAAATTTTTAGCCCATGAGAGCCCCTAAATCACAATTAGAACTGTCCATCCTCTTTATGAGGATAAAAATGGCTAGAGGATCATATTTGAGTTGGTGATTCATCATGGATTTTGAGAAAAGTGCAAAAGAATCAGACCATTAGGTGATTGTTTCTGGATTTCTATGGGTCCCTAAATCATATTCCAAATCATCCATCTCCTTTAGAAGGCTAATAAATGGCTATGTACACTACAAGAATTCACATTTTTAGCTATGAATATTTTCATCGCCAAAAGATAACAAAACGTCAATATATAATTTTACCGACGAAAATATTTTTGTTGCTCGAACGTCGCCAAAAAAGGCTCAGCAAAATATTTTACCGACGGAAAAAAATTTTCTCAGCAAAAATAATATTTACCAACAAGAAATTGGACATTTACCGATGCAAAGAAGCATTGGAAAAATTCAATTAATTTCAATTTTGCTTTTACTGACAATGTTTTAACGTCAGTAAAAATTTTTTTGTATTTTTTACATTTTAAATTGGACATTTACCGAAGTTAAGAAATCATTGGTAAAATTCATTTAATTTTAATTTTCCTTTTACCGACGATGTTCTAACGTCAGCAAAATTTTTTTCTATTTTTTACAATTTAAATTAGATATTTACCATCAATAAAAAAGCATCAGCAAAATTCATTTCATTTATTTTCTATTTTAAATTTCACTTTTACCAACGATAACTTCACGTCAGCAAACTCATTCATTTTTCATATTAATTTTTGTATTTTTAAAATTTTAAAATCTCATTTTACCGACCTTTTAAAACGTCGGTAAAAAAATACACAAAAATTTAAATTTTCATTTTGCCAACGTTAAGAAAATGTTGCAAAATAAATTCTAGTTTTTTTATTTTTTACTTTAATTTTTCCTACGTTTTTTAACATCGGTAAAATCATCCATTTTTATATTTTATTTTTTGTCATTTTACTGATGTTTTTTAACGTCGGTAAGATTTATCCCTATTTATAAAATTACAATATCATTTTGCCGATGTTTTATGATTTTCTTTTAAAACATTATTTTACTTTTACCGACGTTAAAAATATCTGTAAATATCACTTTTCATTGTCAAAAGATTATTTTTTAAATCTAATAATTATTTTTTCATTATAGTCTTTTAATAAACCTGTTTACACACCTGTATCAAATATAAATCTATTCATGTACCTGTATTTAACATAAGAAATCCATTCATACAAGAATTGCTAAATAAACAAACAACCATCACCAGTTTTCATCAAGTCATTCATCTCACTTAACAAATATTACAATGATATAGTCCCACATAAACATCCAATATACAAATATAAATAAACTAAAATGAAAATTAAACACTCCTCTAAGTCTGCAACTGAACCTAAATTGTCCATTAATTTGTAATGACAAAAATAGCATTAGAACCTTTTCAATGAAATAAATTACAAATGCAAGATAAACATGTACATATATAATATTTTCCTAAGTTTTTTGGTGGCTTGTTTTCCGACCTAAGTACTGAGAATTAAGCAGTTATTGCATCTAATTCGTTAACCGAGAGTCCAATTCATGAGCCATCAATTCATACAAGTAGCTTTTACCTCGAGCAAGGTACTCAAGTCGGTTTCCAGGCCGCCCAATGGCCATTCCCCATTTTGGACCTCTGGCGGCCTTTGTTCAAGCCTAAGTGTTCAAAAACCAACGTTTTTAGGTCTAATTCCCTAACTAGGAGTCCAATTTGTGAACCGTCAGTTCATACAAGTTACTCTACTATCCAACGAAGTGCTCATGTCAGTTTTTGATTTTTCTTGGGCGGTTTCCCCTTTTTAACCCCCGGTGGGTGGTTTTCGAGCCTAAGTCTTTGAAAATAGTAGGCTTTTCCTCCTAATTCTCTAGCCAGGAGTTCGATTTGCGGACCATTAGTTCCTACAAGTTACTTTACCCTCAAGTGAAGTGTTCATGCAGGTTTTTTATTTTTTCAGGGCCATTTCCCATTTTTGACCCCTGGTGGGCGATTTTCGAGCCTAGGTCTTTGACATCGTAGGTTTTTGCTTCTAATTCTCTAACCGAGAATCCAATTTGCGGACCGTCAGCTCCTACAATTTATTCTACCCTTAAGCGGAGAGCTCATGCTGATTTTCAATTTTTCCAGGGTTGTTTCCCATTTTTGACCCCCCAGTGGGTGGTTTTCGAGCCTAAGTTTTGGAAATCGTAAGTTTTTGCTTCAAATTCTCTAACCGGGAGTCTGATTTTTGGACTGTCAGTTCCTATAAGTTACTCTACCTTGAGTGAAGTACTCAAGCTAGTTTTCAATTTTTTTGGGGCTGTTTCCTGTTTTTGACCCCCCGGTGGGTGGTTTTCGAGCCTACGTCTTTGAAATCGCAAGTTTTTGCTTCTCATTCTCTAACTGGCTGTCCAATTTGCGGACTGTCAGTTCCTAGAAGTTACTCTACCCTCGAGCGAAGAGCTCATACCAATTTTTGATTTTTCCGGGGCCATTTCCCATAGTTTACTCCCTAGTGAGCGGTTTTCGAGCCTAAGTCTTGGAAATCGTAGGTTTTTACTTCAAATTCTCCAACTGAGAGTCCAATTTGTGGATGGTTAGCTCTTACAAGTTACTCTACCCTCGAACGAAGTGCTCGTGCTAATTTTTGATTTTTCCAGGGCCATTTCCCCTTTTTGACCCCCGATAAGCAGTTTGCAAGCCTAAGTCTTGGAAATCGTAGGTTTTTACTTTCAATTCTCTAACTGGGAGTCTGATTTATGGACCGTCAGTTCCTACAAGTTACTCTACTCTTAAGCAAAGTGCTCGTGCTAGTTTTTTATTTTTCTAAGGCCGTTTCCCATTTTTGACCCCTAGGTGGGCAGTTTTTACGCCTAAGTTATGGAAATTATAGGTTTTTGCTTCCAATTCTCTAACCGAAAGTCCGATTTCGGAACCGTCAGTTCCCATAAGTTACTCTACCCTTGAGTAAAGTGCTTGTATTGGTTTTTTTATTTTTCCGGGGCCGTTTCCTATTTTTAACCCCCCGGTGGGCGGTTTTAAGTCTAAGTCATGGAATCGAAGGTTTTTACTTCCAATTCTCTAACCGGGAGTCTGATTTGCAAACTGTCAGTTCCTCCAAGTTACTCTATACTTGAACGAAATGCTCGCACCAATTTTCAATATTTCCGAGGCCGTTTCCCATTTTTTACCCCCCGGTGGACGGTTTTCAAGCCTAAGTCTTAAAAATCATAGGTTTTTCCTTCTAATTCTCTAACCGGGAGTTCTATTTGTGGACTGTCAGTTCCTACAAGTTACTGTACAATCAAGTAAAAGGCTCATGCTGATTTCGATTTTGTCGGGGCCATTTCACATTTTGGACCCCCTCGTGGGTAGTTTTCAAGCCAAAATCTTGGGAAATCCTAGGTTTTTGCTTCCTATTTTCAAACTAGGAGTTCTATTTGTGAACCGTCAGTTCCTACATATTACTCTAACCTCGAGCAAAGAGCTCGTGCTGATTTTTTATTTTTCAGGGGCCGTTTCCCATATTTTACCCCAAATGGGCAATTTTTTAGCCTAAGCCTTAGAAATCGTTGGTTTTTGCTTCCAATTCTCTAACCAGGAGTCGTATTTGTGGACCATCAGTTCCTACAAGTTACTCTACCCTTGAGCAAAGAGCTCATATTGGTTTTCAATTTTTTTGGTGCCGTTTCCCATTTTTGACCCCCCCAATGGGCAATTATCAAGCCTAAGTCTTGAAAATCATAGGTTTTTGCTTCTAATTCTTTAGTCGGGAGTTTTATTTGTTGGCCATCAGTTCCTACAAGTCACCCTATCCTCAAGCAAATTGCTCGCGCCGGTTTTCAATTTTTTCTAGGCCGTTTCATGTTTTTGAGCCCCAGTGGGCGGTTTTCGAGCCTAAGTCTTAGAAATTGTAGGTTTTTGCTTCCATTTCTCTAACCGGGAGTCCTATTTATGGACAGTTAGTTCCAACAAATTACTCTACCCTTGAGCAAATAGCTCATGCTAATTTTGATTTTTCTAGGGCCGTTTCATGTTTTTGACTCCTTGGTGGGCGGTTTTTGAGCCTAAGTGTTAGAAATTGTAGGTTTTTGCTTCCAATTCTTTAACCGGGACTCCTATTTGTCGACAGTTAGTTCCTACAAGTTATTCTACCCTTGAGCAAAGAGCTTGTGCTGGTTTTCGATTTTTCCAAGGCCGTTTCCCATTTTTGACCCCCCGGTGGGTGGTTTTCGAGCCTAAGTCTTGGAAATTGTAAGGTTTTGCTTCTAGTCTTGGAGCCCGATTTGCAAAACGGTAGTTCCTACATGTTACTTTACCCTCCAACAAAGTTCTCATGCCGGTTTTTGATTTTTCTGGGGCTATTTCCCATTTTTGACCCCCTGGTGGGCGGCTTTCACCTTCCGTCATGGAAATCACAGGTTTTTGCTTCTAATTCTCTATCCGGGACTCTAATTTGTGGACCGTTAGTTCTTACAAGTTACTCTACCCTCGAGCGAAGAGCTCAAGCTGGTTTTTAATTCTTTCGGGGCCGTTTCCCGTTTTTGACCCCCTAGTGGGCTGTTTTCAAGCCTAAGTCTTGGGAAATCATAGGTTTTTTATTCTAATTCTCTAACCGAGAGTCCAATTTGCGGACCATCAGCTCTTACAAGTTACTCAAATCTCGAGCAAAGTGTTCGTACTGCTTTTTGATTTTTTTGGGGCCATTTCCCATTTTTGACTCCCCGATGGGCAGCTTTCATGCCTAAGTCTTGGAAATCGTAGGTTTTTTATTCCAATTCTCTAAATGAGAGTTCAATTTATGTACTGTCAGTTCCTACAAGTTACTCTACCCTCAAGCAAAGTGCTCGTGCTAGTTTTTGATTTTTTCGGGGCCATTTCCCCTTTTTGACAACCCGGTGGGCAGTTTTTGAGCGTAAGTCTTAAAAATAATCGGTTTTTGGTTCCAATTCTCTAATCGGGAGCCCAATTTTTGGACTGTCAGTTTCTATAAGTTATTCTACCCTTTAGTGAAGTGCTCTTGCGAGTTTTGATTTTTCCGGGGCTATTTCCCATTTTTGACCCCTCAGTGGGACGTTTTCGAGCCTAAGTCTTGGAAATCGTAGGTTTTTGCTTGTAATTCTCTAACCGGAAGTCCAAACAGTGGACCGTCAGTTCCTACAAGTTACTCTACCTTGAGTGAAGAGCTCATGCTAGCTTTTGATTTTTCCGGGACCATTTCTCATTTTTGGCCCCCCGGTGGGCAATTTTTGAGCCTAAGTCTTGGGAAATCATAGGTTTTTGCTACTCATTCTCTAACCGGGAGTTTGATTTGCCGACCGTCAGTTCCTACGAGTTACTTTGACCTCAAGTGAATTGTTCGTACTGATTTTGATTTTTTTGGGGCCATTTCTCGTTTTCGGCCCCCCGATGGGCAGTTTTTGAGCCTAAGTCTTGGAAATCGAAGGTTTTTGCTTCCAATTCTCTAACCGGGAGTCCGATTTATGGACTGTTAGTTCCTACAAGTTAATCTACTCTTGAGCAAAGAGCTCATGTTAGTTTTCATTTTTCTGGAGCTGTTTCCCGCTTATAACCTCCCGGTGGGCGGTTTTCGAGCCTATGTCTTAGAAATTGTAGGTTTTTGCTTCTACTTCTCTAATCGAGAGTCCAATTTGCAGACCGTCAGTTCTTATAACTTACTCTACACTTGAGCAAACTGCTCGTGCTAGTTTTCAATTTTCTTGGGGCCCTTTCCCATTTTTTACCCCCAAGTGGGCGGTTTTCGATTTTCTTAGGGTCGTTTTCCATTTTTGACCCCCCGGTGGGCGGTTTTCGAGCCTAAGTCTTAAAAATCGTAGGTTTTTTCTTCTAATTCTTTAATCAGGATCCTGATTTGTGGAACAGTAGTTCCTACAAGTTATTCTACCCTCGAGCGAATTGCTTGTACTAGTTTTTGACTTTCCCGGGGCCGTTTCCCATTTTTGACCCCCCGGTGAGTGGTTTTCGAGCCTAAGTCTTAGAAATCATAAATTTTTGCTTCCAATTCTTTAATTAGGAGCGCGATTTACGGAACGGTAGTTCTTACATGTTACTCTACCCTCGAGCAAAGTGCTCATGACGATTTTCAATTTTTCTGAGGCTGCTTCCTATTTTTGACCCACTGGTGGGGCGATTTTCGAGCCATAGTCATGGAAATCACAAGTTTTTTCTTCTA
Organism: Sextonia rubra; assembly: GCA_037013555.1. Lineage (NCBI taxonomy): Eukaryota > Viridiplantae > Streptophyta > Magnoliopsida > Laurales > Lauraceae > Sextonia > Sextonia rubra. The sequence continues at coordinate 20,691,752 of JASUAD010000011.1, forward strand.
ATTATAAATCCGGGAGTTCGATTTGTGGACTGTTAGTTCCTACAAGTTATTCTACCCTTGAGTGAAGAGCTTGAGCTTGTTTTCAAGTTTTCCGTGGCTGTTTCCTATTTTTGACCCCCTAGTGGGCAGTTTTCATGCCTAAGACTTAGGAAATCATAGGTTTTTGCTTCTAGTTTTCTAACTGGGAGTCCAATTTGGGGACCGTAAGCTCCTACAAGCTTCTCTAACCTTGAGTGAAGTGTTTGTGCTGATATTTGATTTTTTTAGGGCCATTTCCCATTTTTGACCCCCCGATGGGTAGTTTTCGAGCCTAAGTCTTAGAAATCATAAGTTTTTGTTTCCAATTCTCTAACCGGGAGTTCGATTTACAAACTGTCAATCCCTACAGGTTACTCTACCCTTAAGTAAAGTGCTCGTGCTAGTTTTTGATTTTTTTGGGGCCGTTTCCCCTCTTTGACCCCCCGGTGGATAGTTTTTAACCTTAAGTCTTAGAAATCATTGGTTTTTGCTTCCAATTCTCTAACTGCAACCCAATTTGTGGATTGTCAGTTCATACAAGTAATCTACCCTCGAACAAAGTGCTCTTACCAGTTTTTGATTTTTCCAGGGCTATTTCCCATTTTGACCACCCGATGGGAGGTTTTCGAGCCTAAGTCTTAGAAATCGTGGGTTTTTGCTTCTAATTCTCTAACTGGGAGTCCGATTTGTGGACCGTCAGTTCCTACAAGTTACTCTACCTTGAACAAAGAGGTCATACCGATTTCCAATTTTTCCGGGACCATTTCCCATTTTTTACCCCCCGGTGGGCAGTTTTCGAGCCTAAGTCTTGGGAAATCATAGGTTTTTGTTTCTCATTCTCTAATCGGGAGTCCGATTTGCGGACCGTCAGTTCCTACAAGTTACTTTAACCTCAAGCAAAGTGTTCATGCTGATTTTTTATTTTTCTTCGGACATTTCCCAATTTTGACCCCCCGATGGGCAGTTTTCGAGCCAAGTCTTGGAAAACGAAGGTTTTTACTTCCAATTCTCTAACCGGGAGTCCGATTTATGGACTGTCAGCTCCTACAAGTTACTCTAGCATCGAGCAAAGAGTTTATGCCGGTTTTCAATTTTTCTGGGGCTGTTTCCCATTTTTGACCCCCCCCCCCCGGTGGGCGGTTTTCTAGCCTAAGTCCTGGAAAAAGTAGGTTTTTGCTTCCAACTCTCTAATTGGGAGTCTAATTTGTGAACCATCAGTTCCTACAAGTTACTCTACCTCGAGCGAAGTGCTTATGCCGGTTTTTTATTTTCCTGGGGCCGTTTCCCATTTTTGACCTCCCGGTGGGCGGTTTTCGAGCCTAAGTCTTGGAAATTGTAAGTTTTTGCTTCCATTTCTCTAGCCGGGAGTCCTATTTGTGGAGCATCAGTTCCTATAAGTTACTCTACCCTTGAGTGAACAGTTTATGCTGATTTTGAATTTTTCGAGGCTGTTTCACGTTTTTGACCCCTTGGGGGCGATTGTCGAGGCTAAGTCTTGGGAAATCCTTGGTTTTTGCTTCATATTCTTTAATCGGGAGTTCTATTTGTGGACCATCAGTTTATACAAGTTACTCTCCCCTTGAGCGATGAGCTTGTGCCGACTTTTTATTTTTCCAAGGCCATTTCCCATTTTTTACCCCTGGTGGGCGGTTTTCGAGCCTAAGTCTTGGAAATCATAGGTTTTTGCTTCCAATTCTCTAACTGGGAGTCCTATTTGTGGATTGTCAATTCCTACAAGTTACTCTACCCTCGAGTGAAGTGTTCGTGCTAGGTTTTGATTTTTCCAGGGCTGTTTCCTATTATTGACCCCCCGGTGGGCGACTTTCGACCCTAAGTCGTGATAACCGTAGGTTTTTGCTTTTAATTCTCTAGCCGGGATTCCAATTTGTGGACTATCAGTTCCTACAAGTTACTCTACCATCGAGTCAAGAGCTTGTGCCGATTTTGATTTTTCCGGGGCCGTTTCAAGTTTTTGACCCCTCGGTGGGCGGTTTTTGAGCCTAAGTCTTAAGAAATCCTAGGTTTTTGCTTCCTATTCTCTAACCGGGATTCTATTTGTGGACCGTTAGTTCCAATAAGTTACTCAACCCTCGATCGAAGAGCTCGTGCTAGTTTTCAATTTTTCTGGGGCCGTTTCCCATTTTTGACCCCCTGGTGGGCGTTTTTTGAGCCTAAGTCTTGGAAATCGTAGGTTTTTACTTCTAATTCTCTAACCTGGAGTCCTATTTGTAGCTCATCAATTCCTACAAGTTTCTCCACCCTCGAGCAAAGAGCTTGTACTAGTTTTCAATTTTCCAGGCCATTTTCCAGTTTTTTACCACTCGGTGGGAGGTTTTCGAGCCTAAGTCTTAGAAATCATAGGTTTTTGTTTCTAATTCTTTGATTGTGAGTCCGATTTGTGGACCGTCAGCTCCTACAAGTTACTCTACCCTCGAGGGAAGTGCTCGTGCTAGTTTTCAATTTTTCCAGGGCTGTCTCCCATTTTTTACCCCTCGGTGGACCGTTTTCGAATGTAAGTCTTGGAAATCGTAGGTTTTTACTTCCAATTCTCTACCAGGAGTCCTATTTGCATACCGTCAGTTTTTACAGGTTACTCTGTCCTCAAGCAAAGAGGTCATGCTGATTTTGATTTTTCTAGGGCCGTTTCAAGTTTTTTGACCCCCTGGTGGGCGGTTGTTGAGCCTAAGTCTTAGATAATCTTAGGTTTTTGCTTCCTATTCTTTAACTGAGAGTTCTATTTGTAGACCATTAGTTCCTACAAGTTACTCTACCCTCGAGCGAAGAGCTCGTGCTAGTTTTTTATTTTTCCAGGGCCATTTCCCGTTTTTGACCCCCCGGTGGGTAGTTTTTGAGACTAAGTCTTAGAAATAGTAGGTTTTTGCTTCCAATTCTTTAACCGGGAGTCTTATTTGTGGACTGTTAGTTCATACAAGTTACTTTACCCTCGAGCAAAGGGCTCATGCCAGTTTTTTATTTTTCTGGGGCCGTTTCCCATTTTTGACCCCTTAGTGGCCGGTTTTCAAGCCTAAGTCTTAGAACTCATAGGTTTTTGCTTCTAATTCTCCAATCGTGAGTCTAATCTGTGGATCATTAGTTCCTATAAATTACTCTACCCTTGAGTGAAGAGCTCGTGCCAGTTTTCAATTTTTCCAGGACCGTTTCCCATTTTTGACCCCCCGATGGGCGGTTTTCGAGCCTAAATCTTAAGAAATCATAGGTTTTTGCTTCTAATTCTCTAACCGAGAGTCTGATTTATGGACCATCAGTTCCTTTAAGTTACTTTAACCTCAAGAGAACTGTTCGTACTGATTTTTTATTTTTCCAGGGCCATTTCCCGTTTTTGACCCCCCGATGGGTAGTTTTCAAGCCTAAGTCTTGGAAATCGTAGGTTTTTGCTTCCAATTCTCTAACCAGGAGTTCGATTTATGGACCGTTAGTTCATACTAGTTACTCTACCCTCAAGAAAAGTGCTCATGCTGGTTTTTTATTTTTTTGGGGCTGTTTCCCCTTTTTGACCCCCCGGTGGGCAATTTTTGGGCCTAAGTCTTGGAAATCATCGATTTTTGCTTCCAATTCTCGAATTGGGAGTCCAATTTGCGGACCGTCAGTTCTCACAAGTTACTCTACCCTCGAACGAAGTGCTCGTGCTGGTTTTTGATTTTTCCGGGGCCATTTCCCATTTTTGATCCCCCGATAAGCGGTTTCGAGGGCCGTTTCCCATTTTGACCAGTTTCGAGGGCTGTATCTCTAATTGTAGGTGTTGAAAATCCTACATTTTCAGTGTTTATAAATTTCAATGAGTTATTATGCTAAAATTTCAAGGGAATAATATACTAACCAAGGGGTCACATAATGCTCTCCAGTAGTTGTGCCATCACCAATAGAACTGGTCCCCCTAGAGATGTTGAAGCAGATCGTCGGATCTATCCTTACTGTAGTTGCCAGCTGTTGAACAAGGCCTCGAGTGTAGCTATCCTCCTATCTTGCTTAGCATACCACTTGTCCTGCTCAGCCTGCCTCCTAGCCTGCTCAGCTAGCTGCTCACGCAGGGCGATCACCTCAGGATGTGGTGCCCAAGACTGTGTGGAAATGAAGAGCTCCTTGTGTATATACCACACCCATTCAAATAACCCGACCTCTTCCCAAGCACATCAACAGCAATTTGTTCCTCAGTCATTGAAGCAGTGACAGAGGGCTATGACTGCTCCTCAGTCCGCTGCACCAAGGCCTCCTGCCATTTAAATCAATAAGGGATTTAGAATGCTTTAGTGGCATTATTGATCAAAATTGAATCGCAGAGCAAACATATATATCTCTGTTGAGCCACGTCATTTACTCACGAATTACTCTTTTGCCTATAGTGGGTGTTGTGGAAGAACTGAGTAATGGGCTGCGCCTGATCGGCATTCTGTGCCATCTATCATTTGAAATTAACTTGTATTAGATATGGACCTACATATTGATAAATTAATAAAGTAATCAAGTTTCTTCATATGAATATAATTAGTACCATTAGAGACATCTTTGATACAAATGACCTGGAGCCACTAGTATGATTGTATGGCAGCTTGGCTTGACTCTCTTGAGCCTTCTTCGACTTTGCCTAAATAGAAAAGCAGTAATACAATAGCTTTTTCAACAAATCATAACTAATAAAATTACGTTGGAATATAATTAATTGTTATAAATAACATCCAAATGTTACCCTCCACTATGGTGATTCCCAACACTGCAAGATCATCAATTGCCAGTCGACTGGATCATAGCCATCTACCAGGTGGTCCTACAGTCAGGGAACTCCCTGTTTCAACAGCTCGAGATAGTGGCTATGCAGATCATATTTCCAACTCCTATATAAAATCTTGCACTAGAGGTCAATGTCCGCCCTAAGCTGCATATCGCCCTCGTACTCCCCGATATCAAATATTTGCTGCAATTAAGAGAGAGCCATATAATGATTAGTAATAATAAAATATAATCCATGTCTTGTAATGACGAGCACAACTATGATCAATTTGGTTGATAATTCTCATTATAGTTTACCTGAACTAAACCAATGATGGCAAGCTTGATCCCATTATCAAGTTTCTTCCAGCCATGGGGTGGGACTAGGGCCATCTCTTTAATGGCTAACCTAAGATGGTTAACCAATGATGGTGCATGTTCCCCATCTGGCCTATGGCTCGAGTTGGGGATTGGAACTGGGATGTTATAACCCAACTTTTTCCTCAATTTTGCCACATTCTTCCCTCGCATAACGCCCCTTACATAGCTTCAAACCTCCGATACTGGGGCTGATGCTATTAAGATGACAGTGCCAAATGAGTTAGTAAACACAAATCATTAAATTGAGGTGAATTCAGGATTTTAAAAGGTCATAATTTTCTCACCAACATTGCTACCAGCTATATGAGGACTCAGCAGAGGTAGGGATGGTGGAGGTACCCTCAGCAATGGCAGTGTGGTAGGAGGCTAGGTCGGCAAGGGCTGTGTCGTAGACGGCTACATCAGCGAGGGTGGTGTGGTTAGAAGCCGTATCGACAAAGGCTGTGTTGCAGCTTCGGGTGTGCTCTCTGCACGAGCTAACCCAAGTGCAGCTGCGATACTCCGAGCATGCCTAACCCTCTTCTCTTGATGCATATCTGCAATCTAGCTTAGAGCAAAGTGACAAGGAAAATAAATAATTATTAGCAAAAATCAATAATATTAGTAAAGTGAATGTTAACAATTTACATTTAATGGAAATAAAAATCATTTTAGCATGAGTGTCACTATCAAAAACTAATATTTTAAAGCACATGTCATAGACATTCACAGAAAGATTACCTCATTCGATTTTGACGAAGATATCTCATCATCTACGTCATCATCTTTTGGGGGACTGTAGTTCTCGTCGCTATCATTCTCATTAACCTTTTTCTTTTTGTTCTCATTTGTCCCTTTAGCCCAACCAAATATAGCACATGCGGTCAACGGGAGCCCTAGAGATGCAAGTTTATTTGCATTCTGCTTAATTGTCTTTTTTCTCTTTAATAAATAATTGAATGCTTGCACATGACTGGAGAACTCTCTTGGTTTGACCAATTTTTTCCCTCCGTTTGCCATTGTTTACAACTATGATATATATATAAGCATAAAATGTAGAATATAGAAATGTTTTATCCATATATGAACAAATCACAAAAGAAAACGAAATTTCAGACAATATCATTTTGTAAGGTAAGATCTTTATTAATTTACTTAATCGTTAAATGTGAAAAACTTGAAACAAACACTACATGTCATATTCCATGTCAAAGTCAGATTGGCTAAGTACATCATTGTCTTCTTCATCTTCGTACTCCGCTAATGTTTCATCCTCGTCTTGGTCCTCCTTGTCTTCTAACTCATCACTGAGAATGATCTCAGGATCTATATCATCCCTAGAATATTAGACACTAGTACCATCGACGAGGACTGAGACAACAAATGTCGTTTAGTCATACTGAAATGCATCATTAAGCACATCATCATCGTTATCATCATCCCGCTTAGCGGGTACATCCCATACTCCCCAAGGCTTGACCCGTTCTACAACTCTCTAATTTTTTCCTCTAATGTTGTGTCATTGACATAGAATACTTGTGTCATCTGACTTGGTAGGACAAATGGATCATCCTTACACTAACGACCCATGATATCAATGCTTGTAACATGTTCTTTGATGTTTATCTTGTGCTTGGTCGAAGTGTTGTACCATTCATATTCAAATAAAGCCGTTTTACCCCCATAAATAGGACAATTCCCAGATTTTGTGGATGTATCCATAGTAATCATGTTTCTTTCCTTCATATTCTTTGTTCACAACCAAGCCATTACTCTGACTTTTATGGCAGTTCTCACGGTCTTTAGTGTGATATTGGACACCATTGTAATCACATCCCTGATACAGATTCACTAGTGATCTAGGGCCATTTGCTAATGACCAAATCTTATCAGTAGCTCAGCTGACCCACTAGTTCGCAATTGATTCGTCCACATAAGCAGATTAAGACAAATGTATTACACTAATGTCATTTGAAGTGTAATCTAATAATGTATAGCAATTAAAATGATAATGTTTAATATGTCTTACATGTTGTTTGAACCATTTGGCAAATTCTTTTCACTGTACACGCCAGATTTCTCTACCGTGCTCATTTTGTACTAAATTCTTATGTACCCTACTCAAGGCAGCTTTTAGTGAATAAGTAAAAGTAGAGAATAAATCAAAGAGTTAACAAGCAATGCATAAATATGGCTAGATTGAAGCACATACTATAGATACGGCTCCATCTTAGATGTATTATTTAGCACAAACCAATGAGCCATATCATGCTCTTCCTGCGAAGGATCATGTGCCCTTGCTATCAGTCCGATTGGACGGACAATTTATTTGAATACTGACATCCTCGGGCTACGTTCGCCATCATCATCATAACGTTCAACTCGATCAGTCTGCCTTAAATACATTGAACAAAAAGTAAGACACTATTTGATAATTAAGCCTCGGTGATCAAACCTTCTGGCCGAGCTCGGTTGCGAACGTACCCTTTTAGGGTCTTCAAAAACCTTTAAACAACCAATGATAATAATTACAATTTTCAATGCAAGGCAATTGCACTAACAAATAAATAGTTAATCAATGGTCATTACCTATTACCTTTTTATCGGGTACATCCACTGATATTGCACCGGTCCACCCAGCATGCCTTGTGTGGTAAGTGAATCAATAGATGAACCATTTCATCAAAGAAAGCAGGAGGAAAAAATCCTCTCCAGCTTGCACAATATTAAAACTATATGCTCCTCCAATTTTTTCAAATCATTGTGTCTTTGTGTTTTCGAGCAGAGGTCTTGGAAAAAGAGCCTAACTCAAACAATGTTGTACAAAATCCTTTTTCAAAAAGCCGCACATACCAATAGGAAGGATGCATTGGAGAAGGATGTAGTAATCATAGATTTTTAAACCAGATAATTTACCATTTTTCGAGGTTACACACCTCGAGAGGTTGGCCGCATAGCCAGTTGGATATTTGTTCAACTTCAAGAATTCATAAAATTCATCGTTCTATTTTGATTCCAAAGTGTAAGAGGCATGCAGCTTCAAGTTGGATCCATCGCCCCTCTCCACTAAATGCAACTCTGGCCTGATGCCCATATTTTTCAAATCCTTAGCGCTTTCTCTGTATCCTTGTTTTTGCCCTTTATGCTCAAAATTGTTCCAACCAAAGCTACACAAATGTTCTTCGCAATGTACATAGGATCAAGGTTGTGTCGAAGTTTTTTGCACCTCCAGTAGGGCCATTCAAATAGGATGCTTTTCTTTATCCAGTTCAGTTCTCCAGAGTCACACGATCTTTTCTTATTCTTGCGAAACTTGACCAGTGCTGGTTCTTTTAGCTAGTCTAATACCTTCTGCACTGGTAAATCCAAAGAATTCTTTTCATGTTCAGGCTGACCGATGAAGGCCTTGTTTCTACACCATTGGTGGTTCAGTTCCAAGTATTTTCGATTGTCAATAGACCCAATCTTATCTTTCAACTTCACCCCTAACGAGCTGTTGTTACATGAGGGGCAAGCGTTATAACCTTTTGTGCTCCACCTAAACAAGTTGCCATACACAGGAAAGTCATTTATAGTCTACATCACAGCCGCATGTATCTAAAAGGTCTGTTTAGTGGAGGCATCAAAAGTGGATATACCATTGTCCCACAAGTCCTTTAACTCATCAACCAAGGGCCTCATATATACATCGATCTCTTTTCCCAGTGAGCTTGGTCCGAGAATAAGTAATGACATCATAAAAAATGGCTCTTTCATGCACATCTATGGTGGTAAATTATAAGGCATAAGTATGACAGGCCATATGCTATAGGAGGTCTTATGTTACTGAAAGGGTTAAATCCATCGGTGGTTAACCCCAACCTCACATTACGTGTTTCTCTGGCAAACTCTGGATATCTTTTATCAAATTATTTCCATTCCACGGAGTCAGTTGGATGCCTCGCTATCCCATCATCAATGCACTTCTCACTGTGCCATCTCATATCTATGGCTGTCTTCCTTCACATATACAATTTGTGCAACCTCGGTGTCAATGGGAAGTAACGGAGCACCTTATGAGGGATTTTTTTTGCTTGCCATCATTGACCTTGTACCTAGGCTCTTGACATTTTGGATATTTATCCAATTGTGCATTTTCCTTCCAATACAACACACAATTTTGTTTGCAAGCATCTATGTTTTTGTATCCCATGCCCAAGTCATGTAATAATTTCTTCGCCTCATAAACTGAGGTTGGCATCACATGACCTTCGGGATGAAGTACTTAAAAATCTGCAGGACCTTGTCGAATGACTTATTGCTACACCCACTTTCGGCCTTCACATGCAATATCCTGATAACAAATGCTAACAGAGTATCTGAGCTCTTGCATCCTGGATACAGGCCATGCTGAGAAACTTGCAACAATATTTCAAAATCTTGCACATCATCCCTCTCTTGAGTATCTTCCTACAAGTAAGTTTCCCTACGATGGTCCTCCATTAACTCATCGTATTCATCCTGATTCTCTTCCTATTCATCCTCGCTCTTATCCGAATCATCGAGTTGAACTATAGGTTCCCAATGAGCTATCCATTGTTGGTATGAGACCATCATTCTATGAATGTGAAATTGACTTCTCACGATTCCATAATCATGCCTCCGATGGTTACAGCAATCATTACATGGGCACCTAATGACAGCTGCCCCATTCAAATTCGCCTTTGGAAAATCAATAAATGAGTTCACCCCGGCTGTGTACTCCGCACTAAATCGGTTTTGATAATGTAATATCCAACTCCTGTCCATATCTGACCTAATCACAGGCAATTAGAAATATTAGTAACAAAACTTTCAATAGGTACTAATAGCCATGGTGTGATAATGTTTAGCATCATTGCCAAAACCTACAAGATTGATTTAAGGCAATAGGTTTTAATTGAATGCAACACCCTGGTCCAACCTACAAGAAAGAAATGTCTATTCCTCAGAACCAGAAGTTAAGAGTTACACCTAGACTAGCAACCTGTACTTATGAAGCTAATTCTCAACCCGTTTGAAGGACCAATTCCCTGAACAGACAAGTTGTCACCCTTCCATGGACAAAGGCTTTTCTTCAGACATTGAGCTCAACCAAAGAATGTAGTTTTTAGCCTTGGTTGTACTGTTTTCTTAAAGAGTTTACCTAAAATAATTTTCAAAGAAAAAGGAAAAGAAAATTTTGGAAAACTAATACCCATTCAGAGTTAATTAAAAAACATGTAAGCTTCTACCATTCCATGCAAAATCCTAATTCCAATTTGGTTGGTAATCCATTTATGCATACACCTAGTAATTCTAAAAGTGCAAACTAACCTATTCCAAGAAAGTTAGAAAATGACCTTACTAAGCGCTCCCTGGAAAAAGCACCACAAATTTGTTTGTGAAACTCCAAGTGTAGCACCTCCAATGTAGTAATAAATTCCAGTGACTACTAGGTTGATCCATAGAGAGCAAAAGGAAAATAAGATAGTTCTCTTTCAACAATAAAAATATATAAATCAAAATTATTGCAGAACCTAAATCAATGCTCAAAACAATTCAGAAGTACATTGTATGTGTGAATTAATGCATGAAAGACACATTCCTAACAATCTATGACTTTATGACATAAGTTGAAGATTTTCTAAGTATGAAAAAAGTTTACAGCCCATTTTTCATGGTTCTGTTCAAATGATCTATGACACCATAAATCTAAATATAACTTATGGATTTTAAAGTCCTAAGGAATGAGAAACTAAAAAAAAGAAAAAAATAAAAGAGGACTGAAAAGTATTAAGAAACGAAAAAGTCATGGACTCCTAAAAACTAGACTATTCACAAATATGCTACAAAATTCTGCACCTTTCTTATTTGGGCCACTTTATTTCAGTGCTTAAAAATCATACTTCCCAAGTCTCACAATTTTAAGTAAAAATAAAATTGTTTGATTAGGTTTTGAATTAGAAACTTTTGGATAAAACCTGCTGAAAGTTGCAGATTTTCAACTTGTGTAGAATTTTAACATAAGTGTGAAAAACCATTAAAAGTTGAGGTTTGGAACCGAATTTTCCAGATTTAAATCTCAACTTAGACATCCATAAAACCATGAAATCCCTAATCTAAGCTAGACAACAAAATATACAAAATTATTCCAACAACAGATCATGCAGACATTACAATAAAACAACAAAATAAAAGTAGGATTGCAGAAACATAAAGATAGTAGTATAACTGAAAATAATAGTGGCAAACAACTGAAATAAAAGTACTAAATTGAAATTAAAATTGGTATTTTTCTCAAAATTTCAGTCTTAGAAATTCCCGCAAATTCTCATATTCATAGTTCCATTACTTCTATGTTGACTCCAATAATTGTAAGGGTTTTAAAAAAAACCAGAAAAGCCTTACCTTGGCAGCAACGGCAGAAAGGGGTCCGAGTAGGGAGGGGAGAGGGAGGGAGCAGAGACTAGATTAATGCCTAGATTTGGACACAGGTGCTTGGATCGTAGGGGACACCAAAATAATGCTTCCTCTTAAATCGAAAGGGACACCAAATTACAGCTTCCTCGTTGACGGTAGAGGGAGAGCACGGAGAAAGCGAGAGCAGAGAAATCGGAGAGAGTGAGAGAAAGAGACCAAAAAGAGACCAAGAGATTGGAGAGAGCGGGAGAGAGACCGAGAGAGGGAGAGATCAGAGAGGGTGAGATCGATTTAGAAAGAGCAGAGAGCAAAGAGTGACAGAGAAAGAGAGCAGAGGGACCAAGAGACGGAGAGATCAAAAAGGGTGTGATCGACGGAGAGAGAGAGTAGAGAGCAAAGAGCGACAGAGAGAGAAAGCAGAGAGAGACTAAGAGAGGGTGAGATTGACTGAAAGAGAGAAAGCAGAGAGCAGAAAGCGACAAAGAGAGAGCAACTGAGAGAGAGCAAAGAGATTGGAGAAAACAAGCAAGAGAGAGAGAGAGAGCCGAGAGATTGGAGAGAGCGATGAGATAGAGAGAGCCCAGAGATCGTAGAGAGTGAGAGATTAGATCAAGAGTGAGGGAGAGAAACAAAAGGGGGCGGGAGACTGAAAAAGGGGAAAGAGGGTGGTGCGAAATTTTATAAAAATTTTACCTACGATAAGTTTTGGTCACCAAAAGATGAATTTCATCGGTAAATATTCTTCGAAAATAATTAGAACTTTATTGACGTATAATAATTTTGGCCAAATAAAATTAACCTTTACCGACGTTTTACAATTTTTACCAACAAATTTATATGTGGGTAAAAGTTTTTCCTTTTTTCTAAAAATAAGTAAAGAAATATGTAAATTTACTTTAATCTTTTAATTTTACGTTAGTAATAGTGATTCATGTTTCGTGCAGATGTTATATTTTACGTAGATAAAATGTATTATTAACAATGAAAATTAAAAACGTTGGAAAAAGTCAAATTTAACGACACTTATTTTCGTTGCTACAACAAAACAATTCGTCGGAAATAATTTAATTTCATTGTATTTTTTTCTAGAAAAGAAGATAATTCACATCGACCTTTGCTGATGAACTCTCTAATAATGTCGGTAAATACTCTAGTTTTATCGACGTTTTATTTGTGTTTCAAAGAAGAAAAAAAATTTGAATTTCAAATATTTTATTTTACTTTACCTCACAAATAAACAACTATCTTCTCCAGTTGACCCTAGAGGAAACCTAATTTTGTCCTCACTAGTGTGATCTTTTCCCATGAAAGTGAAAGTGGTTTGTGTTGGACTGATATGGAATTGAGTCATCTACTCAATTGTCGTCACTAGCAATGATGGTAGAGGCCTTCTTACGCTTTATCTTTTTAGGTCCTGTTTGGCAAATCTTATAAACCTATTTGGCAAATCTGAAGACAAATGTAAAAAGGTAAAAATTCCATATAACTGGCCTTTAACCTAAGCATATCCAATGGTAGTAATTTTTTCTTCATTTTTCTAAAGACCTCAAATGAATCAGGGGCTAGAATTTGGACACAAAGCCGTTTTAAGTGTTACCGACAAAACTCAATAAATATAGATATAAGGTTCTAATTATTTTTACAAATATCTTGAGATTTGGGATGGATCAATGGTTCTAATCTGGGTTTATCACCGTGTTTGAGCATATAAATACTTCCAACATTTCAGATTTACATTTAGGCTAGAAGAATTTATAAAAAATTGTGCTGGAGAATCATGGTTCTAACACTGTTCCAACGCCCAAATGTGCACTTAAGATGCCCAGGTCTATTTCAAATGTGGTACTTGGGTGCCTTCTTCAAATAGAGGCAAAACCTCTTTATGAGGTTTCAAATAGAGGTGGGAAAAACATTTACCAAACAGTCTAAATGACTTTTAAAACAACTTTAAGAGATTAAGAGGCAAAAATTAGATTGGCCAAACATTACCATATATCTTCTAAAATAGATTTTCCGTCATTCCATATATTATGGAATATAAGGTTATTGTGTGGCCGGTGAAATTAGCATGTTGGATTATTCTATAATATAAAGGGCTATTAGATTATTCCATGCGCTAGTAGTATATGGAGTCCCGCTACGTTTTGCGCTGTTTAGGCCATCCCATTTGTCCTTTATCATATATTTAAAATTTATTTTTTTCTTAAAAATCCCTAATGATCATATATAGGATAAGAATTGGCTATCTTTTATTAAAAATTGATACAACAAGATGCACTTTTGGCAACATTATTTACCAACGCTTTTATAATTTTGTTGCTAAAGACTATTATTTACCGACACATATAATTTTTGTTGGTGAAAATTAGACATTTACCAACCTTTTAAATAAATGTCAGTAAAAGTAGACTTTTACCGACATTTTAAATAAAATTGAGACTATTATTTACCGACGCATATAATTTTCATCGTTGAAAATTAAACATTTATCAACGTTTTAAATAAACATTGGTAAAAGTAGACTTTTACTGACGTTTTAAATAAAATTGAGACTATTATTTACCGACGCATATAATTTTCGTTGGTGAAAATTAGACATTTACCGATGTTTTAAATAAATGCCGGTAAAAGTCTCAATTTTACCGATGTTTTATTTAAAACATTGGTAAAAGTCTAATTTGCTCCGGCATTTGTTTAAAATGTCGGTAAATGTCTAATATTCATAGGCGAAAACGATATGCGTTGGTAAATAATAGTCTTTAGTGATGAAATTATAAAAGCATCGGCAAATAACATCGCCAAAAGTGCATGTTGTTGTAGTGGTAGTCAAATTTAACAGCCTTGATTCATCATGGATGTTCATAGAATTCCAAACAACTTTAAAGTTTTTATATGCTACAATGCCCATGCAAGCATTGTGTAGGTAGATTCTTTTCGTTATTATGGGTCCCTAAATCCTGATCAAAACAGTTTATCCTGTTCCAAAGGCCAAAAATAGCTAGAGGGACAAAGGATTTTGTAAAACTATATTACAAAAAACTACAGACATGTAGATGACCATTTCTAGACTTTTTATGGAACCTAAATATGATCATATTTGTTCAACTTCTTAAAGATTAAAACGGCTGCGGGAAGGGAAGGGTCAAATTTCATGTAGAGGTGTCTCTTGGATTTTGAGAATTATGTGAGAGATAGTGAACCATTAGATGTAGGAAAGTGTAAATGGTGTGATTTCACTGTGGGATCCAAATGTAGAATACAATGATTCCTCCTCATAGTTTTTCATGGTGCAGATCACTGGGTTTCAAGGGATGCAAGGAATCCCCTAAACCATCCATCCCTCTCTGATTAATGTGTCCTTAGAGAATTTACCAATTCTCCATACAAGATTTCTTTTGAAAGAAACATGCACTTAAAATCTCATCTTGTGACTTGAGATAGAATTGTTGCATTTGTATGAACGATTAAAAATTATGAAATGTCTTCTCCTACCTCTGAGGACCAATGACATGTAGGGACCGTGTTTCACCAATGCATGTATTTGGTTTAGCACTCATATTTTAAGTGGTTGAAAATTTAACCTCCTAAATTAGTGGTTGTGACCCAAGTCTTTGGTAATCCAACATCTAGTTTACAGCATTTGCCCATCACAGAAACATATTTAGAGATTCGAATGATCAAGTGTATTTGTGAAAGCGAATAATAAGGATTATCTCTTACTGACTACATGTATATTGACTTTACGCTTATTTAACTTTTACTCATTGTTGAATTAAATATAAATAAATATATATAGTTAAATGATAATTAAAATTTAAGGGCATTAAAGCATAGATTACAATGATTAGATGGGGCTAATTTTTTTTCTTTTTACAGGAACCTTTTCCTTACAAAGAGACCTTCCCATCTATCCTACCCCAATAAAAAAAAATGAAACCAAATAGCCCCTTATGTGTTGGACCACATGCATTCTAAGTATACTTACCACCTCCCCATAGGTGAAGATGTTCCATTAGGGGTTGTTTGGTTGCACCTATTTATGTACATAAGTAGGAGCCACATGTAAGATTACCCATCACATGTTTGCATGCACCAATTATGCATGTGATGTGTAAATATTGTAAGTATGAACATGGATTTGATTTTGTTCCCAAATATTTCAAATCATCAATGGTGTGAACAGGATGTACAGGTCAATATTCATGGTGCACAGTGTACATTTGGGCAGGCCAGTTTGTTTGATTAGTTCAATTATGCGTTCCCAAAAATGAAGATCCGAACAATAGAGGCCTTTAAAAGGCCAAGAAGGGCTATGGTCAAATTTCAGCTATTGATTGATCATATATTTTAAGAAGATTGTAAAGAATCTCAGACCATTAGATTTACAAAACTGAAATTTTGAGGGTCCCTTTTTCACAATCCAAACCATTCATCCTCTATGGAAGAGGAAATATGGCTGAAAGGCGCCAAATTATAGTTTTTTGTTCAACATGGATTTATGAGAATTTTGTGAAAAATAGTGAATCGTTCGATGTCCATTTTGAAAAGTTTTCATTTTCAACATGATTTTGCCCCTCCTTTTTTTCAATTATTATTATTATTATTATGGGCCCCTATTTCATAATTCAAATAGTTCATCCTCTTTAAAAGGATAAAAATGGTTGAGTGTCAAATTTGAGACGTTGATTTGTCACAGATTTTCAAAAAATTGTGAACAACTCTAGACAAGTAAATCTGATATTTTTCAATCTTGTGGGCCCTCGAATTATGACCCATACCGTCCTCCTTTTTGGAAGGCTAAAAAGTACCTTAGAGGTCAAATGTCATACATTGATTCATCATAGATTCTTAGCAAATTGAGAAAAATATTGTACCGTTGGCTCTGCTAAGATTCCAATGTAAAATGACAAACAATGGGAAATATTTCCGTATTACTCAATTGCATATAGAAATCAAACACATATGCATAATTTACACTTGTATGGCATCCATAAAGGCCAAATAGCCCCTAAAGAAGGGAATTATAGGAGATGTTTTGGGTAAAAACCACCTAAGGTGTTTAGGATTGTAAATACGCCCTATGGTTCTTGTATTTGTAAATAGGCTTTTGCCATTTTCATTTTAATACCTTTTTGTGTCTCCAAAATTTGTAAACTTTCAACCATCATAATTTTCATAATTTTATAGAGTAAAATGACACTTTTACCTATCTCTTTAATTCATATATACATAATTTTAAAATCATATTCTTCCTTTTCTCTTGTGAGATTAAGAGTTACATTTAGTAGGAGAGTTTACCCTATATAAATCTAATTCTCTCAATTTAGGACCCATTTCATTAAGTCTAAATCCATCATAATAACAATCAACATATGTACTTATAATCAATTCTAATTTATCCTATCTGTACATGGCTCGCCATTTGATTGATGAAAGTTCCTAATTGCATGATTAGACTTTACATGCATGAGAGAGTCATTAAGAGGGAGGGCATTGAGACTTGGGATAAATAATAATATTTTTGTAAATAATAATGAAGGTTTTGCGAGAGCTTCTAGAATGGATTAATGCAATCACTCTTAATACTATGTGTGCAAACTGATGTAGACTTTTATTTCCAATCTCTTAATACTGCATGTGCACAACTGTCCTGCTATGATAGGGGCAAATATAGGTTAATCCCATAGGGAGTATTTTTTATTTCTTTAATTAAAATCTGATTTTTTTTATAACGATAAATTTAGATGAATGAAATGTGAATGAAAATTTAAAAATAAAAATAAAGTGCAAAAGATTGATGATAATGATGATGGATATGGACCAGAATATCATGATTCCATTAAGCAAACAATTTAACCAATTTTTATGCAATCAATGCTAACACTTTGTCTCAATTTAATTATCTTAGATCAGAGACAAATCAATATTTTGGTTTGGATAATTTGACTATCAAAGGAGTAAATTTTTCTTAGATTAAAATAAGTCAAAACCTCCTTCACCTCATAAAAGACTGAAACTTCTAAGCATCATACACTAAGATAAAAATAGATCATTAAAAGAATAAATTTTTAAGTGTAATTTATTAAAACAAATATATATGATCAAAGAATACTTTAGTAAAAATCTATGCAGAGGTTTGTCATAGACATGAAGGTAGATTTATTATACAACAAATTTTCATATCATACAGACAATCAATGAAATAAATTAATTAAATAAAAAAGATGGTAAAATAGCTACTTAACTTCATCAAGATAGTCTAATCCAAGGGAATACTCCATGAAAATAGAACCTTTGAACTTCATCATTAAAATCTCCAGATGTTACAATAAAATCTCTCAAAGTTCTCTCTTCTAAGCCTAGTTTCTAGAGCAGGGCTCCAGAATACCCAAAAATAACTTAGAAAAATATGAACACTAGAAATAAAAGAGAGGAGAGAGGAAGGAGCAAGTCCCATGGGGTGTGTTGTGTTTGGATTGGTGGAGGGGTATATTTAGGGTGGAGAGGTATGTGTGGTATGGAGTGATATTAATGGTAAGTGGTTCGGAAGTGGTTGGTGGAAAAACTTTAGTTGGTAAGCGGTGGTCTTTTATGGACATGTGTGCAACTTCATGGAGTACACTTTAGGATGAAAATCTTTAATCCCAAGTAGGAATATTGCAGCCAATTTCACAGGGCTATATCTTAGTCATTTCAACCCCAAATTGCATGATCTTGGACTCTACGGATATCTAGTTTGAATAAGCTTTTCAACGGTACCAAGATTGTGCCAATCAGACCTATGGTTTAAGAGATATGCCTAATTTAATTTTAAGTTATCTAGAGAAAAACAGGATAGCATAATAATTGAGATTTTCTGTGGTTCAGCGGTCCTAAACTTCTTGCACATCTATTTAAATTCATCAAATATTAAAGAGTCCTTATGGAGGCAGGACCCATCCGAATAGAGTTTTACTCCAAATGAGACTCTTTAACAAAATAATCTTAAATATTGCAGAGAATGTGTAGAAATTGTGCAAATTCAAATGTTTAGGTGAAAATGCATAAAATGATAAAAATAAATGAAAGTTGATACTTTTCACCTAATTTAGCCCCTAATTTATCCTAAATTGATACATGAATGATGCAAATTCATGAACTTAATATGCCCTCAACCAGCATTTTGCTAGTCTCTTAGCAAAATTTGCGAATAAAAAAATGAAGTTCTTTGACCTAATATATGAAAAATACAAAAGAAAAAATCACTGTCGTTGGTATTCTTAGCTGCATTTAGTGTATGCAAGATGCCCTTAAACCCCTAGGTTCCCCATAGTGGACAAGTTGTGCCTGACGAGGGTTTGTAGTAAATCTACCTGGAAAATTTCTCTCTCTTTTTTTATAAAAAAAGCAAAGGAAAAAAATTTTTCAAAAGAAAATCCACTCATATAAGATACTTTTGAAATCTGGAATGATAAAAAGTTTATACTTTTCAAAATCCGTTCCACCATTCAATTTCTAAAAACTTTCTCAAATTCATACTAAAACTTGCGTGCATGGTGAAAATGTATACATCACTGTCAGCTTAAAATATTCCACTTCAATGCCACTTAAATAGAATTTTCCTTTAAATTGTCTAATCCCTCAAAAATTCAGCCCAAAATAAATTTCCTCCTCTCAAGGCCACGATGACGGCTTTCACACTGCTGTTAAGGATCGCCAAACTTCTCCCCTAAATACATATTTCTATACAATACATATAAAGATATATATTTATTTATGATCATCAAATCTAACTTTCATTCTAATTTTTTTAGTTTTTTTCTTCTCTTTCTTTTTTTCTTTTTTTTTACTCTTTCTCTCTCTCTCTCTCTCTCTTCTCTCTCCCTTTTTTTTATAATAAAATAACTATTATGGAGAAGAATATTAATTTTTGAACAAAAGGTAGGCCTTTCTAATTTGCCTGAATTAATTCATTTTAAAGAACCAAGAAAGAAAAGTGTTTACAACTAGACTTCAAGTTCTCATTGAATTGTTCAGAGAAATTTTGTAGCAACATTTTAGCTTCCTATCCAAACCTCAAGAAATGTAAAGTTTGTATATGTGGGATCAAGTTAAAGTAATCCTCTGATAGGCTTCATCTTTTAGAAAAAGCGGACTCTCTATTTTACTTCCTTCCAAAAGTTTAAAATTTTCAAATTCCTTATATAGCTTCAATTTGCCTCAGTTCTTTTTTATTCTTTTTCCTAAAACTTTTTCTTTTTCAAAGACAAAGATAACTTAAAAAAAATAACCAAGATAACTTTTTAAAAAATGCAATCTAAACTAGTCCACCTTAGACTAACATGGGGGCCTTTTAATGTCAGATTCCCAGACAAGTTGCCTACCATTCCCTCTTAGCTTTACATTTAATGACATAGAAGCTCCTACCATCAAACAGTAGCAATTGTTTAACTTTCATTTTTTTAATTGAAAAAAGTGACTGAGTCGCACACACCTCCAAACATAAACCTAACATTGTCCTCAATGTGGTAAATGAAAAATGTAGTCGTGTGAATGCGATGATGATGGTGACTATTCAGTGTAAATAGGGTCCTGAAGAAGGATCACCTCAGTGTGTTTGTCTTTCAATTCCAGAAACGGTTTCAACCTTGACCATTGACATTGAAAAAATCCCCATTTTGGGATTTTCAATTTCCACAGCACCATAAAAGCAAACAGTCCTGACAATGAATGGACCTATCCACCGGGCTCATAACTTCCTTGGAAATAAGTTTAACCGTGAGTTATAAAAAAGAACCTTCGTACCTAGTTCAAATGATTTTCTTAAATTGACTTGACATTGTTCAGCTTCATCCTTTCCTTTTAAATCTTAGCATTCTCATAGGCATCATTCCTAAGTTCTTCTAACTTAGTGAGTTGAAACTTACACAGATAACCCGCCGTGGGTAAATCAAAAATAAACTTTTTTTATTGCCTAATAAACTCTATGTTCTAGTTTAACAAGCAAGTGGCAAGCTTTCCCATGGACCAACCTGTATGGGGACATCCCAATGGGAATCTTGTAAGCAGTTCGATAGGCCCACAGTGCGTCAATCAATAACAAAGACCAGTCTTACCATGTTAGATTGACTAGCTTTTCAAGCATTTGTTTAATTTGCCTATTCGAAAGTTCCACTTGGCCACTTGTTTGTGGGTGATAAGGTGTAGCAACCTTATAGGTGATAGAGTATTTTTTCCATAAATTCTCAAATGGACGGTTGCAAAAATGAGTTCCTCCATCACTAATGATTGCCCTAGGCGTACCAAATCAAGAAAAGATGTATTCTTTTAGGAATTTGATCACCACATGGTGGTCATTCCTCTAAGTTGGTATGGCTTCTACCCACTTGGAAACATAGTCGACTGCTAACGAAATGTAAAGATTTCCAAAAGAATTTGGAAATGGCCCCATGAAGTCAATTCCCCATACATCAAAGATTTCCACAATCAATATGGGATTCAAGGGCATCATGTTTCTCCGATTGATACTGCTAAGCTTTTGGCATTTGTCACAATTCAAACAGAAAATGTGACAATCTTTGAAAATTGTGGGCCAATAAAATCCACACGGTAAAATTTTTGTAGTTGCCTTCTCTGAACTAAAATGACCCCACATGCATGGTCATGGCAAAATGAAATGACCGAGTAGTGGTCATGATCAGGAATGCATCTCCAAATGATTTGGTCCAGGCAGTGCTTAAAAAGATAAGGGTCATCCGAGAAAAAGTATTTGTCCTCGGCTAGAAATTTTGAGATGTCTTGTTTTGACCAATGGGTAGGCATCTCCCTTGTAACAAGGTAGTTGACTATGTTAGCAAACCATGAGATCTGAAAAATACTCATCAATTGTTCATCAAGGAAATTCTCATTCAATGGAACATCATCCAAGATTTCAAAAGGTAACCTAGGGAGATGATTGCTACCACATTCTCACAACCCTTTTTATCTTGAGTTTTGAGATCAAATTCTTACAGCAAAAGATCCATCGGACCAAATGAGCTTTGGCATCTTTCTTTAACAGAAGATACCTTAAAGCTACATGATCTATATAGACATTGACTTTGGATCTTGTCAAATAAGATCGAAATTTCTTAAGAGCAAATACCACAGCTAGTAATTGTTTCATATGGAGCAATTTCTAATTTCTAATTGCATGTGATTTAGTCAAATATGGATAGCAATCGGATATTACATTATTAGAACTGATTTAGTGCGAAGTACACGGCTGAGGTAAACTCATTTATTGATTTTTCAAAGGCGAATTCGGGTAGGGAAGCGGTGATTAAGTGCCCATATAGTGATTACTGTAACCATCTAAAGAATGACTATGGAGTCATGAGAAATCATTTGCACATTTAAGAAATGATGGTCTCATACCAATAGTGGATACATCATGGGGAACCTATAGTTCAACCCGATGATTTAGATGAGAGCGAGAATGAATCAGAAGAGAATTAGGATGAATACAATAAGTTGACAGAGAACCATCATAAGGGAACTTACTTGAAGGAAGATACTCAAGAGAAGGATGATGTGCAGGATTTTGAAAATTTGTTGAAGGCTTCCTTGCGTGGCCTATACCCAGGATACAAAAGCTTAGATACTCTATTAGCATTTGTCATCAAGATATTGCATGTGAAGGTAGAAAGTAGGTGTAGCAATAAGTTGTTCAACAAGGTCTAGTAAAATTTTAAGGACTTTTTACGCAAAGGTCATGTGGTGCTAGCCTTAGTTTACGAGGCAAAGAAATTATTACTTGACTTGGCCATGGGATACAAGGACATAGATGCCTGTAAATACAATTGTGTGTTTCTTGGAAGGAGAATGCTCAATTGGAGAAATGTCAAGAATGTAAACCCTAGGTACAAGGTCAATGATGGCAAGCGAAAGAAGATCCCTCATAAGGTGCTTCATTACTTTCCATTGACACCAAGGTTGCACAAATTGTAAATGTCAAGTAAGACAGCCACATAGATGAGATGGCATAGTGATAAGCGCATTGATGATGGGATAGTGAGACATTCGGTTGACTCTGGGGAATGAAAAGAATTTGATAAGAAATATCCAGAGTTTGCCAGACAGACATGAAATGTGAGGCTAGGGTTAGCCTCCGACGGATTCAACCCTTTCGGTAATATGAGCACCTCCTATAACGTGTGGCTGTCATACTTATGCCCTATAATTTGCCACCATGGATGTCCATGAAGGAGCCATTTTTTATGATGTCATTACTTATTCCAAGACCAAACTCACGGGGGAATGAGAGTGATATATATCTAAGGCCATTGGTTCATGAGTTGAAGGAGTTGTGGGAGGATGATGTGTCGACTTATGATGCCTCCACTAAATAGACCTTTCAGATGCATGCAGCTATAATGTGGACCATAAATGACTTTCCTGCATAAGGCAACTCATCTGGGTGATGCACAAAAGGTTATAACGCTTGCCCCTTATGTAATAACAGTTCATTAGGGGTGACGTTAAAAGATAAAATTAGGTACATTGGCCATCAAAAATACTTGGAACTAAACCATCAATGGCATAGAAGCAAGTCCTTTAACCGTCAGCCTGAGCATAAAAAGAATTCTTTAGATTTATCGATGCCAAAGGTACTAGACCAGCTAGAAAAACTAGCACCGGTCAGGTTTGGTAAGAATAAGAAAAGACCGTTTGACTCTGGAGAACTGAATTGGACAAAGAAAAGCATCCTACTTGAATAGCCCTACTGGAAGTGCAAAAAACTCCGACACAACTTTGATCTTATATACATTGAGAAGAATATCTGTGTAACTTTGATTGGAACAATTTTGGGTATAAAGGGCGAAAACAAGGACACTGAGAAAACGTGTAAAGATTTGAAAAATATGAGCATCAGGCCAGAGTTGCATCTAGTGCAGAGGGTTGATGGATCCAGCTTGAAGCCGCATGCCTCTTACACTTTGAAACCAAAGCATAGAGATGGATTTTATGAATTTTTTAAGTCAATCCAGTACCCAGATGGCTATGTGATGAAACTCTCGATGTGTGTAACCTCGAAAAATGGTAAATTATCTGGTTTAAAAAGCCATGATTGTTGTATCCTTATCCAACGCATCTTTCCTATTGGCACTTGTAGCTTTTTGAATAAGGATATCTATATAACATTGTCTGAGTTAGGCAACTTTTCCAAGATCTCTGCTCAAAAACACAAAGATAAGATGATTTGAAAAAGTTGGAAGAGCAGATAGTTTTAATATCGTGCAAGCTGGAGAGGATTTTTCCTCCTGCTTTCTTTGATGTGATGATTCACCTATAGGTTCACTTACCGCACGAGACCATGCTTAGTGTACCGGTGTAATATCAGTGGACATACTCGATAGAAAGGAAATAGTTAATGACCATTGATTAATTATTTATGTATTAGTGTAGTTGCCTTGCATTGAAAATCGTAATTGTTATCATTGGTTGTTTAAGGGTTTCTAAAGACTCTAAAAGGGTACGTTCACAACCTAGTGTTGACCCATAAAAAAATCACAAATGTTGCGGTAAAAACATTACAAGAAAATACCAAATGAAGGGCATATAAACCTTGGAATTGTGGAATGACAAGCTAATACTGTATCCAAATGTTCAGAGTTAGTGCAATCTACTCAGAAGACTTTAGATGAGCTCAAAATACAGCAGCTCAAACTTCAGAGTTACTGAACTTCATTTAGTCACTCAACTCACTAAATACTAAATTCAGAGTTCATTGGCTCAAAATCTAGGGATCGCTAAACACATTCAAGGTTATGGATTACCAAAGTAGCAGAAAATTTCATGGCAACTTCAAAACATGCTTGAGAATGATGTTTCAAAATTTCAAAACATTTGGATTTTATTGCAGCTCAAACCAAGCTTCAATGATTGTTTATAGCTCCTTAGGGTGGAAAGTAACACTTCTACATGTCAAAACAAACTTAAACTCAGAGGAATGCCTTCAAGTACATTCAAAGACTATCTTTTAAAATTTTAGAGCATTTGGACATCATCTAGACTCAAACTCAGTTCAAATGGTCATGTATGAAGCTCTGCAGGGTCACCGTGCAAAGTAACACCTCATGAAGATCAAATTAACTAAAACTCATAGAGGAAGCTCAAATTATGCTCAAAGGGGGCTCTGCAAAATTTAAAGTCAAACGGATATCATTTGACCTAAAATCTATAAACATGTCAACTTTGGGTCAATGAACCCCAGGTCATGGGGTCACTGACCAAAGTCCTAAAGAAATTTGGGCACAAAGCTTCAAAAATACTCAAAGGAGATTTTACAAATTTTCAAGTCAAGAGGATTTTGTTTGGTCCTACTTTCACTGCATGTCAACTTAGAAGTCAATAACCCCCGAGCCATGGAGCTCACTAGCCAAAGCTGATGAAATTCGAAACAGAGATTCAAAATATGTTCAAAATGAAATTTCGAAAGTTTCAAGTCAATTGCACATCGTTCAGGTGGAAAACAAGCTAACTACCTACAGTGTGAGGTGAATAGTGACTTAGAACATGCAACAAGTGGGTCGCTGTTCGAAATCCTACTTTCACAAATCCAAACTAAATGAAATGTGGATGAACATTCCAAGATACCCCTAAAATCAGTCCCTCTAAGTTTCAAACCAAACCGAGGTCATTTGAGCCTCAAACAGCTGAAACAAGAGCCTATTTTCATGAAAAGTCAATAGAGAAGTTGACCAACTTTATAAAGTCAAAATGAGTTAAAATTTCTATGACACACTCAAAATAGTGTCAAAAAGCATCCCTCCAAGTTTTGTCAAGGCCGGACATTGTTTGGGCCCCAAACAAGTGAAAATGGGTCGCATATGCAAAAGTCCAAAAACGAGACCTTAGAGTGACCACAGCCCTATGGAGCAATTCCTACAGTTTTTAGCGGTTCCCTCCACTTCTTTTCAAAGTTTAACTTCCAACAATTCCCTTTAACTTCCTGTAACTATTGCTAAAGTCTATAAGAAGGAATGTTTGTCACTTGGGAAAGGGAGAGTACACGGATAGTACGAAGAGACAAGTTCAAGTAAGGTTTAAAGCAGTCAAAGCAAGATCAGGCTTAGTTCTAAGCATTTGTTGAGGATTCCGAGGCACTTCAAGCTTACTTCTTCATGTCATTCTTACTAATTTAAGGTGAAAAATAATTCAGAGAAGAGGAATAAGCATGTACCTCACTTAAAGAAGACATATGCAAGGGCCACGTGGATGACATCTTCTTCCTTTGATTTTCTCACTTGGGAAGGGTTTTAGGCCATCTCAAAAGTTGTGAACAAGCCTCTTTAGGCTTCATTCTATTCCTTGAAGATATTATGAGTTCCTTAATTATCACTTTTGATGAGGCCAAGTAGAGGCTCTTTAAAATCCCCATGACCTAAAACAAATCGTCTGTAAGAGCACCGAAGAGGGCTCGAACTAACTATACTGCCTCTACATTGAGAGTCTTAGTCTTCCAAAGTCTCTCTACTCCCACGGGCTCCATGACTTCTGCTGATCCGAATGGGTCATCAGTAACCCCAAAATCCATTAAGAATGGGTTATCAGTGATCCTAAAATTCATTAAGAAGATCGAGACTCCCAAACGTTGGGTTTCCAAATATGCTCAAAATCCATTTGGAGTTTTCAACAAGGTTTAGGAGGAACCTAAACACAAACTGAAATCAGGAGGCAGCAACCTAGATATCATCAAGCCTCGACTGAGGAAATGGGGGAATGACAGGTCCGGTTCATGGATCACAAGTCAATGACACTTTGTAAGTCACACCCAGTGGCTGCTCAAGGTTTAAGATCATCTTCTGCTCATCCTAAACAGTAGGTTATCAACAAGCAAACACCAGAGGACCTTTGGCAACTTATAACTCACAAGAAGACTTAGAAACATGCGTCCATTCTCAGATGTAGCACGTGGTTGCCGTAGCCAAGCATTTTTAAATCCAGCAAGGCTAAGAACAAATTCTTGGCCTCACTTAAAGATAATACCTTCTATCCTCTGACTCAAAAAGAAGGACGAAGGTTTAGCAGGAGACATTTACCCTCTATCATAGTAGCACCCCAAGCGTCTATCACATGGCGCTAAAGACAAACAAAAAATTGAGCGATTGGTCATCAATAATTCGACCAATCTCCTTTGTTTCAAGGATTCGCTCCAACAAAAGGAGCATAAGAAGAATAATAAGAGAGTTGTTATTGACATTCTTTCACTTCCCACTTCCAATTTCATGGTTTAGAAGGAGTTACCAGCACTTCCAAGCCACTAGTCACCAGGTTCAAAGAACAAACCTTGGTAGCCAAATTGGCTAATTAGATAAAGAAAAAAGCTTTGGCTCACTAAAGGGATCAAACCCAGAAGTTGCCACAATGCACAATCACTAAAAATTGGGTGATTAAAGGAAATGATACGGACCTAACCTCATCATGCATGGTCGGACCAAGATTAACCCAGAGAGTCACCCAGAGTATGGCTAGGACTTGATCATAGGAGTTTGACTCCAACTCCCATTCGGATAAGACTTCTGAAGGGCATGTCGAAACAAACTCTAATGAGGATCCTATTACTATCATTAACATCCTCCTATCCTTGTTAGTACAATGTGTTCGTGGCTAAAAGGAGTGGGACTAATAAGGATGGAAATGATGATTCCAGTGGAAGTAAAGATGCAAGCGAAGAAGATTCTGATGAAAATCAGGAAAACGATGTCAGTGATGTCGTTAAACAATAAGGAGCTAAGATTGATCACCTAAATACCAAGTTGAAAATCTTGGCATATAAGTTAGGTGGTCCAGCTAAAGCTCCAGTTAATCCTCTGTTTGCCGACAGGAGAGAATAGGTAATGATAAAGAGAAATGCCACTAAAATTGACCTGCTCATAACTCAAATCAAGTCTCTAACGGACAAGGTGATAGCTGTAGGTTCCACTGGTGGTGATCATTCGTCAATCCTTGGTCTTCACATAGATCTTGAAAAGTACGTAACCTTCAAAGAAGTAGAAGAAATGCTGACAAAATCAAAAGTGGAGACTAGGATGAAAAAGAAGGGTATTACACCTAAGTATCCTCTGGAATTTGATCCAGTTCCATTTCCACCAGATTATAAACTTCCGACTTTCCAACCTTACCATGGAAAGGGGTTAGCTTATCAACACATCGTGCATTTCAAATCACTCCTTGGAAGTCTGCCATAGTTGGATGTACTAAAAATAAGGCTATTTGTTGGCACATTGAAAGGAGTTGCCTTCGATTGGTACAAGTAGTTACGAGTTGCCTTCGATTGGTACAAGTAGTTACCAAAACTCTCTTTCATAACATGGCCAATCACAGAAGAAGAGTTCTTCCTCCATTTCCAAGAGGAGGATTAGACAATCACTATCGCCATGCTCAGCAGTACGAGGCAGGGAGACATTGAAACTGGAAAAGCCTTATCAATAGATGGAGAACATTAACCTATAGATGCTTAGAACAACCATCTCAAAGGACTACCAATGAAATGTGCAAAACCAATTTTCGACTAGAGATCAAGGCTACCATACTTAGTCATAAAATTAAATCTCCAACCAGTTGATTAAAGTAGCTACTGATGTAGAACTAACCCTTAAGGAGATCAGTCAAAAGAAGACAAGTTCACGAAAAGTAGAGCCGTTTTCATCTTCCACTCCAAAACTGAAGAAGAAACAGGAAGTCTTCATTGTGCAAACCTCCAAACCACCTCCTCAAAAACCTCAGAACATCAAAATTGATCAAACCAAGAAGGAGGAGTATGAAAAGAGGAACCAAAACTGAAAAAAAAATAGGAAGTCTTTATTATGCAAACCTCCAAACCACCTCCTCAAAAACCTCAGAACATCAGAACTGATCAAACCAAAAAGGAGGAGTATGAAAAGAGGAAGAAAACTAAATATCCTTTTGATGGGGATATTGAAGTAATCTTTCAATTATTAATGGAAAACAATAAAATTGAACTTCCACTAATAAAAAAGCCTGAACAAGCGGGTCGTGTCAATAACCCAAATTACTGTGCATATCATGGGATGGTGTCCCATCCTCTCAAGGACTGTTTCTTTTTTAAAGAAAAAGTCAATGAGATTTAGAATAATGGAGTTATAACTTTCGACCAGAAATATGATGCTGCTCCAGTCAACATGATCTCTTTTGGACAGTTTACACCTGTAACAGTGTCTTCTCCACCAAAGCCACTGACCATTGAATTCAGAGTCGTCAATGTAATACATGACGAACAAGGACAAATACTAGTCAAAACCTCTTCAGGGGAGGAAATGCGGGTTTACCCAAACTTAGTAAATGATGAAGGCTGGGATAAGGTTAAAACCAAACCTACACTTGCAGAAAGAAGGAAGGTTAAAATGCAATTTAAAAACCTTCAAAAAGCTACTCAAAATTGCTTAGCCAAAAACAAAAAAAAAAAAAAAAAAACAAGTTAAGTAGAAGAAAGAAAAAGTAGTCAAAGCTTCGGTTTTAGAAGACTCTCCCAAACCAGTCAGAAGTCACTTTACTTTAGCTAACTTCATCGTTCTAATTCCTAAGGATGAGGAAGAGCCACCAATATCCAGTTACAAATGGATATCATGGGATGGCACGCCTCCAAGTTTAGATGATGAGGAAGATTGGTCAAACTATTCTGATTGCAAAGATGATCAGTGGATTGAAGACTACTTTGCTGCTGAATACCTTACCGATGAGGATTTAAGTTTTGAACAAACTTTTGATCTTAAGATGGGTACACTCAATATCAAGCACGGTCTCAATACACTATCGGTGGTTCTTTATGACACACATAGATTGAACACAAGTGGTTGGTCAAATGATCCTCCCCCTTTTCCACTACCTTCAGAAATTCATCCGGATCCCTTACCACTGGTTGAATCTAATAAAGTGCAACAACAACAAGCATCACCTTCTTGTTTGCATGCAATAATCTTTATGCTAGATGTTCCTCCTAGGCCAACTGTTGAGTCAACTCCTTTGGATACAGATTCTGAACTTAGCACTTAGCTTGTTATTCTGACCCAACTAATGAGCTTGAGTTACCAAAAGAACATAATGACTTTAGTACTGGCAGTTCTACTACACCTCAGGAAGTCTTCCAAGTTCAAGAT
This sequence comes from Sextonia rubra, assembly GCA_037013555.1. Taxonomy (NCBI): domain Eukaryota; kingdom Viridiplantae; phylum Streptophyta; class Magnoliopsida; order Laurales; family Lauraceae; genus Sextonia; species Sextonia rubra. The sequence continues at coordinate 20,721,415 of JASUAD010000011.1, forward strand.
AACCTCTCTAAATTCGAAGAAGAGATATTGCTAGCTCTTGTTTTAGTGATTCTGAGCACTACTACTGATGAACCTCAAACATCTCAGATTGTTCCTAACAATATGAGTCAAGAAGTAGGCTTAGAAGAAGTTATCAACTTTTTGCTGAACCTAAAAAAGTAAATGTTATAAGAAGAGATACTTGTTTGGAAGTTGATCAAACAACATAATTAACGACGGCACTCATTCCGGTCGTAACTATAAAGTCAACTATGATAGACCTTCTTTTTTTTCCTCTTATCTAAACCCTTCAGGGAACAACACAAATGCAAATATAACCTCTTCAGATGTAAATTTTAATGCAAAGCCACTAGAGCCATTCACGTATGATGTTGTTGAGCACCTTAATTATATACCTGCATGACTTCACATTTTTTATCTTTTACAGATGTTTGAAGAGACTCGTAACAACTTCATATGAGCTTTATAGGCTTTGAATATAACAATCAAATTCATGTAGCACAAGTTCATCAGATAAAAAAGAATACCTGAAAGCAAAATCCAAAAAGCCTCCGAAACAGTGTATGGAATGTCTTTCTATTCATAATGCTTCCAAAGCCATGATTTCCTTTACCAAAGATGATCTCCTCTTAGGCAATATGAAGCACACAAGGCCACTTTATTTCACGGCCTACATCAAAAACATACCTGTTCTGAGAGTTTAGGTTGACCCAAGATCATAATTACAACTCTTCAGGAACTTAGTATCCCAGTGACCAAGCTATCTGCTACAAAGACCTTGATTTAAGGCTATAATGGGGAGGTCTAGGATCTGATTGGTAAGACTTGGATTCGATTTCAATTAGGGGATTTAATCTCAGAAGCCACTTTGCATGTGGTGAAGACGCGTGCTTGCTACAATATCCTCTTGGGAAGGCGATGGCTTCATGATCATGCCATAGTACCTTCTACTCTTCATCATTCTCTCAAATATATTGATGATGAGGGTAAAATACATCAAATCATTGAAGATGAAAAGCCATTCAAAGGGAAGGAGGTTTACTTCACCGATGCAGTTATGTATCAAGAAAGACCTGTAAAGTCTAAGCCAGATACAAATAGCTCTCTAGTGGATGATAATCCTGCAGAACCTTTCACTATCTCAGCAGAAAGGAAAACCTATCCGTGGTTTGGCAAAAGATCTAATCCTCTCAGAGAGTTTTAGTCCACGAAAAAGTCCACAGTCGAGTTTATGGATACCAAAGCTCCTTCGGTGATCAAAGTTAAATATAAAATTAAACAATCAGATCAACCTTTGGTCATATCCATGAAACCATAAGGACAAAACAAGTAGGCATTGTTATCCACACAAGCAAGACACATAGCCGGACTATGTATATAATGCCTGTTCAGAATGGCAAACCATCTGCTGCAAAACATTAAAAGCTCCTATGTTCAGCAAATGTGATTTCCTTGGTCAATGACCCACATTCCAATCAAGAAAGTAATGATGTACTGCCTCCTACAAGAGGAATGTCACCATGAGGCCTAATTCTCTTGTTAATTTTAGTCAACTCGTGCTAACATCACAATAAAGGAGTGAACTATCTTACAGACACATTGAAAGATGGCTTCACTTGCTTGAAAGATATGAGAATCCTCCACACTACTTAGCATGGACTCGTCTGTGCTGGATAGCTTTCTAGCCAACCTTTCACAACTTGACCATGGCAATGGAGTTTTAAACCTTTGATGAGATGTCTCATATAGTTTCATCCCTCAAAGTGGCACTCTATCGTCCATGCAGGAAGTCTAGATAGACACACCCAGTGCATGTTGTCTCAATGATTAGAGATTCAAATTCTGAATCGGATTCTGGGGATGTTTAAAAAATGGACACTTTTGTGCACTCTGTAAGAGATTGGGATCTTTCACTTTTGCTGTGACCCACTCCATCTCAAATTTATGATTATGGAGGTTTTTTTTCTTATTGCCTCTATCCAAGCAATACAATCACCCAATAGTTTTCTGTCAAGCTGAAATGCTCCTGCCCCATGTCTTATAGACAAGATCACCAACGATAGGAGAATAAGGCTTGACATCTACAATCCTATGGTCTACTACATGATGAAGAATATGGGATACAATTTCAAAAAACCCACAGGCTCAGATTGAGTAAGAATGGAGTTCAGATTCCTTTAGACGTCTTCACTTCAAAAATGAAAGAAGATCTCAAAAGCAGATGCATAATTGAATAGCTACAGCATTGCATAGGATACATTCCTTACAGTAATGTTCCCAAGTTAGATCAAAATTTCAGAGCAAGATTTGTAGTCTTCAACAAAGGATATGATTTAGATGACTCTTATGAAACTATTGTTTTCCAAAATCCTACTGATTGGGCTGCTTTGCAGCATCTTAAGGGGACAAATGATGACAATGACATCATGTCACAAATCACTAAATATTAGCCACCTGAACTCATTGAAGAAATAGATTCATCTTAACTCACTCATTAGAAATGTTTAGCCATTGATGTACAAGCTATAAGAGCCTAAAAAACCGTATCCATGGAAGGGAATCAGGCCTTGGCTTAAACCCCCAAATGAAACTTTTACGGAGTTGAAAACTTCCAAAAATGCTATGGAAGAGCTTCCTTCCGAGCCTCCAACTAAGAATTAAGTACAAGAAATAAACTTGAGAACCCCAGAAAATCCTCGTCCTACCTTTGTAAGTTCTCAAATCAAAGGAAAAGAACTTGATGTGTATGTGAGTTTCTTGTGAAAGTTCATGGATTGCTTTGCATGGACCTATGCAAAAATGTCAGGTCTAGATCTAGAAATTTCCATGCACAAATTGAACATAACAGATGATGCTAAACCTATAAAGCAAGATCAAAGAAGGACGAAACCAGAAATAATGGATAAAATAAAAAAATAAGTTCAGAAACTCAGAGATGTTCACTTCATCCATGAAGAACAACACCTTGACTGGTTGGCTAATATAGTGTCGGTCACTAAATAGAATGGGTAAATCAGAGTCTGCATCAACTTTAGAGATATGAACAAAGCCTGTTCTAAAGATGATTTCCCACTGCCCATACCAGAAATCATGGATTTGAAAAGATGTCATTTATGGATGGGTTCTCGAGATACAATCAAATCAAAATGTAAAAAGAGAAAGAGAAGCACACTTCCTTTAGAACTCCCTATGGTGTATATTGCTACACTGTCATGCCTTTTAGTCTCAAAAATGCTGGAGCCACATACTAAAGGATGATGATGAAAATTTTCAAAGACATGCAACATAAGTTTGTCTAATGCTATGTTGATGACTTGGCAGTCAAAACTAGGTAGAAATCAGACCATCTAGATGATCTTCGCACAGTTTTCGAGAGGCAGCGAAAATTCAACCTTTGAATAAACCCTTTGAAATGTTTCTTTGGAGTCTCTTTAGGAAAATTTCTAGGATTTATGGTTTGAAAAGGTGGCAATGAACTGGATCCAGTCAAAGTCAAAGCTATATTGGAGATGCCCTCTCTACGAACTCTCAAAGAACTGAAGGGATTGCAAGGTAGACTTCCTTACATTCGCCAATTCATCTCAAACTTGTCTAAAAAGTGCAGAGCATTCTCCAGGCTAATAAAGAAATGAGTAGACTTTGTGTGAGATAAAACCTACAAAGATGCCTTGCAAGATAGCAAATGTATCTCACAAACCCACCAATTCTTTTAGCTCCAATTCCAAGCAAACCTTTCATCCTCTATACTCAAGCCCTTGATCACTTTCTTGGGGCATTAGCAGCTCAAAAGAATGACAAAGGTAAATAGGTGGCTCTTTATTATGTGTCAAGGATGTTGGTTGGTGCTGAACACAATTATCATTTAATGGAAAAAGAATATCTTGCACTGATGTTCCCAATACAAAAACTACATCACTGTGTCCTCTCCATTGTGATGTACTTAGTTTTTAACATCAACCCATTGAAGATACTGGTGACAAAAGCTAGAGCGCTAAGTGATCGTTTAGCCAAATGGTCTATTCTTATTTCTCAGTACGAAATTAGATATACCCCTGCAAAGGCGGTAAAAGGACAGGCTCTAACTGATTTTCTAGCATAACATCCACTCTCGGAAGATTCTAAATTCATAGACAATCTCCATGATGAGCTAGTCTTCTTCATTGAACAACTATACTGCGATAAAATTCACTTTTACCAACACACAACAAAACGTTGGAAAAAATCAATAAATGTTGGCAACATACTTTACCAAGCCAAAAGAATGTATTGGAAATGTGTTGGTAAAAGTACGTGGGAAGTGCCTGTAACACTCCGACCCAGCTTGACCTCGTTTAATGGCTAATTAATCTTGTTTTCGTTGCTAATCGTGTTTTGTTTGTGTTTTATTTTCGTTGCGGGTCATGGATAGGTAGTTGGGTTGAGTTTGACCTGGATTAAGTAGACCAAGCCCTTTTTCGTAATTTTAGCTTTTCTAAGACATGGTCATTTTGATGTTTCTGATATTTACAGTTTCCGCGTACATGTTTGGCACGTGTGAATGTTCCCTTATGCCTGTGCATTTAGACTCGGTCTACGTGTACATGCACGGGAGTACGTGTGTCATTAGGTTTGGCTTTTGCTAACCCCAGAACCCTGGGCTCGGGTTGTGACAGTGCCCTTCGCCAACACAAACCAAAAATGTTGGCAAATTTGATATTTACCAACGTAAAATGGTGTTGGTAAAATTAGAGATAACATGTTGGCAAAGCAACTTTTGCCAACACAAGAATGACAAGTTCCAGGACTTTTAGCTTTTTTCTTCTTTGAAGGAGCTCCTTTGCTGACAGGGGATCTAGTTACTAGCTTTGAGCATATAGCTTTGAGCTTCTTAAGCAGAACAGACTTGATGGGTGTTTTGTTGGCATCGTAATTGGTTGTCTCAATCCCGTAGTTGCTTCAGTTGACTGGACCACTTCTGTTGGACTTGCATCTGCATATGCCTCTGTTGGCATTAGAGAAGCAGTAGCAGCCTTTGACAAATTTCAATGAGCAAGGTCTGCCTCAATGGCCGCATGCACGATGGCCTGCCATTCTTCAAATTTCCTTATTTGCTCTCGAACAGAAACTTTAGTTCTAACAAAGCGAGAAGTAGATCCAAAATCCAGCGCAGCTTGACCAACCCACCTAATCTCAGCGAAACTCTTGCTCTCCTGCAAAGTTTCATCTACAGTCAGCTACATCCTCGCCACGGCCACATTAGGAGGAGGTAAGAAGTTTTTATCTTCCTTACCTCTTTAGGAACGGTGAGCTTTATAAACATCAGACCCAGCCACCAAGCTAATTAACCATTTATCGCCATCATATAGCTAATTCTCAAAATTCACTCGGTTGAAACGATCTTTCTTCGCTTTCTCTTCTGTTCTAAAAGCAGCCAAAAGACGACATTTAACGCGGGGATTTCTTATATACAATTGTATAATGGCAATGGTACTTTTAGCATTCCATTGGACGAAACCACTTGTGTATCTCAGATTTGGGAGGCGAGGGTAACCAAAAAGAACCCTAGTGTCAAGCGCTTGATAAAATTCCTAAGCATTTTGGGTATTTTGTAAAGAACCAGTAGTGCCTTGAATCTGGCCTAGTGCTCCCCCAATAGCTTGATGAAAATCGAATTGCCTACAAAACCTAGCAAGTATGTAAGGTTGAATGTTGATCTGCGGGCTTCAAGCTCAACAACCAACTATATTCTTCATCTAACAAGCTAATATCTCGACCACCCTCTCCGATCTTGTCAATTGGTAGTTCTATAGCATTTCTCATGCAGTTGGAACTTCGATGTTGGGTACAGCATCGCGAGAAGCAACATAATTGTTAAAATTTTGCAAGTGTTGGCACAAGTTAGTCATGGAATAAGTATTGATCTGATAGCTGCCGCCTACATCACCCTCCATGAAGGTACTTCCTGGTGCACTACTATGTGAATGAAGACCATTGCAATGATATGTGAACTAGGAGTATAGTAAATACTCAGCATAATACCGATTGAAAGGTTTCCCCTCTATGATGGTAAAACCTAACAGCTTCAACTTTGTCAGCATATAGGCTACAAAAATAAGGCCCAAGGCAAAACTATGTCTAAAGGCCATTCTAAGCATTGGCTATATGCAGCCAGATCTAAAGTCACCTCTGGAACTCAGAAAAAGAACATCAAACAACCATGCTGCCAAAAATGTGGCAAGCCAACACTTCCTCTTCAAGTTTGGATACTTGGCAAAAATCTATGGCTGGAAGTCTGGATCCTTGTGTTAAATGATGGTTGGGTCCTTCTTGGAGTCCTTGTTAGGGATAACCTCTTTTCATTTAAAATACCAGCCCTTATTTACAAAGAAAGGGCTGGTGATACTCTTCACCTGACTCATCCATTGGGCAAATTTACCTCGACTGAGGCTGGTCATTTGGATTGAATCTTTAAGTGCAAAAAGGAGATAATATGTGGCTTGGAACTCATTATCCATGGTAGCCAATGCTTCACTGGCTAGAATGGTTTCATCATAAATTTCACCATATGGTGTTAAACCAAAAATTTTCTTTACTTTCCATAAAGAAAACCCCAGCTCCATGTTTGGAGTAATGAAGATACTGGTCGCCGGGTGGAACAATTCTAGAATAGTGTTACAGATGTTCTTGTTCTCGCAAAGGACTTTCTGCATGGCGGCATTTATAACATCAAAAATCCCAATCGCTTTCAAATCCTTTGCATAATGATGCTTGATCAAAGCCACCCGGCCTTGCCAGTCTCCGGTGCAGTTAAACCATTCATGAGACTGGTGTCTTTCACCAAGCTGGACACTCCCATCCCCAATGTGGATACCAAGCCCAATTGTCCTCAGTTGTGAAATCACTATGCCCACCTCAAGATTTAGAGTACATGGTTCTACTGCCTTTATTTCAGATCTTGGGAACTCTGTGAAGTAGTATGGAGGCTGGCACTTGAACTTACCAGTTTTATAATGACTGTGATGCTTTATCCAGGGAAATGGATCATTCCATGTTGGAATAGTGGGAGTCATCGACATTATTGTTGGATAGCGCTTGATAGACCGAACAGCAGTTAACTCATAAGAAATTCCCGCCGAGTCTATATAGCGATAGTGCATGTTATTGGAAGGATGCTTCACGTTCTTTTCCATGGCATCTCCAAATATATAACATGGCTTGTCGAAGTTCACTTTGTCATTATTCTCCCAATCAGTATTGTTGGCTAGACACCAATATGTATATAGGTTCCTCCTTGCCAAGGCTCTCATTCTTTGGTCTCTCAAAGTCGATGCATGTACCTTTTTCGGATCTTTTGGGTTAGGGTTACTTGTGTCTTTACCCTTAGAATGGCCCTTTGTAGTGCCAGAAGTTGAAGTCATAGGTGCTTTGCCTTTTCTATCTGCAAAATAAAGAATAAAAAGAAAATATTAGCAATAGTGATAAAGAATGGGAAGAAAATATCAGTAACAATGAAAATAACTAAGGCATGGAATTCTACCAAAATTTCAGCAGCATCTTCCCTTAGCAGAAGGCCGAAAGGAGAAAATAATACTTAGTTTGAGACTAAGAATTAGCATCAAGGCACACTTAACTCCGAAAACTGAGGCTCTTGGTTCAAATAGGTGTTCGAGCACTTTAAGACCTTTCAGGGGGCAATTGGATTCATGTTCAAGCACGAAAATTGGAGTACCCAATGCAAGAAATGCATGTATAATACAAGTAAAGGATGACAGTAACTATATATAGTACAAAGCATAAACAAGCTCAAACATGTATAAAAATATAGCATTTGAAATTATATATCATGTTTTCCATAATATGGCATGTTTTCCACAGAGTCGACAAAGAACAACACCAATTGTTAAAGCATTTAAGACAAAAGTAAGTGCTATTAGTTTATGGGAAACCACTTCCAATCACTCCTCGTGATTTCATTAGACTTACCTGCAACTACTGGAGATTGTTTTGTTCTCCACATTCAAACTCAATGCCAACTAAAGGGTTTCCACAGCCCCAAGATGGCATCTCTAACAAATTTCAACAACAAAAGTCCCAGTTAGTGATTTTCTATGATGGGACCATTAGACGTTCTTGTGGGAGATCAAAAACACATTATTTTCAGTATATTGAGCTAATGAAGGAAATATTGCTCTACAAAGTTAATTTCAAAACGAAGATCATTAACTATCGCCAATGATCGAAAGGTGATATTGTATCTATTAGCTTCTCACAAAGATGGTTGGCATCATTCAAAAATGACTCAGATATACATCTCGAGTCAGCATCGAAAGACAAAGAAGGATGAATTAGCCTTGGAAGTTGTAGTTGAGAAAGATAATGTAAAATAGCTTATTCAAAGCAACATTCAATCACTCGACCGGACGTTCATTAGCCTTGGAAGTTGTAGTTGATAAAGACAATGTAAAACAGCTTATTCAAAGCTACATTCAATCACTTGATCGAAAGTTCATTAGCCTTAGAAGTTGTAGTTAAGAAAGACAATGTAAAATAACTTATTCAAGGCTACATCCAACCACTGAATTGGAGGTTCATCCTATTTTCGTCGATTTCTTTAATTAGCCGCTCATATTCAACTGATTGATACTTCTGATGTTTATTGAGATTTAAGGGGAGTAACCTTCTTGTCAAAAACAAAGAGCAGTGTCGAGGGCCTACTTAGTTCAAATTCCCATAGAAGCCATGGCAAGCAAGTTTGTTCACAACATGCTAGTGACTGGGTAAGCTATAAATCAATCCCTTGTAATTCTCATAGAAGACATGGTGACTCCACTTGTACTTTACACTTTATTGAGAACCAAATGGGCTGTCATCTTTCAAACATTTATGCTTCTCATAGACCTCAAGGACAAATGTGTTCTCACACTTTGTCAATGGTCAAGTAGAATAGACAAGTGAGCCTTCACTTAATTACTAGTGCAATGGTGAAGCCTAATGTTCCACCAAATTTCTACACCCCCTAAGATGGAGTTCGTTCATTTCAGGTTTGTTTGTTAAAGGGTGGATTCTTTACGAACTTTCCAAAGTTGAAAGCCTCATGCATTAACACCAGGTACCCAAAAGAAGTCATAACCAATTCATCTTGGCAATATGACTTTGTCTTATGAAGCAAGCAAAGGAAAAAGAGACAGAAGGAAATTCATGCCAAAGACAAGTCACTTGACTTATGATTAAGGGCTTAATTGAACAATGTTGAATGAGTCGAAACTTCATGGAATGGGACTAGAAGTCATAATATGAGTCTCAAATAATACCTAAATGGCATCTCTACATCAGTGGTTTTGATCAAATTAAGCACCATAAACAAAAATGGATTCACTTGTCATGACCGTGAACATGCCTAGACTACTGTGGCTTGGTGTTGGAATTGGGATGATATCTATCAATAATCTTGCATCTTGTAATCAAACATCTCAAGACAAAAAAAAATGAGAGAGGGAAAAGTCACAAGATGGCAGTGACCGTGGTCCTCCATGACCACTGTTGGCAATGACAGTGGACTTGCACAAGTGGTGTTCTATCATGGAATACATCCATGGATCCACAACTTATGGAGATCACCATAAATAGAGCTCAAATAGAACCCTTAAGAGGCAACTGGGGCCATGAAAAAAAAAGGGAAATAAAGAGACAAGAAAAAGGAGCGTAAACTGTCACTAACCAAGAAGTGACCATAAGACTCCCTTGGACAGTGCATGGGCATGATAAAGTTCCAAGAATTTCACTGTTAGTCATATTGTGAGCATGAGATAACATTCAGAGGAATTATAACATGCCGACCCAACTTAACCCGGTTCAGCGACTAATTAATAGTCTTTGGTGTTTTTCCAGTGAATTAGTTAATGTATGTCGCTTTGGTTTTATTTGTGTTTCGTTTCGGGTCATGGATAGGTAGTTGGGTTGAGTTTAACTTGGACTAGGTAAACATGAGCCCTTTTTTGTAATTTTAGATTTTGTAATCTTTCGTTATTCATGCATCATCTTGATGTCATCTAGTGTATCTCGTCACGCTTGTTAATTTCCGTAACTGATCGCATGCAGACGACTTCGTTTATTTCCATTGGAGTGTTAGTTGACTCAAACTGTAATTGTCCTGAACTTTTGGACTTTCTTATAAATCCACTTTATACTTATCTGATATACTTGCTCAGATGCATGCACCAACTCATGTTTCTGTTTCCTCTCTCCAACACACGTTTCTTCCTCTCCTTTTTTCCGTTAACTCCTTCGGCTATCCAATTAAGAAAAGGGAGGAAATTCTTATGCACTTCATGTCCATTTCACCTCTCTTAGTGTGGGTTAAGGTAAGACTCGTTGTAAGTTTAATATCTTTGTGTCTAGACCTTATCCTTCACTGCATGCACTCAAATCTTCTTTCTTCTTACATGCATGGTCGTTAGAGCTGCGTGTAGGTATCGAATTTGAGCACATTATGGATGAATACACATGAAAAAGCTTCTTTGAGGCAAGTATAAGCACATTATGGATGAATACACGTTGATACATGATGATTGCTAATATTCTTCTTAATCTTGCATGTGGTCTGTGTTTTATAGCCATTGCTTCCACTTATACACACTTGTTCCTCATGTGGTCAAATTGTGCAAATTAGTTTTATCTATAACGGGTCAAATTCGTGACTTTCTGAAGCTTACAGCTAAGCCGTAGAGCTTCACGGCTCACCTTCTAGAGAGCTATAAAAACCTGAATATACCTTATGATCAGGCTACGGCTAAGCTGTAAAATGTACTATGGCTAAGCTGTAGGCTAGCCATGACCCAACCGTAGGTCAAGCTACAGCTTGATGTTCAGAAGGTTGAGATTGGAGAGAACCTCTACAGTCTAGCCATGGCTAAACCATGTGGTGAGTTACGGCTAAGCTGTAAGCTGTCTACGGCTAAGTTATAGGTCACCCACGACTATGCCGTGAGACCACTGAAATTAAAAATAGGGTAGGTATTCACGAGACCTTGTAGGGCCTTTAACACTAGAATGTAGGTAAACCTCAACTCGCCCAATGGAGTACATAATTGGCATGAATGGTCTTGAGGGCAGTGACTCATTCATGTGTGTTGTCCAATTGTTAAGCAACTCTCCATGGGTGTTGATTTAAGGGACTTCAATACAAGTTTCTCGATATATTGCAACACCCAAAAGACAGACAATTGTATATCGAATAACTTAAAATTACATCATCATGCATGGTTAGAAACAATGGACAACTAGTTTAGAGTTGGCCAGTAAACAATCATGATTCCCTGAAATGACTTGTCTTGCATTGCATGTTAACTTCTGTTCTTGTCTTCCATTCTTCTAATATTGTTTCAACTCATATTTGTCTTGAATGTGTTGGTACTATTGTTTGAACTTATTGTGGTATGAGGTGATACAAAGACTATACGACTTGAATGTGACTTGAATTGACGTGTAGTATATGACATGATTAACATAGTATGGCTCTACTTAGCCTCAGCCTCAGGATACCCAACAGGGTTGACTTGGGCGTAGCTTGCTTGTTGCCGCTAAAGTGTGCTCTTGTCCTAGGACTTTCAGATCCCAGGAACTAGAGACCCATTCGTACTCTGGCTCGGTCGATGGTGTTCTCAAAGCGTGCTCTCGATAAGGAGAATATGGTAAATGTAGTAGCCACCTAGCAAAGTATATCTGTTCTATGATTCTTATAGCATATTTTATTCTTATGCATGACTTGTTTAGTATACGAAAGTGAAACTCATTGCACTATTACCTATTTAATTATTCTTGTAGACATAACACGTGTTACCTTATTGTTTGCTTATACTTTGCTAAATTATTGTATTCATTAGTTGTCCCTGGTGTTACAGGCTCAAATCCCTCTGCCGACCTCGTCAGTCGGCAAGACTCCAGAAGGGACCATAGAGACCAGTCAAGGCTAGAGAAGTGGATGTAATCGCTCCATTGAAGAGCATCATGGCATGATGGGCTCCTCCGAAGGTTTCATAATATGCATCATGTGTCTATCCTAGAGTTGTTCAACTCCTGGCATTTTAGTGTCTTGGCTTTTATAATTGTTTATCACTTTTGCACAGATAGTATTCCTTTTGTTGTATATCTTGTCATTATGTTTTCCCTTTTGTCTAATTTTGTTTAATTTAATGATACTTACAACTTCTGCGTACATTATGTTTGTACGTGTGAGTTTCCCTTATGTGTATGCATTTAGACAGGGTCTAAGTGTATATGCACGGGAGTACGTGCATCGCTAATTAGGCTTAAACTAATCTCCGATCTCTCAAGCTCGGGTCGTGACATATGTATTGTATGGTTTCAGAGCTTTGTGTGTTTTAGTTAATAAGCATGTAGGCATCTAGGAACGTGGTGAGGATACGTTCCAATATTTAACTGTATAGTTCGATATTTTGAGGTGTTTTGGGGGACTTATGGTCGAGGACACCTTGTGTATGAGTTTTGACCCTTTACTTTTGTAGGAAATGGCATCCGACTTTGATATGAATAACAACCATGGAGATACTGAGAGTGGATTAGCACCTCCACAGCAGCCACTTAGCATGGATGACCATTTTCTCATGTTGCTACAAGCAATGCAAGCTCAGTCATAGACAGTGCATTCCTTACAGGCACAAGTCGCGTCCATGGTAGACAGACAAAGCCAAGTATCTGTTCCACCCCACGTGAAGCAACAGGTGGTTTTTCAACATAAGGAAAGTGATCCCATTGCTTTCTATGACAAATTCCGGAAACGCGGTGCCACCGAATTTTATGGGACTAAGGATTCTTTGAAAGCAGATTAGTGGTTAAAGCATATGGAAAATCTATTCAATGCAGTTGTGTGCAACAACAAACAAAAAGTAGTACTCACGGCTTCAATGTTTTGTGATGTGGCAAAAGCTTGGTGGAAGAGTATGAAAGATTCGTACAAGAACATGCCGAATATAACAGTTTAGGAGACATTTAAGAAGCAATTTAGAAGGAAGCTTATCCTGGCTCACGTGCAAAAGGCAAAAAAAGTTAAGTGCTTATCCTTACAACAGTTGCAGATGTCGGTAACAGAATATATGCATAAGTTTACACAGTTGTTGCACTTTGCCAAGGACATGATCAATACAGAGGAGAAGAAGGTCAATAGGTTTATCAATGGCCTGAATCCCAAGTATAAGAACCATGTGACAACTTTCCAAAGACCCACTACCTTCAATGATGTAGTAGATCGAGCATATGCCACAGAAGCCAATATTCAAGAAGAGGAAGTTGCTGACTCAAAGAGGAATGCACCCTTCGGTGTAAGGGGGCAAGCACAGAAAAACATGAAAGGAAAACAAAGTATGTCAAGTTCAGTGGGCATGGTATGTGGGCACTATGGCAAACCACACAAGACAGAGCTATGCTGGAGGAAAACAGGAGCTTGTTTAGGGGTGGTTCCAAGGATCATATGGTGGCTCAATATTCGAAGTCCAAGTTTTCTCAACAATCCAGGCCTATTGCTTTTACAACTCAAGGCAAGCCACAGTACCCTTGTCAAAGCCAAAAACCGAATCACCAGACTACACGTGCTTATGCCACAACTCATGAAAGTGCGGAGATGCAAATGTGGTGGAAGGTATTGTTTTGATTACTCAAGTAGAAGCTCTCGCATTATTTGATTCAGGGTGGAAGATATTGTTTTGATTACTCAAGTAGAAGCTCTCGCATTGTTTGATTCAGGGTTTACACGTTCGTACATAGCACCTCATTTTGTTAATCAGTTATAGCAGCCACCTAAGCCGCTACCGTATGGGTTATTGGTGTCCACTCGTGTTGGCAAGAGAGTGGAGTGTAGTGTATAGTACCTCCAATGTGATATGCAATTCGAAGGTCATTAACTTTCAGTTGACTTAATCTTGCTGTCGATGTTGGACTTTGATGCGATCCTTAGAATGGACTGGCTAGCAAGGTATCATGTTTGTGTGAATTGTTATAGCAGGACGATCTATTTTGATCTAGGAACTGGGTTTCGTTTCGAGGGCAGTCAGAAGAAATGCCCCAAGTAGGTCATCTCCGCATATAAGGCGGATCGATTGATACGCAAAGGGTGTGAAGGCTTCATTGCCTTTCCTTTGGAGAAGAAGGACTTAAAGCAACTTAGAGAGATTTCGGTAGTGTGTGAGTTTCTGGAATATTTCCTGATGAAATTGCAAAGTTACCCCCCGTGCAAAAAGTGAATTCGCTATTGATCTTGTGCCAGGAACAGCACCTATTAGTAAAGTTCCATATCATATGGCCCCTGCAAAGTTATTGGAATTGAAGAAGCAATTACAGGATCTTTTGGATAAGGGTTTCATACGCTCGAGCGTATCACCTTGGGGAGCTCCTATGTTGTTTGTCAAGAAGAAAGATGGCACCTTTCGGATGTGTATTAATTACCCGCAGTTGAATAAGGTAACAATAAAGAATAAGTATCTCCTGCTATGTATTGATGAATTGTTTGATCAACTTCAAGGTGCAGCATATTTTTCCAAGATTGATTTGAGGTCGAGGTATCACAAATTAAGGTTAAAGGAAGATGACATTCCGAAAACTGCCTTCAGGATAAAGTACAGTCATTATGAATTCCTCGTGATGCCTTTTGGATAAACTAATGCACCTGCCACTTTTATGGCTCTGATGAATCGAATCTTCACTCCTTTCTTCGATCATTTTGTTGTGATATTCATTGATGACATTTTGATGTACTTAAAGACAACGGAGGAGCATACAAATCATTTACAAAAAGCCTTGTAATTGTTGAGAGAACATCGGTTATATGCCAAGTTGTTGAAATGTGACTTTTGGCTTGAGCATGTAGCATTTCTTAGGCATATCATTTCACAAGTAGGATTGACAGTTGATCTAACAAAAGTTAAGGCAGTCGTTAATCAGCCCAGTCCGAAGTCAATGACAGAGATTAGGAGTTTTCTTGTACTTATAGGGTATTACCGCAGATTTGTTCGCGACTTTGCAAAGATATCCGCTCCTTTGACTAAGCTAACTCGGAAGAATGTCTCTTTTAATTAGACTGATGAGTGTGAAATTAGTTTTCGAACTTTGAAGGAAAAGTTAACTACTGCTCTTGTATTGACTCTACCTAATGGATGTGAAGGATTCGTGATTTATTCTAACACTTCGAGAGTCGGATTGGGATGTGTGTTGATGCAGTACAGGAAGGTGATTGCATATAGATCGAGGAAACTTAAGGAACACGAAAAGAACTATGTCACACATGACTTAGAACTAGCAGCTATAGTGTTTGCTTTGAAACTGTGGCGACATTATTTGTATGGCGTGAAGTTTGAGGTACACTCGGATCATCATAGTTTACAATATTTGTTCACACAGTATTAGTTAAATATGAGGCAGCGCAGATGGCTTGAATTATCAAAGACTATGATTTTTCTATCAAGTATCATCCAGGGAAAGGAAATGTGATGGCAGATGCTCTTAGTAGAAAATCAAAGACTCTTAACGCATTAATACGTTCCTATGTGTTTATACAAGATGAATTCAAAGATAAACCTGTGGAAGTGAGATTAGTAGATAACTATGTGTTGTTTGCTAATACTATTGTTTTCTAGCCTGAGGTGTTTCAACAAATCAAGGATCAACAGTTTGAAGATCTGAACTTGGTGCGAATCAAAGATCACATAGAAGACCAACCCAATTTCCAACTGGAGTATGGTGTCTTTTACTTTCGAAACAGGTTGTGCGTACCAGTAATTGATGTTTAAAGAGAGGCACATTATGCTCGATATGCGATGCACTAAGGAAGTACAAAGATGTACCAGAACCTAAAGGATCGATTTTGGTGGAACAACATGAAAAGAGAAATCGCAGGGTTCATCGTTAGATGTCTAACTTGCTAGAAAGTGAAAGCTGATCATTAGAGACCTCCTGGTTCTTTGCATCCATTACATATCCCTCAGTGGAAATGGGAACACATTACCATGGATTTTGTTTCCGACTTACCCCTAATGAGTAAGAAGAAAAATGCCATTTGGGTGATTGTAGATAAATTGACAAAGTTAGCCCACTTTATTCCATTTAGGAAGGGCATGACCTTCTCAGAAATGGCTAAAAAGTTTGTGGATGAGATTCTCTGACTACATGGTACACCAGTGTCTATCGTCTACAATCGTGATAGCCATTTTGTATCGTCATTTTGGAAGGCTTTCTAAGATAGCCATTTTGTATCGTCATTTTGGAAGGCTTTCTAAGACACTATGGGTACCAAGTTGAGTTTCAGCATAGCATATCACCCAAAGACAGATGGGCAATCGGAACATACGATTCAAACATTGGAAGACATGCTACGAGCAAGTGTTTTAAGCTTTGAGAAGGAATGGGGTTTACATCTCTCATTGTGTGAATTTACTTATAATAACAGCTTCTATGAGAGTATTGGTATGGCGCCATATGAAGCCTTGTATGGACGTAAATGCTGGAGTCCTGTGTGCCGGGAAGAAGTTGGAACCAGAAGTTTTCATGGACTAACTATCATTGCCGAAACGATTGAGAAGGTACAAAAGGTAATTGAAAATTTAAAGGTTGCTAGGTTAAGACAGAAGAGTTATGTAAATACTCGTAGAAGAGCCTTGGAATTTTAGATTGGTGATTGGGTTTTCCTGAAGGTCTCGCCGATGAAAGGTGTGCTATGTTTCAATCAGAAAGGCAAGTTGGCTCCAAGATACGTTGGCCCGTTTGAAATCAAAAGTAGAATCGTTGATTTGGCTTACAGGTCGGCTTTTCTAGTTGAGTTCTTCGGAGTACATGATGTATTCCATGTGTCGATGCTCCGCAAATACGTTTGAGACCCCACCCACGTCATTTGATACGATGAGCTGCAAATCCAGCCAACTGCATCATATGTCGAGCGTCCACTCCATATTGTTAGGACAAGAGAGAAGATTTTACGAACCAGAATCATACGATGGGTCAAAGTGCTTTGGGAACATCACGGACCTGATGAAGCCACTTAGAAACTAGAGAAACAGATGGCATGACAGTATCCCAACCTCTTCACGCACGTATGTGTTCATTCCGAGGACGAAATGAGTCTTAAGCGGGGGACGATGTAACACGCCGACCCAACTTAATCCTATTTAGCGACTAATTAATAGTCTTTGGTGTTTTTCTAGCGAATTAGTTGATGTATGTCGCTTTGGTTTTGTTTGCATTTCGTTTCGGGCCATGGATAGATAGTTGGGTTGAGTTTAACTTGGATTAGGTAGACATGAGCCCTTTTTTGTAATTTTAGATTTTGTAATCTTTCGTTATTCATGCATCATCTTGATGTCATCTAGTGTATCTCGTCACGCTTGTTAATTTCCGTAACCGATCGCATGCAGACGACTTCATTTGTTTCCATTGGAGTGTTAGTTGACTCAAACTGTAATTGTCCTGAACTTTTGGACTTTCTTATAAATCCACTTTTGGATTAGGTAGACATGAGCCCTTTTTTGTAATTTTAGATTTTGTAATCTTTCGTTATTCATGCATCATCTTGATGTCATCTAGTGTATCTCGTCACGCTTGTTAATTTCCGTAACTGATCGCATGCAGACGACTTCATTTGTTTCCATTGGAGTGTTAGTTGACTCAAACTGTAATTGTCCTGAACTTTTGGACTTTCTTATAAATCTACTTTATACTTATCTTATATACTTGCTCAGATGCATGCACCGACTCATGTTTCTGTTTCCTCTCTCCAACACACGTTTTTTCCTCTTCTTTTTTCTATTAACTCCTTCGGCTATCCAATTAAGAAAAGGGAGGGAATTCGTATGCACTTCATGTCCATTTCACCTCTCTTGGTGTGGGTTAAGGTAAGACTCATTGTAAGTTTAACATCTTTGTGTCTAGACCTTATCCTTCACTACATGCACTCAACTCTTCTTTTTTCTTACATGCATGGTTGTTAGAGTTGCGCGTAGACATCGAATTTGAGCCAGGGGAAACAAATTCACGTGAAAAAGCTTTTTTGAGGCAAGTATAAGCACATTATGGATGAATACACGTTGATACATGATAATTGCTAATATTCTTCTTGATCTTGCATGTGGTATTTGTTTTATAGCCATTGATTCCATTTATACACACTTGTTCCTCATGTGGCCAAATTGTGCAAATTAGTTTTGTCTATAACAGTTTAAATTCGTGACATTCTGAAGCTTACGGCTAAGTCGTAGAGCTTCACAGCTCACGTCCCAGAGAGCTGCAAAAGCCTGATTTTACCTTACGGTCAGGCTACGGCTAAGCCGTAGGCTAACCGTGACCCAACCGTAGGTCAAGCTACGGCTTGATTTCCAGAGAGTTGAAATTGGAGAGAACATCTACGGTCCAGCCACGGCTAAGCCGTACATCAACCATGGATGAGCCGTAGAACAAACACAGTTAAGTCAAAAATGCAGAACTTTTGGGAAACCATGGCTAAGCTGAAGCATATAAAACGGCTAAGCCATAGGTCACCCACGGCTAAGCCGTTAGACCACTAAAATTAAGCATAAGGTAGGTATTCATGAAACCTTGTAGGGCCTTAACACTGGAATGTAGGTAACCCTCAACTCGCCCAGTGGAGTATATAATTAGCATGAATGGTCTTGAGGGCTATAACTCATTCATACATGTTGTCCAATTGTTAAGCACCTCCCCATGAGTGTCGGTTTAAAGGACTTCAATATACATTTCTCGATATATTGCAACACCCAAAAGATGGATAACTATATATCGAACAACTTAAAACTACATCATCATATACGGTTAGAAACAATTGACAACTAATTTAGGGTTAGCTAGCAAACAATCATGATTCCCTGAAATGACTTATCTTGCATTGCACATTGACTTCGGTTCTTGTCTTCCATTCTTCTACAATTGTTTCGACTCATATTTGTCTTGAATGTGTTAGTACTGTTGTTTAAACTTATTATGGTATGAGGTGATACATGGACTATACAACTTGAATGTGACTTGAATTGACGTGTAATATATAACATGATTGACATGGCCTGGCTCTACTTAGCCTCAGCCTCAGGATATCCGACGGGGTTGATTTGGGCATAGCCTGCTTATTGTCGCTGCAATGTGTTATTGTCTTGGGACTTTCAAACCCCAGGAACTAGAGACCCATTCGTACCCTGGCCCGGTCGATGGTGTTCTCAATGCGTGCTCTCGATAGGGAGAATATAGCAAATGTAGTAGCCACCTAGCAAAGTATATCTATTACATGATTCTTATAACATGTTTTATTCTTATGCACGACTTACCTAGTATATGAAAGTGAAACTCATTGCACTATTACCTGTTTAATTATTCTTGTAGACACAACACGTGTTACCTTATTATTTGTTTATAATTTGCTGAATCATTGTATTTATTAGTTGTCTTTGGTGTTACAAGCTCAGATCCTTCTACCAACCCCTCGTCGGTCAGCAAGACTCTAAAAGAGACCATAGAGGCTCCGTCAGGGCTAGAGGAGTGGATGTAATCACTCCATCGGAGAGCGTCATGGCATGATAGGCTCCTCCGGAGGTTTCACGGGATGCATCATGTGTTTGTCCGAGGGTTGTTCAAGTCCTAGCAATTTAGTGTATTGGCTTTTGTAACTGTTCATCACTTATGTATAGACAGTATTCCTTTTGTTGTATATCTTGTCATTATGTTTTCCCTTTTGTCTAATTTCGTTTAATTCAATGATACTTACAGCTTCTGCGTATATTATATTTGCACGTGTGAGTTTCCCTTGTGCATATGCATTTAGACGGGGTCTAAGTGTGTATGCACGGGAGTACGTATATCACTGATTAGGCTGAAACTAATCCCCGATTTCTTGGGCTTGGGTCGTGATAGGAATTTGCCAAATAATCAAATTCAGACAAGCTTTTCACTAAATGGATAGTGACTGAATTTTTTCTGCACAGTCACTCTAAGTGGAAGTGACCGTGGGTTTGACCGGGTGGTGTTCCAACATGGAATGTCTCCATGACATGTTAGTTACCATGAAGAAAGTCATAGTGGCATTCTCTCATTCTTAGATGTATCAAGTTAAGCATCAAAATTTGACTACTGGGTTTACCATGAACCAATTTCCAACTTTGTGAGCTACACTTGTAATTTTGGATTTTGAGTTTGTGACAATTTGTAAGCAGAGCATGAGAAGAATTCTTAGCATGAATCAAAGAATGAAAACTATGGAAGAATAGAACCCAAAAAGAAAAAAAAAAAAAGTGAAGCAATTTGTCAAACAGGTGGTTAACGTGATCACCGCTATGGATTCGTCTGGGCAGTAAGTTGATGGGTTTGAGATGAAGTCACAAGAACCATCTTCCATCACGATCATTGATCAGGTTATGCATCTTGAATAATATTAAAGAAAAAGGTCGTGGCCATGGGATTTCCCCTGACGGTGCCCATGGACTGCCACTGTGATGCTTCAGGCGTGCAAACATCACGGATGGAGATCAGATAGAACCCTCATGTCAAGAGGCAAGCCAGGAGCATGAAAGGAAAACATTAAAAAAAAAAAAGGCAAAAAGGGCCGAACCCTGATTTTACTGCATTCTGAAGCAGTATGAACAAACGACCACACAAAAAAACCAAAGGGCTGAGCTGAAATTCATTCCAGCCATTGTTGAATCTTGGGGAAGAAGAAGAAGCTCGACTTGAAGAAAAAAGGGAGGGGCTTGAATTTCTGTCTCTCTCTGTATTGCTGTGAGTTCTTAAAGCAGTTGCTATGCATTCTTAAAATGGTAAACAATGAGATCAAACAAAAAGAAGCTAGAGTCTTATATGCCTGTTGTCATGGTCACCAACCCAGTTTGGTTGAAGTAGTGGGGACCACTGTTTAATGGTCCACCCTTTTAGCCTTCATACCTCTGTCACGGCTACACTCCATGGTCCACAGTCATTGCTAGTCTTGGGCCCACGGTCACTGATGCTCTGCTCTCCATGCTCATGGACACGGCTCAGGTAAGTAATGAGGTCTACAGTTGATGGCTGGTTCAAAAATGGGGTTTCCCTCTTGACAGTTGCTAGTCATCCCTCTAACAGCCATAGCTTGGATGAAATACCATTGTTTGGAGACATGCTTTCCTAAAGCCCATTATCACTGTTATCGTTCCCCCTTCAATCCACGGTTACAGCATGGATGATCATAGGGGTTTACAACTTTGTAGCCCAAGCCCTCTTCTCCGATGGAAATTACTTGATCAAAGTGGTGAGGTCCACTGTTTGGAAGCAAACTCTCTCCATTGTACTCAAAACTGACGACCTTCCCTTATTCCCACAGACACAAAAGGTCTTAACCGTGGGATTCATTCATTAGCCAAGTCCATTATCACTGCCTCTGTCATCATTTTACCCTCATGATCACTATAATTTTGAGCAATGGGGCCCACTATTAGTAGGTCCACTTCCTCCAATGTGATCGTTCAAAATTCCCACTTCGGGTATTTTACAAAAAAAATTAATTTCTCATAGCATGATGAACCCACTTTGGATATTTTGCCCAAAACAAAACAAAATGTATGTGTTTTTCCACAACAAAGTGAACCCATTTTAGAGTGAGGGGTTTTCTTTCCAAAAAACCAACAAAATTTCAAATTTATCTTGGGTCAAACCAGATTTTGAACCATCATCTCAAAATTGTTTTAAACCAAAATCCAACAAAGCCAATCTTTTTCAAAAAAAAAAAAAAAAAAAAATCATCCCATCTCAACTCATGTCAAGCCAAGTTAAAACATTAACTTTGATTTTTGAAAACAAACCAAAAAAATCCATGAAAACCAAACCTAAATTCATTTTAAACCAAGCCTCTGATCTGAACTTTCTAATCCTATCCCCCAGGGATTTCTTTTGTGGGTATCCTCATAGTCCCCACAGAGTTGCTATTTTTGATATCTGTGAAAATAGGGCAAAGAAATTCAGATTTCTTATGTTTTTACCAAAATTTCATCATCAAATCCTTTATGGTTTTTATCAAAATTTTCAAAATGTTAAATCTAGGCCTACAACCTACCTTAACAAAACCTTTTTCATCAAAGCCATTCATCATTCCCATAGATTAGCTATTTTGAGGCACAATGATTATCATACTTTAGTCATTGCACCTTGAGGGGGCACTTGTTGACCCATAAAAAAAAATCACAAATGTTGCAGTGAAAACATTACAAGCAAATTCCAAATCAAGGGTACATAAACCTTGGAATTGTGGATTAACAAGTCAAGTACTGCATCCAAATATTCAAAGCTAGTGCAATCCACTCAGAAGACTTCAGATGAGCTTAGAGTGCAATATTTCAAAAGTCAGGGTTACTGGACTTCATTTAGTCACTCAACTCATTAAATACCAAATTAAGGGCTCATTGGCTCAAAAACTAGAGATCACTGAACACATTCAAGGTTCTGGATTACCAAAGTAATTGAAAATCTTATGGCAACTCAAAAGTATGCTTGAGAATGATGTTTCAAAGTTTCAAAGTATTTGGATTTTATTTCAGCTCAAACCAAGCTTCAGTGATTGTTTGTCAGCTCTTTGGGGTCACTGTAGAAATTAATACTTTTACATGTCAGAACAAGCTCAAGCTCAAAGGAATACCTTCAAGTACATTCAAAGACTATCTTTTAATATTTTAGAGCATTTGGATATCATTTGGACCTAAACTCAATTCAAATGGTCATCTATTAAGCTCTATGGGGTCACCGTGCAAAGTAACACATCACGAAGATCAAATTAACTAAAACTCTTAAAGGAAACTCAAATTATGCTCAAGGGAGGCTCTGCAAAATTTCAAGTTAAACAGACATCATTTGATCCAAAGTTTACAAACATGTCAACTTTGAGTCAAACATGTCAACTTTGGGTCAGTGACCCCTAAGTCATGAGATTATTGACTAAATTCTTGCTGTCCAACATCAAAAATTGATAAAATTTGGGCACAAGGCTTTAATATTGCACAAAGGAGATTTTACAAATTTTCAATTCAAAAAGACTTTGTTTGGTCCTAATTCCACTGCATATCAACTTAGAAGTCAATAACCCCCGCACCATGGTGGTCACTAGCCAAAATCCTACTTATAGGGAGCCAAAGCTGAAAATTTTGGCATGGAGATTCAAACTCTATTTAAAATGAATTTCTCAAAGTTTCAAGTCAATTGAGCATTGTTCGGATAGAAAACAAGCTAACTACCTACCGTATGAAGTGAATAGTGACTTAAGAATATGCAACAAGTGGGTAGCTGTTCTAAATCCTACTTCCACAAATCCAAATTGCATGAAATATGGATGAACACTCCAAGATACCCCTAAAATCAGTCCCTCTTAGTTTCAAACTAAACCGAGGTCATTTGGGCCTCAAAACAACTAAAATAAAAAGCCTATTTTCATGAAAAGTCAACAAGGGAGTTGACCAACTTTAAAAAGTTAAAATGAGCTGAAATTTCTATGACATATTCAAACTAGTGTCAAAAAGCATCCCTCTAAGTTTCATCAAGACCGGACATTGTTTGAGCCCAAAATAGGTAAAAACGGGTTGCATATGCATAAAGTCCAAAAACGAGACCTGGGAGCGACCGCAGCCTATGGAGCAATTCCTGCAGTTTTCCGCAGTTCCCTCCACTTTTTTTAGAACTTTAATTTCCAACAACTCCCTTTAACTTCCCATAACTACTGCTGAAGTCTATAAAAAGGAATGTTTGTCATTTGGGAAAGGGAGAGTACACAGACAATACGAAGAGACAAGTTCAAGCAAAGTTTGAAGCAATCAAAGCAAGTACAAGCTTAGCTCTAAGCAATTAGCGAGGATGTCAAGCCACTTTAGGCAGTTCAAACTTACTTCTTTTTGTTATTCTCACTAATTTAAGGTGAGAAATAATTTAAAAAAGAGCAAGAAGTGTGTACCTCACTTAACGAAGACATATGCAAAGGTCACTTTGATGACATCTTCTTCCTTTGATTTTCTTATTTGGGAAGGATTTTGGGCCATCCTAAAAGTTGTGTACAAAACTCTTTAGGCTTCATTCTATTTTTTAAAAATTATAGGTTTAGAATGACACAACGTTGTCTCTATTTTTTGCTTGTTTAAACGCGCTTTTTGGATTTATGTAAAAATAGTCCATAACCAAAAGGTGATGATTATAAAAGCTTTAAGTTGATTCCAGAGCCAAATCAAGCACTTTCGGTGGTCATTCAACACTCTAAATTTGAAGAAAATAGGCTCCAGCATTCTAATGAAGTAACAGAAGTGAAACAGAGCAAAAAAAGGGAGCAAACTGTGGCCTTTTCAGCCACTGTTTGCTAATGATTGTGGCTCACAGTCACTAGTAGGGGGCCAATGACTGTGACCCATTGTCACTCCCTTTTGTTTCATTGTTTTTGTGTTTTCTACCGCTTTTCATATATTTTCTTGGAAATCTCAAATTCAGATCACATCTAAGACTAGAGGGAGGGGTATAAATGTTTTAGAACTTATAAACAACCTGCATCTTCGCGTTCAAAGTATTTGAACCTATGTAAACAAAAGGGAAAAATAATAATGAACTGTAGTTATTTCCTATTCTTCTTAACGTTTAAAGTGTGTGAATGTTGGACTCAAATCCGTTGCATTTCACATCACATTTCAAGCACGATCACCGAGATCAGCCAGATGATTCGATTGCCAAGGCTTATATTGTCAAAAAATGTCTTACTTTTTGTTCAATGTATTTAAGGCAGACTGATTGAGTAGAACGCTATGTTGATAGTGGCAAACGTGGCTCAGGGATATCGGTCTTCATACAAACTGTCCGTCCCATCAAACTAATGGCAAGAGCATATGATCCTTCTCAAAGAGAGTGTGACATGGCTCATTGATTTGTGTTAAATAATAACCCTAAGGTGGAGTTATATCTACAGTATGTGCTTCAATCTAACCATAGTTATGTATTTATTGTTAACTCTTTGATTTCTTGTTTACTTTTACTCATTGATTAAACGCTGCCTTTAGTAGGGAGCACAAATATTTAGTACAAAATCAAAGAGGTGGAGACATCGGGCGGATACAGCAAAAAAAAATTTGCAAAATGGTTTAAACAACGTGTAAGACATGTAAAACATTATCATTTTAATTGCTAGACATTATTGGATTATACTTCAAATGACATTAGCGTAAAACATTTGTCTTAATCTGCTTATGTAGAGAATCAATTGCAAACTGAAGGGTCATTAGAAGCCACTAATGAGATGTGGTCATTAGCAAATGGCCTTAAATCCCTAGTGAATTTTTATCAGGGTTGTTATTGTAATTGTGTCTGATATCACACTATAGACCATGAGAAATGCCGTAGGAGCCAAAGTAACAGCTTGGTTGTGGAAGGGGAATACGAAGGGGAGAAACATGACTACCATGGATACATTTGCAAAGTATGGGAATTATCCTATCTACACGGGGGTAAAGTGGTTTCATTTGAATGTGAATGGTACAACACTAGTACCAAGTACAAGATAAACATCGAAGAACATGTTACAAGCATTGATATCGCGGATCATTCATGTAAGGATGATCTATTTATCCTACCAAGTTAGGTGAAACAAGCCTTCTACGTCAATGACATCAGTAGAAGAAAAAATTAGAGAGTCATAGAACGGGTCAAGCCTCGGGGAGTATGGGATGAACCCACTAAGCGGAATGACGATAACAATGATGTTGATGATGGGCTTAATGATACATTTCAGTAGGATGAAACAACATTTGTTGTCCCAGTCCTCATGGATGGTACTAGTGTCCAATACTGTAGGGATGATATAGATTCTAAGATCATTCTCAGTGATAAGTCAATAGACGAGGATGGCCAAGACGATGATAAAACACTGGCAGAGTATGAAGATGAAGAAGACAATACTGGACATAGTCAGTTTAACTCTGACATGGAATATGACATGCAGTATTTTTTTCAGGTTTGCACATGTAATGATTAAGTAAACTAATAAAGATCTTGCATTACAGAATGAGATTATCTTCAATTTTATTCTCTCTTATGATTTGTTCATATATGGATAAAATATTTCTAGATTTCACATTTTATGCTTATTTATATATATCATAGTTGCAAAAGATGACAAACAGAGGGAAAAAATGGGTCAAACCAGGAGAGTTGTCCTGTCAAGTGCAAATACCCAATTATTTATTAAAGAAAAAAAAAGACAATTAATCAGAATGCAGATACGCTTGTATATTTGGTTCGGCTAAAGGAACAAACGAGAAGGGAAAGAAAAAGGTTAGTGGGAATGATAACGAAGAGAACTACATTCCCCCCAAAGATGATGATGTAGATGACGAGACATCTTGGTCGCAATCAGATGAGGTAACTTTTCTGTGAATGTCTATGACGTGCACTTTAAAATATTAGTTTTGATAGTGATACTCATGCTAAAATGATTTCTATTTTCATTGAAGGTAAATTGCTGACATATACTTTACTAATATTATTGATTTTTGCTAATAATTATTTATTTTCCTCGTCATTTTGCTCTAAGCCAGATTGTAGATATGCCTCGAAAGAAGAAGGTTAGACGTGCTCAGAGCATCATAATTACACTTGGGTTAGCTCGTGTAGAGAGCACAATCGAGGCTCAACACAGCCTTCGCCAGGTAATCTTCTAATTACATGGTTTGGAGGATCAAGGAGCACGCCTGATTTAGGAGTCACCTAGCCACTACAGATACAGCCTTTAACCACACAACCCTTACCAACCTAGCCTCCGCCGTCCCAACCTCCGCCAAGTCCTCATATAGTTGGTAGCAAAGTAAGTGAGAAAATTATGACCTTTTAAGATTTGAATTCACCTCAATTTAATGATTTGTGTTTACTAACTCATTTAGCACTGTCATCTTAATAGCATCAGCCCTAGTCTCGGAGGTTTTGAGCCGTGTAAGGGGTGCTACGAGAGGAAGGAAGGCGGCAAATCTAAGTTGACAATTGGGTCATAACATCCAGTTCTAATCCCCATCTCGAGCCATAGGCCAAAGGGGGAACATGCCCTGTCATTGATTAACCATCTTAGATTAACCATTAAAGAGGTCTACTTAGTCCGGCCTCATGGCTGGAAGAAGCTTGATAATGGGATCAAGCTTGCCATCATTGCTTCAGTTCGAGTAAACTGAAACGAGAAATATCAACCAAACTGATCATAATTGTCCTCCTCATTACAATATTTTATTATATTTTATTATTACTAATCTTTATATGGCTCTCCCCTAATTGCAACAAATATTTAATATCAGAGACTATGAGGACGATATGCAGCTCAGGGGGGACATTGACCACCAGTGCAGGGTTTTTTATAGGAGTTGAAAATACGAGCTGCATTGTCACTATCTCAAACTATTAGAGCAAAGGGTTCCCCGACCCTAGGACCACTCGGCAGAAGGTTGTAATCTAGTTGACTAGCAGTTGATGGCCTTGCAGTGCTCGGATTCACCAGAGTGGAAAGTAACTTTTGGATGTTATTTACAATAATTAATTATATTCCAACATAATTCTATTAGTTATAATTTGTTGAAAAAAACTATTGTATTATTGTTTTTCTATATAGGCAAAGTCAAAGAAGGCTCAAAAGAGTCGAGCCAAGCTGCCATACAATCATACTAGTGGCTCTAGGTCATTTGCATCGAGATTGTCTTTGATGGTACTAATTACATTCATATGAAGAAACTTGATTTCATATGAAGAAACTTGATTAAGTTTATTAATTTATCAATATGTAGGTTTATATCTAATACAAAATAATTTCAAATGATAGACAACACAGAATGCCCATTAGGCGCTGCCTATTACTTAGTTTTTCCACAACACCCGCTACAGGCATAAGAGTATTGAGTGGGTGAATGAGGTCACTCAGCAAAGACATGTACATTTGCTCTCCAATTTAATTTTGATCAATAATGCCACAAAATCATTCTAAATCCCTTATTGATTTAAATGGCAGGAGGTCTTGGTGTAGCGTACTGAGAACCAGTCATAGCCCTCTATCATAGCTACGATGACTGAGGAACAGATTGTTGTTTATGTGCTTGGGAAAAGGTTGGGATATACACGAGGACCTCCTCATCTTCCTCACAATTTCGAGCACTAGATCCTAAGGTGATCGCCCTAAATGAGCAGCTAACTGAGCAGGTTAGGAGGCAGGCTAAGTAGGACAGGTGACAAACTGAGTAGGACAAGAGGACAGCTATACTTGGGGCCCTCATTCAACAGTTAACAGCTGTGGTAAGGATAGATCTGACGATGTACTTCGACATCTCTAGAGGGACCAGTAGATGGCACCGCTACTGGAGATCATGATGCGATCCCTTGGTTAGTATATTATTCTCTTAAAGTTTTAACATAATAATTCGTCAAAACTTATAAACACTAAAAATGTAGGATTTTTAACACCTCGGAATAGGATGCGACCTTCGAAACTAGCAAAAGCACTTCACTCGAGGGTAGAGTAACTTGTAAGAACTAATGGTTCATAAATCGGAGTTCCAGTTAGAGAATTAAAAGCAAAAATCTAGGATTTTCCAACACTTATGATCAAAAACTGCCCGCCGGGGGTTCAAAACGGGAAACGACCCCTAGAAAAATTGAAAACCGGCACAAGCACTTCGCTTGATGGTAGAGTAACTTGTAAGAACTGACGGTTTGCAAATAAAACTCCCAGATGGAGAATTAGACACAAAACTCCTATTTCCAAGACTTATGCTTGAAAATCACCCACCGGGGGTCAAAAACAGGAAACGACCCTCGAGAAAATAAAAAACCAGTACAAGCACTTCGCTCGAGGGTAGAGTATCTTATAGAGACTGGTGATTCACAAATATGACTCTCGATTAGAGAATTAGACCAAAAAACTTACGATTTTCAAGATTAGGCTCAAAAACCTCTCGTCGGAGATCAAAAAGTGGAAACAGCCCTTAGAAAAATCGAAAACCGGTACGAGCACTTCGCTCAAGGGTAAAGTAACTTGAAGGAACTGATAGTTCACAAATCGGACTCCTAGTTAAAGAATTAGATGTTAAAACTTAGGCTCTAAAACTTGTCGCCGGAGGTCTAAAATAGGAAACGGCCTTCGAAAAGATCTAAAACCATCACAAGCACCTTACTTGAGGCCGAATTAACTTGTCGAAATTGACGGCTCACAAATTGGACTCCTGGTTAACGAATTAGACCTAAAAACGTTGGATTCTCAACAGTCGGGCTCAAAAATAGGCTACCGGAGGTTGAAAATGGGAAACGGCCATCGAACGGCCCTGCAACCTGCACAAGTACCTTGCTTAAGGCCAAAGTAACTTGTAGGAATTAACGGCTCATGAATCAGACTCAAGGTTAATGAATTAGATGCAAAAACCACCTGATTCTCAACACTTAGGTTGGAAAATAAGCTGCCAAAAAAAGATTCTATATATATATACATGTTTATCTTATATCTGTAATTTAATTCATTGAAAAAATTCTACTGTTGTTTTTGTCATTGCAGATTAATGGATGCTTTGGGGTCAGTTGTAGACTTATAGGGGTGTTTATTTTCTTTTTAGTTTATTTGTATTTGTGTATCGAACATATGGGACTATATAATTGATTGTAATATTTGTTAAATGAGATAAATGACTTGGTGAAAAATGGCAATGGTTGTTTGTTTATTTAGCAACTCTTGTATGCATGCATTTCCTATGTTGAATACAAGCACATGAATAGGTTTATATTTGATATAGCTGTATAAATAAGTTTACAAGAAAATTATATTGGAAAAACAAATAATATTTTTTTTTAAAAAAGAAGTTTTTGTCGACTAAAAAAACATTTTACTAACTTTTTGTCTGGTCATCAAAAGTAAAACGAAAATTTAATAAAAAATGAAAATACTTTTATCGGTGTTTTTTAACGTTAGTAAAATTAAATTGCAAATTTATAAAAAGGGGTAATGATTTTACCAACGTTAAAAAAATGTCAGTAAAAAAAAATTGAACATTTAAAAAATGGGGAAACGATTTTCCCGGTGTTATAGAAACATCAGTAAAATTAAAGTAAAAATTTAAACATAGAATTTGGAATTTATCAATGTTTTTTTAACATCGCTAAAAGTAATCTAAATATTTTTGAAAAGGGAAGATGATTTTATCGATGTTAAAAAAACTTTGGTAAAAGTAAAGGGAAAATTAAAAAAATAAAATTAATTTGCCTATGTTTTTTAACATCAGTAAATTAAAATTGAAAATTTTAAAAATAAGGATAAATTTCTTTACTGGTGTTAAAAAGCATCGATAAAAGTGAAATTAAAATTTTTTTTAAAAATGAAATGAGTTTACCAACGTTATTAAATGTTGGTGAAATATAAATTATAGCAGGTGAAGGTGTAATTTTTGCCAACAGAATCTAATTTTGTTGGTGAAATCTTTTGTCTATGACTTTTTACCAATGTTTGGCTAACATTAATATTTTCGTTGGTAAAGTGTTATACCATTGTTTTTTTCTCTTTTGGCGACAAAAATTTTTGTAGCTAAAAATATAAATTGTTGTAGTGCTTGAGTTTTCCTTAGGTTGCTTGGGTAGTTCATGTTAGTGTCATTGTAAGAATATGTTGTCAATTACGTGACCAAAGTGTAGTTCAGCTCTAGAAAGACCTAGTTACATCTCTGAAGTTCAACATCAAGTTAGATCAAGGAAGCTTGAGGTCTATCAATGAAGACCAAGAAAGTTCAAGGAAGATCAAGTTCAATCAAGAAGATCCTCTATGAGTGCCAAGGGATAAGGTAACATTGACTCTTAATATATGTTGAAATAGAATGGGAAAAAGGGCCTCTAAACATCCTGTCTTTGAACTACGGCTTGGACCATGGCTAAGCCGTAGACCCTACGGCTCACTCTCTAGAGAGAAAATTTTTGAATCTTTTGTTTTACGGCTGACCCTACGGCTGCACCTAAAAAGAGATACGGCTAAACCGTAGTATGATTCACGGCTAAACCATAAAATCTACGGGCCATTGTCCAGAGAGTGCTCTTGGCCATATAATACCGACGGTTGATCTTACGGCCAAGCCGTAAGGCCTTCACGGCTAAGCCGTAGTATGATTCACGGCTAAGCCGTAGTATGATTCACGGCTAAGCCGTAAAGTTTACGGGCCACTTTCTAGAGAGCAGTTTTGGGAGATTTCACCTTACGGCTGATCTACGGCTAGGCCGTAATGTGCTCATGGCTAAGCCGTATAAGGATTTACGGCTACACCGTAAGCTTAACCGTAAGAAGGAATAACATTGAATCTGGTCAAACTAGCCGTTGGATGTTGTCAGAGCATACGGCTAAGCCGTAGGCCATTTTGTTCTCAGCCGTAGATCTAACCGTTGAAGCTTTTCTGTATTTAAAGGGGACCTCTCCTTTCTTCCCATGCCATTGATTGAACTGAGTAAAATCCCAAGATAGCTGAGCCTTAGCACCATTAGTAAAACCATACTAAAAGCTCCCACAACCACCTACTCTACAACTCTTAAAGTGCCATTATTGTTCCAAGAAGAGTAGTTGTGCATTTAGGAAAGGCTTCATTCAATCTGAGAAAATCTTAGCCTTCCAACCCCTCTTAAAACCTCTTCCCTTGGCTAAACACTCATTTGAAGATCTTCATCACCAAGGAGCAAGAACAAGAGGTCAACGTTTTGAGGTAGTCTTTCAAGCATCAAGAGCACCACTCAAAACTAAGGTATACAATTCCTTGTTTGGGTGTTCTTCTATTTTTCAATTCTTTTTGTTGTAGTTGGTGGAAGACAAACCACCACATCAAAAAATTGTTGTAGTTGATGGACTAGATCAAGGATCAACCACCTGATCAAAAAATCCAGTTGGTGGAAGACAAACCACCGAATCAAAAGTTGTTGCAAGAGGTGTTTGTTATGTAAGTACCTCATATTTAGTGGAACCAAGAAAGATTGCTCTTGAGAGTGGATGTAGGTCTAGGACCGAACCACTATAAATTACTGTGTTTATTGCTTATTGTGTGTAGTGGATACCTTATATCCTTTTTACTTGTGTTGATAATCTCTTTAAGCTATATCTTCCTTATTTGAATAGCATTTCTATACACTGTCAGCACACACAACTTTGAGCATCTCTCTTGATCTTGCTTGTGGACTCTTAATTTTAATTATTGCACTCTTATAAAACGTCTTTTCTGGAAAGAAATTTTTAATAGTCCTATTCACCCCCCCCTCTAGGACTTGGTGAGATCTAGCTGTTGCACTTTCAATTGGTATCAGAGCGGGTTACTTCTTAAGGGTGTAATAACCTGACGTAGATCCGTCTTGTGCTAGAATCACCATGAATCCTGAAGGAAGCTCTATCACCCGGCCTCCTTTCTTTGATGGAACAAATTACGCCTTCTGGAAAGCCCGGATGACAGCATTTTTGAAATCCATGGACTGGGCTGTTTAGGAGGCTATTAAGAAAGTCTGGATGGAACCCACTGAAGATGTGACTATAAATGGTGTCACAGCCACTAGATCATTGGATCCAGCAAAATGGTCTGCTGCTCAACTAGTTCTTAGACAAAATAATGCTAAAGCTTACAATGCTATAGTGTGTGCCATGAATCAAGAAGAGTTTAAAAAGATCATGACAACCACTAATACAAAACAGGCCTGGAGAATCCTTGAAGTGACCTATGAGGGTACCTCTGTTGTCAAAAGATCTAAACTTCAGATGCTCACAAGTCAATTTGAAAACATTCGCATGGAAGAAAATGAAATGTTTACTGACTTTCATACTAAGCTCATGAAAATTGTAAATGAAATGTGGGCTGTGGGGGAAACTCTTCCGGAAAGTAAAATTTGTAGTAAAATCTTAAGATCACTTCCGGAAAGATTCCATCCCAAGGTAACCTTTATAGAAGAACACAAGGATTCGTAACAAATGAAAATTGAAGATTTAGTGGGATCCCTTCAAACCTTTGAACTCAAACTTAACAATAACAAAAAGAAATCAATTGCACTAATCACCTCTCATAACACATCTTCCTCTAAAGATGACATAGGAATAACTAGTAATGACGAGGATGAAGATGTGGCCCTTTTGGCTAAAAGATTTTTGAAACAATTTAAGAAAAAGAGAGTGAAAGATTATAAAAATGAAAACATTAATGATAAATACGAAGGTCGGTCGAGTTCCCTCTCTAGAAGTAAGCATAAGGAGCCCATGTGTTACAGGTGTAAGAAATTTGGACACATATCCACCGATTATCCACTAAAAGGAAAATCCAAAAGGAAGAATCTAGTAGCCACTTGGGATGATTCATCTGAATCAGATTCTGACTCGGATGAATCACATCAAAATAAATCAGACAAATATACAGTTCTGATGGTTACCACTACAACATTCAATCTCTCTGAGGAAATGATTAAATCTGAAATATCGAATGAAGAAATCTCAAAAAGTGAGTCAGAGAGTGAATATGAAAATTCAGGTGATGAGGATAATGACAACACCATGGATTCCTATGAACTACTTTATGAGGGAACCTGTAGACTCATTGAAACTGTAAGCAAACAACAAAACAAAATTAAGAATTTAAAAGAAAAGATTGATAGTATTAATTCTGAAAAGGAGGAATTAATCAAAGAACTTGAAAGTATAAAAGCCCAGTTATCAACAGAAAAAGAGAATGTAATCAAATTAAGAGAAAATGAAAAAACACTTTGGAAAATAAAAGATGAAAATAATGCTCTCCACAATGAAGTGGTTGTTCTGAAACGATATAAAGAAAAGTATGAGTACAGATTTACCCAAAATGATGAGAAGTACATTAGACTGTTCAAACTTGGGAAATCTTATAAGGATATGACCGGTCTTGGATATGACAAAAATGTTAATCAATCTCCAAGTTCCGAAACTGTCTTTGTCAAAGGTGCTCTAGAAAAGGAAGATACCAGTGTTAAAAACATTTTGGATAGAGCGTCTACTAGTACTCATGCTGTGTCATCAAATGTCATTTTTCATTATTGTGAAAAAAGGGGTCATTTCAAAATGGAGTGCAAGTTGAGAAAAATTCATCATAACATTAGTCTAAAAAATGAGAAAAACACCTCTAAGAAAGTGGAACTTGAAAACAAAATGCTGAAGTCCCAAATAAACAAGTTCCCCTTGAACTAAAAGATGAATAATCTATTAAAAGAAGTCCAGAAGTTAAGAAAACAATTTGAAATATACAAAAGAGATGAAGCAAAAATTGGAGCAAACTTTCCTTCCCCCCAACATAAAACATTTCAAGTGAAACATCAAAAACCAGTTAGGATCCCCACTACTAGTACATTCAAGTGGATTCCTAAAAACAAGAATCTAGTAGTCCACACAGCTTTTAAAGCTGCAGATCAATCAAGATGGTATCTGGATAGTGGATGCTCAAAACATCTGACTGGTGATAAATCATGTTTGTCTAAAATGATTGAATTCGATGGAGGCACGGTTACTTTTGGTGATGGTAATACTACAAAAATTATTGGTAAAGGAACTTTAAATGTTCCAAACCTACCACCTTTTGAGAATGTTTTGTGCGTTGATGGGTTGAAACATAATTTACTTAGCATATCTCAAATCTGTGATAAAGACTATGCTGTGAACTTTAGTAGTCATAGTTGTGAGATCTCAAGGAATGGAAAGATAATCTTGAGAGGTCTTAGAACTACCGACAACTGTTATGTGGTGGGAAAATCAAATACTTCATCCTCCGCATCTTACGTATTAACTAATATTGATGAAGCTAAGTTGTGGCATCAAAGACTTGGGCATGTAAACTACAGGAACTTATCCCATCTAAACAAATATATTGAAGGACTGCCCAAGATCAGTAGTCAAGAAAAGATGATCTGTGGAGAATGCCTTCAAGGAAAACAAATTAGAAGTGCCCATAAAATGGTGAATGCTATGAAAACTTCTCGACCTCTAGAACTTATTCATATGGACCTGGTTGGACCAACTAAAAAAGAGAGTCGAGGTAAGAAAAGGTACTTTCTTGTCATGGTAGATGATTACTCTAGATTCACTTGGGTTGCATTCTTGAGAGAAAAATCTGAAGCCTTTGGAGAATTTAAAAGGATTGTAAAACAAATTCAAATTGAAAAAGGCACTTCAGTAGCCCGAATCAGAAGTGATCATGGTGGAGAATTTGAAAATGATCAATTTGACAAATTCTATGAGAAATATGGGATTCATCATGAATATTCAGCACCCAAAACTCCACAACAAAATGGGGTAGCTGAAAGAAAGAATCGAGTTCTTCAAGACATGGCCACAGTCATGCTTCATAGTAAGAATCTTCCTAGAGACTTATGGGCCGAAGCTGTTAATACCAGCTGCTACATCATCAACTGAGTTCATCTTAGGACTGGTACAAATCAGACAGCTTATGAATTGTGGCATGGGAAGAAACCAAATGTGAAATATTTTAAGGTCTTTGGAAGTAAATGTTACATTTTAAAGGATAAAGAACAACTGAGTAAATTTGACTCAAAAAGTGATGAAGGTATATTCTTAGGCTATTCAACACGGAGTCAAGCCTATCGTGTTCTAAATATGAGAACCGGAGTCATCCAAGAGTCAATAAATGTTATTATAGATGATGAATCCACAATTTCTGATGATGTTGATGAAGTGGAAATTCCCTCAATAACTGAACCCATACGATCCATAGTAAAAACTGATGTACCTACTTCCTCTGAAAATTTGGTGAATGTAAAAGATCATCCCATAGATCAGATTATTGGTGACCCTCTAACAGGTGTAAAAACTAGGAAACAATTGGAGAACATTATGAGTCACTTGTGCTTTACTTCTGTTTTAGAACCTACTTGCATTCATGAACCCTTCTCGGACAATGAATGGATAAAAGCAATGCAAGAAGAATTGAACCAATTTACAAGAAGTGATGTTTGGTACCTAGTTCCAAGACCAAAGGACAAAAATGTGATAGGCACCAAATGGATCTTCAAAAATAAACTTGATGAAAATGGTGTTATTGTTAGGAACAAAGCTAGGTTAATAGCACATGGATACTCTCAAATTGAAGGTATTGACTTTGATGAGACCTTCGCTCCAGTTGCTCGTTTAGAATTAATTAGGATTTTGTTATCTATAGCGTGTTTTTTAAAGTTCAAATTGTATCAAATGGATGTTAAAAGTGCCTTCCTAAATGGAATTTTGAATGAGGAAGTATATGTTGAATAACCTAAAGGTTTTATAAACACAAAATTCCCTAATCATGTATTTAGATTAAAGAAAGCTCTGTATGGTCTTAAGCAAGCTCCACATGCTTGGTATGAAAGATTGACAAAATTCTTATTAGATAATGATTTTCAAAGAGGTAGTGTTGATAAAACTCTTTTCATCCAAAAAACAAGAGAGTCAGTTTTAATAGCGCAAATATATGTAGATGATATCACCTTTGGCTCCACGTGTAATGAATTGACTGCTCAGTTCGTTCATCTAATGCAATCTGAATTCGAAATGAGTATGGTTGGCGAACTGAATTTCTTCTTAGGTTTGTAGGTGAAACAATTACGTGATGGTATCTTCATTTCCCAGTCCAAGTGCGCAAAGGAATTGGTAAAACGATTTGGTCCAATAGCTGGGAAATATGTCAAAACCCCCATGAGTACAACCATCAAACTTACTAAAGATGCTAATGGTAAATGGGTTGACTCTAGCCTATATAGGAGTATGATTGGAAGCTTGTTATACCTAACTGCAAGTAGACCAGACATAGCATTTAGTGTGGGAGCATGTGCACGATATCAATCAGATCCGAAAGAATCCCATCTGACTGCTGTAAAAAGAATCATTAAGTACATTGCAGATACAATTGAATATGGTTTGTGGTATCCTCATGACTCATCATCTTCCATTGCTGGATACTCAGATGCTGATTGGGCAGGAAACTTAGATGATAGAAAATCCACAAGTGGCAGCTGTTTTTATGTTGGAAATTGTCTAGTAGCTTGGCATAGTAAAAAGCAAAATTCTATATCTCTTTCCACTGCAGAGGCAGAATATATAGCCGCCAGAAGCTGCTGTTCTCAACTCCTGTGGATGAAGCAGATGCTTATGGACTCTGGCATTAAGCAAGGAATAATGAGCTTGTATTGTGATAACACTAGTGCCATACATATTTCTAAAAATTCGATCCAGCACTCTCGCACCAAACACATTGATATCCGACATCATTTCATTAGGGAATTGGTAGAAGAAGGAATCATTGAGCTTGACTATATTCAGACTGAACATCAACTTGTAGACATCTTGACCAAACCTCTTGATGTGTTAAAATTTGAAAATTTAAGGAAATTGATTGGTGTTTGCTGTTGGGAATAAATTGTGTTTTGCCGAGGCCCTACGACTAAGCCGTAAGTCATTTCACGGCTAAGCTGTAATCACTTTATGGTTAACCCATATTTGCGCAAACTTTACCCTACGGCTCAACCGTCAGGGTTTATGGCTCAGCCGTAAAATACTTTACGGCTAAGCCGAACAGGTTTTTTTTCGTCCTCGTTCTGCGCGCCGATGTGTACTTAAGTCGGTCTCTTCGTTTCTTTCTTTTCACTGCACCTGCTCTATTCTTCTGCCTTAGGTCTCTGGTTCTTCCTTCTTCATTTTTTTTCCTCTTCTGGTCTTCTCCTTCACAGTATACTCTCCCTCCTCCGTATTGTTCTCTTCTTCCTCGATTCTTGTTTGCTTCCGTTCCTGTATTTTCGTTTCTCTGTGCTCGGTTTCCTTCTGTCGTTGTGTGCTTCTTCCTTTTTTTTTGTTCTTGGTTGGGTTTCCTCCTTCCTCTGTTACTATGCCTCCCAGGACCAAAAATGCTTACCCCACCAGTAAGAGGCCTCGAGCCTCGGGAAGCCCCTCCAGGCCTCCACAGAGCTCTCCACCCTCTCCCAGAGTTTTGGTTCCACGGGAACCCACTCGAGATAGGTCCTTTTTCTCTCATCCAATTACTGTGGAGAAAAATATTAATATCCTTGCAATTGAAGATTGTGGTGTTGATACCCTCCTCACCACGGTTGGGTGGGAAAATATACTCAAATGGGGTGGTCCTGGCTTCCCATCGATTGTGCGAACCATGTATGCATCCATCAAGGCAGCATCCTTAGACTCTCTCTCTTTTGAGATTGAATTCACTGATGGCACAAATGTTATCACTCCTGCCATCATTTCTGCCTTTCTGTGTGTTCCTTTCTCTGATGTGCCCCCTTTCGGTCCTCAAGGACTCTCTCTCTAAAGAGGAGAAGCAAACTGCCACTTTTGCTCTATGTGGCGAGACCATCCCTTGGAAAGACAAGGGCTTCCTCCCTACAGCCTCCTTGCTTCCTCACTACCGGATCTTGCATGTAATCTTCACATGTAATATATATCGTAGGAGGGGCAATTTCTCTGATCTGACCCTTTTCATGGTTAATGTCCTCTATTCTATCCATATGGGGGTAAAAGTGTGCCTTCCCTCTCTTCTTTGTGCTTCCATTATTTGTTTCTGGCTATGTCCGAGTAGAGGCACCAATGCTTGTGTGTTTGGATATCTCATGACTCACCTTGCCTCTCATTGTGGGGTCAATTTACCATCTTATGAAGCTCCTGAGTCTCACCCCACCTTTGGCACTGTCAATATTCAAAACATGCGCTTCTCCAAGCATCAAGCGGCTGGTCCCCGCTATCATGACTCTGGGGATGAAGAAGACTCACAGGATAGGCCTCCTCCTACAGCATGCTCTACTGCTTCACCGGGTCCTGTTCCTCCCCCGGCTTCTTCCTCTGCCTCTTTTGAAGCTCGGCTGGCAGCGCTCGAACAACAGCAAATAAAGATGGAGAAGCTATTGAAGAAATCCTTTCAATATCTTTCAAAGATCTCCAAAAGCTGCCGACAAGACGATATGACGATTCCTTCCCCCTCTCCTCCTTCTGATTGATATTCTGTCATGTGCTTTGTTGGCACTGCATTCTTTATGTATTTTGGACATTGGCTGTGCTTCACCTTATGGATATGTTATTAGTTACATCTTTTGTCATTGTGGGTGATGCGCTCTTTCTGTGTTTTGGAAATTGTCATGTGTTTATGTCTTGTACTGCACCTATTGTATATCTCTTTGTCAATATTCTGCCAAAAAGGGGGAGAGAATCATATGCATGCCTTCAGGGGGAGCTTTCTAACCTCCCAGCTTTCTAGTAGACTGTGTTTACAGACTTTTGCAGGTTAAGCATCGTTAAAGGGGGAGCCTTAATGTGTTGAACTTTCAAGACTTATGTAGATCTGTTTGGTTAAGGTGTATTCAGTATTGTAATACTTGTTGTATCCTAATGTTGAGTTACAATGTTGTATCATCTTCATTTTGTATATTTTTGTCACGAAATTGACAAAGGGGGAGATTGTTAGTGTCATTATAAGAATATGTTGTCAATTACGTGACCAAAGTGTAGTTCAGCTCTAGAAAGACCTAGTTACATCTCTGAAGTTCAACATCAAGTTAGATCAAGGAAGCTCGAGCACTATCAATGAAAATCAAGCAAGTTCAAGGAAGATCAAGTTCAATTAAGAAGATCCTCTATGAGTGCCAAGGGATAAGGTAACATTGACTCTTAATATCCGTTGAAATAGAATGGGAAAAAGGGCCTCTAAACACCCTATCTTTGAACTACGGCTTGGACCACGGCTAAGCCGTAGACCCTATGGCTCACTCTCCAGAGAGAAAATTTTTGAATCTTTTGTTTTACGGCTGACCCTACGGCTGCACCTAAAAAGGGATACGGCTAAGCCGTAGTATGATTCACGGCTAAACCGTAAAATCTACGAGCCACTGTCCAGAGAGTGCTCTTGGCCATATAATACCTATGGTTGATCTTACGGCCAAGCCGTAAGGCCTTCACGGCTAAGCCGTAGTATGATTCACGGCTAAGCCGTAAAGTTTACGGGCCACTTTCTAGAAAGCAGTTTTGGGAGATTTCACCTTACGCTGATCTACGGCTAGGCTGTAATGTGCTCATGGCTAAGCCGTATAAGGATTTACGGCTACGCCATAAGCTTAACCGTAAGAAGGAATAACATTGAATCTGGTCAAACTAGCCATTGGATGTTGTCAGAGCATACGGCTAAGCCGTAGGCCATTTTGTTCTCAGCCGTAGATCTAACCGTTGAAGCTTTTCTGTATTTAAAGGGGACCTCTCCTTTCTTCCCATGCCATTGATTGAACTGAGTAAAATCCCAAGATAGCTGAGCCTTAGCACCATTAGTAAAACCATACTAAAAGCTCCCACAACCACTTACTCTACAACTCTTAAAGTGCCATTATTGTTCCAAGAAGAGTAGTTGTGCATTTAGGAAAGGCTTCATTCAATCTGAGAAAATCTTAGCCTTCCAACCCCTCTTAAAACCTCTTCCCTTGGCTAAACACTCATTTGAAGATCTTCATCACCAAGGAGCAAGAACAAGAGGTCAACGCTTTGAGGTAGTCTTTCAAGCATCAAGAGCACCACTCAAAACTAAGGTATATAATTCCTTGTTTGGGTGTTCTTCTATTTTTCAATTCTTTTTGTTGTACTTGGTGGAAGACAAACCACCACATCAAAAAATTGTTGTAGTTGGTGGACTAGATCAAGGATCAACCACCTGATCAAAAAATCCAGTTGGTGGAAGACAAACCACCGGATCAAAAGTTGTTGCAAGAGGTGTTTGTTATGTAAGTACCTCATATTTAGTAGAACCAAGAGAGATTGCTCTTGAGAGTAGATTTAGGTCTAGGACCGAACCACTATAAATTACTGTGTTTATTGCTTGTTGTGTGTGGTGGATGCCTTATATCCTTTTTACTTGTGTTGATCATCTCTTTAAGCTATATTTTCCTTATTTGAATAGCATTTCTATACACTGTCAGCACACACAACTTTGAGCATCTCTCTTGATCTTGCT
Organism: Sextonia rubra; assembly: GCA_037013555.1. NCBI lineage: Eukaryota > Viridiplantae > Streptophyta > Magnoliopsida > Laurales > Lauraceae > Sextonia > Sextonia rubra. Next base: position 20,762,403 of record JASUAD010000011.1, read on the forward strand.
TGTGGACTCTTAATTTTAATTATTGCACTCTTATAAAACCTCTTTTTTGGAAAGAAATTTTTAATAGTCCTATTCACCCCCCTCTAGGACTTGGTGAGATCTAGCTGTTGCACTTTCAGTTCAACCTTGTTACCAACCTCTATCTACCTCACCTAAAAGTTGTTATAGATTTGAGTTGCTCCAATCCTTTTCCCTTTGCATCCTAAATGATTTGACTCTTAGGGTTGGTTTCTAGTTGACTAGGGAATGTTCCCTTTCCCTAGCACTTAAAGAATTTGCTAATTGGCCCATTTGATGTTCCAACTTTGCAAAGGATTATGTATGGGCATTCTGAGTTTGAGCAGTGTATTGTTGAAAACTTGATGTGGATTGCTGCAATTGAATAGTACTCTGGGTCAGAAGTTTCATGGCTTCTTCCAAAGAGTCGACCCGCTGGGTAGATGGACTGGGATTGAAGTTGGCCTTTTGGAAACTTAGTGGGGCAATGGCTTGTGATTGAGTGGGCTGAAACTGATTAGCTTATGATGGGCCACCTTGAGTTGGACCCTTGGTCCAAGAAAAGTTCGAGTTGTCCCTCCAACCTGGATTGTATGTGTTGGAGTAGGGGTCATTCCTTTGACGATTATCAAAATGAGAGTTTTGATAAAGCCCATTTACATCCTTATGTGATTATCCTAACCTTAAGTTGTTGGGTCAATCCCTCCACTCATGGCATGACTATACTTTAATGACTCCAAAGTGTTTGGAGTAGGCTTTTGAGTTCCATGGTTTAACTCTAGGGCTTTTATTCTCCGCATTAGTGTGGCCAATTTAGCATCTGCCTCAATTTTGGGTTCAAATTTGAACATTCCCTCCTTTTCTAGAATAGTGGTTGTAATGGACTCCCTTTTGATAGGGGTCCATTGAACTGTATCTTCAGCTTTCTTTTCTAGATATGTCCATGCCTCATTTGTTGTTTTATGTGTAAACAGCCCACCACCCAAGGACTGAATCATTTGTTTGGTGGGGTAATCCATGCCTTTGTACACAATTTGGACCATTGGATTTTTTTCAAATCCATGGTGAGGACATGGATCAAGTGGTCCTTGAACTGTTCCAAGTAATTATAAAGTGTCTCCCCTTCCATTTGATAGAACCCATTAATGGCCTACCTAATCGAAGTGGTTTTCTACTTAGAGTAGAATTTTTTGTAAAATTTTTTGATTAGCTTGGCCCATGAAGTGATGGACTTGGCCTGTAAAGCATAACGCCATGCCTTAGCCTTTTTTTTCGAGGAAAAAAGGAATAACCTAAGTTCGAGAGTATCCTCTGTCAATTGATTTATCCTCATGGTCCCACAGATATCTTCAAGTTCCTTAACATGTTGGGATGGGTTCTCTTGGTCTAGGCCACAGAATACTAGGAGCACCTGGATCATGCCAGATTTCAACTTAAAGGTGGCATGGGGATTTGGGGTAGCCTGATGCAGGATGGTTGAGTTGTCCTAATGGGGTATATATAGACTTTCAAAGTCATTGTGGTGACTCCTCTTGATTAGCCATCCTAATAAGTATTTTAAAGATTGATGAGTCACCTACAATGGTTAAAGCTAACTCGAGCTCTATCCTAATCAAGCTCTCGTTTTTACGTACCAATAATTTTTCTCTCTTATGTCTAGATCGCATGCATCGGGTTCAACCTTAAGACAACGCTAACCTAATCTATCTACAAGGTCCTACTAGTCCTAGTACGATGCACAAATCAAGTAGTCACACACAAAAATTAAGCACCCGAAATGTTATATGGTTAGCCTAGAAACTAGAGAGGTCCTAAATGGTGAAGAGAGCACATGGGCCTCTAATTTGGTCTTATGAAACCTTAGTTGATTAGATCAGCTACCATGGACTGGTGGAGATGAACCCACTTAAGAACCAGTTCCTTGAATAGACAAGCTGCCACACACTCAGGAACAAAGGCATTTTTAGGCATCAACTTTGGTCAAAGAGTGCAATTGGTACAACCACTAGTGGTCCTCGTCCTACTGATCTCTAGTCCTATGGTCTCGTTGCTACTTTATTTTAATTAAGGCTAGGTTCCTATGTGAGAGATGATTAGACCTAGGCAGGCAAAGATCTTGTGATGAGATTCAGTCCTTATCTAATTGGGGTAGATTGCCCTGAACTATGTGTGTGGGTTCAATTAAACTTGTGTACCAAGCAAGCAGTCACAATTTGTGCAATTTAAACAACCAAGCCCACTTGCCGATAAAAGATTCGTGGATTAAAGATAGAAGATCTTACAGCAAGTCCACACAATTCTTATCGTTGTGTAAAGTAACCTATGAAAAGGAAACTCCTATTGGTTAATTCTAAGTTGGCAATCAAAATCACACCCTATCTGTAAAAAGACATAAAAAAATCAGTTCTTTTTTAAATTCGAGATTAAAAGGAAAAACTTAATTTTTGCTTTTTTATTAATTAAAAATTCTAAAAATTCAGTAAAAATAACAAAATCAGAAAGAAAAAAAAACAAACTAAAGAAAAACTAATATATGGATTATGCAAACTAATGCAACCTACACATGCTTATGAACCTAAATATGACTAAAATACTAAAAAAATTAGATTTTAAAAAAAATTAGAAATTTCTCCCTGGCAAAAATTTAGAAATTTCTCCCTGGCAAAAATTCAGAAATTTCTCCTGGCAATGGTGACAAAAACTTGATGTGGACTTTTATTTCTAATCTCTTAATACTGCAAGTGCCTGGTTGTCTTATTATGACAGGGGCAAATACAGATCGATCCTACAAGAAGCGCTTTTGATTTCTTTAATTAAAGTTTGGATTTTTTTATAACAATAAATTGAGATGAATGAAATGTGAATGAGAATTTGAAACTAAAACTAAAGTGCAAAAGATTGATGATAATGATGATGGAAATGGACCAAAATATCATAATTCCATTAAGCAAACAATTTAACCAATTTTTATACAATGAATTCTACCACTTTGTCTTAATTTAATTATCTCAGATAAGACAGATCAATGTTTTGATCCGGGTAATTTGACTATCAAAGGAGTAAAATTTTTTTAGATTAAAATAAGCCAAAACCTCCTTCACCTCATAAAAGATTGAGATTTCTAAGCATCATGCATTAAGTTAAACATAGATCATTAAAAGAATAAATTCTTAAGCATAACCTATTAAAACAAATATATATATATATGATCAAAGAATATTTCAGTAAAAATCTATGCAGAAGTTTGTCATAGACATGAAGATATATATTTATTATACAACAAGTTTGCATATCATAGAGACAATCAATGAAATAAATTAATTGCATAAAAAAGATGGTAAAATAGGTACTTAACTTCATCAAGATATTCTGATCCAATGGGCTACTCCTTCATGAAAATAGAATGTATGAACTTCATGATTAAAATTTGCAGATGTTAAAATAAAATCTCTCAAAGTTCTCTCTTCTAAGCCTAATTTTTGGAACAAGGCTCCAGAATACCAAAAAATAACTTAGAAAATATGAACACTAGAAATAGAAAAGAGGAAAGAGGAAGGGGCAAGTCCCATGGGGTGTGTTGTGTTTGGAATGGTAGAGAGGTAAATATAGGGTGGAGAGAGTGGTGAGGTATGGACTGATATTAATGGTAAGTGGTGGGGAAGTGGTTAGTGGAAAGACTTTAGTTGGTCAGTGGTGATCTTTTATGGACATATGTTGAACTTCTAGAGTCCACTTTAGGATGAAAAGTTTCAATCCAGAGTAAAAATATTGTGGTTGATTTCCTGGGGCTATATCTTAGTCATTTCAGCTCCAAATTGCATGATTTTCATCTCTACAGATATATACTCTAAATAAGCTTTACAACGGTACTAAGATTGTGCCAATTGGACCTACGGTTTGAGAGATATCCCTGATTTAATTTAAGCTATTCTAAAAAAAATGGGATTGGCTTCCTTGTAGCATAATGATTAGAATTTTTTGGGGTTCTGTAGCCCTAAACTTCCTGCACATTCTATTTAAACTTATTAAATACTGGAGAGCCTATATGAAAGTAGGACTAGTCCGAATAGAGTTTTACTCCAAATGGGATTCCTCAACAAAAAATCTTAAATATTGTAGAAAATGTGTAGAAATGGTGTAAATTCAATTTTTTAGGTGAAAATGTATGAAATGATGAAAATGAATGAAAGTTGATGCCTTTCTCCTAATTTAACTCCTAATTTATCCTAAAATAATGCATCAATGATATAAATTCATGGACTTAACACATACAATCAACTACAAAGCGAAAATAAATCAGATACAAGCACACACTATAAGAAGACACGATTTTTATGAGAAAACCCAAACCGATAAAAACTACATTTGAAGATCAAGCATAATGAATCATGCCACAGTTATAAAAAATATACTCACAACCGTTATCTGATTATTGCACAACCTAGGGACTTGTGATTCTCATTGCACAGCACCCTGCTGCAGTGACTCCTTGCCGACCTCTGTTATAGATCTAAGCACCTAGACGCCTTCTAGATGTTGTACTTGACTCTTCAGAATCATCTTCTACAGTCAGAAAAGTAGAAGATATAGATCTCTAGAGCAAAACTTCAACCCTTCAACTCTTCAAAGAACTTTAAAGAAGATGATCTCTGACAAGCAAGCTCTACTTCAAAATAGAAGATAATTACCTTATCGTTGAGAAAGAACTCCTTTCTATAGTCCTAAATTTGTGTTTCCTAATGAAGTATATTTCAGTCGGAAAAGGAGTGGGCACAAATTAAAAAAGATCTACTAAAATCGAACTTAGAAAATCGCAAGTTGGTGGAACTTTGCTCGCTAGACTGATCGATCGGGTAGTAGTCCGATCGATCGAATTTGTATAATGCCTTGAATTGGATCTATCAGACCCATGCTCAATCGATTGGGCAGTCCTTCTTCAAGTTTTCTGGATTTTCTTCGTTTCAGCTCTTCTGAGGCTTTGTTGCCTCTTCAAACTTATAATCTAAAAATAAATAAAAATATAACCTTGACTAGGACTTGAATTTTGTCAAATCCATGAATTAGCTAATACAAAATTCTTTTCAAATAATATACTCAGTTTTTGTTTAATGAGAATAAGGGTAAAGCTCTCATTTTTATAAAAATAAAAAATAAACCTCACGATGGTTGCCAATTTTTTTTAGGAATATTTATTTTCAAGACTTGCACAAATATTAAAATGAAAAGTTGGTGCCTATTTACAAATACTAAAACCACAGGAGTTTATTTACAAATCCTATAAACCTTATGGGGCATTTCAAAAAAAAAAAAAAGAAAAAGAAAAAACTCATTATTGAATCCCACTTTTAAACCCGATTAACATTTTTTTAAAACATGGTGAACCTTGTTCACCAGAAACCAAAAATTGCAGAATTATCACCCAGGTAAACCTGTTGTATTCTCAGACCCATTTCTCACCCGTTCTGCCCTATGCCGTGTTTAAGTGGAACCCATTTACTATATGGATCCCACCTAGAGGCCCCATCCACATCCCAGTCCACAACAACAGGCCCAATCCTCCAGTGTCCAGACTCCGGACTACTTGCTAAATTGATTAAACCTCTCTACCTCTCTCTCTCTCTCTCTCTCTCTCTGTCTCTGTAGTGGTCTGTTTGGTCAAGAGTCCAGAAGGAAGACATGGTGAGTGAAGAAGTAGGATCGAAGCTCGTCCGCTGGCTCTCTTTTGTAGGCGCAGGAGGTACTCTCTCCCTCTCCTTTGCTTTCTAGGATATCTGATCAAAATCATTGATGATGATGATGTTCCTTCATTCAGTAATTTGCACGGCCGCGATCAATCGATGGAGGGATTATGAGCGAAAGATGGCCCAGCAAGCGGCAGAAGCGGCCGAAAATCCAACTACGAAAATGGTAAAAGAAGCCGTGGAATCCTAGTTACGGTTTCCTTGTTTATAAATCAATGCTACTGTTGTTATTCTGTTTCTCATCAATTTCTCTTTGAGGGGTGGTGATTTCTAATCTTGTGAATTTCAGAACTAGGGGTTTTCCTGTTTGGAGTTGATTTTCTTGGTATCGGAAAATTGCAATAGACCATCTGAATTATTCGTATTATTCTTATAGAATGTTTGGGAATGATGTGCTTTTTACATGGTCTTGGTTCCATTTGTCGAGGGCCCATTTGTTTGCATAGGAATTGAATTCATGGGAATTGTTTGCAAGTATTCCTAAAAGTGAAGAAACAAAGGTTAAGTTTATCAAATAAGACATTATTTCTTCTATTTTAACCTCTTATAGAAATACCTTTGCTACGATTTCTAGAATTGATTTCCATGAATATGTAGGGATCACTTCATTTTTTTTAATTGTGTTTGCGTCCATAGGATTGAGTTCCTAGGAATTTATGGTATAATGGGTTCCAACACTGGGTTATTAAAGAGGTGAAAGGTGAAGGTATGAGGTGGATATGTGGATTAGGCCCTGATTTTCTTGGGATTTGATTTACTTGGGTGATGACTAGGTATATATATATTTTTTCAATCCCCCACTTAATTCATTTTTCATTAAAGGGGAAATTACTTAAGCCATTCATGGATATTTACCTTTGTTTCTTCAATTTTAACCAATCATAGTATTGTGGCTTCTAGGACTCCTACAAATCAATTCTAGAAAACAAACGGCTGGTTAGGGCCCACTTGCCCCATGTGCATAGAGATGGATATATTTTGTTAAATGGTCAATCTGTCACAATTTAACCAAACTTGGCCATAGTTTAGTTCCCTTAAGAATTGGTGTTCTCAATGATGGTGAAGGCAGTTAAGTAACATTGTATTCTTCAATGGTATCGTGACTCTACATATTATCTTGTGGATGCGCTCTAAGAACCTTCCAACTGTGCTACAGGCTCGTGTTACATGTTTTTCTTGGTAATGAAAGTTTTCATTAAAAAAGGGAAGCAAAAAAGAAGGCACCAATTGAATGATTGGGCTACAAAGGTACGAAACCATTATACTATCGAAGCAAAAAAAAAAAAAATGCAAATAGAATAAAAACAAAGGATAAGCCATTCAAAAATAAAAAAATAAAAATAAAAAACAAAGGAGAAGGTCTATCCACCCCTTGCTTTGCCAAGGATTCTGCCAAACCATTAGCTGATCAACCTGCATGCTTAAACTCCAGTTAAATACTTGAAGCCGAAAACATAAGCTCATTGAAATGAATGAAATCTCTACAGGATGGTCAATGGAGAAGTGACCCAAGAGACCACATTCAATGAGTTGCTCTCCACCACAAGAAAAGCATGGAAAACATGGAAATGTGTTAAAAAAACACAGAGCTTCTAAAATACCCAACAGTTGCACTTCATTAAAATCCAAAATGCCAACACTCTTTGAAAGCATGGCCCAAAATTCCCCTTCACTGTTGTGGGGCACCCCTCCTATCCAAGGATAATATGGATTGGCCCTTACCTCACTATCCACATTAAACTTCAGGACACTAGGAGGAGAAGAGGATCATAAAACTTTTTTACTTCTAGGAATCCTGCAAAACATAGCAACTTCCCAGTTCCCAATTATGTAAGACACCGTCAAAGATAGAGTTATCAAACTCCTTACTCTTAGAAGCCCATTTTACTATTCTTGACTTTACCAAAGGTAGAAGATCTTCTTCCAACAAAAACAACTTCCTAAAGTTTCTATCATTCATTTCTTTCCAAATTGACGATAAGATGGCAAAAGGAACAAGCTTCCAAAGAATGGCCCCATGACCAAAAAAGGGTGACAACCTCAAGCCTCCACTAAACCCATCAAAGACCTTGGCAAACACCACAACACAGTTCACTTAGCCAAAATATGACACTGCAAAACAAAAGATAACTCACGGTGTAAGAGAAGGTGGTCCACCATTTCCCAATGCTTCCCATAAATCATCCTCATATCTGAAATGGCCTCCAAAGGCATACGTCTATTTTGAAGATTATCCGCCGATGATACCTTGCTAGGAGCCATGAGCCAACAAAAAACTTCCACCCTAGGAGAAGCCAAAACCAGCCAGATGAGAACTAGCAAGCATGTCCCAAGGGAGCTCTAGCATCCCATGATAATTAGATTTCAAAGAGAACATGCACACAGGGCTAGGTTTCCAAATTCAGATATCTGCCTCTTCCTTCCATATTAAAATGTTAGCAAGACAATTCAATGATGACTCTAACTCACCCACATAATAATCCTTGTCATTTGCCTCTTTATTGAATGCAACCTTGAAAAACCTATGAAATATTAAGGACAAATGATCCACTCCCAACCAATAATCGCCCCACATCACCCCCCCCCCCCCCCCCCACCACAACCTAAAAACAAAAAAAAAAAAAAAAAAGGACTCCATTGTCATTCTACACTTTGAAACCCACACCTTTCTTGAAAGCCACCCCCACACATAGTAGACAAATCCCCAATCTTAATATACTTCCCCATAGACTAACCCTACTAGGAGTCCACCCCACTCATCCATCCCATATTTAGAAAAGATGACCCTCCTCCATAAGATTTCTCTCTCCTCCCTAAATCTTGACTACCACTTAGCTAAAAGAGCCTAATTCTTCAACTCTAAGTTGCCCAAGTTGATGTAGGCCCTAGGGTTAGGGCTTGCGTAGGGGTGCTAAAGCATGTATCCAAAGACACTTCGAATCGTCAAGAAGACTGCAACACACTAAGACGCACCTCTCAAGAATAAAACCCAATTCTATTAATCAATCAAGTCTGAGAATCTCTTCTCTACAATACCATATATATAGTAAAAGCACACTTAATGCCTAAGCAAACTCTAAGCTATTAATAGAAACTTCCATAATAACAATGTAATTAGAAATCTACTAATAAAAATAATATAATCTTAATCTAATTTGAAGAGAGATTGCTTATGGGGCTTAGATTGCATCATAAGCCCAAACTTGTGACCTCCTTTGGTTTAATAACATAGCTAAGAAAAAAACAAAAAATGCTTCTTATTACCGCGCCCCTCTCATAAGAGGTCTCTTTAAATGTAATCTGGCTTCTCCCTAAGGACTAGTTTGGCAATTCATTTATAAAGTTAATTCAAAGTGAAGCTTCAAATCAAGAGAGAATAAAATATGAGGGGGTCTAATCATAATATAATGGCCTTTTGTCCTTAGTGGCTTGATAAGGAATCTTTTTGACTTTTTTTTAACTAGTTGATCTTTTTTTTTTTTTTTTGTCATTTAGTGGTTTGAAATTGTTGCGTTTTGACTTTTTTTTTAAAAGGAGAGAATTTTGAATTTTTGTGCTTTTGATATGACCCCATCATCCTTTCATATCTATTAAATGGAGGCTTCTCTCAACATTACTACACAAGTGAATTACCCAAATGGGCCCTAATGGCGTCTTGTAGAAGGGGCAAGGACATATAGTAAATAGGTAAATTGGATAATGTTGCCTTGATGAGTTTAATCTGGCCTTTAGGAGACAATTCCTCTTTTGCATTGGAAGCCTTTTTTCAAAATTTTCCCCTACTAGATACCAACTCACATTAGATCTGGCCTTTGCCTATATAGGCAAACCAAGTTGTAACATCAACAACCTTCTTAACTTGCATAGGATCAAATTAGCTAGCAGCTACATCTCCCCTTAAGCAAGCTATCATATCAAAACATCGGAGAATTCTCTTAATCACTTCTATTTGTACTAGACTTGTTGAATTAATGAGGATGGTATCATCAACAAACTGAAGATAATTAATATCCTTATCTCCTCTAAACACAAAGAAACCTTCAATTAAACCCCTCTGGATCAGAAACCTTCAATTAAACCCCTACCTTTAGCACTTTGGATCAAAGCACTCAAAGCTTCAATCACACAAAGAAATTCGTTCCCAAATCTAGGGCCTTCCATCTATTTCCAAAACCAAATATTCCTAACATGTAATCCACCAATTTCCCTTCAACGCAATTGTGGGCCTTTTCCATATCAATCTTGAATATAATCCTCGGCTTTCTCAACCACTTTCTCGTGTCAGCGAGCTCCTTAGGAACAAGATTCCTTTACTGCTCGTTGTACATGAAGTCTCCATGAGTTGGACTGATGGTGAGAGGGAGCACATTTCTTAACCTATTAGCTAAAGCCTTCAACAAAAGCTTGTAGGCATCCCATCGAGCTAATAGGTTTGAAGTCCCTAAGCTCCATTGGATCATAAACTTTAGGGAAGAGAACCAAAAAAGTTGAGTAATTTCCTTACTCAAATGGTACTGATGATGAAATTTCGACAATATATCGTGGAAATCTTTCTTCAAGAAACCCCAAGCCAAATGGATGAAAGAACAATTAACTCATCAGGACTTGACACCTCATCCCCTTGCACACTTGGCCAAGGCAACATTAGTTTCTTCCTCCTCAGACTCCCTTTGCATGGCTGGAAAGAATGAAAGGAAAATGAAACCCCACCAAATTAGGCCTTGGTATAGAAACACTAGAATACAAAGATTCAAAGAACTTGGATGTCTCTTCCTTTATTTCCCTTGAGTGCATAGTGAAGTCATCTCTCAATGAAATTGACTGTATTTCACATTTGCCATTTGATGAAAAAACCTTGTATTCCTATCTCCCTCTTTAATCCATAACATAATTGATTTTTATCTCCACATTAACTCCTCCGTTCTATTGATCGTCATCAAAGCCTTGTCCCAGCTATCTTTGGGTCAGCTACATGATTTATGTTTATCCATTCTAATTTATCCTAAGCCAAATCTTTAGATAAGTTGCACTTATTTGTATTTATTTTTATTATCTCCAACTATATTCTTTTTGGCCTACCCCTTCTCCTTCGTGGGCCATCTACCTATGTAACCAAAATTTTCCTTACCGGCACTGTTGCCAACCTACGTTGCCCAAACCAATTCAAACAGTAATCCCTAATTGTGTACCCTATTGGTGCTACCCCTAAACACTTTCGAAATCACTTATTTTTAATTTTATCCTTCCTAGTTTTACTATGCACCTACCTTAACATTCTCATCTCTGCTACATTTATTTTGTGTAGACGTTGCTTCTTAATTGGCCAACATTCTTCTCTATATGTCATAGTTGGTTCAATTACTATCCTATAAAATTCTTCCTTCAATCTTGTTGGCATTTGTTGGTTACGAAGAAGTACAGAAGTAAGTCTTCATTTCAACCATCTCACTTTTATTCTATATTCATCATCTTCATCTATCTCTCCATCCTTACTAGTTATCATGGCAAGGTAGCAGAATGACTATCTTTGTAATATCTCCTAGGCTTCAGTTCTCGCAATAGTTTCAACTCTTTGTATATGCTCACTAAAGTTGCAATTCATATATTTTTTCTTTGTATGACTTATTTTAAAGCTTTTGGATCCTAAAGCCTCTTTTCATCTCTCAAGGTTTGCATTTACACCATCTGTTGATTCATTCGCTAACATTATATTATCTACAAACAGCATACACCAAGGTATCTTCTCTTGAATATGAGTTTCCATAATGAGTCATTCACTTTTCTTGGATATTTGAGTCCAGCATCCTCTATCTTGATCGATTGAGCTGTTTCCATCATTTGCTTAAAGATCCTTTATGATTATTGATTGAGATGTTTCTTTTATTTTAGGGAACATTAGTGACGTAAATCCTATGGTTTGAGAGGTTTTGAGGGTTTGACGGTGGCTGATTTTAGCTGGGATGGTTTTGGTGGATTGGAAAGTGGATTGGGGTTAAGGGTTCTCAATTTTGTTTTTGCAGAAAAGGAGGACAGAGGGTTTTGGGGTTCATGAAAATGATAGGGATGGAGTTGGAATGGTTCAACAGAAATGCTTTGGGTGTCAACCAGTGGGTACTTTTCGAATTGGGCAAGGATTTGGGTTTTGTGATGGGAATGGTGTGGAAAGTGATAGGTGATGGAATGGATGGGGAGGGGTTAACTCCGAACGATCCAGTGATGGTTCTTTGATTTGATACCAATTGATGGAAATGCTAGGGTTAGGATTTGGATTGTAGGTGCCACAACACAATGATGGGTTTCTGTAGAAACAATCACACAATGAAGACAACTCTCCAACGATGAAAACCCACTGTGGAAATTTATATTCCACTCAACCTCTGAAATTATGATTTTTGCAATGCCGTATAAATAGTAAAAGAACTTAGGGGCTAAGGAAAACCTAATCAAACTAGGAGACTTAAAGCAACTTAAAAACTACCCTAATTACAACTCTTTAATGAAATTATGAAGTCATAAAATAAGAAATAATAATACTCTAAATAATCTTGGGTGGTCTGACACATAGGCATAGGCCACAGGCCTTCTTGCAGTAATCTATTCGTGCTGCTGCATCAATTAGTTTTGAATCAGTATATGCCCTTGGGCTTGTGTTTCAAACGTACCCCAAATTGCGAGATGTTTGAATATTTTGGCAGAAAGCATGGCCATTTGTTATGTACTATTTTCTTTATTTCCCCAAATCATTGTCAAGGAATGAACTTTGATAGTAATTTGGTTGTTAATGTTCCATGACAATGTCACCAGTAATGCAATCTTATTCCATTACATACAATGTTATAACATTCAGACTGAACTAGGCTCACCATGTTCTCAATTCACAATTTTTTGTAATTCATTTGTTAAATGAATAAGCATTGCATAACAAGCTAGGAATAGGTCTTGGTGCACTCAGAAAATGGAAAAGAGGCACACTTTAGAAACTTGGAATGTCAAAAGGAGTGGTTGCATCAGAAGTTTTTCTTTAATTTACTCAGTAGAGTAATTTAACCACTGCTTTTGCAAATGTGATGTCATGCTGGTATCTAGAATTGGATTTGTTTAGGTTGTTTCTCAGTTAGCACCATGTAAAACTTATTATAGTTTGTATATTCCTCCAGTTGTCTGATGGAGTATGCATGGTACATGTAGAATGGTGGCCTGATGGGGACCTATTTTTTTACATTGGCTGTCAACCTATTAATGCAACCCTTTTCCTTTACCCGGGCTTGGGACCGGCAGTAAAAAACTGGTGGAGTTTTACCATTATGGTAGTAAATTTTCTTTTTTTGTCTTGTCGTTCAGCTTTTGTATTTTTCCACAAGAGAAAAGCCTCCTCTAAGAGATGCAATTTTTTTGTTAATGTAAGTGAAAATAAATCTATTTTCCATTTATTTGGTGATTGATGATAAGTTCACCATTATTATAGATATCTGGAAGTAGGCACAACCTTTTGATACCATTTGATACCATGGATAAGGGCACAGTATTTTCTTTTACAGCAGCGAAGAAATATTTTTGAAGGTCAAAAGGATAAGAAAAGCTTTCTTGAAGTTCTGTACTTGTCAGATTTTGGAAATTTTATCAGGCTAGATTAGAAAGCTAGATGTGCTACAACTTGGTCTTCTTGATTTACAAAGGAAATATAACACTCTAATTTTCCACTTGGCTATTCTGCTCCTTCGATAACATATCACAACCCATCACCTTCATTAGCTCTAAAAGTGATTTCCTCCACCCATCTTTCCCTCCCTCTATCGCTCTTGTTTCTATTCCTGTACTTGATTGGGCCCAACTTTTCAATCTGGGCTCAGGCCTTGGCCTACTGAAATTGAATTTGGGTTGGCCTATGGCTAAGCCAATACGTGGCCTGGCCCACCTGAGTTTCACCCTCCCAACTGTGTGATTTGTGATTAGAATTGGATGCAAACAAAGCTTGTTATCACCTCCACTATCCAAAATTTCACTCTAGCAGCTGGACCGAGCTTTCTGGGGTGGCTTCGGTCACATGACCCAACTGTGGAAAAGTTGTTCATTGCCCAAACTTGGGCCATGGAGTAGAACAAACAAGGAGTGAAACTCATCCAGAAGGTCCTGGTTCTGCTTAAAAGGTGGCTGCCTCCCTCTTGAAACGGCCACTGATCTACGTACTTTCCTACAGGGCAGAGAACCTTGAACCATGTTGGGAGAGTGGCAATATAAGTTTGTCCAAAGGTTGTAGAGTGGCTTCAGGGTCCAGGTTTAGGGCCTGTTTCTTTGGGATAATGTCTGGAATTTGAGTTGGGAGAGCACCCATTATCTCCCATATGATGTGCCCTTGAAATTCCCCAAATGCTCCTGCACAAAGTTGGTTTTGGAGCTCCATAATTTGAAGAATTTGCATAGTTAAAAAGGCCATTCCAGACTACTGGCATTCGGTGTTTGGACAACTCCTCATCAAACAGAAAATTCATACGATAAAGACTAGGGCAGAAATGATTGTAACAAGAAAAATGAAGTTCATTTTTTGTCATTCCTTTCTCTCCAGCTGTGAGCGAAGTCAGGTGAATTTGGCCTTAATCCTATGCTGCTCCAGGCTAAGCAACATTGACCTCCAAAAACCAATTCTGATCAGCAACATTGATAATGATGCGAGGAAACCCCCCATCAAATGGAGCATTCACTGGACAATGTACTAACAATAATGCAGCCTATCTTGGGATTTCCAACAACCCAAAATACTCGGCAATTCCTCTTATTAAATGGGTCCAATTCATTTCTGGCCTTTGGGAATTATACTCAGTAAAATTGCTGTCAAGTCTTTGAAAATGGGCGAGCATTTTTTTTGGCTCCCAGTGGCAAGGACCCCAACACTGACAAGTTTGTATACTAGTAATTAATACCTGGTAATGGAAAAGCAATAGCAAGTTATGACTGAAGAAGAAAAGGAAGAAAGTGAATGAAGTAGCAAGATGGTGATTGGAAATTGCTGGTTTAGGTTTGACAACCATGCCAACAGCTTTAAATACAAAATTTCTATGAACATTGCCTGATTGCAGGATGGTACACAGATTACCAAGGGGAGAGATTGCATACGATATATTAGAGGGGAAAAATGACAAGTTTATACTATGGAGAGCTTCTAATACCAATATCTGATATTCAGATAAAGGAGATAGAGGAATCACACATCAGATTTTTTTTTGCTTCTGCAGCTGTTTTTGCAGGTCACCTCCTTGCCAAGTCCCCACTATGCCCTTAGAGAAGGCTTCAGCTCATGGTCACAGAATTCCTGGAACTCTAGTGAGTCCCCAGCTGATTTCTTCACCTCCACGACATGAAAAGATGGTGTAACCTCAAAGATCTCTGCTTCTATGGTCAGCTGCTCCTTCCTCCCTTCTTTTCTTCTTTCCAACTTCACTAAACTGTCTGTCTTCTTGATCTTAAAGCTCTCGTTCTCTGCAATCCCTTCCAGCATTGACATAATGTCTGATGCTGGCCTACTAATTGTGAACCGAGCTTGTGGCTTTTGAACATCCTTTTCGAACAGTCCTGAAAGATTGAATCCTGGAGATAGAGATATTAAATCAAAAGCATTTAAGCAAGTGGGTTTCATGGTGTTGGAAGCTTCAGCCTCATCTGCTTTGTCGCTGCAGTCAAACTTGAGTGCCCCAGGGACATCCCATAGGCTAGCCATACCACCAGTGTCATCTTGTTGTGTCTGCATTTCAAGTGGTTTGACTCCTTTCTTGAACCATGGATTGTCCATGATCTTGGCGATGCTAATTCGTGTGCTTGGGTTTGGATCAAGGACCCTGATGAGAAGTTTGCGGACCTCTGGGGGGAACCAGTTGGGGCACTTGAATTCTCCTCTGCTTATCTTCCTATACATCTCCACTAGATTTGAGTCTCTAAAGGGAAGATAACCCGCAAGCAGAACATAGAGAATGACACCGGAAGACCATATGTCTGCCTTGGCACCATCATAGCCCTTCTTGCTGATGATTTCTGGTGCAACATATGCTGGTGTCCCACACGTTGTGTGGAGGAGGCCATCTTGTGTGCGTGATTCTCCCAGAGCGCTCAGGCCAAAGTCCGACACCTTAAGATTTCCATTCTCATTGAGGAGGAGGTTCTCTGGCTTGAGATCACGGTGGTAAACGCCTTGGCTGTGGCAGAAATCAACAGCTCCAATCAGCTGCTGGAAATATTTACGTGCAACATCTTCCTTTAGCTTCCCTTTGGCAACCTTGTTGAACAGCTCACCACCCTTCACGTACTCCATGACGAAGTATACCTTTGTCTTACTGGCCATGACCTCATAGAGCTGGACCACATTTGGATGGCGGACCAGCCGCATGACAGCAATCTCCCTTTTTATCTGCTCGATCATGCCCACCTTGTGAACTTTCTCCTTATCAATGATTTTAATGGCAACGCTCTGGCCAGAGATGATACTCCTTGCGTGGTAGACCTTTGCAAATGTTCCTTGTCCAAGCAAACGCCCCAGCTCATAGCGGTTCATCAAGATGGTACCTTTCTTTTCCATTTGTTCTCCTTATAAACAGACCCGGGTGAGAAAATTTTGAATTATCAGTCCACGTGTGCATGCTCCTGCGTTCTCAGAAGCATGCAGCTTTAGGAAAAAATAGAGAGCCACAACAGGGATAGAATGAAACCTAGCCCTGAGGCCAGGTTGATGGGAATCACCAGGAGTAAACAAGGAGAGATTTTCAGGCAGATCTCATGAATGCAAACTCTCTCTTGGAAATTGGAATCGAGCAAACAGAGAACAGGTCTTTGGAATGGGGGGAGAGATCAGAAGTTTAAAAATAGCAAAAGTTGGGTGAATTTTACTGGAGATTGAATGGGTTTGTGCCCAACGTTGTACTAATTGGAAGTTAGTTACATTTGCTATTTTTGGGTCAGATGCGAGAGAATTTCTCTGACTACCCGTGAAAGAGTTTTTGATGAAAAATAATAGTAACAAGAATAATAACAATGATAAAGTCCCTTGATACAATATATAGGAAGACAATTTATGTAATTTCTAATTATTGATTCTTGATTCTTGAGATAAAAGAGTGTCTGGGGCCCACTACTGTTTTGATTGGATTATCATAGTGTACCACCAAGAACTTCTAATGGGTATGATCATCATATGTCTATTTTGGAGGCTGTTAAGAGATGCTTGTGTTTATCTGTCCTTATGAGCTGATAATAAAAGTGACCTTCCTACTGGTGGACCTAATGCATCAAAGGTGGGGATGGCTTGCTTTCTCTTAGCTCTATAGTCAATGTGCATGTTGTACACATGTAGAATTTCATTTTGAATTTGGAGGAGAAGAAAAGTTTTAGTTGTACTGACGGGGTCAGAATCTCAGATGGACAAGTTGTTAATACATTCAAAGCTGTTGACCAGAATGCATGTGGCCTTTAAATTTGATGATCTGGACCATTGATTAGTTACAAGAGAATTTTGGCCTTGATCTCAGCCTAGATATTTTGCGGGCATCATCTACAAAATGTAGTGGTCGTCAGGGAAAACAACCTGGATGGTGGGTCTCACACTGAAGAAGTGAGTGAGGGGCAAGATACAGTTTCGACGGTTATACAGGTGGATCATATCCGACGCATTTAAATGTGTTGTGTGGGTTCTGCGGGTAAGCTTTGATCCAGCCTGTTTAAATGCACTAAAAGGTTTTCCTGACTCGAGACGGACCATGTTTATTGCAAAGCAAATGCGGGTTGGATACAGGTTGCTGCTTGTCAACTCAAACATGTTTGTGTAGCTATATTTTCGTTGAAAAAGCGAGGAAATTTTAGATTTTTAAAATTTTCGCCATTTGGTGTGGCTGTTTTCTTGGGATGAGAGGCATGAAAATGAGCAAAATTTTCTATGATTGCATGAAAAAGCATTTGCTAAAGAGGGGTATGAAAAAATAATGTAAAAAAAAAAAAAAAAAAACAACCAGTTTTCCGGTGGCACTGCAAAATGTGCCCTAATTGTGGAGAAGGGAAAATCTTGCACCCGGGATGCTAGTTTTCTGCAGAAAATGTGAGCATTCCAGACTTCTTCCGTTCTAGGACAAAATCTGTGCGGCTGGTTTTCTTTGAGGAGAAAGGCAAAAGTGAACTAGATTTTTTCGTACTATGTAGAAAAGCATTTTCTGAATGTTGGAATTTTTTTTAAAAAAAATTTTGGCTGAAGAGGTGAACGTCTGAGGAACTGGTTTTCTGGAGGCATACAGAAACATGCTCTAATTTTTGGGAAGGGAAAAGTTTTCCCACTATCACCAATCAACTAGTGGCTGTTCTTGTTCTGGTATAATAGAAAACCTATTTGCATTGCCACGGGGAGAACCTACATCAGTTGTCAAATTAGCCTGTTGACCTTTCTCAATAATACATGTCAACCGTAGGATACACTATAATCATCAATATGGCATATAAATTTGCGTTACAATTGAAAAAGTAGTGGACGACCCAAAGGAGCCCACTATGTTCCCAATTAAACGGAATAAGGTGATTAATGTATACATCACAATAAGTAAATCTAATGCCCAAAGGAGGGTACCTTTTTATTGTAATGTGTAAATTTAAATCAGCCCTATGGTGAATATTTATCACCAACTGAGCAAATCAATTAGTAGTCTCAATCTCACCCAAAGGAGAGATTATGATGTTATGCTGGCATTGCTAAGTAGAGTTAAATCCATACACGCTATTACTTGAATAACACTGGATTACAGTAAAATGTGTGTAAAATTACAGCATAAAAATTTAATATGAGCATAATTTTCTTTTATAGTTTGGAACCATTCCGCAATTGCCACCCCACTGCCTTTGATTCCACCACTCGCTACTGTCAACTTCGCCCAGTGGATGGATAAAGTGATGATTACATTAGGTTGCATGGACATTGCAATTGCCATTCATGATGATGAACCTCCCAAACCTACATATGCAAGTTTTGAAAAGGTTGTTGCTACTTATAAGAAGTGGGTAGAGGCTAATTGGCTAGCCTTAATGATTATCAAGGACTCAATACCTCATGATTTACATTGAACAAATTTCTTCCACGTGTAAGGCAAAAGACTACTTGAAATTATTGGAGGAACAGTTTAAGGCGACTCCTAAAGTAATGGTTAAATCATTGCTATCCGAGTTGAACTCATTTAAGTATGATGCCTCTAGTGGTGTAAGAGACATCACTACGATGACTATCATAGCAAATCAGTCGAATGAAATGAAGATAAACATCACAGACACTCTTTTGATCGATACTATGATAAATTCCCTCGCAGAATCATTTGAGACTTTTAAAGTCAGTTTTAACCCTAGGAAGGAAGAATGCACCCCAGATGGATTAGTGGCTATGTGTGTGGAAGAGGAAAACAGACAAAAGAAATGCAAAGCTGATACTGCACATCTTACTATTCAAAATCAAAATAAGAAAAGAGACGCTCCTACTGGGCATAAGAGAAAGAACTAGAAAAAGCTTAGAAAATCAGGCAATACATTTAAGAAGGATATGAAGTAACGAAGGAAAGATGTTTCTTACAGAATCAAAATAAGAAAAGGGACGCTCCTACTGGGCAAAAGAGAAAGAACCAGAAAAAGCTTAGAAAATCAGCCAATTTGTTTAAGAAGGATATGAAGAAGGAACAAAGAGAAGATATTTCTTTTGTAAGAAACTTGGACACCTTAAGAAGGATTGCCACAAATATATAAAGTGGTTTGAAAAGAAAGGTAACGATCATTACATAGTGTGTTACAAATCTAATTTAGTTGATGTTCCAACTAATACTTGGCGGTTGGACTCTGGTGCGACTATCCACATTTGTAAATCCATCCAAGTAATGTTGTGGGAAAGTAGACAAAGTGAAGGAGAAAGAAAACTGGTGCTAGGCAATGGCTTGGAGCTGAAGGTTAATGCAATGGGACAATGAGATTAGTTCTGGCGACTCAGCACTTTTTAGATTTGGAAAATACTCTTTTTGTTCCTAGCATGTTAAAAAAATCTTATTTCAATTTCGAGATTAGACATTTTGAGTCATTCTTTCAAGTTTGGGAATAATAGTCTTTATTTGGATTGGGATTCAAGGATGCTTGGTTTTGGTGTTTTAATTGATGGATTGTACAAATTGAATTTGGATCCTATTTTTTCTCAATCTTTACTTTCCTCACATGGGAACATTGTCATTGGCATAAAACGTGGTTTGATCAATGAAAATTTTGCGGCATTATGGCAGAGGTGCTTGGGTCATTTAACTAGGGAAAGAATGGAAAGATTAATTAGAGAAAAGATTCTCAAACCCTAAGATTTTTTAGATTTTGGTACATGTGTGTCACGCCTCGATCCCGGGAATTGGAGTTAGGATAACCCCACGGAGTGTACATACGTAATCTCATAGTAATCTATGCATGTAAACATACATATACAAATTACTACAAGGGGGATTGCACAGGAACGTGTAGAGAAGTTTCTCCAACACGTAAATTACATTCAATAGTAAGAGGAAGCCTGTATAATACATCTATAATGATTATAAGTAATAACAACCGAATTATCATAAAATTCATAAATAAGTCTGTACTTAACCATTCTCATTTACATGATAACAATTATTTAAGCATAGACAAAATCCTAAAGTGTAAACAGGCCTATCCAGTCTTAAACACTCAACAAGTACCCCGTTGTCGCCCTTCGTACGATGACTAATAGAAGATGCCATCTGCATTACACTTATCTAGTCCCCGAGGTTTAGCACCTGTAACACCAATGGTAGCACTGTTAATACGACGGTTAAGTAAGTATATAGAGGTACATAAGATCATCATGCCGTATCAAATGAATTAAGAATATATATATTGATTAGAAGAAGGCAAAAATCGTACACTAGGCATGTCGTGCATGAGTAAGCATGTATAACGAATCATAAACAGATTATCATACAAATTTATTGGCAACCACGTGGCCATATTCTCCCAAGAGAGAGCATATCATCTAGAGGGAGCGTACATATTTTAGGGGATCAGCCTAGCTTATTGAGAAGCACCGCCAACTCCTCCAAGGACTACTGCAGCAGCGACATATCATATCATACCCAAACTAGTCCCGTCGAACCTAATAAGGGCGTAGCTAAGTGGTGCCGACTTAACGTATCAAGACTGACTCAAATTCATATCTTTTATACATCTTGGTTATACTTGTCATATCATACATAGTAGGAGTTCGGTCTTGAGATTACATTCATTTATTCATTCATATCTGATAATCAATTCATGCATACTTAATTGAGCTACATATGTTGAGGACATGGTTTCTTAACAATATGGATGCATCTATATTGAGTAAGTATCGAGGATAATTACTAGCCAGCCCTATGCTAGATAATCCGTGATTCCGAGGGCATTCAATACGATGTATTCATAAAACGTCCGGTGTCATTGTATTACCAATCTTGGTGTTACATTGTGTATACAGAGGACACCTCTTCTTATACCAACACCCATGATGTGACATCGGGAATTAGTCTGGAAAATCAAAAGGGAGGAGTGACAGCTCTACACTTGTCCACCTTTCATTTGATCACCATTGGGCTAATTTGGTTAGGAAATAGGTGTCATATCTAGAGCCTTACAAGGTCATTGAAGGTTCCTCACATCCTACATTCACTGGGTTCTTACGGCTTAACTGTATACAAGGCTACGGCTTAGCCAAGTGGTTCAGGTTTCCTTTTTAATTCAATACACATTTACGGCTTGGCCGTATATTGACCTACGGCTTAGCCCTGCTAAGCCTACGGCTAGGGTTACGGCTGACAAACTCACGATCATAGAGGAGAGATTTTGAATTCTCTTGAGAATGTCTACCTTCACACCTATAGTCCCTAAGGGCATTCAACACGATGTACACATAAGACGTTCAGTGTCGTTGTGTTACTGGGTCTTGATATTGCCTTGTGCATACGGGACACCCTTCTTATGCCAACATCCATGACTTGCCATTGGGATACCCTCCGGGAATCATTCATTCTCCCCAACATGTACTTACCATTGGGCCTTTGTAGTAGTATAGAAGGTGCCAATACTAAGGTCCTACAAATCATTGAGAGTCTTTAACATCCTGTTTTACTGGGTTCTTATGGCTTAGCCGTATACAAGGCTACAGCTTAGCTGAGTGGGTTAGATTCCTTCCGGATTTTTCATGCGCAATTACGGCCCAACCGTATGTTGGCCTACGGCTTAGCCGTGCTAAGCTTACGGCTAGGGTACGAGGAGGCTACGGCATAGCCGTAGTGTATTCCACGGTGCAGCCTTGTGCAAGCCGTAGAAGAACTGGGTTCCATGAGCTCTCTGGAAAGCTCGCCGTAGGAAGACCTATGGTTTGGGTACGGGCTGGATACGGCTTAGCCGTAGTGAAATCCACGACTCAGCCGTAGTCGAGCTGTAGTACAAAATCCCATTTTTCTGCTCTCTGGACTTTGAGCCGTAAATGCTCACGGCTTAGCCGTAGCTTCGCCGTAAGCTTTAGAAACCCGAATACAGTTCTGTAGCTCAATTCCGATTTCAATCAGTACAGAACCTATACTGGGAGGGGGTTTTATGGCTTACTAGTAACATCCAATTAAGGTGTTTTGTACTCCCACAACCTCCATTCCTACCTTTGTCATTTAACTCAATACACAGTACATTCACATCAATTAAAACAATGAAAGGAAATGGATGAAATTGGGAAATGCAAGTAAATATCCATACTTAATCATGCATGCAAACACATATAACTCAATACTTACCTTTTCCAGCAGTACTAACCCTCTCAAACTCCTTCTCGTGCTATGTGGCTAAAGGAAAACCTCCAAACAGAAGTGGGTTCTCTTGGTGAGTTGTAGCCTGAAGAGAATGTGCTTCCCAAGGAAGTAAATGCTCCTATGAGGAAGAGGAAGGTGGGTGAAAGCTATTCCTAGTGCATGCAAGTCTCCAATCCCAATAGCTCTTCGATTTGGAAGTGAAAGGGAAGAAATCCAAGAAGAAGGAGAGGGGCTTCAACAACAGAGAACGAAGAAGAAGAGAAGGGAACGTTGTATCCACCTTTTAAGTTAAATTTCCTGTAATTTAACATGCAAGTCTAGCCTTTTCATGAAATTTCAGTTTAGGCCACCTGGGCCTCAATTAGCCCAGGATGAGTCCGGATCAACTCGGGCCCAACACGAAAGAGGATCTACGCGAAAGAGTACACGAAAAGAAATGGACGAGGTGTCCAAGAGGTACAAGGACAGATTACGAAAAGGCCCTTAACTCCTAAAGTGGGGCCGAACTCCGCCAAACTCCCTATCCAAGGCCCAAACCCGATAAATTTTGAATTAAATTAGCCTTAATCGAGTTCAATTAATATAGAACGAGCTTAATTAACGTAAATCAAGATTAATGGGACTCGGGACTTGATGAGTTTTTCACTCTACCAAATAATCTTTGGGGTGAAGCCCTAAAGAAAGTTGCATATATTCGGAATTAGGTACCCAATAAAGCTGTTCAAATAGCTGCCCTTGAACTCTGGACTACTTGAGACCAATTTAAGGCATTTTCATGTGAGGGGTTGTGCAGTAGAAGCAAAGGTTTATAATCCCAATTAGAAAAAGCTTAATTCGAGGACTGTGAGTTGGTGTTTCATTAGAGATCCATAAAGATCAAAGGGTTATAGATTCTATTGCCCATTCTATCATATGAGGATTGTTGAAACTTCTCATGTAGAATTTCTAGAGGAAAATGAATTAAATGGGAATACAAATTTAAGGAATATATTATTCAAAGAGGTTCTAGGTTCCATTCCTGTTCCATCGGGAACAAATTATTTGAACCATCCAATACCCACATGTGTTGAGCCTAGTTCAGAAACAACTCAGATCCAAGTGCCTTTGTCGCCTTACATTTATGTACAGAATGTGCTGATTGAAGAGATGCCCCTGCATTAAAGAAAATGTTTTGATTGAGCCCATGCAGATAGAACAAGTACAACTTTAGCCACTTCGAAGGTGTCATAGACTATAAAATAGTGTCATATTAGATGATTATAAAGCATATCTTCAAGAGTTTGACTTTAACATAGGAGTTAAAGAAGACTCCTCAATTTCAAGAAGCCATACAAAGTGTTGATTCGACACGATGGCAAGATACAATGCTTGATGAGTTACAATAATGTAAAAGAATAGTGTTTGGGAACTAGTATAGCTTCCTAAGGGTGTGAATGCAATAAAGTGCAGATGGGTATACAAAATGAAACAAGACTTAAAAGATAAAATAGAACGCTACAAAAGAAAGCTAGTAGCAAACGACACACAATGAGAAAGAGTGGACTATAAAGAGACTGTTAAGTCCATAAAATTACATGAGAAATGCATTAGTTGAGACAATAAGTCATCAACTCTCCCAAAAGCAAACACGTTATTGGTAAATGCAATCTGACGACCAAAAGATTGATTCTGGACATTCTTGATTTCCCTAAAACTCTCGTGCATTAGTGCAGCTTGGTCCCCTCTCTTCATTGGCAGTCCGAAGAGACATCATTTCACCCCCTGCTCGACAAAATCCTATCCAAGCTTGTAGGATGAAAATCTTGGTTACTTTCTCTTGCTGGGAGCGAAATCCTTGTGACGTGTTTGGTAGCAAGGCTACTTACATTGTAATGGTCTTTCCCTTTCCTAAGTCCATCACCAAAGACATTGAGCATCTTATGCGCAACTTCCTTTGGTCCACTGATGCTACTCCCTAAAAAAGAACTCAAATTTGCTGGGACACAATCTATCTCCCTTCTCTGGAAGGGGGTCTGGGCATCAAGAAAACTC
Organism: Sextonia rubra; assembly: GCA_037013555.1. Taxonomy (NCBI): domain Eukaryota; kingdom Viridiplantae; phylum Streptophyta; class Magnoliopsida; order Laurales; family Lauraceae; genus Sextonia; species Sextonia rubra. Next base: position 20,787,004 of record JASUAD010000011.1, read on the forward strand.
ATGATCAGAATGAAGCCTCCCTCCTCAGGCTTGGCTCGACAGCTACCTCTCCATCCTCTATATGTGCCACTTTGTTTAGGAACAGATATTTAAAAAACAAGGCTATTTGGTGCCTATCCACCCAAAATTTGGGTCCTGTGTTTAGCACAAAATAAGAATTTTGGCTTACCTTCTCCATTTAGGTGTTAGGTGCGAAATTGGAAACAGGAAACTTGCTAACTTCTGGTATGACACTAGGCTGATGATTTTAACATTGCCTCTAAATTTCGTACAATCCCCCTCCCTCTTCACCAAAAAGTGGCCTCTACCTTGAATGGCAATTTTTGGGTCACTCTTGTCAACATCCCTTCCCCCATAGCTAAGTTCTTGCTCTCTGTTGCAATGGACCCCTTTTTCTTGACTAGCACTGCGATGACAAAGTTTATTAGAAATTTGATCCAGGTAAAACCTAACTCTCAAGGAGGCTTTACATTTAGTGTGCTCTAGGGACTCTGAAGTGGCTTGGGCACCCTTTGTTTGGAATACTCTCATATAGCCTAGGGTATCCTTCTTTGCTTGGAAGCTAATGCATCAGAAGACCCCAACACAAGTCTGGGCCTAATCAGGGGGCATCTACTTAGCCTCAATGTGTTTGCTCTATAAATTCACCTATGAATCAGATCTTCACCTTCTCTTCCAATGCCCTTTTGCTCTTTCCCTCTAGAGGTGGATACTTGAAGTTGCGAGTTCGCAACCCTCTTCTATTGTATCTCCTTCTATAATTTGGTAGGCGATCACTTTCAACAACAACTTGTTGGCTCAAAACGGTGCCTTCTATATTTTCTTCACCATGGTATTTGTCATATGGAAAATGACCAAATGTTCAAAAGATGTAGACCTTCCCAAACGAATGCTAAGCTTTTTCTCATTGAGCTTCTCTCCTTTGGTGTATAGATAAGCCATTTTCTGGTCGGTCTCTTTTTTGCCATTTTCTAAATATATAGCATGTCCATGTAGCTTTCCCTATAGTGTTTTATTTAATTTTCTCCTTTTTCTTTTCTATGTAAGCTCTATGTTTCCTATTTTGTTGCCTCCATAGCCTATTCTATTTTTGGGCCTTTATGCCTTTCTACTTTTTCTTCTCTTCTTCAATATACACTTGCCTTATAAATATATATATATATATATAGAATTATGGACTTAACTAAATTAAATGCACTATTTTTCACAGAATTTTATGATTTTATGTAATTTGACTTCAAAATTTCAGAATTTCAACAAAATCTAACAATTCTCAACATAGCTTCATGATTCCATACATTTTTCCAAAATTTCTAGGAATCATAGTTGGATTAGGACTCCTCTTGTAGGAATCCTAGTCACATTAAGACTCCTTAACCATTTCCCAAGTTGACTTTATTTTCATAGGAAATGAAAATACAGGGACGCACAAAGTCAGAAAAATAATTTGGTAAAGAGTCCTAGCTAAAGTAAAAGATCTCCCAGGGCCCACCATTCAAGCAGAAGAGATGTCTTACATGGCAAGGTCCACATTAGGGATAGCAATGGGGGGGTATAAATGGGACCCACCCCGCTGCGCTCCTTTAAGGGCGGGTTTGGTATTGGTTTTTTGTTTTTTTATGTGGGGTGGGTTTGGGTTTTATTGAAACAAGCTACCCACCCCAAATATTTAATATTTATATACTTATTATTAAGTAATTGACAAAACTCATATGGTATGCGTGGTTTTGGGCCTTAACTTAAGGCATATGAGAAGAGATGGTGGCATGTTCAAACTCTATTACACACATTCTCATTCATTTTAATGTATTTTAAAAGTTTTAAGTTTTAAATTTAACTTGACTCACTCAAATGGGGTGGGCTTGATATTACAATTAGTGACCCGTCACAGGGTGAGGCGGGTTTGGATTAGATAAATTTAAGACAAGGCCGGTTTGAGTTTACCCCAACCTATACCAAACCCATCACATTGCCATCCTTAGTCCACATTGCCTGTAGTTTCGCAAATTTTGAAATTCTAAATGGATAATTTAAGGAAGCAGATAATTACTGAAGTCTTGTGATATAGAAGAGTATTTGAAAGAGTTTGAATAAGCCACAATTTAATCCCTTTTTCTTGTATTCAAATTCAAGATTTATGCAGAGATAGAGTTCAAAATGAGGGTGGATTGAAAGTTAATCCCATTTTTCTTAGGACAAGATAGTTTAAAATAATCATAACTTTCAAACCGAGCTTCAAATTGGGACAATCTACCCACTGTTGAAAGCTCTTTTCGAGTAGATATCCTTGGAGCCCAAGATTACACCAATTGAAGCTAAATTGACAAAGTTATGGCCTCGAAAATTTAGCTATATATTTTTTGACGGAATTGCAATTATAACTTGAAAGTTTTCTCCATATTGTTCTACCAAGGTGGGGTCCAATTAACTCGTGCATTCTCCATTGAAGATCATGATGAAGAATTTCAAGGTGCCACTTCATTGCTGTACACTACATCATCTTATTTCTTGTAAAAGAGGTCCAAATCCAAAAGGAAAAGAGATAGAGACAGAGGAGCAGAAAAGGAATAAATAGATGCCCTCACTACATTGTTGGAAGCCTAGCCACCTTTTTCCTCTTTCCTCTCTTCTTTTCCTTTTTCTTCCTCCATATTCTCTTATTTTAATTTTTTTAACGGTATTTCTTGGGCCTTGTCCAGGAACTTTAGATTTTAAGAAAGAGAGTTTTTGAGAGAGAATATTGTATAGACATTGAAATTAATGAAGATCCAATTGCAGTTTTTTGCATTGGCTAGCTGAGATTTCTAGTCAGAGTTATGGATGAAGCAAGTGTTATTTTTTGTAATGATTGAGTTCTTTCTGATGTCTCTTTTAATATGCTTTTAATAGGTCAATATGCTTTTGTTCATGCCAATGGGGGCAACTTCATTTGTCTAATTTCTAAAAAAATAAAAGCTTTTAATTTTCCATTCTTAGATTTGATAGGCAATGCTTAGAACTAATTCTCATTGATGGGTTATGCTTCTTTTTTATGGGTTATGTTTAGGTTTTTATTAATTCTTGAAGTGAATGAATTCTTGGTTATGTGATTTTTTATTTTAATTATAAAAAGGATTTTTGTAAAAAATAAATCTTTCAAGAAACATTGATTTCTTTGTAATCTGAGTTATATTTGGATACAAGCTAGAATGATTTCATGGATTGAATGAATTGATGTTTAGTGGATTCCTGATGCTCTGATCTTTTGTAAATCTAATTCCTTCTACCCTAATTTGCATTAGTTATTTTACTTTTATTTGATTTTTAAATTCACTAAAAATTTGCTTGATTACTAGTTTTTAGTTTTAAATCAGTTTTGAGATTACTGGTTCGATTCTCTATTGATTTGATTCGTTCTTGCCACTATCTTCATTCTTAACGATTATGCATTTACGGTAAAAGATAATTAAATATCACATCAAGTTTTTGACGATGTTGCTAAGGAATCAATTTTAAGTAATTTTTAAATTTGAAATTTAATACTTTAAAGTAGTTTAGTTTAGATTGTTTTAGGTTTAGAGTTTAAATTTTTCTTAGGATTGTTTTAATTTTTTTTTCAATTAGTGTTTTAGATTAGGTTGTTTTCATATGTTTTTCCAAAAAAAAAGGTTTTAGATTTGTTTTTTTCTTTAATTTCTTTTTTTATGACGATTTAATTTTAATTCTGAATTTCATAAAAGAAAATTAAAAAATAATTTTTAAATTTGATATTGTTTTAATATTTCCATTAACTTTAGTTGATAAGTTTTACTAATCTTGTTCTCTTTGGGATAGGTTGTTTATTGGACAAGGACTTTACCCTTAGTTACTTTTTGATAAGAGGATGAAATTTACAAGATCCAAAAGGGGAAGGACTTTATCATTGGTTGTAAGTTTGTGCTAACCCTTACCCACAAATCTCTTATTTACAAGTGGGCTTGGTTTATTTAGTATTTTGCAAAAGTGTGATTGATTGATTGGCACAACTAATTGGACCTACACACTCAGTAAGTGCTCCAACTGCAATAAGATAAGGATAGGATTTCATCACCGGATCCTTGCCCACTGGGTTTAATCATACCCCACTTAGGAACCTAACCATAATTATAATCAAGTAGACATTGGCCCTAGGATTCTTAAGCTCAATAGGATGAAGACCACCACAGGTTGCACTGATTGTGCTCTTTGACCAAGTGTCAGTCTAGGAAAGCCCTATTCCCCTAAGGGCGCAATATTTGTTCTAGGAATGTGGTTTTTAAGCAAGACCATTTTGACCCCACCACATTTTCTTGGGGGCTTACCTAATCAAGTTGGTTTCCTAAGACCAGATTGGAGGCCTAGGTGTACTCTTCGCTCAATTAGGAGATGTCTAGCGACTTATGTTAATCCTATTTAGATTTTTTTTAGATATGTTTAAATTTTTTGCTTGACTACCAGTGTATCATACTAGGACCAGTAGAACCCTTCATATATGTTAGATTTAGTTGCTTCCTTTTTTTAGGTTAAGTCAATTTGGTTTCCTTTTCTCATCAGTTTTTTTTTAATTTCCAAAAATTGGCCACCCCTTTCCTCTTGATTCCTTACATGCATTTTGAACTAATGGGAATCCATGAACAAGAGGAAACTTATTAATTACGATCATCCATGGAATAATGTGACTGAGTTTTTTGAAAATAATGGGCAATCCAATGGAAAAGAAATTGATAGTGATAAACTAATGTGGCTCCCACATTATTACTCATACCCCACACAATGATTTGCTCTTTCTAATATGAATGTGCGAGGAGTTTATCAAAGTGACACACAAATCTATACAAATTCAAATGTGTGACATTGGAAGCACTCTGAGAAGTGCCCAAAAAACAATTGGAGGAATTTCAAACAAGGCAAGAGAAATCAAATGCAAATCAAGGGCCCTATGAAATGGGTAATATGTATAACCCAAATTATGACAATCACTCTCTTTATAATTGGAAAATTGGGCCTATTATGGATCATGCATACTATTCCCAAGAATTTATGCCAGGTGGGTCATCTGAGTATCCCTCCCAAGATATATCATAGCCATCCTCTTGGTCATATGTACCTCATAAACCCCTTCTACCTGAATGGTCATATCAACTACCACCAGATCTGAAGGAATTTTTGGAAGATCTTTTTTCCAAAATTAGGCAAAACACCATCCAATCCTTACAAACCCACATGCAAACCATAGAAAGACTAACTTCAGTTAGTCAATTGGCATTTGAGTTAGAAAAAGTAAATGACACCCTTAGAAGTGAGTAGAGTTTCAAAGTAATAATCCAACATTCATTGAATATCCTACAAATATGAATCACACAAATATAACTTGGATATCTAAGGGTGACAATGAGCATATGGATGATGGTATGATAAATGAACCTGACTCTGACCCATAGGAGCCTATGTTCCCCACGCCTCCATAGTTTAACCAAATTAATTTTAAGAATTTGGATTTCCTCAATGAGGATAATGAGCCTTTCAAAATGATGATTTTTCGATGATTCTAATTCTTCTTAGAATTCAAACATTGTAGCTTGCCCAGACTATGAGGTTCCGCATGAACCAGCAATGGATAGTCCAATTTTGTGAATTTTTGAAAATGAAACACTTTTATCTATAAAAAATGATGTGACAATAAATGTGCAACTAGATGAACTCATTCTTTAAGGAAATTGCCCATCTAAGTGTTGATTTCCATAAATTGCTCAAAGACAAGGACACCCACTATGTGGATGCATTTTAAAATTGGAGGAGATTAACCCTATTTAGGCGGCTAAGTCTAAATCACATGTGGATTTATTTGCACTTTCAAATCAAGATGTTGCTAATAAAATTTGTTTACCTGTGCCTAAGGAAATTCGGAAAACTGATTTTGAGAGATTGTTAGCATGGGAGGACCAAACACCACCCCTTTTTTCATTGCTTCCTCCTTTCATAGAATTCAATGATCCATTCCATAAGGGAGGAGGAGGAATTTTTCATAGTGGTATTTTCTTCATCTATTCATAAAGAACATACTGTCATCATATTCACTGAATCTAATGTTCTCATGGTTACATCTTTTTCAGTGCTACTTGTGATTTGTATGGGAAAAATTTTATTTGGCATTAGGGTGGATTCCAATTTTCGGATCCAGTAGTGTACAATTTTTCTTTTTAGTATGGATTTTTTTTTCATTTAGTAGACTAACTCCTCTTTTATTTTGGTTTTTGTATTTTATATAGCCATGGACATGGATTGAAAAGTTACATAATCAAGTGTGTTTTTCACCTTACACCTTTGTCATTTACCTTCCTCATGTTATATGTTTCTTTTCTGTATTTCATATATAACATTGAGGATGATGTTTAGTTTAGGTTGTGGTGGGAACAAGCACGCTTGTCTAATTTTAGACAAGAATTTTCAAGAATTTTTAATTTCTCTATCACTTTTGTTATTTTTAGTCAGTTTTTTTATTTTTTTAATTTTTAGTTTAGCCCTTTTGTACGGAAGTAGGTAAAATGTTCGCTTTTCAAAATGAGAAAATCCATTGGAGGATTATCGAACATTGCTTTTTAGAAATACACATGAACACATTTTCAAGGTTTTGAATAGGAAACTTTAATGTTGCTTTTGGAAATTTTTTGGAAACTATGATGTGAACCCAAAATTTAATATTCTTGTTTTTTGGTTCATCTGGGTGGTTTTTGCGAGACCGATAAAACCAATGAATTAACTCAGGTACTTGAAAAGGGCTACTGATGTAATTTTAAATCAGTAATATTGCTAGTGCATAGTTGTCAGTGGTAGACAATGGCAAGAGCAGGTCAATCCCACGGAGAACGGTATCTCAAGTAAAATAAAAAACTGAACTTTAGTCTAAGGAGTAAAAGTCGAAGAGTTTGACTTGGAGTAGAATTAGAAAAATCAGAAAATCAAACAAAATAAAAGTAAAGAAAAATTAGATAATCAAACAAATCAGAGCATCCAGAATCCACTAAGTAAATCAAACCAATTAATCTATGCAGTTAATTTGATTTTTTGTCTCAAATATAAATCAAATCAGAAACAAATCAATGTTTCTAATCCGTAAAGTTTATCTTTTGTAAAAACCCTTTTTTAATTAAAAATAAATCTCAAAACCCAAGTTCTCCTTCACCTCATCAAATAATGAACATCATAAGCATCACTTATCAAACTAAACGTAGACCATCAAAGGAAATATGACCATAAGTATAAGCTATCAAAATAAGTGTAGATGATCAAAATTAATTCATTAAGAATATAAAACAGAGGTTGCCTTTGGCATGAAAACAGACCTATTACTATTTTAAAAACTCATTCAAAGAGATAATTAAAAAAGAACAAAATAACAAAAAAAAAATTAAAAAGGAAAGATCGTTGAGCTTCTTCTTTTGCGCCAATCAAGAAACTTAGGCCACCATTGTAAAAAAAGTACAAAAGTATTTTATTGATTGCATATTCTTGTACAATGATCTCTCAGAAAAGCTCTCTTCGAAAAATCTTAGTTTCGTAAACAAGGCTCCAAAATACCTTTAAAAATAAAATAAAATAAATATGGGAGGAAGAGAGGGAGAGAGGGGGGGCATCCCACCTTGGCTGGGAATGGGGCTAGAGTCCCATGAAATCTAGTTCCCTCAAGTTCATTAAATCTGGACCTTTTATTGTGGATTAGGGTTATCTCTTGAAATGGGAGAGATATCTTTCTTAGCTTGAATGAGATGACAATAAAATGAGGTGGAAGCTTTTGGAAAGGCTTGGCTAATCTTCAAATGTGTCCCACAAGAGATGTAAAGCTAAAAATCTTCAATGCGTGGATTTGTTTGCAATCCTACCTAAAAATGTATAGTTAGTTCCCAAGGTTGTAACATTGTCAAATTAGCCCTGATTTATGCTATCTTTGGCTCCATGGATATCTTCTTTCAAAGAGCTTTCCAACGGTAGGTAAATTACTCCGATTTGACGCTTGGATTGAGAGTTATAACTATTTTAAGTTATGCTGTCCAGAGAACAATGGAATTGAATTTTAAGTCTTGAATTGAAGTGGACTCTATCTCTACTCAAATTTTGAATTTAAATCCAAGGAAAGGGGATTAAATTGTGGCTCATTTAAACTCCTCAGCCTTTATTGTCCACCAAAATTTTCTTCTTTTAATTATCAAGAGATAATTCAAACTAATTCAAATCTGTAGCTAATGTGGACCCTATCATATGGGACATTTCTTCTGCTTTAATGGTGGGCCCTGGAAGTCTTGCAATTATCAGCAGAGATAATTTGGACTTGCGCAAGATGAGTGGACCACCCTTTGGTCGACCTTCACAGGTGTGAGACCATGTGTGCGGGGGGGGGGGGGGGGGGGGGGGGGGGGGGGGGGGGGTGTGAGATCCATTTGGTGAATTCTTCAATTTACTTCTTTTTCAATTTCAATTTAGTAATGCAGGTCCCTAAATTATTGTTCATGCTCTAAAGTGGGTCTTGTGTCAGAACTTGATACATACAACTAGGATTCTTTAAAATTTTGGAACTTTGCATGAAATGTTAAATTTATGAAGAAAAAAAACGATTTGCTTGAAATTTTGAATTTTAAAGTAAAAATGCACAAAATGATAAAATTCAGTGAAAATAGTGCTTTTAACATAATTAAGTCTATAATTCTACATGGAATGATGAGTTTTTTATGCAATTTCATGGACTTAACAAATGCCCATTGTTAGGGTCTATAATGTTTTTTGTAAAAAGATAAATAAATAAAGAGCTCTTAGAAAATTTCTATTGCATGCTGCATTGAATAAGAGTTTGGAATGCTCCCTTGATCTTATAAAACGTGATGGATTTTATTTTAAGAAAATAATGATAAAAATAAAAATAAAAAAGGATATTGACAGCCTTTTGAAAAACAATAGTGCAAGAGCCATTATTGTACTTTGAGGAAAAACTTCTTTTTGCTAAATTTTGGAAGATCGGACTATTTAAAAGAAAGATTCTGATTTTGTGGCATTCTTGTGAAATTTCAAAACTTATTTTTAATGTATACATTTTCACCATACACACAAGTTTGGTATAATTTCAATACAGTTTCTAAAAATAGATTTGTGGACTAATTTTTAAAAAGTTTGATATTTTGACAATTTTAAAATTAGAAAATGTTCGATATGGTTCAATTTACTTTTGGATAATTTCTTTTACCTTTTTTTATTTTAGAAAAAGAATTTTGTAGATATATTTACTGCAAACCCTCATGAGGCACAACTGGTGCACTAGGGGAAACTAGGGGTCTAGGGGTTTAAGAGCACACTACATACGCTAAATGCGGTCAAGAGTGCTAATGACATTAGCATTGTTTTCATCATTTTCATTATTTTTAGTTATTTTCTTCTGCAATTTTTCATTTTCTTACAATTAGATTGGGTCAAAGTACTTATCTTTTGTCTGCAGTTTTTGTTAGGGACTAACAAAATGCTGGTTGGGGGCTATGTTAAGTCCATAAAATTACATCATAAATGTATCATTTCATATAGAATTATGGACCTAAATAAGTTAAATAAACTATTTTCACTGAATTTCATGCTTTTATGTAATTTGGCTTCAAAATTCAAAATTTTAAGCAAATCATACAGTTACTAGCATAACATCATTATTGCAAGCATTTTTTCCAAAAATTTGAGGAATCCTAGTTGGATTAAGATTCTTCTCATTGGAATCTTAGTTGGATTAGGATTCTTCTCGTTGGTCGCATCAGGACTCCTTAACCATTTATTTCCCAAGTTTAGTTTATTTTCGCAGGACATGAAAATACAAGGCCTCGCAAAGTCGAAAAAATTTATTTGTTAAAATGTCCCAGTTGAAGTAGAGGACCTCCCAGGCCACACCATTCATGCAGAAGATATGTCCCATATGGCAGGGTCAACATTGGCTGTAGTTTTGAATTACTTCGAAATCTTGTAATTCAAGGAAGGAGATTATTAATGAAGTCTTGAAATAAAGATGAGTATTTGAAAGAGTTTGAATCAGCCACAATTTGATCCCCTTTTCTTGGATTCAAATTCAAAATTTGTGCAAAGATAAATGTCCAAAATGAGGAAGGATTAAAAGTTAATCCCATTTTTCTGAGGACAACAAAGTTTTAGATAGTCATAATTTTCAAACCGAGTATTGGATTGGAGCAATCTAGCCACCGTTAGAAATCTATTTTCAGGTAGATATCTGTGGAGCCCAAGATTTCACCAATTGGAGCTAAATTGACAAAATTATGGCCTTAGAAAGTTGCATGTATATTTTTAGATGGGACTGCAAACAAATTAAAAATTTTCTCCACAATGCTCAACCAAAGTGGAGCCCAATTAACTCTTGCATTCTCCATTCAAGATCTTAATAAAGAATTCCAAGGTAGGCCCACTTCATTGTTGCTCACTCCATCATCTTACCTCTTGCAAAAGAGATCCAAATCCAAGAGGGAAAGAGATATAGAAAAAGAAGCAGAAAAAGCACAAATAGATTCCATCACTCCGTTATTGAAAGCCTGGCCACCTCTTTTCTCTTTCTCCCCTCTTCTTTACCTCTTTTTTCTCCCATATTTTCTTAATTTAATTTTTTTAAGGTATATCTTGGGCCTTGTCCAAGAACTTTAGAGTTTAGGAAAGATAGTTTCCAAGAGAAATTATTGTATAGACATGAAATTAATGAAGATATAATTGAAGTTCTTTGTAATGGCTAGTTGAGATTTCTGATTGGAGCTATGGATGAAGCTAAGTGCTATTTTGTTTTTTTATGATTGAGTTTTTTTTTATGTCTTATTTAATATACTTTTAATAAATTAATAGGCTTATCTTCATTCCAATGAAGGCAACTTTGGTTCTCTGAATTCTAAAAAAATAAAAAGTTTTTATTAGCCATGCTTAGATTTGATAGGTCATGATTAGAACTACTTTTTTTTTTATGGGTAATGTTTATATTTTTCTTAATTCTTGAAGTGAAGAAAGTCTTGGCTCTCTATCATTTTATTTTAATTTGAAAATAATTTTTGCAATAAACAGATCTTTTGAATCAGAAACATTGATTTGTTTTTTATCTATGTTATATCTTGAGACAAGTTAGAATGATTTCATGCATTGAATGAATTGATGTTTAGTGGATTCTTGATGCTTTGATCTTCCGTATATCTAAGTTTTCCTACCCTAATTTGCATTACTTTAGTTTTAATTTTATCTAATTTTTAAATTCAATAAAAAATTGCTTGAATACTAGTTATTAGTTTAAAATTTTGAGATTACTTGGTTTGATTCTCCGTGGGTTTGACATGTTCTTGCCACTGTCTTCTTTCTGAAAATTGTGCACTTGCGGTTAAAGATAATTAAATATCACATCAGAGACCTTCTCACCTGTTTTTATGGCACTTGCAGCTCACTTTGACTTTGAATTACATCAGATGGATGTAAAGATTGCATTTCTCGTTGGAGACTTGAAGAAGTGCATATGATTCAACCTAAAGGATTTGTAAATGTCTAGAAAAGAAGTACAAATGACTCAACTTGAAGGATTTGTAAATGTTGATGGTCTAGACATGGTGTGGGGATTGAGAAGGTCCATTTATGGGTTGAAGCAAGCATCCTGTTAGTGGTTTATAAAATTTGATGAAGTAATAACTTTCTTTGGTTTTACAAAAAACATTGTTAACTAGAGCATATACTTGAAGACTAGTGGGAGTAGCTTCATTTTCTTGGTGCATTATGTGGATGATATCCTATTGGCCAGTACGAGTTTTGGTCTCTTATAGGAGACTAAAGAGTTCTTAATTCAGCTAGCATTTTGAAATGAAGGATATGGGTGAAGCTGCTTTTATTATTGGCATTGAGATTAACAAAGACATAAAGTGCTGAATGTTGAGACAGTCTCAAAGAGCCTACATAAATAAGGTCCTTGAGTAGTTTTGCTGTTAGGTTTATGTCTTGTATTCCGGTTTAGCCGGATGAGTCCACTGGGTTAGCCAGGGACTGGTTTAAGGTTAAGGGTATTTTGGTAATTATACCGGGGCTTTCTTAGTGGCTAAGAAAGCGGAGATTATATATTGTATAGTCTGTAACCCTAGACCTTGCGGCGGCGGCAATAGTTGCCCGTGGTGCTCCCACACCACGTAGGAGAGATGAGGTGAGAGTGTGGGAATCTCTTGTATGCTTTACTTCTCATAGTGAAGATGTTCGTCCTCCTGTGCCCGTGGATGTAGCCCTATTTGGGTGAACCACGTAAATCTCGGTGTCTCTTCTTGTGTGTGGTTGATTGTTGATCTTGTGATTCCGTGGATGCGCACAACGGGTGATTGTTCAGAAAATCACAACAATTGGTATCAGAGTCACAACAATTGGTATCAGAGCCACAACAATTGGTATCAGAGCCAGGTTGGTGTTCCTCGGGTTTCTGAGCGAGGTGGTGATCGCTCAGTGGTTTGGAGGTTGTGAGCATGAAGATTAACTGAGATCAGGTTCGTGATTTCTGGTTGGGCCACCATCGGATAAGAAGAAGACGAGATTGGGTTCTCCGGTCTCTCTGGATCGGAGGAAAAACGATTCACATGTTTTCAGATGTCGAAGTGATTGCTGTGATTGTGATCTATCTGCTGGGACACACACGTAGGAGAAGAGCGAAAAATCAGATCTGTGATCGTGTTGGTGGAAGAAGAAGACAGAGAAGATCTGGTTTCTGCAGATTCGAAACAGGGAAGAGGGGTTCGGTGCTTGTGCGGGATTTTCGCCAGGATTTTAGCCGGGATTTCCGTCGTCTCCGTCGCCTTCGCCGGACTTCCAGTAGACGCCGTCGCAGTCGCCACCAGCCGTCAGCCATTGCCAGTCCTGTTCGTCGCAGCCGAGGAAAACGGCTGGGAGCCGTTTGGTTATAGAACCAGAAACCAGAAAAGGAAGAAATCGAAGAGGGTTCTCTTTGGATTTTTTGGCTACAGATCGTCATCGGAGAAGATTGATATGAGAAATTGGCTGCCGGATTTGAGGGGAAAGACCGGAAAACAGAGAAGAAAAAAAAAAAGTTTTTTACTCACCGGTCGCCGGTCGCCGCTGCCCGCCGCCGTCACCGCCCAGTCGCCGCAGCCGTCGCCGTCGCCGTGCTGTCGCTGCCCCTCGCCGCTAATGGCCGGCGCCGCAGAAGACCACAGCGAATCCGCAGTTGCAGATCCGGTCGCTGCGCCTGGGTTGTTGAAGACGACCCAGTCTTCTGGGTCTTAGGTCGGGTCGGGTCAGGTTGCCTGACCCGCGGAGAAGTGCAGCCCAGGCAGCGTCAAGGAAGGCTCCGAGTTCAGGTTGGGCCAGATCCAACCCGTACAGGTAGCCCAGTAGAACAGACAGGTTATCAGTTCAGGTCGGGTTGACCTGAACCAGTCCGTCAGCAGCTGGTCCAGCCCAGCGCAGCAGAGAAGTTTTGGTTCCGGGTCAGGTCAGGTCTGACCCGACCCGTTAGCAGACGGTCCAGCCCAGCCAGCAAGTTCAGGCCGGGTCAGTTTAGGTTCGACCTGACCCATGTACGCAGAGCCCAGCGAGAAGAGTTCAGATCAGTTCGGGTCAGGTGAACCCGACCCGGGTCCGCTCCAGAAGCCCAGCAGACAGCGCAGAGTGACGTCAGCAGTGACGTCAGCAACGGTCAACAGGCAGGTTTGACCAGATTAACGGCTGAAATTGTTTCTGCGATATCTTGATCGTCCGATGTCCGATCGGAGATCCGTTTGCGCCTACGGACTCGTTTCGAGCAGATCTACGCAGTGGAAGAGGTTGATTGGTAGTTTGACAGTCAAGGAGGAGGTTTGACCGATTGGAGCGTAAAAACTTGTTTCTACGTTATCGGAGCCATCCTGAGTCGGATTTCAGATCCGTTTCTTCCAGCGTGCTCGTGGTGACGAGATCTATAATTTGATGCAGAAATTTGGAGGAGATCTGAACAGATGTAGATTGAGGCTAGAATCGGGTCTATTCGACCTGGTTGTTGTTGCAAACCCAATAATAGGAGTCGCCGGCCTAGTTGCAAAGGGTTTGCTGATCACATGATCGCATGTGATGTTATTCATCTTACCAGAGCCAAGCCGGAAAAGCAGCAAGGAGGAGCTGATGTATCAGCAGTTGATCGGAGACCAGGTCAAATGGAGTTTTTGACCGCTCGGAGGCAGAGGTTGTTCTGCAATGGAGTCATCTGGACTTGTATTCCCGATCTGTTTGCTTGCATGCTTGTGGCGATTGGATCTTCACAGGGATGTTGAAGATGGGGGCAGGATGGTGAGTGATTCAGATATCACTCAGATTCGTCAATGGTTTCGAGCTTTTAGTTCGAGGAGGAGTTTGACGAGATGAACTTTACTCAAAGTTTATGTGTTGGTTCAACATGTCAAAGTGTTGAAGAAGATTGCATCCCTGGTGCAGTGACGTGCCATTTAGCAGGGTACGTGAAGACATTACCGGTTTTATCTCCTAGTAGCTCGAGTTGTACGGAATTCAAGCCAAGGTGGAGATTGTTAGGTTTATGTCTTGTATTCCGGTTTAGCCGGATGAGTCCACTGGGTTAGCCAGGGACTGGTTTAAGGTCAAGGGTATTTTGGTAATTGTATCGGGGCTTTCTTGGTGGCCAAGAAAGCGGAGATTATATATTGTATAGTCTGTAACCCTAGACCTTGCGGCGTCGGCAATAGTTGCCCGTGGTGCTCCCACACCACGTAGGAGAGATGAGGTGAGAGTGTGGGAATCTCTTGTATGCTTTACTTGTCATAGTGAAGATGTTCGTCCTCCTGTGCCCGTGGATGTAGCCCTATTTAGGTGAACCACGTAAATCTCGGTGTCTCTTCTTGTGTGTGGTTGATTGTTGATCTTGTGATTCTGTGGATGCGCACAACGGGTGATTGTTCAGAAAATCACAACAATTGGTATCAGAGCCACAACAATCAAGCCAAGGTGGAGATTGTTAGGTTTATGTCTTGTATTCCGGTTTAGCCGGATGAGTCCATTGGGTTAGCCAGGGACTGGTTTAAGGTCAAGGGCATTTTGGTAATTGTACCGGGGCTTTCTTGGTGGCCAAGAAAGCAGAGATTATATATTGTATAGTCTGTAACTCTAGACCTTGCGGCGGCGGCGGCAATAGTTGCCTGTGGTGCTCCCACACCACGTAGGAGAGATGAGGTGAGAGTGTGGGAATCTCTTATATGCTTTACTTGTCATAGTGAAGATGTTCGTCCTCCTGTGCCCGTGGATGTAGCCCTATTTGGGTGAACCACGTAAATCTCGGTGTCTCTTCTTGTGTGTGGTTGATTGTTGATCTTGTGATTCCGTGGATGCGCACAACGGGTGATTGTTCAGAAAATCACAACAATTGGTATCAGAGCCACAACATTTGCGTGCTTGATTGTAAGCCAATGGGAGCCCTCATCACACAAGGAGATAAATTTAGTAAGCTACAGTGTCCACAAAATGAACTTGAGTGCAATGAAATGAAGGATATCCCTTATGCTTCAGCTGTAGGAAGCGTTGTTTTTGCTCAAGCTTGCAACCGTCCAGATATTAGTTTTGTTTTTGGCATGCTTGGCAGATATCAAAACAACCTAGGATTGACTCATTGGAAAGCTGCGGAGAGAGTTATGAGGTACTTAAGATCTTATGCTCACATACATACAGACTAATCATCTTGAGGTGATTGGTTACTCAGACACTAATTTTGCTGGGTGTCTTAACAGTAGAAAGTCTGGGTATATCTTTATGCTACCGGGCAGGGGAAAATATCATGGAGGAGTGGAAAATAATCGCTTGTTACAAGCTCCACCATTGAAGCAGAGTTTGTGCCATGCTATGACACCATGCCACAAGCATTATAGCTAACGAATTTCATTTAAAGACTTTAGGTGGTAGGTAGCATCTCAAGACCACTGAAGATCTATTGTGAAAATACATCTACAGTTTGCTTCTCCAAGAACAATAAAAGTTTATGCGGTTCCAAACACATTGAGATCAAGCATCTCTTTGTAAGGGAGAAGTTAAAGAAACATTATGTGCCCATGGAAAATATCAATACAAGATTGAATATTGCAGATCCATTGACTAAGGCATTGGTGCTATGGTTGCATAAAGATCATGTAAACCATATGAGCCTGTCAATTCATTCTAATAATGCTTAAAGTTTGTGTAGACATTTATAATAATTGTTTCTTATTTCTACTTAGTTGTGCACATTCAAATGTAAAAGTAGGATTTAAAGTGAGTGGACCATTGGATAGATTTGAAGTCTTTAATATGGTATATCTATTTGTACAAGAAATTTCTTATCAAGGTCTTTGAGAATGAAATTGTCTATATTGTGGCAAGGTAGGTCCTACTTTTGTAGCAAGAAGCATTGTCCATGTATAGGTATTTCTTTTGATGAGCATAAACTGTAACAAAAATAGAAATATAGGTATGTTTTACAAAATTAGAGTGCACACATCAAGTTTTAACTTTTTTTAAAAAAAAGGTTGAACCAAGGGTATGTCCTGCTAAACTCTTTGTTTTTATTATAAAATATATATGCTTATACTAGTGATATTTTGACGAAGGAGGAGAATGTTGGAATTTACCATATGTGGTCCCAACAACACCTTTGTTTTAGAAAACCAAATAAATCATTGTCTTTGGTTTGGTTTTAATTAATTCTATATTTTGAGTTTTTGGTTACTTGAGGATACGAAGAAAACCCTATCTCACCAATTTCAAAGTGCCATTAAAGTTCATGGGATATCTTTGATGGAAAGGATATCCATCCGGTATCAATAAAAGCTTAGCCTACAATCCCCACCTCTAGCATCTAATGAAAATCAAACTAACGAAGGTTTCCATCTCCGATCACAAGAGGAACAAAGGTAGAAGCTACTGTTTGGTTAGTGCATTGAGCATCTGATCAATAACCCCGACCACAAATCTTCCACATCACCTTGGCATTAGGTATGCATTGATTTAAATATATAAATGTATGCTATTAATTGTATAGATTTGTCAAACTAGTTTTCCAACAGTTTACACTTGGTACTCAGTGGTGCCGGTGTAAAAAAAAATTAAAAAATGTACTTTCATCTTGAAGGTTTTTGGGGAGAGCCTCCCTAGAATGGCTTAATGCCAATCTATCTTAATATTATATATACAAACAATCAACCACGCAGCAGAAAAAATCAAACTACAAGCACACACAACAAGAAGACACAAATTTTACGTGAAAACCCAAACTGGGAAAAAATCACGAGTCCAACCTAGACTAATAATCATGCACTATGGATTATACTGCAGTTACAAGCCACTTACAGACGTCCGCATGACTCTATAACATCAACCTCTTATAAAGAATCACTATATAACTATTGCATGTCGTTGCCTGCTACAAATCTAATCAACTAGATGCCTTATAATTGTTAGCTTGACTCTTTAGATCTTTTATGCTTAGAAGATAATCTTCTACTAGAGATGTAGAAGATAAGAATCTCTAGAGTAGAACTTCAGCCCTTCAACTCTAAAAAAAACTATAGAGGAGATGATCTCAAAAATGTATTCCCCACTCAGAATAATGAGATCTCTATCTTAGTATTGAGAGAGAACCCTTTTTTATAGCCCCAAATTCGTGCCTCATAAGTATAATTCGATCAGGAAAGAATCTGGCATGAAACAGGCAAGTTCCCCTTTAATCGGACTGAAAAATTGTAAGTCGATGAACTTTCTGCACTTGTCCGATCGGTCGGATGAATGGCCTGATTGGTCGAATTAAGGTTCTACCCTGGTTGAAATTTCAGCACTTTTCTGTAAACTTCTAGAGGCCATAACTTTTTCGTTTTAGTTCCGATTGAGGTAATCTTGGGCTCTACGGAATCAACTCAAAACGAGCTTTCCAACGGTAGTTGGAAGCCCTTATCTGACACTTGGTTTGTGAGATATGACCTTTTTAAACCAAGTTGTCCGTAGAAAATCACCTAAATTGACCGCTTTTTCTTCAATTTCTTCACTTCAGTGCATTTGGCGACTCAACCCATTGTCTATACTAAAAAATATGTAAAATACAATACTAATGGACTCAAGTTTTGTCCAACCCATGAATTTTCCAACACAAAATCCTTACACATCTCTTCATGCCTTGAGCCCGGCCCTAACTTGTAAGGGCCTAGGTATTGCAAGCCCTTTGAAAGCTTTGGGCTGGGCCCGTATGTTGAGGGCAGATCATGGACAATCCCAGGTCTTACCCTTGATAGCTCTAGCCTCCAGGTGCGATCAAGGTATGAAAGAAACAAGAAAGAAAAATGTTCCATCATATTCAAAAGAAGATGGAAGGTAAAGCCAACTATTTTGTGATAAGGCCGTCGTTGTCATCTTGCAACTTCATATTTTTAGATTCATATACAGATTTCACCCATTACCAATCCAACATTCCCATCATATATCCTTACCCAAATGAATTGGCATCATCGAGTGGACCCCACAATAACCAACTGCACTTTCGTCTGAGATGCAATCTCATCTGATCCTTTTCCCTATTTATTCACAGAAAATTACAAGCTGCTGCTCAGTCATAAGACTATAGTGGTGATATTGCAATATGAATGAAAAAAAACAGGGCCCAAAAATATATATATATATATATATAAGATCAGGGCCACTCGATGAACATCTTAATTCACAAGGTGAACTTGACGTTCTCATTGTTTCTTTCTACTAATAGGCACACAAGAAAATGACTAAATTAGTCAATGTCAGACATACGAAGGCAACACGAGCAGAAAGAATTTACAGTTTCCCACAGCCACAGCCTTTGAAATTTTAAAACAAAATTTTTCTTGGATGGATCAATCTGCACTCAGTTACAGATCGAAATGGTAAATTGAAGACAAAGATCCAAGTACTTACCCACTATCACTCAATTTACAGACATAGGTATTGTAGCGTTCCGTACCCGAGAATTTATTTTATTTAATTTAAATATAATATTATTTAATTGTTTGTATTTTAGTTAATTAGGGTCGCTAGATTATTTTAGTTTTGTTCTGGGCTTTGGACTAACCGGGTAGAAGATTTTGATCCGCTAGTTTTCACCATATGACCCAACCCGATCCAGACCCATTTTGGACCCATTAAACTCTTTTGAACTATAGGGCCCTTTTAAAAAAAAAAAAAAAAAAAAACCCCAAACCGTATTCCCTTATAAACACACGACTACAGCAGCCCCCTCCCATTATCAGTCGTTTCTTCTTCTCTCCCTCTTCTCCATCTCACGATCAGTCATCTTCAAGCTGCCAGATCGCCGTCATTTTCTTTCTCTTCTTTGTCTTCCCCATTGGGATTTGTGTGTGGGCATGTGAGAGAGAGTTAGATCATCTTCTTCTTCACCAATCATCATCAAAAGGCAAGTGATTACATATTTCTCATGGTGATTTACATCGTCTATTCTTGAATCCTATCATGGTAGAGGTTATTCACAATGCCCATTAAAATGATAAATGTTAATGTTAGGTTTTCGATTGTTGAAATGATGGATCTAATGGAACGGTGGTGGTGATGAGTTTGTGGGATTGTTTCAAACAAAAAAAACAAAACAAAACAAAAACAAAACAATGGCTTGGCAAAAACCCCACACACATGCATGCAGGCTGGAAACGAACCTACGCACTACGTGAGCTTATATATAGAGCTTGAACCTTACCTTGCATGATGCCTTTTAGTAGATTGGAGCCCATTAAAAGCAAAACTTTGATGCCCATGTGCTAAAGTGGACAGTATCATGCATGCGTGTGGGGGTGGGGCATTACAAATGATATTAGAGCCGACTCCCCACTAGTGTGAGTGTGGGTCATTGCCGTGGTCTGGCACAAGTAGGCGGGTTTCTCATGTAGGTAAGCCAAGAGGACAGGCATGCTACTACATAGGGACGTGCAGCCCTAAAGGAGATAGATTGTAACATCCTTGAGTCCCACATTGTCTATAAATAGGAAAGTGATTAGGTTTATATATAGAGCTTGTACCCTTATCTTGCATGAAGCCTTTTGGAGGGTTAAGGCCTACCAAAAGCAAAACCGTGAGGCTCATGTGCCAACGCAGACAATATCAAGCCTACATGTTTGTGTGGAGGGTTTTTGCCAGCCTCTATTTTCATTTTTTTTTTTGTTTTTTTGAACAATCCCACTAAGGCGTCGCCACCATCCTTCCATTAGATCCATCATTTCATCAATCAAAAAGCCAACATTAACATTTAGCATTTTAATGGGCATTGTGAATAACCTCTAGCAAGATAAGATTCAAGAATAGACAATGTAAATCACAATGCGAAATATATAATCACTTGCCTTTTGATGATCATTGGTGAAGAAGAAGATGATGCAAGACACTGCTTTGCCTTGGTAAGAAATGAAGGAAACGTTCTCTAGCTTTCTATACTATGGGTTTGGGTGCCTTTTATCCGAATTGGAATTCAATGCTGATGCTGTTAATCAATTAGCTTGTTAAAGGGTAGGTTTTTGCTGAATAGGTTATATGGTTTGTGTCTTCTCCTTGGCATGAGCATGACCCATTTTTGGTTCTTGAGTTGGTTCTTAATTTGGCTGTTAAGGTGAAAGAAAGATGTATTCCTATTGCCCTTCTCAAGTCAGTTGATCCTAGATTATTGCTTCCAACGTAGTTCTTATGCATGTAATAGGTTGTGGAGTTTTGATTTGGCTACATTCAGCTCTTCAAGGTTCGAATGAGGAGAGTTATCATGACAATTTTGGAGTTGAAGGACCAAGTCCTCAGCTGCAGTTATGTCATTCTTCAAAACACCAAATGTCTCTTTGTTCCACCCCTAACTTACTTCTAAGGAGCTTGAGCTTTTGGAATAGAGCAAATTGCGGGTTGCCTGAGATGGGTGTGCTCCAAACTGAGGACACCAAATTTTTGAAGTCTGGGTGGGTGATCCACATACACTCAAACTTGAAATGAAAAGACTTAGGTAGCGTTTGGTTCGCTGGAATGATTTTTGGTAGGAATGGAATGGAGACTGGAATGAGTCTGGAATGGAATGAGGCAGGAATAGTAATTCCCATTCCAACGTTTGGTTGCACAAAGGAATCAATCTAGTAATAGGATTTTCATTCTAGTTCCTGTGTTTGGCATGCTTGAATGATGCCAGGAATGGAATAAAAATTACATAAAATTGACCAAAATACCCCTGGAATGAGAGGTTAGAGATGAAGAGGAAGGAGGCTAAGTCTTATGATTGGACATCTCAGGTTATGCTTGAATGATGCCAAGAATGGAATAAAAATTACATAAAATTGACCAAAATACCCCTATAAAATTACATAAAATTGACCAAAATACCCCTATAAAAATTACATAAAATTGACCAAAATACCCCTAGAATGAGAGGTCAGAGACGAAGAGAAAGGAGGCTAGGTCTTATGATTGGACATCTCAGTTTTTCTTTGATGAAAGGGGCATTTTGGACTCAAAGGAAAATTACAATGGAATCGAATGGCCATTCCTCTACCCTCCCCCCCCCCCCAAAGGAATGGTGATTCCCTTGTATAAAGAAATGGTGATTCCTGAAGTAATGGTCATTCCGCCGCTTTTTTACAAACCAAACGTGGGAATGGTCATTCCAACGGAATGACCATTCCATTCCGACCTTCATTCCAGCGAACCTTAGAGGAGATTTTAGATGTCTCAGGAAAATAGGAGAATGATCAAATGCTTAACGCGGGAGATGGAATAGGGTAGGGTCCTTAAACCGATCAAGCCAAAGCCTATTGATGAGCAGCCTGTTAGGCCTAGCAGCAACATAAGATGATCCTTGTCTATTGTTTGCCCAAGTGAATTTGCAGCCATTGTGGCTCATGTCAATTAGCCCTGAAGAAGAAACCATATCAGTAAAATCCCTTGAAGATACTGGATTGGGAGGCCTAAGGCTAAGTTATTTATCTATCTATTTATTGTTGATATCATTGAATTTATTGATCAAAATCAATAGATATGATAAATAACTCACTGTGTCTACAAATAAAGATAGAAAACTTAGTTCTTATATATTGCAAAGAAGTCTCTATCTGCGTTCATTTGTTTCATGTTCATTTGAATTCACTAAAGTTAACTAAAGAACCACGGCATTCTGTGGATCTTATATTTTTATTAAATGATTTTCTTTGTAATTTTATGGTTCAATCATGCACCCAAAATGAATATCCACTATTCCCACAAAAGGGATGAGAAGATGGGTAGATTGATTGAAAGGTTTGTTTTTCAGAAGTACAGATGTGAAATTGGTGGGTGGAGAACGCGAAGATGAAAAAAGATGATAAGATGGGTCGAGCGAAGGCTAGAGTTGTTCGGTTAAGAGAATTGGAGATGGAATATGTGTGGGTTGGGTAATTGGTTCTTGAGTACAATTACAGCTACAGGCACTTTCTCTCACTCATTTCAACTGATGAGTGAAATACAAAGGAACTCTTATATATTCAATTAACACTAAGAGAGGGTCAAGGAAGGAAGGAAGGTGATTGACGTGCAGGTGACGGGGGTGAATCTCTATCCATAAAGTAAGATAGAACTTGGAATATGTTGAATTCATAGTAATGATCCCAACGGAGAAAGCCAAGGTTAAAAGCAAGAAACAGGATCAGCCACCAATGAAGCTTCCATGCCCAACTAAACCATCTACTAATTGTTTTGATATAAACACAATCCAAAAGTAGTTCAAAAGCAGCCAAAGAAACAAACACCCAACACACCCACACTTTATATAATTTAGTTACCTTTCACTCGGGTTTCTCCCGTTTGTTCTCTATTAGCCATATCCACTGGGCGGCCCTTTACGTATCATATGAGCACTGCTTCGGATCATGCCCCTTTTCCAACAACTTCTTCTATGCCTTGTGTAGCTCGGCCTTGAACTCCCTATAAATATACATCGCTAGTTTTCCGACAACAGCTGCCACACGTGCATCAGTATTCCAGTCGCCAAAGTTATACTTTTGCTATCAATTTGAATCCATAAGTGGGATAAGTAAATAATAAAACCTTTGAATATAGATTAGGAAGTAAAAGATTGTTTGAGTACCGCCGCTGCAGTTATGATGGCCTCTTTGCACCCATCATCAGTAGCTCCCTATGTTTTTTTGTGCAAAGGTGCAAGCCTGCGAATATGACTCCCTAGCTCGACTGCAAATGTAGAGGCATTTACACCCTCAAATGCCTCCGATAGTGCACCTAGTGGAACAGGTATCCTACTGCTCAGAATCCTCATCCTCCTCTCTGACTCATGGCCCACCACCTTGCCCCGCACACGTCAAAAGGATGATGCTACAACCACCACAAATAAAGATGAGTTATTTAATGACAAACAAATGAAATATATGATAAGTTTGGAAAAAATAATGGAGTCCAATATGTCTTACCAACACTACTGCCCGTACTAGGCGGGCTAGGCATAACAGGTTGATTGCCACTGATGTCAGGTTGACTGGTGCCACGATCTGGGACCGTGTCCTGACTGTCTGCACTGCATTGGCTACAGTTTCTCGGGCCCATGTGAGCAACCTGAATAACACAACAATTGTGTATAATATCAAGAAATATCATAACTGTCTCAAATTTGATGTTAGATATAATAACCTCGTCTTCGAACTCTTCTTCATCCGAGGAACTCAACTCTTCCTTACTCCTGGATGGTCTATACTCTATGTTGATGTCATCATCTTTGTCTTCATGTGATGGTATCTGTCGAGATGGAATATGAAGTGCTCGTTCCAAATGCCATGCACACACCCCACTCGTTTGAGTTATATTCCTTTCAATATTCTTTTTTCTAGCTGACTCATAGGCATTCTTCTTCTGGGTCAATGCTCTGGGTTTGACAAAAAATTTTCTTTTCTTCAGCATTTTTGACCGCTATGATAAATAAATTGATAAAAAAATCACTACTTATTAAAAAGTAAACACACAGTAGTTAGCCGATTGAAATGAAAATTAATGATTGCATTGCATTAAAATACTTGTCCACATACATGAAAAAATAAAATTTACATATCATAATTCCATATTAGAATCAATATCAGGGTCGGACTGATCAGTTTTCTCTTCATCTATGTACTCAGGGTCGGACTGATCAGTTTTCTCTTCATCTATGTACTCTGCCAATGTTTCATCCTTGTCATCACCATCATTGGTAATTGGTTCATCATCAGTAGCTGTTGGTTCATTATCCTCAGGGATGATCTCTCGTTTAATGTCATCCCTCGTGTAACAAAAGGAAAAATCTTCCTGAACAAGGATTGAAACAGCTTCAGTGGCTTCTTCCTATTGATATGGCTCGTTTATCACATTTTGTTATCTATCTTCATCTCGCTCTTGCACATCCCAAGCTCCCTGGTGCTTGACCCGTTCCAAGACGTTCCAATTTGGGTCTAATTTAGTATCATTGAAGTAGAACACTTGATTTACCTGATTTGACAATACAAAAAGATCCTTCTCATACCACTGATCCTTAATGTAAATACTAGTCACATGTGCATCAATTTGTAAGTATTATATCATTCACATTTGAGCAAAACCACTTCAACACCAATGATGTATGACAATTTATAAATATTGGTCATGTAACAGAAAAAGTCAATTTTTCCTCATTGTGTTCCCCCTCCACAACCAACCCACTATTCTGGCTCTTATGACGGTTGTTGCGGTCTCTAGTGACAAACAGGATGCCATTAACCCTACAACATGAATATTGATGCACTAGACGGTCAGGACCATTTGCCAATGCCCACAGTGTATCGGTTGTTTTTAGAGACCCTTGAGATCTTAGTTGATTCATCTGCATTAACATAAAAATTAGACATGCAAGTTATTAATGTTTCGGATTGATAACATTTATTGTACAAATATTTTATGTACGTGATCTTTGAACCATCCAGAAAATTCTTCCCGTTGTATATTAGTGATGTTGTGTCCCTCGGGCTCATTCACTTGCTTCTTGTGCTCCCTACTCAGGGGGTTAGTGACGCATAAATTAGTGTGACACATTGGAAGATCAGAAAGTTTACATGTAATGCATACAATTAGTTAAACTGAACCACTTCCTCTAGATAAGGTATGACCTCTGGAATATTATACAACACAAACCAATGGGCTATGTGGCATTCCCTATCAGACATATTGGGAGCACTCGTGATAGGTGCAAAGGGACAAACGCGTTGCTTGAAGACATTTAACCCTGAACCTTGTTCGCCCCCATTGTCATTTCATTCTTCAGGAACTTATCCTTTTGGGTACATCTTGATAAAATTAACATTCTTTTTGCCAATGTATGCCTCCGCGATGAGCCCTCTGGCTGAGCTCGATTGGTGACATAACCCTTCAAGATTCCCAGAAACCTTCAAATGCACAAAACAACATGATAAAAAACTGAAATACAACACCAATCAACAATCTAAAGATGGTAAACATCATCACCTCTCAATTGGATACATCCATCAATATTGTACGGGCCCAGCAAGCCTAGCGTCACACGGTAAATGAACTGCCAAATAAACCATTACATCAAAGAATGCTGGAGGAAAAATCCTCTCCAACTTACACAATATGAGAACTACCTTCTTCTCGAGTTCTTCCAGATGGCTCCATTTTAATGTCTTTGAGCAAATATCTGCAGCCCAGCTCAAACAATGTTATGCATATCTCTTTGTTCACATACCCATGCATACCAATCGGAAGAATACAATGCAAAAGAATATGACAGTCATGGCTTTTCAGGCCTGCTAATCTCCCATTCTTTGACGTCACACACTTAGAGAGGTTCATAGCATAGCCATCTGGGAACTTGATCGATTTCAGATATTGATAAATACCATCTTTCTCCTTTAGTCCTAATGTGTAGAACGCACGAGGCTTCTCAAGGGTTCCATTACCTCTCTTGCGTAGATACAATTCTAGCCTAATGTTCAAATCTTCTAAATCCGGATAGGCATACTCTGTGTCATTGCTCTTCTTGTCTATGCCCACCATCATGCATAGGTGATTTTCACATATATATTCTTCTCTACATGCATGACATCAATGTTGTGTCGGAGCTTTAGTTTTTTAAAATACGATAGCTTATAAAAAAATGCTTTTCTTTGTCCAGTTCAAGTCTTCAGGGTCACAGGGTCTTTTCTTGTTACTATAGTGCTTCCTAAACTTTGTATCTAACAACCGCTTCAATTGTGCTTGTACCTTTTCTACCTGCAGCAACTCCAATGACCTCGCCCAATTCTTATACTTACCATTAAAGTCCTAACTACGTTGCCAACTATGCCGCTTACGATGGCCCATGTAAGCAAGCTTCCTTCTCAACTTGACTAACAAGGAATCTTCATTACAAATAGAACAAGCCTTGTAGCCTTTGGTGGACCAGCCAGATAAGTTACTTTAAGGTCCCGAATCCCACTAATCTTGATCTACGTTAATTAAGCTCATTCTCTATTAATTGAACTCGATTAAGGCTAATTTAATCCAAAAATTATCGGGTTCAGGCCTTGGATAGGGAGTTGGGCGAAGTTCGGCCCCACTTTAGTAGTTAAGGGCCGTTTCGTAATTTGTCCATGCACCTCTTGGATACCTCATCCATTTCCTTTCATGTAACTTTTCGCATGGATCATCTTTCGTGTTGGGTCCAACTTAAATTGGATTCATTTTTGAGCCAACTAAAGTCATATGATCGTTAAAAGAGAGAGAGAGTCTTTTTGTTCGTTGCTCCTTGGCTTTAGAGCGACTTCCTCTCTTCATTCTCCTCAACTCTCCTCAACTCACGATGAGAGCTGGAACGGGAGATTCTGTGCTTGCATGCAACGGTGACAGCTTCCATCCCTCTTCATTATTCTCTTTTGGGCATTCCCTTTCTCTCTAAGCCACAGACCTGAGAAAACCCATATTAGATTGGAAGTCCTTTCCCTAACCACATAGAAAGAGACGGTTGGAGAGGGTTAGTACTGTTGGAGAAGGCAAGTATTGAGTTATATGTGTTGCATGCATGATTAAATATGGATATTTACTTGCATTTTCCAATTTCATCCATTTCCTTTCATTATTTTAATTGATGTGAATGTGAATGTAGTGTGTATTGAGTTAAATGACAAAGATGGGAATGGAGGTTGTGGGAGTATAGAACACCTTAATTGGATGCTACTAGTAAGCCATAAAACCCCCTCCCAGTATAGGTTCTATACTGACTGAAATCGGAATTGAGCTACAGAACTGTATTCGGGTTTCTGAAGCTTACGGCGAAGCTATGGCTAAGCCGTGAGCATTTACGGCTCAAAGTCCAGAGAGCAGAAAAATGGAATTTTGTACTACGGTTCGACTACGGCTGAGCCGTGGATTTCACTACGACTAAGCCGTATCCAGCCCGTACCCTAGCCGTAGGTCTTCCTACGGCGAGCTTTCTAGAGAGCTCATGGAGCCTAGTTCTTCTACGGCTTGCACACGGTTGCACCGTGGAATACACTATGGCTACGCCGTAGCCTCCCCTTACCCTAGCCGTAGGCTTAGTACGGCTAAGCTGTAGGCCAACATACAGTTGGGCCGTAATTGCGCATGAAAATCCGGAAGGAATTTGACCCACTCGGCTAAGCCGTAGCCTTGTATACGGCTAAGCCGGAAAAACCCAGTAAAACAGGATGTTGGGGACTCTTAATGATTTTGTAGGACCTTAGTATTGGCACCTTCTATACCACTACAGAGACCCAATGGTAAGTACATGCTGGGGAGAATGAATTCCCGGAGGGTCTCCCAATGGCAAGTCATGGATGTTGGCATAAGAAGGGTGTCCCGTATGCACAAGGCAATACCAAGACACGGTAACACCATGACACCGAACGTCTAATGTGTACATCGTGTTGAATGCCTTGGGGATTATAGGTTACTATTCGGGGTGAAGGTAGCAATTCCTTGGGTACTCACATAAGCTGAATGCATCCATATTATTATGATATACCACCTTCAACATGAATTACTTCTTTTAGTAAAACCCTGAGGCAATTCAGACCTAAGCTTCTAATGAGTGAGTGTCTGATAAGCCAGAGCTTCTAATGAGTGCGATCTTGTTAGCCAAGGGTATGATATGACTGATACGATCGGATATGAGTCGGCACCACTTAGCTTACGCCCTTTTTGGGTATATGTTGTGTATGTCACCACTGCAGTAGATTTACGGAGGGGTAGTCAGCGCTCCTCGGAAAGCTAGCCTGATCCCCTAGCGACCCATACGATATGTGTATGCTCCCTTTTGGGAGAATAGAGCGTCGTGGTTGCCAATCAGTATGTATGACATTTAAGTTGTAATTTCTCACTCATGCATTAGGTTCAGTGATTATTCTTATTGATATATCATGTTATACTTGTTTCATACGCCTTAGTACTTACTTAACTGTCATGTTAACAGTGTTACCCTTGGTATTGTAGGTCCAGCAACCGGTCCCAACATGGACACTGACGCGCACCCGGAGGGTACCCCAACGGTAGCTCAAGATGTAGATGAGTGGAAAGATGGCGACGTCTTTTACTAGCCATCCCCACGGAGCAGGACTATTCTTGGGAGATATCATTGTTATGCTTGGGACCCTTTTGTATCAAACACTTAAGTAGTCTTTTTGGAATATATTAAAGACTTCAACACTGTTATATGTATGTATATATGTTTACCTTTGAAAGTTAACAGACTATGAATTTGCGTGCTCTTGATAATTACTGAGTATTTCGCAAGATTTCGTTTATGATAAATTATATTTGTACGTGTGCTAACATACATCACACGTTCCTGTGGAATCTCCCTTGTAGGAATTCGTGCATAATTCTTCAGGGCACGGATTTCTACGGGATTACGTATCCACGCCCTAGGGGCCCACTCGAATCCTCAAATTCCCGGGATCGGGGCATGATAGTTACCATATGTAGGGAAGTCATTTATGGTCCACAACACAGTTGCGCGCATTCTGAAGCTCTGCTTGCTGGAGGCATCGTAAGTTTCGACCCCATTCTCCCAGAACTCCTTCAACTCATCATTCAAGGGTGAAGATAAACATCAATATCATTCCTAGGTTAATGTGGTCCAGGAATCAACAATGACAACATGAAGAACAGCTACTTCATGCACATCCAGGGTGGCAAGTTGTATGGCATAAGTATGACAAGCCACATACTGTAAGACGTATTCATGTCCCCGAAAGAGTTAAACCCATCAGAGGCTAGCCCCATCCTTATATTACGGGTCTCCCCTGCAAAATCAGGGTGCTCCTATCAAAATCATTCTATTCCTGACAATCGGCTGGATGCCTACCTATCCCATCATCATTGCGTTTATCACTGTGCCATCTCATGTGTGTGGCAGTCTTCCTGGACATGTAAAGTCTCCTCAACCTCATTATCAACGGGAAGAAATGTAAAACCTTATGAGGGATCCTCTTACCCTTCCCATCATTTAGCTTGTATTTGCAATCCCCGCATAGTCAGCATTTATCCAAATTTACATTTTCCTTCCAAAGCAAGGCGCAATCATTTTGACAAGCATCAATGTGCTCATATCCCCATCCTAAGTCATGTAGTATCTTCTTCACTATGTACATTGAATCGGGAACCAAATTACCATCTGGTAGGAGTGCCCTCTGTATCTGCATCACATTGTTGAATGACTTGTTGCTCCACTTTCCCTCCACCTTTTGCTCTATCATATTAACAATAGAATCTAACAGAGTGTTATCTGGAGAGCAACCCGGGTACAGAGGGCGCTGAGAAACATCCAACATCTTTTCAAAGCGACTCATCGCATTACTTTGGACTACCTCAATGTTGGTGTAAGTTTCCATGTAATGGTCTTCCGTCATTTCTGGATATTCATGCTCATCCTCATCATCACTCTCACCCCCATCTTCTGATTCAAACACTTCATCCACAGGAGGTGTTATTTCTCCGTGGTAGATCCAAGTCTTGTAGGATGCTTGCATCTCCCAACGGCAAATATGAAAGTTCACAATTCCATGGTCAAACCTACGATTGTTCTTGCAAACCCTACATAAGCACCAAATCTCAATAGCATCCCCCGCATTTGCCTTTGCAAATTCAGTAAATAACTTTACCCAGTCATGATACTCCAGACCAATTCTCGCCATGGGATCTTCACTATCCAGTGTCGTCCAAGTCTTGTCCATATCTTAACAATGGTTAATCAATAAGCTAATCAATTCATAGCTGAAATCCAAGGAAAAACAAATGGAGGTCTTAATTCAACAACTGACCTTAGAGAGAATTAGAAAGAAAAGTGCAATGGTAGTGCTGACAGCAATTAGAGAGAGAAATTGCGCTTGCAAATTTGGGACAAGGGTTAACAAACATTAGGGCTATCAATTTAGCAAATATCTAGAGAGAATGAGAGTTACCAACTTCAACAGAGAGTAAAAGAAAAGGATTTTGAGCTACATTATTAGAAGAACCTAGCCTGCTTCAAACACAAAAAGTTTTTTTTATTACAACTGGGAAAACCACATACCCAATTATCTCTCCTTTAAAACACAACCAATGATGAAAAAAAATACATGGAACAAAACCGAAAGGAAAACCCAATTCACTCAACTAAAACATCTACAAACAGTTGAAACTAACATTAATTTGAGGGTAACAACATAAACAAAGACTACAAAACTAAAATGAAGTTATCGTAACTCACTTCACTCAACTTTCAAGTATGATTCCAAGTTACCAACATCATTCAAAAACTCACCCAATCAACTGAAAGTCATTTAAACTTACTTGAAAACTTGTCTCTACATATTTGTGTCAAAAATATCATAGCTCCACATGCACATGTAAGATTCTTCATTAAATTTTTATTGTGAAATTACATTAATTTGGTGGCAACAAAAAACAGAGACTAGAGAACTACTTTGAAGGTGACAACTAGCACTAGCAAGTTATGAAAACTAGATAATTGGTAGTCAAGTATAGTGACTTCTAGCACTCAAGTTGTCTCATGTTGATGGGTGACAAGAGGTGAAAGTGAGGGTGGAATAAGTTTTTACCCACACTATATATGTGTACTCTGTACAGAGAGTACATGTACCGTTGTTTCTAAATGACCCTTAAAATCCACTCATTTGAAATGCAAAAGATAGAATGGGGTTTCAATGTTAAATATGAATGAGAAATACATCCTTAAAAGTGTACCATATTTCTTATCTCCTCTTACAAGTACAAGACTTATTTCTATTAGATTTGACATAATATAAAACTAAAACACAACTTAACTCAAAGTTTAACTCAAAGCAAGATCTATAAGCAATAATTTTCATTTATTAGGAATTCAAAGACCAAAAAGATTTACATACATGACTAACTAGTGGAGGTGTTTTCTACAGCTTCTAAAATAATGAAAAAGTAGAAAAGGCGGGATTTTTTGAGGTGGAGATGCATTTGAAATCTATGTGAAGGAGAAAGTAGAATACAAAAGGTGGGGATGGTTGGTTGGGCTTGATTTTCTCTCAGATTGATGTAGCAGATCATCTTCTCACTCCTATTGCCTGGTATGTGTGCCTTTTCCTACATTGGGTCTTGAAGGGTTTCTCTCATATAACATTTTCCTTCAAATGCTTGAATTGTGAAAAAAAGTGGGTTTTCTGTAAATGAGTTGTTCTCTCAGAGAACATTTTCCTCATGTTTCCTAAAGAAGTGGATGTTTCTACAAAATTGGTCTTGTTGCAATTTCTGGTAAGGAAGCCAAAAACAAAAATGGTATTGTTTCAATACAAGTCCAAGGACAAATTGTGATGAAATAATTATTGGGTGCCACATTTCTCATTTTATGATGCATGTGGAGTCCATGGTATAATCATACTGATTTGTACCATTGACAAGATGCTAACCTTTGGACTGTGGAACAATCTGCACTTCAACTGGATTTCCTCATTTTCCATATTGTTGTCTTGCTCTTGCCCTCTCTTGGTATGACACATGAAAATCTTTATTATTTTTCTTAGACCTCATGTAAGATTAGGACCCTTGTCATGCAACTCATGCAATTGAAACCCACTTAGTTAATGTTCCAATGGCCATTTGATGCATTAGAAATTTGAGGCTTTGAATTGGAAAAATCAAACAATCCATTTTTTTTTCTTTTGACCTTGCCAAATCATTAGCACCACACATTATGAGGACAACAAATTTTGAATTGTGATGGAGGAAAAAGGATTGCAATGGACTTCCAAGGACACATAGGGAAAAAAGAGAACCAAACACATCCTATCATACATGAGGAAAAATTGTGTTTACATAATCATGGGTTTAAGTTCAATTTTCAAGTTTACAGTTTTGATAATCATGGGATTCTTTTGAATATATTTGTATGCATAAAAAATAGAAAAAGTCAACATAAAAAAATTCTAGAAGAAGCATGTAAAACCCAATAATCAAAACACTCAAACATAGAGATGGAGAAAGAGAAAGAGAGATGGAACCCAAACCTACAAGAGCAATGGAGGAGAGGAAGAAGAAAATGTCGTCCAAGTAAGTTTCTGTAGTTTACTCCTTCTCTACTGCTTCACTCTTCTTTGTCTTTTTCTCCTTCTTTGCTGCTGCACGGTTCTACTTCTGTTTGGTGACAAAAATCAGACAGGGGAGTTTAGTGGTCGATGACAGAAAACAGAGAGGGTCGGGCAACTGGCGGGTTGGGGTTTTGGCAGTGTTGATTGGGGCTTGCAATGGGAAAAAAGGCTAGGGTTTGTTTCATGGAAAGATGTTGTCCCTCCATCTCAAATCAACTAAAACAAATGCCCTAGAACCCGGAAAGTTACGTGCAAACTCCATCTCTGCCTTCTGTATCTATATTTCAATCAGCTTATAGAAATGCCATGGCCTATCCAATCCTTACTTGATATTTCTTTTAATCTTTCGTAGTTTCTTGTGCCTGTCAAAGATCATAGAAAGTTTTAAAAGATTAAAAGTAAGATATAGATTAAAAGATCATCGAACTTAAGAATACTATTGATTCATATCGATTAGTTGGATTCAACTCTATTGATATAGATTAAATCCATATCACATGCTTTGATTGTTCATTGCAAAACTAAGAAACAGAACAAAATGACAGTAAGTGAGAAAAAGTAAAGCCGACCAATTTCCAGTGAGTTGATTCAAAGGTACTATTGCAAAAATCAATGGCAGATACAGCTAGGATTTTTGAAAATTAGGGTTTGAGAGAGGGAGAGAAGAAGTAGTTAGGGAAAAGGGGAAAGGGCACCTCCGGCATCATCACACCATCCCCCCTCACAATTTATCTCTCCCAAAGGCCGAGCTCGCAGGAGAGGATCTCAATGAAGCTCTTGTACATGGGGTAGTGGCTGGAGCGGCTGAGGTCGGAGGTGAAGAGCGAATGGTAGACGAAGCAGAACGAGTGGAGGGGGACACAATGCTGGGAGAAGAGGGCAAAGAAGGCGTTGGCCGGGTCGTCGAGGAGGGCGATGGCGAGGAGGCAGTGTGTGGCGGAGATGAGGTTGGAGGAGGAGCGCTGGGTGCATTTTCCGACGATGAAGCGGCCCTTAAAGATGCCGATGGCGGGGCTGAGGTGGGCGGTGAGGTCGGCGTGGATGTAGATGTTGAAGAGGTGGTCCTAGCCATGGAAGAAGCGCAAAAGATGTGGCAGAACTCAAGATGGTGGCAAGGGATGGGTCTTGTTTAAGCAGAGAAATGTGAGAAGAGTAAGCGTCTTGTGTCTTATATTATCAGATATACCCCGACGTGCATCTCAAGCATCGGCCATTATCTTCTCCGACGCATTATCAACGTCGACAAATAAATTTTATAATCTCCGACGCATCTAATGCATCGTTTTTACTTAAAATTATTTCCTGACGCTATTATGCATTAGTGAAAAACCAATTCATGTAGGGAAAAATTTCCCTCCAAAATCCAGATGGCGCCATCCGATCTCCCGACGAAATTTTCCAACGCATACAAGGTAGCGTCAACTAATCCCTTTACCAACGCTGTGATGCATTGGCTAAATAAATTTTTACTACATGTTTAGATTGCGTTGACAAATTTAGTCGGTAAAAATGCAATTTCTTGTAGTGAAAGTTGTAACCGAGCCCATTGGGAACAACACAGAAAATCTCCATCAATCGCATGGCACAACCCAGGCTTTGATACCACTTGTTGTGCACGTGCGGAAGCAAATAACCCTTGATCGACAAACAATCCACACACAAGAAGAAAGACAAGCATACAAGAGCACACACGAGATGTACGTGGCTTGGCTGTCACGCCCAACCCCACACGCCTGCATGATATTGTCCACTTTATCACATGAGCCTCACGGCTTTGCTTCTGGTGGGCCTCAACCCACCAAAAGGCCTCATGCAAGGTAAGGGTGCAAATTGTACGTATAATCTCAATCACTTTCCTCTCTATAGTCGATGTGGGATTGCTGGACGTCATAATCCACCCCCTTTAGAGTTGCACGTCCCTATGCAATAGCCTGTCAAT
Organism: Sextonia rubra; assembly: GCA_037013555.1. NCBI lineage: Eukaryota > Viridiplantae > Streptophyta > Magnoliopsida > Laurales > Lauraceae > Sextonia > Sextonia rubra. The sequence goes on from JASUAD010000011.1 coordinate 20,821,558, forward strand.
CCCTGTAACCTGCCAACCCTCTTGGCCCGCCCACAGGGAAACTCGCCACTTGCACTAGACCATGACAAGGACGGACACTCCAATTACTCAAGAGTCAGCTTTAATATCATTTGTAATGCCTCACCTCACACACATGCATGATATTTTCCGCTTTGGCCCATGGGCCTCACAGTTTTGCTTCTGCTGGGTCTCAACCCACCAAAACGCCTCATGCAAGATAAGGGTACAAGCTGTACATATAAGCCCAATTACTTTCCTCTCTATAGTTGATGTGGGACTCTAGGACGTCAAGTCTGTGATGAGCCTACATCCACAGTATTACACTCTTATGCTTGGGTCTAGGGTTACAAATTACATGATACATATAACACTCTTTTTTTAGCCCCTAAAAAAGGCCTGTACAAATTCCCAAATACCCCTAACTCGAAGCATGGTCCAAATCTAATCTAATAGACCAACCTGGTGAACCCAAAATACAAGACATAAACCCAGCAGAAGGGGACCTCTTTGGTAAGTAAGGAGGATCTTATGGAGGATTCCTTTCTTCATTCTTTGGTCAATTTGGAAGGAGCGAAATGATAGAATCTTTAAAAGAAAAGGATTAAAAAGGGATGATCTACTATCAATTGTGGTTTTGAAGATTGTTAAATAACATCATACAAAATTAGGAACTTTGTTTGAAGATGAGAGCCATAAAGAAGAAAAACAAAGTTAGTTCGTGCAATTCTCTATTTCAAGTTCTAAAATTCAATGCGGACAAGCAACGGGGAAACCAAGGTTAATAAGCATTGGTGGTGTTTTCAGAAATCACAAAGGGAAATTTGTGTACATGCTTTCTAAGCATGTTAGAATTAAAGACTATAAATGAAGTGGAAGTTCTTGCCATTTTAGAAGCTCTCCGTATTATTCATACTTTACAACACTATAATTTTGTTGTGGAGAGCAACTCAGCTAATGACATATCTTTGATAAAACCTTTTAGAGGGACTTGGAAAATGCAATTCTTATTCAATGAAATAATTAGTCTAGTCTCTAATTTTCAGGTATCCTTTTAGCATATTAGTAGATCAGCAAATGGAATGGCAGATTGTTTAGCTAAACAGGGGGTTGATCGGTAATGTAATCTTAGTGCTTCGAGTGTGTTTGAATATGCAGTGAAGTCTGGCTAGGTGAATGCTCAAATTAGGAGAAAATAAAATATGATTGGTTTATGATGACTTTTTTTGTTTTTAGTGGCTGCCTCAAATAAAAAGAGAATAAAATATAATTGGGCTATGATGACTTTTTTGTTTTTAGTGGCTTGATAATGAATCTTTTTGACTTTTTGTGTAAAAAGTAGATTAATTTTTGTCAGTTAGTGGTTTTTTTTTACTTTTTCTTTTTTGAAAAGAATGAAAGAGAGTGATAAAATTTTGAATTTTTGTACTTTTGATATGATAGGCACATCAAATCATGTATAGAAAATAGAGGCTAACTTCACTCCACTTTACTGTACGGCTCATCCAAACACAACCAAGTGTAGTTGGCGGCTGTTTGGTATATCTCTCTTGTACTAGCTCACTAATAAGTGATACTCTATGTATGTTAATTCCTAAGTTATACCCTTTTTATCTTTAATGAAATTCTACAGTCACCAATAAAAAAAAGTTATATTTTAATTATTGGTAACAACCCATCATTTTAACTATTAGAAGTAATAATACCAATGGATTCATCATAATATGTTTCTAAAAAAAAGTCACAATACCTTCACAATCAAGAAAACAACAAAACCACCTCAAAACAATCGACATAATAAAGATATGTGCCAAGAATATCGCAAGATCTATTCAAGGGCTTGAGCTGGCATGAATCCAAAACTTAAGACATAGTGAGAGACTTTCGAATCCTAAGAGCTTTAAAATAACTCGTACAAAAATAAAATATATAGATTGTAAACTCAGTGGGGATGTACAAAGAGCTAAACCTATCGTAAAAAACAAGGCTTAAGACATACCACATAGAGATTCATAAGGAAGTCTTGGCTCGATAACTAGTGAGGATAAAAAAATTAAGGAAGATGCAAACATAGGTAAGAAATGGATGGTTGAAGTGGAGATTTGCTTTTGGAGTGGTATGTGATTGGTGCATACCAACTAGAAGAAACAATAACACTTGCTATGACCTATATATGGAGCATAATGAATACAGAAGTAATACATGCACAAAAATGAGTGTAGCGGAGATGAGAATGTTAAGGTGGATGTATGATAAAACTTGAAAAGATTGAATAAAAAATGACCGCTTTTAAGAGCATTTTGACATAGCGACAATAGGTGATAAAATAAGAAAATCCCATTTGAGATTCTGAACATGTCTAATGGTGCTAATGAGAAAAAAATTCTATGCAAGTCTATAGCTGACCAAAGAGAAGGGGCAAGACGAACAAGACATGGATGGAAGTAGTAATAATAAATCTAAAGAATGTAGCTTATATGAGGATTTAGCTCATGATAAATGAGGATGGAAAAACATAGTTCATGTAAAATGTAGCCAAACCATTGTAATTGGGACAAGCCTTTGATGATGATTATGATCATGTTGGTTAAAGTCTATTCATTTAAACTTTTAAGAATTTAGAACAACCAAGCACCTCACCATCTCTCCCCCTCTCTCTCCCCCCCCCCCCCCCCCCCCCCCCCCCCCCCCCCCCCCCACCCCAACAACCAAAAAAACAACCCCAAGTGCAAGTATAAATCAAGCAAATACTATTATTCAAGAAAATATCTAACAAATATACAAATTGAAAAAAATTAAGTCAAAATGTTCAAACAAATTACCAAAGTTCTTTAGATTTCTTCTGATATTTCAAAAATTCTCTAATGATATTTTGTATTTATTTTATTATCTAATGACTTCAAAGATCTTAACATATATTTTAAAGGACTTTAATCCTATGAGAAGTGTTCTCACACACCTACCGTAAGAACTTTTTATGGGCCCACTTGTGGGTCCTATTTGGGGATAGGACCAGGGGAATGAAAAGATCAATGTAGGACCACCTTAAATATCAAGTTTAACCCCAATCATAAGTCCCTAGCCCCTTCATTTGTGGCCCATAAATCTAATCCATTTGGATTGGTGCACAGCTAATCCAACGGTCCAATAAATTCGGATCTGACAAAAACCTAGGGCGTGTGACTATCAGGAGAGTCCCTATGTATTTTAAGATTTGAATTGGGTGATAGATAGGTCTCACCAAGATTTCTCGCAAAATATTGGTGAGAACTAGTTCTCATAGGATTATTTCCCTATTTGAAATGTAAGGAAAAAGGAAAATTTTGTTTATACAGTGTTGTGCCATCGTTCATGAATCATGCATAAATGTAATTTTGTCTAACCACAACAAATTTATGGCATTTCTATTCAATATGAACTTAGTCATAGAATACTCATTTTGTAAGCCTTCTAAAATTAATTAAATGAAATACAATAGTGTGGAAAGCATGACGATGAGGCTAGTATAACCTATCAAATTAAATTATGCACCCATGTTTATGGTTCGGGATCATTCACAGGGCAGATCCAAGTTCTTCCATTAAGTGGTTTTGAAATTGTTTTATTAGATGTGGTACACTCCAACTTGCAAAAAATCATAGTCATCTTGATTCGATGCCCGACATATTCTCTCTTTTAAATATTATCCAATATGGTCCTTCTATGAATCAGTTATTGTGGGTCCATGCAAAAAAAGTACTCATACAAGGATATTATTTGGAAAAACCTACCAAAGAAAATAATAATAGTAATAATAATAATAATAACAATAATAATACTAATAAAAGTATGACGGCATTATTTTACGGTAGTTTACATACGAGGGTTAGGAGTTCATTCCATGTCCGACTCAATTTAATGTGGTCAAGATTTTTTGAACTTCAGCCCACCTAATAATAATGCAGCTCAAGTTCAAGTGGAGTTCTCAGTTTCACTAGCGCTTTAGGGCCCGCGTTGAAATTTTTAATTATGCTTTATTAAAAATTATTAATTTTTAAATAAAATATAAATGAATGTTATCATATAATTATATAAATCATAATAAAATATAGTAAAATTTTGAATCTTTATTTTTCTAAAAGGAGGTAAAAAATAATAATAATGAGATGAAAAAGAAGGAAGATAACACCATACATCTGTAGGTACTTTTTTCATAGGCATCAAGAAACATACAACACCCATCTTCCAATGGCTCAACTCGCTGGATGAAACCATGTAAGATGAAGATAGGAAACTTGTAATAAATAGGTGATGGAGAGATTTAGCAGATTTGCCTTTCACTTTATTATGCAATATTTTGATATAGAGATTGAGAAAAAAAATAGAAGATGGAGAGGTTTTAGGTAGTATTCAAAATGGGAGATTGAGAGAAAATAGGTGATGGATGGAAAAAATAGTATCTGTTGCTATTCTTCAATTGGTCATACTAAGAAAATAACAGATTCAGTGATTAAAGGGCATGCATTAGAAGTTACAAAAATTAAATGAGTTGGGTCCAAGCTCTGCATTCATGATTAGAGGCAACACACTCATGTTGAATGAAGGAGAATTGCTGCATCTCCATGGGCCTACTTTGGGCCACCTTTGTTTAGTCTAGTTAAAAACATCACATTAATTCGATAATGTCCACCTTTCCATCGTGTTCACGTTGATGAGATTGGTATAAAGATCATCTTGGAGTCAGGAGATAAGAATAATACTACAAATGGAGAGTTGAGTACATTTGAAAAAGAGAACCCAGTTCAAATTGTGTGGGAAACTTAATGTGATTGATATGGTAACTTTGGAAAATTAGATAGATTTTAGGACTTTGATAAGCTAAATGAGAGATTTTATAGAAGTAAAATATTTTGTGAGAAAAGAATGTCAGAGAACAATTTGAATTTGATTGGGCTGTTTATGTTAGAACCCTACCACTTTATCATGGTTTCATTTAAGAAAGAGAGAAATAATAATTGGGAGGAATTTCTAAATGAAAATTTTTTAATTTTATTAAAAAATTTTAATATTGTTAGAAATTATTAATATTTTAATATAATATAAATGAATATTATTAAATCATAACACAAATATATTTAAAATTAAACTTTAAAAATCAAATATTTTAAGAAGAAAATCCAAATTCATAATTTCCTTTTTTTGATCCATAATCCATAGTCTATAGCATTCGAGCCAATTATATAAGTACCCCATAATCCAGGTCAAAATCTTGTGGTTCCACTTTTATTGACAACATGAATAAAAAAGTAAGGCCATGATGATTTTGTGATTGTGATCATGTTTGTGGACACAAGACTAAAGGCCATGATGATTTTGTGATTGTGATCATGTTTGTGGACATAAGACTACCTTTAGAAATTACAATGTAGTGCACACCTTTAGAAATAAAAACATAGGCACATTCATATAACTTACAATGTTGACTTACCTTTCAAAGAGTTATAATGTGGTACTATTTGTTTAATAATTGTGAATACAGGACCAGGGATATTAGCGCAAGAGGCCCATGAGAGGGAAGGAGTAAGGAAAAAAATTGAATTGATTAGGTTGGTCCATAATAATATAGGGCTCTAACCAATGCTATAGTAGTAGTAATTATTATTATTATTATTATTATCATCATCATTATACTCATATTTATATTCATAATATAATGATTGGATATGGCCAATGGTTATGCCGAGCTGTACAACCATTTGAAGTAAACAAGCAAGAATAAAAATAAAGTACAAAAGTTTGTTGAGATGGTAGAGTTCTTCCATCTAGTGGGCATTATTTTGATTGGTGTGAGACTTAGGTCACAACATTCAGTGAGGGCATATATCATCTGGCTTAAATAAAAAAACCTTAAGCCTTCATTATTAAGGTTTTGACGATAGCAGACGACAAATGAAGTATAAATTGCATCAAAATCCAGGCATCAACTTCATCACAACATTTACTAAGAGCATATATCATCCGGCTTAAATAAAAAAACCTTAAGCCTTCATTATTAGGGTTTTGACCATAGCAGATGACAAATGAAGTATAACTTGCACCAAACTCCAGGCATCAACTTCCCCATGGATAATCATGTAAATCTTTTCATCATCGTTGTGCATCAAGCAAGCCCCCTTCCAATAAAGGTGGGCCCTTGATGGAAGCCAAAAACTTAAGTTCCAACATAGCTATCCATGTGAAACTCCCATAAGAGAACAAAATACCCATACCAATATATATGTTCAATAGTCAAGAATTTGATGGAGTATATACAATCACGGAGAGCACAACTTCTCTAAAACTGGCTATCTCTTGGCTAGTTCAATGGGATAAATCAAGGGTGGATTCTGTCTAAAATTGTCCTGGCACAGTCCAGGATACATGTGGGTGTTATTTAGATCCTTCATGGTCCTTCATGGCAATATCAAACATCTTCAAGCGCAAATCATTTGGGACTTGTCTAATACCATAGATGCACTCACATATATTAGCCGGCACTATCCCATGAGTAAGAATCTGCTTTCTCCACACATTCATTGATGGCCTCTAATGCAATCTCAAGTAGGCCAATCACATCTACGGTGGAGCGCTTACGATCCAATTTAAGACCTTGGATGCAGAGCTTGTAGTAGGTGTTAATTGAATCATATCGCAAACTGCAGGAAGTTTTTGTTTATCTCGTAATATGGAAATTAAATAAATAAAAGAAAATTGATAACAGAGTTCTTTGTACTTTTTTTTTTTACAAAAATACCCAAATTGAGGATATAATCGACCTCAACTTCTTGCAACTTTTCTTCTTCTTCACTACTTAAACCATACTAATTTGATCAATTTCCTTTGATGAGTTGTTGTCATTGAATCTTTTTTTTTTTTTTCGAAATGCTCCATTTTACATGAACTTCATCCATTTTGTTTGGTATTCCTTTTCCTTTTCTTGAAATATAAGTATTATTATTGTCTATGTTATAGGATGTGATAAAATCTTGTTTAGATACATATGATGTTCTTTTTTTTCTTTTGTTGGTATCCCAGCTATAGGGGGTTAGCACCTCACCTAGAGTAGAGGCAAGCAAACCTCACAAAAGTGATAGAGCTCTTAGGCGAGGGAAGTGGATAGACTTCGAGTGAGGTAACACTGCCCTCTAGTGAGGGAAAATTGCCTGCTCAGGTTTGAGTTCTTGTTAAGCAGGTAAGGACTAACACCTCTTATTGGTGAAGTAAAGTAACAGGGTGTTCTTGGATACATATGGAGTTTGGATGTTGCTTTTTTTATTTTTTTGGGTAACCTACATGTTGTTATTGGATTTTAGAGCTATAGATCAAGGGCTTAAAATGAATTTAGGGCCATGGATCAAGGAGTTAAAATGATCTTATGCACTTGAAATTTTGCACATGCGTAGGTCACATTTGGATCTTTCAATCACTTACCTCTCCTATGATTGTGGCCCCAAGTTGGCTCCACAAGGCCGTCCATAGGAGAGGTCTATATGTTAGTTATTATTATCAAAGTCTCATCTCAACTATTTTGTTAGTTATGTGAATTAAGGCTATCCTAGGCCATATCCTCAAATTAGTTGCATTTCTTCAAATCTATGATCATTACCACTTCAATCCAAATCCTCTTTGTCCTATCCGTTTTCCATTAGGAACCATCAACCTAAATTAATTTTTTTTTATTCACTAATGTCATTGCCAACCTATGTTGGATATGTCCAAACTATATCAATGAGTTTTTCTTAATTTATGACCTATTAATGCCATGCAAAAATGCCCACGAATGCACAATTCTAATTTTTATCTTTGTTAGTTTATTATAGATTAATCTCAACATTCTTATTATTATACATTTTTTTATATGTATTATTTCTTTATTGGCCAATATTTTAATCCATAGGTCATAGATAGTTTAATCATTCGCTTGTAAGATTTTTTTTTTCGATTTTCATAGTACATGACAAACACAAAGCACTAAAAAATATGTCTCGACTTTATCAGTGCAACGTAGATCTAAGGTTCACATTACCATGCTCAATCAATCTGAATGAGATACAAACAAATGCCCTTCCTGCACATTTGCTAATAGGTGAGGAATTTACAGTCAACGAATTTCTCACTACCGTTAGAAAATGAAAACCTTCACTAAAGATATTATAGCTGATGCTTTAGCAAAATTGGAAGTTGAGAGAAGTGTTCCTTCAGTGGGTGTAGTTTAATTAGTTTCTTGTGAGTGAGTGCATTGCCCTTATACTCTCTCTTTAGAGTTTTCGTTGGTTTTTTTTTTTATTTCTTTCCTTTTGTATTCTCTACTTCTTTTAATGAGAGTTTCTATTATCGATCAAATATTAAAAAAATAAAATTTTATAGCTGAGGATTTCTTATGTTCCACGTTTGGTTAGAACCATGAAATGAGTGAGGAATTTGCACAAATCATGTGTATTCTTTTTGTAGAGGTATTCGTGGTTTGGGCTGAGAAAAGGCGTATCCAGACCTGACTCGACTTTAGTAACACTGGCTCAGGCTTAGCCCAAGCTCAACATGGGCCACACAAGTCAGGGCCGAGCCCGCCTATTTAATCAATTAAGCCAGGCTGAATCAGGCTTTTTATCAATTTTGCGTAGGGATGCTCATAGGCCGGGCCAACCTAAGCCTAATTAGGGCCCAGCTAGCTTTAGGCTAGGGTTGGATATATATTTAGGGCCCATTTGAAAATTGGTTTGGGCTTGAATTAAGTGATAAAAAGCCTAAAGACCAGCCCGACCTAGATCGGTCTATGTAAGGAATATATATGATTTTGTTCAATTAGTCCAAATAATTGCTTAAACGCTCGCAAAATTGATAAAAGCCAGATTTTACTTGGCCGGATTGATTAAATGAGGGGGCTCGAGCCTAATTATTATGACCCGTGTCAAGTTTGCGCGGGGCCTTGGCCAGTGTTTCTAAAGTCAAGATGGGCTTGGATATGCCTTAGCCCGGCCCAGCCCATGAGCATTCCTAATTTTGTGGCCATTTTAGTAATTGTTTGTATTAATTAAATTAAATTATATGCATTCCGTACATGGTCGGGCCAGACATTGAGCTTTCTATCACTTAATCCAAGCCTAGTTCAACCATTAAATGGGCCCAATTATTAAATGGGCCGTAATTACTTGTTTAAGCTACCCAAGCATCCTAGGCCCAGATTTAGCTTGGACTGGCCCAGCCCATGAACATCTATATATGTTTGGTGAGGATTTAATATCTTAAATACCTTCTTTTAGATGAGTTGATCTTTAAATCTAATGGGGGATCAAGAAGTGAGATTTGATTCTACCAAAATTATTAGAGATTTGCCAGCTATAAACATAGATAATGATAGATACCTTGAAAATCACATTTCCCTTCGTCCATGATCTTGTTACCAGGCATGAAATCCTGTTTACTGATTCCATTTTCAATTTTACATAGATCTAAATGCGATCTGTGATTGACCATTGAATTGTAATAATAATACATAAAAACCAATCTTTCTCACGTCTCTATGATTGCTAGAGGTCAAGGGTTCAACGATTGTTACCACCCTCATCATCATTAAAAAATTAGTATATGAAAAATGAATTCTAAAACTATTAAATCTGAGCTGCAAATCAAGGTGTTTAAGATAAACCGATTGACTTGGAATTTTGCTTATACATGGGTCACATTCTGATCTTTTGATCCCATCTTTCTATAAATTGACGTGGCGCATTGTGCTCCGTCCACTGCTATTCGGAAAGCACAGCTGATCTCCTCATCGATATTATGCGGGAACCAAACCAAGCAAATTTTTTATCACTGCACATTGATAGTATAATTCTCATCAGACAATGCATTAAAGTAAAAATTTCTTTTTGCACCCTTCTTAGCTTCCGATAAAATTGACACCTCTGGGCCACGATTGCGATTTGTGAATATGTGGCCTCTCTCTCTCTAAATTTCCCAAACCCTCTCAGCACCACACACCATTGCTTATCTCGTTGTGTCGAATCTGCAAGCTTCCTTGAATTCTATTTTTTGTTCATTTCTGGATTGGGTTTCTACGGATTGGAACCTTGAAATTCAATTTCTGTGGTGTGCTGGAGATACAACCGTGAGTTGTTTGGAAAGAGAGAGATAAGCTCTTATCCACTTCAAACAAGGGCTCAACGATCCTGTATGGTAACTGGCTGTCTTCTTGGGTGGGAAACGACTGTTGTAGCCGGCCATACATTTGCTGGAACAACAAAACAGGGCATGTTGTCAAGCTTATGCTCTCAGGTGCATTCAAAAATCCAGACACAAACTTCATTACCACCATACATTTCAGTGTTAATCTAAGATGATGTTTTTGAAGCAGAATTCACGATTTCATCCATATATGGTGAGATAAACCCATCTTTGCCTGAATTGAAATATTTGACAAACACTTGGATGTAAGCATAAGCATCAACTGTCGTGGGGGAATAGGTATCCGTATCCCAAAATTCGTGGGTTCCTTCAGGAACTTGAGATACCTTAAGCTCACTGTCTCAGGCTTTTAAATTTGCAGGAGAATAACTTCAGTGGGTATCTTCTTGCGTGGTTGGTGCAGTTCATTAATATAAAGTCTCTCTCTCGTAACTCTATTGCTAGTCCTATTCGTCTGTCTCTAGGAAGATTGCCATCCTTGAGAGAATTGTATCTAGATGAAAACTCTTTTTTCAAGTCTTATTCCTCCATCTATAGGGACATTGTTATCCTAAGAGAAGAAGAAGAAGAAGAATTGAATTACCTAGCAGCATTCTCTCTGTATTGTTCAACAGAATACTTAGTTGCTTATGCATACAGATAATTAGCTTAACAGCACATGAATATCACTCTTCTGGTCTTGTTTAATTTCACATTTTGTAAACCCGACAAATTCAGAGTACCATAAAGATTAAACATATAAATAGTTAAACCACTAGGCAAAACTAACAGCCAATGATGGTTATGCATTTTATTTGTCACCACTAACACCTTATTTTGTATTTCTTATGAATACAAAACAAAATGCATTAACAAAACCATAACCAACTTCTGCAGAGAGACAAAGAGAGAGAGAGAAGACACCATTACTAAAACGGTAAGTTTAGATCTGTAAATAATGGGATTGGTTTGAGATATTTTTAATGAATTAAATATTGCATCAGGTTTTTCATATCATAGATCTAGAAAAAGATACTTGTTTGGATAGATCATCGGCATTAGAGCTCTGTTTGGGGGGGTCTTCCATCAAACATTAGTCCACTTAATATGTTTTCTTGTAAAATCCTAATGGATGGGTACGGCAATGGAAATTGGCAATAGCTAGATAGTCCACGCCAAACGATTCTGCCATTAGAGAAACCAATGTCTATAGTCTCTATTCTAATAAAATCGAATTCTAGCACAAACACCGCTCACTGGCTACAGATAAATGACCTAATTAAAATTCCTCCTACAAAGAGAAGTCCAAAACAATTACAAAAAAAAAAAAAACCCCTGTATCACCTTATCTTAAATAATAAAAGCACTATAACCTTTAGCATTCTGTGAAGTGTTGACAGTCATATATTGCAAAAGAAATCTGATGATGTTTTTACCTCGTAGGCTGAGATGCAAAGATGAAATTCGACATTGCAGCAAATTTAGTGTCATAAAAGCAAGTGGCAGAATCGCATATAGATAAAATGCATAAAACCATTATAACACTACCACATACATGTATTAAGATGAAATATCCATCAATTAATTACTCCATCAAACCAATGTACTGTTCCGCAACCATTGACTGTTAATAGAGCCTTTATTTACACAAGCTGGTTCTTAATTGCATGGCAGATTGACTGTTCCTACTAAAGTTACTTTTACAATGCCAATATCATTTCAACCATGTTATCTACAGAGGCTACGTGTATGGAGGTACCAATTGTACAAGTACAGCCATTCATTTTGAGGAGTAGTTCAATTGAAAATTTGCGGTCAATCATTATTTATATTATTTTTACGATTTCTGATTTTAATTGACCTTCTGGCATCAAGGTGGAAAGAACTCTACAGAAACATATTTTGGTTAGCTGTAATTGGTGAGGGCTTGGTGCAGCTCCATGTTATAGTTCTTTCTATACTGAAATTCAGGAGGGACTCAGAAAACAGAAAAAATTATATGGAGCACTTATATTCCTTAGGTCTGAGATATCTTGACACTCCTCAAGTTGCCATGTATCTTTCAAACATCTGCAACTATGCTAACAGTTACTTTCAACCAGTAAAAAAAATGCTGAAGGAACTTCTCATTGTTGGTATATGTATTAAAATTTACATCTGGAGCTAACTCTAATAGATGGTAAGTATTTTCAGTATGTTAGTCACTGTACAATTGGCCTGGGACAGGATAGGTTATTACAGTAGGTGGTACAAAGTCCTTCAAAAAACTAATAGCTAATTGAGCCTGCAAAAACTATACTTATTTAATTTCCATTTTATTTGCCACCCATTTGTCACAGCAGAATGAAAAATATACTTTCTGAAAAGAGTACCAACTGGTTCAAACGGTGGGCATTCTTAAAAATGACTAGAAATTCTTATGCGTTGTGAGTTTGTTTTTATTTTGAACAAATATATTTTTACTGCAGCTGCACTAATGTGATTTGTTCTCTTCCTAACTCTTTCTTCACTCAGGGAGGATTGACTGTGGGGGATCATATTAGTAAAATCTGCTTCTAGGTATTGTATCTTTCCTAGTATTGTCACTGTTGTTATTTCTTTCATTGGAGTTACATTGGGTAAGCTACTTCAATATAAAGAAGTTCACCAAGAAGGCCACAATTTCCATTGGTATCAATATACAGTGAGAGTTAGTAAAAGGGGCCAATGGTCTTAGAAAAACCAACCAAATTTCATCCATCTAACAATGGCTTTCACAGATTGCTAGCGGGAATCCTGGCAAAATAGGGGACCAAATCATTGCTTCTGATGATGAAGCAGAAGATGCGGAAGCCCCCTTCACCCAAAAGAAAAGTATTATAGGAAGTACATATTAAAACTGTCTAGTGTTATTCATCTGCATTTAGAAAGATATCATATAATGAGAAATGAGTTTTTTAAATCCAGTTTCCTTTTGCTCTCTTTATTTCATAGAAGTAATTACATTAAGAGAATCTCATTCTAGTCGCTGTTTCTTTCCAAATCATTTCATAAAATCAAATGTATAATGCCTTCATGCCATTTAGAAAGTTCATTTTTGGTACAACTGTTCAACAATATTGCTATCTTGTGCAATGTGAGTTCAGTTCTATTTCTATCCACTCGTCCACATGGCAACCATTTAATAAAAGAAAACCAAGATCACAAAAATTAATCAGAAATGAATGAGTGTCCTCTATCAAAATCAAATTTTGTGAGAAAGAAAAACACTAAAAGCTTCTGAAAAACCCATTTCATACACCAAAAGAACAAGAGGCATTTTAGAACAGAAGAAATAGAGAAGACTCAATTCAGAGACAACACACCAGATATGCATGAACTCTTGAATTCTGTGTCAAAAACATCATCTTTGATTAACACTGCAATGTATGGTTGAAATGAAGTTAGTGTTTGGAATGGATGTTGAAGGATGAGCATGACAACATGCCCTGTTTTGTTGTTGCAGCAAATGGATGTTGAAGGATGAGCATGACAACATGCCCTGTTTTGTTGTTGCAGCAAATGGCCGCCCATCTGCAACAGTCGTCTCCCACCCAAGAAGAGAGCCGGTTAGCAAGATTGTTGAGACCTTGTTTGAAGTTGATAAGAGCTTGTCTCTCTCTTTCCAAACAACCCACGGTTGTATCTTCAGCACAAAAATTGAATTTCAAGGTTCCAATGGATAGAAACCCAACCCAGAAATGAAGAAGAATTGGAATTCAAGGAAGCATGATGACTCGGAACAACAAGAAAAGCAATGATGTGTGTGATGCTAAGAGGGTTGAAAGCAATGATTAACTGCACCCTAGGCTTTTTCTTCTTTCAATATGTTAGGAAAGTCTCACCAGATGTATAGGATACTTAAAAACCAAGGCCTAGTTTGACCTGGCTAATCCATTTGTGGTGTCATGCAATTGCAGTCCAATAAAACCGACACTGCACAACCAAATAGTTATATTTTGGAAATGCTTGATGATGACGGTGTTTATGCTAACCCCAATCTTTTCTTTTTAGCCAACATCAGAGAAGCCTGATCTTTATACACTTGATGAAGTGAAGGGACAACATCTAGACAGCTTTACTGGGAGTGGGACACACGCACCTTGGAAACAACTTTGACTAAACACTGACCTTTTCTTGTTAGGAATGGTCTTGGCGGCGTATTAAAAATTGGATTGGACGTGCCTGTCCAACCGTGTAACCAAAATTGGTCTTTCACCTTTACTGGCGGCAATGCCTGTACGACGCTTCTTTTCTAAGTTAGCTGTCCTAAAAAAAATCAAGGAAACAAAACCAATATCTACTAGTTCCTTAAGAAAATAAATGTCCTACAAATTTCTTATCTGGATGCTAATCGATCTAAACTCAACAAAAAATTTGGAGCTAGCTACTAAATTTCTGTTAGGAATTTTCTAAGTTATTTATTGAGTTACTCTACTTGGAATCCAAGTTCACTTAGAAAGATGCTATTGTGTTGTTGTGGCATGAGAACTTGACATAGCTCAAGTAGAATAGAGAACACTTGTTTTTCAAGCCAGGACTCAGCTTTTAAGCATAAGAATATCCTCCATATGTTGATACTTCAATATGCTAATTGTACAGCATGTTTTAGGCAATGTTTAGTCTCCTCTTTGAGGATTCCTTTTTCTTATTGAATTTCCTTATTAAAACTATATCCGCTGCTAGACAAGGAGCAAAGGGTTCAAATGCAAACTTGGTTATTATTGCCATTACATGTACAGTACAAATTATTGAAACAGTTTTTTGGAAGCTAGAACTGAAATTCCTTGTTTTTAACAGTTATTATCTTTTGCTTATCATTTAGATCTATTCCATTGATAACATTTAAAGAATGAGTGCTGTAAATATCAATTTCCCCCCACGCTTCCTAATCCATCAATTTAGAAACCACTAATGGTACTGTTGGATCTCAGCGCTAGTTATCCCCTGCAACGCAACCAAAATTAAAAGATGAGACCAGAAAGTTAGATCCTTCTGAATCAAACATCATCTTTCTTTCATAAAGCTGCATAATGCTGGTAAATATTTATGCAACCAAACACACACTATTCAAGTTCCTCTCCAAACACAACAATCGATCGATCCTTATTGTAGGAATTGTCAAACTGAATAACAGACCTGGTGCTTCAGTATTTAAACATGAAGAATAATGGAAATTTGGTCGTACTTTGCCTGGAGGACTTAGCCAAGGGTTTGGGATTCTTGACAAATCTTCTTGTGATCACTGCAAGGCTAAGGACTTCACAGTGGCCTTTCTTCATTAGCCATTTTAAAATTTTAATACAGTTTTCCAGGACCAGACTTAACTTGATACCTGATATGATGATAACGGGGAGTCACAGACTTGGTTTACTCTTCAGCTTGACCTTTAAGCATTCAAACTAAATTTCAAATTGACCTGTTCTTTTTAGAATCAATTCTCCTTGACCAACGAAAATTCATAAATGTAAGACATCAAAATTTAATCTAATGGATTTTAGAGAGCTATTTTTTAGTTCTACCATGATTCTACTTGGTCTGAACATGACCAACACATTAGGCCTTCCGTATCAAGAAAAAGGAAAATCGAAAAACCGTGTCTATGTGCAATTGATGCAGCAATGGAGGGTATCCATGACATGTGGGGCCAGTCATTCTGAAGAGCAATCACCTAAGTTGTGAGGAGATCTTAATAGGCCTGTTAATTCCTAAAATGAAAACTTTATTATTATTTTTATTTATTAGGTTTTTTTAGGTTTCTTTTCATTGTGTGGAGTAATAAACATTGCTCTATTCTTCTAGGTATCAATCAAACAATTAAGCTATTATTGTTGGAATAAGAAAAGGCATGTGTCTTCTTTCGAACAATTGGATTTTGCACAGGCTTTTATAACCCAAGATACTTTAATCACAACCCAAAGAGGAAAATGGCCATCAAAAGCTAAGCATAAACCTATAATAGGCAAAGGTGGTCCCTGCTGATGATCTCTCATGTAACAAATGCATCTAGAAGATAACATATGGAACCCACTCATCTATCCTTGGGGCATCACCAGTAACGCCAACTGTTATACTGTAAGATACGACAATCTAGCAAATAATAACAAACAAATACATGTAGCATCAAATGAATACAAATGACAGGCAATCGTAAAGATATTAATAAAGAATAATCTAGACATGATTATGCATGAATACACTGTTCTTCTGAAAACGGATTGTGAGTGCAAAACATCTCAATTCATTTGACAACTAGAAGAGACACGAGAAGAAAAAAAATAATGATTTTTCCGTTTTCATCTCGAGTTTGATTTACATGGGTTTTGATTCTTTGACATCTTGGGTGCAAGTTGCTTATATTCTTTTTTTCATGAAACTCCTCATTTGGTCTTGGATGATCAAACCTTGGCACAGAATTACAATATGAAGCAAAACTTTTACACGAAAGACATAAAAGGAAGGCGAGAAAGGGATGGGCAATTGCCAAAAGGCAATAGTCGATCAGAGGGTTTTTCCCTGGCTTCTAGTGTTAATCGATGCCCCCTCTTCAAGTCAATCTAGCAATCTTCGTAATCTATCATTTGTTTTCCTATATGTGCAAAGTCAAGATTTCGAGCGTAGTTATTGGTCTTTTTGACCAAATGAAGTGTCCACGGTTGTGTCAACGTAAGGATCATCAAGGAGTTATTCTGAAAGAAAGAACACAATTTAACCCATGAACTCCTTTAACTCCTAAGTGAAGAAGACGAAGAAAGTCTCAAAAGACTTAGACTTGGTTGTGTGTTTACTATTATTGAGAAATTTTAATCATATTCTGTCCGGAGTGAATTTGAGGTAGCCATTGTTGTTGTTGTTGTTAGCCGTGTGAAGGCATTTAAGGCGTTTGTTGGTGTGCAAATCCTCTATTTCGTTAGATACTCGTGGTGATTTTGATTAAAATAACTCTATAACACAAATTATGATTAAGCTTATTAAGAAGTTTATGCCTTCTTCTTCATCATCATCAAATTCCTTATCTTCAATATCTGTTAAAAATAGTGAAGAAATCAGTTATAACGATTTAGATCAGGCTATTTATGACCAGACTATCCCTACTATGAATAAACATGAAATTTATAAAGTTGGAAGTTTTCAATTAAAATCAAGTTATAAAGTAAAAACCATTGAAACAATTGAATCTATCATAGATGATATTCAGCATCTTTCTTTGATAAAGCCCCATGAAATAAAAGAGTATGGTAAAACATACAATTATATTCATTTTGGATTAGTGCAAATTGCTCTAAAGCTATTAACAAGACCTGGACTTAGAACAGAAGCTCTCGTCTATGTTCAAGATATAGGACATAAAAAATTCAGTAATTCATTACTTAAAATGGTTGAATTAAGTTTGGCTAATGGCTTTACTTTCTTCAATTGTTTTCCAAATTTTTTTGTTTCTCTTATAGATCCAGGTGCACAGGAAGCTCTTACCTCAGCTATCCAAACAAAAGATTTTGATATGAATCCTCATAATCAAAATCTTGCTCTCATATATAGAGTTTGTTATAAACTCATGAATTCGGTTGTTCTTCAATTCTTAAAGAATTCATGTCTTCTTGACGATATGCAATTTGTTTTTCTTTATAAGAAATTTGATTATGAATGAAATTGATATGTTGAATAAGAGATGATTCAACAAAATCAAAAATTAATTCTTTATTGTCTAAAATAGTTTTTAAGCGTGATGAATCAAATTGAAAAGGCTATAGAATCTATAAAAAAGGATTTTCAAAGATAACATCATTGTTTAAATCCTTTCATAGCAGGAAATTAGTTTTTATACATTTTCCATTTTAGCAAACATGGACATTATTTAATTTATATTTGATATATAGTTTTTTTACTAACAATTGCTAGGCTGAGTTTGTTTTTGGTTTTTTGATAACATCTTATTGGGATTAATCATTCTCTTCTTAAATTAACATCTGTGCTACTATCTAGTAAGCAGAGTGCTTTAATAAAGAAGTCTTCAACCTTAATTGTAACTTGAGTTTTCCATTTTTGAAGTGGATTTCTTGTTAAAGAATTTACAAAACCATTTAATTCTTCACCAAATTCTTCATGTTGTTTTAGATTATCATCATTTTCTTGATAAAATTTAAGTGTATGGAATTCAAGAGTTTCAACACGTTGTTTGAGATCTTGAAGTTCATTTAAATCTTGTTTTAATTGTTTTATTTCCTGTTTTTGTTTATTTTGTTTAAGTGACGTTGATGTGTAATATTTGAGACTGGTAGCGAGGTACATATTTTTCTCCATGCACACAAGTTTTAGTATCAATTTGAGAGAGTTTTTTAAAATAGAATAGTAGACCGAATTTTGAAAATTTTAAATTTTCGATAATTTTGGAGTTCAAAAGTATCCAATCGGAGTGGGTTTTCTTTTGAAAATTTTCTTTTACCTTTGCTGTTTTTGAAAAAGAATTTTCTGATTATATTCACTGCAAACTCTCAGAAGGCACAACTCATCCACTATGTGTAACATAAGGGTTTAAGGACTCATTACATACACTAAATATAATAGAAAGTGCCAACAAAAGTGGCATTCTTCCTT
Source organism: Sextonia rubra (assembly GCA_037013555.1). Classification (NCBI taxonomy): domain Eukaryota; kingdom Viridiplantae; phylum Streptophyta; class Magnoliopsida; order Laurales; family Lauraceae; genus Sextonia; species Sextonia rubra. The sequence goes on from JASUAD010000011.1 coordinate 20,840,350, forward strand.
ATATTTTCTGCATATTATTTTTGTCATTAGGTTATTATAGGTTAGTTTTCTACTCTAGATCACATATTTTGCTCGAGACTAGCAAAATGCTAGTAGGGGCTGTGATGAGTTGACAAAATGACGCATTCATAGCATCCTGTTATATTAATTTGTGGACTAATTTAGGTGAGAAAATTTGATTTAAGCACAAATTTATGGTTTATGAATTTTTACATCAAATTTATGAATTTCAAGATAAATCATCAATTCGAGCATAAATTCATGAAATTCATTAATTAATGTCTTTTCTTTAATTCCCAAAATTTTGAAGGATCCTAATTGGAATAGAAGACCTACTAGGGCCCACTCTCAAGAAAGAATATTCATTATGGGACCCGTGATGAAGAAAAGAAGAGAAATTGGAAAAATGGGACCCACACACCGCATGGGCCACCCCATGCTTGCATCCCACACCCAAGTGGGGTCCTTACTTAATTTTTTGGTTGCAAAATATTTTGAAGAACTATTTTTCCATCTTTGGATTTTGAAAATTAAAATATGAGAGAGAAAAAGTCAAATTCAAAATGGAGCCCAAGAGGAGAGAAGATAAGAACCATGGAATAGGAAGATATGCCAAAGAGGGTAGGAGATATGCACATGGGATATAAAAGTGGAGGAAAAAATGGAAACTTCACTCCAATATGCACGTCGAACCCAATGATGACCTGACGGCCAGCATGTATATGGGGACTCTCATATCTCCAAAATTAAAGTAGTTGGAATTTATATGTAGGGCATCTCATGTTGAGTTATGTTGCATCCTAGGTGGGGCCAACTTTATCAAGTGAAGAAGAGGGCCAAGAGAGGAGTCCAAGAGGTGGGACGTTGGATCCACTACCAACCATCCCCACATCACACGTACAAAACCAAAGCCAACATCTCCCCACATCATATTTCTCTCCCACAGGGCCATTCATGCCATAGCCAACTCCACTTCAAAGCCACGCCCCACCATTCCATCTCACGTTCCACATTATCACCAGTTCCCATACCCCCCATTCCATAAAACCATCCCAGTCTCATCTCCATCACACGCCCATCCATCCCTTTGGATCCATGCACTCCAGCTGTCTTCATCATCATCTTCTCTCCATCTACTCTTCTCTTGGTACACTGCAATGAAGAAAAGAGTTGGTTGCAAGTGGGTCTTTTCGGTCTTCTTGTATAGATCAATCTAGGGTAAGAGTAGCTTATTTTTAGATAATAGCACTTTGGATTTTATTGGTTATATTTGTCTATTTCAATTAAGAAAATACAGTTAGTGAGGTCAATGTGTCACTCTTTGGATAGGCATCATGTGTTTATGCATGGTAACAATGCGTACTTAGTGTGGTGTTTCTAATGTTTTTTTATTAATTCTGCCAAACAATGGTTCATTATTCAAAGTGTGAAAATCTGAATCCATATCTTTTATTTTCTTTAATGAATGATTTCTTTTCTAGTTTATGCATATTTTTAATTTTTCTGCAATTAGTGGTTTGATCTTTCTCATTGTGGTTGCAATTTTTAGTTTAGTTTGTTTTTAGATTAGGATTTTTATTTGGGATTGTAATTTTAATTTGAGACATATAATTTGATTTTAATTTTCAATTTAGTAGTTGATTTATTTGTATAGATTTTAATAGGCTAGCACTAGTTTTTCAATTAGGATAAGTTTTTTTTTGTGATTTCTCGCTCACCTTGGATACGATCTAGAACTCACCGGATAAAATTACAACCGAGGCCTTGCATGACTTGGGGTCTGCATCAATCAATAATATTGCTCACAAGTAAATTTGTTAAAATCATGTAATTTACAATTCTCTGAGCCCATTATTGAAAGTTTTTGGTTTGTGGAGAGCAACACAAGTTCATAATTTTTATCTTTATCAATTTTTTGATAATTTTTATCATACTTTATGAGTTAAATTGGATTAAATACACAATGTTTTTGTTTGGGGCATTATGTTAACTAATTAATTTATATTCATCTTTTAAATCATTTTTTGTCTGTAAAAAATTAAAATTTAAATTATTTCTCATATCTCTCACCAAGTAAATCTCAACCCGCCATGGTGCCTGCATCGCACTCCACGTAAAGCTGTCCAGATGTTGTCCCTTCTCTCCATAAAAGCGTCTATTTATCAGGCGTCTCTGATGTTGGCTAGAAATTAAAGATTGGAGAAGGCATAAACAGCACCATCATCATGCATCTCTAACTGCAATTGCATGACACCAGAAGTGGGCCTTGTTGAAGGTCATTTGGGTTTAAAGTATCCTACATCTGGTGGGACTTTCCTAACATATTTCTATTTGCCCTTCCGGCAGCTGCAAAAAATTTGTGCCGTTGATTGTTGCTAAATGTCTACGGAACCTTACATTGCTTAATTTCATATCTTAAATCTTCATGGATTTTGTTAAAAAGTGTAAAAATTCAAAAAATGACAACTTTTATACAATTGATTTCTTGTATTTTTGTGGGCCCCACAATTCATGACGTGAGACATTCATCTTCTATTATTGATGTAAGGAACTCTAAGACTCAAAATCTGTGAAAGCCCCAAAGATCCCAACTAATATAGAGCTAATTGTTTGCACTTTTGTGGGCACCCAATCCATGATCCGGAATTTTCTCATATCAATGACAAACATCAAGCCATTTCACTTTATATATCTTAAATCTTCACGGATTTTGAAAAAATTTTGAAGACTATCCATAAAATGTAAACACATTGAAAATCATTGGATGTGCTCATTACTTATGTGAGAATGGTGATTTTGACAAACATTGTGATTTTTTTTCTTTGGACTTTGGAATTCAAATTCACCCTTCATTTTCTTACATCTAGCCAGGTGATGAAGTATATTTGGATACTTGTTGAGTTTTTGTTTGGATCGAAGAAGTTTTGAACTTTTATATCCTAAGCCATTTTTCCTTTTTCTTTCTTTAGCTACAATGGACTACTAGTCAGAAGTGATATCTTTAACATGAGGACCAAATAATTAATCCCCCTGTATACATGCGAGACTAATTATGTGCATTATGAGTTTGTTGGACCTAAGGTATTTTATTTCATTTGGGTATTCTACGTGCCTCACCATTGATGCACCAGTGGTTTGGCATCCAAATATCCAATACTATCACATTGTACCTAAAAAGGCTAAAACTGGTCTTTTGAGCTGGGCCCAATGGCGGATCTAAGATTTTTGTTTGGGTGGTACAAGTGATGGTCAATTAAAGAAGTTTAAATAATAAAATCTCAAAAATTTAAGAGTCTAATAGAAAGGGGCTTCTCAAATCACATGGGTGCATGACAATACTAGGGTTTGCCCCTGGCCAGGGCACCATGCGTCCGGTTTATACTTATTTCTATCATTACTATCATACGTAGATTGATACCTACAGTCAAATGTATAAGGTAGAACCTGCAAATTTTTTTCAAGGGGCCACCTAGCAAAAAAAAATATTTTCTAGGGTAAGCAAATATTCTGCCGATATAAAAAAACATTTGGGGAATCCACTTAAGTGTGAATTTACACAAATACATAATAATATATATGGTCATTAAATATCATAATAGGAATATAAACAACTTGAGTTGATCTAAGTCCATAGTGGAGCCAGACTTAGACTAGTCCCATTTAAGGAAACTTCCGGAACAAGACTTAAGCCAACTTTGTATGCCCCTTTGGAACATATTAAAAACCAAACACAATTTGATACTCATTTGACCATTATTTGTTTATTTATTTATTTATTTATTTTAATGACCCATATCTCTCATCAACTTAGCATTTAAACCTTTGGCCTCTAGCCCGGGAGTTACCCGTTACTCACAAGCAAGAACCATTCCCTGAAGGGAACATATATGGCCACACACATAGGTAGTGTTTGGTTAGCTGGAATGAAGATGTAACGCCCCAACCCTAGATAATTATAATTTATAGTAATTAAGTTGATTTTACTTTAATTAAGATGTTATTAGGTTAATTGAGCCCAAGTCTCCAGAGGTTTGGGTCATGGATAGGTAGTTGGGTCGGGTTCATACCTTATTAGGTAGTCTAAGACCTTTATATATATATACATGAGGTAACACCAAGAATGGTAATGCCGGGACACCGAATATCTTATGAATACACCGTATTGAATGACCTTGGAAACCCGGATTATCTAGTATAGGATTGGCTAGTAATTGTCCTTGATAACCTTATAATCTAATTGCATTCATATTGGTGGTAACCTTGATCTCTACATAAGGGTCTATATCAGTTGCATTATTGATAATCAATTACTCGAGGGCAAATCTATGTTTGATATTGTTCCAAGAATGAATTACTTTCTCTTATCAGTATAAACAGATTAGTATATAGTAAGTAAAGATCCCAGATTATTCCCGACATGTTAAGAGTCGGTGCCACTTAGTTTGTTATTCCCCATGGGAGGTTTGACGGGACCTCATGGGATGTGTTATTCCTCATAGGAGGTTCGAGGGGACCCTATGGGATGTGTTATCAGTTGCCTACTGCAGTAGTATCAGGATAGTGAGTCAACACTCTCACGGGCAGCTAATCGGCCTTGGCCCGGCCGCTAGTGGTTTCCCAAGGATCAGTTACTCTCTTTTAGAGAGGCGATAGCGAATGTGGTTGCCATTTTGGTATGATATATTCTGTCTTTCATAATTCACTATTCATGCTAATTCATATGCATCAGTGCCTAGATTTCGATATTGATCTCTTTTAATCAGTATATTATTTATTTCCCTTGATCTATCATGCTAAGCTCATGTATCCTTATCTTTGCTTAACCGTCGTGTTAACTAGAATTACCATGGTGTTACAGGTGCAGAACCCGATGCCAATCAGGCAATCAGCACGCTCCCGGAGGCAACCCCAATGTTATCTCGGGACGTGGACGAGTGGAGTGAGGAGGACATCTTCTCTTGATTCTCCTCAATAGCGCAACAGGGAACATTTTGGGATTGGACTTAGGGTTCACCTTCCATTGATATATTTTGTATTATTGTGGATCCCCATGTCTTATGCACACAAATGGGTTAATTAACAGACTTGTTTATTTAATGTATGAAACTGAATGGATGTTTTATGGATGCTCATGATATAATTACAGGTGAAATCTCTAGGTTTCCGCTTGAATCTCTATGTTGATGATACGTGTTAGTGAATATCCCTCACACGTACCTATGGGCCCACCCTTATGACAGTTCGTACGTGTCTAATCATGGCACGAATTGTCACGGGTACGTATGTCATTCCTTGGAACCCACATCAAATCCCCAATTCTCGGGTTCAGGGCGTGACAGAAGGTCGGAATGTAATAGTCATTCCGTTGGAGTGACCATTCCCATTAAAAAAGTGGGGAATGATCATTACTTCAGGAATCACCATTCCTTTGTACGAGGGAATCACCATTCCATTGGGGGGACAGAGGAATGGCCATTCCATTCCTTCTTATAAATCACTTATGCCAATAATAGCCCTAACCCTGCTGCAATACCAAATCACACTCGTTGTCTCTCTCTGCTTTTCCCTTCTTCGCTCCTCTCACCGTCTCTCTCGTCTGATCCATCGCCGAGCAAACACAGTCGTTCAGGTATGATCTCCCTTCACTCTCTATCGTTCTCTTCTTTTTCTCCCTTCTTCACTGCTACAGACGCACAATCCCTCTTCTCTTTCTCCCTTCTTCACTGTTACTGATCGAACCCTAGCTTTTGGGGCTGGGCCAGGGGAGATTGAGAGGAGGCTGGGACAGCGGATTCGACGATGCCGGAGTAGTTAGATACGTGGATGAAAGGGAGAGGGGTTTTTCTTGGTACTTCCCCGGGATTTAGATGAGACTCTTCGCTCGGATTCGAACCCAAATGATGTGGGAGAATCCAAGGATGGGATGGGATGTGAGGTTGAGATGGAGATGGGAGACCCTGATTAGATCGAGACAGTTGGATTGCCACGTTTTTCGCACAAAAGAGCTTCCATGGAAGAGGAGCTTTGTGGAGAACTGGGGATAGTGAGACGGGGAAAGTGAGAGGAGGCTGGTCGAGAGGGACAGAGGGATAAAGGAAGATTGAGGGTCTGGGACAGTGGGGATAGAGAGAGCGAGATGGAGAGTGAAATGGGGTTAGGTGAGAGGGATAGAAGGAGGGAAGGGGCTGGGACAATGGGGACAAAGGGAGGGGGCGGGCTGGGGACAGTGAGAGGGGGAGAGTGAAAGGAGGCTGGGTGAGAGGGACAGAGGGACAGAGGGAGGGAGGACGCTGAGACAAAGCTCATGACCATAATCCATGTCCATGCGGATATAATATATCCGCTCTTGCCATTGATTATGTTGATCAGCTTGACCAGAAAAGAGGCCAACTATTCATGTAAACCGGGAAGGATTAAACATAAGGGGTCAAATTTTATATTAGATGGTCAGGATGGATCCAAATTCGTTACTTAAAAAAATTGAGAGGCAATGGCCTCTTCTGCTAATATCAATCCATACTCAACCATATTTTATCCCAAATCCAACCTAGGGTTGAAGCAAATTGAAAACAAACAAAGATTTAGTATTGAGTTTGGTCAAGATAGGGTTTAGCGACACTTTCAAATTATTGATCGGCAAATGTTAAGGGTAGAAATCAATTTGTTTCTACTAAAATCTGTATTTCAGAAAAGGTTGATTTGAATAGTCTTTAACTTTAATAACTTTTGACAAAAGTAAACTATCCTCAATTAAGAATCTCAAATTTTTTTTCACTTCATTATCATCATCAAAGCCTTACTCCACCTATGTTGGGGTCGGCTACATGAATTCTATTTTTCTATTCTTTTTCTCAAAATTTGTTTCACTAGGAGCGATAAAATATTATTTTTAGAATCTAATATCCAGATGGTGTAATTATTATTTGGTGAGCCAAAACATTCACGCTTTCTTCAATATAAATTGTATTTTCATTTCTTTTGTTCAATTTACCTTTTGCAAAACTCGTAGATAATATTAACACAGAAGAACATAAAACTATTCTTCTTAAAAAATTCATTTATTGAGATCTTCTAAGTAGAAGTACACACATCCAGACAAATGCCCTTAAAAATAAAGTTTCTCACTGTATCTTAATTGCAGAAAATGAAACCATAGTATCAAAAAAATCATAAACTAAAAATTAATCAAATAAAAAAAGACACTAAATTATATTATATTATATTATATATATTGAAAATATTCATGCACATCTATCCCTCACCATGTTATGGTGAGGGACAGGATGGTAGAGCCAACTTTCTATTCCATCCAAACCATCCACACCCATGGACCCCTTAAATCACAATAAATCAATTGATTTTTCACTAATGCAAATGAATTGGACCATTGAATCAAAGTTTTTTTTCTTTAATATAAAGTTGTTAAATTTGTGGGCCTCCAATGAAGGGGTTAGAGGCTTGGGATTGACCCCAAACTTAATATATGGCCTCATCCAAGATGATTCATATATATATAGGGAATATTCATGTGCATATATCTCTCACCAAGGGACCGTGCATACTCCTCTGTAAGGCCCATGGTGGACCCCACCAAAGGATGAGACTGCGGGGATGGAAAGATCCATACGGGACCACCCTACAGGCCAAGTTTGGCCCTAATTACATGTCCCTAACCCTTTCATCCGTGACTTACAAATTCATTCCATTCGAATAGGTGCATAGTCGATCTAACAGTCCAATAAATTCGGATTTTACTAAAAATTGGTAAACGTATTCAATTTAAGGGGGTTGTGTGTGTGATCAATTTCAATAGACCATACAGTGGGTCTCACCTAGAGTTCTCGTGAAAAAAATGATGAGAGACATATATATATATATATGAATATTTTCCTATACATATGGCAATATATACGTATATAAATGGGAGCTCCTCTCCTAAGCACCAGGCGTGAACCACTTTCTAGTAGGGCCACTAAGAGACCCATTTGGGGATGGGAGCAGGGGGGCGGGAGGATCAAAAGATCTCCCCTCCACCTACTTATACATGGTGATAGAGGCTCATATCATTATCCTAATCACTTGATCAATGGTCGACAATTATTCACCATTCCAAATGAATGTAAGCCAATCCAATGGTCCAATCAAATTGGATGGGCACTAAACTTGGGGTTGGTGATTATCATGGGGGTAATTATTTTATGGTCCACTTAGATGGATCATAAGTTAAACTTTATTAGGTGTTTTGAAAAACAGTACTCACCTTATCATGACCACCAGTGCTCAATAGAGGTTTTTCCTATATATATATATATATAATCCCTCGGTGAACATCACTTGCCAAAACACCTAGTGGGGCCCAACTTATGATTCATTAGAATAGATCATAAAACAATGACCTCTTGTGATAGTCACCAATCCCATTTTGGCACTCGTCCAAAAGAATTGGACCGTTGGATCGGCTTGCGCTCAATTTGATAATGAACATTAATTAAATGTAGATGACGATTTGAGTATCTATCACCATAGATGGGTAGGTGGGAAAAGGAAGAGATCTTTTGATTCCTCCTGGTCCCATCCATAAATGGGGCTCCACAAAAAGGTGGTGCTCACCTTAGGTTGAGCGGCTCAAGTTTTCCTCAGGTTTCCAAAAGTACACAAACACTTTAGTTTTAAACTTAGGGATTAAGTTTTTCATTTTTCATTCGATCAAAAGACATCTAGCCAAATCAATTTGCTACCTGCCATTTTTTTCAAAATGCCCGTTTCTAAAGAAGGGGATCTATGTTAATGTGCTGGTTGAATATTGGATCATTCATCAAAAATCGTCCTATGAAAACTGCACCCGTGACCATCGATAAGTTTTAAGTCATTTTTTTTACAAACCATTGGCCTTTGGCTGTTGTGAACATAGTTATTAATTTAATTTTGTTTTGACCAAAATGGATGAAAGTTTTCATTTCACCAATTAAGCCGAAACAAAATGCGTGCTATAACTTTTCAGTTTGACCTTCGGTCAATCGTGGTCATATTGGTCCATTTCGGCAGAAATTTCAGATTTTAGACAATTTATGCCAAAATCTAGAATTTCAGCCAAAATTATTTTTTGACATACTTTTTTTATTTTTTAAACTTTTTCTACATATATGTACTTCGTATTTTTTATATTTTCTCAAAATGTAGTTTTAAATTTTTTACTAGGATGGATGAAATCCATAAATATTTTTAATTTTTTTATTATCTATATCCATATACATTAATTATATATATATATATTTCCCCAAAACGTAATTTTGAGAAGTTTTGTCAAAATTCTAAATTGCCTGAAATTTTTCATTTTGGAGGTAGGATAGAAATGGTCCGAAATGATATTAACAATTCGGGAATGCATAATGATGGCATAGGGCCATCGTTTTATATTTTATTATTTTACTTTTCATTAAAATAAAGAGAAAATTGATGACTAGGTCGTTGATTATTATATGATGTTGTTTTTAATGCATTTCCCAAAGGCAAATGACTCTCATTTTTTTTTCACAAATTTGTCCATGTTGTGTGTGTGTGTGTATGTGTGTGTGTGTGTGAGAATTTGATTAGATGTGTTGTGTTTGTTGAAAGACTTCGAGACCAAAAATCAGCATAAAAAGTGCATGCTGGGGTCTTGATTTCTGTTCAATTTAAGCTGAGGGATAGTTTTCCCTTTATCTATCCAATAGGAAAATGGGATTTACATATGTACATGCCACATACTTTTGTTGTCCCCCAATTCATGATGTGATGAGCCATTCATCTTCTATTATTGATATAATAAGCTCTAAGAATCTTAAAATCTATGAAAAACCCAAACGATCCCAACCAATAGATCTAGTTGTTTGCACTTCTGTGGATATGAGCTGTTTAATGTTCTCATATCAATTACGAGCATCAAGAGATTTAGCTTCATATATCTTACAATGTCTGGATTTTGAGAAACAGTTTGAAATATGTTTAAAAAATCTAAAACCAATGGATGTACTCATTTACTCTTGTGAGAATGATGGCTTTGACAACCATTGCAATTTTTTTGTCTTTTATTTTTTGAATTTGCTATCATTTTTTTACATCAGAATGATGAAGAAATATATTTTGATATTTGTTAGATTTTTGTCTAGAGATATTCTGAACTTTTATATCTTAAATCACTTTTGTCCTTTTATTTTTACTTTTCTCTTTGGCTATGTTAGATTATTAGTTATGAGTGATACCTTTAACTTAAGGACCCAATAATGGGTGACTTGGCGTACATATGAAACTAATTAGGTGTTAAAACCACTCAACCATAAGTGTGTTGGACTTGGACCCAAGGCATTTTTTTTTATCATTTGGGCATTCTACGTGCCAGACAACTAATGTACTGGTTGACTGGCGCCCAATACTATCACATTTGTACCTTAAATAGGTCTTTTGAGCCCAGGCAACATGCATCTAGTTCAGATTTAAACCTATTATTACTACCTTACCTAGACTGGGACCTGCAATCAAAATGTACAAGGTGGAACCAGGAAATTTTTTTAGTGGGCCACTTTGCAAAAAATAGCTTTAAGGGTCCATATGCAAATATTCTACCGATATTAAAAAAAAAATTGGGGGAAGCCACCTATTTGTGAATTTAAAAAAATAAATAATAATAATAATATATTTATATATTATAGGATCATTAAATATCATAACACTAATATGTTGAGTTTGGATCGGAGTCCATGGTGGAGTTAGATTTAGACAGCTCCCATTTAAGGATTCTTTCCGGACAAGAATCAAGCCAACTCTAGGCCCTTTGAATCATATTAAAAACCCAAACACAATTTGACACTCATCTGACCATTACTTGCAACAATTGAAGGGAAAACAATTTATCAGAAATTCTAAGTTGAATTCGAAGAGAGAGAGCTGGCTACAAAAGATGCAATTCAATGCTAATCATTAAAGATAGTGCATATTTACATAAACTCTGTGGAACTGGAAAGAATTATTTGATTTACAATAGCTTCACATGGGTAAAGAAAGAAATTTCAAAAAGAGGTGCACTCTAATCAGAAGCAGAGTCTTCAATCTTCAAAATTGTTCACCCTTTCACATTCATCTATCCATTCGCTGTACACGTCTATTGTCACAACCCGAGCCTAGAAATCGGGGTTAGCGAAAAGCCAAACTAGTGACACACGTACTCCCGTGCACGTGCATCCAAACCCAGTCCAGATGCACACACACAAGGGATCTAACACGTGCGAAACAAACGAACGCGGAAGCTGTAGATATCTTGCTAAACTGGTCATCTTCCACCTCTGATTTGATACATTTCACGGCTGAGCTACGGTGGAGTCCACGGCTTAGCCGTAGACCAATCCACGGCTTAGCCGTAGCTTCACTGTAAGGGTACTGAAATCAAAAAGTTTCAACTGATCAAGGAGATGATTCACGGCTGGGTCATGGCTAGCTTATGGCTTAGCCGTAGAACAATGTACGGTTCAGCCGCAGCCTAGCCGTAGAACAAAATACGAAAATTCAAGTCTCTGGAATCTGATCCGTACAAAGTTACGGCTTAGCCGTACAATACAGAACACGAAACTGAAGTGAGTATAGAAACTGAAATTTGATACAGAAACTTAGCAAAACAAGTTCAAGAGGTTCCAAAATCACAGAATTTGGCTGTAAAACACAACAGACATGTATAGGATCTAATAGATGAAATCAAAGCAGTCAAACAAAATACCCATATGTATTATACAATCCTGTACTTATACTTGCCTCAAAGCCTTGTCAAATCCACTGAGATCAAGCTCAAATCCAGCTAAAATCCAAGCAAAGCAAAGCAAAACACAATCCATAAGCATGCAGAGAGAGAGATGGGAGATCCAATTGGAGAAGAAGAAGGGAAAAACCCACTTACCCAAACCATAGACAGAGATGAGAGAGAAAGAACCCAACCAACTGAGAGTAAAAACCCAATCGACAAAAATGCAAGCTCCCAACGCCACAAAACTGAAGAAGAGAATGAAGAGAAGAGAAGAGAAGAAGGGACGTGGAGCTATTGCATGCAATCATCGAATGAAAATGAGCAGGAGAGAGACACCTGGGCTCATGACTATTATATAGTTTCTGAAGTTTAAGTCAAAGTCCAATGAATTTCGGTTATTTACAAATCAAGTCACACAGGGGTCCAACTTCTCCAATTGACTCCGAATGGGTCTGAGGCAGTTATGAAAAACAATGAGCTCAACAAAATACACGTGCTGACACACGTGCTGACACCAAGATGATGCAAATATGATGCACTCAAAGCAAAAGCAAAATTACGAAAAAGGGCTTAGAACTACCTATCCCAGGTCAAAGGTTACTCAACTACCTATCCCAGACCCGAAACCAAATCCAAAAGGATTAATTAACAGAAAAGCACACTAATGAGCCACTAATCCGGCTCAAAGGGGATCGGATTGTTACATCTATTGGTTCTAATAGACTTGCAATGCAAAGAAATCACATATCATGATTCCTTTAAAAAACACACTATGATTAACGAATCTGATGACATCATTAACATTCTCATGCAGAGACCCCATAAATTAGAGCTGTAAAGGGGTTGGGGTTTGGGTGGGTGCAGCAAAATCCAAATAAATGATCCATACTCGGAACCACTCAAATGGGTTTTGGGGTCTGGTTATGTCCATGACACATATGACATTGTTGTATTGAGAAATTTAGAGAAACTTTGGGATTGATCTTCAAACTTACCATGGATAGTGGTACTGTAACCCTCTTTGCAAGTATAGCACAAAGCTTCTCCTATCATAAGTTTCCTATCCCTGAATAGGCAACAGATCCACAATCACATTCAGTTATTTAAGATTGAAATTACATCCTAAAAATATAAAACATCAATGAATCAAGAAGGGTTACTTACATTTCGCAGTCAACAGTGCCTGCATGGTTATAGAATGGGCAGGTAAAGCATGTATCAAGCTTAATTTTCTTCTTTGGAGGTGGTTTTGTCCTCGAGTTTCTCTTCGCCATTGGGCTCTAGATCAAACTCTATTTGCTGCCTTTGAGAATTAAAAAAATTAACAGTACACGAAACATTGAACAGATATCAGTTTCTTGCATGCAAAGGAACACACACAGTGATCAAAGTCCCAAACGCCTGTGAAAAATGTTGGGCATATATAGCAGAAAAGACAATCACTAATCACGGTATGCAATACATACATATTAAAAGCAGAAATATGGATAAGGTTTTGCAGTGTGTCATAAGAACTAGGAAAGACCACCAAAATGCACAAAGAGCAAATAGTGAGGAAAGAAAGAGCAAGATTGATTGCACATCAGTAAACATGGCTTTGCTTTAAATAGGGCATAATTGAGAAAATAAAATAAAATAAAATTCATTAAGTTGAAACCTTCATTTTAAACATTATCTTATACGACTTCAAACTCCTTGATCCAGGGCTCAATTCCATTTGTTGAGTACACCATTAATTCCTCAAACTCTTCCATTTACTCCTCTAACTAGTGTTTAAAACACCCAATAGAAGAAACAAAACAAAACACACACAGGGACAGAGACAGAGACAGAGACAGAGAGAGAGAGAGAGAGAGAGAGAGAGAACAAACCAAACCACATGAATTCGCAAGACATTCTTCAAATTGAACATGTTTCTTGAAATTGGAAGCATGAAAAGATAGAGAAACAAGAAGAAGAAAAAACCCTAGAAACAAAGTTGTACGAAACGTGAAGAAAAAGAGAGAGAAAGTACCGGAGCAAAGTGGAAGTGAGCGAGCGAGCGAGATGACGGAAGTAGAATGGCTTGGAGATGAAAGATGAGCAACGAACTAGTCTCTGTCTTCTTAATTATGTCAAGATCTTTCAAGGTTTCCGAATGATGGGAGCAACTGAACGTTTTGTGCATGCTGGGGTAGCTTCCTCTTTTATAGGAAATCATATCAACTTTTTTTACCGTTAGAACATCTAACTGACTTTCTATTTTCTTAATGTTTCCAAAAGGGACTCGGATGTTTTGCGTAGGGGATTTTGGATAATCAAAGGGGTAATAGGAGATCATCTCATCTTATTTTACCATTAGGAGATCTAATTAAATTAAAAACACCTTCTATTTCCTAGAGTCTGTTTAAACAGGGAGATAGGGAAACTTTCTATTTTCTAAAGGTTTGGCCCACAAGTCATCAGATGTGAGTGCCAAAAATTATTTATTTCAATTTTAAAATTTTCTATGCTCACTTAATTTGAAGATATAACTGTAAAGAAAATAGTGAAAAAACAAGAACAAGAATTCTGATCTCTTATTTTCGATTCAATTGTATAACCCAAAAACATTTGATAGGGACCCCTTAAGGCCGCTGGAAAAAAGACCTCATGACAAGAAGTATTAAACAAATGTAAATTTCAAAAACCCTGATCTTCTCTATGGAATCAACACATTAACAACCACAACTGGCCTTCTCTAATTAAAAGACCTAATCGTGCAATCCAACCATCAAAACCCATATACACATTTTTGTTAGATAGGAGAATGAAGCCTGATTTCTGCAATCATGGAATTTGAAAAAAAAAAAAAAAGATACTACAGAGAGAGAGAGAGAGAGAGAGAGAGGGACTAAGCCATGTGTCGTTAAGGTCAATCACCTGATGGATATGTTGATCAAAGATTAAAAATAGATGATTGATCTGGTTAGGTCAATATCTCTCAAGGTTTCTAAATGTAAAAAATTCCAATTGAAAAGAAAAGAAATCAAAATTGAAAAATCCAATGTATGGGGTGAGAAGATAAAAGAAATTAATATATGCGGGAGTAAGCCATGTATCATTATGATCAAGAACCTGATGTTGATGGATGTGGAGATCAAAGATTAATCCAATGTATCATTAAGATCTCTCAAGGTTTCTCAATTCAAAGAATCCCTAAAAAAAAAAAAAGTAAAATTGTAATATCCCAAATCTAGAATTTATTTGCTAATCTTTGTGCTTATTGCTAATTAATGATATTTTAATCTTAATTGCATAATGGATAGGTAGATTGGTTGGACCCTACTTTTGATTAGGTAGCATTGAGGACCAATTTGTAATCTAATGAGTTCATGTTGCATTATCCCATCATCTCATTAATCATATCATGTGCATTAATTATGATACCATTATTCATTAGTGGACCCATTGCATTTAAGTCCTAAGTCACCTATGTGGACCTCTTGCGATCTTTTTGGAAATGACATAAGCATAATGAACTTTCTAGTAAATACTTAAAGTTCTAACAACCTTAGCCCTATATAAAGACACACTCTCAAAGCAAGAACCTCCTTGTGCCCATTAGCTAAAACCTAGCCTGCATCTCCATCTCCCTACCTCCTTCAAGCCTAGAGTATATAAGAAAGAGATTCTATTCATTAAAGGTTAACTTTATCTTCCTCTCCACATCCCCTTTTCCTCCTTTGGTGTTTGTTTTGAGAGAAAAGGGCATTTTCATCTTTTGTACAATTTTTAAGGTAAAAAACCAACCCATCTTGGTATTTGTGCTCATGTGAATAGTATATAATATTTTCCTAGCTTAAGAACTCATCAAATCATCCCTTCTTGACATTCATCTCATTTATTCATCTCTTTTTCATATTATACCATGATTAGGAGTTTACTTGAGTTAGGGATTTGGAAGTTTGCACTCTAAAAGCTTTGGTTTGGATTTTTAGAGTACCAAAACAAGTTTAAGCAAGTGGTAACATGCATAGTTGTATTTGTGATTGATCTTTAAGATTCATGTACTTTAGTTTGTTAGTATAGCTCATTCTCTGCTTGTTTTCATAAATGGGGATGTCTTGGTGGGTGAAAATGGGTTTTAAAGGAGTAAAATGAGGACTTGAATTTATTGCAATGGAATGGAAGTTGATGGCTTTTATTATGCTAGGTTAGATGTGTAAAATGGTGGATTTTCATGTAGAGAAAGGATGTGATTGGTTGTGATGAAGTTCATACTAAAAAAGAGTCAGATCTGAAATCCCGTCCTAGGCCAATCGATCAGACATGTGTCCGATCGATCGGATGGTGCGTCTTACGAATTTTGTTAGAAATCCACAATAGCCAATTGATCAGATGGACATCCAATTGATTGATTTAACTTTCTTGGTCCAATTCTATTGATCAGACTCGGGCCCGACAGATCAGGTAAGGTCCGACTTGATTATTTATTTACGATTTATTTATTTATTAATGGATTATCTAAAACTATTTTTTAAATTATAAACCCCTTGTAATCCAACTCAATTTGACTTGACTAAGTCAAATGTACTTTTGGAACTTTGAGCTTGATCGTGGGGTCAAGTGACACACTAGAATACTAAAGGGAACCCATGACTATGTAGGACCTTATTTTTTGCAATCATTATACCTTAAACCTTATCCAACGAAATTAAATTGGGTAAACAAGAAAAATGTTAATGGTCATTTATCCTCAATAGATGATTTGGTTCTTTCTAATGTTATGCCCTTCGTGTATATATGGGGATAAGGAGCCGGTACTCAGATTCATATATAATGCAACACCAAGATTCGGTAACACATGGCATCAAAATCCTTATAGTTGTATTGAAGTGGAAAACTAAGGACATGGACATCTTAGTTAGCTCGGCTCATAAATTATCTTTGTTTCTTAATTAATTGAAAATTATGCATATTTCGATGACTAATAAATCCTTCACTTATCTTATCAGTACAGTTATATTCATTTCATTATCTTTACATTTGCTTTTGTTATTTCTGATCCTTATTAATATCATTATGCTTTTGTTACTATAAACGTTAAGCCAAAAAGTTCTGTTAAGAAGGTGAGTATGAGAGCACGAAGGTGTTATATGTTCATCTGTATTGACTTATGGAATCAACGCCACTAAGCTAGATTCTATGAGGCCCGATGGGGCTAAGTATGGGTTGAAATTCAATGCATTACTATAGTTGGTTTCTCTCTGGAGTAAGTCAACGCTCCTTTGAATGGTCAAATTAGTTACCCGATCTCCTATTGTATTATGATATTTCTCTCTCTTCGGGAAGGATTGTAGTCATGTGGTTTGCCATATAATTTTTATATTTTTGTCATCTTAATTCTTCACATTATATTTTATCTAATGCTAACATACGTAGATTCGCATTTGACCTATTTAATCACTATATCCTTAATTTTATTCGGAACAACATGTTTAGTGTACAACTTACTTATTTTTTTATTAAGCTGTCATGCTTAAAGTACTACCATTGGTGTTGCAGAAGCAGATCCCAGTCCAGACCTTATTATCGAGATGCTCCTAAAGGTTGCCATAATGGTACTTTCATGATTAGACGAGTGGGGATCGGATAATGTTTTCTACTAGTCATCTATTCATAGAGGGACATTGATTTTGTTGGGCATTTAAGATTTAAGCTATGATAGCTCGCTTTATTACATTATTATGACTTTAGACTTGGTTTATACTTATTTCATTTTGAGGATATGTATTATACTTTCGGTTTATGACCGTTATGCATTTTCGTATTTTATCATTTTATTTGCATTTCGACATTTAGTATTATCATGGGATTTATATTGTTGTGATAACTCTTTAAGCAATGTATTTATAAATAGTTTAAATAGGTATTTGTTTGGGCTCTTCTACTATCACGGGGTGTTTATTGGGTGCACTAAGCACTGAGTTCTGCAGTTAGATTTCAATATGCATGTATTATAGATCTTCCGCACATTTGAGAGTTATGAAAACTTCCTTGTAATGGTCCAAGGAAATTGTTAGATTCTATGTTTGCCTTTGTGCGCCGTGAATTACTGCAGGATCACATGTGCCACGTCATGGGTCCATTCGTATTGATCTAATCTCGGGTCCAATGACGACAATTGAATGATCTAATGTATGAGGTAAGAAGAGGAAAGATATTAATTAATAAGGTTAGGTAGATCAAGCACCTGATCGATTGGATTGGGGATGAAAGATGAACAACGAACTAGTTTTAGACTTCTTATGTTAATATCTTTCAACGTTTCCGAAGGGACTTATGGACGTTCTGTGTAGTGCTCGATTGGGCATTCAAAGAGGCATGTATGTCTACCCGCCTCTTTTATAGAACATCATCTCATCGTTTATTACCGTTAAATGGAGAGATTTAAGACATCTAATATGATTTGGAAACTTTCTATATTTTCTAAAGTCCAGGCATACACAGCGGGTGTGTATTGTTTTTTTTTTTTCCTATTTCTTTTCTATTTTCTTATGCTCGGTTGGTTTGAAAAAAGAACAAATTAAATTGTCAAAAACAAGAAAATAAATTCTGATAATTTATATTTGATTCAATTGCATTAAAAAAAAATGATGAGGGCCCTTGGAAGTCAGTAGAAATAGACGACATTTCAAGAAGCATTAAGATGTAGAACTAGAAACCCAGGTTTTTCTTCTTTATAAAATCACAACGAGTCTATTGACTAGCCTGAAACCCTCATCTAAAAAAAATCTAATCATGCAATTATAATCCAGTATACCCATATGAAAATCATTAGTGAAGAAGCATGATTTCTCTAATCATAGAATTAGAAACAAACTAACTGAGAAGAGAGAGAAACGTCATCTTTTCTCTTCAAGATACCTGAGAGGGATGTGAGATTTTTTTTTTTGTTTTATTATAGATAGGAAAATTCATTAAAACATACAAACAACTAAACAACAAAGAATAAACAAGGGGGAGAAACAACTTAATCCCCTGCCAAAAGGAAAGAAGAGTTCTAATTCTAATTTAAAATTTGCCAATCAGAGAAACATTAACTTGACAAGTCTATAAGCTTGGCCATTTAGGGCCCTTGGAACATACTTAAGGTCTACAAAACTAAAAAAAGCAGATAAAGCTTTAATGTCTAAAATAATTTTAATGTCTACGAGTTGAAGAGAGAAGACTGAAGAGGAGGCTGTTTAGGCCTGATTTTCTCCAAACTGCTGAGGCTGTCTTGAGTAGCAACTCCACGAAAAGCCTACCAAGTAAAGTCTAAGAACATCTCATGCGGAGTATTGGAGTAACGGCATTCCTTTTCCAATCATATTTCTCAAGCCACAGCAGAGAGAAACAAATGGGTCAATAATTTTTTGTCGGTATAGATTTCATAGAAGTGATATAAATTGGTCAGGTTCGTTTAGATCTATGATCGCTACATCAAAGGTAGAATAAATGTGAATTTCTTCCACGTGAACGAATTTAAATTTCTACATTAGAGAAAACACAAAATAAAATAAAAAGAAATTAAAATCGAAAAATTTGATGCATGGGGTAAGAAGGCATAAGTATTTACTAAATCAGTGATTAAGCCGTGTATCAGGCTGATCAAGAACCTGATGCGTGTGAAGATCAAAGAGTAATCTTCTATGATCTAGGGCTAGTTACGCCAAGATCTCTTAAGGCTTCTAAATTTAAAACATTCCAAATGAAAAGAAAAGAAATTAAAATTGAACAATCCCATGTTTGAGGTAAGAAGAAGGTAGAACAAGCTCGAGGGATGTGAGATCAAAGATTGAATAGTACGGTCTTAGCCTACTAAGGTCAAGATTTCTCTAGGTTTCCAAAGTGATTTGAACGTTTTGCATGTGCCGGACCCACAAATGCCTGTGGGGCCTACAAGGAATTGTTTCGAGGTAATTATCTTGACAATTGCCCCCTAAAATGGCCGGTCGGTCGGTCGGAAAATCGTCACTTGAAAGGACGAAGGACGGGCAACCATTTTGTCATTATTCAATTGGTTACCAAACCCATAATGGGGCCAACTTTCACACCCAAAAAAAATTAGATCCTGATCAGTCTGACCGTGGATCAGAATCCTTTCAGATTGAAATTGAGCATAGCAGCTGGACTCAGGATTTTGATTGATATTGAGCGGTTCGGATTTTTCTAGAGTGATGAAAGTTTTCCGATGTATATCGGCAATGGAAATGGAAAAGAGAGGGAGAAAGGGTAAATCTCATTCTCACCAGTGCTGCTGCTGCTGCTGCTTCTCTTTTGGGCACGTCGTCGGGTCGTAGTTGTAGAGGTGCTGCTTATTGCTTTCTCTTTCAGCCTCACCCCCTGACTTTTTTTAGGCTCTCTCTCTCTCTCTCTCTCTCTCTCTCTCTCTCTCTTTTTGTTTTTTTTCTTTTGAGGTCTTACCTCAGTGGAATCCATGTCGGTAACAGTTACTGGCGGCGGGAAATAGCTCCCGCATTATTTGTGATGTGATGTGGTGTGGTGTGGTGTGGTGTGGGGGCAGTGCGAAAGTGTCGGTGGGATACCCGTTTGACCCGCTGTTGATTTCGCTCTTTCCAGTAATGCTACGATGAATTGAAATATTGATGCAAAACATTTGTCAACATTAAGTTTGGTAAACTAAAGAAGTATTTTTTGTTAATATATCAGCTTGTAAATGTTTTGTATCAACATCCACCATAACATTATTGTCCCCTTTCCTTCTCGAGTCCCGGACTAGGACCCGCCTATTATTTCCTACTAAGCCATATGTTCCAACCAGCCTGATGGGCCATGGATTAGCTCAGCTAGGTTTGATTTGATTTGAGCCAGCTCAGTTTTTTTACCATTGTCCAATCCAGTTTAACATTTAATAGCACTTCATTTAGGGATATTTGCCATTCAGCTGTCTTTAGACTTAAAATTCGCCTATTAACCGGAGAAGTTTAAGTATTTCTCATACATCTGTTGGCACAATATCCTAAGGTGATGCGATATTGTTTACATCAAAGTGTGCAACATAATACATGTTGTCTAGTGCGATATCCTAGGACAGTGCAATTTTGCACCATTATTGTAAAAGCAATTCTGTGAAAAATATTTAAATTTCACTTGTTCTTGGACAAATAAAGAAAAATAAAGGTAAGGCTGTGTATATCTTGCCCTCCCTAGACTCCGTTATGCGGGATCCTCGTGCACTCGGCCGTCCATTTTTTTTTTTTTTTGACAAATAAGATAGTTTAAGGGTTGTTATATAGGCAATATTTTTTTTTATTTAATGAATGATGATTGGGCCAAGTCCAACCTTTTTTAAAATCTAAGTGGATTACATTACACCAACACCTATGTATACATAGCACAAGAATTGTTGTTATCGATGTCACGAAGATAGACCCCTGTTGGATTGATTATATTGGAATATGTAATGAACTTACTTTATATTTCTCTGGTTTTGGATAAAAATGGATGGAACGCTTCATGTGTGATCAATCCAACGGTTGGCTAATTAAAATTATCTTAAAAATTTACATTCGTTGGATATAATAAGTGTCAGGGCTGAAAACTGGTTTTGATTTTTGAAAGGTGGACCCCATCATGCATTTGAGAACGGTGATTCACCGTACTACAATGCACATTGCTGATGTATTGTAGCTATGCCCTATTAGTTTGCTTGAATTTGAATTTAGTTTGTGTTAATGCATGAAGGGAGAGCTAGATTGATGGTTTGTATCCGTGATACGTGAGCTACATCATATGAAAACTTTCATTTTATTAATAAAAAATGATTAATACACGATTTAACCATGTGTTTAAAAATATCGAAATAAATTGTGATTGTTGTCCTACATTAGTAAGTGCAGGTGGGCACATCGTTTAAATGGCTTTGGATCGTTCCAATCCAGACATGTACATAAAATTGATTAAACTTGAAAAATTAAAAAATGAAAGATTTCAAGATCATATTTTTAACGGAGTAATTAATTTTAAACTTTGATTAAATGATTTTTATGAAGAAAAGCAATGAAATGATAACAGAGTTCTTTGTACTTTTCTTTTACGAAAATACCCAAATTGAGGATATAATCGAGCTCAACTTCTTTCAACTTTTCTTCTTCTTCACTAGTTAAACCATACCAATTTGATCAATTTCCTTTGATGGGTTGCTGTCGTTGGGTCTTTTTTTTTTTTTTTGAAATGCTCCATTTTACATGAACTTCATCCATTTTGTTTGGTATTCCATTTCCTTTTCTTGAAATATAGGTATTATTATTGTCTATATTATATGATGTGATAAAATCTTGTTCAGATACATATGATGTTCCTTTTTTTTTTTTCCATTTTTAGGTATCCCAGCTATAGGGGGTTAGCACTTCACCTAGAGTAGAGGGAAGCAAACCTCACAAAGGCAGTGGAGCTCTTAGGCAAGGGAAGCGGATAGACCTCGGGTGAGGTAAGACGGCCTTCTAGCGAGAGAAAGGTGCCTGCTTAGGTTTGAGTTCTTGTCAAGTAGGTGAAAACTGACACTTCTTATTGGTAAGGTAACAGGCAGTTCTTGGATACATATGGTGTTTGGATGACGCTTTTTTATTTTTTTGGATAACCTAGATGTTGTTATTGGAATTTAGGGCCATGGATGAAGGGGTTAAAATGGATTTAGGGCCATGGATCAAGGGTTAAAATGATCTTACGCACTTGAAATTTTGCACATGTGTAGGTCCCACTTGGATCTTTCAATCACTCACCCCTCCTAGGATTGTTGTGGCCCCAAGTTGGCTCCATAAGGCCGTCCATTGGAGAGGTTTATACATTAATTATTATTATCAAAGTCTCTTCCCAACTATTTTGTTAGTTATGTGAATTTAGGCTATCCTAGGCCATATCATCAAATTAGTTGCATTTCTTCGAATCTATAATCATTACCACTTCAATCCAAATCCTCTTTGTCCTATCCCTTTACCATTAGGAGCCATCAACCTAAATTAAATTTTTTATTATTCACCAATGTCAGTGCCAACCTATGTTGGACATGTCCAAACTATTTTGTAAGAGTTTTCTTAATTTATGACCTATTAAAGCCATGCAAAAATGCCGACAATTGCGCAATTCTAATTTTTATCTTTTTTAGCTTGTTATAGATTAATCTCAACATTCTCATCTTTATTATACTTATTTTTTATATGTATTATTTCTTTATTGGCCTATATTTTAATCCATAGGTTTTAGACAGTTTAATCATTGGCTTGTAAGATTTTTTTTTTTCGATTTTCCTGGTACGTGACAATCACAAAGCACTAAAAATTAAGTCTCTACTTTATCAGTACAACTTAGATCTAAGGTTCACACTCCCATTAATTACCATGCCTAATCAATCTGAATGAGGTTCCACAAATTTCTCACTACCCTTAGAAAATGAAAACCATCGCTAAAGATTTTATAACTGATGCTTTAGCAAAATTGGAGTTGAGAGAATATTCCTTCGGTGTGTGTTGTTTAATTAGTTTCTTATGAGTGAGTACATTTCTCTTGTACTCTCTCTTTAGAGTTTTCATTGGTTTTTTTTTTTAATTCTTTCCATCTATATTCTCTACTTCTTTTAATGAAAGTTTCTATTGCCGATCAAATATTAAAAAAATAAAATTTTATAGTTGAGGATTTTTTATGTTCCACCTTTGGTTAGAACCATGAAGTGAGTGAGGATTCTCACAAATCATGTGTACTCTTTCCATAGTTTGGGCCGAGATAAGGTGTATCCAGGCCTGACCCGACTTTAGTAACACTAACTCAAGCCTAACCCAAGCTCAACATGGGCCACAAAAATTAGGCCTGAGCCCGCCTATTTCATCAATTAGGCCAGGCCAAATTAGGCTTTTTATCAATTTTGCGTAGGGATGCTTATAGGCCAATCCAACTTGAGCTTGATTAGGGCCCAACTAGCTTTAGGCTGGGGTTGGATATATATTTAGGGCCCATCTAATAATTGGTTTGGGCTTGAATTAAGTGATAAAAAGCCTAAAGACCAGCCCGACCCATATCAGTCTATGTAAGGAATATATATGATTTTGTTCAATTAGTCCAAATAATTGCTTAAACGCTCACAAAATTGATAAAAGCCAGATTTTACTTGGCTGGATTGATTAAATGAGGGGGCTCGGGCCTAATTATTATGACCCGTGTCAAGTTTGTGCGGGGCCTTGGCCAGTGTTTCTAAAGTCAAGATGGGCTTGGATATGCCTTAGCGCGGCCCAGCCCATGAGCATTCCTAATTTTGCGGCCATTTTAGTAATTGTTTGTATTAATTAAATTAAATTATATGCATTCCGTACATGGTTGGGCCAGACATTGAGCTTTCTATCAATTAATCCAAGCCCAATTCAACCATTAAATGGGCCCATTATTAAATGGGCCGTAATTACTTGTTTAAGCTGGCCCAAGCATCCTAGGCCCAGATTTAGCTTGGACTAGCCCAACCCATGAACATCCATATATTTTTGGTGAGGATTTAATATCTTAAATACCTTCTTTTAGATGAGTGGATCTTGAAATCTAATGGGGGATCAAGAAGTGAGATTTGATTCTGCCAAAATTATTAGAGATTTGCCAGCTATAAACATAGATATTGATAGATACTTTGAAAATCACATTTGCCTTCGTCCATGATCTTGTTACCAGGCATGAAATCCTGTTTACTGATTCCATTTTCATTTTTACACAGATCTAAATGCGGTCTGTGATTGACCATTGAATTGTAATAATAATACATAAAAACCAATCTTTCTCACGTCTCTATGATTGCTAGAGGTCAAGGGTTCAACGATTGTTACCACCCTCATCATCATTAAAAAATTAGTATATGAAAAATGAATTCTAAAACTATTAAATCTGAGCTGCAAATCAAGGTGTTTAAGATAAACCGATTGACTTGGAATTTTGCTTATACATGGGTCACATTCTGATCTTTTAATCCCATCTTTCTATAAATTGACGTGGCGCATTGTGCTCCGTCCACTGCTATTCGGAAAGAACAACTGATCTCCTCATCGATATTATGCGGGAACCAAACCAAGCAAATTTTTTATCACTCCAAATTGATAATATAATTCTCATCAGACAATGCATTAAAGTAAAAATTTCTTTTTGCACCCTTCTTAGCTTCCTATAAAATTGACACCTCTGGGCCACGATTGCGATTTGTGAATATGTGGCCTCTCTCTCTCTAAATTTCCCAAACCCTCTCAGCACCACACACCATTGCTTATCTCGTTGTGTCGAATCTGCATGTTTCCTTGAATTCCATTTTTTCTTCATTTCTGGATTGGGTTTCTACGGATTGGAACCTTGAAATTCAATTTCTGTGGTGTGGTGGAGATACAACCGTGAGTTGTTTGGAAGGAGAGAGATAAGCTCTTATCCACTTCAAACAAGGGCTCAACGATCCTGTATGGTAACTGGCTGTCTTCTTGGGTGGGAAACGACTGTTGTAGCTGGCCATACATTTGCTGGAACAACAAAACAGGGCATGTTGTCAAGCTTATGCTCTCAGGTGCATTCAAAAATCCAGACACAAACTTCATTACCACCGTTCATTTCAGTGTTAATCTAAGATGATGTTTTTGAAGCAGAATTCACGATTTCATCCATATATGGTGAGATAAACCCATCTTTGCCTGAATTGAAATATTTGACAAACACTTGGATGTAAGCATAAGCATCAACTGTTGTGGGGGAATAGGTATCCGTATCCCAAAATTCGTGGGTTCCTTCAGGAACTTGAGATACCTTAAGCTCACTGTCTCAGGCTTTTAAATTTGCAGGAGAATAACTTCAGTGGGTATCTTCTTGCGTGGTTGGTGCAGTTCATTAATATAAAGTCTCTCTCTCGTAACTCTCTTGCTAGTCCTATTCGTCTGTCTCTAGGAAGATTGCCATCCTTGAGAGAATTGTATCTAGATGAAAACTCTTTTTTCCAGTCTTATTCCTCCATCTATAGGAACATTGTTATCCTAAGAGAAGAAGAAGAAGAAGAATTGAATTACCTAGCAGCATTCTCTCTGTATTGTTCAACAGAATACTTAGTTGCTTATGCATATAGATAATTAGCTTAACAGCACATGAATATCACTCTTCTGGTCTTGTTTAATTTCACATTTTGTAAACCTGACAAATTCAGAGTACCATAAAGATTAAACATATAAATAGTTAAACCACTAGGCAAAACTAACAGCCAATGATGGTTATGCATTTTATTTGTCACCACTAACACCTTATTTTGTATTTCTTATGAATACAAAACAAAATGCATTAACAAAACCATAACCAACTTCTGCAGAGAGACAAAGAGAGAGAGAGAAGACACCATTACTAAAACGGTAAATTTAGATCTGTAAATAATGGGATTGGTTTGAGATATTTTTAATGAATTAAATATTGCATCAGGTTTATCATATCATAGATCTAGAAAAAGATACTTGTTTGGATAGATCATCGGCATTAGAGCTCTGTTTGGCGGGGTCTTCCATCAAACATTAGTCCACTTAATATGTTTTCTTGTAAAATCCTAATGGATGGGTATGGCAATGGAAATTGGCAATAGCTATATAGTCCACGCCAAACGATTCTGCCTTTAGAGAAACCAATGTCTATAGTCTCTATTCTAATAAAATCGAATTCTAGCACAAACACCGCTCACTGGCTACAGATAAATGACCTAATTAAAATTCCTCCTACAAAGAGAAGTCCAAAACAATTACAAAAAAAAAAAAAACCCCTGTATCACCTTATCTTAAATAATAAAAGCACTATAACCTTTAGCATTCTGTGAAGTGTTGACAGTCATATATTGCAAAAGAAATCTGATGATGTTTTTACCTCGTAGGCTGAGATGCAAAGATGAAATTCGACATTGCAGCAAATTTAGTGTCATAAAAGCAAGTGGCAGAATCGCATATAGATAAAATGCATAAAACCATTATAACACTACCACATACACGTATTAAGATGAAATATCCATCAATTAATTACTCCATCAAACCAATGTACTGTTCCGCAACCATTGACTGTTAATAGAGCCTTTATTTACACAAGCTGGTTCTTAATTGCATGGCAGATTGACTGTTCCTACTAAAGTTACTTTTACAATGCCAATATCATTTCAACCATGTTATCTACAGAGGCTACGTGTATGGAGGTACCAAATGTACAAGTACAGCCATTCATTTTGAGGAGTAGTTCAATTGAAAATTTGCGGTCAATCATTATTTATATTATTTTTACGATTTCTGATTTTAATTGACCTTCTGGCATCAAGGTGGAAAGAACTCTACAGAAACATATTTTGGTTAGCTGTAATTGGTGAGGGCTTGGTGCAGCTCCATGTTATAGTTCTTTCTATACTGAAATTCAGGAGGGACTCAGAAAACAGAAAAAATTATATGGAGCACTTATATTCCTTAGGTCTGAGATATCTTGACACTCCTCAAGTTGCCATGTATCTTTCAAGCATCTGCAACTATGCTAACAGTTACTTTCAACCAGTAAAAAAAATGCTGAAGGAACTTCTCATTGTTGGTATATGTATTAAAATTTACATCTGGAGCTAACTCTACTAGATGGTAAGTATTTTCAGTATGTTAGTCACTGTACAATTGGCCTGGGACAGGGTAGGTTATTACAGTAGGTGGTACAAAGTCCTTCAAAAAACTAATAGCTAATTGAGCCTGCAAAAACTATACTTATTTAATTTCCATTTTATTTGCCACCATTTGTCACAGCAGAATGAAAAATATACTTTCTGAAAAGAGTACCAACTGGTTCAAACGGTGGGCATTCTTAAAAATGACTAGAAATTCTTATGCGTTGTGAGTTTGTTTTTATTTTGAACAAATATATTTTTACTGCAGCTGCACTAATGTGATTTGTTCTCTTCCTAACTCTTTCTTCACTCAGGGAGGATTGACTGTGGGGGATCATATTAGTAAAATCTGCTTCTAGGTATTGTATCTTTCCTAGTATTGTCACTGTTGTTATTTCTTTCATTGGAGTTACATTGGGTAAGCTACTTCAATATAAAGAAGTTCACCAAGAAGGCCACAATTTCCATTGGTATCAATATACAGTGAGAGTTAGTAAAAGGGGCCAATGGTCTTAGAAAAACCAACCAAACTTCATCCATCTAACAATGGCTTTCACAGATTGCTAGCGGGAATCCTGGCAAAATAGGGGACCAAATCATTGCTTCTGATGATGAAGCAGAAGATGCAGAAGCCCCCTTCACCCAAAAGAAAAGTATTATAGGAAGTACATATTAAAACTGTCTAGTGTTATTCATCTGCATTTAGAAAGATATCATATAATGAGAAATGAGTTTTTTAAATCCAGTTTCCTTTTGCTCTCTTTATTTCATAGAAGTAATTACATTAAGAGAATCTCATTCTAGTCGCTGTTTCTTTCCAAATCATTTCATAAAATCAAATGTTTAATGCCTTCATGCCATTTAGAAAGTTCATTTTTGGTACAACTGTTCAACAATATTGCTATCTTGTGCAATGTGAGTTCAGTTCTATTTCTATCCACTCGTCCACATGGCAACCATTTAATAAAAGAAAACCAAGATCACAAAAATTAATCAGAAATGAATGAGTGTCCTCTATCAAAATCAAATTTTGTGAGAAAGAAAAACACTAAAAGCTTCTGAAAAACCCATTTCATACAGCAAAAGAACAAGAGGCATTTTAGAACAGAAGAAATAGAGAAGACTCAATTCAGAGACAACACACCAGATATGCATGAACTCTTGAATTCTGTGTCAAAAACATCATCTTTGATTAACACTGCAATGTATGGTTGAAATGAAGTTAGTGTTTGGAATGGATGTTGAAGGATGAGCATGACAACATGCCCTGTTTTGTTGTTGCAGCAAATGGATGTTGAAGGATGAGCATGACAACATGCCCTGTTTTGTTGTTGCAGCAAATGGCCGCCCATCTGCAACAGTCGTCTCCCACCCAAGAAGAGAGCCGGTTAGCAAGATTGTTGAGACCTTGTTTGAAGTTGATAAGAGCTTGTCTCTCTCTTTCCAAACAACCCACGGTTGTATCTTCAGCACAAAAATTGAATTTCAAGGTTCCAATGGATAGAAACCCAACCCAGAAATGAAGAAGAATTGGAATTCAAGGAAGCATGATGACTCGGAACAACAAGAAAAGCAATGATGTGTGTGATGCTAAGAGGGTTGAAAGCAATGATTAACTGCACCCTAGGCTTTTTCTTCTTTCAATATGTTAGGAAAGTCTCACCAGATGTATAGGATACTTAAAAACCAAGGCCTAGTTTGACCTGGCTAATCCATTTGTGGTGTCATGCAATTGCAGTCCAATAAAACCGACACTACACAACCAAATAGTTATATTTTGGAAATGCTTGATGATGACGGTGTTTATGCTAACCCCAATCTTTTCTTTTTAGCCAACATCAAAGAAGCCTGATCTTTATACACTTGATGAAGTGAAGGGACAACATCTAGACAGCTTTACTGGGAGTGGGATACACGCACCTTGGAAACAACTTTGACTAAACACTGACCTTTTCTTGTTAGAAATGGTTTTGGCAGCGTATTAAAAATTGGATTGGACCTGCCTGTCCAACCGTGTAACCAAAATTGGTCTTTCACCTTTACTGGCGGCAATGCCTGTACGATGCTTCTTTTCTAAGTTAGCTGTCCTAAAAAAAATAAAGGAAACAAAACCAATATCTACTAGTTCCTTAAGAAAATAAATGTCCTACAAATTTCTTATCTGGATGCTAATCGATCTAAACTCAACAAAAAATTTGGAACTAGCTACTAAATTTCTTTTAGGAATTTTCTAAGTTATTTATTGAGTTACTCTACTTGGAATCCAAGTTCACTTAGAAAGATCCTATTGTGTTGTTGTGGCATGAGAACTTGACATAGCTCGAGCAGAATAGAGAAAACTTGTTTTTCAAGCCAGGACTCAGCTTTTAAGCATAAGAATATCCTCCATATGTTGATACTTCAATATGCTAATTGTACAGCATGTTTTAGGCAATGTTTAGTCTCCTCTTTGAGGATTCTTTTTTCTTATTGAATTTCCTTATTAAAACTATATCCGCTGCTAGACAAGGAGCAAAGGGTTCAAATGCAAACTTAGTTATTATTGCCATTACATGTACAGTACAAATTATTGAAACAGTTTTCTGGAAGCTAGAACTGAAATTCCTTGTTTTTAACAGTTATTATCTTTTGCTTATCATTTAGATCTATTCCATTGATAACATTTAAAGAATGAGTGCTGTAAATATCAATTTCCCCCCACGCTTCCTAATCCATCAATTTAGAAACCACTAATGGTACTGTTGGATCTCAGCGATAGTTATCCCCTGCAACGCAACCAAAATTAAAAGATGAGACCAGAAAGTTAGATCCTTCTGAATCAAACATCATCTTTCTTTCATAAAGCTGCATAATGCTGGTAAATATTTATGCAACCAAACACACACTATTCAAGTTCCTCTCCAAACACAACAATCGATCGATCCTTATTGTAGGAATTGTCAAACTGAATAACAGACCTGGTGCTTCAGTATTTAAACATAAAGAATAATGGAAATTTGGTCGTACTTTGCCGGGAGGACTTAGCCAAGGGTTTGGGATTCTTGACAAATCTTCTTGTGATCACTGCAAGGCTAAGGACTTCACAGTGGCCTTTCTTCATTAGCCATTTTAAAATTTAATACAGTTTTCCAGGACCAGACTTAACTTGATACCTGATATGATGATAACGGGGAGTCACAGGCTTGGTTTACTCTTCAGCTTGACCTTTAAGCATTCAAACTAAATTTCAAATTGACCTGTTCTTTTTAGAATCAATTCTCCTTGACCAACGAAAATTCATAAATGTAAGACATCAAAATTTAATCTAATGGATTTTAGAGAGCTATTTTTTAGTTCTACCATGATTCTACTTGGTTTGAACATGACCAACACATTAGGCCTTCCTTATCAAGAAAAAGGAAAATCGAAAAACCGTGTCTATGAATTAATGTTTGTGGCTGGGATAGCTATTCAATAGCTGTGTGAATGGGATAACTGAACTATAAAATAGATGGATGCTCAAAAGGAATGGGTACCTACATGGATACATGAGAAATGATAACATGGATGAAAATATTATGGCACAGATGAATACTATATATATTGCAAATGAGATTTTGTACATGGATATTCTGACCCATGCAAGGAGCCTAGCCATACATGGACCTTGCATTATTGATTTAGTATTGTTGGCACTTACATCCACTCAGTTAATAGCTTAGCCTTGGGTAGGCCAACCCTTGGTAGGAGCATATTTTATAGGGCCCATGGTTGGTTGAGATCGACGGGACTGTTTTCTATAGCTGGATGCGCAATCTAGTGGATATATGGCATCAAACCTATGTCGAGGATTCGGAACTTATTTTTAAAAGTCCTACGGGATGGATACAGCCGGTTTATCATAGAGGCAATAGACGTTTGGATGTGCCTCTTATTTAGGTGATGGATAATATAAATGTTACTTAATTCAGTTGAATCTTATATATCAATTCATGATTGTATTACCTTTGATATTGTTAACATTGACCTCATTAATTGTATCAATTCCCTTATTCTATCTTGAAATATATATGGTGTTATTTACATTCCACATTTGCCAAGTCCTACGTGACTTGACCCTATTTGCTTTGGGTGTGTAGACTGTGAGCCCGCTATCCATACTTCGGAGGGAGAGGCGTCGGAGAAGGCTCCTGAGGTACTTCGAATAGACCAGTTTGCATGGACAACAGTTAGTGAAGAAGCTTAGTTAAACACTCGGAGATCATTGTCATCAATTGAGAGGTTGTTCTTTTTAAGATAGTTTTTCTTCCAGTTTTGTTAGTTGAGTAGTTTTGAGTAGTTTAATAATAAATTGTAGTAATTTTGAATTACTTAAACTCCATAAATAAGATTATAGTTTCAGTACTTTGTTGATTTAACCAATGTGACAGATACCATTTACTATATGGGCTATAAATCATCAATTGCTTTTGCAGTTGTGCAAATGTTTCACTTATTTCTCATATATAGATTGAATGTATGAAAAAGTTTTAAATTGGTCCTCACTACGGATTAAAGATTATGTCTGTACCATGCCCTAAGCTCGGATTTCCGCCTTATTGGTATCAAAGTGGAAGTTAAGTCTTTAGAAAATAAAATACACTAGACACTTAGAACGTAGTGAGAAACGTTAGGTTGGTTAATCAAATCTCGTTCGTTATTTTCGCAGGATGCTGAAGTGAACATGTGCTTCTACTTTAAAAGCTGATGCTCCTCGTCCTTCAGAGTTAGATGAGTGCTTTGAGTAGTTCATGCATGCCTTCATGCGATCTCAACATGCACAGACCAAGTACCGGGCGCAGCAAGCTGAGCATTTGGTACAATTCCAGGATCAGGTGGCCAATGCAATCTAGAGGGTAACACAGCCAGCACTAATTGTGATGTAAGCATGAGAGACAAATCCGAACGATTTGGTTGACAAGTTCGCCTAGCGTCGTCCACCCGAGTTCAAGGGTTCTGAGAATCCACTCGAGGCAGATGAGTGGTTAGTTCAGATAGAGAAGATGTTCAGATCCTTTCAATGCACCAAACACCAGCCAGTTCAGTTAGTTACATATATACTGTGAGGTTGCAGAAGATTAGTGGCGATCAATAGAGGTGGCATATGAGATTATTGATGATGCGATAGCTTGGGGTATTTTTAGACAAGAGTTCAAGGATAAGTTCATTCCAGTACATGTCCAGCGTCAGATGTTCCAGGAGTTTGAATGGATAGCTCAGGGAGACATGTCAGTTAGGGAGTATGAGAGTCAGTTCACCAAACTATCCCATTATGTACTGACATTGATCACCCTAGAGTCTGAGAGGATTTAGAGATTTGTAGAAGGACTTCGGGTAGATTCTAGAAAGAGGTGACTCAAGTTGCACTCTCGACATTTGCGGAGAACTTGAAGAAGGAATTTTAGGCAAAGGACTTTTTGAGCCGCATTGACACACTACATCAGTCCAGAGCTGTAGTTACAATGCAATAGCAGAGTAGAAGATATGATGTCCAACAGCCACCTAAGAGGGCCAAACAGTATCATACTTCTCATCATTAGAGATCTGCATCCCACAGTGCTTCTTCTTAAGTGCTTCATCTTGGAGTGTCTCGTCGCGACCTCGGTTCCAACCTTATGACCAGTGTGGTAGGCTTAATCATACATTGGAGGATTATAGATCACAGATCAGAGCTTGCTTCAAATGTGGAGGGCATGGCCATATATCTAAGGGATGTCCTTATCGCAAAAAAGTAGTCTCGAGTTCCTCAGCTATCAGCTCCTCCTAGAGCTCCAGTGGCAACTCCATCACTTCGTCAGATTGCACCTATATCTGCACCTTAGCTTCGACCCCAGCAGTAACAAATTCAGCAGCCCTGTGCACCTCAATCTTCTAAGCAGAAGTGGTGTCTAGTTAAACGTGGGTTTACGGCACTTTAGAGATCTCATTAGCAGCAACAGTAGAGGCCCTAAGCAACGGGCAGGGCTTATGCATTGACTCATGAGCTAGCTGAGGCTTTCGGCAATGTTGTTGAAGGTACTCTTTCTGTTAACCGATTTAATACTAGAGATCTTTTTTATTCCAGTTGTACTGATTCCTATGTATCTCCATCTTTTGCTGAGAGTTTCGGGGGTAGAGCAGATGTTATGCCTTGTAGGTTATTAGTGGTGACTCCACTAGGGAGAAGTGTAGCTTGTCATGCTTACTTCCCTAGATGTCGAGTCTAGAGAGGAGATTTTTTTTTTTTTTTTTGTTTATAGATTTGATTGTGTTACCCATGCAAGGTTTCAACATCATCTTAGGCAAGGGTTGGTTGACTCAGTATGGTGCAATAATGGATTGCCTCAGCAAGTGAGTGAAGCTTAAGATCAAGGACAACAATGATACAATTGAGTTTGTGGGCAAGAAGAAGCCGGTGACAACTCAGTTGATCTCAGCTTTGAAAGCGAAGAGATTGATGAAGTCAGGTTATGAGGGGTTCATGGCATTTATCACTGAGGATAAAAGCCTAAACAGGTGGAGGATATTCCAATGGTTTGTGAATTTCTCGATGTGTTTCCAGATGAAATTCCGAGATTACCTTTGATCCGTGAGGTTAATTTCACCATCGAGCTTGTGTCAGAGACAGCTCCCATATCAAATGCTCTAGCAGAGTTACAAGAGTTAAAAGCCCAATTACAAGAATTATTAGACAAAGGATTCATCAGGCCTAGTGTTTCTCCATGGGGTGCGCCAATTTTGTTCGTCAAGAAGAAGGATGGTTTTATGAGACTTTGCATCGACTATCGTCAGTTGAATGAAGTCACTATTAAGAACAAATATTTGCTTCCAAGAATCGACGAATTGTTTGACCAACTTCAGGGAGCGCAGCATTTCTCGAAAATTGATCTGAGATCAAACTACCATCAGCTCCGAGTTAGAGCAGAAAATGTGCCCAAGATAACATTCAGAATGATATATGGCCATTATTAGTTCCTTGTGATGCCATTTGGATTGACAAATGCTCCAGCAGTTTTCATAGCCTTAATGAGCAAGGTGTTCACACCATGCTTGGATAAGTTCATAGTAATCTTCATTGATGATGTTTTGGTTTATTCGCAATCTCACAAGGATCATGAGCAACATTTGAGGACTTCTCTTCAGTTGTTGCGAGATAACCAGTTGTGTGCAAAGCTTAGCAAGTGTGAATTCTGGCTAAAACAAGTGGCTTTTCTTGGACATATCATTTCTAGAGATGGATTGTCAGTGGATCCAACTAAGATTAAGGTAGTGATTAATTGGAAAAGATTGAAGAATGTTGCGGACGTCCGTAGTTTTCTTGGCTTGGCCGTGTATTACCATTGGTTTGTTCAAGGATTCTCGTCAATTGCAGCCCTAATGACAAAGCTGACGTGGAAGAATGAGCCGTTTGTATGGTCAGATGCTTTTGAAGGTAGTTTCCAAGAGCTGAAGGAAAGATTGACATCAACACCGATCCTGACATTGCCCTCAAGGAGTGGTGGATTTGTGGCTTTCAATGATGCCTCAAGTGTTGCTTTGGGTTGTTTGTTGGTGCAAAATGGGAAAGTAGTTGCTTGCGGCTCATGACAGTTGAAAGACCATGAGAAGAAATATGCTACTCACGATTTAGAGTTGGCCACAGTTGTGTTTGCTTTGAAGATGTGGTGTCATTATCTACATGGAGAGCAATTTAAGGTACATTCAAATCATTGCAGCTTGCAGTATCTGTTCACGCAACCCAAGTTGAATATGAGATGGCAATAATGGATGGAGTATATCAAGGATCATGGGATTCATCAATTTTTTGAAGTACCATAGCTAAAAAAACAAGAAGAAAAATGTGATTTTATCTTTCACCATATATTAATTTTGAAAAACAAAGTCCACATTTGGTAATCAGTCAGTTAAGCCTTTGTGTTTTTTAATATCCATTTTGCAAAAAAAAAAATCTCATGTTATCATGGGATTTAATTATGGAAAAGCCCATGGAATTTGTGGCAAAATATTAAAAAAATAGAGTTTAGCGACTCTACTATCATTTCTGAATCTTATCCCATTTTCTTGTGTAATCTAAGGTTAATAGGGATTAACTTAGAGATTAAACTGTAAAAATTTCTAATTTCAATTATCCTCAAATGTCAAGAGCATCAGGTCGATCGCATGTCAAAAAAAAATCTCTAAAGTTGAGATGCAACTAAACGATTATATTCAAACATTTTTAGCTTTTTTATGTCTTAATTTTCTTTATTACATATCTATTGTAAAATTTTGAGACCGCTATGTTCATCAGTGGCAGAATTTAAATCATTGTTTAATAACCAAGATTACCTCCAACATTTTAGTATTTGAAGGTATCTAAAACAATCAATTTTGTTAGGAAGGCAAGCATTCAAAGAAAGAAAATACACAACCTTGGCAAGGGAAGGATAATAAGCTATGAATAGACATCTTGATGGCAAATTGGTTCTTCACCCAGTAAGAAAAGTTATATATCCAAGAATGCCATGCTCGACCTTGTAAAGTGAAGTAAGGTAAAAGGTCAAATTAAAAGATAAAATATAAGAGAGGTCAAATTAAAAAATGATGAAATTTTATCATTTAGTAAGAAAAGGATGTAATATTTTTTACTTTTTTTATATTATAGTAGATATTTTTTATCACTTAGTAGCATGAAAAAGTAGTTTTTTGAAATTTAGTATAAAAGATAGAATAATCTCTTGAAATGTGATACTTTTGATTCGAGCTCTTTTATTTTATTGAATCTTGAAATGACATTTAACCTCAATTTATTAGTCAAGTGAATTTACCAAACACACCTGAATGAAATTGGCGTAGCCATCCTATGTGCAACTTATTAAGATCTAGATATTCTTGATTAAGGTGATTTTTCCCAAACTCATTAGATTGTATGCTTGGGTTTCACAACTCTTCCAGATTTATGGAGAGTCGCCTTATCAAATTCAATCACTCTCATAAACTCGATGCAGCTCGTACTAAAACATGATAAGTGATACATTAACATGATGCATGGATACTTAAAAATAGACGCTGGATCGTATTATATTGTATTCAATATTTTACTTTTTACATGCAAAAACCGTCTCTACCATATTTACAGTGTGTCCCTGCGTGCCCCAACACGTGACATGATGGGCCACATGAACTCTTAACAGAAACTAGTTCCTTCTTCTAAGAAAATGACAGGCGTGCCCCAAGGTAGTGTATTGAAGCCCAAGCATTGAGCTAGCCCAGTTCACAGACCATAGGCAATGGGGCCACATCTAATGTATGGGCATAAAGCCAAGGGCAATTATAAACATGTTGCATTGTTGTTGAGTTTATCCTCCTCATTGGCAATCTTTATTGTTGTTAAATTGAGCTTTTTATGGATATATTACTAACTTAACCTCACAAAAATAAAGTAACTATAAAAAAGAGAACTGAAAAATATTGAGGCCCATTTGTTTTGGGTGGAAATGAGTTGTTAAAGGATTTTTTTTTTCATATTTCTATTGAAGTGGGTAAAATTCAGAGCATAGGAAGCCCAAGTGGCCATAGACATCGCTTCTCATTGACCCCTGGCATTGGCCGAGCATAGACAAGGACTGTCCTTGGCCGAGGCCCAGTTGAAGTATATTCAAGCAAGTGCGGAGACTGGATTCTATATCAAAAAACAGGGAGCATTCCGATGATGCCATGGGCAACTGGATTAAGATAGTTTACCATCCTCCCACATGTATTGGAAAGAAAAAAAGAAAGTGGCTAAATTTTAATAAGCAAAGGTAACAATCCACCCATGACTATAAGTAATCTCCACTTTGGTAAAAAATGATTACTCACTATCTCTGATAAATCAAAACCTAAAAAAGTCAAGTTCTATATACACCTCGACCTTATGTGACCTTAACTTCTATTTAGGCTAGGTTGGAACCCATTTACCACGATATGTTAGCCTCTAGATAATTGAAAATTGTTACATAGTTTTTCTTCTCTCTAATTCATTAGTCTAGAAGATTGAATGTTCCATTTTCTCTGGGAACAACTCAATATCTGGAAAATATGAGAAATGGTTGTCGTAGCAGCCAGTATGCTTATATTCTTGGTGTAAGACCTGACAAGTTTGTCCCCACAAGTACAATGAAATCATTCAATGGCAGACACTTTTAAGTCTAGTCATAGACATGACCATGACGGGTGGGCCGTCCTGGGTCGGGGAGGGTTGTGCTCGATTCGGGCACTGTTTTGTCCTTGAGTTGGGCTTCAAACTCTCCTGCTGATCGTCCAACAGCTAAATGGGTTGCAAATGGTCCTGTTTACTAGCCCTAGTGAGGGGTAAACGTGTCCAGTTGGAGGTTAGGGCGTGTGTGCAATGCTCAAAGATTCCTCCAATTATAGTTAATCCTCCAAATTGCATTAAAAAAAAACCTCCAATCTGCTATATTTGTTACTTTTTGTGGTTTAGTGTAGCATTTTTTTATACAGAAAGAGAAGAAATTAAGCTTACCGGCCCTCTTCCAAAGCATGTTAGCAAGACCACCTAGTCTAAAACATAATCAGGCTTATCTTTGTTTGATCTATGATTCTTATATCACACCACTTTCAATGTATCAATTGGACCAAAATTCAACCCAACCAAAGGGTTAAATACACTATTGTGATAATCATACGTAGAAAATGCGGCTGCATTTTCCAAGCATGATCGAGCAAACTGTGCATATCACCAAACTGAAATCAAAGTAGCCTCCTGAACATAAAGTCATTCAGTTGATTCAAACAAAGAAGGGCCTCACGTTGGGCTTTTCTTTTTCTTTTTGTTCAGGCCTCACAATGGTTAAATCAGGTGTAAGCTGCTTCGTAGTTGAAGAAATGGCAACTTTGACTGAGTAGAGTAGGGCCCGGTGGATCCATAAGTATGCGTCGGAGTACGTGGTTGAAACCCATGTAAGTTTTGGGGTCTAGTTCTGGGTTTGCCTGGTTAGACCTGAATATATTTGGCTTTTGCTTTGGATGTATGTGGTTTCGGACACAAGACCCACAACTGAAATGGGTACTAGAAACTTATGACGATGCATCATGATTATTAATATCCAGAAACACCAAAAAGGCCAGCTGCTAGTGTACTGATAGAATTTTTAAGGAAAACGAAGTGCAAGCTAATTATATTATGTATATACCCAGCATAGCAAACTCGTCTGAGCCTCACTTATCCTAAACTGAATATCCACAAGTTTGGTTGCAATCTTCTTTGTTTGATCTGGATCTTGCCAAGCACA
Source organism: Sextonia rubra (assembly GCA_037013555.1). Taxonomy (NCBI): domain Eukaryota; kingdom Viridiplantae; phylum Streptophyta; class Magnoliopsida; order Laurales; family Lauraceae; genus Sextonia; species Sextonia rubra. Next base: position 20,879,024 of record JASUAD010000011.1, read on the forward strand.
CACCGCAATGAGAAATAACAACAAGCAATCACACACATCGAAGACACGAGGATTTACATAGTTCGGCAAGATTGCCTATGTCCACGGGCACAAAGATTTCACTATTTAAAAACCGCTCTCTTACCCCCTTACAATGCTCTCAGTGTTCTCTTTCCTTGGAGTTGCCCTAGAACAAGTAACCACAAAGAGAATATATATATATATATATAGTGCTAACTCTAGTCAACTGAGCCCTCCACTTAGGCCTAATAAGGACCTTTTGAGCCAAACTCAACGATCTTCACCTTGGCGAAAAATATCCGACCCATTGAAGAATTGTTGAAGTGTTTGGAACATATACCTTGTGGGAACGCAATTCCACCATGACTGTACCCAAAGGGAGATAAGGTGCACCTTCACTCTTTAAAAAGAAGAGAAATTGAGTAAGTCCAAGCAACGCTTGAACTTCTCTATAGTCACTAGCTTGGTAAGTATGTCAGCTGGATTATCATCTGTGTAAATCTTCTAAATGAAAATTTCACCTGTAGAAATCCAATCTCGAATTCTGTGATAGATAACAGCTATGTGTTTTTTCCTCGCATGATATACCTGATTCTTTGATAGGCATATTGCACTCTAACTGTCACAGTATAGCAAGATTAATTTTTGTTTGATACCCATGTCATTTACCAAACCTCTCATCCATATTACTTCCTTAGAAGTCTCTAAAGCTGTCATGTATTCTGCCTTTGTGGTGGATAATGCAGTTGTAGACTAAAGCACCGATCTCCAACTTATCGGTCCACTAACAAGTGTGTAGACATATCCTATAATGGATCTTCTCTTGTCAAGGTCTCCTACAAAATCAGAATCTACATATCCAACACAACCTCTAACCCCTATTTTCTTTCAAACAGAATACCCAAGTCTTTGTTGCCTTTCAAGTACCTCAGAATCCACTTTACGGCATTCCAATGCTCTTTTCCTGGATTCGGCATGTACTTACTCACTACATCCACTGCTTGAGCTATATTTGGTCTTGTGCAAACCATGGCATACATCAAACATCCTACCATATTTGCATACGGTATCCTGGACATTTCTTCAATTTTCTTATCGTCACTTGGACATTATTTGGCACTTAAACTAAAGTGACTTGCAAGTGGAGTAGACACAGACTTAGCATTTAGCATGTTGAATTTTTCAAGTACCTTTGAAATGTACTTTTTCAGTAATAACCACAGCTTTCCAGCCTTCCTGTCTCTCCTAATTTCCATGCCCAACATTTTGTGGCTGCCCCAAGGTCCTTCATGTCAAATTCTTTTCTTAAATGAGATTTGAGTTCATCAACTTTTGACATGTCGTTACATGCAATGAGCATATCATCCGCATAAAACAGCAAAATAATAATAGAATTATCATCTAAAATTATGTAATAAAAACAACAATCATACTCACATCGATGGTAGCCGATTTGCAACATGTAGGAGTCGAAACACTTGTACCATTGTCTTGGAGATTGTTTCAGCCAGTACAATGATCTCTTCAACTTACACACATGGTGTTTTTTTCCGACTTCCTTGAATCCTTCAGGTTGCTCCATGTAAATTGTTTCCTCCAAGTCACCGTGAAGGAATACTGTCTTTACATCTAATTGTTCGAGCTCCATGTCGAACTGTGCTACCAATGCGAACAACACCCTGATAGAAGTGTGTTGCACAACTGGGGAAAAGATCTCATCATAATCAACCCCTTCCTTTTGTGAGGACCCCTTTGCTACTAAATGTGCCTTGAACCTTGGATCTGCATTTTCTTGCGAAGCTTCTTTTCTCTTAAACACCCATTTGCAGCCAACTGTTGTTCTGTCTTTTGGTTTAGGAACTAACTCCCAAACTGAGTTTTTCTGGAGAGATTCCATTTCATCCATCATAACACCCATCCAACCTTGTCTTTCACTGCTTTCCATAGCTTCTTGAAATGAGGTCGGATCACACTGCTATTAATAAGAGCAAAGTGTACTTCATCCTCATCCCATCCATACCGTTGAGGTGGCTTGATGGTTCTCTTTGCCCTTCTTTGTGCTAGACTTGAGGGTTCCTGCTGAACCTCACATTGATCCTCACCTCCAGATGTACCAACCTCTAATGAACTTTGACCTTGTTCTTTGGTTGTATTATCTACAAGAGGAATTACTTCGGTGACCACTTTTTTAACACTATGCCCTTTGACTTTATTGTTATGTTCTCTATTCAGCATAGAAGCTTCATCAAACACAACATCTTTGCCGTAGATCTTTTTCCTGTTTTCTGAATCCTATAGTTTATACCCCTTTACACCTTTCTCAAAGCCGAAGAATATGCATTTGAGTGACTTGGAGTCTAACTTGGATCTCTCATCACTAAGAATGTGTACATAAGCTGGACAACCAAATACTTTCAGTGAAGATTAGTCCACCTCTTTACCTGTCTACACTTCTTCTGCAACTTTACAGTCAAGGGGTTTTGATGGTGACCGATTAACCATATAGCATACGTGGTTAACTGCTTCTGCCCAAAAACTTTCAAGCAGCCCTACATGAAGTCTCATACTCCTTGCTCTTTCTAGAAGTGCTCTGTTTATCCTTTCTGTAACTCCGTTTTGCTGAGGATTCTTTGGAACAGTGAAGTGTCTTCTGATGCCTTCATCCTTGCAAAACTGTAGAAACCTGCCATTTCTGTATTCACCCCCATTATCTGATCTCAGATACTTGATTTTTCTGCCTATTTGATTTTCTACTTCTGCCTTCCACTCTTTGAACTTAGTGAAAACTTCAGATTTCTTTTTCATAAAGTAGACCCAAACCTTTCTTGAAAAATCATCAATGAATGTCACAAAGTAGTATGCTCCACCTTTTGACATAACTGGGGCTGGTCCCCACACATTAGAGTGAATATAATCCAGAATACCACTACTTCTACAACCGTTGCTTGTAGTTTTGAATGACACCCTTTTCCGCTTGCCAAAAACACAGTATTTACAAAAGTCCAACTCGCATGTTTTCATACCTTTTAACAATTATCTTTTGTGTAGTTCTAACATGCCTCTCTCACTCATATGCCCTAGAAGTATATGTCATAGCTGAGACTCATCATCACTGGTTTTGTCATCTGTGGAGACCACCACTCCACCTACAACTGTGTTTCCCATAAGCTTATGCAAATTGTTTCCAACTCTAGTACCTTTCATTAATACCAGAACACCTTTTGTAACTTTCAGCAAACCATCTTTTGCGGTGAATGTGCACCCTTTGGATTCAAGCAAGCCTAAAGAGATTAGGTTTTTCTTGAGTGCTGGCACATGCCTCACATCACCCAGGGTTCTCATAACTCCATCTGTCATTTTAATGTTAATGGTGCCAATTCCAATGGTCTTACAGGGTGCATCATTACCCATTAGAACACTACCACCATTACACTCCTCATAGGTCTCAAACCAATCACGATTATGGCACATGTGATAAAAACAATCGGAATCTAAAATCCAAGCATCAGATAAATGGTTACCTTGCGAGACCGATAAGAGTTCCACTTCAGTTTCTGAAGCAACGCTAACAGAGTCACTGTTTGCAGCTTTATTTCCAACTTTGTTCTTCCCATCTTTAGACGCCTTGTGTTCCATGCAATCTTTCTTCCAGTGTCCTTTCCTTTTACAAAAGAAGCACTCTGAATTTCTCTTGCTTCGTGATTTTAATCTAGAGTTATTCCTCTTTGCTTTGCCCCTATCATTGGATCTGCCACGTTCATTAGAACTTCCTTTTACTAGAAGTCCCTTTGCACGTGAACTAATTTTTGTGGCCTTTTTCCTTGCATCATTGGAGATGATGTCTTGCCTAACATCCTCGAATTTGAGTGTGTCCTTTCCATACAACAAGGTAGTCACAAAATGATCATATGAGTCAGGAAGAGAATTCAACAGCAGCAAAAACTTATCTTCATCATCGAATTTCACATCAAGCCTCAACAAGTCATTAATCATTCTATTGAAAATATTCATGTGCTCCAGCACATCACAACCTTCTTCCATTTTCAACCCATACAACCATTTCTTGAGATGCAGCTTCTTTATGAGATTCTTACCCATGTAAAGACTCTCCAACGTCTCCCATAGACCCTTTGCAGTCTCATCTTCCATAACAATGTGCATAACTTCGTCAGAGAGGTAGAATTGAATAGAGCTGACTGCCTTTTCATCTATGTCTGCCCAATCTTCATCTTTTATCTTTTCAGGCTTCTTTTCTTTGCCTAACAATGCCACCTTAATACCTTGTTGAATCAAGATATTTTCCATCTTCTGCTGCCATAAACCCAAGTTTATTTTTCCATCAAAATTTTCAATTTCAAATTTGATGCTTCCTGCAGTAGAAGTCCCCGCTGTGGCCATGGTAAATATGAAGATAACTCAAAAAACAACTCACCCAAATATGTGCTTGTCAAATTGCCAATCTACTCCATTCACGTTGTAGATCTCGTCGCCAGGAGTTCACTAGAAAAAACGGAGCTCAATTCCGAGTCCGGATGGCTCCAAAAATTGAGGTTGAATTTTAACCGTTGAATCTAGTCAAACTGGTCAACTACTAACGTAGGATACTTCAGCACTGCTGACGAGCTGGGCTGCTGCAGACTTGTTCAGATCAGGTCAACCTGAACTGTAAACTACCTGCTCTGTCGGATTGGGCTACAGAACCGGGTCAGGTTCACCAAACCTGAGCCTGACTTAGATCTGGCGGTGACTAGGCTGGGTTCTGCTGTGGGTCAAGTCCGCCTGACCTAACCTGTGACCTGATGCGCTGGACTGGGCTGCTAAATTGGGTCGATTCGACCCGACCCGAACTATACTCGTGCTGCTGGATTGAGCTTCAAACAGGCCAGGTCAACCTGACCTGACCCAAACTGGAACCTAAACTGTTCTGTCGGGCTTTATCTCCATAGGTTGGGTCGAACCCAACCCAAAACCGAACCGAACTGGGATGTGAATCCCAGTCATCTTCAACCTCTCCGCCTGCAACCCAGTTGTAGACGGAACTTGCAGTGGCTGTCTGCTGCGGCTCCTGCTTGGCGGGTCCAGTGACAGCAGCGCGGCGACGGCGTGGCTAGTTCGGCGACCAGCGACTGTGACGGCTACGGCAGCGGCAACCGGCGGCTGGTGAGAATTTTGTTTTTTTTGGTATTCTTCCTCGAAACCGGCAGCTAGAAAAAAAACCCTTATCTTCTCTGTTGAAGATCTGTAGCACAACCTTGTTGTGCCCAACAGACAGCCGACCTTCTCTGTTTCCCGAAAAACAGAACCCACTTTCTTTCTTCTTCCGATTTCTGCTCTATATTGAAACAGGGCCTAACTAACGCAGATCTGGAACACCCATTTCCTTCCGATCTGTGTAGTCTACGGAGATCACTGATCCGATCTCTCCGGCAAGATCTGTGCGAATCCTCTGCCACCAAATCTCCACGATCTCAACCAACGCTCTGATACCACTTGTTTGATCTAGATCTTGCCAAGCACACACCGCAATGAGGAAAAACAACAAGTAATCACACACATTAAAGATACGAGGATTTACGTGGTTAGGCAAGATTGCCTACGTCCACGGGCACAAAGATTTCACTATTTAGAAACCTCTCTCTCACCCCCTTACAATGCTCTCAGTGTTCCCTTTCCTTGGAGTTGCCCCTTGGGTTGCCCTAGAACAAGAAACCACAAAGAGAATATATATATAGTGCTAACCCTAGTAAACTGGGCCCTCTACTCAAGCCCAATAAGGACCTTTTGAGCCAAACCCAACATTCTTATCATCAGCAACTACTCTTACAAGTTTATATAAATATAAAGGTAAAAACTCCGGCTGTGTGTGATTAATACAAATACTTTCTCAAACTCACACTTGTATATTAGAGCCTCTAAAGACTGTTGTCTTCAATGGCTACTTCATCCATTGCATCTTCTTCATCCACTGCATCCTCTTCATCCACTATTCCTTCCCCAACTCTGATGACTTCCATGGCCAATCGCACCTTTTCTACTTTAGCAGCCAATGTCTTCTCATATCTTGCCCATCAAACTTGACAGAACTAATTATCTTCTCTAGCGTTCCCAATTTCTACCCATTCTGCGTCTTCATAATGTAATGACCTACGTTGACGAATCACAACTCTGCCCTTCTCGATTTCTTGTGGATGCTACCGGTGCTCCCACAACCATGAAAATCCTACCTTTCTCAAATGGCAAACTTAGTACTAGACCCTTTTTAGCTAGTTTATATTATCTCTCATAGAACCTATCTTGCTCAGGTTGTTGGGTTCTCCACTGCTAAAGAGGTATGGCAAGCACTAAAGAAAACGTGCACTGCTCAGTCCTAAGCACGAATAATGAATGTCAAATTCCCGCTTCACACACTTAGGAAGGGATCTCTCTCCATGTCAAGTATATTTAGAAGAAGAAATCCATAGCAAATAACTTAGCTACATTTGCAGAGCCAATTTTAAAATCTATTTTGGCATCCAGTCAGCTATGAGGCCTTCATCACTTCCATGACTACACGCATGGACCATTATGTAACGATTTGTGTATTGGCTAATTCATATATTGGGCAAAACTTAAGTCCATTGGTATTGTATTTTATATCTCTTTTAGTATGAACCGGGATATGAGTTGCCAGATGTGTTGAAGTGAAGAAATAGAAGGAAGAGTGACAAATTAAAGTGTTTTTTTAAGGATATCATGGCTTGGAGCTAAAACAATAAAATTATTGCCTCGAGAAGTTTGCAAAAATTTATGCTGAATTTCATCTGATCAATCGGACAAACATCCGATCGATACGACCTAAGACAATAACTTAATCCAATTGATTTATCCTATGACCGATCAATCGGATGTTGTCCTATGACCGATCAATTAGATGCTATACAAAAACCCATCAGCTTACATGAAAACCTTTCCTATTTATGCCAAAGTTGCCAATTTTATTCCTACTTTAACTATAACTCTAAGGCACGAATTGTGGGTTATAAAAAAAGGTTTTCTCTCAACCCTAAACATGGATTTCATATTTCATATTCCAAGTTGATAATACTCTTTAGAGATCATCCTTTGGAGAGTTCCATTGGAGAGTTCGTTAAAAGTTTCTAGTTTTAGAGTTACTATTTTTACTTCCTAGTAGAAGATTGTTCATTTTGTGAAGACAAGATGTTGTGGATCAAGTGTGGAGAGCAGGGCTCACAGAGTCGAGTCATGTTGTCGATTTTTGTGAGAAGAACTACATCCTGTAGTCGAGGGACGAACTATGTAGAGTTATGAGTATATCTAATACCTGTTCAAAATTAGTATTTAGTTTTTAACTTGTGTGGCTTTTGGCTTTTTCTCATAACAGTTTCCACGTAAAAATCTACTAGTCTTCTTCTTATGTGATTGATTGCTTTTTGCTTAGAATTTTATTTTATTTATTCCGCTGCATATTGTTTGGCTTGCAATCTAAAAATCAGGGACCCTATAAAACTTTCACATTATTTATTGATGATCTCATCAGTTATCTTCTCTCTCAAGAAGCTCATCTTGATGAAGTTATTCCTTTAGAAAATGTTCCTATTAAAAACATTGCATCCAATCCTGTTGATCATGGTCCAAACATGTCCAAAAATGGGCAGGGTCGCATGAATACTAATCATGGTCGCTCTAACAGAGGACGCGGCCGAGGTGGCTACAATTCTTAACAATCAATCTAGTCGGCAAAACCATTCCCTTTTTTATAGTCAAATCTGCAATAAACCCGACCATGCTACTGTCACTTGCTACTTTCAATATGACTCAGCTAATCCAAGAGATACTACAACTCCAATGGCTTAAATGTCTACAGCTTTTACAGCTCCCTATGACAATGCATGGTATCTGGACTCAGGCGATACTCACCACCTAACAGTTGATATGGCCAATCATTCGACCCCGTCTGAACATCATGGACCTAACCATGCTCATGTTGAAAATGGTAACAAACTTCCCCTTCAGCATGTTGGTACATCTAGTTTCTCTACTCCCAATGGTTCCATTCATTTATGCAATTTACTTCATATTCCTCTCATAAGAATCTTTTATATGTCCGCCAATTCACCTAAGAAAATGGAGTCTTTTTTTAATTTCACCCCAATTTTTGTTATGTTAAGGAGTAGGGGAGTGGCCAAATTCCTTTCAAAGGCCAAATTAGAGATGGCTTCTATGTCTTGGACTCCATGCGTTCTCACCCACGAACTGCATATATTGGTGAACGACGTTCAGTGTATGTTTGGCATGCTCGCCTTGGTCATCCTTCTCAGCGTATTGTTGATGCTATTCGCAACTAGTATCAAGTCCCTTTCTCCAAAAAAAACTCTTTCTCTTTGTGATCCTCGTCGCTGCAGCAAAAGTTCCAAGTTGCCTTTTTTCTTTCTTAAACAATTTGTCATGCTCCTTTTGAATTAGTGCATTCTGACCTTTGGGAACCTTCACCGGTTCTGGGAATAAATGGACACAATTATTACATTCATTTTATTGATCATTTTAGTCGTTATGTTTGGGTGTTTCCTCTAATTAGAAAATCTGATGCATTGTCCATTTTATCTCTTTTAAGACTAATGTTGAAAATTATTTTGCTATCCTATTAAATAATTGTAGACTGATGGGGGTTGGGGGTGGGGCATAAAAAAAATTCAAAAGTTTCCTCAATGCTCATGGCATTACTCATAGGTTTTCTTATCCCCATACTAGTGCACAAAATGGAATTGCTGAGTGCAAGCATAGTCATTTAATGGAAACTAAGGGCTCAAGCTTCTCTTCCTCTTCATTTTTGAGTTGAGGCTTTTGACACTGCTGCCTACCTCATTAATAGGATGCCCACTTGTTTTGGCAAATTCTTCATCACTTGAAAAATTATTTAACCAGTTGCATGGTTACAATCTTTTGAGAGTATTTGGTTGTGAATGTTACCCTCATTTGTGACCTCACAATGCAAACAAGCTCCAAGCTTGCTCTCTACGTTGTGTCTTCCTAGGCTGTTTTACTTCTTATAAAGGCTACAAATGCCTTCATCGTGACACAGGCAGAATCTACATCTCAAGAGATGTTGTCTTTAATGAGCTAGAGTTCCCATTTGCCCAGCCAAATCATTACCAAAATGCTTTTTTTAGTGGTTCTTACATAAAGAGGTGTACATGTCTCAACCACCTGGCTTCATTGTTCCTCAACACCCTACTCATTTATGCAAATTATACGAGGCGCTCTATGATCTAAAACAAGCACTCCGAGCATGGTCTCATTGCCTTAGTACTTTTCTTTTACCTCGAGGCTTCAAAAATTCTAGAAGTGACGTATCACTATTTTTCAAATCAATTGGCAAAGGATGTTTTTTAGTTCTCATAAATGTAGATGATATCATCAACATTGACTCCAATACTAACGAATTTAATCACATTCTATGCCAATTTGGTACTGAATTTGCCATCAAAGACCCGGGGGCATTGCATTTCTTTCTTGGGATTGAGGCTACCAAATTTTCATATGCTCTTTTGCTCTCCCAATCTAAGTATAAACTTGATTTATTGTTAAAGGCTCATATGTATCGTGCAAAGCAAGTCTCTAGACCCATGACAACCAGTCGGACTCACTACACCAAAAATGCTCATCTGGAACGGTTTAAAACTGTTCCTGAATGAATTTGGAACGGTTTCAAACCGTTCCAAAAATGGGTGTCGCAGAAAATCTGGAACGGTTTTGAAATTTTGGAATGGTTCACAACCGTTCCAGAATTTCTTGGCATTTGTTTTAACTTCTTCAAAACATTTTTCATAATATTTTTTTAAATCATTAGTTTTTTAAACCACTACTAATCACATAGTTAAAAATAAAATGAAATAATTGTGGCATTCACATTCATATATATGCAATATTAAAATTCTTTTTTAACACAATAAGTAATGTATTTTTTGTCATGAAATTAGATAAACTTGATTTAAATATGGATTAATATATCAAAATTTAAAATACAATCTCTCATTTTTCATTGTTGCTTGGCAAAGCCATATAGGCTTTTCTTCTTAAAAATTTTCATGAGCTAGGGAGTATGACTAGAAGCAATTTGAAGAGCCCTAATAATCCGCATGCCCCACAAGTCATTGAACGATACAATGCCTCCAAACTGGACCGAGCCACAACATGTTGATTCTTACTTTTCCAGAATTCAGTATTGCCACCAACCAAGGAACAATAGGAGATCGTCAATCCATTTTTCAGTTAGCCTAATAGGCATCTGCAAATACTTCTACATTCAAATACTTCTACAGTCACCATAATGTCCATGTTCAACCAACTTATTAGTGGGAACCACATGATCATTGGGGATACAGTCAGATTTCATCGTGCTCATCCATAGGAGCATGACAGAATACAAAAAGGAATCTAAAATATGCACAGCAAATGGCAGATCATCTGCGATTAGTACAAACAATGAACGAAATCACATCTTATTTGAATAAATAGAATTTAACAACCATCACTGCTCTCTTACGACAGATTGGAGAAAATACAGGGAGCGGCCAGAGTAAAACAAAGCTGAGTAAAATGTAGAGACATGGAGAAACCAATTACAGGTAATAAGAAAACCCTATTCATTGCTTCACTTCCACAAGCATATATCTAAAGAGAAACAGGACTTATCCGAGCCAATAAATAATCACCGCATTTCATCCTCGAGGTTGCGGAAACCAGCAGTGAGATCTTCATGCAATTTATTGAACTTTGCCACAAGAGCTGCCTCTCCTTCTGCAGGATCTTCAAACTTCTGGGAGCTGCAGTTGTGCATGACAGAAAGATCCTAGTTAATAAATACTTCAGTTTGTAATTCTGTATGATAAAGAATAAAAAAACCAAATAATTACAACTCCAATTTGACAAAGATTCTAATGACAATAAAATAGAATAAAAAAGAAAAACAAACACGTTCAGTATTTAAAACACGCCCATGTTCTCAGGTCATTAATTTATTATTAATGGCAAGAATCAGATCACAACAACCATCTGACCAAATTATCAGAGTTTTCATTAGATCCAACACTCTCAACAACAATATCAAACAGTTCCATTAAAAATAATAATAATAATAATAATAATAAAGGAATCACAGCCTTATTCTTATTTTTATTCTCCAAAGAATCAACACTAACAATCTGATAGAATTACCAAATAACATTATGCATTCCAACACAAAACCAAATGATAACAAACTGAGCGATCAATCTTGGACATTTGTTAATTCAGAATCCCTTTTCTTGAAAAAGATTGATCCTATTGCTCAAGCCAGAATAGCAACCGATTGTGGGTAAACAAGTACAGCATATGCACTATCATTCAAAGCATAGCAACGCTATATGGCCCAATTTAAGCATTAAATGATCTGAATTCAATAAAACAAATGAGCCACAAACTTTACTGCAATGATTTTCAACACTTAAGCGCATAAACCATAAAGCATTGAGTGACCTCTGATCTATTTTCCCTCCACACTTGCAAAACCCCAATTCATGTACTACAATGCAACACAAAATTGGATATGACTGATCAAAGAAGATTATTGAAGCTTGAATGACTGTATACCATGGCCAATCAACGAAAGTAATAACCAAGCATTTACTCAAAGCAGAGATGGCAATGGTTAAATATCAGTTCCTCCCATTCATCTTCAGGTAAATCTCAACATATATGTGAAAATCCAATTGTAAGAGGATTAGAATTCTACTTACTCCCATGGGACATCACCAACAAGCATCCAATCTCCGTCCTTGTCTTCATAAGTAAGAACGTACTCAGAGCCATGTAGAAGATCCATCAATCGACTCTTAGTCAGCCCCTCTCTGCCTGGTACTCCATGAGAACCACACTGCCCTGAAAGGTCAAACATAAACACAAGCAACCCCTCATGTTAAATCACATCAGAAAAAATTACATGACTGAAACGAAAAAGAATGTGTTGTTCAGCAAGAATGATAGTAAAAGCGTGCAGAAGATCAGAAAGTTGTTGCTCAATGAAAAAGGGGAAAAAGAGAAGTGAACCAAAATGCAAATGGTCTTCATGAACTGAAACTTTGACAGTATCATGAACGTACTTACAAGGAGCACTAAACACTGATGCGTTGCTAAAACATCCTCAGAAGAGGGAAGTATATTGTCAACAATATTCACATCTACTCTAAAAAGCAGTGAAGAAAGTTTACTTAATTATAGGAGTTGAGCAACAAAAGAAAGAAAGTCATTTCTGTTTTTGAAAATGAGACTGTTGCCTCAGTTTTACCAGAGAAACCGGCGTTCATCAGATCTGCAATAAGGTGAAGAGATCTCTAAAGCTATTGGATCTAGCAAATTCAAGTGCAGGTAATATGAAGTAAAAAGAAAGCGTTTGTAGGAAAAATATGAAAAAGTAAATGATACCAACAAGAAAGGAAAAGAGAACCAAATAGTCCATCGGGAAAAAGAAAAAGAACCAGAGCTCACCAATGGTAAAACAGCTGAACATCTTCTCAAGTGCTGATGAGAGTTCCACATAGTTGGAGTAGGTTATTTGAATAATGCTTATCTCATTCTGACCACCAGTTCAATAAAAGCAGGCAACAACACTCAGACATTATCATAATGCAAGAAACAATAGTAAAACAAACACCTTTAAAAGTCTATTTTCTACACACACAAAAAGTCGATTCATTTGACTGAAGAAAAATAAAATAAAGGGGAATGCTCTGAGACACTCCTCTGTAAGACAACGGCTGGGCCCACCTGGGGCCTCACAGACCATGGGAGAGGTGGGCATAGAAAGATTTCAATCACTTGATTAAGACACTATGAAAGAAATGACTAAAATCAATGTTAACAAGTATGAAAGACATACAGCTCTTCAACATGCAAGTATGCATCACTGAGTGTCACTCTGCATATAATCCCTGTCCAATTTGATGTGCATGGATCTCCCTTTCCCCAATCTCTAAGATTATTATCAGGGTCAATCAAACTTTCCTTGATATCTTGTAATGTAGTGACTGCAAATTGAGACAATCAATCAGTAGAATTTCATGATAAGTAAACCCAATCATAGTTGTCTATTCTGTTTTGGTCTCTATTCCACTTTGGCCCTGTTGTGGAATGTTCCAACATTCCAATCAATTCCAGTGTTCCATTTCAGAAAAGATGCGATGAAAATGAAAAAACTAAAGAGTACCTAAGGATGAAAAAAAAAAGTAAAATGCTAAAATAATACTAAAAGTGCATATTTACACAATTTAAATTAAACTAAACTCTACAATTGACTATTTTCGATGAATGAGTAAGACACATGTGAACTTACTAAAACTACTTGATAAACAGAAGAAAATGAAACTTTCAGGGGGCCATTCTGCTCTGTCCAGAATGGGACAGAATTTGGCTAAACTTGGGGCCAGTATTGGGCCAGAACGACTGGAACGGGCCAAAAGCGCGCATACTATTCCAACACAGGCCAATTCTAAAACGTTCTAGTGAATTGTGCCTCGAACGAAACGAAATTGAAAACTATGAATCCTAAAGAAGGAAATAAAATCCCATGAAAATAACTTGTCATAGATGAGAGAAATTAAATGAGAAAAACTTTCAACTGAACCCAGACTTGAATTTACATCATAGGCTAGTCACGAGGACAAACTGAAAGTGAGTAAAAACACATAATGGAAATGGTCATAAAAAGGCAAATCCAAGTACGGCATATGGCCATACGGTTTAGCATTGCTTCCCATAATGTTATTGCCATAAAGGGTTTCTATATATAAGCTGATTGTGCTCACTTACAGTTGTAATGGACCTCTGGCATTCCGCATATGGTTTAGAAGTCCTATGAATGTGACAATCACAAAAACATGCTTTGACAAGCTGCTTCTTCTAGAACATGGAAAACTAACTCTTTGCATCATATGGTAAAGATGCAGATAGTTCTACAGATTTATTCTGTGTAAAAGGGCCTCGGGCAAAATGGATCAAATCCGTTTCAAAATGATTTGTGAATACCAATCATTTTATCGAACTCTCCAAACCATTTTGTTAATCTGCACCACTTAGTTGTCACAATTTGCAATTTGGGCTACAAATCAAACTAGATGTGAGACTAAAGAGAGAGATGCAGAACTAGGACTTACTGGTTGGCTATGAAGGAGAAACGATCATCTTGGAGACCGGAGATACAGAGCTTCCAGACCAATCCATTGCTCCTAGTGATGAGCATTTGAAGCATTCGATCCAAATTTTCTTTCTCACAGCTGAGGCTCCATTCCTCAATGTCGATTTCTTGCCAGCAATTAGGTCCAGAAACTGCAATAGCCCAAGATTTGCATACCCTCGGAATCACGGTCAGTATCTCCTGAAGAGGAAGATGGCTGAAGATCAGCCCAAGAGCATCAGGTATCAGTTCTTCCTAGCATCGAAATTCACCTACTCCCTCCATCCGATCTACATTTAACACATCGCAAAGCACCCCATCAGTTACTAGCCATAGATGATGGAAACCAAGTGGAATATGAGAAAAAAAATGTAAGAAGATTGGAAGAGATTTGTTTTCTTTGAAACAATATTGTTCAATTTTTAGCTACCCCAAAATGGGAAAGATCAAGAGAATAGAACTCAGGTGTAACACAGTGATCAAGATGGAAAATATCACATAGATCGAGGAATAATCTCTACATTCAATCAACCACTAGCCAAAGAAATAGATTGCAAGAAGATGAGAGATCAAAGACACGAAGAAGAAAAAGAGCAGAAATGAAATGATAATATATAATATATGTTAGAAGGAAAAACATCTGTCAACAGAAGATACCCACAAGAAATAACATACCAAGAAACTATATACAGGAAAGAGAGAGTAATAAACTAATTGTATTTTAGTAACGAAACCAAAAAGCCCCCATTTCAATCACTAGCTAAAGACCCATCCAGACTATAAAAAAATTGTACAAAAGTCATGACCCACACATCCAAGAAAATGAGAAGAAGAGAACAAATCACAGGCTTGAGAAATTACTCACAAGGGAATGGAGAAGATAGAGAATAAACAACTCATAACTTGGTGTGAAATCACCCACAAACAGACACTGATGTTGGAAACAAGCACATGAAAAAAAGCCATTCATTTCAGTCAAATCCCCACCCACCGCCCCGAAAGAAAAGATGAAGAAATCAAAATCAACATGCAAATAAGTGACCCAAACAGTAGAGAGAAAGAGTAAAGAGCAAGAAAAAGGGAAGAGAACCCATCATCACAGATGACTCCATTTCTCACATACATTGACCCAAAAAAATAAAAATCTAATCTTTCTTCTCCTACAACAACAAAGAAGAAGAAAGAAAGCAACCCAATAAAGAAAAAAGGACATAGAATAGATCTGCAAATGAAAGGGTGCAAAAATGGATAAAGATCAGATCTTTCTTTAAATGGATAAGGATTTTATCTTTCTCATCTTCTCTAAAAGGAAATTACAAATGAAAGGAACACTAGTCCTTCTATTTTTTAAAATTTGAGTGATCTTTTAGGCATACCTTTGGATGTAGGGCCCTGCAGCCTCCACAACCAGGTGAGAAGAAATCTAGAATGACTAGTTTGTTATCTGAATTTAACAAGGAATCAACAAGATCTTGGGCATATTGGATCTCTTTCATGTTGGGTTAAAGCCCCTTCTCCTACCATTTCATTGATTTCCCAATGGTAAGGCCTACCTGCAATTCCATGAAAAGCTCTATATATGGAGAAACAAAATAACACATGGAACTCATCATAAAGTTGTAATCTTGCAAAAGAATTCAATGACCAAAACTATATAGGTTGTCATTAGAGGATCTCAACATATCAGCAATCCTAAGAAATTAGGAATATTTAAGATGTGTTTTTCTTGGCCTCCTAGTTATGTTCCTCATATGTCCCCCAATCTATTTCTCTGCTATCAGGTTACCATCTGATCCTATGAAACATATATACAACCTTATAAACAATCAGAAGAACAAGACCTACAAATCATAAAATCTAGTATACGTATACAAACATGAAGATTTCCAAAATGCCCCAAAGAATCAGATAATGAATTTTTTTTTTCAAAATTTTCCAGACAGCATAATTTTTAAAAACAAAAAGGCCCATAAAAATCTCATTTTGAAATATCCAAACTTCTGCAAAATCAAAGTAATATTAAAAAAAAAAAAAAAAAAGAACCCACCTCCGCCAAAAATCACAAAAAGCCCAAAAAATCTTCTTTTGACAGTTTCAAGCTTCATAAAAATCCCAACAAAATTCATAAAGGTCACACCAAAGGAACCCTAACAAAATCCAATATCAAAATCACCTTCTTGTCCATGGCAACAGATAATAGGAGATGACAAACCACACACCTGTGTATGTGGTTGCTGTGGAGTTTTGAACCTTTTGGCTATCTTCAATGTAGCCCTATGGAGAGAGTACCATTTCATTATCTTCAATAATATTGCTGATTCCCCTTTTGATTGTGTGTGCTCTTGATTGTGAGTGTCCTCTGTGCTCGAATCCACTGAAGGCTTCAACCAAACCCCTATGTGCAATTTGGTCAATTTTTTGTTAACGAATTTGGTGCTCCACCAAGCACCTGAATAGATAACCAGCAAAAGTGCAATGGCCAATGGTTAAAGTGAATTCCCACTACAATCGTTTGTGAGAACACTAAACATTAAACATGTCTGCCATCCACATACCAGAAGCATACTAAGGCAAACCAATAATTCAGGCGATGAGGCAAAACTTTAACGGAACATGAAAAAATATTCAAGTACAAACCATTCCTGAGATGAAAACAAACATTACAAAAACCATCAGATGAAAGAAGAAAAATGTCTCAAGATGAGAAGATATCCTAAGCATCAAACTACCAGACAGTACATCCTGTTTCACTTACACTTGCTGCTTTGGTCATGTAATATGATCTGTTAAAGTTCTAAACTAGAGACACTTTCTTCTGAAGTAAATTGTTATTTGACCTCAATTTAGAATGCAAATTACAATAGTTTATCGCCATTCAAATAAACATGGTTCAAAACAATGTGATATTTGAGAAATTAGGATCCAAAAATCATCCACAATAGTTACCAGTTGAATTCAGCAAGCCTCCTAATACAAGCTTTACATTATCTGATGACAAAGATGCCATCAGATATTCAACAAACTCAGACCATGAACCACCAACTCCGATATCTCACTGAAAAATATTTAAAAACAATAATAATAATAATCAGTAAGATGATAAAGCTACTAAATATTTGCTGATCAACCCAAAAAAAAAAAAAAAACAATGATAAGCACATAAACGCATCTTGTTAACTATCAAAAGAGATTTACATGCTGAGGGTAAATTTCAGCCTACAGTTGTAGAAGTGGCCACACGCCGTTTTGGGAGAAAAGTTAATTCTCTCCCAGTTTCCATTGGAATTCTCAAAGGAAGTAAAATTTCTTTACTCCTAAACTGATGGCAAGTAAATCATAGCCTTAAGATATTACAGTATTAAAGCACATCCGAAAATCCTGTGAAGAGATGCATCATACAGAACCAAACTGTATGCGTAAGTAATAATTCAGCTATGTCCACTGTTCTTTCCATGAGCCAGACCAATCTCACTAGTGAATGAGAAAAGTGGCAATTCAAATCTACTTGGCCAGAGAAGCAGAAAGGTTGCCGCACTCGGATGTGCAGATCCACCTCCAGAGTGATTAAATCAGTGAGACATTTGGTATATTTCCCTACATTTACAGTAGTGAGATACAAGGATCATTTTCATTAGGAGATTGCACTAAGAATACATTTAATATAAAACCAATTTATGTGAGCTTTTGCATTGGATACTGTTCTACAAAATCAAATTGAAAAATCAAAACTTAAGGGCATGTGTATAGTTCAGAATCAAATCTGAACAGGCTCTTGCCAGTTGAGTTGTTGTTAAGGAAAAGAAAAAAAAAAGCAAGAAAGCCCTTGGGTTTAATGTAATTACTCATGCAAGGCAAGAAATAGTAACCAACTAGAAACAGTGAATCATAGATTTGATTTAACAAGGAGAAGGCATAAGGTACTTATGGACCATAGAAAGGAAAGGCACACAAAGGAATATGACTACACCCTAAGATGGTACACACAAGTTGATACAGCTACTAGAGCTATAACTAAACAACTCTTTTTTACAGAAATTGCCATTTTTCAGAGTGGTGTCAGATTTCCCATGGTTTTAGCTGATTGTTCAGCTGCAATATTCCTATCCAAAACTGAACCAGATTCAAAGTCCAAACACACCCTAATTATAGAGGCATCTCCGCAGAAGCTTTAAAGTTGAGATCAAACCATCAAAACAAAGAAATGCAAATCCTAATTAGCTTCACATTTTTCCATTTTATGGAATCCAAATGCAAACAGCTGTAGCATGTCTTAGAAGAAATGAACATTTCTGATACTAATCAGAAATACAAAGTTCAATGGAAAAACCTTAGAAACAGCAGACATTGCTCTTCTACTACCACATTGCAAAGGAAATGAGTATAGGGAAAGAAAGAAATCACATTATTGTCAAGGTGAAGGCTTTGATTAAAACAACTGATTCAGGTAATATCCTCATAAATCGCATGTAAGCAGCAGAACAAAAATTCCTAAAAATCAACTTAATCGAGGAATATGTAACTGATTCAAATCCAATCCCAAACCAATCAAAACCATCCCAATCCACTTTATGCGAATGGATCAGCAACAAAACAGCAAATGAAAACCAAAACAAAAACACACAAATCCAGCCGCCAAAACTCCTAGCCAAAGAACACGCCCTGCCAAAGATCCAAAAAAACCCAAAAAAACCTATTGCATTTGGCAACATATGAACAGGATAGATCAAAAACAACAAATTCAACAAAAAAAAAACCCTTAGAAACGCTAATCCAACCTCAAACAGCCATAGATCAGCATCAAAACATCAAATAAACACTGCAATCGCCATAAATCTAGAAACGCAATCTCAGATCTAAAACGAGATCCTAGATAACAAACGTGCATGTTGCACTTGACGAGATCCAGAGGCATGACGGCCATATGCGTGAGGCCACAACTGAGGATCCCGCCAGCGGTGCAAGCGGCGTAGAAAGTGGCCGCGGAAACGACGAACGCCTTGGAAGCTTCATTGGAGGAGATCGAAGGAGATGGAGATCTGTAGAGGGTCTTCTGCAAATCTAGGGTTTTGGAAGAGGAGGAGAAGTAAAGGAACGAAGGAGGGTTTTAGAAGTAGGAGATCAGGAAGAAGAAAAGCACGGGAAGAAAAAATTTTCCATTTGAGAAAACAAATGTTTGGTAAAACCCGTTTCCTCTTTTTGAGAAAATAATAGTGGGAACGGCTGAGGAAGCACCGGGAAGAACGGCTGAGAAGAAGATCAGGAAGAAGAAGAGAGTAGAAGATCAGGAAGAAGAAGAGAGTAGAAGATCAGGAGCGGGAACAGAAGATCGGGAGCGGGAAAGGTTGAGGAAAGAGTATAAGAGAATAGAAGGTTTTGGAACGGTTGAGGAAGGAGTTGAGAACGGGTCTCGTGCCCTTTTGTGAAAACAGATCAAACGGGCTTGTGCAGAACGGATCAAATCCGTTTCATTTTAGGCACGGCCCAAAACCGGGCCCATAATCCGTTCCTTAATTGCATTTTTGGTGTAGTGACTCTTTATCGCTTTTCTGGGTCTCAATCTTTATCTGACCCATTTGCATATTGTAGTAAGTTGGGCCCCTTCAGTATCTCACCATTACCAGGCCTAACATTGCATTCTCAGTTAACAAAGTTTCTCAATTTATAAAATCTCCGATAGAGGATCATTGGGCCGCAATTAAACCTATTCTTTGTTACCTCAAGCATATAGTCACTTATGGCATCATTTTTCATGCAACTGGTGGTTTTACTTTGCATGCTTACACTGATGCAAATTAGGCCGGCTACCCAAATGATCGCAAGTTAACTAGAGGATATGCAGTTTTATCTTAATTGTAATGCAGTCAGTTGGACTTCCAAGAAACAAGCCACTGTTGCTCGTTCCAGCACCGAAGCCAAATACAGGGGCATTGTTATTGTCTCATGTGAACTAGTTTGGGTCCATTCATTGCTACATGAACTTGGATTCTCTTTAAGTCGCCCATCTACAGTATGGTATGATAATCTTGGTACTAATTATCTCTCTATCAACCCAGTTTTCCATGGACGCCCAAGCATGTGGAAGTGAACGTTCACTTCAATCGTGATCTAGTAGCCAAGAGACAACTTGATGTTCGATAAGTCTCCACACATAATCAAACTGCTAATATTCTTACTAAGCCTCTTAGCTTTAAAAAGTTTGCTCTTCTGCATGCCAAGCTCATTGTCATAGATGGATAGTCACGCTTGAGGAGGCTTGCTAAGGATAAGGAAGTACCAGCTAATTCTATCATGGATAAATCCAGCATTGCAAACTCAATTGAATCTCACTTATACTAAACTGTATATCCACAAGATTGGTTTCAGTCTTCTTATCATCAACAACTACTCTTACAAGTGTATATAAATATAAATCTAAAAGCTCTAGCGGTGTGTGTAATTAGTACTAATACTTTCTCAAGCTCAAACTAGAACAATGTGTAAGAATTACTGGGCATTAGGTGTAACCCAATAACCACATGCCAATGTAGGTCCCCCACTTTAATAAACCACTATCCGTTAGGACTCTTATGTTGGTAAGTCTCCTTAATGGAGATGTCTTTGGTGTTAAGGTAAGTTGCTAACCTTATAGTGTTCCTATGCTAAAAGGAATCAAAATCCTAATTAATGTAAAACTCCATAATGTGAAGAGAGTAATCTATAAAAACTTAATATAAGGTTTAGGGATTACAGCTCCTCTCTACACTATTACATTAATTGGCCCATCAACATCACGTATTTGAATTGTAGTTACGGAGTATAGTAAAACCCCAAGCAAAGATCTAAATTAACCTTATGTTAGTTCGAACTAACACAATGTATATCAAAGAGTCTTGATAGCCCCAATCACATAGGGGCCTCCACATGTGGACAAACAGCACAGCAAACAACCATACATAGATATATAATAACACGTCATTAGGAATTCAAGCTAGACTTGTTAGTGAACAATAGAACAATGTATATGGAAGAGCCTTGACAATGAGTTCTATACTTTGCACTTTTAGTTAGAAAAAATAGATAGTTGAATGATGCCCTCGTTGCAATTAGCATTGAGATGAGTTTAAACTGTTTTATAGTTTTCAACCATCACCTCTTTGGAGGAAACAAAACGACTGCTACTAAATTAGTGTCATAATAATTCTTTTTAAAAGAAATCAACCAATCAATCTCTAATATGATAATTCAAGTAAAATTGATTAGCCCTTTAAGTTAGTAATTTGTAGTCTGAAAAGTTTATGATCCAAAACTCTTTTTAGAACCTAATAAACCTTTAAATTCACACAATATTGTTTTTCTATTTTACTGTACACTCCCTCTGTATCCTCCTCCTTTTTAAGAGCCATACCCAGAAACAATGACTTCACTGGGTTTGGCTATGGGTCCAAAGACTACATACTCAACTTGGCTCGAACCTCGACCAAAATCTGATTACCATTTTGTTATTCGGCTCTAGATATGGATGGATCCGAGATCCAATCTGTTGCCATCCCCGGACTCAGTGATATCATCAAGTCCAACATATAAATGGACCAGACCAGTTCAATTAACTAGGCCTATATTTAAATACATCAAAAGGGACAAAAGGTAACAGAGCAGGAAGAGATTCCTTTGACTTGCAGCTTGTGTCACGAAAGCATTTTGGCAAAAGCACTCATCATGAATAGATGGACCCCGCATCACAAATGGCCAAAAGAAAAGATATAAAGCTAAAGTCTTCTAATATAGACAAAAACAACTTGTGACACACCTAACTTTGGTGTGGCCCTTGCAGGCATTGCAATTTGCAACTGATCAGGAAGACCTTGACTTTCTCTATGCGGCATCACTTTTAGTTTCCATGAGGTGCAATAGTCAAATCTCTGATATTTTGAAAATATTACAATATTTATTAAAAATTATATTAGTTGATAAGATTTTATTATTTGTTAAAATATCACTAGAAAACTACAAACAATATCAAAATTTTCATATCCTTTTAGGTATGAAAGTCAAAATAAAAAAAGATTTCCTTGAGAAGATAAAGATAAGAAGTAATAATCAAACATGGGATATTGATCATGTGCATTCATCCCTTACCATTTATGGTGAGAGGCAAACTTGATAGTGCCCACCTAAAAGCCCACTAATCATTGGACTTTGTGAGGATGAAAAGAGTCATCTTGGATGTTCCACATATCAAGGTTGGGGTCAATATCACGCCTCTAACTCTTTCATCCATAACCCACAAATCTAACAACTTTATAGTAAAGAAAAAATTTGACCCTCGATCCAACAGCTCAATCTATTCATATTAGTAAAAACCTAATTGCTTCATGGTCATTTAGGGGGTCTTGTGTGTGTGAATGATTAGGATAGATCATAAAGCCGTCCTTACTAAGTTGTCCCTTACCATAACATGGTGAGGGATAGATAGTATGCATCCATCCATCACCATAGGATAAGAGATACTTACATGGCTTTCATTTTTTATACTTGAGCATTCTTTTCTTTCATAACCTTTTTGTCTTTTGCACATTAATATATCCAAATAAAAAAGTATCCTTTACTATAGGGTAAGAAATGGATGTATACTAATATTCTCATATATATATATGTATAAAAAAGACTCCTATGTATATGTCCCTCACACTATAGTAAAGGATAATTCCATTTTTAGACCTAAGAAGGTCAAAAAAGTGTGATGAGGTGTAATAGTTTTGTCTTCTTGTATATTAATATTTTCCAAAAAGGCGGTGTCCATCACCATAATGTGAGAGACATATACTTAGTAGTTTTGTCCTATTTATATATGGAGAATCTTCATTTGCAATCTTCCCTGACCACTTTTTTTAGTGAGAACTCTATGTGGGGCACATCTCTCACCCAATTCAGACCTTGCAACATACATGGGACACCCTAATAGGCAATTCCTCCTAAGTTTCAACTAAATCCAAATTTACTAGACCGTTGGATGGACTATACACCAATCCAAACGGAATGGATTTGTGGTTTGCGGATGAAAGGGTTAGGGACATGTGATTGGGGCCAAACTTGATATATGGGGTGGTCTCACATGGATCTTTTCATCCCCCCTCCCCCCGTGTCATCCCTATGTGGGTTCTAGTAGGCCCCATAGAAGAGTGTACACAAAAAGTTCATAAGAGACGTGCACAGGAAGATATATATATATCTAAGGAAATAATCCTATGCAAACTTGTTCTCACTATTTTGTTTGTGAGAACTCTAGGTGAGGCTCATCATCAATCAATCCAAACCTTGAAATATACAAAGACCCCTTGAATAGTCACAAGCCCCAAGTTTTAGTGAAGTCTGAATTTACTGGACCATTTAATCGATTATACACCAATCCAAATGGATTGAATTTGAAGGCCACCTATGAAGGGCTTAGGGACATGTGATGGAGCCAGACTTGATATTTATGGTGGTCCCGCATAGATCTTTCTATCCCCCTAATCCCATCCTCAATAGAACCCACAAGTAGGTCCCATCAAAAGTTCTTACGGTAGGTGCATGGGAACAATTCTCACAGGATCAAAACCCATATATATAGGAAAATATTCAACTGAGAACTAGTTCTCACCATACTTTCGTGAGAACTATTGATAGAGCCCACCTAACACCCCATCCAAACTGTGCATAGACAAGGACCCCTCTTGATAGTTATTAATTCTAAGGTTTGGCACCCATTTAAATGGATATAACCATTGGATGGAGGGTTAAATTTTTTTTAAGTACGAAGCCATTAAACTTGTGGGCCATGGATGAAGGGGCTAGGGGAATGGAATTGAGGTTAAACTTGATACTTATAGTGATCCTATATAGATTTTTCTATCCGCATAAGTCCCAACATCAGATGGGACTCACAAGTGGGTCCAATAAAAAGTTTTCAAAGTTCTCTGTGAGAACACTTCTCACTAGTATAAAACCTATATATATACGCACGCATATGGAGAGTGTTAGTATGCATCACTCCCTCGTCATAGGGTGAGGGTTGTTTACATGGCTTTTCTTATTTGTATTTGGGCATTCCTCTTTTTCAAATCACTTAATGTGAGGGAAAAAAGCATACTAACATTCCCCATATATATATGACAAAACTACTATGTATCTGTCCCTTACATAGTGGTCAGGGACATTTTCATATTTGGAAAGTATTTATGTACAAAAAAACAAAAGCATCATACCTCATCATATCTTTTTAACCTTGATATGTCCAAAAAATGAAGTATCCCTCACTATAGTGTGAGAGAAAAATGTCATATGTGTGTCTATGTGGAGCAATCTTCATATGCATACGTCCTTCACAAAGGGACCATGCATTAATTCTCCTCCATAGGGCTCACTATGGACTCCACCAAGAGAGATGAATAGATCCATGTGAGACCACCTTAAATATCAAGTTTGGCCTTAAGCATATATCCCTAATCCCTTTATCAGTAGCCCACAAATTCATTCCATTCAAATTGGTGCACGGTCGATCCAATGGTCTAGTAAATTCATATTTGGCCAAAATTTAGGATATGTGACTAACAAGGGATTCCCTTTGTGTTGTAAAGTTTGGATTAGGTGATACATAGGTCCCACCTAAAGTTCTCACGAAAATGTGGTGAGAACTAATTCTCATAGGATTATTTCCTATATATAGGTTACATGTGGGCATAGTAGGACCATTTTGGGTGGATTAGGGCTGACATTAAGGCCCATGCTGTAGCCCAATAAGATATTTTTAGTGCGACAGTTAAATAACTTGGGCCTTGTCCAATGTCATCTTCCTAGCGTCCGAATAAATTGCTCAGCCAAAGCCAATAAAATCCAACGTAAAGGACTTGATATTTCTCTAATGGGCTGAACAAGGAGATACCTTGTAAACTCATGGATCAGATACGGCCTGAACGTTTAGTCCAACATCCGTCAGCTTGGACTAACATTGATCTGGCCCAGTCCGCATATGCATGTCTTACTTTGGCCCCGTTGACCTAAACTGATTAAAGAGGGTCACACTGTTTGTTGCATGTTACTCAATGATCCACAGTTTCAGGGCCGTTAACGAGCTGAGCCATTTCGACTATGCTCGGATGGGCTAGCATTCAAGCCTATTTTTTAATTTTTTTTATTCGGGAATACGAATTTGAATTTTTTGGGTTAATATACATTAATGGCACTGATAAAAAAGGGGCAAACCCCGGCCCAAAATCAACCAGGGCTTCTTTTAGATGGAGATTGAGCTAAGTTTACTAAAACAAGCCGAGCTCGATCTCAAGTTGGGCCTGGCCATGTTGCCTCTACTCAGCTCATTTACATCCCACTCAGGTTGGGTGAAGAAATATATCAAATGGTTGGACCAAATCTTGGCGAATTTTTGGCTCCATTCGGGCCGTTGACCATCCACTTGATAGAATGTGGGCCTTGCCAGTTTGGTCCAAGAGAAGTTGGGACCCACTCTCTATTATTGTGTCGAATGGGCATCACGCGCTTTGAAACACATGGACGGAAAATAACTTCGTGGTTCGTGCCCTGTCGGGTCCACCCATAATCATCCACTTGAGTACCAAGTGGTAACTGGTAACACGTAGAACACACTGATTACAAATCCTCTGATTAAAAATCCCCACCGTGGTGGGCCGTCACCAGTAGGCCCTGCACGTGCACCGCCCTGGCTACTGGTGATGTGAGGTCCCCCACAACCACCGTGATGAATTTTCTCATATCATCTAAAGTCAAACACATTATACGCATGCTAGTCTAGACCTGTTTCCTAGTGCCAAAGGATACCACTCTTATGACATTCTTTTTTTTTTTTTTTTTTTACAGCGTTAGGGTAATACATCATTCAAAGAGGAAAATTGTCTGCCCAAATTTGAATATTGGTCAAGTGGACAAGAAGAAGAATCTCTTACTATGTTCTTGTAAATTCTCTTGATAAGATTTAAAACTTGAGGACCACCTTAAACAAATTCAATCTGGTCACACACATTTCGGTTCCTTACCTTGGTATCATTCCAAAATTTACACATTTGTAGACACCATTCATCCTTCAATTAGGCTCAAACCCTTGCATTACAATAGATCCTTTAATGTCATGCATCTAAGTGGGCCCAATAAAAAGGGTGATTTTTTAGATAGAAAGCATGAGGCCCTTTATAGCACAACCTTGTCTACATAGATTTATGTGCATATTGGAGGATGGATATATAAATCTAAATTTGATCTGATCGTGATCATTGTTTAAATTGATGTTTTTATTAAGATGAGTGTTAATTCATTGAGGATTAATGAGTGAGATGGGATTAAATTTGTCATAAGGTGTCCCACACAATAGTAAAATATTACCTTTCACGTAAATTCATGAAAGGCACCTCTAAACCAATTGTAGCCCCTATTTATAACTAGATTTTAATGTTAGTAAACATCATTTTCTCACCATATAGTGAGAGATACTTACATGGTACTCATTATTTATACTTGAACATTCCTCTTTTTCATATAACTTATTATCTTTTGCATGTTTCTATATCTAAATATGAAATTAGTGAGAGAAAGAAGCATACTAATATTTTTCTAAATATAGATATATATATAAGTCAATAAGTTCTAAATTTAGATTTTTGTTCAAACAATACGTAAGGGAGCTCCCCTAGAGAGGGACAGAGTACCGAGTTGCACTCCTAGATTAGCCATTTTGGTCATGTTGGCTTTCATTTGCACATTGAGGGGGTTTTAAGGAAAATTATCATGGATACTCTTGCTGGACACACCTTTGTAGAATGTCAACCATAGTTATGACTCAAAAAGAGTAAGAGAAATTATCTTTGATAGTACTGTTGCTAAACACATCTTTGTCGAATGTGAACCTGTTAGGTCTCTGGTACAACACTTTTAGGCACTCGTGTTGGGGTGATGATTGAATGCCTTCCTAACACAACAAAAAAAACCATAAAACCATTGTTCTGCCTTCTTTTATGATAAATTGATTTTGAGATAAGTAGTAGCTCAATTCTAATATTTTACAAGTGGTATCAAAGTATTGTGAGGTTAAGGGTTTGAGTCTTTACTCAGATGGGTAAACCAGTGAAGGGGAATTGTTAGGCCCCTGGTACAACATGTTGGGGTGGCAATAGCTCAATGCTATCTAAAATCCTACAAAACCCTAGTCACGACTTAGAGAGGGAGAGCATCACTTATAGTGTTGATCAAAGTTTGATAATATTGTTCAATACAATCTTGTGTGTTTTCTACCAAAAATGATATCACAGATTTACAGTTTAGATACATAGCTTAATGGGACTTGCTGTTAGATGAACGGGTAAGGCCAATGGTGCACAATTCCACTTTGACAAGTGGTCTGAAATATTGAAAGAGTCCATAAACCAAAACTTAGAAAAAAAAAAAAGTTACTCTTTATTCACAAAGTAAAAATAATGCAAGATGTTACAAGATAGCTTCAACTTTCTAACATTGACTTCTTTTCCATTTTTTGTATGATCAGATCATCACCATGACTAAAGCCTCTTTCCATGATTCCATCCACTGAGGGTGGGCGATGTGTGCCCTTGATCTTTTCACTCATCCTTATTTGGCTTCCATCGCTCCATCAATTTCAAGCTCTACATCTGCGTTGCTATTGGCCTTTTCTCGTCCTAGTCACTCGTATGTTGACTTCAAACTTTTTGGACACTGGTTTTACCAAACAGAAAAAAAAAAATCCACCTTTCCAAAAGTCCACTTGCTGACACAATGAACAGGGCATGGGTGGATATGAGTGGCTTGAAGTTGGAATGCTGACTGGTGGGCATTTGCTAGTCCAATCAAGTGCCTTGGCCCTTAATTATAGCCCTTAGAGCAGCTTAATTCTGACAAAATCCGGCAGTGAATAACGTCCGAATTTCTATCACATTAAGACTAATGCCTATTTGGTTGACGTAGGTATGTGTGGATGGGCTTCCCTTATGGCGAAAAGGGCACCAATAATAAAGTGCTATTGATGTTCTTATATTTCACTTCGATAGTCCCAATCATAATCACTTGATTTGCAGTTCGTCTAATTTGAATTCAAGTTCGTTGTTATCGATTCAAAACTTATCTCAATTTGCAAATTTGATAGAGTAGGTTTACTAATTTTGGTTTTCAATTCATTTGATTCATAATTCAAATTCAATGAATTCGATGTATTAATTCAGAATACTTTACACGAGACCCCTCTTTGATTATCATTAGGGCCTATTTATGAGATCTTAACCACTCATCATCTCACATATGTTGTGGAGTAAATTTAAGTTTAATGGGACTAAAATCCACTATTAAATTGATAATTGGCGTTCACATGACTAAATTGTATAAGAAGAAATTAGTCACGGTATGTGTTTTACATTTAATTAATTTAATAGTGGCAAAAACTCAAATTTTGTGAATTCTGGTCTCATATGTGAAAGTCTTTTTTTTACAACTATTTAGATTTTATAAATGGACTCTAATTCAAAACTAATAGTGATAATTATATCTATTTTATAATTCAATGAGGTAGCACAAAATATAATATTTGTCTTCCACCACATGTACTTCACATAAATTTTTATACATTACAACACTTATATATTTATGAGTGTCTAATCTTTCGGTGGCCCCATCCTATAAAAGTGGAAGATGCATTATAGAGAAAATAGCAATTTAGCCCCTATATTTTGACTTGATTATTAAAAAGAGGGGAGAGAGAGAGAGTAGAGGGAGAAAAGGAGAGCTTTTCTTATTGAATGAGATGTGTACATAAAAGGGGGGGAGGAGGATCTTATTTATAGAAGAAGATTACTTCCTCCCCAAGCAAACCAATATAGCAAGACTCTAGCTTTCCATATCTAATGTGGGCCCCATGGTGGGCATCCACTAATAACAATATTTTATAACACTCCCCCTTGAATGACCACCATTCAATAATAGTTGCCTCATTAAAACCTTGCAAAGGAAAAACCCAATGGGATAAAAACCTAAGCGAAGGAAAAAGAGTACAACATTTTTACAAAGTTATTGAAATGGTGTTGGGCGTGCATAATGCTGCCTCGTTAAAACCTTAACTAGGAAAACCCAGTGGGATAAAACCTAGAGAAGGAAAAAGAGTACAGCGCACATATGTCCTAATTGATAGGCTTCAAGGTATCTATCTAGAATCTGTTACTCCCCCTGACGATAATACCCTTTACATTGTTTGATGATACACTTTCCGCATGCCGATCTCATATACAATCCTTTGAAATGTTGACTTTGGTAATGACTTTGTGAACAAATCAGCCAAGTTGTTGTTTGAACGAACTTGCTTGACTTCGATCTCATTGTTCTTCTGAAGCTCATGTGTGAAGAAGAACTTTGGTGCAATGTGCTTTGTCTTGTCACCTTTAATGTACCCTTCTTTAATTTGTTAAATACATGCTTCATTGTCTTCATAGATAATACTCGGGGTACCTGTACTGAGAGGCAATTGACAAGAACTACGAATATGCTGAATTAAAGATTTTAGCCATACACATTCCCTACTAGCTTCATAGAGGGCTAAAATTTCAGCATGGTTAGAAGAAGTAGCTACCAAAGTTTGTTTACTAGAGCGCCAAGAAATATCAGCATTACCATTGAGAAATACATAACCTGTCTGTGATCGACCCTTATGAGGATCAGATAGATATCCTGAATCTGCATATCCTACAAACTTGGAATCTTTACAATAAAAGAGTCCTAAATCAATTGTACCACGTAAATAGCGTAGGATATGTTTGATACCAGTCCAATGCCTTTGCGTTGGCGCAGAACTATATCTAGCAAGTAAATTCACTGAAAAGGAAATATCCGGTCTAGTACATTGTGCTAAATACATTAAAGCACCAATAGCACTCAGGTATGGTACTTCTGGACCCAATACCTTTTCGTTTTCTTCAATTGGACGATATGGATCCTTGTTTATGTCTAAAGACCGAACAACCATGGGAGTGCTTAGTGGATGTGCTTTATCCATACCAAAGCGTTTCAGTATATTCTTGGTATAATTAGATTGATGAACTAATACTCCACTAGAACTTCTCTCGATCTGCAGGCCGAGACAAAATTTTGTTTTCCCAAGGTCTTTCATCTCAAATTCCCTTTTCAAATAATCAGCAGTTATTTCGAGCTCTTCTGGAGTCCCGATTAAATTTATGTCATCGACATAAACTGCCACTATTGCAAAACCTTTTGAGGATTTCTTTATGAAGATACATGGGCAAATGGGATTATTTTCATATCCTTCCTTAGACAAATATTCACGGAGACGATTGTACCACATTCTTCCGGATTGCTTCAATCCATACAATGATCGTCTCAATTGTATTGAGTACGTACTCTTGGGCTTTGCTTCAGGCAAAGTAAATCCTTCTGGGATTTTCATATGAATTTCTGTGTCTAAGTCCCCGTACAGATAAGCGGTCACAACATCCATGAGTCTCATATCCAAATTTTCAGAAACCGCTAGACTTATCAGATATCTGAATGTCGTTATATCCATAACAGGGGAGTATGTTTCCTCATAATCAATCCCAGGTTTCTGCAGGAAACCTTGTGCCACAAGTCTTGCCTTGTATCTAATGATTTCATTGATTTCATTCCTTTTCCTTATAAACACCCACTTATAACCTACAGGGTTAATACCTTTTGGGGTTTGTACTATAGGTCCAAATACACCACGTCTATTGAGAGACTCTAACTCTGCTGTAATAGCAGTTTCCCATTTTGGCCAATCTTTTCTTTGTCGACATTCATTTATAGTACGTGGTTCTGTATCATCATCCTCATGTTCCATTGATATATGTGTAGCTACCACATATGCAAATGCGTCATCGATGACAATTCTTTTTCGATCCCATCTTTCTCTTGAATAATTGTAAAATATAGAGATCTTTTTATTATCCGGTACCGGTGCCACTTCAGGGGCTTTTATAGTCTCATCAAGGACTTTCGTCATTCTAGAGAGAGTGGATTTTTCCATAGCTTCTTCGGGAGCGTTATGACCCTCTTCAGGAGGAAACTCTTTAGGAGTGTTATGTGTATCTTTGGGAGGATATGATGATTGTATATTTCTCCTTTTCCGCGGAGCTATATCTTTTGAACCTACAGGTCTGCCACACTTCTGGCGTATTACAGACTCTTTTGTTGCCACTTTTTGACTTTGTCCTACAGGGACATTAAGTCTAGCAGGTGCATTCATAGTTGGAATATGTGACTTAGTTACCTTTGCTGCATCGTTAAATGCATCAGGTAATTTATTTGCAATTTCTTGTAAGTACACAATTCTACGGACTTCATAATCACATTGTGAAGTACGTGGGTCTAAATGAGACAAAGTGGAAGCATTCCACGTTAGTTCACGCCGTTCTTCAGGAACGGGTTGTTCTGCAGGAACAATACGTTCTTTATCTCCCCCTAACGGTGGGAATTTTGTCTCATCGACTTGACAATCAGCAAAACGAGCAGTAAAAACATCTCCTGTCATTGGTTCTAAAAAGCGAATAATAGAAGGAGAGTCATAGCCGATATAGATGCCCAACCTACGTTGTGGTCCCATCTTAGTACGTTGAGGGGGTGGTATAGGGACTAAAACAGCACAACCAAACTTGCGCAAATGGGAGATATTAGGTTGATGTCCCGTTATAAGCTGTGCGGGAGAGTATTGATGGTAGGCTGTGGGTCGAAGTCGAATGAGCATTGATGCATGTAATACAGCATGTCCCCAAGCACTAATTGGTAATTTAGACTGCATCAACATGGTCCTAGAAATAACTTGAATGCGCTTAATCAGGGATTCAGCTAAGCCATTCTGGGTATGGACATGAGGTACAGGATGTTCGACAACAATGCCTAGAGATGAACAGTAGTCATCAAAGGCTTGTGATGTAAACTCACCCGCATTATCAAGTCGTATAGACTTAATAGGATTATCAGGGAAATGGGCTCTAAGTTTAATGATTTGTGCTAAGAGACGGGCAAAGGCTATATTCCTAGTTGAAAGTAGGCAAACATCAGACCAACGGGTGGAAGCGTCAATCAAAACCATGAAATACCTAAATGGTCCACTAGGTGGATTGATCAGTCCACAGATGTCGCCTTGTATCCTTTGCAGAAAGGATGGGGATTCTAATGCAATCTTAACGAAGGAAGGTCGAGTGATTAACTTTCCCTGTGAACATGGGACACATAGATACCCATTTGGTATGGTCAAACTATGGTTGTGTAAAAGGTGTCCAACAGAGTTATCAATGATTTTCTTCAACATGGTAACTCCGGGGTGCCCTAATCTATCATGCCAAAGCAATAAGGCTTGAGGGTTGCTAAACTTTGGGGTTGGTTTAAGCTTCGGGCTTAACTGTCTCGTTTTACTCAGAACCGAATGTGATTCGACGATAGATATCGTCGTATAATATAACCCAGAAGAAAGTGCACTTAATGTTTCTAGTATTTGCTTTCGGCCTCCAATACTAGTAACGATAAGTAACATTTCCTTGTTACCTTCATTAGCAGTTTCAACATGGTATCCATTTATTCTGATGTCTTTAAAACTGAGCAAGTTTCTTCGGGAACTGCTGGAGAACAATGCATCTTTAATGAATAAATGAGTACCATTAGGTAACGTTATGTGGGCTCTTCCGTAGCCTTCAATTATTTGCACAGGTCCAGCTATGGTGGATACCTTTCATGAATTCAATACCAATTCTGAGAAAAACTTCTGGTTTTTCAGAATGGTATGTGTTGTAGCACTATCTACAAGACAGTGAGTATCCCCATTGTTGTGATCCATACCTTTAAACAAAAGATAAAAAAAAATGTAACTAAACAATCACATGATTAAGAAAACTTCATAAGAGAAATTTCATCAAATTGATAAAAAAAAAATCACTCATCACAAAACATCCATAAAATGTTTGTCAAAATTAAGAAACTGAAAACTAAATTATCCAATCATAGAATATCCATAAAAGGGTAAATAGCTAAAAAAAGATTCTAAATGGAGACTCTGAAAAATATTTGTTTGGTCTTTTAGAACATTCCAGGAGGAGTTCCGATTTTAACACTAAACGCCTCATTGCTCAGAGGTTGACCATTTTCGTCTTCAAAAAAATCTTTAGTTTCCAAATTTGTAATGTCCAACTGGTAATTGTCATTTTGTAGGTCAGTATCCCAATCCCAATCTTCCAGATCATTTGATTCTGCAGAATGAATAGAGGCCTTGTATGCTTTGTATCGTTCCACCACGTCTTTTGGTGCACGACAAGAGCGTGACCAATGCCCAGTCCTTCCACATCTGTAGCAAGGGTTATCAAAACGGTGGGCAGAAGTATTCGGTGGATTCTGAGGTTGATCCAGATTTTGTTGTTTCTGAGGATCAGACCACTTCTGGTGGTTTTTGAATTTTTTTTTAGGAGGACCTCGAAATCCTCCTCGTCGGGAGGAGTTTCTTTTTTCACCTCTTCTGGAGGGATTATTTCTCCCACGCCCCCTTCCTCTGCTTCTGTTGGAATTGAAATTGGCATTTGCTTCAGGCAGTGCCATAGATCCAGTTGGTCTGGAGTTATGATTCTTCAATAAGACTTTACTGTTCTGCTCAGCAACAAGGAGACAAGAGATCAGTTCTGAGTATTTGGAGAAACACCGTTCACGGTACTGCTGTTGCAGGATTACATTTGTTGCATGGAAAGTGGACAGCGTTTTCTCTAACATCTGCTCTTCTGTAATCGTTTCCCCACACAATCTTAACCGGGAAACAATGTTGAAAAGAGCAGAGTTATACTCAGATACCGATTTGTAGTCCTGAAATCGCAGGTTTAGCCATTCATTCTGAGCTGTTGGTAATAAGACCATCTTCTGGTGATCATATCTATCCTTCAGGGATTTCCAAAGACCTGCTGGGTCCTCCTCTGTGAGGTATTCATTCTTAAGGTCATCATGTATATGATGACGTAAGAAGATAAGTGCCAATACCCTATTCTCCGGGGACTCTTTATTACCTTCTTTTATCGTCTCTCCAAGCTTCTTGGATTGTAAATGTAATTTTGCATCCAAGTGCCAGGATAACTAGTTGTCCCCGGTAATGTTAAGGGCTTTGAATTCAAGTTTGGTTAAGTTCGACATTTTGCAAGAGCTGGAAAAAAATATATATGTATATGATCATTAATATGCAAAAGATAAAATACAAATAAAAAATTGTAAGGCATTCAGAATAAATTAAGGGGTGAGCCATGTCAGATCAAGTTTGCCAATTCAAAATTGAATAACATCATGTTATCAATTTTAATAATCCAAAAACAAACAGTTTTTAACAAGGCTTCTGGCTTGATTTGGAACTGCAGGTTCCTGATTAGAACTTCAGGTTCTATCAAGGCTTCGGGCTTGATGTTATGGCATATTACTTTTGTTTCTGGATCGAAATATCAAACTTCAGCTTTGATTAGGAATGAATATTCAAGTTCATATTGTGGATCTGAGAACTTCTAGTTTCAGATTTTAATAATCCACGGAACTTCTGGTCCGGATTTAGAAAAAAACTTCTGGTTCTTACGGAACTGCAAGCCCGTATTAATATAGAACTTCAGGTTCTTATTTATGAACTATTCTTGATCTCCCTTTGTTAAAGATAATAATAATAATGAATAAATAAATAATCATAACATAAACAATTTATTAAACAAATAAAGGAATATAAATAATGAAAATTATGTTACCGTTAAATCTACCTTCTTTCACGTGTATTGTGTAGATCTGCTTCTGAGCGTTTTGAAAGTTCAAACGGATCGGCGATCGGACTTTGGATGCACAAGATATCGTATAAAGAAGATTGATGCCTTTGATTTGGTCAAATAGTGTTGACTGGATGTACGACTCCTTGCTTTTCTTTCACGTAGGACGATGCAAGACAACACAACAGTAAGGTTTTCTGTTGTACGTGAAACCAGGAGAAGAGTCTCTTGTAAAAGTGACTTTTATGCATGTAGATCGAGTAGGGGGAAAGAAAATAATAATAAAAAGAGAATAAGGAATGGTGGGTAGGCGTGGAACTGGAGAAAGAGAGGAGAGTAACAGTGGATAACGTGTGATAACGTTAATGTCCTCTCTCACACGAATATCAAGGCATCGTGCTGATAACGTATGAAAAAGAGGGGAGAGAGAGAGAGTAGAGGGAGAAAAGGAGAGCTTTTCTTATTGAATGAGATGTGTACATAAAAGGGGGGGAGGAGGATCTTATTTATAGAAGAAGATTACTTCCTCCCCAAGCAAACCAATATAGCAAGACTCTAGCTTTCCATATCTAATGTGGGCCCCATGGTGGGCATCCACTAATAACAATATTTTATAACATTGATTGCATAGTATCTACTCATAGTTTAAATTTTTATACTAAATCTACGTAAGCTCACCACTAAAGTGAAAAATGGATATTTGTTAACGAAACTTAAAAAGTACCAAATTACCTTTCTTCTTCATTCAATTTTCCATTCTTTTCCTTCCTCTCACATCCACCTGAAACTCCAAACCCAACTTAGAGAGATTAGATAATGGCAATTCGGGAGATTGAAGATTTTTTTTTTTTGGTTTTGTTTAAGTATCTATGCATTGAATTGGATGGAATGTTATTTGCAGATTTGGGAGAGACGAAAAAAAAAGCGGAAGCACATGGCATGTAATCTCTCTCTCTCTCTCTCTCTCTCTCTCTCTCTCTCTCTCTCTCTCTCTCTCTCTCTCTCTCTCTCTCTCTCTCTCTCTCTCTCTCTCTGTGTGTGTGTGCAATCCTTTCATTCCATGGATGTCCGCCGAGTTTCTCGCATGGTGATCGACCCCAAAGTCTACTAGGTTGGCTTCGTAACCCCCGACGCGCCGCCCGAGCGGACAGATTCCAACCCGGCCTTCCGGATCGTCTCCGCTGGTCTCCGACTCTACCGCTGGAAACTCACTCTCCCCTGTCATGATCCCACCTTCCCATCATCCTTCCGACAACCTCTCGCCTCCCTTGGAGCGTCCTGCTCGATCCCCGTCCCGTCCCTCTCCCTTGGAGCCACAGTGACCAGCGTCCATGGGCGACAACGTGCTGGTCGGAAGCTACAACCCCGCGAGTCCAATGCTGTCATCATCGAGTGAGGCCAATGATGCTGAGTAATCGGAGGAGATGTCATGGATCTGGAGGAGTAATTCGAGAAGGTTTGAGGTGGCATTGTACCCGTCTAGCCTATCTGGCGACATTTGAGGCACCACAACAGCAATGCCGTTTGGTAAAGTTTGACATTCCTCGTATTTTTTTACATGAGTAGCCATAACACAGGCTGTTTATGGCAACGCTGCTAGGTGGCAACTATTGCCCACTTCAATTGTGTGTACATTTACTGTCCCTTTGTTGGCTCATAGCTTATCAAGCCATTGGTCAGGGCATTTCTTGTTACAATCCCAACATGAGTTCTAAGAAAATATTGTTCAGTGATTGTTACAATCCCAACAGCAATACGGATTGCAGTGAAGTAGGTAGGGTTCTTGCACCAATCTTGACGAGCATGGCTAAAAGAAAAAGGGGGAAAGGAATGATTCAATTTGTTGGTTAGAAGATAGGAACTTAGACGTGAAAGAGTATTAAGTTGGTTGATACAATAAAAAGAAAAATAGTTAACGTAGCCATAGAGAAAGAGAGAGAGAGGAGAGAAGGGGAGGGAGAGAGAGAGAGAAACGAAGAGGAAGCAAGAGAGTGGGGGGGGGGGGGGGGGGGGGCGCATTTTGGAAAAGTTTTTTTTTTTAAAATGAGTGTGTAAACTGAGAAATTAAGTATATTTAAATAGAAGCTCCAGTTAAAATAAACGAATTCCGTCACTTTTGCACGTTAATTTTTAGTTCAAGGTATTAGTGTAAAAGTTTAAATTTAATAAAGGCACTTTGCAATCAAGTCACAATATTGTGAGGTAATTTACTATTTTCCCTGTTTTATTTAGATTTATAACCGGTAGGCCACATATAGGTCAAGGGCCAAATGTGAAAAATGGAAGGTGGTACTACATTGTTTTATTTATTAACATCCTACCAACCATTTTATGCAATTCACCAAAGAGGTAGGGGAAAACAAATATGGTACGGTGTTTAAAAGTAGCCAACGGAAAGAAAGTAAGAAACCAATGGGCATTGTTCTAAGGTTACTATTAAGAGACCAAAGGCTTTGTTCCCCAATGTATGGGCAACTGTAGTATCTTAGGTAGTGTTTGGTTCGTATGAATGATTATGAGTTGAAATGGAATGAAGGTTGAAATGGGTCTGAAATGGAATAAGATAAAAATGGTCATTCCATTCCAATATTTAGATTTGTCTTTGAAATGGTGAGCGGAATGGAATTTTTATTCCTATCCTCATATTTGGTATGCATAAATCAAAGCATGACTGAAATAAAAATTCAGTATTGTTACTAAATATCCCTGTTTTCCTTTTCATTTTTTGGTGGTGGTAGGTGGTAGTGGTGGTGGTGGCGGTGGGTGGTGGCGGCGACGATGGTGGCAGTGGTTGGGTGCTGATGGTGGTGGTGGTGGTGGTGGTGGTAGTGGTTGGGTGATGGTGGTGGTGATGGGTGGGTAGCAGAGGTAGTGGGTGGGGGCATTTTGCCTAAATAAAAAATAAGTCTGAAATAGAATAGTCTTTTCTTACCCCCCCCCCCCCCCCCCCCCCCCCCCCCCCAAAAAAAATGGAATGACCATTCTCTCATGAAGGAGAATGGTGATTCCCTTTGGAATGAGCATTCTGTCCATTATTAATGAACCAAACATAAGAATGGGCATTCCAACAGAATGATCATTCCATTCTAACCCCCCATTCAAGCAAAACAAATGCTACCTTAAATGCTTTTAATCTTTTTTGTTAAATTCGGACTGAACAAAAAATTTAGTGGCATCTCTACCAAATTAGGCAACTATGGTCTCAATTTAACAAATGTTCTCATTATTTTAATATCATTATATTATCACCTAATGAGAAAGGGGGTTGAATGCTAGCTTTCATACACAACAAATATGTTAACTTAGTGTATGTTTGTGCAAGAATAGAATTTTACTATGGAGAAGAAAATCGCTATCATTTTCCTTGCAACCTATACTATTATGTTGTTTGATGCAACTCATTTTTCCCTAAAAAAAAGAAAAAATGAATTGATTTTCTACAATATAAGAATGCACGATTTCTCTATCCCGTGAAATGGAAATCCATAAAGAGTAAAATCCTCCCATTGAGCAAACGTATCCTATTGAAAGTGGTTAATCCCTAGGTCA
The DNA here is from genome assembly GCA_037013555.1 of Sextonia rubra. NCBI lineage: Eukaryota > Viridiplantae > Streptophyta > Magnoliopsida > Laurales > Lauraceae > Sextonia > Sextonia rubra. Next base: position 20,917,559 of record JASUAD010000011.1, read on the forward strand.
TGCGAATTAGAAAAGGAAATGGAAGAACCCAATGGGAATCACTTACTCAAAGGTAAGTGTTAAGTGATTTTTGAATAGAGAGATTAAGCATTGGATTAAGTCAAAGAACTGTTCTAAGTCTTCCTAGAGAGTTTGAAATGAGATAATGATCAACTAAAATGCACAAGGATGTTTGAAAAGAGTTAACGTCGACCCCATCTGGGAGTGGCAGAGATCATGTCCTAACTAAGCCTCATTAAAACCTACTTTTATAGGGAAATCGGTCAGATTTGGTAATGTATTTTGAAGCGGTGATATGATTTCATTGAGAAGAAAAGGAGTGACAAAGCACACAAAAACAAAGACACAGGAACAATCCTTTGACTCATAATTACATCCTCTATTGAATAATGTATTTATATAACATGACACCAAAAAAATGTGAAGTAACTACAAACATGGCATTCTGGGTCAAAACCCGAAAAAGCTCGCCCTTTCTTAACCCCGACTGTTTATTCACGGACATATGCTGCAAGTAACTTGACATTCTTGGTAAATCTATAATGTTAGATCTTAAAAAATTAAGGAAAATCAAGACCATCTCTGCTTATTGTCAGTTGGATCATTATTTTTACTCAGCTCTAAGTAACATGTCTGTCTAGTACTGGCTCATGACAAGAGCTCCTTTTTTTTTATTTTTTTATTTTTTCCTACTACACGGTTTTAACATACAACTTGCCAATACATACACACACATTCATACAATTGTCATGCATGCATGTGTGGGATCGAGATGAGTCAAGTCAGCTTTATTCCCTTTGGCTGATTGATTTCAATCGCCAGCTAAAAACAAGATACTATAACCGCGTTTCTACAGCAATTGTTGAAAAAAGTTGCTTCCACCGTCGGAGAACTAAACCATATTGCAAGTACAAATACAGGGAGAGATGGAGCCTTTTGATCTCATCAGCTGACGAGTTTCCTTTCTCCAGTAGCCCTCATTTGCATCATGGCCTCCTCTTCTCTTTTTCTTTCTCTCTTTCTCTTATCTTTCATTGCGTGGGGTGGCCATGCACAGCTTTCCCCAACCTTCTATGCCACAACATGCCCCAACTTAGCCACCATAGTGCGCCAAGTCATGAACCAGACTGTTAACAATGAGCCGCGAATGGGTGCATCTATCCTTCGTCTCTTCTTCCACGACTGCTTCGTAAATGTATGATTGTGATCTTTCTAATTCTTGCTTTCCTCTTGAATTTATGGATGGAAATAGGTTAGGCTATGTTAAGCACTGTAGGTAACATGTATCGACTGATCCCCAACCTAACCATTTTGCTAATTTAGTTGAGATTATGTACACGAGCTGATTCGAAACTTAAAAAAGGGTCAATCTGAACCCTTAATTAACAGGCCAAAATTGAATTCAGCTAGTTGGTCATTCAATTAGTCAGGATGGGTCAAATCTGAGTTAGATTGGCAAGGTGAAAGAGCGAGAATAGAATCAGTTCAAAATCCAATCTCATTATATAATATTGGAATTGTCAACCAAAGTCCAAGTCAAAAATTAAGAGGGCCTAAACTTACATTATCGAGTTGGGTTAGAGTTAGCGAGGTTGACAACTGATATCAGAAATTGCCATCCCAGTCGGTAAAGTTCACGACCTCAAAGACAGGCTCAAGGGTCAAAAGTCAGCTTTATTAGTAATCTCACCTGCTGTCTTATCTATTTCTGCCTTTTTATTTTTTTACTTTAACGTTTTTATTTCTTGAGTCACAAATAGAGTTGCAAACAGGTTAGTTTCGAAATGGATCAATATTGGGCTCAAATTCGAACCCATTTCTAAAAAATAGTTCTAACTCTAAACCTGTTTTCTTGGTTCTGTACCCAGCTCTAATAAAAGGACTCGGGTTCTATTTTGGGACTGAATCTGATTAGAGAATTGAAATCTAGTTTCAAAATTATTTATGATTCTTTTAACTTTCTTATTTTTTATTTTGTCCTTAAATTAAAAATATTACTCAACCTATAATAATGCATAATGTCTACTATTTTTAAGATTAAATATAAAAATATCAAATTAAAGTCAATTTTGAAGTACACTTTGCAATGTAAGAAGTTCTTGTGCTAGGTGTTGGGTCTAAGGGTTAGAACGTATATAGACCCGGCACTGGATCCATTAACAAATCGGAACATGGGTTGGCACCTTCGGATAATTAGAGAGTTGGATCAGAACCTATATAGACCCAGAACCGGATCCATTAACAAATCGGAACACAGGTTAGAACCTTCGGATAATTAGAGAATCGAGTACCCTATTGCAACCCTAGTTCCAATGGACCCCGTGACTCTTGTTTCTTGGAGTTGTAAGAATTCTTGTTGGGGCATTTTACAAATTCAACAAATGCTCAAATACATGGTAGTATGTTGAAAACTGAATTCTGAAAAATTTTAGCGGCTAGAAGAAACTTTCACAAATATATTCCTGTTGAGGGATTTTACAAATTCACTAAATGCTCAAGCACACAGTAGTATTTGGAAAACTGGAATTTGGAAGATTTTACCGGCCAGGAGCTAAATTTCACAGGGCTATTTTTTGGTATATCTCCATTCAGAAGAGAACTCCAAATCAGCAACTAACATTGCTATATATGGGAGTTCCCAACATATGTATTTCCCACAGCGGAAAACCCTCCAGACAAATGGGCCCTAACAAATGGGTCCACAATTGCTCCGCGGAGTACCAATAGTTTGAACCTAGCTACGCGGCCTTCTTAAATATTGACATGTCTCTTGCCAACTACACTATGGTGCTGGGCATTAAGACTACGATTAGATGGGTAGCATCAATATCCTGTGCAGAAGCCCATCACGCTTAGAGATATAAAACGGGCTGTGCCAGCATGATGGCCCACCCATGGCACAATCAGTTTTTGCCATGCGGGTAGTCGGCAGGTCTGGCCCAGCATGCCCACAGACACGGCATGGGATATTTATTGTGTAGAATTAAAAACGTGCATCACCATACTGACGAATTTTTCTTTTCTTGGAAAAGAGAAGAATGACATGCAAGAAATGAATTGGATTCTCTTCTAAAGAAAAGAACACTAAAAATACTATTAAATGAGACTCACAAAAATGGTTTCTTGGGAAAGTGAAGATGGTAGCTTATGAAAGTGGTGATAAAAACTGATGGACATGTGCTTGGGTGTATGGGCCTCATGGGCCGTGCAATGCCTGAGACTAGGCACGTTGCTGTGCCGCAGCTACCCTGGTCAGCATAACCCAACTCAATTTGACCCAAAATCGACACTCATTTGAATTTTGTTGGCTCCTCAGATGGCCTTGCAGAATCCGGCTCCCATCCAACTTTCTTTCTAGCTATGGTAAACACTCACAAACCCCTACAGACACTGCCCACAAGTTGCTAAGCAGCAGCACAATCATGAGCCAATCAGAAATTAATTTCTTGATTGTTACTGGAGGGAGGTCAATACCTCACCATTGACTTATTATGGCTGGCATTTTACTAGATCTAATGATTAGCATTTGAACAAAACTTGAAGCCCACAAAATAGTACCTACTTTATCCCAATGGTTCCGATTTTGTGCACAGGAGTAAGTAAAGGAGTTTCTAATGTTGCTAGATGAGCCCCATCTATCACATCGGCGGACAACTATTTTTCTAAATTTAGAGAACTTTGTTATCTTTTTTTATTTCAAAGATGACTTGGCTAATGTGCACATCTTGATTGGGACTATTAGTATATCTGTGATGTACTTCATCAAGTGACCTGGGTTCATGTTATCCAAGGGGCATGAAATTTTTTCTATCTAGGTATGAATTGACAGTAGAGAACAGAGATACAAGCTTGCCCGGTCCAAGGGAAGTGAACAGGACTTGAAATCACTGCTTATATTTTATTTTGTAAATATTCTCTTACATGATTATGGCTTCATTAGGGTTTTGCATCCTCCAGCATTACACACGAAAAGTAGTAGGTTTGTGTTGATAATTGTCGCTGCTGGAAGGAGCCAAACCTGGCTCGCTTACCATTTTGAAAGAGCAAGATGTTGAGTGAGCTCCACCCAAGGGGAGTATTGTAAAGTATTTATGCATCAAGGTTGTGGTAGCAATGTTCACTTGAGAAAATCACTTAAGAAAATTTAGTATGATGTCAGAACTAATCAGTAGTGAGTTCGAATTATAAGAGGAATGACTCAGTATTTAAAAAGAGTGTGTCACCAAAAGTGCGCTGATTAGGTTCTACTCAAAAGCAAGTGTTGAGGAGTGAGCCTCACCCGAGGGGGAATATAGAAAAATTAGGTGTTTTAGACTGTTTGGAAATGTTTAATAACCTAATTGAAATGGCTTTATTTTTTAAATCTCTAAAGTAAGTCAAGCCCACAACAAAAAATAATTGAAATATTAAGCACCTTCCACTATTCCATGACCTACTGATCCGAATTAACCTATTTCAAACACAAACTGAATCTGCTCCATTTCAAATGAATCAGCATTGTCAAACATGCCGTAGGTAGTCTATTTGGTCAGAACATATTTAACACAAACACCCTTCCATGGTAAGTCGATTTTTATTCTTTGGCTATTAAAATCATTTTCAAATGTGAGCATCATGTAACAATCATATGGGCCAATTAGATGTGGTGATTCTTGCCCCGACAATCGAGGTTTAGGTTAAACCTTTTTTGGGCTTGAGTTCTAGTTCCATGCCCTGCATCAAAGATTGATTTTAAGTTCACCCATCCAAGTGCAATTAATAAAATAGAACAAACACATGTATTAATTGGGTCAAAAATGTCAATTTTAACTAACCGAATAACAAAAGGGAGTCAACTATGCACCCTGAATTCCTGAATCATAGGTCAAAGCAAGAACTGCGTCCAAAATCTTGGTTATAAAGGTCAAAAGAAAAACTAAACAAAAGATTTTCATCATATATAGAAAAAAAAAAAGAGTCAACCCTAGCAACCCACCCCACAATATGCAGCAAAAAAAAAAAAAAGCAGGCTTCGAACTCAAATTTTTTTTATTTCGACGCTAAATACCCTCCTGCCCCCTTTTCTCCATCATAGAGTGGGGATTGGAAGAGGTCGGGTTTATTAATTTATTGGGATGTGTTTATGTTTTGATTTTTTTTTTCTATAAATTAGATTTGGGCATGGGCATGGGCATGTGGATCCTAATTTGCATTTACCTGATTCAACTTGCTCACACAGTGGAGTTATTCCTGCAGGGATGTGATGGTTCGATCCTTTTGGATGATGTGGGCTCATTTGTAGGTGAGAAGAATGCATTGCCAAACCAGAACTCAGCCCGTGGGTTCGAAGTAATCGACACAATCAAAACTCAAGTTGAAGCTTCTTGCAATGGAACCGTGTCTTGTGCAGACATACTAGCTCTCGCCGCAAGAGATGCGGTTTTCTTGGTCACTACTATAATCTGCCTCTTATCTTTTAAGTTCTAACTCCACACGTTATAAATATATATTATCTACTAACCAAACTATAGATCTTCTTTGTAGGAATGGTTTTATTGGGAATTTTCTTAGGGCCCATTTGATAAGGGGCATCTATGAAGGGAATTTGCTTTTAACTTCGATTTTCAAGATGACCAAGTTCCATTATAAGAATACATGCAGGGCCCCCTGTGGAGTGAAGTACATTTGGGAATTTTCAAATTCCAAAATTCTAAGCATCTGTTCGTTTGCTAAGCATTGAATTCACAGGAATTACAAATAATTCATTTGTATTAGAGAGGCTAAAATTTAAGAGATAAAGGTGGAGATCTACAAATGGCCAAAGAAATGATAAATTACCCGTCATCGCCTCAATAAATCAAATCCTAAGAAAGTGGAGGTCCCATCTGCTTATGGACCATTTCGCCGTCACTCTGCACTTCTTAGGAATTCATTCTTTGTATCTCAATTTACCGTCAACTCCTACGAATTCAATACAGAGTTTAATCCCCGAGCAAACAAATGAGGGAGCGTCTAAGAACTTCACTGAAAGAAGTTTTTGGAGGGTTTTATAATTATCCTCCACGCATGAATTCTCCTTCTGGCTACTCAAATGAGTGAATGACCCATATGGTCTATTTGATTGCTAGAACTTAAAAGGTTCATGCTGGAGAATTTTCTGATTGTCGAATTTTGTCTTCCTTCCTCTAAAGGCACTTAATTAAGTACCCTTTGATCTCAAATATATACATTATAAACACACTTAATTTGTAGATGATGCATGCATGCAGCTACGTGGGCGGTCATGGACTGTGCCCCTTGGCCGAAGGGATGCAAGAACAGCGAGCCAGAATGCGGCAAATACCCAGCTCCCTGGTCCTGGCTCCAACCTCTCCACTCTCATCTCCATGTTCGCAGCGAAAGGTTTAAGTGCACGGGACATGACTGTGCTCTCTGGCAGCCACAGCATTGGGCAAGCGCAATGCACCACCTTCCGCAACCGCATCTACAATGACGCCAACATTGATGCTGCCTTTGCAACCACACGCAGGGCTAATTGCCCTACCACCGGTGGTGACAGCAATTTGGCGCCACTCGACATTCAGACGGCCAACCAATTCGACAACAATTACTTCCAGAACCTGGTTGCTCGGCGTGGGTTACTACACTCAGATCAAGAGCTTTTTAACAATGGGTCCCAGGATGCTCTGGTCAGGTCTTATAGCCAAAACAATGGACTCTTTGTTAGTGATTTTGCAGCTGCCATGGTGAGGATGGGCAACATCAGCCCTCTCACTGGCAACAATGGGGAGATTAGAAGGAACTGCAGAAGGGTGAACTGATCGATGATGGATCGTCCATGCTTAATTAGTAACTTGTAGTAGGTGGTGTGGTATCAATTTGAACAAGCAATGTAACTCTTGAGGAAAACAAGTTGCAATGTGCCTCTGGAGGAAAATAAGTTGTAACAGTAGTGATATGGTAAAAGGCAATGGTTTTCTACTGCAACTTCTATAGTGTTGTCATTCATGTTTTTTGTGACGCTCAGACCCAATTTAATTTTGATTATTGCTAATTAATCATGATTTATTTTAATTAAGTATGTTTGAATGTCAAATAATCCTATTTTAATCCTATTTTCGTCTTATTGAGTCTTTTAAATTGAATTGGGTCATGGATAAGTAGTATGGGCCGGATTTGACCTTGATTAGGTAGAATTGAGGACTTTTCGTAATTTTAAGTTTTATGGTTTTACTTCATATGTACATCATATAGGCATCATCGTGTACATCTCAATGAGTAGGTTATTTTTCATATTGTACCCCACTCCATTAGACCTTATTTAGCTCAAATTAGTATTTAATTGACTCAAAATGAAATTAGCCCAAAACAGTTGGACTTATCATTTCCAGAAATGTCTCTTCTTAAAAACAAAACCTCCTACACAAATCGACATTTCTGCTGGAACTTCAAGAGTTGGAGCCTTTTCTCTTCACAATCTCATCTTCTTGCTCAATCCATAGCTAGGGAGAGAGTGCAAGTTCAGAGGTCATTTTCCTCTTCTCCATCTTCTTCTCTACCATTTTATAGGAGTGGACCTTCTAATATCCCTATTTCCTCTTCCCCATTTGAATTTGAGGTGAGATACCTTGCTCATTCACAGAATTTTGGTTTCAATTGCATCAAAGGGGCTCATCACTACTGCATGTATCTCATTTGCATCTCTATTTTGCCATCTTGCATGCTGGGGTTAGAGAGTTGGGATTTTCTTCACAAACTGAGTCAAGTAGGGAGGAATTTCTGTGAAAGCATTGAAATAAGGCAAGTACAAGCAGGTTTAATCTCAATGCATGCTGGCATTTAGTTGTTTTTATAATCTGATTCTAATTGAAACTGAATTTTCAGCATCTTTCTTAATTTCTTGTACAATTGAAAGGGGTTTTACTACAGTATATTGATGTATAGTGAAATGTGGATAATAGTGGTGTATGATGGATATAATTAATGAAGAAGTGTGTACTTATTGGGTTGGAACAAGAGTTTCCCTTGCAGGCATTCAAATGGAAGAGGAATAGAAGTTATAGAATTTAAATGCAAAATTCTGAATCACGCGCTCAAGTGCTATTGAGCATGCACGCGAGCTACCTAACGAAAATCCTAAAAGTTGCGAGGGCTTTGTAAAGGGACTCAAGTTGCAAAAAAACCTGCTCAAGCGGGAGTGCTTTTGCCTGGACATACTTGAGCGTGCCTAAAGGCGGGCTAGAGAAGACCTAACAGATTTTCAGGGGTTCTTTTTTAACTTAAAAAGGGGGTATTGTATTTGTACCTACCTTAAATTGCCTATAACCCTTCATAATCAACCTTGAAGATGATTATGATGTAATGCCATTGGGGATTCTTTAGTGATGAATGACTGTGTAGGGCGTTAGAATTGATATCTTTGACTATTTAACACAACCCATTGGAAATCATAACTGCATGAGAGGTCTTGGGGACTAAGAATATCTAATGTGTGTTATTTGACTAGTCTAGTAATTAACTATGGGTGTTAGTTTGGGAGACTTTGATGTACATTGCCTATAAATGTAACACTAAGCAAAGATAGCACGTGCATCGAATAACCTAAAATTACATTGAAATGGACGGTTAGAAACAGTGAGTAATTAGATTAGAATTAGCTAGTAATTTATCATGATTCTCTTAATCTAATTGTATTCAGACAAAGATTCAATCATTGAATCTAGAAATGTTGTTTTCTTTGAAAATGATTTTCCTTTTAAAATTGGATTTTCAAATTTTAGGAGCAATAATGATATTGTTATACCAACCCCCACTAGTGATGCTAAACTTGAAGATCTAGAACCTTGTAGAAGTAGGAGATCTAGAAAGGAATTTACCTTTGGCTCTGATTTCATCACTTACATTCTAGAAAACGACCCCACAACTTATCAGGAGGCCATGCATTTTATTAATATTGTTTTCTAGAAAGAGACTCTTATTAGTGGAATAGTCTATACTGGCCAATCATACATGAGAATTGATTGATCTTCTTCTAGGAACTAAACCGTTGGGTCGTAAATAGATATTCAAAAAGAAATTAAGAACTAATTGTTCGATTAAAAACTTTAAAGCTAGACTGGTTGTTAAAGGATTTAAATAAAAAGAAGTAGACTTCTTTGATACATATGCATATCAAAGAGCCATTCTAAGAGTCAGGTTAAAAGTAACCTAGATGTGAGAGACCCAAATGAATTCTTTGTAGCTAATTTGAAGAATTAAATGACTAAGGCCTTGGCTATGAGAAATTGGTAGACCTATTGGTGTTTGGCCAATAACACTGATTGGATGAATAACAATCAAGTAAGCTTTGACAAACCTCGCTACATATTTGGCGATGTGATGTGGGAGTCGATGAAACAACCAAGTGAGAGTGTAAGATACCATTATGTGGACATGGTTGGAGCTTCTCCTGAGGTCATCACCATGCGGTCTGTAAAGAGGTATTCGAGGGTAATGATAATGACTCCGACCATCATTGCAAGGACAGATCCTTTTTCATGGATAAAGCATCATGCCCATTTCAAAACTCGTAAGTTCATGCGCCAACAACCATATTACTTCCCGGAGATTCCAAGATTTGAGATAGAAACCTTGGACCCATGTACCCTAAATCTTGAAGAGGGTACCACCATCTCACAATTGAAGACAGTTAGACTTGGCATCCACACTAAAGATGGTAGTGCTGGGGTTAGTGAGAGGCACATGTCTTGCTGGTGGTTTAACTACATCAAAGAATGGCAGAACTGGACAACTTTGATCTAGTACCAGTGCGAGGACATATTGAGATCCATCGGCATTTTCAAAGCCGTAAGCACCACTACTCAAAAGGTGCCTTGTGAAAACAAGAACATATGCAGGGCCATTCTTGAATTAAACTATCCCACCACCAACACCTTCATTACTCCGAACATTGAGGTAGGATTCTCTTTATGGGAGATGAAGAAAATCTTTGGTTTGTCTCTCTATAGCGAGCTTTATGATGAGACCATCCCATCTAGCACAGAATTGGCCACGATGGATGATGAAGTTCAGGTTGCCTACTATCTCCTATTCGCTCTCGAAGATTCAATTCAAACAAGTAGTAAAAGCCAGGGTAAAATTGCCATTTGGATGGAGCAGGTTAAAACCACTACAAGCTCCTTTTCAAATGATGGACACTACAAGTGGAGGGAGGTTATCCCCTACGAAGATCCCCAGAAGGCGCCAAAGCTTGTTTATCATGAGAAGCATTACTTCTTGCAGTACATCTTTGCTAAGTATCCGGACTTGAAAATGAATTGCTGCCTTGCTGCATTTTTGACAGGTTGGCTATCAAATGTCCTTTTTACAAGTGCTAGGAGTGAAATCAGGCATGGCTGCATATACCCAACACTCCGACTAGCATTTGGGCATAGGCTTGCTCTTAGTTTGGCTTTTGTGGCATATATGTTGACTGAGTTAAAGTTATTAACCTTTACAATTAGAGGGGAATTCTTTCAACTGGTATTATGCAAGCACTTGCTATATACCTGGTTTACATATCATTGCAACGGATTTCATTCATATAGTTATGCACTAGGGAGCATCTATATGGAAGGTTTGGTGGGTGGAAGTTGCTTGATCAATGCCCATACTATGATTGAATCACGCTAGCACTTGTACAATTTTAAAACTTATGTTGCCTCCTGCTCCTCCATGTTGAATAATGAAGTTATGACCCGCACGAGAAATGCGGTAGAGCCACTAATTGACAAAGTGGGAGAAGGTAATCGAGAGTTAGAGCTTTCATAGGAGAGTTTATGCTGAGGCTTTGAGTTTTAGAGTTTGTGGCTAATACTTCTTCATAAAAGATCATTCATGTTACGGTAGAGAGTTATGCAAGAACAACTACAATCTTTATGTTGGGGAGATTAGAAAGGGTCTGTAAGTATATCTTATAACCATTTTTATATAGTGCTTGGTTTTTTAGCTGTGGTTTTTCCTAATTTGGGTTTTCCACATAAAAATTTGCGTGCCTTTTCTTCATGTGGTTGATTGCTTTAATTGCAAGTTTGTTTTATTTCTTCCATTGTATAGTTTTTGACTTTCAATCTAAAAATCCAAGAAACCCCCAAATCTTCAACTTGAAACAAAGAAGGTTATACTAAGTTACTGTGTGAAGATCCTTTGTAACTTTTAGAATTGACTTCAAGAGGGAATGCTTATCTATAAATAAGTCCTCCTTTACTTGATGGATCTAGTAACTATGCCTATTGAAAAGTTAGGATGATAGTTCTTGTGAGATTCATAGATGAAGCTGTCTAGCAGATTGTTGTGAAAAGCTACTCCCCACCTATGCTTACTGCTAAAGAAAAAACACTCATGAAAAGCCTATGGGTGTGTGGTTTAAAGATGAAAAGCATGCCCACAACTATAATAATAAGGCTATCAATGCAATTTGCAATGGAGTATCACCATTTGAATTTCATAGGATCTCTAATTGTATGAGTACGAAAGATGCATGGGTCATCTTGCAAACAATACATGAAGGAACTGATTTGGTAAATGAGACTAGACTACTGCTTTTAAAACCCTTAGAATGGCTGATGATGAAAAGTTCGATGACTTTTATGCCAAGCTAAGTGATGTAGTGAACTCATATTTTAATTTGAAGGAACCAATTCCTAAAGATAGGATTGTTCCGAGAATTCTTCAATCTCTCACAGATAGTTATCATGAAAAAGTAGTAGCAATTACGGAAACTAAGAAATTGAATTAAGAATCTCAAAGTTGATGAGTTGGTTAGAAATCTTCAAAAGTATTAAAGCAAACTTTATCACTAATCGATAAGTAAATTCAAAATGAGTTGCCTTAAAAGCTGTCAAAGAGTCGAACAAGACTGTTGAAAGTGATTCAGAATGTGATTCTGAGAAGATTAATCTCCAAGTGGCTATTCAGTTCATGAAACATTTCAAGCTATTTATGAAGGGGAAGAAAACTAATTTAAATATCCCAAAATCTGTAAAGGAGAAATCCTTTAAAGGGATTAAGTGTTATGAGTATCAAGGATATAGACACGTTTAAAGTGACTATGGTAGCAAGAAAAAGAAGAAATAAGCTTTCAATATAACTAGGGATAATAATTCTTTTGATGAAGAGGTGGATAACTCTAAGATTGAAAATTTCGCTCCTGTCACTAGCAAAGAAAAATTTATCGCTTTCATGGCTAAATCTTCACAAGTTGCCTCTAACAATGGTTCTGATAGTGAAAATGATGAACTGTCAGATGAAGAACCAGATTGGCAAGAGAATTACAACATTTTGTACAACGAATGTGCCAATTTAACTAAGTTCGGTGACAAGATAACAAATAAGTGGAAACCTTCAGAAGATCAAATTGTTTCTCTCAATGCTAAATTAGAAAAAGCACTTTCAAAGGTCACTATTGGAAGGTCAAAAATATTCTATAGCTGACAAGTTGACTATTGAAGGTCACAATTATGCGTTGCTGGTTGATAATTTTCAGACATTGAAAAAAGAGTTGCAAACTTGCCAAGCTAAAAAGGAAAATTAAAGATGACTTTGTCTGAACTAAATGCTACAAAAGCTTCGCTGAACAAAATGAACACTAGATTAAAGATACTCAATGACATCTGGTGCAATCCCAAAATGCCTAATGACACACACGGCATCAGTTTTGATAAAGGTGCATCCACTTCCAAGACTAAAAGTAATATTATTTCTATTAAAAGTTTTGCTTTAAATTGTTGAACACCCGCTACTCCACATGCTACAAACACAAATCATGTGGTAAGTAGTCCAAAGAAGAAGAATGTTTTAAGTCCTAAAGTCACGCCCACATGTCATCATTGTGGAATTAAAGAACACATTTGACCCCACTGCAACAAGCTGAGAAGTTTACCTAAGAACAAGCAATGGAAAAAACAGCTGTCTAAACCAAAGATCAAGACTGGAGCATTTGAGTCAAGAAAGCTTATTTGCCTATTGTGTGGTTACACACTGTTGAAATATTTAAATTTGCAAGTGTGAGTACCAAAGTCTAATCACCCCTGAACAAGAAGATGAAGCTACCACCCTCATTGTTGATTAGAAAATACCATTAAAGTGGGAGTTAAAATTGAGAGGAGCTACTATTGGATCCTGATTGATGGATATGCAGCATGTTAACATTATTATTTTTGTCAATTATGGATAAAAAGAGGGAGTATGAAGGAGATTTGGAGACATTTGAAGATTGATGGCAATAATAATTGAATTGCAATTTATTTGAAGATTGATGGCAATAAAAATTGCGTTGCAATTTACTTAATGCAATTTTGGTTTCATTTTGTTTGGTAGATTGTATGTCTATGAAGTTTTATCCATGAATTGTCAAAGGGGGAGTATGTAAGAATTTTGTTATTGTCTAATTCAGGGGTTGTACAAAACTTTGGGTTTATTGAGTTGTATTTTATATTTTTCATAGAATAAACTATAGTTTGCGTTGCCAGAAAAGCTAAAGTGAATAAATTAGAAAATAGAGTTGCTCAATCGATTGAATTGGAGATAGAAATGAAGCCTGATAGAAACTATGCCTGATCGATCGAGTATCTATCCAATTGATTGGATGATAGAAATAACCCCATCGACTTACAGGATTTTCTTTCTTTTTTGTGCTAGGAGTTTCATGTTTGTATTAGTACTTATTCTTTAAGGACTATTATTATGAGGCGCGAGCTTTGAGTTATTTAAAGGGTTCCTCTCTCAATCGTAAAGGACATATCTCATTATTCTAAATGGAGATTATATTTTGGAGATCACGCCCCTTCTCTAGAGCTTTCATTGGAGAATTTGTGATGAAGATATGATTTCTAGAGTTTGTGGCTTTTACTTCTCCCTAGAATATCATTCATCTTGCAATTCAAGGTGGTGATGATGAAGTACGAAGAGTAGTGAACGATGGGGAGTTGTTGTAATGGGGAGTTGTGTAAGAATAACTAGAATACTTAAGTTGGAGAGACTAGAAAGGGTCTGTGAATATATCTTGTCCTTGTTCACATATAGTACTTTTTTTTCAGCTGTGGTTTCTTTTTATTTGGGTTTTCCACATAAAAATTTGCATTCCTTTTCTTTGTGTGATTGATTGATTTAATTGCAAGGTTGTTTTTTTTCTTCCACTGCATATTATTTGACTTATAATCTAGAAATCTAGGACCCCCCAAAATCTTAACCTTATTGGATATGGTTAGATCCATGATGGCCCATGCGAATCTCCCCACTTTCTTTTAAGAAGATGCACTTTTAACTACAGCATGCATCCTAAATAAGGTCCCATCTAAGTCTGTTCTGAAGATAGCTTATAGTATATAGGTAGGTAGAAAACCTTCATTAGCAGACCTACGACCATAGGGTCAATGGGACATGTCATAATCTCTCATCCCAACAAGATAGAATTGAAGACTATTTGGAGCATCTTTGTTAGATATCCTGAATTGTCTAAAAGATATATTATGTTCTATGAAAACCAAGATGCACTGTTGATTGAAATAAAGTGACGTGATGTTAACTTCTTTGAGTTCCAATACCCAGAGAAGAAGAAAACAAGAGTAACAATTGAATTATTTGAAATAGAAAAAAAACCCCAACCTAATATACATTCAAATCCAAGTGCTATGTATGTGGAAGCAATCCTACACAGTTAAGATTAAGTAGGAGTGAATAAGATAATAATCCTCGTCAGAGTTCTTGTGGGTATACTTTAGTATTAAAAGGGAATATATGTATATATTGTACTTGATGAAGATGGGCACAGGCTCTTGAATCAAGGAATTTAAAGGAGTGGATCATGGCAATGAACGATATAATTAGCTTGATGCGTAAAAATCAAGTATGAGATCTTAAAGATCTACCATCAGGACGTAAATCCATTACAAACAAATGGGTCTTGAAAATCAAAGGCGAAGAAGATGGATCTATTGATAAAATTAAAGCAGGCTAGTTGCCAAGGGCTTCACCCACATTGAAGGCATCCAACATTCTCTCATGTTGTGCGACTCCCCTTAGTGTGCATCCTATTATCTATTGTTGCAAAATTAGATCTTAAGTTACATCAGACGGATGTTAAGACTACTTTCCTTAATGGAGACCTAGAAAAGAGATATATATGTAATGGCTAATTTGGTATATTGAGAAATGATAAGAAAATAAAGTTTGTAAACTCAATAAATCCATTTATAGGCTTAAACAATCTACCAGGTAGTTGTATATAAAATTTCAAGACGTTGTTATTTCGAATGACTTTCAAATGCAGTGTGAAGGCCACTACATGTATATTAAATAGTCAAAACATTGATTTGTGATACTTTCTCAATATGTTGAGGACATACCATCACCGGTAATGATATGAAACTCTTGCTCAAGGTCAAGACATGGTTTTTAGAGGGTTTTGGGTGAAGCCGATTTTCTACTAGGAGGTAAGATCATAATTATCACAAAAAGTGCATGCTTGGCCTTTTCCATAATCAATACATTGAAAATGTATTGCATGAGTTTCACATTCCAATGCCAAACTAGTCGATACTCCTATAAATAAAAGCTATAAACTTAGCAAGAGACAATACCCTCAAACTAATAATGAAATTCGTCAAATGAATCAAATACCCTATGCCATTGTTGTAGGTAACTCGATGTATGCCATGTTATACACTCAGCCTGATTCATTTGACGAATATCAACATATCGCAACTAAAAACAATTGCATAGAAAGCAATTTACAAAATATTCAAGTTTCAAAACTTGATAATTTACTTGATCATTCTTCCTAATAAACCTTTTACATCATGGACACATCGGAGTTTTCTAGAGTCCACATCGGAGGTTTGCAGAGCCATACTGTGCAAAAACCTTACTTATTCATTGTATACAGTATAACAATACAAGCAAGACCTTCAACGCCTATTATTACAAAGAATAAAGCAACCACTTACTAACTAATACTTATTAAAAGAAATTAAGCAAAATAACATAAATTTCACTATATGTAGTGAATCAATTCAAAAATATAATGTTTGATAATAAATGTTTTTGTGATTATGGAGACAATAAGATCAACATAAAAGGAATCTACTCATGCTATAACCTTTCATTGTCTACATCAACGTATCACAACTAAAAATACTTACATGGAAAGCAATCTACAAAATAGTCAAGTTTCAAAACGTGATAATTTGCTTGATCATTTTTCCTCATAAACCTTATACACTATGGACACATCAGAGGTCTACAGAGTCCACATTGGAGGTTTACAAAGCCATAGCATGCAATAACCTAATACATTCATTGTATGCAATATAACAATACAAGTAAGACCCTCAACACCCATCATTACAAAGCAATAAGGTAACTACTTACTAACTAATACTTACTAAAAAAAATTAAACAAAATGGCATAAATTTCTCTGTATTTAGTAAATCAATTCAAATATATAATGTTTGATAAAAAAATATTTTTTGTAATTATGGAGATAATAAGACCAACATCAAAGGATTCTGCTCGTGGTACAACCTTTCATGGTCCACTTTAACATATTGCAACTAAAAAACTTGTACGGAAAGCAATTTGCAAAATAGTCAAGTTTCAAAACTTGATAATTTGTTTGATCATTCTTCCTCATAAACCTTATACTCCATGGACACATCAGAGGTTTCTACAGTCCACATCAGAGGTTTCCAGAGTCCACTCAAAGGTTTCTACGAGTATAGATGAACCATTTACCTTGCATAAGGCCTCCTGGTGGATTGAGGCCCACTAAAAGCAAAACCATAAGGCCCATGGGCCAAAGCGGACAATATCATGAACGTGTTTGGAGTGGGACGTTACACAAGCTAAATGATAACTAGTCTAGGTCAAACCTACAGTCAAGCCTAGTAATAACTAAGTGCAAATCCACTTTGTTCCATACCCAAATACCAAGTAATAATATACATACAAACATTGATATTACTTTTATGAGGGTTGAAAATTTGCATGGCGTTTAATCTTTTAGCCTTAAGGTTAAAAACTCTTAATTCACTGAGAGTCTGAAATGAAGGACCCTATTTATCATCCTTTGATCCATTGCCACACACATAGACACACAACACACAAAGCCCTTTTTATATTACAGACATACAAGAGAGTGAATCTCATATCGAGAAGGGAATAAATATAATCCAACAAACAAACACCATATATGAGTATGACTAGCTAATATTTCCCATATAATGAGATTAATAACTACACACAACCTTTTTTATATTACATACATACAAGTGAGTCTAAATCCCTTAGTGTGAGGGAATAGCAATATGATTTAACAAACAAACATCATGTATGACTAGCCAATGTTTCTAATATAATAAAAGATTATAACTTTCCCTATGAAATAAACCTCCCCAAGCCAATGCTAATTAAGTGAGAAAGAAAGAACATGTATCAAATGATTAACAAAGGCCTACAAAACAAATAACAATCATGATATGGGTCCAGCCACTTGTATCTACACAAACCAGCAGACATTGCATTTTTCCCTTCTGCCCTTCCAATGGATCATTGTTGTGTCATACAAAACCTTTGCATTGCACTTTTCCACAATCTCCCAACCTACTTTAACAAAATAAAACCCACCAACTTCATATGCAAGAAACTGTCTACCCCTTTCTACGTCTACCCAAACTCCACTATCGTCTATACTCAGTAGAAACCTGGAAATATATACACATCATCTTATCATCATTTGGGGTTTTCTTTTGTAGCAAATGCAAACAAACCATTTCATCTAAATAAAACTCCCTAACAATCATTTCCCATCTACTAATATATATATCTCAAAAGGAGGTCCTTTACCGAAACCCAAAAGAGAAATTTGGGAAAACAAAACACAGCCCAAAAAAAGCTCAAGCAACTTCTCTCTATGGGTATTAATCTGTGTAAATCTATGAAAAAAAATCATGTGAAGATGAGAAAGAGAAACCCTAGAGATGTTGATTGATTTCCTTCAGACCAAAATCATGCAAAAACCATCATGACCAAGTTGAGGATCAAAGATTAGAAGAGAAGAATTTGAGAAAAAATAGAAATCAAACACTCTTTGAAAAGAAAAAAGACAAAAATGGAAAGATGGATGAGAAAATTCACATAAATCATATATATGTGTAGAGGAAGCAAAAAAAAAAAAAAACACCTTGTTCCTTTTCGTCATGGCCTGAAAATCAAGATCTAAGGTAACCGTTTGATTGATAAAGCATTTTGGCGTAGTCTCCTGGAATCCCTGAGAGCCTGGTATTTTGAAACCGTTGTTGGAGACAGGGTTTTGCAAATGCCTGGTACTTGAAATTTACAAATGCAAGGAATTCTTGAATGCCAAGAATTCCTCTAAAAAAACAAGGAATTCTGGAATTCTTAGACAACTGAAATTCTTATCAGGAATTCCACTAAGGAAATGAGCCCTTAGAGTGCAGGCAACTTCCTTTGTTTTCTATTCATATGATAGCTTGCCCTATCAATTTTGTGTCACTTAACCCAATCTAACCCAAACTTTAGAGGAAAAAACTTTGGAAGGACAAATCTTCTACAACTGTTTTTAAAGGAAAAGAAAAGAAAGACGAACATCCCATGATATCATGGTGGAATAAGAGAAAAAAAAACAAGAAAAAAAATATCCAATGGTGAAAAAGAGTTGATGTGAAATTAATTCAAACCATTAAAAACTTAAAGTGCACAGTTGTTTAAAAGAGACAGTGGAAAACACAGGTTGATCTCCCAGAGAGTCGTGCTAAGTTAAAGATTAAAAACCTGAACTTTTTAAATCAAACAATAGATATTAAATATGTTGATTTGAAGAAAACTAATAATATCAGAAAACTAAAATAAATCAAAAGTGTAGAAAATCAATAGATAAAATATATCAGAGCATCAAAAATCTACTAAGTAAGACAGTCAATCAAATTATGTAGCTATTATCTTCCTTTTTATCTCAAAATAATTTAGACCATAAACAAATCAATGTTTCTGATTATGAAGATTTGTCTTTCACAAAATTTTAATTTTTAATTAAAAATAAAATCGATACCCAAGATCTCCTTCACCTCATAAAAAATGAAAAATTCTAAGCATAACTTAAAAAATTATGCATAAACTATCAAAGGATCGCAGCCCTAAGCATAATCTATTTAAATAAGTATAAGTTATCAAATTCACTTCATTAGAAATCAAAACAGAGGCTGCCTAAGGCATGAAGACAAATTTATTATTCTAATAAAGCATTCATTAAAAGAGATAGAAAAAGATAAAATAATCACATAAATTGAATAAAAATCCTACTTAACTTCATTGTGTGCTCCAATCCAAAGGACTAGCCAGACATTATCAAGATCTTCATCATAAGTTCTATCAAGAACATTCTTGTATAATGATCTCTCTTTGAGGATCTCTCTTCTAAAATCCTAGTTTCTAGAACAAAACTTCAGAAATACCTTAAAAATAAAAAAGAAAATTGATAGGAGGAAGAGAGGTGGAGAACAGAAGAGATACAAGTGGCTTGGTTGTCTAAGGGCACTACAAAAACTTTGGCCGATATTTTTTAGCGACAGATTCA
The DNA here is from genome assembly GCA_037013555.1 of Sextonia rubra. NCBI lineage: Eukaryota > Viridiplantae > Streptophyta > Magnoliopsida > Laurales > Lauraceae > Sextonia > Sextonia rubra. Next base: position 20,937,169 of record JASUAD010000011.1, read on the forward strand.
AAATTTCTTCAGTAATAGTATAATTTTACCGACGTAATAAATATAACATCAGCCCTAAAAATTAAAGGAACTTTTTACCGACCTTTTATTATTAAACGTAGGTAAAAGTAGGATATTTACCGATGTTGTATTTAAAACATTGGTAAAAAATAGATTCTTACCAACATAATAGGGAAAATTCATCAACAATTGTTAGGACATTTTAACTTATTTTTTACAAAAAATTAAAACAAAGTAAATTAGTTCCGATGAATTATTGAACTTTTTACAGCAAAATATTTCATTGGTATTTTTTAAGTTCTATTTTTACCGATGTAAATATAAAATCATCTGTAAAAATCTTATAACAAACTTTTTTAAAAAATGAAAAGAAGATAAATTATTACCGACGTGTTAATTTAAATATCGGTAAAATTCAATGTTACCGACATTTAAAGGAATATGCGTCGGTAAAGTTATATATTAACTTTTTAAAAAAGAATTAAAAAATTTTTACTGATGAATTTAAACGTCGGTAATATTTAATTTTACCGACTTTTATATATAAACACGTTGGTAAAGTTAAGTAAGTTTTTTACTTTTTTCCGACGAAATTTTCTGTTGGCAATGAAAAGTAGTTGTCGTGAAGGTCTCTTCAATTTTGGCGCCACAACAGAATCCCTATTTCACTCTGGCACCCCCTCAATTTCATCTCTCTCTCTCTTGCACTCTCTGCTGATCTCTGTCTCTCTCTCTCTATCTCTCTGATCTCTCACTCACTCGGCTCATCTCTCTCTCTCACTCTCACTCTCTCTGATCTTTTGCTCTCTTTGCTCTCTCTCTCTCTCTCTTTCGCTCTGCTCCTCTTTCTCTCTCTCATTATCTACAAGGTCTCGCTCGCTCTGCTCATCTCACTCCAATCCTGGCACCGGCCTCTACCTCTGCCAGCCAAAAGGAGGAAGGAAAAAAGAGAAAAGAACAGTAGAAATCAGCAGCGTCCCCTCTTTGCTCTCTCCCTTTCCATCTCTCCTCTCTGCCCCATCAATCATCTCTGTGAATGGACCTCTTCTATGCACATCGTTCTATCTCTCCTCTCTGATCGCCTCTGTTGCCCCTCTTCAGGTAATACCTCCCTCCCTCAATCTCTAAAATCTAGGTTGGAAGGGTTTTTGGTTTTTTTTTTTTTTTTGTGTTGGTTTAATTTGTAGAAATGTTGGGTTTTTTTTGAAGCTAGAAACTGATGGTTTTTTTCTTTTTTTTGTTGTCGGTTTAATTTGTAGAAATGTTAGGTTTTTTTGAAGCTTGAAACTGATGGTTGTTTTTTTTTTTTTTGGGCTGGTTTAATTTGTAGAATTGTTGGGTTTTTTTGAAGCTAGAAAATGTTGGGTCTAATATATAGTTTTTTTTGGAGGGATACCAAAAAATAAAACTATGTTCAAGATTATGAATCATACCTCCATTTGTCAAATGAAAGTGTGGCTTGAACCTTGTTATAGGTTGACAAATGGATATGTTTCCATTTGTAGTTAGAAGATACTCTAATTTATTAATTAGAATTGATAAAGCAAGTGGATAAGATTGTAAAATGTAGGATTTATTATACTACACTATACAGCAAGAAAGGTAGGGCTCACTGATAAGATCTTGTTGCGAGTCCCATCTAGTTGCATGAAATAAGCCTCAAGCAGCATCTCTAGATCCTCCACATCATGATCATCCGATTGTATCTGGCAACCATACTTACATTGCTGTAAATATTAGAACTAAGTTGTGCCACATTTGGAACCATAAGGATCTACTTGTAACAAGGTTCTCTTCTTTGGTGGCATGAAATTATGACTTAGAGTATCTTCTAACTTATCTCTTGTCTGGTGGCATGAAATCTTACACATCCAAAATCAGAGACTCTTGCTAAACTCCATTTGTCAACCTGTAACAAGGTTCAAGCCACACTTTAGACCAATATCACTAAATATATTTGTAGCCATTTTTTTTCGTAAGTAAATTGTACACAATTTAATCCAAGTCTGAGCAACTCTGCAACTTGTATGAGCCAAGTGATCATAGCAGGGTTCCAAAACTTGTCAACTCATGACTCATTCAAGTTGATTTTACTCTGTTACAATTTTTTGTGTAGTCACTTTTCTTCAGTCAAATTAAATTCATATATTAGCTCTAAAGGCTCATTTGTACTGATTTGAAGATTCTAATTCATTGAGGCATCCAAACTTTAGAGGCGATTTCTGAGTCTGAAGAAATTGATTGAATAACAACTCAAGTGGAAACATTTGAAGTTTGAAACTAAGTTAAATACAGGTTAGGGCCTAGGTAAGAGAAGTTGAACATAATTATTCTAAACAATTCTAATAATCCAACTTTTGTCCTATTTGAAGCAAGCTAATTATCAGATGGCAATCCTAGATCTGATGGTATGCTTGGCTCATACATTTGTACATTTTCATGGACCACATGGCTTAACTCATGGCCTAATTGTCCAATGAAAATATTGTCTTGTCTTAGGTAATAAAGTTAGAGCTGTAAATCAATCTGGTTTGGGTAGAATCTGGTTGAATGTGATAAACTTCTATACAACTGTGATTAATTGGGTTCAAGTGAAGTATCCAACTATACATTCCAATCACTGGAGTCAGACCTGATCAAATTTAATTGGGATACTCCTTGTAATTAATATAACTAAAAAATTGTTTCTACCTAGAGCGAGTGACCCCTTGCATGTAAATAGCTGCCCCTTAAGAAGCCCATTTGTATGCATGACAATTGTGGATAAAGTGACGAAATCGTTTATAAAATAGATGAAGTGCAAAACTGGGGGACAATTAATTATCTTAACCCTTATTTAAAGGATTCATAGTTTGACAATTTTTCATCCTTGGATGAAATGCATTGTTTTACAATGATCAATCCAATATCGAATAAAAAGCTTATTAGTGCCAAAGTGAGATGAATGCCAATTCACGGGTTAGTTGACCCCAATTGGACTCGATAGGACTGACATCTAATTACACAATAGAGGCTTCACAACCCCTGATAATCTCACTCAAGTATATCATAATAAATGTCATACTAATAGTATCATACTGACTTCATAATATTCAAAACTAGAGGAGTGTCATCAATCATCATCCATTGAGTCTAGGTCTAAACTTGACACATGGGTTTAAGCTTAAGTCAAGCCAGTACCTTGTGTTGGTTTCATTTCGGTCTCAGATGTTGCATTAACTATCTCAAAATAGGGAGGGTAAAGTCCATTTTTTGTATATGGGCTCATAGTTCAAACATGAATGCATTTGATATACATGAGAGAGTACTTTTCTTCTTCGCAGCATTTTTGGCTATTAGGTTTTGGGTATTTGTTTTATCTTTTAAAGCTAAAATTTGTTTGATGAAGTTTTAAGAGATTAGGCCTGCCATCATTAAATGAAACCTCCTGTCAAAGATATCGCACATGGAGCAATTTCTAAGTTCTAATTATATGTGATTAGGTTAGATATGGACAAGAGTTGAATATTACATTATCAGAACCAATTTAGTGTGGACTACACGGCTGGGGTGAACTCACTTATTGATTTTGCAAAGGGGAATTCAGGAAGGGCAGCAGTATTTAGGTGCCCATGTAATGATTGCTGTAACCATCGGAAGCATAACTATGGAATCGTGAAAAATCATTTGCACATTCATGAAATGATGGTCTCAGACCAATAGTGAATGCTTCTTGGGAACCTATAGTTCAACCCGATGATTTAGATGAGAGCGAAGATGAATCAAAAGAGAATCAAGATGAATACGATGAGTTGATAGAGGACCATTGTAGGGGAACTTACTTGGAGGAAGATACTCAAGAGAGAGATATGATGTGCGGGATTTTGAAAATTTGTTAAAGGCTTCCCAGCATAGCCTATACCCAGGATACAAGAGCTCAAATAGTCTATTAGCATTTGTCATCAAGATATTGCATGTGACGGTCGAAAGTGGGTGTAGCAATAAGTCGTTCAACAAGGTCTTACAGATTTTTAAGGACTTCTTACTTGAAGGTCATGTGGTGCCAGCAGATTTTTAAGGACTTCTTACTTGAAGGTCATGCGGTGCCAGCCTTAGTTTACAAGGCGAAGAAATTATTACATCACTTAGGCATGGGAAGCAAGAACATAGATGCCTGTAAATACGATTGTGTGTTGTATTGGAAGGAGAATGCTCGATTGGATAAATATCGAGAATGTGAAGAGTCTAGGTACAAGGTCAATGATGGCAAGCAAAATAAGATCCCTCATAAGGTGCTTCGTTACTTCCCATTGACACCGACGTTGCGCAGATTGTGTATGTCAAGGAAGACAGCCAAAGAGATGAAATGGCACAATGATAAGCGCATTGATAATGGGATAGCTAGGCATCCAGTTAACTTTGTGGAATAGAAAGAATTTGATAAGAAATATCCAGAGTTTGCCAAGAGACACGGAATGTGAGGCTGGGGTTAGCCACTGTCAACCCTTTCGATAATATGAGCACCTCCTATAGTATGTGGCCTGCCATACTTATGCCTTATAATTTACCACCATAGATGTGCATGCCGGAGCCGCTTTTTATGATGTCATTACTTATTCCAGGACCAACTCACCGGGAAACGAAATTGATGTATATCTAAGGCCCTTGGTTGATGAGTTGAAGGACTTGTGCAATAATGGTGTATCGACTTATGATGCCTCCACTAAACAAACCTTTCATATGCATGCGGCTGTGATGTGGACCATAAATGACTTTCCTACGTATGGCAACTTGTCTGGGTGGAACACAAAAGGTTATAATGCTTGCCCCTTATGTAACGACAGCTCATTAGGGGTAAAGTCGAAAGATAAGATTGGGTACATTTGCTATCGAAAATACTTGGAATTGAACTACCAATGGCGTAGAAGCAAGGCCTTTAACTGTCAGGCTGAGCGTAAAAAGAATTCTTAGGATTTACCAATGCAGAAGGTACTAAACCAGCTAGAAGAACTAGCGCCGATCAAGTTTGGCAAGAATAAGAAAAGACCGCGTGACTCTGAAAAACTGAATTGGAAATAAACAACATCTTATTTGAACGGCCCTACAGGAAGTGCAAAAAACTCTGACACAACCTTGATCCTATGCATATTGAGAAAAACATCTGTGTAGCTTTGGTTGGAACAATTTTGGGCATAAAGGGTAAAAATAAGGACACGAAGAAAGCACATAAGGATTTGAAAAATATGAGCATCAGGCCAGAGTTTCATCGAGTGGAGAGGGCAATGGATCCAACTTGAAGCCGCATGCCTCTTACACTTTGGAACCAAAACATAAAGATAAATTTTATGAATTCTTGAAGTCGATCAAATACTCAGATGGCTATGCAGCGAACCTCTTGATATTTGTAACTTCGAAAAATGGTAAATTGTCTAGTTTAAAAAGCCATGATTGCCACATCCTTATCCAACGCATCTTTTCTATTGGTATGCGTGGCTTTTGGAATAAGGATATTTGTACAACATTGTTTGCATTAGGCAGTTTTTTCCATGACCTCTGCTTGAAAACACAGAGACACTATGATTTAAAAAAATTGAAAAAGTAGAGAGTTTTAATATTGTGCAAACTAAAGAGGATTTTTCCTCCTGCTTTCTTTGATGTGATGGTTTATCTGTCAATTCACTTACCACGCGAGGCCATGCTTGGTAGACTAGTGTAATATCAGTGGATGTACCCGAAAGAAATGTAATAGTTAATGACCATTGATTAATTATTTATGTATTAGTGCAATTGCCTTGTATTGGAAATCGTAATTGTTATTATTGGTTGTTTAAAGGTTTTTAAAGACCTTAAAGGGTACGTTCGCAACTGAGCTTAGCTAGAAGGTTTGATCGCCGAGGCTTACATTGTCAAAAAGTGTCTTACTTTTGTTAAATGTATTTAAGGCAGACTGATCAAGTAGAACACTATGATGATAGTAGCGAACAGGGTTCGGGGATGTCGGTCTTCACAGACACTGTCCATCCAATCAGACGATGGCAAGGGCACATGATCCTTCGTAGATAGAGCATGACATAGCTCATTGTTTTATGCTGAATAATACCTCAAAGGTGCAAGTGTATCGGCAGTATGTGCTTCAATCTAACCATATTTATGAATTGCTTGTGAACTCTTTGATTTATTCTCTACTTTTATTTATTCATTAAAAGCTGCCTTGAGTAAGGAACATAAGAATTTAGTACAAAATCGAAGAGGTTGAAAAATCGGGGAGCTACAGAGAAAGGAATTTACAAAATGGTTCAAACAACATGTAAGGCATATAAAACATTATCAATTTAATTGCTAGATATTATTAAATTACACTTCAAATGACATTAGCATAATACATTGTCTTAATCTGCTTATGTAGATGAATCAATTGTTAACTCAAGTTCTACAAAGCTACTGATTAGATGTGGTCTTTAGCAAATGGCCCTAGATCCTTAGTAAATTTTTATTCGGGGTGTGATTGCAATGGCGTCCGATATCACACTATAGATCATAAGAAATGCCGTAGGAGCCAAAGCAACGGCTTGGTTGTGGAAGGGGAATACAAAAAAGAGAAACATGACTACTATGGATACATCTGCAAAGTCTGGGAATTATCCTATTTGCATGAGGCTAAAGTGGTTTTATTTGAATGTGAATGGTACAAAACTAGTACCAAGCACAAGATAAACATCAAAGAATATGTTACAAGCATTGATATTACAAGTCGTTGGTGTAAGGATAATCCATTTGTCCTACCAAGTCAGGTGACATAAGTCTTTTACGTTAATAACACCAATAGAGGAAAAAATTAGAGGGTTATAAAACGGGTCAAGCCTTGAGGAGTATGGGATGTACCCACTAAGTGGGATGATGACGATGATGATGCCTTAATAATGCATTTCTGTAGGACCAAACAACATTTGTTGTCCCAGTCCTTGTCGATGGTACTAGTGTCCAATACTCTAGGGACGATATAAATCCTAAGATCGTTCTCAATGATGAGTCAGTAAACGAAGAGGGCCAAGACGAGGATGAAATACTGGCGGAATACAAAGATGAAAAAGACAATGATGTACTTAGTCAGTTTGTCTCTAACATGAAAAATGACATGTAGTGTTTGTTTCAGGTTTTGCGCATGTAACGATTGAGTAAATTAATAAAGATCTTGCCTTGCAGAATGACATTGTCTTCAATTTCATTTTCTCTTGTGATTTGTTCATATATGGATAAAACACTTCTATATTTCACATTTTATGCTTATTTATATATATCATAGTTACAAAACATGGCAAACGGACAGAAAAGATTGGTCAAACCAGGAGAGTTATCCCATCAAACCTAGGGCTCCCGCCAACCACACATGCTATATTTGGTTCAGCTAGAAGGACAAACGAGAATGGAAAAAAAAAAGGTTAATATGAATGATAACGACAAGAACTACATTCCCCCAGAAGATGATGATGTAAATGACGAGACATTTTGGTCTAAATCGGATAAGGTAATCTTTCTATGAATGTCTATGACATGCGCTTGAAAATATTAGCTTTGATAGTGACACCCATGCTAAAATGATTTTCATTTCCATTGAATGTAAATTGTTGACATTCACTTTACTAATATTATTAATTTTTGCTAATAATTATTTATTTTCCTTGTCAATTTTTCTTACTCTAAGCCAGATCACATATATGCCTCAGGAGAAGAGGGTTAAACATGCTCGGAGTATCGTAGCTGCACTTAGGTTAGCTCGTGCAGAAAGCACACCCGAGGCTGTGACACAGCCTCTGCTGATACAGCTTCTGACCACACAGCCCTCGCCAACGCAGCCTCCTACCACACAGCCCTTGCCAACCCAGGCTCCTACCACACACCCCTCGCCGACCTAGCCTTCGCCGCCCCAACCTCCGCTGAGTCCTCATACAGTTGGTAACAGTGTAGGTGAGAAAATTATGACCTTTTAAAATCATGAATTCACCTCAATTTAATGATTTGTGTTTACTAACTCATTTAGCACTATCATCTTAACAACATCAGCTCCAGTCTCGAAGGTTTCGAGCCATGTAAAGGGCGCTACGCAAGGGAAAAAGGCTGTGAAGCTAAGGAGAGAGCTGGGTCATAACATCCTGACTCTGATCCCCAGCTCGAGCCATAGGCCAGAGGGAGAACATGCACCATCACTAGTTAACGATCTTTGGTCAGCCATTAGAGAGGTCGCCCCAGTCCGACCCCATTGCTAGAAGAAGCTTGATAGTGAGATCAAGCTTGTCGTCATTGGTTCAGTTTAGGTAAACTATAATGAGAAATATAAACCAAACTAATCATAGTTATGCCCGTCATTACAATATCTGATTATATTTTATTATTACTAATCTTTACATGGCTCTCTCTTAATTGTAGCAAATATTTGATATCGGGACTACGAGGGCGATATGCAACTCAAGGCAGACATTGACCGCCAGTGTGGGATTTTGAATAAGAGTTGAAAATACAAGCTGCATAGTCACTATCTCAAGCTGTTAATCAAAGGGTTCCCTAACCCCAGGACCACCCGACAGAGGGTTGTGATCCAGCCGACTGACAGTTGATGGTCTCACAATGTTGGGAATCACCAGAGTGGAGGGTAACATTTGGATGTTATCTATAACAATTAATTATATTCCAACGTAATTCTATTAGTTTTGATTTGTTGAAGAAAGCTATTATTTTATTATTCTTCTTTGTAGGCTAAGTCGAAGAAGGCTCAAGAGAGTCGAGCGAAGCTGCCATACAATCATACTAGTGGCTCCAGGTCATTTGCATCGAGAATGTCTCTAATAGTACTAATTATATTCATATGAAGAAACTTGATTAAATTTATTAATTTATCAATGTGTTGGTTCATATCTAATATAAAATAATTTCAAATGATAGATGGCACAGAATGCAAATCAGGCACCACCTATTACTCAGTTCTTCCACGACACCCATTATAAGCAAAAGAGTAATGAGTGGATAAATGAGATGGCTCAACAGAGACATATATGTTTGCTCTCCGATTCAATTTTGATCAATGATGCCACAAAAGCATTCCAAATCCCTTATTGATTTAAATGGCAGGAGGCCTTGGTGCAACGGACTGAGGAGTAATCGCGGCCCTCTGTCACAACTCCGATGACTGAGGAACAAATTGCTGTTGATGTGCTTGGGAAGAGGTCGGGTTACTTGAATGGATATGGTATATACACGAGAACCTCTTCATCTTCCATACAGTCTCTAGCATTGCATCCTGAGGTAATCGCCCTGCGAGAGCAACTAGCTGAGCAAGCTAGGAGACAGGCTAAGCAGGACCAGATGCAAGCTGAGAAGGACATGAGGACAGCTGCACTCGAGGCCCTCGTTCAACAGCTGGCATCTGCGGTAAGGATAGATCCAATGATCTACTTCAACATCTCTAGAAGAAGCAATTCTGCTAGTGATGGCACAACTACTAGAAAGCATGATGCGACCCCTTGTTAGTATACTATTCTCTTGAAATTTTAACATAATAACTCGTCTAAGTTTATAAACACTGAAAATGTAGGATTTTCAACACCTACGATTAAAAATACGGCCCTCGAAACCGGTCGAAAATTGAAAATGTAGGCTTCTCGGGTTTTGTTAAACCCAAACCCTTTCCACCCTCCAAACCAAACATATGGATTGCTTGGGGTCTTTTATTTTTAATGGTCTTTAACACATTGGTATCAACCACAATATCAGTTGATACTTGTTGAGGAAAATCTCCACCTACTTCAGTTCATGGGTCCCACTTGGATTCATTACCATCATAAGAGGAAATCACTTTGGAAGATTAAGATGGGTGCACAAAACATGGATGCAAAACTACACTTTGGAAGATTAAAATGGGTGCACAAACCATGGACATAAAACTACACTTTGGAAGATTAAGATGGGTGCACAGACCATAGATGCAAAACTATGAATGGAACTTTTAAGGACAATATACCTGTTGTCTACAGCTCTTAACATCCGTGTTTCAGATAAGCCAAAGCAATGTATCTCCAACAACCATCTCCATATAATAAAGATTTAAAGAGCCATATCCGCTATTATTCTTCACCAGCGGCCTTATACTAGTGTTGAAGTTTGAAGACAATAAATGAGGGAAGTGTGCATCTGCCTACTTTTGCTGTAGTTACTCTGTTGCTTTTGTAGTTACTTTGTTGCTTCTTGTTGGCATTGTTTCTTGGGCCATTGCCCATTTGCCCATCTTAGACATCAGGGCTGGCCTTGTTCTGCTTGTTTTTCATTTTTCTTTTTCTGAAAAACCCACCATTATCTACCCAACAAAAAAATACACTTGTTCTTATGAAAAAAAATGATTCCAGCGTAATCAAGAGCACAAGAGAAATTGTAAAACTTCTTTTTGTTAGTTTAAATTCCAAAGGTTCAATGCAGTTTAAGGGACACATGAATGGGAATAACATGATCAACGGTGCAACTGCTGAACATTTTGCAGCAAAAGTGGGTGCCTAAATGACCGAGGATGATTAACAATTTGATAAATTTGAAATTCCTCTCTGATAAACTTGGGGATATCATGTCTGTTTTGGGAACTGTTCTAAATAATTCAAAGTATTTCATGAAGAGCCTTACCTTCAAGGTCAATCTCTGTTCTCCATATCTAACTGGGCACTCATGTCAAAATAGTAAGCTTACCGGCTATGCAAATAAAATGCAGGGTAAGCTACATGCCATTTCTAAACCTATTTACAACCACGGAAATATTGCTTCATGGACTCAAAACTTCATAGGCATGTACAGACACATGTTTATGATACACTTTGCATGCATGCATGCATGCATTATCAAATTTCTGTCAATTTCAAAGTAATGACATGGAGTGCATGCATGTGGAGAGAAGAATGTTTCAAACAAAATGCATGAAAAAGATATATGACAAGCATGAACTAACAACACTCACATGCAAAGTGCCCACTATTAAACTTCTACGCAACGGCTGATGTTAATTGAAACAACTCTAACAGCTTGAATTTGATTTTTTAGCTGCCATATCCTCGATGTAATGGTCCCAGAAGCCTCCTTCGATTGTTCTTTAAATTTCTACAAAAAATAGGAAAAAGAGACAAAAACAATTACTGTATAGCCAATCCCACTCCCAATTTTCATTTCAATCAATGATTTAGCTAAAACCAAGAATAGCATGGAAGGTGAAACACATAATAGAAATCTCCAGTCGTCTTCTCTCATTGACAGTCGCACACAATGAAGAACCATGTTAGCCCACTTTTGGTTGCCAATACTATTGAACTACTGGCCACTGCCAAATTTAGCTAGTGTCCCAAACTCCAAGAAATTTCCAAAAATTTACCCATGACCTGTCACGCCCCCAAAACTGGGCTGAATCCAAACCTGGTTCTAAAGGTGTAAGACTTGGGGCCAATTAAAATTTTTCTTACATAAACAATACGGGCTCCAATTCCGAGTGGATCAAAGTCCTTCGTGAGGCTATGCTTAGTGATCAAGCAACCATAATCACAAGCGGAACTGAAATTCATAATCATCGCAGATGAATATCATATACCAATCATGTAACAAATCTCATTAATAATAAAATTAAGGTCAAGTGGTTCGAAGCATAATAATTAAAGTTGTAATTCCAAGACAAATAAATTTAATAAATAAACTAATGGCCTCAAACACAGCCTTATTACATAATCTAAAGTTTCGATCTTTGCACAAACTATAAGACACTTCAAACGATGTTATCGATGCTCCACTCAATAACTCCACCATCTAGCGGAATCTCCCGCGTTGCCTGACCCCTCCGGTTCGACATCGGTAATGGAACTTAGACACCAAAAGTAGTGGGTCAGATTAACGTAATCTGACAAGAAAGTAAACCGCAAGCAATGGTGGTAATCAATTAAATTAAAACATATTTTTCATTCTAACCCATAATATACCAAATGCAAATCCAATGGCATAAATACACAGAAACGGGTATCGCTGCAGATACAATATACCAAAACGGGTATTCCCGCAAATATAATATATAAAAATGGGTATTCCAACAAACAAATAAAAAAACGGCTATTTCTGCTAGATATAACAAATGGCACAGCTGTGTACTATACTTCACAGTACACGCTAACCCGATGGCGTACGTCCACCTCCAAGCCGCAGTCGATCAAAATATGTAAATATATATATATACAATTACATATATCTACTGATGGACAATGAATCATGTTATAAAACTCTTCATAATATTAAACCCAATATCAATTTGAGTACTTGATTGCTTAATTTAAAAGTGTATTATGATCGTGTGTCAATTCAAGTTCTCTGAGTGTAATTACCAATTCACCTCATGGTCATAGCTAGTTAAATACACATGAGAACCAACCTACTTTCACAATAGGAATGGGAGTCCACGATGCCAATATCCTACTTTCAATGTCTATCATATGGTGCATCCCGAATCTCATGTTCCCATTCTGAATTCAATCCAATTTTCATGTGAACGTTCAACCAGCTTTTCTAACAATAACAAGAGTCCATCTAATCCAATTATGTAATTTAGTGTGTGTTACAAATTGGGTAAACGATATTCAAATTCCAAACTTAATCAAATTTATGATCAAAAAGGGGAGGGAATAATTAAGTTCTGAATTAACATTATTGTGTATAAAAATACCTTATCATCTTATATAAAACAAAAGATCTAAATCTTGGATTGAAATTTGAAATTTAAACTCAATCTACAATCCAAATTAGAATTTCATATACTTTCTAATTAAAACTTAATCACTCCCAATTACATCTTAATTAAGTTCTAATCAATCTAAATAAAATATTAATTACAAGTAATTAAACCCCAATTAATTTATAAACAATCCTAACTAAATTTCTAGTAACACCTAATTAAAAATTAATTGGTATAATCATATCACCATTAATCATTAAACAATATTTTGAACCATCTATAACTAATATACTAAATTCTACTATTTTTTTATGAAAATGGGCCCAGCCCGTCTGAACGCAGCCTAGCCAGCCCGACCCAGCTGTGGCAACCCGAGTTGGGCACTGCTAGGCCCGGCCTGGCCATGCTACCTAGTTGACCAGACAGCTAACGCTGCCTGGGCAATGCAGGCAGCCATGTGGCTGTCGCCTTTATTTATTTATTTATTTATTTATTTTTTCAGATTTTTTATTTCAAGAAAAAAAATCAAATCTTTATTGCTTTAAATCTTTATTGTTCACCAATCAAGATATTAAACCCAATCAAAAAGATCATATCAAAGCATGTTATTCAACAAACAACCAAAAGACTTTGTAAGTAAGCAAGAGACATTGTTTACAGTTATCCACTTACAAGGATCTCGATAACAATAGTAGATCTGAAGATCAAACCTTGGTTTCTCCTTGGAGAGCTTCTATGGCTTGGTTACAGAAGAAAGGAAGAAGATAGGAAAACCCTTAGGGTTTATATTATTAAAGGTTTTTCTAAATTACGTGGAAAGGCTCCCTGCTTTCTAGTGAGTTTTATAAAATTTTAAAAAAGGTCTTTTAGCTTAAAAGAATCAAATAACTCAGGCTCAAAGCCCAAAAGTATTAAATCAATCCATCTAACCCCTCTCAACCTGACTCAAACCTAACAAACCAATTCGACCTAAAAATAAAAATCTGGGGCCTGACATGACTCACCCAACTAGCTTTCATAGAATTATAACCATCCATCACAAAATTCCACTTATGCAAATAGTAGTGAGGGAATCAAGGAAACTCCAATTCCCTGGAGACCCTAATCCAAGAATATAGGAATCACATATGTAAAGTATATGCCAAATAAAATAACAAAAACAAACAAAATATCTGATCTTGATCGATATATAAAATTCAAGTGGTTGGGAATTTTTGAAAATGAAAAAAAAAACAAAGAAAACAAAGGATAGTGTCAACCTTGATCTTAGATGAAGATTCGGTGGACTTCAGTACCATGGTTTTAGATGAAAGCTTTTGTGGTGTTTGATGTGTGTTTGTGAAAGAGAGGAGAAATGGAAAAACTAAAAGGGTTTTGTATTTAGATTTATGTATGTATGTTTGTTTGTTCGTTCATGTGCATTCATAATTTTTACGATTTCTAGATGAGTGGAATTGGAGCACCAAGAACGCAATTTGGTTTCGGTGCTTTATGCCGTTTTTGCCTTTTGGGTTTTGGTTGACGTGCATCCCATTTCGAACAAGGGAAAAGATCATGATAAAGGCCAAGGCCATTTTTTATTATGGGAATTTTAAGATGGTAGCTTGTTTTAGTTTTTTCAGTTGTGTTTGGCTACCATTTTTTTTTAGAATGATTTTCACTCTTCATAAAATTATTTAAAAAATTAAATCATGCTTGATTAATGTAAATTTCTGTGGCTTTAGGCCATGTCATGACTCGAGCCCAAGAAATTCGGGATTAAGTTTAAACTTAAACAGTTATACACATTCTCCCGTGTATATACATTCAGACTCCGTCCAAATACACACGCACGTAGGAAATTCACACGTGCAAAATACAATGTACGTGGAAACTGTAAGTATCATTGCATAAAAGAAGAGGATACACAAACATAAACAATATCTACAAAGATAATATTAATTACACAATATACAAACAAAAAAAACCCTGTCTTTACAAAAATGAGGGACAGTTGCTATAAGCCAAGACACCAAATGCAAAGAGTGAAACAAGAACCATATACATCCCATACAACAAAAGGAGACCTATATAAATGCCAGGCCCCTTTCCGATGGAGTGATCACACCTACTCCTCTAGCCCTGATAGGGCTTCTACGGTCTCCTCTGGAGTCTTGCCGAACGACAAGGGGTCAGCAGAGGGATCTGAGCCTGCAACACCAAGGACAACTAATGAATACAACAATTCAGCATAACATAAGCAGCAATAAGTTAACACATGTTGTGTCTACAAGAATAATGAACGGTAATAGTACATAGAGTTTCACTTTATTATACTAGGCAAAGTGTGTATTGAAATAAAGTTTTTTAAATAATTGTTGAACAGATATACTTTACTAGGTGGCTGCTACATCTGCCATATTCTCCCTCTAGAGAGCATACATTGAGAACACCATCGACCAAGACAGGGTACGATGGGTCTCTAGTTCCTGGGATCCGGAAGCCCCAAGATGAGAGTACACTGCAGTGACACAAGCAAGCTACACCAAAGTCAACCCCATCGGGTATCCTGAGGCTGAGGCTGAGTAGTGGTCACGCTTAAAAATGTAGGCGTGGAAATGAATTACAGAATCAAGGTCCGACATTCACGCACTTTAAGCGTTAAGAAGAATGGGAAATAATTACAGTTCATCATTAATTTTCCTTTTGTTTACATGAGTTCAAGTGCCCTGACCGCGGGGATGCAGGTTGTTTACATACATTTTGAAAGTTTACAACCCCTCCCTCAAGTCTTAGATGTGATCTCAATTTGGAAAATACAAGAAAATATACATAAGGTGGAAGAAAATGTGAAAAAGGGGAAAAAATAGGGGGTGACCGGGACCCGCGGTCACTGCCCCATTCCAGTGACCGTGACTCACCCACGGACACTGGGGCCTTCCAGTGACCGTGACTCACCCGCGGTCACTGGAACCTGCCAGTGACCGTGGGTCACGGTCACTGACAGACAATGGCCGTGACGCCACTGTTTGCCTCCATTTTTTGTGCTGTTCGCGCTTGTTCTTTCTTGGAACTTCTTTCAAGTGTTGGAACTCCATTTTCATGACTTTGGAGCGGTGGATGACCATCAAAAAGATCACATTTCATCATGGAATCAATTGAAACCGCTGTAACTCATCATTCGTGCTTACGGACTGCGTTTTTGTTTCAAGTCCGAAATGGGCAAATTTGAAGCCGGAGTTATGTCATTTGAACCTATCATTTTCAAGGAACAAAATGAGGCCTAGAGAGACTTCTTTCACAACTCTTGTAATGGCTAAGAAGCCCTACAAATAAGAGAAACAGAGGTGACAATGTCATCCTCTCAAAAATTGGCGTCGGACGAACATAGTATGGACTTTGGCCATTCCACTTCCTTCTCTCCTTCTAAATTTTCTTGCTCACCTTCAAAACTAAGAAAAGAAGGTGGGAATGGTCGTGGAAGTGCTGCTGGAGTTTGCTTCTTGTTGCCTTAGGTGGTGACTTTCTTCAATTTCTTCACTTTTCTTTCTTATGTGTGTTTCTCTCTTTTGTTTCTTCAAAATTTTCTCTTTTTATAGACTCCCAATCAGTTTTGTGAAGTTTTGGGGAGTTAATAGTAGTTGTGGGGAGTTGGATTTCGAAGAGGAGTGGAGGGAAACCACCCAAAATCGTGGGAAACATCCTTTGAAGGTCCGTGACCGCAGGCTGGGCCACGGACGAGGCCCAATTTCCGGTTTTCGCGTATGTGGCACATTTCCATCTGTTTTGGGCTCAAACGAAGTCCGATTGCCACCAAACTTGGAGCGATGCTTCTTAACACTATTTTCTACATATCATAAAAATTTCAGCCCGTTTTGACTTCAGGAAGTTGGTCAACTTTTTCATTAATTGGGCCTCGGTCACGGACAAGGCCCACTTTTGGAACATTGCAAATGCGGTCTATTTTCCATTGTTTGAGGCCCGAATGATGTCCAATCATCACGAAACTTGGAGAGATATTGCTTGACACCATTTTAAGTGTTTCATAGAAGTTTCAGCTCTGTTTGACAACCTGAACATGGTCAACTCCTTTTGTTTGTGGGCCCCGGTAACTCCCAAGGCCCATTCTTGGATTTTTGCATATGTGGCTTTTTTCAGCCTGTTCGGGGCCCAGACGGTGTCCAATCACCACGAAACTTGGAGGAATGCTTCTTGACACAATTATGAGTGTTTCATAGAAATTTCAGCTCTGTTTGACCACCTGAACTTGGTCAACTCCTTTTGTTTGTGGGCCCCGGTCACTCCCAAGGCCCATTCTTGGATTTTTGCATATGTAGCTTGTTTCCGTCTGTTCAGGGCCCAAATGGTGTCCAATCGCCACAAAACTTAGAGGAACACTTCTTGACACTATTTTGAGTGTGTCACAGAAGTTTCAGCTCTGTTTGACCACCTGAACTTGGTCAACTCCTTTTGTTTGTGGGCCCCGGTCACTCCCAAGGCCCATTCTCGGATTTTTGCATATGTGGCTTGTTTCCGCCTGTTCGGGGTCCAAACGACGTCCAATCGCTACGAAACTTGGAGGAACACTTCTTGACACTATTTTGAGTATGTCACAAAAGTTTCAGCTCTGTTTGACCACCTAAACTTGGTCAACTCCTTTTGTTTGTGGGCCCAGGTTACTCTCAAGGCCCATTCTTGAACTTTTTTATATGTGGCTTGTGTCCGCCTGTTCGGGGTCCAAACGACATCCAATCGCCACGAAACTTGGTGAAACACTTCTTGACACTATTTTAAGTGTGTCACAGAAGTTTCAGCTCGGTTTGACCGCCTAAACTTGGTCAACTCCTTTTGTTTGTGGGCCCCGGTCACTCTCAAGGCCCATTCTTGAACTTTTGCATAAGTGGCTTGTTTCCATCTGTTCAGGGTCCAACCGACATCCAATCGCAACGAAACTTGGAGGAATGCTTTTTGACACTATTTTGAGTGTGTCATAGAAATTTCAACTCTGTTTGACTACCTGAACTTGGTCAACTCCTTTTGTTTGTGGGCCCCGGTCACTCTCAAGGCCCATTCTTGAACTTTTGCTTATGTGGCTTGTTTCCGCCTGTTCGGGGTCCAAACGACGTCCAATCACCACAAAACTTGGAGGAACAGTTCTCGACACTATTTTAAGTGTGTCACAGAAGTTTTAGCTCTGTTTGACCACCTAAACTTGGTCAACTCCTTTTGTTTGTGGGCCCCGGCACTCCGAAGGCCCATTATTGGATTTTTACACATGTGGCTTGTTTCGGCCTGCTCGGGGTCCAAACGACGTCCAATCGCCACGAAACTTGGAGGAACACTTCTTGACACTATTTTGAGTGTGTCACAGAAGTTTGAGCTCTGTTTGACCACCTAAACTTGGTCAACTCCTTTTGTTTGTGGGCCCCGGTCACTCCCAAGGCCCATTATTGGATTTTTGCATATGTGGCTTGTTTCCGCCTGTTCGGGGTCCAAACGACGTCCAATCGCCACGAAACTTGGTGGAACAGTTCTTGACTCTATTCTGAGTGTGCCACAGAAGTTTCAGCTCTGATTGACCACCTAAACTTGGTCAACTCCTTTTGTTTGTGGGCCCGGTCACTCCCAAGGCCCATTATTGGATTTTTACATATGTGGCTTGTTTCCACCTGTTCGGGGTCCAAACGACGTCCAATCGCCACGAAACTTGGAGGAACACTTCTTGACACTATTTTCAGTGTGTCACAGAAGTTTTAGCTCTGTTTAACCACCTGAACTTGGTCAACTCCTTTTGTTTGTGGGCCCCGGTCACTCCCAAGGCCCATTCTCGGATTTTTGCATATGTGGCTTGTTTCCACCTGTTCGGGGTCCAAACGACGTCCGATCGCCACGAAACTTGGAGGAACACTTTTTGATACTATTTTGAGTGTGTCACAGAAGTTTCAGCTCTGTTTGACCACCTAAACTTGGTCAACTCCTTTTGTTTGTGGGCCCAGGTTACTCTCAAGGCCCATTCTTGAACTTTTTTATATGTGGCTTGTTTCCGCCTGTTCGGGGTCCAAACAACATCCAATCGCCACGAAACTTGGTGAAACACTTCTTGACACTATTTTGAGTGTGTCACAGAAGTTTCAGCTCTGTTTGACCACCTAAACTTGGTCAACTCCTTTTGTTTGTGGGCCCAGGTTACTCTCAAGGCCCATTCTTGAACTTTTTTATATGTGGCTTGTTTCCGCCTGTTCGGGGTCCAAACGACATCCAATCGCCACGAAACTTGGTGAAACACTTCTTGACACTATTTTAAGTGTATCACAGAAGTTTCAGCTCTGTTTGACTGCCTAAACTTGGTCAACTCCTTTTGTTTGTGGGCCCCGGTCACTCTCAAGGCCCATTCTTGAACTTTTGCATAAGTGGCTTGTTTCCATCTATTCAAGGTCCAAACGACATCCAATCGCAACGAAACTTGGAGGAATGCTTCTTGACACTATTTTAAGTGTGTCATAGAAATTTCAACTCTATTTGACTACCTGAACTTGGTCAAATCCTTTTGTTTGTGGGCCCCGGTCACTCTCAAGGCCCATTCTTGAACTTTTGCTTATGTGGCTTGTTTCCGCCTGTTCGGGGTCCAAACGACGTCCAATCACCACAAAACTTGGAGGAACAGTTCTCGACACTATTTTAAGTGTGTCACAGAAGTTTCAGCTCTGTTTGACCACCTAAACTTGGTCAACTCCTTTTGTTTGTGGGCCCCGGCACTCCGAAGGCCCATTATTGGATTTTTACACATGTGGCTTGTTTCGGCCTGCTCGGGGTCCAAACGACGTCCAATCGCCACGAAACTTGGAGGAACACTTCTTGACACTATTTTGAGTGTGTCACAGAAGTTTGAGCTCTGTTTGACCACCTGAACTGGGTCAACTCCTTTTGTTTGTGGGCCCCGGTCACTCCCAAGGCCCATTATTGGATTTTTGCATATGTGGCTTGTTTCCGCCTGTTCGGGGTCCAAACGACGTCCAATCGCCACGAAACTTGGAGGAACAGTTCTTGACACTATTTTGAGTGTGCCACAGAAGTTTTAGCTCTGATTGACCACCTAAACTTGGTCAACTCCTTTTGTTTGTGGGCCCCGGTCACTCCCAAGGCCCATTATTGGATTTTTACATATGTGGCTTGTTTCCGCCTGTTCGGGGTCCAAACGACGTCCAATCGCCACGAAACTTGGAGGAACACTTCTTGACACTATTTTCAGTGTGTCACAGAAGTTTTAGCTCTGTTTAACCACCTGAACTTGGTCAACTCCTTTCGTTTGTGGGCCCCGGTCACTCCCAAGGCCCATTCTCGGATTTTTGCATATGTGGCTTGTTTCCGCCTGTTCGGGGTCCAAACGACATCCAATCGCCACGAAACTCGGAGGAACACTTCTTGATACTATTTTGAGTGTGTCACAGAAGTTTCAGCTCTGTTTCACCACCTAAACTTGGTCAACTCCTTTTGTTTGTGGGCCCAGGTTACTCTCAAGGCCCATTCTTGAACTTTTTTATATGTGGCTTGTTTCCGCCTGTTCGGGGTCCAAACGACATCCAATCGCCACGAAACTTGGTGAAACACTTCTTGACACTATTTTAAGTGTGTCACAGAAGTTTCAGCTCGGTTTGACCGCCTAAACTTGGTCAACTCCTTTTGTTTGTGGGCCCCGGTCACTCTCAAGGCCCATTCTTGAACTTTTGCATAAGTGGCTTGTTTCCATCTGTTCAGGGTCCAAACGACATCCAATCGCCACGAAACTTGGAGGAATACTTCTTGACACTATTTTGAGTGTGTCATAGAAGTTTCAGCTCTGTTTGACAACCTGAGCTGGGTCAACTCCTTTTGTTTGTGGGCCCCGGTCACTCTCAAGGCCCATTCTTGAACTTTTGCTTATGTGGCTTGTTTCCGCCTGTTCGGGGTCCAAACGACGTCCAATCGCCACAAAACGCGGAGGAACAGTTCTCAACACTATCTTAAGTGTGTCACAGAAGTTTCAGCTCTGTCTGACCACCTAAACTTGGTCAACTCCTTTTGTTTGTGGGCCCCGGCACTCCGAAGGCCCATTATTGGATTTTTACACATGTGGCTTGTTTCGGCCTGCTCGGGGTCCAAACGACGTCCAATCGCCAAGAAACTTGGAGGAACACTTCTTGACACTATTTTGAGTGTGTCACAGAAGTTTGAGCTCTGTTTGACCACCTAAACTTGGTCAACTCCTTTTGTTTGTGGGCCTCGGTCACTCCCAAGGCCCATTATTGGATTTTTGCATATGTGGCTTGTTTCCGCCTGTTCGGGGTCCAAACGACGTCCAATCGCCACGAAACTTGGAGGAACAGTTCTTGACACTATTTTTAGTGTGCCACAGAAGTTTTAGCTCTGATTGACCACCTAAACTTTGTCAACTCCTTTTGTTTATGGGCCCCGATCACTCCCAAGGCCCATTATTGGATTTTTACATATGTGGCTTGTTTCCGCCTGTTCGGGGTCCAAACGACGTCCAATCGCCCCGAAACTTGGAGGAACACTTCTTGCCACTATTTTCAGTGTGTCACAGAAGTTTTAGCTCTGTTTAACCACCTGAACGTGGTCAACTCCTTTTGTTTGTGGGCCCCGTCACTCCCAAGGCCCATTCTCGGATTTTTGCATATGTGGCTTGTTTCAGCCTGTTCGGGGTCTAAACGACGTCCAATCGCCACGAAACTTGGAGGAACACTTCTTGACACTATTTTGAGTGTGTCACAGAAGTTTCAGCTGTGTTTGACCACCTAAACTTGGTCAACTCCTTTTGTCTGTGGTCCCCGGTCACTCTCAAGGCCCATTCTTGAACTTTTTTATATGTGGCTTGTTTCCGCCTGTTCGGGGTCCAAACGACATCCAATCGCCACGAAACTTGGTGAAACACTTCTTGACACTTTTTTGAGTGTGTCACAGAAGTTTCAGCTCTGTTTGACTGCCTAAACTTGGTCAACTCCTTTTGTTTGTTGTCCCCGGTCACTCTCAAGGCCCATTCTTGAACTTTTGCATAAGTGGCTTGTTTCCATCTGTTCAGGGTCCAAACGACATCCAATCGCCTCGAAACTTGGAGGAATACTTCTTGACACTATTTTGAGTGTGTCATAGAAATTTCAACTCTGTTTGACTACCTGAACTTGGTCAACTCCTTTTGTTTGTGGGCCCCGGTCACTCTCAAGGCCCATTCTTGAACTTTTGCTTATGTGGCTTGTTTCCGCCTGTTCGGGGTCCAAACGACGTCCAATCGCCACAAAACTTGGAGGAACAGTTCCCGACACTATTTTAAGTGTGTCACAGAAGTTTGAGCTCTGTTTGACCACCTAAACTTGGTCAACTCCTTTTCTTTGTGGGCCCCGGCACTCCGAAGGCCCATTATTGGATTTTTACACATGTGGCTTGTTTCGGCCTGCTCGGGGTCCAAACGACGTCCAATCGCCACGAAACTTGGAGGAACACTTCTTGACACTATTTTGAGTGTGTCACAGAAGTTTGAGCTCTGTTTGACCACCTAAACTTGGTCAACTCCTTTTGTTTGTGGGCCCCGGTCACTCCCAAGGCCCATTATTGGATTTTTGCATATGTGGCTTGTTTCCGCCTGTTCGGGGTCCAAACGACGTCCAATCGCCACGAAACTTGGAGGAACCTTTCTTGACACTATTCTGAGTGTGCCACAGAAGTTTCAGCTCTGATTGACCACCTAAACTTGGTCAACTCCTTTTGTTTGTGGGCCCCGGTCACTCCCAAGGCCCATTATTGGATTTTTACATATGTGGCTTGTTTCCACCTGTTCGGGGTCCAAACGACGTCCAATCGCCACGAAACTTGGAGGAACACTTCTTGACACTATTTTCAGTGTGTCACAGAAGTTTTAGCTCTGTTTAACCACCTGAACTTGGTCAACTCCTTTTGTTTGTGGGCCCCGGTCACTCCCAAGGCCCATTCTCGGATTTTTGCATATGTGGCTTGTTTCCGCCTGTTCGGGGTCCAAACGACATCCGATCGCCACGAAACTTGGAGGAACACTTTTTGATACTATTTTGAGTGTGTCACAAAAGTTTCAGCTCTGTTTGACCACCTAAACTTGGTCAACTCCTTTTGTTTGTGGGCCGAGGTTACTCTCAAGGCCCATTCTTGAACTTTTTTATATGTGGCTTGTTTCCGCCTGTTCGGGGTCCAAACGACATCCAATCGCCACGATACTTGGTGAAACACTTCTTGACATTATTTTGAGTATGTCATAGAAGTTTCAGCTCTGTTTGACCGCCTGAACTTGGTCAACTCCTGTTGTTTGTGGGCCCCGGTCACTCTCAAGGCCCATTCTTGAACTTTTGCATAAGTGGCTTGTTTCCATCTGTTCGGGGTCCAAACGACATCCAATCGCCACGAAACTTGGAGGAATGCTTCTTGACACTATTTTGAGTGTGTCATGGAAATTTCAAGTCTGTTTGACTACCTGAACGTGGTCAACTCCTTTTGTTTGTGGGCCCCGGTCACTCTTAAGGCCCATTCTTGAACTTTTGCATATGTGGCTTGTTTCCGCCTGTTCGGGGCCCAAACGGTGTCCAGTCGCCACAGAACTTGGAGGAACACTTTTTGAAACTATTTTGAGTGTGTCACAGAAGTTTTAGCTTTATTTGACCACATGAACTTGGTCAACTCCTTTTGTTTGTGGGCCCCGGTCACTCTCAAGGCCCAATCTTGAACTTTTGCTTATGTGGCTTGTTTCCGCCTGTTCTGGGTCCAAACGACGTGCAATCGCCACGAAACTTGGAGGAACACTTCTTGACACTATTTTGAGTGTGTCACAGAAATTTCAGCTCTGTTTGACCACCTGAACTTGGTCAACTCCTTTTGTTTGTGGGCCCCGGTCACTCTCAAGGCCCATTCTTGAACTTTTGCATATGTGGCTTGTTTCCGCCTGTTCGGGGTCGAAACGACATCCAATCGCCACGAAACTTTGAGGAACACTTCTTGACACTATTTTGAGTGTGTCATAGAAGTTTCAGCTCTGTTTGACCACCTCAACTTGGTCAACTCCTTTTGTCTGTGGGCCCCGGTCACTCTCAAGGCCCATTCTTGAACTTTTGCATATGTGGCTTGTTTCCTCCTGTTCGGGGCCCAAACGGTGTCCAATCGCCACAAAACTTGGAGGAACACGTCTTGACACTATTTTGAGTGTGTCACAAAAGTTTCAGCTCTGTTTGACCACCTGAACTTGGTCAATTCCTTTTGTTTGTTGTCCCCGGTCACTCCCAAGGCCCATTCTTGGATTTTTGCATATGTGGCTTGTTTCCGCCTGTTCGGGGTCCAAACGACGTCCAATCGCCACGAAACTTGGAGGAACACTTCTTGACACTATTTTGAGTGTGTCACAGAAGGTTCAGCTTTGTTTGACCATCTGAACTTGGTCAACTCTCCAGTTGACGTTTTTATGACAGTGGGCCCTTGTTTCAGCTGTTTGAAGCCCAAATGACCCCGGTTTGATTTGAAACTTGGAGGGACTGACGTCAAGAATATCTTGGAGTATTCATCCAAATTTCATGCAGTTTAGATTTGGGGAAGTAGGATTTCGAACAGTAACCTATTCATTACATGCGTTAGGTCACTATTCACTCCATATTGAGATAGCCTGTTTTGTATCCGAACAGCCTCCCCTTAACTTGAAACTTTGGGAGAATAACTTGGGGCATTCTTTGAGCATTTGTTCCAAATTTTATCTGCTTTGGCCTTCTGGAAGTAAGATCTTAGCCGATGACTCCCAAATTCGGGATTACTGTCCTCTAAGCTGACATGTAATGAAATTTAGGCCAAACAGAGTCTTTTCATCTTGAAAATTTGCAAAGTATCTTCTGAGCATGACTGAAGCTTCGTGTCTAAATTTCATTAATTTTGGACATCGGGAAGCAGGACTTTGGTCAGTGACCCCCTGGCTTGGGGGGAACTGACCTCAGGCTGACATGCTTGTGGCTTTTGAGTTCGATGATGTCTGTTCAACCCGAAATTTGAACTTCCTCTGAGAGTTCCAGCTATCTTGATCTTCATGGAATGCCGGTTCTCACAGTGATTCCCCAGGATCTGCAAATAACCTCTGTAGCCTAAATTAAGCTGAGATGAGGTGTCTTCGCTGCAGTATTTGCAATTTTTATAGGTCAACAAGTAGAGCCGATCATGTCAATCATGTTAGATCGTGTCAATCATGTCATATCATGCAAGTCAATTCAATTCACGTTCAAGTCGTACATCTATCAATAAGTGTAAGCACAAATAATATGATCATTCAGATTATCGTTCAAGTCAATTGTATTACAAGTCACAAGTCAATGGAATTACAAGTCAAAGCAATAGTAAAAGATGGAAAGCAATAATAGAAGCCAACATGCTATGCAAGTCAAGTTATTTCATGGAATCATGATAATTTACTAGCCAACCCTAAACTAGTTGTCCATTGTTTCTAACCGTACATGATGATGTAGTTTTAAGTTATTCGATACACAGTTGCCCGCCTTTTGGGTGTTACAATGTATCAAGAAACGTGTATCGAAATCTCTTAAACCAACACCCATGGGGAGGTGCTTAACAATTGGATAACACACATGAATGAGTCACAGCTTTGAAGACCATTCATGCTATTCAGGTAATCCATTGGCGAGTTAAGAGGTATGGAAAGTCCTCGTGAAGGCCCTATAAAGTCTCATACTTATACTTTTCCTTTTCTTTCATATTCAGTGGTCTCACAGCTTAGCCGTGGGTGACTTACGGCTTAGCCATAGGCATCTTACGATTTAGCCGTATTATGCACTACGGCTCAGCCGTAGTTCCTCAAAATTTATTCCGCATTTGTGACTAACCAGGGTTGAACTGTGCATGCTCCTACGGCTGGGCCATGCTTGTTCTACGGTTGAGCTACGGGTGGGTACGGCTTAACCGTAGCATGCCATACGGCTTAGCCATAGCTGAACCATAAAAGGTTTTTCCAACTTTCAGCTCTTTGGACATTAAGCCGTAGCTTGACCTATGGTTGGGTCATGGCTAGCCTATAGCTTAGCCGTAGTTCATTCTACGGCTTGGCCGTAGCCTGACCGTAATATAAGGTAGAATTTGGCTGCTCTCTGGAGAGTGAGCCGCGGAGCTCTACAGCTTAGCCATAGGCTTCAGAAATTTACAATTTGAACCTGTTCCATACAAAACTGCATTGGAACAAAATTGAAAACAGAGAGAATAAATGTATATAATCGAACACAAAAGGGCTATAACATATAAAAACCATGAAAGATTAATTGAGAATAAAAGCAATCATAAGTTACCAACATGTGTTCATCCATAACGTGCTTATACTTGCCTCAATTAAACTTTTTCAAGTGAATCGCTGTCCTTTGGCTCAGTTCGGATGTTTATATGCAACTCTAATTGTCATGCATACAAGAAGGAAAAGGAGTTGAGTGCATGCAGTAAAAGATGAAGTTTCTCGACTCGAAAATATTGGACTTACACCAATTCTTACCTTAAACCACACAAAGAAGTGATGTGTAAAATAGGTGCACAAGAATTATCCCTTCTCTTTGCTTGATCGTAGAAGAAGAAAGAAAAAGAAGAAATGAAGAAGCACAGACGTTGAGAGAGAGCAAATAGAGATGAGTCGGTTATCTCTCTCCTTATATGAGATAATGAAATGAGAATTATAAGAAAGTCCAACTGTTTCAGAGAATTACAATTTGAGTCGAATAACCAGCCAACAGAGACAAACGAAGTCGTTCGCATACGAGTCAGTTAAGGAAGTCAAAAAGTTTGACGAGATACATGTGATAACACCAAGATGATGCATGAATGACGAAATCTTGTAAAATTTAAAATTATGAAAAATGGCTTATGTCTACCTAATCCAAGTTAAACTCAACCCAACTACCTATTCATGACCCAAAACATAACTCAAAAGGACAAAACGAAATGCATTAAACTAATTTGCACCCAAAAAACATTAATTATTCGCTAAACTGGATTAAGTTGGGTCGGAGTATTACAGGCCATCTATTTATTCTTTTATCTATCATGGGACTTGATCTTGCAATTCTTCAAATTCTAACTTTTTGGATGCTTGGTTGTAATTGGGAAAGTCCCTTGGCAGTTTGAAATGTTATAATGTTTGTCCCCTTTGGGTCTTTAAAATCTTTTAAGTGTGTTATGACATTTAATTTTTCAAGATTTGAAGAAATTTGTAAGGCCAAAAATGAAATTTTAAGATGCTAAAGAAGTTCAAATGCTTTAAAGAGTTCGACCTAAAAATGTTAGATTCCTAATACTTAGGCTCAAAAATCGGCCGCCGGAGGTTGAAAACAAGAAACGGCCATCAAACAACCCGGAAATTGGCATGAGTATCTCGCTCGATGCCAAAGTAACTTGTAGGAATTGATAGCTCATGAATCGAACTCCCAGTTAATGAATTTGATGCAAAAATTGCTTAATTCTCAACACTTAGGCTGGAAAACAGGCCACCGAAAAACCTAGGAAAAAATTTTAAATATATACATGTTTATCTTACATTTGTAACTTAATTCATTGAAAAGGTTCTAATGTTCTTTTTGTCATTGCAGATTGGTGGACGCTTTGCGGCCAGTTGCAAACTTGTAAGGGTGCTTTATTTTCACTTTGGTTTATTTGTATATGTACATGGGACATTCATATGGGACTATATCACTTATTGTAATATTTGTTAAATGAAATGAATGATTTGAAGAAAAATGGCAATGGTTGTTTGTTTGTTTAGCAAATATGTATGCATTTCTTTTGTTGAATACAGGTATATGAATAGGTTTATATTTGATACAAGTGTATAAATAGGTGTATAGGAAGATTATATTAAAAACTAAAAATTATATTTAAAAAAATTATTTTTGCAGACAAAAAATGATATTTATCGACGTTTTTTTCATCAATAAAGGTGAAATGAAATAATATAAAAAACAAATTATTTTGCCATCGTTTTTTTCATTGGTAAAATTAATTTCAAAATTTACCTATATTTTTAAACATCGGTAAAATTAAATTTAATTATAAAAAGGGTAATGGTTTTACTAACATTATTTAAACATCGGTAAAAGTAATTTAAACATTTTAAAAATGGGGAAATAAATTTATTAACATTATAAAAAGGTCGATAAAGTTAAAGAGGAAATTAAAAAATAAATTTATGAATTACCGACATTTTATTAACATCAGTAAAATTAATATATGAAAATGGAAAATGATTTTACCGATGTTAATAAAATGTTAGCAAAAGTAAAAGTAAAATTTAAAAAAAATGAAATTAATTTGCCGACATTTTTTAAAGTCGGTAAAAATTAATTTAAAATTTTGAGGAAATGAATAAAATTTTTTACCGACGTTAAAAAACATCATTAAAATTTAAATTAAATTTTTTTAAAATGAGATGCTTTTGCCGACATTTTTTAACGTTGGAATTATGAAATTTGAAGTTTTTAGGAAAAGAATAAAATGTTTTTACCGACATTAAAAAACGTCTGTGAAATTTAAATTAAAATTTTAAAAAAAATTGAAATGATTTTACCGATGTAAAAAAATGGCGGTAAAATAAGAAATTATCATCGGTGAAGATTAACTTTTGCTAACATAATTTCTTATGTCAGTAAAGTATTTTGCCCATGACTTTTTACCGACATTGGGCCGACGTAAAGTTTTTCGTCAGTAAAGTTTTTACCGACATTTTTGTCTGTTTTGGCGACAAAGATTTTCATAACTAAAAATGTAAATTGTTGTAGTGGGGGTGGAGGAAAGAGAATGCCCCAATCCTACACTTTTGGTTTCCCTTCATGCTTTCCTGTTATCTTACAGATGCATTGAATGTGGACATCTAGTATGAATGGGAGACTTGGTGGCCAAGTGGGGATAGGGTTATCTCTGATAAAGTTTATCTATATTAACAATGGCTTCTTCTTAGATGGGGTGCCACTTTGGATGTACAGCCATCTTCAACAGTATGGATTTAATTACAATATCATCCAAAAATACACCTAAAACTTTTTTTGGCCCATAACTTGGTCGATATAACTACGATTTCACAATCTTAGACTCGAGGGACACCTACTTTAAAAAATCTTTCCAACGGTAATTCAATTGCACCGATCCGATGGTCAGATTGAGAGTTATAACCAATTTGAGATATGCTATCCTAAGAAAAATGGATATGAATTTTGAATTTCAAATTACAATGGATCCTATCTCTCCACAACTTCTGAATTTGGAATGAGATTGTGGTTTATTCAAACTCTTTAACTCCCACCAAAATTATCTTCTTCGAATTAATTAAGAGATAATTAATTTAAATCCGCAGCTAATTTGAGCCCTACCATGTGGGACATTTCCTTTGCTTGAATAGTGGGCCCTATGAAAGATCTTCTACTATAATTAGGACCCTTCAGCTAACAGGATGAGTGGACATCCTCTGATTGATCTTTACATGTGTGTATGTAGGGTCCTCTTAGTAAATTCTTTAACTTGCTTCCTAGCTTTGATTCAGGAATGTGGGTCCCAGTTCTTACTCTTGATGCAACTACGACTCTTCTCAAAATCCTCCTAAGGTTCTCCGAGTCTTACAACTTTTCATTTCCTCCACAATCTAATTCAACCAGTGAAATACTAAAGAGCCATGATCGAACTAAGACCCCTCCAGAAAGAGTCCTAATCCAACTAGGATTCTTCGAAAAATTATATAAAATATTAAAATGATGCAGAACATGTGTATGAAATGTTTGAGTTTTAATTTCAAGGTGAAAATGCATAGAAATTAATGATGAGATTATGTGAAAATCAATGCATTTAATTTAATTAAGCCCATAATTCTACCTAAACTGATGGATAAATAAGGCAAATTCATGGACTTTATAGAGGCTCTCCATGTCAATATTAAAAATCTTGTCACTCCCCCATTTTATTAAGGATTTAAGGGGTATTTTTTCATAAAGAATCTAATTACTATAGGAATTTTCTTTTTGTCTTTTTTCTTTTCCTGAAATTTGTATATCGAATTATTCCCTTATATCATGGAATGTTAGGTTATCTCATAATATCATGCGATAAAGGCACTACTCAGTTATCAATGGCGAGCCAGGACACTTTCCTTGCAGCATTATGTAATAAAAAAAATTTTGGGGAGTCCATAAAAATCTCTCCAACCTCATGGAGCTTTTTGAAAATCTTGAGCCGCAACGGTCCCGCCCCTGAATTGTTTATGGAGTGTCTGGACTCTGCACCATCTTCTCGAGTTTCAAAGGTTTCCCATTGTATAATAATTGATCCATGGCTCATCTGTGACGGGACTCTTTTGCAG
This sequence comes from Sextonia rubra, assembly GCA_037013555.1. Classification (NCBI taxonomy): domain Eukaryota; kingdom Viridiplantae; phylum Streptophyta; class Magnoliopsida; order Laurales; family Lauraceae; genus Sextonia; species Sextonia rubra. The sequence goes on from JASUAD010000011.1 coordinate 20,967,243, forward strand.
ATGAACACTGTCCTTTGGTTTGATCTACCATTACCAATCTTACACGACTGCATACAAAGCATTTCTACATTGTCCCACTCTGAGGTAAAGGCCCCATTAGGATTGGATGTGATGTTTTTGTTAATCTTTTTATATCTTTGTCACTTTGGTCAAATGGTCGGTCAGTTAGATCTTCTGACGTCTATCCTACCAGTGTTTCCATGGATGGATCATCGTCTCTATACGTTTAAAGGACTCTCTGACACTGTACCAGCAACAGAACCCACAGTAGTGCAGAAGACTTGCCAGGGCCAGTAACCAGATGCCAGATGCAGTTGCAGTCGCAGTTGCAGTTGCAGATGCAGAAACCAAGTCCCACCGACCAATGAAAGCAACCCAAGCGCCAAGGCCAGTAGTAGTCTAGTAGAGCAGTCAAACCCAAAATAATACACAAATGAGGACTGGGCTTTTACATCAAGGAAAAGTTTTAGTACGGACAACCAGGCACCAGAGCCATGAGCTGATGGGCTACACTAAAATCTCCTCTGAGGTGGGCCATGTCTAGTGAGGACCACATCAGAAGATCATGTAATAACCCACACTCGATTCTTTTTCATCTTATCTCTGGTGACTCAGGTTATGGCCTTTTACATACAAACTGTCACTCGTTTAGCTATAAATGGGCTGGGTCTCCTTCTTTGCATTAGAATATTGAGGAATCAAATACATAAGGATTTGGTGCTTAAAAATAAAGATGAAGGGTATGTTTGTTGCTAAGAAGTTTTGACAGGTTTTTTGGATGTTAAGGATTTTAGGATATGATGTGATAACTTGTCTCCTAGTATTTTCAAATTTCATATTTTTTTCAAAAAATTTTTGAATTCCAACCAGAAAAATGGACTGAAATGACCTTAAGAAATTGCAAAATTCCATCTCCTTTACTTTTGAGTAAAGTTTCTCAATGACTAAAAATTTATTTCACAGTGACTAAAAATTCAGAAATGGAGCATCCAGTAATTTATTTCACAGTGACTAAAAATTTAGAAATTCTCCAAATACAAATTCTTTGAATTCTAATAAATAAACAGGCCCAAGTAAATTTTAAAAAATGTACATCAAACAATAATTTTATTTTAAGAAAGTAAATTTAAAAAAGATGTTAGTTGATGATCATTTTTTAAAATTCACCTTTGAGCTTCATTTTTTGTCTTCTTAGGCTGCCCTCTCCTAAGCTCAAGCATAGGATAAGGTAAGCTCAATTGTGCATCTCATGCCTGTGGAACCTACATGAGGATAGAGATTGGGGGGAAGGGGGTTTGGAGCACTTCTTAGGACCTTCCTCTTTGCAAAAAAATCAGCTGTAACTGTGTTTTCTATCATCTCCATCTGGGCTCCAAAATTTTAATAGTCAACAATCCATTCCGATCAATGCACAATCGATTCAATGGTGCATCGATTCAATGGTCTAGTAAATTTGGATTTTACCAAAAAATTGATAGATATGTGCAATTCAAGTGTATTTGGTCCATTTGGATGGACCAAAGGTTGGCCGAAGGGCTCAGGCTTACGAAATTTTTTATATAAGCTTAAGCATAGAAGAAGTTTGCCAATATAGAGATATATATATATTCAATTCCAATATATTTTAATGCAAACAAATGGGGCTTGTTCTCAAACTCAATAATTTTCAAATGGGCTTATATAAGGTTTTGGCCTTCCCAAACCAATGCCTGAAATATCATTATTAGGGATAATATCAGTATGATTTAACTTCCAAATTAACTAAACTCATCTTGTGATTATATTGAGATATTAGAAGAAAAAGATTGTTAAAGTTAAAAGTGAAGTACTTTTTGTATAAATAACTTGAATGCATATGGGAGAAAATGAAAGACCATCAGAAGAAAGCTATTTATAAAAAAGTAAGAAATTATTGTAGTTGTATATATTATTTTAGATAAAATCATATGGGTCTGTTCTATCATCTTTAGATTTCTTATTTCATTTATACTAAAATTCCAATATGAGAATTTCGTGCATGTTGAATTATATAAATTCTCAGGTTCATAGAGACAATGATTTCTTATTGGAAATACACCTGCTAGGCCAACCTCGAGCAAAGTGTGGCAAAACCATAGCTTTGAGCCCCGTGATTTGACAAAGGATATAGGCCTCATATTTACCTAACTCTTTATATTAGGTTCAAAGATAAAAAGCCCAATCATAACAAGCGGCCTGGCAGCGTAAGTCGAAAAATAAAAAAATAAAATTGACTAATCCTAAATCTAAATGGAGATAGCAAATCGGCCCAATATTATACAAAAAAAAAAAACAGTTAGATTGATAGATCTGATGGTGTATCATGAAAACTAAAGGGAGTCTAGTCTGGGAGTTTGAGAGATTTAGAAAATAGAAAGAAAAAGAAAAGAAGCAATGAGACTACAAGAGCTTCAATGCCATGACGAGTGCCACATTCCAATCCAGAGCTGCCACTACCGCCAACTATCGTTGTTGATAATTCTCTCTCCAGCTAACAGTCCAAAAAGCATGTTTGTCTATTTATAAAAAGTGCGTGTTGAGTTGTAGTTTTTCCTTCATTCTATCTAAGCAAATTTTAATACACAATTTTAATAATTATATATGTGAATGCGTGCGTTCAGATTTTTTTATCGATACTAACAAATGATGTAATATTTTGAATACTTACCATTACACCCATGATTTTATATAAATATATAGGGGCCCATTGTAGAACTCCGCTTTAGGCTCTGAAAATCTCAAGGCCAGCCCTGCACCTACGTATGCGTTTCTATCATCTGTGGATTTCTTGTTTCATTCATATATATTGGAATTTCTACTAGAGAATGTCATGCATCTTGGATTTTATAAATTCCATCGCATAGTCTCATAGTTATAGGAGTTTCTTATTTAAATAACACTTGTGTATTGATTTCTGTCATCCCTAAATTCCTTTTATCTTTTATGTTAGAATTTCTACCTAACAATTTCAAGCATCTTGTATTTCATAAATTTATTGTTTCATAGGTGTGAGAATTTTATTGGAATTACATCTATTTATGCATTGTTGATATACATATCCAAATGTACAAAGACTGTAATACATGAAATTATAGATTCATAGCAACTAGAGTGTTCATCACAAAATACAAAAGTAGGGCCCACCTTTATAAAGAAAAGAATTGCTGTATGTAGAATTTCTATGAAACAATATGTCAAAAAGTTTATAATGAAAAGTTTTTAAATTTCTAGATACGGAATCAACTCCACCAAAAATGATGAAATCATTGTCGGTGCCAGAACCGCAAAAATGCCATAGCCATATGTGGAGCCCTTGTTTGAAATAACTGTAGATCCAAATGCATGCAAGGATTTGGAAAGTCTAGCTTTTGAACATTTGAAATGCTTGATCCCTGAATTCTCAAGATTTCTGTTGAAAACAAGGAATTTCCAACATGTATTTCAGAATTCCCAAACATGCAAAATTTCTGATAGAAATTCTCCTAATGAAATAACTCTGTGTTTTTTCGAGGGTTTTTTTTTTGAAAGTTTTTTTTAACAGTTTTATAAGAAAACAAACCTCATGATAAATTGAATTGTGATAAGATATTTATATGAATAGATTGTGATATTTTTCTTATAAATTTATAGTATGGAAGCCAAAAAAATCCCAACCCAAATAAGCACATTACTACATGACGTACAGATGTGTGTGTGTGTGTGTTTTACTTTTTTTATTTTATTGTTCTTTTAACATGGGAAGAATTTTAAACTCTCTCTCAAGTTGTCATTCTTCCTTCATTGTGCTCCACAACCGTGTTATTTCCACTTTAGTGCTTAGGGATAGCAATGGGTCGGGTATAAATGGGATCCACCCTGTGCCACTCTTATTAGAGACGGGGTTTGGTAATGGTTTTTTTTTTCTTTTTTTGGTGCAGGGTTGGTTTGAGTTTTGTTGACCCAACTCGCCTTGCCCTGCCCCACCCCGCCCAGAAATATATAATATTTATATATTATTACTAAACTAATAGATAAAACTCATGTGGTGTAGGTGGTTTTGAGCCTTAACATAAACCATATGAGAAGAAAAGGCAACATGTTCAAACTCTTACACATATTTTCGTCTATTTTTACATATTTTAAACATTTTAAGCTTTAAATTTGACTTGAACTACTCAAACAGGACAGATTGGGTATTACAATAAGTGACTGATTATGGGACAGGACAGGTTTGGATGAGATAAATTTAAAACGAGACTGGTTTGAATTTATTTACCCCAAACCATACCAAACTTGCCCCATTATCATCTCTAGTAGTGCTCCACTCAATTGTGCTTCGATGGTTGTAGGAGTCGATCCTTGGGACTTAGGGTGAGGTGGGATGCCCTACTGGACGATGAAAGATATAGATTGGTTTCATCCGAGTCCAAGACTAGGAATTCACACCATGATCATGCCCAATTGTATTTTAAATATAAGTACATATTGTAGCACAATACACTGATCTCTATTTTATACATCATCTATCTATCTCTGTTTCACGTATTACAGATCTACTGATAGCCAGCTAGTACTGGTTAGGCATCTGCCTAGTGAGATCAATCTCCAGTTAGGTTGGTGAAGGACTTAGGATGGGTACGTGGGTGTGTAGTAATTATAAAAGCTAAAAAATAAAAAAATAAAAATATATCATAGTATAATATATTAAAGGCAAAGGATTTGGATAGAATTTAACCTAATTCATAATTTTGACCGAGATTTATCCCCTTCATCTTCAATCATTGCAATTCTAACCTCCCTCGTTTAATTTTTAAATTTACGTACGGCTGTTCAATTTGAGATGCCTAAGCATGGGTTATTGTCCTACTTATTTATTAGCTCATCCAAACACAAGCCAAACTATGATAACTTTTAAGAAAATGAGTTCGTTGAGATCAAATCACCATGAGATCCATGTTACGTCCATGAATTTGCACAATTTAGGCATCATTTTAGATTGGATTAGGGACTTAATTAGGTTAAATGCATTATTATTCATTCAATTTCATCATTTCATGCATTTTCACCTAAAAATTAGAATTTGTACAATTTTTGCACATCTTATGCATTAATTAAGAATGTTTCCAATTTTTCTCCGAAGAACCCCAATTGGAGTAGAACTCTGTCTAGACGGGTTCCACTTCAATGTGGGCTCTTCAGTATTTGATGTGTTTAATTAGAATGTGCAGAAAATGAAATTTGTAGGACCCACAGAACCCTGGATGATTTGGGTCCTACTGCTTGAAGATCCACACACTTAGAGTTCATCTGCCCGTGGATCCCATCTGAAGATCAGTTAAGGCTTCCAGAAGATCTTATCTTACCCTATTGCACTAAGAGATATTTTTAGAGATAGAGTCCATTGCAAATTAAAATTCAATCCTGTTTTTTTCAAAATAGCCTATCTTAAAATGACCATAACTCTCAATCCAGACATCGGATCAGTGCAAATGACTCACCGTTGGAGAGCTCTTTCAGAGTAGATGTCCGTGGAACCCAAGATTGCACAAATCGAAGCTAAAATGAGAAAGTTATGGGCCTGGGAAGTTTCATGTACATTTTTAGGCGGAATTGCAATTGCATCTACACCATTGAAGTATAACTGTTGCATATTTCTCTGTAGAGCCCATAAGAAGATCAGATAAGAATGCTTAAAGCTTCCACTTCATCTTATCTCTAAAATCTCTTTCATCTAAGGAGATGAACCCAATCAACATGCAGCTGATCTTATCTCTCAATCCACCAAAAAGAGGTCCAGATTCAATAAACCTGAGGAGCTAGAAAACTATAAAAAGAGGGCATGGGACGCTTTTCCTCATCCCCAACAGATTTGGAAATCCCAGATCTCTCTCTCTCTCTTCTCCACCTCTCCCTTCTATTACTTTCTATTTTTATTTTAAAAGTATTCTGGAGCCTTGTTCCAGAAACTAGGATCTAGAAAAGAGAACTCTGAGAGACCATTGTATAAGAAGAAAGAATCAATGAAGTTATTTTTTATGTTCTTTGCAATGGCGGGCTGAGTTTCTGATTAGAGCGAAAGATGAAGCTAAGTATTTTAATGTTTTAGTTTATATTTATTATTTTACTCTTTTATGATTGTCTCTTGTTAATGTGCTTTTAAAATATAATAATACATTTGTCTTCATGCCAAAAGCAAACCTCTGATTTGTGTTTTTAATGAATAAATTTTGATCATTTATACTTACTTTGATAGATTATGCTTAGATCTATAGTTATTTTTGATAATCTATGCTCAGTTTGATAGGTGATGCTTAGGATGTTCATTCTTTTATGAGGTGAAGGAGGTTTTGGATATTGATTTTATTTTTCTTAATTAAAGTTGGTTTCTGCAATAGTCAAATTATCCGGATCAGAAACATTGACTTGTTTCTGATTTGAGTAATAATTGAGACAAAAGGGTAAATTAATTACATAAATTGGATTTTTAAATAATTTAGTGGATTCTGGCTACTCTGATCTATTTCTTATCATTGTTATTAATTTGTTTAATTTCTTATTTGCATATCGCACTTCTCTTTTATTATTGTTTTCCTTTTGGAAAAAAACTCAAATTTTAATTAAAAAGTTCAAAAGTGCTCTCTGTGGGATCAACCTGTATTTGCCACTGTCTCAACAAGACAACTGTGCACTTGCAGTTTTAAGTAGATTGATTAAATTCACATCCATCAATAAAGGATCCCAATTTATACAACCTAATGACAATATTCAAATTTACACTAATACTTGTCTAAATGTAAGAAATTTATCTCTAACCATATCCTAAAAAATCTTTTATCTCTAGTACCCTCCCAAACACAATTCCATGTCACTTTGGGAAAGGACAAGAGATTGTTAAAAAAAATTATAAACAATCTTTTGAAAAATAAATATTGAAAATTACTTGGAGAAGTGATCATCTTGTCCATTGTATCTTTTTGGTGATCACTTTCTCTTAGTGTATCATAATTATTGCAATCCGCTCTATTCTTTTCGGGATGTGAGTTTTGGTGACCTACAAGGTTAAATCTATCAATTTGATGAAAATGATGAGATCATAAATAATAATGCTTTATAATTGGGTGAATAAGAGATGATGGTCAATTTTTTTAATTGAAATAAAAAAACTCATTGCATAAATTCAACTTAAAATTCATTAAGAATGATTTCAATTTATACAACGTAATAACAATATTTAAATCTAAACTGATCCTTATCTAGGGCATTCTAGGTCGAAGTGCAATTCGGATGGTCGGGATAACTCTCATTGGCCTAATCACCGAAACTCTTGGGTTTAGTTGCTTTTGCAAGGGCCCCCTCATGATGTATCCTTCTCAGATGAATGATCCCCGCGTTTGCTGCAAGGAGATCCATGCACTTTGAGACGCATACAAGTAGTCCCCATAGTTAAACATAGGATCAAAGTTGGCATGGCCCATGATCATAATAGATTTTTAGTACTGGTCTGGAGGTCTAGTTGGGCTTCATAGGGCTCACCTAAGCTAGTAAATGTGGGCCATGGCCCAAGCGGCGGGCCGTGCTGTGCTGTGCTCAAACACTAGCACGGCCTAGGGCACAGCCCCAGTCATACCTTGCTAGGCCGTGCCACTCATGGGCCAACACACATCCCCCCTTTCTAAATTTTTAATACTTTTTTATATAAGTTGAAAGAGATATTATGGACTTTTAGAGTTTCCAACTTGAAATAAAGTTGAAATTAGTAGAATAAATATATAAATATGGACACTAATTTAAAAATGAAGAAAAAAACTTTAATTATTTTAATTGTTATATTTAATTATATAAAAAGTATTTAGTTTTTTAATATAAATGTCGTACTAAGCCATGCTGGGATGATCCCTGTTGCAAGCTGCGGCCAAGTACCCCTAGCCCATTACGGCCCAGCTAATGCACTGGCCGTACGTGCTGGCACATGGCTCAGGGCCCCCTAGCACAGCCCAGCCCAGCCCAACCCTAGGCTCATGCCATGTCGGCCCATGGCCCACATGTTTGCAGGCTAGGCCATGCCGGGCCTAGGCGTCCACCAAGATTTACACCCTTAGGCTCATCCCATGACATCCCATTGATCAAAGTCATAATATTTACATAGGAAAAGGCTCTCCCAGGTTTGTCTCTTTTGGGGTCGCTTGGTAAATTTACTTAGGGATCAATTTAAATGTCACATCATTTGAAAATATGAGGTGGTTTCAAATTAGAGTAAACTTTTTTTGGTATAAAAATGACATATTTGGAAAGTTGTGGTAAGGGAAAAGTTGCTTTCTATTTATTTTTACTTTTCTTCTATGCCAAATTATATTTTTTAAAATAAAACTAATCATGTGCTCAATCAAACAGTAGGCCGCACTCCTATTGATATGAAATCTTAGCATATATCCCTCGAAATATGAGATTCATCTTGAACAATCCAAATTATCTGTAAATAGGCCCACCATGAGTCTCGAGCTATTTTGTTCATTCTTGATATAAAGTTAATTACAATTTCATATGAGTACAAACGATTAGTGGGACCCACCTTTGTTGAAATGGAATTTTATAATGTCATTTCTGTTTTTAAAAAGGAAAATTTTAAGATATATCACTAGAGGTAGGCATGATATATATGGACCGTATTATGCCCGCACAGCCCACTAGAGGGTGGTTGTGGCTAAGTTGTGCCTAGGCCATGCCATGCCATGCCTAGGCAGCTAGGAGGCCAACCCAACACAACCCTAGTCGTGCTGTGCTGCCCACTGGTCAGCCCATTTTTTTAACTTTTCTAAAGAATTTAACAATAAAATTAAAATAAATATAATAAATTCACAAACAATACTCAAAGTCGATATTTGGAAAAAAATGAATTATATTATATTTCTTCAAATGAAGCTTACAATGACTTAGATGATAATATACAAGAACCTTGAATAAAATTTACAAATTATTCATAATTACAACTTTATATCGTATTAAAAAGGAAAAAAAATTACAAGTATAAAAGTGTGTTACAACTTACAACAACTATGATGATGATGTCTAAGTGTCAGTGTGTCACCTTAACACGCATAAAATTTTAGATAACAATACAAGTATGATAATTTTGTGAATAATATAAACTATGATATATCTAATGTTGAGAAATTGTCCTTTATTTCTTCATCCAGCACATGCATGTCTCCACTTCCTCTTTTGATAACATGGTTTGTCTATTGTCAATTAGCCCTCCAGCTACACTAAAAGCTTGCTCTGTGGCAATTGCAGACACTAGAAATGTTAGTAAATCATGGGATATAACAAGAAGCATAGTAAATCTTAACTCGCTTTCCACCATACCAAAAGATTGAAATCAATTACATCGCCTTGGATTTCATCCGAAGGGATTTGTAAACATAATGATAATTTATTGATAGGTTATGGAGGAGATGGGACTACTTCTATTTCCAACTTTATTTTTATTTTATTTATTTTTTTATAATGGAGGGTCCCAACCCTTTGGGTCAGATAAATCCCTTTGAACGTAGGGGAAGAGAGGTAAAATCCCTTGTGGCTCCAGTGTAATAACGCAACTCAAACCCACAACCTCGATGAGCAAACTGTGGTCCCATATAGCCTTCTTTTTCTCTTTTTGTTGTTAGGGAGACTAAAGAGGTAAAAGGTGTTTCCAATCTACCCATTTCGAAAGAATATTCAAAATAAAGTTGTTCTAAATGAGGTTTAATTATAGAAATATTATTTACATTAGTAGTATTCATATTCTTATTTATTGCTTCAAAAAAAGTTTCTAAAACTATTAATTTCAACCTAGAATCTAATATAAAGGCTAAACAAAATGCTATTTGAGCATTGCTGTAGTATTCTGAAAATTTTATTTCTATTGCTAAACACATATCACTAAAATTTGATATATTTCTATATTTTCCAAAAAAAGACCAATTTCATAAAAGTGGTCCAAATCTTGAGAAGCTATGGGATAATACACCTAAAAAAAGATTACATCATAAAAGACTTCTAAAAAATCTCTTATTATTTCAAGAATTTGCCAATTTTCTTCACCTATAAAAGGATTTTCATGTGCTAAATATAAAGCACAATATTGATTAACTACATTTTGAATAATTACAAGTTTTTCTTAATATTTGATATGTAAAATTCCAACTATGCTTTACATCAGGTTGTATTTTTTTTTTTTTTTGGGGGTTATTATTTAGATTTCTATAAAGTCCCTTCCAATTTTGTTTTCTAGAAAGAGATGAGAAAACATAACTTACAATGCATTTAATTATTTCTATTATAGGCTTAACAAATGATAAGCCATCTTTTACTATTAGATTTAAGATGTGACATGCACATGCATTGTAAAACATAATTTCATTTAAATTATGTCTAAGCTCTAATTCTAACATGTCAACTAAAACATTATTAAAGCTTGCATTATCTAAAGTTATAGAAATAATTTTATTTTGAATGTTTTAGTTTCTTAATTTTTCTAGAATAATGGCCCCTATCCTAGCACTAATAAGTACTGGTACTTAAAGGTTTTTGGGAGAGCCTTTTGAATAAATTAATGCAATCAATTTCAATATTATGTATACAAACAATCAACTATGTAACGGAAATAAATCAAACAAAAACATACACCATAAGAAGACGTGATTTTTATATAGAAACTCAAACTGGCAAAAAACTACGACTGAAAATCAAGAACAATGAATCATACCACAGTTACAAGAGATATACTCACAATCCTTATCCAATTTTCGCACAACCTAAGAACTTGTGATTCTCATTGTATAACATCGCACTGCAACAACTGCTTACCACCCTCTGTTACAGATTCAAAAACCTAAATGCCTTCTAGAATTTGTTCTTGACTCCCCAAAACAATCTCCTACGCTTAGAAGATGATCTTTTACAAAGAAATGTAGAAGACAAGGATCTCTAAAGCAAAACTTCAGCTCTTTAAATCTCCAATGAAAGAGTCTAAAGAAGATGATCTCCAATAAGTAATCTATACTCAGAAAAATGAGATTTCAACTTAAGGTTGAGAGAGAACTCCTTTTTATAGCCCCAAATTCGTGCCTCATAAGTCCAGTCAAGTGCATTCCAATCAAGAAAGGAACTAGCACCAAACAGGAAAGTTCCATTAAAATCGAAATAATAAATTTGCAAGTCAATGAAGTTTCCGCACAGGTTCGATTAATAGGGCAGTGGTCCGATCAATCGAATTGGGCTACTGCCTATTATCCAATCAATCGGATCTTTGCTTGATCAATTGGGCAACTCTCTTCGATTTTTTCTGATTTCTTTGATTTAGCACTTCTGGGACTCTACAACCTCTTCAAATTCCTAGTCTAAAAATAAATTGAAATACAACTACTAGGAATTGAATTTTGTCAAATCCATGAATTTAGCCAACATATAAATTTCATTTCAATCTCTTCCTTCAGAATTCATGGACAAAACTCCTTAGAACAATATAATTTAATATATCCAAAATGCATTGAATTTTTAGAAAAAAAATTTACGATTAGCACACTTGTAAATCTGTATTGTTGTTATTTGTCTCTGAACATCTGAACTTTCAACATCATGACTAGGAATGTCTCCTTCTGAATGCCATATTCTCCCCCTTTGTCTATAATTGACAATGCGAATCATCATCATGTAGCAAATTTGTAAACGTGGATCCAATCATAGCTCCCCCTTAATTAAAACTCTTCTTTAATTGTATCTTCGTATCAACACTGGAGGTGGGAGCCTTATCTTCTTAATCAGAGTTTTTTGTATGTCTCTAACCACACTTACATAGTTTGATCTTTTGGAGCAATGTGAGCAACTATAATGAGCATATCAGATGTCCTTACCCATATAGCTCTTGTCTTAACCTTTGGCTCAAACAATTATTTCCACCATTGCTTATACTTCAACAATGCATTCAACTTATTATAATGTGGACGAATGTATCCTCCAACTCCAGTGATGACAAGTGGATGTGAGTGAAAGACGTGACATATTTTTCTTTTTTGAACTACTTTCCACATTATGAACATGTACAATATGTGAAGTAGTAGGTGTCAAAATTAAAAGTAAAACTTTTAACAAAAACAGTTTTACCTTTCGTCTACGAAGTAGATTCACCACCATGGAATCTAAGACCGCGTTTATCATTAGATAGCTTCTGAATGCACAAGATGTCTTTAAGATATTTTGGACTAGTATTCATCTTACTCAAAAAAGTTTTTATTGAATCCAACTTAGATGATGCAATCTTCAGTTTGCCAGCCAAGTCTTCCTTTCCAACCTTAACAATCTTTACCATTGTCTTCAAAATCCCATTCTCTTACTTAAACTTCTCATAAGCATCTTTCAACGAACCATATTTACGACCTTCAGTGGTCAACTTATCAGCCATGTAGTTATTATGTCATTTCAAGAAATTAATCTTTGATTTTGCATACTCTAACTCCTTATTAAGAGTTAAAATCTCTTATTTTCACTTCAAAATATCTTTTTCGAATAACTTGCACATTTGCATAGATTTTTCCACCAACATTCCATATTCTACTTCTCAATCATCTTCTTCATCTTAGACTCTGTTATCAGCATTCTGTTCAACAAAACTAGCATTAGAAAGAATAGATCTAGCCAAAAAGCTATATACTTGCCATCTACAATATCTGAAGGATCAAGCTCTGAATCTTTCTCTCCTTTTGAAGAATCAACATCCTAAAATTTTAGAGCTTTATGCTTTGGATTCTTTTTACTGTTAGGACAGTCATTGGCAAAGTAACCATAACCTTAACAATCAAAACACCTAAACTTTGTTAAAGTCGTTTTTTATATTAAACTTTGATCCCTTCCACTGAACTCTATTACCCTTCATGAGTTTTCAAAACTAATTCATTAACTCAATTATGTCATCATCAAAATTTGAATTAATCTTAATTTTCTTTTCAGGTTTCTCAAAGCTAAACCATTATTCTTCATTGATTTTCCCTTATTTAAATTATTTTCTTTGAAAATCTATATATTTTCAACAAACTGATTTACAATGAGGGTTTCTAAATCTTTATTCTCCTCAATAGCATCCACCTTTTAATCGAATTTTGAAGATAGAGACCTCAGAATCTTTTTGACAATTCTACTTTTAGGAATTTCTTCACCCAAGTTATAAATAAAAGTGACAATGTCATTCTACCTAGCATAGAACTGATTAAAAGTCTCATCTTCTTCAATTACAATAGTTTCAAATGATTTATTTAACCTTTGCGATTTAGCTTACTTAACAGTATTAGTATTCTCATATACAGTTTGCAAAACATCCTATATTTCTTTTGCAGTTTTATATGTAGAAATTCCATTAAACTCTTCAACAAACACTCCATTATAAATAATATTCCTGGCCTTATTATTGCAATTAAAGGCATACTTTTCATCCTTACTCCATTGGGCTTTATGTTTAACAACTATTTACCCATTAATATTCATTATGGGTTTTGAGTAACTATCTTCAGCAATATCCCACACATCATCATCAATGGACTTAAAGAAACTAATCATCTTTTGTTTCCAATATGCATAATTTAAACCATTAAACAATGGAGGCTTGGAATTAGGTGTGCCTTCTAGATTGAGCACTATTCTAGATATCTCTTAGGATTAAGCACAACAAGTTAGTGTAATCTGTTTTGATACCACTTGAAAGTTTTTAAAAGAGCCTCTAGAATGGATATTAACTCAATCAATCTTAATTTTATGTGTTCAAACAATCAACTACGCAGCGAAAATAAATCATAAAAAAGCATACACCACAAGAAAACATGGTTTTTAAATGGAAACCTAAATCGAGAAAAAACCACGATCGAAATCAAACACAATGAATCACACCACAATTATAAGAGATATACTCATAACACTTATTTAGTTCTCGCGCAACCTAAGAATTTATGATTCTCATTGCACAACAACTCACTGCATGACTCACTATTGTCCTCTGTTATATATCCAAGCACCTAGATGCCCTCTAGATGTCGTACTTGACTTCCTAAAACAATCTTCAATGCTTTGAAGACAATCTTCTATAAAAATATGTAAAAGACAAGAATCTCTGGAGTAGAACTTCAGCCCTTCAATTCTTCAATGAAAGACTCTTGAGAAAATGATCCCCAATAAGTAATCTTTACTTAGAACAATGAGATATCTAGTTAGTGTTAAGAAAAGACCCCGTTTGTAGCCCAAAATTTGTGCCTCATAAGTGTGTTTCAATCCGGAAAGGAATTGGCACCAAACATGAAAGTTTCACTAAAATTAGAATAAGCAATTTGCAAGTTGGAGAAGTTTCCGCGCAGGTTTGATCGATCAAAAATTGTGCAATTGATTAAATTAGGCCATTGCCTTTTATCCGATTGATCGGTTCTTTGCTCAATCGATCAAGCAACCCTCTTCGATATTTTTAGATTTTCTTCGATTTAGCTCTTCTAGAACTCTGCAACCTCTTCAAACTCCTAGTCTAAAAATGAATAAAAATACAACGTCTACTAAGACTTAAGTTTTGTCTAATCCATGAATTTAGCCAACATACAAAATTCCTTTCAATACTCAAGCAAAGATAATGTCACACCTCGAACCCGAGAATTGGGGATTTATAGTGGATCCCGTGGCGCAACACACATAACCAGTGACAATTCGTGCCATATCAAGATACGTACAAACTGCCATAAGGTTGATTCCACAAGTACGTATAAGGAAGATCCGTAAACATGTATCAGTCTTTTTTTTTTTAATAATTAAGTAGAAACTTGGAGAATTCACTTGTAAATATCATAAACACTGATAAAAAATTCACCAATTCATTAATATAACCAAGGTCTATTAATTCACCATCCACATGCACATGGTACTAAGGTTCCATAATCATACACAAAAATGCAAAATGACATGATCTACTATAAGCCAAACCATGGCTATACACTAATAACCCCAAAAAAGAACCATGTTACGCGCTGTGTAGAATGACTAATAAAAGACATCATCCTCGTTCCACTCATTTATATTCCTAGGTACCGATTAGTTCCCTTCGGGGGCGCATCGACTGCCGTACCGGTACTGGGTTCCATACCTGTAATACCAAGAGTAACACTGTTAACACAACGTTCAAACAAATATAAGGGTACATAAGCCTATCATGATATAACAACTGAAATTAAAACAACATAATGATTAAAAGAGAGCAATAATGGAAGCTAGGCATGTTGTGCATGTGAATAAGTACGAATGAAGAATCATAGATGGAAAGACAACATCACACTAATTGGCATCCATGTGACTATTGTCACAACCCGAGCCCAGGGTTCGGGGGTTAGCAAAAGCCAAACCTAATGACACACGTACTCCCGTGCATGCACACGCAGACCGAGTCTAAATGCACACGCACAAGGGAATATTCACACGTGCCAAGCAAGTACGCGGAAGCTGTAAATATCAGAAACATAAACTAACAGTGCAGGAAGAGGATACAAAGGACGAACTGACATAATTACATATGAAAGTTTTACACAAAAAGAACAAAAGAATATATACAAGAATGACATGTCATGCCAAATACAAGTCTGAAAATCCACAAAACAAGACTCCAATGATGCATGCCAAGAACGCTCTCCCGTGGAGTGATCACATCCACTCCTCTAGGCCTGATGGGGCCCCGGGGGTCTCATCTGGAGTCTGGCCCACCGGCGAGGGTTCGGCAAAGGTATCTGGACCTGCAACACCAAAACAACTGTGAATACGAAGATTCAGCAAAGTACAAACCATATCAAGTTAACACACGCTGTGTCTAATAGAATAAAGAGCATCATGTGATTAAAGAAGGCATTTTTGTATACTAGGCTGTCATGCAAGAAGGAAATATGCTAAGTGAATCAATGAATACATGCTGTGTACATACTAGTGGCTACTACATTACCATATGCTCCCAAAAGAGGGATCTTATAACATGCAAAGAACACCATTGTCCGGGCCAGGGTACAATGGGTCTCGGTTTCCTGGGGTCCGGTTCCCCAAGACATATCCATACTGCAGCAGGCCATATCAACTATACCAAATTCACCCCGTCGGGATCCTAAGGCTGAGGCTAAGTAGAGCCTGACCATACAGAGTCAATCATGAAAACCCTGAGTAGATCGTGACAACATAGCATACGTGCATATCTGTGAGTGAATATATCATACATGCATACTCAAGGTAAGTAATCACAATGTGAAGGTAACGGAGTACAAGTAATCATGTCAGAGCATTGAGATCAATGATCGAATGCAATATGTTATGCAACAAATCATGCGAAATCGAATCATCTTAAGTTACAAACCAGTTCTAATCTAATTATCCGGTGTTTCTAACCGTGCATGATGATGTAGTTTTAAGTTATTCGATGCACCGTTGTCTAGTGTTGCGTGAAATCGGGCGGTGCACGAAGTCCCTTAAACCAACACCCATGGGGAGGTGCTTAACATCCGGATAATGAACATGAATGCTTCGCAGCCCTCGAGATCATTCACGCGTAGTATCACATTCCGTTGGCCAGGTGGAGGTGCTCTACATTCTATCATGAAGGCCATATCGGTCTTTTCTTTACACCTATCCTTATTCTTCATTTTTATTCTAGTGTGGTTACGGCTTAGCCGCGTGTGTGCTTACGGCTTAGCCGTGTGTGGTCTACGGCTTAGCCGTGGCTGGGCCGTAGAAGGTCTGTCAGTTGCTGACTCTTAGTTATTCCAGAAAATGCACCCTGTATTGATCTACGGCTGGGCCACGGCTGAGCTTTGGCTTAGCCGTAGGGCAATCCACGGCTTAGCCGTGCCCTAGCCGTAGAGGAAAACTGGGTTTTTCTCTTCTCTGGACTTTGAGCCGTAGGTGCTATACGGCTTAGCCGTACCTGCACGAAGTTAAATTCCTGAAACACATACAGAATGTCTGAAAACTCATCCAATTTGCAATTCTCAAATGGAGATAGACAAGTACTGAATCAATGAGTATCAAATGGGCTGTAAACACATGTTTCCATATCAATTCATGTAAAACCAACCAAATCAAATGCATACCAACATGGGTTCTCAAAGATATGGTTATACTTGCCTCAATTTGGAAATCAATTGCATAATTCGTTGACCTCAAGCCCAAACACCACCTAACACAATCAAAACCACATGCATGCATGAGGGATGGAAAGGAATCCACAACACAGACACATCAGCAACAATGGAAACAAGAAGGAGAAGAGATAGAGAAAGGAGATGAGAGGGATGGAAGGAAATCCACTCACCTCACATGCAAAAAACCCAATTTCCTCTTGATCGATGGAGGAGAGAATTCAAGTGAAGAAGAGAGAGTTGAGCTCCACGTGCAGTGCAGGAAATGAGAGAAAACGAGAGAGAGAATGTGAGTTTTGATCGATGGATGGTTTATATAAGCAATGGGTTGTTCAAATTACAAAAGGGTCCAAGTCATAAGTCTATTTTCAGTTTGAGTCAAATCCAGGTCCAATCGAATCACACGACCTCGGTTGCAAATGACGTAGTTACGAAAGTTAACGAGCTCAACAAAAGACACGTGTTGACATCAAGATGATGCAAAAATGACCATGTCTAAGAAAAGCTAAAATTACGAAAAAGGGCTTGGTCTACTTAATCCAGGTCAAACTCAACCCAACTACCTATCCATGACCCGTAACGAAAATAAAACACAAGCAAAACACGATTAGCAACGAAAACAAGATTAACTAGCCGCTAAACGAGGTCAAGCTGGGTCGGAGTGTTACAACTATCTTCTCTCTAATAAAAGAGTGTATCGTACAGTGGGAAGTCACTAGCGGTCGGGCCAAGACTATCTAGCTACCCTAAGAACGTCGACCAACTCTTCATATAACTACTCAGTAGGTAACATATTGAATACCGTCATTCGGTCCCATCAAACCTCCTATGGGTATAAGCTAAGTGGTGCCAACTCAATGTATCAAGGCTGATCCGAATTCATACTTTCATACTCATACATAGCGATCAACTCATACTTATACAGAAACGTATATTAGTCTTGAGATTGTAACAAATCATAAAATTAGGATTAAACGGAGTAACTGATAATTAACAATGCATACTTAAATAAGCTATCAGAGCTCGAACCCTCTTAACCTTAGCTACACATGTCTTGGCTCATGGGCTCACGCTCAATAGAAGCTCTGTCTCCAATTTTGCCTCAAGGTTCACCAGGAGGAATAGGTACATAATTAAATCATGTTGAGGACAAGGTTTACTTAAATAATATGAATGCATTTAAATTAAGAGGTTAACAAGGAAATTTATTAGCCAACCCTATGCTAAGACATTCTGTGTTTCCTTAGTCATTCAATACGGCGTATTCATAAAACGTCCGGTGTTAATGTGTTATCAAAATATTAGTATTACATTATATGAGCAATGGACACCACTTCTTATGCCAACACCCATGACTTGATGTCAAGAAACAACCAGAAATTAAGAGGGAATGAATGATAGCTCAACACTCTTCTTTCTTAGTGTATAATTACCGTTGGGCTAATTTATTCGAAGTAAAGGTTCCACTTCTAATGCTCTAAATGGTCTTTAATTATACTTAAAATCCTAAGGTAAAATTAACTTAAAACACCTCGGCTTCACCAAGAATCAAAAGTGTAGCCCCTCTTTATGCCACGCGATGGACTATGGAAAGCCAATAGTCAGTCATTAAACCAATCTTAAATAAAATTTCCAATACAGAACTTTTTGGTTACCCAACTGATCGGGTATGTGTCCGACCAGTCAGACACCTTCCAGAATGGAAATCAGATCGATCGGGCTTCAGAACCGACCAATCAGTCTTGAAGTATTTTGCTCCAGGTAGAATCAGTTTTAAACTGGTTTCTCATTTGCTCCTTCTACCTCCCCTGCATTTAAACACCAAAGAGACCCTCTATGTTACATTCTTGGGTCTCCCTACCATCCATTTTTTTATCATTCATTTAAAACACAATCATTAACACTTAGATTAATCTTACAATCTTAATTAAAGATCAAAAGAGCTGTAACTTGGTACTTAGAAGGAGCTCATCAAGAATCAATAAATTAACTATGCATATAAAGAATATTCACCCTTATACTTGCCTTAAGTTCAGTGCTTCAACCAAATCAAGTTGTCCTTTAGTTTGATGGTAAAGAAAGCTTCACTAGTGGATGATTTAAAACATGCGTTGAGAGAAATGAGCATGTGATGCATGCATGCTAAAAGCTTGAGTCTCTTTAACCCTATTGAACCCAAGAAATGAAATGGTGATGGGATTTTCTTACCTCAAGGCTTTTACAAGTACAAGAAGATGAGGCCTTAAATTCCAAAGAGAAGAACAAAGAAAAGTGAAGAGGTTGAAGATGAAGCTAGAACTCTTGCATGCAAGCTCCTAATGCTCAAAATAAAGGCAAAGTGAGGGAGAGAGCATGGGAGAAGGAAGAAGGTATGTTGCTCCAGCAGAAATGAGGGAAGGGGAAGAGGGACGAAGGTGGGTTCCTTTGTTTTAAATGGTGGGTGTCACAACCCGAGCCCAGAAATCGGGGGTTAGCGAAAAACTAAACCTGTGACACACGTACTCCCGTGTACGTGCATCCAAACCTAGTCCAGATGCACACACACAAGGGATCTAACACGTGCGAAACAAACGAACGCGGAAGTTGTAGATATCATAGCAAGCAACAAAGAAAATAGCAGAAGCCAAAACAAATGCGGAACGGAAAAGATAAAGCTAAAGCCAATACTTAAAAACGAAATACAAGTCTGAGTACACGACAAAGTCAAGATGTACAAATATACAGAGTATCAAAGTCTCAAGTGCCAAATACAAATCTCCAAAAACCAAAACCCAAAACAGAAGGCCACGGAAGATATGCATGTACGCACTCGGCAGAGGTGATCAGGTCCACTCTGCCAACCCGGAGGGCGCCTCTAGACTCTGCCCTGCAGCCTCCTCGACCGCCGGGGAGTCGGGCAAGGGATCTGTGCCTGCAACACCACAGACAACATAGTGAATACAACGATCCAGCAAATATAAATAACAGGGATGAAACACTCATAGTATCAAATGGAATAAGGACAGAATATTAATTACAGAGTTTCATATTAGTATGCTAAGCAATATGGTGCATAAAAGTAAAGCATGCTACGTGAATCAAAACATAGAAATACTGAACTAAGTGGCTACTACGTTAACCATATTCTCTCCAATAGAGAGCAGAGCAGAGCAGATGAGAACACCACTGACCGGGCCAAGGGTACAAGTGGGTCTCGGTTTCCTGGGTTCCGGGGTCCCAAGACAAAGCGACACTGCAATGATACAGAGATACAGAGATCTGAGCCAGAGGTAACCCCGTCGGGCATCCTAGGACTGAGGCTGAGTAGAGTCAGACCAATACCAATCAAATCAAATCCCAAAAGAAGGGAGATTATCCGCTTTGGACTCACCGATGGCAAAGACCGGATCTTATCCTCACGTATTAATCTCTGGGCAGAGCTACCAGGGAATACCCAATAGATCGGAGATATACAAAGACAGAGATATACAGAGCATAGCAGAAATACAGATCCTAGCATAAAGTAAGTCAAGCGCAGCATAGATCAAAGCTTAGTGCGGAACGAAGAATAAAACGAATACAGGACGAAAGCAAAATGACTTCGTAATGCATAAACATAGATTAGCAGAACAGAGGGCAAGATTGTAACCAATATGCAGTGCATCTCAGATTAATACAGAATCAAGGTTAATTACAAGCCCACACTAATCTAGTTGTTCACTGTCACTAACCGTGCATGTTGATGTAGTTTTAAGTTATTCGATGCACTGTTGCCATCCAAGTGTTGCAAGGTAATCCTCGCGTGCACCGAAGTCCCTTAAACACCCATGGGAAGGTGCTTAACAGTAATCAACGCTCACATGAATAAGTCACAGCCTAACAGACTATTCATGCGGTCCAAGGAGTCCATTGGGCATGTTTACATGGGTGGTCAACCTGTATTTTAGCCCTACAAGGTCACACCATTATCCTAAGTTTTATTTCAGATTTTCCAAGTCTTACGGTTTAGCCATGGGTGACCTACAGCTTAACTGTATACACTTTACGGCCTCGCCGTAACTTGCACTACGGCTTAACCGTGGTTCCCTTCAATACACAGATAAACTGGTCATCTTCCACCTCTGATCTGATACATTTCACGGCTGAGCTACGGTGGAGTCCACGGCTTAGCCGTAGACCAATCCACGGCTTAGCCGTAGCTTCACCGTAAGAGTACTGATAGCAGAAAGTTTCGACTGATCAGGGTGATAATTCACGGCTGGGTCACGGCTAGCTTACGGCTCAGCCGTAGAACAATTTACGGTTTAGCCGTAGCCTAGCCGTAGAACAAATACGAAAATTCAAGTCTCTGGAATCTGAGCCGTACAAGGTTACGGCTTAGCCGTACAATACAGAACCAAATTCGAGCTGAGTACAGAAACTGAAATCTGATACAGAAATTCAGCAAAACATGTTCCAGAGGTTGCAAAATCACAGAATTTGGCTGTAAAACACAACAAACATGTCTAGAATGTAGTAGATGCAATCAAATTAGTCAAATACAAAACCCATATGTGTTATACAATCCTGTACTTATACTTGCCTCAAAGCTCTATCAATCACTGAAGCCAAGCTCAAATCCAACTACAACCCAAGCAAAACAAATCCAAACACAAACCATGAGCATGCAGAGAGAGAGATGGGAGATCCAATTGGAGAAGAAGAAGAAGACTTGGAGAGAACCCACTTACCTCAAGCAAAGACAAGACAGAGATGAGATAGAAAACCCAATCGGAAGAGATGTAACTCCCAACACCAACAAGACTGAAGAAGAGAATGAAGAGAAGAGAAGAAAACGTGGAGACGTTGCATGCAAGCATCGAAGGGAATGAGACATCTGGACTGATGACTCATATTTATAGGTTTTGGAGTTTAAATCAACGGCCAAAGAGTTTTAGCTATTTACAGTTTAAGTCACACGAAGGTCCAACTTCTCCAATTGACTCCGAACAGATCTGACACAGTTACGGAAAATAACGAGCTCAACGAAATACACGTGCTGACACCAGGATGATGCAAAGATGATGCACTCAAAGCAAAAGCAAAATTACGAAAAAGGGCTTAGAACTACCTATCCCAGGTCATAGGTTACTCAACTACCTATCCAAGACCCGAAACCAAGTCCAAAAGAATTAATTAACAGAAACACACACTAATGAGCCACTAATCCGGCTCAAAGGGGATCGGAGTGTTACAGTGGGTTTTCCAGAAATTGCAAACAGGCCCACTGACTTTCTGGATTTTCCAATTTAAGTCGGTTGAACTTAAACTGGGCCAAGATGAATCCAAATTGAGTTGGGCCAAACATGAAAGATGACCCACAAGATAAAACACACTCAATGCAATTAATATGATGCCTTAATGATGCAAAACCATGCAATTCTAAAATACAAAAAGGTCATTGACAACTTAAGTAATGTTCGAACCCGACCCGACTACCTATCCATTACCCAAACCCAAGAGGATTTGAGTTGAATTAGCATAATAGATTTTAATCAAGGTAAAATAAAATTAATTACTCTAAATTATGATTAACTTAGGTTTGGACCTTACAGATAATGAAATCATTTTCTTCTACGTAGTCTAGTCGCAATCAATTTAAGGTACATTTATTGCAATATACTCAACATTTTGTTTAGATGTCTATAAATCTAAAGTTAATCTTATTTTTCTTCGTATGTTTTAAAAAGAAGTTTTTAAATTATCTATTCTTTTTTAATATTTTTACTACATCATTTAGTGTAGTATTTCTAGAAATTGTTTTAAACACATGGGTAAAAGGCCTCATTTATAAATTCTTGAAATAATTCAATTTCAGTAATTAAAAAATGGTAATTGATTAATTCCAACAAATTTTATAAGTTAGTATCTAGCATTAGAAAGGTTATTTTAAAAAACCACTAAACTACCACTAGACGCAGTTTAGGATAGTTAAGTTTGAGCCCCCACTCCCATCTGCCCGCGGATTACCACTAGTATGTTTAAGTATACACGAGTTCACGTGTTTAAAAAGATGGTCAGTACCACGTGTTGACTTACAACTATAATGTTCTTTACAAAAATTACATCACGCTATTTCCACTATTTTTTCAGTGGATTAATAACCTTCATTATTTCAAAATATTTCCAAACTCCACAAGTTTTTTCTTTTTTTTTTTTCTTTCTACGAGATGTAAGTTGAGTTTGGAATAAATTTGGAGCATTGCTTTCTATATTTTCTTGCGCTACATCCAAATGTTCTAGATCAACATCATTTAAGCTAAAGTCTAGGTTGAAGGGTTCTAAAGTCCTACCATTTTTCAAAAATTAAGTTTGAAAAATAAGAACAAGTAGTTATAAGTATTGTATTTGTTTTGATAATTTATAAAATGGGAGAAGATGAGACTTATTGTATAGTAATAATATGTATATACGAATCAAAATCTGACATTTCAAATAAATAAATACCTTGAGAGCTTAGAGAGAGAAAGAGATTAGAGAGATCCTTTAGATATTCACCTCCAAGCTCTAGAGCCTTTATCACCCACAAAATTCTTAGTTTTTGAGAGTTTGAAGAGATTATTTGGTGCCTTAGAGAATTAGAGATAGCAAGTAAACTTAGAGAACTTAGGAAAAGCTTAGGCCCTATTTCTTTTGGAGAGTTTTTGATGGGTTATTTAGATGTTGGGCATTTGTGGGACATGATGTGATGGTTGTCAACTGCCGTTGCCAAATTCCATATTTCTCTATTGGAATTTTTTAATTTTACCCAGTTGAAAGTACTTAAATGACCTTGAGAATTTCAAAATTCCACCTCCTTTTACTTTTTGATGGAATTCCTAGATGCTCAAGTACAAGAAAACATTCAGGAATTTCACTATTTCTGGAAATTTCAAAATTCTCCAGATATGAATTCTAGCAAAAGAATAGGCCCTAGAGAGAGATATTAGAAAGCAATAGAGAGAGAGATCAAAAGCTTAGAAAGTTTGTAAATGAGTGTTGAGAAATGAGAGTGGAGGAGGTATTTATAAACTTACAAAGGAGTGAAATGAGACAAAATGCCACTCATTTTACCATTATTTGGCAGTTGGGAAAGGTAAGATTGGTAAAAGGATGAAAAAGATACAACACCCCCCCCCCCCCCCCCCCCCATGTGACGTTTCTAGGTTGTTGGTGCGGTTGGGGAGAGGGTTCCTTTGTGAATTGGGCCACAATCTTCCTTTTTGCAAGCTAAGCCGTGTAGGGCCCGACAGCCCACTCATTTTTATACCCTTAATTAGAGGTGGTGGTGTTCATTTTGAATGGCTCAAATTATCAATATAAGGCCCAACGACGGAGTCTTGAAGACATGTGAGTTTACATATAACAACTGCAGTAAAGGATCTAAACTCATCTTCATCACCAATGATCATCTCCTCCCCGTTAAACTGAAATCTAGGAATATTTCGATAGAAGGATGATATTTTGAACCATTCTTACTATTAGTATGTGAGCCCAACAATGGAATCCTAGCTCCCAACATATAATACACGGCTGCAAGCAACAATTTCAAACACCATAGATGGAAAAATTCTGACCGTTGCATTGTTATTTTATCCTACTAGTAAATTTCTAGAAATCGTTTTAAACATGGGGGTAAAGGCATCACTTATAAATTCTTGAAATGTTTCATTTTAAGTAATTAAAAATAGTAATTAATTAATTACAATAAATTTTACAGGTTGGTATCTAACATTGGAAGGGTTATATGAAAAAACCAGTAAACTACCACTAGAAGTAGTTGGAGATAGTTGAGTTTAAACCCCAGTACCTCCTGGCCCTGAACTATCTTCGGTATATTTAAGAATACACAATTTCACATGTCTAATAAGATTATTAGTGCCACCTGTTGACTTACAACTATACAGTTCTCTAAAAAAATTACATTGTGCCTTTTCCACTATTTTTCCAATGGGATTAGTATTAGTAACCTTTATTATTTCAAAATATTTCCAAACTCCAAAAGTTCTTTTTTTTTCTACCAAATGTACGTTGAGTTTAATATACATTTGGAGCATTGCTTTCTACATTTTCTTGCTCTGCATCTAAATGTTTAGGATCAACATCATTTAAGTTAAAGCCTAAGTCGAAGGGTTCTGAAAGTCCTACAATTTTTCAAAAATTAAGTTTAAAAAATTAAGAATAAGTAATTATAAATATTGTATTTTTTGTAATAATTTATACAAAAAGGGGAGAAGATGAGACTCATTGTACAGTAATAATATGTATATACAAATCAAAATCTAAAATTTAAATTAATAAATGCCTTAAGAGCTTATAGAGAGAGACAGAGAGAGACCTTTCAGCAATTCACTTCTAGGCTCCATTGCCTTTATCAGCCACAAAATTCTTAGCCTTTGAGAGTTTGAAGAGATGTTTTGGTGCCTTAGAGAGTTAGAGACAGAAAACGAGCTTAGAGAGATATTAGAAAGCTACAGAGAGAGATAAAAAACTTAGAAAGTTTGTAAATGAATATTAAGAAATATGGGGGGGAGGGAGGTATTTATAAAGTTACAAAGGAATGACATGACACAAAATACCCCTCATTTTACCATTATTTGCAGTTGGGGATGGTAATATTAGTGTTCAATTTGAATGGTTCAAATTATCAATATGTAAGCTTGAAAGTTTTAGAGTGTTCGGGATATATTTTAGATTGTGATTTGATTACCACTTCCATACAACAGAATAATAAAAGTAATCAATCACAAAAGAAGACAATACCAAATTTAATGTGGAAACCCAAAAGGAAAAAAACCACGAGTCCAAAGTGGACAAAATCAATCACTAACTTCCATAATATAAGATATACTCACAATCCTACAACCAATCGCTCAACACAAGGCGTTATAGTTGTTTTTTATAGATTTCCACAACATGTAATCCCTCGGTGCCCTGCTATCAGTGCCTTGATCTCCACTACAAACAATTCTCTACGCTTAGAGAACAATCTTCTACAAAAAAGTAGAAACCAAAAATCTCCTATAATGAAATAGAAGCATCAACTTTAAAACTTGAAGTCTACAGCCCAATCTATCATAGAAGCTTTAGATGATCTCTCCAATGGCAATCACCAATTTAGAACTTGAAGAGCTCTATGTGTTGTATTGTGCTTAAGGTTGAGAGAAACGCTCCTTTTATAGCTCATTTTTCATGCATTAGGTTTAAAAACCAAATCTAAGTGAAACAAGTAATTGCACAAATAAGAAAGGTTTTCGTGTAAGTTAGTGTGCTTCTACCATATGTGAGCTCGAGCGCGGTCAAATGGGTGCTCAAGCTAGCTCGCCACTACCTTCGACGGTTAAGCCCGGTCTCAAGCGCGCTTGAATTTCCTGCACGTAACAATAAATTTCCAGATGTCATAACTTTGTCATTTTAGCTCCGATTTACGCAATCTTGGGCTCTATAAATATCTAATTAAAACGAGCTTCCCATTGGTAGGTAGCTTATCTATATCCAATACTCAGTTTGTGAGATATGACCTTTGCAATCCATGTTGTCCTTAGAAAACACGTCAATTTACGTTATCTTCAATTCAGCTTATCCAGCACCTAACCACAGTCCATTCAAAATATAAAATACAACTCAATGGACCCAAGTTTTGTCTAATATATGAATTTAGCCAATATAAATGTCCTAACAAAGCTCAATGATGGAGTTCCAAAGACATGTGAGTTTACATCTAACAATTGCAATAAAGGATCCGAACTCATCTTCATCACCAACAGTCATCTCTTCACCATTGAACTGAAATCTAGGAATATATCGATACAGGGATGATATTCAATTTGAACCATTCTTACCATCAATTTGTGATTATGTGAGCCCAACGATGGAGTCCAAGAGCCCAACTTATAATACACGGCTATGAGCAGCGATGGAAAAATTTTGATGCGCCCAAACACAACCCCCCCCCCCCCCCCCCCCCCCCCCCCCCCCCCCCCCCCCCCAAACACAAACACACACACACACACCCCCCAAAACCAAATATGTTGATATGTAGGTCTGAGTACACAACTTGAATTCATGTGCCAAAACATGGCCCAAACACCATGCAGATTTCAAATTAGGGCCTGAACCCGAATACAAACAAACACAGCCTCTATTCAAGTTGCACCCCTTATGATGCCCTATGCCCACAATTCAGGGCAAGTTCCTGTTTGGACTTTGGAGAAGAAACGGGACTCATCAACATCCTTCAGGCATCAGGGGGCACGGAAATCTCGCGGAATACGGTGGATGGGCCCTGGACGTACGTCTGAACTTTCTCAGTTCCTTCTTTGTTCAGATGCATTGAATGTCTTGCGTCCATGTCCTTTCCTCTCCTTCCTTCCCCCTTCCCCCATGCAGATTTGAATTTTTCTTCTTATTCAGCACATGAATATGAAGTTCACCGAGCAATCGTTCTTCCTCATCTCACGCGGCCACAGCCCTTCAATCCATTTATTCCAATTCACATGCATTGTGCTCATGGGCCCATGTTCTCCAACTTGGACTTGGCATGTCCGGTTTGATCTTGTACGTCCTACAATTCATGTTTTTGAATGTACGAACTAGATGCCAGTCCCATTAAGGCCCCCCCGGGGCGGTCCATAAATTCCCATACGAGCTATGGAGCCCATGTTGACGCAGCACCTTTCACATTCTTGTTGCATCATGATCTAGCGTCATGCCCACTTCTATGTTCATCAAACCTTATTGAACATTGAATTGAATCCGAAACATGTGTATATGATTAATAGGCCACTAAAAAATTTTAGAATGATAAATCATGGAATAGGATAGTGTGATGGGACTGATTTTTTGTATTATCCTTATCTACAAAGAGACCCTTTGGTCCATTATACTCTTAGCCTCAATGATAGGAATGCATCCAAGTTGGCCCCACAAGCTAGACTACATATGCCTGTTTACAGTCTTTTGGCAGGAGAATATTTCCCAGTTACTAGATTATACAACTGTATTTCAGATCCAGGCACAATTATATGGTGCAAGGGATCAAGATGGCTTAGCTAAGTTGATTGCCGTAGGTAACATGTAGCCCCAATGTGAATCATATCAATTTATTAATTAGGTTGTAAACCTTTTAAGCAAACCTGGCTAAGAAGTTAGAATGGTGAGTTAGAACCTTGAATTACCATGTTAAGTTCAAGTCATATCGGTAGATCAGGGTCCAATGACTTGACTTGGGTCAGGTTGATGGGTCAATAAATAAGTATGGTTTAACTTAAACCTGACTCATAGTTGGTTTGAATTGCTGACCAGGATACCCAACCCAACCCCATAACTAAAGAAACACCTACCCTGAAATCTTAGGTCAGGTCACGATTGCCACCCCTAGGCCCAAGTCTGCAGTTTCGAGACACAAAGTTGGAACCCGCTAAGGCCCAAACATTTTTGGACCTAATGGTGACTCAAGATCTGAACCCAAAAACAACATGGGTCAAAAAGGATTACACATTCCCTACTTTAGATGCGTTGAATGAGGTGATTGGGCACTATTTCCACTCTAAGTAGGTCTGCCATTGAGCAAAGGACAGTATATATTCGTCCCCTTACCCCACACTGGTCAAGTCATGCCCGCCCGTTGGCTTCATTCAAAACTTCATCTTTTACCTAAGCTGGGTCCACCCATTGACAGCCACTCTGCCAAGCTTAGCTCAGTCTTGGTACTCTATAAATTTTAAATTCAGATCCACTATACAGTGTTTCGGCTTTTCTTTAGATATGAAAAATTCCTGCACTAGGTGGGACCCACCTGAATGCTTCACAACCAAAAGGTGCAGGAGTGTGTTTAGATTTTTTTTTTTTTTTCTTTTTGCTAAATGAAACTGAGGGTAGGTTTGGGTGTGCAAAATTTGGTGAACAAAATTTTGAGTCAGATCAAGTTAAGGAACCGTACAGCTAGGGGCTTCATGGTTGATGATTTTATGATTTTAAGTTTCTTAAAGCAAATGTTAAGGGTAGGGTGAATACACTCGAGAGCATTTTAAGAACAGCATCAATAGGAAATAAGATTAGATAAATCCGTCTGAGATGATTTCATATTGAAAACAAGTTGATAACGGCGTGAGTAAGAAAAAAAATTTTGGCTATACAAATAATGGCCTATCAAGGAGAATGGGTAGGACAAAGAAGACGTGAATGAGAATACTAAATCGAATTTAAAGAACTTTAACTTATTTAAAGATTTAATTCGGTATAAATCGGAATGAAGATTCAAAATTCTAGTTGACCCCAACATCGTTGAGACAAAACTTTGATGATGACAATAATTGAGGTATCTAAGAAACTCAACTCAGACACTCACGTCTTTATTAGCTGAGATACCACTTAGAGATGATTGAAGGGGAAGTTGGAGATCGTTTGTCTTTTATGAGTGATGAGAAGTACAAATGTGATTTAAATATATAATGTTGCATTAGCTTGACCACCCATGGTAAAAGCATGACATCCATATTCATAAAATAAAAAATGAAAAATATTCATAGTAGTATTGATATGACTCACAATATTCTTTAGTGCATCCAGTTTTATGAAAGTCCTTTCATCCCCTTGGATTCCTTAATTATAAGGATGATAATGGGCTGGTTCAGGTTTAGATCGGCCTAAACTCAGATCTAACCCAAATGACACTTTATATGTTCCATGCCTATCAAAATACACTAATAGAAAAAAAAAATCCTCTTTCAAGACATGAGTTTTGATCTCATAACTTATTCCATACTATCTACTATCACTTATATTAAGTTCTATTTGGTAATTTTACTTATAGAGTGAAATGGGGTAAATGATTATTTTAAAAGATAAAAAGAAATAAGAGGGTCAAATATAAAAAGATTGCATTTTGTCATTTAGTAAAAATAGAATCTAACGTTTTGACTTTTGTTGCTAAAAGTAAACATTTTTTTGTCAGTTAGTAATATGAGAAGTAATTTTTTGACTTTTTTGTATAAAAGGTAGAAGAATTTTTTGAAATATAGTACTTTTGATTTGACTTTTTTTAATTTATTGTATCTTGAAAATGACATTTTACTTCAATTTACTAGTGAAGTGAATTTACCAAACACAATAGATTTATTTATTAAGTAATACTATAATACAAAAAAATGGGGTGGGGCAAGACAAACACATAAAATTAAACCCACAACTGCCCCCCACTTGATCAATGCACTACCAAACCCACCTCTAATAGAAGTGGGTCTGGGCATGTTTCCTTTTAAACCGACCCATTCCCATTCACACTTAATTCAAATTCATTCAAGTAGAACATTTTAAGGAAAAACTCTAAGTGCCTGCTAGCATCTCTATTAAAACAATCTTTAGACATTGATTGAGTGCTTAGTCCTATATCCATATTCAGCATGTGGACCTTTAGCCCATGTTTCAGCCCGCCTCTTCAACATTTTAATCACAACAAGTGATTCAATAAGGAAAGACGTTTTTATACAAGTTGATTGTCTACCAAAGAAAATACATAAGCTGAAGAGAATATGAATGAAACTAGTAAAAATACATATGAAGAAGTGGACCCTTTTCAAGGATTTAGTTTAGGACAAGTCGAATGGATAAATAGATTTCATATAGTCAGCACAACAGATATATAGAATTCATATAGTAAACCTCAACCTAGTTGGGATATAGATATGATCCAATAATCATGTACGACCAATGGATTGGTAATCCAATGGACTATCAAACAACTTCCCTTGTTATGATCCTTTCCTCAAACTGATAATGGTGTGCCAAAATTCAAAGCAAAACCCTTTGTGTTAACAATTAAGCAATTATCACCCTCTCCTCACTTCATATATTGCAGTGCTCACACACACACACACACACACACACACACACACACACACACAAAATCATGGTGCTTATCAACAGGCCTAATGTAAACAATACAAAATTAAATATCCCTTTGTATAAGATGTGGCTAAGTTTCACTCTCACAAGAGCCTGGCCCACCATAAAATTGATAATGTATTGTATATATAATCAATACTATGATAAAAATAATTTATTGTATACATTAAGAATGTGATGGTAGGCTCTTTTCATTTTTATTTTATTCCTTTGTTGACAAGGGTATCCCCGATATTTGACATAACAAGACTAATCCCCTGATCACACAAACAACCAAGCAACTCATGTGCACTAGATAAATCTCCATTTTTTTTAGTTTTTTTTTTTTTTTTGGGCAGGGGGGGGGGGGGTGCGTTGGTTATGCAAACAAATCAAAACACAAGGCCATGTTTCTTTATAAGAATTTTTGGCAAGTGTTTTTGTTTATTAAGGTTTTTGGGACATGATGTGATGCTTATCTCTTGGCATTTTCATATGTCTTGTTTCTATTTAGGAATTTTTGAATATCAACATATGGAAAGGACTCAAATGACCTTTGAAAATATCAAAATTTTAATAAAATTAGTGCAAATTCGTATAAAATAAAATTATTTATTTTACCAATTTTCTACTTAATAGGTGTATAATCACCATCATATTAAAGTTTTATAATATTTTATTAATATACTTTATATATGATCAATTAAATGGTGAATTCAACGGTGAATTCAACTTTTATCCAATAAATTTTGCCAAAAACAAGAGTGAGACATTTATATTGCTCAAATTTTTATGAGAGTTGCAAAAATTATATTAGAAATTGCTCAGTATGCATAGCATTAAAAATATATAAAAAAAAGAATTTCCAAAATACCTTACCCTCTTCTCTCTTTACACACTTTCTCTTTTTCTCCCTCTTCTCTCCTTCCCTTTCCCACCTTCGCTTTGGTCGGCGACGAGCTCTAGCGGTAGAGGGAGACTCCCCTCCACTCCCCTCCCCTCTCCCTCTCCCTATCCCTATCCCTCTTCCTCTTTTTCTTCCTCTTCTTCTTCGATCTCCCTCTATTATGAAAAGTTGCGGGGAGGAGGAGGGAGAGGGAAAAAGAGAGAGAATACACGGATGAAGAGGAAGAAGAAGAGAAAGAAAAAGAAACAGAAGAAGAAAACGAAGAAGAAGAGACAAAGGGAGAGGAAAGTCCCATTTTACTGTTGGAGCTCATCGCCCGCTAGAGGGGAGCTAGGAAAGGAGAGGAGAGAGACGGAAGTATAGGTATTTTGAAAATTTTTTATTTTTTATTTTAATGTTGTGTATACAGAGTAATTTTAGGTGTTGCCATAGCAGCTCTAACTTTTATTTATTTAGGTCAATGGCCACCCTCACCAATCTCCGGCGTGCTACCCCTTCAATTCTTGCAGCCAGCGTTTCTCGGAAGGCCTTTCACATGAGGTCATTACTCATTCGCATCGTCCCCTACACCAGGGTTATTTCCGTCATTTCCTTGTCTTTGAGGCCCGCTTCACCAACAATATATAGGCATAGGCGCATAGCCATGCGTCAATCATTAGTATGGTATTAGAACTTTTTTCTTATAGGCCCTTCAGTTTTCTACAAACCTCAAGGACTCCCCTTGACCATTAATAATCAGTATCAACAACCAAATAGACGGCAAAAATGAGAGCAGTGATTGATGTTGCCTACAATCAACAGAAAGATGCCAAACCAAACAGAAACAAAAGAGAAATGTTTTCTTTTTCAGATACACTGCCACATAGATGACTCAATTCACACTGTTTTAGCATAGGCAACTTTGGTACAGTAATGATTGAATAATGGTCTAGATTATTTATACCGTGTGCGGTCATATTTGTACTCTTAGGAAATAGTCTTGCTCGTCACAATTGAATAACCTATAAACTAAAAGCAAAAAATCCTAAGGTTGGACCGACGAAAAATATCTTAGGTAATAAAAAACAAATGGTCTACATTATATTATGGCCAGTATAAAGGTACGACTAGACTTTACTGTGCTAACGCCATCTTATCAAACCCATCCTATCAACACCAAATTGATCCAACAAGCATCGTCTTTTCTTCCAAAATCCCTTGCCCACCTCTGATCTTTCCAAACACAATATGAGATTCTACATAATAAACACCCTTCAATATAAGGCCCTAAAACTCAAAATCAAGTCTATAAAATCCAAACTCCAATATTAAACTTCGTTTTCTATGGCAATAATCCTTTCAGGAAAAAGAGTCTTTGATTGCTCCCCAAGTTGTATTGCCGTTGATTTATCGTTTTCTATGGCAATAATCCTTTCAGGAAAAAGAGTCTTTGATTGCTCCCCAAGTTGTATTGCCGTTGATTTATCTCTAGAGAATATTCCAAATTGTAGCATAAGCGAATATCAATTATTAGAGATGAACATTTTCTTCTTCCTTTCTTCTCCTGATGTATATGAGAGACACTACACTTTTTTTTTTCTTCTTCAAGCCATATAATTTGACTCTTGTCAAACACATTGACTGCATTTTAAGTTAAGGCTTTATTTCCTCAATTTGCATAGAAGTAAGCATCCATTTGCTGACTAGAGACCGACAATTCTAACCCATCCCACCAACCCGGCTAGAAATGTCGAGTTTGGGTTTGTCCCTTTCTCATTTACAGGTTGGGATGGGTTCAGCATGTTTTATGTAATCAATAAGATGGTGATGGCAATCAAATCCTGGAGGATTTATGGAAAACATACGCTTTACCAGTGTGAATCCTAAAGATTTAGTGTAATGGTAAACTTCATTTCTGGGGATTTTTTGGCTTGATCCCTTGATAGAATTTGAAAATCTTCAATTTTGTAGATTTACACAATCATACTAATTTTTCTTATCCAATACAATAACCATCCTTGGTCTCTTCATGTAGAAAATCAGCTTGTACCACTCTATCCGAGTTACCCATAAATGAAGGGCTTGGCATTGATGCCACCCGACACAGACCTACTGGGTTCCCCTATGGCTGATTCTTAGGGCATGGCCCTTCCACAGGGATCCTTTCAAGATTATGATGAATTGTAAGGGGCTCCACAGTAAACAAAAATCCTTTATTATTTGACATTAGATAGCCGTATTTGACCGGCCAGCAAGAAAGTGGGTGTGAGCGGAGCTGTTTTCCACATGACCTTGCTGCCGCTGGGGCCTCCTCATCCGCAGCTGCAGAGCCTCTGAAAATCGCTCCCTGCCAGCCGGAAATGGCGGACGACAAGGTATTCTCCGCCCTCTTCCGCCTTCCCTCGCTGCCTGCGCGGCAGATTCCGGCCATCTCCCCTCCCTCCTATCTTTCTCTGCTTCTCCCTATGCAATTCTCTTCTTCGATCCTCTCTCAGAGGTAACCGGACATAGCCGGTCATGAGGAGCGATTCTGTTTCATGATCCCTAGATTTCTCTGGTTCTGCCGGTCATTGCTTGATCTCTCTTCGTTTCTGTTGAAAAGTTCTTACCTTTATCTTTGTCTTCCTCGTGGAATCTTTCGATTCCGGTTTGGTCAACAGATCTCCGATTTTACCGTGGTTTTGGCCTCTTTCTGATCTCACATGTTAGGGTTTTTAATCTGTGAACTTGAAGTTTTAGCTTGTCGTTTCCTCGTAACCTTCATCTGCCTCGTTTTTGTTTCGATCTGCAGCGAAAGATGTTCTTCTCGTTGTAAAAATGAGATTTTTTGGTTGATGATTTGCTATTCATCATCAGATCTTAGATCTTAGTTGCTTTTTGCATGCATATTTTTCTCAGTGTTTTGATCTGTTGTATCATTTTTTTTAGAACCCTAGCCCTTCAATCCTGTTTATGGATTTTTTTTTTACAGGATCTTAGATGTTGTGTTTTCTGCCTTTCTGGGTTTTGGGATTTCTTAGCTTTTCTTGTGGTGCTGTCAAATATTGTTGTTATGCTCGAAGTCGATGTTATTTGATTTGGGCAGGTGTGAAATCTGCTGGTGATTCCTGTTTTCGTTGTGGCAGGAAATGTCAGCAGCTCCTGTTATGGAGGGGAATGATGCAGTTACAGGTCATATAATTTCGACGACGATTGGTGGGAAAAATGGCGAAGAGAAGCGGGTTAGTGCTGAATCTTGTGCAATTATGTTTGATCTTCTTTGAATTCATTTCATGTTCTGGAAAGTGTGGGCCTATTCTTAGCTTAGTCACCATGGGACCAAAGCTGGATTCAGTGTCTGGCATGATCCATGGATAGATTGTGACTTATCTGAATTATGGAATAGTTATAAGAAAAAAACTGAATACGTAGATGGATGATGAAGGCCAAGTGGATTTGGGAAAATTACACAGGCTTCATTGACCAAAGTTGGGAGGATTCTGAGTCCAGGGGATAAGGAATAGGGGGTCATGTTTTCGCTCTTTATATCGCTTTTTGCTATATTGGGAACTTTTACTCACACACATGCACCCATGTCGCTAACCATGTCGCTAACCAGTTTAACTACAGCTGCGGGCGTTTTGTTCTTTATATTTTGGTTTTGCTGCATTTCTCTGGGTTTAGCTTGAAGCTACTCCGTACTTGTAAGAATTACTAATTTGTAATTTGTTAATAGGGTTGGCTGTTTAGGATTAAACATCCAAGATATTAGTGGAGGGATTAGATTAGTTTTATATTTCCATTTTGCGGAGGCCTCGTTACTGACGCAAGTCGGTTCTTAATTTGTTCCTTAAAAAATTTATTGTTCTTTGGTCGTAATTCATTTCTTTTTCTAGAAAGAGTGAGTTTCTCATTCTCCACTTGCACAAACACATGTACACTCTTTCTGGTTCCTGGGTTGATGGGATAAGGTGATTATGACGATGATGTGGAAAGATGGTGGAAGTGTGGAACACCAAGAGACTGACAGAATGATCCTAGTGATGACAGCCTTGATTTACAAGATGTGCAATTTGAGGGGTTAGAAAAATGTGTGCAAGTCATTGTCTAGCAACCTTGGTCATTTAAGATTGTTGTTGAAAGTCTTTCTTGTGATAACAATGCACATGGCTTGGAGGAAGCCCAAGCAACCAAAAGTATCAAACCTTCTCCAGCAACAAGTTCAAAGAAAATGATTTACCATTACTCTACTCCCACTATCATTAGAAAGTGGTCTGCGGTGGCCTGCTCTTCAATTGTGAAGCCTCAATATCCACTTAATTTGTGCCCTCTGCCTTTGGGCCATTTTAAGCTTAACTTTGATTGGAGTGCTATATGTAATATGGGTAAAGGGATAGTGCGGCTTCTGCTAACCTCTCTTTCTTGGGCCGATAAGCCTTTGATCCATTAATAAAGTAGAGATGCTCATTGAGAATAGACCTCTGTGAAGCATATCGTTTGAATTTTCGGTGCATCTTGGTGGAGGGTGATTCAGCTGTGTTTAGCGTTATCTGGTAGACTTTCCCCCGTGGAAAATGACAAACATGATTTGATTGGTGATGGATTTATTTAGGGATTTAAATGTCACCTTTATGCATATAACAAAGGTGTGAGTTCAGCAACAATCTTCTGGCCAAAGAAGCTTGTCAGAGTCTATGGGTGATAGCTCCTTGTGTATCTAGCTATTTTTCTTCACTCTTGGTTTGTCTGCTTTTTGTCGGGTGATTTTCATGTATCCTTCTATTTTAATTTATTTTACGAAACTTATATCAACTTGTTTCTTTAATACTATTTAGTAATCTTTTAGAAAAAGAAAAAGATGTACAAGGGTTAGAGGAATTACATGTCAACTCACTTTATTTGTCGTGCTCCACTTTGGAATCGTGTGAAGACTAAATGACAAAGAGGAAGATGTATGGCATTCCACCTTGACTTCCAAACCCCGCATCACCATGTGGTGGGTTTTCTTGTAGTCACCGAGTATACCTCTCTTGTATTGACTTGCTGATTTATTGAAATTTTGTAATCTTTCAAAAAAAGAAGAAAAAGAAAAAACGATATTTATGTAAATGGTTGATGGGAGAAAATGTGAGCCCATTTTTTTGCTGTGCCCCATCTTGCCAAGTGTGAAGGCTGAGTAAGAGAGAAAGATGTATGTCATGCCACGTTGACTTCCAAATCCCTCATCACCATCTGTTGGGCTGATATGATGAATGAGAAACTAATTTAAGGGGAAATAATTTTTCTAGGAAGAGAATTTCAGTAGATAAAATAGTATGTCTCAAGATTATGTTATTAAATTAAAGATTCAAGAATATCATGGTGGATATGAGAAGAAGGGTGGGGGGCTAACTTTCACCAATTGTTTGACAGCATCAGCACATTTCTAATTACAAAGATTTTGCTATGGACCTAACTAATGCGCCAAAAGTCCCATGATTGATGTAATGCGTCAAATCAAGTCTTATAAGTCCTAACTATTTAGGACCATAATAGACCACCATGCTTCTGCAACCAATGTCCTCAATGGCTTTCACTCTAGCTGTAGGTAGCTCTTTTTCCCTTTTGGGTCGGCTCACACTCTACTTTAGGTAACCCTTTCTATAACAGCTTTCACTCTGGTCGTTGGTAGCCTTGTTTCTCTATTTTTTTTTTATAGACTCTCTCACTCCACTCTGGATAGCCCTGTCCATCAAACTCGGGATGTGGAAGTTAGCTCTAAAATACCAAATGCTATGAACCTAACCAGTATGCCAAAACCCTTAGGACTGATGGAACGCACCAAATCAAGTTTTATACATATTTATGACTGTAAAAGATTTTAAATAAGAAAAATGGTTAAATTGGTTACGATTATATTGAACGAAAGAATAATCATGGTGAAAACATTTGAAATGAAATCAAGATGGAAGATTTAGGAAAAAATAAAATTGAGACATGGGAAATTGGGGAATCACATTGTGGCTGCCCATGAGCTGTGGGCTATTGTAGAAATCTTCTAGTGACCATTTGTTGCTGAAAGGAGAAGAAGCAATCTGTGGTCAGATCAACTAGTGGTTTGGTTCAAATAGGAGTATGTGATATCGGCGAGTCTGCAGTGCACGGGTTTGACCATTATTAACCAATCCTCAGACCAAATGACAGAAAAGGGTGCTGTTTGTTGTTTTAGTTGCAATGAAATTATTCATATTTTTCGTAATGCCAATGAAAGCAAGTAAGTATGATCATGCTCAAATTCAAAGCCTGTTGATCACATTGAAGGGGCTGCAGTAACTAAGTGCAATAGTTTTTGACATTGGTAGAATCAACAGTGATAAGGACAGTAACGTACCTCTATGATGCACGATTACTTCAAAATGGGCAACATATCATGTTGTATTGTATTTGATACTTCACTTTTTGTGTGTAAAATCTGTGTCCCTTCCATGTCCACAACATATCCTTGCCGTATCCATGCCGTATCTGGGCATCATAAATGTACTGTATGAGATTGCTGGAAAAATGATTGAAACTCAGAAAGTTTTCATATCACCAAAATAGATGTAGAGGACTGTCAGCACCAACATTTTCCACAGTAGTCACATCATGAGAGGAAAATTGTGTTAAATGGCCATTGACTACGGGGGTTACAAAAATCTTGTTCCAAAACAATCCATTAACGGGCTCCCACTGAAACAGTGAAAAAGCTCTTGACATCGTGTGGTTTGGTTCAGGAGGTGCATGGAGATAGCTACTTCTTAGAGATGCTTTGTTTCATTTTCCATAAGCCATGAATATCATGAAAATATATGGAGTGATGTTATGATGGATGCATGGCATTTGATTTTGAGCCAACTATGGGTATAAGTGTTACCCTCAGCAGGTGAAACACATGCTTTCAAAAATGTAGTGTGAAAAGAACTTTGGCCTGATAAATGAAAAATCTTTAAGATGAAAGCCTTTTTTGTCTGTGTGCGTTGGGGGTTTTTGTTGTGGTGTTGTTTTGTGGGGGGGGGCGCGCGCGGCGCGGGTTGGGTTTGTGGGAAGAAGCCAATTATGAACTTGAAGAAGAAGAATTTCCATGATCCTACGATTAGATGCGATTGGCTGAGAGTTGAAGGCATTAGTGGACATTGTAAGAAGACTTTCCTTGATCCTGTGACTAGATGCGGTGCCTGCTGTGATAATGAGGACATAATGAAGACAAAAGCGTATATGGATGTGGCTGGCAGTGGCACATCACCTCTAGGTTGGGTTCTCTCCTTCCAGGGAGAAATTCAAATCTCAAGTGATATGAAATTGGAGTTGAAACTCCATTTCTTTTCTTTTAATTTTTTAATCAGTGCTTTAATTTGTCTTGGTTGTATTAGGAGTTGCCACTTGTAAGAATGTCTAGTTTTAATGTTAAACATCCAAAACATTAAGAACGTCTAGTTTTATTGTTAAACATCCAAAACATTAGGTAATGGTAATGAAAGGCTTAGGTTAAATGATTTTTCTTTCTACTTTGTGAATGCCTTGTAAATATGTGAACTCTAAGGCACGACCGTAGGGGTTTTTTTTTTTTCCTTTTTGGGTGCTTTTGACAAAGTTAATTGTTTTGCATGGAGAGTGCTTCTCTGTTTACAAGAAGGTGAAGGCATTTCTCATCGCTTTGTGAGAGAGAGAGGGGTATGAACCGAACATTCTCTTTATAAATTTTTTGAGTTTTCATTTTTAAAATATTTCTTTGAGTTTTGAAAAAAAAACTGAATTTGAGCACTATTGATGGTACCATGGTGGTGCGGGATATTTGATTGCTAACAAAATTTGAGTTTGAGTTGCTTTATGTAATGGATGTTTGGATGTTACTGTGATGGTGGTGGATATTTGATTGCTTTTAATCTCCAATATAATTTGAATTTTAGTGGGTTTATGTACTGGATTTGCTCTAATTTTCCATAAATCAGATGCACATGATTGATGCAGTCTAGGCCCCACAAGCAGTCCCTCTTCAAATTAGATTAGGTCCCATATTATTTTTATTAGTAGATTTCTAATTACATTGTTATTGGGGAAGTTTCTATTAATAGCTTAGGGTTTTCTTAGACATTAAGTTTGCTTTTACTATATATATGGCATTGTAGAGAAGAGATTCTCAGACTTGATTGAGTAATAGAATTGGGTTTTATCCTCGAAAGGTGCGTTCTCGTGTGTGTTGAAGTCTTCTTGACGAGTCAAAGTGTCCTTAGACACGTGCTTAGGCACCCCTACGCAAGCCCTAACCCTAAGGCCTGCATCAATGATGATTCATATATATCTGGATGCAACAAGAGTTTTAGGTGGTTTTTGTAAATTGCCAACCCAAATCCTTGTGTTAGGGTAACTTGCTCTCTTGGAACTTTTCATGGTGGGGGTTTTTCCAGATTCCATTTTTCATGTCATATGACTCGAATCTCCTAAATGCATGATATTTAGTCCATCTCATTCTGCTGTGCTTTGTGGTTGTGTGGATTGTTGAAATAAATAATTAGAAATGAATAGTAGCAATCACGCATTTGATAGGGTATTTTCTGACTTATCCACTCCAAAATTATTGTAAGTGATGGTGCTTTGATAATGATATGGTGTGGAAAAGGCAGAATTGAGTTCCCTCATGATTTTAATTTTTAGCAATATGAGGTAAATATAAATGCATTTGTATTTTGCCTGGATCTTTCAATTGATTCTTGATATTCCTGTTTTTAGATAATAAGTGTTTGTTCTTTCTATCATCCATCCTGCAGACCATAAGTTACATGGCAGAGCGTGTTGTGGGGACCGGGTCATTTGGAATTGTGTTTCAGGTGGGGATACTGGTAGTTGATCTTGCTGCATGATAGTTAAAAGTTAAAACCATGTTTACTCATTTCTTTCCATCGTTATTTATGTGCAGGCAAAGTGTTTGGAAACTGGCGAGACAGTTGCTATAAAAAAGGTGTTGCAAGACAGACGCTATAAAAATCGTGAGCTGCAATTGATGCGCTCTATGGATCATCCAAATGTGATCTCTCTGAAGCACTGTTTCTTCTCAACCACCAGCAAGGATGAGCTTTTTCTCAATTTAGTTATGGAATATGTCCCAGAAACTGTATATCGAGTCTTGAAGCATTTCAGCAATGTGAACCAGAGGATGCCTCTTATCTATGTTAAACTCTATACATACCAGGCACAACAATATTCTACTTGTACTATGTTTCTTTTTTCAATTTCTGTTTATTGTCAATAATTTTTATTTTTATTTTGTAATTTTCCACGAACTCTGCCATTGTCCAGATTTTTAGGGGGCTGGCTTATATTCACTCTGTCCCTGGGGTGTGTCATAGGGATGTAAAGCCTCAAAATCTTCTTGTATGTATTTCAATTTCTCTTTTTTATTTTCCAAGTGTTATATACGTTTATTTTCTGTTGAGAGATAAGTGGCATTTCTCTTACCTTTTGCCTTGTCTGCAGGTTGACCCGCTAACTCACCAGGTTAAGCTTTGTGATTTTGGAAGCGCCAAAATTTTGGTATTTACTTGTTTATTCTTTTAACTTTTTTTTTCTAAATGATCTGAGTCAGAGTTCATGGCAATTTACTTAGCTAGAGATCCATAAATCTATTTTGCTGCCAGTTCTGCTGTTTTCCATCATTAAAATGATTTCCTTTATAAATGTAAGAAAATAAATCATATTAATCTTTCTTGTGTTACTTGTTTCTTGGTTTTTGTCTATTGTGGTTAATTTTGTCAATATGCATTTAATTACCAGGTTAAAGGTGAAGCAAATATTGCGTATATATGCTCACGCTATTACCGAGCCCCAGAACTCATATTTGGTGCAACAGAATATACGACCTCCATTGACATTTGGTCAGCAGGTTGTGTTCTTGCAGAGCTCCTTCTTGGCCAGGTCAGATTGTAGCTATGTATTTATGCTTATATGCCATATTTATAAGCTTAAATTGATTTTTAAGTCTGCATCCAACTCCTGTTTATTTGCTTACTTCAGTTTTTTTAATTTTTTAGCCATTATTTCCTGGTGAAACTGCTGTTGACCAGCTTGTAGAGATCATCAAGGTATACATTATCTTTATTCATTGAGGATGGGATTCTGTGAATTTTTAAGTTCCATTTTTGATCAGATGTTCCTTGTTTTTTTGGTAGGTTCTTGGTACTCCAACTCGAGAGGAAATTCGGTGTATGAATCCTAATTATACTGACTTTAAGTTTCCGCAGATAAAAGCTCATCCTTGGCACAAGGTATGACTTCTTGCATTTCTTTAATTACATTGGCACCATTCTTCTCTTTGAAACAGATTTACCTCAAATGTCTATGGCATATAAGTCAGCCATGAGTCAAGTGTTTAAATACAGCATCTCTTCTTATTTAACATGCATTAGAATGTGAATAGCTCCCACTAATAATAATGTTATAATATGTATGCTTCTTGTCGCTACAAAATTTAACATGCTTTATAATGTGGATAGTTCCACTAATAATAATGGTATACTGTGTGCCTCTTTTGTTGCAACTAATGTATCTGGAAAATGGCTAGTCCATTGCGATCGACAGGTTCCCACTTTTCCACACTAGCCCTCTTCGATTTCATTGTCATTAGCATTAAAGCCTTGTCCCAACTATGTTGGGGTTGGCTGCATGAATTCTCTCTTATGTTGGGCCTTGAAAATTTTCATTGATAAAATGAAGAAAATTGTGGCTCAGTTTTCTGCAAGTCTGTTCGAAAGTATTTATTATTAGTATTTTTTCCTTTTTGAGGACACTACACAGATATACCATTAATGTGTTAAAAAACGGTAATGCTCTCTAAGGTCTGCAGGAATATGTATTACAAAGAACTCATTATTTGGTTTCTAGCCATTTTATTCAAATTCATGCTTCCTGTTGAATGAAAGTCCATTAGCTTTTCTATCTTCTGACTGTTTACTAGAAGTAGCCTACTATTGTGTTGGTCAAATTTTATGCTGATAATGCTTCCTCTGTTTTGTGTTTTTCCCATGGAATTTTTGTTTCAGGTTTTTCACAAACGGATGCCACCAGAAGCAATAGATCTGGCTTCACGGCTTCTTCAGTACTCACCCAATCTTCGCTGCACTGCGGTGCGTTACTTGTTTTCTACTTCCATATGAAAGGAGTCCTTAATAATTTCTTCCCTTTCGTTGTCTGCTGTAGTGTTCATGTATAATATTTAAGAAGTTTACAGCTGTCTGCATAAGTATGTGCTGGCACTGGCATTTTAATATGAGACTGACTGATTTATATGTTGTTGCAGCTTGAAGCCTGTGCCCATCCGTTCTTTGATGAACTCCGAGAGCCTAATGCACGCCTTCCAAATGGCCGCCCTTTACCCCCACTCTTCAACTTTAAACAAGAAGTATGCCTTTCCACTCCAGAGCCTTACATTTATATCTTCATGGTTATTCCATTTCTTGGAGAGGGAGGGAGGGAGGGATGGAGGGATTTAATGAAATTTTATGGACTTTTAGGGTTTTCAACTGGAAATAAAGTTGAAGCTACTAGAATAAATGCACAAATATTGTGCTAACTTACAAATGAAATCAAAACTTTAATTATTTTAAATTTTATAGATCATTTATATAAAAAATAATTATTTTTTAATATAAATGTCGTGCCAGGCTGGGTTGGGCCAGGCACCCTGGCCTAGCACGGCACGACCAAGGTCATGGGGTGGGCTTTTTTGTGCCAGGGGCCGGGGTACCCAGGCCCAGCACAGCTCAGCTTCTGGGTCGACCGGCCATGATGGGTTGGGCTACACCAACCATCCCATGTTTTCTGTGTCCTTTTTGGTGTGCACTTGTGCCAATTTGTGACTTTGTTCAACCACAGAAAGGGATACATTTTTGCTGGCAAAAAAGCACCTTTGGTTTTCATGGTCATATATATCCTTAAGGGGGTAGCTTGAGAACAAAGGTCTGACATCATTGTCCA
Source organism: Sextonia rubra (assembly GCA_037013555.1). NCBI lineage: Eukaryota > Viridiplantae > Streptophyta > Magnoliopsida > Laurales > Lauraceae > Sextonia > Sextonia rubra. The sequence goes on from JASUAD010000011.1 coordinate 21,011,145, forward strand.
CGGTCAATCCAATAGAAAACACAATACATGCTTTTGATGGTTAACTTAGATGGTAAAGTTGATTGTCTGATCTAAGTATGTTGTTTTTGGTATCTATTCTGATTATCTTAATTACTAAATCATTTTCTATTACATCTTCATCTCATAGCAATGTGTTCATGAAGTTACTAGAGCCTAGACCACTGTTAGTGCCCTTGTTGCAATCACAAGGTTGTGGGTTTGACTGACTTCAGTTTTCAAAGAAAAACAAACTTTATGTGCGTGAAAGATGAACATTAATTATTACAAGACAACATCTATACATTTCATATTCATGTGGCTGAAATGATTTACCTTTCAAATAAATGGCTGAAATGATTCTCATCTTCTTCTCTTGGCCAACTTATGTTGCAGTTAGCTGGTGCTTCACCAGAACTTATAAACAAGCTGATACCTGAGCATGTGAGGCGGCAATTTGCTCCAAGTTTCTTCCACCCGGCAGGCACGTAAAATTATGCATGTAAGTTATTTGATGATCTGGAAGAAAAAGCCTCTCTGTAGTATCATATGCATTCATTCAGGCCTCGGGGTGAGATTGTCCAGCAACATGAGGAAGTTATAGACAGAGGGGCAACTCGTACTGGTCTTTTTGGGTTGGTGCTTGCTTGCTTCCCTTTTGCCAACATTTTATGGCTATATATGTCGTTGATCAAAAAGATAATTTCGGCCAAATCAATCAGAAGGCTGAGTATATGAAGGTATGGAGTGTTTAGAAAGGGACAAGAGAAGCATTTCTGGAGCTAAAGGGTCAGGCTGGTTCCCCCTAGTGTAGTTGTATGTCCCGGAGGACAAAGACAGGAGAATGGTTAGTTTGTTCAACTATGTTGCTTATTTATGGTGCTCTAGTTGTGTACATGTTCTTATATGTTTCTTGGTGCGAGAAAATGAAATCTTCTCTTATATGATGTTATCTGTTATTTGTGTAATCTGATTTTTGGAGCTTATGACGATGGTGAGTGGATGGAAAACCAATGGGTTATGTCTTAGAATGCACATTTGACCTTTTGATTGGATTAAGAAATCCAGTAGGTAAGTTAGGAGGTGCTCATTGCCACAGCAGGAGGTAGTGGATTTGGTCATGCCAAAAGATAAAAAGTAAGCTGTAAGCTACATTTGACTATCAAATGTAGTGTTACTTGTGCTATTGTGAATGGGAACCGTCTGCAAGTAAAATAAATGGCTTACTCAGTTGAAGGGGGTGCAACTTTTTCTTTTTTTATTGTTTGTTGAAGCAGATTCAAACTAATGACCTTGTCCCCAACCACTTGAGCTAAACGGGGATGGAGTATCAAAGCACCATTGGTTAATGCGGCTTTATATTGGTTGACTTGGTTGTTTGGGAGCTGATTATCTAGTGGGATCCATTGTTTGGGAGCTGATTACCTAGTGGGATCCTTAAGACTCCACAAGGTGGGTGTATCAGGATTACGGCCGTGTCATTTTGAAATAAATAGCAAGATTCATTTTGCATCATCCCAGCTGCCAAGGAAATATTAACTCGGTCGTAATAAAAGACTCTAGAAGATCTCAATAGCGTGTGCCTTCCAATGAGCCAAGAACTACGTTGGGATCATTTCTCAAACGAGTCCGGAAAGTCGGTTGGATGTGCTCAGCTAACATTGGGTCCAATCCAATCGTTTGCCTAGGACCACGGTGTATTCAAAGATCTGGCTGAGCACGACTAGTGTAGCGCAATGGGGTTCACTAATCATTCTAACCCCTAAATCAATGGTCCACAATTTTTTACCGTTAAAAAGATGCAAACACTGTCAATCCAATGGCACATTACATTTGGTTGGATGTGTTAGTAGTGGTGGGGTTGGTTCTCATGTGGTCCATTCAAATGGGTGATCAGGTGGGCTGCACTATGAGATAAGGCATTAAATTCTTTCGATGACTCATGTTACATCACTTTATCGTAAACTCTTCTGGATCCAAGCATATTAAAAATTAATTTTTATGAATTCATATACATAAAGCTTAGGGGTTTTTCTCTAAAAAGATCTCTTAAGAGTCTTTATAGAACAAAAAGGAATCTAGAGATTTTTATGGCATGGAGTGATCCTTTGAGTCATTTTTGGTTTTGTTTTTCAATATTATTTATGAGCAATGATATCTATGCTCAAGCATAACATACATCAAACATTTTTCTCCATTCTTTCTTCTTTATCATCTCTTCTTCCTATTTTAATCTAAAATTCTGTTTGGAGTAAAGAGGAGAAAATCAGGAAGAAGAAAAAGAGAAAAATAAGACAAAGAAGAGTTGGAAGGAAGAAAAAAGAGAATAATAAGAAGAACGAGGAAGGAAGAAGAAAAGAGAATAATAAGAAGAACAAGGAAAAAGAAGAAATGTTGGAAGGAAAAAGAGGATGACGGTAGTGCAATGAAATGTGGAATAAGAAGAGAAAATAAAAAAGAAAAAAGCAGAAGAGATGGAGAAGGGAAGCAGAAAAAGAAACCGAAATAAAAATAAAAGGGAGAAAAAGAGCCCCTATATGCATCTAAGGCTTGAGCATAGATATTTATGTCTAAGTATAGTATACACAAAACCCTTTCCCCATTCATTTTTCCTCTTTATCATATCTTCTTTCTAGTTTGGTAGAGGGTTTTATTTGGGTTTTGCGTTAAGACGAGAAGGGGAAAATCAAAAAGAAGAAGAAAAAAGAGAGTAAACAAAAGAAAAAGAAAAGACAAGGAAGAAGAGGAAAGAACAGAAAAAAAGAAAAAAAAAACAGAAGAAATGCTAGGGGAGAGAGACGATGATGAAGGAGAAATGTATTGGTTCTCCTTTTTCTTTGTTCTCTCTATTTTTCTTCTTTTTTATTTCCCCTCCTCACCACATATAAACCCTCTACCAAATGAAAAAAAAAGAGATGACAAAAAGGAAAAAGGAATGGAAAAAGGGTTTTGTGTATACTACGCATGAGCATAGATATCTATGTTCAAGCATAGTATACCCAAAGCAGAATCAAGGAAATTTTTTTAGATATTGTTAATGAACAACAATATCTATGCTCATCAACAATGTCCAAAAAAATTCATAATGCTGTATTGGATATATTACAATTAAGTATAAATATTTATGCTTATGCGTAATATACAGATATATGTTCTCCCTTTCCTTTTGTTTCAATTCCCTTTTTTATTCCCTTCCTTATTTTTTCTGCTATTTCTCTTCTTAATTTTTTCTTCTTATTTCACCTTTCATTATACCACTCATCTTTTCTCTCCTCCCAAACATTTCTTCCTAAACAAAGCCCTCAACTAAACCAACCAGGAGGAAGAGATAGAGAGGAAAAAAGAAAGAAAAAAGGATTGAATGTATGTTATACTTGAACAAAAATATCTATGCTCCTAAATAATATTAAAAAAACGAAATGGTCCCACGAGACCACTCCCAGCCATAAAAATCTTTGGAGTGCTGTTTATTTTACAAAATCTCTAAATGGGTTTTTCCAAGAAAAACCCTTGGAAAAACCCCTAAAGCATATACACATTTTATGAATTTGGATATAGTGAGGAAATCCCTCAATCAAGTCTCCCCACATCACCTACAGGAAATCCTCAGAGTATCTGGACTCCCATTTTATGTGAACTAGATAAATTTATTCAAAAATTCAAGTCAGAATAATTCAGCATTTAGGATATAAACCATTCATGTTCTCGTGAGAAAAAGAAAAGGTAAAACAGCTACTGATTTGGTGGTTGGGAAACAGGTTTGGCCCTGGCCGCCATGAGCAAAGATGCCCATAGCTACTTCCTGGACTGAAGGGAATTTGATTCGGTAAAAGGGAAGTTTGTTTTTGGCGGTTTTGATCTCGGATGGGTCCTAGTTAGTGAGTCTTTCTCAGTAACCTCAGAGAAAATCTCTGGAACCACCAACAGAGAATCCCACTTCGGGGAATTCTCTACATAGAGAAACGACTATTCAAAACAGATAAGTAGAACATAATAATTAGAAACTGAAGGATCCTAAACATTACTCTGCGTTGTGGCGCCTACAACTATATATTATAAAAATTCATTTCATTGGAAAACAAAGCAAGAGGGAAGGAAGCTAGTTGTCCGACACAAAACAACAAATGTAAAACCAAAGCTTCAAAGTCGAACCGGATAAGAGGGGGAGATTCATCTCTATGAAGCACCAATGTTTTGTGCCTTGTTAAGGATGACTCCCTCGTACTTCACCTGGAACCATTTCATGGCATCCTCCTTGGTGACCCTGTGCTGAATCCCAACACGAGATTTGCACCTGCGGCGACGACCAACGCGGTATCCAGGGCGCTCCAAAACCACATAGAAGTCCATACCATAAATACCAGTGGATGGGTCATACCTGCCAGCAGACATTAAGAGAACAGTTAATACACTAAAAGAAATTGTGTAAGGAGCCTTCCCTCTTGTTTTCTTACCTTCTTGAATTGCAATAATTTAGTTCAACAAGGTAATGCAAAAAAACACAAAAAAAAAGTACTACTGCTGCTGCTATTATTTTTATTATTAGGCATGCAGGTTTGCATTCCATGTGCATGTGCTAACGAGTTGACTTACTTGATTCCGAGGTCAATATGCTCCTGGATTCCAAATCCAAAACATCCAGTATCACTGAAGTTCCTCCTCAGCAGCTCGTATTCTTTCACCTTTAAACCACTCTCCAAGAGCTGCATCGCCTTGTCACCTCTAACAGTGACATAGCAAGCAATCTTTTCATTACGCCTAATGCCAAAGGATCGAACAGTGTATCTCGCTGTAGCAAAACATTAAATGTGAGAAAACAGAGGAACCTAACTGAAGTGTCCCAAGAAAGCAAAATGATATTATGACAGAGGTTACCCTTGGAGAACACTGGTGCTTGTCCACTCAACTGTTCCAAGACCTGTAAGTCGAATGAATCAGAAACAGTACAGAAATCTCAGATATTAAAACATTTAAAAAAAAAATTCCAAGACCCAGTAGAACACTTGGTTAGAAGAGAAGCATTATTAATAACTTCACAATGGATGAATGAAAATGAGTTATAAAATAATAGTTTTGAGATTGAATCATTCAAAGATCTTAAATCAGTCCATCTTTTCTGCAGTACTCAATTAATGAGATCATCATCATCATGGGGGAACTTTCTCTCACCAGAAGAACAAGCACACCATTAAATATTAAAAAAAAGAACAATGTTTGATCAACAGTAAGAGTAAAATAAGTAAATGGATGTGATTAAGGGCACAGTTGTGTAGGGCCCATTTCCGTGGAAACAGGAAAGTAGTGACTGTTCATATTCTACACATTCCTGTTTTTTTGTCGTTCAGTGTGAACGGACTCTCCACAGAAAATCCCTATTTTTGTGTGCACGAGATAAGAGACACATGTCCGACCTCCCCTTGTTAGACTCGCATTTCCGAAAAAATGGAGCCTGTGTTTCCCCTTCTGCAGTGTTACACAAACAAGGCCTAGGCCTGTTTATTTCTACAGGGGTAAAGTAAAAGGGGAGTAAATATCTATACAACAGTCAGAAATTTTATATAAAACTCGTTTGGAATGGAGGGTAAAGTCGAAAGAAACGGAAACCTAATGGTCAACAATTTTTACTCAAGTTGAATGAAAGGACAGAAAAAAGCCCCTGTGCATTGTCTCTCCTCTTTACTCTTCTCCACCCCACCTTCGTCTTTTATGGTGCGGAATGGGGCTCCATCGACCTTTCCTTCTGCGATGCCGACCTCGCTCAGCCCCTCGTTGCCGCGCAGAAGCTGGAGGAGGACTTTGATGCCTTCACCAAGACCAAAGCAGCCAACCTTGCTCAGGCCCTCATCCCTACCCAAATCCCCTTCAAGATCCAGGACCATCAAGAAACATGACATGAAGGAGCACCTCTGCTTGGAGGTTGAACGGCTGAGATTCAGCGCCATCATCATCGGCAGCCATGGGTTCGGTGCGTCCAGGCAGAGCAGCAAGGGGAGGCTCTTTACGGCATGTCGTTGCCATCTCCGGTTTTCCTAAATTGGGGTTTCTGCTGTTTTTGGGATTGGTGTTCGTTGAATTGCATAATAAAAAGTTTCTGTTTTGCTGCTTCTCCTGTTGCTATCGACGAATGTTGTTTGGATGTATGGAAAAAAAGGGAAAAGATGAAACTCTCAGATTAATTCAACTCTACTTCACCTTTCCAAACGCACTTGAAGTAAAGTCAACTTTTCAACTATACCCAATTTTATCCCAACTTTTCACTAACTTAATAGTTACTCTATTCTACTCTGCTCTAACCCATAAACAAACAGGCCCTTACTCCATGTGTGTTTGGAAAGGTGGAGTAGAGTAAGGTTTTAAAAATTCACAAATAATATAAATTGCAACTAATTGGGTTGGAAAATCCAAATCACTCCACTCATATGCTACACATTGCCCAGACCAAATAGGGTGCCTCCTGGACTGGGTCAGGTCAGAACTGGCCTGAAACTACGTCCGAAAAATGACTGGGATTCACAGAAGACTAGGTTGGTCTGACCCAAACCTGGAACTGACCCAAGACCAGAGACAAAAGATCTCCCTTCTTCCTCACTGACCACGGCAAGTGGTAGAGACAAGTGGGATAACAGGGGCATGGTCGGCGGTGGGTGACAGCTCCGATGACAGCAGAGCAGTGCGGCAGCAGCAGTCCAGAAAAAGGGACGAATCCCGATCTTCGTCCGTTGTTTCTGATTTCTGCAGAAACCCACTGCAGCAAACCTTTTTTTTTTAATTCTTTCAATTTCTTCGCAATAAGACAAAAGCGAGAATCCTTTTTCTCTTCCCTTCGTTTCAATCCAGAGAACCAAACCACCCCTTTTTCTTTTCTGATTTGGTTTTTGGGAACAGTGGATGGCTGGTATTGGAGGTTGGCTAGTGAAGATCTGTCATGGTAGTTGGGTTAAGGAATGTGGAGATGGAGTGCTATGCTGTGGAGTGTGGATGAGTAAGTTTAAAGCCACTGGTGACCATTTTATTTCCATTCTACCCCTCATTCCAAACAGGTTTGGGGTACAAAAACTGAACGTTGGATTTTTGTTTACCCTACTTTTACTCCATTCAAAAAGAAACAAACAGGCCCTAAAGGACAGGTAGCTCAAAGGCTCAGACATAATATGTACAAAGAATGAAAGAAAGCTTCTAAAATGGGAAAATAACATTATTTAAAGTATCCAGAAAGTTTCTAACAACAGTTCTTGTTTTCAACACAAAAAACAAGCACATAATTAAGTATGGAGAGAAGAATAATCATTGTCTGATCAACAGTAAGAGGAAAATAAGTAAAATGCATGTGATTAAAGGACAAGTAGCTCAAAAGGCTCAGACATCAATATCCACACAATCACAGACATGCAGAAGGCTTGAAGTGCACAAAATGCTATCCAAGTTTTCACCCGAAACATTCGCCAGATGAGGGTAATATCCACACAATCACAGACATGCACAAGGCTTGAAGTCCACAAAATGCTATTCAAGTTTTCACCCAAAACATTCGCCAGATGGGGGTATGCATATAAGATCCAATAATTCTATAAAGAAATGTCATATACGTTTTCTCATTCTATTTCTTTAAAATCATACTCTATGCACATCCTTGACCAGTCATGTCTCTATTCCCTAATCACAATAACAACAACAATAATGATAACAATAAAAATAGAATATATTGTGTAAGCCGAGCTTCACTCTCATTTACAATAGAGACAAATTTTGATTTGAATATTTTATGTCTAAATATATCTATCTGATGCCAACCATCTTTTTCCAAGCTTGGAAATGGCATACATGTTGAAAAAAGGCCTATGGTGGAAGAATTATAAGAGCATACAACTTTATCATCTCCGATGACCCATTTGGATGAGGATAAAAGTAGGGAAGAGGAAAGTTTTCTTTACAGAAGCCTCATTTCTCCTGATGGTTTTCCCTCAAGTGAAGTAAGTCATCCTCTCCGGGGTTAATCAAGTTATTATTAATAGTGACATTTAACCACTTACTAATCAGTTTTTTCAAAAATTTACTCAAAGTAGCTTCTTCCACACAGGCTTCTCCATTGAAATCCAAACATAGAAGATAACTATTTTTGCACACCTTTTTTTTTTTTTTTGTTCACGACATAGTTGAGAATAGTTACTAGAGAAAACCAGTGAATCTACCCAAAATTATCCAACTCTATACTTCTCCTTCCTCCACCTATCATTTTATCCTCATCCAAGTTGGTCCTTAACCCATTTGAGAATTTTATGGCACTGGCATTCAATCAGTCATCCCATAATCCTTACCCAGAGTATATTCTCTAAGGAAGTATGCTTCTTTTTACAAATGCCCCAAAAATGCTTCTTTTTACAAATGCCCCAAAAACACGTAAAAGAAAACTTTCGCACAAGCACGTCTTTCTACCGAACCTATCAACTTCCTTGCAAATGATGGTCATCAGAGAGGGCAAAAAATTATAAACACAGGCACACAAAAAAATTGACCTTAATGAATCACCTAATATGACAAAAACTTCAAACATGAAAGAATCAAATGAACTTCAAGTAAATCATTTAAGAACAAGAAGTAGCAAAAACCGACCCATCAAGAACATTTACATCAGAGATCAAGTTGTTAGAGAGAGATTATGCTAAACTGAAGGTGGCAATTGGTCAGGCCCGGTTGGGTTGAGCACTCTGGATGATGCAAACAAGCTCTGACAGAAATCCTGAACCCGACATTATTAATAAGGTTGGCAAATGTCAACCCAAACCCAACTTGAAAGTTAGAAAGGTCGACCTGAACAACTGACAAGTTGGGTTAGAAATGATTTGGGAATCATAGTGTAAACTTATAAAAAAAATTGGTCAAGGTTAACCACTGGCAGTTTGAATAACAAAAATGTTGTCAACCACGCCCAACCCATTCATTATGAGTAAGAAGTGTGTCAACACGAACTGAACCTGAAGATAAAAGTGTCCATTCGTACCCTGAATTACCAGGTCTGGTTCAGCTCATGTTAGTGGTTTGGTACAGCAACTGCTTAGAAAATGAATGACTGACCAGAAAACAATCAAGAAGCAATCAAATTGGAGATGGGACTTGTAGGAAGCGAACTAATTAGCATTACAAAAGGTTGGAACTCAAAACGTTCATATACGCTACACTACGTCTCCAACTGCCGTTGCATGGGGACAATGTAAAGAACCCATGCTGAAATGAAATAATTGAGCTAGTTCAAGTAAATCAAATCACAATGAGATTCTGAAGAATGACATGAAACGATGAAGCAGCAAAACAAGATCAATCAAGAGGCGATATGCCTAAACCGAGAAAACAAAAGAATCAAGTTCCTTTCAAGCAAAACAAATCAGCTTAAAAAATCAAGTAAATCAAAGAAGCAGCAAAATCAAATGATCAATGGAGACGTGATTTAATCATCGGATATGAAGTTGCAGAAAAAACACAAAAAAACTAGAAAGAATTCTAATGCTTATACCTATCAAACCTCATAATGGAGTTCCTTTCAAGTAAATCAAATCAAACCAAATCAAATCAGATCAGATCAGTCTTAAGCAATCCGATCAAAAATGAAATAGTAGAAAGACAAAAAGAAGAAGAAGAAGAAGAAGAAGAAGAAGCAGAAGAAGAAGAAGCTGAAGAAAGCGAAAAGATCCTAGAAAATGAAATGATCGAGAGCACAACAGATGAATCAGTGAAGCAGCAAAGCAGGTCAAACAATGAAATAATCGAGTTTCCTTTCAATCAATCAAATCAAAAGAGAATCAGAACAAGACAGCATCAAACGAATCAGAGAAGCAGAAAAAACAGATCAATCGATCATCGAACGAGATCGAAGAGATGGATCTGTAGAAGTAGATGGGAAAACCTTAGCGGCTCTGGTGAGACGATCTCCGCTTTCTCCTACGGAGATGTTGAGTACGAGCTTCTGGACCTTTATGTCCCTCATCGGATTCGACAGCTTCTTCTCCGATGCCTAGTTTTCAACAACAAGAAGAAGAAGAAGAAGAAGAACAACAACAACAAGAGAAGCATAGATAGTGAGAAAGAGGATGAAGATAGAGAAGATGTAATAGAAGAGAAGATTACATAGAGAATACCATGACTCTCTCTCTCTCTCTCTCTTTCTCTCTAGTTGCAGATGAGTGAAAATCAGAGCTTGAAAGGTAGTAGAAGAGAAAGGAATGAGAAAGAAACCCTAGAAAGATACACCGGCCGTGCTAGGGTTTTGTCTGCCCAGATGAACGACAGTTCAAATGACGAAAATACCCATGTGAAAAATATCCAAGGACCAGAAACATCATAAAAGAATATCTGCCCATTTATTTGTAAAACAAAATCTATAGTTTAGTTTCCTTGATTAATCTGATCCGTTCATGTCATATTCTTCCTTGGGCGTGGAAACTGGTTAAAAATTTATTATTGGATCGATCATGTGTAAAAAATACATCCAGACACTTTAAACAAGGTAAGGTAAGATACTTTCGTATAAAATTAGAGGTGTCGTAGAATGTTTGTTTGGATATTTATATTTAGAGTCTACTTAACTTTAATTGTATATATTCTTATAAAAAAAACCTATATATAATTTAATAATCAATCTTGTATTTTGAAAATCTATCAGGAAGTTCTTTTAACTAATTAAATTAATGCATTCCACATCTTATTTTGGATTTAGATCTAAAACTGAGTCCCCTTTTTTTACATTGGTGTCAAATTTAAAAAAAAAAATGTAGATTCCATGTTGAATTGGATTTTTGATCTTTAAACACAAATTTCAGTTTGAATCCACCATGATTTTGCCCCTGAATTAACCCATTTGCATCCTAATTCCTTCTCATAAAGAAGATGTTTATGGGTTCTTTCCCTTTCAGTTTTGGTGACATATTCTAGAAGCCTGTGTTGGTTTATATCTTGTATTTGCCATCAACTAGCTTGGTTCATCTGAGTCAATTAGGATTCAGGATTAGGTCTCGAGGGTATTTTGATATGTTGCACCATGACATTCTTAGGACTTGAGAAATGATATATTATATATACAAATGTAACTTGTAACTCCAAGGAAACGTGAAAAGATAAGTGAAATATAGTCTAGACATTTCTCTTGTATCTTGGATATAAGCACATTGTAGAGTCATGTAAAATTTTATTGTATTTTCCTTTTGTGATAACTTGAATGAATTTGTTTTATTTTATTTTTATAAGGAATCTACCGAGCTCTCTTACGGTTGATTATTTGTAAAACCCCAAGTATACAATACCACCCCCTTACTTGCATAGTATCTATCCACCGCCTTACTTGCATACTATCCAAACTTGACTGCCTTTTTGATAAGTTCTTAATGTTGGAAAAATGGGTTTCACAATGGTCATTAGGTCAACTTTGGACCACAATGAATGTGGGACCCACTCGTCATTTGTGGGGGTCCAAGTTGTAATGTGTTCTCCTTCAAGAGTAGAACAATAATAATCAATTAGTTAATGAAAACCATTAAGAGTGAATAAGAAATTGACTCCAATGTTACCCCCTTGAACTTGGTTGAAGATGGCAAAAGGCTTGACTTGTTGGAAAACTAGAATCTCACATCGCTTAGAAAGTAAAAGCTATGCTGGGTTTATATACACCTACGTGTGCTTTAAAAGTTAAGCCCCAAGGAGCACCCATATTTTATCCCGGAGGAACCGCGTAGGCCACATGGGTCTAACCCACATGTGCCCCCACCGCTGGCGGGCCCGGTTAGGGTCTAGGCGTGGGTAGGCCCATACCCATATATACCTTTTTGCCAAAAGTCACAAGCCTTTAACAATCATAATTTTTTTTTGGCACAAGCCTTTAAAGTTATAATTTTTTAATTAAACGGTTATGTCTTGTTCAAAGAGTTGTATTGTTTAACTAAACAAGAACAATCATATCTTTTCAAAAGAGTTGCATTGTTTGATTGAACAATCACATGACTGTTCCGAACGGTCACCAGTGCATCTATTTAAAGACATATCTTTTTTGCATTTGACATGGAATTTTGAATCAAGTCTTCACCATTCATTGTCTGTTTAGAGATTAAGAACATAGTTTTGTTCTCTATGCAATACAGATTGAAGTACTGTTTCTGTATCGCGTTAATCATTGTATCCAGGGAAATAGACGTCCATACACAGTAAACACCGCAGTGACAATGAATTTTGTCTTAAGGACATAGTGTTTAACACTATCTTTGATTGTCAAAATAATCTGTTCTGATTGCACTTTCTGTAAGCTTGAATTTAAAATTTTGCACTTGTACTATTGTGATTATCTTTTGTATTTGAAGTAGTTACTGTAATTACAAAAGGACTTTAAGTCCCTTATAATCTTAAGATAAAAAGTTCTTGAAATCTTTCCGTTGTGATTACTAAGTTCTATTTCCAATTTCGGAAAAACCAGATTTCATTTGTCACTTTTAGTACAAACTGAGTTTTGGAAAAGAGTTTTACTTTTCTGTCTTTTTAAACCAACAACATTATACTCTGTTATGCAATTAAAACTTTGTTTAAACAATTCTAACTTTATGATAGGACTGTCAATATTAAGTCTCACACTCTATATTAATTCTATATACAGCAGTATTTCTATATCATATTGAAAATTTGTGAAACTATTGTGTTAATCAGAATGACATCTTCAAACGCTATCATTTTTCATACCCCTACTATTTAGACCTATGTTTTTGCCAATCATGGGGAAAAGCCTGAAAAATTTAAAGGGGCAAATTTCAAGAGATAGCAATAGAAAATGTTATTTTAGCTGACTAACCTGAATTTGGCCAAGTTTCTATATGAAGAGGTTCATACTCTTAAAGAAATGAGAGTGACAGGCAAGTGGTTGTTGTAATTGATGCATGGAAGCATTCTGATTTCTTGTGTACAACCTATATATTGAATGGACTGGAGGACACATTATATAATGTGTATAGTTCAATCAAAACAGCAAAAGAGTTTGGAACTCTTTGGATAAAAAGTATAAAACGGAAGATGCCAATACAAAAAAATTTTTAGGTGGCCGCTTCCTTGGCTTCAAAATGATGGATTCCAAAACTGTAATAAGTCAAGTGCAAAAACTTCAAGTACTACTCCATGAGATTCATACAGAAGTTATGTCTTTAAGTGAATCCTTCCAAGTTGCTACTATCATTGAAAAACTACCACCAAGTGGGAAATATTTCAAAAACTACCTAAAGCATAAATGGAAGAAGATGAGTCTTGAAGACTTAATCGTAAGATTAAAAATTAAAGAAGCTAACCATGCATATGAAAAAAGAAACAAGACTCACTCAATGGAATCCAAAACAAATGTAGTCAAACAAATACACAAGAATAACAACAAAAATAAGAAGCATAAAAACCAAGGTGGAAAAAACCAAAGTGGCAAAAACCAAGGTGGTGATCCAAATTGGTTTAAAGGAAAGTGCTTCATTTGTGACAAAATTGGCCATCGTGCAAAAGACTGCCTAAATGTAAGGATCAAGGAACTGCAAACAAGAAGCCAATATAAGCCAATATAATTGACAGAGAGAAACTTTTTTTAGATGTTTCTGACATTAGCCTTTATGCTGTAATGTTCGAAGTGAATCTGATTGGAAATACTAGGGAGGTCGGTGGATATAGGTGCTACTCGCCATATATATGCGGACAAGAATATGTTCTTCTTATATCAAGCTGTTGATAAGGAAAACTATTCATAGGCAACTTTTCGACTTCTAAAGTTGAATGTCTAGAAAAGGTGGTGTTGAAAATGATTTCGAAAAAGGCACTCACTCTTAATGAAGTACTGCATGTGCTTAAAATTCGTAAGAATCTTGTATCGGGTTTATTATTGAGTAAGAGAGGGCTCAGGCTTGTATTTGGATTCGACAAATTTATCCTTACTAAGAGTGGGATGTATGTGGGGAAGGGCTATGTAAATAAATGTAATGCTATTGTACCCTCTAAGAATAATAAGAATTCTTCTTCTATTTACTTGCTTGAGTCTTTTAACTATGGCATGGTAAACTAGGGCATATTAACCATGATGCTTTGTGTAGATTAATGAAATTGGATTACTTGCCAAAGTTTAAAATTGATCCAATTCATAAATGTGAAATATGTGTGGGAGTTAAACTCACAAGAACTCATTTTCATTCCATTGAAAGAAATATTGAACCTCTAGAACTTATACCTAGTGATATCTATAATTTGAAATATATACAAATTAGAGGTTGTAAAACGTATTGCATAACCAGTGTCTTCATCTATGTGATCTACCACTACCGGAAAGCGAGGAATGAAGTCATTTTCAAAGACAAACAAGTTTCTCTCACCAATATAAAGTCTTAAATCCAAAATCCTCTCTCTCTCTCTCTCTCTCTCCGGACACCCCATTTGTAAGTAACCAACTCTGGGCCCTTCTCAATTTTTTGAGAATCAATGATATTCTAGCAATTTCTCCTATGTAAATAGTCTTCTCTGATGCCTCTCTTTTGGGTGCTCCTTAAGCTCATGTATTTTTCTTCTCCCTTTTCCTTAATACAAATTACCTTTTAAGAAAAAAGAAAGTATAATATCATGCCTATCACGCATCTGGGTGGGTTCTATTTATCAAGGACTCAAAAATGTTAAAGAAAGCTTGAGTTCTTCTCTTAATGAGGGTATATTTGTGTGCTGTCGCAAAATTGGTTCCATATACAAAGCTTTCTGCAATCCGCTGAAAATTAAGTCCAACCCATCCAAAATGAACTTTCAAAGAATTGTAGAAAAACTAGTTCATTTTCCACTTTTTCTCGTGGAAAAGTGACTACAACAAATGCAGAATTTTCAAAGTCGTGGAAAAGCAGCCGCATATAATATGTCCTAAATAGGAAGCTAAATAACCATTGTATTAAAGAAAGAGCGTAATTAAAACACTAATTAATAATAGTTAATTTATTTGTTGCATTCAGTGGAGAGGCGTGGAGGTGGGAGAGGGAGGCGCGGAGGAGGGTGGGGATGAGTGGAGGAAGTGGGGGTGTGGAGAGAGGGAAAGGGCAGTTTCAAATTTTTTTTAAAAAAATTTGAAATTGTAGGTGGGAATAGATAGGAGGTAGGCGTAAGTAGAAGCTTTCAATATTTAAGCTTAAAGCCTATTAAGATATGCCCAATCCAATGGGCAACCTTTTTGAGATGTGCCCACATGAAAACTTGGGGTGTGCATGGATGCATAAAAGGAGAAATTAATCAGCTCTTCGGGTCGATATTATAATGTCCCAATTGCACAGAAATGTTTATTTACTTAAAAAAATGTTATTGGAGCTCTTGTTTTGTTTTAAAAAAAATGTCTAAATCAAATGATGACTATTATAATACAAAGAATCAAAGGATGACTATTACAATACAAAGAATCATGGACCATAAGTAAACAAGGCAGGCACATCTGTTGACCCGTTTGAATCATAGCAAAGTGGCACACGTACTATTTGGATCTTGGGTTTGCACAATTTGGATGAATACAGAAAGTTCAGAGGCAAGCTGGTGGCTAATGTTATGAATACTTAAGATGAAGGAGGGGAATCTGCAATGCAGAAGAATTTGCAGTGAAAATCATCAGATTCAGAGATCCAACCCAGAGAAAAATTATTGGATCTGAAGATCTAATAAAAAATAAAAAATAGGCAATCGGATTCAAAAGATGATCAAATTCAGAAGCTTGTATTAAAAAAAAAACAGAAAGAGATCTTATCTTACTACAAAATGATTAGATCCATAGACACATGTTTTGAACCTATTGGAACATTAGCATAAGCGGGTGAATGGCCTAACAGATTTAAAGATAGAAGATCAGATTTTTAATGAAACCAGAATTTGTAGGACAGCATCACAATGATACACATGAGATAGATCACACTGTTCAGATCATGTCCTGTGGACCACAAACTGCAAATAAGTTAATGAAGCACAGTTGTCAATATCGTTTCAAACCCCATTTTGGCTAACTTATAAAATGAAAAGCTTTGCCAAATTTGAGATTTTGGTAAAACTTTTCGAAATTACATTTCAATAAAATATAAATATATAGGGAAATAAAAAATAAAACAATAATTAAGAATTTAATCCATTCTAGTAAAACTAGGAATTGTGTGTTGAAAAAATATGATAAATACAAGAGGATTTTACGGGAAAAAACCTACTAGTTAGACACTGCATGAAGTTGGTTCCTAATAAATTTTGTACACAATGGGTCTCCAGGGGCTGATTTCGTGCAAAAAAAAAAAAAGGGTAAAGTGAGAGCAGGAGCGACACCAGTGTCGTTGCTTTGTTCTTCTTCCTCCATCCAGCGACCGGAGTCATACTTCTCCACCTCCTCTTACTTCACCATTGCTACCACCATGATAGTCATCCTGTACCTCCTGCCACCACAATCACCACAGCCACAAACCCAAACACACGGCAACAGCATAGGAAGGGTGCGACTCGTGGGGAAAAATTCCTGCCGCAGACACTGCAAGAGTAATCGGCCTCTTTCAATCTCATGACAAGATGAATCCTCGTGACAACATCTAAATACAACACAATGGCTTCTCCACCTATCCTTCTCGGCCCACCAGAAATTCACCCTCTCCCAACTCCTATACCATCCCAAAACCATCTTCTTAACTTTAACAACATAGATGCAGCTCCAAAACCAAAACCATTTATACGGCCCATGGAAAACCTCTGTCCGATGTTCTAATCATCGGGAAACCGAAACCCTTGTCAGGATTTCTTCAACATGAAGCTAGACACCCTGCCAAAGAAAGTGACAGAGCTGCTACGGCGTGCTTGGGTCCACAACCCTCTCATCACTCTCAAGCTCATCCTCCATCGTCGGAAGGTGAACTGCTTCTACCAATTTGACAAGGATACCAACAAGGGAGGCATTCACAGGGCCACCAAAACCACCCAAAAACCATGGCTTTGAATGTGAGGTGGTTTGCTGAATTCTGCTACATGAGGTATCTCCTCCACATCCTCTTTGATCAACTAGTCTCGGCCATCAAGTTCGTGGTAAGGTACAACTCCGACACAAATTATAGGTTCCTGCATGACAAAAATCTCCTGAATACTTTGTTGAGTCGTTGATAGCTCATATTGGGTTCTCGACTTTAAACGAATTTAGCAAGATTGGGTTCGAAGCAAGCTGGTGCTTGGAGCTAGAATCATGCTTCCACAACTCCACTCTGTTGTCTGATAGCATTGCTAAGAGGGCTTTTCCCTGCTAGTCGCACCCTTCCTACGCCGAGATTAAGAAGGCCGATTACTCCTACAAGAGTCTGCAACAAGCTAAGGAAGGACTATGCAATCCTGCAAAGTCAGTAGCGATACAATCCTCTGAGATCTCAACAACCCGAGAAACCCAATGAATCCCAATCCTTGGACCGTTGATCATGCACACAATCTAGCACTCGTTCTACAGAATGGGATGGAGAAAATGGAGGAAGAAAGAAGGGGAAGAAGAACAAAGCAGTGACGCTAGCATCGCTCTTCCCCACTTTACAAAAAAAAATTGCAGGAAATCAGCCCCAGGAGATCTTTTTTTGCACTAAATTTATCAGGGATCAATTTCATACGATGTCCAACTAGAGGATTTTTTCTCATAAAATCCTCTAAATACAAAGTATATATATGCTTAAAAAGTAAAAAAAATATAAAATAAAATATTAATTATGTCAAAAATATTTCTGACAAAATACGCCAAAATTTGTAATGAAAAGTTTTAAGTTCAAATTTGTTTCGGCCACTTGGCCAAAACTTAAAATCTCATCTTTTTCGGCCAAAATGGCACGTAATTAATCACTCTGCAATGGAGGCATCAACAAGGACAAAATCTAGTCTTTTTGGGCCAAAACAGCACGTAATTAATCACTATGCAATGAAGGCATCAACAAAGATGAGTTCAGATGAGTTTCAAAGAAGATACTTAAAACCATTTTTTGTCCACTAGAAAGCTGTAACTCCTTGCTCATCAGGCTAATAACACATTAAGTGTTTTGAGTCCCCAATATGAGATTGCCGTTGAAAGTGTTGTGAAAGACTTACAGATTACAAGCTTTTACTGGTATCATTGAAAGAATGAATTTGAATAATTCCAACTAAAAATGGTGCCTACTGCAATGTGAGTGGCAATGGTGAGACTTGAGACTGATGAAGGAGGCCATATGTGGAGGAAATTCGGGATCTAGATTGCTTCAATAAATGACAGCAGATCACAAGGATGGCCATTTACCTTTTAGAAACAAATCAGCAATGACTTGGTAATTGGAATACAACTCATTTGAACAAACAGAAAATCAAGGGAAACAAGTCAGAATACAGATCAGAAATCCAATAAAGAAGAGTTAGAGGAAGAGGTTCTATGTTGGAGATCACTGCCAATTCTCTGCAACAGTTAAAAGAGTTGGACTTGGTCATATATGACTGAATAACAGTTCAGGTTGTATTGGATCAGTTGTTTATCGATTTCGCTGCTTTTTTTCGTCTTACATTAACATCTGTCAGTAGGTTGGAGTTATTAGGGAAATAGCTGAGTAAGATAGCCATGTAGCAGTCCCCTGCTGAATTTCTCATTTTCTGTTTTAGCATGTAAAACCATAAATTCAATCATGCAGCAGCAGCTGGTACTGTCTCAGTCAATAGAATCAATTTGCTCATTTTCTTTTTACAGCAGCTTTGCCACCATAATTCTCTGTTCTACATTCTATGTATATTTCACCGTTCCAAGACCCTGAATATACAGAGCCCATAGTTTTAAATCAGCAGTGAGTTCACATGCTACTAGAACCTTCTCTGGAAAACAAAAAATCCAATGAAGACTGAAAGTCAAAATACAAACCAAAAATCCAAGAGAGAAATCAGAATACAAGTGTCTTCTCTGTGTACTGAGCCACTGGGAGGCCCTGAACATTCAAGAGGCCAGGATACTGAATCAACAATAGCCCATTTGGCAAACCAGAAGTCTTTGAAAACAAGTGCATTCTATGTGCACTGCACCACTCTAGGACCTTGAATATAAAGCTTGGGGGTGATCTTGCACGTCTCAATGCCTGTTGGGAGGAGTGGCGACCATTTATTCAAGTGGGCTGGTGTCCCTACAAATGAATAGAACTAGTGGACAGTAGTGGCTGGACTCCTGTGAGAAAAGCATGCCCGGTCCACTATGCCATCAATGCCTTTGCATGGATGCTCTGC
The DNA here is from genome assembly GCA_037013555.1 of Sextonia rubra. Taxonomy (NCBI): domain Eukaryota; kingdom Viridiplantae; phylum Streptophyta; class Magnoliopsida; order Laurales; family Lauraceae; genus Sextonia; species Sextonia rubra. Next base: position 21,030,384 of record JASUAD010000011.1, read on the forward strand.
ACCCCATAAGTTACAGTCTAGGGTCCACGCGCACACAAATCAAGAGAGGCAGATTCTATTTAAGGAACATTCTCACCTTTTTATTCAAACTGAAGGCAAAAAGAAAGTCCGATATAGATTCCCACTTTTAATTGAAAAAACCAAAGAGGAACTAAAGGAAAATAAGTTTCCAAACAAAAGACAGATTATTGCAAATGCAATAGTAGAATTTTCCTCCAAATTCTTCACAATATAATTTAAATGTCTTGAAATGACTTTCCATCAATCAAACCACAAACTGCATTTTAGAAATTTATTAAATGGCCGCATGCAGTTGAAGCAACAAAGGATGGACTGCTGATGCAAGAGAAAAAGATAGGTGGCACTGCTTCAGAATGCAGACTGCAGTTTGGCTGAAAAATGGGTGGGAGCTGCCGGACTGTTTGCCTGCTTTTGGCCAGGCAAGGTGAACACCCCTTGATCAACTCAATCCTGGACTCCCTACTTTGTTGGTGCCTCAGACTGTTTTTGGGCTCTTATACTGTTGGAATTGGAGTGATAATTCCATAAAACAGTTGTATTTAGCATTCATAAATATCCATTGCATAAAGCACATTTGACAAGAAAAAGATAAGCGACTAAAGATTTAAAGTTTTTTTTATCGGTTCAGCATGAAATTTAAAGTACATTCCTAAATATTTAAAGTAGAAGACAGCATGAAATTTAAGAAATTCAAGAAGTCGACATAATAAATTTGTTGATATACATAGAATGGGAATTCATGACATGGGGCCAGTTTGGATCTTAGTAAACCATGTGCAGGTAAAGAAGTTAATGACTAAATTGCATTTAGATAATTTGACTACCCATGACAGTTGTTTTATAATCCATCATAATCAACTATATAAGCAAATAGAGCTGCAGGTAATTAATACAGGTAAAACTGGGGGAAAACCAAGTACCAAGGATTGAAATGGCGGAAGAAACAAGGAAATGAAAGCCTTCAATGACCATCCACTTCAAATGAAAGATCTCACAAACTTAAGAAATTATCTGAAGTATATCAAACACCTTGATCCTATCAAACCTGTGTTGTTCCACAAAACAGAACAAAAACTCTCTCTAAAAAAAACCTGGTAAACAATAGTGCATGACGTGGGCTAATTACCTTAAACCGACTCTAGTTTGAGCAGCATCCAACTCTTTTCATGGCAGAAACGTCGTCTTTCACATTTATCTTCTCCCCTTTGCTGGGGATTGTTGCAGTTGTCCCATCACCTGCCTCAACGGCTTTCTTGCTAACAATGTGGTAGATGTGAGTTAAAACTTCTGCAAATGCATTTTCAACATTTGTTGCTTCCAATGCGGAGGTCTCCATGAAATAGAGATTCTCCCTCTGGGCGAATGATTTCCCATCTTCAGCTGAAACTGCAACAAGGTGGCGAAGGTCAGATTTGTTCCCAATTAGCATAACAACTATGTTTGGGTCTGTATGGTCCCTCAGTTCCTTCAACCACCGCTCAACATTCTCAAATGTAGTGTGTCTGGTGACATCATACACAAGTAGAGCACCAATGGCTCCACGGTAGTAGGCACTAGTAATGGCACGATACCTGCAACCAAACTACAACTAGTCAGGAAAGTTAAACAGCACTCAACAAACCTAGAAGAGACATAAATTATTAGGTTAATATAAACTGGTTTGCAACAGATGCAAAATACAAAATGATTTTGAATCTGAACACAGAGATATCATTTGCATAATATAAACTTATAGCTATAATTAAACAACACGAAAGTTAAGAAGGTATTTCTGGTGGATCTTTGCTGTTTACATAGGCCTGTCTGATATATAAGAGCCTCGTCAAACAAACCAGCACCAAGAGCAGTTTGACCAATTCCAAGCAAATAAGGCAATCGTAACATATTTTTAAGCAATGTGAGCACCCAACAGGGCAGAACGGGGCGGATGAAATGCAGTTCTCAAATGGACCATGAACCATGACAAATATCAAATAGCAGGACAGAATATGTGAAAACCAAGCATGGTTCTCAAAGAGGTCCCCAAAACAAAGAACCAAAAAGAAAAAACACAACCACAACAACCAAATAGTCCATGTTAAAAGACAATAAATAGAAATAAGGGAGGATCTATAACATATAGGAGTGAACAAGACAAGACCAATAGTCACAAAGGACAGAAGGTACGAGGGAGGCAACTACATCAACATCATAGCCAAACCCTAAAATCCATTTAGAGTTGCCTTCATAAGGTATGGTTTTCCATTAGATCCTATTAGAAGCCCTCTCTGCAACTTCACTTTCTAGCATGTCTTTCCCACTAATTTATCCAAAGTTTTAGCTGGCTTTTCCCCTATCGTAGTTCCTTGGATTGGTAACACTTATTGCTTCGAATAGGAGCATAGATCAAAATAGCTACATAACGGCCACTATATCAGCCATAGCAGCAAGCGCCACTACGATATTTAAGTGTTAGCACCGCTACATGGTGGTTGAGTTATAAAGCCCAACCAAAGACTTCAAAGGGTCCCCTTTCTGTTTTCTCACTTCTATTATTCCATTTTTACCACAATTCTTCTCCAAGTTGGGTCGCTAACATTACTTTCTTCCAATCTAAAGCCAAAAAAAAAACCACACACACACACACACACACTCTAGCCTTTTACAATATTCTGGATATTCTAGATTTTTTTTAGATTTTTTGACAATTTTTTTTAATCACACTACTATCCACTATGTAACGTTGTTACCACTGCAATTCACCCGCTACGTAGCGTTTCAGCAGCCAGCTGCAAAATCAACTGGCTATCGCTATTTTGATCCTTTAAGGAGTCGATTTGAACATGTCAAAAATCATCATAAACGATATTCCTAGTAAATTTCTTTAATTGAAGCAATGTAGGTTTCTTCTTAAGCAGTCGTCATTCATAATTCTATCCTTGTAACTCCATAGATCAGCATTAACAAGCACAATGCAGCCACTTGCATTTTTGATACCATGTTCGGGTATGCTTAGACACGTGCTTGAAAAGCTATTTGCAATTCAACGAATTTTTTCTTCAACCCCAACAGACCTTTAAGGCCTATTTGTTTGTGGGTTGGAGTAAAGTAGAGTAAGGTGTCAAATCAGTGAAAAGTCGAGATAAAGTTGAAAAGTTGACTTTACTCCATGGGTTTGAAAAGGTAAAGTTTTAAAAACTCATAAATAATTAATAAAGGTTTGTTACTATTCAAAAAAATAAAAAAAAACTCATAAATAATATAATTTGTGGTCTAACTCTAATCAAAGCCAGCCCCATAATAGCTTTAACTAGGTCTGGTCCGATGTATTTTCCTTAGCACTCAACAGTAGAGCAGCATAACAGAAGCCAGAGGCCCAAAGCTACAATAGCAGAAATGAGACGGTAAAGTAGTCCACAGATGTTCGTCAAAATCACGCTCTCGCTCTTGTTACGCTACACCATGGGGTTCATACGCCCAACTTGCTCCTTCTCCTACAAAAGGCCATTCTCATCTTCTTCCTCCAACTCAATGCCAATGGTCGGGCCTTCAAAGCTGGAGAGAAAGCTCCATAAATAGTAACCGGAGATGCAAATCCAACGGCCCTAAGCCCTTCCAAGCACCCCATAACGAAGATCCAACGGTCCACCTTTCTTCTCTTGCATAATGGGGAACTCTAGCTCTATCCACCAGTGATCCTCTCACCAAGCCCAAGCTCTCCCATCTCGCCTACTCTCATTGCCACTACCTTAATCTCCCCATCAGCCTCTCTCAACCGCCTGATCGCCCTTCCCTCCAAACCCATCATCAAGCAATCCGTCGACCTTGACAGCAACGCATGGCTAGGCGGCCCAGCTCTTCTCCGCCATGGTTGTCTGTAAGCCTGACCACCTCTTCTTGGACAAGATCGGCGTGGACTACAATAACGACCAAGACATGTGGTAAACAAAGTAAATAAAGGATTTAGCAGTAAATGTGGTAGATGATAGTTTAGCATAGTGCTCTCTTTCATTTCTTTGTCAGAGCAGGAGCAAAATTATTGACCGTTGTTTAAGAAGCATGGATACAAACACGTCGACATGCAATTTCTCAAAAAAGTAGGACACGGACATGGCTAGGACACACTACAATAATCTTATTTTTATCAATATATACATACATATACAAAACATAAAATTCATTAATTTATGATAAGTAAATCTTATACTCAAAACTACAACATGAATTTTTTCACCAATGATCTATTATAGTTAATACTTAATACTCATCCATTCCTTATAAACAAAATGTAGCAAGCATACATAATTATTCTAATTCCTCATCATCTCGAGGCATATTCTTTAGTGAAAGATTTATTTGTCTTTTGCTTGTGATATGATTAAAATTAACAATCATATATTTTTCTATGGTACAAAATTGTCATCTATCAAGTTTACAAGTTTTAGTAACCACATGTTAAGAAGTGTCTAAGAAATATCAACCACATGTTTATTTTTTAGTCATAGACATGGGCTAGGAATTGTGAGACACATCGCAAAAAGAATGTCGGACAAGTGTCCGAAATTAATATTTTTAGTTCTTAATTATATACACAGCTAAAATAGTATCGGACACGTGTCCAAGAGTGTCCGACAAGGATATGTCACCTTCTTAGAAGTGTCCGTGCTTCTTAGACCATTGTACTCCATTGTATTTCAAGTTTACCCCTCATTCCAAATAGGTTTGGGGAATAAAATCTGAATGTTGGCTGTTTTTTTCTCTACTTTTACTCTACTCTTGAAGAAACAAACAGGCCCTTAGGTAATTCAATTAACTGATTTTTCCTACAAACCCTTTTGATCTCTCCGAATGTTTTCCTGCAACCCCTTTAATCTCTCCAAACCTCCCTTTCGTTTCACGTTGGAAGAGATGGACATGGTTGGCCATTGTCTTAGCCAAACAAGATGGTGATTGAAGTAAGATTTTTGTGTAATTCAAATACTAACTTCAGTCTACTTTTTTGTGCTTGGAAGCCTTCAGACATTTGTATACTTTCATGCAAAAGTTTTATTTTAAAGGGGGCAAAGAACAAAACCAGGGCTGCCTGTCAAACAATGGAAATAATTGCCCTGTTAATTGACCAAGTAGTGTAAACCAATGGTCCATTTAAAAGGAGGGCAAATCAAGTAAAATCACAGCCAGGGTAGCTTTAAAGCTACAAAAATCAACATGGGGGTAATTTCATGAATGATTTGGAACACAAGTCCACATAGCTATTTGGTCAAAAAAACAAAAAGCACTCATATATTTCCGACAATCAAGTAGCAGTTCAACATAATACCAAAGAGACAAATATCACTGAAAAGAGCAATCTTTTGAAAGATTACAGAAGGTAAAGATTGATAGAGAGCATGAAGCCTGTGCAAAATAATTCACAAGAAGAAACAGTACTGAAGGTAAAGACTGACAGAGCATGACGAATGTGCAAACTAATCCAACAAGATTCATCTGTTGTTGCTAAATTGCTAGAAAATGTCTTTGAAGGCTAATCAAAAGCTTTATAACATCACAAGCTGATTTTCTTAGTTTATAATGAAATATAATAAATCATAACTAATGAAGCTAGTTATTGCTGTAAATTGCAACTACGCTGAAGGTTAAATGTGATCATCATCATCATCATCAAAGTCTTTTTCCAACTATGTTGGGTCAGCTACATGAATTTTGTTTCTCCATTCCAATCTACCCAAGCCAAATCCTCAAATTGGTTGCAATTCTTCAAATCTATCCTCACTACTTCCATCCATGTCCTATTTGACCTATCCCTTCTCCTTGATGGATGATCAACCTATATAGAAAAACTTTTCCTCAAAGATACCATTGTTGGTTTGCATTGGACACATCAAAACCATCTCCATTGAGTTACTCCTAATTTATCATTGATTGATGCTATGCTTAAATATTCCCAAAATCTCTCATTTTTATAACTATCTTACCTAGTTTTACCAAACATCCATCTCAACATTCTAATCTCTACTACACTCATTTTCGGTATGTGTTGCTTCTTGATTGGACAATATTTTGCTCCATAGGTCATAGCTTATCTAAACATTGTAATTTTTCCTTTAATCCTATTGGTATGCGCCAATCACAAAACACTTCAAAAGCAAGTCTCTAAGTCAGTCATCTCGCTCTTATCCTATGTTCGATGACATCTTCCTCAATCTATCCATCCTTTCTAATTATCAAGCCAAGGTATTAAAATCAATCTCTTTGCAATATCTCTTGGCCTTCAATTCTAGCAATATTTTTAGTTTTTGCATAGACCACTGAAGTTGCAATCTATATATTATTTCTTTATATGACTTACTTTAAAGCTGTTGGATTTTTAAAGCCTCTTGTCATCTCTTAAGTTCTACATTCACGCCATCTCTTGATTCATCTACCAATAATATATTATTTCCATACAACATACACCAAGAGATCTCCTCTCGAATAAGACTTTACTCCATTTCTCTATCCCACAATTTTCTAGTGTGACTCACAAGTTCAATCCAAGGATAGTTGGTACAACTATGCATATTTCCTTTGTTCTCATCCATTAGTACTATAAGATCCCTGCCCCGAATCAAGGGTTTGTTTGCTAATCTTTTATGCTTATTGCTAATTAATGGTGTTTTTATTCTAATTGGACCTTGGATAGGTAGATTGGTGGGACCATACTCTTGTTTAGGTAGCTTTGAGGACCAATTTGTCATTTAACTAGTCTGATTTGCATCATCTCATCATCTCATTAATCATATCATGTTCATTAATCATAATTATTATAATACATTAGTGGTCACATTTCATCTAGACCTGAGTCACCTATATAGGACACCTTATGACCCCTTTTGTAAATAACTTTCACCTATGGACTTGCTGGCAATTATTTAAAATTTTTAGCAACCCTAGCTCTATATGAGACACACTTTCCAAAGCTAGCCTTTTGTGCCCCCTAGCTAAAACCCTAGCCTCCATCTCCTTCTTTCCTCCTAGAGTGTGTGAGAAAGAGATTCTAGCCATTTGATATTGTTTCATCTTCTCCTCCACACTTCCTTTTACCCACTTGGTGTTTGTTTGAAGCGAACAGCTCATCTTCACCTTTTTTTCACAACTTTCAAGGTGAGAAACCCAACCCATCTTGGTATTTGAATAATAGAGTGTTTTCCTAGCTTGTCATTCATCAAATCATCTTCTCATGGCATTCATCTCATCATTCATCTTTTTTTTTTCATGTCATTTCCTTGATTGGGAATTTGGGGGTTTGCACTCTAAAAGCTTTGATTTGGATTTTGGAAGCACCCAAGCCAAGTGTATGCAAGTAGTATATGCAAGTGATAACATGCATGGATGTATTAATGATTGATTCTTTGAGATTCCTATGCTTTAGCACATTGGTATAGCTCATTCTCTTCTTATTTTCATTAATGAGGATGTCTTGGTGGGTGGAAATGGATTTTAAATGAAGAAAATGAGGATTTAGATTTAATGCAATGAAATGAAAGTAAGTAGCTTTCACTATGCTAAGTTAGGTCTGTGAAATGAAGGGTTCTGTGCAGGGAAAAGATGGGATTGATTGTAGTGAAGTTCGGACTCGAAACAAGTCAGATCTGAAATCCCATCCCATGCCTGATTGATCGGATAGGATGTTTCTGGAATTTCGTCAAAAATTCGTAACAACCAATCGATCGGATGAACATCTGATCGATCGAATTACCCTTCTGGGGTCAATCGGGTAAACTCTGACCCATTTAATTAATTATTTATTTCAATTATTTTTCTAGTTGTAAAGCCTTATAATCCAACTCCATTTGACTCGACTAAATCAAATATACATTAGGGAACCTTAAGCTTGATCATGGGATCAAGTGACATATTAGAATACTAAGGGAAACTTATGACCGTGTAGGACATTGACTTTGGAACCCCTATACCTTATACTTATCCAACGAAATCAAATGGGATAAACAAGAAAAATGTTAGCTGTCATCCATTCTTATTAGATGCTTCGGTTCGTTCTAATGTTATGCCCTTCGTGTATGAGTATAAAGAGCCCGGAGTCCGGATTCATACACAATGTGACTCCAACATTTCGGTAACTCGTGGCATTAGGATCCTTATTGTCATGCCGAAGCAGAAAACTAAGGACACAATTAATTGGAAATTATGCATATTTCAATGACTTCTAAATCCTTCACTTACTTATGTTACCAATTCAGTTATATTTCTTTCATTATCCTCACATTTGCTTTTATTATTAGTGTTCGTTATTGATACCATTATGCTTCTGTTACTATAAATGTTAGTAAGTTCTGTTAAGAAGGCAAGTATGAGAGCACGATGATGCTATTTGTTCTATTTGTATTGACTCATAGAGCCAAAACCACTGAATTGGACTCTATGAGGACCGGCGGAGCTAAGTATGGGTTAAAATTCTGTGCACTGCTGCAGTTGGTTTTTTGTTGAGTAAGTCAACGCTCCTTTGTGCAATCAAATTAACTCCCTAATCTCCCATTGTGTTCTGATATTTGTCTCTCTTCGGGAAAGATTGTAGCCATGTGGTTTACCATCCAGTTGTTATATTTTTATCATCTCAATTACTCACATTTATATTTTAACCTTATAAAAACATGCTTAGATTTCACTTTTACCTTATTTAATCAGTATATCCTTAATTCTATTTGAAACAACATGCTAGTATACTACTTGCCTATTCTTGTTGAGTTGTCGTAGTCAAGGTGCTACCCTTGGCGTTGCAGGACCCAATCCCGGTACAAACCCGATTATCAATGCGCTCCTGGAGGACTTGCACTCAGTCATGTAGTTTATACATGAGATTATGTTTATTTTGACAACTCATTAAGTAGGTTAATTATAAAATGTTTTAACAGGTATTTGTTTTGGCTCATTTACTATCACAGGGTGTTCACTAGGTGCACTAAGCACTAAATTCCACAATTAGATTTGAATGTGCATGTATTATGGATCTTCCACACATATAAGAATTATAAAAATTCCCTTGTAGTGGTCTATGTTTGCCTTAGTGCAGCATGAATTACTACGAGATTATGCGTGCCACATCATGGGCCTATCCATATTGACCTAATCTCGGGTCTAGGGCATGACAAGTACTATAACACTTCTCCATTTATTTGGCATTTTTTGTCCTCAACATCTTATTGAAGAGCCTAGTTCACCAAATTCATTCAATTCCTTCTAAAAATAATCGGAATGTCATTTGGCCCAGTAAGCTTTCCCATGTGTTATTTTTGCCAATGTTTTCTTCACTTTTACTACCCTAATTCTACGACAAAAGGTATGTCCTGCTAACTAATTATCCTTTCCCGTTCTTAAGCCTCCTATAGAATCTTCATTTAAAAGCTTGTTAAAATATTCTTGCTATCTAACCAAGAGGTTAAAATATCATTGTCCTTCACTAAAAAATTTTGGTCATCACTCTTTATACATTTAACATCCTACTTTTACTTTCCCTCATTCTTGCAAGCTTAAAGATAATGTGATGATCTTTTCTATTCAATAAATCAGGGTGCTGGCTCATGTTGTAAAAGTTTTGGTTGCATAAATGCTTTTAGCAACATAAGTTACCCCAGTTGTATGCGTAAACCAAAATGAATTCTAAAAATAATAAGATTGGCAAAGTGATCTCTCAAATACGAATGAATGAACTTAAAGAAAAAAAAATGAAATCTATAATCAATTTTGTAGATTATCATTGAAGCAGCGCAGGGGAAGAAGATTAGCCAACGGGCTAATCTCCAAGCCAAAAGGTTTAGGGATAAGTGGCCTACGTGCCTCACCAAAGACAAATAAACTCTCTCAACTGAAAACCAATTCAAAATATTTATTCAATATGAAAGTCTATCTCTCATGAAGAGATTACATCCTTATTTATTACTAAAACATTATCTAAAAAAGGAAACAACTAATTCTAAACAAATAATAAGTCCTAAATCAAATACAACTGGACTTGCCAAATATCAATAAAACAACTAAAGCAACTACTATTAATATAGTCTACTACAAGTCTACTATGCTTTAGGCCAACGGGTGTAGACTTTCAAACGGAGCCCATTATTATGGCTTGCATCAGTTCTCCCCCGCTTGGAGGAGAACTCGTCCTCGAGTTCTGCAAATATCCACTTGGGTCGAAAATCATTCGAACAAACTTCCGTGTCGCTGATTGAGCGTCAGGTTGATAATATGCCTTGAAAACAGGATCAAATCTTCTATTCCACTCAGAAGTAGGTTGGAGGCGATGCGTCTTTTGATGGTTGCATGTATTTTGACAGTGTGATCTGACCATTATATGCTTTAATAGTAGATTTTGTAATAAGATAGCATAATTGTTGATTGACATTAGTTGATCTCTGAAGATGAAATCAATATGGTGCACGTCAATTAATGTGGACATATCTCCTTGGGAAACCACTGGGGTAATTGATTTGTCACCCGATGTGGCAATCAGATCCATTGGATGATTACTGTTTGCTTGTACATCATCTTGCTTTATCTCTTGCTTCTTACTTGAAGGTGTAATGAGATCTTTCTTTTCATGAATGGGCTTCTCAAAATGACCATTGGAATTTGTTTCTTCCCTGTGTTCATCTTGTGACTCTTCAATTGACGGTGAGGAGGTAGATGAAGATGTTGCTGGTTGTAATGGAATAAGGTCAACATATTGTCCTTTCCAATAAAAAGAATAGATATTCTTCTCTTTATCATATTGCACTTTTCAATTAAGAAGCCATGGTTGTCCCAAAAGAATATGAGTGATATTCATGGGAATTACATCACACCAAATTTTATCTTCATATACACCAATCTTGAAAGATACTAAACATCTGTGAGTTACAGTAATGACAGAATCATTAGACCATGTACCTTCGTAAGGCATTGGAAGAGTCTCTGTAGGCCAATTGAGTTTGTCAATTACATATTGTGCCACAAAATTGATAGTACTGTCATGATCAATAACTAGATTAGTTAATCGATCTTCACACCTTAACTCGCGTCCGGAATATCATAGTCTGCTTCCACTCTTTGTCTTCTCGTTCATTGGTGGTAAGAAGTCTGCGAATGATAAGGGTGTGAGTATCTTCTCTTGCAAAATTTGTTTCTATCAAATGATCTCTCGTTCGTTGTAGAGAATGTTTTTGCTCAGGCTGGACTTGTTGCAGGTGGAACCATTGAAGCATGTGCTCAATATGAATTGCTTCTTTGTATGCTTCATGAACATTGTGACATGGTTTCATCTTCTCAAGAATCTTTGGCTTCAAACCTCTGATAAAGCGAGTTAAATCATGCAGCCCATTTTGTTCTAAGCCACAAACTTGATGCATTCTCGAAAATTGATTTAAATATTTATAAACTGTCGAATTTACCTGCCTAAGATTGAGAAACTGCTCAAAGTAGACTTTATTTGCAAAATACCAATCTCCATATTTATACTCATATAGTATGCTTTGAACTTCATCAGATGGTCCAAAGATTTGTATATTGACTTTACTGTGAGAAATTCAAAATTTTCTGAATGCTCAAAATTAACTAACCTAATGGCTTGATCTTGTTGACAAAAGACGCAAATGAAGATGGATCGTGAATTAGACTAAAATATCATCATTTTGAGAAGCAACTGGATTATTTTTGCTGGGCCCATTTATATATATATTTTGTACTGCTGTGGATCTGAACTTGGGTCAGGTCAGACACGGACTGGACCCAATAGTGATTAGGTCACCGATGAGACTCGGGTCAATAGTGTTGGCCCAAACTGTTTTGCGGCCCAACTGCTTAAAGCTCCTCTCTTGCTACAGTATGGACAGGAAAGAGAGAAAAAGAAAAGGATGCTTCGCTGCTGCTACAGAAACGAAAGAAAAGAAAGGAAGGAGTGGATGATGCTCATCTGGGTGAACTGAAGGCTCCCGTCGACGGTAACGCTGCAGGTAGGGACGACGCTTCTGGGAGGTGTATCGGTGGCTGTAGCGACAACCGGAGGTGGTGCCGTGCTGCTGCGACGCTGCTGTCGGCTGTTGGGTGCCTTCGTCTCCGGTGAAAGGTACCAGATCTCTCTTTCTT